>CM077641.1:44830000-54830000 GCA_039660915.1 Euphorbia tirucalli | reverse complement strand
GGCCGAGTGCAATCCAGTGCACAGGCAAAACACGGGTAGTTTTGTGACACCCGATATGTTATGGAATGAAATAATCATGATGGGCATCTTCGAAACGTCCTTAATTTAAATGAAATGAGATAACATGAGTGCTTATGTCACACAAAACTTAAATGGCTACACAAAAACGTGGTTAGGATGCATGACATACGGGATGATGTTGTGTATGCTTTGTGAAAATGTCAACATATGGGACGTAAATGTGCATGGCACACAAATAAAGTGTCGTGGCTGCACGAAAAATGTGGTTAGCATAAACGCCATGCATATATTGATGTCTTGAAAGTGGCTGCATGAAAACATGGTTAGAATGGCATGTAGGCAAAGTTTGGGTGCTCAGGGAGCACCTTGGGTTTTAATATCATGATATGAGATGAAATGATCTTGTTTTTGGCACACGAGTAGAGTTTCGGCGCTCAGGGATCACCTTGGGTTTTTATGTCGTGATATAAGATGAAATGTTCTCGTGCTTGGCACACGAGTAGAGTTTCGGTGCTCAGGGAGCACCTTGGGTTCTTATAATGTGTGGGGTTTCTCGATGTTCATGGGACATCTATATATGAGGTGGGATTTTCAGTGCTCGTGGAGCGCCTAAAAGACTTGATGTATGAAATGAAATTTTTTTGGTGCTCATAGAGCACCTCAATGGCTTGGTGTATGAAATGAGATCTTCGGTGCTCGTAGAGCATATAAACGGTATAAAATGAGGTTTTCGGTGCTCGTGGAGCACCTAAGTGGTTTGATGTGTGAAATGAGGTGTTCGGCGCTCATGGAGTACCTAAACAGTTTGATATATGAAATGAGGTTTTCGGTGCTCATGGAGCACCTAAACGGTTTCCTACTTAGTAGGTGATGTGATGTGTGTGACCCTTATGGGATTATTCAAGAACCACATGAATGTTTTATGCATGACATGCATTCCACATTGCCATAAAACAAATTGGTTAGTGCTTATGACATTCAAGTGATGCGCAGGAATTATTGCTTTTCACACAATGAGGGGATGTATGGCTGCAAAAGATATGGTTAATGTGAATGTCACATAGGTGATTATTGTATTTACACAAAAAAAAAAAATGCAAGTGGCTATACAAAAGATGTGAGTTAGTATCACACAAATGCTTTGCGTGTAGCATGTCATGTTCGTGAAAAGTGTTAATGATGGTATGTTATGAAGGAACGAGAAACATGTCATCCAACCTTATTCTTCCAATCGTGGTCAATTTTTTGAGAAAATTCTAATCGAGTCTTGGGAGTGGTTCACTTCGATCATCAACCAAGGATGATGAAGGCGTTATTTCGTAATATTCATGCAATTTATTTTGGTATCCTAAGGGAATCCAACTAAGGTTGCCTATACGAGTTCGATCCAAGTTAGGATAAAATCAAGGCTCCCATAGCAAAATATACTCCTCACTTCTCCCTACTCAAGGGTTTGAACGAAGGGGTTCGTACGAGGCTATGGGTGGTGTTTAATATCTGTGTCCCTAAGACCAAGAAAAACATAGGTGACACTTCAACAACTCACCGGGCTGAATATTGGATACTTAACCTAATGCAAGGATGTCTAACTAAAAATGCAAAATAAAATGCCATGCAAGAATCATACGCCTTATTTTGATTAGACATTTTTTAAGGCTTGTCAAATTCTTTTAAGTTTAAAAAAAAAAACTTTTGTAAGAAATCCCCAGCAGAGTCGCCACTGTGAGCGAGCGACGATTTTTCGAACTCTCTCTGAAGGGAGCCTTGATATCAGGCAACCCTCCCTCGTGGGGGTTTGTATTAGAACTCTCTCGGAAAGGAGCCTTGATATCGGGCAACCCTCCCTCGTGAGGTTTTTTATAATAGAAATTCAATTTTAGAAAATTTGTTATTAAGAAAAAGAAGCGAGACCTAAATCTCGATAAATAGTGTAGGACTCACAACCCGGCTTAGCTCAACCGGGAAATTATAGTGTAGCTGAACCAAAGCGAGGACTGCTACACTTTCCAGAGATCTAGGTTCGGACAAGTCCCTTATTTCATGTCTAATCAAAATAAAAATGGGCAGTGTTCATTGATGACACTTTAAATTTCTAAAGGTTGATTTTATTGAATTAAAAGCACACAGCGTACACACAAATAAAAAAAAATAAGCAGTAAATAAATAAATTATTACAACCAGATCGAATGAAAACAAAAACTCTCGTCCTCACATTACAAGCGCCTAAAACACACGAGAATCTAAAAATTACAATCGCCTAAAATACACGAATTAAGCTATTAATTACATTAAAAATGAAAATAGATGGTTAGCACAATTTATAGCACGCCACAAATAGAACTCAAATTGGACAGAATTAGGATTTTAGAGAAATGGGGCATACATTTAGGGGGTAACCGGGTTGGCTCAGCCAGCCATCCCGATTAGACCTGGAAAACAATTTTGAAACATCACTGTATTTTGTTTCCTAAGAAAACACATTTTGAAAACATTTTCTGGTTTACTTTAATTTAGCATGTGAGGTGGGTCGGTTTTCGGGAGATTTGGATCTCCGTCGTTGCGTTGTTCTAAATACAATAATTTCAGAAATTAAATCTAAGGTCGTAGATGAATGAAATAAATTTATTTTTAATGATTTTTTTAATTTTATGCATTTTTATAATTTTCTGATTTTTTGGGATTTTTTTTAATTTTTTTCGAATTTTTTCTGGATTTTTTGTGAATTTTCCCGTTTTAGTGAATAGTACTACAGTCGTACGGCTGTAATTACAGTCGTACTACTGTTCATATTTTCAAGAACAGTCATACGACTGTTCATGCTACCCAGAAACAACAAACTTTATTTTGATTTTATGGGGGTTTTAATACACGAAAATGAACCAAATCACCCAGAAAATGAAGAAAAACACTAGTTTTGAATGTAGTTACCTTTGTAGCGCAGATCTACTGTAGTTACCCTGGATTGCCTCCTCTCCTTTGAATGCTAAGGTAGGAAAATGAGTCCGAAAATCTCCAAAAGCCAAGGATTTAGTCAAGTTTTGGTTCTGGAATTTATTATCTTTGAGTGAGAAATTATTAATCTATGATTTCTACCAATTTTAACCTCAAAATACAAAGATCAAAAAGAAAAGAATAGGAGAAAATATTGTTTTTTTCTTCTCTTCTTTTCTCTTCTCACGATGCCCACTATTAGGTCCCTTCAATCCAAAAATTATGTTCCAACCCCCCTCTCCTCCTTTTTTTTTGCTACATATAGGCCAAAAAAAAGGGGAAATCATAGGCATTAATGCCTCTGATTTCGCCCATACCTCTCTTTCTTTGGGTATGGCTTCAATGTCAGAAATTAGATTTACATTCGTACGACTGTAATGTGTTTTTATTTACAGTCGTACGACTGTAATGCACAGCACACGACCATTTCACTTTTTTGTTTTTTTTTCTTTTTTTTTTCTTTTCTTTCTTTTTTTCTTTTTTCTATTTTTTTATTTTTTTTTCTTTCTTTTTTTCTTTTTGCTATTTTTTTATTTTATTTTTATTTTATTTTTCTTTTATTTTTCTTTTTCTTTTTTTTTTCTTCTTTTTTTTTTCGGAAAATCCCGTGTTCACAAGATGCATGTAAACAGAAAATGTGCACATCCATACGAATTCAATTTCAAGCAGACTTGGGACATTTAACCGAACAGAAAATGGCATTCATTCATTCACTCATTTATAATGTTTTAGCACAATGCACATCAAAGATGAAATGAAGATAAGGACAGAATCAGTAATGGTATCCATCTCAACTGGACATATGCCTGCCACAAACTGGTCTTTGCAGATTTTCCAGCTGATAGTCCTCGCCTCTCTGTCCTAACATTTGCATGGATCACCTTTTCAGTTTTCGACCCATCAGACTCCTTTTTTTTTTTGCACGTAACAGTGCCCGGGCTTGTCTGGGTTGATGGGGCCGACGACTTGGTCTCTGTCTCCCCTGGTGGAACCGCTTCCATCCTATAGGGGTAATGAGTACAATGTTTGTCTAGTGAGTATTCCGGTGCTAGTTTTGTATCCTTGTAAGACAAATGATAGCATATCGGCCTATCCTTTGTAGATGGTTGTCATTTGGATGGAATCTTATGAGCTTCTTTCATCGTCCCATTGGCTTATGAGAGATACGAAGATTGTCTATGATGTCTAACCCTTTATTTTGGAGCACTGTGTTACTGCCCCTAGGAATTGTACTCCATCATCAGTCATGACATAATATCACTTTTATTTTGTTTTTTGGTGACATTCATATATATATGACTCTGCTTCTACCCACTTTGAGAAGTAGTTGACGTTTGCGACCATGGAGCGATGCCCATTCGAGTCTACAGAACTCTTGCTTGGTTGATTTCACCTCTGAATCCTTTAGAGCTTGGTGTTCAGTATTTCTTTGTCATCTTAGCACTACATCGTATGGTTAGGAAAAGATTCCCATGTACTTTTATGGTACTTTTGTAATTTTCTTTCCTCTCATCAGACATGAGATTTTTCAAGACGGATATCATTTTCAAGTTGTCATCTATCCTTAGGTTTATTTCATGCATTGATGCATCATGTATGCTAAAGGCATTAAATGAATGTTTGGACACATGCATAGTTCCATCTGAAAAAATATCGTACAAGTAATTGAAATCAAATTGTATTAAATTAAACACTGAGAGGTTGAATTGTTCATGGAATAAATGATAAAGATAATAAAAATAAAACAAACTAAAACATCAAAATGACTATCATCCTCCACATGTGGAGGATCTTCTTTTATTAAGCATCATGGTCCTCAATTGCTTGTGCAGCTAAATCATCCGAGGTTGGGTAAGGGATTACTCCGAATGTTTGGTTTCAAAGCCGGCTCGACGATCCTTCCATCAATGACCAACTGCTTTATGGCTCTAATCAACTGGGTACACTCATTTGTACTATGACCCATCATCACATGATAAGTGCAGAAGTTATCTTCATTTGCCTCAGCTGGAGGTGAAAATGGCTTCAAGCTCTGTAATAACCCAGCCTTTCTACATTTAGCAAAAATCCGGCTTACTGACTCAGCCCATGGACTAGTGACCCTTTAAAGAGTCTGTCTTCCTAGGTTCATAACGGCTACATCCTCCCATTGTACTTCGATCGGGGCTACACTCTGAGTCAACTTAGCACTGGATCCCACTGCAGTAGACTTAGAGTTGTTGCCTTTATACCCTTGAGAGTACCCCTAATTGCTTCTGTAGGAGCCTGAACTCTGTCTGCCCCTCTGCTCCTCTTCCTCGTATCGCTTGATACGTTTGGCAAACTCTACCACCTCATTGAAGGAGTGGAATCTCTTCAGTTTCATCTTGTCCTTGTATTGGGGTAGACTACCATCCACCAGCTTCACAATGAGTGACTGCAACTTTGGTGCCCCATCCACCAAAACTTGCACATCCATCCACCGCTTGTAGTAAGCCGAGAAGGACTCATTTGGCTTCTGGTGGATTCTCTCCAGGTCTTCGAGGGTAGTCTCTACTTGGGTGTTGTAAGCATACTACTTTACAAAAGCTTTAGATAGGTCCTCCTAAGTAGAACGGGTGTATAAAGGCATCTTCATATACCACTTTGCCGCAGCACCCTTCAGAGTAGTCAGAAACTGGTTTAAGAGGTGACCTTTCCCAATCCCCATACTAGTCATCAACCTCACATAACTGTCTAAATGGGCTTCCGGTAGGCCTTCCCCGATGTACGGAGGTAGGTAAGGCATCTAAAAACCAGTTAGGAATGCCTCTCCTCCATTAGCCATCAAAGTGGTAGGGTCGACATACTTAATAGGGTTATTGTGAGCGGACGACCTCTTCTCTCTGACGGGACGAGGGGCGGGGGCCCGACGAGGAAAACTTTGGGTTTTTGGTTTTTGATTTTTGGTTTTTGAAACCTTCTTCCTTCTCTTCATGGTGAGATTTTGGGAAAAAAGAAAAACAGGATTTGTTTTTCTTACTTAGAAAAATCCATTCATTCGTTTCGGAATTCCTTTTGTAGAAAACATTTTCCCATTTTATTACTTGAAAGATCTCGAAACTTAAATCCCGAGATCAGTGACAGAGTCGCCACCCGGATCAGCTCATCCGGGAAATTCCGGTACAGCTCCCTACCGAGTATAGACCGCTGTACCTAATCCAGAGATTCAAGGTTCGGACAAGTCCCTTATTTCATGTCTAATCAAAATAAATTTGGCGGATATTCTTTGATGGTATTTTACGTTACTAGAGTTGATTTTTATTGCATTATGTTAAACACACGGCGCGCACACAAATAAAACAAAATAAAGCAGTAAACAATTAAAATTATTACAACCCGATCGAATAAATAATTAAATTATTACAACCCGATCGAATAAAAATAAAAACTCACTTTACAACCGCCTAAGATACACGGATAAATCTATTAAATACATCCAAAATAAAAAAAATAAAAGGCTGCAAAACAGAGGGTTAGCACAATTTATATTGCACACACAAATAGGACTCAAATCAGGACAAAGTTGGGAATTTTAGGAGATGGGGGCATGCATTTAGGGGATAACCGGGTCGACCCGACCGGTCAGACCGGTTCGACCTGGAAAACGGTTTTGAAACGCCCTGTGGTTTTATGTTGGAAAATCAATTTTTGGAAAACAATTGACTTGGTTACATGCAAACTTTGATTTTCGTGGGTCTGTTGTCCCGAAATCCATGGATCCGTTCATGTGGGTTCCTGAATTCAACGTCCATCTAGGGTCCAAAACGTAATAAACACACCAAAAACATTTATTTAAAATACAATTTTATTTGTTTTTAATATTTTCCAAGGACTTATAGAGTTCGGGGGTCCACTAATGCTGGACAATCGATCCGCTTCGGATGTAACAACCTCGAAACTTGAAAAATAAATCCCGGAAAACTTGAAAATATTAATATCCGTACGTATAAAAATTCAAAAACCGGTGTTAAAATGATATACGAATATTTACGAGCCGAAATATGTCAAATCAGAGTGCATAAAAATGGAAAACGGGCTATTTTCGGCATGTAGGGACAGATCGGGGAGCTGTCCCTGAAAAGCAGAGCCGTACGGCTCTAGGTTAGAGCCGGCCGGCTCTGTTCTAATTGGACCAGAGCCGGCCGGCTCTGTTCTTGAAGAACAGAGCCGTACGGCTCTATTCGGGTAGCCAATTTTCCGGATTTTCAGAAACAGAGAAAAATCACACGAAAAATACAATAAACACAAGTTTAAGGCCTCTCAGAGTTTACCTTGGTGTTGTTCCAGTATATTTGATGCACAAGAACGGTTTGAAAATCGAGAATGTAACTCGAATCCTCGAATATCCCGAAAATCCGAAAGTTTACCCGAACGAATCCGAAATTGAACCGAGAATCATTATGAACCGGTGAGTAAATACTAGAGTGAATGGTTGTGTGCTAAGAAATTTGATTTCAAAGATAAAATTAAAAGGATTTTTTTTTCTGTCTCTCTTTTCTCTGTGTTTCTTTCTTTCTTTCTTTTTTTTTTTCAAATCCCCCTCCTTTTCTGTGTTTTGATCCTTCTCCCTTTATCATTCAATTGTTCAATTATTTCTCAGACAAAATAATTTCCCAATTAAATGCGTCGATTAATGGTTTTTGTCGTTTTTTTATCAATTTCACAGAATTGGGACAAAGTGTGGCACCCATGCCCGCCCACTAGAGTCGGCCGGCTCTGGTTTGTGGACCAGAGCCGGCCGGTTCTGGTCGAACCGGAGCCCACACTTTTTTTTTTTACGTGCCTAAAAATCACTCGGAGAACCCGCTTTACGGTAGTTTCGGATTGCGGATAATTTCGTTTTCGGAGAATTCGAGACGTTTCGGGTAATATTCTGCTCTTTTCTGTGACCGAAGGTAATAAAGATTTCTCATCACTGAGGTCGGGAAAACCCGTGCTCACAGGCTGCCCCTCGCGAGATCAAAATCGACTAGATCGGTAGCTTTCATCCGATTTGAGTTTTTGGTCTCGCGATTGAGAGCGCGGTGAGTAAAGGATAGAAAAACGCACCTGATGCCCCTCGCAGAGGGTACAGAGTAATCGACTCGCTGTGGTGGAGTGTGCCCGTGGTATCGACTCGCTGTGGTGGAGTGTGCCCGTGATGCTGTCTTCTCCGTGTGGTGGAGTGTGCCCGATGATTTTTAACTTTGCTCCGTATGGTGGAGCGACCAAATGATAATGTCTTCTCCGTATGGTGGAGTGTGCCCGATTCTCCGTATGGTGGAGTGTGCCCGATGATTTTTAACTTTTCTCCGTATGGTGGAGCAACCAAATGATACTGTCTTCTCCGTATGGTGGAGCGTGCCCAATGATTTTTAACTTTTCTCCGTATGGTGGAGTGTGCCCGATGATTTTTAACTTTTCTCCGTATGGTGGAGCAACCAAATGATACTGTCTTCTCCGTATGGTGGAGCGTGCCCAATGATTTTTAACTTTTCTCCGTATGGTGGAGTGTGCCCGATGATTTTTAACTTTTCTCCGTATGGTGGAGCAACCAAATGATACTGTCTTCTCCGTATGGTGGAGCGTGCCCAATGAATTTTCAACTTTTCTCCGTATGGTGGAGTGTGCCCGATGATTTTTAACTTTTCTCCGTATGGTGGAGCAACCAAATGATACTGTCTTCTCCGTATGGTGGAGCGTGCCCAATGAATTTTCAACTTCTCTCCGTATGGTGGAGCGCGTGGTTGGAATTGCGTCAAGTTGCGTATTTATTCTTTGATCGATAATTTTGGAAACAAAAATTTTTGCCCCTTCGATCAAGAATAAATACGGTTTGGTCATTTTTCCTTTGGATGTCTGTAAAAATAAACAAGACATACCCTTCTCGGGATCAAATTGGACTAAATTAAAATTAATTTTTTATTTTATTTTTTATTTTTTTATTATTATTATTTTTTTTTTTTTTTTTTTGAAGGATTAGAGTCGGGCGGCTCTGTCAGAAGAGACAGAGCCGGACGGCTCTGACCAGAGTTGACCGACTCTAACCAGAGACGGCCAACATGGTTTTAAAAGGGGCTTCCTCTTTCTTTCACCCATTTCATTTTTCTTTCTTCAATTTCTCTTTCTCTGAGAGTGAGGTTTTTCTGTCTACCGAATCTACAGTGGATGTATACGGCTCGAGAGAGACGGTTCCTTACTGCGGAATTGGGAGGAACGATCTAGTACCCGTAACTTTAAGTCCATCCACGCACATCATCAAAGATCTGGTTAGTTTTTGTTTCTTCGGTTTTCCCCTTTTTTCCATTTTTTTGAATTCCGGCACAAGGGTCTAGGAGACTTCTTAGTCCGGGAGAACGGCGTTTGGGCGGTAAGCATCCCGTGTTCCCTGCATCATAAGTTATGCAATACTTGAATGCATATGTATGTATGTATGAATGTTAATTTATGCTGTAGATTGCAGTCCCGAGTCGAGATGTCCCGAGAGCAGGCCAGGGAGGTCGCCTCTTCCGTGGCTCAGGCCCGGGCTGCGAGCCAAGAGGTGGACAGGGCGAGGGCCGAGATAGCTAGGCTACGGGCTGTGATGGCTCGTCTACAGGCGGACTTTGACTCCTACAAGGTTACGCATCAGAGTGAGTCCGAGAAGGGGGAGGAAGATGAGGGGCAGGATGAGAACTATATGGAGCGCCCTGCTCTTCTTAATTGATGTCTTCATTCATTTTTTTTATCGGATTATGTGATTTACTCTTGTTTCATTGATATTTGGAAATTCACTTGCTTCTTCAATTTTTGCTTTTTCTCTTTTTATCCAGGCTTTTACAATTTCTTAGAATCGTTACAAGACTCTGATTGGCTTAAATTGAAGCCTTTCGGGTTGTGGAATCTCAAGGCCTATTACAAGCACTCGTGGAACATTGAGCTGTTGAATGCCTGTTATCGCTTCTGGGATCCAGTGGATAACATTTTCTGCTTCTCATGCCAAGAGCTCTGCCCCTTATATGAGCAGTTTAGTGCTATCTTGAACATTCCCTGCCACAAACGAGTGCACATTGCCATCCCCGATTTCACTTTTGGTAGCACCTCCTCCTTGGTGAGCTTGTTCGGGCTTTCTGATCCCGAGGTGGGATCTTTATTTGCTACTGGTTCCCCTCTTCCCATGTTGAACTCGAATTCTGTGTTGGAGTGGTGTGTCAATGCTCCTAGGGACCACATGAGCTGGGCCTACATGGTCAGCCTGTTACTGGTGAGTCGGTATTTCTGTGGTCCTAATGATGGGGTTGTCTCCTTCATGGCTGTCTCCCTTATCTCTCAGATGGCTATGGGAGCATCTCCAGCTCCTTTCGCACTTGCTGAGACACTGATCAGTTTACATGCATCTAAGGCAAGCGGTGTTCTCCACGTTGGCCCTCACCTCACACTGCTCCAGGTGAAATTCCTTGTTGTCTGATATATTTCTGGGTCGAATGAACTCCTAACCATTGCTTGCTGTCAACTGCAGATCTGGTTATTGGAGAAGCTATCAATTCTTAAGATTCCGAGGGGGAACTTCAAGAAATACCACCCGGCCAATTTCAGGGAACGAGGCTTCTCCATTGACTCTTACGCTGATATGTCTACTGATGAGTGGGGCGTTTGGCTATCTCGCCTGACTGATGACCAGATTAGGTGGGTGTGCCCTTGGTGGAAGATCCCCCACGTGATTGTGGACATGTGGGCACATGGTGTGCAATTGCTGGGGCAGACCAGAGTGACATTCTATTCTCCGAGTCGCCTCTGCCGGTAGTACGGTCGTCTACAGGGTATCCCTCGGCACTCTTGTGTCACCAGTTGTGAGGAATATACTACTTCTTGGCCAGATCACGTCAAACTTTGCTGGGCTGGAGACGCCCATCATGTGGTGTTGAATTATGCATCACTCGCTCCCACAGAGACATATGACGGTTACAAGCAGTGGCTAGCCGAGATCCAGGGTTTACCGACCCGTGAGGCGCGTAAGAGTGCGTCTTCCCGCTGGCTGGCTCCTTCTGAGACCGCGGGACCACTTCCTGTCAAGAAAAGAAAAACAAAAGAGGAAAAAATGTGATTTTCATCATCATGCATGTATTGGCTATCATTATTATCATTCCTATCCGTCTTTTCTATTATTGGTGCGATCTTTTTTTTTTTTGAAAGATGTTCGTAATTGCACACTTTGGGCGTCTAAATGTCTTTGTTTATCTGGATGTTTCGACAAATGAATCATGTAACATACTCCAAACATTCATGCAATGTGTTGAGCAAGACACACTTCATTAATGAAACTTAACTATTGTATCAATTGAAAATGCCAAAATCAGTACATATCTCGAACGAACTCATTCATGTTATCAACCATCCTATACAGGTTTTCTGGTCGATAAGCTAACTCTCGCTGCCTTAACTTTTGCTTAAATCGCCCTTACGGGTTTTCGACTTAACAAGCCTTTTTCTTTTTTTACACATGGTAGCGTTTGAGGTGAACTTGATTAATCGGGTTGGTGAACTCGTTGCCATCCATATCCATAATCTTCACTGCACCTTTGGAGAGTATCTTCTTAACCACATACGGCCCTTCCCAGTTGGGTTTAAACTTACCCCTCGCGTCCATATTGGTCAGTCTCATCTGTTTCAATACTAGATCTCCCGCTTTCAGAGGCTGTTTCTGATGACGAACCCGTCAATTATAGGTCCTAGCCATTCTTTGGTGGTACATCTGTAGATGATCCAAAGCCTTGAGACGCCTTTCATCGACCATAGCCAGTTGCTCAAATCTCGCCTTTACCCATTCCGTCTCAGGTAATTGGGCCTCCAAAACCGTCCTTAGTGACTTCAACTCCGCTTCAATAGGAAGGACTGCTTCCATCCCATAAACCAGCGAATAAGGTGTTTCCCCAGTCGGTGTTCTAACACTGGTTCTGTACCCCCACAGAGCATAAGGTAATCTATCTGCCCAATCTCGGTAGGTTGAAGTGGTCTTGGACAAGATCTTCTTGATGGACTTGTTTGCTGCCTCCACTGCTCCATTGGCTTGTGGCCTATAAGGTGAAGACTTACGATGTTCCACATTGTATTCTTCGAAGAGTTCAGTTGTGGCTCCTTGGAATTGCACTCCGTTATCAGTTACCACGTGATGTGGTACACCATATCTCGCGAAGATGTGCTTCTTTACAAACTTAGCCATATTCTTAGCCGTGACCGTGACATAAGATTCAGCCTCAACCCACTTGGAGAAATAATCCACTGCCACCATAATGAACTTGTGCCCATTTGATGCTGGAGGTCGAATTTCACCAATTATGTCTATGCCCCATACTGCAAACGGCCAGGGGGTCATGAGATTCTGTAATTCCATGGGTGGGAGATGGTTGATGTTCCCGTAAATCTGGCACTCATGGCACTTTTTCACTTCTTCTGCACAGTCTGTTTGCATGGTAAGCCAGAAGTATCCTTGTCTCATGATCTTGTTTGCCAGAGCTAATCCATTCATATGCGGGCCGCAAATCCCTGAATGCATTTCTTGCATAACCTTCTTGGCTTCTGCTTCCGTTAGACACTTCAATAACAATCCATCCGCGGTTCTTCTGAAGAGTTGTCCGTCAAACCATCTGAACTGAGTTGCTAACTTTCTTAAAGTGGCCTTATCTGATGCATCTGCTCCTTCAGGATATTCGCTATTTTGTAGAAAGTTGGCTATATCTTGGTACCAGGGCTTATCATCTACAACTAAAGCCAGGACCTCGCTGGAACGATGAAATGGTGTTCTAGCTGTTTCCAGGATCAAAGGCTGTACCGGTGCTTTCTGAGGTCCTTCCCACATGGATGACAAAGTAGCTAATGAATCTGCCATTTGATTATCATCTCTGGCTATATGCTTGAATTCAATATGCCCGAATACTTTCACCATTTCCCACAAAGTCTCCAAGTATGGGCGAAGTGATTCTTCCTTGATTTCCCATTCCCCGGTGGCTTGGCGAATTACCAACAGTGAATCTCCAATAATGGTCACATCATTTGCCCCTAGTGCGGCGAGAGCATCAATGCCAAACAAACAAGCTTCATATTCTGCGCCGTTATTAGTTACTGGGAATTCTAGCCGTTTCGACAAAGGAATTATCTCTCCCTCAGGAGTTACAATGATTACTCCAAGGCCTGCTCCCCTCTTGTTTACAGCACCATCAAAATGCATAATCCATTTCCTGACTTCCACCTCCACCAAGGCCAACTGTTCATCCGGAAATTCTAGGTTTTCCACATAATCAGATTCAAGTGGCTGATTGGCCAGGAACTCAGCCACTGCTCTCCCTTTGATCACCTTTTTCGTCACATACTCGATGTCGAACTCTGATAATAAAAGTAACCACCGGGACAATTTCCCTGTCAAGGATGGGGCAGAGTAGAGATATTGTATTGGATCAACTTTTGCCACAGCTTGTATTTTGTAGGATTGGAAATAGTGTCTCAATTTCTTCGTAAGCCAGACCATAGCAGTGCAAATCTTTTCCACCACACTGTACCGAGTTTCGTAATCCAGTAGTTTTTTACTGAGGTAGTAGATAGCATGCTCCCTTTTGTCATCTTGTTCTTGAACAAACATCGCCCCTACGGAGGTTTCTTCAATGGCTAAATACAGAGTCAAAGGTTTTCCCAGAGTTGGAGGTTTTAGCACTGGTGGATTGATCAAGTATTCTTTGATCCTATCAAATGCAACCTGACACTGGTCATTCCACACAACGGGTTGTTCTTTCCGAAGAAGCTTGAAAATGGGCTCACAGACCGTGGTCAATCTGGCAATGAACCTGCTGACGTACTGAAGTGACCCTAGGAAAGATCTGAATTCTTTCTCTGTTTTCGGTGCTGGCATGTCTCGAATAGCTTTAATCTTGTCCCGGTCCATCTCAATGCCTTTCTGACTGACAATGTGCCCCAGTAGCTTGCCCGATGCAACTCCGAATACACATTTCTTTGGGTTAAGTCGCAAGTTGTACTTCTCAATCCTGGTCATAAATCTATCCAGAATAGCAGGGTGTTCCTCCCGAGTCATAGATTTCACCAGCATATCATCAACATACACTTCGACCTCTTTATGGATCATGTCATGTAGCAATGCTGTGACTGCCCGTTGATAGGTTGCCCCAGCGTTCTTCAACCCAAACGGCATCACTCTGTAGCAATACACCCCCCACTCAGTGATGAAGGCTGTCTTGACCTTATCGATGAAATTCATTAAGATCTGATTATACCCCGAGAAACCATCCGTGAACGAATACATAACTGCCCTTGCTACACTGTCGACCAGGACATCAATGTGAGGAAGTGGGAAGTCATCCTTTGGAGAGGCCTTATTCAAATCCCAATAATCCACACAAACTCTGACTCTTCTGTCCTTCTTGGCAACTGGGACTATGTTGGCTAACCATTCAGGGTAATCCACCACCTCTAGGAAGTTGGCCTTGATCTGCTTTGCTACCTCTTCCTTGACTTTCTCAGCCCATTCTGGACGCAGACGTCTGAGCTTCTGCTTTACTGCACTGAACTTGGGATCAATCGGAATTCTGTGTTCTGCTATTTCTCTGTCAACCCCTGGCATATCGTCGTAAGACCAGGCAAACGCTCCCACATGCTTTTTAAGTATTTTTGACAATTCTCTCTCTTCTTCAGGATTGAGTTCGTTAGAGATAGATACCATTTTAGGATTTTCACTTGTACCCAAATTAATTTCATGTAATGCAGTGTCATGAATGCTGAACACATTGAATGAATGATTGCATGCATGCACAGAGCCATTAGGGAAAACATCACACAAATAAGCAAAATTAGACTTTATTTCATTCATCGCCTTAAAAGCGGAATTGTTCACATCAAGTACATATGACAAGTTTACAAAGAAATCATTTTCTTCCTCCACATGCGGAGGGTTTTCTTCAGCAGGGTCTTCCGGATCGGCAGGCTCTTCTTCGAACAAGTCACTCAAATCAGCTTCAAGAGTCTCTTTCTGTGCTTCAGATAAGGCATCTTCTTCTACCTTCGCTTTTCCCTTAGCCATCATTTTGGTGAGTTCAGCAACAGCTTTTTCCACTAACTCTGCCTGTCCTGAAATAGCTTCCTTCTTTACAGGGCTCTCTTTCAATCCTTTCTTCAGTAATTCAGCAAATGCTTTGGTAATGGCGTCCCCCAGGGGGTCTGTATCTTCTTCTGATTCCTTTTCTGCAGTGATGGGAGCCACCACTTCGGCTTGGCTCATCGGAGGAGGATTGATCACTTGCACCGCTTCCCACTTAAGCATTCCTTCCACTGAAGCAATCCCATATTTTGAGAAGTTGACAACATCAGCGAAAATCTCAAATCCGGGGACTGTTTCCCCATCAATAACCATTGGCTCTGGATCACCACCATATGGCCCACCACTTGCTCGAACAAAAACGTCCAAAAGATGGACTTTCTTAGTTTCCGAGACCTCCTTTTCTTTGGCGCCTTCGTAACCAAGACCTTTTCGGTGTGATTGGCCTATGGCAATATCAAACTTTGTGACCCCTTGTTGGTTGACCCCAAGTCCCTTTCCTGGGATGAAGTTCTGTTTCTGAAAATACTTATGGATCCATGGAGAAAATGTCAAGTCTTTCTCCTTATGCTCCGAGACAACTGCCACTTGAAAGCCGGTCAAAGGTTGTTCAGATGAGTTCAGAGCTGCCACCATAGAAGATTCATCTGCCTCAAGTGTTACAATCTTTCCCCCCATTGGAATCTTCACCTTTTGGTGTAAGGTTGATGGCACACCTCCCAAAGCATGAAACCAAGGTCTCCCTAGAAGCAAGGAGAAAGTCACAGGAATATCAATGACAGTGAGCAGCACGGTTGACTTAACTTCTCCCACTGACACCTCTGCCTCAAAAGTACCAATTACAGTACGCTTTGAATCATCGTAGGCCCATATCACTGTATTTGACCGTGATAATGCTTCTTCGGACAAATGGAGGCTAGGTAAAACTTTCAGAGGGCAGATATTCAATGCTGAGCCGTCATCAACCATCACACAAGGCAGGGTTCTATCCATCATCTCCACTTTCAGATATAAGGCACGATTGTGGTTAGTGCCTTCCGGTGGTAAGTCATCCTCGGTGAAAGTGATCCCCTTGGGGTTATCAGATTGCTGACTCTTGATACTCCCAATCACCATACATACTTCCTCGGGAGGCATCAATGGATTGGCATCCATCTCCATAAGCTTTTTCACTACTGCAGCCCGGTGCCTTTGTGACTCCATGAGCAGGTGCCATACAGATGCACGTGCAGGCATCTTTTTGAGTTGCTCCACTACCAGATCTTCTTTCTCATTCACCTTGATGGGCAAATAATCTTGAACCGGTGCTTCTACCTTCTTACTCGGCTCTCCCAACCGTTGTGGCTCGGGTTGATATACCCTTCCACTCCTTGTGACATTATTCACTGGAGCGTCTTCCCTCTTTATATACATCCCATCCTTAGTGCAGACAGGATAGACAGGTGTCATCTGGTCCACAGGCTTGAGCCTACTCATCAACTCAAATTCATCCGCATCATCATCCAATTCTATATCATCCAGATTCACAGGTTTGCTTTCCTCCACAGGTGGCTCAACATCTTCACCTACTACCACTTGAATTGCGGGATTTGCCCTTGCAATCTGAGCTAAGACAAAGTTAGGAGATAATCCCGATTGCACCATGTTCACTCTCCTTTCAAATTGGGGCAGTGGATTACTTTGCACATTGGGCTTAGAGCGTGGAGCTTCTATCTTCTTTTCGTCAATCAACTGTTGGATCGCCTTTTTCAAAGAATGGCATTCGTTGGTTCGATGCCCCTTAGTCACATGATAGGAGCAAAAGTTATTCTTGTCCGCCTCAGCCGGAGGTGTGTACGGCTTCAGGCTTTGAAGAAAGCCCAGATTTCTACATTTCAGAAAGATCCGCCCCAAGGACTCCTCCCAAGGAGAGATCCCTTTTCCAGTCACTTGTTGATTGGGCCCTTGTGCAACTGTTGCTACCTCTACTTGCTTAACAGGTGCAGGTGACTGACTCGGCTTAGTGCTTGTTGATGAAGAAGCTGCAGGATTGCTATTATTTTTATACCCCGAAGAATACATCCGGCTCCGGTACCCTCCTCCAGAACTGTTGTAGGCCGGGTCAATCTCATACTTCTCAACCTTGCGAGCCAACTCATGTACTTCTATCAAGGACTGAAACTTGTGATATTTCATCACATTCCTATAAACCTCCAAGCTCCCATCAATCAGCTTCACAATCAGTTCATCTTCCAACGGCTTCTGATGGAGGAGAATCATCTTATCCATCCACCTTTGGTAATATTCAGAAAAGGTCTCATTCAGCCTCTGCCTCACCGCCTCTAAATCCTGCAACTTGACCTCCAGCTGTGTGTTGAAACTGAAGTACTTGATGAAGGCATCGGACAGTGCATCCCAGTTGCCTTGCACACTCTCGGGTTGTTTATTGTACCATGTGATAGCACCCCCCTCCAAAGTGGTGGGGAACAATCCCACTAATTGATTCATAGTGAGCCCAGCCATAGTCATAATCCGCACATACTGATTCAAGTGGGCCGTGGGTGGACTTTTCCCAACATATGATGCAATCCTAGGCATTTGGAAGCCTACTGGTAACATTTCAACCCCTCCGGCTATGAGCGTGGATGGGTCAATACGCTTGGCGGATTGAACCTTAGAACTGGCACGCAGCTCCGCTATGGTCTCCTCCATTTCCTTCATCTTTCTCTCTAAAGCTGACTCCACAGGTCGCTCAGTATTATCCCTTCGACCCTCTTCAGCATCCGACTGCCCATCATTCAGTCTCCCCCCACTACTTTCTTCTCGAGCATGCCTTTCCGGCCTCTGATTAGGCGACTCATTCAAAGCATTCTGCACTTGATTTTTGATAAGGTCCTTGAACTCATCAGAACTCATAAATTCTTGAATAGCAGTGGCGGCCATCATGGCAGCAGCAGCTTCGGGTGCGATCGCCATATCTTGAAATCTCTGTTGCAACTGTTCAAATCCCAGAGGGAACTCAGCACTTAAATCAGATGATGCTTCAATCTCCCCAAACTGAACAAGCTCCTCAGACTCACTAGACGACGGTTCACTGCGTTCTATTCTCACAAGTCTTCGTCCGGATCGGAGCCAAACTTCAAAGTGATTCGGACAAAGGTCAGTACAAAGAAATGATCACCTAAAGAGTTATAAACTCTAAGGGATATGCATGTATGCATGACGTGTTAGATGAATGATGTGCAGGTGTTGCATGAAATGTGTTTATAACACGAACCTTGAACAACCAATCCTTCGGGGGTGAAGTATGCATGAATTCTTATTTTTACATGTATGAATTGCAATCTAAGTGTTAGATGCATGAATGCGACCTTTGGTGCTCGGGGAGTACCTCGGGTTTTTGTGAAATGATATGATTGTCCTTAGTGGACGGACAGAGTTTTCGGCACTCGTGGAGTGCCTCGGATTTTTGTGATGTGAGATCGACACGTGCATGGCACTTGGTCGAGGTTTCGGTGTCCGTGGGACACTTCGGGTTTTTGATGATGTGAAATGAAGTCATGCTTAATTTGCGAGTGGAATTTCAATACTCGGGGAGTACCTCAATTTCCGTGCCGCGATGTGAAGTGAATGCGTTCTTAGTGAACGGGCAAAGTTCCGGCGCTCGGGGAGCACCTAAACGTTTTGATGCGTGAAATGAAATTTTCGGCACTCATGGAGTACCTAAAATGATTTGATGAAGTGATGGATTTTGTCGACACTCGTGGAGCATCGAAAGTGATTTAATGAAATGTGATGAGTTTGGACGACACTCGTGGAGCATCGAAAGGCGATTTAATGAAATGCGATGGAATTTTGTCGGCACTCGTGGAGCGCCTAAAGGTGATTTTATGAAATGTGATGAATTTTATCGGCACTCGTGGAGCGCCTAAAAGTGATCTAATGAGGTGTGATGAATTTTATCGGTACTCGTGGAGCGCCGAATGAAATGTGATGAATTTGGTCGGCACTCGTGGAGCGCCTAAAATGATTTAATGAGATGTGATGAATTTTGTCTGTACTCGTGGAGCACCGAAAGTGATTTAATGAGATGTGACAAATTTTATCGGTACTCGTGGAGCGCCGAAAGGGATGTGCTGAATTTGGTCGGCACTCGTGGAGCGCCTATAATGATTTAATGAGATGTGATGAATTTTGTCGGTACTCGTGGAGCACCGAAAGTGATTTAATGAGATGTGATGAATTTTATCGGTACTCGTGGAGTACCGAAAGGTGATTTAATGAAATGCGATGGAACTTTGTCGGCACTCATGGAGGGCCTAAAAAGTGATTTAATGAGATGTGATGAATTTTGTCGGTACTCGCGGAGCACCGAAAGTGATTTAATGAAATGTGATGAATTTTGTCGGTACCCGTGGAGCACCGAAAATGATTTAATGAAATGTGATGAATTTGGCCGGCACTCGTGGGGCACCTAAAATGATTTAATGAAATGCGATGGAATTTTGTCGGCACTCGTGGAGCACCGAAAGTGATTTGATGAAATGTGATGAATTTTGTCGGTACTCGCGGAGCACCGAAAGTGATTTAATGAAATGTGATGAATTTTGTCGGTACCCGTGGAGCACCGAAAGTGATTTAATGTAATGCGATGAATCTTGTTGGTACTCGGGGAGCACCAAGAATGATTTAATGAAATGTGATGAATTTGGCCGGCACTCGTGGAGCGCCTAAAATGATTTAATGAAATGCGATGGAATTTTGTCGGTGCTCGTGGAGCGCCGAGAGTGATTTGATGAAATGTGATGAATTTGGTCGGCACTCGTGGAGCGCCTAAAATGATTCAATGAAATGCGATGGAATTTTCTCGGCACTCGTGGAGCACCGAAAATGATTTGATGAACTGTGATGAATTTGGTCGGCACTCATGGAGCGCCTAAGATGAAACGCAATGAAATTCGTTCGTACTCGTGGAGCACTAAAAATGTGATGTGATGCATTTTGTCGGCACTCGTGGAGTGCTTAGAATGATTTCCTACTCGATATGTGGTGCGATGTATGTGGCCCGTGTGGGGTCATTCAAGGTCTGTGCAAATGCTTTATGCATGACACGCGTTTCCCATGGCTGCAGAATAAGACGGTTAGTGCTTATGACACTCGAGTGATGCATGTGGATTAATTAATTAATTCTTCATACAATAAAAAGATGCATGGCTACAAAAGATGTGGTTAGTTTTATGTCACATGGGTGATTAATGTATTTACACGCGAAAGATGAAAATGGCTGTACAAAAGATGTGAGTTAGAATCACACAAATGCTTTGGATGTGGTATGTTATGCTCGTGAAAAGTGTGGATGATGGCATGTTATGGAGGGACAAAAAGACACGTAGCAATTAGCACGCAAATCGTATTCCTCCAACCTTATTCCTCCAAACGTGGTCAAGTTGATAAAATTCTAACCGAGTCCTAGGAGGGGTTCTCTTCGATCATCAACCGGGGATGATGAAGGCGTAATTTATTTTATTCACACATCTTATTTTGGTATCCTAAGGGAATCCAACTAAGGTTGCCTAAATGAGTTCGGTCCAAGCCGGGATAACATCAAGGTCTCCATAGCAAAATATACTCCTCACTTCTCCCCACTCAAGGGTCCGATCGAAGGGGTTCGTACGAGGCTATGAGTGGTGTTTCGTATCCATGCCCCTAAGACCAGGTGGAACATAGGCGACACTTCAACAATTCACCGGGCTAAATATTGGCTACTCAACCTAATGCAAGGATGTCTAACTAAAATGCAAACATAAAATACCAAGTAAGAATCATCCACGCTATTTTGATTAGACATTTTTCAGGGCTTGTCAAATTCTTTTAAGTTTTAAGAAAACTTTTGTAGAAATCCCCAGCAGAGTCGCCACTGTGAGCGGACAACCTCTTCTCTCGGACAGGACGCGGGGCGGGGGCCCGACGAGGAAAACTTCGGGTTTTTGGTTTTTGATTTTTGGTTTTTGAAACCTTCTTCCTTCTCTTCATGGTGAGATTTTGGGAAAAAAAAAACAGGATTTGTTTTTCTTACTTAGAAAAATCCATTCATTCGTTTCGGAATTCCTTTTGTAGAAAACATTTTCCCATTTTATTACTTGAAAGATCTCGAAACTTAAATCCCGAGATCAGTGACAGAGTCGCCACCCGGATCAGCTCATCCGGGAAATTCCGGTACAGCTCCCTACCGAGTATAGACCGCTGTACCTAATCCAGAGATTCGAGGTTCGGACAAGTCCCTTATTTCATGTCTAATCAAAATAAATTTGGCGGATATTCTTTGATGGTATTTTACGTTACTAGAGTTGATTTTTATTGCATTAAGTTAAACACACGACGCGCACACAAATAAAACAAAATAAAGCAGTAAACAATTAAAATTATTACAACCCGATCGAATAAATAATTAAATTATTGCAACCCGATCGAATAAAAATAAAAACTCACTTTACAACCGCCTAAGATACACGGATAAATCTATTAAATACATCCAAAATAAAAAAAAATAAAAGGCTGCAAAACAGAGGGTTAGCACAATTTATATTGCACACACAAATAGGACTCAAATCAGGACAGAGTTGGGAATTTTAGGAGATGGGGGCATGCATTTAGGGGATAACCGGGTCGACCCGACCGGTCGGACCGGTTAGACCTGGAAAACGGTTTTGAAACGCCCTGTGGTTTTATGTTGGAAAATCAATTTTTGGAAAACAATTGACTTGGTTACATGCAAACTTTGATTTTCGTGGGTCTGTTGTCCCGAAATCCATGGATCCGTTCGTGTGGGTTCCTAAATTCAACGTCCATCTAGGGTCCAAAACGCAATAAACACACCAAAAACATTTATTTAAAATACAATTTTATTTGTTTTTAATATTTTCCAAGGACTTATAGAGTTCGGGGGTCCACTAATGCTGGACAATCGATCCGCTTCGGATGTAACAACCTCGAAACTTGAAAAATAAATCCTAGAAAACTTGAAAATATTAATATCCGTAAGTATAAAAATTCAAAAACCGGTGTTAAAATGATATACTAATATTTACGAGCCGAAATATGTCAAATCATAGTGCATAAAAATGGAAAACGGGCTATTTTCGGCATGTGGGGACAGATCGGGGAGCTGTCCCTGAAAAGCAGAGCCGTACGGCTCTAGGTTAGAGCCGGCCGGCTCTGTTCTAATTGGACCAGAGCTGGCCGGCTCTGTTCTTGAAGAACAGAGCCGTACGGCTCTATTCGGGTAGCCAATTTTCCGGATTTTCAGAAACAGAGAAAAATCACACGAAAAATGCAATAAACACAAGTTTAAGGCCTCTCAGAGTTTACCTTGGTGTTGTTCCAGTATATTTGATGCACAAGAACGGTTTGAAAATCGAGAATGTAACTCGAATCCTCGAATATCCCTAAAATCCGAAAGTTTACCCGAACGAATCCGAAATCGAACCGAGAATCGTTGTGAACCGGTGAGTAAATACTAGAGTGAATGGTTGTGTGCTAAGAAATTTGATTTCAAAGATAAAATTAAAAGGATTTTTTTTTCTGTCTCTCTTTTCTCTGTGTTTCTTTCTTTCTTTCTTTTTTTTTTCAAATCCCCCTCCTTTTCTGTGTTTTGATCCTTCTCTCTTTATCATTCAATTGTTCAATTATTTCTCAGACAAAATAATTTCCCAATTAAATGCGTCGATTAATGGTTTTTGTCGTTTTTTCATCAATTTCACAGAATTGGGACAAAGTGTGGCACCCATGCCCGCCCACTAGAGTCGGCCGGCTCTAGTTTGTACTAGTGCCGGCCGGCTCAATCTAGAGCCGGCCGGCTTTGGTTTGTGGACCAGAGCCGGCCGGTTCTGGTCGAACCGGAGCCCACACTTTTTTTTTTTACGTGCCTAAAAATCACTCGGAGAACCCGCTTTACGGTAGTTTCGAATTGCGGATAATTTCGTTTTCGGAGAATTCGAGACGTTTCGGGTAATATTCTGCTCTTTTCTGTGACCGAAGGTAATAAAGATTTCTCATCACTAAGGTCGGGAAAACCCGTGCTCACAGTTATAGTGCACCATCTCCTTCAGCTTAGGTAGCATGGCTTCAATATCAGAAAATTTTTGATTGAGACGTTTCTCCACCATAGTCTCAATTGAAACTTCTCTTGCCTTCTCAAAGGCCTCATCCTCTTCGGACTGATGGTCAAGCTCCCTATGATTAACAACTCCACCACTTCCTCCGAGAAGGCTTCCTGTAGCACCATTAGCAACTTGGACAAACTGTTGTCCCTCACTTCCACCCAAAGTCTGAGCCGGTGGAACAGTCTAAACAGGGATGGTGCTTATCACGGCTTGCACTTGTTCCCTAAGAGTAGCCTTGAACTCCTCTAAGGTTAGGAAGCTCCTCATGAAAGCAGCCATGTTTAAAGGCAAGTTTCCATTGTTTCTGTCGGCCATCTCTGCTTTGTCAGCTTCTTCTAACAAAACTTGACTGTCAATTGGTAGAATGGGCAACTGTATTTCGACTTCCCGATCTGAGTCTGACCCTGAGCTGATTCCCTCTATGGTGACAGGCTCATATTGAACCACCTGAATTGGTGGGTTCGGCTCTTATTCAACATGAACTAACTGTTTCGAGGTTTGACTCCAAACTACACATTCCACATAAGGTTAGAAGCTCGGATGGATGTCATGGACCTAGACTCGACACACTAAATGGCGTGTATGATGTGTTCATGTTCATGATCGGATGATGCTTTATCGATGTGGATGATGATGAAAATGACTTTTGTATTTTCTTTCTTTTTGTTTTGGATGTTCCAAGCATACCTCATGCCATGCAAAAGACAATACAAAAACATCACGTATGGGCCAGCACACTGACAGAAATTTAGAGCCTTCAGGGCAACTAGTGGATGTCATGAAATGGATACGTGTGTACCGACACACGGACAGAGGTTTGACATTTTATAGGTCAATGAAATGATATGTGATGGTCATATAGGAGCCGTTCCATAGATAGAGGTTTGATGTTTTTATGGCATCTTGGATGAAGTGATGTCACAAACAAGTCACGTGTAACTCGAGACACAGACAACATTTCGGCGTTCGTGGAACACCTTGCATGATTAAACATGTTATGAAACATCGTAATATAAATTTTAGTTCGGCACTCATGTAGTACCTCAAATGGGTCATCAATGTTATGAAACAATCTGATGTGGATCGTGACACACAAGCAAGACTTTAGTGTTGCCATGACACCATGATGAATGGAAATGATGTCATGTAATGGTATTGTGTGGTCTGCCACACGAACACGATCCTAAGACTGTTGTGGTCCCTTAATGGTGCAATGATCTAATGAAATGGCCAAGTGCAATCCAATGCATAAGTGAACATAGGTAATCTTGGGGACTCCCGGTATGTCATGAGATGAAATGTCATGAGGGGCATACTTAGAATATCCTTCATTTTAGATGGGATGAGATGATATGAATGTTCATGTCATACAGAATGCAAATGGCTGCACAAAAATGTGGTTAGGATGCATGACAAACGAGATGATGTCATGTATGCTTTATGAAATGCAAGCACACAAGATGCATATGACACATGAGTAAGATGTTACGGCTGTAAGAAAATGTGGTTAGTATAATACCACACGTATGATGATCCTTGCGTATGGCTGCATAAAGATATGGTTAGAAAATGGCACATAGATGATGCGTGTTTGATGTTGCATGTGAAGGTCAAAAATGAAACCACCATAGAACAAACATTAGCACACACAACAATATGCTCACCCTTCCAACCTTATTCCTCCATTCGATTGGTCTCGCATTCTTCCTAGGTGTTGGGTCTCTTTGGCATCAACCGGGGATACCAAATCAATGTCCATTTTCAAATATTTATTTTAGTAACCCTAAGGGGAAGTTGCTAGGCCATTACATGAGGGTATGAGTCAAACCAAGGGTCGTATAGGTTCCCATAGCGAAAATATACTCCTTACTTCTCCCTACTCAAGGGTCCAAACGAAGGGGTCCGTACAAGGCTATGAGTGGTTTACCCCCTCTGGTGCCTCCAATCCTAGCGGAAGAGGTAGGTCACCGTTGGAAGTAAACCAGGCTTAATCATGTGTTAGAGGGATTAAAGAAGAGAAAAGGTCATGCTATGCGGTTGTGGATGAGATATCATGTTATGGATTCATAATTGGCTTCAAGTGAGGATGCACTTCAATTGTTGCCTAAGTTCCATAAGTTTTTATGAAAAACCTTTTAAAGAAACCATTAATCCCTAGCAGAGTCGCCACTATGAGTGGATGACATTTTTAAGGAACGCGCAGTGCAGCAGGAACCGGGGATTTTCTTTTTGAGGTGTGAGTGTTTGTGGTTTTGAAAAACGGGTTTTAATCTTCTTTAAGAAAGCCTTTCATTTTATTGGAAAAACCCTTTTGTAGAAAACTTAATTGTAAGTGTGAATTTTGGAAATAGGATTTTAGAAAATCCCAATTTAAACTTAAAGATCTCAAAACCTAAATTTTGAGATTAGATACAGAGTCGCCACCCGGATCAGCTCATCCAGGAAATTCTGGTATAGCTCCCTACCAAGTGTAGACGCGGTACCTAATCTAGAGATTCAAGGTTCGGGCAACACATCTACTAATCCTCACTTATTTTTAATTATTATTTCATAATATGATATAACATCTACTTAGTTCTACTCATTTTATCTTCTTTTTATTTTTAGTTAATGCTCATATACATGACATAAATATAAATCCAAAATAAAGTGCAGAAATGTAAAAGAGCAGGAAAAGTAAAGTAGAGGCCAAATTATACAACCCAGAAAAAAGAAAACTCTCATCCTCACCATATACAACCGCCTATAATACACGATAATCTAAAAAGTACAATCACCTAGATACATGAGATAATCTATAAAATACATCTAATAATAAAAAACAAGGAAAAATAAAAGCTGCATCCAAATACGGTTAGCACAAATAAATAAAACACACTAAGGACTCATATAGGATAGAATAGGGGTATTTTGGGAAATGGGATCATAAATGGGGGGATAACCGAGAAGTCTGGATGACTGCTTGATTAGACCTAGGAAGCATTTTATTGAAACACCCAGTAGATTTTGTGGATGAAAAACCAATTTTGAAAACAATTTGGCTCATTTTACATGCATTTTCCAACTTTTAGCGGGCCGGATATCCTGGGACCTGGGGGTCTTGTTTGTTAGTGGGCCTAAATTGAACATCCATCTATGGTCTGAAAATGTAAACACGCCAAAAATCCGTTTTGAATGGGAAAAAGATGCAAAATTACAAGTTTGGGGCCTAAAAGGGCAAAACTATAATTCTGCCTCCTGAACTACAGCGGCGCTGCTGTAACACCTATAGTCGCGCGGCTGTAATGCTCCAGAATGTTTTCCAGCTTTCTTTCCTCGTTTTTAAAAATCGTTTTACAAATTTAGCGATTTTGGGCGATTCGGGATTTCTGGAAACACACTAAATTCAACAAAACGGATCCGAAATGGATCGAAACGAATCCGGAAATCCCTAATTACCCAAAATTACCAAACTTGAAATCACACCCATCAATTAAAAATCAGAAAACAGGGAATCTAAGTATGCATGGATGTAATTGGACCGATAATATTCATGAAAAAACACATTTAATTAGAAAACGGAAGCGTTATCGGTCGATTTAAGGCATTCGGAGCTTCTGCCCCTGAAGATTACAGCCGCGCCCCTGTAGATTACATGTGCACCCCTGTAATCAGAAGATTACAACCGTGTCCCTGTAAGTTATAGCCGCACCCCTATAGATTACAGCGACACCCCTGTAAACCAAAGATTACAGCCGCGCCCTTGTAAATTACAGTCGCATCCCTGTAGGTTACAGCCGCGCGGCCGTAGGTTACAACCGTGCGGCTGTAATTATCAGGTGGGGCGGCTGTAACCGGAATCGCTTCCAAAATCACAAAAAACTCAAAAACACCAACAAATAGCACCCAGAATGAATTAAAAAGGATTTTTAAGACCTCTAGAATATACCTTATCTGTGTTCCAGTGTTTTGGACCACCAGGGATGGATTCGGATGCCGGGAAATGCTTTGCAATCACGAATAACCCAAAAGCGTATGCGATCTCCGAAGCCCGAGCGAAACCCCGAATGAAATCGAATGAATGATTACAGTCTAGAATCGCCCCTAGAAAACTAGGTCTCTCAAAATTATGATTGTTTCTATAGGTTATGTTAAGATTTTTTGATTATTCCGGATTAAAACTTTTTATTTTCCCCAATTGTTCTCTTAAGAACCCTAAAAATCTCTAAGAAAATGTGTTTCTCTTTTGTTTTCTACCTATTTTTCGTGTTCTCTTAACCCTAATACCAGTTATTATGCTTTTATATCTCCTATTTTGGTTATAAAATCCAGATTAAATGCTGATTTAAAACAAAAAAGGAAATCAGATGATTACAGCCGTGAGGCTATAGTGGACTATAGCGACGCGGCTGTAGGGCACTACAGCCATGCGGCTATAGTGACCAGATTAGCCTATTTTGCTTATTTTTCATTCTTTTCCTCGGTTCTCGTAAATACTCACTCGAACTTCTTCGGGGTTCTGTACCAAGACTTGTCACACATATTCGGGTCACCCGAGACATTTCTAACATTATCCCTATCGCTCCGAATCTGCTTCACGTTTATCCATGAAAAAGGTAATAATGGCTTTCATGACCGAGGTCGGGAAAAAACCCGTGCTCACACGATCAAGGATAAATATGGTTCGATTGCCCTGTCCTTTGGATACCTGCACTTGGGTTGGTCATGATGCATGTATGCACGTGTATGTGCATGTTTTGAATGCTTGTGTGTGCATGTTGTGATGTATGCATATGCGAATGGACTCTGGGAGATGCATCCCCTGCTATTCGTCTAGCCTTGAAATGCTACGCTCTTGCTGGGGATATTGAATCATGCCTCTGGCTAGGGAAAGCATATAACACTTAGGACTGATCTAGCTGGAGAGTCTATTCCTTATGTGATGTGGCTCTTGCACCTCTCCTGGGGATATATGGGGTTATGCAATGGCTGTTAGGGAAGTCCGATGACTTCTGGGGAGAAAGTGGTCATGTTCTTTATGATGCTTCCGCTGGGGATAGTGCAGAGGACCCCGTTGGAGAATAGTGGAAGAGTTTCCACTGGGAAGTGTTAGAAGGGATTTCCGCTGGGGAATGAAGGTGTCTTTGCTGGGGAATAGCGCAGGGATTCTGTTGGAGAATAATAGAAAAGCATATGCTAGGGAAGGTGGAAGGGATTTCCACTTTACTGCTCCCTCAGAATGGTGAGTTCGGAAATGCTTTAAATTTTGCCTGAACTATCCGACGTGGGTTTTCAGCTCAGCAAGCTGCTCTAACTTTCACCTAAGGCACCTTTTCGGTTTTCACCTCAGTGGGCTCTTTTTTTTTGGTCCTGTGACATTTGGATTTGGATTTTCTTTGAAATTTCTAGCCGCCTCGAGAAATGATGAGTGAGATTTGGAGGATGAGAAAAGATTACAGATTCCATTACATTTAACACATTTTCCCTGCTAACTTATGCGAGACTTTTAACCAATTAAATGCAAAATGCTTTCTTTAAATGGATGTTTAGGTAAGATAATTTTGTTTATGCATTATGATATAACCATGCGAGCATATTTAAACAAAACATCACACTTGATTGATGAAATTAACATGAATACATTGGAAAATGTTGGTTCCCAAAAATGGTACACATTGCACACAGAACCAAATCCGTCACCAGCCATCCCTTGTGGATTTTCTGACTGATTATTTTTGCTCGTGTCCTGATTTTTGCCTAGGTCGCCCTTTTCGAGTTTTCAACCTAGCAGACTTTTTTTTTCAAAACATAATAAGACTTCAGGCAGTCTTGGTTGACAAGGTTTGCGAATTCATTCCCATCAATGTCTGCGATGCTTACACCACCCTTCGATAACACTTTCTTCACGACATAAGGGCATTCCTAATTCGGTCTGAATTTCCTGCGAGCATCCACATTTGTAGGCCTTAACTATTTCAGAACCAAATCCCCGACCTTTAGCTGCTACCTGGGATACTTCACATTTCGATTATAGGCCCTGGCCATTCTACACTGATACATCTGTAAGTGATCCAGTGCCTTCAACCGCTTTTCATCTAATGCTGCCAATTTCTCGTATCTAGCTTGAATCCATTCTATTTCTGATAGCTGAGCTTCCAAGGCTATTCTGAGTGATTTGAATTCCATTTCCACTAGCAACACTGCTTCCATTCCATACACCAAAGCTTAAGGAGTCTCGCAGGTTGGTGTTCTGACACTGGTTCTATAACCCCAAAGAGCATATGGCAATTTGTCAGCCCAGTCCCTGTAGGTGGTTACCATCTTTGATAAAATCGTCTTAATCGACTTGTTAGCCGCCTCCACTGTGCCATTAGCCTGTGGCCTATATGGAGAAGACCTATGATGTTCGATGCCATATTCTGAGAATAGCTTAGTTGTTGCCCCTTAGAATTGCACCCCGTTATCAGTCACTGCATGATAAGGGACTCCGTATCGGGAGATGATGTCCTTCTGAATGAACTTGGCCATCTGCTTAGCTGTCACATTGGAGAAGGATTTTGCTTCTACCTATTTTAAGAAATAGTCTACCGCAACTACTATGAATCTGTGCCCATTAGAAGCTGCGGGATGAATTTTTCCGATCATGTTAATCCCCCACGCCGAGAATGGCCAAGGAGATGCCAAGTTTTGTAGTTCAAGTGGTGGCAGATGACTGATATCTGCATAGATTTGGCACTTGTGACATCTCTTTACCTCCTTCACACAATCAGACTGCATTGTCATCCAGAAGTATCCCTGTCTCATTATCTTTCTAGCCATAGAAATTCCATTCATATGCGGCCTATAGGATCCGGTATGTACTTTCCGCATTACAGTTTCTGCTTCTCATTCTTGTATAGCTTATCTTTAAAGATTCTGAACTGGCTGGCTAATCTTCTTAATGATATCTTATCAGCAATGCTAGCTCCTTTTAGATACTTTCGCTCTTTCACATACAGATAAATGTCAAAGAACCGGGGCTTTTCCTCGGCTATTAATTCCATCACTTCCTACATATCAAAGCAAGGTTGCCTAGAAATTGCTATGACCAAAGGCTGTATCTGTGTCCTTTCTAGATCTTCCCACATGGAGGACAATGTTACTAGTGCATCCGCCATCTTGTTTTCCTCTCTAGGAACATGTCTGAACTCGCACTAGTCAAATAATCCTCTTCTGTGCTGCAGCAATTCTAAGTAGGGCTGTAAGGCTTCCTCTCTCAAATCCCAGTCGCCTTGTGCCTGCCTAATCACCAAGAGTGAATCCCCAACAATCAAGACATTATCTGCCCCTAGTGTTAGGAGAGCTTCCATTCTAAATAAGCACGCTTCATTCTCCGCTCCATTATTGGTTATGGAGAAGTCTAACCTCTTTGACAATGGAATGATCTCGCCATCTGGTGCTGTTATGAGTACCCCAATTCCAGCACCCTTTCTGTTTACTACACCATCAAAGCACATAACCCATCTTCTCACTTCTACTATAGCCAACTATTCATCGATGAATTCCAGATTCTCCACATGGTCTGATTCTAGTGGCTGGTTTGTTAGGAATTCTGCCACAGCTCGCCCTTTGATGGTTTTTCTAGTGATGTACTTGATGTCGAATTCTGACAGAAGTAGTAGCCTCCTGGATAAATTTCCAACCAACATTGGTGCTTTGTACAGGTATTTCATTAGATCCACTTTAGCCACGGCTTGCACTTTGTATGACTGAAAGTAATGGTGCAACTTCTTAGTCAGCCAAATCATTGCTACACATGTCTTTTCCACTAGTGTGTACTTGGTTTCGTATTCCAGCAGCTTTTTGCTGAGATAATAAATAGGATACTCCTTTCTTCCGTTCTGCTCCTGTGCCAGCATTGCCCCTATGGAGGAGTCTTCAACGGCTAAGTATAGAATCAAAGGCTTCCCTGGAGTTGGTGGGCTAAGAACTGGTGGATTTATTAGATAAGCTTTGATCTTTTCAAAAGCCAACTGACACCTGTCATCCCATATAATTGACTGATCTTTCCTTAGCAGCTTGAAGATCGGCTCACACAGTGAGGTTAACCGTGCTATGAAGCGACTGACATACTGTAAGGAACCAAAGAATGACCAGACCTCTTTTTCTGTTTTAGGAGCTGGCATATCTCGGATGGCTTTGATTTTGTCTTGGTCCATCTCTATTCCCCTTTGGCTGACCACATGACCTAGTAGCTTACCTGATGTAACCTCAAATATGCACTTCTTAGGGTTGAGACGTAGGTTGTATTCCCCGATGCGTGTAAGAAATCTATCCAGGATAGTAGGGTGCTCTTCCCAGGTCATTAATTTAACAAGCATGTCATCGACATACTGTTGGAAATGCCCTAGTCCCGAGGCATTGGTCCTTGTTTTTGTATGATACATTTGAACATTAATATGAACTTTATGTATTATACAATTTGTGTCAAGAGATAAAGGCATTAATCTATTTATTATATTTCTTGTGCTATATTTTAAATAGAGTATCCAATGGACATATCCATATCCATGTTGTCAAGTGTCATGCACTTGGCAGTAAGACTATGGATAGGGAAAATCATATGGCCATAAAGTCATCCATAGTCTATTCCAATCATGGGAATGAATGGAACTAAAGACTATCATTAGCCGGGTTGTATGGTAGTGTCTTACTAGTCATAGAACATGGAATGTCAATCAGGTTAATGGGTACATGCAAAAAGGGCATGGTACTTGATCGATCCACTTAACAGGAATCTACATGGTATAGTATCACAAATGATTCTCGTGTAGTACTTGTATAAGGCCTTTGACCGGACCGTATGATGGTGCTGCATGTGAAGTGGCACACTTTGGTGTACGCCTAATGGGCCTGTAAAAGGGTGCCAAGTATGGGTACGTTCGGGTGTGTTGGTGAACGTGGTAGTGCTGTGGATATGTAGAAGGGAATGTCACTCAGCGATTCACTGAGACGATATCACTGGCCTCTTGAAGAATGTTACTGATAAGTGTGCAGCCACACCCAAACAAGATTGGATCTTGTTTGTGAGCATCAGTTCATTCAGTATCAAGTAAAGGTCCAGACACAAAGAGGGTGATACTTCTATGCCTCTATGTTGGACACCGATATCAGTGACATGGGATTTAGGGTTATGGTGACAGTTTGACTGTTATCTCCATCTTAATTGGGGGCTGCAGTGGCTTACTAGAGCCCACTTGTAGTCTGTGGGCCTTGGCCTACTACTAACATAAAGACGGGCCCATTGGATCGTACACATTGAACGTTTGGACTTTAACTAGTCGGATTAAGTGTGTACTTGGAGTATACACATTTGAAGAAAGAGAGATCCATTAATTGTATCATATAGATTAATTGGATTAATCAAAATAATATGATTAATATTTATTTTGGCCTTCTCTTAATTAATTCAATGAATTAATTGTTGGGATTCGTCACGGGAAACCGACCGATAAAAACGGAAATACGCGTCGATTTCCTCGAATCCGGCCCAGGAGCTTAAGATGTGGCAATCAAAAACTTAAAGCATAAAAGGAGGGTTTCAAAAACTTACCATAAAGTCTCTCTAAGAGACGGATGCGGACTGCAGAAATCAAGTGTAGATTTCCTCCACCGATGCGTACACGAACGGCTCTCGGACCGAAACCCGTGCTAGCGACTCGGATGATAAGAAGAGAGGGAGAGAGGGGCTGCTCACTTTGAGAATTATGGCTGTCCCTATTTCTTTCCAAAAGAAATATCTATCTTTCCAAAAGATAGAACCAATCTTCACAAAGTGTGGCACCTAATTCTTACCAAAAGAATTATGGTATCTAAAAGGTGGGCAAAATACATTCCAATGAAGAATATATATACGGCAAGAATGGGATTCAAAATGCTGCCATCTTTTTCCACAAATCCAAATTGTAAAAGATATGCACTTATGAAAGCAAAATCCAATTTTGCTTTTCCATAAGTCAAACCAATGACTCACCATTCTTCCATTGGTCCACCATTAATAAGCCATCATCAACTTTTGTCCAAGAATGACTCACCATCTTTCTAATTGGTGCCACAAGGTAGACAAGTCCAACTTCTCTTCCTTTAAGTCAAATATATGACTCACCATATTAAGAAAAGGGATGCATCCATTCTTAACAAAATGACTCATCAAATTTCACCATCTTCTTTGGTCCAATATTTCGGCCATCACCATCTCATCTTATGTGGGAATTTTCATTTTAAGCCTTAAGCCCAATATTTAATTCCTTTGATTTAATTAAATCAAATGCAACTTTAATTTAACATGTATGCTTATATATGATACCATGTAACATATTACATACATTTAAATTTAAAATTCATTTGACCTATTAATTTAATCAATGGATTAAATTAGACACACATAAAATGACAAACATGTAAACCTATACATGTCATAATATTTCCACCTAGGAAATAACCCCATAAATTAATTCATTGAATTAATTATGAGTAGGCCAAAATAAATATTAATTATATAACTTTGGTCAATCCAATTGATGCATATAATATAATTAATATATCTCTCTCTCTTCAAATGTGTATACTCCAAGTACACACTTAATCCGACTAGTTAAAGTCCAGACGTTCAATGTGTACGATCCAATGGGTCCGTCTTTATGTTGGCAGTGGGCCAAGGCCCACAGACTACAGGCGGGCTCTAGCAAGCCACTGTAGCCCCCAATTAAGACGGAGTAAGCAGTCCAACTGAAAACGTAACCCAGTAGTTTGAACTTGTAAATCCCATGTCACTGATATCGGTGTCCAACACTGAGGCATGGAAGTATCACCCTCCTTGTGTCTGGACCTTGACTTGATACCGAATGAACTGATGCTCACAAACAAGATCCAATCTTGTTTGGGTGCGGCCGCACACTTATCAGTAACATTCTTCCAGAGGCCGATGATATCGTCTCAGTGAATCACTGAGTGACATTCCCTTCTGCATATCCATGGTACTGCCATGTTGACTAACACACCCGAACGTACCCATACTTGGCACCCTTTTACAGGCCCGTTAGGCGTACACCAAAGTGTGCCACTTCACATGCAGCACCATCATATGGTCCGGTCAAAGGACTTATACAAGTACTACGCGAGAATCATTTGTGATACTATACCATGTAGATTCCCGTTAAGTGGATCGATCCAGTACCATGCCCTTTTTGCATGTACCCATTAACCTGATTGACATTCCATGTTCTATGACCAGTAAGACACCGCCATACAACCAGGCTAATGATAGTCTTTAGTTCCATTCATTCCCATGATTGGAGCAGACTACGGATAACTTTATGGCCATATCGTTTTCCCTATCCACGGTCTTACTGCCAAGTGCCTCACACTTGACAACATGGATATGGATATGTCCATTGGATACTCTATTTAAAATATAGCACAAGATATATAATAAATAGATTAATGCCTTTATTTCCTTGACACAAATTGTATAATACATAAAGATTACATTAATGTACAAATGTATTATACAAACACAAGGACCAATGCCTCGGGACTAGGGCATTTCCAACAATCTCCCACTTGCACTAGTACCTACTAGGCATGGGTCTAATCCCTATAGATCTAGTATACCCTTCGTGCAGAGGCATAGCCAAGCATGTTAGTCAATAGATCTGCGACATTGTCTTTGGTGTCCACTCTTTGTAATGAGATGTCACCCCCTCAGCGATTTCTCGCAATAGGTGAAACTCCCTGAGTTCGTGCTTCGTGTATATGTGTGACCGGGGCACATAACTTGTGCAACAGCCCCGCATTGGTCACGGGAAACCGACCGATAAAAGCGGAAGTACGCGTCGATTTCCTCGAATCCGGCCCAGGAGCTTAAGATGTGGAAATCAAAAACATAAAGGATAAAAGGAGAGTTTCAAAAAAAACTTACCACAAAGTCTCTCTAAGAGACGGAAGCGGACTGCAGAAATCAAGTGTAGATTTCCTCCACCGATGCGTACACGAACGGCTCTCGGATCGAAACCCGTGCTAGCGACTCGGATGACAAGAAGAGAGGGAGAGAGGGCTGCCCACAAGAAGAAATATGGCTGTCCCTATTTCTTTCCAAAAGAAATATCTATCTATCCAAAGATATATCTATCTATCCAAAGATAGAACCAATTTTCTCAAGTGTGCACCCAATTTCTTACCAAAAGAAATAATGCATCCAAGTTGGCCAAAATTCTTTTCAAGAATAGATATATATCCCACGGCCAAATCAAGGTGAGTCTTGGCAGATTTTTTATTCCCCTTCACTTAAAGAAAAGAAGATCAACACAAGTAAAGCAAAGTCCAACTTTGCTTCATCAAAGTCAAACCTATGACTCATCCATATGACTCACCATTCTAATGATGAAAAGAATGACTCATCCTCTCTTGCCAACAATAATATTCGGCCAAAAAGAAGAAGACCATGAAGATGTCATATTTGTTTCTTACCATAAGAAGAAACAAAATATCTAACAAGCAAAGTCCAACTTTGCTTACCAAAAAGTCATGTATGACTCACCATCTTCATCATTACTTTTTGTCCAACAAAATGACTCATTCTAATCATCCCTTTCAATGCAAACTTTCGGCCAAATAAAATCCCACTCCATGTGGGAATTGTCATTTTAAGTTTTAGGCCCAATTTAATTCCTTTGATTTATTTAAATTCAAATGCAACTTTAATTTAACATGTATGTTTTTTGTGTTTTGTTTTTGATTTTCACTACTTAAGCTCCCGGGACCCGGATTCGAGGAAATCGACGCGTATTTCCGCACTTTATCGGTCGGTTTCCCGTGACGAATCCCAACATTAATTTATGAGAGTTATTTCCTAAGGGGAAATATTATTACATGTATAGGTTTACATGTATTTCATTTTAAGTGTGTCTAATTTAATCCCTTAATTAAATTAATAGAGCAAATTAATTTTAATTTAAATGTATATAATATATATACATGTTGAATTAAAGTTATATTTGACTTTAATTAAATCAAAGGAATTAATTGGGCTTAGTCTTAAAATGAAAAATGACTACATTAAGTGGGACTTATCTTGGCCAAAATATTGATGTATTAGGGCAATAAATGTTGAGTCATTTTGTTGGACAAAATGTGATGATGTAGATGGTGAGTCATGTATGACTTTTTGGTAAGCAAAGTTGGACTTTGCTACTTAAGATACTTTGTTCATTCTTATGGTAAGAATGAAAAGGAAAATATCCCATCTTCATTTCCTTCATGTTGGCCAAATATAGTTGAGTGAAGATGAGTCATCTTCTTGACTTTTGGTTAGCAAAGTTAGACTTTACTACCTTATGAATAAAAAAAAAAAGAAAAGGTGATGGTGAGTGATGGTGGTGAGTCACCATGGTGAGTCATTGCTTTTGACTCATTTGTTGCAAAGTTGGACTTTGCTCTTTCATGTATTATCACTTTTCTTTGATGAAAAATAAGGATGGGTAATTCACTCCACTTTTTGGCCATAGGAAGGTTTTTCTTTGGAAGAAAAACTTTGCCCACTTTTGCATTTTTGTTTCTTTTGGAAAGAAACAAGTGTGAAAGAGAGAGAAATTGCATTATTTCTTTTGGAAAGAAATATATATTGGATAGCCATCACTTTGAGCTTGGCCGCCCCTTTTCTTCTCTCTTTCTCCCTTTCTTTGAAATCGTCCGAGTCACTAGCATGGGTTTCGGTCCGAGAGCCGTTCGTGTACGCATCGGTGGAGGAAATCTACACTTGATTTCTGTAGTCTGCATCCGTCTCTTAAAGAGACTTTGTGGTAAGTTTTTGAAACTCTCCTCTTTATGCTTTAAGTTTTTTATTTCCACATCTTAAGCTTCTGGGACCGGATTCGAGGAAATCGACACGTATTTCTGCTTTTATCGGTTGGCTTCCCATGACGAATCCCAACACATACACCTCCACTTCTTTATGAATCATATCATGCAGTAATGTTGTGACAGCCCTCTGGTAAGTGGCTCCAGCATTTTTCAACCCCGAAGGGCATTACCCTATAGCAGAAGGTGCCCCATTTTGTAATGAAGGATGTTTTCACCTTGTCGATCACATCCATTATGATCTAGTTATATCCCAAAAATCCATCCATAAAAGAGTACATTGCTGCCTTGGCTGCGTTGTCTATCAAAACATCTATGTGAGGCAAGGGGAAATTATCTTTTGGGTAGGCTTTGTTCAAGTCCCTATAGTTGACACATACTATGACCCTTCCATCTTTCTTAGGCACTGGCACAATGTTGGCTAACCATTCTACATATTCCACCACCTTGAGGAACTTTGCTTCAATCTACTTAGCGACCTCTTCCTTCACTAACGCAGCCCACTCTGGTCTGAATCTGGGATCTATTGAAATCTTGTGAACTGCTATTTCTATGTCGACCCCAGGCATGTCCATGTAAGACCAAGCAAAAGCCTTAAAATGTTTTTGTAGTATTCTTGTCAATTCTCTTTCTTCTTCAGATTTTAGTTCATGTGCAATGAATACCATTTTGGGGTTTTCATCTGTACTTATGTTAATTTCATGCAATGCCATGTCATGAATGCTAAATATGCTTGATGGTGATTCAGATGCATGCAAAGAATTATCAGGATAAACATCACATAAGTAAGCAAACTGGGATTTCATTGCATTAAACTTGTTAAAAAGTACATTGTTCACATCAAAAAGAGAGGAAACAGATACAACAAAATGATTTTCATCCTCCATAAGTGGAGGGCCTTGAACTTCTTCAGCATCCTTGCTCAACTCTAGGATGTTGTCCAGGTCAGCAGCAACTTTAGATTCTTATTCAGCAGGAAGAGCAGTCTTCACAATCCCAGCAACTTGTGCTTTGGCTTTCATCATGATACCTGCGATCTCAGCAATCACAGAGTCCAGGCTTGACTTGGTCATCAGCTCCTTAGTGGATCCTTCCCCAGATTTTTCAAATGCTTTTCCTAAGGCAATAGCCAGTGCCTCCGAAATTGCTTTCACAAATTCATCACAGACTTTTTCTTCAACATTCTCCTTGGCCACTTCCACTGCTATTGCTATTACTTCAGTTGGTTTCTCCTAGGGGATGACAAGCTCAACAACTGCCTCCTCCACTATCACTAGTGCAACTGGCTCCTCCTGGCTCTTTTCAAAGTACACAACATCAGAAAATATATCGAAGCCTGGGAGTTCGATGCTCCTGACCTTTACTAGTTCAGCTTGCCCTTTGTATAGTTGTTCGCTAGCCTTAATGAATGGCTTCATCATGGGCTTGCCATTCTTTCCCATCTTCAGGTCTTTCTTCTCAGATGCCTCAACTGTGTAGCCCAAACCAAACTGCCTCGGCTTTCTAGAATCAATGTTAAATTCGGGCACCCCCTGTAAATTAGCCTCGAGTCCTGTGCCTGTAATAAAGTCATGCCTGCGAAGGTATTTGGAGAACCATTCTGGCATATAATTCTCATGAATGACCATTGGAGCATCCGTGGCCTCCTCCTTGCTGACCATGGCAACTTGAAAACTGCCGAATGGTATGGTCCCCTCACTAACAGCAGCAATCATGGACTAAGAATCTACCTCGACTGTCACAACCTCACTGCCTACTAACTTGATCTTCTGGTGCAAGGTTCAAGGGACTCCTCCCAACGGTTGGAACTATGGCCTCCCTAAAAGCAAGGAGAAGGTGACTGGAATGTCAATTACAGTAAAGGTGACCATCGACTTGACCGATCCCACTTCCACTTCAGCTTCAAAGGTCCCAATCACAGCCCTTTTGGAATCATCATGATGACAGTGGAGGACTTTTTCAGACTGTCTTCACTCAGACCCAGGAATGGCAGCATCTTCAGTGGACATATATTCAAGGCAGAGCCATCGTCCACCATCACGCATGGCATAATTCGATCTAGGAGGTTAACCTTGACGTAAAGGGCTTTGTTGTGAGCTCTCCCTTCATGTGGCAAATCTTTTTTATAAAATAAAATCTTAAGGGACCCTATATGAATCTTGTCCAGTAAGCAACTTATGGCCTCTAGAGATGCTAGTGGTGAAACTTTGATTTCAGACAGCTTTTTGACCAGCACTGCCCTATGTTCCTTCGAAGTCAACAACAAGTTCCACAGACTAGCCTGTGCTAGAGTCTTTTTCAATTGTGAGATAACCAGGTCCTCTTTTTCCATCTCCTTCGGTGCTGACATACTGCCTGACCCAGTCACTGAAGCCTTTTCATTCTGCTGAATCGGCGGCTGATAAACCCTGCCACTCCTTATTACATTCTGTACTTCGAGAACTTTTGATTTCCTAACAACTGGTAGCTTGACCATCTCACTACTGCCATATTCTTCGTATTCATCTTCTGAATCCAGATCATCCAGACTCACAGGCTTCACTTCCTTCTGCTCTGTCGACTTCTCATAATCATACTTTTCCTCTGTTCCACTAGCCACTACAGACTGTACAGTGGGATTTGCTTGCAGGACTTGTGCAAAAATGAAATTGGCCAGTAGTCCAGACTGTACCATGTTAACCTTCCTTTCGAACACTAGCAAAGGGTTAGTCTTAGTACTGGGCTTAGCAGGCTCCTCTAACTTCCCTTCGTCAATCAACTTCTGTATGGCATCCTTCAGCCTGTGACAGTTGTTGGTTCTATGTCCCACCATTACATGGTAGGTGCAGAAGTTGTCTTTGTCTTCCTCCACTGGTTTCTCAAAAGGCTTGAAAGAGCTTAACATACCACCATTCCGGCACTTAGGAAAGATCTTAGCCAAGGAGAAAGCCCACGGAGATATACCCTGGCCTTCTGAATTTCTACTTTGGTTTCCGCGCTGCTGAGACACAATGGCAACCCCTGCTTGCTTGGTCTCTGAAAACTGTCCACTTTTACTTGGAGAACCAGACCCAGACCCACTTCTTGACCCAGTCATAGTAGTTGACCGATACCCTGAACTGCACCCGGAGCCTCTGCTGCCCCTTTGGTTTACCGCCCTTTCTTCTTCATCTCTCTTAATTTTCATTGCCATGCTATATACTTCACTAAGCTCACTGAAAGAGTGGAATTTCATGTTATTTTGGAAGATGTCCCTACTCCTGTCAATCAACTTTGGAATCAGTTCATCCTCGTCGGGGCGGTTCTTCAGCAGAATCATTTTGGTCATCCATCTTTGATAGTATGCATCAAAGGATTCATTGGGCTTCTGCTTAACCCTCTCCAGATCGTACAGCTTCACCTGGATTTTAGTATTGAAGCTGTAGCACTTGATGAAGGAAGCTAATAAGGCTTCGCAGTCAGATTGCACATCTTCTGCCAGATAGTTATACCAATTCAGGGCTCCCCCTTCCAGTGTGGTCGGGAAGAACTTAACCAGCTGCTGTTAAGTGGCGCCTGCTGTCAGCATTATCTGGGCATACAGATTCACATGAGCTTCTGGGGAGCCAATCCCCTTATAAAAAGGAATCTTTGGCATTTGAAACCCAATAGGGAAGGTCTCAATGCCCTTGTTGATCATTGCATCGACATTCAAACCTCTCTTGGAGCCCAGACTGATGTTGGCCCCTTTCTTCAGTTTAGCCACTACTTCATCAAGTTCAGAGTACTTGGCCTTCATTTTCTTTTCCATTGCTGCTTCCATCTCTTGTAGCTTCTCCACACTGGCTGAGACATTAGCCCCATACTGATAAGATACATCTACCTTTTCTTTCCCGGGCGAACTGGTTCCGATATCCCCAGTTTCCTTTACAATAGCTCGCATCTCTTCTTTCAGCATGTCACAAAAATCCTGGGATCTCACGAAATCCTTTAGGGCATCAGCAAGACTTGGTTTTTCGTTGGCCATTTCCACTTCCTCCCCGGAATCAGAATCACTGTTTTTTTCTACCATTCTCTGTTCCCTAACAGCCCTCAAAGCCTGAGACCTTGTCCTTGGTCGATCCAGCTTACTCTGTGAACTATCTGTATGGAGCTTTAGCCTTTTCTAGTCTCACATGTGTATGGTCCTATATCATAAGTGGACAGTTAGCGATGGCAAATGAATGACGTGGTGTCATGGAGAATGATGCTTGAATGATGCTTTATGAATGGAAATGAAAATGAGGATGATCTTTGCATGCTCAAATTTCCATTGTATGGGATGTCCCAAGAGTGCCCAATGCTATGTAAAATGATGCAAAAATGTCTCGTGGGAGCCGCCGCATCGACAGAGGTTCGGCGCCTTTGGGGCACCTAATGACTTGTAGTGAGATGGCTGCATGTGTACCGGCACACGGGGGAAGTTTCAATGCTTTGTAGGTCAATGTCATGAAGTGAAATGGTCATGTGGGGACCGTCCCATGTACAGAGTTCTGATGCTTTTGAGGCATATGATATGGAATGATGTTGCAGAAAAGTCGAGTGCAATTCAAGGCAAGGACAGAGGTTCGGCATTCGTGGAACACCTTGCATGATTTTGATAATGTTATGGAATGCCTTTATATGTGTACTAATCTGACAATCGGGGAGCACCTTGAATGATTTCACGATGTTATGAAATGGCCCAATGTGAACCATAATGCGCAAACAGGATTTCGGCATCGCCGGGACACCTATGACAAATGCGGATGATGTCATGTGATGCCATAGTGTGGATTGCCACATGGAAATAAATCTAGGACCATTGAGGTCCTCTATTGAATGACATGATATTTGAAATGGCCAAGTGCAATCTGGTGCACGGGCGAAACACGGGTAGTTTTGGGGTACCCGATATGTTATGGAATGAAATGATCGTGAAGGGCACACTTGGAATCATCCTTTATTAGGTGAGATGAAATGATGTGGATGTTTATGTCACACAAAAATGCAAGTGGCTGCATGAAAATGTGGTTAAAATGCATGACACACGGAATGATATCGTGTATGTTTCGTGGAAATGTCGCACGCGAGATGTAAATGGCACACGAATAAAATGTCGTGGCTGCACAAACAATGTGATTAGCGTCACACATATGTCGATGTTCTAAAATGGCTGCATAAAGATGTGATTAGAATGGCATGCAAAAGTTATGCATGTCTAATGCTTCGTGAAAAGTCAAAAAAGAAAACAGCACAAAACAAACGTTATCACACATGACAATATGCGCTCCTTTTCGACTTTATTTCTCCTTTCGATTGGTCTTACATTCTTCCTAGGTGTTGGGTCTCTTTGATATCAACGGGGGATACCAAAGGTGCACACTCAATTTTCATTTTAAATTTAAGTTTTGGTAATCCTAAGGAAAGTTGCTAAGCCACTACATGTGGACCAAAGTCAAAACCAAGGGTCATACAGGTTCCCATAGCGAATATACACTTCCCCACCATAGAACACGATGTAAAGTCATGCGGTGCTATGAGTGGTTTACCCTGTCGGGTGTCTCCAATCCTAGCAGAAGAGGTGGTCCACCTTCTTGGGTAAACTAGGGTTGATCATTGTGTTGGAGGGATTGAGAAGAAGAAAATGTCATGATATGCAAGGTGCAAATAAATATGGTAATATGAACTAGTGAAGTGACCGCAAGCGAGGTTTTATTTCGGTAGTTGCCTAAGTTCCTTAAGTTTTTATGAAAAACCTTTTAAGAAACCATAATTCCCCAGTAGGGTTGCCACTGTGAGCGGATGACCTTTTTCAAATAGAAATTTCGGGACGCGGCGAAGCGAACTGGGGAAAACGTTTTCATTTGATTTTGGAAAATGGGTTTTGTTTATCTTGAGTCAGGAAAATCATGGATTTATGTAGAAAATTCCTTTGTAAAAAAATATTTTCCCGTTTTAACTTAAAGACCTCGAAACTTAAATCCCCGAGGTCAGTGACAGAATCGCCACCCGGATCAGCTCATCCGGAATTGCGGTACAGCTCCCTACCGAGGACAGACTATTGTACCTAATCCAGAGATTTAAGGTTCAGGCAAGTGACTTACTTAACCTCTAGCTAGCTTTCACTTTACAGTTTATATTACCATATTTAATTTGCTTTATTATCTTTCTCTAGCCCCATTTTGTTTATTTTAATCAGCTGATGCTAAAGCAAAAATGCAGAAAATAAATTGCAGAAAAATGAAGCATACATCCAAAAATATACAAGAAATAATAGAGGCCGATTATACAACCCGATCGAATAAAAATGGAAAACTCTTGTCCTCACTTTATAATCGCCTAAGTACACGAGGATCTAAAAAATTACAGCCGCCTAATTTACACGGGATCTATTAATTACAATAAAAATAATAAAAATAAATGCTACAAAACAAGTTGGTTAGCACAATTTATATTACACACACAGATAGGACTCAAATAGGACAGAGTGGGGAATTTAGGGAACGGGGGCATGCACTTAGGGGGTAACCGGATCAACCCGACCGGTCGGACTAGTTAGACCTGGAAAACAGTTTTGAAACGCCCTGTAATTTTTGTGCTGGGTAATCAATTTTTGGAAAACATTTGGCTCGGTTACATACAAATTTCCATTTTTGTGGGTCTATTATCCTGGAATCCAGGGTTCCGTTCATGTGGGTTCCTAAATACACAATCCATCTAGGGCCCAAAATGCAATAAACACACCAAAAACATTTATGAAAAATAATGTTTCGCTCGTTTTCAATATTTTCTGGGGATTTTATAGGATTCAGGGGTCCGCTAATGCTGGACTATGGATTCGATTCGGATAAAACAACCTCGAAACTTAGAAAATAAACCCGGGAAACACTGAAACCCTAATATCCGTACGTACAGAAATTTGAAAACCAAAATTTTATGACATATGAATGGATTTGGGCTGAAAATAATTACAACAGAATGCACAAAATGGAAAACGGACTATTTTAGGCCGATCGGGACCATTCAAAAATTTATCCCTGAAGAACATAACCGGGCAGCTCTGGCACTAGAGCCGCTCAGCTCTATTCGGGCAATCTAGTTTCCGAAAGTTGCAAAAACAAAGAAAACGAGCAGAAAAGACAATGCAAATAGGTTTAAGGCCTCTCAGAGTTTACCTTGGTGTTGCTTTAATGCATTGAACTTCAAGAAATGGATTGAAAGCTTCGAATGTTTCCTGGGAACTCAACTGGCCGAAAACTGCACCAATCCGAAACAATCCGAAATGAATCCGGAACAATCCCCAATCAATGAGCAAAGGTCAAGCAACTTGTGTTTAGTGTTTTTAGATTGATTTCAGATCTTAGTCCTTGTGTTTTTGGTTCACCTCCTTGCCTTATGTCTCGGCCCCCCTTTCTTTTTCTTCTCTGTTTCTTTTCCTCTCTCTATTTCTTGGATACTTGTTTTTTTCTTCTCAAGATTACTTCCTCCTCTTTTTGATTTGATTTTTCTTTTATACCCTCCCCTTCTCATCATTTCAAACATTAAATGGCCGCCTGACTTTCTCTGATTTTGCCCCGTTTCCCATTCTACAGAGCCAAGTTGCTCTGCTTTGCAGAGCAACTTGGCTCACCCACTAGAGCCACCCGGCTCTAGCTTAAAAGCTAGAGCAACTAGAGCCATGCTGCTATAACAAGAGCCGCACGGGCAAAATTTCGAAAATCGGATGCGCACCCTAAACCCTAGGAACAGCTCGTGAGACCTTTTCAGGGATTTTAGATTGTGGATAGCTTGGATTTCAAGACGTTTGAGGAACTCCAGGCAACATTACATGGTTTCCAAGTCTGATTCAAGTCCGTCCGTTCTACAGGTAACACAGGAATATAGCAGGTGGGCCTCATTCCTTTTTTCTGGGCTCGCCTCACCAAAGGGCTTCTTTTACATCAATTTCATAATAATAATAAAATTAAAATTAAATTACATTAAAAAAAGGGCACGCATGTCATATTTACCCAAAAGAAAATTACAAGCCATCTTGAAATAAGGCCCAATAGCATCCATTCAAACATTTAATCACATAGACATATAAACCAGTACATCAATTTATGAACATGTTAAACTACATGAAAATAATCCCAATTAATTATGTCCTTAGCCATTATTTAGAAATTGCCAATTTTGGCCCATAATGGTTCTAGCCCTTAATGGGCTTTGGACTTCCAACCCAGGCAGAATACTGCTCTCACTAGAATTGCGAAACCATGAATCCAAGTTAGCCGCTTGGGTAATCGTGCCAAGAAAACCCGAACCAATTTATTACACCATATTAATTTTCCAAATTAATATCTCATAAATAAAATAAAATTTCATTCAATAATCCATGCACATTTAAATTGCAGAAATTTAAACACACAAAATTTTAAAACCCATTGAAATTAAAACTAAACTCGGACCAAGAAAACCCACCAAATCCAAAACACGGCCCGGCCCGCTAAGCAGCCCGTTCGGGCTGCTGCAGATGCAACAGGTTGCAGCAGTAGTAAGCTGCTGCGTGGCGTGCATGCAACAGCTACTATTGGAGGCCAGCAGCATTGTGCATGCAACAACATGCTGTGAAGGGGAAGTCCCCTTCAACCCTTTTTTTTTTGTATAAATCTGATTATAAATCAAAAACAGAAAATAAAATCTAACATCCAACCAATGAACAAAATCAAAGCAATAATCAAATAGAAAAAAATACATATAACTTATGATAAGTGAATATTTTACCTATTTAATTGGATATTTATTTGAGTTAAAATGACCTTAATTGGATAATTATTTGCTAATTAGAGCTAATTTCAGGATTAGAGATAAAATGGAGCTTAAACTCAAAAAACCTTAGTAAGCAGGCTCGCAAGCAAGCTGGATGGGAGCTGGAATAGAACTGACCAGAGAGAGAGAAACAGCTGGCAAAGATTGGACCCTTGTCTACACCGTGGGCCATAGAGGATAGAGGAGAGAGGGATGTGACTTGTTATGGGAAAAGAGATTTGACTTTATGAAGATATTTTTATTTGCAAATCTAATGAGTGGATGTACTTATTAATATTATATTTGGGTGTCTAATTATGGCCTATCATGTTAACCACTTTATTAATATTTAACCCCTTTTGGGGCATTTTAGTCTTTTGGGAGAGTACTATATATACCTCCCTTGGTTCTAGTTGTAGAGAGCTTTTGACTCTTAAACTCTTGGTTCATTTTCTTTGTATTCTCATTATTAGTTTATTATAATTAATTTCTCTTCATTTTATTTTCCCATTTTAATTTTCTATTGAAGCTGCTCCTGTATGACTGAGTAGTCTGTCCAGCAGGCTCTAGCCAGCTTGGCTGGTATGAGTAAGTGACTTTTCTTGTTATTTATTATGAGTTTTATGTTTTGATGATTGTTTTATGGTGTTCTTCATTTATTTATGAGTTTGGCCACCTTATACTTTAGTAGTTATGATGAGACCGAGAGGAGATTCATGATTATGGAAAAGACCATAAAACAAATGCATGTTTATTGCTGAAGAAATTCGAGTAGACTGCATGCTAAGGGTTTTTATCATTGATAAAATGCTTATTAGATCTTAATGCATGAATAAGTGGTCTATTGCTGAAGAGATTCAATTAGGCTACTTATCATAGGATCCACATGTCCGGAGGTTCCTCGTGTGGTGATTTGAGAGTGAGATACCCTAGATCTATGTTTTGTAACCCTACTCATAATGTTTAAGGAGAGAAATGTCATTGAAATTGCTTACTATGCTTGGTTTGAGTCTGCTGCCTTTTATCACCGTTGTTGTTTATATTTTGTTTTTAGTAATATTGACACTATTTATGTTTGCTTCTATTTTAGTTTACTTAGTTATTTTTGCTGTTGTTTTACATTGAAATCTTTATCTACTAATTACAAGTAATTAGATCTGCTTGTTTTCTTAGAAATTTGAGATTGCTCACATCAATCTCTGTGGAAAACAATACTTGGACTCACCATCGTGCAACAACTGACCTAGTGCACTTGCTAGTGTCGCATTTGGGGACAACAACTTAATATGCAAATTCCAATTTCCATTTGCAAATTAAATTGGGAAAAAATATTAAAACCCCAAAACCATGAATTCCTAATCAAAATACCCAATTTTAAAACCATAGGATTCAAACCATTTAAGAATTCCACAGATTAAAAGCCTACTCTGATACCACTGTAGGATTTTTCATAGAAAATCAACCGATTAAAGCAAAAACTCGCATTAATTTTCTCAAATCCGTGACCCAGAAGCCATTGAAGTGGAAATCAAAAACATAAATTCAAAAGATCAAGAATGGGATTCTCACTTTTCAATGTCTCTTCTAGAGACGGCTGTAGAAACCAAGATCGATTTCCTCCATTCTCACGTACACGAACGTTTATCGAGTAGAACCCGTGCTAACAGTAGATCAAAAAAAGGAGAGCAATGGTTAGCCGAAAATTTTGGCCTCTACTTTTCTCTTATGGCCAAAATTCTCATTAATGGGAAATAATGCTTGGCTCAAATCAAAGCCTTGATTTAAGGCTTTGGTTTAATAAGCTTTTAAGTTGGGATTTAACGCCATAAATCGTTTAATCCAAATTAATTATTATGGGCAAAATTAAATGCAATTATATTTTAATTTTCATACATGTATTTATATAAAACCATATTATATAATATACATGTCATTCAATTAAAATTGATCTGCCAATTAAATTGACCAAATAAATTAATTGAGATTCAACTTAAATCAAATTACATATAAACCTATATATGTATTTTATTTCCACCCGAAAATAAATTCCCAATTAATATATATCAATTAAATTATATTGATTAATCTAATTGATCTATAATTTAATTAATTAATATTTATCTCTCTAGTCTATATACACCAAGTATACGGGAGATCCGACAAGTTCAAACTCAGACATTCTATGTGTCCAATCCTGTGGGCCCATCTTTATGTTGGCAGTGGGCCCAAAGCCCACAGACTGTAGACGGGCTCTAGCAAGCCACTACAGCCACCAATTAAGATGGAAAAATAGTCTAACGGAAGTCTTAACCCTGTAGTTAAACTTATATATCCCATGTCATTGATATCGGTGTCCAACACAGAGGCATGGTATCATCACCCTCTTTTGTGTCTGGGCATTTACTTGATCCTAAATGAACTGATGCTCACGAACAAGTTCCAACTTGTTTGGGTATGGCCACACTCTTATCAGTTGCATTCATCAAAAGGCCGGTGATATCTTCTTAGTGGTTCACTGAGTGACATTCCCTTCTACATGTTCATAGTCTTGCCATGCTCACTAGCACACCCGAATGTACCCACACTTGGCACCCTGTTATAGGCCCTTTAGGCGTACACCAAAGTGTGTCACTTCACATGCAAAACCATAACATGGTCAAGTTAAAGGATCCATATTAGTACTACATGGGAATCACTTGTGATACTATACCATACGGATTTCTCGTTTAGTGGATCTATCTAGTACCATGCCCCTTTGCATGTACCCATAAACTTGGTTGACATTCCATGTCTAATAGCCGGTAAGACACCGCTACACAACTAAGCTTATGACAGTCTTTGGTTCCTTTCATTCCCATGACTGGAACAGACTTGGATGTTTTCATGGTCATATCATTTACCCTATCCATGGTCTTACTGCCAAGTGCATGACACTTGTCAACATGGATATGGATATCCATTAGATACTCTATTTATAATATTGCACAAGGTATATAATTAATGCCTTTATTAATTAACACAAATGTATAAGACATAAATCTCATTACAAGATACAAAATGTATGATACAAAACAAGGACCAATGCCTTAGGACTAGGGCATTCCCAGCAGTGTGCCATGCCCTAGTTGGGTACATTGTAGTATTCGATGGGTTGTCAAGGGTTAGGATACTTGGTATGGTTAACATGTGAATGGTGGTTTAACTCGACATGGGTAGTATTAGCTTAGAGCGGGCCCTAAGCACAAATGGGTAAAGTGTCAATAAGCCCATGTAACTAAGAGTCCTTCGTGGAAGGATTGGTAGGTTGTCCTACCAAACATATCAATGCTCGGTTAGCAAGCCCTAGATAGGCCAATAATTAAGGAGTTGTGGATCTTAGTCAAGTCAACCAATTAACATCACCAATGAACAAATTAAAATCGGATTATTAATTTGAATTGGCATAAAGTCCTTTATTTCTAACTCAAGCAATGATTTCTTCCGTGTAGATTATTCCCATTTTCACATAACCAATTTAAATGGCTGCAACAAACAACAACTCACTCTCACTTAGGTCACTCCTGGAGAAGGAGAAGCTTTTAGGGACTAACTTCCTGGATTGGGCTAGGAACTTATAAATAGTTCTTAGAACTGAATGCTCCTTTACAAGCTGGCCCTCCCATTGGTGGAGGCATCACCACAGCAATGGTGCAGCAGTCGACTGGCACGTGAGGGACAACCGTGATGTCTAGTGCCTTATTATGAGCGGATGACCTTTTCAATGGAAATGAAAAGTGGGATGCGGCGAAGCAAACCAGGGAAAATGTTTTCGTTTTGTTTTGTTTTGATTCAGAAAACGGGGTTTTGTTTATCTTGGAAAAATCATGGATTTGGAAATCTCTTTGTAGAAAACATTTTCCCATTTTTAACTTAAAGACCTCGAAACTTAAATTCTAAGATCAGTGACAGAGTCGCCACCTGGATCAGCTCATCCGAGAAATTCCGGTACAGTTCCCTACCGAGAGCAGTCTACTATACCTAATCCAGAGATTTAGGGTTCGGGCAAGTGACTTACTTTAACCTCTAGCTTGCTTTCACTTTATAGTTTATATTACCATATTTAATTTGCTTTATTACCTTTCTCTATCCCAATTTTGTTTATATATATCAACCCATGCTCAGGCAAATGACAGAAGATAAATTACAGAAAAATAAACAATGCATCCAGATTATACGAAAATAATAGAGGCCACTTATACAACCAAATTGAATAAAAAGGAAAACTCTCGTCCTCACTTTAAAAACGCCTAGAATACACGAATATCTAAAAAATTACATTCGGCTATAATAAACGGAATAATCTATTAATTACAATAAAAATGATAAAAACAAAAATAAACGCCGCAAGACAAATTGGTTAGCACAATTTACGGCACAACACAGATAGGACTCAAGTCAGGACAGAATTGGGATTTCAGGAATGGGGGCATGCATTTAAGGGGTAACCAGGTCGACCCGACCGGTCAGAATGGTTAGACCTGGAAAACAGTTTTGAAATGTCCTACAAATTTTTATGCTGGAAAACAATTTTTAGAAAATTATTTGGCTTAATTTCATGCAAATTTTCCTTTTCAGTGGGTCTGGTATCCCAGAACTCGGGGTTCCATTCGTGTGGGTTCCTAAATTCAGCATCTATCTAGGGTCCAGAAAGTAGTAAACATGCCAAAAAATAATTTGAATTCGAAAACAGCATCGCACGACGATGTCTGTGCGGGTCGTTTCCCGATTCTGTCTTTTTCTAGAAATCACAGCCGTACGGCTGTAATTACAGCTGTGCAGCTATGATTCCCGGAACCCAAATAATGCTTTTCTCATTTATTTGAAAAAGCCGTTTTGCTTGTTTTTGATGTTTTCCTAGGATTTTATAGGGTTCGGGGGTCTGCTAATGCTGGACTACGGATCCGATTCGGATCGAAGAAATTCAGGAAATAAAACCCTGGAAAACCTGAAAACCCTAATATCCGCACATACAGAAATCCAAAAACCAAAATTTTACAATATACGAATGAATTTGGGCCAAAATTGATCACAACAGAATGCACAAAATGGACAACAGACTATTTTCGACCGATCGGGGCAGTTCTGGAATCTGCCCCTGCAGAACAGAGTCGTGCGGCTCTGGATACTAGAGTCGCCTAGCTCTGTTCATCACAATCACAACCGTACAGCTATGTTCGGGGAAATGCGGTTTTGGAAAATTGTAAAAATGGAGAAAACACAAAGAAAAAGCAATGTACATAGGTTTAAGGCCTCTTAGAGTTTACCTTGATATTGTTTTGATGCTTAAAACGTCAAGAAACGAATTGAAAACTTGAAATTTGCCTCGAATACTCAACCGACTGAAAACCGAAATGATCCCAAAATAATCCGAAATCAATCCGAAACGATCCCGAATCAATGTTCAAAGGTCAAAGAGCTTTCTATTGATGTTTTAAGATTAGTTTAAGGTCTTAATTTTTGTCTTTCGATCACTTCTCCTTGGTTTCTATGCCTCGGCCCTCTTCTCCCCTTTCTCTGCCTTTCTTTCTTTCTCTCTATTTTTTGAAATTTTTGGTTTCTGCCTAAAGATCAAGATCCTCTTCTGTTGGTTTGATTTTACTTTTCTTTTATACTTCCCTTCCATAATCATAACAAACAATAAATGAGCCACCTGACTCTCAGAGATTTTCGGCCAATTTCTTTTCTGTCAAGCCAAGTTGCTCTGCTTTACAGAGCAACTTGGCTCAACCATTAGAGCCGCTCGGCTCTAGTTTGTGCTAGAGCCAGGTGGCTCTAGACTACAGCCGCATGGCTCTAGCAAAAGCCAGGCCAAAATTCTCAAAATTCCGATGCTCACCCTAAACCCTAAAAATCACTCGGGGGCCTTCTCGGGGGTTTCGGAAAGAGGATAGCTCGGTTTTTTAGGACGTTTGAGATATTTTGGGTGACATTCCGGTCATTTTCAAGTCCGATTCAAGTCCGTCGGCTCCACAGGTAATACAGGAATTCTCATCATAGAGGTCGGAAAAACCCGGTGCTTACACTTATGCTGGGTACCATGGCTTCTGATCTTCAGAAGCAATTCATGAAGCAGCATGCTTATAAGATGATGGATCAGCTGAAAAAGATGTTCCAAGATCTGGCTCATCAGGAATGCTACCTAACTACTAAGGCACTTTGCACTACTATAATGGCAGCTGGGACTTCTGTTAGCACTCATATGCTAAAGTTGAAGAGTATATTGATACAGTTTCCCGCCTTGGCTCGCTAGTTCTGTAGGACTTGGCAGTAGACATTATTCTCGGGACATTTCCTAAGTCTTACACCCAGTTTATCATGAAGTAGCATATGCAAGGGTTGGACAAATTGGTTGTTGAGCTGCATAGCATGCTAAAGCTTACTTAGTAGTCTCTTAAAAAGACTCCTGAAGTTTTGCTAGTGAATAAGGGCAATATGCCCATTACTAAGGGAAAGGCGAAGCCTAAGGCCAAAACTAAGGCCCAAAAGCAAGGCTAAGGCTAAGAAGGTGGTGGCCCACCCTAAAGCAAGGGTTGCTTCTCCTAATGATGTTTGCCATGAGTGTCATGAGAAGGGGCACTGGAAGAGCTCGTGTCCAAAGCTAAGGGAGCAACTGAAGATCAAAGCTGCTGCTTCAAGTTTATGTCTTACTGAGTTTAATCTTGCTATTTCTACATCTTAGGTTTTAGACACTGGATGAGGATCTCACATTTGTTCAAATGTGCAGAGTCTAAGAAATAGGAGATTGCTAGGATCCGGAGAAGTGGATCTTCGAGTCAGAAATGGCACTCGAGTTCAGGCCATGGAGATTGGGGATTATTTCTTAGAGATGCCTAGTGGACTTGTTTTGGAATTAAGCAACTGTTATTTTGTACCTACGATGTACAGGAATATTATTTCTGTTTCTTTATTGGATATTTGTGGTTTCATTTTCAATATTGGATATGGTGGAATTTCTATGAAATGTGGTAATATTATTTATGGAACAACATTTCTTGAAAATGGCTTATATATCCTTGATCTAAAACATGAAATTAATCCTACATACATCTGGCACTATCGACTTGGCCACATAAACAAGAAGCGCATAGCTAGACTTCACTCAAGTGGAGTCCTAGGGTCATTTGAAATTTAGTCTTATGACACATGTGAATCTTGTTTAAGAGGCAAGATGACCAAGATGCCTTTTAGCAAGACTGCTGAAAGGGCCTCAGAGCTATTGGAGTTGATAAATTCTGATGAATGCTGCCCAATGAGAACTAGTGCTAGATCAGGTTTTTTGTACTTCGTTATCTTCACGGATGACTTCAGCAAATATAGTTACATGAATCTGCTGAAGCATAAGTCCAAGACTCTTCAGAGATTCAAGGACTTTAAAAATGAAGTAGAAAACCAGCTTGGCAAGAAAATAAAAGCAGCTCAGTCGGACCAAGGGGGTGAATATTTGAGCTAAGAGTTTGACTTGTTTTTAAGAGAGTGTGGAATTGTATCCCAACTCACTCCTCCTGTTATGCCCCGATGGAATGGTGTGTCGGAAAGGAGGAATAGGACCTTGCTAGACATGGTCCGCTCAATGATGAGTCATGCGACATTCCCTATCTCCTTTTGGGGATATGCTTTAGAGACAGTTGCTTACATACTTAATAATACACCAACCAAGGTAGTTGAAGGAACGCAATATGAACTATGGAAGGGCCAAAAGCCCAATGTTTCCTTCTTAAAGATTTGGGTTGTGATGCACATGTTAAGAAATTGACAAGTGGCAAACTCGAGTCGAAATCTATCAAGTGCCAGTTTGTGGGTTACCTTAAGGAAACTAAGGGTTATTACTTCTATGATCCGATAGAAAACAAAGTTTTCAGAGCTAGGAATGCAGCCTTCTTGGGGAAGGAATTCCTTTCCAAGAGAGACAATAGAAGTAATATTGAACTTTCTGAAGTTCAAGACTCACAGACTCCTACAGCTACTGCTGAGGATGCTTCAAGAACCGATCTTGCTACTCAAGAAATTGAAGAAGTAGAACCGGTTACACACGACCTTAGAACATGTGGTAGGAAAAATCATCAGCAGAGAGGTACGACTTTCTTCTCATTGATAATGGGGACCTTATGGTCATTGACCAAGAGGAGCCCAAGACCTGTCAAGAGGCTGTTGAAAGCCCACACTCAAATCAATGGTGCAAAGCCATGGAGGCTAAGATGCAATCTATGCATGATAACCAAGTATGGTACTTGGTGGATCTACCTTTGGGTGCAAAGGTGCTAGGATGCCAGTGGTGTTTCAAGTTAAAAGCCGATAACACCTTCAAGGGGAGATTGGTGGCAAAAGGATTCAGTCAAGTCCACGGAATTGACTATGATGAAACCTTTTCACCAGTTGCCATGCTCAAATCCATTAGGATACTATTATCCATAGCTGCATGGTAGGATTATAAGATATGGTAGATGGACACTAAGACCGCTTTCCTTAATGGAAAGCTACTCAAGGATGTGTACATGGCACAGCCTGAGGGTTTTATCGATCCGAAGTATCCTAACTAGGTATGCAAGCTTCAAAGATCTATTTACGGATTGAAGTAAGCATCAAGGTCATAGAATTAGAGATTCAATAAGGCTATAACTGAAAATGGCTTCTCAAAGAATTCTGATGAGCCCTGCGTGTATAAGATAGTTAGTGGGAGTGTTTCCACCTTTCTATTGCTGTATGTTGATGACACCCTTATCATTGGAGGTGACATACCAACACTGCAAAGGGTAAAGCAGTGGTTAAGTAAGTGCTTTGCAATGAAGGACTTAGGCAAAGCTGAGACACCCATAGGGATCAAGATCTAGAGAGATAAATCCAATCGCCTTCTAGGCCTAAGTCAGGCCATGTACATAGATAAGATTTTGAAATGATTTAGCATGGATAAGGCAAAGAAACGATTCTTACCTATGCTCCATGGGTTGAAGCTAGTTAAGAAAGATGGTCCTAAAACAAAGAAGGACCGAGAGAGCATGGAAAAGATCCCTTATGCATCTACTATAGGATCTATCATATACTCCACGTTGGGTATAAGGCCTGATGTCGCGTTTGCACTAAGTATGACTAGCCGGTACCAGTCGAATCCCGAGGAGGAACAATGGAAGGCTGTCAAGGAAATCCTAAAGTACCTTAACCAAACTAAGGATGCATTCTTAGTGTATGGAGGTCAAAATAAGCTGGTAGTGTCAGGTTACAATGATGCAAGATTTGAGACCGATGCTAACAAAAACTAGTCATAGACTGGTTATGCTTTTCTCTTGAATTGCGGTACCATTAGTTGGAGGTCCTCAAAGCAGGCCATCGTTGCTGACTCTACAACGGAAGCTGAGTACATCGCTGCATGCGAAGCTGCAAAGGAAGCCGTTTGGATCAAGAAGTTCATAACTGAGTTAGGAGCAGTACCCACTATTCTGGACCCAGTTGATATTTTTTATAACAACAACGGGGCCATCGCACAAGCTAAGAAGCCGCTGTCACATCAGAGATCTAAACACATGCTTAGAAAGTTTCACCTTATTCAGGAGATCATAAACAGAGGTGACATATCATTGTAGAGGGTTGAGACCAATAATAATGTGGCTGATCCATTGACCAAGGTGTTGCCACAGACATAGCACGACAGTCATATCAGATCTATAGGAATTAGGGCAATGCCTGCTTAGAACTAGTGCAAGTGGGAGATTGTTGGTGTGCCCTAGTTCTTAGGGCATTAGGTTCTTGTATTTTGTATTATACATTAAGATTTATTATATGAATACATCAATTTTGTCACATTAATAAAGGCATCTAATCTATTCCATTTATATCCTGTGCTATAACATGAATAGAGTATCCATTGATTGATAATCAAAAAACATATCCTAAATCTATTCTAATCATGGGAACGAATAGAATCACAAACTTGTATACTCGATGACTGTATGATAGTTCTTAACTAGCCATAGTACATGTAAAGTCAGTCGTGAATATGGGTACATGTTGTTGACATGGGACTTGATCGATCTGTACAAGAAAGCCACATGGTTGTCACGTCATAGGTCTTTCTTGAGTAGGTCTCTTTTCTCCTCAGACCAGATTTCATTGTAGTATCAATATGGAATCTGGTTCACTTTGACATACGCTTAAGAGGTCTGTAAAAGGATGCTAAATATGGGTATGATTTGGTAGACAGGTGAACATATTGATATTGATGATGAAGTGATGGAATTGCCACTTGGGTAACATTAGGATGATATCACTGGCTACTTGATGAGTGGGATTGATCAGTGTATGACCATACCCAAATAAATCAATTGCTTATTTGATTAATTAGTCAACTCAAGATCAAGAAATATAATAAACAGTAAAAGAGGAAGACAGAAAATGTGCCTCTTATTTATTCATATCGATGTCATTTGGAAAAGGACACTGTAAACGCCGGGTTTCCCCCGACCTCTATGATGAGAAGTCCTATATTACCTGTGGAATAGACTGACATGTCCGAATCAGACTTGAAAACGATTGGAATGTCGCTTGAAGTGTCTCAAACATCCTGAAAACCAAGCTATCCGTAATCCGAAACCCCCAGAAGGTCCCCCGAGTGATTTTTAGGGTTTAGGGTGAGCGTCAGATTTTTGAGAATTTTGGCCTGGCTCTAGAGTCATGCAGCAATAGTTTTTAAACTATAGCTGGGCGGCTCTAACAGGTTGAGCCAAGTTGCTCTGTAAAGCAGAGCAACTTGGCTTGACAGAAAAGAAAATAGGGCTAAATTTTAAGGAAGTCAGGTGGCTCATTTATTATTTGAAATGATGAGTGGAAGATATAAAAAGAAAGAAAAAGAAATCAAAAGGGAGGATTTTGATCTTAGATCGAAACCGATTCCTAGAAAGACACAGAGAAGAAAAGAAGCAGAAAAAGGAAAGGGAGGGAACCGAGACATTCAAACCAGGGAGAGTCACCCAAAAATTAAAAATCCAAGACCTAAAACTAATCCTTAAACATTAATAGAAAGTTCCTTAACCTTTGCACATCGGTCCCGGATTGTTTCGGATTGACTTCGAATTATTTCGGGTTTCAACCGGTTGAGTATCCAGGGTGAATTCCAAGTTCTCAATCCGTTTCTTGACATTCAAAGTATCAAAACAACATCAAGGTAAACTCTAAGAGGCCTTAAACCTGTGTACATTGCTCTTTCTTCGTGTTTTCTTCATTTTTTCAAATTTCAGAAACTGGATTTTCCCGAACATAGCCGTACGGCTGTGTTCTCTATGAACACAGCCGTATGGCTGTGATAGTGATGAATAGAGCTGGGCAGCTCTGTTCTGTAGGCGTAGATTCCCGAACTGCCCCGATCGACCGAAATAGTCCATTTTCCATTTTATACATTTTATGCAATGAAAACCCAGTTTGCTTACTTGTGTGATGTTTGTCTTGAAAATTCTATGTATGCATTTGAATCACCATCAAGTATATTTAACATTCATGACACTGCATTGCATGAAATTAACATAAGTACAGATGAAAATCCCAAAATGGTATTCATTTCACATGAACTAAAATCCAAAAAAGAGAGAGAATTGATAAGAATAGTACAAAAACATGTTAAGGCTTTTGCTTGGTCATACGAGGACATGCCAGGAGTCGACACAGAAATAGCAGTTCACAAGATTCCAACGGATCCCAGATTTAGGCCAGTAAAACAGAAATTGAGACGGCTAAAATGTTTTCCCCAATTTGCTTCACCGCGTCTTGCTTCTCATTCCCATTGAAAAGGTCATCCACTCACAGTGGCGACTCTGCTAGGGAGAAATGGTTTCTTAAAAAGTTTTCACAAAAATTTAAGGAACTTAGGCAACTATCGAAACATAACCTCGCTTGCAGTCACTTTACCTAATTCATAATACCAATTTTGTTTGCACCTTGTATATCATGACATTTTCTTCTTCTTAATCCCTCCAACACACTGATCAGCCCCGGTTTACCCAAGAAGGTGGACTACCTCTACTACCAGGATTGGAGACACCTGACAGGGTAAACCAGTCATAGCACCGCATGACCTTACATTATGTTCTACGGTAAGGAGTGTATATTCGCTATGGGAACCTGTACGACCCTTGGTTTTGACTTTGACCCACATGTAATGGCTTAGCAACTTCCCCTAGGACTACTGTGAGCGGATGACACGTTTTCGACGGGACGCGGACTCCCTTTCGGAAGCGGCGCCTCGATCTCGGGCGAGCCCCTCCCTCGCATGGGGTTTTTTTATAAATGGGAAATTCGCGTTTTGGAAGATAAATAAATTCTTAAAAGAAACTGAGACCTAAGTCTCAATACATGTTGTAGAGTCGCCACCCGGCTCAGCTCAACCGGGAAATTTATAATGCAGCTGAACCCGACGAACGGCTGCTACACTATCCAGAGATTTGGGTCCGGACAAGTCCCTTATTTCGTGTCTAATTAAATTAAATATGGCCAATGTTCTCGAATGGTATTTTAAAATCCAAAGGCAATTTTACTGAATATAAAAGGCATACAGCGCGCATACAAATACATAATATAGAAATAAAGAAAAGAAATAAATATTAATTGGCCTACAACCAAATCGAATGGAAAAATAAAAACTCTCGCCTCACTTGTACAATCGCCTAGAATACACGAGAATCTAAAAATATTTACAACTGCCTAAATACACGATTAATTCTATTAAAATACAAATAAAATCAAAAATAAATATAAATAAAAGCTGCAAAACACAGGTTAGCACAATTTATACGGTACGCCACAAATAGGACTCAAATAGACAGAATTGGAAAATCAAGAATTGGGGGCATGCATTTAGGGGATAACCGGGTTGGCTCGGCTAGCCGGCCCTGTTAGACTTGGAAAACATTTTGAAACATCCCTGTATTTTGGTTTTGTGAGAAATTCATTTTTGAAAACAATTTTTTTTTTAGTTTACATGCATTTTTAAATATTAAGTGGGTTGGTTTTCGGGAGAACCGGGTCTCCGTCGTTGAATTGTTCTAAATGCAATTTTACTGGAAACGAAACCTAGGGTAGTGAATGCACATATCAAAATTCATTTTGATTATTTTCGGATTTTTCTGATTTTTAGGTATTTTTGGAAATTTTTATGGGTAAAAGCTGAAATTCTGATTCTGTAACGAGAGTTACAGTCGTGCGCCTGTAACTACAGTCGTACGATTGTAAGTTACAGTCGTGCGACTATAAACAGCCCAGAATCAAGATTTCGCCAAAATTTATTTTGAATCAAAACTGATGAAAAACAATCTGGAAATTAAGAACACTCGCACGACTGTATATATAGTCGTATGACTGTTCATCAATCCAAGAACAGTCATGCGACTGTTCTTAATTTCCAGAAGCAGAAGCACAAAAATACAGCAGAAAACACACAAAAAATCACTTCATACACCCAGAAAGCGAGAAAAAATGAAAGGGAAAGGAGTGTCTACCTTTTTAGAAGCTAATCCAAGTCGATTTGACCCCTGGCTTCGCTCCAATCCAAACAAATTCGCACTTTTTCTTTGAAACTGAAGTTGAGGGCTTTGTGTCCAAAAATCCAAAATGTTAGGGGTTCTGATGATTTAAGTCCGGATTTTTGATTTGATTGTGAAGTTAATTGATTAACCTAGGGATTTCTAGCAGGTTTTAATCCTAATTCCGAGAATTAAAAGAAAATAAAAGAGGAAAAGATGAGTTTTATGGTTTTTTACTTCTTCCTTTTCCTTTTCTCTTTTCTCTTTTCTCTCTCTAATTCTTTCCACCAGAATTCAAGAATGCCTTCTCTCCTCTCTTTTTCTTCCTTTTATCTCTACTTCCTGGCTTGCTTGCTGTCCATCCCGGCGCATTAATTGCGCCACCCTCTCTCCTCCATTTTCTGCTACAAAGGTATGGGCTCCTGCAACTTTTCCGATATTACAGTCATATGACTGTAATTTTTAAATTACAGTCACACGACTGTAAGATCAGTCGTACGACCATAAACTCTCCTTTTTTTAGTATAGAAAATTTCGACGCTTACAGCTGCCCCTCGCATGATCAAATTCGACACCTAGCTCCAGGTTTACAACACCTGAGATGATGAATTTGAGAGCACGAATCAAAGCACCGTGAACACTGGAATGAACCTTCTGATGAGATAGGCCGATATCGGGTCTAGGTTACCCCGAGGCAATGCTAGGGAAGGAAATAAGACGATATCAGGTCTAGGTTACCCAAGGCAAAGCTGAGGAAGAAATAAGCCGATATCAGGTCTAGGTTACCCGAGGCAAAGGAATGGGTGAAATTACGGATTGGCCGATATCGGGTCTATGTTACCCGAGGCGAAGGAAGAGTGAAATTAGCCGATATCGAGTTTACATTACTCGAGGTGAAGTTGATGAAGAAATTAGCCGATACCGGATCTAGGTTACCCGAGGCGAGCTTTACTGGGGAAATAGATGATGAAGCCGATCTGGGCCGATACTGATTTTGCATTACTCGAGGCGGATCTGCTAAGGAATTGAAGTTGGAGATGATGAATTCCTGCACTTCAGATATCAAGTCTTCATTCCTTGATCGAGAGATTTTTAAATAAAAATTTTTGCCCCTTCGATCAAGAATGAAGACTAGCAGGGGATGAGTGATTGATGTATGTAATGTATGAATGCATGATGATGCATATGCACGTGTATGCATTTTCTGTCATTTGACGTTTCCGCCTTCCGCTGGAGAAAGGCATGTCATGCCCCTGGTTGATTTTGCTTTCTTCGGGGCTTTGCTTGGTGAATTTTGAAGAAATGAGGTGACTGTTAGGGATGTGTGATACTGCTGGGGAGATAATCATAGCGTTCCTTATGGAGATTCCGCTGGGGAAGAGTGTGGTAACTCGATCGGGGAAGTAATTATGGTGTTCTTTATGTAGATTCTGCTGGGGAATTGCGTGATGACTCTATGGGGATTTGATGTGATGACTTCTGTGGGGAATGTTGGGGACATTCTACTTTTCTTGCTTTGTGGGGAAATTATGAGTTTGTAAGTGCTCTAATTTTTTCCTGGGTTTCCCAATATCGGTTTTCAGCCCAGCGAGCTGCTCCGATTTTTGCCTGAGGCGCCTTTTCAGTTTTCGCCTTCGCGAGCTTTTCATATGCCCTAACTTTTGCCTAAACTGCCCAATATGGGTTTTCAGCTTAGCGGGCCGCTCTAATTTTTGCTTGAGGCGCCTTTTCTATTTTCACCTCAACGAGCTCTCTCTTTTTTTTTTTCTTTTTTTTTTTAAGAAGATTGAAATGTCACCATGACCATTTTATTGCTTTTTTAGGAAGATGAACTGGATCTTAGAGGTCGACAAAAGATTTCAAATTGCATGTATTTAATACATTTTCGCTTGTTAAATAATGCGATGATTTCAATCAGTTGAATGCAAAGTGCTTTCTTTAAATGTATGTTTATGTAAGACAACTTTGTTTGTGCATTTGTCATAACCATGCAAATATATTTAAACAAACACTTCACTTTATTGATGAAGTCAAAATGAGTACATTTGAAACAAGTTGGTTCCTAAATGGTACAGATTCCACACTGAGCCGGAACCCGTCATCAGTCGTCCTTTTCAGGTTTTCCGACTGATTATTTTCTCTCGTGTCTTGACTTTTGCCTAGACCACTCTTTTCGAGTTTTCAGCCTAGCAAATCTTCTTTTTTTTTAATACATGATAAAGCTTTAACCTATCCTAGTTGATAGGATTAGTGCACTCATTTCCGTCCATGTCCATGATGCTGATAGCACCTTTTGATAGCACCTTCTTCACCACATAAGGCCCTTCCCAGTTGGGTTTGAACTTGCCCCTAACATCGACATTTGAAGGCCTTAGCTGTTTTAGGACCAAATCACCTGTTTTCAACTGCCGCTTAGAGTGCTTCACATTCCGATTATAGGCTCTGGCCATTCTGCACTGGTACATCTGAAGATGATCCAGTGCCCTCAGCCGCCTTTCATCTAGTGTTGCCAATTGTTCATATCTAGCTTGGACCCATTTAGTTTTTGGTAATTGAGCTTCCAAGGGAACTCTGAGTGATTTGAGTTCTATTTCCACTGGCAATACCGCTTCCATTTCATATACCAAGGTATAAGGAGTTTCTCCTGTCACCGTTCTGACACTGGTTCTGTAACCCCGAAGAGCATAAGGCAGTTTATCGGCCCAATCTCTGTAAGTGGTTACCATCTTTGATAAGATCTTCTTTATTGCCTTGTTAGCTGCTTCCACTGCACCATTAGCCTAAGGCCTGTATGGAGAAGACTTATGATGTTCAATACCATGTTCTGTAAGTAGCTCAGTGGTTGCCCCTTAAAACTGTACTCCATTGTCAGTTACTATGTGGTGAGGAATCCCATACCGAGTGAAGATGTTCTTCTAGATGAACTTGACCATCTGCTTGGCTGTCACGTTAGTGAAGGATTCTGCTTCGACCCATTAGGAGAAGTAATCAACTGCTACAACTATGAATCTGTGCCTATTAGATGCGGCTGGATGAATTTCACCAATCATATCTATCCCCCATGCTGAAAACGGCCAAGGAGATGCTAGATTTTGAAGTTCGAGTGGAGGAAGATGACTAAAGTCTGCATAGATCTGACATTCATGACATCTCTTCACTTTTCTTATACAATCTGCTTGCATTGTCATCCAGAAGTAGCCTTGTCTCATGATCTTTCTGGCCATGGCAAGTCCATTCATATGTGGCCCACAGGATCCTGTATGTACCTGCTGCATCACTTCTTCTGCTTCTTGCTCTGTTAGACACCTCAAAAGGACTCCATGTGTGGTTCTTTTGTATAACTTGTCCTCGAAGATTCTGAATTGACTAGCCAGCTTTCTTAGCATTAACTTATCAGTAGCACTGGCCTCTTCGGGATACCTACCCTCCTTAACATACTGGTAGATGTCAAAGAACCATGGCTTTTCTTCAGCTGATAATTCCATTACTTCGTGCACTTCGAAGCATGGATGTCTGGAAATGGCTATAACCAGTGGTTGAACTTGTGTTTCCTCTAGATTCTCCCACATGGAGGACAAGGTCACTAATGCATCAGCCATCTTATTCTCATCCCTGGGGACATGTCTAAATTCACATTGGCCGAATAAACCTTTTCTGAACTGTAGCAGCTCTAAATAAGGCCGTAAGGCTTCTGCTTTCAGCTCCCACTCACCCTGAGCGTGCCTTATCACTAGAAGTGAATCACCGACAATTAAGACATCATTTGCCCCTAAGGTTAACAGATCCCCCATTCCAAATAAGCATGCTTCATATTCTGCCCCATTATTGGTTACAGGAAAGATCAGCCTCTTGGATAAAGGAATAATCTCACCATCCAGTGTTGCTATAAGTACCCCGATTCCAGCGCCTTTTCTATTCACTGCCCCATCGAAGCACATGACCCATCTTTTCACTTCCACTATAGCTAGTTGCTCATCAAGGAATTCCAGATTCTCTGTGTAATCTGATTCTAGGGGTTGGTTTGCCACGGCTCGCCCTTTAATGGTTTTCTTCGTGATGTACTCAATGTCGAATTCAAACAAAAGTAGTAGCCACCTAGATAGTTTCCCAACCAATACTGGTGCTTCATAGAGATGCTTCATAGAGATGCTTCATTGGATCCACCTTAGCCACGGCTTGTATCTTGTAGGATTGGAAATAGTGGCGTAGCTTCTTGGTTAGCCAAATCATCGCCACACATGTCTTTTCCACTAGTGTGTACTTGGTTTCATACTTCAATAATTTCTTGCTAAGGTAGTAGATAGGGTACTCTTTCCTGCCGTCTTGTTCTTGTGCAAGCATTGCCCCTATAGAGGATTCTTCAACTGCCAAATACAAAATCAGAGGCTTTCCTGGAATTAGAGGACTCAACACTGGTGGCTTTACCAGGTAAGCCTTGATCTTCTCGAATGCCAATTGACACTTGTCATCCTACACAATCAGCTGATCTTTCTTTAATAGCTTGAAGATTGGTTCATAAGTGGAGGTTAACCGTGCTATGAAGCGGCTGACATACTGTAAGGAACCCAGGAATGATCTGACTTCCTTTTCTGTCTTTAAGGCTGGCATATCTTGGATGGCCTTAATTTTATCTGGGTCCATTTCTATCCCCCTCTGGCTGAGTACGTGACCCAACAGCTTCCCTGATGTGACCCCGAATATGCACTTATTGGGGTTAAGTCGCAAGTTGTACTCTCCAATGCGTGTTAGAAATCTATCCAGGATAACAGGATGTTCCTCCCTGGTTGTTGATTTAACGAGCATATCATCGACATACACTTCAACTTCTTTATGGATCATATCGTGCAACAGAGTTGTATCAGCCCTCTAGTAAGTGGCGCCAGCATTCTTTAATCTGAAAGGCATCACTCTGTAGCAGAAAGTACCCCACTCTGTGATGAACGATGTTTTCACCTTGTTGATCACATCCATCAGAATCTGGTTATACCTTGAAAAGCCATCCATAAAGGAGTACATTGCTGCTTTTGCTGCACTATCAACCAGAACGTCAATATGGGGCAGTGGAAAGTTATTTTTTAGGCATGCTTTATTCGGGTCCCAGTACTTGACACATACTCTGACCCTTCCATCCTTTTTAGGCACGGGGACAATGTTGGCTAACCATTCCGTATACTCCACCACTTCGAGAAACCTGGCAACTATCTGTTTGGCCACTTCTTCTTTCACCAGTGTAGCCCATTCCGGCCTTACTCTTCTCAACTTCTGCTTTACCGGTCTGAACTTGGGGTCTGTCGGGATTTTGTGCACCGCTATTTCTGTGTCCACACCTGGCATGTCTTCATACGACTAGGCGAAAGCTTTAACATGTTTTTGGAGTATTTTTATCAATTCTTTCTCTTCCTCGGATTTAAGCTCGTGTGAAACGAGTACCATTTTAGGGTTTTCATCTGTACTTATATTGATTTCATGCAATGCAGTGTCATGTATGCTTAATATGCTTGATGGTGATTTAAATGCAAGCACAGAATTATCAGGATAAACATCAAACAAGTAAGCAAACTAGGATTTCATTACATTGAACTTATCATAAACTAATCCAGTTACATTGAAAATGGAAGAAATAGATACAACAAAATCATTTTCATCCTCCACAAGCAGAGGGCATTATTCCTCTTGAGCTTCCATCTTCACTTCCAGAGCATCATCCGGGGTTGCAGCTTTCTCTGCTTCTTTTCCGGTCGCTTGCATCTTAGCTCTTTCCATAATCTTGGCAATTTTAGCGACCATAGAGTCTAAATTCACTTTGGCCATTAATTCTTCGCCGAATCCCTCCTTGGATTTACCAAAAGTTTTGCTTAATGCAGCAGTCAAAGCTCCCGAGATCACTTCTGTAGCTTCAGCACAGGTCTTCTTTTCATCCTCTTCCTCGGCCACCTTTATGGCTTGTGCTACCACCTCAGATGATTCTCCTTGCAAAATCTCTGATTTAGCAATTGCTTCTTCCACCACTACAGGGGCTACTGTCTCTTCCTGGCTTTTGTCAAAATCCATAACATCAGCAAAGATCTTGAAGCTAGGATACTCGACATTTCCAACCATTACCGGTTCAGCTTGAACCTTGTAAAGGTCTTCTCCCACCTTTAGAAACGGCTTCATCATAATCTTTCCACTCTTGCCCTTTTTCAGATTCTTCCACTCAGATGCCCCTTCTACATAGCCAAGGCCATACTGTTTCGACTTTCCCGAGTCAATTTTAAATTCCTAAACCCCCTGCAAATTGATTCCGAGTCCCATTCCCGGGACAAAGTTTTGCTTATACAGATATTGGGATAGCCATTCCGGCATATAAGCCATTCCGGCATATAATTCTCATAAAGGACCATAGGGGCATCCGTGGTCTCTTCCTCTTCGATCACAACGACTTGAAACCCACCAAAGGGAACCACTTCTCCATTTATTGCAGCTACCATCGACTGGGCATCCGCCTCAACAGTCACAATCTTGCCGTTCATAGAGAACTTGATCTTTTGATGCAATGTGGAACGGACACCTCCCAAAGGATGGAACCAAGGCCTTCCAAGCAACAGAGAAAATGTGACTGGGATATCAATCACTATAAAAGCAACTGTGGACATAACTGGCCCAACCTCTACTTTTGCCTCAAACGTCCCTATCACCGTTCTTTTAGAGTCATCATATGCTCGTATGACTATTGAGGATCTCTTTAACACTTCTTCACTCAGCCCCAGAAATGGCAACATCTTTAGTGGACAAATATTCAGTGCCGACCCATCATCCACCATGACACAAGAAATGATCTTATCCATCACATGGGCCCTGACATAAAGAGCCTTATTATGGGCCTTCCCTTCAGCAGGTAGGTCTTTCTCGGAGAAGATAATATCAGGGCTTCCAACACAGACTTTGTCTAACAAACAACACATAGCCTCTGGTGAAGCTATAGGGGAGACTTCAATCTCTGATAGTTTCTTCACTAGAGCAGCCCTGTCATCCTTGGAGGTCAGAAGTAAGTGCATAAGCTAGCTTGGGCAGGAGTTTTCTTCAGCTGGGAAATGACTAGGTCCTCCTTCTCAACTCCTTCCGACGTCGAAGTACTGCCCGACCCCTTCATTGGTGCTTTATCTTTCATCTGATCTGCCAGCTGATATACCCTTCCACTTCGGGTCACGTGCTGCACTTCTTGAATCTTCAGCTTTTCAACAGCTGGGAGTTTGACTGCCTCTCTTCTGTCAAATTCTTCATACTCATCTTTGGAGTCGAGATCATTCAGACTTATGGGCTTGATCTGCTTACATCCCTCCTTTTTCTCACATTCGGGTTCCACTTCGGGTTCCCCTACTGCCACTGCCTGAATTGTAGGGTTCGCTTGCAGAACTTGGGCAAATATAAAGTTAGTCGGTAACCCCGATTGGACCATGTTAACCGGCTTTTCAAATGCCGACAGTGGGTTGTTTTTAGTGCTAGGTTCGGCTGGCTCTTGCAGCTTTCCCTCGTCAATGAGCTTCTGGATAGCATCCCTTAGCTTCTAGCAGTTGTTGGTTCGGTGGCCTGTCACCATATGATAGGTGCAGAAATTATCTTTGTCAGCTTCAAATGGCTTCTCAAATGGCCTTAAAGACTGTAGCAGGCCACCATTCCTACACTTGGCGAATATCTTTGCTAAAGTAAGAGTCCAAGGTGATATGCCTTGTCCTCCAAGACCCCTATTCTGGTTGCCTTGCTGCTGATTCACAGTAGCCACTTCAACCTGCTTCACCTCTGATGATTGTCCTTGTTTGACACCGGAACCTGAACCAGAACCACTACCAGACCCAACTGCTACGGTTGATCTATACCCCGAGGTGTACCCTGTGCTTCTTCCTCCCTTGTGACCAGTCGGCTTCTCCTCTTCATCCCTCTCTATCTTTATAGCCATGCTGTAAACCTCACTGAGCTCCTTAAAGGGATGGAACTTCATGTTGTTCTTGAAAATTTCTTTGCTGCCGTCAATGAGCTTCTGTATAAGCTCATCTTCATCAAGGCGGTTCTTTAGGAGGATCATTTTGTTCATCCACCTCTGGTAGTAGTCATCAAAGGGCTCGTTGAATTTCTGCTTCACCCTCTCCAAATCATACAGCTTCACCTGGATTTTGGTGTTGAAGCTGTAGTATTTAATGAAGGCTGCGGACAATACTTCCTAGTTAGATTGCTCCTCCTCTGACAGTGAGTTATACCATCCTAAAGCACCTCCCTCTAGTGTAGTGGGGAATAAATTGATCAGCCGCTGCTTCGTGGCGCCTGCCGTCAGCATAACTCGGGCATACAAATTCACATGGGCCTCCGGCGAGCCCATCCCTTTGTAAGTAGGGATCTTCGGTACTTGGAAGCCAATGGGGAATGTCTCGATGCCCTTACTGATCATGGCATCCACATTTACACCCTTCTTTGATTCAGCACTGATACTGACCCCCTTCCTCAACTGGGCCATAACTTCGTCTAGTTCAGAACACTTTGCCTTCATCCTCTGTTCCATAGCTGCTTCTATCTCCTATAGCTTCTCAAGGCTAGCTGAGGCGTCACCACCATGTTGGGATGACTCAGCCTCTTTCTCTTTCCTGGCTCCACTACCACCGGCCTCACCAGCTTCCCTTACAATTGCCCGCATCTCTTCCTTCAACATGTCACGGAAGTCTTGGGATCTGAAGAAATCCTTCAAAATATCAGTCATGCTCGGTGTCTGATCTGCCATATTCACTCCTTCCCCAGGCTCAGTATCACTATCACTCTCAACTACCCTCTATCTCCTAGCTGCTCTTGAAGCTTGGGATCTTGTCCAAGGTCGCTCCAGTCTATTCTACTTGGGAGTAGACAAGAGGTATTAGGGTTGTGAATGAATGACGTGATGTGACATGAAAATTAAGGCATTAAGAATGCTTGAAATATAGACCTGGTATCAGCCCCGATCGGCTTCATTACAAATCCCCAGCAGATCCGCCTCGGGTAACATAGACTCGATATCGGCTTATTTCATCCTCAACCTCTCCTCGGGTAACCTAGACCCGGTATCGGCTTATTTCATCTTCAACCTCGCCTCGAGTAACCTAGACCCAGTATCGGCTTATTTCATCATCAACCTCACCTCAGGTAACCTAAACCCGGTATCGGCTTATTTCATCTTCAACCTCGCCTCGGGTAACTTGGACCCGGTATCAGCTTATTTCATCACCAATCTCGCCTCAGGCAGCCTAGACCCAGTATCGGCTTATTTCATCATCAACCTCACCTCGGGTCCCGGTATCAGCTTATTTCATCTTCAACCTCACCTCGGGTAACCTAGACCCGGTATCGGCTTATTTCATCATCAACCTTACCTTGGATAACCTGGACCCTATATTGGCTTATTTCATCCATTCAACTCAGTGCATCATCACAACAGTGAGACTTCAACAAGCCAGTTGCACATTTTCTTTCTTGCATCTACGGCGCTTCAATCCACGCTCTCAAATTCATCACCTTAGGTATTTTAGACCTAGATTCGGGTGTCGAATTTGATCACACGAGGGGCAGCTATAAGCGCCGAAATTATCCAGACTTAAAATAAAAAATAAAAAAAATTAGTGTCACATGATTATAATTATAGTCGTGCGACTGTATTTACAATCGTGAGACTGTAATTGAAAAATTACAGTCATACAACTGTAAATGCGGAGCAGCTAACAAAAGCCCATACTATAAAAATAAAAAAATAGGAGTGATTTGAAGGGCAATTAATGCCCCGGTTTTGAGCAGCAAGAAAGGGAGAAAGAGAGAAAGGAAAGGGGCTTTTGACTCTTGGGATTTTGGCAGATTTTAGGGAGAGAAATTGAAGAAAAGAAGAGAAGGAAAAAGGAGAGGAAAAGAAGGAGAAAAGCCCAACAAGCATCATCTTTTTCTCCTCTTTTTCTTTTAATTCTGGTGTGATAAGTTTAAAACTTGATAGAAATCATAGGTTAACAACTTGACACACTAAATTAAATCAATTTCAGACCTCAAATCCACTAAAATCCGTGACATTTTGGAGAATTTTGGACAACTTTGGAACCTAACACACAAGGGAAAAAGAAGTAATTTGGAGTCGATTGAGGTGTTTCCAGCGGTCAAACCAACAGTAGATCAGCGCCACAAAGGTAATTACACCTAAAACTTTCATTTTACTGCATTTTCTGGGTGTTTTGGTGTGATTTCATGCATAAAACTCATATTTTTGGCGTGCTGTTGCTGGAAAATAAGAACAGCTATGTGACTGTTCTTGTGGTGAAGAACATACAGTCGTACCATTCAAACACGACTGTTCTTAGATTTCCCCGCTTTCACTTTTCATTTAAATAATTTTTGGCGATTTTCTGCATCTGGATGATCTACAGTCGCACGACTGTAGTTACAGTCACACGGCTGTAATTACAACCGGGTGACTGTAATTCTCGTCCAGGAGCAAAATTTCCAGAAAAATCTAAAAAAATTCCCAAAAATCATAAAAATTTGGAAAAATCACAAATTCGCCAAAATGAATTTTGTTGTGTGCATTCATGACCTTAGATTTAATTTTTAATGTTATTGCATTTAGAACAATACAACGACGGAGATCCAAATCTCCCGAAAACTGACCTACCTCATATGCAAATTAAAGTAAACCGGAAGAGGAAAATATTTTCAAAATGTGTTTTCTCACAAAACAAAAAGACAGGGATGTTTCAAAACTGTTTTCCAAGTCTAATCGGGCCGACTAGCCGAGCCGACCCGGTTATCCCTTAAATGCATGCCCCTGATCTCTAATTTCCCAATTCTGTCCAACCTGAGTCCTATTTGTGGTGTGCTATAAATTGTGCTAACCATTTGTTTTACAGCTTTTAATTTCTTTTATTTTTATTTTTGATGCAATTAATAGATTAATCGATGTATTTTACGCGATTGTAATTTTCTAGATCATTCGTGTATTTTAGGCACTTGTAAAGTGAGGTCGAGAGTTTTTATTTTTATTCAATTGGATTGTAATAATTTGTTTATTCACTGCTTTTTATTTTTATTTTGATTTGTGTGTACGCTGTGTGCTTTAATTTAATAAAAATGAACTTTAGAAATTTAAAATATCATTTATGAACATTGGCCAAATTTTATTTTGATTAGACATGAAATAGGAGACTTATCCGGACCTAGATCTCTGTAAGGTGTAGTGGCCTTCGTCCGGTTCAGCTACACTGCAATTTTCGGGTTGAGCTGAGCCGGATGGCGACTCCTACACACTCCATCGAGACTTAGGTCTTGGTTCTTTTATGAATTAATTTAATTTTTTCGAAACCAAATTTTGATTTAAAAAACCCCACGAGAGGGAGGGTTGCCCGATATCGAGGCTCCCTTCCGAGAGAGTTGTAAAGCCAGAAAAACGATGTCCACTCACAATGCCCCTTGGGCCGACTTCAAAACCAACGCTCCTTAAGCCGACTTCAAAACCAACGCTCCTTGAGCTGACCTCAAAACCAGCGCCCCTTGGGCCAACTTCAAAACTAAAGATCCTTGAGCCAACTTCAAAACTAATGCCCCCTGGGCCGACTTCAAAACCAACGCCCCCTCGGTCGACTTCAAAACCAACACGCCCTGGGCCAACATCGAACCAATACTCCCTGAGCCGACTTTAAAACTAATGCCCCCTTTGCCGACTTCAAATCCAACGACCCCTGGGTTGACTTCAAACTAAAACCCCCTGGGCCGACATTAAAATCAATGCTCCTTGAGCTGACTACAAGACCAACTTCCCCGGGGCCGACTTCAAAGCCAATGCCCACTGGGCCGAATTCAAATTAATGCCCCCTAGGCCGGCCTCAAAACCAACGCCCCCTGGGCCGACTTCAAACCAACGCTCCTTGAGCTGACTTCAAAACTAATGCCCCCTGGGCTGACTTCAAAACCAACACCCCTTGGGCTGACTTCAAAAGCAATGCTCCTTGAGCCGACTTTAAACTAAAGCTCCCAAAGTTGACTTCATACCAAAGCTCCTAAAGCCGACTTCAAGCTAAAGCCTCCGGGGCCGACACACAACCATCTTTCCATGAAGAGTCGAGACATGTCCCCCAGCTGGACATTGCACCTGATTGTTGGAAATGCCCTAGTCCCGAGGCATTGGTCCTTGTGTTTGTATGATACATTTGGTACATTAATGTAAACTTTATGTATTATACAATTTGTGTCAAGGAGATAAAGGCATTAATCTATTTATTATATGTCTTGTGCTATATTTTAAATAGAGTATCCAATGGACATATCCATATCCATGTTGTCAAGTGTGAGGCACTTGGCAGTAAGACTATGGATAGTGAAAACGATATAACCATAAAGTCATCCGTAGTCTGTTCCAATCATGGGAATGAATGGAACCAAAGACTATCATTAGCCTGGTTGTATGGCGGTGTCTTACCGGTCATAGAACATGGAATGTCAACTAGGTTAATGGGTACATGCAAAAGGGCATGGTACTGGATTGATCCACTTAACGGGAATCTGCATGGTATAGTATCACAAATGATTCTCGTGTAGTACTTGTATAAGTCCTTCGACCGGACCATATGATGGTGCTGCATGCGAGGTGGCACACTTTGGTGTACGCCCAACGGGCCTGTAAAAGGGTGCCAAGTACGGGTACGTTCGGGTGTGTCAGTAAGCATGGCAGCACTATGGATATGCAGAAGGGAATGTCACTCAGTGATTCACTGAGACGATATCATCGGCCTCTTGAAGAATGTTACTGATAAGTGTGCGGCCGCACCCAAACAAGATTGGATCTTGTTTGTGAGCATCAGTTCATTCGGTATCAAGTCAAGGTCCAGACACAAGGAGGGTGATACTTCCATGCCTCTGTGTTGGACACCGATATCAGCGACATGGGATTTACAAGTTCAAACTACTGGGTTACGTTTTCAGTTGGACTGCTTACTCCGTCTTAATTGGGGGCTGCAGTGGCTTGCTAGAGCCCGCCTGCAGTCTGTGGGCCTTGGCCCACTGCCAACATAAAGACGGGCCCATTGGATCGTACACATTGAACGTCTGGACTTTAACTAGTCGGATTAAGTGTGTACTTGGAGTATACACTTGAAGAGAGAGAGATATATTAATTATATTATATGCATCAATTGGATTGATCAAAGTGATATAATTAATATTTATTTCGGCCTTCTCATAATTAATTCAATGAATTAATTTATGGGATTATTTCCTAGGTGGAAATATTATGACATGTATAGGTTTACATGTTTGTCATTTTATGTGTGTGTCTAATTTAATCCATTGATTAAATTAATAGGTCAAATGAATTTTAATTTAAATGTATGTAATATGTTACATGGTATCATATATAAACATACATGGTAAATTAAAGTTGCATTTGAATTTAAATAAATCAAAGGAATTAAATTGGGCTTAAACTTGAAATGAATATTCCCACTTGGCTTGGAATCGTTTGGCCGAAATTCATGGGTGGAATGGGCAAGAATGGTGAGTCATTTTGTTGGACAAAATGATGATGACACATTCCTTGGGGCCAATAGGAAAAGAGTGAGTCATTCTTTGATTTTGAGGTAGCAAAGTTGGACTTTGCTTCCTTAAATGAAATAGAATGATGACAAATTTTGTGTTGGCCGAAATTATGTCTTATATGGATGAGTATGGTGACTTATTCATGAGACAAAAGAGATGGTGAGTCATGGTTTTGTATTAAGGAAAAGATGATGAGTCATGTGTTTTCATTTAATGAAAAGATGAGTCATTCTTTTCATTTAATATGATGGTGAGTCATATGAGATGAGTCATTGCTTTTGACTTTGAAATTCAAGACTATCTCATAAGAGACTCACCATTTTTGGCCGTCCATCACTTGTGGTTTTTAAGAGAAATTGGTTTTCTTTTAAAGAAAGTAGATTGCCCACTTTTCATGAATTAATTCTTTTGGTAAGAATTAGGTGCACACTTAAGATTATTGGTGCTATCTTTTGGAAAGATAGATTTTTCTTTTGGAAAGAAAATAGGGACAGCCATAAATCTCAAAGTGAGCAGCCCTCTCTCCCTCTCTTCTTGTCATCCGAGTCGCTAGCACGGGTTTCGGTCCGAGAGCCGTTCGTGTACGCATCGGTGGAGGAAATCTGCACTTGATTTCTGCAGTCTGCATCCGTCTCTTAGAGAGACTTTGTGGTGAGTTTTTGAAACCCTCTTTTTATGCTTTAAGTCTTTGATTTCCACATCTTAAGCTCCTGGGCCGGATTTGAGGAAATCGACGCGTATTTCCGCTTTTATCGGTCGGTTTCCCGTGACGAATCCCAACAGTGGTATCAGAGCAGGCTTTTGATCCGTGGAAATCTTTAAACTTGGCGGATCCCGTGTTTTAAAATTGGCGATTTTGTGGACGGGATTTATTTTTGGTTTGGGGTTTGGTGATTTTGCCCCTTGAATTTTACTTATGGAAAATTATTTGCATATGGTTTATGCTTTATTTAATTTTCTATTTGTGAATTGTTTATGGAAATTTTATTTTGCATATAGGTTTTATGCTAGATTTAATTTCCTATGCATGATTTTATTTCTTGGTGATTTAATTTCATGTTGCTTTTTTTGTTGCGGAAAAAAAAATCACGGACCGTTTCGGGCCGAAACGGAGGCAGCAGCCGCTGCCTGCGGTGCTAGGCGCCACAGGCAGCAGCTGCTGCTGGGCAGCAGCTGCTGCACGCCAGCAGCAGGGCTGCTGCACTGCTGGGCAGCAGCTGCTGCACGCCAGCAGCAGGCTGCTGCTGGGCAGCAGCCGCTGCGCGGCAGCGGGGCTGCTGCTGGGCAGCAGCGCCGCGGCTGCCCCGCGCGGCGGGCCGGGCCCAATTTTGGATTTGGCGGGATTTTTGGGCCGGGCCGGATTTAATTTTTTAAACAAATATGCGTGTTTAAATTTTGGTAATTTTTATACGCGTGGGATTTTAAAATTTTAATTGTTTTTAAACTTGTACGTGTTTAATTTTGGAAGTTTTATGCGCATGTTTCATGAATGAATTTATTTTTCGTTCATGCGATATTTATTTTGGAAATAAATACGGTTAGTTGAAATTGGTTCGGGTTTTCTTGGCACGATTACCCGGACGGCTAATTTTGGAATTCATGGTTTCCCAATTGGATTGGGAGCAATTTTGCCTGGGTTGGAGGCCCAAAGCCCGCACGGGTTTAGAACCATGATCGGCCAAAATTTGGCGATTTCAAAATAATGGCTATGGACATATTTGAAATGGGATTAATTCATGCATTTAACATGTTTATAAATTGTATGTATTGGATACGTGTATGTATGATTAAGTGCATGAATGGATGTTTTGGGCCTTATTTATTCGGGTTGTAATATTCTTTTGGTAAATACGGCCTACGCGCCGTTTTCTTTTTATGTAATTTTATTTTATTGTTTATTATGAAATTATGTAAAGAAGAAGCCGATTGGATTGGCGTGCTGGAAGGATGAGGATGCGGCCCACCTGATGTCGTTCTAGTATAGGTTTACTAGAATTATATTAGGATGTAAATTTTGGCCCATAGCATTTCATTTTTATTTAATTATGCTTTATTTATTTACATGTGAGAATGTATGTACAAACCCTATTTCACCCGCCTATGCATCTAAGCCGTTATTAATTGAATCTAATGACCAAAAGGTAATTACTAAGTCTCTTAAAAGTGCTTCCCTCATTCATAACCTACTCGAAGTGGGGATAGGCCAGCTGTAGACCAACCCTCGTTGGATGCACTGGAGTATCGTCATTTTGTATTGGGTTGGAGTATTGGTTACTCTAACACTTGGATGGAGGTTTTGACTTAGCGTGGGTAGTAGGATGTTCCTGGCCCTAAGCACAGATGGGTAAGTGCCAACAGACCCATCAAACCGAGAGTCCCTAGGTTGGGATTGGACGGCGTTCCTACCTAAAAATTAGGGTATAGTTGTTCCAGGCCCTCGTCTGGCTATATCTTGATATAATATGGATCTCGGCCCATGAGCCCAACAACTCGAGTTAATTAATAACACGATTCATTATTAATTATAATATGGGAAGAACATGTTAAGTCCTTTATTTACACTCGTAATTTTTTCTGTGTAGAAACCAATGGCTACGAATGATACTTTATCACTGCGATCTTTCTTGGAATGGGACAAGCTTTCTGGCCCTAACTTTTGGGACTGGTCTATGAACTTAAAGAAAGTTCTAAGACAAGAGTCTAAAGAGTATGTGCTCAAAAAGCCTGTACCGGCTGTGCCAACGGGAAGTAATCCACCGGCTGCCCAGCTGGAGGAATACTTGGCACATGTAAAAGATAACCGGGATGTGACATGCCTGATGTTGGCTAGTATGGTTCCTGAATTGCAAAAGCAGTTCCTGGATCATCAGGCCTTTGCTATAATGACAACTCTTAACGAGATGTTTTATGAGCAAGCTTATCAGGAAAGGTACCTGATACACAAGGCATTCCGCAGCTGTAAGATGGGAGCCGGGACATCTGTGAGTACACACGTGCTCAAGATGAAGGGTTATCTGGATAATTTAGCCCGTCTCGGAACTCCTATCTCACGGGGGCTGGTGGTTAGTACGATCCTGGATTCTTTACCGGATTCTTATGATCAATTCATCCTAAACTTTTACAAGCAAGGGATGGACCGTACTGTTAGTGAGCTGCATTGGATGCTTGAACTCGCTGAACTGTCGATCAAGAAGAATCCGCCGGTACTTGAGGTTAACAAGGGGAAACCTCCTTTTGCTAAAGGCAAGGGCAAGGCAAAGGCCAAGGCCAAGGCTAAGGAAGCCAAGGCTAAAAAGGCTAAAGCCCAGCCCAAGGCCCGTTCCAAGGATGTCTGCTTCGGTTGCAAGCAGGCTGGACATTGGAAAAGATCGTGTCCCAAGCTTTTGGGAGAGAAAAGGAAGACGCAGGGCGTGTCTTCATCAGGTATATATGTCATAGACATTAACCTCTGTTTCAACATCTTATGTATTGGATACTAGATGTGGTTCTCACATTTGTTGAATGTGCAGGGACTTAAGAACAGGAGATCACTGGGATCGGGACAAGTGGACTTGCAGGTCAGAAATGGAGCAAGGGTTGCTGCCATAAAGATCAGTGGGACCAGCTTATGATGCCTAGTAGATTAGTTTTGTTACTGCTGAAACAATGTTATTTTGTACCTGTTATGTACAGGAATATTATTTCTGTTTCGGTTTTGGATATTTCTGGATGTACATTTACTATTAATAATAGTAAAAAGGGTTTATCTAGAAAAGAATTATTTTATGGAGTAGCTCTATTAAATAATGTCTTTTATATTCTGGATCTAAATGAAACTAATCATGTCTATACTATACACACTTAAAGGGTTAAGCCTAACGAACTTAATCCGGTTTACCTTTGGCATTGTCATTTAGGCCACATAAACAAGAAGCGCATAGCTAGGCTTCACATTGCTTGAATCCTAGGATCATTTGACATGGAGTCACTTGATATATGCGAGTCTGGTTTATAAGGTAAAATGACTAAAAGGCTAAAAGGGTTGCTAGCTTATTGAACCTAATGCATTGAGATGTATATGGACCGACAAGCATAGCAACCAGGGGTGAACATCTATACTTCGTATCCTTCACAGACGATTTCATCAGAAATGGCCATGCCTATTTAATGAAATATAAGTCTGAGACCCTTGATAGGTTCAAGGGAGTAAGAAACGAAGTACAGAACTAGGCAGAAATATCAAAGCCTTTCGGTTGGACCGAGGTGGTGAGCATATAAGCCTATAGTTTGACTCATTTTGAGAGAGCATGGAATAGTTCCACAGCTCACTCCTCCAGGAACACCACAATGGAATGGGGTGTCCGAACGGAGGAATAGGACCCTGTTGGACATGGTCCGCTCAAACGATGAGTCATGCCTTTCTCCCAATAAGTTTTTTAATGGATACGCTCTTGAGACAATGGCTCTCATTTTCTATTATACTCCGACTAAGGCTTTGGAAAAGACCCCATTTGGAATATGGACGGGCAGGGTGCCTAATGTGTCTTTCTTACAGATTTGGGGTTGTTATGCACAAGTCAAGAAATTGACTGTGAGCAAAACTAGAACCCAAAACCGACTAATGCCTGTTTGTGAGCTACCCTAGGGAAACCAAAGGGTATTACTTCTACGACCCCGCTGAGAACAAGGTGTTCATGGCGCAAAAGGGGGTCCTTCTTGAAAAGGGGTTTCTTTCCAAGAAAGACAGTGGGAGCGATATTGAACTCAGGGAAGTTCAAAGCTCAGAAACTCCTGAAAAGGATAACTCGGAGACCAGGGTGAAGCTTCCAAAAGGGGAAGCACCAGCCCAGGTCACACAAGGACCTAAAAGGTCTGGTAGGGATCATCAGGAACATGGAAAACATCGGTTTTTGTTTCTAATGATTACGCTCTTTTTGTCTTGGACGAAGAGGAGCTCAAAACCTACTAGTAGGCTATAGCTAGCCCACTGTCTGCCATGGTGGTGGATTTGCAATCTATGTACGATTATCAGGTTTGGAACCTGGTTAATTCACCTCCAGGTGCTAAGGTAATAGGTTGCAAGTGGTGCTATAAGCTATAGGCCGACAATACCTTTAAGGGTGTGTATAAGAGGTTTAGTGGGAGCATAGTAACTTTCCTGGTATGAAATATGGATGGCATCCTTCTGATTGGAAGCCACATACCAACACTACAAGGGAATTGTAATGGTTGTGTAAGTGCTTCGCAATGAAGGACTTAGGCGAAGCTGAGACGATCCTAGGGATCAGTATCTACAGGGTTAGATCCAATCGGCTTCTGGGCCTAAGTCAGGCCAAGTACATAGACTTCGTTCTGAAAAGATTCAGCATGGACCAGGCTAAGAAAGGTTTCTTGCCAATGGGTCATAAGCTGAAACTTAGCAAGAAGTACTGTCTGTTGGGATTCGTCACGGGAAATCGACCGAAAAAGCGGAAATACGCGTCGATTTCCTCGAATCCGGTCCCAGGAGCTTAAGTAGTGGAAATCAAAAACACAAAGCACAAGGAAGAAGGTTTTAAAATTTCACCTTAAGTCTCTCCAAGAGACAGATGATGACTGCAGAAACCAAATTAGATTTCCTCCTTCGTCCCGTACACGAACGGCTCTCGGACTGAAACCCGTGCTAGCGGTTCGGAAAATCAATAAGAGAGAGTGAGGGGAGATGTAAATTTCGGCCAAGAAGTGGAGAAATATGGCTGCCATATTTCTTTTATATCCCTAAAAGACAAACCATGACTCATCACATAAAGATCTCAAGTAGAAAAGTCCAACTTTTCCACCTTAAGTCAAACCATGACTCATCACAAATGATCATCACCTTTTGTCCTTAATGTGAGTCATCCTTCTTATCACATATGACTCACCACAACTTGGCAAAATATCTCCAAAAATTCGGCCAACATGTCACCAAGGAAGGGCATCACTTTTCCATGCCCAATACCATACTTACATCTTTGATTTTATGTGATGTCACATTAAATTTTATTCCTACATGTATGTAACACTCTTATACTATATAATAGGTTACTTACACCAAAAATAAAATTCATTTGTGACATATCAAATAAACCAAGAGATTAAATATGACATCCATAAGATGACAAACATGTAAACCTATACATGTAGAATTATTCCCACCTAGGAAATAAACACTTAACTTAATTCATTGAATTAATTAAGTGATGACCTAAGAAATATTAATTATATTATACTTGACCAATCCAATTGAGCTAAATAATATAATTAATAAACCTCTCTCTTGTTTTGATGTGTATACACCAAGTACACACTTAATCCGACTAGTCAAAGTCCAGACGTTCAATGTGTACGATCCGATGGGCCCGTCTTTATGTTGGCAGTGAGCTAAGGCCCACAGACTCCAGTTGGGCTCTAGCAAGCCACTGTAGCCCCCAATTAAGACGGAGTAAGCAGTCAAACTGAAACTTTAACCCAGTAGTTTAAACTTGTATATCCCATGTCATCGATATCGGAGTCCAACACAGAGGCATGGTGTGATCACCCTCTATTGTGTATGGACATTAACTTGATCCCGAATGCACTGATATTCACAAACAAGTTCCAACTTGTTTGGGTGTGGCCACACTCTTATCAGCTGTATTCATCAAGAGGCCAGTGATATCTTCTCAGTGGAACACTGAGTGACATTCCCATCTGCATATCCATAGTACTGCAATGTTCATTAACATACCCGAATGTACCCGTACTTGGCACCCTTTTACAGGCCCGTTGGGCGTACACCAAAGTATGCCACTTCACATCCAGTACCATCATATGATCAGGTCAAAGGATCCATACAAGTACTACACGAGAATCCGATGTGATGTGACACCATGTGGATTCCCGTTAAGTGGATCGATCCAGTACCATGCCCTTTTTGCATGTACCCATTAACCTGGTTGACATTCCATGTTCTATGACCGGTAAGACACCGTCATACAACCAAGGTTAATGATAGTCTTTGGTTCCATTCATTCCCATGACTGGAACAGACTACGGATGACTTTATGGCCATATCGTTTTCCCTATCCACAGTCTTACTGCCAAGTGCCTCACACTTGACAACATGGATATGGATATGTCCATTGGATACTCTATTTAAAATATTGCACAAGACATATAGTAAATAGATTGATGCCTTTATTGATTAACACAGATTGTATCATACATATCTTACATAAAAGGTACAATGTATCATACAAACACAAGGACCAAGGCCTTGGGACTAGGGCATATCCAACACTGTCCTAAGACAAGGCAGGATAGGGAGAACATGAATTGGTCCTATATGCGCTTCAGCCATGGGATCAATCATGTACTCCATGCTATGTACAAGACCTAATGTCGCCCATGTGGGTCAGGAAGAGCAGTCAGCTACTAGGTACACTGATGCAAGCTTCCAGACCAGCCAGGATGAATATAAGTCGCAGTATAGGTATATATTCATGCTAAATGGTGGTGCTATTGTTGGAGAGGCTCCAAGTAATAGACCATCGCGGTTTCTATCACAGGAACTGAGTACATTGCAACGTGTGAAGCAGCTAGGGAAGCTGTGTGGATGAAGAAGTTTATCACAAAACTGGGGATAGTATCTACTATCCGGGAACCAGTTGATATCTTCTGTGACAACGCGGGGCTGTTGCACAAGCTATGTGCCCCGGTCACACATATACACGAAGCACGAACTCAGGGAGGTTCACCTATTGCGAGAAATCGCTGAGGGGGTGACATCTCATTGCAAAGAGTGGACACCAAAGACAATGTCGCAGATCTGTTGACCAACATGCTTGGCTAAGCCTATGCATGAAGGTTGTACTAGATCTATAGGGATTAGACCCATGCCTAGTAGGTACTAGTGCAAGTGGGAGATTGTTGGAAATGCCCTAGTCCCGAGGCATTGGTCCTTGTGTTTGTATGATACATTTGGTACATTAATGTAAACTTTATGTATTATACAATTTGTGTCAAGGAGATAAAGGCATTAATCTATTTATTATATGTCTTGTGCTATATTTTAAATAGAGTATCCAATGGACATATCCATATCCATGTTGTCAAGTGTGAGGCACTTGGCAGTAAGACTATGGATAGTGAAAACGATATGACCATAAAGTCATCCGTAGTCTGTTCCAATCATGGGAATGAATGGAACCAAAGACTATCATTAGCCTGGTTGTATGGCGGTGTCTTACCGGTCATAGAACATGGAATGTCAACTAGGTTAATGGGTACATGCAAAAGGGCATGGTACTGGATTGATCCACTTAACGGGAATCTGCATGGTATAGTATCACAAATGATTCTCGTGTAGTACTTGTATAAGTCCTTCGACCGGACCATATGATGGTGCTGCATGCGAGGTGGCACACTTTGGTGTACGCCCAACGGGCCTGTAAAAGGGTGCCAAGTACGGGTACGTTCGGGTGTGTCAGTAAGCATGGCAGCACTATGGATATGCAGAAGGGAATGTCACTCAGTGATTCACTGAGACGATATCATCGGCCTCTTGAAGAATGTTACTGATAAGTGTGCGGCCGCACCCAAACAAGATTGGATCTTGTTTGTGAGCATCAGTTCATTCGGTATCAAGTCAAGGTCCAGACACAAGGAGGGTGATACTTCCATGCCTCTGTGTTGGACACCGATATCAGCGACATGGGATTTACAAGTTCAAACTACTGGGTTACGTTTTCAGTTGGACTGCTTACTCCGTCTTAATTGGGGGCTGCAGTGGCTTGCTAGAGCCCGCCTGCAGTCTGTGGGCCTTGGCCCACTGCCAACATAAAGACGGGCCCATTGGATCGTGCACATTGAACGTCTGGACTTTAACTAGTCGGATTAAGTGTGTACTTGGAGTATACACGTTTGAAGAGAGAGAGATATATTAATTATATTATATGCATCAATTGGATTGATCAAAGTGATATAATTAATATTTATTTCGGCCTTCTCATAATTAATTCAATGAATTAATTTATGGGATTATTTCCTAGGTGGAAATATTATGACATGTATAGGTTTACATGTTTGTCATTTTATGTGTGTGTCTAATTTAATCCATTGATTAAATTAATAGGTCAAATGAATTTTAATTTAAATGTATGTAATATGTTACATGGTATCATATATAAACATACATGGTAAATTAAAGTTGCATTTGAATTTAAATAAATCAAAGGAATTAAATTGGGCTTAAACTTGAAATGAATATTCCCACTTGGCTTGGAATGGTTTGGCCGAAATTCATGGGTGGAATGGGCAAGAATGGTGAGTCATTTTGTTGGACAAAATGATGATGACACATTCCTTGGGGCCAATAGGAAAAGAGTGAGTCATTCTTTGATTTTGAGGTAGCAAAGTTGGACTTTGCTTCCTTAAATGAAATAGAATGATGACAAATTTTGTGTTGGCCGAAATTATGTCTTATATGGATGAGTATGGTGACTTATTCATGAGACAAAAGAGATGGTGATGTTGGGATTCGTCACGGGAAACCGACCGATAAAAGCGGAAAAACGCGTCGATTTCCTCGAATCCGGCCCAGGAGCATAAGATGTGGAAATCAAAAACTTAAAGCATAAAAAGAGGGTTTCAAAAACTCACCACAAAGTCTCTCTAAGAGACGGATGCGGACTGCAGAAATCAAGAGTAGATTTCCTCCACCGATGCGTACACGAACGGCTCTCGGACCGAAACCCGTGCTAGCGACTCGGATTATCCAAGAAGAGAGGGAGAAGAAGAGAAGAGAGGGGCGGCCAAGCATAGCGTAATGGCTGCCCAAAATTTCTTTCCAAAAGAAAAAAACCAAAACCTCTCTCTCACCCCCACCATATATTTCTTTCGAAAAACCTATAGCCTAAGAATTGGCAAACTTTTTCTACTAAAGAAAAAGTCTATCTACGGCCAAAAAAGTGGAGTCAATATTACTTTTCATCATTATTTAATGCTCCTCCTTGCTATCCAATAGAAAGAAGATCATCACAAAAACAAAGTCCAACTTTGCCATGACTCACCCATCCATGATTGGTTTAAATGAATGAGTCACTAAAATAATGATCACAAGGATGACTCATCCTTTCATCCAACATATTCGGCCAAGATAAATGGGTGAAAGCATATCTCTTATTATATTTGCTTAAGGTAGCAAAGTCCAACTTTGCAACCAAAAAGTCATACCATGACTCACCCATTTTCATCATCATTTTTAGCCAATTCTTACATAAATATTCGGCCAACATAATCCCACTCCATGTGGGCATTATTCATTTTAATGTCCAAGCCCAATTAAGTCCTTTGATTTAATTAAGTTCAAATGCAACTTTAATAACCATGTATGCTTATATATTATACCATAATATATTACATACATTTAAATTAAAATTCATTTGACCTATTAATATAATCAATGGATTAAATTAGACATACACAAAATGAAATACATGTAAACCTATACATGGATAAATATTTCCACCTAGGAAATACTCTCATAGATTAATTCATTGAATTAATTATGAGAAGGCCAAAATAAATATTAATTATATAACTTTGATCAATCCAATTGATTCATATAATATAATTAATAAATCTCTCTCTCTTCCAAACGTGTATACTCCAAGTACACACTTAATCCGACTAGTTAAAGTCCAGACGTTCAATGTGTACGATCCAATGGGCCCGTCTTTATGTTGGCAGTAGGCCAAGGCCCACAGACTGCAGGCGGGCTCTAGCAAGCCACTGCAGCCCCCAATTAAGACGGAGTAAGCAGTCTAACTGAAAACGTAACCCTGTAGTTTGAACTTGTAAATCCCATGTCGCTGATATCGGTGTCCAACACAGAGGCATGGAAATATCACCCTCTTTGTGTTTGGACCTTTACTTGATACCGAATGAACTGATGCTCACAAACAAGATCCAATCTTGTTTGGGTGCGGCCGCACACTTATCAGTAACATTCTTCAAGAGGCCGATGATATCGTCTCAGTGAATCACTGAGTGACATTCCCTTCTGCATATCCATAGTGTTGCCATGCTCACTGACACACCCGAACGTACCCGTACTTGGCACCCTTTTACAGGCCCGTTGGGCGTACACCAAAGTGTGCCACTTCACATGCAACACCATCATATGGTCCGGTCGAAGGACTTATACAAGTACTACACGAGAATCATTTGTGATACTATACCATGTAGATTCCCGTTAAGTGGATCAATCCAGTACCATGCCCTTTTTGCATGTACCCATTAACCTGGTTGACATTCCATGTACTATGACCGGTAAGACACCGCCATACAACCAGACTAATGATAGTCTTTAGTTCCATTCATTCCCATGATTGGAACAGACTACGGAAAACTTCATGGCCATATCGTTCTCCCTATCCATAGTCTTACTGCCAAGTGCCTCACACTTGACAACATGGATATGGATATGTCCATAGGATACTCTATTTAAAATATAGCACAAGACATATAATAAATAGATTAATGCCTTTATTTCCTTAACACAAATTGTATAGTACATAAAGTTCACGTTAATGTACAAATGTATTATACAAACACAAGGACCAATGCCTCGGGACTAGGGCATTTCCAACAATCTCCCACTTGCACTAGTACTTACTAGGCATGGGTCTAATCCCTATAGATCTAGTATAACCTTCGTGCATAGGCATAGCCAAGCATGTTGGTCAAAAGATCTGCGACATTGTCTTTGGTGTCCACTCTTTGTAATGAGATATCACCCCCTCAGCAATTTCTCGCAATAGGTGAAACTCCCTGAGTTCATGCTTCGTGTATATGTGTGACCGGGGCACATAGCTTGTGCAACAGCCCCTCGATGTCACAGAAGATATCAACTGGTTACTGGATAGTAGATACTATCCCCAGTTCCGTGATAAACTTCTCAATCCATATAGCTTCCCTAGCTATGTCACACGTTGCAATGTACTCAGTTCCTGTGATAGAAACCGCGATGGTCAATTACTTGGAGCCTTTCCAACAACAGCACCACCATATGGCATGAACACTTACCTATACTGCGACTTATATTCATCCTGGTCAGTCTGGAAGCTTGCATCAGTGTACCTAGTAACTGACTGCTCTTCCTGACTATCATGCACTAAGAAGCTATCCTTAGTCCGATTAAGGTACTTCAGGACTGCTTTAACAGCCTACCAGTGATCCACTCAGGATCCGGCTTATCATACTTAGTGCAAAGCCGACATCAAGTCTTGTACATAGCATGGAATACATGATTGATCCTCTAGCCGAAGCATGTAGAACCAACTTCATGTTCTCCCTGTCCTGCCTTACCTTAGGGCAGTACTTCTTACTAAGTTTCAGCTTATGACCCATTGGCAAGAAACCTTTCTTAGCCTAGTCCATGCTGAATCTTTTCAGAACTATGTCTATGTACTTGGCCTGACTTAGGCCTGGAAGCCGATTGGATCTATCCCTGTAGATCCTGATCCCTAGGATCGTCTCAGCTTCGCCTAAGTCCTTCATTGTGAAGCACTTACTCAACCATTACAATTCCTTTGTAGTGTTGGTATGTCGCTTCAACTTAGAAGGATGCCATCCCTTTGTTATACCAGGAAAATTACTATGCTCCCACTAAACCTCTTATACACACCCTTAAAGGTATTTTCGGCCTATAGCTTATAGCACCACTTGCAAACTATTACCTTAGCACCCGGAGGTGGATCAACCAGGTTCCAAACCTGATTATCGTACATAGATTGCATATCTGCCTCCAAGGCAGACAGTGGGCTAACTATAGCCTACTAGTAGGTTATGTACTCCTCTTTGTCCAAGACAAAATGAGCATAATCATTAGAAACAAGAAACCAATTTTTCTCATGTTCCTGATGATCCCTACCATACCTTTTAGGTCCTTGTGTGACCTGGGCTGGTGCTTCCGCCTTTGGAAGCTTCACCCTGGTCTCCGAGTTATCCTTTTCAGGAATTTGTGAGCTTTGAACTTCCCTAAGTTCAACATCGCTCCCACTGTCTTTCTTGGAAAGAAACCCCTTTTCAAGAAGGACCCCCTTTCGCGCCATGAACACCTTGTTCTCAGCGGGGTTGTATGTACTTGGCCTGACTTAGGCCTGGAAGCCGATTGGATCTATCCCTGTAGATCCTGATCCCTAGGATCGTCTCAGCTTCGCCTAAGTCCTTCATTGTGAAGCACTTACTCAACCATTACAATTCCTTTGTAGTGTTGGTATGTCGCTTCAACTTAGAAGGATGCCATCCCTTTGTTATACCAGGAAAATTACTATGCTCCCACTAAACCTCTTATACACACCCTTAAAGGTATTTTCGGCCTATAGCTTATAGCACCACTTGCAAACTATTACCTTAGCACCCGGAGGTGGATCAACCAGGTTCCAAACCTGATTATCGTACATAGATTGCATATCTGCCTCCAAGGCAGACAGTGGGCTAACTATAGCCTACTAGTAGGTTATGTACTCCTCTTTGTCCAAGACAAAATGAGCATAATCATTAGAAACAAGAAACCAATTTTTCTCATGTTCCTGATGATCCCTACCATACCTTTTAGGTCCTTGTGTGACCTGGGCTGGTGCTTCCGCCTTTGGAAGCTTCACCCTGGTCTCCGAGTTATCCTTTTCAGGAATTTGTGAGCTTTGAACTTCCCTAAGTTCAACATCGCTCCCACTGTCTTTCTTGGAAAGAAACCCCTTTTCAAGAAGGACCCCCTTTCGGCCCATGAACACCTTGTTCTCAGCGGGGTTGTAGAAGTAATACCCTTTGGTATCCCTAGGGTAGCTCACAAACAGGCATTAGTCGGTTTTGGGTTCTAGTTTTGCTCACAGTCAATTTCTTGACTTGTGCATAACAACCCCAAATCCGCAAGAAAGACACATTAGGCACCCTGCCTGTCCATATTCCAAATGGAGTCTTTCTAAAGCCTTAGTCGGAGTATAATTGAAAATGAGAGCCATTGTCTCAAGAGCGTATCCTTTACAACTTATAGGGAGAGAGGCATGACTCATCGTTTGAGCGGACCATGTCCAACAGGATCCTTTTCCTCCGTTTGGACACCCATTCCATTGTGGTGTTCCTGGAGGAGTGAGCTGTGGAACTATTCCATGCTCTCTCAAAATGAGTCAAACTATAGGCTTATATGCTCACCACCTCGGTCCAACCGAAAGGCTTGGATATTTCTGCCTAGTTCTGTACTTCATTCCTTACTCCCTTGAACCTATCAAGGGTCGCAGACTTATATTTCATTAAATAGGCATGGCCATTTCTGATGAAATTGTCTGTGAAGGATACGAAGTATAGATGTTCACCTTTGGTTGCTATGCTTGTCGGTCCATATACATCTCAATGCATTAGGTCCAATAAGCTAGCGACCCTTGCAAAAAGGTTCTTTAGTCATTTTACCTTATAAACAAGACTCGCATATATCAAGTGACTCCATGTCAAGTGATCCTAGGATTCAAGCTATGTGAAGCCTAGCTATGCGTTTCTTATTTATGTGGCCTAAATGACAATGCCAAAGGTAAACCGGATTAAGTTCGTTAGGCGTAACCCTTTAAGTATGTATAGTATAGACATGATTAGTTTCATTTAAATCCAGGATATAAAAGACATTATTTAATAGAGCCACTCCATAAAATAATTCTTTTCTAGATAAACCCTTTTTACTATTAACAATAGTAAATGTACATCCAGAAATATCCAAAACTGAAACAGAAATAATATTCCTGTACAAAACAGGTACAAAATAACATAGTTTCAGTAACAAACTAATCTACTAGGCATCATAAGCTGGTCCGGCTGATCTCTATGGCAGCAACTCTTGCTCCATTTATGACCGGCAAGTCCACTTGTCCCGATCCCAGTGATCTCCTGTTCTTAAGTCCCTGCACATTACAACAAATGTGAGAACCACATCTAGTATCCAATACATAAGATGTTGAAACAGAGGTTAATGTCTATGACATATATACCTGATGAAGACACACCTTGCGTCTTCCTTTTCTCTCCCAAAAGCTTGGGACACGATCTTTTCCAATGTCCAGCCTGCTTGCAACCGAAGCAGACATCCTTGGAACGGGCCTTGGGCTGGGCTTTAGCCTTTTTAGCCTTGGCTGCCTTAGCCTTGGCCTTGGCCTTTGCCTTGCCCTTGCCTTTAGCAAAAGGAGGTTTCCCCTCAAGTACCGGCGGATTCTTCTTGATCGACAGTTCAGCGAGCTCAAGCATCCAATGCAGCTCACTAACAGTACGGTCCATCCCTTGCTTGTAAAAGTTTAGGATGAATTGATCATAAGAATCCGGTAAAGAATCCAGGATCGTACTAACCGCCAGCCCCCGTGAGATAGGAGTTCCGAGACGGGCTAAATTATCCAGATAGCCCTTCATCTTGAGCACGTGTGCACTCACAGATGTCCCGGCTCCCATCTTACAGCTGCGGAATGCCTTGTGGATCAGGTACCTTTCCTGATAAGCTTGCTCATAAAACATCTCATTAAGAGTTGTCATTATAGCAAAGGCCTGATGATCCAAGAACTGCTTTTGCAATTCAGGAACCATACTAGCCAACATCAGGCATGTCACATCCCGCTTATCTTTTACATGTGCCAAGTATTCCTCCAGCTGGGCAGCCGGTGGATTACTTCCCGTTGGCACAACCGGTACAGGCTTTTCGAGCACATACTCTTTAGACTCTTGTCTTAGAACTTTCCTTAAGTTCATAGACCAGTCCCAAAAGTTAGGGCCAGAAAGCTTGTCCCATTCCAAGAAAGATCGCAGTGATAAAGTATCATTCGTAGCCATTGGTTTCTACACAGAAAAATTTACGAGTGTAAATAAAGGACTTAACTTGTTCTTCCCATACAATAATTAATAATGAATCGTGTTATTAATTAACTCGAGTTGTTGGGCTCATGGACCGAGATCCATATTATATCAAGATATAGCCAGACGAGGGCCTGGAACAACTATACCCCAATTTTTAGGTAGGAACGCCGTCCAATCCCAACCTAGGGACTCTCGGTTTGATGGGTCTGTTGGCACTTACCCATCTGTGCTTAGGGCCAGGAACATCCTACTACCCACGCTAAGTCAAAACCTCCATCCAAGTGTTAGAGTAACCAATACTCCAACCCAATACAAAATGACGATACTCCAGTGCATCCAACGAGGGTTGGTCTACAGCTGGCCTATCCCCACTTCGAGTAGGTTATGAATGAGGGAAGCACTTTTAAGAGACTTAGTAATTACCTTTTGGTTATTAGATTCAATTAATAACGGCTTAGATGCATAGGCGGGTGAAATTGGGTTTGTACATACATTCTCACATGTAAATAAATAAAGCATAATTAAAAAATGAAATGCTATGGGCCAAAATTTACATCCTAATATAATTCTAGTAAACCTATACTTGAACGACATCAGGTGGGCTGCATCCTCATCCTTCTAGCACGCCAATCCAATCGGCTTCTTCTTCTTTACATAATTCCATAATAAACACATAAAATAAAATTACATAAAAGAAAAACGGCGCGTAGGCCGTATTTACCAAAAGAATATTACAACCCGAATAAATAAGGCCCAAAACATCCATTCATGCACTTAATCATACATACACGTATCCAATACATACAATTTATAAACATGTTAAATGCATGAATTAATCCCATTTCAAATATGTCCATAGCCATTATTTTGAAATCGCCAAATTTTGGCCGATCATGGTTCTAAACCCGTGCGGGCTTTGGGCCTCCAACCCAGGCAAAATTGCTCCCAATCCAATTGGGAAACCATGAATTCCAAAATTAGCCGTCCGGGTAATCGTGCCAAGAAAACCCGAACCAATTTCAATTAACCGTATTTATTTCCAAAATAAATATCGCATGAACGAAAAATAAATCCATTCATAAAACATGCGCATAAAATTTCCAAAATTAAACACGCACAATTTTAAAACAATTAAAATTTTAAAATCCCACGCGTATAAAAATTACCAAAATTTAAACACGCATATTTTTAAAATTTTAAATCTGGCCCGGCCCAAAAAATCCCGCCAAATCCAAAAACGGGCCCGGCCCGCCGCGCGGGGCAGCCGCGGCGCTGCTGCCCAGCAGCAGCCCCGCTGCCGCGCAGCGGCTGCTGCCCAGCAGCAGCCTGCTGCTGGCGTGCAGCAGCTGCTGCCCAGCAGCAGCTGCTTGCGCGCAGCAGCCCTGCTGCTGGCGTGCAGCAGCTGCTGCCCAGCAGCAGCTGCTGGCCAGCAGCAGCCCAGCTGCTGCCGAGGCAGCAGCCAGCAGCAGCTGCTGCCTGTGGCGCCTAGCGCCGCAGGCAGCGGCTGCTGCCCCCGTTTCGCCCCGAAACGGTCCGTGATTTTTTCCCGCAACAAAAAAAGCAACATGAAATTAAATCACCAAGAAATAAAATCATGCAAAGGAAATTAAATCTAGCATAAAACCTATATGCAAAATAAAATTTCCATAAACAATTCACAAATAGAAAATTAAATAAAGCATAAACCATATGCAAATAATTTTCCATAAGTAAAATTCAAGGGGCAAAATCACCAAACCCCAATCCAAAAATAAATCCCGTCCACAAAATCGCCAATTTTAAAACACGGGATCCGCCAAGTTTAAAGATTTCCACGGATCAAAAGCCCGCTCTGATACCACTGTTGGGATTCGTCACGGGAAACCGACCGATAAAAGCGGAAAAACGCGTCGATTTCCTCGAATCCGGCCTAGGAGCATAAGATGTGGAAATCAAAAACTTAAAGCATAAAAAGAGGGTTTCAAAAACTCACCACAAAGTCTCTCTAAGAGACGGATGCGGACTGCAGAAATCAAGAGTAGATTTCCTCCACCGATGCGTACACGAACGGCTCTCGGACCGAAACCCGTGCTAGCGACTCGGATTATCCAAGAAGAGAGGGAGAAGAAGAGAAGAGAGGGGCGGCCAAGCATAGAGTAATGGCTGCCCAAAATTTCTTTCCAAAAGAAAAAAACCAAAACCTCTCTCTCACCCCCACCATATATTTCTTTCCAAAAACCTATAGCCTAAGAATTGGCAAACTTTTTCTACTAAAGAAAAAGTCTATCTACGGCCAAAAAAGTGGAGTCAATATTACTTTTCATCATTATTTAATGCTCCTCCTTGCTATCCAATAGAAAGAAGATCATCACAAAAACAAAGTCCAACTTTGCCATGACTCACCCATCCATGATTGGTTTAAATGAATGAGTCACTAAAATAATGATCACAAGGATGACTCATCCTTTCATCCAACATATTCGGCCAAGATAAATGGGTGAAAGCATATCTCTTATTATATTTGCTTAAGGTAGCAAAGTCCAACTTTGCAACCAAAAAGTCATACCATGACTCACCCATTTTCATCATCATTTTTAGCCAATTCTTACATAAATATTCGGCCAACATAATCCCACTCCATGTGGGCATTATTCATTTTAATGTCCAAGCCCAATTAAGTCCTTTGATTTAATTAAGTTCAAATGCAACTTTAATAACCATGTATGCTTATATATTATACCATAATATATTACATACATTTAAATTAAAATTCATTTGACCTATTAATATAATCAATGGATTAAATTAGACATACACAAAATGAAATACATGTAAACCTATACATGGATAAATATTTCCACCTAGGAAATACTCTCATAGATTAATTCATTGAATTAATTATGAGAAGGCCAAAATAAATATTAATTATATAACTTTGATCAATCCAATTGATTCATATAATATAATTAATAAATCTCTCTCTCTTCCAAACGTGTATACTCCAAGTACACACTTAATCCGACTAGTTAAAGTCCAGACGTTCAATGTGTACGATCCAATGGGCCCGTCTTTATGTTGGCAGTAGGCCAAGGCCCACAGACTGCAGGCGGGCTCTAGCAAGCCACTGCAGCCCCCAATTAAGACGGAGTAAGCAGTCTAACTGAAAACGTAACCCTGTAGTTTGAACTTGTAAATCCCATGTCGCTGATATCGGTGTCCAACACAGAGGCATGGAAATATCACCCTCTTTGTGTTTGGACCTTTACTTGATACCGAATGAACTGATGCTCACAAACAAGATCCAATCTTGTTTGGGTGCGGCCGCACACTTATCAGTAACATTCTTCAAGAGGCCGATGATATCGTCTCAGTGAATCACTGAGTGACATTCCCTTCTGCATATCCATAGTGTTGCCATGCTCACTGACACACCCGAACGTACCCGTACTTGGCACCCTTTTACAGGCCCGTTGGGCGTACACCAAAGTGTGCCACTTCACATGCAACACCATCATATGGTCCGGTCGAAGGACTTATACAAGTACTACACGAGAATCATTTGTGATACTATACCATGTAGATTCCCGTTAAGTGGATCAATCCAGTACCATGCCCTTTTTGCATGTACCCATTAACCTGGTTGACATTCCATGTACTATGACCGGTAAGACACCGCCATACAACCAGACTAATGATAGTCTTTAGTTCCATTCATTCCCATGATTGGAACAGACTACGGAAAACTTCATGGCCATATCGTTCTCCCTATCCATAGTCTTACTGCCAAGTGCCTCACACTTGACAACATGGATATGGATATGTCCATAGGATACTCTATTTAAAATATAGCACAAGACATATAATAAATAGATTAATGCCTTTATTTCCTTAACACAAATTGTATAGTACATAAAGTTCACGTTAATGTACAAATGTATTATACAAACACAAGGACCAATGCCTCGGGACTAGGGCATTTCCAACAGGTGAGTCATGGTTTTGTATTAAGGAAAAGATGATGAGTCATGTGTTTTCATTTAATGAAAAGATGAGTCATTCTTTTCATTTAATATGATGGTGAGTCATATGAGATGAGTCATTGCTTTTGACTTTGAAATTCAAGACTATCTCATAAGAGACTCACCATTTTTGGCCGTCCATCACTTGTGGTTTTTAAGAGAAATTGGTTTTCTTTTAAAGAAAGTAGATTGCCCACTTTTCATGAATTAATTCTTTTGGTAAGAATTAGGTGCACACTTAAGATTATTGGTGCTATCTTTTGGAAAGATAGATTTTTCTTTTGGAAAGAAAATAGGGACAGCCATAAATCTCAAAGTGAGCAGCCCTCTCTCCCTCTCTTCTTGTCATCCGAGTCGCTAGCACGGGTTTCGGTCCGAGAGCCGTTCGTGTACGCATCGGTGGAGGAAATCTGCACTTGATTTCTGCAGTCTGCATCCGTCTCTTAGAGAGACTTTGTGGTGAGTTTTTGAAACCCTCTTTTTATGCTTTAAGTTTTTGATTTCCACATCTTAAGCTCCTGGGCCTGATTTGAGGAAATCGACGCGTATTTCCGCTTTTATCGGTCTGTTTCCCGTGACGAATCCCAACACTGATTTCCTTGACAAACCAAGACATCAGGTACATTTTATTTTCCTTTCTCACCATGCTTTCTATCGTGAGACCAAACTCAAACCAGGCATAATAGCCCGACCATGAGTCGACTTTGATCCCACAAGGGGCAGCCTGTGAGCATGGGTTTTCCCGACCTCTATGATGAAAATCCTGTTTTACCTATTAAGACAGATGAACATGAGTCGGATTTAAAAATGAGTGGAATGTTTCTTGGAATGTCTCAAATTCTTCAAAAACCGAACATTCATCGATGCGAAACCCCGAGAAAGGTCCTTCGAGTAAGTAGAAAGCTTAGATGTGAGCGTGGGATTTAGGAAAAGCCTTGTTAGCTCTGGTTAGAGTTGCACTGCTATGGTTTCACAACTACGGCCGCTCAGCTATAACATCAAAGTCGCACGGCTGTAACCTTATAGTCGCATGGCTCTAACTAGTGACCAGGTTACTTCTTAAATAACCAACCTTAAATCTTTGACAGTGGATTTAATTCCAAAATAAGAGGAATTTGGCCAAGTGATACCCTAGGGTTAAGAGACCAGAGAAGAGCAGAACAACAGAGAATAGAGAATTGAAAACGAACAGAGAGAGAATTTTAGAGGGAAAGAGGGGAAAGCCAAAAGAGAGAAAAATTAAGAAAACTAAGAGAAAACCAAAAGAAAAAGGCAGAAACAGAGAGAAAACAGACTAGAAACACTTAGAGTGAGAATCTCCAGTTGCACTATCACTCATTCGGTTCGTTCTCAGGTTTGTTCGGATCAATTCAAGATCTGTGTTCAAAGGTTTTTGGATGTTTGCAGGATTTTAGGTGCATTCCGACATTCAAATCCATTTCCGATCATCAAATACGCTGGAACACAAAAAGGATAAATCTGAGAGGCCTTAAACTCATGTTTAATTGCTTTGTTTTGTGTATTTTTTTGGTTTTGTAAAATCCGAAAACTTTCAGTTTGATTATAGCCATGCGGCTCTGACTATAGCTAAGCGACTGTAATCCTTTAGAAAAAAGCCACGTGGCTATAACTCTATAGCCGCACGACTGTGTTCTTCTGGGCAGAAACCCGAAATGCCCTAAATCGACCGAATACAGTCAGTTTACCATTTTGTTTGTTCTGTTATGAATCAATTTGGCCAAATCACATCCTTTATATGTTGGTGTTCCCTAGTTCTTAGGGCATTGGATTCTTGTATTTTGTATTATACATTAAGACTCATTGTATGAATACATTATTTTGTCACATTAATAAAGGCAATTAATCTATTTTATTTATATCTTGTGCTATAATATGAGTAGAGTATCCATTGATTGATAATCATAAAACCTATCCTAGGTCTGTTCTAATCGTGGGAACGAATAAAACCATAGACTTGTATATTTGATGACTATACGGCAGTTCTTAACTAGCCATAGTACTTGTAAAGTCAGTCATGAATATAAATATGGGTATGATTGGGTGGATAGGTAAACATATTGATATTGATGATGAAGTGATGGAATTGCCACTCGGGTAACACCGAGATGATATCACTGGCCACTTGATGAGTGGGACTGATAAGTGTGTGGCCATACCCAAATAAGTTAGTTACTTATTTGATTAATCACTCAACTTAAGATCAGGAAATATAATAAACAACAGAAGAGGATGACGGACACCATGCCTCTTGTTTATTCATATTGATATCGTTAGGAAAAGGACACTATGAGATTACTACCGGGTGAGTGTCTTCTAAAGACTGCTGCATCTCTGTCTTAATTGGAGGCTGTAATGGTTTGCTAGAACCCACTTACAGTCTGTGGGCCTTGGGCCTACTGTCAACATAAAGACAGACCCATAGGATCGTGCACATGGATCAACTGAGCCGGAACTTATAGATATTATGCATGTAATGTACATTGGAAGGAATGCGGTAATTAATTAGTTGACATGCGGTGTCAAGGTAATTAATTAACATTGGGTTGATTTAGTTTAATTAATAAGTTTACATAATGTAATTAATTAATTTATCAATTAATTGAATTACATAAAGTAAACAATTAATTAAATAATTTCCCTAAGTAGGAAAATTAAATACATGTATTGTATTTACTTAAGTGTGATTTAATTTTGTTTAGGGGTAATTAAATTTAGCCAAATGGAATTAAATTACATAGTATATACTTTTTAATTAAAGTTTATTTATGTAATTATAATTCTAGTGGGCTTGGGTTTAATTAAGCTAATTAAAACCCAATTAGACAAGGTGTCTATATAAGGGCACACTTAAGGAAGAAAAACCTAATTCAACCCTCATTAATTGCTGGAAATTTCAACCACCAAGAGCAGCCCCAAAACAGCCAAAAATCCTAGCATTAATCATCCATTCCTCCCCGTCTTTGGCTAGCACCGGTTCCCACTTAATAGTTGGTCGTGCACCGGACTTTGGAGATCGCAGTTTCAAGAAATGATTCTGCAGCAGTCTCTAGAGGAGACGAATCTGGTGAGTTAATCTCTCTTGATTCAAATTGTTTTTATTCTAATCAATGGTAATTGGACACGATAGGTGGATTCTAGGAAATTTTAAACGGTGTATTTTCCACTGCGCACGTTATTTTTCCAATGACGAATCCCAATATTATATTCAAAATTGTGGTTATTGGATTTCTTATGATGTTGATGTGAGATTTGGGTTTTGTTGATTTCGATTTTTGGAATCCGTGGTTGTTCGATCCAAATCGGATCCATGGTTCAGCTTTAGTGGACACCCAAATTCCTCAAAATCCTTAGCAATCATCGAAACGATTCAAAATAGGGATTTTTCAAAGAGAAAGAAAAACAATTTTAGGTTCTGGACATTATAGCCACATGGCTGCAGTGGCTATAGCCACGTGGCTCTAACTAGAGCCTCATGGCTATAGTTCTTGGAAGGAAGCACAATCTCAAGAGGACTCCCACGAATGTCATCGTGTGATGTTGTCTTTAGAATCAAACTGTTTTTTATGTGTTTACTGCTTTAGACCTTAGATGGATGTTTGAATTAGGAAACCCACATGAATGGAACTCTGAGTTTCGGGATACCCCGATTCACCTAAAAGGAAGTAATTTGCATGTAGTTGAGCCAAACTGTTTTCAAATTTGTTTTCAAGCATAAAAACTTACAGGGTGTTTATAAAATAGTTTTCCAGGTCTAATCGAGTAAGTCGTCTGGATTTCTCGATTACCCCCTAGATGTATGCCCCCATTTCCTGAAATTCCCCATTATGTCCTGTTGTGAGTCCTACATGTGTCTGTGATATAATTGTGCTAACCAGTCTATTTTGCAGCTTTTATTTTTCTTTTTATTATTTTGGATGTATTTACTAGATCGAATCATGTATTCTAAGTGATTGTAATTTTTTATAGATTTTCGTATATCTAGGTGGTCGTAAGGTGAGGATGAGAGTTTTTTTATCTTTTTGCGTTGTAATAAGTGGCCTCTATTCTTTTGTTTGGTTTCAATATATGGTTTACTTTCCCGCACTTTACTTATTTTTGTCATCTGAATAAGCATGGGTTAATCAATAATAAAAGATCAAATGGGTAGAGAATAAGTGAGTATAACATTGTAATATGAACTTATAAATGAAAGCAAGCTTGAGGAATAATATGTAAGTTGCCCGAACCCTAAATCTCTAGATTAGGTACGGCAATCTACGCTCGATAAGGAGCTATATCGAAATTTCCCGGATGAGCTGATCCGGGGGGTGACTCTATCTGTAAGCGTCGGAATTTTCCAGACTTAAAAAAAAATAGTGCCACGACTGTAATTACAGTCGTGGGGTTGTATTATAGTCGTATGACTGTAATACAGTCGTATGACTGTAATACAGTCGTATGACTGTAATATCGGAGCAGGTACAGCAGCCCATACCTGTGAAATAAAAAATTTGGATTGATTGGAGGGGCAATTAATGCCCAAATTCTCAGCAGAAGAAAGCCAGAAATAAAAGGAGGAAGAGAGGGAAGAGAGGGGACTTTTTGGATTATGAGATTTTAGAAGTTTAAACAGAGGAATTGATAGAGAAAAGAGAGAAAAAGGAAACCCACAAAACTCAAGCTTTTTTTCTCCTCTTTTTCTTTTATTTCTTAAGTGTTAAAGTTTAAAACTTGATAGAAATGATTGGTTAATGATAAGGTCGGTTTTTGACCTTATCTCTTAGGCAATTTCGTGGTTTGAACGGCAATTTTGAGCGTCTTTTGCGTGAATGTTTGTGTGGTTTTTTTGAGTATTTTGTGTTTTTTATGTTTTGGATAGTTTGTATAACTTTTAGTATTTTTCGTGTTTTCTAGGGTTGTTTTTGTAATTTTTGTTTATTTGTTGTTTTGGTCCGTGGCGTTGGTGCCGTTATGTTCTTTGTGTCTGTTTTGGACAGGTATTATGACCCGGACCGGAAGTTAGTGCATCAGTGGCGAAGAAGAGTTCAAAATGCTGAAAATCAAGGTGGCACGGCGTGCCACAATTAGGGCACGCCGTGCCAATCCGGCGTGCCATTCAGGAGCAGTCCAGTGGAGTGGCACGAAAACGTGCCACTCAGGTCAGCGTGGCGTGCCAACCCTAAAATCACACGGCACGGCGTGCCAACTCCAGCAGCACGGCGTGCCGCCTTCAGTTCTGCACAGCACGGCGTGCCAACTCCACTAGCACGGCGTGCCGAGCCCCGAAACCTGCTGTTGCCCTACTTTCATCTCTTCTTTTTGCTGGTTTTAACCTAGCCGTATAAATAGGTTATTTTCGGCGTTTCAAAGTATCTTTTTTCAGTCTTTTTGAGTGATAGCAAAAACTTGTAGTGAGGTTTTTGAGCTTGAACTATTTGTTTTCTTCGAGTTTTGCACTATTGATTGGTTGTAGCTTTACTTAGAATCTTCCCCTTTTGCGACGTTCTTAGTTCCGACTCGAGTTCGTCTATAGAGGTACACCCCAAGCATCTTCACACCATCGGAATCCGGTTAATCGGACCAAAAGGGCATAAGTTTTTCTTCTTCTCTTTTGTAATTTGATTAAGCTAGTTTTGATTCCACAATTTGATTGTGTTTGGTTGTAACATTGAACTCAGTTCATCTTTCTTGATTAATACAATTGTTTGCAAGTTAATTTCAATTTTTATTCCTTTTCTTTATGCAATTCCTTTGATGAATGTCTAGTCTCATAAGATCTTAATTTAGTAAAGTTCATATTTGTGGCATTACCTAGATTGACACCTAGGAAACCATTAGTATTGACGACACTGTGGAACTTACGTGCCCCTATTTTCTGAGCTTTAGAATTAGACCGCCTCTAAACAAGGAAAACCGGCTAAGGACCTAAAAGATCTAGATACGCTAGGTTGTATTATCGAAAGAGCATAAACAAGGATTAATTGTTGAGTTAAATTCATCTTGTGTAATTAATTGACAAAGCCATCCCCATTAGTATTCATAGGTCGGTAAACCGCCAATTGATAACACAAAACTCAAGTGCAAAGTAAGCTGGAATAGATCAACTAGGAGTAGGATAGTTTAGCTGTTAATATATTCAACCCAAACTACGTTCCACCTAGGACACGCAAGGAACCCGAGTAGTCTAGTGTTTGCAGATTATTCTTTTCTCTGTGGGATCGATACCTGGACCAACCAGAATTATTACTTGTCAACGATAGGTACACTGCCTTAGTTGTGCGTTTCTAGGTTTAGTTTTACTACTACGCCTAGGACCCATCAAGTTTTTGGCGCCGTTGCCGGGGATCTTTATATTTCTGCATCATTTAGCAAAAGGTCTATTTGCTGATCTAGGCAACATTTCTGTGCATATAGTTAAATAATTTTTCTTTTCTGTGAATATTTATTACGATTTAGTTTCTTTAATTTCTGTGTGTGTTTTCTAGCTTATGCGAACTCGTTCTCAGCATCCTGAGCTTTTACCTTATAACCCTGAAATTGAACGTTTGTGTAGCAGGAACCGTAGAGTACACCAAGAGCAGATTGTTCAAATGGAGCAGCAGCAGCGTGATGACGAGGAGAGACAACTCCGGGAAAGAGTTGAACAAGAGCAACTCCGGCGAGAGCGGGAGGAGTTTGATAGAAGAAGGGGTGGTGACAGAGATAACATGGTCATGACAGACCTAATGGCTCCACATCGGCCCCGGAACAGATCCGGAGTGGTGATCCCAGCCATCACTGCCAATCAATTCGAGCTGAAATCCAGTATGATCCATTTGATCCAAGGGAACGGACTATTCAGTGGCGGACTAAGTGACAACCCCAATGATCACTTAGACCGGTTCCTCATGGTGGCCGATACAGTCCGAATTGGTGGGGTGCCCCAAGATGCTGTGCGGTTGAAGCTGTTCCCCTTTTCACTATGCGGGGGAGCAATGGAATGGTACAAATCCCTGAGGCCTGGATCAGTGACATCATGGGACCAATTGGAAGAGCAATTCTTAGCATACTACTTCCCACCATCAAAGACGGTTCAGCTAAGGAACGAGATCATGGGATTCCGGCAATTTGGGACGGAGACTCTTAATAAAGCATGGCAGAGATTCCAATGGTTATTGCGGAACTGCCCCCACCATGACATGCCGCGTTTCACTCAGGTAAGCACGTTTTATCATGGTTTAACACCAGCTAACCGTGCCATTATTGATTCTTCTGCAGGTGGGGACATTTTTAAGAAGACTGCTACACAAGCCGAGGAGTTGATTGCGGAGCTGGCTAGAAAGAGTACCTTGTGGCAATCGGACGCGCCAACAAGGAATGAGGTTCGAGCTGCAGATTTGGGACGCCAAGATGTAGCTATGGACCATGTAAACAAGAAGTTGGACCTGTTGATGTCCCGCCTGAACTTAAGTGGACCACAATACCAACCGGTGTTGTGTGTATCATGCGGAGCGGAGCATCCCGAGCAAGATTGTGAACTGGGCGACCCATTCGCCCAATCGTCCGAAAACGTAAGTTTTATGGGAGGAAACCAAAGGTACAATAACTCTAACTCTTATTCACAAAACTTCAATAATAATAACAATTACGGAAGAAGGTATCAACACCCGAATATGTCCTATAGTAACTACCAAAATGTGTTGAGACCTCCTTCCGGATTCCATTATGAGCACCGTGAGCAGGGGTTAGGTAAGGCCCCATTTATTCCTAATGAACAATCTCCACAGCAGCCTTAACAGTCTAAGCAAGATGAGACGGTTTTGTCATTACTAAAAGACATCTCGTCTCGGCTTGCTGATAATGAAGCGTACTGTAGGGATCTTGGTAAGCAGGTGGCTCAATTAAGTAGGGAGAGGCAGGAAAGACCTCAAGGAGCATTTCTGAGTAGAACTGAACAAAACCCTAAGGGCAATCATCGGGAGACAGCTCAAGCTATAACCCTACGAAGTGGTAGGCAAGTGGAGGACCGGGTGCAAAACGCTGATATCCCATCCCAACCTACCGAGGTAAGTGAAGAGTCGGGAGAGGTAAGCAACCCCGACTCGATTTCTGAACCCAAACCTAGTACAACTGAAAAAGGAAAAATTCCTGACCCAGTGAGAGCTTACGCGCCTAAACTTCCTTATCCTCAAAGGGAGAAGAAAGATAAACTGGGGCAGAAATATTCCAAATTCCTGGAAATTTTTAAGAAGTTAGAATTTAATTTGCCATTGATTGAGGCCCTCCAAGAGATGCCTTCTTATGCTAAATTCTTTAAGGAACTTCTTGCAGGGAAACGAAAGCTAGGTGAGGACGAAGTGGTGGTCTTAACAGAGGAATGTTCGGCAATTATAACTAACAAACTTCCACCCAAGCTCAAAGATAAGGGCAGTTTTACTATCCCATGCCGGATAGGGAACTTGGAGATCGCAAATGCCCTATGCGACTTGGGTGCAAGTATAAATCTGATGCCTCTGTCATTTTTCAGGAGACTCGGACTGGGAGACCCAAATCCAACTAACATGACCCTCCAATTGGCGGATAGATCTCTCACGAGACCAAAGGGGGTGGTCGAGGACGTGCTAGTAAAAGTGGACAAATTTATTTTTCCCGCGGACTTCGTGGTGATGGATATGGAGGAAGATAGCGCGGTGCCCCTTTTGCTTGGAAGGCCATTTCTTGCAACCGGTAGGACTCTAATAGATGTCCAGGAAGGTAAGATTATTCTTTGGTTGCACAATGAGGAGGTAAAGTTCAATGTCTATAACTCAATGAATTATCCATTAGATGTTGAAAGTTGTAATTTTGTAGACCCTTTTTGCCCTATTGATGCTTATGTGATAGAAAAGAGTTTTAACCAAGGGGAATTGGAGCTCTTGTCTGATTTCCGATTGAAACTCTTCCCGGGCAAACTGCGGAGTCGATGGACGGGACCGTTTACCGTGCATAAGGTTTACCCCTCCGGGATGGTGGAAATTGAAACCCCGGAGGGAATTCAACAAGTGAATGGGCACCGGTTGAAGTCCTATGTCAGCGGAGGAATAAAGGAGGAGAAGCAAGTCTTGCTCCTTCGTGATGTGTAATGCTAAACCGCGGGCGTAGAAGTCGAGCTATTCCGACTATAAACATAGCACTGAGGTGCGTAGACCTCCCATGTACATTAGTTTATACGTTAATATGTTTTTGTGTGTTTTTGTGTGTAGGATTAGGTACTTAAGCAAGTCAATCGGAAATCGTGTTCAAAATGTGAAGAAAAGCAATAGTTGGCAGAATTCAGGGTAGCACGCCGTGCCACTACTCAGCACGCCGTGCCAAGGTGCAGTGGGTGCGGCACGTGGCGTGCCAAGGTGGCACGAAATCGTGCCAGGCTGCTGTTCCGGAAGAAAATTATGCACAAGCCTTCTGCACGCCGTGCCACATTCAGCACGCCGTGCCAAAGTGATCTTATGCAGGGTGGCACGGCGTGTCACATCAGCACGCCCGTGTGCCGCTGTTCTGTCCCGCGCGAGATTTGTGAGAAAAAAGTTAGCACGCCGTGTCAAAAGGCTGCACGCCGTGCCTCTCAACGTTCTGAAGACCAGCACGCCGTGCTAAGTTGGCACGCCCACGTGCCGGCTTTCTGTTCCAAAAAGGGAGTTGCGAGGAAAAGGATCAGCACGCCGTGTCAAGACCTCGGCACGCCGTGTCATATGTTTAAATTTCAAGTCAGCACGCCGTGCCAAGGTAGCACGCCGGCGTGCCATCATTCTGTTTCCAGGTACGCGCATTTAACCCGCCCAGCACGCCGTGCTGAATGGTTGGCACGGCGTGCCGAGCGTTCAAATTTTGAATCCCAGGGGATTTTCACCGCCTATTTAATGCTCTCTTCCCCTTCCCCCTTCTCATAATCGCCTACTTCTTCTTCTTCTCCTTCCTCTCTCTCACTTTCTCTCCCCTTTTCTTTCTCTCTCTCTAAAACCCATTCTCTCCTTCTCCTCCTCCATTCTTCATCTTCTTCCTCCCTTTCTCCCTTTCTCTTTATCTTTTCTTACTTTCTTCTTCCTCTTTTTCTTCTTTTTCTTTTCCTTCTTCTTCTCCATCTCATCCTTTTTTTTTCCCCCATTCTTTTGCCCTAGGTTTTTATTTTTGTTTCAATTTCCTTGAATCAGGTATGAATTCTTGCTTTATTCTCTCTTTTATTCATTATTCTTATTATTGTTGTTCTTTTTCTCATTCTGGCTTGATGGATTGACTGCTTTATAGGATTTTATTTTTACTTTTTCTTCTGCTTTTGGGTTTTGTATATTTGACAGTAGTTGCCCTTTGGTTTTGTGTTTTTGTGTTTTTGATTCTTGTTTTATTTTTATGTTTGTGCAATCGTAGGATGAAGAGAAAAACCGTAGCCGATCGGAGACATGGTTCGTCTCGCCAACCCCCAGAACCGTCATCGGAGCCGGTGCCACGTGACACGCCGCCCACCGACCCATTGATGGCTCCACTGACAAATCTCTCCCGGAAATACAAATGTCACTTTCCCTTACTTTCGGACGATGAAGGTAAGAGGTACAAAACTCTATTTCCTTTAGAAAGCACTCCGTTTCGTATTTTCGATTGGTCATTTCTTTTTGTTCAAGATAGGTCGGAGGGCGTGAAAGCTAAGTTAACTAGTCTAGGGTGGTATGAATTTGTAAAATCTAACCCCCCGGTCTTTAGGGAACTAAACTTAGAATTTTACTCTACTTTGAATTTTAAAACCAACCCGGACACAGGCCTTAGAAGCATGACCTTCCGCCTCTTTGGCGTCGAGCGAACTTTGGATATTGATGGCCTTAGGGCTTGTATAGGGATTGACGGGAATGGTTACATGTGGCCCGAAAATCTGGATGCCAAGAAATTTTGGCGATTGATAGGGCAAGGGGTTTACCAACCCCGGTTTGCCAAGACCTCCCAAATCCAAGACCCTGTGTTGCAATTAGTTCATAAATTTGTATGCTTTAATTTTTCGGGAAAGACTGAGAGCAACCGGGTTAATGCATTTGAATTGTTGATTTTGTGGCATGTGCATAATGAGATAAAGGTGCATTTGGGCTTCTTTGTCATGGAAGCCTTATACAATCATCACAACAGAGCCAAGTCCGAACTAGGACTAGGGCACATTGTGACTTGCATTGCATGTTTTTTTCACGGTAATACTTGTTATAGGAACCTCGAAAGCATTCTTCCCAAGAAGCTTTCAAAGGGAATCTTGTCTTGTTCCTATGTTGGTGCAGCTGCAGGTCCTTCAAGTGCAGGAGGTTCAAGTCGGGGAAAGGCCCCCATGAAAGTAGATGCGGAGGAGGAGAGTGAAGCAGGAGAAGACGGCGAAGAGGACGCGGAGAACGTGTCGGTGGGGGTCGATTTTATGAGGAGGATTGAAGGACGGTTGGATGGCATTATTGAGCAATTGGAAGGCTTAACTGTCCATCAGGTTCTGCTGGAGCAGCGGCTGAACGCGCGCCTTGATCGGCAAGCGGCTCAGCTCGCCAACGTCGAGGCGTTCGCCTCCCGCTACTGTGCCGCCCAAGGGTGGCCGTACCCACCGCCCCCACCGCCAGCTCCCGATATGTGAGGTAACCCTTCTCCTTCCCCATTTAGTTTGTTTCTTCTTCCATTGCACTTTTGGAAGTAAGTGCAATCTAAGTGTGGGGTGGGTAAAGGGACTTCTCCTTTTTCTTTTTCTTTTTCTTATTTTGCACTTTTTGATTGTTGTTTAGCATGTTTGTTGGTGTTCTGGCATGATTGAATGTTTTATGTTGGTTTTTGGTTAGATTTAGGATTTACTTTTCAATGCATGTGAAGTTGGTTTTGGTTGTTTTGGTTTGTAGTATTTTTAGGTTGCTTTTGTTTCAATTGCCGTTTGAATAGCATTGCTTAATCCACCCTCGAACCTAAGTCTCTGTGCTTGGATTGATAGCGATTCGCTAGGGATATTAGGAGTTGTTTGCAAGTCATTAACTTATTTGTGCGTGGTTTGTGATTCTTGATGGTAACCATTGGCTAGATTTGTCATTTAGGTTGCATTAGGGAATTAGTCCTCTACCCCAACTTGCATGATTGAGCTAGGATTACGCCTTGGAACATTGGTTGAGTCACACGACCTAGCATACAAACCCTAATACACTTGTGCGAATTTGAGCCTTTAGAACCATTTCACATCGGTTCTATTTCTTTGTGAGGGTAAAAACAATCGTGGCACACTAGATCGTAGAACCCGGTGTTGTTTTGCACTTGGCATCGAGAGCTTAATATGTGGAGACCCTTAGGATTAACCCATTGACTTAAATAACCCTAACCATAACTACTGATTCATCCCTTAGATCACCCATAGCCACTAAATTAACCTTTTTGACTTAAAAACCTTCACCAAGCTAACTCTATAATCCTAACCTTTCCCCATTTCACTTTGATTTTCCTTTCTCACCCTCCTCTCCTAAATCAAGTAATTGGCTAAGTTGTTCATTCATTTTGGGGTCAATCACCATTTGCATTTCAACTCTTTCATATCTAGTCCTATGGAAAAATTGTGTTAAAAAAAAAAAAAAAAAAATTAAAAAAAAAAAAAATATATACCCAAATAGAGTCAATGTGTTTGTTCGGTTTCCTTTTGTAAAACTCGGAGTCTGTAAACGCCTGTCTTGGTTATCCGGTTTGCATCTTTCAGCCGGTATTTGTGTTCCATGTTTTGTAATTTTTTTTTTTTATTTTATTGGTTGAATAAAGGATTAGGGCGATCACTTAATTGCCTTGATCCATGCCTTGTAATTTTTGTTTTCGTTTTCTCATTAAGTTGTGTTTCGGCCTTTAAGTTTGGATAAGGCCTTCTTTTTTTTTGTCAAGTTAATTTCAAAAAAAAAAATAAAAAAATAAAATAAAATAAAATAAAATAAAATAAAATAAAAAAAAGCAAACACTCTTAGGACTAGTTCTGAATTGAAAATTGCATGACCCGTCTTTAGTGCTTAGTCAATTTGTATGTTTTACTTGATTCGTAGGAGTTGTACACCTAAAATTCCCCTTATCAAACCTACCCTAAGCCGTAACATTACAAGCCCCAGGTTCTCTGATTTTGCTCCTTGACCAATGACTTCACCGGGATTGCCATTAGTTCGCTATGTGATGTGTGCCATTGTTTGTTTTTGTGTGCTCATCCGCCTTGCCTTGAACTTGAGTGTTGGAGTGACATCTTGTGAGGTGCTTTGTGGTCGTATAAACTCTGTTTGTTCCTCGCCCTTTGACTAGCTGAACTATGTTGGGTTTGGGTATTGAGTGGTTTTGAACCTTTTGCACCTAATGTCATTTCAAAGCTGATGCTTTACTTTCTTGAGTTTATGAATCTCGTACGGTTAAACCCTTAGTTGGATTTGCAAGTGAAAGCGAGCAAGTTTACTCCTTTATCTTTAGTTGATTCGCTTGAGGACAAGCAAGACTTTAAGTGTGGGGTGGTTGATAAGGTCGGTTTTTGACCTTATCTCTTAGGCAATTTCGTGGTTTGAACGGCAATTTTGAGCGTCTTTTGCGTGAATGTTTGTGTGGTTTTTTTGAGTATTTTGTGTTTTTTATGTTTTGGATAGTTTGTATAACTTTTAGTATTTTTCGTGTTTTCTAGGGTTGTTTTTGTAATTTTTGTTTATTTGTTGTTTTGGTCCGTGGCGTTGGTGCCGTTATGTTCTTTGTGTCTGTTTTGGACAGGTATTATGACCCGGACCGGAAGTTAGTGCATCAGTGGCGAAGAAGAGTTCAAAATGCTGAAAATCAAGGTGGCACGGCGTGCCACAATTAGGGCACGCCGTGCCAATCCGGCGTGCCATTCAGGAGCAGTCCAGTGGAGTGGCACGAAAACGTGCCACTCAGGTCAGCGTGGCGTGCCAACCCTAAAATCACACGGCACGGCGTGCCAACTCCAGTAGCACGGCGTGCCGCCTTTAGTTCTGCAAAGCACGGCGTGCCAACTCCACCAGCACGGCGTGCCGAGCCCCGAAACCTGCTGTTGCCCTACTTTCATCTCTTCTTTTTGTTGGTTTTAACCTAGCCGTATAAATAGGTTATTTTCGGCGTTTCAAAGTATCTTTTTTCAGTCTTTTTGAGTGATAGCAAAAACTTGTAGTGAGGTTTTTGAGCTTGAACTATTTGTTTTCTTCGAGTTTTGCACTATTGATTGGTTGTAGCTTTACTTAGAATCTTCCCCTTTTGCGACGTTCTTAGTTCCGACTCGAGTTCGTCTATAGAGGTACACCCCAAGCATCTTCACACCGTCGGAATCCGGTTAATCGGACCAAAAGGGCATAAGTTTTTCTTCTTCTCTTTTGTAATTTGATTAAGCTAGTTTTGATTCCACAATTTGATTGTGTTTGGTTGTAACATTGAACTCAGTTCATCTTTCTTGATTAATACAATTGTTTGCAAGTTAATTTCAATTTTTATTCCTTTTCTTTATGCAATTCCTTTGATGAATGTCTAGTCTCATAAGATCTTAATTTAGTAAAGTTCATATTTGTGGCATTACCTAGATTGATACCTAGGAAACCATTAGTATTGACGACACTGTGGAACTTACGTGCCCCTATTTTCTGAGCTTTAGAATTAGACCGCCTCTAAACAAGGAAAACCGGCTAAGGACCTAAAAGATCTAGATACGCTAGGTTGTATTATCGAAAGAGCATAAACAAGGATTAATTGTTGAGTTAAATTCATCTTGTGTAATTAATTGACAAAGCCATCCCCATTAGTATTCATAGGTCGGTAAACCGCCAATTGATAACACAAAACTCAAGTGCAAAGTAAGCTGGAATAGATCAACTAGGAGTAGGATAGTTTAGCTGTTAATATATTCAACCCAAACTACGTTCCACCTAGGACACGCAAGGAACCCGAGTAGTCTAGTGTTTGCAGATTATTCTTTTCTCTGTGGGATCGATACCTGGACCAACCAGAATTATTACTTGTCAACGATAGGTACACTGCCTTAGTTGTGCGTTTCTAGGTTTAGTTTTACTACTACGCCTAGGACCCATCAGTTAACAACTTGACACTTAAAACTAAATCAATTTCAGACCTTAAACCTATTAAGATCTGTGACATTTTGGGAGATTTTGGACTTGAGTTTTTAACCATAGCTTAAAGGAAAAAGAAGCAATTTGGAGGTGATTGGGGCATTTCCAGTGGTCAGTCCTATGGTGGATCAGCGCCACAAAGGTAAACATACTTCAAACCTTCATTTTCTTGCTTTTTCTCGGTGATTTGCCGTGTTTTTTGTGCATAAAAACCCAATTTTTGGGCTTGCTGTTTCTGGAAATCAAGAACAGTCGTACGACTGTTCTTATGGTGAAGAACAGTCATACAAGTGTTCTTGATTTCCCACGGCCTTTTGTTTTATTTGAATAAAATTTTAGCGATTTTCTGCAATTGGAGGGATTACAATCGCACGACTGTAGTTACAGTTGCACGACTGTAACTTTCGTCCAAGGGCAGAATTTCCGGAATAATCCACAAAAATTCATAAAAATCATAAAAATTTAGAAAAATCAGAAAATCATCAAAAATGAATTTTGTTGTGTGCATTCACGACCCTAGATTTAATTTTCAATATAATTGCATTTAGAACAATACCACGACGGAGAGCTATTTCTCCCGAAAATCGACCCACTTCGCAAGTTAAATTAAAGTAAACCAAAAAATAAAATGTATTCAAAATGATTTTCTCACAAAACCAAAATACAGGGACGTTTCAAAATGTTTTCCAGGTCTAATCGGGCTGGCTAGCCGAGCCGACCCGGTTATCCCCACTAAATGCATGTTCCCAATTTCCAATCTCCTAATTTTGTCCTGTTTGAGTCCTATTTTTGTGGTGTGCCGTAAATTGTGCTAACCGTCTGTTTTGTAGCTTTTAGTTAGTTTTATTTTCATTTTTGATGTATTTAATAGCTTAACTCGTGTATTTTAGGCGATTGTATCTTTTAGATAAGTCGTGTATTCTAGGCGATTGTAATGTGAGGCTGACAGTTTTTTTTTTATTCGATTGGGTTGTAATAATTTAATTATTATTCATTGCTTTATTTTTATCTATGTGTACCCTGTGTGATTTAATTTAATAAAATTGACTTTAGAATTATAAAATATCATCTATGAACATTGGCCGAATTTTATTTTGATTAGATATGAAATAGGGGACTTGTCCGGACCTAGATCTCTGGAAGGTGTAGCGGCCTTCATCTGGTTCAGCTACACTGCAATTTCCCGGTTGAGTTGAGCCGGGCGGCGACTCCTACACACTCTATCGAGACTTAGGTCTCGGTTCTTTTATTAATTAATTTAATTTTTCCAAAACCGAATTTCCATTCCAAAAACCCCACGCGAGGGAGGGTTGCCCGATCTCGAGGCTACCTTCCGAGAGAGTCCGTCCGTTAAAAACATCATCCGCTCATAATGGCGACTCTGCTGGGGATCTTGAATGAAAATTTTTCTTAAAACTTAAAAGAATTTGATAAGCCCTAAAAAATGTCTAATCAAAATAAGGTGGATGATTCTTGTATGGTATTTTATTTTGCATTCTTTAGTTAGACATTTTTGCATTAGGTTAAGTATCCCATTTTAGCCCGGTGAATTGTTAAAGTGTCGCCTATGTTCCTCTTTGTCTTTGGGGCACGAATACGAAACACCACTCATAGTCTCGTACGAACCCTTTCGTTCGGACCCTTGAGTGGGGAGAAGTGAGGAGTATATTTTGCTATGGGAGCCTTGATTTTAACCCGACTTGGACCGAACTCATATAGGCAACATTAGGTGGATCCCCTTAGGATACCAAAATAAATTGTGTGAATGCTATAAATCATGCCTTCATCATCCCCGGTTGATGATCGAAGAGAACCCCTGCTAGGACTCGGTTAGGATTTTCAAAGACTGACCACGTTTGGAGGAATACACTTTGTGTGCTATGTGTTTCTCGCCCTCCCACGACATGCCGTCATTGCCATTTTCATGAACATGACACGCCATACATGTGAAGCATTTGGGTGATACTAACACACATCTTTATGTAGCCACTTGTATTTTATTTTCGTGTGTGAAAAGAAACATTAAATCATTCGTGTAACATTCATACTAACCATTATTTTTGCAGCCATGACATTATATTTGTGTGTAAACATTTTCACAAAGCATACACAACATCATTATGTATGTCATACATCCTAACCACATTTTTGTGTAGCCACTTGCATGTTGTGTGACATAAGCATTCATGATATATCATCTCATTTAAATTAAGGACATTCCAAGGGTGCTCATCACGATCATTTCATTCCATAACATATCGGGTATCCCAAAACTACCCGTGCTCCACCTATGCACCGGATTGCACTCGGCCGTTTTGCAAATACCATGTCATTTGATATGATACCACAATGGTCCTAGGTTTATTTCTGTGTGATAATTTACACGAGGCATTTCATGACACCATGCTCATTTATCATAAATATCATGTGACACCATGGTCCACATCGGATCACTTTATGACATTATTACATCATTCAAGGTACTCCCCGAGTGCCGGATTAGTACACATATAAGTTCATTTCATAACATCACCAAATCATAAAAGGTGTTCCCCGAACACTGAATCTCTGTCTGTGTCCCCGTTACACGTGACTTTCTTATAACATCATTTCATATCACATGCCTCAAAAGCATCATAACTCTGTCCATGGGGTGGCCTCCATGCGACCATTTCATTTCATCGCATATACCTACAAAGTGTCGAAACTCTGTCTCTGTGTCGGCACACACGCAACCATTTTACAAAATTCACTAGGTACTTTAAAAGCGCTGAACCCTTGTCCATGTGGGGGTCCACACGCGATCCCTTTTGCATAATCTTTTGCATGGAATTGGGTGTTCTCGGAATGTCCCGAAAGAATTGTAAAAAAAATGATAATAAATAGGGATCATCCATATCATCATGTAATTCACGACATCATTTCATTCATTCATCATAAATCCCCTTTAGTGTATCATTCTTCATGTCACCATTCCATTCATTTATTGTCCCTAACATTTCCCACGTGATGTCAAGCAGAGTAAACTGGAGAGGCCTAGGGCAAGATCTCAGGCTCTGAGGGCTATTGGGGAACAAAGAGCAGAAGAAACAGAAAGTGAGTCTGATTCTGGGGAAGAATTTGAGATGGCCAATCCAACACCTAGTCTTGCTGATGCCTTGAAGGATTTTCTGAGATCTTAGGATTTCCATGATATGCTAAAGGAGGAAATGTGAGCTGTTGTAAGAGAAGCCGGGGAAACTGGCACTAATGGGGCCGGAAAGGAGAAAGAGGCTGAATCATCTCAACAGGGTGGCAATGCCTCGTCTAGTCTGGATAAGCTGCAAGAAATTAAGGCAGCTATGGAAAGAAAAATGAAGGCGAAGTATTCTGAGCTAGATGAAGTTGTGGCCCAGCTGAAGAAAGGGGCTAGTGTCAGTTATGAATCCAAGAAGGCGGTTAATGTGGATGCCATGATCAACAAAGGCATCAAGACTTTTCCTATTGGCTTTCAAGGCCAAAGGTTCCTTCTTACAAGGGAATGGGTTCACCAGAGGCCCATGTGAATCTCTACGCCCGAATCATGTTAACGGCGGTTGCCACTAAGCAACAACTTATCAATCTCTTCCCGACTACACTTGATGGGGGAGCATTGGGCTGGTAAAATTCTTTATCAGAGGAAGAGCAGTCAGACTAGGAAGCTTTATCGATGGCCTTTATCAAATACTACAGCTTTAACACCAAGATTCAGGTGAAGCTGTATGACCTGGAGCGAATTAAACAAAAGCCCAATGAGTCTTTTAATGAATATTATCAACGATGGATGAACAAGATGATCTTGCTGAAAAACCGCCCTGATGAAGTTGAATTGATCCAGAATCTAATCGACGACAGTAAGGACGTCTTCAAGAACAATATGAAGTTCCATCCATTTAGTGAGCTTAGTGAAGTATACAGCATAGCTATGAAAATCGAGCGAGATGAGGAAGAGAAAGCAGCAAGCCATAAAAGTGGTAGGAGTTCAGGGTATAGTTCTGGGTACAGGTCAACGGCTGTAGCTGGGTCTGGTAGTGGCTATAGCTCAGGTTCTGGAGGGAAAGGGGGGCAGTCTTCAGAAGTGAAACAGGTCGAGGTTGCCGCGGTAACCTAGTAGCCAAGCAATCAGAGCAAGAATCTAGGAGGATAGGGTATATCCCCTTGGACTCTCCCATTAGTCAAAATCTTCGCTAAGTGCAGAAACGGATGATTGTTATAGTCCCTGAGGCCATTTGAAAAACCTGTGAAGGTGGATAAAGATAATTTCTGCACGTACCATGTTGTGGCTGGCCACAGAACTGATAATTGCTACAAATTGAGGGATGCCATTCAAAAGCTGATTGATGAAGGGAAATGGTAGCAACCTGGTAAGCCCAGTACAAAGACTAATCCATTGCTGGTTATGAGCAGACGACCTTTTCACGAAAGAGAGTCGGGACCCTATGAAGTGCACCGGGAAAAACATTTCCGTTCATTTGGTTTTGGTAGAAAAGCGGGTTTGTTATCTTGAGTTGGGAAAACTATTGATTTAATTTGGAAATTCCTTTGTAGAAAACATTTTCCAGTTTTTAACTTAAAGACCTCGAAACCTCAATTTCGATATCAGTGACAGAGTCGCCACCCAGATCAGCTCATCTGGGAAATTCCGGTACAACTCCCAACCGAGCGCAGACTACTGTACCTAATCCAGAGATTTAGGGTTCGGCCAACTTACCTACTTAACCTCAAGCTTGTATTCATTTATTATTTATAAAACCATATTTATTTAATTTATTATCTTTCTCTAACCCAATTTGTTTATTTTTTTATTAATCTGATGCTAAAGTAGAAATGCATAAAATAAATTACAGGAAATTAAACCATCCTCACAAATTATACAAAAGAATAATAAAGGCCGCTTATACAACCTAATCGAATAAAAGATAAAAACTCTCATCCTCACGCTTACAATCGCCTAGGTACAAGAAGATCTAAAAAAATACAATCGCCTAATTACACGAATTGATCTATTAATACAACAAAAATAAAATAAAAGTTGCAAAATAGATTGGTTAGTGCAAATTATATTATAGCACAGATAGGACTCAAATCAGGACAGAATTAGGATTTTAGGATCGGGAGCATGCATTTTAGGGGATAACCGGGTCGACCCGACCGGTCAAACCGGTTAGACCTGGAAAACTGTTTTGGAACGCCCTGCGGATTTTTGTGCTGGAGAATCAATTTTTGGAAAACATTTGGCTCGGTTACATGTAAAGTTCCACTTTTGTGGGTCTGTTATCCTAGAACTTGGGGTTCCATTCGCGTAGATTTTCCTAATTTCCCAAACATTTAAGGTCCAAAAAGTTGTAAACACACCAAAATCAATTTGATTCCGAAAACAGCATCGTGCAACAACATTTGTGTAGGTCGTTTCGTGATTCTGTCTTTTACAAAAATCACAGCCGCACGGCTAAAAAAAGAGCCGGACAGCTCTGGTTAGAGCTGACCGGTTCTGGTTAGAACCGGCCGACTCTGGGCCATACTGGGCAGCTGTAATGCCCAAACCCGAAACCGGTTTTCTTGTTTTTTCAAAAGATTTCTATTTTTGCTCCTTTTTTATGTTTTCCTGAGATTTTATAATGTTCGGGGGTCCGCAAATGCTGAACTATGGACCCGTAATGGATCGAACTGTTGGGATTCGTCACGGGAAACCGACCGATAAAAGCGGAAAAACGCGTCGATTTCCTCGAATCCGGCCCAGGAGCTTAAGATGTGGAAATCAAAAACTTAAAGCATAAAAGGAGGGTTTCAAAAACTCACCACAAAGTCTCTCTAAGAGACGGATGCAGACTGCAGAAATCAAGTGTAGATTCCCTCCAACGTCACGTACACGAACGGCTCTCGGACCGAAACCCGTGCTAGCGACTCGGATGACAAGAAGAGAGCGAGAGAGGGCTGCCCACAACAAGAAATATGGCTGTCCCTATTTCTTTCCAAAAGAAATATCTATCTATCCAAAGATAGAACCAATTTTCTCAAGTGTGCACCCAATTTCTTTCCATAAGAAATAATGCATCAAAGTTGGCCAAAATTCTTTTCAATTCTTTTCAAGAATAGATAAATATCCCACGGCCAAGCAAGGTGAGTCTTGGCAGATTTTTTATTCTCTTTTCACTTAAAGAAAAGAAGATCAACACAAGGAAAGCAAAGTCCAACTTTGCTTCATCAAAGTCAAACCTATGACTCATCCATATGACTCACCATGCTAATGATGAAAAGAATGACTCATCCTCTCTTGCCAACAATAACATTCGGCCAAAAGAAGGATTGGTGATCCCACCTTCATCATTTCCTTACCATAAAGGAAAAGCAAGATGCAAGGTGGCAAAGTCCAACTTTGCCCCATCATATGTCCTACCAATAACTCACCATTCTTTCATTGGTCCATAAGAATATGTCATCATCATTTTTGTCCATAAAATGACTCACAATTCTTACTAATTCCATGCAAAATTTCGGCCAACATATCCCATTAAATGTAGCCTTTATTCCTTTAAAAGCCCAAGCCTAATTTTAATCCCATTGTTTTAATTAATTGCAAATGCAACTTTAATTTAACATGTATGCATATATATATTATACCATATAATATATTACATACATTTAAATTAAAATTCATTTGCCCTAGTAATTTAATCAAGGGATTAAATTAGACATACATAAAATGAGATACATGTAAACCTATACATGTATAAGAATATTTCCACCTAGGAAATAATCCCATAAATTAATTCATTGAATTAATTATGAGAAGGCCAAAATAAATATTAACTATATCACTTTGATCAATCCAATTGAGTCATATAATATAATTAATATATCTCTCTCTCTTCAAACGTGTATACTCCAAGTACACACTTAATCCGACTAGTTAAAGTCCAGACGTTCAATGTGTACGATCCAATGGGCCCGTCTTTATGTTGGCAGTAGGCCAAGGCCCACAGACTACAGGCGGGCTCTAGCAAGCCACTGTAGCCCCCAATTAAGACGGAGTAAGCAGTCCAACTGAAAACGTAACCCTGTAGTTTGAACTTGTAAATCCCATGTCGCTGATATCGGTGTCCAACACAGAGGCATGGAAGTATCACCCTCCTTGTGTCTAGACCTTGACTTGATACCGAATGAACTGATGCTCACAAACAAGATCCAATCTTGTTTGGGTGCGGCCGCACACTTATCAGTAACATTCTTCAAGAGGCCGATGATATCGTCTCAGTGAATCACTGAGTGACATTCCCTTCTGCATATCCATAGTGCTGCCATGCTCACTGACACACCCGAACGTACCCGTACTTGGCACCCTTTTACAGGCCCGTTGGGCGTACACCAAAGTGTGCCACCTCACATGCAGCACCATCATATGGTCCGGTCTAAGGACTTATACAAGTACTACACGAGAATCATTTGTGATACTATACCATGCAGATTCCTGTTAAGTGGATCAATCCAGTACCATGCCCATTTTGCATGTACCCATTAACCTAGTTGACATTCCATGTTCTATGACCTGTAAGACACCGCCATACAACCAGGCTAACGATAGTCTTTGGTTCCATTCATTCCCATGATTGGAACAGACTACGGATGACTTTATGGTCATATCGTTTTCACTATCCACAGTCTTACTGCCAAGTGCCTCACACTTGACAACATGGATATGGATATGTCCATTGGATACTCTATTTAACATATAGCACAAGACATATAATAAATAGATTAATGCCTTTATTTCCTTGACACAAATTGTATAATACATAAAGTTTACATTAATGTACAAATGTATTATACAAACACAAGGACCAATGCCTCGGGACTAGGGCATTTCCAACAATCTCCCACTTGCACTAGTACCTACTAGGCATGGGTCTAATCCCTATAGATCTAGTACAACCTTCGTGCATAGGCATAGCCAAGCATGTTGGTTAAAAGATCTGCGACATTGTCTTTGGTGTCCACTCTTTGTAATGAGATGTCACCCCCTCAGCGATTTCTCGCAATAGGTGAACCTCCCTGAGTTCGTGCTTCGTGTATATGTGTGACCGAGGCACATAGCTTGTGCAACAGCCCCGTGTTGTCACAGAAGATATCAACTGGTTACTGGATAGTTGACACTACCCCCAGTTGCATGATAAACTTTATTATCCACACAGCTTCCCTAGCTGCTTCACACGTTGCAATGTACTCAGTTCCTGTGATAGAAACCGCGATGATCTATTATTCGGAGCCTCTCCAACAATAGCACCACCATTTAGCATGAACACATACCTATACTGCGACTTATATTTATCATGGTCAGTCTGGAAGCTTGCATCAGTGTACCTAGTAACTGACTGCTCTTCCTAACTTTCATGCACTAAGAAGCTATCCTTAGTCCGGTTAAGGTACTTCAGGATTGCTTTGACAGCCTACCTGTGATCCATTCAGGATCCGGCTCATCATACTTAGTGTAAAGCCGACATCAGGTCTTGTACATAGCATGGAGTACATGATTGATCCTATAGCCAAAGCATATAGAACCAATACATGTTCTCCCTATAGTATTTCGCTAAGTTTCAGCTCATGACCCATTGGCAAGAAACCTTTCTTAGCCTGGTCCATGCCGAATCTTTTCAGAACTATGTCTATGTACTTGGCCTGACTTAGGTCTAGAAGCCGATTGGATCTAACCCTGTAGATCCTGATCTCTAGGATCGTCTCAGCTTCGCCTAAGTCCTTCATTACTAAGCACTTACACAACCATTACAATTCCCTTGTAGTGTTGGTATGTCGCTTCCAATCAGAAGGATGCCATCCATATCTAATACCAGGATAGTTACTATGCTCCCACTAAACCTCGTATACACACCCTTTAAAGGTATTGTCGGCCTATAGCTTATAGCACCACTTGCAACCTATTACTTTAGCACCTGGAGGTGAATCAACCAGGTTCCAAACCTGATTATCATTCATAGATTGCAAATCCATAGATTGCAAATCCACCACCATGGCAGACAGTGGGCTAGCTATAGCCTACTAGTAGGTTTTGAGCTCCTCTTTGTCCAAGACAAAAGGAGCGTAACCATTAGAAACAAAAACCGATGTTTCTCAGGTTTCTGATGATCCCTACCAGACCTTTTAGGTCCTTGTGTGACCTGGGCTGGTGCTTCCCCTTTTGGAAGCTTCACCCTGGTCTCCGAGTTATCCTTTTTAGGAATTTCTGAGCTTTGAACTTCCCTGAGTTCAATATCACTCCCACTGTCTTTCTTGGAAAGAAACCCCTTTTCAAGAAGGACCCCTTTTGCGCCATGAACACCTTGTTCTCAGCGGGGTCGTAGAAGTAATACCCTTTGGTTTCCCTAGGGTAGCTCACAAACAGGCATTAGTCGGTTTTGGGTTCTAGTTTTGCTCACAGTCAATTTCTTGACTTGTGCATAACAACCCCAAATCCGTAAGAAAGACACATTAGGCACCCTGCCCGTCCATATTCCAAATGGGGTCTTTTCCAAAGCCTTAGTCGGAGTATAATTGAAAATGAGAGCCATTGTCTCAAGAGCGTATCCTTTACAACTTATAGGGAGAGAGGCATGACTCATCGTTTGAGCGGACCATGTCCAACAGGGTCCTACTCCTCTGTTCGGACACCCCATTCCATTGTGGTGTTCCTGGAGGAGTGAGCTGTGGAACTATTCCATGTTCTCTCAAAATGAGTCAAACTATAGGCTTATATGCTCACCACCTCGGTCCAACCGAAAGGCTTGGATATTTCTGCCTAGTTCTGTACTTCGTTCCTTACTCCCTTGAACCTATCAAGGGTCTCAGACTTATATTTCATTACATAGGCATAGCCATTTCTGATGAAATCATCTGTGAAGGATATGAAGTATAGATGTTCACCCTTAGTTGCTATGCTTGTCGGTCCATATACATCTCAATGCATTAGGTTCAATAAGCTAGCAACCCTTTTAGCCTCCTTGCTAAAAGGTTCTTTAGTCATTTTACCTTATAAACCAGACTCGCATATATCAAGTGACTCCATGTCAAATGATCCTAGGATTCAAGCGATGTGAAGCCTAGCTATGCGCTTCTTGTTTATGTGGCCTAAATGACAATGCCAAAGGTAAACCGGATTAAGTTCGTTAGGCTTAACCCTTTCGGTATGTATATTATAGACATGATTAGTTTCATTTAGCTCCAGGATATAAAAGATATTATTTAACAGAGCTACTCCATAAAATAATTCTTTTCTAGATAAACCCTTTTTACTATTACCAATAGTAAATGTACATCCAGAAATATCCAAAAACTGAAACAGAAATAATATTCCTGTACAAAACAGGTACAAAATAACATAGTTTCAGTAACAAAACTAATCTACTTGGCATCATAAGCTGGTCCTACTGATCTCTATGGCAGCAACCCTTGCTCCATTTCTGATCCGTAAGTCCACTTGTCCCGATCCCAGTGATCTCCTGTTCTTAAGTCCCTGCACATTACAACAAATGTGAGAACCACATCTAGTATCCAATACATAAGATGTTGAAACAGAGGTTAATGTCTATGACATATATACCTGATGAAGACACGCCCTGCGTCTTCGTTTTCTCTCCCAAAAGCTTGGGACACGATCTTTTCCAATGTCCAGCCTGCTTGCAACCGAAGCAGACATCCTTGGAATAGGCCTTGGGCTGGGCTTTAGCCTTTTTAGCCTTGGCTTCCTTAGCCTTGGCCTTGGCCTTTGCCTTGCCTTTAGCAAAAGGAGGTTTCCCCTTGTTAACCTCAAGTACCGGCGGAGTCTTCTTGATCGACAGTTCAGCGGGCTCAAGCATCCAATGCGGCTCACTAACAGTACGATCCATCCCTTGCTTGTAGAATTTTAGGATGAATTGATCATAAGAATCCGGTAAAGAAGCCAGGATCGTGCTAACCGCCAGCCCCCGTGAGATAGGCGTTCCGAGACGGGCTAAATTATCCAGATAGCCCTTCATCTTGAGCACGTGTGCACTCACAGATGTCCCGGCTCCCATCTTACAGCTGCGGAATGCCTTGTGGATCAGGTACCTTTCCTGATAAGCTTGCTCATAAAACATCTCTTTCAGAGTTGTTATTATAGCAAAGGCCTGATGATCCAAGAACTGCTTTTGCAATTCAGGAACCATACTAGCCAACATCAGGCATGTCACATCCCGGTTATCTTTTACATGTGCCAGGTATTCCTCCAGCTGGGCAGCCGGTGGATTACTTCCCGTTGGCACAGCCGGTACAGGCTTTTCGAGCACATACTCTTTAGACTCTTGTCTTAGAACTTTCCTTAAGTTCATAGACCAGTCCCAAAAGTTAGGGCCAGAAAGCTTGTCCCATTCCAAGAAAAATCGCAGTGATAAACTATCATTCGTAGCCATTGGTTTCTACACAGAAAAATTACGAGTGTTAATAAAGGACTTAACATGTTCTTCCCATATTATAATTAATAATGAATCATGTTATTAATTAACTCGAGTTGTTGGGCTCATGGGCCGAGATCCATATTATGTCAAGATATAGCCAGACGAGGGCCTGGAACAACTATATCCCAATTTTTAGGTAGGAACGCCGTCCAATCCCAACCTAGGGACTCTCGGTTTGATGGGTCTGTTGGCACTTACCCATCTGTGCTTAGGGCCAGGAACATCCTACTACCCACGCTAAGTCAAAACCTCCATTCAAGTGTTAGAGTAACCAATACTCCAACCCAATACAAAATGACGATACTCCAGTGCATCCAACGAGGGTTGGTCTACAACTGGCCCATCCCCACTTCGAGTAGGTTATGAATGAGGGAAGCACTTTTAAGAGACTTAGTAATTACCTTTTAGTTATTAGATTCAATTAATAACGGCTTAGATGCATAGGCGGGTGAAATAGGGTTTGTACATACATTCTCACACATGTGAATAAATAAAGCATAATTAAATAAAAATGAAATGCTATGGGCCAAAATTTACATCCTAATATAATTCTAGTAAACCTATACTAGAACGACATCAGGTGGGCCGCATCCTCATCCTTCTAGCACGCCAATCCAATCGGCTTCTTCTTTACATAATTCCATAATAAACACATAAAATAAAATTACATAAAAAGAAAACGGCGCGTAGGCCGTATTTACCAAAAGAATATTACAACCCAATAAAATAAGGCCCAAAACATCCATTCATGTATTTAATCATACATCCATGTAAACCAATACATACAATTTATAAACATGTGAAATGCATGAATTAATCCCATTTCAAATATGTCCATAGCCATTATTTTGAAATCGCCAAATTTTGGCCAATCATGGTTCTAAACCCGTGCGGGCTTTGGGCCTCCAACCCAGGCACAATTGCTCCCAATCCAATTGGAAAACCATGAATTCCAAAATTAGCCGTCCAGGTAATCGTGCCAAGAAAACCCGAACCAATTTCAATTAACCGTATTAATTTCTCCAAAATTAATATCGCATGAACGAAAAATAAATTTCATTCATAAAACATGCGCATAAAATTTCCAAAATGAAACACGCATAAAAACAATTAAAATTTTAAAACCCCACACGCATAAAAATTACCAAAATTTAAACACGCATATTTTTAAAATTTTAAATCCGACCCGGCCCAAAAATCCCGCGAAATCCAAATTCGGGCCCGGCCCGCTGCGCGGGGCAGCCGCGGCGCTGCTGCCCAGCAGCAGCCCCGCTGCCGCGCAGCGGCTGCTGCCCAGCAGCAGCCTGCTGCTGGCGTGCAGCAGCTGCTGCCCAGCAGCAGCTGCTGGCGCACAGCAGCCCTGCTGCTGGCGTGCAGCAGCTGCTGCCCAGCAGCAGCTGCTGGCCAGCAGCAGCCCAGCTGCTGCCGAGGCAGCAGCCAGCAGCAGCTGCTGCCTGTGGCGCCTAGCGCCGCAGGCAGCGGCTGCTGCCCCCGTTTCGACCCGAAACGGTCCGTGATTTTTTTTCGCATAAAAACAACATGAAATTAAATCACCAAGAAATAAAATCATGCAATGGAAAAATAAATCTAGCATAAACCTATATGCAAAAATAAATTTCCATAATCAAAACACAAATAGAAAAAATAAACAAAGCATAAACCAATATGCAAAAATTTTCCATTTGCAAAATTCAAGGGGCAAAATCACAAACCCGAAACCAAAAGAATCCCGTCCACAAAAATCGCCAATTTTAAAACACGGGATCCGCCAAGTTAAAGATTTCCACGGATCAAAAGCCCACTCTGATACCACTGTTGGGATTCGTCACGGGAAACCGACCGATAAAAGCGGAAAAACGCGTCGATTTCCTCGAATCCGGCCCAGGAGCTTAAGATGTGGAAATCAAAAACTTAAAGCATAAAAGGAGGGTTTCAAAAACTCACCACAAAGTCTCTCTAAGAGACGGATGCAGACTGCAGAAATCAAGTGTAGATTCCCTCCAACGTCACGTACACGAACGGCTCTCGGACCGAAACCCGTGCTAGCGACTCGGATGACAAGAAGAGAGCGAGAGAGGGCTGCCCACAACAAGAATTTTGGCCAACTTTGATGCATTATTTCTTATGGAAAGAAATTGGGTGCACACTTGAGAAAATTGGTTCTATCTTTGGATAGATAGATATTTCTTTTGGAAAGAAATAATAAATAGATTAATGCCTTTATTTCCTTGACACAAATTGTATAATACATAAAGTTTACATTAATGTACAAATGTATTATACAAACACAAGGACCAATGCCTCGGGACTAGGGCATTTCCAACACGAACAACCTCGAAATCGAAATATAAAACCCGGAAAAAAAAACCAAACAACCGATATTCAAACGTCCAGAATTCCGAAAACTGACGTTAAAATAACGTATAAATATTCTTAGGCTGAAAAATATCAAAACAGAAAGGCATAAAATGGAAAACGGACTCCTTTCGGCCGTTCGAGACAAATCAGGAATCTGTCCCTGAGGAACAGAGCCGGGCGGCTCTAGGGTCAGAGCCGGCCGGCTCTGTTCTTCACAATCACAGCCGTATGGCTATGATGGGTTGAGCCTGTTTTTCAGAAAAATTTAAAAAAGAGAAAAACATGCAGAAAACACAATGTAAGCAGGTTTAAGGCCTCTCAGAGTTTACCTTGGTGTCTTTCCAATGTACTGGATATGCAAGAACGGATTAAGAGCTTGAAATTGTTGCTGGAGTCTCAACTGGTCAAGAACCACAACGATCTGCAACAAGCCGAAACGAACCCGAAGTGATCTCTAACCAATAAGCAAAGGTTATGGAACTTGAGTTTAATGTTTTTGAATTGATTTAAGTCTTAAATACAATGTTTGGTTTAACTCCTACTTACTCTGTCTAGTTCTCTCTTCTTTCCCTTTCTTCTCTCTTTTTCTTTTTTCTGCTTCTCTCTTTTTTCTGTCTCAAGATTATCAAAAATCCCTCTTTCTTCTGATTTTTTTTCTTTCCTTTTCTATTCTCTCTTTCATATCATATCTCGCATTAAATGGCCGCCTGACCTCTGAAGCGCCCATACTCCTCTTCTAGCAAGACAAGTTGCTTTGTTTTGCAAGGCAACTTGTCTTGCCCACTAGATCGGTACAACTCTAGTCTAGAGTTGACCGGCTCTGGTTCAAGAAACGCGAGCCGCCCAGTTCTAGTAAAAACTGGAGCAAGAAAACGAATCGTCAGACATGCACCTTAAACCCTAGAGACCACTCGAGAGATCTTTCTGGGAGTTTCGGATCATGGATTGCTTGGTTTTCAGAACATTTGAGATGCTTCAGGCAACAATTCGGTCGCTTTCAAGAGCAATTCAAGTCTGTCTGCTCCAACGGTTACATTTGAACTCTCATCATAGAGGTCGGGAAAACCCATGCTCATAGGCTGCCCCTCGCGAGATCAAAGTCGACTAGATCAGTAGCTTATGTCCAATTCGAGTTTGGTCTCACGATCGAGAGTGTGGTGAGAAGAGATGAGAAAACACACCTGATGCCCCTCGTTGGGGTACAGTGTCGTAGACTCACTGTGGGGGAGTGTTCCCGTTATATCGACTTGCTGTGGTGGAGTGCGCCCGTAATATCGACTCACTGTGGTGGAGTTTACCCGTGGTGTCGACTCACTGTGGTGGAGTTTGCCCATGGTGTCGGCTTACTGTGGTGGAGTTTGCCCGTGGTGTCGACTCACTGTGGTGGAGTTTTCCCTTGTTATCGACTCACTGTGGTGGAGTTTGCCCGTGTTGTCGACTCACTGTGGTGGAGTTTTCCCATGGTAATTTTAATTCTTCTCCGTGTGGTGGAGCAACCAAATAATATTGTTTTCTCCATGTGATGGAGTGGACCGTTAAAGTTGAGTTGAAAGCGCGTATTTGTTCCTTGATCGACAATTTTGGAAACAAAAATTTTTGCCCCTTCGATCAAGAATAAATACAGCTTGGGGCCTTTTGGCCTCTAAATACCTCCAAAATCGAGTAATACCCACCTCGGAATTAAATTGGAATAAATGGAAATCATGAAAAATTGAAGAAAATACAATACTTGAAGAATCAGAGCCAGGCGGCTCACAAATAGAGCCGCCCGGCTTAAGGCTAGAGCTGTATGGCTCTAACGGGTTAGAACTTGGAAATAAAAAAAGGGGGCGGCGCCCCTCTGCTTCCCATTTTTTTTTGTCTCGTTCTGCCTTTCTCCCTTCTTTGAAAAATTTCTTCATTTCATTTAGCACAAAATGAGGAAGATGCGAAGAGCTATTCTTGCAAATGCTCCTACACAACAGTCTCCTCATGTGAGGTATTCTTTACCCAAAGGGGAATTTTTCCTGCCCAGTGAATCTACAGTTGACGTGTATGGATTGCGAAAGACGGTTCCATATTGTGGAGTTAGAAGAAATGATCCTGTGTCTGTGGCTTTGAAGCCATCTGCGCACATTATGCAAAATTTGGTTAGTTTTCTCTTCTTTAATTTACCTTTTCTCCTATTTTTGAATTCCTGCAAAATTAACGAAATTAGTTGAAATTACATGAAATTGATGCATTTTTAGAGTAGATTTTGCCCCTAGGAAACTTAATTGATTATTTAGAGTTGATTAAAATCGATTTTTGGGCGAAAAATCACAAAACCTAAGTTTTAGGAACCAAACCGCCAGTTTTCCAAATAGAGCCAGCCAGCTCAACGCTAGAACCGGTCGGCTGTGTTCTTGGCCCGGCAGCTCTGGTCAAGAACAGACCCGGCCGGCTATGGTTAGGGCTGGACGGCTCTGGTTCGACCAAAATCGAGATTCCGAGCTTCTAAATTTGTTTTAAATGCTTCCGGTTAATTTATTTATACAATGCAAAATGTAAACAACTCATAAAACTCCCTATATATTATTTTGCAAATGCAGCAGAACAACCGGGGGGCTGGCTCTGTGACTGACGCATTGTCCTAGTACCGGCGACTTCCCGGTGCGGGAGTTGGTTGATTCGACCAGTCTGGACCAGTTTGTTTGCTCGATGTGCGAGTCTGCACCTCGGATGAGTAGGGGTTTGTTGATGGTGCTCTTAGAGCGATGGATGGACTCCACCCATACTTTCTATTTCCCGATCGGTGAGTTTACCGTTACACCCGAGGATTTCATGGTTATCATCGGCCTATCCTTCGGTGGGCGTACTATAGATTTTAATCAATCGTTGGAGCGAGGAGGCTTCAGGCCAGACGTGATTGCCATGCTGATTGGTTTGACTCCCGCAGGCAGGCGGGTCCAGGGGAGTACCCTTCGAGACTATTGGCTGAGTAGACAAGACAGTCTGCCTGAGAGCGCTTCATTCCCACTTAGGGATGTGAGACGTTGCGCTTGGGTATTCTTGCTATTCGCCCTGAGCACTCTGCTATTCCCTATAGGTTAGAGCGACCAAAACTTTGCTGTGCTCCCATCACTGATACAGTTAGAGGATATTGGGAGTCTAAGCTGGGGGCGAACCGGGCTAGCTCAGCTATACTATGGCCTTGACGTCTGTGCCCGCGGAAGGCACAAGGAGTTGAAGGGTGCTTGCATAGTTCTTCATGTGAGTTACCATCCTCTTTTTTTTTAACTGACTTTTTTGGTTATTATACAGATTTAGGCGTATGAGTACGCCTTTATCCCTCGACCGAAATTAGCCATACCGGCTAGTGCCATGATTCCTGACTTCCCAGGGTTGTGGCGGTGGTGGGGCTATTGCTGGAGTGAGGTAGACACTGACCCTTGGGTTTCTTGCCAGCTTTTGGCGAATATGACTTTTGAGCAGGTATTCTTCCAATTAAAACATTATTATTCATTTCATTTCATTTATTTTTTTTTACTGTAGTCTGTTTTTTATAGGGTTGTCAACGGGGATCTGGGGACCCGTCCCCGCTGGGGGCCCGCCCGAACGGGGACGGGGATTCCCCGTTTAGAATCCCCGCGGGGCGGGGACGGGGACACTTTTGTCCCCGTTTATTAAACGGGGACGGGGATGGGATTTATCTCTCCCGCCCCACGGACCCGTCCCCATCCCCGTTTAGTTCCCGATGGGGATTTTCGTTAAATCCCCATTTATTTATTTATTTTATTATTTATTTATACATATACATAAATAATTAAATTTTATAATAATAAAACTAAAACTAGGGATTGGTTGATATCCCTAGGTGCAAAACTTAAAATTTAGTCTTTGCAATTGATAGAATTTATCAATTTAGAAACCTCTAATTTAATTTTTCTATATTGGAGTCCTGTACTCTATTTTGAAATAATAATATTAGTAATTGTAATATTTTAATTAAATATCACTTTCTTATAAGAAAAATTAAGTAATTTATTTAATGGTCTCCAAATTGTAATGCTTTTTAACTTATTTTTGTACCAAATTAAATTTTATTTAAAATTTCAAAAAAAAAAAAAAAATCTTAACGGGGACGGGGATCCCCGCGGGGAACCCGTTCCCCGACGGGACCAGGGATGGGGATGAAGATCATCCCCATTTACTAAACGGGGACGGGGATGGGGATCCCAGCCTAGCCGGGGAACGGGGATGGGATTGCCAATCCCCGCCCCTCCCCGCCCCGTTTACATCCCTGGTTTTTTAGGTTATCAAGCTGTGGGGAGATACTGTGTGGTCCATAGAGCTTATAGATGCTTGAAGGCTGGTCCCCCGATGATTTGTCATGGAGAGCCCTGTTAGCTTGGAGTGGTACCTCGGGGAGAGGGTCACTGATTGGCGTGCTGGACCCCAGGAGAGTAGGATACCACCTGCACCTCCAGTTGGACTGTTCTGGCCATATCTATTATCGGAGAAAGATCATCCGGACTTGTTTGGGTCTAGGTATATAGTTATGGGAGATGACGGTGACTACCCGCAGTTCATCCAAAAAACAGCTTCTTCCTCCCATCGGGACTGCACCGTCAGAGGATGCGCTAGCTAGGGTATTTCTTTGTCTTGATTTAACTTCCATTTATTTTGAGGTTGGACTGCCACTTACCATTCCTTTCTTCATTTTCTCTTTAGCCATCTGAGAGAGGTAAGCATCCACGTTCTTCGTCTGGCAGACGTTCCAGTGGTCGTGGGTCTGGGACTGCTAGCGGCCGAGGAGATGGAGGTTCTTCTGCTCACACTAGTATGCCTAGCATCGATACCAAGGCGGGGTACACTGAATCTGTCCCTGAGGAACAGAGCTGGGCAGCTCTAGGGCTAGAGCCGGCCAGCTCTGTTCATCATGAACATAGTCGTACAGCTATGATGGGTAGCCCAGTTTCCGGAAATCGCAGAAATGAAGGAAACGCACAGAAAATACAATGCAAACAGGTTTGAGGTCTCTCAGAGTTTACGTTGGTGTTGTTTTGATGCTTTGAACGTTAAGAAATGGATTGAAAACTTAGAATGTTTCCTAGAAACTCAACCGGCCGAAAACTGAAACAATCCGAAACAACCCAAAACGAGTCTGAAATGATCCCGAATAAATGAGTAAATGTGAAGTGACTTATCACCAATGTTTGGGGATTGTTTTTGGGTATTAGTTTCTTTGTTTTTGGGTTCTCCTCTTGCCTTGTGTCTCGGCCTCTCTTTCTCTACTTCTCTTTCTATTTTTCCCTCCGTCTCTTTCTTTTCGTTTTCTTTTCTTGAGAACCAGAGCCAAAAAGTCCTCTCCCCTCTCCTTGTTTCCTCCTTTATATCTTTATCTTTCATACTCATTTCAATTAATCAGTGTGCTGCCTGATTTTTGATTTTGCGCCTCAAAATCTTTCTGTCAAGCCAAGTTGATCTGCTTTGCAGGGCAACTTGGCTTGCCCACTAAAACCACCCGGCTCTAGTTTGCACTAGAGCCGCGCGGTTCTAGAAAGAGCCGGGGCGAAATTTTGAAAATTGGACGCGCACACCAAACCCTGGAAATGATTCGGGAGACGTTTTCAGGGATTTCGAATTACGTATAGCTTGGTTTTCAGGACATTTGAGATACTTCGGGCAGCATTCTGATCGTTTTCAAGTCCTATTCAAGTCCGTCCTTTCCACAGGTAACAAAGGAATTCTCATCACCGAGGTCGGGAAAAAACCCGTGCTCACAATCATATATGCTAAGGACATAATTTGTATGCATGCAGAGTTCCATTCGAAAGAATATCACATAAGTAATTGAAACCAAATTCTATTGAATTAAACACCTCAGAGGCTAAATTGTTCACATGATAAATGATAATAATAATAAAATAAAACAAATTAAAACATCAAAATGACTATCACCTCCATATGCGGACGGTCTTCTCTTTACTGTAGCATCATGGTCCTCAATGTCTTGTGAACCCGAATCATCCAAGGTTAGGCTAGGGATTATTCTGAATGCTAGGTTTCAAAGCTGGGTCGATAATCTTTTCGTCAACGACCAACTGTTTGATGGCCTTAATCAACTAGGTGCATTCGTTTGTATGGTGACCCATCATCACATGGTAAGAGCAGAAATTGTCTTTATCTGCCTCAGTAGGAGGTGAAAATGGCCTCAAACTCTGCAACAGACCAACTTTTCTACACTTAGCATAGATCAGGCTTACTAACTCAGCCCACGGACTCGTGCCGTTTGAGGAATCTACCTTCCTTAGATCACGACGGCCATGCCAGCCTCATGCATTTCGAACGGAGCTGCATCCAGAGTTGTCTTAGCACTGGACCCTACTGAAGTAGCCTTAGAGCTGCTGCCCTTATACCCTTGAAATTGGTTATTTCTATAGGAGCCCAAAACCTGTTTGCCTCTATGCTCCTCTTCCTCGTATCGCTCGATATGCTTGGACAATTCAACCACTTCATTGAAGGAGTGGAATCTCTTCAATTTCATTTTATCCTTGTATTGGGGTAGATTACCATCCACCAGCTTCACAATGAGCGACTCCAACTTTGGTGCCCCATCCACCAAAACTTGCACATCCATCCACCATTGGTAGTAAGTCGGGAAGGACTCATTTGGCTTCTGGCGGATTCTCTCCAGGTCTTCGAGGGTAGTCTCTACTTGGGTATTATAAGCATACTACTTTATAAAAGCTTCAGATAGGTCCTCACCAGTAGAACGGGTGTATAGAGGCATCTTTATATACCACTTTGCCGCAGCACCCCTGTGAGCACGGGTTTTTTCCCGACCTCTGTGATGAAAGTCATTGTTGCCTTTTTCACAGATAAGCGTGAAGTGGATTCAGACCGACCGGGATAATGTCAGAAATTTCCCAGATGATCCAAATGTGTGTGATAAGTCTTGGTACAGAGCCCCAAAGGAATTCGAGTGAGTATTTAAGAAAGCCAAAGAAAAGAATGAAAAATAAGCAAAATAGGCCAATCTGGTCACTACAACTACGCGGTTGTACTACAGGAGCAAGACTGAACTACAGTCGCATCGCTGTAGTACATTACAGCCCTGCGGCTGTAATTATCAGATTTCCTTTTCTCCATTCAAATCAGCATTTAATTCCGTTTTTTTTAAAACAAAATAAGCTAATCTGGTCACTACAACCACATGGCTGTAATCACCAGACTTCCTTTTTTACCGAAAATCAGTATTTAATTTTGATTTTTAGCCAAAATGGGAGATATAAAAGTCTCATATCCGGAACTAGGGTGAACAGAACAGAGGGAGAGGCAGAAAATTAGAGATTTTGGAGAGAGAAACACATAAAAATAACACATATTTAGGGACTTTTTTAGGGTTCTTAAGAAAAATAAAAGAGTTTGATCTAAAAAATAACTTAAAAAATTTTAACGAAACACATAGAAACCGTTGTAGGGTGTTGTTAAATCGTCACCACTCACTCAATCTCCCTCGGGGTTTCATTCGGGCTTCAGTGATCGTGCATTTTTCGGGTTGTTCGTGACTGCAAGATGCTTTTCTGCATTCGAATCCATCCTTGGTGATCCAAACACTGGAACACAGACTAGGTAACATTCTAAAAGGCCTTCAAAAATCCATTTTTGTTCATTCTGGGTGTTGTTTATTGATGTTTTTTTTTAATTTTTCTGATTTCAGAAGCTGTTTCGATTACAGCTGCCTCGATTAAGATCACAGTCACCCGGCTGTACCTATAGCTGCGCGGCTGTGACCTATAGGGGCATAGCTGTAATCTTCTGATTACAGCAGTTATTACAGCCATTTGACTGTAATCTCTGGGGCAGAAGCTCGGAATGCCCCAAAATCGACCGATAACGCTTCCGTTTTTCGATTAAATGTGTTCTTTATGTTTATTATCGGTCCAATTACATCCCTATGTGCTTAGACTCCTGATTTTCTGATTGATGGATGTAATTTAAAGTTTAGTGATTTTGAGGGATTAGGGATTTTCGGATTTGATTCGATCCGTCTCGGATCCGTTTTGTTGGTTTTAGTATATTTCCAGAAATCCTAGATCCCCCAAAATCACTAAATTTGCAAAGCGGTTTTCAAAAAAAAAGCGAGAAAAGAATATAGGAATCAGTTCTGGAGCACCACAGCCGCTCGGCTGTAGGTGTTACAGCCGCCTGGCTATGTTGCAGCCGCATGGCTGTAATGCCCTACAGCCGCTCGACTGTGGTTTAGGAGGCAGAATTACAGTTTTACCCTTTTGGGTCCCAAACTTTTAATTTTGCACCCTTTTCCTATTCAAAACTGAATTTTGGCGTGTTTACGTTCTTTTTGGACCCTAGATGAATGTTTAACTTAGGCCTACACACGAACGGGACCCCCGGGTCCCGGGATATCCGGCCCACTAAAGTTGGAAAAATGCATGTAAATGAGCCAAACCATTTTCAAATTTGGTTTTTCACCCATAAAACCTAGAGGGCGTTTCAAAAAACTGTTTTCCAGGTCTAACCGGTCCAACCGGTCTGGTCGACCCGGTTACCCCCCTAAATGCATGTCCCCGCTCCTAAAAATCCCTATTCTGTCCTATTTGAGTCTTTTGTATGCCTTGATTATTTGTGCTAACCGTATTTGGATGCAGCTTTTATTTTTGTTATTTTTCATTTTTAATGTACTTAATAAATCATCTCATGTAATTAGGCGATTATAATTTTTTAGATTATCGTGTATAGTAGGTGGCTGTAAATGGTGAGGATGAGAGTTTTCTTTTTCTTGGGTTGTATAATTTGGCCTCTGATTTACTTTTCCGCACTTTTATTTTTTCCACACTTTATTTTAATATTTATATTTATGTCATTTGCATGAGCATCGATTAATAATTAAAAGAAGATAAAATGAGTAGAATTAAGTGAATGCAACATTACGTTATGAAATAATAATTGAAAATAAGTGAGGATTAGTAGATATGTTGCCCGAACCTCGAATCTCTGGATTAGGTGTTGCGTCTGCACTTGGTAGGGAGCTGTACCAAAATTTCTCGGATGAGCTGATTCGGGTGGCGAATCTGTATCTAATCTCAAAATTCTTGTTTCGAGATCTTTAAGTTAAATTGAGATTTTCCAAAAAAAAACCTGTTTTCCAAAATTCACACTTCACCATTAAAATTAAGTTTCTATGAAAAGGGTTTTCTTTAATAAAATGAAAGGTTTTCTTAAAGAAAAGTAAAACCTGTTTTCAAAACCCCAACATTACTTCAAAAAGAAATCCCCAGTCCCCGCCTCGCCGCGCATTCTGAAAAAGGTTGTCCGCTCACAACCCCTCAGAGTAGTCAGAAACAGGTTTAAGAGGTGACCTTTCCCAATCCCATGCTAGTCATCAACCTCATATAACTGTCCAAATGGGCTTCTGGCGGGCCTTCCCCGGTGTAGAAGTGGCTCTCCTCCATCAGCCATCAAAGTAGTCGGGTCGACATACTTAACAGGGTTATAGTGCACCATCTCCTTCAGCTTAGGTAGTACGGCTCCAATATCAGAAAATTTCTGATTGAGATGCTTTTCCAGCATCGTCTCAATCGAGGCTTCCCTTGCCTTCTCAAAGACCTCATCCTCTTTCGACTGACGGTCGGGTTCTCTGTGGTTAATCACTCCACCACTTCCTCCAGGAAGGCTTCCTCCAACACCATTAGTAACTTGGACAAACTATTATCCCTCGCTTCCAACCGAAGTCTGAGTCAGTGGAACAGTCTGAACAGGGATGGTGTTTATCATGGCCTGCACTTGTTCCTTAAGAGTAGCCTTGAACTAGTCTGAGGTTAGGAAGCTCCTCATAAAAGCAGCCATATCGAAAGGCAAGTTTCCACTGTTTCTGTCAGCCATCTCCGCTCTATTCGCTTCTTCTAATAAAACCTGACTATCAATTGGTAGAGTAGGTAACTGAATTTCGACCTCCCAATTTGAGTCTGACCCTGAGCTGATTCCCTCCACGGTGACATGCTCTAATTGAACTGACTGAATTGGTGGGTTCGGCTTTGATTCAATATGAACTAACCGTTTCGAGGTGCGACTCCAAACTGCACATTCAACATAAGGTTAGAAGCTCGAATGGATGTCATAGACCTAGACTCGACACACTAAATGGCGTGTATGATGTGTTCATGTTCATGATCGGATGATGCTTTATGGATGTGGACGATGATGAAAATGACTTTTATTTTTTCTTTCCTTTTGTTTTGGATGTTCAAAGCATACCCCATGCCATGCAAAAGACAATGCAAAAATGTCACATGTGGGCTGACGCACGAACAAAAGTTCAGCGCCTTCGGGGCACCTAGTGGATGTCATGAAATGATCACATGTGTACCGACACACGGACAGAGGTTTGATGCTTTGTAGGTCAATGAAATGACATGTGATGGTCATATGGGAGCCATTCCATAGACAGAGGTTCGATGCTTTTATGGCATCTTAGATGAAGTGATGTCACAATCAAGCCGCGTGTAACCCGAGACACGGACAGCATTTCGGCGTTCATGGAACACCTTGCATGATTTAGGCATGTTATGAAATATCCTAATATGAGTACTAACTCAGCACTCGTGGAGTACCTTAAATGAATTATCGATGTCATAGAACTATCCGATGTGGATCGTGACACACAAGCAAGACTTTGGTGTTGGAAATGCCCTAGTCCCGAGGCATTGGTCCTTGTGTTTGTATGATACATTTGGTACATTAATGTAAACTTTATGTATTATACAATTTGTGTCAAGGAGATAAAGGCATTAATCTATTTATTATATGTCTTGTGCTATATTTTAAATAGAGTATCCAATGGACATATCCATATCCATGTTGTCAAGTGTGAGGCACTTGGCAGTAAGACTGTGGATAGTGAAAACGATATGACCATAAAGTCATCCGTAGTCTGTTCCAATCATGGGAATGAATGGAACCAAAGACTATCATTAGCCTGGTTGTATGGCGGTGTCTTAGCGGTCATAGAACATGGAATGTCAACTAGGTTAATGGGTACATGCAAAAGGGCATGGTACTGGATTGATCCACTTAACGGGAATCTGCATGGTATAGTATCACAAATGATTCTCGTGTAGTACTTGTATAAGTCCTTCGACCGGACCATATGATGGTGCTGCATGTGAGGTGGCACACTTTGGTGTACGCCCAACGGGCCTGTAAAAGGGTGCCAAGTACGGGTACGTTCGGGTGTGTCAGTGAGCATGGCAGCACTATGGATATGCAGAAGGGAATGTCACTCAGTGATTCACTGAGACGATATCATCGGCCTCTTGAAGAATGTTACTGATAAGTGTGCGGCCGCACCCAAATAAGATTGGATCTTGTTTGTGAGTATCAGTTCATTCGGTATCAAGTAAAGGTCCAGACACAAAGAGGGTGATACTTCCATGCCTCTGTGTTGGACACCGATATCAGCGACATGGGATTTACAAGTTCAAACTACAGGGTTACGTTTTCAGTTAGACTGCTTACTCCGTCTTAATTGGGGGCTGCAGTGGCTTGCTAGAGCCCGCCTGCAGTCTGTGGGCCTTGGCCTACTGCCAACATAAAGACGGGCCCATTGGATCGTACACATTGAACGTCTGGACTTTAACTAGTCGGATTAAGTGTGTACTTGGAGTATACACGTTTGGAAGAGAGAGAGATTTATTAATTATATTATATGAATCAATTGGATTGATCAAAGTTATATAATTAATATTTATTTTGGCCCTCTCATTATTAATTCAATGAATTAATAAATGGGATTATTTCCTAGGTGGAAATATTAATATACATATATAAGTTTACATGTATCTCATTTTATGTATGTCTAATTTAATCCCTTGATTAAATTAATAGATCAAATGAATTATAATTTACATGTATGTAATGTATTATATAGCATAATATATATATATACATGTTAACTTGGAATTGCATTTGAAATTAATTCAATCAAAGGAAGTCAAATTGGGCTTAAGACATAAAATGAAATTGCCCACATAAAGTGGGATTATTTGGCCGAAATTTTGGTGTGGAATGGGCAAGGATGGTGAGTCATTTTGTTGGACAAAATGATGATGACACATTCCTTAGGACCAATAGGAAAAGAGTGAGTCATTCTTTGATTTTGAGGTAGCAAAGTTGGACTTTGCTTCCTTAAATGAAATAGAATGATGACAATTTTTGGTGTTGGCCGAATGAAGTTTAGCAAGTGAAGGGATGAGTCAACTTTGGACAAAAGATGATGATGGGTTGGTGACGACTCATGGTGTGAGTCATTAGGTTGAAAATGGGGTAGCAAAGTTGGACTTTGACTTCTCCTTTCACCATCATCTTAATTCTTCTATTAAGGATTTAATAAGAATCATTTTTGTCTTAACTCATCTACTTAGAGGAAGGCTTGGCCGTCCATCACTTGTGCTTTAAGAGAAATTAGTTTTCTTTTAAAGTATGAATTTTGCCCACTTTTATGCATTATTTCTTTTGGAAAGAAATTGGATGCACACTTGAGAGAAACTTGGTTCTATCTTTGGCTAGATAGATTTTTCTTTTGGAAAGAAATTTGGACAGCCATATTTCCTCTTGTGGGCAGCCCTCTCTCCCTCTCTTCTTGTCATCCGAGTCGCTAGCACGGGTTTCGGTCCGAGAGCCGTTCGTGTACGAATCGGTGGAGGAAATCTACACTTGATTTCTGCAGTCTGCATCCGTCTCTTAGAGAGACTTTGTGGTGAGTTTTTGAAACCCTCCTTTTATGCTTTTAGTTTTTGATTTCCACATCTTAAGCTCCTGGGCCGGATTCGAGGAAATCGACGCGTATTTCCGCTTTTATCGGTCGGTTTCCCGTGACGAATCCCAACAGTGGTATCAGAGCGGGCTTTTGATCCGTGGAAATCTTTAAACTTGGCGGATCCCGTGTTTTAAAATTGGCGATTTTGTGGACGGGATTTATTTTTGGTTTGGGGTTTGGTGATTTTGCCCCTTGAATTTTACTTATGGAAAATTATTTGCATATGGTTTATGGAAATTTTATTTTGCATATAGGTTTTATGCTAGATTTAATTTCCTATGCATGATGTTATTTCTTAGTGATTTAATTTCATGTTGCTATTTTTGTTGCGGGAAAAAATCACGGACCGTTTCGGGCCGAAACGGGGGCAGCAGCCGCTGCCTGCGGCGCTAGGCGCCACAGGCAGCAGCTGCTGCTGGCTGCTGCCCCGGCAGCAGCTGGGCTGCTGCTGGCCAGCAGCTGCTGCTGGGCAGCAGCTGCTGCACGCCAGCAGCTGGGCTGCTGCTGGCCAGCAGCTGCTGCTGGGCAGCAGCTGCTGCACGCCAGCAGCAGGGCTGCTGCGTGCCAGCAGCTGCTGCTGGGCAGCAGCTGCTGCACGCAAGCAGCAGGCTGCTGCTGGGCAGCAGCCGCTGCGCGGCAGCGGGGCTGCTGCTGGGCAGCAGCGCCGCGGCTGCCCCGCGCGGCGGGCCGGGCCCATTTTTGGATTTGGCGGGATTTTTGGGCCGGGCCGGATTTAAAATTTTAAAACAATATGCGTGTTTAAATTTTGGTAATTTTTATACGCGTGGGATTTTAAAATTTTAATTGTTTTTAAACTTGTGCGTGTTTATTTTGGAAATTTTATGCGCATGTTTTATGAATGAATTTATTTTTCGTTCATGCGATATTTATTTTGGAAATAAATACGGTTAATTGAAATTGGTTCGGATTTTCTTGGCACGATTACCCGGACGGCTAATTTTGGAATTCATGGTTTCCCAATTGGATTGGGAGCAATTTTGCCTGGGTTGGAGGCCTAAAGCCCGCACGGGTTTAGAACCATGATCGGCCAAAATTTGGCGATTTCAAAATAATGGCTATGGACATATTTGAAATGGGATTAATTCATGCATTTAACATGTTTATAAATTGTATGTATTGGATACGTGTATGTATGATTAAATGCATGAATGGATGTTTTGGGCCTTATTTCTTTGGGTTGTAATATTCTTTTGGTCAATACGGTCTACGCGCCGTTTTTCTTTTATGTAATTTTATTTTATGTGTTTATTATGGAATTATGTAAAGAAGAAGAAGCCGATTGGATTGGCGTGCTAGAAGGATGAGGATGCAGCCCACCTGATGTCGTTCTAGTATAGGTTTACTAGAATTATATTAGGATGTAAATTTTGGCCCATAGCATTTCATTTTTATTTAATTATGCTTTATTTATTTACATGTGAGAATGTATGTACAAACCCAATTTCACCCGCCTATGCATCTAAGCCGTTATTAATTGAATCTAATAACCAAAAGGTAATTACTAAGTCTCTTAAAAGTGCTTCCCTCATTCATACCCTACTCGAAGTGGGGATAGGCCAGCTGTAGACCAACCCTCGTTGGATGCACTGGAGTATCGTCATTTTGTATTGGGTTGGAGTATTGGTTACTCTAACACTTGGATGGAGGTTTTGACTTAGCGTGGGTAGTAGGATGTTCCTGGCCCTAAGCACAGATGGGTAAGTGCCAACAGACCCATCAAACCGAGAGTCCCTAGGTTGGGATTGGACGGCGTTCCTACCTAAAAATTGGGGTATAGTTGTTCCAGGCCCTCGTCTGGCTATATCTTGATATAATATGGATCTCGGCCCATGAGCCCAACAACTCGAGTTAATTAATAACACGATTCATTATTAATTATATATGGGAAGAACATGTTAAGTCCTTTATTTACACTCGTAATTTTTCTGTGTAGAAACAAATGGCTACAAATGATACTTTATCACTGCGATCTTTCTTGGAATGGGACAAGCTTTCTGGCCCTAACTTTTGGGACTGGTCTATGAACTTAAGGAAAGTTCTAAGACAAGATTCTAAAGAGTATGTGCTCGAAAAGCCTGTACCGGATGTGCCAAAGGGAAGTAATCCACCGGCTGCCCAGCTGGAGGAATACCTGGCACATGTAAAAGATAACCGGGATGTGACATGCCTGATGTTGGCTAGTATGGTTCCTGAATTGCAAAAGCAGTTCTTGGATCATCAGGCCTTTGCTATAATGACAACTCTTAATGAGATGTTTTATGAGCAAGCTTATCAGGAAAGGTACCTGATCCACAAGGCATTCCGCAGCTGTAAGATGGGAGCCGGGACATCTGTGAGTGCACACGTGCTCAAGATGAAGGGCTATCTGGATAATTTAGCCCGTCTCGGAACTCCTATCTCACGGGGGCTGGCGGTTAGCACGATCCTGGATTCTTTACCGGATTCTTATGATCAATTCATCCTAAAATTTTACAAGCAAGGGATGGACCGTACTGTTAGTGAGCTGCATTGGATGCTTGAGCTCGCTGAACTGTCGATCAAGAAGACTCCGCCGGTACTTGAGGTTAACAAGGGGAAACCTCTTTTCGCTAAAGGCAAGGCAAAGGCCAAGGCCAAGGCTAAGGAAGCCAAGGCTAAAAAGGCTAAAGCCCAGCCCAAGGCCCGTTCCAAGGATGTCTGCTTCGGTTGCAAGCAGGCTGGACATTGGAAAAGATCGTGTCCCAAGCTTTTGGGAGAGAAAAGGAAGACGCAGGGCGTGTCTTCATCAGGTATATATGTCATAGACATTAACCTCTGTTTCAACATCTTATGTATTGGATACTAGATGTGGTTCTCACATTTGTTGAATGTGCAGGGACTTAAGAACAGGAGATCACTGGGATCGGGACAAGTGGACTTGCAGGTCAGAAATGGAGCAAGGGTTGCTGCCATAAAGATCAGCGGGACCAGCTTATGATGCCTAGTAGATTAGTTTTGTTACTGCTGAAACAATGTTATTTTGTACCTGTTATGTACAGGAATATTATTTCTGTTTCGGTTTTGGATATTTCTGGATGTACATTTACTATTGATAATAGTAAAAAGGGTTTATCTAGAAAAGAATTATTTTATGGAGTAGCTCTATTAAATAATGTCTTTTATATCCTGGATCTAAATGAAACTAATCATGTCTATAATATACATACTTAAAGGGTTAAGCCTAACGAACTTAATCCGGTTTACCTTTGGCATTGTCATTTAGGCCACATAAACAAGAAGCGCATAGCTAGGCTTCACATTGCTTGAATCCTAGGATCATTTGACATGGAGTCACTTGATATATGCGAGTCTGGTTTATAAGGTAAAATGACTAAAAGGCTAAAAGGGTTGCTAGCTTATTGAACCTAATGCATTGAGATGTATATGGACCGACAAGCATAGCAACCAGGGGTGAACATCTATACTTCGTATCCTTCACAGACGATTTCATCAGAAATGGCCATGCCTATTTAATGAAATATAAGTCTGAGACCCTTGATAGGTTCAAGGGAGTAAGAAACGAAGTACAGAACTAGGCAGGAATATCAAAGCCTTTCGGTTGGACCGAGGTGGTGAGCATATAAGCCTATAGTTTGACTCATTTTGAGAGAGCATGGAATAGTTCCACAGCTCACTCCTCCAGGAACACCACAATGGAATGGGGTGTCCGAACAGAGGAATAGGACCCTGTTGGACATGGTCCGCTCAAACAATGACTCATGCCTCTCTCCCTATAAGTTGTAAAGGATACACTCTTGAGACAATGGCTCTCATTTCCAATTATACTCCGACTAAGGCTTTGGCAAAGACCCCATTTGGAAAATGGACGGGCAGGGTGCCCATTGTGTCTTTCTTACGGATTTGGGGTTGTTATGCATAAGTCAAGAAATTGACTGTGAGCAAAACTAGCACCCAAAACCGACTAATGCCTGTTTGTGAGCTACCCTAGGGAAACCAAAGGGTATTCCTTCTACAACCCCGCTGAGAACAAGGTGTTCATGGCTCGAAAGGGGGTCCTTCTTGAAAAGGGGTTTCTTTCCAAGAAAGACAGTGGGAGCGATATTGAACTCAGGGAAGTTCAAAGCTCAGAAACTCCTGAAAAAGGATAACTCGGAGACCAGGGTGAAGCTTCCAAAAGGGGAAGCACCAGCCCAGGTCACACAAGGACCTAAAAGGTCTGGTAGGGATCATCAGGAACATGGAAAACATCAGTTTTTGTTTCTAATGATTACGCTCCTTTTGTCTTGGACGAAGAGGAGCTCAAAACCTACTAGTAGGCTATAGCTAGCCCACTGTCTGCCATGGTGGTGGATTTGCAATCTATGTACGATAATCAGGTTTGGAACCTGATTGATTCACCTCCTGGTGCTAAGGTAATAGGTTGCATGTGGTGCTATAAGCTATAGGCCGATAATACCTTTCAGGGTGTGTATAAGAGGTTTAGTGGGAGCATAGTAACTTTCCAGGTATTATATATGGATGGCATCCTTCTGATTGGAAGCGACATACCAACACTACAAGGGAATTGTAATGGTTGTGTAAGTGCTTCGCAATGAAGGACTTAGGCGAAGCTGAGATGATCCTAGGGATCAGGATCTACAGGGTTAGATCCAATCGGCTTCTAGGCCTAAGTCAGGCCAAGTACATAGACATAGTTCTGAAAAGATTCAGCATGGACCTGGCTAAGAAAGGTTTCTTGCCAATAGGTCATGAGCTGAAACTTAGCAAGAAGTACTGTCCTAAGACAAGGCAGGATAGGGAGAACATGAATTGGTTCTATATGCTTCGGCCATAGGATCAATCATGTACTCCATGCTATGTACAAGACCTGATGTCGCCTTTGCACCAAGTATGATGAGCCTGATCCCGAGTGGATCACTGGTAGGCTGTCAAAGCAATCCTGAAGTACCTTAACCGGACTAAGGATAGCTTCTTAGTGCATGAAAGGTAGGAAGAGCAGTCAGTTACTAGGTACACTGATGTAAGCTTCCAGACCGACCAGGATGAATATAAGTCGCAGTATAGGTATGTGTTCATGCTAAATGGTGGTGCTATTGTTGGAGAGGCTCCAAGTAATAGACCATCGCGATTTCTATCACAGGAACTGAGTACATTGCAACGTGTGAAGCAGCTAGGGAAGCTGTGTGGATAATGAAGTTTATCATGCAACTGGGGGTAGTGTCAACTATCCAGTAACCAGTTGATATCTTCTGTGACAACGCAGGGCTGTTGCACAAGCTATGTGCCCCGGTCACACATATACACGAAGCACGAACTCAGGGAGGTTCACCCATTGCGAGAAATCGCTGAGGGGGTGACATCTCATTACAAAGAGTGGACACCAAAGACAATGTCGCAGATCTTTTGACCAACATGCTTGGCTATGCCTATGCACGAAGGTTGTACTAGATCTATAGGGATTAGACCCATGCCTAGTAGGTACTAGTGCAAGTGGGAGATTGTTGGAAATGCCCTAGTCCCGAGGCATTGGTCCTTGTGTTTGTATGATACATTTGGTACATTAATGTAAACTTTATGTATTATACAATTTGTGTCAAGGAGATAAAGGCATTAATCTATTTATTATATGTCTTGTGCTATATTTTAAATAGAGTATCCAATGGACATATCCATATCCATGTTGTCAAGTGTGAGGCACTTGGCAGTAAGACTGTGGATAGTGAAAACGATATGACCATAAAGTCATCCGTAGTCTGTTCCAATCATGGGAATGAATGGAACCAAAGACTATCATTAGCCTGGTTGTATGGCGGTGTCTTAGCGGTCATAGAACATGGAATGTCAACTAGGTTAATGGGTACATGCAAAAGGGCATGGTACTGGATTGATCCACTTAACGGGAATCTGCATGGTATAGTATCACAAATGATTCTCGTGTAGTACTTGTATAAGTCCTTCGACCGGACCATATGATGGTGCTGCATGTGAGGTGGCACACTTTGGTGTACGCCCAACGGGCCTGTAAAAGGGTGCCAAGTACGGGTACGTTCGGGTGTGTCAGTGAGCATGGCAGCACTATGGATATGCAGAAGGGAATGTCACTCAGTGATTCACTGAGACGATATCATCGGCCTCTTGAAGAATGTTACTGATAAGTGTGCGGCCGCACCCAAATAAGATTGGATCTTGTTTGTGAGTATCAGTTCATTCGGTATCAAGTAAAGGTCCAGACACAAAGAGGGTGATACTTCCATGCCTCTGTGTTGGACACCGATATCAGCGACATGGGATTTACAAGTTCAAACTACAGGGTTACGTTTTCAGTTAGACTGCTTACTCCGTCTTAATTGGGGGCTGCAGTGGCTTGCTAGAGCCCGCCTGCAGTCTGTGGGCCTTGGCCTACTGCCAACATAAAGACGGGCCCATTGGATCGTACACATTGAACGTCTGGACTTTAACTAGTCGGATTAAGTGTGTACTTGGAGTATACACGTTTGGAAGAGAGAGAGATTTATTAATTATATTATATGAATCAATTGGATTGATCAAAGTTATATAATTAATATTTATTTTGGCCCTCTCATTATTAATTCAATGAATTAATAAATGGGATTATTTCCTAGGTGGAAATATTAATATACATATATAAGTTTACATGTATCTCATTTTATGTATGTCTAATTTAATCCCTTGATTAAATTAATAGATCAAATGAATTATAATTTACATGTATGTAATGTATTATATAGCATAATATATATATATACATGTTAACTTGGAATTGCATTTGAAATTAATTCAATCAAAGGAAGTCAAATTGGGCTTAAGACATAAAATGAAATTGCCCACATAAAGTGGGATTATTTGGCCGAAATTTTGGTGTGGAATGGGCAAGGATGGTGAGTCATTTTGTTGGACAAAATGATGATGACACATTCCTTAGGACCAATAGGAAAAGAGTGAGTCATTCTTTGATTTTGAGGTAGCAAAGTTGGACTTTGCTTCCTTAAATGAAATAGAATGATGACAATTTTTGGTGTTGGCCGAATGAAGTTTAGCAAGTGAAGGGATGAGTCAACTTTGGACAAAAGATGATGATGGGTTGGTGATGACTCATGGTGTGAGTCATTAGGTTGAAAATGGGGTAGCAAAGTTGGACTTTGACTTCTCCTTTCACCATCATCTTAATTCTTCTATTAAGGATTTAATAAGAATCATTTTTGTCTTAACTCATCTACTTAGAGGAAGGCTTGGCCGTCCATCACTTGTGCTTTAAGAGAAATTAGTTTTCTTTTAAAGTATGAATTTTGCCCACTTTTATGCATTATTTCTTTTGGAAAGAAATTGGATGCACACTTGAGAGAAACTTGGTTCTATCTTTGGCTAGATAGATTTTTCTTTTGGAAAGAAATTTGGACAGCCATATTTCCTCTTGTGGGCAGCCCTCTCTCCCTCTCTTCTTGTCATCCGAGTCGCTAGCACGGGTTTCGGTCCGAGAGCCGTTCGTGTACGAATCGGTGGAGGAAATCTACACTTGATTTCTGCAGTCTGCATCCGTCTCTTAGAGAGACTTTGTGGTGAGTTTTTGAAACCCTCCTTTTATGCTTTTAGTTTTTGATTTCCACATCTTAAGCTCCTGGGCCGGATTCGAGGAAATCGACGCGTATTTCCGCTTTTATCGGTCGGTTTCCCGTGACGAATCCCAACATTTGGTGTCACCATGACACCAATGGTGAATGGTTATGATGTCATGTGATGATATTGTGTGATCCACCACACGAACATAAGCCTGTCCTCTAATAGTGCAATGATGTAATGAAATGGCCAAATGCAATCCAGTGCACAGGCGAAATACGGGTAGTCTTGGGGACTCCTAATATGTCATGAAATGAAATGGTCGTGAAGGGCATATCTAGAACATCCTTACATTGTGGATGGGATGAGATGGTATGAATGCCCATGACATACAAAATGCAAATGGCTGCATAAAAAACGTGGTTAGGATGTATGACATACAAGATGATGTCGTGTATGCTTTATGAAATGCGAGCACACAAGATGTATGTGACACACGGGTAAGATGTTAGGGCTGCAAGAAAATGTGGTTAGTATAACATCACATGTATGATGATGCTTCAAAATGGCTGCATAAAAATGTGGTTAGAAAATGGCACATGAATGATGCGTGTTTGATGTTGCATGTAAAGGTCAAAAATGAAACCACCATAGAACAAACATTAGCACACGCAATAATATGCTCACCCTTCCAACCTTATTTCTCCATTCGATTGGCCTCGCATTCTTCCTAGGTGTTGGGTCTCTTTGGCATCAACCGGGGATACCCAAGGTGCACTCTCAATGTCCATTTTCAAATATATGTTTTGGTAACCCTAAGGGGAAGTTGCTAGGCCGTTACATGAAGGTATAAGTCAAACCAAGGGTCGTACAGGTTCCCATAGCAAAAATATACTCCTCACTTCTCTCCACTCAAGGGTCCAAATGAAGGGGTACGTACAAGGCTATGAGTGGTTTACCCCCTCGAGTGTCCCCAATCCTAGCGGAAGAGGTAGGTCACCTTTGGAAGTAAACCGGGCTTAATCATGTGTTGGAGGGATTAAAGAAGAGAAAATGTCATGCTATGTGGTTGTGGATGAGATATCGAGTTATGAATTAATAATTGACTTCAAGTGAGGATGTATTTCAATTGTTGCCTAAGTTCCTTAAGTTTTTTTATGAAAAACTTTTTGAAAGAAATCGTTATTCCCCAGCAGAGTCGCTACTGTGAGCGGACGACGTCTTTACGGAATGCGCAATGAAGCGGGAACTGGGGATCTTCTTTTCGAAGAGATGAAGTGGTTTTGGAAAATGGGTTTTAATCTTCTTTAAGAAAGCCTTTCATTTTATTGGGAAAACCCTTATTGTAGAAAGCTTAATTGTAAGTGTGAATTTTGGAGAATAGGTTTTTTAGAAAATCCCAATTTAAACTTAAAGATCTCGAAACCTAAATTTCGAGATTAGATACACAGTCGCCACCTGGATCAGCTCATCCGGGAAATTCTGGTACAGCTCCCTACCAAGTGTAGACGCGGTACCTAATCCAGAGATTCAAGGTTCGGGCAACACATCTACTAATCCTCAAACTTGTTTTCAATTATTATTTCATAATGTGATATGACATCCACTTAAATCTACTCATTTTATCTTCTTTTGTTTTAGTTTATGCTTATACACGTGACATAAATATAAACCCAAAAGATAAAGTGCAGAAAAAAAAATAAAGTGTAGGAAAAGTAAAGTAGAGGCCCAATTATACAACCCAGAAAAGAGAAAAAGCTCTCATCCTCACCATATACAATCACTAATAATACACGATGATCTAAAAAATTACAATCGCCCAGATACACGAGATAATCTATTAAGTACATCAAAAATGAAAATAAAAAGAAAAGCTGCATCCAAATATGGTTAGCACAAATAATTAAAACACACCAAGGACTCATATAAGACAGAATAGGGGTATTTTGGGAAACGGGATCATGCATAAGGGGGTAATCGAGAAGTCAGGGCGACTACTCGATTAGACCTGGAAAACATTTTATTGAAACACCCTGTAGATTTTATGGATAAAAAACCAATTTTGAAAACAATTTGGCTCATTCTACATGCATTTTCCAACTTTTAGCAAGCCGGATATCCCGGGACCTAGGGGTCCCGTTCATGAGTGGGTCTAAATTAGACATCCTTCTGGGGTTCAAAACTGTAAACACGCTAAAAATCTGTTTTGAATTGAAATGAGACACAAAATTACAAGTTAGAGGCCCTAAAGGGCAAAATTGTAATTCTGTTTCTCGGGCTACAGCCGTGCGGCTGTAGTGCTCTAGAATGTATTTCTGTTTTCTTTTCTCGTTTTGAAAATCATTTTTGATGATTTTGAGCGATCGGGGATTTTTGGAAACTCATAAAACACCACGAAAACGGATCCAAAGCGGATCAAATAAGTCTGGAAATCCCTAAAAACCCGAAATAACCAAACTTTACCATTACATCGACCAATCATAAATCCGAAAACCAAAAATGAAACACGTATGGATGTAATTGGACTGATAATATTCATGAAAAATACATTTGATTTGAAAACGGAAGCGGTATCGGGCATCCGGAGCTTCTGCCCCTGAAGATTACAGCCGTGCGGCCGTGGATTAAAGCCGTACCCCTATAGGACATTACAGCCATGCCCTTATAAGCTACAATGGCACCCCTGTAGGGCATTACAGCCGTGCCACTGTAGGGCATTATAGCTGCACCCCTGTAGGTTACAGCTGCGCGGCTATAATCATCAGACGGGGTTGCTATAGCTAGGTTCGCTTCCAGATTTGATAAAAATGCAAAAACATAAACAAATAACACCTAAAACAAATCAAAAAGGGTTTTTATGGCCTCTTAGAGTATACCTTGTCTGTATTCCAGCATATTGGATCACCAGAAACGAATTTGGTCACTGGAAAACGCCTCAAAATCACGAACAACCTGAAATCGCCAAAACTTGAACGGACCTCGAATTGGCCTGAACAAACGCCAAATGGATTAGGATTGCACTCCAATTTGATTTATTTGAGAACCTTAATGTTTTCTATGGATTAAGATTAAGATTGACTGCTTGCTGAACAAATCTAGTGAATTCTCTCTCTAAAAGCCCTATTTTCTCTTTCTAACTCTCCCCAAGAACCCTAATTTTTGTGTTTAATTTTTTGAAAAGCCTCTCTGTTCTGTTCCCCTGTTAATTTCCATTTCTATGGCTTTTATGTCACCCCAAAATAGGGTTAAAATCTGAATTAATTACTAACTTTTGCTTATTTAGGAAATCTGGTGATTACATCTGCCCGGCTGTAGTCGACTGCAGTGACCAAATTAGGCTATTTCTACGTTTTTCCCTTTTTCTCTTTGGTTCTTTCAAACGCTCACTCGACCTTCTTCGGGGTTCTGTACCAAGACTTGTCACACACATTCAGGTCACTCAGGATAACTTTGGCACCATTCCGGTCGCTCCAAACCCGCCTCATGTTTATCCATGAAAAAGGTAATAATAGCTTTCATCATTGAGATCGGGAAAAAACCCGTGCTCACAGATACACTATTACAGTGATTATACCTAGGGTTGTAAATGGGGAGGGGCGGGGCAGGGATTGCATTTCCCATCCCTGTCCCCAGATTATTCCAGGATCCCTGTCCCCGCTCCGTTTATTAATCGAGGATAAAGTTCTGTCCCATTCCCGACCTTAGCGGGGATTTAGCTAATTTTATATTTTATAAAAAAAACCAGTAAAATTTCAATTTTCACCCTCAAATTTATCCAAATATGCATTAAACTATAAACATAAAATTCTCAAAACTCAATTCTCAAATACATTAATATATAATTAATAATTATACATAAAATAACATCAATATAATATCATCAGCTCCTACTTGGACCTTTTCTCCAATTCCAATCTTCATTTTCATGCCAAATTTCCAATTGAAACCTAGCAAATTAGCAATATAAAATTCATAAGTTTCAGATTTTGTAAACAATTAAATGGGAACAATTGACTAATGAAAATGAAACATTACAGCATTATCTCCATCTTCATCATCGAGAGTGAGAGTTAGGGATTTCAATAGAATTAGGTTTTATTAGTTTATAAAATATTGGGTATTATCAGTTTATAGCAGAGTACTGGGAATCGAATTGGGTATCATTAGTTTATAAAATATTAAAATTCGTTTTATTTATTTTATTTTATAAAATTATAAGTAATAAATAAACAAATATAAATGGGGATTCGGGTATTTAATCAGGGATCCCCCTGGGTCTTTAACGGGGATGAGGACAGGGCCCATGGGGTGGGTAGGGCTATTACCATCCCTGTCCCCGTTTATTAATCGGGGAAAAATTTGTCCCCGTCTCCCCTCCCCCCCCCCCCGGCGGAGATTTTAATGGAGGATTTCCCGTCCCCATCCGGGGACGGGCCCCTGCTACCCGATGGACAATCCTAATTATACCTTAAGATGCACTATTATAGTGATTATACCTTAGTTATACCTTTAGATGCACTATTACATTGATTATACCTTAGTTATTGCAGGGATTCATCATCAGAAAAATAACATGGCGCAGCGGAAAATATACCGTTTAAAATTTCCAAGAATCCACCTATCGTGTCCAATTACCATTGATTAGAATAAAACCAATTTGAATCAAGGGAGATTAACTCATCGGATTCATCTCTTCTAGAGACTGCTGTAGAATCGTTTCTTGAAACTGCGATCTCCAAAGTCCGGTGCACGACCAACTATTGAGCGGGAACTGGTGCTAACCGAAGACGCGAAGGAATGAAGGATTAATGCTGGGATTTTCAACTGTTTTGGGGCTGCTCTTGGTGGCTGAAATTTCCAGCAATTAATTAGGGTTGAATTCGGGTTTTCTTCCTTAAGTGTGCCCTTATATAGACACCTTTACTAATTGGGTTTTAATTAGGTTAATTAAACCGAAGCCCACTAGAATTATAATTACATAAATAAACTTTAATTAAAAAGTATATACTATGTAATTTAATTCCATTTGGCTAAATTTAATTACCCCTAAATAAAATTAAATCACACTTAAGTAAATACAATACATGTATTTAATTTTCCTACTTAGGAAAATTATTTAATTTATTGTTTACTTTATGTAATTCAATTAATTGATAAATTAATTAATTACATTATGTAAACTTATTAATTAAATTAATCAATCCAATGTTAATTAATTACCTTGACACCGAATGTCAACTAATTAATTAACACATTCCTTCCAATGTATATTACATGCACAATTTCTATAAGTTCCGGCTCAGTTCATTTATGTGCGCGAACCTATGGGTCTGTCTTTATATTGGCAGTAGGTCCAAGGCTCACAGACTGTAAGTGGGTTCTAGCAAACCATTACAGCCCCTAATTAAGATAGAGATGCAGCAGTCTTTAGAAGACACTCACCCGGTAGTAATCTCATAGTGTCCTTTGCCTAACGATATCGATATGAATAAATAAGAGGCATGGTGTCCATCATCCTCTTCTGTTATTTATCATATTTCTTGATCTTGAGTTGAGTGATTAATCAAATAAGCACCGACTTACTTGGGTATGGCCATACACTTATCAGTCCCACTCATCAAGTGGCCAGTGATATCATCTCGGTGTTACCCGAGTGGCAATTCCATCACTTCATCATCAATATCAATATGTTCGCCTGTCCACCCAATCATAGCCATATTTAGCATCCTTTTACAGACCTATTAGGCATATGTCAAAGTGAATCGGATTCTATATTAATAATATAATGAAATCTGGTCTAAGGACAAAAGAGACCTACTCAAGAAAGACCTATGACGCGACAACCATGTGGCTTTCTTGTGCGGATCGATCTAGTCCTATGTCAATGACATGTACCTATATTCATGACTGACTTTACAAGTACTATGGCTAGTTAAGAACTGCCATACAGTCATCAAATATACAAGTTTGTGGTTCTATTCGTTCCCACGATTAGAACAGACCTAGGATAGGTTTTATGATTATCAATCAATGGATACTCTACTCATATTATAACACAAGATATAAATGAAATAAATTAATTGCCTTTATTAATGTGACACAAATAATGTATTCATACAATGAGTCTTAATGTATAATACAAAATACAAGAATCCAATGCCCTAAGAACTAGGGCACACCAATAATCTCCCACTTGCACTAGTTCCAAGTGGGCATTGCCCTAATTCCTATAGATCTGGTATGACTGTCGTGTTGTGTCTGCTGCAGCGCTTTGGTCAATAGATCAGCGATATTATTCTTGGTGTCAACCTCTGCAATGATATGTCACCTTTGTTCATGATCTCTCGAATGAGGTGAAACTTTCTGAGTACATGTTTGGTTCTCTTGTGTGACCGGAGCTCCTTAGCTTGTGCGATGGCCCCGTTGTTGTCACAAAAAACATCAACTAGGTCTAGGATAGTAGGTACTACTCCCAACTCAGTTATGAATTTCTTAATCCAAATGGCTTCCTTTACAGCTTCGCACGCCGCTATGTACTCAGCTTCCGTTGTAGAGTCAGCAATGGTGGCCTGCTTTAAGGACCTCCAACTAATGGCACCGCCATTCAGGAGAAAAACATAACCAGACTATGACTGGTTCTCATCGCCATCAGTCTCAAAGCTTGCATCAGTGTAACCTGACACTACCATCTCATCTTGACCTCTATACACTAAGAAAGCATCCTTAGTTTGATTAAGGTACTTCAGGATTACCTTGATAGCCTTCCAGTGTTCCTCCCTGTGGTCCGACTAGTACTGGCTAGTCATACTTAGTGCAAACGCGACATTAGGCCTCGTACATAATATGGAGTACATGATAGATCCAATAGCAGATGCATAAGGGATCTTTTCCATATTCTCCCGGTCCTTCTTTGTTTTGGGACCATCTTTCTTACTCAGCTTCAACCCATGGCGCATAGGCAAGAATCCTTTCTTTGCCTTGTCCATGCTGAATCTTTTCAAAACCTTGTCAATGTACGTGGCCTGACTTAGGCCTAGAAGCCAATTGGATCTATCTCTGTAGATCCTGATCCCTAAGATCATCTCAGCTTCACCTGAGTCCTTCATTGCAAAGCACCTACTCAACCACTGCTTAACCCCTTACAGTGTTGGTATGTCTCCTCCAATGATAAGGATGTCGTTAACATACAGCACTAGGAAGGTGGAAACGCTCCCACTAACCATCTTATACACACAGGGCACATCATAATTCTGTGTGGAGCCATATTCCGTAATAGCCTCATTGAATCTCTAATTCCATGATGCTTGCTTCAATCCGTAAATGGATCTTTGAAGCTTGCATACCTGGTTTGGATACTTTGGATCGATAAAACCTTCAGGTTATGCCATGTACACATCCTCGAGTAGTTTTCCATTAAGAAAAGCGGTCTTAACATCCATCTGCCATATCTCATAATCGTACCATGCAGCTATGGCTAGTAGTATCGTAATGGATTTGAGCATAGCAACTGGTGAAAAGGTTTCATCATAGTCAATTCCTTGAACTTGCCTAAATCCTTTTGCCACCAATCACCCCTTAAAGGTGTTGTTAGCCTTTAGCTTGAAACACCACTTGCAACGTATCACCTTAGCACCCGGAGGTGGATCCACCAAGTTCCATACCTGGTTATCGTGCATAGATTGCATCTCAGCCTCCATGGCTTTGCGCCATTGATCTGAGTGTGGGCTTTTAACAGCCTCTTGATAGGTCTTGGGCTCCTCTTGGTCAACAACTATAAGGCCCTCATCATCAGTCACGAGGAAGTTGTACCTCTCTGGCTGATGACGTGTCCTACCAGACCTTCTAAGGTCCTGTGCAACCGATTCTGGTTCCTCAATTTCTTGAGTAGTCAGATCGGTTCCTGAAGCATGCTCAATAGTAGCTGTAGGAGTTTGTGAGTCTTGAACTTCTGAAAGTTCAACATTACTCCCACTGTCTCTCTTGGAAAGGAATTCCTTCTCCAAGAAGACTGCATTTCTGGTTATGAAAACTTTGTTTTCCACCGGATCGTTGAAGTAATAACCCTTAGTTTCCTTAGGGTAACCCACAAACTGGCACTTGACAGATTTGGACTCGAGTTTGCTAATTGTCAATTTCTTAACACATGCATCACAGCCCCAAATCTTCAAGAAGGAAACATTAGACTTTTGGCCCTTCCATAGTTCATATGGTGTTCCCTTAATTGCCTTACTTGGTTTATTATTAAGAATGTAAGCAGCTGTCTCTAAAGCATATCCCTAAAAGGAGACAAGGAGTGTAGCTTGACTCATCATCAAGCGAACCATGTCTAGCAAGGTCCTATTCCTCCTTTCCGACACTCCATTCCACTGGGGTGTACCAGGAGGAATGAGTTGGAATACAATCCCACACTCTCTCAAAACGAGTCAAACTCTTGGCTCAAATATTCACCCCCTCAGTCAGACCGAAGTGCTTTTCTTTTCTTGCCAAGTTGGTTTTCTACTTCATTCTTAAAGTCCTTGAACCTTTGAAGAGTCTCAGACTTATGCTTCATTAGATACACGTAACCGTATCTGCTGAAGTCATCCATGAAGGTGACGAAGTATAGAAAACCAGATCTAGCACTAGTGCTCATTGGGCCGCATATATCGGAATGTATCAGCTCCAATAGCTCTAAGGCCCTTTCAGCAGTCTTGCTAAAAGGCGCCTTTGTCATCTTGCCTCTCAAACAAGATTTGCATGTGTCATAAGATTAGATATCAAATGACCCTAGCACTCCACTAGAGTGAAGCCTAGCTATACGCTTCTCATTTATATGGCCAAGTCGACAATGCTAGATGTAAGTAGGATTAATTTCATTCTGTTTAACCCTTTTAATATTTATGTTATAGATTGAACTTTTAAGTTTTAGATCAAGGATATATAAGCCATTTTCAAGAAATGTTATTCCATAAATAATATTGCCACATTGCATAGAAATTCTACCATGTTTAATATTAAATACGAAACCAGAAATATCCAACAAAGAAACAGAAATAATATTCCTGCGCATCGCAGGTACAAAATAACAGTTTCTTAGTTCCAAAACAAGTCCACTAGGCATCTCTAAGAAATAATCTCCGATCTCCATGGCCTGAACCCGAGCACCATTTCCGACTCGAAGATCTACTTCTCTAGATCCTAGTAATCTCCTATTTCTTAGACCTTGCACATTTGAACAAATGTGAGATCCACATTCAGTGTCCAAGACCCAAGATGTAGAAATAGCCAGATTAATCTCAACAACATAAATACCTGAAGCAGCAGTTTTGCCCTTCAGTTACTCCCTTAGCTTTGGACATGAGCTCTTCTAATGCCCCTTCTCATGACACTTATGGCAGACATCATCAGGAGATGCAACCCTTGCTTTAGGTTGGGCACCACCTTTTTGCCCTTAGCCTTGGCCTTTTAGGCCTTAACCTTGGCTTTAGATCTTGCCTTTCCCTTAGCAATGGAAGTATTGCCCTTGCTCACTAGTAAAACTTCAGGAGTCTTCTTAAAAGACTGCTCAGCAAGCTTGAGCATGCCATGCAGCTCAACAACCGATTTATCCAATCGTTGCATATGGTAGTTCATGATAAACTGGTTGTAAGACTCAGGAAGTGACCCAAGAATAATGTCTACTACTAAGTCCTGTGGAACCGTCGAGCTGAGGTGGGTAAGTGTATCAATATACCCTTTCAAATTTAGCACATGAGTGCTAACAGAAGTTCCAACTGCCATTGCAGTCGTGCAAAGTGCCTTAGTTGTTAGGTAACGTTCCTGACGAGCTTGATCTTGGAACATCTTTTTAAGTTGATCCATTATCTCATAAGCATGCTCGTCCATGAACTGCTTCTGAAGGTTAGAAGCCATGGTACCCAGCATGAGGCACGAGACATGTCGGTCATCCCTCACGTGCCGGTCGTACTGCTTCACCATTGCTGTGGTGATGCCTCGACCTACTAGAGGGCCAGCTGGTAAAGGAGCATTCAGTACATACTCCTTGGACTCTTGTCTAAGAACTATTTGTAAGTTCCTAGCCCAGTTCAGGAAGTTAGTCCCCGAAAGCTTCTCCTTCTCCAAGAGTGACCTAAGTGAGAGTGAGTTGTGTTTGTTACAGCAATTTAAATTGCTTAAGTGAAATAGAATTATCTACATGGAAGAAATCATTACTTGAGTTAGAAATAAAGGACTCTATGCCAATTCAAATTAATAATCCGATTTTAATTTGTTCGTTGGTGATGTTAATTGGCTGACTTGACCAAGATCCATAACTCCTCAATGATTGGCCAAACTAGGGCTCGCTAACCGATCATTGATTCATTTGGTAGGACAACCTATCCAATCCCTCCATGAAGGACTCTTGGTTTGATGGGCTTATTGACACTTTACCCATCTGTGCTTAGGACCCGCTCTAAGCTAATGCTACCCATGTTGAGTCAAACCACCATTCACTTGTTAACCATACCAAGTATCCTAACCCTCGACGGCCCATCGAATACTACAATGTACCCAGCTATGGGATGGCGCACATTGCAGCATCAATGAGAGGAAGAGGTATGAATGTGGGAAGCACTTTTAAATGACTCAATATTTTGATTACCGGATTAAAATTAAGTGATACGGCTTAGCATGCATAAACATGGGTAATAATTTGGTGATCCATACATCCATATTATATGACAAATGCAATAGCATACTTAATTTAAAATAAATGAGATCATATGGGCCTTTAATTACAACCTAATGAAGAACTAGATATCCTATCTAATTCTTCATGGGCCAGACTGCAATCCTTCTTGGGCTCCCACCATCAGCTTGCTCCATCTGGGCCTTCCTCCATACTTGATGCAATGACAACAATTTTATTTTAAATAAAATCTATTCTAAAATTACATCAAAATTAAAAAATGGCACGTAGGCCATATTTCCCAAAATCAAATTACAATCGATAATAATTTAGGGTCCATAGAACTCAACATCACATTTCAAACAAAGTATCTGTCGTGCACATACATACCAATATGATGCATGATCATGGTATTCCAAATTATAAATATATATGTTAAGCCGAGTTACTTAGGGTGAAATTACCAATTTTAACAAATGTGACTAAGGCCCATAAAGGCCCAATGGATAACATCCATCAATTCAAAATTAACAATTTTGCTCCCACTTGAATTTGGGTTGTCACAAATTTAAAATTAAGCCCTCCCAATTTTAACCAGTGTCACGGTTTATTGTGCCAATTTCACAATATTCAATTTAATATGCAAACAATTAAATTAAATATGCATGCCAACAAAATAAACAATTTAAATACAAATTAATTTTAAAAAAATTTAATTTAATTTGCATTAGGGCCCGGGATAAAAAAATACCTGCAAAATCCAAAACCGGACCCAAACCCCATGGGCGGCAGCAGGCTGCAGCAGCTGATGGAATCGCAAATTGCGATTCCATCCGGCCCAAATTTTTTTTTCAAACTTATTAAATCATAAAAATTATCCATAAAAAATTATATAATCAATAAAACAATAATTTTAGATGGAAACCAATTGGGGAAAAAAAAATAAAAAACCCCAAACAATAATTCTAGGATTCATCAAAAACCAAAACCAATGGAATAAGAACCCTAAAAACACAAACTTGAAACTCATTCTTTCTTCAAGAACGCTTTCAAGAACCAATTCCAATCAATCCAATGGACAAAACCTAGGCTCTGATACCACTGTAGGGATTCGTCATCGGAAAAATAATATGGCACAGTGGAAAATACACTGTTTAAAATTTCCTAGAATCAACCTATCATGTCCAATTACCATTGATTAGAATAAAATCAATTTGAATCAAGGGAGATTAAATCACCGGATTCGTCTCTTCTAGAGACTGCTGCAGAATCGTTTCTTGAAACTACGATCTCCAAAGTCCGGTGCACGACCAACTATTGAGTGGGAACCGATGCTAGCCGAAGACGTGAAGGAATGGAGGATTAATGCTGGGATTTTCGGCTGTTTTGGGGCTGCTCTTGGTGGCTAAAATTTCCAGCAATTAATTAGGGTTGAATTCGGGTTTTCTTCTTTAAGTGTGCCCTTATATAGACACCTTTTCTAATTGGGTTTTAATTAGATTAATTAAACCCAAGCCCACTAGAATTATAATTACATAAATAAACTTTAATTAAAAAGTATATACTATGTAATTTAATTCCATTTGGCTAAATTTAACTACCCCTAAATAAGATTAAATCACACTTAAGTAAATACAATACATGTATTTAATTTTCCTACTTTGGAAAATTATTTAATTAATTTTTTACTTTATGTAATTCAATTAATTGATAAATTAATTAATTACATTATGTAAACTTATTAATTAAATTAAAGCAACCAATGTCAATTAATTACCTTGACACCAAATGTCAACTAATTAATTAACACATTGCTTCCAATGTACATTACATGCAGAATTTCTATAAGTTCTGGCTCAGTTGATCTATGTGCGCGATCCTATGGGTCTGCTTTATGTTGGTAGTAGGCCCAAGGCCCATAGACTGTAAGTGGGTTCTAGCAAACCATTACAGGCCCCAATTAAGACAGAGATGTAGCAGTCTTTAGAAGACATTCACTCGGTAGTAATCTCATAGTGTCCTTTGCCTAACGATATCGATATGAATAAACAAGAGGCATGGTGTCCGTCATCCTCTTCTATTGTTTATTATATTTCTTGATCTTGAGTTGACTAATTAATCAAATAAGCACCGACTTACTTGGGTATGGCCATACACTTATCAGTCCCACTCATCAAGTGGCCAGTGATATCATCTCGGTGTTACCCGAGTGGTAATTCCATCACTTCATCATCAATATCAATATGTTCACCTGTCCACCCAATCATACCTATATTTAGCATCCTTTTACAGCCATGTTAGGCGTATGTCAAAGTGAATCGGATTCCATATTAATACTATAATGAAATCTGGTCTGAGGACAATAGAAACTTACTCAAGAAAGGCCTATGATGCGACAACCATGTGGCTTTCTTGTGCGGATCGATCCAGTCCCATGTCAACGACATGTACGTATATTCATGACTGACTTTACAAGTACTATGGCTAGTTGAGAACTGCCATACAGTCATCGAATATATAAGTTTGTGGTTCTATTCGCTCCCACTATTAAAACAGACCTAGGATAGGTTTTATGATTATCAATCAATGGATACTCTAATCATATTATAGCACAAGATATAAATGAAATAGGCTAATTGCCTTTATTAATGTGACATAAATAATGTATTCATACAATGAGTCTTAATGTATAATACAAAATATAAGAATCCAATGCCCTAAGAACTAGGGCACACCAACTATTATATCTTAATTATACCTTAAGATACACTATTACAGTGATTATACCTTAGTTATGCCTTAAGATACATTTTTATAGTGATTATACGTAAGTTATACCTTAATTATATCTCAATTATACCTTAGTTATACCTTAAGATACACCATTACATTGATTATACCTTAGTTATACCTTAAGATACATTATTATAGTGATTATACCTTAGTAATACCTCAAGATACACTATTACGGTGATTATGCTTTAATTATGCTTTAGTTATCTATAGTTATACCTTAAGATATACTATTACGGTGATTATGCTTTAGTTATACTTTAGTTCTACCTTAGTTCTACCTTAAGATACGCTATTATATTGATTATACCTTAGTTATATCTTAAGATACACTATTATAGTGATTATACCTTAGTTATACCTTAATTTTAACTTAATATACACCATTACAGTAATTATAACTTAATTACACCTTAATTATACCTTAGTTATACCTTTAGATACACTTTTACATTAATTATACCTTACTTATACCTTTAGATACATTATTACATTGATTATACCTTAGTTATACCTTAATTATACCTTAAGATACACTATTCAAGTGATTATATATTAGTTATACCTCAAAATACATTATTACAGTGATTATACCTTAGTTACACCTTAAGATATACTATTACATTGATTATACCTTAGTTATACCTTAATTATACCTTATGATACAAAGGTATAATGAGTTATACTTTAGTAGAAAAAAATGTTGGAGAAAATATATACATATGGATCTTGTTTCAAAGAGAAAAGAAAAACCTTGCTAAAGTCGCATGACAAAAAAATAAATGGATTGAGAGATAAATGCGAAATTAGATTAAAATTATGAAAATAGGAGATACAAATGTAAATAAAGTAGAATAAGGTATTCGAGTAATTTTGAAAAGTTGAAAAGAAATTTTTACAAAAATTTCGAGTTCACGTAAAAAAGAAATATGTTGTAAAAATGTAAGTGTTTTTGTAAAATTTCCTTAAAAAAACAAAGTGTGTTATCCATGCATAAATACTCAAATGAAAAATACATATATGAGAGAAGTTTTAAATTCATATACGAAGGGTTTTGGAGGTCCAAATATGCCAAATTTAGGTGTTCAAAAAGTGTAAGTAAAAGTTGATGTGCTGAGTAATACGTGCCAAGTTAGTATGTTTAATAATGCATTAAGCCAACCGTTTACATAGAGAAAATTAAATAATATACATATATATATATATATATATATATATAAAACACAATAAAATTATAGGCAAAACACATCTTGAGTCCTTTAATCTTTTACCAAAACTACAATTGGTTCTCTGATAAATTTTTGAATACATTGAATACCTGATATTTTCATTTCAATATTATTAGCCCCAAATTTGATTTATCTTTTGCATATGTGTAATATGTTTTGTTTAGTGACAGAACTATGCAACAAACATCCAAATAATTTAAAAATTACATGGTTCTATCACTTGAAACTGTAGAATGGACACTTCTATCAAATCTTTTTTTTTTATTTATGCAATTTTCAGAAATAGTATTACGTACTAAAATATTATTAGTAATGTCATTTCATGTACTTGTTAAATAGATATAAAATAAAATCAAGTTTCGGGTTAATAATATTAAAATGAAAAATCAGATACTTAATATATTAAAAAAAATTGATTAAAGAAACAATTGTAGTTTTTGAGTGGCTTAGGATTGTTTTGCCAAAATATATTTTAAATTCTAAATTAGCAGAGAATGACAATTCAGGAATGATTATTTAGTTTTAGTAAATAGCACTAATAGATAGTAATAGATTGGTTTATTCAGAAATATTTTTTAGGAATTATACAAAGGTTAAGAGCTGTTTCCTGTAATTTTGTATCATGTATAATTATAAATATTGGTACTCCTCTCAGCTTACCCTCTCACAACGCACGACCCAACCCCAATCAGCAATCCCAACGCCGACGACCCCGTACACACCCCGAGCAGCCGCCACCTCACCGGCGTCGTTCTTTGTCGCCAGCTGCCTGCGTTTGTTCGTGCAACGAAATCAGATTCAATGACAGTGCCCTAGTCGACCTTGCTGCAGACTTTAAGCCAATTGTTTTGAGGCAGCTGTCTCCATCCTCTCTCCACCGGACTACCACTCCTCCGGTTACTGCCACTGAGCCTCTCATTAAGGTAAGCAAACAATTTTCCCCCATTATTGAGGATAAATGATCATTAAACTTCTGGCTCTTTGGTTGACGATTTTAATGGTTTGGTATACTCTTTCAGATTGTTGTAATTTTGCGTGCTGTTTTCTCTATGTTTCTTTGCCATTTTATATTATTGGTGTATTTTAATTCAAATTAGTTTCTAATCATCGAACATCCTGTAGTCTGTTCAGTTATATTTAAGATGGATTATTTATGTTTATAGCATTGCTTTTCAGTTCTTAGTTGATGCTCCGTGACCGTGTTTTTGGTTTTCGTGAGGAATTCATTGCAAGAAGTAATCGTTTATGTTTTGAAGATTAAATCAAATAAGCGTGACTAAAGAATTGTTTATCATGTATTTGAGTTTTTGCTTCGATCACGATTTTTTCTCTTTAACCTTTTAGATATGTGAAATTTGTTGATAGGGGTTTGACTCTTGAACTGCATTTTGTAATTGGCCTTTTTGAATCATCATTTTTCTCATTTGATCCTTTTTGTATTGCCTGATTCTTGAGGATCAATGATCATAAAACTTTTGGAATGAAGAATAAATTTGGTTATGTCAAATTTATTTGCAACAGTTCTCTTTCTTTCGCAACTGGCTTCAATAGTTCAATATGTCACATGTTTAAGTTTCTCAAGGTTTTCTTTATTTGTAGGATAGCGATACTTTGTACCCAGTGTAGTGAGTTCTTTTATTTACATTTGACTGTAGAATGGGGCTGGGAAGAAAATGCATGCTCTTAGATCAGCCGAAGTCATAGAAATAGGCCAAAGTATGCCAGAAAAATATGAAATGCCATTCACACGCTCGATATATATGTTTCCTTCTGGAAGCAAGAAATAATGAGAGAAAAATTAGCTTACAGACACTAGTGCGTTCCCTGTCATTGCACCATTGTAACATTAGTGTTTTGTTATTCTTAGCTCACAAAGAGAAAAAAAAAAAAAGTTAATTGACAAATACTTGAATGGGATTAGATTCTACAAGCTCGTACTTTTTATAGTTTTATAGGGAATAGGGGGTATTTTTTTCTACAAGCTCTTACTTATTTGTTACGCTTTTCTTGGATCTTCTTCTTTTATTTGCTTTTTTAACTGTCATTACCTACCTTAATGAGTTCTTTGCGCTTAACCATTGAGAGATGCAGTTTAAGCTTTACTCTCTTTTAGGATACTCCATCTTCTTCTCCTGTGCCTTTTTACATGCTATCCTATAGCCACCTCACAAGGTGAATTATTTCCTTCATGCATATTAAGTCCTTTCTTTGTTTTTCTGTTAGGTTATTTTGCCTCCGATTCACATTGTTGCAGTTTTGATCTGCGCTCTGGATGCTCTTTTGATTTGCTTAACATCCAGCCATGCCCCGGTACGTCCTTTATCTTATTTTTCGAAATTCAGCATCATTTTTCCTTTCATATTGGTGGATTACGTATTTTGCCGGGTTATATTTCTGGTTAAATATTTCAGGTATTACTGTGATTATTGTGACACTTATTTGACCCACGATTCTGTAAGTATTTCTTTTTCTTTTTAGTTCAATTCTTGCTCTTTTGTATGTCAATATCCATTTTTACACTGCTTATTATTTCACTTGGTAAGTTAAAGACTTTTCAAAAGGCATAACTACTTTGTCCCTGTTTTGTCTGATACTTGCATAATTTTGCAGGTGAGTTATTTTTAGCCTATTGTTTGATAATTCAAGATGTAGAAAATGTTTTTTTCTTGCAGAAATCTCCTTTTGGGGTCATCTTATAAAATTTCAAAAGGAATTTTGTCCACTAGATGAATTTGGATCCAACCAAACAGTTTTTACTTTCCCATTCAAATTGTAATATTTGGTTCTTCTTTTGGCAACATAGAATTCTATTCCATAGAATTACTTTTGTTGAAATGCAGGAGCATAGAGGGTTATTATTATGATCACTGGCAATCACATGAAACTTCTTTACTTAAGAAGGGTTTTGTCATTTGAATTTCTAGCTGTACTATAACTGTTACATATTTTTTCAACTTACGAAGGCTACCCACATTAATGGAAACCAATTTCCCATTTTATTTTTCTGACTTCATATCTTTATTCCAGTATCATTGCCCCTTGGCCAGGGATAAGTATAATCCCATCAGTAAGATGTCAAGTCTTATTCAAGTTGTAATACTACTAGTAGCACTGGACTCTTAGGTCCAAAAGCACGTTGGATAGTGTTTAATTGAAAATGTTTGATCGAATACTAATTATTCTATTTAGGCTTATGGACAATTCTATGAATCCTTTTCTTTTGTTAATATCCAGTTTAGGATTTGGCTTGCAAGAGAAAGCACTACCCATTACAGCTCATGTTCCAGATAGATTGAATGACTATCTCTTCCAGATATAAGTTCACCACAAAATTATTTTAGGATGAGGAGAGTGACCAAATAGGGCTGAGACCTGACAACTTGTGCACTTAGCTCTCTAGACCTTCTGAAGCTTTTGAGAGAGAATTTTCGGAGTGGAAGGAAAACTGTTAAGTTCAAAGGCTTACAATAGGTTTTTGTACAAGTAGCTTATGGATGAAACCTTCCTTTTTTCAGTGCCAGCAACCTAAATGGGGCAGATTTTTGTTCCTATGCTTTAGTCACCTTCAAATTAATTGCTCCATATGCTCTGGCATCACTTGTTATCATCTTGCTCCATTGATAATGCAGCTAGCCAGGGTGGGGCTACTTTATACTAGGGCTTTTAAATAAATTAATCGATGCTGTATGGTTCACTCATATGTTACCCAAGGGACATTAACGGATAAGGACCATTAAGTGTAAAATCCTCCACATCATAATACGAAAGAAATGCAGGAGTTTTCATGTTAAGGGATAAATTGGTAGATGTGAGTTTTGGTTTGTAAAGCACTATGAATAATCAGTGTTCATTCCATTATTTAATTTGAAAGTTTGTAACACATAAAGGACTGTCTTGTATTTTTTTTTACTCGACAGCTCTCTGTCACACTCTCCAATGTGTAAACAGATTAGGCATGTGAGTAAGTAATTGTCCCTTCACATTTGAAGAATTTGTAGTCGTAGTAGGCATTTTATGTTGCTAACAGTCTCCTTTTTGATATTAACCCTGTTGTTACAGAGTGAATAGTGTCTTGGATATATGTATATTTCTGTGTTCTAAGAACTATAGTTATTAAAGTGATCCTTCGATGCTTGCTGATGGTTATCTCTTAAATACTTCAGCCATCTGTGAGAAAGCAACACAACGCAGGTTACAAACACAAGGTCATCTTTGTTTGTTCTTTTTATTTATTTATTTATTTTTAATTATTATTGCAATCAACGATATCAATGGTTGCAAGCATCAAAAACTGAATGATGATTTTGTGAATTGATTTCAGGCAAACGTGAGATCCTACTATCAACAGTTTGAGGAACAACAAACTCAAAGTCTGATTGACCAAAGAATAAAGGAACATCTTGGCCAAGCCGCAGCATTCCAGCAGGTTGGAGCTGCGTACAATCAGCATTTACTGGCACAGAGGCCCCGCCTTCCTGTTCTACCAACACCTGTAATGCCCTTTCCAGGAAATGCACCTTTAATTCCTGGTATTAGGCCTCCTGTATTGCCAAGACCTGTTCCTGGTGCTCCAGGTAAAGTGCAGCAAAGAAACTGTATTTTGCTGCCTGCAAATGCAGTACTGTCATTTGCTTGACCAGTTTACATTATTGTTTTAATTCTTTCTGTTACACAACTTTGGTAACTCTGGTTCTAAGCTGCTTGTGCAACTGTATTCATTTTGTTCTGAACTTGGCCTGTTTATGGTAGGTTATGTGTCTGGTCCAGCTATGCCACCAATGGTGACACCTCCTGGTGCTCCTTCCTTGCCTGGTCAAGTAAATGGTGTTTCAAGGCCTCCGATGGTGCTTCTCCCAACTACTGCTCCTGGCAGTGCAGCAACAGCCCTTCCTTCCAGTGGTGTCTCGGCCATGGTTCCACCTGCTACCTATCAAGCAAATCCAGCACCACCCACAAGTGGAGGCTTTGATAGCTTCGATGGTACCGCAGCACCTGAAGATAATCAGTAGTCTGTTGTAATTGGTGCGTCTATGTAGAAAGGAACTAAAGAGCAACTTTCTTTCTAGTCGGAATCTCTGATGAGCTTTAGTATTATTATATTTTTTTTTTCCTTTTGGGGATAGTATGTATGGCAAGAGAAGTAGAAGCCAATATTTTGCAGAATTAGAATTTTTACTGGTTATTAATGCCCGAAATGCCAGTGGGCGTAGATTGCAGAATAAGATGTTGGCTATTTAGGCATATAGAACATATTTCTGCATTTAATGTCATCTCCAACCCAGCGCTCTAGTTTAGAGCAGATGTAGCATTTTTTATTCAAACCTAAATTAAAACCTTGAATACTTTTTGACTTAAAATCATAAAAAAATTTGGAGCGGGAACTGCAATCAAGTTCAGTTAGATCTATGCATATGAATTAACATTTTCAATTAGATCTTTGTTATTCTCTCTAAAAACGAAACAATGTAATCTGCATATTTCTTATCTCATACTGTGCTATTTATATTATTATTATTATTATTATATAACAAAAAAGTTCAAACTCAATTTCGAAAAGAATTATTTGCCAATTAGAAAAAGGTTAAGGTTCAACAGTTGTCATAAGGTTGATTACGTACTAAATAATTCAATTGAGCACCGGCATTTCTATTTGAGGGGAATTAAACTCTTGAGTATTAGAATTTTTCATTTTTCTGTTAATTCTGATAACACTTAACCAAATTATTGAAGATGAGACATGTATTATCTGAATCTATCTATTTCTCTAATCTTCATTTTTATTATTTTGATATTGAGACGTACGAATTATTTTTCCAAAACTATTAGCAACTAGCACATAAATTTAGTAGAAATTTAATTGATCTAATGGTGATAAAATGTTAATGGCTAAATTTCAACAAAATCGACTGAAAAATGAAAAATAATTGGGTTTACCTAGAAGCATTGTTGAACCATTTAGGAGTAAAATTTCACCATTTATTTATTTATTTTGGTTGACGTAAGAGACTAAGAGGTGTTTTTAAACTTTGTCCCTTGAAAGACATATTCAATCAAATTTAATATTTAATAGTTAACTAAAATTTATGACGGTGAATTATTATGTTGAATAACACTAATATATAGTTATTATTTATTAGGGAAGAGTAAGAAAAAATAGATTGTGGTTTTGCATATTTATATTAGAAGGATGTGTCATATTTTCTTAAAGAAAAAGAGATTTGTGCTTTAAGGTTTAATACATTTGGAGTTATTCCAATTTGTACAAAAAAAAAAAAAAAACTATCTATCGCATATAATTTAAGATTTTATATTTTTATCCCTTTCACTTGTAGTAAAAAATCATCTAGCCCTACCAACTTATCTAACATGTATATACGTACCCCTTGTGTGGTGAAGTGGCTAAGGGCGTGTATTTCTCTGCGCCACATAGGACATAAGGAGCACGTATATACCTATTAGATAATTTGGAGGGGCTAGATGATTTTTTGGTACAAGTTAGAGGGTTAGAAAGGTGAAATTTTTAGTTGGAGAGATTAGATTTTTTTTGTACAAGTTGGCGGGATCCAAAATGCATTATGCTTTAAGAAATGACTAACATCACTTGCTATGTTATCATGTCAACATACCATGTTAATGAAAACCAATAACTTCTTTTTCCATATCAACCAAGTTAACAAGTCAACATGCCATATCAACAAAGCAAACATACCATGCCAGCAAAGATTAACATCGTTAGTATTTTTTTTTTGTGAAACACATTGTCTCTTTTAGAATAAAAAATACCACTGTAATGCCTTGAATTCTTAACAATTCCAATTCTAGATTATAATATTATATTATATTAGAACTATCATAAGTACTTTAATCAAAATATAGATAATTAAATGTACAGTCAGTGTGTGTTAATTACAAATCTATTATTAAGGTTTATTTGATGATTTTATGCACAAATAAAAGTATTGGGTAAGTTATAAAATAAAATATAAAAGAAAAAGAAAATTAGATGAACAAATGTGATATTTGGTGTATAAATTGGAAAAGAATATGTCGTCAGAGAACCCATAACCTTCGCATCCTTTCTCCATTTTTTTTTGCATGCATGACATTTTCTACGGGCTACGACCCCATCATCCGACCTCGCTGTTACATATTTTTGGTATTAAAATGAAGCTATCAATATATACTACAACCTTATATAAATTTTTAGAGTGAGAAATCATGCTTTTGGAAAGTTATGGGGGAAAGAAATTTTGTTCTATAATTGCTCTCTTTGATTCTCCTACTTTTAGCATTTATTTCTCAAAATTAACCCCAAAAATAAATTCGGAAGGTCAAAAAATCTTTGGACAAGCTAAAGATTGAAGCATACGAGGTGGTTTGGTCGGTGATCGGAGCTTAGCCGGAGAAAATGGATTTTTCTTTGATTAATTTCCTTTCTGGCTTGTTTAATGTGATTTAAAGTAGAGCTGGACACAGTTCGGTTTAATTTGAAGATTTAGAAATCTGTAGAATTGGATTGGAGGAATAAATATCCAGAATTAGAGTGTTTCAAAAATTTTAGTTCAGTCTTGTTTGGATATTCTGAGATTCGGTTCCGGTCCTATCCGGTTATAGAGTCCGGGGATTCGGTTTGTTCCAATTCGAATATATTATATAAATCGTACAGATAAAAAAACACAAATATTTTCTTATACAATTTCAAAGAAAAAATACAAATTCTAATAATAGCTACCAAAATATTATAAATTAAGTTGGCTTAGTGGTTAGAAATATTATAAATTATTTTTTTCGCATTTATTATAAAATTCTACAATTAAATAATCTCTTTATATATGAAATATGAATTTAATACTAGTAAATTCTCGAATCTATCAGTTCGATCCTCGGTCTATTCCAATTTAGTCCCGTCCTTGGTTCGGTCTTGGATAAATTACGGTCAAATCCAATCCAATTCTTTAAAAGAGAAAAAGTCAATAATTCGATCTAATTCTGGATCTTTTTCCTCGGATATCCGGTCCCATTCAGTATACCCGGTTCTCTTATTCAACCCTAATTTAAAGGTATATTTGAGCTTATGGGGTTGCAAGAATCATGATGGCATAGTCGGATCATCCATAGGTTGATCTTTAAGTTCCCGGCCACCGCGTAAGGCAACACTGGCATCGTAAACTGACGAGATACGAAACAATAGTTAATTAATTATAAAATTAAGTCTAGAAAATTTTAAATATTTATTTAGAGCAATTTTAATTCTTGGTATTTTTTTTTGATGATTTTGAGTATATTATATGAATTATTTTTGGGTTGATTAATCATAATAATATTGGTGAATTAGTATAACAAATATTTATAAGATAAAAAAAGGAGATTGTATCGGAAATTGCTGGAAATGCATTGGATGAAGTATGTGGTGTTTTGGTAAATATTGGGTATTATGTAAATATTAATATAACATATTTGTGAATAGTAGTCTAAGCATGAATAGAATTTAGTAATAATGTGAATAGGAGTAGAATGGTATTTTATAAAAATATTTAGTGATGTGCCAAGTAAGTTTACAATTGGGTTTCGTAAAATTAGTAGAACTACGTGACTTTGATTTTCAAATTGGAATTTGAATACATAGGAAAATTGATAATAAATAATTATCAAATTCAAGCCAAATAGGTGCATTAAATTGGATAGGTTATAAATAAATTTTATTGGTATATATAGTAGCATTAGAATATTTAATATTGAATTTGGAATTTGATGTTGATGAATAATTTATTTGGTGATATTAAAGATATTGTGGTGATTTGAGAGGTAAGAAAAAGTGAATAAAAGCTATAAGCTTTTAGAAGTCGGGTGCGACATTTAATGGTATTGGAGCTTTGGTCATAATTCTTCGGACCTAGGGTGTAGTGAAAATTGATGAATATAAATTAGATAGATAGAATGTTTAGATTTCAAGTGTTAAAGTAATTTTGGTGACTGATTGGATATTGATTAAAATAGATGATATGGAGTATGTTTTGAGAATGCATGTGAACGGACGACCTTTTAAGCAGAACGCGACGAACGAACCGGGAAAAAAGAAAAGAATGTTTGATGTTTGTTTTGAAAACGGGTTTGTATCTTACTTTAGGAAAACTATTGATTTGTTTGGAAATCTTTTTGTAGAAAACTTTTCCTTTGAATGTGAATTTTTGGAAAACTGGTTTTACATTTTAGAAAATCCCGTTTTATTAACTTAAAGACCTCGAAACATATATTTCAAGATCAGTGACAGAGTCGCTACTCGGATCAACTCATCCGAGAAATTCTGATACAGCTCCCTACCGAGCGTAAACTACTGTACCTAATTCAGAGATTTAGGGTTCGGGCAACTTACCTATTCAACCTCAAGCTTAGATTCATTTATAAGTTTGTAGTACCATATTATATTCACTTAATTCTCTACCCATTTTTATCTCTTGTTATTTATCCCATGCTCATTCAAATGACAGAAATAAATTGCATAAAATTAAAGTGCAGAAATATAAACCATACATCCAAAATAAACCAAAAGGAAATAGAGGCAGCTTATTACAACCAAAAAAGAAAAAAACTCTCATCCTCACCAATACAATCGCCTAGAATACACGAATATCTAAAAAGTACAATTGCCTAGAATACACGATTAATTTATAAAATACATTCAAAATAAAAATAAAGAAAAATAAAAGCTGCAAAACAGATGGGTTAACACAGTTATAGCACACACACAAATAGGACTCATACAGTATAGAATGGGGACTTCAAGAAAGTGGGATAATGTATTTAGGGGATAACTGAGAAGTTCGGGTGACTTACTCAGTTAGTCCTGGAAAAGAGTTTTAGAAATGCCTTGTAGGTTTGGTGCTTGAAAACAGTTTTAAAAACAATTTAGCTCAATTACATGCAATTACCTCGGTTTAGTGAGTCGGGTATCCCAGAACTCGGGGTTTCGTTCGTGGGGTTTCCTAATTACAAACATCCATCTAAGGTCCAAAAGCAGTAAACATGTCTAAAGCAATTTGATTCTGAAGACAGCATCACGCGACGACATCCGTGTGGGTCGTCCCATGATTCTGCCTTCTTTTGGAGACTACAGCCGTGCGTCTGTAGTATCCAAAACCTGAAATTGGCTTTCTTTGCTTTGAAAATCACTGTTTTGATCATTTTCGATGATTTCTAAAGACTTTGAAGAACCTGGGGGTCCGCTAAAGCTGGACAATGGATCCGATTCGGATCGAACAACCCCGGATTTCAAAAATCAAAGTCAAAGAAGCCGAAAGCCTCACATCACGTTCTAGGAAAATTGAAAACCATGATTCTGAGTATAACGAATGTGATTGGACAGAAATAAATCATAACAGAATGAACAAAATGGATTCTAGTTGCTTTCGGTCGATTTTAGGGCTTTTCAGGTTTCTACCCAGAAGAACACAGCCATGGGGCTGTAATGTTACAGTTGCTCGACTCTATTCTAAGGGATTACAGCCGCTCGGCTCTAGTTTGAGCTGCACGGCTGTAATCAAACAACCAGTTTTTGGATTTTTGTAGAACATAGAAAAATCACAACATAAATCAAACAATTACGAGTTTAAGGCCTCTTAGAGTTTATCTGGTTGATGTTCCAGCGTGTTTGACATCCGGAAGTGGATTGAGAAGTCGGAATCCCGTGAACATGCCGAAATCCTCACATACGCATCCCAACTTAATTCGAACAAACCCAAGAATAGCCCCGAACGAATGTGATATGATCAATAACTCCCACCCTAGGTGTTTCTAACTCCCACCCTAGGTGTTTCTAGGTCTGTTTTAAGCATTTCAGCTTTGGTTTCTTATGTTTTCACTCTTTTTTTCCTTTTTCAGTTTTTACTCTCCTTTCTTAGAATGACTCTCCTTGTTGATTTCCCTCTCTTCTCTCCCCCTTTCTGTTTGTTGTTCTCTCTGCTATTAAAACCCTCCCTAAGATCTCGACAGAGAATCCTCCTAATTAAGGAGTTTAATTCCCTGTTAAAGACTGATTCTGACTATTCCAAGCGACATCCCACTCATTCTCAAGTTCAATTCATGTTCGTCTGCTTAAGAGGTAACATAGGACTCTCATCATAGAGGTCAGGAAAAACCCGTGCTTACAATGCATATGCGGTTATTTAAAAAAAGTTCAAAATATATAATTGTACATATGTATTTTATATTTTACATATGATGTATATTGTGTTTGATAATTATGTTGGTTCAATTATCATTATACACTCAATTATGAGACTTTTTGATCATGCCCATGATGATATATATTCTTGTGATGATGATAATTAAGTTGAGACGTGGATGCATGGTTTCCACGCAACTATTTTATATATAAGATGTGGATGTAGGGTTTCCATGCAAATATGATAAGACGTGGATGCAGGGTTTCCACGCACTTTACATATGTGATAAGACGTGAAATGCAAGGATTTCATGCATAAAGTTCCAGTTGCTTCATGGAGCTGCTTAATCGTTCCTACATGGTTTCACTCCTTTAAGTTGATCAATGTAATTCGTGGCTGAGTGTATAGTGAGTATTGAAACTATGTAAATATTAAAAGATATTGAGACTTAACCTTGAGGTCAGATGGTACTGTCAGTGGGTTACATACATCATGAAGTCAGACTACATATTGTGCATTGCATGAGTTATGCATTGGTTTTACATCAGACTCAAGTGTTGTAAGTTCTATATATATATATATATATATATATATATATACATATATATATATATATATATATATATGTAACAAAGATATTATTAGAAATACATTTTTATTCAACTATGAAATTTTAAAAAGCGATTAAAATTTTTTACAAAGAAAATGTTCAGAAATAATTTTGAATTTACATAATTAATTGCTTTTGAAATTACAAAAGGATGAGGAACATGTGAAGTTCCATGGAAAATTTATGAAAGCAAGTGGATTGAGAAAGAGATCTATGCAGATGTGGAAGTGATGATAAAGTGATTTTAGTGAAAGCATTTTCTTGTGAAATATTTTTTTTACGATGCTACATATGGATTTGTAATTTTGATATCTTGGCATATCAGTAATGTAAATAAATGGTGGAGATTTAAAAAAAAAAAAGGTAAAAATATTTTCTTTTACATGTATATTTACATGATGGTATTTCGGTTATCCAAAGGAAAGTTTTTGTTAAAACAACATTATGGAAAGTAAACAAAAAAGCATATATATTCTCAAATTGATAAGTAACAGGTGTGAACTTAAGAGTTATATAAAGAGTTGAACAAGTAGTAATGAGTATAAGGATTTAAAGAAGTGGGTTGTGGAAATGAATGAGATGAGGATACATGAAATTTAGGGAAAAAAATAGTATTTAAGTAGTATTTGCATGAGTTAGTTGTGATATGTATATAATTATGATGTAGTGGAAAAATGCAAGAAAGAAATTGAAGTATTTGGATCTATTCAAAGATTTGGAATGATGATGCTTTCATAGAAAATAAACTATGTGATGTATATAAAGAGAAAATTATTGAATATAAAAGGAATTATTGAATAATATTTAAGCTTTTATTGAAGAAATAGTGAGCTGAATCTATCTGTTTTTAGTTTGTTTAAGCAGAAGAAGTTTTAGAGTCAAGTAATTTGTTTTTCAAGCAGAATCGCAGGGTGGACATTGCTTAAAGTTGGAAATCATCTTAGCCACCTTAAGAGACCACGGAGCCCACCCAGAGAAGAGGAGAGGACATTTGGCTATAAGAAAATTTTAGAATTGCCCTTGATGGTCCTAAATAGGCTAGCTACAGTACTAGAGGGGAGTGAATAGTACTATATACCGAATATTGATTTTCGCAAACTCTTTTTAAAAATTCTTTTTAATAAACAACAATTTTATTTCAACAAACACAAGTTTTACAAAAAATGCGGAATTGATAAAATGGTAAAACTTGTGAATATAAATATGCTTCACTTAAAATTAAAAGTGCTTTTAAAAATAAAGCTATTAATTTAAATTGCAAAAATTTAAATTGCAAAAATTTAAATTGCAATGAAAATAAAAAGCATAGGGATAGATAAATGAAGACACAAGATTTATACTGGTTGGACCCAACCGGTCTACGTCCAATCCTCAAGCTAATCACTTAAGATTTTCCACTATCGTTTCCTTTAAATGTAGGAAACAAGCATGTGTTACTTTTTGTGAGTTTAAGTAATAAACTCAATACTTTTGCAGGCTAATTATCAAACCCCTATGCTGGGATTCGTCACGGGAAACCGACCGACAAAGTGCGGAAACACGCGTCGATTTCCTTGAATCCGGGTCCCGGGAGCTTAAGTAGTGAAAATCAAAAACAAAACACAAAGGAGGAGAATAAAGTCTTACCAAGATATCTCTTTAAGAGATAGAAGAAGACTGCAGAAATCAAGGATAGATTTCCTCCACCGATGCGTACACGAACGGCTATCGGACTGAAACCCGTGCTAGCAACTCGGAAATTCAAGAAGAGAGGGAGAGATGGCAGCCAAGAGCACTTGCTTAGAATGAAAATGGTTGAAGCCTTTCATCTAATATCTCTCACCAAGAGGCAAAAAATATCCCATAAAGCAAAGTCAACTATGACTCACCACAAAGTCAACAATGACTCACCACTTTCACTCATTACATTTTGGCTAAAGAATGAGTCATCTCCCTTGTCCAAAGACATAAGGATTCGGCCAAGAGGTGGAAAGGAAATGGGGAAGACACTTGTCTTTAGTCATAATGACCAACTCATAATGACCAACAAATATCCAAGTTGGTAAAGTCCAACTTTACTAACCAAAGTCCACCATGACTCACCCATTTAATCATCACCTTTTGTCCTACCATGACTCATTCTTCTCATCTTAAAAATTCATCATTCTTGCCTTAAACCCACCATGGATTTCGTCCAACATATGATGAAGAAGTGGGCTTACCATTTCAAGCCCAAGTCCACTTTAATTCTTTGGTTTCTATTTGATTTCAAATATCATTGTAATTCAACATGTATGTAAGCATATTGTACCATATGACATGTTACATACCTCTAAATTACAATTAATTTGACACATCAAATGCATCAAGGAATTAAATTAGACACATATAAGATGAGATACATGTAAACCTATACATGTATAAATATTTCCACCTAGGAAATAATCTCATAAATTAATTCATTGAATTAATTAAGAGAATGCCAAAAATAAATATTAATTATATTCTTTTGATCAATCTAATTGACCTAGAAGATAATTAATAAATCTCTCTCTCTTCAAACGTGTATACTCCAAGCACACACTTAATCCGACTAGTTAAAGTCCAGACGTTCAATGTGTACGATCCAATGGGCCCGTCTTTATGTTGGCAATGGGCCAAGGCCCACAGACTACAGGCGGGCTCTAGCAAGCCACTGTAGCCCCCAATTAAGACGGAGATAGCAGTCAAACTGTCACCGTAACCTTGTAGTTGAACTTGTATGTCCCATGTCACTGATATCGGTGTCCAACACAGAGGCATGGTTGATCACCCTCTATATGTGTCCGGACATTACTTGATCCCAAATGAACTGATACTCACAAACAAGATCTCATCTTGTTTGGGTGTGGCCACACTCTAATCAGTAACATTCATCAAGAGGCCGGTGATATCGTCTCAGTAAAATACTGAGTGACATTCCCTTCTGCATATCCATAGTACTGCCATGCTCACTGACACACCCGAACGTACCCATACTTGGCACCCTTTTACAGGCCCGTTAGGCGTACACCGAAGTGTGCCACTTCACATGCAGCACCATCATATGGTCCGGTCAAAGGACTTATGCAAGTACTATACGAGAATCAGTTGTGATACTATACCATGTAGATTCCCGTTAAGTGGATCAATCCAGTACCATGCACCCTTTTACATGTACCCATTAACCTGATTGACATTCCATGTTCTATGACCGGTAAGACACCGCCATACAACCAGGCTAATGATAGTCTTTAGTTCCATTCATTCCCATGATTGGAACAGACTACGGATGACTTTATGGCCATATCGTTTTCCCTATCCATAGTCTTACTGCCAAGTGCCTCACACTTGACAACATGGATATGGATATGTCCATTGGATACTCTATTTAAAATATTGCACAAGACATATAGTAAATAGATTGTTGCCTTTATTTCTTAACACAACTTGTATAATACATGAAGTTCATATAAATGTACAAAAGTATGATACAAAGACAAGGACTAATGCCTCGGGACTAGGGCATTTCCAACAATCTCCCACTTGCACTAGTACCAACCAGGCATGGGCCTAATCCCTATAGATCTGATATGACCCTCGTGCTTGGAATGAGCCAGCACCTTGGTCAAAGGATCTGCGACATTCTCCTCGGTGTCCACTCTGCGTAATGAAATGTCACCCCTCTCAACAATTTCTCGGATGAGGTGAAACTTCCTGAGTACGTGCTTTGAGTTCCTGTGTGACCGGGGCTCCTTAGCTTGTGCAACAGCCCCATTATTGTCACAGAAGATATCAACCGGTTCCTGGATAGATGATACTATCCCCAGTTCCATGATAAACTTCTTTATCCACACAGCTTCCTTAGCTGTATCACACGCTGCAATGTACTCAGCTTCCGTGATAGAATCTGCAATGGTCGGTTGCTTGGAGCTTCTCCAACTAATAGCACCACCATTAAGCATGAATACGTACCCTGACTGCGACTTATATTCATCCTGGTCGGTCTGGAAGCTTGCATCAGTGTACCCAGTAACTGACAGCTCTTCCTGACCACCATACACTAAAAAGCTATCCTTTGTCCGGTTAAGGTACTTTAGGATTGCTTTGACAGCTTTCCAGTGATCCTCCCCAGGATCTTGCTGGTACCGGCTTGTCATACTTAGTGCAAAGGCGACATCAGGTCTTGTACATAGCATAGAGTACATGATTGATCCAATAGCAGAAGCATATGGGATCTCACTCATCTTCTCCCTGTCCTGTTTTGTCTGAGGACAGTTCTTCTTACTAAGTTTCAGCCCGTGACCCATTGGCAAGAATCCTTTCTTAGCCTGGTCCATGCTGAATCTTTTCAGAACCTTGTCTATGTACTTAGTCTGACTCAGGCCTAGAAGCCGATTAGGTCTATCCCTGTAGATCCTGATCCCTAGGATCGTTTCGGCTTCGCCTAAGTCCTTCATTGCGAAGCACTTACACAACCACTGCTTTACCCCAAGCAGTGTTGGTATGTCGCTTCCAATCAGAAGGATGTCATCCACATATAGAACCAGGAATGTTACGATACTCCCACTAATCCTTTTGTACACACAAGGCTCATCTTGATTCTGTATAAAGCCATATTCCTTTATAGCCTCATTGAATCGAAGATTCCAACTTCGGGATGCTTGCTTTAATCCATAAATGGATCTTTGAAGCTTGCATACCCTTTCAGGATACTTTGGATCGACAAAACCCTCAGGTTGTGTCATATACACATCCTCGAGTAACTTTCCGTTCAGGAAAGCAGTTTTGACATCCATCTGCCAGACCTCATAGTCGTACCAAGCGGCTATGGCCAGCAGGATCCTAATGGATTTGAGCATAGCGACTGGTGAGAAAGTTTCATCATAGTCGATTCCATGGACTTGCCTGAAACCTTTCGCTACTAGCCGCCCTTTGAAGGTATTATCTGGCTTCAGCTTGTAGCACCACTTGCAACCTATTACCTTAGCACCCGGAGGTGGATCAACCAGATTCCAAACCTGATTATCGTACATAGATTGCATTTCCGCCTCCATGGCCTTTTGCCAATTTGCGGATAGTGGGCTAGCTATAGCCTCCTGGTAGGTTTTTGGTTCTTCCTCGTCGAAGACAAAAAGAGTGTTATCATCGGTAATAAGAAACCCATATCTCTCAGGTTCCCGACGATCCCTACCAGACCTTCTAGGTCCTTGTGTGACCTGGGCCGGTGCTTCCTCCCGTGGAAGCTCCACCCTGGTCTCCGAGTTATCCTTTTCAGGAGTTTCTGAGCTTTGAACTTCCCTGAGTTCAACATTACTCCCACTATCTTTCTTGGAAATGAACTCATTTTCAAGAAAGACCCCTTTCCGTGCCACGAACACCTTGTTCTCGACGGGGTTGTAGAAGTAATACCCTTTGGTTTCCCTAGGGTAGCCCACAAACAGGCATTTGTCAGTTTTGGGTTCTAGTTTGCCCCCAGTCAGTTTCTTGACATGGGCATAACAACCCCAAATCCGTAGGAAAGACACATTGGGCGCCCTGCCCGTCCATATCTCAAATGGGGTCTTTTCTACTACCTTAGTCGGAGTATTATTCAAAATGAGAGCTGCTGTCTCAATAGCATATCCCCAAAAACTTGTTGGGAGAGAGGCATGACTCATCATTGAGCGGACCATGTCTAACAGGGTCCTATTCCTCTGTTCGGACACCCCATTCCATTGTGGTGTTCCTGGAGGAGTGAGCTGTGGAACTATTCCATGCTCTCTCAAGTATGAATCAAATTCTAGGCTCATATACTCGCCACCTCGGTCCGACCGAAGGGCTTTAATATTTCGGCCTAATTGGTTCTGTACTTCGTTCCTAAATTCCTTGAACCGATCAAGTGTTTCAGACTTGTGTTTCATCAGATAGACATAGCCATATCTGCTGAAATCGTCTGTAAAGGTGACGAAGTATAAAAACCCACCCCTGGCAGCAGTGCTCATAGGTCCACATACATCCGAATGTATTAGGTCTAATAAGCCAGTAGCCCTTTCAGCTTTCTTGCTAAAAGGCGCTTTAGTCATTTTACCCCGTAAACAAGATTCACAAATATCAAGTGACTCCAAGTCAAAAGATCCTAGAATTCCAGCTTTGTGGAGTCTAGCTATGCGTTTCTCGTTTATGTGGCCTAAACGATAGTGCCAAAGGTACACAGGATTAAGTTCATTTGGTTTAATCCTTTTAGTATTTATGTTATAGACTTGATTAGTTTCATTTAAATTCAGGATATAAAGGCCATTATTTAATAGAGCATTTCCATAAAATATGCCTTCTCTAGATATAACCATATTACCATTACCAATAGTAAATACATATCCAGAAGTATCCAAAACTGAAACAGAAATAATATTCCTGCACATTGCAGGTACAAAATAACATTGTTCCAGTAACAAAACTAATCCACTAGGCATCTTAAGCTGGTACTCGCCGATCTCAATGGCTGCAACCCTTGCCCCATTCCCGACCCGCAAGTCCACTTCTCCTGATCCCAGTGATCTTCTGTTCCTAAGTCCCTGCACATTACAACAAATGTGAGAACCACATCCAGTATCCAATACCCAAGATGTTGAAACAGTAAGGTTAATGTCTATGACATATATACCTGATGAAGACGCGCCCTGCGCCTTCTTTAGCTCTCCCTGAAGCTTTGGACATGATCGTTTCCAATGTCCCGTCTGCTTGCACCCGAAACAGACATCCTCAGGACGGGCCTTGGGCTGGACCTTGGCCTTCTTAGCTTTGGCTTTCTTGGCCTTAGCTTTAGCCTTTGTCTTAGCCTTGGCCTTTACAAGAGGAGCCTTCCCCTTGTTTACCATAAGTACCGGTGGAGTCTTTTTGACCGACTGTTCCGTAAGCTTAAGCATCCCATGCAGCTCACTAACAGTTTTGTTCATCCCTTGCATGTTGTAATTCAAGATGAACTGATCATAAGACTCCGGCAAGGAAGCCAGGATGGTATCAATCGCCAATTCCTGTGAAATGGGCGACCCGAGACGGGCTAAAGAATCTAAATAGCCCTTCATCTTGAGCACATGAGCGCTCACAGATGTCCCAGTCCCCATTTTGCAGGAATGGAATGCCTTATTCGTCAGGTACCTTTCCTGACGTGCCTGTTCCTGAAACATCTCATTTAGAGTTGTTATCATAGCATAGGCCTCATGGTCCATAAACTGTTTTTGCAGTTCGGGGACCATGCACGCCAGCATAAGGCAAGTAACATCCCGGTTATCCTTTACATGCACCCCGTATTCCTCCAGCTGAGCAGCTGGTGGATTACGCCCAGTAGGTGCGGCCGGTACAGGCCTTTCTAGTACATATTCCTTAGACTCCTGTCTTAGAACTATTCGTAAGTTCCTAGACCAGTCCAGGAAATTAGGACCAGAAAGCTTGTCCTTCTCAAGGATTGTGCGCAGTGATAAAGTGTTATTCGATGCCATTGATTACTACACAGAAAAATAAATGAGTGTTAATAAAGGACTTATAAACATTTTCCCATAATTAATAATGAATCATGTTATTAATAAAACCGAGTTGTTGGGCTCAAGGGCCGAGATCCATATTATATTTAGATATAGCCAGACGAGGGCCTGGAACAACTATACCCAATTTTTAGGTAGGAACGCCGTCCAATCCCAACCTAGGGACTCTCGGTTTGATGGGTCTGTTGGCACTTACCCATCTGTGCTTAGGGCCAGGAACATCCTACTACCCACGCTAAGTCAAAACCTCCATCCAAGTGTTAGAGTAACCTATACTCCAACCCAATACAAAATGACGATACTCCAGTGTATCCAACGAGGGTTGGTCTACGACTGGCCTATCCCCACTTCGAGTAGGTTATGAATGAGGGAAGCACTTTTAAGCGACTTAGTAATTACCATTTGGTTATTCGATTCAATTAATAACGGCTTAGATGCAAAAGCGGGTGAAAAAGGGTTTGTACATACATTCACACATGCAAATAAATACCGCATAATTAAATTAAAGAATGGAATGCAACGGGCCAAAATTTACATCCTAATATCATTCTAGTAAACCTATACTAGAACAGCATCAGGTGGGCCGCCTCCTATTCCTTCTGGGCTCGCCAATCCAATCGGCTCCTTGCTTACATAATTTTAGAATACATATATATAATAAAATTACATAAAAGGAAAACGACACGCAGGTCGTAAACACAAAAGAATATTACAACCCAACATAAATTAGGCCCATATACATCCATCCACATATTCAACCATACATGTAAACCAATACATCATGTATATTATAAGCATGTGAAATGCATGATTTAATCCGATTTCATTTGTCCATAGCCATTATTTTGAAATCGCCAAATTTCGGCCGATCATGGTTCTAAACCCGTGCGGGCTTCGGGTCTCCAACCCAGGTAAAATTGCTCCCAATCTAATTGGGTAACCATGAATTCCAAAATTAGCCGTCCGGGTAATCGTGCCAAGAAAACCCGAACCAATTTCAATTAACCGTATTAATTTCCAAAATTAATATCGCATGAACGAAAAATAAATTCCATTCATAAAACACGCGCATAAAAATTACCAAAATTTAAACACGCAAAAATTTTAAAATCAATAAAATTTTAAAATCCGGCCCGGCCCAAAAATCCCGCCAAATCCAAAAACGGGCCCGGCCCACCACGCGGGGAGGCTGCTGCCCAGCAGCAGCCCCTGCGGCCAGCAGCAGGCTGCTGCCTGGCGTGCTGCCCAGCAGCACGCCAGCAGCAGCTGCTGCTGCCTGGTGTGCTGCCCAGCAGCACGCCAGCAGCAGCAAGCAGCTGCCTGGCGTGCTGCTCCGCAGCACGCCAGCAACAGCTGGCCGGCAGCAAGCTGCTGCCCCCCACACAACTAATTTTTTTTTTTTTTTTTTTTTTTTATGCATAATCAAATAAATACATCAAGAATAAAATCAACAAGTCTAAGAGACATAAAATTAAATCCAAGATGTATAAAATTAAATCAACATGCATAAAAAAAAATAAACAAATTGAAACATACATATTACCTAATATGCAAAAACCATTTCAATTTGAAAAATCAAATGGGGAAAAATATAAAACCCCAAAACCGAAAGAATCCCGATCCATAAAACACCAATTTTAAAACACGGGATCCGCCAAGTTAAAGATTTTCACGAAACAAAAGCCCGCTCTGATACCACTGCTGGGATTCGTCACGGGAAACCGACCGACAAAGTGCGGAAACACGCGTCGATTTCCTCGAATCCGGGTCCCGGGAGCTTAAGTAGTGAAAATCAAAAACAAAACACAAAGGAGGAGAATAAAGTCTTACCAAGATATCTCTTTAAGAGATAGAAGAAGACTGCAGAAATCAAGGATAGATTTCCTCCACCGATGCGTACACGAACGGCTATCGGACTGAAACCCGTGCTAGCAACTCGGAAATTCAAGAAGAGAGGGAGAGATGGCAGCCAAGAGCACTTGCTTAGAATGAAAATGGTTGAAGCCTTTCATCTAATATCTCTCACCAAGAGGCAAAAAATATCCCATAAAGCAAAGTCAACTATGACTCACCACAAAGTCAACAATGACTCACCACTTTCACTCATTACATTTTGGCTAAAGAATGAGTCATCTCCCTTGTCCAAAGACATAAGGATTCGGCCAAGAGGTGGAAAGGAAATGGGGAAGACACTTATCTTTAGTCATAATGACCAACTCATAATGACCAACAAATATCCAAGTTGGTAAAGTCCAACTTTACTAACCAAAGTCCACCATGACTCACCCATTTAATCATCACCTTTTGTCCCACCATGACTCATTCTTCTCATCTTAAAAATTCATCATTCTTGCCTTAAACCCACCATGGATTTCGTCCAACATATGATGAAGAAGTGGGCTTACCATTTCAAGCCCAAGTCCACTTTAATTCTTTGGTTTCTATTTGATTTCAAATATCATTGTAATTCAACATGTATGTAAGCATATTGTACCATATGACATGTTACATACCTCTAAATTACAATTAATTTGACACATCAAATGCATCAAGGAATTAAATTAGACACATATAAGATGAGATACATGTAAACCTATACATGTATAAATATTTCCACCTAGGAAATAATCTCATAAATTAATTCATTGAATTAATTAAGAGAATGCCAAAAATAAATATTAATTATATTCTTTTGATCAATCTAATTGACCTAGAAGATAATTAATAAATCTCTCTCTCTTCAAACGTGTATACTCCAAGCACACACTTAATCCGACTAGTTAAAGTCCAGACGTTCAATGTGTACGATCCAATGGGCCCGTCTTTATGTTGGCAGTGGGCCAAGGCCCACAGACTACAGGCGGGCTCTAGCAAGCCACTGTAGCCCCCAATTAAGACGGAGATAGCAGTCAAACTGTCACCGTAACCCTGTAGTTGAACTTGTATGTCCCATGTCACTGATATCGGTGTCCAACACAGAGGCATGGTTGATCACCCTCTATATGTGTCCGGACATTACTTGATCCCAAATGAACTGATACTCACAAACAAGATCTCATCTTGTTTGGGTGTGGCCACACTCTAATCAGTAACATTCATCGAGAGGCCGGTGATATCGTCTCAGTAAAATACTGAGTGACATTCCCTTCTGCATATCCATAGTACTGCCATGCTCACTGACACACCCGAACGTACCCATACTTGGCACCCTTTTACAGGCCCGTTAGGCGTACACCGAAGTGTGCCACTTCACATGCAGCACCATCATATGGTCCGGTCAAAGGACTTATGCAAGTACTACGCGAGAATCAGTTGTGATACTATACCATGTAGATTCCCGTTAAGTGGATCAATCCAGTACCATGCACCCTTTTACATGTACCCATTAACCTGGTTGACATTCCATGTTCTATGACCGGTAAGACACCGCCATACAACCAGGCTAATGATAGTCTTTAGTTCCATTCATTCCCATGATTGGAACAGACTACGGATGACTTTATGGCCATATCGTTTTCCCTATCCATAGTCTTACTGCCAAGTGCCTCACACTTGACAACATGGATATGGATATGTCCATTGGATACTCTATTTAAAATATTGCACAAGACATATAGTAAATAGATTGTTGCCTTTATTTCTTAACACAACTTGTATAATACATGAAGTTCATATAAATGTACAAAAGTATGATACAAAGACAAGGACTAATGCCTCGGGACTAGGGCATTTCCAACACCCTACTATTACTTTTCAGAGCTCAAATAACAAAACTCTTTCGATGCTTTTTCAAAGCTCAAGCACCAAACTTATCCTGGTATTTTTTTAAGCTCAAATACCAAACTTATCCCGATGGTTTTTCAAAGCTCAAGCACAAAACTTATCCTGGTATTTTTGTTTTAAGCTCAAATAGCAAACTTATCCCGATGCTTTTTTAAAGCTCGAGCACCAAACTAATCTCGGTATTTTTTTAAGCTCAAATACTAAACTTATCCTGATGCTTTTTCAAAGCTCAAGCACCAAACTTATACAAACTTTGTTGATCACACTATCAACAAAGTAAACCCCCTTCACACAAATCCCTTGTGTGAAAATACAATTCCCTTAAATGAATATTTGAAAGAATGTGTGAACAAGATGAAACTCTTCTCTCTTTTTGCACTTGTAGGAATTATGGAAGACTTGAATATAATAAGCTTAGAATGTGTGAATATTGCTTTAAGTCTCCCCATTTTTCTCATTTGAATTCATCTTGCTTTTATAGGTGATTGAATCTCCTCATAAGCTCAAACTAGCCGTTGGAGTCCAGATCTTGAAGTGTTGTGGCTGTTTTATCTAGCTTATAAGAGGAATATGAATGTTGAAACCACCTTTTGAAGAAGAAGTGGCCATTGGAGCCTTTGAAGCATGTTGTGACCATTGCCTTCAAGCTTGTAAGAGAAAAATTATGGTTGTAATCAGCTTCTGAACTAGATATGGCTGTTGTTTGAAGCTTGTAATCAAGAGTATGGTTGTCGTCTTCAAGGAATATTGCTGGGATTCGTCACGGCAAACCGGCCGACAAAAGTGCGGAAACACGCATCGATTTCCTCGAATCCGGGTCCCAGGAGCTTAAGTAGTGAAAATAAAAAACAAAACACAAAGGAAGAGTATAAATGTCTTACCAAGATATCTCGTAAGAGATAGAAGAAGACTGCAGAAATCAAGTATAGATTTCCTCCACCGATGCATACATGAACGGCTCTCGGACTAAAACCCGTGCTAGCGACTCGGAAAAATCAAGAAGAGAGGGAGAGAGCAATTTTGGGCAGCCAAGAGTACTTGTTAGTGTAAATTGGTAGAATCAAATTTTCCTTTATATATCATACCAAAGAAGAAGGCAAAATATCCAAGTAAGCAAAGTCCTACTTTGCTTACCAAAAAGTCAACCATGACTCACCAATTCACTCATCACATTTTGTCTAAAAATGAGTCATCTTCCTTGCCACATCACATGTAGAATTCGGCCAAGAGGTGATCAAAAGGATGGGATATTTTGCTTATTTGTATTTGATCATAATGACCAAAAATATCCAAGTTAGTAAAGTCCAACTTTGCTAAGCCAAAAGTCCACCATGACTCACCTATTTGATCATTACCTTTTGTCCAACAATGACTCACTCTTCTCATCTTAAAGACTCATCATTCTTGCCTTAAAATCCACCATGAATTTCGGCCAAGACATGATGAATAAGTGGGCTTACCATTTCAAGCCCTAGCCCACTTTAATTCTTTGGTTTTTATTTGATTTCAAATAACATTGTAATTCAACATGTATGTAAGTATATTATACCATATAATATGTTACATACATCTAAATTAAAATTAATTTGACACATCAAATTCATTAAGGAATTAAATTAGACACATATAAGATGAGATACATGTAAACCTATACATATATAAATATTTCCACCTAGGAAATAATCTCATAAATTAATTCATTGAATTAATTAAGAGAATGCCAAAATAAATATTAATTATATTCTTTTGATCAATCTAATTGATCTATAATATAATTAATAAATCTCTCTCTCTTCAAATGTGTATACTCCAAGTAGACACTTAATCCAACTAGTTAAAGTCCAGACGTTCAATGTGTACGATCCAAATGGGCTCATCTTTATGTTGGCAGTGGGCCAAGGTCCACAGACTACAGGCGGGCTCTAGCAAGCCACTGCAGCCCCCAATTAAGACTGAGATAGCAGTCAAACTGTCACCGTAACCCAGTAGTTGAACTTGTATGTCCCATGTCACTGATATCGGTGTCCAACACAGAGACATGGTTGATCACCCTCTAAATGTGTCCGGACATTACTTGATCCCGAATGAAATGATGCTCACAAATAAGATCTAATCTTGTTTGGGTGTGGCCACACTCTTATCAGTACCATTCATCAAAAGGCCGGTGATATCATCTCAGTAAAGTACTGAGTGACATTCCCTTCTGCATATCCATAGTACTGCCATGCTCACTGACACACCCAAACGTACCCATACTTGGCACCCTTTTACAGGCCCGTTAGGCGTACACCAAAGTGTACCACTTCACATGCAGCACCATCATATGGTCCGGTCAAAAGACTTATACAAGTACTACGCGAGAATCAAATGTGATGTGATAACATGTGGACAAGACATATAGTAAATAGATTAATGCCTTTATTTCCTGACACAAATTGTATAATACATAAAGTTCACATTAATGTACAAATGTATGATACAAAGACAAGGACTAATGCCTTGGGACTAGGGCATATCCAACAAATATATGATTATTACTTAACAAAAGGAATATATGAAAAGATTGTTTTATCCTTGTAAAGCTTGTAGCTCTTGAGGTCACTTTTATCTCCATGAGGCTTATAGCTCTTGAAACAAATTCTTCTTTTTTTGAAGCTAATGATCATAAGTTGTTTTATCTTTATGAAACCATTCTTTGTTATAGTACTTTTCTCATCTTATAAGACTTTATCCTTTTGTCACATTTATTCAATCTTTATTAATCATATAAGAATAATCTCATTTTCTTTTATGTCAACCTTTTTGTGATCATGAAAACATAAGTCAACATTCTCCCCCATTTTTGATGATTGCAACACATATGATAGGTTGACATTTGAACAAATTCATATAAAACAGATATTCTTCATTTATGCTTCCCTCAATACGTGCATCGTTGTTTAAAAGACATTTTTTAGAGATTAAAAACTTGAGTTCTCTATATCTGATCAACCAATATAACCTGCATAGAAAACTTTTAATGAGTAAGGATCGATTAGTGAAACAAATAGTTAGCGGGCTTAAATTCTTATCTTTAAAACCTATCAAACTTAAACATAAAAAAGAAAGTCCCGTTATGTTTTTAAGGCCCATAAACAATTCCTTTTTAGGTCTTAGGCCTTGATGAAGAGTTTGCATTCAAACTTATGTACCCGTGTATGACAGAGATATATAGCATAGGGATTTTAGAGTAAAGCCATACTTAAGGAATTAAACTGATTTGGCCATAAAAGTTTTGATCAAAAGATCAAAAGTTAATTAAGCTTGATGCTGCATATGTAACTACTCTGTATACTCAGCAGACATATGTAAAAGCATGTTCTCTTCAAACATCACATAATTCTTCTAAAATCTGTATATAGTTTATCAACAATTTCTATCACACACATATACCAGTTTCATTCTATTAAGTAGAAACAGCAACATAAAAAAAAAGTTCCTCACAGTATAAGTCTTGCTCACATATACTTATGTAAACTCAATGCTAACTACAGATGTAATAATCGAGAGCTTTTCAGAGAAAGCTTATATGTATGTAACTCTTATGAGAGAGCTAGAGTTTTTGCAGCATAATACATAAAGTCTAAAGTTTGATGCTTGTGATAGACAAATTTTATTTTAGTGCACATATGTTTAAAAGAATGTCACATGAGAGAAGTTTTGCCTTTGTCATCACAAGTGACTTATGCCATGTATCCCAATCTAGCAGATATGTAGGATACTGAAATATCTCTGCATGTCATAAGCTGGATCACATAACTTGGCTGCTTTACTCTAACTTATCTGCATAACTTATGTATTGACTCTATATGTGGGGACACATAAAACACATTCTATATAGTCCATGATAGAGTCACATGTATCAACTTGCACACTTACTATTGGACACACTGTAGCTGTACTCAGCTAATTTCACATTTTCTCATAGACAACCACAGATAGCAGAAGTTGTTACTATATATCTTCATAGTACACACAAATATATATGTCAAACTATATTAAGCCATATTAAGCCAAGTAGCCTATGTAACTTGTTAACACATATGTCACCATACATTCATATGTCAAGCTACAACTTGCTACAACTTGCCATAGAACATTTGTCACTATTATATATTTTTTTCTCCCTCTTTGAAATCTTCAAAAAGCAAAAGATGGATAGAGAAAGATATTACTGACATACCATGAGTAATGTCATTGAGCATTAAGTGACAAAGGTCATGAAGTGCATGTGTTATAAGAAAAGTTTAAAAGATATAGGACACTGGAGATGTCAGTATTTGAAGCAGAACACATAAGCAAAGTTTTTCTCAATGAGAGGGGAAACTTATGGTAAAATTGCAAGTCACAGGGATCAAGATAAAGACATAAATCACAAATATAGACTTAAATCAGATAAAAAGTTAAGTTTAAATCAGATAAAAAGTTAAGTGAGCATGCATATAAATAGGAGAAGAGCATTCAGTAGTAGAAGAGAATTCATATCCTATTTAGGTTACAGAAGAACCTAATAGAAGAAAATACTCTCTAAAGTAGAGTTCTAGTACTAGTATAAAAGAAGAAATATAAACTATTGAAGCCAAAATAGCAGAGGAGCAGGTGTGAAGTCCCTTTGATCTCCATATTAATCTCTACTAAACAATAGTCTTTGCAACTCCTATCATGGTGGAGAAGATGAGGAAGATGTACCAGACTTGAGGATATTGTTGATCAGGCTCTTCATCACTTCAATCTATTCAGAGAGGTGATTTAGGGTTCCTGTCATCCTTGCCAGCTCAATCTCCATACCTGCTATCACATAGTGCACCTTTTCTTATATGTTCATCATCTACATTTGAAGATCCCTCAGGGCAGCAGGGACTTCTGTGTAGGCTTTTAATGACATCATATCTTTTGAGGCTTGTAAAACTTTAAAGATTACTTTGAAACAGGTTCCTAGAGTGTATACAGTCACTCTTTGACAATCTGGTGGTGGTGGTTGGTATGAAATGTATGGAGTATGGGATGAAGTCATTGCTTGAAGAGAACTTCCTTCTGATCTAGGTTGCACTAGTGGTGATGATAGAGGACAGATGCTAAGAAGGACAGATGAGAAAGAGTCTAGATCAATAAAGGTATTTGTCATTATGAAGGTTGGTTGGTAAATCAGGGGAGTATGGATCAATGTTTTATAGCGATCTGTAATGCTATAGGTCATAAATGCATTTGATGGCTCAAAGAGGTCAGGGTTGATAGGTGGGAAGGGCATTGATTCTGCTTGAGGTCCTAAAGAGAGCTCCATCTCATCAACTAAGGCTAGAAAAGAATCAAATGTAGCATTCTCCTCTTGGCCTTCAGACACTCTTTCTTCATATGACTTAGTGGTTTGAGAAGTTCCAATCCTATCGGAGAATACAATATCTTCATTTTGTGTTTGCATAGGCTCTGATTGAACTCCAGAACTCTTAATCTCTTCAGCACTAGTCTCTGCTATCTTTTCTCTTCCTTTCTTAGATGAATGATCAACATAAAATTCATCTCTGCCTAAATGCCTGGCTATGAAAGTCTTAGTATTATCATTGGAAGAATCATTAAAATCAGATTCAATGGGGATTGGCTTGGTAGGGATTTGTCTTTTGTGAGCATATGCTTTTAGCATCCTTATTGTGTTAGACTGGTTTATGATTGATCTTGCACTTACAGAGGATAGAATCAATCCAGCTTTGGATATTTTGAAGTGTGTGAAGAACTTGGTGAGGATCATGCTGTAAGGTAGGGCTGAGTTGCTTCTAACATGAGTGAGATGGTTTATCAGGGCATAAGCAGATTAATCTTTTTGTAACAAGCCAGATGCCAGGTGAAACATAGGTTAAAGCTATTCATTGTTGCTAAACTAACTTTTTATGGAAAGAAAACTACAGAATTCAGGAGTTACAAGATCTTATACTCATTATGAGCACGGATTTTTCCCAACCTCTATGATGAAAGTCCTATGTTACCTGTTAAGCCGACGAACGTGAATTGGACTTGAGAATGAGTTGGATGTGGAACTTCTCAAACACTTCGAAAACCGAGTAGTCTTCAATCTGAAACCTCGAGAAAGGTCCTCCGAGTGATTAAAGGGCTTAGAGGTGAGTGTGGGATTTAGGAAAATCTGTCATGGCTCTGATTAGAGGAGCACGGTTATAATTTAGAGCTGCATGGCTGTAATATTATAGCCGCGCGGCTCTATCGTGCGGACATAAATCTTCCTAAATAGCAGAATCAGAATTTGACAGGGATTAGAGGTCTTAATTAGAGGAAATTTCCGTGATTCTTTAGGTTTTAACATAACAGGAAGACAAGAAAAGAAAAGGACGACAAAAAAGAACAGAAGATAGAAAACAAGAGGAATGAGGGAGGGATTCATTCTAGTGAAAAAAAAAGAGAGAAAACAAAAGAACAAAAACTAGAAACAACTAAATACAGACTCAAAAACACTTAAGGTAAGGGTTTCCCAGTGAGTTTCATTCATCAGGGCCTTTTCTTGGGTTGTAATCGGATCAATTCGGGACATAAACTTGAAGATTTCGAAGTTTTCGCTAGATTGTGGGTGCATTCCACCTTTTCAATGCACTTCCGGACGTCAAACAAATTGGAACATCATGAAGGTAAACTCTGAGAGGCCTTAAACTCGTTCTTGTTCATTTTCTGTTCTGCTTTTCTGTGTTTTGATTAAATTTCCAGAACTGGCTGTTTGATTAAAGCCATACAGCTCTAAATAGAGCCGAGCGGCTGTAGTCTCTTAGAACAGAGCCGCGTGGTTGTAGTCCTATAGCCGTACGGCTGTGTTCTTCTGGGCAGATTCCCGAAAAGCACCAAAATCGACTGAAAGCAATCGAATTCCATTTTGTTCATTCTGTTTTGATTTATTTCGGTCCCAATCACATCCGTTACTTTCTAAATTCTAGTTTTAATGTTTAGTATGATGTTGATGTGACATTTTTAGATTCTTTGGTTTCGGTTTTTGAGTTTCGAGGTTGTTCAATCCAAAATAGATCCTCTATTCAGCTATAGCGGACCTCCAGGTTCCTCAAAATTCCCATAAATCATTGAAGATGATCAAAACAGTGTTTACAAAATGAAGAAAACCAATTTTTGGGTTCTTGATGCTATCGCTGTATGGCTGTAGTGCTATAACCACATGGCTATGGTCCTATAGCTGTGCGGCTCTAACTAAGCGACACGGCTGTAGCCTCTAGAAGGAGGTAGAATCACGGGACGACCCGCACGGACATCATCGCGTGATGCTGTCTTCAGAATCAAATCATTTTTTTTTATATGTTTACTGCTTTTGGACCTTAGATGAATGTTTGGAATTAGGAATCCCTCACAAACGAAACCCCGAGTTCTGGGATAACCGACCCACTAAATAGAAGTAATTTGCATGTAGTCGAGCCAACCGTTTTTCAAAATTGTTTTCAAGCACAAAAACCTACAGGGCGTTTCTAAAACTGTTTTCCAGGTCTAACCAAGCAAGTTGCCCGAACTTCTTGGTTATCCCCCAATTGCATGTCCCCATTCTTTAAGATTCCCCATTCTATCTTATGTGAGTCCTACCTGTGTTTATAATATAATTGTGCTAACCATTTGTTTTGCAACCTTTATTTTTCTTTATTTTTATTTTGGATGTATATTATAGATTAATTGTGTATTCTAGGCAATTGTACTTTTTAGATCTTCATGTATTTAGGCAATTGTAATGGTGAGGATGAGAGCTTTTTCTCTTTTTGGGTTGTAATAAGCGGCCTTTATTTCTTTTTGGTTTGGTTTTGATGTATGGTTTATATTTTTGCACTTTATTTTTTGCAATTTATTTTTGTCATCTGAATAAGCATGGGCTACATAATACAAGATAAAAATGGGTAGAGAAATCAGTGAATACAATATGGTATTACAAACTTATAAATGAATAAAAGCTTGAGGTTGAATAGGTAAGTTGCCCGAACCCTAAATCTCTGGATTAGGTACAGTAGTCTACGCTCAGTAGGGAGCTATGCCGGAATTTCCTAGATGAGATGATCAGGGTGGCGACTCTGTCACTGAACTTAAAATTTAGGTTTCGAGGTCTTTAAGTTAATAAAATGGGATTTTCTAAAATGCAAAACCTGTTTTCCAAAAATTCACATTTAAAGGAAATATTTTCTACAAAAGGATTCCCAAAACAAATCAATGGTTTTCCTAAGCAAGATACAAACCTGTTTTCAATCCAAATCCCAAATACTTCTCTTTTCTTTTTCCCTGGTTCGCTATGCCGAGTTCCTTCTTCCTAAAAGGTTGTCCGCTCACAGTGGTGACTCTGTTGGGGATGAATGGTTTCTTAAAATTTTTTTTTATATAAACTTAAGGAACTTAGTTACTACTAAAATATAACCTCGCTTGTAGTCATTTACTAGTTCATAGTACCATGTTTTATTCACACTTGCATATCATGAAATTTTCTTCTTCTCAACCCCTCGAACTCACTGATTAGCCAAGTTTACTTCTGAAGGTGACCTACCTCTTCCGCTAGGATTGGAGGCACCGGATTGCACTTGGCCATACAATGTCATTCATTAAAGGACCATGATAGTCTTAGGTCTATTTTCATGTGGTGGGCCACACGACGACATTACATGACATCATGCCATTCATCATTGGCGTCACAGTGATGTCGTAGTCTTGTTTGTGTGTCATGATCCACATCGGATTGTTTCATGACATTATTAAATCATTTAAGGCATTCCTCAAGTACCTGATTGCTATATGTATAGGGGCATTTCATGACATTATTGAATCATACAAGGTGTTCCATGAATGCTAAACTTCTGTCCATGTCTCGAGTTACACGTGACTTGTTTGCAACATCACTTCATGTTGGACGCCCTAAAAGCGTCAAAACTCTGTCTGTGGGATGACCCCCATACGACCATTTCATATCATCTCATTGAACGACAAAGCGTCGAAACTCTGTCCGTGTGTCAATGCACATGCGACCATTTCATGACATCCACCAGGTGCCCTGAAGGTGTCGAACCACTGTCCATGTGATGGCTCACACGTGACATTTTTGCATTGTATTTCGTATGACATTGGGTATTCTTAGGACATCCAAAGTAAAAAGAACAAAAACAACAAAAGTCATCCCTATTATTATGCTCATTCATGAGACATCATTCAACCATGATCACTTCACAACCATACATGTCACTCAGTGTGTCGAGCCTAGACTCACAACATTCATCCATTGTTTTAACCTTATGTTGAACGTGCGGTTTGGAGTCGAACCTCAAAGTGATTAGTACGTATTGAATCGGAGTCTAATCAGTTAGCCCAGTCAGTTTAGCCAGAACCAGTAACCGTGGAAGGGGTTAGGGTTGATTCAGATTCAGATTCAGAACAGAAATCCAGGGGTCAGTTACCTTCTCTACCGGTTGAAAGTTAGTTGTTGTTGGAGGAAGTAAACAGAACAGAAATGGCTCATGACAGACAAGCAGAAGTTCCTGCTTTTGACATGAATGCATTCATGGATGCGCTACTAAGCTTGGATCGATTTAAAGCAACCTTGAGGGAACAGATGCAAGCTGTGATGCTTACTGAAGGGGGTCAGAGTGCTCAACCAATTTCAGTTTCGATCGAAAAGGGAGGACACATGGTCCAAGTGGCAAATGGGGATGGAGGAAATAATCCCGGCAATAGTAGGGTGGCCATTCCTCATCAGGAAATTGGCCACCTGTCTAAGGAAGACAAAGCTTTCATGAGAGCAAGGGAGGCCTCGATTGAGACGGCTGCAGAAAAGCATCTTAAAGAAAAATTCTCTGATCTTGAAGCTCTGCTACCAAAATTGAAGGAGATGGTGCATTTGTTGGTGTGCCCTAGTTCTTAGGGCATTGGATTCTTGTATTTTGTATTATACATTAAGAGTCATGTATGAATACATTATTTGTGTCACATTAATAAAGGCAATTAATCTATTTTATTTATATCTTGTGCTATAATATAAGTAGAGTAGCCATTGATTGATAATCATAAAACCCATCCCAGGTCTGTTCTAATCGTGGGAACGAATAGAACCACAGACTTGTATATTCGATGACTGTATGGTAGTTCTTTACTAGCCATAGTACTTATATAGTCAGTCATGAATATAGGTACTTGTCATTAACATGGGACTGGATCGATCCGCATAAGAAAGCCACATGGTTGTCGCGTCATAGGTCTTTCTTGAGTAGGTCTCTTTTATCCTCAGACCAGATTTCATTATAGTATCAATATGGAATCCAGTTCACTTTGACATATGCCTAACAGGTCTGTAAAAGGATGCTAAATATGGGTATGATTAGGTGGACAGGTGAACATATTGATATTGATGATGAAGTGATGGAATTGCCACTCGGGTAACACCGAGATGATATCACTGGCCACTTGATGAGTGGGACTGACAAGTGTATGGCCATACCTAAATAAGTTGGTTGCTTATTTGATTAATCAGTCAATTCAAGATCAAGAAATATAATAAACAACAGAAGAGGATGACGGACACCATGCCTCTTGTTTATTCATATCGATATCGTTAGGCAAAGGACACTATGAGATTACTAACGGGTGAGTGTCTTCTAAAGACTGCTGCATCTCTATCTTAATTGGGGGCTATAATGGTTTGCTAGAACCCAGTTACAGTCTGTGAACCTTGGACCTACTGCCAACATAAAGACAGACCCATAGGATCGTGCACATAGATCAACTGAGTTGGAACTTATAGAAATTGTACATGTAATGTACATTGGAAGGAATGCGTTAATTAATTAGTTGACATTCGGTGTCAAGGAAATTAATTGACATTGGGTTGAATTTAATTTAGTTAATAAGTTTACATAATGTAATTAATTAATTTATCAATTAATTGAATTACATAAAGTAAACAATTAATTAAATAATTTTCCTAAGTAGGAAAAGTAAATACATGTATTGTATTTACTTAAGTGTGATTTAATTTTATTTAGGGGTAATTAAATTTAGCCAAATGGAATTAAATTACATAGTATATACTTTTTAATTAAAGTTTATTTATGTAATTATAATCCTAGTGGGCTTGGGTTTAATTAACCTAATTAAAACCCAATTAGATAAGGTGTCTATATAAGGGCACACTTAAGGAATAAAACCCTAATTCAATCCTAATTAATTGCTGGAAATTTCAGCCACCAAGAGCAGCTCCAAATCAGCCGAAAATCCCATCATTGAAGCTCCATTCCTTCGCATCTTCGGCTAGCACCGGTTCCCGCTTAATAGTTGGTCGTGCAATGGACTTTGGAGATCACAGTTTCAAGAAACGATTCTACAGCTGTCTCTAAAGAAGACGAATTTGGTGAGTTAATCTCTCTTGATTCTTATTGTTTTTATTTTAATCAATGGTAATTGGACACGATAGATGGATTCTAGGAAATTTCAAATGGTGTACTTTCTGCTGCGCCACGTTATTTTTCTAATGACAAATCCCAACAGCATTATAGTCCCATCAAATGTGCAGACCCAACTAGTTTGATGGCAGAAGGAGGAGAACCGCTCCCAGTTGGTTTTCAAATGCCTTATTTGCCCCCGTATACTGGAAAGGGCCCACCAAAAGCTCATCTGGACAGTTATATAAGGATAATGTCTAGTCTGGGAATCAGGAAGATCCATCTGCTGAATCTGTTCCCTACGGCATTGAGAGATGCTACTGCCAAATGGTATTTGAAGATGCCAATTCATACTCGCTCCACGTAGGAAAATCTATCTGAGGCATTTGTGAAGTAGTACGCTTACAACACTCAGGTGGAGACCACTTTAGAAGATTTAGAAAGGATTTGCTAGAAACCTAATGAATCCTTCTCTGCTTGATATTTAGGTATTGGTAGATGGGGCCTCAAAGTTGGAATCCCTCATTGTGAAGCTAGTCAATGGTAGTTTGGCTTTGTATAAGGAGAAGATGAAGCTGAAGAGGTTCCACTCCTTTAATGATGTGGTTGAGTTCGCCAAGCACATCGAGAGGTATGAAGAAGAAGAGCAGAGGAATAAGCAGAGCACGGGTACATATCAAAATGGCCGGGGGTATTCACAAGGTTACAAAAATAGTAGTTCCACAACGACACCAGCCGGGTTTAGCTCGAGAACGGCACAAGTAAAAGAAGCAGATGTTGCTGCGGTGGCCCAAGATAGGCAGTCGGAAACCCATTAGAGGCTCGCTAATTCGTGGGGCAGAGCCCTTGCCTCGTATCTTTGCAAATGTAGGAAGGCTGGTTTACTCCAAAGTTTAAAGCCTTATACTCCTCCATCTGGGTCAGAGAGAGACAACTTCTGTGGCACAGGCAAATGCACCAGTCTAATAAGAGCCATCAACGGCTGGTCAGTGAGGGAAAGATTATGGAACCCGCCTTGAAGCCTAGTGTTCAGAAGAACCCCTCACCTAACTTTAGGGGTCAAGTCAATATGGTCCAGTCTGAAATGCCGGCCAACTATGTGTTCGCTCAGATTATCAAGGCTAATCCGAGCGTGCAAGTGGTTATAGCCGAAGAGGAAGAAGAAAAGGTAGAAGAAGCTGAAGAGCAGACATCTGTAGTAAAGGAGGCGCAGGGTCCAATTGATTTGGCTGACATCGAATTAGATGGTGATGACGAGGATTTTAGGTATAAAGAGCCAAACCCAATTTATCCGGTTGAGACAAGAAGGGGGAACGACAATCACAAAGGACGGTCCGGTCATGCACATTACTAGGAGTGGTAGGGTCTATCAACCTACTAACGTGGTTCCCCTAGCGCCACCTAAAAGAAGTAACCTACCTTTGGGCAATGGCACTGCTGACCCTATGCCAAGGAACATAGAGCATGATGTTGTAGAGGGACAGCTGAAGAGACTGCCTGCCCAAGCTAGCATTTGGCCTCTCCTTATGGAATCTAAGAAACACCGTGAGGCAGTGGTGAAATAGCTCATAGAGATGGATGCCAACCCTACCATGTCTCCTGATGAAGTATGTGCCATGATAAAGGGAGCTGACCTAAAAGCTAACCAGGCCCTGGAGATCAGCTTTGGAGTGTTTGTCTTACCGTCGGAAGGCATAAACCACAACCGGGCTTTGTATTTAAAAGTCAAAATCATAGACAGGGTGATGCCTTGCGTGATGGTAGAAGATGGCTCAGCTTTGAACATCTGCCCTTCTAAAATCCTGTTATATCTGGGGATTAGCACAAAAGCACTCTGTCGGTCTAGCATAGTGAGGACTGTGATCAGAACATTTGAAGCTAAAGTCAGTGTAGGGGAGATCAAGTCAAAGATACTGTTCACAGTCATTGACATCCTTTTCACATTTTCTCTACTGCTTGGAAGGCCGTGGTTCCATGCATTAGTAGGTGTACCATCGACCCTACATCAAAAAGTGAAGTTCCTAATTGGAGGAAGGGTTGTGACAATTGAAGCTGATGAGCCATCTGTGGTAGCTGCTTTGAACGCTGTAGAGCAGCTGATGACTGGATTCCAAGTAGTAGTGATTTCAGACGAAAGCAATGGCGAGCCAAAATTCCCAGAATGGATTCATAAATACTTCACCAAATAGAAATTTGAGCCTAGGAAGGGATTAGGGGCTAAACAGCAAGGCATCCCTAAGTTCAACATTGAAGCTGGCGAGTACCATTAGCATGGGCTTAGTTACCGCGAGGAAAGAAATAAACCAAGCAAGAAGTATGTGAACCTGGTGGACACATTTGTCCGCGCAACTGAAGAAGTGTACAATGGGGCTCCAAAACTAGTGGTAATTGAGGGAGGCCAGCTCCTAGGGTTTGAGATCTTCTCGGACGTCGTTGACTTCAGTAAATATGGGGTCGAGCCAGTTGTGAACATGCTGCGCACTGGGTCTGAAGACAAAGAGAAGGAGATCCTAAAAGATCAAGAAAATGCAGTTGATCAGGTTAGAGTTGAATTTGGGAACAAAGGTGAATCAGCTGAGAAAGCCGACCTGGAGAATGGAGAAGTTGAAGCAGCTGTCCAAGCCCTCACTAAGGCACTGACAATTTTGATGAAGGCAAACATGGGCTCTGGAAGGAAGAAGGCACCCATAGTGAGGACTTAGGAGGAGCTGATGAGTGAAGCTGTAAAGGAGCTGGCCAAACTGATAATGGCTGGAAAGGCGATGGCACTCAAAGAGGAGATGTCCACTAATCAGAAAGAAGCCTTTGAGGGTGATTTGGGAGATCAGTTTAAAGAGGTTGATGATGCTGAGACAAAAGAAGACCCTCTGCATATGGAGGATGACAATCATTTCAATGTATGATGTGAACAATTTAGCCTATAAGGCACTTAATGCATTGAAATCCAATTTTGCTTACCTGTGTGATGTTTTTCCGAATGGAACTATGCATACATACAAATATTCATTTAGTGTCTTTAGCATGCATGATGTATCATTGCATGAAATGAATCTAGGGACAGATGATGATCCAAAAATGGTATCCATCTCGAAAGACCTCACGCCTGATGAGAGAAAGGAGATTGTAAAAGTATTGCAAAAGTACGTAAAAGCCTTGGCCTGGTCCTATGACGACATGCTTGGGGTTGACAGGGAGATTACAGAGCATAGAATTCCAACAGATCTGAAAATGAAACCTGTTAAGCAGAAGCTCAGAAGACTCAGACCAGAATGGGCCAAAAAAGTCAAGGAAGAAGTAGCCAAGCAGATAAAGGCAAAGTTCCTGGAAGTAGTGGAATACCCATAATGGTTAGCCAACATCATACCGGTTGCAAAGAAAGATGGTCGAGTCAGGATTTATGTGGACTACAAGGATCTGAACAAGGCATCACCCAAGGATGACTTTCCACTACTACACATTGATGTTTTGATCGACAGTGCTGCCAGGGAAGTAATGTATTCATTCATGGATGGATTCTCGGGGTATAACCAGATTCTAATGAACATCATTGACAAAGTGAAGATGGCCTTCATCATAGAATGGGGAGTCTATTACTATAGAGTTATGCTGTTTGGGTTAAAGAATGCCCGGGCGACTTATCAGCGAGCAGTCACTGCACTTCTACATGATATGATCCACAAGGAGGTTGAAGTTTGGGTAGATGACATGCTAGTTAAATCGATGACCCGGGAAGAGCATCCTGCTATCCTGGATAGATTCCTAACTAGGATTGAAAAGTACAATCTCCACCTGAATCCCAAGAAGTGTGTGTTTGGGGTAACTTCAGGAAAGCTTCTTAGCCATGTGGTAAGTCAGAGGGGATTCGAAATGGATCTGGACGAAATCAAAGCCATTAGAGATATGCCAGCACTGAAGATAGAAAGGGAAGTGAGGTCAATTCTGGGGTTACTACAGTATGTCAGTCGGTTCATCATGAGACTAACAATAGTTTGTGAGCCCATCTTCAAACTTCTGAAGAAGAATCAACCAGTAGAGTGGAACGATCAATGCCAGCTAGCTTTGACAGGATCAAGGCTTATTTGATGAATCCACCAGTTCTTAAGCCTCCAATGCCAAATAAGCCTTTAATCCTGTACTTGGCTATTGAAGATGCTTCAGTAAGGGCAATGTTAGTTCAAGAGCAAGAAGACAGGCATGAACATGCAATCTACTACTTGAGTAAAAAACTGCTCGATTATAAGACCAGATATACCATGGTACAGAAGACTTGTACTGCTATGGTATGGCTGACTAAGAAGTTAAGGCATTACTTCAAGTCATATAAGGTTCGGGCAGTGGCCAAAGTTGACCCGATGAAGTATTTGTGCCAAACCCCTGCATTGGCTGGAAAACTATCCAGATGGTTACTCTTATTGTTAGAATTTGATATTGAGTATGTAACCAGGAAGACGATCAAAGGAAGAGTTGTAGCAGAATTCCTAGCCAACCAGCCCCTAGAATCAGACTATGTAGAGAATTTGGAGTTTCCAGATGAGCAGCTAGCAGTGGTGGAGACAGAACCAAGCAGGCGGGTGATGTATTTCGATGGTGCTGTGAACAAACATGGTGCAGGCCTAGGAGTAATTATCTATACACCTGATGGAGAAATCATCCCTCTGGCAAAATGCTTGAGTTCTTAGTGACTAATAACGGGGCAGAATATGAAGCTTGTCTCTTCGGAATCGATACCTTAATCACACTAGGGGCACATGAAGCGTTAGTTGTTGGAGACTCAGCTTTGGTAATTCGATAGATTGCCGGGGACTGGGAGTTAAAAGAAGAATCACTCCGGCCATATCTCAAGTTGGTTTGGGAGAAGGTGAAAATATTTGGGTAGTGCGAATTCAGACACATCCCGAAGGAAGAGAATCAGATGGTAGATTCCTTAGCTACGCTCTCATCAATGTGGGAAGAACCTCAAACGCATCTGATATAGCCAGTGGTCCTAGAAACTACACAGAACCCTTGTTACCTGTCAATCAATGCTATAGCAACAGTGGAAGAATGTCCTTGGCATCATGATATCTTGTAATTCATTCAAAATGGGCAATACCTTAAAGATTCCAACGGAGCAGATAAGATCCCTCTTCCGAAGTTAGCAGCACAATTCAGAATATTCGAGAATCAGCTCTTCAAGAGAACCGCCAACAGTCTACTCTTGAAATGTTTGATAGAAGAAGAAGCAAAGAAGGTCATGAGACAGATCCATGCCGGAACCTGTGGACCACACATGAATGGGTTAGCAAATATTGAGGCGAGGCTACTTTTGGCTTACCTTGCAAGTTGATTGTATCGAATAAGTAAAGAGATGCCACGAATGCCAAGTATACGGAGACCTCAATTATCTCCCTCCACTCAAACTCTAGATATTATCGACTCCATGGTCATTTGCTACATGGGTGATAGACATCAGTGGAGAAATAAGGCCGCCTACATCAAATGGACACCGCTTCATAGTTGTGGCTGTTGACTATTTCTCAAAATGGGTAGAGGCCGAATCATTCATGAGTGTTAAAACTAAGAAAATGACCAAGTTCATCGAGAAGAACATTTTTACGCTGTATGGAATCCCGCATCATCTTGCGACTGATAATGAAGTACAATTTCAAGGGGCAACAACTTAGTTGTTCCAAGAAAAAGGAGTTGAACATCACAGATCATCTCCATATCGTCCGCAAGCTAATGGTGCGATAGAAGCGGCCAATAAGTCCATCAAAAGGATTCTGTCAAAAATGGTAGTCACCTACATGGATTGGGCCGACATGTTGCCGTTTTCCTTATAGGGCTACAAAACAAGTATCAGAACTCCTACCGGAGAAATGCCATACCCATTGGTCTATGGGATGGAAGCTGTTCTACCAGTGGAAATCGAGTTTAAGTTATTAAGAGTAGTCATGGAAGCACAGTTGCTGGAATCTGAATGGGTTCAGTCGAGATATGAGTAGTTGGCATTGATAGACAAGAAGCGTCTTCGGGCTTTGGATCATTTACAGATGTATCAGCAAAGAATGGCCAGGGTTTATAACAGTAAAGTCTGTCAACAGAAACACCCACTCACAGCCGAAGATTTGGTACTTAAGAAGATGAAATAGACCAAAACAGATGTGCGAGGGAAGTTCAAGCCTAATTCGGAAGGTCCTTATGTGGTCAAGAAGGTACTTTCATAGGGCACTGTGAAGATCATGGACATGGATGGAAACGAATTCGTCAATCCCATCAACCAGGACAAGCTCAGGCATTATTACGTGTAAAACAAAAGTCCGATGGATCTAAAACCGAAAAAGCGGTCCATGCAAAAATTAGGACAGTCCGATGGGTCGAAAACCGAAAAGGCGATCCATGCAAAAATTAGGACAAAGAGGTGAGCACCATCAGCGGGAAAATCTATGAAGACCAGTTGGTGGCAGTCGTGGATTCGGTTGAGACGAATACCATTACTGATTCTGTTCTTAGCTTCATTTCATCTTTGATGTGCATTGTGCTAAAACATTATTAATGAATGAATCAATGAATGCTTTGTTCTATTCATTTAAACGTCCCAAGTCTGCTTGAAATTGAATTCGTATTATATATATATGGCTACGCACATTCTGTGTTTGCATACATCTCACTTCACAAAAAAAAATCATCAATCCGATAGACTGAAAATCGTAAGGCGGTCTATGCAAAAAATTAGGATACAAATAAAAGTATGCTGAGTCAAAAACCCAAAAGGGTGGTTCAGGAAAAAGTTAAGACAGTTCGATAGGCCGAAACCCCTAAAGGGCGGTCTATGCAAAAGTTAGGAAACAAAACAAAAACACAAGTCACACAACAGCAGGTTTTAGCAATCCTAACTCCCTGTAAACCAAGCCATTTCAAGGTCAGCGTCTCGCGCTTATGATCAACGTACCAAAGCAAGATGTGTAGAAATGGGCACGCATATGGATTAGATTGTCAACGATGGAAAAGAGAAGGTCTAGGACTGTAACCTGTCACCTTGACCACCCGTTTGGTCCTTATCCCTAGTGTTCTGATAATAAGCAAGCCATTCCTCCGGTGGATCCACTGAATGTCGAATGCAGCTACATCAAAACGAATAGGAGAAACACCATGTCGCATACATAGATACACTCAAAACATACACATATTCATGCATACATGCATCAAGACCAACCTAAGTGTAGGTACTCATTATCATCGTCAGGCTGTCCCTAATCGTGGGTACTCTAGAAGCAAGAATAGCCTAGCACGGGGCATTCCCTTGGCTACTTGTTGCAAATTAGAGCCATATGGCTCTAAATCTCAGGTAAGAGAATTTCCTCAATTCTCATAATTTCCACTTATGCCAATAAAATCCCCGAGAAGAATACTCTCTGCTTTTTGCAGGTATCCAGGGGCAAAACAATCAAGCCGTATTTATTCTTGATCGAAGGGACAAAAATTTTTGATTCCAAAATTATCGATCAAGGAATAAATATGCACTCTTGACAAAACTAGCATCCCTTTAGATCGAATTCAAAAATTCAACACCCTTTTGGATCGATTTCAGAAACCATCATCCCTTTGGATTGAATTCAAAAACTAGCATCCATTTGGATCAAATTCAAAAATCAGAATCCCTTTGGATCGAATTCAAGAATCAGCATCCCTTTGGATCGAATTCAAAAACCAGCATCCCTGTGGATCGAATTCAAAAACCAACATCCCTTTGGATCGAATTTAAAAATCATCATCCCTTTGGATCGAATTCAAAAACTAGCATCCCTTTGGATCAAATTTAAAAATCAGCATCCCTTTGGATCTAATTCAAGAATCAGCATCCTTTTGGATCGAATTCAAAAACCAACATCCTTTTGGATGGAATTCAAAAACCAGCATCCATTTGGATCAAATTCAAAAATCAGCATCCTTTTGGATCGAATTCAAGAATCAACATCCCTTTGGATCGAATTCAGACATTAGCATCTCTTTGGATCAAATTCAAAACTCAACATCTCATTGTATTGACTTCACAAATCATGTACCCTAAGAGCCAATTTCAGATCATTGCTCCCCCGAGAGCCAACTTCAAAGGTATAGCTCCACTAAGAGAGAGCCAGCTTCAGAACCAAGGCCAACGTCCCTAGCTGGATGTTGCACTTGACTTCCTCAACAAACCAAGGCAGCAGGTATGTTTCTTTCCATTTCTCACCTCGCTCTCTATCACGAGACCAAACTCGATCCTGGCACCATGGCCTGATTATGTCGACTTTGATCCCATGAGGGGCAACATGTGAGCACAGGTTTTTCCCGACCTCTATAATGAGAGTCCTATGTTACTTGTTAAGCCGACGAACGTGAATTGGACTTGAGAATGAGCAGGATATTGCCTGGAATGTCTCAAAGGCTCTAAAAACCGAGCAGTCTTCGATTCGAAATCCCAAGAAAGGTCCTCTGAGTGATTAAAGGGCTTAGAGGTGAGTGTGGGATTTAGGAAAATCTATCACGGCTCTGATTAGAGGTGCACGGCTGTAATTTAAAGCGGTATGGCTGTAATATTATTGCTGCGTGACTTTATTGTGCATACAGAAATCTTCCTAAATAGCATAATCAGAATTTAACAGGGATTAGAGGTCTTAATTAGCGGAAATTTTTGTGATTCTCTAGGTTTTAACATAACATGAAGACAAGAAAAGAAACGGACAACAAAAAAGAACAGAATATAGAAAACAAGAGGAATGAGGGAGGGATTCATTCTAGTGGAAAAAAACAAAAAGAGAGAAAACAAAGAACAAAAACCAGAAACAACTAAAAAAGGACTCAGAAACACTTAGGGTGAGGGTTTCCTAGTGAGTTTCATTCATCAGGGTCATTTCTCGGGTTGTAATCGGATCAATTCGGGGCACAAACTTAAAGATTTCTGAGATTTTACGGGATTCTGGGTGCATTCCACCTTTTCAATCCACTTCCGGATGTCAAACACACTGGAACATCATCAAGGTAAACTCTGAGAGGCCTTAAACTCGTTCTTGTTCATTTTGTGTTTTGCTTTTCTGTATTTTGATTAAATTTCTAGAACTGGCTGTGTGATTGCAACCGTGTGGCTCTAACTAGAGCTGAACAGCTGTAATCTCTTAGAACAGAGCTGCGTGGCTGTAGTCCTATAGCCGCACGGCTATGTTCTTTTGGGCAGAAACCCGAAAAGCCCTAAAATCGACCGAAAGTAGTTGGATTCCATTTTGTTCATTCTATTACGATTTATTTCAGTCCCAATAACACATCAGTTACTTTCTGAATTCTGGTTTTCGTGTTTATAATGAAGTTGATGTGAGAATTTCGGATTCTTTGGTTTTGATTTTTGAGTTTCGGGGTTGTTCGATCCAAATCGGATCCTCTGTCTAGCTATAGCGGACCCCCAGGTTCCTTAAAATTCCCAGAAATCATTGAAGACGTTCAAAACAGTGTTTACAAAATGAAGAAAACCAATTTTCGAGTTCTGGATGCTATAGCCATACAGTTGTAGTGCTACAGCCACACGACTGTGGTCCTATAGCCACGCGGCTCTAACTGAGCTGCACGTCTGTAGCCTTTAGAAGGAGGCAGAATCACAGGACGACCCGCACAGACGTCGTCACGTGATGCTGTCTTTAGAATCAAATCATTTTTTGATATGTTTACTACTTGTAGACCTTAGATTAATGTTTGGAATTAGGAATCCCCCAGGAATGGATTCCCGAGTTCCGGGATAACCGACCCACTAAACAGAAGTAATTTGCATGTAGTCGAGCCAACCGTTTTTCAAAATTGTTTTCAAGCACAAAAACCTACAGGGCGTTTCTGAAACCGTTTTCCAGCTCTAACCAAGCAAGTCGCCCGAACTTCTTGGTTATCCCCTAAATGCATGTCCCCATTCTCTAAGATTCCCCATTCTATCTTATGTGAGTCCTACCTGTGTTTATAATACAATTGTGCTAACCATTTGTTTTACAGCCTTTATTTTTCTTTATTTTTGTTTTGGATTTATTTTATAGATTAATCGTGTATTCTAGGCGATTGTACTTTTTAGATCTTCATGTATTTAGGCGATTGTAATGGTGAGGATGAGAGCTTTTTCTCTTTTTGGGTTGTAATAAGCAGCCTTTATTTCTTTTTGGTTTGGTTTTGATGTATGGTTTATATTTCTACACTTTATTTTATGCAATTTATTTCTGTCATCTGAATGAGCATGGGCTAAATAATACAAGATAAAAATGGGTAGAGAAATCAGTGAATATAATATGGTATTACAAACTTATAAATGAATACAAGCTTGAGGTTGAATAGGTAAGTTGCCCGAACCCTAAATCTCTGGATTAGGTACAGTAGTCTACGCTCGGTAGGGAGCTGTAACGGAATTTCCCGGATGAGTTGATCTAGGTGGCGACTCTGTCACTGATCATGAAATTTAGGTTTCGAGCTCTTTAAGTTAATAAAATGGGATTTTCTAAAATACAAAACCAGTTTTCCAAAAATTCAGATTTAAAGGAAATATTTTCTACAAAAGGATTTCCAAAACAAATCAATGGTTTTCCTAAGCAAGATACAAACCCGTTTTCAATCCAAATCCAAAACACTTCACTTTTCTTTTTCCCTGGTTCGCTTCGCCATGTTCCTTCTTCCTAAAAGGTCTTCCACTCACACTCATGACTTAGGTATCTTGAATCAAGCTCAGACCAGGGAATGGAGTGTTCAACATGAATGTTAAAGAGTTTGGATGCAAATGCAGCAACATTGTATTTTCTTAGCATGTTTAGTGCAGGGGACCTATCTAATCTGACTCCCTCCAATGGCAAGTCAAAGATTTTACTAAACACTTTTTCATCGACAGGGTACTTTTTCCCTTATAGCCTAACTTCAAATTCCATGTCTCTTATGCAGGTCAGAGTTCTATAGAACTCATTTACTAGAGAATCATAAATTGGTTCATTTATGTTTAAGAATTTTTCCCAACCCTGTGCTTTGAAGTACCAGACAAAAGGTTTACGTACATCTCCTAGGTAGTTCTAATCCACTCTTCTACATCTCACTTTCTATCTAGTAAAACCATCTGAATAAATGATTTTACCTTTCTTAAACCTGGAGGGTTTTGATGCAGATTTGAAGGAGGCTGGTACTTCTTCTGTTAGGTATGATTTTCTGGTACTGTTTCTCCCCTTCATGAATTTCTTCCAGTGAGTTCACTCTCCTTCTCTTTGACTGATGGAAATCTTCTGGTATGCTAGTTTCTTCTCTCCTTCTCTTCATCTCTGTTTTTGAGAGATAGACTCTCAGTTTCTTTGTAGCATTTGCAGAAAACCTTCTCATCATAGTTGCTTTGTTAACTAATTTTTGAGAGATGAGTTTTGGCAGAGAGTTCGAGGGATAGATGCAAGATTGAAGTACAAATTTAGAGAGGTTTGGTGAAGATTTCTTTGCAGGAGAAATCTTTTTAGTGACTGGTTGGGTGAGTAGCTTGGAGAGGATGGTAGAAGAGAAAAACTGGTGCCTTGTTTTTACAGCATCATTTTTCTTTTGTTGTGGAGCAGGTTTGAAATAATCATGTGAGGGGCTTTAATGTTGGGATTCGTCATCGGAAAAATATCGTGGCGCCGTGGAATTACACCATTCAAAATTTTCCTAGAATCCACCTATCGTGTCCAATTACCATTGATTGAAAAAAAACCAATTTGAATCAAGAGAGATTAAACTCATCGGATTTGTCTCTTTTAGAAACTGCTACAAAATTGTTTCTTCAAACTGCGATCTCCAAAGTCCGGTGCATGACCAACTATTGAGCGGGAACTGGTGTTAGCCGAAGAGTGAAGGAATGGAAGAATAAATGCTAAAATTTTAGTTGTTGGGGCTGCTCTTGGTGGCCAAAATTTCTAGCTATTAAATTAGGGTTAGGGCTGATTTTTTCTACTTAAGTGTGTCCTTACATAGACTCCTTGTCTAATTGGGTTTTAATTAAGTAAATTAAATTAGAGCCCACTAGGATTATAATTACAAACATAAACTTTAATAAAAAAGTTTATACTATGTAATTTAATTCCATTTGCCTAAATTTAATCACCCATAAATAAAATTAAATCACACTTAAGTAAATACATTACATGTATTTTATTTTCTTACTTAGGAAAATAATTTAATTAATTGTTTACTTTATGTAATTCAATTAATTGATAAATTAATTAATTACAGTATGTAAACTTATTAACTAATTTAAATTCAACCCAATGTCAATTAATTACCTTGACACCGAATGTCAACTAATTAATTAACGCATTCCTTCCAATGTACATTACATGTACAATTTCTATAAGTTCCAACTCAGTTGATCTATGTGCACGATCCTATGGGTTTGTCTTTATGTTGGCAGTAGGCCCAAGGCCCATAGACTGTAAGTAGGTTCTAGCAAACCATTACAGCCCCCAATTAAGACAGAGATACAGAAGTCTTTAGAAGACACTCACCCGGTAGTAATCTCATAGTGTCCTTTGCCTAACGATATCGATATGAATAAACAAGAGGCATGGTGTCCATCATCCTCTTCTGTTGTTTATTATATTTCTTGATCTTGAGTTGACTGATTAATCAAATAAGCAACCAACTTATTTGAGTATGGCCATAAACTTATCAGTCCCACCCATCAAGTGGCCAGTGATATCATCTCGGTGTTACCCGAGTGGCAATTCCGTCACTTCATCATCAATATCAATATGTTCACCTGTCCACCCAATCATACCCATATTTAGCATCCTTTTACAGACTTGTTAGGTGTGTGTCAAAGTGAACTGGATTCCATATTGATACTATTATGAAATCTGGTCTGAGGACAAAAGAGACCTACTTAAGAAAGACCTATGACGTGACAACCATGTGGCTTTCTTGTGCAAATCGATCCAGTCCCATGTCAACGACATGTACCTATATTCATGACTGACTATATAAGTACTAAGGCTAGTTAAGAACTACCATACAGTCATCGAATATACAAGTCTGTGGTTCTATTCGTTCCCACGATTAGAACAGACCTGGGATGGGTTTTATGATTATCAATCAATGGATACTCTACTCATATTATATCACATGATATAAATGAAATAGATTAATTGCCTTTATTAATGTGATAGAAATAATGTATTCATACATGACTCTTAATGTATAATACAAAATACAAGAATCCAATGCCCTAAGAACTAGGGCACACCAACAAATGCACCATCTCCTTCAATTTGGGTAGCAGAGCTTCAAGATCAGAGAATTTTTCTTTGAGATGCTTTTTTGTAGCCGTCTCAATTGAGGCCTCCCTTGCTCTCATGAAAGCTTTGTCTTCCTCAGACAGGCGGCCAATTTCCTGATGAGGAATGGCCACCCTAGTATTGCCGGGAATATTTCCTCCAGCCCCATTTGCCACTTGGACCATGTTTCCTCCCTTTCCGACCGAAGCTGAAATTGGTTGAGCACTCTGACCCCCTTCAGTAAGCATCACAGCTTGCATCTGTTCCCTCAAGGTTGCCTTAAATCAATCCAAGCTTAGTAGCACATCCACGAATCCAATATTAATTAATTATCTTGACACCAAATGTCAACTAATTAATTAAAGCATTCCTTTCAATGTACATTACATGTACAATTTCTATAAGTTCTGACTCAATTGATATATGTGCATGATACTATAAGTCTGTCTTTATGTTGGCAGTAAGCCCAAGGTCCACAGACTATAAGTGGGTTCTAGCAAACCGTTACAGCCCCCAATTAAGAAAGAGATATAGTAGTCTTTAAAAGACACTCACTCAGTAGTAATCTCATAATGTCCTTTACCAAATGACATCTATATGAATAAACAAGAGGCATAGTGTCCATCATCCTCTTCTACTATTTATTATATTTCTTGATCTTGAGTTGACTAATTAATCACTCACTTGCACTAGTTCCAAGTCAGCATTGCCCTAATTCTTATAGATCTAGTATGACCATCGTGTTGTGTTTGCGGCAACACCTTGGTTAATGGATCAGCTACATTCTTCTTGGTATCAACCCTCTACAATGATATGTCACCTCTGTTCACGATCTCCCGAATGAGGTGAAACTTTCTGAGCACATGTTTGGATCTCTTGTGTGACTAGGCTCCTTTGCTTGTGCGATGGCCCCATTGTTATCACAGAAAACATCAATTGGGTCTAGGATAGTGGGTACTGCTCTTAGCTTAGTTATGAACCTCTTGATCCAAATGACTTCTTTTACAGCTTTACATGCAGCTATGTACTCAACTTCTGTTGTAGAGTCAGCAATGGTGGCCTTCCTTGAGGACCTCCGACTAATGGCTCCTCCATGTAGGAGAAAAATATAACCAGACTGTGACTGGTTTTTGTCCTTATCGGTCTCAAAGCTTGTGTCAGTGTAACATGACACTACCAGCTCATTTCGACATCCATAAACTAAGAAAGCATCCTTAGTCCGATTAAGGTACTTCAAGATTGCCTTGACTACCTTCCAGTGTTCCTCACCGGGATCTGACTTGTTGATGTGCCTTAGTTCTTAGGGCATTGGATTCTTGTATTTTGTATTATACATTAAGACTCTTTGTATGTATACATTATTTATGTCACATTAATAAAGGCATCTAATCGATTCCATTTTATGCTATAACATGAATAGAGTATCCATTGATTGATAATCATAAAACATATCCCAAGTCTATTCTAATCATGGGAACGAATAGAATCACAGACTTGTATATTCGATGACTGTGTGGTAGTTCTTAACTAGCCATAGTACTTGTACAGCCAGCAATGAATATAGGTACATGTCTTTGACATGGGACTGGATCGATCCATACAAGAAAGCCACATGGTTGTCACGTCATAGGTCTTTCTTAAATAGGTCTCTTTTATCCTCAGACTAGATTTCATTATAGTATCAATATGGAATTCGGTTCACTTTGACATACGCCTAACAGGTCTATAAAAGCATGCTAAATATGGGTATGATTGGGTAAACCGGTGAAAATAATGATATTGATGATGAAGTGATGGAATTGCCACTCGGGTAATGCCGAGATGATATCACTGGCCACTTGATGAGTGGGATTGATAAGTGTATGGCCATACCCAAATAAGTTGGTAGCTTATTTGATTAATTAGTTAACTCAAGATCAAGAAATATAATAAACAGCAGAAGAGGATGACGGACACCGTGCCTCTTGTTTATTCATATCAATGTCATTTGGCAAATGACACGCTACTATCCGGGGCACGAGGTTTGGATCCGGTTTTGGATTTTGCGGGATTTTTCTAACTCAGGCTCGTAATGCAAATTAAATTAAAATGTTTTTTTTTAATTAATTTGTATTTAAATTATTTATTATGTTGGCAATGCATTGAATATGGACTTTATGAAATTGACCCAATAAACTGTGGCATCGGTTAAAATTGGGAGAGGTAAATTTTAAATTTGTGACAACCCAAATTCCAGTAGGAGCAAAATTGTTAATTTTGCATTAATTGATGTTATCCATTGGGCCTTTATGGGCTTTAGTCACATTTGTTAAAATTGAAGATTTCACCTTATGTAAATCGGCTTAACATTTATATTTATAATTTGGAATGCCATGATCATGCATCATATTGGTATGTATGCGCAGGACAGGTGTAAGCACCGGAATTTTATTCCTCGACAAAAAAATAAAAGAAAGCAGGTGTCACACGACTGTAGCATGACAGTAGTGGGACTGTCGTTACAGTCGTGCAACTGTAATTTAAAAATTACAGTCGTACGACTATAAGATCGGGGCAGGTGCAGCAGACCATACCCATGATATAAGAAAGAAGAAGGGAGATTTGGGGCATTAATTGGCTAGGATTTTGTCGAAGAAAGCAGAGGAAATCAGAGATTAGATGACATAAAAGGAGGAAAAAGAGGGATTGGACTTTTGATCTCAGAAATTTAGAGAGAGAAAGGAGAAAAGAGACAAGGAAAAGAAAGGGAAACTCAACTCATAAGGCTCTTCTTTTCCTTTTCTATTTTCTTTGATTCTCAGGTTAAAGTAATAAAATTTGTTAGAAACCCATAGGTTAACAATCTAACACTCTAAACAAACTAAATTCTGGACTAGAAACATTAGGAAACCGTTGCATTTTGGAGATTTTTGGACCTAAGTTCCCAACCCCAACTGAAGGGGAAAAGAGCAAATTCGTGTGGATTGGAGCGACGCCAGGGGTCAATTTGATGTTGGATATGTTGGGATTTTTCACCGGAAATCACCCGATAAAAGCGGAAGAACGCGGTGATTTCCTCAAATCCAGTCCCAGGAGCAATTGAGATGGAAATTGAAAAACTTAAAATTGAATAGAAAGGGATTAATTTTCTTACTAGAAAATCTCTTTCTAGAGATGGATGAAGACTGCAGAAACCAAAGCAGATTTCCTCCTCGATTTCGTACACGAACGCCTAACGAATGCAACCCGTGCTAGCGTTGGAAAAACGAAACAATAGAGTGAGAGGAGGGGAAGATTTCGGCCAAATGGTGTGCCAGGGTTAGATGGCCGAAATTTTCACCCTAGGTTTTATACCTAGGGTGGCCGAATTCCCTTAGGGGAATTCAGGCCCAGCTTGGCTCCATTCTATTCTGTGCGGGCTTCCTTGTTTTAATTTGGGCCCAGTTTAATTTTAATTATACTAGTTTAAATTAATTTCAAGCCCAATTTTAATATACCCATGTATTTAATATATTACTCCAAGTAATATATTATTTACATTTAAATTAAAATTAGTTTGACAATTAATTTAATCTATCAAATTAAAATTAAATCTACACAAAATAAAATCATATGTAAACCTATACATATGAATATTTCCACCTAGGAAATAATATCATAATTAATCCAATTAATTATGAAGAGCCAATTGAATATATTAATTTTATTATTATGACCAATCCAATTGATCTTTATAATATAATTAATATATACACACCTCTCTCTCCATTGCGTATACTCCGAGTATACAAGTGATTCCTTAAGTCTGCATTCAGTCGTTCTATGTGTACGATCCCGTGGGCCCACCTTTATGTTGGCAGTGGGCCTATGGCCAACAGACTGCAGTTGGGCTCTAGCAAGCCACTACAGCCCCCAATTAAGATGGAGATGGCAGTCTAGCTGATATCATAACCCTGTAGTTTAAACTTGTACATCCCATGTCATTGATATCGGTGTCCAACACAGAGGCATGGATTGATCACCCTCTTTTGTGTTCGGACATTAACTTGATCCCGAATGCACTGAAGCTCACAAACAAGTTCCAACTTGTTTGGGTGTGGCCACACTCTTATCAGTCACATTCATCAAGAGGCCGGTGATATCTTCTCAGTAGGTTACTGAGTGACAAATCCCTTCAGCATATCCATAGTATTACCATGCTCAGTGACATACCCGAAAGCACCCATACTTGGCACCCTATTACAGGCCCTTTAGGCTTACCCCTAAGCATGCGACTTCACATGTAACACCATCATATGGTCAGGTCAAAGGATCCATACAAGTACTACACGAGAATCCATTGTGATATCATACCATATGGATTACTCGTTTAGTGGATCTATCCAGTACCACGCTTCCAGGCATGTACCCATTAACTTGGTTGACATTCCATGTCCAATGACCGGTAAGACACCGCCATACAACCAGGTTAATGATAGTCAATTGTTCCATTCATTCCCATGACTGGAACAGACTACGGATCTATTTATGGTCATATCGTTTACCCTATCCATGGTCTTACTGCTAAGTGCATGACACTTGTCGTCATGGATATAGATATGTCCATTGGATACTTCATTTAATATATTGCACTAGATAGATATAATAAATGAATTGATGCCTTTATTAATAACACAAAAGAGTACAACACATAAATCCAATAAACGTATAGTACAAATACAAGGACCAATGCCTCGGGACTAGGGCATTTCCAACAGGATAAGCGCCTAAAAGGTAGACACTCCTTTTCCCTTCTATTTTTCTAGCTTTCTGGTTGATTGGTGTGTTTTTTGTGCATCTTTGCTTTAGTTTTGCATTTTCTGTTTCAGGAAATCCAGAACAGTCATGCGACTGTTCTTGAGTTTGATGAACAGTCGTACGACTATAAATACAGTCATACGAGTGTTCTTGGTTTCCAGATGGTTTTCTTTCAGTTTATTTCAAATAAAATTTTGGTGAAATCCTGACTTTGGACTGCCTTCAGTTGCACGACTATAATTTACAGTCGTACGACCATAATTTACAGTCGTACGACCGTAGTTAAAGTCGCACGACTGTAACGTATTTCTAGAATCAGAATTTTCCTTTTGAGCTATAAAAATTTCTAAAAATCCCTAAAAATTCAAAAAATCAGAAAATCATCAAAAATGAATTTTGTTGTGTGCATCCATGACAATAGATTTAATTTTCAGTAAAATTGCATTTAGAACAATGCCACGACAGAGTCTCGATTCTCCCGAAACCGACCCACCTCATATGTAAAAAAATGCATGTAAACCGGCAAAATTATTTTCAAAATGATTTTCTCACAAAACCAAAAATACAGGGACATTTCAAAACGTTTTCCATGTCTAACCGGGCCAGCTAGCCGAGCCAACCTGGTTATCCCCTTATATGCATGATACCAAATTCCATATTCCCAATTCTGTCATGTTTAAGTCCTATTTGTGGCGTGCCATAAATTGTGCTAACCCTCTGTTTTGCAGCTTTTCATTTTAATTTTTTATGTATTTAATAGAATTAATTGTGTATTTTAGGCGATTGTAATATTTTTAGATAAATTGTGTATTCTAGGCGCTTGTAAAAGTGAGGCGAGAGTTTTTTTTATCTTTTATTCGATCGGGTTGTAATAATTTAATCATTTACTATTTTACTTTACCTGTATGCGCACTGTATGTCAATTTATTTCAATAAAATTGACTTTTAGAATTATGAAATACCATTTGAGAACATTGGCCAATTTTATTTTAATTAAACACGAAATAAGGGACTTGTCCGGACCTAGATCTCTGGATAATGTAGGGGCCGTTTGTCCGGTTCAGCTACATTATAAATTTCGAGCTGAGCCGGGTGGCGACTCCTACAATATTCATCAAGACATAGGTCTCAGTTCTTTTATGAATTAATTCCATTTTTTTTCAAAACGAATTTCCATTATAAAAACCCCACGCGAGGGAGGGGTCCGCCCGAAATCAAGGCGCCCCTTTCGAAAGGGAGTCTTGCGTTCCGTCGAAAACGTCATCCGCTCACAGTAGTGACTCCGCTGGGGATTTCTTAAAAAAGTTTTCTTAAAAACTTAAAAGAATTTGGCAAGCCCTGAAAAGTGTCTAATTAAAATAAGGTGGATGATTCTTGATTGGTATTTCATTTTGCATTTTTAGTTAGACATGCTTGCATTAGGTTAAGTATCCCATTTTAGCCCGGTGGATTGTTGAAGTGTCGCCTTTGTTCCTCATGGTCTTAGGGGCACGGATAGGAAGCACTACCCATAGCCTCGTACGAACCCCTTCGTTCGGACCCTTAAGTGGGGAGAAGTGAGGAGTATATTTTGCTATGGGAACCTTGATTTTAACCCGACTTGGACCGAACTCATATAGGCAGCCTTAGTTGGATTCCCTTAGGATACCAAAATAATTGTTTGAATAAAATAAAAGCATGCCTTCATCACCCCGGTTGGTGATCGAAGTGAACCCCACCTAGGACTTGGTTAGAATTTTTGAGACTGACCACGTGGAGGAATAAGGTTGGAAGTATTCGTTTTGTGTGCTATGTGTTTCTCGCCATCCCGTGACACATCACCATCGCTATCTACGCATGCATAACAAACCATAATCACCATTTTCCATACATGACCAACATTTTCCATACATAAAACATTTTTGTGTGATATTAACCCATATTTCTTATGCAGCCACGTGCACTTTATTTTCGTGTGAAATCATTAAGTCATCCGTTTGCCATTCATACTACAATTTCTTTTTCAGCCATAACATTAAATTTTGTGATTAGCATTTTTTCACATAGCATACATAACATCATTATGTATGTCATGCATCCTAACCCACGTTTTTGTGCATCCATTTGCATTTTGTGTGTCATAAGCATTCACGATATATCACCTAAATTAAATTAGGGGCATTCCAAGGACGCCCACCATGATCATATCATTCCATCATATATCGGGTATCCTAAAATACCCGTGTTTTGCCAATGCACCGGATTGCATTCGGCCATTCCACCAAATCATTTCATTCAATAGAGACCACAATGGTCCTAGGTATATTTCCGTGTGACAATCCACACGATGCATTTCATGACATCATATCCATTCATCATAAATATCATATAACACCGTGATCCACATCGGGTTACTTCATGACATTACCACATCATTCAAGGCGTTCCCTGAGTGCTGGGTTAGTACACATGTAGGGGCATTTCATAACATCCCAAATCATGAAAGGGGTTCCCCGAATGCCAAGCCTTTATCCGTGTCCCCGGTACACGTGATTCTTTCATAACATCATATCATTGCGTATGCTCAAAAGCATAAGAACTCTGTCCATGGGCCGGTCCCATGTGACCATTTCATATCATCTCATAGACCTACAAAGCGTCGAACTCTGTCCGTGTGTCGGTACACACGCGACCACTTCATGAAATTCATTAGGCACCCTGAAGGCGCCGAAATTTTACCTGTGTAGCGGTCCACACGTGACATTTTTGCATAGCATTAGGTGTTCTTGGAATGTCCAAAGTCAAAAGAGTAAAAATAAAGGAATCATTCTAATTATCTCATGATGTACATCTCACTCATCCGTCAAACGTTCAAGCACTCCACAAGCACCAGGACTTTACCACTTGCACTGAGTAATTTAGGTGTTCCATAAACGCTAGAAATTTCATCAAACCCCTTAGGTCTTCCGTAATTATTAGAAGCCCTATCCTTGTGTCCTGTGCACATAAACATTAAACCTCTTCCCGTGTAAGATACGCTCTACACGTACCGCTCTAAACATTAAACTTCTTCCCATGTAAGATCCGGCTCTACACGTACCGCTTTACGTATAGATCTAACCCCTGTATAGGATCCGCCCTATACGCATAGGCACTTTGCAAGTATCACCTTGCTTCAATCCGTGGACACTCTACGTGTCATTTTATCCATGTGGTGTATATTTATACGCCACCCTCTACTTCAGCATATAGCTTCATTAACAACGTTCATTGCATTTGCACATTTCCATTCTTGGCTTTGTGTGCACTTGACTAGCTTAGGATTGTATAACATGACCTGGCATCACATGACATCATTGTTCATAAATGCATGTATCACATCACGCATTCATACCTACATCATCCCTTGACTTGGCATTCTCCATGCGCATGCCCCAGTCAATGCTAACAAATGTTTTTATCAGGGGAGAAAGGAAGGAGTTTCAAGAATGGCTGGCCCAATGAACTTCAACACCATAACAGATGTCGTAGATGATTATGTTGCTTCATCATGATTCCAAAAGGCGGTCAAGGAAGAGGCAGCGACTATGTTGAAAGAGATGCTTGGAGATGATCGTGACAGGGTGGAAAAGCTTACTACTAGGTGCTCTGAATTGGAGGCATGCGTGATTGAGCTTGAGGGAGTAATAAGAGGGCTGATTGGGGAAGCAGAATCGAAGGTGCCCTTCAAAGCCAATACTGACCTTATTCCACGACAAACCAGGAGTCCACTTTCCAAGGGTGACGGAAAGGGCATATCCCCATGGCCTATTTCGTTGAGCCGATTATTTGCCAAATGTAGGAACGGCGGTCTCTTGAGTTCTCTGAAGTCGTTCGAGAACCCGGCTGAGATAGACAAAGGCAAGTTCTGTTCCTATCACGTGATAGTGGAGCACTATACAAACGACTACAAGCAACTGCTGAGGGCTATTCGACAACTGATTGCTGACGGGAAAATCATGGAGCCACCTTTGAAGCCCAGTGTTCAGAACAATCCTTTGCCCAACTTTGACTAGTCTATGTGTGTGGAGCTATTGAAGTTGATGATGCAGTAACAAAAGAAGACCCTTCGCATGTGGAGAACGTTAATTATTTTGATGTATTTGTTTTTATTTTCTATCTTGTTTTGTGAACAATTCAGCCCACAAGGCGTTTAATGTAATGTAATTTGATTTCAATTATTTGTGTGATATTTTCCTAGATGGAACATTGTGCATGCATACAAACATTCATTTAATGTCTTTAACATACATGTCACATCATCACGTGAAATGAATCTAAGGACAGATGAGCATCCAAAATGGTATCGGTCCTGAAAGACCTCACGACTGAGAAGAGAAAGAAAAATTGCAAAATACCTAAGAGCATGTGAAGACCTTCACCTAGTCCTATGACAACACACCTAGAGATTGATAAAGGATCGTAGGATGCAGAATTACAAAGAATCCGAAAGACAAGTCCAGCCAAGCGGAAGTTTCGTAGCAAAAAAAAAAAGGGGGTACCAAGTTCTGAAATAAGAATGCATCTGTATCATATGATGTTTCACCCCTTATCATCCCCGATAATAGAATGGAAGCTCTGGGGCAATAGTACAATCATTCCAGAATAAAGGAGAGAGGCATCATGCACCGCCTCCGTACCACCCATAAGCCAGCAGGATAGTATAAGCAGTTAACAAGCACATCAAAAAGGTGTTGCCAAATATGGCATCTATCTACAAAGACTAAGTTAGCATGTTGCCATTTGTCTCGCAAATACACTGAATTAATGCAAAAGTAACATTAGGGAAATAGCGCAGCCACCAACCTGCAGGATCGAAGCGGTCCTACCGAGAAAGACATAGACCAAGTCGTTCAACCCCTTCAATTGAGACAGGCATAGGTTTCCACAAAAAAAAAAGTCCGATGGATTGAAAATCATGAAAGCAATCCATGCAAAAGTTAGGACAGTGAGGTGAGCACCACTGGTAGGAAAATCCGCAGGGACCAGTTGGTGGCAGTCGTGGTCGAGACGGATACCATACTCATCTTGTCCTTGATTTCATTTCATATATAATGTGCATTATGCTAAAACATTATCAATGAATGAATGAATGAATGAATGCCTTGCCCTGTCCATTTAAATATCCCAAGTTTTGCCTGAAATTGAATTCACATCATGCATCATATATGGCTATACGCCTATGAGCTTCAGCAACTGTGATGGAACAACCAAGTCCTACAAGACTTTCCACAATCGTCCCATCATCAGAGGGACAACAGAACAAGTGGGCATGGCGATGCTTCAATTAGTCCTCGGTTATCGTCGACCTGTACTGAATTGGAAATCTTCTTCTAATTCCATGACCTCTTTAAAAAAAAAAAAGCTCACTGAGGTGAAAACTGAAAAGACACCTCTAGCAAAAATTAGAGCAGCCCGCTAAGCTAAAAACACATATTAGGCAGTTTAGGAAAAAGTTACGGCATATAAAAAAGAGCTCGCTGAGGTGAAAACTGAAAAGGCGCCTCAGGCAAAAATTAGAGCAGCCCGCTAAGCTGAAAACCCATATTGGGCAGTTTAGGCAAAATTTAGGGCATATGAAAAGCTCGCTAAGGTGAAAACCGAAAAGGCACCTTAGGCAAAAATTAGAGCATCTAGCTGAGTTGAAAACCCACTTTGGGTGGCTCAGGCAAAACCTCTCCATTGTTCCCCCAGCAGGAACATTTCATTAATCCCCAACAAGATCCTCTGCATTGTTTCTCAATAACATCGTTGCCAAGAATAGCATCACTTTCTCTCCAACAGTCAGCGTACTTCCTCATTAGCCATCGTATATCCCTGGCAAGAATGCAAGAATTACATCGCACCTAAAATTTTGCTTCTCCAATTATGGATGATCGATCGCGCAACATATCTTCCCCAATGAGAACCTGGAATGTCAAGATCGAGCAAATGGCGTGAAATGCATTTTATAAAGTTCATTTGCACATGCACACATTGAAACATATACATGTTGGGGATTTAATCGCACAAAAACAATACGCAGCGGAAATAAAAGGATTAATCCCCACCAAGGACCCATGTACATTGATTTGAATTGGAAGGAAGGGTTAAAGAATTACCTCTTAATTTTTTCAGGATTGGATACAGGAACCAAAGCAGATTCCCTCTACAGTTGATCCACACCGAGCAATTGACTCACCGCGTGCTAGCGCCGGGATCGTAGAACAGTTCTTCGAATGAGAAGGTAGAAAATTGGAATTTTTCCCTTTTTGTCAAAAACAATTTTCGGCAAAAAATGGGCAAAGATGGGGCTGCTATTTCGTGCAACACCTTGAGTGGTTGCTAGGGTTGCATTCTTTCAAGTATTTATATCTAATATTAGCTTATAATTATAATTAAATACCATACTTAATTATAATTATAAATTAGCCCCCATAAGTTTTATTAATTCTCAATTAATATTAAACTTAGTCAATTCTCCATCATATACTCATATGTATGTAAAATTAATTATATCTCCATATAATATAATTAGCATACTTTATGCTATATTAATCTTATTAATATTTACATACATACATATATATATATACACATATACGTAAATGTATATCATAATTAATTATATCACCATATAATATAATTATAATATATATATATATATATATATATATATATATATATATATATATATATAGCATACTTTATGCCATAAATATATTAATCTTATTAATATGTTCATGTGTATATACATATACATGTAAATATATATCTTTATATATATTTAATTTCTCATCAATAATAAATCATTATCTCATAATGATTTATCCCCGAATTAAGTGAATCTCATTTTGCTCTTTGTGTGTGACCCCGTAGGATCATATAAATTGGCAATGAGGAAATTACCATAATGCCCTCATAAGTCATAAGCGGACTCTAGCAAGCCATTATGACTACCCAATTCATATGATTGGTATAATCCAATAAACCTACTTATAGAATGTGTCATATTCCCTTTTGTCTCTTGATATCATGATTAATTATAAGACATGGTACACTTGTCAATCTTATATAAATTAATCATATGCTTTCTCGATCTCAAAGTGAACTGTTTAAACAAATTAATTGATACTCTATCAATTATTTGAGCACGGCCATGCATTTAACAGTCTTACTTATCGAGGGGCCCAGTGATATCGCTCTCTTGATAGAGAGGGACAAAATCCCATATCTGTCACTCACATCCCAAGGCATGAGTCATATCGTACCCAATCACAGCCTTTATAACTACTCTGTTACAAGCAGCGTTTGACTGCATCAAAGCACAACATGAATTCATCCCGGAATCCATGGTGACCTCAGGTCAAAGGAATCAGCTAATGACACTACTATAATCAAGATCAGTTGTGACACATAACCATGAACTTGATCTCATAGTGGGTCTCCAGTAACATGTTCTCTAACATATTACCCGTGAGTATAATCTGTATCTGTATACACTATATTCATCTTATGAATATCCATTATCACTCACACTAGTCTTAGTTTGTTATTATTCCCATAATAACAATCGACTAGGGATATTTAGAATAACACGATTTATTCATGGATACTTATCATAAATGCTAACATACAAACATAAATGATAATATTAATCTACACTAGATTAATCTTAGAAGTCAAATTACATAATCCAATATTGGCCTTAGGGCACAATCTCCAACAATCTCCCACTTGCACTATGGCCAATCATACATGTATCTTATACCCATTGACCTACATGACTTTCATGTATTCACTTGTGCAGGAGTCTTTGTCAGTGAATTATTAATTTTCGCTTCCGTTGTTACTTTACACATTTTCACTCTCTCTTTAGAGACAGCCTCTCTAAATTAGTGAAAAAACGCCTAAGTATATGCTTGTGTCATACAAGGTTCTTACGCATTGAACTATTGTCCCTACAATAGTCTCACAGGATAAGCAATGCTTAGAACAAAACACAACATTTTGTGATGAACTTCTTCATCCAAAATTTCCTTTACATCATATGTAACAATATACTTTGACTACTATTATAGATATTTAGCTATATCGTTTTATTTTGAACCTTTCAAAATCATAACATCTCTTTTTAAGAGAATACTAGATCTCGACTGATATATTGCAACTAATTGCAATCAGTTGTATATGTGCAACTATTTACACAGTTAACATAAGCAAACTTCTTTTAAGTCTTTCTCATTGAACGCTTTCAATGCTTTGACTTAAAACAAAACATTCTTTTAGATCTATCTATATAGATTCTAATTTCAAGAATATAGGCAGCCTTGCTTAAACATTAATTGAAATTACTTTCTTAGCCAAGATTTTACTTCTTGCAAGGTAAGAATGTTATTTCAAACAAGCAATATGTCATCCACATATAGCATTAGGATGCCGATATGCTCCCACTGATCCTTTTGAAACACAAGATTCATCATCCTTTTGATAAAATCAAACCATTTGATTTCTTTATCAAAACTATGACTCCAACTATTTGATGCATGTTTCGATCCTTATAAGAATCTTTGAAACTTGCATACGCTACTTGAATTCTTTGAATGCTCAAAACTTTGGGTTGTGTCACGTACACACCCTCAATCATGTTTTCACGTAGAAAACAGATTTTGATATCCATTTGCCATATTTTATAATCATATTATGCGGATATGGCAACAAGAACTCAATATGACTTGATCATGATTAATGGCGAAAGAGGATTTTATCATAGTCCGTACTATGAATTTGCTCGTATCCTCACAGTCACTACTATGAATTTGTTTATAATCCCTTTTGTCACTAGTCGTGCTTTATAAGTTTGAAGATCACCATCCATGTCGGTTTTCAATTTGAAAACTCACTTGCAACCATTGCATATGCATCTTCTAAAAGATTTATCAAAGTCTATACTTTGACTGTCACACATGGACTTATCTTCAACCTTTGTAGCATCAAGTCACTTATTAGATTCATAATCTAACATTGCTTCTTCATAAAAGAAGACTTACTTCAATCTAGTAAAATTACATCATGACTTTGAGAAATCCATATCTCTCCTATTCATGTCGTATTCTACTAGACTTTCATTGGACTTGTGTAATTTCAACAATGATCATGAAACCATTTCCATGTTCCTCTTCAACGTTAATGTCACTTTGTGAATTACGAGTTTTGTAGGTGTACTTTACTCCCACTAACTCTTCTAGAAATTAACTCCCTCTTCAAGGGGAAACCATTTCTAGCTACAACTACTCTGTATCCCAAAGAAACACAGGAGTAACAACTCCTACTTTCCTTTTGAGTAATCCACAATACGACATTTAAATTTAGGTGCCAACTTATTCGAAATAAGCTTTACAGCCCTAAACTTATTCAATGAAACAACTTGGGTCTCTTACCCAACCATATCTCATATGTTGATTCATGAATTGTTTTAGACGGAACAATATACACAGCTGCTTTAATGGCATATTCTCGAGAAAACGATGATCAACTTGACTTCATCATAGATTGAACTATATCTGTATAGAGTTCGACTACTCCCTTTTCGACACAACTTCCTTTGTGGCGTAATTGGAGGAGTTAATTGTGAGGCAGTCCCACAATCTCTAAGATGATTGTCAAAATCTTGACTCAAATGTTCACCACTTGGATCATATCTAAGTGACTTTACTATCATGTCAAGATACTTCATACTCCTTTTACAAGCTTTTGAACACTTCAAAAGTTCCAAACTCGTGTTTCATTTGATACTCTTATCTAGTGAAAAGTTCCATAAAGGTAATGAAGTATTAAAACCTTCTTTAGCAGTTGATTTATAATTCATATACATCCACATGTATAATGCTTAATAAATCGATTATTCTTTAACTACTTTTAGCAAAGAACCACTTTTGTCATCTTTTATAATAAACAACATTCGCATGATTCAAGATGATTCATAATCTCATGAATCCAAAAGTCCATTCTTATGGAGTTTCAAAATGCGACTTTGCTTATGTCTCCAAGACGACACTGCCAAATAGGTTGAATCAAACCGTTTGATTCGATCCTTACAGTATTTATGTTACGGATGGGCTCCACATATAAAGACAATTATGTAAATCTGTATTTCATAATCATGTCTTTATTAAGTTTATAATTCACAATTATAAAATAAACAACATTTGTTCACTCAAAACAACGAGCCCAATAGGCAACAAGAGTTCATAACTTACATGTAAAAGTTCATAACCTTTAACCAAAGTTTATAACTTTTATGTAAAAGTTCACAACTTTTACCTAGAAGTTCATAACTTTCATGTAAAAGTTCATAACTTTTAACCAGAAGTTCATAAATTCCAACCTTTGCTACTCTTGCCTATTCGTATTCTACCTTTCACCTTCATAAGGTTTCTACTTAAGTTGAGATTCTTCATATTCTACTAATATGAAATCCACCACGGTATCTAATACCTTTGATATAGAAACAAAAGTAGAATAATTGATAAATACTTAAGGTAGCAGTCTTACTGCCTTTCATCTTCTCATAGTTCTCCAAACAAAGTTTGCTATTTTCATTCTAATGAACGATTCATTCTAGAAATGGCAACATCCTTCTTTTGGAGATCTCTCTATGCCAACAGCTTTGGTCTTTAAAACATGTTTCACCCGAACCTTTCGGTCTTTATGCTTTTCGACCTTCCTTTTATCCTTTTCCTTTTGAACCTTAAGCACACAATTCGAGGCGGGCTTATCCTTTATGGATAACTTAACATTCTTTTGCATCCTATGCAACTAATTCATAATTTTCTCCATGTCATTCAAATGATAGTTCATCACCAATGACTATCAATTAATGAATTCAAGATCACATCTTAATGCCCTTTTGGAGGCCAATGAGAAAATGTTGCCTCAAACACTTATCTTTTCTTGCTCACTAACTGATGGAACATTTCCATTTGTGATGTATCATATATCTCAAGTAAAACTTCCACGTACGGAAGAATTGGTGGCAAGTGTAAGATAACAAAATTTAACAGAGTCCCTTCGATGCTTCAAGTAAGCATCTTTTATACTCGTGTTACAATTGCTAGTGGTTCATTGGGCAAAAGGATTATTGAGAACATATGATTCCTTTTGATTTGAGAACAATTCTCAATGTTCAATAACAATCGAGATCAAGGTAATAGCAATTATAACTATAATAAAGCGTGTAAAGATTTTAGTTAAATGCTCCCACTTAAATTATAAAACCCTTTAAAATATTTAAGTGGGTGAAGATCCAAAATCCATACTTAACCATAGCACTGCTTTGGCATGTCCCTATGATTAAATATAATTTCGGTAGGCAAAGACTCAAAATCATGCTTTAAACCATTTAAACATATTTTGGATGTGCACTTCTTTGCCAATTGCATCATTATGCAACTCTTATAATTTATGAGATGTATGATATCATATATCATATTTAATTGTATGTTACTCATCTCATCTTTGCCTCGGGCTCAAACACCATTTTGATTAACCCTTTGTTAAACCAATTACAACACAATGAGAATCACCATTTCTCATATTATCGCTTTGCTAAGGTCACAACATGCGTACCCGCTTTGGCGTGGCTACCATGATGCGAACATAGTACTTGACTAGTGTTATACGTAATTGGGTGGCAAATATAAACTTCATAAGTTTATTTAGGGTTTGTTAAATCCTGTGATTTTAATTGTATCATATACAATTCATGGCATTAATATTAAACATACTCTTGTTAATACTAATTAGCATGGCATCCTATGTCATACATATGTTAAGCATGCAATCTAGCATGGCATCACATGGCATCTAAAAGAACAAAGCATGCATTTACATATATATATTAACATTTTGCATCACATGCAAAATAATTTCTAACATGCATCAATATTTATTAACATGGCATCTTATGGCATAAAATAAATACAACATGCATAAGACTCAAAACCGTGTTATGGTATGGTTTTATCTACATTGATTTTCATAGGCCAATATGAAAATCAACAGGTCATATCCTAGGTGGTTGTAACCATCGTATGGTCACAGCACAGCCGCACCCCTTGGATCTGTCTTCACGTCTTTGTTCCTTGGCACCATCTCTTGGATTTACATATTTTACAAAAATTGTATCCTATACAATTTTCTAGTAAAATAAAATTTACAAACAATAAATTGCATCCTATACAATTTATCTAGAAAATTAGGATTACATAAATACAAACGACTCGCAGGCCGTATTTATAAAATCTTAATAAATAAAATAAAGCATCCATGGGGTCCAAAACCATACCATAACACCATGCATAAAATTATCAACAATAATTTTATATCTAAAAATATTTAGGGTTCAAAGTGGTAATATACAATCACATTGTATTTAGAATTAATTAATTTGGAAAAATTCGTAAATATGCAGAAACAATTTTCCACACTTAAAACGAAAAAGGGGTAAAACTGTCGAACAGCATGCTCGTCGGGCCTCGCACTGCAGTATCCAATACTGCGCGCAGCCCGACGGGCTGCGCAACACGTAGCTGCGCAGCCCATGCTGCGCAACACGCAGCTGCGCAGCCCATGCTGCGTAAGCAGCATGCTGCTTACGCAGCATGTGCAATTGCAATTGCAATTGCAGTTGGGCGCAATTGCAATTGCAATTGCATTGCATCCAAAATTATTCTGGGCATTATGCCCAGAATAACGAAACAGCAATGTTTTATATTTTTTTTTTTTTTTAATTAAATTGAATTGAAACAATTTCAATAAAAACTCATGAATCAAATTCATGATTCCAAAACCCCTTAAACATTCCAAATCATTAACATAAAATCATTCACAATGATTAATCAATAAAATCAAATTTTATTTTGTTATTCATAATAACATAGAACCCTAAATAAAACATACAAACTCCTAACAACAATTTTGATCCAATCAAAATCATACAAACCCTAACATGCAATTTTGATCCAATCAAAACATAAATCCAATTCAATCAAAATACAAGTGGCTCTGATACCACTGTTGGGGATTTAATCGCACAAAAACAATACGCAGCGGAAATAAAAGGATTAATCCCCACCAAGGACCCATGTACATTGATTTGAATTGGAAGGAAGGGTTAAAGAATTACCTCTTAATTTTTTCAGGATTGGATACAGGAACCAAAGCAGATTCCCTCTACAGTTGATCCACACCGAGCAATTGACTCACCGCGTGCTAGCACCGGGATCGTAGAACAGTTCTTCGAATGAGAAGGTAGAAAATTGGAATTTTTCCCTTTTTGTCAAAAACAATTTTCGGCAAAAAATGGGCAAAGATGGGGCTGCTATTTCGTGCAACACCTTGAGTGGTTGCTAGGGTTGCATTCTTTCAAGTATTTATATCTAATATTAGCTTATAATTATAATTAAATACCATACTTAATTATAATTATAAATTAGCCCCCATAAGTTTTATTAATTCTCAATTAATATTAAACTTAGTCAATTCTCCATCATATACTCATATGTATGTAAAATTAATTATATCTCCATATAATATAATTAGCATACTTTATGCTATATTAATCTTATTAATATTTACATACATACATATATATATATACACATATACGTAAATGTATATCATAATTAATTATATCACCATATAATATAATTATAATATATATATATATATATATATATATATATATATATATATATATATATATATATATATATATATATAGCATACTTTATGCCATAAATATATTAATCTTATTAATATGTTCATGTGTATATACATATACATGTAAATATATATCTTTATATATATTTAATTTCTCATCAATAATAAATCATTATCTCATAATGATTTATCCCCGAATTAAGTGAATCTCATTTTGCTCTTTGTGTGTGACCCCGTAGGATCATATAAATTGGCAATGAGGAAATTACCATAATGCCCTCATAAGTCATAAGCGGACTCTAGCAAGCCATTATGACTACCCAATTCATATGATTGGTATAATCCAATAAACCTACTTATAGAATGTGTCATATTCCCTTTTGTCTCTTGATATCATGATTAATTATAAGACATGGTACACTTGTCAATCTTATATAAATTAATCATATGCTTTCTCGATCTCAAAGTGAACTGTTTAAACAAATTAATTGATACTCTATCAATTATTTGAGCACGGCCATGCATTTAACAGTCTTACTTATCGAGGGGCCCAGTGATATCGCTCTCTTGATAGAGAGGGACAAAATCCCATATCTGTCACTCACATCCCAAGGCATGAGTCATATCGTACCCAATCACAGCCTTTATAACTACTCTGTTACAAGCAGCGTTTGACTGCATCAAAGCACAACATGAATTCATCCCGGAATCCATGGTGACCTCAGGTCAAAGGAATCAGCTAATGACACTACTATAATCAAGATCAGTTGTGACACATAACCATGAACTTGATCTCATAGTGGGTCTCCAGTAACATGTTCTCTAACATATTACCCGTGAGTATAATCTGTATCTGTATACACTATATTCATCTTATGAATATCCATTATCACTCACACTAGTCTTAGTTTGTTATTATTCCCATAATAACAATCGACTAGGGATATTTAGAATAACACGATTTATTCATGGATACTTATCATAAATGCTAACATACAAACATAAATGATAATATTAATCTACACTAGATTAATCTTAGAAGTCAAATTACATAATCCAATATTGGCCTTAGGGCACAATCTCCAACAATACATACATTCAAATCATACATGCATACATGCATATATGTATCACAACCAACCCAAGTATCCATCATTATCGTCGGGCTATTTCGAACCAGATTCGCTCTCAAAGCAGAGATGGCACAATGTCGGGGCATCTATTGGACCTTAAAATATGAGAAGGATCTGCACAAATCCAAATCTCAACATAAAAAGCCTCCAAGGGGTAGTGCAATCAAGCCGTATTTATCCTTGATCGAAGGGGCAAAAATTTTTGTTTCCAAAATTATCGATCAAGGGATAAATACTCCTTTATGTTCAAGCATGGTTTCAAATCCTTGAACCTCTTATTATTTTGAGTCCATCCAATTCCAACAAGATTTCAAATCCTCAAAATTCCACCTTCTTTTGCTTCGGGTAACCTAGACCCGGTATCAGCCAATCCCTAATCCACCTTCCTTTGCCTCGGGTAACCTAGACCCGGTATCAGCCAATCCGCAATCCACCTTCCTTTGCCTTGGGTAACATAGACCCGGTATCAGCCAAACCACAATGCACCTTCCTTTGCCTTAGGTAACCTAGACCCGGTATCAGCTAATTTCATCTCCATCATCGCCTCGGGTAACCTAAACCCGGTATCGGCTTATTTCACCCTTCCTTTGCCTTGGGTAACCTAGACCCGGTATCGGCCAATCCATCTATCCATCTTCCTTCACCTCGGGTAACCTAGACCCAGTATCTGCTAAACCGTAATGTACCTTCCTTTGCCCCGGGTAACCTAGACCCGGTATCGGCCAATCCATCAATCCATCTTCCTTTGCCTCGGGTAACCGAGACCTGGTATCGGCCAATTCGTAACTCACCCTTCTTTTCGCCTCAGGTAACATAGACCCAGTACTAGCTTATTTCTTCCCCAACTTTGCCTCGAGTAACCTAGACCCGGTACCGGCTTATTTCAATAGTGGGTTCTTTCCTGTGTCTGCGGTGCTTTGATTCACGATCTCAAATTCATCACCTCAGCTATTCCAGACCAAGATCGGGTGTTGAATTTGATCACTCGAGGGGCAGCTGTAAGCGCCGGAATTTTATTCATCGAAAAAAAAGCAGGTGTCACATGACTGTAGCACGACAGTCGTGCGACTATCGTTACAGTCGTGCGACTGTAATTTAAAAATTATAGTCGTACAACTATAAGATCGGGGCAGGTGCAACAGACCATACCCATGACATAAGAAAGAAGAAAGGAGATTTGGGGCATTAATTGGCCTGATTTTGTCGAAGAAAGCAGAGGAAATCAGAGATTAGATGACATAAAAGGAGGAAAAAGAAACAAAGGGGGGATTGGACTTTTGATCTCAGAAATATAGAGAGAGAAAGGAGAAAAGAGATAAGGAAAAGAAAGGGAAACTCAACTCAAAAGACTCTTTTTTTCCTCTTCTATTTTCTTTGATTCTCAGGTTAAAGTATTAAAATTTGTTAGAAACCCCTAGGTTAACAATCTAACACTCCAAAAAAACTACATTTTGGACTAGAAACATTAGGAAACCATTGCATTTTGGAGATTTTTTGACCTAAGTTCCCAACCCCAACTCAAGGAGAAAAGAGCAAATTCGTGTGGATTGGAGCGACGCCAGGGGTCAATTCGACGTTGGATAAGCGCCTAAAAGGTAGACACTCCTTTTCCCTTCTATTTTTTTAGCTTTCTGGGTGATTGGTGTGTTTTTTCATGCATCTTTGCTTTAGTTTTGTGTTTTTTGTTTCTGGAAATCAATAACAGTCGTGTGACTATTCTTGAGTTTGATGAATAGTCGTACGACTGTAAATACAGTCGTACGAGTGTTCTTGGTTTCCAGATGGTTTTCTTTCAGTTTATTTCAAATAAAATTTTGACGAAATCCTGAGTTTAAACTGCTTACAGTCGCACGACTGTAATTTACAGTCGTACGACCGTAGTTACAGTCACACGACTGTAACATATTTCTAGAATCAGAATTTCCCGTTTGAGCTATAAAAATTTCTAAAAATCCCTAAAAATTCAGAAAATTAGAAAATCGTCAAAAATGAATTTTGTTGTGTGCATCCACGACCATAGATTTAATTTTCAGTAAAATTACGTTTAGAACAATGCCACGACGGAGAGCCGATTCTCCCGAAAACCAATCCACCTCATATGTAAAAAAATACATGTAAACCGGCAAAATTGTTCTCAAAACGATTTTCTCACAAAACCAAAAATACAGGGACGTTTAAAAATGTTTTCCAGGTATAACCGGGCCGGCTAGCCGAGCCAACCCAGTTATTCCCCCTATATGCATGATCCCAAATTCCATATTCCCAATTCTGTCATGTTTAAGTCCTATTTGTGGCGTGCCATAAATTGTGCTAACCCTCTGTTTTGCAACTTTTTATTTTCATTTTATATGTATTTAATAGAATTAGTCGTGTATTTTAGGCGATTGTAATATTTTTAGATAAATCATGTATTCTAGGCACTTGTAAAAGTGAGGCGAGAGTTTTTTTTTTATCTTTTATTCGATCGGGTTATAATAATTTAATCATTTACTATTTTACTTTATCTGTATGCGCGTTGTATGTCTATTTATTTCAATAAAATCGACTTTTAGAATTATGAAATACCATTTGAGAACATTGGCCAATTTTATTTTAATTAGACACGAAATAAGGGACTTGTCCGGACCTAGATCTCTGGATAGTGTAGCGGCCGTTCGTCCGGTTCAGCTACATTATAAATTTCCCGGTTGAGCTGAGCCGGGTGGCGACTCCTACAATATTCATCGAGACTTAGGTCTCAGTTCTTTTATGAATTAATTCCCTTTTTTTTCAAAACGAATTTCCTTTACAAAAACCCCATGAGAGGGAGGAGTCTACCCGAAATCGAGGTGCCCCTTCCGAAAGGGAGTCTCGCGTTCCGTCGAAAACGTCGTCCGCTCACAATAGGTACTTTGTTTGAAATGTTATGTTGAGTTCTATGGGCCATAAATTATTATCGGTTGTAATTAATTTTTGGGAAATATGGCCTACGTGCCATTTCTTTTATTTTGATGTAATTTTAGAATAGATTTTATTTTATAAAATTGTTGTACTTGCATCAAGTATCGAGGAAGGCCCAGATGGTTCAAGCCTATGGTGGGAACCCAAGGAGAATTGTAGTCCATCCCGATGGAGAACTAGATAGGTTGTCTAGTTTTTCATTAGGTTGTAATTAAAGGCAAATTGGATCTTAGTATTTTAAATTAAGTATACTATTGCATTTGTCATATAATATGGATATATGGATCACCAGATTATAACTCGCGATTATGCATGCTAAGCTGTATCACTTAATTTTAATCTAGAAATTAAAATATTGAGTCGTTTAAAAGTGCTTCTCTTATTAACAGCTCTTCCTCCCATTGATGCTGCAATGTGCACCATGCCCTAGCTGTACATTGTAGTATTTGGTGGGCCATCGAGGGTTAGGATACTTGGTATGGTTAACATGTGAATGGTGGTGTGAGCACGGGTTTTCCCGACCTCAGTGATGAGAAATCTTTATTACCTTCGGTCACAGAAAAGAGCAGAATATTACCCGAAACGTCTCGAATTCTCCGAAAACGAAATTATCCGCAATCCGAAACTACCGTAAAGCGGGTTCTCCGAGTGATTTTTAGCCACGTAAAAAAAAAAAAAATGTGGGCTCCGGTTCGACCAGAACCGGCCGGCTCTGGTCCACAAACCAGAGCCGGCCGGCTCTAGTACAAACTAGAGCCGGCCGACTCTAGTGGGCGGGCATGGGTGCCACACTTTGTCCCAATTCTGTGAAATTGATGAAAAAACGACAAAAACCATTAATCGACGCATTTAATTGGGAAATTATTTTGTCTGAGAAATAATTGAACAATTGAATGATAAAGAGAGAAGGATCAAAACACAGAAAAGGAGGGGGATTTGAAAAAAAAAAAAGAAAGAAAGAAAGAAACACAGAGAAAAGAGAGACAGAAAAAAAAATCCTTTTAATTTTATCTTTGAAATCAAATTTCTTAGCACACAACCATTCACTCTAGTATTTACTCACCGGTTCACAACGATTCTCGGTTCGATTTTGGATTCGTTCAAGTAAACTTTCGGATTTCCGGGATATTCGAGGATTCGAGTTACATTCTCGATTTTCAAACCGTTCTTGTGCATCAAATATACTGGAACAACACAAGGTAAACTCTGAGAGGCCTTAAACTTGTGTTTATTGCATTTTTCGTGTGATTTTTCTCTGTTTCTGAAAATCCGGAAAATTGGCTACCCGAATAGAGCCGTACGGCTCTGTTCTTCAAGAACAGAGCCGGCCGGCTCTGGTCCAATTAGAACAGAGCCGGCCGGCTCTAACCTAGAGCCGTACGGCTCTGCTTTTCAGGGACAGCTCCCCGATCTGTCCCGACATGCCGAAAATAGCCCGTTTTCCATTTATACGCACTCTGATTTGACATATTTCGACTCGTAAATATTCGTACATCATTTTAACACCGGTTTTTGAATTTTTATACGTACGGATATTAATATTTTCAAGTTTCCCGGGATTTATTTTCCAAGTTTCGAGGTTGTTACATCCGAACCGGATCAATTGTCCAGCATTAGCGGACCCCCGAACTCTCTAGGTCCCTGGAAAATATTAAAAAACAAATAAAATTGCATTTTAAATAAATGTTTTTGGTGTGTCTATTGCGTTTTGGACCCTAGATGGACGGTGAATTCAGGAACCCACACGAACGGATCCATGGATTTGTTGGAAATGCCCTAGTCCCGAGGCATTGGTCCTTGTGTTTGTATGATACATTTGGTACATTAATGTAAACTTTATGTATTATACAATTTGTGTCAAGGAGATAAAGGCATTAATCTATTTATTATATGTCTTGTGCTATATTTTAAATAGAGTATCCAATGGACATATCCATATCCATGTTGTCAAGTGTGAGGCACTTGGCAGTAAGACTGTGGATAGTGAAAACGATATGACCATAAAGTCATCCGTAGTCTGTTCCAATCATGGGAATGAATGGAACCAAAGACTATCATTAGCCTGGTTGTATGGCGGTGTCTTACCGGTCATAGAACATGGAATGTCAACTAGGTTAATGGGTACATGCAAAAGGGCATGGTACTGGATTGATCCACTTAACGGGAATCTGCATGGTATAGTATCACAAATGATTCTCCTGTAGTACTTGTATAAGTCCTTCGACCGGACCATATGATGGTGCTGCATGTGAGGTGGCACACTTTGGTGTACGCCCAACGGGCCTGTAAAAGGGTGCCAAGTACGGGTACGTTCGGGTGTGTCAGTAAGCATGGCAGCACTATGGATATGCAGAAGGGAATGTCACTCAGTGATTCACTGAGACGATATCATCGGCCTCTTGAAGAATGTTACTGATAAGTGTGCGGCCGCACCCAAACAAGATTGGATCTTGTTTGTGAGCATCAGTTCATTCGGTATCAAGTCAAGGTCCAGACACAAGGAGGGTGATACTGCCATGCCTCTGTGTTGGACACCGATATCAGCGACATGGGATTTACAAGTTCAAACTACTGGGTTACGTTTTCAGTTGGACTGCTTACTCCATCTTAATTGGGGGCTGCAGTGGCTTGCTAGAGCCCGCCTGCAGTCTGTGGGCCTTGGCCCACTGCCAACATAAAGACGGGCCCATTGGATCGTACACATTGAACGTCTAGACTTTAAGTAGTCGGATTAAGTGTGTACTTGGAGTATACACGTTTGAAGAGAGAGAGATATATTAATTATATTATATGCATCAATTAGATTGATCAAAGTGATATAATTAATATTTATTTCGGCCTTCTCATAATTAATTCAATGAATTAATTTATGGGATTATTTCCTAGGTGGAAATATTATGACATGTATAGGTTTACATGTTTGTCATTTTATGTGTGTGTCTAATTTAATCCATTGATTAAATTAATAGGTCAAATGAATTTTAATTTAAATGTATGTAATATGTTACATGGTAGCATATATAAACATACATGTTAAATTGAAGTTGCATTTGAATTTAAATAAATCAAAGGAATTAAATTGGGCTTAAACTTGAAATGAATATTCCCACTTGGCTTGGAATGGTTTGGCCGAAATTCATGGGTGGAATGGGCAAGAATGGTGAGTCATTTTGTTGGACAAAATGATGATGACACATTCCTTGGGGCCAATAGGAAAAGAGTGAGTCATTCTTTGATTTTGAGGTAGCAAAGTTGGACTTTGCTTCCTTAAATGAAATAGAATGATGACAAATTTTGTGTTGGCCGAAATTATGTCTTATATGGATGAGTATGGTGACTTATTCATGAGACAAAAGAGATGGTGAGTCATGGTTTTGTATTAAGGAAAAGATGATGAGTCATGTGTTTTCATTTAATGAAAAGATGAGTCATTCTTTTCATTTAATATGATGGTGAGTCATATGAGATGAGTCATTGCTTTTGACTTTGAAATTCAAGACTATCTCATAAGAGACTCACCATTTTTGGCCGTCCATCACTTGTGGTTTTTAAGAGAAATTGGTTTTCTTTTAAAGTATTGAGATTGCCCACTTTAAGCTTGATTTTTCTTTTGGAAAGAAATTGGGTGCACACTTGAGATTATTGGTGCTATCTTTTGGAAAGATAGATTTTTCTTTTGGAAAGAAAATAGGGACAGCCATAAATCTCAATGTGAGCAGCCCTCTCTCCCTCTCTTCTTGTCATCCGAGTCGCTAGCACGGGTTTCGGTCTGAGAGCCGTTCGTGTACGCATCGGTGGAGGAAATCTGCACTTGATTTCTGCAGTCTGCATCCGTCTCTTAGAGAGACTTTGTGGTGAGTTTTTGAAACCCTCCTTTTATGCTTTAGTTTTTGATTTCCACATCTTAAGCTCCTGGGCCGGATTCGAGGAAATCGACGCATATTTCCGCTTTTATCGGTCGGTTTCCCGTGACGAATCCCAACAGTGGTATCAGAGCGGGCTTTTGATCCGTGGAAATCTTTAAACTTGGCGGATCCCGTGTTTTAAAATTGGCGATTTTGTGGACGGGATTTATTTTTGGTTTGGGGTTTGGTGATTTTGCCCCTTGAATTTTACTTATGGAAAATTATTTGCATATGGTTTATGCTTTATTTAATTTTCTATTTGTGAATTGTTTATGGAAATTTTATTTTGCATATAGGTTTTATGCTAGATTTAATTTCCTATGCATGATTTTATTTCTTGGTGATTTAATTTCATGTTGCTATTTTTGTTGCGGGAAAAAATCACGGACCGTTTCGGGGCGAAACGGGGGCAGCAGCCGCTGCCTGCGGCGCTAGGCGCCACAGGCAGCAGCTGCTGCTGGCTGCTGCCTCGGCAGCAGCTGGGCTGCTGCTGGGCAGCAGCTGCTGCACGCCAGCAGCAGGGCTGCTGCGCGCAAGCAGCTGCTGCTGGGCAGCAGCTGCTGTACGCCAGCAGCGCCGCGGCTGCCCCGCGCGGCGGGCCGGGCCCATTTTTGGATTTGGCGGGATTTTTGGGCCGGGCCGGATTTAAAATTTTAAAAATATGCGTGTTTAAATTTTGGTAATTTTTATGCGCGTGGGATTTTAAAATTTTAATTGTTTTAAACTTATGCGTGTTTAATTTTGGAAATTTTATGCGCATGTTTTATGAATGGATTTATTTTTCGTTCATACGATATTTATTTTGGAAATAAATACGGTTAATTGAAATTGGTTCGGGTTTTCTTGGCACGATTACCCGGACGGCTAATTTTGGAATTCATGGTTTCCCAATTGGATTGGGAGCAATTTTGCCTGGGTTGGAGGCCTAAAGCCCGCACGGGTTTAGAACCATGATCGGCCAAAATTTGGCGATTTCAAAATAATGGCTATGGACATATTTGAAATGGGATTAATTCATGCATTTAACATGTTTATAAATTGAATGTATTGGATACGTGTATGTATGATTAAATGCATGAATGGATGTTTTGGGCCTTATTTATTCGGGTTGTAATATTCTTTTGGTAAATACGGCCTACCCGCCGTTTTCTTTTTATGTAATTTTATTTTATGTGATTATTATGGAATTATGTAAAGAAGAAGAAGCCGATTGGATTGGCGTGCTAGAAGGATGAGGATGCAGCCCACCTGATGTCATTCTAGTATAGGTTTACTAGAATTATATTAGGATGTAAATTTTGGCCCATAGCATTTCATTTTTATTTAATTATGCTTTATTTATTTACATGTGCGAATGTATGTACAAACCCAATTTCACCCGCCTATGCATCTAAGCCGTTATTAATTGAATCTAATAACCCGAAAGGTAATTACTAAGTCTCTTAAAAGTGCTTCCCTCATTCATAACCTACTCGAAGTGGGGATAGGCCGGCTGTAGACCAACCCTCGTTGGATGCACTGGAGTATCGTCATTTTGTATTGGGTTGGAGTATTGGTTACTCTAACACTTGAATGGAGGTTTTGACTTAGCATGGGTAGTAGGATGTTCCTGGCCCTAAGCACAGATGGGTAAGTGCCAACAGACCCATCAAACCGAGAGTCCCTAGGTTGAGATTGGACGGCGTTCCTACCTAAAAATTGGGGTATAGTTGTTCCAGGCCCTCGTCTGGCTATATCTTGATATAATATGGATCTCGGCCCATGAGCCCAACAACTCGAGTTAATTAATAACACGATTCATTATTAATTATAATATGGGAAGAACATGTTAAGTCCTTTATTTACACTCGTAAATTTTTCTGTGTAGAAACCAATGGCTACGAATGATACTTTATCACTGCGATCTTTCTTGGAATGGGACAAGCTTTCTGGCCCTAACTTTTGGGACTGGTCTATGAACTTAAGGAAAGTTCTAAGACAAGAGTCTAAAGAGTATGTGCTCGAAAAGCCTGTACCGGTTGTGCCAACGGGAAGTAATCCACTGGCTGCCCAGCTGGAGGAATACTTGGCACATGTAAGAGATAACCGGGATGTGACATGCCTGATGTTGGCTAGTATGGTTCCTGAATTGCAAAAGCAGTTCTTGGATCATCAGGCCTTTGCTATAATGACAACTCTTAATGAGATGTTTTATGAGCAAGCTTATCAGGAAAGGTACCTGATCCACAAGGCATTCCGCAGCTGTAAGATGGGAGTCGGGACATCTGTGAGTGCACACGTGCTCAAGATGAAGGGCTATCTGGATAATTTAGCCCGTCTCGGAACTCCTATCTCACGGGGGCTGGCGGTTAGCACGATCCTAGATTCTTTACCGGATTCTTATGATCAATTCATCCTAAACTTTTACAAGCAAGGGATGGACCGTACTGTTAGTGAGCTGCATTGGATGCTTGAGCTCGCTGAACTGTCGATCAAGAAGACTCCGCCGGTACTTGAGGTTAACAAGGGGAAACCTCTTTTTGCTAAAGGCAAGGCAAAGGCCAAGGCCAAGGCTAAGGAAGCCAAGGCTAAAAAGGCTAAAGCCCAGCCCAAGGCCCGTTCCAAGGATGTCTGCTTCGGTTGCAAGCAGGCTGGACATTGGAAAAGATCGTGTCCCAAGCTTTTGGGAGAGAAAAGGAAGACGCAGGGCGTGTCTTCATTAGGTATATATGTCATAGACATTAACCTCTGTTTCAACATCTTATGTATTGGATACTAGATGTGGTTCTCACATTTGTTGAATGTGCAGGGACTTAAGAACAGGAGATCACTGGGATCGGGACAAGTGGACTTGCAGGTCAGAAATGGAGCAAGGGTTGCTGCCATAAAGATCAGCGGGACCAGCTTATGATGCCTAGTAGATTAGTTTTGTTACTGCTGAAACAATGTTATTTTGTACCTGTTATGTACAGGAATATTATTTCTGTTTCAGTTTTGGATATTTCTGGATGTACATTTACTATTGATAATAGTAAAAAGGGTTTATCTAGAAAAGAATTATTTTATGGAGTAGCTCTATTAAATAATGTCTTTTATATCCTGGATCTAAATGAAACTAATCATGTCTATAATATACATACTTAAAGGGTTAAGCCTAACGAACTTAATCCGGTTTACCTTTGGCATTGTCATTTAGGCCACATAAACAAGAAGCGCATAGCTAGGCTTCACATCGCTTGAATCCTAGGATCATTTGACATGGAGTCACTTGATATATGCGAGTCTGGTTTATAAGGTAAAATGACTAAAGAACCTTTTAGCAAGGAGGCTAAAAGGGTTGCTAGCTTATTGAACCTAATGCATTGAGATGTATATGGACCGATAAGCATAGCAACTAAGGGTGAACATCTATACTTCATATCCTTCACAGACGATCATCAGAAATGGCCATGCCTATTTAATGACTTATAAGTCTGAGACCCTTGATAGGTTCAAGGGAGTAAGGAACGAAGTACAGAACTAGGCAGAAATATCCAAGCCTTTCGGTTGGACCAAGGTGGTGAGCATATAAGCCTATAGTTTGACTCATTTTGAGAGAGCATGGAATAGTTCCACAGCTCACTCCTCCAGGAACACCACAATGGAATGGGGTGTCCGAACAGAGGAATAGGACCCTGTTGGACATGGTCCGCTCAAACGATGACTCATGCCTCTCTCCCTATAAGTTGTAAAGGATACGCTCTTGAGACAATGGCTCTCATTTTCAATCATACTCCGACTAAGGCTTTGGAAAAGACCCCATTTGGAAAATGGACGGGCAGGGTGCCTAATGTGTCTTTCTTACGGATTTGGGCTTGTTATGCACAAGTCAAGAAATTGACTGTGAGCAAAACTAGAACCCAAAACCGACTAATGCCTGTTTGTGAGCCACCCTAGGGAAACCAAAGGGTATTACTTCTACGACCCCGCTGAGAACAAGGTGTCCATGGCTCGAAAGGGGGTCCTTCTTGAAAAGGGGTTTCTTTCCAAGAAAGACAGTGGGAGTGATGTTGAACTCAGGGAAGTTCAAAGCTCAGAAACTCCTGAAAAGGATAACTCGGAGACCAGGGTGAAGCTTCCAAAAAGGGAAGCACCAGCCCAGGTCACACAAGGACCTAAAAGGTCTGGTAGGGATCATTAGGAACATGGAAAACATCGGTTTTTGTTTCTAATGATTACGCTCTTTTTGTCTTGGATGAAGAGGAGCTCAAAACCTACCAGTAGGCTATAGCTAGCCCACTGTCTGCCATGGTGGTGGATTTGCAATCTATGTACGATTATCAGGTTTGGAACCTGGTTAATTCACCTTCAGGTGCTAAGGTAATAGGTTGCAAGTGGTGCTATAAGCTATAGGCCGACAATACCTTTAAGGGTGTGTATAAGAGGTTTAGTGGGAGCATAGTAACTTTCCTGGTATGAAATATGGATGGCATCCTTCTGATTGGAAGCGACATACCAACACTACAAGGGAATTGTAATGGTTGTGTAAGTGCTTCGCAATGAAGGACTTAGGCGAAGCTGAGACGATCCTAGGGATCAGTATCTACAGGGTTAGATCCAATCGGCTTCTGGGCCCAAGTCAGGCCAAGTACATAGACTTCGTTCTGAAAAGATTCAGCGTGGACCAGGCTAAGAAAGGTTTCTTGCCAATGGGTCATAAGCTGAAACTTAGAGAAAAGTACTGTCCTAAGACAAGGCAGGATAGGGAGAACATGAATTGGTCCTATATGCGCTTCAGCCATGGGATCAATCATGTACTCCATGCTATGTACAAGACCTAATGTCGCCCATGTGGGTCAGGAAGAGCAGTCAGCTACTAGGTACACTGATGCAAGCTTCCAGACCAGCCAGGATGAATATAAGTCGCAGTATAGGTATATGTTCATGCTAAATGGTGGTGCTATTGTTGGAGAGGCTCCAAGTAATAGACCATCGCGGTTTCTATCATAGGAACTGAGTACATTGCAACGTGTGAAGCAGCTAGGGAAGCTGTGTGGCATATGAAGTTTTATCATGCAACTGGGGGTAGTGTCAACTATCCAGTAACCAGTTGATATCTTCTGTGACAACGCAGGGCTGTTGCACAAGCTATGTGCCCCGGTCACACATATACACGAAGCACGAACTCAGGGAGGTTCACCCATTGCGAGAAATCGCTGAGGGGGTGACATCTCATTACAAAGAGTGGACACCAAAGACAATGTCGCAGATCTTTTGACCAACATGCTTGGCTATGCCTATGCACGAAGGTTGTACTAGATCTATAGGGATTAGACCCATGCCTAGTAGGTACTAGTGCAAGTGGGAGATTGTTGGAAATGCCCTAGTCCCGAGGCATTGGTCCTTGTGTTTGTATGATACATTTGGTACATTAATGTAAACTTTATGTATTATACAATTTGTGTCAAGGAGATAAAGGCATTAATCTATTTATTATATGTCTTGTGCTATATTTTAAATAGAGTATCCAATGGACATATCCATATCCATGTTGTCAAGTGTGAGGCACTTGGCAGTAAGACTGTGGATAGTGAAAACGATATGACCATAAAGTCATCCGTAGTCTGTTCCAATCATGGGAATGAATGGAACCAAAGACTATCATTAGCCTGGTTGTATGGCGGTGTCTTACCGGTCATAGAACATGGAATGTCAACTAGGTTAATGGGTACATGCAAAAGGGCATGGTACTGGATTGATCCACTTAACGGGAATCTGCATGGTATAGTATCACAAATGATTCTCGTGTAGTACTTGTATAAGTCCTTCGACCGGACCATATGATGGTGCTGCATGTGAGGTGGCACACTTTGGTGTATGCCCAACGGGCCTGTAAAAGGGTGCCAAGTACGGGTACGTTCGGGTGTGTCAGTAAGCATGGCAGCACTATGGATATGCAGAAGGGAATGTCACTCAGTGATTCACTGAGACGATATCATCGGCCTCTTGAAGAATGTTACTGATAAGTGTGCGGCCGCACCCAAACAAGATTGGATCTTGTTTGTGAGCATCAGTTCATTCGGTATCAAGTCAAGGTCCAGACACAAGGAGGGTGATACTGCCATGCCTCTGTGTTGGACACCGATATCAGCGACATGGGATTTACAAGTTCAAACTACTGGGTTACGTTTTCAGTTGGACTGCTTACTCCGTCTTAATTGGGGGCTGCAGTGGCTTGCTAGAGCCCGCCTGCAGTCTGTGGGCCTTGGCCCACTGCCAACATAAAGACGGGCCCATTGGATCGTACACATTGAACGTCTGGACTTTAACTAGTCGGATTAAGTGTGTACTTGGAGTATACACGTTTGAAGAGAGAGAGATATATTAATTATATTATATGCATCAATTGGATTGATCAAAGTGATATAATTAATATTTATTTCGGCCTTCTCATAATTAATTCAATGAATTAATTTATGGGATTATTTCCTAGGTGGAAATATTATGACATGTATAGGTTTACATGTTTGTCATTTTATGTGTGTGTCTAATTTAATCCATTGATTAAATTAATAGGTCAAATGAATTTTAATTTAAATTTATGTAATATGTTACATGGTAGCATATATAAACATACATGTTAAATTAAAGTTGCATTTGAATTTAAATAAATCAAAGGAATTAAATTGGGCTTAAACTTGAAATGAATATTCCCACTTGGCTTGGAATGGTTTGGCCGAAATTCATGGGTGGAATGGGCAAGAATGGTGAGTCATTTTGTTGGACAAAATGATGATGACACATTCCTTGGGGCCAATAGGAAAAGAGTGAGTCATTCTTTGATTTTGAGGTAGCAAAGTTGGACTTTGCTTCCTTAAATGAAATAAAATGATGACAAATTTTGTGTTGGCCGAAATTATGTCTTATATGGATGAGTATGGTGACTTATTCATGAGACAAAAGAGATGGTGAGTCATGGTTTTGTATTAAGGAAAAGATGATGAGTCATGTGTTTTCATTTAATGAAAAGATGAGTCATTCTTTTCATTTAATATGATGGTGAGTCATATGAGATGAGTCATTGCTTTTGACTTTGAAATTCAAGACTATCTCATAAGAGACTCACCATTTTTGGCCGTCCATCACTTGTGGTTTTTAAGAGAAATTGGTTTTCTTTTAAAGTATTGAGATTGCCCACTTTAAGCTTCATTTTTCTTTTGGAAAGAAATTGGGTGCACACTTGAGATTATTGGTGCTATCTTTTGGAAAGATAGATTTTTCTTTTGGAAAGAAAATAGGGACAGCCATAAATCTCAATGTGAGCAGCCCTCTCTCCCTCTCTTCTTGTCATCCGAGTCGCTAGCACGGGTTTCGGTCTGAGAGCCGTTCGTGTACGCATCAGTGGAGGAAATCTGCACTTGATTTCTGCAGTCTGCATCCGTCTCTTAGAGAGACTTTGTGGTGAGTTTTTGAAACCCTCCTTTTATGCTTTAGTTTTTGATTTCCACATCTTAAGCTCCTGGGCCGGATTCGAGGAAATCGACGCGTATTTCCGCTTTTATCGGTCGGTTTCCCGTGACGAATCCCAACAGGATTCCGGGACAACAGACCCACGAAAATTAAAGTTTGCATGTAACCAAGCCAATTGTTTTCCAAAAATTGATTTTCCAACATAAAACCACAGGGCGTTTCAAAACCGTTTTCCAGGTCTAACCGGTCCGACCGGTCGGGTCGACCCGGTTATCCCCTAAATGCATGCCCCCATCTCCTAAAATTCCCAACTCTGTCCTGATTTGAGTCCTATTTGTGTGTGCAATATAAATTGTGCTAACCCTCTGTTTTGCAGCCTTTTATTTTTTTTATTTTGGATGTATTTAATAGATTTATCCGTGTATCTTAGGCGGTTGTAAAGTGAGTTTTTATTTTTATTCGATCGGGTTGTAATAATTTAATTATTTATTCGATCGGGTTGTAATAATTTTAATTGTTTACTGCTTTATTTTGTTTTATTTGTGTGCGCGCCGTGTGTTTAACTTAATGCAATAAAAATCAACTCTAGTAACGTAAAATACCATCAAAGAATATCCGCCAAATTTATTTTGATTAGACATGAAATAAGGGACTTGTCCGAACCTTGAATCTCTGGATTAGGTACAGCAGTCTATACTCGGTAGGGAGCTGTACCGGAATTTCCCAGATGAGCTGATCCGGGTGGCGACTCTGTCACTGATCTCGGGATTTAAGTTTCAAGATCTTTCAAGTAATAAAATGGGAAAATGTTTTCTACAAAAGGAATTCCGAAACGAATGAATGGATTTTTCCAAGTAAGAAAAACAAATCCTGTTTTTCCCAAAATCTCACCATGAAGAGAAGGAAGAAGGTTTCAAAAACCAAAAATCAAAAACCAAAAACCCCAAGTTTTCCTCGTCGGGCCCCCCCGCGTCCCGTCCGAGAGAAAAGGTCGTCCGCTCACAGTGGCGACTCTGCTGGGGATTTCTACAAAAGTTTTCTTAAAACTTAAAAGAATTTGACAAGCCCTGAAAAATGTCTAATCAAAATAGCGTGGATGATTCTTACTTGGTATTTTATGTTTGCATTTTAGTTAGACATCCTTGCATTAGGTTGAGTAGCCAATATTTAGCCCGGTGAATTGTTGAAGTGTCGCCTATGTTCCTCCTGGTCTTAGGGGCATGGATACGAAACACCATTCATAGCCTCGTACGAACCCCTTCGATCGGACCCTTGAGTGGGGAGAAGTAAGGAGTATATTTTGCTATGGGGACCTTGATGTTATCCCGGCTTGGACCGAACTCATTTAGGCAACCTTAGTTGGATTCCCTTAGGATACCAAAATAAGATGTGTGAATAAAATAAATTGCGCCTTCATCATCCCCGGTTGATGATCGAAGAGAACCCCTCCTAGGACTCGGTTAGAATTTTATCAACTTGACCACGTTTGGAGGAATAAGGTTGGAGGAATACGATTTGTGTGCTAATTGCTACGTGTCTTTTTGTCCCTCCATAACATGCCATCATCCACACTTTTCACGAGCATAACATACCACATCCAAAGCATTTGTGTGATTCTAACTCACATCTTTTGTACAGCCATTTTCATCTTTCGCGTGTAAATACATTAATCACCTGTGTGACATAAAACTAACCACATCTTTTGTCGCCATGCATCTTTTTATTGTATGAAGAATTAATTAATTAATCCACATGCATCACTCGAGTGTTATAAGCACTAACCGTCTTATTCTGCAGCCATGGGAAACGCGTGTCATGCATAAAGCATTTGCACGGACCTTGAATGACCCCACACGGGCCACATACATCGCACCACATATCGAGTAAGAAATCATTCTAAGCACTCCACGAGTGCCGACAAAATGCATCACATCGCATTTTTAGTGCTCCACGAGTACGAACGAATTTCATTGCGTTTCATCTTAGGCGCTCCACGAGTGCCGACCAAATTCATCACAGTTCATCAAATCATTTTCGGTGCTCCACGAGTGCCGAGAAAATTCGATCGCATTTCATTGAATCATTTTAGGTGCTCCACGAGTGCCGACCAAATTCATCACATTTCATCAAATCACTCTCGGCGCTCCACGAGCACCGACAAAATTCCATCGTATTTCATTAAATCATTTTAGGTGCTCCACGAGTGCCGGCCAAATTCATCACATTTCATTAAATCATTCTTGGTGCTCCCCGAGTACCAACAAGATTCATCGCATTACATTAAATCACTTTCGGTGCTCCACGGGTACCGACAAAATTCATCACATTTCATTAAATCACTTTCGGTGCTCCGCGAGTACCGACAAAATTCATCACATTTCATCAAATCACTTTCGGTGCTCCACGAGTGCCGACAAAATTCCATCGCATTTCATTAAATCATTTTAGGCGCCCCACGAGTGCCGGCCAAATTCATCACATTTCATTAAATCATTTTCGGTGCTCCACGGGTACCGACAAAATTCATCACATTTCATTAAATCACTTTCGGTGCTCCGCGAGTACCGACAAAATTCATCACATCTCATTAAATCACTTTTTAGGCGCTCCATGAGTGCCGACAAAGTTCCATCGCATTTCATTAAATCACCTTTCGGTACTCCACGAGTACCGATAAAATTGATCACATCTCATTAAATCACTTTCGGTGCTCCACAAGTACCGACAAAATTCATCACATCTCATTAAATCATTTTAGGCGCTCCACGAGTGCCGACCAAATTCATCACATCCCTTTCGGCGCTCCACGAGTACCGATAAAATTCGTCACATCTCATTAAATCACTTTCGGTGCTCCACGAGTACCGACAAAATTCATCACATCTCATTAAATCATTTTAGGCGCTCCACGAGTGCCGACCAAATTCATCACATTTCATTCGGCGCTCCACGAGTACCGATAAAATTCATCACACCTCATTAGATCACTTTTAGGCGCTCCACGAGTGCCGACAAAATTCATCACATTTCATAAAATCACCTTTAGGCGCTCCACGAGTGCCGACAAAATTCCATCGCATTTCATTAAATCGCCTTTCGATGCTCCACGAGTGTCGTCCAAACTCATCACATTTCATTAAATCACTTTCGATGCTCCACGAGTGTCGACAAAATCCATCACTTCATCAAATCATTTTAGGTACTCCATGAGTGCCGAAAATTTCATTTCACGCATCAAAACTTTTAGGTGCTCCCCGAGCGCCGGAACTTTGCCCGTTCACTAAGAACGCATTCACTCCACATCGCGGCACGGAAATTGAGGTACTCCCCGAGTAATGAAATTCCACTCGTAAATTAAGCATGACTTCATTTCACATCATCAAAAACCCGAAGTGTCCCACGGACACCGAAACCTCGACCAAGTGCCATGCGCGTGTCGATCTCACATCACAAAAATCCGAGGCACTCCACGAGTGCCGAAAACTCTGTCCGTCCACTAAGGACAATCATATCATTTCACAAAAACCCGAGGTACTCCCCGAGCACCAAAGGTCGCATTCATGCATCTAACACTTAGATTGCAATTCGTACATGCAAAAATAAGAATTCATGCATACTTCACCCCCGAAGGATTGGTTGTTCAAGGTTCGTGTTACAAACACATTTCATGCAACACCTGCACATCATTCATCTAACACGTCATGCATACATGCATATCCCTTAGAGTTTATAACTCTTTAGGTGGTCATTTCTTTGTACTGACCTTTGTCCAAATCACTTTGAAGTTTGGCTCCGGTCTGGACGAAGACTTATGAGAATAGAACGCAGTGAACCGTCGTCTAGTGAGTCTGAGGAGCTTGTTCAGTTTGGGGAGATTGAAGCATCATCTGATTTAAGTGCTGAGTTCCCTCTGGGATTTGAACAGTTGCAACAGAGATTTCAAGATATGGCGATCGCACCCGAAGCTGCTGCTGCCATGATGGCCGCCACTGCTATTTGAGAATTTATGAGTTCTGATGAGTTCAAGGACCTTATCAAAAATCAAGTGCAGAATGCTTTGAATGAGTCGCCTAATCAGAGGCCGGAAAGGCATGCTCGAGAAGAAAGTAGTGGGGGGAGACTGAATGATGGGCAGTCGGATGCTGAAGAGGGTCGAAGGGATAATACTGAGCGACCTGTGGAGTCAGCTCTAGAGAGAAAGATGAAGGAAATGGAGGAGACCATAGCGGAACTGCGTGCCAGTTCTAAGGTTCAATCCGCCAAGCGTATTGACCCGTCCACGCTCATAGCCGGAGGGGTTGAAATGTTACCAGTAGGCTTCCAAATGCCTAGGATTGCATCATATGTTGGGAAAAGTCCACCCACGGCCCACTTGAATCAGTATGTGCGGATTATGACTATGGCTGGGCTCACTATGAATCAATTAGTGGGATTGTTTCCCACCACTTTGGAGGGGGGTGCTATCACATGGTACAATAAACAACCCGAGAGTGTGCAAGGCAACTGGGATGCACTGTCCGATGCCTTCATCAAGTACTTCAGTTTCAACACACAGCTGGAGGTCAAGTTGCAGGATTTAGAGGCGGTGAGGCAGAGGCCGAATGAGACCTTTTCTGAATATTACCAAAGGTGGATGGATAAGATGATTCTCCTCCATCAGAAGCCGTTGGAAGATGAACTTATTGTGAAGCTGATTGATGGGAGCTTGGAGGTTTATAGGAATGTGATGAAATATCACAAGTTTCAGTCCTTGATAGAAGTACATGAGTTGGCTCGCAAGGTTGAGAAGTATGAGATTGACCCGGCCTACAACAGTTCTGGAGGAGGGTACCGGAGCCGGATGTATTCTTCGGGGTATAAAAATAATAGCAATCCTGCAGCTTCTTCATCAACAAGCACTAAGCCGAGTCAGTCACCTGCACCTGTTAAGCAAGTAGAGGTAGCAACAGTTGCACAAGGGCCCAATCAACAAGTGACTGGAAAAGGGATCTCTCCTTGGGAGGAGTCCTTGGGGCGGATCTTTCTGAAATGTAGAAATCTGGGCTTTCTTCAAAGCCTGAAGCCGTACACACCTCCGGCCGAGGCGGACAAGAATAACTTTTGCTCCTATCATGTGACTAAGGGGCATCGAACCAATGAATGCCATTCTTTGAAAAAGGCGATCCAACAGTTGATTGACGAAAAGAAGATAGAAGCTCCACGCTCTAAGCCCAATGTGCAAAGTAATCCACTGCCCCAATTTGAAAGGAGAGTGAACATGGTGCAATCGGGATTATCTCCTAACTTTGTCTTAGCTCAGATTGCAAGGGCGAATCCCGCAATTCAAGTGGTAGTAGGTGAAGATGTTGAGCCACCTGTGGAGGAAAGCAAACCTGTGAATCTGGATGATATAGAATTGGATGATGATGCGGATGAATTTGAGTTGATGAGTAGGCTCAAGCCTGTGGACCAGATGACACCTGTCTATCCTGTCTGCACTAAGGATGGGATGTATATAAGGAGGGAAGACGCTCCAGTGAATAATGTCACAAGGAGTGGAAGGGTATATCAACCCGAGCCACAACGGTTGGGAGAGCCGAGTAAGAGGGTAGAAGCACCGGTTCAAGATTATTTGCCCATCAAGGTGAATGAGAAAGAAGATCTGGTAGTGGAGCAACTCAAAAAGATGCCTGCACGTGCATCTGTGTGGCACCTGCTCATGGAGTCACAAAGGCACCGGGCTGCAGTAGTGAAAAAGCTTATGCAGATGGATGCCAATCCATTGATGTCTCCCGAGGAAGTATGTATGGTGATTGGGAGTATCAAGAGTCAGCAATCTGATAACCCCAAGGGGATCACTTTCACCGAGGATGACTTACCACCGGAAGGCACTAACCACAATCGTGCCTTATATCTGAAAGTGGAGATGATGGATAGAACCCTGCCTTGTGTGATGGTTGATGACGGCTCAGCATTGAATATCTGCCCTCTGAAAGTTTTACCTAGCCTCCATTTGTCCGAAGAAGCATTATCATGGTCAAATACAGTGATACGGGCCTACGATGATTCAAAGCGTACTGTAATTGGTACTTTTGAGGCAGAGGTGTCAGTGGGAGAAGTTAAGTCAACCGTGCTGTTCACTGTCATTGATATTCCTGTGACTTTCTCCTTGCTTCTAGGGAGACCTTGGTTTCATGCTTTGGGAGGTGTGCCATCAACCTTACACCAAAAGGTGAAGATTCCAATGGGGGGAAAGATTGTAACACTTGAGGCAGATGAATCTTCTATGGTGGCAGCTCTGAACTCATCTGAACAACCTTTGACCGGCTTTCAAGTGGCAGTTGTCTCGGAGCATAAGGAGAAAGACTTGACATTTTCTCCATGGATCCATAAGTATTTTCAGAAACAGAACTTCATCCCAGGAAAGGGACTTGGGGTCAACCAACAAGGGGTCACAAAGTTTGATATTGCCATAGGCCAATCACACCGAAAAGGTCTTGGTTACGAAGGCGCCAAAGAAAAGGAGGTCCCGGAAACTAAGAAAGTCCATCTTTTGGACGTTTTTGTTCAAGCAAGTGGTGGGCCATATGGTGGTGATCCAGAGCCAACGGTTATTGATGGGGAAACAGTCCCCGGATTTGAGATTTTCGCTGATGTTGTCAACTTCTCAAAATATGGGATTGCTTCAGTGGAAGGAATGCTTAAGTGGGAAGCGGTGCAAGTGATCAATCCTCCTCCGATGAGCCAAGCCGAAGTGGTGGCTCCCATCACTCCAGAAAAGGAATCAGAAGAAGATACAGACCCCCTGGTGGACGCCATTACCAAAGCATTTCCTGAATTACTGAAGAAAGGATTGAAAGAGAGCCCTGTGAAGAAGGAAGCTATTTCAGGACAGGCAGAGTTAGTGGAAAAAGCTATTGCTGAACTCACCAAAATGATGGCAAAGGGAAAAGCGAAGGTAGAAGAAGATGCCTTATCTGAAGCACAGAAAGAGACTCTTGAAGCTGATTTGAGTGACTTGTTCGAAGAAGAGCCTGCCGATCCGGAAGACCCTGCTGAAGAAGACCCTCCGCATGTGGAGGAAGAAAATGATTTTTTTGTAAACTTGTCATATGTACTTGATGTGAACAATTCCGCTTTTAAGGCGATGAATGAAATAAAGTCTAATTTTGCTTATTTGTGTGATGTTTTCCCTAATGGCTCTGTGCATACATGCAATCATTCATTCAATGTGTTCAGCATTCATGACACTGCATTACATGAAATTAATTTGGGTACAAGTGAAAATCCTAAAATGGTATCTATCTCTAACGAACTCAATCCTGAAGAAGAGAGAGAATTGTCAAAAATACTTAAAAAGCATATGGGAGCGTTTGCCTGGTCTTACGACGATATGCCGGGGGTTGACAGAGAAATAGCAGAACACAGAATTCTGATTGATCCCAAGTTCAGTGCAGTAAAGCAGAAGCTCAGACGTCTGCGTCCAGAATGGGCTGAGAAAGTCGAGGAAGAGGTAGCAAAGCAGATCAAGGCCAACTTCCTGGAGGTGGTGGATTACCCTGAATGGTTAGCCAACATAGTCCCAGTTGCCAAGAAGGACGGAAGAGTCAGAGTTTGTGTGGATTATCGGGATTTGAATAAGGCCTCTCCAAAGGATGACTTCCCACTTCCTCACATTGATGTCCTGGCCGACAGTGCAGCAAGGGCAGTTATGTATTCGTTCATGGATGGTTTCTCGGGGTATAATCATATCTTAATGAATGTCATCGATAAGGTCAAGACAGCCTTCATCACTGAGTGGGGGGTGTATTGCTACAGAGTGATGCCGTTTGGGTTGAAGAACGCTGGGGCAACCTATCAACGGGCAGTCACAGCATTGCTACATGACATGATCCATAAAGAGGTCGAAGTGTATGTTGATGATATGCTGGTGAAATCTATGACTCGGGAGGAACACCCTGCTATTCTGGATAGATTTATGACCAGGATTGAGAAGTACAACTTGCGACTTAACCCAAAGAAATGTGTATTCGGAGTTGCATCGGGCAAGCTGCTGGGGCACATTGTCAGTCAGAAAGGCATTGAGATGGACCCGGACAAGATTAAAGCTATTCGAGACATGCCAGCACCGAAAACAGAGAAAGAAGTCAGATCTTTCCTAGGGTCACTTCAGTACGTCAGCAGGTTCATTGCCAGATTGACCATGGTCTGTGAGCCCATTTTCAAGCTTCTTCGGAAAGAACAACCCATCGTGTGGAATGACCAGTGTCAGGTTGCATTTGATAGGATCAAAGAATACTTGATAAATCCACTAGTGCTAAAACCTCCAACTCTGGGAAAACCTTTGACTCTGTATTTAGCCATTGAAGAAACCTCCGTAGGGGCGATGTTGGTTCAAGAACAAGATGACAAAAGGGAGCATGCTATCTACTACCTCAGTAAAAAACTACTGGATTACGAAACTCGGTACACTGTGGTGGAAAAGACTTGCACTGCTATGGTCTGGCTTACGAAGAAATTGAGACACTATTTCCAATCCTACAAAATACAAGCTGTGGCAAAAGTTGATCCAATGAAATATCTCTGCTCTGCCCCATCCTTGACAGGGAAATTGTCCCGGTGGTTACTTTTATTATCAGAGTTCGACATCGAGTATGTGACGAAAAAGGTGATCAAAGGGAGAGCAGTGGCTGAGTTCCTGGCCAATCAGCCACTTGAATCTGATTATGTGGAAAACCTGGAATTTCCGGATGAACAGTTGGCCTTGGTGGAGGTGGAAGTCAGGAAATGGATTATGCATTTTGATGGAGCTGTAAACAAGAGGGGAGCAGGCCTTGGAGTAATCATTGTAACTCCTGAGGGAGAGATAATTCCTTTGTCGAAATGGCTAGAATTCCCAGTAACTAACAACGGCGCAGAATATGAAGCTTGTTTGTTTGGCATTGATGCTCTCGCCGCACTAGGGGCAAATGATGTGACCATTATTGGAGATTCACTGTTGGTAATTCGCCAAGCCACCGGGGAATGGGAAATCAAGGAAGAATCACTTCGCCCATACTTGGAGACTTTGTGGGAAATGGTGAAAGTATTCGGGCATATTGAATTCAAGCATATAGCCAGAGATGATAATCAAATGGCAGATTCATTAGCTACTTTGTCATCCATGTGGGAAGGACCTCAGAAAGCACCGGTACAGCCTTTGATCCTGGAAACAGCTAGAACACCATTTCATCGTTCCAGCGAGGTCCTGGCTTTAGTTGTAGATGATAAGCCCTGGTACCAAGATATAGCCAACTTTCTACAAAATAGCCAATATCCTGAAGGAGCAGATGCATCAGATAAGGCCACTTTAAGAAAGTTAGCAACTCAGTTCAGATGGTTTGACGGGCAACTCTTCAGAAGAACCGCGGATGGATTGTTATTGAAGTGTCTAACGGAAGCAGAAGCCAAGAAGGTTATGCAAGAAATGCATTCAGGGATTTTCGGCCCGCATATGAATGGATTAGCTCTGGCAAAGAAGATCATGAGACAAGGATACTTCTGGCTTACCATGCAAACAGACTGTGCAGAAGAAGTGAAAAAGTGCCACGAGTGCCAGATTTACGGGAACATCAACCATCTCCCACCCATGGAATTACAGAATCTCATGACCCCCTGGCCGTTTGTAGTATGGGGCATAGACATAATTGGTGAAATTCGACCTCCAGCATCGAATGGGCACAAGTTCATTGTGGTGGCAGTGGATTATTTCTCCAAATGGGTTGAGGCTGAATCTTATGTCACGGTCACGGCTAAGAATATGGCTAAGTTTGTAAAGAAGCACATCTTCGCGAGATATGGTGTACCACATCACGTGGTAACTGATAACGGAGTGCAATTCCAAGGAGCCACAGCTGAACTCTTCGAAGAATACAATGTGGAACATCGTAAGTCTTCACCTTATAGGCCACAAGCCAATGGAGCAGTGGAGGCAGCAAACAAGTCCATCAAGAAGATCTTGTCCAAGACCACTTCAACCTACCGAGATTGGGCAGATAGATTACCTTATGCTCTGTGGGGGTACAGAACCAGTGTTAGAACACCGACTGGGGAAACACCTTATTCGCTGGTTTATGGGATGGAAGCAGTCCTTCCTATTGAAGTGGAGTTGAAGTCACTAAGGACGGTTTTGGAGGCCCAATTACCTGAGACGGAATGGGTAAAGGCGAGATTTGAGCAACTGGCTATGGTCGATGAAAGGCATCTCAAGGCTTTGGATCATCTACAGATGTACCACCAAAGAATGGCTAGGACCTATAATCGACGGGTTCGTCATCAGAAACAGCCTCTGAAAGCGGGAGATCTAGTATTGAAACAGATGAGACTGACCAATATGGACGCGAGGGGTAAGTTTAAACCCAACTGGGAAGGGCCGTATGTGGTTAAGAAGATACTCTCCAAAGGTGCAGTGAAGATTATGGCTATGGATGGCAACGAGTTCACCAACCCGATTAATCAAGATCACCTCAAACGCTACCATGTGTAAAAAAAAAAAAAAGGCCTGTTAAGTCGAAAACCCGTAAGGGCGATTTAAGCAAAAGTTAAGGCAGCGAGAGTTAGCTTATCGACCAGAAAACCTGTATAGGATGGTTGATAACAGGAATGAGTTCGTACGAGATATGTACTGATTTTGGCATTTTCAATTGATACAATAGTTAAGTTTCATTAATGAAGTGTGTCTTGCTCAACACATTGCATGAATGTTTGGAGTATGTTACATGATTCATTTGTCGAAACATCCAGATAAACAAAGACATTTAGACGCCCAAAGTGTGCAATTGCGAACATCTTTCAAAACAAAAAAAAAAAAAAAAAAAGATCACACCAATAATAGAAAAGACGGATAGGAATGATAATAATGATAGCCAATACATGCATGATGATGAAAATCACATTTTTTCCTCTTTTGTTTTTCTTTTCTTGACAGGAAGTGGTCCCGCGGTCTCAGAAGGAGCCAGCCAGCGGGAAGACGCACTCTTACGCGCCTCACGGGTCGGTAAACCCTGGATCTCAACTAGCCACTGCTTGTAACGGTCATATGTCTCTGTGGGAGCGAGTGATGCATAATTCAACACCACATGATGGGCGTCTCCAGCCCAGCGAAGTCTGACGTGATCTGGCCAAGAAGTAGTATATTCCTCACAACTGGTGACACAAGAGTGCCGAGGGATACCCTGTAGACGACCGTACTGCCGGCAGAGGCGACTCGGAGAATAGAATGTCACTCTGGTCTGCCCCAGCAATTGCACACCATGTGCCCACATGTCCACAATCACGTGGGGGATCTTCCACCAAGGGCACACCCACCTAATCTGGTCATCAGTCAGGCGAGATAGCCAAACGCCCCACTCATCAGCAGACATATCAGCGTAAGAGTCAATGGAGAAGCCTCGTTCCCTGAAATTGGCCGGGTGGTATTTCTTGAAGTTCCCCCTCGGAATCTTAAGAATTGATAGCTTCTCCAATAACCAGATCTGCAGTTGACAGCAAGCAATGGTTAGGAGTTCATTCGACCCAGAAATATATCAGACAACAAGGAATTTCACCTGGAGCAGTGTGAGGTGAGGGCCAACGTGGAGAACACCGCTTGCCTTAGATGCATGTAAACTGATCAGTGTCTCAGCAAGTGCGAAAGGAGCTGGAGATGCTCCCACAGCCATCTGAGAGATAAGGGAGACAGCCCTGAAGGAGACAACCCCATCATTAGGACCACAGAAATACCGACTCACCAGTAACAGGCTGACCATGTAGGCCCAGCTCATGTGGTCCCTAGGAGCATTGACACACCACTCCAACACAGAATTCGAGTTCAACCTGGGAAGAGGGGAACCAGTAGCAAATAAAGATCCCACCTCGGGATCAGAAAGCCCGAACAAGCTCACCAAGGAGGAGGTGCTACCAAAAGTGAAATCGGGGATGGCAATGTCCACTCCTTTGTGGCAGGGAATGTTCAAGATAGCACTAAACTCCTCATATAAGGGGCAGAGCTCTTGGCATGAGAAGCGGAAAACGTTATCCACTGGATCCCAGAAGCGATAACAGGCATTCAACAGCTCAATGTTCCACGAGTGCTTGTAATAGGCCTTGAGATTCCACAACCCGAAAGGCTTCAATTTAAGCCAATCAGAGTCTTGTAACGATTCTAAGAAATTGTAAAAGCCTGGATAAAAAGAGAAAAAGCAAAAATTGAAGAAGCAAGTGAATTTCCAAATATCAATGAAACAAGAGTAAATCACATAATCCGATAAAAAAAATGAATAAAGACATCAATTAAGAAGAGCAGGGCGCTCCATATAGTTCTCATCCTGCCCCTCATCTTCCTCCCCCTTCTCGGACTCACTCTGATGCGTAACCTTGTAGGAGTCAAAGTCCGTCTGTAGACGAGCCATCACAGCCCGTAGCCTAGCTATCTCGGCCCTCGCCCTGTCCACCTCTTGGCTCGCAGCCCGGGCCTAAGCCACGGAAGAGGCGACCTCCCTGGCCTGCTCTCGGGACATCTCGACTCGGGGACTGCAATCGACAGCATAAATTAACATTCATACATACATACATATGCATTCAAGTATTGCATAACTTATGATGCAGGGAACACGGGATGCTTACCGCCCAAACGCCGTTCTCCCGGACTAAGAAGTCTCCTAGACCCTTGTGCCGGAATTCAAAAAAATGGAAAAAAGGGGAAAACCAAAGAAACATAAACTGACCAGATCTTTGATGATGTGCGTGGATGGACTTAAAGTTACGGGTACTAGATCGTTCCTCCCAATTCCGCAGTAAGGAACCGTCTCTCTCGAGCCGTATACCTCCACTGTAGATTCGGTAGACAGAAAAACCTCACTCTCAGAGAAAGAGAAATTGAAGAAAGAAAAATGAAATGGGTGAAAGAAAGAGGAAGCCCCTTTTAAAACCATGTTGGCCATCTCTGGTTAGAGTCGGCTGACTCTGGTCAGAGCTGTCCGGCTCTGTCTCTTCTGACAGAGCCGCCCGACTCTGATCCTTCAAAAAAAAAATAAATAACAAAAAAAAAATAATAAAAAAAAAATAAAAAATAATAATAATAATAATAAAATAAAAAATAAAATAAAAAATTAATTTTAATTTAGTCCAATTTGATCCCGAGAAGGGTATGTCTTGTTTATTTTTGCAGACATCCAAAGGAAAAATGACCAAACCGTATTTATTCTTGATCGAAGGGGCAAAAATTTTTGTTTCCAAAATTATCGATCAAAGAATAAATACGCAACTTGACGCAATTCCAACCACGTGCTCCACCATACGGAGAGAAGTTGAAAATTCATTGGGCACGCTCCACCATACGGAGAAGACAGTATCATTTGGTTGCTCCACCATACGGAGAAAAGTTAAAAATCATCGGGCACACTCCACCATACGGAGAAAAGTTGAAAATTCATTGGGCACGCTCCACCATACGGAGAAGACAGTATCATTTGGTTGCTCCACCATACGGAGAAAAGTTAAAAATCATCGGGCACACTCCACCATACGGAGAAAAGTTAAAAATCATTGGGCACGCTCCACCATACGGAGAAGACAGTATCATTTGGTTGCTCCACCATACGGAGAAAAGTTAAAAATCATCGGGCACACTCCACCATACGGAGAAAAGTTAAAAATCATTGGGCACGCTCCACCATACGGAGAAGACAGTATCATTTGGTTGCTCCACCATATGGAGAAAAGTTAAAAATCATCGGGCACACTCCACCATACGGAGAATCGGGCACACTCCACCATACGGAGAAGACATTATCATTTGGTCGCTCCACCATACGGAGCAAAGTTAAAAATCATCGGGCACACTCCACCACACGGAGAAGACAGTATCACGGGCACACTCCACCACAGCGAGTCGATACCACGGGCACACTCCATCACAGCGAGTCGATTACTCTGTACCCTCTGCGAGGGGCATCAGGTGCGTTTTTCTATCCTTTACTCACCGCGCTCTCAATCGCGAGACCAAAAACTCAAATCGGACGAAAGCTACCGATCTAGTCGATTTTGATCTCGCGAGGGGCAGCCTGTGAGCACGGGTTTTCCCGACCTCAGTGATGAGAAATCTTTATTACCTTCGGTCACAGAAAAGAGCAGAATATTACCCGAAACGTCTCGAATTCTCCGAAAACGAAATTATCCGCAATTCGAAACTACCATAAAGCGGGTTCTCCGAGTGATTTTTAGGCACGTAAAAAAAAAAAAGTGTGGGCTCCGGTTCGACCAGAACCGGCCAGCTCTGGTCCACAAACCAGAGCCGGCCGGCTCTAGTACAAACTAGAGCCGGCCGACTCTAGTGGGCGGGCATGGGTGCCACACTTTGTCCCAATTCTGTGAAATTGATGAAAAAACGACAAAAACCATTAATCAACGCATTTAATTGGGAAATTATTTTGTCTGAGAAATAATTGAACAATTGAATGATAAAGAGAGAAGGATCAAAACATAGAAAAGGAGGGGGATTTGAAAAAAAAAAAAGAAAGAAAGAAAGAAACATAGAGAAAAGAGAGACAGAAAAAAAAAATCCTTTTAATTTTATCTTTGAAATCAAATTTCTTAGCACACAACCATTCACTCTAGTATTTACTCACCGGTTCACAACGATTCTCGGTTCGATTTCGGATTCGTTCGGGTAAACTTTTGGATTTTCGGGATATTCGAGGATTCGAGTTACATTCTCGATTTTCAAACCGTTCTTGTGCATCAAATATACTGGAACAACACCAAGGTAAACTCTGAGAGGCCTTAAACTTGTGTTTATTGCATTTTTCGTGTGATTTTTCTCTGTTTCTGAAAATCCGGAAAATTGGCTACCCGAATAGAGCCGTACGGCTCTGTTCTTCAAGAACAGAGCCGGCCGGCTCTGGTCCAATTAGAACAGAGCCGGCCGGCTCTAACCTAGAGCCGTATGGCTCTGCTTTTCAGGGACAGCTCCCCGATCTGTCCTGACATGCCGAAAATAGCCCGTTTTCCATTTATACGCACTCTGATTTGACATATTTCGACTCGTAAATATTCGTACATCATTTTAACACCGGTTTTTGAATTTTTATACGTACGGATATTAATATTTTCAAGTTTCCCGGGATTTATTTTCTAAGTTTCGAGGTTGTTACATCCGAACCGGATCAATTGTCCAGCATTAGCGGACCCCCGAACTCTCTAGGTCCCTGGAAAATATTAAAAAACAAATAAAATTGCATTTTAAATAAATGTTTTTGGTGTGTCTATTGCGTTTTGGACCCTAGATGGACGGTGAATTTAGGAACCCACACGAACGGATCCATGGATTCCGGGACAGCAGACCCACGAAAATCAAAGTTTGCATGTAACCAAGCCAATTGTTTTCCAAAAATTGATTTTCCAACATAAAACCACAGGGCATTTCAAAACCGTTTTCCAGGTCTAACCGGTCCGACCGGTCGGGTCGATCCGGTTATCCCCTAAATGCATGCCCCCATCTCCTAAAATTCCCAACTCTGTCCTGATTTGAGTCCTATTTGTGTGTGCAATATAAATTGTGCTAACCCTCTGTTTTGCAGCCTTTTATTTTTTTTATTTTGGATGTATTTAATAGATTTATCCGTGTATCTTAGGCGGTTGTAAAGTGAGTTTTTATTTTTATTCGATCGGGTTGTAATAATTTAATTATTTATTCGATCGGGTTGTAATAATTTTAATTGTTTACTGCTTTATGTTGTTTTATTTGTGTGCGCGCCGTGTGTTTAACTTAATGCAATAAAAATCAACTCTAGTAACGTAAAATACCATCAAAGAATATCCGCCAAATTTATTTTGATTAGACATGAAATAAGGGACTTGTCCGAACCTTGAATCTCTGGATTAGGTACAGCAGTCTATACTCGGTAGGGAGCTGTACCGGAATTTCCCGGATGAGCTGATCCGGGTGGCGACTCTGTCACTGATCTCGGAATTTAAGTTTCGAGATCTTTCAAGTAATAAAATGGGAAAATGTTTTCTACAAAAGGAATTCCGAAACGAATGAATGGATTTTTCCAAGTAAGAAAAACAAATCCTGTTTTTCCCAAAATCTCACCATGAAGAGAAGGAAGAAGGTTTCAAAAACCAAAAATCAAAAACCAAAAATCCCAAGTTTTCCTCGCCGGGCCCCCCCACGTCCCGTCCGAGAGAAAAGGTCGTCCGCTCACAGGTGGTTTGACTTAACATGGGTAGCATTACCTCAGAGCTAGCCCTAAGCACAGATGGGTAGAGTGTCAATAAGCCCATCAAACCAAGAGTCCTTCGTGCAGGGATTAGATAGGTTGTCCTACCAAACGAATCAATGATCGGTTAGTGAGCCCTAGTTCGGCCAATCATTGTGGTGGATCTTGGTCAAGTCAGCCAATTAACATCACCAACAAACAAATGAAAATCAGATTAATAATTTTCCATGTAGATTATTCCCATGTTCACATAAGCAATTTAAAATGGCTGCAACAAACAATAATTCACTCTCACTTAGGTCACTCCTGGAGAAAGAGAAGCTTTCAAGGACTAACTTCATGGATTGGGCTAGGAACTTGCAAATAGTTCTTAGACAAGAGTCCAAGGAGTATGTACCGAATGCTCCTTTACCAGCTGGCCCTCCCGGAAGTTGAGGTGTCACCACAACGATGGTGATGCAGTACGACCGGCACATGAGGGTTGACCTTGATGTCGCGTGCTTTATGCTAGGCATCATGGCTTCTGATCTTTAGAAGCAGTTCATGGAGCAACATGCTTATGTGATGATGGATCAGCTTAAAAAGTTTTTTCAGATGATCAGGCTCGTCAGGAAAGATACCTGACAACTAAGGCACTTTGCACGACAACAATGGCAGCCTGGACTTCTGTGAGCACTCATGTGCTAAAGTTTAAGGGTATATTGATACACTTGCCCGCCTCGGCTTGCCAATTCTATAGGACTTGGTAGCAAACATTATTCTCGGGTCACTTCCTGAGTCTTGCAACCAATTTATCATGAACTACCATTATGCAGGGTCTTAATAAATCGGTTGTTGAGCTGTATGGCATGCTCAAGCTTGCTGAGCAGTCTCTTAAGAAGACTCTTGAAGTACTACTGGTGAACAAGGGTAATACGCCCATTGCTAAGGGTAAGGCCAACTCTACGGTTAAGGCTAAGGCCTAAAAGGCCAAGGCTAAGGGCAAGAAGGTGGCGGCCCACCCACAAGCTAGGGTTGCTTCTCCTGAAGATGTCTGCCATGAGTGTCATGAGAAGGGGCACTGGAACAGCTCGTGTCCAAAGCTAAGGGAGCAACTGAAGGGCAAAACTGCTGCTTCAGATATTTATGTTGTTGATATTAATCTGGCTATATCTACATCTTGGGTCTTAGAAACTGGATGTGGATCTCACATTTGTTCAAATGTGCAGGGTTTAAGGAATAAGAGATTACTAGGATTTGGAGAAGTAGATCTTTGAGTCAGAAATGGCACTCGGGTTTAGGCCATAGAGATTGGAGATTATTTCTTAGAGATGCCTAGTGGACTTATTTTAGAATTAAGAAACTGTTATTTTGTACCTGTGATGCCCAGGAATATTATTTCTGTTTCTTTGTTGGATATTTCTTGTTTTGTATATAACATTGGACATGGTAGAATTTCTATGCAGTGTGGCAATATTATTTATGGAATAACATTTCTTGATCTAAAACGTGAAAGTTCAATCTACAACATAAATACTAAAAGGATTAAACAAAATGAAATTAATCCTACATACATCTGGCACTGTCGTCTTAGGCACATAAACGAGAAGCGCATTACTAGGCTTCACTTTAGTGGAGTGCTAGGGTCATTTGACATTTAGTCTTATGACACATGTTAATATTGTTTAAGAGGTAAGATGACAAAAAGGCCTTTTATCTAGACTGCTAAAAGGGCTTCAGAGCTATTGGAGCTGATACATTCCGATGTATACAGCCCAATGAGCATTAGTGCTAGATCCAGTTTTTTGTACTTCGTCACCTTCACGGATGACTTCAGCAGATACAGTTACATGTATTTGATGAAGCATAAGTCTGAGACACTTTAGAGATTCAAGGACTTTAAGAACAAAGTAGAAAACCAGTTTGGCAAGAAAAAAAAAGCACTTCAATCTGACTAAGGGGGTGAATATTTGAGCCAAGAGTGTGACTCGTTTTTGAGAGAGTGTGGGATTGTATCCCAACTCAATCCTCCTGGTACACCATAGTGGAATGGAGTGTCGGAAAGGAGGAATAGGACCTTGCTAGACATGGTCCATTCGATGATGAGTTATGCTACACTCCCTGTCTCCTTTTGGGGATATGCTTTAGAGACAGCTGCTTGCATACTTAATAATACACTAAGCAAGGCAGTTGAGGGAACACCATATGAACTATGGAAGGGCCAAAAGCCCAATGTTTCCTTCTTAAAGATTTGGGGCTGTGATGCATATGTCAAGAAATCGACAAGTGGCAAGCTTAAGTCCAAATCTGTCAAGTGCCAGTTTGTGGGTTACCCTAAGGAAACTAAGGGTTATTACTTCTATGATCTGATAGAAAACAAAATTTTCATAGCTAGGAATACAGTCTTCTTAGAGAAGGAATTCCTTTTCATGAGAGCCAGTAGGAGAAATGTTGAATTTGTTGGTGTGCCCTAGTTCTTAGGGCATTGGATTCTTGTATTTTGTATTATACATTAAGACTCATTGTATAGATACATTATTTGTGTCACATTAATAAAGGCAATTAATCTAGTTCATTTATATCTTGTGCTATAATATGAGTAGAATATCCATTGATTGATAATTGTAAAGCCGATCCCAGGTCTGTTCTAATCGTGGGAACAAATAGAACCACAAACTTGTATATTCAATGACTGTATGACAGTTCTGAACTAGCCATAGTACATGTATAGTCAGTCATGAATATAGGTACATGTCGTTGACATGGGACTGGATTGATCCGCATAAGAAAGCCACATGGTTGTCACGTCATAGGTCTTTCTTGAGTAGGTCTCTTTTGTCCTCAGACCAGATTTCATTATAATATCGATATGGAATCTGGTTCACTTTGCCATACGCCTAACAGGTCTGTAAAAGGATGCTAAATACGGGTATGATTGGGTGGACCGATGAACATATTGATATTGATGATGAAGTGATGGAATTGCCACTCAGGCAACACTGAGATGATATCATTGGCCGCTTGATGAGTGGGACTGATAAGTTGTTGGATATGCCCTAGTCCCGAGGCATTGGTCCTTGTATTTGTATCATACATTTATTGGATTTAAGCATTATACTTATTTGTGTTGTTAATAAAGGCATTAATTCATTGAGGAACCAGAGCTGGTTGCACAGGACGTTAGAAGGTCTAGTAGGACACATCATCAGCCAGAGAGGTACGACTTTCTCGTGACTGATGATAGGGACCTTATGGTCATTGACCAAGAGGAGCCCAAGACCTATCAAGAGGCTATTGAAAGCCCACACTTAGATCAATGGCGCAAAGCCATAGAGGCTGAAATGCAATCTATGCACGATAACCAAGTATGGAACTTGGTGGATCCACCTCTGGGTGCTAAGGTGATAGGTTGCAAGTGGTGTTTCAAGTTAAAAGCTGACAATGCCTTTAATGGGTGATTGGTGGCAAAAGGATTTAGGCAAGTTTAAGGAATTAACTATGATAAAACCTTTTCACCAGTTGCGATGCTCAAATCCATTAGGATACTACTAGCCATAGCTGCATGGTATGATTATAAGATATGGCAGATGGATGTTAAGACTTCTTTCCTTAATGGAAAGCAACTCGAGGATGTATATATGGGACTACCTGAGGGTTTTATCGATCTAAAGTATCTTAACCAGGTATGCAAGTTTCAAAGATCCATTTATGGATTGAAGCAGACATCCAAGTCTTGGAATCAGAGATTCAGGGAGGCCATTATAGAATATGGCTTCCCACAGAATTTTGATGAGCCTTGTGTGTATAAGATGGTTAGTGGGAGCGTTTCCACCTTCCTAATGCTGTATATTGATGACATCCTTATCATTGAAGGTGACATACCAACACTGCAAGGGGTAAAGCAGTGCTTGAGTAAGTGCTTCGCAATGAAGGACTTAGGTGAAGCTAAGACAATCTTAGGGATCAGGATCTACAGAGATAGGTTTAATCGGCTTCTAGGCCTAAGTCAGGCCATGTACATAGACAAGGTTCTGAAAAGATTCAGCACGTATAAGGCAAAGAAAGGATTCTTACCTATGCACCACGGGTTGAATCTAAGTAAGAAAGATGGTCCTAAAACAAACGACCAGGATAACATGGAAAAGATCCCTTATGCATCTACTATAGGATCTATCATGTAATCCATGTTATGTACAAGGCCTGATGTCATGTTTGCACTAAGTATGACTAGCCGATACTAGTTAGACCTTAGAAAGGAACATTGGAAGGCATTCAAGGCAATCCTAAAGTACCTTTACTAGATTAAGGATGCTTTCTTAGTGTATGGAGGTTAAGATGAAGTGGTAGTATCAGGTTACATTGATGCAAGCTTTGAGAGCGAGGAGGACGAAAACCAGTCATAGTCTGGTCATGTTTTTCTCCTGAATGGTGGTGCCATTTGTTGGTGTGCCCTAGTTCTTAGGGCATTGGATTCTTGTATTTTGTATTATACATTAAGAGTCATGTATGAATACATTATTTGTGTCACATTAATAAAGGCAATTAATCTATTCCATTTATATCTTGTGCTATAATATGAGTAGAGTATCCATTGATTGATAATCATAAAACCTATCCCAGGTCTGTTCTAATCGTGGGAACGAATAGAACCACAGACTTGTTTATTCGATGACTGTATGGTAGTTCTTAACTACCCATAGTACTTGTATAGTCAGTCATGAATATAGGTACATGTCATTGACATGGGACTGAATCGATCCGCACAAAAAAGCCACATGGTTGTCATGTCATAGGTCTTTCTTGAGTAGGTCTCTTTTGTCCTCAGACCAGATTTTATTATAATATCAACATGGAATCCGGTTCACTTTGACATACGCCTAACAGGTCTGTAAAAGGATCCTAAATACGGGTATGATTGGGTGGACCGGTGAACATGTTGATATTGATGATGAAGTGATGGAATTGCCACTCGGGTAACACCGAGATGATATCATTGGCCACTTGATGAGTGGGACTGATAAGTGTATGGCCATCCCCAGATAAGTTGGTTGCTTATTTGATTAATCAGTCAACTCAAGATCAAGAAATATAATAAACAACAGAAGAGGATGACAGACACCATGCCTCTTGTTTATTCATATCGATATCGTTAGGCAAAGGACACTATGAGATTACTACCGGGTGAGTGTCTTCTAAAGACTGCTACATCTCTATCTTAATTGGGGGCTATAATGGTTTGCTAGAACCCACTTACAGTCTGTGGGCCTTGGGCCTACTGCCAACATATAGACAGACCCATAGGATCGTGCACATAGATCAACTGAGCTGGAACTTATAGATATTGTACATGTAATGTACATTGGAAGGAATGCGTTAATTAATTAGTTGACATTCGGTGTCAAGGTAATTAATTAACATTGGGTTGAATTTAATTTAATTAATAAGTTTACATAATGTAATTAATTAATTTATTAATTAATTGAATTACATAAAGTAAACAATTAATTAAATAATTTTCCTAAGAAGGAAAATTAAATACATGTATTGTATTAACTTAAGTGTGATTTAATTTTATTTAGGGGTAATTAAATTTAGCCAAATGGAATTAAATTACATAGTATATACTTTTTAATTAAAGTTTATTTATGTAATTATAATCCTAGTGGGCTTGGGTTTAATTAACCTAATTAAAACCCAATTAGACAAGGTGTCTATATAAGGGCACACTTAAGGAGGAAAAACCTAATTCAACTCTAATTAATTGCTGGAAATTTCAGCCACCAAGAGCAGCCCCAAAACAGCCGAAAATCCCAGCATTAAACCTCCATTCCTTCGCGTCTTCGGCTAGCACCGGTTCACGCTCAATACTTGGTCGTGCACTGGACTTTGGAGATCGCAGTTTCAGGAAACGATTCTGCAGCAGTCTCTAGAAGAGACGAATCCGGTGAGTTAATCTCTCTTGATTCAATTTGCTTTTATTCTAATCAATGGTAATTGGACACGATAGGTGGATTCTAGGAAATTTTAAACGGTGTATTTTCCACTATGCCACATTATTTTTCCAATGATGAATCCGAACACCATTAGTTGGAGGTCCTCAAAGCAAGCCCCCATTGTTGACTCTACAATGGAAGCTGAGTACATCACTGCATACGAAGCTGCAAAGGATGCCATTTAGATTAAGAAGTTCATAATTGAGTTAGGGGCAGTACCCACTATCCTAGACCCAGTTGATGTAATCTATGATGACAATGGGGCCATCACACAAGCTAAAGAGCCCCAGTCACACAAGAGATCCAAACACGTGCTTAGATAGTTAGCATGATGGTCATAATAGATCTATAGGAATTTGGGCACTGCCTACTTGGAACTAGTGCAAGTGAGAGATTGTTGGTGTGTCCTACTTCTTAGGGCATTGGATTCTTGTATTTTGTATTATACATTAAGACTCTTTGTATGTATACATTATTTGTGTCACATTAATAAAAGCGTCTAATCTATTCCATTCATATCTTGTGCTATAACATGAATAGAGTATCCATTGATTGATAATCATAAAACATATCCCAAGTCTATTCTAATCATGGCAACAAATAGAATCGTAGACTTGTATATTCGATGACTGTATGGTAGTTCTTAACTAGCCATAGTACTTGTATAGTCAGCTATGAACATAGGTACATGTCGTTGACATGGGACTGGATTGATCTGCACAAGAAAGCCACATGGTTGTCGCATCATAGGTCTTTCTTGAGTAGGTCTCTTTTGTCCTCAGACCAGATTTCATTATAGTATCAATATGGAATTTGGTTCACTTTGACATACACCTAACAGGTCTATAAAAGGATGGTAAATACAGATATGATTGGGTAGACCGATGAACATATTGATATTGATGATGAAGTGATGGAATTGCCACTCGAGTAACACCGAGATGATATCACTAGCCACTTGATGAGTAGGACTGATAAGTGTATGGCCATACCCAAATAAGTTGGTAGCTTATTTGATTAATCAGTCAACTCAAGATCAAGAAATATAATAAATAGTAGAAGATGATGATGGGACACCATGCCTCTTGTTTATTCATATCGATGTAATTTAGCAAAGAATACTATGAGATTACTACCAGGTGAGTGTCTTCTAAAAACTACTACATCTCCATCTTAATTAGGGGCTGTAACGGTTTGCTAGAATCCACTTACAGTCTGTGGGTCTTAGGCCCACTGCCAACATAAAGATAGACCCATAGGATCGTGCACATAGATCAACTGAGCCGGAACTTATTGAAATTGTATATATAATGTACATTGGAAGGAATGTGTTAATTAATTAGTTGACATTCGGTGTCAAGGTAATTAATTAATATTGCGTTGAGATTACTACAAGGTAATTAATTAACATTGGGTTGTTAATTAATAAGTTTACATAATGTGATTACTTAATTTATTAATTAATTGAATTACATAAAGTTAATAAGTAGTTAAATAATTTTCCTAAGTAGGAAATTAAAATACATGTATTGTATTTTTTTTAAGGGTAATTTAATTTTAATTTAGGGGTAATTAAATTTCGCCTAATGGGATTAAATTATATAGTATGAACTTTTTAATTAAAGTTTATTTATACAATTGTAATCCTAGTGGGATTGGATTTAATTAACCTAGTCAAAACCCAATTAGATAAGGAGTCTATAAAAGGCACACTTAGGAATAAAAAATCAGTCCTAACCCTAATTATTGAGCTGTAAATTTCAGCCCCCTTATAGAATTTTACAGCTGCAATTTTCCATTCCTCCACTTCTTCGGCTAGCACCGGTGTGAGCACGGGTTTTTTCCTGACCTTTGTGATGAAAGCCATTTGTTACCAGTTAGACAGATGAACGTGAATCAGATTTGAGAATGAGCGGAATAATGCCTAGAATGCTCTCAAATGGCCTGAAATTCAGAAGAGTCCTTGATCTGAAACCCCGAGAAGTCCCTTGAGAGATTAGGAAGCTTAGGTGCACGTGCAAACTCTATCTACAGTCGCACGACTGTAACAACTACAGTCGCACGACTATAATTCTACAATCGTAAGATTATAGTTAGAGTCGTACGACTCTAGTTTTTGACTCAGCAGATTCCTAAATAGGAAAGAATTCTATTTTGTCTCGGATTTTGTGCATAATATACAGGGAATTAGGGCGTTAGAGCAGAGAACAAAAGAGGCAGAAACATTAGGAATAGAAGGGGGATCAATTGTAAAAAAATCAGAGAGCATTCTAGTGAGAGAAAGAGTGTTTTAGAGAGAAAAAGTGAGAGAAAACCAAGGAAAATTCATGAAAAACCAAGACACAGAGAGAATACAGTGGAGAAACACATTGTGTGAGGATTCCCAATCTGATATCGCTCAATCGAAACCATTCTCGGGTCGTTTGGAGATTCTAGGCGGACTCCAACATCCATATCCGACTTCGGTCATCAAACATGCTAGAACGCAAAAGAGGTAAACTCTGAGTGGCCTTAAAACTCATTTCATGTTGATTTGTAATTGATTCTATGTTTAAAATTTTTTATCCAAAAAACTTTCTGCGCAACTACAGCCGCACGACTGTAATTAGAGTCGCACGACTATAATTACAGTCGCACAACTGTCGTTGCCTGGAACACAGCCGTGCAACTGTATGTTACAGTCGTACGACTGTATTCTTTTGGGCAAAATCCTAAAAAGCCCAAATTCGACCGAATACAGCCGGTTTTCTCATTTTAAATGATTTTTCATGATTCAATTCGATCAAGTCACATCTGTACACTCTAAAATTGTGGTTTTCGGATTTCCAATGATACGGATGTGCGGTTTAGGGTTTTATTTGTTTCTATTCTTGGAAGTCATGGTTGTTAGATCCTTAACCGGATTCTTGGTCCAATGATAACAGACTCTCAGATTTCCAAAATCCCTAGAAATTATCAAAATCGATCAAAACAAGTGATTTTAGAAAACAAGAAAACCACTATCGGGCACTGTTTATTACAGTCACACGGCTGTAACCATTACAGTCGTACGATTGTAAATTACAGTCGCATGACTGTAATAAAGTCGCACGACTGTAATAAAGTTGCACGACTATAGTGGCGGGCAGAAGGCAGAATCATGGGATGACCCGTACGGACGTCGTCGCGTGATGCTATCTTCAGAATCAAACCTGTTTTTGGCATGTTTACCATTTCCAGACCATAGATGAATGTTTAGAATTAGGAACCCCCACGAACGGAACCCCGAGTTTCAGGATAACCGACCCACTAAATCGAAGGAATTTGTATGTAATTGAGCCAAACTGTTTTCCAAAACTGTTTTCAAGCATAAAAAACATACATGGCATTTCTAAAACCGTTTTCCAGGTCTAACCGAGCAAGTCACCCGGACTTCTCGGTTATCCCCATTCTGTCTTGTATGAGTCCTATATGTGTTTGGGATATATCTATGCTAACCATTTGTTTTGCAACTTTTATTTTTCTTTATTTTTATTTTAGATGTATTTCATAGATTAATCATGTATTCTAGGCGATTGTACTTTTAGATCCTCATGTATCTAGGTGATTATAATGGTGAGAATGAGAGCTTTTTTTCCTTTTTCTGGGTTGTAATAAGGCCTCTATTTCTTTTTGGTTTATTTTTGGATGTATGGTTTATATTTCCGCACTTTAATCTTATGTACTTTATTCCTGTCATCTGAATGAGCATGGGCTAGTAGTAAAGGATTAAATTGGGTAGAGAAAGATAATAAGTGAGTAAACTATTGTCATATGCACTTATAAATGAATACAAGCTTGAGGTTGAATAGTTAAGTTGCCCGAACCCTAAATCTCTGGATTAGGTACAGTAGTTTACGCTCGGTAGGGAGCTGTACCGGAATTTCCCGGATGAGCTGATTCGGGTGGCGACTCTGTCATTGCTCTTGAAATGTAAGTTTCAAGTTCTTTAAGTAATAAATGGGAAAAGGTTTTCTACAAAAGGATTTCCAAAAAGAATCAATCGTTTTCCTCAATAAGATCATCAAACCACGTTTTCAAAACACTAAACATCTCCCACTTCTCTTTTTTCTCAGTTTACTTCGCTGGGCGTTCCACTCATCCGCTCACAACCGGTTCCCACTCAAAAGTTGGTCCTACACCGGACTTTAGAGGTCGCTTAAAGAGTCGATTCTGTAGTAGTCTCTAGAAGAGACGAATTTGGTGAGTTTTATCTCTCTTGATCAAATTGATTTTATTTTAATCATAGTAATTGGACACAATAGATGGATTCTAAAAAATTTTTAAATGATGTAATTCCACTGTGCCACGCTATTTTTCTGATGACGAATCCCAACATGGCTGGTACCGACTAGTCATACTTAGTGCAAACGCGACATTGCACCTCGTGTATAACATGGAATACATGATAGATCCTATAGCAGATGCATACAGGATATTTTTCCATGCTCTCTTAGTCCTTCTTTGTTTTAGGACCATCTTTCTTGCTCAGCTACATCCCATTGCGCATAGGCAAGAATCCTTTCTTTGCCTTGTCCATGTTGAATCTTTTCAGAACTTTGTCTATGTACGTGGCATGACTTAGGCCTAGAAGCCGTTTGGATCTGTCTCTGTCGATCTTGATCCCTAAGATTGTCTCAGCTTCGCCTAAGTCCTTCATTACAGAGTACTTACTCAACCACTGCTTAACCCTTTGCATTGTTGGTATCTCACCTCCAATGATAAGGATGTCATTAACATACAATACTAGGAAGGTGGAAATGCTCCCACTAACCATCTTATACACACAGGGCTCATCAGAATTCTGTGTGAAGCCATATTCTGTAATGGCCATATTAAATCTCTGGTTTCAAGACCTGGATGCCTGCTCCAATCCATAAATGGATCTTTGAAGCTTGCATACCTGATTAGGATACTTCAGATCGATAAAAGCCTTAGGTTGTGCCATGTCCACATCCTCATGTAGCTTTCCATTAAGGAAAGCAGTCTTAACGTCCATCTGCCATATCTCATAATCATACCATGCAGCTATGGCTAGTACTATCCTAATGGATTTGAGCATGGCAACTGGTGAAAAGGTCTCATCATAGTCAATTCCTTGAACTTGCCTAAATTCATTTGCCACCAATCGCCCCTTGAAGGTGTTGTCAGCTCAACTTTAAACACCATTTGTAACCTATCACCTTAGCACTTAGAGGTGGATCCACCAAGTTCCATACTTTATTGTGCATAGATTGCATCTCAGCCTCCATGGCTCTGTGCCATTGATCTAAGTGTGGGCTTTCAATGGCCTCCTAATAGGTCTTGAGCTCCTCTTGGTCAATAACCATAAGGTCCCCATCATCAGTCATGAGAAAGCTATATCTCTCTGGCTAATTATGTGTCCTACTAGTCCTTCTAAGGTCCTGTGTAACCGATTCTGCTACCTTAATTTCTTGAGTAGCTAGATCGGTTCCCAAAGGATCCTCAGTAGTAGCTGTAGGAGTTTGTGAGTCTTGAACTTTAAAAAGTTCAACATTACTCCCACTGTCTCTGTTGGAAAGGAATTCCTTCTCCAAGAAGACTGCATTCCTGATATGAAAACTTTGTTTTCTACTAGATTGTAGAAGTAATAACCCTTAGTTCCCTTAGGGTAGCCCACAAATTGGCACTTAACAGATTTGGACTCGAGCTTGCCACTTGTCAATTTCTTGACATGTGCATCATAGCCCCAAATCTTCAAGAAGGAAACATTGGACTTTCAGCCCTCTCATAGCTCATATAGTGTTCCTTCAACTGCCTTGCTTGGTGTATTATTAAGTATGTAAGCAGTTGTCTCTAAAGTATATCCCCAAAAGGCGATAGGGAGTGTAGCATGACTCATCATCCAGCAGACCATGTCTAGCAAGGTCCTATTCCTCCTTTCCGACACTCCATTCCACTGTGGTGTACCAGGAGGATTGAGTTGGGATAAAATCCTGCACTCTCTAAAAAACGAGTCAAACTCTTGGCTCAAATATTCACCCCCTCGGTCAGACTGAAGTGCTTTTATTTTCTTGCAAAGCTAGTTTTCTACTTTGTTCTTAAAGTCCTTGAATCTCTGAAGAGTCTCGAACTTATGCTTTATCAGATACACGTAACCGTATTTGCTGAAGTCATCCGTGAAGGTAACGAAGTACAGAAAACTAGATCTAGCACTAGTGCTTATTAGGCTACATACATCAAAATGTATTAGCTCCAATAGCTCTGGGGCCCTTTCAGTAGTCTTGCTAAAAGGCATCTTTGTCATCTTGCGTCTTAAATAAGATTCACATGTGTCATAAGGCTGAATGTCAAATGATCCTAGTACTCTACTAGAGTGAAGCCTAGCAATGCGCTTCTCGTTTATGTGCCCAACACGAAAGTGCCAGATGTATGTAGGATTAATTTCATTATGTTTAATCCTTTTAGTATTTATATTGTAGATTGAACTTTCACGTTTTAGATCAAGGATATATAAACCATTTTCAAGAAATGTTGTTCCATAAATAATATTGCCACATTGCATAGAAATTCTACCATGGCCAATATTAAATACAAAACCAGAAATATCCAATAATGAGACAGAAATAATATTCCTAAGCATTGCAGGTACAAAATAACAGTTTCTTAATTCTAAAACAAGTCTACTTGGCATCTCTAAGAAATAATCTCCGATCTCTATGGCCTAAACCCGAGCGCCATTTTCGACTCGAAGGTCTACTTATCTAGACCCTAGTAATCTCCTATTTCTTAAACCCTGCACATTTGAACAAATGTCAGATCCACATCCAGTTTCTAAGACCCAAGATATAGATATAGCCAGATTAATATCAAAAACTTAAATATCTGAAGCAGTAGTTTTGCCCTTTAGTTGCTCCCTTAGCTTTGGACACGAGCTCTTCCAGTGCCCCTTCTCATAACACTCATGGCAGACATTATTAGGAGAAGCAACCCTTACTTTAGGGTGCGCCGCCACCTTCTTACCCATAGACTTGGCCTTATATTTGGCCTTACCCTTAGCAATGGGTGTATTGCCCTTGTTCACCAGTAGTACTTCAGAAGTCTTCTTAAGAGACTGCTCAGCAAGCTTGAGCATGCCATGCTGCTCAACAACTGATTTATCAAGACCCTGCATGTTGTAGTTCATGATAAATTAGTTGTAAGACAGGAAGTGACCAGAGATTAATGTCTGCTGCCAAGTCCTACAGAACTGGCAAGCTTAGGCAAGCAAGTGTATCAATAAACCCCTTCAAATTTTGCACATGAGTGCTAACAGAAGTCCCGACTACCATTGCAGTAGTGTAAAGTGCCTTAGTAGTCAGGTATCATTCCTAAAGAGCCTGATCTTGGAACATCTTTTTAAGCTGATCCATCATCTCATAAGCATGTTGCTCCATGTACTGCTTCTGAAGATAAGAAGCCATGGTACCTAGCATAAGGCATGAGACATCTCGATCGTCCCTCACATGCTGGTCATACTGCTACACCATCGCTATGGTGACCCCTCGACCTCCGGGAGGGCTAGATGGTAAATGAGCATTCAGTACATACTTCTTGGATTCTTGTTTAAGAACTGTTTGTAAGTTCCTAGCCTAATCTAGGAACTTAGTCCTTGAAAGCTTCTCCTTCTCTAGGAGTGACCTAAGTGAGAGTGAATTGTTGTTTGTTGCAGCCATTTTAAATTGCTTATGTGAAAATGGGAATAATCTACATGGAAGAAATCATTGCTTGAGTTAGAAATAAAGGACTTTTGCCAATTCAAATTATTAATCTGATTTTAATTTGTTCGTTGGTGATATTAATTGGCTGACTTGACCAAGATCCATAACTCCTGAATGATTGGCCGAACTAGGGCTCGCTAATCGATCATTGATTCATTTGGTAGGACAACCTATCCAATCCCTCCACAAAGGACTCTTAGTTTGATATGCTTATTGACACTTTACCCATCTATGCTTAGGGCCCGCTCTGAGCTAATGCTACCCATGTTAAGTCAAACTACCATTCACATGTTAACCATACCAAGTATCCTAACCCTCGACGGCCCATCGAATACTACAATGTACCCAACTAGGGCATGGCGCACATTGCAGCATCAATGGGAGGAGGAGGTGTGAATGTGGGAAGCACTTTTAATTTTAATTTTCGGATTAAAATTAAGTGTTACGGCTTAGTATGCATAAACGCGGGTTATAATCTGGTGATCCATACTTCCATATTATATGACAAATGCAATAGCATACTTAATTTAAAACAATGAGATCCTATGGGCCTTTAATTATAACCTAATAAAAAATAGACAGCCTATCGAATTCTCCATCGGGCCGGACTGTAATTCTCCTTGGGCTTCTACCATGAGCTTGCTCCATTTGGGCCTTCCTCCATGCTTGATGCAATTACAATAATTTTATAAAATAAAATCTATTCTAAAATTAAATCAAAATAAAAGAAATGGCGCGCAAGCCATATTTCCCAAAAATTAATTACAACCAATAATAATTTAAGGCCCATAGAACTCAAGACAAAATTTCAAACAAAGTACCTGTCGTGTATATACATACCAATATGATGCATGATCATGGCATTCCAAATTATAAATGTAAATGTTAAACTGAGTTACTTAAGGTGAAATTGCCAATTTCAACAAAGGTGACTAAAGCCCATAAAGGCCCAATGGATAATATCCATTAATGCAAAATTAACAATTTTGCTCCCACTAGAATTTGGATTGTCATAAATTTAAAATTTAGCTCTCCCAATTTTAACCGGTGCCACAGTTTATTGGGCCAACTTCACAAAGTCCATATTCAATTTAATATGCAAAACAATTAAATTAAACATGCATCAACAAAATAAACAATTTAAATAGAAATTAATTCAAAACACATTTTAATTTAATTTGCATTATGGGTCCGGATAGAAAAAAAGACTCGCAGAATCCAAAACCGACCGAACCCTGCTGACAGCAGTGCTGCCCAATTTGTGATTCCTATTTTGGCCAAACCTTAATTTTTTTTTTATAAATAAAAAAAATCAGCAGCAAATCAATAATAGGAGCAGCAAAAAAATTACAGCAACATCAAATAAGTTGCAGTAGAAAAAAAAAAGATAAAACCAATCGGAAAAAAATTATTCAAAACCCAAAAAACCATTCTTAAAACCTATTCTTTCTTCAAGAACACAATCAAGAATGAATTCCAATCAATCTAATGGACAAAACCTAGGCTCTGATACCACTGTTGGGATTCGTCATCAGAAAAATATCATGGCGCAGTGAAATTACACCATTTAAAATTTTCCTAGCATCCACCTATCATGTCCAATTACCATTCATTGAACAAAAAACAATTTAAATCAAGAGAGATTAAACTCACCAGATTCATCTCTTCTAGAGACTACTACAGAATCGTTTCTTGAAACTGCGATTTCCAAATTCCGGTGCACGACCAACTATCCAGCGGTAACCGATGCTAGCCTAAGAGCGAAGGAATGGAAGAATAAATGCTAAAATTTTGGCTGCTAGGGCTGCTCTTGGTGGCCGAAATTCCTAGCTATTAAATTAGGGTTAAGGCTGATTTTTTTCTACTTAAGTGTGCCCTTATATAGACTCCTTGTCTAATTGGGTTTTAATTAGGTTAATTAAACCCCATCCCACTAGGATTATAATTACATAAATAAACTTTAATTAAAAAGTTTATGCTATGTAATTTAATTCCATTTGGCTAAATTTAATTACCCTTAAATAAAATTAAATCACACTTAAGTAAATACATTACATGTATTTAATTTTCCTACTTAGGAAAATAATTTAATTAATTGTTTACTTTATGTAATTCAATTAATTGATAAATTAATTAATTACATTATGTAAAATTATTAATTAATTAAAATCAATTTAATATTAATTAATTACCTTGACACCAAATGTCAACTAATTAATTAAAGCATTCATTTAAATGTACATTACATGTACAATTTCTATAAGTTCCGACTCAGTTGATCTATGTGCATGATCCTATGGGTCTGTCTTTATATTGGCAGTAGGCCCAAGCCTAACAGACTGTAAGTGGGTTCTAGCAAACCATTACAGCCCCTAATTAAGACAGAGATACAACAGTCTTTAGAAGAACTCACCTGGTAGTAATCTCATAGTGTCCTTTGACATCAATATGAATAAACAAGAGGCACAGTGTCAGTCATCCTCTTCTGCTGTTTATTATATTTCTTGATCATAAGTTGACTGATTAATCAAATAAACAACTGAATTATTTGGCTATGGCCATACACATATCAGTCCCACTTATCAAGTGGCCAGTGATATCATCTCGGTGTTACCCGAGTGGGAATTCCATCACTTCATCATCAATATCAACATGTTCACCGGTCCACCCAATCATACCCGTATTTAGCATCCTTTTATAGACCTGTTATGCATATGTCAAAGTGAACCGGATTCCATATTGATACTACAATGAAATCTGGTTTGAGGAGAAAAGAGACCTACTCAAGAAAGACCTATGACATATCAACCATGTGGCTTTCTTATGTGGATCGATCTAGTCCCATGTCAACGCTATGTACATATATTCATGACTGACTATACAAGTACTATGGATAGTTAAGAACTACCATACAGTAATCAAATATACAAGTCTATGATTCTATTTGTTCCCACGATTAGAATAGACTTGGAATATGTTTTATGATTATCAATCAATGGATACTCTATTTGTGTTATAGCACAAGATATAAATGAAATAGATTATTTCCTTTATTAATGTGACACAAATGATGTATACATACATAGAGTCATAATGTATAATACAAAATACAAGAATACAATGCCTTAGAACTAGGGCACACCAACATTTAAGCCATGTGTCTTCCTCTTTTTCAATTTTTTCTTAGGGCTTTGAGTTTTGTTCGGCCCACATCTTTCAATATAAGTTTGTGGACTTTATGAAATAATTTAGCCCTTTAAGTGTTAAATAGAGCTTATGGGCTTGATGAGTTTAAGAAAGACTAGCACAAATTGTTTATTTAGCAAAGTAATATATTTTCAATCATTATAAATTTATGCTTATCAAATATACCTAAAATAGTATAAATTATGTAAAAGTTTTTATGACATAATTTCTCATAATTATTTGTGACATAAATTTTTAATTGTAATATGATCCAATAGTAAAATCTTGGTTAATTTTACATAATCTAGACTGACAACAAAAATTAGCCATAATAATTAGTTTTCCTAATTTTGTCATAAGAACTTTATTTATCACATATTGGTGTTGACATACCAATTCTTAATCTTAATTCACAAAATTTATTTTCACTTAGAGGCTTTGTGAAAATATATGCTATTTGCTCCTATGTTGGGACAAATTCTAAATAAATGTCACCTTTTTGTGTATAATCTTTGATGAAGTGGTGCTTGATATCAATATGCTTGGTTCTTGAATGCTGAATAGGATTTTTTGTTAGATTTATAGCACAAGTATTATCACACCTTATCAGTGTGTGATCATACTTTATGCCATAGTCTTCAAGATGTTGTTTCATCCATAGGATCTATGCAACACAGCTACTTGGAGATATATATTCAGCTTCTACTGTTGAGATCAATAAAGTAGATTGCTTTTTGCTTGACCATGAGACTCATGCTTCTCCCAGAAATTAACAAGTACTTGAAGTACTTTTCCATCCAATTGGCATCCAGCATGGTCAGCATCATTGTATCCTATAAGATCAAAATTTTGACACTTTGGATACCAAATCCCAATTTCTTAAGTACCATTTAGATACTTGAGAATTCTATTAACATCCTTTAAGTGAGACTCTTTGGGATTTGCCTGAAATCTTGCACATAGGCATACACTAAATTGTATGTCAGGTCTACTAGAGGTTAGACAAAGTAGAGAATCAATCATAGCTCGATATTTTTTGGTGTCTATGTTGGGATTAGCCATTGGAAAAATAACATGGCGCTGTGGAAAATACACCGTTTAAAATTTCTTAGAATCCACCTATCGTGTCCAATTACTATTGATTAGAATAAAACTAATTTGAATCAAGAGAGATTAACTCATCGGATTCGTCTCTTCTAGAGATTGTTGCAGAATTTTTTCTTGAAACTGCGATCTCCAAAGTCTGGTGCATGATCAACTATTGAGCGGGAACCGGTGCTAGCCGAAGACACGAAGGAATGGAGGATTAATGCTAGGATTTTTGGCTGTTTTGGGCCTGCTCTTGGTGGCTGAAATTTCCAGCAATTAATTAGGGTTGAATTAGGGTTTTATTCCTTAAGTGTGCCCTTATATAGACACCTTGTCTAATTGGGTTTTAATTAGGTTAATTAAACCCAAGCCCACTAGGATTATAATCACATAAATAAACTTTAATTAAAAAGTATATATTATATCATTTAATTCCATTTGGCTAAATTTAATCACCCCTAAATGAAATTAAATCACACTTAAGTAAATACAATACATGTATTTAATTTTCCTACTTAGGAAAATTAATTGATTAATTGTTTACTTTATGTAATTCAATTAATTGATAAATTAAATAATTACATTTTGTAAACTTATTAATTAAATTAAATTCAACCCAATGTTAATTAATTACCTTGACACCGAATGTCAACTAATTAATTAACGCATTCCTTCCAATGTACATTACATGTAAAATTTCTATAAGTTCCGACTCAGTTGATCTATGTGCACGATCCTATGGGTCTGTCTTTATGTTGGCAGTAGGCTCAAGGCCCAGAGACTGTAAGTGGGTTCTAGCAAGCCATTACAGCCCCAATTAAGATAGAGATGCAGCAGTCTTTAGAAGACACTCACCCGGTAGTAATCTCATAGTGTCCTTTGCCTAACGATATCGATATGAATAAACAAGAGGCATGGTGTCTGTCATCCTCTTCTGTTGTTTATTATATTTCTTGATGTTGAGTTGACTAATTAATCAAATAAGCAACCAACTTATTTGGGTATGGCCATACACTTATCAGTCCCACTCATCAAGTGCCAATGATATCATCTCAGTGTCACCCGAATGGCAATATCAATATGTTCACCTGTCCACTCAATCGTGCCCATATTTAGCATCCTTTTACACACCTGTTAGGCATACATCAAAGTGAACCGAATTCCATATTGATAGTATAATGAAATCTGGTCTGAGGACAAAAGAAACCCACTCAAGAAAGACTTATGACGCGACAACCATGTGGCTTTCTTGTGCGGTCGATCCAGTCCCATGTCAATCACATGTACCTATATTCATGACTAACTATACAAGTACTATGGCTATTTAAGAACTGCCATACAGTCATCAAATATACAAGTCTGTAGTTCTATTCGTTCCCACGATTAGAACAGACCTGGGATAGGTTTTATAATTATCAATCAATGGATACTCTATTCATATTATAGCACAAGGTATAAATGAAATAGATTAATTGCCTTTATTAATGTGACACAAATAATGCATTAATACAATGAGTCTTAATGTATAATATAAAATACAAGAATCCAATGCCCTAAGAACTAGGGCACACCAACAATCTCCCACTTGCACTAGTTCTAAGTGGGCATTGCCCTAATTCCTATAGATCTAGTATGACCATCGTGCTGTGTCTGCAGTAGCACTTTGGTCAATGGATCAGTGACATTATTCTTGGTGTCAACCCTCTGCAATGATATGTCACCTCTGTTCACGATCTCCCGAATGAGGTGAAACTTTCTGAGCATATGTTTGGATCTCTTGTGTTCTCGGGGCTCCTTAGCTTGTGCGATGGCCCCGTTGTTGTCACAAAAAACATCAACTGGGTCTAGCATAGTAGGTACTACTCCCAACTCGGTTATGAATTTCTTGATCCAAACTGCTTCCTTTGCAGCTTCGCACGCAGCTATTTACACAGCTTCTGTTGTAGAGTCAACAATGGTGGTCTGCTTTGAGGACCTCCAATGGCACCACCATTTAGGAGAAAAACATAACTAGACTATGACTAGTTCTCATCCTCATCGGTCTCAAAGCTTGCATCAGTGTAACCTGACACTACCAGCTCATCTTGACCTCCATACACTAAGAAAGCATCCTTAGTCCTATTACGGTACTTTAGGATTGCCTTGACAGCCTTCTAGTGTTCCTCCCCAGGGTCCGACTGGTACCAGCTAGTCATACTTAGTGCAAACATGACATCAAGACTCATACATAACATGGAGTACATGATAGATCCAATAGCAGATGCATAAGGGATATTTTCCATGTTCACCCGGTCCTTCTTTGTTTTAGGACCATCTTTCTTACTCAACTTCAACCCATGGAGCATAGGCAAGAATCCATTTTTTGCCTTATCCATGTTGAATCTTTTCAGAACCTTGTCAATGTACGTGGCCTGACTTAGGCCTAGTAGCTGATTAGATCTATATCTATAGATCCTGATCCCTAAGATCGTCTCAGCTTCGGCTAAGTCCTTCATTATGAAGCACCTACTCAACCACTGCTTAACCCCTTGCAGTGTTGGTATGTCACCTCTAATGATAAGGATGTCATCAACATATAGCACTAGGAAGGTGGAAACACTCCCACTTGTTGGTGTGCCCTAGTTCTTAGGGCATTGGATTCTTGTATTTTGTATTATAAATTAAGAGTCATGTATGAATACATTATTTGTGTCACATTAATAAAGGCAATTAATCTATTTCATTTATATCTTGTGCTATAATATGAGTAGAGTATCCATTGATTGATAATCATAAAACCTATCCCAAGTCTGTTCTAATCGTAGGAACGAATAGAACCACAGACTTGTATATTCGATGACTGTATGGTAGTTCTTAACTAGCCATAGTACTTGTAGAGTCAGTCATGAATATAGGTACATGTCATTGACATGGGACTGGATCGATCCGCACAAGAAAGCCACATGGTTGTCATGTCATAGGTCTTTCTTCAGTAGGTCTCTTTTGTCCTCAGACCAGATTTCATTATAATATCGATATGGAATCTGATTCACTTTGACATACGCCTAACAGGTCTGTAAAAGGATGCTAAATATGGGTATGATTGGGTGGACCGGTGAACATGTTGATATTGATGATGAAGTGATGGAATTGCCACTCGGGTAACACCGAGATGATATCATTGGCCACTTGATGAGTGGGACTGATAAGTGTATGGCTATACCCAGATAAGTTGGTTGCTTATTTGATTAATCAGTCAACTCAAGATCAAGAAATATAATAAACAATAGAAGAGGATGACGGATACCATGCCTCTTGTTTATTCATATCGATATCGTTAGGCAAAGGACAGTATGAGATTACTACCGGGTGAGTGTCTTCTAAAGACTGCTGCATCTCTGTCTTAATTGGGGGCTGTAATGGTTTGCTAGAACCCACTTACAGTCTGTGGGCCTTGGGCCTACTGCCAACATAAAGACATACCCATAGGATCGTGCACATTGATCAACTGAGCTGGAACTTATAGAAATTGTACATGTAATGTACATTGGAAGGAATGCGTTAATTAATTAGTTGACATTCGGTGTCAAGGTAATTAATTGACATTGGGTTGAATTTAATTTAATTAATAAGTTTACATAATGTAATTAATTAATTTATCAATTAATTGAATTACATAAAGTAAACAATTAATTAAATAATTTTCCTAAGTAGGAAAATTAAATACATGTATTGTATTAACTTAAGTGTGATTTAATTTTATTTAGGGGTAATTAAATTTAGCCAAATGGAATTAAATTACATAGTATATACTTTTTAATTAAAGTTTATTTATGTAATTATAATCCTAATGGGCTTGGGTTTAATTAACCTAATTAGAACCCAATTAGACAAGGTGTCTATAAAAGGGCACACTTAAGGAATAAAAACCTAATTCAACTCTAATTAATTGCTGGAAATTTCAGCCACCAATAGCAGCCCCAAAACAGCCGAAAACCCAGCATTAAACCTCCATTCCTTCGCGTCTTTGGCTAGCACCGGTTCCCGCTCAATAGTTGGTCGTGCACCGGACTTTATAGAACGCAGTTTCAAGAAACGATTCTGCAGCAGTCTCTAGAAGAGACGAATCCGTTGAGTTAATCTCTCATGATTCTTATTTGATTTTATTCTAATCAATGGTAATTGGACACGATAGGTGGATTCTAGGAAATTTTAAACGGTGTATTTTCCGCTGCGCCACGTTATTTTTCCAATGACGAATTCCAACAGTGGTATCAGAGCCTAGGTTTTGTCCATCAGATTGATTGGAATTGGTTCTTGAAAGCGTTCTTGAATAAAGAATGGGTTTCAAGTTTGTGATTTTAGGGTTTTTGCTTAATTGGTATTGTTTTGGATAAACCCTAGAATTGTTGGATAGGGGTTTTTGATTATTTTTCCCCAATTGTTTTCCATCTAAAATTGTTTTGTATATTAATTATATATATATATTTTGTTGGAAACATTTTTTTTTGTTTATGATTTAAAAAAATATATATATATATGTATTTTGGGCTGGATGGAATCGCAAATTGCGATTCCATCCAGCGGCAGCAGCTAGCTACTGGCCGCAGCAGCTGATGCATGGCATGCTGCCCAGCAGCATGCCACGTAGTAGCTCGTTGCTGCTGCCCCGCGTGGTTAGCGGCGCCGTGCGCGGGTTTTGGGCCTGGTTTTGGATTTTGCGGGTATTTTTTTATTCCGGACCCTAATGCAAATTAAATTAAAATTTTTTTTAATTAATTTGTATTTAAAATTATTTATTTTGTTGGCATGCATATTTAATTTAATTGTTTGCATATTTAATTTAATTGGTTGCATATTAAATTGAATATGGACTTTGTGAAATTGGCCCAATAAACCGTGACACCGGTTAAAATTGGGACAGCTAAATTTTAAATTTGTGACAGCCCAAATTCAAGTGGGAGCAAAATTGTTAATTTTGCATTTATGGATGTTATCCATTGGGCCTTTATGGGCCTTCGTCACAATTGTTAAAATTGGCGATTTCACCCTAAGTAACTCGGCTTAACATTTATATTTATAATTTGGAATGCCATGGTCATGCATCATATTGGTATGTATGTGCCCGACAGGTACTTTGTTTGAAATGTTATGTTGAGTTCTATGGGCCCTAAATTATTATCGGTTGTAATTTAATTTTGGAAAATATGGCCTGCGTGCCATTTTTTATTTGATGTAATTTTAGAATAGATTTTATTTTACAAAATTATTGTAATTGCATCAAGTATGGAGGAAGGCCCAAATGGAGCTAGCCCATGGTGGGAGCCCAAGAAGGATTGCAGTCCGGCCCATGAAGAATTAGATATGATATCTAGTTTTTCATTAGGTTGTAATTAAAGGCCCATAGGATCTCATTTATTTTAAATTAAGTATGCTATTGCATTTGTCATATAATATGGATGTATGGATCACCAAATTATTACCCGCGTTTATGCATGCTAAGCCGTATCACTTAATTATAATCCGGAAATTAAAATATTGAGTCGCTTAAAAGTGCTTCCCACATTCACACCTCTTCCTCCCATTGATGCTGCAATGTGCGCCATGCCCTAGCTGGGTATATTGTAGTATTCGGTGGGCCGTCGAGGGTTAAGATACTTGGTATGGTTAACATGTGAATGGTGGTTTGACTCAACATGGGTAGCATTAGCTCAGAGCGGGCCCTAAGCACAGATGGGTAAAGTGTCAATAAGCCCATCAAACCAAGAGTCCTTCATGAAAGGATTGGATAGGTTGTCCTACCAAACGAATCAATGGTTGGTTAGCGAGCCCTAGTTCGGCCAGACATTGATAAGTTGTGGATCTTGGTCAAGTCAGCCAATTAACAACACCAACAAACAAATTAAAATCGGATTATTAATTTGAATTGGCTTAAAAGTCCTTTATTTCTAACTCAAGCAATGATTTCTTCCATGTAGATAATCCCATTTCAGTTAAGCAATTTAAATGGCTGCAACAAACAACAACTCACTCTCACTTAGGTCACTCTTGGAGAAGGAGAAGCTTTCGGGGACTAACTTCCTGGACTGGGCTAGGAACTTACAAATAGTTCTTAGACAAGAGTCTAAGGAGTATGTACTGAATGCTCCTTTACCAACCGCCCCTCCCGCAGGTCAAGGCATCACAACGGCGATGGTGGAGCAGTACGATCGGCATGTGAGGGATGACCGAGATGTCTCGTGCCTCATGCTGGGTACCATGGCTTCTGATCTTCAGAGGCAGTTCATGGACGAGCATGCTTATGAGATGATGGATCAGCTTAAAAAGATGTTCCAAGATCAGGCTCGTCAGGAACGTTACCTGACAATTAAGGCACTTTGCACGACTGTGATGGCAGCTGGGACTTCTGTTAGCACTCATGTGCTAAAGTTGAAGGGGTATATTGATACACTTGCCCGCCTCGGCTCGCCAGTTCCGCAGGACTTGGCAACAGACATTATTCTCGGGTCACTTCCTGAGTCTTACAACCAGTTTATCATGAATTACCATATGCAAGGGTTGGATAAGTCGGTTGTTGAGCTGCATGGCATGCTCAAGCTTGCTGAGCAGTCTCTTAAGAAGACTCCCAAAGTATTGCTGGTGAATAAGGGCAATACGCCCATTGCTAAGGGAAAGGCCAAATCTAAGGCCAAGGCTAAGGCCCAAAAGGCCAAGGCTAAGGGCAAAAAGGTGGTGGCCCAACCTAAAGCAAGGGTTGCCTCTCCTGACGATGTTTGCCATGAGTGTCATGAGAAGGGGCACTGGAAGAGCTCATGTCCAAAGCTAAGGGAGCAACTGAAGGGCAAAACTGCTGCTTCAGGTATTTATGTTGTTGAGATTAATCTGGCTATTTCTACATCTTGGGTCTTGGACACTGGATGTGGATCTCACATTTGTTCAAATGTGCAGGGTCTAAGAAATAGGAGATTATTAGGATCTAGAGAAGTAGATCTTCGAGTCAGAAATGGTGCTCGGGTTCAGGCCATGGAGATCGGAGATTATTTCATGGAGATGCCTAGTGGACTTGTTTTGGAACTAAGAAACTGTTATTTTGTACCTGCGATGCGCAGGAATATTATTTCCGTTTCTTTGTTGGATATTTCTGGTTTTGTATTTAATATTGGACATGGTAGAATTTCTATGCAATGTGGCAATATTATTTATGGAACATCATTTCTTGAAAATGGCTTATATATCCTTGATCTAAAACGTGAAAGTTCAATCTATAACATAAATACTAAAAGGATTAAACAAAATGACATTAATCCTACTTACATCTGGCATTGTCGACTTGGCCATATAAATGAGAAGCGCATAGCTAGGCTTCACTCTAGTGGAGTGCTAGGGTCATTTGACATCCAGCCTTATGACACATGCGAATCTTGTTTGAGAGGCAAGATGACAAAGGCGCCTTTTAGCAAGACTGCTGAAAGGGCCTCAGAGCTATTGGAGCTAATACATTCCGATGTATGTGGCCCAATGAGCACTAGTGCTAGATCTGGTTTTCTGTACTTCGTCACCTTCACGGATGACTTCAGCAGATACGGTTACGTGTATCTGATGAAGCATAAGTCTAAGACTCTCCAAAGGTTCAAGGACTTTAAGAATGAAGTAGAAAACCAACTTGGCAAGAAAATAAAAGCACTTCGGTCTGACCGAGGGAGTGAATATTTGAGCCAAGATTTTGACTCGTTTTTGAGAGAGTGTGGGATCATATCCCAACTCACTCCTCCTGGTACACCCCAGTGGAATGGAGTGTCAGAAAGGAGGAATAGGACCTTACTTGACATGGTCCGCTCGATGATGAGTCATGCTACACTCCCTGTCTCCTTTTGGGGATATGCTTTAGAGACAGCTGCTTACATTCTTAATAATACACCAAGCAAGGCAGTTGAGGGAACACCATATGAACTATGGAAAGGCCGAAAGCCCAATGTTTCCTTCTTGAAGATTTGGGGTTGTGATGCACATGTTAAGAAATTGACAAGTGGCAAACTCGAGTCCAAATCTGTCAAGTGCCAGTTTGTGGGTTACCCTAAGGAAACTAAGGGTTATTACTTCTACGATCCGGCCGAAAACAAAGTTTTCATAGCCAGAAATGCAGTCTTCTTGGAGAAGGAATTCCTTTCCAAGAGAGACAGTGGGAGTAATGTTGAACTTTCAGAAGTTCAAGACTCACAAACTCCTGCAGCTACTGCTGAGGATGCTTCGGGAACCAATCTGACTACTCAAGAAATTGAGGAACCAGAAATGGTTGCACAGGACCTTAGAAGGTCTGGTAGGACATGTCATCAGCCAGAGAGGTACGGCTTTCTCGTGACTGATGATGGGGACCTTATGGTCGTTGACCAAGGGGAGCCCAAGACCTATCAGGAGGCTGTTGAAAGCCCACACTCAGGTCAATGGCACAAAGCCATGGAGGCTGAGATGCAATCTATGCACGATAACCAAGTATGGAACTTGGTGGATCCACCTCTGGGTGCTAAGGTGATAGGTTGCAAGTGGTGTTTCAAGTTAAAGGCCCTGTGTGTATAAGATGGTTAGTGGGAGCGTTTCCACCGTCCTAGTGCTGTATGTTGATGACATCCTTATCATTGGAAGTGACATACCAACACTACAAGGGGTTAAGCAGTGGTTGAGTAGGTGCTTCGTAATGAAGGACTTAGGCGAAGCTGAGATGATCTTAGGGATCAGGATCTACAGAGATAGATCCAATCGGCTTCTAGGCCTAAGTCAGGCCACGTACATTGACAAGGTTCTGAAAAGATTCAGCATGGACAAAGCAAAGAAAGGATTCTTGCCTATGCGCCATGGGTTGAAGCTGAGTAAGAAAGATGGTCCTGAAACAAAGAAGGACCGGGAGAACATGGAAAAGATCCCTTATGCATCTGCTATTGGATCTATCATGTACTCCATGTTATGTACGAGGCCTGATGTCATGTTTGCACTAAGTATGACTAGCCGGTACCAGTCGGACTCCGATGAGGAACACTGGAAGGCAGTCAAGGCAATCTTGAAGTACCTTAACCGGACTAAGGATTCTTTCTTAGTGTATGGAGGTCAAGATGAGCTGGTAGTGTCAGGTTACACTGATGCAAGCTTTGAGACCGATGAGGATGAGAACCAGTCACAGTCTGGTTATGTTTTTCTCCTCAATGGTGGTGCCATTAGTTGGAGGACCTCAAAGCAGGCCACCATTGCTGACACTACAAGGGAAGCTGAGTACATAGCTGTGTGCGAAGCTCAAAGGAAGCCGTTTGGATCAAGAAAGTCATAACTGAGTTGGGAATAGTGCCCACTATCCTAGACCTAGATGTTTTTGTGACAACAATGGGGCCATCGCACAAGCTAAGGTGCCCTGGTCACACAAGAGATCCAAACATGTACTCAGAAAGTTTCACCTCATTTGGGAGATCGTGAACATAGGTGACATATCATTGCAGAGGGTTGACACTAAGAATAATGTCGCTGATCCATTGACCAAAGCGCTGTTGCAGACACAGCACGACGGTCATACCAGATCTATAGGAATTAGGGCAATGCCCACTTGGAACTAGTGCAAGTGGGAGATTGTTGGTGTGCCCTAGTTCTTAGGGCATTGGATTCTTGTATTTTGTATTATACATTAAGAGTCATGTATGAATACAATATTTGTGTCACATTAATAAAGGCAATTAATCTATCTCATTTATATCTTGTGCTATAATATGAGTAGAGTATCCATTGATTGATAATCATAAAACCTATCTTAAGTCTGTTCTAATCGTGGGAACGAATAGAACCACAGACTTGTATATTCGATGACTCTATGGTAGTTCTTAACTAGCCATAGTACTTGTAGAGTCAGTCATGAATATAGGTACATGTCATTGACATGGGACTGGATCAATCCGCACAAGAAAGCCACATGGTTGTCATGTCATAGGTCTTTCTTCAGTAGGTCTCTTTTGTCCTCAGACCAGATTTCATTATAATATCGATATGGAATTTGATTCACTTTGACATACGCCTAACAGGTCTGTAAAAGGATGCTAAATATGGGTATGATTGGGTGGACCGGTGAACATGTTGATATTGATGATGAAGTGATGGAATTGCCACTCGGGTAACACCGAGATGATATCATTGGCCACTTGATGAGAGGGACTGATAAGTGTATGGCCATACCCAAATAAGTTGGTTGCTTATTTGATTAATCAGTCAACTCAAGATCAAGAAATATAATAAACAATAGAAGAGGATGACGGATACCATGCCTCTTGTTTATTCATATCGATATCGTTAGGCAAAGGACAGTATGAGATTACTACCGGGTGAGTGTCTTCTAAAGACTGCTGCATCTCTGTCTTAATTGGGGGCTGTAATGGTTTGCTAGAACCCACTTACAGTCTGTGGGCCTTGGGCCTACTGCCAACATAAAGACAGACCCATAGGATCGTGCACATTGATCAACTGAGCTGGAACTTATAGAAATTGTACATGTAATGTACATTGGAAGGAATGCGTTAATTAATTAGTTGACATTCGGTGTCAAGGTAATTAATTGACATTGGGTTTAATTAACCTAATTAGAACCCAATTAGACAAGGTGTCTATAAAAGGGCACACTTAAGGAATAAAAACCTAATTCAACTCTAATTAATTGCTGGAAATTTCAGCCACCAATAGCAGCCCCAAAACAGCCGAAAACCCAGCATTAAACCTCCATTCCTTCGGGTCTTCGGCTAGCACCGGTTCCCGCTCAATAGTTGGTCGTGCACCGGACTTTGGAGATCACAGTTTTAAGAAACGATTCTGCAGCAGTCTCTAGAAGAGACGAATCCGGTGAGTTAATCTCTCTTGATTCTTATTTGATTTTATTCTAATCAATGGTAATTGGACACGATAGGTGGATTCTAGGAAATTTTAAACGGTGTATTTTCCGCTGCGCCATGTTATTTGTCCAATGACGAATCCCAACACCACTAACCATCTTATACACACAGGGCTCATCAGAATTCTGTGTGAAGCCATATTCTGTAATGGCCTCATTGAATCTCTGATTCCATGATCTTGATGCTTGCTTCAATCCATAAATGGATCTTTGAAGCTTGCATACCCGGTTTGGATACTTTGGATCGATAAAACCCTCAGGTTGTGCCATGTACACATCCTCAAGTAGCTTTCCATTAAGGAAAGTGGTCTTAACATCCATCTACTAGAGCTCATAATCGTACCATGCAGCTATGGCTAGTAGTATCCTAATGGATTTGAGTATAGCAACTGGTTGAAAAGGTTTCATCATAGTCAATTCCTTGAACTTTCCTGAATCCTTTTGCCACTAATCACCCCTTGAAGGTGTTGTCGGCCTTTAACTTGAAACAACACTTGCAACCTATCACCTTAGCACCCGGAGGTGGATCCACCAAGTTCCATACATGGTTATCGTGCATAGATTGCATCTCAGTCTCCATGGCTTTGCGCCATTGATTTGAGTGTGGGCTTTCAATAGCCTCCTGATAGGTCTTGGGCTCCTCTTAGTCAATAACTATAAGGTCCCCATCATCAGTCATGAGAAAGCCGTACCTCTCTAGCTGATGACGTGTCCTACCAGACCTTCTAAGGTCTGTGCAACCGATTCTGGTTCCTCAATTTCTTGAGTAGTCAGATCGGTTCCCAAAGCATCCTCAGCAGTAGCTGCAGGAGTTTGTGAGTCTTGAACATCTGAAAGTTCAACATTACTCCCACTGTCTCTCTTGGAAAGGAATTCCTTCTCCAAGAAGACTGCATTTCTGGCTATGAAAACTTTGTTTTCCGCCTGATCATAGAAGTAATAACCCTTAGTTTCCTTAGGGTAACCCATAAACTGGCACTTGATAGATTTGGACTCGAGTTTGCCACTTGTCAATTTCTTAACATGTGCATAACAGCCCCAAATCTTCAAGAAGGAAACATTGGGCTTTCGGCCCTTCCATAGTTTATATGGTGTTCCCTTAACTACCTTACTTGGTGTATTATTAAGAATGTAAGCAGCTGTCTCTAAAGCATATCCCCAAAAGGAGACTGGGAGTGTAGCTTGACTCATCATCAAGCAAGGTCCTATTCCTCCTTTCTAACACTCCATTCCACTAGGGTGTACCAGGAGGAGTGAGTTGGGATACAATCCCACACTCTCTCAAAAACGAGTCAAATTCTTGGCTTAAATATTCACCCCCTCGGTCAGACCAAAGTGCTTTTATTTTCTTGCCAAGTTGGTTTTTTACTTCATTCTTAAAGTCCTTGAACCTTTGGAGAGTCTCAGACTTATGCTTCATCAAATACACGTAACCGTATCTGCTAAAGTCATCCATGAAGGTGACGAAGGATAGAAAACTAGATCTAGCACTAGTGCTCATTGGGCCACATACAACGGAATGTATTAGCTCCAATAGCTCTTAGGCCCTTTCAGCAGTTTTGCTAAAAGGTGCCTTTGTCATCTTGCCTCTCAAACAAGATTCGAATGTGTCATAAGACTGGATGTCCAATACCCTAGCACTCCACTACAGTGAAGCCTAGCTATGCGCTTCTCGTTTATGTGGCTAAGTCGACAGTGCCAGATGTATGTAGGATTAATTTCATTCTTTTTAATCCTTTTAGCATTTATGTTATAGATTAAACTTTCACGTTTTAGATCAAGGATATATAAGCCATTTTCAAGAAATGTTGTTCCATAAATAATATTGCCATATTGTATAGAAATTCTACCATGTCCAATATTAAATACGAAACCAGAAATATCCAACAAAAAAACAGAAATAATATTCCTGCGTATCGCAGGTACAAAATAACAGTTTCTTAGTTCCAAAACAAGTCCACTAGGCATCTCTAAGAAATAATCTCCGATCTTTATGGCCTGAACTCGAGCACCATTTCTGACTCGAAGATCTACTTCTGCAGATCCTAGTAATCTCCTATTTCTTAGACCCTGCACATTTGAACAAACATGAGATCCACATCCAGTGTCCAAGACCCAAGATGTAGAAATAGCCAAATTAATCTCAATAACATAAATACCTGCAGCAGTAGTTTTGCCCTTCGGTTGCTCCCTTAGCTTTGGACATGAGCTCTTCCAATGCCCCTTCTCATGACACTCATGGCAAACATCATCAGGAGAAGCAACCTTTGCTTTAGGTTAGACCACCACCTTTTTGCCCTTAGGCTTGGCCTTAGATTTGGCCTTTCCCTTAGCAATGGGCGTATTGCCCTTGTTTGCCAGCAATACTTCAGGAGTCTTCTTAAGAGACTGCTCAGCAAGCTTGAGTATGCCATGTAGCTCAACAACCAATTTATCTAACCCTTGCATATGGTAAATCATGATAAACTAGTTGTAAGACTCAAGAAGTGACCCGAGAATAATATCTGCTACCATGTCCTACAGAACTGGCGAGCCGAGGCAGGCAAGTGTATCAATATACCCCTTCATCTTTAGCATATGAGTGCTAACAGAAGTCCCGGCTGCCATTGCAGTCATGCAAAGTGCCTTAGTTGTCAGGTAACGTTCCTGACGAGCCTGATCTTGGAACATCTTTTTAAGTTGATCCATCATCTCATAAGCATGCTCATCTATGAACTACTTTTGGAGATCAGAAGCGATGGTACCCAGCATGAGGCATAAGACATCTCGGTCATCCCTCACGTGCCGGTCGTACTGCTCCACCAACGCCATGGTGACACCTCGACCTATAGGAGGGCCAGCTGGTAAAGGAGCATTCAGTACATACTCCTTGGACTCTTGTCTAAGAACTATTTGTAAGTTCCTAGCCCAGTCCAGGAAGTTAGTCCCTGAAAGATTCTTCTTCTCCAAGAATGGCCTAAGTGAGAGTGAGTTGTTGTTTGTTACAGCCATTTAAATTGGTTAAGTGAAATGGGGTTATCTATATGGAAGAAATCATTGCTTGAGTTAGAAATAAAAGACTTTTAAGCCAATTCAAATTAATAATCTGATTTAAATTTGTTTGTTGGTGATGTTAATTAGCTAACTTGACCAAGATCCACAACTTATCAATGACTGACCGAACTAGGGCTCGCTAACCAACCATTGATTTGTTTGGTAGGACAACCTATCCAATCCTTCCACGAAGGACTCTTGGTTTGATGGGTTTATTGACACTTTACCCATCTGTGCTTAGGGCCCGCTCTAAGCTAATGCTACCCATGTTGAGTCAAACCACCATTCATATGTTAACCATACCAAGTATCCTAACCCTCGACGACCCACCAAGTACTACAATGTACCTAGCTAGGGCATGGCGCACATCGTAGCATCAATGGGAGGAAGAGGTGTGAATGTGGGAAGAACTTTCAAACGACTCAATATTTTAATTTCGGGATTATAATTAAGTGATACGGCTTAGCATGCATAAACGCAGGTAATAATTTGGTGATCCATACATCCATATTATATGACAAATTCAATAACATACTTAATTTAAAATAAATGAGATCCTATGGGCCTTTAATTACAACCTAATGAAAAACTAGATACCCTATCTAATTCTTCATGGGCCGGACTGCAATCCTTCTTAGGCTCCCACCATGGGCTTACTCCATCTGGGCCTTCCTCCATACTTGATGCAATTACAACAATTTTGTAAAATAAAATCTATTCTAAAATTACATCAAAATAAAAAAATGGCACGTAGGCCATATTTCCTAAAATTAAATTACAACTGATAATAATTTATGGCCCATAGAACTCAACATCACATTTCAAACAAAGTACATGTCGTGCACATACATATTAATATGATGCATGATCATGGCATTCCAAATTATAAATATAAATGTTAAGCTGACTTACTCAGGGTGAAATCGCCAATTTTAACAAATGTGAATAAGGCCCATAAAGGCCCAATGGATAACATCCATAAATGCAAAATTAACAATTTTGCTCCCACTTGAATTTGGATTGTGACAAATTTAAAATTTAGCTCTCCCAATTTTAACTGGTGTCACGGTTTATTAGGCCAATTTCACAAAGTCCATATTCAATTTAATATGCAAACAATTAAATTAAATATGCAAACAATTAAATTAAATATGCATGCCTACAAAATAAATAATTTAAATACAAATTAATTTAAAAAAATTTAATTTAATTTGCATTAGGGTCCGGGATAAAAAAAGTACCCGCAAAATCCAAAACCAAACCCAAACCCCGCGCAAGGTGCTGTTGTCCCGATCGGGCAGCAGTGCCGCTACAGCAGCCTGCTGTAGGCAAGGGAATCTCAAATTTGCGATTCCCTCACCCAAAATCAATTTTTTTAAATCTTATTAAATCATTAAAAAACATCCATCAAAAATTATATAATCAATGAAAACAACAATTTTAGACGGAAACCAATTGGGGAAAAATAATCAAAAACCCCAATCCAAAATTCTAGGGTTTATCAAAAACAAAACCAATTGAATAAAAACCCTAAAGTCACAAACTTGAAATCCATTCTTTCTTCAAGAACGGTTTCAAGAACCAATTCCAATCAATCTAATGGATAAAACCTAGGCTCTAATACCACTGTTGGGATTCGTCATTGGAAAAATAACATGGTGCAGTGGAAAATACACCGTTTAAAATATCCTAGAATCCATCAATCATGTCCAATTACCATTGATTAGAATAAAACTAATTTGAATCAAGAGAGATTAAATCACCGGATTCAACTCTTCTAGAGACTGCTGTAGAATCGTTTCTTGAAACTGCGATCTCCAAAGTCCGGTGCACGACCAACTATTGAGCGGGAACTGGTGCTAGCCGAAGACGCGAAGGAATGGAGGATTAATGCTGGGATTTTCAGCTATTTTGGGGCTGCTCTTGGTGGCTGAAATTTCCAGCAATTAAGACCTTGTCTAATTGGGTTTTAATTAGGTTAATTAAACCCAAGCCCATAGGATTATAATTACATAAATAAACTTTAATTAAAAAGTACATACTATGTAATTTAATTCCATTTGGTAAAATTTAATTACCCCTAAATAAAATTAAATCACACTTAAGTAAATACAATACATGTATTTAATTTTCCTACTTAGGAAAATTATTTAATTAATTGTTTACTTTATGTAATTCAATTAATTGATAAATTAATTAATTACATTATGTAAACTTGTTAATTAAATTAAATTCAATCCAATGTTAATTAATTACCTTGACACCGAATGTCAACTAATTAATTAATGCATTCCTTCCAATGTACATTACATGTACAATTTCTATAAGTTCCGGCTCAGTTGATCTATGTGCACGATCTTATAAGTATGTCTTTATGTTGGCAATAGGCCCAAGGCCCACAAGCTATAAGTGGGTTCTAGCAAACCATTACAACCCCCAATTAAGACACAGATGCAGCAGTCTTTAGAAGACACTCACCCGGTAGTAATCTCATAGTGTCCTTTGCCTAACGATATCGATATGTATAAACAAGAGGCATGGTGTCCATCATCCTTTCTGTTGTTTATTATATTTCATGATCTGGAGTTGATTGATTAATCAAATAAGCAACCAACTTATTTGGGTATGGCCATACACTTATCAGTCCCACTCATCAAGTGGCCAATGATATCATCTCGGTGTCACCCGAGTAGCAATTCCATCACTTCATCATCAATATCAATATGTTCACCTGTCCACCCAATCATACCCATATTTAGCATCCTTTTACGGAACTGTTAGGCATATGTCAAAGTGAACCGGATTCCATATTGATATTATAATGAAATCTGGTTTGAGGACAAAACAGACCTACTTAAGAAAGACTTATGACGCGACAACCGTGTGGCTTTCTTGTGCAAATCGATCCAGTCCCATGTCAACGACATGCACCTATATTCATGATTGACCATAAAAGTACTATGGCTAGTTAAGAACTGCCATACAGTCATCGAATATACAAGTCTGTGGTTCTATTCGTTCCCACGATTAGAACAGACCTGGGATAGGTTTTATGATTATCAATCAATGGATACTCTATTCATATTATAGCATAAGATATAAATGAAATAGATTAATTGCCTTTATTAATGTGACACAAATAATGTATTAATAGAATGAGTCTTAATGTATAATACTAAATACAAGGATCCAATGCCCTAAGAACTGGGACACACCAACAGTCTATACTTTTACTTTTCTTGTCCTCATCTAGTGAGATTGATGTACTCATCGGTGTTTTTGCTGGTTTGGAGTTCTCCATTCCATACTTCTTCATGAGTTATTTAGTATCTTTGATTGGCATATAAATGTTCCTTTCTTTCCTTTCTTGATTTATAGTCCAAGGAAGAAATTTAGTTTGCCTATCATAGACATTTCGAATTCAATACCCATTTCTTACGAGAATTCCTTGCACAACTTATCATTAGTAGAACCAAATATAATATCATCAACATATATTTGAACAAGTAATATATGGTTCTTTTCATGCTTTATAAACAATATTGTGTCAACTTTTCCATAAATAAAACCTTTAGCAAGTAAGAATATGCTTAACCTTTCATACCATGCTCTCGGTGCCTGTTTTAGTCCATACAAAGCTTTAGTAAGCTTGTAGACATAGTCAGGATCATGATAATCTTCAAAACCTGGAGGTTGCTGTACATAGAATTCTTCATTGATGTAGTCATTAAGGAATGCACTTTTCACATCCATTTGATAGAGTATGAAGTCTTTGTAGCAAGCAAATGCACACAGCATTCTGATTGCTTCTAACCTTGCAACCGGAGCAAATGTTTCATCATAATCTATTCCTTCTTGCTGGTTATATCATTATGCAACTAATCTAGCTCTGTTTATGACAACATTGCCAAATTTATCCAATTTGTTCCTAAAAACCCATTTAGTTCCAATCAGTGATTGATTGTTAGGTTTTGGAACGAGCTTCCAGACATTGTTTCTTTTGAATTGATCCAATTCTTCTTGCATAGCCATCATGCAGCTTTCTTCAGTTTCAGCTTCTTTAATGTTCTTTGGCTCAATCTTACAAACAAATGCCACTTTCACAAAATATTCTTTCAGTTGGCTCCTTGTTATTACTTTTTGTGAAGGATTATCAATAATGTTATCTTTGGAGTGATATCTATGATATCTGAACTGTTTTGGTAAATCATGATGTTGATTTTCTTGTGTTTGCAATTCTTGCACATTGTGTTCATCTTGATCGCTAGAGTTATCTTCTTTTTGCAGGGCATTCTCATCATTTTCGATGTTTTCAACCCTATGATCTTTGTCATAGATTTGACTTACACTTAGAAGATTGAATTTCAATCCATTAACTAGAGATACTTCATCAATGCATAGGTTGTTTCCAATCTTTCATTTTCCAATGATTCGGCATGCTAGATTGTCTCCAAATTTCACCACTCCTCCCTTCACTTGCTTCATGGAAGTAAAGTATCTTCCATCACCAGTCATATGTCTACAACAACTGCTATCAATATACCACTTTGAATTTCCAAGAGTGTTCTTTAGGCATACCTGCAAAATAAATCAAGTAGACTTAGGTACCCAAATACTGTTGGGTACCTAAGGGTTATAGTTAACATATTTTTCTCTGGGAACTCATATAATTTTCCCTTTGTAGTTTCCTTTTAGAAACTTACGATTACCAATTACATGTGTTGTATGGTTATAGTAGTAACATGTAATATTCCTCCTTTTCTTGTATTGATGTGAATGGTAGGATTTTGAGGAAGGATGTTGGGGATAGGGAACATAGTTAATTTGATGTGAGCTTTTAGGCTTGTAACTATCTTTTTGTTTTAACCTATAAGGCTTGTAAGAGTATCTAGGTCTAAAAGTGTTTTTATGAATAATCTTCTGTTGTAGATGAGAAATTTGGTTTGCTTTGGAGGACTATACATTTTTGACTTTGGAAGGATATATCTTTTTTTTGGCTTTTTGGTCAGTAGACTGAACATGGATAGTTTTCTATTTTGAAATTGGTTTAGTGAACTCTTTGTGACTTTTACTATGCTTTTGACATGTAGGTTTTGGATATGAAGTTTACATAGTAGAAGTGGAGGAAGAACAAAATATAATTGGTTTTGGGGGAATTTGAGAAGGTATCTTATCGATACTATCATAACCAATTCTTGTTCTATCATTTGGATTTCTTTGGGAGTCTAAGAGTATATTCAGCATATTCTTTCCACTTGCGAATTTGCTAATAGTGGAATCAAGCTTTTCACTTTTCTTTTCAAGATATGATACTTTGCTTATTAATTCTAGATTAGAGTTCTTTAGAAAGCTCACTTTGCTTTGTAGTTCAAGTTTTTCTGACTCTTTTTCTAAAAGCTTGTTTTCATACTCTTTGCACTTAGCAATCATTTCTAGCTTAGTATCATGCATCTTAAAGAATTCCTGAATAAGATCATTATGAGATAAGGTTTGTAAATTTACCTCATCTTCTTCTGTATGCTATTGTGATGAACTTTCTACTTTATCATTTGCCATGAAGCATATTTGTTCTTTTTCTTGCTTTTCGTCATCATCATCAGAACTTGATTTATTACTATCGCTCCATGTTGCCACCATTGCTTTCTTGTCTTTCTTTTTGTATTTGCTTTTAAGTTTTGGACAATCAACTTTGAAATGGCCTAGTTTGTTGCATTCAAAACATGTTATTTTTTGTTTTGAATCTTTCTTGGCTTTGTCAACTTTGTTATTGTTGAATTGCTTCCTGAATGATCTTTTATCTCTACTTTTGCTTTTCAGAAATTTTCTAAATTTTTGAACTAATATAGATCTTTTTCATCATCACTGTTTGATTCAGAAGTAGATTCTTCAGGAGTTGAACTAGCAGCTTTCAGTGCGATGGACCTTTTCTTGTTAGTTTGCTCACAGTTAGTAGTAGACTTATCCTTCATCTCATATGTAAGTAATGAACCAATGAATTCATCATATGAGTATGTAGTTAATCTTTCAATTCTTCTATTGCTGTGAGCTTTGCATCCCATGAAGTTGGCATTGTTTTGACTAATTTTCTAATCAGTTCTTCATATGTGAAGCTCTTGCCAAGATTCTTCAAGTTGTTCACAGTAAGTGTGAACCTTGTATTGATGTCTGAAATTGACTCGTTTGCATCCACCTTGAACAACTCTGTGATGTAAAGATTAATCTTTCCATCCTTAACTTGTTTAGTTCCTTCATGAGTTGTCTTAAGTTTATCACATATTTGCTTTGCTGTCGTGCAACCTGAAACACGATTAAACTCATTAATATCTAAGGCACGTTGTAATAAATTGATAGCTTTAGAGTTGACAGCTTCTTTATTCCAATCAGCATTTTCGTATTCACTTTCTTCTTTGGGGACAGATTTTCCATCAATAATTTTTGTAGGAATACTAGGTCCTTCCTTAACAATTCTCCGGACCTGAATATCCATTCCAAAAATTATAATTTTCTCCATTGAATAGTGGAGGCTTGTTAATGGAACATCCCTCAGACATAAAAATATTTTGACTACCTGAAGTACTAACCATTTTATGATACCAATTGACGGTCCCAAATAGGCTAGCTACAATACTAGAGGGTAGTGAATAGTACTGTATACCGAATATTGATTTCATAAACTCTTTTTAAAAATTCTTTTTAATGAACAACAATTTTATTTCAACCAACACAAGTTTTACAAAAAAATGCGGAATTGATAAAATGGTAAAACTTGTGAATATAAATATGCTTGACTTAAAATTAAAAGTGCTTTAAAAAATAAAGCTATTATTTTAAATTGCAGAAGTTTAAATTGCAATGAAAATAAAGAGCATAGGGATAGAGAAATGAAGATACAAGATTTATACTAGTTCGACCCAACCGGTCTACGTCCAGTCCTCAAGCCAATCACTTGAGATTTTCCACTATCATTTCCTTTACAGGTAGGAAACAAGTCTGTGTTACTTTTTGCTAGTTCAAGTAACAAAGTCAATACTTTTGCAGGCTAAGTATCAAACCTTTACTGTTACTTTTTCAGAGCTCAAGTAACAAAACTCTTCCGATGCTTTTCCAAAGCTCAAGCACCAAACTTATCCCGGTTTTTTTTTTAAGCTTAAACCAAACTTATCCCGATGGTTTTTCAAAGCTCAAACACCAAACTTATCTCGGTATTTTTTTAAGCTCAAATACCAAACTTATCCCAATGCTTATTTCAAAGCTCAAGCACCAAACTAATCCCGGTATTTTTTTAAGCTCAAATACCAAACTTATCTTGATCCTTTTTCAAAGCTCAAGCATCAAACTTATACAAACTTTGTTGATCACACTATCAACAAAGTAAACCCCCTTCACACAAATCCTTTGTGTGTGTGAACAACATGAAACTCTTCTCCCTTTTTGCACTTGTAGGAATTATGGAAGACTTGAATATAAGAAGCTTAGAATGTGTGAATATTGTTTAAGTCTCCCCACTTTTCTCATTTGAATTCATCTTGCTTTTATAGGTGATTGAATCTCTTCATAAGCTCAAACTAGCCGTTGGAGTCTAGGTCTTGAAGTGTTGTGACTGTTTTATCTGGCTTACAAGAGGAATATGAATGTTGAAACCACCTTTTGAAGAAGAAGTGACCGTTGGAGCCTTTGAAGCATGTTGTGAACATTGCCTTCAAACTTGTAAGAGAAGAATTGTGATTGCAATCAGCTTCTAAACTAGATATGGCTGTTGCTTGAAGCTTGTAATCAAGAGTGTGGTTTTTGTCTTTAAAGAGTATATGATTATTACTTCTTTAACAAAAGGAATATATGGAAAGATTGTTTTATCCTTATAAAGCTTGTAGCTCTTGAGGTCATTTTTATTTCCATGAGGCTTATAGCTCTTAAAACAAATTCTTCTTTTTTTGAAGCTAATGATCATAAGTTGTTTTATCTTTATGAAACCATTCTTTGTTATAGTACTTTTCTCATCTTATAAGACTTTTTATCCTTTTGTGACATTTATTCAATCTTTATTAATCATAAAAGAATAATCTCATTTTCTTTTATGTCAACCTTTTTTTATCATCAAAACATAAGTCAATAGCCCCAATAAAGTCAAGTGGATTATCTCTACGACCAAGTGGTGCAAGTGGATTAGCATTTTTGTAGTAAGTGGATTATCTCCTTGTTGGATAGCTCATGCTTTCTTATTTTTGGTTATTTTATTAAGCAAGTAGGTGAGCTTGTAATTATTTCTTTGTCCTTTAGAACTATAAATAGATGGCAGTTTTGGGTATCACAACTGTTAGTATATGCCATAGTCCCAAGGCAGTGTATCTCATTTGTATTGTACATTATGGTTTATGTACAATACATTAGTGTTATTAACAAAGGTATAATTTGTTTTTTTAATTTCTTGTACAATTAATCGTAACAAAGTATCCATTAATTATGTTTGTACTCATGATTGTCGGTAATGTTCTTTGAACCTTAAGGTATTGGGCTCACTGTCAATACAAGATGAACCCCCATGATTGCACACTAATATGTATAAACATGATTGTAATATATATATATATATATATATATTGCTTGGAGGTTTAGTTAATTATATTATAGACTTTTGGAAAACTCAAATTAATTAAAAAAAAAGAATTTATTTTAAGTCTATTAAATAATTAATTAGAGTTATAGTTAATACATGAAAATTTGTCTAAATATAAATATGGAATATTTATATTTGTGGCATAGTTTAATTTAATCGGGAATAAGTTAATTTATTGAATTGAGCATTAATGTTATTTACATTTTATTATTAGGTTATATTAAAATCAAAATTAATTAATTAAGCCCAATCAAAATAAATTCAATTAAAAGCCTAATCCTAATTGGACTAGGTTTTCTCTTTTATGGTATAAAAGAGAAATTAATTCCCTAACCCTAGATCCAACACACAAATTTCAGCCACCATTACTAAGGGAACTAGAGAATTCAGCCAAGGGAGGTTTTTGGGGTGAGCTCGATTTTGAGTTCAATGCTAGCACATGGTCTGTTTGTTAGGCATCTGTGTGCATGATATTGGAGGTTCTTCGCACAAAAGAAAGGACAATTAATCTATTATGGAGATGACATAGGTATGATTTATTAGCTTTTTGGTTGAGTCAGTTTGATTTTCTTTTCATTAATCTACGTATTCTGATCCTGTTATCAGGTCTTGTGAAATTCAATTTGCTTTCGCTATATTTTTTTTTTCACCGGGAGAACCCCAACAACAATATCATTAACTTGATCATTTTTACTTCCTTTTTAGTTTTGAAAATTTCTCTTTCTATATATATGCTATTTTCTCTCTCTAAATATCTATAGTTGGGATTGTGTAAGTTCCAGTTATGAAGGGTGAGTAGTCTCACCCTAGAGGCTTGGGTGAACTTTTCTGGCATGATTAAGTTATTTTTTCTCTTATTTATTATAGGCATAAAAAATAATGTTGGTTGTCAAATAGTGAACTTAATTCTTATGAGTTGGCCACCTCATATCAAGTAATATGATAAGACCGAGAGGATATTTATGTTATAGATTAGCTATTTAACATATATGAAACATGAGACCAACAGGAGATTGTATATATGTTAAGGGTTTTTATCACTTAAATGATAAAATGCTTCTTAAAACTTAATGCTTGAGATGTAATTTACGAGGATAAGAGTTAAGTAAATGTAATCTCAAAGAATCCAAGTGAGGAAGAGATTTAAGATTGGTGATTTAAGAAGAAGAAACCTTAAACCTATGCTTTTTATCTTGCCTATGCAAAATAAGGGAGTTGGAGCTGAAATTGCTTGACTGGCACCAGTAAGTTAATTTCTCTTTATTTATTATGAGTAGTATATTTTGATGATTGTTTTATGATGCACTTATTTTATATTGAGCTTGATTACCACATACTAATTAGTGTAATGAGACCCAGCGGAGATTTGCACTTTATAATAGCCATAAAATACATGTATTTTATGGGACTGAGTGGAGATTAGATGCATGCTGGGAGTTTTTATCATTTGATAAAATGCTTACTAGAACTTAATGCATGAAGTTTAGTCTATGAGGAAGAGATTCAAGTAGATTAATTCTCATAGAATCCATGTGAGGAGGAGATTTAAGTATGGTGATTAGAGAGTAAGATACCTTAGACCTACACACTTTCACCTTGCTCACAATAACTAGAGAGAGATTTCACTGAAACTATCTGACCCTGCTGAGTTAAGCCTGTGTGTTTTTATATTATTGTTAATCTTTATCATTTTTGCCAACAATCTTGTAGAAATTTTAATTTCTTGTTTATCATGGCATTTTTAGTTGTTTTTATCTTTTAATCTCTACTCAAATATTGAAAGACATCAGATCTGCTCATTTATTGGAAAATATGAGGTTGCTCATTACTAATCCATGTGGAAATGACACTTGGACTTTCCATTATACTGCTTAAATGACGTAGTGCACTTGCTAGGGTCACTTTTGGGGACAACTAGTTTTTGGCACTATTGCTAGGGATTAGAAGTGAAAAAATTTAAATTTTCTAATAAATCAATAGGTTTTAACTTTTCTGCTTCTTATGTAGTTGTTATGTTTTGAGTATTTTGATCGTAAAGGCAAAAAGCATGCAATCTAATCAAGCAAGTAGTAGAAAACGTTGAGCAACCTGGGACAATATGGCAGATGACATTGCTACCCCATTATGAGTGGACGATCCTTTTCGACAAACGACGAGTAGCGAGGTCAGGCCAGGAGAAGGCTTTATGATAGTTCTTTTTATGATAGAATGTGGTATATGATTTTAAAAAGCGAAAGGAAAACATACAAAATAGAATTCTCTTGCTAAAATGGTTTAGGAGTCGCCACCCAGTTAAGCTCTACAGAGAAATTACGGTATAGCTGAGCTGTCAGGAATCATTATACCTTTTAGTCAGAGATTCTGGTCCAGAAAAATTCACTTATTTCTATCTTGTTTCAAATAATTACTAACCATTTTAATCTTCACATCTTTTATATTTATTTTCTATTCCATTTTATGTCCTAATTAATTTCTACATGCTCATATGAAAAGCGATAAATAAATACAACAAGTAAATAAATTCAGAAAATTAAATTAATACAACCTAATCAAATAATCTAACTTGTGGGATGCTGTTGCCTTAAGATTATGCACTAGCAAGTATACTACGTCAGTTGTAGAAATGGGCAAGACAAGTGTCGTATCCACAGGGAGTAAGGGAAATTCTAAAAATTCCTAGTAAATCACCAGATCTAAAGGTTTTCCAGTTAAAAGTGTACAAAGAATTTATATAAGCTGAAAACAGAAAACATGCAAGGTAGGAAATATAAGATTGCGTGAGCAGAATGATATAAAACAATAATAATAAAAACACAGGCTTTCACCAGCTAATCAGGCATTCTCAGAATATCTTTCTCTAAAATTTACGATGAATATATTAGGGAACTTAGATCTAAGGTCTCTTACTCTCTATTCACCAAGCTTATCTCTCGACCTCACTTGGATCTATGACCCGCAACTAAGCTTATCTCTCGACCTCACTTAGCATAAGAAATCATGCATTAAGACAAGCAAGCATTCCACATCAAGTAGAAACCCTTAGCACACTTCCAATCTCCTCTCGGTCTCATGGCAAGTGCTTATGTGTGTGTGATTTTCCATATTCCTAAATCTCCTCTCGGTCTCATTAGGAATACTAGAAATATGAGAGGGCCCTTTCCCATATTAATTAAGCATTTCACCACACAATCATCAAAACATAATATTCATAATAAAAACAAAGAAAGACTTCCTAAGAAAACCAGCCTAAGCTGGTTTGAGCTTGTTAGGAAACCTAATCGTAGCACATAATAACAATAAAAACGAGATTTCCCAGACAGAAAACTTGCAAGGAAACAATAAAATTGCAAACTAAAATTAAATTCAAATTAACAAGTAGTTGATAGCATTGAATGCCTCTCCCCAACCGTAAATAGTAGAGTATTTATAGTCCTAAAAAGTAAGATCTAGAGGTCATGAAGTGTCAATCATCCATGAAGCAAGTACAAATTAAAATATTGCCAAAAATTTACAACCACAAGAGCAAGTGGCTTCCTTGAGAAGCCAAGGACAGCAGTGGAATTTCCACCAAAAAAAATATCTCCTCCTCCTCTCTTTGGGCCGCGCCCTTCTCTTTATATTTGACGCATCCATTCCACAGCCTTCTACATTTCTCTCTGCTTCTTCTGCTGGACTTTGAGACTTTCTAAATCCAGCGATCTTGCTGAACGAGGCATCAGACCTAGAAAAGCTCAATATTAGCCATGCTTTCTCTATTCTCAAAGGAATTTTAATCAATTAAATGCTGAATTCTTGCAAAATTACTTGGTAATATTTTCACTCATCAAGAACCCCCACACTTGAACATTGCTTGTCCTTAAGCAAACTTAGAAGAAAACAGAAAAAGAAAGGCTTTTAATGAAGAAAAACTTAAATGAAAAACACACTTAAACACTTTCAAAAATTTTTCTTAACTTAACTTAAGCAGCAACCAATGATCATTTCACCACCCTTAAACAGCAAGACTTCCATGCAAAACATGAAAATTGAGATTACCAAATTAATAAGAGCATTCTCAAGAAACCTGACTCAGGTTCAGAAATGACCTAAGGCAGTGAGACCAGACCTTGAATTTCAGCGAACTAGTAAGAAATTATACCAATATTGCCTCTCTAAAAGAGTTCACTCAACTCTCAAGTGCTTTTAGGCGATTTTATAAAAACTCTCAGCAGCAATACATAGTAGTCTTAGACCAAAAGCTTGGTAGTTGGCCTATCACCACCACTCAAGTTAAACACATGCATGATCAAAAGGTCTTTCACTAAGGTTGAAACATGAGGCTTAGGTTAGGGGTATGTTGAACAGGCTCTTTGGGGTCAAAGGAATACCGTCACAATTACAGCACAACAAAACAACAAACAGTCCATCTCAAAAGAACTCATGCAACCTTAAATAGATCAGGAATAGGAATGCTCAAGAATTCAGATGCATTCTTATGAGCTAAAAGATTATGCACAAGAAGGAATATCAAGCAATCTGATAAAGAATTATAAGCTTTTTTAGAAATTGAAAACATCTTGAAAAAGACTTTGATTTTGATTTTTTTTTAAACAATAAAATTAAAGGCAAGCATTGATGGAATGATACGATATAAAACTGAGCTTGCTCAAAACTTTGATTTTAAGCATTCTTAAAGGAAGATAAGATTTCTAACTGCATTTTGGCAAAAATTTGAAAAGCGATTGCAAGGCATAACTATGAGAACACCTATTTTGGATAGGATGAAAATTTCTAGAAAAGCATATAGCATGATTTCAATCAATTTAGACTGCTTGCTATACATAAACAATTGAATTTGTTGTTGGAAATGCCCTAGTCCCGAGGCATTGGTCCTTGTGTTTGTATGATACATTTGGTACATTAATGTAAACTTTATGTATTATACAATTTGTGTCAAGGAGATAAAGGCATTAATCTATTTATTATATGTCTTGTGCTATATTTTAAATAGAGTATCCAATGGACATATCCATATCCATGTTGTCAAGTGTGAGGCACTTGGCAGTAAGACTGTGGATAGTGAAAACGATATGACCATAAAGTCATCCGTAGTCTGTTCCAATCATGGGAATGAATGGAACCAAAGACTATCATTAGCCTGGTTGTATGGCGGTGTCTTACCGGTCATAGAACATGGAATGTCAACTAGGTTAATGGGTACATGCAAAAGGGCATGGTACTGGATTGATCCACTTAACGGGAATCTGCATGGTATAGTATCACAAATGATTCTCGTGTAGTACTTGTATAAGTCCTTCGACCGGACCATATGATGGTGCTGCATGTGAGGTGGCACACTTTGGTGTACGCCCAACGGGCCTGTAAAAGGGTGCCAAGTACGGGTACGTTCGGGTGTGTCACTAAGCATGGCAGCACTATGGATATGCAGAAGGGAATGTCACTCAGTGATTCACTGAGACGATATCATCGGCCTCTTGAAGAATGTTACTGATAAGTGTGCGGCCGCACCCAAACAAGATTGGATCTTGTTTGTGAGCATCAGTTCATTCGGTATCAAGTCAAGGTCCAGACACAAGGAGGGTGATACTTCCATGCCTCTGTGTTGGACACCGATATCAGCGACATGGGATTTACAAGTTCAAACTACAGGGTTACGTTTTCAGTTGGACTGCTTACTCCGTCTTAATTGGGGGCTACAGTGGCTTGCTAGAGCCCGCCTGTAGTCTGTGGGCCTTGGCCCACTGCCAACATAAAGACAGGCCCATCGGATCGTACACATTGAACGTCTGGACTTTAACTAGTCGGATTAAGTGTGTACTTGGAGTATACACATTTGAAGAGAGAGAGATATATTAATTATACTATATGAATCAATTGGATTGATCATAGTTATATAATTAATATTTATTTTGGCCTTCTCATAATTAATTCAATGAATTAATTTATGGGATTATTTCCTAGGTGGAAATATTTTTATACATGTATAGGTTTACATGTATCTCATTTTATGTATGTCTAATTTAATCCCTTGATGAACTTAATAGGTCAAATGAATTTTAATTTAAATGTATGTAATATATTATATGGGATAATATATAAGCATACATGTTAAAGTAAAGTTGCATTTGAAATTAATTAAATCAAAGGAATTAGAATTGGGCTTAAAGCTTAAAATGAAAAATGCCCACATTAAGTGGGATGTGTTGGCCGAAATTTTGAGCATGGAAAGGGCTAGAAAGATGACTCATTTTGTTGGACAAAAGAGATGATGTAAGTGTGAAGTCATGGAAGACTTTTGGGGTGGCAAAGTTGGACTTTGCTACTTGGATATTTTGGTTAATTCTTATGGTAAGAATGGATAAAACAAAATCATCCCACCATCTTTTCTAGCTTGGCCGAATGTTAAGGCAAGTGATGAGTCAATGATGAGTCATTTTGTTGACAAAATTGAATGATGAAAAGTGATGACTCATGGTGTGAGTCATAGGTTGAAAATTGCTTTGTTTACTTTTCAACTCATCCTTCTTCTTTCTTTTCATCATGACTTGAAATAAATGAAGGGATGACTTTTCTTCTCACTTGTTTTTTTGAATTGGCCGTAGATATACATTCTTATGGTAAGAATGTTTAGTCCTCTTTTCCTTAATGCTCTTTGTTTAGAAGGGAAGAAACAATTGTGAGTGAAGAAACAATTGTGAGAGATAGAGAGTTTGGATTTTTCTTTTGGAAAGAAATTTGGGCAGCCATTACTCTATGCTTGGCCGCCCCTCTCTTCTCTTCTTCTCCCTCTCTTCTTGTCATCCGAGTCGCTAGCACGGGTTTCGGTCCGAGAGCCGTTCGTGTACGTGACGTTGGAGGGAGTCTACTTTGGTTCCTGCAGTCCGCATCCGTCTCTTAGAGAGACTTTGTGGTGAGTTTTTGAAACCCTCCTTTTATGCTTTAAGTTTTTGATTTCCACATCTTAAGCTCCTGGGCCGGATTCGAGGAAATCGACGCGTATTTCCGCTTTTATCGGTCGGTTTCCCGTGACGAATCCCAACAGTGGTATCAGAGCGGGCTTTTGATCCGTGGAAATCTTTAAACTTGGCGGATCCCGTGTTTTAAAATTGGCGATTTTGTGGACGGGATTTATTTTTGGTTTGGGGTTTGGTGATTTTTCCCCTTGAATTTTACTTATGGAAAATTTTATGCATATGGTTTATGCTTTATTTAATTTTCTATTTGTGAATTGTTTATGGAAATTTTATTTTGCATATAGGTTTTATGCTAGATTTAATTTCCTATGCATGATTTTATTTCTTGGTGATTTAATTTCATGTTGCTTGTTTTTATGCGGGAAAAAATCACGGACCGTTTCGGGCCGAAACGGGGGCAGCAGCCGCTGCCTGCGGCGCTAGGCGCCACAGGCAGCAGCTGCTGCTGGCTGCTGCCTCGGCAGCAGCTGGGCTGCTGCTGGCCAGCAGCTGCTGCACGCCAGCAGCAGGGCTGCTGCGCGCCAGCAGCTGCTGCTGGGCAGCGGCTGCTGCACGCCAGCAGCAGGCTGCTGCTGGGCAGCAGCCGCTGCGCGGCAGCGGGGCTGCTGCTGGGCAGCAGCGCCGCGGCTGCCCCGCGCGGCGGGCCGGGCCCGTTTTTGGATTTGGCGGGATTTTTTGGGCCGGGCCGGTTTTAAAATTTTAAAAATATGCGTGTTTAAACTTGTGCGTGTTTAATTTTGGAAATTTTATGCGCATGTTTTTATGAATGGAATTTATTTTCGTTCATGCGATATTTAATTTTGGAAATAAATACGGTTAATTGAAATTGGTTCGGGTTTTCTTGGCACGATTACCCGGACGGCTAATTTTGGAATTCATGGTTTCCCAATTGGATTGGGAGCAATTTTGCCTGGGTTGGAGGCCCAAAGCCCGCACGGGTTTAGAACCATGATCGGCCAAAATTTGGCGATTTCAAAATAATGGCTATGGACATAATTGAAATGGGATTAATTCATGCATTTAACATGTTTATAAATTGTATGTATTGGATACGTGTATGTATGATTAAATGCATGAATGGATGTTTTGGGCCTTATTTATTTGGGTTGTAATATTCTTTTGGTAAATACGGCCTACGCGCCGTTTTCTTTTTATGTAATTTTATTTTATGTGTATATTATGAAATTATGTAAAGAAGAAGCCGATTGGATTGGCGTGCTAGAAGGATGAGGATGCGGCCCACCTGATGTCGTTCTAGTATAGGTTTACTAGAATTATATTAGGATGTAAATTTTGGCCCATAGCATTTCATTTTTATTTAATTATGCTTTATTTATTTACATGTGAGAATGTATGTACAAACCCAATTTCACCCGCCTATGCATCTAAGCCGTTATTAATTGAATCTAATAACCAAAAGGTAATTACTAAGTCTCTTAAAAGTGCTTCCCTCATTCATAACCTACTCGAAGTGGGGATAGGCCAGCTGTAGACCAACCCTCGTTGGATGCACTGGAGTATCGTCATTTTGTATTGGGTTGGAGTATTGGTTACTCTAACACTTGGATGGAGGTTTTGACTTAGCGTGAGTAGTAGGATGTTCCTGGCCCTAAGCACAGATGGGTAAGTGCCAACAGACCCATCAAACCGAGAGTCCCTAGGTTGGGATTGGACGGCGTTCCTACCTAAAAATTGGGGTATAGTTGTTCCAGGCCCTCGTCTGGCTATATCTTGATATAATATGGATCTCGGCCCATGAGCCCAACAACTCGAGTTAATTAATAACACGATTCATTATTAATTATAATATGGGAAGAACAAGTTAAGTCCTTTATTAACTCTTGTAAATTTTTCTGTGTAGAAACCAATGGCTACGAATGATACTTTATCACTGCGATCTTTCTTGGAATGGGACAAGCTTTCTGGCCCTAACTTTTGGGACTGGTCTATGAACTTAAGGAAAGTTCTAAGACAAGAGTCCAAAGAGTATGTGCTCAAAAAGCCTGTACCGGTTGTGCCAATGGGAAGTAATCCACCGGCTGCCCAGCTGGAGGAATACTTGGCACATGTAAAAGATAACCGGGATGTGACATGCCTGATGTTGGCTAGTATGGTTCCTGAATTGCAAAAGCAGTTCCTGGATCATCAGGCCTTTGCTATAATGACAACTCTTAATGAGATGTTTTATGAGCAAGCTTATCAGGAAAGGTACCTGATCCACAAGGCATTCCGCAGCTGTAAGATGGGAGCCGGGACATCTGTGAGTGCACACGTGCTCAAGATGAAGGGCTATCTGGATAATTTAGCCCGTCTCGGAACTCCTATCTCACGGGGGCTGGCGGTTAGCACGATCCTGGATTCTTTACCGGATTCTTATGATCAATTCATCCTAAAATTTTACAAGCAAGGGATGGACCGTACTGTTAGTGAGCTGCATTGGATGCTTGAGCTCGCTGAACTGTCGATCAAGAAGACTCCGCCGGTACTTGAGGTTAACAAGGGGAAACCTCCTTTTGCTAAAGGCAAGGCAAAGGCCAAGGCCAAGGCTAAGGAAGCCAAGGCTAACAACGCTAAAGCCCAGCCCAAGGCCCATTCCAAGGATGTCTGCTTCGGTTGCAAGCAGGCTGGACATTGGAAAAGATCGTGTCCCAAGCTTTTGGGAGAGAAAAGGAAGATGCAGGGCGTGTCTTCATCAGGTATATATGTCATAGACATTAACCTCTGTTTCAACATCTTATGTATTGGATACTAGATGTGGTTCTCACATTTGTTGTAATGTGCAGGGACTTAAGAACAGGTGTTCACTGGGATCGGGACAAGTGGACTTGCGGATCAGAAATGGAGCAAGGGTTGCTGCCATAGAGATCATCAGGACCAGCTTATGATGCCTAGTAGATTAGTTTTGTTGCTGAAACTATGTTATTTTGTACCTGTAATGTACAGGAATATTATTTCTGTTTCAGTTTTGGATATCTCTGGATGTACATTTACTATTGGTAATAGTAAAAAGGGTTTATCTAGAAAAGAATTATTTTATGGAGTAGCTCTATTAAATAATGTCTTTTATATCCTGGATCTAAATGAAACTAATCATGTCTATAATATACATACTTAAAGGGTTAAGCCTAACGAACTTAATCCGGTTTACCTTTGGCATTGTCATTTAGGCAACATAAACAAGAAGCGCATAGCTAGGCTTCACATCGCTTGAATCCTAGGATCATTTGACATGGAGTCACTTGATATATGCGAGTCTGGTTTATAAGGTAAAATGACTAAAGAACCTTTTAGCAAGGAGGCTAAAAGGGTTGCTAGCTTATTGAACCTAATGCATTGAGATGTATATGGACCGACAAGCATAGCAACTAAGGGTGAACATCTATACTTCATATCCTTCACAGACGATCATCAGAAATGGCCATGCCTATTTAATGACTTATTAGTCTGAGACCCTTGATAGGTTCAAGGGAGTAAGGAACGAAGTACAGAACTAGGCAGAAATATCCAAGCCTTTCGGTTGGACCGAGGTGGTGAGCATATAAGCCTATAGTTTGACTCATTTTGAGAGAGCATGGAATAGTTCCACAGCTCACTCCTCCAGGAACACCACAATGGAATGGGGTGTCCGAACAGAGGAATTGGACCCTGTTGGACATGGTCCGCTCAAACGATGACTCATGCCTCTCTCCCTATAAGTTGCAAAGGATACACTCTTGAGACAATGGCTCTCATCTCCAATTATACTCCGACTAAGGCTTTGGCAAAGACCCCATTTGGAAAATGGACGGGCAGGGTGCCCATTGTGTCTTTCTTACGGATTTGGGGTTGTTATGCATAAGTCAAGAAATTGACTGTGAGCAAAACTAGCACCCAAAACCGACTAATGCCTGTTTGTGAGCTACCCTAGGGAAACCAAAGGGTATTCCTTCTATAACCCCGCTGAGAACAAGGTGTTCATGGCTCGAAAGGGGGTCCTTCTTGAAAAGGGGTTTCTTTCCAAGAAAGACAGTGGGAGCGATATTGAACTCAGGGAAGTTCAAAGCTCAGAAACTCCTGAAAAAGGATAACTCGGAGACCAGGGTGAAGCTTCCAAAAGGGGAAGCACCAGCCCAGGTCACACAAGGATCTAAAAGGTCTGGTAGGGATCATCAGGAACATGGAAAACATCAGTTTTTGTTTCTAATGATTACGCTCCTTTTGTCTTGGACGAAGAGGAGCTCAAAACCTACTAGTAGGCTATAGCTAGCCCACTGTCTGCCATGGTGGTGGATTTGCAATCTATGTACGATAATCAGGTTTGGAACCTGGTTGATTCACCTCCTGGTGCTAAGGTAATAGGTTGCATGTGGTGCTATAAGCTATAGGCCGACAATACCTTTCAGGGTGTGTATAAGAGGTTTAGTGGGAGCATAGTAACTTTCCTGGTATTATATATGGATGGCATCTTTCTGATGGGAAGCGACATACCAACACTACAAGGGAATTGTAATGGTTGTGTAAGTGCTTTGCAATGAAGGACTTAGGCGAAGCTGAGACGATCCTAGGGATCAGTATCTACAGGGTTAGATCCAATCGGCTTCTGGGCCTAAGTCAGGTCAAGTACATAGACATCGTTCTAAAAAGATTCAGCATGGACCAGGCTAAGAAAGGTTTCTTGCCAATGGGTTATGAGCTGAAACTTAGCAAGAAGTATTGTCCTAAGACAAGGCAGGATAGGGAGAACATGAATTGGTCCTATATACGTTTCAGCTATGGGATCAATCATGTACTCCATGCTATGTACAAGACCTAATGTCGCCCATGTAGGTCAGGAAGAGCAGTCAGTTACTAGGTACACTGATGCAAGCTTCCAGACCGACCAGGATGAATATAAGTCGCAATATAGGTATGTGTTCATGCTAATTGGTGGTGCTATTGTTGGAGAGGCTCCAAGTAATAGACCATCGCGGTTTCTATCATAAGAACTGAGTACATTGCAACGTGTGAAGCAGCTAGGGAAGCTGTGTGGAATATGAAGTTTTATCATGCAACTGGGGGTAGTGTCAACTATCCAGTAACCAGTTGATATCTTCTGTGACAACGCAGGGCTGTTGCACAAGCTATGTGCCCCGGTCACACATATACACGAAGCACGAACTCAGGGAGGTTCATCTATTGCGAGAAATCGCTGAGGGGGTGACATCTCATTACAAAGAGTGGACACCAAAGACAATGTCGCAGATCTTTTGACCAACATGCTTGGCTATGCCTATGCACGAAGGTTGTACTAGATCTATAGGGATTAGACCCATGCCTAGTAGGTACTAGTGCAAGTGGGAGATTGTTGGAAATGCCCTAGTCCCGAGGCATTGGTCCTTGTGTTTGTATGATACATTTGGTACATTAATGTAAACTTTATGTATTATACAATTTGTGTCAAGGAGATAAAGGCATTAATCTATTTATTATATGTCTTGTGCTATATTTTAAATAGAGTATCCAATGGACATATCCATATCCATGTTGTCAAGTGTGAGGCACTTGGCAGTAAGACTGTGGATAGTGAAAACGATATGACCATAAAGTCATCCGTAGTCTGTTCCAATCATGGGAATGAATGGAACCAAAGACTATCATTAGCCTGGTTGTATGGCGGTGTCTTACCGGTCATAGAACATGGAATGTCAACTAGGTTAATGGGTACATGCAAAAGGGCATGGTACTGGATTGATCCACTTAACGGGAATCTGCATGGTATAGTATCACAAATGATTCTCGTGTAGTACTTGTATAAGTCCTTCGACCGGACCATATGATGGTGCTGCATGTGAGGTGGCACACTTTGGTGTACGCCCAACGGGCCTGTAAAAGGGTGCCAAGTACGGGTACGTTCGGGTGTGTCACTAAGCATGGCAGCACTATGGATATGCAGAAGGGAATGTCACTCAGTGATTCACTGAGACGATATCATCGGCCTCTTGAAGAATGTTACTGATAAGTGTGCGGCCGCACCCAAACAAGATTGGATCTTGTTTGTGAGCATCAGTTCATTCGGTATCAAGTCAAGGTCCAGACACAAGGAGGGTGATACTTCCATGCCTCTGTGTTGGACACCGATATCAGCGACATGGGATTTACAAGTTCAAACTACAGGGTTACGTTTTCAGTTGGACTGCTTACTCCATCTTAATTGGGGGCTACAGTGGCTTGCTAGAGCCCGCCTGTAGTCTGTGGGCCTTGGCCCACTGCCAACATAAAGACGGGCCCATCGGATCGTACACATTGAACGTCTGGACTTTAACTAGTCGGATTAAGTGTGTACTTGGAGTATACACATTTGAAGAGAGAGAGATATATTAATTATACTATATGAATCAATTGGATTGATCATAGTTATATAATTAATATTTATTTTGGCCTTCTCATAATTAATTCAATGAATTAATTTATGGGATTATTTCCTAGGTGGAAATATTTTTATACATGTATAGGTTTACATGTATCTCATTTTATGTATGTCTAATTTAATCCCTTGATGAACTTAATAGGTCAAATGAATTTTAATTTAAATGTATGTAATATATTATATGGGATAATATATAAGCATACATGTTAAAGTAAAGTTGCATTTGAAATTAATTAAATCAAAGGAATTAGAATTGGGCTTAAAGCTTAAAATGAAAAATGCCCACATTAAGTGGGATGTGTTGGCCGAAATTTTGAGCATGGAAAGGGCTAGAAAGATGACTCATTTTGTTGGACAAAAGAGATGATGTAAGTGTGAAGTCATGGAAGACTTTTGGGGTGGCAAAGTTGGACTTTGCTACTTGGATATTTTGGTTAATTCTTATGGTAAGAATGGATAAAACAAATTCATCCCACCATCTTTTCTAGCTTGGCCGAATGTTAAGGCAAGTGATGAGTCAATGATGAGTCATTTTGTTGACAAAATTGAATGATGAAAAGTGATGACTCATGGTGTGAGTCATAGGTTGAAAATTGCTTTGTTTACTTTTCAACTCATCCTTCTTCTTTCTTTTCATCATGACTTGAAATAAATGAAGGGATGACTTTTCTTCTCACTTGTTTTTTTGAATTGGCCGTAGATATACATTCTTATGGTAAGAATGTTTAGTCCTCTTTTCCTTAATGCTCTTTGTTTAGAAGGGAAGAAACAATTGTGAGTGAAGAAACAATTGTGAGAGATAGAGAGTTTGGATTTTTCTTTTGGAAAGAAATTTGGGCAGCCATTACTCTATGCTTGGCCGCCCCTCTCTTCTCTTCTTCTCCCTCTCTTCTTGTCATCCGAGTCGCTAGCACGGGTTTCGGTCCGAGAGCCGTTCGTGTACGTGACGTTGGAGGGAGTCTACTTTGGTTCCTGCAGTCCGCATCCGTCTCTTAGAGAGACTTTGTGGTGAGTTTTTGAAACCCTCCTTTTATGCTTTAAGTTTTTGATTTCCACATCTTAAGCTCCTGGGCCGGATTCGAGGAAATCGACGCGTATTTCCGCTTTTGAAACCCTCCTTTTATGCTTTAAGTTTTTGAGTACATTGCTTGTTGTCCTCAGCAGTCTTCTCTCCTGATTCTTCCTTCTCATCAACAATACTCATCTTATGAGGTTGTTCAACATTCTTACCACTCCGAAGGGTGATAGCTTTGCACTCCTCCCTTGGATTGGGTTCGGTGTTGTTCGGAATGACTCCCTTGTTCTTTGGAGTGACAATATATGTAAGTTGCTGAAGCTGAGTTTCCATATTCTTCATGTAAGCTTGAGTCTGCTTCATGAATTGAGACATCATTTCCTTCATCTCCTTAACCTCGGACTTCTTAGAAGTGTAAGACGGTCCAGCTTGTTGAACATTATGAGGTTGATGATGTGCTTAGAAGTTGTTGTGAGTCTACTGGAAAGGTGCTTGAGGTTGCTTGCCAGGTTGCTGATTCCAAGAAAAATTAAGGTGGTTATGCCAACCTGGATTGTAAGTGTTGGAAAACGGATTGTTCTGCCTTTGATTATTTCCAATATAATCACATTGCTCTTGAGTAAGTGAAATGTCACAGTCAATATTTCTATGGTCACCACCACAGAATTCGCAAGAAAGCTTTGAACTTGAAATAGCTGAAATATTCTATTTTGCCAACTGTTTAAGAATCAAGTCTACTTTATCGGAAAGCATGGCAATTGCATTTGATTCTCCCATCTTTTCTCGATCTTCACTTGCTGAGTGCCATTTATAACTAGTATTGACCAATCTTTCTATCAGCTCATAAAGCTCTTCAGGTGCAAGTTCTTCTTGGTCACCATTGGCTGCAAATTCAATTTGAATTTTATATGCGTTGGTCAAACCATTGTAAAAGTTCTGAATTTGCATCCACATGGGAAATCCATGGTTTGGTACTTTTCTTAAGAGTTCCTTGTATCTCTCCTATGCTTCAGACAAGGATTCATCATGTTGCTAGCGGAAATGGATAACCTTATTCCTCAGCTTGATTGCTTGCTTGGACAGAAAGTACTTAGTCAGGAAGACTTATGCCATCTCATCCCAGGTTGTAACTGAGCCTGGTTGAAGGTTTTTCAGCCAACTTTTAGCCTTATCCCTAAGTGAAAAAGGAAAAGCTTCAATCTTATCACATCATCTGAGACTCCATGATTGGTAAGAAAAGTATTGCACATAGTCACAAAATCTTGGATATTTAGATCTTCTCCGGGCAATCCTCCAAACTGAACAGCAGCTTGAAGCATTTGAATCATATAATCTTTAATCTCAAAAACATTGTCCCCTTCATTGGGTATCACAATACAGAAAGAGTGTCCCTTAGTGACAGGTCTCGAATATTCTTTGAGTCTTTGCCTTGGAGGGGGAAGATGAATCTCTCCCTCTCCTTCTAATGATGGAGGTGGTGGATTTTGTTCAGCCATTCTCTGTCTTCTGTGAGCTCTTCTGGTAGCACCACTTCATCTCCTACAAGTCCTCTCAATTTTTGGATCTATAGGAATTAAAGGAATACCTGCTTTTCGCATACACCAGGAGATTGCTTAAACAAAGAATTTCTGCACTAAGCACAAAACACCAAATCAAGCACACAAATTTACAGGAAATCTTTAAAAATTTTCAACCATTACTCCCCGGCAAGGCGTCAATAACTTGTTGCCTTAAGTTTATGCACTAGCAAGTATACTATGTCAGTTGTAGAAATGGGCAAGACAAGTGTCGTATCCACAGGGAGTAAGGGAAATTCTAAAAATTCCTAGTAAATCACTATATCTAAAGGTTTTCTAGTTAAAAGTGTACAAAGAATTTATATAAGCTGAAAATAGAAAACATCCAAGGCAGGAAATATAAGATTGCATGAACAGAATAATATAAAACAATAATAATAAAAACACAAGCTTTCACCAGCTAAACAGGCAATCTCAGAATATCTTTCTCTAGAATTTACTATGAATATATTAGGGAAAGTAGATCTAAGGTTTCTTGCTCTCTATTCATCAAGCTTATCTCTCGACCTCATATGGATCTATGTCCCACAACTAAGCTTATCTCTCGATCTCACTTAGCATAAAAAATCATGCATTAAGACAAGCAAGCATTCCATATCAAGTAGAAACCCTTAGCACACTCCTAATCTCCTCTCGGTCTTATGGTAAGTGCGTGTGTGTGTGACTTTCCATATTCCTAAATCTCCTATCAGTCTCATTAGGAATACAAGAAATATGAGAGGGCTCTTTCCCATATTAATTAAGCATTTCACCACACAATCATCAAAACATAATATTCATAATAAAAACAGAGAAAGACTTCCTAAGACCACCAGCCTAAGCTGGTTTCAGCCTGTTAGGAAACCTAATTGCAACACATAATAACAATAAAAACGAGATTTCCCAGACAGAAAACTTGCATGGAAACAATAAAATTGCAAGCTAAAATTAATTTCAAATTAATAAGTAATTGAGAGCATTGAATACCTCTCCCCAACCCCAAATAGTAGAGTATTTATAGTCCTAAAAAGTAAGATCTAGAGCTCATGAGGTTTCAATCATTCATGAAGCAAGTACAAATTAAAATATTGCCAAAAATTTACAACCACAAGAGCAAGTGGCTTCCTTGAAAAGCCAAGGACAGCAATGGAATTTCCACAAAAAAAAAATATCTCCTCCTCCTCTCTTTAGGCCATGCCCTTCTCTTTAAATTTGGCCCATCCATTCCGTAGCCTTCTACATTTCTCTTGCCTTCTTCTGCTGGATTCCGAGACTTCCTAAGTCCAGCGATCTTGCTGAATGAGGCATCAGACCTAGAAAAGCTCAATATTAGCCATGCTTTCTCTATTCTCAAAGGAATTTTAATCAATTAAATGTTGAATTCTTGCAAAATTACTTGGTAATATTTTCACTCATCAGATGCATTAATAAAAATGGGATACGGGGTATAATCCCCTAGAATACACAAACAATTCAAAAGGTCAAGGCTAGATCTAACCTAACATACATCTACTTGCAAAATAAAGGTTAGTAACATAATAAATATATATGCATGCATAGGACTCAAATAGGATAGCAAGGGATAATGGATAGCTCAGGATGGGACGGGGGGAATCGGAAGAATCTGACAGATTCAACCGACTTGGCCTGAAAAACAATTTTAAAACGTATTTTTTAAGAAAATAATTTCTAAAACATTTTTTTGGTTAATAATTTAATATATATGCCTGGTGATTCTGTTATCCTGGGATCTCCATGGAATCTCGTTCATGGGCATTTATTACATCACAAAAGTTAGGTCTATTTCTAAAATGATAAACACATCACAACCTTTTTTATGCAAAAGTATTGATATATATATATATATATATATATATATATATACTAAAAATAACTTTAACAACAAATATTACATAATATTTATCAAAATTTAAAATTCCAGAATATTTCCTTATCTTATGAGTTTAGTGATTTTACATTTTACAAAATGAAATCTCACTTATTCATCAGAAAACTGGACTAGAATGAAGAATAGAGCCACAACGCTTAAATAAGAGCTGTGCGGCTCTGGCTAAAGCCATGTGGCGCAAAAAAACTTGTAAAATAGAAAGATTTTTAAAACTTAATCGTGTATGGGATTGCATGGAGATGAGAGCCGTGCAACTTTATTTTGGTGAAGAACAGAGCTGTACCGCTAAAATCTCTAAAAAACAAGCATAATTAATTTCAACTTTTAACTTCACAACACACGGTAAAAACAGCGCAGAAAGCAGTAAAAAGGATTTAAGGCCTCTCAGAAGTTACCTTTAACACGTTTATCCAGTATTTTTGAGTTTCAGTAACTAATTCTTAGGATCAAAGCTGATTCTGAACAAGCTCGTTTCTACTCCAAATTGTCTCTGAGATCACGAACCAAGTAACAAAGATTAAAGTTTAAGTGTTTAGGGCTAAAAGGTTTAAGATTTAAGTTTGGAAATTGAGATTGAGAAAGTTTTTGGTTCACTCTTTCTTTCTCCCTATTCTCTACCTCTCTTCTTCTCCTTTCTCTATAACTCTCTTTTTTTTTCTTTCTCTCTTACTCTCTAACTCATTTGTTTTTCTCTAACTCTCTCCTTTCAAAAATGGATCTCTTCCCCCTTTCCATCTCCCTCTCTTTTTTCTTATATGTCTTTGTTCTCCCACATGATCCAAATGTTTTACCTTGCTCTCATTGGCCACCGCTGAATTATTTTTCATCCAGTAGGAAATAAAGCAATACAACTCATTTTGGTGAGGAATAGAGCCGTGTGAATTTTACTGATAGCCGTACGACTGTTGATGAGAGCCATATGGCTCTAAATTTTAGGCGGAATCCCACTTTTCATTTTGGTTCACGATCAACCCTCTTTCATATAGAGCTGTACGACTTTAATTAGAGATGTGGGTCCCAAACAAGAGCTATATGACTCTTACTAAATTAAGGTTTAGGCTACTGATCTCTCAGAAGATTCTCGGGTTTGTTCTAAAGTGTTGGGTATGCCCTAGTCCCTAGGCATTGTTCCTTGTTTTGTATCATACATTTTGTACCTTGTTATGAGATTGATGTATTATACAATTTATGTCATTGAATAAAGGCATTAATGTATTTATTATATACCTTGTGTAATTTTATAAATATAGTATCCAATGGACATGTCCATCTCCATGTTCACAAGTGTCATGCACTTGGCAGTAGGACCATGGATAGGGGAAACAATATGACCATAAAGTTATCCATAGTCTGTTCCAATCATGGGAATGAATGGAACCAAAGGCTTTCATGAACTTGGTTGTGTGGCAGTGTCTTACCGGCCATTAGACATGGAATGTCAACCAAGTTAATGGGTACATGCAATGGGGCATGGTACTGGATAGATCCACTAAATGAGAAATCCACATGGTATAGTATCAGTAGTTATTCTTATGTAGTACTTATATGGATCCTTTGACCTGACCATATCATGGTGCTGCATGTGAAGTGACATACTTTGGTGTATGCCTAAATGGCCTGTAACAGGGTGCTAGGTATAGGTACATTCGGGTGTGTCAATAAACATGGCAGGGCTATGGATATGCAAAAAGGAATGTCACTCAGTAGTCCACTGAGAAGATATCATCGGCCACTTGATGAGTGCAACTGATAAGAGTGTGGCCATACCAAAACAAGTTGGAACTTGTTTATAAGCATCTGTTCATTTGGGATCAATTAAATATCCGGACACAAAAGAGGATGATTAATCCATGATTCTGTGTTGGACACCGCTATCAATGACATGGGATATACAAGTTTAAACTACAGGGTTTTGATTTTAGTTGGACTGCTATCTTCATCTTAATTGGGGGCTGTAGTGGCTTACTAGAGCCCGCCTACAATCTGTAGACCATAGGCCCATTGCCAACATGAAGACGGGCCCATAGGATCTGATAAGTGAAAATTATACCAAGAAATTTAGTGAGAATTCAACATTTAATTGATTAAAATTTTGTTGAGAATAGCGAAATCATGGCTAAATATGAGTTTCCAGGCCTTCTGCCTCATTCAGCGAGGTTGCTCGTTTTAGGAAATCTCAAAATGTTGAAGAAGAAGAGAAAAGAAGTGTTGAAGGCAGTTTCATGAATGGGCCGGATCTGAAGAGAAGGGTGGGGCCCAAGAGTGGAGGAGGAGATATTTTGTTGACAGAAATTCCTTTGTTGTCCTTAGCTTATCAAACAAGCTAATTTCTTATGTGCTTGTAAATGTTTTGACAATATTTTAACATGTACTTGCTCCATGGATGGTTGACACCTCATTACCTCTAGAACTCACTTTTTAGGACTATAAATACTCTACTATTTGGGGGTAGGAGAGCATTAATTTTTGCTCAACTACTTGTTCATTTGAATCTTTAATTTTAGTTTAGTTCTTGAAAGTTTAATATTTCTTTCATCTGGGAAATCTCATTTTTATTGCTATTATGTGTAGTGAGTAGATTGCCTAGCAGGCCGAAACCAGCTTAGGCTGGTGGTCTTAGGAAGTCTTTCTCTGTTTTTATTATGAATATCATGTTTTGATCATTGTGTGGTGATGTGCTTAAATTTATTATGGGAAAGGGCCCTCTCATATTTTTAGTAGTCCTGATGAGACCGAGAGGAGATTTAGGAGTATGGAAAATCACACACACACACACACACACTTTCCATAAGGCTGAGAGGAGATTAGCAGTGTGCTAAGGGTTTCTACTTGATGTGGAATGCTTGCTAGTTTTAATGCATGATTTCCTATGCTAAGTGAGGTCGAGAGATAAGCTTAGTTGTGGGTTATAGATCCAAGTGAATAGAGCGTAAGAGACCTTAGATCTACATTTTTTAATATATTCATAGTAAATTTCAGAGGAAGATAGTCTGAGATTGCCTGTTTAGCTGGTGAAAGCTTGTGTTTTTATCATTATTGTTTTATATTATTCAGTTCTATGCAATCTTGCATTTATTTTGCATGTTTTCTATTTTCAATTTACATGATTTCTCTGGACTAATTTAACTAGAAAACCTTTAAATTTGGTGATTGACTAGGAACTTTTTGAATTTTCCCTTACTCCCCGTGGATACGACACTTGTCTTACCTAATACTACAATTGACCTAGTATACTTGCTAGTGCACAAACCTAAGACAACAAGTTTTTGGCACCATTGCTGGGGAGTAATGGTTTCAAATTCTTTTAAAAATTTTCGATAAATTTGTGTGTTTGATTTGGTGTTTTGTGTTTTTATGCATAAATTCTCTGTTTAAGCAATCTCCTGGTGTATGCGAAGAGCTAGCATTCCTTTAATTCCTATAGATCCAGAGATTGAGAGAACTTATAGGAGAAGAAGTGGTGCTGCCAGAAGAGTTCTCAAAAGACAGAGAATGGCTGAACAAAATCCACCACCAGAAGGAGAGGGAGAGGTTCACTTGCCCCCTCCAAGGCAAAGACTCAAAGAATATTCGAGACCTATCACTGAGGGACACTCTTCTTGTATTGTTATACCTAATGAAGGGGACAATGTTTTTGAGATCAAAGCATACATGATGCAAATGCTTCAAGCTGCTATTCAATTTGGAGGATTACCCGGAGAAGATCCAAATGCTAACATCCAAGATTTTGTGACTATTCAGATGATGTGATAAGATTGAAGCTTTTCCCTTTTTCACTTAGGGATAAGGCTAAAAGTTGGCTGAAAAACCTTCAACCAAGCTCAGTTACAACCTGGGATGAGATGGCATGAGTCTTCTTGACTAAGTACTTTCCACCTAGGCAAGCAATCAAGCTAAGGAATGAGGTTACTCATTTCAATCAGCAACATGATGAATCTTTGTCAGAAGCATGCGAAAGATACAAGGAACTCTTGAGAAAAGTACCAAACCATGGATTTCCCATGTGGATGCAAATTCAAAATTTCTACAATGGTTTCACCAATGCATATAAGATTCAAATTGAATCCGTGGCCAATGGAGACCCGGAAGAGCTTGCACCTGAAGAGCTTTATGAGCTGATAGAAAGATTGGTCAATACCAGTTATAAATGGCACTCAGTAAGTAAGGATCGAGAAAAGATTGGAGAATCAGATGCTGTTGCCAAGCTTTCCAACAAAGTAGACTTGATTCTTAGACAGTTAGCAAAACAGAATGTCTCAGCTATTTCAAGTTCAAAGCTTTCCTATGATTTCTGTGGTGGTGACCATAGAAACATTGATTGTGACACTTCACTCACTCAAGAGCAATGTGATTACATTGGAAACAATCTAAGGTAGAACAATCCATTTTCCAACACTTACAATCTAGGTTGGCGCAACCATCCTTATTTTTCATGGAATCAACAGCCTGGCAAACAATCTCAAGCACCCTGCCAGCAGAATCACAACAACTTCTAAGCACATTAGCAACCTCAGAATGTTCATCAAGCCAGACCTTCTTATGCTTCTAAGAATTCTAATATTGAGGAGATGAAGCAAATGATGTCTCAATTCATGAAGTAGAACCTGTTGGAAATGCCCTAGTCCCGAGGCATTGGTCCTTGTATTTGTACTATATATTTATTGGATTTATGTGTTGTACTCATTTGTGTCATTAATAAAGGCATCAATCCATTTATTATATCTATCTTGTGCAATATATTAAATGAAGTATCCAATGGACATATCTATATCCATGACGACTAGTGTCATGCACTTAGCAGTAAGACCATGGATAGGGTAAACGATATGACCATAAATAGATCCGTAGTCTGTTCCAGTCATGGGAATGAATGGAACAACAGACTATCATTAACCTGGTTGTATGGCGGTGTCTTACCGGTCATTGGACATGGGATGTCAACCAAGTTAATGGGTACATGCCTAGGAGCATGGTACTGGATAGATCCGCTAAACTAGTAATCCACATGGTATGGTATCACAATGGATTCTCGTGTAGTACTTGTATGGATCCTTTGACCTGACCATATGATGGTGTTACATGTGAAGTCGCATACTTAGGGGTACGCCTAAAGGGCCTGTAATAGGGTGCCAAGTATGGGTGCTTTCGGGTATGTCACTGAACATGGTAATCCTATGGATATGCAGAAGGGATTTGTCACTCAGTAACCAACTGAGAAGATATCACCGGCCTCTTGATGAATGTGACTGATAAGAGTGTGGCCACACCCAAACAAGTTGGAACTTGTTTGTGAGCATCAGTACATACGGGATCAAGTTAATGTCCGAACACAAAAGAGGGTGATCAATCCATGCCTCTGTGTTGGACACCGATATCAATGACATGGGATGTACAAGTTTAAACTACAGGTTTATGATATCAGTTAGACTGCCATCTCCATCTTAATTGGGGGCTGTAGTGGCTTGCTAGAGCCCAACTGCAGTCTGCGGGCCAAAGGCCCGCTGCCAACATAAAGATGGGCCCACAGGATCATACACATAGAACGATAGAATGCAGACTTAAGGAATCACTTGTATACTTGGAGTATACACAGTGGAGGGAGAAGCATGTATATATTAATTATATTATAAGGATCAATTGGATTGGTCATAATAATAAAATTAATATATTCTATTGGCTCTTCATAATTAATTGGATTAATTATGAAATTATATCCTAGGTGGAAATATTCATATGTATGGGTTTACATATGATTTTATTTTGTGTAGATTTAATTTTAATTTGATGGATTAAATTAATTGTCAAACTAATTTTAATTTAGATATAAATAATATATTACTTGGAGTAATATATTAAATACATGGGTATATTAAAATTGGGCTTGAAATTAATTTAAACCAGAATAATTAAAATTAGACTGGGCCTAAATTAAAACATGGAAGCCCGCACAGAATAGAGAGGAGCCAAGATGGGCCTGAATTCCCCTAAGGGAATTCGGCCAACCCTAGGTATAAATACCTAGGGTTAGAAAAATTCGGCCACCACTAGCATTTGGAGACCTAGCCGAAATTTCCCTAGCTCCTCCTCTCCATTGTTTTGTTTTTCCGACGCTAGCACGGGTTGCATTTGCCAAGCGTTCGTGTACGTGAGAGTGGAGGAATTCTACCTTGAATTCTGCAGTCATCATCCATCTCAGAAAGAGATTTTTCTAGTAAGAAATTTAATCCCTTTCTATTTATTTTAAGTTTTTTTCAATTTCCACCTCAATTGCACCTGGGACTGGATTTGAGGAAATCACCGCGTTCTTCCGCTTTTATCGGGTGATTTCCGGTGACAAATCCCAACAGTGGTATCAGAGCAGGCTTTTGATCCGTGGAAATTAATTAATTTGGTTGAATCCCTGTTTTGAAATTGGATGTTTTTGTTTGGGATTCGTGGTATGGGTTTTATGATTTTTCCCATATGTTTTGATACAATGAAAATTAATATTGCATATTGGTTTATGTTGTTTTAATTTTATTGTATTATTGTAATTCTTGGTGAATTGCTATGGATGATGATTGGTGATTTTTTATTTTAATTTTGGATTTAAAAAAAAAAATCGGCCTCCCGGGGGCGGGGCTGCCGGCGGCGGAATCGCCGTCGGCGGCCGCCACAAGCGGCGGCCGCCACAAGCATCGGCCGCGCAAGCGGCTGGTGCCGCTGGTTCCAGCAACAGCGGGCTGCTGCTGGGCAGTGGCCGCTGGGCGGCCATTGCACAGCGGCAGTACCGCTGCAGGCGGCTGCAGCGGGCCGGGCCCTGTGTTTTGGATTTTGCGGGTATTTTGGGTCCGGGGCCCAGTTTTGAAATTTTAATTGGTTTTAAAATTCGTGTGTTTAAATTTATGTAATTTAAATGCGCATGGTTTCTTGGATGAATTTTATTTCGTTCATGTGATATTAGTTTTGGAAATTAATATGGTTAATGGAAATTGGTTCGGGTAATTTTGGCACAATTACTCGGACGACTAAATTGGACCCATGGTGTCCCAATTCTAGTGGGAGCAGTTGGACTGCCTGGGCTGGAGGCCCAAAGCCCGTTAAGGGTTAGAACCATGGTGGGCCAAAATTGGCGATTTCCTAATAATGGCTTTGACGTAATTTAAATGGGCTTGAATCATGCATTTTGACATGCTTTTGAATTGTATGTATTGGATGCATATGAATGGTTGAATGAATGTTTGATTGGATGCTATTGGGCCTTTTACGAGTTGGGTTGTATTTTGTCTTTTGGGTAAATACGGCCTGCGTGTCGTTTTCTTTTAATGTAATTTTATTTTATTTAAATTAAATATTATAAAATTTGTAAAAGAAGAAGCCCATGGAGTGGTGAGCCCAAGTGGAGGTGCAAGCCCAAATTGGAGGTGCAAGCCCAGAAGGAGAAGATGGAGGCCCGCCTAATATATGTTTCTAGTATAGGTTTACTAGCATAATATTAGGATGTAATATAGGCCCATAGCCGTCCATTTTAATTTTGTTTGATCATTTTATATTCATTTGCATGTATGAATGTATGTTTCAAATAGCTCATTCACCCGCCTTATGTATGTAAGCCATTATTATTGAATCTAATAACCAAACGGAAATTACTAAGTCACTTAAAAGTGCTTCCCTCATTCAAAACCGAATCGAAGTGGGAATAGGCCAGTTGTAGACCATGCCCTCGCAGGATGCACTGGAGTATTGTCACTTTGTATTGGGTTAGAGTATGGGATACTCTAACACTTGGATGGAGGTTTTGACTTAGCATGGGTAGTAGGATTCTCTTGGCCCTAAGCACAGATGGGTAAGTGCCAACAAGCCCATCAAACCGAGAGTCCCTAGGTTGGGATTGGACGGTGTTCCTACCTAAATAATTAAGGTATAGTTGTACCAAACCCTCGTTTGGCTATATCTTAATGAAATATGGATCTCGGCCCATGAGCCCAACAACTCGGTTAAATTAATAACTTGATTCATTATTAATTTTATATGGGAACAACAAAGTAAAGCCCTTTATTAACACTCTAAATGTTTTTCTGTGTAGAAACACCCAAATGGCAAACACTAATACCTTATCACTGCGATCGATTCTTGAGAAGGACAAGCTTTCCGGTCCTAACTTTTTAGACTGGTCTAGGAACTTGAGGATAGTTCTAAGACAAGAATCCAAAGAGTAGGTGCTGGAAAGGCCTGTGCCGGCTGCACCTCAGGGATGTAATCCAACGGCTGCACAGCTAGCGGAATACGAGGCGCACGTCAAGGACAACCGGGATGTGACGTGCCTTATGTTGGCGTGCATGGTCCCCGAACTGCAAAAACAGTTTATGGACCATCAAGCCTATGCTATAATAACAACTCTTAACAAGATGTTTCAAGAGCAAGCTCGTCAGGAAAGGTACCTGACCAATAAGGCATTCCACTCTTGTAAGATGGGGGCCGGGACATTTGTGAGTGCACACGTGCTCAAGATGAAGGACTATTTGGATACTTTGGCCCATCTCAGATCGCCTATCTCTCAAGAGTTGGCGGTGGACACAATCCTTGCGTCCTTGCCGGATTCTTATGATCAGTTCATCCTTAACTACAATATGCAAGGGATGAACCGCACTGTCAGTGAGCTGCATGGGATGCTAAAGCTTACTGAGCAGTTGATCAAGAAGACTCCGCCGGTGCTGCTGGTTAACAAGGGGAACGCTCCTCTTGCTAAGGGTAAGGCCAAGGAAAAGGCCAAGAAGGCCAAAGCCAAGAAGGCCAAGGCCCAACCCAAGGGCCAGCAGAAGGCAGGTCCTGAGGACGTCTGTTTCGGGTGCAGACAGGCGGGCCATTGGAAGAGATCGTGTCCCAAGCTGATGGGAGAGCAAAGAAGGGGCCAAGGTGCGTCCTCTTCAAGTATTTATGTTATAGATATTAACCTTACTGTTTCAACATCCTGGGTATTGGATACTGGATGTGGTTCTCACATTTGTTGCAATGTGCAGGGACTTAAGAACAGAAGGTTGTTGGGGTCGGGAGAGGTGGACTTGCGGGTCGGGAATGGAGCAAGGGTTGCTGCCATAGAGATCGGCGAATACCACCTAATAATGCCCAGCGGATTGGTTTTAATTTTAGAACATTGTTACTTTGTACCTGCTATGTGCAGGAATATTATCTCTGTATCAATGTTGGATATTTCTGGATTTGAATTTTCTATTATAAATGGTCGAATTTCTATATCCAGAGAGGGGTTATTTTATGGAGATGCTCTGTTAAATAATGGCCTGTATGTCCTGGACTTAAATGAAACCAATCACATCTATAACATAAACACGAAAAGGGTTAAGCCTAACAAACTTAATCCAGTCTACCTATGGCATTGTCATCTTGGCCATATAAACGAGAAGCGCATAGCTAGGCTTCACAAAGCTGGAGTCCTAGGGTCATTTGACTTGGAGTCAATTGATACATGTGAATCATGTTTAAGAGGAAAGATGACAAAGGCGCCTTTTAGCAAAAGGGCTGAAAGGGCCACTGGCTTGTTGGACCTAATACATTCAGATGTATGTGGACCTATGAGCGCAGCAACCAGAGGTGGACATCTGTACTTCGTCACGTTCACGGATGATTTTAGCAGATATGGCTATGTCTATCTGATGAAACAGAAGTCCGAGACCCTTGATAGGTTCAAGGAATTTAGGAACGAGGTACAGAACCAGCTAGGCAGGAACATCAAAGCCCTTCGGTCGGACCGAGGCGGTGAGTACATGAGCCTAGAGTTTGACTCATACTTGAGAGAGCATGGAATAGTTCCATAGCTCACTCCTCCTGGAACACCACAATGGAATGGGGTGTCCGAACGGAGGAATAGGAGCTTGTTGGACATGGTCCGCTCAATGATGAGTCAAGCATCTCTCCCAATTAGCTTCTGGGGACACGCCCTCGAGACAGCAGCTCTCATCTTAAACAATACTCCGACTAAGGCTGTGGAAAAGACCCCATATCAGATATGGACGGGCAAGGAGCCCAATGTGTCTTTCCTAAGGATTTGGGGATGCGAAGCACATGTCAAGAAATTGACTAGTGGCAAGCTGGAGCCCAAAACCGATAAATGCCTGTTTGTGGGCTACCCTAGGGAAACCAAAGGGTATTACTTCTACAACCCCGCCGAGAACAAGGTGTTCGTGGCAAGGAAGGGGGTCTTTCTGGAAAAGGAGTTCCTTTCCAAGAAAGATAATGGGAGCAACATTGAACTCAGGGAAGTTTAAGGTCCACAAGCTCTTGAAGAGGATAGCTCGGAGGCCCAGGTGGAGCTTCCACAAGTGGAGGCACCGACCCAGGCCACACAAGAACCTAGAAGGTCTGGTAGGGATCGTCGGGAACCGGAGAGGTATGGTTTCCTCGTCACCGATGATCAAACTCTTCTCATCTGGGATGAAGAAGAACCTAAAACCTACCAAGAGGCTATGGCCAGCCCACAGTCTGCGAATTGGCGTAAAGCCATGGAGGTAGAAATGCAATCTATGTACGATAATCAAGTTTGGAACTTGGTTGATCCACCTCCGGGTGCCAAGGTAATAGGTTGCAAGTGGTGCTATAAGCTAAAAGCTGATAATACCTTCAAGGGGCGTCTGGTTGCGAAAGGTTTCAGACAAGTCCATGGGATAGACTATGATGAAACTTTCTCACCAGTAGCCATGCTCATGTCCATCAGGATACTACTGGCCATAGCCGCATGGTATGACTATGAGGTATGGCAGATGGATGTCAAAACCGCTTTCCTTAATGGAAAGCTACTCGCGGTGTGTACATGACACAACCTGAGGGTTTTGTCAATCCTAAGTATCCGGGAAGGGTATGCAAACTTCAAAGGTCCATTTATGGACTGAAGCAAGCATCCCGTAGTTGGAATCTAAGATTCAATAAGGCTATAAAGGAATATGGCTTCATACAGAATCTGGATGAGCCTTGTGTGTATAAGAGGACTAGTGGGAGCATTGTCACATTTTTGGTACTGTATGTAGACGACATCCTACTCATTGGAAGCGACATACCTACACTGCAAGGGGTAAAGCAGTGGCTGAGTAAGCGCTTCGCAATGAAGGACTTAGGCGAAGCCGAGATGATCCTAGGGATCAAGATCTATAGGGATAGATCAAATCGGCTTCTGGGCCTAAGTCAGGCTTCGTACATTGACAAAGTTCTGAAAAGATTCAGCATGGATCGGGCCAAGAAAGGTTTCTTGCCAATGGGCCATGGCCTGAAACTTAGTAAGAAGAACTGTCCTAAAACAAGGGAGGACAGGGAGAACATGAAATTGGTTCCATATGCCTCGGCTATTGGATCAATTATGTACTCTATGTTGTGTACGAGACCTGATGTTGCCTTTGCACTGAGTATGACGAGCCGATACCAGCAGGATCCCAGGGAGGATCACAGGAAAGCTGTCAAGGCAATCCTTAAGTACCTTAACCGGACCAAGGATAGCTTCTTGGTGTATGGTGGTCAGGAAGTGCTATCAGTTACTGGGTATACTGATACAAGCTTCCAGACAGACCAAGATGAGTACCAATCGCAGTCAGGGTATGTATTCTTGCTGAATGGTGGTGCTGTAAGCTGGAGGAGCTCAAAGCAACCAACCATAGCGGACTCTACAACAGAAGCTGAGTACATCGCTGCGTGTGATGTAGCTAAGGAAGCTGTGTGGATGAAGAAGTTTATCACTGAGTTGGGAGTAGTGCCAACTATCCAGGACCCAGTCGATATCTTCTGTGACAACAATGGGGCCGTCGCACAAGCTAAGGAGCCCTGGTCACACAAGAACACAAAGCACGTGCTCAGAAAGTTTCACCTCATACGAGAAATCGCGGAGAGAGGTGACATTGCATTGCACAGAGTGGACACCGAGGATAATGTCGCAGATCCATTGACCAAGGCGCTGGCCCAGCCCAAGCACGAGGGTCATACTAGATCTATAGGGATTAGGCCCATGCCTAGTTGGAACTAGTGCAAGTGGGAGATTGTTGGGAATGCCCTAGTCCCGAGGCATTGGTCCTTGTATTTGTACTATACATTTATTGGATTTATGTGTTGTACTCATTTGTGTCATTAATAAGGGCATCAATTCATTTATTATATCTATCTTGTGCAATATATTAAATGAAGTATCCAATGGACATATCTATATCCATGACGACTAGTGTCATGCACTTAGCAGTAAGACCATGGATAGGGTAAACGATATGACCATAAATAGATCCGTAGTCTGTTCCAGTCATGGGAATGAATGGAACAACAGACTATCATTAACCTGGTTGTATGGCGGTGTCTTACCGGTCATTGGACATGGGATGTCAACCAAGTTAATGGGTACATGCCTAGGAGCATGGTACTGGATAGATCCGCTAAACGAGTAATCCACATGGTATGGTATCACAATGGATTCTCGTGTAGTACTTGTATGGATCCTTTGACCTGACCATATGATGGTGTTACATGTGAAGTCGCATACTTAGGGGTACGCCTAAAGGGCCTGTAATAGGGTGCCAAGTATGGGTGCTTTCGGGTATGTCACTGAACATGGTAATACTATGGATATGCAGAAGGGATTTGTCACTCAGTAACCAACTGAGAAGATATCACCGGCCTCTTGATGAATGTGACTGATAAGAGTGTGGCCACACCCAAACAAGTTGGAACTTGTTTGTGAGCATCAGTACATTCAAGATCAAGTTAATGTCCGGACACAAAAGAGGGTGATCAATCCATGCCTCTGTGTTGGACACCGATATCAATGACATGGGATGTACAAGTTTAAACTACAGGGTTATGATATCAGTTAGACTGCCATCTCCATCTTAATTGGGGGCTGCAGTGGCTTGCTAGAGCCCAACTGCAGTCTGCGGGCCAAAGGCCCACTGCCAACATAAAGATGGGCCCACAAGATCGTACACATAGAACGATAGAATGCAGACTTAAGGAATCACTTGTATACTTGGAGTATACACAGTGGAGGGAGAAGCATGTATATATTAATTATATTATAAGGATCAATTGGATTGGTCATAATAATAAAATTAATATATTCTATTGGCTCTTCATAATTAATTGGATTAATTATGAAATTATTTCCTAGGTGGAAATATTCATATGTATGGGTTTACATATGATTTTATTTTGTGTAGATTTAATTTTAATTTGATGGATTAAATTAATTGTCAAACTAATTTTAATTTAGATGTAAATAATATATTACTTGGAGTAATATATTAAATACATGGGTATATTAAAATTGGGCTTGAAATTAATTTAAACCAGAATAATTAAAATTAGACTGGGCCTAAATTAAAACATGGAAGCCCGCACAGAATAGAGAGGAGCCAACATGGGCCTGAATTCCCCTAAGGGAATTCGGCCAACCCTAGGTATAAATACCTAGGGTTAGAAAAATTCGGCCACCACTAGTATTTGGAGACCTAGCCGAAATTTCCCTAGCTCCTCCTCTCCATTGTTTTGTTTTTCCGACGCTAGCACAGGTTGCATTTGCCAAGCGTTCGTGTACGTGAGAGTGGAGGAATTCTACCTTGAATTCTGCAGTCATCATCCATCTCAGAAAGAGATTTTCCTGGTAAGAAATTTAATCCCTTTCTATTTATTTTAAGTTTTTTTCAATTTCCACCTCAATTGCTCCTGGGACTGGATTTGAGGAAATCACACGTTCTTCCGCTTTTATCGGGTGATTTCCGGTGACAAATCCCAACAGACCCAAGCTTACATGAAGAATATAGAGACTCAGCTCCAGCAACTCACAAATATTGTCACTCCAAAGAACAAAAGAGTCATTCCGAGCAATACTGAACCCAATCCAAGAGAGGAGTGTAAAGCTATTACACTTCGGAGTGGTAGGAAAGTTGAGCAACCTAATAAGATGATTATTGCTGAGGATGAGGGAAATACAGGAGAGAAGAATGCTGAGGGGAACAAGCAACATGAGATGGCCAAGCAATTTGACAAGTTCTTAGAAGTCTTCAAGAAGCTTCACATCAACATACCCTTTGTGGGAGCACTTGCATAAATGCCTATGTAAATTCCTGAAAGAGCTTTTAGCAAACAAGAAGAAATTAGAGAATGTAGCAATGGTACAACTCAATAGAGATTGCTCATCGATCCTTCAGAGCAAGCAACCTTTGCCTACCAAGATCAAAGATCCAGGGAGTTTTTCTATACCATATTCTATAGGCAATCTTAACATTGAGAATGCACTTTGTGATCTAGGAGCAAGTATTAATCTTATGCCATACTACATTTATAAACAATTAGGATTAGGAGAACCTCAACTTACTAGGGTTTCTATACAGCTTGCTGATAGAACTGTGAGGTATCCTAGGGGAATAATTATGGATGTCTTAGTCAAGGTAGGAAAGTTTATACTTTCTGTTGATTTCATTATTATGGATATGGATGAAGACTTGCATGTTCCTATTATTTTAGGAAGACCTTTCTTAGCAACAGGCCGTGTTGGGGAATTAATCGCACAAAACAAACATAAAACGCAGCGGATAAAAGATTAATCCCCACCAAGGACCCATGTACATCGCATTGAATCGGAAGGAGGGTTAAAGAATTACCTTAATTCTTTGAAGATTGAATCAAGCAGGAACCAAAATAGCTTCCCTCTACGGTTGATCCACACGGAGCAATACGTCCACCGCGTGCTAGCGCCGGATTTGAAGAACAATTCTTCGAACGAGAGAAGAGAGACCAAAGTTTCGAAAACTTGGAAAAAAAGCAAGGCAAAAGTCGGCTGCCTTTTTCTTGGAAAAGGCTGGCCGAAAATTTGTTGTATTATTAGTGTAGAGAGTGATTAGGTTTTAGGTTAATTGTTTCCTTAAATAATTAACCTAAATAGTTAATTATAATTATGACCTAATACACCTATTAGTTATAATTATATATTAACCCACACAATTTAATATTAATTCTCAATTAACATTAAATCAAATCAATTCTCCATAATACATATATGTATATATATAATATTATAATTAATTATATCTCCATATAATTTAATTATAATATGTAGCATACTTTATGCAATATTAATCACATTAATATTTATATATACATACATAAATATATATCACTATATATATTTATTCTCTTTCTCATTCATAAATTATTATCCAATAATAATTTATACCCGATAAGATGAACTTCATTTTGCTCTTGTGTGTGACCCCATAGGATCATATTAATTGGCAATAAGGAAATTACCATAATGTCCTTATAGGTCACAAGTGGACTCTAGCAAGCCATTACGACTACCCAATTAATATGATTGGAATGATCCAATACCTATTTATAGAATGTCATATTCCCTTTTGTCTCTTTGATATCAAGATTAATTATAAGACATGGTACACTTGTCAATCTTATATAATTAATCATATGCTTTCTCGATCTCAAAGTAAACTGTTCAGACAAATCAATTGATACTCTTATCAATTATTTGAGCACGGCCATGCATTTAACAGTCTTACTTATCGAGGGGCCCAGTGATATCGCTCTCTTGTTAGAGAGGGACAAAATCCCATATCTGTCACTCACATCCCTAAGCATGAGTCATATTGTACCCAACCACAGCCTTTATAACTACTCTGTTACAAGCAGCGTTTGACTGCGTCAAAGCACAACATGAATTCATCCCGGAATCCATGGTGACCTCAGGTCAAAGGAATCAGCTGATGACACTACTATAATCAAGATTAGTTGTGACACGTGACCATGAACTTGATCTTATAGTGGGTCTCCAGCAACATGTTCTCTAACACATTGCCCGTGAGTATAATCTGTATCTGTATACACTATATTCATCTTATGAATATCCATTATCACTCACACTAGTCTTAGTTTGTTATTATTCCCATAATAACAATCGACTAGGGAAATTTAGAATTACACAATTAATTCATGGATACATTATCATAAATACTAACATACAAATATATATGATAAAATAAGTCTTTATTAATGACTTAAGAAGATTGTTTACATAATCCAACATTGGCTTAGGGCACAATCTCTAACAGGCCGGGCATTGATTGGTGTTCATGATGGCAAGTTAATTTTGAAAATTCATGATGAGGAAGTTGTTTTTAAGATGAATGAAGCTATGAAGTATCCTCCTGCTTGTGATGATTATTGTTATTTCATTGATGCCACTAATGTGAATTTAAATCCCTTCTTTATATAGGAATTTGAGAGTGAGGACTTTGAAGATGAAGAAGAAACTATAGAGAGGCAAATTGAAGCTGAAACGGGCTGTCCAGCAACTTTGAGAAGCATATAGTTTATTGAACCTTTGAATTATACACCCACATTACATTCCAAACCTTCCATTGAGGAGCCTCCCATTTTAGAACTTAAACCACTACCTTCCCACTTGGAGTATGCTTTCCTTGATCCACCAAACAACCTTCTTGTAATTATATCTTCCAAGATTACTCAAGATCAAAAAGCCTAATTACTTTTTGTGTTGAGGAAGAGCAAGGAAGTAATGGCCTGGACAATTTCAAATATCAAAGGGATTAGCCCTTCTATTTGTGTTCACCGTATTCTAATGGAGGAAGACCATAAACCTATTGTGCAACCTCAAAGGAGACTGAACCCCAATATGAAAGAAGTGGTGAAGAAGGAGGTGATTAAGTTACTTGATGCTAGGATTATCTACCCAATCTCATATTCAGTTTGGACTAGTCTTGTCCAAGTAATGCATAAGAAGGGTGGGATTACTGTTATTCAAAATGAGCAAAATGAACTTATTCCCATAAGAATAGTCACTGGATGGAGAGTCTGTATTGATTACCAAAAGCTTAATGATGCAACAAGAAAGGATCACTTCCCTCTGCCATTCATATCTCAGATGCTAGAAAGAATTTCTGGTTATGCATTCTACTGTTTCCTTGATGGTTACTCAGGATACAACCAAATCCCAATTCATCCACAATATCAAGAGAAAACAACCTTTACCTATCTATATGGCACCTATGCTTATAGGAGTATTCCGTTTGGATTGTGTAATGCCCCTACAACCTTTCAAAGATGTATGATGGCAATTTTCCATGACATGGCAGAAAAGACTATGGAAATTTTCATGGATGATTTTTCAGTATATGGCAAGACTTTCCAATCCTGCCTTAGTAATCTTGACACTGTCCTAATCAGATGTAAGGAGACTAATCTTGTCTTGAATTGGGAGAAATGCCACTATATGGTTAATGAGGGGATTATCCTTGGTCACAAGATTTCCTCAAGAGGCATTGAAGTTGATAGAGCAAAGGTGGAAGTAATAGAAAAGTTGGCCGCTCCAACATCAGTCAAGGAAGTTCGAAGCTTTCTTAGCCATGTTGGATTCTATAGAAGGTTTATTAAAGATTTTTCTAAGATTGCCCAGCTACTTACAGCTCTTCTGCATAAGGATGTCTAATTCAACTTTAATGAAGCTTGTGAGAAAGCCTTTGAAACTCTCAAAGCAAGACTAGTCAACGCTCCAATTTTGATCGCTCCCAATTGGAACCTTTCCTTTGAGCTAATGTGTGATGCAAGTGACACTTGCATTGGAGCAGTTTTGGGATAGAGAATTGACAAGCATTTTCGACCCATTTACTATGCAAGCAAAACCTTGACAGAAACTCAGCAAAACTACACAAACACAGAGAAAGAATTACTCATAGTTGTTTATGCTTTTGACAAATTTAGATCTTATTTGGTTCTGTCCAAGATTACTGTCTTTACAGATCATGCAGCCTTAAAATACCTACTGGCAAAAAAAGATGCGAAACCTTGTCTTATTCGATGGCTCTTGCTTCTATAAGACTTTGATCTTGAGATCAAAGATAAGAAAGGCTTAGAGAACGTAGCTGCAGACCACTTGTCTAGAATTCCACTAAGCAACCTTCGTAAGCAACCTGAGATTGCCGACTCATTTCCTGATGAGCAACTCTATGCAGTACACTCTACACCTTGGTTTGCTGATATTGCAAATTATTTAGCTTGTGGTGTTATGCCTCATTATCTATCTTCCCAACAAAAGAAGAAATTCTTTTCGAATTTAAAATATTATTTTTGGGAGGAACCCTTTCTATTTAAGTTGTGTGCAGATCAAATTATCCGGAGATTTGTTTCACAAGAAGAGGTTCAAGTAATCTTGTCCATGTGCCATACTCAAGAAGCTGGAGGTCACTTTGGTGCAAACCAAACAGCCTCTAAGGTTTTGGAGTATGGATTCTTTTGGCCCACAATCTTTAAGGATTCTCACAGGTTTGTCTTAGAATGCAATGGATGTCAAGGATCAGGTAACATCTCTGCTAAGAATGCTATGCCTTTGCATAATATCATTGTATGTGAGATTTTTGACGTATGGGGCATTATGGGACCCTTTCCAAGCTCAAATGGTAATAAATATATTTTGGTTGCTATGGATTATGTAAGTAAATGGGTAGGGGCTATCGCAAGTCCTACCAATGATGCCCGAGTTGTGGTAAGGTTTCTCAAGAAACTGTTTATAAGGTTTGGAGTTCCTAGAGCAATCATTAGTGATCAAGGTACTCATTTTTGTAACAATCAATTTGAAAGGCTTCTTGCTAAGTATGTAGTCACTTATAGAATTGCTAATCAAGAGAATTCTTGAGAAAACTGTTAGTAATTCTAGGAGAGATTGGTTAAGCTAGCTCGATAATGCGCTTTGGGCATATCGTACAGCCTTTAAAACTCCGATTAGAATGTCACCCTTTAAATTGCTCTATGGAAAGGCTTGTCATCATCCTGTTGAATTAGAGTTTAAAGCTTTATAGGCTCTCACATATCTTAATTTTGACAGGAATGCTATTAGAGAAAAAAGAAAATTACAGCTTAATGAATTGGAAGAGTTCAGATTGTTCAACTATGAGAATGCCATGAACTATGAAGAAAAGATTAAGAAATGGCATGACAAGAAAATTCAAGAAAAGACTTTCTCCCATGGTCAGAAAGTTTTGCTGTATAATTCAAGATTGAGACTCTTTCTAGGTAAGCTTAAGTCAAGATGGACTGGACCCTACACAGTAACCCAAGTCTTCCCACATGGAGCCATTGAGATTGTCAACAAAGGTGGGGAAATCTTCAAGGTCAATGGTCAAAGACTGAAACCTTTTCTTGCACAGAAATCATATGAGGATGCTGGAAGCCTCTAGTTCCTTGATCCCCTTTCAGCAACCTTAGACTGCTTGGTGTCCGCTTCAAACACCAATTGAAGCAAACTCTTTAAACATTTTAATTTTAATTTAACTTTTTGGTGTAAATATTCTAATTATAAATTTATTTCTTTGCAGGTAATTGACTGAATTAAGTATGGGAAGTAACATTAAGCCATAAATTTACGTTTCCTTCTTGTTATACTCCATACTTATTTTTTATTTTTGTCTTACAACCACACGATTTCGAATTTTAAATTTTAAATACATAAATTTTTAATTGCTTAAATATTGGAAAGTGGAGTAATAATAGGGTTGTAAGAGAGAAACGTGGAAAAATGGAGAAACTGTCAAATCAATCCCATCTTTTTCTCTCTCCTCTTACACTCCTACTTTTACTCCCCATGTTTTTTTTTCTTTCTCTCTCTTCAAGCCAGTTTATTTTTAATTTCAAATTTTATAACCGACTTCTTTCTCCTTAATTTTTTTTTTAAGAATTAACTCTTCCTATTTTCATCTCCATCTCTTCAATTTCCTCTGCTTTCTTTTTCTTTCAACATTTTTACTTCTCCGCTCCATCTACTCGCTAAGATTGCCATTATGGGCAAGGAAAAGAAGAACATCAAGAAAGCTACTAGTTATGCCCACCCAAAACCTTTTGCATCCTCCGTTAATGTTTCCATTTCTAAATCGGAAGCGAGTACTATAGAGAAGATGCTGGTAAAGATGAAAACCTTTAACCTCAAAGAGACCGAGAAATATGAGCAGTTCAATAGCCTTCCCCTTGCTACCTTGAGAACTTTCAACTGGAGTGTTCTGGAAAAGGTTGGCCTTAGCGAAGAAATTCGCCAATTGCTAAAGAATGGAGGATTTGAGTTTTATGCTTAGAATGAGGAGCCGGCCTACAGGGAACTAACTCTAGAATTCATCAGCACCTTCAGTCATAATGCTGAGATTACAGAGCTTGATGATAAAAGGAAGTACAGTTTCTGAGTCATGGGAAAACAAAAGACATGTTCGCTACAAGAGTTGAATCAGTATTTGGGAGTGGCTGGAACCAACTTTTTGGAATCGGACGAGTTTGCCCAAGCATACACCGACTTTGCTCCAGAATTCAACCCTACTGCTTTTTGGAAAGTAATCATCGGAAGGAGTGAATACTCTCGACCTCTTCAGCAACCTACATTAAGAAGTACAGCCATAAGATCTTGCAAAAATTTATAGCCAGTTCTTTGTTTGGAAGGAACAACCAGTCTCATGTTCCTAATCAAGATCTTTCCACCCTGTGGTTGAGGGCAAGCGAATGAATCTTGGGGCTTGGTTTGCAAGCTATATTGAGAGTAGCAAGCCCCAGGGAAAGATTTTATGTGGTTTTTATATGACCAGAATTGCGAAAGCCTGCCTAACAGAATTCTCCACAGAAGGTCTTACTCTTGAATGTCAACCTGCAGCTTTCGAGTTTGGAAATCTTAACCAAATGGGTGTCTGCAAGAAGGTTGCTGGAGAGTGGATGCTATGGGATGAAGCTACCAAGTTGGAAAAAGTCCTTGCTACAAAAGCTGCTCAAAAACAAAAAATTAAAACTCCAGCGAAAAGAAAGAGACCTGCTACTAGATCCACCATATCCTCTCAGCCATAGATCATTGAAGACCTCACTTTGACTGACCAAGAAAAGTTAAAGCATTTCGAGCGCATTTCCAAGATGACCCTAGAAATTATGGTGAAGCTTATTGATCACCTTTGGGCAAGGCAAATAGAGGACAGAGATAAGATAGCCCTCATGCCGCACAAAATTGCTCGATTGGAAGCCAAGATTGACCAACAGGATGACAGCTCTGACAGCTCTGACACTATCCTTGAAGTGAACAGTGAACAGCTTGAAGTTGCCCAGCCCAAAGGCAGTGAAAATGTGTTGATGGAGATTACAGAAGAAGAGGAAGAGGAGAACGAAAATCATACTGAGGAAGAAGAAAAAGAGGCGCTTGCAGAAGAAGAGGAGCAAGTCTCCTCTAAGCCAGATGAGTGAAAGCTTTCTTCCTCCTCCATCTCAAAGCTTCTGGTATGTCTCTTTAAACTTCTGCCTGCAACATTTTACTTCAGCTTTGCCATGAGATAGGTAGTTTCCCTTTACCTCACTTTTGCTTAATCAATTGCATGAATTAGTGCTTTGAGGACAAAGCTGCATTTAAGTGTGGGGGAGAGGTTAGATTGCCTACTGGAACTATTATTGATAGTTGTGATAATTGTTGAGAATGCTATTTTGAACTGGATTGCTTGGTATCACTGAGTTACTAATTGAGAATCCTTGCTTGAACATATTGTTGGTTTGAGTAATCTTAGGTTTTATATGTTGTTGTTTTTAGCATCTTGTGAATATTTTGTTTATATCTACAAAGGTTGTCTACTTGTAAATACTTTAGTATATTTGGTTCAGTAAAAAGTTGTCAAAATTTTTGATTTTTTTTTTTTTGTGTTTAATTGATTTGTGGCAGCCAATGAGATTTTCCGAACCTGAGGATGCATGAAGTCTGTATAAAACACTTAAAGTGTGATTGCCTGTTGATTGGAAAAGACCTTAAGTAATGCTGGTTTGGCTGATAAGCAACTTAGGGCTGTGAGACCTTAAATTGTATTTCATCCTGTTAGCTTGAATTAGACTAACTGCAATAGCCTTATATTTTTCTGTGAGGTCTTTGAGCCTGTTTTTCTTGATTAATCAATGAATTCTTGCTTGAATCATTGTGAGTGGGCATGCATAGTCAGTTTTAGCTAGAACTTGATATGGCTAGTTCCTGTCAAGATCACATAGTTTCTCACATGCATAAAGTGATAAAGGCATTTGTTTTAGCCCTTTTGTTTTAATCCCAAAAAGCCACCCTAACAATTTTCTTTCCATTTTAAAATAGCCCCTTGAGCCTTTAAGCCTATTTTGGTTCAACCCGCAAAATTGTTTTACTCGAACCACTTCACATTATGTTGTCCAAAAACACCCTAGGAATGCCAAAGGAATGAATTTAATTGTTTATGCTTAGCAAGCATGTTGAATTGGTTGAACTTGTGCAATTTACCTTTCTGGAAAATTTCATCTTATCCAAAAGAAGTATTCTTATGAAAGCCCCTTTTTTAAAAAAATATATCTTGCAAATCGCCTTTCAATAATTGCCAAAATGCAGTCAGAATTCTCATCTTCTTTTAAGACTTCTTAAGATCAAAGTTTTGAGCAAGCTCAATCTCATATCATATCATATCATCAATACTTACTCCCAAAAAAAAAAAAACTTTCAAGATGTATGCAATTTCTGAAAAAGCTTATAATCCTTAATGAGATTGCTTGTTATTCTTTCCTATGTTTAGTCATAAGAATGCATCTGAATCCTTATGTGTTCCTGTTCATGATCTGTTTAAAGATTGTATGAGTTCTTTTAAGGTTGCTTGCTTTTTGTTTTGATGAATTGTAATTCTTTAGTATTCCTTTAACCTAAAAAGCCTCTTTGACACACCCCTAACCTAAGCCTTACGTTACAACCCTTGTGTAAGACCTTTTGATTATGCATGTGTTTAACTCGAGTGGTGGCGATAGGACCGATTATCAAGCCTATGGTCTAAGATTGCTATGTATTGTTGATGAGAGCTCCTATAAAATTCACCTAAAGCAATTAAGAGTTGAGTGAACCTTAATGGTGAGGCGGTCTTAGTCTAATTTCTTGCTAGTTCGCTAAAATTCAAGGTTTAGTCTCGCTGCCTTAGGCTGTTTCTGAGGCCGAGTCGGTTGCTTGGGAATACTCTGATTAATTTGGTAATCTCAATTTTCGTGTTTTGCATGGAAATCTTGTTGTCTAAGGGTGATGAAATGATTGTTGGTTGCTGCCTAGGTTAATTCAAGAAAGTTTTCTGAAGAATTTCTAAGTTGTGTTTTTCATTTAAGCTTGCCTTTTCTCTTTTTCCTTGAAAAGTTTTCTTTTTCTGTCTTCTTCTGAGATTGCTTGAGGGCAAGCAATGTTCAAGTGTGGGGGTTCTTGATAAATGAAAATTATACTAAGAAATTTAGTGAGAATTCAGCATTTAATGATTAAAATTTTTTTAAGAATAGCTAAAACATGGCTAAATGTGAGTTTTTCCAGGTCTTCTGCCTCATTCAGGGAGGTTGCTCATTTTAGGAAATCTCAGAGCGTTGAAGAAGAAGAGAAGAGAAGTGTTGAAGGCAGCGGCATGAATGGACCGGATCTAAAGAGAAGGGCGAGGTCTAAGAGTGGAGGAGGAGATATTTTGTTGAAGGAAATTCCTTTGTTGTGCTTAGCTTCTCAAGGAAGCTAATTTCTTATGTGCTTGTAAATTTTTTGACAATATTTTAACATGTACTTACTCCATGGATGGTTGACACCTCATTGTCTCTAGAACTCACTTTTTAGGACTATAAATACTCTACTAATTGGTGTAGGAGAGCATTAATTTTTGCTCAACTGCTTATTCATTTGAATCTTTAATTTTAGTTTATTTCTTGAAAGTTTAATATTCTTTTCATCTGGGAAATCTCGTTTTTATTGCTATTATGTGTAGTGAGTAGATTGCCTAGCAGGCTGAAACCAACTTAGACTGGTGGTCTCAGGAAGTCTTTCTCTGTTTTTATTATGAATATCATGTTTTTATGATTGGGTGGTGAAGTGCTTAAATTTAATATGGGAAAGGGCCCTCTTATATTGTTAGTACTCCTGATGAGACCGAGAGGAGATTTAGGGGTATGGAAAATCACACACACACACATTTTCCATGAGACTGAGAGGAGATTAGGAGTGTGCTAAGGGTTTCTATTTGATGTGGAATGCTTGCTGGTTTTAATGCATGATTTCCTATGCTAAGTGAGGTCAAGAGATAAGCTTAGTTGTGGGTCATAGATCCAAGTGAGGTCGAGAGATAACCTTGGTGAATAGAGCGCAAGAGACCTTAGACCTATGTTTCTTAATCTATTCATAGTAAATTTCAGAGGAAGAAAGTCTAAGATTACCTGTTTAGCTGGTGAAAGCCTGTGTTTTTATCATTATTGTTTTATATTATTCAGTTCTACGCAATCTTACATTTATTGCCTTGCATGTTTTCTGTTTTCAATTTACATGATTTCTTTGGACTAATTTAACTGGAAAACCTTTAAATTTGGTGATTTACTAGAAACTTTTAGAATTTTTCCTTACTCCCTATGGATACGACACTTGTCTTACCTAATACTACAATTGACCTAGTATACTTGCTAGTGCACAACCCCAAGGCAACAGGATCATATACATTGAACGTCTGAGCTTGAACTTATCGAATCAACCGTATACTTGGAGTATACCAACTGGAAAAAGAGGATTCTATTTATTATATTATATAGATCAATTGGATTGATCAAAATAATATAATTAATATTTGCATTGGGTTTCTTATAATTAATTCAAATGAATTAATTTTAGATATTTTTTCCTGGCTGGAAATATTTCACATGCATAAGTTATATGTATTTAATTTTATGGAAAGTCTATTTTTAATTCCAAGGTTGAATTAATTGATCAAATTAATTTTAATTTAAATGACAGGTAACATATTATATGGTATACTATATTCACATACATGAAAAATTAAAATTGAATTTTGAATTAAAATTAAGCCTAAATAATTAACATTTGGACTTAGGCTTTTGGGAGAAAAACCCGCATAAAATGAAAACCCTAAAACATAAAAATTCCATAAAGGAATTTTGGCCTACAAGGGATAAAATCCTAGCTGTAATTTTCATCCAGTAGATGTTCTTTGAGGCAGAAAATTTCAGCCCCTCTTCACTTCTCTTCCGACGATCCGAACCCTAGCAGGGGTTCTCGCTCCATAGCCGTTCCTATATGGGATTGTGGAGGAGATCAAATTTGGTTTCTGTAGCCATCTCTGAAAGAGATATTCCTGGTGAGAATCTAAACTTCTCTTTCAAATTTTGTTGTTTTTTATTTCCACTTCAATTGCTCCTGGGTCTCAGATTTGAGAAAACAATCCAAGCTTCTGCTTTAATCGGATGTTTTGCGATGAAAAATCTGTTCATAAAGCTCATTATGTTCCTGTCTTTCATCCTTTAAACCGATTTCTATAGAAAATTCTATGCAAAGGATAAGTAACTGAGTTTTCATCATTGAGGTTGGATAAATTCACGCTCACACCCACCAAGGTAAAAAATGAAGGAGTTTTTCAACCCTTCGTCTATGAGACACTTTTCATGCATAGTTTTACCCAACGACAGAGATAATGTGGTTGAAATCAAAGCCTCCATGATTCGAATGTTGCAAAAACTTATTCAATTTAAAGGATTTCCAAATGAGGACCCTAATAATCATATTCATGATTTTCTTAATATTCGCAAAACCTTTAAAACTAATTGTGTTGTTTCTAATGACATGATTAGGTTGAAGTTGTTCCCATCCTCATTGAGGGGAAAAGCCAAATCTTAGCTTAACTCTTTACAACTAGTTTGAGCTGATGATTCTCGAGATGGGCCGCATGGTTGGGCCAGAGGGTTTTTCAAAATATAGAGTTTGGTTTTGGTTTTTATGAAAACGGGTTTGATGGTTTTAGAGAAAAAGCGAAACAAAAAGGAACGTATGAAATAGATTCCTCACACCTTAAAGGTTGACAAAGTCGCCACCCGGCTCAGCTCTTATCAGGTAATTGTGGTATAGCTAAGCCTGATAGGGATTCCTATACCATTAAGACAAAGATTCTGGTCCAAACAAACCACTTATTTCTGTTTTATTTTGAAATAACATTTAACTTTACCAGATATGCGTTTTTTGTTATTTTATTCCTTATTCAATATTCAACCCTAGTTATATGCTATATGCTAATACAGAAAGCCGTAAGTAAATTTAGAAAAAGATAAATAAATTCAGGAAATAAAATTATTACAACCATATTAAAGAAACTAAGCTATGGGGTACATTTGATAAAATGGGACCGGGGTTACAAACGCCTATTTTACATTAAATATTCTAAAGATAGAAAGCTAGCATACATCTACCCTAACATACATCCACCTGTAAGACAAGGGTTAGTGATACAAATGAATATATACACTTTGGACTGAATAGGACAAAATGGACGATCCTGATAGCTAGGGGTCAAGAATTTATGGGATAATTGGGAAAACTCGACAGGTTTACTCGATTAGACCTGGAAAACATTTTATAAATGCCCTGTATTTTTGGATATGGAGAAAACAGTTTTGCAAAAAATAGTTTTGCCAATTTCATTAAAAATTCTCCAAAATTAAAGCTAAGCCATAAAGCGATAAACACCCAAAATCAATTTTAGAAAAATGCTAAAAAATATATATAAACTTTTATACTCAAAATGATTATTATTAGAAAAATCTATTTATGTATAATACAAAGTAAAATACTGATAAAATATAAAAATTCTAGAAAATATTTCTTCTCCTTGCTAATTTGGCTATTTTAGCTTGCCTTAGGGGGGGTGCTGAGCTCACTGGATCATAGGGAAACAGATTCTAGAAAATAATCCATATGGCCTAAAAGATTAGCGACCTAAAACCAAAATTCATAGAAAATGCTTGAAATCAATTTTTTGGAGTCCAAAGAAGATGAGCCTTACGACTTAAAAGATGAACTATACGGCTTAAAACTAAAATTTGTAGAAACTATTCAAAATTAATTATAGAAAAGACTAGTTTTAAAGAACAAAGCCGTACAACATAAAAGATGAGCCGTGCGGCTCAAAAGATGAGCTGTACTGAAATTTGTAGAAGATTTTTTGAACCTGGATAGTAGTAAACACACTTAAACAAAATCAAACAAGTTGGAAATGAATAATAGCGAATTTATAGCCTATTAGAAGTTACCTTTGAAGTGTGTATCCAAAATTTGATTAAGTGCTCAGATCCGATCCTTGAAGCTTGAAATGGATTCTAACTCACTGATTCCAACTCGGAGTTTGTCAAAAACCTGAAAGCAGTTGTAAGACGCCTTGATCTTCTACTATACATGTGTAAGATAAGCTTGGTGTTGAAGTTTTATAAAGAACAGATGATGATTTTGAGTCTTGTATGGGATTTTTAATGGTTTAAGGAGATGAAAGTGAGAAACCGAGTGATGAACCATGAAGCTTTGGTTAAGGAAAAACTTAAGCTTTTTGATCTTTCTGTAATGGTTCTTTCAAGTCCGTAATGATGGTTCTCTTGCTATTTTTAGTTGCTCAAGAAAAATACATTTTATTATGTTTCTTAAGTGGCAAGTTGCTCGAAATTCTAGCTTTTCGAGATAGGTCGTACGACCTATCTTTCTCAAAGTTAGGCCGTACGGCCTAAAAGTTAAGTCGTACGGCCTAACTCTCAGGTACAACTTTTTTCACTTTAAGCAGCTCTCTTCTATAGCTTAACCCTTCTTAACAAGGCTTAACCCACTTTTACTTAGGTTGTACGACCAATCCTATGCAGTCAACACACTCTTTTTAGGTTTTTAATAGTTTTCGGTCTGCTTCGATATGAGTTAGAATCCAATCCTTGCTTCTCGAGCCGATGTCTCCGGAGAACTCATGATAAAGGATAACTAGAAAACTTCATCATAGAGGTTGGACAAAAATCCATGCTCATAAGCGGGATCCATTCTAACATGGGAGGAGATGGCTGGAGCCTTCTTCACAAAGTATTTTCCACCTTCCAAGGATGTTCGAATGAGAAATGAAATCTCTAAGTTCACTCAAGTTGAAGATGAGTCATTCCAAGAAGCTTGGATAAATTCAAAGAGCTTTTAATAAAGGTACCAAATCATGGTTTACCTATATGGATCCAAAAGCAAATATATTATAAGGGATTGATCGATGAACACAAAATCTGACTTGAATCTCTTGTAAATATGACCTAAAAGAAATCGTCCCAAAGCAATTTATGCTTTTATTGAAAAATTGGTGAACACAAGCTACAAATGGCATTCAAAGAGCAATTATAGAAAAAAGAGCATGGATTTTCCAGGAGCTGAGGTTGTGCAATAACTTTCAAAGCAATTTGAAGAGTTATCTAAGCAAATAGGGCAAATGAGACTGCCTAACCTTTCAGAACCCCCTCAGTAGACATATTGACGACTTGTTTTCTAGCCCCCAATAGATGGAGTAACCTCAGAGCAATTTTCATGAACACCAGCAACCTTAGTCTTTATTCCATCAACCTTCGAGCAATTCCATCAACATCAGCAATCTCAAAGTACTTTCTACCAACATCAATGATGTTAAAGTACTTTCCAACAACATCAACAACCTCAACCACCATTCCAGTAACTTCAACATAATTTCTAACAGGTTGAACCTACATGAGAACTTAAGAAATTTGAATTGAAAGAGATGATGGAGTTTACGAAGCAAAACTCAAGGCTCTATCTAGAATTTGGAGATCTAACTCTACCAATTGACAACATTGGTGACTGCACAGAAGAAAAGTGTCATAAACACCGAGCTCAACCCTAGGGAGGAGTGCAAAGCCATCATGCTAAAGAGTGATAAGGTTGTTCATATTTTTAAGAAGATCATTAATGATTTTAGTGATGGACATAAGCAACCAGAACAAGTAGACAAGCAACCTGCTTATAACCTAGAGTAACCTCCTGATAAAGGAGAACAAGCTCAGCCTACATCTATTTCAAAGACAATCAAACCTGCTCCAACACCAATTGACTCTACTCAATAAGAAGCTATTCCAAAGGAGCAACCTTATCTAGTTTATCAACCACAGATACCTTTTCCTAAAAGAGCAAGGCAACATAAGATGTATGAAAAGTACTTGTAAGAGCATGATTAAGTAAGGTTGAAAGATGAGGAAAAAATTGTTAAAAGAGGAACAAACTGCTCTATAGTTTTGGTGAACAAGAAACCTTAAAAAAATTGGTCCAAGCAGCCTAACTCCATTGAATTCTTCATTCAAAAACAATTGAAAACAAAATCATGGAGAGACCTGAAAGTTATGATTGAAATTCATCATTTATCAATGAATCTCCATGAGAACATGACGCCATGGTGTCCGCTTCAAATACCAATTGAAGCAAATGGTTAGGCAAACCCAATTCTCCCTCTCCTTCTCTCTATCTCTCTCTATCTCTATATATAAGTTCTTTATTTTAGTTGCTTATCTTTTTATTTTGGAATTAACTTTTTGCTATTATATAGATACTCATGATTTGATTCAAGTATGAGGATTGCAACATAAGCTCAACTCTTACATAATTCTTATACCAATGTTGCATCCACATTTTTGCATTCTTTATATTACATTTGTTTTTGTTCTTAATTTTTTTCTAAAGCCATGAATATTGCAAAACTCATCAAAAGTCTGATTCTCAAATAATTTGAGCCTGCTTGATGGATCATAGCACAATTTAAGAATTAATTTTTAATGATGAGATTTATCTTGGATAAATTTGTAATTTGCAAAGATTTATCTTAATGATGATTAGTCTTTTCACTTGGAAAATGTCATGTTTTTAATTGGCTAAAAAAGAGGTGGAAGAGAGAAGGGAGAAGAAGGTGACACATATCCACTCTAATTCAAACTCTATCTCTCCTTATGTCGCCCAAGCTAAACCTGAAATCTCTCTTTCCCACTTTCTTTTTTTCAGTCACAGCCTTCCAAATTTTAAAAATTTCCACTTGAATTTTCTTCACAAATTTTTCTTCATCACAGTTTCCTTTTCTTGCAATTTTCTTCTTCTTATTTTGCAGAATTTGAATTCCCTTCCAAAATTCCCAAGCAAGATGAAGAAAACTAGAGCTTCAAAGAAATCTCATTCTAGTAAAACTTCCATTTCATTTATCATTGAGAGGTGGCTAAAAAAACTACTTAAATTTTATGACAACAAAGAAGACAAAGGGGCGGAACACAAAAAATATGCTATAATCCTACTTTTGGATATCTAGGCTTGCCACATTGAACCGGTGCATAAAATCTCTCATAGATTCTCCTAGCTGTTGAATGATTGAGTACTAAGTTTTACTAGTTGCCACGGATGGAACAAATGCAATAAAATTGGAGCAAACAGCCTGGAGAAACTACTCCCAGCTCCAAATAGATCTAGGTGTCAAGCTGTTGAACTAATACAAAGCTGACCCTTGAAGAGTTGAGGAAACAACTATTGGGATTTTTCACCGGAAATCAATCGATACAGTGGAAAAACGCGTTGATTTTCTCAAATCTGTGCCCAAGAGCAATTAAGGTGGAAATGAAAAACCAAAATAAAATAGAGGAAGATTGGATTCTCACCTGAAAATCTCTACAAGAGATGGCTGTAGAAATCAATGTAGACTTCCTCCACGTTCTCGTACACGAACGGCTATCGAACTCCAACCCGTGCTACCAATTCGATCAAACGAAAGAGAAGATTTGGTGGCTGTAATTTTCTACTCTTACACTTGTGTTTTGGCCAAAATTCATCTAGGTATTTAACCCTTGATGGCCGAATTCCCCATGGGAATTTTAGGCCCAATTTTCTTTTAATTTTATGTGGGCTTTCTCCCTTTTTAGCCCAAGTCCGTATTAATTCCTTTGGTCCAATTTAATTTCAAATGTAACTTTAATTCAACCTGTATGTTTATATATTATACCATATAATATATTACATACATTTGAATTAAAATTAATTTGACCAATTAATTTAACCGAGGAATTAAATTAGGATCCATAAAATTAAACACATGTAAACCTATACATGTAAAATATTTCTACCTAGGAAATAATCTTATAAATTAATTCATTGAATTAATTATAAGAAGGCCAATACAAATATTAATTATATTATTTTGACCAATCCAATTGATCTATATAATATAATTAATGGGATCCTCTATCTCTAGCGCGTATACTTGAAGTATACAATTGATCAGTTTAGTTTGAGTTTAGACATTCAATGTGTACGATCCTGTGGGCCCATCTTTATGTTGGTAGTGGACCTATGGCCTATAGACTGCACGCGGGGTCTAGCAAGCCAGTGCAAACCCCAATTAAGATGGAGAAAGCAGTCCAACTGTAATCGTAACCCTATAGTTTAAACTCGTATATCCCATGTCATTGATATCGGTGTCCAACATAGAGGCATGAATTGATCACCCTCTTTTGTGTCCAGACATTCACTTGATCCCAAATGAACTGATGCTCACAAATAAGTTCCAACTTGTTTGGGTGTGGCCACACACTTACTCAGTTGCATTCATCAAGAGGCCGGTGATATATTCTCAGTGGACTACTGAGTGACATTCCCTTCTGCAAATCCATAGCATTGTCATGTTCACTGACATACCTAAATGTACCCATACTTGGCACCCTGTTACAGGCCCTTTAGGTATACACCAAAGTATGCCACTTCACACGCAGCACCATCATATGGTCAGGTCAAAGGATCCATACAAGTACTACACGAGAATCACTTGTAATACTAGACAATGTGGATTTCTCATTTGGTGGATCTATCCAGTACCATGCCCTTTTTGCATGCACCCACTAACTTGGTTGACATCCCATGTCCAATGGCCGGTAAGACACCACCATACAACCAATCTAATGATAGTTTCCAGTTCCATTCATTCCCATGACTATAACAGACTACGGATGACTTTATGGTCATATTGTTTTCCCTATCCATGGTCTTACTGCTAAGTGCATGACACTTGTCAACATGATATGGATATATCCATTGGATACTCTATTTAAAACATAGCATAAGGTATATAATAAATAGATTAGTGCCTTTATTTAATGACACAAATTGTATGATACATTAAATCCAATAACATTGTACAAATTATAATACAAATACAAGGACCAATGCCTCGGGACTAGGGCATATCCAACAACAACATGTAGATTGGTGCCTTAGTGGCTTCCATAATCTCCATTAGATTCTTATAATTTTTCGTATATGCCACTAGATCTGTATCACACTTATACTTCTCAAGCTATGGTAACTTAACCTTGGGATTCATAGGTTGTTACATAATGTTTGGTATAAAGGGAGACTGCATTCTTGAGGATCAGTTGTTGTATTAAAACTCAGAAATTGGTCTTTGTATTTTTGAACAAATTCACAAAGTTGGGTTCTATGTACTTAACATTACCCTGCTTGGTTTGAGCACTGGATGGATTAGAGAAAGATCAGATAATTTGGCTTGTGAGTGGCATCATCATTCCTTGCTTGCAAAAATTCAAAGACACATGCGTTATGAAACATTCATGTTTCTCGATGATACCTATATAAAAGCATGTCCTATTTGTTGGGGTTTTCATGGTATTATGAGCATGCATTTTTTCTAACCTCTATGATGAAGTCATATTATTTATCCTTTGTCTTGAGTTTCTCGGAGGCACCAGTGTGAGCACTTGGTTTTTTCTAACCTCTATGATGAAAGTTGAATTGGTTATCTACTATTTAGAAATCTTTGTTGAAATCGATCCCAGAAGCTATGATTTGAATTCAAACAAGCTTTGAACTTGAATCTAGAAGAATTTGAAGAGTTAGGGCTTAAAAGTGGTAACACCCATATGGTATAATGAAAAACCATTTGGATATTGTTACAATAATCGTACGGGTGTTGCACTACAATTGTACGACTGTTGTTGAGTGGCAGACATTATTGCATGAAATACACAAATGTTGAATTTGTGGGAGGATGATGAATTTTGAGTTTGGATTAACAAGGGGGGAGAGCAAGAGTAAAGAAAGGGGAAGAGCTACAGAAAGAAATTCTCAAAATCCCAAACTATAATCAAACCTGAAATTGTGTAAATTCAGTCACTAAATCACAATCCTAATCCTACCTTAACCTTCAGAACATATTGGTGACTGGAATGGGAGGTTTAAAGCTCAATAAGGTTTCACGTTTGTTTAAATCCAGATTTCAAGCTTTAAGAATAGGTTTTCTTTTGGTTCAAACACAAGAAAAGCATCAAAGATAGCTTCTGAGAGGCCTTAAAACTCTATTTTACTGCTTTCTGGGTGATTTGTTGCTTCATTTTACATGGTTTGTTTTTTTTATAATTTTGGGTTAACCAGAGTCATACATTGGAATATCCGTACAGATATTGCTATACCTGTATGGATATAGTGATATCCGTATGGATGTTGGTGTTGGGATTCATCATAGAAAGTCAAACCGAATAGCAACGGAAGCCGTTTAAAATTTTCTATAACCCATAAACCAGGAACTTATGATGATGAAATCCAAAAAAAAATGAAGAGAACAACAAGGTTTCAATCTCACCTTTAATGTCTCTTCTAGAGATTACTGAAGAAACCAAACTAGATTTCCTCCACACTCACATGCACGGAATGCCTATTAAACCAACACCCATGCCAGGGTCGGATCAAGAATAAAGAGAGGAGAGTGGGGGCGAATTTTCTAACACGAAAAATGGGTTAGGGTTTTCTTCTCTTAAGTGGGTATTTATACTCCTTTCAACCCTAGGTCTAATTAATTACTTTAGGTTAAAATTTAATTTCACATGTATGAATTAAATCATACCATACGATATAATTCATATCATGCTAACTAAATACAATTTACCTAATTAAATCAACCCCAACAATTATTTAGACTTTACTTAGGAGATAATATATATAAACCTATATATATATATTAATTATATTTCCATCTAGGAAATAAATACATAAAATTAATTTTCAAATTAATTATATGGAACCCAATTCCTATTGATTATATTATTTGATCAATCCAATTGAACTATAATCTAATCAATAAATTACTCCTATCTTATCAATATACTCTAAGTATATAACTGATCCGTTAAGTGCTGGTTTAGACTTCAATATGTACGATGCTGTGGATCTGTCTTTATGTTGGCAGTGGATCCATGGCCTACAGACTGTAGTTGGACTCTAGCAAGCCATTACAGCCCCTAATTAAAATGGAGACTATAGTCTAATGGAAGTCGTAACCCTGTAGTATAACTTATATGTCCCATGTCATCGATATCAGAGTCCAACACGGAGCCATGGTAATATCACCCTCTTTTATTTCTAGACATTCACTTGATACCAAGCAAACTGTTACTCTCAAATAAGTTTAACTTATTTAGGTATGCCCACACTCTTATCAGTTGCACTCATCAAAGGCCTAGTGACATCCTTTCAATGGATCATTGAGTGACATATCCCTTCCACATATTCATGGCTTTGCCATGCTCACTGGCACACCCAACTGTACCCATACTTGGCGCCCTGTTATAGGCCCTTTAGGCGTACGTCAAAATGTGTGAGTTTACATGCCAGTTCATAATATGGTCAGGTCGAAGGATCCAATATAAGTACTACACGATAATCATCTGTGATACTATGCCATGTGGATTTCTCGTTAGTGGATCTATCCAGTACCATGTGCTATTACATGTACCTACGTACCTGATTGACAATCCATATACTATGGCTAGTAATACATTGCCATACAATTGAGGTACTACTGGTCTTATGTTCCATTCATTCCCATAATTGGAATAGACCAGGGATGGCTTTATGGTTATATCCTTTCCCTATTCATGGTCTCACTGCCAAGTGCATGACACTTGACAATATGAATATAGATATGACCATTGGATACTTTATTTACATTTATTACACAAGTGATAAATCAAATAGATTATGCCTTTATTTAATAACACATATGTATGATTTATTAATCCATAAAGATCTAGTAATGTATGATACAAATCGAGGACCAATGCCTTGGGACTAGGGCATTTCCTAATAGTTGGTAATAGCCATATTGCTCTGGTTAACATTTCAAAGTTCTGTCTTGGTTATTTCTTATTTTTTGGGTTTGTTTCAAGACCATATCTGTGAATATGATTTTCTGGGTTTGTTTCAAGACCATATCTGCGAATACGGATGTACATAATAACCGTGTGGATGTTGTCCATAGCTGTGCGAATATGATTTTGAGCCAGAATGAATTTTGGTGTGTTTTCATGCATTTGACCTAGATTTAATTCCTGGATTACTTTCAATAGACTAGTACAACGATATAAATATTAATTTCTTGAAAACTGACCCACTTTGCATGTGTAAATGATAACCGACCAAATGATTTTCAAAATGAATTTCCAGTCCTATCAAAATTGAGCTTCAAAACGTTTTCTAGGTTAAGTCAGGTAAATTTATTGAATTTTCCCAATTTTCTCTATTTCACACCCCCAAGTTATCCTAAATCCTCGTGGTGTCTACGTGAGTCCTACTTGTATATATTTATTTTTGTACTAACTTTGTTTTGTAGGTTGATGTATGTATAAGATAGATGCTTGTTAGCTTTCTCTTTTAGACAACGTGTAAATTAGGTTCAATGAATATTAGATTTTTTTATATATATACAAATCTGTACCTTCGAATCCTTTTTTATACAAATGTATCCCCTAGGTTAGTCATTTGATCAGTTTGCATATATTTTAAATTTTCTGAATTTATTTATTACGTTCCGAATTTATTTATCGTTTTCAGCATTTATGTATCTCGTGTGTGAGCATTGGCCAATAAACCAAGATAAAATCAATCGTAGAAATATAAAAGGCACTAATATAAAATTGTTAGATATATTTTGAATCAAAAAGAAATAGGTGAGTTGTCCAAACCCGATCTCTGATTAGAAGATATAACTATTCATAGCTCGTCTCATCTATACCACAATTTTCCGGTTGAGCAGAGTCGAGTAGCTACTCCTATCACTTTTAGTGAAAGCATTCGAGTTTGTTTCTTTTCTCGCTATAAAACCCCATTTTCATATAAAACCCTATTAAATTCTCTCGGCCCAGTCGTGGATCTCGTGCTTTTAGTATCGTTTGCTCATAGTAGCTACTCTGCTGGGGATCGAACCCAGAATCTCTAGTTAGAAGGTATAGCAATTCATAACTCATCTCGGCTATACCACAATTTCTCGATTGAGCTGAGTCTAGTAGCAACTCCTGTCACTTTTAGTAAGAGCATTCACGTTTTACATTTTCTCATTATAAAACCCCATTTTTATATAAAACCCTATTAAATTCTCCCGGCTCGGTCACGAGGCCCATGCTTTTAGGATCATCCATTCACAATGGCGACTCTACTAGGGATCAAACCCAAAATCTCTGGTTAGAAGGTATAACAATTCGTAGCTCATCTCGGCTATACTACAATTTCCCGGTTGAGATGAGCCGAGGAGGCGACTCTTGTCATTTTTAGTGAAAGTGTTCAAGTTTGTTCATTTTCTCGGTATAAAACCCTATTTTCATATAAACCGTATTAAATTCTCCTAGCCCGGTCATGAGGCCTGGGCTTTTTAGGATCATTCACTCACAACTGGACTAAGAAGTAAGGTTCGAATTCTAACTTACGTCGAAACGGACCAAATGTTAAAGAGCCAAAACAAGGAGGTTGATTTCATAGGATAAGCCCTACGGTCGAAGTGGAACTAAGTTAGGCCGTGTCAAGAAGGGTTAAGCCACAGAAGAGAGTAAAATCATCATGGAAAATGAAGGATCATTACAAAGAACTTAAGCCCTTAACTTAGAAGACAAAGAAAACCCTTAACCCACTATCATCTTCATCATCACCTTCAAGACCAAAATCACACACAACTAAACATATCCTCACCCATTCTTGAAAAACCTGTAGCCAAAACTTATTCCCTTCACATACATGGATCAAGGCAAGTTTCAGTGGTTTATAGGTTTTTGACAAGTTTCGGTTCGAAATCGACAAGTTAGAATCTGTTCTGCCTTCAAGGATCGGACTTGAAAACTCAATCAAATCTCAAATACACGCTTCCAAGGTAACTTTTGAGAGGCCATAAATTCGCTCTTATTCATTTTCAACTTGTTTGATTACGTTTGGTTGTGTTTACTGCTTTTTGCAAATTTTAGTTTTAGGCCACATGGCTTATCTTTTAGGCCGCATAGCTTATCTTTTAGGTTGTACAGCTCTGTTCTTCGAAACCAATCTTTTTCAAAAACAATTTCAAAATTTTTTTGCAAATTTTAGTTTTAGGTCTTGCGATTTATGTTTTAGGCCATACAGTTCATCTTCTTCGAACTCCAAAAATAGATTTTGAGTATTTTTTGCAAATTTCAGTTTTAGACCGTACGCCTTATCTTTAAGCTGCATAGCTTATCTTTTAGGCTATATGACTTATCTTTTTAGAATCTGTTTTTCTTATGATCTAGTAAGCTCAGGCCCTCGAGGCAGGCTATAATAGCCAATCTTTCAAGGAGAAGAAATATTTCAAGGATTTTTAATATTTTAGCAATATTTTACATTATAGTATACATAAATAGATTTTGTTAAAAATAATTATTTTGAGTATAAATTTTATGTGTGTGTGTGTGTGTGTATTTGTAAAAGTGATTTTTATTGTGTGTATTGTTTTAGACTTAGTTCAATTCCGAAGAGTTTTTAGGACCCGAACAAAAGGAGTTTTCAGTACATTTTTTAATATCCGATCCACATTTTGTATGCTTAACAATAATTAAATTGAAAAAAAAAATTTCTAAAATTCTTTTCTCAAAAAAAAAAAAAAAAAAATACAGGGCATTTATAAAATTGCTTTCTAGGTCTAATCGGATAAATCTGTCGGGTTTCCCCTATTATCCCCTAAATGCCTGATATCGAGTTATCTTACTATCCTGTTCTATCCTGTTTGAGTCCAACATGTATATATTCTGTTTGTACCACTAAGCTTTGTTTTGTAAATAAATGTATGTTAAGTTAGACGAATGCTAGCTTTTTATTTTTATATTATTTTGTGTATCTAGGCGATATGTACTCCCGATCCCTTTTATTAGTTGTATCCCTTAGGTTAGCCCATTCGATTTGGTTGTAATAATTTTATTTCTCGAATTTATTTATCTCTTTTTGTATTTATTTATGGCTTTCTGTATGAGCATATAGAATATAATTAGGGTTAAATATGAAATATGAATTAAATAACAAAAGGCGCATATTTGGTATGGTAAAAGTTATTTTAAAATGAAGTAGAAATAGGTAGTTTGTTTGGACTAGAATCTCTTTCTTCAAGGTATAGAAATCCCTGTTGGGCTTGGCTATACCACAATTTCCCGGTAAGAACTGAGCCCGGTGGCTACTCGTGTCAACCTTTAAAGCGTAAGGAATTGGTTTTGTTTGTTCCTTTTTGTTTAGCCTTTTCCAAAAACCTTAAAACCCGCTTTTCATTAAATCAAAAACCCAACACCTATTTCAAAACCCTCACGGCCCGTTCTGAGGATCACCCGCTCATAGGTATAAATCAAAATTTTTTAGCAGAAGTATATAATGATCTATACTCAAACTCATGCCTAGGAGAAACTTGTTCAGAGAACAGATGAAACAAACTCACGACTCAACCATAGAGCATGATGAAATTCATACCTATGTCGTCCCCACACAGAGATTTAATTTTAGTTCTTTCTTTTTCAGGAAGAACCTCTATGCTCATGCACACAAACACCTCTAGAACACGTCGGTGTGCTAGCACTGGATGAAAGAGCAACCCACCAATTTCCCTAGTGTCGGTCGAATTCTCTTACACTCCAAGGAGAGGGTTCCGAAATTTTAACTAAGGGAGGGAGAGAGAGAGAGAGAGAGAGAGGTGTGAGCTAACTAGGAAAATTATAAAATTAGAAATCTTTATTTGTAATTAGTTCCTTTCAATTTCCTACTTAGGTATTTCCATAAACGAAAGATCTCCTAAATAAAAAATAAAAGAACTAGATAAGAAATAAACTAATCCCACTAATTTCTAATTTCCATATTATGAATAAATATACCAAATATTTATTCAATAAAATTATCCCATAAATAATTTAATTACACCATAGTAATCAGTTAATTTACTAAGATAAATTTCTCTCATGGGTTTATTTAACTAGGCCTTAACCATAAAGCCCATAAGCCTAAATGCTCCAAAATAAATATGTATCCAATACATGTTATAACAAGTCCATAACAAACGTGCTCAATACGTGTGTGATCCTTTAGATCCATTTTACGTTGGCTATGCACCCAATAGCCCATTAAGGCCACAAGCTATAAGTGGGTTCTAGCAAACCATTATAGCTACCCAAATAAGATAAAAGTATCAATCTCAATGGAGATGATACCCATATAGTAAACTTATATATCTTATGCCACACGATATTGATGTTATACAAGAGACATGGAGAAGTCACCCTCTGTGCTACAAGGACAATTATTGATATTGAGTAGACTAAAGTTTAGAAATAACTAATCACCAAGTGATTACCTTATTTAGGTGTGGGCACAGTCTTATCAGTCCTTTTCATCAAGAGGCTACTGATATCATCCTCGATTAAGAGAGAGGCAAGTCCTTTCACATCACTCAAATTCCTAGTATGATCACTGGCATACCCAATCGTACCCATATTTGGCACCCTATTACCGATCCATTAGGCGCACATCAAAGTATACGAGCTAGCACCTAGGTTTGTAGAGATATCAGGTCAAAGGACTATACATAAGTACTACTTAAGAGCCACCTACAATGTAAGAACCATGTGGTGCTCTCAAATCGGATCGATCCAGTATCATGTAACCTAACATGTACCCATGCCCTTGATTGACAACACATTTCCAATGGTCGGTAAGACACCACCATAGAATCATGGCCCATGCTACTCTTTAGTTATTATCATTCCAAGGACATTCATAGACCAGGGATGGGTTTATAACTATGTTCTTTCCGTACTCAATGTCTTATTGCCTAGAGAATGTTACCAGCATAAAGAGCAAAACAATAGTTATTAGATTCTCATAATTTAATAAATGCAAAGGAGAAATAATAATATGATTGTGCCTATTTATTTATGACAAAATTTGAGTACATCATATAAGAACTAGGGAATACACTAACACTATCATTCTTACTCCATACCTTAGCATGCTGTGCATACTAATGTTTCCTAGTGATGATATCCCCCAAGGCACATAATTCTATTGAGAATATTGCAATGTAAATAATGTAGTTTATGAATTCATTTGGAAGCAAAAATTGGTTTGCCTATTGCATCATTGATGCAACCTATTACACCACTGGCGTACGTGCTACACTATTAGCAGGGCCTACTAAACCATTAGAATGGCCTACTTCATTGTAGGATTAGTTTCGGTTAGTGGCTGTGTCGTCGTTGGTGGCGTATGACTTAGGAAAATTATGAACTTTGGCTTTGTTCTTGAAGGAGGACTCTCACGATGTTCTCCCCTCCAAAGAATCCACTGTGTATGATCGCTTTATGGGGCATAATATCACTCATTAAAGACCCCACAACCATTTTTACTCTATCGTTTGGAATTATAGAGGCTGTTTGTTATTGACCAGATGGATTTTGAACTACATTAGCATTTGCCAGTCGCATAGAAGCCATCACTCTATTAATCAAGAAGTCTTGAGTTCTTGCAATGACATTAATCACTGTAGATGGTGTTGCCATTGCCAAGACTTTCACATCAACCTCTAGGTGGCATGAAGAAAGAAAGACATGTTGACTGTCCTAGTTGGCGAAACTCTGATGCCTAAGTTAGTAAGATTCTCACGAAAAACTATAAACTAAAAGACCCGAGATTGTATGAATAAAACTTAAAAGCTGACCCCTTTATAAAAACATGTGAAACTCACAATCTCATTAAAACAAGAGTAACATCTCTGCCTATTTAGGAGTTAGATTCTTACTCAAAATGTAACTCTCTTTTATAGGCACATATTTAGAAATAAATCTTATAATCGCACAAGAATTCCTAAAAATGAAAGCATCTTATCCCTATTTAGACGAGTATCAATCATTTTCCCGCTTGTCAATGACTAATAGCTGAAAGACCAGACCTACGTTTGCCTTGATGCGGAATCAAATCTATGTTTGGTTATAATGCTTAAAACTCCCTTAAGGCTTGGTTTAACACAAACTAATACTTTGAGAATATCAGTGGCCAAATCAATAATCTTTGATAATCTTGGAGTGACAAAAAAATATATATATATTTAAAGAAGCCTAAAAGCTATTGAGATATGACATAGAAACAATTGGAAGAGATGAAACTGAAAAAGCCACATAATAACCAAGAAGTGGACATAAGTTATTCAAACTGAGAAAGGAAAAGATGTTGATTTCAGATGTGAGAAAGGAGTAGAGAGGAGACAGGATAAGTGGTTGAAGATACAACATGCAGAAGATAGATAGCTTTCATGTGTCTATATATATATATATATATATATATATATAATTTAGGTGGTGTTTTTTTTTTTTTTTTTGACTGAAATTTAGGTGGTGTTGATTGCTGGTGTGGGAATTTTATTCCACCACATAACATTAAAGGATTACACTTTCTACTTCCCCATCTCCACTTTCTTCTATCATATTCCATTATGGCCCACAGTCACTTCTCCATTTCTATCTCTCCTCGCAATTATTTATTTGTTATTTTTTTAATTTTTTTAATCTCTCCTTTCAATAAACCCCTCTTCAAGAATGGCTAATTAAATTACTTCATTAGTCCAACTTACCTATTTATTAGTAATTTCATCCATTTATATATACAAGGTAGTGGTGAATGATCATCCAAGCTAACACTTCGACAGTTTTGTCTTAACTTTTTATTTGGCATGATTTAATCCTTCACTTTTCAATTTTTAAAAATGCACATCTTGATTGATGCGTATAATCCAGAAAGAACATCACATTTCAAAACCTACACATACAAACTTGGTAAAATAAGTTAGATGACGTTGTGTCAGAAAGAACATCACATTTCAAAACCTACACGTACAAACTTGGTAAAATAAGTTACATGACGTCGTGTTATGTCTGACACGTGTTAGTTTTTCTTTTTAATAGTGTGTGGACTTCATGCGTACCAATTTAGTCAGTCAAAATGTATATTTAAAAAGATAAATGACTAAATCATAGAAAATAAAAGTTTAAATACCAATACTCATTATTTTCAAAAGTTTAATATTGCAAAATTTTTTATAAGTTAATTCTACGTTTCCACTTCAAAAACTAAATTAACTTCGTATTTGTATTCTAGATAGTAAGTTAATCTTATAGTTTTTTGGCCACTGTCAGTTTAGTTTAATTTAGTCAGGTATCAATCTAATTGCTTGAACATCTCTAAAGTCAGTCGCAGCTTAAGGAGAATGGATTAATATTATTATCCACTGTATTAATCTAACGTTGCCAAATATTGGCATCTAATTAATTCATTACATTTTTTTTTTAAACTTTCTTTTACTTATGCACCGTGTTTTTTATATGAAAGAGAATTATGTCACAAAAATAAATGAAATTTAAAAATAAATTAACAAATTAAGAGTTGAAATGAACTTTTTTGGCAATGTCATATCCACCGTCTTGACTCGTGGGTGAATTTGATGAAGAAAATCAAATGTACCCTATCAAACTATATATATATATATATATATATATATATATATATATATATATATAATTAAATATAAATGTCAAATCATGACTTAAAAATAGAGTTAAATACAATTATTAACTTGACGTGCATGGTAATGGATATGATATTAAGCCACAAATTTAATAAGATGACATTAAGATGGGATAAGTTACATTAGGAATAAATTTGGTAGAATTAATATCTAAATTATAATTAAGAGAAGTTACTTATAATGAGGAAAAGGAACACGGCCGGATTCAATTTCCCTTAAATCCTTAATAAGGATCTCGTAGTGTCTCTTAACTTCCTCCGGTGATTTGCCCCCGACAGCTTTTGCAACATTTTGCCACCGATCAGGCGTGTCCTTGTCGTATAAAGCCAGTGCCTTTTCGAACTGTTTGTTCTGTTTACTCGTCCATGAACTAGATGTTGTAATAGAATTCGATGCCATTTACAAAAACTAGAATTATTATCGGAACACAAAATGTGATTAAGAAATAGAAAATGAATAGTTGATGAAATCAATTCAAATGTGGTTGAGGTGTCGATTAAGAGTGATATGCAGGGAGCTACTTATAAGGAGGAGGCAAAAGGGAGGTGGGAATTTGTGCTGTGAAAAAAACGGACTAAATAATCGAGCGACTCGTCGATGGTATTTGACAATTAAACAAGTGAACTAGAATTTTTTTTTTTTTTAATTTATATTAAAAGTAACTTTTTTTCTTTTATTTTTTTCTTTCATTAAGTGGGATTTTTCTTTGATAGTTACTGGTCAGAGGATATTAATTAATTTCACAAACTTACAACATGCTGTGTTCTAGCATTGTGGCACATATTGCTGCTTTCTCTGCCAGCTCATATCATATTTCTCTCTTTTTTTTTTTTTTTTTTTTTTTTGTTTCAAAAGCGTAAAATAAAATTTAAAAAGTAATTAATACCAAAGCCCATAAAGAAATTTGAATTTCATTTTTTTATCTGAATTATGTGTCAAAAAAATTGGCATTATAAAGTGCGATTTTTGTCACATTTCAAGTTAATTATTTCACGCATAGATATTGATTTGAATAAGGTAAATTATGTAATTGTATTTTATGTAACGGGTTTTTTCTAACAATATATACTACTTCCAAAATAGATAAATAATAGATGAAAAATTAATGCTCAAAATAAACCACATACGAAAAAAAAAAAAAATTGGTGGAGGAATTTGAATTCGAAATCCAAAATCCTACACCAGAAAAGAATACAAAGGAGTTTAGATATTTGTCTATTGAATTGCATGCACTTTTCAAATGGTTAACTTATATAAGCCAAAAGGTTCTATTTTATGGGTGTAAGAAACTGCAACTCTAATTCAGAAAGGCTAATGTACGCACTCGCACAAAATGGACAACGTGAATGCCGGATTGGGCTACGAAGAGCTTGCCTCTTTTTAGCCCGACCTATTATATTGTTATCGACAACTTATATTGAATTGAATGTATAAATTAAATTCAAAGTTTAAATAATCGTGAAAATTTAAAAGGAAATAGATTCTCGAGTTACAATTAAAATTTTAAATTTGAAATTCAGGTTGATGTTGCATCACGAGCAAGGCGGACCTACCATTAATAATATTGAAGGCAATATAACTCGAGGTTTTTTCTTGCTATATTTGTATTTTTATTTGCCAGCCTTTTTGGTTAAATGGGTATTTTTTTTTTTTTTTTTCTTAAGCAAAAGATATTGTGACAATAGTATTATTATTCGCAAATAACCAATTTTTTTGGTCCACTAGTGTGCTTTTTATCGATTGAGTTTTTTACTTTTCAATTTAATATTTTAAACCACTAAAAAATAAGTGATTTGTATATAGTTTTAATCAACAACCAATAAAAGTTTTTTTTTTTTTTTATGCTAAGTTGTAACCGTATGTTTTTAGCGGTCAAATTTGATAAAATTTTGCTGCTATTGATATATATATGATAACAGCTTTTAAATATTAATACTATCAAGTGAGTTTTTTGTTGTAAATTTTTTCGGTGTAAATTGTTTTATTATCAAATCTAACATATCTTATAGTACACTATTGTAATTTCCAAATGTTATAAAGCACGTGTGAGAAATTTTAGGCATAATGAAGCAAATAGTGTGATGTTTGGTTGTATTATTAAGAGATTAGAAAGTAACTACTATTTGGTACGTATGTATCAAATTAGACCATGCATCTCTATAATATGATTTTTGTGGGTTAGTTAAGTTGGAATAGGGAGAGTGTGGAAGTAGTGTAGAATAAAGGTGGAATTTGAATTCTCAACTAGTCCTACGGGAAATTATACAATGGACCCGATCCATGTGGATCTTCCTAATCAAAAATCGACACATAAGTGTTTTTTATTTTTCCAATACTTATATTGCTTACATGTCAGTTTTTTATTAGATCGATCTACATGGACCGGGTCCACTATAAAATTCTCCTAGTCCTACTTGTTGCATTCTTTATGAATAATAATGGTAATATGCAATCCTCGATCTCTTTCTCAATTGCTTGGCGTTTTCTCTTTTGTTTTTAATGCTATTTTTGACATTTATCTTTGTTAGGGGTGGCAATGGAGCGGGGATTACCCGAAAACTATGGGGATCCGAACCGGTGGGCGCTGGGAATAACCGATATTATCCCCCACGGGGATGGGGGTGGGGATTTTTTTACCCCCAGTACTTAAACGGGCGTGGGCGAGGGAGTACTATCCCCGCCCCGCTCCCGAATAAATCCCCTTATAAAACCCGCATATATATATATATATATAAAGAAATATTAATTAATTCCTAATTAGGTCAAGCTAATTATCGCCAACTCACCAAGTTCAAAAAGATGGAGAAATATGCAGCTTTGACTAATTTGTTGCTGCTTCTGAACAATCTATTGAAAATGTTGGGGTTGAACTTGATCATTATTTGGAGGAGCGTTTGTTACCAAGGAAAAAAGAATTTGATTTACTTGGTTGGTGGAAAAATTGCCTCAAGTTCCCTATGTTGCGATTAATTGCTCGGGATATTTTTGCAATTCTCATGTCAACTGTGGCTTCAGAGTCAGCTTTTAGTACAGGTGGTAGAGTTATAAGTGAGTCTCGTAGCAGTCTTAATTCTGAGATGGTAGAAGCATTGATATGCACTCAAAGTTAGTTAGAAGTTGAAGTAAAATGTATTATACTTATAAATGGTTACTTATTAATTTACTTTACTTCAAAGTTATGTATTAAATGTTTTAATATAATGAATACTTGTGTTTTTAGATTCTAAATCAGTTATGGATTCATTGTTGTGAAACATGAACAAAGATATGGATATTTTTCAGGTAGTTTTTAACTTTTGATATTTAGTTTTTTTATTTATTATTCTATGCATCTAATATTTGCTTTTATTCTTATAGGATGATAAAAATATGAATCACAACAAAACAACAAAACCAAGTCCTAGCTCTTAAATGATTGGACTTCAATTTCAAGTTGTTCAAAAAAAGTTCACTTGGAACTTAAATATTTGTAATATTGGATATATTTTGTACTTTGAATATTTAATGTTAAACCACATTTGTAATGTAGTAAAATTTGTATTTTGGTTATTGAATGTTAAAATGATTATTAAAATAATATTAATTTATTTTATTTATTGGATATGGGCGGGTGGGGATTCATCGAAACACGTAGGCGCCCGCGCGGGACGGGGATGGGGGTGAAAAAATCCCCAAAATGTTTAATAGGGAATCACCGAAACCGCCCCCGCAATCATTTGGGGCGGACTGGGGAATGCATCCCCGCACCCGGACCCGGACCGTTGCCACCCCTAATCTTTGTTTCCATTCGACGTCTTATTATATTATTATTTTATTATATGTGGCCTTTTACTTATTATTCGGAAAAAAAAAAATAATAATAATAATAATAATAATAATTCATCAGAACCTTTCACAAATTATAAAATACGTTTTTCACAAATTATAAAATACGTTTGTCATACCACGTTGTTTGAATACTAAATCAATAAAATCATACAATATAATATATTTTAAGATTTAGGTCTATAAATTAGCATTTAGATTTACATTTTAGGCTCTATAATTTTATTTAAATATAACTTATTAATTAATTACATCTTATCATCATTCGATTGGTTTGAATTGTAATTGTGAACGCACGATCCTAAAAGTGAAAGGGCCTCACGAACGGGCCAGGGTTTTTATAGATTGAAAACAGGCTTTATAGTGAGAAAACAAACAAACTCGATTGCTCTCACTAAAAAGTGACAGGAGTCGCCACCCTGCTCAACTCAATCGGGAAATTAAGGTATAGCAAAAAATGAGTTACAACTCACTGTACCTTTTAATCAAAGATTCGGGTTTGGACAACTCACCTATTTCTTCTCTAACAATTTATATCAATACATTTTATATTTTTCCGGTTGATTTTATCTTTATTATTTAGTTGATGCTCACACACGAGACACAATACTAAAAGCGATAAATAAATTCAGAAAGCAGTAAATAAATTCAGGAAATTTAAAATATACAGACTAATCAAATGACTATCCTAGGGTATATAATTGTGTCAAAAAGGATTCGGGATACAATTTTATCTATATACAAAATTCCTAAAAATAGAAAGCTAAACATATATCTATCCTAAAATACATCAACCTGCAAAACAAAATTAGTACAAATAAATATATAAGCACGTAGGACTCACACAAACTTAGAATGGGGAATTCCAGATAGCTCGGGACATGAAACGCGAAAAATCCGAAAATTCGATAAATTACCCTGTTTGACTTGGAAAACATTTTAAAACGCCATTTTTTTATAGGACTGGAAATTCGTTTAAAAATCAATTTGTCCAATTTATTATTTTCGTATGCAAAAATGGACCAGTTTTCAAGAAACTCAACTTTCTATCGTTGAACTGATTTACAGAAAATTAATGCAAAAATTCAATACTGAAATTAAATAAATATAGAATATAAATCTAGGTCAAAATGAAATGTAAAAATAATAAAAATTCACAAAAATAAATTCCGGAAATAAAATTACAGCTGTGCGGAAGTAGGACAATAGCTGCGCGGCTATTGAAATATCTATACGTCTATAGTTTTAAACACAATAGACAAATTGCTAAAAATCTAGAAATCCCTAAAATCTGAAACAAGCAACAGGTGTACGGCTGTAATGCAATAGCCGTGCAGCTGTTGTAATAGCTGTACGGCTCTAGTTCGCTAGAAAATAGAAAACAGAGCAAAATTTCAGATTGATGAAATGCACCAAAATTCAACCCAGAAAAGCTGTAAAAAGGTTTAAGGCCTCTCAAAATTACCTTTTAGATGCCTATTCAGTGTTCAATTTGAAAGAAAACTGGTTCTTGAAGTTTTTATCCGGATTTAAAATTGAAATTGAAACTTCGAAAACCAAGCTTTTAATCTTCAATTCAGCTCCAATTCCTCAATTATAGCAACCCAAATGTGTCTTTGATGGCTTGGGATTGGTTTGGAGAATGATTTTGGTGTTTGAATTGATGAATTATAGTTTGATTTTGAGTTTTGGAATTCTTGAGAATTTGGTTTTTTAAGCTTTTTGTTTTCTCCAATTTTCTGTTTTTCTTGTGATTGTTCCTCTTCTCTTAGTTGTTAATTGTGAGCTCCCTTCAATCCAATCCTGTAATCAGCACGTTAGTGGAGAAATTAGGTGAGGATTAAGTGTCAAGCCCCGTTTTCAATAGCTGTCCATTTCACGCAAGAATGCTGGTGATTCATCAACAGTCGTGTGATTGTCGCGTTATAGCCATACAACTGTAGAATAAACAGCCGTATGGCTATAGCCTTCAGCTCAACACTAATTCTTCTAATTCTTATGGCTATAGCCTTCAGCTCAACACTAATTCTTCTAATTCTTCTTCATTTCAAGTTTCAATTTCAATCAAATCCAAACCTTTGCTTTCTCAAATCGACTTTGGAAATGAACTAAAAGGACATATGACATTCGATACTCTATCATCATTGAGGTCGAGAAAAAGTCAGCGCTTACAGTAATTTTATCATAATGTTATTAGCTTGACATATGAATAACGTGGCGTGTCAAGCATACTCTATACGTTCTCCCAAACAATAATTGATTCAACTAGTTATTTGGTTTTTTTTTATCTTTTGATTTTTCTAGAATTTTTCCAAATTTTTTTGGAGTGTTTTATTAGGTTTTACAGATTTTTCTTGTATAATTTTTTTTTCTATGTTCTCCATATGTGAATACGTTAGGATTTGGTTTTTTTTGACAGCTTTTGTGTTGTTCCTTTATCAAATTTTCATTATCATGTTAGGGTGATAGAAGATGTGCACGATGTGCCATGATTAATTCATATGGATAAGGATGATTTGGAGTTGTTATTCCGTCGTAGTTATCACTTGCTTCATTATTAAACCTCAGCACCTCGTGCTTGGATTGATGGATCCATCATAGGAAAGTTGAATAACTTGAGCATACTTAAGTATCTATGCTAATTCCCGCATGGAAAAATTGCTAGGTGAAATTGCAAAATTAACTAAGTTGAAAATTTTAGATTTGAAAGATTGTGATCGTCTCAAATTGTATATTGCAGAATTCAGTGGATGGAGGGGGCACAAGATCCTCAATGATCAAAGAAATGCAAGCCTTGATGAGTTGGAAGCCTTGAAGTACATGTTCCTCATTCAAAGATGATACGAAAGGGTTTGTTCTTGAAAAATTTGGAAAGATACACTTGGAGAACATTATTGGAACTGTGTTGTTATAATGCTATATGAAAGAATACAAATGAAGTCTTGGAATAAAATGTTGATGTAAAAAAAAGAGAACCTAGAATTGAATATTTCATGAAGAAAATTAAATGCATCATCAGGAACGTGGTGTATGATTTGGATAGGGAAGGGTTTCCATAATTAAAGTGTCTTGATTCATCTAAAAAATGGCACCAAGATTCAACATCTATAAACACAATAAATCTAAGTATGCTATGGTACTACTTTCCCAATCCTAGAGTCTCTTTTTCTGGACAACTTGACCAGTCTGGAGACGATTTGTCATGGCCAATTGGCAACAGGGTCATTCAGTGAATTAACCACTTTAAAAGTTGTAGACTGTAGTAGCTTAAAGAGTCTTTTCTCATTATCTATATGTGTGGTTAATGCCATTTCAAAATTCCAGACACTCCAAGTGCAGAGGTGCCATAACATGGATGAGATTATAGCCAAGCAAAGTGGAGATGAATATACAGAAGTGGTTGTGCTCACTAATTTGTGTAGCCTGACATTTGTAGCTTCTGTTCTAGAGTAATAGTGGAATTCGCTCAGTTGCATAGCCTGACACTAAATGAATCACAGTAACTCAGAAGCTTTTATTCGGTATCTCAAATAACACAAAAGCAATTAACAAAAGAAGCAAGGTTCGATGAAATTGCCACTCCATCTCCACTTAAGGTATATTTCAGGTATGGTAGCCATACTTTGCTACCTAAACAAGGTATGTTTCATGTAATTGTATGCAGGTTGCATTCCTTACTATAGAGGAAGTTGAAGTTAGAGGCATTGTTAACATGAAAATGATATGTCTGGCAAATTGAAATCAATGACTGTTAAGGATTATGAAAAAGTAGAGATTTTTTTTCCTTCTAATATGATGAGGAAGAGATAAACCCATTCCAAGAAGAAAATCCTACTGATGTTGCATTCAAATTGAAGCATATATGGACTTTCAAGAAACTATATCACCTTTAGAAGTCTGTAATCAGTAATTGTTTATTTCGAACTAAACCTCTTTGTTGCTTCCATTGCTTTGAGCCCTCAACAGCTTAAATTGATAACAATAAGTTATTGTAAGATCGATGTTGGAAGAAATCAAATCGGGCTATGACACTATTTTAAACAAAGTACAAGTTTATGATGAATGAGAAACTATTTTCAAACTTATGGTAGTTTTTCTTTGCTTTTTTGTGAAACTCTCTAAAAGTGTCCCTTTACCAACAAATTTTCTCTTAATTGCATATTTCACTTGTATAGTTCAAGTTAACTAAAACTTTAGTCCATTTTAGAGAGAAATTCATCAGTTCTTTCAACAATGTGTTTCATTAACTAAATTTTTCTCTCAAAGCCTTTTGTAGTGATTTTTATCTGCTCTTTATAATTTTTTTCCTTTGTGTATTAATAATTCTACAATATTTTTTAATAGACAATCTTTTTCTCCTCTAATATTATTTGTTACTTCTTTTCTAATATCTTCTAATTCTTCCTCCTTTATCCAATCTAAGATCAATATATATTCAAAAAACTTAGTGATCCAATCACTCATTATCTCCCCAAGGCTTTGATACCATTGGAAACCTAAGGACCTTAAGAAGATGCATATAAATTAATATAATAAAAAAATCAATGATTAAGAGAAGCACGAGAATTTTCTTCCCTGTCTTTTCTTATTTCCTACAAATTTTTTATACTTGTTTAAGTATCTCGAACTAGTAACAAAACCTAAAGGGGCTCTATTTTTGAGAAAATAATTCTCAAACTCACTTTATTTCGGAGTCGTATCTTCTACGCTTTAGAAGATTTTTTCTAAAGAGCTTTTCAAAGAATTAAAACGTTCAATAATAGTTTTTAACAATCCTATTACTTGATCATTACCAATACCATGATTTAAATGGAAACAATCAAGATGAGGGCAATCACTGGACATATAATATTGTTGGGATTTGTCACCGGAAATCACCCCATTAAAGCGGAAGAACGCGATGATTTCCTCAAATCCGTGCCCAGGAGCAAATGAGATGGAAATTGGAAAAACAAAATTTTAATTACAAGAGATAAATCTCTTACCTGGAATATCTCTACAAGAGATGGATGCAGACTGCAGGAATCAATCTAGAGTCCCTCCTCGTTCACATACACAAACGCCTAACGAACACCGCCCGTGCTAGCATCAGAAAACACAAAACTTTGTAGAGGGAGGCTTGGAAATTTCGGCTAGTCTATGTTGGTCACCTTGGCTGAAATTCCTAGGGTAATTAAACCCTAGGTGGCCAAAATTCTCAACGAGAATTTCAGTCCAAACTAGCTCCTTCATCTATGTGGGCTTCCATCTTTTATTTCGGGTCCAAACCTATTTTAATTAGTCTGGTTTAAATTACTTTCAAGCCCAACTTTAATTTATCCATGTATTTAATATATTACACCAAGTAACATATTATTTACATTTAAATTAAAATTGGTTTGACTAATTAATTTAATCCATCAAATTAAAATTAGATCTTCACAAGATAAATTCATATGTAAAACTATACATATGAATATTTCCACCCAGGAAATAATCTCATAATTAATCCAATTAATTATGAGAGAGCCAATCAAATATTAATTTTATTATTATAATCAATCCAATTGATCTTTATAATATAATTAATATATTCCTCTCTCTCCAGAGTGTATACTCCAAGTATACATGTGATTCCTTAAGTCAGTGTTCAGTCGCTCAACATATACGATCCTGTGGGCCCATCTTTATATTGGCAGTGGGCCTATGGCCCACAGACTGCAGTTGGGCTCTAGCAAGCCACTGCAGCCCCCAATTAAGATGGAGATGACAGTCTAACTGTTATCATAATCCTATAGTTTGAACTTGCATATCCCATGTCATCGATATCGGTGTCCAACACAGAGGCATGGATTGATCACCCTCTTTTGTGTCCGGACATTAACTTGATCCCGTATATACTGAAGCTCACAAACAAGTTCCAACTTGTTTGGGTGTGGCCACACTCTTATCAGTCACATTCATCAAGAGGCCAGTGATATCTTCTCAGTGGACTATTGAGTGACAAATCCCTTTTGCATATCCATAGCATTGCCATGCTAAGTGACATACCCGAAAGTACCCATACTTGGCACCCTATTACAGGCCCTTTAGGCGTACCCCTAAGTATGCAACCTCACATGCAATACCATCATATGGTCAGGTCAAAGGATCCATACAAGTACTACACGAGAATCACTTGTGATACTATACCATGTGGATTTCTCGTTTAGTGGATCTATCCAGTACCATACCCCTTTTACATGTACCCATTAACCGGAACAGACTACGGATCTATTTATGGTCATATCGTTTACCCTATCCATGGTCTTACTGCCAAGTGCATGACACTTGTTGTGAGCACGGGTTTTTCCCCGGTCTCGGTGATGAGCATCCCTTAATTACATGTGGACCGAACGGACTTGAATTGGACTTGAAAATGATGGAATATTGCCTGGAGTCCCTCAAACATCCTAAAAATCGAGCTATCCGCGATCCAAAATCCCCAAAAAGGCCTCCCAAGTGATTTCCAGGGTTTAGGGTACGCTTCAGACTTTCGAAATTTTGCCCCGGCTCTTGTTAGAGCAGCAAGGCTTTAGTTTTCAAACTAGATCCTGTTGGGATTTTTCACCAGAAATCACCCGATAAAAGCGGAAGAACGCGGTGATTTCCTCAAATCCGGTCCTAGGAGCAATTGAAATGGAGATTGAAACACTTTAAAATAAATAGGAAGAGATTAATTTTCTTACCAGAAAATCTCTTTCAAGAGATGGATGAAGACTGCAGAAATCAAAGCAGATTTCCTCCTCATTTTCGTACACGAACGCCTAACGAATGCAACCCGTGCTAGCATCGGAAAAACGAAACAATGGAAGAGAGGAGGCTAAGAATTTCGGCTAGCTTGTGTGTTAGGTTAGGGGGCCGAAATTATCACCCTAGGTTTTATACCTAGGGTGGCTGAATTCCCCTAGGGGAATTCAGGCCCAGCTTCGCTCCATTCCATTCTGTGCTGGCTTCCTTGTTTTAATTTGGGCCCAGTCTAATTTTAATTATTCTGGTTTAAATTAATTTCAAGCCCAATTTTAATATACCTATGTATTTAATATATTACACCAAGTAATATATTATTTACATTTAAATTAAAATTAGTTTGAACAATTAATTTAATCCATCGAATTAAAATTAAATCTACACAAAATAAAGTCATATGTAAACCTATACATATGAATATTTCCACCTAGGAAATAATCTCATAATTAATCCAATTAATTATGAAGAGCCAATTGAATATATTAATTTTATTATTATGATCAATCCAATTGATCTTTATAATATAATTAATATATATACACCTCTCTCTCCATAGTGTATACTCCAAGCATATATGTATTTCCTTAAGTCTGCATTCAGTCATTCTATGTGCACGATCCCATGGGCCCATCTTTATGTTGGCAGCGGGCCTTTGGCCCGCACACTGCAGTTGGGCTCTAGCAAGCCACTGCAGCCCCCAATTAAATTGGAGATGGCAGTCTAACTGTTATCATAACCCTGTAGTTTAAACTTGTACATCCCATGTAATTGATATCGGTGTCTAACACAGAGGCATGGATTGATCACCCTCTTTTGTGTCTGACATTAACTTGATCCCGAATGTACTGAAGCTCACAAACAAGTTCCAACTTGTCTAGGTGTGGCCACACTCTTATCAGTCACATTCATTAAGAGGCCGGTGATATCTTCTCAGTGGGCTACTGAGTGACAAATCCCTTCTACATATCCATAGCATTACCATGCTAAGTGACATAACCGAAAGCACCCATACTTGGCACCCTATTACGGGCCCTTTAGGCGTACCCCTAAGTATGCGACTTCACATGCAACACCAACATATGGTCAGGTCAAAGGATCCATACAAGTACTACACGAGAATCACTTGTGATACTATACCACGTGGATTACTCGTTTAGTGGATCTATCCAGTACCATGCTCCCATGCATGTACCCATTAACTTGGTTGACATTCCATGTCCAATGACCGGTAAGAGACCGTTATACAACCAGGTTAATGATAGTCTCTTGTTCCATTCATTCCCATGACTGGAACAGACTACGGATCTATTTATGGTCATATCGTTTACCCTATCCATGGTCTTACTGCCAAGTGCATGACACTTGTCATCATGGATATAGATATGTCCATGGGATACTTCATTTAATATATTACACAAGATAAATATAATAAATGAATTGATGCCTTTATTAATAACACAAATGAGTATAATACATAAATCCAATAAATGTATAACACAAATACAAGGACCAATGCCTCGGGACTAGGGCATTTCCAAAAATCTCCCACTTGCACTAGTTCCAACTAGGCATGGGCCTAATCCTTATAGACCTAGTATGACCCTCGTGCTTGGGCTGAGCCAGCACCTTGGTCAACAGATCTGCGACATTATCCTCGGTGTCCACTCTGTGCAATGCAATGTCACCTCTCTCCGCGATCTCTCGTATGAGGTGAAACTTTCTGAGCACGTGCTTTGTGTTTTTATGTGACCGGGGCTCCTTAGCTTGTGCAACAGCCCCATTGTTGTCACAGAAGATATCGACTGGGTCCTGGATAGTTGGCACTACTCCCAACTCAGTGATAAACTTCTTCATCCACACGGCTTCCTTAGCCGCTTCACACGCAGCGATGTACTCAGCTTCCGTTGTAGAGTCCGCTATGGTTGGCTGCTTTGAGCTCCTCCAGCTTACAGCCCCACCATTCAGCAAAAATACATACCCAGACTACGATTGGTACTCATCCTGGTCAGTCTGGAAGCTTGCATCAGTGTACCCAGTAACTAATAGCACTTCCTGACCACCATACACTAAGAAGCTATCCTTAGTCCGGTTAAGGTACTTGAGGATCGCTTTGACAGCTTTCCAGTGATCCTCCCCGGGATCCTGCTGGTATCGGCTTGTCATACTCAGTGCAAAGGCGACATCAGGTCTCGTACATAACATGGAGTACATAATTGATCCTATAGCCGAAGCATATGGAACCAATTTCATGTTCTCCCTATCCTCCCTTGTTTTAGGACAGTTCTTCTTACTAAGTTTCAGCCCATGGCCCATTGGCAAGAAACATTTCTTGGCCCGGTCCATGCTGAACCTTTTCAGAACTTTGTCAATGTACGAAGCCTGAGTTAGGCCCAGAAGCCGATTTGATCTATCCCTGTAGATCCTGATCCCTAGGATCATCTCAGCCTCACCTAAGTCCTTCATTACGAAGCACTTACTCAGCCACTGCTTTACCCCTTGCAGTGTAGGTATGTCGCTTCCAATGAGTAGGATGTCGTCTACATAATGTACTAGAAATGTGACAATGCTCCCACTAGTCCTCTTATACACACAAGGCTCATCTTGATTCTGTATGAAGCCATATTCCTTTATGGCCTCATTGAATCTTAGATTCCAACTTCGGGATGCTTGCTTCAGTCCATAAATGGACCTTTGAGGTATGCATACCCTTCCCGGATACTTTGGATCGATAAAACCCTCAGGTTATGTCATGTACACATACTCGAGCATCTTTCTATTAAGGAAAGTGGTTTTGACATCCATCTGCCATACCTCATAGTCATACCATGCAGCTATGGCCAGCAGTATCCTGATGGATTTGAGCATGGCTACTGGTGAGAAAGTTTCATCATAGTCTATTCCATGGACTTGTCTGAAACCTTTTGCAACCAGACGCCCCTTGAAGGTATTATCAGCTTTTAGCTTATAGCACCACTTGCAACCTATTACCTTAGCACCCGGAGGTGGATCAACCAAGTTCCAAACTTGATTATCGTACATAGATTGTATTTCTGCCTCTATGGCTTTATGCCAATTTACAAACTATGGGCTAGCCATAGCCTCTTGGTAGGTTTTGGGTTCTTCTTCATCCCAGATGAGAAGAGTTTGATCATCGGTGATGAGGAAACCATACCTCTCCGGTTCCCCGACGATCCCTACCAGACCTTCTAGGTTCTTGTGTGGCCTGGGTCGGTGCTTCCACTTGTGGAAGCTCCACCTGGGCCTCCGAGTTATCCTTTTCAGGAGCTTGTGGACCTTGAACTTCCCTGAGTTCAACATTGCTCCCACTATCTTTCTTGGAAAGGAACTCCTTTTCTAGAAAGACCCCCTTCCTTGCTACGAACACCTTGTTCTCGGCGGGGTTGTAGAAGTAATACCCTTTGGTTTCCCTAGGGTAGCCCACAAACAGGCATTTATCGGTTTTGGGCTCCAGCTTACCACTAGTCAATATCTTGACATGTGATTCGCATCCCCAAATCCTTAGGAAAGACACATTGGGCTCCCTGCCCGTCCATATTGTTGGGATTTTTCACCGGAAATCACCCGATAAAAGCGGAAGAACGCGATGATTTCCTCAAATCCAGTCCCAGGAGCAATTGAGATGGAAATTGAAAAACCTTAAAATTAAATAGAAAGGGATTAATTTTCTTACCAGAAAATCTCTTTCTAGAGATGGATGAAGACTGCAGAAACCAAAGCAGATTTCCTCCTCGTTTTCGTACACGAACGCCTAACGAATGCAACCCGTGCTAGCGTCGGAAAAACGAATCAATAGAGAGGAAAGGGGCTAGGAATTTTCAGCTATGGTGTGAATTAGTTAGGGTGGCCGAAATTTCTAACCCTAGGTATTTATACATAGGGTGGCCGAATTCCCTTAGGGGAATTCAGGCCCACCTTGACTCCTTTTTCTTCTGTGCGGGCTTCCATGTTTTAATTTAGGCCCAGTCTAATTTTAATTATTCTGGTTTAAATTAATTTCGAGCCCAATTTTAACATACCTATGTATTTAAGATATTACTCCAAGTAATATATTACTTACATTTAAATTAAAAGTAGTTCGACAATTAATTTAATCCATCAAATTAAAATTAAATCTACACAAGATAAAATCATATGTAAACCTATACATATGAATATTTCCACCTAGGAAATAATCTCATAATTAATCCAATTAATTATGAAGAGCCAATTGAATATATTAATTTTATTATTATGACAAATCCAATTGATCTTTATAATATAATTAATACATACACACCTCTCTCTCCATTGCGTATACTCCAAGTATACATGTGATTCCTTAAGTCTGCATTCAGTCGTGGGCCCATCTTTATATTGGCAACGGGGTTTTGGCCCGCAGACTGCAGTTGGGCTCTATCAAGCCACTGCAGCCACCAATTAAGATGGAGATGGCAGTCTAACTGTTATCATAACCCTGTAGTTTAAACTTGTACATCCTATGTCATTGATATCGGTGTCCAACACAGAGGTATGGATTGATCACCCTCTTTTGTGTTTGGACATTAACTTGATCCCGAATGTACTGAAGCTCACAAACAAGTTCCAACTTGTTTGGGTGTGGCCACACTCTTATCAGTCACATTCATCAACAGGCCGGTGATATCTTCTTAGTGGGTTACTTAGTGACAAATCCCATCTGCTTATCCATAGCATTGCCATGCTTAGTGACACACCCGAAAGTACCCATACTTGGCACCCTATTACAGGCCCTTTAGGCGTACCCCTAAGTATGTGACTTCACATGTAACACCATCATATGGTCAGGTCAAAGGATCCATACAAGTACTACATGAGAATCCATTGTGATACTATACCATGTGGATTACTCGTTAAGTGGATCTATCCAGTACCATGCTCCAAGGCATGTACCCATTAACTTGGTTGACATTCCATGTCCAATGACTGGTAAGACACCGCCATACAACCATGTTAATGATAGTCTATTTTTCCATTCATTCCCATGACTGGAACAGACTACGGATCTATTTATGGTCATATCGTTTACCCTATCCATGGTCTTACTGCCAAGTGCATGACACTTGTCATCATGAATATAGACATGCCCATCGGATACTTCATTTAATATATTGCACAAGATAGATATAATAAATGAATTGATGCCTTTATTAATAACACAAATGAGTACAACACATAAATCCAATAAATGTATAGTACAAATACAAGGACCAATGCCTCGGGACTAGGGCATTTCCAGCACATATCTGATATGGGGTCTCTTCCACTGCCTTAGTCGAAGTATTGTTTAAGATGAGAGCTGCTGTCTCGAGGGCGTGTCCCCAGAAACTAATTGGGAGAGATGCTTGACTCATCATCGAGCGGACCATGTCCAACAAGGTCCTGTTCCTCCGTTCGGACACCCCATTCCATTGTGGTGTTCCGGGAGGAGTGAGTTGTGGAACTATTCCATGCTCTCTCAAGTTTGAGTCAAACTCTAGGCTCATATACTCAACGCCTCGGTCCGACTGAAGGGTTTTGATATTCCTGCCTAGCTGGTTCTGTACCTCTTTCCTAAATTCCTTGAACCTATCAAGGGTCTCGGACTTGTGTTTCGTCAGATAGACATAGCCATAACTGCTGAAATCATCCGTAAACGTGACGAAGTACAGATGCCCACCTCTAGTCGCTACGCTCATAGGCCCACATACATCTGAATGTATTAGGTCCAATAAGGCAGTGGCCCTTTCAGCCTTCTTGCTAAAAGGCACCTTTGTCATCTTGCCTCATAAACATGAGTCGCATGTATCAATTGACTCTAAGTCAAATGACCCCAGGACTCCAGCTTTGTGAAGTCTAGCAATGCGCTTCTCGTTTATATGGCCAAGACGACAATGCCATAGGTAGACGGGATTAAGTTCGTTAGGCTTAACCCTTTTAGTGTTTATGTTAAAGATGTGATTGGTTTCATTTAAGTCTAGGATATATAGGCCATTATTTAATAGAGCATCTCCATAAAATAATCCCTCTCTAGATATAGAAATCCGACCATTAGAAATAGTGAAAATAAATCCAGAAATATCCAACATTGATACAGAGATAATATTCCTGCACATAGCAGGTACAAAGTAACAATGTTCTAAAATCAAAACCAATCCACTGGGCATCACAAGGTGATATTCGCTGATCTCTCTGGCAATAACCCTTGCTCCATTTCTGACCCGCAAGTCCACCTCTCTCGACCCCAGCAACCTTCTGTTCTTAAGTCCCTGCACATTGCAACAAATGTGAGAACCACATCCAGTATCCAATACCTAGGATGTTGAAACAGTAAGGTTAACATCTATAACATAAATACCTGAAGAGGGCACACCTTGGCCCCTTCTTTGCTCTCCCATCAGCCTGGGACACGATCTCTTCCAATGGCCCACCTGTCTACACCCCAAACAGACATCTTCAGGACCTGCCTTCTGTTAGGCCTTGGGTTGGGTCTTGGCCTTCTTAGCCTTGCCCTTCTTGGCCCTGGCCTTGGCCTTACCCTTGGCAATAGGGGGGTCCCCTTGTTGACCAGCAGCACCGGCGGAGTCTTTTTGATCGACTACTCGGTGAGCTTAAGCATCCCATGCAGCTCACTGACAGTACGGTTCATCCCTTGCATATTGTAGTTCAGGATGAACTGATCATAAGAATCAGGCAAGGACGTGAGGATTGTGTCCACCGCCAACTCTTGAGAGATAGGCGATCCGAGATGGGCCAAAGTATCCAAATAGCCCTTCATCTTGAGCACGTGTGCACTCACAGATGTCCTGGCCCCCATCTTACAAGAGTGGAATGCCTTATTGGTCAGGTACCTTTCCTGACGAGTCTAAAAATTTAGGACCCCAAAGCATGTCCTTTTCAAGAATGGATCGCAATGATAAGGTATTAGTGTTTGCCATTTGAGTGTTTCTACATAGAAAAACATTTAGAGTGTTAATAAAGGGCTTTACTTTGTTGCTCCCATATAAAATTAATAATGAATCAAGTTATTAATTTAAACCGAGTTGTTGGGCTCATGGGCCGAGATCCATATTTCATTAAGATATAGCCAAACGAGGGTTTGGTACAACTACACCTTAACTATTTAGGTAGGAAAGCCGTCCAATCCCAACCTAGGGACTCTCAGTTTGATGGGCTTGTTGGCACTTACCCATCTGTGCTTAGGGCCAGGAGAATCCTACTACCCACACTAAGTCAAAACCTCCATCCAAGTGTTAGAGTATCCCATACTCTAACCCAATACAAAGTGACAATACTCCAGTGTATCCTGCGAGGGCATGGTCTACAACTGGCCTATTCCCACCTCGATTCGGTTTTGAATGAGGGAAGCACTTTTAAGCGACTTAGTAATTCCATTTGGTTATTAGATTCAATTATAACAGCTTACATACATAAAGCGGGTGAAATGGCTATTGGAACAAACATTCATACATGCAAATGAATATAAAACATAATTAAATAAAAGTAAAATGGACTGCTATAGGCCTATATTACATCCTAATATTATTCTAGTAAACCTATACTAGAAATGAATATCTGGTGGGCCTCCATCTTTTCCTTCTGGGCTTGTACCTCCATTTGGGCTTGCACCTCCACTTGGGCTCACCACTCCATGGGCTTCTTCTTTTACAAATTTTATAATATATGAATAAAATAAAATTACATTAAAAAAAGAAAAACGACACGCAGGCCGTATTTACCCAAAAAGAAAAATACAACCCATCTTGTAAAAGGCCCAATAGCATCCAACCATACAAACATTTAATTACACATATGCATCCAATACATACAATTCAAAAGCATGTTGTAATGCATGATTTAAGCTCATTTCAATTATGTCCAAGCCATTATATTAGAAATCGCCAATTTTGGCCCACCATGGTTCTAACCCTTAACGGGCTTTGGGCCTCCAGCCCAGGCAGTCCAACTGCTCCCACTGGTATTGGGAAACAATGGGTCCAATTTAGCCGTCCAAGTAATTGTGCCAAAATTACTCGAACCAATTTCCATTAACCATATTAATTTCCAAAATTAATATCACATGAACGAAAATAAAATTCATTCAAGAAACCATATGCATTTAAATTAAATAAATTTAAACACACGAATTTTAAAACCAATTAAAATTTCAAAACTGGGCCCTGGGCCCAAAAACCCGCCAAATCCAAAAACAAGGTCCAGCCCGCTGCAGCTAGGGCAATGCCGTTGCCCTAACAGCAGCAGCGGTGCAGCCGCCTAGCGGCAGCTGCTGTCCAGCAGCCGCTGCTGCTGGAACTTGCGCGGCCGCTGCCTATGGCACCCAGTGCCACGGGCAGCGGCTGCCGCCATGCCTCCCATCGCGTGAAGCGACCGCTGACTGCGATTCCGCCGCCGGCAGCTCCGCACCTCGGGAGGCAGATTTTTTTTTTTTATAAAAACCAAAAATAAAAAAAAAATCTCCATCCATCATCCAAAGCAATTCACCAAGAATTCCAATAATACACAATAAAATTAAACTAACAAAAACCTATATGCAAATTTAATTTTCATTGTATAAAAACGTATTGGAAAAATCATAAACCCATACCAAGAACCCCAACAAAATTCACCAATTTCAAAAAAAAGGGATTCAACCAATTTTATCAATTTCCACGGATCAAAAGCCCGCTCTGATACCACTGTTGGGATTTTTCACTGGAAATCACCCGATAAAAGCTGAAGAACGCGGTGATTTCCTCAAATCCGGTCCCAGGAGCAATTGAAATGGAGATTGAAACACTTTAAAATAAATAGGAAGAGATTAATTTTCTTACCAGAAAATCTCTTTCAAGAGATGGATGAAGACTGCAGAAATCAAAGCAGATTTCCTCCTCGTTTTCGTACACGAACGCCTAACGAATGCAACCCGTGCTAGCGTCGGAAAAATGAAACAATGGAAGAGAGGAGGCTAAGAATTTCAGCTAGCTTGTGTGTTAGGTTAGGGGGCCAAAATTATCACCCTAGGTTTTATACCTAGGGTGGCCGAATTCCCCTAGGGGAATTCAGGCCCAGCTTGGCTCCATTCCATTCTGTGCGGGCTTCCTTGTTTTAATTTGGGCCCAGTCTAATTTTAATTATTCTGGTTTAAATTAATTTCAAGCCCAATTTTAATATACCCATGTATTTAATATATTACACCAAGTAATATATTATTTACATTTAAATTAAAATTAGTTTGAACAATTAATTTAATCCATCGAATTAAAATTAAATCTACACAAAATAAAGTCATATGTAAACCTATACATATGAATATTTCCACCTAGGAAATAATCTCATAATTAATCCAATTAATTATGAAGAGCCAATTGAATATATTAATTTTATTTTTATGATAAATCCAATTGATCTTTATAATATAATTAATATATATACACCTCTCTCTCCATAGTGTATACTCCAAGCATACATGTAATTCCTTAAGTCTGCATTCAGTCGTTCTATGTGTACGATCCCGTGGGCCCATCTTTATGTTGGCAGCGGGCCTTTGGCCCGCAGACTGCAGTTGGGCTATAGCAAGCCACTGCAGCCCCCAATTAAAATGGAGATGGTAGTCTAACTGTTATCACAACCCTGTAGTTTAAACTTGTACATCCCATGTCATTGATATCGGTGTCTAACACAGAGGCATGGATTGATCGCCCTCTTTTGTGTCTGACATTAACTTGATCCCGAATGTACTGAAGCTCACAAACAAGTTCCAACTTGTCTGGGTGTGGCCACACTCTTATCAGTCACATTCATCAAGAGGCCGGGGATATCTTCTCAGTGGGCTACTGAGTGACAAATCCCTTCTGCATATCCATAGCATTACCATGCTAAGTGACATACCCGAAAGCACCCATACATGGCACCCTATTACAGGCCCTTTAGGCGTACCCCTAAGTATGCGACTTCACATGCAACACCATCATATGGTCAGGTCAAAGGATCCATACAAGTACTACACGAGAATCACTTGTGATACTATACCATGTGGATTACTCGTTTAGTGGATCTATCCAGTACCATGCTCCCATGCATGTACCCATTAACTTGGTTGACATTCCATGTCCAATGACCGGTAAGACACCGCCATACAACCAGGTTAATGATAGTCTCTTGTTCCATTCATTCCCATGACTGGAATAGACTACGGACCTATTTATGGTCATATCGTTTACCCTATCCATGGTCTTACTGCCAAGTGCATGACACTTGTCATCATGGATATAGATATGTCCATGGGATACTTCATTTAATATATTGCACAAGATAAATATAATAAATGAATTGATGCCTTTATTAATAATACAAATGAGTATAATACATAAATCCAATAAATGTATAACATAAATACAAGGACCAATGCCTCGGGACTAGGGCATTTCCAACAGATCCGGCCGGCTCTAGTGGGCTAGAGAGAGGTATGGGCGAGCTTATTTTTCTGGACGGGCATTTAATGACAAAAAGAAAGAGGAAAAATGGAGATATAAAAAGAAAAAGAAGGAAATCAGAAAGAAAAGGAAGGAGAGAGTGGAGATCAGGGTTGGGGCTTCTTTTTCGGTTCTCAAAGAGAAAAAAAAAGCGAGGGACAGAGTGAAAGAAAGAGGCAGAGAGATAGAGAGCCAGAGAGAATCCAAAAACACAAAGTTTAAAGCCCTAGAAAACAATCTCAGGACATTAGCAACAAGTCACATAACCTTTGCTCATTGATTCGGATCATTTCGGGTTAGTTTCGGAATTGTTCGGTTTTCGGCCGGTCGGACGTCAAGGGCAAATCCTAAGTTTTCAATCTATTTCTTGACGTTTAAAGCATCCAAACAACATCAAGGTAAACTCTAAGAGGCCTTAAACCTGTTTGCATTGTCTTTTCTGTGCGTTTTCTTTGTTTCTGCGAATTTCAAAACCGGATTGCCCGAATAGAGCCGTACGGCTCTAATATTAGAGCCGACCGGCTCTGTTCTCCAAGGACAAACTCCCGGCTTGTCCCGATCGGCCGAAAACAGTCCGTTTTCCATTTTGTGCATTCTGTTCCGATCATTTTCGGCCCAAATCCATCCGTATGCCATAAAATTTTGGTTTTTATATTTCTATACGTATAGATATTAGTGCTTTTTGTATTTCTTGGGGTTTTATTTTCTAAGTTTCGGGGTAGTATTATCCGAATCGGATCCATAGTTCAGCATTAGCGGACCCCCGAACCCTATAGAGTCCCAGGAAAATATTAAAAACAAACAAAATGGTATTTTCACAAATGTTTTTGGTGTGTTTATTGTATTTTGGACTCTAGATAAAATGCATATTTAGGAACCCACATGAATGGAACCTCAAGTTCCGGGATAACCGACCCACAAAAACAGCAATTTGCATGAAATCGAGCCAAAGGGTTTTCCAAAATTGATTTTCCAGCACAAAAATTACAAGGCGTTTCAAAACCGATTTCTAGTTCTAATCGGTCCAACCGGTCGGGTCGAACCGGTTACCCCCTAAATGCATGCTCCCTTATTCTAAAATCCCCATTCTGTCCTGATTTGAGTCCTACTTGTGTTTATAATGTAAACTGTGCTAACCAATCTGTTTTGCAGCATTTATTTTTATTTTTATTGTATTTAATAGATTAACTCGTGTATTTAGGCGGTTGTATTTTTAGATCCTTGTGTATTCTAGGCGATTGTAAAAGTGAGGACGAGAGATTTTATTCTTTATTCGATTTGGTTGTATATTCGGCCATTATTATTCTTTTGTATATTTGTGTGAATGGTTTAATTTCCTGCAATTTATACTTTCTACATTTTTTCCTTAGCATCGGCTTAATATAAATAAACGAATTGGGTAAAGAAGATAATAAATTGAATAAATATGACTTTATAAATAATAAACGATTACAAGCTCGTGGTTAAGTAGGTAAGTTGTCTACGCTTAGTAGGGAGCTGTATCGGAATTTCCCGGATGTGCTGATCGGGGTGGCGCTCCGTCACTGATCTCGAAATTTAGGTTTCGAGGTCTTTAAGTTATAAAACGTAAAAATGTTTTCTACAAATGGGATGTCAAAATAAAGAAACGATTTACTTTTAAAGCAAGATAAAAAAACCTCATTTTCCACAAATCTCACTAAACCATTTATTTTTGTAAATCTTTTTCCCTGGTTCGCTTCGCCGGGTTCCACTAAAAGGTCGTCCGCTCACAGTGGCGACTCTGCTAGGGATAATTATGTTTCTTAAAATGTTTTTCATAAAAACTTAAGGAACTTAGGCAACTATTGAAATATAACCTCGCTTGTATTCATTTATCAATTTATAAACATCATATTTATTCATATCTTTGCATATCATGACATTTTCTTCTTCTCAACCCCTCAATACACTGTTTCACCCCGGTTTACCCAAGAAGGTGGCCTACCTCTACCGCCAGGAATAGAGACACCCGACGGGGTAAACCACTCATAGCCCCGCATGACCTTACATCGTGTTCTACGGTGGGAAAGTGTTTATTCGCTATGGGAGACTGTACGACCCTTGGTTTGACTTTGGCCCACATGTAATGGCTTAGTAATTTCCCCTAGGGTTACCAAAACATAAAATTAAAAATTGAACATTGAGTGTGCGCCTTTGGTATCCCCCGTTGATACCAAAGAGACCCAACACCTAGGAAGAATTGTGAGACTAATCGAAAGGAGAAATAAGGTTAGAAGGGAGTGCATATTTTTACGTGTGCTAATGTTTGTTCTGTGTTGTTTTTCCCTTTCTTTTTACCTTTGATAAAGCATCCAAAATGCATAATCATCTCACATACCATTTCTGATCAAGTCTTCATGTAGCCATCTTTAAATACATATGCATATGTGTGACATTTATGCTAACCACATCTTCGTGCATCCACGATGTTTTACTCGTATGACATACATGTACATCCTGTATGCCAACATTTCTATGAAACATACACGACATCATTCTGCATGTCACACATTCTATCCACATCTTCTTATAGCCATGACATATTCGTGTGTTAGTTACATATTTCGTATGTCCACATTCCCATAACATAAACATGACATCATTATGTATGTCATACATCCTAACCACGTCTTCGTGTAGCCATGACATTTTATTTGCGTAACATACATATACATTCCGTGTGTTAGCATTTCCATGAAACATACACGACATCATTCTGCGTGTCACACACATTCTAACAACATTTTCCTGTAGCCACTTATATGTTTGTGTGACATATGCGTCCATTCCACTTCATTCCATTTCACCTATTCTGGCGTTTTGAGAATGCCCATCATGATCATTTCATTTCATCCCATGTCGGGTACCCAAAAGCTACCCGATTTCCACCCGTGCACCAGATTACACTCGGCCATTTCATAAAATATTATATCATTCGATAATAGACCACAATGGCCCTAGATTTGCTTCCGTGTGACAGTTCACACTAAGCCGTCACATGACATCACATTCATTCATCATAGGTCTCCAGGTGATGCCAAGTCCTGTTTGTGCATTATGGTTCATATCGAACCATTTCATGATATTATGAAATCATTCGAGGTGCTCCCCGAGTACCGGATCAGTATGCACATAGGGGCATTCCATGACATTATCAAATCATGCAAGGTGTTCCACAAACACCGAACCCCTGTTCGTGTCTCAAGTTGCACGCGACTTTCCTGCAACATCATTTCAAATCATATGCCTCAAAAGCATCAGAACTCTGTTCGTGGGGTAGTTCCTATGCAATCATTTCATTTCATGCTATCGACCTACAAAGTGGCGAAACTCTGCCCGTGTGCCGGCTCACACATGGCCATTTCACGATAATTCATTAGGTGCTCCGAAAGCGCCGACTTTCTACCCGCGTGACGGCTCACACACGGTTTTCTTTGCATTATTCTTGCATAGCATCGGGCATTCTTAGAGCGTCCGTAATAAAAAATTCACATCCATTATTGTTTTCATTCATAAAGCGTCAAATGCACACAATCATCTGTATGTTATTCATATCATGTCTGGTATAATCATTCCCAGGGCACCAACATTTGGGTAGCATTAATACTAACCATGTCCTTCTATAGCCATGATATTTTATTCCTATATGCCATGCACATATTATGAAACATGCATTACTTTGTATGTGTTATGTGTGGTAATCACATTTCTCTGCAGCCACCTGCATTTTGAATGACATATGCACTTATTCCCTGCACGTGCAACATCACATTGTATGTCATATATCTTAACTACATCTTCTGCAGCCACCTGCATTATGTGTGACACGTGCATTCATATCATATCCTAATCACATTTCTCTGCAGTCACCTGCATTTTGAACGACATATGCATTCATTCCCTACATGCACAACATCACATTGTATGTCATATATCTTAACCACATCTTCTACAGCCACCTGCATTCTGTGTGACACGTGTATTCATATCACATCCTGATCACATTTCTTTGTAGCCACCTGTATTTTGAGTAACATATACATTCATTCTTTGCACAACTAATATCATTTTGTGTGTAATGCATCGTGATCACAGTTGAATGACATATGTATTCATTTCTTGCACGCATAAGGTCATCTTGTATGCCATGCACCCTAACCACTTTTTTCTTCAGCCATCTGCATTTTGGATGACATATACATTTTTTCTCTACACGCACGACATCATCTTGTGTGTCATGCATCCTAACCACATCTTCTGCAGCCACCTGCATTCTGTGTGACATGTGCATTCACACCACTTCATGTCATTAATCCAAATAAAAGACGTTCCAAAGGTCCCCCATCATGATCATTTCATCTCATAACGGGTGTCCCAAAGCCACCTGTGTTTTGCCTGTGCTCAGGTTTGCACTCGGCCATTCCTCTATATCATTACATTCATTAAGAGATCACAACAGTCCTAAATCTCTGATCATGTGGAGAGTCACATGATAAGCATTACATTACATCTCATCTATCTGTCTGTTCCCAGTGTCATTAGGATACTGAGATCTTGCTTGTATGTCGTGATCCGTATCGGATTGCTCATAACATTATCAAATCATCTAGGGTACTCCATGAGTGCCCAGTTAGTACAAATATAGGGGCATTCCATGACACTACTAAATCATGCAAGGCATCCCATGAACCCCAAACTTTTGTCCGTGTCTCAAGTTACACATGACTTATCTATAACATCATTTCATGTCAGATGCATCAAAAGCATCAGAACTCTGTCTGTGTATCGGCATACACACGACCATTCCATAACATCAATTAGGTGCCTTAAAAGCATCATAACTCTGTCTGTATGCTGGCTACGCGTGACCATTTCATGACATCCACTAGGTGCTCCAAAGGCACTGAACCTGCACACGTGTGCCGGTTCACACGTGGTCCGTTTGCATTGCCTTTTGCATAGCATTGGGGAATCTGCGGAACGTCCAAAATAAATTATAAACAAAATCATACTCATTCGTGTTTCATCCGTCTACTATCATTCAATCATGTCAACCTATGACCGTATATCCCATTCACACATACATACAAGGCACTCCACGAGCGCCGAAACTCGGTTCACGTACCAAGCACATTATCTCATATCATTTCATCACATAAAAGTTCAAGGTGCTCCTCGAGTGCCGAAAAACCACTTCATGCCAAGCACTCTATCTTGTCTCACTTCATATCATGCTTCATAATCCAAGGTGCTCCCTGAGTGCTGAAGATTATGTTAGATCATCATGCACACACACCACCACATCATTTAACTTCCCTCACAAGTAATATCTTGCTTCGAGCCGTGGACACCCTAGTGTGTCATTTCTTCTCAGGGGCATAACTATGAACCCTTGCAAGTAATATCTTGCTTTGATCTGTGGACACCCCAGTGTGTCATTCTTCCCGGGGGCATAACTATGCACCCTATTTCAACTTCCCTCGCAAGTAATAGCTTGCTTCGATCCGTGGACACCCCAGTGTGTCATCTCTTCCCAAGGGCATAACTATGCACCCTTGCAAGTAATATCTTGCTTTGATTCGTGGACACCCCAGTGTGTCATTCTTCTCGGGGCATAACTATGCACCCCATTTCAACTTCCCTTGCAAGTAATATCTTGCTTCGATCCGTGGACACCCCAATGTGTCATTCTTTCCCGAGGGCATAACTATGCACCCTATTGCAAGTAATATCTTGCTTCGATCCGTGGACATCCCAGTGTGTCATTTCTTCCTGGGGGAATAACTATACACCCCATTTCAACTTCCCTCGCAAGTAATATCTTGCTTCGATCCGTGGACACCCCAATGTGTCGTTATTTCCTGGGGGCATAACTATGCACCCCATTGCAAGTAATATCTTGCTTCGACCTGTGGACACCCTAATGTGTCGCTCTTTCCCGGGGGAATAACTATGCACCCCATTGCAAGTAATATCTTGCTTCGACCCATGGACACCCCAATGTGTCGTTCTTTCCCGGGTGCATAACTATGCACCACATTGCAAGCAATGTCTTGCTTCGATCCGTGGACACCCAAGTGTGTCGTTCTCCCCAGGGGCATAACTATGCACCCCATTGCAAGTACTATTTGCTTTTATCCGTGGACACTCCCCGAGTGTCATTTTATCCCTGTGGTGTATATTTATACACCATATTTTATTTTAGCATGCATCATTCCCACCATCATTCATTGCATCTGCACGTTTCCCTTCTTAACTTTCCATACATATTCGTGGGTTCCGAATAGCATTACATGAAGTCACACGTGTAATACATCATCCACATACACGTCACGCATATTCATGCATACATTGTTCCCTGTTTGGTATCTGCCACGCATACACCTGCTGACGCTAACAAGTGCTCTCATAAGGGGAAAGGATCTTGATGATGGCCAACCCAAGGAACTTCAACGCCATAATAGATGTGGTGGAAGACTATGTCGCTTCATCTCGATTCTGAAAGGCAGTTGGGGAGGAAGCGGCAGCAATGCTGAGGGAAATGCTGGGGGATGATCTTGACAGAATAAAGATGCTGACGGCGAGATGTGCTGAATTGGAAACCCGGGTGGCAGAACTTGAAGGGAAAATAAGAGACATGGCAAGCATGGACTCCAATGTTGGCATCGATAAAGAGCAGAACGCTGAGATTGCTAACACTCCTTCTCGACACCTCGGAAGGCCCTCTCACCAAAATTTGGGCTTACCGGGGTCGTCTAATGAAGGTGAACTGAAGAGACCTCTTGACACCAGTGCCGACATTGACTCTGTTTCGCAACAAATCTAGAGTTCACCTCCCAAAGACACAGGGGCAGTTGCATCCTGTAGACCTCGTTCAGTGACCAGATTATTCGCCGTCTGCAGAAAGATGGGCCTATTGCAGAGTGTCCGACCATACGTGGCGCCAACACCAGAACAAAAGGGAAACTACTGTAGCTATCACATAGTAGCAGGCCACCGAACTAAGGAATGCATCGGTCTGCAAAGGAGGATTTAGAAACTGGTCGCCGAAGGAAAATTGAGGGTGCCGTCTACCTATAATGAGCGATCACTGGCTAGCAAGGGAACCACCGAAGGGATCCCTCAATCATCCCAGGGAGAGGAGTATGATGAAGAGCTGCAGAGTCTGATCTGACGAGAACAGGGCAATGGTACTAGAGTCAACCCAGTGACTAGTCAGGGGCAAAAAAAAAAAAACTACAACCCCTCGGAGCTGTCCTTTTTGTAGGGAACTCATTTTGTTGCTACGGTGTATTAATATCATTTTGAATGCAATGCATTTTGTTATCTTCTTACTTATGTGGTGATTGCATGTTTATGGCATTACGCACGCATTTGATCATCTAACATGACATGTCCAACACACATAATATCAAAATGCATGACATCAATTTGAATACTATAGGGAACTTAAAAGTGAATCTGGCCCTGACCTAACTTTCTCTTGAAAGGCGAGCTTGTGAGATAAATAAAATGATATGATGGCACCACCTCTACCGAGGCATCTGCTGATTCAACTCAATGATACTTGAAAGACACCACCAGTCCTGCCCCATAGCTTCAACTTAAAAGGAACACATGATGCCCAAAACATTCTAAACCGAAAGCCATCTTTGAAACTCCAAAAAAAAAAAAAACCTAAAAAGGCTCTCCTTAAGGCAAAATCAAACCGAAAAGCCCTCCTTGAGGTACCCGAACCAAGAAAGCCCTTCCAGAGGCAATTAAACCCAATAAGTCCTCCCAGAGGTAAAACTTAACTCCATATCCCAAGAGGGTGCCCCAAGCCAAAATCCTAAACCCTAAAGCTAAAACTCCCCAACCTCACCAAAATCTTCAACCCATGGGGAATTCAAATGGCTTTCATCATCTTCACCATGCACCATGTGTAAAATGCTGAAACAATTTTGGTTGTAGTGCATACATTATCTTGTTCGTGTGACATTCATATGTACATGACATTACGCATACATTGTTCATCCAAAAAGCATATCAAACACACATGACATGCATGAGTTTGAATGCAGCAGGAAAACCAACAGGTGGCAACAGTTTGGGTATAGTCCTTAAAAAAAAACATAAAAAAAAAGAAAAAAAAATATAGAAAAAGGATCTCATAGCATTAAAGGGTAATCTTCAGCTCTCGGCATCGTCAGATCCTTCCCTCCTATCTGCGAAAGATTTGGACTTTCCTGTCTTCAAAACCAAAGCTCTTGCCCTTTACTTTTCCAATTTCTTCCACACCTTCAACACCCTTTGTCTTCTGTTTACCACCCAAACCACCAACACCTATTTAACAAAACCTCTTTTCACCCTATTCTCTGAACTGACCCTGTGAAGCCTTATTTTCCACCACCAATGGCTTCTAACAAGAAGTTTAACCCCAATGTTGTTCAATATTCTCATCATCTCATCACTACAAAGGTAACAGGGGTATATGACAAAGTACTAACCTAATCAGTCTTTGTTTATCATCAACTTGTACCAAATTGGGGATTCTCTTTCTAACCCATGCCACTTCTCTTCAATCTAAACCCCCAGACCAAACATTTTGTAACCTCAAACTGACAGGAAAGACCTTGATTTCATGACAGAGAGAGGATTTAATATATAAGCCTACTTCAATTGAGCTAGAGTTTGCCAACGTTTAAGCAACCGCTAATGGAACTCCTAAATAACTACTGTTCTTGCCCCGCAAAATCCACACTATAGCCTATACTGGACTCAACACAGCAAGAGATGGTTCTATTGAGCAAAAATGTGCTACAAAAAGAAGAGGAGACTAAGACCAACAGTGTTAGAGCAATCAGGTTCTACAAAGCTTTCAACAATCATGAATGGGATGTTCCCATCAACAGAAAGACTTGCAAAGCCTGTTGTGGTAATATTCAGGGGAAAGTTGCATTTACCAACCATTTCAAGAACTCAGTCTTCAGCTACAACAGAAGTGACTACTTACCAGTGGTTCTTCCATCTTCTAGCCATGGTGTGCCTTGCTCTAGGGTTATTGTGGTTCACAGACAAAGGAAAACCATAATTAACTCAAGTCATTCTGAATCAGGCCGTACCTTGAAGGACTAAAAGTTGTGTCCATCTATGGCGACCTTGTGTGAATTGAAATCTGGGGTGAATTGAAAACATGAATACAGTTCCAGACCCTTGGAGATTTCAGTGGTTAATTGACTCCATCTCAGGTGGTCTACTCAACAAAGGCAGTTCCATCCAATGGCCGGCTATACACTTTGATAACATCCCTAGCTGATCCTTAAAAAAAAAAGTGTAGTCAAGGAACATTGATCCAGACCAGAGCCACATGTTGGATTTTCCTAATGCATTCACATTCATCATATCATAAATGTTTCATATGCTATTTTGATGTTCAATTTGCATGTGTTATGCCATTGCATGTAAATGTCCATGTTCAAGCTACAGCACGCAGCAAACCAGACTTAATGAAGCATTCCACATCCAAACCCAAACCTCCAACACTTGGGGCAGACAAAAGCTGAATCATGAAACATCATCAAGGACAATCCTATAATGATCCCCGACGGAATTGTCAAGGCGCATCCTCCAATCCTAAGACAAGCTAGTGCTAAAATATCCACTTGGATGGCGCACTCTTATAGACTCGGCCATCGTTAAAAAAAACGACAATAATCTTCAGCGAGAGAATCTCCGACACGGAAAACCGAAAGGACGTGTTGGTAACAAGAAGAGAGTGACATACAGAGGCAGTGTCAATTTTGATTTTCCTATCGCATTCATTCTGATGTCATCATAACGATATTAAGCATGCTTGATTTTCTACTTAGATGTTTATATTGCATGCATGGTGCCATTGCATATAAACACCCATCAGCAGGTCGTTGCATCCAAACCCACGGGGGCATCAATGAAATTGTCACTACAAATGACAGCTACTGACTCAGTTGTACCATCCCCAATATAAAAATCCCTGGCAGAGTGGTCCCCAGTAGGATCATCCCCACGGAGTTTCCAACAAAATCTCCAACGAGTTTCCAGCGAGGCTCCCCACTAAATCAGAATCTTCAACAGATTCCCCAGTGAGATCAAATGGATCAGAATACTCCCAGTTGAGTTCTCAGCTAAAATGATCCCTACTGAGTCATCATCCTTGGCAAAGTCATCCGGCGGGCACAGTCCCCACAGGAGTCGTCAGGAGTCACAAGTTCACTCCCCGGCATAGTGTAGATACCAAAAACATTATCAGAAGCATCATGACACATGCATACACACGAATCATGCATGCATTCACGCATACATGCATCAAAACACCATCCTTGTGCTGCCTCTTCGCCTCATAGAGGGGACAGAACATCATCTTATTCGACCCTGTCGACCCAATGGACAGGGAAGAATGTCTGTTGATGAACTTCTTGCCCTTAATTGGTATCTAGGGGCAGAACAATAGACCATTTCGTTCGACCTTTCCGCCGCATAGGAGGGGAAGAACATTCATTTCAATCCTCTCACTGCTGGGGCAGGAAAGAAATGCCTATTGAGGTGTTTCTTGCCCTTAACAGGTATCTGGGGGTAAGACAACTAACCTCGTGCTGCCTCTTCGCCTAATAGAGGGGACAACACATTATATCATTCGACCTTGTCGACCCAATGGATAAGGAAGAATGTCTGTTGATGAACTTCTTGCCCTTAACAGGTATCTGGAGGCAGAACAATAGACCATTTTGTTCGACCTTTCCGCCGTATAGGAAAGGAAGAACATTCATTTCAATCCTGTCACCGCTGGGGCAAGAAAGAAAATCCTATTGATGTGTTTCTTGCCCTTAACAGGTATCTGGGGGTAAGACAACACCATCCTTGTGCTGCCTCTTCACCTCATAGAAGGGACAACACATCTCTCATTCGACCTTCTCGACCCAATGGACAGGGAAGAATGTCTATTGATGAACTTCTCGCCCTTAATAGGTATCTAGGGGTAGAACAACAGACCATTTTGTTCGACCTTTCCACCACATAAGATAGGAAGAACATTCATTTCCATCCTCGTGCTGCCTCTTTGTCTCATAGAAGGGACAACACATCTCTCATTCGACCTTGTCGACCCAATGGATAGGGAAGAATGTCTGTTGATGAACTTCTTGCCCTTAACAAGTGTTTGGGGGTAGAACAACAGATGAACTCATTCAACCTTTAGCCACAGCGCAGGGGAAGAACATTCATTTCGATCCTGTCATTGCAGAGGCAGGAAAGAAATGCCTATTGAGATATCTCTTGCCCTTAACAGGTAGCTGGGGGTAAGACAACAATTAACCTCGGACTGCTTCTTCGGTGCATAGAAGGGACAGTGCCGTTCACTTCAACCTTAACACCACATGGACAAGAAAGAAATGCCTATTGTGGATTCGCTTGCCTTTAACAGGTATCTGGGGGCAAAGAAATTCAATCGTATTTATTCTTGATCGAGGGGGCAAATATTTTTGTTTCCAAAACTGTCGATCAAGAAATAAATACGCTACTTAGCACCAACATCATGGACGCGCTCCGCCTCAGTGAGCCGACATCACGGACGTGCTCCGCCTCAGAGAGCCAACATCACAGACGCGCTCCGCCTCAGTGAGCCAACATAATGGACGCGCTCCACCTCAGTGAGCCAACATTATAGACGCGCTCCGCCTCAGTGAGCCAACATCAGGGATGCAATCCACCTTACTGAGCCAACATCATGGACGCGCTCCGCCTCAGTGAGCCAACATTATGGACACGCTCCACCTCAATGAGCCAACATCAGGGATGTGCTCCGCCTCAGTGAGCCAACATCATTGACGTGCTCCGCCTTAGTGAGCCAACATCATGGATGTGCTCCACCTCAAAGAGCCAACATCATGGACGCACTCCACCACAGTGAGCCAACATCACGGGCACGCTCCACCACAGTGAGCCGACATTACGGCATGCTCCACTGCGACAACTCAACTTGGAACCACGGCTGGCACCTCCAGCAAGGGACGCCAGGTACCTTTCTTTTTCCTCCCTCATCGTGCTCCCTGTCACGAGACCAAATTCGATCTAGGCTCCATAGCCCACGATGATCCGACTTTGATCCCGTGAGGGGCAGCCTGTGAGCATGGGTTTTTCCCTGGTCTCGGTGATGAGCATCCCTTGATTACCTGTGGACCGAACGAACTTGAATTGGACTTGAAAATGATGGAATGTTGCCTGGAGTCCCTTAAACATCCTAAAAATCATGCTATCCACAATCCGAAATCCCTAAAAAGGTCTCCCGAGTGATTTCTAGGGTTTAGGGTACGCGTCGGACTTTTGAAATTTTGCCCCGGCTCTTGTTAGAGCTCTACGGCTTTAGTTCTCAAATTAGAGCCGGCCGGCTCTAACTAGAGCCGTACGGCTCTAGTTAAACTAGAGCCGGCCAACTCTAGTGGGCCAGAGAGAGGTATGGGTGAACTTATTTTTCTGCATAGGCATTTAATGACAAAAAGAAAGAGGAAAAATGGAGATATAAAAAGAAACCGAAGGAAATTAGAAAGAAAAGGAAGGAGAGAGAGGAGATCAGGGTTGGGGCTTCTTTTTCGGTTCTCAGAGAGAAAAAAAAACAGAGAAAAAAAAAGAGAGAGACAGAGTGAAAGAAAGAGGCAGAGAGATAGAGAGCCAGAAAGAATCCAAAAACATAAAGTTTAAACCCTAGAAATCAATCCCAAGACATTAGCAACAAGTCACATAACCTTTGCTCATTGATTCGGATCATTTCGGGTTAGTTTTGGAATTGTTCGGTTTTTGGCCGGTTGGACTTCAAGGGCAAATCCTAAGTTTCCAATCCGTTTCTTGACGTTTAAAGCATCCAAACAACATCAAGGTAAACTCTAAGAGGCCTTAAACCTGTTTGAATTGTCTTTTTTGTGCGTTTTCTTTGTTTCTGCGAATTTCGAAACCGGATTGCCTGAATAAAGCTGTACGGCTCTGTTTCTCCAGGGACAGACTCCCGATTTGTCCCGATCTGCCGAAAACAGTCCGTTTTCCATTTTGTGCATTCTGTTGTGATCATTTTTAGCCCAAATCCATCCGTATGCCATAAAATTTTGGTTTTTATATTTCTATACGTGCGGATATTAGTGTTTTTTGTATTTCCCGGGGTTTTATTTTCTGAGTTTCGGGGTAGTTTTATCCGAATTGGATCCATAGTTTAGTATTAGCGGACCCCCGAACCCTATATAGTCCTCGGAAAATATTAAAAACAAACAAAATAGTATTTTCACAAATGTTTTTGTTTGTTTATTGTATTTTGGACCCTAGATAAAATGCGTATTTAGGAACCCACACAAACCGAACCTCAAGTTCTGGGATAATCGACCCACAAAAACAGCAATTTGCATGAAATCGAGCCAAAGGGTTTTCTAAAATTGATTTTCCATCACAAAAATTACAGGGCGTTTCAAAACCGATTTCCAAGTCTAACCGGTCTGACCGGCCGGGTCGAACCGGTTACCTCCTAAATGCATGCTCCCCTATTCTAAAATCCCCATTCTATCCTGATTTGAGTCCTACTTGTGTTTATAATATAAACTGTGCTAACCAATCTGTTTTGTAGTATTTATTTTTATTTTTATTGTATTTAATAGATTAATTCGTGTATTTAGGCGGTTGTATTTTTAGATCCTCATGTATTCTAGGCGATTGTAAAAGTGAGGACCAGAGATTTTATTCTTTATTCGATTTGGTTGTATATTCGGCCATTATTATTCTTTTGTATATTTGTGTGGATGGTTTAATTTCCCACAATTTATACTTTCTACATTTTTGCCTTAGCATCAGCTTAATATAAATAAACGAATTGGGTAAAGAAGAAAATAAATTGAATAAATATGACTTTATAAATAATAAACGAATACAAGCTCGAGGTTAAGTAGGTAAGTTGCCCGAACCCTGAATCTCTAGATGAGGTACAGTAGTCTATGCTCAGTAGGGAGTTGTACCGGAATTTCCCGGATGAGCTGATCCGGGTGGCGACTCTGTCACTGATCTCAAAATTTAGGTTTCGAGGTCTTTAAGTTATAAAACGTAAAAATGTTTTCTACAAATGGGATGTCAAAATAAAGAAACGATTTACTTTTAAAGCAAGATAAACCAAAACCTCGTTTTCCATAAATCTCACTAAACCATTTATTTATGTAAATCTTTTTCCCTGGTTCGCTTCACCGTGTTCCGCTAAAAAGGTCACCGCTCACACTTGTCATCATGGCTATGGATATGTCCATTGGATATTTCATTTAATATAATGCACAAGATATATATAATAAATGAATTAATGCCTTTATTAATAACACAAATGAGTATAATACATAAATCCAATAAATGTATAATACAAATGCTAGGACCAATGCCTCGGGACTAGGGCATATCCAATAATCTCCCAGTTGTATTAGTTCCAACTGGGCATGGGCCTAATCCCTATAGATCTAGTATAACCCTTGTGCTTGGGCTGGGCCAGCACCTTGGTCAAAGGATCTGCGACATTATCCTCGGTGTCCACTCTATGCAATGCAATGTCACCTCACTCCGTGATCTCTCGTATGAGGTGAAACTTTCTAAGCACGTGCTTTGTGTTCTTGTGTGACCGGGGCTCCTTAGCGTGTGCAACTGCCCTATTGTTGTCACAGAAGATATCAACTGGGTCCTGGATAGTTAGCACTACTCCTAACTCAATGATGAACTTCTTCATCCACACAGCTTCCTTAGCTGCATCACACGCCGCGATGTACTCAGCTTCTATTGTAGAGTCCGCGATGGTTGGCTGCTTTGAGCTCCTCCAGCTTACAGCACCACCATTTAGCAAAAATACATACCCAGACTGCTACAGGTACTCATCCTGGTCAGTCTGGAAGCTTGCATTAGTGTACCCAGTAATTGATAGCACTTCCTGACCACCATACACTAAGAAGCTATCCTTAGTCTGGTTAAGGTACTTGAGGATTGCCTTGACAGCCTTACAGTGATCCTCCCCGGGATCCTACTAGTACCGGCTCATCATACTTAGTGCAAAGGCGACATTAGGTCTCGTACATAGCATAGAGTACATAATTGATCCTATAGCCGAAGCATATGGAACCAACTTCATGTTCTCCCTGTCCTCCCTTGTCTTAGGACAGTTCTTCTTACCAAGTTTTAGCCCATGGCCCATTAGTAAGAAACCTTTCTTAGCCCGGTCCATGCTGAACCTTTTAAGAACTTTGTCTATGTATGAGGCCTGACTTAGGCCCAGAAGCCGATTTGATCTATCCCTATAGATCCTGATCCCAAGGATCATCTCAGCTTTGCCTAAGTCCTTCATTGCGAAGCACTTACTTAGCCACTGCTTTACCCCTTGCAGTGTAGGTATGTCGCTTCCAATGAGTAGGATGTTGTCTACATAAAGTACCAAAAATGTGACAATTCTCCCACTAGTCTTCTTATACACACAAGGCTCATCTTGATTCTTTATGAAGCCATATTCCTTTATAGCTTCATTGAATCTAAGATTCCAACTTCAGGATGCTTGCTTCAGTCCATAAATGGACCTTTGAAGCTTGCATACCCTTCCCGGATACTCTGGATCAACAAAACCCTCAGGTTGTTGTAAGCGCCGGAATTTTCCATACTTAAAAAAAAAAAAAGAGAGTTATAGTCGTACGACTATAGTTACAGTCGTACGACTGTAATGTCGGACAGACTGCAGGAATCCATACCTCTGCAGCAGAAATGGAGGAGAGAGAGAGGGAGCATTAATTGCTCCTTTGTTGCAGCAAGCAAGCAAAAATCAGGGAGATAAAAAGGAGAAGGAGGAGAAAAAAAGGGAGAAGAGATTTTCTGGTGAAAAGAAATTTAGAGAGAGAAAGAGAAAAAAAAAACTCATTTCTTCCCCTTTGATTTTCTTTAATCTCTCGAAATTAAGGTTAAAACTTGTTAGGAATCCCTAGGCTAATCAATTAACTTCACAACCAAATCAAGAGCTCGGACTTAAACCATCAGAATCCCTTGCAATTTGGATTTTGGACAAAAAGCTCTCAATTTCCATTCCAAAGGGGAAAGTACGAATTTGTTGGGATCGGAGCGACGCCAGGGGTCAAAACGACTTGGAATAGCTTCTAAAAAGGTAGTCACTTCTTTTCCTTACACTTTTTCTCGCTTTCTGGGTGTTTGAAGTGAGTTTTGTGCATTTTCTGTTGCATTTTCGTTTTCCTATTTCTGGAAATTAAGAACAGTCGCACGACTGTTCTTGGTTTTCATGAACAGTCGTACGACTGTATATACAGTCGTACGACTGTTCTTAATTTCCAGTTAATTTTCCTCAAGTTTTTTTTTTTTTTTTGATTTAAAATGACTTTTGGCGAAATTCTGATCCTGGACTGATTACAGTCGCACGACTGTAAACTACAGTCGTACGACTGTAATCCTTGTTCCAGAATCAGAACTTCAGCCTCATCCCTAAAAAATTCCCAAAAAATCCCAAAAAAAATTTAGAAAATCCCAAAAATCATCAAAATGAATTTTGTTTTGTGCATCACGACCATAGATTCAATTTTTAGTAAAATTGCATTTAGAACAATTCAATGACGGAGACCCATTTATCCTGAAAACCGACCCACTTAAATATATAAAAATGCATGTAAACCGGAAAAATTGTTTTCAAAATGATTTTTTCCCACAAAATCAAAAATACAGGGACGTTTCAAAATGTTTTCCAGGTCTAATCGGGCCGGCTAGCCGAGCCTACCCGGTTATCCCCTAAATGCACGCCCCCAATTCTTGATTTCCCAATTCTGTCTATTTGAGTCCTAGTTGTGGCGTGTTGTATATATTATGCTAACCCTCTGTTTTGCAGGTTTTAATTTCTTTTTATTTTTATTTTTATTTTGGATGTAATTTAATATATTAAATCGTGTATCCTAGGCGGTTGTATTTTTCTAGATTCTCGTGTATATAGGCGATTGTATAAGTGAGGTGAGAGTTTTTATTTTTCCATTCGATTTGGTTGTAAGCCAATTAATATTTATTCCTTTTCCTTATTTTTGTATTAAATATTTTGTATGCGTGCTGTATGCCTATTATATTCAATAAAATGGACAGTGATTCTGAGACCGGGGAAGGCGTGAATATGGCAGAGTAGACACCGAGTATGGCTGATGTTTTGAGAGATTTCTTCAGGTCGTAGGATTTCTGCCACATGTTAAAGGAAGAAATGAGGGCTGTGGTTAGAGAAGCTGGTGAGACCGGTGATAGGGGAACCGAGAAAGAAAAAGAAGCTGAGTCATCTCAACATGGCGGTGACGCTTCAGCTAGCCTCGAGAAGCTGCAAGAGATAGAAGCAGCTATGGAGCAGAAGATGAAAGCCAAGTGTTCTGAATTGGACCAGGTCATGGCCCAGTTGAAGAAGGGGGTCGGGATCAGTGTTGAATCCAAGAAGGGGGTGAACGTTGATGCCATGATTAGTAGGGGCATCGAGACATTTCCTATTAGCTTCCAAGTGCCGAAAGTCCCCACTTACAAAGGAATGGGCTCGCCGGAGGCCCATGTGAATTTATATGCCCGGGTTATGCTGACAGCAGGCGCTACAAAGCAACAATTGATTAATCTTTTCCCCACCACACTGGAGGGAGGTGCTTTGGGATGGTATAACTCACTGTCAGAGGAGGAGCAGTCTGACTGGGAAGTATTGTCAGCAGCCTTCATCAAATACTACAGCTTCAACACCAAAATCCAGGTGAAGCTGTATGATTTGAAGAGGGTGAAGCAGAAATTCAATGAGCCCTTTGACGAATACTACCAGAGGTGGATGAACAAGATTATCCTCCTAAAGAACCGCCCTGATGAAGACGAGCTTATACAGAAGCTCATTGATGGCAGTAAGGATATATTCAAGAACAACATGAAATTCCATCCCTTCAAGGAGCTTAGTGAGGTCTATAGCATGGCCATGAAGGTAGAAAGGGATGAAGAGGAGAAGCCAGCTGGTCAGAAAGGGGGAAGAAGTACAGGGTATAGTTCAGGGTATAGATCAACCGCAGCAGCTGGGTTTGGTAGTGGTTCTGGTTCAGGTTCTAGTGGCAAACAGGGGCAATCATCAGAGGTGAAGCAGGTTGAAGTGGCTACTGTGAATCAGCAGCAAGGCAACCAAAACAGCGGTCCTGGAGGACAAGGCATATCGCCTTGGACTCTTACTTTAGCAAAGATATTTGCTAAGTGTAGGAATGGCGGCCTGTTGCAATCCTTAAGGCCATTTGAGAAGCCATCAGAAGCTGACAAAGATAACTTCTGCACTTATCATGTGGTGACAGGCCACCGAACCAACAACTGCTACAAGCTAAGGGATGCCATCCAGAAGCTCATTGACAAGGGAAAGTTGCAAGAACCACCTAAACCTAGCACTAAAACTAACCCACTACCGGCATTCGAGAAGCGGGTTAACATGGTTCAGTCGAGGTTGCCGGCTAACTTTATATTTGCCCAAGTTCTGCAAGCGAACCCTATGATTCAGGCAGTGGCGGTAGGGGAACCCGAAGTGGAACACGAGTGTGAAAAGGAGGGATGTAAGGAGATCAAGCCCATAAGTCTGGATGATCTAGACTCCGAAGATGAGTACGAAGAATTTGACAGAAGAGAGGCTGTTAAACTCCCAGCTGTTGAGAAGCTGAAGATTTCAGAAGTGCAGCACGTGACTCGAAGTGGAAGGGTATATCAGCCGGCAGATCAGACGAAAGATAAAGCACCGATGAATGGGTCGGGTAGCACTTCGGCACCAGAAAGAGTTGAGAAAGAAGACTTGGTCGTTTCCCAATTGAAGAAGACCCCTGCACAAGCCAGTTTGTGGCATCTACTTATGACCTCCAAAGAGCATAGGGAGGCTTTAGTGAAGAGGCTATCAGAAATTGAAGTCTCCCCTATAGCTTCACCAGAGGCTATGTGCTGCTTGCTAGACAAAGTCCATGCTGGAGCTCCTAATATTGTTTTCTCTGAGAAAGACCTACCAGCAGAAGGAAAGGCCCACAACAAGGCTCTTTACATTAGAGCTTATATCATGGATAAGGTGATGCCATGTGTTATGGTGGATGATGGCTCGGCTCTGAATATATGCCCGCTGAAAATGTTACCATTTCTAGGCATGAATGAAGAAGCGCTGAAGAGGTTCTCGACAGTCATTCGGGCGTATGATGATTCTAAAAGAACAGTGATAGGGACCTTCAAAACAGAAGTGGAGGTTGGGCCCATCAAGTCCATGGTTGTCTTCACAGTGATCGATGTCCCGGTCACATTCTCCTTATTGCTTGGAAGGCCCTGGTTCCATCCTTTGGGAGGTGTTCCTTCCATATTGCATCAGAAGATTAAATTCTCTATGAATGATAGGATTGTGACTGTTGAGGCAAATGCCCAGTCGAAGGTAGCTGCAGTGGATGAAGGAGTGGTTCCTTTTGGTGGATTCCAAATTGCTGTCATTAAAGAGGAAGAAACCACAGATGCCCCTATGGTCCTTTATGAGAACTACATGCCGGAGTGGCTATCCCGATATCTGTACAAGCTGAACTTTGTCCCGGGAATGGGACTCGGGATTAATTTGCAAGGTGTGCTAGAATTCAAGATCGACTTGGGAAAGTCGAAGCAGTGTGGCCTTGGTTATGTAGAGGGGTCATCCGAGCAGAAGAACCTGAAAAAGGGCAAGAATGGCAGGGCCATGATGAAGCCATTTCTGAAGGCGGGAGAAAGCTTTTACAAGGGCCAAGCTGAACCGGTGCTGGTTGGAAATGCCGAGTACCCTGGCTTTGAGATCTTTGCAGATGTTGTGGATTTTAAGAAGAGCCAGGAAGAGCCAGTAGCACCTGTAATGGAAGAAAAAGCAACTACTGAATTTAAAATTTTGAAAGGAGAACCATCTGATGTGATAGCAGAAACCATAGAGGTGGCCGAAGAAGAAGATGAAGAGAAAGCCTGCGCTGAAACAACAGAAATCATCTCATATGCTTTGACTACTGCATTGAACAAAGCTTTTGGGAAATCCGAGCAAGGATTTGGCGAAGAACTGATGGCCAAAGTAAATTTAGACTCTGTGGTTGCTGAAATCGCCAAGATTATGGAAAAAGCTAAGGCACAAGCGACCGAAAAAGAAGCAGAGAAAGCTGCAGTCCTAGATGATGCTTTGGAAGGGAAGATGGAAGCTGAGGAAGAACAAGGCCCTCCGCCTGTGGAGGATGAAAATGATTTTGTTGTATCTATTGTTGGGATTTGTCACCGGAGATCACCCGATAAAAGCGAAAGAACGCGGTGATTTCCTCAAATCCAGTCCCAGGAGCAATTGAAGTGGAAATTGAAAAACTAAAATTAAACAGAAAGGGATTAAATTTCTTACCAGAAAAATCTCTTTCTGAGATGGATGATGACTGCAGAATTCAAGGTAGAATTCCTCCACTCTCACGTACACGAACGCTTGGCAAATGCAACCCGTGCTAGGGTCGGAAAAACGAAACAATGGAGAGGAGGAGCTAGAGAATTCGGCTAGGAGTGTAATGCATATGGTGGCCGAAATTTCTAACCCTAGGTATTTATACCTAGGATTGGCCGAATTCCCTTAGGGGAATTCAGGCCCATCTTGGCTCCTCTCTATTCTGTGCGGGCTTCCATGTTTTAATTTAGGCCCAGTCTAATTTTAATTATTCTGGTTTAAATTAATTTCAAGCCCAATTTTAATATACCCATGTATTTAATATATTACTCCAAGTAATATATTATTTACATCTAAATTAAAATTAGTTTGACAATTAATTTAATCCATCAAATTAAAATTAAATCTACACAAAATAAAATCATATGTAAACCCATACATATGAATATTTCCACCTGGGAAATAATTTCATAATTAATCCAATTAATTATGAAGAGCCAATTGAATATATTAATTTTATTATTATGACCAATCCAATTGATCTTTATCATATAATTAATCTATACATGCTTCTCCCTCCACTTTGTATACTCCAAGTATACATGTGATTCCTTAAGTCTGCATTCTATCGTTCTACGTGTACGATCCTGTGGGCCCATCTTTATGTTGGCACGGGCCTTTTGCCCGCAGACTGCAGTTGGGCTCTAGCAAGCCACTGCAGCCCCCAATTAAGATGGAGATGGCAGTCAAACTGATATCATAACCCTGTAGTTTAAACTTGTACATCCCATGTCATTGATATCGGTGTCCAACACAGAGGCATGGATTGATCACCCTCTTTTGTGTCCAGACATTAACTTGATCCCGAATGTACTGATGCTCACAAACAAGTTCCAACTTGTTTAGGTGTGGCCACACTCTTATCAGTTACATTCATCGAGAGGCCGGTGATATCTTCTCAGTTGGTTACTGAGTGACAAATCCCTTCTGCATATCCATAGTGTTACCATGTTCAGTGACATACCCGAAAGCACCCATACTTGGCACCCTATTACAGGCCCTTTAGGCGTACCCCTAAGTATGCAACTTCACATGTAACACCATCATATGGTCAGGTCAAAGGATCCATACAAGTACTACACGAGAATCCATTGTGATACCGAACCATGTGGATTACTCGTTTAGTGGATCTATCCAGTACCATGCTCCCAGGCATGTACCCATTAACTCGGTTGACATTCCCTGTCCAATGACCGGTAAGACACCGCCATACAACCAGGTTAATGATTGTCTATTGTTCCATTCATTCCCATGACTAGAATAGACTACGGATCTATTTATGGTCATATCGTTTACCCTATCCATGGTCTTACTGCTAAGTGCATGACACTAGTCGTCATGGATATAGATATGTCCATTGGATACTTCATTTAATATATTGCACAAGATAGATATAATAAATGAATTGATGCCTTTATTAATGACACAAATGAGTACAACACATAAATCCAATAAATGTATAGTACAAATACAAGGACCAATGCCTCGGGACTAGGGCATTTCCAACAATCTCCCACTTGCACTAGTTCCAACTAGGCATGGGCCTAATCCCTATAGATCTAGTATGACCCTCGTGCTTAGGCTGAGCCAGCGCCTTGGTCAATGGATCTGCGACATTGTCCTCGGTGTCCACTCTGTGCAATGCAATGTCACCTCTTTCCGCGATTTCTCGTATGAGGTGAAACTTTCTGAGCACGTGCTTTGTGTTCTTGTGTGACCGGGGCTCCTTAGCTTGTACGACGGCCCCATTGTTGTCACAGAAGATATCGACTAGGTCCTGGATAGTTGGCACTACTCCCAACTCAGTGATAAACTTCTTCATCCACACAGCTTCCTTAGCTGCATCACACGCAGCGATGTACTCAGCTTCTGTTGTAGAGTCCGCTATGGTTTGCTGCTTTGAGCTCCTCCAGCTTACAGCACCACCATTCAGCAAGAATACATACCCTGAATGCGATTGGTACTCATCTTGGTCTGTCTGGAAGCTTGCATCAGTATACCCAGTAACTGATAGCACTTCCTGACCACCATACACCAAGAAGCTATCCTTAGTCCGGTTAAGGTACTTGAGGATTAGTCCGGTTAAGGTACTTGAGGATTGCCTTGACAGCTTTCCAGTGATCCTCCCTGGGATCCTGCTGGTATCGGCTCGTCATACTCAGTGCAAAGGCGACATCAGGTCTCGTACATAACATGGAGTACATGATTGATCCAATGATCCAATGGCCGAAGCATGTGGAACCAATTTCATGTTCTCCCTGTCCTCCCTTGTTTTAGGACAGTTCTTCTTACTAAGTTTCAGCCCATGGCCCATTGGCAAGAAACCTTTCTTGGCCCGGTCCATGCTGAATCTTTTCAGAACTTTGTCAATGTATGAAGCCTGACTTAGGCCCAGAAGCCGATTTGGTCTATCCCTATAGATCCTGATCCCTAGGATCATCTCAGCTTCGCCTAAGTCCTTCATTGCAAAGCACTTACTCAGCCACTGCTTTACCCCTTGCAGTGTAGGTATGTCGCTTCCAATGAGTAGGATGTCGTTTACATAAAGTACCAAAAATGTGACGATGCTCCCACTAGTCCTCTTATACACACAAGGCTCATCCAGATTCTGTATGAAGCCATATTCCTTTATAGCCTCATTGAATCTTAGATTCCAACTACGGGATGCTTGCTTCAGTCCATAAATGGACCTTTGAAGTTTGCATACCCTTCCCGGATACTTAGGATTGACAAAAGCCTCAGGTTGTGTCATGTACACATCCTCGAGTAGCTTCCCATTAAGGAAAGCGGTTTTGACATCCATCTGCCATACCTCATAGTCATACCATGCGGCTATGGCCCGCAGTATCCTGATGGACTTGAGCATGGCTACTGGTGAGAAAGTTTCATCATAGTCTATTCCATGGACTTGTCTGAAACCTTTCACAACCAGACGCCCCTTGAAGGTATTATCGGCTTTTAGCTTATAGCACCACTTGCAACCTATTACCTTAGCACCCGGAGGTGGATCAACCAAGTTCCAAACTTGATTATCGTACATAGATTGCATTTCTGCCTCCATGGCTTTACGCCAATTCGCAGACTGTGGGCTAGCCATAGCCTCCTGGTAGGTTTTAGGTTCTTCTTCATCCCAGATGAGAGGAGTTTGATCATCGGTGACGAGGAAACCATACCTCTCCGGTTCCCGACGATCCCTACCAGACCTTCTAGGTTCTTGTGTGGCCTGGGTTGGTGCTTCCACTTGTGGACCTTGAACTTCCCTGAGTTCAACGTTGCTCCCACTATCTTTCTTGGAAAGGAACTCCTTTTCCAGAAAAACCCCCTTCCTTGCCACGAACACCTTGTTCTCGGCGGGGTTGTAGAAGTAATACCCTTTGGTTTCCCTAGGGTAGCCCACAAACAGGCATTTATCGGTTTTGGGCTCCAGCTTGCCACTAGTCAATTTCTTGACATGTACTTCGCATCCCCAAATCCTTAGGAAAGACACATTGGGCTCCTTGCCCGTCCATATCTGATAAAGGGTCTTTTCCACTGCCTTAGTCGGAGTATTGTTTAATATGAGAGCTGCTGTCTCGAGGGCGTGTCCCCAGAAGCTAATTGGGAGAGATGCTTGACTCATCATTGAGCGGACCATGTCCAACAAAGTCCTATTCCTCCGTTCGGACACCCCATTCCATTGTGGTGTTCCAGGAGGAGTGAGCTGTGGAACTATTCCATGCTCTCTCAAGTATGAGTCAAACTCTAGGCTCATATACTCACCGCCTCGGTCCGACCGAAGGGCTTTGATATTCCTGCCTAGCTGGTTCTGTACCTCATTCCTAAATTCCTTGAACCTATCGAGGGTCTCAGACTTGTGTTTCAGCAGATACATCAGATAGACATAGCCATATCTGCTGAAATCATTCGTGAACGTGACGAAGTACAGATGCCCACCTCTGGTCGCTGCGCTCATAGGTCCACATACATCTGAATGTATTAGGTCCAACAAGCCAGTGGCCCTTTCAGCCTTTTTGCAAAAAGGCGCCTTTGTCATCTTGCCTCTTAAACATGATTCGCATGTATCAATTGACTCCAAGTCAAATGACCCTAGGACTCCAGCTTTGTGAAGCCTAGCTATGCGCTTCTCGTTTATATGGCCAAGACGACAATGCCATAGGTAGACTAGATTAAGTTCGTTAGGCTTAACCCTTTTTGTGTTTATGTTATAGATATGATTGGTTTCATTTATGTCCAGGACATATTGGCCATTATTTAATAGAGCATCTCCATAAAATAACCCCTCTCTGGATATAGAAATTCGACCATTTATAATAGTAAAATCAAATCTAGAAATATCCAACATTGATACAGAGATAATATTCCTGCACATAGCAGGTACAAAGTAACAATGTTCTAAAATTAAAACCAATCTGCTGGGCATCATTAGGTGGTATTCGCCGATCTCTATGGCAGCAACCCTTGCTCCATTCCCGACCCACAAGTCCTCCTCTCCCGACTCCAGCAACCTTCTGTTCTTAAGTCCCTGCACATTGCAACAAATGTGAGAACCACATCCAGTATCCAATACCCAGGATGTTGAAACAATAAGGTTAATATCTATAACATAAATACCGGAAGAGGACGCACCTTGGCCCCTTCTTTGCTCTCCCATCAGCTTGGGACACGATCTCTTCCAATGGCCCGCCTGTCTGCACCCGAAACAGACGTCCTCAGGACCTGCCTTCTGCTGGGCCTTGGGTTGGGCCTTGGCCTTCTTGGCTTTGGCCTTCTTGGCCTTAGCCTTGGCCTTTTCCTTGGCCTTACCCTTAGCAAGAGGAGCGTTCCCCTTGTTAACCAGCAGCACCGGCGGAGTCTTCTTGATCAACTGCTCAGTAAGCTTAAGCATCCCATGCAGCTCACTGACAGTGCGGTTCATCCCTTGCATGTTGTAGTTAAGGATGAACTGATCATAAGAATCCGGCAAGGACGCGAGGATTGTGTCCACCGCCAACTCTTGAGAGATAGGCGATCCGAGACAGGCCAAAGTATCCAAATAGCCCTTCATCTTGAGCACGTGTGCACTCACAGATGTCCCGGCCCCCATCTTACAAGAGTGGAATGCCTTATTGGTCAGGTACCTTTCCTGACGAGCTTGCTCTTGAAACATCTCATTAAGAGTTGTTATCATAGCATAGGCTTGATGGTCCATAAACTGTTTTTGCAGTTCGGGGACCATGCAAGCCAACATAAGGCATGTCACATCCCGGTTGTCCTTGACGTGTGCCTCGTATTCCTCCAGCTGGGCAGCCGGTGGATTACGTCCCTGAGGCGCAGCCGGCACAGGCCTTTCCAGCACATACTCTTTTGACTCTTGTCATAGAACTATCCTTAAGTTCCTAGACCAGTCTAAAAAGTTAGGACCGGAAAGCTTGTCCTTTTCAAGAATTGATCGCAGTGATAAGGTATTTGTGTTTGCCATTTGGGTGTTTCTACACAGAAAAACATTGAGAGTGTTAATAAAGGGCTTTGCTTTGTTGTTCCCATATAAAATTAATAATGAATCAAGTTATTAATTTATACCGAGTTGTTGGGCTTATGGGCCGAGATCCATATTTCATTAAGATATAGCCAAACGAGGGTTTGGTACAACTATACCTAATTATTTAGGTAGGAACGCCGTCCAATCCCAACCTAGGGACTCTCGGTTTGATGGGCTTGTTGGCACTTACCCATCTGTGCTTAGGGCCAGGAGAATCCTACTACCCACGCTAAGTCAAAACCTCCATCCAAGTGTTAGAGTATCCCATACTCTAACCCAATACAAAGTGACAATACTCCAGTGCATCCTGCGAGGGCATGGTCTACAATTGGCCTATTCCCACTTCGATTCGGTTTTGAATGAGGGAAGCACTTTTAAGCGACTTAGTAATTTCCGTTTGGTTATTAGATTCAATTATAACGGCTTACATACATAAAGCGGGTGAATGAGCTATTGGAACATACATAAATACATGCAAATGAATATAAAACATGATTAAATAAAATTAAAATGGACTGCTATGGGCCTATGTTACATCCTAATATTATTCTAGTAAACCTATACTAGAAACAGATATTAGGCGGGCCTCCATCTTCTCCTTCTGGGCTTGCACCTCCAATTTGGGCTTGCATCTCCATTTGGGCTCACCACTCCATGGGCTTCTTCTTTTACAAATTTTATAATATTTAATTGAAATAAAATAAAATTACATTAAAAGAAAAACGACACGCAGGCCGTATTTGCCCAAAAGAAAAATACAACCCATCTCGTAAAAGGCCCAATAGCATCCAATCATACATCCATTCAACCATTCATATGCATCCAATACATACAATTCAAAAGCATGTCATAATGCATGATTTAAGCCCATTTAAATTATGTCAAAGCCATTATTAGGAAATCACCAATTTTGGCCCACCTTGGTTCTAACCCTTAACGGGTTTTGGGCCTCCAGCCCAGGCAGTCCAACTGCTCCCACTGGAATTGGGAAACCACGGGTCCAATTTAGCCGTCCGAGTAATTGTGCCAAAATTACCCGAACCAATTTCCATTAACCATATTAATTTCCAAAACTAATATCACATGAACGAAATAAAATTCATCCAAGAAACCATGCGCATTTAAATTACATAAATTTAAACACACGAATTTTAAAACCAATTAAAATTTCAAAACTGGGCCCCGGACCTAAAAAGCCGCAAAATCCAAAAAACTGGGCTCGGCCCGCTGCAGCTAGGGCAACGGGGTTGCCCTAGCAGCAGCAGCGGCACTGCCGCTGCGCAGTGGCCGCCCAGCGGCCACTACCCAGCAGCAGCCCGCTGCTGAGGCAGCTGCTGTCCAGCAGGGGCTGCTGCTGGAACCAGTGGCAGCAGCCGCTTGCGCGGCTGTTGCTGCTGGCGCAGCAGCAGGCAGCTGTTGCCGCTGGCGGCGATTCCGCCGCCGGCAGCCCCGCACCCCGGGAGGCCGATTTTTTTTTTTTATTTAAAAAACAGAATTAAAATAAAAAAAATAACCATCCATCATCCATAGCAGTTCACCAAGAATGACAATAATACAACAAAATTAAAACAACATAAACCAATATGCAATATTAATTTTCATTGTATTAAAACATATGGGAAAAATCATAAAACCCATACCAAGAATCCCAATCAAAACATCCAATTTCAAAATAGGGATTCAACCAAATAAATCAATTTCCACGGATCAAAAGCCCGCTCTGATACCACTGTTGGGATTTGTCACCGGAAATCACCCGATAAAAGCGGAAGAACGCGGTGATTTCCTCAAATCCAGTCCCAGGAGCAATTGAAGTGGAAATTGAAAAACTAAAATTAAACAGAAAGAGATTAAATTTCTTAACAGAAAAATCTCTTTCTGAGATGGATGATGACTGCAGAATTCAAGGTAGAATTCCTCCACTCTCACGTACACGAACGCTTGGCGAATGCAACCCGTGCTAGCGTCGGAAAAACGAAACAATGGAGAGGAGGAGCTAGAGAATTCGGCTAGGAGTGTAATGCATAGGGTGACCGAAATTTCTAACCCTAGTTATTTATACCTAGGGTTGGCCGAATTCCCTTAGGGGAATTCAGGCCCATCTTGGCTCCTCTCTATTCTGTGCGGGCTTCCATGTTTTAATTTAGGCCCAGTCTAATTTTAATTATTCTGGTTTAAATTAATTTCAAGCCCAATTTTAATATACCCATGTATTTAATATATTACTCCAAGTAATATATTATTTACATCTAAATTAAAATTAGTTTGACAATTAATTTAATCCATCAAATTAAAATTAAATCTACACAAAATAAAATCATATGTAAACCCATACATATGAATATTTCCACCTGGGAAATTATTTTTTAATTAATCCAATTAATTATGAAGAGCCAATTGAATATATTAATTTTATTATTATGACCAATCCAATTGATCTTTATAATATAATTAATATATACATGCTTCTCCCTCCACTGTGTATACTCCAAGTATACATGTGATTCCTTTAGTCTGCATTCTATCATTCTATGTGTACGATCCTGTAGGCCCATCTTTATGTTGGCAGCGGGCCTTTTGCCCGCAGACTGCAGTTGGGCTTTAGCAAGCCACTGCAGCCCCCAATTAAGATGGAGATGGCAGTCAAACTGATATCATAACCCTGTAGTTTAAACTTGTACATCCCATGTCATTGATATCGGTGTCCAACACAGAGGCATGGATTGATCACCCTCTTTTGTGTCCGGACATTAACTTGATCCCGAATGTACTAATGCTCACAAACAAGTTCCAACTTGTTTGGGTATGGCCACACTCTTGTCAGTCACATTCATCAAGAGACCGGTGATATCTTCTCAGTTGGCTACTGAGTGACAAATCCCTTCTGCATATCCATAGTGTTACCATGTTCAGTGACATACCCGAAAGCACCCATACTTGGCACCCTATTACAGGCCATTTAGGCGTACCCCTAAGTATGCGACTTCACATGTAACACCATCATATGGTCAGGTCAAAGGATCCATACAAGTACTACACGAGAATCCATTGTGATACCATACCATGTGGATTACTTGTTTAGTGGATCTATCCAGTACCATGCTCCCAGGCATGTACCCATTAACTCGGTTGACATTCCCTGTCCAATGACCGGTAAGACACCGCCATACAACCAGGTTAATGATAGTCTGTTGTTCCATTCATTCCCATGACTGGAACAGACTAAGGATCTATTTATGGTCATATCGTTTACCCTATCCATGGTCTTACTGCTAAGTGCATGACACTAGTCGTCATGGATATAGATATGTCCATTGGATACTTCATTTAATATATTGCACAAGATAGATATAATAAATGAATTGATGCCTTTATTAATGACACAAATGAGTACAACACATAAATCCAATAAATGTATAGTACAAATACAAGGACCAATGCCTCGGGACTAGGGCATTTCCAACATCTATTTCTTCCATTTTCAATGTAACTGATGTACTTTATGATAAGTTCAATGCAATGAAATCCCAATTTGCTTACTTGTGTGATGTTTGTCCTGATAATTCTGTGCATGCATTTGAATCACCATTAATCATATTTAGCATACATGACACTGCATTGCATGAAATCAATATAAGTGCAGATGAAAACCCTAAAATGGTACTCATTTCACACGAGCTTAAATCCGAGGAAGAGAGAGAATTAATAAGAATACTCCAAAAACATGTTAAAGCTTTCGCCTGGTCGTATGAAGACATGCCGGGTGTAGATACAGAAATAGCAGTGCACAAAATCCCGACAGACCCCAAGTTCAGACCGCTAAAGCAGAAATTGAGAAGACTAAGACCGGAATGGGCTGCGCTGGTGAAAGAAGAAGTGGCCAAACAGATAGGCGCCAGGTTTCTCGAAGTGGTGGAGTATACAGAATGGCTAGCCAATATTGTCCCCGTGCCTAAAAAGGATGGAAGGGTCAGAGTATGCGTCGACTACAGGGACTTGAACAAGGCCTGCCCCAAGGACGATTTCCCACTACCTCACATTGACGTATTGGTTGATAGTGCAGCAAAAGCAGCAATGTACTCATTCATGGATGGCTTCTTGGGATACAATCAGATTTTGATGGATGTGATCGACAAGGTGAAAACATCGTTCATCACAAAATGGGGTACTTTCTGCTATAGAGTGATGCCTTTTGGATTAAAGAACGTTGGTGCCACTTATCAGAGGGCTGTCACAACTGTGTTGCATGATATGATCCATAAAGAAGTTGAAGTGTATGTCGATGATATGCTTGTTAAATCAACAACCCGGGAGGAACACCCTGTTATCCTGGATAGATTTCTAACACGCATTGGAGAGTACAACTTGCGGCTTAACCCCAAGAAGTGCATATTCGGGGTCACATCAGGGAAGCTGTTGGGCCATGTAGTTAGCCAGAGGGGTATAGAAATGGACCCAGATAAAATCAAAGCTATCCAAGATATGCCAGCTCCAAAGACTGAAAAGGAGGTCAGATCATTCCTGGGTTCCTTGCAGTATGTCAGCCGCTTCATAGCCAAGCTAACTTCCACGTGTGAGCCAATCTTCAAGCTATTAAAGAAAGATCAGCCAATTGTGTGGGATGACAAGTGTCAGCTGGCATTCGAGAAGATCAAGGCTTACCTGGTAAAGCCACCAGTGTTGAGCCCTCCAATTCCAGGAAAGCCTCTGATTTTGTATTTGGCAGTTGAAGAATCCTCTATAGGGGCAATGCTTGCACAGGAACAAGATGGCAAGAAGGAGTATCCCATCTACTACCTCAGCAAAAAGCTGTTGGAGTATGAACCAAATACACACTGGTGGAGAAGACATGTGTGGCGATGATTTGGTTAACCAAGAAGCTGCGCCACTATTTCCAATCCTACAAGATACAAGCCGTGGCTAAGGTGGATCGAATGAAGTACCTCTATGAAGCACTAGCATTGGTTGGGAAGTTGTCCAGGTGGTTATTACTTTTGTCTGAATTCGACATCGAGTACATCACGAAGAAGACCATTAAAGGGCGAGCCGTGGCAGAGTTTCTGGCAAACCAACCCCTAGAATCAGATTACACAGAGAACCTGGAATTCCCTGATGAGCAGCTAGCCATGGTGGAAGTGAAAAGATGGGTCATGTGTTTCGTAGGGGCAGTGAATAGAAAAGGCGCAGGAATCGGAGTACTTATAGCAACACCAGATGGTGAGGTCATTCCTTTATCCAAAAGGCTGATCTTTCCTGTAACCAACAATGGAGCGGAATATGAAGCATGCTTGTTTAGAATGGAGACTCTATTAACCTTAGGAGCAAATGATGTCTTAATTGTTAGTGACTCACTTCTAGTGATCAGGCAAGCTCAGGGTGAATGGGAGCTAAAAGAAGAAGCCTTGCGGCCTTATTTGGAGCCGCTGTAATTCAGAAAAGGTTTATTCAGCCAGTGTGAATTCACACATATCCCCAGGGATGAGAATAAGATGGCTAATGCATTAGCTACTTTGTCCTCCATGTGGGAAAATCCAGAAGAGACACAAGCTCAACCACTGGTCATAGCCACTTCCAGGCATCCTTGCTTCGAAGTGCACGAAGTGATGGAATTATCAGCTGAAGAAAAGCCGTGGTTCTTTGACATCTACCGGTATGTTAAGGAGGGAAAGTACCCAGAAGAGGCTAGTGCTGCTGACAAGTTGACCTTAAGAATGCTGGCCATTCAATTCAGAATCTTCGAGGACAAGTTATACAAAAGAACAACACATGGGGTTCTTTTAAGGTGTCTGATAGAACAAGAAGCAGAAGATGTGATGCAGCAGGTACATGCAGGATCTTGTGGGCCACATATGAATGGACTTGCCATGGCTAGGAAAATCATGAGACAAGGCTACTTCTGGATGACGATGCAAGCAGATTGTATAAGAAAAGTGAAGAGATGTCATGAATGTCAGATCTATGCAGACATTAGTCATCTTCCTCCACTTGAACTTCAGAATCTAGCTTCTCCTTGGCCGTTTTTAGCATGGGGGATAGACATGATTGGTGAAATTCATCCAGCTGCATCTAATGGGCATAGATTCATAGTTGTGGCAGTTGATTATTTCTCCAAATGGGTCGAAGCGGAATCCTTCACTAATGTTACAGCCAAGCACATGGTCAAGTTCATCCAGAAGAACATCTTCACTCGGTATGGGATTCCTCACCACATAGTAACTGATAATGGAGTACAGTTTCAAGGGGCGACGGCTGAGCTATTTGCAGAACATGGTATTGAACATCATAAGTCTTCCCCATACAGGCCTCACGCTAATGGTGCGGTAGAAGCAGCTAACAAGGTAATAAAGAAGATCTTGTCAAAGATGGTAACCACTTACAGGGATTGGGCCGATAAACTGCCTTATGCTCTCTGGGGTTACAGAACCAGTGTCAGAACACCGACAGGAGAAACTCCTTATGCCTTGGTATATGGAATGGAAGCGGTGTTGCTGGTGGAAATCGAACTCAAGTCACTCAGAGTTGCCCTGGAAGCTCAATTACCAGAGACTGAATGGGTTCAAGCCAGGTATGAACAGTTGGCAGCATTAGAAGAAAGGCGACTAAAAGCATTGGATCACCTGCAGATGTATCAGCGCAGAATGGCTAGAGCCTATAATCGAAATGTGAAGTACTCTAAGCGGCAGTTGAGAGCAAGAGACTTGGTTCTAAAGCAACTAAGGCCTTCAAATGTTGATGTTAGAGGCAAGTTCAGACCCAATTGGGAAGGACCATATGTGGTGAAGAAGGTGCTATCAAAAGGCGCTGTCAGCATTATGGACATGGATGGGAATGAGTTCGCTAACCCGATCAACTAAGACAGGCTAAAGCTTTATCATGTATAAAAAAAAAAAGAAAAAAAAAAGTCTGCTAGGCTGAAAACTCGAAAAGAGCGGTCTAGGCAAAAATTAAGACACGAGAGAAAATAATCAGTCGGAAAACCTGAAAAGGACGACCGGTGACGGATTCTAGCACGATGTGAAATGTGTATCATTTAGGAACCAACTTGTTTCAAATGTACTTATTTTGACTTCATCAATAAAGTGAAGTGTTTGTTTAAATATATTTGCATGGTTAAGACAAATGCACAAACAAAGTTGTCTTGCATAAACACACATTTAAAGAAAGCACTTTGCATTCAACTGCTTAATATCATCGTATTATTTGACAAATGAAAATGTATTAAATACATGCAGTTTAAAATCTCTTATCATCCTCTAAAGTCCAGTTCATCTTCCCAAACGAGCAATAAAGGATCACAACACCATTTCAGTCAAATCTTAAAAAATAAAAAATAAAAATAAAAATAAGAAGAAGAAGAAGGAGCTCGCTGATGTGAAAACCAAAAAAAGGCACCTCAGGCAAAAATTAGAGCAGCCCGCTAAGCTGAAAACCCATATCGGGCAGTTTAGGCAAAAGTTAGGGATATGAAAAGCTCACTAAGGCGAAAACTGCAAAGGCGCCTTAGGCAAAAGTTAGAGCGGCTCGCTGGGCTGAAAACCTGATTAGGGCAACCCAGGCAAAAATCAGAGCACTTAAAAAATAAAAAAATAAAAAAAAAACTCATAACTTCCCCACAAAGCAGGAAGAGCAGAACGTCCTCAGTATTCCCCACAGAATTCGTCACATCACTCCCCAACAGAATTTCCCCTACTATTCCCCAGCAGAATCTACATGAAGAACATCATAATTATCTCCCCAATCAAGTCACTACACTCTTCCCCGACGGAATCTGTACAAGGAATACTACGATCATTTCCCCAGCAGTCACCTCACTTCTTCGATAATCATCAAACAATTCCCCAAGAAAAGCAAAATCAACCAGGGGCACAACATATCTCCCCAGCGGAGGACAGAAATGTCCAATAACAGAAAATACATACATGTACATATACATCATCGTGCATCCATACATTGCATATATCAATTACTTATCCCCGGCTAGTCTTCATTCTTGATCGAAGGGGCAAAAATTTTTGTTTAAAAATCTCTCGATCAAGGAATGAAGACTTGCCATTTTAAGTGCAGGAATTCATCCCCAGCTCAATATCCTCAGCAAGTCAGCAGATCCACCTCGAGTAATGTAAACTCGGTATCGGCCCAGGTCCGCTCCATTATCTCAACTTTCTCCAGCGAGTCCGCCTCGAGTAATGTAGGCTCAGCATCGGCCCAGATCCGCTCCATCATCCAAGTTCCCCATCAGATCCGCCTCGAGTAATGTAAATTCATCTATTTCCTCAGTAAAGTTCCCCTCGGGTAACCTAGACCCGATATCGGCCAATTTCTTCATCAATTTCGCCTCGGGTAACCTAGACCCGGTATCGGCTAATCTCTTCATCAACTCGCCTCGGGTAACCTAGACCCAATATCGGCCAATTTCTTCATCAATTTCGCCTCGGGTAACCTAGACTCGGTATCGGCTAATCTCTTCATCAACTCGCCTCGGATAACCTAGACCCGGTATCGGCCAATTTCTTCATCAATTTCGCCTCGGGTAACCTAGACCCGGTATCGGCTAATCTCTTCATCAACTCGCCTCGGGTAACCTAGACCTGATATAAGCTTATTTCATCCCCAGTATCGCCTCGGGTAACCTAGACCCGGTATCGGCCTATCTCATCAGAAGATTCATTCCAGCGTTCGTGGTGCTTTAATTCACGCTCTCAAATTCATCATCACAGGTATTATGGACCTGGAGCTAGATGTCGAATTTGATCACGCGAGGGGCAGCTGTAACCGCCGGAATTTTCTATACTTAAAAAAAACAGAGTTATAGTCATACGAATATAGTTACAGTCGTACGACTGTAATGTCAGACAGACTACAGAAACCCATACCTCTACAGCAGAAATGGAGGAGAGAGAGAGGGAGCATTAATTGCTCCCTTGTTGCAGCAAGCAAGCAAAAATCAGGGAGATAAAAAGGAGAAGGAGGAGAAAAAAAGGGAGAAGAGATTTTCTGGTGAAAAGAAATTTAGAGAGAGAAAGAGAAAAAAAAAACTCATTTCTTCCCCTTTGATTTTCTTTAATCTCTCGAAATTAAGGTTAAAACTTGTTAGGAATCCCTAGGTTAATCAATTAACTTCACAACCAAATCAAGAACTCGGACTTAAACCATCAGAATCCCTTGCAATTTGGATTTTGGACAAAAAGCTCTCAATTTCCATTCCAAAGGGGAAAGTGCGAATTTGTTGGGATTGGAGCGACGCCAGGGGGTCAAAACGACTTGGAATAGCTTCTAAAAAGGTAGTCACTTCTTTTCCTTACACTTTTTCTCGCTTTTTGGGTGTTTGAAGTGAGTTTTGTGCATTTTCTGTTGCATTTTCGTTTTCTTGTTTCTGGAAATTAAGAACAGTCGCACGACTGTTCTTGGTTTTCATGAACAGTCGTACGGCTGTATATACAGTCGTACGACTGTTCTTAATTTCCAGTTAATTTTCCTCAAGTTTTTTTTTTTGATTTAAAATGACTTTTGGTGAAATTCTGATCCTGGACTGATTACAGTCGCACGACTGTAAACTACAGTCGTACGACTGTAATCCTTATTCCAGAATCAGAACTTCAGCCTCATCCCCAAAAAATTCCCAAAAAATCCCAAAACAAATTTAGAAAATCCCAAAAATCATCAAAATGAATTTTGTTGTGTGCATCACGACCATAGATTCAATTTTTAGTAAAATTGCATTTAGAACAATTCAACGACGGAGACCCATTTCTCCTGAAAACCGACCCACTTAAATATATAAAAATACATGTAAACCAAAAAAATTGTTTTCAAAATGATTTTTTCCCACAAAATCAAAAATACAGGGACATTTCAAAATGTTTTCCAGGTCTAATCGGGCCGGCTAGCCGAGCCTACCCTGTTATCCCCTAAATGCACGCCCCCAATTCTTGATTTCCCAATTCTGTCTATTTGAGTCCTAGTTGTGGTGTGCTGTATATATTATGCTAACCCTCTGTTTTGCAGGTTTTAATTTCTTTTTATTTTTATTTTTATTTTGGATGTAATTTAATAGATTAAATCGTGTATCCTAGGCAGTTGTATTTTTCTAGATTCTCGTGTATATAGGCGATTGTATAAGTGAGGCGAGAGGTTTTATTTTTCCATTCGATTTGGTTGTAAGCCAATTAATATTTATTCCTGTTCCTTATTTTTGTATTAAATATTTTGTATGCGTGCTGTATGCCTATTATATTCAATCAAATGGACTTTAGATTTTGAAATACCATTTGAGAACATTGGCAATATTTATTTTAATTAGACATGAAATAAGGGACTTGTTCGTCCGGTTCAGCTACATAAGAATTTCCCGGTTGAGCTGAGCCGGGTGGCGACTCTACAATATTCATCGAGACTTAGGTCTCGGTTCTTTTAAAAATTACTTCCATTTATTTTCCAAACGCGGATTTCCATTATAAAAAACCCACGCGAGGGAGGGGCCCGCCCGAGATCGAGGCGCCCCGTTCCGAAAGGGAGTCCCGCGTCCAGTCGAAAACGCGTCGTCCGCTCACAGTTGTGTCATGTACACATCCTCGAGTAGCTTTCCATTAAGGAAAGTAGTTTTGACATCCATTTGCCAGACTTCATAGTTGTACCATGCAGCTATGGCTAGCAAGATCCTGCTGGATTTTAGCATGGATACTGGTGAGAAAGTCTCATCATAGTCCATTCCATGGACTTGTCTGAAACCTTTTGCAACTAGACCCCCCTTGAAGGTATTTCCGGCCTTCAGCTTGTAGCACCACTTGCAACCTATTACCTTAGCACCCGAAGGTGGATCAATAAAGTTCCAAACCTGGTTATCGTACATAGATTGCATCTCTGCCTCCATGGCTTTACGCCAATTTGCAGATTGTGGGCTTGCCATAGCCTCCTGGTAGGCTTTGGGTTCTTCCTCATCCCAGATGAGAAGAGTTTGATCATCGGTGACAAGAAAACCATACCTCTCCGGTTCCCGACGATCCCTACCAGACCTTCTAGGTCCTTGTGTGGCTTGGGTCGGTGCTTCCTCCTATGGAAGCTCCACCTGGGCCTCCGAGTTATCCTCTTCAGGAGCTTGTGGACCTTGAACTTCCCTAAGTTCAATATTGCTCCCACTATCTTTCTTGGAAAGGAACTTCTTTTCTAGAAAGACCCCCTTCCTTGCCACGAACACCTTGTTCTTGGCGGGGTTGTAGAAGTAATACCCTTTGGTTTCCCTAGGGTAGCCCATAAACAGGCATTTATCGATTTTGGGTTCCAGCTTGCCACTAGTCAATCTCTTGACATGTGCTTCACATCCCCAAATCCTTAAAAAAGACACATTGGGCTCCCTGCCCGTCCATATCTGATATGGGGTCTTTTCTACTGCCTTAGTCGGAGTATTGTTTAAGATGAGAGTTGCTGTCTCGAGGGCGTGTCCCCAGAAACTAATTGGGAGAGAGGCTTGACTCATCATTGAGCGGACCATGTCCAAAAGGGTCCTATTCCTTCGTTCGGACACCCCATTCCATTATGGTGTTCCTGGAGGAATGAGCTGTGGCACTATTCCATGCTCTCTCAAATATGAGTCAAACTCTAGGCTCATATACTCACCTCCTCGGTCCGACCGAAGGGTTTTTATATTTCTGCCTAGCTGAATCTGTCCTCATTCCTGAATTCCTTAAACCTATCAAGGGTCTCAGACTTGTGTTTCATCAAATAGACATAGCCATATCTGTTGAAATCGTCCGTGAACGTGATGAAATACAGATGTCCACCTCTGGTCGCTGCGCTCATGGGTCCACATACATCTGAATGTATTAGGTCCAATAAGCCAGTGGCCCTTTTAGCTTTCTTGCTAAAAGGCACCTTGGTCATCTTGCCTCATAAACATGACTCGCATATATCAATTGACTCCAAGTCAAATGGCCCTAAGACTCCAGCTTTGTGAAGACTAGCTATACGCTTCTCGTTTATATGGCCAAGACAACAATGCCATAGGTAGACAGGATTAAGTTCATTGGGCTTAACCCTTTTAGTGTTTATGTTATAGACATGATTGGTTTCATTTAAGTCCAGGATATATAGGCCATTATTTAATAGAGCATCTCCATAAAATAATCCCTCTCTGGATAAAGAAATTCTACCATTAGAAATAGTAAAATGAAATCCAGAAATATCCAACATTGATATGGAAATAATATTCCTGCACATAGCAGGTACAAAATCACAATGTTCTAAAATTAAAACCAATCCACTGGGCATCACAAGGTGATATTCACCGATCTCTATAGCAGCAACCCTTGGTCCATTTCCGACCCGCAAGTCCACCTCTCCCAATCCCAGTGACCTTCTGTTCTTAAGTCCCTGCACATTGCAACAAATGTGAGAACCACATCCAGTATCGAATACCCAGGATGTTGAAACAGTAAGGTTAATGTCTATAACATAAATACCTGAAGAGGACGCACCTTGGCCCCTTCTCTGCTCTCCCATCAGCTTGGGACGCGATCTCTTCCAATGGCCCGCCTGTCTACACCCGAAACAGACATCCTCAGGACCTGTCTTCTGCTCGGCCTTGGCCTTCTTAGCCTTGGCCTTCTTGGCCTTGGCCTTGGCCTTTTCCTTGGCCTTGCCCTTGGCAAGAGGAGGGTTCCCCCTGTTGACTAGCAGCACCGGTGGACTCTTCTTGATCGACAATTTAGTAAGCTTGAGCATCCCATGCAGCTCACTAATAGTATGATTCATCCCTTGCATGTTGTAGTTTAGGATGAACTGATCGTAAGAATCCGGTAAGGATACAAGGATTGTGTCCACCGCTAACTCCTGAGAGATGGGCGATCTGAGATGGGCCAAAGTGTCCAAATAGGCCTTCATCTTGAGCACGTGTGCACTCACAGATGTCCTAGCCCCCATCTTACAGGAGTGGAATGCCTTGTTGGTCAGGTACCTTTCCTGACGAGCTTGCTCGTGAAACATCTCGTTAAGAGTTGTTATCGTAGCAAAAGGCTTGATGGTCCATAAATTGTTTTTACAGTTCGGGGACCATACAGGCCAACATTAGGCATGTCACATTCCTATTATCCTTGACATGCACCTCGCATTCCTCCAGCTGGGCAGCCGGTGGATTACGTCCCTGAGGCGCAGCTGGTATAGGCCTCTCCAGTGCATACTCTTTAGACTCCTGTCTTAGAACTATTCTCCAGTTCCTAGATCAATCCAAAAAGTTAGGACCGGAAAGCTTGTCCCTTTCAAGAATTGATCGCAGTGATAATGAGTTGTTATTTGCCATTTAGAGTTTCTACACAGAAAACATTTTAGAGTGTTAATAAAGGACTTTACTTTGTTATTCCCATACATAATTAATAATGAATCAAGTTATTAATTAAACCGAGTTGTTGGGCTCATGGGCTGAGATCCATATTTCATTAAGATATAGACAGACGAGGGCCTGGTACAACTATACCCTAACTATTTACGTAGGAGCACCGTCAAATCCCAACCTAGGGACTCTCGGTTTGATGGGCTTGTTGGCACTTACCCATCTATGCTTAGGGCCAGGAGAATCCTACTACCCATGCTCTGTCAAAACCTCCATTCAAGTGTTAGAGTATCCCATACCCTAACCCAATACAAAATGACAATACTCCAGTGTATCCTGTGAGGGTATGGTCTACAAGTGGCCTATCCCCACTTCGATCTGGTTTTGAATGAGGGAAGCACTTTTAAGCGACTTAGTAATTTCCATTTGGTTATTAGATTCATTTAATAACGGCTTACATACATAAGGCGGGTGAAATTGCTATGGAATCATACATTCATACATGTAAATAAACATAAAGCATAATTAAATAAATAAGTAAAATGGGCTGCTATGGGCCTATATTACATCCTAATATTAATCTAGTAAACCTATACTAGAATCCAATATCAGGTGGGCCTCCATCTTCTTCCTTCTGGGCTTGCAACTCCACTTGGGGTCACCACTCCATGGGCTTCTTCTTTTACAAATTTTATAATAAGTAAATAAAATAAAATTATATTAAAAGAAAAACGACGCGCAGGCTGTATTTACCCAAAAAGAAAACACAACCCATCTTGAATAAGGCCCAATAGCATCCAATCATACAAAATATTCAATCAGCCATATGCATCCAATACATATAATTCATAATCATGTTACAATGCATGATTTAAGCCCATTTCAATTATGTCCAAGCCATTATTTTGAAATCGCTGATTTTTGGCCCACCATGGTTTAATCCTTAACGGGCATTGGGCCTCCAGCCCAGGCAGCCCAACTGCTCCCACTGGAATTGGGAAACCATGGGTCCAATTCAGCCGTCCAAGTAATTGTGCCAAATTTACCCGAACCAATTTCAATTAACCCTATTAATTTCCAAAATTAATGTCACATGAATAAAATTAAATTTCATTTAAGAAACCATAAGCATTTAAATTACATAAATTTAAACACACAAATTTTAAAATCAATTAAAATTTCAAAACTAGGCCCCGGGCCCAAAAACCCTCCAAATCCAAAAATACTGGGCCCGGCCCGCTGCGGCTAGGGCAACACCGCGGCTAGGGCAACCTAGTTGCCCTAGCAATAGCCGCTGCTGCTAGAGGCAGCAGCGGTGTAGCCACCTAGCGGCTGCCCGCTTCCTAGCAACTGCAGCAGCCGCATTAGCGGCCGCTGCTGCAGGCGCAGCAGTAGGCAGCGGCTACCGCCGGCGGCCCTGCATGCCGGGAACAGCCAGATTTTTTTTATTAAAACAGAAAATAATATAAAAAAACATGGCATCCATAACAAGAAATTCACCAAGAATTCTCATACATACAATTAAATTAAACAAATATAAACCATATGCATATTCAATTTCAATTGTACACAAATCAAATGGGAAAAATCTTAAACCCAAACCAAGAACCCCAATAAAAAATCTCCAATTTTAAAACATGAGATTCAACCAATTTTAATAATTTCCATGGATCAAAAGCCCGCTCTGATACCATTGTTGGGATTTGTCATCGGAAATCACCTGATTAAGGCGGAAGAACGTGATGATTTCCTTAAATCCGTGCCCAGGAGTAATTAAGATGGAAATTGGAAAAACAAAATTTTAATTACAAGAGATAAATCTCTTACCTGGAATATCTCTACAAGAGATGGATGCAGACTGCAGGAATCAATCTAGAGTCCCTCCTCGTTCACGTATATAAACGCCTAACGAACACCACCCATGCTAGCATCGGAAAACACGAAACTTTGTAGAGGAAGGCTTGGAAATTTCAGCTAGTCTATGTTGGTCACCTTGGCCGAAATTCCTAGGGTAATTAAACCCTAGAGAATTTTTGCCCAAACTAGCTCCTTCATCTGTGTGGGCTTCCATCTTTTATTTCAGGCCCAAACCTATTTTAATTAGTCTGGTTTAAATTAATTTCAAGCCTAACTTTAATTTACCCATGTATTTAATATATTACACCAAGTAACATATTATTTACATTTAAATTAAAATTGGTTTGACTAATTAATTTAATCCATTAAATTAAAATTAGCTCTTCACAAAATAAATTCATATGTAAACCTATACATATGAATATTTCCACCCAGGAAATAATCTCATAATTAATCCAATTGATTATGAGAGAGCTAATCAAATATTAATTTTATTATTATCATCAATCCAATTGATCTTTATAATATAATTAATATATTCCTCTCTCTCCAGAGTGTATACTCCAAGTATACATGTGATTCCTTAAGTCAGTGTTCAGTCACTCAATGTGTACGATCCCGTGGACCCATCTTTATGTTGGCAGTGGGCTTATGGCCCACAAACTACAGTTGGGCTCTAGCAAGCCACTGCAGCCCCCAATTAAGATGGAGATGGCAGTCTAACTGTTATCATAACCCTATAGTTTGAACTAGCATATCCCATGTCATCGATATCAGTGTCCAACACAGAGGCATGGATTGATCACCCTCTTTTGTGTCTGGACATTAACTTGATCCCGAATGTACTGAAGCTCACAAAGAAGTTCCAACTTGTTTAGGTGTGGCCACACTCTTATTAGTCACATTCATCAAGAGGCTGGTGATATCTTCTTAGTGGACTACTGAGTGACAAATCCCTTATGCATATCCATAGCATTGCTATGTTAAGTGACATACCCGAAAGTACCCATACTTGGCACCCTATTGCAGGCCCTTTAGGCATACCCCTAAGTATGCAACCTCACATGCAATACCATCATATGGTCAGGGTAAAGGATCCATTCAAGTACTACACGAGAATCACTTGTGATACTATACCATGTGGATTTCTCGTTTAATGGATCTATCCAGTACCATGCCCTTTTACATGTACCCATTAACTTGGTTGACATCCCATGTCCAATGACCGGTAAGACATCGCCATACAACCAGGTTAATGATAGTCTCTTGTTCCACTCATTTCCATGACTGGAACAGACTATGGATCTATTTATGATCATATCGTTTACCCTATCCATGGTCTTACTGCTAAGTGCATGACACTTGTCATCATGGATATGGATATGTCCATTGGATACTTCATTTAATATAATGCACAAGATATATATAATAAATGAATTAATGCCTTTATTAATAACACAAATGAGTATAATACATAAATCCAATAAATGTATAATACAAATGCTAGGACCAATGCCTCGGGACTAGGGCATATCCAACAAATATATGTTATATTACTAGAAAAGTGTAAGATTTATACCTCACAATGAACAATGGTCCACCTAGCTTTTGCAACTTACTTAAGCTTCTTTCTAAGGTTGTCACCAACAGTACTTCAACAAGGTTAAAGGTTTAAGGTTCTTCAATGCTGCGCATGCCCTATTCTTCTTATAGGTCTTATAGCATCCGCTCCTTCTCTCAAAACCTAGTAGAAATTTTTAAGTGAGGTATAACGAACACGAGAGAATTGGAATACCACACAAATTTATTTTATGCTTCCTCTTTTACTCTCCTAATATGAAGAGGTAAGGGGTTAATTATAATACAAAGCTGGTGTCTCTAGTGTTGTTTGCCAACTAACACAATAAAAGAAAATGACATACTAATTATAATAGCTGGTGTCTCTGGTCTCGTTATCCAACTTGGTATAATAATGCATAAAAGAATCTTATTCTTTTATGTGCTAGAAAAGATAAGATAAATAGATAAGGCATATGGCTCTTGTCTTTGGAGCCACTGTAAAAGCATATTCTTCAATTATTCATGCTTGAAGCATTTTTTCCAATCCTATAGCAAGGCTCATATCTTTATGCTTAGATGAATTCCTCCATGTGCCATAGGTTCCAAGCTAAAGGTTAAGGCTAGAACATTTGTCCTACAATTTTTCACAGAGGGGTCGAGCCTTCTTTCGACCATCCACAAACATCTCCTTTTCTTTGTCTAGATTAGGGAAATGTTGTCCCGAGATAACAAAAATCCTACCATCTCCAAGAAAACTTGTTCGTGATTAAAATTAACTTTTCTAAAACAACTTTAATGAGTTCAATATGAACAATCTGACTAATAATCTTATTTTCTCCTTAAGTTTTCCAATTTTGTTTAAATTGTTGATTATGAATCTTTTGTGGTCCTACAAGCTATATATTTTATAAGGAAAATAGAGTCTTCCATCTTCTCCCTATTCCATGCTTGTGCTACTTATTTGGAAAAAGACTAACCCCGTCCTAACCAGATTTTACGCTGACTACACAATATTAGGAAAATATGAAATCAAGACCACATTTTGAAGGTCTACTTCAATGATCTCTACCAATCCTGCTTCTAGGAACTGGAGACTTTCTCTCACTCTTTTAGAGTTTATCCATAGAGTGGCTTATAGAAAAAATCCTAATGGATATATGATTGTAACCTGGGGCAGTATCGCGAGCAACGATCTATCACATCGACTAGCTTCCTTTTGATTAGGTTTTGAACATTATCAATAAGCGATTGATTCATTTGATCAAGAATTTTCTCTTTCTCAAAAACTTCAAAAAGAAATTCTTCTTCCTCATGAAAGGATATCGAATCATTCTTCAAGCTACAAAATGTATTTGACAAGTCCATCTATGTACTGACAAAGTTCTTCATACCATCTTTTAAACCTGCACATATATAATATCCATCTTTGGAAAGACCATGACCTCTAATGTCTTGTGAGTAATACCATCTTTATGTAACCTTAAGAATTTCTTTGCAATCTTTATTGCCAAATTCTATATTAGAATTTATATCTTTAGGATTTTCATCAGATGGCTGTCAAGCTCATTTTGGAGCTGAATACGTGACTGTTGAACCTTGTTTTGATGAAAACAACTTTAAAATTAAATAAATACTTTAATAATTAATTAAAGATAAATGTAATTTTATTTTTAATTAATTAAATAAGGTATAGACTAGTATCCAAAACATAAAGTCCTCTAGATTCCCGTCCTTTACCAATAATCTTCTTCATCACGAGATCCTGAAATAGACAATGATCAGGAAAGAATGAGACAGAGTAATTCAAGGATCGAGTGAGTTTGCTGACAGACATAAGATTAAAAGAAAAACCAGGAAGATTTAAGATAGAAGATAAGGATAATGATGGTGTAGGATTAATAGTGCCAAGACCAGTAACAGTAGAGGAAGAGCCATCTGCAAGAGTAACATGGGTAGGAATTTTTTGTGATTTAAGAGTAGAGAAAAGACTCAAGTTACATGTCATATGGTCTGTGGCACTAGAGTCAATGACACATTTGGAAGAGGAGGAAATAAGATATTTATTAGTGGTACCTGATTCCGTAATAGCAATGGTAGGGTGAGATGAATGCTTAAGTGCTTCCCGATACTGAGTCAGCATTACAAACTCTTTTACAGAAATAGTGTAAGTTGTAGGTGTCCAAGATGAGTCTAGAGTTTCATTGGTGGCAACATGAGCGGATCAAGACCGCTGATTTTTATTCTGTAGTTTCTTGCAAGTACACTTAGTATGTCCTGGTTCATGACAATAGAAGCAAATGACGCCTTCAATATTCGAGGGTTTATTACCATGATTACCACTATGATGCTGGTCCTTATATGATCTGATTATAGTACGACCAACAAAAGCATTAAAGGCTAGATCAAAAGATGCAATCGAGTAATTATTGGCACTACGAAGCAGGCAAGTGTAAATCTCATCAAGGCTGGAAATTTTAGTGCCAGAGAGGATTTGAGATTTAGCTATCTCAAATTAAGGATCAAGCCCAACCATAAAGCTCATCACTGCAGTCTTCTCCCGTTGAGTTTGCTGCACTTTAACATCAGGACTAAAAGGCAAGACATTATTGAGTTCTGCATAGGTTCGCTTAAAATTCATAAAATAAGCTTGAAGTGATTCTCCATTCTGTTGAGGATGATGAAAGTCCTTATAGATATCATAAATACGAGAAATATTATCTTTTCCAGCAAACAAAAATTCCAGATAAGTCATCAGTCTTTTGACAAACTCATAATGATTGGTAAGACTGACAATTGAATCATCAATAGAGTTGCAAATTTGGGCAAAAATTCTGGCATCAGCTCTCAGCCATGCATTGTCACTATGAGGTGGCTCATTAGTTAAATGATCATCAAGAGAAATAGAACATGGATAAACTTTGATTGTTTTAGACCAATCCAAAAAATTAGGGCCGGTTAACTTTTGTTCTGTAATTTTAGCAAGTGTGGGAATAACCTCAGCCACCACAGTAGTGCTATTTTTGTCACCCATATCTCAAAAATAGTGCCAAGGATAGAAATAATATCAGCAAGTAGAAGAATAACCAGATCATAGATAAGACCAGATGAGCTCACTGGAGGTACAAGGGCAACGTCGGAGTAGAAAAGAGATCACTAGAAAATGGGAAATAGGGCAGAGACAGAGTGGCGTGTGTATCTCATGTGCAGATAGAGAGGTGGCGCGTGTATCTCACGCACAGTTGCGGTGGTGATCGGAGTTACAGAGAACTGCCGATCGGCACACATACGTTCTTCTAGGACTGGAGGTGAGGCAAAAAACAAAGTCTGGAAATGTAAGCCTCAAAGGTCTGTTCTCTAAATAGACAGAAAAAGAAGAAAAAATAATTGGTAAGTCTGTTCACTGGGACAGATAAATTTCAACGAAAGAGAGAAAGAGGAGCTGCTCACAAGGGCTACTCTGATACCATGTTATAATCAGATAGAATGAGGAAAATATTGTATGAATTCCATTGAGTATGTACAGGTATTTATACAGTCTAAGAATGCTAAACAAAGGAATTAATTAATTCCTATTAATTCCTAATCCCTATGATTAAGCCTTTTATTAAGTCTATACAGCTATATAATAACAGGTCTGGTGTATGAAGTCTGATTTTCAATGCTCATAGAGTACCTAAACAGTTTGATGCATGAATGAGATGTACAGACGTGAGTTGATCATGGTTGAATGATGTCAAATGGATGGAAATGGCAATAAGGATGACTTTCTTTGTTTCCATTCTGGCATGCGAAAAACAATGCAAGAAGGTCGCATGTGAGCCGTCACACGAGCAGAGTTTCAGCACTTTTGGGGCACCTAGTGAATGTCATGGAATGGTCATATGTGTACAAACACATGGATAGAGATTCGATGCTTTGTAGGTCAATAAAGTGATATGAAATGGTCATATGGGGGCCGTCCCATGGACAGAGTTTAGATGCTTTCAGCGTATCCAACATGAAATGATGTTACAAACAAGTCACGTGTGAATAGAGACACAGACAGAGGTTCGGCATTCATATGATTTAGTAATGTCATGAAATGCCCCTATGCATGTAGTAATCTGGTACTCGTGGAGTACCTCAAATAATTCAACAATGTCATGAAACGATCTGATGTGGATTACGACACAAAAATAACACTCCAACATCACTATGACACCAATGATGAATGGGCATGATGTCATGTAATGTTATCGTATGACCCACCACATGAATATAGACTTAAGACCGTTGTGGTCTTCTAGTGAATGAAATGGTCTAGTGAAATGGTAAAGTGCAATTCGGTGCACGGGCAGAACACCGGTAGTTTTGGGACACCTGATATGATATGAAATGAATGTGATGGGCATCCTCAGAACGTCTTTTATTATATGGAATGAGATGAGATGATATGAATGTTTATGTCACACGAGATGCAAATGGCTGCATGAAGATGTGGTTAGTATGCATGACATACGGGATGATGTCGTGCATGCTTCGTGGAAATGTCAACACATGAGATGTAAATGCATATGGCACAAAAATAAAATGTCGTGGCTGCACGAAGATGTGGTTATCATCAATGCCACACATATGTTCATGTCTTGAAAATGGCTGCATGAAAATGTGGTTAGAATGACACGCGAATGATTATGCATGCTTGATGTTTAGTGAAAAGGTCAAATAAAACCATCACATAACAAAAATTAGCACATGCAATAATATGCTCACCCTTCCAACCTTATTCCTCCCTTCGATTGGCATGCATTCTTCCTATAGCGAATATACACTCCTCTACATAGAACATGAGAGGTTTATGCGATGTTGTAAGTGGTTTACCCCCTTCGGGTGCCTCCAATCCTGGTAGAAGAGGTAGGTCACCTTCTGGAATAAACGGCTGATCAGTGAGTTTGAGGGGTTGAGAAGAAGAAAATGTCATGCTATGTAATTGTGAGTAAAATATGGACTGAACTAGTGCATGACTGCAAGGGAGGTTACATTTCAATAATTGCCCAAGTTCCTTAAGTTTTTATAAGAAAAACATCTTAAGAAACATTTCATCCCCAGTAGAGTCGCCACTGTTAGCGGACATCCTTCTTGGAGTGGAACCTGGTGAAGTAAACTAGGGAAAGGAGAACTTGGTTTGAAGTTTGTTTTGAAAACGGGTTTTGTATCTTGCTTAGGAAAACCTTTGATTTGTTTTGAAATCTTTTGTAGAAAACTTTTTCTTTGAATATGAGTTTTTGGGAAAACTGGTTTTACATTTTAGAAAATCCCATTTTATTATTTAAAGATCTTGAAACCTAAATTTCAGGATCAGTGACAGAGTCACCACCTGGATCAGCTCATCCGAGAAATTCCGGTATAGCTCCCTACCGAGTGTAGACTACCGTACCTAATCCAGAGATTTAGGGTTCGGGCAACTTACCTATTCAACCTCAATCTTGCTTTCATTTTTAAGTTCATATTAAAATTTATGCTCATTTTTATTCTCTACCCATTTTATCTTTTGTTGTTAGCCCATGCTCATTCAAATGATAGAAATAAATAAAGTACCAAAAAGTAAACCATACATCCAAACCAAACAAAAATAATAGAGGAAGCTTATAACAACCCAAAAAGATAAAAACTCTCATCCTCACCAATACAACCGCCTACTATACAAGAATATCTAAAAAAGGTACAATCGCCTAGGATACACGAGTTGATCTATTAAATACATCTAAAATAATAAAAAGAAATAAAAAGCTGCAAAACAGACTAGTTAGTACAATTATATCACAGGCACACATAGGACTCACAATAGGATAGAACGGGGGATTTTAGGAAACAGATTTGATTGGACCAAAATAGTTCATAACAGAACGATTAAAATGGGAAACTAATTATATTTGGTCGATTTACAGCACTTTAAGTTTCTATCCATAAGAACACAGCCATGTGGCTATAGTTGTATAGCCGCTCGGCTCTGTTCTAAGGGATTACAACCGTTCGGCTCTAGTTAGAGCTGCATGGTGTGAGCGGACGACGCGTTTTCGACGGGACGCGAGACTCCCTTTCGGAATGGGGCGCCACGATCTCGGGCGGATCCCTCCCTCGCGTGGGGTTTTTATAATGGAAATCCGCGTTTCGAAAAATAAATAGAATTAAATCTTAAAAGAACCGAGACCTAAGTCTCGATGGATGTTGTAGGAGTCGCCACCCGGCTCAGCTCAACCGGGAAATTCTTATGTAGCTGAACCGGACGAACGGCCGCTACACTATCCAGAGATTCGGGTCCGGACAAGTCCCCTATTTCGTGTCTAATTAAAATAAATATTGTCAATGTTCTCGAATGGTATTTCAAAATCTAAAGTCCATTTTATTGAATGTAAAAAGCATACAGCGCGCACACAAAACATTTAATACAAAAATAAGGAAAAGAAATAAATATTAATTGGCTTACAACCAAATCGAATAGAAAAATAAAAACACTCGCCTCACTTATACAATCGCCTATATACACGATAATCTAGAAAAATACAACCGCCTAGGATACACGATTTAATCTATTAAATTACATCCAAAATAAAAATAAAAAGAAATTAAAACCTGCAAAACCGAGGGTTAGCACAATATATACAGCACGCCACAATTAGGACTCAAATAGACAGAATGGGAAATTAGGAATTGGGGGCATGCATTTAGGGGGTAACCGGGTCGGTTCGGCTAGCCGGCCCGGTTAGACCTGGAAAACATTTTGAAACGTCCCTGTATTTTTGGTTTTGTGGGAAAATCATTTTGAAAACAATTTTTCCGGTTTACATGCATTTTTCATATATTAAGTGGGTCGGTTTTCGGGAGAACTGGGTCTCCGTCGTTGAATTGTTCTAAATGCGAATTTACTGAAAATTAAATCTACGGTCGTGATGCACATAACAAAATTCGTTTTGATGATTTTTTTGGGATTTTCTAATTTTTTTGGGGATGAGGCTGAAATCCTGATTCTGGAACAGGGATTACAGTCGTACGACTGTAGTTTACAGTCGTGCGACTATAATCAGTCCAAGATCAGAATTTCGCCACAAGCCATTTTTAAGCAAAAACTGAAGAAAAATCGCCTGGAAACAAGAACAGTCGTACGACTGTATATACAGTCGTACGACTGTTCATGAAGACTAAGAACAGTCGTACGACTGTTCTTAGTTTCCAGGAACAGAAATACGAAAAAAGCAGGAAAAAACGCACAAAATTCACTTCAAACACCCAGAAAGCGAAGGAAAAGTGTAAGGAAAAGAAGTGACTACCTTTTAGAAGCTATTCCAAGTCGTTTTTAACCCCTGGCGTCGCTCCAATCCCAACGAATTCACACTTTTTCCTTTGGAATGGAAGTTGGGAGTTTGAGTCCAAAAATCCAAATTTGCAAGGGATTCTGATTGTTTAAGTCCAAGTTCTTGATTTGTTTGAGTAGTTAACTGATTAACCTAGGGATTTCTAACAAGTTTTAGGCTTAATTTCGAGAATTGAAGAAAATCAAAGAGGAAGAAAAGTGAGTTTTTTGTGGTTTTCTTTTTCTCTCTCTTCTCTTTCTCTCTCTAAGTTTTTCTTTCACCAGAATTCTCTTCTTTTTTTTCTTTCTTTTCCTTCTTTTCTACCTTCTTTTTCCTGGTTGCTTGCTGCAGAGCCGGGGCAATTAATGCCCAACCCCTCTCTCCTCCATTTCTGCTGCAGAGGTATGGGCCTCTGCTGAAATCCTGATATTACAGTCGTACGACTGTAATTTTTAAATTACAGTCGTACGACTGTAGCAATAGTCGTACGACCATAGACTCTTTTTTTTTTTTTTTTTTTTTTTTTTTTTTTAAGTATAGAAAATTCCGGCGCTTACAGCTGCCCCTCGCATGATCAAATTCGACATCTAGCTCCAGGTCCATAATACCTGTGATGATGAATTTGAGAGCGTGAATTAAAGTGCCGCGAACGCTGGGATGAATCTTCTGATGAGATAGGTCGATAATGGGTTTAGATTACCCGAGGCGATACAGGGGATAAAATAAGCCGATATCAGGTTTAGGCTACCCGAGGCAAAGTTGATGAAGAGATCAGCCGATATCAGGTCTTTGTTACCCGAGGCGAAATTGATGAAGAGATTAGCCGATATCAGGTCTATGTTACCCGAGGCGAAATTGAAGAATTGGCCGATATCAGGTCTAGGTTACCCGAGGTGATGCTGGAGATGAGATTAGCCGATATCAGGTCTATGTTACCCGAGGCGAAATTAATGAAGAGATTAGCCGATATCAGGTCTATGTTACCCGAGGCGAAATTGATGAAGAGATTAGCCGATATCAGGTCTATGTTACCCGAGGCGAAATTGAAGAATTGGCCGATATCAGGTCTAGGTTACCCGAGGCGAAATTGATGAAGAGATTAGCCGATATCAGGTCTATGTTACCCGAGGCGAAATTGATGAAGAGATTAGCCGATATCAGGTCTATGTTACCCGAGGTGAAATGGATGAAGAGATTAGCCGATATCAGGTCTATGTTACCCGAGGCGAACTTTACTGGGGAAATAGACGAATCTGCTGGGGAGCTTAGATGAATCTGCTGGGGAGCTTAGATGATGGAGCGGATCTGGGCCGATACCGAGCCTACATTACCCAAGGCGGACTCGCTGGAGAAAATTGAGATAATGAAGCGGACCTGGGCCGATACCGAGTTTACATTACTCGAGGCGGATCTGCTGACTTGCTGAGGATATTGAGCTGGGGATGAATTCCTGCACTTAAAATGGCAAGTCTTCATTCCTTGATCGAGAGATTTTTAAACAAAAAATTTTTGCCCCTTCGATCAAGAATGAAGACTAGCCGGGGATAAGCAATTGATATGTGCAATGTATGGATGCATGATGATGTATGTGCACATGTGTGTATTTTCTGTTATTGGATGTTTCTGTCCTCTGCTGGGGAGATATGTTGTGCCCCTGGTTGATTTTGCTTTTCTTGGGGCATTGTTTGATGATTATCAAAGAAGCGAGATGACTGCTGGGGGAATGATCATAGTATTCCTTGTAGAGATTCCGCTGGGGAAGAGCGTGACAGCTTGACTGGGGAAACAATTGTGGTGTTCTTTGTGTAGACTACACTGAGGAGTAACATGGCGACTTTGCGGGGAAGTAATTGATGGTGTTCTTTATGTAGACTCCGCTGGGGAATAGTATGGGAAACTCTGCTGGAGAGTGATGTGACGAATTCTGCAGGGAATGTTGAGGATGTCCTGTTTTTCTTGCTCTGCAGGGGAGTTATGAGTTCGTAAGTGCTCTAATTTTTGCCTGGGTTGCCCAACTCGGGTTTTCAGCCCAGGGAGCCGCTCTAACTTTTGCCTAAGGCGCCTTTTCGGTTTCCACCTTAGCGAGCTTTTCATATGCCCTAACTTTTGCCTAAACTGCCCGGTGTGGGTTTTCAGCTTAGCAGGCCGCTCTAATTTTTGCCTGAGGTGTCTTTTCGGTTTTCACCTCAGCGAGCATTTTTTTTTTTTTTTTTTTTTTTGATTTGACCAAAATGATGTTGTGACCCTTTATTACTCGTCCGGGAAGATGAACTGGACTTTTAGAGGACAATAAAAGATTTTGAATTGCATGTACTTGATACATTTTCATTTGTCAAATAATGCGATGATATTGATCAGTTGAATGCAAAGTGCTTTCTTTGAATGTGTGTTTATGCAAGACAACTTTGTTTGTGCATCTATCATAACCATGCAAACATATTTAAACAAACACTTCACTTTATTGATGAAGTCAAAATGAGTACATTTGAAACAAGTTGGTTCCTAAATGGTACAGATTTCACATTAAGCCAGAATCCGTCACCAGCCGTCCTTTTCAGGTTTTCCGGCTGATTATTTTCTCTCGTGTCTTAACTTTTGCCTAGACTGCTCCTTTCGAGTTTTCAGCCTAGCAGACCTTTCTCTTCTTTTCTTTTCTTTTTTTTTTTTTTTATTTTTTTTATTATACATGATAAAGCTTTAGCCTGTCTTGGTTGATCGGGTTGGTGAACTCGTTTCCATCCATGTCCATGATGCTGACAGCGCCTTTTGATAACACCTTCTTCACCACATAGGGTCCTTCCCAGTTAGGTCTGAACTTGCCCCTAACATCAACATTTGAAGGCCTTAGTTGCTTTAGAACCAAATCTCCTGCTTTCAACTGCCGCTTGGAGTATTTCACATTTCGATTGTAGGCTCTAGCCATTCTGTGCTGATACATCTGCAGGTGATCCAGTGCCTTTAGTCGCCTTTCATCTAGTGCGGCCAACTGTTCATACCTGGCTTGAACCCATTCAGTCTCTGGTAATTGTGTTTCCAGGGTAACTCTGAGTGACTTGAGTTCTATCTCCACTGGCAACACTGCTTCCATTCCATATACCAAGGCATAAGGAATTTCTCCTGTCGGCGTTCTGACACTGGTTCTGTAACCCCAAAGAGCATAAGGCAGTTTATCGGCCCAATCCCTGTAAGTGGTCACCATCTTTGATAAGATCTTCTTTATTGCCTTGTTAGCTGCTTCTACTGCGCCGTTAGCCTGTGGTCTATATGGAGAAGACTTGTGATGTTCAATTCCATGCTCTGCAAATAGCTCAGCTGTTGCCCCTTGAAACTGTACTCCATTGTCTGTTACTATGTGATGAGGAATCCCATACCGAGTGAAGATATTTTTCTGGATAAATTTGACCATTTGCTTGGCTGTAACATTAGTGAAGGATTCCGCTTCGACCCATTTGGAGAAATAATCAACTGCCACAACTATGAATCTGTGCCCATTAGATGCAGCCGGATGAATTTCACCAATCATGTCTATCCCCCATGCTGAAAACGGCCAAGGAGATGCTAGATTCTGAAGCTCAAGTGGAGGAAGATGACTAATGTCTGCATAGATCTGACATTCATGACATTTCTTCACTTTTCTTATACAATCTGCTTGCATCGTCATCCAGAAATACCCTTGTCTCATTATCTTCCTAGCCATGGCAAGCCCATTCATATGTGGCCCACAGGATCCTGCATGTACTTGCTGCATCACATCTTCTGCTTCTTGTTCTGTTAGACACCTTAAAAGAACTCCATGTGCTGTTCTCTTATACAACTTGTCCTCGAAGATTCTGAATTGACTAGCCAGTTTTCTTAGTGTCAACTTATCAGTAGCACTAGCCTCTTCTGGGTACTTCCCCTCCTTAACATACTGGTAAAGATCAAAGAACCATGGCTTTTCTTCGGCTGATAATTCCATTACTTCATGCATTTCGAAGCAAGGATGCCTAGAAGTGGCTATGACCAGTGGTTGAGCTTGTGTCTCTTCTGGATTTTCCCACATGGAGGACAAGGTAGCTAATGCATCAGCCATCTTATTCTCATCCCTGGGGACATGTCTGAATTCACACTGGCCGAATAAACCCTTTCTGAACTGTAGCAGCTCCAAATAAGGCCGTAAGGCTTCTTCTTTTAGTTCCCACTCTCCCTGAGCTTGTCTCACCACTAGAAGTGAGTCTCCAACAATCAGAACGTCATTTGCCCCTAGTGTTAGCAAAGCTTCCATCCCAAATAGGCATGCTTCATACTCTGCTCCATTATTGGTTATAGAAAAATTCAACCTCTTGGATAAGGGAATGACTTCACCATCTGGCGTTGCTATAAGTACTCCGATCCCAGTGCCTTTTTTATTCACTGCCCCATCGAAACACATGACCCACCTTTTCACCTCCACCATGGCTAACTGCTCATCAGGGAATTCCAGGTTCTCTGTGTAATCTGATTCTAGGGGCTGGTTTGCCAGAAACTCTGCCGCGGCTCGCCCTTTAATGGTTTTCTTCGTGATGTACTCAATGTCAAATTCAGACAAAAGTAACAACCACCTGGACAGTTTCCCAACCAATGCTGGTGCTTCGTAGAGGTACTTTATTGGATCCACCTTAGCCACGGCTTGTATCTTGTAGGATTGGAAATAGTGGCGCAGCTTCTTGGTCAACCAAATCATCGCCACACATGTCTTCTCCACCAGTGTGTACTTGGTTTCATACTCCAACAATTTCTTGCTAAGGTAATAGATAGGATATTCCTTCTTGCCATCTTGTTCTTGTGCAAGCATTGCCCCTATAGAGGATTCTTCAACTGCCAAATATAAAATCAGAGGCTTCCCTGAAATTGGGGGACTCAACACTGGTGGCTTTACCAGGTAGGCCTTGATCTTCTCGAAGGCTAGCTGACACTTGTCATTCCACACAACCGGCTGGTCTTTCTTTAATAGCTTGAAGATTGGCTCACAAGTGGAAGTTAGCTTGGCTATGAAGCGGCTGACATACTGCAAAGAACCCAGGAATGATCTGACCTCCTTTTCAGTCTTTGGAGCCGGCATATCTTGGATGGCTTTGATTTTATCTGGGTCCATTTCTATCCCCCTCTGGCTAACTACATGGCCCAATAGCTTCCCTGATGTGACCCCGAATATGCATTTCTTGGGGTTAAGTCGCAAGTTGTACTCTCCAATGCGTGTTAGAAATCTATCCAGGATAACAGGGTGTTCTTCCCGGGTTGCTGATTTAACAAGCATATCATCGACATACACTTCGACTTCTTTATGAATCATGTCATGCAAAAGAGTTGTGACAGCCCTCTGATAAGTGGCGCCGGCGTTCTTCAATCCAAAAGGCATCACTCTGTAGCAGAAAGTACCCCATTCTGTGATGAACGATGTTTTCACCTTGTCGATCACATCCATCAGAATCTGGTTGTACCCTGAAAAGCCGTCCATGAAGGAGTACATTGCCGCTTTTGCTGCGCTATCAACCAATACGTCAATATGTGGTAGTGGAAAGTTATCTTTTGGGCATGCTTTATTCAAGTCCCTGTAATCAACGCATACTCTAACCCTTCCATCCTTTTTAGGCACAGGGACAATGTTGGCTAGCCATTCCGTATACACTACCACTTCGAGAAACCTGGCATCTATCTGTTTGGCCACTTCTTCCTTCACCAGTGTAGCCCATTCCGACCTTAGTCTTCTCAACTTCTGCTTTACCGGTCTGAACTTGGGATCCGTTGGGATTTTGTGCACTGCTATTTCTGTATCTACACCCGGCATGTCTTCATAAGACCAGGCGAAAGCTTTAACATGTTTTTGGAGTATTCTTATTAATTCTCTTTCTTCCTCGGATTTTAGCTCGTGTGAAATGAGTACCATTTTAGGGTTTTCATCTGTACTTATATTGATTTCATGCAATGCAGTGTCATGTATGCTAAATATGCTTGATGGTGATTCGAATGCATGCACAGAATTATCAGGATAAACATCACACAAGTAAGCAAACTGGGATTTCATTGCATTGAACTTATCATAAAGTACATCAGTTACATTGAAAATGGAATAAATAGATACAACAAAATCATTTTCATCCTCCACAGGCGGAGGGCCTTGTTCTTCATCAGCTTCTATCTTCCTTTCCAGAGCATCATCCGGGACCGCAGCTTTCTCTGCTTCTTTTTCGGTTGCTTGTGCCTTAGCTTTCTCCATAATCTTGGCGATTTCAGCAACCACAGAGTCTAAGTTCACTTTGGCCATCAGTTCTTCGCCAAATCCCTCCTTGGATTTCCCGAAAGCTTTGGTTAATGCAGCAGTCAAAGCTCCCGAGATCACTTCTGTAGTTTCGGCATAGGTCTTCTTTTCATCTTCTTCCTCGGCCGCCTCTATGGTTTCTGCTGTCACTACAGATGATCCTCCTTTCAGGATATCAGATTCAGCAATTGCTTCCTTTATCATTACAGGGGCCACTGGCTCTTCCTGGCTTTTCTCAAAATCCACAACATCTGCAAAGATCTCAAGGCCAGGGTACTTGACATTTCCAACCAACACCGGTTCAGCTTGGCCCTTGTAAAGGCTTTCTCCCGCCTTCAGAAATGGCTTCATCATGGCCCTGCCATTTTTGCCCTTTTTCAGATTCTTCTGCTCGGATGAGCCCTCTACATAACCAAGGCCGTGCTGTTTTGACTTTCCAGAGTCGATCTTGAATTCTGGCACACCTTGCAAATTAATCCCGAGTCCCATTCCCGGGACAAAGTTCAGCTTGTACAGATATCGGGATAGCCACTCCGGCATGTAGTTCTCATAAAGAACCATAGGGGCATCTGTGGTTTCTTCCTCCTTGATGACAACGATTTGGAATCCGCCAAAAGGAACCACTCCTTCATCCACTGCAGCTACCATCGACTAGGCGTCCGCCTCAACAGTCACAATCCCGTCATTTATAGAGAATTTAATCTTCTGATGCAAAGTGGAAGGAACACCTCCTAAAGGATGGAACCAGGGCCTTCCAAGCAATAAGGAGAATGTGACCGGGATGTCGATCACTGTGAAGACAACCATGGACTTGATGGGCCCAACCTCCACTTCTGTTTCAAAGGTCCCTATCACCATTCTTTTAGAATCATCATACGCCCGAATGACTGTTGAGGACCTCTTCAACACTTCTTCATTCATGCCCAGAAACGGCAGCATTTTCAGTGGGCAAATATTCAGAGCTGAGCCGTCATCCACCATGACGCACGGCATCACCTTATCCATGATATAGGCTCGAATGTAAAGAGCCTTGTTGTGAGCCTTTCCCTCTGCTGGTAGGTCTTTTTTAGAGAAAACGATATTAGGAGCTCCAGCATGGACTTTGTCTAGCAAGCAGCACATAGCCGCTGGTGAAGCTATAGGGGAGACTTCAATTTCTGATAGCTTCTTCACTAAAGCCTCCCTATGCTCTTTGGAGGTCATAAGCAAGTGCCACAAACTGGCCTGCGCAGGGGTCTTCTTCAGTTGAGAAATTACCAAGTCTTCTTTCTCGACTCTTTCCGGTGCCAAAGTACTGCCCGACCCATTCATCGGTGCTTTATCTTTCGTCTGATCCGCCGGCTGATATACCCTTCCACTTCGGGTCACATGCTACACTTCTGAAATCTTCAGCTTCTCAACAACTGGGGGTTTAACAGCCTCTCTTCTGTCAAATTCTTCGTACTCATCTTCGGAGTCAAGGTCATCCAGACTTATAGGCTTGACCTCCTTACACCCCTCCTTCTCCTCACATTTAAGCTCCACTTCGGGTTCTCCTTGTTGGGATTCGTCACGGGAAACCGACCGATAAAAGCGGAAATACGCGTCGATTTCCTCGAATCCGGCCCAGGAGCTTTAGATGTGGAAATCAAAAACTTAAAGCATAAAAGGAGGGTTTCAAAAACTTACCACAAAGTCTCTCTAAGAGACGGATGCGGACTACAGAAATCAAGCGTAGATTTCCTCCACCGATGCGTACACGAACGGCTCTCGGACCGAAACCCGTGCTAGCGACTCGGATGACAAGAAGAGAGGGAGAGAGGGCTGCCCACAAGAAGAAATATGGCTGTCCCTATTTCTTTCCAAAAGAAAAATCTATCTTTCCAAAAGATAGAACCAATTTTCTCAAGTGTGCACCCAATTTCTTTCCAAAAGAAAAATCAAGCTTAAAGTGGGCAATCTCAATACTTTAAAAGAAAACCAATCTCTCTTAAAGCACAAGTGGTGGACGGCCAAATTGGTGAGTTTCTTATGAGATAGCCAAGTCCAACCTTGTATTTCAAAGTCAAAAGCAATGACTCATCTCATATGACTCACCATCATATTAAATGAAAAGAATGACTCATCCTTTCATTCAATGAACAAACATGACTCATCACCTTTTCATTAATACAAAAACCATGACTCATCATTTCACTTGCCAAGATTCATTCGGCCAACACCAAAAAAAGTGTCATCATTCTTTTTATTTAAGGAAGCAAAGTCCAACTTTGCTACCTCAAAATCAAAGAATGACTCACTCTTTTCCTATTGGTCCTAAGGAATGTGTCATCATCATTTTGTCCAACAAAATGACTCACCATCCTTGCCCATTCCACACCAAAATTTCGGCCAACACAATTCCTACTTAAGTGGGAATATTCATTTTACATCTTAAGCCCAATTTTAATTCCTTTGATTTTATTAAATCAAATGCAACTTTAATTTAACATGTATGCTTATATATGATACCATGTAACATATTACATACATTTAAATTTAAAATTCATTTGACCTATTAATTTAATCAATGGATTAAATTAGACACACATAAAATGACAAACATGTAAACCTATACATGTCATAATATTTCCACCTAGGAAATAACCCCATAAATTAATTCATTGAATTAAGTATGAGTAGGCCAAAATAAATATTAATTATATCACTTTGATCAATCCAATTGATGCATATAATATAATTAATATGTCGCTCTCTCTTCAAACGTGTATACTCCAAGTACACACTTAATCCGACTAGTTAAAGTCCAGAAGTTCAATGTGTACGATCCAATGGGCCCGTCTTTATGTTGGCAGTGGGCCAAGGCCCACAGACTGCAGGCGGGCTCTAGCAAGCCACTGCAGCCCCCAATTAAGACGGAGTAAGCAGTCCAACTGAAAACGTAACCCAGTAGTTTGAACTTGTAAATCCCATGTCGCTGATATCGGTGTCCAACACAGAGGCATGGAAGTATCACCCTCCTTGTGTCTGGACCTTGACTTGATACCGAATGAACTGATGCTCACAAACAAGATCCAATCTTGTTTGGGTGCGGCCGCACACTTATCAGTAACATTCTTCAAGAGGCCGATGATATCGTCTCAGTGAATCACTGAGTGACATTCCCTTCTGCATATCCATAGTGCTGCCATGCTTACTGACACACCCGAACGTACCCGTACTTGGCACCCTTTTACAGGCCCGTTGGGCGTACACCAAAGTGTGCCACCTCACATGCAGCACCATCATATGGTCCGGTCGAAGGACTTATACAAGTACTACACGAGAATCATTTGTGATACTATACCATGCAGATTCCCGTTAAGTGGATCAATCCAGTACCATGCCCTTTTGCATGTACCCATTAACCTAGTTGACATTCCATGTTCTATGACCGGTAAGACACCGCCATACAACCAGGCTAATGATAGTCTTTGGTTCCATTCATTCCCATGATTGGAACAGACTACGGATGACTTTATGGTCATATCGTTTTCACTATCCACAGTCTTACTGCCAAGTGCCTCACACTTGACAACATGGATATGGATATGTCCATTGGATACTCTATTTAAAATATAGCACAAGACATATAATAAATAGATTAATGCCTTTATCTCCTTGACACAAATTGTATAATACATAAAGTTTACATTAATGTACCAAATGTATCATACAAACACAAGGACCAATGCCTCGGGACTAGGGCCTTTCCAACAATCTCCCACTTGCACTAGTACCTACTAGGCATGGGTCTAATCCCTATAGATCTAGTACAACCTTCGTGCATAGGCATAGCCAAGCATGTTGGTCAAAAGATCTGCGACATTGTCTTTGGTGTCCACTCTTTGTAATGAGATGTCACCCCCTCAGCGATTTCTCGCAATGGGTGAACCTCCCTGAGTTCGTGCTTCGTGTATATGTGTGACCGGGGCACATAGCTTGTGCAACAGCCCTGCGTTGTCACAGAAGATATCAACTAGTTACTGGATAGTTGACACTACCCCCAGTTGCATGATAAAACTTCATATTCCACACAGCTTCCCTAGCTGCTTCACACGTTGCAATGTACTCAGTTCCTATGATAGAAACCGCGATGGTCTATTACTTGGAGCCTCTCCAACAATAGCACCACCAATTAGCATGAACACATACCTATATTGCGACTTATATTCATCCTGGTCGGTCTGGAAGCTTGCATCAGTGTACCTAGTAACTGACTGCTCTTCCTGACCTACATGGGCGACATTAGGTCTTGTACATAGCATGGAGTACATGATTGTTCCCATAGCTGAAACGTATATAGGACCAATTCATGTTCTCCCTATCCTGCCTTGTCTTAGGACAATACTTCTTGCTAAGTTTCAGCTCATAACCCATTGGCAAGAAACCTTTCTTAGCCTGGTCCATGCTGAATCTTTTCAGAACGATGTCTATGTACTTGACCTGACTTAGGCCCAGAAGCCGATTGGATCTAACCCTGTAGATACTGATCCCTAGGATCGTCTCAGCTTCGCCTAAGTCCTTCATTGCGAAGCACTTACACAACCATTACAATTCCCTTGTAGTGTTGGTATGTCGCTTCCCATCAGAAAGATGCCATCCATATATAATACCAGGAAAGTTACTATGCTCCCACTAAACCTCTTATACACACCCTGAAAGGTATTGTCGGCCTATAGCTTATAGCACCACATGCAACCTATTACCTTAGCACCAGGAGGTGAATCAACCAGGTTCCAAACCTGATTATCGTACATAGATTGCAAATCCACCACCATGGCAGACAGTGGGCTAGCTATAGCCTACTAGTAGGTTTTGAGCTCCTCTTCGTCCAAGACAAAAAGAGCGTAATCATTAGAAACAAAAACCGATGTTTTCCATGTTCCTGATGATCCCTACCAGACCTTTTAGGTCCTTGTGTGACCTGGGCTGGTGCTTCCCCTTTTGGAAGCTTCACCCTGGTCTCCGAGTTATCCTTTTCAGGAGTTTCTGAGCTTTGAACTTCCCTGAGTTCAATATCGCTCCCACTGTCTTTCTTGGAAAGAAACCCCTTTTCAAGAAGGACCCCCTTTTGTGCCATGAACACCTTGTTCTCAGCGGGGTCGTAGAAGTAATACCCTTTGGTTTCCCTAGGGTAGCTCACAAACAGGCATTGGTCAGTTTTGGGTTCTAGTTTTGCTCACAGTCAATTTCTTGACTTGTGCATAACAACCCCAAATCCGTAAGAAAGACACATTAGGCACCCTGCCCGTCCATATTCCAAATGGGGTCTTTTCCAAAGCCTTAGTCGGAGTATAATAGAAAATGAGAGCCATTGTCTCAAGAGCGTATCCATTAAAAAACTTATTGGGAGAAAGGCATGACTCATCGTTTGAGCGGACCATGTCCAACAGGGTCCTATTCCTCCGTTCGGACACCCCATTCCATTGTGGTATTCCTGGAGGAGTGAGCTGTGGAACTATTCCATGCTCTCTTAAAATGAGTCAAACTATAGGCTTATATGCTCACCACCTCGGTCCAACCGAAAGGCTTTGATATTTCTGCCTAGTTCTGTACTTCGTTTCTTATTCCCTTGAACCTATCAAGGGTCTTAGACTTATATTTCATTAAATAGGCATGGCCATTTCTGATGAAATCGTCTGTGAAGGATACGAAGTATAGATGTTCACCCCTGGTTGCTATGCTTGTCAGTCCATATACATCTCAATGCATTAGGTTCAATAAGCTAGCAACCCTTTTAGCCTTTTAGTCATTTTACCTTATAAACCAGACTCGCATATATCAAGTGACTCCATGTCAAATGATCCTAGGATTCAAGCAATGTGAAGCCTAGCTATGCGCTTCTTGTTTATGTGGCCTAAATGACAATGCCAAAGGTAAACCGGATTAAGTTCGTTAGGCTTAACCCTTTAAGTGTGTATAGTATAGACATGATTAGTTTCATTTAGATCCAGGATATAAAAGACATTATTTAATAGAGCTACTCCATAAAATAATTCTTTTCTAGATAAACCCTTTTTACTATTATTAATAGTAAATGTACATCCAGAAATATCCAAAACCGAAACAGAAATAATATTCCTGTACATAACAGGTACAAAATAACATTGTTTCAGCAGTAACAAAACTAATCTACTAGGCATCATAAGCTGGTCCCGCTGATCTTTATGGCAGCAACCCTTGCTCCATTTCTGACCTGCAAGTCCACTTGTCCCGATCCCAGTGATCTCCTGTTCTTAAGTCCCTGCACATTCAACAAATGTGAGAACCACATCTAGTATCCAATACATAAGATGTTGAAACAGAGGTTAATGTCTATGACATATATACCTGATGAAGACACGCCCTGCGTCTTCCTTTTCTCTCCCAAAAGCTTGGGACACGATCTTTTCCAATGTCCAGCCTGCTTGCAACCGAAGCAGACATCCTTGGAACGGGCCTTGGGCTGGTCTTTAGCCTTTTTAGCCTTGGCTTCCTTAGCCTTGGCCTTGGCCTTTGCCTTGCCCTTGCCTTTAGCAAAAGGAGGTTTCCCCTTGTTAACCTCAAGTACCGGCGGATTCTTCTTGATCGACAGTTCAGCGAGTTCAAGCATCCAATGCAGCTCACTAACAGTACGGTCCATCCCTTGCTTGTAAAAGTTTAGGATGAATTGATCATAAGAATCCGGTAAAGAATCCAGGATTGTACTAACCGCCAGCCCCCGTGAGATAGGAGTTCCGAGACGGGCTAAATTATCCAGATAACCCTTCATCTTGAGCACGTGTGTACTAACAGATGTCCCGGCTCCCATCTTACAGCTGCGGAATGCCTTGTGTATCAGGTACCTTTCCTGATAAGCTTGCTCATAAAACATCTCGTTAAGAGTTGTCATTATAGCAAAGGCCTGATGATCCAGGAACTGCTTTTGCAATTCAGGAACCATACTAGCCAACATCAGGCATGTCACATCCCGGTTATCTTTTACATGTGCCAAGTATTCCTCCAGCTGGGCAGCCGGTGGATTACTTCCCGTTGGCACAGCCGGTACAGGCTTTTTGAGCACATACTCTTTAGACTCTTGTCTTAGAACTTTCCTTAAGTTCATAGACCAGTCCCAAAAGTTAGGGCCAGAAAGCTTGTCCCATTCCAAGAAAGATCGCAGTGATAAAGTATCATTCGTAGCCATTGGTTTCTACACAGAAAAATTACGAGTGTAAATAAAGGACTTAACATGTTCTTCCCATATTATAATTAATAATGAATCGTGTTATTAATTAACTCGAGTTGTTGGGCTCATGGGCCGAGATCCATATTATATCAAGATATAGCCAGACGAGGGCCTGGAACAACTATACCCCAATTTTAGGTAGGAACGCCGTCCAATCCCAACCTAGGGACTCTCAGTTTGATGGGTCTGTTGGCACTTACCCATCTGTGCTTAGGGCCAGGAACATCCTACTACCCACGCTAAGTCAAAACCTCCATCCAAGTGTTAGAGTAACCAATACTCCAACCCAATACAAAATGACGATACTCCAGTGCATCCAACGAGGGTTGGTCTACAGCTGGCCTATCCCCACTTCGAGTAGGTTAAGAATGAGGGAAGCACTTTTAAGAGACTTAGTAATTACCTTTTGGTTATTAGATTCAATAAATAACGGCTTAGATGCATAGGCGGGTGAAATAGGGTTTGTACATACATTCTCACATGTAAATAAATAAAGCATAATTAAATAAAAATGAAATGCTATGGGCCAAAATTTACATCCTAATATAATTCTAGTAAACCTATACTAGAACGACATCAGGTGGGCTGCATCCTCATCCTTCTAGCACGCCAATCCAATCGGCTTCTTCTTCTTTACATAATTCCATAATAATCACATAAAATAAAATTACATAAAAAGAAAACGGCGCGTAGGCCGTATTTACCAAAAGAATATTACAACCCGAATAAATAAGGCCCAAAACATCCATTCATGCATTTAATCATACATACACGTATCCAATACATACAATTTATAAACATGTTAAATGCATGAATTAATCCCATTTCAAATATGTCCATAGCCATTATTTTGAAATCGCCAAATTTTGGCCGATCATGGTTCTAAACCCGTGCGGGCTTTGGGCATCCAACCCAGGCAGAATTGCTCCCAATCCAATTGGGAAACCATGAATTCCAAAATTAGCCGTCCGGGTAATCGTGCCAAGAAAACCCGAACCAATTTCAATTAATCGTATTAATTTCCAAAATAAATATCGCATGAACGAAAAATAAATTCATTCATAAAACATGCGCATAAAATTTCCAAAATAAACACGCACAAGTTTAAAACCAATTAAAATTTTAAAATTCCACGCGTATAAAAATTACCAAAATTTAAACACGCATATTTTTTTTAAAATTTTAAATCCGGCCCGGCCCAAAAATCCCGCCAAATCCAAAAATGGGCCCGGCCCGCCGCGCGGGGCAGCCGCGGCGCTGCTGCCCAGCAGCAGCCCCGCTGCCGCGCAGCGGCTGCTGCCCAGCAGCAGCCTGCTGCTGGCGTGCAGCAGCTGCTGCCCAGCAGCAGCTGCTTGCGCGCAGCAGCCCTGCTGCTGGCGTGCAGCAGCTGCTGCCTGTGGCGCCTAGCGCCGCAGGCAGCGGCTGCTGCCCCCGTTTCGCCCCGAAACGGTCCGTGATTTTTTCCCGCAACAAAAAAAGCAACATGAAATTAAATCACCAAGAAATAAAATCATGCATAGGAAATTAAATCTAGCATAAAACCTATATGCAAAATAAAATTTCCATAAACAATTCACAAATAGAAAATTAAATAAAGCATAAACCATATGCAAATAATTTTCCATAAGTAAAATTCAAGGGGCAAAATCACCAAACCCCAAACCAAAAATAAATCCCATCCACAAAATCGCCAATTTTAAAACACGGGATCCGCCAAGTTTAAAGATTTCCACGGATCAAAAGCCTGCTCTGATACCACTGTTGGGATTCGTCACGGGAAACCGACCGATAAAAGCGGAAATACGCGTCGATTTCCTCGAATCCGGCCCAGGAGCTTTAGATGTGGAAATCAAAAACTTAAAGCATAAAAGGAGGGTTTCAAAAACTTACCACAAAGTCTCTCTAAGAGACGGATGCGGACTGCAGAAATCAAGCGTAGATTTCCTCCACCGATGCGTACACGAACGGCTCTCGGACCGAAACCCGTGCTAGCGACTCGGATGACAAGAAGAGAGGGAGAGAGGGCTGCCCACAAGAAGAAATATGGCTGTCCCTATTTCTTTCCAAAAGAAAAATCTATCTTTCCAAAAGATAGAACCAATTTTCTCAAGTGTGCACCCAATTTCTTTCCAAAAGAAAAATCAAGCTTAAAGTGGGCAATCTCAATACTTTAAAAGAAAACCAATCTCTCTTAAAGCACAAGTGGTGGACGGCCAAATTGGTGAGTTTCTTATGAGATAGCCAAGTCCAACCTTGTATTTCAAAGTCAAAAGCAATGACTCATCTCATATGACTCACCATCATATTAAATGAAAAGAATGACTCATCCTTTCATTCAATGAACAAACATGACTCATCACCTTTTCATTAATACAAAAACCATGACTCATCATTTCACTTGCCAAGATTCATTCGGCCAACACCAAAAAAAGTGTCATCATTCTTTTTATTTAAGGAAGCAAAGTCCAACTTTGCTACCTCAAAATCAAAGAATGACTCACTCTTTTCCTATTGGTCCTAAGGAATGTGTCATCATCATTTTGTCCAACAAAATGACTCACCATCCTTGCCCATTCCACACCAAAATTTCGGCCAACACAATTCCTACTTAAGTGGGAATATTCATTTTACATCTTAAGCCCAATTTTAATTCCTTTGATTTTATTAAATCAAATGCAACTTTAATTTAACATGTATGCTTATATATGATACCATGTAACATATTACATACATTTAAATTTAAAATTCATTTGACCTATTAATTTAATCAATGGATTAAATTAGACACACATAAAATGACAAACATGTAAACCTATACATGTCATAATATTTCCACCTAGGAAATAACCCCATAAATTAATTCATTGAATTAAGTATGAGTAGGCCAAAATAAATATTAATTATATCACTTTGATCAATCCAATTGATGCATATAATATAATTAATATGTCTCTCTCTCTTCAAACGTGTATACTCCAAGTACACACTTAATCCGACTAGTTAAAGTCCAGACGTTCAATGTGTACGATCCAATGGGCCCATCTTTATGTTGGCAGTGGGCCAAGGCCCACAGACTGCAGGCGGGCTCTAGCAAGCCACTGCAGCCCCCAATTAAGACGGAGTAAGCAGTCCAACTGAAAACGTAACCCAGTAGTTTGAACTTGTAAATCCCATGTCGCTGATATCGGTGTCCAACACAGAGGCATGGAAGTATCACCCTCCTTGTGTCTGGACCTTGACTTGATACCGAATGAACTGATGCTCACAAACAAGATCCAATCTTGTTTGGGTGCGGCCGCACACTTATCAGTAACATTCTTCAAGAGGCCGATGATATCGTCTCAGTGAATCACTGAGTGACATTCCCTTCTGCATATCCATAGTGCTGCCATGCTTACTGACACACCCGAACGTACCCGTACTTGGCACCCTTTTACAGGCCCGTTGGGCGTACACCAAAGTGTGCCACCTCACATGCAGCACCATCATATGGTCCGGTCGAAGGACTTATACAAGTACTACACGAGAATCATTTGTGATACTATACCATGCAGATTCCCGTTAAGTGGATCAATCCAGTACCATGCCCTTTTGCATGTACCCATTAACCTAGTTGACATTCCATGTTCTATGACCGGTAAGACACCGCCATACAACCAGGCTAATGATAGTCTTTGGTTCCATTCATTCCCATGATTGGAACAGACTACGGATGACTTTATGGTCATATCGTTTTCACTATCCACAGTCTTACTGCCAAGTGCCTCACACTTGACAACATGGATATGGATATGTCCATTGGATACTCTATTTAAAATATAGCACAAGACATATAATAAATAGATTAATGCCTTTATCTCCTTGACACAAATTGTATAATACATAAAGTTTACATTAATGTACCAAATGTATCATACAAACACAAGGACCAATGCCTCGGGACTAGGGCCTTTCCAACACTCCTACCGCCACTGCCTGAATTGCAGGGTTCGCTTGCAGAACTTGGGCAAATATAAAGTTAGCCGGCAATCCCGACTGAACCATGTTAACCCGCTTCTCAAATGCCGGCAGGGGGTTGGTTTTAGTGCTGGGTTTGGCTGGCTCTTGCAGCTTTCCCTCGTCAATGAGCTTCCGGATAGCATCCCTTAGCTTGTAGCAGTTGTTGGTTCGGTGGCCTATCACCACATGATAAGTGCAGAAGTTGTCCTTATCCGCTTCAGATGGCTTCTCAAATGGCTTTAAAGATTGCAGTAGGCCGCCATTCCTACACTTGGCGAATATCTTTGCTAAAGTAAGAGTCCAAGGCGATATGCCTTGTCCTCTAGGACCTCTGTTCTGGTTGCTTTGTTGCTGATTCACAGTAGCCACTTCGACCTGCTTCACCTCTGATGACTGCCCCTGTTTGCCACCAGAACCCGAACCAGAACCACTGCCAGACCCAGCTGCTGTGGTTGATCTGTACCCTGAACTGTACCCTGTACTTCTTCCCCCTTTCTGACCAGCTGGCTTCTCCTCTTCATCCCTTTCTATCTTCATGGCCATGCTATAGATCTCACTAAGCTCCTTGAAGGAATGGAATTTCATATTGTTCTTGAAGATATCTTTGCTGCCATCAATGAGCTTCTATATAAGCTCGTCTTCATCAGGGCGGTTCTTTAGGAGGATCATCTTGTTCATCCATCTCTGGTAGTATTCATCGAAGGGCTCATTGAATTTCTGCTTCACCCTCTCCAAATCATACAGCTTCACCTGGATTTTGGTGTTGAAGCTGTAGTATTTGATGAAGGCTGCTGACAATACTTCCCAGTCAGACTGCTCCTCCTCTGACAGTGAGTTATACCATCCCAATGCACCTCCCTCTAGTGTGGTGGGGAAAAGATTAATCAATTGTTGCTTGGTAGCACCTGCCGTTAGCATAACCCGGGCATATAAATTCACATGGGCCTCCGGCGAGCCCATTCCTTTGTAAGTGGGGACTTTCGGCACTTGGAAGCCGATAGGAAATGTCTCGATGCCCCTACTGATCATGGCATCAACGTTCACCCCCTTCTTAGATTCAGCACTGATCCCGACCCCCTTCTTCAACTGGGCCATGACCTCGTCCAATTCGGAACACTTTGCCTTCATTTTCTGTTCCATAGCTGCCTCTATCTCCTGCAGCTTTTCAAGACTAGTTGAAGTGTCACCACCATGTTGGGATGACTCAGCTTCTTTTTCTTTCCCGGCTCCACTACCACCGGTCTCACCAGCTTCTCTAACCACTGCCCTCATTTCTTTCTTTAACATGTCGCGGAAATCCTGAGACCTGAAGAAATCTCTCAAAACATCAGCCATACTCGGTGTCTGCTCTGCCATATTCACTCCTTCCCCAGACTCAGAATCACTATCACTCTCGACTACCTTCTGTCTCCTAGCTGCCCTTGAAGCTTGGGATCTTGTCCAAGGACGCTCCAGTGTGTTCTGCTTGGGAGTAGACAGGAGGTATTAGGGCCGTGAATGAATGACGTGATATGACATGAAAGTTAAAACATTGAACATGCTTGAGATGCATGGAGTGGAATCATGTATGGAATGATGATATGAATGGTTCCCTCTTATTATTATATATTTTTTTCGAGGCATTCCAAGAACACCCAATGTTTATGCAAAAAATGTTACGTGTGGGTCATCACACGGATAGAACTTCGACGCCTTTGGGGCACCTAATGAATTCATGAAATGGCCGCGTGTGTACCGGCACACGGACGTAGTTTCGACGCTTTATAGGTCTGTGAGATGATATGAAATGGTCGCATGGGCCGGGCCCACTGACAAGGTCTTGATGCTCTTGAGCATATGGAATGATGTTATGAGAAAGTCACGTGTAACAGGAACACGGACAAGGATTCGGCATTCAAGGAACGCCTTTCATGATTTGGTGATGTTACGGGCCTACATATATACTAGTCGGGCACTCGGGGAGTTCCTTAAATGGTGAATTAATGTCATGAAGTGGTCGGATGTGGACCACAGTGTTATATGATGTCTATGATAGATGGGTATGATGTCATGAAATGCATCGTGTAAATTATTACACGAAAATGGGCCTAAGGCCGTTGTGGCTTTTATATGAAATGATATTGGTGGAATGGCCAAATGCAATCCGGTGCATTGGCAAAACACGGGTAATTTTGGGAACCCGATATGTTATGAAATGGGATGGAATGGTCATGATAGGCGTCCTTGAAATGCCTCTTAATTTAATTTAATTTAAGTGAAATGTAGTGAATGAACATGTCACACAATATGCAAATGGCTGCACAAAAACGTGGGTTAGGATATATGACATACATAATGATGTTATGAATGCTATGTCAAAAATAAAATGTTAATCACACAAGTTTAATGTTATGGCTGAAAAAGAAATCGTTAGTATGGATGACAAGCGAATGAATTAATGTTTTACACACGAAATAAAATGCAAAATGGCTGCATAAAAAATGTGGGTTAGTATCACACAAAGATGTTTGTGTATGGTATGTCATATGTATGGAAAATGGTGATTATGGTATGTTTTGCATGCGTCGGTGATGTGTCACGGAACGGCGAAGAACACATAGCAAGCAAAACGAATTCTTCCAACCTTATTCCTCCAACGTGGTCGGTCTCAAAAATTTCTAACCGAGTCCTAGGCGGGGTTTACTTCAATCACCAATCGGGGGTGATGAAGGCGATTTTATTATTATTATTCACACAATTATTTTGGTATCCTAAGGGAATCCAACTAGAGCTGCCTACATGGGTTCGGTCAAAGTCGGGATAACATCAAGGCTCTCATAGCAAGATATACTCCTCACTTCTCCCCACTCAAGGGTCCTAGCGAAGGGGTTCGTACGAGGCTATGAGTGGTGTTTCGTATTCGTGCCCCTAAGACCAGGAGCAACTTAGGCGACACTTCAACAATCCACTGGGCTATAAAAGGATACCTAATCTAATGCAAAAAATGGCTAACTAAAAATGCAAATAAAATACCAAAAGAGAATCATCCACGTTATTTTAATTAGACACTTTTCAGGGCTTGTCAAAATTCTTTCAAGTTTTTAAGAAAACATTTTGAATATTTTGTCCCCAGCAGAGTCGCCACTGTGAGCGGACGACGCGTTTTCGACGGGACGCGAGACTCCCTTTCGGAATGGGGCGCCACGATCTCGGGCGGATCCCTCCCTCGCGTGGGGTTTTTATAATGGAAATCCGCGTTTCGAAAAATAAATAGAATTAAATCTTAAAAGAACCGAGACCTAAGTCTCGATGGATGTTGTAGGAGTCGCCACCCGGCTCAGCTCAACCGGGAAATTCTTATGTAGCTGAACCGGACGAACGGCCGCTACACTATCCAGAGATTCGGGTCCGGACAAGTCCCCTATTTCGTGTCTAATTAAAATAAATATTGTCAATGTTCTCGAATGGTATTTCAAAATCTAAAGTCCATTTTATTGAATGTAAAAAGCATACAGCGCGCACACAAAACATTTAATACAAAAATAAGGAAAAGAAATAAATATTAATTGGCTTACAACCAAATCGAATAGAAAAATAAAAACACTCGCCTCACTTATACAATCGCCTATATACACGATAATCTAGAAAAATACAACCGCCTAGGATACACGATTTAATCTATTAAATTACATCCAAAATAAAAATAAAAAGAAATTAAAACCTGCAAAACCGAGGGTTAGCACAATATATACAGCACGCCACAATTAGTACTCAAATAGACAGAATGGGAAATTAGGAATTGGGGGCATGCATTTAGGGGGTAACCGGGTCGGTTCGGCTAGCCGGCCCGGTTAGACCTGGAAAACATTTTGAAACGTCCCTGTATTTTTGGTTTTGTGGGAAAATCATTTTGAAAACAATTTTTCCGGTTTACATGCATTTTTCATATATTAAGTGGGTCGGTTTTCGGGAGAACTGGGTCTCCGTCGTTGAATTGTTCTAAATGCGAATTTACTGAAAATTAAATCTACGGTCGTGATGCACATAACAAAATTCGTTTTGATGATTTTTTTAGGATTTTCTAATTTTTTTGGGGATGAGGCTGAAATTCTGATTCTGGAACAGGGATTACAGTCGTACGACTGTAGTTTACAGTCGTGCGACTGTAATCAGTCCAAGATCAGAATTTCGCCACAAGCCATTTTTAAGCAAAAACTGAAGAAAAATCACCTGGAAACAAGAACAGTCGTACGACTGTATATACAGTCGTACGACTGTTCATGAAGACTAAGAACAGTCGTACGACTGTTCTTAGTTTCCAGGAACAGAAATACGAAAAAAGCAGGAAAAAACGCACAAAATTCACTTCAAACACCCAGAAAGCGAAGGAAAAGTGTAAGGAAAAGAAGTGACTACCTTTTAGAAGCTATTCCAAGTCGTTTTTGACCCCTGGCGTCGCTCCAATCCCAACGAATTCACACTTTTTCCTTTGGAATGGAAGTTGGGAGTTTGAGTCCAAAAATCCAAATTTGCAAGGGATTCTGATTGTTTAAGTCCAAGTTCTTGATTTGTTTGAGTAGTTAACTGATTAACCTAGGGATTTCTAACAAGTTTTAGGCTTAATTTCGAGAATTGAAGAAAATCAAAGACGAAGAAAAGTGAGTTTTTTGTGGTTTTCTTTTTCTCTCTCTTCTCTTTCTCTCTCTAAGTTTTTCCTTCACCAGAATTCTCTTCTTTTTTTTCTTTCTTTTCCTTCTTTTCTACCTTCTTTTTCCTGGTTGCTTGCTGCAGAGCCGGGGCAATTAATGCCCAACCCCTCTCTCCTCCATTTCTGCTGCAGAGGTATGGGCCTCTGCTGAAATCCCGATATTACAGTCGTACGACTGTAGCAATAGTCGTACGACCATAGACTCTTTTTTTTTTTTTTTTTCTTTTTTTTTTAAGTATAGAAAATTCCGGCGCTTACACATGGCTGTAATCAAACAGACAGTTTTTAGAATTTTTACGAAACGCAGAAAAAACACAGTACAAAACAAATAATTATGAGTTTAAGGCCTCTCAGAGTTTACCTTTTTGATGTTTTAGTGTGTTTGACGACTAGAATTGGATTTGGATGCCGGAATTCTCTTAGAGCCTCATGAACATCCCGAAATCCTTGAATAGACATCCTGAATTGATCCGAATGAACTGAAAGACGACCCGAACAAGTGAAAGTGTGACTGGAAACTATCACCCTAAGTATCCCTAGTTTATTTTCTCTCTGTTTCTGCCTCTTTCTTTCGGTTTTCCCTTCTCTTTCTTAATTTTTCTCTTTTTTGGTTTTTCTTTTTCTTTTTTTTTTCTAAGAATTCTCTCTAGGATTGATCTTTTTCTGTCTTGTGTTTTTGTTTTCTCCCATCCTTTTCTAACCCTAGTGGATCCCGACTTAATTCATCTTATTTAGGAATCTTAAGCTGTCAAAGATTAAGGCTGGTTATTCAGGAAGTAATCTGGCCGCCTGTTAGAGCCACGCAGCTACAAAGTTACAGTCGTGTGGCTTTGAAATTATAGCTGCACAGCTGTAGTTTGACAACTATAGCCGTGCGACTCTAACTAGAGCTACCACGGATTTTCCTAAATCCTACACTCACGTCTAGACTCTTTAATCACTCGAAGGACCTTTCTCGGGCCTTCTGATTGAGGAATCTTCTGAATTTTAGGCTGTTTGAGAACATTCCAGGCAATATTCTGCTCCTTTTCAAATCCAATTCATATTTGTTTGTCTAACAAGTAACATAGGATTTTTATCACAGAGGTCAGGAAAACCCGTGCTCACAGCTGGGTTACTTCAGAGTTTGAAGCCATTTCCCCCTCCAGCTAAGGCAAATAAGGATAACTTCTGTTCCTATCATGTGATGGTAGGCCATTGCACTAATGATTGCACTCAGCTAATAAAGGCCATTCAGTAGTTGGTTACTGATAGGAAGATTGTGGAACCACCTTTGAAGCCAAGTGTTTAGAAAAAAACCCTTTGCCCAATTTTGGAGGCCAAATTAATATGGTTCAGTTTGGAATGCCAGACAATTAAGTATTCGCTTAGATTATCAAAGCTAATCTGAGCATGCAAGCTATCATAGTCGAGGAAGAGGAAAAGGTAGAGGAAGCTGGAGGGCAAGCGTCCGTAGTAGGAAAGGAACAAGGCCCAATTGACCTAGCTGATATTGATTTAGATGAAGATGTAGAGGATTTCAAAGTGGAAGAACCTTAGCTGGTTTATCTGGTTGAGACAAAAAGAGGAACTGTAATTGCAAAGGACGGTCATGTCATTCACATTACCCGAATCAGTAGGGTTTATCAGCTCACTAATGTGGTCCCCCAAGCACCACCTCCTAGAAGAAATAATCCTGTTGTGCAGGCGAATACTGCTTTTCTCCTCCGGAGAAACAAAGAAGAGGATGTTGTGGTTGAACAGTTGAAAAGAATGCCAGCCCGAGCTAGAATTTGGCATCTCCTTATGGAATCTAAGAAACATCATGTGGCAGTAATGAAACAACTGATGGAAATGGAATCAACTCCTATGATGTCCCCTAATGAATTTTGTGCTATGATTAAGGGAGTTGATCTGAAAGCTAACCGGCCCCTAAAAATTAGTTTTGGGGTTTCTGACCTTCCAAGAAAAGGCATGAACCATAACAGGGCTTTGTATCTGAAGGTAGAAATCATGGATCGAGTGATGCCCTATGTAATGGTCAATGATGGCTCAGCCTTAAACATTTACCCTTCTAAAATTCTACCATACCTAGGAATTAGCACAGAAGCACTCTGTCAGTCGAGTACAGTGATTAGAGCTTATGATGATAGTAAGAGGTCCATAATCGGCACATTCAAAGTTGAAGTGAGTGTTGGGGAGATTAAGTCTAAAGTGCTATTCCCAGTTATTGACATTCCTATCACATTTTCTCTACTTCTCAGGAGGCTGTGGTTCCATGCCTTAGGAGGGGTGCCATCAACTTTGCACCAGAAGGTGAAATTCCTAATCGGGGGGAAAGTTGTGATCATGGAAGCTGATGAGCCATTTGTTGTAGCTACTTTAAATGTTGTGGAATAGCCAATAACCAGGTTTTAGATAGCAACAATTTTAGACAAAGGCAAGGATAAGCCGAAATTCCCTGAATGGATTCACAAATACTTCGCTAAGAAGAAGTTTGAGCCTGGGAAAGGATTAGGGGCAAAGCAGCAAGGTGTCCCTGAATTCAACATTGATGTTTGGAAGTTCTGTCAGCACGGACTGGGTTATCGTGAGGAAAGAAATAAGTTAAACAAGAAGTATGTGAATCTAATTGGCATCTTTATTCGTGCAGCCGAAGAAGTATACAGTGGAACCCCTGAATTGGTCGTATTTGAGGGAGGTAAGCTCCCAGGCTTTGATATCTTTACGGATGTTGTTAATTTCGACAAATATGGGGTTAAGCCTATTGTGAGCATGCTGCGTACCAGAACTGAAAGCAAAGGGGAAATGGTTCTGGTTAACTCGAAGACTGCAGTTGACCAGATTAGGGTTGAATTCGGGAGTAAAGGAGGATCATTTGATAAAGCCGTCCTAAAAAAGGGAGAAGTCCAAGCAGCTGTTGAAGCCATTGCAAAGGCACTGTCTATTCTGATGAAGTTGGATATTGGTTTCGAAAAAAAGAAGGCACCTGTGGAGAAGACTCAAGAGGAATTAGTGAATGAAGCCATGAAAGAAACTGACCAAGCTGATGATGAAATGAAAGGCAAAGGCAATTGAAGAAAAGCTGTTTGTTGGTCCGAAAGAAGCCCCTGAGGTGATCTGGGAGACCTGTTTAGGGAAGTTGATGATGCTGCAGTTGGAGAAGACCCTACGCATGTGGAGGATGATAATTATTTTGATGTATCTATTTCTTCTATTTATGATGTGAACAATTCAGCCCATAAGGCATTTAATGCAATGAACTCTGATTTTGCTTACTTGTGTGATGTTTTTCCGGATGGAACTATGCATACATACAAACATTAATTTAATGTTTTTAGCATACATGATGCATCATTGCATGAAATGAATCTAGGGACAGATGATGATCCAAAAGTGGTATCCGTCTCGAAAGACCTCACACCTGATGAGAGAAAAGAAATTGTAAAGCACTACACAAACACGTGAAAGCCTTTGCCTGGTCCTACAATGATATGCCTAGGGTTGACAGGGAGATTGCAGAACATAGAACTCTGACAGATCTAAAAATGAAACCTATCAAACAGAAGCTTAGAAGACTTAGACCAGAATGGGCAGAGAAGGTTAAGGAAGAGGTAGCCAAACAGATAAAAGCTAAATTCTTGGAAGTAGTAGAGTACCCAGAATGGTTAGCCAACATGGTATCAGTTTCAAAGAAAGATAGTCGAGTCAAGGTTTATGTGGATTACAAGGATCTGAATAAGGTGTCGCCCAAGGATGACTTCTCACTACCGCATATTGATGTTCTGATTGACAGTGCTGCCAGGGCAGCGATGTATTCATTCATGGACAAATATTCAGGGTATAATAAGATTCTGATGGACATCATCTACAAATCGAAGATGGCCTTCATCACGGAATAGGGAGTCTATTGCTACAGGGTTATGCTGTTTGGGTTAAAGAATGCTAGGGAAACTTATCAGCGAGTAGTCACTGTACTTCTTCATGATATGATCCATAAGGAGGTTGAAGTTTATGTGGATGATATGCTAGTTAAATTGATGATCCGGGAAGAGCATCCTGCTATCCTGGATAGATTCCTAACAAGGATCAAGAAGTATAACCTCCACCTGAATCCCAAGAAGTGTGTGCTTAGGGTAACTTCAAGAAAGCTTCTTGTTCACATAGTAAGTCAGAGAGGAATCGAAATGGATCCAGACAAAATCAAGGCCGTCAAAGATATGCCCATGCTAAAGACAGAAAAGGAAGTGAGGTCATTTTTGGGGTAATTACAATATGTCAGTTGGTTCATCGCGAGATTAACAACAGCTTGTGAGCCCATCCTCAAACTCCTGAAGAAGAACCAGCCAGTGGAATGGAACGATCAATGCCAACTAGCCTTTGACAGGATCAAGGCTTATTTGATGAATCCACCTGTTTTAAGAGCTCTAATGCCGAATAAGCCTTTGATCCTATACATGGCTATCGAAGAAACTTCAATAGGGGCAACGTTAGTACAAGAACAAGAGGATGGACGTGAACACACAATCTACTATTTGAGTAAGAAGCTACTTGATTACGAGACCAGATATACCATGGTGGAAAAGACTTGCACTGCTATGGTATGGTTGACTAAGAAGTTAAGGCATTACTTTCAATCATATAAAGTTCAGGTGATGGCTAAGGTTGATCTGATGAAGTATTTATGCAAAACCCCTGCATTGGCCGAAAAACTATCAAGATGGTTACTCTTATTGTTAGAATTTAATATTGAGTACGTAACCAGGAAAATAATCAACGGAATAGCTATAGCAGAATTCCTGGCCAATCAGCCTCTAGAACCAGATTATGTCGAGAATTTGGAATTCCAAATGAACAGTTGGCGGTGGTGGAGATAAAACCAAGCAAATGGGTGATGTATTTTGATGGTGCTGTGAACAAACACAATGCAGGTCTAGGAGTTATCATCGGCACCTCCAATGGAGAAATCATCCCTATGACGAAATGCCTCGAATTTCCAGTAACTAATAATGAAGGAGAATATGAAGCTTGCCTCTTTGGAATTGACACCCTAATCACACTAGGGGCACATGAATTATTAGTTATCGGGGACTTAGTCTTGGTGATTCAACAAATTACCGGGGATTGGGAGATAAAATAAGAATCACTCTGGCCTTATCTCGAGTTGGTTTGGGAAAAAGTGAAGGTGTTTGGTCAGTGTGAATTTAGGCATGTACCAAGGGAAGAGAATCAGATGGCCGATTCCCTAACTACAATTTCATCGATATGGGAAGGGCCCAAAAAATAACCGATACAACCCGTGATCTTAGAAACTATACAGAATCCTTGTTATCAAGCGGTCAGTATTGTGGCAGCGGTGGAGGAACGCCCATGGTATCATGACATCCTATAGTTCATTCAGAACGGCGAGTACCCTAAAGATGCCAGTGAAGTAGATAAGATCTCTCTTCGAAGGTTAGCCACACAATTTAGGATATTCAAAAATCAAGTTTTTAAAAGAACGTCCAATGGCCTACTATGAAGTGTTTAATAGAAGAAGAGGAGAAGGTCATAAAATAGATCCATGCGGGAACTTGTGGACGGTACATGAATGATTTAGCCCTAGACAAGAAATTGTTGTGGCAAGGCTACTTTTGGCTTACCTTACAAATTGATTGTATTGAAGAAGTAAAAAAGTGCCATGAATTTCAAGTGTATGGAGATCTCAACCATCTCCCCTCATTAGAACTTCAAATATTATCAACCACATAGCTATTTGCAGCTTGGGGAATAGACATCATTGTAGAGATAAGGTCACCTGTGACGAATGGGCATCGTTGTGGCTGTGGACTACTTTTTAAAATGGGTAGAAACAAAATCATTTGCAAATGTTCTAGCTAAGAAGATGGCCAAGTTCGTAGAAAAGAACATATTTGCACGGTACGGAATCCCGCATCATGTCGTGACTGATAATGGAGTACAGTTTCAGGGGGTAACAGCACAGTTGTTCCAGAATAAAAGGGTTGAACATCATAGATCATCTTCGTATCGCCCACAAGCCAATAGGGCGGTAGAAGCAGCCAAAAGTCTATCAAGAGAATTTTGTCAAAAATGGCAGTTACCTATAGAGATTGGGCCGACATGTTACCATTTGCCTTATAGGGATACAGAACTAGCACCAGAACACCTACCAGAGAAACACCGAACTCGTTGGTCTACGGGATGGAAACTGTTCTACCAGTGGAAACAGAGATTAAGTCACTGAGGGTTGTCATGGAAGAACAGTTGCCAGAATCTAAGTGGGTTCTGTCGAAATATGAATAGTTAGCATTGATCTATGAGAAACATCTTCAGTCATTAGATCACCTACAGATGTATCAGTAGTGAAGGGTGAGGGCTTACAATAGTAGAGTTCATTATCGGAAACATCCGCTCAAGGCTGGGGATTTGGTACTTAAGAAGATGAAGCAGACCAATACAGACGTATGGGGAAAGTTCAAGCCAAATTGGGAAGGTCCATATGTGGTCAAGAAAGTGCTTTCAAAGGGCACTGTAAGGATTATGGATATGGATGGAAACGAATTCATCAACCCCATCAATCAAGACAAGCTCAGGCAATACTACGTATGAAAAAAAAGTAAAAAAAAAGAGTTCGACGGATCGAAAATCGAGAAAGGCGATCCATGCAAAAGTTACGACAGTCCGATGGATCAAAAACCGAAAAGATGATCCATGCAAAAGTTAGGACAGTGAGGTGAGCACTATCAATGGGAAAATCTACAAAGACCGGTTGGTGGCAGTCATAGATTTCGTTAAGATGGATACCATTACTGATTCTATCCTTAACTTCATTTCATCCTTGATGTGCATTATACTAAAACATTATTAATGAATGAATGCTTTGCTCTATTCATTTAAATGTCCCGAGTTGCTTGAAATTGAGTTCTAATTACGCATATATGGCTGTATACATTTTTTGTCTGCATGCATCTCACTTCAAAAAAAAAATATCCGATAGATTAAAAACTTGAAAGGTGATCTATGAAAAAATTAGGATATAAATAAATGTCTGCTGAACTAAAAACTCAAAAGGGTGATTCAGGCAAAATTTAAGATGGTACGATAGGCCAAAAACCCGCAAAGGCGATCTATGCAAAATAAGGACATAAAATAAGGAAAATAAAAGTCAATTAGCAGCAGTCCCAGATGATCCAAATACCCTACAACCCGAGGTATCTCAAAGTTTGGGCCTCACACTCACATCTCGTAGGGCAGGTCACCAAGTCAGCCAACCAAACTCTGTGATGGCCGTTCGTCTCCACTGGAGCTATGCTATCATAACTCAAAATCTCAGAGAGAATAGGGTTCATCCACTGTTGCTGCGCGTGTCTGGTTCATGAGCTCTAGATCTGTGACCCGCCTCTATAGCTGGTCCACCTCTGACCTCAGATGAGTGGACTCGCGATGCTGAACACCAAGTGCAGACTGCACCAAAACCAACAGCAGAAACATCATGTCAAATACAAACATACACTCGAAATACACACACACAAATGCATACATGCATCAATGTTAACTCAAGTACATGTAGTTACTATCAACATCAGGTTGTCTCGAATCGTAAGCACTCTGAAAGCAGAAATAGCCTAACACTAGGACATCCCTTGGGCTATAAACTGCAAATTAGAGCCACGCAGCTCTAAACCTCAGGTATGAAAATTTTCTCAATTTTCAGAATTTCCATTTACGCTGATATAATCCCCGAGAAGAATATTTCTTGCTTTTTGCAGGTATTTAGGGGCAAAACAATCAGTCTGTATTCATTCTTGATCGAAAGGGGCAAAAATTTTTCTTTCCAAAATTATCGATCAAGAAATAAATACACACTTGATCAAACTTCAGAAGCACGACTTCATGAAGAACAGAGTCAAGATCACTCAACTTCAAAAACACTCTTTAACCAAATTACCAAAATACCCTTTCCTTCGTGACACAAACACCATGAGGTACCAAATTACTAAAATACCCTTTCTTCACGACACCAATCTCAAGAGAAGACTCAAATCGGGCAAGACCACTGCTTCGCAAAAGAGCCAAAGTAAGTCCCCAAATCAACTCAAATCGGGCAAGACCACTGCTTTGTAAAGGAGCCGAAGCATGTCCCCAAACCAACTCAAATCAAGCAAGACCACTGCTTCGCAAAAGAGCCAAAGTACATCCCCAAACCAACTCAAAACGGGCAAGACCAGTACTTCGCAAAGTGTTGGAAATGCCCTATTCCCGAGGCATTGGTCCTTGTGTTTGTATAATACATTTGTACACATTAAAGTGAACGTTATGTATTATACAATTTGTGTCAAGAGATAAAGGCATCAATCTATTTATTATATGTCTTGTGCTATATTTTAAATAGAGTATCCAATAGACATATCCATATCCATGTTGTCAAGTGTGAGGCACTTGGCAGTAAGACTTTGTATAGGGAAAACGATATGACCATAATGTCATTCGTAGTCTGTTCCAATCATGGGAATGAATGGAACTAAAGACTATCATTAGGTTGGTTGTATGGCAGTGTCTTACCAGTCATAGAACATGGGATGTCAACCAGGTTAATGGGTACATGTAAAAAGGGCATGGTACCGGATCAATCCACTAAATGGGAATCTACATGGTATAGTATCACAAATGATTCTCATGTAGTACTTGTATAAGTCCTTTGATTGGACCATATGATGGTGCTGCATGTGAAGTGGCACACTTTGGTGTATGCCTAAAGGGCCTGTAAAAGGGTGCCAAGTATGGGTACGTTTAGGTGTGTCAATCAGCATGGCAGTGCTATGGATATGCAGAAGGGAATGTCACTAAGTAATTTACTGAGATGATATCACCGGCCTCTTGAAGAATGTTACTGATAAGAGTGTGGCCACACCCAAATAAGATTAGATCTTATTTGTGGGCCTCAGTTCATTCGGGATCAAGTAAATGTCCGGACACATATAGAGGGTGATCAACCATGGCTCTGTGTTGGACACTGATATCAGTGACATGGGACATATGAGTTCAAAATATAGGGTTACGGTGACAGTTTGACTGTTATCTTAGTCTTAATTGGGGGCTGCAATGGCTTGCTAGAGCCCACCTGCAGTCTGTAGGCCATAGGCCCACTGCCAACATAAAGACGGGCCCATTGGATCGTACACATTGAACATCTGGACTTTAACTAGTCGGATTAAGTGTATACTTGGAGTATACATGATTGAAAAGAGTTGGACTTTGCTACTTTGTAACTTAACTTTACTTTTCTTAGTGAAAATTGAGAATAAGGGGTAGCCATTTTGTTGTTGGCCGAATATATATATGGGATTGGAAGGGTGAGTCATCTTTGGAAAAAAGGTTATGATGATAAGGTGATGACTCATGGTGTGAGTCATTAGGTTGAAAATGAGGTACCAAAGTTGGACTTTGCCTTCTCTTTTCACCATCATCTTTATTCTTCTTTTGATATTAAAAGAAGATTTATCACCACTTCTAGCTTTTTTATGTTGGCCGTATATATTATTTCTTGGTAAGAAATAATTTGCCCATTTACAAGCATTCATTCTTTTGGTAAGAATGAGTTTTACCCACTTGAAAAATATGGTTTTATTTTTCTTTTGGAAAGAAAAATTGGACAGCCATATTTCTTCTTATGTGCCGCCCCTCTCTCCCTCTCTTCTTGCATAATCCGAGTCGCTAGCACGGGTTGGGTCCGAGAGCCATTCATGTACATGACGTTGGAGGGAGTCTGCTTTGATTCCTACAGTCTGCATCTGTCTCTTAGAGAGACTTTGTGGTAAGTTTTCAAACTTCCTCTTTATGCTTTAAGTTTTTGATTTCCACATCTTAAGCTCCTGGGACCGAATTTGAGGAAATCGACGCGTATTTCCGCTTTTATCGGTCAGTTTCCCGTGACGAATCCCAACATAAAGGAACCAAAGTAAGTCCCCAAATGAACTCAAATCGGGCAAGACCACTGCTTCACAAAGGAACTGAAGTATCTCCCCAAACGAACTCAAATCGGACAAGACCATTGCTTTGCAAAGGAATCGAAGTAAGTCCCCAAACCAACTTAAATCGAGCAAGACCATTACTTCACAAAGGAACCAAAGCAAGTCCCCAAACCAAATCAATTCGAGCAAGACCACTGCTTCGCAAAGGAATCGAAGTAAGTTCCCAAACCAGTTCAACACGGGCAAGACCACTACCTCGCATAGAAACCGGGGTGAGTCCCTAGAATTAATACGGGCAAGACCTTTGTTTCGCACAGATATCGAAATAAATCCCTGAAGTCAACGTAATTCCATCCGTGACACAAGTACCATGGAGAAGCAACACGAGAAAGACGCTAGGTACATCTCCTCTTTCTTTTCTCACCGTGCTCCAAATCGCGAGACCAAACTCAAACCGAGCACAATAGCCCAACCGTGAGTCGACTTTGGTCCAGCGAGGGGCAGCCTGTGAGTATAAGTTTTCCTGACCTCTATGATGAAAATCCTATATTACCAGTTAGACGAACGAACGTGAGTCAGATTTGAGAATGAGCAGAATAATGCTTGGAATGTTCTCAAATGCTCCGAAAAACAGAACAGTCCTCTATCCCTTCAAGTGATTAGAGAGCTTAGATATGAGTGTAGGATTTAGGAAAAGCCTTGATAGCTCTAGTTAGAGCTGCATGACTATAGTTCCACAACTACAGTTGTGCAGATATAATATCAGAGTGGCACGGCTATAACATTAGAGCCGCGCGACTCTAATGGTTGACCAGATTACTTCCTAAATAAACCAACCTTATCATTTGACCTACGTGTTTAAGGCCTTAATCAAAGGAATTGGAGCGGGGGATAATGGAGTCAATAGATAGAAACATAAGGGAGAGGGGAAATCAGTTTTAGGAGAAGCAGAAAATTTCTAGTGAGAAAAAGAGAGGTTTTAGAGAGAGAAAGTGAGGAAAAGGGAAAATCAAAGAAAAATATAAGAAACAAGGAGAAAACACTCGGGAAACACATAGGGTGAGAGTTTCTGGTCATTCCATCATTTGTTTGGTTCATTTTCGGGTTTGTTCGTATCCATTTGAGGCTTGTGTTTGAGGATTTTGGGACGATAATGGAATTCTAGGAGTATTTCAGTGTCCAAATTCACTTCAAGTCATCAAGCATGCTAGAACATAAACAAAGTAAACTCTGAGAGGCCTTAAACCCAAAAGTGGATGATTTATGCTTTATGTTTTTGAGTTTTGTGAAAATCTGGAAAACTGCCTGTGCAGCTATAGCTGTGCAACTCTAACTAAAGCCGAGCAACTATAGATCCTTAGAATAGAGCCGCACGGCTATGTTCTTTAGGGCAGAAACCCAAAATGCCCTAAAATGATCGAATATTACCGGTTTTCCAATTTAAATGACTTTTTATTATTAAATTCGGTTGAATCACATCTGTTATATTCAAATTATAGTTTTCTAATTTCTGATAATGTTGATGCCAGATTTAGGTTTCATTGATTTTGATTTTTGGAATCCAGAGTTGTTTGATCCAAATCGGATCCTCGGTTCAGCCTTAGCGGACCTCCAGATTCCCCAAAATCCTTTGAAATCATCAAAACTATTCAAAATAGAGATTTACAAAAATAAAGAAAACCAATTTAGATTTTGTACACTACAGCCGCATGGCTATAGTGACTATAGCTGCGTGGCTCTAACTAGAGTCGTACGGCTATAGCTATTGAGGCAGAATCTCGGGATGATTCTTACGGGTTTCGTCGCGTGATGCTGTCTCCAGCTTCAAATTCAAAATTGTTTTTGACGTGTTTACAGCTTTATACCTTAGATGAATGTTGGAATTAAGAACCCTCATGAACAGAACCCCGAGTTCTGGGATAACCGACTCACTGAAAGGGAGTAATTTGCATGTAATTGGGCCAAACTATTTTCTTCGAGTACAAAAACCTATAGGGCCTTTCTAAAATAGTTTTCTAGGTCTAATCAAGTAAGTCATCCAGACTACTCGGTTACCCCCTAAAATGTGTGCTCTCATTTCCTGAAATTCTCCATTCTGTCCTATTATGAGTCTTACATGTGTTTGTGATATAATCATGCTAACCGTCTGTGTTGCAGCTTTTATTTTATTTTATTTTTTTTGTGTTTTGGATGTATTTAATAGATCAAATCGTGTATTCTAGGAGATTGTACTTTTTATAGATTTTTGTGTCTCTAGGTGGCTGTATAAGCACCGGGCTTTCCCGACCTCTATGATGAGAATTCCTGTATTACCTATGGAGCAGACGAACTCGAATCAAACCTAAAAACGACTAGAATGTCACGTGAAGTGTCTCAAACATCTTGAAAACCGAGCTATCCGCGATCCGAAGCCCCCGAGAAGGGCTCCCGAGTGGTTTTTAGGGTTTAGGGTGTGCGTCGGATTGAATTTTGCCGCGGCTCTAGTGGGTGAGCCAAGTTGCTCTAAAGCAGAGCAACTTGGCTCAGCAGAAGAGAAGTTGGCCCAATTCTCAAGAAGTCAGGCGGCCATTTAATGTTCAAAATGATAAGGAAAGGAGAGTATAAAAAGAAAGAAAAAATAAAAAGGAGGATTTTCAATCTCTTAGGCAGAAACCAATTTCCAAAGAAATAGAGAGACAAATAGAAATAGAGAAGAAAGGAAGAAGGGGACCGAAACAAAGTAACCAAAGGAGAACCCAGAAAACATCCAAGCTAAGACCTAAAATTAATCTTAAAACACTAAGAACAAGTTCTACAACCTTTGCATATTGGTTTGGGATCACTTTTGATTCTTTTCGGGTTGTTTCGGATCGAATTTTGGTTTTCGACCGATTGAGCTTCCAGGAAAAATTCCAAAGCTTTCAATCCATTTCTTGACGTTCAAAGCATCAAAACAACATCGAGGTAAACTCCGTGAGGCCTTAAACCTGTTTGCATTGTCTTTTCTATGAGTTTTCTTCATTTTTGCAACTTTTGGAAACCAGATTGCCCGAATAGAGCCGATAGCTCTGGTTCCTATAGCCGCACGGCTCTGTTCTTCAGGGACAGGTTCTCGAATCGTCCCGATCGGCCAAAAACAGTCCGTTTTCCATTTTGTGCATTCTGCTGTGATCATTTTCGGCCCAAATCCATCCGTATGTTGTAAAATTTTGGGTGTCGGATTTCTGTAGGCACTGATATTAGGGTTTTCAGTTTATTTAGGGTTTTATTTTCTGAGTTTTGGGGTTATTTTATCTGAGTCAGATCTGTAGTTCAGCATTAGCAGACCCCCGAATCCTGTAAAATACCCCGAAAATATTGAAAACAAGCAAAATGGCATTTTCACAAATGTTTTTGGTGTCTTTATTGCTTTTGGACCCTAGATGGATTGCGTATTTAGGAACACGCACGAACGGAACCCTGGATTCTGGAATAACAGACCCACAAAAAATGGAAATTTGCATGTAATCGAGCTAATTGTTTTCCAAAAATGATTTTTCATCACAAAAATTACAGGGCGTTTTAAAATTGTTTTCCAGGTCTAATCGGTCTGACCAGTCAAGTCGACCCGGTTACCCCCCTAAATGCATGCCCCTATTTCCTAAATTCCCAATTCTGTCCTATTTGAGTCCTATCTGTGTGTGCAATATAAATTGTGCTAACTTTTTTGTTTTGTAGCTTTTTTTATTTTTATTTTCGCTCTAATTAATAGATTATTTAATGCATTTCTAGGCGGTTGTAATTTTTAGATCCTCGTGTACTTAAGCGATTGTAATGTGAGGACGAGGGTTTTTATCTTTTATTCTTTTGGGTTGTATAATCGGCCTCTACTATTTCCTTGTATATTTTGGATGTATGCTTTACTTTTCTGCAATTTATTTTCTGCATTGTGCTTTAGCATCGGCTGATTAGAATAAACAAATTGGGGTTAGAGAAAGATAATAAAGCAAATTAAATATGGTAATATAAACTATAAAGTGAAAGCAAACTAGAGGTTAAGTAAGTCACTTGCCCGAACCCTAAATCTTTGGATTATGTACAGTAGTCTGTCCTTAGTAGGGAGCTGTACCGGAATTTCCCGGATGAGCTGATCCGAGTGGCAACTCTGCCACTGATCTCGGGATTTAAGTTTCGAGGTCTTTAAGTTAAAACGGGAAAATGTTTTCTACAAAGGAATTTTCAAATCAAATCCATGATTTTTTTTCCTAACTCAAGATAAACAAAACCCGCTTTTCCATGAAAATCAAAACGAACGAAAACGTTTTCCCCGGTTCGATTTGCCACGTTCTGATTTTTCTTTTTGAAAAAGGTCATCCGCTCACAGTGGCAACTCCACTAGGGAAATGCGGTTTCTTAAAAAGTTTTCATAAAAACTTAAGGAACTTAGGCAACTACCGAAATAAAACCTCGCTTGCGCTCACTTCACTAGTTCATATTACCATATTTGTTTACACCTTGCATATCATGACATTTTCTTCTTCTCAGTCCCTCCAACACACTGATCAGCCCCGGTTTACCCAAGATGGTGTACTACCTCTTCCGCCAATATTGGAGACACTCGATGGGGTAAACCACTCATAGCACCGCATGACCTTACATCGTGTTTTACGGTGGGGAAGTGTATTTTCGCTATAGGAACCTGTACGACCCTTGGTTTTGACTTTGGCCCACATGTAATGGCTTAACAACTTCCCCTAGGATTACCAAAACTTAAAATTCAAAACAAACATCGAGTGTGCGCCTTTGGTGTCCCCCGTTGATGCCAAAGAGACCCGACACCTAGGAAGAATGCAAGACCAATCGAAAGGAGAAACAAGGTCAATAGGAAGTGCATATTTTTGCATGTGCTAACATTTGTTCTGTGGTGTTTCCTATTTAACTTTTCATGAAGCATTAAACATGCATAGCTTTCATGTGCCATTCTAACCACATCTTTATGCTGCCATTTTCGAGCATTGACATATGTGTGACACTAATCACATTTTCGTGCAGCCACGACATTTTGTTTGTGTGTCGTTGACCTCTCGCGTGCGACATTTCCATGAAGCATACATGACATCATTTCGTGTGTCATGCATTCCTAACCACATTTTCCTACAGCCACTTGCATTTTTCGTATGACATGCACGTCCATATCATTTCATCTCACCTAATACAGGATGGTTCCAAGTGTGCCCTTCACGATCATTTCATTCCATGACATATTGGGTACCCCAAAACTGCTCGTATTCCGCCCGTGCACCAGATTGCACTCGGCCATTTCACAAATATCATATCATTCAATAGAAGACCACAATGGTCCTAGATTTATTTCCATGTGAAAGTTCACGCGATGTCATCACATGGCATCATACTCATCTGTCATAGGTGTCCCGGCGATGCTAAAGTCCTGTTTACGCATTATGCTTCACACTGGACCATTTCATAACATCATGAAATCACTCAAGGTGATCCCTGAGTACTGGATTAGTACATATATAGGAGCATTCCATAACATTATCAAAATCATGCAAGGTGTTCCATGAACATCGAACCTCTATCCGTGTCTCCGGTTACACGTGACTCTTTTGGGTAACACCATCTTATATCACATTGCCTCAAAAGCATCAAAACTCTGTCTGTGGGATGGTCCCCATGCAACCATTTCATTTCATACCACTAACCTACAAAGCGTCGAAACTCCACCCGTGAGCTGGTACACATGTGGCCATCTCATGACAATTCATTAGGTGCCCTGAAGGCACCGAACCTCTGTCCGTGCGGCGGCTCCCATGAGACATTTGTGCATCATTTTACATAGCATTGGGCACTCTTGGGACATAAAAAATAGAGGAAATCCAAGCATGCAAAGTTCATCCTCATGTCCATCTCCATTCACGAAGCATTATCCAAGCATCATACTCCATGACATCACGTCATTCATCTACCATCCCTAACTCTCCACTTGTGATGTAGGACCATACACACGTGAGACTAGACAAGGCTAAAGCTTCATACAGACAGTTCATAGAGTAACCTGGATCGACTAAGGATAAGGTCTCAAGCTTTGAGGGCTGTCGGGGAACAGAGAGCAGTAGAAAATAACAGTGATTCTGATTCCGGGGAGGAAGTGGAAATGGCTAATCAAACACCAAGTCTTGCTGATGCCTTAAAGGACTTCCTGAGATCTTAGGATTTTTGTGACATGCTGAAAGAAGAGATGCGGGCTGTTGTAAGGGAATTCGGGGATGTTGGAACCAGTAGGCCCGGAAAAGAAAAGGTAGATGAATCTTCTCAGTACGGGGCTGATGTCTCAGCTAGTGTGGAGAAGCTGCAAGAGATGGGAGTAGCCATGGAAAATAAAATGAAGGCCAAGTACTCTAAACTTGACGAAGTAGTGGTTGAACTGAAGAAAGGCGCCAACATCAGCTAGGCTCCAAAAGAGGGGTGAATGTAGATTCAATGATCAATAAGGGCATTGACAACTTCCCTATTGGGTTTCAAGTGCCGAAGATTCCTTCTTATAAGGGGATTGACTCCCTAGAAGCTTATATGAATCTGTATGCCCGGATAATGCTTACAGCGGGCGCCACTAAACAGCAGCTGGTTAACTTCTTCCTGACCACATTGGAAGGGGGAGCCCTGAATTGGTACAACTCTCTGGTAGAAGATGTGCAATCTGACTGGGAAGCCTTGTCAGTGACATTCATCAAATACTACAACTTCAATACTAAAATCCAGGTAAAGTTGTATGATCTGGAGAGGGTTAAGGAGAAGCCCAATGAATCCTTTGATGCATACTATTAGAGATGGATGAACAGGATGACTCTGCTAAGGAACCGCCCTAACAAGGATGAACTAATTTAAAAGTTGATTCATGGGAGTAGGGACATCTTCCAAAACAACATGAAATTCCACTCATTCAGTGAGCTCACCGAAGTATATAGCATGGCTATGAAAATTGAGAGAGACGAGGAAGAAAGTGCAGTAAACCAAAGGAGCAGCAGAGGCTCCGGGTACAGTTCAGGGTATCGGTCAACTACTATGACTGGGTCAAGCAATGGGTCTGGGTCTGGTTCTGCAAGTAAAAGTGTATAGTTTTTAGAGACTAAGCAAGCAAGGGTTGCCGTCGTGTCTCAGCAATGAGGCAACCAAAGCAGAAATCCAGATGGTCAAGGCATATCACCCTAGGCCTTCTCTTTGGCTAAGATCTTCGCCAAGTGCAGAAATGGCAGTCGGTTGAACTCTCTTAGGCCATTTGAGAAGTCAGTAGAGGAAGACAAGGACAATTTCTGCACCTACCATGTTATGGTGGGACATAGGACCAACAACTGCTGCAAGCTAAGAGATGCCATCCTGAGGTTGATTGACAAAGGGAAACTACAAGAACTTGCCAAGCCCAGTACTAAGACTAATCCGTTGCTAGCATTTGAAAGGTAGGTCAACATGGTGCTGTCCAGACTCCCAGCCAATTTCATTTTTGTGCAAGTCCTACAGGAAAATCCCACTATACAGTCTGTGGTGGCTAATGAAATTGGGACAAAGTTTGATTGTGAGAAGTTGACAGAGTAGAAGGAACTGAAACCTGTGAGTCTGGATGATCTAGATTCAGAAGATGAATATGAAGAATATGGCTGTATTGAGACAGTCAAGCCGCCAATCGTGGAGACAAAAGTTTCTGAAGTCTAGAATGTAACAAGGAGTGGCAGGGTTTACTAGCTAGTGATTCAACAGAGTGATAAGGCTCCAGTGACCGGGTTAGGCAGCATGTCAGCACCAAAAGAAGTAGAAACAGAAGACCTGGATATTTCTCAATTAAAAAAGACTCCAGCACAGGCCAGTCTGTGGCATATGTTGTTGACTTCCAAAGAACACAGAGCAGCACTGGTTAAAAAGCTGTCTATGATAGAATTTTCTCCTCTTGCATCTCTAGAGGCCATATGTTGCTTACTGGACAAGGTTCATATAGGGTCCCCTAACATTGTATTTTCTGAAAAAGACCTGCCACACGAAGGAAGGGCTAACAACAAAGCCCTTTATGTCAAGATCAACATAATGGATCGAGTCATGCCATGCGTGATGGTAGACGATGGGTTTGCCCCGAACATATGTCCATTGAAGATGTTACCATTCCTAGGTCTGAGTGAAGACAGCCTAAAAAAGTCCTCCACTGTCATCAGGGCTTATGATGATTCCAAAAGGACTATGATTGGGACCTTTGAAGTTGAAGTGGAAGTGGGACCGATCAAGTCGATGGTCAACTTTACTGTGATTGACATTCCAGTCACCTTCTCCTTACTTTTAGGGAGGCCATGGTTCCACCCATTGGGAGGTGTCCCTTCAACCTTGCATCAAAAGATCAAGTTTTTAGTAGGCAGTGAGGTGGTGACAGTCGAGGAGATTCTCAGTCCGTGATTATTGCTGTTAGTGAGGAGACCATACCATTCGGCATTTTCCAAGTCGCCATGGTCAGCGAGGAGGAGACCACGGATGCTCCAATGGTCATCTACGAGAACTATATGCCAGAATCATTATCTAAATACCTTCGCAGGCATGATTTTATTCCGAGAATAGGACTCAGGGCCAATCTACAAGGTGTGCCCGAATTTAACATTGATTCTGGGGAGCCGAGGCAGTTTGGCTTAGGCTACACAGATGAGGCGTCTAAGCAGAAAGGTCTAAGCAAGGGAAAGAATGGCAAGCCTTTGATCAAACTGTTCATTAATGCTGGCAAACAACTGTACAAGGGGCAAACCAAACCAGTGAAGGTCGGGAGCATCGAACTCCAGGCTTTGAGATATTTTCTGATGTTGTGGACTTTGAAAAGAGCTAGGAGGAGCCAGTTGCACCAGTAATAGTGAAGGAGGCAGTTGTTGAGCCTGTCAACCCCCAGGAGAAACCGTCTGAAGTAATGGCAGAAGCAGTGGAAGTGGCCAAGGAGAAAGCTGAAGAAAAAGTCTGTGAGGAATATGTGAAAGCAATTTCGGGAGGCACTGACTGTCGCCTTAGGCAAAGCATTTGAAAAGTCTGGGGAAGGGTCTGTTAAGGAGCTAATGTCCAAGGCAAGCCTAGATTCTGTGGTTGTCGAGATAGCAGGAATCATGATGAAAGCCAAGGCACAGGTGGCTGAGATTGAGAAGACTACTCTTCGTGCTAAATAGGAGTCTGAAGTTGCTACTGACCTGGACAACATCCTAGAGCTGAGTAAGGATGCTGAAAAAGTCCAAGGCCCTCTGCCTGTGGAGGATGAAAATGCTTTTGTTGTATCTATTTCTTCTCTTTTTGATGTGAACGATGTACTTTTTGACAAGTTTAATGCAATGAAATCCCAGTTTGCTTACTCGTGTGATGTTTATCCTGATAATTCTGTGCATGCATTTGAATCACCATCAAGCATATTTAGCATTCATGACACTGCATTGCATGAAATTAACATAAGTACAGATGAAAACCCCAAAATGATGTTCATTTCACATGAACTAAAATCTGAAGAAGAGAGAGAACTGACAAAAATACTGCAAAAACATGTTAAAGCCTTCACTTGGTCATACGAAGACATACCAGGGGTTAACACAGAAATAGCAGTTCACAAGATTCCAACAGATACCAGATTCAGACCACTAAAGCAGAAGTTGATATGGCTAAGACCAAAATGGGCTGCATTAGTAAAGGAAGAGGTGGCTAAGCAGATTGAAGCAAAGTTCCTTGAGGTGGTAGAATACACAAAATGGTTAGCCAACATTGTGCTAGTGCCTAAGAAAGATGGAAGGGTCAGAGTGTGTGTCAACTACAGGGACTTGAACAAATCCTACCCAAAAGATAATTTCCCCTTACCTCACATTGACGTTTTAATCTACAGTGTAGCCAAAGCAGTAATGTACTCCTTTATGGATGGATTTTCGGGGTAAAATCAGATCTTAATGGATGTAATTGACAAGGTGAAAACATCCTTCATTACAAAATGAGGCATAGGGTAATGCCCTTTGGGTTGAAAAATGCTGGAGCCACTTACCAGAGGGCTGTCACAACGTTGCTGCATGACATGATTCACAAAAAAGTGGAGGTGTATGTCGATGACATGCTTGTTAAATAAATGACTCGGGAAGAGCATCCTGCTATCCTGGATAGATTTCTTACACGTATCGAGGAATACAACCTGTAACTCAACCCTAAGAAGTGCATATTTGGGGTTACATCAGGTAAGCTGCTGGGTCATGTGGTCAGCCAAAGGGGAATAAAGATGGACCCAGACAAAATCAGAGCTATTCGAGATATGCCAGCCCCTAGAATAGAAAAGGAGGTCTGATCATTCTTGGGTTCATTGCAATATGTTAGCCGTTTCATAGCACGGTTAACCTCAATGTGTGAGCCGATTTTGAAGCTGTTAAGGAATGATCAGCCGATTATATGGGATGACAGGTGTCAATTGGCTTTTGAAAAGATCAAAGCTTACCTGGTAAATCCACCAGTTCGCAGCCCACTATCTCTAGGAAAGCCTTTAATTCTGTATTTAGCCGTCGAAGATTCCTCCATAGGAGCAATGCTAGTACAGGAGTAGGTTGGTAGGAAGGAGTATCCTATCTACTATCTCAGCAAGAAGCTACTAGAATATGAAACCAAGTACACACTGGTGGAGAAGACATGTGTAGCAATGATCTGGATGACTAAGAAGTTGTGCCACTAATTTCAGTCATACAAGTACAAGCTGTGGCTAAAGTGGATCCAATGAAATACTTGTACGAACCACCGGTGTTGGTTGGAAAATTGTCTAGGTGGCTACTTCTCCTGTCAGAGTTTGACATTGAGTACATCACTAGGAAAACCATCAAAGGGTGAGCTATGGTAGAATTCCTAGTAAACCAGCCGTTAGAATCGGACCGCGCGAAAAGTTTAGAGTTACCTGACGAACAGTTGGCTGCAGTAGAACTAAGAAGATGGGTTATGTGTTTTTATGGTGCCGTAAACAGAAAGGGTGCTGGAATTTGGGTGATCATAGCAGTGCCAGATGGCGAGATTATCCCACTATCAAAGAGGTTGGACTTCTCCATAACCAACAATGGGGCAGAGTATGAAGCATGCTTGTTCAGAATGGAAGCCCTCCTAACACTAGGGGCAAACAATGTCCTGATTGTTGGGGATTCACTCTTGGTGATTAGGCAGGAACAAGGCAACTGGGATTTGAGAGAGGAAGCCTTACGGCCCTACTTAGAACTACTGCAGCACAGAAGAGGGTTATTTGACCAGTGCGAGTTTAGACATGTTCCTATAAAGGAAAACAAGATGGCGAATGCACTAGCAACCTTGTCCTCTATGTGGGAAGATTTGAAAAAGACACAGATATAGCATTTGGTCATAGCAACTTCCAGGCAACCTTGCTTTGATATGCAGGAAGTGATGGAGTTAACAACCATGGAAAACCCCTAGTTCTTTGGCATTAATCAATATGTGAAAGAGGAAAAGTATCCAGAAGGAGCTAGCATTGCTGATAAGATTCATTAAGAAGATTAGCCAGCCAGTTCAGGATCTTCGAAGATAAGCTGTACAAAAGAACTGTAAATGGGGTTCTTCTGAGTTGTTTAATAGAATGAGAAGCGGAAACTGTAATGCAGCAAGTACATGCCAGATCCTGCGGGTTGCGTATAAATGGAATTGATATGGCTAGGAAGATAATGAGATATGGATACTTTTGGATGACAATGCAGTCTGATTGTGTGAAGGAAGTGAAAAGGTGTCATGAATGCCAAATCTATGCGGATATCAGCCATTTACCACCACTTGAACTACAAAACTTGGTATCTCCTTAGCTATTCTCGGCGTGGGGGATTGACATGATGGGAGAAATTCATCCCGCAACTTCTAATGGGCACAGATTCATGGTGATTATGGTTTATTATTTTTTGAAGTGGGTAGAAGTAGAATCATTCTCCAGGGTGACAGCTAAGCAGAAGGTTAAGTTTATTCAGAAGAACATCCTTTCTCGATACGGAGTCCCTCATCATGTAGTGACTGACAACAGGGTGCAATTCCAAGGGGCAATAGCTAAGCTATTCTCAAAACATGGCATCGAATATCATAGGTCTTCTCCATACAAACAGCAGGCTAATGGTGTAGTAGAGGTGGCTAACAAGTCAATTAAGAAGATCTTATCCAAGATGGTAACCACCTACAGAGACTGGGTTGATAAACTGCCATATGCTCTTTGGGGTTACAAAACTAATGTCAGAACACCAACTAGCGAGACTCCCTACGCCTTGGTGTACGGGATGGAAGCAGTGTTGCCAGTGGAAATGGAACTCAAATCACTCAGAATAGCCTTGGAAGCTCAGCTACCGGAAACGGGATGGGTTCAGGCTAGGTACGAGCAGTTGGCAGCATTAGATGAGAAGCGGTTGAAAGCACTGGATCACCTACAGATGTATCAGCGCAGAATGGCTAGGGTCTATAATAGAAATGTGATGCATCCTAGACAGCAGTTGAAAGTCGGGGATCTAGTTCTAAAACAGTTAAGGTCTACAAATGTGGACGCCTGCGGGAAATTCAAACCAAATTAGGAGGGCCCTTATATGGTGAAGAATTCGCAAACCCTGTCAACCGAGACCGCCTGGAGCCTTACTATGTCTAATAAACAAAAAGCTTGCTAGGCTGAAAACTCGAAAAGGGCGAACTAGGCAAAAATTAAGACATGAGAGAAAACGATTAGCCGGAAAATCCACAAGGGATGGCTGGTGATGGATTTGGTTCTGTATGAAATGTATACCATTTTGGCGAACCAACCTTTTCAAATGTACTCATATTGATTTCAGCAACAAAGTGTGATGTTTTGTTTAAATATATTTGCATGGTTATATCAAAATGTATAAACAAAATTATCTTGCCCAAACATCCATTTAAAGAAAGCACTTTGCATTAAATTGGTTAAAAGACTCACATCATTCAATGATGAAATGTGCTAAAATGCTTACAACTCACAATCTTTTCTTTTCCTCCGAATTCAATTCATCATTCCTTAGAGCAGTCGAAAATTTCAAAACAGATCCAAGTTCAAGAGCCACAGGACCTTCAAAAACAAAAAGAAAAGAAAAGAAGACAGCTCACTAAGGTGAAAACCGAATAGGCACCTTAGGCAAAAATTAGAGCAGCTCGTTTAGCTGAAAACCCGCGTCGGGCAGTTCAGGAAAAATTTAGAGCATCTACAAACTCACCACTCTCAGGCACAGAAAGACGAGACACTTTCATCATTCCCTAGCGGAGACACTCCCATTCCCAAGTAGAAACTCTTCCACTATTCTGCAGCAGGATCCTCTGCACTATCCCCAGTAGAACCATCACAAAGAACATGACACTTTCTCCCCAGCAGTCATCAGACTTCCCTCACAGCCATTGCATATCCCTCCATATCCCTAGCAGAAGTGTGAGAGTCACATCACATAAAGAATATTCTCCCTAGCTAGGGGCAGTAATAGGCATGACATACTTTCCCTAACCGGAGACACTTTCATTCCCCAGCGGAGATCCCTTTCACCATTCCTCGGCAGAAGCCTTTCCTTATGTCCTCCAGTAGGATCACCTGCACTATTCCCCAGCGGAACTATCACAAAGAGTGTCACCACTTTCTCCCCTAGCAGGGACCCTTCCATGATATCATTGTTGGGATTTGTCACCGGAAATCACCCGATTAAAGCGGAAGAACGTGGTGATTTCCTCAAATCCGTGCCTAGGAACAATTGAAATGGAAATTGCAAAACTTAAAAATTAACCAACAAGAGATCAATCTCTTACCCAGATTATCTCTACAAGAGATATCAAGGTAGAATCCCTCCTCGTTCACGTACACGAACACCTTTCAAACACAACCCGTGCTAGCGTCGGAAAATCATGAACTTTGGAGAGGGAGGGGATGAGAATTTTGGCTAGCCTTGCTTGTCACTACATGGCCGAAATGTTGGTGTGCCCTAGTTCTTAGGGCATTGGATTCTATTGACATTGGGTTGAATTTAATTTAATTAATAAGTTTACATAATATAATTAATTAATTTATCAATTAATTGAATTACATAAAGTAAACAATTAATTAAATAATTTTCCTAAGTAGGAAAATTAAATACATGTATTGTATTAACTTAAGTGTGATTTAATTTTATTTAGGGGTAATTAAATTTAACCAAATGGAATTAAATTACATAGTATATACTTTTTAATTAAAGTTTATTTATGTAATTATAATCCTAGTGGGCTTGGGCTTAATTAACCTAATTAAAAGCCATTAGACAAGGTGTCTATATAAGGGCACACTTAAGGAGGAAAAACCTAATTCAACTCTAATTAATTACTGGAAATTTCAGCCACCAAGAGTAGCCCCAAAATAGCCGAAAATTCCAGCATTAAACCTCCATTCCTTCGCGTCTTCGGCTAGCACCGATTCCCGCTCAATAGTTGGTCGTGCACCGGACTTTGCAGATCGCAGTTTCAAGAAATGATTCTGCAGCAGTCTCTAGAAGAGACGAATCCGATGAGTTAATCTCTCTTGATTCAATTTGGTTTTATTCTAATCAATGGTAATTGGACACAATAGGTGGATTCTAGGAAATTTTAAACGGTGTATTTTCCGCTGCACCACATTATTTTTCCAATGACGAATCCCAACACGAAATACCTAGGGTTGTTTTAACCCTAGGTGGCCGAAATTCTCCTTGAGAGTTTTGGCCCAATTGGCTCACCATGTGTGGGCTTTCCTTCTTTCATGTTTAAGCCCAAACCTATTTTAATTTGTTTGGTTTAAATTAATTTCAAGCTCAACTTGAATATACACATGTATATAATATAATACACCATGTAACATATTATTTACATTAAATTAAAATTGGTTTGACTAATTAATTTTATCCATGAAATTAAAATTAGATCTTCACAAAATAAATTCATATGCAAACATATACATATGAATATCTCCACCCAGGAAATAATCTCATAAATTAATCCAATTAATTATGAGAAGGCCAATCAAATATTAATTTTATTATTATGATCAATCCAATTGATCTTTATAATATAATTAATACAATCCTCTCTCTCCAGAGTGTATACTCCAAGTATACAGGTGATTCCTTAAGTCTGTGTTCAGTCGCTCAGTGTGTACGATCCCATGGGCCCATCTTTATGTTGGCAGTGGGCCTGTAGCCCACAGACTGCAGTTGGGCTCTAGCAAGCCACTGCAGCCCCCAATTAAGATGCAGATGGCAGTCCAACTGTAATCATAACCCTGTAGTTTGAACTTATATATCCCATGTCATTGATATCGGTGTCCAAGACAAAGGCATGGATTGATCATCTTCTTTCATGTCCAGACATTTACTTGATCCCGAATGTACTGATGCTCACAAACAAGTTCCAACTTGTCTGGGTGTGGCCACACTCTTATTAGTCACATTCATCAAGAGGCCGGTGATATCTTCTAAGGGGACTACTGAGTGACAAATCCCTTCTGCATATCCATAGCATTGCCATGCTAAGTGACATACCCGAAAGTACCTATACTTGGCACCCTATTACAAGCCCTTTAGGCGTACCCCTAAGTATGCGACCTTGCATGTAATAACATCATATGGTTAGGTCAAAGGATCCATACAAGCACTACACAAGAATCAGTTGTGATACTATACCATGTGGATTTCTCGTTAAGTGGATCTATCCAGTACCATGCCCTTTTACATGTACCCATTAACTTGGTTGACATTCCATGTCCAATGACCGGTAAGACACCGCCACACAACCAGGTTAATGATAGTCTCTAGTTCCATTCATTCCCATGACTGGAACAGACTACGGATCTTTTTATGGTCATATCGTTTACCCTATCCATGGTCTTACTGCCAAGTGCATGACACTTGTCATCATGGATATGGATATGTCCATTGGATACTTCATTTAAGATATTACATATGCCTTTATTAATAACACAAAATGAGTATAATACATAAATCCAATAAATGTATAATACAAAGACAAGGTCCAATGCCTCGGGACTAGGGCATATCCAACAATCTCCCACTTGCACTAGTGCATGGGCCTAATCCCTGTTGATCTAGTATGACCCTCATGCTTGGGCTGAGCCAGCACCTTGGTCAAAAGATCTATGACATTATCCTCGGTGTCCACTCTGTGTAATGCCATGTCACCTCTCTTCGCGATCTCTCATATGAGGTGAAACTTTCTAAGCACGTGCTTTGTGTTCTTGTGTGACCGGGGCTCCTTAGGTTGTGCAACGGCCGCATTGTTGTCACAGAAGATATCAACTGGGTCCTGGATAGTTGGTACTACTCCTAACTCAGTGATAAACTTCCTAATCCACACAGCTTCCTTAGCTGCATCACACGCCGCGATGTACTCAGCTTATGTTGTAGAGTCCACGATGGTCAGCTACTTTGAGCTCCTCCAGCTTACAGCACCACCATTTTGCAAAAACACATACCCAAACTGCGACTGGTACTCATCCCGGTTGGTCTGAAAGCTTGCATCAGTGTACCCAGTAACTGATAGCACTTCCTAACCTCCATACAGCAAGAAGCTATCCTTAGTCTGGTTAAGGTACTTGAAGATTGCCTTGATAGCCTTTCAGTGATCCTCCCCAGGATCCTGCTGGTATCGGCTCGTCATACTTAGAGCAAAGGCGACATCAGGTCTCGTACATAGCATGGAGTACATAATTGACCCTATAGCCGAAGCATATGGAACCAATTTCATGTTCTCCTGTCCTCTCTTGTCTTAGGATAGTCTTTCTTACTATGTTTTAGCCCATGACCCATTGGCAAGAAACCTTTCTTAGCCCTGTCCATGCTGAACCTTTTTAGAACTTTATATATATCTGAGGCCTGACTTAGGCCCAGAAGCCGATTTGATCTATCCCTATAGATCCTGATCCCTAGGATCATTTCAGCTTCGCCTAAGTCCTTCATTGCGAAGCACTTACATAGCCACTGCTTTACTCCTTACAGTGTAGGTATGTCGCTTCCAATGAGTAGGATGTCATCTATGTAAAGTACCACGAATGTGACAATGCTCCCACTAGTCCTCTTATACACACAAGGCTCATCTTTATTCTGTATGAAGCCATATTCTTTTATAGCTTCATTGAATCTAAGATTCCAACTTTGGGATGCTTGCTTCAGTCCATAAATGGACCTTTGAAGTTTGCATACCCTTCCCGGATACTCTAGATTGACAAAACCCTCAGGTTGTGTCATGTACACATCCTCAAGTAGATTTCCATAAAGGAAAGCGGTTTTGTCATCCATTTGCCAGACCTCATAGTCGTACCATGTGGCTATGGCCAGCAAGATCCTGATGGATTTGAGCATGGCTACTGGTGAGAAAGTTTCATCATAGTTTATTCCATAGACTTGTTTGAAACCTTTCGCAGCCAGACGCCCCTTGAAGGTATTATCAGATTTTAGCTTGTAGCACCACTTGCAACCAATTACCTTAGCACCCAGAGGTGGATCAACCAAGTTCCAAACTTGGTTATCGTACATAGATTGCATCTTTGCCTCCATGGCTTTACACCAATTTGCAGACTGTGGGCTTCCAATAGCCTCCTGGTAGGTTTTGGGTTCTTCCTCATCCCAGATGAGAAGAGTTTGATCGGTAAGGAGGAAACCATACCTCACCGATTCCCGATGATCCCTACCAGACCTTCTAGGTCCTTGTGTGGCCTGGGTCGGTGCTTCCTCTTGTAGAAGCTCCACTTGGGCCTTGAAGTTATCCTCTTCAGGAGCTTATGGGCTTTGAGCTTCCCTGAGTTCAACATTGCTCCCACTATCTTTCTTGGAAAGGAACTCCTTTTCTAGAAAGACCCCCTTCCTTGCCACGAACACCTTGTTCTCGGCGGGGTTGTAGAAGTAATACCCTTTGGTTTCCCTAGGGTAGCCCATAAACAGGCATTTATCAGTTTTGGGCTCCAGCTTGCCACTAGTCAATCTCTTGACATGTGCTTCGCATCCCCAAATCCTTAGGAAAGACACATTGGGCTCCTTGCCCGTCCATATCTGATATAGGGTCTTTTCCACTACCTTAGTTGGAGTATTATTTAAAATAAGAGTAGCTATCTCGAGGGCATGTCCCCAGAAACTAATTTAGAGAGAGGCTTGACTCATCATTGAGTGGACCATGTCCAAAAGGGTCCTATTCCTTCGTTCGGATACCCTATTCCATTGTGTTGTTCCTGGAGGAGTGAGCTGTGGAATTATTCCATGCTCTCTCAAATATGAGTCAAACTCTAGGCTCATATACTCACCTCCTCGATCTGACCGAAGGGTTTTGATATTTCTGCCTAGTTGGTTCTGTACTTCCTTCCTAAATTCCTTGAACCTATCAAAGGACTCAGACTTGTGTTTCATCAGATAGACATAGCCATATCTGCTGAAATCGTCCGTGAACGTGACAAAGTACAGATGTCCACCTCTGGTCGCTGCACTCATGGGCCCACATACGTCTGAATGTATTAGGTCCAATAAGCCAGTGGCCCTTTCAGCCTTCTTGCTAAAAGGCGCCTTAGTCATCTTGCCTCGTAAACATGACTCACATATATCAATTGACTCCAAGTCAATTGACCCTAAGACTCCAGCTTTGTGAAGCCTAGCTATGCGCTTCTCGTTTATGTGGCCTAAATGACAATGCCATAGGTAGACAGGATTAAGTTCATCGGGCTTAACCCTTTTAGTGTTTATGTTATAGACATGATTGGTTTCATTTAAGTCCAGGATATATAGGCCATTATTTAATAGAGCATCTCCATAAATAATCCCTCTCTAGATAAAGAAATTCTACCATTCGAAATAGTAAAATAAAATCCAGAAATATCCAACATGGAAACTGAAATAATATTCCTGCACATAGCAGGTACAAAATAACATTGTTCCAAAATCAAAACCAATCTAGTAGGAATCATGAGGTGATATTTGCCGATCTTTATGGTAGCAACCCTTGCTCCATTTCCAACTCATAAGTCCACCTCCCCCGATCCCAGTGGCCTTCTGTTCTTAAGTCCCTGCACATTGCAACAAATGTGAGAACCACATCCATTATCAAATACCCAAGATGTTGAAATAGTAAGGTTAATATCTATGGCATAAACACCTGACGAGGATGCACCCTGGGCCCTCCTTTGGTCTCCCATCAACTTAGGACATGATCTCTTCCAATGGCCTGCCTGCTTGCACCCGAAACAGAGATCCTTAGGACTTGCCTTCTGTTGGCCTTCTTAGCCTTGGCCTTTTCCTTGGCCTTGCCCTTGGCAAGAGGAGGGTTCCCCTTGTTGACCAGCAGCACTGGCAGAGTCTTTTTGGTCGACTATTTAGTAAGCTTGAGCATCCCATGCAGCTCACTAACAGTACGGTTCATCCCTTGCATAGTATAGTTCAGGATGAACTGATCATAAGAATCCAGCAAGGATGCTAGGATTGTGTCCACCGCCAACTCCTGAGAGATGGGTGATCCGAGACGGGCCAATATGTCCAAATAGCCCTTCATCTTGAGCACGTGTGCGCTTACAGATGTCCCAACCCCCATGTTACAGGAGTGGAATGCCTTATTGGTTAGGTACCTTTCCTGACGAGCTTGCTCTTGAAACATCTCATTAAGAGTTGTTATCATAGCATAGGCTTGATGGTCCATAAACTGTTTTTGCAGTTCGGGGACCATGCAGGCCAACATAAGGCATGTCACATCCCTATTATCCTTTACATGCACCTCGTATTCCTCCAGCTGGGCAGCCGGTGGATTACATCCCTGAGGCGCAGCTGGCACATGCCTCCCCAATACGTACTCTTTGGACTCCTATCTTAGAACTATTCTTAAGTTCCTAGACCTGTCCAAAAAGTTGGGACCAGAAAGCTTGTCCTTCTTTAGGATTAATTGTAGTGATAATGAGTTGTTATTTGCCATTTTACAGTTTCTACATAGAAAAACATTTGAGAGTGTTAATAAACGAATTTACTTTGTTATTCCCATATATAATTAATAATGAATCAAGTTATTAACTAATCCGAGTTGTTAGGCTCATGGCCCGAGATTCATATTTCATTAAGATATAGCCAGACGAGGGCCTGGTACAACTATACCCTAATTATTTAGGTAGGAACGCCGTCCAATCCCAACCTAGGGACTCTCGGTTTGATGGGCTTGTTGGCACTTACCCATCTGTGCTTAGGGCCAAGAGAATCCTACTACCCACGCTAAGTCAAAACCTCCATCCAAGTGTTACAGTATCCCATACCCTAACCCAATACAAAATGACGATACTACAGTGTGTCCTGCAAGGCCAAGGTCTATAACTAGCCTTTCTCCACTTCGAGCTGGTTTTGAATGAGGGAAGCACTTTTAAGCTACTTAGGAATTTCCATTTGTTTATTAGATTCATTTAATAACGGCTTACATATATAAAGCGGGTGAAATTTGCTGTTGGATCATACATTCACACATGCAAATAAATATAAAGCATAATTAAATAAATAAGTAAAATGGACTGCTATGGGCCTATATTACAACCTAATATTATTCTAGTAAACCTATTCTAGCAACTAATATTAGGTGGGCCTCCATCTTCTTCCTTATGGGCTTGCACCTCCACTTGGGCTCACCATTCCATGGGCTTCTTCTTTTACAAATTTTATAATAAGTGAATAAAATAAAATTACATTAAAAAAAGAAAAAGACACGCAGGCCGTATTAACCCAAGAAGAAAATACAACCCATCTTGAATAAAGGCCCAATAGCATCCAATCATACAAATATTTAATCACCCATTTGCTTCCAATACATATAATTTATAAGCATGTTATAATGCATGAATTAAGCCCATTTCAATTATGTCCAAGCCATTATTTCGAAATCGCCAATTTTGGCCCACCATGGTTCTAACCCTTAACGGGCTTTGGGCCTCCAGCACAGGCAGTCCAACTGCTCCCACTGGAATTGGGAAACCATGGGTCCATTTTAGCCGACCAAGTAATTGTGCCAAAATTACCCGAACCAATTTCAATTAACCATATTAATTTCAAAAATTAATATCACATGAATAAAATTAAATTTTATTCGAGAAACCATGCACATTTAAATTGCAAAAAAATTTAAACAAATAAAATTTAAAACCGATTAAAATTTCAAAACTGGGCCCCGGACCCGAACCCACCAAATCAAAAATACTGGGCCCGGCCAGCTGCAGCTAGGGCAACCTAGTTGCCCTAACAGTAGCCGACCCAGCGGGCATTGCCCAGCAGCAGCCGCTGCCTCAGCTGCTGGTGCAGTAGCAGAACAGCAGCACGCAGCAGCAGCTGCAGCTGTTCCCGACGCTTGCGGCGACCGCCGGCGGTGATTCCACCGCCGACAGTCCCGCATGCCCGTAACAACCTGATTTTTTGTTTTTTGAAATTAAAATAAAAGCAACCACAACAAGAATCACCAAGAATCTCATCCAAGAACAATAAAATCAAATAGACATAAACCTATGTACAAATTTAATTTCTATTGTAAAAATCAAACGAGAAAAAATCATAAACCCTAATCAAAGAATCCTAATTAAAAATTCAATTTTAAAACTAAGGGATTTAACCAATTTTAATAATTTCCACGGATCAAAAGCCCGCTCTGATACCACTGTTGGGATTTCTCACCGGAAATCATCCGATTAAAGCAGAAGAACGCGGTGATTTCCTCAAATCCGTGACCAGGAGCAATTGAAATGGAAATTGCAAAACTTAAAAATTAACCAACAAGAGATTGATCTCTTACCTAGATTCTCTCTACAAGAGATGGATGCAGACTGCAGGAATCAAGGTAGAATCCCTCCTCATTCACATACTTGAACGCCTTTTGAACACAACCCATGCTAGCGTCGAAAAATCACGAACTTTAGAGAGGGAGGTGATGAGAATTTCAGCTAGCCTTGCTTGTCACTACATGGCCGAAATACCTAGGGTTGTTTTAACCCTAGGTGGTCGAAATTCTCCTTGAGAATTTCAGCCCAATTGACTCACCATGTGTGGGCTTTCCTTCTTTCATTTTTAAGCCCAAATCTATTTTAATTTGTCTGGTTTAAATTAATTTCAAGCCCAACTTTAATTTGCACATGTATATAATATAATACACCATGTAACATATTATTTACATGAAATTAAAATAGGTTTGACTAATTAATTTAATCCATGAAATTAAAATTAGATCTTCACAAAATAAATTTATATGCAAACATATACATATGAATATCTCCACCCAGGAAATAATCTCATAAATTAATCCAATTAATTATGAGAAGGCCAATCAAATATTAATTTTATTATTATGATCAATCCAATTGATCTTTATAATATAATTAATATAATCCTCTCTCTCCAGAGTGTATACTCCAAGTATACAAGTAATTCCTTAAGTCTGTGTTCAGTCGCTCAATGTGTACGATCCTGTAGGCCCATATTTATGTTGGCAGTGGGCCTGTGGCCCACAGACTGCAGTTGGGCTCTAGCAAGCCACTGCAGCCCCCAGTTAAGATTGAGATGGTAGTCCAACTGTGATCATAACCCCGTAGTTTGAACTTTTATATCCCATGTCATTGATATCGGTGTCCAACACAGAGGCATGGATTGATCACCCTCTTTTGTGTCCGGACATTTACTTGATCTCGAATGTACTGATGCTCACAAACAAGTTCCAACTTGTCTGGGTGTGGCCACACTCTTATCAGTCACATTAATCAAGAGACCGGTGATATCTTCTCAGTGGATTACTGAGTGACAAATCCCTTCTGCATATCCATAGCATTGCCATGCTAAGTGACATACCCCGAAAGTACCCATACTTAGCACCCTATTACATGCCCTTTAGGCATACCCCTAAGTATGCGACCTCGCATGCTATACCATCATATGGTTAGGTCAAAGGATCAATATAAGTACTACACGAGAATCACTTGTGATACTATACCATGTGGATTTCTCGTTTAGTGGATCTATCCAGTACCATGCCCTTTTACATGTACCCATTAACTTGGTTGACATTCCATGTCCAATGACCGGTAAGACACCGCCACATAACCAGGTTAATATAGTCTCTAGTTCCATTCATTCCTATGACTGGAACAGACTACGGATCTTTTTATGGTCATATCGTTTACCCTATCCATGGTCTTACTGCCAAGTGCATGACACTTGTCATCATGGATATGGATATGTCCATTGGATACTTCATTTAAGATATTGCACAAGATATATATAATAAATGAATTAATGCCTTTATTAATAACACAAAATGAGTATAATACATAAATCCAATAAATGTATAATACAAATACAAGGTCCAATGCCTCAGGACTAGGGCATATCCTACAATCTTCCCTAGCAGAAGCATCCACACTACTCCCATTGGGACCCTTACAATGGACGTTTTCATTTCATCCCCAGTAAGTCCTCGCACATCCCCAACAAGGCTATAAGGATCATGCCGCCCAAATGGCATACTTCCTCAGCTAAAAGCCAATCAGAGTTATGGCATAATCTCCACAAACATCCCCAGCAGGAATGTGAGACACCCTGGTTGGGCATGGCAGGAAACACATCTTTTAGAGTCTGCATTCATATGCATCATCATGCATACATACATATCATGCATAAAGCACTCATCCCCAGCTAGTCTTCATTCTTGATCGAAGGGGCAAAAATTTTTGTTCAAAATCTCTTGATCGAGGAACGAAGACTCACTGTTTCAAATGCAAGGATTCATCAACTTTGGTCTGCCGTGGATACAAATAGATCCGGTATCGGCTTACATCCACTTCATCAATAGATCTACCTCAGGTAACCTACCGGTATAGGTCCAGATCGGCTTCACTCTAAATCTCCAGCAGATCCACCTCGGGTAACCTAAACCTGGTATCGGTCCATATCGGCTTCATTCCAGATCCCCAGCAGATCCACCTCGGGTAACCTAAACCCGATATCGGTCCAGATCCCCAGCAAAACTTTACCTCAGGTAACCTAGACCTAGTATCGGCTTATTTCGTCATCAGCTTCGCCTTGGGTAACCTAGACCCGGGATCGGCTTATTTCTCTAGCAGATCCACCTCGGGTAACCTAGACCCGGTATCGGTCCAGATCGGCTTCTACCTCATCAACCTCGCCTCGGGTAACCTAGACCCAGTATCGTCTTATTCCAACTCATCATTACACCTCAGGTATGTCTTTCATTCCTTTCATTTGTAGTGCTTCATTTACGTTCTCAAATTCCCTTCAAGTAACCCAGACCGGGTATCAGGTATTGAATTTGATCACGCAAAGGGCAGCTATAAGTGCCAGGTTTTCCCGACCTCTATGATGAGAATTCCTGTATTACCTATGGAGAGGACGCACTCGAATCGGTGCTGAAAATGACCGGAATGTCACCCAGAGTGTCTCAAACGTCCTGAAAACTGAGCTATCCGCGATCCGAAGCCCCCGAGAAGGGCCCCCAAGTGGTTTTTAGGGTTTAAGGTGTGCGTCGAATTTTTGAGAATTTTGCCTCGGCTCTAGTACAAACTAGAGCTGGGGCGGCTCTAGTGGGTGAGCCAAGTTGCTCTACAAAGCAGAGCAACTTGGCTCGGCAGAAGAGAAGTTGGCCCAATTCTCAGGAAGTCAGGTGGCCATTTAATGTTTGAAATGATGAGGAGAGAAGAGTATAAAAAGAAAGAAAAAATCAAAAAAAAGGAGGAGGCTTTTCAATCTCTTAGGCAGAAACCACTTTCCAAAGAAACAGAGAGACAAAAAGAAACAGAGAAGAAAGGAAGAAGGGGACCGAAACAAAGTAACCAAAGAAGAACCCAGAAAACATCCAAGCTAAGACCTACAATCTTAAAACACTAAGAACAAGTTCTACAACCTTTGCATATTGGTTAGGGATCACTTCGGATTCTTTTCGGGTTGTTTCGAATTGAATTTTGGTTTCCAGCCGGTTGAGCTTCTAGGACAAATTGCAAAGCTTTCAATCCATTTCTTGACATTCAAAGCATCAAAACAACATCAAGGTAAACTCTGAGAGGCCTTAAACTTGTTTGCATTGTCTTTTTCATTTTTGCAACTTTCAAAAACCGGATTACCCGAATAGAGCCGGGCGGCTATGTTCCTCATGAAAAAAGTTGCACGGCTGTGTTCATGATGAATAGAGCCACATGGCATTGTTCTTCAGGGACAGGTTCTCGAATCATCCCGATCGGCCAAAAACAGTCTATTTTCCATTTTGAGCATTCTGTTGTGATCATTTTCGGCCCAAATCCATCCGTATGTTATAAAATTTTGGGTTTCGGATTTCTATACATATGGATATTAGGGTTTTCAGTTTATCCGGGGTTTTATTTTCTGAGTTTCGGGGTTATTTTATCCTAATCTGGTCTGTAGTTCAGCATTAGCGGACCCCTGAATCCTGTAAAATCCCTAGAAAATATTGAAAACAAGCAAAATGGTATTTTCACAAATGTTTTTGGTGTGTTTGTTGCTTTTGGACCTTAGATGGATTGTGTATTTAGGAACCCTGGATTGCGGAATAATAGACCCACAAAAAATGGAAATTTGCATGTAATCGAGCCAATTGTTTTCCAAAAGTGATTTTTCAGCACAAAAATTACAGGGCGTTTCAAAACCGTTTTCTAGGTCTAACCGGTCCGACCGGTGGGGTTGACCCAGTTACCCCCTAAATGCATGCCCCCGTTTCCTAAATTCCTAATTCTGTCCTATTTGAGTCCTATCTGTGTGTGCAATATAAATTGTGCTAACCTTTTGTTTTGCAGCTTTTTTTATTTTTATTTTTGCTGTAATTAATAGATTATTTCATCTATTTTTAGGCGGTTGTAATTTTTAGATCCTCATGTACTTAGGCGATTGTAATTTGAGGATGAGGGTTTTTATCTTTTATTCGATTGGGTTGTATAATCGGCCTCTACTATTTCCTTGTATACTTTGGATGTGTGCTTTACTTTTCTGCAATTTATTTTCTGCGTTGTGCTTTAGCATTGGCTGATTAGAATAAACAAATTGGGGTTAGAGAAAGATAATAAAGCAAACTGTAAAGTGAAAGCAAGCTAGAGGTTAAGTAAGTCACTTGTCCGAACCCTAAATCTCTAGATTAGGTATAGTAGTCTGTCCTCGATAGGGAGCTGTACCGTAATTTCCCGGATGAGCTGATCCAGGTGGCGACTCAATCACTAATCTAGGGATTTAAGTTTCGAGGTCTTTAAGTTAAAAAGGGAAAATTTTTTCTACAAAGGAATTTTCAAATCAAATCCACAATTTTTTTTCCTAACTCAAGATAAACAAAACCCGCTTTTCCACCAAAATCAAAACGAACGAAAACGTTTTCCCCAGTTCGCTTCGCCGTGTTCCGATTTTTCTTTTCAAAAAAGGTCATCCGCTCACAAGTTGTAAGGTAAGGATGAGAGTTTTTTACTTTTATTCGATTTGGTTGTAATAAGCGGCGTCTATTCTTTTTGTTTTTGGATGTATGGTTTACTTTTCCGCACTTTATTTTTGTGCTATTTATTTATGTCATCTGAATGAGCATCAGCTAATAATGAAAGATAAAATGGGTAGAGAATAAGTGAGCATAATATGGTACTATGAACTATTAAATGAAAACAAGCTTGAGGTTGAATAGGTAAGTTGCCCAAATCCTAAATCTCTAGATTAGGTGTGGCAGTTTACACTTGGTAGGGAACTGTACCGAAATTTCCCGAATGAGCTGATCCGGGTGGTGATTCCATCCCTGATCTCAAAATTTATGTTTCGAGGTTTTTAAGTTAATACAACGGGATTTTCAAAAATGTAAAACCGGTTTTCCCAAAACTCACATTCAAAATGATATTTTCTATGCAAGGGATTTTCAATCATATCAACTAGTTTTCTTAAGCAAAATCATCAAATCCGTTTTTCATCAAAACAAATTCTACACTTACCAAAACCTCCCTGGTTCGCTTCGCCGCGTCTGTTGAAACATTGTTTGCTCACACCTGATATACAATTCAATGTGTGTCTATGTGCAAGATTCCAAGCCAATCCCAAACTCTGACTTAAAGGTTGTTAACTGAATTCTTAAGTATCTAAATGGTACTCAATAAATTGGGATTTGGTATCCAAAGTGTCAAAACCTTAATCTTATAGGTTACGGTGATGTTGATCATGCTGGATGCAAATTGGATAGAAAAATTACTTTAGGTACTTGTCAATTTCTAGGAGAAGCATTAGTCTCATGGTCAAGCAAAAAGCAGTCAACTGTAGATATTTCGACAATAGAAGCTAAATATTTTTCTGCAAGCAGCTATGTAGCTTAGATATTATGGATGAAGCAACATCTTGAAGAATATGGCATGAAGTATAATCATATACCTATTAGATGTGATAATACTAATGCTATAAATCTAACAAAGAATCCTATTCAGCACTTAAGAACTAAGCATATTGATATCAAGCACCACTTCATCAGAGATCATACACAAAAAGGTGATATTTATTTAGAATTTGTCTCAACAGAAGAATAAATAGATGATATTTTCACAAAGCCTCTATGTGAAAATAAATTCAGTGAATTAAGGTTAAAAATTGGTATGACAATACCAATATATGATAAATAATGTTTGTCTTATAACAAATTAGGAAAATAAATTATTATGAGTCAATTTTTATTGTAAGTCTAGATTACGTAAAATTGACCAAAATTTTACTATTGGATTAGATTACAAATAAAAAATTCAAGTCATAAAAATTTATGAGATAATTTGTCATAAACACTCTTACATAATTTATGTTTTTAAAGCATAAAATTATAACATTTAAAAATATCTAATAAATTAATTAGGGACATTTTTTTTAGTTATAAACATTTGGATCAACACCATTTGTCCAGCCCAAATCTCTTCCAAATCATCAAAATTCATTATGGGCCGAATAAAAAGCCCAAGGTATTATAAAAGCTAAATATAAAAAGGAGAAACATTGACCTTAAAGCATCTCACATGTGTCTTTTTAACCGGCATCTCAATAACACAAAAACGACACAGTTTTTCTGAGGTGCCAGTTTTCCATTTCTTTATGCAAATCTCTTCATGCTTCACCCACGAAATCATATTCTAAAAAGACTCCCTCTCCCTAAAACCAAATCTTCACCAAACCTTTTGTATTGTACCTGATACCATACCTCCACCTCGAACCCTCTGAAAATCTCACTCCACAAGCATATAACCTAACATCAAATAGAAATGATGATGAGAAGGTGTTCAACAAATGCAACAAAGAAACTTAAGAGTATACTTATCAAAAGTCGAGATGAAAAGAAAAAGGGAGCAATCTGAAACCATAGAGAACCTTCGTGAATCAAAGAGAAGAAGAGTCAGTTCAATGGAGGAGATGTACTCACGAAGAAGAAGTGCAATAAATCATATCTGATGAAGGAAGCATCAAGTTCTATTCCTTTAAACAAAAATCTGAAATTTGTACCAGGTAAGCCTGTTTATATTGATGGCTTTACTAAGGAGAGAGTTAGGTGTAGAAAAGTAGATTGGAGTTATTTAGGAGAAACATATAAGACTTTATCTGGTTTTTCAAAGCACAGGGCTGGGAAAGCTTCCTACGCATAACTGAACCCATTTATGACTCATTGGTAAGTGAGTTTTATGGAACTCTCACTTACATGAGATGAATTTTGAAGTAACTATTTAGGGAATAAAACTACCTGTGAATGAGAGAGTCTTCAGTGAAGTTTTTAATTTGCCTCTAGAAGGAATTAGACTGGATAGAAGTCCTGCTACCACCAAACTAGGAATATATGATGCTGTCGACCTTGCCTCCAGTTTATTCAACATACCTATAGGTTATTCCATTCCCTGGTCTGAACTTGACTTAGGTTACTATTGGATATGCCCTAGTCCCGAGGCATTGGACCTCGTATTTGTATTGTACATTTATTGGATTCTTGTATTATACATATATTGTGTCATTAATAAAGGTATTAATTCATTTATTATATATCTGGTGCTGTATTTTAAATGAAGTATCCAATGAACATATCCATATCCATGTTAACAAGTATCATGCACTTGGAAGTAAGACCATGGAAACGATATGACCATAAAGAGATCTGTGTCTGCTCCAATCATGGGAATGAATGGAACTAGAAACTATCATTAACCTAGTTGTATGACGGTGTCTTACCGGCCATTGGGCATGGGATGTCAACCAAGTTAATGGGTACATGCAAAAGGGGCATGGTACTGGATAGATCCACTTAACGAGAAATCCATATGGTAAAGTATCATAAGTGATTCTCGTGTAGTAATTGTATGTATCCTTTGACCTAAGCATATGATAGTGCTGGATTCAAAGTCACATACTTTGGTGTACACCTAAAGGGCCTATAAAAGGGTGCCAAGTAGGGGTACGTTCAGGCATGTCTCTGAGCATCGCAGTACTATGGATATGCAGAAGGGATAGGTCACTCAGTAATCCACTGAGAAGATATTACCGGCCTCTTGATGAATGTGAGTGATAAGAGTGTGGCCACACCCAAACAAGTTGAAACTTGTTTGTGAGCATCAGTACATTTGGGATCAAGTAAATGTGCAAACACAAAAGAGGGTGATCAATCCATGCCACTGTGTTGGACACCGATATCAATGACATAGGATATACAAGTTTAAACTACAGGGTTATGATTTCAGTTAGACTGCCATCTCCATCTTAATTGGGGGCTGTAGTGGCTTGCTAGAGCCCACCTGCAGTCTGTGGGCCATAGGACCACTGCCAATATAAAGATGGGCCCATAAGATCATACACATTGAACGTCTGAACACAGACTTAAGGGATCACCCGTATACTTGGAGTATACACACCGGAGAGAGAGGATTATATTAATTATATTATAAAGATCATTTGGATTGATTATAATAAAATTAGTATTTGCATTGGCCTTCTGATAATTAATTAAATTAATCTATGAGATTATTTCCTAGGTGGAAATATTTCACATGTATAGGTTTACATGTATCTTAATTTTAATTTTGTCAAATTTAATTCAATGGTAAAATTATTTGATCAAATTAATTTTAATTTAAATGTATAGAACATATTATATGGTATAATATGTTAGGATACATGTTAAATAAAATTAAGTTTGATAATCAGTTGGACCAAAAGAATTAAAATTGAATTGGGCATGAGAAGGAGAAAAGCCCGCGTAAAATTGAGATGGGATTGGGCCGAAATTTTGGGAGAAAATTTCAGCCATCTAGGTTAATTTCTTAACCTATAAAATTCAGCCAACACAAAGGAGGAACCAACCAAAATTTGTAGCCTCTTCCTCTCTCAAAAACTTTTGATTCCATCGCTAGCGCGGGTTGTGTTCGTTACCCGTTTTTGTACGTGAATACGGAGGGAATCTAGTTTTATTTCTGCAGCCATCTCTAGAAGAGATATCTCAGGTGAGAAATCTTTTCTTTGTTGTTAAATTTTGATTTTACAATTTTCATATCAATTGCTCCTAGGCACAGATTTGAGAAAATCATCGCGTCCTTCCGCATTTTATCGGGTGATTTCCGGTGAAAATCCCAACAGTGGTATCAGAGCGGGCTTTTGATCCGTGGAAATTGTTAAAATTAGCTTGAATCCCTTGGTTTTGAAATTGGAGATTTTAATTTGGGATTCGTAGATTGGGGTTTGTGATTTTCCCTTTTGAATTTTTCAATTGAAATTAAATTTGCATATAGGTTTATTTTTATTTAATTTTGTTAGATGGTTGTATTTCTTGGTGAATTACATGTTGTTTGGCTGCAATTTTTTTTTTGGATTTAAAAAATCACGGGCAGTGGCCGCTGGGCGGCCACTGCACGGCACAGTGCCGCTGTTGCCTCTAGCAGCGAGCCAGGCCTAGTGTTTTCGATTTATTTGGTTTCGGGCCCAGAGCCCAATTTTAAAATTTAATTGATTTTAAAATTTCGTGTGTTTAAATTTTTGCAATTTAAATGCGCATGGTTTCTTGAATGAAATTTTAATTTTATTCATGGGATATTAATTTTGGAAATTAATATGGTTAATTGAAATTGGGGTGGTTTTTTTGGCACAATTACCCGGACGGCTGATATGGACTAATGGTTTCCCAATTCCATTTGGAGCAGTTATCTGCCTGGGCTGGAGGCCCAAAGCTCGCAAGGGTTAGAACCATAGTGGCCCAAAAATTGGCGAGTTCAAAATAATAGCTTTGAACATAATTGAAATGGGCTTAATTTGATGCATTATAACATGCTTATAAATTAATGTATTGGATGCATTTTATATGATTGAATGAATGTATGATTGGATGCTATTGGGCCTTGTTTCAAGATGGGTTGTATTTTTCTTTTTGGATAAATACGGCCTGTGTGTCGTTTTTTCGTTTTTTTTTTCTTTTTAATGTAATTTTATTTTATTTATTTATCATAAATTTGTAAAAGAAGAAACCCAATGGAGTGGTGAGCCCAGTGGAGAGGCAAGCCCAGAAGGAAGGAAGATGGAGGCCCACCTGATGTATTTTCTAGTATAGGTTTACTAGAATTATATTAGGTTGTAATATAGGCCCATAGCAATCCATTTTACTTATTTAATTGTATTTTATATTTATTTGCATTTATGTATATATGATCCATACCCATTCTCACCCGCCTTATGCATGTAAGCCGTTATTAAAATGAATCTAATAACCTAATGCAAATTACTAAGTCGCTTAAAAGTGCTTCCCTCATTCAAAACTAGTTCGAAGTAGGGATAGGCCAGTTGTAGACCATGCCCTCACTGGGTGCACTGGAATATCATCATTTAGTATTGGGTTGGAGTATTGGTTACTCCGACACATGGATGGAGGTTTTGACTTAGCGTGGGTAGTAGGATTCTCCTAGCCCTAAGCACAGAGGGGTAAGTGCCAACAAGCCCATCAAACCGAGAGTCCCTAGGTTGGGATTGGACGACATTCCTACCTAAATAATTAAGGTATAGTTTTTCCAGGCCCCCGTCTGGCTATATCTTAATGAAATATGGATCTCGGCCCATGAGCCCAACAACTCGGATTAATTAATAACTTGATTCACTATTAACTATATATGGGAAATAATAATAAAGTCCTTTATTAACACTCTTAATTTTTTCTATGTAGAATTTTCTAAATGACAAACAACAATTCACTTTCACTGCGATCTATTCTTGAGAGGGACAAGCTTTCTGGTCCTAACTTCTTAGACTGGTCTAGGAACTTAAGGATAGTTCTAAGACAAGATTCAAAGGAGTATGTACTGGAAAGGCCTGTACCGGCTGCGCCTCAGGGACGTAATCCAACAGCTGCCCAGTTGCAAGAATACGAGGCCCATGTTAAGGATAATAGGGATGTGACACGCCTTATGTTGGCATGCATGGTCCCTGAGCTGCAAAAGCTATTCATGGATCATCAAGCCTATGCTATGATAACAACTCTAAATGAGAAGTTTCAAGAGCAAGCTCGTCAGGAAAGGTACCTGACCAATAAGGCATTCCACTCCTATAAGATGGGGGCTAGGACATCTGTGAGCCATACGTGCTCAAGATGAAGGGCTATCTGGATACTTTAGCTTGTCTCGGATCACCCATCTCCTAGGAGCTGACGGTGGACACAATCTTTGCTTCCTTACCAGATTCTTATGATCAGTTCATCCTGAACTACAATATGTAAGAGATGAACCGTACTGTTAGTGAGCTGTATGGGATGCTTAAGCTTACTGAACAGTCGACCAAGAAGACTCCACCGATGCTGCTGGTCAACAAGGGGAACCCTCCCTTTGCCAAGCGCAAGGCCAAGGCTAAGAAAGCCAAGGCCAAGAAGCCTAAGGCCCAGCCCAAGGTCCAACTTAAGGCCAGTCCCGAGGATGTCTGCTTTGGGTGTAAGTAAGTGGGGCATTGGAAGAGATCGTGTCCCAAACTGATGGGAAAGCAGAGGAACACCTAGGGTGCATCTTCGTCAGGAATTTATGTTATAAACATCAACCTTACTGTTTCAACATCCTAGGTATTGGATACGAGATGTGGTTCTCACATTTGTTGTGATGTGCAGGGACTTAAGAACATAAGGTCACTGGGATCGGGGGAGATGGACTTGCGGGTCGGTAATAGAGCAAGGGTTGTTGCCAGAGAGATCGGCGAATATCGCCTTATGATGCCTAGTGGATTGGTTTTAATTTTGGAACAATGTTATTTTGTACCTGCCATGTGCAGTAATATTATATTTGTTTCAATGTTGGATTTTTCTGGATTTGATTTTCTATTACTAATGTTAGAATTGTCATATCTAAACAAGGATTATTTTATGGAGAAGCACTATTAAATAATGGCCTTCATATCCTGGATTTAAATGAAACCAATCATGTCTATAACATAAACACTAAAAGGGTTAAGCCTAACGAACTTAATCATGTCTACCTTTGGCACTGTCGTTTAGGCCATATAAATGAGAAACGCATAGCTAGGCTCCACAAGGCTGGAATCCTAAGGTCATTTGACTTGGAGTCACTTGATGTATGCGAGTCTTATTTACGAGGCAAAATGACTAAAGTGCCTTTTAGCAAGAAATCTGAAAGGGGCACTGGCTTATTAGACCTAATACATTCAGACGTATGTGGGCCCATGAGCGCAGCTACCAGAGGTGGGCATCTGTACTTTGTCACGTTCACAGGCAATTCCAGCAGATATGGCTATGTCTATATGATGAAGCATAAGTCCGAAACCCTTGATAGGTTCAAGGAATTTAGGAACAAAGTAGAAAACCAGCTAGGCAGAACTATCAAAGCCCTTCGGTCAGACCGAGGAGGCGAGTATATAAGCCTAGAATTCAACTCCTATTTGAGAGAGCATGGAATAGTTCCAGAGCTCACTCCTCTAGGAACACCACAATGGAATGGGGTGTCTGAAAATAGGAATAGGACCCTGTTGGACATGGTCCGATCAATAATGAGTCACGCCTCTCTTCCAATAAGTTTCTGGGGACATGCTCTCGAGACAGCCACTTTCATTTTAAATAATACTCCGAATAAGGCAGTGGAAAAGACCCCATATGAAATTTGGACGGGCAAGGAGCCCAATGTGTCTTTCCTAGGGATTTGGGTATGCGAAGCACATGTCAAGAGATTGACTGGGGGCAAGCTAGAACCCAAAACAGATAAATGCCTGTTTGTGGGCTACCTTAGGCAAACCAATGGGTATTACTTCTTGAACCCCACCGAGAATAAGGTGTTCGTGGCAAGGAAGGGGGTCTTTCTAGAAAATGATTTTATTTACAAGAAAGATAGTGGGAGCAATGTTGAACTCTAGGAAGTTCAAGGATCACAAGCTCCTGAAGAGGATAACTCAGAGACCCGGGTGGAGCTTCCACAGGAGGAAGCACCAATCCAGGTCACACAAGGGCTTAGAAGGTCTGGTAGGGATCGTCGGGAACTAGAGAGGTATGGTTTCCTCGTCACCGATGATCACACTCTTCTTGTCTTTGATGAGGAAGAACCCAAAACCTACCAAGAGGCTATGGCAAGCCCATAGTCTACAAATTGGCGTAAATCCATGGAGACAGAGATGCAATCCATGTATGATAACCAGGTTTAGAACTTGGTTGATCCACCTCTGGGTGCTAAGGTAATAGGTTACAAGTGGTGCTATAAGCTAAAAGCCGATAATACCTTCAAGGGGCATCTAGTTGCAAAAGGTTTCAGGCAAGTCCATGGAATAGACTATGATGAAACTTTCTCTCCAGTCGATATGCTCAAATCCATCAGGATCTTGCTGGCCATAGCCGCATGGTACGACTATGAGGTCTGGCAAATGGATGTCAAAACTGCTTTCCTTAACGGAAAGCTACTCGAGGATGTGTACATGATACAACTTGAGGGTTTTGTCAATCCAGAGTATCCTGGGAGGGTATGCAAACTTCAAAGGTCCATTTATGGACTGAAGAAAGCATCCCAAAGTTGGAATCTTAGATTCAATGATGCTATAAAGGAATTGTTGGGATTTGTCACCGGAAATCACCCGATAAAAGCGGAAGAACGCGGTGATTTCCTCAAATCCAGTCCCAGGAGCAATTGAAGTGGAAATTGAAAAACTTAAAATTAAACAGAAAGGGATTAAATTCTTACCAGAAAAATCTCTTTCTGAGATGGATGATGACTGCAGAATTCAAGGTAGAATTCCTCCACTCTCACGTACACGAACGCTTGGCGAATGCAACCCGTGCTAGCATCGGAAAAACGGAACAATGGAAGGGAGGAACTAGAGAATTCGGCTAGGAGGCTCTAAGCATTAGGTTGGCCGAAATTTCTAACCCCAGGTATTTATACCTAGGGTTGGCTGAATTCCCTTCAGGGAATTCAGGCCCATCTTGGCTCTTGTCTATTCTGTGCGGGCTTCCATGTTTTAATTTAGGCCCAGTCTAATTTTAATTATTCTGGTTTAAATTAATTTCAAGCCCAATTTTAATATACCCATGTATTTAATATATTACTCCAAGTAATATATTATTTACATCTAAATTAAAATTAGTTTGACAATTAATTTAATCCATCAAATTAAAATTAACTCTACACAAAATAAAATCATATGTAAACCCATACATATGAATATTTCCACCTAGGAAATAATTTCATAATTAATCCAATTAATTATGAAGAGCCAATTGAATATATTAATTTTATTATTATGACCAATCCAATTGATCTTTATAATATAATTAGTATATATACATGCTTCTCCCTCCACTGTGTATACTCCAAGTATACATGTGATTCCTTAAGTCTGCATTCTATCGTTCTATGTGTATGATCCTGTGGGCCCATCTTTATGTTGGCAGCGGGCCTTTGGCCCGCAGACTGCAGTTGGGCTCTAGCAAGCCACTGCAGCCCCCAATTAAGATGGAGATGGCAGTCTAACTGATATCATAACCCTATAGTTTAAACCTGTACATCCCATGTCATTGATATCGGTGTCCGACACAAAGGCATGGATTGATCACCCTCTTTTGTGTCCGGACATTAACTTCATCTCGAATGCACTGAACCTCACAAACAAGTTCCAACTTGTTTGGGTGTGGCCACACTCTTATCAGTCACATTCATCAAGTGGCCGGTGATATCTTCTCAGTTGGTTACTGAGTGACAAATCCCTTCTGCATATCCATAGTATTACCATGTTTAGTGACATACCCGAAAGCACCCATACTTGGCACCCTATTACAAGCCCTTTAGGCGTACCCCTAAGTATGTGACTTCACATGTAACACCATCATATGGTCAGGTCAAAGGATCCATACAAGTACTACACGAGAATCCATTGTGATACCATACCATGTGGATTACTCGTTCAGTGGATCTATCCAGTACCATGCTTCCAGGCATGTACCCATTAACTTGGTTGACATTCCATGTCCAATGACCGATAAGACACCGCCATACAACCAGGTTAATGATAGTCTGTTGTTCCATTCATTCCCATGACTGGAACAGACTACGGATCTATTCATGGTCATATCGTTAACCCTATCCATGGTCTTACTGCTAAGTGCATGACACTAGTCGTCATGGATATAGATATGTCCATTGGATACTTCATTTAATATATTACACAAGATAGATATAATAAATGAATTGATGCCTTTATTAATGACACAAATGAGTACAACACATAAATCCAATAAATATATAGTACAAATACAAGAACCAATGCCTCGGGACTAGGGCATTTCCAACAGGAATATGGCTTCATACAGAATCTAGATGAGCCTTGTGTGTATAAGAGGATTAGTGGGAGCATTGTCACATTTCTGGTATTAAATATGGATGACATCCTACTCATTGGAAGTGACATACCAACACTACAAGGGGTAAAGCAGTGGTTATGTAAGTGCTTCGCAATGAAGGACTTGGGCGAAGCTGAGATGATCCTAGGGATCAGGATCTATAGGGATAGATCCAATCGGCTTCTGGGCCTAAGTCAGGCCATATACATAGACAAAGTTCTAAAGAGATTCAGCATGTTTCAAGCCAAGAAAGGTTTCTTACCGATGGGTCATGGGCTGAAACTCAGCAAGAAGAACTGTCCTAAGACAAGGGAGGATAGGGAGAACATGAAATTGGTCCTATATGCCTCAGCTATAGGATCAATTATGTACTTCATGCTATGTATAAGACCTGATGTCGCCTTTGCATTGAGTATGATGAGCCAGTACCAGCAGGATCCTGGGGAGGATCATTGGAAGGCCGTTAAAGCAATCCTCAAGTACCTTAACCGGACTAAGGATAGCATCTTAGTGTATGAAAGTTAGGAAGAGCTGTTAGTTATGGGGTACACTAATGCAAGCTTCCAGACTAACCAGGTGGTGCTGTAAGCTCGAGGAGCTTAAACCAACCAACCATCACGAACTTTACAATATAAGCTGTCAAACCAACCAACCATCGCGAACTTTACAATAGAAGCTGAGTACATTGCAGCGTGTGATGCACCAAGGAAGCTGTATGGATAAGGAAGTTTATCACTAAGTTGGGATTAGTAAGACCCAGTTGATATCTTCTATGAGAACAATGGGGTTGTTGCACAAGCTAAGGAGGCCCGGTCACACAAGAACATAATGCACGTGCTCAGGAAGTTTCAACTCATACGATAAATTTCGGAGAGGGGTGACATTTCACTACATAGAGTGGACACCAAGGATAATGTCGCAGCTCCGTTGACCAAGGCACTAGCTCAGCCCAAGCACGAGGCTCATACTAGATCTATAGGGATTAGGCCCATGCCTAGTTGGAACAAGTGTAAGTGGGAGATTGTTGGATACACCCTAGTCCCGAGGCGTTGGACCTCGTATTTGTATTGTACATTTATTGGATTCTTGTATTATACATGTATTGTGTCATTAATAAAGGCATTAATTCATTTATTATATATCTTGTGCTGTATTTTAAATGAAGTATCCAATGAACATATCCATATCCATGTTAACAAGTGTCATGCACTTGGAAGTAAGACCATGGATAGGGGAAACGATATAACCATAAAGAGATCCGTAGTCTGTTCCAATCATGGGAATGAATGGAACTAGAGACTATCATTAACCTGGTTGTATGACGGTATCTTACCGGCTATTGGGCATGGGATGTCAACCAAGTTAATGGGTACATGCAAAAGGGGCATGGTACTGGATAGATCAACTTAAGGAGAAATCCACATGGTAAAGTATCACAAGTGATTCTCGTGTAGTACTTGTATAGATCCTTTGACCTGACCATATGATAGTGCTAGATGCAATCGCATACTTTGGTGTACGCCTAAAGGGCCTGTAAAAGGGTGCCAAGTATGGGTACGTTCGGGCATGTCTATGAGCATCGCAATACTATGGATATGCAAAAGGGATAGGTCACTCAGTAGTCCACTGATAAGACATCACTGGCCTCTTGATGAATGTGACTGATAAGAGTATGGCCACACCTAAACATGTTGGAACTTGTTTGTGAGCATCAGTACATTTGGGATCAAGTAAATGTTCGAACACAAAAGAGGATGATCAATCCATGCCTCTGTGTTGGACACCGATATCGATGACATAAGATAGACAAGTTTAAACTACAGGGTTATGATTTCAGTTGGACTGCCATCTCCATCTTAATTGGGGGTTGTAGTGGCTTGCTAGAGCCCACCTACAGTCTATGGGCCATAGGCCCACTGCCAACATAAAGATGGGCCTATAGGATCGTACACATTGAACGTCTGAACACGGACTTAAGGGATCACCCCTATACTTGGAGTATACACATCAGAGAGAGAGGATTATATTAATTATATTATAAAGATCAATTGATTAATCATAGTAGTAAAATTAATATTTGCATTGGCCTTCTCATAATTAATTAAATTAATCTATGAGATTATTTCCTAAGTGGAAATATTTTACATGTATATATTTACATGTATCTTAATTTTACGTTTGTCAAATTTAATTCAATGGTAAAATTAATTGATCAAATTAATTTTAATTTAAATGTATAGAACATATTATACGGTATAATATGTTGGGATACATGTTAAATAACATTAAGTTTGATAATTAAAATTGAATTGGGCTTGAGAAGGAGAAAAGCCCGCGTAAAATTGACACGGGATTGGGCCGAAATTTTGTGAGAAAATTTCAGCCATCTAGGTTAATTTCTTAACCTAGAAAATTCGGCCAACACAAGTGAGGAACCAACCAAAATTTGCAGCCTCTTCCTCTCTAAAAAACTTTTGATTCCATCGCTAGCACGGGTCGTGTTCGTTAGCCGTTCGTGTACGTGAACGCGGAGGGAATCTAGTTTGATTTCTATAGCCATCTCTAGAAGAGATATCTCAGGTGAGAAATCTTTTCTTTGTTGTTAAATTTTGATTTTACAACTTTCTTATCAATTGCTCCTGTGCACGGATTTGAGAAAATCATCGCGTCCTTCCGTATTTTATCAGGTGATTTCCGGTGAAAATCCCAACAGTGGTATCAAAGCGGGCTTTTGATCCGTGGAAATTGTTAAAATTGGCTTGAATCCCTTAGTTTTGAAATTGGAGATTTTAATTTGGGATTCGTCGATTGGGGTTTGTGATTTTCCCTTTTGAATTTTTCAATTGAAATTAAGTTTGCATATAGGTTTATGTTTATTTAATTTTGTTGGATGGTTGTATTTCTTGGTGAATTACATTTTGTTTGGCTACAATTTTTTTTTTTTTTGGATTTAAAAAATCACAGGCAGTGGCCACTGCACGGCAGCAGTGCCGCTGTTGCCTCTACCAGCGAGCTGGGCCCAGTGTTTTGGATTTAGCTGGTTTCGGGCTCGGGGCCCAGTTTTAAAATTTTAATTGGTTTTAAAATTTCGTGTGTTTAAATTTTTGCAATTTAAATGCGCATGGTTTCTTGAATGAAATTTTAATTTTATTCATGGAATATTAATTTTGAAAATTAATACGGTTAATTGAAATTGGTTCGGGATTTTTTGGCACAATTACCCAGACGGCTGATATGGACTTATGGTTTCCCAATTCTAATGGGAGCAGTTATCTGCCTGGGCTAGAGGCCCAAAGCCCGCAAGGGTTAGAACCATGGTGGGCCAAAAATTGGGGATTTCAAAATAATGGCTTTGGACATAATTGAAATGGGCTTAATTTCATGCATTATAACATGCTTATAAATTGATGTATTGGATGCATTTTATATGATTGAACGAATGTATGATTGGATGCTAATGGGCCTTATTTCAAGACGGGATGTATTTTTCTTTTTGGGTAAATACGGCCTGTGTGTCGTTTTTTCCTTTTTTTTAAATTAATTTAATTTTATTTATTTATCATAAAATTTGTAAAAGAAGAAGCCCAGTGGAGTGGTGAGCCCAGTAGAGAGGCAAGTCCAAAAGGAAGGAAGATGGAGGCCCACCTAATGTATTTTCTAGTATAGGTTTACTAGAATTATATTAGGTTATAATATAGGCCTATAGCAGTCCATTTTACTTATTTAATTGTACTTTTTATTTATTTGCATGTATGTATGTATGATCCAAACCCATTCTCACCAGCCTTATGCAAGTAAGCCATTATTAAAATGAATCTAATAACCTAATGGAAATTACTAAGTCGCTTAAAAGTGCTTCCCTCAATCAAAACCAGCTCGAAGTGGGGATAGGCCAATTGTAGACCATGCCCTCACTTGATGCACTGGAGTATCGTCATTTTGTATTGGGTTGGAGTATTGGTTACTCCGAAACATAGATGGAGGTTTTGACTTAGCCTGGGTAGTAGGATTCTCCTGGCCCTAAGCACAGATGGATAAGTTCCAACAAGCCCATCAAACCGAGAGTCCCTAGGTTGGGATTGGACAGCGTTCCTACCTAAATAATTAGGGTACTAGTTTTTCCAGGCCCTCGCCTAGCTATATCTTAATGAAATATGGATCTCGGCCTATGAGGCCAACAACTCGGATTGGTTAATAACTTGATTCACTATTAATTATATATGGGAAATAATAATAAAGTCATTTATTAACACTCTTAAATTTTTCTGTGTAGAATTTTCTAAATGGCAAACAACAATTCACTTTCACTGCGATCTATTCTTGAGAGGGACAAGCTTTCTGGTCCTAACTTCTAAGACTGTTCTGGGAACTTAAAAATAGTTCTAAGACAAGAGTCAAAGGAGTATGTATTGGAAAGGCCTGTACCAGCTATGCCTCAGGGTCGTAATCCAACAGCTGCCCAGTTGTAGGAATACGTGGCGCATGTTAAGGATAATAGGGATGTGACGTGCCTTATGTTGGCATGCATGGTCCCTGAGCTACAAAAGCAGTTCATGGATCATTAAGCCTATGCTACGATAACAACTCTAAATGAGATGTTTTAAGAGCAAGCTCATCAGGAAAGGTACCTGACCAATAAGGCATTCCACTGCTGTAAGATGGGGGCTGGGACATCCGTGAGCGCACACGTGCTCAAGATGAAGGGCTATCTGGATGCTTTAGCCTCTCTCGGATCGCCCATCTCACAGGAGCTGGCGGTGGACACAATCTTTGCTTCCTAAATGGATTCTTATGATCAGTTCTTCCTGAACTACAATATGCAAGGGAAGAACCGTACTGCTAGTGAGCTGTATGGGATGCTTAAGCCTACTGAACAGTTGATCAAGAAGACTCCGCCAGTGCTGCTGGTCAACAAGGGGAACCCTCCCTTTGCCAAGGGCAAGGCCAAGGCTAAGAAAGCCAAGGCTAAGAATCCTAAGGCCCAGCCCAAGGTCCAGCTTAAGGCCAGTCCCGAAGATGTCTGCTTCGGGAGTAAGTAGGCAGGGCATTGGAAGAGATCGCGTCCCAAACTGATGGGAGAGCAGAGGAAGACCTAGGGCACGTCTTCGTCAGGTATTTATGTCATAAACATTAGCCTTACTGTTTCAACATCCTTGGTATTGGACACTGGATGTGGTTCTCACATTTGTTGCAATGTGCAGGGACTTAAGAACAGAAGGTCACTGGGATCGGGGGAGGTGGACTTACGGGTCGGTAATGGAGCAAGGGTTGCTGCCATAGAGATCAACGAATATCACCTCATGATGCCTACTGGATTGGTTTTAATTTTGGAACAATGTTATTTTGTACCTTCCATGTGCAGGAATATTATATTTGTTTCAATGTTGGATATTTCTAGATTTAATTTTTCTGTTACTAATGGTAAAATTGTTATATTTAGAGAGTAATTATTTTATGGAGAAGCTCTATTAAATAATGGCCTTCATATCTTGGGTTTAATTGAAACCAATCATGTCTATAACATAAACACTGAAAGGGTTAAGCCTAATGAACTTAATCCTGCCTACCTTTGGCACTGTCGTTTAGGCTACATAAACGAGAAACGCATAGCTAGGCTCCACAAGGCTGGAATCCTAGCGTCATTTGACTTGGAGTCACTTGATGTATACGAGTCTTGTTTACGAGGCAAAATGACTAAAGCGCCTTTTAGCAAGAAAGCTTAAAGGGGCACTATCTTATTGGACCTAATACATTCAGACGTATGTGGGCCCATAAGCACAGCTACCAGAGGTGGGCATCTGTACTTTGTCACGTTCACAGACGATTGCAGCAGATATGGCTATGTCTATCTGATGAAGCATAAGTCTGAAACCCTTGATAGGTTCAAGGAATTTAGGAATGAAGTACAGAACCAGCTAGGCAAAACTATCAAAGCCTTTCAGTTAGACCAAGCAGGCGAGTATATAAGCCTAGAATTCGACTCCTATTTGATAGAGCATGGAATAGTTCCACAGCTCACTCCTCCAGGAACACCACAATGGAATGGGGTGTCCAAACAGAGGAATAGGACCCTCTTGGACATGGTCCACTCAATAATGAGTCATGCCTCTCTCCCAATAAGTTTCTAGGGACATGCTCTCGAGACAACCGCTTTCATTTTAAATAATACTCCGACTAAGGCAGTGGAAAAGACCCCATATGAAATATGGACGGGCAACAAGCCCAATATGTCTTTCCTGTGGATTTGGGGATGTGAAGCACATGTCAAGAGATTGACTGGGGGCAAGCTAGAACCCAAAACTGATCAATGCCTATTTGCGGGCTACCTTAGGGAAACCAAAGGGTATTACTTCTACAACCCTGCCGAGAACAAGGTGTTCGGGGCAAGGAAGGGGGACTTTCTAGAAAAGGATTTTATTTCCAAGAAAGACAGTGGAAGCAATGTTGAACTTAGGGAAGTTCAAGGCTCACAAGCTCCTAAAGAGGATAAGTCGGTGACCCGGGTAGAGCTTCCGCAGGAGGAAGCACCGATCCAGGTCACACAAGGACATGGAAGGTCTGGTAGGGATCGTTGGGAACCAGAGAGGTATGGTTTCCTCATCACCGATGATAACACTCTTCTCGTCTTTGATGAGTAAGAACCCAAAACCTACCAAGAGGCTATGGCAAGCCCACAGTCTACAAATTGGCTTAAATCCATGGAGGCGGAGATGCAGTCCATGTATGATAACTAGGTTTGGAACTTGGTTGATCCACCTCCGGGTGCTAAGGTAATAGGTTGCAAGTGGTGCTACAAGCTAAAAGCCGATAATACCTTCAAGGGGCATCTGGTTGCAAAAGGTTTTAGGCAAGTCCATGGAATTGACTATGATGAAACTTTCTCTCCAGTCACTATACTCAAATCCATCTAGATCTTGCTCGCCATAGTCGCATGGTACGACTATGAGGTCTGGCAAATGGATGTCAAAACCTCTTTCCTTAACGAAAAGCTACTCGAGGAACCTGAGGGTTTTGTCGATCCAGAGTATCCTGGGAGGGTATGCAAACTTCAAAGGTCCATTTATGAATTTCTAGAATAATTTCCAAAAATTCCTAAAAATCCCAAAAAATTTATAAAAATCAGAAAATCATCAAAATGAATTTTGTTGTGTGCATTCACGACCCTAGATTCAATTTCCAGTAAAATTACATTTAAAACAATACCACGACGGAGACCTGATTCTCCCGAAAACCGACCCACCTCACATGCCGAAATCAATTAAACCGGAAAATAAAATGTTTTCCAAAATTGATTTTCCAGCACAAAAATTACATGGCATTTTAAAACTGTTTTCCAGGTCTAACCAGTTCAAACCCCCGTTTCCTAAATTCCCCAATTCTGTCCTGATTTGAGTCCTATTTGCGTTTATAATATAAACTGCACTAACCTGTCTGTTTTGCAGCATTTATTTTTATTTTTACTGTATTTTATAGACTAATTTGTGTAAATAGGCGGTTGTATTATTTTTAGATCCTCGTGTATTTAGGCGATTGTAAAGTGAGGATGAGAGTTTTATATTTTATTCAATTTGGTTGTATAATCGGCCTCTATTATTCTTTTGTATATTTGTGTGAATGGTTTAATTTCCTGCAATTTCTTTTATGCATTTTTGCCTTAGCATCGGATTAATAAATTAAATAACTTGGGTTAGAGAAAGATAATAAATTGAATAAATATGACTTTATAAACAATAAACGAATACAAGCTCGAGGTTAAGTAAGTAAGTTGCCCGAACCCTAAATCTCTAGATTAGGTATAGTAGTCTTCGCTCAGTAGGGAGCTGTATCGGAATTTCCCGAATGAGCTGATCCGGTTGGCGACTCTGTCACTGATCTCGGGATTTAGGTTTCGAGGTCTTTAAGTTATAAAATGTAAAAAGGTTTTCTACATAAAGCATTTCCGAAAAAAGAAACGAATGGTTTTCCCTAAAATAAGATAACCAAAATCTGTTTTCCAAAACTCTCACACCCAAAACAAACCAATTTTCTTCGGTTTTCTAAAAACCCCCGGTTCGCTTTGATTTTCCTAAACGTTTCATTTTGAGTTGTCCGATCACAGTGGCTACTCCGCTGGGGATAATTAAGTTTCTTAAAATGTTTTTCTTAAAAACTTAAGGAACTTAGGCAACTATTGAAATATAACCTCGCTTGTATTTGTTTATCAATTTATAAGCATCGTATTTATTCATACCTTTCCATATCATGACATTTTCTTCTTCTCAACCCCTCAAATACACTGTTTTAACCCCGGTTTACCCAACAAGGTGGCCTACCTCTACCGCCAGGATTGGAGACACCTGACGGGGTAAACCACTCATAGCCCCGCATGACCTTACATCGTGTTCTACGGTGGGGAAGTGTTTATTCGCTATGGGAGACTGTACGACCCTTGGTTTTGACTTTGGCCCATATGTAATGGCTTAGTAATTTCCCCTAGGGTTACCCAAACATAAATTAAAATTAAACAATCGAGTGTACGCCTTTGGTATCCCCCGTTGATGCCAAAGAGACCCAACACCTAGGAAGAATTGCGAGACCAATCGAAAGGAGAAATAAGGTTGGAAGGGAGCGCATGTTTTTGCTTGTGCTAACATTTGTTCTGTGTTGTTTTTTCCTTTTCCTTTTTACCTTTCATAAAGCATCCTAAATACATACTCATCTCATGTACCATTTCTGATCACATTGTCGTGCAGCCATCTTTAACTACATATGCATATGTGTGACATTTATGCTGACCATGTCTTCGTGAAGCCACGACATTTTACTCGTATCACATACATATACATCCTGTGTGCCAACATTTCCATGAAGCATACACGACATCATTCCACGTGTCACGCACCCTAACCACGTCTTCGTGCAGCCATGACATTTCCTTTGGCATAACATGTACATACATATCGTATGCCAACATCTTCATAGCACACACACGACATCAGTCTGTATGTCATGCGTATTAATTACATTTTTCTGTAACCACTTGCATTTTGTGTAACATATACATCCATGCCATATCATTTCATTACACTTAATAACTGACATTCCGACAATGCCCATCATGATCATTTCATTTCATTTCATATCAGGTATCCCAAAACTACCCGATTTCTGCCTGTACACTGGATTGCACCCGGCCGTTTCACAAAATATCATATCATTCAGTAGTAGACCACAAAGGTCATAGATTTGCTTCCGTGCGACAGTTCACATGATGCCATCACATGACATCATATTCATTCATCATAGGTGTCCGGGTGACGCCAAATCATGTTTGTGCATATCGGTTCATGTTAGACCGTTTTATAACATGGTGAAATCATTTGAGCTACTCCACGAGTACCAGATTAGTACTCATATAGGGGCATTTCATAACATTACCAGAACCATACAAAGTGTTCCACGAACACTGAACCTTTGTCCGTGTCCTCAGTGGCACGCGACTTTTCTATAAAATCTTCTCATATCATATGCCTCAAAAGCATCAGAACTCTATTCATGGGACAGTTCCTATGCAATCATTTCATTTCATGCTATCGACCTACAAAGTGTCGAAACTCTGCCCGTGTGCCAGCTCACACATGGCCATTTCATAATAATTCATTAGGTGTCCCAAAAGCGCTGACTTACTACCCGTGTGACGGTTCACACACGGTTTTCTTTGCATTATTCTTGCACAAAATCGAGCATTCTTAGAGCGACCGGAATAAACAATTCGCATCCATTATTGTCTTCATTCACGAAACATCAAATACATACAATCATTTGTATGTTATTCATATCATGTTTTGTATAATCATTTCCAAAGCATCAACATTTGTGTAACATTGATACTAACCATGTCCTTCTGCAGCCATGATATTTTATTCCCATATGCCATGCACATATTATGAAACATGCATTACTTTGTGTGTGTTATGTGTGCTAATCCATTTCTCTGCAGCCACCTACATTTTGAGTGACATATGCATTCATTCCCTACACGCACAACATCATATAGTATGTCATATATCTTAACCACATCTTCTACAGCCACATGCATTTTGTGTGACATGTGCATTCATATCACATCCTGATCACATTTCTTTGCAGCCACCTGTATTTTGAGTAACATATGCATTCATTCCTTACACACATAACATCAGCTGGTATGTCATGCATCCTAACCACATCTTCTGCAACCACCTGCATTCTGTGTGACATGTCCATTCACACCACTTCATCTTATTAATCCAAATAAAGGACGTTCCAAAGGTCCCCCGTCATAATCATTTCATTTCATAACGGGTGTCCCAAAGCCACCCGTGTTTTGTCTGTGCTCAGGTTTGCACTCGACCATTCCTCTATATCATTACATTCATTAGGAGACCACAATGGTCCTAGATCAATTATCAGGTGTAGAGTCATATGATAAGCATTGCACGACATCTCATCTATCTGTCTGTTCCCGGTGTTATTGGGATACTGAGATCTCGCTTGTATGTCGCGATCCGCATTGGATTGCTCATAACATTATCAAGTCATCCAGGGTGCTCCATGAGTGCCCAGTTAGTACACATATAGGGGCATTCCATGACACTACTAAATCATGCTAGGCACTCCATGAGCACCGAATCTTTGTCTGTGTCTCAAGTTACACGTGACTTGTCTATAACATCATTTCATGTCAGATGCATCAAAAGCATCAGAACTCTATCTGTGTGCTGGTGCACACAAGGCCATTCCATAACATCCATTAGATGCCTTAAAAGGATCAGAACTCTGTCCGTATGCCAGCCACACGAGACCATTTCATGATATTCACTAGGTGCTCCTAAGGCACCGAACCTATGCCCATGTGCCGGTTCAACGTGGTCTGTTTGCATTGCCTTTTTGCATAGCATAAGGGCATCCACGGAACGTCTAAAATATATAATAAGGTGAATCATCTTCATTCCTACCTTCACCCATCTAGCATCATTCAATCGTATCAACCCATGATTGTACATCTCATTCATACATAAACATAAGGTGCTCCTCGAGCTCGGAAACTTGGCTCACATACCAAGCACATTATCTCATATCATTTCATCACATGAAAGTGCAAGGTGCACCTTGAGTGCCAAAAAACAATTCACATGCCAAGCACTTTGTTCTGTCTCACCTCATATCCTGCTTCATATCATCATGTCCATACACATTACCATAGCATTTAATCTCCCTTGCAAGTAATATCTTTGCTTCGACCCGTGGACACCCCAGTGTGTCATTCTTCCCAAGGGCATAACTATGCACCCCATCTCAACTCGCATCTCCAAGTAATATCTTGCTTCGATCTGTGGACATCCCAGTGTGTCATTCTTTCCTAGGGGCATAACTATGTGCCCTATTTCAACTCTCCTTTTCAACTCTCTTTGCAAGTAATATCTTGCTTCGATCCGTGGACACCCAAGTGTGTCATTTCGCCCCAGGGGCATAACTATGCACCCTTGCAAGTAATATCTTGCTTCGATCCGTGGACACCCCAGTGTGTCGTTCTCCCAGGGGCATAACTATGCACCCTTACAAGTAATGTCTTGCTTCGATCCGTGGACACTCCCAAGTGTCTTTCTATCCCTGTGGTGTATATTTATACACCATGCTTTATTTTAGCATGCATCATTCCCACCAGCATCCATTGCATCTAAATGGCTGATCTCTGATAGTATAGCATGACATGGCATTACATGACATCACACATGTAATGCATCATCCACACACATACGCATCATGTCACGCATTCATGCATATGTCATTCCCTATTTGGTATCTGCCTGCCGACGCTAACAAATGCTCTCATTAGGGGAAAGGATCTCGAGAATGGCCAACCCAAGGAACTTCAACACCATGATAGATGTTGTGGAAGACTATGTCGCTTCATCAAGATTCCGCAAGGCAGTTAGGGAGGAAGCGGCAGCAATGCTAAGAGAAATGCTGGGGGATGATCGTGACAGAGTAGAGAGGTTGACGGCGAGATGCACTGAGTTGGAAACCCGAGTGGCAGAGCTCAAAGGAAAAGTAAGGGACATGATGATCACGGATTCCAATGTTGGCATTGATAAGGAGCAGAACGCCAAAATCGCCGACACTCCTTCTCAACACCTCGGAAGGCCCTCTCACCAGAATTTGGGCTTATTGGGGTTGTCCAATGAAGGAGAACTGAAAAGACCTCTAGAGGACAATGCCAACATTGACTCTGCTTCGCGACAAATCCAGAGTTTGCCTCCCGAAGACACAGGGGTAGTCGCATCCTCTGGACCTCGTTCAGTGACCAGACTATTCGCCATCTGCAGAAAGCTGGGCCTGCTACAGAGTGTCTGACCATACGTGGCGCCAACACCAGAAAAAAAGGGAAACTACTGCAGCTATCATGTAGTAGCAGGCCACCGGACTAATGAATGTGTCGGTCTGCGAAGGAGTATCCAGAAGCTAGTCGACGGAGGAAAATTGAGGGTGCCGTCTGCCTCTAGTGAGCGATCAATGGTGAGCAAGGGAACCACCAAAGGGATTCCTTAATCCTTCCAGGGAGAGGAATATGATGAAGAGCTACAGGGTCTGATCTGACGAGAACGGGGCAATGGTACTGGAGTCAAGGCAGTGACTAGTCAGGGGCAAAAAAAAAAGGGAAAAATGGGATCTCATAGCATTAAAGGGTAATCTTCAGCTATTGGCATTGTCAGATCCTTCCCTCCTATCTGTGAAAGATTTGGACTTTCCTGTCTTCAAAACAAAAGCTCATCCCTTTCCCTTTTCCAATTTCTTCCACACCTTCAACACCCTTTGTCTTCCTTTACCACCCAAACCACCAACACCTATTTAACAAAACCTCTTTTCACCCTATTCTCTGAACTGACCCTGTGAAGCCTTATTCTCCACTATCAATGGCTTCTAACACGAAATTGAATCCCATTGCTGTTCCATATTTGCATCATCTTACCACAAAGATAACAAGGGTATATGACAAAGTACTGACCCAATCAGTCTTTGTTTATCATCAACCCGTACCGAATTAGGGATTCTCTTTCTATCCCATGCCACTTCTCTTCAACCTAACCCCCAGACCAAACATTTTGTAACCTTAGACTGACAAGAAAGGCCTTGATTTCATGATAGAAAGAGGATTTGAATATAAGCCTACTTCAATTGAGCTGGAGTTTGCCAATGTTCAAGCAACCACTGATGGAACTCCTAAGTAACCACTCGCCCAGCCAAATCCACACCATAGCCTATACTAGACTCAACCCAGCAAGAGATGGTTCTATTGAGCAAAATGTGCTACAAAAAGAAGGAGACTGAGATTTACCCCAATGAACTTCACCAATAGTGTTGGAGTAACCAGGTTTTACAAAGCTTTCAACAATCATGAATGGGATGTTCCCATCAACAGAAAGACTTGCAAAGACTGCTGTGCTAATATTCAAGCGAAAGTTGCATTTACCAACCATTTCAAAAACTCAGTCTTCAGCTGCAACAGAAGTGAATACTTACCAGTGGCTCCCTTCATCTCCTAGCCATGGTATGCCTTGCTCTAAGGTTATTGTGGTTCACAAACAAAGGAAAACCACAATTAACTTAAGTCATTCTAAATCAGGCCATACCTTGAAGGACTAAAAGCTGTGTCCATCTTTGGCAACTGTGTGTGAATTGGAATCTGGGGTGAATTGAGGACATGAATAACAGTTACAGACCCTTGAAGATTTCAGTGGTTAATTGACTCCATCTCAGGTGGTCTACTCAACAGAGGCAGTTCCATCCAATGGCCGGCTATACACTTTGGTAACATCCCCAGTGGATTCTCAAAAAAAAAAAGTGTAATGAAGGAACATTGATCCACACCAGAGCCACGGTTGGAATTTCCTAATGCATTCACATTCATCATGTCATAAATGTTTTATATTCTGTTTTGATGTTCAATCTGCATGTGTTATACCATTGCATGTAAATGTCCATGTTCAGGCTACAGCACGCAGCAAACCAGATTTAATGAAGCATTTCACATCCAAACCCAAACCTCCAATACTTAGGGCAGGTAAAAGAAAAATCACGAATTATCATTAAGGACAATCCTATCAGGATCACTGGCGGAATCGTCAAGGCACATCCTCTAATCCTAAGACAAGCCAATGCTAAGACATCCACTTGAGTGGCGAACTCTTATAGACTCGGCCATCATAAAAAAAAAACAACGATCTTCAGAGAGAGAATCTCTGACACGGAAAACTGAAAGGACATGTTGGTAACAAGAAGAGAGTGACATACAGAGGCAGTGATTTTCTTATCGTATTCATTTTGATGTCATCATAATGATACTAGGCATGTTCGATTTTCTATTTAGATGTTCATATTGCATGCATCGTGCCATTGCATATAAACATCCATCAGTAAGTCATTGCATCCAAACCCACGGTGGCATCAACGAAATTGTAACTACAAATGATAGCTACCGGCTCAGTTGTACCATCCCCAACATAATTACCCCTAGCAGAGTGGTCCCCAGTAGGACCATCCCTATGGGGTCTCCAACAAAATCCTCAGCCGGGTTCCCAACAAGGCTCCCCACAGAGTCTCCAACAGATCTACAGTGGGATCAAATGGATCAGAATACTCCCCAGCTGAGTCTTCAGCCAAAACAATCCCCACTGAGTCATTATCCTTAGCAAAGTCATCCGGCAGGCACAGTCCCCACAGGAGTCATCAGGAGTCATAAGTTCATTCCCCAGCATGGCGCAGATACCAAAAAAAAATATTATCAGAAGCATCATGACACATGCATACACACAAATCATGCACGCATACATGCATCAAAACAACCGTCCTCGTGCTGCCTCTTCGCCTCATAGAAGGGATAGCACATCTCTTATTCGACCTTGTCGACACAATGGACAAGGAAGAATGTCTATTGACAAACTTCTAGCCCTTAACAGGTATCTGAGGGCAGAACAACAGACCATTTCATTTGACCTTTTCGCCACATAGGAGAGGAAGAACATTCATTTCAATCCTATCACCACTGGGGTAGGAAAGAAATGCCTATTGAGGTGTTTCTTGCCCTTAACAGGTATCTGGGGGTAAGACAACACCATCCTCATGCTGCCTCTTCACCTCATAGAAGGGATAGCACATCTCTTATTCGACCTTGTCGATATAATGGACAGGGAAGAATGTCTGTTGACAAACTTTTTGCCCTTAACAGGTATCTGGGGGCAGAACAATAGACTATTTTGTTCGACCTTTCCACCGCATAGGAGAGGAAGAACATTCATTTCAATTCTGTCACCGCTGGGGTAAGAAAGAAATGCCTATTGAGGTGTTTCTTGCGCTTAACAGGTATCTGGGGTTAAGACAACACCATCCTCGTGTGCCTCTTCGCCTCATAGAAGGGACAACACATTTCTTATTCGACCTTGTCGACCCAATGGATAGGGAAGAATTTCTGTTGACGAACTTCTTGCCCTTAACATGTATCTAGGGGTAGAACAACAGACCATTTCGTTCGACCTTTCCGCAGCATAGGAGAGGAAGAACATTCGTTTCAATCCTGTCACTGCTGGGGCAGGAAAGAAATGCCTATTGAGGTGTTTCTTGCCCTTAACAGGTATCTAGGGGTAAGACAACACCGACCTCGTGCTGCCTTTTTGTCTCATAGAGGGGACAACACATTATCTTATTCAACCTTGTCGACACAATGCACAGGGAGGAATGTCTATTGACGAACTTCTCACCCTTAATAGGTATCTAAGGGCAGAACAACAGGCCAACTTGTTCGACCTTTAGCCAAAGAGCTGAGGAAAAACATTCATTTCAATCCTGTCATCGCTGGGGCAGGAAAGAAATGCCTATTGAGGCGTTTCATGCCCTTAACAGGTATCTAGGGGTAAGACAACACCAACCTCGTGCTACTTCTTTGACTCATAGAGGAATAGTACATCATCATCTTATTCGACCTTGTCGACCCAATGGATAGGGAGGAATGTCTGTTGATGAATTTCTTGCCCTTAACAGGTATCTAGGGGCAGAACAACAGACCAACTTGTTCAACCTTTAGCCACAGAGCAGGGGAAGAACATTCATTTTGATCCTGTCATCCCAGAGGCAGGAAAGAAATTCCTATTAAGATTTTTCTTTCCCTTAAGAAGTATCTAGGGGCAAGACAACAATTAACCTCGGACTGCTTCTTCGGCGCATAGAAGGGACAATGCCTTTCACTTCAACCTTGTCGCCACATGGACAAGGAAGAAATGCCTATTGTAGATTCGCTTGCCTTTAACAGGTATCTGGGGGCAAAGCAATTTAATCGTATTTATTCTTGATCGAGGGGGCAAAAATTTTTGTTTCCAAAACTGTCAATCAAGAAATAAATACACTACTTAGCACCAACATCATGGACGCGCTTCGCCTTAATGAGCCAACACCATGGATGTGCTCCACCTCAGTAAGCCAACATCATGGACGTGCTTCGCCTCAGTGAGCCAACATCATAGATGCGCTCCGCCTCAATGAGCCAACATCATGGACGCACTCCGTCTCAGTGAGCCAATGTTATAGGCATACTTCCCCACAGTGAGTCGACTTGGAATCACGGCCGGCACCTCTAGCAAGGAATGCCAGGTACATTTCCTTTTCCTTCCTCACCGTACTCCCAGTCACGACACCAAACTTGATCTAGGCTTTAGTGCCCTTGATGATCCGACTTTGATCCCGCGAGGGGCAGCTGTAAGCACCGGAATTTTCCATTTAAAAAAAAAACAAGAAGAGAAAAAGACTATGGTCGTACGACTGTAATCAACCTGCAGTCGTATGACTGTAGGGTCGTGGTAGGTGAACCAGCCCATACCCTGAAAACTGAAAAATGGGGGAAAGGGAATGGGGGCAATTAATGCTCCAGTATAAAAAAGAGGAAACAAAGAGAGAAAGGCGGGACTTTTGGCAAGGAGGAAAAAAAAAGAAACAGAGATTGGAGAAAAAGAGAGAAGAAAGAAAAAACCCAAAGCTCAAAACTTTCTTCAATTCTTTTCTTCTTAATTTTAAAGTGTTAATGTTTAAAATGAATTAGAAATCATAGGTTAAACTTGATACACGAAATCTAAATCATTTCGAGACCACAAACTAGTTTAAATTCGTGACTTTTTGGAGGATTTTCGGACCTATTTTTCAACCTTGGCACACCAAGGAAAAGAAGCGATTTCAAGTGGATTGGTGCGTTGCCAGGGGTCATTCTACGGTGGATCAGCGCCTAAGAGGTAAACACTCCTTTTCCCCTCTATTTTTCCTACTTTCTAGGTGATTGGTTGTGTTTTTTGTGCTTTTTTATTCAAGTTTTACGTTTTCTATTTCTGGAAATCAAGAACAATCGTGCGGCTGTTCTTGAGTTTGATGAACAGTTGTACGACTATAAATACAGTTGTATGAGTGTTCTTGGTTTCCAGATTGTTTTCCTTCCAGTTTTATTTTGAATAATTTTGATGAAATTCTGAGTTTGGATCATTTATAGTCGCACGACTATAATTACAGTCGCACGACTGTAGTTACAGTTGCAAGACTGTAATGCTCGTTCAGAATCAGAATTTCAAGAATAATTTCCCAAAATTCCTAAAAATCCCAAAAAATTTAAAAAAATCAGAAAATCATCAAAATGAATTTTGTTGTGTGCATTCACGACTCTAGATTGAATTTCCAGTAAAATTGCATTTAAAACAATACCACGATGGAGACCCGATTCTCCCTAAAACTGACCCACCTCACATGCCGAAATCAACTAAACCGGAAAATAAAATGTTTTCCGAAATTGATTTTCCAGCACAAAAATTACAGGGCGTTTTAAAACCGTTTTCTAGGTCTAACCGGTTTGACCGATCAGGTCGACCAGGTTACCCCCTAAATGCATGCCCCCGTTTCCTAAATTCCCTAATTCTGTCCTGATTTGAGTCTTATTTACGTTTATAATATAAACTGCACTAACCAGTTTGTTTTGCAGCATTTATTTTTATTTTTACTATATTTTATAGACTAATTCGTGTAAATAGGCGGTTGTATTATTTTTAGATCCTCGTGTATTTAGGCGATTGTAAAGTGAGGACGAGAGTTTTATATTTTATTCAATTTGGTTGTATAATCGGCCTCTATTATTCTTTTGTATATTTGTGTGAATGGTTTAATTTCCTGCAATTTCTTTTATGCATTTTTGCCTTAGCATCGGATTAATAAATTAAATAAGTTGGGTTAGAGAAAGATAATAAATTGAATAAATATGACTTTATAAACAATAAACGAATATAAGCTCGAGGTTAAGTAGGTAAGTTGCTCGAACTCTGAATCTCTAGATTAGCTATAGTAGTCTACGCTCGGTAGGGAGCTGTACCTGAATTTCCCGGGTGAGCTGATCCGGGTGGCGACTCTGTCACTAATCTCGAGATTTAGGTTTCGAGGTCTTTAAGTTATAAAACGTAAAAATGTTTTCTACAAGAAGCATTTCCAAATAAAGAAACGAATGGTTTTCCCTAAAATAAGATAACCAAAATCTGTTTTCCAAAACTCTCACACCCAAAACAAACCAATTTTCTTCGGTTTTCTAAAAACCCCCGGTTCGCTTTGATTTTCCTAAATGTTTCATTTCAGGTCGTCTGCTCACACATGGTAACAAGTGTCATGTACTTGGAATTAAGACCATGGATAGGGGAAACGATATGACCATAAAGAGATCCGTAGTCTGCTCCAATCATGGGAATAAATGGAACTAGAGACTATCATTAACCTAGTTGTATGGCGATGTCTTACTGGCCATTGGGCATGGGATGTCAACCAAGTTAATGGGTACATGCAAAAGGGGCATGGTACTAGATAGATCCACTTAACGAGAAATCCACATGGTAAAGTTGTTGGACATGCCCTAGTCCCGAGGCATTGGTCCTTGTGTTTGTATTATACAATTTGTGTCAAGGAAATAAAGGCATTAATCTATTTATTATATGTCTTGTGCTATATTTTAAATAGAGTATCCAATGGACATATCCATATCCATATTGTCAAGTGTGAGGCACTTGGCAGTAAGACCGTGGATAGGGAAAACGATATGGCCATAAAGTTATCCGTAGTCTGCTCCAATCATGGGAATGAATGGAACTAAAGACTATCATTAGCTTGGTTGTATGGCGGTGTCTTACCGGTCATAAAACATGGAATGTCAACCAAGTTAATGGGTACATGCAAAAAGGGCATGGTACTGGATTGATCCACTTAACGGGAATCTACATGGTATAGTATCACAAATGATTCTCGCGTAGTACTTGTATCTTTTGGAAAGAAAATTTCAGCTCTCTCTTTCTCTTGCAATAAGATCCGGGTCGCTAGCACGGGTTGGGTCCGAGGGCCATTCGTGTACGTGACATTGGAGGAAATCTACACTTGATTTCTGCAGTCCGCATCCGTCTCTTAGAGAGACTGTGTGGTAAGTTTTTGAAACTCTCCTTTCATGCTTTAAGTTTTTGATTTCCACATCTTAAGCTCCTAGGCCGGATTCGAGGAAATCGACGCGTATTTCCGCTATATCGGTCGGTTCCTCGTGACGAATCCCAACAAAAGTATCACAAGTGATTCTCATGTAGTACTTGTATGGATCCTTTGACCTGACCATATGATACTGCCGGATGCAAAGTCGCATACTTTGGTGTATGCCTAAAGGGCCTGTAAAATGGTGCCAAGTATGGGTACGTTCAGGTATGTCTCTGAGCATCATAGTACTATAGATATGCAGAAGGGATAGGTCACTCAGTAGTCCACTGAGAAGATATCACCGGCCTCTTGATGAATGTGACTGATAAGAGTGTGGCCATACCCAAACAAGTTGGAACTTGTTTGTGAGCATCAATACATTCGGGATTAGGTAAATGTCTAGACACAAAAGAGGGTGATCAATCCATGCCTTTGTGTTGGATACCGATATCGATGACATGGGATATACAAGTTTAAACTACAAGATTATAATTTCAGTTGGACTGCCATCTCCATCTTAATTGGGGGTTGCAGTGGCTTGCTCAAGCCTGCCTGTAGTCTGTCGATGATAGGCCTAATGCCAACATAAAGATGTGCCCACAAGATCTTACACATTGAACATCTGAACACGGACTTAAGGGATCACCCGTATACTTGGAGTATACACACCGGAGAGAGAGGATTATATAAATTATATTATAAAGATCAATTGGATTGATCATAATAATAAAATTAATATTTGCATTGGCCTTCTCATAATTAATTAAATTAATCTATGAGATTATTTCCTAGGTGGAACTATTTCACATGTATAGGTTTACATGTATCTTAATTTTATGTTTGTCAAATTTAATTCAATGGTAAAATTAATTGATCAAATTAATTTTAATTTAAATGTATAGAACATATTATATGGTATAATATGTTAGGATACATGTTAAATAAAATTAAGTTTGATAATCAATTGGACCAAAAGAATTAAAATTGAACTGGGCTTGAGAAGGAGAAAAGCCCGCGTAAAATTGAGACGGGATTGGGCTGAAATTTTGTGAGAAAATTTCAGCCATCTAGGTTAGTTTCTTAACCTAGAAAATTTGGCCAACACAAGTGAGGAACCAACCGAAATTTGAAGCCTCTTCCTCTCTCAAAAACTTTTGATTCCATCGCTAGCACGAGTCGTGTTTGTTAGCCGTTCGTGTACGTGAATGCGGAGGGAATCTAGTTTGATTTCTACAGCCATCTCTAGAAGAGATATCTTAGGTGAGAAATCTTTTCTTTGTTGTTAAATTATGATTTTACAATTTTCATATCAATTCCTCCTTGGCGCAGATTTGAGGAAATCATCGCGTTCTTGCGCATTTTATCGGGTGATTTCAGGTGAAAATCCAAACAATTACCTTAGAGAAGATTACAGAATTCTTCAACTATTGATATTTGTAATTTTTGCTCCTTAAAAGTCCATTTTTACAACCATGAACAGCTTCAATCTATGTTTCATATGGCATTTAGTTAGCTATGTGAAAATCAACTTGCCTTACACCATGATAAATCACATGACTCATGTTAGAAGCAATTCTGCTCTGGCATACAGCATCCTTCTCACCAGGTACTTCATTCACTTCAATGTGTCTAGAGTAGGACTTATACCCTATGTCGTTAGCTCTAGATCAATCATCAATAAACATAACATTGCAAGGATGCTTAAAGCATGTGTCCACAAGACTCGGATCCCAACCAAGCCTATTGTCATTGAATGTGAGTTTGAAATGTCATCAAGTAGTAACCATGAAGCACACATATCTGAGTCTTTAAGCCCTGAAGTGTCATCTGCTAAAGCTAAAGTTCAAGCTAGGCAAGAGCTCCACTAAGTAAGGAAATACAAGGTCTAAGTCACAACAATTACAAGTGCAAAGTAAAGGAAATGAGGCTTCATAGCCTAAAATGACTTGTCAAAGTCAGGAAGAGACTGCTGTGTTTGAGTCTCTTCTATCCTTGTTTAATAAAGCAGACTTGACTGCAAATCCATCTCTTAATCTGCTTTCAAACTCCAGCTCTAAAAATCCTTTCAGCTTATACACCCTCCCTAACTTCTATAAAACCTTTCTCTATACACCACTGATCTATCAACCCTCATTCACTATGACAATCAACTTTACTAATTCATAACCTTTTTCAACCACCATTGATCTATCATCATTCCGCTTGAGCATATGTCCTCCATCTCCCTCATCTACACTACTGGATCAACATCTTGCCCTACAATGCCTATGTCATCACTCACCACCTCATACTCTGTAAATCCTCCACCACCACTAGACTATCATAGAGTGACTACTTACACTCTAGAAACCTGCTTCAAAGTGATATCAGAAGTACTCAGTGCCTTAAAGACTCTTATGGTATGTAAAGCTTACACAGGCATCCCCACTGCTCTTAGGGATCTTCAGATGTAGTTGATTAGCATTAAAGAAAAGGTACATCATATGACTGCTGGTATGGAGATGGAACTTGCAAGAATGACAGGTACCCTCAACCATCTCATAGACCAAATTGATGCAATGAAAAGCCTCATCTCTAGCATATTGAAATCTGGTGCAGCCTCCTCCTCCTCTTCACCTCTATAGACAGGTTTGCAACACTCTGTTGACTTGCAGAGATGATTAACAAAAAATCCTTAATGCCTCACAATATACCTCTGCTTTTTGGTAGTCAATAGTTGGTTTATGCTTTATTTATTTTTCTCAAAACAGTATTATTAACATTTTTGTTTAGGAGTATTTTGTTTTATTTGGACCTCACATGCTCTAAATAGGATGTGAATGCTCTCAACTCTTTAGACTTTCAATATATTGTGTTAGTCATCTCTCTTTCATGATGCAGTATATTTATATTCAACTGCCTGAGTGACATGCTCATGTGATTATGTTACTGACTTGAATAGTTTAATATGCTTGGGATGTGTCATGAAGTGATATAACATGTTTCTGTAATCAAATAAATATATATGCCTTATCTTCTAAAGCTCTGCATATATACTATATTTGGCCAAATATGATCACAAACTATCTTCAATTAGAGCAATAACCAGTTGTAGATGTAATTGCACATAATTCCTTGGTTTTTTTTCTGAGGTTTTCATTTGCTAAAGCTTTATTGAGTTCTGCTCTTTCACAGCTGTAAGTTGCTCTCCTTAGGAAAACAGCTTTTCCTCACAACTTTGTATAAATTTTAATATGCTACATGATCTGTCTGCATAATAGCTAATGTGGTATTAGAATATGATATCATATTTGTCTGTATATGAACTACTTCTCTTTTTTATGATTTCAAAGGGGGAGAGAAACTGGCTTGATATGTTGACATATTTGAAAACTATGCAGTTTAAGGTTGACATATGTGATCTACGACTTTATAAGATCTATGGCTTAACTATGTTTGGCATATAGTCTGCATATTCTTTATTGTCAGAATGTGTTATGTTTGAATTTATATACTTTGTATTAATAAACTATATGATGTCATTAGACTGTTTTGACAAGATAAATAGGTCACTTCACTTGACATATGAGTATATGATATGATCTGTATGTTATATGTGTTGTGTATATAGTGAGGTAAAAGTATGAAATGCACATGTTTTGCTACCTGTAAGAACAACCGAATATAGCCAATGTGTATGTCTATTTTTGTTTGATGTATAGTGAGTATGTATATTGCTAGGAAACGTACATATGACTTTACCCAAGTCTATATGAGCTATGCAGAATGTGCTTTATGTGAGTTATCAGTTTATGACATGCCTTGTCTTTGGATAAATGTGTACTAAACTGAAATTTTCTTTGACACAAGCAGTAGACTCCGACTTCAGACTTTATGTACACTGCTACGATATCCTTAGTTACCTCTTAAAGAGTTGCATATAATCCCTATCTATGAAACACTTAGGCAGTTAGTATTGAACACATATGATCAAATCGTCATAGCTTTATAATGTGTAAAATCTGTCTTTCATAACTTCACTATCTCTACCTCCATTTGCTTTATGGGATAAAAACTATCCTATATGTCTGAGAAGCATTATGATAGACTATGTTTCAAGCATTATATGCAAATATTAGATGAAGTATGAAATGTCTACTCTATGTAGAGAAATACCCTCGTGACATATGCCTGATAATTAAGTATATGGATGCAGCTCGTTATCAAACTTGTATCAGCTTGGTGCTTTAAAAATACTTGGTATTTCCACACTATATATATATGTGTGTCTTATGTTTACAGGTACATGAGTTTGAATGCAAACTCTTCATTATGGCCTAAGATCCAAAAATGAATTTCTTTATGGGCCTTAAGATTAAAAATATGACATAACAAGACTTTCTCTTAAGTTTGTCAGGCTTTAAAATGAGAACTTAAGACCACTATCTATCCTTTTCACTAATCAATCTTTACACTGCAAACAGTTTTCTATGTAGATTATATGGGTTGTTTATACTGATTTCAATTTTTTTAATCTCTAAAAATTTTGTCCAAACAACCATGCACTTATTGAGGGGGAGCATACATGAAGCATATCTAATTTTTAAATTTCCACTCAAATGTCAAAATATCATTTATTAACATGTTGCAATCATAAAAAAAGGGGGAGATTGTTAACTAATGTTTTGATGATCACAAAAAGGTTGACATAAAAAGAAACTAAAATTACATTTAACAAAGGAATGAATAAATTGTTCAAAAGGATAAAATGCCATAAAGGATAAGTCTTATGACTTAATTCATTTAGGTCCTTTCAAGAGCTAAATGCCTTTACAAGCCATGAACAACATTTACTTATAAGATGAAGCTAAAGGCCATGACATCTTCTCACTTATGTCAAACGGCCATATTTAGCTTGTGAAATGGTTTTAACATTTTCTTCATGACATACATACAAATAACATTATTTCATTCTTGTGAGATTGAAGTCAATTACAAATCTACCTTCACGAGCTATAAACAACAACTACTTTTTCTTCAGGAGGTGACTTCAACTGCCATTATCTCTTGTTAAATGAGATCAATAATTACATCATCTTGTCACTTGAGACAAACGGCCATTTGAAGCTTATTAGGTGTATTTAACATCTTCTTAGTTTGTGACTTAAAATCAACTGCCATATTCTCTTCAAGACTTGAAATCAACCACCATATTTTCTTTATGACTTGGATAAAATGGCCAAATCTTCATTTCTTCATTCCATGAAGCAATCCATCACCTATATAAGGAAATGAAGTCCAAGTTAGCAAAGTGGAAGACTTACATGTAATATTCACACTCTTAAGCTGTTATTCTTTAAAGTCTTCCATAATTCCTATGAGAGCAAAGTCAAGAGAAAAGAGCTTCATTCTTTCATTCAAATATTCATATTTTCGGGAACTGTATATTCATACAAGGTTGTGTGAAAGGGGGTTTACTTTGTTGGTAGTGTGCTCAATAAAGTTTGTAAAAGTTTTGGTGCTTGAACTTTGAAAAAGCATCGGAAGAGTTTGCTACTTGAACTCAAAAAAGTAACTGTAGAGATTTGATACCAAGCTTATAAAAGTATTGAGTTTGTTACTAGAACTCGTAAAAAGTAACATAGGCTTGTTTCCTGCCTGTAAAGGAAACGTTAGTGAAAATCTCAAGCGGTTAGCTTGGGGACTGGATATAGACCTATTGGGTCGAACCAGGATAAAATTAGGTGTCTTCATTTCTCTATCCCTACTCTTTTTATACTTACTGCTATTTAAATTCTTGAAATTTAAATTAATAACTTTATTATTCGAAGTCGTTTTTATTCAAGCATATTTATATTCACAAGTTTCACTATTTTATCTATTTCGTATTTTTGTGAAACTTGTGTTTATTGATAGAAAATTGTTTCTCTTTAAAAAGAATTTTCTAGACTGTTTGCAAACAATTTTTATTCGTTATATAGTGTTGGGATTCGTCATCAGAAAAATAACGTGGCACAGCGGAAAATACAACGTATAAAATTTCCTAGAATCCACCTATCGTGTCCAATTACCGTTGATTAGAAAAAAAAAATTGAATCAAGAGATTGAACTCACCAGATTATGTCTCTTCTAGAGACTGCTATAGAACTGTTTCTTAAAATTGATCTCCACAGTCCGGTGCACGATCAACTATCAAATGGGAATTGATGGTAGTCGAAGAACGGAAGAAATTGCACCAAAGAATTCGGATATTAGGGCTGATATTGTTGCTAGCCGAATTTCCTTTGTGCCTAGGGTTAAGAGAGTGATTTTTCTCATGAATGTGCCTTTTATAGTCCTTATGCAATATGGACTCCAATTAGGTTAAGTAAACCCAAGCCCATTAGGATTTTAATTGCATATTTAAATCCTTATTCCATAAGATTTATAATATATAATTTAATTCCATATGGCTTGATTTAATTACCCCTAATTAAAATAAAATCACACTTAAGAAAATAATTTAATTAATTGTTTACTTTATGTAATTCAATTAATTGATAAATTAATTAATTACATTATGTAAACTTATTAGTTAAATTAAACCAACCCAATGTTAATTAATTACCTCAACACCAAATGTCAACTAATTAATTAACTCATTCCTTCCAATGTACATCACATGCACAATATCTATACGTTCCGACTTAGTTGATCTATGTGCATGATCCTATGGGTCTGTCTTTATGTTGGCAGTAGGCCCAAGGCCCACCGACTGTAAGGGGGTTCTAGCAAACCATTACAACCCCTAATTAAGACAGAGATTCAACAGTCTTTAGAAGACACTCACCCGGTAGTAATCTCATAGTGTCCTTTGCCTAACGATATCGATATGAATAAACAAGAGGCATGGTGTCCGTCATCCTCTTCTATTGTTTATTATATTTCTTGATCTTGAGTTGACTGATTAATCAAATAAGCAACCAACTTATTTGGGTATGGCCATACACTTATCAGTCCCACTCATCAAGTGGCCAGTGATATCATCTCGGTGTTACCCGAGTGGCAATTCCATCACTTCATCATCAATATCAATATGTTCACCTGTCCACCCAATCATACCCATATTTAGCATCCTTTTATAGACCTGTTAGGCGTATCTCAAAGTGAACTAGATTCCATATTGATACTATAATGAAATCTGGTCTGAGGAGAAAAGAGACCTACTCAAGAAAGACCTATGATGCGACAACCATGTGGCTTTCTTGTGTGCATCGATCCAGTCCCATGTCAATGACATGTACCTATAATCATGACTGACTATATAAGTACTATGGCTAGTTAAGAACTACCATACAGTCATCGAATATACAAGTCAATGGGTCTATTCGTTCCCACGATTAGAATAGACTTGGGATGGGTTTTATGATTATCAATCAATGGATACTCTACTCATACTATAACACAAGATATAAATGAAATAGATTAATTACCTTTATTAATGTTACAAAAATAATGTATTCATACATGACTCTTAATGTATAATACAAAATACAAGAATCCAATGCCCTAAGAACTAGGGCACAGTAACAATCTCCCACTTGCACTAGTTCCAAGTGGGCATCGCCCTAATTCCTATAGATCTGGTATGACCGTCGTGCTGTGTATGTGGCAGTGCTTTGGTCAATGGATCAGTGACATTATTCTTGGTGTTAAACCTCTGCAATGATATGTCACCTCTGTTCATGGTCTCCCGAATGAGGTGAAACTTTCTTAGCACATGTTTGGATCTCTTGTGTGACCGGGGCTCCTTAGCTTGTGCCATGGCCCCGTTGTTGTCACAAGAAACATCAACTCGGTCTAGGATAGTAGGTACTACTCCCAACTCAGTTATGAATTTCTTGATCCAAACGGCTTCCTTTGCAGCTTTGCACGTAGCTATGTACTCAGCTTCCATTGTAGAGTCAGCAATGGTGGCCTACTTTGAGGACCTCTAACTAATGGCACCACCATTAAGGAGAAAAACATAACCAGACTGTGACTGGTTCTCATCCTCATCGGTCTCAAAGCTTGCATCAGTGTAACCTGACACTACCAGCTCATCTTGACCTCCATACACTAAGAAAGCATCCTTAGTCCAATTAAGGTACTTTAGGATTGCCTTGACAGCCTTCCAGTGTTCCTCCCCGAGGTTTGACTAGTACCGGCTTGTCATACTTAGTGCAAACACGACATCAGGCCTCGTACATAACATAGAGTGCATGATAGATCCAATAGCAGATGCATAAGGGATCTTTTCCATGTTCTCTCGGTCCTTCTTTATTTTAGGACCATCTTTCTTACTCAGCTTCAACCCATGGAGCATAGGCAAGAATCCTTTCTTTGCCTTGTCCATGCTGAATCTTTTCAGAACCTTGTCAATGTACGTGGCCTGACTTAGGACTAGAAGCTGATTGGATCTATCTCTGTAGATCCTGATCCCTAAGATCGTCTCAGCTTCGCCTAAGTCCTTCATTACAAAGCACCTACTCAACCACTGCTTAACCCCTTGCAGTGTTGGTATGTCGCCTCCAATGATAAGGATGTCGTCAACATACAGCACTAGGAAGGTTGAAACGCTCCCACTAACCATCTTATACACACAGGGCTTGCTTCAATCCATATATAGATCTTTGAAGCTTGCATACCTAATTTGGATACTTTGGATCGATAAAACCCTCAGGTTGTGCCATGTACAAATCCTCGGGCAGCTTTCCATTAAGGAAAGCTATCTTAACATCCATCTGCCATATCTCATAATCATACCATGCAGCTATGGCTAGTAGTATCCTAATGGATTTGTGCATAGCAACTGGTGAAAAGGTTTCATCATAGTCAATTCCTTAAACTTGCCTGAATCCTTTTGCCACCAATCACCCCTTGAAGGTGTTGTCAGCCTTTAACTTGAAACACCACTTGTAACCTATCACCTTAGCACCCGGAGGTGGATCCACCAAGTTCCATACTTGGTTATCTTGCATAGATTGCATCTCAGCCTCCCTGGCTTTGCGCCATTGATCTGAGTGTGGGCTTTCAACAGCCTCCTGATAGGTCTTAGGCTCCTCTTGGTCAATGAATATAAGGTCCCCATCATCATTCAAGAGAAAGCCATACCTCTCTGGCTAATGATGTGTCCTACCAGACCTTCTAAGGTCCTGTGCAACTAGTTCTAGTTCCTCAATTTCTTGAGTAGTCAGATCAGTTCCCAAAGCATCGTCAGCAGTAGCTGCAGGAGTTTGTGAGTCTTGAACTTTTGAAAGTTCAACATTACTCCCACTGTCTCTCTAGGAAAGGAATTCCTTCTCCAATAAGACTGCATTTCTGGCTATGAAAACTTTGTTTTCGGCCAGATCGTAGAAGTAATAACCCTTAGTTTCCTTAGGGTAACCCACAAACTGGCACTTGATAGATTTGGACTCGAGTTTGCCACTTGTCAATTTCTTAACATGTGCATCACAGCCCAAATCTTCAAGAAGGAAACATTGGGCTTTCGGCCTTCCATAGTTCATATGGTGCTCCCTCAACTGCCTTGCTTGGTGTATTATTAAGAATGTAAGCAGCTGTCTCTAAAGCATATCCCCAAAAGGAGACAGGGAGTGTAGCATGACTCATCATCGAGCGGACCATGTCAAGCAAGGTCCTATTCCTCCTTTCTGACACTCCATTCCACTGGGGTGTACCAGGAGGAGTGAGTTGGCATACAATCCCACACTCTCTCAAAAATGAGTCAAACTCTTGGCTCAAATATTCACCCCTCGGTCAGACCGAAGTGCTTTTATTTTCTTGCCAAGTTGGTTTTCTACTTCATTCTTAAAGTCCTTGAATGTTTGGAGAGTCTCATACTTATGCTTCATCAGATACATGTAACTGTGAGTAGACGACGCGTTTTCGACGGGACGCGGGACTCCCTTTCAGAATGGGGCGCCACGATCTCGGGCGGATCCCTCCCTCGCGTGGGGTTTTTATGAATGGAAATCCGCGTTTTGGAAAAAATAAATAGAATTAATAAATAAAAGAACCGAGACCTAAGTCTCGATGAATATTGTAGAGTCACCACCCGGCTCAGCTCAATTGGGAAATTCTTATGTAGCCGAACCGGACGAACGGCCGCTACACTATCCAGAGATTCGGGTCCGGACAAGTCCCTTATTTCGTGTCTAATTAAAATAAATATTGTCAATTTTCTCAAATGGTATTTCAAAATCTAAAGTCCATTTTATTAAATGTAAAAAGCATACAGCGCGCACACAAAATATTTAATACAAAAAATAAGAAAAAGAAATAAATATTAATTGGCTTACAACCAAATCGAATGGAAAAATAAAAACTCTCGCCTCACTTGTACAATCGCCTAGAATACACGAGAATCTAGAAAAATACAACCGCCTAAATACACGATTTAATCTATTAAAATACATTAAAAATAAAACTAAAAATAAAAAGAAATTAAAACCTGCAAAACCGAGGGTTAGCACAATATATACAGCACGCCACAATTAGGACTCAAATAGACAGAATGGGAAATCAGGGATTGGGGCATACATTTAGGGGATAACCGGGTTGGCTCGGCTAGCCGGCCCGGTTAGACCTGGAAAACACTTTGAAACGTCCCTGTACTTTTGCTTTTGTGGGAAAATCATTTTGAAAACAATTTTTCCGGTTTACATGCATTTTTATATATTTAAGTGGGTCGGTTTTCAGGAGAAATGGGTCTCCGTCGTTGAATTGTTCTAAATGCAAATTTACTAGAAAATTGAATCTATGGTCGTGATGCACACAACAAAATTCATTTTGATGATTTTTGGGATTTTCTAATTTTTGAGATTTTTTACATATAAAAGTTGAAATTCTGATTCTGGAACAGGGACTACAGTCGTACGACTGTAGTTTACAGTCGTGCGACTGTAGTCAGTCCAAGATCAGAATTTCGCCAAAAATACTTTTTAACCAAAAAACTGAAGGAAAAAACGACTGGAAACTAAGAACAGTCGTACGACTGTATATACAGTCGTACGACTGTTCATGAAAACCAAGAACAGTCGTACGACTGTTCTTAATTTCCAGGAACAGAAATACGAAAAATGCAGCAAAAAGCACAAAACTCACTTCAAACACCCAGAAAGCGAGAAAAAATGTAAGGAAAAGAAGTGACTACCTTTTTAGAAGCTATTCCAAGTCGTTTTGACCCCTGGCGTCGCTCCGATCCCAACAAATTCGCACTTTCCCCTTTGGAATTGAAGTTGGGAGCTTTTTCCCCAAAAATCCAAATTGCAAAGGATTCTGATTGTTTTAGTCCGAATTCTTGATTTGATTATGTAGTTAATTGGTTAACCTAGGGGTTTCTAACAAGTTTTAGGTTTAATTTCGAGCATCAAAGAAAATCAAAGAGGAAGAAAAGTGAGTTTTTTTTGTGGTTTTCTTTTTCTCTCTCTTCTCTTTCTCTCTCTAAGTTTTCTTTCACCAGAAAATCCCCCTCTCTTCCTTTCTTCTTTTTCTCTTTTTATCTCTGTTTTTCCTGCTTGCTTGCTGCAGAGCCGGAGCAATTAATGCTCAAACTCTCTCTCCTCCATTTTCTGCTGCAGAGGTATGGGTTCCTGCAGTCTGTCCGACATTACAGTCGTACGACTGTAACAATAGTCCTACGACTATAGATTTTTTTTTATTTTTTTTTTAAGTATAGAAAATTCCTGCGCTTACAGCTGCCCCTCGCGTGATCAAATTCGACATCTAGCTCCGGGTCTATAATACCTGTGATGATGAATTTGAGAGCGTGAATTAAAGCGCCGTGAACACCGGAATGAACCTTCTGATGAGATAGGCCGATACCGGGTCTAGGTTACCCGAGGCGATACTGGGAGGAAATAAGCCGATATCAGGTCTAGGTTACCCGAGGCGAGTTGATGAAGAGATTAGCCGATATCAGGTCTATGTTACCCGAGGCGAGTTGATGAAGAGATTAGCCGATATCAGGTCTATGTTACCCGAGGCGAGTTGATGAAGAAATTAGCCGATATCAGGTCTAGGTTACCCGAGGCGAAATTGATGAAGAAATTAACCGATATCAGGTCTAGGTTACCCGAGGCAAAATTGATGAAGAACTTGGCCGATACCGGGTCTAGGTTACCCGAGGCGATGCTGGAGATGAGATTAGCCGATACCGGGTCTATGTTACCCGAGGCGAACTTTACTGGGGAGATAGATGAAGCTGATCTGGGCCGATGCCGAGTCTACATTACTCGAGGCGGATCTGCTAGGGGACTTGGGTGACGGAGTGGATCTGGGCCGATACCGAGCTTACATTACTCGAAGCGGACTCACTGGAGAAAGTTGAGATAATGGAGCAGACCTGGGCCGATACCGAGTTTACGTTACTCGAGGCGAATCTGCTGACTTGCTGAGGATATTAAGCTGGGGATGAATTTCTGCACTTAAAATGGCAAGTCTTCATTCCTTGATCGAGAGATTTTTTAAACAAAAATTTTTGCCCCTCGATCAAGAATGAAGACTAGCCGGAGATAAGTAATTGATATACGCAATGTATGGATGCATGATGATGTATATGTACATGTATGTATTTTCTGTTATTGGACGTTTCTGTCTTCCGCTGGGGAGATATGTTGTGCCCCTGGTTGATTTTGCTTTTCTTGGGGCCTTGTTTGGTGACTATCGACGGAGTGAGGTGACTGCTGGGGAAATGATTGTTGTATTCCTTGTAGAGATTCCGCTGGGGAAGAGTGTGACAGCTTGACTGGGGAAACAATTGTGGTGTTCTTTGTGTGGACCACACTGAGGAGTAACATGGCGACTTTGCGGGGAAGTAATTGATGGTGTTCCTTATGTAGACTCTGCTAGGGAGTAGTATGGGAAACTATGCTGGGGAGTGATGTGACGAATTCTGCGGGGAGTACTGAGGATGTCATATTTTTCTTGCTCCACGGGGATTTTTTTTTTTTTTTTTTTTGAAGTGCTCTAATTTTTGCCTGGGTAGCCCAAATCAGGTTTTCAGCCCAGCGAGCCGCCCTAACTTCTGCCTAAGGCACCTTTTCGGTTTTTGCCTTAGCGAGCTTTTCATATGCCCTAACTTTTGCCTAAACTGCCCGATATGGGTTTTCAGCTTAGCGGGCCGCTCTAATTTTTGCCTGAGGTGCCTTTTCGGTTTTCACCTCAGCGAGCTCTTTTTTTTTTTTTTTTTTAAATGGTGTTGTGACCCTTTATTGCTCGTCTGGGAAGATGAACTAGACTTTAGAGGATGATAAGAGATTTTAAATTGCATGTATTTGATACATTTTCATTTGCCTAATAATGTGATGATATTGATCAGTTGAATGCAAAGTGCTTTCTTTGAATGTGTGTTTATGCAAGACAACTTTGTTTGTGCATTTGCCATAACCATGCAAATATATTTAAACAAACACTTCACTTTATTGATGAAGTCAAAATGAGTACATTTGAAACAAGTTGGTTCCTAAATGGTACAGATTCCACACTAAGCCATAATCCATCACCAGTCGTCCTTTTCAGATTTTCCGACTGATTATTTTCTCTTGTGTCTTAACTTTTGCCTAGACCGCTCTTTTCGAGTTTTCAGCCTAGCAGACCTCTCTTCTTTTTTTTCTTCTTTTTTTTTTTTTTTATACATGATAAAGCTTTAGCCTGTCTTGGTTGATCGGGTTGGTGAACTCATTTCCATCCATGTCCATGATGCTGACAGCGCCTTTTGACAACACCTTCTTCACCACATAGGGTCCTCCCCAGTTAGGTCTGAACTTGCCCCTAACATCAGCATTTGAAGGCCTTAGTTGTTTTAAAACCAAATCTCCCGCTTTCAATTGCCGCTTGGAGTATTTCACATTTCGATTATAGGCTCTAGCCATTCTGCGCTGATACATCTGCAGGTGATCCAGTGCCTTTAGTCGCCTTTCATCCAGTGTAGCTAGTTGCTCGTATCTATCTTGAACCCATTCAGTCTCTGGCAATTAAGCTTCCAGGGCAACTCTGAGTGACTTGAGTTCTATCTCCACTGGCAACACTGCTTCCATTCCATATACCAAGGCATAAGGAGTTTCCCCTGTCGATGTTTTAACACTGGTTCTGTAACCCCAGAGAGCATAAGGCAGTTTATCAGCCCAATCCCTGTAAGTGGTTACCATTTTTGATAAGATCTTCTTTATTGCCTTGTTAGCTGCTTCTACTGCACCATTAGCCTGAGGCCTGTATGGGGAAGACTTATGATGTTCAATACCATGTTCTGCAAATAGCTCAGCCGTTGCCCCTTGAAACTGTACTCCATTGTCTGTTACTATGTGATGAGGAATCCCATACCGAGTGAAGATGTTCTTCCGGATGAACTTGACCATATGCTTGGCTGTAACATTAGTGAAGGATTCCGCCTCGACCCATTTGGAGAAATAATCAACTGCTACAACTATGAATCTGTGCCCATTAGATGCAGCTGGATGAATTTCACCAATCATGTCTATCCCCCATGCTGAAAATGGCCAAGGAGACGCTAGATTCTGAAGTTCAAGTGGAGGAAGATGACTAATGTCTGCATAGATCTGACATTCATGACATCTCTTCACTTTTCCTATACAATCTGCTTGCATTGTCATCCAAAAGTAGCCTTGTCTCATGATCTTCCTAGCCATGGCAAGTCCATTCATATGTGGCCCACAGGATCCTGCATGTACCTGCTGCATCACATCCTCTGCTTCTTGTTCTGTTAGACACCTTAAAAGAACTCCATGTGCTGTTCTCTTATACAATTTGTCCTCGAAGATTCTGAACTGACTAGCCAATTTTCTCAGTGTCAACTTATCAGCAGCACTGGCCTCTTCTGGGTACTTTCCCTCCTTAACATACCGGTAAATGTCAAAGAACCATGGCTTTTCTTCGGCTGATAATTCCATTACTTCATGCACTTCGAAGCAAGGATGCCTGGAAGTGGCTATGACCAGTGGTTGAGCTTGTGTCTCTTCTGGATTTTCCCACATGGAGGACAAAGTAGCTAAAGCATCAGCCATTTTATTCTCATCCCTGGGGACATGTCTGAATTCACACTGGCCGACTAAACCCTTTCTGAACTGTAACAGCTCCAAATAAAGCCGTAAGGCTTCTTCTTTTAGTTCCCACTCACCCTAAGCTTGCCTGATCACTAGAAGTGAGTCTCCAACAATCAGGACGTCATTTGCCCCTAGTGTTAGCAAAGCTTCCATCCCAAATAGGCATGCTTCATACTCTGCCCCGTTATTGGTTATGGGAAAATCCAACCTCTTGGATAAGGGAATGACCTCACCATCTGGCATTGCTATAAGTACTCCAATTCCAGCGCCCTTTCTATTCACTGCCCCATCGAAGCACATGACCCACCTTTTCACTTCCACCATGGCTAATTGCTCATCAGGGAATTCCAGGTTCTCTGTGTAATCTGATTCTAGGGGCTGGTTTGCCAGAAACTCTGCCACGGCTCGCCCTTTAATGGTTTTCTTCGTGATGTACTCAATGTCGAATTCAGACAAAAGTAACAACCACCTGGACAGCTTCCCAACCAACGCCGGTGCTTCATAGAGATATTTCATTGGATCCACTTTAGCCACAGCTTGTATCTTGTAGGATTGGAAATAGTGGCGTAGCTTCTTGGTCAACCAGATCATTGCCACACATGTCTTTTCCACCAGTGTATATTTGGTCTCATACTCCAGCAGTTTCTTGCTAAGGTAATAGATGGGATACTCCTTCTTGCCATCTTGTTCCTATGCTAGCATTGCCCCTATAGAGAATTCTTCAACTGCCAAATACAAAATCAGGGGCTTCCCTGGAATTGGAGGACTCAACACCGATGGCTTTACCAGGTAAGCCTTGATCTTTTCGAACGCCAGCTGACACTTGTCATCCCACACAATCGGATGGTCTTTCTTTAATAGCTTGAAGATCGGTTCACAGGTGGAAGTTAGCTTGGCTATGAAGCGGCTGACATACTGCAAGGAACCCAGGAATGATCTGACCTCCTTCTCAGTCTTTGGAGCTGGCATATCTTGGATGGCTTTGATTTTATCTGGGTCCATTTCTATCCCCCTCTGGCTAACTACATGGCCCAATAGCTTCCCTGATATGACCCCGAATATGCATTTCTTGGGGTTAAGTCGCAAGTTGTACTCTCCAATGCATGTTAGAAATCTATCCAGGATAACAGGGTGTTCCTCCCGGATTGCTGATTTAACAAGCATATCATCGACATACACTTCGACTTCTTTATGGATCATATCGTGCAACAGAGTTGTGACAGCCCTCTGATAAGTGGCACCGTCGTTCTTTAATCCAAAAGGCATCACTCTGTAGCAAAAAGTACCCCACTCTGTGATGAACGACGTTTTCACCTTGTCGATCACATCCATCAGAATATGATTATACCCTGAAAAGCCATCCATGAAGGAGTACATTGCCGCTTTTGCTGCGCTATCAACTAGGACGTCAATATGTGGCAGTGGAAAGTTATCTTTTGGGCATGCTTTATTCAAGTCCCTGTAATCAACGCATACTCTGACCCTTCCATCCTTTTTAGGCACGGGGACAATGTTGGCTAGCCATTCCGTATACTCCACCACTTCGAGAAACCTGGCATCTATCTGTTTGGCCACTTCTTCCGTCACCAGTGTAGCCCATTCCGGCCTTAGTCTTCTCAACTTCTGCTTTACCGGTCTGAACTTGGGATCTGTCGGGATTTTGTGCACCGCCATTTCTGTATCTACTCCCGGCATGTCTTCATACGACCAGGCGAAAGCTTTAACATGTTTTTGGAGTATTCTTATTAATTCTCTTTCTTCCTCGGATTTTAGCTCATGTGAAATGAGTACCATTTTAGGGTTTTCATCTGTACTTATATTGATTTCATGCAATGCAGTGTCATGTATGCTAAATATGCTTGATGGTGATTCAAATGCATGCACAGAATTGTCAGGATAAACATTACACAAGTAAGCAAACTGGGATTTCATTGCATTGAACTTATCATAGAGTACATCAGTTACATTGAAAATGGAAGAAATAGATACAACAAAATCATTTTCATCCTCCACAGGCGGAGGGCCTTGTTCTTCATCAGCTTCCACCTTCCCTTCCAGAGCATCATCCGGGACTGCAGCTTTCTCGGCCACCTGTGCCTTAGCTTTCTCCATAATCTTGGCGATTTCAGCAACCACAGAGTCTAAGTTCACTTTGGCCATTAGTTCTTTGCCAAATCCTTCCTTGGATTTCCCAAAAGCTTTGGTTAATGCAGTAGTCAAAGCTCCCGAGATCACTTCTGTAGCTTCGGCATAGGTCTTCCTTTCATCTTCTTCCTCGGCCACCACTATAGTTTCTGCTATCACCTCAGATGATTCTCCTTTCAGAATTTCGGATTCAGCAATAGCTTCCTCCATCATTACAGGGGCTACTGGCTCTTCCTGGCTTTTCTCAAAATCCACAACATCTGCAAAGATCTCAAAGCCAGGGTGCTCGACATTTCCAACCAGCACCGGTTCAGCTTGGCCCTTATAAAGGCTTTCTCCTGCCTTCAGAAATGGCTTCATCATGACCTTGCCATTCTTGCCCTTTTTCAGATTCTTCCGCTCGGATGACCCCTCTACATAACCAAGGCCGTACTGCTTTGACTTTCCCGAGTCGATCTTGAATTCTGGCACACCTTGCAAATTAATCCCGAGTCCCATTCCCGGGACAAAGTTCAGCTTGTACAGATATCGGGATAGCCACTCCGGCATGTAGTTCTCATAAAGGACCATAGGGGCATCTGTGGTTTCTTCCTCCTTAATGACAGCAATTTGGAATCCACCAAAAGGAATCACTCCTTCATTCACTGCAGCTACCATTGACTGGGCGTCTGCCTCAATAGTCACAATCCTGTCATTCATGGAGAATTTAATCTTCTGATGCAATGTGGAAGGAACACCTCCCAAAGGATGGAACCAGGGCCTTCCAAGCAGTAGGGAGAATGTGACCGGGATATCGATCACTGTGAAGACAACCATGGACTTGATGGGCCCAACCTCCACTTCTGTTTCGAAGGTCCCTATCACTGTTCTTTTAGAATCATCATACGCCCGAATGACTGTTGAGGACCTCTTCAACACTTCTTTATTCATGCCTAGAAACGGTAGCATTTTCAGTGGGCAAATATTCAGAGCTGAGCCGTCATCCACCATAACGCACGGCATCACCTTATCCATGATATAGGCTCTAATGTAAAGAGCCTTGTTGTGGGCCTTTCCTTCTGCTGGTAGGTCTTTCTCAGAGAAAATGATATTAGGAGCTCCAACATGGACTTTGTCTAGCAAGCAGCACATAGCCTCTGGTGAAGCTATAGGGGAGACTTCAATTTCTGATAACTTCTTCACTAAAGCCTCCCTATGCTCTTTGGAGGTCATAAGCAAGTGCCACAAACTAGCTTGTGCAGGGGTCTTCTTCAGTTGGGAAATGACCAAATCTTCTTTCTCGACTCTTTCCGGTGCCGAAGTACTGCCCGACCCATTCACCGGTGCTTTATCTTTCATCTGATCTACCGGCTGATACACCCTTCCACTTCGGGTCACGTGCTGCACTTCTGAAATCTTCAGCTTCTCAACAGTTGGGAGTTTAACAGCCTCTCTTCTGTCAAATTCTTCGTACTTATCTTCGGAGTCAAGGTCATCCAGACTTATGGGCTTGACCTCCTTACACCCCTCCTTTTCCTCACATTCGGGCTCCACTTCGGGTTCCCCTAACGCCACTGCCTGAATCGTAGGGTTCGCTTGCAGAACTTGGGCAAATATGAAGTTAGCCGGCAACCCCGACTGAACCATGTTAACCCGCTTCTCGAATGCTGGTAGTGGGTTAGTTTTAGTGCTAGGTTTAGGTGGTTCTTGCAGCTTTCCCTCGTCGATAAGCTTCTGGATAGCATCCCTTAGCTTATAGCAGTTATTGGTCCGGTGGCCTGTCACCACATGATAAGTGCAGAAGTTATCCTTGTCAGCTTCAGGTGGGAACTCAAATGGCCTCAAGGACTGTAATAAGCCACCATTCCTACACTTGGCGAATATCTTTGCCAAAGTAAGAGTCCAGGGTGTTATGCCTTGTCCTCCAGGACCCCTATTCTGGTTGCCTTGCTGCTGATTCACAGTAGCCACCTCAACCCACTTCACTTCTGACGACTACCCCTGCTTGCCACTGGCACCTGAACCAGACCCACTGCCAGACCCAACTGCTGTGGTTGATCTATACCCTGAACTATACCCTGTACTTCTTCCCCCTTTCTGACCAGCTGGTTTCTCCTCTTCATCCCTTTCTATCTTCATGGCCATGCTATAGACCTCACTAAGCTCCTTGAAGGAATGGAATTTCATGTTGTTCTTGAAGATTTCTTTGCTGCCATCAATGAGCTTCTGTATAAGCTCGTCTTCATCAGGGCGGTTCTTTAGGAGGATCATCTTGTTCATCCACCTCTGGTAGTATTCGTCAAAGGGCTCATTGAATTTCTGCTTCACCCTCTCCAAATCATACAGCTTCACCTGGATTTTGGTGTTGAAGCTGTAGTATTTGATGAAGGCTGCTGACAATACTTCCCAGTCAGACTGCTCCTCCTCTGACAGTGAGTTATACCATCCCAAAGCACCTCCCTCCAGTGTGGTGGGGAAAAGATTAATCAATTGTTGCTTTGTAGCGCCTGCTGTTAGCATAACCCGGGCATATAAATTCACATGGGCCTCCGGCGAGCCCATTCCTTTGTAAGTGGGGACTTTCGGCACTTGGAAGCCGATAGGAAATGTCTCGATGCCCCTACTGATCATGGCATCAACGTTCACCCCCTTCTTGGATTCAGCACTTATCCCGACCCCCTTCTTCAACTGGGCCATGACTTCGTCTAATTCAGAACACTTAGCTTTCATCCTCTGTTCCATAGCTGCCTCTATCTCCTGCAGCTTTTCAAGGCTAGCCGAAGCGTCACCACCGTGTTGGGATGACTCAGCTTCTTTTTCCTTCCCGGCTCCACTACCACCGGTCTCACCAGCTTCTCTAACCACTGCCCTCATTTCCTCCTTTAACATGTCGCGAAAATCTTGCGACCTGAAGAAATCTCTCAAAACATCAGCCATACTCGGTGTCTGCTCTGCCATATTCACACCTTCCCTAGTCTCAGAATCACTATCACTCTCGACCACCCTCTGTCTCCTAGCCGCCCTTGAAGCTTGGGATCTTATCCAAGGTCGCTCCAGTGTATTCTGCTTGGGAGTAGGTAGGAGATATTAGGGTCGTGAATGAATGACGTGATATGACATGAAAATTAAGACATTGGACGTGCTTGAGATGCATGGAGTGGAATTATGTATGGAATGATGATATGAATATATATTTTTTTTTTATTATTATTTTTTTTTTCGAGGCATTCCAAGAACACCCAATGTTTATGCAAAAATGTCACGTGTAGGCCACCACACGGGCAGAACCTCGGCGCCTTTGGGGCTCCTAATGAATTCATGAAATGGTCACGTGTGTACCGGCACACAGATGTAGTTTTAACGCTTTATAGGTCTATGAGATGGTATGAAATGGTCGCATGGGCCGGGCCCACAGACAAGGTCTTGAAGCTTTTGAGCATATGATATGGAATGATGTTATGAGAAAGTCACGTGCAATAGGAACACGGACAAGGATTCGGCATTTGAGGAACGCCTTTCATGATTTGGTGATTGTTACGAGCCTATATGTATACTAATCGGGCACTCGGGGAGTACCTTAAATGGTGAATTAATGTCATGAAGTGGTCGGATGTGGACCACAATGTTATATGATGTTTATGATAGATGGGTATGACGTCATGAGATGCATCGTGTAAATTATTACATGCAAATGGGCCTAAGGCCGTTGTGGCTTTTATTGAATGAAATGATATTGGTGGAATGGCCGAATGCAATCCAGTGCATTGGCAAAACACGGGTAATTTTGGGTACCCGATATGTTATGAAATGGGATGGGATGGTCGTGATAGGCATCCTTGAAATGCCCATTAATTTAATTTAAGTGAAATGTAGTGAATGAATATGTCACACAATATGTAAATGGCTGCATAAAAATGTGGGTTAGGATGCATGACATACATAATGATGTTATGTATGCTATGTCAAAAATAAAATGCTAATCACACAAGTTTAATGTTATGGCTGAAAAAGAAATTGTTAGTATGGATGACAAGCGAATGAATTAATGTTTTACACACGAAATAAAATGCAAAATGGCTGCATAAAAATGTGGGTTAGTATCACACAAAAATGTTTGTGTATGATATGTCATGTGTATGGAAAATGGTGATTATGGTATGTTATGCATGCGTCGGCGATGTGTCACGAAATGGTGAAGAACACATAGCAAGCAAAACGAATTCTTCCAACCTTATTCCTCCAACGTGGTCGGTCTCAAAAATTTCTAACCGAGTCCTAGGCGGGGTTCACTTCAATCACCAACCGGGGGTGATGAAGGCGCGATTTTATTATCATTCACACAATTATTTTGGTATCCTAAGGGAATCCAACTAGAGCTGCCTATATGGGTTCGGTCAAAGTCGGGATAACATCAAGGCTCTCATAGCAAGATATACTCCTCACTTCTCCCCACTCAAGGGTCCTAGCGAAGGGGTTCGTACGAGGCTATGAGTGGTGTTTTGTATTCGTGCCCCTAAGACCAGGAGGAACTTAGGTGACACTTCAACGATCCACCGGGCTATAAAAGGATACCTAATCTAATGCAAGAAATGGGTAACTAAAAATGCAGATAAAATACCAAAAGAGAATCATCCACGTTATTTTAATTAGACACTTTTCAGGGCTTGTCAAAATTCTTTTAAGTTTTCGAGAAAACTTTTTGAGAAACTTCCCCAGCGGAGTCGCCACTGTGAGCGGACGACGCGTTTTCGACGGGACGCGGGACTCCCTTTCGGAATGGGGCGCCACGATCTCGGGTGGATCCCTCCCTCGCGTGGGGTTTTTATGAATGGAAATCCGCGTTTTGGAAAAAATAAATAGAATTAATAAATAAAAGAACCGAGACCTAAGTCTCGATGAATATTGTAGAGTCACCACCCGGCTCAGCTCAATTGGGAAATTCTTATGTAGCCGAACCGGACGAACGGCCGCTACACTATCCAGAGATTCGGGTCCGGACAAGTCCCTTATTTCGTGTCTAATTAAAATAAATATTGTCAATTTTCTCAAATGGTATTTCAAAATCTAAAGTCCATTTTATTAAATGTAAAAAGCATACAGCGCGCACACAAAATATTTAATACAAAAAATAAGAAAAAGAAATAAATATTAATTGGCTTACAACCAAATCGAATGGAAAAATAAAAACTCTCGCCTCACTTGTACAATCGCCTAGAATACACGAGAATCTAGAAAAATACAACCGCCTAAATACACGATTTAATCTATTAAAATACATTAAAAATAAAACTAAAAATAAAAAGAAATTAAAACCTGCAAAACCGAGGGTTAGCACAATATATACAGCACGCCACAATTAGGACTCAAATAGACAGAATGGGAAATCAGGGATTGGGGCATACATTTAGGGGATAACCGGGTTGGCTCGGCTAGCCGGCCCGGTTAGACCTGGAAAACACTTTGAAACGTCCCTGTACTTTTGGTTTTGTGGGAAAATCATTTTGAAAACAATTTTTCCGGTTTACATGCATTTTTATATATTTAAGTGGGTCGGTTTTCAGGAGAAATGGGTCTCCGTCGTTGAATTGTTCTAAATGCAAATTTACTAGAAAATTGAATCTATGGTCGTGATGCACACAACAAAATTCATTTTGATGATTTTTGGGATTTTCTAATTTTTGAGATTTTTTACATATAAAAGTTGAAATTCTGATTCTGGAACAGGGACTACAGTCGTACGACTGTAGTTTACAGTCGTGCGACTGTAGTCAGTCCAAGATCAGAATTTCGCCAAAAATACTTTTTAACCAAAAAACTGAAGGAAAAAACGACTGGAAACTAAGAACAGTCGTACGACTGTATATACAGTCGTACGACTGTTCATGAAAACCAAGAACAGTCGTACGACTGTTCTTAATTTCCAGGAACAGAAATACGAAAAATGCAGCAAAAAGCACAAAACTCACTTCAAACACCCAGAAAGCGAGAAAAAATGTAAGGAAAAGAAGTGACTACCTTTTTAGAAGCTATTCCAAGTCGTTTTGACCCCTTGCGTCGCTCCGATCCCAACAAATTCGCACTTTCCCCTTTGGAATTGATGTTGGGAGCTTTTTCCCCAAAAATCCAAATTGCAAAGGATTCTGATTGTTTTAGTCCGAATTCTTGATTTGATTATGTAGTTAATTGGTTAACCTAGGGGTTTCTAACAAGTTTTAGGTTTAATTTCGAGCATCAAAGAAATTCAAAGAGGAAGAAAAGTGAGTTTTTTTGTGGTTTTCTTTTTCTCTCTCTTCTCTTTCTCTCTCTAAGTTTTCTTTCACCAGAAAATCCCCCTCTCTTCCTTTCTTCTTTTTCTCTTTTTATCTCTGTTTTTCCTGCTTGCTTGCTGCAGAGCCGGAGCAATTAATGCTCAAACTCTCTCTCCTCCATTTTCTGCTGCAGAGGTATGGGTTCCTGCAGTCTGTCCGACATTACAGTCGTACGACTGTAACAATAGTCGTACAACTATAGATTTTTTTTTTTTTTAAGTATAGAAAATTCCGGCGCTTACAGTAACCGTATCTGCTAAAGTCATCCGTGAAGGTGACAAAGTACAGAAAACCAGATCTAGCACTAGTGCTCATTGGGCCACATACATCGGAATGTATTAGCTCTAATAGCACTGAGGCCCTTTTAGCAGTCTTGCTAAAAGGCGCCTTTGTCATCTTCCCTCTCAAACAAGATTCGCATGTGTCATAAGACTGGATGTCAAATGACCCTAGCACTCCACTAGAGTGAAGCCTAGCTATGCGCTTCTCATTTATATGGCCAAGTCGACAATGCCAGATGTAAGTAGGATTAATTTTATTTTGTTTAATCCTTTTAGTATTTATGTTATAGATTGAACTTTCACGTTTTAGATCAAGGATATACAAGCCATTTTCAAGAAATGATGTTCCATAAATAATATTGCCACACTGCATAAAAATTCCACCATGTCCAATATTAAATATGAAACTAGAAATATCCAACAAAGAAACGGAAATAATATTCCTGCACATCGTAGGTACAGAATAACAGTTTCTTAGTTCCAAAACAAGTCCACTAGGCATCTCCAAGAAATAATCTCCGATCTCCATGGCCTAAACCCAAGCACAATTTCCGACTCGAAGATCTACTTCTCTAGATCCTAATAATCTCCTATTTCTTAGACCCTGCACATTTGAAAAAAATGTGAGATCCACATCCAGTGTCCAAGACCCAAGATGTAGAAATAGCCAGATTAATCTCAACAACATAAATACCTGAAGCAGTAGTTTTGCCCTTCAGTTGCTCCCTTAGCTTTGGACATGAGCTCTTCCAGTGCCCCTTCTCATGACACTCATGGCAGACATCATCAGGAGAAGCAACCCTTGCTTTACGTTGGGCCACCACCGTTTTGCCCTTAGCCTTGGCCTTAGATTTGGCCTTTCCCTTAGCAATGGGCATATTGCCCTTGTTCACTAGCAATACTTTAGGAGTCTTCTTAAGAGACTGCTCAGCAAGCTTGAGCTTGCCATACAGCTCAACAACCGATTTATCCAACCCTTGCATATGATAGTTCATGATAAACTGGTTGTAAGACTCAAGAAGCGACCCGAGAATAATGTCTGCTGCCAAGCCCTAACTGGCAAGCTGAGGCGAGCAAGTGTATCAATATACCCCTTCAACTTTAGCACATGAGTGCTAACAAAAGTCCCAGCTGCCATCATAGTCGTGCAAAGTGCCTTAGTTGTCAGGTAACATTCCTAACGAGCCTGATCTTGGAACATCTTTTTAAGCTGATCCATCATCTCATAAGCATGCTCGTCCATGAATTGCTTCTGAAGATCAGGAGCCATGGTACCAGCATGAGGCACGAGACATCACAGTCATCCCTCATGTGCCAGTCATACTGCTCCACCACCGCCGTGGTGACACGTTGACCTACGGAAGGGCTAGCTGGTAAAGGAGCATTCGGTACATACTCCTTGGACTCTTGTCTAAGAACTATTTGTAAGTTCCTAGCCCAGTCCAGGAAGTTAGTCCCTGAAAGCTTCTCGTTTTCCAAGAGTGACCTAAGTGAGAGTGAGTTATTGTTTGTTGCAGCCATTTAATTGCTTAAATGAAATGGGATTATCTACATGGAAGAAATCATAGTTAGAAATAAAGGACTTTTAAGCCAGTTCAAATTAATAATCTGATTTTAATTTGTTTGTTGGTGATGTTAATTGGCTGACTTGACCAAGATCCATAACTTACTGGCTGAACTAGGGCTCGCTAACCAACCATTGATTTGTTTGGTAGGACAACCTGTCCAATCCCCATGAAGGACTCTTGGTTTGATGGGCTTATTGACACTTTACCTATCTGTGCTTAGGGCCCGCTCTGAGCTAATGCTACCCCTGATGAGTCAAACCACCATTCACATGTTAACCATACCAAGTATCCTAACCCTGGACGGCCCACCGAATACTACAATGTACCCAGCTAGGGCATGGCGCACATTGCAGCATCAATGGGAGGAAGAGGTGTGAATGTGGTAAGCACTTTTAAACGACTCAATATTTCAATTACCGGATTAAATTTAAGTAATACGGCTTAGCATGCATAAACGCGGGTAATAATTTGGTGATCCATACATCCATATTACATGACAAATGCAATAGCATACTTAATTTAAAATAAATGAGATCCTATGGGCTTTAATTACAACCTAATGAGAAACTAGATATCCTATCTAATTCTTCATGGGCCGGACTTGGACTCCCACCATGGGCTTGCTCCATCTGGGCCTTCCTCCATACTTGATGCAATTACAACAATTTTGTAAAATAAAATATATTCTAAAATTACATCAAAATAAAAAATGGCACGCAGCCCATATTTCCCAAAATTAAATTACAACTGATAATAATTTAGGGCCCATAGAACTCAACATCACATTTCAAACAAAGTACCTGTCATGCACATACATACCAATATGATGCATGATCATGGCATTCCAAATTATAAATATAAATGTTAAGCCAAGTTACTTAGGGTGAAATCACCAATTTTAACAAATATGACTAAGGCCCATAAAGGCCCAATGGATAACATCCATAAATGCAAAATTAACAATTTTTCTCCCACTTGAATTTGGGTTGTCACAAATTTAAAATTTAGCTCTCCCAATTTTAACCGGTGTCACAGTTTATTGGGCCAATTTCACAAAGTCCATATTCAATTTAATATGCAAACAACTAAATTAAATATTCATGCCAACAAAATAAACAATTTAAATACAAATTAATTTAAAAAAATTTAATTTAATTTGCATTAGGGCTCGGGAAAAAAAATACTCGCAAAATCCAAAATCAGACCCAAAACCCGCGCGCAGCAGCAAGCTGCTGCATGGGATGGGAATCGTAAATTATGTGATTCCCTTCCCCACAACCATTATTCTTTTTTTTAATCAAAACATAAAAAAAAAAAAAACAATTCCAACCATCAAAAATATTAATTAATCAATAAAACAACAATGTTAGATGGAAACCAATTGGGAAAAATAATCAAAAACCCCAATCCAACAATTCTAGGGTTTATCCAAAAACAAAACCAATTGAGTAAAAACCCTAAAATCAAAAACTTGAAACCCGTTCTTTCTTCAAGAACGCATTCAAGAGCCAATTCCAATCAATCTAATGGACAAAACCTAGGCTCTGATACCATTGTTGGGATTCGTCATCGGAAAAATAACGTGGCGCAACGGAAAATACACCATTTAAAATTTCCTAGAATCCACCTATCGTGTCCAATTACCATTGCATAGAAAAAAAAAATTTGAATCAAGAGATTGAACTCACCAGATTATGTCTCTTCTAGAGACTGCTGCAGAATCGTTTCTTAAAATTGATCTCCACAGTCCGGTGCACGATCAACTATCGAATGGGAACCGATGCTAGTCGAAGAACGGAAGAAATTGTACCAAAGAATTCGGCTATTGGGGCTGATATTGTTGCTAGCCGAATTTCCTTTTTGCCTAGGGTTAAGAGAGTGATTTTTCCCATAAATGTGCCTTTTATAGTCCTTATGCAATATGGACTCCAATTAGGTTAAGTAAACCCAAGCCCATTAGGATTTTAATTACATATTTAAATCCTTATACCATAAGATTTATAATATATAATTTAATTCCATATGGCTTGATTTAATTACCCGTAATTAAAATAAAATCACACTTAAGAAAATAAATTAATTAATTGTTTACTTTATGTAATTCAATTAATTGATAAATTAATTAATTACATTATGTAAACTTATTAATTAAAATAAACCAACCCAATGTTAATTAATTACCTTGACACCAAATGTCAACTAATTAATTAACTCATTCCTTCCAATGTACATCACATGCACAATATCTATATGTTCCGACTCAGTTGATCTATGTGCACGATCCTATGGGTCTGTCTTTATGTTGGCAGTAGGCCCAAGGCCCACAGACTGTAAGTGGGTTCTAGCAAACCATTACAGCCTCCAATTAAGATAGAGATGCAGCAGTCTTTAGAAGACAATCACCCGATAGTAATCTCATAGTGTCATTTGCCTAACGATATCGAAATGAATAAACAAGAGGCATGGTGTCCGTCATCCTCTTCTATTGTTTATTATATTTCTTGATCTTGAGTTGACTGATTAATCAAATAAGCAACCAACTTATTTGGGTATGGCCATACACTTATTAGTCCCACTCATCAAGTGGCCAGTGATATCCTCTCAGTGTTACCCCAGTGGCAATTCCATCACTTCATCATCAATATCAATATGTTCACCTGTCCACCCAATCATACCCATATTTAGCATCCTTTTACAGACCCATTAGGTGTATGTAAAGTGAACTGGATTCCATATTGATACTATAATGAAATCTGGTTTGAGGACAAAAGAGACCTACTCAAGAAAGACCTATGGTGCGACAACCATGTAGCTTTCTTGTGCGGATCGATCCAGTCCCATGTCAATGACATGTACCTATATTCATGACTGACTATATAAGTACTATGGCTAGTTAAGAACTACCATACAGTCATCGAATATACAAGTCTGTGGTTCTACTCGTTCCAACGATTAGAACAGACCTGGGATGGTTTTTATGATTAGCAATCAATGGATACTCTACTCATATTATAGCATAAGATATAAATGAAATAGATTAATTGCCTTTATTAATGTGACACAAATAATGTATTCATACATGACTCTTAATGTATAATACAAAATACAAGAATCCAATGCCCTAAGAACTAGGGCACACTAACATATAGTACTATTCACCCCCCTCTAGTGTTGTAGCTAGCCTATTTGGGACCGTCAAATACCTATGAAGCTATAGTGATCCTGAATTATTACTACACCCTATTCAAGAGATTCTGGATTCATTGATAATTACTTATTTATTCTTGATCTAATTCTTTTAAGTCTTTATATCAAATTGGTTTATATTAGATTCTATGTCATTTTACATCCTAAATATCGTTTATTCATGATTCATACATATTAAACAGCCATACATAACAGGTCAGATATAAACAAAGGAAATAAAGTCCTACTTAAGATTATTACAACCTTTTTTTTTAGAAAGGGAATGCATTTGTAAAAAATAATTAGAGGATACAACTTGAGCAATACAGTTTGATAAAAGAAAGTAAATAAATGCATAAAATAGATGAACATAAATCCTGCAAAATAGTACACAATTAGCAGATTGTGTGAGTCCAGCTCATCTTTTGTGTAATCGAGTTAAAGGCATATGGGCTCATCATGCTTACGAACCGCATTATTGCACACATGACTTAAAACAAGATAGAATTAGGGAAATAAGAGATTACGGGTGTGCTTGAGGGGATATTTATACTTAGGGAATTAGAACAAAACCATGTGGCTCTGTTCTTCGGAACAAAAGCCGAATGTATATTTTTATACAATTTAAAATAAAAAAAACTTAACCAATAGCAACAAGACTCGATCTAGAAAGTAGTAACCGAGTAATCTCGAACATCTTCGGAATGATCACATCCCAAATGCGTTGATTCGATTCAAAAAAATTATAATATCAGTGCTTTAGGGTTTTATTTTTATGATTTAATACCCAACTTTATCGATTATAAGGTTAGTTTTAGGGTTTGGAGAGAAGGAGGTTGAGTGATTTTTGTGTTTTAGCAATTTTGGAGTTTTGGTGCTTGGAGCTTCCTTCAATTCAAAATTACAAAGCTTTTTAGGGTTTTTCTAGGCTGAAATTTTTGTTGCATTTGCATTTTATCTGAAACTCATTTTGTAGGGGCAAAGGAATCCACAAAGAAGGGAAATAAATCAATCAAAATTAATGTGATTACTTTACATTCAGAAGCACATCTGTACGACTTTAAGGGGTTATAAGATAGGGCTATATGACCCTATTGATTGGTGGAAAGAGCCATACGACTCTATGCTAGGGTGGTAGAGCTATGTTCACAGCTGCACAACTGTATACATAGCAGCAAGACTCTGTTCATAGTGAATCAACAGGGCGGGTAAACTTTCACATAGTCTAACTTCTTTGTGAAACTCAGAATTAAGTGATTCTAGTTGCATTAGAACCATAGTTTTGAGATTGACATTTTGTTAGAAGACATCTCAGAGAAATTCTCAAAGGAACAATATGAAAATTGGTCATGAATTAAACTTGCATAAGTTGACATGCTTTCAGGCGCATTTGGCATAACTTTTCTATTTTAAGTCAAAATTTAGCTATTCCAATTGTGTTGGAATTGTCACATTGAGACAGAAGTCTTGACATGGGATGTTATGAAGAAATCATTGAAGGATAAGAATGCTAATTTGGGGTTTGACTCGGAAACCTAGCACTCTTAAGGAAGTAAGACTTATAACCCTAATCTTTGTAGGATTAGTTCGAGTCTTTTCTTGACATTTTTAGGACCCGTGAATCATCTAGAGCTCTTTTACAAGATTATTCTATAATGAAAAGGGAGTTAAGTTAGTTTCCTTATTGAGATTGAAAAATTCATGCTCACACTAGCGATAATCTATAATCATTCTTGTTTTCCCTCGCACCTACTCTGCATGGTTAATTACCATGAAGGATGGACTAAAATGTGGACTTTCACTACCTCTAATCAAACCTTTTCTAAATAACTTAGGAATTTCTTTATTAAATGCATCTATCGTCTGATTTGTATATGTGATATTTCTAGCTTAGATGATAGTGTTGAGATCATTTAATTCTAGCTTAGCTATTATACTATTTAATGATGGAACCTATCCCAGTTAGAAAACAAAACTTTCACAAAACAAATTTCTTTCTAATTAAGGTTCATTACCCAAAATCACTTGGCTAGATCATGGAAAGCAATAAAAGAAAGATGGATAATGGATTTTTCCCCTTTGTCGCCCTCGCAATGAAACTTCATTTGACAAGGACTTCAAATGTAGTCCCTCTACCACCACACACACGAAGTCTCCTAAGAAAGTGGTAGCTCTGGACCAAATCTCCAAAGAAAGCTGAACTTTTTGCTCTTAAGTTTCTCTACAACCCTAAAGAGAATGGTGGCTAAGGATAGAATTAGGTATTAGGGTTTTATCTTTTTCCTTATATATGAAACATAAAGGAGACAATACCCACAATACCCCTCCTTGCAAAATATTTAGATATTTTGACTAAAATATCTACCATATTTTACAACACTTTAACTTAACCAAATTCACCATATGGTAAATTTGAAAAGCTAAAATAACCAGTCTAAAAATACATTTATTATATTTTATTTGGGCCTTAACTAATTAATCCCATAAAATAAAATAACCCACTAACAATTTTTAATATGTAATTAATTCATATTAAATGGTTCATAATAAAACCACCTAAACTCCTTAGTGTGCGATCCTATAGATCCATCCAAATGTTGACCATGGCCCGAAATGACATTTGGCCAATAAGTTGCAAGTGGGCTCTAGTCAGCCATTACAACCCATAATTTGGATGAAGATGTTAAAATCAAACTGATATAAACCTATAGTATTCTTATATGATTCCTTGCACATATGATATCGATGTCCTACATAAGTATGATGTAAGCATGAGATTTTAATCCCTGATTTCAATGATGAAAACAAAGTTCTATTTAACATGTTTCTGTAGCCACACAAGTTAAAGTCAACTCAAAGTCGAAGCTACGGATTGTTGAATCGATCAAATTAAGGATTCTAGTTAACGTATAACACTCGTATGAATATAGGTTAGTGACCGTATGGTTATAGTTTCTACAATCATACAGATGTGGTGTATAATCATATGGATATTCAATAATCCACTCCACTTGCATCTAGATAGTAACTAAATCTCTAGTTTGAAAATGGTATAAAAAGAAAGTGATAAGGAGAGAGAAAAGGATGATCATTTTATGAGGCTGGAATCCTTATTAGGTTTGAAAGGAGTTAGAGAGAAAAGAGAAAGAAAAGAGAAGAGAAAGAAATGAACTGAAGGTTTTTCTTCATTTTCTTCCTTAATTCTCTAATATTAGGCTTTAAAATCTATTAGAAATTATAAGTGAATACTTCACTAAGTTTTATAATAGGTTCAAAGACTAAAACGAATCACAAACCCATAACTTTTAGAGATTTTTGATGATTTTCTAAGTTGTGGAGCCTTAATCGAATTTCAACAATCCAAAGCTCCTTTGAAGTGTTTTTGAACCATATAGCGGTGGATTCACGAGTCAAGGCTATATTTTTGAGAAACCAATAATTTTCCTGTATATTTCTTTCATTTTGGAACCATTTCATGCACTTTTCAACTTGCTCTGTTTTTATTCATTTTTGGTTTTGCCCAGAAATAACATCTGTACGGTCACTGACACAATCGCATGGTTATAGTGCTGGCGTACCTTAGTTCAAATGACATTGGTTCTTGTATTGTATTATTCTTTATATTTGGATATTTTGTATTATACATTTGTGTTGAAATAAAGACATGAATCTATTTATTCATATCTTGTGCTATTTATAAATAGAGTATTCGTTGATTATACCCATCCTAAAGTAAACCAATGTTGGTCATTGGATTATGAGACCTTATAGTAATGTTAATACTATAATCATAAAGATATCCCTGGTATGTTCTAATCATGGGAATGAATAGAACTAAAGACCATCATATCCTTGACTGGATGGCGACGTCTCACCTGCCATTGGACATGGAATGTCAGTCAATGATATAGGTACATGTTAGGTTACATGGTACCAGATCGATCCACCTCGAGAATACCACATGGTTTGATCATCATAGGTGTTTCTTAGGTAGGTCTTTCTATTATCCTTAACCATATATTCATTATAACATAACATGGGATCTCATACACCTTGATATAAGCCTGACGATCCGGTAACAGGGTGCCAAGTATAGGTATGTTAGGTGGGCCAGTGAACATGTTGATGTTGATAGTGAAGTTGAAGGAATTGCCACTCAGCGTCCCCTGAAATGATATCACTAGCCACTTGATGAGTGGGACTGACAAGTGTATGGCCATACCTGAATAAGTTGGGATATTTATTTGTGTTGCTCAGTCCACTCAGTATCAAGAAATAAATAAGCATGCAAGAGGATGACGAGGCCATGCCTCTTGCTTATATATCAATGTTAGTTGGCAAGGGATATACAAGATCACTATCGGGTAATGTTTCTCATTAGACTGCCAATCTCCGTCTTAATTGGGGCTTATAACGGTTTGCTAGAACCCACTTACACTCTGTAGGCCTTGGGCCCACTACTAACATAAAGCCGGACCCACAGGATCATACACATAAAACGACTAAACGTTGATAAATCAGAATAGAAAGGAAACCATATTAATTGAGTTAATGACATTAGGTTATGTCATATTTAATTCAATTATAAAGGTGAAATTAATTTTATTTGATTAATTAATTACATGTAGTAAATAATTAATTAAAGAAAATGGAATTTCCTTGATGGAAATTTAAATACAAAGGTTGTATTTATTAAGGTTGATTTTTATTTTAACTTTGGGTTATGTTAATTTGATAAAATTGTTTTAATTGTGTCAATTGGAATTTTATGATATGGTTTTATTTAATTCCAATGATGCAAATTAAATCAATTTAATCAAATAAAATTACCCTCTAGTTTCGATTAAAAACTTGGTATACTAAGGAGTATATAAGGAAGCCTTAAGCATATTTCTCCCCAACCCTAGCCACTAGAGAATTAGGCCAACATAGAGAATTGTAGTCGTTCCCCTCTAGCCAAAATCCTTTGGTTTCCGTTCAACCGTTCGCTAGCACAAATCGCGTTCAAGAGTCATTCATGTACTGGATTGTGGAGGAAAAGTGTAAGCGTCGGAATTTCAATCCTCTTCAAAAAAAAAAAAGGAGTCGTACGACTGTCAATACAGTCGTGAGACTGTAATTTAAAAAATTATAGTCGTGACGCCAGGGATCAAAACGACTTGGATAAGCTCCTAAAAGGTAGGCACTCCCTTTTCCTTTCCCTTTTTCCTGCTTTCTGGGTGCTGGATGTGATTTTTCTGCATTTCTATCCATTTTTCTGCGTTTCTGTTCTGGAAATCAAGAACAGTAGTGCGACTGCTCTTGAGTTCGATGAACAGTCGTACGACTGTAGTTACGGTCGTACGAGTGTTCTTGATTTCCAGGCGATTTTCTTTCCAGTTTTGTTTCAAATAAATTTATGGTGAGATTCTGACTTTGGTCTCGTTACAGTCGCACGACTGTAACATGCAACCAGAATCAGAATTTCCCTTTTTAATCCCAAACATTTCCAAAAATCCTTAAAAATTCAGAAAACCCCAAAAATCATCAAAATGAATTTTGTTGTGTGCATTCATGACCGTAGATTCAATTTTCAGTAAAATTGCATTTAGAACAATGCTACGACGGAGACCCAGTTCTCCCGAAAACCGACCCACCTCACATGTAAAAAATGCATGTAAACCGGAAAAATTGTTTTCAAAATGATTTTCCCATAAAAACCAAAATACAGGGACGTTTCAAAATGTTTTCTAGGTCTAACCGGACCGGCTAGCCGAGCCAACCTAGTTATCCCCTATATGCATTCCCCTAATTCTTGATTTTCCCAATTCTGTCTATTTGAGTCCTATCTATGGCGTGCCGTATTTTGTGCTAACCCTCTGTTTTGCAGGTTTTAATTTCTTTTATTTTCATTTTGGATGTAATTTAATAGATTAAATCGTGTATCCTAGGCGATTGTATTTTTCTAGACATATCGTGTATTCTAGGCGCTTGTAAAAGTGAGGCTGAGAGCTTTTATTTTTTATTCAATCGGGTTGTAATAATTTAATCATTTACTATTTTTACTTAACATGTATGTGTTGGATTTGCCCTAGTCCTAAGGCATTGGTCCTTGTGTTTGTATTATACATTGTACCTTTTATGTAAGATATGTATGATACAATTTGTGATAATCAATAAAGGCATCAATCTATTTACTATATGTCTTGTGCAATATTTTAAATAGAGTATCCAATGGACATATCCATATCCATGTTGTCAAGTGTGAGGCACTTGGCAGTAAGACTGTGGCAAAATATCTCCAAAAATTCGGCCAACATGTCACCAAGGAAGGGCATCACTTTTTCATGCCCAATACCATACTTACATCTTTGATTTTATGTGATGTCACATTAAATTTTATTCCTACATGTATGTAACACTCTTATACTATATAATATGTTACTTACACCAAAATAAAATTCATTTGTGACATATCAACTAAACCAAGAGATTAAATATGACATCCACAAGATGACAAACATGTAAACCTATACATGTAGAATTATTCCCACCTAGGAAATAAACACTTAACTTAATTCATTGAATTAATTAAGTGATGACCTAAGAAATATTAACTATATTATACTTGACCAATCCAATTGAGCTAAATAATATAATTAATACACCTCTCTCTTGTTTTGATGTGTATACACCAAGTACACACTTAATCCGACTAGTCAAAGTCCAGACATTCAATGTGTACGATCCGATGGGCCCGTCTTTATGTTGGCAGTGAGCTAATGCCCACAGACTCCAGTTGGGCTCTAGCAAGCCACTGTAGCTCCCAATTAAGATGGAGTAAGCAGTCAAACTGAAACTTTAACCCAGTAGTTGAACTTGTACATCCCATGTCATCGATATCGGAGTCCAACACAGAGGCATGGTGTGATCACCCTCTATTGTGTATGGACATTAACTTGATCCCGAATGCACTGATATTCACAAATAAGTTCCAACTTGTTTGGGTGTGGCCACACTCTTATCAGCTGTATTCATCAAGAGGCCGGTGATATCTTCTCAGTGAAACACTGAGTGACATTCCCATCTGCATATCCATAGCACTGCAATGTTCATTAACATACCCGAACGTACCCGTACTTGGCACCCTTTTACAGGCCCGTTGGGTGTACACCAAAGTATGCCACTTCACATCCAGTACCATCATATGGTCAGGTCAAAGGATCCATACAAGTACTACACGAGAATCCGATGTGATGTGATACCATGTGGAGTCTCGTTAAGTGGATCGATCCAGTACCATGCCCTTTTTGCATGTACCCATTAACCTGGTTGACATTCCATGTTCTATGACCGATAAGACACCGCCATACAACCAAGGTTAATGATAGTCTGTAGTTCCATTCATTCCCATGATTGGAACAGACTACGGATGACTTTATGGCCATATCGTTTTAATACGGTTAATTGAAATTGGTTCGGGTTTTCTTGGCACGATTACCGGACGGCTAATTTTGGAATTCATGGTTACCCAATTAGATTGGGAGCAATTTTGCCTGGGTTGGAGACCCAAAGCCTGCACCGGTTTAGAACCATGATCGGCCGAAATTTGGCGATTTCAAAATAATGGCTATGGACAAATGAAATCGGATTAAATCATGCATTTAACATGCTTATAAAATACATGATGTATTGGTTTACATGTATGATTGAATATGTGGATGGATGTATATGGGCCTAATTTATGTTGGGTTGTAATATTCTTTTGTGTTTACGACCTGCGTGTCGTTTTCCTTTTCTGTAATTTTATTATATATATGTATTCTAAAATTATGTAAGCAAGGAGGCGATTGGATTGGCGAGCCCAGAAGGAATAGGAGGCGGCCCACCTGATGCTGTTCTAGTATAGGTTTACTAGAATGATATTAGGATGTAAATTTTGGCCCGTTGCGTTCCATTCTTTAATTTAATTATGCGGTATTTATTTGCATGTGCGAATGTATGTACAAACCCTTTTTCACCCGCTTTGCATCTAAGCCGTTATTAATTGAATCGAATAACCAAATGGTAATTACTAAGTCTCTTAAAAGTGCTTCCCTCATTCATAACCTACTCGAAGTGGGGATAGGCCAGTTGTAGACCAACCCTCGTTGGATGCACTGGAGTATCGTCATTTTGTATTGGGTTGGAGTATTGGTTACTCTAACACTTGGATGGAGGTTTTGACTTAGCGTGGGTAGTAGGATGTTCCTGGCCGTAAGCACAGATGGGTAAGTGCCAACAGACCCATCAAACCGAGAGTCCCTAGGTTGGGATTGGACGGCGTTCCTACCTAAAAATTGGGGTATAGTTGTTCCAGGCCCTCGTCTGGCTATATCTTAATATAATATGGATCTCGGCCCATGAGCCCAACAACTCGGTTTTATTAATAACATTATTCATTATTAATTATGGGAAAATTTGTTAAGTCCTTTATTAACACTCATTTATTTTTCTGTGTAGTAATCAATGGCATCGAATAACACTTTATCACTGCGCACTATCCTTGAGAAGGACAAGCTTTCTGGTCCTAATTTCCTGGACTGGTCTAGGAACTTACGCATAGTTCTAAGACAGGAGTCTAAGGAATATGTACTGGAAAGGCCTGTACCGGCCGCACCTACTGGGCGTAATCCACCAGCTGCTCAGCTGGAGGAATACGGGGTGCATGTGAAGGATAACCGGGATGTTACTTGCCTTATGTTGGCGTGCATGGTCCCCGAACTACAAAAACAGTTTATGGACCATGAGGCCTATGCTATGATAACAACTCTAAACGAGATGTTTCAGGAACAGGCACGTCAGGAAAGGTACCTGACGAATAAGGCATTCCATTCCTGCAAAATGGGGACTGGGACATCTGTGAGCGCTCACGTGCTCAAGATGAAAGGCTATTTGGATTCTTTACCCCGTCTCGGGTCGCCCATTTCACAGGAATTGGCGGTTGATACCATCCTGGCTTCCTTGCCGGAGTCTTATGATCAGTTCATCCTAAATTACAACATGCAAGGGATGAACAAACCTGTTAGTGAGCTGCATGGGATGCTTAAGCTTACTGAACAGTCGGTCAAAAAGACTCCACCGGTACTTATGGTAAACAAGGGGAAGGCTCCTCTTGTAAAGGCCAAGGCTAAGACAAAGGCTAAAGCTAAGGCTAAGAAAGCCAAAGCTAAGAAGGCCAAGGTCTAGCCTAAGGCCCGTCCTGAGGATGTCTGTTTCGGGTGCAAGCAGACGGGACATTGGAAACGATCATGTCCAAAGCTTCTGGGAGAGCAAAAGAAGGCGCAGGGCGCGTCTTCATTAGGTATATATGTCATAGACATTAACCTTACTGTTTCAACATCTTGGGTATTGGATACTGGATGTGGTTCTCACATTTGTTGTAATGTGCAGGGACTTAGGAACAAAAGATCACTAGGATCAGGAGAAGTGGACTTGCGGGTCGGGAATGGAGCAAGGGTTGCAGCCACTGAGATCGGCGAGTACCAGCTTAAGATGCCTAGTGGATTAGTTTTGTTACTGGAACAATGTTATTTTGTACCTGCAATGTGCAGGAATATTATTTCTGTTTCAGTTTTGGATACTTCTGGATATGTATTTACTATTGGTAATGGTAATATGGTTATATCTAGAGAAGGCATATTTTATGGAAATGCTCTATTAAATAATGGCCTTTATATCCTGAATTTAAATGAAACTAATGTTGGAGATTGTGCCCTAAGGCCAATATTGGATTATGTAATTTGACTTCTAAGATTAATCTAGTGTAGATTAATATTATCATTTATGTTTGTATGTTAGCATTTATGATAAGTATCCATGAATAAATCGTGTTATTCTAAATATCCCTAGTCGATTGTTATTATGGGAATAATAACAAACTAAGACTAGTGTGAGTGATAATGGATATTCATAAGATGAATATAGTGTATACAGATACAGATTATACTCACGGGTAATATGTTAGAGAACATGTTACTGGAGACCCACTATGAGATCAAGTTCATGGTCATGTGTCACAACTGATCTTGATTATAGTAGTGTCATTAGCTGATTCCTTTGACCTGAGGTCACCATTGATTCCGGGATGAACTCATGTTGTGCTTTGACGCAGTCAAACGCTGCTCGTAACAGAGTAGTTATAAAGGCTGTGATTGGGTACGATATGACTCATGCCTTGGGATGTGAGTGACAGATATGGGATTTTGTCCCTCTCTAACAAGAGAGCGATATCACTGGGCCCCTCGATAAGTAAGACTGTTAAATGCATGGCCGTGCTCAAATAAATTGATAATAGTATCAATTGATTTGTCTGGACAGTTTACTTTGAGATCGAGAAAGCATATGATTAATTATATAAGATTGACAAGTGTACCATGTCTTATGATTAATCATGATATCAAAGAGATAAAAGGGAACATGACATTCTATAAATAGGTATTGGATCATTCCAATCATGTTAATTGGGTAGTCATAAAGGCTTGCTAGAGTCCGCTTATGACCTATAAGGATATTATGGTAATCTCCTTATTGCCAATTAATATGAACCTATGGGGTCACACACAAAGAGCAAAATGAAGTTCATCTTATCGGGTATAAATTATTATTGGATAATAATTTATGGATGAGAAAGAGAATAAATATATATAGTGATATATATTTAAGTGTGTATATATATAAATATTAATTTGATTAATATTGCATAAAGTATGCTACATATTATAATTAAATTATATAAAGATATAATTAATTATAATATTATATATACATATGTGTATTATGGAGAATTGATTTGATTTAATGTTAATTGAGAATTAATATTAAATTGTGTGGGTTAATATATAATTATAACTAATAGGTGTATTAGGTTATAATTATAATTAACTAATTAGGTTTTATATTTAAGGAAATAAAAACCTAAACCTAATCACACTCTCCAAAATACACTAACTGAATTCGGCCAGCCACCATAAGAAAAGTAGCCAGCCGAAATTCTCCTCCCAAGCCAAAGGGAAAAATCTGATTTTTCTGCTCTTTTCTCTCGTTCGAAGAATTGTTCTTCAATCCCGGCGCTAGCACGCGGTGAATGAATTGCTCCGTGTGGATCAACCGTAGAGGGAAGCTACTTTGGTTCCTAATTGATTCAAAACCTACAAAGAATTAAGGTAATTCTTTAACCCTCCTTCCAATTCAATGCAATGTACATGGGTCCTTGGTGGGGATTAATCCTTTTATTTCCGCTGCGTATTGTTTTTGTGCGATTAAATCCCCAACAGTGGTATCAGAGCCACTTGTGCATTGGTTGAATTGGATTTGTTATTTTGATTAGATCAAAATTGCATGTTAGGGTTGTATGATCTTGATTTAGGGTTCTATGTTATTGTGAATAACATTCTTGATTTGATTTGGAAGTTAATCATTATGAATGATTTGTTTTACACTTGATTTGGATCATTTGGGGGCTGAAAATTCTGGGTTCAGCTTGTTGGCACGCCGGCGTGCTGGCATGGCACGGCGTGCCAACTGGAAATTGTTTCCAGAAAATGAACCAGAATGGTGGCACGCCGGCGTGCCAACCTTGGCACGGCGTGCCACCTGGGAATTTTCAGAATGGCTTGTTTTTCTGCGCGACGTGCTGTTTGTTTGACAAATGCAACTGAGAAGCAGTTTGGGGGCACGACGGCGTGCTGGATCGGCACGCCGTGCCAACTGATTGGCACGCCGTGCCAACATGAGTGGCACGCCGTGCTCCCTTGATGCTGCGCGCAGCATTGGATGCTGCAGTGCGCGAAAAATTTGGGTTTGGGTTTGGGTTTGGTGTTCTTCGTTTAAGTGTGGAAATTGTTTCTACATATTTACGATTTTCCAATCAATTATTTATAAATGCAATGAGATTGTGTTTTAGCGTTTTGAACCCTAAATCTTGAAGATTTTATGCATGGTGTTTTGGTATGGTTTTTGGACCCCATGGATGGTTTTGTTTCTTTTGGTTTTATAGATGTAAGGTTTTGTATAAATACGGCCTGCGAGTCGTTTGTATTTATGTAATCTTATTTTTCTAGATAAATTGTATAGGATGCAATTTATTATATGTAAATTTATTTTACTAGAAAGTTGTATAGGATACAATTTTGTAAAATATGTAAATCCATGAGATGGTGCCAAGGAACAAAGACGTGAGGACGGATCCAAGGGGTGCGGGAGAGCTGTGACCATGCGATGGTTACAACCACCTAGGAAATGACCTGTTGATTTTCATATTGGCCTATGAAAATCAATGTAGATAAAACCATACCATAACACGGTTTTGAGTCTTATGCATGTTATATTTATTTTATGCCATAAGATGCCATGTTAATAAATATAGATGCATGTTAGAAATTATTTTGCTTGTGATGCAAATGTTTATATATATGTGTAAATGCATGCCTTGTTTCTTTTAGATGCCATGTGATGCCATGCTAGATTGCATGCTTAACATATGTATGACATAGGATGCCATGCTAATTAGTATTAACAAATGTATGTTTAATATTAATGCCATGAATTGTATGAGATACAATTAAACCACAGGATTTTATAAACCCTAAATAAACTTAAGAAGTTTATATTTGCCACCCAATTACGTATAACACTAGTCAAGTACTATGTTCGCATCATGGTAGCCACGCCAAAGCGGGTACGCATGTTGTGACCTTAGCGAAGCGATAATATGAGAAATGGTGATTCTCATTGTGTTGTAATTGGTTTAACAAAGGGTTAATCAAAAAGGTGTTTGAGCCCGAGGCAAAGATGAGATGAGTAACATACAATTAAACATGATATATGATATCATGCATCTCATAAATTAGAAGAGTTGCATAATGATGCAATTGGCAAAGAAGTGCACATCCAAAATATGTTTAAATGGTTTAAAGCATGATTTTGAGTCTTTGCCTACCGAAATTATATTTAATCATAGGGACATGCCAAAGCAGTGCTATGGTTAAGTATGGATTTTGGATCTTCACCCACTTGAATATTTTAAAGGGTTTTATAATTTAAGTGGGAGCATTTAAATAAAAATCTTTACATGCTTTATTATAGTTATGATTGCTATTACCATGATCTCGATTGTTATTGAACTTTGAGAATTGTTCTCAAATCAAAAGGAATTATATGTTCTCAATAATCCTTTTGCCCAATGAACCACTAGCAATTGTAATACGAGTATAAAAGATGCTTACTTGAAGCATCGAAGGGACTCTGTTTAAAATTTATTATCTTACACTTGCCACCAATTCTTCCGCACGTGGAAGTTTTACTTGAGGTATATGATACATCACAAATGGAAATGTTCCATCAGTTAGTGAGCAAGAAAAGATAAGTGTTTGAGGCAACATTTTCTCATTGGCCTCCAAAAGGCATTAAGATGTGATCTTGAATTCATTATTTGATAGTCATTGGTGATGAACTATCATTTGAATGACATGGGGAAAATTGTGAATTAGTTGCATAGGATGCAAAAGAATGTTAAGTTATCCATAAAGGATAAGCCCGCCTCGAATTGTGTGCTTATGGTTCAAAAGGAAAAGGATAAAAGGAAGGTCGAAAAGCATAAAGACCGAAAGGTTCGGGTGAAACATGTTTTAAAAGACCAAAGCTGTCGGCATAGAGAGATCTCCAAAAGAAGGGTGTTGCCATTTCTAGAATGAATCGTTCATTAGAATAGAAATAGCAAACTTTGTTTGGAGAACTATAAGAAGATGAAAGGCAGTGAGACTGCTACCTTAAGTATTTATTAACTATTCTACTTTTGTTTCTATATCAAAAGGTATTCGATATCGTTGTGAATCTCATATTAGTAGAATATGAAGAATCACAACTTGAATAGAAACCTTATGAAGGTGAAAGGTAGAATGCGAATAGGCAAAAGAAGCAAAGGTTGTTACTCGAAGGTTTTTGAACTTTTACATGAAAGTTGTGAACTTCAAGTTAAAAGTTATGAACCTTTTTACATAAAAGTTATGAACTTTGGTTAAAGGTTATGAACTTTTGCATGTGAGTTACGAACTCTTGTTGCCTATTGAACTTGTTAGCTTAAGTAAACAAATGTTGTTTATTTTATAATTGTGAATTATAAACTTTATAAAGACATGATTATGAAATGTAGATTTACATAATTGTCTTTATATGTGGAGCCCATCTGTAACATAAATACTGTAAGGATCGAATCAAATAGTTTGATTCAACCTATTTTGGCAGTGTCGTCTTGGAGACATAAGCAAAGTCGCATTACGAAACTCCATGAGAATGGACTTTTGGATTCATGAGATTATGAATCATCTTGAATCATGCGAATGTTGTATATTGTAAAAGATGACAAAAGTGGTTCTTTGCTAAAAGTAGTTAAAGAATAATCGATTTATTAAGCATTATACATGTGGATGTATATGAATTATAAATCAACTGCTAAAGGAGGTTTTAATACTTCATTACTTTTATGGAACTTTTCACTAGATAAGAGTATCTAATGAAACACGAGTTTGGAACTTTTGAAGTGTTCAAAAGCTTGTAAAAGGAGTATGAAGCATCTTGACAAGATAGTAAAGTCACTTAGATATGATCCAAGTGGTGAACATTTGAGTCAAGATTTTGACAATCGTCTTAGAGATTGTGGGACTGTCTCACAATTGACTCCTCCAAGTACGCCACAAAGGATGTTGTGTCGAAAAGGGAGTAATCGAACTCTATACAGATATAGTTCAATCTATGATGAAGTCAAGTTGATCATTGTTTTCTCGAAAATATGCCATTAAAGCAGCTGTGTATATTGTTCCGTCTAAAACAATTCATGAATCAACATATGAGATATGGTTGGGTAAGAGACCCAAGTTGTTTCATTGAATAAGTTTAGGGCTGTAATGCTTATTTCGAATAAGTTGGCACCTAAATTTAAATGTCGTATTGTGGATTACTCAAAAGGAAAGTAGGAGTTGTTACTCCTGTGTTTCTTTGGGATACAAAATAGTTGTAGCTAGAAATGGTTTCCCCTTGAAGAGGGAGTTAATTTCTAGAAGAGTTAGTGGGAGTAAAGTACACCTACAAAACTCGGAATTCACAAAGTGACATTAACGTTGAAGAGGAACGTGGAAATGGTTTCATGATCATTGTTGAAATTACACAAGTCCAATGAAAGTCTAGTGGAATACGACATGATTAGGAGAGATATGGATTTCTCAAAATCATGATGTAGTTTTACTAAATTGGAATAAGTCTTCTTTTATGAAGAAGCAATGTTAGATTTTGAATCTAATAAGTGACTTGATGCTACAAAGGTTGAAGATAAGTCCATGTCTAACAATCAAAGTATAGACTTTGATAAATCTTTTAGAAGATGCATATGCAATGGTTGCAAGTGAGTTTTCAAATTGAAAACCGACATGAATGGTGATCTTCAAACTTATAAAGCACGACTAGTGACAAAAAGGGGTTATAAACAAGTTCATAGTAGTGACTATGAGGATACGAACAAATTCATAGTAGGACTATGATAAAATCCTTTTTCGTCATTAATCATGATCAAGTCAAATTGAGTTCTTGTTGCCACATCCGCATAATATGATTATAAAATATGGCAAATGGATATCAAAATCTGTTTTCTACGTGAAAACATGATTGAGGATGTGTACGTGACACAACCCAAAGTTTTTGAGCATCCAAAGAATTCAAATAGCGTATGCAAGTTTCAAAGATTCTTATAAGGATCGAAACATGCATCAAATAGTTAGAATCATAGTTTTGATAAAGAAATCAAATGGTTTGATTTTATCAAAAGGATGATGAATCTTGTGTTTCAAAAGGATCAGTGGGAGCATATCGGTATTCCTAACGCTATATGTGGATGACATATGGCTTGTTGGAAATAACATTCTTACCTTGCAAGAAGTAAAATCTTGGCTAAGAAAGTAATTTCGGTTAATGTTATAAGCATGACTGCCTGTGTTCTTGAAATTGGAATCTATAGAGATAGATCTAAAAGAATGTTTTGGCTTAAGTCAAAGCATTGAAAGCGTTCAATGTAAAAAGACTTAATAGAAGCTTGCTTATGTTAACTGCACATATACAACTGATTGCAATTAGTTGCAATATATCAGTCGAGATCTAGTATTCTCTTAAAAAGAGATGTTATGATTTTGAAAGGTTCAAAATAAAACAATATAGCTAAATATCTATAATAGTAGTCAAAGTATATTGTTACATATGATGTAAAAGAAATTTTGGATGAAGAAGTTCATCAAAATTTTTGTGTTTTGTTCTAAGCATTGCTTATCCTGTGAGACTATTGTAGGGACAATAGTTCAATGCGTAAGAACCCTGTATGACACAAGCATATACTTAGGCGTCTTTCACTAATTTAGAGAGGCTATCTCTAAAGAAAGAGTGAAAATGTGTAAAGTAGCAACGGAAGCGAAAATTAATAATTCACTGACAAAGACTCCCGCACGAATGAATACATGAAAGTCATGTAGGTCAATGGGTATAAGATACATGTATGATTGGCCATAGTGCAAGTGGGAGATTGTTGGAGATTGTGCCCTAAGGCCAATATTGGATTATGTAATTTGACTTCTAAGATTAATCTAGTGTAGATTAATATTATCATTTATGTTTGTATGTTAGCATTTATGATAAGTATCCATGAATAAATCGTGTTATTCTAAATATCCCTAGTCGATTGTTATTATGGGAATAATAACAAACTAAGACTAGTGTGAGTGATAATGGATATTCATAAGATGAATATAGTGTATACAGATACAGATTATACTCACGGGTAATATGTTAGAGAACATGTTACTGGAGACCCACTATGAGATCAAGTTCATGGTCATGTGTCACAACTGATCTTGATTATAGTAGTGTCATTAGCTGATTCCTTTGACCTGAGGTCACCATTGATTCCGGGATGAACTCATGTTGTGCTTTGACGCAGTCAAACGCTGCTCGTAACAGAGTAGTTATAAAGGCTGTGATTGGGTACGATATGACTCATGCCTTGGGATGTGAGTGACAGATATGGGATTTTGTCCCTCTCTAACAAGAGAGCGATATCACTGGGCCCCTCAATAAGTAAGACTGTTAAATGCATGGCCGTGCTCAAATAAATTGATAATAGTATCAATTGATTTGTCTGGACAGTTTACTTTGAGATCGAGAAAGCATATGATTAATTATATAAGATTGACAAGTGTACCATGTCTTATGATTAATCATGATATCAAAGAGATAAAAGGGAATATGACATTCTATAAATAGGTATTGGATCATTCCAATCATGTTAATTGGGTAGTCATAAAGGCTTGCTAGAGTCCGCTTATGACCTATAAGGATATTATGGTAATCTCCTTATTGCCAATTAATATGAACCTATGGGGTCACACACAAAGAGCAAAATGAAGTTCATCTTATCGGGTATAAATTATTATTGGATAATAATTTATGGATGAGAAAGAGAATAAATATATATAGTGATATATATTTAAGTGTGTATATATATAAATATTAATTTGATTAATATTGCATAAAGTATGCTACATATTATAATTAAATTATATAAAGATATAATTAATTATAATATTATATATACATATGTGTATTATGGAGAATTGATTTGATTTAATGTTAATTGAGAATTAATATTAAATTGTGTGGGTTAATATATAATTATAACTAATAGGTGTATTAGGTTATAATTATAATTAACTAATTAGGTTTTATATTTAAGGAAATAAAAACCTAAACCTAATCACACTCTCCAAAATACACTAACTGAATTCGGCCAGCCACCATAAGAAAAGTAGCCAGCCGAAATTCTCCTCCCAAGCCAAAGGGAAAAATCTGATTTTTCTGCTCTTTTCTCTCGTTCGAAGAATTGTTCTTCAATCCCGGCGCTAGCACGCGGTGAATGAATTGCTCCGTGTGGATCAACCGTAGAGGGAAGCTACTTTGGTTCCTAATTGATTCAAAACCTACAAAGAATTAAGGTAATTCTTTAACCCTCCTTCCAATTCAATGCAATGTACATGGGTCCTTGGTGGGGATTAATCCTTTTATTTCCGCTGCGTATTGTTTTTGTGCGATTAAATCCCCAACAACTAATCAAGTCTATAACATAAATACTAAAAGGATTAAACCAAATGGACTTAATCCTGTGTACCTTTGGCATTGTCGTTTAGGCCACATAAACGAAAAACGCATAGCTAGACTCCACAAAGCTGGAATTCTAGGATCTTTTGACTTGGAGTCACTTGATATTTGTGAGTCTTGTTTACGGGGTAAAATGACTAAAGCGCCATTTAGCAAGAAAGCTGAAAGGGCTACTGGCTTATTAGACCTAATACATTCGGATGTATGTGGACCTATGAGCACTGCTGCCAGGGGTGGGTTTCTGTACTTCGTCACCTTTACAGACGATTTCAGCAGATATGGCTATGTCTATCTGATGAAACACAAGTCTGAAACACTTGATCGGTTCAAGGAATTTAGGAACGAAGTACAGAACCAATTAGGCCGAAATATCAAAGCCCTTCGGTTGGACCGAGGTGGCGAGTATATGAGCTTAGCGTTTGATTCATACTTGAGAGAGCATGGAATAGTTCCACAGCTCACTCCTCCAGGAACACCACAATGGAATGGGGTGTCCGAACGGAGGAATAGGACCCTGTTAGACATGGTCCGTTCAATGATGAGTCATGCTTCTCTCCCAACAAGTTTCTGGGGATATGCTCTTGAGACAGCAGCTCTCCTTTTGAATAGTACTCTGACTAAGGCAGTGGAAAAGACCCCATTTGAGATATGGACGGGCAGGGCGCCCAATGTGTCTTTCCTACGGATTTGGGGTTGTTATGCCCATGTCAAGAAATTGACTGGGGGCAAACTAGAACCCAAAACCGACAAATGCCTGTTTGTGGGCTACCCTAGGGAAACCAAAGGGTATTACTTCTACAACCCCGCCGAGAACAAGGTGTTCGTGGCACGGAAAGGGGTCTTTCTTGAAAATGAGTTCATTTCCAAGAAAGATAGTGGGAGTAATGTTAAACTCAGGGAAGTTCAAAGCTCAGAAACTCCTGAAAAGGATAACTCGGAGACCAGGGTGGAGCTTCCACAGGAGGAAGCACCAGCCCAGGTCACACAAGGACCTAGAAGGTCTGGTAGGGATCGTCGGGAACCTGAGAGATATGGGTTTCTTGTTACCGATGATAACACTCTTTTTGTCTTCGATGAAGAAGAGCCGAAAACCTACCAGGAGGCTATAGCTAGCCCACTGTCCGCAAATTGGCAAAAGGCCATGGAGGCAGAAATGCAATCTATGTATGATAATCAGGTTTGGAATCTGGTTGATCCACCTCCGGGTGCTAAGGTAATAGGTTGCAAGTGGTGCTACAAGCTTAAGCCAGATAACACCTTTAAGGGGCGGCTAGTAGCGAAAGGTTTCAGGCAAGTCCATGGAATCGACTATGATGAAACTTTCTCACCAGTCGCTATGCTCAAATCCATAAGGATCCTGCTGGCCATAGCCGCATGGTACGACTATGAGGTCTAGCAGATGGATGTCAAAAACGCTTTTCTTAATAGAAAGCTACTCGAGGATGTGTATATGGCACAGCCTGAGGGTTTTGTCGATCCACAGTATCCTGAAATGGTATGCAAGCTTCAAAGGTCTATTTATGGATTGAAGCAAGCATCCCGAAGTTGGAATCTTCGATTCAATGAGGCTATAAAGGAATATGGCTTCATACAGAATCAAGATGAGCCTTGTGTGTACAAAAGGATTAATGGGAGCATTGTCACATTCCTGGTCTTATATGTGGATGACATCCTTCTTATTGGAAGCGACATACCAACACTGCAAGGGGTAAAGCAGTGGTTGTGTAAGTGCTTCACAATGAAGGACTTAGGGGAAGCTGAGATGATCCTAGGGATCAGGATCTACAGGGATAGACCCAATCACCTCCTGGGCCTAAGTCAGGCTAAGTACATAGACAAAGTTCTGAAAAGATTCAGCATGGACCAGGCTAAGAAAGGTTTCTTGCCAATGGGTCATGGGCTGAAACTTAGTAAGAAAAACTGTCCTAACACAAGGCAGGACAGGGAGAACATGAAAGTAGTCCCATATGCTTCGGCTATAGGATCAATCATGTACGCCATGCTATGTACAAGACCTGATGTCGCCTTTGCACTAAGTATGACTAGCAGGTACCAGCAAGATCCTGGGGAGGATCACTGGAAAGCTGTCAAAGCAATCCTAAAGTACCTTAACTGGACTAAGGATAGCTTCTTAGTGTATGGAGGTCAGGAAGAGTTATCAGTTACTGGGTACACTGATGCAAGCTTCCAGACTGACCAGGATGAATATAAGTCGCAGTCAGGATATGTATTCATGCTTAATGGTGGTGCTATAAGCTGGAGAAGCTCCAAGCAACCGACCATAGCGGATTCTATCACAGAAGCTGAGTACATTGCAGCGTGTGATGCAGCTAAGGAAGCTATATGGATTAAGAAGTTTATCATGGAACTGGGGGTAGTTTCAACTATCCAGGACCCAGTTGATATCTTCTGTGACAACAATGGGGCTGTTGCACAAGCTAAGGAGCCCCGGTCACATAGGAACTCGAAGCACGTACTCAGGAAGTTTCACCTCATCAGAGAAATCGTTGAGAGGGGTGATATTTCATTACGACGAGTGGACACCGAGGAGAATGCCGCAGATCCTTTGACCAAGGCGCTGGCTCAGCCCAAGCACGAGGGTCATATTAGATCTATAGGGCTTAGGCCCATGCCTAGTTGGTACTAGTGCAAGTGGGAGATTGTTGGATTTGCCCTAGTCCTAAGGCATTGGTCCTTGTGTTTGTATTATACATTGTACCTTTTATGTAAGATATGTATGATACAATTTGTGATAATCAATAAAGGCATCAATCAATTTACTATATGTCTTGTGCAATATTTTAAATAGAGTATCCAATGGACATATCCATATCCATGTTGTCAAGTGTGAGGCACTTGGCAGTAAGACTGTGGATAGGGAAAATGATATGGCCATAAAGTCATCCGTAGTCTGTTCCAATCATGGGAATGAATGGAACTACAGACTATCATTAACCTTGGTTGTATGGCGGTGTCTTATCGATCATAGAACATGGAATGTCAACCAGGTTAATGGGTACATGCAAAAAGGGCATGGTACTGGATCGATCCACTTAACGAGACTCCACATGGTATCACATCACATCGGATTCTCGTGTAGTACTTGTATGGATCCTTTGACCTGACCATATGATGGTACTGGATGTGAAGTGGCATACTTTGGTGTACACCCAACGGGCCTGTAAAAGGGTGCCAAGTACGGGTACGTTCGGGTATGTTAATGAACATTGCAGTGCTATGGATATGCAGATGGGAATGTCACTCAGTGTTTCACTGAGAAGATATCACCAGCCTCTTGATGAATACAGCTGATAAGAGTGTGGCCACACCCAAACAAGTTGGAACTTGTTTGTGAATATCAGTGCATTCGGGATCAAGTTAATGTCCATACACAATAGAGGGTGATCACACCATGCCTCTGTGTTGGACTCCGATATCGATGACATGGGATGTACAAGTTCAACTACTGGGTTAAAGTTTCAGTTTGACTGCTTACTCCGTCTTAATTGGGAGCTACAGTGGCTTGCTAGAGCCCAACTGGAGTCTGTGGGCATTAGCTCACTGCCAACATAAAGACGGGCCCATCGGATCGTACACATTGAACGTCTGGACTTTGACTAGTCGGATTAAGTGTGTACTTGGTGTATACACATCAAAACAAGAGAGAGGTGTATTAATTATATTATTTAGCTCAATTGGATTGGTCAAGTATAATATAATTAATATTTCTTAGGTCATCACTTAATTAATTCAATGAATTAAGTTAAGTGTTTATTTCCTAGGTGGGAATAATTCTACATGTATAGGTTTACATGTTTGTCATCTTATGGATGTCATATTTAATCTCTTGGTTTAGTTGATATGTCACAAATGAATTTTATTTTGGTGTAAGTAACATATTATATAGTATAAGAGTGTTACATACATGTAGGAATAAAATTTAATGTGACATCACATAAAATCAAAGATGTAAGTATGGTATTGGGCATGAAAAAGTGATGCCCTTCCTTGGTGACATGTTGGCCGAATTTTTGGAGATATTTTGCCAAGTTGTGGTGAGTCATATGTGATAAGAAGGATGACTCACAGTAAGGACAAAAGGTGATGATCATTTGTGATGAGTCATGGTTTGACTTAAGGTGGAAAAGTTGGACTTTTCTACTTGAGATCTTTATGTGATGAGTCATGGTTTGTCTTTTAGGGATATAAAAGAAATATGGCAGCCATATTTCTCACTTCTTGGCCGAAATTTACACCTCCCCTCACTCTCTCTTATTGATTTTCCGAACCGCTAGCACGGGTTTCAGTCCGAGAGCCGTTCGTGTACGAGACGAAGGAGGAATCCTAATTTGGTTTCTGCAGTCATCATCTGTCTCTTGGAGAGACTTAAGGTGAATTTTTAAAACCTTCATCCTTGTGCTTTGTGTTTTTGATTTCCACTACTTAAGCTCCTGGGACCGGATTCGAGGAAATCGACACGTATTTCCGCTTTTTCGGTCGATTTCCTGTGACGAATCCCAACAGTATGCGCGTTGTATGTCTTTTTATTTCAATAAAATTGACTTTAAAATTTGAAATACCATCTTTGGACATTGACCAATATTTATGTTAATTAGACACGAAATAAGGGACTTGTCCGGACCCGAATCTCTGGATAGTGTAGGGACCGTTCGTCTGGTTCAACTGCATTAAGAATTTCCCGGTTGAGCTGAGCCAGGTGGCGACTCTACAATATTCATCGATACTTAGGTCTCGGTTCTTTTAAGAATTAATTCCATTTATTTTTTCATAAAAACGAATTTCCATTTATAAAACCCTCATGCGAGGGAGGGGCCCGCCCAAGATCGTGGCGCCCCTTCCGAAAGGGAGTCTCGCGTGCCGTCGAAAATGCGTCATCCGCTCACAGTGGCGACTCTGCTGGGGATTTCTTCAAGAAGTTTTCAAAAACTTAAAAGAATTTGACAAGCCCTGAAAAGTGTCTAATTAAAATAAGGTGGATGATTCTCGATTGGTATTTCATTTTGCATTTTTAGCTAGACATGCTTGCATTAGATTTAGTATCCATTTATAGCCCAGTGGATTGTTGAAGTGTCGCCTTTGTTCCTCATGGTCTTAGGGGCACGGATACGAAACACCACTCATAGCTTCGTACGAACCCCTTCGTTCGGACCTTTGAGTGGGGAGAAGTGAGGAGTATATTTTGCTATGGGAACCTTGTTTATTAACCCGACTTGGACCGAACCCATATAGGCAGCCCTAGTTGGATTCCCTTAGGATACCAAAATAATTGTGTGAATAAATTAATATAAATCACGCCTTCATCATCCCCGGTTGATGATTGAGGAGAACCCCGCCTAGGACTCGGTTAGAATTTTTAAGACCGACCACGCTTGGAGAAATAAGGTTGGAAGAATTCGCTTCGTGTGCTATGTGTTACACGCTTCTCGACATTTCACGACATATCATAATCATCATTTTCCATACATGATCAACATTTTCCATACATAAAACATTTTTGTATGATACTAACCCACATTTTTATGCAGCCATTCGCATCTTATTTTCGTGTGAAATCATTAAATCACTCGCTTGCCATTCAAACTAACCATTTCTTTTTCAGCCATAACATTATATTTATGCGATTAGCATTTTTTCACATAGCATACATAACATCAATATGTATGTCATGCACCCTAACCACGTTTTTTGTGCAGCCATTTGCATTTTGTGTGTCATAAGCATTCACAATATATCACCTAAATTAAATTAGGGGCATTCCAAGGACGCCTACCATGATCATATCATTCCATCATATATCGGGTATCCTAAAATACCCGTGTTTTGCCAATGCACCGGGTTGCATTCGGCCATTTCACCAAATCATTTCATTCAATAGAGACCACAATGGTCTTAGGTATATTTCTGTGTGACAATCCACATGATGCATTTCATGACATCATACCCATTCATCATAAATATCATACAACACTGTAATCCACATCGGGTTACTTCATGACATTAATATATCATTCAAGGCATTCCCCGAGTGCCGGATTAATACGCATGTAGGGACATTTCATAACATCCCAAATCATGAAAGGTGTACCCCGAACGCCAAACTTTTGTCTGTGTCTCCTATAGCACATGACTCTCTTACAACATCATTTCATATCATATGCTCAAAAGCATCAGAACTCTGTCCATGGGCCGGTCCCACGTGATCATTTCATATCATTTCATAGACCTTAAAAGCATCGAAACTCTGTCCTTGTATCGGTACACACGCAACCATTTCACGAAATTCATTAAGTGCCCCAAAAGCACCGAACTTTTATCCACGTAGTGGTCCACACATGACATCTTTGCATAGCATTGGGTGCACTTGGAATGTCCAAAATAAAAAAAAAAAAGAGAGAAATGAATAAAAAGGTCACATTCATTATCATCCACATTCATGAAGCATCATCCAAGCATTATCATCCATACCATCCAACCATGCATTTTTTAGCCCTAACAGCCTTTATGTGCATTAAAGCAGAATAAACTGGGGCATCCTAGAACCAGAGCCTAGTCTGCAAGAGCACATGAGAGCAAAAGATCAGTCGAATCAAGTAGCGCAACAGAATCTGGAGAAGAAGTAGCAATGGCCGATCAAACGACAAGCATTGCTAGTGTTCTGAAAGACTTCTTCCGATCCCAAGACTTCTGGGATATGCTAAAGGAAGAACTGAAGGCTGTTGTTGGGGAAAGTGGTGAAGCTGGTAATGGTGGAATCGGGGAAAGAAAAAGAAGGGGAGACCTCTCAACAAGGGGCTGATGCTTCGGCCAGTATAGAAAAGCTGCAGGAAATCGAGGCAGCTATGGAACAGAAAATGAAGGCCAAATACTCTAAGCAGGATGAGATGCTAGCTGAGCTGAAAAGGGACGCCAACATCAGTTTGGGTTCCAGGCAGGGCATCAATGTGGATGCCATGATAAACAAAGGCATCGAGACATTCCCTGTGGGGTTCCAAGTCCCCAAAATTCCTTCTTACAGAGGGCTAGGATCACCAGAAGCTCACATCAACCTTTATGCCCGTATAATGCTGATCGCGGGTGCTACTAAACAGCAGTTGGTCAACTTTTTCCCAACAACACTAGAAGAAGGAGCTTTGAACTGGTACAACTCTCTGACAGAGGAAGTACAGTCGGATTGGGAAACACTGTCAGTGGCCTTCATCAAATACTATAGCTTCAACACAAAGATCCAAGTGAAGCTATATGACTTGGAGAGGGTTAAGCAGAAGCTCAGTGAACCCTTTGATGAGTATTATCAGAGGTGGATGAATAAGATGATCATGTTGAAGAATCGACCCAATGAAGATGAGCTGATTCAGAAACTGATTGAAGGCAGTAGGGATGTCTACAAAGACAACATAAAATTCCATGCCTTCAATGAACTCAGCGAGGTCTACAGCATGGCCATGAAGGTTGATAGGGATGAGGAAGAAAAAGCAGCCAGTCAAAAGGGCAGAAGCTTCAAGCACGGTCTGGGGTATCGATCGACAACTGCCACTTGATCAAGCACTGGATCTGGATTTGGCTTTACAAACAAAAGTGACCAATCCCCCGAGGATAAGCCAACTGAAGTTGCTGTGGTGTCTCACCAACAAGGAGATCAAGCTGGAGATTCGCAAAATCGAGGCCTATCCCCGTGGACCCTTTCTTTGGCTAAGATTTTTGTGAAATGTAGGAATGGTGGTCTCTTGAGTTCTCTGAAGCCATTCGAGAAGCCGGCCAAGACAAACAAAGGCAAATTCTGCTCCTATCATGTGATAGTGGGGCACCACACGAATGACTACAAGCAACTACTCAGGGATATTCGCCAACTGATCGCGGATGGGAAAATTATGGAGCCACCTTTGAAGCCCAGTGTGCAGACCAATCCTTTGCCCAGCTTTGACTAGTCCAATCAAAGTGGGTGATGCAGCAGCAAAAGAAGACCCTCTGCATGTGGAGGATTTTAATTATTTTGATGTATCTATTTTGTCCTTTATCTTGTTTTGTGAACAATGCAGCCTATAAGGCGTTTAATGTAATGTAATTTGATTTCAATTATTTGTGTGATATTTTCATGGATGGAACACTGTGCATACATACAAACATTCATTTGATGTCTTTAGCATACATGACACATTATCACGTGAAATGAACCTAAGGACAGATAAGCATCCAAAATGATATCCGTCCTGAAAGACTTCACGACTGATGAGAGAAAAGAAAAATTGCAAGTACCTAAAAGCATGGAAGACCTTTGCCTAGTCCTATGACGGCACATCTAGAGATCAACAAAGGATCGCAAGATGCAGAATCACAAAGAATCCGAAGAACAAGTCCAGCCAAGCGGAAGTTCCGTAGCAAAAAAAAAAACACAACAACACAAACAAAATAAGCATGGTTTCAAGTTTTGAAATAAGAATACATCTGTATCATATGATGTTTCGCACCATATCATCCCTGATAATAGAACGCAAGTTCTGGGGCAACAGTACAATCATTCCAGAATAAAGGACAGAGGCACCATGCATTGCCTCTATACCACCCATAAGCCAGCAGGATGGTTCAAGCAGCTAACAAGCACATCAAAAGGCACAGCCATCAATCTGCAGGATCAAAGCAGTCCCACAGAGAAAGACAGAGACCAAGTCGTCAACCTCTTTCAATCAGGACAGGCTCAGGTTTCCACATAAAAAAAAGAGTTCGATGGATTGAAAATCACGAAAGCAATCCATGCACAAGTTAGGACAGTGAGGTGAGCACCACTGGCGGGAAAATCCACAAGGACCGGTTGGTGGCAGTCGTGGGTTCGTCGAGACGGATACCATACTCATCTTGCCCTTAATTTCATTTCATATATGATGTGCATTATGCTAAAACATTATCAATGAATGAATGAATGAATGCCTTGCCCTGTTCATTTAAATATCCCAGGTTTTCCTGAAATTGAATTCATATCATGCATCATATATGGTTATACGCCTGTGAGCTTCAGCAACAGCGATGGAACAACCAAGTTCTACAAGACTTCCCATGATCATCTCATCACCAGAGGGTGTATTGAATTAGAAGTCTTTATCTAATTCCACGACATCTTTAAAAAAAAAAGAAAGAAAAAAAGGAGCTCGCTTAGGTGAAAACCAAAAAGGCATCTCAGTCAAAAATTAGAGCAACCCGTTAAGCTGAAAACCCATATTGGGCAGTTTAGGCAAAAGTTAGGGCATATGAAAAGCTCGCTAAGGTGAAAACCGAAACGGCACCTTAGGCAAAAGTTAGAGCAGCTCGCTGAGTTGAAAACCCACTTTGGGCGGCTCAAGCAAAATTTAGAGCACTCCTAAATTCATGAAGCCTAGGGGCAGAGAAGGCAGAACCTCTCTGTCATCCTCCCAGCAGGAACATTTCATCAATCCCCAACAAGATCCTCTGCATTATTTCTCAACGACATCATTGCCAAGAACAGCATCACTTTCTCTCCAACAATCATCGCACTTCCGCATTAGCCATCATATATCCCTGGCAGGATCGCAAGAATTACATGCACCCAAAATGTTACTTCTCCAACTGTGGATGATCAATCGCACAACATATCTTCCCCAGCAAGAACTTGGAATGGGAATTTGGAGCAAATGGTGTGAAATTCATTTTTCAAAGTTCATTTGCACATATACACATTGAAACATATACATGCATTCAAATCATACATGCATACACGCACGTACATATCACAACCAACCCAAGCGCAGGTACCCATCATCATCATCAGGTCTATTCCGAACTAGGATCGCTCTCAAAGCAGAGATGGCACAACGCCGAGGCATCCATTGGACCTTAAGCGTCAGTACAAACTCAAATCTCAATATATCAAGTCTCCAAGGGGCTGAACAACCAAGCCGTATTTATCCTTGATCGAAGGGGCAAAAATTTTTGTTTCCAAAATTATCGATCAAGGGATAAATACTCATCCTCAAGCCAACATCAAAATTATCCTTACTAAAGCTATCCTCTTTCTTCATTCAAGCCAGATTTTCAAACCCTTGAACTCCATTACGTTCAAGCATGGTTACAAATCCTTGGACCACTTTCTTCATTCAAGCCAGATTTCAAACCCTTGAACTCTATTACGTTCAAGCATGGTTACAAATCCTTAGACCACTTTCTTCATTCAAGCCAGATTTCAAACCCTTGAACTCCATTACGTTCAAGCATGGTTACAAATCCTTGAACCACTTTCTTCATTCAAGCCAGATTTCAAACCCTTGAACTCCATTACATTCAAGCATGGTTACAAATCCTTGGACCACTTTATTCAGTCAAGCCAGATTTCAAACCCTTGAACTCCATTACGTTCAAGCATGGTTACAAATCCTTGAACCCCTTATTTCATTATTTCGAGTCCATCTAATTCCAACAAGATTTCAAATCCTCAAAATTTCAGCAGATTTGCCTCGGGTAACCTAGACCCGATATCGGTTTAGTTCTACATCAAACCCATTATTCCCTCCAAGCTAGATTTCGAATCCTTGAACTTCTTCAAGCGTGATTCCCAATCCTTGTAAACCTCCTCAAGCATGATTTTGAATCCTTGAAACCTCTTCAAGCCTGATTCTTAATCCTTGAAAATTGCCCAAGTCAGATTTCGGATCCTTGATGATCGATTCAAGCAAGATCCTAGATCATGGAAGCCAATTCAAATCTCCAGCATTGCCTCGGGTAACATAGACCTGATATCGGCTTATTCCATCCAATCAACTTGACACATCACCACAGCAGTCAAGCTTTAGCAACTCAGTTGCATGTTTTATTTCCTGTGTCTGCGGTGCTTTGGGCCGCGTTTCTCAAATTCACATCAACTCTCCTAGACTAAGATTAGGTGGTGAATTTGATCACGCGAGGGGCAGCTATAAGCGCCGAAATTTCAATCCTCTTCAAAAAAATAAAAAATAAAAATAAATTAAAAAAAAAAAGAAAAGAGTCGTACGAATGTAATATCGAAAAAGTTGCAGGAGCCCATACCTCTGCAGCAGAAAAATGGAGGAGAGTGGGAGGAGCATTAATAGCTCCGTTCTTACAGCAAGAAACCTCAGAAAAGGAAGAATAAAAAGAAGGAAAAGAAAGGGAGAAGGGACTTTTGGGATTCCGGTTGTTTAGGGAAAGAAATTTAGAGAGAAAGAGAGATAAAGAGGTGGAAGAGAGAAAAACACCAAAAAAGCTCAACTTTTTTCAGTTTCTTTTTTCTTTTGATTCTCAAGATTAAGATTAAAACTTGCTAGAAATCCTTAGGTTAATCACTTAACCTCACAAACAAATCAAAATATCGGACTTAAATCATCAGAATCCCAAGCATTTTGGATTTTTTGGATACAAAGCTCTCAACCTCAATCTTAAAGGAAAAGTGCAAATTCGTGTGGATTGGAGCAATGCCAGGGGTCAAAACGACTTGGATAAGCTCCTAAAAGGTAGGCACTCCCTTTTCCTTTCACTTTTTCCTACTTTTTGGGTGCTGGATGTGATTTTTCTGCATTTCTATCCATTTTTCTGCGTTTCTGTTCTGGAAATCAAGAACAGTCGTGCGACTGTTCTTGAGTTCGATGAACACTCGTACGACTGTAGTTACAGTTGTACAAGTGTTCTTGATTTCCAGGTGATTTTCTTTCCAGTTTTGCTTCAAATAAATTTCTGGTGAGATTCTGACTTTGGTCTCGTTACAGTCATACGACTGTAGTTACAGTCGCACGACTGTAACATGTCACCAGAATTAGAATTTCCGTTTTTAATCCCAAAAATTTCCAAAAATCCTTAAAAATTCAAAAAAACCCCAAAAATCATCAAAATGAATTTTTTTGTGTGCATTCAATTTTCAGTAAAATTGCACTTAGAACAATGCAACGATGGAGACCCAGTTCTCCCGAAAACCGACCCACCTCACATGTAAAAAATGCATGTAAACCGGAAAAATTGTTTTCAAAATGATTTTCCCATAAAAACCAAAATACAGGGACATTTCAAAATGTTCTCCAGGTCTAACCGGGCCGACTAGCCGAGCCAACCTAGTTATCCCCTACATACATGCCCCTAATTCCTGATTTTCCCAATTCTGTCTATTTGAGTCCTATCTATAGCGTGCCCTATTTTGTGGTAACCCTGTGTTTTGCAGGTATTAATTTCTTTTATTTTTATTTTGGATGTAATTTAATAGATTAAATCATGTATCCTAGGCGATTGTATTTTTCTAGACAAACCGTGTATTCTAGGCGCTTGTAAAAGTGAGGCTGAGAGCTTTTGTTTTTTATTCAATCGGGTTGTAATAATTTAATCATTTACTATTTTTACTTAACATGTATGCATGCTGTATGTCTTTTTATTTCAATAAAATTGACTTTAGAATTTGAAATACCATCTTTGAACATTGACCAATATTTATTTTAATTAGAAACGAAATAAGGGACTTGTCCGGACTCGAATCTCTGGATAGTGTAGCGACCGTTCGTCCGGTTCAGCTGCATTAAGAATTTTCCGGTTGAGCTGAGCCGGGTGGTGACTATACAATATTCATCGAGACTTAGGTCTCGGTTCTTTTAAGAATTAATTCCATTTATTTTTTCATAAAAATGAATTTCCATTTATAAAAACCCTACGCGAGGGAGGGACCCGCCCGAGATCGTGGCGCCCCTTCCGAAAGGGAGGCTCGCGTCCCGTCGAAAACGCGTCGTCCGCTCACAAAAAGCATTTGGGTTATTGCATCAGTCTCTTGAGGAGACATTTAAGGTGAGAAAATTTTATTTTCTTTCCGTTCTTCATTTCGTTCTATTAATCTACATGGACCCTAGGCTATGGACCTTACGTTTAATTTTTCCCGTGACAATTCCCTACCTATAGGCTAAGCTGTATGAATGTTATTCTTAGGGCCATTAATCTCCAGAAATCCCTAAACAAATCACTAAAACTTTGAATCTATTTCGCACCAAGAAATGATGTTCTTGCTGCAGAATGACCTACAAGATGTTTTCTGAGCTTTTCGTTGCGTAATGGATCTTAGATCTAATTTCTAGAACTGATGTTAGACCGAATCGAGGATAGAGACCCGATCTTTTGAAAACCGACATATTAAACATGTTAAACGTCAACCCATAAAACCATTTTCAAAATAAGTTTCTCAAAAATCAACACGAGAACATCTCAAAACCGTTTTCCATCCCTCATTATCATGTTCAAATCTCATATGCATATATATTTGTCATGTTTCTAATATCTATTTTGCAAGTTTAGATTTGATTTTATTATTTTATCTTTTTATTAGTGAAACTTGTGTATTTTATGTGGTTGTACCCCGATTCCCCATTTGATTCATGTGTATCCCCTAGGAAAGCTTACTTGATCTGGTTGTAACTAAGTTATTGCTCTATGTACCATGCATGAACGTTGTATGCTGTAAAATTAAAATCAATCTAGTTCTATAAAATGTTATAATCGAATATTGAAGCTGTTATTTTAATTGGATAATAAGTAAGTGACTCATTTGAACCTATTCTAGAAGGTATAGTGGCTCTCACTCGGTTCCAGCTGTACATGAATTTCCCGGTTCAGTTGATTCGGGTGGCGACTACTATACCTTGTTTTTCGAGATCTCGATCTCGAATCTTTTACGAACATTATACATTCCTAAAACGAGTTTCCTATTATAATTATATGACCAACACATAAAAAGCAATGGTTCACTTCGCCATGTAAAACGTCATCTGCTCATGGTGGCGACTCCATTGGGGAATCTTTTAAAAAGTTTTTTCAAAACTTAAAAGATTTTGACAAGCATTGAAAATGTCCAATTAAAATAGCTTCAATAAACTGTTATAACATTTTATGTGCATTACATTTTAGCAAGATTTAAGCATTACGTTAAGGTACCATTTTCAGCTTGGTGAACCATTGAAGTGCTGCCTATGTTTTGCCAGGTCATAAGGACACGAATATGGAACACCACCTATAGCTTTGTATGAACCCCTTTGTTTGAACCTTGAGTAGGGAGAAGTGAGAGTATATTTTGCTATGGGGACCTTGATGTCAACCCGAAGTTTTGACCGAACTCATGTAAATAGTTGTAGTTACTTCCACAAAGAATACCAAAATGATGCATGGATATACATTTAGCTTCCGCCTTTATCATCCCCAGTTAATGATTAAAAAGAACCTCGCCTAAGACTCGGTTAGAATATCACTTTTTAACAACAAGGAGAAATAAGGTCGGGAATTTATGATCACATGCTATATGCTATGTGCTTCATATTACGTGCCATGTCATCATAACCATCCTCTCACTCATATGTATTACAACTTTGCATACCATTTCTGTGACACTAACTCACTGTTTTTGTGTAGCCATATATGTCATTTTATTTCATGTGTACATGCACCCATTCCCATGCATCATTTTCGTATGACATCCACACTAACGATTTTCAATGTAGCCACAATCATGTATCACGCATGCATGAATCATTTCATGTCAACAAATCCACATACAAGGCGTTCCACAAATGCCAAACCTCCACCCCTATGACTAACCACACAAGTCAACTCTCAGCTAGCGGAATCTAGCACAAACCTCAGTTAGACGTTCCACGAATGCTGAACCTCCACCCGTATGACTAACCATACAAGTCGACCCTCAGCTAGCAAAATCTAGCATAAACCTCGATTAATCGTTCCACAAATGCCAAACCTCTGTCCGTATGACTAACCATACGAGTCAACCCTCAGCTAGCAGTATCTAGCACAAACCTTGGTTAGGCATCCCAAGAATGCCAAACCTCTATCCGTATGACTAACCATACGAGTCGACCCTCAGCTAACAGAATCTAGGATAAACCTACGTTAGGCATTCCATGAATTTCAAACCTCCATCCGTATCACTAACCATACAAGTCGACCCTCAGCTAGCGGAATCTAGCACAAACCTCTATTAGGTGTTCCACGAGTGCCTAACTTCTGTTCGTATGACTAACCATACGAGCCAACCCTCAACTAGTGAAATCTAGCACAAACCTAGGTTAGGTGTTGCAAGAATACTAAACCTCAACTCGCATTACTAACCATACGAGTCAACCCTCAAGTAGCGGAATCTAGCACAAACCTTTGTTAGGTGTTTCACGAATACCAAACCCTCGTTCTTTTGCTCCTTGAGCATTGAACCCTCACTTATTTCTTACATTTACTTATTCCGTTCACATATCATATACCAAGCATATCACACCATTCATGCACACATGCATATCACTTCATGTTAGAGTAGTGCCATGCATTCATTCATAATGCTAACATGTGTTTGTGACTCTTTGTAGTTTGGGATCGCCCTCCTAAGAGCAGATTGATCAAAGTTGGCTACGTGAATTCACCATTAAGGCAAGCAATTCGATCAAGATGGCCTCCAGGTCAAAACAAATAGTCAAATCAAGAGTAGTCAGTGTGGCATTGGGATTAGTGATAATTGAGTCAGCTTTAGATTAGGAGAGAGAAATAGAGGTTTAAAATTTGGGAGTGGATAGTTCCTTTGCATTGGAAGAAAATACTAAAGAAACTGGGGATCAATTAAATGCATCAACCATTACTGCCTCTATCACAGCCGCTATTAAGGATCTCTTAAGCTCAGAAGAGTTTCGGGCAAACATGCAGGATTAGGTGCAAGTAGCTATAAAGGAAGCACATGAAAGAGATGTTTCTAGAAGGATTAGGGAAGCACCACTAGAGACAGCAGCTGAGAAGAAGTTTAAAGAGAAATGTTCTGAACTTGACGAGCTTTTGCCAAAGCTCCATCAAATGGTGCAGATCACCACTTTTAAGTGCATGGACCCAAATACCTTAAGGGCCAATGGGATTGAACTGCTACCACCTAGATTTCAAATATTGAAGTTTACTCCTTACAAAAGGATGGAGCCGCCTGGCCCTCATATTGATAATTATGTCACAATGATAGCGATGAATGGCTTGACCACCAACTAGATGTTTAGCCTATTTCCTACCACTCTAGAAGATGGTGTGGCTAGATGGTTTAGCAATCACCCAATGCATGTCATGAGAGATTGGAATGCCTTGGCTGAAGCCTTCGTAAGATAATATAGCTACAACACCCAGATTGAAGTGACACTGCAGGATTTGGATTCGGTTAAGCGAAAATCATATCAAAACTTTGTAGAATACTATAAGCAATGGATGGACAAGTAGGTTTTGCTAGAACAAAGGCCCCCAAGATTCTGAGCTGATAATCAAGTTGGTGGAAGGAAGCCTGAAAGTTTATCTAGACAATATAAGACTTCATAATTTCAATACATTTGTGGATGTATACAACTTGGTAAAGAAGAATGAAAAATATGAGAAAGAGGATAAACAAAACAATGGTAACAGTAATGGCTACAGAGGGGTGCCAAAGTTACACACCTGGGTACAAGAGCTATAGCAATACTCCCATTACATCAGTCGATTCCAATTCCAGTCCTAAGCCCACATCGAGCTCATCCATCATCAAGTAGGTAGAAGTGGCAGCACTAGTGCATGAACCATCTCTTCAAGCTGGATAGAAGAGTATCCACCCTTAGGCTGAACCTCTAGGGAAAATTTTCACCAAGTGTAGAAAGATAGGGTTATTAGAGATTCTAAAGCTATTTCTGCCTCCTCTTATGATAGATAGGGATAATTTCTACACCTATCATGTGCCAAAGGACCATCAGACCATCGGACCAATGAGTGTTACCGGTTGAGGGAGGCCATCACATAATTAGTAGCAAAAAAAAAGATCCAAGAGCCTGATGTGAAGCCTAGTGTGCAAAATAACCCACTACCTAACTTTGGAGGTCAAGTTAACATGGTACAGACCGGATTGCTAGTTAAATTCATGTTTGCCCAATTCATGCAAGCCAACCCGGTGGTGCAGATGGTCTCCATAGGTAAAAGGGTTGAGAAAGCGATTGAGCTAGTAGTGGCAGTTGAAAAAGAGATCAGGCCAGTTAACTTGAATGATATCCAACTCAATAATGAATTTGATGGGTTTGAAATGCCTATCATAAGGAAGTGTTTCTAGTTTGAACTAAAGTAGGAATGTATCACCGTATAAAAGATGAACTAGTGAACTATGTCATTAGAAGTTGAAGAGTGTATCAGCTAAATAGCTTTGCTCAGTAAGAAAACCCTATACATAGGATGGAATCCCTAATCCAAAGTGCTCCTCTTGTTTCACAAGTGAGGGAAGAAGATTTGTTTTTTGGACAACTGAAGAGAATTCCTACTAAGGCCAGTGTTTGGCATTTGTTAGTTGAGTCACAGAAACACCAAGCAGCGGTGGTGAAAACTTGATGGAAATGGAGGCCACTCCTTTGACTTCCCTCGAAGACATGTGTTTGATGATTGGAGGTTCAAGTCGTCTAGTAGATCAACCCCTTGAGATAACCTTCAGTATTGCTGATCTGCCTCCTAAAGGGGTAAATCCTAATAAAGCCTTGTATCTCAAAGTCAAAGTAATAAATAGGACGATGACATGTGTGATGGTGGATGATGGGTTTGCCTTGAACATCTATCCTTTAAAGATTCTTCCATGCTTGGGGATTAGTGAGGAAGCATTGTTAAAGTCAACACTATCATCCTCACGTGTGATGACTCTAAGCGCACAATGATTGGAACATTTAAAGCAAAGATCATTGTAGGGGAGGTAAAGCTGAAGGTATTATTCACTATGATAGATATTTCGATGACCTTCTCCTTATTTCTAAGGTGCCCTTAGTTCCACTCCCTTAGAGGTGTACCATCCATCTTGCATCAGAAAGTTAAGATACTGGTCGGAGGGAAGATTATGACTCTTGAGGCTGACAGGCCATCTATTATAGCTACATTGAATGCTTCTGAATAGCCTATGACTGGATTTCAGGTTTCCATTGTTTCGAATAAGAAGGAAAAGGACCATATGTTTTCTTATTAGGTTCACAGGTATCTTGAGAAGCAAAAATCCGCCCCTATAAAGGGATTAGGCCTGAACCAACAAGGTCCTCCGAAGTTTGACATTGATGTCGGTGAGCTGTGTCTAAATGGCCTTAGATACAAAGGCAAAACCAATAGCAAATGGGATAAGAAGGCTGTGAAACTAGTTAATACTTTCATTTGCTCCATCGAGAAAATTTATGACAGCACACTTGAACCAATTGAGGTCGACGGATCAAATTTCCTGATTTTGAGATCTTTACCGATGTGTTAGATTTTACCAAGTATGAGGCTGAACCAGTGGTGAACATGCTACGGTTCGAGTGTTGGAAATGCCCTAGTCCCGAGGCATTGGTCCTTGTGTTTGTATAATACATTTGTGCATTAATGTAAACTTTATGTATTATACAATTTGTGTCAAGGAAATAAAGGCATTAATCTATTTATTATATGTCTTGTGCTATATGTTAAATAGAGTATCCAATGGACATATCCATATCCATGTTGTCAAGTGTGAGGCACTTGGCAGTAAGACTGTGGATAGTGATAACGATATGACCATAAAGTCATCCGTAGTCTGTTCCAATCATGGGAATGAATGGAACCAAAGACTATCGTTAGCCTGGTTGTATGGCGGTGTCTTACCGGTCATAGAACATGGAATGTCAACTAGGTTAATGGGTACATGCAAAAAGGGCATGGTACTGGATTGATCCACTTAACGGGAATCTGCATGGTATAGTATCACAAATGATTCTCGTGTAGTACTTGTATAAGTCCTTCGACCGGACCATATGATGGTGCTGCATGTGAGGTGGCACACTTTGGTGTACGCCCAACGGGGCCTGTAAAAGGGTGCCAAGTACGGGTACGTTCGGGTGTGTCAGTAAGCATGGCAGCACTATGGATATGCAGAAGGGAATGTCACTCAGTGATTCACTGAGACGATATCATCGGCCTCTTGAAGAATGTTACTGATAAGTGTGCGGCCGCACCCAAACAAGATTGGATCTTGTTTGTGAGCATCAGTTCATTCGGTATCAAGTCAAGGTCCAGACACAAGGAGGGTGATACTTCCATGCCTCTGTGTTGGACACCGATATCAGCGACATGGGATTTACAAGTTCAAACTACTGGGTTACGTTTTCAGTTGGACTGCTTACTCCGTCTTAATTGGGGGCTGCAGTGGCTTGCTAGAGCCCGCCTGCAGTCTGTAGGCCTTGGCCCACTGCCAACATAAAGACGGGCCCATTGGATCGTACACATTGAACGTCTGGACTTTAACTAGTCGGATTAAGTGTGTACTTGGAGTATACACGTTTGAAGAGAGAGAGATATATTAATTATATTATATGCATCAATTGGATTGATCAAAGTTATATAATTAATATTTATTTTGGCCTTCTCATAATTAATTCAATGAATTAATTTATGGGATTATTTCCTAGGTGGAAATATTATTATACATGTATAGGTTTACATGTATCTCATTTTATGTATGTCTAATTTAATCCCTTGATTAAATTACTAGGGCAAATGAATTTTAATTTAAATGTATGTAATATATTATCTTGTATAATATATAAGCATACATGTTAAAGTAAAGTTGCATTTGAAATTAATTAAATCAAAGGAATTTAATTTGGGCTTAAGACTTAAAATGACAATGCCCACATGGAGTGGGATTTTATTTGGCCGAAAATTTGCATGGAAAGGGATGATAAGAATGAGTCATTTTGTTGGACAAAAAGTAATGATGAAGATGGTGAGTCATGCATGACTTTTTGGTAAACAAATATGACATTTTCATTCTCTTCTTCTTTTTGGCCGAATGTTTTCTTTTGGCAAGAGAGGATGAGTCATTCTTTTCATCATTAGCATGGTGAGTCATATGGATGAGTCATAGGTTTGACTTTGATAAAGCAAAGTTGGACTTTGCTTTCCTTGTGTTGATCTTCTTTTCTTTAAGTGTAAAGAGAATAAAAATCAGCCATAACTAACCTTGCTTGGCCGTGGGATACATATCTATTCTTGAAAAGAAATTTGGCCAACTTTGATGTATTATTTCTTTTGGAAAGAAATTGGGAGCACACTTGAGAAAATTGGTTCTATCTTTGATAGATAGATATTTCTTTTGGAAAGAAATAGGGACAGCCATATTTCTTCTTGTGGGCAGCCCTCTCTCCTTCTCTTCTTGACATCCGAGTCGCTAGCACGGGTTTCGGTCCGAGAGCCGTTCGTGTACGCATCGGTGGAGGAAATCTACACTTGATTTCTGCAGTCTGCATCCGTCTCTTAGAGAGACTTTGTGGTGAGTTTTTGAAACCCTCCTTTTATGCTTTAAGTTTTTGATTTCCACATCTTAAGCTCCTGGGCCGGATTCGAGGAAATCGACGCGTATTTCCGCTTTTATCGGTCGGTTTCCCATGACGAATCCCAACAGTGGTATCAGAGCCAGGTTTTTGATCCGTGGAAATCTTTAGCTTGGCGGATCCCGTGTTTTAAAATTGGCGATTTTGTGGACGGGATTTATTTTTGGTTTGGGGTTTGGTGATTTTGCCCCTTGAATTTTACTTATGGAAAATTATTTGCATATGGTTTATGCTTTATTTAATTTTCTATTTGTGAATTGTTTATGGGAAAATTATTTTTTGCATATAGGTTTATGCTAGATTTATTTTTTCTGTTGCATGATTTTATGTCTTGGTGATTTAATTTCATGTTGCTATATTTGTTTCGGAAAAATCACGGACCGTTTCGGGTCGAAACGGGGGCAGCAGCCGCTGCCTGCGGCGCTAGGCGCCACAGGCAGCAGCTGCTGCTGGCTGCTGCCACGGCAGCAGCTGGGCTGCTGCTGGCCAGCAGCTGCTGCACGCCAGCAGCAGGGCTGCTGCACGCCAGCAGCTGCTGCTGGGCAGCAGCTGCTGCACGCCAGCAGCAGGCTGCTGCTGGGCAGCAGCCGCTGCGCGGCAGCGGGGCTGCTGCTGGGCAGCAGCGCCGCGGCTGCCCCGCGCGGCGGGCCGGGCCCATTTTTGGTTTTGGCGGGATTTTTGGGCCGGGCCGGATTTAAAATTTTAAAAAAATATGCGTGTTTAAATTTTGGTAATTTTTATACGCGTGGGATTTTAAAATTTTAATTGTTTTTAAACTTGTGCGTGTTTAATTTTGGAAATTTTATGCGCATGTTTTATGAATGAATTTATTTTTCGTTCATGCGATATTTATTTTGGAAATAAATACGGTTAATTGAAATTGGTTCGGGTTTTCTTGGCACGATTACCCGAACGGCTAATTTTGGAATTCATGGTTTCCCAATTGGATTGGGAGCAATTTTGCCTGGGTTGGAGGCCTAAAGCCCGCACGGGTTTAGAACCATGATCGGCCAAAATTTGGCGATTTCAAAATAATGGCTATGGACATATATGAAATGGGATTAATTCATGCATTTAACATGTTTATAAATTGTATGTATTGGATACGTGTATGTATGATTAAATGCATGAATGGATGTTTTGGGCCTTATTTATTCGGGTCGTAATATTCTTTTGGTAAATACGGCCTACACGCCGTTTTCTTTTTATGTAATTTTATTTTATGTGTTTATTATGGAATTATGTAAAGAAGAAGAAGCCGATTGGATTGGCATGCTAGAAGGATGAGGATGCAGCCCACCTGATGTCGTTCTAGTATAGGTTTACTAGAATTATATTAGGATGTAAATTTTGGCCCATAGCATTTCATTTTATTTAATTATGCTTTATTTATTTACATGTGAGAATGTATGTACAAACCCATTTTCACCCGCCTATGCATCTAAGCCGTTATTAATTGAATCTAATAACCAAAAGGTAATTACTAAGTCTCTTAAAAGTGCTTCCCTCATTCATAACCTACTCGAAGTGGGGATAGGCCAGCTGTAGACCAACCCTCGTTGGATGCACTGGAGTATCGTCATTTTGTATTGGGTTGGAGTATTGGTTACTCTAACACTTGGATGGAGGTTTTGACTTAGTGTGGGTAGTAGGATGTTCCTGGCCCTAAGCACAGATGGGTAAGTGCCAACAGACCCATCAAACCGAGAGTCCCTAGGTTGGGATTGGACGGCGTTCCTACCTAAAAAAATTGGGATATAGTTGTTCCAGGCCCTCGTCTGGCTATATCTTGATATAATATGGATCTCGTCCCATGAGCCCAACAACTCGAGTTAATTAATAACACGATTCATTATTAATTATAATATGGGAAGAACATGTTAAGTCCTTTATTAACACTCGTAATTTTTCTGTGTAGAAACCAATGGCTACGAATGATACTTTATCACTGCGATCTTTCTTGGAATGGGACAAGCTTTCTGGCCCTAACTTTTGGGACTGGTCTATGAACTTAAGGAAAATTCTAAGACAAGAGTCTAAAGAGTATGTGCTCGAAAAGCCTGTACCGGCTGTGCCAACGGGAAGTAATCCACCGGCTGCCCAGCTGGAGGAATACTTGGCACATGTAAAAGATAACCGGGATGTAACATACCTGATGTTGGCTAGTATGGTTCCTGAATTGCAAAAGCAGTTCATGGATCATCAGGCCTTTGCTATGATGACAACTCTGAAAGAGATGTTTTATGAGCAAGCTTATCAGGAAAGGTACCTAATCCACAAGGCATTCCGCAGCTGTAAGATGGGAGCCGGGACATCTGTGAGTGCACACGTGCTTAAGATGAAGGGCTATCTGGATAATTTAGCCCGTCTCGGAACGCCTATCTCACGGGGGCTGGCGGTTAGCACGATCCTGGCTTCTTTACCGGATTCTTATGATCAATTCATCCTAAAATTTTACAAGCAAGGGATGGACCGGACCGTTAGTGAGCTGCATTGGATGCTTGAGCTCGCTGAACTGTTGATCAAGAAGACTCCACCGGTACTTGAGGTTAACAAGGGGAAACTTCTTTTTGCTAAAGGCAAGGCTAAGGCCAAGGCCAAGGCTAAGGAAGCCAAGGCTAAAAAGGCTAAAGCCCAGCCCAAGGCCCGTTCCAAGGATGTCTGCTTCGGTTGCAGGCAGGCTGGACATTGGAAAAGATCGTGTCCCAAGCTTTTGGGAGAGAAAAGGAAGACGCAGGGCGTGTCTTCATCAGGTATATATGTCATAGACATTAACCTCTGTTTCAACATCTTATGTATTGGATACTAGATGTGGTTCTCACATTTGTTGTAATGTGCAGGGACTTAAGAACAGGAGATCACTGGGATCGGGACAAGTGGACTTGCGGGTCACAAATGGAGCAAGGGTTGCTGCCATAGAGATCAGTAGGACCAGCTTATGATGCCTAGTAGATTAGTTTTGTTACTGAAACAATGTTATTTTGTACCTGTTATGTACAGGAATATTATTTCTGTTTCAGTTTTGGATATTTCTGGATGTACATTTACTATCTAGAAAAGAATTATTTTATGGAGTAGCTCTATTAAATAATGTCTTTTATATCCTGGATCTAATGAAACTAATCATGTCTATAATATACATACGGAAATGGTTAAGCCTAACGAACTTAATCCTGTTTACCTTTGGCATTGTCATTTAGGCCACATAAACAAGAAGCGCATAGCTAGGCTTCACATAGCTTGAATCCTAGGATCATTTGACATGGAGTCACTTGATATATGTGAGTCTTGCTTATAAGGTAAAATGACTATAGAACCTTTTAGCAAGGAGGCTAAAAGGGTTGCTAGCTTATTGGACCTAATGCATTAAGATGTATATGGACCGACAAGCATAGCAACCAAGGGTGAACAGCTATACTTCGTATCTTTCACAGACAATTTCATCAGAAATGGCCATGCCTATTTAATGAAATATAAGTCTGAGACCCTTGATAGGTTCAAGGGAGTAAGGAACGAAGTACAGAACTAGGCAGAAATATCCAAGCCTTTCGGTTAGACCGAGGTGGTGAGCATATAAGCCTATAGTTTGACTCATTTTGAGAGAGCATGGAATAGTTCCACAGCTCACTCCTGCTGGAACACCACAATGGAATGGGGTGTCCAAACAGAGGAATAGGATCCTGTTGGACATGGTCCGCTCAAACGATGAGTCATGCCTCTCTCCCTATAAGTTGTAAAGGATACGCTCTTGAGACAATGGCTCTCATTTTCAATTATACTCCGACTAAGGCTTTGGAAAAGACCCCATTTGGAATATGGACGGGCAGGGTGCCTAATGTGTCTTTCTTAAGGATTTGGGGTTGTTATGCACAAGTCAAGAAATTGACTGTGAGCAAAACTAGAACCCAAAACCGACTAATGCCTGTTTGTGAGCTACCCTAGGGAAACCAAAGGGTATTACTTCTACGACCCCGCTGAGAACAAGGTGTTCATGGCGCAAAAGGGGGTCCTTCTTGAAAAGGGGTTTCTTTCCAAGAAAGACAGTGGGAGCGATATTGAACTCAGGGAAGTTCAAAGCTCAGAAACTCCTACAAAGGATAACTCGGAGACCAGGGTGAAGCTTCCAAAAGGGGAAGCACCAGCCCAGGTCACACAAGGACCTAAAAGGTCTGGTAGGGATCATCAGGAACATGGAAAACATCGGTTTTTGTTTCTAATGATTACGCTCCTTTTGTCTTGGACGAAGAGGAGCTCAAAACCTACTAGTAGGCTATCGCTAGCCCACTGTCTGCCATGGTGGTGGATTTGCAATCTATGTACGATAATCAGGTTTGGAACCTGGTTGATTCACCTCCAGGTGCTAAGGTAATAGGTTGCAAGTGGTGCTATAAGCTATAGGCCGACAATACCTTTAAGGGTGTGTACAAGAGGTTTAGTGGGAGCATAGTAACTTTCCTGGTATTATATTTGGGTGGCATCCTTCTGATGGGAAGCGACATACCAACACTACAAGGGAATTGTAATAGTTGTGTAAGTGCTTCGCAATGAAGGACTTAGGCGAAGCTGAGACGATCCTAGGGATCAGTATCTACAGGGTTAGATCCAATCGGCTTCTGGGCCTAAGTCAGGTCAAGTACATAGACATCGTTCTGAAAAGATTCAGCATGGACCAGGCTAAGAAAGGTTTCTTGCCAATGGGTTATGAGCTGAAACTTAGCAAGAAGTATTGTCCTAAGACAAGGCAGGATAGGGAGAACATGAATTGGTCCTATATACGTTTCAGCTATGGGATCAATCATGTACTCCATGCTATGTACAAGACCTAATGTCGCCCATGTAGGTCAGGAAGAGCAGTCAGGTACTAGGTACACTGATGCAAGCTTCCAGACTGACCAGGATGAATATAAGTCGCAGTATAGGTATGTGTTCATTCTTAATGGTGGTGCTATTGTTGGAGAGGCTCCAAGTAATAGACCATCGCGGTTTCTATCATAGGAACTGAGTACATTGCAACGTGTGAAGCACCTAGGGAAGCTGTGTGGAATATGAAGTTTATCATGCAACTGGGGGTAGTGTCAACTATCCAGTAACCAGTTGATATCTTCTGTGACAACGCGGGGCTGTTGCACAAGCTATGTGCCCCGGTCACACATATACACGAAGCACGAACTCAGGGAGGTTCACCTATTGCGAGAAATCGCTGAGGGGGTGACATCTCAGTACAAAGAGTGGACACCAAAGACAATGTCGCAGATCTTTTGACCAACATGCTTGGCTATGCCTATGCACGAAGGTTGTACTAGATCTATAGGGATTAGACCCATGCCTAGTAGGTACTAGTGCAAGTGGGAGATTGTTGGAAATGCCCTAGTCCCGAGGCATTGGTCCTTGTGTTTGTATAATACATTTGTGCATTAATGTAAACTTTATGTATTATACAATTTGTGTCAAGGAAATAAAGGCATTAATCTATTTATTATATGTCTTGTGCTATATGTTAAATAGAGTATCCAATGGACATATCCATATCCATGTTGTCAAGTGTGAGGCACTTGGCAGTAAGACTGTGGATAGTGATAACGTTATGACCATAAAGTCATCCGTAGTCTGTTCCAATCATGGGAATGAATGGAACCAAAGACTATCGTCAGCCTAGTTGTATGGCGGTGTCTTACCGGTCATAGAACATGGAATGTCAACTAGGTTAATGGGTACATGCAAAAAGGGCATGGTACTGGATTGATCCACTTAACGGGAATCTGCATGGTATAGTATCACAAATGATTCTCGTGTAGTACTTGTATAAGTCCTTCGACCGGACCATATGATGGTGCTGCATGTGAGGTGGCACACTTTGGTGTACGCCCAACGGGCCTGTAAAAGGGTGCCAAGTACGGGTACGTTCGGGTGTGTCAGTAAGCATGGCAGCACTATGGATATGCAGAAGGGAATGTCACTCAGTGATTCACTGAGACGATATCATCGGCCTCTTGAAGAATGTTACTGATAAGTGTGCGGCCGCACCCAAACAAGATTGGATCTTGTTTGTGAGCATCAGTTCATTCGGTATCAAGTCAAGGTCCAGACACAAGGAGGGTGATACTTCCATGCCTCTGTGTTGGACACCGATATCAGCGACATGGGATTTACAAGTTCAAACTACTGGGTTACGTTTTCAGTTGGACTGCTTACTCCGTCTTAATTGGGGGCTGCAGTGGCTTGCTAGAGCCCGCCTGCAGTCTGTAGGCCTTGGCCCACTGCCAACATAAAGACGGGCCCATTGGATCGTACACATTGAACGTCTGGACTTTAACTAGTCGGATTAAGTGTGTACTTGGAGTATACACGTTTGAAGAGAGAGAGATATATTAATTATATTATATGCATCAATTGGATTGATCAAAGTTATATAATTAATATTTATTTTGGCCTTCTCATAATTAATTCAATGAATTAATTTATGGGATTATTTCCTAGGTGGAAATATTATTATACATGTATAGGTTTACATGTATCTCATTTTATGTATGTCTAATTTAATCCCTTGATTAAATTACTAGGGCAAATGAATTTTAATTTAAATGTATGTAATATATTATCTTGTATAATATATAAGCATACATGTTAAAGTAAAGTTGCATTTGAAATTAATTAAATCAAAGGAATTTAATTTGGGCTTAAGACTTAAAATGACAATGCCCACATGGAGTGGGATTTTATTTGGCCGAAAATTTGCATGGAAAGGGATGATAAGAATGAGTCATTTTGTTGGACAAAAAGTAATGATGAAGATGGTGAGTCATGCATGACTTTTTGGTAAACAAATATGACATTTTCATTCTCTTCTTCTCTTTGGCCGAATGTTTTCTTTTGGCAAGAGAGGATGAGTCATTCTTTTCATCATTAGCATGGTGAGTCATATGGATGAGTCATAGGTTTGACTTTGATAAAGCAAAGTTGGACTTTGCTTTCCTTGTGTTGATCTTCTTTTCTTTAAGTGTAAAGAGAATAAAAATCAGCCATAACTAACCTTGCTTGGCCGTGGGATACATATCTATTCTTGAAAAGAAATTTGGCCAACTTTGATGCATTATTTCTTTTGGAAAGAAATTGGGAGCACACTTGAGAAAATTGGTTCTATCTTTGATAGATAGATATTTCTTTTGGAAAGAAATAGGGACAGCCATATTTCTTCTTGTGGGCAGCCCTCTCTCCTTCTCTTCTTGACATCCGAGTCGCTAGCACGGGTTTCGGTCCGAGAGCCGTTCGTGTACGCATCGGTGGAGGAAATCTACACTTGATTTCTGCAGTCTGCATCCGTCTCTTAGAGAGACTTTGTGGTGAGTTTTTGAAACCCTCCTTTTATGCTTTAAGTTTTTGATTTCCACATCTTAAGCTCCTGGGCCGGATTCGAGGAAATCGACGCGTATTTCCGCTTTTATCGGTCGGTTTCCCATGACGAATCCCAACATCGAGTTCAAAAGTGAAGAGAGGGATGCTTCTCTAGTAACACAGCTAAAAGAGAGAGTGGAAGTAGTGGCCTCCATTGGTTAAAGGAAAGAGACTGCTGTAAAAGTTCAGCATTTAAAGGAAATCGATGCTGCTGTGGATGCCTGTTGGTGTGCCCTAGTTCTTAGGGCATTGGATTCTTGTATTTAGTATTATACATTTAGACTCTTTGTATAAATACATCATTTGTGTCATATTAATAAAGGTATTTAATATGTTCCATCTATATCTTGTGCTATAACATGAATAGAGTATCCATTGATTGATAATCATAAAACACATCCCAATTCTATTCTAACCGTGGGAACAAATAGAACAACAAACTTATATATTCGATGACTGTATAGTAGTTCTTAACTAGCCGTAGTACTTGTAAAGTCAGTCATGAATATAGGTACATGTCATTAACATGGGACTGGATCAATCCGTATAAGAAAGCCATATGGTTGTCGAGTCATAGGTCTTTCTTGAGTAGGTCTCTTTTATCCTCAAACCAGATTTCACTATAGTATCGATATGGAATCTGGTTCACTTTAACAAATGCCTAACAAACTTGTAAAAGGATGCTAAATATGGGTATGATTGGGTGGATAGGTGAACATATTGATACTGATAATGAAGTTGGAATTGCCACCCAGGTAACAACAAGATGACATCACTGGCCACTTGATGAGTGGGACTGATAAGTTTATGGCCATACCCAAATAAGTCGGTTACTTATTTGATTAATCAGTCAACTCGAGATCAAGAAATATAATAAACAACAAAATAGGATGACAGACACCATGCCTCTTGTTTATTCATATTGATGTCAGTTGAAAAAGGACACTATGGGATTACTATCGGGGTAAGTGTCTTCGAAAGACTGTTGTACGTCTATCTTAATTGGGGGTTGTAAAGTTTTGCTAGAACCCACTTACAGTCTATGGGTCTTAGGCCTACTGCCAATATAAAGACAGACCCATAGGATCGTGCACATAGATCAACTGAGCCAGAACTTATAGAAATTGTCCATGTAATGTACATTAGAAGGAATGTGTTAATTAATTAGTTGACATTCGGTGTTAAGGTAATTAATTAACATTGGGTTGATTTAATTTATTTAAGATGTCAAAATTTACATCGCTGCCATTGTTGGAGAGCTGTTTTTTATACGGGTTCTACTTTTGTTGCTCCAAAAAGCATCCAAATATAACGGTTGTCTTCTTTATTTTTCAATTAGATGTTCAATTTTTTCTTCATCAATGTCAAATCACTTTTCCCTTTCGATTTTTTAGGGTTTTTTCTGATATTAAATCTTGTATTTATGTCCTTCTGAATCTATCAGTTAACTTGTATTTGTCGCCTCTTGTAGATTAGTCATGAAGCTCCAGTAACTGGAGGTTTTGGTGCTGAAATCTATGTGTCTATTATTGAACGTTGCTTCTTAAGGGTGAGAAATTACAAATTAATTTAATTGTGTGATGCATTTGATTTCTCTCTCTATGGATATTTCGATGGCAATGTTCTAGTTGTTGGTACTTTACCAGTTTACAATACGGACATAGACCTTTTTTCTGTCGAATCTTTGTAGTTGGAAGCTCCTAGAGCCAGGGTTTGTGGTTTGGAGATGCCCTTTCCTCTTGTTTTCTATCTGTTTTATATCCCACCAAAAACAAGGCAAGAAATCTAAATTTTATAATTTGGAACATGAACATTCTATAGATTGTATCTTTCCTCTTCTTTGCTCTAATTCAGGCTACATTTTGATGCAAATATTGTATGCAACCAAATCAATTCTAAATTACTAGTATTTAGATGACTCAAATCCGAGCTGCTGCATTTAAGATTCAACATATGCCATAATCTCGTAAGTAAATTTTTTTTTATTTTAGTATAGAGAAGAAGAGAGTGCAAATTTTATGATAGCCAAATTGTGAAAAGAAGTAAGATAGCAACAGTCTATTTACTGACTAATTAGGTACTATAAAGTAATAAGACGCAAGTGGGTAATTGAGTTTGTAATTTGTATATCCATCTAGTATTTTAATGAAGAATTATATGTAAATATACATAATATACTTGCCATTTTTTTTGTCACAAAAGTAAGGGGCGCCCAGGCCGTCACAGCTCCTCTTTAACTCTATCATTAAGACCAAAGCTATCGTAGAATCTTAAACTACCATGAAGACTAGAGATCTTTTACAAATAATTGAGTTATTAGACAAGTGCTACTTGAAATCTCACATTAGAAAAATACGAGATTAGTGAATCGTATATAATTGGGAAAGTCCAATAAACCTATTACCTTGGGTTAGATGTGGTGTCAACCCCATGAGTATACTCATTCACTTGCTGATGTTCACTGAATAAAGGCTCCCAAAAACCTAACAAATAGTTTCAAAGCCAATGATTCAGCTAGAATGAATAGGGTGTAGTACTTCAAGTCTGATCCACTCGTGAAAGTTGTAGTAATCGGAGGCATTTTGGTTCAAATCACCAGAACCTAACACAAGTCAACTACTTGCTTTGCCAAAAAGGCATTACTATGAGCACGAGTTTTCCCAAACTCTGTGGTGAAAATCCTATGTTACCCGTTAGACAGACAAACATGAGGTGGATTTGAAAATGAGTGGAATGACACCTAGAATGTTCTAAACGCTTCGAAAATCAGACAGCCCTTGATCTGAAACCCCGAAAAAGGTCCTTCAAGTGATTAGAAAGCTTAGATGTGAGTGTGAGATTTAGGAAAAGTATTGATAGCTCTGTTTAGAGCCGCATGGCTCTAGTTTCATAACTACAGCCGCACGGCTATAACATCAGAATCACACAGCTATAACATTACAAGCGCAGCTCTAACATCAGAATCACATGGCTGTAACATTACAGCCGCGCGGCTCTAACAGGTTACTTTCCAAATAACCAACCTTAATCTTTGATAGCTTTTAATTCCGTAACAAAAGGAATTTAAGCCGTGACACTCTAGGGTGAAGAGACCGGAGGGTAGAGAAAAATGGAATAGAAAGGGAAAGAGGGAACATCACAAAACTAAAAAAAATCATTCTAGAGAGAATTGTAACAGAAAAAGAGAGAAAAAGGAAAAAAAGAGTGCAAAACAAAAGAAAAGTATAAGAAACAGAAAGAAAACACTCGGGAAACACATAGGGTGACAGTATTCAGTCACACTATCACTCATTCAATTCGTTCTTGGGTGTGTTCAGATTGATTCGAGGCTCGTGTTCGAAGTTTCGTGATGTTCGCGGGATTCTAAGCTCACTTCGATGTTCAAATCTACTTCCGGCCGTCGAATACGCTACAACACAAAAAGGATAAACTCTGAAAGGCCTTAAACTTGTAATTGTTTGCTTTATACTATGTGTTTTCTTTGAGTTTTGTGAAATCCAAAGACTGTCTGTTTGATTATAATCGTTCGGCTCTAACTAGAACTGAGCGGCTATAACCCCTTTAAACAAAGCCGCGTGGCTGTACCTCTATAGCCGCACATCTGTGTTCTTCTGGGTAGAAACCCGAAATGCCCTTGATTGACCAAATACAATCAGTTTCCTGTTTTAATCATTTTTTTATGAACTATTTTGGTCAAGTCACATTCGTTATATTTAAAATTGTGGTTTTTGGATTTCCGATGGCGCTGATGTGAGGTTTGGGTTTCGTTGATTTTGATTTTTGGAATCTGAGATTGTTCCATCCAAATCGAATCCACAGTTCAGCTTTAGCGAACCCCCAAATTCCACAAAATTCTTAGAAATCATCGAAACAAGTTAAAACAGTGATTTACAAAAGCAAAGAAAACCCATTTTGGGTTCTAGACACTACAGCCGCGTGACTGTAGTGGCTATAGCCGCACGACTCTAACTAGAGTCGTACAGCTATAGTTATAAAATGGAGGCAGAATCTCGAGATGACTCCTACGGATGTCATCGTGTGATGCTGTATTCGGAATCAAACTGTTTTAAGTGTTTACTGATTTGGGCCTTAGATGGATGTTGAAATTAAGAACCCACACGAATGGAACCCCGAGTTCTACGATAACCGACTCACCAAAAGGAAGTAATTTGCATGTAAATGAGCCAAACTGTTTTGAAAATTGTTTCAAGCATAAAAACTTAAAGGGTGTTTCTAACACAGTTTTCCAGGTCTAATCGAGTAAGTCGCCCGGACTTCTTGGTTACCCCCTAAATGCATGCCCCGTTTCCTGAGACTCCCCATTCTGCCCTGTTGTGAGTCCTATATGTGTCTGTGATATAATTCTACTAACCAGTTTGTTTTGCAGCTTTTATTTCTTTTTTTATTGTATTCTGGATGTATTTAATAGATCAAACCGTGTATTCTAGGCGATTGTACCTTTTGTAGATTTTCATGTATATAAGCTGTTGTAAGGTGAGGATGAGAGTTTTTATCTTTTTGGGTTGTAATATGTGGCCTCTATTTCCTTTGTTTTTTGGATGTATGGTTTACTTTTTCCACACTTTATTTATTTCTGTCATCTGAATGAGAATAGGTTAATCAATAATAAAAGATAAAATGGGTAGAGAATAAGTGAGCATAATATTATAATATGAACTTATAAATGAAAGCAAGCTTGAGGTTGAATAGGTAAGTTGCTCGAACCCTAAATCTCTGGATTAGCTATAGCAGTCTACGCTCAGTAGGGAGCTATACCGGAATTTCCCGGATGAGCTGATCTGGGTGGCGACTCTGTCACTGATCCCGAAATTTAGGTTTCGAGATCTTTAAGTAATGAAACGGGATTTTCTAAAATGTAAAAACAGTTTTTTTCCAAAAAATTCACATTCAAAGAAAAGGTTTTCTACAAAAGGATTTCCAAACAAATCAATGATTTTCCTAAGTAAGATACAAACCCGTTTTCAATTCAAACTTCAAACAAGTTCTCCTTCCCCGGTTCACTTTGCCACGTTCTGATTTTAATATCGCCCGCTCACAATTATAGTCTTTGGTTTTAGTTAGGACTAAAGTATTTTAGAGATCTTTCTCATCTATTGTAGCTAATTGACTTTTATCAGCTTGGCAAAACTATTAATACCAGTTCCGAAAAAGGTGAAGCAAACACCCTTAAATTTTTTAGCAAATTGAAGTGAATCATCTGTTTTATCATATTTACAACTCAAGTTTAAGAATTTTCATTTTCTTTTATGTTCGATTGATTTGGAAATTACAATAATTGGGCTTGGATATAAGGTCTGGTCCAAATTCAGCTTCTAAAACTGTAAACAGGAGCTCAATATTAGACTCCATTGACTTTCATATAGGCCTGGCCTAATATTCTGGATTGTCATCAGAATATTTACTAAACTAAAACACTCACTTTACGCACAATATTATAAGCCCAAACAGTAATAAATTGAAATCAACCTGTAGGCTAATGAATAATCCTAAGTTACTCTTTCATTATATGTTTGATTAGCTTTAATAGAATGAAATCATATAGCACATTATATGCATCATTTTATTTATAACATTTTTTACATATAAGATGTATTTATTAAATCAGTATTAAATATATGGTATTGCATTCACAAATTTTAGTGGTTCTAATTTAATAGGATTTGTCATAATAACCATGGCGATTTATACTCTGGATGTTCAAGTTTAAATTAGAATTATGCCTAATAACCAATACTTGAAACTCATAACTTTCTAGAGAAATAATGCCTAATAACCAATACTTGAAACTCATATTATAAGATACAAGATGTATCCTACTCTTAAGTAATTAAATTTTGGTCTTGTAAACCAATATAGAACAACAGTTGTAATTTATTAGTTCGATGTAGATTAATTGAAATCATATATGAATTGGAACATAACTTTTTTCAGCACTCTTATGTAGCCAATTATGTATATACACTTTTTCTCCTCGTTTTAAACATTTATAATTATTTTTGTAGCATATAAACTTTATTTTACTGCATAATAAATTATTAGCTATAAAATTAATTGTCCCTTTTATTCTACACATTAATCATAATCGTAATTTTGTAATCTTATTATTATTATTATTATTATTATTATTGTTGTTGTTGTTGTTGTTGTTGTTGTTGTTGTTGTTGTTGTTGCTGCTGCTGCTGCTGCTGTTGTTGTTGTGGTGCCGGCTATCCTCACTTTACTGTAAAACAAAGTGTAATTACTTTGTATTTAGCACCGTTGAGTTAAAATATCTTGTAAAAACATTTCAACCGGCTACCTCCTTTACCTGTTAGCCATTGATTCCTAATTAACCTCTATGGCAACTTGTTCGACAAGTTCCTCTACAATCAAACTCCAACGCCGAAGTATTCTCTCCTCCATGAAGTGCTATCGCCGTCTACACTGAAGGACTGAGTTCGGCTACTTCTTAAAAAGTATGGTCTTCTCTTTTGTGTTTCTCCGATTTTTATATCTAAGATACGACCTAATGCCAAAATGGGATGTCAGAAAGCTCTTTAAATAAGGTTCTACTTTTGTTGCTCCAAAGAATATCCAGTTATAGTTGTCGTCTTGTTTGTTTTTCAATAGATGTTGTTCAATTTTTTCTTCATCAATGGCATTTTGGTTTGCCCTTTTGATTTTTTTGGGTTTTGTTCTGATATTAAATCTTGTATTTATGTCCTCCAAAATTTATTAGTTAACATGTATTTGTCGCCTCTTGTAGATTAGTCATGAAGCACCTATAACTAGAAGTTTTGGAACTGAAAACTCTACCACTATTGTCGAACGTCGCTTCTTAAGTGTGAGAAATTACACATTAATTCATTTGAGAGACGCTTTTGATTTTTCTCTATATATATATTTCGATGGAGATATTCTCTTTGTTGGTACTTTACCAGTTTTCAATATGGAGGAACTTCGAGAGACCACCTTTTTAGAAGCTCTTATAGCCGGGGTTTGTGGTCTGGACACGCCCTTTTCTCTTGTTTTCAAGCCGTTCTACATGCCCACCAAAAACAAGGGAAGAAATCCAAATTTTATAATTTGGAATATGAACATTCTATAGTTTGGATCTTTCTTCCTCTTCTTTGTTCTGATTTAGGCTGCATTTTGATGCAAAATATTGTATGCAACCAAATCAACTCTAAATTACTAGTGTTTTGGAAGAGAATTCCCAAATTTTATGATGGCTACTGTGAAAATAAGTGAGACAATAACAATCTATTCATTGACTAATTAGGTACTATAAACTAATAAGATACAAGTGGTAATTGAGTTTGCAATTTGTATATTGATCCAATATTTTAATGAAAAATTATATATAATTCCTGTTACGTCACAGAATGATATAGTAAGTTCATTGTAAATTCTAGAATATATATAAAATTGAGTAATCACTGTAGAACTTCTTTACAAATGATATATGAAGTTAATCTATTTCTTTTCTAGTTGTCAATATGTAAAGTTATGGTAGTAAATCAACATAGGACTGAAGATATTAAAAAAATGACAATTTCCATTTTTAATGATCTTATTTACTTCGATACACTTCTAAAAGTTCTCTTGAACTATATAAAGAAAAATCAACTACATGTAATACACTGTCCTAGATGCTACCTCTTTCTGATGTTAATATAGCTGTTAGGACCCGTTTAGGAGGGCTTTCCAAACGGGGAAAGGAGCTTTTTCTCATGGGAAAGACAGGAAAGCTTCATCTCTGATGTTTGGTAAATGCACAAGTGGGAAAGTTAAAAACACGGAAAGGAGATTTGCTGCCTTTCTGCAAAAGCTCCAAATCGAGGCTTTGCTTGAAAGCGCGGTCGGCTTCTCTTCTCCAAATCATCAAGCGTTCTTCTTCACAATTTGCCCAATTACGATCTCCCCTCCTCCTCCTTTCATTCAAGTTCATGCACTGCGCTCTGTGTTCTCTACCACAAATTGCTGCTCCTTTCTTCTCCTTTTCTTGTCGCTTGCTGCTGCCCACCGCTGCTACCATTACCGGTGAGATTTTCTATCTCTTTTCCCTTTGAGTTATAATTTCTCTTTGTTGTTGTCCTTGATCTTAAATGAATGCTTTGAGATTCTACTGTGTTTAGATTAGATAATTTAGGAATTAGGATGTTAGCTATTTTAGGTATTTTTGTGGCAATAAATTTTATACTCTATCTATTGAGGCGGTAGGAATTGAAGAGTTAAAATTAAAATTAAAAAGAAAGAAAGAAAAAGTCCCTTTTAGTTGGATTAAGGGGGGAACTTAGAAGATATGTATCTGTTCTGTGGCTCTAAGAATTTTGTTTTTGTATTTCTTTTGTGTTGTTGAATCATATATTAATTGCTGATGTTGGCTATGGGATCCATAGCTCGCAAAATAGGTGAGAACTAGAGAAGTTCTAATCATAAAGAAACTAAGGGCCTCCCCAGCCCTCTCTGGACATTGTTAACTTTTTGTTTATCTTTGATTGTCTGGTATTATTGCCTGCGTTTGGTGCTTCTAAATTTGGTAGTTTCATATTTACAGAAAATTTAATTTGATTCTATTTTGATGCATTTGATAAGTATTCAAGTTGGTGTTGATTTGTGAAGTTTTGTGTAGTTATTAGGGATTTTCTTATAACTAGGAACTGGCAATGGCAAATTTTATCTATCGTACAACTATTCTTTAGGATTTGGCAACTAGAATACACTTTTGCTTTTCATGTTGGCTAGTGCTGGGTTTTTCATGAGTATACTTGTTGATTGTATTATTCATATGTGTATGGGAAGAGCAGTGAGGCTAATGGTCCTTTTGAACTTCAAGGTGAGCAATTTAACTTAATTTCTATTGAATTCTACTTTTTTTTCAATGTTTAATGGAAATAGTAGTTATAGAATAACTCTCGAGAGATTCTTTCTATTTGTCAGCTAGAGTTGACTTTGCTTGAGGGGAGGAGCTGCAAGAACTGTCATCATATCAGGGCACAAAAATTGATAAAACAAGGTATGCCTCACAAATATTTGCCATATTTTTCTTTACTAAAGATGGGCAACTGGATGGTTATTGACACGATTTTTTATTTATGTTTTTTGTTCTATTTTACTTTCTTTTTTTTTTTTTTTTGGTACATAAAATTTATCTACTGTTGGCTTTAGTGCACCTTTACCCTCACCCAATATGTTCCGACAGAGTGCAGGATTCTCTGGAGCAACTGATGTGACATGCGTTTCAATTTTACTTGGTGTATTTAAGGTAGCCTCATTTATTTGATCTGTAAATTCATGCTAATTGTACCATAGCTGATGTTTGAAAGACTTTGATATTGTTTGGCTAAAATTTTGAAATTTCAACTCTTAAAGGTTTCTTCTTTTTGAATATAATATTTGTGATTTAACCTTCTAGATAAGTAACAAATGTAAGGTGATTAGGATTCAGTAGTTGTAGAATTGTCTATTGGTGCCCTTAGATTTTTTTTTTTTTTTTTTGTTTAGGTGCTATCTATTGGTAATGAGGTTAGGGAAGTGGAAGCTGGGAAGAAAGTATCTCAATTGTGCTAACTTATATTAGTCAATGTATTTGAATAATCCATATCTGTCAATTTTATGAGTGCTTCATCTTCTTTGATGTTATCTCGGTGTTCATATTGATCGAGTATAATCCTTGCCTTTTGCAGGTTCTTTTCTCAAACATAAATGCATATGAGGTAAGTGTACATTATGACACTATGAAATTTGCATAATAAAATTTAAATGTCTCTGGAATTTCAATCTGTATAGTCAAGGTCAAGTTTCCTTCAAATGCTTTCATTATGTGGTGGAATCTGACCTTAACTGTGGTCTGTCATTTACTATGTATGGTACTATTGGCTATTTTCCTGCATCTTGATTATATGAGATTCTTAAAGCTTCTAATGTGAAGATTGTTACTAGGTTGAGAATTAGAAAAACCACTTAAACGTGGTGGACTCATTAAAGAAAAAAATAGCCACTAATGAATGTTTGGAAGTTACCAGTTTAACCTCACCAGAATTTTCTTGTTTCTTTTGTTGTACTGCTGTAGGAGATGGAGTATGTGTGGTTTCATGTCCTTAACTGTTTTCTCTCTTTTTTTTTATTTTATTTTTATGATGGCTACTGAATATCACTTGCATAATATGCCTTGCCTTTGTTGATTAATGCCATGAATTGTGATTCCTGCTCACATTGATATCCGCAAATTCTTGTTATTTAACACTTTTTTTGGAGCCATTTTATACAACGACTGTTATAAAATTATGGTTGAACTTTTCTTGTCCATTCACTGAGGAGATAACTCTCTTGCAAGTCATTTTGAATGATGACTGCCTTTTCACAGATGCTTAGATGCATCGTACTCCGTTTTTATTGCTCCGTTTTTATTGCTTATAACTGTAGTTTGCTTGTGTTGCATTAATCTGGCATTCTGGCATTGTACAGGTTGATTTAGGAACAAATGACAAACACTGCTTTTGCAAAGATGCGGACTTGTTGGTTGTTGTTGAGTGAATTGGAGCATTTGGTCAAAGATTTTCCAAAACATGAATTTTGTAATAACATAGGACATTGATGTCACACTTCCATAATTATGAAATTATAAAGGATCTTTCATATCTTATGTACTAATATATTGAGCTAAACCGTGTATATTCCAAAAATGCGGTTTCTGAAAATTGGTATATTGCATTCCTACCATCTGTTATTTTCTAGCAGGATGCTGATGCTAATGACTTAAGTTATTATAGGAAATTTCAAGTTGTGTGGGGGATTGTTTTTTTTTTCTACCACATTCAGAATAAGCTTGTATAGAGAACTAAATTGATAAATCCATGGATTTGTCTTATACATGAGAAGTGCCTCCATACAAACTGCTATTGTAGCAGTAAAATTAAGGATAAGAGAAAAGATAAAAAATTGTTAACTTATTATATATGTATGGATGATTAGTATAAAAATTATTACTTTATAGTAGTATCTTTCAATTAAAATAAATGTTCTTTTTTTTTATAATATGTATGTGATATGGAGATTAATAAAAAAAATTATTACTACCTAATAATATACAAATAAATAAATAAAATAATTTTTTTATTTAATGTGTGTGAAAGAAATTATTAATTTCTAATATTATTTAATTAATTAAATTAAGTAAAAATTAATTTCTATCATGTATGTTGATGGTTCTAAGACACACACTATAGAGCAAGTGTACTCTGTCCCTCGAGTAATATAGAAATAAGAAGGATGTCGATCCCACGGAGACTATGTATGCTAATCCTAAATATAGTCGGGTTTCTATTAATTTAGGCGGAAGAAATTATATCTTTGATTGTGGTTTGTAAATTAAAATCTACTGCAAAGCAACAAATTAAATAAAATAATTTAAACTAAAATTGGAATGCAATTGGATAAAACTCAATGGAGAAATTGGATAAGGCAAATGGTTTTACTTAGATTCATTCTAGCAATTTCCTCAAGTTATGCAATTAAACTTATTAAATTCCCAAGATGGTGAATTCCTAAAACAATTAATACCGGTTAGGGCTGCAAACTCTAATCCTCAACCTAACTACTTAAACTTGTTAGGTCTTAAGCAATTAATTTGGGAAGCATTAAGCATACGAAAACCTAGCACAAACTAGTGAGCCACAAAGCAATGGTCATGCATTTGTCATGCTATGAATTTCCGTTAATTCAGTCCTTTGGTCAATTATGAATTAACTATGAACTTTGAAATAGATGGTCATGCATTCATTGTTTTAAGCAATCATAACACAATAATGGAAAAATAATACGAATAAATTGCATTAAACAAGGAAAATTACATAGAAATCCTACTAAACTCCACCATAGCCTTAGTTATGGAGGAATTAGATCATAATTGAGTTATAAACAAGTGAATAAATTAAAGAAAACATAATAATGAGAGTTAAGAAGAAAAACTAGGAAGATGGAGATCCCAATGGTGGCTTGCGGAGAGAAATCGGAGAGGAATTGCGGATTTAACCTTTTGAAAACCTAGCTTCTTACCTTTCTTCCCAAAAGATCACGTTTTCTTCTGCGAGAAAATAAAATCCCAGCCTTGATGAATAATCAAAAACGTCCCCCTCCCTCTAGCCACTAAAACACGTCTTCAAGAGATGGAGAGAGAGAGAGAGAGAGACCTACTTAGGAAATAACTCCCTTAAAATTAATGCTAAAATAATTCTTTAATTAGAGTTATTCCTAAAATAAAAGTCTTAAATGCAAGTTGTTTCTTCCTATCCTACTTGCAAAAAGAGAGAAATTAAAATAGCCCAAAAGCTAAAAAGGAAAACTCCTAACCTTAGTTGGACTACAAAATTTGTAATTCTGCAGCCCGGGCGTGTCTTAAGACTGTTCAGCTTTTGTTTCTCAAAAATTCTTCAGTTTTGGCTCTTCATAAGGCACACCCATGCCTTAGGACTTCCTTGATCTTCCAATTTACACGTTTGAGCTCCAAAAATAGATAATTTAGTCTCCAAATGTTCAAATTCTGCTTCTAATGCCCTAACACACAAAAATAGAATGAATAAGATAAAATCCGCCTAAATTAAAGGGGAATAGCACAATTAAAGCCCATAAAATAGGACAAAAATATATGCACAAAATGTACCTATCAACTTCCCCACACTTACACTTTGCTTGTCCTCAAGCAAATAACAAATTTCCAACTCCAAAATAAAAGAAAGAAACTTGAAAAGTTTTGTCTTTAAATAAAACTCAAATAATAGACTTTAGAGACCATAGCTCCAAACTCATCTAGTAAATCCAATACATTCCAAGGGAGAGATCACAACTTAACCTGAACTTCAAGTAATCAAAGTGACTCAATTAACTACAAGAATATGAGCTGCATCACTAAAATAGTATACTTCTAAGTTGCTCTTCAATCAATCACACAAACAAAGGATAAATAGGGCTTTTATTCACACACAAGTTTCCTTGGGGTACCAAACAGGCGATTAAGCAACAAATTTTTATTTTATTATTCACAACACTTAACCGTGCTTGAGATGTTACTTAGCTTTTTCGAACGAGCAACAATGATGGAGCAAACAACAATGCACCCGACTTAATCAACTAAGCACATTCAATCAAGTGGCTACTAGCACTATTCATAACTTTACTTTGTAAAGTCAGCAGAATAGAAATGTAATTATATATTACAAATTGATTCATTCTTTTTTTTTCAATACTAATGATAATACCCCAAGAATGCACAAAATAAACACACAAATTGCCTATCTCATTTCCTTAGTCATGCTCAATCAAGAAAAGTTCCTTAGAAAATCTAGGTCTTGAAGTGATACATCTCAACCCAAGAATTTATAACATCACAGAGATTTCAATCAACTAAGGCTTCATATCGCAAATTGTGTGATCAACTCCCTCAACAAGAACACTAGACATAAAAGAAAAATTATGAAAGCCCTGATCCAATCAATTTCTTTTCAATTCTCTTAAAGAAACAAAAACAAATTCAAATTTTTTCTTTGATTTGAGTTGGATGGTAAGAGTTAACAAGAGGACAAACAATAGGATAAGAAATCACCACCAATTATACCACAAACCAAATAAATCAAATAATAATTCCCTTCCCCACACCTAAAATAAGCATTGTCCTTAATGAAGCAATTAAAATGAAACCAAACACAACTAATAAAAAGAAAGGAAAAAGGAGACTCCCCGGGTTGCGAAGGCGAACGAGGAAGCATCACTGAGGAGAGGGAGGACAAGGAGGCTCACGTCCTTGTAGTCGGAACAGCTCGGCAATTTCACCTCATTCCTGGCACCCTGGCGAACTAACTGCTGCAACAGCTCATAGATGGCTACTAAATCAATGGAAGGAGGTTGAGAAGCAACAGGACCCTCCGAGGCTAGCCTAACAACTTCAGGCTCACACTGCTTGGTCTTACCCATCGAGTTTGGCCTATGAGAATTTCGCACATACCACTGCCAATAGCCAGTGGACTTATCCACAGAAATAACCTGCATATTCTTAAGGCAATCCAAATCCAAGGGAAAAAGCCTATAGGCCTCATGCAAATCGGTGTTAGCTAAGCTAATCAACTTGTCATTCTCTGCTATACATGTAATGATCGATACTAGGATGAGAGGCCTTTGATGAGAAATAACAGCAACAAACTATTCAGCAATCCAACACCCTAAGTTAACTGGCACTTTGTTTTCCATGCACCACAAAAAGAATAATACTACCTTATTGCATGTATTAGAGTTATCTTTTCGCCTAGAAAATGCAAAAGCCAAGAAACGATGTATATACTGCCACACAGGTTTCCGTAAATAATAAGCTTTGGATTTACTAGGATTATAATGTGTATCCCAGGACATATTAACCCATGCAATTGTTGAATTGAATTCAGGCACAAAATCAAGGACAGCATTCCTATATGCATCAGTTCTAGCATAAGCAGAATCAATAAATCCACAAGACAAGTTAAATTCTGTGATAGATTGTTTGAATTCCCTCCCCATTAGTCGATATTCAATCACTTTAGGCGAATCTATGGTGAGACACTTTGGTTTATTGAACTTAAAAGTGGTGTAAAATTCCCTAATTAATTCAATATAACCCGGTTTGTTCAAAGCAAAGAAGGCCTTCCAACCAATATTAGCAACCAAGGAATTAAACTCATTAACCATACCAAACCCATCCAACACAGCCAAATCAATCAATTTATGAGCAACAAAAGTCCTAGTCCTTATGCTTTCATACAGTTTAGAATAAGCTTTCCCAAACTTTAAATTACCATGCAACTGAGATTCAGGGACAGTTAGAATTGTATCTCGAGGGAGCCGAGATCGAGCCCAAAAAGCTTTAGATGCTGGAGGTGTACCCGTTAGACCGGTGGACTGCTCTGATCCAGAAGGAATTTCTGGAGTGGAAAATTCAGCAACCATCTTTTGATTAGTGGGTTTCCCTTTCTTTGAAGTCGCCTTTGAGTGAGAAGCAAAAGTGGTGGCTTTTCGTTTCGTAATTTTCCAGGTTGAACCAGTGTCGGGCAAAGATTTTTCCGGCGCCGGAATTTTAGGTGGACTGACTGGAAGTGGTTCTTCTCCGGCGGAATCAGGTGCTGGAATGGACTGAGGGTTAAGTGGCGTCAGCGTGTCATGCTCGGAGTGCTCAGTTGACGGCGGTGGCGAGGTTAAGATCGGCGGCGTTTGCGGATGAGCCGTTGTTGGAAATGGCATGATGGAGAGATGGAAGAGGGGGACGTCGGTGGTGACGGCGACGGATCTGCTACGGAAGAGGCCGGTGGTGGCTCCGCCGGACGGGACGGCTTGGCAGGTCGCGATCTCCTCTTCGTGGAAAGGTTCCGGCCGGTGGGTGCTTTGGTGCGACCATCAGTGGTGACAGCGGCAGAGAGGGCAGAGAACTGAAGGAGAGGTGATCGGCGATCGGCTGTTTGAGGGGCGGCAGAGATAGCGGCTGAAAATTGAAGAGAAGAAGAAAAAGGTTAGGAAAAAAAACGAAGGAAAAAAAAAAGTACAGATGCAGGTTTTGCTTTGACCCTCTTTGCCCACTTTTTCGTTTTCTTTTTTTTTTAAAATAAATAATAAAAAAAATAAAAAATAAACAAAATGAAGAAGATAAACGCAGGAGGCAAAAAAAATAAATTTTTTTTAAAAAAATAATATAAAATAAGAAAAGAAAAAAATAAAAGGTAAAGGACACATTTCCCTTTAGAAGAAACAGAAGACTCTTGTGCACAAAGCAAGGGCGTGCCTTGTGCCAAGAGTCTTAATTGAAAAAAAATCACTCATAAAGCACAGGCGTGCCTTGTGAACAACATCACTATTCAAGTAAAAGCCTAAAAGAAACAGAAAACTACGCTGCATATGACACAGGCGGGCCTAAAGCGAAAAATTCAGCACTACCATTTTTAAACGGGAACACACAAGGCACGGGCTTGCCTTATGGACAGAACCTGAAAATTAAGATTTTAAACTATGAAAAGAAATCTAAGGCAACTAACTATGCAAGAAAATAAATAAAGCAATTAAATTAAATTGGGTTGCCTCCCAAAAGCGCTAATTTATAGTCAATTAGCTTGACTTTGCCCGGTTCAAATTGGATCCGAAAGAATTATGGTGACTGCATTGGCTTCATAGTCACCACCATCATAGAGCTTAAGTCGTTGGCCATTAACTTTAACGGGGGTTGGTCATCCCATTTAATTTCTACCGCTCCGGATGGAAATACATCGGTTATTTCAAATGGACCGGACCATCTACTCCTTAGCTTTCCGGGAAAAAGACGGAGGCGGGAATTGAATAGTAAAACTTTATCGCCCACATTAAACACCCGCCTAAGTATCCGCTTGTCATGCCATCTCTTCGCTCTTTCCTTATAAAGCTTTGCATTCTCGTAAGAACTAAGATGAAATTCCTCTAATTCGTTGAGCTACAAAAGACGTTTTTCACCTACAGCCTGCATATCAAAATTTAAGAATTTAAGCACCCAATATGCTTTGTGCTCCAATTCAACAGGTAAATGGCATGCCTTCCCGAAAACTAAATGGTAAGGGGACATACCAATTGGTGTTTTAAATGCAGTGCGGTATGCCCATAATACATCATTTAACTTAAGGGACCAATTTTTCCTAGAAGAATTTACCCTTTTTCCAATATGCTCTTTAGTTCCCTATTGGATATCTCTACTTGGCCGCTTGTCTGTGGGTGATACGGTGTTGCTACCTTATGGGTGACACCATATTTATTCAGCAGTTGGTCAAATTGTTTGTTACAAAAGTGGGTTCCCCCATCACTAATAATTGCTCTAGGTGTGCCAAAGCAAGTAAAAATATTCTTTTTAAGAAATTTAATTACCACCCTAGCATCGTTTGTTGGTAGAGCTACAGCCTCAACCCATTTTGACACGTAATCGACAACGACACGTATGTACTCATTATTGAAAGACTTAGGGAACGGTCCCATGAAGTCTATACCCCAAACATCAAAAAGTTCACAAATCAAAATACCATTTTGAGGCATCTCATGCCGACGAGAAATACTACCAGTCCGTTGGTATGCATCACAGGATTTGACAAAATCATAAGCATCTCTAAACAAAGTCGGCCAATAGAAACCACATTGCATGACCTTGGCTGATGTCCTGGTTGGGCCCAAGTGGCCACCAGGCTCCTTAGTATGACAAAGGGTCAGGATAGAAGTTACCTCTTCGCTCGGTACACAACGGAGAATCACATTATCACCATAAATTTTGAACAGATATAGATCTTCCCATAAATAGTGTCTAGTGTCAGAGAAAAACTTACGCTTTTGTTGATAAGTGAGTCCAGGGGGAACGATATTACCTACCAAAAAGTTGGCAAAATCAGCACACCATGGTAGTGAGGACATTGCCATCAACATTTCATCTGGAAATTGCTCCTTTATTTCCTCGCATGGTAAAGATTCTTTGGCTTCAAAGTTAATCCGAGAGAGGTGATCCGCAACTACGTTCTCAGTTCCCTTCTTATCTTTTATCTCAACATCAAATTCTTCAAGAAGAAGAATCTAGCGGATTAATCTTGGCTTTGTATCCTGTTTTGCTAACAAGTACTTGAGAGCTACATGGTCAGTATAAACAACAACTTTTGAAAGCACTAAATATGAGCGAAATTTAACGACAGCAAAAACTACAGCAAGTAATTCCTTTTCAGTGACAGTATAGTGTTGTTGTGCATCATTCAATGTTTCACTAGCATAGTAGATGGGATGAAAAATTTTGTTCAATCTTTGCCCTAAACATGCTCCTACAGCCAAGTCGCTAGCATCACACATCAATTCAAAAGGGACAGTCCAATCCGGACTAGTCATAATTTGTGCATTAATTAATCTCTCTTTTAGCTCGTTAAAAGCATGCATGCATTCATCAGAGAAATCAAACATAGTGTCCTTCGTGAGCAAATTTGATAAGGGTTTAGCAATTTTGGAAAAATCTTTAATGAAATGCCTATAAAACCCTGCATGTCCAAGGAAACTACGTACCAATCTGACATTTGTAGGTGGGGGTAATTTACCAATCACCTCCACCTTGGCCGGATCGACCTCTATTCCCTTCTTGGACACCTTGTGCCCCAGAACAAGACATTCTTGTACCATGAATTGGCACTTCTCCTAACTAAGTGCCAAATTAGTATCCTCACACCTTTGTAGAACTAAATCAACATTATGCAGACAACTATCAAAAGAGGGTCCGAAAACAGAAAAATCATCTATGAAGATTTCCATGAAATCCTCAATCATGTCAGAAAAAATAGCAGTCATACATCTTTGAAAAGTGGCAGGTGCATTACATAATCCGATTGGCATACGCCTATATGCAAAAGTACCATACGGACAAGTGAATGTGGTTTTCTCTTGGTCCAAGGGGTCCACTGGTGTTTGCATATAGGCGGACAGACCATCTAAACAACAGTAAAATTCATGCCCAGCCATTCGTTCTAACATTTGGTCAATGAAGGGTAGTGGAAAATGGTCTTTTTTGGTGGCTTTATTTAATTTTCTATAGTCAATACACATACGCCATCCAGTGACCTTTCTCACAGTAATCAATTTCAATCAATGTTCTACCGGTTGCTAAGAAGGGCCTACCCAACAAAATAGGAACCATATCATCTTCTGCCATGTCAATCACCACAAAATCAGCCGGGAAGATGAACTTGTCCACTTTAACCAGTACACCTTCCACTATCCCCCTTGGATGAGCAATTGACCTATCAGCTAACTGAAGGGTCATGTTGGTCGGCTTTGGGTCTCCTCGTCCCAATTTCCTGAAAACAGACAAAGGCATTAAATTAATACTGGCACCTAAATCGCATAATGCCCTTTTAAAGGTACAGTTGCCAATGGTACAAGGAATAGAGAAACTCCCTGGATCCTTAAGCTTAGGGGGTAGCTTATTAAGGATAATAGTTGAACACTCTTCAGTCATTGCAACTGTTTCATACTCCTCTATCTTCCTTTTCTTGGACAATATATCCTTCAAGAATTTAGCATAAGCAGGCATCTGTTCTAAAGCTTCTGCGAAGGGTACGTTAATATGCAATTTCTTAAAAATTTCAAGGAATTTAGAGTACTGTTGATCTTGCTTTTCCTTTTTTAACCTTTGAGGAAAAGGTAACTTAGGCACATAAGGTTTAATAACAGGATCAATAAACAGTTTAGGAGGTACAGAATTTTCATGTTTATCTTTAGAGTCACTTACCTCTTTTGATTCCTTACCTGCTTGCAGAGACTGAGATGGTTGCTTAAGAGGTTGAGCGTCCACTTCCTTTCCACTCCTAAGAATGATAGCTTGAGCTTGCTCCCTCGGATTTTCCTTAGTGTTACTAGGAAGAGCACCAGGGGGCCTTTCTGTTCTACCTCTATTTAATTGAGCTACTTGAGTGCCCAAATCTCTGCAATATGCCTCATTATTTGCTAGGCGAGTCTGAATGTCCTTTAGAATGGACAGAACTAGATCAACAGAAGGGGAATTCTGCCTTGGAGCCTGCTGAGCTTCTTGGTGGTGTTGAGTTCTCTGCTCGTTCCCATTAAATCTCGGAGGCGGTCTCAACACGTTCTGCTGATTGGCATAAGAGAAATTAGGATGATTCCTCCATCCTGGATTATATGTGTTACTGTAGGGGTTGTTTTGAAATCTGTTTTGACTAGTCCCCATGTAGCTTACATTAGCAGTGTCTTCTTCAAATGGATTACCCAGTTGGCATTCATGGCTTTAATGATCTCCTCCACAATTTCCGTACACCAAGACCTGTGCTGGTTGCTTTAGTCTTAGATGAGCCATCATCAAGTCCATCTTGCGACTTAGCTCAGCTACAACCGGGTCACTTGCCCCTGTTTCCGTGGCAAAAGCACCGTGTCTCCTCCCACTTGGCTTCTCAGCTTGCCACTGAGCGCTTTTCTTGGCTAGCTCATTCACTAACTCATAAGCATCCCATAGTGTCTTTTTGAATATGTTACCACCTGCAGCCGAATCAATGGTGGCACAGTTGGAGGTGGTCAAACCATTATAGAAGGTGCTCACTTGCTGCCATTTAGGAAGATCATGGTGTGGACAATTCCGCAGTAGCTTCCGGAACCTCTCCCAAGCTGTGAATAAGGTTTCTGACTTGAATTGCCTCAAGGAAGTGATCTCATTCCTCAGTATTGCTGTCTTGGAAGGTGCGAAGTAATATGATAGAAATTCCTTCTCCAACTCATCCCAAGTTGTATCGATCCTGGCTCCATAGATTTCAACCAATCCAGCACCTTACCCTTCAGAGAAAATGGAAAGAGCTTCATCCGAATAGAATCCGTTAAGACACCTTCCTGTCTAAAAGTGTCTACATGCATTAAAAATTTATCCAAATGATCATTTGGATTTTCGTCTAGCTCTCCCTCAAATTGGCCACAATGCTTGATCAATTGCAGCATCCCAGTTTTAATTTCAAAACTCGTTGCATTTATTGGTGGAGCAACGATGCTAGAGTTGTTTTGATGTCTATGAGGAGCCAAAAGTTCCATGATTGGTCGGTCATTCTGCTGCCTCGCTTCCTCGGCCAACCGAGCTTGTCTTTGCTTATCGGTTTCCATGGCTTGCCTTCGTTCCTCACGCTTTTGCTTCCGGTTCCTATGACAAGTTTTCTCAATTTCAGGGTCAATAGGTAAAGGAAGAATACCACTGCTTCTGCTAAGCATGCACAACCAACAAAATAAAAGAAAAGAAAGAAAAACCTAGATCAAAGAAACCTTTTAATTAGTATCGTATAAAAATAGCCCCCGGCAACGGCGCTAAAAACTTTATGGTTCTAAGACACACACTATAGAGCAAGTGTACTCTGTCGCTCAAGTAATATAGAAATAAGAAGGATGTCGATCCCACGGAGACTATGTATGCTAATCCTAAATGTAATCGGGTTTCTATTAATTTAGGCGGAAGAAATTATATCTTTGATTATGGTTTGTAAAATAAAATCTACTGCAAAGTAACAAATTAAATAAAATAATTTAAACTAAAATTGGAATGCAATTGGATAAAACTCAATGGAGAAATTGGCTAAAGCAAATGGTTTTACTTAGATTCATTCTACCAATTTCCTCAAGTTATGCAATTAAACTTATTAAATTCATAAAATGGTAAATTCCTAAAACAATTAACACCGGTTAGGGCTGCTAACTCTAATCCTCAACCTCACTACTTACACTTGTTCGGTCTTAAGCAATTAATTTGGGAAGCATTAAGCATACGAAAACCTAGCACAAACTAGTGAGCCACAAAGCAATGGTCATGCATTTGTCATGTTATGAATTTCCGTTAATTCAGTCCTTTGGTCAATTATGAATTAACTATGAACTTTGAAATAGATGGTCATGCATTCAAAGTTTTAAGCAATCATAACACAATAATGGAAAAATAATACGAATGAATTGCATTAAACAAGGAAAATTACATAGAAATCCTACTAAGCTCCACCATAGCCTTAGCTATGGAGGAATTAGTTCATAATTGATTTATAAACAAATGAATAAATTAAAGAAAACATAATAATGGGAGTTAAGAAGAAAAACTAGGAAGATGAAGATCCCAATGGTGGCTTGCAGAGAGAAATCGTATAGGAATTGCAGATTGAACCTTTTGAAAACCTAGCTTCTTGCCTTTCTTCCTAAAATAAAAGTCTTAAATGCAAGTTGTTTCTCCCTATCCTACTTGCAAAAAGAGAGAAATTAAAATAGCCCAAAAGCTAAAAAGGAAAACTCCTAACCTTAGTTGGACTACAAAATTCGTAATTCTGCAATCCGGGCATGTCTTAAGACTGGTCAGCTTCTGTTTCTAAAAAATTCTTCAGTTTTGGTTCTTCATAAGGCACGCCCATGCCTTATGAGTTCCTTGCTCTTTCAATTTGCACGTTTGAGCTCCAAAAATAGATGATTTAGTCTCCAAATGTTCAAATTCCGCTTCTAATGCCCTAACACACAAAAATAGAACAAATGAGATAAAATCCGCCTAAATTAAAGGAGAATAGCACAATTAAAGCTCACAAAATAGGACAAAAATATATGCACAAAATGTATCCGTATGGTGGAGCAACCAAATGATACTGTCTTCTCCGTATGGTGGAGCGTGCCCAATGATTTTTAACTTTTCTCCGTATGGTGGAGTGTGCCCGATGATTTTTAACTTTTCTCCGTATGGTGGAGCAACCAAATGATACTGTCTTCTCCGTATGGTGGAGCGTGCCCAATGAATTTTCAACTTTTCTCCGTATGGTGGAGTGTGCCCGATGATTTTTAACTTTTCTCCGTATGGTGGAGCAACCAATTGATACTGTCTTCTCCGTATGGTGGAGCGTGCCCAATGAATTTTCAACTTCTCTCCGTATGGTGGAGCGCGTGGTTGGAATTGCGTCAAGTTGCGTATTTATTCTTTGATCGATAATTTTGGAAACAAAAATTTTTGCCCCTTCGATCAAGAATAAATACGGTTTGGTCATTTTTCCTTTGGATGTCTGCAAAAATAAACAAGACATACCCTTCTCGGGATCAAATTGGACTAAATTAAAATTAATTTTTTATTTTATTTTTTATTTTTTTTTATTATTATTATTTTTTTTTTATTATTATTTTTTTTTTTGAAGGATCAGAGTCGGGCGGCTCTGTCAGAAGAGACAGAGCCGGACGGCTCTGACCAGAGTCGGCCGACTCTAACCAGAGACGGCCAACATGGTTTTAAAAGGGGCTTCCTCTTTCTTTCACCCATTTCATTTTTCTTTCTTCAATTTCTCTTTCTCTGAGAGTGAGGTTTTTCTGTCTACCGAATCTACAGTGGAGGTATATGGCTCGAGAGAGACGGTTCCTTACTGCGGAATTGGGAGGAACGATCTAGTACCCGTAACTTTAAGTCCATCCACGCACATCATCAAAGATCTGGTTAGTTTTTGTTTCTTCGGTTTTCCCCTTTTTTCCATTTTTTTGAATTCCGGCACAAGGGTCTAGGAGACTTCTTAGTCCGGGAGAACGGCGTTTGGGCGGTAAGCATCCCGTGTTCCCTGCATCATAAGTTATGCAATACTTGAATGCATATGTATGTATGTATGAATGTTAATTTATGCTGTCGATTGTAGTCCTGAATCGAGATGTCCCGAGAGCAGGCCAGGGAGGTCGCCTCTTCCGTGGCTCAGGCCCGGGCTGCGAGCCAAGAGGTGGACAGGGCGAGGGCCGAGATAGCTAGGCTACGGGCTGTGATGGCTCGTCTACAGGCGGACTTTGACTCCTACAAGGTTACGCATCAGAGTGAGTCCGAGAAGGGGGAGGAAGATAAGGGGCAGGATGAGAACTATATGGAGCGCCCTGCTCTTCTTAATTGATGTCTTCATTCATTTTTTTTATCGGATTATGTGATTTACTCTTGTTTCATTGATATTTGGAAATTCACTTGCTTCTTCAATTTTTGCTTTTTCTCTTTTTATCCAGGCTTTTACAATTTCTTAGAATCGTTACAAGACTCTGATTGGCTTAAATTGAAGCCTTTCGGGTTGTGGAATCTCAAGGCCTATTACAAGCACCCGTGGAACATTGAGCTGTTGAATGCCTGTTATCGCTTCTGGGATCCAGTGGATAACATTTTCCGCTTCTCATGCCAAGAGCTCTGCCCCTTATATGAGGAGTTTAGTGCTATCTTGAACATTCCCTGCCACAAAGGAGTGGACATTGCCATCCCCGATTTCACTTTTGGTAGCACCTCCTCCTTGGTGAGCTTGTTCGGGCTTTCTGATCCCGAGGTGGGATCTTTATTTGCTACTGGTTCCCCTCTTCCCAGGTTGAACTGGAATTCTGTGTTGGAGTGGTGTGTCAATGCTCCTAGGGACCACATGAGCTGGGCCTACATGGTCAGCTTGTTACTGGTGAGTCGGTATTTCTGTGGTCCTAATGATGGGGTTGTCTCCTTCAGGGCTGTCTCCCTTATCTCTCAGATGGCTGTGGGAGCATCTCCAGCTCCTTTCGCACTTGCTGAGACACTGATTAGTTTACATGCATCTAAGGCAAGCGGTGTTCTCCACGTTGGCCCTCACCTCACACTGCTCCAGGTGAAATTCCTTGTTGTCTGATATATTTCTGGGTCGAATGAACTCCTAACCATTGCTTGCTGTCAACTGCAGATCTGGTTATTGGAGAAGCTATCAATTCTTAAGATTCCGAGGGGGAACTTCAAGAAATACCACCCGGCCAATTTCAGGGAACGAGGCTTCTCCATTGACTCTTACACTGATATGTCTGCTGATGAGTGGGGCGTTTGGCTATCTCGCCTGACTGATGACCAGATTAGGTGGGTGTGCCCTTGGTGGAAGATCCCCCACGTGATTGTGGACATGTGGGCACATGGTGTGCAATTGCTGGGGCAGACCATAGTGACATTCTATTCTCCGAGTCGCCTCTGCCGGCAGTACGGTCATCTACAGGGTATCCCTCGGCACTCTTGTGTCACCAGTTGCGAGGAATATACTACTTCTTGGCCAGATCACGTCAGACTTCGCTGGGCTGGAGACGCCCATCATGTGGTGTTGAATTATGCATCACTCGCTCCCACAGAGACATATGATCGTTACAAGCAGTGGCTAGCCGAGATCCAGGGCTTACCGACCCGTGAGGCGCGTAAGAGTGCGTCTTCCCGCTGGCTGGCTCCTTCTGAGACCGCGGGACCACTTCCTGTCAAGAAAAGAAAAACAAAAGAGGAAAAAATGTGATTTTCATCATCATGCATGTATTGACTATCATTATTATCATTCCTATCCGTCTTTTCTATTATTGGTGCGATCTTTTTTTTTTTTTTTTTTTTTTTTTTTTTGAAAGATGTTCGCAATTGCACACTTTGGGCGTCTAAATGTCTTTGTTTATATGGATGTTTCGACAAATGAATCATGTAACATACTCCAAACATTCATGCAATGTGTTGAGCAAGACACACTTCATTAATGAAACTTAACTATTGTATCAATTGAAAATGCCAAAATCAGTACATATCTCGAACGAACTCATTCCTGTTATCAACCATCCTATACAGGTTTTCTGGTCGATAAGCTAACTCTCGCTGCCTTAACTTTTGCTTAAATCGGCCTTACGGGTTTTCGACTTAACAGGGCTTTTTTTTTTTTTTTTTACACATGGTAGCGTTTGAGGTGATCTTGATTAATCGGGTTGGTGAACTCGTTGCCATCCATATCCATAATCTTCACTGCACCTTTGGAGAGTATCTTCTTAACCACATACGGCCCTTCCCAGTTGGGTTTAAACTTACCCCTCGCGTCCATATTGGTCAGTCTCATCTGTTTCAATACTAGATCTCCCGCTTTCAGAGGCTGTTTCTGATGACGAACCCGTCGATTATAGGTCCTAGCCATTCTTTGGTGGTACATCTGTAGATGATCCAAAGCCTTGAGACGCCTTTCATCGACCATAGCCAGTTGCTCAAATCTCGCCTTTACCCATTCCGTCTCAGGTAATTGGGCCTCCAAAACCGTCCTTAGTGACTTCAACTCCACTTCAATAGGAAGGACTGCTTCCATCCCATAAACCAGCGAATAAGGTGTTTCCCCAGTCGGTGTTCTAACACTGGTTCTGTACCCCCACAGAGCATAAGGTAATCTATCTGCCCAATCTCGGTAGGTTGAAGTGGTCTTGGACAAGATCTTCTTGATGGACTTGTTTGCTGCCTCCACTGCTCCATTGGCTTGTGGCCTATAAGGTGAAGACTTACGATGTTCCACATTGTATTCTTCGAAGAGTTCAGCTGTGGCTCCTTGGAATTGCACTCCGTTATCAGTTACCATGTGATGTGGTACACCATATCTCGCGAAGATGTGCTTCTTTACAAACTTAGCCATATTCTTAGCCGTGACCGTGACATAAGATTCAGCCTCAACCCACTTGGAGAAATAATCCACTGCCACCACAATGAACTTGTGCCCATTCGATGCTGGAGGTCGAATTTCACCAATTATGTCTATGCCCCATACTGCAAACGGCCAGGGGGTCATGAGATTCTATAATTCCATGGGTGGGAGATGGTTGATGTTCCCGTAAATCTGGCACTCGTGGCACTTTTTCACTTCTTCTGCACAGTCTGTTTGCATGGTAAGCCAGAAGTATCCTTGTCTCATGATCTTCTTTGCCAGAGCTAATCCATTCATATGCGGGCCGCAAATCCCTGAATGCATTTCTTGCATAACCTTCTTGGCTTCTGCTTCCGTTAGACACTTCAATAACAATCCATCCGCGGTTCTTCTGAAGAGTTGTCCGTCAAACCATCTGAACTGAGTTGCTAACTTTCTTAAAGTGGCCTTATCTGATGCATCTGCTCCTTCAGGATATTGGCTATTTTGTAGAAAGTTGGCTATATCTTGGTACCAGGGCTTATCATCTACAACTAAAGCCAGGACCTCGCTGGAACGATGAAATGGTGTTCTAGCTGTTTCCAGGATCAAAGGCTGTACCGGTGCTTTCTGAGGTCCTTCCCACATGGATGACAAAGTAGCTAATGAATCTGCCATTTGATTATCATCTCTGGCTATATGCTTGAATTCAATATGCCCGAATGCTTTCACCATTTCCCACAAAGTCTCCAAGTATGGGCGAAGTGATTCTTCCTTGATTTCCCATTCCCCGGTGGCTTGGCGAATTACCAACAGTGAATCTCCAATAATGGTCACATCATTTGCCCCTAGTGCGGCGAGAGCATCAATGCCAAACAAACAAGCTTCATATTCTGCGCTGTTGTTAGTTACTGGGAATTCTAGCCGTTTCGACAAAGGAATTATCTCTCCCTCAGGAGTTACAATGATTACTCCAGGGCCTGCTCCCCTCTTGTTTACAGCTCCATCAAAATGCATAATCCATTTCCTGACTTCCACCTCCACCAAGGCCAACTGTTCATCCGGAAATTCTAGGTTTTCCACATAATCAGATTCAAGTGGCTGATTGGCCAGGAACTCAGCCACTGCTCTCCCTTTGATCACCTTTTTCGTCACATACTCGATGTCGAACTCTGATAAAAAAAGTAACCACGGGACAATTTCCCTGTCAAGGATGGGGCAGAGCAGAGATATTTCATTGGATCAACTTTTGCCACAGCTTGTATTTTGTAGGATTGGAAATAGTGTCTCAATTTCTTCGTAAGCCAGACCATAGCAGTGCAAGTCTTTTCCACCACAGTGTACCGAGTTTCGTAATCCAGTAGTTTTTTACTGAGGTAGTAGATAGCATGCTCCCTTTTGTCATCTTGTTCTTGAACCAACATCGCCCCTACGGAGGTTTCTTCAATGGCTAAATACAGAGTCAAAGGTTTTCCCAGAGTTGGAGGTTTTAGCACTGGTGGATTGATCAAGTATTCTTTGATCCTATCAAATGCAACCTGACACTGGTCATTCCACACGACGGGTTGTTCTTTCCGAAGAAGCTTGAAAATGGGCTCACAGACCATGGTCAATCTGGCAATGAACCTACTGACGTACTGAAGTGACCCTAGGAAAGATCTGACTTCTTTCTCTGTTTTCGGTGCTGGCATGTCTCGAATAGCTTTAATCTTGTCCGGGTCCATCTCAATGCCTTTCTGACTGATAATGTGCCCCAGCAGCTTGCCCGATGCAACTCCGAATACACATTTCTTTGGGTTAAGTCGCAAGTTGTACTTCTCAATCCTGGTCATAAATCTATCCAGAATAGCAGGGTGTTCCTCCCGAGTCATAGATTTCACCAGCATATCATCAACATACACTTCGACCTCTTTATGGATCATGTCATGTAGCAATGCTGTGACTGCCCATTGATAGGTTGCCCCAGCGTTCTTCAACCCAAACGGCATCACTCTGTAGCAATACACCCCCCACTCAGTGATGAAGGCTGTCTTGACCTTATCGATGACATTCATTAAGATCTGATTATACCCCGAGAAACCATCCATGAACGAATACATAACTGCCCTTGCTGCACTGTCGACCAGGACATCAATGTGAGGAAGTGGGAAGTCATCCTTTGGAGAGGCCTTATTCAAATCCCGATAATCCACATAAACTCTGACTCTTCCGTCCTTCTTGGCAACTGGGACTATGTTGGCTAACCATTCAGGGTAATCCACCACCTCCAGGAAGTTGGCCTTGATCTGCTTTGCTACCTCTTCTTTGACTTTCTCAGCCCATTCTGGATGCAGACGTCTGAGCTTCTGCTTTACTGCACTGAACTTGGGATCAATCGGAATTCTGTGTTCTGCTATTTCTCTGTCAACCCCCGGCATATCGTCGTAAGACCAGGCAAACGCTCCCACATGCTTTTTAAGTATTTTTGACAATTCTCTCTCTTCTTCAGGATTGAGTTCGTTAGAGATAGATACCATTTAGGATTTTCACTTGTACCCAAATTAATTTCATGTAATGCAGTGTCATGAATGCTGAACACATTGAATGAATGATTGCATGTATGCACAGAGCCATTAGGGAAAACATCACACAAATAAGCAAAATTAGACTTTATTTCATTCATCGCCTTAAAAGCGGAATTGTTCACATCAAGTACATATGACAAGTTTACAAAGAAATCATTTTCTTCCTCCACATGCGGAGGGTCTTCTTCAGCAGGGTCTTCCGGATCGGCAGGCTCTTCTTCGAACAAGTCACTCAAATCAGCTTCAAGAGGCTCTTTCTGTGCTTCAGATAAGGCATCTTCTTCTACCTTCGCTTTTCCCTTAGCCATCATTTTGGTGAGTTCAGCAACAACTTTTTCCACTAACTCTGCCTGTCCTGAAATAGCTTCCTTCTTCACAGGGCTCTCTTTCAATCCTTTCTTCAGTAATTCAGCAAATGCTTTGGTAATGGCGTCCACCAGGGGGTCTGTATCTTCTTCTGATTCCTTTTCTGGAGTGATGGGAGCCACCACTTCGGCTTGGCTCATCGGAGGAGGATTGATCACTTGCACCGCTTCCCACTTAAGCATTCCTTCCACTGAAGCAATCCCATATTTTGAGAAGTTGACAACATCAGCGAAAATCTCAAATCCGGGGACTGTTTCCCCATCAATAACCATTGGCTCTGGATCACCACCATATGGCCCACCACTTGCTCGAACAAAAACGTCCACAAGATGGACTTTCTTAGTTTCCGGGACCTCCTTTTCTTTGGCGCCTTCGTAACCAAGACCTTTTCGGTGTGATTGGCCTATGGCAATATCAAACTTTGTGACCCCTTGTTGGTTGACCCCAAGTCCCTTTCCTGGGATGAAGTTCTGTTTCTGAAAATACTTATGGATCCATGGAGAAAATGTCAAGTCTTTCTCCTTATGCTCCGAGACAACTGCCACTTGAAAGCCGGTCAAAGGTTGTTCAGATGAGTTCAGAGCTGCCACCATAGAAGATTCATCTGCCTCAAGTGTTACAATCTTTCCCCCCATTGGAATCTTCACCTTTTGGTGTAAGGTTGATGGCACACCTCCCAAAGCATGAAACCAAGGTCTCCCTAGAAGCAAGGAGAAAGTCGCAGGAATATCAATGACAGTGAACAGCACGGTTGACTTAACTTCTCCCACTGACACCTCTGCCTCAAAAGTACCAATTACAGTACGCTTTGAATCATCGTAGGCCCGTATCACTGTATTTGACCATGATAATGCTTCTTCGGACAAATGGAGGCTAGGTAAAACTTTCAGAGGGCAGATATTCAATGCTGAGCCGTCATCAACCATCACACAAGGCAGGGTTCTATCCATCATCTCCACTTTCAGATATAAGGCACGATTGTGGTTAGTGCCTTCCGGTGGTAAGTCATCCTCGGTGAAAGTGATCCCCTTGGGGTTATCAGATTGCTGACTCTTGATACTCCCAATCACCATACATACTTCCTCGGGAGACATCAATGGATTGGCATCCATCTCCATAATCTTTTTCACTACTGCAGCCCGGTGCCTTTGTGACTCCATGAGCAGGTGCCACACAGATGCACGTGCAGGCATCTTTTTGAGTTGCTCCACTACCAGATCTTCTTTCTCATTCACCTTGATGGGCAAATAATCTTGAACCGGTGCTTCTACCCTCTTACTCGGCTCTCCCAACCGTTGTGGCTCGGGTTGATATACCCTTCCACTCCTTGTGACATTATTCACTGGAGCGTCTTCTCTCCTTATATACATCCCATCCTTAGTGCAGACAGGATAGACAGGTGTCATCTGGTCCACAGGCTTGAGCCTACTCATCAACTCAAATTCATCCGCATCATCATCCAATTCTATATCATCCAGATTCACAGGTTTGCTTTCCTCCACAGGTGGCTCAACATCTTCACCTACTACCACTTGAATTGCGGGATTCGCCCTTGCAATCTGAGCTAAGACAAAGTTAGGAGATAATCCCGATTGCACCATGTTCACTCTCCTTTCAAATTGGGGCAGTGGATTACTTTGCACATTGGGCTTAGAGCGTGGAGCTTCTATCTTTTTTTCGTCAATCAACTGTTGGATCGCCTTTTTCAAAGAATGGCATTCGTTGGTTCGATGCCCCTTAGTCACATGATAGGAGCAAAAGTTATTCTTGTCCGCCTCGGCCGGAGGTGTGTACGGCTTCAGGCTTTGAAGAAAGCCCAGATTTCTACATTTCAGAAAGATCCGCCCCAAGGACTCCTCCCAAGGAGAGATCCCTTTTCCAGTCACTTGTTGATTGGGCCCTTGTGCAACTGTTGCTACCTCTACTTGCTTAACAGGTGCAGGTGACTGACTCGGCTTAGTGCTTGTTGATGAAAAAGCTGCAGGATTGCTATTATTTTTATACCCCGAAGAATACATCCGGCTCCGGTACCCTCCTCCAGAACTGTTGTAGGCCGGGTCAATCTCATACTTCTCAACCTTACTAGCCAACTCATGTACTTCTATCAAGGACTGAAACTTGTGATATTTCATCACATTCCTATAAACCTCCAAGCTCCCATCAATCAGCTTCACAATCAGTTCATCTTCCAACGGCCTCTGATGGAGGAGAATCATCTTATCCATCCACCTTTGGTAATATTCAGAAAAGGTCTCATTCGGCCTCTGCCTCACCGCCTCTAAATCCTGCAACTTGACCTCCAGCTGTGTGTTGAAACTGAAGTACTTGATGAAGGCATCGGACAGTGCATCCTAGTTGCCTTGCACACTCTCGGGTTGTTTATTGTACCATGTGATAGCACCCCCCTCCAAAGTGGTGGGGAACAATCCCACTAATTGATTCATAGTGAGCCCAGCCATAGTCATAATCCGCACATACTGATTCAAGTGAGCCGTAGGTGGACTTTTCCCAACATATGATGCAATCCTAGGCATTTGGAAGCCTACTGGTAACATTTCAACCCCTCCGGCTATGAGCGTGGACGGGGTCAATACGCTTGGCGGATTGAACCTTAGAACTGGCATGCAGCTCCGCTATGGTCTCCTCCATTTCCTTCATCTTTCTCTCTAATGTAGACTGCACAGGTCGCTCAGTATTATCCCTTCGACCCTCATCAGCATCCGACTGCCCATCATTCAGTCTCCCTCCACTACTTTCTTCTCGAGCATGCCTTTCCGGCCTCTGATTAGGCGACTCATTCAAAGCATTCTGCACTTGATTTTTGATAAGGTCCTTGAACTCATCAGAACTCATGAATTCTCGAACAGCAGTGGTGGCCATCATGGCAGCAGCAGCTTTGGGTGTGATCGCCATATCTTGAAACCTCTGTTGCAACTGTTCAAATCCCAGCGGGAACTCAGCACTTAAATCAGATGATGCTTCAACCTCCCCAAACTGAACAAGCTCCTCAGACTCACTAGACGACGGTTCACTGCGTTCTATTCTCACAAGTCTTCGTCCGGATCGGAGCCAAACTTCAAAGTGATTTGGACAAAGGTCAGTATAAAGAAATGATCACCTAAAGAGTTATAAACTCTAAGGGATATGCATGTATGCATGACGTGTTAGATGAATGATGTGCAGGTGTTGCATGAAATGTGTTTGTAACGCGAACCTTGAACAACCAATCCTTCGGGGGTGAAGTATGCATGAATTCTTATTTATGCATGCACGAATTGCAATCTAAGTGTTAGATGCGTGAATGCGACCTTTGGTGCTCGGGGAGTACCTCGGGTTTTTGTGAAATGATATGATTATCCTTAGTGGACGGACAGAGTTTTCGGCACTCGTGGAGTGCCTCGGATTTTTGTGATGTGAGATCGACACGCGCATGGCACTTGGTCGAGGTTTCGGTGTCCGTGGGACACTTCGGGTTTTTGATGATGTGAAATGAAGTCATGCTTAATTTACGAGTGGAATTTCAATACTCGGGGAGTATCTCAATTTCCGTGCCGCGATGTGGAGTGAATGCGTTCTTAGTGAACGGGCAGAGTTCCGGCGCTCGGGGAGCACCTAAACGTTTTGATGCGTGAAATGAAATTTTCGGCACTCATGGAGTACCTAAAATGATTTGATGAAGTGATGGATTTTGTCGACACTCGTGGAGTATCGAAAGTGATTTAATGAAATGTGATGAGTTTAGACGACACTCATGGAGCATCGAAAGGCGATTTAATGAAATGCGATGGAATTTTGTCGGCACTCGTGGAGCGCCTAAAGGTGATTTTATGAAATGTGATGAATTTTGTCGGCACTCGTGGAGCGCCTAAAAGTGATCTAATGAGGTGTGATGAATTTTATCGGTACTCGTGGAGCGCCGAATGAAATGTGATGAATTTGGTCGGCACTCGTGGAGCACCTAAAATGATTTAATGAGATGTGATGAATTTTGTCGGTACTCGTGGAGCACCGAAAGTGATTTAATGAGATGTGACAAATTTTATCGGTACTCGTGGAGCGCCGAAAGGGATGTGATGAATTTGGTCGGCACTCGTGGAGCGCCTAAAATGATTTAATGAGATGTGATGAATTTTGTCGGTGCTCGTGGAGCACCGAAAGTGATTTAATGAGATGTGATGAATTTTATCGGTACTCGTGGAGTACCGAAAGGTGATTTAATGAAATGCGATGGAACTTTGTCGGCACTCATGGAGCGCCTAAAAAGTGATTTAATGAGATGTGATGAATTTTGTCGGTACTCGCGGAGCACCGAAAGTGATTTAATGAAATGTGATGAATTTTGTCGGTACCCGTGGAGCACCGAAAATGATTTAATGAAATGTGATGAATTTGGCCGGCACTCGTGGGGCGCCTAAAATGATTTAATGAAATGCGAAGGAATTTTGTCGGCACTCGTGGAGCACCGAAAGTGATTTGATGAACTGTGATGAATTTGGTCGGCACTCGTGGAGCGCCTAAAATGATTCAATGAAATGCGATGGAATTTTGTCGGCGCTCGTGGAGCGCCGAGAGTGATTTGATGAAATGTGATGAATTTGGTCGGCACTCGTGGAGCGCCTAAAATGATTCAATGAAATGCGATGGAATTTTCTCGGCACTCGTGGAGCACCAAAAATGATTTGATGAACTGTGATGAATTTGGTCGGCACTCGTGGAGCGCCTAAGATGAAACGCAATGAAATTCGTTCGTACTCGTGGAGCACTAAAAATGCGATATGATGCATTTTGTCGGCACTCGTGGAGTGCTTAGAATGATTTCCTACTCGATATGTGGTGCGATGTATGTGGCCCGTGTGGGGTCATTCAAGGTCCGTGCAAATGCTTTATGCATGACACGCGTTTCCCATGGCTGCAGAATAAGACGGTTAGTGCTTATGACACTCGAGTGATGCATGTGGATTAATTAATTAATTCTTCATACAATAAAAAGATGCATGGCTACAAAAGATGTGGTTAGTTTTATGTCACACGGGTGATTAATGTATTTACACGCGAAAGATGAAAATGGCTGTACAAAAGATGTGAGTTAGAATCACACAAATGCTTTGGATGTGGTATGTTATGCTCGTGAAAAGTGTGGATGATGGCATGTTATGGAGGGATAAAAAGACACGTAGCAATTAGCACGCAAATCGTATTCCTCCAACCTTATTCCTCCAAACGTGGTCAAGTTGATAAAATTCTAACCGAGTCCTAGGAGGGGTTCTCTTCGATCATCAACCGGGGATGATGAAGGCGCAATTTATTTTATTCACACATCTTATTTTGGTATCCTAAGGGAATCCAACTAAGGTTGCCTAAATGAGTTCGGTCCAAGCCGGGATAACATCAAGGTCCCCATAGCAAAATATACTCCTCACTTCTCCCCACTCAAGGGTCCGATCGAAGGGGTTCGTACGAGGCTATGAGTGGTGTTTCGTATCCATGCCCCTAAGACCAGGAGGAACATAGGCGACACTTCAACAATTCACCGGGCTAAATATTGGCTACTCAACCTAATGCAAGGATGTCTAACTAAAATGCAAACATAAAATACCATGTAAGAATCATCCACGCTATTTTGATTAGACATTTTTCAGGGCTTGTCAAATTCTTTTAAGTTTTAAGAAAACTTTTGTAGAAATCCCCAGCAGAGTCGCCACTGTGAGCGGACGACCTTTTCTCTCGGATGGGACGCGGGGGGGCCCGACGAGGAAAACTTGGGGTTTTTGGTTTTTGATTTTTGGTTTTTGAAACCTTCTTCCTTCTCTTCATGGTGAGATTTTGGGAAAAACAGGATTTGTTTTTCTTACTTGGAAAAATCCATTCATTCGTTTCGGAATTCCTTTTGTAGAAAATATTTTCCCATTTTATTACTTGAAAGATCTCGAAACTTAAATCCCGAGATCAGTGACAGAGTCGCCACCCGGATCAGCTCATCCGGGAAATTCCGGTACAGCTCCCTACCGAGTATAGACTGCTGTACCTAATCCAGAGATTCAAGGTTCGGACAAGTCCCTTATTTCATGTCTAATCAAAATAAATTTGGCGGATATTCTTTGATGGTATTTTACGTTACTAGAGTTGATTTTTATTGCATTAAGTTAAACACACGGCGCGCACACAAATAAAACAAAATAAAGCAGTAAACAATTAAAATTATTACAACCCGATCGAATAAATAATTAAATTATTACAACCCGATCGAATAAAAATAAAAACTCACTTTACAACCGCCTAAGATACACGGATAAATCTATTAAATACATCCAAAATAAAAAAAAATAAAAGGCTGCAAAACAGAGGGTTAGCACAATTTATATTGCACACACAAATAGGACTCAAATCAGGACAGAGTTGGGAATTTTAGGAGATGGGGGCATGCATTTAGGGGATAACCGGGTCGACCCGACCGGTCGGACCGGTTAGACCTGGAAAACGGTTTTGAAACGCCCTGTGGTTTTATGTTGGAAAATCAATTTTTGGAAAACAATTGGCTTGGTTACATGCAAACTTTGATTTTCGTGGGTCTGTTGTCCCGGAATCCATGGATCCGTTCGTGTGGGTTCCTAAATTCACCGTCCATCTAGGGTCCAAAACGCAATAGACACACCAAAAACATTTATTTAAAATGCAATTTTATTTGTTTTTTAATATTTTCCAGGGACCTAGAGAGTTCGGGGGTCCGCTAATGCTGGACAATTGATCCGGTTCGGATGTAACAACCTCGAAACATGGAAAATAAATCCCAGGAAACTTGAAAATATTAATATCCGTACGTATAAAAATTCAAAAACCGGTGTTAAAATGATGTACGAATATTTACGAGTCGAAATATGTCAAATCAGAGTGCGTATAAATGGAAAACGGGCTATTTTCGGCACGTCGGGACAGATCGGGGAGCTGTCCCTGGAAAGCAGAGCTGTACGGCTCTAGGTTAGAGCCGGCCGGCTCTGTTCTTGAAGAACAGAGCCGTACGGCTCTATTCGGGTAGCCAATTTTCCGGATTTTCAGAAACAGAGAAAAATCACACGAAAAATGCAATAAACACAAGTTTAAGGCCTCTCAGAGTTTACCTTGGTGTTGTTCCAGTATATTTGATGCACAAGAACGATTTGAAAATCGAGAATGTAACTCGAATCCTCGAATATCCCGAAAATCCGAAAGTTTACCCGAACGAATCCGAAATCGAACCGAGAATCGTTGTGAACCGGTGAGTAAATACTAGAGTGAATGGTTGTGTGCTAAGAAATTTGATTTCAAAGATAAAATTAAAAGGATTTTTTTTTTTTTTTTTGTCTCTCTTTTCTCTGTGTTTCTTTCTTTTCTTTTTTTTTTTCTTTTCTTTTTTTTTTTTAAATCTCCCCCCTTTTCTGTGTTTTGATCCTTCTCTCTTTATCATTCAATTGTTCAATTATTTCTCAGACAAAATAATTTCCCAATTAAATGCGTCGATTAATGGTTTTTGTCGTTTTTTCATCAATTTCACAGAATTTGGACAAAGTGTGGCACCCATGCCCGCCCACTAGAGTCGGCCAGCTCTAGTTTGTACTAGAGCCGGCCGGCTCAATCTAGAGTCGGCCGGCTCTGGTTTGTGGACCAGAGCCGGCCGGTTCTGGTCGAACCGGAGCCCACACTTTTTTTTTTTTTTTTTACGTGCCTAAAAATCACTCGGAGAACCCGCTTTACGGTAGTTTCGAATTGCGGATAATTTCGTTTTCGGAGAATTCGAGACGTTTCGGGTAATATTCTGCTCTTTTCTGTGACCGAAGGTAATAAAGATTTCTCATCATTGAGGTCGGGAAAACCCGTGCTCACACATATGTCCTTTTTATGTCATTTTATTTATCAACGGCACTTTTATAAACAGTTTTACCAAACACCACACAAACTGCTTTTAAGAATAAAGCTATTTCTATAAATATATTACCAAACACTTATCAGCTTTCTCAAACAGCACTTTCCCTAACAGCTCTTCCCTGACAGCCCTTTCCCTGACAGCACATTCACTAACAGTCCTACCAAACTGGCCCTTAATAGAGTAATCTTCGGAGCAATTAGAGATTTTAGAGTCTTTAATTCTCTAACTTATATGTCTACATTGTGCATTAATTTTCTAAGAAATCTAGATATTTTCCAATTTGACTTAACCAATCATGTGGTGCGTAAACCAAATTTAATGACCGTAGTCTTTTATTCTAACCTAAGTTCAGGGTGTCTAGCATGAGTCTTGGAAAGCTAATTGTTCAAGGCTTTGAAGTCAAATCCAAGGGCATGTATCTTTAGTCTTGTTGCCTTACAAGTGAAATCAGTTCATGTATATATGATTGCACTGAGTTCTCAATTTAATATTTACCATTATAAATCTTCCAAAAGAATTAGACTTACCCATTTCATCTCCTTCTAACTCTGGATCTTACCCTAGAACAATTTCAATGTGAGGTTATTTAATCTAGGCATTTCCTGAAAAATATAATTATCTAATTAAATTTAATGATTATACCCTTAGCTAATGAATTTGGTAATGAAATCTCTTTTTATGTGATGCAGATGAATTGTACAAGTCGGAAAACAAAGTTAAAGTCAATTTAGGTGGAAGAAACAGATAAGATAAGGCGAGTCAATCCTACATAATCCTTCCTCCATATTTCAAAAGTTGTTCCATCGGCTTTTAGCTGTGTGAATGCTATGCTTTTCAGGCTAAACTATGATTTAGAGGTTCTTCATTTTAAGGAATCTTTACAAATCCTTGAATTAGGCTGTAAGGAGCTGAGAAACAGAGGGTTGTTTATGAAACTTCTGGGAGCTGTACTTAAGGCTGGTAATCGGATGAATGAAGGAACTTCATGAGGAAATGCACAAGCATTTGATCTATTTTATCTGCAGAAGCTATCTGATGTTAAAAACACTGATGGAAAGACTACTCTACTTCATTTTATAGTTGAGGAAGTTATCCAGTTGGAGGGTGTTGGAGATTTGATTACAAAATCTATAATTATATTTTGAGATTTAGTTAGTTTGTTAGAATAGATAAAGATTAGACTTTGAATTTAAATTATTATCTAGTGGTTACTGATTTTATGTGATATAGTTGTTTTATAAGCCTATAAATAGACATTAACAGTTCTCTAATAAAGTGTACCCAAAGATACTGCATTTGCAGTATTCAGTTTTTAATTTCTCAGTTTATGTTTTTCTCTAAAAAACTTTAAATTGGTATCAGAGCGTTAAGGGTCTTAAGGGCATGTGACGATGGGTTACCAAAATAAATACTTGAGAGATTAAACACATCTGTGTGAGAATGATTGTTGACAGAAGGAAAAGTCTGTTGCAAATTTAAGAGATATGGGCATCTACAACAAAATTGCAGAATTAAAAAAAAGTGTCAAAGAAAAGGATTGTTTTTGAGATATGTTGGTGAGAAAGTACACCTAAGGTTGGTGAGGAAGTGCATCAACAATTTTTTTTTTTTTTTATTCTGATGAGAAGTGCATCAGGTAGGGAATGTGAAGAGAAGTGCTTCAACAAGATTGAGGAAGATGATAATATGGAGAGATGGTGCTCCATGAAAATTTAGTTTTCTCTTACAGATTTTGAATCAAGAGGGAGTGTTGGAGATTTGATTACAAAATCTATAATTATATTTTGAGATTTAGTTAGTTTGTTAGAATAGATAAAGATTAGACTTTGAATTTAAATTATTATCTAGTGGTTACTGATTTTATGTGATATAGATGTTTTATAAGCCTATAAATAGGCATTAACAGTTCTCTAATAAAGTGTACCCAAGGATACTGCATTTGCAGTATTAAGTTCTTAATTTCTTAGTTTATGTTTTTCTTTAAAAAACTTTCAGAGGGAAAACGTTTGTGTTATAAGTAGAAATAAGGGCTTGAGCCGAGCTAGAAGCAGTGGCAATATAGCTTCTGTGAAAACATGGTCAAAAGGGGTATAATGCAGGTATTACGAATTGATAGGAGGGCTTAGTGCTGAATTTGCAAATGTGAGGAATGCAGCACAGCTAGATTGTTCTACATTTGAAGGGGCTTGCTCAGTTCTATCAGCTAGGATAGAAGAAACCAGGCAAATCGGATCAAACTGCTGTGGAAATGGGGAAGATGGATTTGTAAGGGAAATTGAAGGTTTCCTCGCATCGGCAGAGCTAGAAATGAACACAATGAAGAATGAGCAAATGAGAATAATGGAACTTGAAATGGACAACAATATAATATTATCAAGCCGGAACTTCAAAGAAAAACAACAGCCAACCACTTGGATTGTTTATCATAATTAAAGACTTTTTAAACATGGTTGATAAAGTCTGCATTGAAATAGCTTGAGAAATGTAGATAACTGGAACCCTCTTTAGATTTGCGCTCTCCGCCAAAGTCACCAACTTTAAGGATGAGAGATTTCCCAATTTAAAATTATTACAAGCTTGCAGTGGTGAGTTATGCTCGAGTTATTTTTACCCTTAACCTGTTAAATATGAAAGAGGCAATGTTAATGTGTCCAAGTTGATTTAAAATTAGTATAGCATAAGCGGTAATGATTTTTGCATGATAATACGATTTTACAGAGTGATCAATCATGATATTGGATATTTGTATTTTTCTTGAAAATGTTGCAGCAGCTGCACGCTGAGTTACCAACTGCTATCATGCGAGAAGTGGCATAGACTGGTCACCTTCCTCATGTTGATAAGCCCAATTCTGTTGCTAAATTGATAATTTAAAGCTAATTAGATGCCCAAAGTAGATTATGTTAAAGTCTTGTTGATGTTAATAACTTGTCTTATGTTCCACCTCTAGCTTGTCATGTAGCATTCCAGTTGAAAATTCTATATCTACCTTGCAATGTTAGAAATATTTTACGTGAAACGATATCCATTTCTCGTAATAATACTATTTTACAAAAAACTCTTTAATTTTGCGAAAAACGATTTGGAAGCTACGGAGCTATATTTATTTTCATTTTATTGACGTAAAATAATTATAATACATAATTTTAGTTCATATTAATGATAAAATTGAAGCCTACTAAATTATCTATAAATACAACATATATTTTAAATTGGATAAAATTTTTTTTACTAATAATTAAATGAAAATTAATTAAGTTACAAAAATTTTAATAATATTACGGAAACTTGTAAAAGTTTTAACATTTTTACGTAGTTAGGAATTAATTTTTGTAAAATAGATGGATGCATGAAAACTATATACTATCTTGAATAATTTTAATATTTCCTTTAACATGTTGGTAACCAGTAATAACAGGTCAACTTTTTATAATTTATTTATTTTTTATTTTAAACTATTGATGTGTCAAAATATTATTGGTTAATAAAAATAAATGGTGGTTACTTTGTTTTCCAACAAAGTAACCATAGAAATTACCATATTATTATAAGGACTATAATTATTACTATTATTATTATATATATACCATATATTCGCATATAAATATGCATATATATATTTTATAAATATTATTAACATATAAATATTACTGGTATATATATTATTAGGATTATTATTAGACGATATTATATATTATTATATATACACAACCGCTCGATTACATTTTGGTCCAATTAAATTATATGGGATGAAAGGTAAGAAAGGCAAGTGGTTCTATGCAAATTCAGATTAAAAGTCAGAGATCTTTCAGACAATTCTTCGGTTGGCTCCTAACCTTGCTGAATTCTGACTTTTATTCGTCGGATTGTGTTCCTATAAAAATCTCATTACAAGGAATAATCTTTAGGTTTTCATCACTAAAGTAGAAAAAAACCCATCACTTACATTAAATAAAATTTTATTTAATTTATTTGTTTATATATTATTAGGTATTAGTAATTTTTATATTAATCTCTTTCATATACATATTATATAAACAAATAACATATTTATTTTAATTAACAAATACTATTACAAAGTAATAATTTTTGTAACAATTATCCATTCATGTATAACAAGTTAATCAAAAAATTAATCAACATACAGTTGATACTAACTTAATCTGTGTCATAAAAAAAAAAAAGAAACAATCTCATCACAAATGCACCTTCAATATATCCATCATCACAAAGACAGACAACAAAGATTTTCCTTTCTTTTTTTTTAATCAATAATGAACCTTGCGCTAGGAGACCAAAGCCGCTAAATCAAGTACAATACAAGGTAAGGGAAATCTTCAATGAGAATAATCGGGTTCACAAAGGATGATCCCCATTTAGCAAGCATGTGTGCTACTCCATTTGCCAGTCGCTGCTCGTGCACAAAAACAGCTTGATCAAAGGATCGCGAAAGACGAAGGATGTCCTCCACAACATTGCAAAGAGCACCATCAAAATGAGAAACCTTGGAAACCAGCTCAACCGCTGTACTGCAATCCAAGGTGACTACGAGGTTCCGAAAACAAGCTTCAGTCGCAATCTTCAATCCTTCCAACACACTACACAGCTCCGCCTGCAAGACTGATCCGCAACAGGCCCCCGACAATAGCACCTCTCCTGCAGAATTGCGAATCACCACACTAGCCACACAATTTGCTAGATCAGGCCCAACCGAAGAATCTACATTCAATTTGACAGCATCAGCAGGCGGTGGGCACCAATGGGCCTGCATCTCACGCTGCTGTGATTGAAGCAGCGGGCTGCCACAAGCAACAGTGTCCGCCAACACCCCATAACCCCTTTGAATCACCTTAATAGGATCCCTGCACTCCCCACCATGCCAAATCCAATTATGTTCCAGCCAAATGCTCCAAATAATCCCACAGAAAAGGTTCCTTTTCACGATAAGAGAGTATAGAGAAGACTTTCACAAACCAATCCTTGCAACAATTCCCTTAAAACTTTAAAAGATAAACCTGCTGCTTTCCAAAATTTTTTGACCCACACACAATATTTGAAAACATGAGTAAGATCATCATCCGCCATCTGACAGAAACAGCAAGCTTTTTCTCCGAAAATTTTTCTGTTGAAAAGAGCCACTTTGCAGAGAACTACCTCAGCAGCAGCACCCCGGAATGCTTCACTTTCGGCTGGACACGCACCTGCCAAATGGAATTCCATAGTGAATCCGCGCCCAAAGAGGAGGAAGGCAAAGAATAGTTGGCTGCGTTAATCTCAATAGCCCGGAAATAAGTACATTTCACAGTAGAACTGCTATTCTTAGTTAATCTCCAGAAAAGTGAGTCCGCTAAATTATCACGGCCAAGGGGAATCCGTCTTATAATATCAACCTCATACGGATGGAAAACATGATTAAGAACATCAAGATTCCACCTTCTTTCATTTTGCATAATAAGGCAGTCCACCGTTCTCGAAGGAAGAGGATTCTTAAGACTCAGAGGCCTAGCACAAGGAGCCCCAACCATCCAGTTACTGTTCAAGATATCAATTTGGGATCCAGACCCTATTTTCCAGCAATGGCCTTCTTTAACCAGAAAGCGCACCCCCATTAAGCTCCTCCAGACAAAGATAGCCTCCCCTTTCATCGGAACAGCAAGGACCGAACAGAAGGAAAATAGAGTGCTCGGAAAAATTGGGTACAAAGAGAGTTTGGGTTTTGAATAAAACGCCATACTTGTTTTGCAAGCATTGCTTGGTTGAACGAGGGAAAGTGTCGGAACCCTTATCCTCCCTCTCCTTTCGAGAAACACAACCGCTCCCATCGTCTCCAGTGAATCCCTCTATCCTTGTGGTTAGAGCCCCACCAAAATCTGGCCACAATTTGTTGTAACTCATTGCAAAAGGAACCCGGCAGAGCAAAACAGCTCAAAATATACTGAGGGATCGCCTGGGCCACTGCTTTAATCAGCACCTCCTTCTCTGCTTTAGAAAGGAAATTTTCTTTCCAACCCTTCACCTTCTAGCAAATTCTCTCCATAAGAAAAGAAAACGCAGTTTTCTTAGAACGGCCCACTACTGTTGGCATGCCCAAATACTTCGGAAGCTGACCCACCACTTTAACATTCAGCATCTCTATAATATTATTCCGCCTCTCTACCAAAACCCCCTTACTAAAGCAACTTCTGATTTCTCAAAATTGATCACTTGGCCTGATACCCCGGCATACAACTGTAAAAGCTGGCGAATTTCATGGCATTCATGCATATCTGCACGAAAGAAGATAATTGAGTCATCAGCAAAGAATAAATGTGAGATCATTGGAGCTTCAACACCCATACTGAAACCATGGATACTCCTGTTAAACTCTGCTCTCCTACCCAATGATGAAAAACCTTCCGCACAAATTAGGAACAAATAGCGTGAAATAGGGTCTCCTTGTCTCAACCCTCTACTCGGTTTACCTTTAGGCACCCCATTTATAAGAAAAGAGGACACAGAGCTCAAACATTTCATAACCAGCTCAATAAATTCACTCAGAAAACCCATCAGCACCATCATTCTCTCCACAAAACCCCACTCCACTCTATCATAGGCCTTGCTTATATCTAGTTTCAAAGCACAGCTACCCTCCCTCTTGGATCCATTTATTTTCATATTATGAAAATTTTCAAAAGCTATAAGGGCATTGTCTGTAATGGGTCTTCCCGGGACAAAGGCACACTGCGAAGGGCTAATAATTGTCTCTAGAACAGTTTTCAGCCTATTAGCAATACATTTAGAAACCAGCTTGTAAAGCATATTACACAAACTAATAGGTCTGAGATCCTTCATATGGGATGGACATTTAACTTTAGGAATCAAAGTGATGAAAGTGTTATTCATACCTGCTGGGAAATCACCCCCATTGAGAATACCAAGGACCAAATTAGAGACATCCTCCCCAATGATATTCCAAAAGGATTTGAAAAATAAAGCAGACATTCCATCAGGTCTAGGGGCTTTCAGGGAATCCGACTGCTTTAGAGCTAGCACCACATCCTCCACAGTGAAACAAGCCCTCAGGTTGTGTGCTATCTCCGCCCCGATCCGTCGATCAATACAATCTCCCAGGAAAAGATCAATATTCGGCTCACTGGTCTGAAAAAGATCCATAAAATAGATTTCAATGAGAAGCTGTATATCCTCCTCCCTTTCACACATTCGACCACTTGTATCCATGAGTTTGACAATAGCATTAGCTTTACACTTGGTATTAGCTTTTGAGTGGAAGAATTTGGTATTACACTCCCCCACCTTAAGCCAATTTGCCCGAGAGCTTTCCTGCCACATTATTTCTTCTTTTTCCTGTAACAGAAGAATCTTCCTCTCAATCTCAGCCTGTTTCTGTTAACTCCGCATATCCCAAGCCTTACTCTGCCAATAAGAAAGATCCTCCAATAAATCCTTTATTGTCTCCCTATGTGCCCAAAATGATCCGTATTCCAAACCCGTAAAGCCGATGCACACTTCTCAATCTTGCTGCCCACCAAACAGCCATCAACACTACCTTTATGCCACGCCTCTTTAACAACATTGTTGCAATTTTCATCTTGCAGCCACATCGCCTTAAAGCGAAGCGGTCTCTTCCCAGCATTCCGAATCCCTTCCGTGTCAATGAGAATCGGACAGTGATCGAAATTCTAGCTAAGTGAATCACTGCAGCACGGGGAAACATAATATCCCATTCAACATTTCGTACTGCACGATCCAATCTTTCCCAAATAGCTTTAGAGCCCTTTCTACGATTTGTCCAAGTAAAGGCTGCTCCCTTATATCCCAAATCAAAACGGTCACAATCACCAAGGCAACTTCGAAAATCTGCCAAATACCTATAATCTCTCTCCCGACCCCCTTTCTTCTCTGAGAAATACAGATTTCATTGAAATCCCCAAAACACAACCAAGGGGCCTCATCCGTTCTACTAATTTCTCGACTAAGACTCCAAGTTTTCACCTTATTCTGCAATTCCGGCCAATCGTATACACCCTAGCCTTTCCAGAACAGATTCCCATCTTCCGAATCAATACCAAAAATGATACAATGACTACTACACCCAGAAACACGGGGCAGCAACTCCTTTCTCCAATATAAAAGTAAACCTCCTGAGATCTCCACCGCATCTACAGGAAAGAAATTGAAATCTGGAAACCTTCTCTTAATGCCATCATACTCTCCTCTTCCCAACTTAGTTTATATAAGAAATACAATGTCTGGGCAAAGCTGTCTAAACAGACGGAGCTAATGAACGGAGCGTTTCCGGGTTGCCCTTCCCTTGGATGTTCCAGCTCAGTGTTTTCATGGCTCTAGGCAGGACTCCTGAGCAGTCTCCGGCCTTATATAGTGGTCAATTTCCATATTAGCTACTCCAATCTTCTTTACAAAATGACCCGACAGCTCATCTCCACACTTTTCTCTTTCCTTTTCCCTCCCTTCTGGCCACCTAACTCTATTTTGTCCTTTCATATTGTATTTGGGACTGCAGAATAAAATATCTAATCACGAGCTCTTTTTTTACACTTTTTCACCCTACCAGAACTTCCATGTGATTGCACCTCTTTTGGCGATGAACCTGTCATACTAGTACGATCACCTTCATCACCCTCCTGTTCACCGAATAAAAGGTGCAAGTCTTGGCCATTTGAGCTCTCATCGTCTTCCCCTGAAGCAGGTTGTTTACCATTAGTAGTTCGCTTTCGACCATGTGCACACCTTTCTTCTTTCTTACTAGCCTCTTCTATGACATCCCTAACTCAACCACTTTGTGTCCCTTCCATCACAGCTTCCTATTGTGTTACTCCCTTATTACTATTCTGACCAGCTTCATTTCCCCCGGCCACACTATTATCATCATTCAATACCTTCCTTCATACGTTATTCAAATCTCCCCTCTCTCCGTTTCAACTATTCCTTCCTACAGTAACAGCACGCATTTTACCTGGGGATGCTTTCAGCAAAGGACTAAAAGGCCAATCAGTGTCATCGAAGTCTTCTGGTATATAATCACAAGTGTCTTTCACATGCCCCAAGAAGCCGCAATAGTAACAAAAATTCGATAATCTCTCAAACCGGAAGGGAATTGTGACAACAGAACCTTTGGTTTTGACTATTTTTGCCCCCCCCCCCCCCGCCCCCGGTCAGCAGTTTCTCCACAATCACATCCACCTTGACCCTAACAAAAGGTTGCCACGATTTAAGACATTCAAAATCAACTTCCACCACCTCCCCTGCCCTACTACCCGCTTTCCAAACAGCCTTTTCATCCCGTCTATTCAAAGGCAAATCATAAATACGTAATCAGAACTTACAGTTGTGCAAAGGGATCTCTGAAAGTTTATCACTGCGTTGTGTATCCTCCAGAATAACCAGGTTCCTTTCAAAGTGCCAAGGTCCATCCATAAAACCCTAATTTTATCTTTTGCCGATTTGAAATCACACAGGAAACGTCCTTCCCCATCATCTTTTAATTGAAACCCCTTCCTGGTATTCCAGGCCACCATAAAAGCTTGAGACATCCCCCGCAAATTAGGAGGTTTATTTGTCAAACACCTTCCTACAAGGCAATGTTGTCTAACTCGCTCGGCATCACCCTCTTCCACTTCGTGAAAATCCACTATATCATCCTCTGAATCATCAATCTTAATATCGTCCATCATCTCATTTGAAGCCACATTCATGAAGTTTTAACACAAATCTACAATAGAAAGCAAAAACCCTAATTCTCAATTTCAGAAAGAGAATGTACCTGCAGATGTGTTGAAGCTTGAAGGCACTTCTAGCACACCTTTTCATCATAATCAACCTTAATAATAAATTAACTATGTATAATATAAGGGTGCACGCTTCACATTATTAAAGTAATGTTGAATTAATAATATGAAGTGTAAACCACCTTTTCTCCAAAAAAAAAAAAAAAAAAGAAGTAAAAATGAACCACTTGATCATTTTTATTATTTTCATTATTGTAAATACGTAATATACATTTCTCCAATTCGTACAGGCATAAAAGAAACAAAAAAGAACATGCACTATGATATATAGACCAATGTTCCCAAAAATTTCAAAGATTTTAGCTTCAAACCAAAAACAAGTGTTATATTTTATTCCGAAGCACCGGTATTTCACTACGCTTAATCCTTATGGTACTTCTAATTTTGAATCTAAGACCATTTAACAAGCTTAAGAAACTGAATCTTCACAGAATACTCAATTCACTGCGAAATATTTCCAGACATCATTTGTGCATACTTGTGTAGGAAAGGAAGGATGGGTTGAATTTCGAAGTTAGGACCTGGAGCTTCCTTTAGATTCCCTCCAATTCAAATGATGTTGGATTTATTCTTGCATTGAAGATACTGCTGCAGCTGCGCATCATCCATTTTTGGCACTTGTTAAACAGAGTCGGATAGGCAAGCAGGTATTGCTCAGAACTGGCAATGGGCAAGAAAAGGCTAGGTAGATCCACGTACTACCATTACAATAGTATCTCATTGGCTATGGGAAATGTCAGAGCTATATCCACAGGCACCTGAAAAGCAACACAAAGAAATCATCAGCAATAGCAAAGAGAAGTGCTGATGACTGTGAAAAACCAGAGACTTGATAGCATAAACATGTCTTTGCTATAATTATCTCTAGCCTTTATGTTCCAAAAATTATTCCTTTGGATCACAAATTGCAAATCTTCTCACACCATGCCTACAAGTATAATCCAATGCATTCCACAGCAGAACTTTTCAATGAAGAAACAAAACCTATCATACAATTTTAAAAAATTTCAACATCCTGCATCCGCATGCTATTGGAGGCACGTGTTCTACTACCTTCACCATGTAGTTCTTATGCAGTACAAGTGGACAACATGCCATTGAACTCACCGTTTTTCAACCATAAGTAGAAATCGCTGGTCTACTAATATTACCAAGAGTTCAACATATAGATTCATATCTGACCCATGTATGTATTAGAAGTTTGAAAATTTTACATTGTCACTACAAACACACTACATGATAGCACTATCGAATTTAAAACTTTTTATGCATAATCATTTATTTGATTTTAGAGTTCATACCTGTATGGTCTCCAATTTGTGCAATGCAAGTTTCAATGGTTCAGTCAATAGAGAATGTCTCATCAGGATGCAAAATAAAGGCTTGTTTCTCAGATAACCAGTTGAATTGTACTGCTTGACCTTTCCTAACATTCTTAAATAGATATACAATGATCAGTAAAGTTCAAATAAATTGCATTCAAGGAAGTAAAAAAAATGCTTACCAATGAGCTTACTCTAAACCAAATTGAACTGGGCGAAAGCATCCTGCAAGGAAAGAAACATACATAGACTTCACCAAACTCTCTGGGAGCAAACCATGCACTCGTTAGAAGCATATACAAACATAAAATCATATACAAGTGGGAGTCCCCGAGGTCCACATGATATATTGCATTCCCTAGATTACGTAGACAAGCATGCATATCAGTGAGAAATGGTGATATCTGATCTAATCTAAATGCAGAAAGTGCCTAAGGTAACTCAAAACACAATTAATTGATAATAAATTCAGGAAGAGAAATCAGTTCTCGCGGGGGTTAAAGAGATTATTAAAACAGAAAAGGTGAAACTAATTCTAGAGAAAAACCTAATGACCATTGCTCAATATGTTCTCATTCAGAAAAAAGTTGCAAAATCACATTGGACCCTGACCAGCACTAAGCATCTGCCAATAATATTGGGCACCTGAAAAACAGTTAGGACTTTAATTATAGCAACCAAAAACTGGCCTTGTATATATATATATATATATATATATATATATATATATATATATATATATATATATATATATATACATATATACATATATATATACATATATATATATATATATACATATACATATATACATATATATATACATATACATATATATATATATATATATACATATATATATATATATATACACACATATATATATATCATAACAGCTTTAGAATGTCACTGCCAAAATTCTTATGAAGCATCAAGAAATTCCCTAATAGATAATCAGCACAAAAACTGCTTAGAAAATCAGGCGAACTTAGTAGCGTTGGCAACTTGACATTAACTTGTCTTTCATGAAACCACTATAGCATAACCAACCAATAGAATCAAGCTTAATTCAAGCAGTACAACATTTAACTGAAGTGGCGATTGGATATTTAACTTCGATGCTAGAGTTCATCTAAGGTTTATTTGGGATCGGTTTTCAGATCCATCACAAACTTAAAGAGTATATGATCACTCACGCTTGAGCTGGGCATAACAGAAAAAAAATTTCATGTTGAGTGTTTATGATTCAAGTTTTCAGGCGTAGCTGAGTTCAAATAACAGATGGTATACAATTCTAGTTAAGTCAATAAGAACCACACTTAAAAAAAAAACCATAATTGTGAAAGCCTACCAGAAAATACTTGGAGACACAGCGGTCAGGGCAATGATTGGGTATAAATACCAATGTCGAAAAGATTTTGCTGTTATCATATCTTATTACTGCGCACCTATTTCCAATACAAGAACAAGTCTTACCTCTTGTCAACACACTTGTTGAAACATGTCATAGCAAGCCTGAATTAACATGAAAAAGGGATTATTTGAGACAAAAGTACGTTATGAGTGCGAACATCAACTACAAACATAATCCAACAACCCAAATCACAATTGTTCAATGAAACAAAACTTTGACAACAGGATCCGATATCTAAATTAACATACACATACCTGTTAATAGCTCTACTTTATACTCCATCCCCAATCCTAACATGCTGAAAATCTACAACATTCAAATCAAATCCATAGAACAACATCCAGCATAATCTTTCACTAAACAGCTCCAAAACCCGAAAACAAACAAAATCTGTAACTCCAATGAGATACAATTCTAATTCATTCTTTAAAATACGAGAAAACGCAAATTGTTGAAAGAGAAATACCCACCTGTTCTTTATCAATACCTGCTGGTATATCTGAATTAGAAGCCATCTAAACCTGAAACAGCAAAGACCCAATTAAACAACACATACAGAGGAAACAACTTTGGATTCAGAGGAACAACAGTTGCCAGAGAATTAAATGTCACCGGCGTGATAAGAACACGAAAAAATCTGTATTATTGTATAAAAATGGGACTTCTCAAACAGAGAGGCTCAAATAAGAAAAAGGGGTTAGGGTTTTAACACTATTGTGATGTACAAGACCCAAAAGCCAAGTGCTGCTTGACAAGTTAAGCACTAAAATTTGGAATGTAGAAGAAACACACAACAGAAACGGATTATGCCAAAAGAATAGCAATTAACAAATAGTGGATACGAAAGAGGAAAGCCATACCTAAGGGAAGTGACGAGAGCGAACAGTTGCCTGAATAGCCGAATGGAGAACGACAGATTGAAATTGTAGCAGGAGCGGACGCAACAGAAGTGGGTTGAAATCGAAATTTGAGAGGACAGACAAGGGGTGAGTGCTTTCCGTGTCTTCTGCTTTCAGCCACTGCTGCTAATGCGTGCTTTCCTTGAAAGCAATTATAAAGGTGCTTTCCGTGTTATCGGATTTCCTTACTTTACCTTTACCAAACACCTCTTTTCTTGCTTTCCTGGCTATGCTGCCTTAAAAGCAGCTTTCATAAAAAGCGACCGCACTCCCAAACTTGAACTAAGTATAGTTTCAAACAGATATGTCAAAGCAAGGGAACAAAAAGTGCAAATGTTAGAGCTTTCCAGTTTCAATATTTATATCTAGACCTTATTGTCATAACAAAATGAGCAGCATGTTGCAACAAAGATTATAAGATCATTACATTATTCATACACAATACCATTGATCTCCTCCACCTAGTTTGTCTAATCATAATCATAACACCACACAGTCTAACAAAATCCAATATCAAGCATAATCATTCTTAAACGAAGCCACAAAGTATCCTCTAATAAATCAATAAAAAAGCCTAAATTAACATCATTCATTCTACTCATATTTCCTTTATTACAGAAAATGCAAAAATAAATATCGAAACTGCTACATTCACCACGTGTCTTTCAATCATGAAACCATAATGGATTCAACAAATCCACTACTAAGTAACCTCTCAACATACTTTCCCAAAATATCAACCTCCAAATTGACTTTCTGCCCAACCTTTTTCAGAGGAATCACCACTTTCTGTTGTGTATAAGCCACTAGCATAAAGTTGAAGCAATCTTCTTCATCAAACACATCAACCACAGTTAAACTAGTACCATCCACCGCAATAAACCCCTTTGGCACCACATATCTCAACAAACTTCTATCTGTTTTCACCTTCACCCATAATGAATCACCTTCTGCTTCCCTCTTGACTATCTCTCCTGTGCCATCCACATGGCCTTGCACAAAATGCCCGCCCATTCGGCTCGTCGGCTGCACTGCCCGCTCCAGATTGACCAGAGACCCGGCCTCCAGCTCTATAAGAGACGTTTTCCTTAGTGTTTCCGGAGATAAACCCACAGTGAATTCTTCATCGGTGAAATTTGTCACTGTTAAACATGTCCCATTAACAGCAATGCTATCTCCAAGATGAACACCATCAAGAACAGTTTTAGCTTTTATTTTTAGGTCAAATCCGCCATCTACAGTGGTGCCCAGGTGCTTAATTTCGCCCATTTCTTCGACGATCCCAGTAAAGAGGCATCGGATGGTGGACGGTCGGAGGTGGGGTTTGATTTTAGAATCGAGAATGGATTTCATAGTGAAAAAAGATGGAGAATAGGGTTTTGAGATAGTGGTTAGCTTCAAGTGAGGTTTGATGGAAACGAAATTCAGAAATTTTGTTCTTGCTATAGTTTGGGTTCTACAGTGAGAGAGCTTTGGGGTTCTGAATGTAGAAGTGAGAGAGAAGAGCGCCATTTGTCTCTGTTTGATTCCGACAACCACAAATGCAAAGCGAACCAATTAGGGCTTTGGTGTCAACTTAGAAGAGATTGGGATTTTGGGATTGGGCTAATCCTGTGCTGTTAATTACTGACTGAAATTAGGGATTGAGATAGAAGACTTAGGGGCTGCGAACTTGCGATTTGCGAGAGAAGAAGAAGGATTAGGTTAGGGATTGAGAATATCAGATTAGCTATTTGGGAGAGACGGACTGAGGGAGAAGTAGCGCAGTGAGTGTGAGTGAAATTAGGGGATTGAATTTGAGAATGAGATGAGAGACAGAGTGACCGAGACCGATATGGAATTGAGATTACATTAAAGACCTTACTCTTTCACCTATTACTCATATCACCTTTATATGTTATTATATAAAATAAAAAATTTAAAAAATTAAAAAAAAAAAAAAAAACATTTATCAACGGTCGATTAACTGGGTCCATATAAACTTTCTGTGTAAAAATTGAAACCGGAACCATTTATTTTTAAAAATAAAAATCGTATACTAGTCCATAAGTTTCGGTTAACCACATTTTTTGTACAATTTCGATTCGGTTTCACGGTTTTTCAGTTTTTTTCCCTTTTTTTTTTTTGCAGCCCTACCACTATCCTGCCTAAATGGTGAAAAACAGAGCCAAAAGACTTAAGCTTTGAGATCCCATTTAACTTTCAAAAAATTAACACCTAAGATGAAACCAAAAAACAAACCTATACAAGAGAAGAGAAAAGAAGAGAGAAGACTGATAATTAAAAGGTACAACAAAGTGAATACCATGAACTAACAAAACAAAGAAGATTCATATATATATATATATATATATATATATATATATATATATATATATGTTTTCTCCAGTACCGAATCATTTTCTTACTGCAAATTGAGAAATAATTTTACCCTAAAGAAGTAAAAGAATTACCTGCAAGAAGAAGAAACGAAGACTGGAAGCCTACAAAGAGCAAGCTATAGAAGAGAAATTGCTTCGTGGAAAGACAGAGGTTTCCTAGATCACTTAACAGAGACGACCATAGAAGAGAGAGGAAATTAGGAAATTACAGGGAGAGAGGATGAAATGACTAACTATGTTTGATTGTGAGGAGGGAAGTAGGAGAGGAAAGAAATTGAACATGTATTTATATACATAAATGTCTATATACATGCATTGATTTCCTTAATTTTTTTCCTTCCTTCTACTCTTTCTTCCAACTAAACATAGAACGGCAACAGAGGTAAGAAGAAAGACCAAAGGAACCAAAATGAAGAAATTTAGCCATATAAATTTATATGGAAAGATGAAGTTGCCCATCAAGGAAAACAATGATGTTTTATTGTGTCCGAAAAGGCCCAAAAAGACTAGAGATTAGCAAAATTGAGGGACAAATATGACATTTCCATAGAACCCAAAGTGATTTGAATTCAACATTGTTCATAGATTTCTCTTTATGCATACTAGAATGCTACCCGCTTTTTACTTTCAAAAAACAAAAAGAACCTTACTTGCTGCGGAATACATATGTAAAACTGCATTTTATCATTGTTACTGTTTTCTTTTATATATATATATATATATATATATATATATATATATATTTCTTGTTTCGAATTGTCACAATTACAATAAGCTCTGTTCTATGTTACATATTTCATGTTTTATGATTGTTCTAACGTAATTTAACAATGAAATAAAATAATTAATTTATAACTTGGTGTGATAATACAAATATCAGTTAGACATTAATAATTGTTTTAATTGAATAACTTCCATTCCTCGCCATCATGCCGGAGTTGGATTGAAGAATATCGGAGTGCATGAGTTGTACGGATCCCTATAGCATGTTGCTTATGGATGATCTCACTAAACAAATGATTTACTATGTTGTTGTCATTCAAGATAGTATCAAGGAGCTTAACGGGGTACATCGTGTTGATGTGGCTCGCCTAGAGCAAGTTATTAATTAGAGTCAGATGTCTACACCCACGGTGGTAACCTCCTCGAAGGATGTGGCATCTACTCTGCCTATCTGGAATAATGTTTACCGGAGGATGCTTGGTAGGAAGAGATGCGACGTACGGGAAAGGACTTGTTTGAAGGTGGTTTTGGACGTAGCTGTAGTCAGTTCAGGCACTAATAATGTCAGAGCAAGAGTCCATTGGCTAAAGGACTAAAGGACTGGTCCACGAGTCATTCACCTAAACCATCTTGTGTTAAAGGTCTTCACCCTTTTAAACGTGATTGTGATGATGGTAGTTTGGATTCCAATTCCAATCATGGAAGGAGGAGCAACAAGTCTCAGGGACGAAGTGGGAGTATGGAGGATAAAAATGGAGACCAAGCCATTGTTCTCACTCTGATACTTCATCCTTCTGCTGGAAATGCCCTAGTCCCGAGGCATTGGTCCTTGTATTTGTACTATACATTTATTGGATTTATGTGTTGTACTCATTTGTGTCATTAATAAAGGCATCAATTCATTTACTATATCTATCTTGTGCAATATATTAAATGAAGTATCCAATGGACATATCTATATCCATGACGACTAGTGTCATGCACTCAGCAGTAAGACCATGGATAGGGTTAACAATATGACCATGAATAGATTCGTAGTCTGTTCCAGTCATGGGAATGAATGGAACAACAGACTATCATTAACCTGGTTGTATGGCGGTGTCTTACCAGTCATTGGACATGGAATGTCAACCAAGTTAATGGGTACATGCCTGGAAGCATGGTACTGGATAGATCCACTAAACGAGTAATCCACATGCTATGGTATCACAATGGATTCTTGTGTAGTACTTGTATGGATCCTTTGACCTGACCATATGATGGTGTTACATATGAAGTCGCATACTTAGGGGTACGCCTAAAGGGCCTGTAATAGGGTGCCAAGTATGGGTGCTTTCGGGTATGTCACTGAACATGGTAATACTATGGATATGCAGAAGGGATTTGTCACTCAGTAACCAACTGAGAAGATATCACCGGCCACTTGATGAATGTGACTGATAAGAGTGTGGCCACACCCAAACAAGTTGGAACTTGTTTGTGTGGTTCAGTGCATTCGGGATCAAGTTAATGTCCGGACACAAAAGAGGGTGATCAATCCATGCCTCTGTGTTGGACACCGATATCAATGACATGGGATGTACAAGTTTAAACTACAGGGTTATGATATCAGTTAGACTGCCATCTCCATCTTAATTGGGGGCTGCAGTGGCTTGCTAGAGCCCAACTGCAGTCTGCGGGCCAAAGGCCGGCTGCCAACATAAAGATGGGCCCACAGGATCGTACACATAGAACGATAGAATGCAGACTTAAGGAATCACATGTATACTTGGAGTATACACAGTGGAGGGAGAAGCATGTATATATATTAATTATATTATAAAGATCAATTGGATTGGTCATAATAATAAAATTAATATATTCTATTGGCTCTTCATAATTAATTGGATTAATTATGAAATTATTTCCTAGGTGGAAATATTCATATGTATGGGTTTACGTATGATTTTATTTTGTGTAGATTTAATTTTAATTTGATGGATTAAATTAATTGTCAAACTAATTTTAATTTAGATGTAAATAATATATTACTTGGAGGAATATATTAAATACATGGGTATATTAAAATTGGGCTTGAAATTAATTTAAACCAGAATAATTAAAATTAGACTGGGCCTAAATTAAAACATGGAAGCCCACACAGAATAGACAGGAGCCAAGATGGGCCTGAATTCCCTTAAGGAATTCGGCCAACCCTAGGTATAAATACCTAAGGTTAGAGATTTCGGCTAAGCTAATGCTTAGAGCCTCCTAGCCGAATTCTCTAGCTCCTCCCTTCCATTGTTCCATTTTTCCGACGCTAGCACGGGTTGCATTCGCCAAGCGTTCGTGTACGTGAGAGTGGAGGAATTCTATTTTGAATTCTGCAGTCATCATCCATCTCTAGAAAGAGAATTTTCTGGTAAGAAATTTAATCCCTTTCTATTTAATTTTATGTTTTTCAATTTCCACTTCAATTGCTCCTGGGACAGGATTTGAGGAAATCACCGCGTTCTTCCGCTTTTATCAGGTGATTTCCGGTGACAAATCCCAACAGTGGTATCAGAGCGGGCTTTTGATCCGTGGAAATTGATTAATTTGGTTGAATCCCTATTTTGAAATTGGATGTTTTTTATTGGGATTCATGGTATGGGTTTTATGATTTTTCCCATATGTTTTATACAATGAAAATTAAATTTGCATATAGGTTTATGTTAGTTTAATTTTATTGTGTATTATTGGAATTCTTGGTGAATTGCTTGGATGATGAATGTTTTTTTTTTATTTATTTAATTCTGTTTAAAAAAAAAAAATCAGCCTTCCCGGGATGCGGGGCTACCGCCGGCGGCCGCCGCCCGAGGCGGGAGGCGCGGCAGCAGCCGCTGCGCCAGCAGCAGGAGCCGCTGGTTCCAGCAGCAGCCGCTGCTGGACAGCAGCTGCAGCGGGCCGGGCCCAGTTTTTGGATTTTGCGGGATTTTGGGTCCGGGGGCCCAGTTTTGAAATTTTAATTGGTTTTAAAATTCGTGTGTTTAAATTTATGTAATTTAAATGCGCATGGTTTCTTGGATGAATTTTATTTCGTTCATGTGATATTAGTTTTGGAAATTAATATGGTTAATGGAAATTGGTTCGGGTAATTTTGGCACAATTACTCGGACGGCTGAATTGGACCCATGGTTTCCCAATTCCAGTGGGAGCAGTTGGACTGCCTGGGCTGGAGGCCCAAAGCCCGTTAAGGGTTAGAACCATGGTGGGCCAAAATTGGCGATTTCCTAATAATGGCTTTGACATAATTTAAATGGGCTTAAATCATGCATTATGACATGCTTTTGAATTGTATGTATTGGATGCATATGAATGGTTGAATGAATGTATGATTGGATGCTATTGGGCCTTTTACGAGATGGGTTGTATTTTTCTTTTGGGTAAATACGACCTGCGTGTCGTTTTTCTTTTAATGTAATTTTATTTTATTTAAATTAAATATTATAAAATTTGTAAAAGAAGAAGCCCATGGAGTGGTGAGCCCAAATGGAGGTGCAAGCCCAAATTGGAGGTGCAAGCCCAGAAGGAGAAGATGGAGGCCCGCCTAATATATGTTTCTAGTATAGGTTTACTAGAATAATATTAGGATGTAAAATAGGCCCATAGCAGTCCATTTTAATTTTCTTTAATCATGTTTTATATTCATTTGCATGTATGCATGTATGTTCCAATAGCTCATTCACCCGCTTTATGTATGTAAGCCGTTATAATTGAATCTAATAACCAAACGGAATTACTAAGTCGCTTAAAAGTGCTTCCCTCATTCAAAACCGAATCGAAGTGGGAATAGGCCAGTTGTAGACCATGCCCTCGCAGGATGCACTGGAGTATTGTCACTTTGTATTGGGTTAGAGTATGGGATACTCTAACACTTGGATGGAGGTTTTGACTTAGCGTGGGTAGTAGGATTCTCCTGGCCCTAAGCACAGATGGGTAAGTGCCAACAAGCCCATCAAACCGAGAGTCCCTAGGTTGGGATTGGATGGCGTTCCTACCTAAATAATTAAGGTATAGTTGTACCAAACCCTCGTTTGGCTATATCTTAATGAAATATGGATCTCGACCCATGAGCCCAACAACTCGGTTTAAATTAATAACTTGATTCATTATTAATTTTATGGGAACAACAAAGCAAAGCCCTTTATTAACACTCTCAATGTTTTTCTGTGTAGAAACACCTAAATGGCAAACACAAATACCTTATCACTGCGATCAATTCTTGAAAAGGACAAGCTTTCCGGTCCTAACTTTTTAGACTGGTCTAGGAACTTGAGGATAGTTCTAAGACAAGAGTCAAAAGAGTATGTACTGGAAAGGCCTGTGCCGGCTGCACCTCAGGGACGTAATCCACCGGCTGCCCAGCTGGAGGAATACGAGGCGCACGTCAAGGACAACCGGGATGTGACGTGCCTTATGTTGGCTTGCATGGTCCCCGAACTGCAAAAACAGTTTATGGACCATCAAGCCTATGCTATGATAACAACTCTTAATGAGATGTTTCAAGAGCAAGCTCGTCAGGAAAGGTACCTGACCAATAAGGCATTCCACTCTTGTAAGATGGGGGCCGGGACATCTGTGAGTGCACACGTGCTCAAGATGAAGGGCTATTTGGATACTTTGGCCCGTCTCGGATCGCCTATCTCTCAAGAGTTGGCGGTGGACACAATCCTCGCGTCCTTGCCGGATTCTTATGATCAGTTCATCCTTAACTACAACATGCAAGGGATGAACCGCACTGTCAGTGAGCTGCATGGGATGCTTAAGCTTACTGAGCAGTCGATCAAGAAGACTCCGCCGGTGCTGCTGGTTAACAAGGGGAACGCTCCTCTTGCTAAGGGTAAGGCCAAGGAAAAGGCCAAGGCTAAGGCCAAGAAGGCCAAAGCCAAGAAGGCCAAGGCCCAACCCAAGGCCCAGCAGAAGGCAGGTCCTGAGGACGTCTGTTTCGGGTGCAGACAGGCGGGCCATTGGAAGAGATCGTGTCCCGAGCTGATGGGAGAGCAAAGAAAGGGCCAAGGTGCGTCCTCTTCAGGTATTTATGTTATAGATATTAACCTTACTATTTCAACATCCTGGGTATTGGATACTGGATGTGGTTCTCACATTTGTTGCAATGTGCAGGGACTTAAGAACAGAAGGTTGCTGGGGTCGGGAGAGGTGGACTTGCGGGTCGAGAATGGAGCAAGGGTTGCTGCCATAGAGATCGGCGAATGCCACCTAATGATGCCCAGCGGATTGGTTTTAATTTTAGAACATTGTTACTTTGTACCTGCTATGTGCAGGAATATTATCTCTGTATCAATGTTGGATATTTCTGGATTTGATTTTACTATTATAAATGGTCGAATTTCTATATCCAGAGAGGGGTTATTTTATGGAGATGCTCTATTAAATAATGGCCTGTATGTCCTGGACTTAAATGAAACCAATCATATCTATAACATAAACACGAAAAGGGTTAAGCCTAACGAACTTAATCCAGTCTACCTATGGCATTGTTGCCTTGGCCATATAAACGAGAAGCGCATAGCTAGGCTTCACAAAGCTGGAGTCCTAGGGTCATTTGACTTGGAGTCAATTGATACATGCGAATCATGTTTAAGAGGCAAGATGACAAAGGCGCCTTTTAGCAAAAAGGTTGAAAGGGCCACTGGCTTGTTGGACCTAATACATTCAGATGTATGTGGACCTATGAGCGCAGCGACCAGAGGTGGGCATCTGTACTTCGTCACGTTCACGGATGATTTCAGCAGATATGGCTATGTCTATCTGATGAAACACAAGTCCGAGACCCTTGATAGGTTCAAGGAATTTAGGAACGAGGTACAGAACCAGCTAGGCAGGAATATCAAAGCCCTTCGGTCGGACCGAGGCGGTGAGTATATGAGCCTAAAGTTTGACTCATACTTGAGAGAGCATGGAATAGTTCCACAGCTCACTCCTCCTGGAACACCACAATGGAATGGGGTGTCTGAACGGAGGAATAGGACTTTGTTGGACATGGTCTGCTCAATGATGAGTCAAGCATCTCTCCCAATTAGCTTCTGGGGACACGCCCTCGAGACAGCAGCTCTCATATTAAACAATACTCCGACTAAGGCAGTGGAAAAGACCCCATATCAGATATGGACGGGCAAGGAGCCCAATGTGTCTTTCCTAAGGATTTGGGGGTGCGAAGCACATGTCAAGAAATTGACTAGTGGCAAGCTGGAGCCCAAAACCGATAAATGCCTGTTTGTGGGCTACCCTAGGGAAACCAAAGGGTATTACTTCTACAACCCCGCCGAGAACAAGGTGTTCGTGGCAAGGAAGGGGGTCTTTCTGGAAAAAGAGTTCCTTTCCAAGAAAGATAGTGGGAGCAATGTTGAACTCAGGGAAGTTCAAGGTCCACAAGCTCCTGAAGAGGATAACTCGGAGGCCCAGGTGGAGCTTCCACAAGTGGAAGCACCGACCCAGGCCACACAAGAACCTAGAAGGTCTGGTAGGGATCGTCGGGAACCAGAGAGGTATGGTTTCCTCGTCACCGATGATCAAACTCTTCTCATCTGGGATGAAGAAGAACCTAAAACCTACCAGGAGGCTATGGCTAGCCCACAGTCTGCGAATTGGCGTAAAGCCATGGAGGCAGAAATGCAATCTATGTACGATAATCAAGTTTGGAACTTGGTTGATCCACCTCCGAGTGCTAAGGTAATAGGTTACAAGTGGTGCTATAAGCTAAAAGCTGATAATACCTTCAAGGGGCGTCTGGTTGCGAAAGGTTTCAGACAAGTCCATGGGATAGACTACGATGAAACTTTCTCACCAGTAGCCATGCTCAAGTCCATCAGGATACTGCTAGCCATAGCCGCATGGTATGACTATGAGGTATGGCAGATGGATGTCAAAACCGCTTTCCTTAATGGGAAGCTACTCGAGGATGTGTACATGACACAACCTGAGGGTTTTGTCGATCCTAAGTATCCGGGAAGGGTATGCAAACTTCAAAGGTCCATTTATGGACTGAAGCAAGCATCCCGTAGTTGGAATCTAAGATTCAATGAGGCTATAAAGGAATATGGCTTCATACAGAATCTGGATGAGCCGTGTGTGTATAAGAGGACTAGTGGGAGCATTGTCATATTTTTGGTACTTTATGTAGACGACATCCTACTCATTGGAAGTGACATACCTACACTGCAAGGGGTAAAGCAGTGGCTGAGTAAGTGCTTCGCAATGAAGGACTTAGGCGAAGCTGAGATGATCCTAGGGATCAGGATCTATAGGGATAGACCAAATCGGCTTCTGGGCCTAAGTCAGGCTTCGTACATTGACAAAGTTCTGAAAAGATTCAGCATGGACCGGGCCAAGAAAGGTTTCTTGCCAATGGGCCATGGGCTAAAACTTAGTAAGAAGAACTGTCCAAAAACAAGGGAGGACAGGGAGAACATGAAATTAGTTCCATATGCCTCGGCTATTGGATCAATTATGTACTCTATGTTATGTACGAGACCTGATGTCACCTTTGCACTGAGTATGACGAGCCGATACTGTTGGAGATTGTGCCCTAAGGCCAATATTGGATTATGTAATTTGACTTCTAAGATTAATCTAGTGTAGATTAATATTATCATTTATGTTTGTATGTTAGCATTTATGATAAGTATCCATGAATAAATCGTGTTATTCTAAATATCCCTAGTCGATTGTTATTATGGGAATAATAACAAACTAAGACTAGTGTGAGTGATAATGGATATTCATAAGATGAATATAGTGTATACAGATACAGATTATACTCACGGGTAATATGTTAGAGAACATGTTACTGGAGACCCACTATGAGATCAAGTTCATGGTCATGTGTCACAACTGATCTTGATTATAGTAGTGTCATTAGCTGATTCCTTTGACCTGAGGTCACCATTGATTCCGAGATGAACTCATGTTGTGCTTTGACGCAGTCAAACGCTGCTTGTAACAGAGTAGTTATAAAGGCTGTGATTGGGTACAATATGACTCATGCTTTGGGATGTGAGTGACAGATATGGGATTTTGTCCCTCTCTATCAAGAGAGCGATATCACTGGGCCCCTCGATAAGTAAGACTGTTAAATGCATGGCCGTGCTCAAATAATTGATAAGAGTATCAATTGATTTGTCTAAACAGTTTACTTTGAGATCGAGAAAGCATATGATTAATTATATAAGATTGACAAGTATACCATGTCTTATGATTAATCATGATATCAAAGAGACAAAAGGGAATATGACATTCTATAAATAGGTATTGGATCATTCCAATCATATTAATTGGGTAGTCATAAAGGCTTGCTAGAGTCCGCTTATGACTTATAAGGATATTATGGTAATTTCCTTATTGCCAATTGATATGAACCTATGGGGTCACACACAAAGAGCAAAATGAAGTTCATCTTTTCGGGTATAAATTATTATTGGATAATAATTTATGAATGAGAAAGAGAATGAATATATATATAATGATATATATATATTTATATATGTGTATAAATATTAATATGATTAATAATGCATAAAGTATGCTACATATTATAATTCAATTATATAGAGATATAATTAATTATAATATCAAATATACATATGTGTATGATGGAAAATGGAATTGATTTAATATTAATTGAGAATTAATATTAAATTGTGTGGGTTAATTTATAATTATAACTAATAAGGGTATTAAGTTATAATTATAATTAAGTTTAAAGGATATATAAAAGGAAGTTTTATAACCTAAAAACCCTAACCCTAGTCATTTTAACATAAGATGCAGATTTTCTGCAGCCTCCAAGGGGCCAGCCGAAATCTCCCCTTCTCCATCTCCCAAGGTTTTTGAAACTTTGGCCTTCTCTCGTTCGAAGAATCGTTCTTCAATCCCGGCGCTAGCACGCGGTGAATGAATTGCTCCATGTGGATCAACCGTAGAGGGAAGCTACTTTGGTTCCTAATTGATTCAAAACCTACAAAGAATTAAGGTAATTCTTTAACCCTCCTTCCAATTCAATGCAATGTACATGGGTCCTTGGTGGGGATTAATCCTTTTATTTCCACTGCGTTTTGTTTTGTGTGATTAATTCCCCAACAGATACCAGCAGGATCCCGGGGAGGATCACTGGAAAGCTGTCAAGGCGATCCTCAAGTACCTCAACCGGACTAAGGATAGCTTCTTGGTGTATGGTGGTCAGGAAGTGCTATCAGTTACTGGGTATACTGATGCAAGCTTCCAGACAGACCAAGATGAGTACCAATCGCAGTCAGGGTATGTATTCTTGCTGAATGGTGGTGCTGTAAGCTGGAGGAGCTCAAAGCAGCCAACCATAGCGGACTCTACAACAGAAGCTGAGTACATCGCTGCGTGTGATGCAGCTAAGGAAGCTGTGTGGATGAAGAAGTTTATCACTGAGTTGGGCGTAGTGCCAACTATCCAGGACCCAGTCGATATCTTCTGTGACAACAATGGGGCCGTCGCACAAGCTAAGGAGCCCCGGTCACATAAGAACACAAAGCATATGCTCAGAAAGTTTCACCTCATACTAGAAATCGCGGAGAGAGGTGACATTGCATTGCACAGAGTGGACACCAAGGATAATGTCGCAGATCCATTGACCAAGGCGCTGGCCCAGCCCAAGCACGAGGGTCATACTAGATCTATAGGGATTAGGCCCATGCCTAGTTGGAACTAGTGCAAGTGGGAGATTGTTGGAAATGCCCTAGTCTCGAGGCATTGGTCCTTGTATTTGTACTATACATTTATTGGATTTATGTGTTGTACTCATTTGTGTCATTAATAAAGGCATCAATTCATTTACTATATCTATCTTGTGCAATATATTAAATGAAGTATCCAATGGACATATCTATATCCATGACGACTAGTGTCATGCACTCAGCAGTAAGACCATGGATAGGGTTAACGATATGACCATGAATAGATCCGTAGTCTGTTCCAGTCATGGGAATGAATGGAACAACAGACTATCATTAACCTGGTTGTATGGCGGTGTCTTACCGGTCATTGGACATGAAATGTCAACCAAGTTAATGGGTACATGCCTGGAAGCATGGTACTGGATAGATCCACTAAACGAGTAATCCACATGGTATGGTATCACAATGGATTCTCGTGTAGTACTTGTATGGATCCTTTGTCCTGACCATATGATGGTGTTACATGTGAAGTCGCATACTTAGGGGTACGCCTAAAGGGCCTGTAATAGGGTGCCAAGTATGGGTGCTTTCGGGTATGTCACTGAACATGGTAATACTATGGATATGCAGAAGGGATTTGCCACTCAGTAACCAACTGAGAAGATATCACCGGCCACTTGATGAATGTGACTGATAAGAGTGTGGCCACACCCAAACAAGTTGGAACTTGTTTGTGTGGTTCAGTGCATTCGGGATCAAGTTAATTTCCGGACACAAAAGAGGGTGATCAATCCATGCCTCTGTGTTGGACACCGATATCAATGACATGGGATGTACAAGTTTAAACTACAGGGTTATGATATCAGTTAGACTGCCATCTCCATCTTAATAGGGGGCTGCAGTGGCTTGCTAGAGCCCAACTGCAGTCTGCGGGCCAAAGGCCCGCTGCCAACATAAAGATGGGCCCACAGGATCGTATACATAGAACGATAGAATGCAGACTTGAAGAATCACATGTATACTTGGAGTATACACAGTGGAGGGAGAAGCATGTGTATATATTAATTATATTATAAAGATCAATTGGATTGGTCATAATAATAAAATTAATATATTCTATTGGCTCTTCATAATTAATTGGATTAATTATGAAATTATTTCCTAGGTGGAAATATTCATATGTATGGGTTTACGTATGATTTTATTTTGTGTAGATTTAATTTTAATTTGATGGATTAAATTAATTGTCAAACTAATTTTAATTTAGATGTAAATAATATATTACTTGGAGTAATATATTAAATACATGGGTATATTAAAATTGGGCTTGAAATTAATTTAAACCAGAATAATTAAAATTAGACTGGGCCTAAATTAAAACATGGAAGCCCGCACAGAATAGACAGGAGCCAAGATGGGCCTGAATTCCCTTAAGGAATTCGGCCAACCCTAGGTATAAATACCTAAGGTTAGAGATTTCGGCTAAGCTAATGCTTAGAGCCTCCTAGCCGAATTCTCTAGCTCCTCCCTTCCATTGTTCCGTTTTTCCGACGCTAGCACGGGTTGCATTCGCCAAGCGTTCGTGTACGTGAGAGTGGAGGAATTCTATTTTGAATTCTGCAGTCATCATCCATCTCTAGAAAGAGAATTTTCTGGTAAGAAATTTAATCCCTTTTTATTTAATTTTATGTTTTTCAATTTCCACTTCAATTGCTCCTGGGACCGGATTTGAGGAAATCACCGCGTTCTTCCGCTTTTATCGGGTGATTTCCGGTGACAAATCCCAACACCTTCATGGCCTCATCTAGGGATAGAAATTGGCATGGTTTAAAGGTGGTCAACTTGGACAAGACTCGAAAAAAGAAGAAGAAGTCTAATCAGGATCCAAAATTTAAACAAGGCATGAAGAAAGATGTGTAATCTATTTTGGCTGAGGTTGTATCGATCCACTAGTGCTTAAGCTTGAAAATACATGTTTGGCTCTTTTTAGAATTTGCGAGCATACTAGAGAATTAAAGTATTCTCAAACTAAGAAATTGTATGCATCTTTTAACTTCTGAAATCAAACGATTGATGGAAATAAAAGAGATCTAAAATTTTCTTAGGTTTTGATTATCAAATGATACCAACCTTAAGAAATGATGGCGAAAAATAATAAAAATAATTTGAATAAGGAATCTTAAAATAAAATGAAGAACTTTGATTGATAAACTAAAAATCACAAATGCAATAAATAAACTTCAATTTAAAAGAAATTGATAGAAGGCTGAAAATGTTAAAATTGCTAAAAGTCTAAAGTATTTGTTGAAGTGTAAAGAAAATTGCTAGGTTTTTCTGAGTTTGAGTTGTTAATTGTTTGAGGCTTTTTCAATGAACGAAACTTCCTTTTATAAGCATGGGTGGTAACTTCCAGTCTTTCAACTGCTCCACATTCTCCACCAGCAAAAAATTGCTCCCCATCACTTGAGCAACCTCCACACATCAAGAAAACTTATTAATAAACAAATTAAATGGCTTGAGCATTGGATTCCATTATGGTTCTCTAAGAGAAAAGATCCTTGAAAAGACATGTCTCCTCATGATGAAATGTCACCAATGCCATTTAAAGATATAAATAAAAAGCCAATTTCAATTATGGTGCAAATAATTACTCCCCGGAAGCATAATTTGATAGATGAAAAATTTATGCTTGGTCCCCCAAAGAAAATCTTCTAGACTCCAGAAAATAAAAATTTAAAAGTAATAAAAACTAAATAAAAACTAAGAAATTTAATTGAATCAAAAGAATAGAAATATAAACTTTTAATTGTATTGAATCTCTCAAAGTACACCTAATCCTGAACTAATTTAAAAAGAATTCAAAGATTAAAAAGATAATCAGATCACAAATATAAGACAATAGCTTAATTGGAAAACCAATATGAAAAATCTAAATTGATTAAAATAAAGCCTAATTCAAAACAAGAAATAAAAAAAGATGGGTTAAGAATCCTAATTGAAACATGGAACTTCAAATTGAAATGAATTGAAAGACAAGTAAAGCCAATCCATTGCCAAACAATATCTTGCAATTTGAATCCCATTTGAAAACAAATTGAGAAAAAAAATCCTAAAGCAAAACAAATTGAACAAAGTTTACCTAATAAAAGACAAACCCTCATTAAATTGCTTCAGTCCCTCTCTGTTTGGCGTGGTCTTCTTCAAAGAAAAAACTGTCAAAAAAAATTCCATCATGGCTGAATACTGCTGTTATTTTCTTTGGACTTTTGACTGCTTTCTCTCTTTTAAATTATAATGATTCAATGAACAAGAGAGTCTTCCAACTGCTCATATTGCTATTTATTTAATGACTTTCTAAAATAATTTAGCCTTGTGTTGAGCTTCCACTAATTGGCCAATTCAAATCACCTTTTCATTATAATTTTACAATCGCAGAATCAATGTCTATCTTTGCTTTTTTTTTTTTCTAATTTTTGAGTTTACAATCAATATGCAGGTTTTGATTAAGTTCCCTTAGTGTTCTCTATCTGCTGCTCTGTTCCTCTGCCTTAATTTAGAGCAAAGATTGTCATTGGACTGCGATGTATCATTAGTGCATTACTAGTTTTTTTTTTACGAATACCCTATTAGTCGGATGGCATGAATGTTGAATTAAAAGCCAGATCAGTTGATCGGTTCCCTTTAATATACAACGTTTCTAGCAAGATTGATCAAAGCAAACTTGAACTCTTCAACCCTTACTCACAATTATTAAACCTCAAAGAGTGTCTTCCAAAAGTAATATGATTAAAAATTAAAAATAACTTGTGGATAGGAATAAATGTAATTTATTTAGTAGTTGATATTATTGGGGAATGAATAAGAATAATGGAAGCATAATTTTTGAAATTCTAAACATAAGGAGAAATAATGTTGAGCTTTAGAATGAAAATTAACCCTAACTTTTTGACAAGGGAGAAACTCTTTTTGTTAAGAAGGTGGGTGCTCATCCAAAAAAGGTGCACTAGAATATGTCTACTAAGAATACTGCTCTCCCCAATAAAACATAACCCAATTCTACAAAGGAAAGATAATCTCTTTGACATTTAGCTCCTATCAAATATCAACCTTTTTAAATCTGCAACTTTGTGAATGCTTCTTCTTTCTGTCCATTTAGGAAAATTTTAAGGATGAAAAATTCCTCATCTTATGCCTTTTCCCAATGCTAATCCTCCTAACACACCTTTCCCCCTTTCTCATAAGAGAGAGCTCCTTTTGATGAAGTCTGACCTCCTGACCAACAAAACTAAATGCAAGAATTGACCATGTTTTTACAATTAAGGCTAGCTCGACTGCTTAGTCTACATGGGTAAACCACATGAAACCGAGTTAAGAGATGACATGGACTAAACTAAGAATTAATGAGCTGATCAAGATGACTTAAATAGATATTCATGTGAACAAAATCTACAGTATGCAACCTTAAGCTATTCATCACCTCACTGCAATGCTTTCCTCCTTCTTGTTGGACTAATGACCATCACATTGAGAGATGTGCTTACACTTACTAGTTTACCAATAAATGACATTGCTATAACTTTTCTAATCCAAAGTGTTAAAGGCCTTTCAAATTACTTCAAGCAACGTAAGTCAGTAGATTCTTTGAACATCATTGAATACATGGTTGAGCATCCTCTAGTGAACAAGAAAGTTGACCATGTTATTTTCATTTGGGTTCTTTGTTAATCATGTTTTATACCGCTTCTAGCAAGGTGACTATAGAATGCAAAGACATCGCTTATGAGCTTGCATATGGGAGCAAAATGGCTTTAGGTACCATGATGCTGGGTTCCATCTATCATCATATGGCTCATGTGGTTTCTAATAAACCTTTTACCAAATTAGGAGGAAGCATATGGATTGTTTAACTATGGCTGCTTGCCGATTTTCCTCATCTGAAAGACTCTCCTATGGATGCATCTATTCCCAATTGGATGTTCCTTGATGAGTATTAACACAAAAGTGACTAAGGCCAACCAAATCTTTCAGTTACTCTCCTCGTTCAAAGAAAAACCTGTAGGAAATCGTCACATGAAAAATTAAACACAAGGCTGAATACCGATTAAAATTTCCTCGATTCTATAGCCCAGTGTCCATATAAATTAATAGAACAAAACCAAGAACGAAAAGAAAATTGAATTTTCTCACCTTAAATGTCTCCTCTAGATACTGCTGTAGAAAACCAAACACATTTCCTCCACAATCGGCTACATGAACGACTCTTGAACGCGAATCGTGCTAGCGAATGGAGGAACGGAAACCAAGAAATTTCAACCTAGGGAATTCGTCTCCTCTCTTTGGTGTAGGCCAAAAATATCAAGTGGCTAGGGTTAAGGAGAAATTAGGTTTAAGGTTTCCTTATATTCTCTTTAGTATACTCCTTAGCCTACTAGGATTTTAATTAAAACTATAGGTTATTTTATTTGATTAAATTAATTTGACTTGTATCATTAGAATTAAATAAAACTTTATTATAAAATTCCAATTGACACAATTAAATACAATTTTATTAAATTAATATAACCGAAAGTTAAATTAAAATTAACCTTAATAAATACAACCTTTGTATTTAAATTTCCACCAAGGAAATTCTATTTTATTTAATTAACTATTTACTACATGTAATTAATTAAATAAAATTAATTTCTCCCTTACAATTGAATTAATTACGACATAACCTAATGTCAATAACTTAATTAATTTGGTTTCAGTTTCTATTCCGATTTGTCAATGTTCAGTCGTTATATGTGTACAATCCTATGTGTTCGTCTTTATGTTCGCAGTGGGCCCAAGGCCCACAAACTGTAAGTAGGTTCTAGCAAACCGTTACAGCTCCCAATTAAAACAGAGACTTGCAGTCTAATGTGAATCATAACCCGGTAATGATGTTGTATATCCTTTGCCAACGGACATCGATAGATAAGCAAGAGGCATGGCCCTGTCATCTTTTTATATCCTTATTTATTTCTTAATATCGAGTGGACTGAATCTAACGAATAAGTACCCCAATTTATTCGGGTATGGCCATACACTTGTCATTCTCACTCATCAAGTGGCCAGTGATATCATCTTAGGGGATGTTGAGTGGCAATTTCATCAACTTCATTATGAACATCAATGTTGACTTTGGTTTTGATGATCTCAAATTGACATTGAATAAAAAGAATTTAATATAATCACTATGTATGAAAATCTTCATGAGTTGAATTTACTACTTGATATACAACTTATGCCTATAAGATATATATTTCTCTTTATGACTTCAAAATTCTTTTATAGGCCAAAAACTACTTATGAGTTGAAACTAGTGTATTTGGCCACATAATGTTTTGGATACACACTTTAGCTTATGAGTTAACTTCAATTGCTTTATTACTTAAAGACATTGGCGTATGAGTTAAATGTTATACTACTTGAACACCTTGGCTTATGACTTAAAGTTAACTGCTTTATTACTTGGAAAATCTTGGTTTACACTTGAAAAGTTTTATGTATAAGCTTATAACTTTAAACAAACGGCCACATAAGTATTCTTATGAGTTGAGATCAACAACCATTTCTCCTTATGACTTGAGATCAACCACCATTTCTATTTGCTGATTGATTCAAATGGCCATTTCCTTCCATGAAGCATTCTTTTCCTTATAAAAGGAATGGAGATCAGAGCTCGAAGACAAGAAGACTCATTTGTAATATTCACACTCTTAAGCTATGATACTTTGAAGTCTTCCATAATTCCTAAAGAGAGTAGAGTCAAGAGAAAAGAGCTAAATTCTTTCAATCAAATATTCATATATTTGGGAATTGTATATTCACACAAGGTTATGTGAAAGGGCGTTTACTTTGTTGGTAGTGTGATTAATAAAGTCTGTAAAAGTCTGATGCTTGAGCTTAGAAAAAGCATCGGTAGAGTTTTGTTACTTGAACTCTGAAAAAGTAACGGTAGAGGTTTGATACTTAACCTGTAAAAGTATTGAGTTTGTTACTTGAACTCGTAAAAAGTAACATAGGCTTGTTTCCTGCCCGTAAAGGAAACAATTAAGTGAAAATCTCAAGCGGTTGGTTTGGGGACTGGACGTAGACTGGTTGGGTCAAACCAGGATAAAATTCGATGTCTTCATTTCTCTATCCCTACTCTTTATATATTTACTGTTATCTGAATTCTTGTAATTTAAACTAATAGCTTTATTATTTGAAGTCATTTTTAGAAAAGCAAATTTATATTCACAAGTTTTATTATTTTGATTAATTCCGTATTTTGAAAAAACTTGTGTTTAAAGGAAGGAAATTGCATTTCTTCAAAAAGAATTTTTAAAGAGAGTTTGAAAAAAATTTTATTGCTTTACAGTACTATTCACCCCCCTTTAATACTGTAGCTAGCCTATTTGCGACCGTTAATCAACATGTTCACTGACCCACCTAACATACCCATACTTGGCACCCTGTTACGGGCCCGTTAGGCATATGCCAAAGTGTATGAGATCCCATGTTCTGTAACAACGAATATCAGGTCTAAGAATAATAGCAAGACCTACCTAAGAAACACCTATAATGATCGAACCATGTGGTGTTCTCGCGGCGGATAGATCTAGTACCATGCAACCCAACCCAACATATACCCATATCATTGACTGACATTCCATGTCAAATGGCCGGTGAGACGCCGCCATCTAGTCAAGGATATGCTGGTCTTTAGTTTCATTCATTCCCATGATTAGAACAAACCAGGGATATCTTTATGGCTATATTTTAACTCTACTAACATGTCTCACAATCCAATGACCTATATTAGTTTACTTTAGTATGGTTATAATCATTGGATACTCTATTTATAAATAACACAAGACATGAATAAATAGATTCGTGCCTTTATTTTGACATAAAATGTATAATACAAAATATCCAAATATAAAGTATAATACAATATAAGAACCAATGCCATTTGGACTAGGACACGCTAGCAAAGCCTCCATTAAAATTTAGCAATTATTTCTCCAGATTACCACACTCAGCAAAAAATTTCTTTGCTCACTTTATGTATAAGCCTGATGAGCTATCCCTTTGGAGTTCCTTCTTATCATCTTGTTTTCTTCATGTTAGAGCCACCTTCAAGCCTTCTCCTTATAGAACAGGTGCTTGTTTGGAGCTGTATTAGCCAGCATTATGTGCTAGCCAATTTAGCTTTACTCAGATTATACCAGTTCCACCTTTATTTCCTACCTCTATTGAATGAAACAAAGTCTCTAAAGCTCATGTTTGTAAGCTTTTTGGTTTACAACATTCTCCTAAGATTAGAAACACTGATCACTCACCTTCTGATTTACATCGTGACTTTGATAGATGGTAGTCTTTGCATCTCCCCTATCTTCAACCAAAAGGTACATCTCTTCTTTTGATTATTCTTTTTCATTTTGGCCATTTGACAATGAGGTCTTGCTTTACACATAGGAATGCTTTGCTGAAGGGTCACCTATAGATAAAGATGAAAATAAGGATGAAGAAGCTTCTGAAATAAGTTTAGACATTGACATTTCTCTTGAAGCTAATTTTGCTTTTCTTGCACATTTCAATCTTACTGATGAAAAAGCTGTGGAAGAAGATCTCTTAGAGGATGTGGAAGACCCACAAGACAATAGCAGTACTTATCCTCCTCTAAAGAGGTGAAAAATAGATAATTCACATAATGATACTTTTGCACCTCATCAGGATGATGTTATTGACTTGGATGGCCAAGACACCCAAACTGATCCAGATGGTGCACCTAAACTTGATGAAGTTGGTGAAAACATTAAATCAGCTTTGATTGTAGTTCCTCAACCAGTAATTCCTTTTGATAAAGTTAAAGTGACATCATCTTCCTCACTCCTTTTGGCAAGTCTCTCCTATAAAAAGTGGATCTCCATAAAGCTGAGAAAGAGCTCCTCTAAGAATGCATTCACCCACATCTCATTCTACTAAAAATGGAAATCATATAAGGACGAATGTTTCCCCAAGAGGCACAAAATCCAGATTTACTTCATCTCAAATAAAGAATCTAGTTTCGACTTCACAAGTTGCCTCAGGTTCTCCGATCCTTGCTGGAACTAAGGTGAACGAAATTACTTTTGGAACTTACTATTATTCCTCTTCTAACATACAACTCCATTCTTGTGCAGACTCTTCTTAATAGACTTGTAGATTTAAAGGCTCCTCTCTAGGATCCTTCTTCAGATGTTGATTTCTCTTTCCTTCAAGATGATTCGCCTGAAAGTTTTCCTCATATAGATTTTATTTCTACTTCCAAAAGTGTGATTCAAGTCACCCTTAACCTTAATATTTTGTTGGTGACAACTCAACACTTAGAGATGCTTTCTTCAGCCACTAACGATCATATTCTTAGTTCTTCTCTTGATTCGATAAAAATCTAAATGAATTTAAAGCTCAAGTCAACTCATGCTATTCTGATTATTCTAGAGTTGGAGATGGGCTGACCTTTATGTGTGATGAATTAGATGCTTGTGTTGCCGATCATGATATTTACAAAGAATTATGTAAAAATAGCTCTAGACTTTAAGGGGAGATTAATTTCTTAATTGAAGCGATTGACCAAGCTCAAGTGAAAGTAGAAAAACTCAAGAAAGAATTGAAGAAGATAAAAGACGACATGACGAAGCTATTAGCTCAAGGTGAGAAATAGTGTGAGCTTCAGAGACAAAGATAGAATGAAAAGACCCTCATGCTGAACTCCTTAAAGTCCAAACATAAGCAAGCTTTGGCATGGACTGCTGAATAAAGAGCTCTTAATAAGCGGCAGGCCTCTTCTCAAGCTATTTGGGAAAACTTGAGAAACACAGACTTGGATAAAATTAAAGCATTTTGTTATTGTTAGATAGATTTTATAGTTAGTAGACATAGCTAGACATTGTAGAACAATTTGTAGCCTAAAGGGTAGCTAGATTTAATTGTAATAAAATGGCGGCCATAAGCCAACTTTACAAATTTCGTATTGAATTTGCTTTACATAAATTGCAACGTAATTGTCTACAAACTAATAGGCCATTTATTAGCCATTACATTATGGTTGATTTTCCTGTAGCTCCCAAAGGGTGGGGTAGAACTTCTTAAGGTATATCATTAATGAATCTCTTATGTCGTTTCCCTTGCAAGATGGCTAACCAATAAGATTTTCCCTCAAGAATTTTCAAGACTTAAATGGTCCTTCGCAATTTGGAGACCACTTTCCCTACACCTATCTTTACTTCTAAGTGGCAAAATGAACATCCAAACTAGATCTTCTTTTATAAATGTCTTCTTTTTTACCTTTTTTTTTATGCTTTTGTTACTTTCTTTTTTTGGGCTATCATGAGGTCTAGGGCTTGCAATTTGATTTCATAATACTCTTCAAGTTTTATCATCATGGCTTCACTGTATTCTATAGGTGAAAGATCATTTTACCTAGCTACTTTGAGGGATGGAACTACTACCTCCATAGGAACCACGACATCATGTCCATACGTTAGCGAAAAATGACTAACACCAATGGCACTCCTTTTTGACATTCTATATGCCCATAAGGTTTTTGAAAGTAACATATGCCATTCCCTTAGATTATCCTCGATCATTCTCTCTAGAATGTTGATGAGCACTTTGTCAGAGGCCTCAGACTGTCCATTAGCTCATGCACAGTATGGAGTGGAGTGGTACAACTTGATCTCACAATCCTCCATGAAACCATTCATCTCATCCCCACTAAACATGGTTCCTTGATCCATGGTGATAGATTGGGGAATTCCATGTTTGTGAATAATATGCTCCTTGACGAACTTCACCACTCCACCTTCTTCATAGGTAATGCCTCCACCTATTTTGTAATATAATTTGTTGCTACGATGATGAAGCTATGCCCATTTGATGATGTATGATAAATTTTATCGATCAAGTCAATTGCCCATCCTCTGAAAGGCCAAAGTTTAACAACTGCATACATTTCATAAGCAGGAACTCTTTGAATCTATCCATATCTTTGGCATTATCGGTATCCTTTTGCATAAGACATGCAATCCTTTAATGTGGATGGCCAGAAATACCTATGCCTTCTAATGATCCATTTCATCTTAATTCCTGCCTGGTAAGCTCCGTACACTCCTTCATGAACCTATTTCCTTAATTTTATTCAATCTAGAAACCCTAAGCACCTCAATAATAAACCATCTGTATTCTTACAATACAAGTCACTTTTCATCAATAAGAAGTTCAGTGCTCTATTCTTAAGTGAATAAGGAACCCATCTACCAGGGTTCATCAGATATTCCTTGATGGGACTCCTCCAATCACTAGCTATTACATTAAAGGTTTCCACTTGGATTCCCCTCTATTGTTAAAGGATGTCTCAACTTCTTAATCGTTATCAACCTGTGAGTAAGTTCTTCAGAAATTTTCAAACTAGATTCTATCTGAGCTAACTTATTAGCCTCTCAGTTCATTTCCCTAGGAATATGAAGAAAAGAAAAATCATTGAACTCCTGTAATAGTTGAACAATAACCATGTAGTAAGGTGCCAAGCCGAGGCTAGTGCATTTGTATTCTCCAGATAATTGGCACATAACTAGTTGAGAATCTCCTTGGATCAACACTTCTTTTGCTTCCAATTCTCTCAGGATTTCTAGGCTGATGACAAAAGCTTCATATTCTGCCTAGTTATTTGTACATTTGAAGTTCAAGTTGAAAGACATTTTTGTTCTGGTTCCTCCAGGGGATATGATGACTATGCTTGCTCCTGTAGATGTCTCACTACTAGATCCATCAAACTTCAAAGTCCATGGAGATTTTTCAATGCTAAAGATTGAAAACTCTGTCTCTTCTTCATTCTTCATGTTTAGGCAAGGGTGATCAGCAAGAATCTGTAAGTACTTGTCCCTTTATAGATTTCTGGGATAGTACACCAAAGTGAACTCTGCCAATGCTAAAGACCATTTTCTTACCCTCCCAGTTATGAGAGGTCTATTCAACATATAGTTAATCAAGTCAATTTAGGAGATTATATACACCCTAGACCTAATCAAATAATGTCATAACTTGGTATAAGCAAAATACAAAGTAGAACAAAGTTTCTCTATAGGTGAATACTTTATCTCATTTGCATTTAAAAATCTACTTAGATAATAAATTGCCTGCTTATACCCATTAGAATTATTTTGTGCTAATAGACATCCAATGGATTCATGAGTGGCAGAGAGATAAAGTTTAAGAGGTACACCTTGCCTTGGAGGCATGAGTACATGAGGTTTACAAAGGTACTCTTTAATGCTTTGGAAGGCTTGTTGATGTTATGTCTCCTATTTGAACTTATCTTCTTTTTTTAATTGAAGGAGATTTGAAAAAGCCTTAGATTTCTTAGCTAAGTTGGAGATGAACCTCTTGAGATAATTCACCTACCCCAAGAAACATTGAAGCTCTTTCTTTTTCTGAAGAGCTTTGGCCTCCATGATTGCCTTTACTTTATTCTAGTCTATCTTCATGCCTTGTTTGTGAATAAGAAATCTAAGAAAAATTCCAGCTTTCACCCTAAAAGTACACTTTAGGGGATTAAGTTTTAACTTGTGCTCTCTCATTCTTTCAAATCCTCTTCTGAGTTGATCCAGATGATCTATTTTCCTCTTGGACTTTATAACTATATCATCAATGTACAATTCCAAGAATTTCCTTATCATATCATGGAATATGACATTCATAGCTCTTTGGTAGGTGGCACCAACGTTCTTCATTAATAAAGATTTGATTATGTCCTGCCACACAATCCATAAAGGATTGCTTATTGTTTGCCACTTCATCCACTAACACATCCGATATAGGCATCACATACACATCTTTTAGAGTAGCCATGTTGAGATCTTTGAAGTCCATACAAACTTGTAAATTCCTATTCTTTTTCACTATAGGAACCATGTTGGATAACCATTGAGTATACATGGTGGGTCTGATGAACCCCACCTTCAATAATTTCTTATCTCCTTATTCACCTTCAACTCTACCTCCTTAGACCTTCTTCTAGGAGGTTGTCTATAAGCTTTAAATTCTAGCTTAACTGGTAAGCAATGTTCCTCCAACTTTCTACTCAATCTAGGCATTTCATGGTATTCCCACATAAAGTAATCTTTGAACTTGTTTAGCAAATTAATTAGTCTCTTTTTGATAGGTGGATCCAAGAGACTACTGATGTAAGTAACTCTTGGTTCATTAGGAGTTCCTATATTAACTTCTTCTAATGGATCCTTGACTAAGGATATGTCATCTTCTAGTGATGTAGGAGCTGGCTTTAACTCATGCATTTTAATGACATCATCACGTTCCTCTAGAGGCTATTTTTCATAAATGACCTTTACACCTAGAGCCTCCAAATCCTCTTCTTTCTCTAATTCCTCTAACAACTACTGCATTTGGATTTATTGTATGGCAGAGGCAACTGCTGCCATTTCTTCTTTTGAGTGCTTACTAATCATTGATTTCTTCAAAAGTAAGCACTCAAAATTTTGTATAGAACGATGCTTGTTGACTGAAGGATGGCATTTGCCCTCTCTTGGCACTGATTCCTCTAAACATCACTCTTTGGACTTCCTCTTGTTCTCTCCCCCATGAACTTTATACGGCCCACTCCTCCATCATGATACCTTACTTCAATAGAATCTGTTTAAGCTGTAAATGGCTTTCCATCTACCCAAACAACTTTTACATCATTTCCCTTCTAAAAAGGTAAGAATTGATAAGGGAGGGCGACACACACTAATTATTATGAATCTAGTCTCTACCTAGTAAAATTTGATAACTTGCTAATGAATTAATGATAAAGAAAGCCTCCATAGATGTTAGGCTTCCAATAGTAATCTCTACTGGTAGAACTCCCAATGTCTTGGTGGCTTCAACTATAAAAGCAAACACCATAACCTCTGTTGCAATTAGATCATCTATAGATTTCCCTATGGCCTTCATCATTCTTAATGGCATGATGTTCACTGTAGAACCATTATCTATCGGTACTTTAGATACTGGTTTGCCATTAAGATGTGCCTTTATATACAAAGGTTTAATGTGCTTTATCATTCTATCTGTAGGTTTCTTTTAAAATTACCCTTTTTGGTTCCCTTGGGCTATTCGATTGGATGATGACTCTAGTGGTGAATGACTCCCTTTTCTCATGAATAGGTTGGTCTCCTTCTTCTTTATCACGGTCATCACTTAACGACCCTTGAAAATTTGCTGGCAACATTATGGAAATTGTTTCACACTTTATGGGAATGACCATGTCTCCTATCCTCACCTTCTGGATAATTTCCTTTTGAGGCTCTTTTACAGATACTTCATGTATTTCATCGTCATTTTCACTTATTTTTATTTACGCTTTAATCTCATCTTCAAAATTTCCTTCAACTTGGCGTCGCTCTGCTGCTCTTTTCCTTTACAACCTTATTTTTTATGTTTTAGAGAGGGGTTGAGGGAACTTCTTATGGTGTACTACATGTCATTAATCACCAAGTTTCTCAGCTAGAGGCATAACAAATCGAGGCCTCCTCTAATAGGTTGTTGAATAAATCTTCTTTTTCGAATGACTTTGAACTTCATGTTTTGGAGGTTTCTAATTCCTCCTTATCTAGACTCTTCTTTCTGTTGGGATTCGTCATTGGAAAAATAACGTGGCGCAGCGGAAAATACACCGTTTAAAATTTCCTAGAATCCACCTATCGTGTCCAATTACCATTGATTAGAATAAAACAATTTGAATCAAGAGAGATTAACTCACCGGATTCGTCTCTTCTAGAGACTGCTGCAGAATCGTTACTTGAAACTGCGATCTCCAAAGTTCGGTGCATGACCAACTATTGAGCGGGAACCGGTGCTAGCCAAAGATGCGAAGGAATGGAGGTTTAATGCTGGGATTTTCGGCTGTTTTGGAGCTGCTGTTGGTGACTGAAATTTCCAGCAATTAATTAGAGTTGAATTAGGTTTTTATTCCTTAAGTGTGCCCTTTTATAGACACCTTGTCTAATTGGGTTCTAATTAGGTTAATTAAACCCAAGCCCACTAGGATTATAATTACATAAATAAACCTTAATTAAAAAGTATATACTATGTAATTTAATTCCATTTGGCTAAATTTAATTACCTCTAAATAAAATTAAATCACACTTAAGTTAATACAATACATGTATTTAATTTTCCTACTTAGGAAAATTATTTAATTAATTGTTTACTTTATGTAATTCAATTAATTGATAAATTAATTAATTACATTATGTAAACTTATTAATTAAATTAAATTCAACCCAATGTCAATTAATTACCTTGACACCGAATGTCAACTAATTAATTAACGCATTCCTTCCAATGTACATTACATGTACAATTTCTATAAGTTCCAGCTCAGTTGATCTATGTGCACGATCCTATGGGTCTGTCTTTATGTTGGCAGTAGGCCCAAGGCCCACAGACTGTAAGTGGGTTTTAGCAAACCATTACAGCCCCCAATTAAGACAAAGATGCAGCAGTCTTTAGAAGACACTCACCCGGTAGTAATCTCATACTGTCCTTTGCCTAATGATATCGATATGAATAAACAAGAGGCATGGTGTCCGTCATCCTCTTCTGTTGTTTACTATATTTCTTGATCTTGAGTTGACTGATTAATCAAATAAGCATCCAACTTATTTGGGTATGGCCATACACTTATCAGTCCCACTCATCAAGTGGCCAATGATATCATCTCGGTGTTACCCGAGTGGCAATTCCATCACTTCATCATCAATATCAACATGTTCACCGGTCCACCCAATCATACCGATATTTAGCATCCTTTTACAGACCTGTTAGGCATATGTCAAAGTGAATCGGATTCCATATCGATATTATAATGAAATCTGGTCTGAGGATAAAAGAGACCTACTCAAGAAAGACCTAGACGTGACAACCATGTGGCTTTCTTGTGTGGATCGATCCAGTCCCATGTCAACGACATATACCTATATTCATGACTGACTATACAAGTACTATGGCTAGTTAAGAACTACCATACAGTCATCGAATATACAAGTCTGTGGTTCTATTCATTCCCACGATTAGAACAGACGTGGGATAGGTTTTATGATTATCAATCAATGGATACTCTACTCATATTATAGCACAAGATATAAATGAAATAGATTAATTGCCTTTATTAATGTGACACAAATAATGTATTCATACATGGCTCTTAATGTATAATACAAAATACAAGAATCCAATGCCCTAAGAACTAGGGCACACCAACAATCTCCCACTTGCACTAGTTCCAAGTGGGCATTGCCCTAATTCCTATAGATCTGGTATGACCATCGTGCTGTGTCTATTATTCTTGGTGTCAACCCTCTGCAATGATATGTCACCTCTGTTCACGATCTCCCGAATGAGGTGAAACTTTCTGAGCACATGTTTGGATCTCATGTGTGAGCGAGGCTCCTTAGCTTGTGCGATGGCCCCGTTGTTGTCACAAAAACATCAACTGGGTCTAGGATAGTGGGTACTACTCCCAACTCAGTTATGAATTTCTTGATCCAAACGGCTTCCTTTGTAGCTTCACATGCAGCTATGTACTCAGCTTCCATTGTAGAGTCAGCAATGGTGGCCTGCTTTGAGGACCTCCAACTAATGGCACCGCCATTCAGGAGAAAAACATAACCAGACTGTGACTGGTTCTGATCCTCATTGGTCTCAAAGCTTGCATCAGTGTAACCTGACACTACCAGCTCATCTTGACCTCTATACACTAAGAAAGCATCCTTAGTCCGGTTAAGGTACTTTAAGATTGCCTTGACTACCTTCTAGTGTTCCTCACCGGGGTTCGAGTGGTACCGGCTAGTCATACTTAGTGCAAACATGACATCAGGCCTCGTACATAACATGGAGTACATAATAGATCCAATAGCAGATGCATAAGGGATCTTTTCCATTTTCTCCTGGTCCTTCTTTGTTTTAGGACCATCTTTCTTACTCAGCTTCAACCCATGGCACATAGGCAAGAATCCTTTCTTTGCCTTGTCCATGCTGAATCCTTTTAGAACCTTGTCAATGTACGTGTCCTGACTTAGGCCTAGGAGCCGATTGGATCTATCTCTGTAGATCCTGATCCCTAAGATCGTCTCAACTTCGCCTAAGTCCTTCATTGCAAAGCACCTACTCAACCACTGCTTAACTCCTTGCAGTGTTGGTATGTCACCTCCAATGATAAGGATGTCATCAACATACAGCACTAGGACGGTGGAAACGCTCCCACTAACCATCTTATACACACAGGGCCTTTAACTTGAAACACCACTTGCAACCTATCACCTTAGCACCCGGAGGTGGATCCACCAAGTTCCATACTTGGTTATCATGCATAGATTGCATCTCAGCCTCCATGGCTTTGCGCCATTGATCTGAGTGTAGGCTTTCAACAGCCTCCTGATAGGTCTTGGGCTCTTCTTGGTCAACGACCATAAGGTCCCCATCATCATCACGAGAAAGCCGTACCTCTCTGGCTGATGACATGTCCTACCAGACCTTCTGTAGTCCTGTGCAACCGTTTCTGGTTCCTCAATTTCTTGAGTAGTCAGATCTGTTCCCGAAGCATCCTCAGCAGTAGCTGCAGGAGTTTGTGAGTCTTAAACTTTTGAAAGTTCAATATTACTCCCACTGTCTCTCTTGGAAAGGAATTCCTTCTCCAAGAAGACTGCATTTCTGGCTATGAAAACTTTGTTTTCAACTGGAGCGTAGAAGTAATAACCTTTAGTTTCCTTAGGGTAACCCACAAACTAGCACTTGACAGATTTGGACTCGAGTTTGCCGCTTGTTAATTTCTTAACATGTGCATCACAGCCCCAAATCTTCAAGAAGGAAACATTGGGCTTTCGGCCCTTCCATAGTTCATATGGTGTTCCCTCAACTGCCTTGCTTGGTGTATTATTAAGAATGTAAGCAGCTGTCTCTAAAGCATATCCCCAAAAGGAGACAGGGAGTGTAGCATGACTCATCATCGAGTGGACTATGTCAAGCAAGGTCCTATTCCTCCTTTCTGACACTCCATTCCATTGGGGTGTATCAGGAGGAGTGAGTTGGGATATGATCCCACACTCTCTCAAAAACAAGTCAAAATCTTGGCTCAAATATTCACCCCTTCGGTCAAACCGAAGTGCTTTTATTTTCTTGCCAAGTTGGTTTTCTACTTCATTCTTAAAGTCCTTGAACCTTTGGAGAGTCTTAGACTTATGCTTCATCAGATACACGTAACTGTATCTGCTGAAGTCATCCGTGAAGGTGACGAAGTACAGAAAACCAGATCTAGCACTAGTGCTCATTTGGCCACATACATCGGAATGTATTAGCTCCAATAGCTCTGAGGCCCTTTCAGCAGTCTTGCTAAAAGGCGCCTTTGTCATCTTGCCTCTCAAACAAGATTTGTATGTGTCATAAGGCTGGATGTCAAATGACCCTAGCACTCCACTAGAGTGAAGCCTAGCTATGCGCTTCTCATTTATATGGCCAAGTCGACAATGCCAGATGTAAGTAGGTTTAATTTCATTTTGTTTAATCCTTTTAGTATTTATGTTATAGATTGAACTTTCATGTTTTAGATCAAGGATATATAAGCCATTTTCAAGAAATGCTGTTCCATAAATAATATTGCCACATTGCATAGAAATTCTACCATGTCCAATATTAAATACAAAACCAGAAATATCCAACAAAGAAACGGAAATAATATTCCTGCGCATCGCAGGTACAAAATAACAGTTTCTTAGTTCCAAAACAAGTCCACTAGGTATCTCCAAGAAATAATCTCTGATCTCCACGGCCTGAACCCGAGCACCATTGCCGACTCGAAGATCTACTTCTCCAGATCCTAATAATCTCCTATTTCTTAGACCCTGCACATTTGAACAAATGTGAGATCCACATCCAGTGTCTAAGACCCAAGATGTAGAAAGAGCCAGATTAATCTCGACAACATAAATACCTGAAGCAGCAGTTTTGCCCTTCAGTTGCTCCCTTAGCTTTGGACATGAGCTCTTCCAGTGCCCTTTCTCATGACACTCATGGCAAACATCGTCAGGAGAGGCAACCCTTGCTTTAGGTTGGGCCACCACCTTTTTGCCCTTAGCCTTGGCCTTTTGGGCCTTAGCCTTGGCCTTAGATTTGGCCTTTCCCTTAGCAATGGGCATATTGCCCTTGTTCACTAGCAATACTTTAGGAGTCTTCTTAAGAGACTGCTCAGCAAGCTTGTGTTGGAAATGCCCTAGTCCCGAGGCATTGGTCCTTGTGTTTGTATAATACATTTGGTACATTAATGTCAACTTTATGTATTATACAATTTGTGTCAAGGAGATAAAGGCATTAATCTATTTATTATATGTCTTGTGCTATATTTTAAATAGAGTATCCAATGGACATATCCATATCCATGTGTCAAGTGTGAGGCACTTGGCAGTAAGACTGTGGATAGTGAAAACGATATGACCATAAAGTCATCCGTAGTCTGTTCCAATCATGGGAATGAATGGAACCAAAGACTATCATTAGCCTGGTTGTATGGCGGTGTCTTACCGGTCATAGAACATGGAATGTCAACTAGGTTAATGGGTACATGCAAAAAGGGCATGGTACTGGATTGATCCACTTAACGGGAATCTGCATGGTATAATATCACAAATGATTCTCGTGTAGTACTTGTATAAGTCCTTCGACCGGACCATATGATGGTGCTGCATGTGAGGTGGCACACTTTGGTGTACGCCCAACGGGCCTGTAAAAGGGTGCCAAGTACGGGTACGTTCGGGTGTGTCAGTAAGCATGGCAGCACTATGGATATGCAGAAGGGAATGTCACTCAGTGATTCACTGAGACGATATCATCGGCCTCTTGAAGAATGTTACTGATAAGTGTGCGGCCGCACCCAAACAAGATTGGATCTTGTTTGTGAGCATCAGTTCATTCGGTATCAAGTCAAGGTCCAGACACAAGGAGGGTGATACTTCCATGCCTCTGTGTTGGACACCGATATCAGCGACATGGGATTTACAAGTTCAAACTACTGGGTTACGTTTTCAGTTGGACTGCTTACTCCGTCTTAATTGGGGGCTGCAGTGGCTTGCTAGAGCCCGCCTGCAGTCTGTGGGCCTTGGCCCACTGCCAACATAAAGACGGGCCCATTGGATCGTACACATTGAACGTCTGGACTTTAACTAGTCGGATTAAGTGTGTACTTGGAGTATACACGTTTGAAGAGAGAGAGATATATTAATTATATTATATGCATCAATTGGATTGATCAAAGTTATATAATTAATATTATTTTGGCCTTCTCATAATTAATTCAATGAATTAATTTATGGGTTTATTTCCTAGGTGGAAATATTATTATACATGTATAGGTTTACATGTATCTCATTTTATGTATGTCTAATTTAATCCCTTGATTAAATTACTAGGTCAAATGAGTTTTTAATTTAAATGTATGTAATGTATTATATAGCATAATATATAGATACATACATGTTAAATTGGAATTGCATTTGAACTTAATTAAATCAAAGGAAGTCAAATTGGGCTTAAGACATAAAATGACATTCCCCACCTAATGTGGGATGAGATGGCCGAAATTTATGGCTAAGGGATGAGTCATGCCTTTTTGTTAAGAGTGATGAGTCATTGAGTGATGAGTCATTCTTGGAACAAAAGATGAATGATTAAAAGGGTGAGTCATGGTATGACTTTTTGGTTGCAAAGTTGGACTTTGCTTCCTTAAGGAAATATCTTCCCCTTTCTTCCTTCATCCTTGGCCGAATTCAATGCATGGATTTGGGTGAGTGTGATGACTCATTCATGGGACAAAATAGCTTGGTGAGTCATGCTTGATAAGGAGGTGATATGTGATGAGTCATTGGTTTGACTTTATCTATATCATTTCTTTTGGGTTGAAAATCAGCAATGATTTTTCCTTGGTTTGGCCGACCACTTTGGCTTCTCTTTTGGGGAATAAAAGCAATGGAGCTTGAGCTATTTTGCCCACTTTTGATGCCATAATTCTTTTGGTAAGAATTAGGTGCCACACTTTGTGAAGATTGGTTCTATCTTTTGGAAAGATAGATATTTCTTTTGGAAAGAAATAGGGACAGCCATAATTCTCAAAGTGAGCAGCCCCTCTCTCCCTCTCTTCTTGTCATCCGAGTCGCTAGCACGGGTTTCGGTCCGAGAGCCGTTCGTGTACGCATCGGTGGAGGAAATCTACACTTGATTTCTGCAGTCCGCATCCGTCTCTTAGAGAGACTTTGTGGTAAGTTTTTGAAACCCTCCTTTTATGCTTTAAGTTTTTGATTTCCACATCTTAAGCTCCTGGGCCGGATTCGAGGAAATCGACGCGTATTTCCGCTTTTATCGGTCGGTTTCCCGTGACGAATCCCAACAGCTTGAGCATGCCATGCAGCTCAACAACCGATTTATCCAACCCTTGCATATGGTAATTCATGATAAACTGGTTGTAAGACTCAGGAAGTGACCCGAGAATAATGTCTGTTTCCAAGTCCTGCGGAACTGGCGAGCCGAGGCGGGCAAGTGTATCAATATACCCCTTCAACTTTAGCACATGAGTGCTAACAGAAGTCCCAGCTGCGATCACAGTCGTGCAAAGTGCCTTAGTTGTCAGGTAACGTTCTTGACGAGCCTGATCTTGGAACATCTTTTTAAGCTAATCGATCATCTCATAAGCATGCTCGTCCATGAATTGCTTCTGAAGATCAGAAGCCATGGTACCCAGCATGAGGCACGAGGCATCTCGGTCATCCCTCACATGCCGATCGTACTGCTCCACCATCGTTATGGTGATGCCTCGACCTACGGGATGGCCAACTGGTAAAGGAGCATTCAGTACATACTCCTTAGACTCTTGTCTAAGAACTATTTGTAAGTTCCTAGCCCAGTCCAGGAAGTTAGTCCCCGAAAGCTTCTCCTTCTCCAAGAGTGACCTAAGTGAGAGTGAGTTGTTGTTTGTTACAGCCATTTAAATTGCTTAAGTGAAATGGGATTATCTACATGGAAGAAATCATTGCTTGAGTTAGAAATAAAGGACTTTTAAGCCTATTCAAATTAATAATCCGATTTTAATTTGTTTGTTGGTGTTGTTAATTGGCTGACTTGACTAAGATCCACAACTTATCAATGACTGGCCGAACTAGGGCTCGCTAACCAACCATTGATTCGTTTGGTAGGACAACCTATCCAATCCTTCCACGAAGGACTCTTGGTTTGATGGGCTTATTGACACTTTACCCATATGTGCTTAGGGCCCGCTCTGAGCTAATGCTACCCATGTTGAGTCAAATCACCATTCACATGTTAACCATACCAAGTATCTTAACCCTCGACGGCCCACCGAATACTACAATATACCCAGCTAGGGCATGGCGCACATTGCAGCATCAATGGGAGGAAGAGGTGTGAATGTGGGAAGCACTTTTAAGCAACTCAATATTTTAATTTCCGGATTATAATTAAGTGATACAGCTTAGCATGCATAAACGCGGGTAATAATTTGGTGATCGATACATCCATATTATATGACAAATGCAATAGCATACTTAATTTAAAATAAATGAGATCCTATGGGCCTTTAATTACAACCTAATGAAAAACTAGATATCCTATCTAATTCTTCATGGGCCGGACTGCAATCCTTCTTGGGCTCCGACCATGGGCTTGCTCCATTTGGGCCTTCCTCCATACTTGATGCAATTACAATAATTTTGTAAAATAAAATCTATTCTAAAATTACATCAAAATAAAAAAATGGCACGCAGGCCATATTTCCCAAAATTAAATTACAACCGATAATAATTTAGGGCCCATAGAACTCAACATAACATTTCAAACAAAGTACCTGTCATGCACATACATACCAATATGATGCATGATCATGGCATTCCAAATTATAAATATAATTTTAAGCCGAGCTACTTAGGGTGAAATCGCCAATTTTAACAAATGTGACTAGGGCCCATAAAGGCCCAATGGATAACATCCATAAATGTAAAATTAACAATTTTGCTCCCACTTGAATTTGGGTTGTCACAAATTTAAAATTTAGCTCTCCCAATTTTAACCGTTGTCACAGTTTATTGGGCCAATTTCACAAAGTCCATATTCAATTTAATATGCAAACAATTAAATTAAATATGTATGCCAATAAAATAAATAATTTAAACACAAATTAATTTAAAAATTTAATTTAATTTGCATTAGGGTCCGGGATAAAAAAAATACCTGTAAAATCCAAAAATGGACCCTCACCCAAAATTCAACCTTTTTTTTTTAATTATTAAATCACAAAAAAAATCCAGCCATCAACATCAAACTATCAATAAAGAAAATACAATTCTAGATAGAAACCAATTGGAGAAAAAAATAAAACCCCAAACAAAATTCTAGGGTTTATCAAAACCAAAACCAATTGAATAAAAACCCTAAAATCACAAACTTGAAACCCATTCTTTCTTCAAGAATGCTTTCAAGAACCAATTCCAATCAATCTAATGGACAAAACCTAGGCTCTGATACCACTGTTGGGATTCGTCATTGGAAAAATAACGTGGCGCAGCGGGAAATACACCGTTTAAAATTTCCTAGAATCCACCTATCGTGTCCAATTACCATTGATTAGAATAAAACAATTTGAATCAAGAGAGATTAACTCACCGGATTCGTCTCTTCTAGAGACTGCTGCAGAATTGTTACTTGAAACTGCGATCTCCAAAGTTCGGTGCACGACCAACTATTAAGCGGGAACCGGTGCTAGCCGAAGACGCGAAGGAATGGAGGTTTAATGTTGGGATTTTCGCCTGTTTTGGGGCTGCTGTTGGTGGCTGAAATTTCCAGCAATTAATTAGAGTTGAATTAGGTTTTTATTCCTTAAGTGTGCCCTTTTATAGACACCTTGTCTAATTGGGTTCTAATTAGGTTAATTAAACCCAAGCCCACTAGGATTATAATTACATAAATAAACTTTAATTAAAAAGTATATACTATGTAATTTAATTCCATTTGGCTAAATTTAATTACCCCTAAATAAAATTAAATCACACTTAAGTTAATACAATACATGTATTTAATTTTCCTACTTAGGAAAATTATTTAATTAATTGTTTACTTTATGTAATTCAATTAATTGATAAATTAATTAATTACATTATGTAAACTTATTAATTAAATTAAATTCAACCCAATGTCAATTAATTACCTTGACACCGAATGTCAACTAATTAATTAACGCATTCTTTCCAATGTACATTACATGTACAATTTCTATAAGTTTCAGCTCAGTTGATCTATGTGCACGATCCTATGGGTCTGTCTTTATGTTGGCAGTAGGTCCAAGGCCCATAGACTGTAAGTGGGTTCTAGGAAACCATTACAGTCCCCAATTAATACGGAGATGCAGCAGTCTTTAGAAGACACTCACCCGGTAGTAATCTCATACTGTCCTTTGCCTAACGATATCGATATGAATAAACAAGAGGCATGGTGTCCGTCATCCTCTTCTGTTGTTTACTATATTTCTTGATCTTGAGTTGACTGATTAATCAAATAAGCAACCAACTTGTTTGGGTATGGCCATACACTTATCAGTCCCACTCATCAAGTGGCCAATGATATCATCTCGGTATTACCCGAGTGGCAATCCCATCACTTCATCATCAATATCAACATGTTCACCGGTCCACCTAATCATACCCATATTTAGCATCCTTTTACAGACCTGTTAGGCGTATGTCAAAGTGAATCGGATTCCATATCGATATTATAATGAAATCTGGTCTGAGGACAAAAGAGACCTACTCAAGAAAGACCTATGACGTGACAACCATGTGGCTTTCTTGTGCGGATCGATCCAGTCCCATGTCAACGACATGTACCTATATTCATGACTGACTATACAAGTACTATGGCTAGTTAAGAACTACCATACAGTCATCGAATATACAAGTCTGTGGTTCTATTCGTTCCCACGATTAGAACAGACCTGGGATAGGTTTTATGATTATCAATCAATGTGACACAAATAATGTATTCATATATGGCTCTTAATGTATAATACAAAATACAAGAATCCAATGCCCTAAGAACTAGGGCACACCAACACTTTCACCATTCTTAACTTCCACCCGGATATTGGATGTCTGGCCCCCGTATGCCTCCTGCTACATTGATGTCTCTCAGGATCTTTGAGGAGATCCTGAAGGATCTATGTTTGATAACTTCGGATTTCTAGTTGTTCTTGACTCTATGAATTTAACTCATAAATCTTATCTTTTGCATTCCCTAATGTAAGCGCCGGAATTTTCTATACTTAAAAAAAAAAAAAAAAAATTATTATAGTCGTACGACTATTGTTACAGTCGTACTACTGTAATTTAAAAATTACAGTCGTACTGCTGTAATGTCGGAAAATCTGCAGAGGCCCATACCTCTGCAGCAGAAATAGAGGAGAGAGAGAGGGAGCATTAATTGCTCCCTTGTTGCAGCAAGCAAGGGAGGGAGGCAGGGATAAAAAGAGAAAAAGAAGAAAGGAGGAGGAAGGATTTTCTGGTAAAAAGGAAATCTAGAGAGAGAAAAAAAAAACCACAAAAAGAAAACTCATTTCTTCCCCTTTGATTTTCTTTAATCTCTCGAAATCAAGCTTAAAATTTGTTAGAAATCCCTAGGTTAATCAATTAACTTCACAACTAAATCAAGAATTCGAACTTAAACCATCAGAATCCCTTGCAATTTGGATTTTTGGCAAAAAGCTCTCAACTTCCATTCCAAAGGAAAAAGTGCGAATTTGTTAGGATCGGAGCGACGCCAGGGGTCAAAACGACTTGGAATAGCTCCTAAAAAGGTAGACACTTCTTTTCCTTACACTTTTCCTTGCTTTCTGGGTGTTTGAAGTGAGTTTTGTGCGTTTTTACTGCATTTTCGTATTTCTGTTCCTGGAAATTAAGAACAGTCGTACGACTGTTCTTGGTTTTCATGAACAGTCGTACGACTGTATATACAGTCGTACGACTGTTCTTAATTTCTAGTCATTTTTTCTTCAGTTTTTGGTTAAAAATGATTTTTGGCGAAATTCTGATCTTGGACTGATTACAGTCGTACGACTGTAAACTACAGTCGTACGACTGTAATCCCTGTTCCAGAATCAGAATTTCAGTCTCATCCCCAAAAATTCCCAAAAAATCCCAAAAAAATTAGAAAACCTCAAAAATCATCAAAATGGATTTTGTTGTGTGCATCACGACCATAGATTCAATTTATAGTAAAATTGCATTTAGAACAATTCAACGACGGAGACCCATTTCTCCTGAAAACCGACCCACTTAAATATATAAAAATGCATGTAAACCGGAAAAATTGTTTTCAAAAATGATTTTTTCCACAAAACCAAAAATACAGGGACGTTTCAAAATGTTTTCCAGGTCTAACCGGGCCGGCTAGCCGAGCCAACCCGGTTACCCCCTAAATGCATGCCCCCAATTCCTGATTTCCCATTCTGTCTATTTGAGTCCAATTTGTGGCGTGCTGTATATATTGTGCTAACCCTCTGTTTTGTAGGTTTTAATTTCTTTTTATTTTTTATTTTTAATGTAATTTAATAGATTAAATCGTGTATCCTAGGCGATTGTATTTTTTTTTAGATTTTCGTGTATTCTAGGCGATTGTATAAGTGAGGCTAGAGTTTTTATTTTTCCATTCGATTTGGTTGTAAGACCATTAATATTTATTTCTTTTCCTTATTCTTGTATTAAATATTTTGTGTGCGCGCTGTATGCTTTTTACATTCAATAAAATGGACTTTAGATTTTGAAATACCATTTGAGAACATTGGCAACATTTATTTTAATTAGACACGAAATAAGGGACTTGTCCGGACCCGAATCTCTGGATAGTGTAGCGGCCGTTCGTCCGGTTCAGTTACATAAGAATTTCCCGGTTGAGCTGAGCCGGGTGGCGACTCCTACAACATCCATCGAGACTTAGGTCTCGGTTCTTTTATGTATTAATTCCATTTATTTTCCAAAACGCGGATTTCCATTTATAAAAACCCCACGCGAGGGAGGGGCCCGCCCGAGATCGTGGCGCCCCATTCTGAAAGGGAGTCCCACGTCCCGTCGAAAACGCGTCGTCTGCTCACAGTGGCGACTCTGCTGGGGATTTCTTTAAAAAGTTTTCTTAAAAACTTAAAAGAATATTGACAAGCCTTGAAAAGTGTCTAATTAAAATAACGTGGATGATTCTCTTTTGGTATTTTATTTGCATTTTTAGTTAGCCATTTTTTGCATTAGATTAGGTATCCTTTTATAGCCCGGTGGATTGTTGAAGTGTCGCCTAAGTTCCTCCTGGTCTTAGGGGCATGAATACGAAACACCACTCATAGCCTCGTACGAACCCCTTCGCTAGGACCCTTGAGTGGGGAGAAGTGAGGAGTATATCTTGCTATGAGAGCCTTGATGTTATCCCGACTTTGACCGAACCCATATAGGCAGCTCTAGTTGGATTCCCTTAGGATACCAAAATAATTGTGTGAATAATAATAAAATCGCGCCTTCATCACCCCCGGTTGGTGATTGAAGTGAATCCCGCCTAGGACTCGGTTAGAAATTTTCGAGACCGACCATGTTGGAGGAATAAGGTTGGAAGAATTCGTTTTGCTTGCTATGTGTTCTTCACCGTTTCGTGACACATCACCGACGCATGCATAACATACCATAATCACCATTTTCCATACATATGACATACCATACACAAACATCTTTGTGTGATACTAACCCACATTTTTTATGCAGCCATTTTGCATTTTATTTCGTGTGTAAAACATTAATTCGTTCGCTTGTCATCCATACTAACGATTTCTTTTTCAGCCATAAAATTAAACTTGTGTGATTAGCATTTTATTTTTGACATAGCATACATAACATCATTATGTATGTCATGCATCCTAACCCACGTTTTTATGCAGCCATTTACATATTGTGTGACATGTTCATTCACTACATTTCACTTAAATTAAATTAATGGGCATTTCAAGGATGCCTATCATGACCATCCCATCCCATTTCATAACATATCGGGTACCCAAAATTACCCGTGTTTTGCCAATGCACCGGATTGCATTCGGCCATTTCACCAATATCATTTCATTTAATAAAAGCCACAACGGCCTTAGGCCCATTTTCGTGTAATAATTTACACGAATGCATTTCATGACATCACACCCATCTATCATAGACATCATATAACACTGTGGTCCACATCCGACCACTTCATGACATTAATTCACCATTTAAGGTACTCCCCGAGTGCCGATTAGTATACATATAGGCCCATAACATCACCAAATCATGAAAGGCGTTCCTCGAATGCCGAATCCTTGTCCGTGTTCCTGTTACACGTGACTTTCTCATAACATCATTCCATATCATATGCTCAAAAGCATCAAGACCTTGTCTGTGGGTCCGGCCCATGCGACCATTTCATATCATCTCATAGACCTATAAAGCGTCAAAACTACGTCCGTGTACTGGTACACACGTGACCATTTCACGAATTCATGAGGTGCCCCAAAGGCGACGAAGTTCTGTCCGTGTGATGGCTCACACGTGACGTTTTTTGCATAAACATTGGGTGTTCTTGGAATGCCTCGAAAAAGAAAATAAAATAATAAAAAAAAATATATATAAAATATAAAAAAATATATTCATATCATCATTCCATACATAATTCCACTCCATGCATCTCAAGCATGTTCAATGTCTTAATTTTCATGTCATATCACGTCATTCATTCACGACCCTAATACCTCCTGTCTACCCCCAAGCAGAATACACTGGAGCGACCTTAGACGAGATCCCAAGCTTCAAGGGCGGCTAGGAGACAGAGGGTAGTCGAGAGTGACAGTGATTCTGAGCCTGGGGAAGGAGTGAATATGGCAGAACAGACACCGAGCATGGCTGATGTTTTGAGAGATTTCTTCAGGTCGCAGGATTTCCGCGACATGTTAAAGGAAGAGATGAGGGCAGTCGTTAGAGAAGCTGGTGAGACCGGTGGTAGTGGAGCCGGGAAGGAAAAAGAAGCTGAGTCATCCCAACATGGTGGTGACGCTTCGGCTAGTCTTGAAAAGCTGCAGGAGATAGAGGCAGCTATGGAACAGAGGATGAAAGCCAAGTGCTCTGAACTAGACGAGGTCATGGCCCAGTTGAAGAAGGGGGTCGGGATCAGTGCTGAATCCAAGAAGGGGGTGAACATTGATGCCATGATCAATAGGGGCATCAAGACATTTCCTATTGGCTTCCAAGTGCCAAAAGTCCCCACTTACAAAGGAATGGGCTCGCCGGAGGCCCATGTGAATTTATATGCCCGGGTTATGCTAACAGCAGGCGCTACAAAGCAACAATTGATTAATCTTTTCCCTACCACACTGGAGGGAGGTGCTTTGGGATGGTATAACTCACTGTCAGAGGAGGAGCAATCTGATTGGGAAATTTTATCTGCTGCCTTCATCAAATACTACAGCTTCAACACCAAGATCCAGGTGAAGCTGTATGATTTGGAGAGGGTGAAGCAGAAATTCAACGAGCCCTTTGATGAATACTACCAGAGGTGGATGAACAAGATGATCCTCCTAAAGAACCGCCCTGATGAAGACGAGCTTATACAGATGCTCATTGATGGCAGCAAGGATATTTTCAAGAACAACATGAAATTCCATCCCTTCAAGGAGCTTAGTGAGGTCTATAGCATGGCCATGAAGATAGAAAGGAATGAAGAGGAGAAGCCAGCTGGTCAGAAAGGGGGAAGAAGTACAGGGTATGGTTCAGGGTATAGATCAACCACAGCAGCTGGGTCTGGCAGTGGTTCTGGTTCAGGTTCTAGTGGCAAACAGGGGCAATCATCAGAGGTGAAGCAGGTTGAAGTGGCTACTGTGAATCAGCAGCAAGGCAATCAGAATAGGGGTCCTGGAGGACAAGGCATATCGCCTTGGACTCTTACTTTAGCAAAAATATTTGCCAAGTGTAGGAATGGCGGCCTGTTGCAATCCTTAAGGCCATTTGAGAAGCCATCAGAAGCTGACAAAGATAACTTCTGCAACTGCTACAAGCTAAGGGATGCCATCCAGAAGCTCATTGACGAGGGAAAACTACAAGAGCCAGCCAAACCCAGCACTAAAACCAACCCACTGCCGACATTCGAGAAGCGGGTTAACATGGTCCAGTCGGGGTTGCCGGCTAACTTTATATTTGCCCAAGTTCTGCAAGCGAACCCTATGATTCAGGCAGTGGCGGTAGGGGAACCCGAAGTGGAACCCGAGTGTGAGAAGAAGGTGGGATGTAAGGAGATCAAGCCCATAAGTCTGGATGATCTTGACTTCGAAGATGAGTACGAAGAATTTGACAGAAGAGAGGCTGTTAAACTCCCAGCTGTTGAGAAGCTGAAGATTTCAGAAGTGCAGCACGTGACCCGAAGTGGAACGGTATATCAGTCGGCAGATCAGACGAAAGATAAAGCACCGATGAATGGGTCGGGTAGTACTTCGGCACCGGAAAGAGTCGAGAAAGAAGACTTGGTCATTTCCCAATTGAAGAAGACCCCTGCACAAGCTAGTTTGTGGCACTTGCTTATGACCTCCAAAGAGCATAGGGAGGCTTTAGTGAAGAAGCTATCAGAAATTGAAGTCTCCCCTATAGCTTCACCAGAGGCTATGTGCTGCTTGCTAGACAAAATCCATGCTGGAGCTCCTAATATTGTTTTCTCTGAGAAAGACCTACCAGTAGAAGGAAGGGCTCACAACAAGGCTCTTTACATTAGGGCCAACATCATGGATAAGGTGATGCCGTGCGTCATGGTGGATGACGGCTCAGCTCTGAATATTTGCCCACTGAAAATGCTACCATTTCTAGGCATGAATGAAGAAGTGTTGAAGAGGTCCTCGACAGTCATTCGGGCATATGACGATTCTAAAAGAACAGTGATAGGGACCTTCGAAACGGAAGTGGAGGTTGGGCCCATCAAGTCCATGGTTGTCTTCACAGTGATCGATATCCCGGTCACATTCTCCCTATTGCTTGGAAGGCCCTGGTTCCATCCTTTGGGAGGTGTTCCTTCCACATTGCATCAGAAGATTAAATTCTCTATGAATGACAGGATTGTGACTGTTGAGGCGGATGCCCAGTCGATGGTAGCTGCAGTGGATGAAGGAGTGGTTCCTTTTGGTGGATTCCAAATTGCTGTCATTAAGGAGGAAGAAACCACAGATGCCCCTATGGTTCTTTATGAGAACTACATGCCGGAGTGGCAATCCCGATATCTGTACAAGCTGAACTTTGTCCCGGGAATGGGACTCGGGATTAATTTGCAAGGTGTGCCAGAATTCAAGATCGACTCGGGAAAGTCAAAGAAGTACGGCCTTGGTTATGTAGAGGGGTCATCCGAGCAGAAGAATCTGAAAAAGGACAAGAATGGCAAGGTCATGATGAAGCCATTTCTGAAGGCAGGAGAAAGCCTTTACAAGGGCCAAGCTGAACCGGTGCTGGTTGGAAATGTCGAGCACCCTGGCTTCGAGATCTTTGCAGATGTTGTGGATTTTGAAAAAAGCCAGGAAGAGCTAGTAGCCCCTGTAATGATGGAGGAAGCAATTGCTGAATCTGAAATTCTGAAAGGAGAATCATCTGAGGTGATAGCAGAAACCATAGAGGTGGCCGAGGAAGAAGATGAAAAGGAGACCTATGCCGAAGCTACAGAAGTGATCTCGGGAGCTTTGACTGCTGCATTAACCAAAGCTTTCGGGAAATCCAAGGAAGGATTTGGCGAAGAACTGATGGCCAAAGTGAACTTAGACTCTGTGGTTGCTGAAATCGCCAAGATTATGGAAAAAGCTAAGGCACAGGTGGCCGAGAAAGCTGCAGTCCCAGATGATGCTCTGGAAGGGAAGACGGAAGCTGAGGAAGAACAAGGCCCTCCGCCTGTGGAGGATGAAAATGATGTTGTTGTATCTATTTCTTCCATTTTCAATGTAACTGATGTACTTTATGATAAGTTCAATCAATGAAATCCCAGTTTGCTTACTTGTGTGATGTTTATCCTGATAATTCTGTGCATGCATTTAAATCACCATCAAGCATATTTAGCATACATGACACTGCATTGCATGAAATCAATATAAGTACAGATGAAAACCCTAAAATGGTACTCATTTCTCACGAGCTTAAATCCGAGGAAGAAAGAGAATTAATAAGAATACTCCAAAAACATGTTAAAGCTTTCGCCTGGTCGTATGAAGACATGCCGGGTGTAGATACAGAAATAGCAGTGCACAAAATCCCAACGGACCCCAAGTTCAGACCGGTAAAGCAGAAGTTGAGAAGACTAAGGCCGGAATGGGCTACACTGGTGAAGGAAGAAGTGGCCAAACAGATAGATGCCAAGTTTCTCGAAGTGGTGGAGTATACAGAATGGCTAGCCAATATTGTCCCTGTGCCTAAAAAGGATGGAAGGGTCAAAGTATGCGTCGACTACAGGGACTTGAACAGGGCCTGCCCTAAGGACAATTTCCCACTACCTCACATTGACGTATTGGTTGATAGTGCAGCAAAAGCGGCAATGTACTCCTTCATGGATGGCTTTTCAGGGTACAACCAGATCCTGATGGATGTAATTGACAAGGTGAAGACGTCATTCATCACCGAATGGGGTACTTTCTGCTATAGAGTGATGCCTTTTGGATTAAAGAACGCCGGTGCCACTTATCAGAGGGCTGTCACAACTCTGTTGCATGATATGATCCATAAAGAAGTCGAAGTGTATGTCAATGATATGCTTGTTAAATCAACGACCCGGGAGGAACACCCTGTTATCCTGGATAGATTTCTAACACGCATTGGAGAGTACAACTTGCGGCTTAATCCCAAGAAGTGCATATTCGGGGTCACATCAGGGAAGCTGTTAGGCCATGTAGTTAGCTAGAGGGGGATAGAAATGGACCCAGATAAAATTAAAGCCATCCAAGATATGCCAGCTCCAAAAACTGAAAAGGAGGTCAGATCATTCCTGGGTTCCTTGCAGTATGTCAGCCGCTTCATAGCCAAGCTAACTTCCACTTGTAAGCCAATCTTCAAGCTATTAAAGAAAGATTAGCCGGTTTTGTGGGATGACAAGTGTCAGCTGGCCTTCGAGAAGATCAAGGCTTACCTGGTAAAGCCACCAGTGTTGAGTCCTCCAATTCCAGGGAAGCCCCTGATTTTGTACTTGGCAGTTGAAGAATCCTCTATAGGGGCAATGCTAGCACAGGAACAAGATGGCAAGAAGGATATCCCATCTACTACCTTAGTAAAAAGCTGTTGGAGTATGAAACCAAGTACACACTGGTGGAGAAGACATGTGTGGCGATGATTTGGTTGACCAAGAAGCTGCGCCACTATTTCCAATCCTACAAGATACAAGCTGTGGCTAAAGTGGATCCAATGAAGTATCTCTATGAAGCACCAGCATTGGTTGGGAAGCTGTCCAGGTGGTTGTTACTTTTGTCTAAATTCGACATTGAGTACATCACGAAGAAAACCATTAAAGGGCGAGCCGTGGCAGAGTTTCTGGCAAACCAGCCCCTAGAATCAGATTACACAGAGAACCTGGAATTCCCTGATGAGTAGTTAGCCACGGTGGAAGTGAAAAGGTGGGTCATGTGTTTCGATGGGGCAGTGAATAAAAAGGGCGCTGGGATCGGAGTACTTATAGCAACGCCAGATGGTGAAGTCATTCCCTTATCCAAGAGGTTGAATTTTCCCATAACCAATAACGGGGCAGAGTATGAAGCATGCCTATTTGGGATGGAAGCTTTGCTAACACTAGGGGCAAATGACGTCCTGATTGTTGGAGACTCACTTCTAGTGGTTAGGCAAGCTCAGGGAGAGTGGGAACTAAAAGAAGAAGCCTTACGGCCTTATTTGGAGCTGCTACAGTTCAGAAAGGGTTTATTCGGCCAGTGTGAATTCAGACATGTCCCCAGGGATGAGAATAAGATGGCTGATGCATTAGCTACTTTGTCCTCCATGTGGGAAAATCCAGAAGAGACACAAGCTCAACCACTGGTCATAGCCACTTCCAGGCATCCTTGCTTCGAAGTGCATGAAGTAATGGAATTATCAGCCAAAGAAAAGCCATGGTTCTTTGACATTTACCGGTATGTTAAGGAGGGAAAGTACCCAGAAGAGGCCAGTGCTGCTGATAAGTTGACACTGAGAAAACTGGCTGGTCAATTCAGAATCTTCGAGGACAAGTTGTATAAGAGAACATCACATGGAGTTCTTTTAAGGTGTCTAACAGAACAAGAAGCAGAAGATGTGATGCAGCAGGTACATGCAGGATCCTGTGGGCCACATATGAACGGGCTTGCCATGGCCAGGAAGATTATGAGACAAGGGTACTTCTGGATGACAATGCAAGCAGACTGCATAAGAAAGGTGAAGAGATGTCATGAGTGTCAAATCTATGCAGACATTAGTCATCTTCCTCCACTTGAACTTCAGAATCTAGCATCTCCTTGGCTGTTTTCAGCATGGGGGATAGACATGATCGGTGAAATTCATCCAGCTGCATCTAATGGGCATAGATTCATAGCTGTGGCAGTTGATTATTTCTCCAAATGGGTCGAAGCGGAATCCTTCACTAATGTTACAGCCAAGCACATGGTCAAGTTCATCCAGAAAAATATCTTCACTCGGTATGGGATTCCGCATCACATAGTAACAGACAATGGAGTATAGTTTCAACGGGCAACGGCTGAGCTATTTGCAGAACATGGTATTGAACATCATAAGTCTTCCCCATACAGACCTCAGGCTAATGGTGCAGTAGAAGCAGCTAACAAGGCAATAAAGAAGATCTTATCAAAGATGGTAACCACTTACAGGGATTGGGCTGATAAACTGCCTTATGCTCTTTGGGGTTACAGGACCAGTGTCAAAACATCGACAGGGGAAACTCCTTATGCCTTGGTATATGGAATGGAAGCAGTGTTACCAGTGGAGATAGAACTCAAATCACTCAGAGTTGCCCTGGAAGCTCAGTTGCCTTCAAGCTAGATATGAGCAGCTGGCTGCACTAGATGAAAGGCGACTAAAGGCACTGGATCACCTGCAGATGTATCAGCGCAGAATGGCTAGAGCCTATAATCGAAATGTGAAATGCTCCAAGCGGAAATTGAAAGCAGGAGATTTGGTTCTAAAGCAACTAAGGCCTTCAAATATTGATGTTAGGGACAAGTTCAGACCTAACTGGGAAGGACCCTATGTAGTGAAGAAGGTGTTATCAAAAGGAGCTGTCAGCATCATGGACATGGATGGAAACGAGTTCACCAACCCGATCAACCAAGACAGGCTAAAGCTTTATCATGTATAAAAAAAAAAAAGAAGAAGAAGAAAAGAGGTCTGCTAGGCTGAAAACTCGACAAGGGCGGTCTAGGCAAAAGTTAAGACACGAGAGAAAATAATCAGTCGGAAAACCTGAAAAGGACGACTGGTGACGGATTCTGGCACAATGTGAAATGTGTATCACTTAGGAACCAACTTGTTTCAAATGTACTCATTTTGGCTTCATCAATAAAGTGAAGTGTTTGTTTAAATATATTTGCATGGTTATGACAAATGCACAAACAAAGTTGTCTTGCATAAACACACATTCAAAGAAAGCACTTTGCATTCAACTGATCAATATCATCACATTATTAGGCAAATGAAAATGCATTAAATACGTGCAATTCAAAATCTTTTATCGTCCTCTAAAGTCCAGTTCATCTTTCCAAACGAGCAATAAAGAGTCACAACATCATTTTAGTCAAAACAAAAAAAAAAAAATGCTCGCTGAGGTGAAAACCGAAAAGGCACCTCAGGCAAAAATTAGAGCGGCCCGCTAAGCTGAAAACCCATATCGGGCAGTTTAGGCAAAAGTTAGGGTATATGAAAAGCTCGCTAAGGCGAAAACCGAAAAGGCGCCTTAGGCAAAAGTTAGAGCGGCTCGCTGGGCTGAAAACCTGATTTGGGCTACCCAGGCAAAAATTAGAGCACCTAAAAAAAAAAAAAAAAAAAACTCATAACTTCCCACGGAGCAGGAAAAATAGAACATCCTCAGTATTCCCCGCAGAATTCGTCACATCACTCCCCAGCAGAATGTCCCCTACTATTCCCCAGTGGAGTCTACATAAAGAACACCATCAATTACTTCCCCGCAAAGTAGCCATGTTACTCCTTAGTGTAGTCTACACAAAGAACACCACGATTGTCTCTTCAATCAAGTCACCATACTCTTCCCCAGTGGAATCTCTACAAGGAATAATACGATCATTTCCCCAGCAATCACCTCACTCCGTCAATAATCACCAGACAATGCCCCAAGAAAAGTAAAATCAACCAGGGGACAACATATCTCCCCAGCGGAAGACAAAAGCGTCCAATAACAGAAAATACATACATGTACATATACATCATCATGCATCCATACATTGCATATATCAATTACTTATCTCCGGCTAGTCTTCATTCTTGATCGAAGGGGCAAAAATTTTTGTTTAAAAATCTCTCGATCAAGGAATGAAGACTTGCCATTTTAAGTGCAGGAATTCATCCCCAGCTTAATATCCTCAGCAAGTCAGCAGATCCGCCTTGAGTAATGTAAACTCGGTATCGGCCCAGGTCTGCTCCATTATCTCAACTTTCTCCAGTGAGTCCGCCTCGAGTAATGTAAGCTCGGTATCGGCCCAGATCCACTCCATCATCCAAGTCCCCTAGCAGATCCGCCTCGGGTAACCTAGACCCGGTATCGGCCAATTTCTTCATCAATTTCGCCTCGGGTAACCTAGACCCGGTATCGGCCAATTTCTTCATCAATTTCGCCTCGGGTAACCTAGACCCGGTATCGGCCAATTTCTTCATCAATTACGCCTCGGGTAACCTAGACCCGGTATCGGCCAATTTCTTCATCAATTTCGCCTCGGGTAACCTAGACCCGGTATCGGCCAATTTCTTCATCAATTTCGCCTCGGGTAACCTAGACCCGGTATCGGCCAATTTCTTCATCAATTTCGCCTCGGGTAACCTAGACCCGGTATCGGCCAATTTCTTCATCAATTTCGCCTCGGGTAACCTAGACCCGGTATCGGCCAATTTCTTCATCAATTTCGCCTCGGGTAACCTAGACCCTGTATCGGCCAATTTCTTCATCAATTTCGCCTCGGGTAACCTAGACCCGGTATCGGCCAATTTCTTCATCAATTTCGCCTCGGGTAACCTAGACCCGGTATCGGCCAATTTCTTCATCAATTTCGCCTCGGGTAACCTAGACCCGGTATCGGCCAATTTCTTCATCAATTTCGCCTCGGATAACCTAGACCCGGTATCGGCCAATTTCTTCATCAATTTCGCCTCGGGTAACCTAGACCCGGTATCGGCCAATTTCTTCATCAATTTCGCCTCGGGTAACCTAGACCCGGTATCGGCCAATTTCTTCATCAATTCGCCTCGGGTAACCTAGACCCGGTATCGGCCAATTTCTTCATCAATTTCGCCTCGGGTAACCTAGACCCGGTATCGGCCAATTTCTTCATCAACTCGCCTTGAGTAACCTAGACCTGATATCGGCTTATTTCCTTCCCAGTGTCGCCTCGGGTAACCTAGACCCGGTATCGGCCTATCTCATCAGAAGGTTCATTCCAGTGTTCACGGCGCTTTAATTCACGCACTCAAATTCATCATCACAGGTATTATAGACCCGGAGCTAGATGTCGAATTTGATCACGCGAGGGGCAGCTGTAAGCGCCGGAATTCTCTATACTTAAAAAAAAAAATTATTATAGTCGTACGACTATTGTTACAGTCGTACGACTGTAATTTAAAAATTACAGTCGTACGGCTGTAATGTCGGAAAATCTGCAGAGGCCCATACCTCTGCAGCAGAAATAGAGGAGAGAGAGAGGGAGCATTAATTGCTCCCTTGTTGCAGCAAGCAAGGGAGGGAGGCAGGGATAAAAAGAGAAAAAGAAGAAAGGAGGAGGAAGGATTTTCTGGTAAAAAGGAAATCTAGAGAGAGAAAAAAAAACCACAAAAAGAAAACTCATTTCTTCCCCTTTGATTTTCTTTAATCTCTCGAAATCAAGCTTAAAATTTGTTAGAAATCCCTAGGTTAATCAATTAACTTCACAACTAAATCAAGAATTCGAACTTAAACCATCAGAATCCCTTGCAATTTGGATTTTTGGCAAAAAGCTCTCAACTTCCATTCCAAAGGAAAAAGTGCGAATTTGTTAGGATCGGAGCGACGCCAGGGGTCAAAACGACTTGGAATAGCTCCTAAAAAGGTAGACACTTCTTTTCCTTACACTTTTCCTTGCTTTCTGGGTGTTTGAAGTGAGTTTTGTGCGTTTTTACTGCATTTTCGTATTTCTGTTCCTGGAAATTAAGAACAGTCGTACGACTGTTCTTGGTTTTCATGAACAGTCGTACGACTGTTCTTAATTTCCAGTCATTTTTTCTTCAGTTTTTGGTTAAAAATGATTTTTGGCGAAATTCTGATCTTGGACTGATTACAGTCGTACGACTGTAAACTACAGTCGTACGACTGTAATCCCTGTTCCAGAATCAGAATTTTAGTCTCATCCCCAAAAATTCCCAAAAAATCCCAAAAAAATTAGAAAACCTCAAAAATCATCAAAATGGATTTTGTTGTGTGCATCACGACCATAGATTCAATTTATAGTAAAATTGCATTTAGAACAATTCAACGACGGAGACCCATTTCTCCTGAAAACTGACCCACTTAAATATATAAAAATGCATGTAAACCGGAAAAATTGTTTTCAAAAATGATTTTTTCCACAAACCAAAAATACAGGGACGTTTCAAAATGTTTTCCAGGTCTAACCGGGCCGGCTAGCCGAGCCAACGCAGTTACCCCCTAAATGCATGCCCCCAATTCCTGATTTCCCATTCTGTCTATTTGAGTCCAATTTGTGGCGTGCTGTATATATTGTGCTAACCCTCTGTTTTGTAGGTTTTAATTTCTTTTTATTTTTTATTTTTAATGTAATTTAATAGATTAAATCGTGTATCCTAGGCGATTGTATTTTTTTTTAGATTTTCGTGTATTCTAGGTGATTGTATAAGTGAGGCGAGAGTTTTTATTTTTCCATTCGATTTGGTTATAAGACCATTAATATTTATTTCTTTTCCTTATTCTTGTATTAAATATTTTGTGTGCGCGCTGTATGCTTTTTACATTCAATAAAATGGACTTTAGATTTTGAAATACCATTTGAGAACATTGGCAACATTTATTTTAATTAGACACGAAATAAGAGACTTGTCCGGACCCGAATCTTTGGATAGTGTAGCGGCCGTTCGTCCGGTTCAGCTACATAAGAATTTCCCGGTTGAGCTGAGCCGGGTGGCGACTCCTACAACATCCATCGAGACTTAGGTCTCGGTTCTTTTATGTTTTAATTCCATTTATTTTCCAAAACACGGATTTCCATTTATAAAAACCCCACGCGAGGGAGGGGCCCGCCCGAGATCGTGGCACCCCATTCCGAAAGGGAGTCCCGCGTCCCGTCGAAAATGCGTCGTCCGCTCACACCTAACATGATTGATCACCTCCTACAACCATGTTTATTGTGGTCATTAGAGGAAAGGATCTTCATCCACCAGCATAGCTTCCTTCTTCTCCAGGAACTTGAGTATTCCTTTATTGATTCTGTCCTGGATAATGTTCTTGAAGCTCTAACAATTGTTAGTTGCATGATTCCATGAGATGTGGTACTTGCAATAGGTTTTCCCCTTTACTTCTTCCTTGGTAGGCAATTTATGACCTATAGGAAAAGTAATAAAATTTTCATTAAAGAGAAAGTAAAAAACCTCATCAGTGTTAGAAACATCAAAGGTGCATTGAGGAGAATTATCATTAACAAGCTTCTTTGATGCCCCTTAGCTTGTATTTGGTTGAGATAACAATGGGCACAAATGAGCCCTAATAGATTTTACATCTACAACTGCTACTTCTAGCCTGTATATCTCTTGGCACTAAGTTCCCATGGAATTCTTCCATTTATGGTTGTCCTTTCTCAACAGGTCCTCGTTGTTGGGGATTTAATCGCACAAAAACAATACGCAGCGGAAATAAAAGGATTAATCCCCACCAAGGACCCATGTACATTGCATTGAATTGGAAGGAGGGTTAAAGAATTACCTTAATTCTTTGTAGGTTTTGAATCAATTAGGAACCAAAGTAGCTTCCCTCTACGGTTGATCCACACGGAGCAATTCATTCACCGCGTGCTAGCGCCGGGATTGAAGAACGATTTCTTCGAATGGAAAAGCCAAAGTTTCGAAAACCTTGGGTGAAGGAGAAGGGTGAAGTCGGTTGGCTCCATGGAGGCTGCAGAAAAACTGCATCTTATGTGTAGGCTAGGGTTAGAGATTTTAGGTTATAAAACTTCCTTTTATATCCATTAAACTTAATTATAATTATAACTTAATACCCTTATTAGTTATAATTATAAATTAACCCACACAACTTAATATTAATTCTCAATTAATATTAAATCAATTCCATTCTCCATCATACACATATGTATATTTGATATTATAATTAATTATATCTCTATATAATTGAATTATAATATGTAGCATACTTTATGCAATATTAATCATATTAATATTTATATATACATATATATATATAAATATATATATATCATTATATATATATTTATTCTCTTTCTCATTCATAAATTATTATCCAATAATAATTTATACCCGAAAAGATGAACTTCATTTTGCTCTTTGTGTGTGACCCCATAGGTTCATATTAATTGGCAATAAGGAGATTACCATAATATCCTTATAAGTCATAAGCGGACTCTAGCAAGCCTTTATGACTACCCAATTAACATGATTGGAATGATCCAATACCTATTTATAGAATGTCATATTCCCTTTTGTCTCTTTGATATCATGATTAATCATAAGACATGGTACACTTGTCAATCTTATATAATTAATCATATGCTTTCTCGATCTCAAAGTAAACTGTCCAGACAAATCAATTGATACTCAATCAATTATTTGAGCACGGCCATGCATTTAACAGTCTTACTTATCGAGGGGCCCAGTGATATCGCTCTCTTGATAGAGAGGGACAAAATCCCATATCTGTCACTCACATCCCAAAGTGCACATCCCTTGCAATATTGGCCATAGTGCAAGTGGGAGATTGTTGGAGATTGTGCCCTAAGGCCAATATTGGATTATGTAATTTGACTTCTAAGATTAATCTAGTGTAGATTAATATTATCATTTATGTTTGTATGTTAGCATTTATGATAAGTATCCATGAATAAATCGTGTTATTCTAAATATCCCTAGTCGATTGTTATTATGGGAATAATAACAAACTAAGACTAGTGTGAGTGATAATGGATATTCATAAGATGAATATAGTGTATACAGATACAGATTATACTCACGGGTAATATGTTAGAGAACATGTTACTGGAGACCCACTATGAGATCAAGTTCATGGTTATGTGTCACAACTGATCTTGATTATAGTAGTGTCATTAGCTGATTCCTTTGACCTGAGGTCACCATGGATTCCGGGATGAATTCATGTTGTGCTTTGATGCAGTCAAACGCTGCTTGTAACAGAGTAGTTATAAAGGCTGTGATTGGGTACGATATGACTCATGCCTTGGGATGTGAGTGACAGATATGGGATTTTGTCCCTCTCTAACAAGAGAGCGATATCACTGGGCCCCTCGATAAGTAAGACTGTTAAATGCATGGCCGTGCTCAAATAATTGATAAGAGTATCAATTGATTTGTCTGAACAGTTTACTTTGAGATCGAGAAAGCATATGATTAATTATATAAGATTGACAAGTGTACCATGTCTTATAATTAATCTTGATATCAAAGAGACAAAAGGGAATATGACATTCTATAAATAGGTATTGGATCATTCCAATCATATTAATTGGGTAGTCGTAATGGCTTGCTAGAGTCCGCTTGTGACCTATAAGGACATTATGGTAATTTCCTTATTGCCAATTAATATGATCCTATGGGGTCACACACAAGAGCAAAATGAAGTTCATCTTATCGGGTATAAATTATTATTGGATAATAAATTTATGAATGAGAAAGAGAATAAATATATATAGTGATATATATTTATGTATGTATATATAAATATTAATGTGATTAATATTGCATAAAGTATGCTACATATTATAATTAAATTATATGGAGATATAATTAATTATAATATTATATATACATATATGTATTATGGAGAATTGATTTGATTTAATGTTAATTGAGAATTAATATTAAATTGTGTGGGTTAATATATAATTATAACTAATAGGTGTATTAGGTTATAATTATAATTAACTATTTAGGTTAATTATTTAAGGAAACAATTGACCTAAACCTAACACAACTCTACACTCATAATACTAGAAGAATTCGGCCACCACAAGGTAATAGGGAGCCAGCCGAAATTCTCTTCCAAAAGCCAAGAGAAAATTTGATTTTCTGCCTCTCTCTCAATTCGAGGAAACCGTTTCTTCTATCCCGGCGCTAGCACGCGGTGGACGTATTGCTCCGTGTGGATCAACCGTAGAGGGAAGCAATTTTGGTTCCTATTGATTCAACCTTCAAAGAATTAAGGTAATTCTTTAACCCTCTTTCCAATTCAATGCAATATACATGGATCCTTGGCGGGGATTAATCCTTTTCTTTCCGCTGCGTATTTGTTTTGTGTGATTAAATCCCCTTCAGTGGTATCAGAGCCACTTGTATTTTGATTGAATTGGATTTATGTTTTGATTGGATCAAAATTGCATGTTAGGGTTTGTATGATTTTTATTGGATCAAAATTGTTGTTAGGAGTTTTGTATGTTTTATTTAGGGTTCTATGTTATTGTGAATAACAAAATAAAATTTGATTTTATTGATTAATCATTGTGAATGATTTTATGTTAATGATTTGGAATGTTTAAGGGGTTTTTGGAATCATGAATTTGATTCATGGGTTTTTATTGAAATTGTTTCAATTCAATTTAATTAAAAAAAAAAAAAAAAAATATGCTACTGTTCGTATTCTGGGCATAATGCCCAGAATACCTTTTTTTTGGCCGCAAATTGCAATTGCAATTTGCAATTGCAATTTGCAATTGCCGTGCTGCGTAAGCAGCATGCTGCTTATGCAGCATGGGCTGCGCGCAGTATGCGCAGCCCGGCGAGCCTGCTGTCCGACAGTTTTTAAACCCTTTTTCGTTTTAAGTGTGGAAAATTGTTTCTGCATATTTACGAATTTTTCCAAATTAATTAATTCTAAATACAATGTGATTGTATTTTACCTCTTTGAACCCTAAATAATTTTAGATATAAAATTATTGTTGATAATTTTATGCATGGTGTTATGGTATGGTTTTGGACCCCGTGGATGCTTTATTTTATTTATTATGGTTTTATATAAATACGACCTGCGAGTCGTTTGTATTTATGTAAATTTTAATTTTAATTTTACTAGATAAATTGTATAGGATGCAATTTATGATATGTAAAATTTATTTTACTAGAAAAATTGTATAGGTTGCAATTTTTTGTAAAATATAAATCCATGAGATGGTGCTTAGAAGCAAAGACGTGGAGGCGGATCCAAGAGGCAGTGCAATGACCATGCGATGGTTACAACCACCTAGGATATGACTTGTTGATTTTCATATTGGCCTATGAAAATCAATGTAGATAAAACCATACCATAACACGGTTTTGAGTCTTATGCATGTTGTATTTATTTTATGCCATAAGATGCCATGTTAATAAATATTGATGCATGTTAGAAATTTTTTTGCATGTGATGCAAAATGTTAATATATATATGTAAATGCATGCTTTGTTTCTTTTAGATGCCATGTGATGCCATGCTAGATTGCATGCTTAACATATGTATGACATAGGATGCCATGCTAATTAGTATTAACAAGAGTATGTTTAATATTAATGCCATGAATTGTATATGATACAATTAAAATCACAGGATTTAACAAACCCTAAATAAACTTATGAAGTTTATATTTGCCACCCAATTACGTATAACACTAGTCAAGTACTATGTTCGCATCATGGTAGCCACGCCAAAGCGGGTACGCATGTTGTGACCTTAGCGAAGCAATAATATGAGAAATGGTGATTCTCATTGTGTTGTAATTGGTTTAACAAAGGGTTAATCAAAATGGTGTTTGAGCCCGAGGCAAAGATGAGATGAGTAACATACAATTAAATATGATATATGATATCATACATCTCATAAATTATAAGAGTTGCATAATGATGCAATTGGCAAAGAAGTGCACATCCAAAATATGTTTAAATGGTTTAAAGCATGATTTTGAGTCTTTGCCTACCGAAATTATATTTAATCATAGGGACATGCCAAAGCAGTGCTATGGTTAAGTATGGATTTTGGATCTTCACCCACTTAAATATTTTAAAGGGTTTTATAATTTAAGTGGGAGCATTTAACTAAAATCTTTACACGCTTTATTATAGTTATAATTGCTATTACCTTGATCTCGATTGTTATTGAACATTGAGAATTGTTCTCAAATCAAAAGGAATCATATGTTCTCAATAATCCTTTTGCCCAATGAACCACTAGCAATTGTAACACGAGTATAAAAGATGCTTACTTGAAGCATCGAAGGGACTCTGTTAAATTTTGTTATCTTACACTTGCCACCAATTCTTCCGTACGTGGAAGTTTTACTTGAGATATATGATACATCACAAATGGAAATGTTCCATCAGTTAGTGAGCAAGAAAAGATAAGTGTTTGAGGCAACATTTTCTCATTGGCCTCCAAAAAGGCATTAAGATGTGATCTTGAATTCATTAATTGATAGTCATTGGTGATGAACTATCATTTGAATGACATGGAGAAAATTGTGAATTAGTTGCATAGGATGCAAAAGAATGTTAAGTTATCCATAAAGGATATGCCCGCCTCGAATTGTGTGCTTATGGTTCAAAAGGAAAGGATAAAAGGAAGGTCGAAAAGCATAAAGATCGAAAGGTTCGGGTGAAACATGTTTTAAAGACCAAAGCTGTTGGCATAGAGAGATCTCCAAAAGAAGGATGTTGCCATTTCTAGAATGAATCGTTCATTAGAATGAAAATAGCAAACTTTGTTTGGAGAACTATGAGAAGATGAAAGGCAGTAAGACTGCTACCTTAAGTATTTATTAATTATTCTACTTTTGTTTCTATATCAAAGGTATTAGATACCGTGGTGGATTTCATATTAGTAGAATATGAAGAATCTCAACTTAAGTAGAAACCTTATGAAGGTGAAAGGTAGAATACGAATAGGCAAGAGTGGCAAAGGTTGTTACTTGGAAGTTATGAACTTCTGGTTAAAAGTTATGAACTTTTACATAAAAGTTATGAACTTTGGTTAAAGGTTATGAACTTTTACATGTAAGTTATGAACTCTTGTTGCCTATTGGGCTCGTTGTTTTGAGTGAACAAATGTTGTTTATTTTATAATTGTGAATTATAAACTTTATAAAGACATGATTATGAAATACAGATTTACATAATTGTCTTTATATGTGGAGCCCATCTGTAACATAAATACTGTAAGGATCGAATCAAATAGTTGATTCAACCTATTTTGGCAGTGTCCTCTTGGAGACATAAGCAAAGTCGCATTACGAAACTCCATGAGAATGGACTTTTGGATTCATGAGATTGTGAATCATCTTGAATCATGCGAATGTTGTTTATTGTAAAAGATGATAAAATTGTTCTTTGCTAAAAGTAGTTAAAGAATAATCGATTTATTAAGCATTATACATATGGATGTATATGAATTATAAATCAACTGCTAAAGGAGGTTTTAATACTTCATTACCTTTATGGAACTTTTCTCTAGATAAGAGTATCTAATTAAACACGAGTTTGGAACTTTTGAAGTGTTCAAAAGCTTGTAAAAGGAGTATGAAGTATCTTGACAAGATAGTAAAGTCATTTAGATATGATCCGAGTGGTGAATATTTGAGTCAAGATTTTGACAATCATCTTAGAGATTGTGGGACTGTCTCACAATTGACTCCTCCAAGTACGCCACAAAGGATGTTGTGTCGAAAAGGGAGTAATCGAACTCTATAAAGATATAGTTCAATCTATGATGAAGTCAAGTTGATCATCGTTTTCTCAAAAATATGCCATTAAAGCAGCTGTGTATATTGTTCCGTCTAAAACAATTCATGAATCAACATATGAGATATGGTTGGGTAAGAGACCCAAATTGTTTCATTGAATAAGTTTAGGGCTGTAAAGCTTATTTCGAATAAGTTGGCACCTAAATTTAAATATCGTATTGTGGATTACTCAAAAGGAAAGTAGGAGTTGTTACTCCTGTGTTTCTTTGGGATACAAAGTAGTTGTAGCTAGAAATGGTTTCCCCTTGAAGAGGGAGTTAATTTCTAGTAGAGTTAGTGGGAGTAAAGTACACCTACAAAACTCGTAATTCACAAAAGTGACATTTAACGTTGAAGAGGAACGTGGAAATGGTTTCATGATCATTGTTGAAATTACACAAGTCCAATGAAAGTCTAGTGGAATACGACATGATTAGGAGAGATATGGATTTCTCAAAATCATGATGTAATCTTACTAGATGAAGTAAGTCTTCTTTTATGAAGAAGCAATGTTAGATTTTGAATCTAATATGTGACTTGATGCTACAAAGGTTGAAGATAAGTCCATGTCTGACAATCAAAGTATAGACTTTGATAAGTCTTTTAGAAGATGCATATGCAATGGTTGCAAGTGAGTTTTCAAATTGAAAACCGATATGGATGGTGATCTTCAAACTTATAAAGCACGGCTAGTGACTATAAGGGTACGAACAAATTCATAGTAGGACTATGATGAAATCCTCCTTAGTCATTAATCATGATCAAGTCATATTGAGTTCTTGTTGCCATATCCCCATAATATGATTATAAAATATGGCAAATGGATATCAAAATCTATTTTTACGTGAAAACATGATTGAGGATGTGTACGTGACACAATCCAAAGTTTTGAGCATCCAAAGAATTCAAATAGCGTATGCAAGTTTTCAAAGATTCTCATAAGGATCGAAACATGCATCAAATAGTTGAAATCATAGTTTTGATAAAGAAATCAAATGGTTTGATTTTATCAAAAGGATGATGAATCTTGTGTTTCAAAAGGATCAGTGGGAGCATATCGGTATTCCTAATGCTATATGTGGATGACATATGGCTTGTTGGAAATAACATTCTTACCTTGCAAGAAGTAAAATCTTGGCTAAGAAAGTAATTTCAGTTAATGTTATAAGCATGACTGCCTGTATTCTTGAAATTGGAATCTATACAGATAGATCTAAAAGAATGTTTTGGCTTAAGTCAAAGCATTGAAAGCGTTCAATATAAAAGACTTAATAGAAGCTTGCTTATGTTAACTGTGTAAATAGTTGCACATATACAACTGATTGCAATTAGTTGCAATATATCAGTCGAGATCTAGTATTCTCTTTAAAAGAGAAGTTATGATTTTGAAAGGTTCAAAATAAAACGTTATAGCTAAATATCTATAATAGCAGCCAAAGTATACAGTTACATGTGATGTAAAGAAATTTTTGGATGAAGAAGTTCATCAAAATTTTATGTTTTTGTTCTAAGCATTGCTTATCCTGTGAGACTATTGTAGGGACAATAGTTCAATGCGTAAGAACCTTGTATGACACAAGCATATACTTAGGCGTTTTTCACTAATTTAGAGAGGCTGTCTCTAAAGAGAGAGTGAATATGTGTAAAGTAGCAACGGAAGCGAAAATTAATAATTCATTGACAAAGACTCCTGCACGAGTGAATACATGAAAGTCATGTAGGTCAATGGGTATAAGATACATGTATGATTGGCCATAGTGCAAGTGGGAGATTGTTGGAGATTGTGCCCTAAGGTCAATATTGGATTATGTAATTTGACTTCTAAGATTAATCTAGTGTAGATTAATATTATCATTTATGTTTGTATGTTAGCATTTATGATAAGTATCCATGAATAAATCGTGTTATTCTAAATATCCCTAGTCGATTGTTATTATGGGAATAATAACAAACTAAGACTAGTGTGAGTGATAATGGATATTCATAAGATGAATATAGTGTATACAGATACAGATTATACTCACGGGTAATATGTTAGAGAACATGTTACTGGAGACCCACTATGAGATCAAGTTCATGGTTATGTGTCACAACTGATCTTGATTATAGTAGTGTCATTAGCTGATTCCTTTGACCTGAGGTCACCATGGATTCCGGGATGAATTCATGTTGTGCTTTGATGCAGTCAAACGCTGCTTGTAACAGAGTAGTTATAAAGGCTGTGATTGGGTACGATATGACTCATGCCTTGGGATGTGAGTGACAGATATGGGATTTTGTCCCTCTCTAACAAGAGAGCGATATCACTGGGCCCCTCGATAAGTAAGACTGTTAAATGCATGGCCGTGCTCAAATAATTGATAAGAGTATCAATTGATTTGTCTGAACAGTTTACTTTGAGATCGAGAAAGCATATGATTAATTATATAAGATTGACAAGTGTACCATGTCTTATAATTAATCTTGATATCAAAGAGACAAAAGGGAATATGACATTCTATAAATAGGTATTGGATCATTCCAATCATATTAATTGGGTAGTCGTAATGGCTTGCTAGAGTCCGCTTGTGACCTATAAGGACATTATGGTAATTTCCTTATTGCCAATTAATATGATCCTATGGGGTCACACACAAGAGCAAAATGAAGTTCATCTTATCGGGTATAAATTATTATTGGATAATAAATTTATGAATGAGAAAGAGAATAAATATATATAGTGATATATATTTATGTATGTATATATAAATATTAATGTGATTAATATTGCATAAAGTATGCTACATATTATAATTAAATTATATGGAGATATAATTAATTATAATATTATATATACATATATGTATTATGGAGAATTGATTTGATTTAATGTTAATTGAGAATTAATATTAAATTGTGTGGGTTAATATATAATTATAACTAATAGGTGTATTAGGTTATAATTATAATTAACTATTTAGGTTAATTATTTAAGGAAACAATTGACCTAAACCTAACACAACTCTACACTCATAATACTAGAAGAATTCGGCCACCACAAGGTAATAGGGAGCCAGCCGAAATTCTCTTCCAAAAGCCAAGAGAAAATTTGATTTTCTGCCTCTCTCTCAATTTGATCTTCTATCCCGGCGCTAGCACGCGGTGGACGTATTGCTCCGTGTGGATCAACCATAGAGGGAAGCAATTTTGGTTCCTATTGATTCAACCTTCAAAGAATTAAGGTAATTCTTTAACCCTCTTTCCAATTCAATGCAATATACATGGATCCTTGGCGGGGATTAATCCTTTTCTTTCCGCTGCGTATTTGTTTTGTGTGATTAAATCCCCTTCAGGTTCTCCATATCAGTTACTAGGGGATAATGGTTGTGGAACTCAACAAGGCCAACTTGGTGAAGACTAGGCCCATATGGCTCCTGAACAATTTTTCTCACCATTTACATTGTGAATAGGGGAATTTCTAATGGAATGCTACCTTGTTGATGGTGATATGATATGTGAGGATATCCGGCACTTCCTACATGTCCTCTAGAACAATTTTTCTCACCATTTACATTGTGAATAGGGGAATTTCTGATGGCATGCTACCTTGTTGATGGTGATATGATATGTGCCCCTCCATCTCTCCACTATTATGGTGACCTGCTACATCATCATAATATATAATAGAGAGGTGGAAAGGATTAGTGTGGGCAAAAACCTAGGTAACGGGTACTTTATCATAATTTTTGTGGCCTACTAAACCAACGACCTTAGCTTGGATAGCTTCTTCCCTCAAAGGTAGAATTTGGTACTTCTCACCAATTGAAGCACCACGCCCTTCATTAGATTCCATAAAGCCTTAAGAAGCATTCCTTGAGCCATCAACAATATGATTTTCATGGTTTCCTCCAAAAGTAGGAGAATTATTATTGGTGGCTCCTGGTTCGGACAAAATTTGAAGGATTTTCTCCATATTCCCTTCGAGGGAACCTATATCATCCTTTAGAACCTCCACATTCCTTTCGATAGAATTAAAGCGTTTCTCCAGGTATGGTGAGTTCTGGATTTCTATGGAAATCCATGATTGTCTCCTAGGGTTGGATTCTCTTCCTTTTATTTATTCCACCTACTATGGAATAGTTATTGTTGTCGCCATGGCTTTCTCATCCTTGGGTCCAATGGCTGTAGGATCTTTCCCTCTGTCATTCTTCTTGGGTGGCATTGTGATTAAGTCCCACTATCCCACTGGGTGTGCCAATTTTTGTTTGGCTACTTTTGGGATTTGCGAGCATGTTAGAGAATTAAAGTATTCTCAAACTAAGAAATTATAATGCGTCTTCCAACTTCTAAAATCAAACGATTGATGGAAATAAAAGAGACCTAAAATTTCCTTAGGTTCTGATGATAAAAACTATACCAACTTTATGATTGAAAAAAATCAACATAATTTGAACTAGGAATCTTAAAAGAAAATGAAGAACTTTGATTGATAAACTGAAAATCACAAATGCAGTAAATAAACTTCAATTGGAAAGAAATTGATAGAAAGTTTAAAATACTAAAATTGCTGGAAGTCTAAAGTATTTGTTGAAGTCTAAAGAAATTTGCTAAGTTTGTCTGAGTTTGTGTTGTTGATTGTTTAAGATTTTTCAATGAATAAGACTTCCTTTTATAGGCGTGAGTGATAACCTCTAGTCTTCCAATTGCTCCACATTCTCCACTAGCAAAAAAACTGCTCCCCCATCACTTGAGCAACTTCCATACATCGAGAAACTGATTTTGATTTCCTGGAGGACTCCCTGTGGCACACTCAAAATCCTGGCTCTTAATTGGCACATAGAAAACTTATTAATAAACAAATTAAATGGCTTAAGTGTTGGATTCCATCATGGTTCTCTAAGACAAAAGATCCCTTAAGAGACGCATCTCCTCACAATGAAATGTCACCAATGCCATTTAATGATATAAATTAAAAGCCAATTTCAATTATGGTACAAACAATACCGGATCTCCCTTACCTCCAAAGATATTAAATGAGTCATTCCTAAAAGGCTTCAAATATCCCACTCTTAGAGAATATGATTATGCTAAAATTCCTACAATCACATTCGAAATTTCTGTTGGTGCATTAACATTACTCTAGGCACTATGAAGATTTGAAGCCTGGGTGTATTTCGAATTTCGACATGATGAAGAAAGACTTCACATTACACTTTATTACTTCTATAACATTATGTAAGATGGTGCAAGATTTGAATAGTCTTTATCGGCATTATGATAAGTCGCTGACTGATTATGTGGCATGGTTTCAGAAAACGACCATGGAGATACTAGGTCTCAGAGCTGATGTGGCCATTGATGCGATGGTTGTACATTGTCGGAGTTTGGACCTTGCCAAGGAGTTGACAATAAGGAGGCCAAGGTCCTTAAAGTAGATGATGAAGAAGGCAAGAGATTGGGTGCAATGGGATACTCATCAATGTAATTCATGCTTGAAGAGACAACACAACCCGTATAAGAATGCTACTTCCAAAACACCTCAAATGAAGCCTCCCAAACTTGAGTACTAAAAAAAGGAGATCCCATCGAGTCTAGTCCCACATAATGCTCACAGTAAAGATATTCTATACTGGAACGAGTAGAATCGGTAATATATCACCTATCCACCAAAAATGAAGAAACCTAAAAAACCTGATACAAATTTTGAATTTCATAAATCCAAAGGTCATGACACGGATTATTGTCGTCCTTTGGAAATTAAGCTAGATAAGATGGCAAGTGCTGAGAATGAATTTTCCAGCCTCGATAAGGATACTGGCTTAATTGCCTTTGCTTTATAGAATGATCTTGAATAGGAGCCCTTGATGATTTATGGGTCATATAAACGTCTAGAAAAGACTCGAATTGATCCCATAGAGATTAGGGTTATAGGTCTTACCTATTGAGGAGTGCCAGGTTTTCAAGTCCAACCCCAAATTAGCATTCTTATCCTTTAGTTATTTCTTTATAAAAGCCCACATCGATACGAATATCTCAATCCCACAGTTCCAACGCAATTGGAAGAGTTATGCCAAAAATCGTGTCAAGTATGCACGAATGCACGTCAAAATGTGCGAGTTTTATTCACTCTTAACCAACTCCCTTTTTCTTAAGCAATTTCTCCAAAATGTCTTATAACAAAATGTCAATCTCAGAACCTTAGTTCTAATGCAATTAGAAACACTTAATTCTGAGTTGTAATATAGAAGTTAGGCTATGTGGAAATTGATGGCTCTATCAGCCTTTATGAACAGAGCCACACGGCTTTGTATATAGCCATGCTACTTTGTGCACCTACCAATAAAGCCATACGGATCCTTTTCACCAACCCATATAGCCGTACAACTTTATCTATACCCGTGTGGTTCTGTGCACCTACCAACAGAGCCGTACGAATTCATTTCACCAACCTACATAGCCGTATGACTCTATCCACCAACTCATATAGTTTTGTATTCTTGATTCTAGAACATATAACATTTATTTCGGCCAATTTCTTACATTTTTGAGGGATTCACTTTTTCCTATAATAGGGAGGCTCGGCCAAACTTCACAAGGGAACAATTTTTAGCTTAGAAAAACCTCTGTAAGTTTGGATTGAAGGAAGCCCTAAAACCAAAACTCTAAAATCGCTAAAACACAAATTACCAAACCTTTTTCTCCTTAAACCCTAATTCTAACTCAATATCCAATAGAGTTAAGTTCTAAACCATAAAAATCTGCACCTAAGCATCTAGTCTTAGGATTACTCAAGTCAATCTGATGCATTTTGGTATGTGGGAATAAATTTAGAGCTGTTCGGGATCGCTCAGTAAAGCACGCTTCAAGGGTAAGCCACTAAGACGCCCTAAATCCCTTTTTCTTATTTCTTGTGAGTCTTTACTACTTTCTAGTCGAGTCTTAGCTGTGTTTTTGTTACTTTAGTTCATTAGCATTGAATAAACATCAAAATCTGGATTCTATTCCCAAGAATAGAGCCGTATGACTATATTCTGACCAAGAATAGAGCTGCACGGCATGTTCCCCAGTGGACAGAGTCGTGCGGCTCGGTTCCTTACAGATAGATTCTTTTTAATCCTGACTTGTCCCGAAACACACTTTTATGATTCTTTTGTATCTTTTAATGTTTATATATTGATATTAACATGAATTAACATCATATTAGCACTTTTCTATCAAATTAAAACATGATGTAGATGAATGTGGAGATAGGATTCATGCTTTTCTTAAGTAAAAATGTGTTTTCGCCACAAGTGCGCATCCCAAACTTGTTTTAATCTTGAAGTTTATGTTGATGAGTTGTATTGCATGTGTACATTTGATGTTTGGGTCCATGAATCGATTTGAGAGTTTGTGCCTCATTATGACATGTTATCTTGAATTTCACTGTGGTAAAATGCGAAGTCCTGGAAAGCATATTACGACGATTCTATAATCACTTAGTCCATTGCCTTAACATCAATGTCCTTTCAAGCACTCCCCTAATCTCTTTTTTGCCATTGCTATCTTGATTTGAGTCATATGTGCAATATTTTGTGTCTATATGCATGATGGGCCCACGTGCCCTTAACCTGACAGCGCTAAGATGAGTTAGACTCGCACAATCCCTAACCGTGTATTGTTTTGTAGGATGTATGTTTATCTAATTTCACACATAAAGTTACTTTCTTTTTTACAAATGTATCACTCAAGTTTTAATCTCTTAATTATTTTTACAAGTGCATCCCTTCCCCAAAGGTTGTAATAATTCTTAAGTAGGACTCTAATTTGCCTATTTATATTTGACCTACAATGAATGGCCACTAAATATGCATGTATCACGAATAAATGATTTTAGGATGTAAAATGGCATAGAATATAATATAAACCAATTTGATATAAAGTCTTAAAAGAATTAGATCAAGAATAAATGACAATTTTATTAAAACCGAACCAAACATCCAACTGATAAGACTACTGGTACACGGTTTAACTGGTTCAACTGGAATTGTGTTTTTTTTAACAATTATTAGTTTATGTTATTTTAGAAATATGATTTGTGAAAAAATATATAAAAATCCTTTCAAAATTATTAACTTTTGTATATTTTAATATGAATTGTACAATTACTTTTGTGCAAAATATAATTAATATGATTAATACTAATAACTTATTTAAATTTAAATTAATTACCAAATTGATCATTTAACTTTTTTTACATGTTTCATGTTTTTTACTAAAAACATGATCTATATAAACCCAACAACTAATTACACTAATTTTTTGGGCCATTATTAATGTATTAATTTATAATTTATAAAAACAAAATGGACATATTAAGAGATGTAGCAAAAGGACAACCAAAAATAAGGAAATTGTCACAAATACCCTCATTTTGGGATTTGTTTTTAGGCCTTATGTTTTTATATTTACTGAAATATGTGTTTCTTGGTTCTTTTTTTTTTTACGTTTTGTTGTTACTCTTTTCTTTTTTACGTTTTTCATCTGTTTTGTTTGTCTTTTTGTATTCACACAGTGAAGCTTTATGGTTTTTGATCGATGTAATCGCGCTGTCAACTTTTCTTCTTCCTGCTTTTGTTGTTGATCATCATTTCTTTCTTTGCGATTCTCGTTTCTTTGTGGTTTTTGTTTGTTGTGGGATTTCCTTGTCATTCAAGTATTTTTTTTCTTTTCCTGTGTTTGTTTGTTTTTCATTTGGGTTTTTGTTGTTTTGTTGTTATGAATTTTGTAGTTTGTTTTGCAGTTTTATATTTTAACAATGGTGAAGGGTTCTAAAAACTAGGATTCTCAGAAGAGTAAGAGTGTTTCTGTTGAGAAGTCGCTTACTATTTTTAAGGGGAAGACGAAGGTTGTTCCAAAAAAGATTGTGGTAAGATTTTTGTGTTATTTTATGAGTTTTGTAGTTTCTCTTGCATGTATAGTTTGTGCTACATGTATAGTTTTGTCCTGCATGTATAGTCTGTGCTGCATGTAAAAAACAAGTAGTTGTACATTTTTGATACACTGATTATACCTTAATTACACATTCTAGTACACTAATTATACATTAGCTAGACCTTAGATTGTTATTACTTTAATGATACAGTGATTATACCTTAGTTATACCTTTCTGATACAATGATTATACCTTTTGATACATTGGTTATACCTTATTTATTGTTTATTCCTTCTGATACCCTGATTATACCTTATTTATACATTGATTATACCTTACTTATACCTTAGTTCGTTATTTTGTTATGATACACTGATTATACCTTATGACAATCCCAAATGGCTAGCTACAGTACTAGTGGGGGGTGAATAGTACTGTAGGGCAAATAAAAATTTTCTCAAACTCTCTTTTAAAAATTCTTTTTGAAGAAACACAAGTTTTATAAAAATGCGGAATTAATAAAAATAATAAAACTTGTGAATATAAAATTGCTTTTATAAAAATGACTTTAAATAATAAAGCAATTAATTTAAATTGCAAGAATTTAAATAGCAGTAAATATAAAAAGAGTAGGGATAGAGAAATGAAGACACCGAAATTTATCCTAGTTCGTCCCAACCAGTCTACGTCCAGTCCCTAAGCCAACTGCTTGAGATTTCCACTAACGTTTCTTTTACGGGCAGGAAACAAGCCTATGTTACTTTTGGCAAGTTTAAGTAACAAACTCAATACTTTTGCAGGTTAAGTATGAAACCTCTACCATTACTTTTTCAGAGCTTAAGTAACAAAACTCTTCCAATGCTTTTTCCAAGCTCAAGCACCACACTTTTACAGACTTTGTTGATCACACCACCAACAAAGTAAACCCCTTTCACATAGCCTTGTGTGAATATACAATTCCCGAATATATGAATATTTGAATGAAACAATATAGCTCTTTTCTCTTTTGCTTTCTTTAGAAATTTGGAAGACTAGAAATGAATGCTTAAGAATGTGTGAATTACAAATTGGTCTTCCTTTCTTTCAAGTCTTCATTTCCATTCCTTATATAAGGAAAAGCATCTTCATGGCCATTTGATACCACTCATAAGGAGAAGAGGAAGTTGATCTTAAGTCATAAAGGATTGATGGCCGTTTGAACTCATTCACAAAGAGAGATGGATTTTGATCTCAAGTAATAAGCATCATTTAGCCGTTTGAACTCATTAACAAAGAGAGATGGATGTTGATCTCAAGTAATAAGAATCATTTAGCCGTTTGAACTCATTCACAAAGAGAGATGGATTTTGATCTCAAGTAATAAGCATCATGTATTCGTTGGCATTAATTCATAAAGAGAACTCAAGTCATAAGCAATTTTTGAACTCAAGTCATAAGTTCTCTTCATGTAGCCATTTGACATAAGTCATAAGCTTTGTATAAAGTATGCCAAGAATTCTCAAGTGATAAGGCAATTTCTTCAAGTCATAAACTAAGATGTTCAAGTAGCACAGTGTTAAGCTTATAAGCTAAAGTGAGTATCATATCAATATATGGCCGAATATATATATATATATATATATATATATATATATATATATATATATATATGTCTTTCAACTCATAAGCCAAGATATATGAATTCAACTCATAAACTAAGATCTTTGAATTTAACTCATGAGTTAAAGTTTTTCAACTCATAAGCTAATGCCTTTCAAGTGATATAACATCTTAGTTTAAGTCATAAGTCATTTTAACACTTTTAAGTATTATTAAGTCATAAAGAATTTATGTGACTTATAAAATCATTTTATCTTATAAGGCGAAATTCTCAACTCATAAAGTACTTAAAGCAAAGAGTTTAAGAAACTCATGTAATTAAATGTCAACTTATGATTATCAAAACCGAAGTCAACACCTTAGTTATACCCTTTTTATACATCGATTATACATTAGTTATATCTTTTAATACACTGGTTATAATTTAGTTATACCTTTATTATACATTTTTTAAACACTAATTATACATTAGTTATACATTTTACTACATTGATTTTAGCTTAGTTATACCTTGGTTATAGCTTAGTTTGTTATATTGTTAATGATACATTGGTTATACACATATTATACCTTAGTTATACATTGTTTATACCTTATTTATACCTTAGTTTGTTATATTGTTAATCATACACTGATTATTTGTTAGTTATATGTTATTATACACTGATTATAGTTTGGTTTTACCTTCTGGAACACTGATTATATCTTAGTTAAACCTTAGTTTGTTATGTTGTTAATGATACACTGATTATACCTTAATTATACATTGTATAATCCATGGTTATGCCTTAGTTATAAATTGTTTATACCTTACTTATACTTTAGTTTGTTATATTGTTAATCATACACTGATTATATCTTAGTTAAACCTTAGTTTGTTATGTTGTTAATGATACGCAGATTATACCTTAGTTATACATTGTTTATACCTTACTTATATCTTAGTTTGTTATATTGTTAATCATACACTGATTATATCTTAGTTATATGTTGTTATACACTGATTACACCTTTTGGTACACTGATTATACCTTAGTTATATCTTAGTTTGTTTTATTTGTTAATGTTGCACTAATTATACATAGATTATACCTTAGTTATACATTGTTTATATCTTACTTATACCTTAGTTTGTTATATTGTTAATTATACACTAATTACACCTTAGTTATACATTGTTTTACACTGATTATCATGGTTTTCAGACCCGGACCGGTCATCGAACCGATGAAGGGATGGATTCATGAATTTTGGATTAAACCGGAATAAACCGGAATCGAACCAGATTTAATAAATATATTAAAATATTAAAATATTTTCATTTTTATATTTATAATTTATGAAAATTTGAATATTTTTATTATAATTCTTTAAATTTAAGCATTTCAAACACAATATACTAATTAAAAAAACTCAATTTATGAAATATAGTTTTTATAGTTACAATTAAATGTCAATTTAATTTAAAATAATTTAAAAATACAAACTATATTTTATTTTAATTAAAAACACCTCAAAATAATAACTTAAATTTTATATTTAAATAATTTTTTTAAAAAAAATCTGGTTGAACCGAAAAACAGGTCTGGTTCACGGTTTTCCGGTTCGACCGGTCGGTCCGATCGTCCGTTGACCTGTTGTTGACCAAAGTGAAAACCGGATAGAAACCGACCGGTCTGACCTCCGGTTCCGGTCGAACCCGGTCCGACCGGCCGGTTCGGTCCGGTTTTCACAACTATGCTGATTATACATATGTTATACCTTCTGGAACACTGATTACAGATTAGTTATTCCTCTGATATATCAATTATACCTTAGATATGCACTAATTATACCTTATAACTTAGTTATATTTTGTTATACACTGATTATATTTTAGTTATACCGTAGTTTGTTGTATTGTTAATGATATATGTTATTGTTATATTGTTGATATATTTATGATACTTTTTTAGATATATTTTTATTATATTTTCCGGCTGGTAGACTTATTTATAAGAAAAATGAGTATTACCTTGTCATCTGCTCTTATTCACGTACTCTATTGTTTTTCGTGGGTTTGCTGTTGTTCTCGATGTTATCTTCTTCTCCGTCTTCAGTTTCTGCGTTTCAGAGATAATCATGTGTTTTTGATCTCCATTTTTGAATTTTTTTTGTGTTTATTTAGGGTTTGTTGTTGTGTTTTCATTTGTTGCATGCAGTTAGATTGTTCATTTTTTGTGTTGTTTTCTGATGTAAAAATGGTGAAGGATTATTAGAATTCTGTTTCTAAGAGACCATATATTGGTTATTATTTTTTGGATACCTTGATTATATGTTTGTGTTACTTTATTTTGATAGATTGTTGATTATAGTTTGTTTATACCTTTTGATACTTTGTTTATGCCTTATAGTTACTGATTCACTAATTTTACATTAGTTATACTTTAGATTTGCCGATATGCTGATTATACCTTACTTGTACCTTTTTTATACCTTAGTTATACCTCTTTTATACTTTAGTTATACTTACTGATACAATGATTATACCTTAGTTATACTTTAGGATTCACTGATATACTTTAATTATATTTACCGATACATTTATATCTTGTTTATACCTTAGTTATACTTACTTATTCACTGATTATACTTTAGTTATACCATCTGATACACTGATACACTAATTACACATTAGTTATATCTTATTTATACTTTAGGATATAGTTATCATAGCTTATGGTATACTGATTATACCTTAGTTATATATTTGTACAAATGTTAAACCTTAATTATACCTCAGTTATACCTTACTTATTCACTGACCACACTTAATGATACATTGGTTATATGTTAATTATACCTTGATACAATTACTTATTGAAAGAATTCATTCTAACGGTCCCAAACAGGCTAGCTACAGTACTAGAGGGGGGGTGAATAGTACTATAGACTGAATAAAAATTTTCGTAAACTCTCTTAAAAATTCTTTTTGGTGAAAAACAATTTTCTTTTAAAAAACACATACATTACGAAAAATGCAGAATTGATAAAATAGTAAAACTTGTGAGTATAAATATGCTTAACTAAAATTAAAAGTGCCTTAAAAAATAATGCTATTAATTTAAATTACAGAAATTTAAATAGCAGTAAAAATAAGAGTATATGGATAGATAAATGAAGACACGGGATTTATATTGGTTTGACCCAACCGGTCTACGTATAGTCCTCAAGCCAACCACTTGAGATTTTCCATTATTGTTTCCTTTATGGGTAGAAAATAAGCCTATGTTACTTTTTATGAGTTCAAGTAACAAACTCAATACTTTTGCTGGCTAAGTATCAAACCTCTACCGTTACTTTTTCAGAGCTTAAGTAACAAAACTCTTCTGATGCTTTTTCAAAGCTCAAGCACCAAACTTATCCAGTATTTTTTATAAGCTCAAATACCAAACTTTTCCTTATGCTTTTGCAAAGATCAAACACCAAACTTTTACAAACTTTGTTGATCATACTATCAACAAAGCAAACCCCTTCACACAAAATCCTTTGTGTGAAAATACAATTCCCTTAAAAGAATATTTGAATGAATGAACAAAGTGAAGCTCTTCTCTCTTAATTTTCCTGTTGCAGGAATTATGGAAGACTTGAGAAATGATAGCTTAGAATGTGTGAATTGTTGCTTTAAGTCTCCCACTTTGCTTATTTGATTTGGTTCCCTTTTATTGGTGTTGGAGAAGCTCTTCAGGAGATGGAGTAGCCATTGATTGCAGCTCTTAATCATAATGTGGCTGTTACATATAGCTTATGAAGGAATTATGACCATTGTAGCTCCTGAACAAGATTATGACCGTTGCCTTTAAGCTCACAAATGGAATTTGGTAGCTGTATCTAGCTCCTGATCATTATATGACCGTTGCTTTGCAGCTCTTAAAGGTACACTAACCATTGGAGCTTCTGAAGAAGATTTATAGTTGTTGCTTTGAGATCATAAGGCGAGCTATCCATTGCTTACAGCCTCTGAAGGAATAATGACAGTTGTAAATAGTTCTTGAAGTAATATGCATTTTGATCTTCTGATGCTTTGGGTTAAGATTTTTAAGCTTAAACATAATTTACTTCATTACAACATAATAGTAATTAAAATATGATATTTCTATTTAGCATGTATATCAAATTTTATGTCAACTTTCCATTTGTTGTCATCATCAAAACACGATTCAACATTCTCCCCCTTTTTGATGATGACAACCCTTTGTATGTGATATTCCTTGAATGCATAAGTTGACAAGGTGAAGAACATTTCCAAGTATTCGTGAAATATGGATCGATATGGTTCCCCCTGAGAATATGATTCCTTTTGAATTTGCCACCCCTCAAAATGTGCTCGTTTTATTTTTAGGGATTTTAGGAATCATGAAAATATTTCTTGATTTCTAATTTCTCATAAAAAAAATAAAGTTGTAATTTGTATGAGAAAATTCTTAGAAAACCAAGTTAATTCTGTAAAACTTAGTAAAGAATATAATCGTTAATTTCAACTAATGAATTTAGTTAAAAAGCATATTGGGCTTATAGTATCAAAGGCTTTTATAAAGGATTTGTTTGCGATTAGAGATTTTTTAGCCTTAAAACCGTTTTGGCCTAAATAGAAATACAATTTGAACAGTCCGATTACAAATGTATTGTAGGTTTGAAATAGCGGCCCATGAACATTCATTACTTAATCCCATACATTTTTTTATCCACAAGCTTAAAAAGTAATTCATGCATAAGCTTATAAACTTAGGCAGATTGATTATATGATCAATATGACCAATAAGTGGCTTAAAGCATTTTCAAGCCCCATAGCTATTCCTGCATAAGATGTCAGCAACTCAAAGATATAGCATAAAAGTGATTCCTATATTATCTAACTCTGCTAATCATGCTGTGTCAATCACTAATTACAACTTATTATCCCATTAGGTATAGATTTCTCATATACATAGCTGATGATAATAGCTTATAATTAGCATTCCATTAAATACATATTAGTTAATACAAAACTTTTATAGTAGCTATATCAAAACTATATAGCAGTCGTAGAGTATGATATAAGCACAGATTTGTCAGTAGCAGCATAGCAGCAAATCACATATCAACATATTGCAGCAGGCATAATATATATATGTTTGCAAATTATAGTGATTTATAGAGCAGCATGAATCATAGCTAATGATCATATAACAGGGCACAGATGACAGAGATGTTATAGCCAACAGATCAAGGATATATATTAGAGATACATATCAAGCACATATGCTTATTAGAGACTGTACCATCTAGAGTCAGTATCAAGGAGATCAGCCAGAGATCATTATAAGTCATAGAGCATGTATATGTTCAGTCATTTATCTCATATCACATGGCATACCTCATGGCATACCTCATATCAGATAGCTGAAGGCATAGAACGATATTGACCTAACATAACCAAGTAATAGATACACACTTTGCCTTAGGTTGTATAAACAAAAACATGTAGATCTGAACAAAGAAACAAGGATATCTACATTACATATATATACCATTCAAGGATACCGAGCAATCAAACTGCATATTTTTCTCCCCCTTTGGAATCATAAAAAAGTAGAAAATAATGGTAAAAGAGGTTCACAAAAACTGTGACCAAGTAATATCATGTCAGATATGGTAGACAGTAATATCAGAACCACAGTGTTAACAAACCATCACATGTAAGAAGCAGACCATATTAGACAAGATACATAAACAGTCAAAAACCAAAGTACAAGCATTCATACCCTATTTTGAGTTACATAAAACAAAAATAGAGTAAAATACTTGTAAACCATAAGTAGCTAATAGATAATGTACTATTCTGATAGTAGATATAAACTATAAGAAGCTGTTGACTTAAAACTACAGAGAAGAGATGTGAAGTGCCATTTTCTTTCTTTGAATCATCTCAACACATCAACATCCTTGACTTCAAACCTGATTACTGCTGAGAGGAGGATGTACCAAATTTCATAATGCTGGAGATGAAATTCGTCAATGCCTCTATTTGTTAAAAAAGATGGCTAAGAGTTCCAGTCATCCTTGCCAACTCCATTTCCATACCAGCAGTCAAATTATGCACTTTATCTTGTATGCTGAGCAGCTGGAGTTGTAAATCTCTCAAAGCAGATAGTACTTTAGTATAGGCCTTGGAGCCTATAAAAGCTTTGGAGGCACTAAAACCTCACTGATGACTTTGAAGCAAGTTTCCATGGTGAAACTTGTGATCTTCTGGTAATCAAGTGGTGGTGGAGTAGAGGAAATGTATGATTGGGTGGATTATGACATATTCAAAGCCGAGAATTGGAATGATTTAGGTCTATGGATTTTTAATGTTGGTGAGGGTGGATAATGGTGGAAAATCTTTTGGATGAGTGAAAATATTGGTCATGTTTGGAAAAGAGAGTTGATACACAAGTGGTGTTTGAATCACCTCTTTATATAAGTCATGGATATGAAATGAATGGAGAGAAGACATTGTTCGATTTGTAGATTTGAGAAGATTCTGGTATGTGACCTTGGTTTCTTAGCTTGGAACAGGAACAAGAGTAGTTGATTTGTTGACATTGTGGCTTAGATCTACCTCATTATACAAACTGATGAGAGAGTCATAAAACTCCATCTCATCCTGTGAAAGGACAGTGTCAGTTTGTGAGGTGCTCTACTCTTGCCCATTCATTGTTGCTAGGCTAGGAGCTTCATTGTTTGCTTCTTCCCTGCTTGCTTTACCAATAATTTCCTCTTGATTCAATTTGAAGGTCTCACTCTCTCTTGTTTCAATGGCGGTCTTCAATTGATTTTCATTGGTTATTGGAACAAATTGAGCTTCATCATTATCATTTGTAGCTTGGTCATCTTCAGCATAATCACTAGTGGATCTATCAAGGGAAACTAACTCTGATTATGTAAATTCAGGCTTTGTGGGGAGCTGAGTTTTATGTGCACAAGCTTTCAACATCTTGGTCACAATGGCTTCATTTATAATAGACCGATGGGTGACAAAAGTAGGCTTAATTCTAGCTTTAGATTCTTTAAAGAAGTTAAAGTATCTGGTTAGGATCATGCTGAAAGGAAGGGTAGAATTATTTCTTACATGGGCTAAGTGGTCAATCAGGGCAAAAGGCGGATTGATTTTCATATGCTTAACCAAATGCCAGGTGAAGCATAGATAAAAGCCATTCATTATGGCCAGGCTAGCTTTCTATGGTTGGAAGTAGGCAGAGTTTAATAATTGCAGGATCCTGAGTTTGCCATCTAGATACCCAAAGTCCAAATCAGACCAAAGTATAAAGTGATCAAGGGGCATTTTGAAGAGTTGGTAGACAAAGGCAGTGGCATTATAATTTCCTAAATGGGAAGGAGCTGGTGATTTCTCCATTATGACTCTATGAGTAGGCAAGTCAAATACTTTACTAAACACCTGCTCAGTGACTGGATTTTTTTTCCTCTCAATGTCACTTCGTAATTCATATGGCTTATGCATGTCAAAGTTCCATAAAACTCATTTAGTAGAGGTTCATAGATGGGCTCATCTATATACATGAAATCCTCCCACCTTTGTTTCATGAATATCCAAGACAAAGGGTTTCTCCCTATCCCTTAAATAATCCTAATCAATTTTCCTACATCTAACTTTCTCCTTGGTAAACCCATCTAAATAAACTAGTTTACCTTGATTGGCCCTTGTGCTTTTGGCCGAAGATGAGGCAGATGTAGCCATAGAAATTGATGCAGCAGGTGCTAGATTTGAGTTACAAGGCATAGTCTTTTTGGCACTTCTCCTTTTTTCATAAACTTCATTTAGATTTGAAACTCTTCTTCTATTACTATAGGTTTGGTTTTCTCGATTGGATTCTTCACGCTTCCTTTTCATCTCTTCTCTTGCTGCCCTTGGTTGATATACTCTCCATTTTTATGTGGCATTAGCAATACATCTCTGTATCTTTATGTTTGCTTATGAAGAGGATCTTTCGGATGAGGATTCTGCAGAGAATTCGAGAGAAGGAAGTAGAGTTCAAGTACAGTTTTACAGAGTGTTTGGTGAGGAGTTATAAATTGTCATCCTTTCTGTTATAGCTGATTTATGCTTTGATTTGCCTCTTACTGCCCCTGGCTGGGCTCCACTGATAAGTTTGCTGCTGATGGCATGCTACTTGTGTGAGTCCCGAGATGGTACTTACAGCCTTAGATTAGCCTCTGTAGTGACTCAGATGGCTCAGGGTGCATCACCTATGGGGGTTGCTTTGGCTGAGACACTGATCCACTTGGATTCTATCCACTCTGATTCTCCTGTCAAGAGTTGTGGATCCCCCTTTTTGCTTCAGGTATGTTTCTGCACTGTACTTTTCTAAATTCAAATATCCATTACTCCTTTCCATTTGACTAACCCATATACAGATCTGGCTGTTGGAGAAGCTAAGCCTCCTAAGCCTTCCTCCACCTCATCCGAGATACGCCCCGAAATGTTACTGGTCTCGGTGCATCGAGCTTCCAGATTTCAGTTTTATGTCCATGGAGCACTGGTTTGATTGGCTAAGGAGGCGGACTGATGCCTCAATTCGATGGGTCTGCCCTTAGTGGGATATTTCTGATGTGACTACTGAGACCTGGGTTGGAAATGTCCAGCTGCTTGGGTTGACCCATGTGACTTTCTACTCTCCCGCTCGGCTATGTAGACAGTATGGTTAGCTACAGGGGGTCCCTCAATCTTTATGCACCACTGAGTGTGGGATGTTTACACCATAGTGGCCTCGACATGTGCAGCATCAGTGGATGCATCCTACTCGCACCAAGATTCTGAGGCATGACAGTGTTGCACTGTGGAGACAGATGCTCGCTACAGAGCTTGGATGACGGATCTGATTGCTTACCCCACTAGGCATGGACGTGAGGTGCTGACTTTGCGGTACCTCGGTCTTTAGAGGATTAGCATTATTAGAGTTGGCTACTACTATATGACTTTTATTCTATTTTTATTTATTGTCCTAATTTTCGCATACGTCGCCTTTTTTGGTTTTCGGCCTATCGGACTGTCTTTATTTTTGGCTGAACTGCCCTTTTTGGGTTTTCAATTCAGTAGACTTTATTTTGTGTCCTAGCTTTTGCATAGACCGCCTTTTTTGGGTTTTCAATTTATCGAACTTTTTTTTTCTTTTTTTTTTTACATATATGTGCAATCTATGGATGTGAGATGTGCAAAAGATATGAAGCCAATTATGCATAAAATAATCTGAATTGCAATTAAAATTGGGGCATTTAAGTGAATAGAATCGAACATTCATTCATTCATTCATTCATAAATAATGTTTTAGCACAATGTACATCAAATGATGAAATAAAACTAAGGACAGAATCAGTGATGGTATCCGTCTCGAATGAATCCATCTTGCCACCAACCGGTCTTTGCAGATTTTCCAGTTGGTAGTCCTCACCTCTTTGTCCTAATTTTTGCATGGATCACCTTGGACTGTCCTAACTTTTACATGGATCACCTTTTCGGTTTTCGATCCATCGGACATCTCTTTTTTTTTTTAAATGTAGTAATGCTTCAGCTTGTCCTGATTGATGGGGTTGACAAATTCATTCCCATCCATGTCCATAAATCTTTGCAGCACCCTTCGAAAGTACCTTCTTGACCATATACGAACCTTCCCAGTTCAGTTTGAACTTCCCCCGTACATCGGTATTGGTCTGTTTCATAAGCTTGAGTACTAAATCCCCTGCTTTAAGCGGATGCTTCCGATGACAAACCCTGTTGTTGTAGGTCCTAGCCATTCACTGTTTATACATCTGTAACCGGTCTAGGGCTTGAAGATGCTTTTCATTAATCAGTGCCAACTGTTCATGTCTCGACTAGAGCTAATCGGATTCTGGTAAGTGTGTCTCCATGAGTACTCTTAATGACCTGACTTCCATCTCTATTGGCAAGACGGCTTCCATCCCGTAAACCAGCGAATATGGTGTTTCTCCGGTAGGGGTCCTAGTGCTCATCTGGTATCCCCACAAGGCAAATGGTAACATGTCGGCCTAATCTCTGTAGGTCACTACCATTTTCGACAGGATCTTCTTAATGGATTTGTTGGCCGCTTCTACCTCCCCATTGGCTTGTGGGTGATACGAGGATGATTTATGATGCTCAACTCCCTTCTCTTGGAACAATTGTGCCGTTACTCCTTGAAATTGTACCCCGTTGTCAGTCACAACATGATGAGGGATCCCAGATCTCGCAAAAATGTTCCTTTCTATAAATTTGGCCATCTTCTTAGTTGTAACATTTGCAAATGATTCTGCTTCGACCCATTTTGAGAAGTAATCCACAGCTACGATAATGAATTGGTGTCCATTTGAGGCTGGTGGCCTTATCTCTCTAATTATATCTATACCCCAAGCTGCAAATGGCCACAGAGTTGAGGAGACTTGAAGTTCGAGTGGAGCGAGATGATTGAGGTCTCCGTACACCTGACATTCATGGCATTTCTTAACCTCCTCAATGCAATCAGCTTGCAGAGTGAGCCAAAAGTATCCTTGTCTTAGTATTTTCTTTGCCAGGGCCAACCCGTTCATATGCAGTCCATAAGTCCTAGAGTGTATCTGTTTCATAACCTTACTTGCCTCTTCCTCTGTTATACACTTTAGAAGGACTCTGTTAGCTGATCTTTTGAAGAGCTGATTCTCAAATACCCAAAACTGAGCTGCCAATCTTTGAAGGGAAATCTTATCAGCCTCGTTAGCGTCTTTAGGGTACTGACCATTCTGAATGAACTATAAAATATCATAGTACTAGGGCCATTCTTCAATTGTTGTAACTATGTTAACAGATGAATAGCATGGATTCTGAGCGATTTTCAGGATTACCGGCTGTATTGGTTGTTTTCGGGGGCCTTCCCACATTGATGACAGTGTAGCCAAAGAGTCTGCCATCTGATTCTCCTCCCTCAATATATGCCAGAATTCACATTGACTGAATACCTTCACCCTTTCCCAAACCATCTTGAGATAAGGCTGGAGTGATTCTTCTTTTATCTCCCAATCTCCGGTAACCTGCCAAATCACTAAAGCTGAATCCCCAATAACCAACGCTTGATTTGCCCCTAATGTGATAAGAGCATCAATTCCAAAGAGACAAGCTTCATATTCTACTCCGTTATTAGTCACTAGAAAGTCAAGCCGTTTTGCCAGGGGAATGATTTCTCTTTCAGGTGTAGCAATAATTACCCCTAAACCTGTGCCGTATTTGTTTACTGCATCATCAAAGTACATCACCCTTCTGTTTGCTTCTTCTTCAACCACCGCCAGCTATTCATCAGGAAATTCCAAGTTCTCGATGTATTCTGAATCTATTGGCTGATTAGCTAGAAATTCTGCTACGGCCCTTCCTTTGATTGTCTTCCTCATCACATACTCTATGTCGAATTCTGACAATAAAAGCAACCATCTCAATAATTTCCCGGCTAGTATTGGAGCTTGGCATAAATATTTCATAGGATCCACTTTGGCTACTGCCTGAACTTTATATGACTGGAAGTAATGTCTTAGTTTCTTCGTCAACCATACCATAGCAGCATAGGTTTTCTCTACTATCGTATATCTAGTCTCGTACTCCAATAGCTTATTCTCAAGTAGTAGATCTCATGGTCGTGCCCATCTTCTTATTCTTGTACCAACATCACTCCTACTGAAGTATCTTCAGTAGCCAAGTACAGAATTAGAGGCTTGTCCGGTATTGGAGACTTTAGAACAAGAGGGTTCATCAGATAAGCCTTAATTCTATCAAAGGCTATTTGACACTGCTCATTCCATTCCACTGGCTGGTTCTTCTTCAGAAGTTTGAAAATTGGCTTGCAAACTACCATCAACCTCGCAATAAACCGACTAACATACTATAGTGAACCCAGAAACGACCTTACTTCCTTTTCTAACTATGGTGTTGGCATGTCCTTGATGGCCTTGATCTTATCTGGATCCATTTTGATTCCCTTCTGACTGACTACATGGCCAAGCAGTTTTCCAGAAGTTACCCTGGACACATACTTCTTAGGATTGAGGCGGAGATTGTACTTCTCAATTCTAGTTAAAAATCTATCCAGGATAGCTGGGTGCTCCTTCTGGGTCATGGATTTAACTAACATATCGTCCATATAGACCTCGACCTCCTTATGGATCATATCATGCAGAAGTGTCGTGATTGCTCACTGATAGGTTGCCCCGGCAATCTTCAACACAAATGGCGTGAATCTGTAGTACTAAACCCCCCACTTTGTGATGAAGGCCATTTTTACTTTGTCGACCACATTCATTAGAATTTGGTTGTACCCTGAAAATCCATCCATAAATGAATACATCGCTGCCCTGACAGCACTGTCAATCAAAACATCAATGTGTGGGAGTGGAAAATCATCCTTGGGAGATGCCTTATTCAGATCCCTGTAATCTACACAGACCCTGACTCGACCATCTTTCTTCACAACCGGTACGATAATAGCCAACCATTCCGGATATTCTACCACTTCTAAGAACTTAGCCTTTATCTACTTCACCACTTCTTCCTTAACCTTTTCAGCCCATTCTGGTTGAAGTCTTATGAGCTTATGCTTAACCGGCTTCATCTTCAAATCTGTCAGGATTTTATGTTCTGCAATCTCTCTGTCAACCCCAGGCATGTCATCGTAGGACCAAGCGAAGGCTTTAACATGTTTTTACAAAATTTTTACAAGTTCTTTTCTCTCGTCTGACGTGAGGTCTTTCGAGACGGATACCATCTTTGGATTATCATCTGTCCCTAGGTTCATTTCATGCAATGATGCATCATGTATGCTAAAGACATTAAATGAATGTTTGTAAGTATGCACAGTTCCATCCGGAAAAACATCACACAAGTAAGCAAAATTAGATTTTATTGCACTAAAGGCCTTATAGGCAGAATTGTTCACATAATGAATTGAAAAATTTGATACATTAGCAAAATTTCCGTCCTCCACATGCGGAGGGTCTTCATCAGCAGCAGCACAGTCGAACTCTTCGAACAAGTACCCAAGTTCATCTTCCAGGTCTTCCTTTTGCTCTGTGGTCAGCTCCTCCTCAGGTGTTTTGGCTTTACCCCTCATCACTAGCTTGGTAAGCTCCTTTACAGCTTTTTTTACGAACTCTTCATGTGTCCTCCCAACAGGTGGCTCATTCTTCTTTGAACCTTTGCTTGGCTTCATCAGTGGACAGTGCCCTAGTGATGGCTTCCATAGCCACTTCAATCTCACTTCTCACCAGTTCAGTATTCTCAAAGGCTTCCCCTTTATCCCCAAATTGAACTTTGACTTGGTCAATTGCTTTCTAACTCAGAATTTCCTTACCTTTGTCTTCAGTTCCGATTCGCAGTATACTCACAACAGGCTCGGTTCCGTACTTGCTGAAATCAACAACATTAGCAAAGATCTCAAACCTCGGGAGCTAGCCTTCCTCAATAACTACCGGCTTAGGAGTCCCATCATAGACTGATTTAGAGGCTCGGATGAAGGTGTCCACCAAGTTCACATGTTTCCTCTCTTGCTTAGTCTTTCCTTTGCGATACCCCAGCCTAAGTTGGCGGTACTTACCGGCCTCAATATTAAAATCAGCGATACCTTGCTGCTTGGCCCCTAATCCTTTCCTAGGCTCATAGTTCTGCTTGGCAAAGTACTTATGAATCCAGTCTGGAAATTTCAGCTTATCAGTAATCACCGCCACTTGAAAACCAGTCATTGGCTGCTCAGTAGCACTCAGGGCAGCCACAACGGAAGGTTCATCTGCTTTAATGGTCACAACCTTCCCTTCAGTCCAAAACTTCACCTTTTGATGCAAGGTTGAGGGCACTCCTCCTAGGGCATGGAACCATGGCCTTCCCAAGAGCAGCGAGAAAGTGACAGGAATGTCGATCACTGTGAATAGCACCTTTGACTTAACCTCCCCTACCTTGACTTTAGCTTTAAAAGTCCTAATCACAGCTCTTTTGCTATCATCATATGCCCTAATCACAGTGTTGGATCAGCAAAGAGCTTCTGTACTCATCCCCAAATAAGGCAGGATCTGGGTGGGGCAAATGTTCAAGGCCGAGCCATCATCCACCATCACGCTAAGCATCATTCTATCCATGACTTCAACTTTTAAATATAGGGCCCTATTATGGTTGACCCCTTCAGGTGGGAGGTCCTCCACTCCAAAACTGATCTCTAGGGCTCTATTAGCGTTCAAGTCCAATCCCTTGATCATTACACATATCTCATTCGGGGACATAATGGGATTGGCCTCCATCTCAATTAACTGCTTAAGCACTACCTCGCGGTGCCTCTTCCATTCTGTAAGTAAGTGCCAAACACTAGCACGAGTTGGTGTCCTCTTTAGTTGGTCCACTACCATGTCTTCCTCTTTAGCCATTGGAGATGATCGGGTAGCATCATTCTGCGTAGGTGTGGTATTCCTTCTCAGGGGTGCCGGAGGGTGGTACATTAGCGGGTTGATAAACTCTTCCGCTCCTTATGATGTGCATCAATGGCCTATCTTTCTCAATCATGGTTCCCCTTCTTGTCTCCATCGGATAAACTGGCTTCAACTCTTGGATCTTAAAATCCTCATATTCATCATCCACTTCGATCTCATCCAAATCAGTGGGACCTACCTTATTCCTTACTGCTAATGTCTACTCTTCGACTACCTCCGGCTCTTCTTCACTTTCCACCAATACAGCTCGCACGCTTAGATTTGCTTTGATGATCTAAGCGAATACATGATTGGCTAGTAGACTAGACTGCACTGTATTTACTTGACTTCCAAAAATGGGGAGTGGATTATTCTACACACTCGGCTTCAGAGCCGGATTAACGATCTTGCCATCAGTGACCAACTGCTTGATGGCCTTAATCAGCTGGGTGCATTCATTCGTACGGTGACCCGTCATCATGTGGTGAGAGTAGAAATTATTCTATCTACCTCAGCTAGAGGTAATAATGGCCTCAGATTTTATAACAGCCCAGCCTTTCTACACTTGGCAAAAATCCGACTTGCTGACTCGGCCCACGGACTGGTGACCCTCTGAGTAGTTTGTCTCCCTTGGTTCACAACGGCCACCTTTACCTCTTGCACTTTAATAGAGGCTACTCTTGGTGTCATTTTGGAACTAGACCCGACCACGGTAGTCTTAGAACTGCTACCTTTGTATCCTTGGGAGTACCTTTGGTTACTTCTATAGGAGACCGAACTCTGTCTACCCCTTTGCTCCTCTTCTTCGTATCGCTTGATACATTTAGCAAATTCGACGACCTCATTGAAGGAGTGGAACCTTTTCAGCTTCATCTTATCTTTGTACTAGGGTAGACTACCATCCACCAGCTTTACAATCAGCGACTCTAACTTTAGTGCCCCATCCACCAGAAACTGCACATCCATCCATCATTTGTAGTAAGCCGGGAAAGACTCATTCGACTTCTGGTGGATCCTCTCTAGATCTTTAAGAGTCATCTCTACTTGGGTGTTGTAGGCGTACTGCTTCATAAAAGCATCAGATAGGTCCTCCCAAGTAGCACGGGTATATAGGGGCATCTTCATGTACCACTTTGCTGCAGCACCCCTCAAAGTAGTCGGAAACAAGTTCATGAGATGACCATTCCCGATCCCCATACTAGTCATCAACCTCATGTAACTATCCAAGTGGGCTTCCAGTGGGCCTTCCTCAGTGTAGGGAGGAAGATAAAGCATATGAAAACCGGCCGGAAGCGGCTCTTCTCCACCGGCCATTAAAGTAGCCGAGTCAGCACACCTAATGGGGTTGTAGTGCACCATCTCTTTTAACTTGGGCAACATGGCTTCAATATCAGATAATTTTTGATTGAGACACTTCTCCATCATAGTCTCAATCGAGGCCTCTCTCGCCTTCGTAAATGCCTCATCCTCTTCAGATTGACGATCAGTTTCCCTAAGGTTGACAACTCCACCACTTCCTCCGGGAAGATTCCCTTTAGCCCCATTTGTTGTTTGGACAAACTGTTGTCCTCCACTTCCAACCGAAGTCTGAGTCAGTGGAATAGTCTGAATAGGGGTAGTGTTCATCACCGCCTGCATTTGCTCCTTAAGGGTAGCCTTAAATTCATCCGAGCTCAGAAAATTCCTCATAAAAGCTGCCATGTCAAAAGGCATGTTCCCACTATTTTCGTTGGCCATCTCTGATCTATTTGCTTCTTCCAACATAATCTGACTTTCAACCGGTAAAGTAGGCAACTGAATCTTGACCTCCTAATATGAATCCGACCCAAAACTGATCCCCTCCATGGTGACCAGCTTTGATTGAACTGACTGAACTGATTGGTTCGGCTTTGACTTGACATGAACTAACCGCTTTGAGGTTCGACTCCGAACTGCGCATTCAACATAAGGTTAGAATTTCGGATGGATGTCGTGTTGGGAATTAATCGCATAAAACAAACATAAAACGCAGCGGAAAAAGATTAATCCCCACCAAGGACCCATGTACATTACATTGAATCGGAAGGAGGGTTAAAGAATTACCTTAATTCTTTGAAGTTTGAATCACTTAGGAACCAAATTAGCTTCCCTCTACGGTTGATCCACACGGAGCAATTGATTCACCGCGTGCTAGCGCCGGGATTGAAGAACGATTCTTCGAACGAGACAGAGAAAACGAAAAATCAGATTTTTCCTTGGAGTTTTGTTGAGAATTTCGGCTGCCACTATTCACCTTTGTGTGGCTGCCGAAAATCTGCTGTGTACTTAGTATATATAAGTCATTTTTGGTTTAGGTTAATTGTTTCCTTAAATAATTAACCTACATAGTTAATTATAATTATAACCTAATACACCTATTAGTTATAATTATATATTAACCCACACAATTTAATATTAATTCTCAATTAACATTAAATCAAATCAATTCTCCATAATACATATATGTATATATAATATTATAATTAATTATATCTCCATATAATTTAATTATAATATGTAGCATACTTTATGCAATATTAATCACATTAATATTTATATATACATACATAAATATATATCACTATATATATTTATTCTCTTTCTCATTCATAAATTATTATCCAATAATAATTTATACCCGATAAGATGAACTTCATTTTGCTCTTGTGTGTGACCCCATAGGATCATATTAATTGGCAATAAGGAAATTACCATAATGTCCTTATAGGTCACAAGCGGACTCTAGCAAGCCATTACGACTACCCAATTAATATGATTGGAATGATCCAATACCTATTTATAGAATGTCATATTCCCTTTTGTCTCTTTGATATCAAGATTAATTATAAGACATGGTACACTTGTCAATCTTATATAATTAATCATATGCTTTCTCGATCTCAAAGTAAACTGTTTAGACAAATTAATTGATACTCTTATCAATTATTTGAGCATGGCCATGCATTTAACAGTCTTACTTATCGAGGGGCCCAGTGATATCGCTCTCTTGTTAGAGAGGGACAAAATCCCATATCTGTCACTCACATCCCAAAGCATGAGTCATATTGTACCCAACCACAGCCTTTATAACTACTCTGTTACAAGCAGCGTTTGACTGCGTCAAAGCACAACATGAATTCATCCCGGAATCCATGGTGACCTCAGGTCAAAGGAATCAGCTGATGACACTACTATAATCAAGATCAGTTGTGACACGTGACCATGAACTTGATCTCATAGTGGGTCTCCAGCAACATGTTCTCTAACATATTGCCCGTGAGTATAATCTGTATCTGTATACACTATATTCATCTTATGAATATCCATTATCACTCACACTAGTCTTAGTTTGTTATTATTCCCATAATAACAATCGACTAGGGAAATTTAGAATTACACAATTAATTCATGGATACATTATCATAAATACTAACATACAAATATATATGATAAAATAAGTCTTTATTAATGACTTAAGAAGATTGTTTACATAATCCAACATTGGCTTAGGGCACAATCTCTAACAATCTCCCACTTGCCCTAAGTCCAATCTCAAATGTATCTAATACCCATGGACCTAGCATGACCATCATGTACAGCTTGTGAAAGAGCTTTTGTTAGTGGATCAGCAACATTGTCTTCAGACGCAACTTTGCATATCTTCACATCTCCTCTTGAGATGACTTCTCTTATGTAGTGAAAACGCCGAAGTATATGTTTGGATTTCTGTGACACACTAGGTTCCTTAGCAAGTGATATTGCCCCATTGTTGTCACACAAGAGGCTCACAGGATTCACTATGCTAGGAACGACACCAAGTTCTTCGATGAACTTCTTGATCCAAACAGCCTCTTGGGCTGCATCTGATGCAGCAATATACTCGGCTTCTGTTGTAGATGCAGCTATCGTGCTTTGCTTAGAACTCTTCCAACTTATCGCACCTCCATTCAGAATGAACACATACCCAGACTGTGACTGCATCTGATCTTGATCAGTTTGGAAACTTGCATCCGTGTAACCATTTACAACAAGATCTTCGTCCGAGCCTCCATATATCAAGAATGTATCTTTAGTTCTTCTCAAGTACTTAAGAATACTCTTGACAGCAGTCCAGTGACTATCACCTGGATCAGACTGATATCTACTTGTCATGCTCAAAGCAAAAGAGACATCTGGCCGAGTACATACCATGGCATACATGATAGATCCTATAGCTGACGCATAAGGAATCTTATCCATGCGTTGACGTTCTTCAACTGTCACAGGACATTGCTTACGACTAAGCTTTATCCCTTGCCCAATAGGAACATTTCCTTTCTTTGATTGATCCATACTGAACCTTTTCAGCATTTTGTCAATGTATGTACTCTGGCTCAAACCTATCAATCTCTTAGATCTATCTCTATAGATCTTTATTCCAAGAATGTAGGCTGCCTCACCCAAGTCTTTCATAGAAAAACACTTTCCTAGCCAAGATTTTACTTCTTGCAAGGTAGGAATGTGATTTCCTATTAACAATATGTCATCGACATATAGAACTAGGAAAACTATATTACTCCCACTGAACTTCTTGTACACACAAGGCTCATCTTCGTTTTTGATGAAGCCAAACTTTTTGACCGATTCATCAAAACAATGATTCCAACTTCTTGATGCTTGCTTCAAACCATAAATGGCCTTTTGAAGCTTGCATACTTTATCAGGATTCTTTGGATCGACAAAACCTTCAGGCTGTGTCATGTACACATCCTCAACAAGGTTTCCATTTAGGAAAGCTGTTTTGACATCCATTTGCCATATCTCATAGTCATAATATGCTGCTATGGCAACAAGAATTCTGATGGACTTGATCATAGCTACTGGAGAAAAGGTTTCGTCATAGTCTATACCATGAATTTGTCGGTAACCTTTTGCCACTAACCTTGCTTTATAAGTCTGAATATTCCCATCCATGTCCGTTTTCAACTTGAAAACCCATTTGTGCCCTATTGCTTTAGCACCCTTTGGGAGATCAACCAAAGTCCATACTTTGTTGTCGTCCATGGATTGAATTTCTGACTTCAGAGCATCAAGCCATTTTTCAGATTCTGAATTAGAGACAGCTTCCATGTACGTGGAAGGTTCATTCTCTTCTAACAGAATCAGATCATTTTCATTCGTGACGAGAAATCCATATCTCTCGGGCTCATGACGAACTCTACTTGATCTACGTTGGACTTGTGTTACTGGTTCTGACTCAACAACTTCTTGTGAATCAGGTTGTTCCATTTGAAACTCACTTTCAACTTGGTTATCCATATTTTCTTGTAGGTGTACTTTACTCCCACTGATTCCTTTGGAAATAAACTCTTTTTCCAGGAATGTACCACCCTTAGCAACAAACACTTTGTTTTCACTAGGATTGTAAAAGAAATAACCTTTAGTTTCTTTTGGATAACCAACAAAATTGCATTTCACAGATTTTGGTGATAACTTATCTGAAATCAAATATTTCACATAGGCTTCGCATCCCCAAATCTTGAGAAAAGACAAATTTGGTTTCTTACCAATCCATATCTCATATGGTGTCTTTTCAACTGCTTTTGATGGAATTCGGTTCAGTGTGAATGCCGCTGTTTCAAGTGCATATCCCCAAAAGGATAGAGGAAGATTTGTTTGACTCATCATAGACCGAACCATATCCAATAAAGTTCGGTTCCTCCTCTCAGACACACCATTCCACTGTGGTGTACCAGGAGGAGTTAGTTGTGAGACAATCCCACAATTTCTAAGATGATCGTCAAAGTCTTGGCTCAAATATTCACCACCTCGATCAGATCTAAGTGCTTTAATTGTCTTGCCAAGTTGGTTTTGCACTTCATTTTGGAAGGCTTTGAACATTTCAAAGGATTCCGACTTATGCTTCATTAGATATAGATAACCATATCTACTGAAATCATCTGTGAACGTAATGAAGTATTGAAAACCACCTCTAGCAGTTGTGCTCATAGGCCCACATACATCTGTATGTATGAGTTCTAATAAGTCACTAGCCCTTTCACTGTGACCAGTAAAGGGACTCTTGGTCATCTTACCCATTAAACAAGACTCGCAAGTGTCATATGTTTCAAAAACATCTAGACCCAAAATTCCATCTTTATGGAGTTTTGAAATGCGTTTCTCATTAATGTGTCCTAGACGACAGTGCCAGAGATAAGTAGGATTCACAATATTTGTTCTTATCCTTTTGGTATTTATGTTATATACATGCTCATCATAACCTTCACTAAGGTTCAACAAATAAAGACCATCATGTAAATCCGCATTTGCATAAAACAAGTCTTTATTGAAAAGCAATAAGTGATTATTCTCAATAACACATTTAAATCCTTCCTTGTCCAAACATGAAATAGAAATGATGTTCCTAGACAAATTAGGAACAAAATAACAATTATTCAAAAGGAGAACAAGTCCACTTGGCAACTTGAGCTCGTAGCGACCGACTTCATAAGCAGCAACTCTAGCTCCATTCGCCACATGGAATTCTACCTCGCCCTTCTTGAGCTTTCTACTTCCTCTAAGCCCCTACACATTCATACAAATGTGAGAACCACAACCGGTATCTAATACCCACGAAGTAGAAACAGAAGTAGAATGAAGTATTTCAATAACATGAATACCTTGATTAGCGGTCTCACCGCCTCTCTTCTTCCTCAAGTCCTCCAAATAAAGCTTGCAATTTCTGCGCCAATGACCAGGCTGATTGCAGAAATGGCATGCGCCTTCCTTTGGAGGCTTTGCCTTGGTAACAGCTTTGGGCTTCTTTGCATCCTTCCCAAACTCTTTGGGTTTGTTTGCTTTACCCTTCTTCTTCTGGATCCTACCCTTTTGCACCATATGGATCCCTTTGGAGCTTGGCTTCTCTTTTATCGTTACTTCAGCGTTTTTCAGCATCCCATGCAGTTCGCTGACCGTTTTGTCCATATCATTCATGTGATAATTCATGACAAAATGGGAGTAACTCTCGGGAAGAGAATTAAGGATCAAATCCGTTGCCAACTCAGGTCTGAGTGGCGAACCAAGCCTCTCCAACTGATCAATGTACCCTTTCATCTTCAGAACATGGGCACTAACCGAACTCCCTTCGGTCATCTTGCACCCAACCAAAGATCTCAAGGTCTCATACCTTTCCCTTCTCGCTTGCTTTTGGAACATTTCCTTAAGCTCTTGAGACATCTCATATGCCTCAAATGTTTCCAGATCCTTCTGAAGTTCCGGAATCATTGATGCAAGCATCAGGCATTGTACATCAATCTGATCATTTTGATGCTTGTGGAAAGCATCCCTTTCAGCTCTTGAAGCTGTGGTGGGTGGAGGGTTAGCGGGCAAAGGACCATCCAGAACATATAGCTTTCGCTCTTGCTTGAGAACAATTCTCAAGTTGCGATACCAGTCTAGGTAATTTGTTCCATTCAGTTTATCCTTCTCAAGGATAGATCGAATAGAACCGGGATTGCTTGTGTTGGCCATTTATCTACAACAGAAAATATATGCAAAGTTAATTACATAAGAGAATATAGCTCCCACTAAAATTATAAAACCCTTTAAAATATTTAAGTGGGTAAAAGACCCAAAATCCATACTTAACCATAGCACTGCTTTGGCATGTCCCTATGATTAAATATAATTTCGGTAGACATCACCATGTCAATTACATCATTATGTAACTCTTTTAATTTATGAGATGCATGATATCATATATCATATTTAATTTGTATGTTACTCATCTCATCCTTGCCTCGGGCTCAAACACCTTTTTGATTAACCCTTTAGTTAAACCAATTACAACACAATGAGAATCACCTTTTCTCATATTATTGCTTCGCTAAGGTCACAACATGCGTACCCGCCCTGGCGGTATACCATGATGCGAACATAGTACTTGACAAGTGTTATACGTAATTGGGTGGCAAAAATATAAACTTCATAAGTTTATTTAGGGTTTATAAATCCCGTGATTAAAATTTTATCATATACAAAACATGGCATTAATATTAAACTTTCCAAGTTAACATTAATCCTAGCATGGCATCCAATGTCATACATTCATCTAGCATGCATATTTCATACTAGGCATGGCATCACATGGCATCAAAATATAAAACATGCAATAGACTCGAAAAACCGTGTTATGGTATGGTTTTATCTACATTGATTTTCATAGGCCAATATGAAAATCAACAGGTCATTTCCTAGGTGGTGGTAACCATCGCATGGTCGCAGCACAGCCGCATCCCTTGGATCCGTCTTCACGTCTTTGTTCCTTGGCACCATCTCATGGATTTACATACTTTACAAAATTGTATCCTATACAATTTTCTAGCAAAATAAAATTTACAAACAATAAATTGCATCCTATACAATTTATCTAGAAAAATAAGGTTACATAAATACAAACGACTCGCAGGCCGTATTTATAAAACCTTACATCCACCAAAACCAAAAGAAAACAAAAAAAACATCCACGGGGTGCAAAACCATACCACAACACCATGCATAAAATTATCACAATAATTTTACATCTACAAGATTTAGGGTTCAAAGGCAAAATACAATCTTATTGCATTGAGGAATTGATTTGAAAAGGCTAAATGTGTAGAAACAATTTCTACACGGCAGCACCAAGGGAACACGGTTTGGAAACCGGTTTGCACGGCGTGCAGCACCTGCACGCCGCCGTGTTCCTCGCTGTGTCTCAGCACACACGGAAACAATTTCCGGTTGCACGCCGTGCCAAACCATCACACGGCGTGCACTTCATGTTTGCACGGCGTGCAGAGCCTGCAAGCCGTCGTGTTCCGAACTGAAAGCCAATACTGGAAACAATTTCCAGTTGCACGCCGTGCAAAGACAGCACAAGGCGTGCACAGCATGTTAACACGGCGTGCAGTACCTACACGCCGACGAGTTCGGAACTGAACTCATATCTGGAAACGATTTCCAGTGCACGAATGAGCAAAACAATTGAAGAAACACATCATTCACAATGATCAATTCCAAATCAATTCAAAATAGTTATTCACAATAACAGAACAAATCATTCATAATTATCAACATTGAAATCAAATTTCAATTTGTTATTCACAATAACAAAAGAACCCTAAATCAAAACACACAAACCCTAACATGCATTTTGATCTAATCAAAATAACAAATCCAATTCAACCAATGCACAAGTGGCTCTGATACCACTGTTGGGAATTAATCGCATAAAACAAACATAAAACGCAGCGGAAAAAGATTAATCCCCACCAAGGACCCATGTACATTACATTGAATCGGAAGGAGGGTTAAAGAATTACCTTAATTCTTTGAAGTTTGAATCACTTAGGAACCAAATTAGCTTCCCTCTACGGTTGATCCACACGGAGCAATTGATTCACCGCGTGCTAGCGCCGGGATTGAAGAACGATTCTTCGAACGAGACAGAGAAAACGAAAAATCAGATTTTTCCTTGGAGTTTTGTTGAGAATTTCGGCTGCCACTATTCACCTTTGTGTGGCTGCCGAAAATCTGCTGTGTACTTAGTATATATAAGTCATTTTTGGTTTAGGTTAATTGTTTCCTTAAATAATTAACCTACATAGTTAATTATAATTATAACCTAATACACCTATTAGTTATAATTATATATTAACCCACACAATTTAATATTAATTCTCAATTAACATTAAATCAAATCAATTCTCCATAATACATATATGTATATATAATATTATAATTAATTATATCTCCATATAATTTAATTATAATATGTAGCATACTTTATGCAATATTAATCACATTAATATTTATATATACATACATAAATATATATCACTATATATATTTATTCTCTTTCTCATTCATAAATTATTATCCAATAATAATTTATACCCGATAAGATGAACTTCATTTTGCTCTTGTGTGTGACCCCATAGGATCATATTAATTGGCAATAAGGAAATTACCATAATGTCCTTATAGGTCACAAGCGGACTCTAGCAAGCCATTACGACTACCCAATTAATATGATTGGAATGATCCAATACCTATTTATAGAATGTCATATTCCCTTTTGTCTCTTTGATATCAAGATTAATTATAAGACATGGTACACTTGTCAATCTTATATAATTAATCATATGCTTTCTCGATCTCAAAGTAAACTGTTTAGACAAATTAATTGATACTCTTATCAATTATTTGAGCATGGCCATGCATTTAACAGTCTTACTTATCGAGGGGCCCAGTGATATCGCTCTCTTGTTAGAGAGGGACAAAATCCCATATCTGTCACTCACATCCCAAAGCATGAGTCATATTGTACCCAACCACAGCCTTTATAACTACTCTGTTACAAGCAGCGTTTGACTGCGTCAAAGCACAACATGAATTCATCCCGGAATCCATGGTGACCTCAGGTCAAAGGAATCAGCTGATGACACTACTATAATCAAGATCAGTTGTGACACGTGACCATGAACTTGATCTCATAGTGGGTCTCCAGCAACATGTTCTCTAACATATTGCCCGTGAGTATAATCTGTATCTGTATACACTATATTCATCTTATGAATATCCATTATCACTCACACTAGTCTTAGTTTGTTATTATTCCCATAATAACAATCGACTAGGGAAATTTAGAATTACACAATTAATTCATGGATACATTATCATAAATACTAACATACAAATATATATGATAAAATAAGTCTTTATTAATGACTTAAGAAGATTGTTTACATAATCCAACATTGGCTTAGGGCACAATCTCTAACATGTCGTGCACCTAGACTCGACACACTAAGTGGTGTGTGTGGTATGTGCTGTTCATGTTTGGATGATGCTTTATGGATGTGGATGATGATGAAAATGACCTTTATATTTTCCTTCTTTTTACTTTGGATGTTCTAAACATACCCATGCCATATGAACAACAATGCAAAAATGTAGCGTGTGAGCCGTCACATAGACAGAGGTTCGGTGCTTCATAGGTTAATGAACTGATATGTGATGGTCATATGGGAGTCGTTTCGTAGATAGAGCTTTGATGCTTTTATGGCATCTAAGATGAAATGATGTCTAAACAAGTCGCGTGTATCTCGAAACACAGATAGAATTTCGGCATTCGTAGAACACCTTGCATGATTTAGGCATGTTATGAAATGTCCTAATATGAGTACTAGTTCGGCACTCATGGAGTACCTTGTATGAATCACCAATGTTATGGAATAGTCCGATGTGGATCGAGACGCATAAGCAAAACATTGGTGTCGCCATGACACCAATGATGAATGGACATGATGTTATGTAATGGTATAGTGTGATCCGCCACACGAATATAAGCTTAAGACCATTGTGGTCCTCTAACGAGTGAAATGATGTAATGAAATGGCCAAGTGCAATCCAGTGCACAAGCAGAATATGGGTAGTCTTGGGGACTCCCGATATGTTATGAAATGAAATGGTCATGAAGGGCATACTTAGAACATCCTTTCATTTTATATGGGATGGGATGATATGAATGCCCATGTCATGCAGAATACAAATGGCTGTACAAAAACGTGGTTAGGATGCATGACACACAGGATGATGTCGTGTATGCTTCATGAGAACATGAATATATAGAATGAATATGGCACACGAAAAAGATCATGGCTGCACGAAAATATGGTTAGTATAATAGCACACGTATGATGATGCTTCCAAATGGCTGCATAAAAATTTGGTTAAAAAATGGCACACGAATGATGCGTGTTGATGTTGCATCTAAAGGTCAAAAGTAAAACAACCATGGAGCACACATTAGCATATGCAAAAATATGCTCACCCTTCCAACCTTATTCCTCCTTTCGATTGGTCACGCATTCTTCTTAGGTATTGGGTCTCTTTGGCATCAAGCGGAGATACCAAAGGCGTACTCTCAATGTCCATTTTCAAAAATATGTTTTGGTGATCCTAAGAGGAAGTTGTTAGGCCATTACATGAAGGTATGAGTCAAACCAAGGGTCGTACAGGTTCCCATAGCAAAAATACACTCCTTATCGTAGAACACGATGTAAGGTTCATGCGGTGCTATGAGTGGTTTACCTCCTCGGGTGCCTCTAATCATAGCGGAAGCGGTAGTCACCTTTGGAAATAAACTGGGCTTAATCATGTGTTGGAGGGATTCAAGAAGAGAAAATGTCATGCTATGCGGTTGTGAATGAGATATCGGATTATGAATTAATAATTGACTACAAGTGAGGATATACTTCATTTGTTGCCTAAGCTCCTTAAGTTTTTATGAAAACTTTTTTAAAGAAACAGTTAATCCCCAGCATAGTTGCCACTATGAGTGGACGATGTTTTTCGGAACGCGCAGTGAAGCAGGAACTGGGGATTTTCTTTTTGAGTGTGAGTGTGGTTTTGAAAACGGGTTTTAATCTTTCTTAAGAAAACCTTTCATTTTTTTGAGAAAACTCATTTTGTAGAAAACTTGATTTTAAGTGTGAATTTTGGAAAATAGATTTTTAAAAAATCCCAATTTAAACTTAAAAATGTCGAAACCTAAATTTCATGATCAGATACAGAGTCACCACCTGGATCAGCTCATCCGGGAAATTCCGGTACAGCTCCCTACCAAGTGTAGATGCAGTACCTAATCCAGAGATTCAAGGTTCGAGCAACACATCTACTAATCGTCAACTTATTTTCAATTATTATTTCATAATACGATATGACATTCACTTAATTCTACTCATTTTATCTTCTTTTATTTTTAGTTAATGCTCGTACAAATGACATAAATATAAATTACAAAATAAAGCGTAGAAAAGTAAAGTAATGGCCAAATTATACAACCCGAAAAAAAGAAAGACTCTCATCCTCACCATTTACAATTGCCTATAATACACGATAGTCTAAAAAGTACAATCACCTAAATACATGAGATAATCTATTAAATACATCAAAATGAAAAATAAAAAGCTGTATCCAAATATGGTTAGCACAAGTAAATAAAGCACACCAAGGACTTACATAAGACAGAATAGGGGTATTTTGGGAAACGGCATCATGTATAGGGGGATAATCGAGAAGTCCGGACGACTACTCGATTAGACCTGGAAAACATTTTGTAGAAACGCCCTGCAGATTTTGTGATTGAAAACCAATTTTGAAAACAATTTGGCTCATTTTACATGTATTTTCCAACTTTTAGTAGGCCGGATATCCTAGAACCCGGGGGTTCCATTCGTCAGTGGGCCTAAATTGAACATCCATCTAAGGTTTGAAAATGTAAACATGCCAAAAATCTGTTTTGAATAGAAAGGAGACACAAAATTACGAGTTAGAGGCTCAAAAGGGCAAAACTATAATTCTACTTCTCAAACTACAGTCGAGCGGCTGTAGGGTATCACAGCCATGCCACTGTAGTGGCTGGGTGTAACACCTACAGTCAAGCAGCTGTAATGCTCCAGAATCAGCAATTCGGTTTTCTTTCTCCTTTTGAAAATCATTTTTGAACTTGGATGATTTCGGGCAATCTAGGACTTCTGGAAACTCATAAATTTCACAAAACAGATCCAGATTGGATGAAACAAGTCCAGAAATCCCTAAAAACCCAAAATCATCAACCTTTAATCTCACATCCATCAATTGAAAACCCGAAAACCGTAAATCTAAACATGAATGGATGTAATTTGACCGATAATATTCATGAAAAACACATTTGGTTTAGATTTAGGGAATTCGGAGCGTCTGCCCTGGAGATTATAGTTGAGCAGCTGTAATTAGAGGATTACAGCCGCCACTATAATGTTATAACCGCACGACTGTAATACAGCCGTACGGCTATAATCATCAGACTGGGCGTCTGTAACTGGGATCACTTCCAGATTTGAGAAAAACATACAATCATAAACAATCATCACCTAGAACAATTCAAAAGGAGTTTTTAGGGCCTCTCAGAGTATACCTTGTCCGAATTCAAATGCCGAAAAATCCCTTGAAACCACGAACAACCTGAAATTTTCTACGATCCTTCAAAGCCCGAACGGAACCCTGAATCAAACCGAATGGATACTAAACTGAACAGGATCACCCCAGACGTTAATTCTCCTATAACCCTAATCGTTTTTACGGATTGAATTAAAGTTTTGATGAATTTTTGATTGAGGTTTTGAATTTTTCTCTCTTTTCTCTCAAGAATCCAAAGCTCTAGCAGTGTTTAATTGTTTTGGCCGAATTCTAATCTCTGCAAAGTCCCTCTCTGACCTAATTTTGAGTCTCACCTTATATATTTTCCGATTGAGGGTTAAAAATCTGAATTAATGGCTGAATTCTGCTTATTTAGGAAATCTAGTAATTACAGTCGAGCAGCTACAGGGCACTATGGCTGAGCGGCTATAGTGACCAGACTTGCCTTTCTCACCCTTCTTCACTTTTCTCTTAAACGCTCACTCGACCTTCTTTAGGGTTCCACACCAAGACTTGTCACACATATTCGGGTCATCCGAGATATCTTCGACATCATTCCGGTCATTTCAAATCTGCCTCACGTTTATCCATGAAAAAGGTAATAAACGTTTTCATCATCAAGGTCGGAAAAAAATCCGTGCTCACAATTGGCATCATTCTGATTAATTTTCTAATCAGTTTTTCATCTGTGAAGCTCTTGCCAAGATTCTTCAATTTATTTACAATGAGTGTGAACCTTGTATTGATTTCTAAAGCTGACTCTTTTGCATCCACCTTGAATAACTCGTACTCCGTGATGTAAAGATTAATCTTTCCATCCTTAACTTGTTTGGTTCCTTCATGAGTTGTCTCAAGATTATCCCATATTTGCTTAGCTATCGTGCAACCTGAAGCACGATTAAACTCATTAATATCTAATGCACATTATAATAAATTAATAGCTTTAAAGTTTAAAGCTTCTTTATTCCAATCAACATTTTTATATTCACTTTCTTCTTTAGGGACAGATTTTCCATTAACAATTTTTATAGAAATACTAGGTCCTTCCTTGACAATTCTTTGGACCTAAATATCCGTGGACTGTAAAAATATTCCCATTCTATTTTTCCAAAAAATATAATTTTCTCCATTGAATAGTGGAGGCTTGTTGATGGAACATCCCTCAGACATAAAAACATTTTGACTACTGGATGTACTAGCCATTTAGGATCACTATAAGGATTTTAGTCTTTTTGATTAGAGTCAAGCTCTGATACTAAGTGACGATCCCAAACAGGCTAGCTAAAGTACTAGAGGGGGGTGAATAGTACTATATACTGAATAAAAATTTTCATAAACTTTCTTAAAAATTCTTTTGGTGAAAAACAATTTTCTTTCAACAAACACAACTTTTACGAAAAATGCAGAATTGATAAAATAGTAAAACTTGTGAGTATAATTATGCTTGACTAAAATTAAAAGTGCCTTCAAAAATAATGCTATTAATTTAAATTGCAAAAATTTAATTAGTAGTGAAAATAAAACGTATAGGGATAGATAAATGAAGACACGAGATTTATACTGGTTTGACCCAACAGGTCTACGTAGAGTCCTCAAGCCATCCACTTGAGATTTTCCACTATTGTTTCCTTTACGGGCAGGAAAAAAGCCTATGTTACTTTTTACGAGTTCAAGTAATAAACTTAATACTTTTGTAGGATAAGTATCAAACCTCTACTGTTACTTTTTCAGAGCTTAAGTAACAAAACTCTTCCAACGCTTTTTCAAAGCTCAAGCACCAATCTAATCCTGTATTTTTTACAAGCTCAAATACCAAACTTTTCCTGATACTTTTTCAAAGATCAAGCACCAAAATTTTACAAATTTTGTTGATCACACTATCAACAAAGTAAACCCCTTCACACAAAATCCCTTGTGTGAAAATACAATTCCCTTAGAAGAATATTTGAATGAATGAACAAAGTGAAGCTCTTCTCTCTTAACTTTGCACTTGTAGGAATTATGGAAGACTTGAGAAATGAAATGTGTGAATTGTTGCTTTAAGTCTCCTACTTTGCTCATTTGATTTGTTTTCCTTTTATAGGTGTTGGAGAAGCTCTTCAGGAGATGGAGTAACCATTGATTACAGCTCTTGAACAAGATTATGACCGTTGCCTTCAAGCTCACAAATGGAATTGTGAGCACCGGGTTTTCCCGACCTCTATGATGAGAATTCCTGTGTTACCTGTCGAATGGACGAACACGAATCGGACTTGAAAACGATAAAATGTTGCTTGGAGTTTCTCAAACATCCTGAAAACCAAGCTATCCACAATTCGAATTCCCCGAAGAGGTCTCCCGAGTGGTTTCTATGGTTTAAGGTGCACGCCCGGTTTTCGAAATTTTGCCCCCGCTCTTGCTAAAGCCATACGGCTCTAGTACAAACTAGAGTCGTACGGCTCTAGTGGGTGAGCCAAAATCAGAGAAATAGGAAATGGGACAAAATCAGAGAAAGTCAGGCGGCCATTGAATGTTTGAAATGATGAGAAGGGGAGGGTATAAAAGAAAAGAAAAATCAAGTCAAAAGGAAAAGGGAGGTAGTCTTAAGCAGAGAAAAATAAGTTTCCAACAAACAGAGAGAGGAAAAGAAACAGAGAAAGAAAGGGAAGAGGGGCTGAGACATAAGCCAAGAGATGTGATCCAAAACACAAAGACTAATCGATCTAAAAACATTAAACACAAGTTGCTTAACCTTTGCTCATTGATTCGGGATCGTTTCGGATTCGTTTTGGCTTGTTTCGGATCGTTGCAATTTTTGGTCGGTTGAGTTCACAGGAAATAGTCCAAGCTTTCAATCCATTTCTTGAAGTTCAAAGCATCAAAAAAACACCAAGGTAAACTCCGAGAGGCCTTAAACCTATTTGCATTGTCTTTTCTATGCGTTTTCTTCGTTTTTGCAACTTTCGGAAGCCGGATTGCTCGAACAGAATTGGGCGGTTGTGTTCATCATGAACACAGCCGCATGGCTGTGTTCATGATGAACGGAGCCGGGCAGCTCTAGTGCCAGAGCCGCCCGGTTTTGTTCTTCAGGGACAGAATTTCGAATCATCCCGATCGCGGAAAACAGTCCGTTTTCCATTTTGTTCATTCTGTTGTGATCATTCTCAACCCAAATCCATCCGTATGTCATAAAATTTTTGTTTTTAAATTTCTGTACGTACGGATATTAGGGTTTTCGATGTTTCCCGGGTTTATTTTCCGAGTTTCGGGGTTGTTTTATCCAAATCGGATCCATAGTCCAGTATTAGCGGACCCCCGAATCCTATAAAATCCCCGGAAAATATTGAAAATGAGCAAAATAGTATTTTTCATAAATTGTTTTTGGTGTGTTTATTACATTTTGGACCCTAGATGGATTGTGTGTTTAGGAACCCGCACGAACGGAACCCTGGATTCCAGGATAACAAATCCACAAAAATGGAAATTTGCATGTAACCGAGCCAAATGTTTTCCAAAAATTGATTTTCCAACACAAAAATCACAAGGCGTTTCAAAAGCGTTTTCCAGGTGTAACCGGTCTGACCGGTCGGGTCGATCCGGTTATCCCTTAAATGCATGCCCCCATTTCCTAAACTTCCAATTCTGTCCGATTTGAGTCCAATTTGTGTGTGCAATATAAGCTGTGCTAACCAATTTGTTTTGCAACATTTATTTTTATTATTTTTATTGTAATTAATAGATTTTCGTGTATTTTTAGGCTGTTGTAATTTTTAGATCCTCGTGTACTTAGCCGATTGTAAAGTAAGGATGAGGGTTTTTATCTTTTATTCGATTAGGTTATATAATCGGCCTTTACTATTTTCTTGTATATTTTGGATGTATGCTTTATTTTTCCACAATTTATTTTTTGCATTTTTGCTTTAGCATCGGCTGAAATAAATAAACACAAATTGGGGTTAGAGAAAGATAATAAAGCAAATCAAATATGGTAATATTAACTGTAAAATGAAAGCAAGCTAGAGGTTAAGTAAGTCACTTGCCCGAACCCTAAATCTCTGGATTAGGTACAACAGTCTGTTCTCAGTAGGGAGCTATACCGGAATTCCTGGATGAGCTGATCTGGGTGGCAACTCTGTCACTGATCATGGGATTTATGTTTCGGGATCTTTAAGTTAAAATGGGAAAATTTTTTCTACAAAGGAATTTCCAAATAAATCCATGATTTTCCTAACTCAAGATAAACAAAGCCCATTTTCCAAAACCAATCGGAACGAAAACGTTTTCCCCAGTTCGCTTCGCCGCTTTTCTAATCTCTTTGTAAAAAGGTCATCCGCTCACAGTGGCGACTCCGCTGGGGAGAAACTGTTTCTTAAAAAAGTTTTCAAAAAAACTTAAGGAACTTAGGCAACTACGGATATAAAACCTCGCTTGTAGTCGCTTCACTAGTTCATACTACCATATTTGTTTGCACCTTGCATATCGTGACATTTTCTTCTTCTCAATCCCTCTAACACACTGATCAGCCCCGGTTTACCGAAGAAGGTGGACTACCTCTTCCACCAGGATTGGAGACACCTGACGGGGTAAACCACTTATAGCACTGCATGACCTTACATCGTGTTCTACAGTGGGGAAGTGTATAATCGCTATGGGAACCTATACAACCCTTGGTTTTGACTTTGGCCACATGTAATGGCTTAGCAACTTCCCCTAGGATTACCAAAATTTAAAATTCAAAATGAACATCAAGTGGACAGTCCCTATGTGACCATTTCACTTCATAACATCGACCTATAAAGCGCCTAAACTCTACCCGTGTGCCGGTACACACGCGGTCATCTCACTACAAGTCATTAGGTGCCCCAAAGGTGCCGAACCCTTATCCGTGTGGCGGCTACCATGAGACATTTTTGCATCATTTTACATAGCATTAGGCACTCTTGGGACATCCCAAACAAAGGAAATTTAAGCATGCAAAGATCATCCTCATTTTCATTTCCATTCATGAAGCATCATTCTCCACGACACCATGTCATTCATCTACCATCCCTAACTCTCCACTTATGATGTAGGACCATACACATGTGAGACTAGAAAAGGCTAAAGCTCCGTAAAGACAGTTCACAGGGTAAGCTGGACGACCAAGGATAAGGTCTCAGGCTTTGAGGGCTGTTGGGGAACGGAGAGCAGTAGAAACTGACAGTGATTCCGATTCCGGGGAGGAAGTGGAAATGGATAATCAAACACCAAGTCTTGCTGATGCCCTAAAGGACTTCCTGAGATCTCAGGATTTCCGTGACATGCTGAAAGATGCGGGCTGTTGTAAGGGAAACCAGGGATATCGGAACCAGTAGGCCCTGAAAAGGAAAGGTAGATGAATCTTCTTAGTACGGGGCTGATGTCTCAGCCAGTGTGGAGAAGCTGCAAGAACCATGGAAAAGAAAACGAAGGCCAAGTACTCTGAACTTGATGAAGTAGTGGCTGAACTGAAGAAAGGGGCCAACATCAGTCTGGGCTCCAAGAGAGGTGTGAATGTCGATGCAATGATCAACAAGGGCATTGAGACCTTCCCTATTGGGTTTCAAGTGCTGAAGATTTGTTCTTATATGGGGAACGGCTCCCCAGAAGCTCATATGAATCTGTATGTCCGGATAATGCTGACGATGGGTGCCATTAAACAGCAGCTGGTTAACTTCTTCCCGACCACACTGGAATGGGGAGCCCTAAATTGGTACAACTCTCTGGCAGAAGATGTGCAATCTGATTGGGAAGCCTTATCAGTGGCTTTCATCAAATACCACAGCTTTAATACTAAAATCCAGGTGAAGCTGTACGATCTGGAGAGGGTTAACAGAAGCCCAATGAATCCTTTGATGCCTATTATCAGAGATGGATGAACAAAATGATCCTGCTGAAGAATCACCCCGACGAGGATGAACTGATTCAAAAGTTGATTGACGGGAGTAGGGACATCTTCTGAAACAACATGAAATTCCACTCTTTCAGTGAGCTTAGTGAAGTATATAGCATGGCAATGAAAATTGAGAGAGATGAAGAAGAAAGGGTAGTAAACCAAAGGAGCAGCAAAGGCTCCGGGTATAGTTCAGGGTATCGGTCAAATGCTGCGACTAGGTCAAGCAGTGGGTCTGGGTCTGGTTCTGCATGTAAAAGTGGATAGTTTTCAGAGACCAAGCAAACAGGAGTAGCTGTTGTGTCTCAGCAGTAGGGAAACCAAGGCAGAAATCCAGATGGTCAAGGCATATCACCCTGGGCCTTCTCCTTAGCTAAGATCTTCGCCAAGTGCAGAAATGGTGGTCTGTTGGACTCTTTCAAGTCATTTGAGAAGCCAGCAGAGGAAGACAAGGATAATTTCTACACCTACCATGTTATGGTGGGACATAAGACCAACAATTGCTATAAGCTAAGAGATGCCATTTAGAAGCTGATCGACGAGGGGAAGCTATAAGAGCCCACCAAGCCTAGCACCAAGATGAATCCACTGCCAGTATTTGAAAGGCAGGTCAATATGGTACAGTCGAGGCTACTAGACAATTTCAGCTTTGCCTAAGTCCTATAGGCAAACCTTATGGTACAGTCTGTGATGGCCCATGAAACAGGGGCAAAGTCAGAATGTGAAGAGTTGACAGAGTGAAAAGAGGTAAAGCTAGTGAGTTTGGATGATCTAGACTCCAAAGATGAATACGAAGAATATGGCTGTATTGAGACCGTCAAGCAGCCAGTAGTGGAGATAAAAGTTTCTGAAGTCCAGAATGTAACAAGGAGTGGTAGGGTTTACCAGCTGCTGATTCAGCAGAATGAAAAGGCTCCAGTGACCGGGTCAGGTAGTATGTTAGCACCAAAAGAAGTAGAAAAAGAAGACCAGGTTGTTTCTCAATTGAAAAAGACCCCAGTACAGGCCAAAGTAGCTTTGGAAGCCCAACTACAAGAAACAGGATGGGTTCAAGCGAGGTAGGAGCAATTGGCAGCATTAGATGAAAAACGTTTGAAAGCACTGGATCACCTGTAGATGTATCAGCGCAGAATGGCTAGGGCTTATAATTGAAACGTGAAGTATCCCAGATAGCAGCTGAAAGTCAGGGATCTAGTTCTGAAATAGTTAAGGCCTACAAATATGGACGCCCACGGGAAATTCAAACCGAATTGGGAGGGCCCTTATGTGGTGAAGAAAGTGCTATCGAAGGGTGGTGTAAGCATCGCAGACATGGACGGGAATGAATTTGCAAACCCTATCAATCAAGACCGCCTAAAGCCTTACTATGTCTAAAAAAAAATCCAACAACAAAAAGAGTCTGCTAGGTTGAAAACTCGAAAAGGGCGGCCTAGGTAAAAATCAGGAGACGAGTGAAAATGATCAGTCAGAAAATCCACAAGGGACGGCTGGTGATGGATTCTGGTTCTGTGTGGAATGTATACCATTTTGGGAACCAATCTTTTCAAATGTATTCATGCTACTTTCATCAATAAAGTGTGATGTTTTGCTTAAATATGTTCGCATGGTTATGTCAGATGCATAAACAAAATTATCTCGCCTAAACATCCATTTAAGGAAAGCACTTTGCATTAAATTGGTTAAAAGACTCACATTATTCAATGATGAAATGTGCTAAAATGTTTACAACTCACAATCTTTTCTTTTCCTTCAAATTCAATTCATCATTCCTTAGAGCGGTCGAAAATTTTGAAACAGATTCAAATTCAAGAGCCACAAGACCTTCCAAAAAAAAAAAAAAAGAAGAGCTCGCTAAGGTGAAAACCGAATAGGCACCTTAGGCAAAAATTAGAGCAGCTCGCTGAGCTGAAAACCCACGTCGGGTAATTCAGGCAAAATTTAGAGCACTTCCAGATTTTACCATTCCGAGGGGGCAGTAAAGTGGAACCCTTCCAACATTCCCCAGTAGAAGCTCTTCTACTATTCTCCAGCAGAATCCTCTACACTATTCCCCAGCGGAGACACTCTCATTCCCCAGTGGAGACACTTTCATTCCCCAGCAGAGACCCCTTTCACCATTCCTCGGCAGAAGCCTTTCCATATGTCCTTTAGTAGGATCACCTGTGCTATTCCCCAGCGAAACTATCACAAAGAGTGCCATCACTTTCTCCCTAGCAGGAACCCTTCCATGATATCTTCCCCAGCAAGAGCATCCAAATTACTCTCAGTGGGACCTTTACAAGGGGCATTTTCATTTCCTCTCTAGTAAGTCATCGCACATCCCCAACAAGGCTATAAGGATCATGCCGCCCATAGGGCGTACTTCCTCAGTTAAAAGCCAGTCAGAGTCATGGCATAACCTCCACAAACATCCCCAGCAGGAATGTGAGACGCTCGAGTTAGACATGGCAGGAAACATATCTTTTAGAATCTGCATTCATATGCATCATCATGCATACATACATATCATGTATAAAGGACTCATTCCCAGCTAGTCTTCATTTTTTATCGAACGGGTAAAAATCTTTGTTCAAAATCTCTCGATCAAGGAATAAAGACTCGCTATTTCAAATGCAGGAATTCATCAACCTTGGTCCGCCGCGGATATAGATAGATCTAGTATCGGCTTACATCAACTTCCCAACAGATCCACCTCGGGTAACCTAGACCGGTATTGGTCTAGATCAACTTCATTCTAGATCCCCAGCAGATCCACCTTAGGTAACCTAGACCCGGTATCAGTCCAGATCAGCTTCATTCCAGATCCCCAGCAGATCCAACTCGGGTAACCTAGATCCTGTATCAGTCCAGATAGGCTTCATTCCAGATCTCCAGTAGATCCACCTCGAGTAACATAGACCCGGTATCGGTCCAGATCAGCTTTATTTAAATATCTAGCAGATCCACCTCGGGTAACATAGACCCGGTATCGGTCCAGATCGGCTTCATTCCAGATCGCTAGCAGATCCACCTCGGGGTAACCTAGACCCGGTATCGGTCCAAATCGGGTTCATTCCAGATCTCCAGCAGATCCACCTCGGGTAACCTAGACCCTGTATCGGTCCAGATCAGCTTCATTCCAGATCCCCAGCAGATCCACCTCGGGTAACCTAGACCCAGTATCAGTCCAGATCGGCTTCATTCCAGATCCCCAACAAATCCACCTCGGGTAACCTAGACCCGGTATATGTCCAAATTGGCTTCATTCCAGATCCCCAGTAGATTTGCCTCGAGTAACCTAGACCCGGTATCAGCTTATTTCATCATCAACTTTGCCTCGGGTAACCTAGACCCGGTATCGGCTTATTTTGACTCATCACTACAGCTCAGGTATGTCTTTCTTTCCTTCTGTTTGCGGCTCTTCATTCGCTTTCTCAAGTTCCCCTTAGGTAACCTAAACCTGGTATCGGATATTGAATTTTATCACCTGAGGGGTAGCTGTGAGCGGTGGGTTTTCCCGACCTCTATGATGAGAATTCCTGTGCTACCTATCGAACGAACGAACACGAACCGGACTTGAAAACGACGGAATGTTGCCTGGAGTTTCTCAAATGTCCTGAAAACCAAGCTATTCGCAATTCGAAATCCCCGAAGAGGTCTCCCGAGTGGTTTCTAGGGTTTAGGGTGCACGCCCGATTTTTGAAATTTTGCCTGGGCTCTTGCTAAAGCCACACGGCTCTAGCTTTTAAGCTAGAGCCGGGCAGCTCTAGTACAAACTAGAGCCGTAAGGCTCTAGTGGGTGAGCCAAGTTGCTCAGCAAAGCAGAGCAACTGGCTCGGCAGAATGGGAAATGGGGCAAAATCAGAGAAAGTCAGGCGGCCATTTAATGTTTGAAATGACAAAAAGGGGAGGGTATAAAAGAAAAGAAAAATCAAATCAAAAGGAAAAGGGAGTTAGTCTTGAGCAGAGAAAAAATAAGTTTCCAAGAAACAGGGAGAGGAAAAGAAACAGAGAAAGAAAGGGAAGAGGGGCCGAGACATAAGCTAAGAGAGGTGATCCAAAAAATAAGGACTAAGACTTAAAATCAAACTTTAAATACAAGTTGCTTAACCTTTGCTCATTGATTCAGGATCGTTTCAGATTCATTTCGGCTTGTTTTGGATTGTTATGGTTTTCGGCCGGTTAAGTTTCCAGGAAACATTCCAAGCTTTCAATCTGTTTCTTGAAATTCAAAGCATCAAAATAACACCAAGGTAAACTCTAAGAGGCCTTAAACCTGTTTGAATTGTGTTTTCTGTGCGTTTTCTTCTTTTTTGCAACTTTTGGAAGCCGGATTGCCGAATAGAGCCGGGCAGCTATGTTCATGATGAATAAAGCTGGGCGGCTCTAATGCCAGAGCCGCCCGGTTCTGTTCTTCAGGGATACATTTTTGAATCATCCCGATCGGCCAAAAACAATCTGTTTTCCATTTTGCGCATTCTGTTGTGATCGTTTTCGGCCCAAATCCATCCGTATGTCATAAAATTTTGGTTTTCAAATTTCTGTACGTACGAATATTAGGATTTTTGGTGTTTCCCGGTTTTATTTTCTGAGTTTTGGGGTTGTTTTATCCAAATCGGATCCATAGTCCAGCATTAGCGGACTCTCGAATCCTATAAAATCCCCAGAAAATATTGAAAATGAGCAAAACAGTATTTTTCATAAATGTTTTTTTCGTGTGTTTATTGCATTTTGGACCTTAGATGGATTATGTATTTAGGAACCCGCACGAACGGAACCCTGGATTCCGGGATAACAGACCCACAAAAATGGAAATTTGCATGTAACCGAGCCAAATGTTTTCCAAAAATTGATTTTCCAGCAAAAAAATCACAGGGCGTTTTAAAACCATTTTCCAGGTCTAACCAGTCTGACCAGTCTGGTCGACCCGATTATCCCCAAAATGCATGCCACCATTTCCTAAATTCCTAATTCTGTAAAAATAATAAAGCAAATCAAATATGGTAATATGAACTGTAAAATGAAAGCAAGCTAGTGGTTAAGTAAGTCACTTGTCGGAACCCTAAAACTCTGGATTAGGTATAGCAGTCTGTCCTCGGTAGGGAGCTGTACCGGAATTCCTAGATGAGCTGATCCGGGTGGCGACTCTATCACTAATCTTGAGATTTAAGTTTCGGGGTCTTTAAGTTAAAACCGAAAAATGTTTTCTACAAAGGAATTTCCAAATAAATCCATGATTTTCCTAACTGAAGATAAATAAAGCCCGTTTTCCAAAACCAATCAGAACGAAAACGTTTTCCCTGGTTCGCTTCGCCACGTTCCTAATCTCTTTGTAAAAAGGTTGTCTGCTCATGGGAATTTAGCAGTTGTATCCAGATCTTGATCAATATATGACCATTGCTTTGTAGCTCTTGAAGGTACACTAACCGTTGGAGCTTGTGAAGAAGATTTATAGTTGTTGCTTTGAGATCATAAGGAGAGCTATCTGTTGCTTACAGCCTCTGAAAGAATAATAGCAGTTGTAAATAGCTCTTGAAGTAATATCCATTTTGATCTTCTGATGCTTTTGGTTAAGCTTTGTAAGCTTAAACACAATTTACTTCATTACAACATAATTGTAATTAAAATATGATATTTCTATTTAGCATGTATGTCAACTTTTATGTCAACTTTCCATTTGTTGTCATCATCGAAACACAATTCATCACATTCAAACCACCACCAAAGAGAATGTGATCCTTTTCTTTTCTCAATTGAACTTTCCAAACATGACCATTTTGTATCGTTATCTTATCTACATTGAAGAGTTCATCTCCTTGTTCATATAATCTTTATATGAATGCTCTATTGTTTTTGGTTATGGATTTCTTTTATCTTTTTCGACAGATACTTTCTTTGAAATGTTCTGTTTGATTTTGGTTATGGATTTCTTGTATCATTTTGGGCAGAGTATTGTATTGAAGTTTGTGAGTAAATATAAAGATGATTTATCCAATGTAGTTAAGATAAGGATACTTAATGGCCATGTTGGGAAAGTGCAATTAAGAAAAGTAAAGGATCACATTTTTCTTTGGTGGTGGTTTGAATGAATTTTTTCAATAAGTAATTGTATCAAGGTATAATTAGGGTATAACCAGTCTATTGTCATTTTATGAATAAGTAGAATTAGTGTCTTAAGGTATAACTAAGGTATAATCACTATAATAATGCATCTTAAGGTATAACCAAGGTATAATCATTGCAATAGTGTTATTATACCTTAGTTATACCTTCTGATACACTAATTATACATTAGTGATACGTTTTGATAAAGTAATACACTAATTGTACCTTAGTTATATCTTATGATACACTTATTCTACCTTATTTATACCTTTTGATACACTGTTATACACTACTTATATAGTGTTATACATTGCTTATACACTGTTATACATTTCTTATACACTACAATGCTTAAAAAATTATTAAATAAGGTACAAACAATGTATAAATAAGGTATAATCAATGTGTCTGTAGGTATAATTAGTATATCATAAGGTATAACTAAGGTATAATCAGTGTATTAATGTATCAGTAAGTATAACTAAGGTATAACAAGAGTACCAAAGGTATAACTAAGAAAAAATTAAGGTATAATAAAACTACTATATTGATTATACTTAGTTATTCCTGAAGATGCACTATTACAGTGATTATTCTTTAATTATACCTTAGTTATACTTACTGATAAAATTTTACACTGATTATACCTTATGATTCTCTAATTATATATTCTAATTCTCTGATTATACCTTGTTTATACTTTGATACCTTGTTTATAACTTACTGATACTCTAATGTATTTTATTTGCTATTGGTGTAGTTTTGTTGTTATTTTTTATATGAAATCTGCATAATATTGTCATATACATTCTATATACTTTTTTTTATAGTTTGATACAATTATTTAGGTTAGGTATACATTAGACCTTGTTCGTACATTAAGATTCACAGATTATACCTTAGTTATACCATCTGATATATTAACACACTAATTACACCTTAGTTATCTTAAGATTCAGTTATTATAGCTTCAGATATACTGATTAAACCTTAGTTATATCTTTGTACAACCATTATACCTTAGTTATACCTTTGATACTCTTATTATATGTTAGTTATACCTTTGTACAACTGTTATACCTTTGTACAACCTTAGTTATATTTTTGTACAACTGTTAAACCTTAGTTATACTTTAGTTATACTTTTGATACTCTTATTATACGTTAGTTATACCTTTGTACAACTATTATACCTTAGTTATATCTTTGATACTCTTATTATACCTTAGTTATACCTTTGATACTCTTATTATATATTATTTATACCTACTTAACTGTTATACCGTATTTACTCCTTAGTTATATCTTTATACAACTGTTATACCTTATTTATACCTTAGTTATACCTTTGATACTCTTATTATACCTTAGTTAATTCATATGTCTGTGATCGACTTGATGTTTGTGTTTCAGCAACGTATTTGTTTGAATTAGTGAGGCAGTGGTGGAGGGATATTTGCAATTTTTATGAATATGTGTTCTTCAGTCCAAGTTCCATTATGATTGAGCAGAATTGCGATTTTCTTCCATGTCTATGAATGATTTTTTATGTTTTTGTGATGCAGCAATATCTTTGATTGTATCAATGAAGCAGTTAAAATTTGCAATTTCTGTTATTGCTGCAATTTCTACGGTTAGCGATTGCTGTGTTTTGCGATTTCTGGGAGAATGGTGGTATTTTAGAGATTTTGATTCTTTGTTGTGGTTTTTTTCCTAAAGAAATCACGTAATATATGAATGCTTAAATCATGTAATTTTAAAATTTTGAAAAGTTTTTAAGGTATTTAAGCAAAGATTTTCTGTTCATATAAAAAAGAAACAGGGTAGCAAAATATAAGTACTTATGTAAAATCCCCCAAAAAATATAGCAATATGACAACAAAACAACTAAGATAAACCCTAGCCCCGTATACTATCATTATCTTGCCAATTTAAACCCAAAGCATTTTAGTTTTACACCCATATAAACCCTAAGTATAAAACCCACTAAATGTCTAAATTTGTGCCACCCACTTCCAAGCCGTCATCTCCTTCATCTCCCTCTTTTAGTCTTTTGCAGTCTCCTTCTAATTACCAGAAAAGCAATATTGTGGCATTCAGTTCAGTCTCCCTCTTCAAATGTAATGGGGTTTTATTTCTTCCTTCACAAATTCTTTTATTCTAATTATTTTAATTCTCTCCTTGTTCTTAATGTTAAAAGGCACTTTAATTTTTTTTCGGTGGTCTAAAAAGGTTTTTACTTTGGTTGCAAAAGGTGAAGATTGAAGAGATGGACACAGATCGTGATTTTAGAGTTCACAATTTTTTTTCAGCATCGTAATTAATTGAGAAAACCGGGTTTTGATCGGTTCACTAGATAACCCTTTTTACGGTTTGAACTGATCAATGTCGGTTTTTTCCTAAATCACCCTTTTGAATTAAACCAATCAAACTTATGGTCAGTTCACGATTAAACCGGTCGAACAGGCCTATCTAGTCTGATTTTGATAACATTGATAAATAAGTAATTGTCCAGAAATCCAAAATCTCTTGAATAGGGTGTAGAAATCATTCAGGGATCACTATACTGTAACACCCTATACTTTTGCTATATACAAGAATTCTACTAACACTTTCCATATGACATCCGTCTGAAAAGCAACTGTAGACCTAACGAGTTGCTACACATAAATTATAAAACATTAACAAATTGAAAAATCACAACATGATGAATATAAATCATTAACAAATTCAACAATCATAAACAGTCATACGTATGCAATGTCAACACACAGTCATACACATGTAAATGAATATTCCGTTTCTTTTAATTGTTGTGACATAACTAGCCAAACAACTGCCCCTGGATCCTGTAATTCATGTAATATTATGGCCAGTCCTGTAAGCATGTAGTGACCTTTCAGTCCATAAGATTCTGTAATTTTTGTAATTCTGTAATTCTGCAATCCTGTAATTTTGTATTTCAGAAACTGGCCATATAGAGTCATGATTCTGTAATTCATATATTTGCAGTGTCTGGATAGGTATGTCACAATGCCCTTTTATGTTTCATGTAATCATGTTCAAATGCATATATCATATAATCCATATTAAGTAATTAACATATATTCACATGTATAAATTCTACATATACCATATATCATGTGCAAGTACGTTTAACACATATACCATGTGACATGTAATCATGTACACTGACTTTCACATATAATATTTAATTCATGTATTCATATAACACATATCACTCACTATTCCCGTATCGACATATCTCACATACAAGTTCTTATCAAACCTATACTTACAAGTAGTCACAAACATCTCCAAATAATATATTTATTATCATCACATCTCCAATTCTAGCATCAAGTAGTCTCATATTGCTAATAAAATCTATCTAATTATATCTATATATTTGTTTCTATCTATTTGGCTTGGACTTGATATTAACTTAATATTAAGCTTCCTACGTATCCCGATAATTCCAATTTGGAAATCAAAGCCACGTAGTTCTCGTAATTTTAAAATAACTTAAGGTCATTCTTATATAGTTTATTCCATATAATACATCTTTCTGTCATTATTTACATATACGTTTACTATTCATACATACGGTTACTATTCACAAATACAATATATCACTATTTACTAAATTATAAAAAATCAGCCAAAATATCATATATTCCTTCAAATTCATTTCTAGTAATCTTTCATATTTTCTTTACATATAAGTATCATATAAACTAATTATTCAACTAGTAATACAATTATTTAACCCAAAATACTTCAATAATTCATATAAAATAATCTGTCCAAAATCATCAAAAACTCCAAAAATTAATGTTACTCCAAATAATTCATAGATCAATATAAAAATCCCAAACCAATAGAAACCCACCGGAAAATATTCCACTTTCCGGAATAGTACCTATAATTCGGACGAAGAACACCACTAGATTCACAGCACTGCTAGGAGTCCAAATATACCAATTTTATTCTCATAGCACTTCATATTTAGAATTAATTTACAAAAATACTCCAAAATTACATTTCCAAATACGCCATCATATAAACCTCTAAACAAAATCTTAACCGTACATAATGAAATTCACTTAGTTCTGATCACGTACCTGTAATTTCATCATGATCAGACCACGGAACCTTTCCTTATGAATTTCTTCCTTATCAATTTCCTTATCAATTTCCTCCACATAAATTTTAATTCCTTTCGATTATATCCTTACTGTGCATATAATTTTCATCCCCAGAACTTTCTATTTTTATATTTCTTCAATATTTCACCCCATAAATATATGCTCAAATATATATATGTATTTTACCGTTGAAAATCTATTCCACAAAAATCATCAAATTATAATATTGCTTATAAATATTAATACTTATTGAATTTTTGAATTTTAGGATATTACACTATACTTTCTTTGTATTGATCCCGGGTGGCAACTCCACACTAATCAAATAATTCACTAAGCCACCTAGTCGAGTCTCGTCCACAAAACGAGCATAGGAGCTGGGCATGTCATGCCCTCTCTTCCCCAAACATCCTGGCCTTTGCAGTCCTATGTGCTCATAATGGAGACTCCATTGGGGATTTATTTAGACAATTCCGGAAGGGTTCTACTCTAAAACTTTTAACACCTTATCCAAATTGGTTTATAAGTGCCTCATTTCACTACACTTTTACACACTTGCACCCAGGTTCCTTTTTAACTCGATAACCTTGTGATTACATTACTATGTCTTCCTGAGACATGGGATGTGAAAGCATTGTTACCACCCATAGCCTAGTACTTGGTACAGTCGCTTAGACCCTTAAGTGGGGAGACATATTGGAAGTACGATATGTTATGGGGACCTTGATGTTATCCCTAAACCTTTGACTCAAAACTCATGAGGCAACCATAGTAATCTCCTTTGAATTACCAAAACTATGGATTGAAATTGCATTTTTAAGAGATGCGTTTGTCCATTCCTTGTTGATGACAAAGGAACCAAATACCTAGGAAAGATATTTCACAATGCCAAATCATGAAGAAATAAGGTTGGAACTGTGTACATCTTATGCATGCTATATGGACTTGAAACTAATCTTTTGTTCATGATTGTGCATACATGTAAACATAGGCTATGTAGAATAAGATCATTTCTTTGTATACATTTAGAGTTAAGTGAAATTCTATCCATGTGTACTATGAGCGGATGACCTTTTTCGAGTACGGGAAACACGGTGAAGCGAACCGAGGATTTTTTATCAATTTTGATTTATATGATAATTATGGTTACAAAATTCCTTTTGGAAAATGATTTTCATAAAAGATTTGAGACTGAAATCTCAAAGAAAATATAGGAGTCACCACTCGGCTCAGCTTAACCAGGAAATTTGGGTATAGCCGAAACCGGTGAGGGCCATTACCTTCTATGAGCACGGGTTTTTCTCGACCTCTATGATGAGAGTCCTATGTTACCTTTTAAGCAGACGAATATGAATTGGACTTGAAAATGCGTGGGATGTTGCCTGGAATGTCTCAAACACTTTGAAAACCGAACGGTCCTCGATCTGAAATTCTGAGAAAGGTCCTTCGAGTGATTAGAGGGCCTAGAGGTGAGTGTGGGATTTAGGAGAATCTGTCATGACTCTGATTAGAGGCACACAACTATAGTTTTACAACTACAACCGTGTGACTATAATTCAGAGCCGCACAACTATAACCTTATAGTCGCGTGGCTCTGTCGAGTGGGTCGAATTTTTTTTCCTAAATAGCATAATCAGAATTTGACAGGGATTGGGTCTCTACATTAGCGGAATTTTCCTGAACTTTAAGGGGTCATAAGAGCAGAACAAAAGGGAGAGGAGAAAAAAGAAAGAGAGGAGACAGAAGGAGAGAGAATTGGAGTCTCATTCTAGGTGAGAAAATAAAAAGAGAGAAAACTAAGAACTAAAAAACAAAAACAATTAACAAAAACACCTAAAATAGACTCAGAAACACTTAGGGTGAGGGTTTTCTAGAGACTTTCATTCACTTGGGACTATTATCGGGCCTAATCGGATTGATTCAAGATACATATTTGAAGTTTCAGAGCATTTGCAGGATTCTAGGTGCGTTCCACCTTGTCAATACACTTTCGGACATCAAACACGCTGGAACATCGACATGGTAAACTCTGAGAGGCCTTAAACTTGCCCTTATTTGCTTTTTGTCATGATTTTTCTATGTTTTATTGAATTTCCAGAAACTAGCTGTTTGATTACAACCGTGCAGCTCTAACTAGAGCCGAGCGGCTATAATCCCCTAGAACAGAGCCGAGCAGCTGTAACACTACAGCCGCACAACTATGTTCATCAGGGCAAAAACTCGAAAAGCCCTTAAATCGATCGAAAGCAGCCAGATTCCATTTTGTTCATTATGTTATGATTTATTTTCATCCTAATCACATCCATTATACTCTGAATTATGGTTTTCAGTTCTCATTGAACGTTGATGGAGATTTTCAGATTCTTTGGTTTCGGTTTTTGAGTTTCAGGGTTGTTCGATCCGAATTGAATCCTCTGGCCTGCTATAGCGGACCCCCAGGTTCCTCAAAGTCCTTGAAAACCATTGAAAATGATCAAAACCGTGATTTCCAAAGCAAAGAAAACCAATTTCGGGTTCTGGATTGTATAGCCGCGTGGCGCTAACAGAGCCGCATGATGCTGTCTTCAGAATAAAACCATTTTTGATGTGTTTACTGCTTTTTGACCTTGAATGGATGTTTGTAATTAGGAACCCTCACGAATGGAACCCCGAGTTCTGGGATAACCGACCCACTAAACCAAGGTAATTTGCATGTAATTGAGCCAAATAGTTTTCCAAAACTGTTTTCAAGCACAACCTATAGGGCGTTTCTAAAACCGTTTTCCAGGTCTAGCCGAGTAAGTCACCTGGACTTCTTGGTTATCCCCTAAATGCATGCTCCCACTCTGTAAGATTCCCTATTCTGTCTTATATAAGTCCTACTTGTGTTTGTAATATGACTGTGCTAGCCAATTTGTCTTGCAGCTTTTATTTTTCTTTATTTTTATTTTGAATGTATTTTATAGATTAATCGTGTATTCTAGGAGATTGTACTTTTTAGATCTTCGGGTATCTAGGCGGTTGTAATGGTGAGGATGAGAGCTTTTTTCTTTTTGGGTTGTAATAAGTGACCTCTATCTCTTTTTGGTTTGATTTTGATGTATGGTTTGTATTTCTACACTTTAATGTTATACAATTTATTATGTCATCTGAGTGAGCATGGGCTAATAACAAGAGATAAAAATGGGTAGAGAATTAAGTGAGTAAAATATTGTCATATGCAATTATAAACGAATACAAACTTGAGGTTGAATAGGTAAGTTGCCCGAACCCTAAATCTTTGGATTAGGTACAGTAGTCTACGTTTTGTAAGGAGCTGTACCAGAATTTCCCAGATGAGCTGATCCGGGTGGTGACTCTGTCACTGATCTTGAAGTTTAAGTTTCGAGGTCTTTAAGTTAATAAAATGGGATTTTGTAAAATGTAAAAACCAGTTTTCTAAAAGCTCACACTCAAAGGAAAGGTTTTCTATAAAAAGGATTTCCAAACAAATCAATGGCTTTCCTAAGCAAGATGCAAATTTCCAAACAAACAAAACTTCCAAACCCTCTTTTCTTTTTTCCCCGGTTCGCTTCACCGCTTTCCACTCTAAAAGGTCGTCCACTCACAATGGTGACTCTACTGGGGATTAAAAGTTTCTTAAAATGTTTTTTATAAAAACTTAAGGAACTTAGGCAACTACTGAAATATAACCTCGCTTGCAGTCATTTACTAGATCATAGTACCATATTTTACTCACACTTGCATATGATGACATTTTCTTCTTCTTAACCCCTCAAACTCACTGATTAGCTTGGTTTCCTTTAGAAGGTGACCTACCTCTTTCCCCAGGATTGGAGGCACCCGATGGGGTAAATGACTCATAGCATCACATGAACCTCTCATGTTCTATGTGGAGGAGTGTAATTTCGCTATGGGGACCTGTACGACCCTTGGTTTGACTTTGGCCCACATGTAATGACCTAGTAACTTCCCCGTAGGGTTACCAAAACATAAACATGAAATTGTACATTAAGAGTATGCCTTTGGTATCCCCGGTTGATACCAAAGAGACCCAACACCTAGGAAGAATGCAAGACCAATTAAAAGGAGGAATAAGGTTGGAAGGGTGAGCATATTGTTGTGTGTGCTAACGTTTGTTCTATGATGGTTTTTATTTGACCTTTTCATGAAGCATCAATCACCTATAATCATTCGTGTGCCATTTTAACCACATCTTCGTGCAGCCATTTTCAAAACATCAACATATGTGTGACATTGATACTAACCACATCTTCGTGCAGCCACGACATTTCATTTGTGTGCCATATACATCTCGTGTGTTGACATTCCCATGAAGCATACACGACATCATCCCGTGTGTCATGCATCCTAACCACGTCTTCGTGCAGCCACTTGCATTTTATGTGACATTCACATCATCTCATTCCATTTAATGACAGGACGTTCTAGGTATGCCCTTCACGACCATTTCATTCCATATTGGGCGTCCCAAAACTACCCGTGTCCTGCCTATGCACCAGATTGCCCTTGGTGTGAGCATTGGTTTTTTCCCGACCTCTATAATGACAACCAGTTGTTACCTATTGAATAGATGAACGTGAGTCAGATTTGAGAATGACCAAAATAATGCCTGAAATTTTCTCAAACGGCCCGAAATTCAGAAGAGTCCTTGATCCGAAAACCCGAAAAGAGTCCCTCGAGAGATTAGGAAACTTAGGTGCGCATGCAGGCTCTATCTAGAGTCGCACGACTGTAATCTATAGTCGCATGACTGTAATCTACAGTCACATGACTGTAACAATTACAGTCGCATGACTATAATTATAGTCATACGACCATAATATTTGACTCAGCATATTCCTAAATAGGAAGAATTCTATTTTGGCTGGAATCTTGGGCGTGATTTCAGGGAATTAGGGCTATAAAATAGACAGAAAAAGAGGCAGAAACAAAAGGGGGAGGAGGAATCAATTCTAAAAAATGAGAGAGTTTTCTAGTGAGAGAGAGGAGCTTTTAGAGAGAGAAGGGAGAAAAACCAAGAGAAATCAAGGGAAATCAGAACAAAAACACTTAGAAATACACTGGGACCTTGAGTGAGGGTTAGGGAATAGGTTCAATCATAACAATTCTCGGGTTCCGTTCGGATCAATCCGGGACACACTTGTTTGAGAATTTTGGATCGTTTGGAGATTTTAGGCGAATTCCGATGTCCACATCCGACTCCAGTCATCCAAACATACTGGGACGCAAAATAGGTAAACTCTGAGAGGCCTTAAAACTCATTTCACGATGATTTGTGATTGATTATATGTTTAAAAATATTTATCCAAAAAACTGTCTGTGCAATTACAGCTGCACGACTGTAATTATAGTCACACAACTATAATTATAGTCGCACTATTGTCATTGTCTGGAACACAGCTGTGCGACTGTATATTACAGTTGCACAACTATATTCTTCTGGGCAAAAGCTTGAAATGCCCAAATTCGACTGAATGCAGCCATTTTTCCTGTTTTAAATGATTTTTCATGATTCAATTCAGTCAAATCACATCTGTACACTATAAAATTATGGTTTTTGGATTTCTAATAAAACGAATGTTAGATTTAGGGTTTTGTTGGTTTCAATTCTTAGAATTCGTGGTTGTTAGATCTCCAATCTGATCCTCGGTCCAGTGATAACGGACCCTCGGATTCCCAGAAATTCCTGAAATAATCGAAATCAATTGAAATAATGATTTTAGAAAATCAAGAAAACCACTGTCAGGCACTATTCATTACAGTCACACGACTATAATCATTACAGCCATATGACTATAAATTACAGTCGCACGACTGTAATATAGTTGCATGACTGTAGAGATGGGTAGATGGTAGAATCATGGGATGACCCACATGGACGTTGTCTCGTGATGCTGTCTTCAGAATCAAACCTGTTTTTGGCATGTTTACTGCTTTTAGACCATAGATGAATGTTTGGAATTAGGAACCCCCACGAATGGAAACCCGAGTTCCGGGATATCCAACCCACTAAATCGAAGAAATTTACATGTAATTGGGACAAACCTTTTTCTAAAACCGTTTTCAAGCATAAAAAATATACAGGGCGTTTCTAAAGCCGTTTTCTAGGTCTAACCGAGCAAGTCGCCCGGACTTCTTGGTTATCCCCTAAATGCATGTCCTCACTTCTTAAAATACCCATTCTGTCTTATATGAGTCCTGTATGTGTTTGGGATATATCTGTGCTAACCATTTGTTTTGCATCTTTTATTTTTCTTTATTTTCGTTTTGGATGTATTTCATAGATTAATCGTGTATTCTAGGCGATTGTACTTTTTAGATCCTCATGTATCTAGGCAATTGTAATGGTGAGGATGAGAGCTTTTTTCCTTTTTTTGGGTTGTAATAAGGCCTCTACTTCATTTTGGTTTATTTTTGGATGTATGGTTTATATTTTCGCACTTTAATTTTATGCACTTTATTCTTGTCATCTGAATGAGCATGGGCTAGTAGTAAAGGATTAAATTGGCTAGAGAAAGATAATAAGTGAGTAAATTATCATCATATGCACTTTTAAATAAACACAAGCTCGAGGTTGAATAGGTAAGTTTCCCGAAACCCTAAATCTCTAGATTATTTATAGTAGTCTACGCTCGGTAGGGAGCTATACCGGAATTTCCCGAATGAGCTGATCCAGGTGGCGACTCTGTCACTGATCTTGAAATTTAAGTTTCGAGGTCTTTAAGTTAATGAAATGGGAAAAGTTTTTCTATAAAAGGATTTCCAAAAAGAATCAATGGTTTTCCTAATCAAGATTATCAAGCCCTATTTTCAAAACCTAAACATTTTGAAACGTCTCTTTTTCCCCGGTTCGCTTTGCCGCGTTCAGGCTTAAAAAGGTCGTCCGCTCACACTTGGCCAAACCATTTCTTTCATTAGAAGACCATAATGGTTTTAGGTATATTTTTGTGTGGCAAGTCATATGATATCATTATATGACATCATGCTCATTTATCATTGGTGTCATGGTGATGCTGAAGTCTTACTTGTGTGTCGAGATCCACATCAGATTGTTTCATGATATTAATGAATCATTTGAGGTACTCCATAAGTACCAGATTACTACACATATAAGGGCATTTCATAACATTACCAAATCATATAAGGTGTTCCATGAACATCGAACTTTTGTCCATGTCTCTAGTCATACGTGACTTGTTTGTAACATCATTTCAACCAAAATGCCATAAAAGCATCGACAGTTTATCCATTGGATGGCCCCCGTGTGACCATTTCATATCACTTCATTGACCTACAAAGTGTCGAAACTTTATCAGTGTGTTGGCACACACGCGACCATTTCATGACATCCATTAAGTGCCCCAAAAGTGCGACTCTATCCATGTGGCGGCTCACATACAACCTTTTTGCATTGTTTCTCGCATGACATTGGGTATTCTTAGGATGTCCAAAGTAAAAGGAACAAAAACAAAGAAAGTCATCCTCATCATCATTATCATGCTCATTCATGAGACATCATTCAACCATAGTCATCTCACGATCATACCATACACGTCACTTAGTGTGTCAAGTCTAGACTTATGACATCCGTCCTTTGTTCTAACCTTATGTTGAACATGCAGTTTGGAATCCAACTTCAAGGCGATTAGTATGTGTTGAACCAGAGTCTGATCAATTAGCCCAGTCAGTTCAGCCAGAACCAGTAACCGTGGAAGAGGTTAGGGCTAGTTCAGATTTGGATTTAGAACAGGAAATCGGGGATCAGCTACCTTCTCTACCAGTTGATAACTAGTTTGTGTTAGAGGAAGCAAACAGAACAGAAATGGCTCAAGATAGATTTAGCGAAGGAGTGCCTGCTTTCGACATGAACGCATTTGTGGATGCATTAATGAGCTTAGATCATTTTAAGGCCACCTTGATTGAATAGATGCAATCCATGATGCCTATTAAAAGGGGTCAGACCATTCAGTCAATTTCGGCTTCGTCGGAAATGGAGGAAACATGGTCCTAGTGGCAAATGGGACCGGAGGACATATTCCCAGAAGTAGTAGGGTGGCCATTCCTCATCAGGAAATTGACTGCATGTCTGAGGAAGACAAAGCTTCAAAAGGGCAAGGGAGGCCTCAATTTAGATGGCTACTGAGAAGCGTCTCAAAGAAAAATTCTCTGACTCTCTGACTTGGAAGCCCTGCTACCCAAATTGAAGGAGATGGTGCATTACAGTCCCATCAAGTGTGCAGACCCAGCTACCCTGATGGCAGAAGGAGGAGAGCCGCTCCTGGTCGGTTTCCATATGCCTTATTTGCCTTCATACACCGGAGAGGACCCACTAGAGGCGCACTTGGACAGCTATGTAAGAATTATGTCTAGTCTAGGGATCAAAAAAATCCACCTGCTGAACTTGTTCCCAACCACTCTGAGAGATGCTGTTGCCAAATGGTATTTGAAGATGCCAATCCATACCCGCTCCATATGGGAAGAATTATCCGAAGCTTTCATGAAGTAGTATGCTTAAAATACCCAGGTGGAAACTACTCTGGAAGACCTAGAAAGAATCTGCCAAAAGCCTAATAAATCCTTCTCTACTTACTATAAGAGATGGATGGATGTTCAGGTATTAGTAGATGAGGCCCCGAAGTTGGAATCCCTCATTGTGAAGCTAGTCGATGGCAGTTTGCCTTTGTGTAAGGAGAAGATGAAGCTAAAGAGGTTCCACTCCTTTAATGATGTGGTTGAGTTTGCCAAGCACATCAAAAGGTATAAAGAAGAAGAGCAGAGGAATAAGCAGAACACGGGTACCTATCGAAATGGCCAAGGCTATTCACAAGGTTACAAGAGCAGTAGTTCCATAACTATACCGACCGGGTCTAGCTCGAGAACAACACAAGTAAGAGAAGCAGATGTTGCTGTGATGGCCCAAGACAGGCAGCCGGTAACCCATCAGAGGCTCACTAACTTGTGAGCAGAGCCTATGCCTTGCATCTTTGCCAAATGTAGGAAAGCTAGTTTACTTCAAAGCTTAAAGCCTTATGTTCCTCCATCTTGGTCAGAGAGAGACAACTTCTGTGCATACCATGTGATAGTAGGCCATCGTACAAGCTAATGCACCAGTCTGATAAGAGCCATCCAATGGCTAGTCAGTGAGGGAAATATTATGGAACCCGCCTTGAAGCCTAGTGTTCAAAAGAACCCCTTGCCTAACTTTGGAGGTCAGGTCAATATGGTCCAGTCCGGAATGCCACGCCAACTATGTATTCACTCAGATTATCAAGGCTAATCTGAGTGTGCAAGTGGTTATAGCCGAAGGGGAAGATGAAAAGGTAGAAAAAGCTGAAGAGCAGACATCTGTAGTAAAGAATGGGAAGGGACAAATTGATCTGGCTGACATCGAATCGGATGATGATGATGAGGATTTTGGGTATAAAGAACCAAAGCCGGTTTACCTGATTGAGACAAGAAGGGGAACGACAATCACGAAAGATGGTCCTATCATGCATATTACTAGGAGTGGTAGGGTCTATCAACCTATTAATGTGGTTCTCCAAGGGCCACCTAGAAGAAGTAACCCAGTTGTAGGGGTAGACACTACCATTCAGTTGCGAAAAAATAAGGAAGAGGCTGTAGTGGTCGAACAGTTGAAGAGAACGCCTGCCCAAGCTAGCATTTGGCATCTCCTCATGGAATCTAAGAAGCACTGTGAGGCAGTAGTGAAACCGTTCATGGAAATGGATGCCAACCCTACCATGTCTCCCGATGAAGTATGTGCCATGATAAAGGGAGTTAACCTAAAAGCTAACCATGCCTCGAAGATCAGCTTTGGAGTGCTTGACTTGCCGCAGGAGGGCATAAACCACATTGGGCTCCATACTTGAAAGTTGAAATTATAAACAGGGTGATGCCTTGTGTAATGGTCAATGATGGCTCAGCCTTGAATATCTGCCTTTCTAAAATCCTGCCATACCTAGGGATTAGCACAGAAGCACTTTGCCGGTCTGGAACGGTGATCATAGCATATGATGACAGCAAAAGGACCGTAATTGGAACATTCAAGGCTGAAGTCAGTGTAGGGGAAATCAAATCAAAGGTGTTGTTCATAGTCATTGACATCCCTATCACATTTTCTGTACTTCTTGGAAGGCCATGGTTCCATGCACTAGGAGGTGTACCATCGACCTTGCACCAAAAAGTGAAGTTCTTAATAGGAGGGATGACCGTAGAAGCTGACGAGCCATCTGTGGTAGCTACGTTGAATGCTATAGAGCAGCTGATAATTGGATTCCAGGTAGCAGTGGTTTCAAATGAGAATAAGAGTGAGCTAAAGTTTCCAGAGTGGATCCACAAGTACTTTACCAAGCAGAAGTTTGAACCTGGTAAAGGATTAGGGGCAAGGTAGCAAGGCATCCCTAAGTTCAACATTAAAGCTGGCAAGTACCATCGGCACGGGCTTGGTTACCATAAGGAAAGAAATAAACCAAGCAAGAAGTATGTGAACCTGGTGGACACATTTGTCCGTGCAACTGAAGAAGTGTACAATGGAGCTCCTGAACCAGTGGTAATTGAGGGAGGCCAGCTCCCAGGATTTGAGATCTTCTCAGACGTCGTTGACTTCAATAAATATAGGGTTGAGCCAGTTGTGAACATGATACACGAAGACAAAGAGAAGGAGGTCCTAAAAGATCAAGAAAATGCAGTTGATCAGGTAAGAGTTGAATTCAGGAACAAAGGTGAATCAGGTGAGAAAGCCGACCTGGAGAATGGAGAGGTTGAAGCAACTGTTGAAGCCCTCATTAAGGCACTGTCAGTTTTGATAAGAGCAAACATGAGCCCTCAAAGGAAGAAGGCACCTATAGTGAAGACTCAGGAGGAGCTGATGAGTGAAGCTGTAAAAGAGCTGGCCAAGCTGATGATGGTTGGAAAGGTGAAGGCGATCGAAGAAGAGATGTCCACTGACCAGAAAGAAGCCCTTAAGGGTGATCTGGGAGACCTATTCGAAGAGGTTGATGATGCTACGATAGAATAAGACCCTTCGTATGTGAAGGATTACAATTATTTCAATGTATCTATTTCTTCTATTTATGATGTGAACAATTCAGCCTATAAGGCGCTTAATGCAATGAAATCCAATTTTGCTTACTTGTGTGATGTTTTCTGGATGGAATTGTGCATACATACAAACATTCATTTAGTGTCTTTAGCATACATGATGCATCATTGCATGAAATGAATCTAGGGACAAATGATGATCTAAAAATGGTATCCGTCTCGAAAGACCTCACACCTGATGAGAGGAAAGAAATTGTAAAAGTACTACAGAAGCACGTAAAAGCCTTCGCCTGGTCCTATGACAACATGCCCAGGGATGACAGAGAGATTACAGAGTATAGAATCTCGACAAATCCGAAAATGAAACCAGTCAAGTAGAAGCTTAGAAGACTCAGACCAAAATGGGCAGAGAAAGTCAAAGAAGAGGTAGCCAAATAGATAAAGGCTAAATTCTTGGAAGTAGTGGAATATGCAGAATGGCTAGCCAACATCATCCTGATTACGAAGAAAGACGGTCGAGTCAGGGTGTGTGTGGACTACAGGGATCTAAATAAGGCATCGCCTAAAGATGACTTCCCACTATCGCACATTGATGTTTTGATCGATAGTGCCGCAACGGAAGCAGTGTATTCATTCATGGACGGATTCTCGGGGTATAACCAGATTCTGATGAACATCGTCGACAAAGTGAAGACGGCCTTCATCACAAAATGGGGAGTCTATTGCTATAGGGTTATGCCATTTGGGTTGAAGAAAGCCGGGGTAACTTATCAGCGAGCAGTCACTACACTTCTGCATGATATGATCCATAAGGAGGTCGAAGTTTATGTAGATGACATGCTAGTTAAATCGATGACCTGGGAAGAGCATCCTGCCATCCTGGATAGATTCCTAACTAGGATTGAAAAGTACAATCTCTGCCTGAATCCCAAGAAGTGTGTGGTTGGTGTAACTTCAGGGAAGCTTCTTGGCCATATGGTAAGTTAGAGAGGAATCGAAATGAATCCGGACAAAATCAAGGCCATTAGAGATATGCCCACACCGAAGACGGAAAGGGAAGTAAGATCGTTTTTAGGGTCATTGCAGTATGTCAGTCGGTTGATTGCAAGGCTAACAACAATCTGCGAGCCCATCTTTAAACTCCTGAAGAAGAATCGACCAGTGAAGTGGAATGATCAGTGCCAACTGGCCTTTGACAGGATCAAAGCTTATTGATGAATCCACCAATTCTCAACCCTCTAATGCCAAATAAGCCCTTGGTCCTATATTTGGCCATCAAAGACGCTTCAGTAGGAGTAATGCTGGTACAAGAACAGGAGGATGGCTTGAACATGCAATCTACTACTTGAGTAAGAAACTGCTTGATTACGAGACCAGATATACTGTGATGGAAAAGACTTGTACTGCCATGGTTTGGCTGATGAAGAAGTTAAGGCGTTACTTCCAGTCATATAAGGTTCAGGCAGTGGCTAAAGTTAACCCGATGAAGTATTTGTGCCAAACCCCCGCATTGGCTGGAAAACTATCAAGATGGCTACTCTTATTGTCAGAATTTGATATTGAGTATGTAACTAGGAAGACGATCAAAGGAAGAGCTGTAGCAGAGTTCCTGGCCAACCAGCCCTTAGAATCAGACTATGTAGAGAATTTGGAGTTTCCAGATGAATAACTGGCAGTAATGGAGATAGAATCAAGTAGGTAGGTGATGTATTTTGACGGTGCTGTGAACACAGTGCAGGCTTAGGAGTAATCTTCGGTACACCTGATGGAGAAATCATCCCTCTTTCAAAACGCCTTGAGTTCTTAGTAACTAATAACAGGGCAGAATATGAAGCTTACCTTTTTGGAATTGATGCCTTAATCACACTGGGGGCACATGAAGTGTTATTTATCGGAGACTCAGCTTTGGTAATTCGACAGATTACCGAGGATTGGAGATAAAAGAAGAATCACTTCGGCCATATCTCGAGCTGGTTTAGGAGAAAATGAAAATATTTAGGCAGTGTGAATTCAGACATGTCCCAAGGGAAGAGAATCAGATGGCAAATTCCTTAGCTACACTCTCATCAATGTAGAAGAACCCCGAAAGCATCCGATATAGCCAGTGGTTCTAGAAACTATACAGAACCCTTGTTACCTGTCAGTTAATGCTGTAGCAATAGTGAAAGGACGTTCGTGGTATCACGATATCTTGTAAGTCAATCAGAATGGGCAATACCCCGAAGATGCCAGTGGGGCAGATAAGATCTCTCTTTGGAAGTTAGCAGCATAATTCAGAATATTCGAGAATCTACTATTCAAGAGAACGGCCAACGGCTTGCTTCTAAAATGTTTGATAGAAGAAGAAGCAAAGAAGGTCATGAGACAGATCCACACAGGAACTTATGGAACTCACATGAATGGGTTAGCCCTGGCCAAGAAAGTGTTAAGGCAAGGCTACTTTTGGCTTACCCTACAAGCCGAATGTATCGAGGAAGTGAAAAGATGCCACAAAAGCCAAGTGTACAGGGATCTCAATCATCTCCCACCACTAGAACTTCAGATAGCATTGACTCCTTGGCCATTTGCTGCTTGAAGGATAGACATCATTGGAGAAATAAGGCCGCCTGCATCAAATGGGCACCGCTTTATAGTTGTGGCTGTTGACTACTTCTCAAAATGGATAGAAGCAGAATCATACGCAAATGTTACGGCTAAGAACATGACCAAGTTCATCGAGAAGAACATTTTTACATGGTATGGAATCCCACATCATGTCATGACTAATAATGGAGTACAATTTCAAGGGGCAATAGCTCAGTTGTTCCAAGGAAAAGGAGTTGAACATCACAGATCATCTCCATATCGCCTGCAAGCCAATGGTGCGGTAGAAGTGGCTAACAAGTCTATCAAGAGGATCTTGTAAAAAATGGTAGTCACCTACAGGGATTGGGCTGACGTGTTGCCATTTACCTTATAGGGATACAGAACAAGTGTCAAAACTCCTACCGTAGAAATGCCATACTTATTGGTCTAAATGATGGAAGCTGTTTTACCAGTGGAAACCAAGTTTAGGTCACTGAGGGTAGTCATGGAAGCGCAGTTGCCAGAATCTGAATGGGTTCAGTCAAGATATGAGCAATTGGCGTTGATCGACGAAAAGTATCTTTGGGCTTAAGATCATTTGCAGATGTATCAGCAACGAATGGCCAGGGCTTATAACAGTAATGCCCGTCATCAGAAACACCCACTCAAAGCCGGGGATTTGGTACTCAAGCAAATGAAACAAACTAATGCGGATGTGCGGGGGAAGTTCAAGCCTAACTGTGAAGGTCCATATGTGGTAAAAAAGGTACTGTCAAAAGGTGTCGTGAAGATCATGGATATGGATGGAAATGAATTCGTCAATCCCATTAACCAAGACAAGCTCAGGTTTTATTACTTGTAGTAAAAAAAAAGAGTTCGATGGATTGAAAATCGAAAAGGCGGTCCATGCAAAATTTAGGACAGTCCGATGGATCGAAAACAGAAAAGGGGATCCATGCAAAAATTAGGACAAAGAGGTGAGCACCATCAGCAGGAAAATCTGCAAAGACCGGTTGGTGGCAGTCGTGGATTCGGTCGAGACGGATACCGTTACTGATTCTGTTCTTAACTTCATTTCATCTTTGATGTCTCGTTTTAAAGGAAACTATTAGTTTGTTTTAGAAATTCCTTTTGTAGAAAACATTTTCCCGTTTTATTACTTAAAGACCTTGAAACCTAAATTTCAAGATCAGTGACAGAGTCACCACCCGGATCAGCTCATCCAGGAAATTCCAGTACAGCTCTCTACCGAGTGTAGACTGTCGTACCTAATCCAGAGATTTAGGGTTAGGGCAACATACCTATTTGACCTCGAGCTTGTATTCATTTTATATTTTATATTACCGTATTTATTTAATTTAATATCTTTCTCTACCTAATGTTGTTTAATTATTAGCCGATGCTCATACAGATGACAGAAATAAATTGCAGAAAAGTAAATCATGCATCCAAATTATACAAAAATAATAGAGGCCACTTTTACAACCAAATTGAATAAAAAGAAAAACTGTCGTCCTCACATTACAAGAGCCTAGAATACACAGGTGTCTAAAAATTTACAAACGCCTAAAATACACGAATTAATCTATTAATTACATAAAAAATAATAAAAAGGAAAAAAAATGCTGCAAAACATATGGTTAGCACAATTATCTCACAAACACAAATAGGACTCGCCCAGGACAGAATTGGGATTTTTAGGAATGGGGGCATGCATTTAGGGGATAGACAGGTCGACTCGGCCAGTCGACCCGGCTAGACCTAGAAAACGGTTTTGAAACACCCTGTAGATTTTTTGTGCTGGAAAATAATTTTGGAAAACCATTTGGCTCGATTTCTTGCAAATTTCTGTATTCTAGTGGGTCTGTTATCCCGGAACTCAGGGTTTCATTCGTACAGGTTTCCTAATTTCAATAACCATCTATAGTCTGATAGCGATAAACACACCAAAAACGATTTGATTTCGAGGACAGTAGTACGAGACGGCATCCGTGTAGGCCGTCCCGCGATTTTGTCCCCTTCCAGGAATTACAGTCGTGCAGCTATAACTAGAGCTGTACGGCTCTAAGACCCACAACCGTGCGGCTGTAATACCCGAAACCCGAAATTGGTTTTCTTATTTTTTAGAAAATCGTTATTTTGCTCATTTTCAGTGTTTCCTAATGATTTTTGTAGGGTTTGGGGGTCCGCTAGTGCTGGACGATGGATCCGATTTGGATCGAACAATCCCGAAACTAGGAAATAAAATCCAGAAAAAAAACGAAAACCTAACACCCGTATGTGTAGAAATCCGAAAACCACAGTTTGATAATGCACGGATGTATTTAGGTAGAAATAAGTCTCAACAGGATGAACCAAATGGAAAACAGGCTACTTTCGGCCAAATCACGGGCCTTTCAGGTTTTGGCTCAGAAGGAACACAGCCGGACGGCTCTGGTGTTAGAGCTGTGTGGCTTTATTCCAAGAGATCATAGCCGAGCGGCTGTATTCTAAGGAATCACAGTCGTGCAGCTCTGTCCGGGTAGCCAGTTTTGTGGAAATTGAGAAAACAGAGAAGAAAATGCATGAAAACACAATGTACACAAGTTTTAGGCCTCTCAGAGTTCACCTTGTTGTTGTTCTAGTGTATTGGATAATAAAAAATGGATTGAAAAGCTAGAATGTGCCTCAAATTCATAAACTCCTGAAATTCCAAAAACGAATCCCGAACCAATCTGAAACGAATCCGAAAATGCATCCGGACAAGTGAGCAATGGTCAAGAGTTGTTGTTAGGTGTTTTTACATGTGTATTTGTTTTGGTTGCTCGGTTTCTCTCTTTTCCTCTCTTATTTCTCTGTTTCTTTTTTTTCTTTGCTTTGCCGAAAAATTTCTTCAGACAAAAAATAATCCCCCCTCCTAATCTTAGAATCATTTTTCTATTTATATCTTTCATTCTTTTTCATCGTTTCAAACATTAATTAGCCACTTGAACTCTTAGGATTTCGGTCAAAAAATCAAATCCGCCCCTATTTTAGTAAGTTGCTCTGCTTTTGCAGAGTAACTTGTCAACCCACTAGAGCCGTGCTGGTCTAATCTTTAAAGCCGTACGGCTTTGATCTATAGCTGTGCGGCTATAGTATTGAACTATAGCCGTGCTGCTCTAGACAGAGCCGGGGCAGACTCCCCTAATTCCTACGCTCAACTTTAAACCTTGTAATGACTCGAGGGACCTTTCTCGGGGTTTTCGGATAGCGGGCGATTCAGTTTTGGAGCGTTTGAGGCATTCCAGATGACTTTTGCTCTTTTCCAAGTCTGACTGCTTAAAAGGTAATAAAGGACTCTCATCACGGAGGTCGAGAAAACCCGTGCTCATAGGCTGCCCCTCCCGGGATGAAAGTCCATTAGTGGTCGGGCTATTGAGCCTGAATCTGTTGGATATGCCCTAGTCCCGAGGCATTGGTCCTTGTATTTGTATCATACATTAATTGGATTCATGTATTATACTTATTTGTGTTATTAATAAAAGCATTAATTCATTTATTATATCTATCTTGTGCAATATATTAAATGAAGTATCCAATGGACATATCCATATCCATGATGACCAGTGTCATGCACTTGGCAGGAAGACCATGGATAGGGTAAAAGATTTGACCATAAATAGATCCGTAGTCTATTCCAGTCATGGGAATGAATAGAACAAGAGATTATCATTAACCTGGTTATATGGCGGTGTCTTACCGGTCATTGGACATGGAATGTCAACCAAGTTAATGGATACGTGCATAAGGGGCATGGTACAGGATAGATCCATTAAACGAGAAATCCACATGGTATAGTATCACAAGTGATTCTCGTGTAGTACTTGTATGGATCCTTTGACCTGACCATATGATGGTGTTGCATGTGAGGTCGCATACTTAGGGGTAAACCTAAAGGGCCTGTAATAGGGTGCCAAGTATGGGTACTTTCGGGTATGTCACTTAGCATGGTGATGCTATGGATATGCAGAAGGGATTTGTCACTCAGTAGTCCACTGGGAAGATATCACCGGCCTCTTGGTGAGTGCGACTGATAAGAGTGTGGCCACACCTAAACAAGTGGGAACTTGTTTGTGAGCTTCAGTGCATTCGGGATCAAGTTAATGTCCAGACACAAAAGAGGGTGATCAATCCATGCCTCTGTGTTGGACACCGATATCAATGACATGGGATGTACAAGTTTAAACTACAGGGTTATGATATCAGTTGGACTGCCATCTCCATCTTAATTAGGGGCTGCAGTGGCTTGCTAGAGCCCAACTGCAGTCTGTGGGCCAAAGGCCCACTGCCAACATAAAGATGGGCCCATAGGATCGTACACATTGAGCGGCTGAACACCGACTTAAGGAATCATATGTATATTTGGAGTATACACTCTGGAGAAAGAGGTATAGATATATTAATTACATTATAAAGATCAATTGGATTGATCCTAATAATAAAATTAATATATTTAATTGGCTCTTCATAATTAATTGGATTAATTATGAGATTATTTCCTAGGTGGAAATATTCTTATGTATAGGTTTACATATGATTTTATTTTGTGAAGATCTAATTTTAATTTGACTGATTAAATTAATTGGTCAAACTAATTTTAATTTAAATATAAATAATATATTACTTGGTGTAATATATTAAATACATAGGTATATTAAAGTTGGGCTTGAAATTAATTTAAACCAGATTAAGTAAAATAAGATTGGGCCTGAATTAAAAGAAGGAAGCCCACACAAAATGAATGAGCCAAGCTGGGCCTTAATTCCCTTAGGGAATTTGGCCAACCCAGGGTTTTAACCCTAGGAGAATTCAGCCAAAGGGTGTGCAACATACTACAGCCGAAATTTGTCTCTTCTCTTCTCTCTATAGTTCGTGTTTTCCGACGCTAGCACGGGTCGTGTTCGTTAGGCGTTCGTGTGCGTGAACGAGGAGGGATTCTACATTGATTCCTGCAGTCTGCATTCATCTTTGAAAGAGATATTCCGGGTAAGAGAATTATCTCTTTCTATTAAATTTTTGTTTTTACAATTTCCATTTCAATTGCTCCTGGGCACGGATTCAAGGAAATCATCGAGTTCTTCCGCTTTTATCGGGTGATTTTCGATGAAAAATCCCAACAGTGGTATCAGAGTGGGCTTTTGATCCATGGAAATTGTTAAAATTGGTTGAATCCCATGTTTTAAAATTGGAGATTTTTTATTGGGGTTCTTGGTTTGGGTTTAAGATTTTTCCCCATTTGATTTTCATACAATTGAAATTGAATATGCATATTGGTTTGTGTTTGTTTAATTTAATTGTATGTTTTGGAATTCTTGGTGAATTTCTTGTTGTTGGATGCCATGATATATTTTTATATATTTTGTTTAAAAAAAAAAATATGGCTGTTCCCCGGTGCGGGGCTACCGGCGAGGGTATCGCCTCCGGCGGCAGCCGCTACTGGGCGGCAGCCGCTGCTGCTGCTAGGGCAACTTGGTTGCCCTAGCCGCAGCGGACCGGGCCCAGTGTTTTTCGATTTGGCGGGTTTTGGGCCCGGGGCCCAGTTTTGAAATTTTAATTTGTTTTAAAATTCGTGTGTTTAAATTTATGTAATTGAAATGCGTATGGTTTCTTGAATGAAATTTTATTTTATTCATGTGATATTAATTTTGGAAATTAATATGGTTAATTGAAATTGGTTTGGGTAATTTTGGCATAATTATTTGGACAGCTGAATTAGACCCATGGTTTCCCAATTCCAGTGGGAGCAGTTGGACTGCCTAGGCTGGAGCGATTTCTATATAATGGCTTGGACATAATTGAAATGGGCTTAAATCATGCATTTAACATGCTTATGAATTATATGTATTGGATGTATATGGGTGATTAAATATTTTGTATGATTGGATGCTATTGGGCCTTATTCAAGATGGGTTGTATTTTCTTTTTAGGTAAATACGGCCTGTGCGTCGTTTTTCTTTTAATGTAATTTGATTTTATTCAATTATTATAAAATTTGTAAAAGAAGATGCCCATGGAGTGGTGAGCCCAAGTGGAGGTGCAAGCCCAGAAGGAAGAAGATGGAGGCCCACCTGATATTGTTTTCTAGTATAGGTTTACTAGAATAATATTAGGATGTAATAAAGGCCCATAGCAGTCCATTTTACTTATTTATTTAATTATGCTTTATATTTATATGCATGTATGAATGTATGATTCAACCGCATTTCACCCGCCTTATGTATGCAAGCCGTTGTTAATTGAATCTAATAACCAAATGAAATTACTAAGTCGCTTAAAAGTGCTTCCCTCATTCAAAACCAGCTCGAAGTGGGAATAGGCCAGTTGTAGACCATGCCCTCACAGGACACACTGGAGTATTGTCACTTTGTATTGGGTTAGGGTATGGAATACTCTAACATTTGAATGGAGGTTTTGACTTAGCATGGGTAGTAGGACTCTCCTGGCCCTAAGCACAGATGGGTAAGTGCCAACAAGCCCATCAAACCGAGAGTCCCTAGGTTGGGATTGGACAGTGTTCCTACCTAAATAGTTAGGGTATAGTTGTACTAGGCCCTCGTCTGGCTATATCTTAATGAAATATGGATCTCGGCCCATGAGCCCAACAACTCGGTTTAATTAATAACTTGATTCATTATTAATTTCATATGGGAATAACAAAGTAAAGTCCTTTATTAACACTCTAAATGTTTTTCCGTGTAGAAACTCTAAATGGCAAACAACAATACTTTATCACGGCGATCAATTCTTAAAAGGGACAAGCTTTCCGGTCCTAACTTTTTGGACTGGTCTAGGAACTTGAGAATAGTTCTAAGACAGGAGTCCAAAGAGTATGTGCTGGAGAGGCCTGTACCGGCTGCGCCTCAAGGATGTAATCCACTGGCTGTCTAGCTGGAGGAATACGAGGTGCATGTCAAGGATAATAGGGATGTGACATGCCTAATGTTGGCCTGTATGGTCCCTGAACTGCAAAAACAGTTTATGGACCATCAAGCCTTTGCTATGATAACAACTCTAAACGAGATGTTTCCGGAGCAAGCTTGTCAGGAAATGTACCTGACCAATAAGGCATTCCACTCCTGTAAGATGGGGGTCGGGACATCTGTGAGCGCACACGTGCTCAAGATGAAGGGCTATTTGGACACTTTAGCCCATCTCGGATCGCCTATCTCTCAGGAGTTGGCGGTGGACACAATCCTAGCATCCTTGCCTGATTCTTATGACCAGTTCATCCTGAACTACAACATGCAAGGGATGAACCGCACTGTCAGTGAGCTGTATGGGATGCTTAAGCTTACTGAGCAGTAGATCAAAAAAGACTCCGCCAGTGCTGCTGGTCAACAAGGGGAACCCTCCTGTTGCCAGGGGTAAGGCTAAGGAAAAAGCCAAGGCCAAGGCCAAGAAGGCCAAGGCTAAGAAGGCCAAAGCCCAACCCAAGACCCAGCAGAAGGCAGGTCCTGAGGATGTCTGTTTCGGGTGTAGACAGGCGGGCCATTGGAAGAGATCGTGTCCCAAGCTGATGGGAGAGCAAAGAAGGAGCCAAGGTGCATCCTCTTCAGGTACTTATGTTATAGACATTAACCTTACTGTTTCAACATCCTAGGTATTGGATACTGGATGTGGTTCTCACATTTGTTGCAATGTGTAGGGACTTAAGAATAGAAGGTCATTGGGGTCGGGAGAGGTGGACTTACGGGTCGGGAATGGAGCAAGGGTTGCTGCCATAGAGATCGGCGAATACCACCTTGTGATGCCTAGTGGATTGGTTTTAATTTTGGAACAATGTTATTTTGTACCTGCTATGTGCAGGAATATTATTTCAGTTTCTATGTTGGATATTTCTGGATATTATTTTACTATTTCTAAGGGTAGAATTTCAATATCTAGAGAGGGATTATTTTATGGAGATGCTCTATTAAATAATGGCCTGTATATCCTGGACTTAAATGAAACCAATCACGTCTATAACATAAACACAAAAAGGGTTAAGCCAAACAAACTTAATCCTATCTACCTATGGCAGTGTCGTCTCGGCCACATAAACGAGAAGCGCATAGCTAGGCTTCACAAAGCTGGAGTCTTAGGGTCATTTGACTTGGAGTCATTTGATACATGCGAATCATGTTTACGAGGCAAGATGACTAAGGCCCCTTTTAGCAAGAAGGCTGAAAGGGCCACTGGCTTATTGGACCTAATACATTCAGATGTATGTGGGCCCATGAGCGCAGTGACCAGAGGTGGACACTTGTACTTCGTCACGTTCACAGACGATTTCAGCAGATATGGCTATGTCTATCTGATGAAACACAAGTCTAAGACCCTTGATAGGTTCAAGGAATTCAGGAACAAGGTACAGAACCAGCTAGGCAGAAATATCAAAACCCTTCGGTCGGACCGAGGTGGTGAGTATATGAGCCTAGAGTTTGACTTATATTTGAGAGAGCATGGAATAGTTCCATAGCTCACTCCTCTCGGAACACCACAATGGAATGGGGTCTCCGAACAGAGGAATAGGACCCTATTGGACATGGTCTGCTCAATGATGAGTCAAGCCTCTCTCCCAATTAGTTTCTGGGGACACGCCCTCGAGACAACAGCTCTTATCTTAAATAATACTCCGACTAAGGCAATGGAAAAGACCCCATATCAGATATGGACGGGCAAGGAGCCCAATGTGTCTTTCCTAAGGATTTGGGGATGCGAAGCATATGTCAAGAAATTGACTAGTGGCAAGCTGGAGCCCAAAACCGATAAATGCCTATTTGTGGGCTACCCTAGGGAAACCAAAGGGTATTACTTCTACAACCCCGCCGAGAACAAGGTATTCGTGGCAAGGAAGGAGGTCTTTCTAGATAAGGAGTTCCTTTCCAAGAAAGACAGTGGGAGTAATGTTGAACTTAGGGAAGTTCAAGGTCCATAAGCTCCTGAAGAGGATAACTCGGAGGCCCAGGTGGAGCTTCCACAGGAGGAAGCACCGACCCAGGCCATACAAGGACCTAGAAGGTCTGGTAGGGATCATCGGGAACCGGAGAGGTACGGTTTCCTCATCACCGATGATCAAACTCTTCTCATCTGGGATGAGGAAGAACCCAAAACCTACCAGGAGGCTATAGCAAGCCCACAGTCTGCGAATTGGCGTAAAGCCATAGAGGCAGAGATTTAATCTATGTACGATAACCAAGTTTGGAACATGGTTGATCCATCTCCGGGTGCTAAGGTGATAGGTTGCAAGTGGTGCTACAAGCTAAAGGCCGACAATACCTTCAAGGGGCGTCTAGTTGTGAAAGGTTTTAGACAAGTCCATGGAATATACTATGATGAAACTTTCTCACCAGTAGCCATGCTCAAATCCATCAGGATCTTGCTAGCCATAGCCGCATGGTACGACTATGAAGTCTGGAAAATGGATGTCAAAACCACTTTCCTTAATGGAAAGCTACTCGAGGATGTGTACATGACACAACCTGAGGGTTTTGTCGATCCAGAGTATCTGGGAAGGGTATGCAAGCTTCAAAGGTCCACTTATGGACTGAAGCAAGCATCCCGAAGTTGGAATCTTAGATTCAATGAGGCTATAAAGGAATATGGCTTCATACAGAATCAAGATGAGCCTTGTGTGTATAAGAGGACAAGTGGGAGCATTGTCACATTTTTTATACTTTATGTAGATGACATCCTACTCATTGGAAGCGACATACCTACACTGCAAGGGGTAAAGCAGTGGCTGAGTAAGTGCTTCGCAATGAAGGACTTAGGCGAAGCTGAGATGATCCTAGGGATCAGGATCCATAGGGATAGATCAAATCAGCTTCTGGGCCTAAGTCAGGCCTCGTACATAGACAAAGTTCTGAAAAGGTTCAGCATGAACCAAGCTAAGAAAGGTTTCCTGCCAATGGGCCATGGGCTGAAACTTAGTAAGAAGCACTGTCCTAAGACAAGGGAGGACAGGGAGATCATGAAATTGGTTCCATATGCTTCGGCTATAGGATCAATTATGTACTCCATGTTATGTACGAGACCTGATGTTGCCTTTGCACTAAGTATGACGAGCTGGTACCAGCAGGATCTCGGGGAGGATCATTGGAAAGCTGTCAAGGCAATCCTTAAGTACCTTAACCGGACTAAGGATAGCTTCTTAGTGTATGGTGGTCAGGAAGTGCTATCAGTTACTGGGTACACTGATGCAAGCTTCCAGACTGACCAGGATGAGTACCAGTCATAGTCTGGGTATGTATTTTTGGTAAATGGTGGTGTTGTAAGCTGGAGGAGCTCAAAGCAGCCAACCATCACGGACTCTACAACAGAAGTTAAGTAAATCGCTGCGTATGATGCGGCTAAGGAAGCTGTGTGGATGAAGAAGTTTATCACTGAGTTGGGAGTAGTGCCAACTATCCAGGACCCAGTTGATATCTTCTGTGACAATAATGGGGCCGTTGCACAAGCTAAGGAGCCCCGGTCACATAAGAACACAAAGCACGTGCTCAGAAAGTTTCACCTCATACGAGAGATCGCGGAGAGAGGTGACATTACATTGGACAGAGTGGACACCGAGGATAATGTCGTAGATCCTTTAACCAAGGCGCTGGCCCAGCCCAAGCACGAGGGTCATACTAAATCTATAGCTATTAGACCCATGCCTAGTTGGAACTAGTGCAAGTGGGAGATTGTTGGATATGCCCTAGTCCGAAGGCATTGGTCCTTGTATTTGTATCATACATTAATTGGATGCATGTATTATACTTATTTGTGTTATTAATAAAGGCATTAATTCATTTATTATATCTATCTTGTGCAATATATTAAATGAAGTATCCAATGGACATATCAATATCCATGATGACCAGTGTCATGCACTTGGCAGTAAGACCATGGATAGGGTAAAAGATATGACCATAAATAGATCCGTAGTCTATTATAGTCATGGGAATGAATGGAACAAGGGATATCATTAACCTGGTTGTATGGCGGTGTCTTATCGGTCATTGGACATGGAATGTCAACCAAGTTAATAGGTACGTGCATAAGGGGCATGGTATTGGATAGATCCACTAAACGAGAAATCCTCATGGTATAGTATCATAATTGATTCTCGTGTAGTACTTGTATGGATCCTTTGACCTGACCATATGATGGTGTTGCATGTGAGGTCGCATACTTAGGGGTACGCCTAAAAGGCCTGTAATAGGGTGCCAAGTATGGGTACTTTTGGGTATGTCACTTAGCATGGTGATGCTATGGATATGCAGAAGGGATTTTTCACTCAGTAGTCCACTGGGAAGATATCACCGGCCTCTTGGTGAATGCGACTGATAAGAGTGTGGCCACACCCAAACAAGTGGGAACTTGTTTGTGAGCTTTAGTGTATTCGGGATCAAGTCAATGTCCGGACACAAACGTGGGTGATCAATCCATGCCTTTGTGTTGGACACCGATATCATTGACATGGGATGTACAAGTTTAAACTACAGGGTTATGATATCAGTTGGACTGCCATCTCCATCTTAATTGGGGGCTGCAGTGGCTTGCTAGAGCCCAACTGCAGTCTGTGGGCCAAAGGCCCATTGCCAACATAAAGATGGGCCCACAGGATCGTACACATTGAGGGACTGAACACCGACTTAAGGAATCACATGTATACTTGGAGTATACACTCTAGAGAAGGAGGTATATATATATATATTAATTACATTATAAAGATCAACTGGATTGATCCTAATAATAAAATTAATATATTTAATTGGCTTTTCATAATTAATTGGATTAATTATGAGATTATTTCGTAGGTGGAAATATTCATATGTATAGGTTTAGATATGATTTTATTTTGTGAAGATCTAATTTTAATTTGACGGATTAAATTAATTGGTCAAACTAATTTTAATTTAAATGTAAATAATATATTACTTGGTGTAATATATTAAATACATGGGTATATTAAAGTTGGGCTTGAAATTAATTTAAACCAGATTAATTAAAATAAGATTGGGCCTGAATTAAAAGAAGGAAGCCCACACAAAATGAATGAGTCAAGCTGGGCCTAAATTCCCTTAGGGAATTCGGCCAACCCAGGGTTTTAACCCTAGGAGAATTCGGCCAAAGGGTGTGCAACATACTATAGCCGAAATTTGTCTCTTCTCTTCTCTCTGTAGTTCGTGTTTTCCGACGCTAGCACAGGTCGTGTTCGTTAGGCATTCGTGTACGTGAATGAGGTGGGATTATACATTGATTCCTGCAGTCTGCATCCATCTCTGAAAGAGATATTCCGGGTAAGAGAATTATCTCTTTCTATTAAATTTTTGGTTTTACTATTTCCATTTCAATTGCTCCTGGGCACGGATTCGAGGAAATCATCGCATTCTTCCGCTTTTATCGGGTGATTTCTGGTGAAAAATCCCAACAGAATCAAATTTGGTCTTGTGATTGAGAGCGTGGTGAGAAAGGAAAAGAAGACATACCCAGCATCTTGGCTTGCCGAGGGATAGACGTAACACCTAGCTGGAGGTGTTGGCTTTGCCTCTAAGGTTGGCTCTCTATGGCGGAGCGTGCTGTTGAGATCAGGTGTACTTATGAAATCGGCTCTTTTTGGTGGAGCGTACCATGGAAATTGGCTCACTGTGGTGGAGCGTACCATGGAGATTGGCTCTCTGTAGTGGAGCATACCAATGAACTGGATATAGCTGTTGGAATTGGCTCGCTGTGGTGGAGCATACCGATGAAACTGGATATAGCTGTTGGAATTGGCTCTCTGTGGTGGAGCGTACCATGGAGATTGGCTCTCTGTGGTGAAGCATACCGATGAAACTAGATATAGCTATTGGAATTAGCTCTTTGTGGTGGAGCATATTGATGAAATCGAGTGTATTTGTTGGAGTTGGCCCTCTGTGGCGGACCATACCATTGAAGTCGAGCTTAAAGCATGTATTTATTCGTTGACCGATAATTTTGGAAACAAAAATTTTTGCCCCTTTGATCAAGAATAAATACGGCTTGGTTGTTTTGCCCCTGGATATCTGCAAAAGGCAAGAGATACCCTCATCGGGATCATATTGGAATAAACAGAACTTATGAAAAATCGAGAAAAACTTGTTTACCTGAGTCTTAGAGCCATGCAGCTCTATCTCTGTTTTGGCATGACAGAGCCGCACGGCTCTGATTTACCATGTAGACTAGAGCCGCGCGGCTCTAGCATGTAGAGGCCGAGCCTTATAAGTGGGATGGACGGCCATTTTCTCCAAAAACTCATTTTCTCCTTCTCCATTACTTCTTTCTCTCTAAAGCCTTGAACCTAACTTTCCACCACCAAAATGTTGAAAAAGATGTGAAAGGCTTTCGCCCCTCTGCTCCTGCACAACCCGACCTCCACAGAAGACATGTTTTGCCGGAAAGGGAGTTTGTGTTACCAGTGGAGACTACTGTGGATGTTTACGAACTCCAGGAGTCGGTTGCCTACTGCGGGATTAGGAGAAATGATCGTGTACTTGCCACACTCAAGTTGTCTACATATGCATGCTAGAATTTGGTTAGTTTCTTCTAATTTTCTCTTTTTCCAATTTTTCTGAATTTCTGCAAATGTAGGTAAAATTAGGCAAAATTACATGAAATTGATCATGTTTCTAGTAGATTATGCCCCTAGGAACTTTGACTGATGATTTAGGGTTGATTAAAGATGATTTTAGTGTGAAAATCGCAAAACCTAGGGTTTGGGGAAAAACTGCCGCTTTTTGAACAGAGCCACGCGGCTCAACGACAGAGCCGTGTGGCTTTGTTCTTAATTCTGGCAGCTGATGTTGAAGAACAGAGCCACGCAGCTCTGTCTTCCAAGAACACAGCCGCACGGGTGTAGTATAGCCGTGCGGCTCTGTTCAGGCAAAAAGGAGACTTTTTCATGCTTTAATTCTATTTCGATGCTTTTATTCGATTTATTCAACCAATACACAACACAAATAACTCATAAAAACTCCATGTTCATTGTTTTGCAGAAGCGGGCCTATAACCGGGGGGCCGGGACGGTGACTGACGCCGTGAAGTGGTACAGGATGCTACCCGAGAATGTGAGGGGTATTGTGGACTCCACTGGGCTAGAGAGGATGATCTGCTGTATGAGCAAGGTGGCACCCCGGACGAGCCGCGGTCTGTTGTCGGCTATGATTGAGCAGTGGATGGACTCCGCTCATACTTCTTGTGTATCCTAGGCGATTGTATAAGTGAGGCAAGAGTTTTTATTTTTCTATTCGATTTGGTTGTAAGCCGATTAATATTTATTTCTTTCCTTCATTTTTGTATTATGTATTTGTATGCGCACTGTATGCCTTTTATATTCAATAAAATTGACTTTAGAATTTAAAATGCCATCTCAAGAACATTGGCGATATTTAATTTAATTAGACACGAAATAAGGGACTTGTCCGGACCCGAATCTCTGGAAAGTGTAGCGACCTTTTGTCCGGTTCAGCTACCTTAGGAATTTCCCGGTTGAGCTGAGCCGGGTGGCGACTCTACAATATCCATCGAGACTTAGGTCTCGGTTCTTTTATGCATTTAATTCCATTTATTTTCCAAAACCAATTTTCCATTTATAAAAAACCCCACGCGAGGGAGGGTCCCACCCAAGATCGTGGCGCCCCTTCCGAAAGGGAGTCCCGCGTCCCGTCGAAAACGCGTCGTCCGCTCATACTATGCAGGAGGTGTGTAGGTTCTCGGGCTGACCAAAGTAACATTCTACTCTCCCGCACTGTTGTGCAAACAATATGGGCAAGTACGTGGAGAATTCATGCAGCAATGGCCCAGACATGTGCTGCAACAATGGATGAATCCCATTCGTTCTGAGAACTTGAGATACGACAGCATAGCTCCGGCAGAGACAGATGGCCGTTATAGGGCTTGGTTAGCTGACTTAGTGACTTGCCCTACAAGACGCGAGCGTGAGATCCTGACTCTGAGATACCTCGGTTTGTAGGTTTTTATGATTATATAGAGTTATCGTTGGTTGATTTTTATTTATTTTGTTCTTTTATTTTATGTCCTTATTTTTGCATAGACTGCCCTTGTGGGTTTTCAATCTATCGGATTGTCTTAACTTTTTCCTGAATCGCTTGTGAGCATGGGTTTATCCCGACCTCTATGATGAGAATTCCTTAATACCTTATTCGAGCTGACAAACACGAATTAGACTTGAAAACGACTGGAATGTCATCCAGAGTATCTCAAAAAGCCCAAAAACTGAGCTATCCTCGATCCGAAACCCCGAGAAGGTCCCCTAGATGATTTTTAGGGTTTAGGGTGAGCGTCGGATTTCTGCAAATTTCGACCCAGCTCTTGCTAGAGCTGCATGGCTGTAGTCTAGAGCCGTACGGCTCTAGCGGGTTCAACCAAGTTGCTCTACAAAGTAAAGCAACTTGATTGAACAGAAGTGATTTAGGCCGAAATAAGCAGAAAAAAAACAGACAGCTCATTAATTGTAGGATATGATTATGAGTCAAGGGTATAAAAAGAGAGATCAGTAAGAGATAGAGGAGAGGATTCTTTTCTGTTCTAAGAAAAAGGAAAAGAAAATGAAAACACAGAGAAGAAAAAGAGAGAAAAGAGAGCAAGGGAAAACCGTGAGCAAGGAAACCCAAAAACCAACAATTCAAGACCAAAAATTCACACCACAAACATTAAAGGGGGATCCTTGACCTTTGCACACTGATTCGGGATCATTTCGGATTGTTTCGGATTCGTTTTGGTTTTCGGCCGGTTGAGTTTCAAGGTGAATTTCAAGCTTCCAATCTGTTTCTGGACATCAAACACATCAAAACAACATCAAGGTAAACTCTGAGAGGCCTTAAACCTACGTGCATTGCTTTTTCTGTGCTTTTTTCTTAGTTTTGCAAATTTTCCGGAAAAAAGGCTATCCAACATAGCCGCATGGCTGTGCCCCTTATGAACAGAGATGGGTGGCTCTAGTACTCAGAGCCGCACGGCTGTGTTTTATAGGGGAAGAATCCCAAAACTGCCCCAATCGGCCGAAAATAGTCCGTTTTCTATCTTATGCATTTTATTGTGATTAATTTTGGCCCAAATGCATCCGTATGTTGTAAAATTTTGGTTTTTGGATTTATATTCATACGGGTGTTAGATTTTTCCATTTTTCCCGGATTTTATTTTCAGATCTTGGGGTTGTTCGATCCAAATCGGATCCGTAGTCCAGCATCAGTGGATCCCCAAACCCTATAAAATATTCAGGAAACACTGAAAATGAGCAAAATAGTGATTTTTAGAGAAACGAGAAAACCGATCTCGGGTCCGAGTATTACAGCCGCTCGGCTGTGTTTTAGAGCCACACGGATCTAGTTACAGCCGTGCGGCTGTAGTTCCCAGAAGAGACAGAATCACTGGATGGCCCGTACGGACATCGTTGTGCGATGCTATTTTCAGATTCAAACTATTTTTGACGTGTTTACCGCTTTCTAGACCTTAGATGGATGCTAAAATTAGGAAAACCCACATGAACGGAACCCCAAGCTCCGGGATAACAGACCCTCTAAATGTGGAAATTTGCAGGAAGCCGAGCCAAATGGTTTTCAAAAATTGTTTTCCAGCACAAAAAACCTACAGGGCGTCTCAAAACCGTTTTCCAGGTCTAACCGGTCTGACCAGTCAGGTCGACCCCGTTACCTCCTGAATGCATGCCCCCGCTCCTAAAAATCCCAATTCTGTCCTGCTGTGATTCCTACTTGTGTTTGTAATATAAATTGTGCTAACCGTTTGTTTTACAGCATTTCTTTTCGTTTTTATTATTTTTCATGCAATTAATAGATTAATTCGTGTATTTAGGAGTTTGTAATTTTTACATCTTCGTGTATCCTAGGCGTTTGTGAATGTGAGGATGAGAGTTTTCTCCTTTTTATTCGATTCAGTTGTATAAGCGGCCTCTATTATTCTTTTGCATATTTTGGATGTATGCTTTACCTTTCTGTAATTTATTTCTATCATTTGCTTGAGCACAGGCTAATAAAATAAACTTAATTGGGTAGGGAAATGATAATAAATTGAATAAATATGGTATTATAAATTATAAACTGAATACAAGCTCGAGGTTAAGTAGGTAAGTTGCTCGAACCCTAAATTTCTGGATTAGGTACGGCAGTCTACGCTCGATAGGGAGCTGTACCGAAATTTCCCGGATGAGCTGATCCGGGTGGCGACTCTGTCACTGATCTTGAAATTTAGGTTTCGAGGTCTTTAAGTAATAAAACGGGAAAATGTTTTCTACAAAAAGAATTTCTAAAACAAACGAATAATTTTTCCCTAAAGCAAGATAAACAAAATCTGTTTTCCAAAACATCACGATCAAACAAATCAAATTCATTCCTCTTTCCCCTGTTCACTTCGCCGCGTTCTATTTACCAGGTCATCCGCTCACGTGGCAACTCTGCTGGGGATTATTGGTTCTTAAAAGTTTTCATAAAAACTTAAGGAACTTAGGCAACTATTGAAATATAACCTCGCTTGTATTCATTTATTAATTCATAATTACCATATTTATTCATTCCTTGCATCTTAACCCTTCAAATACACTGATCAGCCCCGTTTACCCCAGAAGGTGGCCTACCTCTTTCTCCAGGATTGGAGGCACCCGACGGGTAAACAACTCATAGCCTCGTAAGACCTTACATCGTGTTCTATGGTGAGGAGTGTATATTTGCTATGGGAGCCTGTATGACCCTTGGTTTGACTTTGGCTCACATTTAATGGCTTAGTAACTTCCCCTAAGATTACCAAAACATAAAATTACAATTGAACAATTAAGTGTGCGCCTTTGGTATCCCCCGTTGATGCCAAAGAGTCCCAACACCTAGGAAGAATGCGAGACCAATCGAAAGGAGGAATAAGGTTGGAAGGGAGTGCATATTTTTGTGCTAACGTTTGTTCCATGATGTCTTTCTTTTTATCCTTTTCACGCAACATCAAAAAACGCATAATCATCCGTGTGCCACTTTAACCACGTTTTCGTACAGCCATTTTCAACACATATACATTTGTATGGCATTTGTACTAACAACGTCTTCATGCAGCCATGACGTTTTACTCGCATGACATTTATATACATCTCGTGTGCCAACATTTCCATAAAGCATACATGACATCATCTCGCGTGTCACGTATCCTAACCACATTTTTCTGCAGCCTCTTGCATTTTGCGTGACATATTCATTTGTGCCATTTCATTCTATTCCATCTAATAAGGAACATTCTGAGAATGCCTATCATGATCATTTCATTTCATACAACATCGGGTACCCCAAAATTTCCCGTAGTCCGCCTGTGCACCGATTCACACTCAGCCATTCCACTATACCATGTCATTCACTAGAAGATCACATAGATCTTAGGTCTGGTTGTGTGGCAAGTCACACGACAACATAACATTACATCATCTTTATTTCATGTCCATTCATTGTTGGCATTATGGTGATGCCGAAACTTTGCTTGCGTGTCACGATCCACATCGGATTTATTTCATGACATTAATAACTCATTTGAGACGCTCCACGAGCGCTGATTCATCACGCATATAGGAACATTTCATAACATTAACAAATCATGCAAGGTGTTCCACGAACACCGAACCTCTGTTCGGGTTGTTTGCAACATCATTTCATATTAGATGCCCCAAAATGTATTAGAGTTCTGTCCATGGAATGGCCTCCATATGACCATGTCATGCCATTCCATTTTGACCTACAAAGCGTTGAACCTCTGTCCGTGTGCCGGCACACGCGCAACCATTTCATAACATCCATTAGGTGCTCCGAAGGTGCCGAATCTCTGTCCGTGTAACGGTCCACACGCAGCGTTTCTTGCATTGTCTTTTGCATAGTTTTGGGCATTCTTGGAACGTCCGGAACAAAGATATCACATTCATTATGATTTTCCTTCGTGAAGCATCAAACACGCACAATCACCTGTGTGTCATTCTAATCACATCTTTGTGTAGCCATTTTCAAAACATCAACATATGTATGATATTGACACTAACCACATCTTCGTGCAGTCACAACATTATATCCGTGTTCCGTTCACATCTCATGTGTGACATGTTCATGAAGCATACATCACCTCGTGTGTTATATGCCTTAACCACTTCTTTGTGTGGCCAATGACACTTTATTTGTGTGACTTATGCATTCATACCTTGTATGCACGACATTGTCCTGTATGTCATTCTAACCAGATCTTCATGTAGCCATCCACATTTTGTGTGACATGAGCATTCATTCAAACCATTTCATTCCATTTAAATAAAGGATGTTTTAAGGATACCCATCATGGTCATCTCATTTCATACCTGGTGTCCCAAAACCATCCATGTTTTCCCCGTGCCCTGGTTTGCACTCGGCCATTCCACTACACCATAACATTCATTAGGAGACCACAACAGTCCTAGATCTATTTTCGTGAAGGAAGTCACATGACAAACATTACACAACACCTCATCTATCCATCATTGGTGTCACAGGGATACCGAGATCTTGCTTGTGTGTCGTGATCCACATTGGATTGCTCATAGCATTATTAAATCATCCAGGGTACTCCATGAGTGCCTAGTTACTACACATTTAAAGGCATTCCATGACATTACTAAATCATGCAAGGCATTCCACGAACGCCGAATCTTTATCCGTGTCTCAAGTTACACGTGATTCACCAATAACATCTTTCCATATTGGATGCCTCAAAAGCATCAGAACTTTGTCCGTGGGATGGTCCTTATGAGACCATTTCATATCACCTCATAGACATGCAAAGTGTCGAAACCTTGTCTATGTGTCGGCCACACGCGACCATTTCATGACATCCACTAGGTGCCCCGAAGGCATCGAACCCTTGCACTTGTGCCGGATCACACGCGGCCTGTTTGCATTACCTTTTGTATAGCATTGGGGCATCCACGGAATGTCCAAAATAAATAATAAACCAATAATAATAATAAAAAGGAGTAAAACAAGGAAAGTCATCCTCATTCTACTTTCCATCTGTTTGACATCATTCAACCATGACTAAGTCATATCTCATTCATACATGAAACCGTTTAGGTGCTCCGCGAGCACCGAAACGCTGTTTGTGTGCCAAACACACTATCTCATCTCATATCATCACGTAAAAACCCAAGGTGCTCCCTGAGAGCTGAAATTCGGCTTGTGTGCCAAGCACGCTATCTCATATCATTTCATCACATAAAACCATTTAGATACTCCCCGAGCACTGAAACGCTATCTATGTGCCAAGCACACAATCTTATCTCATTACATTGCATAAAAACTCAAGGTACTCCCTAAGTGCGGAAACGTTTCTCCTGCGCCTAGCGCAAACTCATCTCATTTCATCGCATAAAGGCTTGAGGTGCTTCTTGAGCACCGAAATGCTGTCGGTGTGCCAAGCACACCTTTTCATCCTATTCCATCCATGAATACCTAAGGTGCTCCCCGAGCGCCAAAAACCTACCCATGCGCCAAGTGCAAGCTCATCTCACTTCGCGCATGAAAATCCTAGTTTCTTTGCAAGTACCACTTGCTTCGATCTGTGGACACCCCATGTGTCATTTCATCCCCTGGGTGTATAGTTATACACCCTATTTCGAATCCTCTTCGTAAGTACCACTTGCTTCGATCCATGGACACTCCGTGTGTCATTTCATCCCCTTGGGTGTATAGTTATACACCCTATTTCAAATCCTCTTTGCAAGTACCACTTACTTCGACCCGTGGACACCCTGCATGTCATTTTATCCATGTGGCATATATTTATATGCCACACCTTACTTTAGCATATAGTCTCTTCAACAACATTCATTGCATCTGCAAGTTTCCATTCTTGACTTTGCATACACTTAGTCAGTTTGGAATAGTATAACATGAGAGAGCATCACATGGCATCACATGTGCAACTCACCATTCATACACGTACACGTAACACCACGCACTCATGCATACATCATTCCATATTTGGTATCTGCCACGCATGCTCCCGTCGACACTAACAAGTGTTCTTATCAGGGGAAGGGGAAAGAAACTCGGAAATGGCTAACCCAATGAACTTCAATGCCATAACAGATGTCATGGAGGACTATGTCGCTTCATCACGATTTCGAAAGGCAGTTAGGGTGGAAGCAGCAGCAATGTTGAGGGAAATGCTAGGGGATGATCTGGATAAAGTAGAGAGATTGACGGCAAGGCACACTGAGTTGGAAGCACGGGTGGTAGAGCTCGAAGGAAAAATAAGGGATATGGCAAGCATGGACTCTGGTGTCGATACTGACAAGAAGCAGAATGCCCAGATTACTGACACTCACCCTCGACACCTTGGAAGGCCTCTCACCAGGACTTGGGCTTATCGGAGCTGACTAATGAAGTAGAACTGAAAGGGCCTCTTGATACCAGTGCCAACACTGACCCTGTACCATGACATATCCTGAGCTCACCTCCCAATTATGATGGACGAATCGCATCCTCTAGGCCTCCCTTAGTGAACAGGTTATTTGCCATATGCAGAAAGATGGGTCTGCTGCAGAGTGTCAGACCATATGTGGGGCCAACACCAGAACAAAAGGGCAATTTCTACAGCTATCATGTGGTAGGGGGCCATTGGACCAATGAATGCATCGCTCTATAAAATATGGTCCAGAGGTTGATCGACGAAGGGAAATTGAGAATCCCATCTACCTCTGATAAGCGACTAAGCGCAACCAAGAAGACCACCAAGGAAATTCCTCAAACTTCTCAGGGACAGGAATGTGATGAAGAACTATAAGGTCTGCTTTAATGAGAGCGGGGCAATGACACTGAAGCTGAGACAGTGACTGGACGGGGAATGACCAGATGCCATGAAATCAATACCTTTAGAGGTTTCCCTTTTGTAGGGGACTTATTTTTTTTTGTAAGGTGTATTGAAATCATTTTGAATGCAATGTGTTTTGTTATCTTCTTACTTATGTGGTGATTGCATATACATGGCATTATGCATACATTTAATCATCTAAAATGACATATCCAATATGCATAACATCAAAATGCATGACATCAGTCTGAATACTGTGGGGAACCTAAAAGTGAATCTGGTCCTGATCGAACTCTCTCTTGAAAGGTGAGTTTGTGGGATAAAAAAATGATATGATGGCACCACCTCTGCCGAGTCATCTGTCGATCCAAATCAGCAGTCCTTGCAAATCACAACTCAAGATGCTATCAGCCCTGCCCAAAGTTTCAATTTGAATAGCACACATGATACTCGAACTATTCCAAGCCAAAAGCTATCATTGAAACTCAAAATCAAACCCCAAAATGAAGCCTCAAGCCTAACTCCTTTTCTAAAGTAGTACGCCATGCCAAAACCTTAAAGTTAAAATTCCAAACTCACCAAAGTCTCCAACCTATGGGAAATTCAAATGACCTTCATTCGCCTTCATCACCTATCATACGGTAAAATGCTGAAGCAGTCTTTGTCGTAGTGCATATATTATCCTGTTCATATGGAATTCATGTGTACATGACATTACACATGCATTGTTCATCCAAAAGCATATTAAACACACGTGACATGCATGAATTTGAATGCAGCAAGAGAACCAATAGATGGCTATGCCTTGGATTTAGTTCTTAAAAAAAAAAAAGAGAGATCAGTGCAGGTAGAAGAGTCCTCTCTCATACATAGCTGCTATAGCTAACACTGGAGCGCCACCACTTCCCAATTTTCCATCACTATCAGATTTTTGTACCCTTTCTGGGGAAGATTTGGACTTTCTTGTCTTCAAACCCATGACACTTCCCTTTTCCACCTTCATCCATACCTTCAACACCCTTTATCTTCCGTTTATATGCAAAGCACAACACTTGCTTGATGAATCACCCCTTTCCATTGTGAAACCTCATTTTCTACCATTAATGGCATCTAACAAGAAATTGAACCCCAACACTATTCCTTATTACATCATCTCATCAGCAGAAAAGCTATGGGGCAAGTGGTTATGGTACTGTTTCAATCAGTCTTCATTTATCATCTACTTGTACCAGACCAGGAATCCCCTTTTATCCTATGCCACTTCTCTTTAACCTAAACCCCCAGACTAATTATTTTGCATCCTCAGACAATAGGAAAGGCTATGATTTCATGATAGAGAATGGATCTGAATGTAAGTCTGCTTCAACTAAGTTTAAGATTGCCGTTACACCAACAGACTAGTGATGGAACTCCTGGATGAGCACTGTATGAAAGAGAATGAGAGTACTAATGAGAAATCGGTGTCAGCCTTTGATTTTATGAAGGGCTAGAAATGGCGACGCTTCAGATTGCAGCATTAATTGCAATCGGGGGAAGGATTTTGGCTCAATGCCCAATCATCCTATATTACTAGTTGAATCGGACGGCCAAGACATGACTGTGATGATCATGAACATATCCAATCAATACATGAGAAAATTATTAATGGAATTCCTAGATGGGGAATCAACACCGGCCTTTGATTCCTTATACCTTCTTGCTGATTGCGAAGCGGATGAATGGTATGCATTTGTAAATTTCATAAACCCAACAGCTGTATGCCAACTTCAGCGAGCAATTCATAATAGGAGATGACCACTGTTCTTATCCACCAAAGTCTGCACTATAGCCTATGGTAGGCTTTAAGGGAAAAGAGGAGCTGGTGACGCACTTTGAGAGGTCAATATTTGAGTGTGAAAGGGATGATTATCCACAATAACATTCAACCCAGCAAGGGGTAGTACAAGGGGTTCAACCTAGCAAAAGGTGATAGGGAGAAGGTGGTAAACAATCATGAATGGGAGGACTTGCAAAGATTACTACGCCAATATTCAGGGAAAAGTTGCATTTGCCAACCATTTTAAGAACTCAGTCTTCAGCTGCAATAAGAGTGACGACTTACCAGTGGTCCTTTCACTTCCTAAAGATGGTATGACTTGCTACAGGGCTATTGTGGTTGACAGACGTAAGGAAACCACAATTAACTCAAGTCATTCTGAATCAGGCCACACTTTGCAGAACTAAACGCTGTGTCCATCTTTGGGGATTGTGCATAAATTAGAATCTGGGATTAATTGAAAACATGAATGCAATTTCCATCAGTTGGCCATTATATCCAAGCTGTGTCTATTAGTTGGCCATTGTATTCATATTACATACGTCGTGCCATTACATATAAACACCCATCAGTTGGCCATTGTTTCCAAGCCCACGATGGCGCAAATGGAATTCCCGCTATAGATGGCAACTCCTGGTCCGAATGTGCTATCCCCAGGGGAATGCAACACAGGATATAAGATCTAATTCTCATCCTCCCGCTCATACGGATAGGCTGTCCCTTGGCAAAACAAGTAGCAAATCTGTGGTATCGGTGTGCTAAACTCGCTCAAACAATTGATCATAAAGGTCTGGAGAATACTAGGGTGTACAAGCTCGGCTTGGAAGCACACTTAAATCTGGGAAGAAACACTCGTCAGTCTCGATAGGGCGGATAGAAAGAGCATAACCTAGATGAGTTAGCGTCCCCAGCAGATCCCCGGTGGTGTCACCAGCTAAGACAATCCCACTGAGTTAGGGTCCCCATTAGATCCCCAGTAGGGTGCCCAACAAGGCCATCCAGCCGAGATATTCCCCACAGAAGATCATCCAAAGCCACAAATCTTATCCCTAGTCTCGGGCAGATACCAAGCATAATAGTATAAATATCATATCGCATACATGCATACACTCAAATCATGCATGCATTCACGCATACATGCATCAAAAACATCTCAGCCATATTTATTCTTGATTGAAAGGGCAAAAATTCTTGTTTCCAAAATTATCGATCAAAGAATAAATACGCGCTCTTGAATTGAATTTTGTTAAGGTGCTCATCACCATCATTGGGTCGTCCTGAATCGGGATCCCTCCTAAAGCGAAAATGATTTAATCTAGGGACACCCTCGGAGTCATAGCATGCAAATCGGGGCTATACGACTCTAAATCTCAGGTATGAAAAAAAAAATCTCCAATTATCAGAGTTTTTGTTCATGCCATATAATCCCAAGAAGCGTATTTCTTGCCTTTTATAGGTTCTAGGGGTAAAACATCTCAGCCGTATTTATTCTTGATCGAAGGGGCAAAAGTTTTTGTTTCCAAAATTATCAATCAAGGAATAAATACGCGCTCTTGTGACAATCTCAACGGTACACTCCACCACAGAAAGTTGACTACATGGGCACACTCCACCTCAGAGAGTCGACTTGGAACCACGGCTGGCATCCCCAACAAAGGAAAGGATGCCAGGTAAGTTTCCACCTTTCCAACCTCTTCACCATATAGGAGAGGAAGGAAAAGTTGCAGTTATTTCGATCTCTTCGCCACATAGGAGAGGAAGAAATGTCTATTGAAGAAGAAAAATTACAGTTCGTGATGTCTCTTCACCATATAGGAGAGGAAGCAGAATTCAACGGTACACTCCACCACAGAGAGTAGACTACATGGGCATACTCCGCCACAGTAAGTTGACTTGGAACCACGACCGGTATCCCCAGCAAAGGATGTTAGAGATTGTGCCCTAAGCCAATGTTGGATTATGTAAACAATCTTCTTAAGTCATTAATAAAGACTTATTTTATCATATATATTTGTATGTTAGTATTTATGATAATGTATCCATGAATTAATTGTGTAATTCTAAATTTCCCTAGTCGATTGTTATTATGGGAATAATAACAAACTAAGACTAGTGTGAGTGATAATGGATATTCATAAGATGAATATAGTGTATACAGATACAGATTATACTCACGGGCAATATGTTAGAGAACATGTTGCTGGAGACCCACTATGAGATCAAGTTCATGGTCACGTGTCACAACTGATCTTGATTATAGTAGTGTCATCAGCTGATTCCTTTGACCTGAGGTCACCATGGATTCCGGGATGAATTCATGTTGTGCTTTGACGCAGTCAAACGCTGCTTGTAACAGAGTAGTTATAAAGGCTGTGGTTGGGTACAATATGACTCATGCTTTGGGATGTGAGTGACAGATATGGGATTTTGTCCCTCTCTAACAAGAGAGCGATATCACTGGGCCCCTCGATAAGTAAGACTGTAAAATGCATGGCCATGCTCAAATAATTGATAAGAGTATCAATTAATTTGTCTAAACAGTTTACTTTGAGATCGAGAAAGCATATGATTAATTATATAAGATTGACAAGTGTACCATGTCTTATAATTAATCTTGATATCAAAGAGACAAAAGGGAATATGACATTCTATAAATAGGTATTGGATCATTCCAATCATATTAATTGGGTAGTCGTAATGGCTTGCTAGAGTCCGCTTGTGACCTATAAGGACATTATGGTAATTTCCTTATTGCCAATTAATATGATCCTATGGGGTCACACACAAGAGCAAAATGAAGTTCATCTTATCGGGTATAAATTATTATTGGATAATAATTTATGAATGAGAAAGAGAATAAATATATATAGTGATATATATTTATGTATGTATATATAAATATTAATGTGATTAATATTGCATAAAGTATGCTACATATCATAATTAAATTATATGGAGATATAATTAATTATAATATTATATATACATATATGTATTATGGAGAATTGATTTGATTTAATGTTAATTGAGAATTAATATTAAATTGTGTGGGTTAATATATAATTATAACTAATAGGTGTATTAGGTTATAATTATAATTAACTATTTAGGTTAATTATTTAAGGAAACAATTAACCTAAACCAAAAATGACTTATATATACTAAGTACACAGCAGATTTTCGGCAGCCACACAAAGGTGAATAGTGGCAGCCGAAATTCTCAACAAAACTCCAAGGAAAAATCTGATTTTTCGTTTTCTCTGTCTCGTTCGAAGAATCGTTCTTCAATCCCGGCGCTAGCACGCGGTGAATCAATTGCTCCGTGTGGATCAACCGTAGAGGGAAGCTAATTTGGTTCCTAAGTGATTCAAACTTCAAAGAATTAAGGTAATTCTTTAACCCTCCTTCCGATTCAATGTAATGTACATGGGTCCTTGGTGGGGATTAATCTTTTTCCGCTGTGTTTTATGTTTGTTTTATGCGATTAATTCCCAACAGTGGTATCAGAGCCACTTGTGCATTGGTTGAATTGGATTTGTTATTTTGATTAGATCAAAATGCATGTTAGGGTTTGTGTGTTTTGATTTAGGGTTCTTTTGTTATTGTGAATAACAAATTGAAATTTGATTTCAATGTTGATAATTATGAATGATTTATTCTGTTATTGTGAATAACTATTTTGAATTGATTTGGAATTGATCATTGTGAATGATGTGTTTCTTCAATTGTTTTGCTCATTCGTACACTGGAAATCGTTTCCAGATATGAGTTCAGTTCCGAACTCGTCGGCGTGCAGGTACTGCACGCCGTGTTAACATGCTGTGCACGCCGTGTGCTGTCTTTGCACGGCGTGCAACTGGAAATTGTTTCCAGTATTGGCTTTCAGTTCGGAACACGACGGCGTGCAGGCTCTGCACGCCGTGCAAACATGAAGTGCACGCCGTGTGATGGTTTGGCACGGCGTGCAACCGGAAATTGTTTCCGTGTGTGCTGAAACACAGCGAGGAACACGGCGGCGTGCAGGTGCTGCACGCCGTGCAAACCGGTTTCCAAACCGTGTTCCCTTGGTGCTGCCGTGTAGAAATTGTTTCTACACATTTAGCCTTTTCAAATCAATTCCTCAATGCAATAAGATTGTATTTTGCCTTTGAACCCTAAATCTTGTAGATGTAAAATTATTGTGATAATTTTATGCATGGTGTTGTGGTATGGTTTTGCACCCCGTGGATGTTTTTTTTTGTTTTCTTTTGGTTTTGGTGGATGTAAGGTTTTATAAATACGGCCTGCGAGTCGTTTGTATTTATGTAACCTTATTTTTCTAGATAAATTGTATAGGATGCAATTTATTGTTTGTAAATTTTATTTTGCTAGAAAATTGTATAGGATACAATTTTGTAAAGTATGTAAATCCATGAGATGGTGCCAAGGAACAAAGACGTGAAGACGGATCCAAGGGATGCGGCTGTGCTGCGACCATGCGATGGTTACCACCACCTAGGAAATGACCTGTTGATTTTCATATTGGCCTATGAAAATCAATGTAGATAAAACCATACCATAACACGGTTTTTCGAGTCTATTGCATGTTTTATATTTTGATGCCATGTGATGCCATGCCTAGTATGAAATATGCATGCTAGATGAATGTATGACATTGGATGCCATGCTAGGATTAATGTTAACTTGGAAAGTTTAATATTAATGCCATGTTTTGTATATGATAAAATTTTAATCACGGGATTTATAAACCCTAAATAAACTTATGAAGTTTATATTTTTGCCACCCAATTACGTATAACACTTGTCAAGTACTATGTTCGCATCATGGTATACCGCCAGGGCGGGTACGCATGTTGTGACCTTAGCGAAGCAATAATATGAGAAAAGGTGATTCTCATTGTGTTGTAATTGGTTTAACTAAAGGGTTAATCAAAAAGGTGTTTGAGCCCGAGGCAAGGATGAGATGAGTAACATACAAATTAAATATGATATATGATATCATGCATCTCATAAATTAAAAGAGTTACATAATGATGTAATTGACATGGTGATGTCTACCGAAATTATATTTAATCATAGGGACATGCCAAAGCAGTGCTATGGTTAAGTATGGATTTTGGGTCTTTTACCCACTTAAATATTTTAAAGGGTTTTATAATTTTAGTGGGAGCTATATTCTCTTATGTAATTAACTTTGCATATATTTTCTGTTGTAGATAAATGGCCAACACAAGCAATCCCGGTTCTATTCGATCTATCCTTGAGAAGGATAAACTGAATGGAACAAATTACCTAGACTGGTATCGCAACTTGAGAATTGTTCTCAAGCAAGAGCGAAAGCTATATGTTCTGGATGGTCCTTTGCCCGCTAACCCTCCACCCACCACAGCTTCAAGAGCTGAAAGGGATGCTTTCCACAAGCATCAAAATGATCAGATTGATGTACAATGCCTGATGCTTGCATCAATGATTCCGGAACTTCAGAAGGATCTGGAAACATTTGAGGCATATGAGATGTCTCAAGAGCTTAAGGAAATGTTCCAAAAGCAAGCGAGAAGGGAAAGGTATGAGACCTTGAGATCTTTGGTTGGGTGCAAGATGACCGAAGGGAGTTCGGTTAGTGCCCATGTTCTGAAGATGAAAGGGTACATTGATCAGTTGGAGAGGCTTGGTTCGCCACTCAGACCTGAGTTGGCAACGGATTTGATCCTTAATTCTCTTCCCGAGAGTTACTCCCATTTTGTCATGAATTATCACATGAATGATATGGACAAAACGGTCAGCGAACTGCATGGGATGCTGAAAAACGCTGAAGTAACGATAAAAGAGAAGCCAAGCTCCAAAGGGATCCATATGGTGCAAAAGGGTAGGATCCAGAAGAAGAAGTGTAAAGCAAACAAACCCAAAGAGTTTGGGAAGGATGCAAAGAAGCCCAAAGCTGTTACCAAGGCAAAGCCTCCAAAGGAAGGCGCATGCCATTTCTGCAATCAGCCTGGTCATTGGCGCAGAAATTGCAAGCTTTATTTGGAGGACTTGAGGAAGAAGAGAGGCGGTGAGACCGCTAATCAAGGTATTCATGTTATTGAAATACTTCATTCTACTTCTGTTTCTACTTCGTGGGTATTAGATACCGGTTGTGGTTCTCACATTTGTATGAATGTGCAGGGGCTTAGAGGAAGTAGAAAGCTCAAGAAGGGCGAGGTAGAATTCCATGTGGCGAATGGAGCTAGAGTTGCTGCTTATGAAGTCGGTCGCTACGAGCTCAAGTTGCCAAGTGGACTTGTTCTCCTTTTGAATAATTGTTATTTTGTTCCTAATTTGTCTAGGAACATCATTTCTATTTCATGTTTGGACAAGGAAGGATTTAAATGTGTTATTGAGAATAATCACTTATTGCTTTTCAATAAAGACTTGTTTTATGCAAATGCGGATTTACATGATGGTCTTTATTTGTTGAACCTTAGTGAAGGTTATGATGAGCATGTATATAACATAAATACCAAAAGGATAAGAACAAATATTGTGAATCCTACTTATCTCTGGCACTGTCGTCTAGGACACATTAATGAGAAACGCATTTCAAAACTCCATAAAGATGGAATTTTGGGTCTAGATGTTTTTGAAACATATGACACTTGCGAGTCTTGTTTAATGGGTAAGATGACCAAGAGTCCCTTTACTGGTCACAGTGAAAGGGCTAGTGACTTATTAGAACTCATACATACAGATGTATGTGGGCCTATGAGCACAACTGCTAGAGGTGGTTTTCAATACTTCATTACGTTCACAGATGATTTCAGTAGATATGGTTATCTATATCTAATGAAGCATAAGTCAGAATCCTTTGAAATGTTCAAAGCCTTCCAAAATGAAGTGCAAAACCAACTTGGCAAGACAATTAAAGCACTTAGATCTGATCGAGGTGGTGAATATTTGAGCCAAGACTTTGACGATCATCTTAGAAATTGTGGGATTGTCTCACAACTAACTCCTCCTGGTACACCACAGTGGAATGGTGTGTCTGAGAGGAGGAACCGAACTTTATTGGATATGGTTCGGTCTATGATGAGTCAAACAAATCTTCCTCTATCCTTTTGGGGATATGCACTTGAAACAGCGGCATTCACACTGAACCGAATTCCATCAAAAGCAGTTGAAAAGACACCATATGAGATATGGATTGGTAAGAAACCAAATTTGTCTTTTCTCAAGATTTGGGGATGCGAAGCCTATGTGAAATATTTGATTTCAGATAAGTTATCACCAAAATCTGTGAAATGCAATTTTGTTGGTTATCCAAAAGAAACTAAAGGTTATTTCTTTTACAATCCTAGTGAAAACAAAGTGTTTGTTGCTAAGGGTGGTACATTCCTGGAAAAAGAGTTTATTTCCAAAGGAATCAGTGGGAGTAAAGTACACCTACAAGAAAATATGGATAACCAAGTTGAAAGTGAGTTTCAAATGGAACAACCTGATTCACAAGAAGTTGTTGAGTCAGAACTAGTAACACAAGTCCAACGTAGATCAAGTAGAGTTCGTCATGAGCCCGAGAGATATGGATTTCTCGTCACGAATGAAAATGATCTGATTCTGTTAGAAGAGAATGAACCTTCCACGTACATGGAAGCTGTCTCTAATTCAGAATCTGAAAAATGGCTTGATGCTATGAAGTCAGAAATTCAATCCATGGACGACAACAAAGTATGGACTTTGGTTGATCTCCCAAAGGGTGCTAAAGCAATAGGGCACAAATGGGTTTTCAAGTTGAAAACGGACATGGATGGGAATATTCAGACTTATAAAGCAAGGTTAGTGGCAAAAGGTTACCGACAAATTCATGGTATAGACTATGACGAAACCTTTTCTCCAGTAGCTATGATCAAGTCCATCAGAATTCTTGTTGCCATAGCAGCATATTATGACTATGAGATATGGCAAATGGATGTCAAAACAGCTTTCCTAAATGGAAACCTTGTTGAGGATGTGTACATGACACAGCCTGAAGGTTTTGTCGATCCAAAGAATCCTGATAAAGTATGCAAGCTTCAAAAGGCCATTTATGGTTTGAAGCAAGCATCAAGAAGTTGGAATCATTGTTTTGATGAATCGGTCAAAAAGTTTGGCTTCATCAAAAACGAAGATGAGCCTTGTGTGTACAAGAAGTTCAGTGGGAGTAATATAGTTTTCCTAGTTCTATATGTCGATGACATATTGTTAATAGGAAATCACATTCCTACCTTGCAAGAAGTAAAATCTTGGCTAGGAAAGTGTTTTTCTATGAAAGACTTGGGTGAGGCAGCCTACATTCTTGGAATAAAGATCTATAGAGATAGATCTAAGAGATTGATAGGTTTGAGCCAGAGTACATACATTGACAAAATGCTGAAAAGGTTCAGTATGGATCAATCAAAGAAAGGAAATGTTCCTATTGGGCAAGGGATAAAGCTTAGTCGTAAGCAATGTCCTGTGACAGTTGAAGAACGTCAACGCATGGATAAGATTCCTTATGCGTCAGCTATAGGATCTATCATGTATGCCATGGTATGTACTCGGCCAGATGTCTCTTTTGCTTTGAGCATGACAAGTAGATATCAGTCTGATCCAGGTGATAGTCACTGGACTGCTGTCAAGAGTATTCTTAAGTACTTGAGAAGAACTAAAGATACATTCTTGATATATGGAGGCTCGGACGAAGATCTTGTTGTAAATGGTTACACGGATGCAAGTTTCCAAACTGATCAAGATCAGATGCAGTCACAGTCTGGGTATGTGTTCATTCTGAATGGAGGTGCGATAAGTTGGAAGAGTTCTAAGCAAAGCACGATAGCTGCATCTACAACAGAAGCCGAGTATATTGCTGCATCAGATGCAGCCCAAGAGGCTGTTTGGATCAAGAAGTTCATCGAAGAACTTGGTGTCGTTCCTAGCATAGTGAATCCTGTGAGCCTCTTGTGTGACAACAATGGGGCAATATCACTTGCTAAGGAACCTAGTGTGTCACAGAAATCCAAACATATACTTCGGCGTTTTCACTACATAAGAGAAGTCATCTCAAGAGGAGATGTGAAGATATGCAAAGTTGCGTCTGAAGACAATGTTGCTGATCCACTAACAAAAGCTCTTTCACAAGCTGTACATGATGGTCATGCTAGGTCCATGGGTATTAGATACATTTGAGATTGGACTTAGGGCAAGTGGGAGATTGTTAGAGATTGTGCCCTAAGCCAATGTTGGATTATGTAAACAATCTTCTTAAGTCATTAATAAAGACTTATTTTATCATATATATTTGTATGTTAGTATTTATGATAATGTATCCATGAATTAATTGTGTAATTCTAAATTTCCCTAGTCGATTGTTATTATGGGAATAATAACAAACTAAGACTAGTGTGAGTGATAATGGATATTCATAAGATGAATATAGTGTATACAGATACAGATTATACTCACGGGCAATATGTTAGAGAACATGTTGCTGGAGACCCACTATGAGATCAAGTTCATGGTCACGTGTCACAACTGATCTTGATTATAGTAGTGTCATCAGCTGATTCCTTTGACCTGAGGTCACCATGGATTCCGGGATGAATTCATGTTGTGCTTTGACGCAGTCAAACGCTGCTTGTAACAGAGTAGTTATAAAGGCTGTGGTTGGGTACAATATGACTCATGCTTTGGGATGTGAGTGACAGATATGGGATTTTGTCCCTCTCTAACAAGAGAGCGATATCACTGGGCCCCTCGATAAGTAAGACTGTTAAATGCATGGCCATGCTCAAATAATTGATAAGAGTATCAATTAATTTGTCTAAACAGTTTACTTTGAGATCGAGAAAGCATATGATTAATTATATAAGATTGACAAGTGTACCATGTCTTATAATTAATCTTGATATCAAAGAGACAAAAGGGAATATGACATTCTATAAATAGGTATTGGATCATTCCAATCATATTAATTGGGTAGTCGTAATGGCTTGCTAGAGTCCGCTTGTGACCTATAAGGACATTATGGTAATTTCCTTATTGCCAATTAATATGATCCTATGGGGTCACACACAAGAGCAAAATGAAGTTCATCTTATCGGGTATAAATTATTATTGGATAATAATTTATGAATGAGAAAGAGAATAAATATATATAGTGATATATATTTATGTATGTATATATAAATATTAATGTGATTAATATTGCATAAAGTATGCTACATATTATAATTAAATTATATGGAGATATAATTAATTATAATATTATATATACATATATGTATTATGGAGAATTGATTTGATTTAATGTTAATTGAGAATTAATATTAAATTGTGTGGGTTAATATATAATTATAACTAATAGGTGTATTAGGTTATAATTATAATTAACTATTTAGGTTAATTATTTAAGGAAACAATTAACCTAAACCAAAAATGACTTATATATACTAAGTACACAGCAGATTTTCGGCAGCCACACAAAGGTGAATAGTGGCAGCCGAAATTCTCAACAAAACTCCAAGGAAAAATCTGATTTTTCGTTTTCTCTGTCTCATTCGAAGAATCGTTCTTCAATCCCGGCGCTAGCACGCGGTGAATCAATTGCTCCGTGTGGATCAACCGTAGAGGGAAGCTAATTTGGTTCCTAAGTGATTCAAACTTCAAAGAATTAAGGTAATTCTTTAACCCTCCTTCCGATTCAATGTAATGTACATGGGTCCTTGGTGGGGATTAATCTTTTTCCGCTGCGTTTTATGTTTGTTTTATGCGATTAATTCCCAACAAAGGATGCCAGGTACGTATCTACATTTCCAACCTCTTCACCACATAGGAGAGGAAGGAAAAGTTGCAGTTATTTCGACCTCTTCACCACATAGGAGAGGAAGAAATGTCTATTGAAGAAGAAAATTACAGTTCGTGCTGTCTCTTCACCACTTAGGAGAGGAAGCAAAATTCAATGGTACACTCCATCACAGAGAGTATACTACACGGGCACATTCCACCGCAGCGAGTCGACTTGTAACCACGGCCGGCATCCCCAGCAAAGGATGCCAGGTACATTTCCACCTTTCGAATAGAATCACGGGACAGCCCGTATGGACGTAGTAGCGTGATGCTGTTTTTGGGTTCAAACTGTTTTTGACGTGTTTACCGCTTTCTGGACCTTAGATGGATGCTAAAATTAAGAAAACCCACATGAACGGAACCCTGAGTTCCGGGATAATAGACCCGCTAAAATGTGGAAATTTGCATGAAACCGAGTCAAATGGTTTTCAAAAATTGTTTTCCAGCACAAAAAACCTACAAGGCGTCTCAAAACCGTTTTCCAGGTCTAACCGGTCTGACCAGTCAGGTCGACCCCGTTACCCCTTGAATGCATGCCCCCGCTCCTAAAAATCCCAATTCTGTCCTGCTGTGAGTCCTACTTGTGTTTGTAATATAAACTGTGCTAACCATTTGTTTTGCAGCATTTATTTTTGTTTTTATTATTTTTCATGTAATTAATAGATTAATTCGTGTATTTAGGCGTTTGTAATTTTTAGATCTTCGTGTATCCTAGGCGTTTGTAAATGTGAGGATGAGAGTTTTCTCATTTTTATTCGATTTGGTGGTATAAGGGGCCTCTATTATTCTTTTGCATATTTTGGATGTATGCTTTACCTTTCTGTAATTTATTTCTATCATTTGCTTGAGCACGGGCTAATAAAATAAACTTAATTGGGTAGGGAAAAGATAATAAATGGAATAAATATGGTATTATAAATTATAAACTGAATACAAGCTCGAGGTTAAATAGGTAAGTTGCCTGAAACTTAAACCTCTGGATTAGGTACGGCAGTCTACGCTTAGTAGGGAGCTGTATCGGAATTTCCCGGATGAGCTGATCCGGGTGGCGACTCTGTCACTGATCTTGAAATTTAGGTTTTGAGGTCTTTAAGTAATAAAATGGGAAAATGTTATCTACAAAAAGAATTTCGAAAACAAATGAATAATTTTTCCCTAAAGCAAGATAAACAAAATCCGTTTTCCAAAACATCACGTAACCCATTTTTCAAACAAATCAAATTCATTCCTCTTCCTCGGTTCACTTCACCTTGTTCCGCCCTTCATTTACCAGGTCATCTGCTTACACCACCCTTTTGGGTTTTTGACTCAGCAAACTTTTATTTGTATCCTAAATTTTGCGTAGACCGCCTTTCGGTTTTCAGTCTATCAGATTTTTTTTTTTTGAAAATGAGATACATGGAAATATGGGATGTGCACAATCATATATATGTGTATAATAAGAATCCAATTTTAGGCAAACTCAAGACATTTAAGCAAACAAAAAGGGCATTCATTCATTTATTCATTAATAATGTTTTAGTACAATGCGTATAAAAAATGAAATGAAGCTAAGAACAGAGTTAACAATGGTATCCGTCTCGACCGAATCCACGACTGCCATCAGCTGGTCTTTACAGATTTTCCCACTGCTGGTGCTCATTCTGTTGTCCTAACTTTTGCATAGACCGCCTTTTCGATTTTCGATCCATTGGACTGTCCTAATTTTTGCATGGCCGCCTTATCGGTTTTCGATCCACCAGACTTTTTTTTACACATAGTATCATCTGAGCTTGTCCTAATTGACAGGGTTGACAAACTCGTTTTCATCCATGTCCATGACCTTTACAGCACCTTTTGAAAGTACCTTTTTGACCACGTACGGACCTTCCTAGTTGGGCTTGAATTTTCCCCTTACATCTATGTTGACCTATTTCATCAGTTTCAGTACCAAGTCTCTGGCTTTGAGTGGGTGTTTCCGATGGCAGACTTTTCTGTTATAAGCCCTGGCTATTCTCTGTTGATACATCTGCAAATCATCTAGTGCCCAAAGATGCTTCTCCTCAATCAATGCCAACTATTTGTATCTCGATTGAACCCATTCTAATTCTGGCAACTGCACTTCCATGGCCACCCTTAGTGACCTAACCTTAGTTTCCACTAGTAAGACAACTTCCATTTCGTAGACCAAGGAGTATGGTGTTTCTCCGGTGGGAGTTCTGATACTAGTTCTATGTCCCTACAAGGCAAATGGCAACATGTTAGCCCAATCCCTGTAGGTGACCACCATTTTCGACAGAATCTTTTTGATGGACTTGTTGGCTGCTTCTACCGCACCATTGGCTTGTGGGCGGTACGGAGATGACTTATGATGTTCAACCTCTTTATCCTGAAATAATTATGCCGTAGCCCCTTGAAACTATACACTATTATCTGTCACGACATGGTGCGGAATCCCATACCATGCAAAGATATTCTTCTCGATGAACTTGGTCATTTTCTTAGCCGTGACAAGTGCAAATGATTTTGCCGCCACCCACTTCAAAAAGTAGTCGGCAACCAAAACTATGAAGCGGTGGCCAATGGATGTAGGTGGCCTTATTTCTCCGATGATGTCTATCCCCTAAGCAGCAAATGGCTATGGAGTTTATGATATCAGAAGTTCAAGTGGTGGGAGATTATTGAGATCTCCGTACACTTGGCATTCATGGCATCTTTTCACTTCTTCGTTACAGTTTGCTTGTAGGGTAAGCCAAAAGTAGCCTTGCCTTAATACTTTCTTAGCTAAGGCTAACCCGTTCATGTGTGGTCCGCAAGTTCCTGCATGGATCTGCCTTATGACTTTCTTGGCTTCTTCTTCTGTTAAGCATTTCAAGAGTAGGCCGTTGGCGGTTCTCTTGAAGAGCTAATCCTCGAATAATCTAAACTGTGCTACTAACTTCCGGAGAGAGATCTTATCTTACTCACCGGCGTCTTCAAGGTATTACCCATTCTAAATAAACTGCAGAATATCATGATACCAAGGATGTTCCTCCGCTGTTGCTATAACACTGACTGACAATTAGCAAGGATTCTGTGCGGTCTCTAATATCACTGGCTGTATGGGATGTTTTTGGGGTTCCTCCCATATTGATAAGGGTGTGGATAAAGAATCTGCCATCTGATTTTCTTTTCTTGGGACATGTCTAAACTCACACCGCCAAAATGCCTTCACCTTTTCCTAAATCAGCTGAAGATACGGCCGGAGCGACCCTTCTTTTATCTCTCACTCTCCAGTGATCTAATGAATTACCAAAGCTGAGTCTCCGATTACTAAGACTTCGTGCGCCCCCAGTGTGATCAAGGCGTCGATCCCAAAAAGGCAAGCTTCGTATTCTGCCTCATTGTTAGTCACTGAGAACTCAAGGTGTTTAGCTAAGGGGATGATTTTGCCGTTAGGTGTGCCGATAATTACTCCCAGGCCTGCACCGTGTTTGTTTACAGCACCGTCAAAATACATTACCATATGCTCGGTTCTATCTCCACTATAGCCAGCTATTCATCAGGGAACTCTAAATTCTCGACATAATTTGACTCTAGAGGATGGTTGGCCAGAAATTCTGCTACAGCTCTCCCCTTAATCATCTTCTTGGTCACATACTCAATGTCAAATTCTGATAACAGAAGTAACCACCTTGATAATTTCCCGGCCAACGCAGGGGTCTAGCATAAATACTTTATCGGATCGACCTTTGCCACTGCCTGAATCTTGTATGATTGGAAGTAATGCCTTAGTTTCTTAGTTAGCCATATCATGGCTGCACAAGTCTTTTCTACTGCAGTGTATCTGACCTTGTAATCAAGCAGTTTCTTGCTCAGGTAGTAAATTGCATGTTCTTGCCCGTCTTCCTGTTCTTGCACTAGCATTGCCCCTACTAAAGCATCTTCAATAGCCAGATACAGGACCAAAGGCTTATTAGGCATTAGAGGCTTTAAGACTAGTGGATTCATCAAATAAGCCTTGATCCTGTCAAAATCTAATTGGCACTGATTGTTCCACTTCATCGGCTGATTCTTTATGAGGAGCTTGAAGATGGGTTCTCGCAATGAACGGACTGACATACTGCAGCAATCCCAGAAATGACCTTACCTCTTTTTCTATCTTTGGCACAGGTATATCACTAATGGCTCTGATCTTGTCTGGATCCATTTTGATCCCCCTCTAACTTAGCACATGGCCAAGAAGTTTCCCTAAGGTTACCGCAAACACACACTTCTTGGAATTAAGGCGGAGGTTATACTTTTCGACTCTAGTTAGGAATCTATCCAAGATAGCAGGGTGCTCCTCTTGGGTCATTGATTTGACTAGCATGTCATCTACATAGACTTTAACCTCTTTATGAATCATATCATGCAGAAGTGTAGTGACTGCACGCTGGTAAGTTGCTCCAGCATTCTTCAGTCCAAATGGCATAACTCTGTAGCAATAGACCCCCCATTCTGTGATGAAGGCCATCTTTACCTTGTCGACGATATCCATCAGAATCTGGTTATACCCTGAGAATCCATCCATAAATGAGTACATTGTAGCCCTGGTGGCGCTATCGATCAAAACATCAATATGTGGCAGTGGGAAATCATCCTTGGGTGATGCTTTGTTCAGATCTCTGTAGTCTACACAAACCCTGACTCTGCCATCCTTCTTAGCAATCGATACTATGTTGGCCAACCACTCTGGGTATTCCACTACCTCAAGGAACTTTGCCTTTATCTGTTCGGCCACTTCTTCTTTAACTTTCTCTGCCCACTATGGTCTGAGTCTTCTGAGCTTCTGTTTGATGGGCTTCATTTTCGGCTGTGTTAGAATTCTGTGCTCTACGATTTCTCTGTCAACCCCGGGCATGTCATCATAGGACCAGGCAAAGGCTTTTAAGTGTTTTTGGAGTACCTTTATAATTTCTTTTCTCTCGTCAGGCGTGAGGTTTTTCGAGACAGATACCATTTTTGGATCATCATCTGTCCCTAGATTCATTTCATGTAATGATGCATCATGTATGCTAAAGACATTAAATGAATGTTTGTATGTATGCACAGTTCCATCAGGAAAAACATCACACGAGTAAGTGAAATTAGATTTCATTGCATTAAGATCCTTGTAGGCTGAATTGTTTACATAAAAAACAGAAGAAATAGATACATTGAAATGATTGTAATCCTCCACATGCGGAGGTTCTTCTCCTACTGCAACATCTTCAATTTCTTCAAACAAGTCTCTTAGTTCACCCTTAAGGGCTTCTTCCTGGTTGGTGGATAGTTCTTCTTCAGCCATCTTAGCCTTACCTGCCATAATTAGCTTGGCCAGTTCTTATAGCTTGATTCACCAGCTCCTCCTGAGTCTTCGCCATAGGTGCTTGCTTCTGACTAGAGCACATGTTAACTTTCATCAGTGCTGACATTGCTTTGGTGACAGCTTCGATGGCCATTTCAGCTTCCCCACTTTCTGGGCCTACCTTCTCAACAGATTCTCCCTTGTTTCCGAACTCGACTTTGACCTGGTTGACTGCTATTTCCTACCTTTTCAAAACTTTCTTCTTATCCTCAGTCCCAACTCGCAGCATGTTCATAACTGGCTCGATCCCATACTTGTTAAAGTCCACAACATCATAAAAGATTTCAAAACCTGGGAGCTGATCCCCTTCAATGTCCACTAGTTCTGGAGCTCTGTTATACACTTCTTTGGTCGCACGGACAAAGGTGTTGACTAAATTCAAGTACCTCTTGCTTGGCTTATTCCCCTTTTCACGATAACCAAGCCCATGCTGACGGTACTTCCCCGCTTCAATATTGAATTTGGGGATGCCTTGCTGCCTTACCCCCAATCCCTTTCTGGGTTTGAACTTTTTCTTGGCAAAGTACTTATGGATCCACTCTAGGAACCTCGGTTCATTCTCACTTTCATCTGTCACTACTGCTACCTGAAACCCTGTCATTGACTACTCTACAGCGTTCAAAGCAGCCACCACAGATGGTTCATCAGCTTCCACAGTCACTACCTTCCCTTTTATTCAGAATTTCACTTTTTGGTGTAGAGTTGAAGGCACACTCCCCAAGGCATGGACCACGGCCTTCCAAGGACTAGGGAAAATATGATAGGGATGTCAATAACCATGAACAGTACTTTGGACTTAACCTCCCCCACACTGACTTCGGCTTCAAAGGTACCGATCACTGATCTTTTACTGTCATCATATGCTCTGATTATGGTACTAGACTCGCAGAATGCTTCTGTGCTAATGCCCAAGTATGGCAAGACTTTGGAGGGGCATATGTTAAGGGCCAAACCATCTTCGACCATTACACAGGGCATTACTCTATCCATGATCTCTACTTTCAGATACAGAGCCCGATTATGATTCACTCCTTTTGGTGGCAAGTCAGATGCCCCAAAACTGATCGCTGGGGCCCGTTGGCTTTCAGGTCAACCATCTTTATCACAGTACATACTTCATCAGGAGACATCATAGGGGTTGCCTCCATTTCCATCAACTATTTCACTATCGCCTTGCGGTGTCTTTTGGACTGCATGAGAAGGTGCCATATGCTTACCTGTGCAGATGTTCTCTTTAATTGCTCAACCACAGCATCCTCTTCCTTATTCTTCGACCCCTGAACTGCGCTGTCTGCCTCTACAACTCGATTATTCCTTCTTGGTGGAGCTTGAGGAGCCACATTAGAAGGTTGGTAAACTCTGTCGCTTCAGGTGATATGCATGACAAGGCCGTCTTTTGAGACCACCGTTCCTAGCCTTGTCTCTGCTGGGTATATCAGCTTTGGTTCTTCAATCCTAAAGTCCTCATCATCATCAACTAAATCAATGTCATCCAAATCAATCGGGCCCTACTTATTTTGTACCCTAGATGTCAATCTTTTAGCTTCTTCCAGCTCTTCTTCCTCCTCTTTAGCAATAACTGCTTGTACACTCGGATTGGCTTTAATTATCTGAGCAAACACACTATTAGCTGGTATCCCGTACTGAACCATGCTGACCCGACCCCTGGAGTTAGGCAAGGGGTTTTTCTAAACATTAGGTTTCAATGCGGGCTCTATAATCTTCCCTTCAGTAACCAGTCGTTGAATAGCCCTTATCAGACCAGTACATTCATTCGTGCGGTGGCCTACTGTCACATGGTAGGCACAATAATTGTCTTTATCTTATTCAGAAGGAGGAACATAGGGTTTCAAACTCTGTAACAAACCAGCCTTCCTGCATGTGGCAAAAATACGGCCTAAGGGATCGACCCACGAGTTAGTGAGTCTTTAAGGAGCTCTTGACTGTCCACTCTAGGCTACTGCTGCACATCTGCCTCTCTCACCCGGTCTAATACTGCGGTCTGGGTTGGCTTTGAACTAGATCCCGTTGGAGAGGTCGTGGAGCTACTAGCCTTATACCCTTGAGTATATCCCCGGCTGCCCCGGTAAGTGCCTAAGCCTTGTCTATTCATCTAATCTTCTTTTGCATATCTCTTAATGCGCTTAGCAAAATCCATGACATCATTGAGGGGGTGGAATCTCTTCAGCTTCATCTTTTCTTTATAAAGCAGTAAATTACTGTCAACCAACTTCACAATAAGAGATTCAAGTTTAGGAGCCCCATCTACCAGTACCTGCACGTCCATCCATCTCTTGTAGTATGTAGAGAAAGATTCTTTGGGCTTCTGATGGATCCTTTCCAGATCATCTAGTGTAGTTTCCACCTGAGTATTGTAGGCATATTGCTTTACAAATGCCTCAGACAAATCTTCCCACGTGGAGCGGGCGTGGATTGGCATCTTCAAATACCACTTAGCAGCTGCACCCCGTAAAGTTGTTAGGAACAAGTTCAACAAATGGACTTTCCCGATTCCCAAACTAGACATAATTCTTACATAGTTGTCCAGATGAGCTTCAGGTGGACCTTTTCCAGTGTACAGAGGCAAATACAGCATCTGGAACCCAACTGGGAGTAGCTCTCCCCCCTCTGCCAATAAAGTAGTAGAATCTGCACACTTAACAGGATGGTAATGCACCATTTCTTTCAGTTTTGGCAACAGTGCCTCAAAATCAGAGAATTTTTCCTTGAGGCGTCGTTCAGCAGCAGTCTCAACCGAGGCCTCTCTTGCCCTTAAAAAAGCCTCGTCTTCCTCAGACTGATGATTAGCTTCCCACTATGGGATGACCACCCTACTACTACCAGGGATGTTCCTTCCCGAATTAGGGGCCCCCTGTAGGGTTTGGGCCTGCTAACTAGTCTGGCCCACAGCGGTAGTCACTGCAATTTGCATTTGGTTTCTAATGGTAGCTTTGAACTAATCTAAATTCAGAAATGCAGTCATGAATGCATTCATGTCGAAAGGCATCCCTCCGTCGGATCCATCTTGAGCCATCTCTATTCTGTTTGCTTCTTCCAATAAAAACTGCCTGTCAATTGGCTAGGAAGGCAACTGTCCCCCAAACTCTTGCTCTGAATTTGAATCTAAACTGACTCTAACCTCTTCCACTATGACTGATTCTGTTCGACCCGACTGAGCTGGCTGACTAGGACCTGACTTGACTTGACTTGCACCAGACGCTTCGAAGTTTGACTCCAAATTGCACATTCAGCACAGAGTTAGCACCGAGAATGGATGTCATGACCCTAGACTCAACATACTAAGTGGCATGTATGGTATGATCGTGGGATGATCATGGTCGAATGATGTTTCATGAAAGTGATAATGGATGTGGCTTCTTTTTTTTCATCTTTTTTATTTCGAATGTTCCAAGAATGCCCAAAACTATGCAAAAGACAATGCAAGAATGTCGCGTGTGGGCCACCACACGGACAGGGGTTCGGCGCCTTTGGGGCACCTAATGGATGTTATGAAATGGTCGTGCGTGTACTGACACACGGAAAGAGGTTCGACGCTTTACAGGTCAAAATGAAATGGTACGATGTGATCACATGGAAGCCATTCCGAAGACAGAGTTCTGATGCTTTTGAGGCATCTAACATGAGATGATGTTGCAAACAAGTCACATGTAAATATAGACACAGACAAAGGTTTGGTGTCGTGGAACACCTTGCATGAATTGGTAATGTTATGAGATGCTCCTATGTGTGTAATCATGCGGCACTCGTGGAGTATCTCAAATGAGTTATTAATGTTATGGGATGAATCCGATGTGGATTGTGACACGCAAGCAAGGCTTCGGCATCACTGTGACACCAATAATGAATGGATATGATGTTATGTTATGTTGTCGTGTGACTTACTGCACAAACACAAACCTAAGATCATTGCGATCCTCTAATGAATGACATGGTGTAGTGGGATGGCCAAGTGCAAATCAGTGCACAGGTAGACTACGGGTAGTTTTGGGATAGCTGATATGGTATGAAATGAAATGATCGTGACAGGCATTCTCAGAAGGTGTAATGGAATGAAATGGCATGAATGTGTATGTCACACAAAATGCAAGTGGCGGCAAAAAAATGTGGTTAGGATGCATGACACACGGGGTGATGTAGTGTATGCTTTATGGAAATGTTGGCACACGAGATGTACATGGCACACAAATAAAATGTCGTGGCTGCACGAAGACGTGGTTAGCATAAATGCCATGAATATGTATATGTGTCAAAATGGCTGCATAAAAATGTGGTAAAAATGGCACACAGATGATTATGCATGTTTGATGCTACGTGAAAAGGTTAAAAGAAAATCTTCACAGAACAAACATTAGCACACGCAAAAATATGCTCTCCCTTCCAACCTTATTCCTCCTTTCGATTGGTCACGCAATTCTTCCTAGGTGTTGGGTCTCTTTTGCAGCAACGGGGGACACCAAAGGTGTACACTCAATGTTCAATTTTAATTTTATGTTTTGGTAACCCTAGGGAAAGTTACTAAGCCATTACATATGGGCCAAAGTCAAACCAAGGGTTGTATAGGTCCCCACAGTGAAAATACACTCCTCACCGTAGAACACAATGTAAGGCCATGTGGTGCTATGAGTGGTTTACCCCTTCGGGTGCCTCCAATCCTGACGGAAGAGGTAGGTCACCTTCTTGAGTAAATCGGGCTGATCAGTGTATTTGAGGGGTTGAGAAGAAGAAAATGTTATGATATGCAAGGTATGAATAAATACGGTATTTACAAGCGAGGTTATATTTCAGTAGTTACCTAAGTTCCTTAAGTTCTTTATAAAAACATTTTAGGAAACTTTTATCCCCAGCAGAGTCGCCACTGTGAGCGGATAACTTTTTAAAGCGGAACGCGGCAAAGCGAACCGAGGAAAAACGAGAAGTGGAAAATGTTTGGATTTTGAAAACGGGGTTTGATTTCTCGTTTTAAGGAAAACTATTAGTTTGTTTTAGAAATTCCTTTTGTAGAAAACATTCTCCCGTTTTATTACCTGAAGACCTCAAAACTTAAATTTCAAGATCAGTGACAGAGTCACCACATGGATCAGCACATCCGGGAAATTCCGGTACAGCTCCCTACCGAGTGTAGACTGCCATACCTAATCCAGAGATTTAGGGTTCGAGCAACTTACCTATTCAACCTCGAGCTTGTATTCATTTTATAATTTATATTACTGTATTTATTAAATTTATCATCTTTCTCTACCCAATGTTGTTTAATTATCAGCCGATGCTCATACAGATGACATAAATAAATTACAGAAAAGTTAATCATGCATCCAAATTATACAAAAATAATAGAGGCCACTTATACAACCAAGTTGAATAAAAAGAAAAACTCTCATCCTCACATTACAAGCTCCTAGAATACATGGGTGTCTAGAAATTTACAAACCCCTAAAATACACGAATTAATCTATTAATTATATCAAAAATAATAAAAGGGAAAATAAATGCTGCAAAATAGACAATTAGCATAATTATCTCACAACCACAAACAGGACTCACCCAGGGCAGAATTGGGATTTTTAGGAACGGGGGAATGCATTTAGGGGATAGACGGGTCGACTCGGCCAGTCGACCCGGCTAGTCCTAGAAAATGGTTTAGAAACGTCCTGTAGATTTGTTATGCTGGAAAATAATTTTGGAAAACCATTTGGCTCAAATTCATACAAATTTCTGTATTTCATCGGGTCTATTATCCCGGAACTCTGGGTTCCGTTCGTGCGGGTTTCCTAATATCAATAACCATCTATAGTCTGAAAGGGATAAACACACCAAAAACAATTTGATTCCGAGGATAGCATCGCGAGATGACATCTGTGTGGGCCGTCCCGTGATTTTGTCCCCTTCCTGGAACTGGAGCCGTGCGTCTATAACTAGAGCCGTGCGACTGTAATACCCCAAACCCGAAATCGGTTTTCTCATTTTTTCAAAAATCGTTATTTTGCTCATTTTCGGTGTTTCCTAAGGATTTTTGTAGGGTTCGCGGTTCCGCTATTGCTTGACGACGGATTCGATTTGGATCGAACAGCCCCAAAATCCAGGAAATGAAATCCAAAAAAAAAAAAAAACCTAACACCCGTAGGTGTAGAAATCTGAAACCACAGTTTGATAATGTACGGATGTATTTAGGCCGAAATAAGTCTCAACAGGATGAACCAATGGAAAACGGGCTACTTTCGGCTGAATCATGGGCTTTTTCGGGTTTCTGCCTGGAAGGAACACAGCCATGCGGCTCTGTCAAGGTAGCCGGTTTTCCAGAAATTGAGAAAACACAGAAGAAAATGCATGAAAACACAATGTACATAAGTTTAAGGCCTCTCAGAGTTTACCTTGTTGTTGTTCCAGTGTACTGGATAATCAGAAACGGATTGAAAAGCTAGAATGTGCCTTAAATCTGTAAACTCCCGAAATTCTGAAAACAAATCCTGAGCCAATTCGAAATGAATCCAAAAATGTATCCGGACATGTGAGCAATGGTCGAGAGTTGTTGTTAGGTGTTTTTAGGTGTGTATTGGTTTTGGTTGCTCAGTTTCTCTCTTTCTCTCTTTTCCTCTCTTATTTCTCTATTTCTTTTTTTTTTTTTTGCTTTGCCGAAAAATTTCTTCAGACAAAAAATAATCCCCCCTCTTGATCTGAGAATCATTTTTCTATTTATATCTCTCATTCGAGAATCATTTTTCTATTTTTCATCATTTCAAATATTAATTAGCCACCTAAACTCCTGGGATTTCGGCCAAAAGATCAAATCCGCCCCCGTTTCAGCAAGTTGCTCTGCTTTTGCAGAGCAACTTGTTAACCCACTAGAGCAGTATGGCTCTGATCTACAGCCGTGCGGCTATAGTTTTGAACTACAACTGTGTGGCTCTAGACAGAGCCAGGGCAGACTCCCCTAATTCCTACGCTCACTTCTAAACCTTGTAAACACTCCAGGGACCTTTCTCTGGGTTTTCAGATCACGAGCGGTTCATTTTCCAGAGCATTTAAGGCATTCCAGATGACCTTATACTCTTTTCCAAGTCTGACTGCTTAAAAGATAATAAAGGACTCTCATCACGGAGGTCGAGAAAACCCGTGCTTATAGCCCTAACAACAGATAGAAGGTCCTGAAATATCTATAACCGTGAATAACACCTTAGACTTCACTTCCTCGACTACTACTTCTGCTTTAAAATTTCCAATCACCATGCACTTTGAGTTGTCATAAGCACAAATCATAGTACTGGACCTCAACAAGGTCTCTTCACTCATATTCAAATAGGGTAGAATCTTCAGGGGGAAGATTTTTAGGGCAGAGCTGTCATCCACCATGACACATGGCATCACCCTGTCAGTGATTTCCACTTTCAAATACAGGGCTTTGTTGTGATTTACTCCCTATGGCGATAGATTAGCATCATTGAATGTTATTTCTAAAGGACGACTTACTAGGCAATTGATGGATTTGCCTATGCATACCTCCTTGGGGGAGGAGAGGGGAGTCACCTCCGTCTCCATCAACTTTTCACCACCGTGGAACGGTGTTTCTGAGATTCCATCAGGAGTTGCCTAAAAACTGGCCTTTTCTATCATTCTCTTCAATTATTGAACCACCAGGTCATCCTCTTCAATTGGAGTGGTGGGAGAGTCATTATGGACTGAGGTTTCTCTCCTAATTGCTGACTCAGTTTGCCACGGCTGGTTGGCTGGTTGGTAGACTCTTCCACTCCTCGTGATGTAGTTGACCGGTGCGTCCTCCTTTCTCACATACATCCCGGCCTTGGTATAGACTGGATAAACCGCCTTAGGTTCAGAGATCTCAAATTCATCGTAGTCATCATCTAGCTCAACATCATTCAGGTTCATCAGCTTTGGCTTCTTCTCTACCACTGCCATAGGATCAGCTGCCTCTTCGGCCTCCCGACCGAAAGAAACTAACTATACTGCAGGATTGGCTCTAATAATTTTTGCAAACACAAAATTAAAAGGTAGCCCGGTCTACACCATATTGACCTAGCCCTTAAAATTAGGCAATGGTTTCCTTTGCACACTCAGCTTGGCGTCTAGCTCCTGGATTGTATTCTCAGTTACTAACTGCTTAATAGAGTCCCATAGATGAAGGCGGTCATTCATTCCCTAGCCTCTCGCCAGATGATAAGTACAGAAGTTATCCTTGTCTGCCTCAACGGAAGGAGTGAAAGGCTTCAAACTCTGCAGGAGTCCCAACTTTCTACATTTGCCAAATATTCTGCTTAGTGACTTGGCCCATGGTGATATCCTTTTCATATTAGCCTGGGTACCGATCCTTGAGCTACTGCCACTACCTTAACTTGCTTAACAGAGGTAGAAGCCCTTGTAGGCTTTGGGCTATAGCTAGAGCTGGTTGGAGTCGTGGTGGTACCATTACTACTTTTGAACCCGGGTGTATAGCTCCGACCACCTCAGTAATCGCTATCATTACCATTGTTCTGTTTATCTTCCTCTTCGTACTTCTCAATCTTTTTGGCCAGATTGTAAACATCTATAAAAGAATTAAAGTCACGAAGTTTCATGTTATCATGGTAGTTTTTCAAGCTCCAATCCAAAAGCTTGATGATAAGCTCAAAATCCTTCAGCCTTTATTCCAACAGTACATGTTTGTCCATCCACCTCTTTTGATACTCAGCAAAGGTCTCATTCGACTTCTGTTTAACTACTTCTAGATCCTGCAATGTCACTTCAATCTGAGAATTATAGCTCCAATGCTTCACAAAGGCCTTAGCCAAAGAGTTCCAGTCTTTCCTCATGTGGGTTGGCTGATTGTTGAACCATCGAGCGGCACCATCCTCAAGGGTGCTTGGGAATAAACCTAACAGTTGACTGGTAGTTAGGCCATTCATTGTCATTAGTGTCACATAATTGTCGATGTAAGGTCCAAGTGACCCGGTTCCCTTATATAGACTGAACTTAGGCATCTGGCAGCCTGAAGGAAGCAAGTCAATCCCGTCGGCCCTTAATGCATTTCACTGCAGGAATCTGTGCCATCTGGTGGAGCTTGGTTGGCAACTCATCAAGCTTAGAATATTTCTCCTTTAGTTTTCTCTCAGCTGCCAACTTGGTCGGTACCTCTCTGACTCTCCTAGAAGCATCTCCCTATTCTGACTGATAATCTCCATCCCTTATTGGAGCTTGTCTTCCCACATTCTCATGGACCACATTCATTCTGGCTGCTTATTATTGATCCCATGATCTACCATAGGCTTTGCTTGCTTGTTAAAAACAATGGTGCCTATAGCGGCATGTACTTAACTGCGAATGCTAGCTCTGAATTCGTCTGAACCCAAGAGATCTCTAATGGTAGCACACAGAAGTAGTGATAATAGCGGTATTCTACTGGTTGGTGTTCTGTTGATCCCCCGTTTCTACAGTATTCTCTTATAGCACAAACAAACTGTCAATTACCAAAGTCTAAACATGTTCTGAATCCAACCCTGACTCTACTTTCATTGACCCAGATGCCACATTAACTGATCTGGTTCTAGTTCTCAGCCTTGGTTGAGGGTCTGCATAGTTAACTGTAACTAGTCTTCCTTCAGAAGGGCAATCCCAAACTACAGAGGGTTACAAAAGTATGTTAGCACTATGGATGAATGCATGATACTCCTTTGACCTAACATTGTATGCATGTATATAAGAATGATGTGACATGGTGGATGCGTGATATGCATATGAAATGAATGCTTATGTAGGATAGGTGAATATTCGATGCTCGGGGGAACATGTAGACTAGAGTTTGGTAGTAAGGGAGTATCAGATGGGGTTAACCAGATTCTTCTAGTCACAGTTGTACATTTATGAGTCTACATACGGACAAAGGTTCAGTGCCCTTAGGGTACCTGAGAGTGAAACTAAGAAGTTTTGAAGTCTTCGAACCTAAAACAACCTAGAATTTGCACATGAATATAGGTTTGGTACTCAGGGAGTATGAAAATGGGAAACTAGATTCTGCTAATGACAGTTGTAAATATATGAGTTTGCATATGGACAGAGGTTTGGCGCCCTTAGGCCACTTAAGAGCAATACTAGAACGTGTTGAAGTCTTTAAACCTAAAAAAGAAAAGGTTTTGGGTGCTTATGAGTCTGCACATGGATAGAGGTTCAATACTCGGAGAGTATCAAAAAGGGAAACTAGATTCTACTAGTAACAATTGTAAACGTTGAGTTTGCATAAGGACAGAGGTTCAGTGCCCTTGGGCACCTAAGAGCGATATTAGAAAGTTTTGGAGTCTTTAGACCTAAAATAACCTAGAGTTTTAGGTGCGTGTAAGTTTGCACACGGACAAAGGTTTGGTACTCTAGGAGTATTGAAAAGGGTTAACTAGATTCTATTAGTTATAGTGATATACATATGAGTCTGCATACAGATAAAAGTTCGGCACCCTTTGGACACCTGAGAGTGATACTATAAAGTTTTGAAGTCTTTAGACCTAAAACAACCTAGAGTTTTGGTTGCATGTTAGTCTGCATATGATCAGAGGTTGATACTCTAGGAGTATCAAAAAGGGTTGTCTTTAGAAGACAAGTGAGTGAGTGTGTGAATTTCTTACAATAATCGTGGGTTATAGAAGAATAAGTGTAAGGTCATAAAGTTGTATCTAAGGTTTGCCCAAAGATGGTCATATATAAGTTAATTAATATAGGTTTATTTATTCATAAATGACAAACGGTTATGGCTGTATTAAGATTGTTAGTGTGTATGTCATATAAATTAAGGTATGTGAGTGAGATTGCTTTCACACAAAAATAATGCGTATGGCTACACAAAAATTGTTAGTGTAAGCATCATACAAAAATGAGTTTATGAATGGGGTTATTTACACACGAAAAGAATGCGTATGGCTATACAAAAACAATTAGTATCACATAAGTGGTATAATACGTGTATGAAGGAATGATTATAATGGTATGGTATGGTACAGTAAGAATCAATTACGTAGCACATAGCATGTGAACGCAAATTCCCAACCTTATCTCTCTACGTGGTCAAAAGTCGATTTTCTAACCGAGTCCCATGTGGGGTTCTCTTTAATCATCAACGGGGGATGATAAAGGCGTAACTACATATATATTCATGAATTGTTTCGGTATGTTAGTGGAAATTACTATGGTTACTTATATGGGTTCGGTCCAAGTCCGGGATAACATCACGGTCCCCAGAGCAAATATATATTGCTCAGTTCTCGCCACTCAAGGGTACATGCGAAGGGGTTTGTATGATGATATAGGTGGTGTTTTGTATCTGTGGCCCTTCAACCTGGCGGAACGTAAGCAATAATTTCAATAGTTCACTAGGCTAATAATGGCACCTTAACCTAATGTTCAATGTAGCTAATATGCAATGCACATAAAATGCTACAATAGGTTTGTTGAAACTATTTTAATTAGATACTTTCAATGCTCATCAAAATCTTTTAAGTTATGAAAAACTCTTTCTAAAAGAATCCCTAATGGAGTCGCCACTGTGAGAGGACGGCCTTTTTCAAGTACGGGAAACACGGCGAAGTGAACCAAGGAGTTTTTATAAATTTTGCTTTATATGATAATTATAATTATGAAATTCCTTTTGGAAAATGATTTTAATAAAAGATTCGAGACCGAAATCTTGAAGAACATATCGGAGTCATCACCTGGGTTAGCTCAACCGAGAAATTTAGGTATTGTCAAAACCGGGTGAGGGCCACTATACCTTCCAGAGATCTAGGTCCGGACGAGTCAGTTACTTGTTATCTAACAAAAATACACACTTTAACAACCAAATTATAGCATTTAATGAACTAAGTTGATTTTATTTATAGCATAAGGCGTTCATGCAAGGTACTAAAAGCAACAAATAAATTAATCATATAGACCGAATCACATAAGCTACAGTAGGAGATACATATGAATCAAATAGGGAATCGGGCACAATTGCCTAGAATACACGAATTTATCTAACATAATAATAAAACCTAAACATATATCTAATCCTACAAAATAGAGGTTATGTGAGCGCCGGATTAAAAAAAAAAAAGGAAGCAGATTTCACACGACTGTAATATACAGTCGTGTCAACGTGTTACAGTCGTGCGACTGTACTTAAAAATTTTTACAGTCGTACGACTGTAACACCCACTTGCATCTACCAGTAGCAGAATTGCGGGCTGCAAAGGGAAGGGCAATTAATGCCCGCCCCTTTGTAGCAGATTCAGGTGGCAGGAATGGACAGAAAGGGAAAGGGTGAAAGATTTAAGGGAGAGAACAACCTGGTGAAGGGAGGGAGAGAGATTTCAGCAAAAAAAGGGGAGAAAGAAAGAAAGAAAAAGAGAGAAAAAAAAGAAAGGAAGAGCAATCTGGTTCTTCAAAAATCGTGAAACTAACATAAAAAGCTTGTTAAATTGATCCAAGGAATAATCTGACCTCACCAACAAACTGAAATTTCGAGCCAAAACCTCAAAGAACTTCGACAATTGAGGATTTTAAGACACAAAGTTTTCAACCCAAATTCAAGGAGAAAATTGCAAGTTCTTGTGGATCGGAGCGACGCCAGGGGTCTAATCGACTTGGAAAGCTTCTAAAGAAGGCAAACACTCCTTTCCTTTCACTTTTTACTGCTTTCTGGGTGATTGAAGTATATTTCGTGCGTTTTTGCTCTATTTTTCATATCTCTGTTTCTGGAAATCAAGAACAGTCGTACGACTGTTCCTGGATTTGATGAACAGTCGTACGACTGTAATTATAGTTGTACGAGTGTTCTTGATTTCCAGTCCTTTTTCCAGTATTATTTCGAGTAAATTTCAGCGGGATCCTGACCCTGGCATGTTTACAGTCGCATGACTGTATATTATAGTCGTACGACTGTAACTTGCCTTCCAGAATTAGAATTTCTGTTTTTATCCCCAAGAATTTCCAAAAATCCCAAAAAATTAGAAAACCCCAAAAATCATTAAAATGAATTTTGTTGTGTGCATCACGACCATAGGTTCAATTTTCAGTAAAATTGCATTTAGAACAATTCAACGACGGAGACCCAGTTCTCCCGAAAACCGACCCACTTAATATGTAAAAATGCATGTAAACCGGTAAAATTGTTTTCAAAATGATTTTCCCACAAAAACCAAAATACAGGGACGTTTCAAAACGTTTTCCATGTCCAACCAAGCAGGCTAGCCGAGCCAACCCGGTTATCCCCTAAATGCATGCTCCCGATTCCTGATTTCCCAATTCTGTCTACTTGAGTCGTATTTGTGGTGTGCTATATATATTGTGCTAACCTCTTGTTTTGCAGCTTTTTATTTTTATTTTTGATGTATTTAATAGAATTAATCGTGTATCTAGGCGATTGTAATTATTTTTAGATTCTCGTGTATCCTAGGCGATTGTATAAGTGAGGCGAGAGTTTTTTTTTTCCATTCGATTTGGTTGTAAGCTAATTAATATTTATTTCTCTTCCTTATTTTTGTATTAAATATTTTATATGCGCGCTGTATGCCTTTTATATTCAATAAAATTGACTTTAGATTTTGAAATACCATTCAAGAACATTGACCAATTTTATTTTAAATTAGACACGAAATAAGGGACTTGTTCGGACCCGAATCTCTGGATAGTGTAGCGACCGTTCATCCGGTTCAGCTACATAAGAATTTCCCGGTTGGGCTGAGCCGAGTGGCGACTCTACAATATCCACCGAGACTTAGGTCTCGGTTCTTTTATGCATTAATTCCATTTATTTTCCAAAACGCGGATTTCCATTCATAAAAACCCCATGCGAGGGAGGGGCCCGCCCGAGATTGTGGCGCCCCCATTCCGAAAGGGAGTCCCGCATCCCGTCGAAAACGCATCGTCTGCTCACAATGGCGACTCTGCTGGGGATTTCTTAAAAAGTTTTCTTAAAAACTTAAAAGAATTTAACAAGCCCTGAAAAGTGTCTAATTAAAATAAGGTGGATGATTCTCTCTTGGTATTTTATTTGCATCTTAGCTAGACATGCTTGCATTAGATTTGGTATCCATTTATAGCCCAATGGATTGTTAAAGTGTCACCTTTGTTCCTCATGATCTTAGGGGCACGGATATGAAACACCACTCATAGCCTCGTATGAACCCCTTCGCTAGGACCCTTGAGCGGGGAGAAGTGAGGAGTATATCTTGCTATGAGAGCCTTGATGTTATCCCGACTTTGACCGAACCCATATAGGCAGCTCTGGTTGGATTCCTTTAGGATACCAAAATGATTGTGTGAATAATAATAATAAAATCGCGGCTTCATCGCCCCTGGTTGGTGATCGAAGTGAGCCCCACCTAGGACTTGGTTAGAATTTTTTGAGACCGACCACGTTGGAGAAATAAGGTTGGAAGAATTCGTTTTGCTTGCTATGTATTTCTCTCCATCTCGTGACACATCGCCATTGTTACCCACGAGTGCATAACATATCCATGCATGTGACATATCATACATAAACATCTTTGTGTGATACAAACCCACATTCTTATGCAGCCATTTGCATTTTATTTTATGTGTAAAACATTAATTCATTCGCTTGTGATCCATACTAACGATTTCTTTTTCAGCCATAACATTAAACTTGTGTGATTAGCATTTTATTTTCGACATAGCATACATAACATCATTATGTATGTCATGCATCCTAACCCACGTTTTTGTGCAGCTATTTGCATATTGTGTGACATGTTCATTAACTACATTTCACTTAAATTAAATTAAGGGGCATTTCAAGGATGCCTATCATGACCATCCCATTCCATTTCATAACATATCGGGTACCCAGAATTACCCCGTTTTTTGCCAATGCACCGGATTGCATTCTGCCATTCCACCAATATCATTTCATTTAATAAAAGCCACAACAGCCTTAAGCCCATTTTCGTGTAATAATTTACACGATGCATTTCATGACATCACACCCATCTATCATAAACATCATATAACACCGTGGTCCACATCCGACCACTTCACGACATTAATTCACCATTTAAGGTACTCCCCGAGTGCCCGATTAGTATACATATAGGCCCATAACATCACCAAATCATGAAAGGCGTTCCTCAAATGCCGAATCCTTGTCCGTGTCCCTGTTACACGTGACTTTCTCATAACACCATATCATGTGCTCAAAAGCATCAAAACCTTGTCCGCGGGCCCGGCCCATGTGACCATTTCATATCATCTCATAGACCTACAAAGCGTCAAAACTCTGTCAGTGTGCTGGCACACACGCGACCATTTCACGAATTCATCAGGCGCCCCAAAGGCACTGAAGTTCTGTCCGTGTGACGGCCCACACGTGATGTTTTTGCATAAACATTGGGTGTTCTTGGAATGCCTCGAAAGAAGAAAGATAATAAAAAAGAAAACTTTCATATCATCATTCCATACATGGTCCCATTCCATTCATTTCAAGCATTCTCAATGCCTTAATTTTCATGTCATATCACGTCATTCATTCACAACCCTAATACCTCCTGTCAACTCCAAGCAAAATACACTAGAGCGACCTTGGACAAGATGCCAAGCTTCGAGGGCAGCTAGGAGACAGAGGGTAGTTGAGAGTGACAGTTATTCTGAGCCTTGAGTAGGAGTGAATATGGTAGAATAGACACTAAGCATGGCTGATGTTATGAGAGACTTCTTCAGATCCCAAGACTTCCGCGACATGTTGAAGGAAGAGATGCGGGCAGTTGTGAGGGAAGCTGATGAGGCTGGTGGTAGTAGAACCAGGAAAGAGAAAGAGGCTGAGTCCTCGGAACATGGTGGGGATGCTTCAGCCAGTCTTGAGAAGCTGCAAGAAATAGAAGCAGCTATGGAACAGAGAATGAAGACAAAATGTTCTGAGCTGGATGAAGTAGTGGCCCAGCTGAAGAAGGGGGTCGGTGTTAGTGTAGAATCAAGGAAAGGAGTGAACATTGATGCTATGATTAGTAAAGGCATCGAGACGTTTCCCATCGGCTTCCAAGTGCCGAAAATCCCTACTTACAAAGGAATGGGCTCGCCGGAGGCCCATGTGAATCTGTATGCCCGAGTTATGTTAACGGCAGGCGCCACAAAGCAGTAGTTGATTAATCTATTCCCTACCACACTAGAGGGAGGAGCGCTAGGATGGTACAATTCACTGATGGAGGAGGAACAATCTGATTGGGAGATCTTATCGGCGGCTTTCATCAAATACTACAGCTTCAACACCAAAATCCAGGTGAAGCTGTATGATTTCAAGAGGGTGAAGCAAAAATTCAATGAGCCCTTCGACGAATACTACCAACACTGGATGAACAAAATAATTCTCCTGAAGAATCGTATAGATGAAGACGAGCTTATACAGAAGTTGATAGATGGCAGCAAAGACGTCTTTAAGAACAACATGAAGTTCCATTCCTTCAAGGAGCTCAGCGAGGTTTACAGTATGGCAATGAAAATAGAACGGGATGAAGAGGAAAAGGCAACTGGACACAAGGGTGGTAGGGGCTCAGGATACGGTTCTGGTTATAGGTCGACTGCAACAGCTGGGTCTGGCAGTGGTTCTGGTTCGTGTTCCGGCGGAAAAGGGGGGCAGACCTCAGAAGTAAAGCAGGTGGAAGTTGCTACTGTGACTCAGCAACAGGGCAATCAGAGTAAGAATCCGGGAGTACTAGGCATATCGCCTTGGGCCTTTCCTTTGGTGAAGATATTTGCCAAGTGTAAAAATGGCAGATTGTTGCAATCCTTGAGGCCCTTTGAAAAGCCTTCCGATGCAGAGAAGGGAAATTTCTGCTCTTATCATATGGTCGTCGGTCATAAGACTAATAATTGCTATAAGCTAAGGGATGCCATCCAAAAACTTATTGACGAAGGGAAGCTCCAGGTGCCACCCAAGCCCAGCACTAAAACCAACCCGCTGTCGGCATTCAAAAAATGGGTTAATATGGTTCAGTCCGGACTGCCCACCAATTTCATCTTCGCACAAGTTCTTCAAGCAAACCCTACTATTCAGGCCGTGGCAGTAAGGGAAACTGGAGTGGGAAAAGAATGTGAAGAACAGGGGGAGCGGAAGGAGATCAAACCCATAAGCTTAAATGATCTCGATTCTGAGGATGAGTATGAGGGGTCTGATGGAGAGGAAACAGTTAAGCTTCCAACCATTGAAAAGTTGAAGGTCCAGGAAGTGCAGCATGTGACCCAAAGTGGTAGGGTATATCAGCCGGTAGATCAGATAAAAGACAAATCCCCGATGACTGGGCCGGGTAGTTCATCGGCGTCGGAGGAAGTTGAGAGAGATGATTTGGTTATCTCCCAACTAAAAAAGACTCCCGCTCAAGCTAGCTTGTGGCATTTACTTCTGACCTCCAAGGAGCATAGAGCTGCCTTAGTAAAGAAACTGTCGGAGATCGAAGTCTCCGTTATAGCTTCACTAGAGGCTATGTGTTGTTTGTTAGACAGAGTCCGTGCTGGAAGTCTTGATATTGTCTTCTCCGAGAAAGACCTGCCTACTGAAGGGAAGGCCCACAACAAGGCTCTTTATGTCAGGGCCCATGTGATGGATAAGGTAATGCCTTGCATCCTGGTTGATGACAGATCGGCACCGAATATCTGCCCACTAAAGATGTTGCCATTTCTGGGGCTGAATGAAGAAGTGTTAAAGAGATCCTCAACAGTCATCCAAGCATAAGATGACTCGAAAAGGATGGTGACAGGGACATTTGAGGCAGAAGTAGAGGTTGGGCTAGTTAGGTCCATAGTTGCTTTTATAGTGATTGACATCCCAGTCACTTTTTCCTTGCTGCTTGGAAGACCCTGGTTTCATCCTTTGGGAGGTGTCCGTTCCACATTGCATCAAAAGATCAAGTTCCCTATGAATGGTAGAATTGTGACTGTTGAGGCGGATGCCCAATCAATGGTAGCTGCAGTAAATGAAGGAGTGGTTCCCTTTGGTGGATTTCAAATCGCTGTAATCAAGGAGGGAGAAACCACGGATGCTCCTATGGTTCTGTATGAAAATTACATGCCGGAGTGGCTATCCCGGTATTTATATAAGTATGACTTTGTCCCGGGAATGGGGCTCGGAATCGATCTGCAAGGGGTTCCAGAATTTAAGATCGACTCAGGGAAGTCGAAACAATGCGGCCTTGGTTATGTAGAAGGGGCATCTGTGCAGAAGAATCTGAGGCAGGGCAAGAATGGGAAGGTTATGATGAAGCCATTTCTGAAGCCAGGAGAAGGCCTTTATAAGGGCCAAACTGAACCTGTGATGGCTGGAAATGTCGAGTATCCTGGCTTCGAGATCTTTGCTGATGTTGTAGATTTTGAGAAAACTCAAGAAGGGCCAGTGGCCCCTGTGGGGGCGGGAGAAGCAGCTATTGAATCTGAGATTTTATAAGTAGAACCATCCGGGGTGGTAGCAAAAGCCACGGAGGTGGTCGAGAAGGAAGATGGAAAGAAGACCTGTGCTGAAGCTACAGAGGTGATTTCAAGTGCTTTGACTGTTGCTTTAAGCAAGGCATTTGGAAAATCCAAGGAAGGCTTCGATGAAGAACTGATGGCTAAATTGAATTTAAATTCTGTGATCGCTGAGATAGCCAGAGTCATGGAGCAGGCTAAGATGCAGGTGACCAGAAAAGAAACAGAGAAAGCTGCAACCTCTGATGATGTTCTGGAAGGGAAGATGGAAGCTGAGGAAGAACAAGGTCTTTCGCCTGTGGAGGATGAAAATGATTTTGTTGTATCTATTTCTTCTATTTTCAATGTAACCGATGTACTTTATGATAAGTTCAATGCAATGAAATCCTAGTTTGCTTACTTGTGTGATGTTTATCCTGATAATTCTGTGCATGCATTTAAATCACCATCAAGCATATTTAGCATACATGACACCGCATTGCATGAAATCAACATAAGTACGGATGAAATCCCTAAAATGGTACTCATTTCACACGAGCTAAAATCTGAAGAAGAGAAAGAATTAATAAGAATACTCCAAAAACATGTTAAAGCTTTTGCCTGGTCATATGAAGACATGCCAGGTGTGGACACAGAGATAGCAGTGCACAAGATCCCGACAGACCCCAAGTTCAGACCAGTAAAGCAGAAGTTGAGAAGACTGAGGCCAGAATGGGCTACGCTGGTAAAAGAAGAAGTGGCTAAACAGATAGATGCCAAGTTCCTCGAAGTAGTGGAGTACACAGAATGGTTGGCCAATATTGTCCCTGTGCCTAAGAAGGATGGAAGGGTCAGAGTATGCGTCAACTACAAGGACCTGAATAAAGCATGCCCAAAAGATAACTTTCCGTTGCCCCATATTGATGTCCTAGTTGACAGTGCAGCAAAAGCAGCAATGTATTCCTTTATGGACGGCTTTTCAAGGTACAACCAAATCTTGATGGATGCGATTGACAAGGTGAAAACATCGTTCATCACAGAATGGGGTACCTTCTGCTACAGAGTGATGCCTTTTGGATTAAAGAATACTGGTGCCACTTATCAGAGGGCTGTCACAACTCTGTTGCATGATATGATACATAAAGAAGTCGAAGTGTATGTCGATGATATGGTTGTTAAATCAGCAACCCGGGAGGAACACCCTGTTGTCCTGGATAGATTTCTAACACGCATTGGAGAATACAACTTGCGGCTTAACCCCAAGAAGTGCATATTCGGGTTACATTAGGGAAGCTGTTGGGCCATGTAGTCAGCCAGAGGGGGATAGAAATGGACCCAGACAATATCAAAGCCATCCAAAATATGCATGCCCCAAAGACAGAAAAGGAAGTCAGATCATTCCTGGATTCCTTACAGTATGTCAGCCGCTTCATAGCACGGTTGACCTCCACTTGTGAGCCAATTTTCAAGCTATTAAGGAAAGATCAGCCGGTTGTGTGGGATGACAGGTGTCAGCTGGCATTTGAGAAGATCAAGGCTTATCTGGTAAAACCACCAGTATTGAGTCCGCCAGTTCCATGGAAACCTTTGATTTTGTATTTGGCGGTTGAAGAATCCTCTATAGGGGCAATGCTTGCACAAGAACAAGACGACAGGAAGGAATACCCTATCTACTACCTTAGTAAGAAATTGTTGAAGTATGAAGCCAAATACACACTGGTGGAGAAGACGTGGGTAGCAATGATTTGGCTAACCAAGAAGCTGCGCCATTATTTCCAATCCTACAAGATACAAGCCGTGGCTAAGGTGGATCCAATGAAGTATCTCTATGAAGCACCAGTATTGGTTGGGAAGCTATCTAGATGGCTGTTACTCTTATCTGAGTTTGACATCGAGTACGTCACGAAGAAAACCATTAAAGGGCGAGCCGTGGCAGAGTTTCTAGCAAATCAACCACTGGAATCAGATTACACGGAAAATTTGGAGTTCCCAGATGAACAATTGGCCATAGTAGAAGTGAAAAGATGGGTTATGTGCTTCGATGGGGCAGTAAATAGAAAGGGCGCCGGAATCGGGGTACTTATAGCCATGCCGAATGGTGAGATTATTCCTTTACCAAGAGGCTGATCTTTCCCGTGACCAATAATGGGGTAGAATATGAAGCATGCTTATTCAGAATGGAAGCTTTGTTAACCTTAGGGGCAAATGATGTTTTAATTGTCGGTGATTCGCTTTTGGTGATTAGGCAAGCTCAGGGTGAGTGGGAGCTGAAAGAAGAAGCCTTGCGGCCTTACTTAGAGCTACTACACTTTAGGGAAGATTTGTTTGGCCAGTGCGAATTCAGACATGTCCCCAGGGATGAGAACAGAATGGCCGATGCATTAGCAACCCTGTCTTCCATGTGGGAGAATCCAGAGGAAATGCAAATTCAACCACTGGTTATAGCCACTTCCAGACACCCTTGCTTTGAAGTGCATGAGGTGATGGAGCTGACAGCTGAAAAGAAACCATGGTTCTTTGACATCTACTAGTATGTTAAGGAGGGTAAGTATCCCGAAAGGGCTAGTGCTGCTGATAAGTTGACACTAAGGAAGCTAGCTAGTAAATTCAAAATCTTCGAGGATAAGCTGTACAAAAGAACAACACACGGGGTCCTTTTAAAGTGTCTAACAGAGCAAGAAGTAGAAGAAGTGATGCGGCAGGTACATGCAGGATCCTGTGGGCCACATATGAACGAGCTCGCCATGGCTAGGAAGATTATGAGACAAGGATAATTTTAGATGACTATGCAGGCAGATTGTATAAAAAAGGTGAAGAGATGTCATGAATGTCAGATCTATGCAGACATTAGTCATCTTTCTCCACTCGAACTTCAGAATCTAGCATCTCCTTGGCCATTTTCAGCATGGGGGATAGATATGATTGGGGAAATTCACCCAGCTGCATCTAACGGGCACAGATCCATAGTCATGGTAGTTGATTACTTCTCCAAGTGGGTGGAGGCGGAGTCCTTCGCCAAGGTGATAGCCAAACACATGGTCAAGTTCATCCAGAAGAATATCTTCACTCGGTATGGAGTTCCTCACCACATAGTAACTGACAATGGGGTGTAGTTTCAAGGGGCAACAGCTGAGCTACTTGGGGAACATGGTATTAAACATCATAGGTCTTCTCCATAAAGGCCTCAGGCTAACAGTGCAGTGGAAGCAGCTAATAAGGCAATAAAGAAAATCCTATCAAAGATGGTAACCACCTACAGAGATTGGGCCGACAAACTACCTAATGCTCTTTGGGGTTACAGAACCAGCATCAAAACGCCAACAGGAGAAACCCCTTATGCCTTGGTATATGGTATGGAAGCAGTGTTACCAGTCGAAATAGAACTCAAGTCACTCAGAGTTGCCCTAGAAGCTCAATTGCCAGAAACTGAATGGGTTCGAGCTAGGTATGAGCAGTTGGCTGCGCTAGATGAAAGGAGGCTACAGGCATTGGATCACCTACAGATGTACCAGCGCAGAATGGCCAGGGCTTACAACCGTAATGTGAAATACTGCAAGAGGCAGTTGAAAACGGGTGACTTGGTCCTAAAGCAGTTAAGGCCATCCAACGTAGATGCTAGAGGCAAATTCAGGCCTAATTAGGAAGGACCATATATGGTAAAGAAGGTGCTATCAAAAGGCGCTGTCAGCATTATGGACATGGATGGAAATGAGTTCACCAACCCGATCAATCCAGATCGGCTGAAGCTTTATCATGTATAAAAAAAAGAGTATGCTAGGCTGAAAACTCGAAAAGAGCGGTCTAGGCAAAAATTAAGACACGAGAGAAAATGACCGGTCGGAAAATCTGAAAAGGACGACTGGTGACGGCTTCTAGCTCGGTGTGGAATGTGTATCATTTAGGGGTCAAGCATTTCAAATGTACTCATTTTGATTTTCATCAATAAAGTGAAATGTTTGTTTAAATATATTTGCATGGGAATGACAAATGCACAAGCAAAATTGTCTTGCATAAACATACATTTAAAGAAAGCACTTTGCATTTAACTGATCAATATCAGCACATTATCTAACCAATAAAAATGCACCGAATGCATGCGATTTGAAATCTTTTATCATTCTTCAATATCCAGTTCATCTTCCTATATAAGCAACAAGGGGGCCACGGTGCCATCTTCATCATTCAAAAAAAAAAAAAGAGAGAAGCTCGCTGTGGTGAAAACCGAAAAAGGAGCCTCAGGCAAAAATTAGAGCAGCTCGCTGAGGTGAAAACAAAAAGGCGCCTCAGGCAAAAATTAGAGTAACTCGCTGGGCTGAAAACCCACATCGGGCAACCCAGGCAAAAAAAAAAAAATTTAGAGCACTCACAAATTCATAATCTCTCCAGGGGCAGGCAAAGTATGATTTCCTCGGCGATGCCCCGCAGGATTCTCCACGTGCTCTCCAATAGAGTTTACTCGCACTATTCCACGGCGGGACGTCTATAGAGAACACTACACTCAATTCCCCAGCGGTATCATACTTCCCCAGCAGTCACCTCACTTCTTTGACAATCATTGAACAATGCCCTCAAAGAGAACAGAATCAACTAGGGACACAGTATATCATCCCCAGCAGAAAGAGGGAACACCCAATAATAGAAAGTGATTGCATATACATATGCATCATCATGCATGCACACATTACATACATCAATCGTTCATCCCCGGCTACTCTCCATTCTTGATCGAAAGGGCAAAAATTTTTGTTCAAAAATCTCTCGATCAAGGAATGAAGACTTGCCATTTTAAGCACAAGAGTCCATCATCCAGTTCCTCAGTCGATCCGCCTCGAGTAATGTAAGCTCGGTATCAGTCCAGATTAGTTTATTTCTTCCCCAGTAGATCTGCCTCGAGTAATACGAACTCGGTATCAGCCCAGATCGCTCCATTATCTCAAGTTCTCCGATAGATTCGCCTCGAGTAATATGAACTCGGTATCGGCCCAGATCGGCTTTGTCTTAAGTTCCATGGAAGATCTGCCTCGGGTAATGTAAACTCGGCATCGGCCCAGATCTATTCCATTTCAAATCCCCAACAAAGTTTGCCTCAGGTAACGTAGACCCGATATCAGCTTATTTCTTCATCAGCTTTGCCTCGGGTAACATAGATCTGATATCGGCTTATTTCTTCATCAGCTTTTCCTCGGGTAACATAGACCCGATATCGGCTTATTTCTTCATCAGCTTTGCCTCGGCTAACATAGACCCAATATCGGCTTATTTCTTCATCAGCTTTGCCTCGGGTAACATAGACCCGATATCGGCTTATTTCTTCATCAGCTTTGCCTCGGCTAACATAGACCCGATATCGGCTTATTTCTTCATCAGCTTTCCCTCGGGTAACCTACACCCGATATCGGCTTATCCCATCCGGTCAATTCAATGTATCACCATAGCAGTGAAGCTTCGGTAGCTCGGTTACGTGCTTCATTTCCTGTGTCTGCGGCGCTTTGAGTCGTGCTCACAAATTCACATCATCTATCTCAGACTAAGTTTGGGTGGTGAATTTGATCATGCGAGGGGCAGCTGTGAGCGCCGGATTTAAAAAAAAAAGAGGAAGCAGGTTTCACACGACTGTAATATACAGTCGTGTCAACGTGTTACATTCATGCAACTATACTTAAAAATTTTTACAGTCATACGACTGTAACACCCACTTACATCTGCCAGTAGCAAAATTGCGGGCTGCAAAGGGAAGGGCATTTAATGTCCGCCCCTTTGTAGCAGATTCTGGCATTAGGAATGGACAGAAAGGGAAAAGGTGAAGGATTTAAGGGAGAGAACAACCTGGTGAAGGGAGGGAGAGAGATTTCAGCAAAAAAAAGAGGAGAAAGAAAGAAAGAAATAGAGAGAAAAAAAAGAAAGGAAGAGCAATCTGATTCTTCAAAAATCATGAAACTAACATAAAAAGCTTGTTAAATTGATCCAAGGAACAATCTGACCTCACCAACAAACTGAAATTTCGGACCAAAACCTTAAAGAACTTCGACAATTGAGGATTTTAAGACACAAAGTTTTCAACCCAAATTCAAGGAGAAAATTGCAATTTCTTGTGGATCGGAGCGATGCCAGGGGTCTAATCGACTTGGATAAGCTTCTAAAGAAGGTAAACACTCCTTTCCTTTCACTTTTTACTGCTTTCTGGGTGATTGAAGTGTATTTCGTGCGTTTTTGCTCTGTTTTTCATATCTCTGTTTCTGGAAATCAAGAACAGTTGTACGACTGTTCTTGGATTTGCTGAACAATCGTACAACTGTAATTATAGTCGTACGAGTGTTCTTGATTTCCAGCCCTTTTTCCAGTATTATTTTGAATAAATTTCAGCGGGATCCTGACCCTGGAATGTTTACAGTCGCACGGCTGTAACTATAGTCGCACGACTGTAACTTGCCTTCCAGAATCAAAATTTCCGTTGTTATCCCCAAGAATTTCCAAAAATACAAAAAATTAGAAAACCCCAAAATCATCAAAATGAATTTTGTTGTGTGCATCACGACCATAGGTTCAATTTTCAGTAAAATTGCATTTAGAACAATTCAACGACGGAGACCCAGTTCTCCCGAAAACCGACCCACTTAATATGTAAAAATGAATGTAAACCGGTAAAGTTGTTTTCAAAATGATTTTCCCACAAAAACCAAAATACAGGGACGTTTCAAAATGTTTTCCAGGTCCAACCGGGCAGGTAGCCGAGCCAGCCCGGTTATCCCCTAAATGCATGCTCCCGATTCCTGATTTCCCAATTCTATCTGTTTAAGTCCTATTTGTGGCGTGCTATATATATTGTGCTAACCTCCTGTTTTGCAGCTTTTATTTTTATTTTTATTTTTGATGTATTTAATAGAATTAATCATGTATCTAGGCGATTGTAATTATTTTTAGATTCTCGTGTATCCTAAGCGATTGTATAAGTGAGGCGAGAGTTTTTTTTTATTTTTCCATTCGATTTGGTTGTAAGCCAATTAATATTTATTTCCCTTCCTTATTTTTGTATTAAATATTTTGTATGCACGCTGTATGCCTTTTATATTCAATAAAATTGACTGTAGATTTTGAAATACCATTCGAGAACATTGACCAATTTTATTTTAAATTAGACACGAAATAAGGGACTTGTTTGGACCCGAATCTCTGGATAGTGTAGCGACCGTTCGTCTGGTTCAGCTACATAAGAATTTCCCGGTTGAGCTGAGCCGGGTGGCGACTCTACAATATCAACCGAGACTTAGTTCTTGGTTCTTTTATGCATTAATTCCATTTATTTTCGAAAACACGGATTTCCATTCATAAAAACCCCACACGAGGGAGGGGCCCGCCCGAGATCGTGGCGTCCCCATTCCGAAAGGGAGTCCCGCGTCCCCTCGAAAATGCGTCGTCCGCTCATAGGTTAGTATGCGAATAATTGCACGTAGGACTCAATCAAGAAAGAATTAGATAATAAATGAGTCGGGATCATACATTTTGAGGGGATAGCCAGAGAAAGTCGAAAAATCTCACCAACTAGGCTTGGAAAACATTTTGAAACGTCCTTGTGTTGATTTTTTGAGAAAACGGTTTTTCCAATTAGTTATTTAACATAGCAAGTTGGTCAGATTTTATGAAACTAAGTCTCCATCATTGTTCTGCTCTAATACATGCTTTTAGAATGTAAATCTAGGGTTTAAATGTTGTGAAATATGCGGAATTTGATTTTTTCGATGATTCTGTCATGAAATGATACCCACGCGAGTGTTGTGATAGCCATGCAGCTGTATATTAAACACCCGTACAGATGTTGTAAGCGCTGGAATTTTTCAGATTTAACAAAAAAAAATTTGGTGTCACACGATTGTAGTTACAATCGTGCGACTGTAATTGAAAAATTACAGTCGCATGACTGTAAATGCGGAGTAGGTACAGCAGCCCATGCCTGAGAAATATAAAAAAATGGGTTGATTTGAGAGCAATTAATGCTCGTTTTCTCCAGCAAGAAAGACCAGAAAATAAAATGAGAAAGAGAAGAAGAGAGGGGGATTTTTTTGGACTCTTAAGATTTGGAAGATTAGAGAGAGAAATTGGTAGAGAAAAGGGAGAAAAAGGAGAGAAAAAGTGAATTCAACACCAAGCCATCTTTTTCTCCTCTTTTTCTTTTAATTCTAGTGTGATAAGTCTAAAACTTGATAGAAATCATAGGATAATAACTCGACACACTAAATCAAATCAATTCCAGAGCTCAAATCCACCAAAATCCATGACATTTTGGAGAATTTTGGACAACTTTTGAAACCCTTGCATACAAAGAAAAAGAAGTGATTTGGAGTTGATTGAGGTGTTTCCAACGGTCAAACCTATGGTGGATTAGTGCCACAACGGTAATTACACCTAAAACTTTCATTGTGCTGCTTTTTCTGGGTGTTTTGGTGTGATTTTGTGCATAAAACTCATATTTTTGACTTGCTGTTGCTAGAAAATAAGAACAGCCGTGTGACTGTTCTTGTGGTAAAGAACAGTGGTACGACTGTAATTACAGTTGTACCATTCAAACAACAGTCGTATGAATGTTATTAAATTTCCCCGCTTTCTCTTCTCATTTGATAATTTTGACGATTTTCTGCATCTGGATGATTTACAGTCGCACGACTGTAGTTACAGTCACACTACTGTAATTTTTGTCTAATGGCAGAATTTCCACAATAATCCCTAAAAAGCCCAAAAAATCATAAAAATTCAGAAAAATCATAAAATCATCAAAAATGAATTTTGTTATGCGCATTCACGACCTTAGATTTAATTTTTAATGTTATTGCATTTAGAACAACGCAACGACGAAGACCCGAATCTCCCGAAAACCGACCTACCTCAAATGTTAAATTAACGTAAACCGGAAAACGAAAATGTTTTCGAAATGATTTTCTTACAAAACAAAAATACAGGGACGTTTCAAAACTATTTTCCAGGTCTAATCGGACCGGCTAGCCGAGCCGACCCTGTTATCCCCCAATTACATGCCCCTGAACTCCTTAAAATCCCATTCTATCCTACTTGAGTCCTATTTGTGGTGTGCTATAAATTGTGCTAACCGTCTGTTTTGTAGCTTTTAGCTTATTTTTATTTTTCATTTTAGATGTAATTAATAGCTTAATTCGTGTATTTTAGGCGATTGTAAAATTCTTAGATCATCGTTTATTTTAGGCAATTGTAAGGTGAGTTTGAGAGTTTTTATTTTTATTCAATTGGGTTTTAATAATTTATTTATTCACTGCTTTTTATTTTTATTTTGATTTGTGCGTATGCTGTGTGTTTTAATTTAATAAAAATGAACTTTAGAACTTTAAAATACCTTCAATGAACATTGGCTAGTTTTATTTTGATTAGACACGAAATAAGGGACTTGTCCAGACCTAGATCTCTGGAAAGTGTAGCGGCCTATATCCGGTTCAGCTACACTGTAATTTCCTAATTGAGCTGAGCCAGGTGGCGACTCCTACATTATCTATCGAGTGGCGACTCCTACATTATCTATCGAGTGGCGACTCCTACATTTTCTATCAAGACTTAGGTCTCAGTTCTTTTACGAAATAATTTAATTTTTCGAAAATGAATTTCCATTCTAAAAACCCCACTCGAGGGAGGGTTGCCCGATATTGAGGCTCCCTTCCGAGAGAGTTCGTACACCATAAAAACATCGTCCGCTCATAGTGGCGACTCTGCTGGGGATTTCTTGCAAAAGTTTTCTTAAAACTTAAAGAATTTGACAAGCCCTGAAAAGCGTCTAATCAAAATAAGGTGGATGATTCTTGTATGGTATTTTATTTTGCATTCTTTAGTTAGACATTTTTGTATTAGGTTAAGTATCCCATTTTTAGCCCGGTGAATTATTGAAGTATCGTCTATGTTCATCTTGGTCTTAGGGGCATGGATACGAAACACCACCCATAGCCTCGTACGAACCCCTTCATTCGGACCCTTGAGTGGGGAGAAGTGAGGAGTATATTTTGCTATGGGAGCCTTCATGCTAACCCGACTTGGACAGAACTTATATAAGCAACCTTAGTTGGATTCCTTTAAGATACCAAAACAAATTGTATGAATGTTATAAATTACGCCTTCATCATCCCGGTTGATGATCGAAGAGAACCCCTCCTAGGACTCGGTTAGAATTTTCTCAAAAATTGACCACGTTTGGAGGAATAAGGTTGGAGGAATATGCTTCGTGTGCTATGTGTTTTTTCGCCCTCCCATGACATATCATCATCGCCATTTTCATGAACATGACATGCCATACACGCAAAGCATTTGTGTGATACTAACCCACATCTTTTGTGCATCCACTTGCATTTTATTTTCGTGTGTGAAAGTATTAGATCATTCGTGTGCCATTCATACTAACCCTTTTCTTTTGCAGCCATAACATTATATCCGTGTGTTGGCATTGTCACAAAGCATACATAACATCATTATGTATGTCATACATCCTAACCACATTTTTGTGTAGCCACTTGCATTTTGTGTGACATAAGCATTCATATCATCTCATCTCATTTAAATTAGGGACATTCTAAGGATGCCCATCACGATCATTTCATTTCATAACATAGTGGGAGTCCCAAAACTACCCGTGTTCTGCCCGTGCACCGGATTGCACTCGGCCATTTCAATACCCTATGTCATTCAATAGGAGACCACAATGGTCTTAGGTCTATTCCTGTGTGACGGTTCACATGATATAGCATCATACCCATTCATCATAGGCCCTATGGTAACGCCGAAATTCTGTTTGTGCATCACGGTTCACATCAGACCATTTCATAACATTGTGAAAACATTTAAGGTACTCCTTGAGTGCCGGATTAGTACACATATAGAGGCATTTCATAATATTACCAAATCATGCAAGGCGTTTCCCGAACGTCAAACCTCTGTCCGTGTCCCCGGTTACACATGACTCTCTTATAACATCACTTCATATCATATGCCTTAAATGCATCGGAACTCTGTCCATGGGGCAGCCTTACGTGACCATTTCATGTCATATCATAAACCTGCAAAGCATCAAAACCCTATCCGTGTGTCAGCACACATGCGACCATTTCATAAAATTCACTAGGTGCTCCAAAAGCGTCGAACCCTTATCCGTGTGGCGGGCCACATGTGATCTTTTGTGTTATCTCTTGTATGGCATTGGGTGTTCTTGGGATGTCCGAAAAAAATAATAATAAATAGAGATCATCCTTATCATCACGTCACTCACGACATCATTTCATTCATTCATCATAAATCACCTTTAGTGTATCACTCTTCATGTTAATATTCCATTCATTGTCCCTAAACATTTCCTGTGTGATGTCAAGCAGAGTAAACTGGATCGACCGAGGACAAGATCTCAGGCTCTGAGGGCTATTAGGGAACAAAGAGCAGTGGAAACAGAAAGTTAATCTGATTCCGGGGAAGAATTTGGGATGGCCAATCCAACACCTAGTCATGCTGATGCCCTGAAGGATTTTCGAAGATCTCAGGATTTCCGTGACATGCTGAAGGAAGAGATGCGAGCTGTTGTGAGAGAAGCTGGTGAAACCAGCGCTAGTGGAGCTGGAAAGGAAAAGGAGACTGAATCATCTCAGCAAGGTGTCGATGCTTCAGCTAGTTTGGAGAAGCTGCAAGAAATTGAGGCAGCTATGGAAAGAAAAATGAAGGCGAAGTATTCATAATTCGATGAAGTTATAGCCCAGCTGAAGAAAGGGGCCAGTGTCATTTCGGACTCCAAGAGGGGGTTAACGTAGATGCCATGATCAGCAAAGGCATTGAGACTTTTCCTATTAGCTTTCAAGTGCCAAAGGTTCCCTCCTACAAGGGAATGGGTTCACCAGAGGCCCATGTGAATCTCTATGCCCGAGTCATGTTGATGGCCGGTGCCACTAAGCAACAACTTATCAATCTCTTCCCGACTACACTCGAGGGAGGAGCATTGAGCTGGTACAATTCTTTATCTGAAGAGGAGCAATCGAACTGGGAGGTTTTATCGGCGGCTTTTATCAAATACTATAGCTTCAATACCAAGATCCAGGTGAAGCTATACGACCTAGAATGAGTTAAACAGAAGTCAAACGAGCCCTTTGATGAATACTATCAACGATGGATGAACAAGATGATCTTGCTAAAGAACTGCCCTGATGAAGATGAATTGATCCAGAAGTTGATTGACAGTAGTAGGGACATCTTCAAGAACAACATGAAGTTCCACCCCTTCAGTGAACTCAGTGAAGTATACAGTATGGCCATGAAAATTGATAGAGATGAGGAGGAAAAGGCCACAGGCCATAAGGGAATCAGAAGCTCTAGGTACAGCTCTGGGTATAGATCGACTACTGTAGCTGCGTCAAGTAGTGGTTCTGGCTCTGGTTCTACAAGTAAGGGAGGACAAGTTTCTAAGGTTAAGCAAGCTGGGGTTGCTGCAGTGTCTCAGCAGCAAGGAAACCCAAAGCAGAGGTTTAGACGGTCACGGCATATCACCTTGGACTTTCTTCCTGGCCAAGATTTTTGCTAAGTGTAGGAAGGGTGGACTGTTAAGTTCTCTCAGGCCATTCAAGAAGCCAGCGGACGAAGATAAAGACAACTTCTGTACTTACCACGTAATGGCAGGACATAGAACCAATAATTGTTATAAGCTGAGAGACGCTATCTAGAAGCTCGTCGATGAGGGAAAATTGCAAGAGCGTGCCAAACCTAGTACAAAGAATAATCTGCTGCCAACATTTGAAAGGCAGGTCAACATGGTACAGTCAGGGCTGCTAGACAATTTTATCTTTGACCAAATCCTCCAAGCAAACCCTACCGTACAGTCTCTGGTGGCCAATGATGTTGAGGTGAAGTCGGAGAGTGGAAAGCTGATACAGCAGAGGGAAGTGAAGCCTATGAGCTTGGATGACCTGGATTCAGAGGATGAATATGAAGAGTATGGCTGTGATAAGACCGTTAAACTGCCTGTTGCAGAAAAGCCAAAGGTGTCTGAAGTTCAGAATGTAACAAGAAGTGGTAGGGTCTACCAACCAGTAGTGCAGCAGAATGAGAAAACCCAGTGACCAGATCAAGCAATATGTTAGTGCCAAAGGAAGTAGAAAACGAAGATCTGGTTATTTCGTAACTGAAGAAAACTCCAGCCAAGCTAGTCTGTGGCATTTACTGATGACTCCAAAGAGCACAGAGCAGCTTTGGTCAAAAAGCTCTCTGAAATTAAAGTGTCTCCGATTGGTTCTCCGGAGGCAATGTGCTATTTGTTGGATAAAATTCATGTTGGATCCCTTGACATTGTATTTTCGGAGAAATATCTGCCACACGGGGGAAGGGCTCACAATAAAGCTCTGTACATTAAGGTCAACATCATGGATAAGGTTATACCATGTGTGATGGTGGATGACGGGTCAGCCCTGAATATATGTCCCTTGAAAATGTTACCATTCCTGGTCCTAAGCGATGAAAGTTTGAAAAAGTCTTCCACTGTGATTAGAGCCTATGATGATTCGAAAAGGATCGTGATCGAGACCTTTGAAGCTAAAGTAGAGGTAGGACCGGTCAGGTCGACGGTCATCTTTACTGTCATTGATATCCCAGTTACCTTCTCTTTTCTCTTAAGGAAACCATGGTTTCACCCACTGAAGGGTGTCCCTTCAACCCTGCACCAAAAGATAAAATTCTCGATAGGCAATGAAGTTGTAACAATTGAGGCAGATTCTCAATCCATAGTTGCTGCAATTAATGAAGAGATAATACCATTCGATGGATTTCCAAGTCGCTATGGTTAGTGAGGAGGAAACCACAGATTCCCCGTTAGTCATCTATGAAAACTATATGCCAGAGTGGCTATCCAGATATTTGTACAAGCAGAATTTTGTCCCGGGCATGGGACTCGGAATTAACCTACAAGGGGTGCCTGAGTTTAACATTGACTCGGGAAAGCCAAAACAGTTCGGGCTAGGGTATGTAGAAGAAACATCTGACCAGAAGAATCAGAGAAGGGGCAAGAACGGCAAGCCTATGATGAAACCATTCACAAAGGCAGGAGAAGAGTTGTATAATGGCCAAGCTGAGCCAGTGAGGATTGGGAACATTGAATACCCGGGCTTTGAGATATTTTCTGATGTCGTGGACTTTGAAAAGAGCCGAGAAGAAGCAGTAGCCTTTGTAGTGGTGGAAGAGGTAATTACTAAGTCTACTATTCTACAAAATGAGCCACCTGAAGAAATAGCAAAAGCAGTGAAGGTACCCAAGTAGAAACTTGAAGAGAAAGTCTACAATGAATCTATAGAGGCAATTTCAGGGGCACTAGCTGCTGCCTTAAGCAAGGCATTTGGGAAGTCTAAAGAAGGGTTCGAAGAGGAGCTAATAACCAAGGTAAACTTGGATTCTGTGGTTACTGAGATAGCCGAGATCATGAAGAAGGCTAAGGCGCAGATGGTTGAAATTGAGAAGACCGCTATTCCTGCTGAACAATAAGCCAAAGTAGCTGCAGATCTGGATGATGTCCTGGAGCTGAATGGGAAAGTTGAAGAAGTGCAAGGTCCTCTGTCTGTGGATAATGAAAATGATTTTGTTGTATCTATTTCTTCCATTTTCAATGTGAATGATGTACTCTATAACAAGTTTAATGCAATGAAATCCCAGCTTGCTTACTTGTGTGATGTTTATCCTGATAATTCTGTGCATGCATTTGAATCACCATCAAGCATATTTAGCATTCATGACACTGCATTGCATGAAATCAACATAAGTACAGATGAAAGTCCCAAAATGGTATTCATTTCACATGAGCTAAAACCCGAGGAAGAGAGAGAACTTACAAGAATATTGCAAAAACATGTTAAAGCTTTCGCTTGGTCATACGAGGACATGCCAGGTGTAGACACGGAAATAGTAGTTCACAAGATCTCGACAGATCCTAAGTTCAAGCCAATGAAGCAGAAAATGAGAAGATTGAGGCCAGAATGGGCTACAATGGTGAAGGAAGAAGTGGCCAAGCAAAGAGAAGCCAAGTTCCTCGAAGTGGTGGAGTATACAGAGTGGCTAGCCAATATCGTCCAATGCCTAAAAAGGATGGAAGGGTCAGAGTATGTGTCAACTACAGGGATCTGAATAAGGCATGCCCAAAAGATAATTTCCCACTGCCTCATATTGATGTCCTGGTCGATAGTGCATCTAAAGCGGCGATGTATTCCTTCATGGATGGGTTTTCAGGATACAACTAGATCCTGATGGATTAATTGATAAAGTGAAGACATCATTCATCACGGAGTGGGGCACCTTCTGCTATAGAGTAATGCCCTTTGGATTGAAGAACGCGGGAGCCACTTACCAAACGGCTGTCACAACTTTGCTTCATGGTATGATCCACAAAGAAGTCGAGGTGTATGTCGATGATATGCTTGTAAAATTAATGAACTGGGAGGAACATCCTTTTATCCTGGATAGATTCCTCATACGGATTGGAGAGTATAACTTGCGGCTCAACCCTAAGAAGTGCATATTCGGAGTCACATCAGGGAAGCTATTGGATCATGTAGTCAACTAGAAAAGAATAGAAATGGAACCAAATAAAATCAAAGCTATTCAAGACATGCCAGCTCCAAAAACAGAGAAGGAAGTCCGCTTATTCTTAGGCTACTTACAGTACGTCAGTCGCTTCATAGCACGGTTGACTTCCACTTGTGAGCCAATTTTCAAGCTGTTAAAGAAAGATCAGCCAATTGTGTGGGACGACAGATGTCAGCTAGCATTCGAGAAAATCAAGGCTTATCTGGTAAATCCGCCAGTTCTGAGCCCACCAATTCCAGGGAAGCCTTTGATCTTGTATTTGGCTGTTGAAGATTCCTCCGTAGGGGCAATGTTGGTGCAAGAACAAGATGGCAGGAAAGAGTACCCTATTTACTACCTCAGCAAGAAGCTGCTGGAGTATGAAACCAAGTACACACTGGTGGAGAAGACGTGTGTGGCAATGATCTGGATGACCAAGAAGTTACGCCATTACTTCCAGTCATACAAAGTACATGCCATGGCTAAAGTAGACCCAATGAAGTATCTTTATGAAGCACTAGTGTTGGTTAGGAAGTTATCTAGGTGGCTCTTGCTTTTGTCAGAATTCAACATTGAGTACATCACTAAGAAAACCATCAAAGGGCGAGCCGTAGTAGAATTTCTAGCAAATTAGCCGTTGGAATCAGATTACACCCAGATGAATAGTTAGCTATGGTAGAAGTAAAGAGATGGGTTATGTGCTTCGATGGTGCTGTGAACAGGAAGGGTGCTAGAATCGGGGTAATCATAGCGACACCAGACATTGAAATAATTCCTTTGTCAAAGAGATTGGATTTTCCCATAACCAACAATGAAGCAGAGTATGAAGCATGCTTATTTGGGATGGAAGCCTTTTTAACACTAGGGGCAAATGATGTCTTGATCATTGGAGATTCACTATTAGTGATTAGGCAAGCTCAAGGCGAATGGGAGTTGAAAGAAGAAGCATTATGGCCTTACTTGGAGCTGTTACAGTACAAAAAAGAGCTTTTCAGCCAATGCAAATTCAGACATGTCCCCAGAGATGAAAACAAGATGGATGATGCACTAGTAACACTGTATTCTATGTGGGAAAATCTAGAAGAAACTCAAGTACAACAACTGGTGATAGCATTTCCAGACAACCCGGCTTTGAAGTGCACGAAGTAATGGAATTGACAGCTAAAGAAAAGTCATGGTTCTTCGATATTTACCAGTATGTGAAGGAAGGAAAACATCCAGAGGGAGCCAGTACCACTGATAAGGTGTCATTAAGAAAGCTAGCCAGTCAGTTCAGAATTTTTGAAGATAGGCTATACAAGAGAACAACAAATGGTGTCCTTTTGAGGTGCCTGACAGAACAGGAGGCAAAAACGGTGATGCAGTAAGTACATGTAGGATCCTACGGGCCACATATGAATGGACTCCCTATGGCCAGGAAGATAATGAGACAGGGGTATTTCTAGATGACTATGTAGGCTGATTGTATAAGGAAAGTAAGAAGATGTCACGAGTGTCAAATCTATGCTAATATTAGTCATCTGCCGCCACTTGAATTACAGAATCTGGCTTCTCCTTGGCCATTTTCCACATGGGGGATAGATATGATTGGTGAAATTCATCCTGTAGCATCTAATGGACACTGATTTATAGTCGTGGCAGTTGATTACTTCTCAAAATGGGTGGAAGCAGAATCTTTCGCTAGTGTAACAGCCAAGCAAATGGTCAATTTCAATCAGAAGAACATATTTTCCGGATACGGGATTCCCCATCATATAGTGACTGACAATGGAGTGCAGTTTCAAGGGGCAACAGCTGAGCTACTTGCAGAACATGGCATTGAGCACCATAAGTCTTCTCCATATAGGCCCCAAGCTAACAGTGTAGTGGAAGTAGCCAATAAGGCAATAAAGAAAATCTTATCGAAAATGGTTACCACTTACAGAGATTGGGCTGACAAACTACCGTATGCTCTCTGGGGTTACAGAACCAATGTCAGAACACCAATAGGGGAAACTCCCTCTGCCTTGGTGTATGGTATGGAAGTAGTATTTCCAGTAGAAATAGAGCTTAAGTCACTCAGGGTCGCCTTGGAAGCTCAGTTACTAGAAACTGAATGGGTTCAAGCTAGATACGAGCAATTAGCGGCGCTAGATGAAAAGCGGCTGAAAGCACTGGATCATCTAAAAATGTATCAACGCAGAATGGCCAGAGCCTCTAATCGAAATGTGAAGCATCCTAGGTGGCAGTTGAAAGCAGGGGACTTGGTTCTAAAACAATTGAGACCTTCAAATGTCAATGTTAGGGGGAAATTCAGGCCTAATTGGGAAGGACCTTATGTTGTGAAGAAAGTGCTATCAAAAGGGGGTGTCAGCATCATAGACATGGACGGAAATGAGTTCACAAATCCTATCAACCAAGACTGCTTAAAGCTTTATCATGTCTGAAAAAAAAAAGAAGAAGAAAGAGTCTGCTAGGCTGAAAACTCAAAAAGAGCGGTCTAGGCAAAAGTTAAGACACGAGAGAAAATTATCAGTCGGAAATCTGAAAGGGATGACTGGTGACAGATTCTGGCTTTGTGTGAAGTATATACCACTTTGGGAACCAATCTTCTCAAATGTACTCATTTTGATTTTATCAATAAAGTGAAATGTTTGTTTAAATATATTTGTGTGGTTATGTCAAATTCATAAACAAAGTTATCTTGTTTAAACATACATTTAAGGAAAGCGCTTTGCGTTTAACTGGTTGAACATATCACATTATTTAATAATGAAAATGTATTAAATACATAAATCTGAAATCTTTTGTCATCCCCCAAATCTAATTCATCTTTCTAAAGAGCAACAGTGGTTCTCCAAGAACTTGACTGTTGAAGAAATCAAGCCGACTTCTAACAAGAAATTGAATCCCAATGCTACTACATATAGCATTTTTCTGCATTATATCATCACCAAAAGGATGACGGGACAAGTAGTCATGGCACCATTTTAATCAGTCTTCGGTCATCTTAAATTAAAAAAAAGGGGGTGGGCTTGCTGGGGTGAAAACCGAAAAAGCGCCTCAGGCGTTAAAACAGCTCGCTGGGCTAAAAACCCACATTGGGTAGTCCAGGCAAAATTTAGAGCAATTCTAGATTCATAAATCACAGGAACAGAAGGATACAATCTCTTCACCGTTTCCCCACAGGAATCCTTATAGCATTTCCCCAGCAGGATCCTCCACATTACTCCTCAGCGAGACAATTACAAGGGACACTATGATCCTTTCCCCAACAGATGTCACACATCCCCAGCATCATCTCATTTCCTCAACAGTCCTCATATGTCTTCAACAAGGAGAAGCTTTATGTGAAGAGTGTCTTCCCCTAGTTGGGGGCAAAACATATCTTCGCCAGCAGAAAGGAGAAGCATCAATATTAAACAAACAACGAGATATGCATCCCTTGGGATCCATGTGCATATGCATCATCATGCATACATATATAACATACACAGGGAATTCATCCCCAGCTAGTCTTCATTCTTGATCGAAGGGGCAAAAATTTTTGTTCAAAATCTCTCGATCAAGGAATGAAGAGTCGCTATTTCAAATACAGAAATCCATCATCATTGTCTCGGACACGGATAAATCCCAAGCAGATCAACCTTGGGTAATATACACCCGGTATCGGCCCAGATCAGCTTCATTCTAGATCCCTAGTAGATCCGCCTCGGGCAACATAGACCCGGTATCTGCCCAAATCAGCTTCATTCTAGATCCCTAGTAGATCCGCATAGGGTAACATAGACCCGGTATCGGCCCAGATCGGCCTTATTCCAGATCCCCAACAGATCCACCTCGGGTAACATAGACCCGGTAACGGCCCATATCGGCTTCATTCCAGATCCCCAGTAGATCCGCCTCGGGTAACAAAGACCCGGTATCGGCCCAGATCGGCTTCATTCTAGATTCCCAGCAATTTCACCTCGGTAACCTAAACCCGGTATCGGCTTATTTCATATTCAACCTTGCCTCGGGTAACCTACACCTAATATCGGCTTATTTTATCTTCGACCTCGCCTCGGTTAACCTAAACCCGGTACCGGCTTATTTCATCTCCAACCTCACCTCGGGTAACCTAGACCCGGTATCGGCTTATTTCACCATCAACCTTACCTCGGGTAACCTAAACCTGGTATCGGCTTATTTCATCATCAACCTCGCCTCAGGTAACCTAGACCCGGTATCGGCTTATTTCATCCAATCAACTCAGTACATCGTCACGATGGTGGGATTTCAATAAATCAGTTGCATTTAATTTTCTTTCTTGAGTCTACAGCGCTTCAATCCGTGCTCTCAAATTCATCACCTCAGGTATTTTAGACCTGATATCGGGTTTCGAATTTGATCACGCGAGGGGCAGCTGTAAGAGCTGGAATTTTCCAGACTTAAAAAAAAAATTTTGGTGTCACACTACTGTAGTTACAGTCGTGTGATTGTATTTATAATCGTGCGACTGTAATTGAAAAATTACAGTCGTATGACTGTAAATGCGGAGCAGGTACAGCAGCCCATGCCTAAGAACTATAAAAAAAAATGGGTTGATTTGAGAGCAATTAATGCTCGTTTTCTCCAGAAAGAAAGACCAGAAAATAAAAGGGGAAAGAGAAGAAGAGAGGGGGACTTTTTTGGACTCTTAATATTTGGCAGATTTGAGAGAGAAATTGGTAGAGAAAAGGGAGAAAAAGGAGAGAAAAAGTGAATTCAACACCAAACCATCTTTTTCTCCTCTTTTTCCAAAACTTGATAGAAATCATAGGATAATAACTTGACACACTAAATCAAATCAATTCCAGACCTCAAATCCACCAAAATCCGTGACATTTTGGAGAATTTTGGACAACTTTTGAAACCCTTGCATACAAAGAAAAGAAAGTAATTTGGAGTCGATTGAGGTGTTTCCAGCGGTCAAACCTACGGTGGATCAGTGCCACAAAGGTAATTACAACTAAAACTTTCATTTTGCTGCTTTTTCTAGGTGTTTTGGTGTGATTTCGTGCATAAAACTCACATTTTTTACTTACTGTTGCTAGAAAATAAGAACAGCCGTGCGACTGTTCTTGTGGTAAAGAACAGTGGTACGACTGTAATTACAGTTTTACCATTCAAACAACAGTCGTATGACTGTTCTTAAATTTCTCTACTTTCTCTTCTCATTTGATAATTTTGGCGATTTTCCGCATCTGGATGATTTACAGTCGCACGACTATAGTTACAGTCGCACGACTGTAATTTTCGTCCAAGGGCAGAATTTCCAGAATAATCCCTAAAAATTCCCAAAAATCATAAAAATTTAGAAAAATCAGAAAATCATCAAAAATGAATTTTGTTGTGCGCATTCATGACCTTATATTTAATTTTTGATATTATTACATTTAGAACAACGCAACAACGGATACCCGAATCTCCCGAAAACCGACCCATCTCACATGTTGAATTAAAGTAAACCAGAAAAAGAAAATATTTTCAAAATGATTTTCTCACAAAAAAAAATACAGGGATGTTTCAAAACTGTTTTCCAAGTCTAATCGGGGCCGACAAACCGAGTCGACGCTGTTATCCCTCAATTGCATGCCCCCGAACTCCTTAAAATCCCATTCTTCCCTGCTTGAGTCCTATCTGTGGTGTGCTATAAATTGTGCTAACCATCTGTTTTGGAGCTTTTAGTTTATTTTTATTTTTCATTTTAGATGTAATTAATAGCTTAATTCGTGTATTTTAGGCGATTGTAAAATTCTTAGATCATCATGTATTTTAGGCACTTGTAAGGTGAGGTTGAGAGTTTTTATTTTTATTCAATTGGATTGTAATAATTTATTTATTCACTGCTTTTTATTTTTATTTTGATTTGTGTATACGTTGTGTGCTTTAATTTAATAAAAATGAAATTTAGAACTTTAAAATACCTTCAATGAACATTGGCCAGTTTTATTTTGATTAGACATGAAATAAGGGACTTGTCCGGACCTAGATCTCTAGAAAGTGTAGCGGCCTTTATCCGGTTCAGTTACGCTGTAATTTCCTGGTTGAGCTGAGCCGGATGGCGACTCCTACATTATCTATCGAGACTTAGGTCTCAGTTCTTTTATGAAACAATTTAATTTTCCAAAAATGAATTTCCATTCTAAAAGCCCCATGCAAGGGAGGGTTGCTCGATATTTAGGCTCCCTTTCGAGAGAGTCCGTACGCCGTAAAAATGTCGTCCGCTCACAGATGTTACTGTTAGAGATTGTGCCCTAAGCCAATGTTGGATTATGTAAACAATCTTCTTAAGTCATTAATAAAGACTTATTTTATCATATATATTTGTATGTTAGTATTTATGATAATGTATCCATGAATTAATTGTGTAATTCTAAATTTCCCTAGTCGATTGTTATTATGGGAATAATAACAAACTAAGACTAGTGTGAGTGATAATGGATATTCATAAGATGAATATAGTGTATACAGATACAGATTATACTCACGGGTAATATGTTAGAGAACATGTTGCTGGAGACCCACTATGAGATCAAGTTCATGGTCACGTGTCACAACTGATCTTGATTATAGTAGTGTCATCAGCTGATTCCTTTGACCTGAGGTCACCATGGATTCCGGGATGAATTCATGTTGTGCTTTGACGCAGTCAAACGCTGCTTGTAACAGAGTAGTTATAAAGGCTGTGGTTGGGTACAATATGACTCATGCTTTGGGATGTGAGTGACAGATATGGGATTTTGTCCCTCTCTAACAAGAGAGCGATATCACTGGGCCCCTCGATAAGTAAGACTGTTAAATGCATGGCCGTGCTCAAATAATTGATAAGAGTATCAATTGATTTGTCTGAACAGTTTACTTTGAGATCGAGAAAGCATATGATTAATTATATAAGATTGACAAGTGTACCATGTCTTATAATTAATCTTGATATCAAAGAGACAAAAGGGAATATGACATTCTATAAATAGGTATTGGATCATTCCAATCATATTAATTGGGTAGTCGTAATGGCTTGCTAGAGTCCGCTTGTGACCTATAAGGACATTATGGTAATTTCCTTATTGCCAATTAATATGATCCTATGGGGTCACACACAAGAGCAAAATGAAGTTCATCTTATCGGGTATAAATTATTATTGGATAATAATTTATGAATGAGAAAGAGAATAAATATATATAGTGATATATATTTATGTATGTATATATAAATATTAATGTAATTAATATTGCATAAAGTATGCTACATATTATAATTAAATTATATGGAGATATAATTAATTATAATATTATATATACATATATGTATCATGGAGAATTGAATTGATTTAATATTAATTGAGAATTAATATTAAATTGTGTGGGTTAATATATAATTATAACTAATAGGTGTATTAGGTTATAATTATAATTAACTAAATAGGGTTTATATTTAAGGAAATAAAAACCTGAAAACCTAATTGCTCCATAGGTTAAGAAGCAGATTTCGGCCAGCCACCACAAGCCAAGTGAACCAGCCGAAACTCTCCTCCAAAAGGCAAAGGGAAAATCTGATTTTCTGCTCTCTCTTCTCTCGTTCGAAGAATTGTTCTTCAAATCCGGCGCTAGCACGCGGTGGACGTATTGCTCCGTGTGGATCAACCGTAGAGGGAAGCTATTTTGGTTCCTGCTTGATTCAATCTTCAAAGAATTAAGGTAATTCTTTAACCCTCCTTCCGATTCAATGCGATGTACATGGGTCCTTGGTGGGGATTAATCTTTTATTTCCGCTGCGCATATTTTGTTTTGTGCGATTAATTCCCCAACAGTGGTATCAGAGCCACTTGTGCATTGGTTGAATTGGATTTGTTATTTTGATTAGATCAAAATTGCATGTAAGGGTTGTATGTTTTGATTTAGGGTTCTTTTGTTATTGTGAATAACAAATTGAAATTTGATTTCAATGTTGATCATTATGAATGATTTGTTCTTTGTTATTGTGAATAACGTTTTGGAATTGATTTGGGAATTGTTGTTTTGAACAAATTGACGCAGAATTGTTTTTCAGTGCAGAACACGCCGGCGTGCAGGCACTGCACGCCGTGCAAACGTGTGTTGCACGCCGTGTACTGGTTTTGCACGGCGTGTAGTCGGAAATCGTTTCCGTAAGCTGAGAATCAGTGCATAACTCGTCGGCATGCAAGTGTTGCACGCCGTGCATATGTGTGTTGCACGCCGTGTACTGGTTTTGCACGGCGTGCAACCGGAAATTTCTCATGTGCGCTGAGTAACAGCGAGGAACACGGGCGCGTGCAAGTGTTGCACGCCGTGCAAACCGGTTTTGCACGCCGTGTTCCCTTAGTGCTGCAATGTAGAAATTGTCTTCTATACCTTTTCTTCTCAAATCAATTTCTTTTAAATACAATAAGATTGTGTTTAGTTTTTGAACCCTAAATCTTGTAGATGTAAAATTATTGTGATAATTTTATGCATGGTGTTGTGGTATGGTTTTGGACCCTGTGGATGTTTTTGTTTTCTTTTGGTTTTGGTGGATGTAAAGTTTTATAAATACGGCCTGCGAGTCGTTTGTATTTATGTAATCTTATTTTCTAGATAAATTGTATAGGATGCAATTTATTGTTTGTAAATCTTATTTTACTAGAAAAGTGTATAGGATACAATTTTGTTAAATATGTAAATCCATGAGATGATGCCAAGGAACAAAGACGTGAAGACGGATCCAAGGGGTGCGGCTGTGCTGTGACCATGCGATGGTTGCAACCACCTAGGAAATGACCTGTTGATTTTCATATTGGCCTATGAAAATCAATGTAGATAAAACCATACCATAACACGGTTTTTCGAGTCTATTGCATGTTTTATATTTTGATGCCATATGATGCCATGCCTAGTATGAAATATGCATGCTAGATGAATGTATGACATTGGATGCCATGCTAGGATTAATGTTAACTTGGAAAGTTTAATATTAATGCCATGTTTTGTATATGATAAAATTTTAATCACGGGATTTATAAACCCTAAATAAACTTATGAAGTTTATATTTTTGCCACCCAATTACGTATAACACTTGTCAAGTACTATGTTCGCATCATGGTATACCGCCAGGGCGGGTACGCATGTTGTGACCTTAGCGAAGCAATAATATGAGAAAAGGTGATTCTCATTGTGTTGTAATTGGTTTAACTAAAGGGTTAATCAAAAAGGTGTTTGAGCCCGAGGCAAGGATGAGATGAGTAACATACAAATTAAATATGATATATGATATCATGCATCTCATAAATTAAAAGAGTTACATAATGATGTAATTGACATGGTGATGTCTACCGAAATTATATTTAATCATAGGGACATGCCAAAGCAGTGCTATGGTTAAGTATGGATTTTGGGTCTTTTACCCACTTAAATATTTTAAAGGGTTTTATAATTTTAGTGGGAGCTATATTCTCTTATGTAATTAACTTTGCATATATTTTCTGTTGTAGATAAATGGCCAACACAAGCAATCCCGGTTCTATTCGATCTATCCTTGAGAAGGATAAACTGAATGGAACAAATTACCTAGACTGGTATCGCAACTTGAGAATTGTTCTCAAGCAAGAGCGAAAGCTATATGTTCTGGATGGGCCTTTGCCCGCTAACCCTCCACCCACCACAGCTTCAAGAGCTGAAAGGGATGCTTTCCACAAGCATCAAAATGATCAGATTGATGTACAGTGCCTGATGCTCGCATCAATGATTCCGGAACTTCAGAAGGATCTGGAAACATTTGAGGCATATGAGATGTCTCAAGAGCTTAAGGAAATGTTCCAAAAGCAAGCGAGAAGGGAAAGGTATGAGACCTTGAGATCTTTGGTTGGGTGCAAGATGACCGAAGAGAGTTCGGTTAGTGCCCATGTTCTGAAGATGAAAGGGTACATTGATCAGTTGGAGAGGCTTGGTTCGCCACTCAGACCTGAGTTGGCAACGGATTTGATCCTTAATTCTCTTCCCGAGAGTTACTCCCATTTTGTCATGAATTATCACATGAATGATATGGACAAAACGGTCAGCGAACTGCATGGGATGCTGAAAAACGCTGAAGTAACTATAAAAGAGAAGCCAAGCTCCAAAGGGATCCATATGGTGCAAAAGGGTAGGATCCAGAAGAAGAGGGGTAAAGCAAACAAACCCAAAGAGTTTGGGAAGGATGCAAAGAAGCCCAAAGCTGTTACCAAGGCAAAGCCTCCAAAGGAAGGCGCATGCCATTTCTGCAATCAGCCTGGTCATTGGCGCAGAAATTGCAAGCTTTATTTGGAGGACTTGAGGAAGAAGAGAGGCGGTGAGACCGCTAATCAAGGTATTCATGTTATTGAAATACTTCATTCTACTTCTGTTTCTACTTCGTGGGTATTAGATACCGGTTGTGGTTCTCACATTTGTATGAATGTGCAGGGGCTTAGAGGAAGTAGAAAGCTCAAGAAGGGCGAGGTAGAATTCCATGTGGCGAATGGAGCTAGAGTTGCTGCTTATGAAGTCGGTCGCTACGAGCTCAAGTTGCCAAGTGGACTTGTTCTCCTTTTGAATAATTGTTATTTTGTTCCTAATTTGTCTAGGAACATCATTTCTATTTCATGTTTGGACAAGGAAGGATTTAAATGTGTTATTGAGAATAATCACTTATTGCTTTTCAATAAAGACTTGTTTTATGCAAATGCGGATTTACATGATGGTCTTTATTTGTTGAACCTTAGTGAAGGTTATGATGAGCATGTATATAACATAAATACCAAAAGGATAAGAACAAATATTGTGAATCCTACTTATCTCTGGCACTGTCGTCTAGGACACATTAATGAGAAACGCATTTCAAAACTCCATAAAGATGGAATTTTGGGTCTAGATGTTTTTGAAACATATGACACTTGCGAGTCTTGTTTAATGGGTAAGATGACCAAGAGTCCTTTTACTGGTCACAGTGAAAGGGCTAGTGACTTATTAGAATTCATACATATAGATGTATGTGGGCCTATGAGCACAACTGCTAGAGGTGGTTTTCAATACTTCATTACGTTCACTGATGACTTCAGTAGATATGGTTATCTATATCTAATGAAGCATAAGTCGGAATCCTTTGAAATGTTCAAAGCCTTCCAAAATGAAGTACAAAACCAACTTGGCAAGACAATTAAAGCACTTAGATCTGATCGAGGTGGTGAATATTTGAGCCAAGAGTTCGACGATCATCTTAGAAATTGTGGGATTGTCTCACAATTAACTCCTCCTGGTACACCACAGTGGAATGGTGTGTCTAAGAGGAGGAACCGAACTTTATTGGATATGGTTCGGTCTATGATGAGTCAAACAAATCTTCCTCTATCCTTTTGGGGATATGCACTTGAAACAGCGGCATTCACACTGAACCGAGTTCCATCAAAAGCAGTTGAAAAGACACCATATGAGATATGGATTGGTAAGAAACCAAATTTGTCTTTTCTCAAGATTTGGGGATGCGAAGCCTATGTGAAATATTTGATTTCAGATAAGTTATCACCAAAATCTGTGAAATGCAATTTTGTTGGTTATCCAAAAGAAACTAAAGGTTATTTCTTTTACAATCCTAGTGAAAACAAAGTGTTTGTTGCTAAGGGTGGTACATTCCTGGAAAAAGAGTTTATTTCCAAAGGAATCAGTGGGAGTAAAGTACACCTACAAGAAAATATGGATAACCAAGTTGAAAGTGAGTTTCAAATGGAACAACCTGATTCACAAGAAGTTGTTGAGTCAGAACCAGTAACACAAGTCCAACGTAGATCAAGTAGAGTTCGTCATGAGCCCGAGAGATATGGATTTCTCGTCACGAATGAAAATGATCTGATTCTGTTAGAAGAGAATGAACCTTCCACGTACATGGAAGCTGTCTCTAATTCAGAATCTGAAAAATGGCTTGATGCTATGAAGTCAGAAATTCAATCCATGGACGACAACAAAGTATGGACTTTGGTTGATCTCCCAAAGGGTGCTAAAGCAATAGGGCACAAATGGGTTTTCAAGTTGAAAACGGACATGGATGGGAATATTCAGACTTATAAAGCAAGGTTAGTGGCAAAAGGTTACCGACAAATTCATGGTATAGACTATGACGAAACCTTTTCTCCAGTAGCTATGATCATGTCCATCAGAATTCTTGTTGCCATAGCAGCATATTATGACTATGAGATATGGCAAATGGATGTCAAAACAGCTTTCCTAAATGGAAACCTTGTTGAGGATGTGTACATGACACAGCCTGAAGGTTTTGTCGATCCAAAGAATCCTGATAAAGTATGCAAGCTTCAAAAGGCCATTTATGGTTTGAAGCAAGCATCAAGAAGTTGGAATCATTGTTTTGATGAATCGGTCAAAAAGTTTGGCTTCATCAAAAATGAAGATGAGCCTTGTGTGTACAAGAAGTTCAGTGGGAGCAATATAATTTTCCTAGTTCTATATGTCGATGACATATTGTTAATAGGAAATCACATTCCTACCTTGCAAGAAATAAAATCTTGGCTAGGAAAGTGTTTTTCTATGAAAGACTTGGGTGAGGCAGCCTATATTCTTGGAATAAAGATCTATAGAGATAGATCTAAGAGATTGATAGGCCTGAGCCAGAGTACATACATTGATAAGATACTGAAAAGGTTCAGTATGGATCAATCTAAGAAAGGAAATGTTCCTATTGGGCAAGGGATAAAGCTTAGTCGTAAGCAATGTCCTATGACAGTTGAAGAACGTCAACGCATGGATAAGATTCCTTATGCATCAGCTATAGGATCTATCATGTATGCCATGGTATGTACTCGGCCAGATGTCTCTTTTGCTTTGAGCATGACAAGTAGATATCAGTCTGATCCAGGTGATAGTCACTGGACTGCTGTCAAGAGTATTCTTAAGTACTTGAGAAGAACTAAAGATACATTCTTGATATATGGAGGCTCGGACGAAGATCTTGTTGTAAATGGTTACACGGATGCAAGTTTCCAAACTGATCAAGATCAGATGCAGTCACAGTCTGGGTATGTGTTCATTCTGAATGGAGGTGCGATAAGTTGGAAGAGTTCTAAGCAAAGCACGATAGCTGCATCTACAACAGAAGCCGAGTATATTGCTGCATCAGATGCAGCCCAAGAGGCTGTTTGGATCAAGAAGTTCATCGAAGAACTTGGTGTCGTTCCTAGCATAGTGAATCCTGTGAGCCTCTTGTGTGACAATAATGGGGCAATATCACTTGCTAAGGAACCTAGTGTGTCACAGAAATCCAAACATATACTTCGGCGTTTTCACTACATAAGAGAAGTCATCTCAAGAGGAGATGTGAAGATATGCAAAGTTGCGTCTGAAGACAATGTTGCTGATCCACTAACAAAAGCTCTTTCACAAGCTGTACATGATGGTCATGCTAGGTCCATGGGTATTAGATACATTTGAGATTGGACTTAGGGCAAGTGGGAGATTGTTAGAGATTGTGCCCTAAGCCAATGTTGGATTATGTAAACAATCTTCTTAAGTCATTAATAAAGACTTATTTTATCATATATATTTGTATGTTAGTATTTATGATAATGTATCCATGAATTAATTGTGTAATTCTAAATTTCCCTAGTCGATTGTTATTATGGGAATAATAACAAACTAAGACTAGTGTGAGTGATAATGGATATTCATAAGATGAATATAGTGTATACAGATACAGATTATACTCACGGGCAATATGTTAGAGAACATGTTGCTGGAGACCCACTATGAGATCAAGTTCATGGTCACGTGTCACAACTGATCTTGATTATAGTAGTGTCATCAGCTGATTCCTTTGACCTGAGGTCACCATGGATTCCGGGATGAATTCATGTTGTGCTTTGACGCAGTCAAACGCTGCTTGTAACAGAGTAGTTATAAAGGCTGTGGTTGGGTACAATATGACTCATGCTTTGGGATGTGAGTGACAGATATGGGATTTTGTCCCTCTCTAACAAGAGAGCGATATCACTGGGCCCCTCGATAAGTAAGACTGTTAAATGCATGGCCGTGCTCAAATAATTGATAAGAGTATCAATTGATTTGTCTGAACAGTTTACTTTGAGATCGAGAAAGCATATGATTAATTATATAAGATTGACAAGTGTACCATGTCTTATAATTAATCTTGATATCAAAGAGACAAAAGGGAATATGACATTCTATAAATAGGTATTGGATCATTCCAATCATATTAATTGGGTAGTCGTAATGGCTTGCTAGAGTCCGCTTGTGACCTATAAGGACATTATGATAATTTCCTTATTGCCAATTAATATGATCCTATGGGGTCACACACAAGAGCAAAATGAAGTTCATCTTATCGGGTATAAATTATTATTGGATAATAATTTATGAATGAGAAAGAGAATAAATATATATAGTGATATATATTTATGTATGTATATATAAATATTAATGTAATTAATATTGCATAAAGTATGCTACATATTATAATTAAATTATATGGAGATATAATTAATTATAATATTATATATACATATATGTATCATGGAGAATTGAATTGATTTAATATTAATTGAGAATTAATATTAAATTGTGTGGGTTAATATATAATTATAACTAATAGGTGTATTAGGTTATAATTATAATTAACTAAATAGGGTTTATATTTAAGGAAATAAAAACCTGAAAACCTAATTGCTCCATAGGTTAAGAAGCAGATTTCGGCCAGCCACCACAAGCCAAGTGAACCAGCCGAAACTCTCCTCCAAAAGGCAAAGGGAAAATCTGATTTTCTGCTCTCTCTTCTCTCGTTCGAAGAATTGTTCTTCAAATCCGGCGCTAGCACGCGGTGGACGTATTGCTCCGTGTGGATCAACCGTAGAGGGAAGCTATTTTGGTTCCTGCTTGATTCAATCTTCAAAGAATTAAGGTAATTCTTTAACCCTCCTTCCGATTCAATGCGATGTACATGGGTCCTTGGTGGGGATTAATCTTTTATTTCCGCTGCGCATATTTTGTTTTGTGCGATTAATTCCCCAACAGTTACTTCAAGACCCGTGAAGAATTTCGAATCACAAACTTTCACAGTTCTGTCCTGAGAACCACAATCATGTGGTTGTAGCTGCAATAGTCGTGCGGTTGTAGCTACAATAGCCATGTGGCTGCTGTGATGGCCACACAGATTTGGTTCTCAGTCTAGAACCGAAAAATAGACTATTTTAAAAAAGATGCAAACGATGCCTAAATACAGCGTAGACATGGCAAATGTTTAGGTTTCTCAAATATTTACCCTTGTAGCAAGAATCCACGGCTTTTAGAGGTGGAAACCTTTTAAGAAAAGCTTTGATTTCTGACGGTCCCAAATAGGCAAGCTACATTACTAAGGGGGGTGAATAGTACTGTGTACCGGTGTAAGCATGGGTTTTCCCAACCTTTGTGATAAAAATCCTATGTCACCTATTAAGACAGACAAACGTGTGTTGGATTTGAAAAGGAGCAAAATATCACCTGGAATGTCTTAAACGCTCTGAAAACTAAACAATCCTCGATCCAAAACCCCGAGAAAGGTCTTTTGAGTGATTAAAGGGCTTAGACATGAGTGTTGGATTTAGGAAAATCCATGACAGCTCTGGTTAGAGACGCACAATGGTAACATTACAGCCGTGCGACTCTACCGAGCGATCAAATTACTTCTTAAATATCCAGCATCAGTCTTTGACAGCAGTTATGATTCCTTAATTAAAGGATTTCCTGTCAAGATTTTTTGGGTTTTTAATATCAGAAATCAGAATAGAAACTAAGAGGGATAGCAGCACAGAACAAGAAAAAAGGGGAGAGAAAACAGAATTGGAGAGAAATATAAAAAGAGAAGAGAAAGAGAGAAAACTAAGAAAAACCAAAAAGAAAATACCAGAAATAGAGAGAAACAGAATATAAACACCTAGAGTGAGAGCCTCCGGGGACACTATCACTCATTCGCTTAATTCTCCGGTCTGTTCGAATCTATTTGGGACATGTATTTGAGGATTTCGAGATGTTCGTGAGGTTCTAAGCGAATTCCGGCTTCCAAATCCAATTCTGGTTGTCAAACACACTGGAACATCAACCAGGTAAACTCTTAGAGGCCTTAAACTCATATTTGATTGCTTGTGTTGTGTTTTGTAAAAAATCTGAAAACTGTCTATTTGATTATAGCCGTGTGGCTCTAACTAGAGCCGAGCAGCAGTAATCCCTTAGAACAGAGTCGAGTCACATTCAAAGCAAAGGTTTTCTACAAAAGGATTTCCAAACAAATCAATGGTTTTCCTCAGTAAGATACAAACCTGTTTTCAATTCAAACACATAACAAACCAAGTTCTTCTTTTTCCCCGGTTCGCTTCGCCACATTCTGCTTTCGCAAAAAGGTCGTCTGCTCACAGTGGCGACTCCAGTAGGGATTAAATGTTTCTTAAACATTTTTTCACTAAAAGTTAAGGAACTTAGGCAACTATTGAAATATAACTTCGCTTGCAGTCATTCACTAGTTCATAGTACCATATTTTACTCACACTTGCATAGCATGACATTTTCTTCTTCTCAACCGCTCAAATTCACTGATCAGCCCGGTTTATTCCAAAAGGTGACCTACCTCTTCCACTAGGATTGGAGGCACCCAAAGGGGTAAACCACTCATAGCATCAATTGAACCTCTCATGTTCTATGTGGAGGAGTGTATATTCACTATGGGGACCTATACAACCCTTGGTTTGACTTCGGCCCACATGTAATGACCTAGTAACTTCCCGTTAGGATTGCCAATGTTGGGGAATTAATCGCACAAAACAAAATATGCGCAGCGGAAATAAAAGATTAATCCCCACCAAGGACCCATGTACATTGCATTGAATCGGAAGGAGGGTTAAAAAATTACCTTAATTCTTTGAAGATTGAATCAAGTAGGAACCAAAATAGCTTCCCTCTACGGTTGATCCACACGGAGCAATACGTCCACCGCGTGCTAGCGCCGGGATTGAAGAACGATTCTTCGAACGAGACAGAGAAAGCGAAAAAATCAGATTTTTCCTTGGAGTTTTTTTTGAGAATTTCGGCTGCCACTATTCCACTTTTTTTGTGGCTGCCGAAAATCTGCTGGGTTATTAGTATATGGAGAGTTTTAGGTTTAGGTTAATTGTTTCCTTAAATAATTAACCTAAATAGTTAATTATAATTATAACCTAATACACCTATTAGTTATAATTATATATTAACCCACACAATTTAATATTAATTCTCAATTAACATTAAATCAAATCAATTCTCCATAATACATATATGTATATATAATATTATAATTAATTATATCTCCATATAATTTAATTATAATATGTAGCATACTTTATGCAATATTAATCACATTAATATTTATATATACATACATAAATATATATCACTATATATATATTTATTTTCTTTCTCATTCATAAATTATTATCCAATAATAATTTATACCCGATAAGATGAACTTCATTTTGCTCTTGTGTGTGACCCCATAGGATCATATTAATTGGCAATAAGGAAATTACCATAATGTCCTTACAGGTCACAAGCGGACTCTAGCAAGCCATTACGACTACCCAATTAATATGATTGGAATGATCCAATACCTATTTATAGAATGTCATATTCCCTTTTGTCTCTTTGATATCAAGATTAATTATAAGACATGGTACACTTGTCAATCTTATATAATTAATCATATGCTTTCTCGATCTCAAAGTAAACTGTTCAGACAAATCAATTGATACTCTTATCAATTATTTGAGCACGGCCATGCATTTAACAGTCTTACTTATCGAGGGGCCCAGTGATATCGCTCTCTTGATAGAGAGGGACAAAATCCCATATCTGTCACTCACATCCCAAGGCATGAGTCATACTGTACCCAATCACAGCCTTTATAACTACTCTGTTACAAGCAGCGTTTGACTGCGTCAAAGCACAACATGAGTTCATCCCGGAATCAATGGTGACCTCAGGTCAAAGGAATCAGCTAATGACACTACTATAATCAAGATCAGTTGTGACACATGACCATGAACTTGATCTCATAGTGGGTCTCCAGTAACATGTTCTCTAACATATTACCCGTGAGTATAATCTGTATCTGTATACACTATATTCATCTTATGAATATCCATTATCACTCACACTAGTCTTAGTTTGTTATTATTCCCATAATAACAATCGACTAGGGATATTTAGAATAACACGATTTATTCATGGATACTTATCATAAATGCTAACATACAAACATAAATGATAATATTAATCTACACTAGATTAATCTTAGAAGTCAAATTACATAATCCAATATTGGCCTTAGGGCACAATCTCCAACAATCTCCCACTTGCACTATGGCCAATCATACATGTATCTTATACCCATTGACCTACATGACTTTCATGTATTCACTCGTGCAGGAGTCTTTGTCAGTGAATTATTAATTTTCGCTTCCGTTGTTACTTTACACATTTTCACTCTCTCTTTAGAGACAGCCTCTCTTAATTAGTGAAAAACGCCTAAGTATATGCTTGTGTCATACAAGGTTCTTACGCATTGAACTATTGTCCCTACAATAGTCTCACAGGATAAGCAATGCTTAGAACAAAACACAAAATTTTGATGAACTTCTTCATTCAAAATTTCTTTACATCTCATGTAACTGTATACTTTGGCTGCTATTATAGATATTTAGCTATAACGTTTTATTTTGAACTTTTCAAAATCATAACTTCTCTTTTTAAGAGAATACTAGATCTCGACTGATATATTGCAACTAATTGCAATCAGTTGTATATGTGCAACTATTTACACAGTTAACATAAGCAAGCTTCTATTAAGTCTTTTACATTGAACGCTTCCAATGCTTTGACTTAAGCCAAAACATTCTTTTAGATCTATCTCTATAGATTCCAATTTCAAGAACACAGGCAGTCATGCTTATAACATTAACCGAAATTACTTTCTTAGCCAAGATTTTACTTCTTGCAAGGTAAGAATGTTATTTCAAACAAGCCATATGTCATCCACATATAGCATTAGGAATACCGATATGCTCCCACTGATCCTTTTGACACACAAGATTCATCATCCTTTTGATAAAATCAAACCATTTGATTTCTTTATCAAAACTATGATTCCAACTATTTGATGCATGTTTCGATCCTTATAAGAATCTTTGAAACTTGCATACGCTATTTGAATTCTTTGGATGCTCAAAAACTTTGGGTTATGTCACGTACACATCCTCAATCATGTTTTCACGTAGAAAACAGATTTTGATATCCATTTGCCATATTTTATAATCATATTATGCGGATGTGGCAACAAGAACTCAATTTGACTTGATCATGATTAATGACGAAAAAGGATTTTATCATAGTCCTACTATGAATTTGTTCGTATCCTCATAGTCACTACTATGAACTTGTTTATTACCCCTTTTTGTCACTAGTCGTGCTTTATAAGTTTGAAGATCACCATTCATGTCGGTTTTCAATTTGAAAACTCACTTGCAACCATTGCATATGCATCTTCTAAAAGATTTATCAAAGTCTATACTTTGATTGTCAGACATGGACATATCTTCAACCTTTGTAGCATCAAGTCACTTATTAGATTCAAAATCTAACAATGCTTCTTCATAAAAGAAGACTTATTCCAATCTAGTAAAACTACATCATGATTTTGAGAAATCCATATCTCTCCTATTCATGTCGTATTCTACTAGACTTTCATTGGACTTGTGTAATTTCAACAATGATCATGAAACCATTTCCATGTTCCTCTTCAACGTTAATGTCACTTTGTGAATTACGAGTTTTGTAGGTGTACTTTACTCCCACTAACTCTTCTAGAAATTAACTCCCTCTTCAAGGGGAAACCATTTCTAGCTACAACTATTTTGTATCCCAAAGAAACACAGGAGTAACAACTCCTATTTTCTTTTTGAGTAATCCAAAATACGACATTTAAATTTAGGTGCCAACTTATTCGAAATAAGCTTTACAACCCTAAACTTATTCAATGAAACAACTTGGGTCTCTTACCCAACCATATCTCATATGTTGATTCATGAATTGTTTTAGACGGAACAATATACACAGCTGCTTTAATGGCATATTTTCGAGAAAACGATGATCAACTTGACTTCATCATAGATTGAACTATATCTGTATAGAGTTCGACTACTCCCTTTTCGACACACCATACTTTGTGGCGTACTTGGAGAAGTCAATTGTGAGACAGTCCCACAATCTCTAAGATGATTGTCAAAATCTTGACTCAAATGTTCACCACTCGGATCATATCTAAGTGACTTTACTATCTTGTCAAGATACTTCATACTCCTTTTACAAGCTTTTGAACACTTCAAAAGTTCCAAACTCGTGTTTCATTAGATACTCTTATCTAGTGAAAAGTTCCATAAAAGTAATGAAAGTATTAAAACCTCCTTTAGCAGTTGATTTATAATTCATATACATCCACATGTATAATGCTTAATAAATCGATTATTCTTTAACTACTTTTAGCAAAGAACCACTTTTTCATCTTTTACAATAAACAACATTCGCATGATTCAAGATGATTCATAATCTCATGAATCCAAAAGTCCATTCTCATGGAGTTTTGTAATGCGACTTTGCTTATGTCTCCAAGAGGACACTGCCAAAATAGATCGAATCAAACTATTTGATTCGATCCTTACAGTATTTATGTTACAGATGGGCTCCACATATAAAGACAATTATGTAAATCTACATTTCATAATCATGTCTTTATAAAGTTTATAATTCACAATTATAAAATAAACAACATTTGTCCACTTAAGACAACAAGCCCAATAGGCAACAAGAGTTCATAACTTACATGTAAAAGTTCATAACCTTTAACCCAAAGTTCATAACTTTTATGCAAAAAGTTCATAACTTTTAACCAGAAGTTCATAACTTTCATGTAAAAGTTCATAACTTTCAAGTAAAAACCTTTGCTTCTCTTGCCTATTCGCATTCCACCTTTCACCTTCATAAGGTTTCTACTCAATTTGAGATTCTTCATATTCTACTAATATGAGATCCACAACGGGTATCTAATACCTTTGATATAGAAACAAAAGGTAGAATAGTTAATAAATACTTAAGGTAGCAGTCTTACTGCCTTTCATCTTCTTATAGTTCTCCAAACAGAGTTTACTATTTCCATTCTAATGAACGATTCATTCTAGAAATGGCAACACCCTTCTTTTGGAGATCTCTCTATGCCAACAGCTTTGGTCTTTAAAGCACTTTCACCCGAACCTTTCGGTCTTTATGCTTTTCGACCTTTTATCCTTTTCCTTTTGAACCATAAGCACACAATTCGAGGCGGGCTTATCCTTTATGGATAACTTAACATTCTTTTGCATCCTATGCAACTAATTCACAATTTTCCCCATGTCATTCAAATGATAGTTCATCACCAATGACTATCAAATAATGAATTCAAGATCACATCTTAATGCCTTTTGGAGGCCAATGAGAAATTGTTGCCTCAAACACTTATCTTTTCTTGCTCACTAACTGATGGAACATTTCCATTTGTGATGTATCATATACCTCAAGTAAAACTTCCACGCGCGGAAGAATTGGTGGCAAGTGTAAGATAATAAATTTTAAACAGAGTCCCTTCGATGCTTCAAGTAAGCATCTTTTATACTCTGTGTTACAATTGCTAGTGGTTCATTGGGCAAAAGGATTATTGAGAGCATATATTTCCTTTTGGTTGAGAACAATTCTCAATGTTCAATAACAATCGAGATCAAAGTAATAGCAATTATAACTATAATAAAGCGTGTAAAGATTATTATTTAAATGCTCCCACTTAAATTATAAAACCCTTTAAAATATTCAAGTGGGTGAAGATCCAAAATCCATACTTAACCATAGCACTGCTTTGGCATGTCCCTATGATTAAATATAATTTCGGTAGGCAAAGACTCAAAATCATGCTTTAAACCATTTAAACATATTTTGGATGTGCACTTCTTTGCCAATTGCATCATTATGCAACTCTTCTAATTTATGAGATGCATGATATCATATATCATATTTAATTGTATGTTACTCATCTCATCTTTGCCTCGGGCTCAAACACCTTTTTGATTAACCCTTTGTTAAACCAATTACAACACAATGAGAATCACCATTTCTCATATTATCGCTTCGCTAAGGTCACAACATGCGTACCCGCCCTGGCGGTATACCATGATGCGAACATAGTACTTGACTAGTGTTATACGTAATTGGGTGGCAAATATAAACTTCTTAAGTTTATTTAGGGTTTATAAAATCCTGTGATTAAATTGTATCTCATACAATTCATGGCATTAATATTAAACATACATTTGTTAATACTAATTAGCATGGCATCCTATGTCATACATATGTTAAGCATGCAATCTAGCATGGCATCACATGGCATCTAAATGATACAAGGCATGCATTTGCACATATATATAAACATTTGCATCACATGCAAAATAATTTCTAACATGCATCAATATTTATTAACATGGCATCTTATGGCATAAAATAAATATAACATGCATAAGAATCAAAACCGTGTTATGGTATGGTTTTATCTACATTGATTTTCATAGGCCAATATGAAAATCAACAGGTCATTTCCTAGGTGGTGGTAACCATCGCATGGTTACAGCACAGCCGCACCCCTTGGATCAGTCTTCACGTCTTTGTTCCTTGGCACCATCTCATGGATTTACATATTTTACAAAATTGTATCCTATACAATTTTCTAGTAAAATAAGATTTACAAACAATAAATTGCATCCTATACAATTTATCTAGAAAATAAGATTACATAAATACAAACGACTCGCAGGCCGTATTTATAAAATTTTACATCCACCAAAACCAAAGGAAAACAAAAACATCCACAGGGTCCAAAACCATACCACAACACCATGCATAAAATTATCACAATAATTTTACATCTACAAGATTTAGGGTTCAAAAACTAAACACAATCTTATTGTATTTAAAAGAAATTGATTTGAGAAGAAAAGGTATAGAAGACAATTTCTACATTGCAGCACTAAGGGAACACGGCGTGCAAAACCAGTTTGCACGGCGTGCAACACTTGCACGCGGCCGTGTTCCTCGCTGTTACTCAGCGCACATGAGAAATTTCCGGTTGCACGCCGTGCAAAACCAGTACACGGCGTGCAACACATATATGCACGGCGTGCAACACTTGCACGCCGGCGAGTTATGCACTGATTCTCAGCTTACGAAAACGATTTCCGACTACACGCCGTGCAACACACGTTTGCACGGCGTGCAGTGCCTGCACGCCGGCGTGTTCTGCACTGAAAAACAATTCTGCGTCAATTTGTTCAAAACAACAATTCCCAAATCAATTCCAAACGTTATTCACAATAACAAAGAACCCAAAATCAAAAACATATAACCCTAACATGCAATTTTGATCTAATCAAAATAACAAATCCAATTCAATCAATGCACAAGTGGCTCTGATACCACTGTTGGGGAATTAATCGCACAAAACAAAATATGCGCAGCGGAAATAAAAGATTAATCCCCACCAAGGACCCATGTACATTGCATTGAATCGGAAGGAGGGTTAAAGAATTACCTTAATTCTTTGAAGATTGAATCAAGTAGGAACCAAAATAGCTTCCCTCTACGGTTGATCCACACGGAGCAATACGTCAACCGCGTGCTAGCGCCGGGATTGAAGAACGATTCTTCGAACGAGACAGAGAAAGCGAAAAAATCAGATTTTTCCTTGGAGTTTTTTTTGAGAATTTCGGCTGCCACTATTCCACTTTTTTTGTGGCTGCCGAAAATCTGCTGGGTTATTAGTATATGGAGAGTTTTAGGTTTAGGTTAATTGTTTCCTTAAATAATTAACCTAAATAGTTAATTATAATTATAACCTAATACACCTATTAGTTATAATTATATATTAACCCACACAATTTAATATTAATTCTCAATTAACATTAAATCAAATCAATTCTCCATAATACATATATGTATATATAATATTATAATTAATTATATCTCCATATAATTTAATTATAATATGTAGCATACTTTATGCAATATTAATCACATTAATATTTATATATACATACATAAATATATATCACTATATATATATTTATTTTCTTTCTCATTCATAAATTATTATCCAATAATAATTTATACCCGATAAGATGAACTTCATTTTGCTCTTGTGTGTGACCCCATAGGATCATATTAATTGGCAATAAGGAAATTACCATAATGTCCTTACAGGTCACAAGCGGACTCTAGCAAGCCATTACGACTACCCAATTAATATGATTGGAATGATCCAATACCTATTTATAGAATGTCATATTCCCTTTTGTCTCTTTGATATCAAGATTAATTATAAGACATGGTACACTTGTCAATCTTATATAATTAATCATATGCTTTCTCGATCTCAAAGTAAACTGTTCAGACAAATCAATTGATACTCTTATCAATTATTTGAGCACGGCCATGCATTTAACAGTCTTACTTATCGAGGGGCCCCGTGATATCGCTCTCTTGATAGAGAGGGACAAAATCCCATATCTGTCACTCACATCCCAAGGCATGAGTCATACTGTACCCAATCACAGCCTTTATAACTACTCTGTTACAAGCAGCGTTTGACTGCGTCAAAGCACAACATGAGTTCATCCCGGAATCAATGGTGACCTCAGGTCAAAGGAATCAGCTAATGACACTACTATAATCAAGATCAGTTGTGACACATGACCATGAACTTGATCTCATAGTGGGTCTCCAGTAACATGTTCTCTAACATATTACCCGTGAGTATAATCTGTATCTGTATACACTATATTCATCTTATGAATATCCATTATCACTCACACTAGTCTTAGTTTGTTATTATTCCCATAATAACAATCGACTAGGGATATTTAGAATAACACGATTTATTCATGGATACTTATCATAAATGCTAACATACAAACATAAATGATAATATTAATCTACACTAGATTAATCTTAGAAGTCAAATTACATAATCCAATATTGGCCTTAGGGCACAATCTCCAACAGCCAAAACATAAACATGAAATTGGACATTGAGAGTATGCCTTTGGTATCCCCGGTTGATAACAAAGAGACCTAACACCTAAGAAGAATGCGTGCCAATCGAAAGGAGGAATAAGGTTGGAAGGGTGAGCATATTGTTGCATGTGCTAATGTTTGTTCAGTGATGGTTTCATTTGACCCTTTCATGAAACATCAAGCATGCATAATCATTTGTGTGCCATTCTAACCATATTTTTGTGTAGCCATTTTCAAGGCATGAATATACGTGTGATATTAGTGCTAACCACATCTTCGTGCAGCCACGACATTTTATTTTTGTGCAATATGCATTCACATCTCGTGTGTTGACATTTCCACGAAGCATACATGACATCATCCCATATGTCATGCATCCTAACCACCTCTTCATGCTGCCACTTGTATTTCGTGTGACATGAACATTCATATCATCACATCTCATCCTATTTAATGTAAGACGTTCTGAGAATGCCCATCACGGTCATTTCATTTCATATCATATCGGGTGTCCCAAAACTACCAATGTTGTGCCCGTGCACCGGTTGCACTTGGCCATTTCACTAGACCATTTCATTCACTAAAGGACCACAACGGTCTTAGGTCTATATTCATGTGGCGGATCACATGATAACATTAAATAATATCACGCTCATTCATCATTGGTGTCACGGTGATGCCGTAGCCTTGTTTATGTCTCGCAATCGACATTGGATTGTTCCATGAAATTATTGACTCATTTGAGGTACTCCACCAGTACCGGATTACTAACATATAGGGGCGTTTCATGACATTACCAAATCATACAAGGTGTTCTATGAACGTCGAACCTCTATCTGTGTCTCTGTTCGCACTTGACTTGTTTGTAACATCATTTCATGTCAGATGCCCTAAAAGCGTTGAACTCTATACGTGGAACGGCCCCACGTGACCATCTCATAACACTCCATTGACTTACAAAGCATCGAATCTCTGTCTATGTGTCGGTACATGCACTACTGTTTCATGACATTCATTAGGTTCCCGTAAAGCGATGAAACTCTATCCCGTGTGACTGCTCACACACAACCTTTTTGCATTGTCTTTCACATGGCATTGGGTATTCTTAAAATGTCCAAAGTAAAAAGAATGAAAACAAAGAAAATCATCCTCATTGGTATTTCCATCCATCTGACATCATTCAACTGTGATCAACTCACGACCATACATCTCACTCATGCGTCAAACCGTTTAGGTGCTCTTAAGCACCGAAAACATCATCTCATACGCCAAGTCATTTAGGTGGTCCATGAACGCCGGAAACTTCATTTCGCACATCAATCCATTTAGGTGATCCACAAACACCGAAAACTTCATTCCATAACACCAAGTCATTTAGGCACTCCACGAGCATTGAAAAATCAGCTCATGCATTAATGTTCCATGAACGTCAAAGAATCTCATCTCATATCACAGCATAAAAACCCAAAGTGCTCCCCGAGCATCGGAACCCTGCCCATGCTCTAAGCACACTTTCATTTCATATCATGACATAAAGACCCAAGGTGTTCCTCGAGCACCGAAACTCCGTCCATGCACCACACGCATGCACACAACCATAGCATAAAATTCCTTCATAAGTATCATCTTGCTTCGACCCGTGGACACCTCGCTTGTCATTTTATTCCTCGGGTGCATAGTTATGCACCTTATTTCGAGTTCCTTTGCAAGTATCATCTTGCTTATACCCATGACACCTCGCGTGTCATTTTATTCCCTGGGTGTGCAGTCATGCACCTTATTTCAAGTTCCTTTGCAAGTATCATCTTGCTTCAATCCGTGGACACCCCGTGTGTCATTCTATTCCCTGGGTGTATAGTCATGCACCTTATTTCAAGTTCCTTCGTAAGTATCATCTTGCTTCAACCCGTGACATCCCGCATGCCATCTTCTTCCCCAAGTGTATAGTCATGCACCCTATTTTGAGTTCCTTCGCAAGTATCATCTTGCTTCGATCTGTGGACACCCCGTATGTCATTTTATTCCCCGGTTGTATAGTTAAGTACCATATTTTGAGTTCCTTTGCAAGTATCATCTTGCTTCGATTCATGGACACCCCGCATGTCATTCTATTCCCCGGATGTATAGTCATGCACCTTATTTGATGTTCCTTTGCAAGTATCATCTTGCTTCAACCTTTGGACATCCCGCATGTCATCTTATTCCCCTAGTGTATAGTAATGCACCCTATTTTAGGTTCCTTCACAAGTATCATCTTACTTCGACCCGTGGACACCCCGCGTGTCATTTTACTCCCTAGGTGTACAATTATGCACCTTATTTCAAGTTCCTTCGCAAGTATCATCTTGCTTCTATCAGTGGACACCCTGCGTGTTCCTTTGCAAGTATCATCTTGCTTACCCTACGTGTCATCTTATTCCCCGGGTGTATAATCATGCACCCTATTTCAAGTTCCTTTGTAAGTATCATCTTGTTTCAACCCGTGGACACCCCACGTGTCATTTTATTCCTCGGGTGTATAGTTATGCACCTTATATCAAGTTCCTTTGCAAGTATCATCTTGCTTTGATCTGTGGACACCCCGTGTGATATTTTATCCACTTGGTGTATACTTATATGCCATACCTTGTCTTAATCTGTGACCACCTCAGCGGCATTCATTACATTTTTGCATTTCTGTCCTTGATTTTGCATACATTTGGTTGGTTCAAAATAATATAACATGGCATGACATTGCATGACATCACATGTGCAACTCGCCATTCATACATGCACACATCACATCATACACTCATGCATACATCATCCCCTATTTAATATTTTTCACGCACATGCCCATCGACACTAACAAGTGTTCCTATCAAGGAGAGGGATAAGATTTCAAGAAAGAACCATTGGGGAAGCCATCAATCAAGTTCAACCATCAAAATTAGAATAAGAAAATGATGGAGTCAGGTTCACAAGCAGTGTCGGGATCAGAGCTGAATTTCGTAGAAAGAGTCAATGGTTCAACAAAAGTCCATAAGGAGGGGATGACCCATTCAGTGAACTTTTATAGCATAACAGATGTTGTGGAGGATTATGTCGCTTCATCACGATTTCGAAAGGTAATCAGGGAGGAAGTGGCTACAATGCTAAAAGAAATGCTAGGGGACAACTTTGGTAGAGTAGAGAGACTAACGGCAAAGTGCACCGAATTGGAAGCAAAAGTGGTGGAGCTCGAAGGAAAAATAACAGATATGGTATACACAAATTCCAATGCCAATGCTAATAGGAAGTAGATTGCCCAGATTACTGATGCCCATTCCCGACACCTTGAAAGGTTCATTTATCTAGACTTGAGTCCACTAGGGCTGAACCTGGATGAGGAGTCACCTCTAACTACTGTAAAGACTGTGGCACGGTTGCTAAACCTTCTTGAATCAAAGGAATTTGCACAAAAAGAAGATGTTGTAGTGGCCTCTCAGGGGCACCCTACCCGGGTCAAAAGCCTAAAGAATCACATGATACTCCCCGAGATGGCTTCTCTGGATCAGATCTTTCAAGAGAGTGTTCAAGGGTTAACCAATGAAGTAGGACTAAAGGAGCCCCTCAAGACCAATGTTGACACCGACTCCATGCTACGATATGCCCAAAACCCACCTACCAGGGGTAATGGAAAAGGCATCTCCCCGTGGCCCTAGTCGTTAAACAGACTATTTGCTGAGTGTAGAAAGAAGTGTCTACTGTAGAGTGTGAGGCCATACATGGAACTAGAAGAAGCACAAAAGAGTAATTTCTACAGCTAGCATGTGATGGGAGGCCATTGGAACAAAGACTGTTTAGCTTTAAGGGATGAGATTCAGAAGCTAATCGAGAACAGAAAATTGAAGATCTCATCTCGCTTTAATAGACGACCTAGGGCAATCAAAGAAGCTACCAAGGAAACTCCTCAAACCTCTCGAGGAAAGGAATATGATGAAAAACTACAAGGTCTGATCTGATAAGAGTGGGGCAATGGCACTGAAGCTTGAATGGTGACTAGCCAGAAAATAATCAGATTTTATAAGGTAAATACCTTTTAGGGATTTCCTTCTCGTAGGGAACTCATTTTGTTTATGAGGTGTATTGAACTCATTTTGAATGCAATGCAGTTTGTTATCTTGTTACTCATATGATGATTGCATGTACATGGCATTATGCATGCATTTGACAATCTGAAAAGACATGTGCGAGCACGGGTTTTTTCCTGACCTCGGTGATGAAATCCATTATTACCTTTTTCGTGGATAAATGTGAAGCAGATTCGGAATGACCGGGATAATGTTAGAAATATCTCGAGTGACTCGAATGTGTGTGACACTGTTGTAAGCACCAGATTCAAAAAAAAAAAAAGAGGAGCAGATTTTACACGACTGTAACATATAGTCGTGTAGATGTGTTACAGTCGTGCGACTGTACTTAAAAAGTTACAGTTGTACGACTGTAACATCCACTTGTGTCTACCTGCAGCAGGGATGGCGGGCTGCAAAAGGGAGGGCAATTAATGCCCGCCCCTTTGCAACAATTTTGGGTGGCGAGACATGATGAAAAGAAAGGGGAGAAGATTGAGATAAAGGGAATCTGGTGAAAAAAGAGAGAGATTTTTTAGAGAGAGGGATTTTGAAGAAAAAAAAGGGGAAAAAGAAAGAAAGAAAAAGAAGAGAGAAAAAGAAAGGTGAATAATCCGATTTCGTCACAAAATCGTGGAATTAACGCGGGAAGTTCACTGAGTCGATAAAGAAACGGCCCAATCTTGCTAACAAACTCAAAATTCCAGATAGAAACTGCAAAGAACCTTGCCAATTGAGGATTTTGGACCCAAAACTCTCAAACCCAATCCAAGGAGAAAATTACAAATTCTTGCGGATCGGAGCGACGCCAGGGGTCTAATCGACTTGGATAAGCTTCTAAAGAAGGTATACACTCCTTTCCTTTCGCTTTTTTATTGCTTTCTAGGTGTTTGAACTGTATTTGTGCATTTTGCTCTGTTTTTCGTACACCTCTGTTTCTGGAAATTAAGAACAGTCGTACGACTGTTCTTGGATTATGATCAGTCGTACGAGTGTTCTTAATTTCCAGCCCCTTTTTCCAGTTTATTTCGAATAAATTTCAGCAGGATTCTGACCCTGGAATGTTTATAGTCGCACGACTGTAGGTTACAGTCGTACGACTGTAACTATAGTCGTACGACTGTAACTTGCCTTCCAGAATCAGAATTTCCGTTTTTATCCCCAAAAATTTCAAAAAATGCCAAAAAATTAGAAAACCCCAAAAATCATCAAAAATGAATTTTGTTGTGTGCATCACGACCATAGGTTTAATTTTCAGTAAAATTGCATTTAGAAAAATTCAACGACGGAGACCCAGTTCTCCTGAAAAGCGACCACTTAATATATAAAAATGCATGCAAACCGGAAAAATTGTTTTCAAAATGATTTTCCCACAAAAACCAAAAATACAGGGACGTTTCAAAACGTTTTCCAGGTCTAACCGGGCTGGCTAGCCGAGCCGACCCGGTCACCCCTTAAATGTATGCCCCCAATTCTTGATTTCCTAATTCTGTCATATTTGAGTCCTATCTGTGGCGTGCCGTATTCTGTGCTAACCCTCTATTTTGCAAGTTTTTTTTTTATTCCTTTTTATTTCTTTTATTTTTATTTTTATTTTGGATGTATTTTAATAGAATTAATCGTGTATCCTAGGCGGTTGTATTTTTCTAGATTCTCGTGTATATAGGCGACTGTATAAGTGAGGCGAGAGTTTTTATTTTCTTCATTCGATTGGTTGTAAGCCAATTAATATTTATTTCTCTTCCTTATTTCTGTATTAAATATTTTGTATGCGCACTGCATGTCCATTTATTTCAATGAAATTGACTTTAGATTTTGAAATACCATCTTTGAACATTGACCAATTTTATTTTAATTAGACATGAAATAAGGGACTTGTCTAGACCCGAATCTCTGGATAGTGTAGTGGCCATTCGTCCGGTTCAGCTACATAAGAATTTCCCGGTTGAGCTGAGCCGGGTGGCGACTCTACAATATTCATCGAAGCTTAGGTCTCGGTTCTTTTATATATTAATTCCATTCATTTTCCAAAACACGGATTTCCATTATAGAAACCCCACGCGAGGGAGGGGCCCGCCTGAGATCGTGGCGTCCCATTCTGAAAGGGAGCCCGCGTCCCGTCGAAAACGCGTCGTCCGCTCACAGTGGCGACTCCGCTGGGGATTTCTTAAAAAGTTTTCTTAAAAAACTTAAAAGAATTTGACAAGCCCTGAAAAGTTTCTGATTAAAATAAGGTGGATGATTCTCAATTGATATTTCATTTCGCATTAGATTTAGGTATCCCTTTATAGCCTGGTGGATTGTTGAAGTGTCGCCTTTGTTCCTCATGGTCTTAGGGACATGGATACGAAACACCACTCATAGCCTCATACGAACCCCTTCGCTAGGACCCTTAAGTGGGGAGAAGTGAGGAGTATATCTTGCTATGAGAACCTTGATGTTATCCCGACTTTGACCGAACCCATATAGGCAGCTCTAGTTGGATTCCCTTAGGATACCAGAATAATTGTGTGAATAATAATAATAAAATCGCGCCTTTATCATCCCCGGTTGGTGATTGAAGTGAACCCCGCCTAGGACCTGGTTAGAAATTTTTGAGACCGACCACGTTGGAGGAATAAGGTTGGAAGAATTCATTTTGCTTGCTATGTGTTCTTCACCATCTCGTGACACATCGCCATTGCTACCTACGCATGCATCACATACCATAATCACCATTTTCCATACACATGACATAACATACACGGACATCTTTGTGCGATACTAACCCACATTTTTATGCAGCCATTTGCATTTTATTCCATATGTAAAACATTAATTCATTTGTTTGCCATTCATACTAATCCTTTCCTTTTCAGCCATAACATTACATTTGTATGGTTAGCATTTTTCACATAGCATGCATAACATCATTATGCGTGTCATGCATCCTAACCCACGTTTTTGTGCAGCCATTTGCATGTTGTGTGACATGTTCATTCACTACATCTCACTGAAATTAAATTAAGGGGCATTTCAAGGACACCTATCATGACCATCCCATTCCATTTCATAACATATCGGGTACCCAAAATTACCCATGTTTTGCTAATGCACCGGATTGCATTCGGCCATTCCACCAAATTTCATTTCATTTAATAAAAGCCACAATAGCTTTAGGCCCATTTTCGTGTAATAATTTACACAATGCATTTTATAACATCACACCCATCTATCATAAACATCATTTAACACTGTGGTCCACATCCGACCACTTCATGACATTAATTCACCATTCAAGGCACTCCCCGAGTGCTTGATTAGTATACATATAGGTCCATAATGTCACCAAATCATAAAAGCCGTTCCTCGAATGCTGAATCTTTGTTCGTGTCCCTGTTACATGTGACTTTTTTTTCATGACATCACTTCATATCATATGCCCAAAAGCGTCGAAGCCTTGTCCACAGGCCCGGCCCATGCGACCATTTCATATCATCTCATAGACCTACAAAGCATCAAAACCCTGTCCGTGTGCAGGTATACACGCGACCATTTCACAAATCCATTAGGTGCCCCAAAGGCGCCGAAGCTCCGTCCGTGTGACGGCCCACCCGTGACATTCTTGCATAAGCATTGGGTGTTTTTGGAATGCCCCAAAAGGAAGTAAAATAATAAAGAGAGAGCATTCATATCATCATTCCATACATGACCCCATTCCATTCATTTCAAGCATTCTCAATACCCTAATTTGCATGTCACATCACGTCATTCATTCACGACCCTAATACCTCCTGTCTGCTCCAAGCAGGATAAACTGGAGCGACCTTGGACAAGATCCCAAGCTTCAAGGGCAGCTAGGAGACAGAGGGTAGTCGAGAGTGACAGTGATTCTGAGACTGGGGAAGGGGTGAATATGGCTGAGCAGACACCGAACATGGCTGATGTTCTGAGAGATTTCTTCAGGTCGCAGGATTTCCGTGACATGTTAAAGGAAGAGATGAGGGCAGTGGTTAGAGAAGCTGGTGAGACCGATGGTAGTGGAGCCGGGAAGGAAAAAGAAGCTGAGTCATCCCAACATGGGGGTGACTCTTCAGCTAGCCTGGAAAAGCTACAAGAAATAGAGGCAGCTATGGAACAGAGGATGAAAGCCAAGTGTTCTAAATTAGACGAAGTCATGGCCCAGTTGAAGAAGGGGGTCGGTATCAGTGCTGAATCCAAGAAAGGGGTAAACGTTGATGCCATGATCAGTAGGGGCATCGAGACATTTCCTATCGGCTTCCAAGTGCCGAAAGTCCTTACTTACAGAGGAATGGGCTCGCCGGAGGCCCATGTGAATTTATATGTCCGGGTCATGCTAACAGCAGGCGCTACAAAGCAACAATTGATTAATCTATTCCCAACCACACTGGAGGGAGGTGCTTTGGGATGGTATAACTCACTGTCAGAGGAGGAGCAGTTTGACTGGGAGGTATTGTCAGCAGCCTTCATCAAATACTACAGCTTCAACACCAAAATCCAGGTGAAGCTGTATGATTTGGACAGGGTGAAGCAGAAATTCAATGAGCCCTTTGATGAATACTACCAACACTGGATGAACAAAATGATTCTCCTGAAGAATAGTCCAGATGAAGACGAGCTTATACAGAAATTGATAGATGGCAGCAAAGATGTCTTTAAGAACAACATGAAGTTCCATTCCTTCAAGGAGCTCAGTGAGGTTTACAGTATGGCAATGAAAATAGAACATGATGAAGAGGAAAAGGTAACCGGACACAAGGGTGGTAGGGGCTCAGGATACGGTTCTGGTTACAGGTCAATTGCAGCAGCTGGGTCCGGCAATGGTTCTGGTTCGAGTTTCGGCGGAAAATGGGGGCAGACCTCGGAAGTAAAGCAGGTGGAAGTTGCTACTGTGACTCAGCAACAGGGCAATCAGAGTAAGAATCTGGGGGTACTAGGCATATCGCCTTGGGCCTTTCCTTTGGTGAAGATATTTGCCAAGTGTAGAAATGGTGGATTGCTGCAATCCTTGAGGCCCTTTAAAAAGCCTTCAGATGCAGACAAGGGAAATTCATGTTCTTATCATGTGGTCGTCGGTCATAAGACTAATAATTGCTATAAGCTAAAAGATGCCATCAAAAAAACTTATTGACAAAGGGAAGCTGCAGGAGCCACCGAAGCCCAGCACTAAAACTAACCCGCTGCCAGTATTTGAAAAACAGGTTAATATGGTTCAGTCTAGACTGCTCACCAATTTCATCTTTGGACAAGTTCTGCAAGCAAACCCTACCATTCAGGCCGTGGCAGTAGGGGAAACCGGACTGGGAATAGAATGTGAGAAACAGGAGGAGCGGAAAGAGATCAAACCAATAAGCTTAAATGATCTCGATTCTGAGGATGAGTATGAGGGGTCTGATGGAGAGGAAACAGTTAGGCTTCCAACCATTGAAAAGCTGAAGGTCCAGGAAGTGCAGCATGTGACCCGGAGTGGTAGGGTATATCAGCCGGTAGATCAGATGAAAGATAAAGCCTCGATGACTGGGTCAGGTAGTTCATTGGCGTCAGAGGGAGTCGAGAAAGAGGACCTGGTTATCTCCCAACTAAAGAAGACTCCCGCTCAAGCTAGCTTATAGCACTTACTTCTGACCTCCAAGGTGTTGGTGTGCCCTAGTTCTTAGGGCATTGGATTCTTGTATTTTGTATTATACATTAAGAGTCATGTATGAATACATTATTTGTGTCACATTAATAAAGGCAATTAATCTATTTCATTTATATCTTGTGCTATAATATGAGTAGAGTATCCATTGATTGATAATCATAAAACCTATCCTAGTTCTGTTCTAATCGTGGGAACGAATAGAACCACATACTTGTATATTCGATGATTGTATGGTAGTTCTTAACTAGCCATAGTACTTGTATAGTCAGTCATGAATATAGGTACATGTCATTGACATGGGACTGGATCGATCTGCACAAGAAAGCCACATGGTTGTCATGTCATAGGTCTTTCTTGAGTAGGTCTCTTTTGTCCTCAGACCAGATTTCATTATAATATCAATGTGGAATCCGGTTCACTTTGACATACGCCTAATACGTCTGTAAAAGGATGCTAAATACCGGTATGATTGGGTGGACCGGTGAACATGTTGATATTGATGATGAAGTGATGGAATTGCCACTCGAGTGACACCGAGATGATATCATTGGCCACTTGATGAGTGGGACTGATAAGTGTATGGCCATACCCAAATAAGTTGGTTGCTTATTTGATTAATTAGTCAACTCATGATCAAGAAATATAATAAACAACAGAAGAGGATGACAGACACCATGCCTCTTGTTTATTTATATCGATATCGGTAGGCAAAGGACACTATGAGATTACTACCGGGAGAGTGTCTTCTAAAGAATGCTACATCTCTATCTTAATTAGGGGCTGTAATGGTTTGCTAGAACCCACTTACAGTCTGTGGGCCTTGGGCCTACTGCCAACATAAAGACAGACCCATAGGATCGTGCACATAGATCAACTGAGCTGGAACTTATAGAAATTGTACATGTAATGTACATTGGAAGGAATGCGTTAATTAATTAGTTGACATTTGGTGTCAAGGTACTTAATTAACATTGGGTTGAATTTAATTTAATTAATAAGTTTACATAATGTAATTAATTAATTTATCAATTAATTGAATTACATAAAGTAAACAATTAATTAAATAATTTTCCTAAGTAGGAAAATTAAATACATGTATTGTATTAACTTAAGTGTGATTTAATTTTATTTAGGGGCAATTAAATTTAGCCAAATGGAATTAAATTACATAGTATATACTTTTTAATTAAAGTTTATTTATGTAATTATAATCCTAGTGGGCTTGGGTTTAATTAACCTAATTAGAACCCAATTAGACAAGTTGTCTATAAAAGGGCACACTTAAGGTATAAAAACCTAATTCAACTCTAATTAATTGCTGGAAATTTCAGCCACCAACAGTAGCCCCAAAACAGCCGAAAATCCCAGCATTAAACCTCCATTCCTTCGCGTCTTCAGCTAGCACCGGTTCCCGCTCAATAGTTGGTCGTGCACCGAACTTTGGAGATCGCAGTTTCAAGTAACGATTCCGCAGCAATCTCTAGAAGAGACGAATCCGGTGAGTTAATCTCTCTTGATTCAAATTGTTTTATTCTAATCAATGGTAATTGGACACGATAGGTGGATTCTAGGAAATTTTAAATGGTGTATTTTCCGCTACGCCACGTTATTTTTCCAATGACGAATCCTAACACAAGGAGCATAGAGCTGCCTTAGTAAAGAAATTGTCAGAGATCGAAGTCTCCCCTATAGCTTCACCAGAGGCTATGTGTTGTTTGTTAGACAGAGTCCATGCTGGAAGTCTTGATATTGTCTTCTCCGAGAAAGACCTGCCGGCTAAAGGGAAGGCCCACCATAAGGCTCTGTATGTCAGGGCCTATGTGATGGATAAGGTAATGTCGTGTCCTGGTTGATGACGGATCGACGCTGAATACCTGCCCACTGAAGATGCTGCCATTTCTGGGGCTGAATGAGGAAGTGTTAAAGAGATCCTCAACAGTCATCCGAGCATATGATGACTCCAAAAGGACGGTGATAGGGACGTTTGAGGCAGAAGTAGAGGTTGGGCCAGTTAGGTCCACAGTTGCTTTTATAGTGATTGATATCCCAGTCACTTTTTCCTTGCTGCTTAGAAGACCCTGGTTTCATCCTTTGGGAGGTGTCTCTTCCACATTGCATCAAAAGATCAAGTTCCCTATGAATGGTAGAATTGTGACTATTGAAGCGGATGCCTAATCAATTGTAGCTGTAGTAAATGAAGGAGTGGTTTCCTTTGGTGGATTTCAAGTCGCTGTAATCAAGGAGGGGGAAACCACGGATGCTCCTATGGTTCTTTATGAAAACTACATGCCGAAGTGGCTATCCCGGTATTTGTATAAGTATGACTTCATCCCGAGAATGGGGCTCGGAATCAATCTGCAAGGGGTTCCAGAATTCAAGATCGACTCAGGGAAGTCGAAATAGTGTGGCCTTGGTTATGAAGAAGGGGCATCTGAGCAGAAGAATCTGAGGAAGGACAAGAATGGGAAGATTATGATGAAGCCATTTCTGAAGGTAGGGGAAGGCCTTTACAAGGGCCAAACTGAACCTGTGATGGTTGGAAATGTCGAGTGTCCTGGCTTCAAGATCTTTGCTGATGTTGTAGATTTTGAGAAAAGTCAAGAAGGGCCAGTGGCCCCTGTGGGGGCGGGAGAAGCAGCTGTTGAATCTGAGATTTTACAAGGAGAACCATCTGAGGTGGTATCAGAAGCCGTGGAGGTGGCTAAGAAGGAAGATGGAAAGAAGACCTGTGATGAAGCTACAGAAATGATTTCAGGTGCTTTGACTGCTGCTTTAAGTAAGGCATTTGGAAAATCCAAGGAAGGCTTTGATGAAGAATTGATGGCTAAATTGAACTTAGATTTTGTGATCGCTGAGATACCTAGAGTTATGGAGCAGGCTAAGATGCAGGTGACCAGAAAAGAAACAGAGAAAGCTGCAACCTTTGATGATGTTCTGGAAGGGAAGACGGAAGTTGAGGAAGAACAAGGCCCTCCGCCTGTGGAGGATGAAAATGATTTTGTTGTATCTGTTTCTTCCATTTTCAATGTAACTGATGTACTTTATGATAAGTTCAATGCAATGAAATCCCAGTTTGCTTACTTGTGTGATGTTTATCCTGATAATTCTGTGCATGCATTTCAATCACCATCAAGCATATTTAGCACACATGACACCGCATTGCATGAAATCAACATAAGTATAGATGAAAACCCTAAAATGGTACTCATTTCACACGAGCTAAAATCCGAAGAAGAGAGAGAATTAATAAGAATACTCCAAAAACATGTTAAAGCTTTCGCCTGGTCGTATGAAGACATGCCGGGTGTAGACACAGAGATAGCAGTGCACAAGATCCCAACAAACCCCAAGTTCAGGCTGGTAAAGCAAAAGTTGAGAAGACTCAGGCCAGAATGGGCTATGCTTGTAAAAGAAGAAGTGGCTAAACAGATAGATGCCAAGTTCCTCGAAGTAGTGGAGTACACAGAATGGCTGGCTAATATTGTCCCAGTGCCTAAGAAGGATGGAAGGGTCAGAGTATGCGTCGACTACAGGGACTTGAATAAAGCATGCCCAAAAGATAACTTTCCGTTGCCCCATATTGATGTCCTAGTTGACAGTGCAACAAAAGCAGCAATGTATTCCTTTATGGACAGCTTTTCAGGGTACAACCAAATCTTGATGGATGTGATCGATAAGGTGAAAACATCGTTCATCACAGAATGGGGTACCTTCTGCTACAGAGTGATGCCTTTTGGATTAAAGAATGCTGGTGCCACTTATCAGAGGGCTGTCACAACTCTGTTGCACGATATGATACGTAAAGAAGTCGAAGTGTATGTCGATGATATGCTTGTTAAATCAGCAACACGGGAGGAACACCCTGTTATCCTGGATAGATTTCTAACACGTATTGGAGAATACAACTTGCGGCTTAACCCCAAGAAGTGCATATTCAGGGTTACATCAGGGAAGTTGTTGGGTCATTTAGTCAGCCAGAGGGGGACAGAAATGGACCCAGACAAGATCAAAGCCATCCAAAATATGCCTGCCCCAATGACAGAAAAGGAAGTCAGATCATTCCTGGGTTCCTTACAGTATGTCAGCCGCTTCATAGCACGGTTGACCTCCACTTGTGAGCCAATTTTCAAGCTATTAAGGAAAGATCAGCCGGTTGTGTGGGATGACAGATGTCAACTGGCGTTTGAGAAGATCAAAGCTTATCTGGTAAAGCCACTAGTATTGAGTCCACCAGTTCCAGGGAAACCTTTGATTTTGTATCTGGCAGTTGAAGAATCCTCTATAGGGGCAATGCTTGCACAAGAACAAGAAAACAGGAAGGAATACCCTATCTACTACCTCAGCAAGAAATTGCTAGAGTATGAAGCCAAATACACACTGGTGGAGAAGACGTGTGTGGCAATGATTTGGCTAACCTAGAAGCTGCGCCATTATTTCCAATCCTACAAGATACAAGCTGTAGCTAAGGTGGATCCAATGAAGTATCTCTATGAAGCACCAGTTTTGGTTGGGAAGCTATCCAGATGGCTATTACTCTTATCTGAATTCGACATCGAGTATGTCACGAAGAAAACCATTAAAGGGCGAGCCGTGGCAGAGTTTCTAGCGAATCAGCCGCTGGAATCTGATTACACAGAAAATTTAGAGTTCCCGGATGAACAATTGGCCATAGTGGAAGTGAAAAGATGGGTTATGTGCTTCGATGGGGCAATAAATAGAAAAGGTGCCGGAATCGGGGTACTTATAGCCACGCCGAATGGTGAGATTATTCCTTTATCCAAGAGGCTAATCTTTCTCGTGACCAATAATGGGGCAAAATATGAAGCATGCTTATTCGGAATGGAAGTTTTGTTAACCTTAGGGGCAAATGATGTTTTAATTGTCGATGATTCGCTTTTGGTGATTAGGCAAGCTCAGGGTGAGTGGGAACTGAAAGAAGAAGCCTTACGGCCTTACTTAGAGCTACTACACTTTAGGAAGGATTTGTTTGGCCAATGTGAATTCAGACATGTCCCCAGGGATGAGAACAGAATGGCCGATGCATTAGCGACTCTGTCTTCCATGTGGGAGAATCCAAAGGAAACACAAATTCAACCACTGGTTATAGCCATTTCTAGACGTCCTTGCTTTGAAGTGCATGAGGTGATGGAGCTGACAGCTGAAGAGAAACCATCGTTCTTCGACATCTACCAGTATGTTAAGGAGGGTAAGTATCCCGAAGGGGCTAGTGCTGCTGATAAGTTGACACTAAGGAAGCTGGCTAGTCAATTCAAAATCTTCGAGGATAAGCTGTACAAAAGAACAACACACGGGGTCCTTTTAAGGTGTCTAACAGAGCAAGAAGCAGAAGAAGTGATGCGGCAGGTACATGCAGGATCCTGTGGGCCACATATGAACGGGCTTGTTATGGCTAGGAAGATCATGAGACAAGGATATTTCTGGATGACAATGAAAGCAGATTATGTAAGAAAGGTGAAGAGATGTCATGAATGTCAGGTCTATGCAGATATCAGCCATCTTCCTCCACTTGAATTACAGAATCTAGCATCTCTTTGGCCATTTTCAGCATGGGGGATAGATATGATTCGGGAAATTCACCCAGCTGCATCTAGCGGGCACAGATTCATAGTCGAGGCAGTTGATTACTTCTCCAAGTGGGTGGAGGTAGAGTCCTTCACCAAGGTGACAACCAAACACATGGTCAAGTTCATCCAAAAGAATATCTTCACTCGGTACGGAGTCCCTCACCACATAGTAACAGACAATGGGGTGCAGTTTCAAGGGGCAACGGTAGAGCTACTTACGGAACATGGTATTGAACATCATAAGTCTTCTCCATACAGGCCTCAGGCAAACGGTGCAATGGAAGCAGCTAATAAGGTAATAAAGAAAATCCTATCAAAGATGGTAACCACCTACAGAGATTGGGCCGACAAACTACCTAATGCTCTTTGGGGTTACAGAACCAGCATCAGAACGCCAAAAGGAGAAACCCCTTATGCCTTGGTGTATGGTATGGAAGCAGTGCTACCAGTGGAAATAGAACTCAAGTCACTCAGAGTTGCCCTGGAAGCTCAATTGCCAGAAACTGAATGGGTTCAAGCCAGGTATGAGCAGCTGGCTGCACTAGATGAAAGGAGGCTAAAGGCATTGGATCACCTACAGATGGTAGCAGCTAATAAGGCAATAAAGAAAATCCTATCAAAGATGGTAACCACCTACAGAGATTGGGCCGACAAACTACCTAATGCTCTTTGGGGTTACAGAACCAGCATCAGAACGCCAACAGGAGAAACCCCTTATGCCTTGTTATATGGTATGGAAGCAGTGCTACCAGTGGAAATAGAACTCAAGTCACTCAGAGTTGCCCTGGAAGCTCAATTGCCAGAAACTGAATGGGTTCAAGCCAGGTATGAGCAGCTGGCTGCACTAGATGAAAGGAGGCTAAAGGCATTGGATCACCTACAGATGTACCAGCACAGAATGGCTAGGGCTTACAACCGTAATGTGAAATCCTCCAAGAGGCAGTTGAAAGCGGGTGACTTGGTCCTAAAGAAGTTAAGGCCCTCCAATGTCGATGCTAGGGGCAAATTCAGGCCTAATTGGGAAGGACCATATGTGGTGAAGAAGGTGCTATCAAATGGTGCTGTCAGCATTATGGACATGGACAGAAATGATTCACCAACCCGATCAATCAGGACTGGCTGAAGCTTTATCACGTATAAAAAAATAAAAAAAAAAAGTCTACTAGGCTGAAAACTTGAAAAGAGCGGTCTAGGCAAAAATTAAGACACAAGGAAAAAAATAACCAGTCGGAAAACCTGAAAAGGACGACTGGTGACGGATTCTGGCTTGGTGTGGAATGTGTATCATCTAGGGGTCGATCATTTTAAATGTGCTTATTTTGACTTTCATAATAAAGTGAAATGTTTGTTTAAATATATTTGCATGGGTATGACAAATGCATAACCAGAATTGTCTTACATGAACATACATTTAAAGAAAGCACTTTGCATTTAACTGATCAATATCATCGCATTACTTAACCAATGAAGACATACTAAATGCATGTGACTCGAGATCTTTTATCATCCTTGAAATTCTAGTTCATCTTCCTATACGAACGATAAGGGGCCACGGTGCCATCTTCATCATTCAAAAAAAAAAAGAGACAGAGAAAAGATCGCTGAGGTGAAAACCGAAAAGGCGCCTCAGGCAAAAAAATTAGAGCAGCTCACTAGGCTGAAAACCCACATCGGGCAACCCAGGCAAAAATTAGAGCACTCACAAATTCACAATTATCCTAGGGGCAGGAAAAGCATGATTTCCCTGGCAATGCCTCGTGGGATTATCCGCGTACTCTCCAACAAGGTTTACTCACACTATTCCACAGCAGGACATCCATAGAGAATGCTACAATCAATTCCCCAGCAGAATCATACGTCCCTAACAGTCACCTCACTTCCTTGACAATCATTGAACGACGCCCTCAAAGAGAGCAGAATCAACCGGGGGCACAGTATATCATCCCCAACAGAAAGAGGGAGCGCCCAATAATAGAAAGTGCATGCATATGCATATACATCATCATCATGCGTGCACACACTACATACATCAATCATTCATCTTCGGCCAGTCTCCATTCTTGATCGAAGGGGCAAAAATTTTTGTTCAAAAATCTCTCGATCAAGGAATGAAGACTTGCCATTTTAAGTGCAGGAGTTCGTCATCCAGTTCCCCAGCCACTCAGCCGAGTAATGTAAGCTCGGTATCGGTACAGATTGGTTCATTTCTCCCCCGGTAGATCCGCCTCGAGTAATGTAAGCTCGGTACCAGCCCAGATCCGCCCCAACATCTCAAGTTCTCCAGCAGATCCGCCTCGAGTAATATGAACTCGGTATCGGCCCAGATCGGCTTTGTCTCAAGTTCCACGAAAGATCCGCCTCGGGTAATGTAAACCTGGCATCGGCTCAGATCTATTCCATTTCAAATCCCCATCAACTTTGCCTCGGGTAACGTAGACCCGATATCGGCTTATCTCTTCATCAACTTTGGCTCGGGTAACATAGACCCGATATCGGCTTATCTCTTTATCAACTTCGCCTCGGGTAACATAGACCTGATATCGGCTTATCTCTTCATCAACTTCGCCTCGGGTAACATAGACCCGATAACGGCTTATCTCTTCATCAACTTCGCCTCGGGTAACATAGACCCGATATCGGCTTATCTCTTCATCAACTTCGCCTCGGGTAACATAGACCCGATATCGGCTTATCTCTTCATCAACTTCGCCTCGGGTAACATAGACCTAATATCGGCTTATTTCTTCATCAGCTTTGCCTCGGGTAACCTAAACCTGATATCGGCTTATTCCATCTGAACAATTTGACTCATCACTGTAGCAACGAAGCTTCGGTAGCCCGGCTACATGCTCCATTTCCTGTGTCTACGGCGCTTTGAGTCGCGCTCTCAAATTCACATCAACTATCCTAAACTAAAATTGGGTAGTGAATTTGATCACGCGAGGGGCAGCTGTAAGCACCGAATTAAAAAAAAAAAAAAAAGAGGAGCAGATTTTACACGACTATAATATATAGTCGTGTAGATGTGTTACAGTCGTGCGACTGTACTTAAAAAGTTACAGTCGCATGACTATAACATCCACTTACGTCTACCTGCAGCAGGGATGGTGGGCTGCAAAAGGGAGGGCAATTAATGCCCGCCCCTTTGCAGCAATTTTGGGCGGCGAGACATGATGAAAAGAAAGGGGAGAAGATTGAGATAAAAGGAATCTGGTGAAAAAAGAGAGAGATTTTTTAGAGAGAGGGATTTTGAAGAAAAAAAAAGAAAGAAAAAGAAGAGAGAAAAAGAAAGGTGAATAATCCAATTTCTTCACAAAATCGTGGAATTAACGCGAGAAGTTCAGTGAGTCGATAAAGAAACGGCCCAATCTTACTAACAAACTCAAAATTCCAGACAGAAACCGCAAAGAACCTTGCCAATTGAGGATTTTGGACCCAAAACTCTCAAACCCAATCCAAGCAGAAAATTGCAAATTCTTGCGGATCGGAGCGATGCCAGGGGTCTAATCGACTTGGATAAGCTTCAAAAGAAGGTGTACACTCCTTTCCTTTCGCTTTTTTATTGCTTTCTGGGTGTTTGAAGTGTATTTGTGCATTTTGCTCTGTTTTTCATACACCTCTGTTTCTGGAAATTAAGAACAGTCGTACGACTGTTCTTGGATTATGAACAGTCGTACGACTGTAATTACAGTCGTACGAGTGTTCTTAATTTCCAGCCCCTTTTTCCAGTTTATTTCGAATAAATTTCAGCCGGATTCTGACCCTGGAATGTTTATAGTTGCACGACTCTAGGTTACAGTCGCACGACTGTAACTATAGTCGTACGACTGTAACTTGCCTTCCAGAATCAGAATTTCCGTTTTTATCCCCAAAAATTTCAAAAAATGCCAAAAAATTAGAAAACCCTAAAAATCATCAAAAATGAATTTTGTTGTGTGCATCACGACCATAGGTTCAATTTTCAGTAAAATTGCATTTAGAACAATTCTACGACGGAGACCCAGTTCTCCGGAAAACCGACCCACTTAATATATAAAAATGCATGCAAACCGGAAAAATTGTTTTCAAAATGATTTTCCCACAAAAACCAAAAATACAGGGACGTTTCAAAACGTTTTCCAGGTCTAACCGGGCCGGCTAGCCGAGCCGACCCGGGTACCCCCTAGATGTATGCCCCCAATTCTTGATTTCCTAATTCTGTCATATTTGAGTCCTATCTGTGGCGTGCCGTATTCTGTGCTAACCCTTGTTTTGCAGGTTTTTTTTTATTCCTTTTTATTTCTTTTATTTTTATTTTTATTAATCGTGTATCCTAGGCGGTTGTATTTTTCTAGATTCTCGTGTATAAAGGCGACTGTATAAGTGAGGCAAGATTTTTTATTTTCTTCATTCGATTTGGTTGTAAGCCAATTAATATTTATTTCTCTTCCTTATTTCTGTATTAAATATTTTGTATGCGCGCTGCATGTCCATTTATTTCAATGAAATTGACTTTAGATTTTGAAATACCATCTTTGAACATTGACCAATTTTATTTTAATTAGACACGAAATAAGGGACTTGTCCGGATCCAAATCTCTGGATAGTGTAGCGGCCATTTGTCCGGTTCAGCTACATAAGAACTTCCCGGTTGAGCTGAGCCGGGTGGCGACTCTACAATATTCATCGAAGCTTAGGTCTCGGTTCTTTTATATATTAATTGCATTCATTTTCCAAATCGCGGATTTCCATTATAAAAACCCCACACGAGGGAGGGGCCCGCCCGAGATCGTGGCGTCCCATTCCAAAAGGGAGCCCGCGTCCCGTCGAAAACGCGTCGTCCGCTCACAACTGTAATCATTAGATTTCCTTTTTTGTTCAAAATCAGCATTTAATCCGGATTTTTAACCAAAATAGGAGATATAAAACCATAATGACCAGGATTAGGGTTAAGGCAGCAGACAAAAATTTACAGAGGAGACACAATAGAGGGAATTGAGAGAAAACACAACCACACTTAGGGTTTTTGAGTGAAAAACATTAAAATTGAGTGTTTTAATCCTAGATAATCAAAGAAACCTTAACAAAAATCCGTTTAAATCATTATAACTTTAGAGGGATTAGTTTTCTAGGGGCATTCTTAGACCATCATCACTCATTCTATCTCATTCAGGGTTCCATTCGGGCTTTGGAAATCGCACAAGCTTTTGGGTTGTTCATGATTGCAAGGCGTTCCCGGCATCCGAATGCATCCTTGATGGCCTGAAACACTGGAACACAGATAAGCTATATTCTGAGAGGCCTTAAAAATCCCTTTTTCTTTTGTTTTGATTGTTGTTTGTTGGTGTTTTTGAATTTTTTGCGATTTTGGAAGTGGTTTTGATTACAGCCGCCCCACCTATGATTATAGCCGCTCGGCTGTAACCTACAGCCACGGCGCTGTAACTTATAGGGGGCGCAGCTATAATCTCCAGATTACAGCCGTGCGGCTGTATTCTTCAGGGGCAGAAGCTCCGAATTCCCCGATCGACCGATAACGCTTTCGTTTTCCAATTAAATGTGTTTTTCATGTTTATTATCGGTCCAATTACATCCATGTATGCTTAGATTCCCGGTTTTCTGATTTTTAATTGATGGATGTGATTTCAAGTTTGGTAATTTATGGTGATTAGGGATTTCCGGAGTTGTTTCGATCCGTTTCGGATCCGTTTTGTTGAATTTAATGTGTTTCCAAAAATCCCAGATCGCCCAAAATCGGAAATTTGTAAAACGATTTTCAAAAACGAGGAAAGAAAGCCGGAAAACATTCTGGAGCGTTACAGCCGCGCGACTATAGTTCAGGAGGCAGAATTATAGTTTTGTCCTTCTGGACCCAAAACTTGTAATTTTGCATCTTTTTTCTATTCAAAACTAAATTTTGGCGTATTTATATTCTTTTTGGACCCTAAATGGATGTTTTTAGGCCCACTCATGAACGGGACTCCCGGGTCCCGGGATATCCGGCCCGCTAAAAGTTGGAAAATGCATGTAAAATGAGCCAAATGGTGTTTAAAATTGGTTTTTTATCCATAAAACCTACAGAGCATTTCAAAAACTGTTTTCCAGGTCTAACCGGGCTGGCCGGTCGGGTCAACCCGATTACCCCTAAATGCATGACCCCGTTTCCTAAAATACCCCTATTCTATCCTATGTGAGTCCTTGGTGTGTTTTATTTACTTGTGCTAACTGTATTTGGATGCAGCTTTTGTTTTTCTTTATTTTTATTTTTGGATGTATTTTATAGATTAAATCATGTATCTTGGCAATTGCAATTTTTTAGATCATCGTGTATTATAGGTGGTTGTAATGGTGAGGATGAGAGCTTTTTCTTTTTATAGGTTATATAATTCGGCCTCTATTTACTTTTCACGTACTTTTACTTTTCTGCACTTTATTTTGGTATTTATATTGATGTCATTTGCATGAGCATTGGTTAATAATAAAAAAGAAGATAAAATGAGTAGAATTAAGTAAATGCAACTTTACATTATGAAATAATAATTGAAAATAAGTGAGGCTTAGTAGGTATGTTGCCCAAACCTTGAATTTCTAGATTAGGTACTGCGTCTACACTTGTTAGGGAGCTGTACCGGAATTTCCCAGATGAGCTGATCCGGGTGGCGACTCTATATCTAATCTTGAAATTCATGTTTCGAGATCTTTAAGTTAAATTGGGATTTTCTAAAAAAAAAATCTTATTTTCCAAAATTCACACTTCCAATTAAGTTTTCTACAAAAATGAGTTTCCCAATAAAATGAAAGATGTTCTTAAGGAAGATTAAAAACCCGTTTTCAAACCACATCATCACATCTCAAAAAGAAAATCCCTGGTTCCCGCCTCACCACGCGTTCCGTAAAAAGGTTGTCCACTCACAACATGTCCAACACATAATATTATAATGCTTGACATCAATGTAAGAACTGCAGGGAACCTGAAAATGAATCTGGCTCAGATCGAACTCTCTCTTGAAAAGTGAGTTTGTGAGATAAATAAATACGGAATGGCATCATCTCCACCGAGTCATTTGCCAACCCAGATCAGCAATCCTTACAAATCACAATTCGAGACCCTATCAATCCCGCTGTAGATTTTTAATTTGAGCAGCACACATTATACCTAAACCATTCCAATCCAAAAAGCTACTGCTGAACCTCAAAATCAAACTCCAAAATAAAGCCCCAAGCCTAATTCCCTATCCAAGAAAGTACCCTGTGTCAAAACTCTAAAGCTAAAATTCCAAACTCGTCAAAATCTCCAGTGAGAAATTCCAACCGGTGAGAAATTTAAATAACCTTCATCACCCATCATGTGGTAAAACCCTGAAGCAGTTCTCGGTTGTAGTGCATGTATTATCTTGTTCATATGAAATTTATGTGTACATGACATTACACATGCATTGTTCATCCAAAAGGCATATTAAAAATATATGACATGCATGAATTTAAATGCAGTAGGAAAACCAAAAGGTGGATGTGGCTTGGGTTTAGTTTCCTTCCCAAAAAAAAAAGGCTATCTCGATAGGTCATTCAACCAGCGGGAGACAGGTTCACATGATTGATCGACCTGCTGCTATTAAGACTCAACGGATCTTGACCCCAATGGCATCCAAATTTACAGCTTGACTCCCCCATCCAAGTCATAACCAACCCATTCCTTAAATCGGCCATGCTTCTTTGATGTATGAGAATCCCGACACCTCTTGTTGTGATCTCCAAAAAAAACCCAATTTCTTCTCACACCCAAATTATCATACTACATCACCGATGTCATCCCGTTACTCCATTCCATTCATAAGCTCGAACCTAGAACAATGTCATCTACATTGTCTTATGTTGGGATTTGTCACCGGAAATCACCCGATAAAAGCGGAAGAACGCGGTGATTTCCTCAAATCCAGTCCCAAGAGTAATTAAAGTGCAAATTGAAAAACTTAAAATTAAATAGAAAGGGATTAAATTTCTTACCAGAAAAATCTCTTTCTAGAGATGGATGATGACTGCAGAATTCAATGTAGAATCCCTCCACTCTCACGTACACGAACGCTTAACGAATGCAACCCGTGCTAGCGTCGGAAAAACGAAACAATAAAGAGGAGAGGGCTAGAAAATTCGGGTAGGTGTAATATGCTTAGAGTGTTAGAGATTGTGCCCTAAGCCAATGTTGGATTATGTAAACAATCTTCTTAAGTCATTAATAAAGACTTATTTTATCATATATATTTGTATGTTAGTATTTATGATAATGTATCCATGAATTAATTGTGTAATTCTAAATTTCCCTAGTCGATTGTTATTATGGGAATAATAACAAACTAAGACTAGTGTGAGTGATAATGGATATTCATAAGATGAATATAGTGTATACAGATACAGATTATACTCACGGGCAATGTGTTAGAGAACATGTTGCTGGAGACCCACTATAAGATCAAGTTCATGGTCACGTGTCACAACTGATCTTGATTATAGTAGTGTCATCAGCTGATTCCTTTGGCCTGAGGTCACCATGGATTCCGGGATGAATTTATGTTGTGCTTTGACGCAGTCAAACGCTGCTTGTAACAGAGTAGTTATAAAGGCTGTGGTTGGGTACGATATGACTCATGCTTTGGGATGTGAGTGACAGATATGGGATTTTGTCCCTCTCTAACAAGAGAGCGATATCACTGGGCCCCTCGATAAGTAAGACTGTTAAATGCATGGCCGTGCTCAAATAATTGATAAGAGTATCAATTGTTTTGTCTGAACAGTTTACTTTGAGATCGAGAAAGCATATGATTAATTATGTAAGATTGACAAGTGTACCATGTCTTATAATTAATCTTGATATCAAAGAGACAAAAGGGAATATGACATTTTATAAATAGGTATTGGATCATTCCAATCATATTAATTGGGTAGTCGTAATGGCTTGCTAGAGTCCGCTTGTGACCTATAAGGACATTATGGTAATTTCCTTATTGCCAATTAATATGAACCTATGGGGTCACACACAAGAGCAAAATGAAGTTCATCTTATCGGGTATAAATTATTATTGGATAATAATTTATGAATGAGAAAGAGTATAAATATATATAGTGATATATATTTATGTATATATAAATATTAATGTGATTAATATTGCATAAAGTATGCTACATATTATAATTTAATTATATAGAGATATAATTAATTATAATATTATATATACATATGTGTATTATGGAGAATTGATTTGATTTAATGTTAATTGAGAATTAATATTAAATTGTGTGGGTTAATATATAATTATAACTAATAGGTGTATTAGGTTATAATTATAATTAACTAATTAGGTTTTATATTTAAGGAAATAAAAACCTAAAACCTAATCAATCCTATAATGATATAGAAGCAGAATTCGGCAGCCACACTAGACCAAGCAGCCAGCCGAAATTCTCCTCTCCAAGCCAAGAGAAAATTTGATTTGCTGCCTCTCTCTCGATTCGAGGAAACCGTTTCTTCTATCCCGGCGCTAGCACGCGGTGAATGTATTGCTCCGTGTGGATCAACCATAGAGGGAAGCTATTTTGGTTCCTAAGTGATTCAAACTTCAAAGAATTAAGGTAATTCTTTAACCCTCCTTCCGATTCAATGTAATGTACATGGGTCCTTGGTGGGGATTAATCTTTTTCCGCTGCGTTTTATGTTTGTTTTGTGCGATTAATTCCCAACATAGAGGTGGCCGAAATTTCTAACCCTAGGTATTTATACCTAGGGTTGGCCGAATTCCTTAGGGGAATTCAGGCCCATCTTGGCACCTGTCTATTTTGTGTGGGTTTCCATGTTTTAATTAAGGCCCAGTCTAATTTTAATTATTCTGTTTTAAATTAATTTCAAGCCTAATTTTAATATACCCATGTATCTAATATATTACTCCAAGTAATATATTATTTACATCTAAATTAAAATTAGTTTGACAATTAATTTAATCCATCAAATTAAAATTAAATCTACACAAAATAAAATCATATGTAAACCCATACATATGAATATTTCCACCTAGGAAATAATTTCATAATTAATCCAATTAATTATGAAGAGCCAATTGAATATATTAATTTTATTATTATGACCAATCCAATTGATCTTTATAATATAATTAATATATACACACTTCTCCCTCCATTGTGTATACTCCAAGTATACATGTGATTCCTTAAGTCTGCATTCTATCGTTCTATGTGTACGATCCCATGGGCCCATCTTTATGTTGGCAGCGGGCCTTTGGCCCGCAGACTGCAGTTGGGCTCTAGCAAGCCACTGCAGCCCCCAATTAAGATGGAGATGGCAGTCTAACTGATATCATAACCCTGTAGTTTAAACTTGTACATCCCATGTCATTAATATCGGTGTCCAACACAGAGGCATGGATTGATCACCCTCTTTTGTGTCCGGACATTAACTTGATCCCGAATGTACTGATGCTCACAAACAAGTTCCAACTCGTTTGCGTGTGGCCACACTCTTATCAGTCACATTCATCAAGTGGCCGGTGATATCTTCTCAGTTGGTTACTGAGTGACAAATCCCTTCTGCATATCCATAGTATTACCATGTTCAGTGACATACCCGAAAGCACCTTTAGGCGTACCCCTAAGTATGCGACTTCACATGTAACACCATCATATGGTCAGGTCAAAGGATCCATACAAGTACTACACGAGAATGCATTGTGATACCATACCATGTGGATTACTCGTTTAGCGGATCTATCCAGTACCATGCTTCCAGGCATGTACCCATTAACTTGATTGACATTCCATGTCCAATGACCGGTAAGACACTGCCATACAACCAGGTTAATGATAGTCTGTTGTTCCATTCATTCCCATGACTGGAACAGACTACGGATCTATTTATGCTCATATAGTTTACCCTATCCATGGTCTTACTGCTAAGTGCATGACACTTGTCGTCATGGATATAGATATGTCCATTGGATACTTCATTTAATATATTGCACACGATAGATATAATAAATGAATTGATGCCTTTATTAATAACACAAATGAGTACAACACATAAATCCAATAAATGTATAGTACAAATACAAGAACCAATGCCTCGGGACTAGGGCATTTCCAACAATCTTCCACTTGCACTAGTTCCAACTAGGCATGGGCCTAATCCCTATAGATCTAGTATGACCCTCGTGCTTGGGCTGGGCCAGCGCCTTGGTCAATGGATCTACGACATTATCCTCGGTGTCCACTTTGTGCAATGCAATGTCACCTCTCTCCGCGATTTCTCGTATAAGGTGAAACTTTCTGAGCACGTGCTTTGTGTTCTTGTGTGACCGGGGCTCCTTAGCTTGTGCGACGGCCCTATTGTTGTCACAGAAGATATCGACTGGGTCCTGGATAGTTGGCACTACTCCCAACTCAGTGATAAACTTCTTCATCCACACAGCTTCCTTAGCTGCATGACACGCAGCGATGTACTCAGCTTCTGTCGTAGAGTCCGCTATGGTTGGCTACTTTGAGCTCCTCCAGCTTACAGCACCACCATTCAGCAAGAATACATACCCTGACTGCGATTGGTACTCATCTTGGTCTATCTGGAAGCTCGCATCAGTATACCCAGTAACTGATAGCACTTCCTGACCACCATACACCAAGAAGCTATCCTTAGTCCGGTTAAGGTACTTGAGGATCGCCTTGACAGCTTTCCAGTGATCCTCCCCGGGATCCTGCTGGTATCGGCTCGTCATACTTAGTGCAAAGGCGACATCAGGTCTCGTACATAACATGGAGTATATGATTGATCCAATAGCCGAAGCATATGGAACCAATTTCATGTTCTCCCTGTCCTCCCTTGTTTTAGGATAGTTCTTCTTACTAAGTTTCAGCCCATGGCCCATTGGCAAGAAAACTTTCTTGGCCCGGTCCATGCTGAATCTTTTCAGAACTTTGTCAATGTACGAAGCCTGACTTAGGCCCAGAAGCCGATTTGATCTATCCCTATAGATCCTGATCCCTAGGATCATCTCAGCTTCGCCTAAGTCCTTCATTGCAAAGCACTTACTCAGCCACTGCTTTACCCCTTGCAGTGTAGGTATGTCGCTTCCAATGAGTAGGATGTCGTCTACATAAAGTACCAAGAATGTGACAATGCTCCCACTAGTCCTCTTATACACACAAGGCTCATCTAGATTCTGTATGAAGCCATATTCCTTTATAGCCTTATTGAATCTTAGATTCCAACTTTGGGATGCTTGCTTCAGTCCATAAATGGACCTTTGAAGTTTGCATACCCTTCCCGGATACTTAGGATCGACAAAACCCTCAAGTTGTGTCACGTACACATCCTCGAGTAGCTTCCCATTAAGGAAAGCGGTTTTGACATCCATCTGCCATACCTCATAGTCATACCATGCGGCTATGGCCAGCAGTATCCTGATGGACTTGAGCATGGCTACTGGTGAGAAAGTTTCATCATAGTCTATTTCATGGACTTGTCTGAAACCTTTCGCAACCAGACGCCCCTTGAAGGTATTATCGGCTTTTAGCTTATAGCACCACTTACAACCTATTACCTTAGCACCCGGAGGTGGATCAATCAAGTTCCAAACTTGATTATCTTACATAGATTGCATTTCTGCCTCCATGGCTTTACGCCAATTTGCAGACTGCGGGCTAGCCATAGCCTCCTGGTAGGTTTTAGGTTCTTCCTCATCCCAGATGAGAAGAGTTTGATCATCGGTGACGAGGAAACCATACCTCTCTGGTTCCCGACGATCCCTACCATACCTTCTAGGTTCTTGTGTGGCCTGGGTCGGTGCTTCCACTTGTGGAAGCTCCACCTGGGCCTCCGAGTTATCCTCTCCAGGAGCTTGTGGACCTTGAACTTCCCTGAGTTCAACGTTGCTCCCACTATCTTTCTTGGAAAGGAACTCCTTTTCCAGAAAGACCCCCTTCCTTGCCACGAACACCTTGTTCTCGGCGGGGTTGTAGAAGTAATACCCTTTGGTTTCCCTAGGGTAGCCACAAACAGGCATTTGTCGGTTTTGGGCTCCAGCTTGCCATTAGTCAATTTCTTGACATGTGCTTCGCATCCCCAAATCCTTAGGAAAGACACATTGGGCTCCTGGCCTGTCCATATCTGATATGGGGTCTTTTCCACAGCCTTAGTCGGAGTATTGTTTAAGATGAGAGCTGCTGTCTCGAGGGCGTGTCCCCAGAAACTAATTGGGAGAGATGCTTGACTCATCATTGAGTGGACCATGTCTAACAAGGTCCTATTCCTCCATTCGGACACCCCATTCCATTGTGGTGTTCCAGGAGGAGTGAGCTGTGGAATTATTCCATGCTCTCTCAAGTATGAGTCAAACTCTAGGCTCATATATTCACCGCCTCGGTCCGACCGATGGGCTTTGATATTCCTGCCTAGCTGGTTCTGTACCTCGTTCCTAAATTCCTTGAACCTATCAAGGGTCTCGGACTTGTGTTTCATCAGATAGACATAGCCATATCTGCTGAAATCATCCGTGAACGTGACGAAGTACAGATGCCCACCTCTGGTCGCTGCGCTCATAGGTCCACATACATCTGAATGTATTAGGTCCAATAAGCTAGTGGCCCTTTCAGCCTTTTTGCTAAAAGGCGCCTTTGTCATCTTGTCTCTTAAACATGATTCGCATGTATCAATTGACTCCAAGTCAAATGACCCTAGGACCCCAGCTTTGTGAAGCCTAGCAATGCGCTTCTCGTTTATATGGCCAAGACGACAATGCCATAGGTAGACAGGATTAAGTTCGTTGGGCTTAACCCTTTTCGTGTTTATGTTATAGATATGATTGGTTTCATTTAAGTCCAGGATATACAGGCCATTATTTAATAGAGCATCTCCATAAAATAATCCCTCTCTAGATATAGAAATTCGACCATTTAAAATAGTGAAATTAAATCCAGAAATATCCAACATTGATACAGAGATAATATTCCTGCACATAGCAGGTACAAAGTAACAATGTTCTAAAATGAAAACCAATCCACTGGGCATCATTAGGTGGTATTCGCTGATCTCTATAGCAGCAACCCTTACTCCATTCCCGACCCGTAAGTCCACCTCTCCCAACCCCAGCAACCTTCTGTTCTTAAGTCCCTGCACATTGCAACAAATGTGAGAACCACATCCAGTATCTAATACCCAGGATGTCGAAACAGTAAGGTTAATATCTATAACATAAATACCTGAAGAGGACGCACCTTGGCCCCTTCTCTGCTCTCCCATTAGCCTGGGACATGATCTCTTCCAATGACCCGCCTGTCTACACCCGAAACAGACATCATTATGACCTGCCTTCTGCTGGGCCTTGGGTTGGGCCTTGGCCTTCTTGGCTTTGGCCTTTTTGGCCTTGGCCTTGGCCTTTTCCTTGGCCTTACCCTTAGCAAGAGGAGGGTTCCCCTTGTTAACCAGCAGCACCGGCGGAGTCTTCTTGATCGACTGCTCAGTAAGCTTGAGCATCCCATGTAGCTCACTGACAGTGCGGTTCATCCCTTGCATATTGTAGTTGAGGATGAACTGATCATAAGAATCCGGCAAGGACGCGAGGATTGTGTCCACCGCCAGCTCTTGAGAGATAGGCGATCCGAGATGGGCCAAAGTATCCAAATAGCCCTTCATCTTGAGTACGTGTGCACTCACAGATGTCCCGGCCCCCATCTTACAAGAGTGGAATGCCTTATTGGTCAGGTACCTTTCCTGACGAGGTTGCTCTTGAAACATCTCATTAAGAGTTGTTATCATAGCATAGGCTTGGTGGTCCATAAACTGCTTTTGCAGTTCGGGGACCAAGCAAGCCAACATAAGGCATGTCACATCCCGGTTGTCCTTGACGTGCGCCTCGTATTCCTCCAGCTGGGCAGCTGGTGGATTACGTCCCTGAGGCGCAGCCGGCACAAGCCTTTCCAGCACATACTCTTTTGACTCTTGTCTTAGAACTATGCTCAAGTTCCTAGACCAGTCTAAAAAGTTAGGACCGGAAAGCTTGTCCTTTTCAAGAATGGATTGCAGTGATAAGGTATTTATGTTTGCCATTTGGGTGTTTCTACACAGAAAAACATTGAGAGTGTTAATAAAGGGCTTTGCTTTGTTCTTCCCATATAAAATTAATAATGAATCAAGTTATTAATTTAAACCGAGTTGTTGGGCTCATGGGCCGAGATCCATATTTCATTAAGATATAGCCAAGCGAGGGTTTGGTACAACTACACCTTAATTATTTAGGTAGGAACACCGTCCAATCCCAACCTAGGGACTCTCGGTTTGATGGGCTTGTTGGCACTTACCCATCTGTGCTTAGGGCCAAGAGAATCCTACTACCCACGCTAAGTCAAAACCTCCATCCAAGTGTTAGAGTATCCCATACTCTAACCCAATACAAAGTGACAATACTCCAGTGCATCCTGCGAGGGCATGGTCTACAACTGGCCTATTCCCACTTCGATTCGGTTTTGAATGAGGGAAGCACTTTTAAGCGACTTAGTAATTCCGTTTGCTTATTAGATTCAATTATAACGGCTTACATACATAAAGCGGGTGAATGAGCTATTGGAACATACATTCATACATGCAAATGAATATAAAACATGATTAAATAAAATTAAAATGGACTGCTATGGGCCTATGTTACATCCTAATATTATTCTAGTAAACCTATACTAGAAACAGATATTAGGCGGGCCTCCATCTTCTCCTTCTGGGCTTGCACCTCCATTTGGGCTCACCAATCCATGGGCTTCTTCTTTTACAAATTTTATGATATTTAATTTAAATAAAATAAAATTACATTAAAAAGAAAAACAACACGCAGGCCGTATTTACCCAAAATAAAATTACAACCCATCTTGTTCAAGGCCCAATAGCATCCAATCATACATTCATTCAACCATTCATATGCATCCAATACATACAATTCAAAAGCATGTCATAATGTATGATTTAAGCCCATTTAAATTATGTCTAAGCCATTATTAGGAAATCGCCAATTTTTGGCCCACCATGGTTCTAACCCTTAACGGGCTTTGGGCCTCCAGCCCAGGCAGTCCAACTGCTCCGACTGGAATTGGGAAACCATGGGTCTAATTTAGCCGTCCGAGTAATTGTGCCAAAATTACCCGAACCAATTTCCATTAACCATATTAATTTCCAAAATTAATATCACATGAACGAAATTAAATCATCCAAGAAACCATACGCATTTAAATTACATAAATTTAAACACACGAATTTTAAAACCAATTAAAATTTCAAAACTGGGCCCCGGACTCAAAAACCCGCAAAATCCAAAAACTGGGCCCTGCCCGCTGCAGCTGCCTAGCGGCTGCCTGCTGCTGCCGCCGCTCCTCCCGCCGTGTGCGGCGGCCGCCGGCAACGATTCCGCCGGCGGCAGCCCCGCACCCCGGGAGGCAGATTTTTTTTTTTAAACATAATAAAATAAAAAAAATATCACCATCCATCCACAAAGCAATTCACCAAGAATTCCAATAATACAACAAAATTAAAACAACATAAACCAATATGCAATATTAATTTTCATTGTATTAAAACATATGGGAAAAATCATAAAACCCATACAAAGAATCCCAATAAAAAACATCCAATTTCAAAATAGGGATTCAACCAAATTAATCAAATCCACGGATCAAAAGCCCGCTCTGATACCACTGTTGGGATTTGTCACCGGAAATCACCCGATAAAAGCGGAAGAACGCGGTGATTTCCTCAAATCCAGTCCCAGGAGCAATTGAAGTGGAAATTGAAAAACTTAAAATTAAATAGAAAGGGATTAAATTTCTTACCAGAAAAATCTTTTTCTAGAGATGGATGATGACTGCAGAATTCAATGTAGAATCCCTCCACTCTCACGTACACGAACGCTTAACGAATGCAACCCGTGCTAGCGTCGGAAAAACGAAACAATAGAGAGGAGAGGGCTAGAAAATTCGGGTAGGTGTAATATGCTTAGAGGTGGCCGAAATTTCTAACCCTAGGTATTTATACCTAGGCTTGGCCGAATTCCTTAGGGGAATTCAGGCCCATCTTGGCTCCTGTCTATTCTGTGTGGGTTTCCATGTTTTAATTGTTAGAGATTGTGCCCTAAGCCAATGTTGGATTATGTAAACAATCTTCTTAAGTCATTAATAAAGACTTATTTTATCATATATATTTGTATGTTAGTATTTATGATAATGTATCCATGAATTAATTGTGTAATTCTAAATTTCCCTAGTCGATTGTTATTATGGGAATAATAACAAACTAAGACTAGTGTGAGTGATAATGGATATTCATAAGATGAATATAGTGTATACAGATACAGATTATACTCACGGGCAATGTGTTAGAGAACATGTTGCTGGAGACCCACTATAAGATCAAGTTCATGGTCACGTGTCACAACTGATCTTGATTATAGTAGTGTCATCAGCTGATTCCTTTGACCTGAGGTCACCATGGATTCCGGGATGAATTTATGTTGTGCTTTGACGCAGTCAAACGCTGCTTGTAACAGAGTAGTTATAAAGGCTGTGGTTGGGTACGATATGACTCATGCTTTGGGATGTGAGTGACAGATATGGGATTTTGTCCCTCTCTAACAAGAGAGCGATATCACTGGGCCCCTCGATAAGTAAGACTGTTAAATGCATGGCCGTGCTCAAATAATTGATAAGAGTATCAATTGATTTGTCTGAACAGTTTACTTTGAGATCGAGAAAGCATATGATTAATTATGTAAGATTGACAAGTGTACCATGTCTTATAATTAATCTTGATATCAAAGAGACAAAAGGGAATATGACATTTTATAAATAGGTATTGGATCATTCCAATCATATTAATTGGGTAGTCGTAATGGCTTGCTAGAGTCCGCTTGTGACCTATAAGGACATTATGGTAATTTCCTTATTGCCAATTAATATGAACCTATGGGGTCACACACAAGAGCAAAATGAAGTTCATCTTATCGGGTATAAATTATTATTGGATAATAATTTATGAATGAGAAAGAGTATAAATATATACAGTGATATATATTTATGTATATATAAATATTAATGTGATTAATATTGCATAAAGTATGCTACATATTATAATTTAATTATATAGAGATATAATTAATTATAATATTATATATACATATGTGTATTATGGAGAATTGATTTGATTTAATGTTAATTGAGAATTAATATTAAATTGTGTGGGTTAATATATAATTATAACTAATAGGTGTATTAGGTTATAATTATAATTAACTAATTAGGTTTTATATTTAAGGAAATAAAAACCTAAAACCTAATCAATCCTATAATGATATGGAAGCAGAATTCGGCAGCCACACTAGACCAAGCAGCCAGCCGAAATTCTCCTCTCCAAGCCAAGAGAAAATTTGATTTTCTGCCTCTCTCTCGATTCGAGGAAACCGTTTCTTCTATCCCGGCGCTAGCACGCGGTGAATGTATTGCTCCGTGTGGATCAACCATAGAGGGAAGCTATTTTGGTTCCTAAGTGATTCGAACTTCAAAGAATTAAGGTAATTCTTTAACCCTCCTTCCGATTCAATGTAATGTACATGGGTCCTTGGTGGGGATTAATCTTTTTCCGCTGCGTTTTATGTTTGTTTTGTGCGATTAATTCCCAACAGTGGTATCAGAGCCACTTGTGCATTGGTTGAATTGGATTTGTTATTTTGATTAGATCAAAATTGCATGTTAGGGTTGTATGTTCTTGATTTAAGGTTCAATGTTATTATGAATAACATGTTTAAAATTTGATTTTAATGTGAATCATTGTGAATGATTTGGTTGTAATTGTTTTGAATCAGAAAAAGGGGTGAAATTTTGGATTCAGCATGTTGGCACGCCGGCGTGCCGGTTTTGGCACGGCGTGCCAACAGGAAATCGTTCCTGAATGCTTGAGTTCAGAATGGTGGCACGCGGGCGTGCCGATTTGGCACGGCGTGCCAACCTGAAAATTTTGCATATGGCACGACGTGCTGGGCCTTTGCACGCCATGCCAACTGGAAACCGTTTCCAGTGTTGCGACCAGAATGGCGGCACGACGGCGTGCCGCCCTTGGCACGGCGTGCCACCTGGGAATTTTCAGAGGGGGCTGTTTTTTGCGCGAAAATTTTTTTTTTGCCTGCGGCGCTTGCTTCGCAACAGTTGGATCGCTGGAAGTTGGGTTTGGTGTTTTTCGTTTATGTGTGGAAATTGTTTCTACACATTTACGATTTTCAAATCAATTACTCTAAATACAATAGGATTGTATTTTACCCTTTATGAACCCTAAATCTTGTAGATATAAAATTATTGTGATAATTTTATGCATGGTGTTGTGGTATGGTTTTGGACCCTTGGATGTTTTTTGTTTTTCTTTTGGTTTTGGTGAATGTAAGGTTTTATAAATACGGCCTGCGAGTCGTTTGTATTTATGTAATCTTATTTTTCTAGATAAATTGTATAGGATGCAATTTATTGTTTGTAAATTTTATTTACTAGAAAATTGTATAGGATACAATTTTGTAAAGTATGTAAATCCATGAGATGGTGCCAAGGAACAAAGACGTGAAGACGGATCCAAGGGATGCGGCTGTGCTGCGACCATGCGATGGTTACAACCACCTAGGAAATGACCTGTTGATTTTCATATTGGCCTGTGAAAATCAATGTAGATAAAACCATACCATAACACGGTCTTTCGAGTCTATTGCATGTTTTATATTTTGATGCCATGTGATGCCATGCTAAGTATGAAATATGCATGCTAGATGAATGTATGACATTGGATGCCATGCTAGAATTAATATTAACTTAGAAAGATTAATGTTAATGCCATGTATTGTATGAGATACATTTTAATCACAGGAATTAATAAACCCTAAATAAACTTATGAAGTTTATATTTTTGCCACCCAATTACGTATAACACTAGTCAAGTACTATGTTCGCATCATGGTAGTCACGCCAAAGCGGGTACGCATGTTGTGACCTTAGCGAAGCGATAATATGAGAAATGGTGATTCTCATTGTGTTGTAATTGGTTTAACAAAGGGTTAATCAAAATGGTGTTTTGAACCCGAGGCAAAGATGAGATGAGTAACATGCAAATTAAATATGATATATGATATCATGCATCTCATAAATTAAAAGAGTTACATAATGATGTAATTGACATGGTGATGTCTACCGAAATTATATTTAATCATAGGGACATGCCAAAGCAGTGCTATGGTTAAGTATGGATTTTGGGTCTTTTACCCACTTAAATATTTTAAAGGGTTTTATAATTTTAGTGGGAGTTTAATTCTCTTATGTAATTAACTTTGCATATATTTTCTGTTGTAGATAGATGGCCAACACAAGCAATCCCGGTTCTATTCGATCTATCCTTGAGAAGGATAAACTGAACGGAACCAATTACCTAGATTGGTATCGCAACTTGAGAATTGTTCTCAAGCAAGAGCGAAAGCTGTATGTTCTGGATGGGCCTTTGCCCGCTAACCCTCCACCCACCACAGCTTCAAGAGCTGAAAGGGATGCTTTTCACAAGCATCAAAATGATCAGATTGATGTACAATGCCTGATGCTCGCATCAATGATTCCGGAACTTCAGAAGGATCTGGAAACATTTGAGGCATATGAGATGTCTCAAGAGCTTAAGGAAATGTTCCAAAAGCAAGCGAGAAGGGAAAGGTATGAGACCTTGAGATCTTTGGTTGGGTGCAAGATGACCGAAGGGAGTTCGGTTAGTGCCCATGTTCTGAAGATGAAAGGGTACATTGATCAGTTGGAGAGGCTTGGTTCGCCACTCAGACCTGAGTTGGCAACGGATTTGATCCTTAATTCTCTTCCCGAGAGTTACTCCCATTTTGTCATGAATTATCACATGAATGATATGGACAAAACGGTCAGCGAACTGCATGGGATGCTGAAAAACGCTGAAGTAACGATAAAAGAGAAGCCAAGCTCCAAAGGGATCCATATGGTGCAAAAGGGTAGGATCCAGAAGAAGAAGGGTAAAGCAAACAAACCCAAAGAGTTTGGGAAGGATGCAAAGAAGCCCAAAGCTGTTACCAAGGCAAAGCCTCCAAAGGAAGGCACATGCCATTTCTGCAATCAGCCTGGTCATTGGCGCAGAAATTGCAAGCTTTATTTGGAGGACTTGAGGAAGAAGAGAGGCGGTGAGACCGCTAATCAAGGTATTTATGTTATTGAAATATTTCATTCTACTTCTGTTTCTACTTCGTGGGTATTAGATACCGGTTGTGGTTCTCACATTTGTATGAATGTGCAGGGGCTTAAAGGAAGTAGAAAGCTCAAGAAGGGCGAGGTAGAATTCCATATGGCGAATGGAGCTAGAGTTGCTGCTTATGAAGTCGGTCGCTACGAGCTCAAGTTGCCAAGTGGACTTGTTCTTTCTTTGAATAATTGTTATTTTGTTCCTAATTTGTCTAGGAACATCATTTCTATTTCATGTTTGGACAAGGAAGGATTTAAATGTGTTATTGAGAATAATCACTTATTGCTTTTCAATAAAGACTTGTTTTATGCAAATGCGGATTTACATGATGGTCTTTATTTGTTGAACCTTAGTGAAGGTTATAATGAGCATGTATATAACATAAATACCAAAAGGATAAGAACAAATGTTGTGAATCCTACTTATCTCTGGCACTGTCGTCTAGGACACATTAATGAGAAACGCATTTCAAAACTCCATAAAGATGGAATTTTGGGTCTAGATGTTTTTGAAACATATGACACTTGCGAGTCTTGTTTAATGGGTAAGATGACCAAGAGTCCCTTTACTGGTCACAGTGAAAGGGCTAGTGACTTATTAGAACTCATACATACAGATGTATGTGGGCCTATGAGCACAACTGCTAGAGGTGGTTTTCAATACTTCATTACGTTCACTGATGATTTCAGCAGATATGGTTATCTATATCTAATGAAGCATAAGTCGGAATCCTTTGAACTGTTCAAAGCCTTCCAAAATGAAGTACAAAACCAACTTGGCAAGACAATTAAAGCACTTAGATCTGATCGAGGTGGTGAATATTTGAGCCAAGACTTTGACGATCATCTTAGAAATTGTGGGATTGTCTCACAACTAACTCCTCCTGGTACACCACAGTGGAATGGTGTGTCTGAGAGGAGGAACCGTACTTTATTGGATATGGTTCGGTCGATGATGAGTCAAACAAGTCTTCCTCTATCCTTTTGGGGATATGCACTTGAAACAGCGGCATTCACACTGAACCGAGTTCCATCAAAGGCAGTTGAAAAGACACCATATGAGATATGGGTTGGTAAGAGACCAAATTTGTCTTTTCTCAAGATTTGGGGATGCGAAGCTTATGTGAAATACTTGATTTCAGATAAGTTAGCACCAAAATCTGTGAAGTGCAACTTTGTAGGTTATCCAAAAGAAACTAAAGGTTATTTCTTTTACAGTCCTAGTGAAAACAAAGTGTTTGTTGCTAGGAATGGTATATTCCTGGAAAAAGAGTTTATTTCCAAAGGAATCAGTGGGAGTAAAGTACACCTGCAAGAAAATCTGGATAACCAAAATGAAAATGGTTTTCAAATGGAACAACAACCTGATTCACAAGAAGTTGTTGAGTCAGAACCAGCAACACAAGTCCAACGTAGATCAAGTAGAGTTCGTCATGAGCCCGAGAGATATGGATTTCTCGTCACGAACGAAAATGATCTGATTCTGTTAGAAGAGAATGAACCTTCCACGTACATGGAAGCTGTCTCTAATTCAGAATCTGAAAAATGGCTTGATGCTATGAAGTCAGAAATTCAATCCATGGACGACAACAAAGTATGGACTTTGGTTGATCTCCCAAAGGGTGCTAAAGCAATAGGGCACAAATGGGTTTTCAAGTTGAAAACGGACATGGATGGGAATATTCAGACTTATAAAGCAAGGTTAGTGGCAAAGGGTTACCGACAAGTTCATGGTATAGACTATGACGAAACCTTTTCGCCAGTAGCTATGATCAAGTCCATCAGAATTCTTGTTGCCATAGCAGCATATTATGACTATGAAATATGGCAAATGGATGTCAAAACAGCTTTCCTAAATGGAAACCTTGTTGAGGATGTGTACATGACACAGCCTGAAGGTTTTGTCGATCCAAAGAATCCTGATAAAGTATGCAAGCTTCAAAAGGCCATTTATGGTTTGAAGCAAGCATCAAGAAGTTGGAATCATCGTTTTGATGAATCAGTCAAAAAGTTTGGCTTCATCAAAAACGAAGATGAGCCTTGTGTGTACAAGAAGTTCAGTGGGAGTAATATAGTTTTCCTAGTTCTATATGTCGATGACATATTGTTAATAGGAAATCACATTCCTACCTTGCAAGAAGTAAAATCTTGGCTAGGAAAGTGTTTTTCTATGAAAGACTTGGGTGAGGCAGCCTACATTCTTGGAATAAAGATCTGTAGAGATAGATCTAAGAGATTGATAGGTTTGAGCCAGAGTACATACATTGACAAAATACTGAAAAGGTTCAGTATGGATCAATCAAAGAAAGGAAATGTTCCTATTGGGCAAGGGATAAAGCTTAGTCGTAAGCAATGTCCTGTGACAGTTGAAGAACGTCAACGCATGGATAAGATTCCTTATGCGTCAGCTATAGGATCTATCATGTATGCCATGGTATGTACTCGGCCAGATGTCTCTTTTGCTTTGAGCATGACAAGTAGATATCAGTCTGATCCAGGTGATAGTCACTAGACTGCTGTCAAGAGTATTCTTAAGTACTTGAGAAGAACTAAAGATACATTCTTGATATATGGAGGCTCGGACGAAGATCTTGTTGTAAATGGTTACACGGATGCAAGTTTCCAAACTGATCAAGATCAGATGCAGTCACAGTCTGGGTATGTGTTCATTCTGAATGGAGGTGCGATAAGTTGGAAGAGTTCTAAGCAAAGCACGATAGCTGCATCTACAACAGAAGCCGAGTATATTGCTGCATCAGATGCAGCCCAAGAGGCTGTTTGGATCAAGAAGTTCATCGAAGAACTTGGTGTCGTTCCTAGCATAGTGAATCCTGTGAGCCTCTTGTGTGACAACAATGGGGCAATATCACTTGCTAAGGAACCTAGTGTGTCACAGAAATCCAAACATATACTTCGGCGTTTTCACTACATAAGAGAAGTCATCTCAAGAGGAGATGTGAAGATATGCAAAGTTGCGTCTGAAGACAATGTTGCCGATCCACTAACAAAAGCTCTTTCACAAGCTGTACATGATGGTCATGCTAGGTCCATGGGTATTAGATACATTTGAAGATTGGACTTAGGGCAAGTGGGAGATTGTTAGAGATTGTGCCCTAAGCCAATGTTGGATTATGTAAACAATCTTCTTAAGTCATTAATAAAGACTTATTTTATCATATATATTTGTATGTTAGTATTTATGATAATGTATCCATGAATTAATTGTGTAATTCTAAATTTCCCTAGTCGATTGTTATTATGGGAATAATAACAAACTAAGACTAGTGTGAGTGATAATGGATATTCATAAGATGAATATAGTGTATACAGATACAGATTATACTCACGGGCAATGTGTTAGAGAACATGTTGCTGGAGACCCACTATAAGATCAAGTTCATGGTCACGTGTCACAACTGATCTTGATTATAGTAGTGTCATCAGCTGATTCCTTTGACCTGAGGTCACCATGGATTCCGGGATGAATTTATGTTGTGCTTTGACGCAGTCAAACGCTGCTTGTAACAGAGTAGTTATAAAGGCTGTGGTTGGGTACGATATGACTCTGTTGGGGATTTAATCGCACAAAAACAATACGCAGCGGAAATAAAAGGATTAATCCCCACCAAGGACCCATGTACATTGCATTGAATTGGAAGGAGGGTTAAAGAATTACCTTAATTCTTTGTAGGTTTTGAATCAATTAGGAACCAAAGTAGCTTCCCTCTACGGTTGATCCACACGGAGCAATTCATTCACCGCGTGCTAGCGCCGGGATTGAAGAACGATTTCTTCGAATGGAAAAGCCAAAGTTTCGAAAACCTTGGGTGAAGGAGAAGGGTGAAGTCGGCTGGCTCCATGGAGGCTGCAGAAAAACTGCATCTTATGTGTAGGATAGGGTTAGAGATTTTAGGTTATAAAAAACTTCCTTTTATATCCATTAAACTTAATTATAATTATAACTTAATACCCTTATTAGTTATAATTATAAATTAACCCACACAACTTAATATTAATTCTCAATTAATATTAAATCAATTCCATTCTCCATCATACACATATGTATATTGATATTATAATTAATTATATCTCTATATAATTAAATTATAATATGTAGCATACTTTATGCAATATTAATCATATTAATATTTATATATACATATATATATATAAATATATATATCATTATATATATATTTATTCTCTTTCTCATTCATAAATTATTATCCAATAACAATTTATACCCGAAAAGATGAACTTCATTTTGCTCTTTGTGTGTGACCCCATAGGTTCATATTAATTGGCAATAAGGAAATTACCATAATGTCCTTATAGGTCACAAGCGGACTCTAGCAAGCCATTACGACTACCCAATTAACATGATTGGAATGATCCAATACCTATTTATAGAATGTCATATTCCCTTTTGTCTCTTTGATATCATGATTAATCATAAGACATGGTACACTTGTCAATCTTATATAATTAATCATATGCTTTCTCGATCTCAAAGTAAACTGTTTAGACAAATCAATTGATACTCTATCAATTATTTGAGCACGGCCATGCATTTAACAGTCTTACTTATCGAGGGGCCCAGTGATATCGCTCTCTTGATAGAGAGGGACAAAATCCCATATCTGTCACTCACATCCCAAAGCATGAGTCATATTGTACCCAATCACAGCCTTTATAAACTCTGTTACAAGCAGCGTTTGACTGCGTCAAAGCACAACATGAGTTCATCTCGGAATCAATGGTGACCTCAGGTCAAAGGAATCAGCTAATGACACTACTATAATCAAGATCAGTTGTGACACATGACCATGAACTTGATCTCATAGTGGGTCTCCAGTAACATGTTCTCTAACATATTACCCGTGAGTATAATCTGTATCTGTATACACTATATTCATCTTATGAATATCCATTATCACTCACACTAGTCTTAGTTTGTTATTATTCCCATAATAACAATCGACTAGGGATATTTAGAATAACACGATTTATTCATGGATACTTATCATAAATGCTAACATACAAACATAAATGATAATATTAATCTACACTAGATTAATCTTAGAAGTCAAATTACATAATCCAATATTGGCCTTAGGGCACAATCTCCAACAATCTCCCACTTGCACTATGGCCAATCATACATGTATCTTATACCCATTGACCTACATGACTTTCATGTATTCACTCGTGCAGGAGTCTTTGTCAATGAATTATTAATTTTCGCTTCCGTTGCTACTTTACACATATTCACTCTCTCTTTAGAGACAGCCTCTCTAAATTAGTGAAAAACGCCTAAGTATATGCTTGTGTCATACAAGGTTCTTACGCATTGAACTATTGTCCCTACAATAGTCTCACAGGATAAGCAATGCTTAGAACAAAAACATAAAATTTTGATGAACTTCTTCATCCAAAATTTCTTTACATCACATGTAACTGTATACTTTGGCTGCTATTATAGATATTTAGCTATAACGTTTTATTTTGAACCTTTCAAAATCATAACTTCTCTTTTTAAGAGAATACTAGATCTCGACTGATATATTGCAACTAATTGCAATCAGTTGTATATGTGCAACTATTTACACAGTTAACATAAGCAAGCTTCTATTAAGTCTTTTAACATTGAACGCTTTCAATGCTTTGACTTAAGCCAAAACATTCTTTTAGATCTATCTCTATAGATTCCAATTTCAAGAACACAGGCAGTCATGCTTATAACATTAACCGAAATTACTTTCTTAGCCAAGATTTTACTTCTTGCAAGGTAAGAATGTTATTTCCAACAAGCCATATGTCATCCACATATAGCGTTAGGAATACCGATATGCTCCCACTGATCCTTTTGAAACACAAGATTCATCATCCTTTTGATAAAATCAAACCATTTGATTTCTTTATCAAAACTATGATTCCAACTATTTGATGCATGTTTCGATCCTTATGAGAATCTTTGAAAACTTGCATACGCTATTTGAATTCTTTGGATGCCCAAAAACTTTGGGTTGTGTCACATACACATCCTCAATCATGTTTTCACGTAGAAAACAGATTTTAATATCCATTTGCCATATTTTATAATCATATTATGCGGATGTGGCAACAAGAACTCAATTTGACTTGATCATGATTAATGACGAAAAAGGATTTTATCATAGTCCTACTATGAATTTGTTCGTATCCTCATAGTCACTACTATGAACTTGTTTATAACCCCTTTTGTCACTAGTCGTGCTTTATAAGTTTGAAGATCACCATTCATGTCGGTTTTCAATTTGAAAACTCACTTGCAACCATTGCATATGCATCTTCTAAAAGATTTATCAAAGTCTATACTTTGATTGTCAGATATGGACTTATCTTCAACCTTTGTAGCATCAAGTCACTTATTAGATTCAAAATCTAACATTGCTTCTTCATAAAAGAAGACTTATTCCAATCTAGTAAAACTACATCATGATTTTGAGAAATCCATATCTCTCCTATTCATGTCGTATTCTACTAGACTTTCATTGGACTTGTGTAATTTCAACAATGATCATGAAACCATTTCCATGTTCCTCTTCAACGTTAATGTCACTTTGTGAATTACGAGTTCTTGTAGGTGTACTTTACTCCCACTAACTCTTCTAGAAATTAACTCCCTCTTCAAGGGGAAACCATTTCTAGCTACAACTATTTTGTATCCCAAAGAAACACAGGAGTAACAACTCCTACTTTCCTTTTGAGTAATCCACAATACGACATTTAAATTTAGGTGCCAACTTATTCGAAATAAGCTTTACAGCCCTAAACTTATTCAATGAAACAACTTGGGTCTCTTACCCAACCATATCTCATATGTTGATTCATGAATTATTTTAGACGGAACAATATACACAGCTGCTTTAATGGCATATTTTCGAGAAAACAATGATCAACTTGACTTCATCATAGATTGAACTATATCTGTATAGAGTTCGATTACTCCCTTTTCGACACAACATCCTTTGTGGCGTACTTGGAGGAGTCAATTGTGAGACAGTCCCACAATCTCTAAGACGATTGTCAAAATCTTGACTCAAATGTTCACCACTTGGATCATATCTAAGTGACTTTACTATCTTGTCAAGATGCTTCATACTCCTTTTACAAGCTTTTGAACACTTCAAAAGTTCCAAACTCGTGTTTCATTAGATACACTTATCTAGTGAAAAGTTCCACAAAATAATGAAGTATTAAAACCTCCTTTAGCAGTTGATTTATAATTCATATACATCCACATGTATAATGCTTAATAAATCGATTATTCTTTAACTACTTTTAGCAAAGAACCACTTTTGTCATCTTTTACAATAAACAACATTTGCATGATTCAATATGATTCATAATCTCATGAATCCAAAAGTCCATTCTCATGGAGTTTCGTAATGCGACTTTGCTTATGTCTCCAAGACAACATTGCCAAAATAGGTTTAATCAAACTATTTGATTCGATCCTTACAGTATTTATGTTACAGATGGGCTCCACATATAAAGACAATTATGTAAATCTACATTTCATAATCATGTCTTTATAAAGTTTATAATTCACAATTATAAAATAAACAACATTTGTTTACTTAAGCCAACAAGCTCAATAGGCAACAAGAGTTCGTAACTCACATGTAAAAGTTCATAACCTTTGAGTAACAACCTTTGCTTCTCTTGCCTATTCGCATTCTACCTTTCACCTTCATAAGGTTTCTATTCAAGTTGCGATTCATCATATTCTACTAACATGAGATCCACAACTGGTATCTAATACCTTTGATATAGAAACAAAAGTAGAATAGTTAATAAATACTTAAGGTAGCAGTCTTACTGCCTTTCATCTTCTTATAGTTCTCCAAACAAAGTTTGCTATTTCCATTCTAATGAACGATTCATTCTAGAAATGGCAACACCCTTCTTTTGGAGATCTCTCTATGCCAACAGCTTTGGCCTTTAAAGCACTTTCAGCCGAACCTTTCGGTCTTTATGCTTTTCGACCTTTCTTTTATCCTTTTCCTTTTGAACCATAAGCACACAATTCGAGGCGGGCTTATCCTTTATGGATAACTTAACATTCTTTTGCATCCTATGCAACTAATTCACAATTTTCCCCATGTCATTCAAATGATAGTTCATCACCAATGACTATCAAATAATGAATTCACGATCACATCTTAATGCCTTTTGGAGGCCAATGAGAAAATGTTGCCTCAGACACTTATCTTTTCTTGCTTACTAACTGATGGAACATTTCCATTTGTGATGTATCATATACCTCAAGTAAAACTTCCACGTGCGGAAGAATTGGTGGCAAGTGTAAGATAATAAATTTTAAACAGAGTCCCTTCGATGCTTCAAGTAAGCATCTTTTATACTCATATTACAATTGCTAGTGGTTCATTGGGCAAAAGGATTATTGAGAACATATAATTCCTTTTGATTTGAGAACAATTCTCAAAGTTCAATAACAATCGAGATCATGGTAATAGCAATCATAACTATAATAAAGCATGTAAAGATTTTTATTTAAATGCTCCCACTTAAATTATAAAACCCTTTAAAATATTCAAGTGGGTGAAGATCCAAAATCCATACTTAACCATAGCACTGCTTTGGCATGTCCCTATGATTAAATATAATTTCGGTAGGCAAAGACTCAAAAACATGCTTTAAACCATTTAAACATATTTTGGATGTGCACTTCTTTGCCAATTGCATCATTATGCAACTCTTCTAATTTATGAGATGCATGATATCATATATCATGTTTAATTGTATGTTACTCATCTCATCTTTGCCTCGGGCTCAAACACCTTTTTGATTAACCCTTTGTTAAAACAATTACAACACAATGAGAATCACCATTTCTCATATTATCGCTTCGCTAAGGTCACAACATGCGTACCCGCTTTGGCGTGGCTACCATGATGCGAACATAGTACTTGACTAGTGTTATACGTAATTGGGTGGCAAATATAAACTTCTTAAGTTTATTTAGGGTTTATAAAATCCTGTGATTTAATTGTATCTCATACAATTCATGGCATTAATATTAAACATACATTTGTTAATACTAATTAGCATGGCATCCTATGTCATACATATGTTAAGCATGCAATCTAGCATGGCATCACATAGCATCTAAAAGAAACAAGGCATGCATTTACACATATATATAAACATTTGCATCACATGCAAAATAATTTCTAACATGCATCAATATTTATTAACATGGCATCTTATGGCATAAAATAAATATAACATGCATAAGACTCAAAACCGTGTTATGGTATGGTTTTATCTACATTGATTTTCATAGGCCAATATGAAAATCAACAGGTCATTTCCTAGGTGGTTGTAACCATCGCATGGTCACAGCTCTCTCGCACCCCTTGGATCCGTCCTCACGTCTTTGTTCCTTGGCACCATCTCATGGATTTACATATTTTATAAAATTGTATCCTATACAACTTTCTAGTAAAATAAATTTACATATAATAAATTGCATCCTATACAATTTATCTAGAAAAATAAGATTACATAAATACAAACGACTCGCAGGCCGTATTTATACAAAACCTTACATCTATAAAACCAAAAGAAACAAAACCATCCATGGGGTCCAAAAACCATACCAAAACACCATGCATAAAATCTTCAAGATTTAGGGTTCAAAACGCTAAAACACAATCTCATTGCATTTATAAATAATTGATTGGAAAATCGTAAATATGTAGAAACAATTTCCACACTTAAACGAAGAACACCAAACCCAAACTCCAGCGATCCAACTGATATGGGATTTTGTCCCTCTCTAACAAGAGAGCGATATCACTGGGCCCCTCGATAAGTAAGACTGTTAAATGCATGGCCGTGCTCAAATAATTGATAAGAGTATCAATTGATTTGTCTGAACAGTTTACTTTGAGATCGAGAAAGCATATGATTAATTATGTAAGATTGACAAGTGTACCATGTCTTATAATTAATCTTGATATCAAAGAGACAAAAGGGAATATGACATTTTATAAATAGGTATTGGATCATTCCAATCATATTAATTGGGTAGTCATAATGGCTTGCTAGAGTCCGCTTATGACCTATAAGGATATTATGGTAATCTCCTTATTGCCAATTAATATGAACCTATGGGGTCACACACAAAGAGCAAAATGAAGTTCATCTTATCGGGTATAAATTATTATTGGATAATAATTTATGAATGAGAAAGAGAATAAATATATATAGTGATATATATTTAAGTGTGTATATATATAAATATTAATGTGATTAATATTGCATAAAGTATGCTACATATTATAATTTAATTATATAGAGATATAATTAATTATAATATTATATATACATATGTGTATTATGGAGAATTGATTTGATTTAATGTTAATTGAGAATTAATATTAAATTGTGTGGGTTAATATATAATTATAACTAATAGGTGTATTAGGTTATAATTATAATTAACTAATTAGGTTTTATATTTAAGGAAATAAAAACCTAAAACCTAATCAATCCTATAATGATATAGAAGCAGAATTCGGCAGCCACACTAGACCAAGCAGCCAGCCGAAATTCTCCTCTCCAAGCCAAGAGAAAATTTGATTTTCTGCCTCTCTCTCGATTCGAGGAAACCGTTTCTTCTATCCCGGCGCTAGCACGCGGTGAATGTATTGCTCCGTGTGGATCAACCATAGAGGGAAGCTATTTTGGTTCCTAAGTGATTCGAACTTCAAAGAATTAAGGTAATTCTTTAACCCTCCTTCCGATTCAATGTAATGTACATGGGTCCTTGGTGGGGATTAATCTTTTTCCGCTGCGTTTTATGTTTGTTTTGTGCGATTAATTCCCAACATTAATTTAGGCCCAGTCTAATTTTAATTATTCTGGTTTAAATTTATTTCAAGCCCAATTTTAATATACCCATGTATCTAATATATTACTCCAAGTAATATATTATTTACATCTAAATTAAAATTAGTTTGACAATTAATTTAATCCATCAAATTAAAATTAAATCTACACAAAATAAAATCATATGTAAACCCATACATATGAATATTTCCACCTAGAAAATAATTTCATAATTAATCCAATTAATTATGAAGAGCCAATTGAATATATTAATTTTATTCTTATGACCAATCCAATTGATCTTTATAATATAATTAATATATACACACTTCTCCCTCCATTGTGTATACTCCAAGTATACATGTGATTCCTTAAGTCTGCATTCTATCGTTCTATGTGTACAATCCCGTGGGCCCATCTTTATGTGGGCAGCGGGCCTTTGGCCCACAGACTACAGTTGGGCTCTAGCAAGCCACTGCAGCCCCCAATTAAGATGGAGATGGCAGTCTAACTGATATCATAACCCTGTAGTTTAAACTTGTACATCCCATGTCATTGATATCGGTGTCCAACACAGAGGCATGGATTGATCACCCTCTTTTGTGTCCGGACATTAACTTGATCCCGAATGTACTGATGCTCACAAACAAGTTCCAACTCGTTTGGGTGTGGCCGCACTCTTATCAGTCACATTCATCAAGTGGCCGGTGATATCTTCTTAGTTGGTTACTGAGTGACAAATCCCTTCTGCATATCCATAGTATTACCATGTTCAGTGACATACCCGAAAGCACCCATACTTGGTACCCTATTACAGGCCCTTTAGGCGTACCCCTAAGTGCGCGACTTCACATGTAACACCATCATATGGTCAAGTCAAAGGATCCATACAAGTACTACATGAGAATCCATTGTGATACCATACCATGTGGATTACTCGTTTAGTGGATCTATCCAGTACCATGCTTCCAGGCATGTACCCATTAACTCGGTTGACATTCCATGTCCAATGACCGGTAAGACACCGCCATACAACCAAGTTAATGATAGTCTGTTGTTCCATTCATTCCCATGACTGGAACAGACTACGGATCTATTTATGGTCATATCGTTTACCCTATCCATGGTCTTACTGCTGGATATCATCAGGGGCAATGTTCTCGCGGCCTTCGATGAACACGTCAAGGCACACTTTCCAATCCCAAGAGTGGCCAATACGAAGAGATCAACTTGGCTGGAATACTTGTGTAGAATTTTTAGGCTATAAAAAAAAGAGTTATCACAAAGAGAAAATTTCTAACATGGAAAACCGAAAGGACGTGTTGGTAACACGAAGAGGGTGATGTTCAAAGTCAAAGTCACTTTTAATTTCCCTATTGTGCTCATTCTGATGTCATCATAATGATATTATGCATGTTTGATTTTCTGCTTAGATGTTCATCTTGAATACATCATGCCACTATATATAAACATCCATTAGTAGGTCATTGCATCCAAGCCCATGATGCTGAAAATGGAGTTCATGTTATAAACAGCAATACCCGGTCAGGATGTTATGTACAAAAGTGCAGTACAGAATATAGAGTCTAACTCTCATCCTCTCCCTTAGCCAAGTAAACCATTCCTTTACAGAATGGGTGGCGAAGTCTATGATTTCGATACACCAAGCCCGATAGTGCTTCGGAGCGTACCACGAATAAGGTGGAAGAACACTCAAAAAGCTTAATTTCTCTAATAACCAGATCTATATGATAACCGATCAAGTAGGAGGGTATTGAGATAATCAGATTGAGTAAGCACGGTATAGAAACATGCCTGAAATAGGAAGGAGCACCCATCGGTCTCAATGGGGCAATTAGAATGCATAGAATCTAAATAAATCAGGGTCTCAGCTAAGATAACTCCCACGAGTGAAGTGTTGTAGGCCATCTGGGCTACCACTAAGGCTAATCGGAAGTCACAAATCCCGTCTCTAGACTCGCACAAACACCGAGACGAACAGCAGAAACATCATGTCACATACATGCATACACTCAAAGCATACACACACACACACATGCATACATGCATCAATGCTAACTCGGGTACAGGTACTTATTGTCATCATCAAGTTATCCTGAATTGTGGGCTCTCTAAAAGCAGAAATAGCCTGACACTGGAGCATCCCCTGGACTATAACGCACGAATTAGAGTTGCACGGTTCTAACTCTCAGGTATGAAAATTTTCTCAATTTTTAGAATTTTGATTTACACTGATATAATCCTGAGAAGGGTACTCTTTGCTTTTTGCAGGTATCCAGGGGCAAAACAATCAAGCCGTATTTATTCTTGATCGAAGGGGCAAAAATTTTTATTTCCAAAATTATCGATCAAGGAATAATTACGCACTCTCGATGTAACTTCAAATTCAGCACCCCTTTGGGCCAACTTCAAAATCAGCACCCCATTGGGTCGACTTCAAAATCAGCACCCTTTGGGTCCACTTCAAAATCAGCACCCCTTTGGGTCCACTTCAAAATCAGCACCCCTTTGGGTCGACTTGAAAAATCAGCGCCCCTTTGGGCCAACTTCAAACTCAACACACCTTTGGGTTGACTTCAAAATCAGCACTCCTTTGGGCCGACTTCAAAATCACCACCCCTTTGGGTCGACTTCAAAATTAGTACCCCTTTGGGTCGACTTCAAAATCAGTACCCCTTTGGGTCAACTTCAAAATCAACACCTATCGTGTCCAATTACCATTGATTGAAATAAAACCAAATTGAATCAAGAAAGATTAACTCACCGGATTCGTCTCTGCCAAAGACAGCTGCAGAATCATTTCTCGAAACTGCAATCTCCAAAGTCTGATGCACAACCAACTATTGAGCGGGAACCAATGCTCGCCGAAGACGCGAAGGAATGGATGATTAATGCTAGGATTTTCGGCCGTTTTGGGGCTGTACTTGGTGGCTAAAATTTCCAGCAATTAATTAGGTTTGAATTAGGGTTTTATTCCTTGAGTGTGCCCTTATATAGAGACCTTGTCTAATTGGGTTTTTATTAGGTTAATTAAACCCATGCCCACAAGGATTATAATTACATAAATAAACTTTAATTAAAAAGTATATACTATGTAATTTAATTCCATTTGGCTAAATTTAATTACCTCTAAATAAAATTAAATCAGACTTAAGTAAATACAATAAATGTATTTAATTTTCCTGCTTAGGAAAATTATTTAATTAATTGTTTACTTTATGTAATTCAATTAATTGATAAATTAATTAATTACATTATGTAAACTTATTAATTAAATTAAATTCAACCCAATGTTAATTAATTACCTTAACACCGAATGTCAATTAATTAATTAATTAACACATTCCTTCCAATGTACATTACATGTACAATTTCTATAAGTTCTGGCTCAGTTGATCTATGTGCACGATCCTATGGGTCTGTCTTTATGTTGGCAGTAGGCCCAAGGCCCACAAACTGTAAGTGGCTTCTAGCAAACCATTACAGCCCCCAATTAAGATAGAGAAGCAGCAGTCTTTCAATGACACTCACCCGGTAGGAATCTCATAGTGTCCTTTGCCTAACGATATCGATATGAATAAACAAGTGGCATGGTGTCCATCATCCTCTTCTATTGTTTATTTTATTTCTTGATCTTGAGTTGACTGATTAATCAAATAAGCAACCAACTTATTTTGGTATGGCCATACACTTATCAGTCCCACTCATCAAGTGGCCAGTGATATCATCTCGGTGTTACTCGAGTAGCAATTCCATCACTTCATCATCAATATCATTATGTTCACCTGTCCATCCAATCATACCCATATTTAGCATCCTTTTACAGACCTATTAGGCGTATGTCAAAGTGAACTGGAATACTATAATGAAATCTGGTCTAAGGACAAAAGAGACCTACTCAAGAAAGACCTATGACGCGACAACCATGTGGCTTTCTTGTGCGGATCGATCCAGTTCCATGTCAACGACATGTACCTGTATTCATGACTGACTATACAAGTACTATGGCTAGTTAAGAACTGCCATACAGTCATCGAATATACAAGTCTGTGTTGCTATTCGTTCCTACTATTATAACAGACCTGGGATAGGTTTTATGATTATCAATCAATGGATACTCTACTCATATTATAACACAAGATATAAATGAAATAGATTAATTGCCTTTATTAATGTGACACAAATAATCTATTCATACATGACTCTTAATGTATAATACAAAATACAAGAATCCAGTGCCTTAAGAACTAGGGCACACCAACAATCTCCCACTTGCACTAGTTCCAAGTGAGCATTGCCCTAATTCCTATAGATCTGGTATGACCGTCATGCTATGTCTGCTGCAACGCTTTGGTCAATGGATCAGCGACATTATTCTTGGTATCTGTTTGGATTCGTCATCGAAAAAATAACATGGCACAGCGGAAAATACACCGTTTAAAATTTCCTAGAATCCACCTATCGTGCCCAATTACCATTGATTGAAATAAAACCAAATTGAATCAAGAAAGATTAACTCACCAGATTCGTCTCCTCTAGAGATAGCTGCAGAATCGTTTCTTGAAACTGCAATCTCCAAAGTCCGGTGCACGACCAACTATTCAGCGGGAACCGGTGCTCGCCGAAGACGCGAAGGAATGGATGATTAATGCTAGGATTTTCGGCTATTTTGGGGCTGCTCTTGGTGGCTGAAATTTCCAGCAATTAATTGGGTTTGAATTAGGGTTTTATTCCTTGAGTGTGCCCTTATATAGACACCTTGTCTAATTGGGTTTTTATTAGGTTAATTAAACCCATGCCCATAAGGATTATAATTACATTAATAAACTTTAATTAAAAAGTATATACTATGTAATTTAATTCAATTTGGCTAAATTTAATTACCTCTAAATAAAATTAAATCAGACTTAAGTAAATACAAAAAATGTATTTAATTTTCCTACTTAGGAAAATTATTTAATTAATTGTTTACTTTATGTAATTCAATTAATTAATAACTTAATTAATTACATTATGTAAACTTATTAATTAAATTAAATTCAACCCAATGTTAATTAATTACCTTGACACCGAATGTCAATTAATTAATTAATTAACACATTCCTTCCAATGTACATTACATGTACAATTTCTATAAGTTCTGGCTCAGTTGATCTCTGTGCACGATCCTATGGGTCTGTCTTTATGTTGGCAGTAGGCCCAAGGCCCACAAACTGTAAGTGGGTTCTAGCAAACCATTACAGCCCCCAATTAAGACAGAGAAGCAGCAGTCTTTCAAAGACACTCACCCGGTAGGAATCTCATAGTGTCCTTTGCCTAACGATATCGATATGAGTAAACAAGAGGCATGGTGTCCACCATCCTCTTCTATTGTTTATTTTATTTCTTGATCTTGAGTTGACTGATTAATCAAATAAGTAACCAACTTATTTTGGTATGGCCATACACTTATCAGTCCCAGTCATCAAGTGGCCAGTGATATCATCTCGGTGTTACTCGAGTAGTAATTCCATCACTTCATCATCAATATTAATATGTTCACCTGTCCATCCAATCATACCCATATTTAGCATCCTTTTACAGACCTATTAGGCATATGTCAAAGTGAACTGGAATACTATAATGAAATCTGGTTTAAGGACAAAAGAGACCTACTCAAGAAAGACCTATGACGCGACAACCATGTGGCTTTCTTGTGTGGATCGATCCAGTTCCATGTCAACGACATGTGCCTATATTCATGACTGACTATACAAGTACTATGGCTAGTTAAGAACTGCCATACAGTCATCGAATATACAAGTCTGTGGTTCTATTCGTTCCCACGATTAGAACAGACCTGGGATGGGTTTTATGATTATCAATCAATGGATAGTCTAGTCATATTTTAGCATAAGATATAAATGAAATAGATTAATTGCCTTTATTAAAGTGGCACAAATAATGTATTCATGCATGACACTTAATGTATAATACAAAATACAAGAATCCAATGCTCTAAGAACTAGGGCACACCAACAATCTCCCGCTTGCACTAGTTCCAAATGGGCATTGCCCTAATTCCTATAGATCTGGTATGACCGTCGTGCTATGCCTGTGGCAGCGCTTTAGTCAATGGATCAGGGACATTATTCTTGGTGTCAATCCTCTGCAATGATTTGTCACCTCTGCTCATAATCTCCCGAATGAGGTGAAACTTTCTGGGCATATGTTTAGATCTCTTGTGTGACCGGGGCTCCTTAGCTTGTACGATGGCCCCGTTGTTGTCACAAAAAACATCAACTGGGTCTAGGATAATAGGTACTACTCCCACCTCGGTTATGAATTTCTTGATCCAAACGGCTTCCTTTGCAGCTTCGCACACAGCTATGTACTCAGCTTCCATTGTAGAGTCAGCAATTGTGGCCTGCTTCCCAAGTAATGGCACCGCCATTCAGAAGAAAAAGATAACCAGACTGTGACTGGTTCTCATCCTCATCGGTCTCAAAGCTTGCATTAGTGTAACCTGACACTACCAGCTCATCTTGACCTCCATACACTAAGAAAGCATCCTTAGTCCAATTAAGGTACTTTAGGATTGCCTTGACAGCCTTCTAGTGTTCCTCTTGGGGATCCGATTGGTACCGGCTAGTCAAACTTAGTGCAAACACAACATCAGGCCTCGTACATAACATGGAGTACATGATAGATCCAATAGCAGATGCATAAGGGATCTTTTCCATGTTCTCCCGGTCCTTCTTTGTTTTAGGACCATCTTTCTTACTCAGCTTCAACCCATGGCGCATAGGCAAGAATCCTTTCTTTGCCTTGTCCATGCTGAATCTTTTCAGAACCTTGTCAATGTACGTGGCCTGACTTAGGCCTAGAAGCCGATTGGATCTATCTCTGTAGATCCTGATCCCTAAAATTGTCTCAGCTTCGCCTAAGTCCTTCATTGCGAAGCACCTACTCAACCACTTCTTAACCCCTTGTAGTGTTGATATGTGACCTCCAATGATAAGGATGTCGTCAACATACAGCACTAGGAAGGTGGAAACGCTCCCACTAACCATCTTATACACACAGGGCTCATCAGAATTCTGTGTGAAGCCATATTCTGTAATGGCCTCATTGAATCTCTGATTCCATGATCTCAATGCTTGCTTCAATCCATGAATGGATCTTTGAAGCTTGCATAACCGGTTTGGATACTTTGGATCCATAAACCCTCAGGTTGTGCCATGTACACATCCTCGAGTAGCTTTCCATTAAGGAAAGCAGTCTTAACATCCATCTTCCATATCTCATAATCGTACCATCCAGCTATGGCTAGTAGTATCCTAATGGACTTGAGCATAGCAACTGGTGAAAAGGTTTCATGATAGTCAATTCCTTGAACTTGCCTGAATCCTTTTGCCACAAATCGCCCCTTGAAGGTGTTATTGGCTTTTAACTTGACACACCACTTGCAACCTAACACCTTAGCACTCGGAGGTGGATCCACCAAGTTCCATACTTGGTTATCGTGCATAGATTGCATCTCAGCCACTGTGGCTTTGCGCTATTGATCTGAGTATGGGCTTTCAACAGCCTCTTGATAGGTCTTGGGCTCCTCTTGGTCAACGACCATAAGGTCCCCATCATCAGGCACGAGAAAGCCGTACCTCTCTGGTTGATGACTTGTCCTACCAGACCTTCTAAAGTCTGGTGTAATCGGTTCTGGTTCCTTAATTTCTTGAGTAGTCAGATTGGTTCCCGAAGCATCCTCAGCAGTAGCTGCAGGAGTTTGTGAGTCTTGAACTTCTGAAAGTTCAACATTACTGTCATTGTCTCTCTTGGAAAGGAATTCCTTCTCTAAGAAGACTGCATTTCTGGCTATGAAAACTTTGTTTTTGGCCGGATCGTAGAAGTAATAACCCTTAGTTTCCTTAGGGTAACCCACAAACTGGCACTTGACAGATTTGGACTCGACTTTGCAACTTGTCAATTTCTTAACCCACAAATCTTCAAGAAGGAAACATTAGGCTTTCAGCCCTTCCATAGTTCACATGGTGTTCCCTTAACTACCTTGCTTGCTGTATTATTAGGAATGTAAGTAGTTGTCTCTAAAGCATATCCCCAAAAGGAGACAGGGAGTGTAGGATGACTCATCATCAAGCGGACCATGTCAAGCAAGGTCCTATTCCTCCTTTCTAACACTCCATTCCACTAGGGTGTACCAAGAGAAGTGAGTTAGGATACAATCCCACACTCTCTAAAAAACGAGTCAAACTCTTGGCTCAAATATTCAGCCCCTCGGTCAGACCGAAGTGCTTTTATTTTCTTGCCAAGTTGGTTTTCTTCTTCATTCTTAAAGTCCTTGAACCTTTGGAGAGTCTCAGACTTATGCTTTATCAGATACATGTAACCGTATCTGCTGAAGTCATCCGTAAAGGTGACGAAGTACAGAAAACCAGATCTAGCACTAGTGCTCATTGGGCCGCATACATCTGAATGTATTAGCTCTAATAGCTCTGAGGCCCTTTTAGCAGTCTTGCTAAAAGGCACCTTTGTCATCTTGCCTCTCAAACAAGATTCGCGTGTGTCAAAAGACTGGATGTCAAATGACCCTAGCACTCCACTAGAGTGAAGCCTAGATATGCGCTTCTCATTTATATGGCCAAGTCGACAATGTCAGATGTAAGTAGGATTCATTTCATTTTGTTTAATCCTCTTAGTATTTATGTTATAGATTGAACTTTCACATTTTAGATCAAGGATATATAAGCCATTTTCGAGAAATGTTGTTCCATAAATAATATTGCCACATTGCATAGAAATTCTACCATGTCCAATATTAGATACGAAACCAAAAATATCCAACAAAGAAACATAAATAATATTCATGCGCATCGCAGGTACAAAATAACAGTTTCTTAGTTCAAAAACAAGTCCACTAGGAATCTCCAAGAAATAATGTCGGATCTCCATAGCCTGAACCCGAGCACCATTTCCAACTTGAAGATCTACTTCTCCAGATCCTAATAATCTCCTATTTCTTAGACCCTGCACATTTGAACAAATGTGAGATCCACATCCAGTGTCCAAGACCTAAGATGTAGAAATAGCCAGATTAATCTCAACAACATAAATACTTGAAGCAGCAGTTTTGCCCTTCAGTTGCTCCCTTAGCTTTGGACATGAGCTCTTCCAGTGCCTCTTCTCATAACACTCATGGTAGACATCGTCAGGAGAAGCAACCCTTGCTTTAGGTTGGGCCACCACCTTTTTGCCATTAGTTTTGGCCTTTTGGGCCTTAGACTTGCCTTAGATTTGGCCTTTCCCTTAGCAATGGGTGTATTGCCCTCGTTCACCAGCAATACTTCAGGAGTCTTCTTAAGAGACTGCTCAGCAAGCTTGAGCATGCCATGCAGCTCAACAACCGATTTATCCAACCCTTGCATATGGTAATTCATGATAAACTCGTTGTAAGACTCAAGAAGTGATCAGAGAATAATGTCTGCTACCAAGTCCTGTGGAACTGGTGAGCTGAGATGGGCAACTATATCAATATACCCCTTCAACTTTAGCACATGATTGCTAAGAGTAGTCCCAGCTGCCATCACAGTCGTGCAAAGTGCCTTAGTTGTTAGGTAATGTTCCTGACGAGCCTAATCTTGGAACATCTTTTTAAGTTGATCCATCATCTCATAAGCATGCTCGTCCATGAACTAATTCTGAAGATCAGAAGCCATGGTACCCAGCATGAGGCACGAGACATCTTGGTCATCCCTCACGTGCCGGTCATACTGCTCCACCATCGTCGTGGTGATGCCTCGACCTGTGGGAGGGCTAGCTGGTAAAGAAGCATTTAGTACATACTCCTTGGACTCTTGTCTAAGAACTATTTGTAAGTTCTTAGCCCAGTCCAGGAAGTTAGTCCCTGAAAGCTTCTCCTTCTCCAAGAGTGACCTAAGTGAGAGTGAGTTATTGTTTGTTGCAGCCATTTAAATTGCTTAAGTGAAATGGAATTATCTACTTGGAAGAAATCATTGCTTGAGTTAGAAATAAAGGACTTTTAAGCCAATTCAAATTAATAATTAGATTTTAATTTGTTTGTTGGTGATGTTAATTGGCTAACTTGACCAAGATCCACAACTTATCAATGACTGGCCGAACTAGGGCTCGCTAACCAACCATTGATTCATTTGGTAGGACAACCTATCCAATCCTTCCATGAAGTACTCTTGGTTTGATGGGCTTATTGACACTTTATCCATCTGTGCTTAGGGACCGCTCTGAGCTAATGCTACCCATGTTGAGTCAAACCACCATTCACATGTTAACCATACCAAGTATCCTAACCCTCGACGGCCCACCGAATACTACAATGTGCCCAGCTAGGGCATGGCGCACATTGCAGCATCAATGGGAGGAAGAGGTGTGAATGTGGGAAGCACTTTTAAATGACTCAATATTTTAATTTCTGGATTATAATTAAGTGATACGGCTTAGCATGCATAAACGCGGGTAATAATTTGGTGATCCATAGATCCATATTTTATGACAAATGCAATAGCATACTTAATTTAAAATAAATGAGATCTTATGGGCCTATAATTACAACCGAATGAAAAACTAGATATCCTATCTAATTCTTCATAGGCCGGACTGCAATCCTTCTTGGGCTCCCACCATGGGCTTGCTCCATCTGGGCCTTCCTCCATACTTGATGCAATTACAACAATTTTGTAAAATAAAATCTATTCTAAAATTAAATCAAAATAAAAAAAATGGCACACAGGCCATATTTCCCAAAATTAAATTACAACCAAAAATAATTTAGGGCCCATAGAACTCAACATCACATTTAAAACAAAGTACCTGTCATGCACATACATACCAATATGATGCATGATAATGGCATTCCAAATTATAAATGTAAATGTTAAGGCTAGTTACTTAGGGTGAAATTGCCAATTTTAACAAATGTGACTAAGGCCCATAAAGGCCCAATGGATAACATCCATAAATGCAAAATTAACAATTTTGCTCCCACTAGAATTTGGGTGGTCACAAATTTAAAATTAACTCTCCCAATTTTAACCGGTGTCACGGTTTATTGGGCCAATTTTACAAAGTCCATATTCAATTTAGTATGCAAACAATTAAATTAAGTATGCATGCCAACAAAATAAACAATTTAAATACAAATTAATTTTTAAAAAAATTAATTTAATTTGCATTAGGGTCCGGAATAAAATACCTGCAAAATCCAAAAAATGGGACCCCAAACCCACGAGCGACGCTGCTGTCCCTGCGGGCCAGCAGCTGCTGGTGTTGCTTGGCAGCAACAGCTTCTGCGTGCCACAGAAGCTATGGCCAAGAATTGGAATCGCTTTTGCGATTCAAATTTTGGCCAACTTTATTATTATTTTTTCTTTTAATCATAAAAAAAATATATCTAGCTAACAAATAAGAATAGGTAATCAATAAAAAAAAATGGATTGAAAACTAATTGAGGAAAAATAATCAAAAACCCCAATCCAATAGTTTTAGGGTTCATAAAAAACAAAACCAATTTAATAAGAACCCTAAAACCACATCCTTGAAACCCATTCTTTCTTCAAGAACGCTTTCAAGAACTAATTCTAATCAATCTAATGGACAAAACCTAGGCTCTGATACCACTGTTGGGATTCGTCATCGGAAAAATAACCTGGCGCAGTGGAAAATACACCGTTTAAAATTTCCTAGAATCCACCTATCGTGTACAATTACCATTGATTGAAATAAAACCAAATTGAATCAAGAGAGATTAACTCACCGGATTCGTCTCCTCTAGAGATTGCTGCAGAATCGTTTCTTGAAACTGCGATTTCCAAAGTCCGGTGCACGACCAACTATTAAGCGGGAACCGGTACTAGCCGAAGACGTGAAGGAATGGATGATTAAAGCTGGGATTTTCAGCTGTTTTGGGGCTGCTCTTGGTGGCGGAAATTTCCAGCAATTAATTATTTTGAATTAGGATTTTATTCCTTAAGTGTGCCCTTATATAGACACCTTATCTAATTGGGCTTTAATTAGGTTAATTAAACCCAAGCCCACTATGATTATAATTGCATAAATAAACTTTAATTAAAAAGTATATACTATGTAATTTAATTCCATTTGGCTAAATTTAATTACCCCTAAATAAAATTAAATCACATATAAGTAAACACAATATATACATTTAATTTTCCTACTAAGGAAAATTATTTAATTAATTGTTTACTTTTATGTAATTCAATTAATTGATAAATTAATTAATTAGATTATGTAAACTTATTAATTAAATTAAATTCAACCCAATGTTAATTAATTACCTTGACACTGAATGTCAACTAATTAATTAACGCATTCCTTCCAATATACATTACATGTACAATTTCTATAAGTTTCAGCTCAGTTGATCTATGTGCATGATCCTATGGGTCTGTCTTTATGTTGGCAGTAGGCCCAAGGCCTACAGACTGTAAGTTGGTTCTAGCAAACCATTACAGCCCCCAATTAAGACAGAGATGCAGCAGTTTTTCGAAGACACTCACCCTGTAGGAATCTCATAGTTTACTTTGCCTAACGATATCGATATGAATAAACAAGAGGTATGGTGTCCATCATCCTCTTCTATTGTTTATTATATTTCTTGATCTTGAGATGACTGATTAATCAAATAAGCACCGGCTTACTTGGGTATGGCCATACACTTATCAGTCCTACTCATCAAGTGGCCGATGATATCATCTCGGTATTACCCGAGGGGCAATTCCATCACTTCATCATCAATATCAACATGTTCACCGGTCCACCCAATCATACCCGTATTTAGCATCCTTTTACATACCTGTTAGGCGTATGTTAAAGTGAACCAGATTCCATATTGATATTATAACGAAATCTAGTCTGAGGACAAAAGAGACCTACTTAAGAAAGACGTATGACGCGACAACCATGTGGCGTTCGTGTGAGGATCGATCCAGTCCCATGTCAATGACATGTACCTATATTCATGACTGACTATACAAGTACTATGGCTAGTTAAGAACTGCCATACAGTCATCGAATATACAAGTATGTGGTTCTATTCGTTCCCACGATTAGAACAGACCTGGGATAGGTTTTATGATTATCAGTCAATGGATACTCTACTCATATTATAGCACAAGATATAAATGAAATAGATTAATTGCCTTTATTAATGTGACACAAATAATGTATTCATGCATGACTCTTACTGTATAATACAAAATACAAGAATCCAATGCCCTAAGAACTAGGGCACACCAACAGACCTAAACCCGGTGTTAGACCCAGATTTGCCACTTTTCCCCAGTAGATCCATCGTGGGTAACCTAAACCTCGTGTCAGGCTTAGATTTGCTTCCACCTTAAAACTTCAGCAAATCCATCACGGGTAACCTAAACCCGGTGTCATGTTTTGATTTGCTTCCACCTCTCAACTTCAGTAGATCTGTCGCGTGTAACCTAAACCCAGTGTCAGGCTTAGATTTGCTTCTACCTCTCAACCCCAGCAGATCCATCATGGGTAACCTAAACCCGGTGTCAGGCTCAGGTTTGCTTCCACCTCTCAACTTCAGCAAATCCGTCGAGGGTAACTTAAACCCGATGTCAGGCCTGGATCAGCTGCAACTCAGGTACGTCTTTCTTTTCTTCCATTTGCGGAGCTTCATTTGTGTTCTCAAATTCCCCTCAGGTAACCCAAGCCTAGTATTGAGTATTAAATTTGATCACGCGAGGGGCAGCTATAAGCACCGGGTTTTCCCGACCTCTATGATGAGAATTCCTGTGTTACCTATGGAGCGGACGAACGCGAACCGGACTTGAAAACGACAGAATGTTGCCTGGAGTTTCTCCAACGTCCTGAAAACTAAGCTATCCGTGATCTGAAATCCCCGAAAAGGCCTCTTGAGCGGTTTCTAGGGTTTAGGGTGCACGCCCGGTTTTTGAAATTTTACCCCAGCTCTTGCTAAAGCCACACGGCTCTAGCTTTTAAGCTAGAGCCGGGCGGCTCTAGACCAGAGCCATACGGCTATAGTGGTTGGCATAAGGGATTTTGGGCAAATTCAAAAAGTTAGGCAGCCATTTAATGTTCGAAATGATATGTGAGGAGAGTATAAAAAGAAAATAAAATCAGGAAAAAGAGAGAGGAGACTTTCGCAACCTTAGGCAGAAAACACTTTCCAAAGAAACAAAAAAAAAAAAAAAAAAGAAGCAGAGAAAAAGAGAGGAAGAGAGGCTGAAACAAAGCAACCAAGTGAGGAGCTAAGACCTAAAATCAATCTTAAAACACTAAGGACAAGTTCTATAACCTTTGCATATTGGTTTGGAACCACTTCAGATTCTTTTCGAGTTGTTTCAGATCGACAATCGGTTTTTGGCCGGTTGAGCTTCTAGGACAAATTCCAAGCTTTCAACCATTTCTTGACGTTCAAAGCATCAAAACAACATCAAGGTAAACTCTGAGAGGCCTTAAACCTGTTTGCATTGTCTTATCTGTGCGTTTTCTTTATTTTTGCAACTTTGAGAAATTAGATTGCCCGAATAGAGCCGGGCGACTGTGTTCATGAGGAACACAGCCGGGCGGCTCTGGTACCCAGAGCCTCCCAGTTTTGTTCTTCAGGGACAGATTTTCGAATAGTCCCGATAAGTAGAAAACAGTCCGTTTTCCATTTTGTGCATTCTGTTGTGATTATTTTCAGCCCAAATCCATCCGTATGTCATAAAATTTTGGTTTTCAAATTTCTGTACGTACGGATATTAGGGTTTTTGGTGTTTTATGGGTTTATTTTCTAAGTTTCAAAGTTGTTTCATCTGAGTCGGATCCATAGTCCAGCATTAGCGGACCCCCTGATCATATGAAATTCCTGGAAAATATTGAAAATGAGCAAAATGGTATTTTCACAAATGTTTTTGGTGTGTTTATTGCATTTTGGACCCTAGATGGATTGTGTATTTAGGAACCCACACGAACGGAACCCTGGATTTTGGGATAACTGACCCACAAAAATGGAAATTTGCATGAGCCAAATGTTTTCCAAAAATTGATTTTCCAGCATAAAAATTACAGGGCATTTCAAAACCGTTTTCCAGGTCTAACCGGTCCGATCGGTCTAGTCGACCCGGTTACCCCCTAAATGCATGCCCCCGTTTCCTAAATTCCCAATTCTGTCCTATTTGAGTCCTACATGGGTGTGCAGTATAAATTGTGCTAACCTATTTGTTTTGCAGCATTTATTTTTATTATTATTACTATATTTAATAGATTATCCCGTGTAAATTAGGCGGTTGTAATTTTTAGATCTTCGTGTACTTAGGCGATTGTAATGTGAGGACGAGAGTTTTTATCTTTTATTCGATTGGGTTGTATAATCGGCCTCTACTATTTTCTTGTATATTTTGGATGTATGTTTTATTTTTCTGCAATTTATTTTCTGCATTTTGCTTTAGCATCGGCTGATTAAAATAAACAAACTAGGGTTAGAGAAAGATAATAAAGCAAATGAAATATGGTAATATAAACTGTAAAGTGAAAGCAAGCTAGAGGTTAAGTAAGTGACTTGCCCGAACCCTAAATCTCTGGATTAGGTACGGTAGTCTACCCTCGGTAGGGAGCTGTACCGGAATTCCCGAATGAGCTGATTCAGGTGGTGACTCTGTCACTGATCTTGGGACTTAAGTTTCGAGGTCTTTAAGTTAAAACAGAAAAATGTTTTCTACAAAGGAATTTTCAAATCAAATCCATGATTTTCCTAACTCAAGATAAACAAAACCCATTTTCCAAAACCCAAAACGTAACAAGAACGTTTTCCCTGATTCACTATATAGCGTTCCTTTAAATTTAAAAAGGTCGTCCGCTCACAGATATCTTGAGGACAAAATGTGTGCATTTGCATATACATGCTTAACATTTTATAAAGCCATATGGTCTTCATGTTATCTATTTGTCTTTGTTAATTTATACATTAGAATTACGACATAAACATATCCATACACGTGTGAAACATGCATACACACTATGCTAACATTTGTTTCCTGTCAAAGGACAACCAAAATTGCTCATTGGAATAGAGAGCGTATTTCTCATGGTCAAAATTGAAAGTTCATTGGAAAGCACTGAGTCGACTCCATCCATGCACATTTTTATCAGTGAGACTATGGGTCTAGACTTCAATATCAGTGAGCATCTTAAACCGGGAACAATATCTAAAGCATCTAAAAGACAATATGAGCTGAGTAGCATAATAAGGTCTTTCTTGACCTTGCTGAATTTAGGGCTATGCTCTAAGTTAATTTTACCCTATTCTCTAGTTCTGGGGAGATTGACAAAGAAAGGGTCGCTCGTTAGAGCGTGAAATATTGCAAAGGAGATTGCGCTAGTTTCTCCATATACCGCCATCGATATTGATGCCTTGTATAGGGATGCTAATGAGACACTACCTATGGGTTTTCAAATGCCTAATGTTCACACTTATGATGGCATGCACCTAAGCCAATATATAACTGTAATGAAAGCTATTAGGCTTTCTAAGAAGTAACTTCTCAACTCCGTTTCCCTATCACTAGAGGAAGGAGCTTTAGCTTGGTATCACTCTTTGGGTAAGCAAGTGCAAGCAGACTGGCAAACCATGACTGAGGCCTTTCTAAAGAATTACCATTTCAACATGAAGATTGAGGTCACTAAGTGGTCTAGAACTGGCTTGGCAGAAACCTAATGAACCATTCATTGATTACTACACCAGATGGATGAACAAATTTTCCCTCATGAAGATGAAGCCTGCTAAAGGGGATTTGATCTGTAAGCTAATTGACGGGTCTCTTCCTGCTTGCAAGGAGGTCATATGGTTTCAGACCCTCAAAAATAATGTTAAAGCCTATAAGATGCAGTAGAGATCGACAAGAGGGGGTTGAACAAATCCAGTGGACAGTGTTTCAAAAGCCAAAAGGGAAATGGTTTTGAAGCATCAAGTAGTGGAAGTTACAATCTAGTTAGATCCAAGTACCATTACTAGAGCAAGATAATAAAGACTCCTTTCATGTAGGGAGATCATTTTATATGTACTCTCTTTATTTTCAAACATGAATTTTTAGATAACTTGATGATGTAATGAATTCCTCATTTCCTTACTCATGTGATGTTTACATTAATGGCACCATCTATGCATTAGATCATTTGACAGGCATACTTAACATTCATGACATTTTAATAAATGAAATTAATTCAGTTACAATTGAAATCCAAAAATGGCTTTAATCTTGAGTAAATTCTCTCATGAATAGGACTTGTGTAAAAAAAATAATAAAAAGAAAATAAAGAAAAGGAAAGCATGGTAGTCATCATAAGAACATTTTTTCCACTAGACAGTCCAGACCCTTACAATAACATGGGGTATAGATAGGGGCATTCTCATATATTAAATTTCATCTAGATGAAACTAATAAGATGTCACGTGATACTTGGCTTCGTTAAGGGCCAATTCATAAGCAACCAATCAGGATGCATATTCCAGTTCTCATTAAAAGCTAAAACAAAATTGCGATTGACTTCAGCTTCTAACAAGAAAGTTTCTCAAAGACCATAGAAATTGGTTAGACCATATAACTTCACAAGGCAGTACCGTAAATTGCCAAAGCTTCGTTATTCCTTTGATGATTCTCAACACAAAGGAATGTTTATCCATGAGCTTTAAGTGCCAATCCAAGTTTTCCATGAAGTACTAATACTCGAAGGCCACAAAATTTATCAAGAAGAGTCTACTCACTGGACACTAGATGCCTTGTGACATTGTAATTGATAGTTCCAACCTCCAGATTTACTCCGAAACAAATGGCTTGCAAGCACCTATGGATGAAATTCAACTTTCTCTTATTGAAGCATCCTAGATCTTCAAGCTTCAGAAGACTAAAGTTGTGAAAAGGCTAATTTCAATGAAGCCATTAGGATCATGGACATAGGGTGGACCAATCATCCTTATCAACACTAATGGCCTAGAATATTACAATGCTTAAAAAAAAAGCATGTTAGATTGAAAACCCAAAAAGGGTGGTCTAAATAAAAATTAAGATTGAAAACCTAAAAAAGATAGTCTAAGTATAAATTAAGGCACAAGAGAGAAAATGGTTAGCTAGAAAAACCGAAAGGACTAGTTGATAACAAGAGAGAGTAGTGCTCAAGATTGGAACAAAACTATTGTACCGAGATTGATTTCATCATGATAATGTCCTAAATGCTTCACATTATGTATGGATGTTCATAATGCTTACATGTGTCCTATTATGTTCAAACATCCAGTAGTAAGTCATTGCATTCAAATAGGTTCTATCCTTCCAACAGTTTTTATTCATTTTAGTACAAATGTGAAAGCAGGATTTTTTCGACCTCTGTGATGAAAGCCATAATGGTTAACCTTTATGTTTTAATCTCTGTGGAAACTGATTCGGGTGGCAATGATTCGAATTCAAGCAAACTTGAAACTTGAAACCTGAAAGAATTTGGAGAATTAGTGTTAGAAAGGAATCAAGACTTATAAGACTAAGAATATAGCCACACGGCTATAGGTATTGCAGCTGCACAACTATCGATACAACATCCATACAGTAGTCGAGCTATCACCAGTCTATATGGAAAGTGTCTTTTTTGGGGAGAGAACACCAAATCTTTAGATTATAAGTTTCTTTGAATTGAAGGGAGGTTCGTGATAGGAGATTACAAAGAAATAGAAAATGGAGAAGGGATTAAGGAGAGATAGGAAAATAACTTTAAAAAAGTTGTTGAGTATTTGAAAAAAAAAAAAAAACAAAAACAAAACCACAAATAACAATCTTTAGTTTAATTCTCAAAACCAAACCTTAAACCATTAAAGGCTTAATTTGTAATTGAAGTTACTGGAATCAAGGGAATCAAGTTCAATTTTTGGAATTCATGCTTTTGGGTTCAAGTTTCAAATTTATTTGAATCCGGATTTCAAGCTTAAACAATTGGTTTTATGTGTTGAATTCAACACTTGAAAAATGCTGCGAAGGTAATTCTAAGAGGCCTTAAATCCATTATATTACTTTGTGGGTTGATTCAGTGTATAGTATCATTCATTTTCTATTGCTCTATTTTACTAGAATTCTCATAATCCAAAGCTGTACAGCTGTCACTTTAGAGCTTTAAAGTTATGAATTGAAATATCATAATTTGGTAATTTGACTTTTAGCAATTTCTCGTTCTTTTTCAAAACTAGAGTCTTATAACTATTGTTTTGACATTAGAGTCATATTTTACATATTTTTATGCATTTTGCATACCAGTGTGACGTAGATTTAATTTCTGAAGTATATTGTAAACAATGTAATGATAGAATCATAAGTTTTTTGAAAATCAACCCACTTCTATACGTATAAAATGAATAAAACCGGATACTATGCTTTCAAAAATTGTTTTCAAAATAAAATTTAGCATTTTAAAATATTTTCTAGGTCTAATCAATTGATATCGGGTTCTTTTGATTATCCCTATTCACACCTAGAGCTATCTGGATTCCCCGTTTTGTGCCTATTTGAGTCTTATGTGAAAAAATTTGTTTTAGCTTTTATGTTTAATCATATGTTAGATGTATGTTATCTTTTATTTTAGATTTCGTGTATTTTAGGTGAATGTAAATATTAGATTTTTGTGTGTATAGGCATTTGTATCCCAAATTCCCTTTTATACAAAATGTATCCCCTTGGTTAGTCTATTTAATCGGCTTGTAATGACTTACTTTTCTAAATCTATTTAATTCAAGAATTTATTATAGCTTTCCTGTTTAAGCATTTAGATAACTTAAAATAAACCATAGAATTATAAAAGGCATTGAAATAAAAATGATATTGTAATATTTTGAATCAGAAAGGAATGGGTAATTTGTCCATACTCGAATCTCTGACTAAAAGTTATAGCTATTCTTACTCAGCAGGCTATACCGCAATTTCGCGGTTTAGCTAAATTGGATGGCGACTCCTATCACTTTTAGTGAGATTGATGATTTTCATTCATTTTCTTGCTAATTTTTCAAAACCCTAAATCTTTTATTTTGTTAAAACCCCGGCCCGACCTCGCAGCCTGTGCACTTTAAAGGATCATTTGCTCACAACAGATTATTTTTGCTCCAGTTAAGTAGTTTAGTATCCTCAGGGAGGACACCTTGATGGCTCTCCTCAACCTATTCACCAATAAGATAGTATGGACATGCGCTTTGCATTAAAAAAGAGAAAAAAAAAAGAAGAAAAGAAAAAAAGGAAGCTTGCTAAGTTGAAAATCCAAAAAGGGCATTTAAGCAAAAATAAGGGTAGCTCGTTAAGTAGAAAACTCAAAAAGGTAGCTTAGGCATAAATTAAAGCAGTTCACTGAGTTGAAAACCCAAAAAGGGCGACTCAAGCAAAAGTTAGAGCATACTCCACTCTAGGGGCATATCCAGCCCGTAAGTCATTTTCATCATGCACGAAACTAGGGGCATTTCTACGGCACATTTGAAGATGCCATTAACAAGGAAATGATGAACTAATTTGTCTCATACACAAAGCTGGTGGCATATCCAGCCCGTAAGTCATTACCCTCATGAATGAAACTAGGGGCATGTCTATGCCCCAAAAAGTCATTACCAAGAATCTCGAGCCTTTTTGCTTGTTCACAAATCGAATGCCATTCGAGCAAATAGTATTCACCTAATAGTAGTTGAATTAGAAGACTTCTGTGAGCAGATGACATTTTCATGAAACAGAAAAAACGAAATATGGCAAAGCTCATTGTGGTGCAGACCACAAAATTGGGGTTTTGTTGATTGAATAAGTAAAGACATTGATATGGAAATTCATTTTTGGAAAATATGATATTTGTAAAAGATTCGAGACCGAAATCTCAAAAAAAGGTATAGGAGTCACCACCCGACTCAGCTCAGCCGAGAAATTTAGGTACAATGGAAACCAAGTGAGGGCAGTTATACCTTCTAAAGATTTATGTCTGGATGAGTTACTTACTTATTATCTAATTAAAATAAATGTTTCAACAATCAAATCGTAGCATTTTATAGAACTATGTTGATTTTATTTGGAGCATATGACATTCATACAAGGTATAGAAAGCAGTTGATAAATTAACTATACATATCGAATCAAATAAACTACCCTAAGGGATACATGTGAATCAAATGGGGAATCTGTTAGGATTCATCACGGAATATCAATCTAGTGGCAGTGGAAGCAGATTAAGATTTTCTAGAATCCATGCCCAGGAGCTTATGAAGACAAAACCAAAAACAAAATTGAGAAAGAAAAAGATTAGACCTCATCTTACAAGTCTCTTCCAGACACAACACAAATCAAACGAGATTCCCTCCATACTCACGTGCACGGAACGCCTATTGAACAAGCACCCATGATAGCGTCAGATCAAAACTTGAGAGGAGAGCAAGGGGGTGGCTAAAAATTTCAGTATCTAATTAGGTCTAGGGTTTTCACTCTTGAGTGGGTTTATATACTCATTTAGCCCTGGGCCTTAATTAATTACCTTAGGTTATAATTTAATTCCAAATTTAATTTAATCATACATGTACGAATTAATATTAAACCATATAATATGATTTGTAGCATGTCAATTTAATTCGTCTAATTAAATTAACCCAAAATTAATTAGACACTACTCAAGAGAAAATACATATAAACCTATATATATATATTAACCATATTTCCTACACAAAATAAATACATTAAATTAATTTATTAAATTAATTCTATGAAACCCAATGATTATTGATTATATTATTTTCATCAACCCAATTGATCTATAATTTAATCAATAAATTTCTCCTCTCCGGTAAGCATACTTGAAGTATACAGCTGACTCGTTAAGTACTGGTTCAGACGTTTAATGTATACGATCTTGTGGGCCTATCTTTATGCTGGCAGTGGGCCCATGGCCCACAGACTGTAGTTAGGCTCTAGCAAGCCATTACAACCCTCAATTAAGACAGAGACTGCAATCTAACGAAAGTTGTAACCTTGTAGTATAACTTCTATCTCCCATGCCATTGATATCAATGTCCAACACAGAGGCATGGTATTATCACCCTCTTTTGTGTCCAGACATTCACTTGATACTGAGTGAACTGATGCTCACAAATAAGTACCAACTTATTTGGGAGTGGGCACACTCTTATTAGTTGCACTCATCAAGGGGCCGTTGATATCTTCTCAATCAATCGTTGAGTGAAATATCCCTTTTGCATATTCATGGCTTTACCATGCTCACTGGCACACCCAATTGTACCCATATTTGGTGCCCTGTTATAGGCCTTTTAGGCACACGTGAAAGTGTGTGACTTCACATGCAACTCCATAATATGGTCAGGTCGAAGGATCCAATATAAGTACTACAAAAGAATCACTTGTGATACTATGCCATATGGATTTCTCGTAAGTGGATCTGTCCAGTACCATGCTCGATTACATGTACCCATATACCCAATTAACAATCCATGTATTATGGCCCGTAAGACAGTGCCATGCAATCAAGGTTATGTTAGTCTTTTGTTCCGTTCATTCCCATGACTGGAACAGACTATGGATGGCTTTATGGTTATATCATTTCCCTATCCATGGTCTCACTGCCAAGTGCATGGCACTTAACAACATGGATATAGACATGACCATTGGATACTCCATTCATATTTATTGCATAAGATATAAAACAAATAGATTGTGCCTTTATATATTTACACAAGTGTATAATACATCAATCCATAAATGGTCTAAGAATGTATGATACAAAACAAGGACCAATGCCTTGGGACTAGGGCATTCCCAACAAAATCAGGGTATAATCGCCTAAAATACACGAGTTCATCTAATATAAGAATAATATAAACATACATTTAATCCTGCAAAATAGATGTTAGTTACACAAATGATCACATCTAAGACTCAAACAAGACAGAATTGGATCATAGAAGTATCGGGAACATGCATCTAGAAGGGATAGTCAGAGAGACTCAGCTAGTCCCACCGGCTAGAACTGGAAAACATTTTGAAATGTTCTTGTATTGATTTTTTAGAAAACGGCTTTTGAAAATGGTTTTACTAGCCAATTGTTTAAAATGTCAAGCGAGTTTTTTCATCCTATGATTAATCTTGAATCCCATTTGCGGGGGATTTATACTTGACATGAAATTTAATCTAGGTCAAAAAGCAGTGAACACTTATAAACGGTTTTGATGCATGGGATAACGGATTGGAAATTCCAGACCAGAACAACCAGAGCTATACGGTTGAAATGAAAGCCGTACAGATAAGGAATAACATTTGTACGGCTATGGAGAAACCATACAAATGTTATACTTGAATATGTAGAAAATGCTGAAATTTGAATTGAAGAAAAACTAGCTTTTGAAGACAAGTGCCGTGTGGCTCTAAGTTAGAGCAGTGCGGCTCTGGTTTGAGCCGTACAACTCTTACCTACAAATCCGGGTAAATTTTTGAAAAAGCTTAATAACAATAAATAAATGTCCAAGCACATAAAGACTTGACCAGAAAGTTGTAAATGGACTTTAAGACCTCTCAAAGGTTACCTATGTAGCCTGCTTATGTATTTGAGCGAGATTTCCAACCCGATCTTTGCAATTTCAATCGGATTCAACTAAGTACCAAAATGGACTACAAACCTCTTGAAACCAAACTAGATCTAGGTTGAAGATAGTGTTTTGTAGGTTTGTTTTACGGAATTTATGTTTAGGTTAGTAGATTCGAAGCTTAATGCTTCTCCTCTCCTTCTTCTTTCTTTTCTTCTTTCCTTCTTTCTTTTTTCCCTTTTAGATATCCCTTCAATCCAAAACCCTTTCTCTGGTTTGAAAAATGCTCTCTCCCCCTTCTTCCTTGTTCAATCCATCCGTTTATACCCATTAAAATCCAAAATTTTCATTTCCAAGAGAAAGTCAAGGACTATTGGATTAGAGTCGTGCAGCTCTTGTGTCGACACCAGTACAATTGTTGTTAAAGCCACATAGCTCTTGACGCAACACCCGTACGGGTGTCGACCCGGAGTCCGTGGTTTTGGTCGATTTCAGGTTCAGTTATAAGCTTTTTTTTTAATTCAATTTTCACTCCTTGGACCAAGTACCTATAGAATACTCAAAAGGATAACCGAAGGGTTTTCATCACTGAGGCCAGAAAAATCCATGCTCACAAGATGCCCCACGTGGATCTAAATTCACAGTTTATGGGTTTACCTTATCTAATGGTGAATTTGGATGCACAATAGAAAGCGCGAAGAGTAAAGAAAAGAAACATACCTGCCCTTGGCATCAGTTGAGCGAGTTGGCTGATTGCTACCTTTTAGGATTGTATAGGACTGATTACCTTTTAGGGTCGTGTAGGACCGGTTACCTTTTAGGATCATATAGGACCAGTTACCTTTTAGAGTCGTGTAGGACCAGTTACCTTTTAGGGACGTGTAGGACCAGTTACCTTTTAGAGTCGTGTAGAGCCAGTTACATTTTAGGGTTATGTAGGACCAATTACTTTTTAAGATCGTGTAGGACCAGTTACCTTTTAAGATAGTGTAGGACCAGAGATTTGGTTGTTTATGAGATGTTCAAGTGCTGGCTATTAGGTACCCGCAACGACGAGGGAAATTCTAATGTATCATGGAATACCAAGAATGATAAAGGAAATTCTATTTTCTTTATGTGCTGAGACACTTAGAACGATAAAGGATGTTCCAGTGTGCTAGGACGACTGAAACCGCAATGGATGCTTCGGTGTGCTGAGACACCTAGAATAATAAATGATGTTCAATGTGTTGGGATGACTGAAATCACCATAGACATTTCGGTGTGTTAAGACACCTAAGAACGATGGAAAGGAATGAGTTGGTCATGATACGTTGGATAAGTCAGTGAATTATGAGATATGTATTTATTCCTTGATTGATTATTTTGGAAACAAAATTTTTTGCTCCTTTGATCAAGAATAAATACGAGTCAAGGTTCATCATAAGATGTCAAATCAAATGGCTATAGGGTGCTGAAGATGCATAATGTATGTACTAATGGTTTGGCAATGAGACTTCGTGCTCCTTTGGTTGAGAATAAAGATGCGCATGGGCCATCTTTTTATGCTTTTCCTTTGGGACACCTTATGTTGTTGGGGAAAACTGTTCCCCTGTGTGGCTCATTCTTGTAAATGCAATGGATATTCAATGTATATGAAAGTATGTATGCTTGTGTGCAAATGCAGACGCGAATATTCGTAGGCCTACCCTAGCTTGCTGTCCTAGCTTGAAAATTATTGATCATTCACCTAGGCTTGTTAGGTGCCACTTTTGCTCAGGTATTGAAAGGCTTACAAATAGAGTTCTAGTGATGAGAATATGTTGCCTCAAAACAGTGAATTTGGGTTTAAAACTTACGACTGTGATGGTTTTCAGGTCCAAACTAGTTTGTTTCTACTGTAGAATAGTGGAAAGGGTGCCCCTTCATTGGCTGCTATCGGGTGATTACATTGCACCCATCATTAACTATTAGATGATTAATGCATGCCCCTTTTTAGCTATTAAATGGTTACTGTATGCCCCTTGTTGACCATTGGGATGAATGAGTCTAGTATTGACTTATCGATAGTTTTGATAAGTACAGCTTGGACATGCCTCTGGGAATGGAATACACTTCAGCCTTTACCTTGGGCTGCCTTTTCTAATTTTAGTTTAGTAAACTGCTTTATCCCTTGCCTGATTTTCTAGTTATATGACCTTAGCATGCCTTTCGTAGCTTGTTGCCGGGGATGAGTGAGCTTGACATTTGCTTGCTAGTGGTTTCAAAAGGATTAAGATTTGGCATGTCATCAGGGATGAGCGTTTACTACTAGGGATAAGTGGTCCCTTGTTAGTGCTGATAGTCGATTTCTAGATGTTGGTTTTCCTCGGATGCAGCCTGCTCGAATGTAATGATTTACTAATAGATATTTATATGCAATGTCACAATGTATGCAATATGAGCATCTAAGCGGAAATCAAACATGCATAACATCATCATGATGTAACCATAATGAGTGCAACAAGGAAATCAAAAGTGACTTTGACTTTGAGCATTACCCTCTCTCATTACCAACACGTCCTTTCGATTTTCCATGTCAGAGATTTTCTCGTGGCAGATTTCCTCTTTGTGATAAGCTATTTTGAATCCGAGTATTTCACTTTCTTCCTAGACAGGTGGTCCCAAAATTCTACATAAATTGTCTAGCTGAGTTGACTTCTCCATATTGTTCAATCTTGGGTTTGGAGAGCATGTCTTGATATATTTGTTGAAGGCCATAAGGACATTACCCTGGATAATATCAAACGATTTAGCCATTATCTGTTCCTAATGTTAGGAATTTGTATTTAGGTGTAAGACACTTTTCTAAATGTGTTTTGTTATGTGCTATAACATATAGGTGGACATTTACATGCAATGACATGACATACGCATATTGAATATCGAAATAGAATATGAAACATCCATGATATAATGAATGTGGGTACATTAGGAAAAGTCAAACTGTGGCTTTTACTTTGATCAATGTCTTTTCTTGTTACCAACGTGTCCTCTTGGTTTTCCATATCAAAGATTTCCACTCTTTTTTTATTTATTATTATTATTATTTAAGGTAGTATCCATGTGGACTGATGCATGTTGTTTTGATGCCTTTCATCCCAGGCTTTCCTTCTTTGTGGGATTCGTTCTTGGATCTAAAGTTTTCAACTCTCCTATCGTGGTAATGTAGAGTTTACTTTGAAGGTATTTCGTTTGTTGCTCTATTGACTTGACATATGTAGGACTATATTTCTTGATCAGTTCTTCAGAATTTGAGTAGGAATCGTTCTTTCACTATTTGCTCTTGACTGAGGTGTTGTATGATAACCTTTTGATTTCTAGTGCTCGGATATCAAATTCTCTTTTCATTATTTGTGTTATCTACATCTCATCTTGGACTCCAGTTGCTTTATATTGGTAAGTGCAAATGTATTAGGCCGTATTCCCTATGGTGACAAGAAAAAGGTGGATGAGACAATGTGAATGACATTGCTCCAGGATTCGTGTTTAAGAAAGAAATGGGTTAATGGAGCAACATAGATGATGTAGCCCCATATTTTAGGTGATTTAAAGAAATGAGTTAATAGGGTAACATAGATGGGGTAGCCTCGAGATTCAAATGTAAAAAGAAAATGGCTTTTTTCATGTGGGGAAGCATGACAAAGGTTTTCCGAGCACTCACATATTGAAGAGACTTGGTCGATTTAAGAAATAAATTGAAGATGACTTTGATAGGGAAGTGAGGTTGCATATCAGGATGCAACTGGAGTCAATATCCATTAACTTTTAATGATAATCACTTCACGTAAGCTTTGTCTTCCACTGGTTGAATGACCCACAGGGATACCATTCTCTTTTTTATTTTTATTTATTTTTTCTTTATTTTTTTCTTTTTCTTTCTATCTCTCACTCACACTCAAGAAAGAAACCTGATAAAAGCCACAGCCACCTTTTGGTTTTCCTGCTGCACTTAAATTCATGCATTCAAATGCCGTGTGTGTTTAATATACCCTTTTAGATAAACAATAAATGTATAATGTCATGCATGTTGGAACCCATCTCGGCTTGAAAAAAAAACAAGTTGTAGAAGTAAAAGTTTTCAAGCTAGGGTTCAAGCCCAAGAACACAAAGCTAGGTTATGGATCTAAAGAAAAAGATGAGAAAATGGATTTCTCACCTAAGCCATCCTCACACAAGAGATTGATTTGACTAATGACTCCACTTGTCACATTGATTTGACTAATGACTCCACTTGTCACCCCTCTATGTTCACACACATGAAGTCATACAGGCGGGGCTCGAGTACTAGCTCTCCATACCGATGGTTTCTCTTTGATGCCAAGAACCCCTTTTTGCTCAAGTGGAAAAGATGGTCAGAATTGATGGCTAGGTTATTAACCTATGGGTATTAGGGTTTTATGTTTACTTTTTATGTATGAAACATAAAAGCAAGGTACCCAAAATACCCTCCCTTGTAAAATATCCACCATACTCTACATGAATTATGATTTAACCAAAATTACCATATGGTAACTTTGAAAAACCATAAAAACCAATTTCTCATCATAGGTTATTTTATTTTATTTGGACTTGATGATTAATCCCATAGAATAAAATAATCCAATAATCCAATAATTAATATGTATCTAATACATATATCAATTGGTCCATCATAAAGCCCGCCTAAACTCCCTAGCGTGCGATCCTATAAGCCCATCCGTATGTTGGCCATGGGCCTGAAATGACATTCGGCCCATAAGTTGTAAGTGGACTCAAACAAGCCGTTACAACCCCTAATTGGGATGTAGATGTCAAAATCAAACCAACATATACCTGAAGTATTCTTATACGATCCTTTGCACATCTGGTATCGGTGTCCTACACAAGGCATGGCACTATCATCCTTCTAAGTGTTATGATATTTACTTGACATCTAAGTAGACTGATAAGATCAAATAAATGATTATCCAATCATTCTATTTGGGTACGACCATGCACTACTTGGTCTCACTCATCAAGAGGTCAGTGATATCATCTCTTCGGTGAAGAGATAAGCAATTCCTTCACACTACTCCAAGTCCTAGCATGATTCCTGATATACCCAACGTACCCATACTTAGCATCCAGTTACGGGTCCACTAGGGACACTTCAAAGTATACAAGGTCACATCTAGGAGTGTAGTAATATCAAGTGGAAGGATCCAATTTAAGCAACACATGTGAAACACTTATGACACTAGACCATGTAGTGTTCTCACATGCGGATCTATCTAGTTCATTGTTCACTAACATGTACCTATGTCCTTGATAGACATTCCAAGTCCTATGGTCGGTAAGACACCACCCATCCCACAAGGAGCATACTAGTCTTTAGTTATATTCATTCTCGTGATTATAATAGATTAGGGATAGCTTTAAAACTGTGTTCTTTAAACTCGTGGTCTTACTCGTTCAGTACACGCTACTATCAAACATGAGTGAACACCGGTTTATGGATTCTCAATATTTATTAATTACATAAGTAATTCAATAAATATGATTATGTCTTTTATTAATATAGAGTAAATGTATTCTCATACGTAAAATAAATAGAGTACATCATAGAGGGACTAGGGCATAACTTAACAATGCACCTATGACACATGGATAGGATAATAATAAATGCACTAGAATAACAAATTGCTTCAAAGTTTTACCACATGATGGGCAATGTAGGTGAACTAAATTCCTCACAGGCTGGAGATTTTTATGAGTTCAGAATTTGGCTTTGGAGTTGTGAGCGAATGATCCTTTGGATAGGTTTACGGGCCACGAGACCAAGCCAGGCATTTCAGTGAAAATGAAAATTGGGTTTTGAAAATAGTGAGAAAGTGAATGTAACTAAACAATCTCACTAAAAGTGACAGGAGTCACCACTCGGTTTAGCTCAATAGGGAAATTACGGTATAGCCAAACTGAGTAGGAATCACTATACCTTTTAGTCAGAGATTCAGGTTCAGATAAAATACATATTTCTGTCTGGTTTAAAATGATCGTTAACTGTATTGAATTGTGCCTTTTATATTTTTTATATTGATTTTAATTACACTAAATGCTCACACGAAAATATAAATAAATTCAGAAAAGATAAAATATTGCAAACCAATCGAATAAACTATCCTAGGGAATACATATTCGATAAAAGAGGATCAGGGGTACAAAATGCCTATATACATAAATCTAATATTTACATTCACCTATTTTACATGAAGTCTAAAATAAAAGCTAGCATTCATCTAATCTAGTACTATCTGCAAAATAGGGGTTAGGATACAAAACATATATACACAGAAGACTTAAACAGACAGAATGAGGGATTTAGATAGCTCGGGCATGAATGGGGGAATCGAATGAATCCAGTAGATTCACTCGATTAGATTTGGAAAATCTTTTAAAATGCATTTGGATTGGACTGGAAATTCATTTAGAAACTCATTTGTCTATTTAACAATTATACATGCCCAAATGAGTCGGTTTTCAAGAGATTGGATCTTTATTGTTGCATTGGTCTATAACAATTTGGAAATTAAATTTAGGGTTTATGAAATGCATAAAAATTCAAATAAAATAATTTTGATTTTTAAGACAATAGCCGTACGGTTGTAGGTTACAGTTGTGCAGCTGTTCTCCAAAACCATAAAATTCAATTTTATTTAAATTAACTAAAAACGATTCTAAGTTTTGAACTACAACCGTATGGGTGTATGTAATAGTTGTACGGCTATAGAAACACCCGTACAGATCTGGTTCACCAAAAAACCATAAAACTAAGCAAGAGAGAAAAGCTTGAATTGATGCACAAAACTCCAATGGATTAAGGCCTCTCAGAAATTACCCTTGGAGCGTGTTTCTAGTGTAAATATCGAAGAAAACCAAGTCTTAAAGGTTGAAATCCAAAACTAATCAAAATTGAACTTTTTGAACCCAAAGAATAAATCCCCAAATTCAACCGTAAACCCACGAATCCAGTTGCAAATAAGCCTCTGCTAGCTTAGGTAAGGTTTGGAATTTGGTTTTGGTGAGTTAACTAACGAGTTTTTGATTGGTTTTTGGTGAGTTGTATTCTCTGTTTTTGAGTTTCAGTTTTGAGATGATGTTCTTCTTCTTTCTTTTTCTTTCTTTTTGTTGTAAATTCTTATAATTGACCTTAATTTATTATATAATAGTCCATCAATGAGCTTCCTTCAATCCAAAGAAAGCTTGAAACTGTAGTTTATCAGTAATCTTTATTGTCATCCTTGCAAAACTCCACCTGTCTTTGTTTCCAGGTAGGCTCCTGATTCAACTACATTCGTACGGGTGTAATAATTACAACCGTATAGTTTTTCATATACCCATACGGGTGTCGTTTTGTTTCCAGCCTTAGTTTTTTAATTCCTCGTCAAGTTTAGTTCAAGTTTAATTAAATTGGTATCATCAGTTCTTAACTCAATTTGGACAAAGATTCATACATAAAGGTTAATCATATCGGCTTTCAACATAGAGGTCAAAAAAATATGGTGCTCACAGGAGTTTTAACATTGGGTACATTGCTTAGATTTGGACTTAGGATTGAAGTTTGGCCATGGAGTTTAGGTTTGGAGTTTAGCTTTGGAGTTTTAGTTCCAATGGCTGTTGGCTTGAAATGGTTCTTTGTGTGCAAGTTTGGTTTTCTTAATATGTATGCCCATGATCGATCCCTTAGGTATTGAAGGCACTGCTTAAATTGAAACTTTAGATTGGTGCACTTCCTCCACATCGATTACTAATGGTAGCATCTCGGATTGTGGCTTATCAGGGACTACCGGTCTTAGTTGATGAATGACTCGGTGGAGACATTGTCATGCCATGTTTATTTATTTATCTCACAAACTTACTTTTCAAAAGAAAATTCGATCATAGCCAAATTCACTTTTAGGTACCCTGTTGTACTCAGATTGATGTCATGCATCTTAATGTTAGACATGTTGGATATGTCTTTTCATATGATCAAAGCATGTATCTATGTACATACAAACATCACATGAGTAAAAGGATAATAAACTACATTGCATTCAAAATAGCTGTTCTAGGGTTCAGCATTAGTACAATGCACCTTACAAACAAAATGAGCTCTCTTCAAGCAGGGAGTCTTTAAAAAGTGTTAATCTAGAGAATCTGGTTATTTTTTTATTGGTCACAACTTCTACCTCAGTGCCATTGCCCTACTGTTTTTCCATCAAATCAGACCATGTAGTTATTCACAACGCTCTTTTTGGTGGAAAATCCTAGGAGTTTCTTTCATTGCCATAGATTGTCTATCAGGGTTAGATGGAATTTTCAATTTCCCTTCATTAATTGGCTTCTGAATCTCATCTCTCAAACACAAGCAACCATTGGTCCGATGGCTTTTTGCCACATGATAAGTGCAGAAATTATTCTTGTATGTTTCTGTTAGTACTACAAATGGCTTGATACTCTGCAATAGGTCCGCCTTTCTACACTTGGTGAATAGCTTGCCCAACGAGTCGGCCCATGGAGAGATGCCTTTTTTCTTACCCTTGATAGGTAGACTATGGATATATTGAGAAATGAAGTTAGTTTGGACATTAGACTTAGGCGGTTCTCTCAATTCTAATCCACTGGTCAACCCCTGAATATCCTTTCACAACTAGTAGCGTTCATTGGCTCAGTGGCTAGTCACCACCTTATATGTGCAGCGATTATCCTTATCAGCCTTAGAGGGTGATATATGAGGTTTGACATATTGCAGCAGAACATTATCTTTGCATTTTTGGAAGATCTGATCTAAAGATGTAGTCTCGAGAGAAATCCAATGGTTCCCTTGGCTTTTGGTTTGACTAAGGTGTCTTTGAGAGACTACTGCAACACCTTCTGGATGACTTGTAACTTTCATAATTTAAGAAGATATAACAAACATTTTGTGGTTACCATAGTGGTTGGTATCAGTTCCACATCCATATTTAGGCAGATCTGAGTCACGATAGGGGGCCTTTTTTTAGTGCTAGGAATGAGCGGTGAGAGTTGTGATGCTCTACTTCTTATTGGCATTGCAGCTAGAATTTGTGCTTGCCACATTGCCTATTTCTTCTTCAAGCTTTGCCACCTTTCTTTCTAATTCGGTACACCTTGGACAACCCGCCGCGCATAGGGAGGAGCACCACCGCTGGTTATGTCGTGTCCGTTTTGGATTTTTTCAGGTCGAGTTTTCATTTTAAAATTCGCAGGTATTTTAATTTTAACCCAGGCCCGTAATACAAATTAAATTAAAATATTTCTGAATTAATTTGTATTTAAATTATTTATTATATTGGCATGCATATTTAATTTAATTGCTTTATGTATTAAATCGAATATGGTTTAATTTGTGAAATTGGTCCAATAAACCGTGGCACTGTGTAATATCCTGAAAATTTATATGTAAATTTTGATTTCTAATATTATCTTTAATATTACTATGATTAATTTAAATATATAAATATATATATATATATAAAGAAGAATGCCTCAAAATTATAAAATTAGTTATCCCATTAATTATTTGATGGAATTATAATAAAAACAAAATAATAATTAAAAGTAAATAAAATAGAAAGTTCTGGGGGTGAAAATTATATACACAGTAAGGATATAATCAAAAGGAATTAACAGTTATGTGGAGGAATTTAGAAATTTAAAAATATATTACTTAAGGGCAAATTAGTAATTTTATAGGAAAGATATTTTATAAAAAAATTATATATAAAGAAAAGCAAGAAAGAAGAGCAGAAAAAGGAGTGGAAAACGCTAGACTTCTCTACCTCCATCAACTCATAACCATTTCTTTCTTCCTCTCCCTTCTCAAGCTCAATTCTTCCACATACGACCTCCGTTTTTCGAGTTTTTGGTAGTGAATTGAAGCTAATGACATGTACTATAAATAGATGTAAGTTCTAAAGTGCAAAATTAAGTGTTTAGAAGGGGTATTAAGGAAAAGAAATTCGTAACTATGGCTGTCACCCCCATTTCTACATGTTGCAGCCTTAGTTTTGAAAATCTGACTTCAAAAATGAACTCAGGACGCAAAGAACCTTTAGGTAAGGTGGAATTCGAAGCTTTCAAGGTAGCTTCACCAGCGGTCGAAGCTTCACTGGAGAAAATATGATTTTCTCCAATCCGTTGACTTCCCGGCTGTTTTAATGCGATCCAAAGTTACCTTTGAGCTCCTGTAATTACAAGGGTCATGATGATGTACTCGGTTTGTCCATAGGTCAAAATTTAAATTTCCGACGACCGCACATGGTGTAGACGGTAGAGTTTTCTGGCGAGGTACAATAAATATAAAATTAAGTCTAGAAAATTTTAAATAATTATTTAGAGCAACTTTAGTTCTTGGAATTTTTGGTGATTTCTAATATGTTATTTCCTATTAATTATTGAATATTGTTAAATTACCCAATATTGTTGGTTAATTAGTTTAATTGGTAGTTATATGTGGAAAAAGGTTATGAGAAATAATCTAGAAGTGCATAAGGTTGAATTTGAGATTAGTTTGGTAGACTGGTTTTTATATGAATAAAGTTATATGCATGAGTTATATTTTTTTTAAAGGTACTAGAAGGTTATTTAATTTTATAAAGTAAGATTTAGTACAAGAATTTCAAAGTTTGTTACCGGTGAATATAAACTACATAGTTTGATTCATAATTGATTAAATTGGTTGTGAGTATATATATATATATATATATATATATATATATATATATATATATAAGATATTTTTGGTTTATTGTAAATCAATAACCTAATGAATATTTTACCAGAATAATAATTTGGTTCCAATGTTCAAATGAATAAGAACCGAGCTAGTAGCCGCTTGGTTTAGTAATGTGGTTAGGGGTACTTGGCTCATAACCAGGAATTCCCTGATATGCATACTTGCCAATGTAAGCATACTGGTATATATATATTCGTATAAGGTTACGTATTTACGGTATTATTGATTGTTGTTCATTGAAGCTGAAGTTGTATTTGGGTATAATTAGTTAGATAGTTTACTACTACTTATATTGAAACTTGTCTCATTATTATTGATAAAATTTATGGAGCAATTATATAAATGTTTAAGCCTACATTTAAAAGATAAATCACTATATTAGTTGGCAGCACATGCACATGCAATTTGCAGTTGTTGAATTTTCAAATTTTTAGAAAAGTGTTTGAAGCAATATGTATTATTTTGGTAGTTTCTTGGTTTTTTGTGAATACTTGCATACCATATTTATGGTAGTAATTTATTATGATTGATACCTGTGTATGTAAATAGCGGTAGAACAACATTTTATTGAAATTCATTAATGTAATTAATAGATTAAGAAGAAAATTGGGTCTTATAGAATAAGAAGAACTACGTGGCTTTGATTCCCAAATCGGAATTTGGGGTACGTAGGAAGCTTGATAATAAATAATTATCAAGTCCAAGTCAAATAAGTATATTAAATTAGGTAGATTATATTTAATTTTACTGATGCATTAATATAAGATTATTCTATATTAGGATTTGAAGATTATGTCAACAAGGAATTTATTTGGATAGTAAGGTTATTGTTGGGTGCTTCAATAGATGTTAGGAGGAGTATAAGGTTAAAATGTTTTGGAGTTGGGTGTCACACACCGGTTAAAATTGGGAGAACTAAATTTCGAATTTGTAACAACCCAAATTCAAATGGAGCAAAATTGTTAATTTTGCATTAATGGATGTCATCCATTGGGCCTTTATGGGCCTTAGTGATATTTGTTGAAATTGGCGATTTCACCCTAAGTAACTGGCTTAACATTTATATTTATAATTTGGAATGCCATGATCATGCATCATAACGGTATGTATATGCACGATAGGCACGTTGTTTGAAATGTTGTAGTGAGTTCTATGGGCCCTTATTTCTATTCGGTTGTAATTAATTTTGGGAAATATGGCATGCGTGCCATTTCTTTTATTTTAATGTAATTTTAGGATAGATTTTATTTTTTGTAAAAGTATTGTAATTGTATCAAGTATGGAGGAAGGCCCGGATAGTGCAAGCCCGAGGAGAATTGCAGTCCAGCCCAATGGAGAATTAGATAGGTTGTCTAGTTTTTCATTAGGTTGTAATTAAGGCCCATAGGATTTCATTATTTTAAATTAAGTATGTCATTGCATTTATCATATAATATGGATGTATGGATCACCAAATTATAACCTGCGTTTATACATGCTAAGTCGTATCACTTAATTTTAATCCAGAGAATTAAAGTATGGAGTTGTTTAAAAGTGCTTCCCATATTCACACCTCTTCCTCCCATTGATGTTGCAATTTGCCCCATGCCCTAGCTAGGTACATTGTAGTATTCGGTGGGCCGTCCAGGGTTAGGATACATGGTATGGTTAACATGTGAATGGTGGTTGACTCAAAATGGGTAGGCATTAGCACAGAGCAAGCCCTAAGTACAGATGGGTAAAGTGTTAATGAGCCCATCAAACCGAGAGTCCTTCGTGCAAGGATTGGATAAGTTGTCCTACCAAACAAATCAATGGTTGGTTAACAAGCCCTAGTCCGGCCAATCATTAATGAGTTGTGGATCTTAGTCAAGTCAGCCAATTAATATAACCAATGAAAAAATAAAAATTAGATTATTAATTTGAATTAGTTTAAAAGTCTTTTATTTCTAACTCAAGCATTGTTTTCTTCCATGAAGATTATTCCCATTTCACAATAGCAATTTAAATGCTTGCAATAAATAACAACTCACTCTCACTTAGGTCACTCTTGGAGAAGGAGAAGCTTTTAGGGACTAACTTCCTAGATTGGGCTAGGAACTTGCAAATAGTTCTTAGACAAGAATCCAATGAATATGTACTAAATGCTCCTTTACCAGCTGGCCCTCCTGGAGGTCGAGGCGTCACCACAACTGTGAGCATAGGTTTTTTCCCGACCTCGATGATGAAAGCCTTCATTACCTTTTTCAAGGATAAACATGAGGCAGATTTTGAATGACCAAAACAATGTCAGAGATGTCTCAGATGACCCGAAGAAGTGTAACAAATCTTAGTGCGGAACCCCGAAGAAGGTCAATTGAGCGCTTAAGAAAGCCAGAGAGAAAAGTGAGAAAAGGTGAGAAATTCAAAACTGAGTACTATAACTACCTGGCTATAGTACCCTATAGGGGCGCGGCTGTAGTTTGCACAACTACAGCCGCTTAACTATAGGCCACTACAGCTGCTTGGCTGTAGTTGCCATATTTGATTTTCTCTTAAATAAGGTGTATTTTATCTCATTAATTAAGTATTTTCAACCCTAATCTGACCATATAAAAAGAAAAACTCAAAATTAGGTCAGGAGGAAACATCATTGACAGCCACAATCAGGAGAGAAAGCTAGGGTTACGAAATTTAGAGACTTAGAGAGAGAAAGAGGAGTATTCAATCCAAAAAACTCATCTTTTCAATCTGTTCTTGGATCCAATCCTCACAAAAATGGGTTAGAATCATTAGGTTTCATCTAGTTTTAGGGTTTTCATCCAAAAACTTGGGGAGATTCTGATCATAAGGGTTTGGTTTAGGTTTTAGAGAGAGAAAATTAGGTTTTAGTGAGAAAAACCCCTAAATCCACTCTAAAATCATCCAATCTCAGATCTAATCTATACAAATCATTAGAGTCCTTTGAGAAATCATATTTGGGAGTGATTTTGATTGATTTGACATTCGTTCGGGTCGATTTGGGGTTCTATTCGAGTTTTGGAGATTCATAGATGATTTCGAGTTGTTCATGATTCTGAGGAGTTTTTCAGCGTCCGAATCTATTTCTGGTGATCCAAAACACTGGAACACAAACAACGTAGGCTCTGAGAGGCCTTAAAAACTTGTTTGAAATTGATTTGGGAGTTATTAAATGTGTTTTGTGTTTTTCTAAGAAGCTGGAAGTGAAAACCCAGCTATAGCCGCCCCATCTGTTGCTTACAACCGCTTGGTTGTAGTCTGAGGACTACAGTGGTGCGGCTCAATGGCAAAAGCTCCAAATGCCCTAAATTAACCGAAAACACTTCCTTTTTCAAATCAAATGTATTTTTCACGAATAATATCTATCGGATCACATCCATTTATGATTAGATTTGTTGTTTTCGGGTTTTTGATTGATGGATGTGATATTTAGTTTCATTGATTTTGGGTTTTTAGGGTTTTTCGAATTCATTTGATCCGATCTGGATCTATTTCATGGATTTTATAAGTTTCCAGAAACCCTAGATCACCCGAAACCATCAAAAAATCAAAATGATTTTCAAAATGGGAAAGAAAACCAGATTAGTGCTTCTGGAGCACTACAACCACTCGGATGTAGATGTTATAGCCATCCTAGCTGCTATAGTGGTGTGGCTGTAGCATATTACAGTGGCTCGGCTGTAGTTAATGAAACAAAATTACAAGTTTTGCCCTTTTGGCCTCTAATTTGTAATTTTGTTTCCCCTTTTGATTCAAAAAGAATATTTGGTGTGTTTATATTTCCAAACCCTAGATGGATGTTCAAATTAGACCCACTCACGAATGGAACCCCTAGGTTCCGGGATATCCGGCCACCAAAAGTTGGAAAATACATGTAAACTGAGCCAAACTGTTTTCAAAATTGATTTTCATTCACAAAATCTACAGGGCGTTTTTATAAAATGTTTTTCAGGTCTAATCGAGTAGTCATCTAGACTTCTTGATTATCCCCCTATGCATGATCCCATTTCCCAAAATACCTCTATTCTGTCTTATGTGAGTCCTTGGTGTGATTTGTATACTTGTGGTAACCGTTTTTGGATGCAGCTTTTTATTTTTTCTTTTTGATGTATTTAATAGATCATTTCATGTATCTAGGTGATTGTACCTTTTTCTTTTAGATCATCATGTATTATAGGAGGTTGTAAATGGTGAGGATGAGAGTTTTTTCTTTTTCAAGTTGTATAATTTGGCTTTTCCTTTACTTGTCCCGTACTTTTATTTTTCTGCACTTTATTTATGCTTTATATTTATGTCATTTGCATTATCACTAACTAAAATTAAAAGATGATAAAATGGGTAGAATTAAGTGAATATTTTATTGTGTTATGAAATAATAATAGAAAACAAGTTGAGGATTAGTAGATGTTTTGCCCGAACCCTGAATCTCTGGATCAGGTACTGTGTCTACACTTGGTAGGGAGCTGCACCCGGATGAGCTGATCCGGGTGGCGACTCTGTATCTGATCACAAAATTTAGGTTTTGGGATCTTTAAGCTTAAATTGGGATTTTCTAAAAAAAAACCTGTTTTCCAAAATTCACACTTAAAATTAGGTTTTCTACAAAATGAGTTTTCTTAATAAAATGAACGTTCTTCTTAAGAAAGATTAAACCCGTTTTCAAAACCACGTGATCATCTGAAAAGAAAATCCCCGGTTCCTACTTCGCCACGCGTTTCAAAAAATGTCGTCCGCTCATAGTGGCCACTCTGCTGGGGACTAACAGTTTCTTTTAAAAATTTTTTTTTAAAACTTAAGGAACTTAGGCAACCATTGAAGTATATCCTCACTTGTTGTCACTCATTAATTCATAATCCGATATCTCATCCATAACCGTATAGCATGAAATTTTCTCTTCTCAATCCCTCCAACACATGATTAGCCTGGTTTATGTTTGAAGGTGACCTACCTCTTCCGCTAGGATTAGAGGCACCCGAGGTGGTAAACCACTCATAGTACCGCATGAACCTTACATCGTGTTCTTAAATGAGGAGTGTATTTTCGCTATAGGGACAGTATGACCCTTGGTTTGACTTATACCTTTATGTAATAGCCTAGTAACTTCCCTTTAGGACTACCAAAACATAAATTTGTAAATTGGATTTGGAGAGTACGCCTTTGTTACCCCGTTTGGTATCAAAGAGACCCAACACCTAGGTAGAATGTGGGCCAAATCGAATAGAGGAATAAGGTTGGAAGCAAGAGCATATTTTTATGTGTTGGTGCTAATGTTTATTCGTGTCTGTTTGACCTTGTTTCACCATGTGCACAAGACATTAAACACGCATCATCTGTGTGTCATCTTCTAACCACATTTTTATGCAGCCATTTTGAAGCATCATCATACGTGTGGTATTGTACTAACCATATTTTTGTGCAGCCACGATCTTTCTCGTGTGCCATATACATTTTGTCTGTTCACATTTCCATCGAGCATACATTCATCATCTCGTGTGACACATGTCACTAACCATATTTTCTACAACCATTTAGCATTTTGTGTGACACGATCATTCATATCATTCCAAGTAACTTAAATTGTTTCGAGAATACCAAAAGGCCTATCATTTCATTTCATATCGGGTTCTCCTAAAAACGCACGAATTTCGCTAGTGCTTCGATTTGCACTTGGCTGTCTCACTAAATACATTCATTAGAGAACCGTAAAGGACTTAGGTCTATGCTTGTGTGACGGCTCACACAGTATCATCACATGACATCATGATCATAATCGTACATTATCGGTAGCACGGAAATACCAAAGTTTTGATTTAAGTGTCATGATCCACATCGGGTCGTTCCATAACATCATCGAACCATTTGACGTGCTCCATGAGCACTGAACTAGTACTCATATTCGGATGTTTCATCACATTCCTAATTCATGCAAGGCCTTCCCCGAACACCGAACCTTTGTCCGTATTTTGTCTTACACGTGACCTATCAAATATCATTTCATACCCGATGCTCCAAAAGCATCAAAACTCTATCCATGGGGCGACCTCCATGAAATCATCTTACACCACCTCATCGTCTTTAAGATGTCAAAGCTCTATCCAGGTGTAGGTACACACGTGACTATCCCGACATTCACTCGGTGTCCCAAAGGCACCGAAACTCTGTCCGTACAATGGCGTGTGTATAGTTTGTTTGCATTGTTGACTGTATGCCACTCCGTATTCTTAGAATGTTTAAAAATAAAAGAAGCAGAAGTCCAAGTCGTTTCCATTTTTCATGTCCATTCAATCATAATTACTTCATGTCCATGACATTCACATCACTTAGTGCGTCATGTCTATGTTCACAACATCCATCTGAAATTCTAACCTCATGTTGAACATGTAGTTTGGAGTCAAACCTTGAAGTGCTTAGTTCATGTTGAGTCAGAACCGTGTCAACCAGTTCAGTCAGTTGAATCAGAACCAGTCACTATGGAAGGGGTCAATTCAGGGTCAGATTTGGATCAGGAGGTTGAGGTTCACTTGCCTTTTTTACCGGTTAATAGTCAAACTTTGTTGGAAGAAGCAGATAGAATAGAAATGGCTGACGGAAACAATGGGAATGCACCTTTTAACATGGCACCTTTCATGAGAAGTTTTTGAATTCTGATGAATTTAAGGCTACCCTTAGGGAGTAAATGCAAGCTGTGATGAATGCTAACCCTATCCAGACTATTCCACCGACTCAGACTTCGGTTGGAAGTGAAGGACAACAATTTGTCCAAGTGACAAATGGAGTTGGAGGGAGTGATCCCGACGGAAGTGGTGGAGTTGTTAATCATAGGGAACCTAATCATCAGTCTGAAGAAGATGAGGCCTTTGAGAAGGCGAGAGAAGCCTCAATGGAGACTATTGTGGAGAAGCGTCTTAATCAGAAGTTATCTGATATTGAAGCTATGCTGCCTAAGCTGAAGGAAATGGTGCACTATAACCCTATTAAGTGTGCCGACCCGACTACTTTGATGGCTGATAGAGGAGAGCCGCTTCCGGCTGGCTTTCATATGCCTTATCTTCCGCCCTACACTCGGGAAGGCCCACCAGAAGCCTATTTGGATAGTTATGTGAGACTAATGACAAGTATGGGAATCGGGAAAGGTCACTTATTGAATCTGTTCCCGACTACTTTGAGGGGTGTTATGGCGAAGTGGTATATGAAGATGCCGTTCTACCTAGGAGGACCTGTCTGAAGCTTTTGTCAAGCAATATGCTTACAATACCCAGGTAGAAACTACTCTTGAAGATTTAGAGAGGATCCACCATAAGCCGAATGAATCCTTCCCGGCTTACTATAAAAGGTGGATGGACGTGCAAGTTCTTGTTGATGGAGCTCCGAAGTTGGAGTTGCTTATTGTAAAGCTAGTTGATGGTAGTCTACCCAAAGCTGGAGTCGCTTATTGTAAAGCTAGTTGATGGTAGTCTACCCCAGTATAAAGACAAAATGAAGCTGAAGAGGTTCCACTCCTTCGATGAAGTGGTTGAATTTGCTAAGCGTATCGAGCGATACGAAGAAGAGGAACGAATGGGTAAACAGAGTTCGGGCTCCTATAGCAGTAATTAGGGGTACTCTCAAGCATACAAAGGTAGTAGTTCAAGGCTACCTCATCTAGGTCTAGTCCTAGGATGACTACGAAAGTAGCCTCGATTGAAGTGCAAGAGGCGGATGTGGCTACTGTGAACCAAGGAAGGCAGACTCCTTAAAGGGTCACTAGTCCATGGGCTGAGTCAGCGAGCCAGATTTTTGCTAAGTGTAGAAAGGTTGGGTTGTTGCAGAGTTTAAGGCCATTTTCACCTCCAGCTGAGGCGGATAGAGATAATTTCTATTCTTATCATTGTGATGACGAGTCACCTACAAATGAGTTCACCCAGTTGATTAAGGCCATCAAGCAGTTGGTCACTGATGGTAAGATGGTCGAGCTAGCTTTGAAGCCGAGTGTTCAGAAGAATCCACTGCCTACTTTTGGAAGTCTAGTAAATATGGTACAGTCTGGTTTGCCAGCTAATTATGTGTTCGCTCAGATTATCAAGGCTAATATAAGCGTACGAGCTGTTTTAGTGGAGAATGAAGAAAAGCCGGAAGTAGTTGAAGAGCAGATGATGGTAGTGAAGAATAAGGCGGGTCCGATCGATTTGGATGAGATCAAAGTAGATGATGAGTATGAAGACTTTGAGATCTAAGAGTCAAAGTCGATTTACCCGGTGGAGACAAGAAAGGGGATCGTGATTGAGAAGGACGGGCCGATAATGTACATTACTAGAAGCGGAAGGGTTTATCAACTCACTAATGTAGCACCCTCGGCACCACCAAGAAGGAATATCACTCATGTGCACAACAATGCTACCTGTTTGCCTCTAATGACTAAGGAAGATGACATGGTAGTTGATCAACTGAAGAGGACACTAGCTCGTGCCAATGTTTGGCACTTACTTATGGAATCAAAGAGGCACCGTGAGGTGGTGGTTAAGCAGTTGATGGAGATGGAAGGCACTCCCACTATGTCTCCAAATGAGGTATGTGCCATGATTAAGGGAGTTGATTTGAAAGCTAATCAAGCCCCAGAGATCTGTTTTGGGGTTGAGGACCTCCCGCCTTAAGGAGTCAATCATAATAGAGCTCTGCACTTGAAGGTTGAAGTCATAGATAGGATGATGCCGAGCGTAATGGTGGATGACAGCTTGGCCTTGAACATTTGTCCCTCTAAGATCTTGCCTTATTTGAGGATGAGTACCAAAGCTCTTTGTCGGTCCAACACCGTGATAAAGGCATATGATGATAGCAAAAGAACTGTGATTGAGACCTTTGAAGCTGAAGTGAAGGTTGGAGAAGTTAAGTCAAAGGTGCTATTTACTGTGATTGACATTCCTGTCACATTCTCTCTGCTTTTGGGAAGGCCATGGTTCCATGCCTTAGGAGGAGTGCCCTCAACCTTGCATCAGAAGGTGAAATTTTTAATCAAAGGGAAGGTTGTGACTGTTGAAGCAGATGAGCCCTCTGTTGTGGCTGCCTTGAGTGCTACCAAGTAGCCGATGACTGGATTTCAAGTGGCGGTGATTACTGATAAGCCAGAATTTCCAGATTGGATTCACAAGTACTTTGCTAAGAAGAACTATGAGCCTGGAAAAGGATTAGGGGCCAAACAGTAAGGTATTCCCGAGTTTAACATTGAGGATAGCAGTACCGTCAGTTTGGGCTTAGTTATTGCGAGGGAAAGACTAAGCAAGAAAAGAAGCATGTGAACTTGGTGGACACTTTTGTCTGAGCCAATGAATTAGTCTATGATGGGACTCCTGAGCTGATAATTGTTGAGGGAGGCCAGCTCCCGAGATTTGAGATCTTTGCGATATTGTTGATTTTAACAAGTATGGAATCGAGCCCATTGTGAGTATGCTGCAAACTGGAATTGTAGACAAAGGGAAGGAAGTTTTGAACCAGAATGCAGTTGACCAAGTCAATATTGAGTTTGGAAATAAGGGAGAACCCTTTGAGAAGACTGATTTGGTGAAAAGTGAAGTTAAAGTGGCTATGGAAGCCATCTTTAGGGCACTGTCTGTTGGGATTCGTCATTGGAAAAATAAGGTGGCGCAGCGGAAAATACACTGTTTAAAATTTCCTAGAATCCACCTATCGTGTCCAATTACCATTGATTAGAATAAGATCAAATAAGAATCAAGAGAGATTAACTCACCGGATTCATCTCCTCTAGAGACTGCTGCAGAATCGTTTCTTGAAACTGCGATCTCCAAAGTCTGGTGCACGACCAACTATTGAGCGGGAACCGGTGCTAGCCAAAGACGCGAAGGCATGGAGGATTAATGCTGGGATTTTCGGCTATTTGGGGCTGCTATTGGTGGCTGAAATTTCCAGCAATTAATTAGAGTTGAATTAGGTTTTTATTCCTTAAGTGTGCCCTTTTATAGACACATTGTCTAATTGGGTTCTAATTAGGTTAATTAAACCCAAGCCCACTTGGATTATAATTACATAAATAAAATTTAATTAAAAAGTATATACTATGTAATTTAATTCCATTTGGCTAAATTTAATTACCCCTAAATAAAATTAAATCACACTTAAGTTAATACAATACATGTATTTAATTTTCCTACTTAGGAAAATTATTTAATTAATTGTTTACTTTATGTAATTCAATTAATTGATAAATTAATTAATTACATTATGTAAACTTATTAATTAAATTAAATTCAACCCAATGTCAATTAATTACCTTGACACCGAATGTCAACTAATTAATTAACGCATTCCTTCCAATGTACATTAGATGTACAATTTCTATAAGTTCCAGCTCAGTTGATCTATGTGCATGATCCTATCGGTCTGTCTTTATGTTGGCAGTAGGCCCAAGGCCCACAGACTGTAAGTGGGTTCTATTAAACCATTACAGCCCCCAATTAAGACAGAGATGCAGCAGTCTTTAGAAGACACTCACCCGGTAGTAATCTCATACTGTCCTTTGCCTAACGATATCGATATGAATAAACAAGAGGCATGGTGTCCGTCATCCTCTTCTGTTGTTTAATATATTTCTTGATCTTGAGTTGACTGATTAATCAAATAAGCAACCAACTTATTTGGGTATGGCCATACACTTATCTGTCCCACTCATCAAGTGGCCAATGATATCATCTCGGTGTTACCCGAGTGGCAATTCCATCACTTCATCATCAATATCAACATGTTCACCGATCCACCCAATCATACCCGTATTTAGCATCCTTTTACAGACCTGTTAGGAGTATATCAAAGTGAACCGGATTCCATATTGATATTATAATGAAATCTGGTCTGAGGACAAAAGAGACCTACTCAAGAAAGACCTATGACATGACAACCATATGGCTTTCTTGTGCGGATCGATCCAGTCCCATGTCAACGACATGTACCTATATTCATGACTGACTATACAAGTACTATGGCTAGTTAAGAACTACCATATAGTCATCGAATATACAAGTCTATGGTTCTATTCGTTCCCACGATTAGAATAGACCTGGGATAGGTTTTATGATTATCAATCAATGGATACTCTACTCATATTATAGCACAAGATATAAATGAAATAGATTAATTGCCTTTATTAATGTGACACAAATAATGTATTCATACATGACTCTTAATGTATAATACAAAATACAAGAATCCAATGCCCTAAGAACTAGGGCACACCAACAATCTCCCACTTGCACTAGTTCCAAGTGGGCATTGCCCTAATTCCTATAGATCTGGTATGACCGTCGTGCTGTGTCTGCAACAACGCTTTGGTCAATGGATCAGCGACATTATTCTTGGTGTCAACCCTCTGCAATGATATGTCACCTATGTTCACGATCTCCCGAATGAGGTGAAACTTTCTGAGTACATGTTTGGATCTCTTGTGTGACCGGGGCACCTTAGCTTGTGCGATGGCCCCGTTGTTGTCACAAAAAACATCAACTGGGTCTAGGATAGTAGGTACTACTCCCAACTCAGTTATGAATTTCTTGATTCAAACGGCTTCCTTTGAGCTTCGCACGCAGCTATGTACTCAGCTTCCATTGTAGAGTCAGTAATGGTGGCCTGCTTTGAGGACCTCCAACTAATGGCACCGCCATTCAGGAGAAAAACATAACCAGACTGTGACTGGTTCTCATCCTCATCGGTCTCAAAGCTTGCATCAGTGTAACCTGACACTACCAGCTCATCCTGACCTCTATACACTAAGAAAGCATCCTTAGTCCGGTTAAGGTACTTCAAGATTGCCTTGACTGCCTTCTAGTGTTCCTCACCGGGGTCCGACTGGTACCGGCTAGTCATACTTAGTGCAAACACGACATCAGGCCTTGTACATAACATGGAGTACATGATAGATCCAATAGCAGATGCATAAGGGATCTTTTCCATGTTCTCCCGGTCCTTCTTTGTTTTAGGACCATCTTTCTTACTCAGCTTCAACCCATGGCGCATAGGCAAGAATCCTTTCTTTGCCTTGTCCATGCTGAATCCTTTTAGAACCTTGTCAATGTACGTGGCCTGACTTAGGCCTAGAAGCCGATTGGATCTATATCTGTAGATCCTGATCCCTAAGATCATCTCAACTTCACCTAAGTCCTTCATTGCGAAGCACCTACTCAACCATTGCTTAACCCCTTGCAGTGTTGGTATGTCACTTCCAATGATAAGGATGTCGTCAACATACAGCACTAGGATGGTGGAAACGCTCCCACTAACCATCTTATACACACAGGGCCTTTAACTTGAAACACCACTTGCAACCTATCACCTTAGCACCCAGAGGTGGATCCACCAAGTTCCATACTTGGTTATTGTGCATAGATTGCATCTCAGCCTCCATGGCTTTACGCCATTGATCTGAGTGTGGGCTTTCAACAGCCTCCTGATAGGTCTTGGGCTCCTCTTGGTCAACGACTATAAGGTCCCTATCATCAATGACGAGAACGCCGTACCTCTCTGGCTGATGACATGTCCTACCAGACCTTCTAAGGTCCTGTGCAACCGTTTCTGGTTTCTCAATTTCTTGAGTAGTCAGATTGGTTCCCAAAGCATCCTCAGCAGTAGCTGCAGGAGTTTGTGAGTCTTGAACTTCTGAAAGTTCAACATTACTCCCACTGTCTCTCTTGGAAAGGAATTCCTTCTCCAAGAAGACTGCATTTCTGGCTATGAAAACTTTGTTTTCGGCCGGATCGTAGAAGTAATAACCCTTAGTTTCCTTAGGGTAACCCACAAACTGGCACTTGACAGATTTGGACTCGAGTTTGCCACTTGTCAATTTCTTAACATGTGCATCACAGCCCCAAATCTTCAAGAAGGAAACATTGGGCTTTCGGCCTTTCCATAGTTCATATGGTGTTCCCTCAACTGCCTTGCTTGGTGTATTATTAAGAATGTAAGTAGCTGTCTCTAAAGCATATCCCTAAAAGGAGACAGGGAGTGTAGCATGACTCATCATCGAGCGGACCATGCCAAGTAAGGTCCTATTCCTCCTTTCTGACACTCCATTCCACTGGGGTGTACTAGGAGGAGTGAGTTGGGATATGATCCCACACTCTCTCAAAAACAATTTAAAATCTTGGCTCAAATATTCACCCCCTCGGTCAGACCGAAGTGCTTTTATTTTCTTGCCATGTTGGTTTTCTACTTCATTCTTAAAGTCCTTGAACCTTTGGAGAGTCTCAGACTTATGCTTCATCAAATACATGTAACCGTATCTGCTGAAGTCATCCATGAAGGTGACGAAGTACAGAAAACCAAATCTAGCACTACTGCTCATTGGGCCACATACATCGGAATGTATTAGCTCTAATAGCTCTGAGGCCCTTTCATCAGTCTTGCTAAAAGGCGCCTTTGTCATCTTGCCTCTCAAACAAGATTCGCATGTGTCATAAGGCTGGATGTCAAATGACCCTAGCACTCCACTAGAGTGAAGCCTAGCTATGCGCTTCTCATTTATATAGCCAGGTCGACAATGCCAGATGTAAGTAGGATTAATTTCATTTTGTTTAATCCTTTTAGTATTTATGTTATAGATTGAACTTTCACGGTTTAGATCAAGGATATATAAGCCATTTTCAAGAAATGCTGTTCCATAAATAATATTGCCACATTGCATAGAAATTCTACCATGTCCAATATTAAATACAAAACCAGAAATATCCAACAAAGAAACGGAAATAATATTCCTGCGCATCGCAGGTACAAAATAACAGTTTCTTAGTTCCAAAACAAGTCCACTAGGCATCTCCAAGAAATAATCTCCGATCTCCATGGCCTGAACCCGAGCACCATTTCCGACTCGAAGATCTACTTCTCCAGATCCTAATAATCTCCTATTTCTTAGACCCTTCACATTTGAACAAATGTGAGATCCAGATCCAGTGTCTAAGACCCAAGATGTAGAAATAGCCAGATTAATCTCAACAACATAAATACTTGAAGCAGCAGTTTTGCCCTTCAGTTGCTCCCTTAGCTTTGGACATGAGCTCTTCCAGTGCCCCTTCTCATGACACTCATGGCAAACATCATCAGGAGAGGCAACCCTTGCTTTAGGTTGGGCCACCACCTTTTTGCCCTTAGCCTTGGCCTTAGATTTGGCCTTTCCCTTAGCAATGGGCGTATTGCCCTTGTTCACCAGCAATACTTTAGGAGTCTTCTTAAGAGACTGCTCAGCAAGCTTGAGCATGCCATGCAGCTCAACAACCGATTTATCCAACCCTTGTATATGGTAATTCATGATAAACTGGTTGTAAGACTCAGGAAGTGACCCGAGAATAATGTCAATTGCCAAGTCCTGCGGAATTGGCGAGCCGAGGCGAGCAAGTGTATCAATATACCCCTTCAACTTTAGCACATGAGTGCTAACAGAAGTCCCAGCTGCCATCACAGTCGTGCAAAGTGCCTTAGTTGTCAGGTAACGTTCCTGACGAGCCTGATCTTGGAACATCTTTTTAAGGTGATCCATCATCTCATAAGCATGCTCGTCCATGAATTGCTTCTGAAGATCAGAAGCCATGGTACCCAGCATGAGGCACGAGACATCTCGGTCATCCCTCACATACCGATCGTACTGCTCCACCAACGCCGTGGTGATGCCTCGACCTGTAGGAGGGCCAGCCGGTAAAGGAGCATTCAGTACATACTCCTTAGACTCTTGTCTAAGAACTATTTGTAAGTTCCTAGCCCAGTCCAGGAAGTTAGTCACCGAAAGCTTCTCCTTCTCCAAGAGTGACCTAAGTGAGAGTGAGTTGTTGTTTGTTGCAGCCATTTAAATTGCTTAATTGAAATGGGATTATCTACATGGAAGAAATCATTGCTTGAGTTAGAAATAAAAGACTTTTAAGCCAATTCAAATTAATAATCCGATTTTAATTTGTTTGTTAATGTTGTTAATTGGCTGACTTGACCAAGATCCACAACTTATCAATGACTGGCCGAACTAGGGCTCGCTAACCAACCATTGAGTCATTTGGTAGGACAACCTATCCAATCCTTCCACGAAGGACTCTTGGTTTGATGGGCTTATTGACACTTTACCCATCTGTGCTTAGGGCCCGCTCTGAGCTAATGCTACCCATGTTGAGTCAAACCACCATTCACATGTTAACCATACCAAGTATCTTAACCCTCGACGGCCCACTGAATACTACAATATACTCAGCTAGGGCATACATTGCAGCATCAATGGGAGGAAGAGGTGTGAATGTGGGAAGCACTTTTAAGCGACTCAATATTTTAATTTCCGGATTATAATTAAGTGATATGGCTTAGCATGCATAAACACGGGTAATAATTTGGTGATCCATACATCCATATTATATGACAAATGCAATAGCATACTTAATTTAAAATAAATTAGATCATATGGGCCTTTAATTACAACCTAATGAAAAACTAGATATCCTATCTAATTCTTCATGGTCCGGACTGCAATCCTTCTTGGGCTCCCACCATGGGCTTGCTCCATTTGGGCCTTCCTCCATACTTGATACAATTACAATAATTTTGTAAAATAAAATCTATTCTAAAATTACATCAAAATAAAAAAAAATGGCACGCAGGCCATATTTCCAAAAATTAAATTACAACCGATAATAATTTAGGACCCATAGAACTCAACATAACATTTCAAACAAAGTACCTGTCGTGCACATACATACCAATATGATGCATGATCATGGCATTCCAAATTATAAATATAAATTTTAAGCCGAGTTACTTAGGGTGAAATCGCCAATTTTAACAAATGTGACTAAAGCCCATAAAGGCTCAATGGATAACATCCATAAATGCAAAATTAACAATTTTGCTCCCACTTGAATTTGGGTTGTCACAAATTTAAAATTTAGCTCTCCCAATTTTAACCGGTGTCATGGTTTATTGGGCCAATTTCACAAAGTCCATATTCAATTTAATATCCAAACAATTAAAGTAAATATGCATGCCAACAAAATAAATAATTTAAACACAAATTAATTTAAAAAATTTAATTTAAATTGCATTAGGGTCCGGAAAAAAAATACCCGCAAAATCTAAAACCGGACCCGAAACCCGAGCGCGGTGCCGCTGTCTCGGCGGGGCAGCAGTGCCGCTGCGCGGCAGCCTGCCGCAGCTGCTGCCAAGGCAGCAGATGGAATCGCAATTCTGCGATTCCATCTTTTGCCCAAACTTTTTTTTTTTTTTAAATCATAAACAAAAAATGTTTCCAACAAAAAAAATATATATATATACATAATTAATATACAAAACAATTTTAGATGGAAAACAATTGGGGAAAAATAATCAAAAACCCCAATCCAACAATTCTAGGGTTTATCCAAAACAAAGCCAATTAAGAAAAAACCCTAAAATCACAAACTTGAAACCCATTCTTTCTCAAAGAACGCTTTCAAGGACCAATTCCAATCAATCTAATGGACAAAACCTAGGCTCTGATACCACTGTTCGGATTCGTCATTGGAAAAATAACGTGGCGCAGCGGAAAATACACCGTTTCAAATTTCCTCGAATCCACCTATCGTGTCCAATTACCATTGATTAGAATAAAATGAAATAAGAATCAAAAGAGATTAACTCACCGGATTCGTCTCCTCTAGAGACTGCTGCAGAATCGTTTCTTGAAACTGCGATCACCAAAGTCTGGTGCACGACCAACTATTGAGCGGGAACCGGTGCTAGCCGAAGACGCGAAGGAATGGAGGATTAATGCTGGGATTTTCGGCTATTTGGGGCTGCTATTGGTGGCTGAAATTTCCAGCAATTTATTAGAGTTGAATTAGGTTTTTATTCCTTAAGTGTGCCCTTTTATAGACACCTTGTCTAATTGGGTTCTAATTAGGTTAATTAAACCCAAGCCCACTAGGATTATAATTACATAAATAAACTTTAATTAAAAAGTATATACTATGTAATTTAATTCCATTTGGCTAAATTTAATTACCCCTAAATAAAATTAAATCACACTTAAGTTAATACAATACATGTATTTAATTTTCCTACTTAGGAAAATTATTTAATTAATTGTTTAGTTTATGTAATTCAATTGATTGATAAATTAATTAATTACATTATGTAAACTTATTAATTAAATTAAATTCAACCCAATGTCAATTAATTACCTTGACACCGAATGTCAACTAATTAATTAACGCATTCCTTCCAATGTACATTAGATGTACAATTTCTATAAGTTCCAGCTCAGTTGATCTATGTGCACGATCCTATGGGTCTGTCTTTATGTTGGCAGTAGGCCCAAGGCCCACAGACTGTAAGTGGGTTCTAGCAAACCATTACAGCCCCCAATTAAGACAGAGATGCAGCAGTCTTTAGAAGACACTCACCCGGTAGTAATCTCATACTGTCCTTTGCCTAACGATATCGATATGAATAAACAAGAGGCATAGTGTCCGTCATCCTCTTCTGTTGTTTATTATATTTCTTGATCTTGAGTTGACTGATTAATCAAATAAGCATCCAACTTATTTGGGTATGGCCATACACTTATCAGTCCCACTCATCAAGTGGCCAATGATATCATCTCGGTGTTACCCCGAGTGGCAATTCCATCAGTTCATCATAAATATCAACATGTTCACCGATCCACCCAATCATACCCGTATTTATCATCCTTTTACAAACCTGTTAGGCGTATGTCAAAGTGAACCGGATTCCATATTGATATTATAATGAAATCTGGTCTGAGGACAAAAGAGACCTACTCAAGAAAGACCTATGACATGACAACCATGTGGCTTTCTTGTGCGGATCGATCCAGTCCCATGTCAACGACATGTACCTATATTCATGACTGACTATACAAGTACTATGGCTAGTTAAGAACTACCATATAGTCATCGAATATACAAGTCTGTGGTTCTATTCGTTCCCACGATTAGAACAGACCTGGGATAGGTTTTATGATTATCAATCAATGGATACTCTACTCATATTATAGCATAAGATATAAATGAAATAGATTAATTGCCTTTATTAATGTGACACAAATAATGTATTCATACATGACTCTTTATGTATAATACAAAATACAAGAATCCAATGCCCTAAGAACTAGGGCACACCAACACTGTCCGCTTTGATGAAACCAGGTAAGAGTTCGGAGAAGAAAGAGCCATCTATTGGGAAGACACATGAAGAGCTCGTAGATGAAGCTGTGAAGGAGCTTACCATGATGGTGAAGAAGGGTAAGGCCAAAGCACTAGAAGAGGAGGTGATCGTGAAGTAGAAAGAAGAACTAGGAGATTATCTCAGGTACATGTTTGAGGAGTTTGATTGTGCTGCTGCTGATGAAGACCCTCCGTATGTGGAGGATGGAAATTTTTCTGATGTATCTATTTCTTCAATTTATGATGTGAACAATTCTTCCTACAAGACCTTTAATGCAATAAAGTTTGATTTTTCTTACTTGTGTGATGTTTTTCTGGATGGAACTGTGCATACATACAAACATTCATTTAATGTCTTTAGCATACATGATGCATCATTGCATGAAATGAACCTAGGGATAGATGATGATCCAAAGATGGTATCCATCTCGAAAGACCTCACGCCTGATGAGAGAAAAGAACTTGTAAAATTTTTGCAAAAACACATCAAAGCCTTCGCTTGGTCCTACGATAACATGCCTGGGGTTGACAGAGAGGTTGCAGAGCATAGAATTAAGGCTTATTTGATGAACCCTCCATTCTTAAAGCCTCTAATATCGGACAAGCCTCTAATTCTGTACTTGGCTATTGAAGAGACTTCAGTAGGAGCGATGTTGGTACAAGAGCAGGAAGACGGGCGTGAACACATGATCTACTACTTAAGTAAGAAACTACTGGAATACGAGGCTAGATATACGATAGTAGAGAAAACCTGTGTTGCTATGGTATGGTTGTCAAAGAAGTTAAGGCATTACTTCCAGTCGTATAAGGTTCAGGCAGTAGCCAAAGTGGATCCTATGAAATACTTATGCCAAGCTCCAGTATTAGCTGGGAAGTTGTCGAGATGGTTGCTTTTGTTATCAGAGTTCGACATAGAGTATGTGACAAGGAAGACAATCAAAGGAAGGGCCGTTGCAGAATTTCTAGCCAATCAGCTGATAGATTCAGATTATGTCGAGAATTGGGAGTTTCCCGATGAACAATTGGCAGTGGTGGAAGAAGAAGCAAATAGATGGGTGATGTACCTTGACGGTGCAGTGAACAAACATGGTGCAGGCTTAGGAGTAATCATTGCTACACCTGAAGGAGAAATCATTCCTCTGGCAAAACGGCTTGATTTCAAGTAACTAATAATGGAGCAGAATACGAAGCTTACCTCTTTGAAATTGATGCTCTGATCATACTAGGGGCAAATGATGTATTAGTTATCGGGGATTCAGCTTTGATGATTCAGCAGGTTACCGGAGATTAGGAGATAAAAGAAGAATCACTCCGGCCTTATCTCGAGATGGTTTATGAAAGGGTGAAGGTATTTAGTCAGTGTGAATTCCGGCATGTGCCGAGGGAAGAGAACCAGATGATATAATTCCTTGGCTACACTATCGTCAATGTGGGAAGGCCCCCGAAAATAGCTAATACAGCTGGTAATCCTGGAAATTGCTTAGAATCTGTGCTATTCATTAGTCCATGCAATTGCAACAACTAAAAAATGTCCCCAGTATTATGATATTCTACAGTTCATTCAGAATGGTCAATACCCTAAAGATGCTAGTGAGGCTAATAAGGTTTCCCTTTGGAGATTGGCAGTGTAGTTTCGGGTATTTGAGAATTAGATCTTCAAAGGAATAGCCAACGGAATCCTTCTGAAGTGTCTGACAGAAGAAAAGGCAATTAAGGTTATGAAACAAATACACTTCGGAGCTTGTGGACCATATATGAATAGGTTGGCCCTGGCAAAGAAGATATTGAAGCAAGGATACTTTTGGCTCACTCTACAAACCGATTGTATCGAGAAAGTTAAGAGGTGCCATGAATGCCAAGTGCACGAAGACCTCAATCATCTCCCTCCACTTGAACTTCAGGTATCCTCGACTCTGAATGAGAGATAAGGCCACCCGCCTCAAACGAACACCGATTCATTGTAGCGGTTGTGGATTATTTCTCAAAATGGGTCGAAGTAGAATCATTCGCAAATGTTACAGATAAGAAGATGGTCAAATTCATAGAGAAGAACCTTTTTACGAGGTATGGGGTCCCGCATCACATTATGATTGATAACGGGGTACAGTTTCAAGGAGTAACGGCACAATTGTTTCAAGAGAAAGGAGTTAAGCATCACAATCATAAGTCATCCTCGTATTGCCCACAAGCCAATGGGGCAGTAAAAGCGGCCAATAACTCTATTAAGAAGATTCTGTCAAAGATGGTAACGACCTATAGAGATTGGGCTGATATGTTACCATTTTCCTTGTGGGGATACCGGACGAGCATTAGAACCCCTACCGGAGAAACACCATATTCACTAGTTTACAGGATGGAAGCCGTTTTGCCAGTGGAAACAGTAGTCAAGTCATTAAGAGTAGTCATGGAGGCACACTTGTTGGAATCTAAATGGCTTTAGTCGAGGTTTGGACAGTTGGCATTGATTGATGAAAAGCGCCTTGAGGCCTTGGACCGATTACAGATGTACCAACAGCCAATGGCTAGGACCTACAACAATAGGGTTCATCTTCCGAAATGTCCACTTAAGGCGGGGGATTTGGTACTTAAGTAGATGAAACAGACCAATAGGATGTATGGGGGAAATTCAAGCCGAACTAGGAAGGTCCTTATGTAGTCAAAAAGGTACTTTCGAAGGGTACTGTAAAGATTATGGACATGGATAGGAATGAATTCATCAACCCCATCAACCAGGACAAGCTGAAGTGTTATTACGTGTAAAAAAAAAGGGTCCGATGGGTCGAAAACTGAAAAGGCGATCCATGCAAAAGTTAGGATAGTCCGATGGGTCGAAAACTGAAAAGGCGATCCATGCAAAAATTAGGACAGACAGGCAAGGACTATCAGCTGGAAAATCTACAAGGATCAGTTTATGGAAGTCGTGGATTCATTCGAGATGCGTACCATCACAGATTCTATCCTTAGTTTCATTTCATCATTGATGTGCATTGTACTAAAGCATTATTTATGAATGAATGAATGAATGTTCGATTCTATTTGCTTAAATGTCCTGAGTTTACTTGAAATTCACATCAATTTATGCGTGGCTTCATATCTTTTGCATATCTCACATCCATAGATTGAATATAAAAATAATAATAATAATAATTAAAAAAAGTCTGATAGATTGAAAACCCGAAAGGGCGGTCTATGTAAAAGTTAGGACACAAAATAAAGTCTGTTGAATGGAAAACCCGAAAGGGCAGTTCAGGAAAAAGTAAAGACAGTCCAATAGGCAGAGAACCCGAAAAGGCGACCTATGCAAAAGTTAGGACATGAAATAAAAAAGAATAAAAGTCACAAAGTAGTATCAAGCTCAGATAACCTTAATCCCCTAAAGATCGAGGTACCTCAAAGTCAACGCCTCACATCCACGTCTCGTGGAGCAAGCAATTAGGTCAGTTAGCCAAGCTCTGTAGCGAGCATCCATCTCCGCAGGTGCAGTACTATCATATCTCAGAATCTCGATGTGAATAAGATGCATCCACTGATGTTGCACATGTCAAGGCCATTGTGGTATAAACACTCCGCACTCGGTGGTGCACAAAGATCGAGGGATCCCTTGTAACTGACCATACTGTCTACACAGCCGAGCAGGAGAGTAGAAGGCACATGGGTCAATCCAAGCAGCTAGACCTCCGGCCCAGGTCTCAGTAGTCACGTCAGAAATATCCCATCAGGGGCAGACCTATTGGATAGAGGTGTCAGTCCGACTCCTCAGGCAACCAAACTAATTCTCCATGGACATAAAGTTGAAATCTAGAAGCTCGATACGCCAAGACCAGTAATGCTTTGGAGCGTATCTCGGGTAAGGTGGAGGAGGGCTCAGAAGGCTCAGCTTCTCCAGTAGCTAGATCTGTGCAAGGATTATCCAAATCGAAGGGGGTAATGGATAATTGAATTTAGAAAGTACAGTGCAGAAGCATACCTGAAGCAGAAAAGGGGACCCATGACTCTCAATAAGAGAATCAGAATGGATAGAATCCAAATGAATCAGTGTCTCGGCTAAGATAATCCCCATAGGTGATGCACCCCGAGCCATCTAGGTCACTATCGAGGCTAATCTAAGGCTGCAAGTACCATCTCAGGACTCGCATAGGTAGCATGCCATCAGTAGTAAACTCATCAGTGAAGCCCAGCCAGGGGCAGAAGGGGGTAAAGCAAAGCATATTTCCACAGTAACAAAAAGGGTAAGTCTGGGAGAAGCAGACCTACCAGAAAGTGCACGACCCATACCTGCTACGTCTAGGGCAAATCGACTCTGAAATGTATTAATATCACCCGAGTCAGAATTAGGAACAGCTAATCGTACTCCTCGAGGGCAAGGAACGCAGAGGATAGTGCTGAACTCCTCTACCAAGGGGCACAACTCCTGGTTAGTGAAGCAAAAGATGTGATCCATTAGATCCCAGAAGCTAGTAGCAGCATCTAAAAAGACCCTATTCGGAGTCAAAGCAGTGTAGAATCTGAGGTACTGTAAGCCAAAAGGCTCCAGTAAAGCCCAATTGGAAGAGCGGGTCATACCACAATAGTCCCGGAGTCGTCCTTGGAGTTGATCCATGCCAAAAGAGGAGTGAAAGAAGAAGAAGAAAAGCCAAAGTTTTATGTGGGGCGGCTCTAGGTGTCTGGCAGCTATAATACCCTATAATGGTGCGGCTGTAATGTGCCAGGCGGCTGTAATGCTATAGTGGAGTGGCTGTAGTGCAAACAACACTTTGTCTATATCTTTATATGATTTCTGATGATTATAGACGAGCGGCTATTAGTTCCAGGGGTAGTTCTTCAAGGAAAATGAAGTCTAAAAGCACTAGAACACGTCTTGGACCCGACCAGATTGAACCAAGGGGCAATAAAAGCATGAAAAGGTAGAGTATATACACTCAAAGGCTCAAATTCAACGACTAAAAGATGTAAATGCTATAAATCATGTGTAAATCATTCAAACCATCAAGTACATCACAAAGTAAGACCCATGCACGGGCCAGAATGTGCAAATGTCAAAGGAAGTAACCCATAAATGGGTCGATACATCACAAATAGAAAAATGGAGAAATAGGCCTAAGGAGGTGCAAAGCCGGCATCGTCATCATCATCTCCGCCATCTCCTAGCTCCTCGGTCGGCTTCTCGCTCATGTGCTCACCCATAAACGCCATATAGGCCTCCAAATCATGCACCTGATCTCTGAAGGTCTGATTCATGATCTCCAGCTTGATGACCCGTTGTCGCAACTGGTCAACCTCTACCCTCAAGCGAGTGGACTCTCGGCGCTCAATCCCAATCATCGTCTGCACCAAGCAAAGAATGAAAAAGATTATAATCACACACATATGCATCCAAAACATGCACACATACATACATTCATACCCAAGCATAAATCCAAATGCAAGTACTTACTGTTAATATGGAGTTATCCCGAATGGTGAGCGCCCTTAATACGAAAATGGCATGGCCCATACACATACCCTACGTCATTGGAATCTATAGAGATCGTATTCAAGTTGATCAATCTATGACAGATAATAAAAAAAAAGGGCAAAAATAGAGAAAAGTAGAAATACTCACATATGTGGTGCCATCAAGAATGGCTGGAGGAAAAGAATGGTCACGGAGATGGAGGTCGGCTCGGTAAGATTACCCAGACTCATCGAACAGCTAAATGGAGCTCTCAATTGGGAACTCGAGCTGACCATGTAGATAATTAGTAATAGGGGCCTGAGGAGCCTAAGAAGGAGGAATGGGAGCATCCTCCACTTTAGTAGCGGAACCTGCTCCAGTGGTCCGAATAGAGCCAATACCAGACCTCCTACCTACTCCTCTAGTAGATGAGGATGGGCATGTATGCTCACCCCTTGAAGACGGTTGAAGTTAGTTAAGAAAGGAATGTCAATGAATAATGACTTTAAGCAAGTACAAGATAGAAAAAATAGAAAAGGAAAGGTTTGGAAAGTACCCCAGCACCAGCGTCAGCAACAGCGGTCAGAGGAAGAAGATGAGTGGTAATAAACTGGCGATAATCACTATCCACACTACCAGCCTCATAACCAACTCTATATAGGTCAGGATGTAGTTCAGAGGATAGGAGGTGAGGCCAGAATAACCCCACTGGTAAGGCAGCTAGAATCCTACACCTCTCGGGGCCAGAGCACCAGTCATGAACCCTCTCGCCGAGGTACCACTCTTGCCTAAAGGGACACTCCATCACAAAGCGCCTATTGGATAGCGCTTGTGCATCCTGAAGTAGCTGGGGCAAATCATCTCCCTCTCATCTCCAAGGGGTCTTGACAAGCTAGAATCAGAAAATTAGGAAGTTCAAAGTTAGAGAAAACAGTCATCGGGTAGTGAGTTTGGGAATTCAGAAAAGGGTAAGGAGCATACCCCAGCAAAAGTCATCTCTTTCAGGAACTGACGACACTCATCCTCATCCTTATCAACATCGCTCCAAATGAACCCCAACCACTGTCTCAAACAAGGAAACTTGGCCAGCTCGTAATCATCAGGGATATGCACCACCGGGGTAGGAGCAAAGCAGTACTTGTAGGCCCAAATCTGCAGAAGAAGTATGAGAACGAAGTTAATAACAATTTAGGAAATGCACAAAGGAAAGTAAAATCATAAGATAAAGGGTTTAAGACACTCATATGTAGCACAATCCAAGGGCCCTTCAGCTCCTTTTAAGAGCCTCGAGCACAAAGGTCAAGGGTATAGTAAAGCTGAGCCAAAGTGGCTCGAATCCAGTTGAGAGTCCTCACTGACTCTAGCTTGATCAAGGATGGTAGCAAGGCCAAATTCAAGCTGCTCCAGCCCATGGGGAAGAGGAGTGTGGAAAGGGCATGGAGCATAAAGGCCCTCGCATATCGCCTCTCATCGGTAGCATCAAAAGCAGTACCCACTGCAAGCTCAGCCTACCAATCCAACCAATAATTCTTGATACTCCTACATTGCATCCTATTATTGGAGGACTCGATCCCAATAAGCATAAGTACTAGCTCTGGATGGTAGCCACTCTGTGCCAAAGTCTGATTGAATCGAATCACCTGCCCGGAGAAAGAAAGCCTGGTGATAGCGACGAGGTCCTCAGGTGTAACTGTGTACTCCCCAGATGAGAAATTGAATGAATGAGTAGTATCCATCCATCTCTCCATGAGAGTAGCCAGGAGTCCTCGGCTCGTGCGAGGAGTGGTGATAGTCATACTGTAAGCGCCGGAATTTTACTTTCAAAAAAAAAAAGTATAGTCGTACGACTATTGCTACGGTCATACGACTGTAGTCAAACTACAGTCGTACGACTGTAGATCTACCCATAAAAGCAGAAAAAGAAAGACAGAGGAGGAGGACGAAAAAAAAAAGAAGAAAAAGAAAAACGGACAGACAGAGAGAAAGGGAGAAAAAGAGAAAGAAGAGAAAACCAAAGGAAAAAAGGAGGAAATCCTCATCAAAATCCTCAGCATTTGGAAATCTCTGGAGTCAAATCTCAAACCCTAACTCAAGGAGAAAAGTCTGGATTTTAGTGGATTGGAGCGACGCCAGGGGTCAATCCTACGGTGGACGCACGCCACGGAGGTAAATACCCCTTTTCCTCTCTCTTTTATAAGTTTTCTGGGTGTTTGGTGTGTTTTTGCTGCATTTCTGTCCATTTTTCTGCGTTTCTGCTCCTGGAAATCAAGAACAGTCGCACGACTGTTCTTGGATTGATGAACAGTCGTACGACTGTAGCTACAGTCGTACGACTGTAGTTGATTTCCAGGCAATTCTCTTTCCAGCTTGTTTTTAATGAGATTTTGGCAAAATCCTAAATTTTCAGCATCTACAGTCGTACGACTGTAGTTACAGTCGTAAGACTGTAGTTGATTTTCCACGACTGTAATTTACAGTCGTACCCCTGTAGTTTTCAGAATCAGAATTTCACCTTTAAAACCCAAAAATTTCTTAAAAAATGCATAAAAAATCATTAAAAATGCCTAAAAATTCCCAAAAAATTAAAAAACCCCAAAAATCATCAAAATGAATTTTGTTGTGTGCATCACGACCATAGATTCAATTTTTAGTAAAGTTGCATTTAGAACAATTCAACGACGGAGACCCATTTCTCCTGAAAACCGACCCACTTAAATATATAAAAATGCATGTAAACCGGAAAAATTGTTTTTCAAAATGATTTTTTCCACTAAAACCAAATATACAGGGACGTTTCAAAATGTTTTCCAGGTCTAATCGAGCCGGCTTGCCGAGCCAACCCGGTTACCCCCTAAATGCATGCCCCCAATTCCTGATTTCCCGTTCTGTCTATTTGAGTCCTAATTGCGGCGTGCTGTATATATTGTGCTAACCCTCGGTTTTGCAGGTTTTAATTTCCGTTTATTTTTATTTTTAATGTATTTTAATAGATTAAATCGTGTATTTAGGCGGTTGTATTTATCTAGATTTTCGTGTATTCTAGGCGGTTGTACAAGTGAGGCGAGAGTTTTTATTTTTCCATTCGATTTGGTTGTAAGCCAATTAATATTTATTTCTTTTTCTTATTTTTGTATTAAATATTTTGTATGCGCGCTGTATGCCTTTTATATTCAATAAAATGGACTTTAGATTTTGAAATACCATTTGAGAACATTGGCAATATTTATTTTAATTAGACACGAAATAAGGGACTTGTCCGGACCCGAATCTCTGGATAGTGTAGCGGCCGTTCATCTGGTTCAGCTACATAAGAATTTCCCGGTTGAGCTGAGCCGGGTGGCGACTCCTACAATATTCATCGAGACTTAGGTCTCGGTTCTTTTATTTATTAATTCTATTTATTCTTTCCAAAATGCGGATTCCCATTACAAAAACCCCACGCGAGGGAGGGGCTCGCCCGAGATCGTGGCGCCCCATTCTGAAAGGGAGTCCCGTGTCCCGTCGAAAACGCGTCGTCCGCTCACAGTGGCGACTCTGCTGGGGAATTCTTAAAAGTTTTTCAAAAACTTAAAAGAATTTGACAAGCCCTGAAAAGTGTCTAATTAAAATAACGTGGATGATTCTCTTTTGGTATTTTATTTGCATTTTTAATTAGCCATTTTTGCATTAGATTAGGTATCCTTTTATAGCCCGGTGGATTGTTGAAGTGTCGCCTAAGTTCCTCCTGGTCTTAGGGGCACGAATACGAAACACCACTCATAGCCTCGTACGAACCCCTTCACTAGGACCCTTGAGTGGGGAGAAGTGAGGAGTATATCTTGCTATGAGAGCCTTGATGTTATCCCGACTTTGACCGAACCCATATAGGCAGCTCTAGTTGGATTCCTGTAGGATACCTAAATAATTATGTGAATAATGATAATAAAATCGCGCCTTCATCACCCCCGGTTGGTGATTGAAGTGAACCCCGCCTAGGACTCGGTTAGAAATTTTTGAGACCGACCACGTTGGAGGAATAAGGTTGGAAGAATTCGTTTTGCTTGCTATGTGTTCTTCACCATTCCGTGACACATCACCGACGCATGCATAACATACCATAATCACCATTTTCCATACACATGACAAACCATACACAAACATCTTTGTGTGATACTAACCCACATTTTTTATGCAGCCATTTTGCATTTTATTTTGTGTGTAAAACATTAATTCATTCGCTTGTCATCCATACTAACGATTTCTTTTTCAGCCATAACATTAAACTTGTGTGATTAGCATTTTATTTTTGACATAGCATACATAACATCATTATGTATGTCATGCATCCTAACCCACGTTTTTATGCAGCCATTTACATATTGTGTCCCATCCCATTTCATAACATATCGGGTACCCAAAATTACCCGTGTTTTGCCAATGCACCGGATTGCATTCGGCCATTCCATAAATATCATTTCATTTAATAAAAGCCACTATGGCCTTAGGCCCATTTTCGTGTAATAATTTACACGATGCATTTCATGACATCACACCCATCTATCATAGACATCATATAACACTGTGGTCCACATCCGACCACTTCATGACATTAATTCACCGTTTAAGGTACTCCCCGAGTGCCCAATTAGTATACATATAGGCCCATAACATCACCAAATCATGAAAGGCGTTCCTCGAATGCCAAATCCTTGTCCGTGTTCCTGTTACACGTGACTTTCTCATAACATCATTCCGTATCATATGCTCAAAAGCATCAAGACCTTGTCTATGGGCCCGGCCCATGCGACCATTTCATATCATCTCATAAACCTATAAAGCATCAAAACTACGTCCGTGTACCGGTACACACGCGACCATTTCACGAATTCATTAGGTGCCCCAAAGGCACCAAAGTTCTGTCCGTGTGATGGCTCACACGTGACGTTTTTGCATAAACATTGGGTGTTCTTGGAATGCCTCGAAAAAGAAAATAAAATAATAAAAAAATATATATAAAAAAAAATAAAATAAAATATATTCATATCATCATTCCATACATAATTCCACTCCATGCATCTCAAGCATGTTCAATGTCTTAATTTTCATGTCATATCACGTCATTCATTCACGACCCTAATACCTCCTGTCTACCCCCAAGCAGAATACACTGGAGCGACCTTGGACGAGATCCCAAGCTTCAAGGGCGGCTAGGAGACAGTGGGTAGTCGAGAGTGACAGTGATTCTGAGCCTGGGGAAGGAGTCAATATGGCAGAACAGACACCGAGCATGGCTGATGTTTTGAGAGATTTCTTCAGGTCGCAAGATTTCCGCGATATGTTAAAGGAAGAGATGAGGGCAGTCGTTAGAGAAGCTGGTGAGACCGGTGGTAGTGGAGCCGGGAAGGAAAAAGAAGCTGAGTCATCCCAACATGGTGGTGATGCTTCGGCTAGTCTTGAAAAGCTGCAGGAGATAGAGGCAGCTATGGAACAGAGGATGAAAGCCAAGTGCTCTGAACTAGACGAGGTCATGGCCCAGTTGAAGAAGGGGGTCGGGATTAGTGCTGAATCCAAGAAGGGGGTGAACGTTGATGCCATGATCAGTAGGGGCATCGAGACATTTCCTATCGGCTTCTAAGTGCCGAAAGTCCCCACTTACAAAGGAATGGGCTCGCCGGAGGCCCCTGTGAATTTAGATGCCCGGGTTATGCTAAAAGCAGGCGCTACAAAGCAACAATTGATTAATCTTTTCCCCACCACACTGGAGGGAGGTGCTTTGGGATGGTATAACTCACTGTCAGAGGAGGAGAAAGGAGGGGATTTCTGGTGAGAAGAAATTTAGAGAGAGAAAGAGAAGAGAGAGAAAAAAGAAAACCACAAAAAAACTCACTTTCTTCCTCTTTTATTTTCTTTAATTTCTTGAAATTAAGGTTCAAATTTGTTAGAAACCCCTAGGTTAATCAATTAACTACATAACCAAATCAAGAATTCGGACCAAAACAATCAGAATCCTTTGCAATTTGGGTTTTGGACAAAAAGCTCTCAACTTCCATTCCAAAGGGGAAAGTGCGAATTTGTTGGGATCGGAGCGACGCCAGGGGTCAAAACGACTTGGAATAGCTTCTAAAAAGGTAGTCACTTCTTTTCCTTATACTTTTCCTCGCTTTCTGGGTGTTTGAAGTGAGTTTCGTGTGATTTTTGCTGCATTTTCGTATTTCTGTTCCTGGAAATTAAGAACAGTCGTACGACTGTTCTTGGTTTTCATGAACAGTCGTACGACTGTTCTTAATTTCCAGTCGATTTTTCTTCAGTTTTTTGATTAAAAATGAATTTTTGGCGAAATTCTGATCTTGGACTGATTACAGTCGCACGACTGTAAACTACAGTCGTACGACTGTAATCCCTGTTCCAGAATCAGAATTTCGGCCTCATCCAAAAAAATTATTAAACCCCAAAAATCATCAAAATGAATTTTGTTGTGTGCATCACAACCATAGATTCAATTTTTAGTAAAATTGCATTTAGAACAATTCAACGACGGAGACCCATTTCTCCTGAAAACCGACCCACTTAAACATATGAAAAATGCATGTAAACTGAAAAAAAATTGTTTTCAAATGATTTTCCCACAAAACCAAAAATACAGGGACGTTTCAAAGTGTTTTCCAGGTCTAACCGGGCCGGCTAGCCGAGCCAACCCGTTTATCCCCTAAATGCATGCCCCCAATTCCTGATTTCCCGTTCTGTCTATTTGAGTCCTAATTGTGGCGTGCTGTATATATTGTGCTAACCCTCGGTTTTGCAGGTTTTAATTTCTTTTTATTTTTATTTTGGATGTAATTTAATAGATTAAATCGTGTATTTAGGCGGTTGTATTTTTCTAGATTCTCGTGTATTCTAGGCGATTGTACAAGTGAGGCGAGAGTTTTTATTTTTCCATTCGATTTGGTTGTAAGCCAATTAATATTTATTCCTTTTCCGTATTTTTGTATTAAATGTTTTGTGTGCGCGCTGTATGCTTTTTATATTCAATAAAATGGACTTTAGATTTTGAAATACCATTTGAGAACATTGACAATATTTATTTTAATTAGACACGAAATAAGGGACTTGTCCGAACCCGAATCTCTGGATAGTGTAGCGGCCGTTCGTCCGGTTCAGCTACATAAGAATTTCCCAGTTGAGCTGAGCCGGGTGGCGACTCCTACAATATTCATCGAGACTTAGGTCTCGGTACTTTTACGTATTAATTCTATTTATTTTCCAAAACGCGGATTTCCATTATAAAAACCCCACGCGAGGGAGGGGCCCGCCCGAGATCGTGGTGCCCCATTCTGAAAGGGAGTCCCGCGTCCCGTCGAAAACGCGTCGTCCGCTCACAGTGGCGACTCCGCTGGGGAAATCTTTAAAAAGTTTTCTTAAAAAACTTAAAAGAATTTTGACAAGCCCTGAAAAGTGTCTAATTAAAATAACGTGGATGATTCTCTTTTGGTATTTTATTTGCATTTTTGGTTAGCCATTTTTTGCATTAGATTAGGTGTCCTTTTATAGCCTGGTGGATTGTTGAAGTGTCGCCTAAGTTCCTCCTGGTCTTAGGGGCATGAATACGAAACACCACTCATAGCCTCGTACGAACCCCTTCGCTAGGACCCTTGAGTGGGGAGAAGTGAGGAGTAAATCTTGCTATGAGAGCCTTGATGTTATCCCGATTTTGACCGAACCCATATAGGCAGCTCTAGTTGGATTCCTTTAGGATACCAAAATAATTGTGTGAATAATAATAAAATCGCGCCTTCATCACCCCCGGTTGGTGATTGAAGTGAACCTCGCCTAGGACTCGGTTAGAAATTTTTGAGACCGACCACGTTGGAGGAATAAGGTTGGAAGAATTTGTTTTGCTTGCTATGTGTTTCTCGCCATCTCGTGACATATCGCCATTGCTACTTACGCATGCATCACATACTATAATCACCATTCTCCATACATGTGACGTACCATACACGAACATCTTTGTGTGATACTAACCCACATTTTTGTATAGCCACGTGCATTTTATTTTCGTGTGCAAACATTAATTCATCCGTTTACCATTCATACTAACCATTTCTTTTTCATCCATAACATTATATTTGTGTGATTAGCATTTTTCACATGGCATACATAACATCATTATGTGTGTCATGTATCCTAGTCCACATTTTTATGCAGCCATGTGCATTTTTATTTTCGTGTGCAATCATTAAATCATCCGCTTACCATTCATACTAACCATTTCTTTTTCATCCATAACATTATATTTGTGTGATTAGTATTTTTCACATAGCATACATAACATCGTTATGTGTGTCATGCATCCTAATCCACATTTTTGTGCAGCCACGTGCATTTTATTTTCATGTGAAGTCATTAAATCACTCGCTTGCCATTCATACTAACCATGTCTTTTTCAGCCATAACATTATATCTACATGGTTAGCATTTTTTCACATAGCATACATAAGACCATTTCGTATGTCATGCATCCTAACCATGTTTTTGTGCAGCTATTTGCATTTTGTGTGTCATAAGCATTCACGACATATCACCTAAATTAAATTAGGGACATTCCAAGGACGCCCACCACGATCATATCATTCCATCATGTATCGAGTATCACAAAATACCCGTGCTTCGCCAATGCACCGGATTGCATTCGGTCATTCCACCAAATCATTTCATCCCATAGAGACCACAATGGTCCTAGGTATATTTCCGTGTGACAATCCACATGATGCATTTCATGACATCATATCCATTCATCACAAACATCATATAACACTGTAATCCACACCGGGTTACTTCATGACATTACTATATCATTCAAAGGCGCTCCCCGAGTGCCGGATTAGTACGTATGTAGGGGTATTTCATAACATCCCAAATCATGAAAGGTGTTCCCTGGACGCCAAGCTTTTGTCCGTGTACCTATTACACGTGACTCTCTCATAACATCATTTCATTTCATACGCTCAAAAGCATCAGAACTCAGTCCATGGGCCGGCCCCATGTGACCATTTCAGATCATCTCATAAGCCTACAAAATGTCAAACTTCGTCCGTGTGTCAGTACACATGCGACCATTTCACGAAATTCATTAGGTGCCCCAAAAGCACCGAACCTCCATACGTGTGGTGGTCCACACGTGGCATTTTTGCATAGCATTGGGTGTTCTTGGGATGTCCAAAAATAAAAATAAAAATAAAAATAAAAACAGGGGATCATCCTCATTATCTCACGTTGTACATAAACATTCAAACACTCCACAACGTTCAAGCATTCCGTAAGCACTGAGCACTTCACAGCATACACTATCGTCATTTAAGTGTTCCAAAAATGCTAGAAACTCCATCAAGCCCTTTAGGTCCTCCGTGCTCATTAGAAACCCTGTCCTTGTGTCCCGCACACCTAAATACCGAAATATCTTCCCCGTGCAAGACCAGCTCTGCACGCATCGTTCCAAATTCCCCGTGCAAGACCAGCTCTGCACGTATCGCTCCAAATTCCCTGTGCAAGACCAGCTCTGCACGTATCGCATCAAACTCTACCCATCCTTCCCGTGCAAGACCAGCTCTGCATGTATCGCTCCAAATTCCCCGTGCAAGACCAGCTCTGCATGTATCGCATCAAACTCTATCCATCCTCCCCGTGTAAGACAAGCTCTACACGTATCGTTCCAAATTCCCTATGCAAGACCAGCTCTGCACGTACCGCATCAAACTCTACACTTCCTTCCCCCGTGTAAGATCCGCTCTACACGTATCGCTCTAAACACCACACCTCTTCCCGTGTAAGATCCGCTCTACACGTACCGCTTTAATCATTAAACCTCTTCACGTGTAAGATCCGCTCTACACGTACCGCTCTAAACATTAAACCTCTTCCCGTGTAAGATCCGCTCTACACGTACCGTTTTAATCATTAAACCTCTTCCCGTGTAAGATCCGCTCTACACGTACCTCTTTAATCACTACATCTCCTTCCCGTGTAAGACCCGCTCTACACGTACCGTTTCGAATGTCAACTCTCCTCCCGTGTAAGATACACTCTACATGGGAATCCTTCGCAAGTATCACCTTGCTTCGATCCGTGGACATCCTGTGTGTCATTTTATCCATGTGGTGTATATTTATATGCCACGCCATACTTCAGCATATAGCTTCATCAACCACATTCATTGCATTTTGCATGTTTCCATTCCTGGCTTTGTGTGCACATGACTAGCTTAGGATTGCATAACATGACATGGCATCACATGACATCATCATTCACGCGTGCATGCATCACATCTCGCATTCATACCTGCATCATCCCTTGACTTGGTATTCTCCGTGCACATGCCCCAGTCGATGCTAACAGGTATTTTTATCAGGACAGAAAAGGGAAGAAGTCTCGAGAATGGCTGGCCCAGTGAACTTCAACACCGTAACAGATGTCCTAGATGATTATGTTGCCTCATCACGATTCCGAAAGGAAGTCAGGGAAGAGGCAGCAGCAATGTTGAAGGAAATGCTAGGAGGTGACCTGGACAAGGTGGAAAAGCTGACAACAAGGTGCTCTGAATTGGAGGCACGTGTGATTGAGCTTGAGGGAGTAATAAAAGGGCTGACTAGTGAAGCAGAATTGAAGGCCCCCCTCAAAGCCAATACTGACCTTGTTCCGCAACTAACCAGGTGTCCACTCTCCAAGGGTGACGGAAAGGGCATATCCCAATGGCCTTTCTCGCTGAGCCAATTATTTGCCAAATGCAGAAAAGAGGGGCTACTGCAGAGCGTCAAGCCGTATGTGGAGCCGGCACCAGATCAAAAGAACAACTTCTGTACCTATCATGTAACGATGGGTCACCGAACCAATGCTTGCTATATTTTAAGGAAGGAGATCCGGAAGTTAGTTGATGAGGGAAGATTAAAGGTGCCATCCACTACTAATGAGCAACTAGGGGCAAGCAGGGGAACTGGCAAGGAAATTCCTCAAACCTCCCAGGGAGAGAAATATGATGAAGAGCGACAAAGCCTGATCTGACGAGAGTGGGGCAATGACCGGATAAGGAATAGTCGGGCACTGTGAGATCAATACCTTTAGAGGCTCCTTCTCGTAAGGAACTCATTTTGTTGTAAAGTGTATTGAACTCATTTTGAATGCAATGCATCTTGTTATTTTCTTACTTATGTGGTGATTACATGTATATGGCATTAAGCATGCATTTGATCATCTGAAACGACATGTCCATCACACATAATATTAAGATGCATGACATCAATCTGAGTCTTGCAGGGAATTTACAAGTGAACCTGACTTTGGTAAAGCCCTTTTCTTCAAAAAAAAAAAAAAAAAAAGAGAGAGAAAGAGAAAAGTCTGCTAAGCAAGCAATGGGATGATACCATTTCCTTCGAATCAATTGCCAGCCTAGATCAGTGATCCCTATAAACCACGATCCAAAAATGCTGTTGGTCCTGCCCTAAAAAGTTTTAACTTGGACAGCCCACAATACACTCAAATCATTCCAAACCAAGCACCATTGCCAAGTTTCAGAGCCGAGCCCCAAAAAGAACCTTTGAGCCTAATTCGCGCTGGAAAGAAGCATCCCACATCAAAAACCAAACCCACCAAAAAGCACCAAGCCCTAAAAATCCAAATGGCCTTCGCCATCCACCGTGTTGTAAAGCTCTGAAGCAGACATTAGTTTTAGTGCATGTATAGTTTTGTTTGTGTGGCATTCATGTGCATATGACATCACACATGCATTGTTCATCCAAAAAGACATATCAAACACGCATGACATTCATGGATCTGAATGCAGCAGGGAAATCGATAGGTGGCTGTGGTTTGGATTTAGCTTCTTCAAAAAAAAAAAGAAAGAAAAAAAGAAAAAAAAAAGGGCAAGCACCGGTGGAAGACCTCAGCTCTCCCTTACAGTCAAATTTCTGCTCCTGGTCTAAAGTTGCACTCTCTTCAATCATAGAGTCAAGTTTTGTTGAGTGCTTGATGAATCTGGGGGCGGCCCACCTATTGCATGAAATGCCGGGGTCAATGAGTTGAGACAATGGAGATAAGTACGTTGTTGCCCGTTCTGAAAAGTTAACTTCGTGCAGTGACAGAGAAGATCGGTGTCCTTACCCTAAGCAGTTCCCTTTTCATTCTCCTCTCTATCTTCTCCATTTGCCTTCAACACTTTTGTCTTCCCTTTATCGTCTTTCCTTCATTTTCATCTTCTATCTTTCAGCTTCTCTCTGGAACTTGAACCGATTCTGTGATTCCATATTTCCTACCTTCAATGGCTCCTAACAAGAAGTTGAACCCCAATGCTACTCCATTTTGTATTTTTCCGTATCATCTCATCAGCGGAAGGGCATTGGAGCAGGTGGTTATGGCACCATTTCAATCCGTCTTCGTTTATCATTAACCTGTACCAAATTGGGGATTCCCTTTTAATCCCACGCCATTTCTCTTCGATCTAAACTCCCAGACTAATTATTTAGTACCCTCAGAGAGTGGGAAGGGATTTGATTTGATGATAGATAGAGGATTTGGATATGAATCTGCTTCAAATGAGTTCAACAATGCTGAAAAAGGGGGAAAATGAAATATATAGCTCCGAGATTCCAGAGTAAGAAGAAAATAGTTTCTGTAAGTGAAAAGGAACAACAGTGGTCGCCCAAGAAATTGACTATTGAAGAGACCAAGCTGGATAAAAGAGAGATTGAAGCTAATCTTGGTGGAAAAACGAGCCTGATGATCAGAAATCTACCAAATCAGTTTTAGAGACATAACCTGCTACAAATTCTGGGCAAGCGTTGTCTAGAGGAAAACAAGAATAAGTCCAAAGGGAAGCCTGCTTATGATTTCCTCTATTTGCCTATGGATTTCAAGACTGGAGGAAATTTTGGTTATGCGTTTGTGAACTTCACCGACTATGTTGGGGCAACTTGACTTTGCAAAGCTTTCAACAATCATGAAGGGTACGACACCATCAACAGGAAGGCTTACAAAGTCTGTTGTACTCATATTCAAAAGGAAAGTTGCATTTGCCAACCATTTCAAGCATGCAGTCTTCGGGAGCCGTGTCTGAACTGAAATCTGGGGTGAATTGGAAGCATGGAGAATCTAGTGGTCACTTGAATTCATCTCAGATTGTCCATCCACAATAGCAACTCCATCCGGCGAAAAAAAAAAAACAAAAACAAAAACAAAAAAAAAAAAAACAAAACAAAAAAAAAAAAAAACAAAACTCTCCAATGTGTAAAACCGAAAGGGCATATTGGTAATTTGAAGAGGCATCAATTAAAACCAGAGCCACATTCTAAATTTTCCTAATGCATCCGCGTTCATTATGTCGTGAGTGTTTTGTATTCAATTTTGGTGTTCAATATGCATTTGTTGTGTTGTTGCATGTCAATGTTCACTTACAGGCTACATTACACAGCAAGCCTTGTCTGTGGAAGTGCTTCACTCCCCAAACACAAACCCTTAATACTCCCTAAACACAAACCTATAATATTAGGGGCAAGTAAAAAACTGAACCATTAGGCATCATCGACAGCATTATCTTCGCGAGTCGGGATGAACATATCAAGATATATCTTTCCCATCCTAAGACAAACCGTCGCGAAAGGGATCAATGCAGACAAAATGGCCATCGCAAAATCTTTCTCAAAAAAAAAAAAAAATAAATAAATTGTTGACATGGAAAACCGAAAGGACGTGTCGGCAACAAGAGAAGGGTGACATGCGAAGTTAGAGTCACTGTCATACTCCCTGTTATACTCATTCGGATGTCACCATTGCAATATTGTGCATGTTTAGATTTCCGATCAGATGTTCATCTTGCATGCACCATGCCATTACAAATAAACATTCATCAGTAGGACATTGCATCCAAGCCCGTGATAATATCCTAGAAGCTCTTGTCATGCGGTACAGAAATGCAAAGTCTCACTCTCATCTTCTTGCTCAATCAAACGGATTGTTCGTCAGCACGGCCTACTCTCCTGATCCGCTCAGCACTGAGAATGCTTCAGAATATACAGAGGGTAAAGTGGAAGGTCACTCAAGATAGCCAACTCCCCTAATACCTAGGTCAGCGTAGTATTCAGTCGGTCAGAAGACACGCCGGAACAATCAGACTAGGTCACCTGGGTTACCATCGGGGCCAGTCTCAAGTCGTGAATTCCGTCTCCGGGCTCGCATGGATACCAAGAACAAAGCATAAGCCACATGTTGCATGCATACATACATTTAGAACTATACGTGCATCCGTACATACATGCATACGTCTAAAGTAAACACATACAATTCATGTGCATATGCATCGCAACCCATCCAAGTGCAGGTATCCACTACCGTCACCAGGTCTCCCCTAAACAAGATCGCTCTGAAAGTAGAGATGGCACAATATCGGGACGGAACAATCAAGTTTCCAAGGGGCAGGGTAATCAAGCCGCATTTATCCTTGATCGAAGGGGCAAATATTTTTGTTTCCAAAATCATCGATCAAGAGATAAATACTCATTCCCCAGCCAACGCCAAATTACCATCCCTAAACCTATTTCCTCTCCATTCATTCAAGCAAGATTTCGAACCCTTGAACTCCATTACGTTCAAGCAAGGTTTCAAATCCTTGAATCACTCCTTCCATTCAATCCAGATTTCGAATCCTTGAACTCCATTACGTTCATGCATGGTTGCAAATCCATAATCCACTTTCCTTTGCCTCGGGTAACATAGACCTGATATCGGCTAATTTCTTCATCAACTCGCCTCGGGTAACATAGACCTGATATCGGCTAATCTCTTCATCAACTCGCCCCGGGTAACATAGACCTGATATCAGCTAATTTCTTCATCAACTCGCCTCGAGTAACATAGACCTGATATCGGCTAATCTCTTCATCAATTTCGCCTCAGGTAACATAGACCTGATATCGGCTAATCTCTTCATCAATTTCGCCTCGGGTAACATAAACCTGATATCGGCTTATTTCCTCATCAGCATCGCCTCGGGTAACATAAACCTGATATCGGCTTATTTCCTCATCAGCTTTGCCTCGGGTAACCTAAGCCTGATATCGGCTTATTTTCTCATCAACTTTGCCTCGGGTAACCTAAACCCGATATCGGCTTACTTCTTCCTCAAGTTTGCCTCGGGTAACCTAAACCTGATATCGGCTTATTTCCTCATCAGCTTTGCCTCGGGTAACCTAAACCTGATATCGGCTTATTCCTTCCTCAGCATCGCCTCGGGTAACATAAACCTGATATCGGCTTATTTCCTCATCAGCTTTGCCTCGGGCATCAGCTTTGCCTCGGGTAACCTAAACCTGATATCGGCTTATTCCTTCCTCAGCATCGCCTCGGGTAACATAAACCTGATATCGGCTTATTTCCTCATCAGCTTTGCCTCGGGTATCCCAAACCTGATATCGGCTTATTTCCTCACCAGTATCGCCTCAGGTGACCTAGACCTGATATCGGCTTATTTCAATGGAGGATTCTTTCCTGTGTCTGCGGTGCTTTGAATCGCGTTTCACAAATTCACATCATCTATCCCAGACAAAATTCGGGTGGTGAATTTGATCACGCGAGGGGCAGCTGTAAGCGCCGGAATTTTACTTTCAAAAAAAAAAAAAAAAAAAAAAAAATTGTATAGTCGTACGACTATTGCTACGGTCATACGACTGTAGTCAAACTACAGTTGTACGACTGTAGATCTACCCATAAAAGCAGAAAAAGAAAGACAATGGAGGAGGATGAAAAAAAAAAGAAGAAAAAGAAAAATGGACAGACAGAGAGAAAGGGAGAAAAAGAGAAAGAAGAGAAAACCAAAGGAAAAAAGGAGGAAATCCTCATCAAAATCCTCAGCATTTGGAAATTTCTGGAGTCAAATCTCAAACCCTAACTCAAGGAGAAAAGTCCGGATTTTAGTGGAATGGAGCGACGCCAGGGGTCAATCCTACGGTGGACGCACGCTACGGAGGTAAATACCCTTTTTCCTCTCTCTTTTATAAGTTTTCTGGGTGTTTGGTGTGTTTTTGCTGCATTTCTGTCCATTTTTCTGCGTTTCTGCTCCTGGAAATCAAGAACAGTCGCACGACCGTTCTTGGATTGATGAACAGTCGTACGACTGTAGTTGATTTCCAGGCAATTCTCTTTCCAGCTTGTTTTTAATGAGATTTTGGCAAAATCCTAAATTTTCAGCATCTACAGTCGTACGACTGTAGTTACAGTCGTACGACTGTAGTTGATTTTCCACGACTGTAATTTACAGTCGTACCCCTGTAGTTTTCAGAATCAGAATTTCACCTTTAAAACCCAAAAATTTCTTAAAAAATGCATAAAAAATCATAAAAAATTCCCAAAAATTCCTAAAAAATTAGAAAACCCCAAAATTCATCAAAATGAATTTTGTTGTGTGCATCACGACCATAGATTCAATTTTTAGTAAAGTTGCATTTAGAACAATTCAACGACGGAGACCCATTTCTCCTGAAAACCGACCCACTTAAATATATAAAAATGCATGTAAACCGGAAAAATTGTTTTTCAAAATGATTTTTTCCACTAAAACCAAATATACAGGGACGTTTCAAAATTTTTTCCAGGTCTAATCGGGCCGGCTTGCCGAGCCAACCCGGTTACCCCCTAAATGCATGCCCCCAATTCCTGATTTCCCGTTCTGTCTATTTGAGTCCTAATTGTGGCGTGCTGTATATATTGTGCTAACCCTCAGTTTTGCAGGTTTTAATTTCTTTTTATTTTTATTTTTAATGTATTTTAATAGATTAAATCATGTATTTAGGCGGTTGTATTTATCTAGATTTTCGTGTATTCTAGGCGGTTGTACAAGTGAGGCGAGAGTTTTTATTTTTCCATTCGATTTGGTTGTAAGCCAATTAATATTTATTTCTTTTTCTTATTTTTGTATTAAATATTTTGTATGCGCGCTGTATGCCTTTTATATTCAATAAAATGGACTTTAGATTTTGAAATACCATTTGAGAACATTGGCAATATTTATTTTAATTAGACACGAAATAAGGGACTTGTCCGGACCCGAATCTCTGGATAGTGTAGCGGCCGTTCATCTGGTTCAGCTACATAAGAATTTCTCGGTTGAGCTGAGCCGGGTGGCGACTCCTACAATATTCATCGAGACTTAGGTCTCGGTTCTTTTATTTATTAATTCTATTTATTCTTTCCAAAACGCGCCTTCCCATTACAAAAACCCCACGCGAGGGAGGGGCTCGCCCAAGATCGTGGCGCCCCATTCTGAAAGGGAGTCCCGCGTCCCGTCGAAAACGCGTCGTCCGCTCACACATACTCCGAACCAATCGATGCAAGCCAGTGGAGTTCACAAGCGCTTTCACCCCATCAGGAAGCCACCTATACCATCTCAAAGACTCTAAAATTGATCCGCTACCATAATGGTTGGATCTTGCCTACAAAATCAATGATCAGGGAGTTTATGAGCTTTTTAGAATGCACGTGCATCATAAAAATTAAGGAAATACCCTTAGAATCGCAAAAGAAGGGGCTGCCCTGAATCTATCAACTACAGGCGTCCATCTATAGGGGCTTATAGCCAAGTGGCTGTAGTGTTCAAGACTATAGTGGCACAGCTATAAGCAACCCCTGGGGCGACTATAGCTGCACATTTTTGGCCAAACCATAAATTTGCTCATTTTCGATTAAATCTCATTCTATCTCACCCAAATCATCAATCAAGCATCCTACAGGCATATTCTACTCAAACCATGCATCAATTTCATCTATTATTGACTAATTTCTCTAATTTTGTGGAAATTAAAAAACTTGGAAAAAGAAGGAAATCCAAGAAAACTAACCGGATTCAAGAAGGCATGGCTTAAAAGTTGAAGCCGGATAGGTACTAGAGCATCGATCTTTATTCTGCAATACTCCTCATCCTCTCTTAACCTATAAACACTCTCAGTGGATTCATGGGCTAAAAAAAAATCCCCCTCCAAAATGGAAAAACCTCATTTGAGGGGCGGGTTGAGCAGGAGGAATAGGTCTAAGGACTTTCCGTAACTTTCATCTCATGATTTTTTGAAGATTTGTAAGAATTTGGGGCAAAAATACTCAAGAATGGTAAGGGTTTTTCAACCTTGAAGGGGAAAGATGAGAATATGGCTGCTGTAATGTCTTAATAGCTGTTAAAAGCCATCTCTTACCCACCACTATAGCCGAGCTGCTGTAGCACTAAACTGGTGCCACTATAGTTTGTCGGTTTTACCAAGTCTTTGTTCTTTCATTTTTCAAAGCTTATATGCCAATTTGATCCCAAGAAAGGTAGTTTTCATGTCTTACAGGTATCAAGGAGCAAGATATTTAGTCCATATTCATTCTTGATCGAAGAAGCAAAAATTTTTGTTTCCAAAACTATCGATCAAGGAACGAATATGTACCCGAAACAACTTCAAAACATCAAAAGAGATAATCAAACTTCTCAAATCACCAAAGCATCTTTCCCTAGCAAAAAAAGCTTCATGGGAAACACTATTATCCTTTCCTTTAGTGACACAGGCCCCACTATAAGCGAAATGACCAAAATGTCCTTTTGTTAGTAACCAAACTACCAAATAGCTAAAACACCTTCCTTTTAATGACACAAGCTTCACGGGAAACCAAATCATCGAGATATTTCTTCCCCTAGTGACATAGGCTCCACTAGAGGTGAAATGACCAAAATGCCCTTTGGTTAGCCACTAAGCTACCAAATGACCAAAACACCTTTTTTCTTACCAAAGGGGATACCAAATCACTAAAACTCATTTCTTTTCATGACATAGGCCCCACGAGAAGTCAAATGACCAAAGTACCTTTCCTCTAAAGGGCACCAACTTTCCAAGCTGTAAAATTACCAAAAATACGCTTTCCTTTCATGAACAACAATTGATAAGGAGAATTCAATCTGGGCAAAGTCCTCTGCCTCGCAACGGAGTCGAAGCAGGTCCCTAGAGCATTAACCTAATCTGGGCAAAGTCCTCTGGGCAAAGTCCTCTGCTTCATGACGGAGTCGAAGCACGTCCCTGGAGCACCAATCTAATCTGGGCAAATTCCTCTGATTCATAATGGAGTCGAAGCACGTCCCTAGAGAACCAATCAATTCGGGCAAAGTTCTATGCTTTGTAATGGAGTTGAAGTAAGTCCTTGAAAAATCAAGTCAACTTAGGCAAGACCGCTGTTTCGTGAATCAACCGAGACAAGTCCTTACGAGTGTAATAGGAGGACAACACGAGGAGAAACCCTAGGTACGTCCTCTTTTCCTTCTCACCGTGCTCCCTATCATGAGACTAAACTCGAATTGGACACAAGCACCCGTCTAAGTCGACTTTGGTCACACGAGGGGCAGCCTGTGAGCACGGGTTTTTTGCCGACCTCGATGATGAAAGCCTTCATTACCTTTTTCATGGATAAATGTGAGGCAGATTTGGAACGACAGGAATGACATCAGAGATGTCTCGGATGACCTGAAGAAGTGTAATAAACCTTGGTGCGGAACCCCAAAGAAGGTCAATTGAGCTCTTAAGAAAGCCGGAGAGAAAAGTGAGAAAAGGTGAGAAATGCAAAACTGACTACTATAGCTGCCCGGCTATAGTACCCTATAGGGGCGCGGCTGCAGTTTGCATAACTATAGCCGTTCAGCTGTAGTTGCCAGATTTGATTTTCTCTTAAATTGGGTGTATTTATCTCATTAATTCGGGATTTTCAACCCTAATCTGGCCATATAAAAAGAAAAACTTGAAATTAGGTAAGGAGGAAACATCATTGACAGCCATAATCAAGAGAGAAAGCTAGGGTTACAAAATTTAGAGACTTAGAGAGAGAAAAAGGAGTATTCAATCCAAAAAACTCATCTTTTCAATCCGTTCTTGGATCCAATCATCACAAAAGTGGGTTAGAATCATTAGGTTTCATCTAGTTTTTGGGTTTTCATCCAAAAACTTGGGGTGATTCTGATCAGAAGGGTTTGGTTTGGGTTTTAAAGGGAGAAAAATAGGTTTTAGTGAGAAACACCCCTAAATCCACTCTAAAATCATCCAATCTCGAATCTAATCTGTAGAAATTATCAAAGTCCTTTGAGAAATCATATTTGGGAGTGATTTTGATTGATTCAACATTCGTTTGGGTCAATTTGGGGTTCCGTTCGAGTTTTGGAGATTCATGGATGATTTAGGGTTGTTCGTGATTCCAAGGAGTTTTCCGGCATCCGAATCTATTTTTGGTGATCCAAAACACTGGAACACAAATAAGGTAGACTTTAAGAAGCCCTAAAAACTTGTTTGAAATTGATTTAGGAGTTACTGAATGTGTTTTGTGTTTTTCTAAGAAGCTGGAAGTGAAAACCCAGCTATAGCCGCCCCGTTTGTTGCTTACAGCCGCTCGGTTGTTGTCTGATGACTAGAGTGGTGCAGCTGTAACCTAAAGTGGCATGGCTATAGTTCTCTAATTACAGCTGCTTGGTTGTAATCTCAAAGGCTGAAGCTCCAAATGCCCTAAATCGATCGAAAACACTTCCTTTTTCAAATCAAATGTATTTTTCACGAATAATATTGATCGGATCACATCCATATATGATTAGATTTGCGGTTTTTAGGTTTTTGATTGATGGATGTGAGATTTAGTTTTGTTGATTTCGGGTTTTTAGGATTTTCCAGATTCATTTGATACAATCTGGATCTATTTCGTGGATTTTATAAGTTTCTAGAAACCCTAGATCACCCGAAACCATCAAAAAATTAAAACAATTTTCAAAACGGGAAAGAAAACTGGATTAGTTCTTCTAGAGCACTACAGCCACTCAACTATAGATGTTACAGCTACCCTAGCCACTACAGTGGCACAGGTGTAGCATATTACAGTGGCTCGGTTGTAGTTGATGAAACAGAATTACAATTTTTGCCCTTTTGGCCTCTAATTTGTAATATTTTTCCCCCTTTCGATTCAAAAAGAATTTTTGGTGTGTTTATATTTCCAAGCCCTGGATGTATGTTCAAATTATGCCCACTCACGAACGAAACCCCTGGGTTCCGGGATATCCGACCCACCAAAAGTTGGAAAATGCATGTAAACCGACACAAACTTTTTTCAAAATTGATTTTCATTAACAAAATCTATAGGGCATTTTTATAAAATGTTTCCTAGGTCTAATCGAGATCCGGACTTCTCGATTATCCCCTTATGCATGATCCCGTTTCCCAAAATACCCCTATTTTATCTTATGTGAGTCCTTGGTATGATTTGTATACTTGTGCTAACCGTATTTTGATGCAGCCTTTTATGTTTCCTTTTTGATGTAATTAATAGATCATTTCATGTATCTAGGCAATTGTACCTTTTTCTTTTAGATCATTGTGTATTATAGGCAGTTGTAAATGGTGAGGATGAGAGTTTTTTCTTTTTCGGGTTGTATAATTTGGCCTTTCATTTACTTTTCCCGCACTTTTATTTTTCTGCACTTTATTTATGCTTTATATTTATATCATTTGCATGATCACTAACTAAAATTAAAAGATGATAAAATGGGTAGAATTAAGTGAATATTATATTGTGTTATGAAATAATAATTGAAAACAAGTTGAGGATTAGTAGATGTGCTGCCCAAACCCTGAATCTCTGGATCAGGTACTGCGTCTACACTTGGTAGGGAGCTGTACCAGAATTTCCCGGATGGGCTGATTCAGGTGGTGACTCTGTATCTGATCACGAAATTTAGGTTTCAGGATCTTTAAGCTGAAATTGGGATTTTCTAAAAAACCTGTTTTCCAAAATTCACACTTAAAATTAGGTTTTCTACAAAATGAGTTTTCTTAATAAAATGAACGGTCTTCTTAAGAAAGATTATACCGTTTTCAAAACCACGTAATCCCGCTTTGCCGTGTGTTTCGAAAAATTTCATCCGCTCATAACAATGATGGTGGAGCAATACGATCGGTATGTGAGGGACGACTGAGATGTCTCGTGCCTTCTGCTGGGTACCATGGCTTCTGATCTTCAGAAACCATTCATGGAGCAGTATACTTATGAGATGATGGATGCTCATCCGGAACGATACCTGATAACTAAGGCACTTTGTACTACTGCAATGGCAGTCGGGACTTTTATTAGCACTCATGTGCTAAAGTTGAAGGGGTACATTAATACACTTGTCCACGTCGGCTTTCTAGTTCTGCAGGACTTGGCCACATACATTATTCTTAGGTCACTTCCTGAGTCTTACAACCAATTTACCATGAACTACCACATGTAGGATCTTAAATCAGTTGTTGAGCTGCATGGCATGCTCAAGCTTGTTAAGCAGTCTCTTAAGAAGATCCCAAAAGTTCTACTGGTGAACAAGGGCAATACACCCATTGCAAAGGGTAAGGCCAAATCTAAGGCCAAGGTTAAGGCTCAAAAGGCCAAGGCTAAGGGCAAGAAGGTGGTGGTCTACCCTAAAGTAAGGGTTGCTTCTTCTGATGATGTCTACCATGAGTGTCATGAGAAGGGGCACTGGAAGAGCTCGTGTCCAAAGCTAAGGGAGCAAATGAAGAGCAAGTTTGCTACTTCAGGTATTTATGTTGTTGAGATTAATCTGGCTATTTCTACATCTTGGGTTTTAGACAATGGATATGGTTCTCACATTTGTTCAAATGTGCAGGGATTAAGAAATAGGAGATTACTAGGATCTGGAGAAGTGGATCTTTGAGTGGGAAATGGCACTCGGGTTCAGGCCATAGAGATAGGAGATTATTTCCTAGAGATGCCTAGTGGACTACTTTTAGAATTAAGAAACTATTATTTTGTACCTACGATGTGTAGAAATATTATTTCTATTTCTTTGTTGCATATTTCTGGTTTCATTTTTAATGTTGGACATGGTAGAATTTCTATACAATGTGGCAATATTGTTTATGGAACAACATTTCTTGAAAATGGTTTATATATCCTTGATCTAAAATATGAAAGTTCAATCTAAAACATAGACACTAAAATGATTAAACAAGATGAAATTAATCCCACATACATCTAGCATTGTCGACTTGGGCACATAAACAAGAAAGCATAGTTAGGCTTCACTCTAGTGGAGTGCTAGGGTCATTTGACATTCAGTCTTATGACACATTGTGAGCGGATGACCTTTTTGAAAGAAATAGGGTTTAGGGAAGTGGTGAAGCAAACCGGGGAAAACATTTTCGTTCAGATTAGGTTTTTGGGAAACGGGTTTTGTTTATCTTGAGTTAGGAAAATCATTAATTTGATTTGAAAATTCCTTTGTAGAAAAAATTTTCCTGTTTTAACTTAAAGACCTCGAAACTTAAATCCCGAGATCAGTGACAGAATCGCCACCCGGATCAGCTCATCCGGAATTCCGGTACAGCTCCCTACTGAGGACAGACTACTCTACCTAATCCAGAGATTTAGGGTTCGGGCAAGTGACTTACTTTAACCTCTAGCTTGCTTTCACTTTACCGTTTATATTACCATATTTAATTTGCTTTATTATCTTTCTCTAACCCCAATTTATGTTTATTTTAATCAGCCGATGCTAAAGCAGAACGCAGAAAATAAACTGCAGAAAAAATAAAGTATACATCCATGATATACAAGAAAATAGTAGAGGCCGATTATACAACCCAATTGAATAAAAGATAAAAACTCTCGTCCTCACTTTACAATGGCCTAAGTACACGAGGATCTAAAAAAATTACAACCGCCTAAAAATACACGAAAATCTATTAATTACAGCGGAAAATAAAAGCTGCAAAAAAAATTGGTTAGCACAATTTATATTGCACATACAGATTGGACTCAAATAGGATAGAATTGGGAATTTAGGAAATGGGGGCATGTATTTAGGGGGTAATCGGGTCAACCCGACTGGTCGGACCGGTTAGACCTGGAAGGCGGTTTTGAAACGCCCTGTAATTTTTGTGTTAGAAAATAAATTTTTGGAAAACATTTGGCTCGGTTACATACAAATTTCCATTTTTATGGGTCTGTTATCCCGGAATCCAGGGTTCCGTTCGTGTGGGTTACTAAATGCACAATCTATCTAGGGTCCGAAAAGCAATAAACACACCAAAAACATTTGTGATAGAGTTCGAGGGTCCGCTAATGCTGGACTATGGATCTGATTCGGATAAAATGACCCCGAAACTCGGGAAATAAAGCCCCGGGAAATCTGAAAACACTAATATCTGTACATACAGAAATCCAAAAACTAAAATTTTATGATGCACAGATGGATTCGGGCTAAAAATGATCGCAGCAGAATGCACAAAATGGAAAATGGACCGTTTTCAGCCGATCGGGACGAACCGGGAGGCTGTCCCTATAGAACAAACCGAGCTAGAGCCCGGCAGCTGTGTTCATCATGAACACAGTCGTACTGCTGTGTTCATGATGAACAGACCGGGCGGCTCTAGCACTGTAAGCGCTAGAATTTTCTATACTTAAAAAAAAAAAAAAAAACAAAAACACAGATATGGTCGTACGACTATTATTACAGTCGTACGACTGTAATGTCAGAAAATCTGCAGAGGCCCATACCTCTGCAGCAGAAATGAAGGAAAGAGAAAGGGAGCATTAATTGCTCCCTTGTTGCAGCAAGCAAGGGGAGGAGGCAGAGAGATAAAGAGGAAAAAGAAGGAGAAAGAGGGAGGATTTGGCTGGTTAGAAGAAACTTAGAGAGAGAAAGAGAAGAAAGAGAAAAAAAGAAAAAAAACCACAAAGAAACTCATTTCTTTCATTTTGATTTTCTTTAATCTCTCGAAATTAAGGTTAAAATTTGTTAGAAATCCCTAGGTTAATCAATTAACTACATAACCAAATCAAGAACTCGGACTTAAACCATCAGAAACCCTTGCAATTTGGATTTTGGACAAAAACTCTCAACTTCAATTCCAAGGGGGAAAGTGCGAATTCGTTGGGATCGGAGCGACGCCAGGGGTCAAAACGACTTGGAATAGCTTCTAAAAAGGTAGTCACTTCTTTTCCTTACACTTTTCCTCGCTTTCTGGGCGTTTGAAGTAAATTTTGTGCATCTTTGCAGCATTTTTCGTATTTCTGTTCCTGGAAATTAAGTACGGTCGTACGACTGTTCTTGATTTTCATGAACAGTCGTACGACTGTATATACAGTCGTACGACTGTTCTTAATTTCCAGGATGTTTCTTTTTCGTTTTTGACACAAAATGAGTTTTTGCTGAAATTCTGATCCTGGGCTGATTACAGTCGCACGACTGTAAACTACAGTTGTATGACTGTAATCCTTGTTCCAGGATCAGAACTCCAGCCTCATCCCCAAAAAATTCCCAAAAAATTAGAAAACCCCAAAAATCATCAAAATGAATTTTTTTGTGTGCATCACGACCATAGATTCAATTTTTAGTAAAATTGCATTTAGAGCAATTCAACGACGGAGACCCATTTCTCCTGAAAACCGACCCACTTAAATATATAAAATGCAAGTAAACCGGAAAAATTGTTTTCAAAATGATCTTTTCCACTAAAACCAAATATACAGGGACGTTTCAAAATGTTTTCCAGGTCTAACCGGGCCGGCTAGCCGAGCCTACCCGATTACCCCCTAAATGCATGCCCCCGATTCTTGATTTCCCAATTCTGTCTGTTTGAGTCCAACTTGTGACGTGCCGTATAAATTGTGCGAACCTCCTGTTTTGCAGGTTTTAATTTCTTTTATTTTTATTTTTTGATGTATTTTAATAGAATTAATCGTGTATCCTAGGCGGTTGTATTTTTCTAGATTCTCGTGTATATAGGCGATTGTATAAGTGAGGCGAGAGTTTTTATTTTTCCATTCGATTTGGTTGTAAGCCAATTAATATTTATTCCTTTTCCTTATTTTTGTATTAAATATTTTGTATGCGCGCTGTATGTCTATTATATTCAATAAAATGGACTTTAGATTTTGAAATACCATTTGAGAACATTGGCAATATTTATTTTAATTAGACACGAAATAAGGGACTTGTCCGGACCCGAATCTCTGGATAGTGTAGCGACCGTTCATCCGGTTCAGCTACATAAGAATTTCCCGGTTGAGCTGAGCCGGGTGGCGACTCTACAATATTCATTGAGACTCAGATCTCGGTTCTTTTACGCATTAATTCCATTTATTTTCCAAAACGCGGATTTCCATTATAAAAACCCCATGCGATGAAAGGGCCCGCCCGAGATCGAGGTGCCCATTCCGAAAGGGAGTCCCGCATCCCGTCGAAAACGCGTCGTCCGCTCACAGTGGCGACTCTGCTGGGGAATTCTTCAAAAAGTTTTCTTAAAAACTTAAAAGAATTTTGGCAAGCCCTGAAAAGTGTCTAATTAAAATAACGTGGATGATTCTCTTTTGGTATTTTATTTGCATTTTTAGTTAGCCATTTTTTGCATTAGATTAGGTATCCTTTTATAGCCCGGTGGATTGTTGAAGTGTCGCCTAAGTTCCTCCTGGTCTTAGGGGCATGAATACGAAACACCACTCATAGCCTCGTACGAACCCCTTCGCTAGGACCCTTGAATGGGGAGAAGTGAGGAGTATATCTTGCTATGAGAGCCTTGATGTTATCCCGACTTTGATCGAACCCATATAGGCAGCTCTAGTTGGATTCCTTTAGGATACCAAAATAATTGTGTGAATAATAATAAAATCGCGCCTTCATCACCCCCGGTTGGTGATTGAAGTGAACCCCGCCTAGGACTCGGTTAGAAATTTTCGAGACCGACCATGCTGGAGGAATAAGGTTGGAAGAATTCGTTTTGCTTGCCATGTGTTCTTCACCATTTCGTGACACATCGCCGACGCATGCATAACATACCATCATCACCATTTTCCATACACATGACATACCATACACAAACATCTTTGTGTGATACTAACCCACATTTTTTATACAGTCACTTTGTATTTTATTTCGTGTGTAAAGCATTAATTCATTCGCTTGTCATCCATACTAACGATTTCTTTTTCAGCCATAACATTAAACTTGTGTGATTAGCATTTTATTTTTGACATAGCATACATAACATCATTATGTATGTCATGCATCCTAACCCACGTTTTTATGCAGCCATTTACATATTGTGTGACATGTTCATTCACTACATTTCACTTAAATTAAATTAATGGGCATTTCAAGGACGCCTATCATGACCATCCCATCCCATTTCATAACATATCGGGGTACTCAAAATTACCCGTGTTTTGCCAATGCACCGGATTGCATTCGGCCATTCCACCAATATCATTTCATTTAATAAAAGCCACTACGGGCTTAGGTCCATTTTCATGTAATAATTTACAAGATGCATTTCATGACATCACACCCATCTATCATAGACATCATATAACACTGTGGTCCACATCCGACCACTTCATGACATTAATTCACCATTTAAGGTACTCCCCGAGTGCCCGATTAGTATACATATAGGCCCATAACATCACCAAATCATGAAAGGCGTTCCTCGAATGCCGAATCCTTGTCCGTGTTTCTGTTACACGTGACTTTCTCATAACATCATTCCATATCATATGCTCAAAAGCATCAAGACCTTGTCTGTGGGCCCGGCCCATGCGACCATTTCATATCATCTTATAGACCTATAAAGTGTCAAAACTGCGTCCGTGTGCCGGTACACACGCGACCATTTCACGAATTCATTAGGTGCCCCAAAAGCGCCGAAGTTCTGTCCGTGTGATGGCTCACACGTGACGTTTTTGCATAAACATTGGGTGTTCTTGGAATGCCTTGAAGAAAAAATAATAAAAAAAAAATATATATTCATATCATCATTCCATACATAATTCCACTCCATGCATCTCAAGCATGTTCAATGTCTTAATTTTCATGTCATATCATGTCATTCATTCACGACCCTAATACCTCCTGCCTACCCCCAAGCAGAATACACTGGAGCGACCTTGGACAAGATCCCAAGCTTCAAGGGCGGCTAGGAGACAGAGGGTAGTCGAGAGTGACAGTGATTCTGAGCCTGGGGAAGGAGCGAATATGGCAGAACAGACACCGAGCATGGCTGATGTTCTGAGGGATTTCTTCAGGTCGCAGGATTTCCGCGACATGTTAAAGGAAGAAATGAGGGCAGTGGTTAGAGAAGCTGGTGAGACCGGTGGTAGTGGAGCCGGGAAGGAAAAAGAAGCTGGTGAGACCGGTGGTAATGAGTCATCCCAACACGGTGGTGACGCTTCAGCTAGCCTTGAAAAGCTGCAGGAGATAGAGGCAGCTATGGAACAGAGGATGAAAGCCAAGTGTTCTGAATTAGACGAGGTCATGGCCCAGTTGAAGAAGGGGGTCGGGATCAGTGCCGAATCCAAGAAAGGGGTGAATGTGGATGCCATGATCAGTAGGGGCATCGAGACATTTCCTATCGGCTTCCACGTGCCGAAAGTCCCCACTTACAAAGGGATGGGCTCGCCGGAGGCCCATGTGAATTTATATGCCCGGGTTATGCTAACAGCTGGGGCTACAAAGCAACAATTGATCAATCTTTTCCCCACCACACTGGAGGGAGGTGCTTTGGGATGGTATAACTCACTGTCAGAGGAGGAGCAATCTGACTGGGAGGTATTGTCAGCAGCCTTCATCAAATACTACAGCTTCAACACCAAAATCCAGGTGAAGTTGTATGATTTGGAGAGGGTGAAGCAGAAATTCAATGAACCCTTTGATGAATACTACCAGAGGTGGATGAACAAGATGATCTTCCTGAAGAACCGCCCTGATGAAGACGAGCTTATACAGAAGCTCATTGATGGCAGCAAGGATATTTTCAAGAACAACATGAAATTCCACCCCTTCAAGGAGCTTAGTGAGGTTTATAGTATGGCTATGAAGATAGAAAGGGATGAAGAGGAGAAGCCAGCTGGTCAGAAAGGGGGAAGAAGTACATGTTGGAGATTGTGCCCTAAGGCCAATATTGGATTATGTAATTTGACTTCTAAGATTAATCTAGTGTAGATTAATATTATCATTTATGTTTGTATGTTAGCATTTATGATAAGTATCCATGAATAAATCGTGTTATTCTAAATATCCCTAGTCGATTGTTATTATGGGAATAATAACAAACTAAGACTAGTGTGAGTGATAATGGATATTCATAAGATGAATATAGTGTATACAGATACAGATTATACTCACGGGTAATATGTTAGAGAACATGTTACTAGAGACCCACTATGAGATCAAGTTCATGGTCATGTGTCACAACTGATCTTGATTATAGTAGTGTCATTAGCTGATTCTTTTGACCTGAGGTCACCATTGATTCCGAGATGAACTCATGTTGTGCTTTGACGCAGTCAAACGCTGCTTGTAACAGAGTAGTTATAAAGGCTGTGATTGGGTACAATATGACTCATGCTTTGGGATGTGAGTGACAGATATGGGATTTTGTCCCTCTCTATCAAGAGAGCGATATCACTGGGCCCCTCGATAAGTAAGACTGTTAAATGCATGGCCGTGCTCAAATAATTGATAGAGTATCAATTGATTTGTCTAAACAGTTTACTTTGAGATCGAGAAAGCATATGATTAATTATATAAGATTGACAAGTATACCATGTCTTATGATTAATCATGATATCAAAGAGACAAAAGGGAATATGACATTCTATAAATAGGTATTGGATCATTCCAATCATATTAATTGGGTAGTCATATAGGCTTGCTAGAGTCCGCTTATGACTTATAAGGATATTATGGTAATTTCCTTATTGCCAATTGATATGAACCTATGGGGTCACACACAAAGAGCAAAATGAAGTTCATCTTTTCGGGTATAAATTATTATTGGATAATAATTTATGAATGAGAAAGAGAATGAATATATATATAATGATATATATATTTATATATGTGTATAAATATTAATATGATTAATATTGCATAAAGTATGCTACATATTATAATTCAGTTATATAGAGATATAATTAATTATAATATCAAATATACATATGTGTATGATGGAAAATGGAATTGATTTAATATTAATTGAGAATTAATATTAAATTGTGTGGGTTAATTTATAATTATAACTAATAAGGGTATTAAGTTATAATTATAATTAAGTTTAAAGGATATATAAAAGGAAGTTTTATAACCTAAAAACCCTAACCCTAGTCATTTTTAACATAAGATGCAGATTTTCTGCAGCCTCCAAGGGGCCAGCGGAAATCTCCCCTTCTCCATCTCCCAAGGTTTTCGAAACTTTGGCCTTCTCTCGTTCGAAGAATCGTTCTTCAATCCCGGCGCTAGCACGCGGTGAATGAATTGCTCCGTGTGGATCAACCGTAGAGGGAAGCTACTTTGGTTCCTAATTGATTCAAAACCTACAAAGAATTAAGGTAATTCTTTAACCCTCCTTCCAATTCAATGCAATGTACATGGGTCCTTGGTGGGGATTAATCCTTTTATTTCCGCTGCGTTTTGTTTTGTGCGATTAATTCCCAACAGTGGTATCAGAGCCACTTGTGCATTGGTTGAATTGGATTTGTTATTTTGATTAGATCAAAATTGCATGTTAGGGTTGTATGTTCTTGATTTAGGGTTCAATGTTATTGTGAATAACATGTTTAAAATTTGATTTTAATGTGAATCATTGTGAATGATTTGGTTGTAATTGTTTTGAATCAGAAAAAGGGGTGAAATTTTGGATTCAGCATGTTGGCACGCCGGCGTGTCGGTTTTGGCACGGTGTGCCAACAGGAAATCGTTCCTGAATGCTTGAGTTCAGAATGGTGGCACGCGGGCGTGCCGATTTGGCACGGCGTGCCAACCTGAAAATTTTGCATATGGCACGACGTGCTGGGCCTTTGCACGCCGTGCCAACTGGAAACCGTTTCCAGTGTTGCGACCAGGATGGCGGCACGACGGCGTGCCGCCCTTGGCACGGCGTGCCACCTGGGAATTTTCAGAGGGGGCTGTTTTTTGCGCGAAAATTTTTTTTTTTTTTGCCTGCGGAAGTTGAGTTGGATCGCTGGAAGTTGGGTTTGGTGTTTTTCGTTTATGTGTGGAAATTGTTTCTACACATTTACGATTTTCAAATCAATTACTCTAAATACAATAGGATTGTATTTTACCCTTTATGAACCCTAAATCTTGTAGATATAAAATTATTGTGATAATTTTATGCATGGTGTTGTGGTATGGTTTTGGACCCCGTGAATGCTTTATTTTATTTATTATGGTTTTGGACCCTTGGATGTTTTTTGTTTTTCTTTTGGTTTTGGTGAATGTAAGGTTTTATAAATACGGCCTGCGAGTCGTTTGAATTTATGTAATCTTATTTTTCTAGATAAATTGTATAGGATGCAATTTATTGTTTGTAAATTTTATTTACTAGAAAATTGTATAGGATACAATTTTGTAAAGTATGTAAATCCATGAGATGGTGCCAAGGAACAAAGACGTGAAGACGGATCCAAGGGATGCGGCTGTGCTGCGACCATGCGATGGTTACAACCACCTAGGAAATGACCTGTTGATTTTCATATTGGCCTGTGAAAATCAATGTAGATAAAACCATACCATAACACGGTCTTTCGAGTCTATTGCATGTTTTATATTTTGATGCCATGTGATGCCATGCTATGTATGATATATGCATACTAGATGAATGTATAACATTGGATGCCATGCTAGAATTAATATTAACTTAGAAAGATTAATGTTAATGCCATGTATTGTATGAGATACATTTTAATCACAGGAATTAATAAACCCTAAATAAACTTATGAAGTTTATATTTTTGCCACCCAATTACGTATAACACTAGTCAAGTACTATGTTCGCATCATGGTAGCCACGCTAAAGCGGGTACGCATGTTGTGACCTTAGCGAAGCGATAATATGAGAAATGGTGATTCTCATTGTGTTGTAATTGGTTTAACAAAGGGTTAATCAAAACGGTGTTTGAGCCCGAGGCAAAGATGAGATGAGTAACATACAATTAAATATGATATATGATATCATGCATCTTATAAATTAGAAGAGTTGCATAATGATGCAATTGGCAAAGAAGTGCACATCCAAAATATGTTTAAATGGTTTAAAGCATGATTTTGAGTCTTTGCCTACCGAAATTATATTTAATCATAGGGACATGCCAAAGCAGTGCTATGGTTAAGTATGGATTTTGGATCTTCACCCACTTAAATATTTTAAAGGGTTTTATAATTTAAGTGGGAGCATTTAAATAAAAATCTTTACACGCTTTATTATAGTTATGATTGCTATTACCATGATCTCGATTGTTATTGAACTTTGAGAATTGTTCTCAAATCAAAAGGAATCATATGTTCTCAATAATCCTTTTGCCCAATGAACCACTAGCAATTGTAACATGAGTATAAAAGATGCTTACTTGAAGCATCGAAGGGACTCTGTTTAAAATTTATTATCTTACACTTGCCACCAATTCTTCCGCACGTGGAAGTTTTACTTGAGGTATATGATACATCACAAATGGAAATGTTCCATCAGTTAGTGAGCAAGAAAAGATAAGTGTTTAAGGCAACAATTTCTCATTGGCCTCCAAAAGGCATTGAGATGTGATCTTGAATTCATTATTTGATAGTCATTGGTGATGAACTATCATTTGAATGACATGGGGAAAATTGTGAATTAGTTGCATAGGATGCAAAAGAATGTTAAGTTATCCATAAAGGATAAGCCCGCCTCGAATTGTGTGCTTATGGTTCAAAAGGAAAGGATAAAAGGAAGGTCGAAAAGCATAAAGACCGAAAGGTTCGGGTGAAACATGTTTTAAAGACCAAAGCTGTTGGCATAGAGAGATCTCCAAAAGAAGGGTGTTGCCATTTCTAGAATGAATCGTTCATTAGAATAGAAATAGCAAACCTTGTTTGGAGAACTATAAGAAGATGAAAGGCAGTAAGACTGCTACCTTAAGTATTTATTAACTATTCTACTCTTGTTTCTATATCAAAAGGTATTAGATACCGTTGTGAATCTCATATTAGTAGAATATGATGAATCGCAATTTGAATAGAAACCTTATGAAGGTGAAAGGTAGAATGCGAATATGCAAGAGAAGCAAAGGTTGTTACTCAAAGGTTATGAACTTTTACATGTGAGTTACGAACTCTTGTTGCCTATTGAGCTTGTTGGCTTGAGTAAACAAATGTTGTTTATTTTATAATTGTGAATTATAAACTTTATAAAGACATGATTATGAAATGTAGATTTACATAATTGTCTTTATATGTGGAGCCCATCTGTAACATAAATACTGTAAGGATCGAATCAAATAGTTGATTCAACCTATTTTGGCAGTGTTCTCTTGGAGACATAAGCAAAGTCGCATTACGAAACTCCATGAGAATGGACTTTTGGATTCATGAGATTATGAATCATCTTGAATCATGCGAATGTTGTTTATTGTAAAAGATGATAAAGTTGTTCTTTGCTAAAAGTAGTTAAAGAATAATCGATTTATGAAGCATTATACATATGGATGTATATGAATTATAAATCAACTGCTAAAGGAGGTTTTAATACTTCATTACCTTTATGGAACTTTTCTCTAGATAAGAGTATCTAATTAAACACGACTTTGGAACTTTTGAAGTGTTCAAAAGCTTGTAAAAGGAGTATGAAGTATCTTGACAAGATAGTAAAGTCATTTAGATATGATCCGAGTGGTGAATATTTGAGTCAAGATTTTGACAATCATCTTAGAAATTGTGGGACTGTCTCACAATTGACTCCTCCAAGTACGCCACAAAGGATGTTGTGTCGAAAAGGGAGTAATCGAACTCTATAAAGATATAGTTCAATCTATGATGAAGTCAAGTTGATCATCGTTTTCTCAAAAATATGCCATTAAAGCAGCTGTGTATATTGTTCCGTCTAAAACAATTCATGAATCAACATATGAGATATGGTTGGGTAAGAGACCCAAATTGTTTCATTGAATAAGTTTAGGGCTGTAAAGCTTATTTCGAATAAGTTGGCACCTAAATTTAAATATCGTATTGTGGATTACTCAAAAGGAAAGTAGGAGTTGTTACTCCTGTGTTTCTTTGGGATACAAAGTAGTTGTAGCTAGAAATGGTTTCCCTTTGAAGAGGGAGTTAATTTCTAGTAGAGTTAGTGGGAGTAAGGTACACCTACAAAACTCGTAATTCACAAAAGTGACATTTAACGTTGAAGAGGAACGTGGAAATGGTTTCATGATCATTGTTGAAATTACACAAGTCCAATGAAAGTCTAGTGGAATACGACATGATTAGGAGAGATATGGATTTCTCAAAATCATGATGTAATTTTACTAGATGAAGTAAGTCTTCTTTTATGAAGAAGCAATGTTAGATTTTGAATCTAATATGTGACTTGATGCTACAAAGGTTGAAGATAAGTCCATGTCTGACAATCAAAGTATAGACTTTGATAAGTCTTTTAGAAGATGCATATGCAATGGTTGCAAGTGAGTTTTCAAATTGAAAACCGATATGGATGGTGATCTTCAAACTTATAAAGCACGACTAGTGACTATAAGGATACGAACAAATTCATAGTAGGACTATGATGAAATCCTCTTTAGTCATTAATCATGATCAAGTCATATTGAGTTCTTGTTGCCATATCCCCATAATATGATTATAAAATATGGCAAATGGATATCAAAATCTATTTTTTACGTGAAAACATGATTGAGGATGTGTACGTGACACAACCCAAAGTTTTGAGCATCCAAAGAATTCAAATAGCGTATGCAAGTTTTCAAAGATTCTCATAAGGATCGAAACATGCATCAAATAGTTGGAATCATAGTTTTGATAAAGAAATCAAATGGTTTGATTTTATCAAAAGGATGATGAATCTTGTGTTTCAAAAGGATCAGTGGGAGCATATCGGTATTCCTAATGCTATATGTGGATGACATATGGCTTGTTGGAAATAACATTCTTACCTTGCAAGAAGTAAAATCTTGGCTAAGAAAGTAATTTCAGTTAATGTTATAAGCATGACTGCCTGTATTCTTGAAATTGGAATCTATACAGATAGATCTAAAAGAATGTTTTGGCTTAAGTCAAAGCATTGAAAGCGTTCAATATAAAAGACTTAATAGAAGCTTGCTTATGTTAACTGTGTAAATAGTTGCACATATACAACTGATTGCAATTAGTTGCAATATATCAGTCGAGATCTAGTATTCTCTTAAAAAGAGAAGTTTTGATTTTGAAAGGTTCAAAATAAAACGTTATAGCTAAATATCTATAATAGCAGCCAAAGTATACAGTTACATGTGATGTAAAGAAATTTTGGATGAAGAAATTCATCAAAATTTTATGTTTTTGTTCTAAGCATTGCTTATCCTGTGAGACTATTGTAGGGACAATAGTTCAATGCGTAAGAACCTTGTATGACACAAGCATATACTTAGGCGTTTTTCACTAATTTAGAGAGGCTGTCTCTAAAGAGAGAGTGAATATGTGTAAAGTAGCAACGGAAGCGAAAATTAATAATTCATTGACAAAGACTCCTGCACGAGTGAATACATGAAAGTCATGTAGGTCAATGGGTATAAGATACATGTATGATTGGCCATAGTGCAAGTGGGAGATTGTTGGAGATTGTGCCCTAAGGCCAATATTGGATTATGTAATTTGACTTCTAAGATTAATCTAGTGTAGATTAATATTATCATTTATGTTTGTATGTTAGCATTTATGATAAGTATCCATGAATAAATCGTGTTATTCTAAATATCCCTAGTCGATTGTTATTATGGGAATAATAACAAACTAAGACTAGTGTGAGTGATAATGGATATTCATAAGATGAATATAGTGTATACAGATACAGATTATACTCACGGGTAATATGTTAGAGAACATGTTACTGGAGACCCACTATGAGATCAAGTTCATGGTCATGTGTCACAACTGATCTTGATTATAGTAGTGTCATTAGCTGATTCCTTTGACCTGAGGTCACCATTGATTCCGAGATGAACTCATGTTGTGCTTTGACGCAGTCAAACGCTGCTTGTAACAGAGTAGTTATAAAGGCTGTGATTGGGTACAATATGACTCATGCTTTGGGATGTGAGTGACAGATATGGGATTTTGTCCCTCTCTATCAAGAGAGCGATATCACTGGGCCCCTCGATAAGTAAGACTGTTAAATGCATGGCCGTGCTCAAATAATTGATAGAGTATCAATTGATTTGTCTAAACAGTTTACTTTGAGATCGAGAAAGCATATGATTAATTATATAAGATTGACAAGTATACCATGTCTTATGATTAATCATGATATCAAAGAGACAAAAGGGAATATGACATTCTATAAATAGGTATTGGATCATTCCAATCATATTAATTGGGTAGTCATATAGGCTTGCTAGAGTCCGCTTATGACTTATAAGGATATTATGGTAATTTCCTTATTGCCAATTGATATGAACCTATGGGGTCACACACAAAGAGCAAAATGAAGTTCATCTTTTCGGGTATAAATTATTATTGGATAATAATTTATGAATGAGAAAGAGAATGAATATATATATAATGATATATATATTTATATATGTGTATAAATATTAATATGATTAATATTGCATAAAGTATGCTACATATTATAATTCAGTTATATAGAGATATAATTAATTATAATATCAAATATACATATGTGTATGATGGAAAATGGAATTGATTTAATATTAATTGAGAATTAATATTAAATTGTGTGGGTTAATTTATAATTATAACTAATAAGGGTATTAAGTTATAATTATAATTAAGTTTAAAGGATATATAAAAGGAAGTTTTATAACCTAAAAACCCTAACCCTAGTCATTTTTAACATAAGATGCAGATTTTCTGCAGCCTCCAAGGGGCCAGCGGAAATCTCCCCTTCTCCATCTCCCAAGGTTTTCGAAACTTTGGCCTTCTCTCGTTCGAAGAATCGTTCTTCAATCCCGGCGCTAGCACGCGGTGAATGAATTGCTCCGTGTGGATCAACCGTAGAAGGAAGCTACTTTGGTTCCTAATTGATTCAAAACCTACAAAGAATTAAGGTAATTCTTTAACCCTCCTTCCAATTCAATGCAATGTACATGGGTCCTTGGTGGGGATTAATCCTTTTATTTCCGCTGCGTTTTGTTTTGTGCGATTAATTCCCAACAGTACAGGGTATAGTTCAGGGTATAGATCAACTGCAGCAGCTGGGTCTGGTAGTGGTTCTGGTTCAGGTTCCAGTGGCAAACAGGGGCAATCATCAGAGGTGAAGCAGGTCGAAGTGGCTACTGTGAATCAGCAGCAAGGCAATCAGAATAGGGGTCCTGGAGGACAAGGCATATCGCCTTGGACTCTTACTTTAGCAAAGATATTCGCCAAGTGTAGGAATGGCGGCCTGTTGCAATCCTTAAGGCCATTTGAGAAGCCATCAGAAGCTGACAAAGATAACTTCTGCACTTATCATGTGGTGACAGGCCACCGAACCAACAACTGCTACAAGCTAAGGGATGCCATACAGAAGCTCATTGACGAGGGAAAACTGCAAGAGCCAGCCAAACCCAGCACTAAAACCAACCCACTGCCGGCATTCGAGAAGCGGGTTAACATGGTCCAATCGGAGTTGCCGGCTAACTTTATATTTGCCCAAGTTTTGCAAGCTAACCCTATGATTCAGGCAGTGGCGGTAGGGGAACTCGAAGTGGAACCCGAGTGTGAGAAGGAGGATGGGTGTAAGGAGATCAAACCCATAAGTCTAGATGATCTTGACTCCGAAGATGAGTATGAGGAATTTGACAGAAGAGAAGCAGTCAAGCTCCCAGTTATTGAAAAGCTAAAAATTCAAGAAGTGCAGCATGTGACCCGAAGTGGAAGGGTGTATCAGCCGGCAGATCAGACGAAAGATAAAGCACCGATGGATGGGTCAGGTAGTACTTCGGCACCGGAAAGAGTCGAGAAAGAAGACTTGGTAATTTCCCAACTGAAGAAGACCCCTGCACAAGCTAGTTTGTGGCATCTGCTTATGACCTCCAAAGAGCATAGGGAGGCTTTAGTGAAGAAACTATCAGAAATTGAAGTCTCCCCTATAGTTTCACCAGAGGCTATGTGCTGCTTGCTAGACAAAGTCCATGCTGGAGCTCCTAATATTATTTTCTCCAAGAAAGACCTACCAGCAGAAGGAAAGGCCCACAACAAGGCTCTTTACATTAGAGCCTATATCATGGATAAGGTGATGCCGTGCGTTATGGTGGATGACGGCTCGGCTCTGAACATATGCCCGCTGAAAATGTTACCGTTTCTAGGCATGAATGAAGAAGTGTTGAAGAGGTCCTCAACAGTCATTCGGGCGTATGATGATTCTAAAAGAACAGTGATAGGGACCTTCGAAACAAAAGTGGAGGTTGGGCCCATCAAATCCATGGTTGTCTTCACAGTGATCGATATCCCGATCACATTCTCCCTATTGCTTGGAAGGCCCTGGTTCCATCCTTTGGGAGGTGTTCCTTCCACATTACATCAGAAGATTAAATTCTCTATGAATGACAGAATTATGACTGTTGAGGCAGACGCCCAGTCGATGGTGGCTGCAGTGGATGAAGGAGTGGTTCCTTTTGGTGGATTCCAAATTGCTGTCATTAAGGAGGAGGAGACCACAGATGCCCCTATGGTCCTTTATGAGAACTACATGCCGGAGTGGCTATCCCGATATCTGTACAAGCTGAACTTTGTCCCAGGAATGGGACTCGGGATTAATTTGCAAGGTGTGCCAGAATTCAAGATCGACTCGGGAAAGTCAAAGCAGTACGGCCTTGGTTATGTAGAGGGTCATCCGAGCAGAAGAATCTGAAAAAGGGCAAGAATGGAAAGGTCATGATGAAGCCATTTCTGAAGGCAGGAGAAAGCCTTTACAAGGGCCAAGCTGAACCGGTGCTGGTTGGAAATGTCGAGCACCCTGGCTTTGAGATCTTTGCAGATATTGTGGATTTTGAGAAAAGCCAGGAAGAGCCAGTAGCCCCTGTAATGATGGAGGAAGCTATTGCTGAATCTGAAATTTTGAAAGGAGAGTCATCTGAGGCGACAGCAGAAACCATAGAGGTGGTCGAGTAAGAAGATGAAAAGAAGACCTATGCTGAAACTACAGAAGTGATCTCGGGAGCTTTGACTGCTGCATTAACCAAAGCTTTCGGGAAATCCAAGGAAGGATTTGGCGAAGAACTGATGGCCAAAGTGAACTTAGACTCTGTGGTTGCTGAAATCGCCAAGATTGTGGAAAAAGCTAAGGCACAGGTGGCCGAGAAAGCTGTAGTCCCAGATGATGCTCTTGAAGGGAAGATGGAAGCTGAGGAAGAACAAGGCCCTCCACCTGTGGAGGATGAAAATGATTTTGTTGTATCTATTTCTTCCATTTTCAATGTAACTGATGTACTGTATGATAAGTTCAATGCAATGAAATCCCAGTTTGCTTACTTGTGTGATGTTTATCCTGATAATTCTGTGCATGCATTTAAATCACCATCAAGCATATTTAGCATACATGACACTGCATTGCATGAAATCAATATAAGTACAGATGAAAATCCTAAAATGGTACTCATTTCACACGAGCTTAAATCCGAGGAAGAAAGAGAATTAATAAGAATACTCCAAAAACATGTTAAAGCTTTCGCCTGGTCGTATGAAGACATGCCGGGTGTAGATACGGAAATAGCAGTGCACAAAATCCCAATGGACCCCAAGTTCAGACCGGTAAAGCAGAAGTTGAGAAGACTAAGGCCGGAATGGGCTACACTGGTGAAGGAAGAAGTGGCCAAACAGATAGATGCCAGGTTTCTCGAAGTGGTGGAGTATACAGAATGGCTAGCCAACATTGTCCCCGTGCCTAAAAAGAATGGAAGGGTCAGAGTATGCGTTGACTACAGGGACTTGAACAGGGCCTGCCCTAAGGACAATTTCCCACTACCTCACATTGACGTATTGGTTGATAGTGCAGCAAAAGCGGCAATGTACTCCTTCATGGATGGCTTTTCAGGGTACAACCAGATCCTGATGGATGTAATTGACAAGGTGAAGACGTCATTCATCACCGAATGGGGTACTTTCTGCTATAGAGTGATGCCTTTTGGATTAAAGAATGCCGGTGCCACTTATCAGAGGCTGTCACAACTCTGTTGCATGATATGATCCATAAAGAAGTCGAAGTGTATGTCGATGATATGCTTGTTAAATCAACGACCCGGGAGGAACACCCTGTTATCCTGGATAGATTTCTAACACGCATTGGAGAGTACAACTTGCGGCTTAATCCCAAGAAGTGCATATTCGGGGTCACATCAGGGAAGCTGTTAGGCCATGTAGTTAGCCAGAGGGGGATAGAAATGGACCCAGATAAAATTAAAGCCATCCAAGATATGCCAGCTCCAAAGACTGAAAAGGAGGTCAGATCATTCCTGGGTTCCTTGCAGTATGTCAGCCGCTTCATAGCCAAGCTAACTTCCACTTGTGAGCCAATCTTCAAGCTATTAAAGAAAGATCAGCCGGTTGTGTGGGATGACAAGTGTCAGCTGGCCTTCGAGAAGATCAAGGCTTACCTGGTAAAGCCACCAGTGTTGAGTCCTCCAATTCCAGGGAAGCCCCTGATTTTGTACTTGGCAGTTGAAGAATCCTCTATAGGGGCAATGCTAGCACAGGAACAAGATGGCAAGAAGGAGTATCCCATCTACTACCTTAGTAAAAAGCTGTTGGAGTATGAAACCAAGTACACACTGGTAGAGAAGACATGTGTGGCGATGATTTGGTTGACCAAGAAGCTGCGCCACTATTTCCAATCCTACAAGATACAAGCTGTGGCTAAAGTGGATCCAATGAAGTATCTCTATGAAGCACCAGCATTGGTTGGGAAGCTGTCCAGGTGGTTGTTACTTTTGTCTGAATTTGACATTGAGTACCTCACGAAGAAAACCATTAAAGGGCGAGCCGTGGCAGAGTTTCTGGCAAACCAGCCCCTAGAATCAGATTACACAGAGAACCTGGAGTTCCCTGATGAGCAGTTAGCCATGGTGGAAGTGAAAAGGTGGGTCATGTGTTTCGATGGGGCAGTGAATAAAAAGGGCGCTGGGATCGGAGTACTTATAGCAACGCCAGATGGTGAAGTCATTCCCTTATCCAAGAGGTTGAATTTTCCCATAACCAATAACGGGGCAGAGTATGAAGCATGCCTATTTGGGATGGAAGCTTTACTAACACTAGGGGCAAATGATGTCTTAATTGTTGGTGACTCACTTCTAGTGGTTAGGCAAGCTCAGGGAGAGTGGGAACTAAAAGAAGAAGCCTTACGGCCTTATTTGGAGCTGCTACAGTTCAGAAAGGGTTTATTCGGCCAGTGTGAATTCAGACATGTCCCCAGGGATGAGAATAAGATGGTTGATGCATTAGCTACTTTGTCCTTCATGTGGGAAAATCCAGAAGAGACACAAGCTCAACCACTGGTCATAGTCACTTCCAGGCATCCTTGCTTCGAAGTGCATGAAGTAATGGAATTATCAGCCGAAGAAAAGCCATGGTTCTTTGACATTTACCGGTATGTTAAGGAGGGAAAGTACCCAGAAGAGGCCAGTGCTGCTGATAAGTTGACACTGAGAAAACTGGCTAGTCAATTCAGAATCTTCGAGGACAAGTTGTATAAGAGAACAGCACATGGAGTTCTTTTAAGGTGTCTAACAGAACAAGAAGCAGAAGACGTGATGCAGCAGGTACATGCAGGATCCTGTGGGCCACATATGAACGGGCTTGCCATGGCCAGGAAGATTATGAGACAAGGGTACTTCTGGATGACGATGCAAGCAGATTGTATAAGAAAAGTGAAGAAATGTCATGAATGTCAGATCTATGCAGACATTAGTCATCTTCCTCCACTTGAACTTCAGAATCTAGCGTCTCCTTGGCCGTTTTCAGCATGGGGGATAGACATGATTGGTGAAATTCATCCGGCTGCATCTAATGGGCATAGATTCATAGTTGTGGCAGTTGATTATTTCTCCAAATGGGTTGAAGCGGAATCCTTCACTAATGTTACGGCCAAACACATGGTCAAGTTCATCCAGAAAAATTTCTTCACTCGGTATGGGATTCCTCATCACGTAGTAACAGACAATGGAGTACAGTTTCAAGGGGCAACGGCTGAGCTATTTGCAGAACGTGGTATTGAACATCATAAGTCTTCCTCATACAGGCCTCAGGCTAATGGTGCAGTAGAAGCAGCTAACAAGGCAATAAAGAAGATCTTATCAAAGATGGTAACCACTTACAGGGATTGGGCTGATAAACTGCCTTATGCTCTCTGGGGTTACAGAACCAGTGTTAGAACGCCGACAGGAGAAACTCCTTATGCCTTGGTATATGGAATGGAAGCAGTGTTGCCAGTGGAGATAGAACTCAAATCACTCAGGGTTGCCCTGGAAGCTCAATTGCCAGAGACTGAATGGGTTCAAGCTAGATATGAGCAGCTGGCTGCACTAGATGAAAGGCGACTAAAGGCACTGGATCACCTGCAGATGTATCAGCACAGAATGGCTAGAGCCTATAATCGAAATGTGAAATGCTCCAAGCGGAAATTGAAAGCGGGAGATTTGGTTCTAAAGCAACTAAGACCTTCAAATGTTGATGTTAGGGGCAAATTCAGACCTAACTGGGAAGGACCCTATGTGGTGAAGAAGGTGTTATCAAAAGGCGCTGTCAGCATCATGGACATGGATGGAAACGAGTTCACCAACCCGATCAACCAAGACAGGCTAAAGCTTTATCATGTATAAAAAAAAAAAGAAAAAGAGGTCTGCTAGGCTGAAAACTCGAAAAGAGCGGTCTAAGCAGAAGTTAAGACACGAGAGAAAATAATCAGCCGGAAAACCTGGAAAGGACGACTGGTGACGGATTCTGGCACAATGTGGAATCTGTACCATTTAGGAACCAACTTGTTTCAAATGTACTCATTTTGACTTCATCAATAAAGTGAAGTGTTTGTTTAAATATATTTGCATGGTTATGACAAATGCACAAACAAAGTTGTCTTGCATAAACACACATTCAAAGAAAGCACTTTGCATTCAACTGATCAATATCATCACATTATTAGGCAAATGAAAATGCATTAAATACGTGCAATTCAAAATCTTTTATCGTCCTCTAAAGTCCAGTTCATCTTCCCAAACGAGCAATAAAGAGTCACAACACCATTTTAGTCAAAAAAAAAAAAAATTGCTTGCTGAGGTGAAAACCAAAAAGGCACCTCAGGCAAAAATTAGAGCGCCCCGCTAAGCTGAGAACCCATATCGGGCAGTTTAGGCAAAAGTTAGGGTATATGAAAAGCTCGCTAAGGCGAAAACCGAAAAGGCGCCTTAGGCAAAAGTTAGAGCGGCTCGCTGGGCTGAAAACCTGATTTGGGCTACCCAGGCAAAAATTAGAGCACATAAAAAAAAAAAAAAAAAAAAAACTCATAACTCCCCACGGAGCAGGAAAAATAGAACATCCTCAGTATTCCCTGCAGAATTCGTCACATCACTCCCCAGCAGAATGTCCTTTACTATTCCCCAGTGGAGTCTACATAAAGAACACCATCAATTACTTCCCCGCAAAGTAGCCATGTTACTCCTTAGTGCAGTCTACACAAAGAACACCACGATTGTCTCTTCAATCAAGTCACCACACTCTTCCCCAGCGGAATCTCTACAAGGAATACTACAATCATTTCCCCAGCAATCACCTCACTCCATCAATAATCACCAAACAATGCCCCAAGAAAAGCAAAATCAACCAGGGGCACAACATATCTCCCCAGCGGAAGACAGAAACATTTAATAACCGAAAATCCATACATGTACATATACATCATCATGCATCCATACATTGCATATATCAGTTACTTATCCCCGGCTAGTCTTCATTCTTGATCGAAGGGGCAAAAATTTTTGTTTAAAAATCTCTCGATCAAGGAATGAAGACTTGCCATTTTAAGTGCAGGAATTCATCTCCAGCTTAATATCCTCAGCAAGTCAGCAGATCCGCCTCGAGTAATGTAAACTCGGTATCGGCCCAGGTCTGCTCCATTATCTCAACTTTCTCCAGTGAGTCCGCCTCGAGTAATGTAAGCTCGGTATCGGCCCAGATCCACTCCATCATCTAAGTCCCCTAGCAGATTCGCCTCGAGTAATGTAGACTCGGCATCGGCCCAGATCAGCTTCATCTATTTCCCCAGTAAAGCTCGCCTCGGGTAACCTAAACCCGGTATCGGCCAATTTCTTTGTCAATCTCGCCTCGGGTAACCTAGACCTGGTATCGGCCAATTTCTTCGTCAATCTCGCCTCGGGTAACCTAGACCCGGTATCGGCCAATTTCTTCGTCAATTTCGCCTCGGGTAACATAGACCCGGTATCGGCTAATCTCATCTCCAGCATCGCCTCGGGTAACCTAGACCCGGTATTGGCCAATTTCTTCGTCAATCTCACCTCGGGTAACCTAGACCCGGTATCGGCTAATCTCTTCATCAAGCCCACCTCGGGTAACATAGACCCGGTATCGGCTAAACCATAATTCACCCACTCCTTCGCCTCGGGTAACGTAGACCTGATATCGGCTTATTTCCTCCCCGGTGTTGCCTCGGGTAACCTAGACCCGGTATCGGCCTACCTCATCAGAAGGTTCATTCCAGTGTTCAAGGCGCTTTAATTCACGCTCTCAAATTCATCATCACAGGTATTATAGACCCGGAGCTAGATGTCGAATTTGATCACGCGAGGGGAAGCTGTAAGCGCCGGAATTTTCTATACTTAAAAAAAAAAAAAAAAAAAAAAACAAAAACATAGATATGGTCGTACGACTATTATTACAGTCGTACGACTGTAATGTCGGAAAATCTGCAGAGGCCCATACCTCTGCAGCAGAAATGAAGGAAAGAGAAAGGGAGCATTAATTGCTCCCTTGTTGCAGCAAGCAAGGGGAGGAGGCAGAGAGATAAAGAGGAAAAAGAAGGAGAAAGAGGGAGGATTTGGCTGGTAAGAAGAAACTTAGAGAGAGAAAGAGAAGAAAGAGAAAAAAAGAAAAAAAACCACAAAGAAACTCATTTCTTTCATTTTGATTTTCTTTAATCTCTCGAAATTAAGGTTAAAATTTGTTAGAAATCCCTAGGTTAATCAATTAACTACATAACCAAATCAAGAACTCGGACTTAAACCATTAGAAACCCTTGCAATTTGGATTTTGGACAAAAACTCTCAACTTCAATTCCAAGGGGGAAAGTGCGAATTCGTTGGGATCGGAGCGACGCCAGGGGTCAAAACGACTTGGAATAGCTTCTAAAAAGGTAGTCACTTCTTTTCCTTACACTTTTCCTCGCTTTCTGGGCGTTTGAAGTGAATTTTGTGCATTTTTGCTGCATTTTTCGTATTTCTGTTCCTGGAAATTAAGAACGGTCGTACGACTGTTCTTGATTTTCATGAACAGTCGTACGACTGTTCTTAATTTCCAGGATGTTTCTTTTTCGTTTTTGACACAAAATGAGTTTTTGCTGAAATTCTGATCCTGGACTGATTACAGTCGCACGACTGTAAACTACAGTCTTACAACTGTAATCCTTGTTCCAGGATCAGAACTCCAGCCTCATCCCCAAAAAATTCCCAAAAAATTAGAAAACCCCAAAAATCATCAAAATGAATTTTGTTGTGTGCATCACGACCATAGATTCAATTTTTAGTAAAATTGCATTTAGAACAATTCAACGACGGAGACCCATTTCTCCTGAAAACTGACCCACTTAAATATATAAAATGCATGTAAACCGGAAAAATTGTTTTCAAAATGATCTTTTCCACTAAAACCAAATATACAGGGACGTTTCAAAATGTTTTCCAGGTCTAACCGGGCCGGCTAGCCGAGCCTACCCGATTACCCCCTAAATGCATGCCCCCGATTCTTGATTTCCCAATTCTGTCTGTTTGAGTCCAACTTGTGACGTGCCATATAAATTGTGCTAACCTCCTGTTTTGCAGGTTTTAATTTCTTTTATTTTTATTTTTTGATGTATTTTAATAGAATTAATCATGTATCCTAGGCGGTTGTATTTTTCTAGATTCTCATGTATATAGGCGATTGTATAAGTGAGGCGAGAGTTTTTATTTTTCCATTCGATTTGGTTGTAAGCCAATTAATATTTATTCCTTTTCCTTATTTTTGTATTAAATATTTTGTATGCGCGCTGTATGTTTGTTATATTCAATAAAATGGACTTTAGATTTTGAAATACCATTTGAGAACATTGGCAATATTTATTTTAATTAGACACGAAATAAGGGACTTGTCCGGACCCGAATCTCTGGATAGTGTAGCGACCGTTCATCCGGTTCAGCTACATAAGAATTTCCCGGTTGAGCTGAGCCGGGTGGCGACTCTACAATATTCATTGAGACTCAGATCTCGGTTCTTTTACGCATTAATTCCATTTATTTTCCAAAACGCGGATTTCCATTATAAAAACCCCATGCGATGAAGGGGCCCGCCCGAGATCGAGGTGCCCATTCCGAAAGGGAGTCCCGCGTCCCGTCGAAAACGCGTCGTCCGCTCACAAGCACTAGAGCCGCCCGGATCTGTTCATGATGAACACAGCTACCGGGCTCTATTCGGGCAATCCGGTTTTTGAAAGTTGCAAAAATGAAGAAAACACACAGAAAAGACAATACAAACAGGTTTAAGGCCTCTCAAAGTTTATCTTGGTGTTGTTTTGATGCTCTGAATGTGAAGAAATGGATTTGAAAACTCGAAATGTGTCCTGGAACTAAACCGGCCGAAAACCGCAACAATCCGAAACAAGCCGAAACTAACCCGAAATGGTCTCCAATCAATGAGCAAAGGTTATAGAACTTGTGTTTTATGTTTTAAGATTAGTTTTATGCTTTACTCTTTGTGTTTGTGAATCCTCAAGCTCACAGTCACCTTTCTCTCTTTTCTGCCTCTCTTTTTCTCTCCTTTTCTCTGTGTTTTTCTTGGAAACTTGTTTTCCTCTCTGCTCAAGAATGCCAACCTCCGTTTTTTTTATTTGATTTTTTTCTTTTATACTCTCCTCTCACATATCATTTCAAACATTTAATGGCCACCTGACTTTCTGATTTTGCCTATATCTTACTTCTGGCGAGATAAGTTGCTCTGCTTTGCAGAGCAATTTGTCTTGCCCACTAGAGCCGTGCGGCTCTAACAAGACCCGGGGCAAAATTTTGAAAATCCGATATGCACCCTAAACCCTAGAAATCACTCGGGAGACCTTTTTGGGGATTTCGGATCCCGAATAGCTTGGTTTTCAGGACATTTGAGATACTCCAAGTGACATTCCGGGTGTTTTCAAGACCGATTCAAGTCCGTTCGCTCCATAGGTAACACAGGAATTTTCATCATGGAGGTCGGGAAAACCCAATGCTTACACACATGATAATCTTGTTTAAGAGGAAAGATGACAAAGACACCTTTTAGTAAGACTGCTGAAAGGGCCTCAAAGCTATTGGAGCTGGTACATTCTGATGTATACAGCCCAATGAGCACTAGTACTAGATCAGGTTTTCTACACTTCATCACTTTCACTGATGACTTCAGCAGATATGATTACGTGTATCTGATGAAGCCTTAGTCCAAGACTCTTCAGAGGAGCCTTATGGTTGTTGACCAAGAGGAGCCCAAGACCTATCAGGAGGCTGTTGAAAGCCCACCCTCAGATCAATGGTGCAAAGACATGGAGGCTAAGATGCAATCTATGCACGATAACCAAGTATGGAACTTGGTGGATCAACCTCCGGGTGCTAAGGTGATAGGTTGCAAGTGGTGTTTCAAGTTAAAAGCCGACAACACCTTCAAGGGGCATTTTGTGGCAAAAGGATTTAGGCAATTTCAAGGAATTGACTATGATGAAACTTATTCACCAGTTCCCATGATCAAATCCATTAGGATACTACTAGCCATTGTTGCATGGTACTACTATAAGATATGGCAGATGGATGTTAAGACCGTTTACCTTAATGGAAAGCTGCTCGAGGATGTGTATATGACACAACCTGAGGGTTTTATTGATCCAAGGTATCCTAACTGGGTATGCAAGCTTCAAAGATCCATTTATGGATTGAAACAAGCATAAAGGTTATGGAATCAGAGATTCAATGAGGCTATTATTGAATATGGCTTCACATAAAACTTTAATGAGCCTTGTGTGTATAAGATGGTTAGTGGGAGCATTTCCACCTTCCTAGTGTTGTATGTTGATGATATCTTTATCATTGGAGGTGAAATACCAATACTACAAGGGTTTAAGTAGTGGTTGAGTAAGTGCTTTGCAATGAAGGACTTAGGTGAAGCTGAGACGATCTTAGGGATCAGGATCTACAGAGATAGATCCAATCGGCTTCTAGGCCTAAGTCAGGCAATGTACATAGACAAGGTTCTAGAAAGATTCAGCATAGATAAGGCTAAGAAAGGATTCTTGCCTATGCACCATTGGTTGAAGCTAAGTAAGAAAGATGGTCCTAAAACAAAGAAGCACTGGGAGAGCATGAAAAAATCCCTTATGCATCGGCTATAGGATCTATCATGTAATCAATGTTGTGTGCGAGGCTTGATCTTGCATTTTCACTAAGTATGACTAGTCGGTAACAGTCGAATCCCAGGGAGGAACAATGGAAGGTAGTCAAAGCAATCCTAAAGCACCTTAACCGGACTAAGGATGCATTCTTAGTGTATAGAGGTTAAGATGAGCTGGTAGTATTAGGTTACACTAATGCAAGCTTTGAGACTGACGAGGATGAAAACCAATCACAGTCTAGTTATGTTTTTTTCCTAAATGGTGGTGCCATTAGTTAGAGGCCCTCAAAGCAGGTCATCATTGCTGACTTTATAATGGAAGCTGAATACAGAGCTTCATATGAAGCTGTAAAGGAAGCCGCTTGGATCTAGAAGTTCATAACTGAGTTAGGAGCAGTACCCATTATCCTAGATCCAGTTGATGTTTTATATGACAACGGGTCCATTGCACAAGCTAAGGAGCCTCGGTCACACAAAAAATCCAAACACCTGCTTAGAAAGTTTCACCTCATTTGGGAAATCATGAATAGAGGTGACATATCATTGCAGAGGGTTGACACCAAGAACAATATCGCTGATCCGTTGACGAAGGCGCTGCCGCAGACACATCACAATGGTCATATCAGATCTATAGGAATTAGGGCAATGCCTGCTTGGAACTAGTGCAAGTGGGAGATTATTAGTGTGCCCTAGTTCTTAAGGCATTAGATTCTTGTGTTTTATATTATACATGAAGACTCTTTGTATGTATAAATTACTTGTGTCACATTAATAAAGGCATTTAATCTATTCCATTTATAACTTGTGCTATAACATGAATAGAGTATCCATTGATTGATAATCATAAAACATATCCTAAGTCTATTCTAATCGTGGGAACGAATAGAATCACAGACTTGTATATTCGATGACTGTATGGTAGTTCTTAACTAGCCATAGTACTTGTAAAGTCAGTCATGAGTATAGGTACATGTCGTTGACAAGGGACTAGATCGATCCGTACAAGAAAGCCACATGGTTGTCATATTACAGGTCTTTCTTAAGTAGCTCTCTTTTGTCCTCATACCAGATTTCATTATAGTATCAATATGGAACCCGGTTCACTTTGACATACCCCTAACAGGTCTGCAAAAGGATGCTAAATATGGGCATGATCGGGTGGACCGTAAACATATTGATATTGATGATGAAGTGATGGAATTGTTACTCGGGAAACACCAAGATGATATCACTGGCCACTCAATGAGTGAGACTGATAGGTGTATGGTCATACCCAAATAAGTTGGTTGCTTATTTGATTAATCAGTTCACTCAAGATCAAGAAATATAATAAACAGTAGAAAAGGATGACGGACACCATGCCTCTTATTTATTCATATTGATATCATTTGGTAAAGGACACTAAGAGATTACTACTGGGTGAATGTCTTTAATAGACTGCTGTATCTTTGTCTTAATTGGGGCCTGTAACGGTTTGCTAGAACCCACTTACAGTTTGTGGGCCTTAGACCCACTACCAACATAAATACAGATCCATAGGATCGTGCACATAGATCAACTGAGCCGGAACTTATAGATCTTGTACATGTAATGTACATTGGAAGGAATGCGTTAATTAATTAGTTGACATTCGGTGTCAAGGTAATTAATTAACATTGAGTTGATTTAATTTAATTAATAAGTTTACATAATGTAATTAATTAATTAATCAATTAATTGAAATACACAAAGTAAACAATTAATTAAATTATTTTCCTAATAAGGAAAATTAAATACATGTATTGTATTTATTTAAGTGTGATTTAATTTTATTTAAGGGTAATTAAATTTAGGCAAATGGAATTGAATTATATAGTATAAACTTTTAATATAAAGTTTATGTGTATAATTAAAATCCTAATGGACTTGGGTTTAATTAACCTAATGAAAACCCAATTATAGAAGGAGACTATATAAGGCGCATTTATAAAAAAAATAAATAAAAAAAATAAAAAATCAGCTCTAACCCTATTTTTGCAAGCTGAAAATTTTGGCCCCTATAGCAGCCCCTTGGCTAAATTTTTCAGTGTAATTCCTTCATTCCTTCGCTTTTTCGGCTACCACCGGTTCCCACTCGACAGTTGATCATGCACCGGACTTTGGAGATCACTTAAAAAATCGATTCTGCAGCAGTCTCTACAAGAGACGAATTTGGTGAGTTCAATCTCTCTTGATTCAAATGTTTTATTCCAATTAATGGTAATCGAACACGATTAATCAGCCAAATTCTGCTGCACCCTAGATCTCATAAATATATAGTATAGGAATTATTGGTTCTCTGTAAGTCACCACATGAAACTATAGGGATGTAGAATTGCCCCCATGAAGTGTACTGCCTAAGTTGCACACTTTGACTTTATATGTCACCAGCAAACACTGTAGATTGTCCCTTTTTATGCATTATTAACTTGCACACAATCCAGTTGAAAACTAATTACTTCCCAGCAGTGACAATGTCCACAAATATCATTAGCAGTTTATTCTCCTCCCTAATAGGAATTACATATCAATTCTGTGAAAACTACATAATCATCAAAATGAAGATTTCTCATTTCCTTAAGATGAGAATCCAACTAAAACCCGTTTTTATCATTTAATTGAGGGGGAAAAATTTTTCTTCTCCAAAATCTTCAATAAAATAATAACAATATTTTGTAATTATAGTTTCTTGTAGCTATGTACATCTGACCTCCATTATTTTCTACAGGTTAAAATCAACCTAGGTTTTGATTATCAACTGAAGTAGGGGCAACGCCAAGATCTGTAATATTCATAAGTTAATCGAAGGGACAAAATACTTTGTTCTATAATTCTCGGTCAATTGTATAAATACACAAAACACCAAGGTATCGTTTTCTTTCCCTTTCTTATTGTGCTAAATTTTGATTTAACCATACTCGAATTCGGTATCATGAATCCCATAAGTGGTCTAACTTTGGCTTATTATAGGCAGCCTGTAAGCACAAATTTTTCAGCCTCGATGAGAAAACTGAGTTAACTCCCTTTGCTTTACATAGTGATATTGAATAGGATCTCCAAATGATTCATGGGTCCCAAGAATACGAGAAAAGACTTAAACTAATCCCATAGAGATTAGGGTTACAGGTTTTACCTCCTTATGAGTGGTAGGTTTTTAAGTCAAACTCTAAATTAACATTCTTATCCTTTAGTTATTTCTTCATAAAAATCCTATGTTAAGATGACTATCTTAGTCCCATGTTTCCAACCTAATTTGAATCACTCAATTCCGACTTAAAATGGAAGATTATGCCAAAAACCATGTCAAGCATGCCTAATGCAAGTCAAAATGTGCAGGTTTCATTCACTCTCGACTGAATCCATTTTTCTTTGGAAATTTCTCCAACATGTCTTCTAACCAAATTTCAATCTCGAACTCATATTTCTAACGCAACTTGAACCACTTAATTCCGAGTTGTAACGAAAAAGTTAGGCTATATGGAATTTAATGGCTCTGTCAGCCCTTATGAACAGAAACGCATGACTCTGTACATAGCCGTATGGATCTGTGCACCTACAAGTAGCCGTACGACTCCATTTCACCAACCCACATAGCCATATAACTTTGTCCACTAACCCACATAGCCGTGTGGCTCTGTGCACCTACCAATAGAGCCGTACAACTCCATTTCACCAACATGTATAGCCATACAACTCTGTTCACTAACCCATATAAACATATAGCTATGTGACAGAGCCCTACGACTGTATTCCTAATTCCAACGTGGATGTATGTATTTCGACCGGTTTATTTCCTTTTTTGAGGGCTATACTTTTCCTTATAAAAGGGAGGCTTAGCCAAACTTCAAAGGGAGCCATTTTCAGCCTAAAAAACCCTTAATAAGCTCTGTAATTTCGGATTGAAGGAAGCCACAAACACCAAAACTCCAAAATGATAAAACATAAAAATTGCCAAACCTTCTTCTCTTTAAACCCTAATTTTTGACTTAATATCCAATAGGTTTAGGTTCTAAACCACAAAAATCTAAACCTCAACATCTAGTCTTAGGACCACTAAGTCAATTTGATGCATTCGGGGATGTAGGAATCAATCCGAAGCCGTTCAGGATAGCTCGGTAAAGCACGCTTCAAGGGTAAGCCATTAAGATGCCTTAAATCCCTTTTTCTTGTTTCTCGTTGAGTCTTTACTACTTTCTGGTCTATTCTTGGTTGTGTTTTTGTTACTTTGATTCAACTGGAAATTGCTTTTGATAAGTTCAGATCATCACCTCATTCTCTCGAAGGTGATAGTTTTTATTGACCACTCTACTTTGAAATATAGTACTACAAAATAGGATGTAAAGTTGTGCCTTATAAGGTGGCTACTTCTTCTCAAGAGTTTGATGTGTTTTCTCTCGGATTGGAACAACAAAAATTCTAACCAATTTCAATCTTCAATTTTTTTTCAATCCATTAATAGAGGGTTTGGAGGTTTGTGATGCTAATAGAGTGTAGATTATGGATGGAAAAAGAGAATAACCCCATAGAACGGAGAAGATGAAGTTCCTGAGAGTGTTTAAAAAATTGTGATGCCAAACTTGGCTTTTTCATTTAAGAATTTCATATTGTTATATTTTTATTTTGAATTAGTTTTATTTTTTTTTTTTTTATTATTATCATAAAATGGAAACAGGTGTTTTGGATGGATGATGAAATATGATTATATTTTTGTTTATTTTGCCCTCTCAAATAGAATTAAACAAAAATCTTTTTAACAAATTAAAAAATTAAATTTATAATATACGCATCAGGTTTTTAATAACTTTTTTTAAATTAATTTGATTAATATAAAAGGCTAAAATTGTTTAAATTATAGTTTTGTAATTTTCTGTTGCAATTATGAAGCAAATCTATATAACAATATAAAAGAGAATATGCTTGGGACACGTGGCGTTTTCTTTATTTTTTCCAAATTTTTAATTATAAATTAATAAAAAAATTATTAATAATATTTTTTCCTAATCAATAAAAACAAATAAAAAAAAAATTCCGATATCTTCACTAATCAGAAATTTAAACCCTAAACGATATCTTCGGCATCTCACCATAATCTCATCTAAAGAAATTCCGATATCCCTTTCCTTTTCCTTTTTCTTCCATGGCTGCTGACTCTACATTGCCTTCCACTAGTGAGTTTCAATTTGATAATTGTTTTTGTTGTAGTTTTGATTTCGAGTTCTAAAGAGATTATTTACAGAAAGAATTTGGACGTATAGAGTGGAGGTTTACTTATTCCTGCATTCCTCCTAATAATTTCTTCGCTCATCTTACAGCGGCTTCTTTCCACTGTTGTCTCTTCTTCCACTTGGATATTTAAGATAATTCAAGGAAAAAAATATTAACTCAATGAGTTGATTAGTATATATAAATTTGTGTTAAAAGAATTAATTTAGATAGAGTGAATAAAATTATTATATTATTTGATTTGGTTATTTACGGTTAATGAGTTAGGAAGGACTTGGATTTTCTTTTATCGAGGAATTAATTAACCAAATCAGAATTAGTAGTCTATTCTCAATTATTTAGGTGGATTTTCTTTTGATTTATCGAGGAAGTAAATCACCAAATTAGAATTGATTGCGGTTGGATTTTCAACTATTGAGGAATCAATTAACCGAATAGGAATTAATAGTTTATTCTGAATTAACAAATGTAGAGAGATGGAGAGAAATTGCGATCAAGATACTGTTATATTGTTATCCTGGGTAACTTATTTAATAATATTAAAATAAGTCTATAAAACATGGATTGCATGGCCACTTATTCCTAATTATTTTATAAAACATTGATTGTCCGACCACTTATTCCTAATTATATTAATCTGTTGGATATGCCCTAGCCCCCGAGGCATTGGTCCTTGTATTTGTATTATACATTTGTACATTTTATGTAAGATATGTATTATACAATTTGTGTTAATAAATAAAGGCATCAATCTATTTACTTTATGTCTTATGCTATATTTTAAATAGAGTATCCAATGGACATATCCATATCCATGTTGTCAAGTGTGAGGCACTTGGCAGTAAGACAGTGGATAGAGAAAACGATATGGCCATAAAGTCATCCGTAGTCTGTTCCAATCATGGGAATGAATGGAACTAAAGACTATCATTAACCTTGGTTGTATGGCGGTGTCTTACTGGTCATAGAACATGAAATGTCAACCAGGTTAATGGGTACATGCAAAAAGGGCATGGTACTGGATCGATCCACTTAACGGGAATCCACATGGTATCACATCACATCGGATTCTCGTGTAGTACTTGTATGGATCCTTTGACTTGACCATATGATGGTACTGGATGTGAAGTGGCATACTTTGGTGTACGCCAAACGGGCCTGTAAAAGGGTGCTAAGTATGGGTACGTTCGGGTATGTTAATGAACATTGCAGTGCTATGGATATGCAGATGGGAATGTCACTCAGTGTTCCACTAAGAAGATATCACCGGCCTCTTGATGAATGCAGCTGATAAGAGTGTGGCCACACACAAATAAGTTGGAACTTGTTTGTGAATATCAGTGCATTCGGGATCAAGTTAATATTCGGACACAATAGAGGGTGATCAAACCATGCCTCTGTGTTGGACTCCGATATCGTTGACATGGGATGTACAAGTTAAACTACCGGGTTAAAGTTTCAGTTGGACTGCTTACTCTGTCTTAATTGGGGGCTACAGTGGCTTGCTAGTACCAACTGTAGTCTGTGGGCCTTAGCTCACTACAAACATAAAGACGGGCCCATCGGATCGTACACATTGAATGTCTGGACTTTAACTAAGTCGGATTAAGTGTGTACTTAGTGTATACACGTCAAAGAGAGAGAGGTCTATTAATTTTATGATATAGCTCAATTGGATTGATCAAAATATAATATGATTAATATTTATTTAGGCCATCACATAATTAATTCAATGAATTCGCTGAGGTGAAAACCGAAAAGGCCCCACAAGCAAAAATTAAAGCAGCTCGCTGAGCTGAAAACCCACATCGGGCAGTTTAGGCAAAATTTAGAGCACTTCCACATTCACCATTCATAGGGGCAGAAAAGTGGTACCCTTCCACCATTCCCCAGCTGTGAGCGGATGATGTTTTCGACGGAACGCGGACTTTCTCGGAAGGGAGCCTCAATATCAGGCAACCCTCCCTCACGTGTGGTTTTTATGATGAAAATTCATTTTTAGAAAATTAGATTAATTCATAAAAGAACCGAGACCTAATTCTCGATGAATAGTGTAGGAGTCACCACCCGGCTCAGCTCAACCAGGAAATTTCAGTGTAGCTGAACCAGACGAAAGGCCGCTACACTATCCAGAGATCTAGGTCCGGACAAGTCCCCTATTTCATGTCTAATCAAAATAAAATTCAGCCAATGTTCATAGATGGTATTTTATAATTCTAAAGTCAATTTTATTAAATAAAAGCATGCGACGTACACACAGATAAAATAAAATAGAAAGCAGTAAAATAATTAAGTTTATAAAACCCGATTGAATAAAAAAAAATAAAAACTCTCAACCTCACCTTACAAACGCCTAAAATACACGATTTGTCTAAAAAATACAACCGCCTAAAATACACGGATTAAGTTATTAATTACATCAAAATGAAAAATAAAATAAACTAAAAGCTGCAAAATAGACGGTGACCACAGTTTGCAGCACACCACAAATAGGACTCAATGAGGACAGAATTGGGAAATTGGAAATTGGGAACATGCATTTAATGGGGATAACCAGGTTGGCTCGGCTAGCCAGCCCGATTAGACTTGGAAAACATTTTGAAACATCCCTGTATTTTTGGTTTTGTGAGAAAATCATTTTGAAAACATTTTCTTTTCCGGTTTACTTTAATTTAACATGTGAGGTGGGTCGGTTCTCGGGAGAATCGGGTTTCCGTCTTTGTATTGTTCTAAATGCAATAACATTGAAAATTAAATCTAAGGTCATGAATGCACACAACAAAATTCATTTTTGATAATTTTCTAATTTTTCTGAATTTTTATGGATTTTTAGGAATTTTTGTGGATTAAACTGGAAATTCTACTTCTGGACGGAAGTTACAGTCGTGCGACTGTAATCCTTCCAGTTGCAGAAAATCGCCAAAATTTTATTCAAATAAAACTAAAAGCCGTGGGAATTCAAGAACACTCCTTCACCACAAGAACAGTCGTATGGCTGTTCTTGATTTCCAGAAACAGCAAGTCCGAAAATTGAGTTTTGTTGCACAAAAACACACCAAATCACCCAGAAGAAGCAAGAAAATGCAGGTTTGAAGTATGTTTACCTTTGTGGCACTGATCCACCATAGGATTGACCGCTGGAAATACCCCAATCACCTCTAAATTGCTTCTTTTTCCTTTAAGCTAAGGTTTGAAAAGTTGTTGAAAATCTCCAAAATGTCACGGATTCTGATTGGTTTAAGGTCTGAAATTGATTGAGTTTTAAGTGTCAAGTTATTAAATTATGATTTCTATCATGTTTTAACTTTAACACTTAAGAATCAAAAGAATAAGAGGAGAAAAAGATGGCTTGAGTTTGGTTTTTTCTTTTTCTCTCCATTTTCTCTCTTTTCTCTCTCAAATCTGCCAAATCCTAAGAGTCCCAAAAAAGCACCTCACTTTCTCTTCCTATTCCCTTTTATTCTGGTCTTTCTTGCTGGAGAAAACGAGCATTAATTGCTCTGAAAATCAATCCCCTTTTTTATGTCACAAGGTATGGGCTGCTGTACTTGCTCCGGTATTATAGTCGTGGCACGACACACACTTTTTTTTTTTAAGTCTGGAAAATTCGGGCGCCAACAGCTGCCCCTCGCGTGATTAAATTCGACACTCGACTCCAGGTCCAAAACACCTGAGGTGATTAATTTGAGAGCACGGATTAAAGCGCCGCAAACACAGGACAGAAAACACAGCTAATCTGAGCCGATACCAGATCTACACATATCCGAGGCGGATCTGCTGAAATGTTGAATCTGACATTAGCCGATACCAGGTTTAGGTTACCCGAGGTGCGGATTGAAGATGAAATAAGCCGATACCGGGTTTAGGTTACCCGAGGCAAGGATGAGGATGAAATAAGCCGATACCGGGTTTAGGTTACCCAAGGCGAGGATGGGGTTGAAATAAGCTGATACCGGGTTTAGGTTACCCGAGGCGAGGATGGGGTTGAAATAAGCTGATACCGGGTTTAGGATGAACTGGGGAAGTGGAATGAAGCTGATCTGGGCCGATACCGGGTCTATATTACCCAAGGTGGGTCTACTAGGGATGTGGAATGAAGTCGATCTAGGCCGATACCAGGTCTATATTACCCAAGGTGGATCTGCTGGGGATCTGGAATGAAGCCGATCTGGGCTGATACCGAGTCTATATTACCCGAAGCGGATCTGCTGGGGATCTGGAATGAAGCCGATCTGGGCCGATATCGGGTCTATGTTACCGGAGGCGGATCTGTTGGGAATCTAAAATGAAGCTGATTTGGGCCGATACCGGGTCTATGTTACCCGAGGTGGATCTGCTGGGGATCTGAAATAAAGCCGATCTGGACCGATACCGGGTCTATGTTACCCGAAGCGAATCTGCTAGGGATCTAGAATGAAGCCGATTTGGGCAGATACCGAGTCTATGTTACCCGAGGCGGATCTGGAATGAAGCCGATGTGGGCTGATACCGGGTCTATGTTATCCAAGGCAGATCCGCTGGGGATCTGGAATGAAGCCGATCTGGGCCGATATTGGGTCTATGTTACCCGAGGTGGATCTGCTGAGGATCTATCCATGTCCAAGACAGTGACGAAGAATTTCTGCATTGGAAGTAGCGAGTCTTCATTCCTTGATCGAGAGATTTTGAACAAAAATTTTTGCCCCTTCGATCAAGAATGAAGACTAGCTGGGGATGAATGTTCTGTGTATGTTTCATGTGTATGCATGACGATGCATATGCATATGAATCCTAAAGGATGCATTTCTCGTTGTTTGTTTAGTATTGATGCCTCTCCTTTCTGCTGGGGAAGATATGCTTCACCCCTAGCCGGTCAAAGATACTCCTTACACAAAACTTTTCTTCGTTAAAAACATATGAGGACTGATGGGGAAAAGATCATAGTGTCCCTTGTAAATGTTCTGCTGGGGAGTAATATGGAGGATCACGCTGGGGAAATGCTGTAAGGACTCCTTGTTGGGATTTGTCACCGGAAATCACCCGATTAAGGCGGAAGGATGTGATGATTTCCTCAAATCCGTGGCTAGGAGCAATTGAGATGGAAATTGGAAAAACAAAAATTTAATTGAAAGAGATAAATCTCTTACCCGAAATATCTCTTTCAGAGATGGATGCAGACCGCCGGAATCAACTTAGAGTTCCTCCTTGTTCACGTACACGAGCGCCTAACAAACACCACCCGTGCTAGCGTCGGAAAACACAAAACTTTGGAGAGGGAGGCTTGGAGAATTTCAGCTAGTCTATTCTCTTGTGTGCTTGGCCGAAAATCCTAGGGTGATTAAACCCTAGGTGCCTGAAATTCACAAGGGAATTTCGGCCCATGCTGGCTCCTTCATCTGTGTGGGCTTCCATCTTTTATTTTAGGCCCAAATCTATTTTAATTAGTCTGGTTTAAATTAATTTCAAACCCAACTTTAATTTTCCCATGTATTTTATATATTACACCAAGTAACATATTATTTACATTTAAATTAAAATTGGTTTGACTAATTAATTTAATCCACCAAATTAAAATTAAATCTTCACAAAATAAATTCATATGTAAACCTATACATACGAATATTTCCACCCAGGAAATAATCTCATAATTAATCCAATTAATTATGAAAGTGCCAATTAAATATTAATTTTATTATTATGATCAATCCAATTGATCTTTATAATATAATTAATATATACCTCTCTCTCCTGAGTGTATACTCCTAGTATACATGTGATTCCTTAAGTCAGTGTTCAGTCGCTCAATGTGTACGATCCCGTGGCCCCATCTTTATGTTGGCAGTGGGCCTGTGGCCCACAGACTGCAGTTGGGCTCTAGCAAGCCACTGCAGCCCCCAATTAAGATAGAGATGGCAGTCTAACTGTTATCATAACCCTGTAGTTTGAACTTGTACATCCCATGTCATTCATATCGGTGTCCAACACAGAGGCATGGATTGATCACCCTCTTTTGTGTTCGGACATTAACTTGATCCCAAATGCACTAAAGCTCACAAAAAAGTTCCAACTCATTTTGGTGTGGCCACACTCTTATCAGTCACATTCATCAAGAGGTCGGTGATATCTTCCCAGTGGACTACTGAGTGACAAATCCCTTCTGCATATCCATAGTATTGCCATGCTAAGTGACATACCGAAAAGTACCCATACTTGGCACCCTATTACAGGCCTTTAGGCGTACCCCTAAGTATGCGGCCTCACATGCAACACCATCATATGATCAGGTCAAAGGATCCATATAAGTACTATATGAGAATCACTTGTGATACTATACCATGTGGATTTCTTGTTTAGTGGATCTATCTAGTACCATGCCCTTTCTACATGTACCCATTAACTATTGGGATTTTTCACCGGAAATCACCCGATAAAAGCGGAAGAACGTGGTGATTTCCTCAAATCCAGTCCCAGGAGCAATTGAGATGGAAATTGAAAAACTTAAAATTAAATAGAAAGGGATAAATTTTCTTACCAGAAAATCTCTTTCTAGAGATGGATGAAGACTGCAGGAATCAAAAGAGATTCCCTCCACTCTCACGTACACGAACACCTATCGAGTCCAAACCCGTGCTAGCGGCGGATCAAAAAGAAGAGACAAGAATCCCTTACCTTTGGCCGAAAATTTCAGCCCCATAAAACCATAATGGCCGAATTTTCCTATTAAGGAAATTACCCATTTAGCTTTTAAATTATGTCCTATATTTATTGGGTGATTTACTTTGTTTCTATAAATGGAATTAATGCCATAATTCCATAAATCCTAATTAATTAATATGGTTTAATTCCTAATCAATTCTAATTTAATTTCTATGCATGTATTTATACAATACCATATTATATAAGATACATGTCATTTAAATTAAATAGATTTGCCATTTGGAATTAACCCAATAAATTAATTTATGATTTGACTAGAAACAAATACATATAAACCTATATATGTATTAAATTTCCACCAGGAAATTTATTCATGAGTTAATTTATTCAAATCAACTTTGTCCAACCCAATAAATATAAATATATGTCAATTAAATTATATTGACCAATCCAATTGATCTTTAATTTAATTGATTAATATTTATCTCTTTAATTAGTATACTCCAAGTATACAGGTGATCCGACTAGTTCGAACTCAGACATTCTATGTGTACGATCCTGTGGGCTCGTCTTTATGTTGGCAGTGGGCCTATGGCCCATAAACTGCAGGCGGGCTCTAGCAAGCCACTGCAGCCCCCAATTAAGACAGAGATAGCAGTCCGACTGTAATCGTAACCCTGTAGTTTAAACTTGTATATCCCATGTCATCGATATCGGTGTCCAACACAGAGGCATGGATTGATCACCCTCTTTTTAGTCCGGACATTAACTTGATCCCGAATGTACTAATGCTCACAAACAAGTTCCAACTTGTTTGGGTGTGGCCACACTCTTATCAGTCACATTCATCAAGAGGCCGGTGATATCTTCTCAGTGGGCTACTGAGTGACAAATCCCTTCTACATATCCATAGTATTACCATGCTCACTGACATACCCGAAAGTACCCATACTTGGCACCCTATTACAGGCCCTTTAGGTGTACCCCTAAGCATGCGACTTCACATGTAATACCATCATATGGTCAGATCAAAGGATCCATACAAGTACTACACGAGAATCCCTTGTGATACTATACCATGTGGATTACTCGTTTAGTGGATCTATCCAGTACCATGCTTCCAGGCATGTACCCATTAACTTGGTTGACATTCCATGTCCAATGACCGGTAAGACACCGCCATACAAACATGTTAATGATAGTCTATTGTTCCATTCATTCCCATGACTGGAACAGACTACGGATCTATTTATGGCCATATCGTTTACCCTATCCATGGTCTTACTGCCGAGTGCATGACACTTGTCATCATGGATATAGATATGTCCATTGGATACTTCATTTAATATATTGCACAAGATAAATAGAATAAATGAATTGATGCCTTTATTAATAACACAAATAAGTATTATACATGAATCCAATCAATGTATGATACAAATGCAAGGACCAATGCCTCGGGACTAGGGCATTTCCAACAATCTCCCACTTGCACTAGTACCTACTAGGCATGTATCTAATCCCTATAGATCTAGTATAACCTTTATGCATAGGCATAGCCAAGCATGTTGGTCAAAAGATCTGTGACATTGCCTTTGGTGTCCACTCTTTGTAATGAGATGTCACCCCCTCAGCGATTTCTCGCAATAGGTGAAACTCCCTAAGTACGTGCTTCGTGTATATGTATGACCGAGGCACATAGCTTGTGTAACAGCCCCTCGTTGTCACAGAAGATATCAACTGGTTCCTGGATAATAGATACTATCCCCAGTTCTATGATAAACTTCTTTATCCATACAGCTTTCCTAGCTGCTTCACACGTTGCAATGTACTCAGCTTCTATTGTAGAGTCCGTGATGGTTGGCTGCTTTAAGCTCCTACAGCTAACAGCACCACCATATAGTAAAAAATACATACCCAGACTGCGACTGGTACTCATCCTGGTCGGTCTGCAAGCTCACATCAGTATACCCAGTAACTGATAGCACTTCCTGACCACCATACACTAAGAAGCTATCCTTAGTCCGGTTAAGGTACTTGAGGATTGCTTTGACAGCTTTCCAGTGATCCTCCCCGGGATCCTGCTGGTATCGGCTTGTCATACTCAGTGCAAAGGCGACATCAGGTCTCGTACATAACACGGAGTACATAATTGATCCTATAGCCGAAGCATATGGAACCAATTTCATGTTCTCCCTGTCCTCCCTTGTTTTAGGACAGTTCTTCTTACTAAGTTTCAGCCCATGGCCCATTGGCAAGAAACCTTTCTTGGCCTGTTCCATGTTGAATCTTTTCAGAACTTTGTCAATGTACGAAGCCTGACTTAGGCCCAGAAGTCGATTTGATCTATCCCTATAGATCCTGATCCCTAGGATCATCTCAGCTTCGCCTAAGTCCTTCATTGCGAAGCACTTACTCAGCCACTGCTTTACCCCTTGTAGTGTAGGTATGTCGCTTCCAATGAGTAGGATGTCGTCTACATAAAGTACCAAGAATGTGACTATGCTCCCAATAGTCCTCTTATACACACAAGGCTCATCTGGATTCTGTATGAAGCCATATTCCTTTATAGCCTTATTGAATCTCAGATTCCAACTTTGGAATGCTTGCTTCAGTCCATAAATGGACTTTTGAAGTTTGCATACCCTTCCCGGATACTTAGGATCAACAAAACCCTCAGGTTGTGTCATGTGCACATCCTCGAGTAGCTTCCCATTAAGGAAAGTGGTCTTGACATCCATCTGCCATACCTCATAGTCATACCATGCGGCTATGGCAAGCAGTATCCTGATGGATTTGAGCATGGCTACTGGTGAGAAAGTTTCATCATAGTCTATTCCATGGACTTGTCTGAAACCTTTCGCAACCAGACGCCCCTTGAAGGTATTATCAGCTTTTAGCTTATAGCACCACTTGCAACCTATTACCTTAGCACCCGGAGGTGGATCAACCAAGTTCCAAACTTGATTATCGTACATAGATTGCATTTTTGTCTCCATGGCTTTACGCCAATTTGCAGACTGTGGGCTAGCCATAGCCTCCTGGTAGTTTTTGGGTTCTTCTTCATCCCAGATGAGAAGAGTTTGATCATCGGTGATGAGGAAGCCATACCTCTCCGGTTCCCGACGATCCCTACCAGACCTTCTAGGTTCTTGTGTGGCCTGGGTCGGTGCTTCCACTTGTGGAAGCTCCACCAGGGCCTCCGAGTTATCCTTTTCAGGAGCTTGTGGACCTTGAACTTCCCTGAGTTCAACATTGCTCCCCCTATCTTTCTTGGAAAGGAACTCCTTTTCTAGAAAGACCCCCTTCCTTGCCATGAACACCTTGTTCTCGGCGGGGGGTTGTAGAAGTAATACCCTTTGGTTTCCCTAGGGTACCCCACAAACAGGCATTTATCGGTTTTGGGCTCCAGCTTGCCACTAGTCAATTTCTTGACATGTGCTTCGCATCCCCAAATCCTTAGGAAAGACACATTGGGCTCCTTGCCCGTCCATATCTGATATGGGGTCTTTTCCACTGCCTTAGTCGGAGTATTGTTTAAGATGAGAGCTACTGTCTCGAGGGCATGTCCCCAGAAACTAATTGGGAGAGATGCTTTACTCATCATTGAGCGGACCATGTCCAACAGGGTCCTATTCCTCTGTTCGGACACCCCATTCCATTGTGGTGTTCTGGGAGGAGTGAGCTGTGGAACTATTCCATGGTCTCTCAAGTATGAGTCAAACTGTAGGCTCATATGCTCACCACCTCGGTCCGACCGAAGGGTTTTGATATTCCTGCGTAGCTGGTTCTGTACCTCGTTTCGAAATTCCTTGAACCTATCAAGGGTCTCAGACTTGTGTTTCATCAGATAGACATAGCCATATCTACTGAAATCGTCCGTGAACGTGACGAAGTACAAGTGTCCACCTCTGGTCGTTGCGCTCACGGGTCCACATACATCTGAATATATTTGGTCCAATAAACCAGTGGCCCTTTTAGCCTTCTTTCTAAAGGGCACCTTAGTCATCTTGCCTTGTAAACATGACTCTCATATATCAATTGACCCAAAGTCAAATGACCCTAAGACTCCAGCTTTGTGGAGCCTAGCTATGCACTTCTCGTTTATGTGGCCAAGGCGACAATGCCATAGGTAGACTGGATTAAGTTCATGAGGCTTAACCCTTTTAGTGTTTATGTTATAGACATGATTGGTTTCATTTAAGTCCGGGATATATAGGCCATTAATTAATAAAACATCTCCATAAAATAATCCCTCTCTAGATAAAGAACTTCTACCATTAGAAATAGTAAAATGAAATCCAGAAATATCCAACATTGATACTGAAATAATATTCCTGCACATAGCAGGTACAAAATAACAATGTTCTAAAATTAAAACCAATCCACTGGGCATCACAAGGTGATATTCACCGATCTCTATGGCAGCAACCCTTGCTCCATTTCCGACCTGCAATTCCACCTCTCCCGACCCCAGTGACCTTCTGTTCTTAAGTGCCTGCACATTGCAACAAATGTGAGAACCACATCCAGTATCCAATACCCAAGATGTTGAAATAGTAAGGTTAATGTCTATAACATGAATACCTGAAGAGGACGCACCTTGGCCCCTTTTCTGCTCTCCCATCAGCTTGGGACACGATCTCTTCCAATGGCCTGCCTGCCTAGACCCGAAATAGACATACTCAGGACCTGCCTTCTGCTGGGCCTTGGCCTTCTTAGCCTTGGCCTTCTTGGCCTTTTCCTTGGCCTTGCCCTTGGCGAGAGGAGGGTTCCCCTTGTTGACCAGCAGCACCGGTAGACTCTTCTTGATCGACTGTTCAGTAAGCTTAAGCAACCCATACAGCTCACTAACAGTACGGTTCATCCCATGCATGTTGTAGGTCAGGATGAACTGATCGTAAGAATCCGGTAAGGATGCAAGGATTGTGTCCACCACCAACTCCTGCAAGATGGGCGATTCGAGATGGGCCAATGTGTCCAAATAGCCCTTGTGCTCACAGATGTCCCAGCCCCCATCTTACAGGAGTGGAATGCCTTGTTGGTCAGGTACCTTTCCAGCACATACTCTTTCGACTCTTGTCTTAGAACTATCCTCAAGTTCCTAGACCAGTCTAAAAAGTTAGGACCAGAAAGCTTGTCCTTTTCAAGAATGGATTGTTGGGGAATCAATCGTACAAAACAAAATGCGCAGCGGAAATAAAAGATTAATCCCCACCAAGGACCCATGTACATTGCATTGAATCGGAAGGAGGGTTAAAGAATTACCTTAATTCTTTGAAGATCGAATCAAGCAGGAACCAAAATAGCTTCCCTCTACGGTTGATCCACACGGAGCAATACGTCCACCGCGTGCTAGCGCCGGATTTGAAGAACAATTCTTCGAACGAGAGAGAGAGACCAAAGTTTCGAAAACTTGGAAGGAGAGCAAGGCAAAAGTCGGCTGGCTGCTTAGAAGGGGCTGGCCGAATCTGCTTTTTCCTTTTTGTGTATATAGAAATTAGGTTTTTAGGTTAGTTTTTATTTCCTTAAATAAAAACCCTAAAATAGTTAATTATAATTATAACCTAATACACCTATTAGTTATAATTATAAATTAACCCCCACAATTTAATGTTAATTCTCAATTAACATCAAATCAATTTTCCATAATACACATATGTATATATAATGTTATAATTAATTATATCTCTATATAATTTAATTATAACATGTAGCATACTTTATGCAACACTAATCACATTAATATTTATATACACATGCATAAATATATATCACTATATATATATTTATTCTCTTTCTCATTCATAAATTATTATCCAATAATAATTTATACCCGATAAGATGAACTTCATTTTGCTCTTGTGTGTGACCCCATAGGTTCATATTAATTGGCAATAAGGAAATTACCATAATGTCCTTATAGGTCACAAGCGGACTCTAGCAAGCCATTACGACTACCCAATTAATATGATTGGAATGATCCAATACCTATTTATAGAATGTCATATTCCCTTTTGTCTCTTTGATATCAAGATTAATCATAAGACATGGTACACTTGTCAATCTTATATAATTAATCATATGCTTTCTCGATCTCAAAGTAAACTGTTCAGACAAATCAATTGATACTCTTATCAATTATTTGAGCACGGCCATGCATTTAACAGTCTTACTTATCGAGGGGCCCAGTGATATCGCTCTCTTGTTAGAGAGGGACAAAATCCCATATCTGTCACTCACATCCCTAAGCATGAGTCATATTGTACCCAACCACAGCCTTTATAACTACTCTGTTACAAGCAGCGTTTGACTGCGTCAAAGCACAACATGAATTCATCCTGGAATCCATGGTGACCTCAGGTCAAAGGAATCAGCTGATGACACTACTATAATCAAGATCAGTTGTGACACGTGACCATGAACTTGATCTTATAGTGGGTCTCCAGCAACATGTTCTCTAACACATTGCCCGTGAGTATAATCTGTATCTGTATACACTATATTCATCTTATGAATATCCATTATCACTCACACTAGTCTTAGTTTGTTATTATTCCCATAATAACAATCGACTAGGGAAATTTAGAATTACACAATTAATTCATGGATACATTATCATAAATACTAACATACAAATATATATGATAAAATAAGTCTTTATTAATGACTTAAGAAGATTGTTTACATAATCCAACATTGGCTTAGGGCACAATCTCTAACAATCTCCCACTTGCCCTAAGTCCAATCTCAAATGTATCTAATACCCATGGACCTAGCATGACCATCATGTACAGCTTGTGAAAGAGCTTTTGTTAGTGGATCAGCAACATTGTCTTCAGACGCAACTTTGCATATCTTCACATCTCCTCTTGAGATGACTTCTCTTATGTAGTGAAAACGCCGAAGTATATGTTTGGATTTTTGTGACACACTAGGTTCCTTAGCCAGTGATATTGCCCCATTGTTGTCACACAAGAGGCTCACAGGATTCACTATGCTAGGAACGACATCAAGTTCTTCGATGAACTTCTTGATCCAAACAGCCTCTTGGGCTGCATCTGATGCAGCAATATACTCGGCTTCTGTTGTAGATGCAGCTATCGTGCTTTGCTTAGAACTCTTCCAACTTATCGCACCTCCATTCAGAATGAACACATACCCAGACTGTGACTGCATCTGATCTTGATCAGTTTGGAAACTTGCATCCGTGTAACCATTTACAACAAGATCTTCGTCCGAGCCTCCATATATCAAGAATGTATCTTTAGTTCTTCTCAAGTACTTAAGAATACTCTTGACAGCAGTCCAGTGACTATCACCTGGATCAGACTGATATCTACTTGTCATGCTCAAAGCAAAAGAGACATCTGGCCGAGTACATACCATGGCATACATGATAGATCCTATAGCTGACGCATAAGGAATCTTATTCATGCGTTGACGTTCTTCAACTGTCATGGGACATTGCTTACGACTAAGCTTTATCCCTTGCCCAATAGGAACATTTCCTTTCTTAGATTGATCCATACTGAACCTTTTCAGTATCTTATCAATGTATGTACTCTGGCTCAGGCCTATCAATCTCTTAGATCTATCTCTATAGATCTTTATTCCAAGAATGTAGGCTGCCTCACCCAAGTCTTTCATAGAAAAACACTTTCCTAGCCAAGATTTTACTTCTTGCAAGGTAGGAATGTGATTTCCTATTAACAATATGTCATCGACATATAGAACTAGGAAAACTATATTACTCCCACTGAACTTCTTGTACACAGAAGGCTCATCTTCGTTTTTGATGAAACCAAACTTTTTGACTGATTCATCAAAACAATGATTCCAACTTCTTGATGCTTGCTTCAAACCATAAATGGCCTTTTGAAGCTTGCATACTTTATCAGGATTCTTTGGATCGACAAAACCTTCAGGCTGTGTCATGTACACATCCTCAACAAGGTTTCCATTTAGGAAAGCTGTTTTGACATCCATTTGCCATATTTCATAGTCATAATATGCTGCTATGGCAACAAGAATTCTAATGGACTTGATCATAGCTACTGGCGAAAAGGTTTCGTCATAGTCTATACCATGAACTTGTCGGTAACCCTTTGCCACTAACCTTGCTTTATAAGTCTGAATATTCCCATCCATGTCCGTTTTCAACTTGAAAACCCATTTGTGCCCTATTGCTTTAGCACCCTTTGGGAGATCAACCAAAGTCCATACTTTGTTGTCGTCCATGGATTGAATTTCTGACTTCATAGCATCAAGCCATTTTACAGATTCTAAACTAGAGACAGCTTCCACATACGTGGAAGGTTCATTCTCTTCTAACAGAATCAGATCATTTTCGTTCGTGACGAGAAATCCATATCTCTCGGGCTCATGACGAACTCTACTTGATCTACGTTGGACTTGTGTTACTGGTTCTGACTCAACAACTTCTTGTGAATCAGGTTGTTGTTCCATTTGAAACTCACTTTCAATTTGGTTATCCAGATTTTCTTGCAGGTGTACTTTACTCCCACTGATTCCTTTGGAAATAAACTCTTTTTCTAGGAATGTACCATTCCTAGCAACAAACACTTTGTTTTCACTAGGATTGTAAAAGAAATAACCTTTAGTTTCTTTTGGATAACCTACAAAGTTGCACTTCACAGATTTTGGTGCTAACTTATCTGAAATCAAGTATTTCACATAAGCTTCGCATCCCCAAATCTTGAGAAAAGACAAATTTGGTCTCTTACCAACCCATATCTCATATGGTGTCTTTTCAACTGCCTTTGATGGAACTCGGTTCAGTGTGAATGCCGCTGTTTCAAGTGCATATCCCCAAAAGGATAAGGGAAGACTTGTTTGACTCATCATCGACCGAACCATATCCAATAAAGTACGGTTCCTCCTCTCAGACACACCATTCCACTGTGGTGTACCAGGAGGTGTTAGTTGTGAGACAATCCCACAATTTCTAAGATGATCGTCAAAGTCTTGGCTCAAATATTCACCACCTCGATCAGATCTAAGTGCTTTAATTGTCTTGCCAAGTTGGTTTTGTACTTCATTTTGGAAGGCTTTGAACATTTCAAAGGATTCCGACTTATGCTTCATTAGATATAGATAACCATATCTACTGAAATCATCAGTGAACGTAATGAAGTATTGAAAACCACCTCTAGCAGTTGTGCTCATAGGCCCACATACATCTGTATGTATGAGTTCTAATAAGTCACTAGCCCTTTCACTGTGACCAGTAAAGGGACTCTTGGTCATCTTACCCATTAAACAAGACTCGCAAGTGTCATATGTTTCAAAAACATCTAGACCCAAAATTCCATCTTTATGGAGTTTTGAAATGCGTTTCTCATTAATGTGTCCTAGACGACAGTGCCAGAGATAAGTAGGATTCACAACATTTGTTCTTATCCTTTTGGTATTTATGTTATGTACATGCTCATTATAACCTTCACTAAGGTTCAACAAATAAAGACCATCATGTAAATCCGCATTTGCATAAAACAAGTCTTTATTGAAAAGCAATAAGTGATTATTCTCAATAACACATTTAAATCCTTCCTTGTCCAAACATGAAATAGAAATGATGTTCCTAGACAAATTAGGAACAAAATAACAATTATTCAAAGAAAGAACAAGTCCACTTGGCAACTTGAGCTCGTAGCGACCGACTTCATAAGCAGCAACTCTAGCTCCATTCGCCACATGGAATTCTACCTCGCCCTTCTTGAGCTTTCTACTTCCTTTAAGCCCCTGCACATTCATACAAATGTGAGAACCACAACCGGTATCTAATACCCACGAAGTAGAAACAGAAGTAGAATGAAATATTTCAATAACATAAATACCTTGATTAGCGGTCTCACCGCCTCTCTTCTTCCTCAAGTCCTCCAAATAAAGCTTGCAATTTCTGCGCCAATGACCAGGCTGATTGCAGAAATGGCATGTGCCTTCCTTTGGAGGCTTTGCCTTGGTAACAGCTTTAGGCTTCTTTGCATCCTTCCCAAACTCTTTGGGTTTGTTTGCTTTACCCTTCTTCTTCTGGATCCTACCCTTTTGCACCATATGGATCCCTTTGGAGCTTGGCTTCTCTTTTATCGTTACTTCAGCGTTTTTCAGCATCCCATGCAGTTCGCTGACCGTTTTGTCCATATCATTCATGTGATAATTCATGACAAAATGGGAGTAACTCTTCGGGAAGAGAATTAAGGATCAAATCCGTTGCCAACTCAGGTCTGAGTGGCGAACCAAGCCTCTCCAACTGATCAATGTACCCTTTCATCTTCAGAACATGGGCACTAACCGAACTCCCTTCGGTCATCTTGCACCCAACCAAAGATCTCAAGGTTTCATACCTTTCCCTTCTCGCTTGCTTTTGGAACATTTCCTTAAGCTCTTGAGACATCTCATATGCCTCAAATGTTTCCAGATCCTTCTGAAGTTCCGGAATCATTGATGCGAGCATCAGGCATTGTACATCAATCTGATCATTTTGATGCTTGTGAAAAGCATCCCTTTCAGCTCTTGAAGCTGTGGTGGGTGGAGGGTTAGCGGGCAAAGGCCCATCCAGAACATACAGCTTTCGCTCTTGCTTGAGAACAATTCTCAAGTTGCGATACCAATCTAGGTAATTGGTTCCGTTCAGTTTATCCTTCTCAAGGATAGATCGAATAGAACCGGGATTGCTTGTGTTGGCCATTTATCTACAACAGAAAATATATGCAAAGTTAATTACATAAGAGAATTAAACTCCCACTAAAATTTTAAAACCCTTTAAAATATTTAAGTGGGTAAAAGACCCAAAATCCATACTTAACTATAGCACTGCTTTGGCATGTCCCTATGATTAAATATAATTTCGGTAGACATCACCATGTCAATTATATCATTATGTAACTCTTTTAATTTATGAGATGCATGATATCATATATCATATTTAATTTGCATGTTACTTATCTCATCTTTGCCTCGGGTTCAAAACACCATTTTGATTAACCCTTTGTTAAACCAATTACAACACAATGAGAATCACCATTTCTCATATTATCGCTTCGCTAAGGTCACAACATGCGTACCTGCTTTGGCGTGGCTACCATGATGCGAACATAGTACTTGACTAGTGTTATACGTAATTGGGTGGCAAAAATATAAACTTCATAAGTTTATTTAGGGTTTATTAATTCCTGTGATTAAAATGTATCTCATACAATACATGGCATTAACATTAATCTTTCTAAGTTAATATTAATTCTAGCATGGCATCCAATGTCATACATTCATCTAGCATGCATATATCGTACTTAGCATGGCATCACATGGCATCAAAATATAAAACATGCAATAGACTCGAAAGACCGTGTTATGGTATGGTTTTATCTACATTGATTTTCACAGGCCAATATGAAAATCAACAGGTCATTTCCTAGGTGGTTGTAACCATCGCATGGTCGCAGCACAGCCGCATCCCTTGGATCCGTCTTCACGTCTTTGTTCCTTGGCACCATCTCATGGATTTACATACTTTACAAAATTGTATCCTATACAATTTTCTAGTAAATAAAATTTACAAACAATAAATTGCATCCTATACAATTTATCTAGAAAAATAAGAATACATAAATACAAACGACTCGCAGGCCGTATTTATAAAACCTTACATTCACCAAAACCAAAAGAAAAACAAAAAACATCCAAGGGTCCAAAACCATACCACAACACCATGCATAAAATTATCACAATAATTTTATATCTACAAGATTTAGGGTTCATAAAGGGTAAAATACAATCCTATTGTATTTAGAATTAATTAATTTGGGGGGAAAAAAAAATTCACAAATTTGCAGAAACAATTTTCCACACTAAAACGAAAAAGGGGTAAAACTGTCGGACAGCATGCATGTCGGGCCTCGCACTGCAGTATCCAATACTGCGCGCAGCCCGACGGGCTGCGCAACACGTAGCTGCGCAGCCCATGCTGCGCAACACGCAGCTGCGCAGCCCATGCTGCGTAAGCAGCATGCTGCTTACGCAGCATGTGCAATTGCAATTGCAATTGCACAGTTGCGCGCAATTGCAATTGCAATTGCAATGCGCCCAAAACGTATTCTGGGCATTATGCCCAGAATAACGACAAAAACATTTTTTTTTTTTTTTTAATTTAAATAATTGAAACAATTTCAATAAAAAAACATGAATCAAATTCATGATTCCTACCCCTTAAACATTTCAAATTATTAAAACAAATCATTCACAATGATTCACATTAAAATCAAATTTTAAACATGTTATTCACAATAACATTGAACCCTAAATCAAGAACATACAACCCTAACATGCAATTTTGATCTAATCAAAATAACAAATCCAATTCAACCAATGCACAAGTGGCTCTGATACCACTGTTGGGGAATCAATCGCACAAAACAAAATGCGCAGCGGAAATAAAAGATTAATCCCCACCAAGGACCCATGTACATTGCATTGAATCGGAAGGAGGGTTAAAGAATTACCTTAATTCTTTGAAGATTGAATCAAGCAGGAACCAAAATAGCTTCCCTCTACGGTTGATCCACACGGAGCAATACGTCCACCGCGTGCTAGCGCCGGATTTGAAGAACAATTCTTCGAATGAGAGAGAGAGACCAAAGTTTCGAAAACTTGGAAGGAGAGCAAGGCAAAAGTCGGCTGGCTGCTTAGAAGGGGCTGGCCGAATCTGCTTTTTCCTTTTTGTGTATATAGAAATTAGGTTTTTAGGTTAGTTTTTATTTCCTTAAATAAAAACCCTAAAATAGTTAATTATAATTATAACCTAATACACCTATTAGTTATAATTATAAATTAACCCCCACAATTTAATGTTAATTCTCAATTAACATCAAATCAATTTTCCATAATACACATATGTATATATAATGTTATAATTAATTATATCTCTATATAATTTAATTATAACATGTAGCATACTTTATGCAACACTAATCACATTAATATTTATATACACATGCATAAATATATATCACTATATATATATTTATTCTCTTTCTCATTCATAAATTATTATCCAATAATAATTTATACCCCGATAAGATGAACTTCATTTTGCTCTTGTGTGTGACCCCATAGGTTCATATTAATTGGCAATAAGGAAATTACCATAATGTCCTTATAGGTCACAAGCGGACTCTAGCAAGCCATTACGACTACCCAATTAATATGATTGGAATGATCCAATACCTATTTATAGAATGTCATATTCCCTTTTGTCTCTTTGATATCAAGATTAATCATAAGACATGGTACACTTGTCAATCTTATATAATTAATCATATGCTTTCTCGATCTCAAAGTAAACTGTTCAGACAAATCAATTGATACTCTTATCAATTATTTGAGCACGGCCATGCATTTAACAGTCTTACTTATCGAGGGGCCCAGTGATATCGCTCTCTTGTTAGAGAGGGACAAAATCCCATATCTGTCACTCACATCCCTAAGCATGAGTCATATTGTACCCAACCACAGCCTTTATAACTACTCTGTTACAAGCAGCGTTTGACTGCGTCAAAGCACAACATGAATTCATCCCGGAATCCATGGTGACCTCAGGTCAAAGGAATCAGCTGATGACACTACTATAATCAAGATCAGTTGTGACACGTGACCATGAACTTGATCTTATAGTGGGTCTCCAGCAACATGTTCTCTAACACATTGCCCGTGAGTATAATCTGTATCTGTATACACTATATTCATCTTATGAATATCCATTATCACTCACACTAGTCTTAGTTTGTTATTATTCCCATAATAACAATCGACTAGGGAAATTTAGAATTACACAATTAATTCATGGATACATTATCATAAATACTAACATACAAATATATATGATAAAATAAGTCTTTATTAATGACTTAAGAAGATTGTTTACATAATCCAACATTGGCTTAGGGCACAATCTCTAACATGGATCGCAGTGATAAGGTATTTGTGTTTGCCATTTGGGTGTTTCTACACAGAAAAACATTGAGAGTGTTAATAAAGGGCTTTGCTTTGTTGTTCCCATATAAAATTAATAATGAATCAAGTTATTAATTTAAACCGAGTTGTTGGGCTCATGGGCCGAGATCCATATTTCATTAAGATATAGCCAAACAAGGGTTTGGTACAACTATACCTTAACTATTTAGGTAGGAACGCCGTCCAATCCAAACCTAGGGACTCTCGGTTTGATGGGCTTGTTGGCACTTACCCATCTGTGCTTAGGGCCAGGAGAATCCTAATACCCACGCTAAGTCAAAACCTCTATCCAAATGTTAGAGTATCCCATACTCTAACCCATTACAAAGTGACAATACTCCAGTGCATCCTGCGAGGGCATGGTCTAAAACTGGCCTATTCCCACTTTGATTCGGTTTTGAATGAGGGAAGCCCTTTTAAGCGACCTAGTAATTCCATTTGGTTATTAGATTCAATTATAACGGCTTACATACATAAGGCGGGTGAAATGGCTATTGGAACATACATACATACATGCTTATGAATATAAAACGTAATTAAATAAAAGTAAAATGGACTGTTATGGGCCTACATTACATCCTAATATTATTCTAGTAAACCTATACTAGAAATGAATATCAGGTGGGCCTCCATCTTTTTCTTCTGGGCTTGCACCTCCATTTGGGCTTGCACCTCCACTTGGGCTCACCACTCCATGGGCTTCTTCTTTTACAAATTTTATAATATTTAAATAAAATAAAATTACATTAAAAAAAGAAAAACGACACGCAGGCCGTATTTACCCAAAAAGAAAAATACAACCCATCTTGTAAAAGGCCCAATACCATCCAACCATACAAACATTTAATTACATACATGCATCCAATACATACAATTCAAGAGCATGTTATAATGCATGATTTAAGCCCATTTCAATAATGTCTAAGCCATTATTAGGAAATCGCCAATTTTTGGCCCACCATGGTTCTAACCCTTAACGGGCTCTGGGCCTCCAGCCCAGGCAGTCCAACTGCTCCCACTGGAATTGGGAAACCATGGGTCCAATTTAGCCATCCAAGTAATTGTGCCAAAATTACCCGAACCAATTTCCATTAACCACATTAATTTCCAATATTAATATCACATGAACGAAATTAAAATTCATCTAAGAAACCATGCGCATTTAAATTACACAAATTTAAACACACAAATTTTTAAAACCAATTAAAATTTCAAAACTGGGCCCCGGACCCAAAACCCGCAAAATCCAAAATTACTGGGCCCGGCCCGCTGCAGCCACCTGGCGGCTGCCCAGCAGTGGCTGCCGCCTGCAGCGGCAGCGGCTGCTGCTGGCGCAGTAGCAGGCAGCGGCCGCCACGCCTCCCGCCGCCGGCGGCGATTTCACCGCCGGCAGCTCCGCACCGCTGGAGGCAGATTTTTTTTTTTATTTAAATAGAATTAAAATAAAAAAGAATATCCATCCATCATCCAAAGCAATTCACCAAGAATTCCAATAATCATACAACAAAATTAAAATACATAAACCAATATGCAATATTAATTTTCATTGTATAAAACATATGGGAAAAATCATAAAACCCATACCATGAATCCCAATTAAAAACCTCCAATTTCAAAATAGGGATTCAACCAAATTAATCAATTTCTACGGATCAAAAGCCCGCTCTGATACCACTGTTGGGATTTTTCACTGGAAATCACCCGATAAAAGCGGAAGAACCTTGTGATTTCCTCAAATCCAGTCCGAGGAGCAATTGAGATGGAAATTGAAAAACTTAAAATTAAATGGAAAGGGATAAATTTTCTTACCAGAAAATCTCTTTCTAGAGATGGATGAAGACTGCAGGAATCAAAAGAGATTCCCTCCACTCTCACGTACACGAACGCCTATCGAGTCCAAACCCGTGCTAGCGGCGGATCAAAAAGAAGAGACAAGAATCCCTTACCTTTGGCCGAAAATTTCAGCCCCATAAAACCATAATGGCCGAATTTTCCTATTAAGGAAATTCCCCATTTAGCTTTTAAATTATGTCCTATATTTATTGGGTGATTTACTTTGTTTCTATAAATGGAATTAATGCCATAATTCCATAAATCCTAATTAATTAATATGGTTTAATTCCTAATCAATTCTAATTTAATTTCTATGCATGTATTTATATAATACCATATTATATAAGATACATGTCATTTAAATTAAATAGATTTGCCATTTGGAATTAACCCAATAAATTAATTTATGATTTGACTAGAAACAAATACATATAAACCTATATATGTATTAAATTTCCACCAGGAAATTTATTCATGAGTTAATTTATTCAAATCAACTTTGTCCAACCCAATAAATATAAATATATGTCAATTAAATTATATTGACCAATCTAATTGATCTTTAATTTAATTGATTAATATTTATCTCTTTGATTAGTATACTCCAAGTATACAGGTGATCCGACTAGTTCGAACTCAGACATTCTATGTGTACAATCCTGTGGGCCCGTCTTTATGTTGGCAGTGGGCCTATGGCCCACAGATTGCAGGCGGGCTCTAGCAAGCCACTGCAGCCCCCAATTAAGACAGAGATAGTAGTCCGACTGTAATCATAACCCTGTAGTTTAAACTTGTATATCCCATGTCATCGATATCGGTGTCCAACACAGAGGCATGGATTGATCACCCTCTTTTGTGTCCGGACATTAACTTGATCCCGAATGTACTGATGCTCACAAACAAGTTCCAACTTGTTTGGGTGTGGCCACACTCTTATCAGTCACATTCATCAAGAGGCCGGTGATATCTTCTCAGTGGGCTACTGAGTGACAAATCCCTTCTACATATCCATAGTATTACCATGCTCAGTGACATACCCGAAAGTACCCATACTTGGCACCCTATTACAGGCCCTTTAGGCGTACCCCTAAGCATGCGACTTCACATGTAATACCATCTTATGGTCAGGTCAAAGGATCCATACAAATACTACATGAGAATCCCTTGTGATACTATACCATGCGGATTACTCGTTTAGTGGATCTATCCAGTACCATACTTCCAGGCATGTACCCATTAACTTGGTTGACATTCCATGTCTAATGACCGGTAAGACACCGCCATACAACCATGTTAATGATAGTCTATTGTTCCATTCATTCCCATGACTGGAACAGACTACGGATCTATTTATGGCCATATCGTTTACCCTATCCATGGTCTTACTGCCAAGTGCATGACACTTGTCATCATGGATATAGATATGTCCATTGGATACTTCATTTAATATATTGCACAAGATAAATATAATAAATGAATTGATGCCTTTATTAATAACACAAATAAGTATTATACATGAATCCAATCAATGTATAATACAAATGCAAGGACCAATGCCTCGGGACTAGGGCATTTCCAACATTAACTTGGTTGACATTCCATGTCCAATGAGCGATAAGACACCGCCATACGACTAGGTTACTGATAGTCTCCCGTTCCATTCATTCTCATGACTGGAACAGACTACGGATCTATTTATGGTGATATCGTTTACCTTATCCATTGTCCTACTACCAAGTGCATGACACTTGTCATCATGGTTATGGATATGTCCATTAGATACTTCATTTAATATATTGCACAAGATAAATATAATAAATGAATTAATGCCTTTATTAATAACACAAATGAGTATAATATATAAATCCAATAAATGTATAATACAAATACAAGGACCAATGCCTCGGGACTATGGCATATCCAATAATCTCCCACTTGCACTAGTTCCAACTAGGCATGGGCTTAATCCCTATAGATCTAGTATGACCCTCGTGCATGGACTGGGCAGCGCCTTGGTCAAAGGATCTGTGACATTATCCTTGGTGTCCACTCTGTACAATGCAATGTCACCTCTCTCTACGATCTCTCGTATGAGGTGAAACTTTTTGAGCACTTGCTTTGTGTTCTTATGTGACCGGGGCTCATTAGCTTGTGCAACGGCCCCATTGTTGTCACAGAAGATATCAACTGGGTCCTGCATAGTTGGCACTACTCCTAACTCAGTGATAAACTTCTTCATCCACATAGCTTTCTTAGTTGCATCACACGCCGCGATGTACTCAGCTTCTGTTTTAGAGTCCATGATGGTTGGTTGCTTTGAGCTCCTCCAACTTACAGCACCACCATTTAGCAAAAATACATACCCAGACTATGACTGGTACTCATCCTGGTTGGTCTGGAAGCTTGCATCAGTGTACCCAATAACTGATAGCACTTCCTGACCAACATACACTAAGATGCTATCCTTAGTCCGGTTAAGGTACTTGAGGATTGCCTTGACAGCCTTCCAGTGATCCACCTCGGGATCCTGTTGGTACCAGCTCGTCATACTTCGTGCAAAGGTGACATCAGGTCTCGTGCATAGCATGGAGTACATAATTGATCCTATAGCCGAAGCATATGGAACCAACTTCATGTTCTCCTTGTCCTCCCTTGTCTTAGGATAGTTCTTCTTACTAAGTTTCAGCCCATGGCCCATTGGCAAGAAGCCTTTCTTAACCCGGTCTATGTTGAACCTTTTCAGAACTTTCCCTATGTACGAGGCCTGACTTAGGCCCAGAAGCTGATTTGATCCATCCCTATAGATCCTAATGCCTAGGATCATCTCAGGTTCGCCTAAGTCCTTCATTGTGAAGCACTTACTCAGCCACTACTTTACCCGTTGTAGTGTAGGTATGTCGCTTCCAATGAGTAGGATGTCGTCTACATAAAGTACCAAAAATGTGACAATGCTCCCACTAGTCCTCTTATACACACAAGGCTCATCTTGATTTTGTATGAACCCATATTCCTTTATAGCTTCATTGAATCTAAGATTCCAACTTTGGGATGCTTGCTTCAGTCCATAAATGGACCTTTGAAGCTTGCATACCTTTCCCGGATACTCTAGATCGACAAAACCCTCAGGCTGTGTCATGTACACATCCTCGAGTAGCTTTCCATTAAGGAAAGCGGTTTTGACATCCATTTGCCAGACTTTATAGTCGTACCATATGGCTATGCCTAGCAAGATCCTGATGGATTTGAGCATAGCTACTGGTTAGAAAGTCTCATCATAGTCTATTCCATGGACTTGTCTGAAACCTTTCACAACCAGACACCCCTTGAAGGTATTGTCGGCTTTCAGATTGTAGCACCACTTGCAACCTATTACCTTAGCACCTGGAGGTGGGTCAACCAAGTTCCAAACCTGGTTATCGTACATAGATTGCATCTCTGCCTCCATGGATTTACGCCAATTTATAGACTGTGGGCTTGCCATATCCTCCTGGTAGGTTTTGGGTTCCTCCTTATCCCAGATGAGAAGAGTTTGATCATTGGTGATGAGGAAACCATACCTCTCCGGTTCCTGACGATCCCTACCAGACCTTCTAGGTCCTTGTGTGGCCTGGGTCGGTGCTTCCTCCTGTGGAAGCTCCACCTGGGTCTCTGAGTTATCCTCTTCAGGAGCTTGTCGACCTTGAACTTCCCTGAGTTCAACATTGCTCCCATTATCTTTCTTGGAAAGCAACTCCTTTTCTAGAAAGACTCCCTTCCTTGCCACGAACATCTTATTCTCAACGTGGTTGTAGAAGTAATACCCTTTGGTTTCCCTACGGTAGCCCACAAATAGGCATTTATCGGTTTTGGGCACCAGCTTGCCACTAGTCAATCTCTTGACATGTGCTTCGCATGCCCAAATCCTTAGGAAAGACACATTGGGCTCCTTGCCCATCCATATCTGATATGGGGTCTTTTCCACTGCCTTAGTCGGAGTATTGTTTAAGATAAGAGCTGCTGTCTCGAGGGCGTGTCCCCAGAAACTAATTAGGAGAGAGGCTTGACTCATCATTGAGCGGACCATGTCTAACAGGGTCCTATTCCTCTGTTTGGACACCCCATTGCATTGTGGTGTTCTTAGAGGAGTGAGCCGTGGAACTATTACATGCTCTCTCAAACATGAGTCAAACTCTAGGCTCACATACTCACCTACTTGGTCCGATCGAAGGGTTTTGATATTTCTGCCTAGTTGGTTCTATACCTCGTTCCTAAATTCCTTGAACCTATCAAGGGTCTTAGACTCGTGTTTCATCAGATAGACATAGCCATATCTACTGAAATCGTCCGTGAACGTGACGAAGTACAAGTGTCCACCTCTGGTCGTTGCGCTCACGGGTCCACATACATCTGAATGTATTTGGTCCAATAAACCAGTGGCCCTTTTAGCCTTCTTTCTAAAGGGCACCTTAGTCATCTTGCCTTGTAAACATGACTCTTATATATCAATTGACTTAAAGTCAAATGACCCTAAGACTCCAGCTTTGTGGAGCCTAGCTATGCACTTCTCGTTTATGTGGCCAAGACGACAATGCCATAAGTAGACTGGATTAAGTTCATGAGGCTTAACCCTTTTAGTGTTTATGTTATAGACATGATTGGTTTCATTTAAGTCCGGGATATATAGGCCATTATTTAATAAAGCATCTCCATAAAATAATCCCTCTCTAGATAAAGAAATTCTACCATTAGAAATAGTAAAATGAAATCCAGAAATATCCAACATTGATACTGAAATAATATTCCTGCACATAGCAGGTACAAAATAACAATGTTCTAAAATTAAAACCAATCCACTGGGCATCACAAGGTGATATTCACCGATCTCTATGGCAGCAACCCTTGCTCCATTTCCGACCTGCAATTCCACCTCTCCCGACCCCAGTGACCTTCTGTTCTTAAGTGCCTGCACATTGCAACAAATGTGAGAACCACATCCAGTATCCAATACCCAAGATGTTGAAATAGTAAGGTTAATGTCTATAACATGAATACCTGAAGAGGACGCACCTTGGCCCCTTTTCTGCTCTCCCATCAGCTTGGGACACGATCTCTTCCAATGGCCTGCCTGCCTAGACCCGAAATAGACATACTCAGGACCTGCCTTCTGCTGGGCCTTGGCCTTCTTAGCCTTGGCCTTCTTGGCCTTTTCCTTGGCCTTGCCCTTGGCGAGAGGAGGGTTCCCCTTGTTGACCAGCAGCACCGGTAGACTGTTCTTGATTGACTGTTCAGTAAGCTTAAGCAACCCATACAGCTCACTAACAGTACTGTTCATCCCATGCATGTTGTAGGTCAGGATGAATTGATCGTAAGAATCCGGTAAGGATGCAAGGATTGTGTCCACCACCAACTCCTGAAAGATGGGTGATTCGAGATGGGCCAATGTGTCCAAATAGCCCTTGTGCTCACAGATGTCCCCGCCCCCATCTTACAGGAGTGGAATGCCTTGTTGGTCAGGTAACTTTCCTGACGAGCTTGCTCCTAAAACATCTCGTTAAGAGTTGTTATCTTAGCAAAGGCTTGATGGTCCATAAACTGTTTTTGCAGTTTGGGGACCATACAGGCCAACATTAGGCATATCACATCCCTATTATCCTTGACATGCACCTCGTATTCCTCCAGTTGGGCAGCCGGTGGATTACGTCCTTGAGGCGCAGCTGGTACAGGCCTCTCCATTACATACTCTTTAGACTCTTGTCTTAGAACTATTCTCAAGTTCCTAGACCAGTCTAAAAAGTTAGGATAGAAAAGCTTGTCCCTTTCAAGAATTGATCGCAGTGATAATGAGTTGTTATTTACCATTTAGAGTTTCTACATAGAAAAACATTTAAGAGTGTTAATAAAGGACTTTACTTTGTTATTCGCATACATAATTAATAATGAATCAAGTTATTAATTAAACCAAGTTGTTGGCATCATGGTCTGAGATCCATATTTCAATAAGATATAGCCAGACGAGGGCCTGGTACAACTATACCCTAACTATTTAGGTAGGAACGCCGTCCAATCCCAACCTAGGGACTCTCGGTTTGATGGGCTTGTTGACACTTAACCATCTGTGCTTAGGGCCAGGAGAATCCTACTACCCATGCTAAGTCAAAACCTCCATTCAAGTGTTAGAGTATCCCAAACCCTAACCCAATACAAAATGACAATACTCTAGTGTATCCTGCGAGGGCATGGTCTACAACTGGCCTATCCCCACTTCGAGCTGGTTTTGAATGAGGGAAGCACTTTTAAGGGACTTAGTAATTTCATTTGGTTATTAGATTCATTTAATAACGGCTTACATACATAAGGCGGGTGAAATTGCTGTTGGATCATACATTTATACATGAAAATAAATATAAAGCATAATTCAATAAATAAGTAAAATGGACTGCTATGGGCCTATATTACAACCTAATATTATTCTAGTAAACCTATACTAGAATCCAATATCAGGTGGGCCTCCATGTTCTTCCTTCTAGGCTTGCACCTCCACTTGGGCTCACCACTCCATGGGCTTCTTCTTTTACAAATTTTATAATAAGTGAATAAAATAAAATTACATTGAAAAAAAGAAAAATGACAAGCAGGCCGTATTTATCCAAAAAGAAAATACAACCCATCACGAATAAGGCCCAATAGCATCCAATCATACAAAATATTATCACCCATATGCATCCAATACATATAATTCATAAGCATGTTCCAATGCATGATTTAAGCCCATTTCAATTATGTCCAAGCCATTATTTTGAAATTGCCAATTTTGGCCCACCATGGTTCTAACCCTTAACGGGCTTTAGGCCTCTAGCCCAGGCAGTCCAACTGCTCCCACTAGAATTGGGAAACCATGGGTCCAATTTAGCTGTCCAAGTAATTGTGCCAAAATTACCTGAACCAATTTCAATTAACCATATTAATTTCCAAAATTAATATCACATGAATAAAATTAAATTTCATTCAAAAAACCATAAGCATTTAAATTACATAAATTTAAACAGATGAATTTTAAAACCAATTAAAATTTCAAAACAGGGCCTCGTGCCCAAAAACCCGCCAAATCCATAAATACTGGGCCCGGCCCGCTGCGGCAAGAGGCAGCAGCGGTGCAGCCACCGTGCGGCAGCAGCCGCGTGAGAGGCCGCTGCTGCTGGAAAGCAGCAGGCAGCGGCAGCCGCTGCTGTTCCTGCCGCGTGCGGCGATTCCGCCACCTGCAGCCCTGCATGCCGGGGAACAGCCAGATTTTTTTTAATAAAACATAAAAATCATAAAAAAAAAAACATGGCATCCACACCAAGAATTCTCATGCATACAATCAAATTAAACAAACATAAACCAATATGCATATTCAATTTCAATTGTACAAAAAATCAAATAGAAAAAATCTTAAACCCAAACCAAGAACCCCAATAAAAAATCTCCAAATTTAAAACATGGGATTCAACCAATTTTAACAATTTCCATGGATCAAAAGCCCCCTTTGATACCACTATTGGGATTTGTCACTGGAAATCACTCGATTAAATCGGAAGGACGCGATGATTTCCTCAAATCCATGCCCAGGACCAATTGAGGTGGAAATTGAAAAAATAAAAATTTAGTTGAAAGAGATAAATCTCTTACGTGGAATATCTCTTTCAGAGATGGATGCAGAGTGCAGGAATCAACTTATAGTCCCTCCTCGTTCACGTACACGAGCGCCTAACAAACACCACCTGTGCTAGCGTCGGAAAACACAAAACTTTGGAGAGGGAGGCTTGGAGAATTTTGGCTAGTCTATTCTCTTATGTGCTTGGCCGAAAATCCTAGGGTGATTAAACCTTAGGTGCCTAAAATTCACAAAGGAATTTCAGCCTATGCTGGCTCCTTCATCTGTGTGGGCTTCAGTCTTTTATTTCAGGCCCAAATCTATTTTAATTAGTCTGGTTTAAAATAATTTCAAGCCCAACTTTAATTTACCTATGTATTTAATATATTACACCAAGTAACATATTATTTACATTTAAATTAAAATTGGTTTGACTAATTAATTTAATCCACCAAATTAAAATTAAATCTTCACAAAATAAATTCATATGTAAACCTTGTTAGAGATTGTGCCCTAAGCCAATGTTGGATTATGTAAACAATCTTCTTAAGTCATTAATAAAGACTTATTTTATCATATATATTTGTATGTTAGTATTTATGATAATGTATCCATGAATTAATTGTGTAATTCTAAATTTCCCTAGTCGATTGTTATTATGGGAATAATAACAAACTAAGACTAGTGTGAGTGATAATGGATATTCATAAGATGAATATAGTGTATACAGATACAGATTATACTCACGGGCAATGTGTTAGAGAACATGTTGCTGGAGACCCACTATAAGATCAAGTTCATGGTCACGTGTCACAACTGATCTTGATTATAGTAGTGTCATCAGCTGATTCCTTTGACCTGAGGTCACCATGGATTCCGGGATGAATTCATGTTGTGCTTTGACGCAGTCAAACGCTGCTTGTAACAGAGTAGTTATAAAGGCTGTGGTTGGGTACAATATGACTCATGCTTAGGGATGTGAGTGACAGATATGGGATTTTGTCCCTCTCTAACAAGAGAGCGATATCACTGGGCCCCTCGATAAGTAAGACTGTTAAATGCATGGCCGTGCTCAAATAATTGATAAGAGTATCAATTGATTTGTCTGAACAGTTTACTTTGAGATCGAGAAAGCATATGATTAGTTATATAAGATTGACAAGTGTACCATGTCTTATAATTAATCTTGATATCAAAGAGACAAAAGGGAATATGACATTCTATAAATAGGTATTGGATCATTCCAATCATATTAATTGGGTAGTCGTAATGGCTTGCTAGAGTCCGCTTGTGACCTATAAGGACATTATGGTAATTTCCTTATTGCCAATTAATATGATCCTATGGGGTCACACACAAGAGCAAAATGAAGTTCATCTTATCGGGTATAAATTATTATTGGATAATAATTTATGAATGAGAAAGAGAATAAATATATATAGTGATATATATTTATGTATGTATATATAAATATTAATGTGATTAATATTGCATAAAGTATGCTACATATTATAATTAAATTATATGGAGATATAATTAATTATAATATTATATATACATATATGTATTATGGAGAATTGATTTGATTTAATGTTAATTGAGAATTAATATTAAATTGTGTGGGTTAATATATAATTATAACTAATAGGTGTATTAGGTTATAATTATAATTAACTATTTAGGTTAATTATTTAAGGAAACAATTAACCTAAACCTAATAAGACTCTACACTAATAATACAAGAGATTTTCGGCCAGCCACCAAATAAAAAAGTGAACCAGCCGAAACTCTCCTCCAAAAAAGAAAAGGGAAAATCTGATTTTCTGCTCTCTCTTTTCTTGTTCGAAGAATTGTTCTTCAAATCCGGCGCTAGCACGCGGTGGACGTATTGCTCCGTGTGGATCAACCGTAGAGGGAAGCTATTTTGGTTCCTGCTTGATTCAATCTTCAAAGAATTAAGGTAATTCTTTAACCCTCCTTCCGATTCAATGCAATGTACATGGGTCCTTGGTGGGGATTAATCTTTTATCCGCTGCGTTTTATGTTTGTTTTGTGCGATTAATTCCCCAACAGTGGTATCAGAGCCACTTGTGCATTGGTTGAATTGGATTTGTTATTTTGATTAGATCAAAATTGCATGTAAGGGTTGTATGTTTTGATTTAGGGTTCTTTTGTTATTGTGAATAACAAATTGAAATTTGATTTCAATGTTGATCATTATGAATGATTTGTTCTTTGTTATTGTGAATAACGTTTTGGAATTGATTTGGGAATTGTTGTTTTGAACAAATTGACGCAGAATTGTTTTTCAGTGCAGAACACGCCGGCGTGCAGGCACTGCACGCCGTGCAAACGTGTGTTGCACGCCGTGTACTGGTTTTGCACGGCGTGTAGTCGGAAATCGTTTCCGTAAGCTGAGAATCAGTGCATAACTCGCCGGCGTGCAAGTGTTGCACGCCGTGCAAATGTGTGTTGCACGCCGTGTACTGGTTTTGCACGGCGTGCAACCGGAAATTTCTCATGTGCGCTGAGTAACAGCGAGGAACACGGCCGCGTGCAAGTGTTGCACGCCGTGCAAACTGGTTTTGCACGCCGTGTTCCCTTAGTGCTACCATATAGAAATTGTCTTCTATACCTTTTCTTCTCAAATCAATTTCTTTTAAATACAATAAGATTGTGTTTAGTTTTTTGAACCCTAAATCTTATAGATGTAAAATTATTGTGATAATTTTATGCATGGTGTTGTGGTATGGTTTTGGACCCTGTGGATGTTTTTGTTTTCTTTTGGTTTTGGTGGATGTAAAGTTTTATAAATACGGCCTGCGAGTCGTTTGTATTTATGTAACCTTATTTTCTAGATAAATTGTATAGGATGCAATTTATTGTTTGTAAATTTCATTTTACTAGAAAATTGTATAGGATGCAATTTTGTAAAATGTGTAAACCCATGAGATGGTGCCAAGGAACAAAGACGTGAAGACGGATCCAAGGGGTGCGGGAGTGCTGTGACCATAAGATGGTTGCAACCACCTAGGAAATGACCTGTTGATTTTCATATTGGCCTATGAAAATCAATGTAGATAAAACCATACCATAACACGGTTTTTCGAGTCTATTGCATGTTTTATATTTTGATGCCATGTGATGCCATGCTTAGTATGAAATATGCATGCTAGATGAATGTATGACATTGGATGCCATGCTAGGATTAATGTTAACTTGGAAAGATTAATGTTAATGCCATGTATTGTATGAGATACATTTTAATCACAGGAATTAATAAACCCTAAATAAACTTATGAAGTTTATATTTTTGCCACCCAATTACGTATAACACTAGTCAAGTACTATGTTCGCATCATGGTAGCCACGCCAAAGCGGGTACGCATGTTGTGACCTTAGCGAAGCGATAATATGAGAAATGGTGATTCTCATTGTGTTGTAATTGGTTTAACAAAGGGTTAATCAAAATGGTGTTTTGAACCCGAGGCAAAGATGAGATGAGTAACATGCAAATTAAATATGATATATGATATCATGCATCTCATAAATTAAAAGAGTTACATAATGATGTAATTGACATGGTGATGTCTACCGAAATTATATTTAATCATAGGGACATGCCAAAGCAGTGCTATGGTTAAGTATGGATTTTGGGTCTTTTACCCACTTAAATATTTTAAAGGGTTTTATAATTTTAGTGGGAGTTTAATTCTCTTATGTAATTAACTTTGCATATATTTTCTGTTGTAGATAAATGGCCAACACAAGCAATCCCGGTTCTATTCGATCTATCCTTGAGAAGGATAAACTGAACGGAACCAATTACCTAGATTGGTATCACAACTTGAGAATTGTTCTCAAGCAAGAGCGAAAGCTGTATGTTCTGGATGGGCCTTTGCCCGCTAACCCTCCACCCACCACAGCTTCAAGAGCTGAAAGGGATGCTTTTCATAAGCATCAAAATGATCAGATTGATGTACAATGCCTGATGCTCGCATCAATGATTCCGGAACTTCAGAAGGATCTGGAAACATTTGAGGCATATGAGATGTCTCAAGAGCTTAAGGAAATGTTCCAAAAGCAAGCGAGAAGGGAAAGGTATGAGACCTTGAGATCTTTGGTTGGGTGCAAGATGACCGAAGGGAGTTCGGTTAGTGCCCATGTTCTGAAGATGAAAGGGTACATTGATCAGTTGGAGAGGCTTGGTTCGCCACTCAGACCTGAGTTGGCAACGGATTTGATCCTTAATTCTCTTCCCGAGAGTTACTCCCATTTTGTCATGAATTATCACATGAATGATATGGACAAAACGGTCAGCGAACTGCATGGGATGCTGAAAAACGCTGAAGTAACAATAAAAGAGAAGCCAAGCTCCAAAGGGATCCATATGGTGCAAAAGGGTAGGATCCAGAAGAAGAAGGGTAAAGCAAACAAACCCAAAGAGTTTGGGAAGGATGCAAAGAAGCCCAAAGCTGTTACCAAGGCAAAGCCTCCAAAGGAAGGCACATGCCATTTCTGCAATCAGCCTGGTCATTGGCGCAGAAATTGCAAGCTTTATTTGGAGGACTTGAGGAAGAAGAGAGGCGGTGAGACCGCTAATCAAGGTATTTATGTTATTGAAATATTTCATTCTACTTCTGTTTCTACTTCGTGGGTATTAGATACCGGTTGTGGTTCTCACATTTGTATGAATGTGCAGGGGCTTAAAGGAAGTAGAAAGCTCAAGAAGGGCGAGGTAGAATTCCATGTGGCGAATGGAGCTAGAGTTGCTGCTTATGAAGTCGGTCGCTACGAGCTCAAGTTGCCAAGTGGACTTGTTCTTTCTTTGAATAATTGTTATTTTGTTCCTAATTTGTCTAGGAACATCATTTCTATTTCATGTTTGGACAAGGAAGGATTTAAATGTGTTATTGAGAATAATCACTTATTGCTTTTCAATAAAGACTTGTTTTATGCAAATGCGGATTTACATGATGGTCTTTATTTGTTGAACCTTAGTGAAGGTTATAATGAGCATGTATATAACATAAATACCAAAAGGATAAGAACAAATGTTGTGAATCCTACTTATCTCTGGCACTGTCGTCTAGGACACATTAATGAGAAACGCATTTCAAAACTCCATAAAGATGAAATTTTGGGTCTAGATGTTTTTGAAACATATGACACTTGCGAGTCTTGTTTAATGGGTAAGATGACCAAGAGTCCCTTTACTGGTCACAGTGAAAGGGCTAGTGACTTATTAGAACTCATACATACAGATGTATGTGGGCCTATGAGCACAACTGCTAGAGGTGGTTTTCAATACTTCATTACGTTCACTGATGATTTCAGTAGATATGGTTATCTATATCTAATGAAGCATAAGTCGGAATCCTTTGAAATGTTCAAAGCCTTCCAAAATGAAGTACAAAACCAACTTGGCAAGACAATTAAAGCACTTAGATCTGATCGAGGTGGTGAATATTTGAGCCAAGACTTTGACGATCATCTTAGAAAGTGTGGGATTGTCTCACAACTAACTCCTCCTGGTACACCACAGTGGAATGGTGTGTCTGAGAGGAGGAACCGTACTTTATTGGATATGGTTCGGTCGATGATGAGTCAAACAAATCTTCCTCTATCCTTTTGGGGATATGCACTTGAAACAGCGGCATTCACACTGAACCGAGTTCCATCAAAAGCAGTTGAAAAGACACCATATGAGATATGGGTTGGTAAGAGACCAAATTTGTCTTTTCTCAAGATTTGGGGTTGCGAAGCTTATGTGAAATACTTGATTTCAGATAAGTTAGCACCAAAATCTGTGAAGTGCAATTTTGTTGGTTATCCAAAAGAAACTAAAGGTTATTTCTTTTACAATCCTAGTGAAAACAAAGTGTTTGTTGCTAGGAATGGTACATTCCTGGAAAAAGAGTTTATTTCCAAAGGAATCAGTGGGAGTAAAGTACACCTACAAGAAAATATGGATAACCAAAATGAAAATGGTTTTCAAATGGAACAACAACCTGATTCACAAGAAGTTATTGAGTCAGAACCAGCAACACAAGTCCAACGTAGATCAAGTAGAGTTCGTCATGAGCCCGAGAGATATGGATTTCTCGTCACGAACGAAAATGATCTGATTCTGTTAGAAGAGAATGAACCTTCCACGTACATGGAAGCTGTCTCTAATTCAGAATCTGAAAAATGGCTTGATGCTATGAAGTCAGAAATTCAATCCATGGACGACAACAAAGTATGGACTTTGGTTGATCTCCCAAAGGGTGCTAAAGCAATAGGGCACAAATGGGTTTTCAAGTTGAAAACGGACATGGATGGGAATATTCAGACTTATAAAGCAAGGTTAGTGGCAAAGGGTTACCGACAAGTTCATGGTATAGACTATGACGAAACCTTTTCGCCAGTAGCTATGATCAAGTCCATCAGAATTCTTGTTGCCATAGCAGCATATTATGACTATGAAATATGGCAAATGGATGTCAAAACAGCTTTCCTAAATGGAAACCTTGTTGAGGATGTGTACATGACACAGCCTGAAGGTTTTGTCGATCCAAAGAATCCTGATAAAGTATGCAAGCTTCAAAAGGCCATTTATGGTTTGAAGCAAGCATCAAGAAGTTGGAATCATTGTTTTGATGAATCAGTCAAAAAGTTTGGCTTCATCAAAAACGAAGATGAGCCTTGTGTGTACAAGAAGTTCAGTGGGAGTAATATAGTTTTCCTAGTTCTATATGTCGATGACATATTGTTAATAGGAAATCACATTCCTACCTTGCAAGAAGTAAAATCTTGGCTAGGAAAGTGTTTTTCTATGAAAGACTTGGGTGAGGCAGCCTACATTCTTGGAATAAAGATCTATAGAGATAGATCTAAGAGATTGATAGGTTTGAGCCAGAGTACATACATTGACAAAATACTGAAAAGGTTCAGTATGGATCAATCAAAGAAAGGAAATGTTCCTATTGGGCAAGGGATAAAGCTTAGTCGTAAGCAATGTCCTGTGACAGTTGAAGAACGTCAACGCATGGATAAGATTCCTTATGCGTCAGCTATAGGATCTATCATGTATGCCATGGTATGTACTCGGCCAGATGTCTCTTTTGCTTTGAGCATGACAAGTAGATATCAGTCTGATCCAGGTGATAGTCACTGGACTGCTGTCAAGAGTATTCTTAAGTACTTGAGAAGAACTAAAGATACATTCTTGATATATGGAGGCTCGGACGAAGATCTTGTTGTAAATGGTTACACAGATGCAAGTTTCCAAACTGATCAAGATCAGATGCAGTCACAGTCTGGGTATGTGTTCATTCTGAATGGAGGTGCGATAAGTTGGAAGAGTTCTAAGCAAAGCACGATAGCTGCATCTACAACAGAAGCCGAGTATATTGCTGCATCAGATGCAGCCCAAGAGGCTGTTTGGATCAAGAAGTTCATCGAAGAACTTGGTGTCGTTCCTAGCATAGTGAATCCTGTGAGCCTCTTGTGTGACAACAATGGGGCAATATCACTTGCTAAGGAACCTAGTGTGTCACAGAAATCCAAACATATACTTCGGCGTTTTCACTACATAAGAGAAGTCATCTCAAGAGGAGATGTGAAGATATGCAAAGTTGCGTCTGAAGACAATGTTGCCGATCCACTAACAAAAGCTCTTTCACAAGCTGTACATGATGGTCATGCTAGGTCCATGGGTATTAGATACATTTGAAGATTGGACTTAGGGCAAGTGGGAGATTGTTAGAGATTGTGCCCTAAGCCAATGTTGGATTATGTAAACAATCTTCTTAAGTCATTAATAAAGACTTATTTTATCATATATATTTGTATGTTAGTATTTATGATAATGTATCCATGAATTAATTGTGTAATTCTAAATTTCCCTAGTCGATTGTTATTATGGGAATAATAACAAACTAAGACTAGTGTGAGTGATAATGGATATTCATAAGATAAATATAGTGTATACAGATACAGATTATACTCACGGGCAATGTGTTAGAGAACATGTTGCTGGAGACCCACTATAAGATCAAGTTCATGGTCACGTGTCACAACTGATCTTGATTATAGTAGTGTCATCAGCTGATTCCTTTGACCTGAGGTCACCATGGATTCCGGGATGAATTCATGTTGTGCTTTGACGCAGTCAAACGCTGCTTGTAACAGAGTAGTTATAAAGGCTGTGGTTGGGTACAATATGACTCATGCTTAGGGATGTGAGTGGCAGATATGGGATTTTGTCCCTCTCTAACAAGAGAGCGATATCACTGGGCCCCTCGATAAGTAAGACTGTTAAATGCATGGCCGTGCTCAAATAATTGATAAGAGTATCAATTGATTTGTCTGAACAGTTTACTTTGAGATCGAGAAAGCATATGATTAGTTATATAAGATTGACAAGTGTACCATGTCTTATAATTAATCTTGATATCAAAGAGACAAAAGGGAATATGACATTCTATAAATAGGTATTGGATCATTCCAATCATATTAATTGGGTAGTCGTAATGGCTTGCTAGAGTCCGCTTATGACCTATAAGGACATTATGGTAATTTCCTTATTCCCAATTAATATGATCCTATGGGGTCACACACAAGAGCAAAATGAAGTTCATCTTATCGGGTATAAATTATTATTGGATAATAATTTATGAATGAGAAAGAGAATAAATATATATAGTGATATATATTTATGTATGTATATATAAATATTAATGTGATTAATATTGCATAAAGTATGCTACATATTATAATTAAATTATATGGAGATATAATTAATTATAATATTATATATACATATATGTATTATGGAGAATTGATTTGATTTAATGTTAATTGAGAATTAATATTAAATTGTGTGGGTTAATATATAATTATAACTAATAGGTGTATTAGGTTATAATTATAATTAACTATTTAGGTTAATTATTTAAGGAAACAATTAACCTAAACCTAATAAGACTCTACACTAATAATACAAGAGATTTTCGGCCAGCCACCAAATAAAAAAGTGAACCAGCCGAAACTCTCCTCCAAAAAAGAAAAGGGAAAATCTGATTTTCTGCTCTCTCTTTTCTTGTTCGAAGAATTGTTCTTCAAATCCGGCGCTAGCACGCGGTGGACGTATTGCTCCGTGTGGATCAACCGTAGAGGGAAGCTATTTTGGTTCCTGCTTGATTCAATCTTCAAAGAATTAAGGTAATTCTTTAACCCTCCTTCCGATTCAATGCAATGTACATGGGTCCTTGGTGGGGATTAATCTTTTATCCGCTGCGTTTTATGTTTGTTTTGTGCGATTAATTCCCCAACAAACCTATACATATGAATATTTCCACCTAGGAAATAATCTCATAATTAATCCAATTAATTATGAAAGAGCCAATCAAATATTAATTTTATTATTATGATCAATCCAATTGATCTTTATAATATAATTAATATATACCTCTCTCTCTTGAGTGTATACTCCTAGTATACATGTGATTCCTTAAGTCAGTGTTCAGTCGCTCAATGTGTACGATCCCGTGGCCCCATCTTTATGTTGGCAGTGGGCCTGTGGCCCACAGACTGCAGTTGGGTTCTAGCAAGCCACTGCAGCCCCTAATTAAGATGGAGATGGCAGTCTAACTGTTATCATAACCCTGTAGTTTGAACTTGTACATCCCATGTCATTCATATCGGTGTCCAACACAGAGGCATGGATTGATCACCCTCTTTTGTGTTCGGACATTAACTTGATCCCAAATGCACTAAAGCTCACAAAGAAGTTCCAGCTCGTTTGGGTGTGGCCGCACTCTTATCAGTCACATTCATCAAGAGGCCGGTGATATCTTCCCAATGGACAACTGAGTGACAAATCCCTTCTGCATATCCATAGTATTGCCATGCTAAGTGACATACCCGAAAGTACCCATACTTGGCACCATATTACAGGCCCTTTAGGCGTACCCCTAAGTATGCGAGCTCACATGCAACACCATCATATGATCAGGTCGGAGGATCCATATAAGTACTATACGAGAATCACTTGTGATACTATACCATGTGGATTTCTTGTTTAGTGGATCTATCCAGTACATTGCCCTTTTTACATGTACCCATTAACTTGGTTGACATTCCATGTCCAATGACCGGTAAGACACTGCCATACAATCAGATTAATGATAGTCTCCCGTTCCATTCATTCCCATGACTGGAACAGACTACGGATTTATTTATGGTCATATCGTTTACCCGATCCATGGTCTTACTGCCAAGTGCATGACACTTGTCATCATGGATATGGATATGTCCATCAGATACTTCATTTAATATATTGCATAAGATAAATATAATAAATGCATTAATGCCTTTATTAATAACACAAATGAGTATAATACATAAATCCAATAAATGTATGATACAAATACAAGGACCAATGCCTCGGGACTAGGGCATATCCAACACTCCTATGGGGAAACGATGGAGAAGTTCTACCCTTATGCCCCTGTGATTTATGAATCTGGAAGTGCTCTAAATTTTTCCTGGGTTCCCTAATGTGAGTTTTCAGCCCAGCGAGCTGCTCTAACTTTTGCCTGAGGTGTCTTTTTGGTTTTCACCCCAGTTAATTGCTCTAACTTTTGCCTGAGGCACCTTTTCGGTTTTCACCCCAGCGAGTTGCTCTTTCTCTCTTTCTCTCTTTTTGTTTTAAGATGAAGAAAGGCCAACTGAAATGGCACCATGATTACTTGTTCAGTCATCCTTCTGGTGACGATATGATGCAGAAAAATGCAGGCCAGTGTAGCTTTTACTCAGCTTGATTTCTTCAATGGTCAAATTCTTGGACAACCACTGTTGCTCTTTGGAAAGATGAATTAGATTGGGAGAATGATAAAAGATTTCAGATTGTATGTATTTAGTACATTTCCCTTGTTAAATAACATGATATGTTCAAACAATTAAATGCAAAGTGCTTTCCTTAAATGGATGTTTAAGCAAGATAACTTTGTTTATGCATTTGACATAACCACACAAACATATTTAAACAAACATTCCACTTTATTGATAAAATCAAAATGAGTATATTTGAAAGATTGGTTCCCAAAATGGTATACACTCCACACAGAGCCAGAATCCGTCACCAGTCGTCCCTCTCAGATTTTCCGACTGATCATTTTCTCTCGTGTCTTAACTTTTGCCTAGACCGCTCTTTTTGACTTTTCAACCTAGTAGGCTTTTTTTTCTTTTAGAAATGATAAAGCTTTAAGCGGTCTTGGTTGATATGATTTGTGAACTCATTTCCATCCATGTCCATGATGCTGACACCGCCTTTCTATAGCACCTTCTTCACAACATAGGGCCCTTCCCAATTGGGTCTGAATTTCCCCCTAACATCGACATTTGAAGGCCTTATTTGTTTTAGAACCAAATCTCCTACTTTCAACTTCTGCCTATGGTACTTCACATTCTGATTATAGGCTCTGGCCATTCTGCTTTGGTACATCTATAAATGATCCAGTGCTTTCAGTCGCTTTTCATCTAGCGCTGCCAATTACTCATATCTAGCTTGAACCCATTCAGCTTCTGGTAGCTGAGCTTCCAAGGTGACTCTAAGTGACTTGAGCTCTATTTCCACTGGTAACACTGCTTCCATACCATATACAAAGGCATAAGGAGTTTCCCTTGTTGGTGTTCTGACACTGGTTCTGTAACCCCAAAGAGCATATGGTAGCTTGTCAGCCCAAACTCTGTAGGTGGTTACCATTTTTGATAATATCTTCTTTATTGCCTTATTGGCTGCTTCTACTGCACCTTTAGCTTAGGGTCTGTATGGGGAAGATTTGTGATGCTCAATGCCATGTTCTGCAAGCAGCTCAGTTGTCGCCTCTTGAAATTGCACTCCGTTGTCAGTCACTACGTGATGGGGAATTCCATATCGAGCAAAGATGTTCTTCTTCATGAACTTGACCATCTGCTTGGCTGTTACACTAGTGAAGGATTCTGCCTCCACCCATTTTGAGAAGTACTCAACAGCAACCACTATGAATCAATGGCCATTAGATGCTGCAGGACGAATTTCACCAATCATAACTATCCCCTATGCTGAGAAGGGCCAAGGGGGTGCCAGATTCTGTAGCTCAAATGGTGGAAGATGACTGATGTCAGTGTAGATCTAGCACTCATGACATCTCTTCACTTTCCTTATACAATCAGCCTGCATAGTCATCCAGAAGTACCCCTGTCTCATTATCTTCCTGGCGATAGTGAGCCCATTCATATGTGGCCCGCAGGATCCTACATGTACTTACTGCATCACCGTTTCTGCCTCCTGTTCTATTAGGCATCTCAAAAGAACACCATTTGTTGTTCTCTTGTATAGTCTATCTTCGAAGATTCTGAACTGACTGGCTAGCTTTCCTAATGACACCTTATTAATAGAACTGGCTCCCTCTGGGTATTTTCCTTCCATCATATACTGGTAAATATTGAAGAACCATGGCTTTTCTTCAGCTATCAATTCCATTACTTCATGCACTTCAAAGCAGGGTTGTCTAGAGGTTGCTATAACCAGCGGTTGTACTTGAGTTTCTTCTAGATTTTCCCACATAGAAGACAGTGTTGCTAGCACATCAGCCATCTTGTTTTCATCTCTGGGGACATGTCTAAATTCACATTGGCCGAAAATCTCTTTTCTGTACTGTAGCAGCTCCACGTAAGGCCGCAATGCTTCTTCTTTCAACTCCCGTTCGCCTTGGGCTTGCCTAATCACCAAAAGCGAATCTCCAATGATCAAGACGTCATTTGCCCCTAGTGTCAACAGAGCTTCCATCCCAAATAAGCATGATTCATACTCTGCTCCATTATTGGTTATGGGAAAATTCAATCTCTCCGATAAAGGAATAATTTCACCGTCCGGTGTCGCTATGATTACCCCAATTCCAGCACCCTTTCTATTCACGGCACCATCGAAGCACATAACCCATCTTTTTATGTCCACTATGGCTAACTGTTCATCCGGGAACTCCAAATTCTCTGTATAATCTGATTCCAGTGGCTGATTTGCTAGAAATTCTGCTACGGCTCGCCCTTTGATGGTTTTCTTAGTGATGTACTCGATGTCGAACTCCGATAAGAGTAATAGCCACTAGGATAACTTCCCAACCAACACTGGTGCTTCATACAGATACTTTATCGGGTCCACTTGTTGGATATGCCCTAGTCCCGAGGCATTGGACCTTGTATTTGTATTATACATTTATTGGATTTATGTATTATACATATTTTGTGTTATTAATAAAGGCATTAATTCATTTATTATATAAATCTAGTGCAATATCTTAAATGAAGTGTCCAATGGACATATCCATATCCATGATGACAAGTGTCATGCACTTGGCAGTAAGACCATGGATAGGGTAAACGATATGACCATAAAGAGATCCGTAGTCTGTTCTAGTCATGGGAATGAATGGAACTAGAGACTATCATTAAGCTGGTTGTATGGCGGTGTCTTACCAGTCATTGGACATGGGATTTCAACCAAGTTAATGGGTACATGTAAAAAAGACATGGTACTGGATAGATCCACTAAACGAGAAATCCACATGGTATAGTATCACAAGTGATTCTCATGTAGTACTTGTATGGATCCTTTGACCTGACCATATGATGGTATGGCATGTGAGGTCGCATACTTAGGGGTACGCCTAAAGGGCCTGTAATAGGGTGTCAAGTATGGGTGCTTTCGGGTATGCCACTTAGCATGGCAATGCTATGGATATGCAGAAGGGATTTGTTGTTGGATATGCCCTAGTCCTGAGGCATTGGTCCATGTATTTGTATTATACATTTATTGGATTTGTGTATTATACTCATTTGTGTTATTAATAAAGGCATTAATTCATTTATTATATTTATCTTGTGCAATATATTAAATGATGTATCCAATGGACATATCCATATCCATGATGACAAGTGTCATGCACTTGACAGTTGGACCATGGCTATGGTAAACGATATGACCATAAATAGATTTGTAGCCTGTTCCAGTCATGGGAATGAATGGAACGGGAGACTATCATTAACCTGGTTGTATGGCGGTGTCTTACCGGTCATTGGACATGGAATGTCAACCAAGTTAATAGGTACATGTAAAAAGGGAATGGTACTAGATAGATCCACTAAACAAGAAATCCACATGGTATAGTATCACAAGTGATTCTCGTGTAGTACTTGTATGGATCCTTTGACCTGATCATATGATGGTGTTGCATGTGAGGTCGCATACTTAGGGGTATGCCTAAAGGGCTTGTAATAGGGAGCCAAGTATAGGTACTTTCGGGTATGTCACTTAGCATGGCAATGCTATGGATATGTAGAAGGGATTTGTCACTCAGTAGTCCACTGGGAAGATATCACTAGCCTCTTGATGAATGTGACTGATAAGAGTGTGGCCACACCTAAATGAGTTGGAACTTGTTTGAGAGCTTCAGTGCATTCGGGATCAAGTTAATGTCCGGACATAAAAGAGGGTGATCAATCCATGCCTCTGTGTTGGACACCGATATCCATGACATAGGATGTATAAATTTAAACTACAGGGTTATGATAACAGTTAGACTGCCATCTCCATCTTAATTGGGGGCTGCAGTGGCTTACTAGAGCCCAACTATAGTCTGTGGGCCACAGGCCCACTGCCAACATAAAGATGGGGCCACGGGATTGTACACATTAAGCGACTGAACACTGACTTAAGGAATCACTACACTCTAGATAGAAAGGTATGTATTAATTATATTATAAAGATCAATTGGATTGATCACAATAATAAAATTAATATTTGATTGGCTCTTTCATAATTAATTGGATTAATTATGAGATTATTTCCTAGGTGGAAATATTCATATGTATAGGTTTACATATGAATTTATTTTGTGAAGATTTAATTTTAATTTGGTGGATTAAATTAATTAGTCAAACCAATTCTAATTTAAATGTAAATAATATGTTACTTGGTGTAATATATTAAATATGTGACAACCCCGACCTCGGTAAGCGTGCAAAGGCGGAATTCAATGCACGAGATCGGTAATCATCGAGCAAACCAACTATCTAACTATATAAATTGAGCCTTAAAAAAGCTAAGCAATGAATAAATAAATAAATAAATATCCTTACAAACCATTGTTAAGCAATAAATGAATAAATGAAATAAAGTCTAGTAATATGCCCAACTATAGTAGCTAATGCCTAAAAAGAATCCGTCCACTCGCCCAAGTCCCATCACGACACAACAATCACACGTCAAGCATCGGCATCGGTACCTACAAAATCTGAAAAAAAATGGTCGCCACTTAGTGACGAGTAACTACAGTGTCCATATTCGAACACTTAAAACCGAATAGCTTGAAAATAAGGCAAAAACAAATTGAAATAAAGCTGAGCGAGTAAAACAGTTTAAATAATAAAACAAGAATAAAGTAAAGCGAAGAAAAAGAGTTTAAACTAATTAAATTAAGAAACATGATACGAAATCAAACCAACATTTGTATAAAAATCTCATGATAAAAAAAAAAATCAGTCTCGGATATAAAACTCATCAGTCAATTTCTCAATCCAAAATCGCCAACGAATAGCAAATAGGTCGGACGCTCGGGAAAAAAAAAAACGCAGTCCCCTAATCCCACAATCAATCAAAAAGTCTAAGCTGGCCAACTCTCCCATTTACGAGGGAAAAACCGCAGTCCACTCGCCTAATGAGAACGACTAGACCGCCTACTCGAAAAACCGCAGTCAAGCAGGTCCATCATTGGACAAATACCAATGAAGAGGTCTATGACCACTCAATCGAAAAACCGCAGTCGAAAGAGTCCATCATTGGACAAATACCAATGAAGAGGTCGGACCACTCACAAGAAAAACCGCAGTCAAGTGAGTCCATCATGGGCCAAGTGCACCATGAAGAGGTCAAAAATATCACAAGGGAAACACTGTTCATATGCCAGAAAAACCGCAGTCCGGCAACTCCCATATGCAATCGTGTATCAAAAACCAATTTTCAAACCAATCTCATCAAATCAACATTAGGGTGCCACTTTAGGCTTAACCCAAAATCAACATCAAATCCAAGGACCAATTGTCCAAAACATGCCATTATAGGCTATTCTTCCTCAATATAAAACCAAAAGACCAAGTGTCCACATAAACCAATTCAGTTCATCAAAAATCCACCAAGTGTGGTATAAAAACATCCTTAATCCAAAACACCAAATATGGCAGATCCACTGCCTGAATTTCAAAACAGTATAAACCATATGAAAACTCTTCCAAAAATTCTCAAAATTTTAAGGAACCAAGTTCAATTTAATACACACAAAATGCAATTCGTTTCGTGTCATTCGGATAAGTGTACAAAAAAATATAGGCCAAACAGTGAGGCTGTCCCGAAAACAGGGCAGGCAGCAGGTCAGGAAAACAAAATTCAGAATAAAATAGTTGCACTTGTCCAAAAATCATGAAATAATTCAGGGAGCAACATAGCATGATAATCTTCAAATACCAACTGGAATTTCATGAATTCTTTAACCAGAGCAAAAGTTAAAAGCGTCCAAAGATTACTGATCACAGATTCCTGGAAACAGAGCACCAAATTTTACACTATCTTAAAATCAGTATAACCCCAGTTTACCATCATAATTAGAAGAGAAAATATAAAGCACTTTTGTAGTTCATAATCTGAGAAAAAATTTTGCAAGTGGTTTCATGTAAAAATTCGAAGTACACAAAAAGATATGAATTTTCAAACATTATAGGTCAGTGCTGAAAACAATCAGGGGCAGTTTCAAGCAACAGCTTTGGGTGAATTTTTAGGACATGAAAACCAATGAATTTTGAATGGTTTCTTCTACGAATTTTCAGTTTAACATGTTATCTAAAACATATAAAAATTTCAGAAGTTTCTGAGAACCAGAACCTATTTAAAACGAATTTAGAAAAATGTTGTGCAGGCTGTCCAGCAAGGGTATTCTATCAAACACCTTATGTGCAAGTTTTTAAATCATCATACCAGTCCTATAATTCGAATTCTATCAACCCAATTGACCAAAATCAGTAAACAAATCATGCCAATTCAAATTCTAGCAATACCAATCAAGTTATTACAATTAATTTAATCAATTCCAACATAAAAAAAAAAAACATAAAAGCCCTAATTTCTACCATTCAACCCTAAGTGTAGGAGTATGGATAGAGTAGTTACCTTTGATTGCTAAGTCCTATTGCTCAAATTGATGATCCAAGGGAAGAATTAAAGGTGTTGATGGCCAAATCCAAGGAGCAAATCAAACCCAAAACCAACTTCCTAACAATTGTTGAACAAAAAGTTTAAACCCTAAATTCTTTGTCATGGTCGAAACTTTTAACAAGGAAAAGGGAGGGGAATACCTTGAATTGAGCTTCTAAACCTCAAGTATGCAATGAGAACAATCAATGAAGGGGTGTGGTAGAGGTAGGAGGTCGAAAATTTGAGAGAGGGGAAGGTGGGATGCTTGGCCGAATTGCACACACAAGGGAGAGGGGGAGATGAGCTTTAGTGTAGTTAGGACTTTATGTTGTAGAATGAGTGTGAATTAGGTTAAGGAGGGATTAAATAGAGAGGGATTATGATAAATACAAGTTGGCCGAAATGTCTAAATATATTAGTCCTAAAATATATAATTTTCCTAACCCCAAAATATTCACAAAATTTAATCATGTTTAAAGATGCATTTAAATATAATAAGCTTAAGGTATTAAATTAAATTAATTAATTAAGCCTAAAAATATTAAATGCCATAAAATTAAAATAATGAGAATAATTTATTTAATAAAAATAATGATGAAAAATATTATTAAAATATTCGGGGTATTACAATCATTCCCCCTTAGAAAGGTTTCGTCCTCGAAACTTCAAGGACCACAGAAAACCAGAAAGCATCACAGTCACACAGCGAACAATCAAACAAAACAAAACACAATCACAGCATCGGAAGCTAATCCCTAAATAACTCGGGGTATCTAGCGCGCATCGCTTCTTCCGTCTCCCAAGTCGCTTCTTCGTACTTCTGACTGCGCCACAGAACTTTCACTAAAGGCACTTCCTTTCTTCGGAGAACTCGAACTTGACGGTCCAAAATGCGAACGGGCTTCTCCTCGAAAGTCAAATTGGGCTCAACCTCTACGGCATCGATGGGTATAACTTGAGTCGGGTCGCTGATGAATCGTCGAAGCTGAGAAACATGGAACACGTCGTGCACTTTATCCATTCCGGGCGGTAGGGCCAAACGGTAAGCCACTTCGCCGATCCTCTCCAATACCTCGTAAGGTCCAATATACTTCGGTGTCAACTTACCCTTCTTCCCAAACCGGTACACTCCCTTCATAGGCGAGACCTTCAAAAGAACCTTGTCGCCCACAGCGAACTCAATCGGTCTCCTCTTCAAATCGGCATAAGATTTCTGACGATCCTGGGCCGCCTTCATCTTAGCTTGAATCACTCGGACCTTCTCAACTGTATCATGAATCAACTGAGGACCCAAAACCAAAGCATCGCTGGTGTCGCTCCAACACATCGGGCTACGACACTTCCGACCATAAAGTGCCTCGTATGGTGCCATCTGAATGCTCGCATGGTAGCTATTGTTGTAGGAGAACTCAACTAAGCTCAATGACTTAACCCATGATTTCTGAAACTCCAATGCACAAGCGCGGAGCATGTCCTCAAGTGTCTGAATGGTCCTCTCAGTCTGACCATCGGTAGCAGCATGAAAAGCAGTGCTCAACTTAAGCTTCGTACCAAAAGCTTCTTGAAGAGCAGTCCAAAATTGCGATAGAAAACGTGGATCACGGTCAGAAATGATCTCCCTCGGTATGCCATGAAGTCGAATGATCTCGTTAGTGTAGGCTTCGGCTAGCTGTTCCATAGACCAGGTCTTCTTCATGGGAACAAATCTAGCGACCTTAGTCAACCGATCCACAATCACCCAAACCGAATCTAAACCTCCAACAGTCCTCGGAAGTCCCATCACGAAATCCATGGATATAGAGTCGAACTTCCAAGCAGGGATAGGCAATGGCTGTAGCAAACCGCCAGGTCTCTGATGCTCTATCTTTACCTTCTGACATATCAAACACTTTGCAACAAACTCGGCAACTTCCTTCTTCATCTTAGGCCACCAAAAGTGAGTCTTAAGGTCCTTGTACAACTTAGACCCACCAGGATGAACAGAATACGGTGTGTTATGAGCTTCCTTAAGAATTTGATCCTTCAAAGCTGAATCATTAGGCACACACCATCTCCCTTTAAACTTCAAACTGTCGTCACCCAAAATCTCAAAATCCTCGGCACGGCCCGCAGCTTTCGCAGCTCGAATTTTCTGAAGTACTAGATCAGCTTTCTGCTTTTCTCGTATCTCGGCAAACAAAGTGGGCTCAATGCTCATGGCACTCAACTGAGCTTGAGCACAACCCTCGGGCACAAATTCAATCTCCAATCGTCGAAACTCATTGCACAAATCATCCGCCAAAACCCTTAAGTAGTTCGATGTGTGAGCACTCTTCCTACTGAGGGCATCGGCAACTTTATTCGCTTTTCCTTCCTTGTACTCCAAAGTCAGGTCATAGTCTTTAATCAACTCAAGCCATCTCCTCTGGCGCATATTAAGCTCTTTCTGAGTGAAAATGTACTTGAGGCTCTTGTGATCCGTGTAGATCTTACATGGAACCCCATACAGATAATGTCGCCAGATCTTCAATGCAAAAACAACAGCCGCTAGCTCAAGATCATGTGTCGGGTAGTTCTTCTCATGTACCCTCAACTGTCGAGAAGCATAAGCAATTACCTTCCCATCTTGCATCAACACGCAACCCAGACCATTCTTAGATGCATCGCTATACACCTCGAACTCAATCCCTTCTGTCGGCAAGGTAAGGACCGGAGTAGTAGTCAACTTCTCTCTCAACAACTGGAACGCCTTCTCACATTCCTCGATCCAACGGAACTTACTATTCTTCTTTAATAGCTTAGTCAACGGCTGAGCAATAAGGGAGAAATTATGCACAAATCGACGGTAGTAGCCGGCCAAACCCAGAAAACTTCGAACCTCCGTCACATTGGTCGGGCTAGACCATTCCACAATTGCCTTAATCTTCGAGGGGTCCACCTTCACACCATCCTTACTGATTACATGCCCCAAAAAGACGACTTCTTTCAACCAGAAATCACACTTTGACAACTTAGCGTACCACTTTTGCTTCCTCAGAATATCCAACACCCTTTTAAGGTGCACAACATGCTCCTCTTCGTCCCTCGAGTAAACTAGGATGTCGTCAATGAAGACAACCACGCAGACATCTAGCAGCTCATGAAAGGTTCTGTTCATCTGATCCATGAACACAGCGGGGGCATTAGTCAAGCCAAAAGGCATGACCTCGAACTCATAGTGCCCATATCGAGTCCGGAAAGCAGTCTTCGGAATATCTTCCTTTTTCACCGGTATTTGATGGTAACCGGATCGAAGGTCGATCTTAGAGAACACTCCAGCACCCTTCAGCTGATCAAACAAATCTTCAATCCGAGGCAAAGGATATTTATTCTTGATCGTAACCTTATTCAACTCTCGGTAGTCGATGCACAGTCTCATACTACCATCCTTCTTCTTCACAAATAACACAGGAGCACCCCACGGTGAAGCACTAGGCCTTATAAAGCCCTTATCAATCAATTCTTGGAGTTGAGATTTCAGCTCCAACATTTCGGATGGAGCCATGCGGTACGGGCCTTAGAAATTGGTGCAGTGCCCGGAACAAGGTCAATAGAAAATTCCACATCCCTTTCAGGTGGAATACCCGGTAACTCATCAGGGAACACATCAGGATAATCACAAACAACAGGGATATCCTCAAGCTTTTTCCCTTCAGCGGTGTCTGTGATACTACACAAGAATACTTCATTCCCCTTCTTAAAAAGCTTCTTCCTTCTCAAAGCAGCAACAACCTTAACAGAGGGTTTCAACTTTACATTCGAGTAAGAGACTCTCTTCCCTTTGGAATCCCTCAATACCACCTTCTCATCTCTACAGTAAAAGATAGCACGGTGCTTTTTCAGCCAATCCATGCCCAAGATAACATCAAACTCTTCTAAGGGAAGTTCCTTCAAAGTTGCAGTCAAAACAATTCCCTCTACCACAATCGGAACATCTCGAAAGGCACGTCGACAAGAAAGGTTCTCTCCATTCGGGAGGGTAACCAAGGATTTAATAGGCACAGAAGATTGCAGTTTAGCCTTCTTAACAAAGGCAGTAGAGACACAAGATAGAGAAGCACCAGTATCGAAAAGTACAAAAGCAGGTAAAGAATTCACAAGTATAGTACCTGTCACCACGTTAGCATCGACATCATCCTCAGCCTCATACTCAGTCTCTTCCATGTTGTAAACACGGTTCCACACAGGAGCTCCTTGTCTAGCAGGGGGTCTCACTTGAGTAGCATTAGGGTTCTTGGGACAAGCGAATGAGCGGTGTCCCTCACCATTACAGAAAAAGCACTTCACCACCGATCCGTCACAATTCTTGCCAGGGTGGTAGTCTTTCTGGCATTTAAAGCACTTCCTAGAATCAGTACCCGAAGCATTAACGACTCTTTTTGCAGGCGCAAACCTCGGCTTCTTGACAGCCGGAAGAGCAAAACCAGACTGCTGAGTCCTCTTCACAAGATTAGCACGTCGAGCGGCGTCTTCCTCTTGGACTTTCGCAGATACACTAAGAGCAACCTCATACGCTCTTTGAAAGGTAGAAGCTCCGGAGACTAGGACCAAATTACTGATGCGGGGGTCCAGTCCCTTAACATACATCTGTACCTTCTCCATCTCATCGGGCAGCAAAGTAGGAACAAAACGGGCCAATTCAGAAAATTTATCGGTGTACTGCTGCACCGTCATAGTACCTTGAGTCAAACGGAGGAATTCAGTCCTCTTCTGCCATCTCAGCTCCTTTGGATAGAAGCGATCCTTCAATTTCTCTACAAACTGATCCCAGCCGAAGGCAGCATCGGCCAAACATTCATCTTGCACCAATCCCCACCAATTGTCAGCTTCCTTTCGGAGATAGTAAGTGGCAATGGCTACCTTCTCTTCAGCAGGGCAGCCAGTCGCTGCGAACAGCTTCTTCATCACTCGTACCCACTCCTCTAAGACCACGGGGTCAGGCTTCCCATCATAAATCGGGGGTCGGTGTCTATCGAAGCGATCGAAAACAGTTTGGTTATTAGCCGGAACCGCAGGTGGAGGAGGCGGCGGCGGAGGAAGGGGATTCTCCTGATGATTCGCAAGAGCTATGACAACCTCCTCCAAAGTCTGGAGTCGGTCAGGGTTCTGTCGCGGGGCTCTTCTCGGAGGCATACTGAAATTAATGATTCAAGTAAAGCACAAACATAAGCACACATGTAAGAACCGATAAGCAATTAGTACACAAAGCAGGTAACGTCCCGTTTCTACCTACCCAGCACTCTCGCTAAAGTTTTAAGTCTCTATCCGATTTTCCTAGTTCAGTTCCAAGTGACTTACGCTTTGTAAGCTTTGGAACCAAATTCGGCTCTGATACCAACTGTGACAACCCCGACCTCGGTAAGCGTGCAAAGGCAGAATTCAATGCACGAGATCGGTAATCATCGAGCAAACCAACTATCTAACTATATAAATTGAGCCTTAAAAAAGCTAAGTAATGAATAAATAAATAAATAAATATCCTTACAAACCATTGTTAAGCAATAAATGAATAAATGAAATAAAGTCTAGTAATATGCCCAACTATAGTAGCTAATGCCTAAAAAGAATCCGTCCACTCGCCCAAGTCCCATCACGACACAACAATCACACGTCAAGCATCGGCATCGGTACCTACAAAATCTGAAAAAAAATGGTCGCCACTTAGTGACGAGTAACTACAGTGTCCATATTCGAACACTTAAAACCGAATAGCTTGAAAATAAGGCAAAAACAAATTGAAATAAAGCTGAGCGAGTAAAACAGTTTAAATAATAAAACAAGAATAAAGTAAAGCGAAGAAAAAGAGTTTAAACTAATTAAATTAAGAAACATGATACGAAATCAAACCAACATTTGTATAAAAATCTCATGATAAAAAAAAAATCAGTCTCGGATATAAAACTCATCAGTCAATTTCTCAATCCAAAATCGCCAACGAATAGCAAATAGGTCGGACGCTCGGGAAAAAAAAAAAAAACGCAGTCCCCTAATCCCACAATCAATCAAAAAGTCTAAGCTGGCCAACTCTCCCATTTACGAGGGAAAAACCGCAGTCCACTCGCCTAATGAGAACGACTAGACTGCCTACTCGAAAAACCGCAGTCAAGCAGGTCCATCATTGGACAAATACCAATGAAGAGGTCTATGACCACTCAATCGAAAAACCGCAGTCGAAAGAGTCCATCATTGGACAAATACCAATGAAGAGGTCGGACCACTCACAAGAAAAACCGCAGTCAAGTGAGTCCATCATGGGCCAAGTGCACCATGAAGAGGTCAAAAATATCACAAGGGAAACACTGTCCATATGCCAGAAAAACCGCAGTCCGGCAACTCCCATATGCAATCGTGTATCAAAAACCAATTTTCAAACCAATCTCATCAAATCAACATTAGGGTGCCACTTTAGGCTTAACCCAAAATCAACATCAAATCCAAGGACCAATTGTCCAAAACATGCCATTATAGGCTATTCTTCCTCAATATAAAACCAAAAGACCAAGTGTCCACATAAACCAATTCAGTTCATCAAAAATCCACCAAGTGTGGTATAAAAACATCCTTAATCCAAAACACCAAATATGGCAGATCCACTGCCTGAATTTCAAAACAGTATAAACCATATGAAAACTCTTCCAAAAATTCTCAAAATTTTAAGGAACCAAGTTCAATTTAATACACACAAAATGCAATTCGTTTCGTGTCATTCGGATAAGTGTACAAAAAAATATAGGCCAAACAGTGAGGCTGTCCCGAAAACAGGGCAGGCAGCAGGTCAGGAAAACAAAATTCAGAATAAAATAGTTGCACTTGTCCAAAAATCATGAAATAATTCAGGGAGCAACATAGCATGATAATCTTCAAATACCAGGAATTTCATGAATTCTTTAACCAGAGCAAAAGTTAAAAGCGTCCAAAGATTACTGATCACAGATTCCTGGAAACAGAGCACCAAATTTTACACTATCTTAAAATCAGTATAACCCCAGTTTACCATCATAATTAGAAGAGAAAATATAAAGCACTTTTGTAGTTCATAATCTTAGAAAAACTTTTGCAAGTGGTTTCATGTAAAAATTCGAAGTACACAAAAAGATATGAATTTTCAAACATTATAGGTCAGTGCTGAAAACAATCAGGGGCAGTTTCAAGCAACAGCTTTGGGTGAATTTTTAGGACATGAAAACCAATGAATTTTGACATGGTTTCTTACGAATTTTCAGTTTAACATGTTATCTAAAACATATAAAAATTTCCGAAGTTTCTGAGAACCAGAACCTATTTAAAACGAATTTAGAAAAATGTTGTGCAGGCTGTCCAGCAAGGGTATTCTATCAAACACCTTATGTGCAAGTTTTTAAATCATCATACCAGTCCTATAATTCGAATTCTATCAACCCAATTGACCAAAATCAGTAAACAAATCATGCCAATTCAAATTCTAGCAATACCAATCAAGTTATTACAATTAATTTAATCAATTCCAACATAAAAAAGAAAACATAAAAGCCCTAATTTCTACCATTCAACCCTAAGTGTAGGAGTATGGATAGAGTAGTTACCTTTGATTGCTAAGTCCTATTGCTCAAATTGATGATCCAAGGGAAGAATTAAAGGTGTTGATGGCCAAATCCAAGGAGCAAATCAAACCCAAAACCAACTTCCTAACAATTGTTGAACAAAAAGTTTAAACCCTAAATTCTTTGTCATGGTCGAAACTTTTAACAAGGAAAAGGGAGGGGAATACCTTGAATTGAGCTTCTAAACCTCAAGTATGCAATGAGAACAATCAATGAAGGGGTGTGGTAGAGGTAGGAGGTCGAAAATTTGAGAGAGGGGAAGGTGGGATGCTTGGCCGAATTGCACACACAAGGGAGAGGGGGAGATGAGCTTTAGTGTAGTTAGGACTTTATGTTGTAGAATGAGTGTGAATTAGGTTAAGGAGGGATTAAATAGAGAGGGATTATGATAAATACAAGTTGGCCGAAATGTCTAAATATATTAGTCCTAAAATATATAATTTTCCTAACCCCAAAATATTCACAAAATTTAATCATGTTTAAAGATGCATTTAAATATAATAAGCTTAAGGTATTAAATTAAATTAATTAATTAAGCCTAAAAATATTAAATGCCATAAAATTAAAATAATGAGAATAATTTATTTAATAAAAATAATGATGAAAAATATTATTAAAATATTCGGGGTATTACAAAATACATGGGTAAATTAAAGTTGGGCTTGAAATTAATTTAAACCATACTAATTAAAATAGATTTGTGCCTGAAACAAAAGATGGAAGCCCACACAAATGAAGGAGCCAGCATGGGCCGAAATTCCCTTGTGAATTTCGGCCATCTAGGGTTTAATCACCCTCGGATTTTTGGCCAAGCACACAAGAGAATAGACTAGCCAAAATTCTCCAAGCCTCCCTCTCCAAAGTTTTTTGTTTTCTGATGCTAGCACGGGTGGTGTTTGTTAGGCGCTCGTGTACGTGAACGAGGAGGGAATCTAAGTTGATTCCTGCAGTCTGCATCCATCTTTGAAAGAGATATTCCGGGTAAGAGATTTATCGCTTTCAATTAAATTTTTGTTTTTCCAATTTCCATCTCAATTGCTCATGGGCACGGATTTGAGGAAATCATCACGTCCTTCCGCTTTAATCAGGTGATTTCTGGTGACAAATCCCAACAGTGGTATCAGAGCGGGCTTTTAATCCGTGGAAATTGTTAAAATTGGTTGAATCCCATGTTTTAAAATTGGAGATTTTTTATTGGCGTTCTTGGTTTGGGTTTAAGATTTTTCCCATTTGATCTTTTGTACAATTGAAATTGAATATGCATATTGGTTTATGTTTGTTTAATTTGATTGTATGCATGAGAATTCTTGGTGAATTTCTTGTTGTGGTTGCCATTTTTTTTATTATTTTTCTGTTTTATAAAAAAAAAAACTCTGGCTGTTCCCGGCGTGCACGGCTGCCGCAAGCGGTGGCAACAGCAATGGCAGCCGCTGCCTGCTACTACGCCAACAGTAGCAGCAGCTGGGTAGTGGCCGCTAGGTGACAACGGGCAGCAGCTAGGCGGTTGCACCGCTGCTGCCCCTAGCAGCGGCTACTGCAGCTAGGGCAACTAGGTTGCCCTAGCCGCAGCGGGCTAGGCCTAGTATTTTTGGATTTGGCGGGTTTTTGGGCCCAGGGCCCTGTTTTGAAATTTTAGTTGGTTTTAAATTTTGTGTGTTTAAATTTTTGTAATTTAAATGTATGTAGTTTCTTGAATGAAATTTAATTTTATTCATGTGATATTAATTTTGGAAATTAATATGGTTAATTGAAATTGGTTCGAGTAATTTGGGCATAATTACTTGGACGGCTGAATTGGACGTATGGTTTCCCAATTCCAGTGGGAGCAGTTGGACTGCCTGGGCTGGAGGCCCAAAGCCCGTTAAGGGTTAGAACCATGGTGGGCCAAAATTGGCAATTTCAAAATAATGGCTTGGACATAATTTAAATGGTCTTAAATCATGCATTGTAACATGCTTATGAATTATATGTATTGGATGCATATGGGTGATTAAATATTTTATATGATTGGATGCTATTGGGCCTTATTCGAGATGGGTTGTATACGGCCTGCATGTCGTTTTTCTCTTTTTTTAATGTAATTTTATTTTATTCACTTATTATAAAATTTGTAAAAGAAGAAGCCCATGGAGTGGTGAGCCCAAGTGGAGGTGCATGCCCAGAAGGAAGAACATGGAGGCCCACCTAATATTGGATTACTAGAATAATATTAGGATGTAATATAGGCCCATAGCAGTCCATTTTACTTATTTATTTAATTATGCTTTATATTTATTTGCATGTATGAATGTATGATCCAACAGCAATTTCACCCACCTTATGTATGTAAGCCGTTATTAAATGAATCTAATGACCAAATGAAATTACTAGGTCCCTTAAAAGTGCTTCCCTCATTCAAAACCAGCTCGAAGTGGGGATAGGCCAGTTATAGACCATGCCCTCGCAGGATACACTGGAGTATTGTCATTTTGTATTGGGTTAGGGTATGGGATACTCTAACACTTGAATGGAGGTTTTGACTTAGCATAGGTAGTAGGATTCTCCTGGCCCTAAGCACAGATGGGTAAGTGCCAACAAGCCCATCAAGCTAAGAGTCCCTAGGTTGGGATTGGATGGCGTTCCTACCTAAATAGTTAGGGTATAGTTGTACCAGGCCCTCGTCTGGCTATATCTTAATGAAATATGGATCTCGGCCCATGAGCCCAAAAACTCGGTTTAATTAATAACTTGATTCATTATTAATTATGTATGGGAATAACAAAGTAAAGTCCTTAATTAACACTCTTAAATGTTTTTCTATGTAGAAACTCTAAATGGCAAATAACAACTCATTATCACTGCGATCAATTCTTGAAAGGGACAAGCTTTCCGGTCCTAACTTTTTGGACTTGTCTAGGAACTTGAGAATAGTTCTAAGACAAGATTCTAAAGAGTATGTATTGGAGAGGCCTTTACCGGCTGCGCCTCAAGGATGTAATCCGCCGGCTGCCCAGCTGGAGGAATACGAGGTGCATGTCAAGGATAATAGGGATGTGACATGCCTGATGTTGGCCTGTATGGTCCCCGAACTGCAAAAACAGTTTATGGACCTTCAAGGCTTTGCTATGATAACAACTCTTAACCAGATGTTTTAGGACCAAGCTCGTCAAGAAAGGTACCTGACCAACAAGGCATTCCACTCTTGTAAGATGGGGGCTGGGACATCTGTGAGCACACACGTGCTCAAGATGAAGGGCTATTTGGACACATTGGCCCGTCTGAAATCGCCCATCTCTCAGGAGTTAGTGGTGGACACAATCCTTTCATCCTTGCTAGATTCTTATGATCAGTTCATCCTGAACTACAACAGGCAAGGGATGAACCGTATTATCAGTGAGCTGCATAGGATGCTCAAGCTTACTAAGCAGTCAATCAAAAAGACTCTTCCGGTGCTGCTGGTCAACAAGGGGAACCCTCCTCTTACCAAGGGCAAGGCCAAGGAAAAGGCCGAGGCGAAGGCCAAGAAGGCCAAGGTTAAGAAGGCCAAGGCCCAGCAGAAGGCAGGTCCTGAGGATGTCTGTTTCGGGTGTAGATAGGTGGGCCATTGGAAGGGATCGTGTCCCAAGCTGATGGGAGAGCAGAGAAGGGGCCAAGGTGCGTCCTCTTTAGGTATTTATATTATAGACATTAACCTTACTGTTTCAACATCCTGGGTATTGGATACTGGATGTGGTTCTCACATTTGTTGCAATGTGTAGGAACTTAAGAACAGAAGGTCACTGGGGTCGGGGATAGGTGGACTTGCGGGTCGAAAATGGAGCAAGGGTTGCTGCCATAGAGATCGGCGAATATCACCTTGTGATGCCCAGTGGATTGGTTTTAATTTTAGAACATTGTTATTTTGTACCTGCTATGTGCAGGAATATTATTTCGGTATCAATGTTGGATATTTCCGGATTTCATTTTACTATTTCTAATGGTAGAATTTCTTTATCTAGAGAGGGATTATCTTATGGAGATGCTCTATTAAATAATGGCCTATATATCGTGGACTTAAATGAAACCAATCATGTTTATAACATAAACACTAAAAGGGTTAAGCCTAACGAACTTAATCCTGTCTACCTAAGGCATTGCCGTCTTGGCCACATAAACGAGAAGCACATAGCTAGGCTTCACAAAGCTGGAGTCTTATGGTCATTTGACTTGGAGTCAATTGATATATGCGAGTCATGTTTACGAGGCAAGATGACTAAGGCACCTTTTAGCAAGAAGGCTGAAAGGGCCACTGGCTTATTGGACCTAATACATTCAGATGTATGTGGACCTATGAGCGCAGCGACCAGAGGTGGACACCTGTACTTCGTCACGTTCACGGACGATTTCAGCAGATATGGCTATGTCTATCTGATGAAACACAAGCCTGAGACCCTTGATAGGTTCAAGGAATTTAGGAACGAGGTACAAAACCATCTAGGCATAAATATCAAAACCCTTCAGTCGGACCGAGGAGGTGAGTATATGAGCCTAGAGTTTGACTCATATTTGAGAGAGCATGGAATAGTTCCACAGCTCACTCCTCGAAGAACACGACAATGGAATGGGGTATCCAAACGGAGGAATAGGACACTGTTGGACATGGCCCGCTCAATGATGAGTCAAGCCTCTCTCTCAATTAGTTTATGGGGACACACCCTCGAGACAGCAACTCTTATCTTAAACAATTCTCTGACTAAGGCAGTGGAATAGACCCCATATCAGATATGGATGGGCAAGGAGCCCAATGTGTCTTTCCTAAGGATTTGGGGATGTGAAGCACATGTCAAGAGATTGACTAGTGGCAAGCTGGAGCCCAAAACTGATAAATGCCTATTTGGGAGCTACCCTAGGGAAACCAAAGGGTATTACTTCTATAACCCCACCGAGAACAAGGTGTTCATGGCAAGGAAGGGGGTCTTTCTAGAAAAGGAGTTCCTTTCTAAGAAAGATAGTGGGAGCAATGTTGAACTCAGGGAAGTTCAAGGTCCATAAGCTCCTGAAGAGGATAACTCGAAGGCCCAAGTGGAGCTTCCACAGGAGGAAGCACTGACCCAGGCTACACAAGGACCTAGAAGGTCTGGTAGGGATCGTCGGGAACCAGAGAGGTATGGTTTCCTCGTCACCGATGATCAAACTCTTCTCATCTTGGATGAGGAAGAACCCAAAACCTACCAGGAGGCTATGGCGAGCCCACAGTCTGCAAATTGGCATAAAGCTATGGAGGCAGAGATGTAATCTATGTATGATAACTAGGTTTGGAACTTGGTTCATCCACCTCCGGGTGTTAAGGTAATAGGTTACAAGTGGTGCTACAAGCTGAAAGCCGACAATACCTTCAAGGGGCGTCTGGTTGCGAAAGGTTTCAGACAAGTCCATGGAATAGACTATGATGAGACTTTCTCACCAGTAGCTATGCTCAAATCCATCAGGATCTTGCTAGCCATAGCTGCATGGTACGACTATGAAGTCTGGCAAATGGATTTCAAAACCGCTTTCCTTAATGGAAAGCTACTCGAGGATGTGTGCATGACACAACTTGAGGGTTTTGTAGATCTAGAGTATCCGGGAAGGGTATGCAAGCTTCAAAGGTCCATTTATGGGCTGAAGCACGCATCCCAAAGTTGGAATCTTAGATTCAATGGAGCTATAAAGGAATATAGCTTCATGCAAAATCAAGATGAGCCTTCTGTGTATAAGAGGACTAGAGGGAGCATTGTCACATTTTTGGTACTTTATGTAGACGACATCCTGCTCATTGGAAGCGACATACCTACACTGCAAGGGGTAAAGCAGTGGCTGAGTAAGTGCTTCGCGATGAAGGACTTAGGTGAAGCTGAGATGATCCTAGGGATCAGGATCTATAGGGATAGATCAAATCAGCTTCTGGGCCTAAGTCAGGCCTCGTACATAGACAAAGTTCTCAAAAGGTTCAGCATGGACCGGGCTAAGAAAGGCTTCTTGCCAATAGGCGATCGGCTGAAACTTAGTAAGAAGAACTATCCTAATGATAAGGTCAGTTTTTAACCTTATCTTTTAGGCAATTTCGTGGTTTAAAAGGCAATATTTTAGAGTCCTTTGTGTGAATGCTTATTAGGTCTTCGTGTTTTTAGGGCTGTTTTTGTAATTTTGGACAATGCATCTTAATTGTGGTCTGTTGCTGTAGTGCGGTTATGTTTCCCGTTGTTGTGGTGCAGTTATGTTTCTTTATGTTTGTTTTGGACAGGCATTATAACCCGGACCGAAAGTTGGAGCGATGGCGGCGAAGAAGAGATTGAAGTGCTGAAAAGCAAGGTGGCACTGCGTGCCGCAATGAGGGCACGGCGTGCCATTCCAGCATGCCAAAAGATGGAGTCCAGTAGGTCGGAACGAATGCGTGCCAACACGAGCACGGCATGCCGACCCCAAATCTATCCTAGCACGGCGTGCCAACACCAGCACGGCGTGCCGAGCTCCGGAAAAATGCTGTTGCCCTACTTTCTTCCTTCCTGTTTAGTGGTTTTAGCCTAGCCCTATAAATAGGATATTTTCTAAGTTGTATGGATCTTTTTCTAGACTTTTGAAGTAGAAAGCACAAACTTGTAGCTAGGTTTATTGCTTGAACTCTTTGTTGCTTTGAGTTTGAACCCTTAATTGTTAGAAGTTTTGCATTGAATCTTCCCCTTTTGCGATGTTCTTGGTTCCGGATTGAGTTCGTTTGTAGAGGTACACCCCAAGCATCATCACACCGCTGGAATCCGGTTAATCGGACCAAAAGGGCATAAGTTCTTCTTCTTCTCTTTTGTAATTCGATTAGTTAGTTTTTGATTCCTCAATTGATTATGTTTGGCTGTAAATATTGAATTCTTGTCATCTTTCTTGATTAATGCAATTGACTGCAATTTAATTTCAATATTTACACCTTTTCTTTATGCAATTCCTTTAATGATATTCTAGTCTCATAAGATCTTAACTTATTAAGTTCATATTTGTGGCATTACCTAGATTGACGCCTAGGAAACCATTAGTATTGACAACACTGTGGAATTTACGTGCCCCTATTTTCTGAGCTTTAGAATTAGACCGCCTCTAAATAAGGGAAACCGGCTAAGGACCTAAAAGATCTAGACACGCTAGGTTGAATCATTGAAAGAACATAATTAAGGTTTAACTGTTGAGTTAAATTCATCTATTTTAATTAATTGATAAAGCCATCTGTGAGCGGACGACGCGTTTTCGACGGGACGCGGGACTCCCTTTCGGAAAGGGCGCCACGATATCGGGCGGGACCTTCCCTTGCGTGGGGTTTTTATAAATGGAAACTCGGTTTTGGAAAATAAATGGAATCAATACATAAAAGAAACGAGACCTAAGTCTCGATCGATATTGTAGAGTCGCCACCCGGCTTAGCTCAACCGGGAAATTCTTATGTAGCTGAACCGGACGAACGGCCGCTACACTATCCAGAGATTCGAGTACGGACAAGTCCCTTATTTCGTGTCTAATTAAAATAAATATTGCCAATGTTCTCGAATGGTATTTCAAAATCTAAAGTCAGTTTTATTGAATATAAAAGGCATACAGCGTGCATACAAAATATTTAATACAAAAATAAGGAAAAGAAATAAATATTAATTGGCTTACAACCAAATCGAATGGAAAAATAAAAACTCTCGCCTCACTTATACAATCGCCTATATACACGAGAATCTAGAAAAATACAACCGCCTAGGATACACGATTAATTCTATTAAAATACAAATAAAATTAAAAATAAATATAAATAAAAGCTGCAAAACAAAGGTTAGCACAATTTATACGGCACGCCATAAGTTGGACTCAAACAGACAGAATTGGGAAATCGAGAATTGGGGGCATGCATATAGAGGATAACCGGGTTGGCTCGGCTAGCCGGCCCGATTAGACCTGGAAAACATTTTGAAACGTCCCTATATTTTTTATTTTTGTGGGAAAATCATTTTGAAAACAATTTTTCCAGTTTGCATGCATTTATATATATTAAGTGGGTCGGTTTTCGGGAGAACTGGGTCTCTATCGTTAAATTGTTCTAAATGCAAATTTACCAGAAAATTGAATCTATGGTCATGATGCGCACAACAAAATTCATTTTGATGATTTTTGGGGTTTTCTAATTTTTTTGGGAATTTTTGGGAATTTTTGGGAATTTTTTATGATTTTTTATGGATTTTTTAGAAATTTGGACTTAAAGGTGAAATTCTGATTTTGGAAACGACAGTGGTACGACTGTAAACTACAGTCGTGCAAACTCAACTACAGTCGTACGACTGTAAATGCTAAAAATTCAAGATTTCACCAAAATCTTATTTAAAACAAGCTGGAAAGAAAATCACCTGGAAATCAACTACAGTCGTATGACTGTTCATCGAACTCAAGAATAGTCGTACGACTGTTCTTGATCTCCAGAACAAAAACGCTGAAAAACGGATAAAAATGCAGAAAAAGCACACCAATCACCCAGAAAGCTTGTAAAAGAGAAGGGAAAAGGGATATTTACCTCTTTGGCGTGCGTCCACCATAGGATTGACCCCTGGCGTCGCTCCAATCCACTAAAATCCGGACTTTCTCCTTGGTTTAGGGTTTGAGAGTTTTGGGTCCAAAGATTTCCAATGCTGAAGGATTTTGATGAGGAGTTCCTCCTTTTCTTTTCTTTCTCCTCTTTTCTCTTCTCTTTTCTTTCTCTTCTCCCTTTTTTCTGTCTGATCTCTCTCTCCCCTCTTCCTTCTGCTTTTTTTTTCCGGCTTTTAAGGTATGGGTTTGCTTACCTGCCGCGATCTATAGTCCTACGACTGTAATTTTTAAATTACAGTCGTACCACTGTAATTTTTTTTTTGATTTTTTTTTCGATATTTTTTTCGATTTTTTTTTTCGATTTTTTTTTCGAATTTTTTTTTTCGAAATTTTTTTTCTTTTTTTTTCTCTTTTTCTTCTTCTTTTTTTCTTCTTCTTTTTTTTTTAAGTAAAATTCCGGCACTTACAGCTGCCCCTCGCGTGATCGAATTCACCACCCGAACTTAGTCTGGGATTGATGATGTGAATTTGAGAAACGCGACTCAAAGCGCCACAGACACAGGAAAGAACCCGCCATTGAAATAAGCCGATATCAGGTCTAGGTTACCCGAGGCGATGCTGGGGAGGAAATAAGCCGATATCAGGTTTAGGTTATCGGAGGCAAAGCTGATGAGAAAATAAGCCGATATCATGTTTAGGTTACCCGAGGCAAAGTTGAGGAAGAAATAAGCCGATATCAGGCATATGTTACTCGAGCCAAAGGTGAGTTTGAAGTATGGGATTCGAATTGGTTTCAAAGATCTAGGATCTTGCTTGAATCGATCTTCAAGAATGCAAAATATAGCTTGGGCAATTTTTCAATGATTGGGAATCATACTTGAGGAAGGTTCAAGGATTCGAAATCTAGCTTGAAAGAAATAAAGGGTTTGATGTAGAACTAAGCCGATACCGGGTCTAGGTTACCCGAGGCAAGAAAAGATGAAATGCGGTTAAGCCGATGTCGAGTTTATGTTACCCGAGGCAAAGGAAGGTGGATTGAGGATTAGCCGATATCGGGTTTATGTTACCCGAGGCAGAGGAAGATGGATTATGGATTAGCCGATATCGGGTTTAGGTTACCCAAGGCAAAAGGAAGGTGGATTGTGGATTAGCCGATATCGGGTTTAGGTTACCCGAGGCAAAAGGAAGATGGAACTATGGTTAAGCCGATATCGGGTTTAGGTTACCCGAGGCAAAAGGAAGGTGGATTGTGGATTAGCCGATATCGGGTTTAGGTTACCCGAGGCAAAAGGAAGATGGAACTATGGTTAAGCCGATATCAGGTTTATGTTACCCGAGGCTGGATTATGGATTGGCCGATATCAGGTTTAGTTTACCCGAGGCAAAAGGAAGGTGGATTGTGGATTAGCCGATATCAGGTTTAGGTTACCCGAGGCAAAAGGAAGATGGATATTTGGACGATTTGAAATTTTACTAGAATTGAGTGGACTTGAAATAATAAGAGGTTCAAGGATCTGAAATCATGCTTGAACATAATAGAGTTCAAGGGTTCGAAAACTTGCTTGAATAAAGAAGATGGATAGATTTAGGGATGGTAATTTTGATGTTGGCTGGCGAATAAGTATTTATCCCTTGATCGATAATTTTGGAAGCAAAAATTTTTGCCCCTTCAATCAAGGATAAATACGGCTTGATTGTTCTGCCCCTTGGAAACTTGATTGTTCTGCCCCGACATTGTGCCGTCTCTGCTTTTAAGAGTGAACCTGGTTCGGAGAGACCTGGTGATAGCAGTTGGTACCTACACTTGGATTGGTTATGATGCATATGCATATGAATTGTGCATGTTTACTTTAAACGTATGCACGTATGCATAGATACATGTATGGTTCTAAATGTATGTATGCATGCAACATGTGGCTTATGCTTTGTTCTTGGTATCCGTGAGAGCCCGGAGACGAAATTCACGGCTTGAGACTGGCCTCGATGGTAACCCAGGTGATGGTAGTCTGATTGTTCGGCGTGTGTTCTGACCGACTAAATACTACGCTGACCTAGGTATTAGGGGAGTTGGCCATCTTGAGTGACCTTCCACTTTACGCTCTGCATATTCTGAAGCGTTGTCAGTGCTGAGTGGAGCAAGATAGTAGGCCGTGCCGACGAACAGTCTGTTTGATTGAGCAAGAAGATGAGAGTGAGACTTTGCATTTCCGTACCGCAAAATAGGAGCTCCTGCGCTATTATTCCGGGTTTGGATACAATGTCCTACTGATGGATGTTTATCTGTAATGGCATGGTGCATGCAAGATGAACATCTGATCAGAAATCTAAACATCCACAATATTGCAATGGTGACATTAGAATGGGTATAACAGGTAATATGACAGTGACTCTGACTTTGTATACCATCCCTCTCCTGTTGCTGACACGTCCTTTCGGTTTTCCGTGCCAACAAACTCTTTTTTTTTAGAAAGATTTTGTGATAGGCATTTTGTCTACATTGATCCCTTTTGCGACAGTTTGTCTTAGGATGGGAAAGATAGATCTTGATGTGTTCATTGCAACTCACGTAGATACTGCTGTCGGTGATACCCAGTGGCTCGGCTTTTTACTCGCCCCTGGTATTATAGGTTTGTGTTTGGGGAGTGATATAGGTTTGTGTTTGGGAAGTAAAACACTTCTACAGACAAGTTTCATTGTACGATGTTGCCCGTAAGTGAACATTGACATGCAATGACATAACAAATGCATATTGAACCCCAAAATTGAATACAAAACATTCATAACATAATGAATGCAGATGCATTAGGAAAATCTAAGATGTGGCTCCAGTTTTAATTGATGCCCTTTCAAATTACCAATATGCCCTTTCGGTTCTACACATTGGAGTTTTTTTTTTTTTTTTTTTTTTAAGCCCGATCACCGGATAGAGTTGCTATTGTGGACAGACAACCTAAGATGAATTCAAGTGACCACTGGATTCTCCTGCGGTCTGATGCTGTATTCATGTTTCCAATTCACCCCAGATTTCAGATATGCACGGCTCCTGAAGACTGAATCCTTGAAATGGTTGGCAAATCCGACTTTCCCTTTGAATATGAGTACAACAGACTTTGTAAGCTTTCCTGTTGATAGTGTCGTCCCTTTCATGATTGTTGAAAGCTTTGTGAAGCCAAGTTGTCCCAACATAGTTGGTGAAGTTCACAAATGCATAACCAAAATTTCCTCCAGTCTTGAAATCCATAGGCAAATAGAGGAAATCATAAGCAGGGTTCCCTTTGGACTTATTCTTGTTTTCCTCCAGACAACGCTTGCCCAGAATTTGTAGCAGATTATGTCTTTGAAACTGATTTGGCAGGTTTCTGATCATCAGGCTTGTTTTTTCCCACCAAGATTATCTTCAATCTCTCTTTTATCCAGCTTGGTCTCTTCAATAGTCAATTTCTTGGGCTACTACTGTTGTTCCTTTTCACTTACGGAAACTATTTTCTTCTTACTTTGGAATCTCGGAGTTATATATTTCATTTTCCCCCTTTTTCAGCATTGTTGAACTGATTTGAAGTAGATTCATATCCAAATCCTCTATCTATCATCAAATCAAATCCCTTCCCACTATTTGAGGGTACTAAATAATTAGTCTGGGAGTTTAGATTGAAGAGAAATGGCATGGGATTAAAAAGGTATCCCTAATTTGGTACAGGTTAATGATAAACGAAGACGGATTGAAATGGCGCCATAACCACCTGTTTCAATGCCCTTTCGCTGATGAGATGATACGAAAAAATACAATATGGAGTAGCATTGGGGTTCAACTTCTTGTTAGGAGCCATTGAAGGTAGGAAATATGGAATCACAGAATCGGTTCAAGCTCCAAAGAGAAGATGAAAGTGAAGGAAAGACAATAAAGGGAAGACAAAAGTGTTGAAGGCAAATGGAGAAGACAGAGAGGAGAGTGAAAAGGGAACTGCTTTGGGTAAAGACACTGATCTTCTCTGTCACCGCATGAAGTTAACTTTTCAGAACAGGCGACAACGTACTTATATCCATTGTCTCAACTCATTGCCTTCGACATTTCATGCAATAAGTGGGCCGCCCCCAGATTCACCAGGCACTCAACAGAGTTTGACTCTATGATTGAAGAGAGTGCAACTTTAGACCAGGAGCAGAAATTTGACTGTAAGTGAGAGCTGAGGTCTTCCACCGGTGCTTGCTTCTTCTTTTTTTTTCTTTTTTTTTTAAGAAGTTAAATCCAAACCGCAGCCACCTATTGATTTTCCTTCTGCATTCAGATCCATGAATGTCATGCGTGTTTGATATGTCTTTTTGGTGAACAATGCATGTGCGATGTCATATGCACATGAATGCCACACAAACAAAACTATACATGCACTAAAACTAATGTCTGCTTCAGAGTTTTACAGCATTGTGTGTAGCGAAGGTCATTTCTCAGGGCTTGGTGCTTTTTAATGGGTTTGTTTTTTTTTTTTTGATGTGGGGTGCTTTCTTGAGCGTGAGTTAGGCTCAAAGCTATATTTGGGGGCTCGGCTCTGAAACTTGGTAATGGTCCCATGTTTGGAGCGATTTAAGTGTATTGTGGGCTATCCAAGTTGAAACTTTTAGGGCAAGACCAACAGCGTTTTTGGATTGTGGTTTGTAGGGATCACTGATCTAGGTTGGCAATTGATTTGAATGAAATGGTGCCATCCCATTTTTTTTTTAAGAAAAGGGCTTAACCGAAGTCAGGTTCACTTGTAAATTCCCTGTAAGACTCAGATTCATGTCATGCATTTTAATATTATGCGTGATGGAAATGTCGTTTCAGATGATCAAATGCATGCTTAATGCCATATACATATAATCACCACATAAGTAAGAAAATAACAAGATGCATTGCATTCAAAATGAGTTCAATACACTTTACAACAAAATGAGTTCCGTACGAGAAGGAGCCCCTAAAGGTATTGATCTCACAGCGCCTGACTATTCTTTATCCGGTCACTACCCCACTCTCATCAGATCAGGCTTCGGAGCTCTTCATCATTTTCCTCTCCCCGGGAGGTTTGAGGAATTTCCTTACCAGTCTCCCTGGTTGTCCTCGGTTGCTCATTAGTAGGGGATGGCACTTTTAATCTTCCCTCATCCACTAACTTTCGGATCTCCTTCCTTAAAATATAGCAAGCGTTAGTTCGGTGACCTGTCACTACATGATAGGTACAGAAGTTGTTCTTTTGATCCAGTGCCGGCTCCACATACGGCTTAATGCTCTGCAGTAGCCCCTCTTTTCTACACTAGGCTAATAATCGGCTCAGTGAGATAGGCGACGGGGATATGCCCTTTCCGTCACCCGTGGGGAGTGGACTCCTGGTTGGTCACAGAACAAGGTTAGTGTTGGCTTTGAAGGGGGCCTTCGATTCTGCTTCACCAGTCAGCCCTCTTATTACTCCCTCAAGCTCAATCACACGTGCCTCCAATTCAGAGCATCTTGTCGTCAGCTTTTCCACCTTGTCCAGGTCACCTCCTAGCATTTCCTTCAACATTGCCGCTGCCTCTTCCCTGACCGCCTTTCGGAATCGCGATGAGGCAACATAATCATCTAGGACATCTATTATGGTGTTGAAGTTCACTAGGCCAGCCATTCTCGAGACTCCTTCCCATTTCTGTCCTGATAAAAATACCTGTTAGCATTGGCCGAGACATGTGCACGGAGAATACCAAGTCAAGGGATGATGTAGGTATGAATGCAAGATGTGGTGCATGCATGCATGAATGATGATGTCATGTGATGCCATGTCATGTTATGCAACCCTAAGCTAGTCGAGTGCGAACAAAGCCAGGAAAAGAAACATGCAAAATGCAATGAATGTTGTTGATGAAGCTATATGCCGAAGTATAGCGTGGCATATAAATATACACCACATGGATAAAATGACACACAGGGTGTCCACGGATCGAAGTAAGGTGATACTTACGAAGGGTTCATGTGTAGAGCGTATCATACACGGGAGGACAGTTGACATTTGAGACGGTACGTGTAGAGCGAATCTTACACGGGAAGGAGATGTAGTGATTAAAGCGGTACGTGTAGAGCGGATCTTACACGGGTAGAGGTATAATGTTTAGAACGGTACGTGTAGAGCGTGTCTTACACGGGTGAAGGTGTAGTGTTTAGAGCGATACGTGTAGAGCGTGTCTTACACGGGGGAGAAATGTAGTGTTTAGAGCGATACGTGTAGAGCGTGTCTTACACGGGAGAGAAATGTAGTGTTTAGAGCGATACGTGTAGAGCGTGTCTTACACGGGGGAGAAATGTAATGTTTAAAGCGATACGTGTAGAGCGTGTCTTACACGGGAAAAGATTTAATGTTTAGAGCGATATGTGTAGAGCGTGTCTTACACGGGGGAAGGTGTAATGTTTAGAGCGATACATGTAGAGCGTGTCATACACGGGGGAAGGTGTAATGTTTAGAGCAATACGTGTAGAGCGTATCTTACACGGGAAAAGATTTAATGTTTAGAGCGATACGTGCAGAGCTTGTCTTACACGGGGGAAGGTGTAATGTTTAGAGCGATACGTGTAGAGCATGTCTTACACGGGGGAAGGTGTAATGTTTAGAGCGATACGTGTAGAGCGTATCTTACACGGGAAAAGATTTAATGTTTAGAGCGATATGTGTAGAGCGTGTCTTACACGGGAGAAGGTGTAGTGTTTAGAGCGATACGTGTAGAGTGTATCTAACACGGGAAAAGATTTAATGTTTAAAGCGATACGTGTAGAGCGTGTCTTACACGGGGGAAGGTGTAATGTTTAGAGCGATACGTGTAGAGTGTGTCTTACACGGGGGAAGGTTTAGTGTTTAGAGTAGTATGTGTAGAGCGTGTCTTACACAGGAAGGAAGGATAGAGTTAAAGCGGTACGCATAGAACTTAGTCTTACACGGGAATAGGTTGAATGTTTAGAGCGATACGTGTAGAGCGTGTCTTACACGGGAAGGAAGGATAGAGTTAAAGCGGTACGTGCAGAGCTGGTCTTGCGGGAAGAAAGGATAGAGTCAAATCGGTATGTGTAGAGCGTGTCTTGCACGGGGAGACTTGGAATGACACGTGTAGAACTTAGTCTTACACGGGGAGGAAAGGCAGAGTTTAAAGTGATACGTGCAGAGCTTGTCTTGCACGGGAAGGATGGATAGAGTTAAAGCGGTACGTGCAGAGCTTGTCTTGCACGGGGAGATTTGGAATGACACGTGTAGAACTTAGTCTTACATGGGGAGGAAAGGTAGAGTTTAAAGCGGTACGTGCTGAGCTTGTCTTGCACGGGGAGATTTGGAATGACACGTGTAGAACTTAGTCTTAGACGGGGAGGAAACATGCAGAGCTTGTCTTGCACGAGGAGATTTGGAATGACACGTGTAGAACTTAGTCTTACACGGGGAGGAAAGGTAGAGTTTAAAGCGGTACGTGCAGAGCTTATCTTGCACAGGGAGATTTGGAATGACAAGTGTAAAACTTAGTCTTACACAGGGAGGAAGGGTAGAGTTTAAAGCGGTACATGCAGAGCTTATCTTGCACAGGATGAAGTGTGCAGAGCTTGTCTTGCACAAAAAGATATATGGAATGATATGTGTAGAACTTAGTCTTACACGGGGAGAATGGGTAGAGTTTGATGCGGTACATGCAGAGCTTGTCTTGCATGGGGAGATTTGGAATGACACGTGTAGGACTTAGTCTTACACGGGGAGGAAAGGTAGAGTTTAAAGCGGTATGTGCAAAGCTTGTCTTGCACAGGGAGATTTGGAATGACATGTGTAGAACTTAGTCTTACATGGGGAGGAAGGGTAGAGTTTAAAGCGGTACATGCAGAGCTTGTCTTGCATAGGAAGAAGTGTGCGGAGCTTGTCTTGCACAAAAAGATATATGGAATGATATGTGTAGAACTTAGTCTTACACGGGGAGAATGGGTAGAGTTTGATGCGGTACGTGCAGAGCTGGTCTTGCACGGGAAGAAGTGTGCAGAGCTTGTCTTACCCAAAAAGATATATGGAACGATATGTGTAGAACTTAGTCTTACATGGGGAGAATGGGTAGAGTTTGATGCGGTACGTGCAGAGTTGGTCTTGCACGGGGGAAGATTTGGATGACACATGTAGAACTTAGTCTTACACGGAGAGTAAATGTGCAGAGCTTGTCTTGCACAAGAAGATATTTCGGTATTTGGGTGTGCGGGACACAAGGACAGGGTTTCTAATGATTATGGAGGACCTAAAGGGCTTGATGGAGTTTCTACCTTTTTTGGAACACTCAAATGACGGTAGTGTATGCTGTGAAGTCCTTGGTGCTTATGGAATGCTTGAACGTTGTGGAGTGCTTGAATGTTTGATGGATGAATGAGATGTATATCGTGAGATAAGGGGATGATCCCTTTGTGTTTATTTTTATTTTTATTTTTATTTTGGACATCCCAAGAACACCCAATGCTATGCAAAAATGCCACGTGTGGACCACCACACGGATAAAGGTTCGGTGCTTTTGGGGCACCTAATGAATTTCGTGAAATGGTCGCGTGTGTTTTGACACACAGACGGAGTTTGACACTTTGTGGGTCTATGAGATGATATGAATGTTGGGGAATTAATCGCACAAAACAAAATATGCGCAGCGGAAAAACGGATTAATCCCCACCAAGGACCCATGTACATTGCATTGAATTGAAAAGAGGGTTAAAGAATTACCTTAATTCTTTGTAGGTTTTGAATCAAAAGGAACCAAGATAGCTTCCCTCTACGGTTGATCCACACGGAGCAATTCATTCACCGCGTGCTAGCGCCGGGATTGAAGAACGATTCTTCGAACGAGACAGAGAAAGCGAAAAATCAGATTTTTCCTTGGAGTTTTGTTGAGAATTTCGGCTGCCACTATTCACCTTATTGTGGCTGCCGAAAATCTGCTGTATTATTAGTGTAGAGAGTCATTAGGTTTAGGTTTATTGTTTCCTTAAATAATTAACCTAAATAGTTAATTATAATTATAACCTAATACACCTATTAGTTATAATTATATATTAACCCACACAATTTAATATTAATTCTCAATTAACATTAAATCAAATCAATTCTCCATAATACATATATGTATATATAATATTATAATTAATTATATCTCCATATAATTTAATTATAATATGTAGCATACTTTATGCAATATTAATCACATTAATATTTATATATACATACATAAATATATATCACTATATATATTTATTCTCTTTCTCATTCATAAATTATTATCCAATAATAATTTATACCCGATAAGATGAACTTCATTTTGCTCTTGTGTGTGACCCCATAGGATCATATTAATTGGCAATAAGGAAATTACCATAATGTCCTTATAGGTCACAAGCGGACTCTAGCAAGCCATTAAGACTACCCAATTAATATGATTGGAATGATCCAATACCTATTTATAGAATGTCATATTCCCTTTTGTCTCTTTGATATCAAGATTAATTATAAGACATGGTACACTTGTCAATCTTATATAATTAATCATATGCTTTCTCGATCTCAAAGTAAACTGTTCAGACAAATCAATTGATACTCTTATCAATTATTTGAGCACGGCCATGCATTTAACAGTCTTACTTATCGAGGGGCCCAGTGATATCGCTCTCTTGTTAGAGAGGGACAAAATCCCATATCTGTCACTCACATCCCTAAGCATGAGTCATATTGTACCCAACCACAGCCTTTATAACTACTCTGTTACAAGCAGCGTTTGACTGCGTCAAAGCACAACATGAATTCATCCCGGAATCCATGGTGACCTCAGGTCAAAGGAATCAGCTGATGACACTACTATAATCAAGATCAGTTGTGACACGTGACCATGAACTTGATCTTATAGTGGGTCTCCAGCAACATGTTCTCTAACACATTGCCCGTGAGTATAATCTGTATCTGTATACACTATATTCATCTTATGAATATCCATTATCACTCACACTAGTCTTAGTTTGTTATTATTCCCATAATAACAATCGACTAGGGAAATTTAGAATTACACAATTAATTCATGGATACATTATCATAAATACTAACATACAAATATATATGATAAAATAAGTCTTTATTAATGACTTAAGAAGATTGTTTACATAATCCAACATTGGCTTAGGGCACAATCTCTAACAATCTCCCACTTGCCCTAAGTCCAATCTTCAAATGTATCTAATACCCATGGACCTAGCATGACCATCATGTACAGCTTGTGAAAGAGCTTTTGTTAGTGGGTCGGCAACATTGTCTTCAGACGCAACTTTTGCATATCTTCACATCTCCTCTTGAGATGACTTCTCTTATGTAGTGAAAACGCCGAAGTATATGTTTGGATTTCTGTGACACACTAGGTTCCTTAGCAAGTGATATTGCCCCATTGTTGTCACACAAGAGGCTCACAGGATTCACTATGCTAGGAACGACACCAAGTTCTTCGATGAACTTCTTGATCCAAACAGCCTCTTGGGCTGCATCTGATGCAGCAATATACTCGGCTTCTGTTGTAGATGCAGCTATCGTGCTTTGCTTAGAACTCTTCCAACTTATCGCACCTCCATTCAGAATGAACACATACCCAGACTGTGACTGCATCTAATCTTGATCAGTTTGGAAACTTGCATCCGTGTAACCATTTACAACAAGATCTTCGTCCGAGCCTCCATATATCAAGAATGTATCTTTAGTTCTTCTCAAGTACTTAAGAATACTCTTGACAGCAGTCCAGTGACTATCACCTGGATCAGACTGATATCTACTTGTCATGCTCAAAGCAAAAGAGACATCTGGCCGAGTACATACCATGGCATACATGATAGATCCTATAGCTGACGCATAAGGAATCTTATCCATGCGTTGACGTTCTTCAACTGTCACAGGACATTGCTTACGACTAAGCTTTATCCCTTGCCCAATAGGAACATTTCCTTTCTTTGATTGATCCATACTGAACCTTTTCAGTATTTTGTCAATGTATGTACTCTGGCTCAAACCTATCAATCTCTTAGATCTATCTCTATAGATCTTTATTCCAAGAATGTAGGCTGCCTCACCCAAGTCTTTCATAGAAAAACACTTTCCTAGCCAAGATTTTACTTCTTGCAAGGTAGGAATGTGATTCCTATTAACAATATGTCATCGACATATAGAACTAGGAAAACTATATTACTCCCACTGAACTTCTTGTACACACAAGGCTCATCTTCGTTTTTGATGAAGCCAAACTTTTTGACTGATTCATCAAAACAATGATTCCAACTTCTTGATGCTTGCTTCAAACCATAAATGGCCTTTTGAAGCTTGCATACTTTATCAGGATTCTTTGGATCGACAAAACCTTCAGGCTGTGTCATGTACACATCCTCAACAAGGTTTCCATTTAGGAAAGCTGTTTTGACATCCATTTGCCATATTTCATAGTCATAATATGCTGCTATGGCAACAAGAATTCTGATGGACTTGATCATAGCTACTGGCGAAAAGGTTTCATCATAGTCTATACCATGAACTTGTCGGTAACCCTTTGCCACTAACCTTGCTTTATAAGTCTGAATATTCCCATCCATGTCCGTTTTCAACTTGAAAACCCATTTGTGCCCTATTGCTTTAGCACCCTTTGGGAGATCAACCAAATTCCATACTTTGTTGTCGTCCATGGATTGAATCTCTGACTTCATAGCATCAAGCCATTTTTCAGATTCTGAATTAGAGACAGCTTCCATGTACGTGGAAGGTTCATTTTCTTCTAACAGAATCAGATCATTTTCGTTCGTGACGAGAAATCCATATCTCTCGGGCTCATGACGAACTCTACTTGATCTACGTTGGACTTGTGTTGCTGGTTCTGACTCAACAACTTCTTGTGAATCAGGTTGTTGTTCCATTTGAAAACCATTTTCATTTTGGTTATCCAGATTTTCTTGCAGGTGTACTTTACTCCCACTGATTCCTTTGGAAATAAACTCTTTTTCCAGGAATATACCATTCCTAGCAACAAACACTTTGTTTTCACTAGGACTGTAAAAGAAATAACCTTTAGTTTCTTTTGGATAACCTACAAAGTTGCACTTCACAGATTTTGGTGTTAACTTATCTGAAATCAAGTGTTTCACATAAGCTTCGCATCCCCAAATCTTGAGAAAAGACAAATTTGGTCTCTTACCAACCCATATCTCATATGGCGTCTTTTCAACTGCCTTTGATGGAACTCGGTTCAGTGTGAATGCCGCTGTTTCAAGTGCATATCCCCAAAAGGATAGAGGAAGACTTGTTTGACTCATCATCGACCGAACCATATCCAATAAGGTACGGTTCCTCCTCTCAGACACACCATTCCACTGTGGTGTACCAGGAGGAGTTAGTTGTGAGACAATCCCACAATTTCTAAGATGATCGTCAAAGTCTTGGCTCAAATATTCACCACCTCGATCAGATCTAAGTGCTTTAATTGTCTTGCCAAGTTGGTTTTGTACTTCATTTTGGAAGGCTTTGAACATTTCAAAGGATTCCGACTTATGCTTCATTAGATATAGATAACCATATCTACTGAAATCATCAGTGAACGTAATGAAGTATTGAAAACCACCTCTAGCAGTTGTGCTCATAGGCCCACATACATCTGTATGTATGAGTTCTAATAAGTCACTAGCCCTTTCACTGTGACCAGTAAAGGGACTCTTGGTCATCTTACCCATTAAACAAGACTCGCAAGTGTCATATGTTTCAAAAACATCTAGACCCAAAATTCCATCTTTATGGAGTTTTGAAATGCGTTTCTCATTAATGTGTCCTAGACGACAGTGCCAGAGATAAGTAGGATTCACAACATTTGTTCTTATCCTTTTGGTATTTATGTTATATACATGCTCATTATAACCTTCACTAAGGTTCAACAAATAAAGACCATCATGTAAATCCGCATTTGCATAAAACAAGTCTTTATTGAAAAGCAATAAGTGATTATTCTCAATAACACATTTAAATCCTTCCTTGTCCAAACATGAAATAGAAATGATGTTCCTAGACAAATTAGGAACAAAATAACAATTATTCAAAGAAAGAACAAGTCCACTTGGCAACTTGAGCTCGTAGCGACCGACTTCATAAGCAGCAACTCTAGCTCCATTCGCCACATGGAATTCTACCTCGCCCTTCTTGAGCTTTCTACTTCCTTTAAGCCCCTGCACATTCATACAAATGTGAGAACCACAACCGGTATCTAATACCCACGAAGTAGAAACAGAAGTAGAATGAAATATTTCAATAACATAAATACCTTGATTAGCGGTCTCACCGCCTCTCTTCTTCCTCAAGTCCTCCAAATAAAGCTTGCAATTTCTGTGCCAATGACCAGGCTGATTGTAGAAATGGCATGTGCCTTCCTTTGGAGGCTTTGCCTTGGTAACAGCTTTGGGCTTCTTTGCATCCTTCCCAAACTCTTTGGGTTTATTTGCTTTACCCTTCTTCTTCTGGATCCTACCCTTTTGCACCATATGGATCCCTTTGGAGCTTGGCTTCTCTTTTATCGTTACTTCAGCGTTTTTCAGCATCCCATGCAGTTCGCTGACCGTTTTGTCCATATCATTCATGTGATAATTCATGACAAAATGGGAGTAACTCTCGGGAAGAGAATTAAGGATCAAATCCGTTGCCAACTCAGGTCTGAGTGGCGAACCAAGCCTCTCCAACTGATCAATGTACCCTTTCATCTTCAGAACATGGGCACTAACCGAACTCCCTTCGGTCATCTTGCACCCAACCAAAGATCTCAAGGTCTCATACCTTTCCCTTCTCGCTTGCTTTTGGAACATTTCCTTAAGCTCTTGAGACATCTCATATGCCTCAAATGTTTCCAGATCCTTCTGAAGTTCCGGAATCATTGATGCGAGCATCAGGCATTGTACATCAATCTGATCATTTTGATGCTTGTGAAAAGCATCCCTTTCAGCTCTTGAAGCTGTGGTGGGTGGAGGGTTATCGGGCAAAGGCCCATCCAGAACATACAGCTTTCGCTCTTGCTTGAGAACAATTCTCAAGTTGCGATACCAATCTAGGTAATTGGTTCCGTTCAGTTTATCCTTCTCAAGGATAGATCGAATAGAACCGGGATTGCTTGTGTTGGCCATTTATCTACAACAGAAAATATATGCAAAGTTAATTACATAAGAGAATTAAACTCCCACTAAAATTATAAAACCCTTTAAAATATTTAAGTGGGTAAAAGACCCAAAATCCATACTTAACCATAGCACTGCTTTGGCATGTCCCTATGATTAAATATAATTTCAGTAGACATCACCATGTCAATTATATCATTATGTAACTCTTTTAATTTATGAGATGCATGATATCATATATCATATTTAATTTGCATGTTACTCATCTCATCTTTGCCTCGGGTTCAAAACACCATTTTGATTGACCCTTTGTTAAACCAATTACAACACAATGAGAATCACCATTTCTCATATTATCGCTTCGCTAAGGTCACAACATGCGTACCCGCTTTGGCGTGGCTACCATGATGCGAACATAGTACTTGACTAGTGTTATACGTAATTGGGTGGCAAAAATATAAACTTCATAAGTTTATTTAGGGTTTATTAATTCCTGTGATTAAAATGTATCTCATACAATACATGGCATTAACATTAATCTTTCTAAGTTAATATTAATTCTAGCATGGCATCCAATGTCATACATTCATCTAGCATGCATATATCATACTTAGCATGGCATCACATGGCATCAAAATATAAAACATGCAATAGACTCGAAAGACCGTGTTATGGTATGGTTTTATCTACATTGATTTTCACAGGCCAATATGAAAATCAACAGGTCATTTCCTAGGTGGTTGTAACCATCGCATGGTCGCAGCACAGCCGCATCCCTTGGATCCGTCTTCACGTCTTTGTTCCTTGGCACCATCTCATGGATTTACATACTTTACAAAATTGTATCCTATACAATTTTCTAGTAAATAAAATTTACAAACAATAAATTGCATCCTATACAATTTATCTAGAAAAATAAGATTACATAAATACAAACAACTCGCAGGCCGTATTTATAAAACCTTACATTCACCAAAACCAAAAGAAAAACAAAAAACATCCAAGGGTCCAAAACCATACCACAACACCATGCATAAAATTATCACAATAATTTTATATCTACAAGATTTAGGGTTCATAAAGGGTAAAATACAATCCTATTGTATTTAGAATTAATTAATTTTGGGAAAAAAAAAAAAAAAAAATTCACAAATTTGCAGTGCAGCCCGACGGGCTGCGCAGCCCATGCTGCTTACGCAGCATGTGCAATTGCAATTGCAATTGCAATTGCAGTTGGGCGCAATTGCAATTGCAATTGCATTGCACCCATAATTATTCTGGGCATTATGCCCAGAATAACGAAAACAACAATTGTTTTATATTTTTTTTTTTTTTTTAATTTCATTTAATTAATTGAAACAATTTCAATTAAAATCCCATGAATCAAATTCATGATACCAACCCCTTAAACATTTCAAATTATTAAAACAAATCATTCACAATGATTCACATTAAAATCAAATTTTAAACATGTTATTCACAATAACATTGAACCCTAAAACAAGAACATACAACCCTAACATGCAATTTTGATCTAATCAAAATAACAAATCCAATTCAACCAATGCACAAGTGGCTCTGATACCACTGTTGGGGAATTAATCGCACAAAACAAAATATGCGCAGCGGAAAAACGGATTAATCCCCACCAAGGACCCATGTACATTGCATTGAATTGAAAAGAGGGTTAAAGAATTACCTTAATTCTTTGTAGGTTTTGAATCAAAAGGAACCAAGATAGCTTCCCTCTACGGTTGATCCACACGGAGCAATTCATTCACCGCGTGCTAGCGCCGGGATTGAAGAACGATTCTTCGAACGAGACAGAGAAAGCGAAAAATCAGATTTTTCCTTGGAGTTTTGTTGAGAATTTCGGCTGCCACTATTCACCTTATTGTGGCTGCCGAAAATCTGCTGTATTATTAGTGTAGAGAGTCATTAGGTTTAGGTTTATTGTTTCCTTAAATAATTAACCTAAATAGTTAATTATAATTATAACCTAATACACCTATTAGTTATAATTATATATTAACCCACACAATTTAATATTAATTCTCAATTAACATTAAATCAAATCAATTCTCCATAATACATATATGTATATATAATATTATAATTAATTATATCTCCATATAATTTAATTATAATATGTAGCATACTTTATGCAATATTAATCACATTAATATTTATATATACATACATAAATATATATCACTATATATATTTATTCTCTTTCTCATTCATAAATTATTATCCAATAATAATTTATACCCGATAAGATGAACTTCATTTTGCTCTTATGTGTGACCCCATAGGATCATATTAATTGGCAATAAGGAAATTACCATAATGTCCTTATAGGTCACAAGCGGACTCTAGCAAGCCATTAAGACTACCCAATTAATATGATTGGAATGATCCAATACCTATTTATAGAATGTCATATTCCCTTTTGTCTCTTTGATATCAAGATTAATTATAAGACATGGTACACTTGTCAATCTTATATAATTAATCATATGCTTTCTCGATCTCAAAGTAAACTGTTCAGACAAATCAATTGATACTCTTATCAATTATTTGAGCACGGCCATGCATTTAACAGTCTTACTTATCGAGGGGCCCAGTGATATCGCTCTCTTGTTAGAGAGGGACAAAATCCCATATCTGTCACTCACATCCCTAAGCATGAGTCATATTGTACCCAACCACAGCCTTTATAACTACTCTGTTACAAGCAGCGTTTGACTGCGTCAAAGCACAACATGAATTCATCCCGGAATCCATGGTGACCTCAGGTCAAAGGAATCAGCTGATGACACTACTATAATCAAGATCAGTTGTGACACGTGACCATGAACTTGATCTTATAGTGGGTCTCCAGCAACATGTTCTCTAACACATTGCCCGTGAGTATAATCTGTATCTGTATACACTATATTCATCTTATGAATATCCATTATCACTCACACTAGTCTTAGTTTGTTATTATTCCCATAATAACAATCGACTAGGGAAATTTAGAATTACACAATTAATTCATGGATACATTATCATAAATACTAACATACAAATATATATGATAAAATAAGTCTTTATTAATGACTTAAGAAGATTGTTTACATAATCCAACATTGGCTTAGGGCACAATCTCTAACAATGAAGTGGTCACATGGGACCGGCCCATGGACAGAGTTCTGATGCTTTTGAGCGTATGAAATGAAACGATATTGTAAGAAAGTCATGTGCCATAGGAGACACGGACAGAAATTTGGCGTTCGGGGAACACCTTTTATGATTTGGGATATTATGATATGCCCCTATATGCGTACTAATCCGGCACCCGGGGAGTGCCTTGAATGATATAATAATGTCATGAAGTAACCCAATGTGGGTCACAGTGTTGTATGATGTTTGTGAAGGATGGGTATGATGTCATGAAATGTATCGTGTGGATTGTCACATGGAAATACACCTAGGATGATTGTGGTCTCTACTGAATGAAATGGTTTGGTATAATGGCCGAATGCAATACGGCACATTGGCAAAACACGGGTATTTTAGGATACCCGATATATGATGGAATGATATGATCGTGGTGGGCGTCCTTGGAATGCCCCTAATTTAATTTAGGTGATATGTCGTGAATGATATGACATACAAAATGCAAATGGCTGCACAAAAACATGGTTAGGATGCATGACATACAAAATGGTGTTATATATGCTATGTGAAAAAATGCTAATCACGCAGATACAATGTTATGGCTGAAAAAGAAATGGTTAATATGAATGGAAAACGGATGACTTAATGATTGCACACGAAAATAAAATGCACATGGCTGCATAAAAATGTGGGTTAGTATCACACAAGATGGAAAATGTCATATGTATGATAAATATGGATTATGATATGGAGTGAAATGTCAAGAAGCGTGTAACACGTAGCACTCGAAGCGAATTCTTCCAAGCGTGGTCGGTCTCAAAAATTTCTAACCGAGATACCTAATCTAATGCAAGAAATGGCTAATTAAAAATGCAAATAAAATACCAAAAGAGAATCATCCGCCTTATTTTAATTGGACACTTTTCAGGGCTTGTCAAAATTCTTTTAAGTTTTTAAGAAAACTTTATTAAGAAATCCCTAGCAGAGTCGCCACTATGAGCGGACGACGCGTTTTCGACTGGACGCGGGACTCCCTTTCGGAAGGGGCGCCACGATATCGGGCGGGACCTTCCCTCGCATGGGGTTTTTATAAATGGAAACTCGGTTTTGGAAAATAAATGGAATCAATACATAAAAGAAACGAGACCTAAGTCTTGATGGATATTGTAGAGTCGCCACCCGGCTCAGCTCAACTGGGAAATTCTTATGTAGCTGAACCGGACGAACGGCCGCTACACTATCCAGAGATTCGGGTCCGGACAAGTCCCTTATTTCGTGTCTAATTAAAATAAATATTGCCAATGTTCTCAAATGGTATTTCAAAATCTAAAGTCAGTTTTACTGAATATAAAAGGCATACAGCGCGCATACAAAATATTTAATACAAAAATAAGGAAAAGAAATAAATATTAATTGGCTTACAACCAAATCGAATGGAAAAATAAAAACTCTCGCCTCACTTATACAATCGCCTATATACACGAGAATCTAGAAAAATACAACCGCCTAGGATACACGATTAATTCTATTAAAATACAAATAAAATTAAAAATAAATATAAATAAAAGCTGCAAAACAAAGGTTAGCACAATTTATACGGCACGCCATAAGTTGGACTCAAACAGACAGAATTGGGAAATCGAGAATTGGGGGCATGCATATAGAGGATAACCGGGTTGGCTCGGCTAGCCGGCCTGATTAGACTTGGAAAACATTTTGAAACGTCCCTGTATTTTTTATTTTTGTGGGAAAATCATTTTGAAAACAATTTTTCCTGTTTACATGCATTTTTATATATTAAGTGGGTCGGTTTTCAGGAGAACTGGGTCTCCGTCGTTGAATTGTTCTCAATGCAAATTTACCAGAAAATTGAATCTATGGTCGTGATGCGCACAACAAAATTCATTTTGATGATTTTTGGGGTTTTCTAATTTTTTTGGGATTTTTTGGGATTTTTTAGGAATTTTTTATGATTTTTTATAGATTTTTAAGAAATTTGGACTTAAAGGTGAAATTCTGATTTTGGAAACGATAGTGGTACGACTGTAAATTACAGTCGTGCAAACTCAACTACAGTCGTACGACTGTAATTACAGTCGTACGACTATAAATGCTAAAAATTCAAGATTTCACCAAAATCTTATTTAAAACAAGCTGGAAAGAAAATCACCTGGAAATCAACTACAGTCGTACGACTGCAACTACAGTCGTACGAATGTTCATCGAACTCCTTGATCTCCATAACAAAAACGCAGAAAAACGGATAAAAATGCAGAAAAAGCACACCAATCACCCAGAAAGCTTGTAAAAGAGAAGGGAAAAGGGATATTTACCTCTTTGGCGTGCGTCCACCATAGGATTGACCCCTGGCGTCGCTCCAATCCACTAAAATCCGGACTTTTCTCCTTAGTTTAGGGTTTGATAGTTTTGGGTCCAAAAATTTCCAATGCTGAAGGATTTTGATGAGGAGTTCCTCATTTTCTTTTGTTTCTCCTCTTTTCTCTACTTTTTTTTTCTCTTCTCCCTTTTTTTCCGTCTAATCTCTCTCTCCCCTCTTCCTTCTGCTTTTTTTTTTCGGCTTTTAAGGTATAGGTTTGCTTACCTGCCGCGATCTACAGTCGTACGACTGTACTGTAATTACAGTCGTACCACTGTAATTTTTTTTTTCGAATTTTTTTTTTCGAATTTTTTTTTTTCGAATTTTTTTTTTCTCTTTTTTTTTCTTCTTTTTTTTTTCTTCTTCTTCTTTTTTTTTAAGTAAAATTCCGGCGCTTACACCATCACCATTAGCATTCATAGGTCGGCTAAACCGCCAATTGATAACCCGAATTCAAGTGCAAAGTAAGCTGGGATAGATCAACTAGGAGTAGGATAAATTAGTTGTTAGTATAATCACAAACCAAATTTAAGTTCCGCCTAGGACACACAAGGAACCCGAGTAGTTTAGTGTTTGCAGAATATTTTCTCTGCGGGATCGATACCTGGACCAACCAGAATTATTACTTGTCAACGATAGGTACACTGCCTTAGTTGTGCGACTCTAGGTTTAGTTTCATTACTTCGCCTGGGAGCCACCATGTTTTTGGCGTCATTGCCGGGGACTTTATTTTCCTGCATCATTGAACCAAAGGTCTATCTGCTGATCTAGGTACTGTTTATATGCATATAGTTATGTAATTTTTCTTTTTGTGGTTATTAGTTGTAAATTTTTTTTTTGTTATTTTTTTCTCTGTGCGTGTGTGCTTTCTAGCTTATGCGAACTCGTTCTCAACACCCTGAGCTTTTACCCTATAACCCTGAAATTGAGCATTTTTGTATCAGAAACCGTAGAGCATAACAAGAGCGAATTGCCCAAATGGATCTTCCGCAACATGAGGAAGAGGCGAGACAGCTACGGGAAAGAGCTGAGTAAGAGCGACTCCAGCGAGAGCAGGAGGAGTTTGAAAGAAGGAGGGGAGGTGATAGAGACAACATGGTCACGACTGACCTAATGGCTCCACATCGACCCCGGAATAGATCCGGAGTGGTTCTCCAAGCCATCACTGCTAATCACATTGAGTTGAAGTCCAGTATGATCAATTTGATCCAAGGGAATGGGCTTTTCAGTGGCGGAATAAGTGATAACCCTAACGATCACTTAGACCAGTTTCTCATGGTGGCCGATACAATCCGAATCGGTGGGGTGCCCAAGATGCGGTGCGGTTGAAGTTGTTTCCCTTCTCATTATGCGGGGGAGCAATGGAATGGTACAAGTCCTTGAGGCCCGGGTCGGTGACTTCATGGGACCAATTGGAAGAACAATTCTTGGCGTATTACTTTCCACCATCAAAGATGGTTTAGTTAAGGAACGAGATTATGGGATTCCAACAATTTGGGACCGAGACTCTCAACGAAGCATGGCAAAGGTTTCAACGGTTGTTGTGGAACTGTCCCCACCATGACATGCAGCGATTCACTCAGGCAAGCACATTTTATCATGGTTTGACACCAGCTAACCGTGCCATTCTTGATTCTTCTGTAGGTGGAGACATTTTTAAGAAGACTGCTGCGTAAGCCGAGGAGTTGATAGCGGATCTGGCTAGGAAGAGTACCTTGTGGCAGTCGGACATGCCAACAAGGAGTGAGGTTCGGGCTACGAACTCGGGAGGCCAAGATGCAGCCATGGACAATGTGAACAAGAAGCTGGACCTGTTGATGTCCTGCTTGAGTTTAAATGCACCACAATATCAGCCGGTGTTGTGTGTATCATGTGGAGCAGAGCATCCTAGTCAAGAATGTGCATTGGGTGATCCATTCGCCCAACCGTCCGAGAATGTAAGTTTTGTGGGGGGAAACCAAAGGTACAATAACTCTAACTCTTACCCACAAAATTTCAATAACAATAACAATTACGGAAGAAGGTATCAACACCCGAACATGTCTTATGGTAATAACCAAAATGTGTTGAGACCTCCTTTCGGGTTCCATTATGAGCACCATGAGCAGGGGTTAGGTAAGGCCCCATTTGTTCCTAATGACCAATCCCACAGCAACCTCAACAATCCAAGCAAGATGAGACGGTTTTGTCTTTGTTAAAAGACATCTCGTCTCAGCTTGCCGATAACAAGGCATACTGTAGGGATTTTGGCAAGCAGGTGGCTCAAATGAGTAGGGAGAGGCAGGAAAAACCTCAAGGAGCACTCCCAAGTAAAACTGAGCAAAACCCTAAGGGACATCAACGGGAGACAGCTTAAGCTATAACCTTGCAAAGTGGTAGGCAAGTGGAGAGCCAAGTGCAAAACGCTGATATTCCATCCCAACCTATTAAGGTAAGTGAAGAGTCGGGAGAGGTAAGCAACCCCGACTCGATTTCTGAACCCAAACCTAGCACAAATGAAAAGGGGAAAATTTCTAACCTAGTGAGAGCCTATGTGCCTAAACTCCCTTATCCTCAAAGGGAGAAGAAAGATAAACTGGAGCAGAAATATTCCAAATTTCTGGAAATTTTCAAGAAGTTAGAATTCAATATGCCATTGATTGAGGCTCTCCAAGAGATGCCTTCTTATGCTAAATTCTTCAAAGAACTTCTTGCAGGGAAAAGAATGCTAGGCGAGGACGAAGTGGTGGCTTTAATAGAGGAATGTTCGGCAATTATCACTAACAAACTTCCACCCAAGCTCAAAGATAGCGGCAGTTTTACTATCCCATACCGGATAGGAAACTTGGAGATTGCCAATGCCCTATGTGACTTAGGTGCAAGTATCAATTTGATGCTTCTGTCGTTTTTCAGGAGACTTGGACTGGGAAACCCAAAGCCGACCAATATGACCCTCCAATTGGCGGATAGATCTCTCACGAGGCCAAAGGAGGTGGTTGAGGACGTGTTAGTAAAGGTGGACAAGTTTATCTTCCCCGCGGACTACGTGGTAATGGATATGGAGGAAGATAGCTCGGTTCCCCTTTTGCTTGGAAGGACATTTCTTGCAACTGGTAGGACTTTAATAGATTTCCAAGAAGGTAAGATTATTCTCAGGTTGCACAATAAGGAGGTAAGTTTCAACGTATATAACTCAATGAAATATCCATTAGATGTTGAAAACTGTATTTTGTAGACTCCTTTTGTCCTATTGATGCTTGTGTGGTTGAGAATGTGTGCAGTGAACTAGAGTGCATCATAGGAGAAGGCCTAATTGAAAGTGAGGTGAACGAAGTGTTAGTTGAAGAATGCTCATGGGTGAAGGGAAGGTTTGACAAGCTGGATCGGAAGTCAAGCCTGCACCTAAATCCTCACTAGAGGAACCTCCATCGTTGGAGCTCAAAACCCTTCCCCCTAACCTTAAGTATGTTTTTTTGCATCCTCCAAAGGACTTACCAGTTGTAATTTCTTCTTTATTGACAGGAGAGGAGGAGGACAAGCTACTAGAGGTGCTGAGGAAGCACAAGGGAGAGTTCGAGTGGACAATCCATAACATCAAGGGAATAAGTCCGACGTTTTACATGCATAGAATCTTTCTGGAAGACGAGGTAAAACAGTGTGCACAGCCTCAGCATTGGTTGAACCCAAATATGAAGGAGGTGGTAAGAGCAGAGGTGATAAAACTCCTCGACACAGGTATCATCTTTCCCATTTCTGATAGTCAGTGGGTGAGTCCGGTTCAGTGTGTGCCAAAAAAGGGAGGCACAACGGTAGTGGAAAATGATAAAGGGGAACTAATCCCTACTAGAGCTGTCACGGGTTGGCGCATGTGCATTGATTATAGGAAGTTGAATGACGCCACCGGGAAAGATCATTTTGCATTACCGTTTATTGATCAAATGTTAGAGAGGATGGCCGGGCACGAATATTTTTGTACATTAGATGGGCTATCCGGGTATATGCAAATTCCAGTGGACCCTCTCGATCAAGAGAAAACCACGTTTACATGTCCATATGGGACATTTGCATATAGGCGGATGTCCTTTGGTTTGTGTAATGCCCTGGCCACCTTTCAAAGGTGCATGCTAGCCATTTTTGCTGATATGATTGAGGATTTCATAAAAGTCTTTATGGACAATTTTTCCGTTGTTGGTCATACCTTTGAGTCATGTCTTGGGAATTTGGACCAGGTGCTTCAGAGACGTGAAGACACCAATTCGGCACTTAGTTAGGAGAAGTGTCAATTCATGGTTCGGGATTGCATTGTCTTAGGGCACAAGGTATCAGGAAAGGGGATTGAGGTCGATCCGGCTAAGATTGAGGTGATTGAGAAACTGCCTCCCCCAAGTTCGGTTAAGTTAGTTAGGAGCTTCTTAGGACATGCGGGCTTTTATAGGTGTTTTGTGAAAGACTTTTCTAAGATTGCTAAGCCGTTGACTGAGCTACTCCTAAAGGATGCCCTATTTAATTTCAATGATGAGTGTATGCATGCTTTTAATTTACTTAAGCGGAAATTGATTGAGGCACTGGTCATGGTGAGCCCGAACTAGGAAATCCCCTTTGAACTTATATGCGATGCGAGCGACATAGCTGTCGGGGCATGTTTAGGTCAGAGGGTGGAAAAAATTTTCTGCCCAATTTACTATGCTAGTAAGACATTGAACGGTGCTTAAATGAATTACACTGTGACTGAGAAAGAATTACTAGCTGTTGTTTTTTATTTCGATAAGTTCAGGTCTTACTTGGTCTTATCAAAAGTAGTTGTGTAAACTGACCATGCTGCTCTTAAATATTTGTTGGCTAAACAGGATGCAAAGCCCAGGTTGATTCGATGGATTCTACTCCTCCAGGAGTTTGACGTGGAGATTAAGGATAAGAAGGGAGTAGAGAATGTAGTGGCCGACCATTTATCGAGACTGCCAAGTGAAGGATCCATATCCTCTCCAGAAGCGGACATTCGTGACACATTCCCGGATGAACAATTGTGTGGGGTAACCTCTATGCCATGGTTTGCAGACAGCACAAACTTCAAAGTCGGTGACCTAATCTCTCACATGCACAGAGACGTAAATTCTTTCATGATGCTAAGGATTATTTTTGGGATGATCCTTACCTTTTTAGATTATGTGTGGACAATGTGATTAGGCAGTGTGTTGCTTATGAGGAGGTTCCCTCAATTATTAGTATCTGTCATGATAGAGAAGCGGGTGGCCATTTTGGACCCGATAGAACCGTAGGAAAGATTTTATCTAGTGGTTTTTATTGGCCGACCATGAAACAGGATGTCATTAGCTATATTCGAACCTATGATGCGTGTCAAAGGACAAGAAATATCTCCCAAAAGAAGGAAATGCTTCAACAAGGCATCTTGGTGTGTGAACTTTTTGATGTCTGGGGCATAGATTTCATGGGACCCTTCCCAATATCCCACAACAACCAATACATTCTTGTGGTAGTTGAATATGTTTCTAAGTGGGTAGAAGCTGTCGCCTCACCAACCAATGATGCAAAGGTCATTGTCAAGTTTCTAAAGAAAAACATTCTTACTAGGTTTGGAACCCCAAGGGCTATAATCAGTGAGAGAAGAAAGCAATAAAAAGAAGGAAGGAAAATTAAAGCATGAATTCATACCTGGGTTCCAAGGAGAGTGATGCAAAACAAAATCCTAGGTCAAAATAATGGCTGAAGAGAAGTTGAGAGGAAGAAAGTGGATTCCGACGGTGTGAAGATGCTTGGGGTGTACCTCTATAGATGAACTCAATCCAGAACCAAGAACGTCGCAAAAAGGGAAGATTCAATGCAAAACTTCTACCAATTGAGGGCTCAAACTCAAAGAAACAAAGAGTTCAAGCAATAAACCTAGCTACAAGTTTGTGCTCTCTACTTTAAAAGTCTGGAAAAAGATCCATGCAACTTGGAAAATAACCTATTTATACGGCTAGGTTAAAACCACTAAACAGGAAAGATGAAAGTAGGGCAACAGTAGAATTCTAGAGTTCGGAACGCCATGCTGATGGTGGCGGCACGCCGTGCTGTGTAGATTTGGGGTTGGCAAGCCGTGCTGGTGGTAGTGGCACGCCGTGCTATGTAGATTTGGGTTTGGCACGTCGTGCTGGTGGTGCTGGCACGACTTCGTGCCGATCCACTGGATTCCGTCCCATGGCACGCTGTGCCCTCATTACGGCACGCCGTGCCACCTTGCTTTTTAGCACTTCAAACTCTTCTTTGCCGCCGTCGCTCCAACTTTCGGTCCAGGTCATAATGCCTGTCCAAAACAAACATAAAGAAACATAACCGCACCACAGCCACGGACCACAAAAATGACGCATTATCCAAAATTACAAAAACACCTCTAAAAAAAAAAACACAAAAAATACTAAAAGTTATGAAAATCTAACCAAAACAAAAAAATCACAAAATACGTAAAACCAAACAAGCATTCACACAAAGGACTCTAAAAAATTGCTGTTTAAACCACGAAATTGCCTAAAAGATAAGGTCAAAAACCGACCTTATCAATGGGGGATCCCATTTTTGTAATAGACAATTTGACAATCTTTTGCACAAGTATGGGGTTAAGCATAAGGTGGCAACTCCTTACCATCCTCAGACGAGTGGGCAAGTTGAGGTATCGAATAGGGAACTGAAACGAATCTTAGAAAAGATGGTAGGTGCATCTAGGAAAGATTGGAGTCTAAAGTTAGATGATGCACTATGGACATATAGGACTGCCTTTACGATGCCTATAGGAATGTCCCCCTACCGCTTAGTCTTTGGTAAATCCTGTCATCTACATGTGGAACTAGAGCACAAGGCATATTGGGCTTTAAAATTTCTTAACTTTGATATGCAAGCTGCAGGTGAGCTTTGATTAAGGCAACTCATGGAGTTAGATGAGCTTCGGTTGAGTTCGTATGAGAACGCCAAAATCTACAAAGAGAGGACCAAGAAGTGGCATGACCGGCATGTGATAGAGAAAGGTTTCAATCAAGGGGAGTTGGTGCTCTTGTATAACTCTCGGTTGAAACTATTTCTTGGCAAATTGAGAAGTTGGTGGACTGGACCGTTTACCGTGAACAAGGTCTATCCCTCCGGGATGGTGGAAATTGAAACCCCGGAGGAAATTCAACAAGTAAACGGGCATTGGTTGAAGCCCTACGTCAGCGAAGGGGTGAAGGAGGAGAAGCAAGTCTTACTCCTTCGTGATGTGTAAGCATACTCGTGGACGTGAAAGTCAAGCTATTCTGACTATAAACATAGCAATGAGGTACGTGTACTTCCCTTGTACATTAATTTTTGTGTTAATATGTTTTTGTGTATTTATGTGTGTAGGAATAAGTCACTAAGCAAGTCAATCATAGTCTCAATCAAAAGTGTGAAAATATAAAGGATGGCAGAATTCCAGGGTGGCACATCGTGCCATCATTGGCATGTCGTGCCAAGATGAGTGTGGGGTTAGCACGTGATGTGCTGGCCTGGCACGTAATCGTGCTAGCCTGCTGGAACCAAAAGCATGCATTTGAGCAATTTGGCACACCATGCCCCACCATTGGCACGTCGTGCCAAAGAAAGGATTTTCAAGACAGCACGACATGCCAAGCTAGCAATCCGTCATGCCGTCGTGCTGTTTCGAACGTGAATTGGTACAAGAGCAAGTCACACGCCTTGCCACCATAAGGATTCTCAATCAGCACGACGTGCCAAGCCAGCACGTCATCGTGCCGTCGTGCTGTTTCCAGGTAAGTTTCTATGCTCTGCTCAGCACGCCGTGCGGTTTACTTGGCACGGCGTGCCGAGCGTTTAAAATTCGAAATTTTAGGTCAAAATTACCACCCTATATAAACCCTTCTTTTGTTTTTTTCCTTTGTTTCGGCCCCCCCCCTTCTTCTTCTTCTTCCTCACCTTCTCACTCTCTGCCCCTTTCTCTCTCTAGAACCAACCCCTTCCTTTGCCATTTTCTCACCTTCTCACTCTCTACCCTTATTCTTCCTTCACTTTCTTCCTTTCAACTCCTCTTCAACCGTTATTTTGATCTAGGATTTTGTTTTTGCATAACTCTCCTTGGAACCCAGGTGTGAACTCATGCTTTGATTTTCCTTTCTTCTTTTTATTGCTTGCTTCTCGCGCTTTGATTTTGAATGATTTACTTGCTTAATAGGGTGATTGTATTTCGATATTTTTCTTTATATGTTGATATTTAGTGGGTTTATGTTTATGTGAGTAGGGTTTAATTGGATTTGTCTTCTTTTGTTTTTGGTCTTGGTTGTGTTTTGATGGTTGTGCAGTTGTAAGATGAAAAAGAACACTGTAGCTGATCGGAAGCACGGTTCTTCGCGACGGCCAATAGACCCATCACTGGAACTGGTGCCAAACGAAGAACTGCCTCCTGAGCAGCAGATGGGTCCTTTAACTAACCTCTCCAGGAAGTATAGATGCCCTTTCCCTCTTCTCTCTGATGACGAAGGTAAACGCTATAAAACTCTTTTTCCTTTAGAGAGTACCCCTTTTCGAACCTTTGATTGGGAATTTTTGTTCGTGAAAGATAGGTCTGAAGCTGTGCGTGCTAAATTAAACAGTCTAGGGTGGTATGATTTTATGAGGTCTTCTCCGCCTGTCTTTAGAGAGTTGAATTTAGAATTCTATTCAACTTTGAGCTTCAAAACGAACCCTGATACCGGCCTTAGGACCATGACCTTCCGCCTATTTGGTGATGAGCATTCTTTAGACATTGAGGGCCTTAAAGCTTGCATAGGAATTGAGGGGGATAGTTACAAGTGGCCTGAGGATATGGATGCCAAGAAATTTTGGCGTATTGTGGGTCAAGGAGTGTATCAACCTAGGTTCACCAAAACCTCCCAATTACATGACCCGATCCTGCAATTGATCCACAAATTTGTGTGTTTTAACTTCTCGGGCAAAACTGAAAGTAACAGGGTCAATGCATTTGAGCTTTTAATATTGTGGCATGTGCAAAATGATGTTAAGGTGCACATGGGCTTCTTCGTCATGGAAGCCCTATACACCTACCATAACAGACCTAAGTCAGAACTCGGGTTAGGGCACATTGTAACTTGTATTGCATGTTTCTTTCGTGGTAATACTTGCTATAAGAACCTCAATAGCATCCTTCCCAAGAAGCTTTCAAGGGGAATTTTGTCTTGTTCCCATGTTATGGCAGCTGCAGGTACATCAAGCACGAGAGGTTCGGGCACAGGTAAGGCCCCTATGGATGTGGATGCTGATGACGAGGGTGAGGGAGCCGAGGATAATGTTGACGGTGAGGAGGATGAGGAGCACGTTTCGGTGGGTGTGGATTTTATGCAGTGGATTGAAGGGCGGCTGGATGGTATAATCGAGCAGCCGGAAGGTTTGACAATCCATCAGTTTGTACTCGAGGAGCGAATGAACGCGCGCCTTAACCGACAGGCGGCTCAGCTCGCCAATTTTGAGTCATTCGTCTCTCGTTATTATGCAGCCGAAGGGTGGCCGTACCCGCCTCTGCCACCACCAGCCGCTAACATGTGAGGTAACCCTTTTCCTTTCCCGCTTTATTTTGTTCCTTCTTCCATTGCACTTTTGGAAGTAAGTGCAATCTAATTGTGGGGTGGGTAAAGGGATCTCTCCCTTTCTTTTGTTTCTTTCTACATTGCACATTTTGGTTGTTTTCTTTCGTATGTTTGTATGTGTTTTTGCCTGTTTGGATGTTTTGTGATGGTTTCAATGTTCACATGCATGGTTGGTTCTAGTTGTGCTTTGGTTAGGTTTAGGCTTTAGCTTTTGATGCATGTGGTGTTGGTTTGGTTTATTTTTGGTATGTTAGTGTTTTAGGTTGTTTAAGTGTCAATTGCCGTTTGAGTAACATTGCCTAATCTACCCTCGAAACTAAGTCTCTGTGCTTGGATTGGTAGCAATTGGCTAGAGACATTGGGAGTCGATTGCGAGTCATTAGCTTGTTTATGCATGATTTGTGATTCTTGATGGTAATCATTGGTTAGATTTGTCATTCAGGTTGCATTAGGGAATTAACCCTCTACCTCTACTTGCATGATCCAACAAGGATTACGCCTTGGAACATTGGTTCAGTCACACAACCTAGCATACAACTCCTAGTACACTTGTGAGGATTTGAGCCCTTAGAACCATTTCATATCAGTTTTATTTCTTTGTGAGGGTAAAAACAATCGTGGCACACTAGATCGTAGAACCCAGCATCGTTTTGCACTTGGCATCGAGAGCTTAGTATGTGGAGACCCTTAGGATTAACCCCTCGACTTAAATGAGCCTAACCCTAACTACTAATTTATCCCTTAGATCATCCAAAGCCACTAAATTAACCTTTTTGACTTAAAAAACCTTCACCAAGCCAAATCTATCATCCTAACTTTTTACCATTAACTTTGATTTTCCTTTCTTACCCTCCTCTCCTAAATCAAGTAATTGGCTAAGTTGTTCATTCATTTTGGAGTCAATCACCATTTGCATTTCAACTCTTTCACATCTAGTCCTATGGAAAAATTGTGCTGTATATATATAATTTCAATAAAAAAAAATTTCCAAATAGAGTCAATGTGTGTGTCTGGCTTCTCTCCTTAAAAATCAGAGTTTGTAGAGGCATGTCTTGTTTGTCCGGCTTTCGTCTTTAAGCCGGTGTGTGTTCCATTTTCAGTTCATTTGTTTGAATAAGGGATTAGGGCGATCATCTAATTACCTTGACCCATCTCTTGTCATCTTTTCCCCGTTGGGTTGTGCTTTGGCCGTTGGTTGTGTATAAGGCCTTCTCATTGTTAGTAGAATTTCTTGTTATATATAAAAAAAAAGAGAAAAAAAAAATAAAATATGGCAAATCAAGCACTCTTAGGACTAGTTTTGAGTTGAAATTGCATGACCCGTCTTTAGTACTTAGTCAATTTGCATATATCACTTGATTTGTAGGAGTTGTACACCTAAAAACTTCCCTTTTATCAAACCTACCCTAAGCCGTAACATTACAAGCCCTATGTTCTTTGATTTTGCTCCTTGACCAATGACTTCACCGGGATTGCCATTAGTTCGCTATGTGATGTGTGCCATTGTTTGTTTTTGTGCTCGTCCGCCTCGCCTTGAACTTGAGCGTTAGAGTGACATCTTGTGAGGTGCTTTGTGGTCGTTTGACTAGCTAAATCTTGTTGGGTTTGGGTGTTGAGTGGTTTTGAACCTGGCGCGCCTAGTGTCATTTCGAAAGCGATGTTTTACCTCCTTGAGTTTATGAATTTCGTACGGTTAAACGCTTAGTTGGATTTGCAAGTAAAAGCGAGCAATTTTACTCCTTTGTCTTTAGTTTATTTACTTGAGGACAAGCAAGACTTTAAGTGTGGGGTGGTTGATAAGGTCGGTTTTTGACCTTATCTTTTAGGCAATTTCGTGGTTTAAATGGCAATATTTAAGAGTCCTTTGTGTGAATGCTTGTTTGGTCTTGTGTATTTTGTAGTTTTTATGTTTTGGTTAGATTTTCATAACTTTTTAGTGTTTTTCGTGTTTTTAGGGGTGTTTTTGTAATTTTGGACAATGCGTCTTAAATGTTGACCGTTGCTGTGGTGCGATTATGCTTCCCGTTGCTGTGGTGCGGTTATGTTTCTTTATGTTTGTTTTGGACAGGCATTATCACCCGGACTGAAAGTTGGAGCGATGGCGGCAAAGAAGAGATTGAAGTGCTGAAAAGCAAGGTGGCACGGCATGCCGCAATGAGGGCACGACGTGCCATTCCAATGTGCCAAAAGATGGAGTCTAGTAGGTCAGCACGAATGCGTGCAAACACCAGCACGGTGTGCCAACCCCAAATCTATCCTAGCACAGCGTGCCAACACCAGCACGGCATTCCGAGCTCTGGAAAAATGTTGTTGCCCTACTTTCTTCCTTCCTATTTAGTGGTTTTAGCCTAGCCCTATAAATAGGATATTTTCTAAGTTGTATGGATCTTTTTCCAGACTTTTGAAGTAGAAAGCACAAACTTGTAGCTAGGTTTACTGCTTGAACTCTTTGTTACTTTGAGTTTGAACCCTTAATTGGTAGAAGTTTTGCATTGAATCTTCCCCTTTTGCGACGTTCTTAGTTCCGGATTGAGTTCATTTATAGAGGTACACCCCAAGCATCTTCACACCGCTGGAATTAGGTTAATCGGACCAAAAGGGCATAAGTTCTTCTTCTTCTCTTTTGTAATTCGATTAGTTAGTTTTTGATTCCTCAATTGATTATGTTTGGTTGTAAACATTGAATTCTTGTCATCTTTCTTGATTAATGCAATTGATTGCAATTTAATTTCAATATTTACACCTTTTCTTTATGTAATTCTTTTAATGATAATCTAGTCTCATAAGATCTTAACTTATTAAGTTCATATTTGTGGCATTACCTAGATTGACGCCTAGGAAACCATTAGTATTGACAACACTATGGAATTTACGTGCCCCTATTTTCTGAGCTTTAGAATTAGACCGCGTCTAAATAAGGGAAACCGGCTAAGGACCTAAAAGATCTAGACACGCTAGGTTGAATCATTGAAAGAACATAATTAAGGTTCAACTGTTGAGTTAAATTCATCTGTTTTAATTAATTGATAAAGCCATCACCATTAGCATTCATAGGTCGGCTAAACCGCCAATTGATAACCCGAATTCAAGTGCAAAGTAAGGTGGGATAGATCAACTAGGAGTAGGATAATTTAGTTGTTAGTGTAATCACAAACCAAATTTAAGTTCCGCCTATGACACGCAAGGAACCCGAGTAGTTTAGTGTTTGCAAAATATTTTCTCTGTGGGATCGATACCTGGACAAACCAGAATTATTACTTGTCAACGATAGGTACACTGCCTTAGTTGTGCGACTCTAGGTTTAGTTTCATTACTTCGCCTAGGAGCCACCACCTAAGACAAGGGAGGACAGGGAGAACATGAAGTTGGTTCCATATGCTATGGCTATAGGATCAATTATGTACTCCATGCTATGTACGAGACCTGATGTTGCCTTTGCACTAAGTATGACGAGCCGATACCAGCAGGATCCTGGGGAGGATCACTGGAAGGCTGTCAAGGCAATCCTTAAGTACCTTAACCGGACTAAGGATAGCTTCTTAGTGTATGGGGGTCAGGAAGTGCTATCAGTTACTGGGTACACTGATGCAAGCTTCTAGATCGACCAGGATGAGTACCAGTCGTAGTCTAGGTATGTATTTTTGCTAAATGGTGGTTCTGTAAGCTGGAGGAGCTCAAATCAGCCAACCATCATGGACTCTACAATAGAAGCTGAGTACATCGCAGCGTGTGATGCAGCTAAGGAAGTTGTGTGGATGAAGACATTTATCACTGAGTTAGTAGTAGTGCCAACTATCCAGGACCTAGTTGATATCTTCTGTGACAACAATGTGGCCGTTGCACAAGCGAAGGAGCCTCGGTCACACAAGAACACAAAGCACGTGCTCAGAAAGTTTCACCTCATACTAGAGATCGCAGAGAGAGGTGACATTGCATTGCATGGAGTGGACACCGAGGATAATGTCACAGATCCTTTGACCAAGGTGCTGGCCCAGCCCAAGTACGAGGGTCATACCAGATCTATGGGGATTAGGCCCATGCCTAGTTGGAACTAGTGCAAGTGGGAGATTGTTGGATATGCCCTAGTCATGAGGCATTGGTCCTTGTATTTGTATTATACATTTATTGGATTTATGTATTATACTCATTTGTGTTATTAATAAAGGCATTAATTCATTTATTATATTTATCTTGTGCAAACGGAAATATCCATATCCATGATGACAAATGTCATGCACTTAGCAACAGGACCATGGATAGAGTAAACGATATGACCATAAATAGATCCGTAGTCTGTTCGAGTCATGGGAATGAATGGAACGGGAGACTATCATTAACCTGGTCATATGGCGGTGTCTTACCGGTCATTGGACATGGAATGTCAACCAAGTTAATGGGTACATGTAAAAAGGGCATGGTACTGGATAGATCCACTAAACGAGAAATCCACATGGTATAGTATCACAAGTGATTCTTGTGTAGTACTTGTATGGATCCTTTGACCTGATCATATGATGGTGTTGCATGTGAGGTCGCATACTTAGGGGTACGCCTAAAGGGCCTGTAATAGGGTGCTAAGTATGGGTACTTTTGGGTATGTCACTTAGCATGGCAATGCTATGGATATGCAGAAGGGATTTGTCACTTAGTAGTCCACTGGGAAGATATCACCGGCCTCTTGATGAATGTGACTGATAAGAGTCTGGCCACACCCAAACGAGTTGGAACTTGTTTGTGAGCTTCAGTGCATTCGGGATCAAGTTAATGTGCGGACACAAAAGAGGGTGATCAATCCATGCCTCTATGTTGGACACTGATATCAATGACATGTGATGTACAAGTTCAAACTACAAGGTTATGATAACAGGTAGACTGCCATCTCCATCTTAATTGGGGGCTGCAGTGGCTTACTAGAGCCCAACTGCAGTCTAAGGGTACTTTTGGGTATGTCACTTAGCATGGCAATGCTATGGATATGCAGAAGGGATTTGTCACTCAGTAGTCCACTGGGAAGATATCACCGGCCTCTTGATGAATGTGACTGATAAGAGTTTGGCCACACCCAAACGAGTTGGAACTTATTTGTGAGCTTCAGTGCATTCGGGATTAAGTTAATGTGCGGACACAAAAGAGGGTGATCAATCCATGCCTCTATGTTGGACACTGATATCAATGACATGTGATGTACAAGTTCAAACTACAAGGTTATGATAACAGGTAGACTGCCATCTCCATCTTAAGTGGGGGCTGCAGTGGCTTGCTGGAGCCCAACTGCAGTCTAAGGGCCACAGGCCCACTGCCAACATAAAGATGGGCCCACGGGATCGTACACATTGAGCGACTGAACCTGACTTAAGGAATCACATGTATACTTGGAGTATACACTCTAGAGAGAGAGGTATATATTAATTATATTATAAAGATCAATTGGATTGATCATAATAATAAAATTAATATTTGATTGGCTCTTTCATAATTAATTGGATTAATTATGAGATTATTTCCTGGGTGGAAATATTCATATGTATAGGTTTACATATGAATTTATTTTGTGAAGATTTAATTTTAATTTGGTGGATTAAATTAATTAGTCAAACCAATTTTAATTTAAATGTAAATAATATGTTACTTGGTTTAATATATTAAATACATGAGTAAATTAAAGTTGGGCTTGAAATTAATTTAACCCAAAATAATTAACATAGATTTTGGCCTGAAAAAAAGATGGAAGCCCACAGAGATGAAGGAGCCAGCATGGGCCAAAATTCCCTTGTGAATTTCGGCCACCTAGGGTTTAATCACCCTAGGATTTTCGGCCAAGCACACAAGATAATAGACTAGCCGAAATTCTCCAAGCCTCCCTCTCTAAAGTTTTGTGTTTTCTGACGCTAGCACGGGTGGTGTTTGTTTGGCGCTCGTGTACGTGAACGAGGAGGGACTCTAAGTTGATTCCTGCGTTCTTCATCCATCTCTAAAAGAGATATTCTGGGTAAGAGATTTATCTCTTTCAATTAAATTTTTGTTTTTACAATTTCCATCTCAATTGCTCCTGGGCACGGATTTCAGGAAATCATCGCGTCCTTCCGCTTTAATTGGGTGATTTCCGGTGACAAATCCCAACATTTGTCACTCAGCAGTCCACTGAGAAAATATCACCGGCCTCTTGATGAATGTGACTGATAAGAGTGTGGCCACACCCAAACAAGTTGGAACTTGTTTGTGAGCTTCAGTACATTCGGGATCAAGTAAATGTCCGGACACAAAAGAGGGTGATCAATCCACGCCTCTATGTTGGACACCGATATCAATGACATGGGATATACAAGTTCAAACTACAGGGTTATGATTACAGTTGGACTGCCATCTCCATCTTAATTGGGGGCTGCAGTGGCTTGCTATAGCCCAACTGCAGTCTGTGGGCCACGTGCCCACTGCCAACATAAAGATGGGCCCACGGGATCATACGCATTAAGCGAATGAACATAGACTTAAGGAATCACCAGTATACTTGGAGTATACACTCTGGAGAGAGAGCATATATTAATTATTTTATAAAGATCAATTCGATTGATCATAATAATAAAATTAATATTTTATTAGCTTTCTTATAATTAATTGGATAAATTATGAGATTATTTCCTAGGTGGAAATATTCATATGTATAAGTTTACATATGAATTTTTTTTGTGAAGATCTAATTTTAATTCCATGGATTAAATTAATTAGTCAAACAAATTTTAATTAAATGTAAATAATATGTTACATGGTGTAATATATTATATATATGTGTAAATTAAATTTGGGCTTGAAATTAATTTAAACCAGACCAATTAAAATAGATTTGGGCCTAAAAATGAAAGAAGGAAAAGACAGCACAAAAGGAGCCAATTGGGCCAAAATTCTCCTTGCGAATTTCAGCCACCTAGGGTTAAAATAACCCTAGGTATTTCGGCCACCATTAGTACAAGCCATATAGCAGAAATCACCACCTCTTCCCTCTCTATTGTTTGTGTTTTTTTGACGCTAGCACGGGTTGTGATCGTAAGGTGTTCGTGTACGTGAACGAGGAGGGATTCTACCTTGAATCCTGCAGTCTGCATCCATCTCTTATAGAGATAATTCGGGTAAGAGATTTATCTCTAGTTATGAAATTTTTATTTTTGCAATTTCCAACTCAGTTGCTCCTGGGCATGGATTTGAGGAAATCACTGCTTTCTTCCGCTTTAAGTGGGTGATTTCTGGTGATAAATCCCAATACCACCTTGACCACAGCCTGCACTTTGTATGACTGGAAGTAATGGCGCAGCTTCTTGGTCAGCCAGATCATTGCCACACATGTCTTCTCCACCAGTGTATATTTGGTTTCATACTCTAGCAGCTTTTTACTGAGGTAGTAGATAGGGTACTCCTTCTTGTCATCTTGTTCTTATGCCAACATTGCCCCTACAGAGGAGTCTTCAACGGCCAAATACAAGATCAAGGGCTTCCTTGGGATTGGTGGACTCAGAACTGGTGGACTTACCAGGTAAGCCTTCATTTTCTTAAATGCCAATTGACATCTGTCATCCCATATAATCGGCTGATCTTTCTTGAACAGCTTGAAAATTGGCTCACAGGTGGAAGTCAACCGTGCTATGAAGCGACTGACATATTACAAAGAGCCCAAGAATGAATGCACTTCTTTCTCAATTTTTGGGGCCGGCATGTCTCGAATAGCCTTGATTTTATCTGGGTCCATTTCTATCCCTCTCTGGCTGACTACATGACCCAGCAGCTTTCCTGATGTGACCCCGAATATACACTTCTTAGGATTGAGTCGCAAGTTATACTCTCCAATGTGAGTAAGAAATCTATCCAGGATAACAGGATGTTCCTCCCAGGTCATTGATTTGACAAGCATATCATCGACATACACTTTGACTTCTTTGTGGATCATATCATGCAGTAGAGTTGTGATAGCCCTTTGATAAGTGACTCCAGCATTCTTCAACCCAAAGGGCATTACTCTGTAGCAGAAGGTATCCCATTCTGTGATGAATGATGTCTTCACTTTATCAATTACATCCATTAGGATCTGGTTGTACCTTGAAAATCCATCTATGAAGGAATACATTATTGCTTTTGCTGCACTGTCAACCAGGACATCAATGTGAGGCAAGGGGAAATTATCTTTTGGGCATGCTTAATTCAGGTTCATGTAGTCGACACATACCCTGACCCATCCATCCTTTTTAGGTATTGGGATGAAATTGGCTAGCCATTCTGTATACTCCACCACTTCAAGGAATTTGGCGTCTATCTGCTTAGCCACTTCTTCTTTCACTAATGTAGCCCATTCTGGTCTAAATCTTCTTAGTTTTTGCTTAACTGGCTTGAACTTAGGGTCTGTCAGGATCTTGTGAACTGCTATTTCTGTGTCTACACTCGACATGTCTTCGTACGACCAAGCGAAAGCTTTAACATATTTTTGCAATATTCTTGTAAGTTCTCTCTCTTCCTCGGGTTTTAGCTCATGTGAAATGACTACCATTTTGGGATTTTCGTCTGTACTTATGTTGATTCCATGCAATGCAGTGTCATGCATGCTAAATATTCTTGATGGTGATTTAAATGCATGCATAGAATTATCAAGATAAACATCACACAAGTAAGCAAACTGAGATTTCATTGCATTAAACTTATCATAAAGTACATCATTCACATTGAAAATGGAAGAAATAGATACAACAAAATCATTTTCATCCTCCACAGGTGGAGGGCCTTGCACTTCTCCAGCTTCGGCTTTCATCTCCAGAGCATCATCCAGATATACAGCTGTTTCGGTCTCTTTTTCATCAGTGACAGCACTCTTTCCAACTTCAGCCATTTGTGCCTTAGCCTTTTCCATGATCTTGGCTATCTCAGCAACCACAGAATCCAAGTTTACCTTGGCCATCAGCTCTTCACCGATCTTTAGACTTCCCAAATGCCTCCCTCAGAGCGGCAGTTACTTCTACTATTTTATCACAGGCTTTCTCTTCATCTTTTTCCTTGGGCACTTTTCACTACTTCTGCTATCTCTTAAGGAAGCTCTTTTTGCAGAACAACAGACTTAGTGACTACCTCTTTCACCACCATGGGGGCTATTGGTTCTTCCCAGCTTTTCTCAGAGTCTACGACATCAGAAAATATTTCAAAGCCGGGGTATTCAATGTTCCCGACCCTTACTAGTTTAGCTTGGACATTGTATAGCCCTTCTCCTGCCTTCAGGAATGGTTTCATCACAAGCTTACCATTCTTGCCCCTTCTCAGGTTCTTCTGGTCAGCTGTTTCTTCTGTATACCCCAGGCCGAATTGCTTTGTCTTCCCCGAGTCAATGTTAAACTTCGGCACCCCTTGTAGGTTGATTCCAAGTCCTATGTGTTGGATATGCCCTAGTCCCGAGGCATTAGTCCTTGTCTTTGTATCATACATTTGTACATTACTGTGAACTTTATGTATTATACAATTTGTGTCAGGAAATAAAGGCATTAATCTATTTACTCTATGTCTTGTGCTATATTTTAAATAGAGTATCCAATGGACATATCCATATCCATGTTGTCAAGTGTGAGGCACTTGGCAGTAAGACTATGGATAGGGAAAACGATATGGCCATAAAGTCATCCATAGTCTGTTCCAATCATGGGAATGAATGGAACTAAAGACTATCATTAACCTTGGTTGTATGGCGGTGTCTTACCGGTCATAGAACATGGAATGTCAACCAGTTTAATGGGTACATACAACAAGGGCATGGTACTGGATCGATCCACTTAACGGGAATCTACATGGTATATTATCACAAATGATTCTCGCGTAGTACTTGCATAAGTCCTTTGATCAGACCATATGATGGTGCTGCATATGAAGTGGCACACTTTGGTGTACGCCTAATGGGCCTGTAAAAGGGTGCCAAGTATGGGTACGTTCGGGTGTGTCAGTGAGCATGGCAGTACTATGGATATACTGGAGGGAATGTCACTCAGTACTTTACTGAGACGATATCACCGGCCTCTTGATGAATGTTACTGATAAGAGTGTGGCCACACCCAAACAAGATTAGATCTTATTTGTGAGCGTCAGGTCATTCGGGATCAAGTAATGTCCGGACACATATAGAGGGTGATCAACTATGCCTCTGTGTTGGACACCGATATCAGTGACATGGGAGATACAAGTTCAACTACTGGGTTACGGTGACAGTTGGACTGCTATCCCCGTCTTAATTGGGGGCTGCAGTGGCTTGCTAGAGCCCGCTTGTAGTCTGTGGACCTTGGCCCACTGCTAACATAAAGACGGGCCCATTGGATCATACACATTGAATGTCTGGACTTTAACTAGTTGGATTAAGTGTGTACTTGGAGTATACACGTTTGAAGAGAGAGAGATTTATTAATTATATTATAGATCAATTAGATTGATCAAGAGAATATAATTAATATTTATTTTGGCATTCTCTTAATTAATTCAATGAATTAATTTATGAGATTATTTTCTCGGTGGAAATATTTATAAATGTATAGGTTTACATGTATCTCATCTTATATGTGTCTAATTTAATTCCTTGATGAATTTGATGTGTCAAATTAATTTTAATTTAGATGTATGTAACATATCATATGGTACAATATACTTACATACATGTTGAATTACAATGTTATTTGAAATCAAATAAAAAGCAAAGAATTAAAGTGGGCTAGGGCTTGAAATGGTAAGCCCACTTATTCATCATGTCTTGACCGAAATTCATGGTGGATTTTAAGGCAAGAATGATGAGTCTTTAAGATGAGAAGAGTGAGTCATTGTTGGACAAAAGGTAATGATCAAATGGGTGAGTCATGGTGGACTTTTGGTTAGCAAACTTGGACTTTACTAACTTGGATATTCTTGATCATTATGATGAAAGACAAATGAGAAAATATCCCATCTCCTTTTGATCACCTCTTGGCCGAATTCTTCATGTCATGTGGCAAGGAAGATGACTCATTTTGAGACAAATTGCGATGAGTGAATTGGTGAGTCATGGTTGCCTTTTTGGTAAGCAAATTATGACTTTGCTTACTTGGATATTTTGCCTTCTTCTTTGGTAAGATATATAAGGGAAAATTTGATTCTACCAATTTACTCTTACAAGTACTCTTGGCTGCCCAAAATTGCTCTCTCCCTCTCTTCTTGAATTTTCCGAGTCGCTAGCACGGGTTTCAGTCCGAGAGCCGTTCGTGTACGCATCGGTGGAGGAAATGTATACTTGATTTCTGCAATCTTCTTCTATCTCTTATGAGATATCTTGGTAAGACATTTATACTTCTCCTTTGTGTTTTGTTTTTGATTTTCACTACTTAAGCTCCTGGGACCGGATTCGAGGAAATCGACGCGTGTTTCCGCACTTTTGTCGGTCGGTTTCCCGTGACGAATCCCAGCAGTGGTATCAGAGCGGGCTTTTGATCCGTGGAAATCTTTAACTTGGTGGATCCTGTGTTTTAAAATTGGTGTTTGATGGATCGGGATTCTTTCGGTTTTGGGGTTTTATATTTTTCCCCATTTGTTTTTTTTTCAAATTGAAATGGTGTATGCATATTAGGTTATATGTGTATATTTCAATTTGTTTATTTTGTTATGCATGTTGAATTTATTTTTATGCACCTTGAATTTTTTTTATGCATATTGATTTTATTCTTGGTGTATTTATTTCTTCTTTTATGCATGATGAAAAAAAAATAGGGCTTTGTAGGGGGGCAGCAGCCTGCTGTCGGCCAGCTGCTGCTGGCCTCAGCGCCTGGTGCTGGACAGCAGTCTCCCCGCGCGGTTGGCCAGGCCCATTTTTGGATTTGGCGGGATTTTTTGGGCCAGGCCGGATTTTAAAATTTTAATTGGTTTTAAAATTTTGCGTGTTTAAATTTTGGTAATTTTTATGCGCGTGTTTTATGAATGGAATTTATTTTTCGTTCATGCGATATTAATTTTGGAAATTAATACGGTTAATTGAAATTGGTTCGGGTTTTCTTGGCACGATTACCCCGGATGGCTAATTTTGGAATTCATGGTTTCCCAATTAGGTTGGGAGCAATTTTGCCTGGGTTGGAGGCCCAAAGCCCGCACGGGTTTAGAACCGTGATCGGCCAAAATTTGGCGATTTCAAAATAATGGCTGTGGACAAATGAAATCGGATTAATTCATGCATTTGACATGCTTATAAATTACATGATGTATTGGTTTACATGTATGATTGAATATGTGGATGGATGTAAATGGGCCTAATTTATATTGGGTTGTAATATTCTTTTTTGGTTTTTACAACCTGCGTGTCGTTTTCCTTTTATGTACTTTTATTATATCTGTATATTCTGAAATTATGTAAGCAAGGAGCCGATTAGATTGGCGAGCCCAGAAGGAATAGGAGGCGGCCCACCTGATGCTGTTCTAGTATAGGTTTACTAGAATGGTATTAGGATGTAAATTTTTGACCGTTGCATTCCATTCTTTAATTTAATTATGCGGTATTTATTTGCATGTGCGAATATATGTATAAACCCTTTTTCAGCTGTTTTTGCATCTAAGCCGTTATTAATTGAATTGAATAACCAAATGGTAATTACTAAGTCTCTTAAAAGTGCTTCTCTCATTCATAACCTACTCGAATTGGGGATAGGCCAGATGTATACCAACCCTCATTGGATGCACTGGAGTATCGTCATTTTGTATTGGGTTGGAGTATTGGTTACTTTAACACTTGGATGGAGGTTTTGACTTAGCGTTGGCAGTAGGATGTTCCTGGCCCTAAGCAGAGATGGGTAAGTGCCAACAGACCCATCAAACCGAGAGTCCCTAAGATGGGATTGGACGCCTTTCCTACCTAAAAATTGGGGCATAGTTGTTCCAGGCCCTCGTCTGACTATATCTTGATATAATATGGATCTCGGCCCATGAGCCCAACAACTCGGATTAATTAATAACATGGTTCATTATTAATTATTTTATGGGAAAAATTTGTTAAGTCCTTTATTAACACTCAATTTTTTTTTCTGTGTAGTAATCAATGGCATCGAATAACAGTTTATCACTGCGCACTATCCTTGAGAAGGACAAGATATCTTGGTCAGACATTTATGCTCCTCCTTTGTGTTTGGTTTTTGATTTTCACTACTTAAGCTCCCGGGACCCGGATTCGAGGAAATCGACGCGTGTTTCTGCACTTTTGTCGGTCTATTTCCCGTGATGAATCCCAGCACTATGCCCGGGGACAAAATTCTGTTTGTGCAAATATTTCGATAGCCACTCTGGCATATAATTTTCATAAATGACCATTGGAGCATCTGTGGTTTCCTCTTCCCCGACCATGGTGATTTGAAACCCGCCAAATGGTACAACCCCTTCATTTACAGCAGCAATCATAGACTAGGCATCCGCCTCGACAGTCACAATCTCTCCATTTATCGGGAAATTTATTTTCTGATGCAAGGTAGAAGGGACACCTCCTAATGGGTGGAACCATGGTCTTCCTAATAGCATGGAGAAAGTGATCGGGATGTCTATCACAGTGAACACGACCATTGACTTGATTGGCCCGACCTCCACTTCAGTTTCAAAAGTCCCAATTACAGTTCTATTGGAGTCATCATATGCCCAGATCACCATTGAGGAAATCATTAACGCATCTTCATCCAGACCCAAACATGGTAGCATTTTCGATGGACATATGTTTAGCGCCGATCCATCGTCCACCATCATATATGGCATTATTTTGTCCATCACATAGGCTCTAATGTAAAAGGCCTTATTATGAGCTTTCACCTTGCTGGGCAGATCTTTTTCAGAGAAAATAATGTCAGGAGACCCAAAATGGATCTTATCCAACAGACAACACATGGCTTCTGGTGATGCAATGGGGGACACTTCAATTTCTGAGAGCTTCTTTACTAAGGCTGCCCTATGATCCTTCTAGGTCAAAAGCAGATGCCACAAGCTAGCTTGGGTAGGGGTTTTCTTCAACTGAAAGGCAACCAGATCTTCTTCCTCAACTCTCTCCTATATTGATGTGCTACTCGACCCAGTTACCGGGGCCTTGTGTTTCACTTGGGTTGCTGGTTGATAAACCCTACCACTTCAGGTCACATTATGAACCTCTTGAATTTTCAGCTTTTCAATAACCAGTGGCTTAACTGTCTCCTCCCCACCAAACTCTTTGTATTCATACTCTGAGTCAAGGTCATTCAAGCTTATCGGCTTGATTTCTTTCTGTTTCGTTTGCTCCCCATTTTCTTATTCTACCTCGTTTTCACCAACCAGTATGGACTGAATAGCAGGTTTTGCTTGAAGGACTTGAGCAAAGATAAACTTGGCCGGTAATCTCGAATATACCATGTTAACCCGCTTCTTAAAAGCCGGCAATGGATTAGTCTTTGTACTAGGCTTAGTAGGCTCCTGCAATTTCCCTTCATCAATCAGCTTTCGAATGGCGTCCCTTAATTTGAAGCAATTATTGGTTCTGTTGCCAGTCACTACATGATACGTGCAGAAATTATCTTTATCTGCATCAGCATGCTTTTCAAATGGCCTTAGGGACTGCAACAATCCGCCATTTCTGCACTTTGCAAATATTTTGACCAATGGAAGAGTCCAATGAGATATACCATGTCCTTCTGGATTCCTATTTTGATTGCTTTGTTGCTGGGTCACCATGGCAACCTCGACCTATTTTACTTCCAAAGACTACCCCTACTTGCCTCTAGAACCTGAGCTAGAACCACCTCTAGATCCGGCCACAACTGTCGACCTATGCCCAGAGCTATAGCCTGAACTTCTACCACCTTTATGGCTTGCTGCTTTCTCAATTTTCATGGCCATGCTGTATACTTCACTAAGCTTACTAAATGGATGAAACTTCATATTGCTGTTGAAGATGTCCCTACTGCCGTCAATCAGCTTCTGTATCAATTCATCAGGGCAGTTTTTCAGAAGGATCATCTTGTTCATCCATCGATAATAATATTCATCGAAAGACTCATTGGGCTTTTACTTGATTCGCTCCAAGTCATACAGCTTCACCTGAATCTTGGTGTTGAAGCTGTAATATTTAATAAATGTTGCCGATAAAGCTTCCCAGTCTGACTGCTCTTCCTCTGATAAAGAATTATACCAGCCCAATGCTCCTCCCTTAAGTGTAGTCGAGAAGAGGTTGATGAGTTGTTGCTTAGTGGCACCCGCCGTCAACATGACTCGGGCGTAGAGATTCACGCGGGCCTCTGGTGAACCCATTCCCTTGTAATAAGGAACCTTTGGCACTTAAAAACCAATAAGGAAAGTCTCAATGCCTTTTACTAATCATGGCATCCACATTAACCAACTTCTAGGATTCAGAACTGACACTGGCCCCTTTCTTCAGTTGGCCCACAACTTCATCTAGCTCAGAATACTTCGCCTTCAGTTTTCTTTCCATAGCTGCCTCAATTTCTTGTAGATTCTCTAAACTAGCTGAGGTATCACCACCCTGCTGGGATGATTCAGCCTCTTTCTGCTTTCCAGCCCCACTAGCACCAATTTCCTCGACTTCCCTCGTAACAGCTCGCATTTCCTCCTTGAGCATATCATAGAAATCCTATGATCTCAGGAAATCCTTTAGGGCATCAGCAAGACTTGGTGTCAGATTAGCCATCTCAAATTCTTCCCCAGAATCAGACTTACTTTCTATTTCTACTGCTCTTTGTTCCCCAATAGCCCTCAAAGCCTGAGATCTTGTCCAAGGTTGCTCCAGTTTATTCTGCTCAACATCACACGGGAAATGTTTAGGGACAATGAATGAATGGAATGGTGACATGAAGAGTGATACATTAAAGGTGATTTATGATGAATGAATGAGATAATGTTGTGAGTGAAATGATGATATGAATGATCTCTATTTATTATCATTTTTCTCTTTTGGGATATTCCAAAAACGCCCAATGCCATGCAAAAGATTATGCAAAAGGATCATGTGGGGACCCCACACGGACAAGGGTTCAGCGCTTTTGGGGGACCTACTGAATTTTGTGAAATGGTCGTGTGTGTGCCGACACAGGGGCAGAGTTTCGACAATTTGTAGGTCTTTGATATGACATGAAATGGTCACATGGGGCCGCCCCACGGACAGAGTTCTGATGCTTTTGAGCCATGTGATATGAAATGATGTTATAAGAAAGTCACATGTAAAGGGGACACGGATAGAGATTCGGTGTTAGCAGAGCACCTTTTATGATTTAGTTATGTTATGAAATGCCCTTATATGTGTACTAATTCGGTACTCGGGAAGTACCTTAAATGGTGTAATAATGTCATGAAGTGATCCGATGTGGGCCACGGTGTCACATGATATTTATGATAAATGAGCATGGTTTCATGAAATGCCTCATGTCAATCATCACACGGAAATAAACCTAGGACCATTGTGGTCTCTATTGAATGAGAGGATTTGGAGAAATGGCCGAGGGCAATCTGGTGCACTGGCAGAACACGGGTAGTTTTGGGACTCCCGATATGTTATGAAATGATTATGATGGGTGTCCTTGGAATGTCCCTAATTTAAATGAGATGAAATGATATGGATGCTTATGTCACACAAAATGCAAATGGCTGCACAAAAATGTGGTTAGGATGCATGACATACATAATGATGTTATGTGTGCCTTGTGAAAATGCTAACACACAAATATAATGTTATGGCTGCAAAAATAATGGTTAGTATGAATAACACACATATGATTTAATTTTCACACACAAAAACAAAATGCAAGTGGCTGCATAAAGATGTGGGTTTGTATCACACAAATGTTTTGTGTATATGGCGTGTCATGCTTATGAAAATAACAATGATGGTATGTCACGGGAGGGTGAGAAACACATAGCACACGAAACGTATTCCTCCACCCTTATTCCTCCAAATGTGGTCAATCTTTGAAAATTCTAACCGAGTCCTAGGTGGGGTTCTCTTCAATCATCAACCGGGGATGATGAAGGCATAATATATAACATTCATACAATTTATTTTGGTATCCTAAGGGAATCTAACTAAGGTTGCCTATATGAGTTCGGTCCAAGTCGGGTTAAAATCAAGGCTCCTATAGCAAAGTATACTCCTCACTTCTCCCCACTGAAGAGTCTGAATGAAGGGGTTCGTACGAGGCTATGGGTGGTGTTTCGTATCCGTGCCTCTAAGACCAAGAGGAACATAGGCGACACTTCAACAATTCACCGGGCTAAAAACGGGATACTTAACCTAATGCAAGAATGTCTAACTAAAGAATGCAAAATAAAATACCAAACAAGAATCATCCACCTTATTTTGATTAGACATTTTTCAAGGCTTGTCAAATTCTTTTAAGTTTTTAAGAAAACTTTTGTATGAATTCCCTAGCGGAGTCGCCACTGTGAGCGGATGAGGTTTTTGACGGAGCGCGGACTCTCTTGGAAGGGAGCCTCGATATCGGGCAACCCTCCCACGCATGGGGTTTTTATGATGAAAATTCATTTTTAGAAAATTAGATTAATTCATAAAAGAACCGAGACCTAAGTCTCGATGAATAGTGTAGGAGTCACCACCCGGCTCAACTCAATCGGGAAATTTCAGTGTAGCTGAATCAGACGAAAGGCCGCTACACTATCCAAAAATCTAGGTCTGGACAAGTCCCCTATTTCGTGTCTAATCAAAATAAAATTCAGCCAATGTTCATAGATGGTATTTTATAATTCTAAAGTCAATTTTATTAAATAAAAGCATGCGGCGTACACACAGATAAATAAAATAGAAAGCAGTAAAATAATTAAGTTATTACAACCCGATTGAATAAAAAAGTAAAAACAAAAACTCTCAACCTCACCTTACAGACGCCTAAAATACACGATTTGTCTAAAAAATACAACCGCCTAAAATACACGGATTAAGCAATTAATTACATCAAAATGAAAAATAAAATAAATTGAAAGCCACAAAACAGACGGTTAGCACAGTTTATAGCACACCACAAATAAGACTCAATCAGGATAGAATTAGGAAATTGGAAATTGGGAACATGCATTTAGTGGGGATAACGGGGTCGGCTTGGCTAGCTGGCCCGATCAGACCTGGAAAACATTTTGAAACATCCCTATATTTTTGGTTTTGTGAGAAAATCAATTTGAAAACATTTTCTTTTTCGGTTTACTTTAATTTAACATGTGAGGTGGGTCGGTTTTCGGGAGAATCGGGTCTCCATCGTTGTATTGTTCTAAATGCAATAACATTGAAAATTAAATCTAAGGTCTTGAATGCACACAACAAAATTCATTTTTGATAACTTTCTGATTTTTCTAAATTTTTATGGATTTTTAGGAATTTTTGTGGATTAAACTGGAAATCCTGCTTCTAGACCGAAGTTACAGTCGTGCGACTGTAACTACAGTCGTATGACTGTAATTACAGTCGTGCGACTGTAATCCTTCCAATTCCAGAAAATTGTCAAAATTTTATTTAAATAAAACTAAAAGTCACGGGAATTCAAGAACACTCGTACGACTGTTCTTCACCACAAGAACAGTCGTATGGCTGTTCTTGATTTCCAAAAATAGCAAGTCTGAAAATTGAGTTTCGTTACAAAAAAACACACCAAATCACCCCAAAGAAGCAAGAAAATGAAGGTTTGAAGTATGTTTACCTTTGTAGCGCTGATCCACCGTAGGATTGACCGCTGGAAACACCCCAATCATCTCCAAATTGCTTCTTTTTCCTTTGAGCTAAGGTTTGAAAAGTTGTCCAAATCTCCAAAATGTCACGGATTCTAATTGGTTTAAGGTCTGAAATTGATTGAGTTTTAAGTGTCAAGTTATTAACTTATGATTTCTATCAAGTTTTAACTTTTACACTTAAGAATCAAAAGGAAAAGAGGAGAAAAAGATGGCTTGAGCTTGGTTTTTTCTTTTTCTCTCCTTTTTTCTCTCTTTTCTCTCTCAAATCTGCCAAATCCTAAGAGTCCCAAAAAAAGTCCCTCACTTTCTCTTCCTATTCCCTTTTATTCTGCTCTTTCTTGCTGGAGAAAACGAGCATTAATTGCTCTGAAAATCAATCCCCTTTTTTTATGTAATAGGGTCTGGGCTGCTGTACCTGCTTCGGTATTATAGTCGTACGACTATAATACAGCCCCACGACTATAATTACAGTCGTGGCGTGACACACACTTTTCTTTTTTTTTAAGTCTGGAAAATTCTGGCGCCTACACCAGCAGAAGCTCTTCTACTATTCTCCAGCAGGATCCTTTGCGCTATTCCCCAGCGGAAACATCACAACGAACGCCAACACTTTCTCTCCAACAGTCATGGTACTTCCCCAACAGCCATTGCATATCCCCGCACATCCCTAGTAGAGGTGCGAGAATCACATCGCATAAAGAATATGCTTCCTAACTAGATCAGCTATAAACGTGATGTACCTTCCTTAGCCAGAGGCGTGACCTGATCTCCCTAACAAGGGCATAGCATTTCAAAGCTGAACGAATAGCGAGGAGTACATCTCCCAGAATCCATTCACATAAGCATACATTGAAACATGCAAATACATACATTCAAAACAGACGCACACATGCATACATACATCACAACCAATCCAGGTACAGGTACCCGCCACCATCGTCGAGCCGTCCCGATCGCTCTCGAAGCAGAAAATAGTCCAACACTGAGGCATTCACCAGGTCTCAAGAGACAAGGCAGAGTCGAGCGGACCCAAACCTTAACATCTCAAGTACCCAGGGGCAAGTCAATCAAACCGTATTTATTCTTGAACGAAGGGGCGAAAATTTTTGTTCCCAAAACTATCGATCAAGGAATAAATACTCATCCTCAACCTGATTCCAAAATTATCACTCCTAAAGTCACCTACCTCAAGCAAGATTCCTAATCCTTGAAAACCTATCCAAGCAAGATTTCAAATCCTTCAAACTTCTTCAAGCAAGGTTCCTAATCCTTGAAAACCATCCAAGCTAGATTTTGAATCCTTGGAACTCCTTCAAGCAAGATTCCTAATCCTTGAAAACCTATCCAAGCTAGATTTTGAATCCTTGCAACTCCTTTAAGCAAGATTCCCAATCCTTGAAAACCATCCAAGCTAGATTTTGAATCCTTGAAACTTCTTCAAGCAAGATTCCTAATCCTTGAAAACCAATCCAAGCTAGATTTTGAAACGTTGAAACTCCTTCAAGCAAGATCCCTAATCCTTGAAAACCAATCCAAGCTAGATTTTCAAACCTTGAAACTCCTTCAAGCAAGATTCCCAATCCTTGAAAACCTATCCAAGCTAGATTTCAAATCCTTGAAACTCCTTCAAGCAAGATTCCCAATCCTTGAAAACCTATCCAAGCTAGATTTCGAATCCCTGAAACTACTTCAAGCAAGATTCCCAGTCCTTGAAAACCTATCCAAGCTAGATTTCAAATCCTTGAAACTACTTCAAGCAAGATTCCCAATCCTTGAAAACCATCCAAGCTAGACTTTGAATCCTTGAAACTTCTTCAAGCAAGATTCCCAATCCTTGAAAACTGTTCAAGCCAGATTTTGGGTCCTTGAAAGCCAATTCAAGCAAGATCCTAGATCCTTGAAACCAATTCAAATCCCCAGCAGATCCACCTCAGGTAACCTAAAGCTAGTATCGGTACAGATCAGCTTCACTTAAAATCCACAACAGAACCTCGCCTTGGGTAACCTAAACCCGGTATCGGCTTATTCCATCATCAACCTCGCCTCGGGTAACGTAAACCTGGTATCGGCTTATTCCATCATCAACCTCACCTTGGGTAACCTAAACCCGGTAGGTATGTCTTTCTTTCCTTCGGCTTACAGCGCTTTCATTCACGTTCTCAAATTCCCCTCATGCAAGGGGCAGCTGTAAGCACCGGGTTTTCCCGACCTCTATGATGAGAATTCCTATGTTACCTGTGGAGAAGACGGACTTGAAAATGATCAGAATGTCACCCGAAGTATCTCAAACGTCCTGAAAACCAAGCTATCCGCGATCTGAAAACTTCAGAAATGGTCGTCCGCGCACACTACCAAGCCATCTTTCTTTCACCAAAAAGATGATGAAAGGATGAGCTCCACTAATCCCTAACGGTAGCTAATAGGGGGTAGACCATGCTTATCTTCTCTAACATCCAAGAAAGGGGCATCCCCGTAATCACACTACTCTGAAGCTATTGCGATGAGTCAGATCTCTTCCTTGTTGGGATTTTCACCGGAAATCATCCGCATAAATGCGAAAGATCACGAAAATTTCCTCAAATCCGTGCCCAGGAGCAATTGAGATGAAAATTGTGAAATAAAAAATTTTATCATGAAGAGTTTAAACTCTTACCAGGAGTATCTCTTCTAGAGATGGCTGCAGAAATCAACGTAGATTCCCTCCTCGTTCACGTACACGAACGCCTATGGAACACGACCCGTGCTAGTGTTGGAATCGAAAAACCTTTGAGAGAGGGAGAGAGATTTTGGCTATGGCTTGTATGTCGGCTCCCTTGGCCAAAAATCCCTAGGTATTTTACCTAGGGTGGGCCGAAATTTTCCTTGAGATTTTGGCCCAATTTTCTTCCTTGTCTCATGTGGGCTTTTCTCCTTTTAAAACCCAGTCCAATAATAATTTGCCAGGACCAATTAATTATCAAACCCAATTTCATTTAACTTGTATCTTTAATATATTATTCCAAATAATATATTTGATATAATTAAATTAAAATCAATTTGATCAATTAATTATACCATGGAATTAATTTTGACATTCATAAGACAAAGACACATGCAAACCTATACATGTGAAATATTTCCACCTAGGAAATAATCTTATAAATTAATATAATTAATTATGAGAAGGCCAATCAAATATTAATTTTATTATTATGATCAATCCAATTGATCTTTATAATATAATTAATATAATTATCTCTCTTTGGTGTGTATACTTCAACTATACAGGTGATTCCTAAAGTCCATGTTCAGACACTCAATGTGTACGATCCCGTGGCCCATCTTTATGTTGGCAGTGGGCCTATGGCCCACAGACTGCAGGCATGCTCTAGCAAGCCACTGCAGCCCCCAATTAAGATGGAGATGGTAGTCCAACTGTAATCATAACCCTATAGTTTGAACTTGTATATCCCTTGTTATTGATATCGGTGTCCAACACAGAGGCATGGATTGATCACCCTCTTTTATGTTCAGACATTAACTTGATCCCAAATGTACTGATGCTCATAAATAAGTTCCAACTTGTTTGGGTGTGGCCACACTCTTATCAGTTATATTCATCAAGAGGTTGGTGATATCTTCTCAGTGGACTACTGTGTGACAAATCCCTTCTGCATATCCATAGCATTGCCATGCTAAGTGACATACCCGAAAGTACCCATACTTTGCACCCTATTACAGGCCCTTTAGGCATACCCCTAAGTATGCGACCACACATGCAACACCATCATATGGTCAGGTCAAAGGATCCATACAAGTACTACACGAGAATCACTTGTGATACTATACCATGTGGATTTCTCGTTTAGTGGATCTATCCAGTACCATACCTCTTTTGCATGTACCCATTAACTTAGTTAACATCCCATGTCTAATGACTAGTAAGACACCGCCATACAACCAGGTTAATGATAGTGTCTAGTTCCATTCATTCCCATGACTGGAACAGACTACGGATCTCTTTATGGTCATATCATTTTTCCTATCCATGGTCTTACTGCCAAGTGCATGACACTCGTCATCATGGAAATGGATATGTCCATTGGATACTTCATTTAAGATATTGCACAAGATAATATATAATAAATGAATTAATGCCTTTATTAATGACACAAAATATGTATAATACATAAATCCAATAAATGTACAATTCAAATACTAGGTCCAATGCCTCGGGACTAGGGCATATCCAACAATCTGCCACTTACACTAGTTCCAACTAGGCATGGGCCTAATCCCTATAGATCTAGTATGACCCTCATGCTTGGGCTAAGCCAGCACCTTGGTCAAAGGATCTGCGACACTATCCTCGGTGTCCACTCTATGCAATGCAATGTCACCTCTCTTCGTGATCTCTCGTATGAAGTGAAACTTCCTGAGCATGTGCTTTGTGTTCTTATGCAATCGGGGCTCCTTAGCTTGTGTACCTACCCCATTGTTGTCACAGAAGATATCAACTAGGTCATGGATAGTTGGCACTACTCCCAACTCAGTGATAAACTTCCTTATCCATACAGCTTCCTTAGCTGCATCACACGCCGCGATGTACTCATCTTCTGTTGTAAAGTCCATAATGGTTGGCTGCTTTGAGCACCTCCAGCTTACAGCACCACCATTTAGCAAAAACATGCACCCAGACTGCGACTAGTACTCCCCCTAGTTGGTTTGGAAGCTCACATTAGTGTACCCAGTAATTGACAGCTCTTCCTGAGCTCCATACACCAAGAAGCTATCCTTAGTCCAGTTAAGGTACTTGAGGATTGCTTTGACAGCCTTCTAGTGATCCTCCCTGGGATCCTGCTGGTATTAGGTCGTCATACTTAGTGCAAAGGCAACATCAGGTCTCGTACATAGCATGGAGTACATAATTGATCCTATAGTCGAAGCATATGAAACCAATTTCATGTTCTCCCTGTCCTCCCTTGACTTAGGACAATTCTTCTTACTATGTTTCAGCCTATGACCCATTGGCAAGAAGCCTTTCTTAGCTTGATCCATGCTGAACCTTTTCAGAACTTTATCTATGTATGAGGCCTGACTTAGGCCCAGAAGCCGATTTGATCTATCCCTGTAGATCCTGATCCCTAGGATCATCTCAGCTTTGCCTAAGCCCTTCATTGTGAAGCACTTACACAGCCATACCTTTACTCCTTGCAGTGTCAGTATGTCACTTCCAATGAGTAGGATGTCATCAACATAAAGTACCGAGAATGTGGCAATGCTCCCACTAATCCTCTTATACACACAAGGTGTTGGTGTGCCCTAGATCTTAGGGCATTGGATTCTTGTATTTTGTATTATACATTAAGAGTCATGTATGAATACATTATTTGTGTCACATTAATAAAGGCAATTAATCTATTTCATTTATATCTTGTGCTATAATATGAGTAGAGTATCCATTGATTGGTAATCATAAAACCTATCCCAAGTCTATTCTAATCATGGGAACGAATAGAACCACAGACTTGTATATTCGATGACTGTATGGTAGTTCTTAACTAGCCATAGTACTTGTATAGTCAGTCATGAATATAGGTACATGTCATTGACATGGGACTGGATCCATCCGCACAAGAAAGCCACATGGTTGTCATGTCATAGGTCTTTCTTGAGTAGGTCTCTTTTGTCCTCAGACCAGATTTCATTATAATATCAATATGGAATCCGGTTCACTTTGACATACACCTAACAGGTCTATAAAAGGATGCTAAATACGGGTATGATTGGGTGGACCGGTGAACATGTTGATATTGATGATGAAGTGATGGAATTGCCACTCGGGTAACACCAAGATGATATCATTGGCCACTTGATGAGTGGGACTAATAAGTGTATGGCCATACCCAAATAAGTTGGTTGCTTATTTGATTAATCAGTTAACTCAAGATCAAGAAATATAATAAAAAACAGAAGAGGATGACAGACACCATGCCTCTTGTTTATTCATATCGATATCGTTAGGCAAAGGACACTATGAGATTACTACTGGGTGAGTGTCTTCAAAAGACTGCTGCATCTCTGTCTTAATTGGGGGCTGTAATGGTTTGCTAGAACCCACTTACAGTCTGTGGGCCTTGGGCCTACTGCCAACATAAAGACAGACCCATAGGATCGTGCACATAGATCAACTGAGCTGGAACTTATAGAAATTGTACATGTAATGTACATTGGAAGGAATGCGTTAATTAATTAGTTGACATTCGGTGTCAAGGTAATTAATTGACATTGGGTTGAATTTAATTTAATTAATAAGTTTACGTAATGTAATTAATTAATTTATCAATTAATTGAATTACATAAAGTAAACAATTAATTAAATAATTTTCCTAAATAGGAAAATTAAATACATGTGTTGTATTAACTTAAGTGTGATTTAATTTTATTTAGGGGTAATTAAATTTAGCCAAATGGAATTAAATTACATAGTATATACTTTTTAATTAAAGTTTATTTATGTAATTATAATCCTAGTGGGCTTGGGTTTAATTAACCTAATTAAAACCCAACTAGAGAAGGTGTCTATATAAGGGCACACTTAAGGAAGAAAAACCTAATTCAACTCTAATTAATTGCTGGAAATTTCAGCCACCAAATGCAGCCCCAAAACAGCCGAAAATCTCAGCATTAAACCTCCATTCCTTCGCGTCTTTGGCTAGCACCGGTTCCCGCTCAATAGTTGGTCGTGCACCGGACTTTGGAGGTTGCAGTTTCAAGAAACGATTCTGCAGCAGTCTCTAGAGGAGACGAATCCGGTGAGTTAATCTCTCTTGATTCTTATTTGATTTTATTCTAATTAATAGTAATTGGACATGATAGGTGGATTCTAGGAAATTTTAAACGGTGTATTTTCCGCTGCGCCACGTTATTTTTCCAATGACGAATCCCAACACAAGGCTCATCTTGATTCTGTATGAAGCCATATTCCTTTTTAGCTTCATTGAATCTAAGATTCCAACTACTGGATGCTTTCTTCAATCCATAAATGGACCTTTGAAGTTGGCATACCCTCCCTGGATACACTGGATCGACAAAACCCTCAGGTTGTGTCATGTACACATCCTCGAGTAGCTTTCCGTTAAGGAAAGCTGTTTTGACATCCATTTGCCAGACCTCATAGTCGTACCATGAGGCTATGGCTAGCAAGATCCTGATGGATTTGAGTATGGCTACTAGTGAGAAAGTTTCATCATAGTCTATTCCATGGACTTGTCTGAAACCTTTCGCAACCAGATGCCCCTTGAAGGTATTATCAGCTTTTAGCTTGTAGCACCACTTGCAATCAATTACCTTAGCACCCGGAGGTGGATCAACCAAGTTCTAAACCTGGTTATCATACATAGATTGCATCTCTGCCCCTATGGCTTTACACCAATTTGCACACTGTGGGCTTACCATAGCCTCCGGGTAGGTTTTGGGTTCTTCCTCATCCAAGATGAGAAGAGTTTGATCATTGGTGACAAGGAAACCATACCTCTCTGGTTCCTGATGATCCCTACCAGACCTTCTAGGTCCTTGTATGGCCTGGGTCGGCGCTTCCTCCCGTGGAAGCTCCACCTGGGCCTCCGAGTTATCCTCTTTAGGAGCTTGTGGACTTTGAACTTCCCTGAGTTCAACATTGCTCCCACTGTCTTTCTTGGAAAGGAATTCCTTTTCTAGGAAGACCCCCTTCCTTGCCACGAACACCTTGTTCTCGGTGGGGTTGTAGAAGTCATACCCTTTGGTTTCACTAGGATAGCCCACAAACAGGCATTTATCGGTTTTGGGCTCCAGCTTGCCACTAGTCAATCTCTTGACATGTGCTTTGCATCCCTAAATCCTCAGGGAAGACACATTGGGCTCCCTGCCCATCCATATCTGATATGGGGTCTTTTCCACTGCCTTAGTTGGAGTATTATTTGAAATAAGAGCAGCTGTCTCTAGGGCGTGTCCCTAGAAACTTATTGGGAGAGAGGGTTAAGTCATCATCGAGTGAACTATGTCTAACAGGGTCCTATTCCTCCGTTCGGACACCCCATTCCACTGTGGTGTTCTTAGAGGAGTGAGCTGTGGAACTATTCCATGCTCTCTCAAATATGAGTCAAACTTTAGGCTCGTATACTCACCTCCTCGGTCTGATCGAAGGGCTTTGATATTTCTTCCTAGCTGGTTCTACACTTCGTTCCTAAATTCCTTGAACCTATCAAGGGTCTCAGATTTATGTTTCATCAGATAGACATAGCCATATCTGCTGAAATCATCCATGAACGTGACGAAGTACAAATGTCCACCTCTGGTCACTACGCTCATGGGCCCACATACGTATGAATGCATTAGGTCCAATAAGCCAGTGGCCCTTTCAGCCTTCTTGCTAAGAGGCGTCTTCATCATTTTGCCTCGTAAACATGATTCGCATGTATCAATTGACTCCAAGTCAAATGACCCTAAGACTCCCGCCTTGTGAAGCCTAGCTATGCGCTTCTCGTTTATATGGCCTAAACGACAGTGCCATAGGTAGACAAGATTAAGTTCATTAGGCTTAACCCTTTTGGTGTTTATGTTATAGACATGATTGGTTTCTTTTAAGTCCAGGATATATAGGCCATTATTTAATAGAGCTTCTCCATAAAATAATCCCCCTCTAGATAAAGAAATTCTACCATTTGAAATAGTAAAATAAAGTCCATGTTTAGATGCTTAATGTGTACGATCCCATGGGCCCATCTTTATGTTGGTAGTGGGCCTATGGCCCACTGACTACAGGCGGGCTTTAGCAAGCCACTGTAGCCTCCAATTAAGATGGAGATGGCAGTCCAACTCTAATCATAACCCTGTAGTTTGAACTTGTATATCCCTTGTCACTGATATCGGTGTCCAACACAGAGGCATGGATTGATCACCCTCTTTTGTGTCCGGACATTAACTTGATCCCGAATGTTCTGATACTCACAAACAATTTCCAACTTGTTTAGGTGTGGCCACACTCTTATCAGTCAAATTCATCAAGAGGCCGGTAATATCTTCTCAGTGGACTACTGAGTGACAAATCCCTTCTACATATCCATAGCATTGCCATGCTAAGTGACATACCCGAATGTACCCATACTTGGCACCCTATTACAGGCCCTTTAAGCGTACCCCTAAGTATGCGACCTGGCATGCAACACCATCATATGGTCAGGTCAAAGGATCCATACAAGTACTACGCGAGAATCACTTGTGATACTATATCATGTGGATTTCTCGTTTAGTGGATCTATCAAGTACCATGCCCCTTTTGCATGTACCCATTAACTTGGTTGACATCCCATATCCAATGACCGGTAAGACACCGCCATACAACCAGGTTAATGATAGTCTCTAGTTCCATTAATTCCCATGACTAGAACAGACTACGGATCTCTTTATGGTCATATCGTTTTCCCTATCCATGGTTTTACTGTCAAGTGCATGACACTCGTCATCATGGAAATGAATATGTCCATTGGATACTTCATTTAAGATATTGCACAAGATATATATAATAAATTAAGTAATGCCTTCATTAATGACACAAAATATGTATAATACATAAATCCAATAAATGTACAATACAAATACGAGGTCCAATGCCTCGGGACTAAGGCATATCCAACATTCCTCCCTAGTGTTAGTTAGTAGAAGCACCCACTAGTCTCCTCTGGAAGCCAAAGAAGGATCCACTTGTCCCCACAACCAATGAAAGGCCTTCTCATCCGTAACGCTAGCCAAAGACAAGAAGACCATAAACATTGTGTTGGGATTTGTCCTCGAAAAATGAATCAAAAGTGGCAGAAGCTATTTTCATTATTCTTAAATCCGGATCTAGAAACTTATGTGGATGAAATCAAAATCAAAATTTTGAAGAGAACAAAAGATCAGATCTCACCTTTTGTGTCTTTTCCAGAGACTACTAAAGAACCAAGCAAGATCCCCTCCATGCTCACATACACGGAATGCCAATGGAATCGACACCTATGCTAGCGTAGGATTTAGAGCAAGGGGAGAGAGGGGGGCCGAAATTTCTAAAGTGAAATTAGGTTCAAGGGTTTGACTTAAGCGTATTTATATAGTGTGTAAACCCAAGGTCTAATTAATTCACCATAGTTTAAAATTAATTTTCCAATTGATTTAATTTTTCTGAATATAAATTAACTCATACCATATGATATAATTTATAACATGTTAATTAAATGCAATCGGTCTATTAAAATTACCCTAATAATTAATTAGACTAGACTTCAGAAATAGTATATATAAACTTATATATATATATATATATTAATTTAATTTCCAACCAGGAAATTGATTCATATAATTAATTTATTCAATTAATTCTATGAAATAATCAGTCCTAATTGATTAAATCATTTTGATCAATCCAATTGATCTATGATTCAATTAATAACTCTCCCCACAGGTTAATATACTCCATACTCCAAGTATATATGTGATCCGCTAAGTATTGGTTCAGATGTTCAATGTATACGATCCTATAGGCCCGTCTTTATGTTGATAGTCGGTCCTAAAAAGCCATTATAGCCCCCAATTAAGATGGAGACTGTAGTCTAATGAAAGTCATAACCCTATTGTGAGTGGACGACATTTTTGATATTATGAAACACTGTGAAGCGAATCGAGAACATTTTCATAATTGCAGTTTTATTTTATAATTATCACATGCAATTCATTTTTGGAAAAATCATATTTTCATAAAAGATTCGAGATCAAAATCTCTATGAAAATATAAGAGTCATCACTAGGCTTAGCTCAATCGGGAAATTTAGGCATAGCTGAAACCAAGAGAGGGCCACTATACCTTCCAGAGATCTAGGTCTTGATGAGTCAGTTACTTGTTATCTAATTAAAACAGGTACTTTAACAATTTGATTATAGTATTTTATTAAACTAAATCGATTTTATTAGAGCATATGACATTCATGCAAGGTACTGAAAGAAGTAAATAAATTAATTATACAAATCGAATCACATAGACTACCCTATGGGATACATATGAATCAAATGGGGAATCGGGATACAATCGCCTATAATACACAAAGTTATCTATAATAATAAAATCTAAACATACATCTATTCTTCCAAAACAGACTTTAGTATGCGAATAATTGCACATAGGACTCAACCACGATAGAATGGGATAATAAATGAGTCAGGGTCATACATTTAGGGGGGATAACCAGAGTGATTCGACAAATCCCACTGACTAGACCTGGAAAACATTTTGAAATGTCCCTATGTCGATTTTTGAGAAAGCAGTTTTGAAAATGAATTTTTCCAATTAATTAGTTAACATGTCAAGTAGGTTGATTCTATTGGGATTTTTCACCGGAAATCAACCGATAAAGTAGAAGAACACGTTGATTTCCTCAAATCTGTGCCCAGGAGCTAATCAGGTGGAAATCAAAAACGAAAAACAATGAGAGAAAAGTAAGATTCTCACCAGTCATTCTCTCAAAGAGATGGCTGCAGAAATCAAAACTGACTTCCTCCACCGTCACGTACACGAACGACTATGGAACTCAAACACGTGCTAGTGGAAGGAAACTCTTAAGAAGAGAAGAGAGGAGACCAGGTGGTAATGATCTTTCTGGCCAAAAGAAAGAAAAGGATAAGGTTTATAAGAAGCAAAATCCAATTTTGCTACGTCTTCTCCTTTAGTCAAAAGAATGAGTCACCATATTTTTGGAAAGAATGACTCATCATTCTTATCTAAAAGGATGACTTACCATTCTAACCCTAAAATTTCAGCCCATCCATCTCATTCTATATGGGCTTTTTCATTTTAAGGCCCAACATTTAATTCCTTTTTTTTATTTAATTTCAAATGTAACTTTAATTCAACATCTATGATTATATATTATACTACATAATATATTACATACATTTAAATAAAAATTAATCTGATCTATTAATTAAACCAACGAATTAAGTTAGACATTCATAAAATGAAATACATGTAAACCTATAAATGTAAAATATTTCCACCTAGGAAATAATATCATAAATTAATTTAATGAATTAATTATGAGAAGGCCTCAATAAATATTAATTATATTATTTTGATTAATCCAATTGATCTATATGATATAATTAATAAAACACTCTCTCTTCAGTGTGTATCCTCCAAGTACACACTAAATCCTTTTAGTTTAAGTTCAGACGTTCGATGTGTACGATCCTATGGGCCCATCTTTATGTTGGCAGTGGGCTTATAGTCCACAAACTGCAGGCAGGCTCTAGCAAACCACTGCAGGCCCCAATTAAGATGGAGATAGCAGTCCAACTGGAACTGTAACCCTGTAGTTTAAACTCGTATATCCCATGTCATTGATATCGGTGTCCAACACAGAGGCATGGAATGATCACCCTCTTTTGTGTCTGGACATTTACTTGATCTTAAATGAACTGATGCTCACAAATAAGTTCCAACTTGTTTGGGTGTGGCCACACTCTTATCAGTTGCATTCATCAAGAGGCCGGTGATATCTTCTCAGTGGATTACTGAGTGACATTCCCATATGCATATCCATAGCACTGCCATGTTCACTGACATACCCGAATGTACCCATACTTGGCACCTTTTTATAGGCCCATTAGTCATACACCAAAGTATTCCACTTCACATGCAGCACCATCATATGGTCAGGTCAAAGGATCTATACAAGTACTGCATGAGAATCACTTATGATACTATACCATGTGGATTTCTCATTTAGTGGATCTATCCAGTACCATGCCCCTTTGCATGTACCCATTAACTTGGTTGACATCCCATGTTCAATGACCAGTAAGACACTGCCATTCAACCAGGTTAATGATAGTCTTTAGTTCCATTCATTCCCATGATTGGAATAGACTATGAATGACTTTATGGTTGTATTGTTTTCCGTATCCATGGCCTTACTGCCAAGTGCATGACACTTGTCAACATGGATGTGGATATGTCCATTGAATGCTCTATTTAAAACATAGCACAAGATATATAATAAATAGATTGATGCCTTTATTTAATGACACAAATTGTCTAATATATATATCTCACATCAAAGTACAAATGTATGATACAAATACAAGGACCAATGCCTCGTGTATCTAAATTCAAAGCTTATGGGTTTACCTTTTCCATGGTAAATTTGGATGCATGATAGAGAGCACGTTGAGCAAAGAAACATACCTGCTGTGAGTGGATGACGATTCAAGCATAGCGAGGCGGGTCGCTGGGCCTTTTTGTGCTTGTTTATATTCGATCAGGTATATAATTATAATAGGAAATTCATTTTTAGGAAAATACAACATTCATAAAAGATTCGAGACCGAAATCTTGAAGGAACTATAGGACTTGCCACCTTGCTTAGCTCAACTAGGAAATTCAGTATAGCTGGAACCAAATGAGAACCATTATACCTTCCAGATATCTAGGATCGGATGAGTCACTTACTTATTATCCAATCAAAATAATAGCTCTAATATTCAACCACAACATTTCATAGGATTAAATTGATTTTTATTTTATAACGCACAGCATTCATGCATAATACATGGAATGAAATTAAATTACAACACAAATAAAGTAGGCTATCCTAAGGGGGGTACACATAAATCAAAAGGGGATTGAGGTACAACGACCTAAAATAAACAAATTTTACAAACGAAAGAATAAAATAAAGAAAGTAAATTTAGTCCTGCAAAAATGGGTGTTAATGATGTGATGAAATTTATGCGTATAAGACTCGAGCATAAAAGCAGAGGGTGGAAAACGGTTTTGTCGATTGGTGTTTGGCATGCTTTAAAGTGTTAGGATTCATCACAGGAACACTAATAGGGTGTAGTGGAATTTGACCGATTATAATTTCCTAGAATCTGCCTACTCATGTCTGATTACCATTGATTGGAAAGAAATGTTGGGATTTGTCATTGGAAAAATAACGTGGCACAGCGGAAAATACACAGTTTACAGTTTCCTAGAATCCACCTATCGTGTCCAATTACCATTGATTAAAATAAAAACAATTTGAATCAAGAGAGATTAACTCACCGGATTTGTCTCCTCTAGAGACTACTGCAAAATCGTTTCTTAAAACTGCGATCTCCAAAGTCCGGTGCACGACCAATTATTAAGCAGGAACCGGTGCTAGCCGAAGACGCAAAGGAATGAATGATTAATGCTGGGATTTTCGGCTATTTTGGGGATGCTATTGGTGGCTGAAATTCCAGCAATTAATTAGGTTTGAATTAGGTTTTTCTTCCTTAAGTGTGCCCTTATATCGACACCTTGTCTAATTGGGTTTTAATTGGGTTAATTAAGCCCAAACTCACTAGGATTATAATTACATAAATAAACTTTACTTAAAAAGTATATACAATGTAATTTAATTCCATTTGGCTAAATTTAATTACCCTTAAATAAAATTAAATCACACTTAAGTAAATACAATACATGTATTTAATTTTCCTACTTAAGAAAATTATTCAATTAATTGTTACTTTATGTTTATGTAATTCAATTAATTGATAAATTAATTAATTACATTATGTAAACTTATTAATTAAATTAAATTCAACCCAATGTTAATTAATTACCTTGACACCAAATGTCAACTAATTAATTAACGTATTCCTTCCAATGTATGTTACATGTACAATTTCTATAAGTTCCGGCTTAGTTGATCTATGTGCACGATCCTATGGGTCTGTCTTTATGTTGGCAGTAGGCCCAGGGCCCAGAGACTATAAGTGGGTTCTAGCAAACCATTACCCTTAAGACAGAGATGCAACAGTCTTTAGAAGACACTCACCCGGTAGTAATCTCATAGTGTCCTTTGCCTGACGATATGGATATGAATAAACAAGAGGCATGCTGTCCGTCATCCTCTTCTATTGTTTATTATATTTCTTGATCTTGGGTTGACTGATTAATCAAATAAGCAACCAAGTTATTTGGGTATGGCCGTACACTTATCAGTCCCACTCATCAAGTGGCCAGTGTTATCATCTCGGTGTCACCCGAGTGGCAATTCCATCACTTCATCATCAATATTAATATGTTCATCTATCCACCCAATCATACCCATATTTAGCATCCTTTTATAGACTTGCTAGGCGTATGTCAAAGTGAACCAAATTATGTATTGATATTATAATGAAATATGGTCAGAGGACAAAAGAGACCTACTCAAGAAAGACTTATGATGCGACAACCATGTTGCTTTCTTGTGCAGATTGATCCAGTCCTAGGTCAACAACATGTACCTGTATTCATGACTGACTATACAAGTACTGTGGCTAGTTAAGAACTGCCATACAGTCATTGAATATACAAGTCTGTGGTTCTATTCGTTCCCACGATTAGAACAGACCTGTGATAGGTTTTATGATTATCAATCAATGGATACTCTACTTATATTATAGCACAAGCTATAAATGAAATAGACTAATTGCCTTTATCAATGTGACACAACTAATGTATTCATACAATGAGTCTTAATGTATAATACAAAATACAAGAATGTAATGCCCTAAGAACTAGGGCACACCAACAATCTCCCACTTACACTAGTTCTAAGTGGGCACTGCCCTAATTCCTATAGATCTGATATGACCATTGTGCTGTGTCTACGACAGTGCTTTGGTCAATGGATCAATGACATTATTCTTGGTGTCAACCCTCTGCAATGATATGTCACCTCTGTTCACGATCTCCCGAATGAGGTGAAACTTTTTGAGCACATGTTTGGATCTCTTGTGTGATCGAGGCACCTTAGCTGGTGCGATGGCCCCGTTGTTGTCACAAAAAACATCAACTAGGTCTAGGATAATGGGTACTACTCCTAACTCGGTTATGAATTTCTTGATCCAAACGGCTTCCTTTACAGCGTCACATGCAGCTATGTACTCAGCATCCGTTGTAGAGTTAGCAATGGTCGCCTACTTAAGGACCTCCAACTAATGGCACCGCCATTTAGGAGAAAAACATAACCAGACTCTGACTGGTTCCCATCCTCATCGGTCTCAAAGCTTGCATTAGTGTAACTTGACACTACCAGCTCATCTTAACCTCCATACACTAAGAAAGCATCCTTAGTCCAGTTAAGGTACTTCAAGATTGCATTGACTGCCTTCCAATGTTCCTCACTGGGGTCCGACTGGTACCGGCTAGTCATACTTAGTGTAAACGTGACATCAGCCCTTGTACATAACATTGAGTACATGATGGATCCTATAACAGATGCATAAGGGATCTTTTCCATGCTCTCCCAATCCTTCTTTGTTTTAGGACCATCTTTCATACTCAGCTTCAACCCATGGCGCATAGGCATGAATCCTTTCTTTACCTTATCCATGCTGAATCTTTTTAGAACCTTGTTTATGTATGTGGCCTGACTTAGGCCTAGAAGCCGATTGGATCTATCTCTATAGATCCTGATCCCTAAGATCGTCTTAGCTTCACCTAAGTCCTTCATTGTGAAGCACCTACTCAACCACTGCTTAACCCCGTGCAGTGTTGGTATGTCACCTCTAATGATAAGGATGTCATCAACATATAGCACTAGGAAGGTGGAAATGCTCCCACTAACCATCTTATACACAGGGCTCATCAGAATTCTATGTGAAGCCATATTCCGTAATGGCCTCATTGAATCTCAATTTCTTGAGTAGTCAGATCGGTTCCTGAAGCATCCTTAGCTGTAGCTGCAAGAGTTTGTGAGTCTTGAACCTTTGAACGTTCAACATTACTTCCACTATCTCTCTTGGAAAGGAATTCCTTCTCCAAGAAGACTGCATTTCTGGCTATGAAAACTTTGTTTTCCACCAGATCGTAGAAGTAATAACCGTTAGTTTCCTTAGGGTAACCCATAAACTGGCACTTGACAGATTTGGACTCAAGTTTGCCATTTGTCAATTTCTTAACATATGCATCACAGCCCCAAATCTTTAAGAAGGAAACATTGGGCTTTCAGCCCTTCCATAGTTCATACGGTGTTCCCTTAACTGCCTTGCTTGGTGTATTATTAAGAATGTAAGCAGCTGTCTCTAAAGCGTATGCCAAAAAGGAGACAGGGACTGTAGCATGACTCATCATCGAGCGGACCACATCTAGCAAGGTCCTATTCCTCCTTTATGACACTTCATTCCACTGGGGTGTTCCAAGAGGAGTGAGTTGGGATACAATCCCACACTCTCTTAAAAACAAGTCAAACTCTTGGCTCAAATATTCACCCCCTCGGTCAAACCGAAGTGCTTTTATTTTCTTGCCAAGTTGGTTTTCTACTTCATTCTTAAAGTCCTTGAACCTTTGGAGAGTCTTAGACTTATGCTTCATCATATACTCATGACCATATCTGCTGAAGTCATCCGTGAAGGTGATGAAGTACAGAAAACCAGATCTAGTACTAGTGCTCATTGGGCCGCATACATCAGAATGCATTAGGTCCAATAGCTCTAAGGCCCTTTCAGCAGTCTTGCTAAAAGGTGCCTTTGTCATCTTGCCTCTCAAACAAGATTCACATGCGTCATAAGACTAGATGTCAAATGACCCTAGCACTCCACTAGAGTGAAGCCTAGCTATGCGCTTCTCGTTTATGTGGCCAAGTCGACAGTGCCAGATGTATGTAGGATTAATTTCAATCTATTTAATCCTTTTAGTATTTATGTTATAGATTGAACTTTCACTTTTTTAGATCAAGAATATATATGCCATTTTCAAGAAATGCTATTCCATAAATAATATTGCCACATTGCATATAAATTCTACCATGTCCAATATTAAATACGAAACCAGAAATATCCAACAAAGAAACATAAATAATATTCCTAAGCATTGCAGGTACAAAATAACAGTTTCTTAGTTCCAAAAGAAGTCCACTAGGCATCTCTAAGAAATAATCTTCGATCTCCATGGCCTGAACTCGAGCACCATTTCTGACTCCAAAATCTACTTCTCCAGATCCTAGTAATCTCCTATTTCTTAGACCTTGCACATTTGAACAAATGTGAGATTCACATCCAGTGTCCAAGACCCAAGATGTAGAAATAGCCAGATTAATCTCAACAACATAAATACCTGAAGCAGCAGTTTTGCCCTTTAGTTGCTTCCTTAGCTTTGGACATGAGCTCTTCCAGTGCCCTTTCTCATGACACTCATTCCAGACATCGTCAGGAGAAGCAACCCTTGCTTTAGGTTAGGCCACCACCTTTTTGGCCTTAGCCTTGGCCTTTTGGGCCTTAGCCTTGGCTTTAGATTTGGCCTTTCCCTTAGGAATGGGCATATTACCCTTGTTCACCAGTAAAACTTTAGGAGTCTTCTTAAGAGACTGCTCAGCAAGCTTGAGAATGCCATGCAGCTCAACAACCGATTTATCCAACCCTTGCATATGGTAGTTCATGATAAACTGGATGTAAGACTCAGGAAGTGACCCGAGAATAATGTCTATTGCTAAGCCCTGCAAAATTGGTGAGCTGAGGCTGGCAAGTGTATCAATATACCCCTTCAACTTTAGCACATGAGTGCTAATAGAAGTCCTAGATGCCATCACAGTCGTGCAAAGTGCCTTGGTTATCAGGTAACATTCCTGACTAGCCTGATCTTGGAACATCTTTTTAAGGTAATCCATCATCTCATAAGCATGCTCGTCTATGAACTGCTTCTAAAGATCAGAAGCCATGGTACCCAGCATGAGGCACGAGACATCTCGGTCATCCCTTACGTGCCGGTCATACTACTCCACTATCGCCGTGGTGATGCCTCAACCTGCGGGAGGGCCAGCTGGTAAAGGAGCATTCAGTACATATTCCTTGGACTCTTGTCTAAGAACAATTTGTAAGTTCCTAGCCCAGTCTAGGAAGTTAATCCCCGAAAGCTTCTCCTTCTCCAAGAGTGACCTAAGTGAGAGGGAGTTGTTGCTTGTTGTAGCCATTTAAATTGCTTAAGTGAAATGGGATTATCTACATGGAAGAAATCATTGCTTGAGTTAGAAATAAAGGACTTTTAAGCCAATTCAAATTAATAATCTGATTTTAATTTGTTTGTTGGTGATGTTAATTGGCTAACTTGACCAAGATCCACAACTTATCAATGACTGGCCGAACTAGGGCCCGCTAACCAACCATTGATTCGTTTGGTAGGACAACCTATCTAATCCTTCCATGAAACTCTTGGTTTGATGGGCTTATTGACACTTTACTCATCTGTGCTTAGGGCCCGCTCTGAGCTAATGCTACCCATGTTGAGTAAAACCACCATTCATATGTTAACCATACCAAGTATCCTAACCCTCGACGGCCCACCGAATACTACAATGTACCCAGCTAGGGCATGGCGCACATTGCAGCATCAATGGGAGGAAGAGATATGAATGTGGGAAGCACTTTTAAACGACTCAATATTTTAATTACCGGATTAAAATTAAGTGATACGGCTTAGCGTGCATAATCGCGGGTAATAATTTGGTGATCCATACATCCATATTATATGACAAATGCAATAGCATACTTAATTTAAAATAAATGAGATCCTATGGGCCTTTGATTACAACCTAATGAAAAACTAGATATCCAATCTAATTCTTCATGGGCCGAACTGCAATCCTTCTTGGGCTCCCACCATGGGCTTGCTCCATCTAGGCCTTTCTCCACACTTGATGCAATTACAATAATTTTGTAAAATAAAATCTAGTCAAAAATTACATAAAAATAAAAAAATGGCACGCAGACCATATTTCCCAAAAATAAATTACAACCGATAATAATTTAGGGCCCATAGAACTCAACATCACATTTCAAACAAAGTACCTGTCGTGCACATACGTACCAATTTGATGCATGACCATGGCATTCGAAATTATAAATATAAATGTTAAGCCGAGTTACTTAGGGTGAAATCGCCAATTTTAACAAATGTGACTAAGGCCTATAAAGGCCCAATGGATAACATCCATAAATGCAAAATTAACAATTTTGCTCCCACTTGAATTTGGGTTGTCACAAATTTAAAATTTAGCTCTCCCAATTTTAACCGGTGTCACGATTTATTGGGCCAATTTCAGAAAGTTCATATTCAATTTAATATGCAAACAATTAAATTAAATATGCATGCCAACAAAATAAATAATTTAAATACAAATTAATTTTTAAAAAAAAATTTAATTTAATTTGCATTAGGGTCGGGAATAAAAAAAATACCCACAAAATCCAAAATCGGACCCCAACCATGTGCACGGCGCTGCTGTTAGGGGAGAGCAGCGCTGCCTCGAGGCCGCAGTAGGCAGCAACGCCTACAGCGGCAAGCAGTAGCAGCTGCAATTTGGAATCTTGCGATTCCAAATTGCAGCCAAACAAATATACATATATTTTTTTCTTTTTTTTTATTAAATCATAAAAAAAATAATCCATCAAAAAATTAAATAATCAATAAAACAACAATTTTAGATGGAAACCAATTGAGGAAAAAAAATCAAAAACCCCAATACAAAAATTCTAGGGTTTATCAAAACCGAAGCCAATTGAATTAAAACCCTAAAATCACAAACTTGAAACCCATTCTTTCTTCAAGAACGCTTTCAGGAACCAACTCCAATCAATCTAATGAACAAAACCTAGGCTCTGATACCACTGTTGGGATTCGTCATTCGAAAAATAACGTGGTGGAGCGGAAAATACACCGTTTAAAATTTTCTAGAATCCACATATCTTGTCCAATTACCATTGATTAGAATAAAAACAATTTGAATCAAAAGAGATTAACTCACCAGATTCGTCTCCTCTAGAGATTGCTGCAGAATCGTTTCTTAAAACTGCAATCTCCAAAGTCCAGTGCACGACCAATTATTGAGCGGGAACCGGTGCTAGCTGAAGACGCGAAGAAATGGATGATTAATGATGGGATTTTTAGCTGTTTGGGGTTGCTATTGGTGGTTGAAATTTCCAGCAATTAATTAGGTTTGAATTAGGTTTTTATCCCTTAAGTGTGCCCTTATATAGACACCCTGTCTAATTGGGTTTTAATTGGGTTAATTAAACCCAAGCCCACTAGGATTATAATTACGTAAATAAACTTTAATTAAAAAGTATATACTATGTAATTTAATTCCACTTGGCTAAATTTAATTACCCCTAAATAAAATTAAATCACACTTAAGTAAATACAATACATGTATTTAATTTTCCTACTTAGGAAAATTATTCAATTAATTGTTTACTTTATGTAATTCAATTAATTGATAAATTAATTAATTACATTATGTAAACTTATTAATTAAATTAAATTCAACCCAATGTTAATTAATTACCTTGACACCAAATGTCAACTAATTAATTAACGCATTCCTTCCAATGTACGTTACATGTACAATGTCTATAAGTTACGGCTCAGTTGATCTATGTGCATGATCCTATGGGTCTGTCTTTATGTTGGCAGTAGGCCCAAGCCACACAGACTATAAGTGGGTTCTAGCAAATCATTACAACCCCCGATTAAGACAGAGATACAGCAGTCTTTAGAAGACACTCACCCGGTAGTAATCTCATAGTGTCCTTTGCCTAACGATATGGATATGAATAAACAAGAGGCATGGTGTCCGTCATCCTCTTCTGTTGTTTATTATATTTCTTGATCTTGAGTTGACTGATTAATCAAATAAGCAACCAACTTATTTGGGTATGGCCATACACTTATCAGTCCCACTCATCAAGTGGCCAGTGATATCATCTCGGTGTCACCCGAGTGGCAATTCCATCACTTCATCATCAATATCAATATGTTCACCTATCCACCCAATCATACCCATATTTAGCATCCTTTTACAGACCTGTTAGGCATATGTCAAAGTGAACCAGATTCAATATTGATATTATAATGAAATCTGGTCTGAGGACAAAAGATACCTACTCAAGAAAGACCTATGACGTGACAACCATGTGGCTTTCTTGTGCGGATCGATCCAGTCCCATGTCAATGACATGTACCTATATTCATGACTGACTATACAAGTACTATGGCTAGTTAAGAACTGCCATACAGTCATCGAATATATAAGTCTGTGGTTCTATTCGTTCCCACGATTAGAACTGACCTGGGATAGGTTTTATGATTATCTATCAATGGATTCTCGACTCATATTATAGCACAAGATATAAATGAAATAGATTAATTGCCTTTATCATTGTGACCCAAATAATGTATTCATACAATGAGTCTTAATATATAATACAAAATGCAAGAATCCAATGCCCTAGGAACTAGGGCACACCAATAAGAAAACATTTGAATCAAGAGAGATTAAGCTCACCAGATTCGTCTCTTCTAGAGACTGCTGCAGAATCGACTCTTGAAGCGATCTCCAAAGTACGGTGCACGAACAACTAACCAATGCTAGTCGAAGAACCGAAGGAATGAAAGTTTTGCACCAAAGAATTTGGCCAAGGAGGTTGCATTTTATGGCGGGCCAAAATTCTCAAGTTAGACTAGGGTTAGAGTTTATTTTAGGTTAAATGTGCCTTTTATAGCTTCCTTTATAAGTGGGCTTTAGTTATGTTAATTTATTTAAGCCAATAGGATTTAATTTCATAAATAAACTTTATGTTAAAAGTTAATACTATGTAATTTAATTTCAATTGGCTAAATTTAATTACCCCTAAATAAAATCACATTTAAATAAATACAATACATGTATTAAATTTTCCTTATTAGGAAAACAATTTAATTAATTGTTTACTTTATGTAATTCAAGTAATTGATTAATTAATTAATTACATTATGTAGACTTATTAATTAAATTAAAACAACCCAATGTTAATTAATTACCTTGACACCTAATGTCAACTAATTCCTTCTATTGTACATTACATGTACAATGGTCTATAAGTTCTAGCTCAGTTGATCTATGTGCACGATCCTTGGGTCTGTCTTTATGATGGCAGTGGACATAAGGCCCATAAACTGTAAGTGGGTTCTAGCAAACCGTTACAACCTCCAATTAAGATAGAGATAAAACAGTCTGTTGAAGAGACTTACCCAGTAGTAATCTTATAGTGTCATTTGCCAAATGACATCGATATTAATAAACAAGAGGCACGGTCTCTGTCATCCTCCTTTGCTATTTATTATGTTTCTTGATCTTGAGTTGACTAATTAATCAAATAAGTAATCGACTTAGTTGGGTATGGCCATACGCTTATCAGTCCCACTCATCAAGTGGCCAGCAATATCATATCGGTGCTACCCAAGTGGCAATTCCATCACTTCATCATCAATATCAATATGTTCACCGGTCCACCCAATTTTACCCATATTTAGCATCCTTTTGTAGACCTGTTAAGCGTATGTTAAAGTGAACCAAATTCCATATTGATACTATAATGAAATCTGGTCTAAGGACAAAAGAGACCTACTCAAGAAAGACCTATGACGTGGCAACCATGTGGCTTTCTTGTGCGGATTGATCCAGTCCCATGTCAACGACATGTATCCATATTCAGGACTAACTTTATAAATACTATGGCTAGTTATGAACTACCATACAGTCATAAAATTTACAAGTCTATGATTCTATTCGTTCCCATGATTAGAATAGACTTGGGATATGTTTTATGATTATCAATCAATAAATACTCTATTCATTTTGTAGCACAAGATATAAATAGAATAGATTAAATACCTTTATTAATGTGACATAAATAATCTATATATACAAATAGTCTTACTGTATAATACAAAATACAAGAATCCAATGCCGTGAGAACTAGGGCACACCAACATAAAGTCGGTTTTTTGAAATATTAAATCATCATTATCAACATAATGTAACATCAATTTTGGAAATCATATTTAAGATTCATTGTGCGATGAAAAGTCCAACACCTAGTTTATGAGCCATTCTATCCAGGAATAACATTCGTATGGATGTTTATAATAACTGTGCAGTTATGGATATATCTAAACGGATACCATTTTCGATTGCGAAACAAGCTTAAACTATAGTGATTTCATTTAGGGATTTCATGAAGTCTAATAACCGTGCAGCTATGAGATAAAATCTATATGGTTATTGCTGTAGCCGTGTGGCTGTGTCGATGACAGCGCGAATATTATTTCTGGGAAGAAACCAAAGATGAACAAAAATAGAGCAACTTGGAAAACGTATGAAACATCTCTCAAATGATGGAAATATACAAGAATGTAAATGGTTTCACAGAAATGTACCTTGGACGCATGAATCCACTACTTTTATAGGTTTAGAAACATCTCGAAAGAGCTTTGGATAGTTGAGTTTTGGTTAAGGTTACACAAGCCCAAAATCACCAAGAATCCTCAATAGTTATAGGTTTGTGTTTGCATTTTTTTCTCTAAACCTATTATTAATCTTAGTAACATGTTTCCCTATGATTTCTAACAAGTTTTATACCATAATTCTAGAGAATCAAGCAAGAAAAATGAAGAAAAAGTTCAAAGTTCTTCCTTTTCTTCCCTTTTCTTCTCTTTTCTCTCTAGCTCTCTTAAAGTCTAATCCTAGATTCTAGCCTCACAAATGACCATCCATTTTCTCTCTCCTTATCCGTTTCCTTTTATACTTCTTTCAATTCAAAGATCTATATCCGATCTAAATTCATGTGGGATGGATTATTGAACATACGTACAGATATAACCTAATCTGTATGGTTATAGATGGAAATCTATACGGTTATAGTCAATACCTGTACAGATATTGATGATGGACTACAAATAGCAATTTGGAGCTTCGACCTTGAGTTGTCTTTAACTCGCGTGGCTGTAGAAACACATCAATGAAAAGTTTGTCCTTATCATTAAAACCAAGGATTAAAATCCCATGCTCACAGGCTGCTGTGAGCACGAGTTTTTTCCCAACCATAATGATGAAAGCCTTTATTACCCTTTTCATGGATAAACATGAGGCTGATTCGGAATGATCTGAATGACGTCAAAGATGTCTCTGATGACCCAAAGAAGTGTAATGAATCTTGGTGCGAATCCCCGAAGAAGGTGATTGAGCACTTAAGAGAACCTGAGAGAAAAGTGAGAAAAGGTGAGAAATGTAAAATTGGCTACTATAGCTGCTCGGCTATAGTGCCCTATAGGGGCACGACTGTAGTTTGCATAACTACAGCTGCCCGGCTGTAGTTACCAGATTTAATTTTCTTCTAAATAGGGTGTATTTTATCATTAATTCCAGATTTTTAACCTTAATCAGGCCATATAAAAAGGAAAACATGGAAATTAGGTCAGAAAAAGAGACCATTCTATAAACAGCCAAAAAAGGCTAAGGTTTTAGTATTCTTTGAGAGATTAAAGAGAGAAAAAGGAAAAAAAACCTAAATTCAATCCAAAATCATCCAAAGCTCTAATCTAATCCATAGAAACCATTAGGGTCCTATGAGAATCCATATTATGGGAGTGATTCTAATCGACTTGGTGGTCATTAAGATTGATTCAGGGTTCCGTTTGAGTTTTGGAGAGTTGTGAATGATTTCAGGTTGTTCTTGATTCCGAGGAGTTTTTCGGCATCCGAATCTATTTCTGGTGATCCACAACACTGGAACACATAAAAAGTATACTATGAGGCCTTAAAAATTAGTTTCAAATTGATTTTGATGTCGATCATATGTGTTTTATTATTTTTCTCAAAGCTGGAAGTGGAAACCCAGCTATAGCCGCCTCATTCGTTGATTACAACCGTTCGGCTGTAGTTTGATGACTACAATGGCGCAGTTGTAACCTATAGTGGCATAACTATAGTTCTTTGATTATAGCCACTTAGCTATAATCTCCAGGGCTAAAGCTCCAAATACCCCAAATCGACCAAGAACACTTCCTTTTTCAAACCAAATGTGTTTTTCATGAATAGTATCGGTCGAATCACATCCACATATAAGTAGATTTCATTTCTTCAGGTTTTTGATTGATGGATGTGAGATTTAGTTTTGATGATTTGGGGTTTTTAGGGTTTTACGAATTCATTTGATCCTATATAGATCTATTTCATGGATTTCATAAGTTTCCAGAAACCCAGATCACCCGAAACCATCAAAACATCAAACATGATTTTAAAAATGCGAGAGAAAACCGGATTAGTTTTTCTGGAGCACTACAGCTGCTTGGCTGTAGGTACTATAGCCGCTCCAGCCACTAGCATACTACAGTGGCATGGCTGTAGCATTCTACAGTGGCTCAGCTGTAGTTGATGAAACAGAATTACAATTTTGCCTTTCTGGCCTTTAACTTGTAATTTTGTTTCTCTTTTCAGTTCAAAGAGGAATTTTGGTGTCTTTATGTTTCTAGACCCTAGATGGATGTTCAAATTAGGCCCACTAATGAATGGAACCCCCCAGGTTCTGGGATATCCGGCCTACTAAAAGATGAAAAATGCATGCAAAATGAGCCAAACCATTTTCAAAATTGGTTTTCATTCACAAAATATACAGGGCGTTTCTGTAAAATGTTTTCCAGGTCTAATCGAGTAGCCATTCAAACTTCTTGATTATCCCCCTATGCATGATCTTGTTTCCCAAAATACCCCTATTTTGTCTTATGTGAGTCCCTGATGCGATTTGTATACTTATGCTAACTGTATTTGGATGCAGCCTTTTATTTCTCATTTTGATGTATTTAATAGATCATTTCGTGTATCTAGGCGATTGTACTTTTTAGATCCTCGTGTATCTAGGCGATTGTAGTGATGAGAATGAGAGCTTTTTTCCTTTTTTCTGGGTTGTAATAAGGCCTCTATTTCTTTTCTTGGTTTATTTTTGGATGTATGATTTATATTCCTGCACTTTTATTTTTCTGCACTTTATTTATGTCATTTGCATAAGCAGTAACTAAAATTAAAAGAAGATAAAAATGGATAGAATAAGTGAAAGTTATATTGTGTTATGAAACAATAATTGAAAACAAGTTTTGAAAGTTCCTTCTTACAAGGGGATTGGTTCACTGGAGGCTCATGTGAACCTTTATGAACGGATAATGCTGACAGCGGGCGCCACCAAATAGCAGTTAATCAACTTCTTCCCAACCACACTGGAAGGAGGAGCTTTGACTTGGTATAACTCTTTGTCAGAGGATGTACAATAGGACTAGGAAGCTTTATCCGTAGCTTTCATCAAATACTACAGCTTCAATACCAAGATTCAGGTGAAGATGTATGACCTGGAGAGGGTTAAGAAAAAGCAGAATGAGTCCTTTGATGAATATTACCAGAGATGGATGAATAAGATGATTCCACTGAAAAACCACCCCGACAAGGATGAATTGATTCAGAAGTTGATTGATGGTAGTAGGGACATCTTCAGGAACCATATGCAATTCCACTCCTTCAATAAGCTCAGTGAAGTATATAGCATGGCTATGAAAATTGAGAGGGATGAAGAAGAAAAGGCAATCAGCTATAGGGGCAAAAGATGCTCTTGATATAGTACTAGGTATCAGTCAACTACTGTAGCTGGGTTAAGCAGTGTGTTAGGTTCAGGTTCTACGAGCAAGAGCGGGTAGTTTTCAGAGAATAAACAGGCAGGGGTTGCTATTGTGTCTCAGTAGCGAGGAAACCCAAGCAGAAATTTAAAAGGCCAGGTGTGAGCAGACGACCTTTTTCAAAAAGCGGGACACGGCGAATCGAACCCGGGGAAACATTGCATCACAACCCCAAATCTTTAAGAAGGAAACATTGCACTTTCGGCCCTTCCATAGTTCATATGGTGTTCCCTCAACTGCCTTGCTTGGTGTATTAATAAGAATGTAAGCAGCTGTCTCTAAAGCATATCCCCAAAAGGAGACAGGGAGTGTAGCATGACTCATCATCGAGCAGACCATGTCAAGGAAGGTCCTATTCCTCCTTTCTGACACTCCATTCCATTGGGGTGTACCAGTAGTGAGTTGGAATACAATCCCACACTCTCTCAAAAACGAGTCAAACTCTTGGCTCAAATATTCACCCCCTCGGTCACACCGAAGTGCTTTTATTTTCTTGCCAAGTGAGTTTTCTACTTCATTCTTAAAGTCCTTGAACCTTTGGAGAGTCTCAGACTAATACTTGAGCAGATACACGTAACCGGATCTGCTGAAGTCATCCGTGAAATTGACGAAGTACAAAAATCCAGATCTAGCATTAGTGCTCATTGGACCACATACATCGGAATGTATTAGCTCCAATAGCTCTGAGGCCCTTTCAGCCGTCTTATTAAAAGGCGCCTTTGTCATCTTGCCTCTCAAACAAGATTCGCATGTGCCATAAGACTGGATGTCAAATGACCCTAGCACTCCACTAGAGTGAAGCCTAGCTATGTGCTTCTCATTTATATGGCCAAGTCGACAATGCCAGATATAAGTAGGATTAATTTCATTTTGTTTAATCCTTTTAGTATTTATGTTATAGATTGAACTTTCACGTTTTAGATCAAGGATATATAAGCCATTTTCAAGAAATGTTGTTCCATAAATAATATTGCCACATTGCATAGAAATTCTACCATGTCCAATATTAAATACGAAAATAGAAATATCCAACAAAGAAACAGAAATAATATTCCTGCGCATCGCAGGTACAAAATAACAGTTTCTTAGTTCCAAAACAAGTCTACTAGGCATCTCTAAGAAATAATCTGTGATCTCCATGGCCTCAACTCGAGCACCATTTCTGACTCGAAGATCTACTTCTCTAGATCCTAACAATCTCCTATTTCTTAGACCCTGCATATTTGAACAAATGTGAGATCCACAAGTGTCCAAGACCCAAGATGTAGAAATAGCCAGATTAATCTCAATAACATAAATACCTGAAGCAGCAGTTTTGCCTTTCAGTTGCTCCCTTAGCTTTGGACATGAGCTCTTCTAGTGCCCCTTCTCATGACACTCATGGCAGACATCGTCAGGAGAAGCAACCCTTGCTTTAGGTTAGGCCACGACATTTTTGCCCTTAGCCTTTGCCTTTTGGGCCTTAGCCTTGGCCTTAGATTTGGTCCTTCCCTTAGCAATGGGCATATTGCCCTTATTCACCAGCAATACTTCAGGAGTCTTCTTAAGAGACTGCTCAGCAAGCTTGAGCATGCCATGCAGCTCAACAACCAATTTATCCAACCCTTGCATATGGTAATTCATGATAAACTGGTTGTAAGACTAAGGAAGTGACCCAAGAATAATGTCTGCAACCAAGTCATACGGAACTGGCGAGCCGAGGCGAGCAAATGTATCAATATACCCCTTCAACTTTAGCACATGAGTGCTAACAGAAGTCCTAGCTACCATCACAGTAGTGCAAAGTGCCTTAGTTGTCAGGTAACGTTCCTAACGAGCCTGATCTTTTTAAGTTGATCCATCATCTCATAAGCATGTTCGTCCATAAACTGCTTCTGAAGATCAGAAGCCATGGTACCTAGCATGAGGCACGAGACATCTCGATCATCCCTCACATGCCGATCGTACTACTCCAGCATCGCTGTGGTGATGCCTTGACCTGCGGGAGGGCTAGCTGGTAAAGGAGAATTCAGTACATACTCCTTGGACTCTTGTCTAAGAACTATTTGTAAGTTCCTAGCCCAGTCCAGGAAGTTAGTCCCCGAAAGGTTCTCCTTCTCCAAGAGTGACCTAAGTGAGAGTGAGTTATTGTTTGTTGCAGCCATTTAAATTGCTCAAGTGAAATGGGATTATCTACATGGAAGAAATCATTGCTTGAGTTAGAAATAAAGGACTTTTATGCCAATTCAAATTAATAATCTGATTTTAATTTGTTTGTTGGTGATGTTAATTGGCTGACTTGACTAAGATCCACAACTTATCAATGACTGGCCAAACTAGGGCTCGCTAACCAACCATTGATTCATTTGGTAGGACAACCTATCCAATCCTTCCACGAAGGACTCTTGGTTTGATGGGCTTATTGACACTTTACCCATCTGTGCTTAGGGCCCGGTCTGAGCTAATGCTACCCATGTTGAGTCAAACCACCTTTCACATGTTAACCACACCAAGTATCTTAACCCTCGACGGCCCACCGAATACTACAATGTACCCAGCTAGGGCATGGTGCACATTGCAGCATCAATGGGAGGAAGAGGTGTGAATGTGGGAAGCACTTTTAAGTGACTCAATATTTTAATTTCCGGATTATAAAAAAGTAATACGGCTTAGCATGCATAAACGCGGGTAATAATTTGGTGATCCATACATCCATATTAGATGACAAATGCAATAGCATACTTAATTTAAAATAAATGAGATCCTATGGGCCTTTAATTACAACCTAATGAAAAACTAGATGTCCTATCTAATTCTTCATGGGCCAGACTGCAATCCTTCTTGGGCTCCCACCATGGGCTTGCTCCATCTGGGCCTTCCTCCATACTTGATGCAATTACAATAATTTTGTAAAATAAAATCTATTCTAAAATTACATCAAAATAAAAAAATGGCATGCAGGTCATATTTTCCAAAATTAAATTACAACCGATAATAATTTAGGGCCCATAGAACTCAACATCACATTTCAAACAAAGTACCTGTCGTGCACATACATACCAATATGATGCATGATCATGGCATTCCAAATTATAAATATAAATGTTAAGCCGAGTTAGTTAGGGTGAAATCACCAATTTTAACAAATGTGACTAAGTCCCATAAAGGCCTAATGGATAACATCCATAAATGCAAAATTAACAATTTTGCTCCCACTTGAATTTGGGTTGTCACAAATTTAAAATTCAGCTCTCCCAATTTTAACCAATGTCACGGTTTATTGGGCCAATTTCACAAAGTCCATATTCAATTTAATATGCAAACAATTAAATTAAATATGCATGCCAACAAAATAAACAATTTAAATACAAATTAATTTTAAAAAAATAAATTTAATTTGCATTAGGGTCCGGGATAAAAAAATACCCATAAAATCAAAAACTGGACCCAAAATCCCTGCGCAGCAGCCTGCTGCCAGCAGCAGCCAAGCTACCGCAAGAGGCAGCGCCCTCAATTGGAATCACAAAATTGCGATTCCAACTATGGCCAAACAATAAATTTTTTTTTTTCATTATAATCATAAAAAATTCCAGCCATCAATAATGAATAATCAATAAAGAAAATACAATTCTAGATTGAAACAAATCGGGGAAAAAATAATAATAAAAAACCCCAATAAAAAATTTTAGGGTTTATCAAAACCAAAACCAATTGAATAAAAACCCTAAAATCACAAACTTGAAACCCATTTTTTCTTCAAGAACGCTTTCAAGAACTAATTCCAATCAATCTAATGGACAAAACCTAGGCTCTGATACCACTGGTTGGATTCGTAATTGGAAAAATAACGTGGCACAGTGGAAAATACACCGTTTAAAATTTCCTAGAATCCACCTATCGTGTCCAATTACCATTGATGAGAATAAAAAGAATTTGAATCAAGAGAGATTAACTCACCGGATTCGTCTCCTCTAGAGACTACTACAGAATCGTTTCTTGAAACTACGATATCCAAAGTCCGGTGCACGACCAACTATTGAGCGGGAACCGGTGCTAGCTGAAGATGCAAAGGAATGGAGGATTAATGCTGGGATTTTCGGCTATGTGGGGCTGCTATTAGTGGCTGAAATTTCTAGCAATTAATTAGAGTTAAATTAGGTTTTTCCTTCTTAAGTGTGGCCTTATATAGACACCTTGTCTAATTGGGTTTTAATTAGGTAAATTAAACCTAAGCCCACTAGGATTATAATTACATAAATAAACTTTAATTAAAAAGTATATACTATGTAATTTAATTCCATTTGGCTAAATTTAATTACCCCTAAATAAAATTAAATCACACTTAGGTTAATACAATACATGTATTTAATTTTCCTACTTAGGAAAATTATTTAATTAATTGTTTACTTTATGTAATTCAATTAATTGATAAATTAATTAATTAAATTATGTAAAATTATTAATTAAATTAAATTCAACCCAATGTCAATTAATTACCTTGACACTGAATGTCAACTAATTAATTAACGCATTCCTTCCAATGTACATAACATGTACAATTTCTATAAGTGCCAGCTCAGTTGATCTATGTGCACGATCCTATAGGTCTGTCTTTATGTTGGCATACACTTATCAGTCCCACTCATTAATTGGCCAATGATATCATCTCGATGTTACCGAGTGGCAATTCCATCACTTCATCATCAATATCAACATTAATCATACCCGTATTTAGCATCCTTTTACAGTCACGCTAGGCATATGTCAAAGTGAAACAGATTCCATATTGATATTATAATGAAATCTGGTCTGAGGACAAAAGAGACCTACTCAAGAAAGACCTATGACGCGACAACCATATAGCTTTCTTGTGCGGATCCTTCCAGTCCCATGTCAATGACATGTACCTTTATTCCTGACTGACTATACAAGTACTATGGCTAGTTAAGAACTGCCATACAGTCATCGAATATACAAGTCTGTCGTGCTATTCCTTCCTACGATTAGAACAGACCTGTGATGGGTTTGATGATTATCAATCAATGGATACTCTACTCATATTATAGCACAAGATATAGATGAAATAGATTAATTGCCTTTATTAATGTGACATAAATAATGTATTCATACAATGAGTCTTAATGTATAATACAAAATACAAGAATCCAATACCCTAAGAACTAAGGCACACCAACAGGTCCCTGATTTGAAATGACCTAATGACGGTGGTGAATGTCTTAATGAAATTGAATGTAAGGTACTTATTTATTCCTTGATCGACGATTTTGGAAACAAAAAATTTTTGCCCCTTTGATCAAGAATAATTACAGCCGAGATGTTTGATGCATGAATGTGTGCATGATGCCATGATTTATGTGTATGCATATACGCAACATGATGTTTTTGATATTATGCTTGGTATCTGCACTATGCTGGGGACTGAACTTATGACTTCTGATGATCTTCTGTGGGGACTGTTTCTATCAGGTGATTTTGCCAAGGATTTCGACTCAGTGGGGATCATTTTAGTTGAGAACTCTGTTGAGCAGACTCTGAGCCGTTTGATCCTACTGGGGGGTCTGTTGGAAATTCTGTGGGGATGATCCTATTGGGGACCATTTTTCCGGGGATAATTATGTTGGGGTTGGTACAACTGGGCTGGCAGTTGCTATTCGTAGAAACAATTGCACTGAAGCTATCATGGATTTGGATGCAATGGCCTACTGATGTATGTTTACATGCAATGGCATGGTGCATGCAACATGAACATCTAAGTAGAAGATCAAACATGCCTAATATCATTATGATGACATTAGAATGAATGCGATAGGAAAATCAAGAGTGACTCTGACTCTGAACATCACTCTCTTCTTATTACCAACACGTCCTTTCGGTTTTCCGTGTCGAAAATCCTCTCATTAGAGATTGTTTTCATTTTTTTTAAGTGAAGGACTAAGTCTATAAGAGCATGCCAATCGAGTGGATTTCTTAGCACTAGCTTGTCTTAGGATTAGAAAGTGTGCTTTGACAAGTCTGCCAAGGATCATGAAAGAATTGTCCTTGATGATGCTTCGTAGTTTAACTTTTCCCTACCCCTAGTGTAGGAGGTTCTTGTTCGGGTGTTTGGTTGTAAAACACTGCATCAAATCTGGTTTGCTGCTTGCAGTAACCCGTATATGGACATTTAAATGCAATGGCATGACACATGCATATTGAACATCAAAATGGCATATAAAACATCTATGACATGATGAATGTAAACGCATTAGGAAATCCCAACCATGGCTCCAGTTTGATTGGACCATGTCACTGAAGCAGAGTCACCATTGTGAGCAGATAATCTGAGATAAGAACAATTAAGCACTAGATTCTCCTAAGGTAGGAGACTGTATTCATGCCTTCAATTCACCCCAGATTCCAATTCACACACGGTTGCCAAAGATGGACACAGCTTTTAGTCCTTCAAGGTATGGCCTGTTTCAGAATGACTTGAGTTAATTGTGGTTTTCCTTTGTCTGTCAACCATAATAACCCTAGAGCAAGGGGCACCATGGCTAAGAAATGAAAGGACCACTGGTAAGTAGTCACTTCTGTTGCAGCTGAAGACTGAGTTCTTAAAATGGTTGGTAAATGCGACTTTCCCTTGAATATTATCACAGCAGGCTTTGCAAGTCTTTCTGTTGATGGGAACATCTCATTCATGATTATTGAAAGCTTTGTAAGACCTAGTAGCTCCAACACTGTTGGTGAAGTTCATAGGGGTGAGCGTCAGTCTTCTCCTTTTTCCTAGCACATTTTGCTCAACAGAGCCATCCCTTGTTGGGTTGAGTATTGTTGGTGGATGACCAACCCTTTAAAAATATGTTCCACCAGCCACTCTTTTCCTGTAGTCTAGCACAGGGTATAGTGTGGACTTTGCTGGATGAGAACTATGGTCACCTAGGAGTTCCATCAATTGTTGCTTGAGCAATGGGAAACTCCAACTCAATTGAAGGAGCCTTATATTCAAATCCTCTCTCTGTTATGAAATCAAGGCCTTTCCTATCAGTCTGAGGTTACAAACTATTTGGTCTAGGGCTTTAGGTTGAAGAGAAATGGTATGGAGTAGAAAAAGAATCCCAATCCGGTACAGGTTGATGATAAACAAAGACTGATTGAGGCAGTGCTGTAACCATCTACCCCATTGCCTTTCTAATGATAGGATGATGTAATATGGAACAAATTGGGGTTCAATTTCTTGTTAGAAGCCATTGATGGTGGAAAATAAGGCTTCACAGGGTCAGTTCAGGGGAAGGATGAAAAAAATGGTTTTGTCAAATAGGTGTTGGTGGTTGGGTGGTAAACGGAAGACAAAAGGTGTTGAAGGTGTGGAAGAAATTGGAGAAAGGAGAGGGGATGAGCTTTGGTTTTGAAGATAGGAAAGTCCAAATCTTTCACAGATAGGAGGGAAGGATCTGACAATGACGAGAGCTGGAGATTACCCTTTAATGCTATGAGACACTCCAGTGTTAGCTATGGTGGCCATGCATGAGAGGGAGAAAGACTCCTGTCTGCACCAATCCCCTTTTTGTATGTTCTTCTTCTTCTTCTTTTCTTTTTCTTTTTTTTTTCTTTTTTTTTTGGAGGACTATGCCCAAACTGTTGCCACCTGTCGGTTTTCCTGCTGCATTCAAATCCATGCATGTCATTCATGTTTAATATGCTTTTTGAATGAACAATGCATGTGAAATGTCATGTACATATGAATATCACACGAACAGGATGATGTATGCACTATAACCAAGACTGATTAAGCATTCTACACATGATGGGTGATGAAGGTGATGAAAACCATTTGAATTCCCCGCAGGTTGAAGGTTTTAGTGGGGTGGAAATGTAGCTTTTAGGTTTTTTGCGTGGGATGCCCTCTTGGATATAGAATTAGGCTTGGGGCTTTGTTTTGGGGGTTTTCTTTTGGGTTCCAACAATGGCTTTTGGTTTGGAATGGTTTGGGTATCATGTGTGCCATTTGAGTTGAAATCCTGGGGCAGGAGTAGTAGCATCTTACAGGGATTGTTGATTTGGGTCAGCAAATGCCTCGGTGGAGATAGTGCCATCATATCATTTATTTATCTCACAAGCTCACCTTCCAAGAGAGAGTTTGGTCAGGGCCAGATTCACTTTTAGGTTCCCTATAGTATTCAGACGGATGTCATGCATTATGATATTATGCATGTTTGATATGTAATTTTAGATGATCAAATGCATACATAATGCCATGTGCATAGAATCACCATACAAGTAAGAAGATAACAAAATGCATTGCATTCAAAATGATATCAATACACCATGGAAACAAAAATGAGTCCCCTACAAAAAAAAAAAGAAAACTCCAAGGGTATTGATTGCCTAGCATCTGATCGTTCCCCGACTAGTCACTGCCTCGGCTTTAGTACCATTGCTCCGCTTTCTCTTCTTTTTTTTCATTTCCTGACTAGTCACTGCCTCGGCTTCAGCACCATTGCTCCACTCTTGTCAGATCAAACCTCATAGCTCTTCATCATATTCCCCTCCCCGGGAAGTTTGAGGAATTTCTTTAGTGCTCCCTTTATTTGCCACTGGGTGCTTATTAGAGGTAGGGGGCACCCTCAATTTTCCTTCGTCAATGAGCTCCTAAATCCTCCTTCGTAGAGCGACACATTCATTGGTCCGGTGGCCTACCAACACATGATAGCTGCAGATGTTCCCTTTTTATTCAGGTGTTGGCGCCACATATGGTCTGACACTCTACAGGAGGCCCACCTTTCTACAGATGGTGAATAATCTGGTCACCGAGCAAGACCCAGAGGATGCGACTGTCCCTTTATCTTCAGGAGGTGAACTCCGGATATGTCGCAGAGTAGGGTCAGCGTTGGCACTGGTGTCAGGAGGTCCTTGCAGTTCCCCTTCACTAGACAACCCTGCTGACCCCAAGTTCTGGTGAAGGGGCCCTCCGAGCTGTCGAGAGAGAGTGTCAGCAATCTTGGCATTCTGCTCTTTAGCCATACCAACATTGGAGTCCGTGTCACCATGCCCTTTATTTTTCCTTCGAGCTCTACCACCCGGGCTTCTAGCTCAGCGCATCGCGCCATCAACCTCTCTATTCTGTCAAGGTCACCCCCCAGCATTTCTCTCAACATAGCAGCCGTTTCTTCCCTGACTGCCTTCCAGAATCGAGATGAAGTGACATAGTCTTCCACAACATCTGTTATGGCATTGAATTTCCTTAGGTTGTCCATCCTTATGATTCTTTCCCCTGATAAGAGCACTTGTCAGTGTCAGCTGGTGCATGCATGGCAGATACCAAATAGGGAGTGACACATGCATGAGTATGCGATGCAACGTGTACCTGTGTTCATGGTGAGTTGCACACATGATATCATGTGATGTCATGTCATGCTATGTTATTCCAAACTAATGAATATGCATGCAAAGTCAAAAAGGGAAGGGTACAGATGCAAAGAATGCTGTTAGGGTTGATGCATGCATGCTAAAGTGAAGTATGGTGTATAAATATACACCACATGGATAAAATGACACACAAGGGTGTCCACGGGTCGAAGCAAGCCATTGCTTGCGAAGGCATTGAGATAAGGTGCACAATTATGCACCCCGAGGAGAAATGACACACTGGGGTGTCCACGGGTCAAAGCAAGACATTGCTTGCAAAGGAATTGTATTCTATGGATGCGTGCATGAATGCGGTGTGTAGGCATAACTGTGGTACTTGGGAAGTACCCTTGAATGCATGGATGACATGGAATGAGGAGACGTGCTTGGCATGCAGACAACACCTCGGTGCTCGGGGAGCGCCCTAGGCTTTTATGATATGAAATGAATTCACACTTGGAGAGCGAGAAGATTTTCGGCGCTCGGGGAGCACCTTAGGTTTTTATGCGATGATATGAATGAATTCGCGCTTGGTGGGCGAGCAGAGTTCGGTGCTCGGGGAGCACCTAAACGACTTGATGCATGAATGAGATGTGACTTAGCCATGGTTGAATGATGCCAGACAGACAAAAATTAGAATGAAAAATGACTTTTTTCTTTTATTTATTTTGGATGTTATGCGGATGCCCCAATGCTATGTAAAAAGGCAATGCAAACATACCGCATGTGATCCGACACATGGGTAGGGGTTCGGTGCCTTTAGGGCACCTAAATGATGTCATGAAATGATGAGATGTGGCCACCAAACAGATAGAGTTCTGATGCTTTTAAGGCACCAAATGGATGTTATGGAATGATCGTGTGTATGCTGACACACAGACAGAGTCCTGATGCTTTTGAAGCATCTGACATGAAATGATGTTACGGACAAGTCACGTGTAACTTGAGACACGGAAAAAAGTTTGGCATTCATGAAATGCCTTGCATGATTTGGCAATGTCATGGAATGCCCTTATATGTGTAGTAATTGGGTATTCATGAAATACCCTGGATGATTTAATAATGTTATGAGCAATCCGATATGGATCGCGACACACAATCGAAATCTCGGTATCCCCGTGACACCGAGAATGGATGAATGAGATGTTGTGGAATGTTTGTCATGTGACTCCCCACACAAAAACAGATCAAGGATCGTTATGGTCTCCTAATGAATGTAATGGTATATAGGGATGGCCGAGTGCAAACTAGGGCACAAGCAAAACACGAGTGGCCTTGGGACACCAGCTATGAAATGAAATGATCATGATAGGACATCCTTGGAACATCCTTATTTAAAGCGGAATGCAATGGTGTGAATGAATGTTCATGTCACACAAAAATATGGATGGCTGCACGAAGATGTGGTTAGAATGACACACAGGACAATATGGTGCATGCAAGGTATGAATGCATATGACATGCACATAAAGTGTCGTGGTTACACAAAGACATGGTTAGGATGTATAACACACGAAGTGACACATGCTTCATGAACATGCCACACATGAGATGTGAACAAAACATGGATGAAATGTCATAGCTACACGAAGATGTGGTTAGTGTCAATGTCATGAGTATGTTGATGTCTTGAAAATAAGTGCACAAAGATGCGATTATGATGAAACACGGATGACTGTGCGTGTTGATGCCTCAGGAATGAAAACAACAATGGACTTGATTTCTTTTTTAGGAAGTTCTAAGAAAGCCCAATGTCATGCAAAATAGAATGCAAAAGTGGTCATGCATGAATCGACACATAGATGGCGGTTCGGTTCTTTCAGGGCACCTAATAGGCGTTATGTAATGGTCACGTGTGCACCAGCACACGGGCAAAGTTTCAGCACTTCGTAGATCCAAATGAAATGGCGTGACATGGTCATATGGAAGTCGTTCCATAGATAGAGTTCTGATGCTTTTAGGGCATGTAACATGAAGTGATGCTGCAAACAAGTCACGTGTAAATAAAGACACGGACGAAGGTTCAGTGTTCGCGGGATGCCTTGTATGACTTGGTAATGTTATGATAGGCTCCTATGTGCAAAATAATTTAGGCATTCGTGGAGCACCTTGAGTGAATCATTAATGCCATGAAACAATTCCGATGTGGATTGTGACACACAAGCGAGGTTTGGCATCACCGCGACACCAACAACATATGGACATGAAATAAAGATGATATAATGCTATGTTGTTGTTCGACTTGCCACAACGAGACCTAAAATCTTTGTGATTTTCTAGTAAATGATATGAGGTAGTGAATAGGCCAAGTGAAAACTAGTACCCGATATGGCATGAAATTGAATGATCACGATGGTTATTCTTAGAACGTCCGTAAATAAATGGAATAGAATGAAATGGCATGAATGCGCATGTCACGCAAAATGCAAGTGGCTGCAGAAAAATGTAGTTAGGATGCATGACATACGGGATGATGTCATGCCTGTTTTGTGAAAATGTCAGCACAATATATGTATGGCGCACGTGAATAAAATAACATGGCCGCATAAGGATGTGGTTAATGCCAATGTCATTTTAATGATGATGTCTTGAAAATAATTGCATAAAGACATGAAATATGGATGATTACATGTATGTGTGATACTTCATGAATGAAAACAATAATAAGTGTGTGTCCTTCATTCCGGATGTTCCAAGAATGCCCAATGCTATGTAGAAAACAATGCAAGAATACTCGCATGGACCATTACACTGACGAAGGTCGGTGCTTTTGGAGCACCTAGTGGATATCATGAAGTGGCTACGTGTGTACCGACACACAGGCAAAAGAGATTGACACTTTGTAGGTCAAGATGAGATGGCATGAAATGGTCACGTAGAGACCATTCCTCGGACAAAACTCTGATGCTTTTGGGGTATCTAGGATGAAATGATGTTGCAACCAGGTCATGCATGTGTAGGGACACGGACAGAGGTTTGGCATTCATGGAATGCCTTAAATGAATTGATATGACATGATATGTTCCTATGCATAAAATAACTCAGTACTCGTGGAGCACCTCGAATGGTTTCACAATGTTATGAAATGGTTCGATGTGAACCATAATGCACAAACAAGATTTGGCATCACCGGGACACCTATGATGAATTAATTTGATGTCATATGATGGCATCACATGAACCATCATACAAAAGCAAATCTAGGACCATCGTGGTCTACTATTAAATGATATGATATTTTGTGAAATGGCTAAGTGCAATCTGGTGCACGGGCGAAAATCGAGTAGCTTTGGGGTACCCGACATGTCATGGAATGAAATGCTTGTGAAGGGCACTCTTGACACATCCTTTACTAGGTGGGATGATATGACATGGATGCATATGTCATATGAAAATGTGAATGGCTACACGAAAATGTGGTTAAGATGCATGTCATGCATATATGTTGGAAGATGGCTGCTAGAAAATGTGGTTAAAAATGACACATGAGATGATTATGCGTTTTTAATGCTTTGTGAAAAAGTAAAGAGAAAATCACCATGGAACAAATGTTAGCACGTGCAAAAATATGCTCTCCCTACCAACCTTATTTCTCCTTTCGATTGGTCACGCATTTTTCCATTTTGGGTGACATTTTGGGTGCTTTCAAGTCCCGTTCGAGCCCATCCAGTCCATAGGTAACTAGTAATTCTCATCACCGAGGTCAGGAAAAACCCGTGCTCACACCAGGGTATATCTCCATGGGCTTTCTCCTTGGCTAAGATCTTTGCTAAGTGTAGGAATGGTAGTTTGTTAAGTTCTCTCAGGCCTTTTGAGAAACCAGTGGAGGAGGACAAAGATAATTTCTGTACCTACCATGTCATGATGGGACATAGAACCAATAACTATCATAGGCTGAAGGATGTCATCCAAAAGTTGATTAACAAAGGAAAATTACAAGAGCTAGCCAAGCCCAGTACAAAGACTAATCCTCTACCAGCATTTGAAAGGTAGGTCAATATGGTGCAGTCGAGGCTACCTGATAACTTCATTTTTGCCCAGGTCTTGTAGGCAAACCCCACTGTACAGTTTGTGGTGGCAAATGAAACTAGGGCAAAGCCAGAATGTGGAAAGCCCATAGAGCATAAAGAAGTGAAGCCTGTGAGTCTGGATGATCTAGATTCAAAAGATGACTATGAAGAATGCAGCTATAATGAGACAGTTAAGCTGCTAGTTGTTGAGAAGCCGAGAATTCCTGATGTACAAAATGTAATAAGGAGTGGCAGAGTTTACCAGCCAGTGATTCCACAAAATGAAAAGACTCCAGTGATCGGGTCAAGTAGTATGTCAGCACCAAAGGAAGTGGAAAAAGAGGACCTGGCCATCTCCCAACTGAAGAAGACCCCAGCCCAGGCCAGTCTGTGGCATTTTTTACTGACCTCAAAGGAACACAGGGTAGTGCTAGTTAAAAAGTTGTTTGAAATTGAAGTTTCTCCACTTGCATCTCTAGAGGCCATGTGTTGCTTACTAGACAAGATTCATGTAGGGTCCCCCGATATTGTATTTTTCGAAAAAGATTTGCCACAAGGGGGAAAGGCACAATAAAGCTTTATGCGTCAAAGTTAATATATTGGACCGGGTTATGCCATGTATGATGGTAGATGATGGATCTGCTCTGAATATATGTCCATTAAAGATGTTTTAATTCCTAGGTCTGAGCGAAGACGGCTCGAAAAAGTCCTCTACAGTGATCAGAGCTTATGTTGATTCAAAGAGGATTGTGATCGGAACTTTTGAAGCTGAAGTGGAAGTGGGACCGGTCAAGTTGGCGGTCACCTTTACTGTGATTAACATGTTGGAAATGCCCTAGTCCCGAGGCATTGGTCCTTGTATTTGTATTATACATTTATTGGATTTATGTATTATACTCATTTGTGTTATTAATAAAGGCATCAATTCATTTATTATATTTATCTTGTGCAATATATTAAATGAAGTATCCAATGGACATATCTATATCCATGATGACAAGTGTCATGCACTTGGCAGTAAGACCATGGATAGGGTAAACGATATGACCGTAAATAGATCCGTAGTCTGTTCCAGTCATGGGAATGAATGGAACAAGAGACTATCATTAACCTGGTTGTATGGTGGTGTCTTACCGGTCATTGGACATGGAATTTCAACCAAGTTAATAGGTACATGCATGGGGGAATGGTACTGGATAGATCCACTAAATGAGCAATCCACATGGTATAGTATCACAAGTGATTCTCGTGTAGTACTTGTATGGATCCTTTGACCTGACCATATGATGGTGTTACATGTGAGGTCACATGCTTAGGGATATGCCTAAAGGGCCTGTAATAGGGTGCTAAGTATGGGTACTTTCGGGTATGTCACTCAGCATGGTAATACTATGGATATGTAGAAGGGATTTGTCACTCAGTAGTCCGCTAGGAAGATATCACTGGACACTTGATGAGTGTAACTGATAAGAGTGTGGCCACACCCAAACAAGTGGGAACTTGTTTGTGAGCTTCAGTGCATTCGGGATCAAGTTAATGTCCGACACAAAAGAGGGTGATCAATCCATGCCTTTGTGTTAGACACCGATATCAATGACATGGGATGTACAAGTTTAAACTACAGGGTTATGATAATAGTTAGACTGCCATCTCCATCTTAATTGGGGGCTGCAGTGGCTTGCTAGAGCCCAACTGCAGCCTACGGGCCAAAGGTCCGCTGCCAACATAAAGATGGGCCCACGGGATCATACACATAGAACGACTGAACATAGACTTAAGGAATCACATTTATACTTGGAGTATGCACTATGGAGAGAGAGGTGTATCTATGTTAATTATATTATAAAGATCAATTGGATTGATCCTAATAATAGAACTAACATATTCAATTGGCTCTTCATAATTAATTGGATTAATTATGAGATTATTTCCTAAGTGGAAATATTCATATGTATAAGTTTTACATATGATTTTATTATGTGGAGATTTAATTTTAATTCGAAGGATTAAATTAATTGGTCAAACCAATTTTAATTCAAATGTAAATAATATATTACTTGGTGTAATATATTAAATACATGGGTATATTAAAATTGGGCTTGAAATTAATTTAAACCAGAATAGTTAAAATTAGACTGTGCCTAAATTAAAAGATGGAACCCCGCACAGAGTGAAAGGAGCCAAGCTGGGCCTGAATTCCCCTAGGGGAATTCGGCCACCCTAGCTATAAAAACGTAGGGTGAAAATTTCGGCAAGGCGAACACAAACCAAGAGATAGCCGAAATTCCTAGCCCCCTCTCACCATAGATTTTGTTTTTCCAACGCTAGCACGGGTCGTGTTCGTTAGGTGTTCGTGTACGAAAATGAGGAGGGAATCTAATTTGATTTCTGCAGTCTTCATCCATCTCTTGAAAGAGATATTTCGGGGTAAGAATTTAATCTCTTTCTATTTCATTTTGAGTTTTACAATTTCCACTTCAATTGCTCCTGGGACTGGATTTGAGGAAATCATCGCGTTCTTGCGCTTTTATCGGGTGATTTCCTGTGAAAAATCCCAACAGTGGTATCAGAGCAGGCTTTTGATCCATGGAAATTGTTTAATTGGTTGAATCCCATGTTTTAAAATTGGGGATTTTTTTATTGGGGTTCTTGGTTTGGGTTTAAGATTTTTCCCATTTGTTTTGTATAATTGAAATTAAATTTGCATATAGGTTTATGTCAATTTAATTTAATTGTATGTTTTTGGAATTCTTGGTGAATTTCTTTTTGTTGATGGATGGAATATTTGTTTTTTATTATTTCTGTTTTTTTTTTTAAAAAAATATCTGGCTCCCGGGGTGTGGGGCTGCCACCGGCGGCCGCCGCACGCGGCGGGAGCTGCGGAGGCAGCCGCTGCCTGCTGCTGGACAGCAGCTGCCTCTGGGCGGCAGCGCCGCTGCTAGCGGCTGCAGCGGGCCGGGCCCAGTATTTTGGATTGAGCGGGTCTTGGGCCCGGGGCCCAGTTTTGAAATTTAAATTGGTTTTAAAATTCGTGTGTTTAAATTTATGCAATTTAAATGCGTGTGGTTTCTTGAATGAAATTTTATTTTATTCATGTGATATTAATTTGGAAATTAATATGGTTAATTGAAATTGGTTCGGGTAATTTTGGCACAATTACTTGGACGGCTGAATTGGACCCATGGTTTCCCAATTCCAGTGGGAGCAGTTGGACTGCCTGGGCTGGAGGCCCAAAGCCAGTTAAGGGTTAGAACCATGGTAGGCCAAAATTGGCGATTTCTATATAATGGCTTGGACATAATTGAAATTGGCTTAAATCATGCATTATAACATGCTTATGAATTATATGTATTGGATGCATATGTATGATTAAATGTTTGCATGGTTGGATGCTATTGGGCCTTGTACAAGATGGGTTGTAATTTTCTTTTTGGGTAAATACGGCTTGCGTGTCGTTTTTCTTTTTTTTAATGTAATTTAATTTTATTCAAATAAATTTGTAAAAGAAGAAGCACATGGAGTGGTGAGCCCAAGTGGAGGTGCAAGCCCAAGTGGGGGTGCAAGCCCAGAAGGAAAAGATGGAGGCGCACCTGATATTCATTTCTAGTATAGGTTTACTAGAATAATATTAGGATGTAATATAGGCCCATACCAATCCATTTTACTTTTATTTAATTATGCTCTATGTTTATTTGCATGTATGAATGTATGATCCAATAGCAATTTCACCCGCCTTATGTATGTAAGCCGTTTTAAATTGAATCTAATAACCAAATGGAATTACTAAGTCGCTTAAAAGTGCTTCCCTCATTCAAAACCGACTCGAAGTGGGAATAGGCCAGTTATAGACCATGCCTTCGTACGATACAGTGGAGTATTGTCACTTTGTATTGGGTTAGAGTATGGAATACTCTAACACATGAATGGAGGTTTTGACTTAGCGTGGGTAGTAGGATTCTCCCGGCCCTAAGCACAGATGGGTAAGTGCCAACAAGCCCATCAAACCGAAAGTCCCTAGGTTGGGATTGGACGGCGTTCCTACCTAAATAATTAAGGTATAGTTGTACCAAACCCTCGTTTTGCTATATCTTGATGAAATATGGATCTCGACCCATGAGCCCAACAACTCGGTTTAAATTAATAACATGATTCATTATTAATTTCATATGGGAATAATAAATTAAAGTCCTTTATTAACGCTCTCAATGTTTTTCTGTGTAGAAACTCTTAAATGGCAAACAATAATACCTTATCACTGCGATCTATTCTTGAGAAGGACAAGCTTTCCGGTCCTAACTTTTTAGACTGGTCTAAGAACTTAAGGATTGTTCTAAGACAAGAGTCAAAAGAGTATGTACTGGAAAGGCCTGTGCCGGCTGCGCCTCAAGGACGTAATCCACCGGCTGCCCAGCTGGAGGAATACGAGACGCATGTCAAGGATAATAGGGATGTGACATGCCTTATGTTGGCCTGTATGGTCCTCGAACTGCAAAAACAGTTTATGGACCATCAAGCCTAAGCTATGATAACAACTCTGAATGAGATGTTTCAGGAGCAAGCTCGTCAGGAAAGGTACCTGACCAATAAGGCATTCCACTCTTGTAAGATGGGGGCCGGGACATCTGTGAGCGCACACGTGCTCAAGATGAAGGGCTATTTAGATACTTTGGCCTGTTTAGGATCGCTTATCTCTCAAGAGTTGGCGGTAGACACAATCCTTGCATCCTTGCCGGATTCTTATGATCAGTTCATCCTGAACTACAATATGCAAGGGATGAACCGTACTGTCAATGAGCTGCATGGGATGCTCAAGCTCACCAAGCAGTCGATTAAAAAGACTCTGCCGGTGCTGCTGGTCAACAAGGGGAACCCCCCTGTTGCCAAGGGTAAGGCCAAGGAAAAGGCCAAGGCCAAGGCCAAGAAAGCCAAGGCTAAGAAGGCCAAGCCCAACCCAAGGCCCAGTAGAAGGCAGGTCCTGAAGATGTCTGTTTTGGGTGTAGACAAGCGGGCCATTGGAAGAGATCGTGTCCCAAGCTAATGGGAGAGCAAAGAAGGGGCCAAGGTGCATCCTCTTCAGTTATTTATGTTATAGATATTAACCTTACTATTTCAACATCCTGGGTATTGGATATTGGATATGGTTCTCACATTTGTTGCAATGTGCAGGAACTTAAGAACAGAAGGTCACTGGGGTCGGGAGAGGTGGACTTGCAGGTCGGGAATGGAGCAAGGGTTGCTGCCATAGAGATCGGCGAATACCACCTTATGATGCCCAGTGGATTGGTTTTGATTTTGGAACATTGTTACTTTGTACCTGCTATGTGCAGGAACATTATTTCTGTATCAATGTTGGATATTTCTGGATTTAATTTCACTATTTCTAATGGTAGAATTTCAATATCTAGAGAGGGATTATTTTATGGAGATGCTCTATTAAATAATGGCTTACATATCCTGGACTTAAATGAAACCAATCATATCTATAACATAAACGCTAAAAGGGTTAAGCCTAACGAACTTAATCCTGTCTACCTATGGCATTGTCGTCTCGGCCACGTAAATGAGAAGCGCATTGCTAGACATCACAAAGCTGGAGTCCTAGGGTCATTTGACATGGAGTCAATTGATACATGCAAATCATGTTTACGAGGCAAGATGACAAAGGCGCCTTTTAGAAAGAAGGCTGAAAGGGCCACTAGCTTATTAGACCTAATACATTCAGATGTATGTGGACCTATGAGCGCAGCGACCAGAGGTGGGCATCTGTACTTCGTCACGTTCACGGATGATTTCAGCAGATATGGCTATGTCTATCTGATGAAACACAAGTAGGTTCAAGGAATTTAGGAACGAGGTACAGAACCAACTAGGTTGGAATATCAAAACCCCTCGGTCAGATCGAGGCGGTGAGTATATAAGCCTAGAGTTTGACTCATACTTGAGAGAGCATGGAATAGTTCCACAGTTCACTCCTCCCGGAACACCACAATGGAATGGGGTGTCCGAACGGAGGAATAGGACCTTGTTTGACATGGTCCACTCAATGATGAGTCAAGCATCTCTCCCAATTAGTTTCTCGGGACACATCCTCAAGACAACAGCTCTCATCTTAAATAATACTCCGACTAAGGCAGTGGAAAAGACCCCATATCAGATATGGATGGGCAAGGAGCCTAATGTGTCTTTCCTAAGGATTTGGGGGTGTGAAGCACATGTCAAGAAATTGACTAGTGGCAAGCTGGAGCCCAAAACGATAAATGCCTGTTTGTGGGCTACCCTAGGGAAACCAAAGGGTATTACTTCTACAACCCCACCGAGAACAAGGTGTTCGTGGCAAGGAAGGGGGTCTTTCTAGAAAAGGAGTTCCTTTCCAAGAAAGACAGTGGGAGCAATGTTGAACTCAGGGAAGTTTAAGGTCCACAACTCCTGAAGAGGATAACTCGGAGGCCCAGGTGGAGCTTCCACAAGGGGAAGCACCGACCCAGGCCACACAAGAACCTAGAAGGTCTGGTAGGGATCGTCGGGAACCGGAGAGATATGGTTTCCTCGTCACCGATGATCAAACTCTTCTCATCTGGGATGAGGAAGAACCCAAAACCTACCAGGAAGCTATAGCTAGTCAACAATCTGCGAATTGGCGTAAAGCCATAGAGGCAGAAATGCAATCTATGTACGATAACCAAGTTTGGAACTTGGTTGATCCACCTCCGGGTGCTAAGGTAATAGGTTGCAAGTGGTGATACAAGCTAAAAGTTGATAATACCTTCAAGGGGCATCTGGTTGCAAAAGGTTTCAGACAAGTCTATGGAATAGACTATGATGAAACTTTCTCACCAGTAGCCATACTCAAATCCATCAGGATACTGCTGGCCATAGCCGCATGGTATGACTATGAGGTATGGCAGATGGATGTCAAAACCGCTTTCCTTAATGGAAACCTACTCGAGGATGTGTACATGACACAAACTGAGGGTTTTGTCGATCCAAAGTATTCGGGAAGGGTATGCAAGCTTCAAAGGTCCATTTATGGACTGAAGCAAGCATCCCGAAGTTGTTATCTAAGATTCAATAAGGCCATAAAGGAATATGGCTTCATACAGAATCAAGATGAGCCTTGTGTGTATAAGAGGACTAGTGGGAGCATTGTCACATTCTTGGTACTTTATATAGACGACATCCTGCTCATTGGAAGCGACATACCCACACTTCAAGGGGTAAAGCAGTGGCTGAGTAAGTGCTTTGCAATGAAGGACTTAGGCGAGGCTGAGATGATCCTGGGGATCAGGATCTACAGGGATAGATCAAATCGGCTTCTGGGCCTAAGTCAGGCTTCGTACATTGACAAAGTTCTGAAAAGGTTCAGGATGGACCGGGCCAAGAAAGGTTTCTTGCCAATGGGCCATGGGCTGAAACTTAGTAAGAAACACTGTCCTAAAACAAGGGAGGACAGGGAGAACATGAAATTGGTTCCATATGCTTCGGCTATAGGATCAATTATGTACTCCATGTTTTGTACGAGACCTGATGTCACCTTTGCACTGAGTATGACGAGCCGATACCAGTAGGATCCCGGGGAGGATCACTGGAAAGCTGTCAAGGTGATCCTCAAGTACCCTAACCGGACTAAGGATAGCTTCTTAGTGTATGGTGGTCAGGAAGCGCTATCAGTTACTGGTATACTGATGCGAGCTTCCAGACTGACCAGGATGAGTACCAGTCGCAGTCTGGGTATGTATTTTTGTTGAATGGTGGTGCTGTAAGCTGGAGGAGCTCAAAGCAACCAACCATAGCGGACTCTACAACAGAAGATGAGTACATCACTGCGTGTGATGCGGCTAAGGAAGCTGTGTGGATGAAGAAGTTTATCACTGAGTTGGGAGTAGTGCCAACTATTCAGGACCTAGTCGATATCTTCTGTGACAACAATGGGGCTGTTGCACAAGCTAAGGATTCCCGGTCACATAAGAACACAAAGCACGTGCTCAGAAAGTTTCACCTCATACGAGAGATCGCGAAGAGAGGTGACATTGCATTACATAGAGTGGACACCGAGGATAATGTCGCTGATCCATTGACCAAGGCGTTGGCTCAGCCCAAGCACGAGGGTCATACTAGGTCTATAGGGATTGGGCCTATGCCTAGTTGGAACAAGTGCAAGTGGGAGATTGTTGGAAATGCCCTAGTCCTGAGGCATTGGTCCTTGTATTTGTATTATACATTTATTGGATTTATGTATTATACTCATTTGTGTTATTAATAAAGGCATCAATTCATTTATTATATTTATCTTGTGCAATATATTAAATGAAGTATCCAATGGACATATCTATATCCATGATGACAAGTGTCATGCACTTGGCAGTAAGACCATGGATAGGGTAAATGATATGACCGTAAATAGATCCGTAGTTTGTTCCAGTCATGGGAATGAATGGAACAAGAGACTATCATTAACCTGGTTGTATGGTGGTGTCTTACCGGTCATTGTACATGGAATGTCAACCAAGTTAATGGGTACATGCATGGCGGCATGGTACTGGATAGATCCACTAAACGAGCAATCCACATGGTATAGTATCACAAGTGATTCTCGCGTAGTACTTGTATGGATCCTTTGACCTGACCATATGATGGTGTTACATGTGAGGTCACATGCTTAGGGGTACGCCTAAAGGGCCTGTAATAGGGGGCCAAGTATGGGTACTTTCGGGTATGTCACTTAGCATGGTAATACTATGGATATGCAGAAGGGATTTGTCACTGAGTAGTCCACTGGGATGATATCACCGGCCTATTGATGAGTGTAACTGATAAGAGTGTGGCCACACCCAAACAGGTGGGAACTTGTTTGTGAGCTTCAGTGCATTCGGGATCAAGTTATGTCCGACACAAAAGAGGGCGATCAATCCATGCCTCTGTGTTAGACACCGATATCAATGACATGGGATGTACAAGTTTAAACTACAGGGTTATGATAATAGTTAGACTGCCATCTCCATCTTAATTGGGGGCTGCAGTGGCTTGCTAGAGCCCAACTACAGTCTGCTGGCCAAAGGCCCGCTGCCAACATAAAGATGGGCCCATGGGATCGTACACACAAAACGACTGAACACAGACTTAAGGAATCACATGTATACTTGGAGTATGCACTATGGAGAGAGAGGTGTATATATATTAATTATGTTATAAAGATCAATTGGATTGATCCTAATAATAGAACTAACATATTCAATTGGCTCTTCGTAATTAATTGGATTAATTATGAGATTATTTCCTAGGTGGAAATATTCATATGTATAAGTTTTACATATGATTTTATTTTGTGGAGATTTAATTTTAATTTGAAGGATTAAATTAATTGGTCAAACTAATTTTAATTCAAATGTAAATAATAAATTACTTGGTGTAATATATTAAATACATGGGTACATTAAAATTGGGCTTGAAATTAATTTAAACCAGAATAGTTAAAATTATATTGGGCCTAAATTAAAAGATGGAAACCCGCACAGAGTGAAAGGAGCCAAGATGGGCCTGAATTCCCCTAGGGGAATTCAGCCACCCTAGGTATAAAAACCTAGGGTGAAAATTTCGGCAAGGCGAACACAAACCAAGAGATAGCCGAAATTCCTAGCCCCCTCTCACCATAGTTTTTGTTTTTCTAATGCTAGCACGGGTCGTGTTCGTTAGGCGTTCGTGTCCGAAAACGAGGAGGGAATCTAATTTGATTTCTGCAGTCTTCATCCATCTCTTGAAAGAGATATTTCGGGTAAGAATTTAATCTCTTTCTATTTCATTTTGAGTTTTACAATTTCCAATTCAATTGCTCCTGGGACTGGATTTGAGGAAATCATTGCGTTCTTCCGCTTTTATTGGGGGATTTCCAGTGAAAAATCCCAACATAACATTCCAGTCACTTTCTCCCTATTGTTAGGAAGGCTGTGGTTTCATCCACTGGGGGTGTACCTTCAACTTTACACCAGAAGATAAAATTCTCAGTAGGCAGTTAGGTTGCGACAGTTGAGGTAGATTCTCAGTCCGTGATTGCTGCTGTTAGTGAGGAGACCATACCATTCGGCGGATTCCAAGTCATTGTGGTTAGTGTGGAGGAAACCACAGATGCCTCGATGGTCATTTATGAGAACTATATGCCAGAGTGGTTGTCTAAATACCTTTGCAGGCATGATTTTATTCTGGGCATGGGGCTCGGGGCCAATCTACAAGGGGTTCCCAAATTTAGCATTAATTCTGGGAAGCCGAGGTAGTATGGCTTAGGCTACACAGCAGAGGCATCTGAGTAGAAAAGTCTAAATAAAGGAAAGAATGGCAATCCCATGATGAAGCCATTCATTAAGGCAGGTGAAGAGCTATATAAGGGGTAAGCTGAGCCAGTGAAGATCGGGGGTGTTGAATATCCAGGCTTTGAAGTATTCTCTGATGTTGTAGACTTCGAAAAGAGCCATGAGGAGGAGCTAGTTGCACCAGTTACAGTGGAGGAGGTAGTTATCGAGCTTGCCATCTCCCAGGATAAACCATCTGAGATAATAGTAGAAGCAGCAAAAGTGGCCAAGGAGAAAGTTGAAGAGAGAGTCTGTGATGAATCTGTGAAAGCAATTTCAGAGGCGCTTGCTGCCACCATAGGCAAGGCATTTGAAAAGTCCGAGGAAGGGTCTGAGAAGGGCTGGTGACCAAGGCAGGCCTAGATACTGTGGTTGTTGAAATAGCAAGGATTATGAAGAAAGCCAAGGCAAAGGTGGCTTAGATCAAGGAGACTGCTCTCCCTGCTGAACAGGAGTTTGAAATTGCTGCTGACCTAGACAACATCCTAGAGCTAAGCAAGGATGGAGAAGTTCAAGGCCCTCCACCTGTGGAGGATGAAAATGATCTTGTTATATCTATTTCTTCTCTTTTTAATATGAACGATGTACTTTTTAACAAGTTTAATGTAATGAAATCCTAGTTTGCTTACTTGTGTGATGTTTATCCTGATAATTCTGTGCATGCATTTAAATCACCATCAAGCATATTTAGCATTCATGACACTGCATTACATGAAATTAACATAAGTATAGATGAAAATCCCAAAATGGTATTCATTTCACACGAACTAAAATCCGGAGAAGAGAGAGAATTGACAGAAATACTACAAAAACATGTTAAGGCTTTCGCTTGGTCATACGAAGACATGACATAGAAATAGCAGTTCACAAGATTCCAATAGATCCCAGATTCAGACCAGTAAAGCAGAAATTGAGACGGCTAAGGCCAAAATGGGCTGCAGTAGTAAAGGAAGAAGTGGCTAAGTAGATTGAAACCAAGTTCCTTGAGGTGGTGGAGTACACAGAATGGTTAGCCAACATTGTGCCAGTGCCTAAGAAAGATGGAAGGGTCAGAGTGTGTGTCGACTATAGGGATTTGAACAAAGCCTGCCCGAAGGATAATTTCCCCTTACCTCACATTGACGTTTTGATCGACAGCATAGCCAAGGCAGTAATGTATTCCTTCATGGATGGATTTTTGGGATATAACCAGATCCTGATGGATGTAATTGACAAGGTGAAGACATCCTTCATTACAGAGTGGGGCACTTTCTACTACGGAGTAATGCCTTTTGTATTGAAAAATGCTGGGGCCACTTCCCAAAGGGCTATCACTGCTGCATGACATGATTTACAAAGAAGTAGAGGTATACGTCGATGATATGCTTGTTAAATCAATGACCTGGGAAGAGCACCCTACTATCCTGGATAGATTTCTTACGCGCATCGAAGAATACAACCTGCTACTTAATCCCAAGAAATGCATATTTGGGGCTACATTAGGAAAGCTGCTGGGTCATGTGGTTAGCCAAAGGGGGATAGAGATGGATCCAGATAAAATCAAGGCCATTTGAGATATGCCAACTATTAAGATAGAAAAGGAAGTCCGGTCATTCTTGGGCTCCTTGTAGTATGTCAGCCGTTTTATAGCATGGTTAACCTCAGTGTGTGAGCTGATTTTCAAGCTATTAAGGAATGATCAGCCGATTATATGGTATGATAGGTGTCAATTGGCTTTCAACAAGATCAAAGCTAATCTGGTAAATCCACCAGTTCTCAGCCTACCAACTCCAGGAAAGCCCTTGATTTTGTAGTTAGCTGTCAAAGACTCCTCCATAGGGCAGTGCTAGCTCAGGAGCAGGATGGAAGGAAGGAGTATCCCATCTATTATCTCAGCAAGAAGCTGCTAGAATATGAAACCAAGTACACACTGGTGGAGAAGACATGTGTAACAATGATTTGGTTGACTAAGAAGTTGTGCCACTATTTTCAGTCATACAAGGTACAAGCCGTGGCTAAAGTGGATCCAATGAAATATCTGTATGAAGCACCAGTGTTGGTTGGAAAATTATCTATGTGGCTACTACTCCTGTCAGAATTCGACATTGATTACATCACTAGGAAAACCATCAAAGGGCGAGCCATGGCTGAATTCCTAGCAAGTCATCCATTAGAATCAGATCGTGTGGAGAATCTGGAGTTCCCTGATGAACAATTGGCTGTAGTGAAAGTAAAGAGATGGATGGTGCCGTAAATAGAAAGGGTACTGGAATTGGGGTAATCATAGCAACACCAGATGGCGAGATCATTCTGCTGTAAAAAAGGTTGGACTTCCCCATAACAAACCATGGGGCATAATATGAAGCATGCTTATTTGGGATTGAAGCCCTCCTGACACTAGGGGCAGACAATGTCTTGATTGTTGGAGATTCACTTTTGGTAATTAAGTAGGCACAAGGTGAATGGGATTTGAGAGAAGAAGCCTTATGGCCTTACTTAGATCTGCTACAGTACAGAAGAGGGTTATTCAGCCAGTATGAGTTCAGACACGTGCCCCGGGAAGAGAATAAAATGGCGATGCATTAGCAACATTGTCCACTATGTGGGAAGACCCAGAAAAGACACAGATACATCCCCTGATTATAGCAATTTCCAGGCAACCCTGCTTTGATATGCACAAAGTGATGGAGTTAACAGCTGAAGAAAAGCTGTGGTTCTTTGACATTTATCAGTATGTGAAAGAGGGAAAGTATCCAGAAGGGGCTAGTGCTGCTGATAAAGTTTCATTAAGGAGATTAGCCAACCAGTTCAGAATCTTTGAAGATAAGCTATACAACAGAACTACAAGTAGAGTCCTTTTAAGGTGTTTGGTAGAACAGGAAGCAGAAACAGTAATGCACCAAGTACACGCACGGTCCTGCGGCTGCATATGAATGGGATCACCATGGCTAGAAAGATAATGAGACAGGGATACTTCTGGATGACAATACAGACTGATTGTGTGAAGGAGGTAAGAAGATGCCATGAATGCCAAATCTATGCTGATATCAGTCATCTGCCACCACTTGAACTACAGAACCTAGCGTCTCCTTGGCCTTTCTAGGCATGGAGGATTGACATGATTGGAGAAATCCATCGCGCAGCTTCTAATGGGCACAGATTCATAGTGGTTCTAGTTGATTATTTCTCAAAATGGGTGGAAAGAGAGTCCTTCTCCAATGTGACAGCTAAGCAAATGGTTAAGTTCATTCAGAGGAATATCCTCTCTCAGTTTGGGGTCCCTCACCATGTAGTGACAGATAACGGAGTGTACTTTCAAGGCGCAACAGCTAAGCTATTCACAGAACATGGCATTTAACATCATAGGTCTTCTCCATATAGACCACAGGCTAATGGTGCAGTGGAGGCGGCTAACAAGTCAATCAAGAAGATCTTGTCAAAAATGGTAACCACCTATACAGACTGGGCTAATAAGTTGCCATATGCTCTTTGGGGTTATAGAACCAGTGTCATAACACCAACTGGCGAGACTCCCTATGCCTTGGTATATGGAATGGAAGCAATGTTACCAGTGGAAATGGAACTCAGGTCACTTAGAATAGCCTTGGAAGCTCAGGTGCTAGAAACGGGATGGGTTTAAGCCAGATACAAGCAGTTGGCAGCATTAGATGAAAAGCGGTTGAAAGCACTAGATCACTTGCAAATGTATCAATGTAGAATGGCTAGAGCCTATAATCAGAAAGTGAAGTATCCCAAACGACAGCTGAAAGCTAGGGACCTAGCTCTGAAACAGTTGAGGCCTACAAACGTCAATGCCCGGGGGAAATTTAGGCCGAATTAGGAAGGCCCGTAAGTTGTAAAGAAACTGCTATCAAAGGGTGGTGTAAGCATCATGGACATGGATGGAAATGAATTTGCAAATCCTATCAACCAAGATCGCCTAAAGCCTTACCATGTTTGAGAAAAAAAAAAGAAAAAAAAAGAAGAGTCTGCTAGGTTGAAAACTCGAAAAGGGCGGCCTAGGCAAAAATCAAGACACAAGAGAAAAATGACCAGTCGGAAAATCTGCAAGGGATGACTAGTAATGGATTCGAGTTATGTGTGAAATTTATACCATTTTGGGAACCAACCTTTTCAAATGTACTCATGCTACTTTCATCAATCAAGTGTGATGTTTGTTTAAATATGTTCATGCGGTTATATCAGAATGCGTAAACAAAGTTATCTCGCCTAAACATTCATTTACAGAAAGCACTTTGCATTTAATCGGTTAAAAAGACTCGCATTACTTTAACAATGAAAATGTGCTAAATACATGCAATCTGTAATCTTTTATCTTCTGAATCAAACTCATTGTTCCTCGAGGAGGCCAGCAATTTCAAAACGAATCCAAGTCCAAATGTCATAGGACTCTAAAAAAAAAGAAACAAAAAAAAAAAACTCGCTAAGGTGAAAACCGAAAAGGCGCCTTAGGCAAAAGTTAGAGCAGCTTGCTGAGCTGAAAACCCACTTAGGGCAGTTCAGGCAAAATTTAGAGCACTTCCAATTTCACCATTCATAGGGGCAGAAAAATGAAACCCTTCCACTATTCCTTGGCAGGAACCCTGCCACTAATCCCTAGTAGGAACCCTTCCACTAATCCCCAGTAGGAACCCTTCCACTATTCCCTAGCAGGAACTTTTCCGCTCTTCCCCAACAGGAGCCATTCCACTCTTCCCCAGCAGGAGCCATTCCACTCTTCCCTAGCAGGATCCACCGCGTTATTCCCCAGTGGAACCATCATGAGAATGTCACCATTCTCTCCCCAATAGACATCGGACTTCCCCAACAGCCATTGTATATCCCCAACGAAGTTGCAAGTGCCACATCACATAAAGAATATACTCTCCCTAGCTAGAGTCAATTATAAGCGTGATGTACTTCCCCTAACCATAGGCACGATGTAGTCTCCCCAGCCAGAACATAGAATTTCAGGATGGGACGAATAGCGATAAACGCATCTCCTAGAGTCCCTTTGCACATGCACACCTTAAAACATGCATATACAAGCATTCAAAACATACACATGCACATGCATACATGCATCACTACCACCCCAAGTGCAGGTACCCAGGGGTAGGATAATCGAGCCGTATTTATTCTTGATTGAAGGGGCAAAAATTTTTGTTTCAAAACTATTGATCAAGGAATAAATACCCATTGTCAAATCAACCTCAGAAATCCAGCAGATCCACCGCGGGTAACATAGACCCGGTGTCATACCCAGATCAACTTCACTTCACAAATCTAGCAGATCTGCCATGGGTAACATAGACTCAATTTCAGGCCGAGATCAGCTTCCCCTCAGAAATCTAGTAGATCCGTCGTGGGTAACCTAAACCCGATGTCAGGCCCAGATTTGCTTCCATCTCAAATTTTAGCAGATTCATCGCGGGTAACCTAAACCCGATGTCAGGTCCATGCTTGCTTCCACTTTAAACTTTAGCAGATCCATCAGGGTAACCTAAACCCGATGTCAGGCCCAAATTTGCTTCCAACTTAAATTTTAGTAGATTCGTCATGGGTAACCTAAACTCGATGTCAGGCCTAGATTTGCTTCCACCTTAAACTTCGGCAGATCTGTCGCGGGTAACCTAAACTCAATGTCAGGCTCATATTTACAACCACCTCAAACTCTAGCAGATCCATCGCAGGTAACCTAAACCCGATGTTAGGCCCAGGTTTGCTACCATCTCAACTCTTGCAGATCCGTCGCGGGTAACATAAACCTGATGTCAGGCCTAGATTTGCTTCCTCCTCAACCCTAGCAGATCCGTCGTGGGTAACCTAAACCTGATGTCTGGCCCAGATTTGCTTCCATCTCAAATTTCAGCAAATTCGTCGCGGGTAACCTAAACCCGATTTCAGGCCCAGGTTTGCTTCAACCTTAAACTTCAGTAGATCCATCACGGGTAACCTAAACCCAATGTCAGGCCCAGATTTGCTTCCATCTCAAATTTTAGTAGATTTGTCGTGGGTAACCTAAACTAGATGTCAGGCCTAGATTTGCTTCCACCTTAAACTTCGATAGATCCGTCGCGGGTAACCTAAACCCCGATGTCAGGCCCAGATTTGCTACCATTTCAACTCTAGCAGATCTGTCGCGGGTAACATATACCTGATATCGGGCCCAGATTTGCTTCCTCCTTAACCCTAGCAGATCCATCGTGGGTAACCTAAACCTGATGTCAGGCCCAGATTTGCTTCCACCTCGAACTTCAACAGATCCGTCACAGGTATCATAAACCTGGTGTCAGGCCCAAATCAGCTGGAACTCAGGTATTTCTTTCTTTCCTTTCATTTACATTGCTTCAATTTGAGTTCTCAAATTCCCCTCAGGTAACCTAGACTTGGTATCGGGGTATCGAATTTGATCACGCGAGGGGCAGCTGTAAGCGTCAGGTTTTCACGACCTCTATGATGAGAATTCCTATATTACCTGTGGAGTAGACGGATGCAAATCGGACTTGAAAATGACCAAAATGTCACCTGGAGTATCTCAAACGTCTTGAAAACCAAACTATCCTCGATCTAAAACCCCGAGGAAGTCCCCCGGATGAATTTTTAGGGTTTAGGATAAGCGTCGGATTTTTACAAATTTTGGCCCTGCTTTTGCTAGAGCCGCGCAACTCTAGCATAACTAGAGTCATGTGCTCTAGTGGGTTAAACCAAGTTGCTCTGCAAAGCAGAGCAACTTAGCTGAGCAGAAGGGATTTCGGCCAAATTTAACAGGGATTCAGACGGCTCATTTATGGTTTGATATGATGATGAGTGAGGGAGGTATAAAAAGAAAAGTAGAAATCAAATAAAAAAAAAGGGGGGGGGCAGAAGAAAAGTTGAAATCTTAAGAGAAAAAAGTTTTTACAGAGAAAAAAAGAGAAGAAGGGAGAAGAGAAAACCGTGAGCAAGAGGACCCAAAAAACTACAATCCATGACAAAAAAAAAAAACTTATACCCAAGCATTAAAGGAAATATTCTTGACCTTTACACATTCATTCGGGATCGTTTCGGATTGGTTTTTGGATTTCGGCCGGTTGAGGTTTCAGATTTGACTTTTCAATCTGTTTCTTGACGTTAAACACTTCAAAACAACAACAAGGTAAACTCTGAGAGGCCTTAAACCTGTGCACAATGCTTTTTCTCTGCGTTTTTCTTATTTTTGCAACTTTTGAAAACCGGATTACCTGAATACAGCCGTATTGCTGTGATTGTCATGAACAGAGCTGCACGGTTGTGTTCTGCAGGGGTAAAATCCCGAAACTACCCCGATCGGCTGAAAGTAGTCTGTTTTCCATTTTATGCATCCTGTTGTGATCAATTTCGGCCCAAATGCATCCGTACGTTGTAAAATTTTGGTTTTCGGAATTCTGTACGCACAGATATTAGCTTTTCAGTTTTTCTCGGGTTTTATTTTCTGAATTTCGGGGTTGTTCAATTCGAACCGGATCCATAGTCTAGCATCAGCGGACCCCTGAACTTTATAAAATCCTCGGGAAATATTGAAAACAAGCAAAACGACATTTTCAAAACTAGAAAACCATTTTTTCGGATTCTGGAAGCCATAGCCACATGGCTGTAATTTAGAGCCGCACGGCTCTAAGTTACAGCCACACAGCTATAATTACAGCCATACAGCTGTAGTTTCCAGAATAAACGACCCTCACGGTCATCGATGTGCGATGTTGTTTTCGAATTCAAGTCATTTTTGGCGTGTTTACTGCTTTCTAGACCCTAAATGGATGTTGGATTTAGGAAACCCGCACGAACGAAACCCCGAGTTCTGGGATAACAGGCCTGGTAAATGAAAAACTTTGCATGAAATCAAGCCAAATAAATTTCTAAAAATTGTTTTCCAGCACAAAAAATTACAGGGCGTTGCAAAACCATTTTCCAGGTCTAACAGGGCCAGTTCGCCGAACCGACTCGGTTATCCTCTAAATGTATGCTCCCCGTTCCTAAAATCCCAATTCCGTCCAATTTGAGTCCTACGTGTGTTGTGCCATAAATTGTGCTAACCGTCTGTTTTGCAGCTTTTAATTCCTTTTATTTTCATTTTTTAATGTAATTAATAGATTTTTATGTAAATTAGGCGAATGTAATTTTCTAGATCCTCGTGTATTCTAGGCGTTTGTAAACTGAGGTCGAGAGTTTTCATTTTTATTCAATTTGGTTGTATAAGCGGCCTCTATTATTTTTTGTATGATTTGAATGCATGGTTTATTTTTCCATAATTTATTCCTATCATTCGCTTGAGCATCGGACTAAATACAAACATAAGTTGGGGTTAGAGAAAGATAATAAAGCAAGTTAAATATGGTAATATAAACTGTAAAGTGAAAGCAAGCTTGAGGTTAAGTAAGTCACTTACCCGAACCCTAAATCTCTGGATTAGGTATAGTAGTCTACCCTCGGTAGGGAGCTGTACCGGAATTTCCCGCATGTACTGATCCGGGTGGCGACTCTGTCACTGATCTTGGAATTTAAGTTTCGAGGTCTTCAAGTTAAAAATGGGAAAACTTTTGTCATAAAAGGATTTTTCAAACAAATCAAATCCATGATTTCTTTTTCAAGATAAACAAAACCCATTTCCACACAAATAAAAAACAATCAAACGAAAACGCTTGCCCCGGTTCACTTTGCCGCGTTTCGTCTTTTGAAAGGTCATCTGCTCACACTTGTGTGATGTTTTTCCGGATGGAACTATGTATACATACAAGCATTCATTTAATATCTTTAGCATACATGATGCATCATTGCATGAAATGAACCTAGGAACAGATTATGATCCAAAGATGGTATCCGTCTCAAAAGAACTCATGCCTGACGAGAGAAAAGAACTTGTAAAAGTTTTGCAGAATCTTGTCAAAGCCTTTGCTTGGTCCTACAACGACATGCCTGGGGTCGACAGAGAGATTGCAGATCATAAAATCCCAACAGATCCAAAGATGAAACCGGTTAAGTAGAAGCTCAGAAGACTTCAACCAGAATGGGCTGAAAAGGTTAAGGAAGAAGTAACCAAATAGATAAAGGCTAAGTTCTTGGAAGTAGTAGAGCATACGGAATCGTTGGTTAATATGATATCAGTTACGAAGAAAGATGGTCGACTCAGGGTCCATGTGGATTATAGGGATCTGAATAAGGTGTCTCCCAAGGACGATGTCCCTCTCCCGCATATTGATGTTCTGATTGACAGTGTCGCCAGGGCAGCGACGTACTCATTCATGGATGGGTTCTCGGGATACAACAAAATTCTGATGAATATGATCGACAAAGTAAAAACGCCCTTCATCACAGAGTAGGGAGTTTATTGCTACAAAGTCATGCCATTTGGGTTGAAGAATGTCGGGCAACCTATCAGTGAGCAGTCATGACACTTCTGCATGATATAATCCATAAGGAGGTCGAGGTCTATATGGATGATATGTTAGTTAAATCCATGACCCGGGAGGAGCACCTAGCTATCCTGGATAGATTTCTAATTAGAATCAAGAAATACAATCTCTGCCTAAATCCCAAGAAGTGTGTGTTCGGGATAACTTCGGAAAAACTGCTTGGTCATGTAGTTAGTCAAAAGGGAATCGAGATGGATCCAGATGAGATCAAGGCCATTAAGGACATGTTGACACCTAAGTCAGAAAAGGAAATAAGGTCGTTTCTAGGTTCACTATAGTATGTCAGTCAGTTTATTGCAAGGCCGACGATAGTTTGCGAGCCAATTTTTAGGCTTTCAAAGAAGAACCAGCCAGTAGAGTGGAATAAGCAATGTCAGATAGCTTTCAATAGAATTAAGGCATATTTGATGAACCCTCCAGTGCTAAAGCCTCTAATACTGGACAAGCCTCTGATTCTGTACTTGGCTATTAAAGAGACTTCAGTAGGAGCAATGTTGGTACAAAAGCAGGAAGACGGGAGCGAACATGCGATCTACTACTTGAGCAAGAAGCTACTGGAATATGAGACTAGATATACGATAGTAGAGAAAACCTATGCTGCTATGGTATAGTGGACAAAGAAGCTAAGGCATTCCTTCCAATCATATAAAGTTCAGGCAGTAGCCAAAGTTGATCCTATGAAATACTTATGCCAAGCTCCAGTGTTAGCTGGGAAATTGTCGAGATGGTTGCTTTTGTTGTTGGAGTTCAACATAGAGTATGTGACAATGAAGACAATCAAAGGAAGGGCCATGGCAGAATTTCTAGCTAATCAACTAATAGATTTAGATTATGTCAAGAACTTGGAATTTCCTGATGAATAATTGGCAGTGGTGGAAGAAGAAGCAAACAGATGGGTGATGTACTTTGATGGTGCAGTGAACAAACATGGCGCAAGATTAGAAGTGATCATTCCTACACCTGAAGGAGAAATGATTCCTCTAGCGAAACGGCTTGACTTTCAAGTAACTAATAATGGAGTAGCATACGAAGCTTACCTCTTTGGAATTGATGCTCTGATCACATTAGGGGCAAATGACGTATTAGTTATCGGGGATTCAGCTTTGGTGATTCAGCAGGTTACTGGAGATTGGGAGATAAAAGAAGAATCACTCCGGCCTTACCTCGAAATGGTTTGGGAAAGGGTGAAGGTATTCAATCAGTGTGAACTACGGCATGTGACGAAGGAAGAGAACCAGATGGTGGATTCCTTGGCTACACTATTGTCAATGTGGGAAGGCCCCCGAAAATAGCCGATACAGCCAGTAATCCTGGAAATTGCTCAAAATCCATGCTATTCATCAGTCAACGCAGTTGGAACAACTGAAGAACGTCCCTAGTACTATGATATTTTATAGTTCATTCAGAATGGTTAGTACCCCAAAGGCGCTAGTGAGCTGATAAGGATTCCGTTCGAAGATTGGTAGCGTAGTTTTAGGTATTTGAGAATTAGCTCTTCAAAAGAACAGCTAACAGAGTCCTTCTGAAGTGGCTAATAGAGGAAGAGGCAGTTAAGGTTATGAAACAAATACACTCCAGAGCTTGCAGACCACAGATGAACGGGTTGGCCCTGGCGAAAAAGATACTAAGACAAGGATACTTTTGGCTCACTCTGCAAGCCGATTGTATCGAGGAAGTTAAGAGGTGCCATGAATCTCAAGTATAAGGAGACCTCAATCATCTCCCTTCACTCAAACTTCAAGAATCCTTGACTCCATGGCCATTTGCAGCTTGGGTTATAGATATCATCGGAGAGATAAGACCACCTGTCTCAAACAAGCACCGATTCATTGTCGTGGCCGTGGATTACTTCTCAAAATGGGTTGAAGTAGAATGATTCACAAATGTTATAGCTAAGAAGATGACCAAATTCACAGAGAATAACATTTTTCTGAGGTATGTGACCCCTCATCACGTCATGACTGATAACGTTGTACAATTTGAAGGAGTAACGGCACAATTGTTTCAAGAGAAGGGAGTTAAGCATCATAAATCATCTCTGTATTGCCCACAAGCCAATGGGGTGTTAGAAGTGGCCAATAAATCTATTAAGAAGATTCTATCGAAAAAGGTAGTAACCTATAGAGATTGGGCTGACATGTTACCATTTGCCTTGTGGGGATACCAGACGAGCATTAGAACCCCTACTGGAGAAGCACCATGTTCACTAGTTTAAGGGATGGAAGCCGTTTTGCCAGTGGAAACAGAAGTCAGGTCATTAAGAGTTGTCATGGAGGCACACTTGCCAGATTTAGAATGGCTTCAGTCAAGGCATAGACAATTGGCACTGATTGATGAAAAGCGTCTTCTGGCCCTAGATCGATTACAGATGTACCAACAGTGAATGGCTAGGACCTACAACAATAGGGTTCGTCATCAGAAACGTCCATTTAAGGTGGGGGATTTGGTGCTTAAGCAGATGAAACAGTACAATACGGATATACGGGGGAAATTTAACCCGAACTGGGAAGGTCCGTATGTAGTCAAAAAGGTACTTTCAAAGGGTTCTATGAAGATCATGGACATGGACGGGAATGAATTCATCAACCCCATCAACCAGGACAAGCTGAAGCATTATTACATTAAAAAAAAAGAGGTCCAATGGGTCGAAAACAGAAAAGGCAATCCATTCAAAATTTAGGACAGTCTGATGGGTCCAAAACCGAAAAGGCGATCCATGCAAAAATTAGAACAGAGGGGTGAGGACCATTAGCTGGAAAATTTACAAAGGCCGATTGGTGGTAAGCGTGAATTCAGTCGAGACTTGTACCATCATTGATTCTGTCCTTAGTTTCATTTCATCATTAATGAGCATTGTACTATAGCATTATTTATCAATGAATGAATGAACATTTGGTTCTATTCACTTAAATGTCCTGAGTTTAATTCAAATTTAGATTATTTTATGCGTAATTGGCTTCATACCTTTTGCACATCTCACATCCATAGATTGAATATATATGTAAAAAAAAAGTCCGATAGATTGAAAACCTGAAAAGGGCGGTCTATGTAAAAGCTAGGACACAGAATAAAGTCTGCTGAATTGAAAACCCCAAAGGGTAGTTTAGGCAAAAGTAAAGATAGTCCGATAGGATGAAAACCCAAAAGGGCAACCTATGCAAAAGTTAGGTCATAAAATAAAAACAGAATAAAGTTATACATTAGCATCAAGCTCAGATAACCCTAATCCTCTAAAGACCGAAGTGCCTTACAGTCAGCGCCTAACGTCCATGTCTCATGGGGCAAGCAATCAAGTCAGTTAGCTAAGCTCTGTAGCGAGCGTCTGTCTCCACAGGTGCAGTACTGTCATATCTTAGAACCTCAGTGCGAGTAGGATGCATCCACTGATGCTATACATGTCGAGGCCACTGTGGTGTAAACAGTCTGCACTCAGTGGTGCACAAAGATCAAGAGACCCCCTGCAGCTGGCCACACTGTCTGCACAACCGAATGGGAGAGTAGAAAGTCACATGGGTCAATCCAAGCAGCTGGACACCTTCGGTCCAGGTCTCAGTAGTCACATCAGAAATATCCCACTAGGGACAGACCCATCGGATAGAGGCGTCATTCTGACTCCTCAGCAAATCAAACCAATGCTCCATGGATATAAAGTTGAAATCTGGAAGCTTGATGCTCCGAGACCAGTAACGCTTCAGATCATATCTCGGGTAAGGTGGAGGAGGGCTCAGGAGGCTTAGCTTCTCCAGCAGCCAGATCTATGCAAGGGTTAGTCAAATCAAAAGGGGTACTGGATAATTGAATTCAGAAAGTATAATGTAGAAGCATACCTGAAGCAGAAAAGGGGAGCCATAACTCTCAACAGGAGAATCAGAATCTAGATGAATCAGTGTCTTAACTAAGACAATCCCTATATGTGATGCACCCCGAGCCATTTAGGTCACTATCGAGGCTAATCTAAGGCTGTAATACAGGACTCGCATAGGTAGCATGCCATCAGTAGCAATCTCATCAGTGGAGCCTAGCCAGGGGCAGAAGGGGGTAAAGCAAAGCATAAATCTGCTATAACAGAAAGGCTAAGTCTGGGAGAAGCAGGCCTACCAAAAAGTGCATGACCCATACCTGCCATATCTAGGGCAAATCGACTCAAAAATGGATGAACATCACCCAAGTCAAGATCAAGAACAGCTAACCATACTCCCCAAGAGCAAGGAACACAGAGGATAGCACTAAACTCCTCTACCAAGGGGCACAACTCCTGACTAGCGAAGTAGAAGATGTGATCCATCGGATCCCAGAAGCTGGTAGCAGCATCCAAAAAGACCCGATTCGAAGTCAAAGCAGTGTAGAACCTAAGGTACTGTAAGCCAAAGGGCGCTAGCAAAGCCCAATTGGAAGAGCGGGTCATACCCCAATAGTCCCAGAGTCACCTCGGAGCTGATCCATGCCGAAAGAGGAGTGAAAGAAGAAGAAAAGCTGAATTTTGGTGTAGGGTGGCTATAGGTGTCTGGCGACTATAACACACTACAGTGGCACGACTGTAATGTGCCAGGCGGTTGTAGTATCACAGGGGCACGGCTGTAGTGCAGACAGCACTTTGTCTATGTCTTTATATGATTTTTGATAATTATAGACGCGTGGCTATAAGTTCCAGGGGCATTTCTTTTTAAGAAAATGAAGTCTAAAGGCACCAAAACACTTCTCAAACACAACCAGATTGAGCCAAGGGGCAATAAAAGCATAAAAAGGCAGAGAATATTAATTCAAAGGCTCAAAATTCAATGACTAGAAGATGTAAATGTCATAAATCATGTGTAAATCATTCAAGCTATCAAGTACATCATAAAGTAAGACCCATGCAAGGGCCAGAATGTGCAAATGTCAAAGGAAATAACCCACAGCTGGCTCAATACACGACAAGTAGAAAAATGGAGAAATAAGCCTAAGAAGACACAAAGCCAGCATCATCGTCTTTATCTCCACCATTTCCCGGATCCTCAGTCGGGTTCTCACTCACATCCTCACCCGCAAACCCCATTTAGGCATCCTAGTTGTTCACCAAATCTCTCAAGGTCTAATTCATGATCTCCAACTCAGTGACCCATCATCGTAACTGGTCATTCTCCGCCCTCAAGCGAGTGGACTCACGGCGCTCAACAGCAATCATCATTTGCACCAAGCAAAGCATGAAAAACATCATAATCACATGCATACATCCAGCCACAACCATAAAGCCAAATGTAGGTACTTACCGTCAAACCGGAGTTATCCCGGATGGTGAACGCCCTCAGTGCAGAAATGGCTTGGCCCATACACATACCCTGCATCACTGGAATCTGCAGAGATCATATTCAAAGGGGTCAATCTATGACAAATGATCAGTTAAAAGGGAAAAAACAGAGAAAAACAAATATACTCATATGTGTGGTGCCATCGAGAATGGCTGGAGGAAACGAATGATCACGGAGATGGATGTCGGCTCAGTGAGACTACCGAGAATTGTCAAATAGCTGAATCGAACTCTCAATTGGGAACTCGAGCTGACCATGCAGATAATCGACATGAGGGGCCTGAAGAGCCTGAGAAGTAGGAATGTGAGCCCCCTCCACTCTAGCAGCGAAACCCGCTCCAGCGTTCCAAGCAGAGCCAGAACCAGACCTCCTACCTGCTCCTCTAGCAGATGAGGGTGGGCATGCACGTCTACCCCTCGAAGACGGCTGAAGTCAGTTGAGAAGGGAATGTCAGTGAATAATGACTTTAAGCAAGCACAAGACAGAAAAACAGAGAGAAAGGTTTGGGAAGTACCCCAGCACCAATGTCTGTAGTCAGTGGAAGAAGATGAGTGGCAATGAACGGGTGGTAGTCACCATCGACACTACTAGCCTCATAACCAGCTCCGTATGAGTCTGGATGTAGCTCAAAAGATAGGAGGTGAGGCTAGAATAATCCCACCGGTAAGGTGGCTGGAATACTACACACCTGGGGGCTGGAGCACCAGTCATGAACCCTCTTGCCAAGGTACAACTCTTGCCCGTAAGGGCACTCCATCACAAAGCGCCTATTGGACAGTGCTTGTGCATCTTGAAGTAGCTGGGGCAAATCATCTCCCTCTCACCTCCAAGGGGTCTTGATAATCTAGAATCATAAAATCAATCATCGGGTAATGAGTTCAAGGACCTATATCTTGTGCAATATTATACATAGAGTATCCAACTATATCCATGTTGACAAGTGTCATGCACTTGGCAGTGAGACCATGGATAGGGAAACAATATAACCATAAACTCATCCACAGTCTATTCCAGTCATGGGAATGAATGGAACCAAAGACTACCATAAACTTGATTGTATGGTGGTGTCTTACCGGCTATAGAACATGGATTGTCAATCACGCTTATGAGTACATGCTATGGGGTATGGTATTGGATAGATCCGCTAAACAAGAAATCCACATGGTCTAGTATCACAAGTAATTCTCGTGTAGTACTTATATTACATCCTTAGAGCTGACCATATTATGGTTTTGCATGTGAACTCATGCACTTTGGTGTATGCCTAAAAGGCCTATAACAGGGTGCCAAGTATAGGTCCGTTCGGGTGTGCCAGTGAACATGGCAAGACCATGAATGTGTAGAAGGAAATGTCACTCAGTAGTCCACCGAGAAGATATCACCAGCCACTTGATGAGTGCAACTGATAAGAGTGTGGCCACACCCAAACAAGTTGGAACTTGTTTATGAGAATCAGTTCATTCGGGGTCAAGTTAATGTCCAGACACAAAAGAGGATGATGACACCATGCCTTTGTGTTGGACATCGATATCAATGACATGGGATATATAAGTTAAACTATAAGGTTCTCTCTTCCGTTTAGGGGTGGCAATTTCTGACACGACAACACGATTTACAGAGACAACCCGACTGACACGACCCGTTTGACACGAAACTCATTTTTGTTGCTTTAATGTTATATATAATCATGTGGAATATATTAAACAACATAACACGATTATGACACGATAACACGAATTGACACCCCTACTTCCGTTAGACTATTGTGTCCGTCTTAATTAGGAGCTGTAATGGCTTGTTAGAGCCCATCTATAGTTTGTGGGCCATGGAACCACTACCAAAATAAAGACGGACCCACCCACAGGATTGTACACATTGAACGTTTGAGCTTGAACTAAACGGGTCAACTGTATACTTGGAGTATACTAACTAGAGAGGAGGAATTTATTGATTATATTATACATCAATTGGATTGATCAAAATAATTTAATCAATTACTTTGGGTTTCATAAAATTAATTTGAATAAAATTAATTCATGAATTTATTTACTGGTGGAAATATAATACATATATAGGTTTATATGTATTTCATTTAAGTAAAGTCTAAATTAATTAATTGGGTTAATTTAATTAGACAAATTAATTTTAATTTAAATGCTATGTGATATGTTATATGGTTTAATATAATCACATACATACAAAATAAAAATTGAAATTAAATTAAATTTTAACCTATGCTTTTAATTTAGACCTAGGGTTTTTACAGATATAAATTTACTTAAGTGAGAAAACCCTAACCCTAATTTTCTACTACAAATTTTGGCTAGCATATTTTTCCTTAGAGGAAAATTTTTTGCCTCCCTTTGAACCTCTCCATTGAATTTCGATCCTCCACTAGCATGGGTTCCTACTCGATAGGTGTTCGTGTATGGGATTATGGGATTCAATCATGTTAAGGATTTCTATGGATCATAAGCCTGCTCTGATACCACTATTGGGATTTGTCATTGAACATCAACCGTTGGCAGCGGAAGCTGATTTAGATTTTCTTAAATCTGATCTTAGGAGCTTATGCAATTGAAATCAAAATTAACAAGATAAAAAATTGATCTCACCTTGAATGTCTATTCTAGACACGGCTGTAGAAACCAAAGAAGGCTAAATCAGCAATTAAAATTGGGTATTTTGATTTGGGATTCTTGGTTTTAGGGTTCATGATTTTCCCCGATTTGATTTTGCAAATGGAAATTGTTGATCTGCATATTGTTTATGTGTTTTTAGATTTCTATTTGCTGTTCTAATTCTTAGTGGATTGCTGTTTTAATTTTCTGTTTTAAAAAAAATCAAGGGCTGTTTCTGGGCTATGGGGTTGGGCAGCACACCATGCAACAGCGCACTGTGGGCCGTTGCGGTAGCGGCAGCGTAATAGGCTGCTGTTGCTTAATGGGCTGGGCTCGATTTTGGATTTGGCTGGTTTTTGGGCCAAGCCCAGTTTTAAAATTTATTAGGTTTTAAAATTTTACGCGTTTAAATTTTTGCAATTTAAATGCGTGTGGTTTTATGAATGAAATTTATTTTTATTCATTCGATATTAATTTTGGAAATTAATATGGTTAATTAAAATTGGTTCGGGTTTTCTTGATTTGGATTCACGGTTTCCATATTCTGGTAGGAGCAGTGTTTTGCATGGGCTGGAGCCCAAAGCCCATATAGGCTTAGAACCATGATGGGCTAAAATTGGCAATTCCAAAATAATGGCTATGGATGTAATAGAAATGGGATTAATTTCATGCATTTAACATGTTTATAAATTTATGTATTGGTTTACATGTGTGTATGATTAAATGCATGAATTGATGTTATTGGGCCTTATTTATGTTGGGTTGTAATATTCTTTTGGGTAAATATGGCTTATGTGCTGTTTTCTTTTTATGTAATTTTATTTTATTTGTTTATTGTAAAATTATGTAAAGAAGAAGCCGATTGGATTGGCATGCCTAGAAGGATGGAGAGGCGGCTCACCTGATGTTTTTCTAGTATAGGCTTACTAGAATTATATTAGGCTATAAATTTTCGCCCATGGCAGCCTATTATTTATTTAATTATTCTTTATTTATTTACATGTGAGAATGTATGTTTCAATCTCAATGTCACCCGCCTATGTATCTAAGCCGTTATTAATTGAATCTAATAACCACAAGTAATTACTAAGTCTTTAAAAGTGCTTCCCTCATTCAAAATGTACTCAAAATGGGGATAGGCCAGTTGTAGACCAGCCCTCGCTGGATGCACTGGAGTATCGTCATTTTGTATTGGGGTGGAGTATTGGTTACTCTAACACTTGGATGGAGGTTTGAACTTGGCGTGGGTAGTAGGATTCTCCTGGCCCAAAGCACAGATGGGTAAGTGCCAACAGGCCCATCAAACCGAGAGTCCCTAGGTTGGGATTGGACGGTGCTCCTGCCTAATTAATTGGGGTATAGTTTTTCCAAGCCCTCGTCTAGCTATATCTTAATGAAATATGGATCTCAGCCCATGAGCCCAACTACTCAAGTTAATTAATAACATGATTCATTATTAATTAATATATGGAAAAACTTTTTAAGTCCTTTATTAATGCTTGTAAATTTTTTTGTATAGTAACCAATGGCAACAAGTAATAGTTTATCACTTTGATTTATCCTGGACAGGGATAAGCTTTCTGGCCCTAACTTTTTTGACTGGTTAGAGAACTTGAGGATAGTTTTAAGACAGGAGTCTAAAGAGTATGTGCTAGAAAGGCATGTACCGGTTGAACCTACGGGATGTAATCCACCAGCTGCCCAGCTGGAGGAATATGAGGTGCACGTTAAGGATAACCGGGATGTGACATGCCTGATGTTGGCATGTATGGTCCCTGAGCTGCAAAAGCAGTTCATGGATCATCAGGCCTTTGCTATGATAACAACACTTAATGAGATGTTTTAGGAGTAAGCTTGTCAGGAAAGGTACCTAACCAATAAGGCATTCTGCTGCTGTAAGATGGGGGCTGGGACATTTATGAGTGCACACATGCTCAAGATGAAGGGCTATCTGGATTCTTTAGCTCATCTTGGATCGCCTATCTCACGGGGGCTAGCGGTTAACACAATCCTGGCTTCCTTACTGGATTCTTATGATCAGTTCACCCTGAACTATTACAAGCAAGGGATGGACTGTACTATTAGTGAGCTACATTAGATGCTCAAGCTCACTGAGGGGAAACCTCCTCTTGCTAAGGGCAAGGCCAAGGCCAAGGCTAAGAAAGCCAAGGCTAAAAAGGCTTAGGCCAAGCCCAAGGCCAGTCCCGAGGATGTTTGCTTTGGGTGCAAGCAGGCTGGACATTAGAAAAGATCATTTCCCAACCTCTTGGGAGAGAAAAGGAAGACCTAGGGCGCATCTTCATCAGGTATATATATGTCATAGACATTAACCTCACTGTTTCAACATCCTGGGTATTGGATACTGGATGTGGTTCTCACATTTGTTGTAATGTGCAGGCACTTAAGAACAGTAGAGCATTGGGATCTAAAAAGGTGGACTTGCGATTAGGAAATGGAGCAAGGGTTGCTGCCATAGAAATCAGTGAGTACAATCTTATGATGCCTAATGGATTAGTTTTGATACTGGAACTATGTTATTTTGTACCTGTTATGTATAGGAATACTATTTCAGTTTCAGTTTTGGATATTTTTGGATTTGATTTTACTATTTGTAATGGTAAAATGGGTTTATCTAGAAAAGGGTTATTTTATGGAGAAGCTTTGTTAAATAATGGCCTTTGTAGCCTGGATTTGAATGAAACTAATCATGTCTATAATATAAATATCAAAGCCCTTCGATCGGACTGAGGTTGTAAGTATATGAGCCTAGAGTTTGACTCATATTTGAGAGAGCATGGAATTGTTCCACAGCTTACTCCTCCAGGAACACCACAACAAAATAGGGTGTCTGAACGGAGGAATAGGACCCTGTTGGACATGGTCCGCTTAATGATGAGTCATGGCTCTCTCCGAATCAGTTTTTGGGGATATGCTCTTGAGACAACAGCTCTCATTTTGAATAATACTTCGACTAAGGCTGTGGAAAAGACCCCATTTGAAATATGCATGGGCAGGGTGCTCAATATGTCTTTCCTATGGATTTGGAGCTCTTATACACATATCAAGAAATTGACTGGGGGCAAATTAGAACCCAAACCTGACAAATGCCTGTTTGTGGGCTACCCTAGGGAAACCAAAGGGTATTACTTTTACAACGCCGTTAAGAATAAGGTGTTCGTGGCACGTAAGGGGTCTTTTTTAAAAAGGAGTTTATTTCCAAGAAAGATAGTGGGAGCAATATTGAACTTAGGGAAGTTCAAACCTCACAAACTCCTAAGAAGGATAACTCAGAGACCAGGGTGGAGCTTTCACAGGAGGAAGCACTAGCCCAGGTCACACAAGGACCTAGAAGGTATGGTAGGGATCATCAGGAACCTAAGAGATATGGGTTTCTTGTAACCGATAATCACACTTTCTTTTGTCTTCGACGAAGAAGAGTCCCAAACCTACCAGGAGGCTATAGCTTGCCCACTGTCTACCAACTAGCAAAAGGCCATGGAGGCAGAAATGCAATCTATGTATGATAATCAGGTTTAGAACCTGGTTGATCCACCTCTGGGTGCTAAGGTAATAGGTTGCAAGTGGTGCTATAAGCTAAAGGCCGACAATACCTTCAAGGGGCAACTGGTAGCAAAAGGTTTTAGACAAGTCCATGGAATAGGCTATGATGAAATTTTCTCACCAGTCGCTATGCTCAAATCTATAAGGATACTGCTGGCCATAGCCGCTTGGTATGACTACGAGGACTAGCAGATGGATGTCAAAACCACTTTCCTTAATAGAAATCTACTCGAGGATGTGTGCATGACACAGCCAGAGGGTTTTATCGATCCAAAGGATCTGAAAAGGTATGCAAGCTTTAAAGGTCCATTTATGGATTGAAGCAAGTATCCAAGAGTTGGAATCTTAGATTCAATAAGGCCATAAAGGAATACTGCTTCATATAGAATCAAGATGAGCCTTGTATGTATAATAGGATTAGTGGGCGAACTGTAACATTCCTGGTATTATATGTGGATGACGTCCTTTTGATTGGAAGTGACATACCAACACTGTAAGGTGTTAAGCAGTGGTTGTGTAAGTGCTTTGGAATGAAGGAATTAGGTGAAGCTGAGATGATCCTAGGGATCAGGATCTATAGGGATAGACCCAATCAGCTTCTGGGCCTAAGTCAGGTCAAGTACATAGACAAAGTTCTGAAAAGATTCAGCATGGATCATATAAAGAAAGGTTTATTGCTGATGAGTCATGGGCTGAAACCTAGTAAAAAGAACTATCCTAAGACAAGGCAGGACAGGGAGAATATGAAGTTGGTCCCATATGCATCAACTATAGGATCAATCATGTACTCCATGCTATGTACAAGACCTGATGTTGCCTTTGCACTAAGTATGATGAGCCGATACTAGCAATATCCCGGTGTGGATCATTGGAAGGCTATCAAGGCAATTCTGAAATACCTTAATCAGACTAAGGATAGCCTCTTAGTGTATAGAGGTTAGGAAGAGTTGTTAGAAACTGGGTACACTGATGCAAGCTTCAAAACTGACCAAGATGAATACCATTCATAGTCTGGGTATGTATTCATGCTAAATGCTAGTGCTAATAGCTGGAGTAGCTCCAACCAACCTACCATCGCGGATTCTATCATAGAAGCTGAGTACATTACAGTTCGTGATGCAAACGAAGGAAGCTGTATGGATAAAAAAGTTTATCACTGAACAGGGGATAATGTCAACTATCCAGGATTTAGTTGATATCTTCTGTGACAACTATGGGGTCGTTGCACAAGCTAAGGAGCCCTGGTCACACTAAAACACGAAGCACATACTCAAGAAGTTTCACCTCATGCGAAAAATCGCTGAGAGAGGTGACATTTCATTACACAGAGTGGACACCAAGGATAATGTCGCAGATCCCTTGACTAAGGTGTTGGATCTATAATTTCAGCCCAAGCACGAGGGTCATATTAGACTTATAAGGATTAGGCCCATGCCTTGTTGGTACTAGTGCTGGTGGGAGATTGTTGGATATGCCCTAGTCCCGAGGCATTGGTCCTTGTGTTTGTATCATACATGTATCTGAGATATATGTATTATACAATTTGTGTCATTAAATAAAGGCATTAATCTATTTATTATATCTTGTGCTATATTTTAAATAGAGTATCCAATGGACATATCCATATCCATGTTGTTAAGTGTGAGGCACTTGTAGTAAGACTATGGATCCAATCATGGGAATGAATGGAACTAAAGACTATCATTAGCCTGGTTGTATGGCAGTGTCTTCCCAGTCATAGTACATGGAATGTCAACCAGGTCAATGGATACATGCAAAGGGGCATGGTACTGGATCAATCCACTAAATGAGAATTCCACATGGTTTTGGATCACAAGTGATTCCCATGTAGTACTTGTGTGGATCCTATGACCTGACCATATGATGGTACTACATGTGAAGTGGCATACTTTTGTGTACACCTAACGAGCCTGTAAAAGGGTGCCAAGTATGGGTACGTTCGGGTATGTCAGTGAACATGGCAGTGCTATGGATATGCAGATGGGAATGTCACTTAGTATTCCACTGAGAAGATATCACCGGCCTCTTGATAAATGCAACTGATAAGAGTATGGCCACCCCGAAACAAGTTGGAACTTGTTTGCGAGCATCAGTTCATTTGGGATCAAGTAAATGTCCGGACACAATAGAGGGTGATCAATCCATGTCTTTGTGTTGGACATCGATATCATTGACATGGGATATACAAGTTTAAACTACAAGGTTATGATTCCAGTTTGACTGCTATCTCTGTCTTAATTAGGGGCTTCAGTGGCTTGCTAGAGCCCGCCTGTAGTCTGTGGGCCATATGCCTACTGCCAACATAAAGACGGGCCCATTGGATCATACACATTGAACTTCTGGACTAGAATATAGGATTTTGTGTGTACTTGGAGTATACACGTTGAAAAGGGAGAGCTCCATTAATTTTATTATATAGATCAATTTGATTGATCAAAATAATATAATTAATATTTATTTTGGCCTTTTTATAATTAATTCAATTAATTAATTTATGAGATTATTTCCCAGGTAGAAATAAATATTTTACATGTATAGGTTTACATGTATTTCATTTTATGTGTGTCTAATTTAATTCCTTGGTTTATCTAATAGGTCAAATTAATTTTAATTTAAATGTATGTAATATATTATATGGTATAATATATAAGCATACATGTTGAATTAAAGTTTTGTTTGAAATTAAATAAAAACCAAAGAATTAAATGGGCTTGGGCTTGAAAGATGGAAGCCCATATACTATAAGATGGGTTGGCCAAATTCTAAGGGATGAGAACTGTGAGTCATGCATTTGACTTAATGGAAGAAAAGTTGGACTTGGTTTCTTGGTGGACCAATTGAAAGATGGCGAGTCATTGTTTTGACTCATGGGGTAGCAAAGTTGGACTTTGATTACTAAGTGCTTAACTTCTCTTTTTCTTTTAATATATAAGAAGTGAGATATAGAGCAATACTTTTCCATCTTTTGGGCCGCCCACTTCTGCTTTTCTTCACTTCTTGGAAAAATCTGTTGCGCTAGCACTGGGTTAGTCCGATAGCTGTTCGTGTACATGACGGTGGAGGAAGTCTGTTTAGATTTTTATAGTCAACTCTTATTGACATATACCAAGTAAGTATCTAAACTTCCTCTTGATGCTTTGGTTTTTGAATTCTACTTCACTAGCTCCTAGGCCCGGATTTGAGGAAATTAATACGTATTTCTGCTTTTATTGGTTGATTTCTGGTGATGAATCCCAACACTTCCTTCATAGTCAGTTTCATACAAAAGATTTGGGGAACCTAAAATAATTATTGGGGGTGGAAGTAACAAGAAGCAAGAAAGGCATTCTCCTGTCTCAAAGGAAATATGTTTTTGACTTGTTATTAGAAATAGGGAAGTTAGGAGCTAAACCATGTAGTACTCCAATGATGCATAACTTATAGCTTACAGCAGATGGAGAATTATTTGAAGACCCTACAAAATACAGGCGACTTGATGGAAAGATGAAATATCTCACTGTTACTCATCCTGATCTAGTATATTCGATTAGTGTTGTTAGTCAGTTCATGACATCGCCCACCATTCATCATTGGGCTGCTCTTGAACAAACTCTATGCTACTTAAAAGGAGCTCCAGGATGAGGAATAGTGTACAAAAATAATGGTCATAATCAAATTGAATGTTTCTCCAATGCAAATTGGGAAGGATCCAAAATTGATAGAAGATCCCCTATCGGGTATTGTATATTTGTTGGAGGAAATTTGGTATCATGGAAGATTAAGAAGCAACATGTTACGTCTCAGTCCAGTGCTAAATCCGAATAAAGAGCCATGGCACAATTTGTTTGTGAGATCATGTGGATTCACCACCTCTTGTCCGAACATGGACATAAAGTTTCAACTCTGGCTAGATTATGGTGTGACAGCCAAGCTGCCCTTCATATTGCATCCAATCCTGCATTCCACTAAACAACTAAGCATATCGAGATTGATTGTCATTTTATTCGTGAGAAGCTTCAATAGAATCTGATCTCTATAAAGTTTGTTCGTAGAAGAGAACTACTAGGAGATATCTTCACTAAAGCTCTAAATGGGGTTCGGGTTAACTACATTTGTAACAGCTAGGCATGATCAATATCTATGCTCCAGCTTGAGGGGGAGTGTTACAGAATTGTATAGAGTGCAAATAGGAAAGTAATCAACTACTACAATTAGGCATTAGCTGTAAGGGAGAAATTAGTGGAGCTAACCTAGGAATTACATTTAACCTTGTTTCCTTATTCTGTAACCCTATTCCTGTATATATACCCTTAGGTATTTATCAATCAGATACACAATTCATTCTCTCATACTCTCTTTCTTTACATTGTGGAAGCAATGTTCTGCTTGAGCTGGATGCCCAAAGCCTGTTAAGGGTTAGAACCATGATAGGCCAAATTGGCAATTTCAAGAAATAATTGCTAAGTACATAATTAATTAGGATTAATTTCATGCATTTTGACATGTTCATACTTGATGTATGGATTACATGCTTGTATGAATTCAATATTTGGATGGATGTTATTGGGTCTTTTTGGATAAATACGGCCTATGTGCCGTTTCTTTTTATGTAATTTTATTATATTTATTTATTATAAAATGTTGTAAGAAGAAGCCTATTGGAGTGGCAATCCCAGAAGGAGAAATGGAGGCCCACCTAACATTCTTCTAGCATAGGTTTACTAGAATTATATTAGGTTGTAATTAAGGCCCATAGTAGTCCATCATTTATTTGATTATGCATTTATTTACTTACATGTTCTATGCCATGATCCAATTCCAATTTCACTGGCTTTATGCATCTAAACCGTCATCAATATTGAATCTAAACCTAACAGAAATTACTAAGTCACTTAGAAGTGCTTCCCTCATTCAAAATTGAATCGAAGTGGGGATAGGCCAGTTGTAGACCATGCCCTCGCAGGATACACTAAAATATCTTTATTTTGTATTAGGTTAGAGTATTGGTTACTTTAACACTTGGATGGAGGGTTGGACTTAGCATGGGTAGTATGATTTTCCTAGCCCTAAGCACAGATGGGTAAGTGCCAACAAGCCCATCGAATTGAGAGTCCCTAAGTTGGGATTGGATAGTGTTCCTACCTAAACAATTAAGGTATAGTTTTTCCAGGCCCTTATCTGGCCATATCTTGATGAAATATGGATCTCGGCCCATTAGCCCAACAACTTGACTTAATTAATAACTTGGGTTCATTATTAATTAATTATAGGAAAAATATAAGACCTTTATTAATACTCTTTAATTTTTCTGTGTAGTAATCAAATAGTAAATAATAATACTCTATCACTGCGTTTGCTCCTCGAGAAGGATAAACTTTCCAGGCCCAATTTCCTGAATTGGTGTAGGAACTTAAGAATAGTTCTTAGATAGGAATCTAAGGAATATGTGCTAGAGAGAGCTGTACTGTTTGCACCAACTGGGCATAATCCACCAGCTGCACAGTTAGAGGACTACGAGGTGTATGTTGAGGACAACAGGGATGTGACATGCCTGATGTTGTCATGCATGGTCCCTCAGCTGCAAAAGCAGTGTTGGGATTCGTCACCGGAAATCGACCGAAAAAGCGGAAATACGCGTCGATTTCCTCGAATCCGGTCCCAGGAGCTTAAGTAGTGGAAATCAAAACCACAAAGAACAAGGAAGAAGGTTTTAAAATTCACCTTAAAGTCTCTCCTAGAGACAGATGATGACTGCAGAAACCAAATTAGATTTCCTCCTTCGTCCCGTACACGAACGGCTCTCGGATTGAAACCTGTGCTAGCGGTTCGGAAAATCAATAAGAGAGAAAGAGGGAGATGTTGTTGGACGTCCAAGATAGATGTAATATGGCAGATTTTTTTCTCTTATATCACCAAAAGAAAGATCAAAAAATCAAAGAAAGAAAAGTCCAACTTTTCTACCACAAAGTCAAATAATGACTCACCATATTAATCATCATCTTTTGTCCCTTTAATGAGTCATTCTTCCTATCCAAAATGACTCACCAAAACTTGGCAAAAATCCCACCAAATATCTACGGCCAAATCATCCAAAAAGAAGGGCTTTCATGTTTAAAAGCTCAAGCCCATATTTCACTCTTTGGTATTAATTTGATTTCAAATAAAATTTAATTCTACATGTATGTTAATATATTATACCATATAATATGTAACATATATGTGAATTAAACTTTGTTTGACACATCAAATTAACCAATGGATTAAATATGACATACATAGGATGATATACATGTAACCCTATATGTGACAACCCTAACTTTTGCAAGCATGCAATGGCGGAAACATTACATAAAGTTTAGGTCATCATTTTCAAAACTTCCTTTTTATCTTTAAAATAACATAATCATAAATGAGTACTCGAAAATTTCCATTTCAAAAACAGTAATTTAACATAAATAGGTATTTCAAAAGGTAATATAACGGAGTAAAAAAAAAAAATAAATAAATAAATAAATCTTTGAACATCCATAACTACGAATAGATGATAAAATAACATGACGGAAACTCTCCACACAATCCCCGAGAACAGACATCAGGCATCTCCTATTCTGCACCGGCAAAATCTGAAAATATCAACAGCGCCACTTAGTGACGAGTAACTAATAAATCCCAAACATCAATTCAAAGTTCACATAGGAAGATGACAGATCATAAATTTCATATTACATTACTTAAGTATACTTCATCATGATTAATAGAAAGCAAATTTATCAATTTATACAAGCATGCATAATTCTCATAGTAACAATCATGTATCAGGGATCTTACCCTTATTTGTTAGCTGCATCACATACAACATATAAAGTTCAAGTTCAGCATATCACATAATTATCTATTTCAAATAATAGTACAAAACATTCCAAGTGGATAATCAATATCATCAAAATTCAGATTTCCAAGATAAGTCATGTACATACAAATACATACCAACATCCCAAATCAAAGTACTTCATCACAAACTTGACATCAACTCAATTATACCTTAACCTTTATTAATTTTGTGGTATACGCGTATAAATCATTTGTATTGACCTATACACCTATGTCCTTAGAGAGTTCGGCTCAGACGCTTCGGGGAACCACAACGGGACTTACCCCCTTATCAATAAGAAAAGAGTACCACGAAGGGATTTACCTCAGAGTGCCAACGAAGGGACTTACCTCACAGAGTGCCAACGAAGGGACTTACCTCAAAAATAAAATAAATTAGAGTACCACGAAGGGATTTACCTCTCTGAGTGCCAACGAAGGGACTTACCTCGAAACAAAGGGCGCTGTCCTAGTGTCAACCAATCAAACATGGAAAACACTTAGCCAAACTAACCAAGACACCAGAGTATATGCCACTACAAACACCAATTTAATTATCATAATTATATCAATATTCAAAAGGTGCCTTTAACATAGGACTTATCCCAACCAATTCAATAACCATAAGGTGCCATTAAAATAGGACTTACCCCAAAACATAATCTGATACATCAATAAACACATGGTGCCATAAAAAAAATAGGACTTACCCCAAACTCGATTTCATAATTCCAACATGTATTAAATTTACCAAACCATATATGTAATTATTAGATTTCATGTCAAGAGTTCTAGCATAAATTCCTAGAATCAAATTATGCTTTGCACACATTAAAAAAATCAGTTCAAGGCCTAAGGTGAAAATTTCAGAATTCATAGTTCATGCCTCAACTTGCATATAATATTCCAGTAGGTTAGACTCAGAATTCAGCATGGCAATACAAAGGTAAATTTAGCCTTACATCTTAGGAACACACGCCAACTTAAATCATGCAATTCGGATTCCTATAGCAAAAGATATTAAGGAAACACTAAAAACATGCAATCTGTAAATTCACTTCAGATCACTGCACATAGTCTGACTTCAACAGACAAAACAGATGTGTTACTCACTGATTTAGCAAAAATAATATAAAGCAACATTGAACATCAGAATTTCAGGAATACATAGAATTTTGTTTCATGGCAAACGGAGCTACAGAGAGAAAATAAAGCCATAATCAACACAAACTGTACAAACTGAAATTCAGCAGTTCCAGGAAATCGGCACAGTGCACATAAGGCAGTTTCAACAGGGAATACGAGCACTTTACTCACAGAATTTGCCAAAATAGTATAAAACAACCTTGTACATTTATGTCTCAGGAAAACACAGAAAGTTGAATCATGCCAATCGGAGTTATATAACGAAAATAAAGCTAAAATTATCACAACCTGTACAATCTGAAATTCAGCAGTTCAAGAAAAATCGGCACAATGCACATAAGGCAGTTTCAATAGGGAATATGAGCACTTTACTCACGGAATTTTCCAAAATAATGTAAAACAACCTTGTACACCTATATCTCAGGAAAACACAGAAAGTTGAATTATGCCAATCGGAGTTATATAACGGAAGTTATACCATAATTACCATAAACAGTCAATTCTGAAAATACAGCAGCTTACCAATTTCGACTCAATCACATGTATTTTCATATTTCTACCAATCTTTTAACCTAAAAGCAATTTCTTACACCAATATCATATACATTCATGTCTCAACAATAATTTCAGTAATAATACAACCTAGGATCAAATTCATCTACCATACATCCTATATAAATTTCGAACCGACATTTAGGGTTTAGTTGTTACCCTGTTTGCAGTGAAACCAACTGAGGCAATTAACTCGGAATGGAGAAGAATGAAGCAGAGTCTGAATGAATGAAAGTGAGGGAGAGAAAGTTAAGAATTTCGGCTGCACTGGAGCTCCACACAATGGAATGGCCGAAATTTTAACCCTAATAGAGATGAAGAGATTGCCTTGGAGTGAAACTTGGAAAGTGGAAGAGATTAAGGAGAGATTTTCTCCTTAGGTTAAGGATTCCTAATTTTTTTTGAATTGGTCAACTGAAAAATGGGATATTTATCATGGATTTTCGGAATTCCAACCTTCCCAACACAAAAATAAAAAGGCACAAAAAAAAAATAAATTTAAGCCAGGTAAGGTTCGAACTCTAGACCACTAGCTATTAGTCAGGACTATCTATCGCTAGGCCAAAGCCTACGAATTGTTATAAGCATACAAAACATCGGTTAAATGCAAAAATGCTCACTCATATGCACACATCACAACATAACTAAGTCAACTTATATCTGGGGCGTTACACTATACATGTACAAATATTTCCACCTAGGAAATAAATACACAAAAGTAATTCATGGAATTAATTATGTGATGGCCTAAATAAATATTAATCATATTATATTTTGATCAATCCAATTGAGCTATATAATATAATTAATAGACCTCTCTCTCTTTGACGTGTATACACCAAGTATACACTTAATCCAACTAGTTAAAGTCCAGACGTTCAATGTGTATGATCCGATGGGCCCGTCTTTGTGTTGGCAGTGAGCTAAGGCCCACAGACTCTAGTTGGGCTCTAGCAAGCCACTGAAGCCCCCAATTAAGATGGAGTAAGCAGTCAAACTGAAACTTTAACCCAGTAGTTTAAACTTGTACATCCCATGTCATCGATATCGGAGTCCAACACAGAGGCATGGTGTGATCACCCTCTATTGTGTATGGACATTAACTTGATCTCGAATGCACTGATATTCACAAACAAGTTCCAACTTGTTTGGGTGTGGCCACACTCTTATCAGCTGTATTCATCAAGAGGCCGGTGATATCTTCTCAGTGGAACACTGAGTGACATTCCCATCTGCATATCCATAGTACTGCAATGTTCATTAACATACCAGAACGTACCCGTACTTGGCACCCTTTTACAGGCCCGTTGGGCGTACACCAAAGTATGCCACTTCACATCCAGTACCATCATATGGTCAGGTCAAAGGATCCATACAAGTACTACCTGAGAATCCGATGTGATGTGATACCATGTGGATTCTCGTTAAGTGGATCGATCCAGTACCATGCCCTTTTTGCATGTACCCATTAACCTGGTTGACATTCCATGTTTTATGACCGGTAAGACACCACCATACAACCAAGGTTAATGAAAGTCTTTAGTTCCATTCATTCCCATGATTGGAACAGACTACGGATGACTTTATGGCCATATCGTTTTTCGCTATCCACAGTCTTACTGCCAAGTGCCTCACACTTGACAACATGGATATGGATATGTCCATTGGATACTCTATTTAAATATTGCACAAGACATATAGTCAATAGATTAATGCCTTTATTGATTAACACAAATTGTATCATACATATCTTACATAAAAGGTACAATGTATAATACAAACACAAGGACCAATGCCTTGGGACTAGGGCATATCCAACAAGCAGTTCATGGACCAGCAAGCATTTGCTATGATAACAACTCTTAATGGGATGTCTCAGAAGCAAGCCTGTCAAGATGGATACTTGACCAACAAGGCATTCAACTCCTGTAAGATGGGGGCTCGAACATCTGTTAGCGCTTATGTACTCAAGATGAAGGGTTATTTGGATACTTTTGCCCGTCTCAGCTCGCCTATCTCGTAAGAGTTTGCGATTGACACAATCGTAGCATCCTTGCCAGATTCTTATGATTAGCTCATCCTAAGCTACAATATGTAAGGGATGAATCGCACTGTTAGTGAGCTGTATGGAATGCTCAAACTCACAAAGTAGTCGATCAAGAAGACTCTGTCGGTACTGCTGGTTAACAAAGGTAACCCTCCTCTTGCAAAGGGCAAGGCAAAGGTGAAATCCAAGGCCAAAGCGAAGAAAGCTGAGGCCAAAAAGGCTAAGGCCAAGCCCAAGGCCGGTCTCAAGGACGTCTACTTCCAATACAAGCAGTCAGGACACTAGAAGAGATCTTATCCCCAGCTGTTGGGAGAGCAAAATAAGAGCCAAGGCATGTCTTCATTAGGTATATATGTCATAGACATAAACATCATTGTTTCTACATCTTGGGTATTGGATACTGGATGTGGTTCTCACATTTGTTGTAATGTGTAGGGACTTAGGAATAGGAGATCACTAGGATCTGGAGAGGTGGACTTGTGTGTCGGAAATGGAGTAAGGGTAGCTTCCATAGATATCGGTGAGTACCACTTGTTAATGCCTAGTGGTTTAGTTCTGATTTTGGAGCAGTGTTATTTTGTACCTGCAATGTGTAGGAATATTATCTCTATTTCAGTATTGGATATTTCTGGATTTAATTTTACTATTGGAAATGGTAATAAGTTTATCTAGAGAGGGATTATTTTATAAAGATGCTCTGTTAAATAATGGCTCGTATATCCTGAATTTAATCGAAAATAATCAAGTCTATAACATAAATACTAAAAGGGTTAAGCCTAACAAACTTAATCCTATCTACCTTTCGCATTGTCATTTAGGCCATATAAACAAGAAAAGCATAGCTAGGCTTCACAAAGATGGAATCCTAGGATCATTTGAAATGGGGTCACTTGATATATATGCGTTATGTTTATGCGGTAAAATGACTAAAGCGCCTTTCGGCAAGCTGATAGGGCTATTGGCTTACTAGACGTAATACATTCAGACATATATGGGCCTATAAGCGTAGCTACTAGAGGTGGACATTTGTACTTCATTACTTTCATGAATGATTTTAGTAGATATGGCTATGTCTATTTGATGAAACACAAATCTGAAACCCTTGATAGGTTTAAGGAATTTAAGAATGAGGTACAAAACCAACTAGGCAGAAATATAAAAGCCTTTTGCTTAGACCGAGGAGGAGCGTATATGAGCCTAGAGTTTGACTCATACTTGAGAGAGTGGAATTATTCCACAGCTCACTCCTCCAAGAACACCATAATGGAATACGGTGTTCAAAAGGAGGAATTGCTGGTGTGCCCTAGTCCAAAGGGCATTGGTTCTTGTATTGTATTATACTTCATATTTGGATATTTTGTATTATACATTTTGTGTTGAAATAAATGCATGAATCTATTTATTCATATCTTGTGCTATTTGTAAATAGAGTATCCAATGATTATGACCATACTAAAGTGAACCAATGTAGGCCATTGGCTTATGAGATCTTTTGGTAGAGTTAAAGTTATAATCATAAAGATATCCCTAGTTTTTTCTAATCATGGGAATGAATAGAACCAAAGACTAGCATATCCTTGACTGGATGGCAGCATCTCACCGGCCATTGGACATGGAATGTCAGTCAATGATATGGGTACATGTTGGGCTGCATGGTACTGGATCGATCCGTCACGAGAACACCACATGGTACGATCGTCATAGGTTTTTCTCGGGTAGGTCTTGTTATTATCTTTAGACCTGATGTTAATTGTAACATAACATGGGATGTCATACACTTTGATGTACGCCTAAGGGGGCCATAACAGGGTGCCAAGTATGGGTATGTTGGGTGGGCTAATGAACATGTTGATGTTGATAGTGAAGTTGATGGAATTGCCACTTAGTGTCCCCTGAGATGACATCACAAGCCTCTTAATGAGTGGGACTGACAAGTGTATGGCCATACCCGAATAAGTTGGGATACTTATTCATTAGATTCAGTCCACTCGGTACCAAGAGATAAATAGACATATAAGAGGATGACAGGGCCATGCCTCTTGCTTATGTATCGATGTCAGTTGGTAAGGGATATACGACATCACTACCAGGTTATGTTTCACATTGTACTGCTAGTCTTCGTCTTAATTGGGGGTTGTAATGATTTGCTAGAACCTACTTACAGACTGTAGGCTTTGGGCCCACTGCTAACATAAAGACGGACCCACAGGATCGTACACATAGAACGACTGAACATTGACAAATCGGAGTTTGAACGGAAACCAAATTTATTGAGTTATTGACATTAGGTTAAGTCATAATTAATTCAATATATATTGAGGGAGAAATTAATTTTATTTGATTAATTAATTACATGCAGTAAATAATTAATTGAATAAAATAAAATATCCTTAGTGGAAATATAAATACATAAGGTGTATTTATTAAGGGTGGTTTTAATTTAACTTTGGGATATATTAATTTGATAAAATTATGTTTAATTGTGTCAATTGGAATTTTATAATAATTTTTTTTATTTCTAATTGTACAAGTCAAATTAATTTAATCAAACTAAATAACCTATAGTTTAATTAAAATCCTAGTAGGCTTAGGAGTATACTAAGGAGTATATAAAAGGAAGCCTTAACCTAATTTCTCTCTAACCCTAACCCGTAGAAGCAAGAATTCGGCCACCAAATAAAAATTACAGCATCCCCTTTCTTTGCTCTCTATGGGTTTTCGTTTAATCTATTTGGTAGCACAAGTCCCGTTCAAGAGTTGTCCGTGTACCAGATTGTGGAGGAAAGACACTTGGTTTTCGGCAGCAGTTTCTAGAGGAGATAGTTAAGATGAGAAAATTTAATATTCTCTCCATTCTTGGTTTCATTCTACTAATCTACTTGTATCTTGGGCTATGAAATCGAGGAAAATTTTAATCAGTATCCCGCCTCACGTTTAATTTTTCCCATGATGATTTCCAGCAGTGGTATCAAAGCATGGTTCATGTTCCGATTAATAGAGTGATTGGTATTAGGGTTCTTGGTGTTTGATTTGATTTTATTGAAATTGGTTTGCAATTTTGATTTTGTTTGGAACCCTAATTGGTGATTTGGGGTTTTTAATTATTTTTTCCCAATCTTTTTGTTTTTTCGGGTTTGAATTAAAAAAAAATTAAGATGGGCTTTTTTTTTGTTACTTGCCGCAGCAGGTAATAAACCTACTGTGGCACGCAGCAGCTGTTGCCGTGAGGCAGCAGCTTGGCTACTGCGTACCTTGAAGCAGTCTGCTGCGCGGCAGTACTGCTATCCTGAAGGTCCGATTTGGATTTTTTTTGCTGGTATTTTGATTTTTTTCGGATCCTATGTGAATTTTTAAATTGGTTTTAAAATTCGCATGATTTTATTTTTGCGATTGAATTCATGTGGTTTGTTGTGTGATTTAATTCATGCATATAATTTAATTTTTTGGTTAAAATTAAATTGGTTAATGAAATTGGTCCAATTGTACCTTGGCACGGATTGAGAATTGGACGGCTAATTCCGGTCCATGACCAGGCATCGGTTATGGATGCTAAAATCAATGATTTCACAAATGGCTGAACATAATTAATTAAAATTGGAATTGTCATATTCATGCATTTTAATACATGTATATAAATTGATATTTGCTATGTGTATATATTTGCTTCTATTCTTGATTGTATGGATTTGAGCACTATTGAGCCTTAGATGAAGTTGGGTTGTAAAATTTAATTTTGGGAAATATGATCTGCATGTCATTTTATTTTATTTTGATGTAATTTTATTTAATTTATATTTTGTAAATTTAATTGTAATTGCATCAAGCCATTGGACAGGAAGCCCATTGGTGCCAAGCCCAAGAGGAGTTTGCAAACCCACTCAGTGGACTATCAAAACAGTTCATGGACTATCAAGCCTATATGATAATGGATGATCTCAAAAGGATGTACCAAGATCAAGCACGTCAAGAAATGTTCTTGACAACTAAGGCACTCAACACTTGTAGGATGGCAGCCGGGACATCTGTGAGCATCCATGTGGTCAAGATGAAGGGCTATATCGATGCATTGGCCCATCTCAGCATGCCAATCCCACAGGAGTTGGCAATAGACATCATCTTGGGATCCCTCCCTGATTGTTATGATCAGTTCATCATGAACTATCACATGCAGGGCATGGACAAGACTATGGCTGAGCTATATGGAATGCTCAAGCTCACTGAATAGTCTGTCAAAAGGACTTCACCGTTGCTGCTAGTGAACAAGGGGAACACCCCTACTATAAAAGGCAAAGGCAAAGCTGAAGCCAAAGCTAAGGCCAAGAAGGCCAAGGCTAAGAAGGCTAAGAAAGGACCCAAGCCCAAGGCCACTCCCGAGGATGTGTGCTTTGAATGCAAGCAGAAAGGACACTGGAACAAAAAATGTCCAAGGCTCGTGGGAGAGTAAGTGAAGTACCAAGGCAGTTCTTCAGGTATATATGTTATTGACACTATTGTTTGGGCCACATAAATGAGAAGCACATAGCTAGACTTCGAAAAAGTGGAGTGCTAGGGTCATTTGACTCGGAGTCTTATGACACATGTGAATCTTGTTTAAGAGGAAAATGATAAAGGCACCTTTCAACAAGAAAGCTGAGAGGGCCAAGGGCTTGTTGGAGCTAATACACTCGGATGTGTGTGGGCCCATAAGCACTAGTGCTACAAATGGTACTTCATTACTTTCATAGAGGACTTCAGCAGATATGGCTATGTCTTTCTGATGAAGAAGAAATCTAAAACCCTTGATAGGTTCAAGGAATACAAGAATGAAGTGGAGAACCAACTAGGCAAGACTATTAAGGCACTTTGGTCTAATCGAGGTGGCGAGTATATGAGCCTAGAGTTTGATTCATTCTTAAGAGAGTGTGGGATAATCTCATAGCTCACTCCTCCTGGAACACCCCAATGGATTGGAGTGTCAGAAAGGAGGAATAGGACCTTGTCGGACATGGTCTTCTTGATGATGAGTCAAACCACTCTCCCAACATCCTTCTAGGGATATGCAGTAGAGACAGCTACATTCCCACTTAACAGTACATAGAGTAAGGTAGTTGAAAAGATGCCATATGAACTATGGACAGGCAAGGAGCCCAACATCTCTTTCATTTTGATATGGGGTTGTGAGTCCCATGTCAAGAAATTGACAAGTGGCAAGCTAGACTCCAAAACCAGTTACCCCAAGGAAACAAGGGGATATTACTTCTACAACCCTGCTGAGAACAAGGTGTTCATAGCACGAAAGGGTGTCTTTCTTGAAAAAGAGTTTATCTCCAAGAAAGATAGTGGGAGCAATATTGAGATAAGGGAAGTTCAAGATCCATAAGCACCTATACATGATAGCTCAAAGATCGAACCAGAACCTCAAGCAATTGAGGAATTTGAACTAATCACACAGGACCTTAGAAGGTCAGGTATATTGGTTTCTAGTGACCGATGATGGGAATCTTCTAGTCTTTGACCAAGAAGAACCTAGGGCCTACTAGGAGGCTATTGAAAGCCCACAATCAGCTAACTGGCGTAAAGCCATGGAAGCTGAGATGCAATCGATGTACAATAACCAAGTTTGGAATTTGGTTGATCCACCTCTAGGTGCTAAGGTAATCGGTTGCAAGTGGTTTTTCAAGTTAAAGGCCGACAACACCTTCAAAGGGCGACTAGTGGTGAAGGGTTTCAGACAAATCAAGGGAATTGACTGTGATGAAACCTTCTCACCATAGATGTCATCCTTCTCATTGAAAGCGACATACCAACACTACAAGGGTTAAGTAGTGGTTGAGTATGTGCATTGCAATGAAGGGCTTAGGAGAAGATGAGATGATCTTAGGATTCTGATCTACAGGGATAGATCCAATCGGCTTCTAGGCCTTAAGTCAGGCCTCTTACATAGACAAAGTTCTAAAAAGGTTTGGCATGGATAAGCCAAAGAAAGGTTTCTTACCTATGTGCCATAGGCTCAAACTAAGTAGGAACAATGGTCCTAAGATGAAGGAGGACTGGGAGAAGATGATGAAGATCCCATATGCTTCAGCTATTCGATCCATCATGTACTCCATGTTATGTATGAGACCTGATGTCACTTTTACACTGAGTATGACTAGCCGATACTAGTCAGATCATGAGGAGGATCACTAGATGGTAGTCAAGGCAATCCTTAAGTACCTTAACAAGAATAAGGATAGCTTATTGCTGTATGGAGGTTAAGAAGAGTTGTCATTGTCAGGGTACACTGACGCAAGCCTTAAGACCGATCACAATGAAAACCAGTCACAGTCTGGTTATGTCTTCCTATTGAATGACAGGGCCATCAGTTGGAGGAGCTCGAAACAGCCAACCATCACTGATTCTACCACAGAAGCTGAGTACATTGCTGTATGTGAAGCTGCAAAGGAAGCTGTTTGGATGAAGAAGTTCATCACTGAGTTAGGAGTAGTTCCATCTATCCTAGACCCAGTGAATGTCTTCTATGACAATAACAGGGCCATTGTACAAGCTAAGGAGCCTCGGTCACATAAGAAGTCCAAACACGTACTTAAGAAATTTCATATCATCCGAGAGATCATGGATAGAGGAGACATTTCACTGCAGAGAGTTGACACCGGGAACAATGTCGCTGATCTGTTGACCAAAGCACTGCCACAGGTATAGTACGATGGTCATACTAGATCTATAGGGATTAGGGCAATGCTTAGTTAAAACTAGTGCAAGTGGGAGATTGCTGGTGTGCCCTAGTCCATATGGCATTGGTTGTTGTATTGTATTAGACTTTATATTTGGATATTTTGTATTATACATTTTGTGTTGAAATAAAGGCATGAATCTATTTATTCATATATTGTGCTATTTCTAAATAGAGTATCCAATGATTATAACCATACTAAAGTGAACCAATGTAGGCCATTGGATTATGAGATCTTTTAGTAGAGTTAAAGTTATAATCATAAAGATATCCCTAATCTGTTTTAATGATGGGAATGAATAGAACCAAAAACTACCATATCCTTGACTAGATGGTAGTGTCTCACCGGCTATTGGACATGGAATGTCAGTCAATGATATGGGTACATGTTGGGTTGCATGGTACTAGATTGATCTGCCACGAGAACACCACATGTTTCAATTGTCATATGTGTTTCTCGGGTAGGTCTTGTTATTATCCTTAGACCTGATGTTCATTGTAACATAACATGCGATCTCATACACTTTGATATACACCTAACAGGCCAGTAATAGGGTGCCAAGTATGGGTATGTTGGGTGGGCAAGTGAACATGTTGATGTTGATAGTGAAGTTGATGGAATTGCCACTCAACGTCCCCTGAGATGACATCACTTTTCACTTAATGAGTGGGACTGACAAGTGTATGGCAATACCTGAATAAGTTGGGATACTTGTTTGTTAGGGTCAGTCCACTCGGTATCAAGAGATAAATAAGCATATAAGAGTATGATAGGGCCATGCCTCTTGCTTATGTATCGATGTTAGTTGGCATGGGATATATGAGATCACTATCAGGTTATGTTTCACATTAGACTGCTAGTCTCCATCTTAATTGGGGGCTGTAACAGTTTGCTACAACCCACTTACAATCTATGGGCTTTGGGCCCACTTCCAACATAAAGACAGACCAACAGGTCGTACACATAGAACGACTGAACGTTAACAAATCGGAGTTTGAACGGAAACCAAATTTATTGAGTTATTGACATTAGGTTATTAATTAATCATATGTAGTAAGTAATTAATTGAATAAAATAAAATTTCCTTAGTGGAAATATAAATACAATAGGTGTATTTATTAAGGTTGGTTTTAATTTAACTTTGGGATATATTAATTTGATAAAATTATGTTTAATTGTGTCAATTGGAATTTTATAATAAGTTTTTTTTAAAATTCTAATTGTACAAGTCAAATTAATTTAATCAAATTATATAACCTATAGTTTAATTAAAATCCTAGTAGGCTAAGGAGTATACTAAGGAGTATATAAAAGGAAGCCTTAACCTAATTTCTCTTTAACCCTAACCCCTAGAAACAAGAATTCGGCCACCAAATAAAAATTATAGCTACCCCTTTCTTTGCTCTCTCTTGGTTTTTGTTCAATCTGTTCGCTAGCACGAGTCCTGTTCAAGAGTTGTTCATGTACCGAATTATGGAGGAAACACACTTGGGTTTCTACAATAGTCTATAGTGGAGAAAATTAAGGTGACAAAATTTAATATTCACTCCATTCTTGGTTTCATTCTATTAATCTACTTGTATGGAATCGAGGAAAATTTTAATCAGTATTCTGCCCCGTGTTTAATTTTTCTCGTGATGATTCCTCATCAAGAATAGGACCTTGTTAGGCATGGTCCATTCAATGATGAGTCATACCTCTCTCCCAATATCATTCTGGGATATGCTTTTGAGACAGCAGCTCTCATTTTGAACAATACTCCGACTAAGGCTGTGGAAAAGACCCCATACGAAATATAGATGGGCAAGGCACCTAATGTGTCTTTCCTATAGTTTTGGGGCTGTAATGCACATGTTAAGAGATTTATTAAGGGCAAACTAGAACCCAAGACCAACAAATGCCTATTTGTGGGCTACCCTAGGGAAACCAAAGGGTATTACTTCTCCAACCCTGCTAAGAACAATGCGTTCATGGCACAAAATGGGGTCTTTCTCGAAAAGGATTTTATTTTCGTGAAAGATAATAGGAGCAATGTTGAAGTCAAGGAAGTTCAAAGCACACAAGCTCCTAAAGAGGATAAATCGAAGACCAGGGAGGAGCTTCCAGAGGTGGAAGCACCGGCCTAGGTCACACAAGAACCTAGGAGGTATGGGAGGGATCATTGAGAACCTAAAAGGTATGGATTTCTCATAACTGACGATCCCACTCTCTTCGTCTTTGATGAGGAAGAGCCCAAAACCTATCAGGAGGCCATTCATAGCCCACAATCTACTAATTGGCATAAAGCCATAGAAGAGAGATGCAATCTATGTACAATAATCAGGTTTGGAACCTTGTTGATCCACTTCCTGGTGTTGGGAATTAATCACACAAAACAAAACGCAGCGGAAATAAAAGGATTAATCCCCACCAAGGACCCATGTACATTGCATTGAATTGGAAGGAGGGTTAAAGAATTACCTTAATTCTTTGTAGGTTTTGAATCAATTAGGAACCAAAGTAGCTTCCCTCTACGGTTGATCCACACGGAGCAATTCATTCACCGCGTGCTAGCGCCGGGATTGAAGAACGATTCTTCGAACGAGAGAAGGCCAAAGTTTCGAAAACCTTGGGAGATGGAGAAGGGGAGATTTCAGCTGGCCCCCTTAGAGGCTGCAGAAAATCTGCATCTTTTGTTAAAATGACTAGGGTTAGGGTTTTTAGGTTATAAAACTTCCTTTTATATATCCTTTAAACTTAATTATAATTATAACTTAATACCCTTATTAGTTATAATTATAAATTAACCCACACAATTTAATATTAATTCTCAATTAATATTAAATCAATTCCATTTTCCATCATACACATATGTATATTTGATATTATAATTAATTATATCTCTATATAACTGAATTATAATATGTAGCATACTTTATGCAATATTAATCATATTAATATTTATACACAAATATAAATATATATATCATTATATATATATATATTCATTCTCTTTCTCATTCATAAATTATTATCCAATAATAATTTATACCCGAAAAGATGAACTTCATTTTGCTCTTTGTGTGTGACCCCATAGGTTCATATCAATTGGCAATAAGGAAATTACCATAATATCCTTATAAGTCATAAGCGGACTCTAGCAAGCCTTTATGACTACCCAATTAATATGATTGGAATGATCCAATACCTATTTATAGAATGTCATATTCCTTTTTGTCTCTTTGATATCATGATTAATCATAAGACATGGTATACTTGTCAATCTTATATAATTAATCATATGCTTTCTCGATCTCAAAGTAAACTGTTCAGACAAATCAATTGATACTCTATCAATTATTTGAGCATGGCCATGCATTTAACAGTCTTACTTATCGAGGGGCCCAGTGATATCGCTCTCTTGATAGAGAGGGACAAAATCCCATATCTGTCACTCACATCCCAAAGCATGAGTCATATTGTACCCAATCACAGCCTTTATAACTACTCTGTTACAAGCAGCGTTTGACTGCGTCAAAGCACAACATGAGTTCATCTCGGAATCAATGGTGACCTCAGGTCAAAGGAATCAGCTAATGACACTACTATAATCAAGATCAGTTGTGACACATGACCATGAACTTGATCTCATAGTGGGTCTCCAGTAACATGTTCTCTAACATATTACCCGTGAGTATAATCTGTATCTGTATACACTATATTCATCTTATGAATATCCATTATCACTCACACTAGTCTTAGTTTGTTATTATTCCCATAATAACAATCGACTAGGGATATTTAGAATAACACGATTTATTCATGGATACTTATCATAAATGCTAACATACAAACATAAATGATAATATTAATCTACACTAGATTAATCTTAGAAGTCAAATTACATAATCCAATATTGGCCTTAGGGCACAATCTCCAACAATCTCCCACTTGCACTATGGCCAATCATACATGTATCTTATACCCATTGACCTACATGACTTTCATGTATTCACTCGTGCAGGAGTCTTTGTCAATGAATTATTAATTTTCGCTTCCGTTGCTACTTTACACATATTCACTCTCTCTTTAGAGACAACCTCTCTAAATTAGTGAAAAACGCCTAAGTATATGCTTGTGTCATACAAGGTTCTTACGCATTGAACTATTGTCCCTACAATAGTCTCACAGGATAAGCAATGCTTAGAACAAAAACATAAAATTTTGATGAACTTCTTCATCCAAAATTTCTTTACATCACATGTAACTGTATACTTTGGCTGCTATTATAGATATTTAGCTATAACGTTTTATTTTGAACCTTTCAAAATCATAACTTCTCTTTTAAGAGAATACTAGATCTCGACTGATATATTGCAACTAATTGCAATCAGTTGTATATGTGCAACTATTTACACAGTTAACATAAGCAAGCTTCTATTAAGTCTTTTATATTGAACGCTTTCAATGCTTTGACTTAAGCCAAAACATTCTTTTAGATCTATCTGTATAGATTCCAATTGCAAGAATACAGGCAGTCATGCTTATAACATTAACTGAAATTACTTTCTTAGCCAAGATTTTACTTCTTGCAAGGTAAGAATGTTATTTCCAACAAGCCATATGTCATCCACATATAGCATTAGGAATACCGATATGCTCCCACTGATCCTTTTGAAACACAAGATTCATCATCCTTTTGATAAAATCAAACCATTTGATTTCTTTATCAAAACTATGATTCCAACTATTTGATGCATGTTTCGATCCTTATGAGAATCTTTGAAAACTTGCATACGCTATTTGAATTCTTTGGATGCTCAAAACTTTAGGTTGTGTCACGTACACATCCTCAATCATGTTTTCACGTAAAAATAGATTTTGATATCCATTTGCCATATTTTATAATCATATTATGGGGATATGGCAACAAGAACTCAATATGACTTGATCATGATTAATGACTAAAGAGGATTTCATCATAGTCCTACTATGAATTTGTTCGTATCCTTATAGTCACTAGTCGTGCTTTATAAGTTTGAAGATCACCATCCATATCGGTTTTCAATTTGAAAACTCACTTGCAACCATTGCATATGCATCTTCTAAAAGACTTATCAAAGTCTATACTTTGATTGTCAGACATGGACTTATCTTCAACCTTTGTAGCATCAAGTCACATATTAGATTCAAAATCTAACATTGCTTCTTCATAAAAGAAGACTTACTTCATCTAGTAAAATTACATCATGATTTTGAGAAATCCATATCTCTCCTAATCATGTCGTATTCCACTAGACTTTCATTGGACTTGTGTAATTTCAACAATGATCATGAAACCATTTCCACGTTCCTCTTCAACGTTAAATGTCACTTTTGTGAATTACGAGTTTTGTAGGTGTACCTTACTCCCACTAACTCTACTAGAAATTAACTCCCTCTTCAAGGGGAAACCATTTCTAGCTACAACTACTTTGTATCCCAAAGAAACACAGGAGTAACAACTCCTACTTTCCTTTTGAGTAATCCACAATACGATATTTAAATTTAGGTGCCAACTTATTCGAAATAAGCTTTACAGCCCTAAACTTATTCAATGAAACAATTTGGGTCTCTTACCCAACCATATCTCATATGTTGATTCATGAATTGTTTTAGACGGAACAATATACACAGCTGCTTTAATGGCATATTTTTGAGAAAACGATGATCAACTTGACTTCATCATAGATTGAACTATATCTTTATAGAGTTCGATTACTCCCTTTTCGACACAACATCCTTTGTGGCGTACTTGGAGGAGTCAATTGTGAGACAGTCCCACAATTTCTAAGATGATTGTCAAAATCTTGACTCAAATATTCACCACTCGGATCATATCTAAATGACTTTACTATCTTGTCAAGATACTTCATACTCCTTTTACAAGCTTTTGAACACTTCAAAAGTTCCAAACTCGTGTTTAATTAGATACTCTTATCTAGAGAAAAGTTCCATAAAGGTAATGAAGTATTAAAACCTCCTTTAGCAGTTGATTTATAATTCATATACATCCATATGTATAATGCTTAATAAATCAATTATTCTTTAACTACTTTTAGCAAAGAACAACTTTATCATCTTTTACAATAAACAACATTCGCATGATTCAAGATGATTCATAATCTCATGAATCCAAAAGTCCATTCTCATGGAGTTTCGTAATGCGACTTTGCTTATGTCTCCAAGAGGACACTGCCAAAATAGGTTGAATCAACTATTTGATTCGATCCTTACAGTATTTATGTTACAGATGGGCTCCACATATAAAGACAATTATGTAAATCTACATTTCATAATCATGTCTTTATAAAGTTTATAATTCACAATTATAAAATAAACAACATTTGTTTACTCAAGCCAACAAGCTCAATAGGCAACAAGAGTTCGTAACTCACATGTAAAAGTTCATAACCTTTGAGTAACAACCTTTGCTTCTCTTGCATATTCGCATTCTACCTTTCACCTTCATAAGGTTTCTATTCAAATTGCGATTCATCATATTCTACTAATATGAGATTCACAACGGTATCTAATACCTTTTGATATAGAAACAAGAGTAGAATAGTTAATAAATACTTAAGGTAGCAGTCTTACTGCCTTTCATCTTCTTATAGTTCTCCAAACAAGGTTTGCTATTTCTATTCTAATGAACGATTCATTCTAGAAATGGCAACACCCTTCTTTTGGAGATCTCTCTATGCCAACAGCTTTGGTCTTTAAAACATGTTTCACCCGAACCTTTCGGTCTTTATGCTTTTCGACCTTCCTTTTATCCTTTCCTTTTGAACCATAAGCACACAATTCGAGGCGGGCTTATCCTTTATGGATAACTTAACATTCTTTTGCATCCTATGCTACTAATTCACAATTTTCCCCATGTCATTCAAATGATAGTTCATCACCAATGACTATCAAATAATGAATTCAAGATCACATCTCAATGCCTTTTGGAGGCCAATGAGAAATTGTTGCCTCAAACACTTATCTTTTCTTGCTCACTAACTGATGGAACATTTCCATTTGTGATGTATCATATACCTCAAGTAAAACTTCCACGTGCGGAAGAATTGGTGGCAAGTGTAAGATAATAAATTTTAAACAGAGTCCCTTCGATGCTTCAAGTAAGCATCTTTTATACTCATGTTACAATTGCTAGTGGTTCATTGGGCAAAAGGATTATTGAGAACATATGATTCCTTTTGATTTGAGAACAATTCTCAAAGTTCAATAACAATCGAGATCATGGTAATAGCAATCATAACTATAATAAAGCGTGTAAAGATTTTTATTTAAATGCTCCCACTTAAATTATAAAACCCTTTAAAATATTTAAGTGGGTGAAGATCCAAAATCCATACTTAACCATAGCACTGCTTTGGCATGTCCCTATGATTAAATATAATTTCGGTAGGCAAAGACTCAAAATCATGCTTTAAACCATTTAAACATATTTTGGATGTGCACTTCTTTGCCAATTGCATCATTATGCAACTCTTCTAATTTATGAGATGCATGATATCATATATCATATTTAATTGTATGTTACTCATCTCATCTTTGCCTCGGGCTCAAACACCGTTTTGATTAACCCTTTGTTAAACCAATTACAACACAATGAGAATCACCATTTCTCATATTATCGCTTCGCTAAGGTCACAACATGCGTACCCGCTTTGGCGTGGCTACCATGATGCGAACATAGTACTTGACTAGTGTTATACGTAATTGGGTGGCAAAAATATAAACTTCATAAGTTTATTTAGGGTTTATAAAATCCTGTGATTTAATTGTATCTCATACAATTCATGGCATTAATATTAAACATACATTTGTTAATACTAATTAGCATGGCATCCTATGTCATACATATGTTAAGCATGCAATCTAGCATGGCATCACATGGCATCTAAAAGAAACAAGGCATGCATTTACACATATATATAAACATTTGCATCACATGCAAAATAATTTCTAACATGCATCAATATTTATTAACATGGCATCTTATGGCATAAAATAAATATAACATGCATAAGACTCAAAACCGTGTTATGGTATGGTTTTATCTACATTGATTTTCATAGGCCAATATGAAAATCAACAGGTCATTTCCTAGGTGGTTGTAACCATCGCATGGTCACAGCTCTCCAGCACCCCTTGGATCCGTCCTCACGTCTTTGTTCCTTGGCACCATCTCATGGATTTACATATTTTACAAAATTGTATCCTATACAACTTTCTAGTAAAATAAATTTACATATAATAAATTGCATCCTATACAATTTATCTAGAAAAATAAGATTACATAAATACAAACGACTCGCAGGCCGTATTTATAAAACCTTACATTCACCAAAACCAAAAGAAAAACAAAAAACATCCAAGGGTCCAAAACCATAATAAATAAAATAAAGCATCCACGGGGTCCAAAACCATACCATAACACCATGCATAAAATTATCAACAATAATTTTATATCTAAAAATATTTAGGGTTCAAAGTGGTAAAATACAATCACATTGTATTTAGAATTAATTAATTTGGAAAAATTCGTAAATATGCAGAAACAATTTTCCACACTTAAAACGAAAAAGGGGTAAAACTGTCAGACAGCATGCTCGTCGGGCCGCGCACTGCAGTATCCAATACTGCGCGCAGCCCGACGGGCTGCGCAACACGTAGCTGCGCAGCCCATGCTGCGCAACACGCAGCTGCGCAGCCCATGCTGCGTAAGCAGCATGCTGCTTACGCAGCATGTGCAATTGCAATTGCAATTGCAATTGCAGTTGGGCGCAATTGCAATTGCAATTGCATTGCACCCACAATTATTCTGGGCATTATGCCCAGAATAACGAAAACTTTTTTTTTTTTTTTTTTAATTACATTTAATTAATTGAAACAATTTCAATTAAAATCCCATGAATCAAATTCATGATACCAACCCCTTAAACATTTCAAATTATTAAAACAAATCATTCACAATGATTCACATTAAAATCAAATTTTAAACATGTTATTCACAATAACATTGAACCCTAAATCAAGAACATACAACCCTAACATGCAATTTTGATCTAATCAAAATAACAAATCCAATTCAACCAATGCACAAGTGGCTCTGATACCACTGTTGAGAATTAATCACACAAAACAAAACGCAGCGGAAATAAAAGGATTAATCCCCACCAAGGACCCATGTACATTGCATTGAATTGGAAGGAGGGTTAAAGAATTACCTTAATTCTTTGTAGGTTTTGAATCAATTAGGAACCAAAGTAGCTTCCCTCTACGGTTGATCCACACGGAGCAATTCATTCACCGCGTGCTAGCGCCGGGATTGAAGAACGATTCTTCGAACGAGAGAAGGCCAAAGTTTCGAAAACCTTGGGAGATGGAGAAGGGGAGATTTCGGCTGGCCCCCTTAGAGGCTGCAGAAAATCTGCATCTTTTGTTAAAATGACTAGGGTTAGGGTTTTAAGGTTATAAAACTTCCTTTTATATATCCTTTAAACTTAATTATAATTATAACTTAATACCCTTATTAGTTATAATTATAAATTAACCCACACAATTTAATATTAATTCTCAATTAATATTAAATCAATTCCATTTTCCATCATACACATATGTATATTTGATATTATAATTAATTATATCTCTATATAATTGAATTATAATATGTAGCATACTTTATGCAATATTAATCATATTAATATTTATACACATATATAAATATATATATCATTATATATATATATTCATTCTCTTTCTCATTCATAAATTATTATCCAATAATAATTTATACCCGAAAAGATGAACTTCATTTTGCTCTTTGTGTGTGACCCCATAGGTTCATGTCAATTGGCAATAAGGAAATTACCATAATATCCTTATAAGTCATAAGCGGACTCTAGCAAGCCTTTATGACTACCCAATTAATATGATTGGAATGATCCAATACCTATTTATAGAATGTCATATTCCCTTTTGTCTCTTTGATATCATGATTAATCATAAGACATGGTATACTTGTCAATCTTATATAATTAATCATATGCTTTCTCGATCTCAAAGTAAACTGTTCAGACAAATCAATTGATACTCTATCAATTATTTGAGCATGGCCATGCATTTAACAGTCTTACTTATCGAGGGGCCCAGTGATATCGCTCTCTTGATAGAGAGGGACAAAATCCCATATCTGTCACTCACATCCCAAAGCATGAGTCATATTGTACCCAATCACAGCCTTTATAACTACTCTGTTACAAGCAGCGTTTGACTGCGTCAAAGCACAACATGAGTTCATCTCGGAATCAATGGTGACCTCAGGTCAAAGGAATCAGCTAATGACACTACTATAATCAAGATCAGTTGTGACACATGACCATGAACTTGATCTCATAGTGGGTCTCCAGTAACATGTTCTCTAACATATTACCCGTGAGTATAATCTGTATCTGTATACACTATATTCATCTTATGAATATCCATTATCACTCACACTAGTCTTAGTTTGTTATTATTCCCATAATAACAATCGACTAGGGATATTTAGAATAACACGATTTATTCATGGATACTTATCATAAATGCTAACATACAAACATAAATGATAATATTAATCTACACTAGATTAATCTTAGAAGTCAAATTACATAATCCAATATTGGCCTTAGGCCACAATCTCCAACACCTGGTGCTAAGGTCATAGGTTGTAAGTGATGCTACAAGCTGGAGGCCGATAACACATTCAAGGGGTGGCTGGTTGCAAAAGTCCCTGGAATAGACTACAATGAAAATTTCTCACTAGTTGTTATGCTTAAATCCATAAGGATCCTGCTGGCCATAGCCGTTTGGTACGTCAATGAGGTCTGGCAGATGGATGTCAAAACTGCTTTCCTTAACAAGAAGCTACTTGAAGATGTGTACAAGGCACAACTTAAGGGTTTCATGGATCCAAAGCATCCTGAAAGGGTTTGCAAGCTTCAAAGATCCATTTATGGATTGAAGCAAGTATCTTGGAGTTGGAATCTTAGATTCAATAAAGCCATAAGGGAATATGACTTCATACAAAATCAATATGAGCCTTGTGTGTATAAAAGGATTAGTGGAAGCATTTTCACTTTTCTAGTGTTATATGTAGATGACCTCCTTTTGATTAGAAGTGATATACGAACACTATAAGGGGTAAAGAAGTGGTTGTGTATTTGCAATGAAGGACTTAGGCGAAGCTGAGATGATCCTAGGGATCAGGATTTACAGGGATAGACCAAATCGGCTTCTGGGCCTATGTCAGGCCACGTACATAGATAAAGTTCTGAAAAGATTCAATATGGATCAGGGCAAGAAAGGTTTCTTGCCAATGAACTATAGGCTAAAACTTAGTAAGAAGAACTATCATAAGACAAGAAAGGACAGGGCGAACATGAAGTTGGTTCCACATGCATCAGCTATAGGATCAATCATGTACTCCATGCTATGTACGAGACCTGATGTCACCTTCACACTAAGTATGATGAGCCGATACTAGTAGGATCCCGATGACGACCACTAGAAGGCCATCAGAGCAATCCTAAAGTACCTTAACTGGACTAAGGACAGTTTCTTAGTGTATGGTGGTCAGGAAAAGCTGTTAGTGACTGGGTACACTGATGTAAGCTTCCAAATGGACCAGGATGAGTACTAGTCTCAGTCTGGGTATGTATTTTTGCTAAATGGTGGTGCTATAAGTTGGAAGAGCTCAAAGAAGCCAACCATCGCGGACTCTACTATAAAAGCCTAGTACATTACAGCGTGTGATGGGGTTAAGGAAGCTATTTGGATAACGAAGTTTATCACTGAATTAGGAGTAGAACCAACTATCTAGGATCTAGTTGATATCTTCTGTGACAACAGCGGGGCTGTTGCACAAGCTAAGGAGCCTTGGTCACACAAGAACATGAAGCACGTACTTACGAAGTTTCACCTCATATGAGAAATCTCCAAAAGGGTTGACATTCCATTACACAAAGTAGACACCAAGGACAATGTCGCAGATCCTCTGACCAAGGTGCTGGCCTAGCCCAAGCATGAAGGTCATACTAGATTTATAGGGATTAGGCCCATGCCTAGTTGGAACTAGTGCAAGTGGGAGATTGTTGGGAATGCCTTAGTCCTAAGGTATTAGTCCTTGTATTGTATTATATTGTTTGGTCTTTTAATAGGCTGATGTATTGTACATTTGTGTTATTAAATAAAGGCATTAATCTACTTATTCTATATCTTGTGCAATATTATAAATAGAGTATCCAATGGTCATATCAATATCCATGTTGACAAGTGTCATGCATGTGGCAGTGAGACCATGGATAGGGAAATAATATAACCATAAAGCCATCCATAGTCTATTCCAGTCATGGGAATAATGGATCCAAAGACTATCATAAACTTGATTATATGGCGGTGTCTTTCTGGCTATAGAACATGGATTGTCAATCAAGCTTATGCGTACATGTTATGGGGTATGGTACTGGATAGATCCGCTAAATGAGAAATCCATATGGTATAGTATCACAAGTGATTCTCATGTAGTATTTATATTAGATCCTTAGACCTGACCATATTATGGTTTTTCATGTGAACTCACACACTTTGGTGTATGCCTAAAGTGCCTAATAGGGTGCCAAGTATGGGTACGTTCAGGTGTGCTAGTGAACATGGCAAGACCATGAATGTGCAAAAGGCAATGTCACTCAGTAGTCCACTGAGAAGATATCACTGGCCACACCCAAACAAGTTAGAACTTGTTTCTGAGAATCAGTTCATTGGAGATCAAGTTAATGTTCGAACACAAAAGAGGATGATGACACCATGTCTCTGTGTTGGACACTGATATCAATGACATAGGATATATAAGTTAAACTACAGTGCTATGACTTCCATTAGACTTCTGTCTCCATCTTAATTAGGAGTTGTAATGGCTTGCTAGAGCCCACCTACAGTTTGTGGGCCATGGGCCCAATGCCTACATAAAGATGAGCCCTTAGGATCGTACACATTAAATGTCTGAGCTTGAACTAAATGGGTGAACCGTATACTTGGAGTATACTGACTAGAGTGGAGGAATTTATTGATTATATTATAGATCAATTGGGTTGATCAAAATAATTTAATCAATTAATTTGGGTTTCACAGAATTAATTTGAATAAAATTAATTCATGAATTTATTTCTTGGTGGAAATATAATGCATATATAGGTTTATATGTATTTCATTTAAGTAAAGTCTAAATTAATTAATTGGGTTAATTTGATTAGACAAATTAATTTTAATTTAAATGCTATGTGATATATTATATGGTTTAATATAATTACATGCATATAAAATTAAAATTGAATTGAAATTAAATTTTAACCTTTGCTTTTAATTTAAACCTGGGGTTTTTACAGATATAAATCCACTTAAATGAGAAAACCCTAACCCTAATTTTCTACTGCAAATTTCGGCTAGCACCATTTTCCTTAGAGGAAAATTTTCGGCCTCCCTTTGAACCTCTCCATTGAATTTCAATCCTCTGCTAGCACGGGTTCCTGCTCGATAGGAGTTCGTGTAGGGGATTGTGGAGGCAGCCTTCGTTGGTTTCTGCAACCATCTCTAGAAGAGATGTTCAAGGTGAGATCAATTTCTTATCTTATTAATTTTGTTGTTTTGTTTTCTATTCCATAAGCTCCTTGGATCGGATTTGAGAAAATCTAAATCGACATTCGCTGCCAATGGTTGATTTTTAATGACAAATCCCAACACCCCTTGTGTATCTAAATTCACAATTCTCAGGTTTTACTTAAGTGCCAAAGTGGATTTGGACACGCGATAGAGAGCACGGTGAGTGAGATAGAGAACGTACCTGCCTTTGTCATCGGTTGAGCGATTTGGCTAACTTGCTAACATTTAAGGTCATGAGAGACCGATGTTTTGTTCACCCAATCTCTATAAGTATCCACCATTTTGGACATGATCTTCTTAATGGATTTGTTGGCCTCTTCCACTGCTCAATTGGCTTATGGTCTATATGGGGACAATTTATGATGCTTTATAGCATGCATAGCAAATAATTCTGCTATCGACCCTTGGAATTGCACCCTATTATCATTTACAACATGGTATGGAATGCCATACTGTTTGAAAATGTGTCTCTTTATGAACTTAGTCATCTTCTTAGTGGTAATATTGGTGTAGGATTCAACCTTAACCCACTTCGAGAAGTAATCAACCGCCACTATAACAAATCTGTGGTTGTTTGACGCAGGTGGTCGAATTTCACCAAGGAGTAGAGAGGTTCTGTAATTCTACTGGTGGAAGATGATTGATTTCACCATAAATCTTACACTCGTGGCACTTTTTCACTTCCTCAATATAATCCACTTGCATGGTAAGCCAGAAGTATCCTTGTTATAGAATTTTCTTAGCTAGAGCTAGACCATTCATATGAAAACCACATAAACCCACATGCAGCTGCTTTATCACTTATTTGGCCTCTGCCTCGGACAGGCATCGTAGGAGTAGTCCATCAGCCATTCACTTGAAAAGCTGATTTTTAAATACCCTGAACTACATAACAAACTTTTGAAGAGAAGCTCTATCTACCTTATTAGCTTCATCAGGATACTGTCCGTCTTGCAAAAATCTAAAGATGTCATAATACCATGGCTTGTACCCGACCGTCACTGTTAGAACCTCAAAGGACTGATAATGGGGTGTTCTGGAAGTCTCTAATATCAAAGGCCGCATTTCCTACTTTTGTAGTCCTTCCCACATAGATGACAACATTGCAAGAAACTCTGCCATCTGATTTTCATCTCTGAGCACATGTTTGAACTCACACCGGCCAAAAATCTGACTCCTTTCCCATACAATTTCCAAAAACGGTTGAAGGGTTTCCTCCTTGAGTTCCCAACCTCCTATGACTTGCAAGATAACCAATGCGGACTCTCCAACGATCAAGACATCATTTGCCCCTAGCATAATAAGGGCATCAACCCTAAACAACCAAGCTTCATACTTTGCACCATTGTTGGTGATTGGAAATTTGAGTCGTTTTGATAAAGGGATAATTTCTCCATCCAATATAACTATGATTATTCCCAAACTGGCACTTCTCTTGTTTAATGCTCCATTGAAATGCATTATCCATTGCTTGTTCTCAACATCAATCATAGTTAGTTGTTCATCAAGGAATTCAAGATTTTCTCTATAATTAGATTCTAATGGCTGGTTAGCTAAGAACTCTGCCAACACTCTGCCTTTGATAACCTTTTTAATCACAAACTCTATGTCGAATTCGGATAAAAATAAAAGCCACCGAGACAACTTTCCTGCTAATGCTGGTGCAGCACATAGGTACTTCATTAGATCAACTTTAGCTACTGCTTGTATTCTATACAACTGAAAGTAATGCCTTAACTTCTTTGTCAGCCATACCATCGTTGTGCACATTTTCTCGACAATAGTGTATCAAGCTTCATAATCAAGTAGCTTCTTACTGAGATAATAGATGGCATGTTCCTTTTTGTCGTTCTGCTCTTGTACACAATGGAGGATTAAGTAGGCATTGATTCTATAAAATGCAATCTGACACTGGACATTCCATTCTACTGGCTTTTGCTTCTTGATGAGTTTGAAGATCAGTTCATAGACCGTGGTCAATCTGGCGATTAATTTTCTAACATACTGAAGTGATCCCAAGAACAACCTGACTTCTTTTTCTGTCTCCGGTAGCAGCATATCCCATATGGCTTTAATTTTATCCGGATCCATCTCAATTCCTTTCTGGCTGATAAAGTGACCTAACATTTTCTTTGAAATTACTATGAATATGCACTTCTTCAGATTCAAGCGAAGGTTGTACTTTTTAATCCTAGTCAAAAACCTATCCAGAATGGCGGGGTACTCCTCTTTGGTTGTGGATTTGACTAACATGTCATCAACTTACACCTCGACTTTCTTATGGATCATATCATGGAGAAGTGTGGTGAGCTCTTTAATAGGTTACCCAGCCATTCTTCAATCCGAAGGGCACTAGTCGGTAACAATAAGTTCCCCATTGAATGATAAAGGCTATTTTAACCTTATCGATGATGTCCATCAAAGTCTGATTATACCCCAAAAATCCATCCATGATCGAGGACATCACTACTCTAGCTGCACTATCGATTAAGACATCAATATGTGGGAGAGGGAAATCATCTTTCGAGGATGCTTTGTTCAAGTCTCAGTAATCCACAGAGACTCTAACCTTTCCATCCTTCTTGGCTCCTGGAACAACATTGGCAAGCAATTCTAGGTATTCAACTACCTTTGGAACACACCTTCAATCTGATTAGCCACCTCTACCTTGACTTTCTCTGCCCACTCTGGTCTAAGCCGTCCGAGCTTCTGCTTAATTGGCTTGATTTGTGGGTTTGTTGGGATTCGTTGTTCTGTAATCTCTTTGTTAACTCTTGTCATATCTTTATAAGACCAAGCAAATGCCCCGACATGCTTCTCTAGTACTTTTATCATCACTCTCCTTTCCACACGAGTTAGATCACTTGAGATGGATACCATTTTAGGATTTTCATCCCTTTCCAGATTAATTTCATGTAATGGAGTGTCATGTATGCTAAACACATTAAATTAATGCTTGAATGCATGCACGGATCCATTAGGAAAAACATCACATAAGTAAGCAAGGTTGTAATTCATTTCATTTAATGCCTTATAGGTAGCATTGTTCACATCAAATACAGAAGATGTAAGCGCCGAGTTTTCCCAACCTCTATGATGAGAATTCCTGTATTACCTGTGAAGTAGACAGACATGAATCAGACTTGAAAATGATCAGAATGTCACCCAAAGTATCTCAAACGTCTCGAAAACCAAGCTATCCTCGATCTGTAACCCTAAGAAGGTCCCCCGGATGATTTTTAGGGTTTAGAGTGAGCGTCGGATTTTTGTGGATTTCGGCCCGGCACTTGTTGGAATATTTATGAAGTATGGAAAGATGGGCTTGTTGGAAAGCTTGAAACCATTTGTGCCTCTTCCTGTGGTCGATAGAGACAATTTTTGCACCTATGACAGGGTGAAAGGTCACCAAAGCAATGATTGCTATGGACTGAGAGATGCTATCCAATGGCTAATCACAAAAAAGAGAATTGAAGAACCTGATCGCAAGCCCAATGTTTAGAAAAACCCACTTCCAAATTTTAGAGGTCAAGTCAGCATGGTACAAACTGGACTGCCCTCAAACTTTGTCTTTGCCTAGATTATACAAGCAAAACCTAGAGTACAAACTGTATCAGTTGGTAGTGAGTCCGAAGAGGTAGTTGAGCTGACGATGGCTATTGGAGACAAATTCAAACCACTCAAGTTGAAGGATATTAAGCTCGATGATGATTTTGATGTGTTTGAAGTACCCACTCCAAAATAGGTGTTCCTAGTCAGTACCAAGGCGGGGACATTTATACAAAGAAGATGGTCCAATCAATTATGTGATGAGAAGTGGGAGGATTTAGCAGCCAAATGTTTCTACTTCATACCTTGAATGGAGGATGGAACCCCCAATCTATGTTCCTCCTCTAATGCCACCAACTAAGGAAGAGGACCTAGTGGTAGAGCAGTTGAAGAGGATGCCAGTGAGAGCCAGTATATGGCACCTATTGATGGAGTCCCGAAAACACCAAGCTATGGTAGTAAAGAAGCTAATGGAAATGGAAGTGACTCCCTTAACTTCCCCCGAGAAGGTTTGCATGATGATCGGCTAGTTTGGTAGCCTGATGGACCATCCAACTAAGATCACTTTCAGTGATGCTTACTTGCCTCGCAAAGGCTTTAATCATAATAAAACCCTGTATCTCAATGTGAAAATCATGGATAGAAGAATGCCTTGTGTCATGGTGGATGATGGTTCTACTCTTAATATTTGCCCTTTGAAGATTTTACCCCATATAGGGATGAGTGAGGATGCATTACTTAAATCCAACACTGTCATTCGTGCTTACAATGATTCTAAGTGTACCGTGCTTGGTACGTTTAAGGTGAAAGTAGTTGCTAGAGAAGTGAAGTCCAAACTCCTATTCACTATGATTGACACCCCGGTTACCTTTTCCTTATTGTTGGGGCATCCATGGTTTCACTCCCTTTGAGGCATGCCGTCCACTGTTCAACAGAAAGTTAGGTTTCCTATCGGGGGAAAAATTGTGACCATGGAGGTTGATGAGCCGTCTATAGTAGCCGTAGTGAGCTCTGCCAAACAACCAATAACTAGGTTTCAAGTGGATATTATTTTAGATAAGAAAGATCCACAGTTTGCTGAGTGGGTTTTAAGTACCTTAAAAGGTAGAAGTCACACTGGGAAAAGAACTTGGCATAAATCAGCAAGGTCCACCAAGGTTCAACATTGTTTCCGGCATGTTGCTCCTGACTGGTCTCTGGTATAAAGGGGAACCCAAGAACAAACAAGTTAGGAAGGTTGTGAATATAGTGGATACTTTTGTCTATAGCTCTTCAAAGGCCTATGATGGTGTAGCTAAGCCAATTGCAGAGGGAAAGGTCAAAGTGCTCGGTTTTGAGATTTTTGCTAATGTTTTGGACTTTTCCAGATATGGCATTGAGCCAGTGGTAAACATGCTCAGGGTTAGGTCAAGAGTGGAAAGAAAGATGCCGCCGTGACAATTCTGGTGGCACCATTTAGGAAAGAAGGGAATGAAATAGCCCCAGCTAATTAGGGAAAGAAGCTAATTGATGAAGTATAATATTTAGAGGAGATCAATGCAGCTATGAAGGCTATACCTAAGGCATTGTCTGTTTTGTTGAAGAAGGGTCTTAAAGAGTAGTTTGATCATAAATGTGCAACAACAAGCCAGACTGATATGATGGAGAGTGTTGTGGCTGAACTGATGAAGATGATGACTAAGGGTAAGGAGAAGATGGGGAAGCCATCCTCACTGAGATTAAGAAATAAGCATTGGAGACTGACTTGATAGATCTGTTCAAGGAAGGTGAAGCTGCTGATGCTGGAGATGCTGTGAAGGAAGATCCTCCGCATGTGGAGGATGATAATGATTTCTTTATGAACATTTCTTCTGTGAGCGGACGACCTTTTTGACAGGACACGGTGAAGCGAACCGGGGAAAACGTTTTCATTTGATTTGCTTGGAAAACGAGTTTCGTTTATCTTAATTTCGGAAAATCATGGATTTTACTTCTTTGGAAAATCCCTTTGTAGAAAACATTCTCCCGCTTTTACCTTAAAGACCTTGAAAATTAAATTCCAAGATCAGTGACAGAGTCGCCACCCGGATCAGCTCATCGGGAAAATTCCTGTACAGCTCCCTACTGAGGGTAGACTACTGTACCTAATCCAGAGAGTTAGGTTTCGGGCAAGTGACTTACTTTAACCTCAAGCTTGCTTTCACTTTACAGTTTATATTACCATATTCCATTTGCTTATTATCTTTCTCTAATCCAATTTGTGTTTATTTATCAACCCATGCTCAAGCAAATGACAGGAATAAATTGCAAAAAAATAAACCATACATTCAAATTATACAAAAAATAATAGAGGCCGCTTATACAACCAAATCGAATAAAAATAGAAACTCTCATCCTCACATTATAAGCGCCTAGGATACACGAGGATCTAGGAAATTACCGTCGCCTAATTTATACGAAAATCTATTAATTACATTAAAGATGAAAAAGAAACTAAAAGCTGCAAAACAGACGGTTAGCACAATTTATTACACAACACAAGTAGGACTCAAATTGGACAGAATTGGGATTTTACGAATGGGGAGCATGCATTTAGGGGGTAACCGGGTCGGTTCGGCTAACCGGCCCGGTTACACCTGGAAAACAGTTTTGAAATGCCCTGTAGTTTTATGTGCTGAAAAACAATTTTAGAAAATTATTTGGCTCGGTTTCATGTAAATTTTCATATTTCAGCGGGTCTGTTATCCCGGAACTCGGGGTTCCGTTCGTATGGGTTTCCTAAATCCAACATCCATCTATGGTCCAAAAAGTAATAAATACGCCAAAAATAATTTGAATCCGAAAACAGCATCGTTCGATGACGTCCGTATGGGTCGTTTCGTAACTTTGTTTATTCAGGAAACTACAGCCGTATGGCTGTAATTACAGCCGTGCGGCTATAACTATAGCCGTACGGTTGTAACTAGAGATGCACGGTAGTAGTCTAGAGCCGCACGGTTGTAGTGCTAGAGCCGTGCAGCTCTAGTGGGTTCAACCAAGTTGCTTAGTGTGAGCACGGGTTTTTTCCCGACCTCGGTGATGAAAGCTACTGTTACCTTTTTCACGGATAAACGTGGAGCGGATTCGGACCGACCGGGATAATGTCGGAAATGTCTCGGATAGCTCGAAGGTGTGTGACAAGTGTTAATATGGAACCCCGAAGAATTCGAGTAAGTTATTTAGAAAGAACCAAAGAAAAAATAGAAAATGGGCAGAATAGGTGTTTTTGGCCGCTACAGCCGCGTGGCTGTGAGCGTCAGCTTTCCTTTTTTGCTGAAATCAGTAATTAATTCCGATTTAATGCCAAAAAGGGAGATATATAAGCATCATAATCCGGGATTAGGGTTCAGAAGACAGAAACAGGAATACAGAAAAAGAAAAAAAAGGATTTTGAGAGTTGAATAACACCATCACTTAGATTTTCTCTAGGGTTCCTAAGGCAATTGGAAAACAAAGAGTTTGACCTGAAAAAAAAATAAGGTTTTGTGATATCATAATCAATCCTTCAATCTTCTTCGGGGTTCCATTCGGGCTTCAGAAATCACGCATTGTTCGGGTTGTTCGTGACTGCGGGACGTTTCCGGCATCCGAATCCATTTTTCGTGGTCCAAACACTGGAACACAGACAAGGTAATCTTCTGCGAGGCCTTAGAAATTCGCTTTTTCATTCCAGTTGTGATTTTATTGCATGTTTTGAATTTTTTCACGGTTTTGGGAGTTTTTCCGGTTACAGCCGCCCCACTCATGATCACAGCCGCTCGGCTGTGACCTACAGCCGTGCGGTTGTGACCTATAGGGGCGCGGCTGTAATCTTCTGATTACAGCTGCTCGACTTTAACTTTCAGGGTAGAAGCTCCAAATGCCCTAAAATTGACCGATAACACTCCCATATTTCAGTTAAATGTGTTTTTCATATTTGTTATCAGTCCAATTACATCAATGCATGCTTAGATTCCCCATTCTCTTATTTTTAATGGATGGATGTAATATAAAGTTTGGTGATTTTGGACGATTAGGGATTTTTGGATTCGATTCGATCCATTTCGGGTCTTTTCCATAAATCCCAGATTGCCCAAAATCGTCAAACTTTGCAAAACGATTTTCGAAAACGTAAAAAGCACTGGAATCGGTTCTGGAGCACCACAGCTGCGCGACCGTAGCGTTATAGCCGTGCGGCTATGTTACAACCGCTCGACTGTGGTTCTGGAGGCAGAATTATAGTTTTGCCCTTTTCGGACCCCAAACTTGTAATTTTGCATCCTTTTCTTATTCAAAATTGAATTTTGGGGCCACGATATCTGGCCCGCTAAAGTTGGAAAAATGCATGTAAATAAGCCAAACCGCTTTTAAAATTTGTTTTCACCCATAAAACCTACAGGGCGTTTAAAAAACCGTTTTCCAGGTCTAACAGGGCCGACCAATCAGGTCGACCTGGTTACCCCCAAATGAATGTCCCCCACTCCTAAAAATCCCTATTCTGTCCTATTTGAGTCTTTTGTATGCCTTGATTATTTGTGCTAACCCTATTTGGATGCAGCTTTTATTTTTAGTTTTCTTTTTGCTTTTGATGTATTTAATAGATTATCCCATGTATCTAGGCGATTGTATTTTTTAGATTATCGTGTATAATAGGCGGTTGTAAAAGGTGAGGATGAGAATTTTCTTTTTCTTGGGTTGTATAATTTGGCCTCTAATTTACTTTTCCGCGCTTTTATTTTTCCACACTTTATTTTAGTATTTATATTTTTTTCATGAGCATTGGTTAATGATTCAAGGAAGATAAAATGGGTAGATTCAAGTGAATGAAATATCATATTATGAAATAATAATTAAAAATAAGTGAGAATTAGTAGGTTTATTGCCCGAACCCTGAATCTATGAATTAGGTACCGCATCTACACTTGGTATGGAGCTGTACCGCAATTTCCCGGATGAGATGATCCGGGTGGCGACTCTATATCTAATTTTGAAATTTAGGTTTCGAGATATTTAAGTTCAAATTGGGATCTTCTAAAAACCTATTTTTCCAAAATTCACACTTACAATTAAGTTTTCTACAAAAGGGTTTTTCCAATAAAATGAAAGATTTTCTTAAGAAAGATTAAAGACCCGTTTTCAAAACCAAAACATCAACTCTTAAAAAGAATATCCCCGGTTCCCGCTTCACCGTGCGTTCCATTAAAAGGTTGTCCGCTCACAATGGCAACTCTGTTAGGGATTAACGGTTTCTTCAAAAAATTTTTCACAAAAACTTAAGGAACTTAGGCAACAATTGAAGTATATCCTCACTTGTAGTTGATTCTTAAATCGTAGCTCAATATTTCATTCACATTGCATAAAGAATGACATTTTCTGTTCTTAAATCCCTCCAACACTCATTTAAGCCCGGTTTATTTCCAATGGAGACCTACCTCTTCCGCTAGGATTGGAGACACCCGAGGGGGTAAACCACTCATAGCCTTGTACAAACCCCTTCGTTTGATCCCTGGAGTGGGGAGAAGTGAGGAGTATATTTTTGCTATGGGAACCTGTACGACCCTTGACTTGATTCATACCTTAATGTAATGGCCTAGCAACTTCCCCTTAGGATTACCAAAACATATAGTTGAAAATGGACATTAAGAGTACGCCTTTGGTATCCCCGTTGATGCCAAAAAGACCCAATACCTAGGAAGAATGCGAGACCAACCGAATGGAGGAATACGGTTGGAAGCGTGAGCATATTTTTTTGTGCGTGCTAATGTTTGCTCTATGGTTGTTTTATTTTCGACCTTCTCATACGACATGAACATGCATCATCTGTATGCCATATTCTAATCACTTTCTTTATGCAGCCATTTTGGAGCATCCTCATACGTGTGTGTTATACTAACCATATTTTTCGTGCAACCATAATCTTTTTCCGTATGCCATATTCATTTTGTGTAAAGCATACATGACATCATCTTGTATGTCATGCATTATAGCCACATTTTAGTGCAGCCATTTGCATTTTTGTATGACATAGGCATCCACATCATTTCATTTCATTAAAAATGTAAAGATGTTCTAAGTATGCCCTTCACAACCCATTTCATCTCATAACATATTGGGAGTCCCCAAGACTACCCGTACTCCGCCTGTGCACTAGTTTGCATTTGGCCATCCCATTACATTATTAGAAGACCACAACGGTCTTAGGCTTGCATTTGTGTGACGCACCACACGACATCATCACATCTTGATCATTCACATTTGGTGTCATGGAGACGCCATATTTTTGCTTGTGTGTCCCAATCCATATCGGGTTGTTACATAACATCGACAACCCATTTGAGGTACTCCATAAGTGCCGAGCTAGTTTTCATATTAAGACATTTCATAGCATTCCTAATCATGTAAGGTGTTCCATGAACACCGAAATGTTGTCCGTGTTTTGACTCGCACGTGACTTGTATGTGACATCACTTCATGTTAGATGCCATAAAAGCATCGAACGTCTGTCTACAGGATGGTTTCTTCAGGACCATTTCATGTCATCACATTGACCTACAAAGTGTCAAACTTTTGTCTGTGTGTTAATACAGATACGACCATTTCACAACATCCCCTAGGTGCCCCAAAGGCACCAAACCTCTATCCGTGTGATGGCTCGCACGTGATGTTATTGCATTGTCTTTTGTGTAGCATACGGTATACTTGGAACATCCGAAGCAAGAGAAAGAAAAGCACTAAAACCATCTTCAGCATCATCCATATCCATGAGACATCATCTGAACATGAGCATAAAAGTACCATTTAGAGTGTCGAGTCTAAGACCACGACATCAATCTGAAACTCTAATCTTATATTGATTGTGCAGTTTGGAGTTGCATCTCGGGAAGGTTAGTTCGAGTTGAGTCAGAACCAAACACCCCAGTTCAATTAGTTTAATCAGAACTGATCACCGTGGAGGGAACCAGTTCAGGGTCAGATTCAGATAGGGAGTTTGAAGTGCAGTTGCATACCCTACCAGTTGACAATCAGGTTTTGTTGAAAGAGGTCGATGGAACAAAGATGGCTGAAGGAAATAACAGAAACAATGGGAACAATGGGAATAATGGAAACCTGATCGGCAGTCGGAGGAGGATGAAGCCTTTGAGAAGGCAAGGGAGGCTTCGATTGAGATGATGCTAGAGAAGCATCTCAATCAAAGATTTTCTGACTTTGATGCCATGATGCCCAAGTTGAAGGAAATTGTCCACTTCAACCCTATCAAGTATGCCAATCTTACCACGCTAGTGGCTGAAGGAGAAGGGCCCCTACCGGCTGGTTTTCACATGTCGTACCTCCCTCCCTACACTGGGGAAGGACCATCGAAAGCCCACCTAGACAGTTATATGAGGTTGATGACCAGCATGGGGATTGGAAAGGGTCATTTTTTGAACTTGTTTCCAACTACTCTGAGGGGTGCTGCGGCAAAGTGGTACATAAAGATGCCCATACACACTCGCTCCACCTGGAGGATTTATCTTATGCTTTTGTGAAGCAGAATGCCTACAACACCCAGACTGAGACAACTCTTGAGGATCTAGAAAGGATCCTTCAGAAGCCGAATGAGTCTTTCCCGGCTTATTACAAACAGTGGATGGACGTGCAGGTTTTGGTGGATGGGGCACCAAAGTTGGAGTCTCTGATTGTGAAGCTTGTGGATGGAAGCTTGCCCCAGTACAAGGATAAAATGAAACTACAGAGATTCCATTCCTTCAATGATGTGGTGGATTTTGCCAAGCGTATCGAGCGGTACGAGGAAGAAGAGCAGAGGGGCAGACAGGGTTCAGGCTCCTATAGAAGCAACCAGGGGTACTCTCAAGGGTACAAGAGTGGAAGTTCTAAAACTACTGCAGTAGGATCTAGTTCAAGGACAATGCCAAAGGCAGCCTCTATTGAAGCTCAGGAGGCAGAAGTGGCTGCTGTGAATCAGGGGAGAGCAAGTGTTCCAAGAATTACCAGTTCATGGGCCGAGTCAGTCAGCCAAATCTTTGCCAAGTGTAGGAAGGCAGGGTTGCTACAGAGCTTGAGGCCATTCTCACCTCCAGCAGAGGCACATAAAAAGAATTTTTGTTCTTACCATGTAATGGCAGGTCACCGTACGAACGAGTGTACCCAATTGATTAAAGCCATCAAACAGCTGGTCACAGATGGCAAGATAGTAGAGCTGACTCTGAAGCCGAATGTGCAAAAAAATCCACTCCCCACCTTTGGTAGTCAGGTGAATATGGTGTAGTCGGGCCTTCCAACCAACTATGTATTCACCCAAATCATTAAGGTGAATCCGAGTGTGCGAGCTGTACTGGTAGAAAAAGAGGAAAAGCCAGAGGTGGTTGAAGAGCAAACTGCGGCGGTGAGGGACAAGCTGGGTCCTATTGATTTAGATGAATTTGAAGCATATGATGATTATGATGAATTTGAGGTCCAAGAGTTGAAGCCAGTTTATTTGGTGGAGACGAAAAGGGGGACTGTGATAGAGAAAGATGGGCCGGTGATGCACATCACAAGGAGCGGTAGGGTTTATAAACCCATTAGTGCACCACCTCCAGCACCCCCAAGAAGGAACACAACACCGGTATAGAATGATACTCCAGTGGCTCAGGAGGAAGACATAGTGGTGGACCAGCTGAAAAGGACACCGGCTCGTGCTAGTGTGTGGCACTTACTTATGGAGTCCAAGAGGCACCGAGAGGCGGTGGTAAAACAATTGATGGAGATGGATGCCAACCGCACTATGTCCCCTGATGAGGTGTGTGCAATGATTAGGGGAGTGGATTTGAAGGCTAACAAGGCCCCAGATATCAGTTTTGGGGTAGAGGATCTCCCACCTGAAGGGGTGAATCCCAATAGGGCCCTGTACTTAAGGGTGGAAGTCATGGATAAAGTGATGCTGGGTGTGATGGTGGGTGATGGCGGCCTTGAACATTTGTCCTTCTCAGATCCTACCTTTCCTGGGGGTGTGTCCTGAAGCTCGCTGCCGGTCCAACACCGTAATTAGAGCTTATGATGATAGCAAGAGAGCTGTCTTGGGAACCTTCAAAATGGATGTTAAAGTGGGGGAGGTCAAATCGAAGGTACTATTTACGTGATCGACATTCCTGTCACCTTTTCTCTGCTTTTGGGGAGGCCATGGTTCCATGCATTAGGAGGAGTTCTGTCAACTCTACACTAGAAAGTGAAGTTCTTAATTGAGGGGAAAATAGTAACAGTGGAAGCAGATGAGCCTTCTGTGGTAGCAACATTGAGTGCTACCGAGCAGTCGATGATAGGGTTTTAGGTTGCTGTGATTTCTAACAAGCCTGAGTTTCCAGACTGGATTCATAGGTATTTCGCCAAACAGAATTATGAATCAGGAAAGGGATTAGGGGCCATGCAACAAGGAATCCCTGAATTTAACATTGAGGCTGGTAAGTACCGACAGTTTGGCCTGAGGTATCAAGAAGGAAGGGCCAAGCAAGAGCGGAAGCATGTGAACCTGGTGGATACTTTTGTCCAGCCCACGGAATCAGTGTATGATGGGACTCCTGAGCCAATAATTGTAGAGGGAGGTTAGCTCCCTGGATTTGAAATTTTTGCTGATGTGGTTGATTTCAGCAAGTATGGAATAGAGCTAGTTGTGAGCATGCTGCGTGTCAGAGCTAAGGATGGAAACAAAGGGGTTCAAAATCGGAAAGCTGTTGACCAAGTGAGGGTTGAATTTGGGGACAAGGGAGAAGCTTTCAAGAAGACAGACCTAGTGAGAAGTGAGATGGAAGTGGCTATGGGGGCCATTACAAGAGCACTGTACACCATGATGAAGCCAAGCAAGGGTGCAAAAAAGAAGACATCACCTACTAAGAAAACACATGAAGAACTAGTAGAGGAAGCAGTCAAGGAGCTCACTAAGCTGGTTATGAGGGGCAAGGCTGAAACACCAGAGGAAGAGCTGACTGAGAAACAGAAGGAAGACCTGGAAGGAGACCTAGGGTACCTGTTTGAGGAGATTGACTGTGATGTTGTTGACGAAGACCCTCCACATGTGGATGATGGAAATTTTTTTAATGTACATGCTTTTTCTATTTTTGATGTGAACAATTCAGCCTATTAGGAACACAATGCAATAAAATCTGATTTTCTTTACTTGTGTGATGTTTTTTTGGATGGAACTATGCATACATACAAACATTCATTTAATGTCTTTAGCATATATGATGCATCATTGCATGAAATGAACTTAGGGACTGATGATGAACCAAAGATGGTATCCATCTCGAAAGACCTCACACCTGATGAGAGAAAAGAACTTGTAAAAATCTTGCAAAAACACGTCAAAGCCTTTGCCTGGTCCTATGACGACATGCCTGGGGTTGACAAAGAAATTGTAGAGCATAGAATCCCGACAGATCCAAAGATGAAACCGATTAAGCAGAAACTCAAACGACTTCGACCAAAATGGGCTGAAAAGGTTAAGGAAGAAGTAGCCAAACAGATAAAGGCCAAGTTCTTAGAAGTGATAGAGTATCCAGAGTGGTTGGCCAACATAGTGCTAGTTGCAAAGAAAGACGGTCGAGTAAGGGTTTGCGTGGATTACCATGATCTGAATAAGGCGTCTCCCAAAGATGACTTTCCACTCCCGCATATTGATGTTCTAGTTGACAGTGCTGCCAGCGCAGTAATGTATTCCTTCATGGATGGGTTTTTGGGGTACAATCAAATTTTGATGAATGTAGTTGACAAAGTAAAGACAGCGTTCATCACAAAATGGGGAGTTTACTGCTATAGGGTTATGCCTTTTGGGTTGAAGAATGGCGGGGCAACTTATCACTGGGCGGTCACGACACTTCTGCATGATATGATCCACAAGGAGGTTGAGGTTTATGTGGACGATATGTTGGTAAAATCCATGACCCGGGAGGAGCACCCAGCCATCCTAGGTAGATTTTTAACTAGAATCGAGAAGTACAATCTTCACCTCAACCCTAAGAAGTATGTATTTGGGGCAACCATAGGGAAATTGCTCGGTCAAGTGGTCAGCCAGAAAGGGATTGAGATGCATCTGAACAAGATCAAGGCCATCAGGGTTATGCCAGCACCATAGTCAGAGAAGGAAGTAATGTTGTTTTTGGGCTCACTACAGTATGTCAGTCGGTTTATTGCAAGATTGACAACATTTTGTGAGCCAATTTTCAGACTGCTGAAGAAGAACCAACCAGTAGAATGGAATAAGCAATGTCAGATAGCCGTCGACAGAATTAAAACTTATTTGATGAACCCCCCAGTTTTAAAGCCTCCAATACCAAACAAGCCTTTGATTTTGTACTTAGCCATTAAAGAGACTTCTGTGGGAGCCATGTTGGTATAAGAGCAAGAGGATGGGCGCGAACATGCGATCTATTATCTGAGCAAGAAGCTACTGCAGTATGAGAATTGGTATACGATAGTAGAGAAGACTTGTGCTGCTATGGTATGGTTGACGAAGAAACTAAGACACTACTTCTAGTCATATAAGTTTCAGGCGGTGGCCAAGGTGGACCCCATGAAGTACCTATGCCAAGCTCCAGTACTCGCAGGGAAGTTATCCAGGTGGTTGCTTTTGTTGTCAGAATTCGACATAGAATATGTGACGAGGAAGACAATCAAAGGAAGGGCCGTAGCAGAATTCCTAGCTAACCAGCCAATAGATTTAGACTATGTGGAGAATTTAGAATTTCCCGATGAACAACTGGCAGTGGTGGAAGAGGAGTCAAATAGGTGGGTGATGTACTTCGACGGAGCGGTGAATAAACACGGTGCAGGCTTGGGGGTAATCGTTGCTACACCCGCAGGAGAAATCATTCCTCTGGCAAGGCGACTCGACTTTCAAGTGACCAATACTGGGGCCGAATATGAAACATGTCTCTTTGGTATCGATGCCTTGATCACACTGGGGGTGAATGAGGCGTTAGTCATTGGGGACTCAGCTCTGGTGATTTTATAAGTTACCGGAGACTGGGAAATAAAAGAAGAATCACTTCGGCCTTATCTCAAAATGGTTTGGGAAAGGGCGAAGGTATTTTGTCAGTGTGAATTCCAACATGTGCAGAGGGAGGAGAATCAGATGGCATACTCTTTCGCTACACTATCATCAATGTAGGAAGGTCCCCAAAAATAAACAATACAGCCGGTCATCCTGGAAATTGCTCAGAACCCATGCTATTTGTCAGTCAACACGGTGGCAACTATTGAGGCATGCCCCTGGTATTATGATATTCTGTAGTTCATTCAGAACGGTCAGTACCCCGAAGATGCCAATGAGTCCGATAAAGTTTCCCTCAAAAGGTTGGCATCATAGTTCTGGATATTTGAGAATCAACTTTTCAAAAGGACAACTAACGTAGTTCTTCTAAAGTGTATCACGGAGGAAGAGGCAGTCATGGTTATGAAACAGATACACTCCAGTGCGTGTGGTCCGCACATGAATGGGTTGGCCCTAGCGAAGAAAGTACTAAGACAAGGATACTTTTGGCTCACTCTACAAGCCGACTGTATCGAGGAAGTTAAGCATTGCCATGAATGTCAAGTGTATGGAGACCTCAATCATCTTCCCCCACTTGAACTTCAAGTATCTTCGACTCCATGGCCGTTTGCAGCTTGGGGTATAGACATAATTGGAGAGATAAGGCACCTGCCTCAAATGGGCACCGATTCATTGTTGTAGCTGTGGATTATTTCTCTAAGTGGGTCGAAGCGGAATCATTTGCAAATATCACTGCTAAGAAAATGGCCAAATTTATAGAAAAGAACATCTTCACAAGATATGGGATCCCTCATCATGTCGTGACTGACAATGGGGTACAATTCCAAGGGGTGACAGCATAGTTATTCCAAGAGAAGGGGGTCGTGCACCATAGGTCATCCCCGTATCGCCCACAAGCCAATGGGGCAGTTGAAGCGTCTAATAAATCCATTAAAAGATTCTTTCAAAGATGGTGGTCACCTACAGAGATTGGGCTGACATGTTACCATTGGCTTTATAGGGATACCGGATAAGCATCAGAACCCCTACTGGAGAAACTCCGTATTCACTGGTTTACGGGATGGAAGCAGTATTACCGGTAGAGATGGAAATCAGATCATTAAGAGTGGTTATGGGGGCACAGTTGTCAGAATCTGATTGGCTCTAGTCGAGATATGAACAGCTAGCACTGATTGATGAGAAGCATCTTCAGGCTTTAGATCGGTTGCAAATGTACCAACAGCGGATGGCTAGGACATACAATAACAAGGTTCATCACCAGAAGCACCCATTTAAGGCAGGGGGATCTAGTACTCAAGCAGATGAAACAGACCAACACAGATGTATGGGGGAAATTCAAGCCAAACTGGGAAGGTCCGTATGTAATCAAGAGGGTACTTTTGAAGCGTGCTGCAAAGATTATGGATATGGACGGGAATGAATTTGTCAACCCCATTAATCAGGACAAGCTAAAACACAACTATGTTTAAAAAAAAAAAGAGTTTGGCTGAATGAAAATGGAGATGAACTTTGTACCAGTTTGGAACTGGAACTGGATGGGGTTGCGCTGGTGCTATTGTTGTTCTTATAGCTGGAAGAATACTATGACCTCTTCGGTAGCTGTTGCTGCCTGTCTTTTCTTCTTCTTCATACTTCTCAATCTTCTTCGCCAAATTGTAGACATCGACAAAGGTATTGAAATCCTAAAGCTTCAGGTTGTCATGGTACATTTTCTAACTTCCATCCACTAGCTTAATTATTAGCTCAGAATCTAATGGCCTTTGTTGTAGGAGGATCAGTTTGTCCATCCATCTCTTATAGTACTCGACAAAGGTTTCATTGGCCTTCTGCCTAACGGCTTCCAAATTCTAGAGGGTCACTTTGATTTGAGTATTTTGCCTATAGTACTTCACAAAAGCAGCAGATAGAGTACCTTGATCTTTTGTCATATGTTTTGGTTGACTACTATACCATCCCAACGGACCTTCATCGAGAGTGCTAGGGAACAGACCTAAGAGTTGGTTGGTGGAAAAAACCATTCATGGTCATGATAGTCATGTATTAATCAATTTGAGTTGCTAGAGGTCCCGTCCCCGTATATGGGATAAATTTTGGCATTTGAAACCCCTACAGTAACAGCTCAATCCCATTAGCCCGTAAAGTATTTGGATCAAAGCACTTGACTATGCTGATATGTGCCATCTGGCAAAGTGTAGGAAGGATCTCATCTAACTAAGAGTATTTCTCTTTGATTTTCTTCTCCACAGCTGACTCAATTGATGTTGCTTTTACCCCCCACAAGGGCATCACCTTGTTCTGACTGATGATCTACATCTCGACTGATTTTTATTGTACCATTATTCTGCTGATCAACATTCTGCTTAACCTATCTTCCATTATCCCCATGGTCAGCTTTTGGTTTTTCTTCGCCGCTAGTAGCTTTATCACCCATTGCCACTCGGATCTCTTCCTTGATGGTTGCTCAAAACCCATCTAAAATCAACAGTTCCTTAACAATAGCTAACACAGTAGCAGTGAAGGTGGGGATGTTCTGATCTACTATGTATTCGCTCAACATAAATTGGCTATCTGCTTCTAAGCTACAAACCTCTACTTCTGTCTCTGAATCTGAAGCTGACTCGACAACCACTGACTCAGACACCACACTGTCTATCTTTATACCCATTGGAAACTATTCTTGTAACCCAAATAACTCCCCTGAATCACTTGATTCCAAATCCTTATTCTCAACCCTCTCCAATCTTCCTACAAGACGATGCCTAAGTATAAAACAAATCACATTAGGGTTAGGACGGATATGGACTTGAGAAGTTTCTGAGCCCTAGATGGCGCATATGCATGACGTGGTATGCATGCGTAAATGACATAAGATGCATCTATGCTATGCGAATTAAAAGCAAAGAAGGGTTTAACGGTAAATAAACGAAGATCCGACATTCGCAGAATGCCTAGCCAAGGTTGTGCTAGATTCTGTTAGCTGAGGGTTGACAAGTATGGTTAGTCATACAAACAAAGGTTCAGTATTCATGGAACACCTGATCGAGATTTGTGCTAGATTCTGCTAGCTGAGAGTTGACACACATAGTTGGTCATATGGATGGAGGAACGGCTGTGAGCGGATGACCTTTTTGATGAAATGAAAGCGGAACGTGGCGAACCGAATCGGGGAAAAAGGAATCAGTTTTGAAGTTTTGTTTTGTTTGTGAAAATAGGTTTTGTGTCTTGCTTTAGGAAAACCATTCATTTGTTTGGAAATTCCTTTAGTAGAAAACATTTTCCCATTTTATTACTTTACGGATCTCGAAACCTAAATTTCAAGATCAGTGACAGAGTCGCCACCCAGTTTAGCTCATCCGGGAAATTCTGGTATAGCTCCATAGCGAGTGTAGACTACAATACCTAATCCAGAGATTTAGGGTTCGGGCAACTTACCTATTCAACCTCAAGCTTGTATTTATTTTATAGTTTATGTTACCATATTTATTCAATTATTTTCTTTCTCTGCCCAATTTCATTTAGTTATCAGTCGATGCTCATACAGATGACAGAAATAAATTGTAGAAAAGTAAATCATGCATACGAATTGTAAAAAAATAATAGCGGTTGCTTATACAACCAAATCGAATGAAAAGGAAAACTCTCATCCTTACATTACAAGCGCCTAGAATACACAGATATCTAAAAAAATTACAAATGCCTAAAATACATGAATTAATCTATTAAATACATTCAAAATAATAAATAGGAAAATAAAGGATGCAAAATAGATAGTTAGTGCAGTTTATATTACAAACACAAGTAGGACTCAAGTTGTGATAGAATTGGGATTTTTAGGAACGGGGGCATGCATTTAGGGGATAGTCGGGTCGACTCGGCCAGTTGGCCCTGTTAGACCTGGAAAAGGGTTTTGAAATGCCCTATAGGTTTTTGTTCTGGAAAACAATTTTAGAAAACCGTTTGGCTCAGTTTCAAGCAAATTTCTCCATTTAGCGGGTCAGTTATCCTAGAACTAGGGGTTCCGTTCGTGCGGGTTTCCTATTTTCAACATCCATCTAGGGTTTAAAAGTGGTAAACATGTCAAAAACAGTTTGATTCTAAAGACAGCATCGCACGATGATGTCCATATGGGTCGTCCAGCGATTCTGTCTCCTTCTGGGAACTACAGCCGTGCGGCTATGGTTAGATCTGTGCGGCTTAGGTTAAAGCCGTACGGCGATAATAGCCATAGCCGTATGGTTATAACACCCAAAACCCGAAACCGGTTTTCTTATTTTGAGAATCATTGTTTTGCTCATTTTTTATGTTCCCTAGGGATTTTCTTAGAGTCCGGGGTTTGCTAATGGTGGACAACAGATCCGATTTGGATTGAAGAATCCCGAATTTCAAAAAACGAAAATCTGGAAAACTAAAAAACCTCACATCCACACCAATCGAAATCCGAAAACCAAAGCTTGTTAGTGCATAGATGTGTTTAGGCCGAAATATATCTCAACAGAATGAACAAAATAGAAAACGGACTACTTTCGGCTGATTCGAGGGCTTTTTTGGTGTTTCTGCCCGAAAGAAACACAGCCGTGCAGCTGTAGTGTTACAGCTGTGTGGCTCTGTTCCAAGAAACTATAGCCGTTCAGTTATGTTCTAAGAAAAAATAGCCGTGCGGCTCTAGCTGGGCAGTCAGTTTTCTGGAAATTTATAGGACATAGAAGAAAATGCACGAAAACATAATGAACATAAGTTTGAGGCCTCTCAGAATTTACCTTGTTGTTGTTCTAGTGTATTGGACAATCAGAAAGGATTAAAGAGCCAGGATGCGCCTTGAATCCATAAACTTCCTGAAATCCAGAAAACGAATCCCGAATCAATCCGAAACGAACCCAAAAATGTGTCCGGACGAGTGTACTATGATGAAGAACTCTCCCTTAATGTTTTGGGTTCTTTTCTAGTGTGTTTAGGTGTCTTGTTTCTGGCTTTTTTCGTGTTTTTGCTCCCTGTTCTGTTTTCTCTCTTTCTCTGTTTTCCTCTTTCTAATTTTCAAAGACTGATTTCTGCTAGCCCCCCTCTCATCCAATTTTCTTCTTCCTTTTATACCTCCCTCTGCTCCCTATCATCTCCAATTAATTAGCCACTAGGGATTTCGGCCGAAATCATGATCCCAGCCTCCTCCTCAGCTAAGTTGCTTTGTTTTTACAGAGCAACTTGGCTGCCCGTTAGAGCCACCCGGCTCTAAGTGTTAGAGTTGTGCGGCTGTAGTTTTGAAACTACAGCCGTGCAGCTCTAGACAGAGCTGGGGCAAACTCCCCTAATTCCTACACTCACCTCTAAGCTCTCTAATCACTCGAAGGACCTTTCTCGGGTTTCAGATCATGGGCGGTTCGGTTTTCGGAGCATTTGAGGCATTCCAGGTGACATCGTATTTATCCTTAAGTTTGACTTATGTCCGTCTACTTAACAGGTAAAATGGGATTCTCATCATAAAGGTTAAGAAAACCCGCAGTCACACCGACATTCATGGAATGCCTAATCGAGGTTCATGCTAGATTCCACTAGCTGACGATTGACATGTATGGTAAGTCATACGGATGAAGGTCCGGCATTTATGGAACGCTTAACTGAGGTTTGTGCTAGATTTCGCTAGCTGAGGGTTGATACGTATGGTTAGTCATATGGACGGAGGTCCAACATTCATGGAATGCCTAGCCAAGGTTTGTACTAGATTTCACTAGCTGAGGGTTGAAAAGTATAGTTGGTTATATGGACGAAGGTCTGGCATTCGTGGAATGCCTAACCAAGGTTCATGCTAGATTTCGCTAGCTATAGGTTGACATGTATGGTTAGTCATATGGGTAGCAATTCGGCGCTCCTTTGAGTGCTTGAGGGTTCATCCCTTAAAGACTAATGAGTGTGTGGAGTTCTCAGGATAACCATATGGTTACCGAAGGATGAATGTATGGGTTTATAGCCTTTTTAAGGGGTGGCCCAGGGCCACTCTAATATGAGTTGATTAGTATGAAATAATTCATACATGTGATACTAGCAATTATGGCTGCATCGAAATCGTTGGCGTGGATGACATACAAAATGATTGATGTAATTTCCATAAGAAAAGAAAAAATGCAAATGGCTATACAGAAGATGTGAGTTAGTGTCACACAAATGATATGCAAAATGATAACATACATGTATAAAGGGATGATTATGATGACATGGTGCTCTAAATGAAGCACATAGCACGTAGCTTATGATCGTAAATTCTCGAGCTTATTTCTCTTCGTGGTCAAAATCAATATTCTAACCAAGTCCTAAGTGTGGTTCTCTTTAATTATCAACAGGGGATGATAGAGGCGAAGCTAAATATATACATCATGCACAACATTTTGGTATCCTAAACAGCTATCTACATGAGTTCGGTTAAGAGTCCTAGTTAACATCAAGGTCCCCAAAGCGAAAATATACTCCTCACTTCTCCCCACCGAAGGGTCTGAAAGAAGGGGTAAGTATAAGGCTATAGGTGGTGTTCCATATCCATGTCGTTATGACCTGACAGAGCATAAGCGGTACTTCAACAATTCACCGGGCTAAAAATGGTACCTTAACCTACTGCTCAAATCTAGCTAAAATGCAATGCATATAAAATGTTACAGCAGTTTATCGAAGCTATTTTAATTGGATACTTTGAATGCTCATCAAGATCTTTTAAGTTTTAGAAAACTTTTGTAAGAAATTCCCAACGGAGTCAGCACTGTGAGCGGACAACGATTCAAGCGCATCGAAGTGGGTAGCCTGGCCTTTTTATGGTTGTTTATATTTAATCGGGTATATAATTATAATAGCAAATTCATTTTTTAGAAAATACAACATTCATAAAAGATTTAAGATCAAAATGTCAAAGAAACTATAGGAGTCGCCACCCAGCTCAACTCAACCGGGAAATTCGGTATAGCTGGAACCAAGTGAGAACCGTTATACCTTCCAGAGATCTAGGTTTGGACAAGTCACTTACTTATTATCCAATTAAAATAACAGCTCCAATATTCAACCATAACATTTCAGAGGATTAGATCGATTTTTATTTTATAACACACAGTGTTCATGCTTAATACATGCAATGAAATTAAATAACAACACAAATCAAGTAGGCTATCCTAAGGGGGTACACATAACACAAATTCTACCAATGAAAGAATGAAATAAAGAAAGTAAATTTAGTCTTGCAAAAACGAGTGTTAATAATGCAATGAAACTTATGCGTATTAGACTCGAGCATAAAATTAGACGGTGGAAAAGGGTTTCGAAAACAGTTTTTCTGGTTGGTGTTTAGCATGCTTTGAAAGTTGGTTTTTGAAAGATTAAATCATCATTATCAACTTAACGTAACATCAATTCTGGAAATATGATTTAAGATTCATTGTGCGACGAAAAGTCCAACACCTAGTTTATAAGCCATTCTATCCAAGAATAACATCCCTACGGATGTGTATTATAGCCATGTGGTTATGTCTATATCTATACGAACACCATTTTCTGGTGCAAAACAAGTTTAAACTTTAGTGATTTCATTTAGGGATTTCATGAAGTATAATGTAAGCGTTGGGTTTTCCCGACCTCTATGATGAGAATTCCTTATTACCTGTTGAGTAGATGAACGCGTATCAGAATTGAGAACGACCAAAATGTCGCCTTGGATGTCTCAAATGCTCCAAAAACCAAGCTATCCTCGATCCTAAACCATGAGAAAGGTCCCTCAGGTGATTTTAGGGTTTAGGGTGAGCGTTGGTTTTTTACGAAAACTGCCCCGACTCTGTCTATAGCCGCTTGACTGTAGTTACAAAACCACAGCCATACGATTATGGATTAAAGTTGTACGACTATAATGTTATAGTTGTACGACTCTAATGTTAGAGTCACACGAATCTAATATTTAGAGCCGTGCGGCTCTAGTGGGTCAATCAAGTTGCTCTGCAAAGCATATCAACTTGACTGAAAGAAAAGAAAAGCGACTGAAATCCACAGAAAAATAAACGACTCTTTTAATTCTTGAAATGATTAAAGATTATGTGAGATATAAAAGGAAAAAAATCAAAGAAAGGGGCGGGACAATCAATCTTAAGGCAAAAGAGAAAAACAAAAGAGGAAAAAAAAGAACAAAAAAAACAAACACAGAGAAGAAAGGAATGAGCTAGAACTAAAAACATAACATTAAATCAATCCCTAAACATCAAAGGAAGTGTTCTTGATCTTTACACATTCAATTGGGGCCGTTTTGGATCGATGTGGATTCATTTTTGGGATTTTGGGCCTGTTGAGGTTTCGGGAACATTTCGACTTTTCAATCCGATTCTTGATGTTAAATACATCAAAACAATGTCAAGGTAAACTCTGAGAGGTCTTAAACCTGTGTACATTGCTTTTTCTTTTCATTTTTCTCTGTTTCTTAAATTTTTGGAAAACCAGTTGCCCAACTAGAGCCGTACGACTGTGTTTGAGAACAACATAACCGTACGGCTCTAGTTCTGAAGAACAAAGCCGCACGGCTTTGTCCTTCCACGTAGAAGCCCCAAACTACCCCAGATCGGTTGAAAACAACCCATTTTCCATTTTTTCCAATTCTATTGTGATATATTTCAGCCCAAACACACCCGTACACTATTAATCTTCGGTTTTTGGATTTATATTGGCACGGGTGTGAGATTCTCCGTTTCCGCAGTTTCAATTTTCTAGAATCTGGGGTTTGTTTGATCCAAACAGGATCCGTTGTCCAGCAATAGCGGACCCTTGGACCCTCTAGAAATCTCGAGGAACCACTGAAATTGAGCGAATCGGCATTTTGAAAATGAGAAAACCATTTTTTAGGTTCTGGATGCTACAGTCGTACGACTGTAGTCTCTAGAAGGAGACAAAATGGCGGAATGACCCGTACAGACATCATCGCACGATGTTGTCTTCAGAATCAAACCATTTTTGGTGTGTTTACTGCTTTCGGACCCTAAATGGATGTTGGATTTGGGAAACCCGCACGAACGGAACACCGAGTTTCAGGATAACAGACCCGCTAAATGGAAAAATTTGCATGCAACCGAGACAAATGGTTTTCCAAAATTATTTCTCAGTATAAAACCAACAGGGCGTTTCAAAATCATTTTCCAGGTTTAGCCGGGCCAACTGGTTGAGTCGACCTGGCTATCCCCTAAATGCATGCTCACCGTTCCTAAAAATCCCAATTCTGTCCAACTTGAGTCCTATTTGTGTTGTGATATAAATTATGCTAACCGTCTATTTTGCGGCTTTTAATTTTTCCTTATTTTCATTTTGGATGTACTTTGATTGATTTTCGTGTAAATTAGGTGACTGTAATTTTCTAGAATATTTGTGTATTTAGGCGTTTGTAAATGTGAGGACAAGAGCTTTTTATTTTTATTCAATTTGGTTGTATAAGCGGCCTTTATTCTTATTCTTTTAACTACCGGGATGTATGGTTTACTTATTCTGCAATTTATTTCTATCATTTGCCTGAGCATGGGCTTGATAAACATAAATTGGGTAGAGAAAGATAATAAAGCAAATAAAATATGGTAATATGAATTGCAAAGTGAAAGCAAGCTTGAGGTTGAGTAAGTCACTTGCCTGAACCCAAAAGCTATGGATTAGGTACAGTAGTCTACCCTTGGTAGGGAGCTATTCCGGAATTTCCCGGATGAGGTGATCCAGGTGGCGACTCTGCCACTGATCTTGCAATTTAAGTTTTGAGGTCTTTAAGTTAAAAAATGGGAAAAGGTTTTCTACAAAAGGGATTTCCAAGTAATGCAACAGATTTCCTAAAGATAATCAAAATCCTGTTTTCCAAAAACTCAAAACGCAATTCGATTCATTTCTCCTTTTCCCTGGTTCACTTTGCCATGTTATGCTTTTAAGGTTATCCACTCACAATGGCGACTCCGCTGGGGAATAAGGTTTCTTGAAATTTTTTCACAAAACCTTAAGGAACTTAGGCAACTACCGAAATATAACCTCGTTTGCAGTCACTTCACTAGTTCATAGTACCATATTTGTTTACACCTGCATATCATGACATTTTCTTCTTCTCAATCCCTCTAATACACTGATCAACCCCGGTTTACTCAAGAAGGTGACCTACCTCTTCCGCTAGGATTGGATGCACCTGACGGGGTGAACCACTCATAGCACCACATGACCTTACATCGTGTTGTATGGTGAGGAGTGTATATTTGCTATGGGAATCTATACGACCCTTGGTTTTGACTTTGGCCCACATGTAATGGCTTAGCAACTTCCCCTAGGATTACCAAAACATAAATTCAAATTGGACATTGAGAGTGCGCCTTTGGTATCCCCCGTTGATGCCAAAGGAGAAATAAGGTCAGAAGGGAGTGCATATTCTTTCGTGTGCTAAAATTTGTTCCGTGGTGTTTTTATTTGAGTTTTCACGAAGCATCAAACATGCATAAGCTTTCATGTGCCATTCTAACCACATCTTAGTGCAGCCACTTTCAAGCATCGACATATGCGTGACACTAATCACATTTTCGTGCAACCGCAACATATTATTTGTGTGCCATTTACATCTCGCACACGACATTTCCACAAAACATACATGACACAATCCCGTGTGTCATGCGTCTTAATGACATTTTTGTGTAGCCACTTGCATTTTCGTGTGACATACACATTCATGTCATTTCATCCCACCTAATAAAGGATGTTCTGAGTGTGCACTTCACAATCATTTCATTCCATAACATATTAGGTATCCCAAAACTACCCGTGTATTACCCATGCAAAAGATTGCACTCAGCCATTTCACTATACCATGTCATTCAATATAAGACCACAATGGTCCTAGGTCTATTGCCATGTGGCGGTTCACATGATGTCATTACATGGCATCATATTCATTCGTCATAAGTGTCACGGTGACGCCAGAGTCCTGCTTGGGCATCATGGTCCACATCGGATCATTTCATGACACTGTGAAATCATTCGACGTACTCCCCAAATACCATATTGGTGCACATATAGGGGCATTTCATAACATCATTGACTCATGCAAGGTGTTCCATGAACACCAAACCCCTGTCCATATTCCGAGTTACACGTGACTTTTTTTATATAACACTGTCTCATATCACATTGCCTCAAAAGCATCAAAACTCTATCTACGGGACGGCCCCTATGCGACCATTTCATGTCATCTCATTGACCCACAAAGTGTTGAATCTCTGCCCATGTGATGGTACACACACGGCCATTTCACGACATCCATTAGCTGCCCCAAAGGCACCGAACCTCTGTCCATGTGATGGCTCGCACGAGACCTTTTTGCATCATTTTTGCATGACATTGGACACTCTTGGGACATCCCAAACAAAGGAAATTAAAACACAAAGTTCATCCTCATTTTCATTTCCATTCATGAAAAATCATCCAAGCATCATTCTTCATGTCATCACTTCATTCATTTATCATCCTTGACTCTCCACATGTGATGTAGGACAGTACGTACGTGAGACTAGAAAAGACCAGATCCCCACACAGATAGTTCAATGAGTAAGTTGGATCGACGGAGAACAAGATCCCAAACTTTGAGGGCTATTGAGGAACAGAGGAATAGTAGAAACAAAAAGTGAGTCTGATTCCAGGGAGGAAGTGGAAATGGCAAACCAAACATCAAGTCTTGCTGATGCTCTGAAGGATTTCCTGAAATCTCAGGACTTCTGCGACATTCTAAAAGAAGAGATACGGGCTGTTGTAAGAGAAAGTGGGGAAGTCGGAACCAGCGGGCCTAGAAAGGAAAAAGTGGCTGAATCTTCTCAATTTGGGGCTAATGTCTCAGCTAGTGTAGAGAAGTTGTAAGAGATTAAGGCAGTCATGGAAAAGAAAATAAAGGTGAAGTATTTAGAGTTAGACGAAGTGGCAGCTGAGATGAAGAAAGGGGCCAATATCAGCCTGGGCTCCAAGCGAGGCGTGAATGTGGATGCAATGATAAACATTTTGGGATTCGTCACAATAAACCGATCTATAAAATCGGAAATACACGCCAATTTTCTCAAATCCGGTCCCAGGAGCTTAAGATGTGGAAATCAAAAAAACATAAAGGATAAAGAGAAAGTTCAAAAACTTAGCACAAAGTCTCTCTAAGAGATGGATGCGGACTGCAGGAACCAAAGTAGACTCCCTACAATGTCACATACACGAACTGCTCTCGGACCGAAACCCATGCTAGCGACCCGGATTATGAAAGAAGAGAAAGAGAGAGATAGTAGGAAACTTTTCTTTCCAAGAGAAAAGCACCAAAAGTGGGCGGCCAAGCTAGAAAAATGGTGGCTGAATTTTTTGTCTTTCCAAAAGAAAAACCACAATTTTTCTTTCTCTCGCCCATTTTCTTTCCAAAAGAAAATAAAAGCAAAAAAAAAAATGGGCCAAACATTCTTTCCTAAAGAATGTAAAATTACACGGCCAAAAAAAAATGGAGTGAATGAGTCATCAAGATATCAGTCAAAGAAAGGTAATGATGCATTAAAGAGCAAAGTCCAACTTTGCATTAAAATGAGTCAATACCAATGACTCATCATGGTGACTCACCATCATCCTTTCTTCTTCTTTATCTTAAAGACTTTCTTACTCAAAGACAAAAAGATGACTCATTCCATCCCTCCATAATTTGGCTAAGAGTGATGTGGGATATTTATTTTTCCTTTTCATTCTTATCACAAGAATAAACAAAATATCTAAGTTTGCAAAGTCCAACTTTACAACTCCAAAAGTCTTCCATGACTCATCATTCTTTGCCCAAATGCATGAGAATTTCGGCCAACATACAAAAAATGGTGATCTCACATTCATCATTTCCTTACCATAAGGAAAAGAAAGATGCAAGGTAGCAAAGTCCAACATTGCTACATCTATGTCATACCAATAACTCAACATTCTTTAATTGATCCATAAGAATATGTCATCATCATTTTTGTCCATAAAATGACTCACCATTCTTACCAATTCCATGCAAGATTTTGGCCAACATATCCCACTTAATATAGACTTTATTCCTTTAAAGTCCAAGCCTAATTTTAATCCTATTGATTTAATTAATTTCAAATGCAACTTTAATTTAACACGTATGCATATATATTATACCATATAAAATATTACATACATTTAAATTAAAATTCATTTGACCTATTAATTTAATCAATGGATTAAATTAGACACACATAAAATGAGATACATGTAAACCTATACATGTAAAAATATTTCCACCTAGGAAATAATCTCATAAATTAATTAAGAGAATACCGAAATAAATATTAATTATATTATTTTGATTAATCCAATTTGTCTATATAATATAATTAATAAACCTCTCTCTCTTCAAATGTGTTACTCCAAGTACACACTAAATCTGACTAGTTAAAGTCCAGACGTTCAATGTGTATGATCCGATGGGCCCATCTTTCTGTTGGCAGTGGGCCGAGGCCCACAGACTACAGGCGGGCTCTAGAAAGCCACTGCAGTCCCCAATTAAGACGGAGATAGCAGTCAAACTGTCACCATAACCCTGTAGTTTGAACTTGTATATCCCATGTCACTGATATCGGTGTCCAACACAGAGGCATGGTTGATCACCCTCTATATGTGTCCGGACATTTACTTGATCCCGAATGAACTGATGCTCACAAAAAAGATCCAATCTTATTTGGGTGTGGCCACACTCTCATCAGTAACATTCATCAAGAGGCTGATGATATCATCTTAGTAAACTACTGAGTGACATTCCCTTCTGCATAACCATAGCACTGCCATGTTGACTGACACACCCGAACATACCCATACTTGGCACCCTTTTACAGGCCCGTTAGGCTTACACCAAAGTGTGCCACTTCACATGCAGCACCATCATATGGTCCGGTCAAAGGACTTATACAAGTACTACACGAGAATCATGTAGATTCCCGTTAAGTGGATCGATCCAGTACCATGCCCTTTTTGCATGTACCCATTAACCTTGTTGACATCCTATGTTTTATGACCAGTAAGACACTGTCATACAACCAGGCTAATGATAGTCTTTACTTCCATTCATTCCCATGATTGGAACAGACTACAGATGATTTTATGGCCATATTGTTTTCCCTATCCATAGTCTTACTGCCAAGTGCATGACACTTGACAACATGGATATGGATATGTCCATTGGATACTCTATTTAAAATATAGCACAAGACATAAAATAAATAGATTAATGCCTTTATCTCTTGACACAAATTGTATAATACATAAAGTTCACATTAATGTACAAATGTATTATACAAACACAAGGACCAATGTCTCGGGACTAGGGCATTTCCAACAAAAAAAAAGGCATTGAGACCTTCCCTATTGGGTTTCAAGTGCCGAAGGTTCCTTCCTACAGAGGGATTGGTTCACCAGAAGCTCACGTGAACCTCTATGCATGAGTCATGCTGACAACAGGTGCCACAAAGCAGCACCTGATTAATTTCTTCCCGACCACCCTTGAAGGGGGAGCTTTGTCCTGGTACAGTTCATTATCGGAGGATGTGCAATCAGACTAGGAAGCCTTGTTAGCAGCTTTCATCAAATATTACAGCTTCAACACTAAGATCCAAGTAAAGCTATATGACTTGGAAAGGGTTAAGCAGAAGCCTAATGAGTCCTTTGATGAATATTATCAAAGGTGGATGAATAAGATGATCCTGTTGAAGAACCGCCTTGACGAGGATGAGTTGATCCAAATGCTGATTGATGGCAGTAGGGACACCTACAGGAACAACATGAAATTCCATACCTTCAATGAACTCAGCGAGGTCTATAGTATGGCCATGAATATCGAGAGAGATGAGGAAGAGAAGGCAGTGAACCAAAGAGGTAGCAAGAGCTCTGGGTACAGTTTCGGGTATCAATCAGTGACTACAACTGGAATAGGTAGCGGATCTGGTCTCAGCTATATTGGTAAAAGTGAGCAACTCTCGGATGATAAGCCAGCTGAAGTTGCCGTTGTGTCTCAGCAACGAGGAGGCCAAGATGGAAATTTGTGAAATCAAGGCCTATCCCCTTAGACTCTTTCCTTGGCCAAGATTTTTGTAAAATGCAGGAATGGCGGTCTGTTGAATTCTTGAAAGCCATTTGAAAAGCCGGCCAAGACAGATAAGTGTAACGCCCCAGATATAAGTTGACTTAGTTATGTTGTGATGTGTGCATATGAGTGAGCATTTTTGCATTTAACCGATGTTTTGTATGCTTACAACAATTCGTAGGCTTTGGCCTAGCGGTAGATAGTCCTGACTAGTAGCTAGTGGTCTAGAGTTCGAACCTTACCTGGCTTAAATTTATTTTTTTTTTGTGCCTTTTTATTTTTGTGTTGGGAAGGTTGGAATTCCGAAAATCCATGATAAATATCCCATTTTTCAGTTGACCAATTCAAAAAAATTAGGAATCCTTAACCTAAGGAGAAAATCTCTCCTTAATCTCTTCCACTTTCCAAGTTTCACTCCAAGGCAATCTCTTCATCTCTATTAGGGTTAAAATTTCGGCCATTCCATTGTGTGGAGCTCCAGTGCAGCCGAAATTCTTAACTTTCTCTCCCTCACTTTCATTCATTCAGACTCTGCTTCATTCTTCTCCATTCCGAGTTAATTGCCTCAGTTGGTTTCACTGCAAACAGGGTAACAACTAAACCCTAAATGTCGGTTCGAAATTTATATAGGATGTATGGTAGATGAATTTGATCCTAGGTTGTATTATTACTGAAATTATTGTTGAGACATGAATGTATATGATATTGGTGTAAGAAATTGCTTTTAGGTTAAAAGATTGGTAGAAATATGAAAATACATGTGATTGAGTCGAAATTGGTAAGCTGCTGTATTTCCAGAATTGACTGTTTATGGTAATTATGGCATAACTTCCGTTATATAACTCCGATTGGCATAATTCAACTTTCTGTGTTTTCCTGAGATATAGGTGTACAAGGTTGTTTTACATTATTTTGGAAAATTCCGTGAGTAAAGTGCTCATATTCCCTATTGAAACTGCCTTATGTGCATTGTGCCGATTTTTCTTGAACTGCTGAATTTCAGATTGTACAGGTTGTGATAATTTTAGCTTTATTTTCGTTATATAACTCCGATTGGCATGATTCAACTTTCTGTGTTTTCCTGAGACATGAATGTACAAGGTTGTTTTATACTATTTTGGCAAATTCTGTGAGTAAAGTGCTCGTATTCCCTGTTGAAACTGCCTTATGTGCACTGTGCCGATTTCCTGGAACTGCTGAATTTCAGTTTGTACAGTTTGAGTTGATTATGGCTTTATTTTCTCTCTGTAGCTCCGTTTGCCATGAAACAAAATTCTATGTATTCCTGAAATTCTGATGTTCAATGTTGCTTTATATTATTTTTGCTAAATCAGTGAGTAACACATCTGTTTTGTCTGTTGAAGTCAGACTATGTGCAGTGATCTGAAGTGAATTTACAGATTGCATGTTTTTAGTGTTTCCTTAATATCTTTTGCTATAGGAATCCGAATTGCATGATTTAAGTTGGCGTGTGTTCCTAAGATGTAAGGCTAAATTTACCTTTGTATTGCCATGCTGAATTCTGAGTCTAACCTACTGGAATATTATATGCAAGTTGAGGCATGAACTATGAATTCTGAAATTTTCACCTTAGGCCTTGAACTGATTTTTTTAATGTGTGCAAAGCATAATTTGATTCTAGGAATTTACGCTAGAACTCTTGACATGAAATCTAATAATTACATATATGGTTTGGTAAATTTAATACATGTTGGAATTATGAAATCGAGTTTGGGGTAAGTCCTATTTTTTTTTTATGGCACCATGTGTTTATTGATGTATCAGATTATGTTTTGGGGTAAGTCCTATTTTAATGGCACCTTATGGTTATTGAATTGGTTGGGATAAGTCCTATGTTAAAGGCACCTTTTGAATATTGATATAATTATGATAATTAAATTGGTGTTTGTAGTGGCATATACTCTGGTGTCTTGGTTAGTTTGGCTAAGTGTTTTCCATGTTTGATTGGTTGACACTAGGACAGCGCCCTTTGTTTCGAGGTAAGTCCCTTCGTTGGCACTCAGAGAGGTAAATCCCTTCGTGGTACTCTAATTTATTTTATTTTTGAGGTAAGTCCCTTCGTTGGCACTCTGTGAGGTAAGTCCCTTCGTTGGTACTCTGAGGTAAATCCCTTCGTGGTACTCTTTTCTTATTGATAAGGGGGTAAGTCCCGTTGTGGTTCCCCGAAGCGTCTGAGCCGAACTCTCTAAGGACATAGGTGTATAGGTCAATACAAATGATTTATACGCGTATACCACAAAATTAATAAAGGTTAAGGTATAATTGAGTTGATGTCAAGTTTGTGATGAAGTACTTTGATTTGGGATGTTGGTATGTATTTGTATGTACATGACTTATCTTGGAAATCTGAATTTTGATGATATTGATTATCCACTTGGAATGTTTTGTACTATTATTTGAAATAGATAATTATGTGATATGCTGAACTTGAACTTTATATGTTGTATGTGATGCAGCTAACAAATAAGGGTAAGATCCCTGATACATGATTGTTACTATGAGAATTATGCATGCTTGTATAAATTGATAAATTTGCTTTCTATTAATCATGATGAAGTATACTTAAGTAATGTAATATGAAATTTATGATCTGTCATCTTCCTATGTGAACTTTGAATTGATGTTTGGGATTTATTAGTTACTCGTCACTAAGTGGCGCTGTTGATATTTTCAGATTTTGCCGGTGCAGAATAGGAGATGCCTGATGTCTATTCTCGGGGATTGTGTGGAGAGTTTCCGTCATGTTATTTTATCATCTATTCGTAGTTATGGATGTTCAAAGATTTATTTATTTATTTATTTTTTTTTTTACTCCGTTATATTACCTTTTGAAATACCTATTTATGTTAAATTACTGTTTTTGAAATGGAAATTTTCGAGTACTCATTTATGATTATGTTATTTTAAAGATAAAAAGGAAGTTTTGAAAATGATGACCTAAACTTTATGTAATGTTTCCGCCATTGCATGCTTGCAAAAGTTAGGGTTGTCACAGTTGGTATCAGAGCCCGCGTTGGTTCCAAGGCTTTGGTAGCATAAGTCACTTGGAACCAAAACTCAGAATCCTAGGATAGAGATTTGAACATAGTGTGAGGTGCATGGGTAGGTAGAACGGGTTTAATTGCTTTGGATTACTTGTTTTCTATTATTAGCTGTATGTATTATATGCTTAGACCTAACTAGAACAAAAATTTTAGAATGCCTCCACGTAGAGATTCCGTTCGCGATGACTCTCCTCAGCGACGTATGCGGCTGTTGGAAGATGCCGTGCTCGCTATGGCTCAAAGAAATCCAAATAACCAAACTGTCTTCGATCGCATTGCTCGTCACCGACCCCCAACTTATGAAGGATCTTCCGACCCGGTGGTGCTTGAGGGATGGATCCGGGAGATAGAGAAACTCTTTGATGTGACCGGCTGTCCGAACGCCGAGAAAGTCGTGATTGGAGCCTACTACTTGAAAGGCGAGGCTGATAACTGGTGGGGCATGGTTAAGGCCGAGTGCCTGGAATTGGCTGAGTTTGGATGGGGACAATTCACTGAAAGGTTGAAGAATCGTTTCTACCCAAGTGAGTTGAGGTGGCAGAAACGAGAGGAATTCCTATGCTTGACTCAAGGAAGCATGTCTGTTCAGCAGTACACCAACAAATTTACTGAACTGTCCAGATTTGCAGGTTCAGTCATCCCCACTGAAGAGGAGAAGGTGCAGTTCTATATCAAGCGGATGAGTCCCAAAGTGAGGACACATGTCCTATGTTCTGGAGCAACAACTTTCCAGAGAGCCTATGAAGTGGCTTTAGGAGTTTATGCATCCGTTCAGGAGGATGAAGCGGTGAGGCGGACCATGTTCTTAAAGAGGTCTCAGCCTACCTCGTATGTTCATCCGACTTCCAAGAAACCCAAGTATGTTCCGGCAAAGGAAGCTGCTAGTACCGCTCAGACTAGGGAGAAGAAGTGCTTCAAGTGTAAGAAAGAGTGGCACTATGGGAAGAACTGTGATGGGACGCCTGTCCGATGCTACACTTGTAAGGAAGAGGGTCACTACTCTCAATCTTGCCCGAAGAAGTCAGGAAGTAAGAAGCCCGATTCTAGCTCAGGAGGCCCTGTTCGCAACAGAGTCTATAACATGATGGAGTCCGAAGTTGACGAGGCAGGGAATGACATCGTTGCAGGTACCATCCTTGTCAAATCTTTTCCTGCTTATGTATTATTTGACACTGGTGCGTCTATATCCTGTATTTCTACTACTTTTGCTCAGAAGTTGAATTTATCTGTATCTGTTCCAATTAATTCTGTGGTTTCCCTCCCTAATGGGGAGAGTGTTGCTTGCTGTCGTGTTTTCCCCGAAGTTCCCGTAGTTATCGAGGGAGTTGAATTGAAGGCGAATTTGAGGGAATTTCCATTGACCGAATTTGATGTTATCTTCGGTATGGACTGGCTGAAGCAGCATCAAGCGGTGTTCTATTGTAGGGATGAGAAAATTGTGCTGAAGGACGGTAAAGGGAAGAGGGTTTCTTATTCAAATGTTAAGATGAAACCAGGAGTGAAGGTAGTTTCGGCTATGAAATTGAAAAAGATGGCGATGAAAGGCGAAGAAGTATTTCTGTGTAGAATAAAGGATACCTTGGAAGAACTGAAGATCGAGGATATTCCTATTGTTCGAGAATATGCGGATGTGTTTCCTGATGAACTGCCAGGGATTCCACCAGGAAGGGATGTAGAATTTGCCATCGACCTAATTCCGGGGTCAGCTCCAATCTCTAAAGCTCCTTATCAGATGGCTCCCTCGGAGATGCGAGAATTGAAGACCCAGTTGCAAGAACTTGTTGATAAGGGTTTTATTAGACCCAGCGTGTCACCTTGGGGTGCTCCGGTACTCTTTGTCAAGAAGAAGGATGGAAGCATGCGATTATGTATTGACTACCGTGAGTTGAATAAGGTGACCATCAAGAATAAATATCCCCTGCCAAGAATTGAAGATTTGTTTGATCAATTGAAGGGTGCAGGTGTGTTCTCTAAGATCGATCTGAGATCCGGCTATCATCAGATTCCGGTAAAAGAAGACGACATTCAGAAGACTGCCTTCCGGACAAGGTATGGGCACTATGAATTCGAAGTAATGCCCTTCGGTCTCACTAACGCACCAGCAGTGTTTATGGATCAGATGAACCGAACCTTCCACGAGCTCCTTGATGTGTGTGTTGTGGTATTCATTGATGATATCTTAGTATATTCGAAGAATGAAGAGGAGCATGCTAAGCATCTCAAAATGGTGTTGAAAGTATTAAGAGAGCAGAAGTGGTACGCCAAGTTCTCTAAGTGTGAGTTTTGGCTTGGAGAGGTGGCTTTTCTAGGCCATGTGATTACCAAAGAAGGTGTGAAGGTGGACCCGGCGAAGATTAAAGCCGTTCTTGAATGGTCCAGTCCTACTAATGTGACCGAAGTAAGAAGTTTTCTTGGTCTTGCTGGATACTACAGAAGGTTTGTGCACAACTTTTCAATTATTGCACGACCTTTGACTCAGTTGATGAAGAAGGACTGTAGGTTTCAATGGACTGCAGAATGTGAAGAAGCATTCCAGATATTAAAAGAGAGACTTACTTCAGCCCCAGTTCTTGCATTGCCGACTGACGGAGTAGAGTATGAAGTGTTCAGTGATGCTTCCAAGTACGGACTTGGGTGTGTACTTATGCAGTTGGGAAAAGTGATTGCCTATGCTTCAAGGCAATTGAGGGTTCATGAAAGGAACTGTTGGGAATTAATCGCACAAAACAAACATAAAACACAGCGGAAAAAAAAAAATTAATCCCCACCAAGGACCCATGTACATTACATTGAATCGGAAGGAGGGTTAAAGAATTACCTTAATTCTTTGAACTTTGAATCACTTAGGAACCAAAATAGCTTCCCTCTATGGTTGATCCACACGGAGCAATACATTCACCGCGTGCTAGCGCCGGGATAGAAGAAACGGTTTCCTCGAATCGAGAGAGAGGCAGAAAATCAAATTTTCTCTTGGCTTGGAGAGGAGAATTTCGGCTGGCTGCTTGGTCTAGTGTGGCTGCCGAATTCTGCTTCTATATCATTATAGGATTGATTAGGTTTTAGGTTTTTATTTCCTTAAATATAAAACCTAATTAGTTAATTATAATTATAACCTAATACACCTATTAGTTATAATTATATATTAACCCACACAATTTAATATTAATTCTCAATTAAAATTAAATCAAATCAATTCTCCATAATACACATATGTATATATAATATTATAATTAATTATATCTCTATATAATTAAATTATAATATGTAGCATACTTTATGCAATATTAATCACATTAATATTTATATATACATAAATATATATCACTATATATATTTATACTCTTTCTCATTCATAAATTATTATCCAATAATAATTTATACCCGATAAGATGAACTTCATTTTGCTCTTGTGTGTGACCCCATAGGTTCATATTAATTGGCAATAAGGAAATTACCATAATGTCCTTATAGGTCACAAGCGGACTCTAGCAAGCCATTACGACTACCCAATTAATATGATTGGAATGATCCAATACCTATTTATAAAATGTCATATTCCCTTTTGTCTCTTTGATATCAAGATTAATTATAAGACATGGTACACTTGTCAATCTTACATAATTAATCATATGCTTTCTCGATCTCAAAGTAAACTGTTCAGACAAATCAATTGATACTCTTATCAATTATTTGAGCACGGCCATGCATTTAACAGTCTTACTTATCGAGGGGCCCAGTGATATCGCTCTCTTGTTAGAGAGGGACAAAATCCCATATCTGTCACTCACATCCCAAAGCATGAGTCATATCGTACCCAACCACAGCCTTTATAACTACTCTGTTACAAGCAGCGTTTGACTGCGTCAAAGCACAACATAAATTCATCCCGGAATCCATGGTGACCTCAGGTCAAAGGAATCAGCTGATGACACTACTATAATCAAGATCAGTTGTGACACGCGACCATGAACTTGATCTTATAGTGGGTCTCCAGCAACATGTTCTCTAACACATTGCCCGTGAGTATAATCTGTATCTGTATACACTATATTCATCTTATGAATATCCATTATCACTCACACTAGTCTTAGTTTGTTATTATTCCCATAATAACAATCGACTAGGGAAATTTAGAATTACACAATTAATTCATGGATACATTATCATAAATACTAACATACAAATATATATGATAAAATAAGTCTTTATTAATGACTTAAGAAGATTGTTTACATAATCCAACATTGGCTTAGGGCACAATCTCTAACAATCTCCCACTTGCCCTAAGTCCAATCTTCAAATGTATCTAATACCCATGGACCTAGCATGACCATCATGTACAGCTTGTGAAAGAGCTTTTGTTAGTGGATCGGCAACATTGTCTTCAGACGCAACTTTGCATATCTTCACATCTCCTCTTGAGATGACTTCTCTTATGTAGTGAAAACGCCGAAGTATATGTTTGGATTTCTGTGACACACTAGGTTCCTTAGCAAGTGATATTGCCCCATTGTTGTCACACAAGAGGCTCACAGGATTCACTATGCTAGGAACGACACCAAGTTCTTCGATGAACTTCTTGATCCAAACAGCCTCTTGGGCTGCATCTGATGCAGCAATATACTCGGCTTCTGTTGTAGATGCAGCTATCGTGCTTTGCTTAGAACTCTTCCAACTTATCGCACCTCCATTCAGAATGAACACATACCCAGACTGTGACTGCATCTGATCTTGATCAGTTTGGAAACTTGCATCCGTGTAACCATTTACAACAAGATCTTCGTCCGAGCCTCCATATATCAAGAATGTATCTTTAGTTCTTCTTAAGTACTTAAGAATACTCTTGACAGCAGTCCAGTGACTATCACCTGGATCAGACTGATATCTACTTGTTATGCTCAAAGCAAAAGAGACATCTGGCCGAGTACATACCATGGCATACATGATAGATCCTATAGCTGACGCATAAGGAATCTTATCCATGCGTTGACGTTCTTCAACTGTCACAGGACATTGCTTACGACTAAGCTTTATCCCTTGCCCAATAGGAACATTTCCTTTCTTTGATTGATCCATACTGAACCTTTTCAGTATTTTGTCAATGTATGTACTCTGGCTCAAACCTATCAATCTCTTAGATCTATCTCTATAGATCTTTATTCCAAGAATGTAGGCTGCCTCACCCAAGTCTTTCATAGAAAAACACTTTCCTAGCCAAGATTTTACTTCTTGCAAGGTAGGAATGTGATTTCCTATTAACAATATGTCATCGACATATAGAACTAGGAAAACTATATTACTCCCACTGAACTTCTTGTACACACAAGGCTCATCTTCGTTTTTGATGAAGCCAAACTTTTTGACTGATTCATCAAAACGATGATTCCAACTTCTTGATGCTTGCTTCAAACCATAAATGGCCTTTTGAAGCTTGCATACTTTATCAGGATTCTTTGGATCGACAAAACCTTCAGGCTGTGTCATGTACACATCCTCAACAAGGTTTCCATTTAGGAAAGCTGTTTTGACATCCATTTGCCATATTTCATAGTCATAATATGCTGCTATGGCAACAAGAATTCTGATGGACTTGATCATAGCTACTGGCGAAAAGGTTTCGTCATAGTCTATACCATGAACTTGTCGGTAACCCTTTGCCACTAACCTTGCTTTATAAGTCTGAATATTCCCATCCATGTCCGTTTTCAACTTGAAAACCCATTTGTGCCCTATTGCTTTAGCACCCTTTGGGAGATCAACCAAAGTCCATACTTTGTTGTCGTCCATGGATTGAATTTCTGACTTCATAGCATCAAGCCATTTTTCAGATTCTGAATTAGAGACAGCTTCCATGTACGTGGAAGGTTCATTCTCTTCTAACAGAATCAGATCATTTTCGTTCGTGATGAGAAATCCATATCTCTCGGGCTCATGACGAACTCTACTTGATCTACGTTGGACTTGTGTTGCTGGTTCTGACTCAACAACTTCTTGTGAATCAGGTTGTTGTTCCATTTGAAAACCATTTTCATTTTGGTTATCCAGATTTTCTTGCAGGTGTACTTTACTCCCACTGATTCCTTTGGAAATAAACTCTTTTTCCAGGAATATACCATTCCTAGCAACAAACACTTTGTTTTCACTAGGACTGTAAAAGAAATAACCTTTAGTTTCTTTTGGATAACCTACAAAGTTGCACTTCACAGATTTTGGTGTTAACTTATCTGAAATCAAGTATTTCACATAAGCTTCGCATCCCCAAATCTTGAGAAAAGACAAATTTGGTCTCTTACCAACCCATATCTCATATGGTGTCTTTTCAACTGCCTTTGATGGAACTCAGTTCAGTGTGAATGCTGCTGTTTCAAGTGCATATCCCCAAAAGGATAGAGGAAGACTTGTTTGACTCATCATCGACCGAACCATATCCAATAAAGTACGGTTCCTCCTCTCAGACACACCATTCCACTGTGGTGTACCAGGAGGAGTTAGTTGTGAGACAATCCCACAATTTCTAAGATGATCGTCAAAGTCTTGGCTCAAATATTCACCACCTCGATCAGATCTAAGTGCTTTAATTGTCTTGCCAAGTTGGTTTTGTACTTCATTTTGGAAGGCTTTGAACATTTCAAAGGATTCCGACTTATGCTTCATTAGATATAGATAACCATATCTACTGAAATCATCAGTGAACGTAATGAAGTATTGAAAACCACCTCTAGCAGTTGTGCTCATAGGCCCACATACATCTGTATGTATGAGTTCTAATAAGTCACTAGCCCTTTCACTGTGACCAGTAAAGGGACTCTTGGTCATCTTACCCATTAAACAAGACTCGCAAGTGTCATATGTTTCAAAAACATCTAGACCCAAAATTCCATCTTTATGGAGTTTTGAAATGCGTTTCTCATTAATGTGTCCTAGACGACAGTGCCAGAGATAAGTAGGATTCACAACATTTGTTCTTATCCTTTTGGTATTTATGTTATATACATGCTCATTATAACCTTCACTAAGGTTCAACAAATAAAGACCATCATGTAAATCCGCATTTGCATAAAACAAGTCTTTATTGAAAAGCAATAATTGATTATTCTCAATAACACATTTAAATCCTTCCTTGTCCAAACATGAAATAGAAATGATGTTCCTAGACAAATTAGGAACAAAATAACAATTATTCAAAGAAAGAACAAGTCCACTTGGCAACTTGAGCTCGTAGCGACCGACTTCATAAGCAGCAACTCTAGCTCCATTCGCCACATGGAATTCTACCTCGCCCTTCTTGAGCTTTCTACTTCCTTTAAGCCCCTGCACATTCATACAAATGTGAGAACCACAACCGGTATCTAATACCCACGAAGTAGAAACAGAAGTAGAATGAAATATTTCAATAACATAAATACCTTGATTAGCGGTCTCACCGCCTCTCTTCTTCCTCAAGTCCTCCAAATAAAGCTTGCAATTTCTGCGCCAATGACCAGGCTGATTGCAGAAATGGCATGTGCCTTCCTTTGGAGGCTTTGCCTTGGTAACAGCTTTGGGCTTCTTTGCATCCTTCCCAAACTCTTTGGGTTTGTTTGCTTTACCCTTCTTCTTCTGGATCCTACCCTTTTGCACCATATGGATCCCTTTGGAGCTTGGCTTCTCTTTTATCGTTACTTCAGCATTTTTCAGCATCCCATGCAGTTCGCTGACCGTTTTGTCCATATCATTCATGTGATAATTCATGACAAAATGGGAGTAACTCTCGGGAAGAGAATTAAGGATCAAATCCGTTGCCAACTCAGGTCTGAGTGGCGAACCAAGCCTCTCCAACTGATCAATGTACCCTTTCATCTTCAGAACATAGGCACTAACCGAACTCCCTTCGGTCATCTTGCACCCAACCAAAGATCTCAAGGTCTCATACCTTTCCCTTCTCGCTTGCTTTTGGAACATTTCCTTAAGCTCTTGAGACATCTCATATGCCTCAAATGTTTCCAGATCCTTCTGAAGTTCCGGAATCATTGATGCGACCATCAGGCATTGTACATCAATCTGATCATTTTGATGCTTGTGAAAAGCATCCCTTTCAGCTCTTGAAGCTGTGGTGGGTGGAGGGTTAGCGGGCAAAGGCCCATCCAGAACATACAGCTTTCGCTCTTGCTTGAGAACAATTCTCAAGTTGCGATACCAATCTAGGTAATTGGTTCCGTTCAGTTTATCCTTCTCAAGGATAGATCGAATAGAACCGGGATTGCTTGTGTTGGCCATTTATCTACAACAGAAAATATATGCAAAGTTAATTACATAAGAGAATTAAACTCCCACTAAAATTATAAAACCCTTTAAAATATTTAAGTGGGTAAAAGACCCAAAATCCATACTTAACCATAGCACTGCTTTGGCATGTCCCTATGATTAAATATAATTTCGGTAGACATCACCATGTCAATTACATCATTATGTAACTCTTTTAATTTATGAGATGCATGATATCATATATCATATTTAATTTGCATGTTACTCATCTCATCTTTGCCTCGGGTTCAAAACACCATTTTGATTAACCCTTCGTTAAACCAATTACAACACAATGAGAATCACCATTTCTCATATTATCGCTTCGCTAAGGTCACAACATGCGTACCCGCTTTGGCGTGGCTACCATGATGCGAACATAGTACTTGACTAGTGTTATACGTAATTGGGTGGCAAAAATATAAACTTCATAAGTTTATTTAGGGTTTATTAATTCCTGTGATTAAAATGTATCTCATACAATACATGGCATTAACATTAATCTTTCTAAGTTAATATTAATTCTAGCATGGCATCCAATGTCATACATTCATCTAGCATGCATATTTCATACTTAGCATGGCATCACATGGCATCAAAATATAAAACATGCAATAGACTCGAAAGACCGTGTTATGGTATGGTTTTATCTACATTGATTTTCACAGGCCAATATGAAAATCAACAGGTCATTTCCTAGGTGGTTGTAACCATCGCATGGTCGCAGCACAGCCGCATCCCTTGGATCCGTCTTCACGTCTTTGTTCCTTGGCACCATCTCATGGATTTACATACTTTACAAAATTGTATCCTATACAATTTTCTAGTAAATAAAATTTACAAACAATAAATTGCATCCTATACAATTTATCTAGAAAAATAAGATTACATAAATACAAACGACTCGCAGGCCGTATTTATAAAACCTTACATTCACCAAAACCAAAAGAAAAACAAAAAACATCCAAGGGTCCAAAACCATACCACAACACCATGCATAAAATTATCACAATAATTTTATATCTACAAGATTTAGGGTTCATAAAGGGTAAAATACAATCCTATTGTATTTAGAGTAATTGATTTGAAAATCGTAAATGTGTAGAAACAATTTCCACACATAAACGAAAAACACCAAACCCAACTTCCAGCGATCCAACTCGCTGCTGAGTTGGACGGGGTACGGGGGCGGTAGCCCCTGTTGCGAAGCAAGCGCCGCAGGCAAAAAAAAATTTTCGCGCAAAAAACAGCCCCCTCTGAAAATTCCCAGGTGGCACGCCGTGCCAAGGGCGGCACGCCGTCGTGCCGCCATTGTGGTCGCAACACTGAAAACGGTTTCCAGTTGGCACGGCGTGCAAAGGCCCAGCACGTCGTGCCATATGCAAAATTCTCAGGTTGGCACACCGTGCCAAATCGGCACGCCTGCGTGCCACCATTCTGAACTCAAGCATTCAGGAACGATTTCCTGTTGGCACGCCGTGCCAAAACCGGCACGCCGGCGTGCCAACATGCTGAATCCAAAATTTCACCCCTTTTTCTGATTCAAAACAATTACAACCAAATCATTCACAATGATTCACATTAAAATCAAATTTTAAACATGTTATTCACAATAACATTGAACCCTAAATCAAGAACATACAACCCTAACATGCAATTTTGATCTAATCAAAATAACAAATCCAATTCAACCAATGCACAAGTGGCTCTGATACCACTGTTGGGAATTAATCGCACAAAACAAACATAAAACGCAGCGGAAAAAAAAAAATTAATCCCCACCAAGGACCCATGTACATTACATTGAATCGGAAGGAGGGTTAAAGAATTACCTTAATTCTTTGAACTTTGAATCACTTAGGAACCAAAATAGCTTCCCTCTATGGTTGATCCACACGGAGCAATACATTCACCGCGTGCTAGCGCCGGGATTGTTGAGACATGAATGTATATGATATTGGTGTAAGAAATTGCTTTTAGGTTAAAAGATTGGTAGAAATATGAAAATACATGTGATTGAGTCGAAATTGGTAAGCTGCTGTATTTCCAGAATTGACTGTTTATGGTAATTATGGCATAACTTCCGTTATATAACTCCGATTGGCATAATTCAACTTTCTGTGTTTTCCTGAGATATAGGTGTACAAGGTTGTTTTACATTATTTTGGAAAATTCCGTGAGTAAAGTGCTCATATTCCCTATTGAAACTGCCTTATGTGCATTGTGCCGATTTTTCTTGAACTGCTGAATTTCAGATTGTACAGGTTGTGATAATTTTAGCTTTATTTTCGTTATATAACTCCGATTGGCATGATTCAACTTTCTGTGTTTTCCTGAGACATGAATGTACAAGGTTGTTTTATACTATTTTGGCAAATTCTGTGAGTAAAGTGCTCGTATTCCCTGTTGAAACTGCCTTATGTGCACTGTGCCGATTTCCTGGAACTGCTGAATTTCAGTTTGTACAGTTTGAGTTGATTATGGCTTTATTTTCTCTCTGTAGCTCCGTTTGCCATGAAACAAAATTCTATGTATTCCTGAAATTCTGATGTTCAATGTTGCTTTATATTATTTTTGCTAAATCAGTGAGTAACACATCTGTTTTGTCTGTTGAAGTCAGACTATGTGCAGTGATCTGAAGTGAATTTACAGATTGCATGTTTTTAGTGTTTCCTTAATATCTTTTGCTATAGGAATCCGAATTGCATGATTTAAGTTGGCGTGTGTTCCTAAGATGTAAGGCTAAATTTACCTTTGTATTGCCATGCTGAATTCTGAGTCTAACCTACTGGAATATTATATGCAAGTTGAGGCATGAACTATGAATTCTGAAATTTTCACCTTAGGCCTTGAACTGATTTTTTTTATGTGTGCAAAGCATAATTTGATTCTAGGAATTTATGCTAGAACTCTTGACATGAAATCTAATAATTACATATATGGTTTGGTAAATTTAATACATGTTGGAATTATGAAATCGAGTTTGGGGTAAGTCCTATTTTTTTTATGGCACCATGTGTTTATTGATGTATCAGATTATGTTTTGGGGTAAGTCCTATTTTAATGGCACCTTATGGTTATTGAATTGGTTGGGATAAGTCCTATGTTAAAGGCACCTTTTGAATATTGATATAATTATGATAATTAAATTGGTGTTTGTAGTGGCATATACTCTGGTGTCTTGGTTAGTTTGGCTAAGTGTTTTCCATGTTTGATTGGTTGACACTAGGACAGCGCCCTTTGTTTCGAGGTAAGTCCCTTCGTTGGCACTCAGAGAGGTAAATCCCTTCGTGGTACTCTAATTTATTTTATTTTTGAGGTAAGTCCCTTCGTTGGCACTCTGTGAGGTAAGTCCCTTCGTTGGCACTCTGAGGTAAATCCCTTCGTGGTACTCTTTTCTTATTGATAAGGGGGTAAGTCCCGTTGTGGTTCCCCGAAGCGTCTGAGCCGAACTCTCTAAGGACATAGGTGTATAGGTCAATACAAATGATTTATACGCGTATACCACAAAATTAATAAAGGTTAAGGTATAATTGAGTTGATGTCAAGTTTGTGATGAAGTACTTTGATTTGGGATGTTGGTATGTATTTGTATGTACATGACTTATCTTGGAAATCTGAATTTTGATGATATTGATTATCCACTTGGAATGTTTTGTACTATTATCTGAAATAGATAATTATGTGATATGCTGAACTTGAACTTTATATGTTGTATGTGATGCAGCTAACAAATAAGGGTAAGATCCCTGATACATGATTGTTACTATGAGAATTATGCATGCTTGTATAAATTGATAAATTTGCTTTCTATTAATCATGATGAAGTATACTTAAGTAAGGTAATATGAAATTTATGATCTGTCATCTTCCTATGTGAACTTTGAATTGATGTTTGGGATTTATTAGTTACTCGTCACTAAGTGGCGCTGTTGATATTTTCAGATTTTGCCGGTGCAGAATAGGAGATGCCTGATGTCTGTTCTCGGGGATTGTGTGGAGAGTTTCCGTCATGTTATTTTATCATCTATTCGTAGTTATGGATGTTCAAAGATTTATTTATTTATTTTTTTTTTTTTTTTTACTCCGTTATATTACCTTTTGAAATACCTATTTATGTTAAATTACTGTTTTTGAAATGGAAATTTTCGAGTACTCATTTATGATTATGTTATTTTAAAGATAAAAAGGAAGTTTTGAAAATGATGACCTAAACTTTATGTAATGTTTCCGCCATTGCATGCTTGCAAAAGTTAGGGTTGTCACAGTTGGTATCAGAGCCCGCGTTGGTTCCGAGGCTTTGGTAGCATAAGTCACTTGGAACCAAAACTCAGAATCCTAGGATAGAGATTTTTGAACGTAGAAGTGAGATGCATGGGTAGGTAGAATGGGTTTATCTGCTTTGAATTGTTTGTTTTCTATTACTTGCTATATGTATAACATGATTAGATCCAACCTAGAACCAAAATTTTAGAATGCCTCCGCGTAGAGATTCCGTTCGCGATGACTCTCCTCAGCGACGTATGCGGCTGTTGGAAGATGCCGTGCTCGCTATGGCTTAAAGAAATCCAAATAACCAAACTGTCTTCGATCGCATTGCTCGTCACCGACCCCCAACTTATGAAGGATCTTCCGACCCGGTGGTGCTTGAGGGATGGATCCGGGAGATAGAGAAACTCTTTGATGTGACCGGCTGTCCGAACGCCGAGAAAGTCGTGATTGGAGCCTACTACTTGAAAGGCGAGGCTGATAACTGGTGGGGCATGGTTAAGGCCGAGTGCCTGGAATTGGCTGAGTTTGGATGGGGACAATTCACTGAAAGGTTGAAGAATCGTTTCTACCCAAGTGAGTTGAGGTGGCAGAAACGAGAGGAATTCCTATGCTTGACTCAAGGAAGCATGTCTGTTCAGCAGTACACCTTGGGTGTGTACTTATGCAGTTGGGAAAAGTGATTGCCTATGCTTCAAGGCAATTGAGGGTTCATGAAAGGAACTACCCGACTCACGATTTGGAGTTAGCTGCGGTGGTGTTTGCTCTTAAAATTTGGCGCCATTACTTGTATGGTGTGCCGTGCAAGATATACACCGATCATAAGAGCCTCAAATATATTTTCACCCAGAAAGAACTAAACATGCGACAGAGACGTTGGTTAGAGCTTATCAAGGATTATGACTTAACCTTGGAGTATAAAGAAGGAAAGGCAAACAGAGTCGCAGATGCATTGAGCAGAAAGAGCATCCATTCGGTGAACTTCATGAAAAGACTTCCTATTGATCTTTGCAAGGAGTTTAGCAAGTTGGAAATTGAAGTGGTCCCGAGAGGAGTGGTTCGGGCGAGTTTAAATGCAATCAGTGTGGAACCAGTATTGTTTGTAGAATTGAAAGAGAAGCAGTTGAGTGATCCTGTACTTCAGAAGATTCGTGCAGCGAAGGAGCAGGGTAATGCTGTAGATTTCGAGATTCTTGCAGATGGGAGTATGAAATTTAAAGGCCGATGGTGTGTGCCTAATGATTCAATGTTGAAAGAGCAGATCTTAAGTGAAGCTCATTGCACTCCCTACTCTGTGCATCCGGGAGGTGCGAAATTGTACAAAGATTTGAAGATGCAGTTTTGGTGGCCTAGAATGAAGAAAGAGGTAGCTGAGTTTGTGGCCCGGTGCTTGACTTGTCAAAAGGTGAAAATTGAGCATCAGAGGCCTGGGGGATTATTGCAGCCCTTGGCTATTCCAGCATGGAAGTTTGACTCGGTTTCTATGGACTTTGTGTCGGGTTTACCAAAGGTTGCTAATGGTTTAGACACAGTGTGGGTTGTTATAGACCGTTTGACCAAGGTGGCTCGGTTTATTCCTATGAAGAAGACCTGGTCTATGGAGCAGTTAGCTGAGGCATATGCGAGTGAAATTATAAGGCTACATGGTGTGCCTAGGGAGATTGTGTCAGATCGTGACCCACGGTTCTTGTCACATTTTTGGACATCATTGCAAGAAGCTTTGGGCACTAGGTTGAAGTTGAGTACAGCTTTTCATGCTGCTACAGATGGACAGACGGAGAGGACAATCCAAACCTTAGAGGATATGTTGCGGTCATGTGCTCTTGACTTCCAGAAATCTTGGGTGAAATGTCTGAGTTTGGTAGAGTTCTCCTATAACAATAGCTATCACGCTAGTATCCGTATGGCCCCGTATGAAGCCCTCTATGGGAGGAAATGTCGTAGTCCGACATGCTGGGACGACATTAGTGACACATTGGTGTTGGGTCCGGAATTGATTCGGGATACAGTTGAGAAGGTGAAGGTGATTCAGGCGAATATGAAGGCTGCCCAGGATCGTCAGAAGTCTTATGCAGATCTCAAGAGAAGACCTCTTACCTTCGAAGTCGGTAGCAAGGTATTGCTGAAAGTATCTCCTATGAAGGGAGTGATGAGGTTCGGCAAGAGAGGCAAGCTCAGTCCCAAGTATATTGGTCCATATGAAGTGCTTGAAAGGATTGGGGAAGTTGCATATCGGTTGGCTCTACCACCGGAATTGGCAAAAGTTCATAATGTATTCCATGTTTCACAGCTACGAAGATATGTGAGCGACCCTTCTCACGTTATTGCTGTGGATTCGGTGGAGGTGGAACCCAATTTGACATATGAGGAGAAGCCTGTTCAGATCCTCGACCGTCAGGTTCGCAAACTTAGGAGAAAAGAGATGCCTTTGGTAAAGGTGCTTTGGCGTAGCCAGAAGTTTGAAGAGGCTACTTGGGAGCTAGAAGAGACCATGAGATCCAAATATCCGGAATTGTTTGCAACTAATCAAGGTTAGAACCTAGCTTACTCTTTTGTCCTTGAGTTTCGAGGGCAAAACTTTTTGTTAGTGGGGAGGATTGTAACGCCCCAGATATAAGTTGACTTAGTTATGTTGTGATGTGTGCATATGAGTGAGCAGTTTTGCATTTAACCGATGTTTTGTATGCTTATAACAATTCGTAGGCTTTGGCCTAGCGGTAGATAGTCCTGACTAGTAGCTAGTGGTCTAGAGTTCGAACCTTACCTGGCTTAAATTTATTTTTTTTTTTGTGCCTTTTTATTTTTGTGTTGTGAAGGTTGGAATTCCAAAAATCCAGGATAAATATCCCATTTTTCAGTTGACCAATTCAAAAAAATTAGGAATCCTTAACCTAAGGAGAAAATCTCTCCTTAATCTCTTCCACTTTCCAAGTTTCACTCCAAGGCAATCTCTTCATCTCTATTAGGGTTAAAATTTCGGCCATTCCATTGTGTGGAGCTCCAGTGCAGCCGAAATTCTTAACTTTCTCTCCCTCACTTTCATTCATTCAGACTCTGCTTCATTCTTCTCCATTCCGAGTTAATTGCCTCAGTTGGTTTCACTGCAAACAGGGTAACAACTAAACCCTAAATGTCGGTTCGAAATTTATATAGGATGTATGGTAGATGAATTTGATCCTAGGTTGTATTATTACTGAAATTATTGTTGAGACATGAATGTATATGATATTGGTGTAAGAAATTGCTTTTAGGTTAAAAGATTGGTAGAAATATGAAAATACATGTGATTGAGTCGAAATTGGTAAGCTGCTGTATTTCCAGAATTGACTGTTTATGGTAATTATGGCATAACTTCCGTTATATAACTCCGATTGGCATAATTCAACTTTCTGTGTTTTCCTGAGATATAGGTGTACAAGGTTGTTTTACATTATTTTGGAAAATTCCGTGAGTAAAGTGCTCATATTCCCTATTGAAACTGCCTTATGTGCATTGTGCCGATTTTTCTTGAACTGCTGAATTTCAGATTGTACAGGTTGTGATAATTTTAGCTTTATTTTCGTTATATAACTCCGATTGGCATGATTCAACTTTCTGTGTTTTCCTGAGACATAAATGTACAAGGTTGTTTTATACTATTTTGGAAAATGCTGTGAGTAAAGTGCTCGTATTCCCTGTTGAAACTGCCTTATGTGCACTGTGCCGATTTCCTGGAACTGCTGAATTTCAGTTTGTACAGTTTGAGTTGATTATGGCTTTATTTTCTCTCTGTAGCTCCGTTTGCCATGAAACAAAATTCTATGTATTCCTGAAATTCTGATGTTCAATGTTGCTTTATATTATTTTTGCTAAATCAGTGAGTAACACATCTGTTTTGTCTGTTGAAGTCAGACTATGTGCAGTGATCTGAAGTGAATTTACAGATTGCATGTTTTTAGTGTTTCCTTAATATCTTTTGCTATAGGAATCCGAATTGCATGATTTAAGTTGGCGTGTGTTCCTAAGATGTAAGGCTAAATTTACCTTTGTATTGCCATGCTGAATTCTGAGTCTAACCTACTGGAATATTATATGCAAGTTGAGGCATGAACTATGAATTCTGAAATTTTGACCTTAGGCCTTGAACTGATTTTTTTAATGTGTGCAAAGCATAATTTGATTCTAGGAATTTACGCTAGAACTCTTGACATGAAATCTAATAATTACATATATGGTTTGGTAAATTTAATACATGTTGGAATTATGAAATCGAGTTTGGGGTAAGTCCTATTTTTTTTTTATGGCACCATGTGTTTATTGATGTATCAGATTATGTTTTGGGGTAAGTCCTATTTTAATGGCACCTTATGGTTATTGAATTGGTTGGGATAAGTCCTATGTTAAAGGCACCTTTTGAATATTGATATAATTATGATAATTAAATTGGTGTTTGTAGTGGCATATACTCTGGTGTCTTGGTTAGTTTGGCTAAGTGTTTTCCATGTTTGATTGGTTGACACTAGGACAGCGCCCTTTGTTTCGAGGTAAGTCCCTTCGTTGGCACTCAGAGAGGTAAATCCCTTCGTGGTACTCTAATTTATTTTATTTTTGAGGTAAGTCCCTTCGTTGGCACTCTGTGAGGTAAGTCCCTTCGTTGGCACTCTGAGGTAAATCCCTTCGTGGTACTCTTTTCTTATTGATAAGGGGGTAAGTCCCGTTGTGGTTCCCCGAAGCGTCTGAGCCGAACTCTCTAAGGACATAGGTGTATAGGTCAATACAAATGATTTATACGCGTATACCACAAAATTAATAAAGGTTAAGGTATAATTGAGTTGATGTCAAGTTTGTGATGAAGTACTTTGATTTGGGATGTTGGTATGTATTTGTATGTACATGACTTATCTTGGAAATCTGAATTTTGATGATATTGATTATCCACTTGGAATGTTTTGTACTATTATTTGAAATAGATAATTATGTGATATGCTGAACTTGAACTTTATATGTTGTATGTGATGCAGCTAACAAATAAGGGTAAGATCCCTGATACATGATTGTTACTATGAGAATTATGCATGCTTGTATAAATTGATAAATTTGCTTTCTATTAATCATGATGAAGTATACTTAAGTAATGTAATATGAAATTTATGATCTGTCATCTTCCTATGTGAACTTTGAATTGATGTTTGGGATTTATTAGTTACTCGTCACTAAGTGGCGCTGTTGATATTTTCAGATTTTGCCGGTGCAGAATAGGAGATGCCTGATGTCTGTTCTCGGGGATTGTGTGGAGAGTTTCCGTCATGTTATTTTATCATCTATTCGTAGTTATGGATGTTCAAAGATTTATTTATTTATTCATTTTTTTTTTACTCCGTTATATTACCTTTTGAAATACCTATTTATGTTAAATTACTGTTTTTGAAATGGAAATTTTCGAGTACTCATTTATGATTATGTTATTTTAAAGATAAAAAGGAAGTTTTGAAAATGATGACCTAAACTTTATGTAATGTTTCCGCCATTGCATGCTTGCAAAAGTTAGGGTTGTCACAGATAAGGGTAATTTCTGTACCTATCATATGACGGTAGGGCACCACACAAATGACTACACGTAATTAATAAGGGCTATCCGACAATTGATTGTTGAAGGAAAGATTATGGAACCACCTTTAAAGCCTAGTGTTCAGAACAATCCCTTGCCCAACTTTGAGTAATCCGTGTGTTCAAGCTATTGAAGCTGATGATGCAGCAGCAAGAGAAGACCATCCGCATGTGGAGGACGGCAATTATTTTGATGTATCTGCTTTTGTTTTCTATTATATTTTGTGAACAATTCAGCCCACAAGGCATTTAATGTAATGCAATTTGATTTCAATTACTTGTGCAATATTTTTTTGGATGGAACACTATGCATACATACAAACATTCATCTAATGTGTTTAGCATACATGACACATCATTGCATGAAATGAATCAAACGAAAACAAATGACGACCTAAAAGAAAAAAGATACCCGTCTCGAAAGACCTCATGCCTGATAAGAGAAAAAGAGATTGCAAAACACCCCAAAAGCTCATGAAGACCTTCACCTAGTCCTATGATGGTACGCTTTGTTGGGATTCGTCATTGGAAAAATAACGTGGCACAGTGGAAAATACACCGTTTAAAATTTCCTAATATCCACCTATCGTGTCCAATTACCATTGATTAGAATAAAAACAATTTGAATCAAGAGACATTAACTCACCGGATTCGTCTCTTCTAGAGACTGCTGCAGAATCGTTTCTTGAAACTGCGATCTTCCAAAGTCTGGTGCACTACCAACTATTAAGTGGAAACCGGTGCTAGCCGAAGATGCAAAGGAATGGAGGATTAATGCAGGGATTTTCGGCTGATTTGGGGATACTCTTGGTGGCTGAAATTTCCAGCAATTAATTAGGGTTGAATAAGAGTTTTATTCCTTAAGTGTGCCCTTATATAGACACCTTGTCTAATTGAGTTTTAATTAGGTTAATTAAACCTAAGCGCACTAGGATTATAATTACATAAATAACTTTAATTAAAAAGTATATACTATTGAATTTAATTCCAATTGGCTAAATTTAATTGCCCATAAATAAAATTAAATCACACGAGTAAATACAATACATGTATTTAATTTTACTACTTAGGAAAATGATTTAATTAATTGTTTATTTTATGTAATTCAATTAATTGATAAATTAATTAATTACATTATGTAAACTTATTAATTAAATTAAATTCAACCCCATGTTAATTAATTACCTTGACACAGGATGTCAACTAATTAATTAACGCATTCCTTCCAATGTACATTACATGTACAATTTCTATAAGTTCCAGCTCAGTTGATCTATGTGCACGATCCTATTGGTCTGTCTTTATGTTGGCAGTAGGCCCAAGGTCCACAGACTGTAAGTGGGTTCTAGCAAACCATTACAGCCCCCAATTAAGATAGAGATGCAGCAGTCTTTAGAAGACACTCACCCGGTAGTAATCTCATAGTGTCCTTTGCCTAACGATATCGATATGAATAAACAAGAGGCATGGTGTCCGTCATCCTCTTCTGTTGTTTATTATATTTTTTGATCTTGAGTTGACTGATTATCAAATAAGCATCTACTTACTTAGGTATGGCCATACACTTATCAGTCCCACTCATCAAGTGGCCAATGATATCATCTTGGTGTTATCCGAGTGGCAATTCCATCACTTCATCATCAATATCAACATGTTCAGCAGTCCACCCAATCATACCCCTATTTAGCATCCTTTTACAGACCTGTTAAGCGTATGTCAAAGTGAACCGGATTCCATATTGATATTATAATGAAATATGGTCTGAGCAAAAAAGAGACCTACTCAAGAAAAACCTATGACGCGACAACCATGTGGTTTTCTTGTGCGGATCGATCCAGTCCCATGTCAACGACATGTACCTATATTCATGACTGACTATACAAGTACTATGGCTAGTTAAGAACTACCATATAGTCATCGAATATACAAGTCTGTGGTTCTATTTGTTCCCACGATTAGAATAGACCTAGAATAGGTTTTATGGTTATCAATCATTGGATACTCTACTTATATTATAGCATAAGATATAAATAAAATAGATTAATTGCCTTTATTAATGTGACACAAATAATGTATTCATACAATGAGTCTTAATGTATAATACGAAATACAAGAATCCAATGCCCTAAGAACTAGGGCACACCAACACGCTTGGGGGTTGACAAAGGATTGCAGGATGCAGAATTCCAAAGAATCCGAAAGATGAGTCCAGCTAAGCGGAAGCTCCATAAACTCGAACTAGAAAAGGGGTTATCATAGGATAAGGGGCTGAAAGAGTTGTAGAAAAGCGGCCACTTATACCGAACGGACATTGATTTGTGGTCATAACGGTCAACTATTCCTCAAAATGGGTAGAATCAGGGTTATATATGAATGTCACAACCAAAAAAAAAGAGAGTGTATGGGTCCAAGTTTAGAAAGAAAAACGTATTCACACTATATGACATTCCGCACCATATCATGGCCGGTAGTGAAACACAGATTCAGGGGCAACAACACAATCGTCTTCGTATCACCTGTAAGCGACGAGGTGGTATAAGCAGCCAATAAATCCATCAAAAGGGTGCTGTCAAATATGGCATTTATCTACAGACACTAGGCTGACACGTTATCATTTGCCTTGTAAGAACAGAAGATCTAGCAGCAGAGCACACACAGGAGAAACACTATTCTCATTGGTTTATGAGATGGAAGTGATTCTAACAGAGGAAACAAAGACTAAGTCATCAACCCTATCAATCAGGATGGACTCAGGCACTAATACACCAAAAAAAAAAAAATCGATGGATAGAAAACCGAAAAGGGGGTCCATGTAAAAATTAGGACAGTCCGATGGATCGAAAACCAAAAAGGCGGTCTATGCAAAAATTAGGACAGTCCGGTGGATCAAAAATTGAAAAAAGCGATCCATGCAAAAGTTAGGATGGTGAGGTGAGCACCACCAGCGGGAAAATCTGCAAGGACCAGTTGGAGGTAGACGTGGATTCGGTCGAGACAGATACCATTGCTGATTCCATCCTTAGCCTCATTTCATCTGCGATGTACATTATCCTAAAACATTATTAATGAATGAATGAATGAATGCCTTGCTCTATTCATTTAAATGTCCTCAGTTCTACTTGAAATTGAATTCACACCATGCATCATATATGACTGTGCATATTTTCCGCTTACATGCATCTCACTCAGAGGAAAAAAAAAAGAAAGCTCGCTAGGGTGAAAACCGAAAAGGCACCTCAGGCAAAAATTAGAGTAGCTAGCTAAGCTGACAACCTACATTAGGTAGTTTTAGGCAAAAGTTAGAGTGCTTTCAAAAAAGGCTCGCTGAGGTGAAAACCGAAAAGGCACCTCAGGCAAAAATTAGAGCAGCTCGCTAAGCTGAAAACTCGCATTGGGCAGTTTAGGCAAAAATTAGAGTGCTTTCAAAAAAGGCTTGCTGAGGTGAAAACAAAAAAGGCGCCTCAGGCAAAAATTAGAGCGCTCGTTGAGCTAAGAACCCACATCGGGCAGTTCAAGTAAAATTTAGAGCACTTATAGATTCACTATTCCTAGGGGCAGAAAGGTGAAACCCTTCCACTATTTCCCAATAGGAGCCCTTCCACTTTTCTCCAGTAGGAGCCTCTGCGCTATTCCATAGCGGAACCATTGCAGAGATTGTCACCACTTTCTCCCCATTAGTCATCATACTACCTCAACATTCATCATATAACCCTAGCAGAAATGCAAGGGTTACATAACATAAAGAATGTGTTCTCCCAACCACGGTCAATCAACAGCATGACACAGTTCCCCCAGCGAGAACATGGAATAACAAGATTGGACAAATAGTGGGAAATGCATCTTCTAGAGTCCATTCGAGCATGCATACATAGAAACGTATACATACATACACTTAAAACATACACACACTTGCATACATGCATCACGACCAATCTAAGTGCAGGTACCCACCACCATCATCAAGCCGTCCGGAATCAGGATCACCCTCAAAGCGGAAATAGTCTAACACTAGGGCATCCACTGGGCCTTAAGATACAAATTAGAGTCATACATCCCTAAACCTCAACATCCGAGGTATCCAAAGGCAAAATAATCAAGCCGTATTTATCCTTGATCGAAGGGGCAAAAATTTTTTGTTTCCAAAATCATCAATCAAGGAATAAATACTCATTCTTGACCCGATTTCAAAATCATCACTCCTAAAGCCAACCCTCATTCAATTCAAACAAGATTTCAAATCCTTGAACCTTATTCAATTCAAGCAAGATTTCAAATCCTTGAACCTCATTCAATTCAAGCAAGATTTCAAATTTTTGAACCCATTCAATTCAAGTAAGATTTCAAATCCTTGAACCTCATTCAATTCAAGTAAGATTTCAAATCCTTGAACCTTATTCAATTAAAGCAAGATTTCAAATCCTTGAACCCATTCAATTCAAGCAAGATTTTGAATCCTTGAACCCGTTCAATTCAAGCAAGATTTTGAATCCTTGAACCCATTCAATTGAAGCAAGATTTCAAATCTTTGAACCCATTCAATTCAAGCAAGATTTCGAATTGTTGAACCCAACTTAGTTCAGGCAAGTCTGCTGTTTCGTAAAGACATCAAATCAGGTCCCTGAACCAAAGCTCAACGCAGTTCACCATAGCCTCGGGTACAGATAAACCTGGTATAGGATCATTCTAAAGCCTTGGGTACAGATAAACCCAGTATAGGTTCATTCCACCATAGCCACGGGTACAGATAAACCCAGTACAGGTTCATTCCACCATCACCTCGAATACAGATAAATCCGATACAGGCTCATTCCACCACCACCTCGGATACAGATAAATCCGATATAGGCTCATTCCAACATCGCCTCGGATACAGATAAATCCGGTTTAGGCTCAATCTCAACACCACCTCGGGTAACCTAGACCTGGTATCGGCTCAAACCAAACCATCACTGCAACAATGACACTTCAGTAAGTCAGGTACGTCTTTCTTTGCTTCGATTTATGGCGCTTTAATTTGCGTTCTCAAATTCCCCTCAGGTATTTTAAACTTGATATCGGGTAGCGAATTTGATCACACAAGGGGCAGCTGTAAGTGTTGGGTTTTCCCGACCTCTATGATGAGAATTTCTTATTACCTATTGAGCAAACGAACGCGAATCGGACTTGAGAACGACCAAAATGTCACCTTGGATGTCTCAAACACTCCGAAAACCAAGCTATCCTTGATCCAAAACCATGAGAAAGGTCCCCCAGGTGATTTTAGGGTTTAGGGTGAGGGTTGGTTTTTTGCGAAAACTACCCCAGCTCTGTCTATAGCTGCACGACTGTAGTTATAAAACTACAGCCATACGACTTTAGATTAGAGTCGTACGAATGTAATGTTATAGTCGTAAGACTCTAATGTTAGAGTCGCATGACTCTCATATTTAGAGCCGTGCGGCTCTAATGGGTCAATCAAGTTGCTCTGCAAAGCATATCAACTTGACTAAACGAAAAGAAAAGCACCAAAATCCACAGAAAAATAAATGGCGCATTTAATTCTTGAAATGATTAAAGATTATGTGAGATGTAAAAGGAAAAAAATCAAAGAAAGGGGGGGACAATCAATCTTAAGGTAGAAGAGAAAAACAAAAGAGAAAAAAAAGAAAAAAAAACCGAACATAGAGAAGAAAAGAGTGAGCAAAAACTAAAAACTTAACGCTAAAATCAATCCCTAAACATCAAAGGAAGTGTTCTTGATCTTTACATATTCAATTGGGACCATTTCGGATCAATACAGATTCGTTTTCGGGATTCCGAGCCGATTGAGGTTTCGGGAACATTTCAACTTTTCAATTGGATTATTAACGTTAAAAACATCAAAACAATATCAAGGTAAACTATGAGAGGTCTTAAACCTGCTACATTGCTTTTTCTTTGCATATTTCTTTGTTTCTCAAATTTTCGGAAAACCGGTTGCCCAACTAGAGCCGCATGCCTGTGTTTGACAATAGCATTGCCGAACGACTCTAGTTTTGAAGAATAGAGCCGCACAGCTCTGTCCTTCCGAGTAGAAACCCGAAACTACCCTGGATCGGCTGAAAACAGCTTGTTTTCCATTTTTTCCAATTCTATTGTGATATATTTCGGCCAAAACACACCCGTATACTATCAGTCTTTGGTTTTCAGATTTATATTCGTTCGGGTGTGAGATTCTCAATTTCTGCGGTTTCAATTTTTTAGAATCTGGGGATTATTCGATCCAAACTGGATCCGTTGTCTAGCAATAGTGTGTTGGTGTGCCCTAGTTCTTAGGGCATTGGATTCTTGTATTTTGTATTATACATTAAGAGCCATGTATGAATACATTATTTGTGTCACATTAATAAAGGCAATTAATCTATTTCATTTATATCTTGTGCTATAATATGAGTAGAGTATCCATTGATTGATAATCATAAAACCAATCCCAGGTCTGTTCTAATCGTGGGAACAAATAGAACCACAGTTTTATATATTCGATGACTGTATGGTAGTTCTTAACTAGCCATAGTACTTTTATAGTTAGTCATCAATATAGGTACATGTCGTTTGTTGGTGTGCCCTAGTTCTTAGGGCATTGGATTCTTGTATTTTGTATTATACATTAAGAGTCATGTATGAATACATTATTTGTGTCACATTAATAAAGGCAATTAATCTATTTCATTTATATCTTGTGCTATAATATGAGTAGAGTATCCATTGATTGATAATCATAAAACCTATCCCAGGTCTGTTCTAATCGTGGGAACGAATAGAACCACAGACTTGTATATTCGATGACTATATGGTAGTTCTTAACTAGCCATAGTACTTGTATAGTCAGTCATGAATATAGGTACATGTCATTGACATGGGACTAGATCGATCCGCACAAGAAAGCCACATGGTTGTCATGTCATAGGTCTTTCTTGAGTAGGTCTCTTTTGTCCTCAGACCAGATTTCATTATAATATCAATATGGAATCCGGTTCACTTTGACATATGCCTAACAGGTCTGTAAAAGGATCCTAAATACGAGTATGATTGGGTGGATCGGTGAACATGTTGATATTGATGATGAAGTGATGGAATTGCCACTCGGGTAACACCGAGATGATATCATTGGCCACTTGATGAGTGGGACTGATAAGTGTATGGCCATACCCAAATAAGTTGGTTGCTTATTTGATTGATCAGTCAACTTAAGATCAAGAAATATAATAAACAACAGAAGAGGATGACGGACACCATGCCTCTTGTTTATGTAATTATAATCCTAGTGGGCTTGGGTTTAATTAACCTAATTAGAACCCAATTAGACAAGGTGTCTATAAAAGGGCACACTTAAGGAATAAAAACCTATTTCAACTCTAATTAATTGCTGGAAATTTCAGCCACCAATTGCAGCCCCAAAACAGCCGAAAATCCCAGCATTAAACCTCCATTCCTTCGCGTCTTCGGCTAGCACCAGTTCCCGCTCAATAATTGGTCGTGCACCGGACTTTGGAGATCGCCGTTTCAAGTAACGATTCTGCAGCAGTCTCTAGAAGAGACGAATCCGGTGAGTTAATCTCTCTTGATTCTTATTTGATTTTATTCTAATCAATGGTAATTGGACACGATAGGTGGATTCTAAGAAATTTTAAACGGTGTATTTTCCGCTGCGCCATGTTATTTTTCCAATGACGAATCCCAACAGTGGTATCAGAGCCTAGGTTTTGTCCATTAGATTGATTGGAATTGGTTCTTGAAAGCTTTCTTGAAGAAAGAATGGGTTTCAAGTTTGTTATTTTAGGGTTTTTATTCAATTTGTTTTGGTTTTGATAAACCCTAGAATTTTTGGATTGGGGTTTTTGATTATTTTCCCCAATTGGTATCCATCTTAAAAATTATTGTTTTATTGATTATTTAATTTTTGATGGATTTTTTTTAATGATTTAAAAAAAAAGAAAGATTTTGGGCTGGATGGAATCGGAATTTGCGATTCCATCCAGCGGCAGCAGCCCACTGGGCTGCTGCTGCCGCGCAGCGGCACTGCTGCCCCGCCGGGACAGCGGCACCGCACGCGGGTTTTGGGTCTCGTTTTGGATTTTGCGGGTATTTTTCTTCCGGACTCTAATGCAAATTAAATTAAATTTTTTTAAAATTAATTTGTATTTAAATTGTTTATTTTGATGGCATGCATATTTAATTTAATTGTTTGCATATTAAATTGAATATGGACTTTGTGAAATTGGCCCAATAAACCGTGACATCGGTTAAAATTGGGAGAGCTAAATTTTAAATTTGTGACAACCCAAATTCAAGTGGGAGCAAAATTGTTAATTTTGCATTTATGGATGTTATCCATTGGGCCTTTATGGGCCTTAGTCACATTTGTTAAAATTGGCGATTTCACCCTAAGTAACTCGGCTTAACATTTATATTTATAATTTGGAATGCCATGATCATGCATCATATTAGTATGTATGTGCACGACAGGTACTTTGTTTGAAATATTATGTTGAGTTCTATGGGCCCTAAATTATTATCGGTTGTAATTTAATTTTGGGAAATATGGCCTGCATGCCATTTTTTTTATTTTGATGTAATTTTAGAATAGATTTTATTTTACAAAATTATTGTAATTGCATCAAGTATGGAGGAAGGCCCAAATGGAGCAAGCCCATGATGGGAGCCCAAGAAGGATTGCAGTCTGGCCCATGAAGAATTAGATAGGATATCTAGTTTTTCATTAGGTTGTAATTAAAGGCCCATAGGATCTCATTTATTTTAAATTAAGTATGCTATTGCATTTGTCATATAATATGGATGTATGGATCACCAAATTATTACCCGCGTTTATGCATGCTAAGCCGTATCACTTAATTATAATCCAGAAATTAAAATATTAAGTCGCTTAAAAGTGCTTCCCACATTCACACCTCTTCCTCCCATTGATGCTGCAATGTGCACCATGACCTAGCTGGGTACATTGTAGTATTCGGCGGGCCGTCGAGGGTTAAGATACTTGGTATGGTTAACATGTGAATGGTGGTTTGACTCAACATGGGTTGCATTAGCTCAGAGCGGGCCCTAAGCACAGATGGGTAAAGTGTCAATAAGCCCATCAAACCAAGAGTCCTTCGTGGAAGGATTGGATAGGTTGTCCTACCAAACGACTCAATGGTTGGTTAGCGAGCCCTAGTTCGGCCAGTCATTGATAAGTTGTGGATCTTGGTCAAGTCAGCCAATTAACAATACCAACAAATAAATTAAAATCGGATTATTAATTTGAATTGGCTTAAAAGTCCTTTATTTCTAACTCAAGCAATGATTTCTTCCATGTAGATAATCCCATTTCAGTTAAGCAATTTAAATGGCTGCAACAAACAGCAACTCACTCTCACTTAGGTCACTCTTGGAGAAGGAGAAGCTTTCGGGGACTAACTTCCTGGACTGGGCTAGGAACTTACAAATAGTTCTTAGACAAGAGTGTAAGGAGTATGTACTGAATGCTCCTTTACCAGCTGGCCCTCCTGTAGGTCGAGGCATCACCACGACAATGGTGGAGCAGTACGATCGGGATGTGAGGGATGACCGAGATGTCTCGTGCCTCATGTTGGGTACCATGGCTTCTGATCTTCAGAAGCAGTTCATGGACGAGCATGCTGCTTATGAGATGATGGATCAGCTTATAAAGATGTTCTAAGATCAGGCTCGTCAGGAATGTTACCTGACAACTAAGGCACTTTGCACGACTGTGACGGCAGCTGGGACTTCTGTTAGCACTCATATGCTAAAGTTGAAGGGGTATATTGATACACTTGCCCGCCTCGGATCGCCAGTACCACATGACTTGGCAACAGACATTATTCTCGGGTCACTTCCTGAGTCTTACAACCAGTTTATCATGAATTACCATATGCAAGGGTTGGATAAATCAGTTGTTGAGCTGCATGGCATGCTCAAGCTTGCTGAGCAGTCTCTTAAGAAGACTCCTGAAGTATTGCTGGTGAACAAGGGCAATACGCCCATTGCTAAGGGAAAGGCCAAATCTAAGGCCAAGGCTAAGGCCCAAAAGGCCAAGGCTAAGGGCAAAAAGGTTGTGGCCCAACCTAAAGCAAGGGTTGCCTCTCCTGACGATGTTTGCCATGAGTGTCATGAGAAGGGGCACTGGAAGAGCTCATGTCCAAAGCTAAGGGAGCAACTGAAGGGCAAAACTGCTGCTTCAGGTATTTATGTTGTTGAGATTAATCTGGCTATTTCTACATCTTGGGTCTTGGACACTGGATGTGGATCTCACATTTGTTCAAATGTGCAGGGTCTAAGAAATAAGAGATTATTAGGATCTGGAGAAGTAGATCTTCGAGTCGCAAATGGTGCTCGGGTTCAGGCTATGGAGATCGGAGATTATTTCTTGGAGATGCCTAGTGGACTTATTTTGGAACTATGAAACTGTTATTTTGTACCTGCGATGCGCAGGAATATTATTTCCATTTCTTTGTTGGATATTTCTGGTTTTGTATTTAATATTGGACATGGTAGAATTTCTATGCAATGGGGCAATATTATTTATGGAATAGCATTTCTTGAAAATGGCTTATATATCCTTGATCTAAAACGTGAAAGTTCAATCTATAACATAAATACTAAAAGGATTAAACAAAATGAAATTAATCCTACTTACATCTGGCATTGTCGACTTGGCCATATAAATGAGAAGCACATTGCTAGGCTTCACTCTAGTGGAGTGCTAGGGTCATTTGACATGCAGTCTTATGACACATGCGAATCTTGTTTGAGAGGCAAGATGACAAAGGCGCCTTTTAGCAAGACTGCTGAAAGGGCCTCAGAGCTATTGGAGCTAATACATTCCGATGTATGTGGCCCAATGAGCAGTAGTGCTAGATCTGGTTTTCTGTACTTCGTCACCTTCACGGATGACTTCAGCAGATACGGTTACGTGTATTTGATGAAGCATAAGTCTGGGACTCTCCAAAGGTTCAAGGACTTTAAGAATGAAGTAGAAAACCAACTTGGCAAGAAAATAAAAGCACTTCGGTCTGACCGAGGGGGTGAATATTTGAGCCAAGATTTTGACTTGTTATTGAGAGAGTGTGGGATCATATCCCAACTCACTCCTCCTGGTACACCCCAGTGGAATGGAGTGTCAGAAAGGAGGAATAGGACCTTACTTGGCATGGTCCGCTCGATGATGAGTCATGCTACACTCCCTGTCTCCTTTTGGGGATATGCTTTAGAGACAGCTACTTACATTCTTAATTATACACCAAGCAAGGCAGTTGAGGGAACACCATATGAACTATGGAAAGGCTGAAAGCCCAATGTTTCCTTCTTGAAGATTTGGGGCTGTGATGCACATGTTAAGAAACTGACAAGTGGCAAACTCGAGTCCAAATCTGTCAAGTGCCAGTTTGTGTGTTACCCTAAGGAAACTAAGGGTTATTACTTCTACGATCCGGCCGAAAACAAAGTTTTCATAGCTAGAAATGCAGTCTTCTTGGAGAAGGAATTCCTTTCCAAGAGAGACAGTGCGAGTAATGTTGAACTTTTAGAAGTTCAAGACTCACAAACTCCTGCTGCTACTGCTGAGGATGCTTTGGGAACCAATCTGACTACTCAAGAAATTGAGAAACCAGAAACGGTTGCACAGGACCTTAGAAGGTCTGGTAGGACATGTCATCAGCCAGAGAGGTACGGCTTTCTCGTGATTGATGATGGGGACCTTATGGTCGTTGACCAAGAGGAGCCCAAGACCTATCAGGAGGCTATTGAAAGCCCACACTCAGATCAATGGCGCAAAGCCATGGAGGCTGAGATGCAATCTATGCACGATAACCAAGTATGGAACTTGGTGGATCCACCTCTGGGTGCTAAGGTGATAGGTTGCAAGTGGTGTTTCAAGTTAAAGGCCCTGTGTGCATAAGATGGTTAGTGGGAGCGTTTCCACCGTCCTAGGGCTGTATGTTGACGACATCCTTATCATTGGAAGTGACATACCAACACTGCAAGGGGTTAAGCAGTGGTTGAGTAGGTGCTTCGCAATGAAGGACTTAGGTGAAGCTGAGACGATCTTAGGGATCAGGATCTACAGAGATAGATCCAATCAGCTTCTAGGCCTAAGTCAGGCCACGTACGTTGACAAGGTTCTAAAAGGATTCAGCATGGACAAGGCAAAGAAAAGATTCTTGCCTATGCGCCATGGGTTGAAGCTGAGTAAGAAAGATGGTCCTAAAACAAAGAAGGACCGGGAGAACATGGAAAAGATCCCTTATGCATCTGCTATTGGATCTATCATGTACTCCATGTTATGTACGAGGCCTGATGTCGTGTTTGCACTAAGTATGACTAGCCGGTACCAGTCGGACCCCGGTGAGGAACACTGGAAGGCAGTCAAGGCAATCTTGAAGTACCTTAACCGGACTAAGGATGCTTTCTTAGTGTATAGAGGTCAAGATGAGCTGGTAGTGTCAGGTTACACTGATGCAAGCTTTGAGACCGATGAGGATGAGAACCAGTCACAGTCTGGTTATGTTTTTCTCCTGAATGGCGGTGCCATTAGTTGGAGGTCCTCAAAGCAGGCCACCATTGCTGACTCTACAATGGAAGCTGAGTACATAGTTGCGTGCGAAGCTCAAAGGAAGCCGTTTGGATCAAGAAATTCATAACCGAGTTGGGAGTAGTACCTACTATCCTAGACCCAGTTGATGTTTTTTGTGACAACAACGGGGCCATCGCACAAGTTAAGGTGCCCCGGTCACACAAGAGATCCAAACATGTACTCAGAAAGTTTCACCTCATTCGGGAGATCGTGAACATAGGTGACATATCATTGTAGAGGGTTGACACCAAGAATAATGTCGCTGATCCATTGACCAAAGCGCTGTTGCAGACACAGCACGACGGTCATACCAGATCTATAGGAATTAGGGCAATGCCCACTTGGAACTAGTGCAAGTGGGAGATTGTTGGTGTACCCTAGTTCTTAGGGCATTGGATTCTTGTATTTTGTATTATACATTAAGAGTCATGTATGAATACATTATTTGTGTCACATTAATAAAGGCAATTAATCTATTTCATTTATATCTTGTGCTATAATATGAGTAGAGTATCCATTGATTGATAATCATAAAACCTATCCCAGGTCTGTTTTAATCTTGGGAACGAATAGAACCACAGACTTGTATATTCGATGACTATATGGTAGTTCTTAACTAGCCATAGTACTTGTATAGTCAGTCATGAATATAAGTACATGTCGTTGACATAGGACTGGATCGATCCGCATAAGAAAGCCACATGGTTGTCATGTCATAGGTCTTTCTTGAGTAGGTCTCTTTTGTCCTCAGACCAGATTTCGTTATAATATCAATATGGAATCCGGTTCACTTTGACATACACCTAACAGGTCTGTAAAAGGATGCTAAATATGGGTATGATTGGGTGGATCGGTGAACATGTTGATATTGATGATGAAGTGATGGAATTGCCACTCGAGTAACACCGAGATGATATCATTGGCCACTTGATGAGTGGGATTGATAAGTGTATGGCCATACCCAAATAAGTTGGTTGCTTATTTGATTGATCAGTCAACTCAAGATCAAGAAATATAATAAACAACAGAAGAGGTTGACGGACAACATGCCTCTTGTTTATTCATATCGATATCGTTAGGCAAAGGACAGTATGAGATTACTACCGGGTGAGTGTCTTCTAAAGACTGCTGCATCTCTGTCTTAATTGGGGGCTGTAATGGTTTGCTAGAACCCATTTACAGTCTGTGGGCCTTGGGCCTACTGCCAACATAAAGACAGACCCATAGGATCATGCACATAGATCAACTGAGCTGGAACTTATAGAAATTGTACATGTAATGTACATTGGAAGGAATGCGTTAATTAATTAGTTGACATTCGGTGTCAAGGTAATTAATTGACATTTGGTTGAATTTAATTTAATTAATAAGTTTACATAATGTAATTAATTAATTTATCAATTAATTGAATTACATAAAGTAAACAATTAATTAAATAATTTTCCTAAGTAGGAAAATTAAATACATGTATTGTATTAACTTAAGTGTGATTTAATTTTATTTAGGGGTAATTAAATTTAGCCAAATGGAATTAAATTACATAGTATATACTTTTTAATTAAAGTTTATTTATGTAATTATAATCCTAGTGGGCTTGGGTTTAATTAACCTAATTAGAACCCAATTAGACAAGGTGTCTATAAAAGGGCACACTTAAGGAATAAAAACCTAATTAAACTCTAATTAATTGCTGGAAATTTCAGCCACCAATTACAGCCCCAAAACAGCCGAAAATCCCAGCATAAACCTCCATTCCTTCGCGTCTTCGGCTAGCACCGGTTCCCGCTCAATAGTTGGTCGTGCACCGGACTTTGGAGATCGCAGTTTCAAGAAACGATTCTGCAGCAGTCTCTAGAGGAGACGAATCCGGTGAGTTAATCTCTCTTGATTCTTATTTTATTTTATTCTAATCAATGGTAATTGGACACGATAGGTGGATTCTAGGAAATTTGAAACCGTGTATTTTACGCTACGCCACGTTATTTTTCCAATGACGAATCCCAACAGTGGCATCAGAGCCTAGGTTTTGTCCATTAGATTGATTGGAATTGGTTCTTGAAACCGTTCTTGAAGAAAGAATGGGTTTCAAGTTTGTTATTTTAGGGGTTTTATTCAATTGGTTTTGGGTTTGATAAGCCCTAGAATTTTTGGATTGGGGTTTTTGATTATTTTCCCCAATTGTTTTCCATCTTAAAAATTATTGTTTTATTGATTATTTAATTTTTGATGGATTTTTTATGATTTAAAAAAAAAAAGATTTTGGGCTGGATGGAATCGCAAATTGCGATTCCATCCAGCGGCAGCAGCTAGCTGCTGGACGCAGCAGCATGCCATGCAGCAGCCGGCTGCTGCTGCCGCGGCTGGCTGCCACCCAGCGGCGCCGCGCGCGGGTTTTGGGTCCGGTTTTGGATTTTGCGGGTATTTTTTTTATCCCGGACCCTAATGCAAATTAAAGTAAAGTTTTTTTTTTAATTAATTTGTATTTAAATTATTTATTTTGTTGGCATGCATATTTAATTTAATTGTTTGCATATTAAATTGAATATGGACTTTGTGAAATTGGCCCAATAAACCGTGACACCGGTTAAAATTGGGAGAGCTAAATTTTAAATTTGTGACAACCCAAATTCAAGTGGGAGCAAAATTGTTAATTTTGCATTTATGGATATTATCCATTGGGCCTTTATGAGCCTTAGTCACATTTGTTAAAATTGGCAATTTCACCCTAAGTAACTCGGCTTAACATTTATATTTATAATTTGGAATGCCATGATCATGCATCATATTTGTATGTATGTGCACGACAGGTACTTTGTTCGAAATGTTATGTTGAGTTCTATGGGCCCTAAATTATTATCGGTTGTAATTTAATTTTGGGAAATATGGCCTGCGTGCCATTTTTTTTATTTTTGAGGTAATTTTAGAATAGATTTTATTTTACAAAATTATTGTAATTGCATCAAGTATGGAGGAAGGCCCAAATGGAGCAAGCCCATGGTGGGAGCCCAAGAAGGATTGCAGTCCGGCCCATGAAGAATTAGATAGGATATTTAGTTTTTCATTAGGTTGTAATTAAAGGCCCATAGGATCTCATTTATTTTAAATTAAGTATGCTATTGCATTTGTCATATAATATGGATGTATGGATCATGAAATTATTACCCGCGTTTATGCATGCTAAGCCGTATCACTTAATTATAATTCGAAAATTAAAATATTGAGTCGCTTAAAAGTGCTTCCCACATTCACACCTCTTCCTCCCATTGATGCTGCAATGTGCGCCATGCCCTAGCTGGGTATATTGTAGTATTCGGTGGGCCGTCGAGGGTTAAGGTACTTGGTATGGTTAACATGTGAATGGTGGTTTGACTCAACATGGGTAGCATTAGCTCAGAGCGGGCTCTAAGCACAGATGGGTAAAGTGTCAATAAGCCCATCAAACCAAGAGTCCTTCATGGAAGGATTGGATAGGTTGTCCTACCAAACGACTCAATGGTTGGTTAGCGAGCCCTAGTTCGGCCAGTCATCGATAAGTTGTGGATCTTGGTCAAGTCAGCCAATTAACAACACCAACAAACAAATTAAAATCGGATTATTAATTTGAATTGGCTTAAAAGTCCTTTATTTCTAACTCAAGCAATGATTTCTTCCATGTAGATAATCCCATTTCAGTTAAGCAATTTAAATGGCTGCAACAAACAACAACTCACTCTCACTTAGGTCACTCTTGGAGAAGGAGAAGCTTTCGGGGACTAACTTCCTGGACTGGGCTAGGAACTTACAAATAGTTCTTAGACAAGAGTCTAAGGAGTATGTACTGAATGCTACTTTACCAGCTGGCCCTCCTGCAGGTCGAGGCATCACCACGGCTATGGTGGAGCAGTACGATCGGCATGCGAGGGATGACCGAGATGTCTCGTGCCTCATGCTGGGTACCATGGCTTCTGATCTTCAGAAGCAATTCATGGACGAGCATGCTTATGAGATGATGGATCAGCTTAAAAAGATGTTCCAAGATCAGGCTCGTCAGGAACGTTACCTAACAACTAAGGCACTTTGCACGACTGTGATGGTAGCTGGGACTTCTGTTAGCACTCATGTGCTAAAGTTGAAGGGGTATATTGATACACTTGCCCGCCTTGGCTCGCCAGTTCCGCAGGACTTGGCAACAGACATTATTCTCGGGTCACTTCCTAAGTCTTACAACCAGTTTATCATGAATTACCATATGCAAGGGTTGGATAAATCGGTTGTTGAGCTGCATGGCATGCTCAAGCGTGCTGAGCAGTCTCTTAAGAAGACTCCTGAAGTATTACTGGTGAACAAGGGCAACACGCCCATTGCTAAGGGAAAGGCCAAATCTAAGGCCAAGGCTAAGGGCAAAAAGGTGGTCGCCCAACCTAAAGCAAGGGTTGCCTCTCCCGACGATGTTTGCCATGAGTGTCATGAGAAGGGGCACTGGAAGAGCTCATGTCCAAAGCTAAGGGAGCAACTGAAGGGCAAAACTACTGCTTCAGGTATTTATGTTGTTGAGATTAATCTAGCTATTTCTACATCTTGGGTCTTGGACACTGGATGTGGATCTCACATTTGTTCAAATGTGCAGGGTCTAAGAAATAGGAGATTATTAGGATCTGGAGAAGTAGATCTTCGAGTCGGAAATGGTGCTCGGGTTCAGGCCATGGAGATCGGAGATTATTTCTTGGAGATGCCTAGTGGACTAGTTTTGGAACTAAGAAACTGTTATTTTGTACCTGCGATGCGCAGGAATATTATTTCTGTTTCTTTGTTGGATATTTCTGGTTTTGTATTTAATATAGGGCATGGTAGAATTTCTATGCAATGTGGCAATATTATTTATGGAATAGTATTTCTTGAAAATGGCTTATATATCCTTGATCTAAAACGTGAAAGTTCAATCTATAACATAAATACTAAAAGGATTAAACAAAATGAAATTAATCCTACTTACATCTGGCATTGTCGACTTGGCCATATAAATGAGAAGCGCATAGCTAGGCTTCACTCTAGTGGAGTGCTAGGGTCATTTGACATCCAGCCTTATGACACATGCGAATCTTGTTTGAGAGGCAAGATGACAAAGGCGCCTTTTAGCAAGACTACTGAAAGGGCCTCAGAGCTATTGGAGCTAAAACATTCCGATGTATATGGCCCAATGAGCACTAGTGCTAGATCTGGTTTTCTGTACTTCGTCTCCTTCACGGATGACTTCAGTAGTTACGGTTACATGTATCTGATGAAGCATAAGTCTGAGACTCTCTAAAGGTTCAAGGACTTTAAGAATGAAGTAGAAAACCAACTTGCCAAGAAAATAAAAGCACTTCGGTCTAACCGAGGGGGTGAATATTTAAGCCAAGATTTTGACTCGTTTTGAGAGAGTGTGGGATCATATCCCAACTCACTCCTCCTGGTACACCCCAGTGGAATGGAGTGTCAGAAAAGAGGAATAGGACCTTACTAGACATGGTCCGCTCGATGATGAGTCATGCTACAGTCCCTGTCTCCTTTTGGGGATACGGTTTAGAGACAGCTGCTTACATTCTTAATAATACACCAAGCAAGGCAGTTGAGGGAAAACCATATGAACTATGGAAAGGCCGAAAGCCCAATGTTTCCTTCTTGAAGATTTGGGGCTGTGATGCACATGTTAAGAAATTGACAAGTGGCAAACTCGAGTCCAAATCTGTCAAGTGCCAGTTTGTGGGTTACCCTAAGGAAACTAAGGGTTATTACTTCTACGATCCGGCTAAAACAAAGTTTTCATAGCTAGAAATGCAGTCTTTTTGGAGAAGGAATTCCTTTCCAAGAGAGACAGTGGGAGTAATGTTGAACTTTCAGAAGTTCAAGACTCACAAACTCCTGCAACTACTGCTGAGGATGCTTCGGGAACCAATTTGACTACTCAAGAAATTGAGGAACCAGAAATGGTTGCACAGGACCTTAGAAGGTCTGGTAGGACATGTCATCAGCCAGAGAGGTACGACTTTCTCGTGACTGATGATGGGGACCTTATGGTCGTTGACCAAGAGGAGCCCAAGACCTATCAGGAGGCCGTTGAAAGCCCACACTCAGATCAATGGCCCAAATCCATGGAGGCTGAGTTGCAATCTATGCACGATAACCAAGTATGGAACTTGGTGGATCAACTTCTGGGTGCTAAGGTGATAGGTTGCAAGTGGTGTTTCAAGTTAAAGGCCCTGTATCTATAAGATGGTTAGTGGGAGCATTTCCACCATCCTAGTGCTGTATGTTGATGACATCCTTATCATTGGAAGCGACATACCAACACTGCAAGGGGTTAAGCAGTGGTTGAGTAGGTGCTTCGCAATGAAGGACTTAGGCGAAGCTGAGACGATCTTAGGGATTAGGATCTACAGAGATAGATCCAATCGGCTTCTAGGCCTAAGTCAGGCCACGTACATTGACCAGGTTCTAAAAGGATTCAGCATGGACAAGGCAAAGAAAGGATTCTTGCCTATGCGCCATGGGTTAAAGCTGAGTAAGAAAGATGGTCCTAAAAGAAAGAAGGACCGGGAGAACATGAAAAGATCCCTTGTGCATCTGCTATTGGATCTATCATGTACTCCATGTTATGTACGAGACCTGATGTCGTGTTTGCACTAAGTATGGCTAGCCAGTACCAGTTAGACCCCGGTAAGGAACACTGGAAGGCAGTCAAGGCAATCTTGGAGTACCTTAACCGGACTAAGGATGCTTTCTTAGTGTATAGAGGTCAAGATGAGCTGGTAGTGTCAGGTTACACTGATGCAAGCTTTGAGACAGATGAGGATGAGAACCAATCACAGTCTGGTTATGTTTTTCTCCTGAATGGTGGTGCCATTAGTTGGAGGTCCTCAAAGCAGGCCACCATTGCTGACTCTACAATGGAAGCTGAGTACATAGCTACGTGCCAAGCTCAAAGGAAGCCGTTTGGATCATGAAAGTCATAACTGAGTTAGGAGTAGTGCCCACTATCCTAGACCCAGTTGATGTTTTTGTAACAACAACGGGGCCATCGCACAAGCTAAGGTGCCCCGGTCACACAAGAGATCCAAACATGTACTCAGAAAGTTTCACCTCATTCGGGAGATCGTGAACATAGGTGACATATCATTGCAGAGGGTTGACACCAAGAATAATGTCGCTGATCCATTCACCAAAGCGCTGTTGCAAACACAGCACGATGGTCATACCAGATCTATAGGAATTAGGGCAATACCCACTTGGAACTAGTGCAAGTGGGAGATTGTTGGTGTGCCCTAGTTCTTAGGGCATTGGATTCTTGTATTTTGTATTATACATTAAGAGCCATGTATGAATACATTACTTGTGTCACATTAATAAAGGCAATTATTCTATTTCATTTATATCTTGTGCTATAATATGAGTAGAGTATCCATTGATTGATAATCATAAAACCAATCCCAGGTCTGTTCTAATCGTGGGAACGAATAGAACCACAGACTTGTATATTCGATGACTGTATGGTAGTTCTTAACTAGCCATAGTACTTTTATAGTTAGTCATGAATATGGCTACATGTTGTTGACATGGGACTGGATCGATCCGCATAAGAAAGCCACATGGTTGTCATGTCATAGGTCTTTCTTGAGTAGGTCTTTTTTGTCCTCAGACCAGATTTCATTATAATATCAATATGGAATCCGGTTCACTTTGACATACGCCTAACAGGTCTGTAAAAGGATGCTAAATACGGGTATGATTGGGTGGACCAGTGAACATGTTGATATTGATATGAAGTGATGGAATTGCCACTCGGGTGACACCGAGATGATATCATTGGCCACTTGATGAGTGGGACTGATAAGTGTATGGCCATACCCAAATAAGTTGGTTGCTTATTTGATTAATCAGTCAACTCAAGATCAAGAAATATAATAAACAACAAAAGAGGATGACAGACACCATGCCTCTTGTTTATTCATATTGATATCGTTAGGCAAAGGACACTATGAGATTACTACCTGGTGAGTGTCTTCTAAAGACTGCTGCATCTTTGTCTTAATTGGGGGCTGTAATGGTTTGCTAGAACCCACTTACAGTCTGTGGGCCTTGGGCCTACTGCCAACATAAAGACAGACCCATAGGATCGTGCACATAGATCAACTGAGCTGGAACTTATAGAAATTGTACATGTAATGTACATTGGAAGGAATGCTTTAATTAATTAGTTGACATTCGCTGTCAAGGTAATTCATTTACATTGGGTTGAATTTAATTTAATTCATAAGTTTACGTAATGTAATTAATTAATTTATCAATTAATTGAATTACATAAAGTAAACAATTAATTAAATAATTTTCCTAAGTAGGAAAATTAAATACATGTGTTGTATTAACTTAAGTGTGATTTAATTTTATTTAGGGGTAATTAAATTTAGCCAAATGGAATTAAATTACATAGTATATACTTTTTAATTAAAGTTTATTTATGTAATTATAATCCTAGTGGGCTTGGGTTTAATTAACCTAATTAAAACCCAACTAGACAAGGTGTCTATATAAGGGCACACTTAAGGAAGAAAAACCTAATTCAACTCTAATTAATTGTTGGAATTTTCAGCCACCAATTGTAGGCCCAAAACAGCCGAAAATCCCAGCATTAAACCTCCATTCCTTCGCGTCTTCGGCTAGCACCGGTTCCCGCTCAATAGTTGGTCATGCACCGGACTTTGGAGATCGCAGTTTCAAGAAACGATTCTGTAGCAGTCTCTAGAGGAGACGAATCCGGTGAGTTAATCTCTCTTGATTCTTATTTGATTTTATTCTAATCAATGGTAATTAGACACGATAGGTGGATTCTAGGAAATTTTAAACGGTGTATTTTCCGCTGCGCCACGTTATTTTTCCAATGACGAATCCCAACATAGTGAACCCCTGGACCCTATAGAAATCTCGAGGAACCACTGAAATCGAGCGAATCGGCATTTTCAAAATGAGAAAACCATTTTTTGGGTTCTAGATGCTATAGTTACACGACTGTAGTTGTTACAATCGCACGACTGTAATTAGAGTTGCACGGCTCTTACTACAGTTGTACGACTATAGTCTCTAAAAGGAGGCAGAATCGCAGAACGACCCATATGGATGTCGTTACATGATGCTGTCTTCAGAATCAAACCTTTTTTGGTGTGTTCATTGCTTTCGGACCCTAAATGGATGTTGGATTTAGGAAACGCGCACGAACAAAACCCTTAGTTTTGGGATAACAGACCTGCTAAATGGAAAAATTTGCATAAAATCGAGCGAAATGGTTTTCCAAAATTATTTTTCAGCATAAATCCTACAGGGCGTTTCAAAACCATTTTCTAGGTTTAGCCAGGCCAACTGGTTGATGTTGGAAATGCCCTAGTCCCGAGGCATTGGTCCTTGTGTTTGTATAATACATTTGGACATTAATGTGAACTTGATGTATTATACAATTTGTGTCAAGGAAATAAAGGCATTAATTTATTTATTATATGTCTTGTGCTATATTTTAAATAGAGTATCCAATGGACATATCCATATCCATATTGTCAAGTGTGAGGCACTTGGCAGTAAGACTATGGATAGGGAAAATGATATGACCATGAAGTTATCTGTAGTCTGTTCTAATCGTAGGAATGAATAGAACTAAAGACTATCATTAGCCTGGTTGTATGGAGGTGTCTTACTGGTCATAGAACATGGGATGTCAACCAGGTTAATGGATACATGCAAAAAGGGCATGGTACTGGATCGATCCATTTAACTAGAATCTACATGGTATAGTATCACAAATGATTCTCGTGTAGTACTTGTACGGATCCTTAGACCAGACCATATGATGCTGTTGCATATGAAGTGGCACACTTTGGTGTACGCCCAACAGGCTTGTAAAAGGGTGCCAAGTATGGGTACGTTCGGGTGTGTCAATGAGCATGGCAGTACTATGGATATGCAGAAGGGAATGTCACTCAGTGATTCACTGAGACGATATCATCGGCCTCTTGAAGAATGCTACTGATAAGTGTGCGGCTGCACCCAAACAAGATTGGATCTTGTTTGTGAGCATCAATTCATTCGGGATCAAGTAAATGTCCGGACACAATAGATGGTGATACTTCCATGCCTCTGTGTTGGACACCGATATCAATGACATGGGATGTACAAGTTCAAACCACAGGGCTACGGTGATAGTTTGACTGCTATCTCCATCTTAATTAGGGGCTGTAGTGGCTTGCTAGAGCCCGCCTGCAGTCTGTGGGCATTAGCTCACTGCCAACATAAAGACGGGCCCATCGGATCGTACACATTGAACGTCTGGACTTTAACTAGTCGGATTATATGTGTACTTGGAGTATACACATGGAAGAGAGAGAGATCATTTAATTATATTATATGGATCAATTAGATTGATCAAACTAATATAATTAAATTTCATTTTGGCAGTCTCTTAATTAATTCAAGGAATTAATTTATGAGATTATTTCCTAGGTGAAATATTATTACATGTATAGGTTCACATGTATTTCATTTTATGTATGTCTAATTTAATCCCTTGATTAAATTAATAGAGCAAATGAATTTTAATTTAAATGTATGTAACATATATTATATGGTATTATATATATATATAAATGTTATATTAAAGTTGCATTTGATATTAATTAAATGAAGGGAATTAAATTTGGGCTTAGTCATAAAATGAACAATGCCCATATGGAGTGGGATTTTATTTGGCCGAAAGTTTGCATTGAAAGGGATGATAAGAATGAGTCGTTTTGTTAGACAAAAAGTAATGATGAAGATGGTGAGTCATGCATGACTTTTTGGTAAGCAAAGTTGGACTTTGCTTCTCAGATATTTTGTTTATTCTTATGGTAAGAATGGAAAAGCAAATATTACATCTTCATTTTCTTCTTCTTTTGGCCGAATGTCATTTTTGGCAAGAGAGGATGAGTCATTCTTTTCATCATTAGAATGGTGAGTCATTGGTTTGACTTTGATGAAGCAAAGTTGGACTTTGCTTTCCTTGTGTTGATCTTCTTTTCTTTAAGTTAAAAGAGAATAAAAAAAAAATCAGCCATGACTTACCTTGGTTGGCCGTGAGTTATATTTCTTTTTTTGAAAAAGAAATTTGGCCAACTTTATGCATCATGTTTCTTTTGGTAAGAAATGTGAGAGCTCACTTGGATGAAATTGATTTTATTTCTTTTGGAAAGAAATATAGGACATCAATATTTCATTAAGTGTGCCGCCTCTCTCTCCCTCTGTTCTTGGTAAATCCGAGCCGCTAGCACAGGTTGGGTCTGACAGTCGTTCGTGTATGTGACGTTGGAGGGAGTCGGCTTCGATTCCTGCAGTCCGTGCATCTGTCTCTTTAAGAGATTTACCGGGTAAGTTTCTGAACTTCTCTTTATGGTTTTAAGTTTTTGATTTCCACATCTTAAGCTCTTGGGCCGGATTCGAGGAAATCGACACGTATTTCCGCTTTTATCGGTCGGTTTCCCTTGATGAATTCCAACAGTTGAGTCGACTCGGCTATCCCCTAAATGCATGCTCCCATTCCTAAAAATCCCAATTCTATCCAACTTGAGTCCTATTTGTGTTGTGATATAAATTGTGCAAACCGTTTATTTTGCAGCTTTTAATTTTTCCTTATTTTCATTTTTGATGTACTTTGATAGATTTTTGTGTAAATTAGGCGACTATAATTTTCTAGAATATTCGTGTATTTAGGTGTTTGTAAATGTGAGGATGAAAGCTTTTTATTTTTATTCAATCTGGTTGTATAAGCGGCCTTAATTCTTATTCTTTTAACTACTGGGATGTATGGTTTACTTATTCTGTAATTTATTTTGTCGTTTGCTTGAGCATGGGCTAAATAAACATAAATTGGGTAGAGAAAGATAATAATGCAAATAAAATATGGTAATATGAATTGTAAAGTGAAAGCAAGCTTGAGGTTGAGTAAGTCCCGAACCTTAAATCTCTGGATTAGGTACAGTAGTCTACCCTCGGTAGGGAGCTGTACCAGAATTTCCCGGATGAGCTGATCCAGGTGGCAACTCTGTCACTAATCTTGGAATTTATGTTTCGAGGTCTTTAAGTTAAAAAATGGGAAAGGTTTACTACAAAAGGGTTCCAAGTAAATCAACATATTTCCTATAGATAATCAAAATCCCGTTTTCCAAAAACTCAAAACGCAATTCGATTTGTTTCTCCTTTTCCCCTGTTTGTTTCACCACGTTCTGCTTTTAAGGTCGTTCGCTCACATATAATAACAATGCAGCCATGAGATAATATTTGTGCACTTATTGCTAGAGCCATGTAGCTGTGTCGATGACCATACAAATTTTATTTGTGGGCAAAACCCAAAGATGAAAAAAAACATAGCAACTTGGAAAATGTATGAAATGACTCTCAAATGATGGAAATATGCAAGAATGTAAATGGTTTCTCAGAAACATACCTTTGATGCATAAATCCACTACTTTTACGAGTTTGGAAACGTCTCAAAGGAGCTAAAGATTGTTGGGTTTCGGTTAAGGTTACACAAGCCCAAAATCTTCAAGAATCCTCAATAGTTATAGGTTTGTGTTTGCATTTTAGTCTCTAAACCTATTGTTTAATCTTAGTGACGTGTTTTCATATGATTTCTAACAAGTTTTATACCCTAATTCTAAAGAATCAAGCAAGAAAATTAAAGAAAAAGTTCAAAGTTCTTCCTTTTCTTCCCTTTTCTCTCTAGCTCTCCCAAAAGTCTAATCCTGGATTCAAGCCTCACAAATGACCGTCCATTTTCTCTCTCCTTATCCCTTTCCTTTTATACTTCTTTCAATTTAGAAATCTAGATCCAATCTAAATGCAAGTGGGATGGATTATTAAACATCTGTACGAATATGACCTACATGTGTATGGTTATAGTCAGTACTCGTATGAATTTTGATGATGGACTACAAACCCTAATTTTGTTTGGTTTAGCAATATGGAGCTTTAACCTTGAGTTGTCTTTAACTCACGTGGGTACAGAAACACATAAAAGAAAATTTTTTTCCTCATCATTGAAATTAGGAATTAAAATCTCATGCTCACACCTGCCCTTAGCTTCGGTTGGAGGACTTAGCTAACCACTACCTTTTAGGGTTGTGTAGGACCAGTTACCTTTTAGAGTCGTGTAGGACTGTTCACCTTTCAGAATTCGCTAGTCAAGGTTCGGTACTCGTGGAGTACCTAAAAGGTTTGGAATAAAGGGAAACATTGGTAAGTGATCATGGCTGCATTAAAAATTTCCAATATGCATATCAAGTAGATGATGATATGAAAAAATGCTTCATATGCGATTATGCCAACACCAAACTAGTTAGTGTGTATGTCACACAGATGATGATATGAAAAAATGCTTCCCATGTGATTATGGTTGCACCAAACCAGTTAGTGTGTATGTCGGACAAATGATCTCACGGTTATGAAATAAATGAGTTGGTGAACGTCACTAGACACTATGCACACTGGTGCATGCAAGAAGCAAGTTAGTCTGTGTTAGATGACATAAGGCGTGTGCATGTGAAATGAGTGGATTAATGTATAGCACATAATATGGTGTTTGTAGTCTTGAATGATCAGATTGATGTATGTTGTATAAGATGGTGCACATTTATGTGATATGGGTGAGTGAATGTATGTCGCACTATATGGTGTGTATCCATGTGTATGAAGAAAAATAATATGGGCATTACACAAGTGATTGAATGCATGATGATGTGAAATGCATATACATTCTTGTGCAAGGAGTGAATTATTGATACTATGTGCAAAGGGATGAATGCAATGTTGGGATTCGTCACGGGAACCGACTGATAAAAGTGGAAATACACGTCGATTTCCTGGAATCCGGTCCCAGGAGCTTAAGATGTAGAAATCAAAAACTTAAAGGATAAAGAGAAAGTTCGAAAACTTACCACAAAGTCTCTCTAAGAGACGGATGCGGACTGTAGAAATCAAGTGTAGATTTCCTCCACCGATGCGTACACTAATGGCTCTCGGACCGAAACCCGTGCTAGCGACTCGGATGACCGGAAGAGAGGGAGAGAGGGGCGGCACACAAGAAGAAATATGGCTGTCCAATTTTTCTTTCCAAAAGAAAAATAAAACCATTTTTTCAAGTGAGCACATATGTTTCTTACCAAAAGAAAAATGAATGCAAAATCTATGGGCAAATTATTTCTTGGATTTGGTTTTGATAAAAAACGGGTTTTGTTTATCTTCTTTTAGGGAAAATCATTTGTTTGTTTAAAAATTCATTTTATAGAAAATATTTCCCCATTTTATTACTTAAAGAGCTCAAAACCTAAATTTCAAGATCAGTGACAGAGTCGCCACTCGGATCAGCTCATCCGAAAAATTCTGGTACAGCTCCCTACCAGGCGTAGACTGCCATACCTAATCCAGAGATTTAGGGTTCGGGCAATTTATCTATTCAACATCGAGCTTGTATTCATTTTATAATTTATATTACCGTATTTATTCAATTTATTATCTTTCTCTACCCAATTTCGTTTATTTATCAGTCGATGCTCAAACAAATGACAGAAATAAATTGCAGAAAAATAAACCATGCATCCAAATTATACAACCAAATTGAATAAAAATAAAAACTCTCGTCCTCATGTTACAAGCACCTAGAATACACGGATATCTGAAAATTTACAAACGCCTAGAATACATGAATTACTTGATTAATTACACCAAAAATAATAAAAAAAGGAAAATAAATGCTGTGAAACAGACGGTTAGCACAGTTTATATCACAAGCACAAATAGGACTCACGACAGGATAGAATTGGGGTTTTTAGGAATGGGGGCATGCATTTAGGGGGTAACCGGGTCGACTCGGCCTGCCGGTCCGGTTAGACCTGGAAAACGGTTTTGAAACGCCTTGTAGATTTTGTGCTGGAAAACAATTTTAGAAAATTATTTGGCTCGATTTCATACAAATTTCCATATTTTAGCAGGTCTGTTATCTCGGAACTCAGGGTTCCGTTCATGGAGTTATCCTAATTTCAAAAACATCTAGGATCTGAAAACAGTGAACACGGCAAAAATGGTTTAAATCCGAAAACAGCATCGCGCTACGACGTCTGTACGGGTTGTTGTGCGATTCTGTCTCTTTCTGGAGATTACAGCCATACGGCTGTAATTAGAGCCGCATGACTGTAGTTAGAGCCATGTGACTGTAATTTAGGGCCGTGCAGCTGTAATTTCCAAAACCCGAAAAATGGTTTTCTCGTATATTGAAAATCGCTATTTTGCTAGTTTTCAGTGTTTCTCGAGGATTTTTATAGGTTTCGGGGGTCTGCTAACGCTGGACTACGTATCCAGTTCGGATCGAATGACCCCGAAATTCAAAAAATAAAATCCAAGGAAAAAATTAAAAACCTAACACCCGTACGTATAGAAATCCGAAAACCAAAGTTGAATAACGTACCAATGTATTTGGGCCGAAAAACATCACAAGAGAACATATAAAAATGGAAAACGGGCTTTTTCGGCCAATCAGGCATTTTTGAGTTTTTGCCCAGGAGGAACATAGCCATGTGGCTCTGCGGTTAGAGCTGCACAGCTCTGTTCCAAGGGAACATAGCCGTACGGCTGTGTTCTTAGAAAACACAGCCGTATGGCTCTGTTCGGGTAGCTGGTTTTCCAAAAATTGACAAAACATAGGAAAAATGCATAGAAAATGCAATGAACACAAGTTTAAGGCCTCTCAGAGTTTACCTTGATGTTGTTCCAATGTGCTGGATAATCAGAAACGGATTAAAAAGCGAGAATGTGCTTCGAATCCTCGAACGTTCTAAAATCCCGAAAACGAATCCCGAACCAATCCAAAACGAATCCGAAAATGTATCCGGACGAATGAGCAATGGTGTATACTTGTTATAGGATGATTAAGGTATGAATTTGGGCTTGGATCTTCAATTTCTCTCAACCTCCCTTTCTCTCTTCCTCTTCCTCCCTTTTTCAAGCTTTTTCCCCTTTTTTCTAACTTCACTTCCCTCGGCCGAAAACTATTTCCTTTCTCAAAAATCCCCCTTTTTGATTTTTGATTTTCCCTTTTATATTTTTCAATTTCATCATTACGAGAATTAATTACGCCTCCTGATCATTTCGGCCAAAAAAATCAAATCGCCCCCATTTCAGCAAGGTGCTCAAACCCACCAGAGCCGTGCAGCTCAAAGTGCTAGCAACTAGGGCTGGCGGCTCTGACCTAGAGCTATGTGGCTATAGTTCTAAAACTATAACCGTGTGGTTTCGGGTAGAGCTGGGGCAGACAACCCTAATTCCTACGCTCGCCTCTAAACCCTAAACTCACTCGAGGGACCTTTCTCGGGGTTTTCGGATCTTGGACGGTTTGGTTTTCGGAGCGTTCGAGGCATTTCAAGTGATCCCCTACTCTTTTCCAAGTCTGACTGCTAAAAGGTAAAAAAGGATTTTCATGACGGAGGTCGGGAAAACCCATGCTTATAGGCTGCCCCTTGCGGGTTCAAAGTCGATTCATGATCGGGCTATAGAGCCTGAATTAAGTTTGGTCTCGTGATTGGGAGCACGATGAGAAAGGAAAAGAAGACACACCTGATGCCTCTCGCTGGGGATATTGTCTTTGGTCTCGAGTTCTAGCTCTCTGTGGTGGAGCTGGCCTGTTGAAGTCAACTCTCAGTGGTGGAGCTGTACTAGTGACGTCGGTTCTCTGTGGTGGAGTGTACCATTGGAATTTGCTTCTTCGTGTGGTGGAGCATACCGGTGAAGTTGACTCTCCGTGTGGTGGAGTGGATTGATGAGGTTAGGTATAGCTACTGGAATCGGCTCTCTGTGGTGGAGCATACGTGTTGAAGCTGACTCTCCATGTGGTGGGTATACCAAGTGAAATTGGGATTGTTCTTTGGATCAGCTCTCCATGGTGGAGCATACCATTGAAATTGAGTTGAAAGCGTGTATTTATTCCTTGATCGACAATTTTGGAAACAAAAATTTTTGCCCCTTCGATCAAGAATAAACACGGCTTGGTTATTTTGCCCCTGGATACCTGCAAAAGGCAAGAAATACCCTTCTCAAGATTATATTGGAATAAATGGAAATTGTGAAAAATCAAGAAAGAACATGTTTACCTATGCATCAAAGCCGTACGGCTCTGTTTTGGCATAACAGAGCTGTGCGGCTGTAATAGAGCCGCGTGGCTCTATATAAAGGGGATGGACGGTCATTTTCACCAAAATTCCCTTTTCTTCATCTTCTTTACTCCTTTTTCTCTCAAAACTTTATCCTACATTCCTACAACCAAAAATGTTGAAGAAGATACGAAAAGCCCTTCGCCTCTCTCCAGGAGTCGATCGCATACTGCGGGATCAGGAGAAATGATCCCATACCTGTCACACTCAAACTGTCTACGTATATGTGTCAAAAACTGGTTAGTTTCTCCAAATTTTCTCTTTTTTCAATTTTTTGGATTTCTGTAAATGTAGACAAAATTAGGTGAAATCACATGAAATTGATGCATGTTTGTAATATATTATGCCCCTAGGAACTTGATTGGTGATTTAGATTTGATTTCAGGGCAAAAAATCGCAAAACCTAGGTTTTGGAAAAACTATCGGTTTCAAACAAAGCCATACACCTCATTGAAAAAGCCATGTGGCTTTGTTCTGAATAACAGAGTCGTGCGGCTCTGTCTTCTAAGAACACAGCCATGCAGCTGTAGTATAACCTTGCATCTCTGTTCAAGTCAAAAAGAGACTTTTTTTCATGCTTTAATTCTATTTTGATGCTTTATTCGACTTATTTAATCAATGCACAACATGAAAAACTCATAAAACTCCCTATTCATTGTTTTACATGAGCGGACCCTAAACCGTGATCTGGTATAGGAGGCTCCCTGGTGAGGTGAGGGAGATTGTCGACTCCACCGGGCTGGACCAGCTTGTATGCTCGATGTGTGAGGTCCTGCCCCGGACGAGCAGGGGCCTGTTGATGGCGGTATTGGAGAGGTGGATGGACTCCACCCATACCTTTCATTTCCCGATCGGTGAGTTCACGATTACGCCCAAGGAATTTGTGGCTATCACCAGGATATCATTTGGTGGGCGTACCATCGAGTTTAATTAGACGCTAGAGCGAGGAGGTTTCCGCTCAAAGGCCATCGCCAATTGATCGGCTTGTCTCCCCAGGGTAAGCGGGTCCAGGGTAGCATGCTGTAGGAGTACTGGCTGGGCAGGCAGGCCGGCCTCCTTGAGGGCTCCACTTTCTCTCCTAGGGATGCGAGGCGCTATGCCAGGGCATTCTTACTGTACACCTTGAGCACCCTGCTTTTCCCGACAGGCCAGAGTGACCTGAACCTGGCCGTTCTACCTTCGTCTGATCCAGTTGGAGGACATAGGGAGTTTGAACTGGGGACGAGCCGAATTAGCTCAGTTATACTATAGCCTCGATATCTGTGCCTAGGGGAAACATAGGGAGCTAAAGGGCTTATGGATTGTCATCCACGTGAGTTTCTCGATCATTCCTTTTTTTTTCTGACTTTCTAATTATGTAAATTTGGGCGTACGAGTATGCCTTCGTCCCCCAGCCAAAACTAGGCATACTAGATGCTGCAGACCTCCCTGATTTCTCGCGATTGAGGCGGTGGCTGGGCTTCAGTTGGATAGAGATGGACAATGACCCGTGGGACTACCGCCAGTTGCTGGCTAACATGTCATTCGAGGCAGTACACATCTTCCTTCCCTTTCCATTCTGACTTTTGTTGCCTTATAGCTACTTCTCCTATTTTCTTATTTTTGTTTTTCTGATTTCAGCTGGTCAAGGAACCATGGGGAGGAGCCATGTTGTCCCCAGAGATGGTGGACGCCAGGAGGCTGACACCCGAGCGGTTCGTCATGGAGAGCCCCTTCGGCTTGGAGTGGTATTTAGGGGAGTGGGTCGCTGACTGGCGTGCTGGCCCTACAGAGCGCAAGATCCCACCTGCACCACTGGTAGGGCTTTTCTAGCCACATCTGCTATCGGCTGAGGACCACCCCGACCTCTTCGGGTCTGGGTATGTTGCTGACGAAGTGGAGGGGGACTACTCCTAGTTCATCGATACACAACTTCTCCCTCCAACCGAGACTATGTAGCTGTACTCCTATTCATCGTTTATCTGTGTCATTCTGTTTGTTTGCTGACACCCCCTTTTTAGGCATCTGGGAGTGGGAGAGGCAAACGTCCCCACACTTCTTCCGATAGGCGTTCTAGCAGCCGCGGGTCCCAGACCGCTGGTGGTTGGGGAGACGGAGGTTCTTTAGCAGGTGTGGATGAGTATGGCGCTGACGCCGAGATAAGGCATGCTAAGCCCATTCCCCCGGGAGTGCCCCCAGTGGTCCCTCTTTCCGGCTTCATTCTAGGCCACCTTAAGTACATGGTGGAGCCAGCGGTGTTGCTGATGGACGAGTTCGGGAACCCTTACCAGGCCAACCTTTGTTGGGATTCGTCATCGAAAAAATAATGTGGCTCAGCGGAAAATTCACAGTTTAAAATTTCTTAGAATCCACCTATCGTGTCCAATTACCATTGATTAGAATAAAATCAACTTGAATCAAGAGAGATTAACTAACCGGATTCGTCTCTTCTAGAGACTGCTGCAGAATCATTTCTTGAAACTGCGATCTCCAAAGTCCGCTGCACAACCAACTATTGAGTGGGAACCAGTGCTAGTCGAAGACACAAAGGAATGGAGGATTAATGCTGGGATTTTCGGCTGTTTTGGGGCTGCTATTGGTGGCTGAAATTTCCAGCAATTAATTATGTTTTTAATTAGGGTTTTCTTCCTTAAGTGTGCCCTTATATAGACACCTTGTCCAATTGGGTTTTAATTACGTTAATTAAACCCAAGCCCACTAGAATCATAATTACATAAATAAACTTTAATTAAAAAGTATATACTATGTAATTTAATTCTATTTGGCTAAATTTAATTATCCCTAAATAAAATCAAATCACACTTAAGTAAATACAATACATGTATTTAATTTTCCTACTTAGAAAAATTATTTAATTAATTGTTTACTTTATGTAATTCAATTAATTGATAAATTAATTAATTACATTATGTAAACTTATTAATTAAATTAAATCAACCCAATGTTAATTAATTACCTTAACATCGAATGTCAACTAATTAATTAACGCATTCCTTCCAGTATACATTACATGCACAATTTCTATAAGTTCCGGCTCAGTTGATCTATGTGCACAATCCTATGGGTTTGTTTTTATGTTGGCAGTAGGCCCAAGGCCCACAGACTGTAAGTGGTTCTAGCAAACCATTACAGCCCCCAATTAAGATAGGGATGCAGCAATCTTTAGAAGACACTCACCCGGTAGTAATCTCATAGTGTCCTTTGCCTAACGATATCGATATGAATAAACAAGAGGCACGGTGTCCATCATCCTCTTTTGTTGTTTATTATATTTCTTGATCTTGAGTTGACTGATTAATCAAATAAGCATCGACTTACTTGGGTATGGCCGTACACTTATCAGTCCCACTCATCAAGTGGCCAATGATATCATCTCGGTGTTACCCAAGTGGCAATTCCATCACTTCATCATCAATATCAACTTGTTCACCTGTCCATCCAATCATACCCGTATTTAGCATCCTTTTACAGACCTGTTAGGCGATGTCAAAGTGAACTGGATTCCATATTGATATTATAATGAAATCTGGTCTGAGGACAAAAGCGACCTACTCAAGAAAGAACTATGACACGACAACCATGTGGCTTTCTTGTGCGGATCGATCGAGTCCCATGTCAACGACGTGTACCTATATTCATGACTGACTATATAAGTACTATGGCTTGTTAAGAACTGCCATACAGTCATCGAATATACAAGTCTGCGGTTCTATTCATTCCCACGATTAGAACAGACCTGGGATAGGTTTTATGATTATCAATCAATGGATACTCTACTCATATATAGCACAAGATGTAAATGAAATAGATTAATTGCCTTTATTAGTCAGATTAAGGCACGTCAAGATTGCCTTGACTGCCTTCTAGTGTTCCTAACTAGGGTCCGACTAGTACCGGCTAATCATACTTAGTGCAAACCCAACATCAGGCCTTGTACATAACATGGAGTACATGATGGATCCTATAGCAAATGCATAAGGGATCTTTTCCATACTCTCCCGGTCCTTCTTTGTTTTAGGACCATCTTTCTTACTTAGCTTCAACCCATGGCGCATAGGCAAGAATCCTTTCTTTGCCTTGTCCATCCTGAATCTTTTCAGAACCATGTCAATGTACGTGGCCTAACTTAGGCCTAGAAGCTGATTGGATCTATCTCTGTAGATCCTGATCCCTAAGATTGTCTCAGCTTCGCCTAAGTCCTTCATTACGAAGCACCTACTTAACCACTGCTTAGCCCCTTGCAGTGTTGGTATGTCACCTCTAATTATAAGGATGTCATCAACATATATCACTCAGAAGGTGGAAACGCTCCAAATAACCATCTTATACACACAGGGCTCATCAGAATTCTGTGTGAAGCCATATTCCGTAATGGCCTCATTGAATCTCTAATTCCATGACCTCGATGCTTGCTTCAATCCATAAATGGATCTTTGAAACTTGCATACCCGGTTTGGATACTTTGGATTGACAAAACCCTTAGGTTCTGCCATGTACACATCCTCGAGTAGCTTTCCATTAAGGAAAGCGGTCTTAACATCCATCTGCCATATCTCATAATCGTACCATGCAACTATTGCTAGTAGTATCCTAATGGATTTGAGCATAGCAACTGGTGAAAAAGGTTTCATCATAGTCAATTCCTTGAACTTGCCTGAATCTTTTTGCCACTAATCACCCCTTGAAGGTGTTGTCGGCCTTTAACTTGAAACACCACTTGCAACCTATCACCTTAGCACCCGGAGGTGGATCAACCAAGTTTCATACTTGGTTATCGTGCATAGATTACATCTCAGCCTCTATGGCTTTGCGCCATTGATCTGAGTGTGGGCTTTCAACAGCCTCCTAATAGGTCTTAGGCTCCTCTTGGTCAACAACCATAAGGTCCCCATCATCAGTCACGAGAAAGCCATACCTCTCTGGCTAATGACGTGTCCTAGCAGACCTTCTAAGGTCCTGTGCAACCGATTCTGGTTCCTCAATTTCTTGAGTAGTCAGATTAGTTCCTGAAGCATCCTCAGTAGTAGCTGCAGGAGTTTGTGAGTCTTGAACTTCTAAAAGTTCAACATTACTCCCACTGTCTCTCTTGGAAAGGAATTCCTTCTCCAAGAAGACTGCATTTTTGGCTATGAAAACTTTGTTTTCCATCGGATCATAGAAGTAATAACCCTTAGTTTCCTTAGGGTAACTGTAAGCATGAGATTTTTCTGACCTCGGTGATGAGAATTACTTAGTTACCTGTGGACCGGATGGACTCGAACGGGATTTGGAAGCGACCGGAATGCTGCCTCGAGAATCTTAAACATTCTGAAAACCAGGCTATCCATGATCTGAAGCCCTAAAAAAGGTCTCTCGAATCATTCCTAAGGTTTGTTCTGAATGTCCGACTTTTCGACATTCCGCCCTAACTCTTGGTAGAACAGGGCGGCTCTGGTATTTTGAACCACAGCAGGCCGGCTCTAGTGGTCAAGAATAGTTGCTCTGCAAAGCAGAGCAACTTGTCTTGGCAGGGAAAGGGTTTTGGTAGATTTTCAGAAATTTCAGTCGGCTGATTGATGGAACGAGAAGGAGAGAGAGGGAGAGGCAGTTAAAAAGAAAGAAAAAGAGAGAGTAGGGGAGGCTTTTCAATCTAAAAAGAAAAAGAAAGAGAAAGAAACAGAGAAAAAAAGAAAAGAAAAAAAAGAGAGAAAGAAAAGAAGAAGAAGAGAGATTGAGAGGAGTTAAAGCAACTCCCACAAACAATCTATTTAGGACCATAAGTTGATCTCAAAACAATAACAACACAACTCACAACCTTTACTCTTTGATTCGGGATCATTTCGGCTCGGTTTCGGATCGTTCTGGGTTGATGTGGGATTCGGCCGGTTGAGTTCCCAGTGCATATTCCAAAGAGTCCAATCCGTTTCTTGATGCTCCAAGTCTCCAAACAACAATCAAGGTAAACTCTGAGAGGCCTTAAAACTCGTCTGCATCTGAGTTTCGGTGCGTTTCTGTTATTTTTGCGAAAATCCGTAAGATGGGTTGCCCACCATAGCCGTACTGCTATGTTCCTCAGGATCACAACTGGCTGGCTATGTTTCTGATGAACAGAACTAGCCAACTCTAACCTAGAGCCGCTCAACTCTGTTCCTTAGGGAAAGATCCTTGATCTGTCCCAAACAGCCGAAACAGCCCGTTTTCCACTTTGATTTTTCTGTTGTGACTATTCTTGGCCTCAAATCATCCCTATGTATTTGTATTTTGATTTTCTGACTTTTGTACGTATGGATATTAGAGTTTTTGATATTTCCTGGGTTTTTTTCCTGAGTTTTGGGGTTGTTTTATCCAAATCGGATCCACGATTCAGCATTAGCGGACCTTCGAATCTTACCAAATTCTCGGAGAATATTGAAAACGAGTAAAACAATGTTTTTACAAATGTTTTTGGAGTGGTTTATCGCATTTTGGACCCTAGATAGATGTTGAACTTAGGAACCCACACTAACGGAACCATGGATTACGGGATAACAGACCCATAAAAATGGAAATTTGCATGAAACCGAGTCAAATGTTTTATAAAAGTTGATTTTCCAGCACAAAAATCCACAGGGCATTTCAAAACCGTTTTCCAGGTCTAACTGGTCCGACCGGTCGGGTCGAACCAGTTACCCCCCTAAATGCATGCTTCCAATCCTAAAATCCCTATTCTATCCTGATTTGAGTCTTATTTGTGTTTATAATATAAACCGTGCTAACTAGTTTGTTTTGTAGCATTTATTTTTATTTCTATTGTATTTAATAGATTAATTCATGTAATTAGTCATTTGTATTATTTTTAGATCCTCGTATACTTAGGTGTTTGTAAAAGTGAGGACGAGAGTTTTTATATTTTATTCAATTTGGTTGTATAATCGGCCTCTATTATTCTTTTGTATATTTGCGTGAATGGTTTAATTTGCCACAATTTATTTTATGCATTTATGCTTTAGCACGAGGCTAATAAGATAAAATGAAATTGGGGTTAGAAATGATAATACATTGAATAAATATGATTTTATAAATAATAAAACGAATACAAGCTTGAGGTTAAGTAGGTAAGTTGCCTGAACCCTAAATCTCTGGATTAGGTACAATAGTCTGCACTCGGTAGGGAGCTGTACCGGACTTTCCCGGATGAGCTGATCCGGGTGGTGACTCTGTCACTGATCTCGAGATTTAAGTTTCAAGGTCTACAAGTGAAAAAAGGGGAAAATGTTTTCTACAAAGGAGTTTCCAAATTAAATCAATAGTTTTCCCAACTCAAGGTAACAAACCAGCTTTTCCACCAAAACCAAATTCAAACTAACAAAAATGTTTTCCCTGGTGCGCTTCATAGCGTCTCGACTCCCTTTTCATGAAAAAGGCCGTCCGCTCATAGTGGCGACTCTGCTGGGGATTTTAAGTTTCCTAAAACGTTTTTATTAAAACTTAAGGAACTTAGGCAACTATTGAAATATAACCTCGCTTGTATTCGTTTATCAATTTGTAAACATCATATTTATTCATACCTTTGCATATCATGACATTTTCTTCTTCTCAACCCCTCAAATACACTGTTTTGCCCTGGTTTACCCAAGATGGTGGCCTACCTCTACCGCCAGGATTGGAGACACCCGACGGGGTAAACCACTCATAGCTCGCATGACCTTACATCGTGTTCTACGGTGGGGAAGTGTTTATTCACTATGGGAGCCTGTACGACCCTTGGTTTGACTTTGGCCCACATGTAATGGTTTAGAAACTTCCCCTAGGATTACCAAAACACAAAATTAAACTTAAACAATCTAGCGTGCACCTTTGGTATCCCGTATTGATGCCAAAAAGACCTAACACCTAGGAAGAATGTGTGACCAATCGAAAGGAGAAATAAGGTTGGTAGGGAGAGCATAATTTTGCATATGCTAACGTTTGTTCCGTGGTGATTTTCTTTTTACTTTTCACGAAGCATCTAACGCATATAATCATTCATGTACCATTTTAACCATGTTTTTGTGTGGCCATCTTTAACACATATGCATATGTGTGACATCTATGCGAACCACGTCTTCGTGCAACCATGGCATTCTATTTATGTATTATACATACATCTCGTGTGCCAACATTTCCATAAAGCATACACGACATTATCCCGTGTGTCATGCATTCTAACCACTTTTTTCTACAGCCACTTGTGTTTTGTGTGACATACATATTCATGCCATTTCATTCCATTACACCTATTTAGGGACATTCTAAGAATGCCTATCATGATCATTTCATTTCATCCCATTTCGGGTACCCCAAAGCTACCCGTGGTCTGCCTGTGTGCCGGTTCGCATTTGGCCATTCTACTATATCATATCATTCACTAGAAAATCGCAAAGGTCTTAGGTCTTTGTCATGTATCAAGTCGCAAGACGATATAACACAACACATTTTTCATTCCATGTCCATTCATCATAAGCGTCACAGTGATGTCGAAGCTTTGCTTGTGTGTCACAATCCATATTGGAATTGTTTCATGACATTAATAATTCATTCGAGGTGCTCCATGAGTGTCCAAATTATTACACACATAGGAGCATATCATAACATTACCAAGTCATGCAAGGCGTTCCGCGAACGCCGAACCTTCATCCGTGTCTCTATTTACACGCGACTTGTTTGCAGCATCACTTCATGTTAGATGCCCCAAAAGCATCAGAATTCTATCCATGGAACAGCTTCCATGTGACCATGTCGCGCCATTTCATTTTGACCTACAAAGCATTGAAATTTTATCTGTGTGATGGTGCACACATGACCATTTCATAACACCCATTAGGTGCCCCGAAAGCACTGAACCTCTATGCATGTGTCGGCTCACGCACGACTTCTTTTGCATGACATTAGGCATTCTTAGAATGTCCAGAACAAAGAAATCACATCCATTATCATTTTCATTCACGAGGCATCAACACGCACAGTCATTTATGAATCTTTATCATCGCATTTTTATCAACATGTGCATGAGATTGACACTGCAGCCATGACATTTCATCCGTGTTTCGTTCACATCTCATGTGTGGCATGTTCACAAAGCATGCATCACTTCGTGTGTTATACATCCTAACCATGTCTTTGTGTAGCCATGACACTTTTTTTTTGTGTGACATATGCGTTCGTACCTTGCATGCATGACTTTGTCCTACATGTCATTCTAACAACATCTTCGTGTAGCCATCGACATTTTGTGTGACATGAACATTCATTCAAACCAATACATTCTGTTTAAATACAGGATGTTTCAAGGATGCCCATCATGATCATTTCATTTCATAACGGGTCTCCCAAAACCATCCGTGTTTTACCTGTACCCTGGTTTGCACTCGGCCATTCCGCTGTGCCATAACATTCACTAGGAGACCACAACAATCCCAGATCTATTTTCGTGTGGGGAGTCACATGACAAACATTGCACAACATCTCATTCATCCATCATTGGTGTCACAGGGATACCGAGATCTTACTTGTGTGTGGTTATCCACATCGGGTTGCTCATAACATTATCGAATCATCCAGGGTACTCCATGAGTGCCCAATTACTACACATATAGGGGCATTCCATGACATTACTAAATCATGGATGGAATTCCACGAACGCCGAATCTTTGTTTGTGCCTTAAGTTACACGTGACTTACCAATAACATCATTCCATATTGGATGCCTTAAAAGCATCAGAACTCTATCCGTGGGACGGTCCTCATGAGACCATTTCATATCACATCATAATCTACAAAGTGTCAAAACCTTATCTGTGTGTCGGCCACACATGACCATTTCACAATAAACATTAGGCGCCCTAAAGGTACCGAACCCCTGCCCACGTGTCGGATCATTCTAGTCTCCATCCATCCGACATCATTCAACCATGACTAAGTCACATCTCATTCATACATCAAGCCGTTTAGGTGCTCCCCGAGCACCGAAACACTATCTGTGTGTCCAGCACTCCATCCCATTTCATAACACCTCATTCCATTGCATTAAAGCCCAAGGTGCTCCCTGAGTGCCGAACTCTTCTCATGCCCCAAGCATGAACTCATCTCATTTCATCGCATAAAAACCCAAGGTGCTCCCCGAGAGCTGAAAATCTACTCGTGCTCTAAGCGTGAACTCATTTCATATCATCTCATAAAAGCCCAAGGTGCTCCTTGAGCGCCGAGGCGTCGTTTGTGTGCCAAGCACATCTCCTCATTCCATGTCATCCATGGATCCAAAGGTACTTCCCAAGTATCGAAGTTACACCCATACACCACACGCATGCATGCATCCATGACATGAAATTCCCTCGCAAGTATCATCTTGCTTCGACCCGTGGACACCCTCCGTGTCATTTTATCCATGTGGCGTATATTTATACGCCATGCCTTACTTTAGCAAGTAGCCTCTTCAACAGCATCCATTGCATCTGTATGTTTCTGTTCTTGACTTTGCATACAATTTGTTGGTTTAGAATAGTATAGCATGACATGGCATTACATGACATCATGTGTGCAACTCACCATCCATACACGTCACACCACACACTTATGCATACATCATTCCCTATTTGGTATCTGCCACACATACGTCTGTCGACACTAACGAGTGTTCATATCAGGGGAAGAGGAAAAGGATCTTGAGAATGGCCAACCCAAGGAACTTCAATGCCATAACAGATGTTGTGGAAGACTATGTCACTTCATCACGATTTTGGAAGGCAGTCAAGGAAGAAGCGGCAGCTATGTTGAGAGAAATGCTAGGGGGTGACCTTGACAGAATAGAGTGTTGGGAATTAATCGCACAAAACAAAAAAAAAAATATGCGCAGCGGAATTAAAAGATTAATCCCCACCAAGGACCCATGTACTTTGCATTGAATCGGAAGGAGGGTTAAAGAATTACCTTAATTCTTTGAAGATTGAATCAAAGGAACCAAGATAGCTTCCCTCTACGGTTGATCCACACGGAGCAATTCATTCACCGCGTGCTAGCGCCGGGATTGAAGAACAATTCTTCGAACGAGACTGAGAAAGCGAAAAATCATATTTTCCTTGGAGTTTTTTGAGAATTTCGGCTGCCACTATTCCTTGTTGTGGCTGCCGAAAATCCTTGTTGTGGTATGTTCAAAAAAAAATTAGGTTTTTAGGTTAGTTTTTATTTCCTTAAATAAAAACCCTAAAATAGTTAATTATAATTATAACCTAATACACCTATTAGTGATAATTATAAATTAACCCCCACAATTTAATGTTAATTCTCAATTAACATCAAATCAATTTTCCATAATACACATATGTATATATAATGTTATAATTAATTATATCTCTATATAATTTAATTATAACATGTAGCATACTTTATGCAACACTAATCACATTAATATTTATATACACATGCATAAATATATATCACTATATATATATTTATTCTCTTCCTCATTCATAAATTATTATCTCATAATAATTTATACCCGTTAAGATGAACTTCATTTTGCTCTTGTGTGTGACCCCATAGGATCATATTAATTGGCAATAAGGAAATTACCATAATGTCCTTATAGGTCACAAGCGGACTCTAGCAAGCCATTACGACTACCCAATTAATATGATTGGAATGATCCAATACCTATTTATAGAATGTCATATTCCCTTTTGTCTCTTTGATATCAAGATTAATTATAAGACATGGTACACTTGTCAATCTTACATAATTAATCATATGCTTTCTCGATCTCAAAGTAAACTGTTCAGACAAATCAATTGATACTCTTATCAATTATTTGAGCACGGCCATGCATTTAACAGTCTTACTTATCGAGGGGCCCAGTGATATCGCTCTCTTGTTAGAGAGGGACAAAATCCCATATCTGTCACTCACATCCCTAAGCATGAGTCATATTGTACCCAACCACAGCCTTTATAACTACTCTGTTACAAGCAGCGTTTGACTGCGTCAAAGCACAACATGAATTCATCCCGGAATCCATGGTGACCTCAGGTCAAAGGAATCAGCTGATGACACTACTATAATCAAGATCAGTTGTGACACGTGACCATGAACTTGATCTTATAGTGGGTCTCCAGTAACATGTTCTCTAACATATTACCCGTGAGTATAATCTGTATCTGTATACACTATATTCATCTTATGAATATCCATTATCACTCACACTAGTCTTAGTTTGTTATTATTCCCATAATAACAATCGACTAGGGATATTTAGAATAACACGATTTATTCATGGATACTTATCATAAATGCTAACATACAAACATAAATGATAATATTAATCTACACTAGATTAATCTTAGAAGTCAAATTACATAATCCAATATTGGCCTTAGGGCACAATCTCCAACAATCTCCCACTTGCACTATGGCCAATCATACATGTATCTTATACCCATTGACCTACATGACTTTCATGTATTCACTCGTGCAGGAGTCTTTGTCAATGAATTATTAATTTTCGCTTCCGTTGCTACTTTACACATATTCACTCTCTCTTTAGAGACAGCCTCTCTAAGTTAGTGAAAAACGCCTAAGTATATGCTTGTGTCATACAAGGTTCTTACGCATTGAACTATTGTCCCTACAATAGTCTCACAGGATAAGCAATGCTTAAAACAAAACACAAAAATTTTGATGAACTTCTTCATCCAAAATTTCTTTTACATCATATGTAACAATATACTTTGACTACTATTATAGATATTTAGCTATATTGTTTTATTTTGAACCTTTCAAAATCATAACATCTCTTTTTAAGAGAATACTAGATCTCGACTGATATATTGCAACTAATTGCAATCAGTTGTATATGTGCAGTTAACATAAGCAAGCTTCTATTAAGTCTTTTTACATTGAACACTTTCAATGCTTTGACTTAAGCCAAAACATTCTTTTAGATCTATCTCTATAGATTCCAATTTCAAGAACACAGGCAGTCATGCTTATAACATTAACCGAAATTACTTTCTTAGCCAAGATTTTACTTCTTGCAAGGTAAGAATGTTATTTCAAACAAGCAATATGTCATCCACATATAGCATTAGGAATACCGATATGCTCCCACTGATCCTTTTGAAACACAAGATTCATCATCCTTTTGATAAAATCAAACCATTTGATTTCTTTATCAAAACTATGACTCCAACTATTTGATGCATGTTTTGATTCTTATAAGAATCTTTGAAACTTGCATACGCTACTTAAATTCTTTGAATGCTCAAAACTTTGGGTTGTGTCACGTACACATCCTCAATCATGTTTTCACGTAGAAAACAGATTTTGATATCCATTTGCCATATTTTATAATCATATTATGCGGATATGGCAACAAGAACTCAATATGACTTGATCATGATTAATGATGAAGGAGGATTTCATCATAGTCCTACTATGAATTTGTTCGTATCCTCATAGTCACTACTATGAATTTGTTTATAACCCCTTTTGTCACTAGTCGTGCTTTATAAGTTTGAAGATCACCATCCATGTCGGTTTTCAATTTGAAAACTCATTTGCAACCATTGCATATACATCTTCTAAAAGATTTATCAAAGTCTATACTTTGATTGTCAGACATGGACTTATCTTCAACCTTTGTAGCATCAAGTCACTTATTAGATTCAAAATCTAACATTGCTTCTTCATAAAAGAAGACTTATTCCAATCTAGTAAAACTACATCATGATTTTGAGAAATCCATATCTCTCCTATTCATGTCGTATTCTACTAGACTTTCATTGGACTTGTGTAATTTTAACAATGATCATGAAACCATTTCCATGTTCCTCTTCAACGTTAATGTCACTTTGTGAATTACGAGTTTTGTAGGTGTACTTTACTCCCACTAACTCTTCTAGAAATTAACTCCCTCTTCAAGGGGAAACCATTTCTAGCTACAACTACTTTGTATCCCAAAGAAACACAGGAGTAACAACTCCTACTTTCCTTTTGAGTAATCCACAATACGACATTTAAATTTAGGTGCCAACTTATTCGGAATAAGCTTTACAGCGCTAAACTTATTCAATGAAACAACTTGGGTCTCTTACCCAACCATATCTCATATGTTGATTCATGAATTATTTTAGACGGAACAATATACACAGCTGCTTTAATGGCATATTTTCGAGAAAACGATGATCAACTTGACTTCATCATAGATTGAACTATATCTGTATAGAGTTCGACTACTCCCTTTTCGACACAACATACTTTGTGGCGTACTTGGAGGAGTCAATTGTGAGACAGTCCCACAACCCCTAAGATGATTGTCAAAATCTTGACTCAAATGTTCAGCACTTGGATCATATCTAAGTGACTTTACTATCTTGTCAAGATACTTCATACTTCATTTTACAAGCTTTTGAACATTTCAAAAGTTCCAAACTCGTGTTTCATTAGATACTCTTATCTAGTGAAAAGTTCCATGAAAGTAATGAAGTATTAGAACCTCCTTTAGCAGTTGATTTATAATTCATATACATCCACATGTATAATGCTTAATAAATCGATTGTTCTTTGACTACTTTTAGCAAAGAAAACCTTTTGTCATCTTTTACAATAAACAACATTCGCATGATTCAAGATGATTCATAATCTCATGAATCCAAAGGTCCATTCTCATGGAGTTTCGAAATGCAACTTTGCTTATGTCTCCAAGACGACACTGCCAAAATGGGTTGGATCAAACTATTTGATTCGATCCTTACAGTATTTATGTTACAGATGGGCTCCACATATAAAGACAATTATGTAAATCTATATTTCATAATCATGTCTTTATAAAGTTTATAATTCACAATTATAAAATAAACAACATTTGTTTACTCAAGCCAACAAGCTCAATAGACAACAAGAGTTCGTAACTCACATGTAAAAGTTCATAACCTTTAACCAAAGTTCATAACTTTCATATAAAAGTTCATAACTTTTATGAAAAGAGGTTCGTAACTTTTAACTTGAAGTTCACAACTTTCATGTAAAAGTTCAGAACCTTCGAGTAGCAACCTTTGCTTCTCTTGTCTATTCGCATTCTACCTTTCACCTTCATAAGGTTTCTATTCAAGTTGCGATTCATCATATTCTACTAATATGAGATCCACAACTGGTATCTAATACCTTTGATATAGAAACAAAAGTAGAATAGTTAATAAATACTTAAGGTAGCAGTCTTACTGCCTTTCATCTTCTCATAGATCTCCAAACAAAGTTTGCTATTTCCATTCTAATGAACGATTCAATCTAAAAATGGCAACATCCTTCTTTTGGAGATCTCTCTATGCCAACAGCTTTGGCCTTTAAAATACTTTCACCGAAACCCTTTCGGTATTTATACTTTTCGACCCTACTATTATCCTTTTCCTTTTGAACCATAAGCACACAATTCGAGGCGGGCTTATCCTTTATGGATAACTTAACATTCTTCTGCATCTTATGCAACTAATTCACAATTTTCTCCATGTCATTCAAATGATAGTTCATCACCAATGACTATCAAATAATGAATTCAAGATCACATCTTAATGCCTTTTGGATGCCAATGAGAAATTGTTGCCTCAAACACTTATCTTTTCTTGCTCACTAACTGATGGAACATTTCCATTTGTGATGTATCATATACCTCAAGTAAAACTTCCACGTTCGGAAGAATTGGTGGCAAGTGTAAGATAATAAATTTTAAACAGAGTCCCTTCGATGCTTCAAGTAAGCATCTTTTATACTCATGTTACAATTGCTAGTGGTTCATTGGGCAAAAGGATTATTGAGAACATATGATTCCTTTTGATTTGAGAACAATTCTCAAAGTTCAATAACAATCGAGATCATGGTAATAGCAATCATAACTATAATAAAGCGTGTAAAGATTTTTATTTAAATGCTCCCACTTAAATTATAAAACCCTTTAAAATATTTAAGTGGGTGAAGATCCAAAATCCATACTTAACCATAGCACTGCTTTGGCATGTCCCTATGATTAAATATAATTTCGGTAGGCAAAGACTCAAAATCATGCTTTAAACCATTTAAACATATTTTGGATGTGCACTTCTTTGCCAATTGCATCATTATGCAACTCTTCTAATTTATGAGATGCATGATATCATATATCATATTTAATTGTATGTTACTCATCTCATCTTTGCCTCGGGCTCAAACACCGTTTTGATTAACCCTTTGTTAAACCAATTACAACACAATGAGAATCACCATTTCTCATATTATCGCTTCGCTAAGGTCACAACATGCGTACCCGCTTTGGCGTGGCTACCATGATGCGAACATAATACTTGACTAGTGTTATACGTAATTGGGTGGCAAATATAAACTTCATAAGTTTATTTAGGGTTTATTAAATCCTGTGAGTTAATTGTATCATATACAATTTCATGGCATTAATATTAATCATATTTTTGTTAATATTAATTAGCATGGCATCTTATGGCATACAATTGTCTAGCATGCATATAGAATATCTAGCATGGCATCACATGGCATCTAAATAAAATAAAACATGCATATGACTCGAACCGTGTTATGGTATGGTTTAAATCTACATTGATTTTCATAGGCCAATATGAAAATCAACAAGGTCATATCCTAGGTGGTAGCATCCATCACATGGTCATTGCACCGCCTCTTGGATCCGCCTCCACGTCTTTGCTTCTAAGCACCATCTCATGGATTTATATTTTACAAAAAATTGCAACCTATACAATTTTTCTAGTAAAATAAATTTTACATATCATAAATTGCATCCTATACAATTTATCTAGTAAAATTAAAATTAAAATTTACATAAATACAAACGACTCGCAGGTCGTATTTATATAAAACCATAATAAATAAAATAAAGCATCCACGGGGTCCAAAACCATACCATAACACCATGCATAAAATTATCAACAATAATTTTATATCTAAAATATTTAGGGTTCAAAGTTGTAAAATACAATCACATTGTATTTAGAATTAATTAATATGGAAAATTCGTAAATATGCAGAAACAATTTTCCACACTTAAAACGAAAAAGGGGTAAAACTGTCGGACAGTATGCTCGTCGGGCCGCGCACTGCAGTATCCAATACTGCGCGCAGCCCGATGGGCAGCGCAGCCCATGCTGCATGAGCAGCATGAGAAGAATTTCTGGGCGTCATGCCCAGAAAAGAAAAAAAACATGTTTTTTTTTTTTTTTTTTTTTTTTTAATAATGAGAGTTGCAATTGCGATTGGTGTTGCAATTGCAACACCAATTGCAATTGCAATTTCAAAGCTGTTTCTGGGCGTCATGCCCAGAAAAGAAAAAAAAATTTTTTTTTTTTTTTTATTTATTAATTGAAACAATTTCAATTAAAAACCCATGAATCAAATTCATGACACCAACCCCTTAAACATTCCAAATCATTAAAATAAAATCATTCACAATGATTAATCAACAAAATCAAATTTTATTTTGTTATTCACAATAACATAGAACCCTAAATAAAACATACAAACTCCTAACAACAATTTTGATCCTATCAAAATCATACAAACCCTAACATGCAATTTTGATCCAATCAAAACATAAATCCAATTCAATCAAAATACAAGTGGCTCTGATACCACTGTTGGGAATTAATCGCACAAAACAAAAAAAAAAATATGCGCAGCGGAATTAAAAGATTAATCCCCACCAAGGACCCATGTACTTTGCATTGAATCGGAAGGAGGGTTAAAGAATTACCTTAATTCTTTGAAGATTGAATCAAAGGAACCAAGATAGCTTCCCTCTACGGTTGATCCACACGGAGCAATTCATTCACCGCGTGCTAGCGCCGGGATTGAAGAACAATTCTTCGAACGAGACTGAGAAAGCGAAAAATCATATTTTCCTTGGAGTTTTTTGAGAATTTCGGCTGCCACTATTCCTTGTTGTGGCTGCCGAAAATCCTTGTTGTGGTATGTTCAAAAAAAAATTAGGTTTTTAGGTTAGTTTTTATTTCCTTAAATAAAAACCCTAAAATAGTTAATTATAATTATAACCTAATACACCTATTAGTGATAATTATAAATTAACCCCCACAATTTAATGTTAATTCTCAATTAACATCAAATCAATTTTCCATAATACACATATGTATATATAATGTTATAATTAATTATATCTCTATATAATTTAATTATAACATGTAGCATACTTTATGCAACACTAATCACATTAATATTTATATACACATGCATAAATATATATCACTATATATATATTTATTCTCTTCCTCATTCATAAATTATTATCTCATAATAATTTATACCCGTTAAGATGAACTTCATTTTGCTCTTGTGTGTGACCCCATAGGATCATATTAATTGGCAATAAGGAAATTACCATAATGTCCTTATAGGTCACAAGCGGACTCTAGCAAGCCATTACGACTACCCAATTAATATGATTGGAATGATCCAATACCTATTTATAGAATGTCATATTCCCTTTTGTCTCTTTGATATCAAGATTAATTATAAGACATGGTACACTTGTCAATCTTACATAATTAATCATATGCTTTCTCGATCTCAAAGTAAACTGTTCAGACAAATCAATTGATACTCTTATCAATTATTTGAGCACGGCCATGCATTTAACAGTCTTACTTATCGAGGGGCCCAGTGATATCGCTCTCTTGTTAGAGAGGGACAAAATCCCATATCTGTCACTCACATCCCTAAGCATGAGTCATATTGTACCCAACCACAGCCTTTATAACTACTCTGTTACAAGCAGCGTTTGACTGCGTCAAAGCACAACATGAATTCATCCCGGAATCCATGGTGACCTCAGGTCAAAGGAATCAGCTGATGACACTACTATAATCAAGATCAGTTGTGACACATGACCATGAACTTGATCTTATAGTGGGTCTCCAGTAACATGTTCTCTAACATATTACCCGTGAGTATAATCTGTATCTGTATACACTATATTCATCTTATGAATATCCATTATCACTCACACTAGTCTTAGTTTGTTATTATTCCCATAATAACAATCGACTAGGGATATTTAGAATAACACGATTTATTCATGGATACTTATCATAAATGCTAACATACAAACATAAATGATAATATTAATCTACACTAGATTAATCTTAGAAGTCAAATTACATAATCCAATATTGGCCTTAGGGCACAATCTCCAACATAGAGAGGCTGACAGTGAGATGCGCTGAGTTGGAAACCCGAGTGGCAGAGCTCGAAAGAAAACTAAGGGGCATGGCAAGCACAGACTCCAGTGCTGGTACTGATAAGAAGCAGGATGCCCAAATTGCTGACACTTCCTCTCGACATGTCGGAGGGCCTTCTTATCAGAACTGGGACTTACCTGTGTTGGCCGATGATGGAAAACCGGAAAAGCCTCTTGACACACCAGTGCCAACGTTGACCCTATTTCGCAACATATCCGGAGTTCACCTCCTGAAGATAAAGGGATAGTCGCATCCTCTGGGCCTTGCTCGGTGACCAGATTATTCGCCATCTGTAGAAAGGTGGGCCTCCTGCAGAGTGTTAGACCATATGTGGCACCAACACCTAAACAAAAGGGGAACTACTATATCTATCATGTGTTGGCAGGCCACCGAACCAATGAATGTGTCGCTCTACGAAGGAGGATTCAGGGGCTCATTGACGAAGGAAAATTGAGGGTCCCACTTACCTCTAATAAGCACCTAATGGCAAATAAGGGGACCACCAAAGTGTTGGAGATTGTGCCCTAAGGCCAATATTGGATTATGTAATTTGACTTCTAAGATTAATCTAGTGTAGATTAGTATTATCATTTATGTTTGTATGTTAGCATTTATGATAAGTATCCATGAATAAATCGTGTTATTCTAAATTTCCCTAGTCGATTTGTTATTATGGGAATAATAACAAATTAAGACTAGTGTGAGTGATAATGGATATTCATAAGATGAATATAGTGTATACAGATACAGATTATACTCACGGGCAATGTGTTAGAGAACATGTTGCTGGAGACCCACTATAAGATCAAGTTCATGGTCACGTGTCACAACTGATCTTGATTATAGTAGTGTCATCAGCTGATTCCTTTGACCTGAGGTCACCATGGATTCCGGGATGAATTCATGTTGTGCTTTGACGCAGTCAAACGCTGCTTGTAACAGAGTAGTTATAAAGGCTGTGGTTGGGTACAATATGACTCATGCTTAGGGATGTGAGTGACAGATATGGGATTTTGTCCCTCTCTAACAAGAGAGCGATATCACTGGGCCCCTCGATAAGTAAGACTGTTAAATGCATGGCCGTGCTCAAATAATTGATAAGAGTATCAATTGATTTGTCTGAACAGTTCACTTTGAGATCGAGAAAGCATATGATTAATTTATATAAGATTGACAAGTGTACCATGTCTTATAATTAATCTTGATATCAAAGAGACAAAAGGGAATATGACATTCTATAAATAGGTATTGGATCATTCCAATCATATTAATTGGGTAGTCGTAATGGCTTGCTAGAGTCCGCTTGTGACCTATAAGGACATTATGGTAATTTCCTTATTGCCAATTAATATGATCCTATGGGGTCACACACAAGAGCAAAATGAAGTTCATCTTATCGGGTATAAATTATTATTGGATAATAATTTATGAATGAGAAAGAGAATAAATATATATAGTGATATATATTTATGTATGTATATATAAATATTAATGTGATTAATATTGCATAAAGTATGCTACATATTATAATTAAATTATATGGAGATATAATTAATTATAATATTATATATACATATATGTATTATGGAGAATTGATTTGATTTAATGTTAATTGAGAATTAATATTAAATTGTGTGGGTTAATATATAATTATAACTAATAGGTGTATTAGGTTATAATTATAATTAACTATTTAGGTTAATTATTTAAGGAAACAATTAACCTAAACCTAATCACACTCTACACTAATAAAAAAGAAAATTTTCGGCCAGCCACAAGATAGGAAAAGGCAGCCGACTTTTGCCTTGCTCTCCTCCCAAGTTTTCGAAACTTTGGTCTCTCTCTCGTTCGAAGAATCGTTCTTCAATCCCGCCGCTAGCACGCGGTGAATCAATTGCTCCGTGTGGATCAACCGTAGAGGGAAGCTAATTTGGTTCCTTTGATTCAAAACCTACAAAGAATTAAGGTAATTCTTTAACCCTCCTTCCAATTCAATGCAATGTACATGGGTCCTTGGTGGGGATTAATCCGTTTTTTTCCGCTGCGCATATTTCGTTTTGTGCGATTAATTCCCAACAGTGGTATCAGAGCCACTTGTGTATTGATTGAATTGGATTTGTTATTTTGATTAGATCAAAATTGCATGTTAGGGTTGTATGTTCTTGATTTAGGGTTCAATGTTATTGTGAATAACATGTTTAAAATTTGATTTTAATGTGAATCATTGTGAATGATTTGTTTTAATAATTTGAAAGGTTTAAGGGGTTGGTATCATGAATTTGATTCATGGGATTTTAATTGAAATTGTTTCAATTAATTAAATGAAATAAAAAAAAAAAAAAATATTGCTGTTTCGTTATTCTGGGCATAATGCCCTGAATAATTTTGGATGCAATTGCAATTGCAATTGCGCCCAACTGCAATTGCAATTGCAATTGCAATTGCACATGCTGCGTAAGCAGCATGCTGCTTACGCAGCATGGGCTGCGCAGCATGGGCTGCGCAACTACATGTTGCGCAGCCCGTCGGGCTGCGCGCAGTATTGGATACTGCAGTGCGCGGCCCGATGAGCATGCTGTCCGACAGTTTTACCCCTTTTTCGTTTTAAGTGTGGAAAATTGTTTCTGCATATTTACGAATTTTTCCAAATTAATTAATTCTAAATACAATGTGATTGTATTTTACCACTTTGAACCCTAAATATTTTTAGATATAAAATTATTGTTGATAATTTTATGCATGGTGTTATGGTATGGTTTTGGACCCCGTGGATGCTTTATTTTATTTATTATGGTTTTATATAAATACGACCTGCGAGTCGTTTGTATTTATGTAAATTTTAATTTTAATTTTACTAGATAAATTGTATAGGATGCAATTTATGATATGTAAAATTTATTTTACTAGAAAAAATTGTATAGGTTGCAATTTTTTGTAAAATATAAATCCATGAGATGGTGCTTAGAAGCAAAGACGTGGAGGCGGATCCAAGAGGCGGTGCAATGACCATGTGATGGATGCCACCACCTAGGATATGACCTTGTTGATTTTCATATTGGCCTATGAAAATCAATGTAGATTTAAACCATACCATAACACGGTTCGAGTCATATGCATGCTTTATTTTATTTAGATGCCATGTGATGCCATGCTAGATATTCTATATGCATGCTAGACAATTGTATGCCATAAGATGCCATGCTAATTAATATTAACAAAAGTATGATTAATATTAATGCCATGAAATTGTATATGATACAATTAACTCACAGGATTTAATAAACCCTAAATAAACTTATGAAGTTTATATTTGCCACCCAATTACGTATAACACTAGTCAAGTACTATGTTCGCATCATGGTAGCCACGCCAAAGCGGGTACGCATGTTGTGACCTTAGCGAAGCGATAATATGAGAAATGGTGATTCTCATTGTGTTGTAATTGGTTTAACAAAGGGTTAATCAAAACGGTGTTTGAGCCCGAGGCAAAGATGAGATGAGTAACATACAATTAAATATGATATATGATATCATGCATCTCATAAATTAGAAGAGTTGCATAATGATGCAATTGGCAAAGAAGTGCACATCCAAAATATGTTTAAATGGTTTAAAGCATGATTTTGAGTCTTTGCCTACCGAAATTATATTTAATCATAGGGACATGCCAAAGCAGTGCTATGGTTAAGTATGGATTTTGGATCTTCACCCACTTAAATATTTTAAAGGGTTTTATAATTTAAGTGGGAGCATTTAACTAAAATCTTTACACGCTTTATTATAGTTATAATTGCTATTACCTTGATCTCGATTGTTATTGAACATTGAGAATTGTTCTCAAATCAAAAGGAATCATATGTTCTCAATAATCCTTTTGCCCAATGAACCACTAGCAATTGTAACACGAGTATAAAAGATGCTTACTTGAAGCATCGAAGGGACTCTGTTAAATTTTGTTATCTTACACTTGCCACCAATTCTTCCGTACGTGGAAGTTTTACTTGAGATATATGATACATCACAAATGGAAATGTTCCATCAGTTTGTGAGCAAGAAAAGATAAGTGTTTGAGGCAACATTTTCTCATTGGCCTCTAAAAGGGCATTAAGATGTGATCTTGAATTCATTATTTGATAGTCATTGGTGATGAACTATCATTTGAATGACATGGAGAAAATTGCGAATTAGTTGCATAGGATGCAAAAGAATGTTAAGTTATCCACAAAGGATAAGCCCGCCTCGAATTGTCTGCTTATGGTTCAAAAGGAAAAGGATAAAAGAAAGGTCGAAAAGCATAAAGACCGAAAGGTTCGGGTGAAAGTGCTTTAAAGGCCAAAGCTGTTGGCATAGAGAGATCTCCAAAAGTAGGGTGTTGCCAATTCTAGAATGAATCATTCATTAGAATAGAAATAGCAAACTCTGTTTGGAGAACTATAAGAAGATGAAAGGCAGTGAGACTGCTACCTTAAGTATTTATTAACTATTCTACCTTTTGTTTCTATATCAAAGGTATTAGATACCCGTTGTGGATCTCATATTAGTAGAATATGAAGAATCTCAAATTGAGTAGAAACCTTATGAAGGTGAAAGGTGGAATGCGAATAGGCAAGAGAAGCAAAGGTTTTTACTTGAAAGTTATGAACTTTTACATGAAAGTTATGAACTTCTGGTTAAAAGTTATGAACTTTTTGCATAAAAGTTATGAACTTTGGGTTAAAGGTTATGAACTTTTACATGTAAGTTATGAACTCTTGTTGCCTATTGGGCTTGTTGTCTTAAGTGGACAAATGTTGTTTATTTTATAATTGTGAATTATAAACTTTATAAAGACATGATTATGAAATGTAGATTTACATAATTGTCTTTATATGTGGAGCCCATCTGTAACATAAATACTATAAGGATCAAATCAAATAGTTTGATTCAACCTATTTTGGCAGTGTCGTCTTGGAGACATAAGCAAAATCGCATTACGAAACTCCATGAGAATGGACGTTTGGATTCATGAGATTATGAATCATCTTGAATCATGCGAATGTTGTTTATTGTAAAAGATGATAAAGTGGTTCTTTGCTAAAAGTAGTTAAAGAATAATCGATTTATTAAGCATTATACATGTGGATGTATATGAATTATAAATCAACTGCTAAAGGAGGTTTTAATACTTCATTACCTTTATGGAACTTTTCTCTAGATAAGAGTATCTAATTAAACACGAGTTTGGAACTTTTGAAGTGTTCAAAAGCTTGTAAAAGGAGTATGAAGTACCTTGACAAGATAATAAAGTCATTTAGATATGATCCCAGTGGTGAATATTTGAGTCAAGATTTTGACAATCATCTTAGAGATTGTGGGACTGTCTCACAATTGACTCCTCCAAGTACGCCACAAAGGATGTTGTGTCGAAAAGGGAGTAATCGAACTCTATAAAGATATAGTTCAATCTATGATGAAGTCAAGTTGATCATCGTTTTCTCAAAAATATGCCATTAAAGCAGCTGTGTATATTGTTCCGTCTAAAACAATTCATGAATCAACATATGAGATATGGTTGGGTAAGAGACCCAAATTGTTTCATTGAATAAGTTTAGGGCTGTAAAGCTTATTTCGAATAAGTTGGCACCTAAATTTAAATGTCGTATTTTGGATTACTCAAAAAGAAAATAGGAGTTGTTACTCCTGTGTTTCTTTGGGATACAAAATAGTTGTAGCTAGAAATGGTTTCCCCTTGAAGAGGGAGTTAATTTCTAGAAGAGTTAGTGGGAGTAAAGTACACCTACAAAACTCGTAATTCACAAAGTGACATTAACGTTGAAGAGGAACATGGAAATGGTTTCATGATCATTGTTGAAATTACACAAGTCCAATGAAAGTCTAGTAGAATACGACATGAATAGGAGAGATATGGATTTCTCAAAATCATGATGTAGTTTTACTAGATTGGAATAAGTCTTCTTTTATGAAGAAGCATTGTTAGATTTTAAATCTAATAAGTGACTTGATGCTACAAAGGTTGAAGATAAGTCCATGTCTGACAATCAAAGTATAGACTTTGATAAATCTTTTAGAAGATGCATATGCAATGGTTGCAAGTGAGTTTTCAAATTGAAAACCGACATGAATGGTGATCTTCGAACTTATAAAGCACGACTAGTGACAAAAAGGGATAATAAACAAGTTCATAGTAGTGACTATGAGGATACGAACAAATTCATAGTAGGACTATGATAAAATCCTTTTTCGTCATTAATCATGATCAAGTCAAATTGAGTTCTTGTTGCCACATCCGCATAATATGATTATAAAATATGGCAAATGGATATCAAAATCTGTTTTCTACGTGAAAACATGATTGAGGATGTGTACGTGACACAACCCAAAGTTTTTGAGCATCCAAAGAATTCAAATAGCGTATGCAAGTTTCAAAGATTCTTATAAGGATCGAAACATGCATCAAATAGTTGGAATCATAGTTTTGATAAAGAAATCAAATGGTTTGATTTTATCAAAAGGATGATGAATCTTGTGTGTCAAAAGGATCAGTGGGAGCATATCGGTATTCCTAACGCTATATGTGGATGACATATGGCTTGTTGGAAATAACATTCTTACCTTGCAAGAAGTAAAATCTTGGCTAAGAAAGTAATTTCGGTTAATGTTATAAGCAAGGCTGCCTATATTCTTGAAATTAGAATCTATATAGATAGATCTAAAAGAATGTTTTGTTTTAAGTCAAAGCATTGAAAGCGTTCAATGAGAAAGACTTAAAAGAAGTTTGCTTATGTTAACTATGTAAATAGTTGCACATATACAACTGATTGCAATTAGTTGCAATATATCAGTCGAGATCTAGTATTCTCTTAAAAAGAGATGTTATGATTTTGAAAGGTTCAAAATAAAACGATATAGCTAAATATCTATAATAGTAGTCAAAGTATATTGTTACATATGATGTAAAGGAAATTTTGGATGAAGAAGTTCATCACAAAATGTTGTGTTTTGTTCTAAGCATTGCTTATCCTGTGAGACTATTGTAGGGACAAAAGTTCAATGCGTAAGAACCTTGTATGACACAAGCATATACTTAGGCGTTTTTCACTAATTTAGAGAGGCTGTCTCTAAAGAGAGAGTGAAAATGTGTAAAGTAACAACGGAAGCGAAAATTAATAATTCACTGACAAAGACTCCTGCACAAGTGAATACATGAAAGTCATGTAGGTCAATGGGTATAAGATACATGTATGATTGGCCATAGTGCAAGTGGGAGATTGTTGGAGATTGTGCCCTAAGGCCAATATTGGATTATGTAATTTGACTTCTAAGATTAATCTAGTGTAGATTAGTATTATCATTTATGTTTGTATGTTAGCATTTATGATAAGTATCCATGAATAAATCGTGTTATTCTAAATTTCCCTAGTCGATTGTTATTATGGGAATAATAACAAATTAAGACTAGTGTGAGTGATAATGGATATTCATAAGATGAAAATAGTGTATACAGATACAGATTATACTCACGGGCAATGTGTTAGAGAACATGTTGCTGGAGACCCACTATAAGATCAAGTTCATGGTCACGTGTCACAACTGATCTTGATTATAGTAGTGTCATCAGCTGATTCCTTTGACCTGAGGTCACCATGGATTCCGGGATGAATTCATGTTGTGCTTTGACGCAGTCAAACGCTGCTTGTAACAGAGTAGTTATAAAGGCTGTGGTTGGGTACAATATGACTCATGCTTAGGGATGTGAGTGACAGATATGGGATTTTGTCCCTCTCTAACAAGAGAGCGATATCACTGGGCCCCTCGATAAGTAAGACTGTTAAATGCATGGCCGTGCTCAAATAATTGATAAGAGTATCAATTGATTTGTCTGAACAGTTCACTTTGAGATCGAGAAAGCATATGATTAATTTATATAAGATTGACAAGTGTACCATGTCTTATAATTAATCTTGATATCAAAGAGACAAAAGGGAATATGACATTCTATAAATAGGTATTGGATCATTCCAATCATATTAATTGGGTAGTCGTAATGGCTTGCTAGAGTCCGCTTGTGACCTATAAGGACATTATGGTAATTTCCTTATTGCCAATTAATATGATCCTATGGGGTCACACACAAGAGCAAAATGAAGTTCATCTTATCGGGTATAAATTATTATTGGATAATAATTTATGAATGAGAAAGAGAATAAATATATATAGTGATATATATTTATGTATGTATATATAAATATTAATGTGATTAATATTGCATAAAGTATGCTACATATTATAATTAAATTATATGGAGATATAATTAATTATAATATTATATATACATATATGTATTATGGAGAATTGATTTGATTTAATGTTAATTGAGAATTAATATTAAATTGTGTGGGTTAATATATAATTATAACTAATAGGTGTATTAGGTTATAATTATAATTAACTATTTAGGTTAATTATTTAAGGAAACAATTAACCTAAACCTAATCACACTCTACACTAATAAAAAAGAAAATTTTCGGCCAGCCACAAGATAGGAAAAGGCAGCCGACTTTTGCCTTGCTCTCCTCCCAAGTTTTCGAAACTTTGGTCTCTCTCTCGTTCGAAGAATCGTTCTTCAATCCCGGCGCTAGCACGCGGTGAATCAATTGCTCCGTGTGGATCAACCGTAGAGGGAAGCTAATTTGGTTCCTTTGATTCAAAACCTACAAAGAATTAAGGTAATTCTTTAACCCTCCTTCCAATTCAATGCAATGTACATGGGTCCTTGGTGGGGATTAATCCGTTTTTTTCCGCTGCGCATATTTCGTTTTGTGCGATTAATTCCCAACACAAAGAAATTCCTTAAACTTCCCAGGGAGGGTAATATGATGAAGAGCGACAAGGTTTGATCTGACTAGTCAGGGAATATTAAAAAAAAAAATCAATACCCTTGGAGTTTTCTTTTTTTGTAAGGGACTCATTTTTGTTTCCACGGTGTATTGAAATCATTTTGAATGCAATGCATTTTGTTATCTTCTTACTTATGGGATGATTGCATATACATGGCATTGTGCATGCATTTGATCATCTAAAATGACCTATTAACACACGTAATATCAAAATGCATGACATCAATCTGAATGCTATAGGGAACCTAAAAGTGAATCTGGCCCTGACCAAACTCTCTCTTGGACGGGGAGCTTGTGAGACAAATAAATGATATGATGGCACTACCTCTGCCGAGGCATTTGCTGACCCAAATCAACAATCCTTGCAAGATGCTTTTGGCCTTGCCCCTAGAGTTTCAATTTGAATGACACACATGATACCCAAACCCATTCCAAAAAAAAAAAAACTATTCTTGAAACTCAAAACCCTACTTCAAAATGAAGCCTTAAGCTTGATCCTATATCCAAGAGGGCATCCTAAGCCAAAACCCTAAAGCTAAAGTTCCCAAACATACCAAAACCTTCAACCCGAGGGGAATTCAAATTGTTTTCATCACCTTCATCACCCATCATGTGGTAAAATACTAAAGTAGTCTTGGTCATAGTGCATATATTATCCTGTTCGTGTGGCATTCATATGTACATGACATTTCACTTGCTTTGTTCATCCAAAAAGCATATTAAACACGCATGATGCATGGATTTGAATGCAGCAGGAAAATCGATAGGTGGCACCAGCTTGGGCATAGTCCTTTAACAAAAAAAAAAAGAACATACAAGGGGATCGGTGCAGACAGAAGTCTTTCTCCCTCTCATGCATGGCCACCATAGCTAACACTGGAGTGTCTCATAGCATTAAAGGGTAATCTCCAGCTCTCGTCATTGTTAGATCCTTCCCTCCTATCTGTGAAGAATTGGATTTTCCTTTCTTCAAAACCAAAGCTTTTCCCCTACCCTTTTCCAATCTCTTCCACACCTTCAACACCCTTTGTCTTCCGTTTAGCACCCAACCACCAACACCCATTTGACAAAACACTTTTTTCACCCTTCTCCTAAACTGACCCTGTGAAACCTCATTTTCCACCATCAATGGCTTCTAACAAGAAATTGAACCCCGATGTTGTTCCATATTCGCATCATCTCATTATCACAAAGGTAACGGGGGCCTAGGATAAATTACTAACTCAATCAGTCCTTGTTTATCATCAACCTGTACCAGATTGGGGATTCTCTTTCTACCACATGCCACTTCTCTTCAACCCAAACCCCTAGACCAAGTATTTTGTAACCTTAAACTTATAGGAAAGGCCTTGATTTCATGACAAAGAGAGGATTTGAATATAAGCCTGCTTCAATTGAGTTGGAGTTTGCCATTGCTCAAGCAACTATTGATGGAACTCCTAGATGACTACTGTTCCCGTCCAGCAGAGTCCACACTATAACATATACTGAACTTCAGGGAAAGGAGTAACTGGTGGGACATTTTGTGAAAGGGATGGTGGGACATTTTGTGAAAGGGATGGTCATCCACCAATAATACTCAACCCAACAAGGGATGGTTCTGTTGAGCAAAATGTGCTATGGAAAGGAGAAGACTAACATCACCCCTATGAACTTCACCAACAGTGTTGGAGCAACTAGGTCTTACAAATCTTTCAACAATTATGAATGGGACGTTCCCATCAACAGAAAGACTTGCAAAGCCTGTTGTGCTAATATTCAGGGGAAAGTTGCATTTACCAACCATTTCAAGAACTCAGTCTTCAGTTGCAAAAGAAGTGACTACTTACCAGTGGTTCCTTTCACCTCCTAACCATGGTGTACTTTGTTCTAGGCTTATTATGGTTGGCAGGCATTGGGAAACCACGATTAACTCAAATCATTCTAAATCAGGCCATGCCTTGAAGGATTAAAAGCTGTATCCACCTTTGGAGACTACGGATAAGATGGAATCTAGGGTGAATTGAGAACAGGAACACAGTTCTAGACCCTTGGATATTTCAGTGGTTAATTGACTTCATCCAGTTGTCGGTTGTACACTTTGGTGACCTGCCCTTGACGTATCCCCAGTAGATCCTAAAAAAAAAAAGTGTAATGAAAGGACTTTGATCCACACCGGAACCACGGGTTGGATTTTCCTAATGCATTCACATTCATCATATCGTAATGTTTCATATGCTATTTTGATGCTTAATATGCATGCGTCATTGTTGGGATTTTTCACCAGAAATCACCCGATAAAAGCGGAAGAACGCGGTGATTTCCTCAAAGGCAGTCCCAGGAGCAATTGAAATGGAAATTGAAAAACTTAAAATTAAATAGAAAGGGATTAATTTTCTTACCAGAAAATCTCTTTCTAGAGATGGATGAAGACTGCAGAAACCAAAGCAGATTTCCTCCTGGATTTCATACACGAACGCCTAACGAATGCAACCCGTGCTAGCGTTGGAAAAACGAAACAATGGAGGTGAGGGGGCTATGGAAATTTCGGCTATAGTGTGCAAGGGTTTTTCTTGGCCGAAATTTTCACCCTAGGTTTTATACCTAGGGTGGCCGAATTCCCTTAAGGGAATTTAGGCCCAGCTTGGCTCCATTCTATTCTGTGCGGGCTTCCTTATTTTAATTTAGGCCCAGCCTAATTTTAATTATTCTGGTTCAAATTAATTTCAAGCCCAATTTTAATACATCCATGTATTTAATATATTACTCCAAGTAATATATTATTTACATTTAAATTAAAATTAGTTTGACAATTAATTTAATCCATCAAATTAAAATTAAATCTACACAGAATAAAATCATATGTAAACCTATACATATGAATATTTCCACCTAGGAAATAATCTCATAATTAATCCAATTAATTATGAAGAGCCAATTGAATATATTAATTTTATTGTTATGACCAATTCAATTGATCTTTATAATAGAATTAATATATACACACCTCTCTCTCCATAGCGTATACTCGAAGTATACATGTCATTCCTTAAGTCTGCATTCAGTCGTTCTATGTGTACGATCCCGTGGGCCCATCTTTATGTTGGCAGCGGGCCTTTGGCCCACAGACTGCAGTTGGGCTCTAGCAAGCCACTGCAGCCCCCAATTAAGATGGAGATGGCAGTCTAACTATTATCGTAACCCTGTAGTTTAAACTTGTACATCCCATGTCATTGATATCGGTGTCCAACACAAAGGTATGGATTGATCACCCTCTTTTGTGTCCGGACATTAACTTGATCCCGAATGTACTGAAGCTCACAAACAAGTTCTAACTTGTCTGGGTGTGGTCACACTCTTATCAGTCACATTCATCAAGAGGCCGGTGATATCTTCTCAGTGGGTTACTGAGTGACAAATCCCTTCTGCATATCCATAGTATTACCATGTTCAGTGACATACCCGAAAGCACCCATACTTGGCACCCTATTACAGGCCCTTTAGGCGTACCCCTAAGTATGTGACTTCACATGTAACACCATCATATGGTCAGGTCAAAGGATCCATACAAGTACTACACGAGAATCCATTGTGATACTATACCATGTGGATTACTCGTTAAGTGGATCTATCCAGTACCATGCTTCCAGGCATGTACCCATTAACTTGGTTGACATTCTATGTCCAATGACCAGTAAGACACTGCCATACAACTAGGTTAATGATAGTCTGTTGTTCCATTCATTCCCATGACTGGAACAGACTACAGATCTATTTATGGTCATATCGTTTACCCTATCCATGGTCTTACTGCCAAGTGCATGACACTTGTCATCATGGATATAGATATGCCCATTGGATACTTAATTTAATATATTGCATAAGATAGATATAATAAATGAATTGATGCCTTTATTAATAACACAAATGAGTAAAATACATAAATCCAATAAATGTATAATATAAATACAAGGACCAATGCCTCGGGACTAGGGCATTTCCAACAATCTCCCACTTGCACTAGTTCCAACTAGGCATGGGCCTAATCCCTCTAGATCTAGTATGACCCTCGTGCTTGGGCTGGGCCAACGCCTTGGTCAATGGATCTGCGACATTATCCTCGGTGTCCACTCTATGCAATGTAATGTCACCTCTCTCCGCAATTTCTCGTATGAGGTGAAACTTTCTAAGCACGTGCTTTGTGTTCTTGTGTGACTGGGGCTCCTTAGCTTGTGCGACGGCCCCATTGTTGTCACAGAAGATATCGACTGGGTCCTGGATAGTTGGCACTACTCCCAACTCAGTGATAAACTTCTTCATCCACACAGCATCCTTAGCTGCATCACACACAGCGATGTACTCAGCTTCTGTTGTAGAGTCCGCTATGGTTGGCTACTTTGAGCTCCTCCAGCTTACAGCACCACCATCCAGCAAAAATACATACCCAGACTGCGACTGATACTCATCCTGGTCTGTCTGGAAGCTCGCATCAGTGTACCCAGTAACTGATAGTACTTCCTGACCACCATACACTAAGAAGCTATCCTTAGTCCGTTTAAGGTACTTGAGGATCGCCTTGACAGCTTTCCAGTGATCCTCCCCGGGATCCTGCTGGTATCAGCTCGTCATACTCAGTGCAAAGGTGACATCAGGTCTCGTACATAACATGGAGTACATGATTGATCCAATAGCCGAAGCATATGGAACCAATTTCATGTTCTCTCTGCCCTCCCTTGTTTTAGGACAGTTTTTCTTAGTAAGTTTCAGCCCATGGCCCATTGGCAAGAAACCTTTCTTAGCCCGGTCCATGCTGAATCTTTTCAGAACTTTGTCAATGCACGAAGCCTGACTTAGGCCCAGAAGCCGATTTGATCTATCCCTATAGATCCTGATCCCTAGGATCATCTCAGCTTCGCCTAAGTCCTTCATTGCGAAGCACTTACTCAGCCACTGCTTTACCCCTTGCAGTGTGGGTATGTCGCTTCCAATGAGTAGGATGTCATCTACATAAAGTACCAAGAAAGTGACAATGCTCCCACTAGTCTTCTTATACACACAAGGCTCATCTAGATTCTGTATGAAGCCATATTCCTTTATAGCTTCATTGAATCTTAGATTCCAACTACGAGACGCTTGCTTCAGTCCATAGATGGACCTTTGAAGTTTGCATACCCTTCCCGGATACTTAGGATCGAGAAAACCCTCAGGTTGTGTCATGTACACATCCTCGAGTAGCTTTCCATTAATGAAAGCGGTTTTGACATCCATCTGCCATACCTCATAGTCATACCACGCGGCTATGGCCAGCAGTATCCTGATGGATTTGAGCATGGCTACTGGTGAGAAAGTTTCATCATAGTCTATTCCATGGACTTGTCTGAAACCTTTCGCAACCAGACGCCCCTTGAAGGTATTATCAGCTTTTAGCTTATAGCACCACTTGTAACCTATTACCTTAGCACCCGGAGGTGGATCAACCAAGTTCCAAACTTGGTTATCGTACATAGATTGCATTTCTGCCTCCATGGCTTTATGCCAATTTGTAGACTGTGGGCTAGCCATAGCCTCCTGGTAGGTTTTGGGTTCTTCCTCATCCCAGATGAGAAGAGTTTGATCATCGGTGACGAGGAAACCATACCTCTCCGGTTGCCGACGATCCCTACCAGACCTTCTAGGTTCTTGTGTGGCCTGGGTCGGTGCTTCCACTTGTGAAAGCTCCACCTGGGCCTCTGAGTTATCCTCTTCAGGAGCTTGTGGACCTTGAACTTCCCTGAGTTCAATATTGCTCCCATTATCTTTCTTGGAAAGGAACTCCTTTTCTAGAAAGACCCCCTTCCTTGCCATGAACACCTTGTTCTCGGCGGGGTTGTAGAAGTAATACCCTTTGGTTTCCCTAGGGTAGCCCACAAACAGGCATTTATCGGTTTTGGGCTCCAGCTTGCCACTAGTCAATTTCTTGACATGTGCTTCGCATCCCCAAATCCTTAGGAAAGACACATTGGGCTCCTTGCCCGTCCATATCTGATATGGGGTCCTTTCCACAGCCTTAGTCGGAGTATTGTTTAAGATAAGAGCTGCTGTCTCGAGGGCGTGTCCCCAGAAACTAATTGGGAGAGATGCTTGACTCATCATTGAGCGGACCATGTCCAATAAGGTCCTATTCCTCCGTTCGAACACCCCATTCCATTGCGGTGTTCCGGGAGGAGTGAGCTGTGGAACTATTCCATGCTCTCTCAAGTATGAGTCAAACTCTAGGCTCATATACTCACCACCTCGGTCCGACCGAAGGGTTTTGATATTTCTGCCTAGCTGGTTCTGTACTTCGTTCCTAAATTCCTTGAACCTATCAAGGGTCTCGGACTTGTGTTTCATCAGATAGACATAGCCATATCTGCTGAAATCATCCGTGAACGTGACGAAGTACAGATGCCCACCTCTGGTCGCTGCGCTCATAAGTCCACATAATCTGAGTGTATTAGGTCCAATAAGCTAGTGGCCCTTTCAGCCTTCTTGCTAAAGGGCGCCTTAGTCATCTTGCCTCGTAAACATGATTCGCATGTATCAATTGACTCCAAGTCAAATGACCCTAGGACTCCAGCTTTGTGAAGTCTAGCAATGCGCTTCTCGTTTATATGGCCAAGACGACAATGCCATAGGTAGACAGGATTAAGTTCGTTAGGCTTAACCCTTTTAGTGTTTATGTTATAGATATGATTGGTTTCATTTATGTCCAGGATATATAGGCTATTATTTAATAGAGCATCTCCTTAAAATAACCCCTCTCTAGATATAGAAATTCGACCATTTGAAATAGTGAAAATAAATCCAGAAATATCCAACATTGATACAGAGATAATAGTCCTGCACATGGCAGGTACAAAGTAACAATGTTCTAAAATCAAAACCAATCCACTGGGCATCATAAGGTGGTATTCGCCAATCTCTATGGCAGCAACCCTTGCTCCATTCCCGACCCACAAGTCCACCTCTCCCGACCCCAGCAACCTTCTGTTCTTAAGTCCCTCAACATTGCAACAAATGTGAGAACCACATCCAGAATCCAATACCCAGGATGTTGAAACAGTAAGGTTAATATCTATAACATAAATACCTGAAGAGGACGCACCTTGGCCCCTTCTTTGCTCTCCCATCAGCCTGGGACACGATCTCTTCCAATGACCCGCCTGTTTGCACCCGAAACAGACATCCTCAGGACCTGCCTTCTGATGGGCCTTGGGTTGGGCCTTGGCCTTCTTAGCCTTGGCCTTCTTGGCCTTGGCCTTGGCCTTCTCCTTGGCCTTACCCTTGGCAAGAGGAGGGTTCCCCTTGTTGACCAGCACCACCGGCGGAGTCTTCTTGATCGACTGCTCGGTGAGCTTAAGCATCCCATGCAGCTCACTGACAATACGGTTCATCCCTTGCATATTGTAGTCCAGGATGAACTGATCATAAGAATCCGGCAAGAACACGAGGATTGTGTCCACCACCAACTCTTGAGAGATAGGCGATCCGAGACGGGCCAAAGTGTCCAAATAGCCCTTCATCTTGAGCACGTGTGCACTCACAGATGTCCCGGCCCCCATCTTACAAGAGTGGAATGCCTTATTGGTCAGGTACCTTTCCTAACAAGCTTGCTCTTGAAACATCTCGTTAAGAGTTGTTATCATAGCATAGGCTTGGTGGTCCATAAACTGTTTTTGCAGTTCAGGGACCATACAGGCCAACATAAGGCATGTCACATCCCGGTTGTCCTTGACATGCTCCTCGTATTCCTCCAGCTGGGCAGCCGGTGGATTACGTCCTTGAGGCGCAGCTGGCACAGGCCTTTCCAGTACATACTCTTTTGACTCTTGTCTTAGAACTATCCTTAAGTTCCTAGACCAGTCTAAAAAGTTAGGACCGGAAAGCTTTTCCTTTTCAAGAATGGATCGCAGTGATAAGGTATTTGTGTTTGCCATTTGGGTGTTTCTACACAGAAAAACATTTAGAGTGTTAATAAAGGGCTTTGCTTTATTGTTCCTATATAAAATTAATAATGAATCAAGTTATTGATTTAAACCGAGTTGTTGGGCTCATGGGCCGAGATCTATATTTCATTAAGATATAGCCAAACGAGGGTTTGGTACAACTACACCTTAATTATTTAGGTAGGAACGCCGTCCAATCCCATCCTAGGGACTCTCGGTTTGATGGGCTTGTTGGCACTTACCCATCTGTGCTTAGGGCCAGGAGAATCCTACTACCCACACTAAGTCAAAACCTCCATTCAAGTGTTAGAGTATCCCATACTCTAACCCAATACAAAGTGACAATACTCTAGTGTATCCTGCGAGGGCATGGTCTACAACTGGCCTATTCCCACTTCGATTCGGTTTTGAATGAGGGAAGCACTTTTAAGCGACTTAGTAATTCCATTTGGTTATTAGATTCAATTATAACGGCTTACATACATAAGGCTGGTGAAATGGTTACTGGAACATGCATACATACATGCAAAAGAATACAAAACATAATTAAATAAAAGTAAAATGGACTGCTATGGGCCTATATTACATCCTAATATTATTCTAGTAAACCTATACTAGAAATGAATATCAGGTGGGCCTCCATCTTTTCCTTCTGGGCTTGCACCTCCACTTGGGCTCACCATTCCATGGGCTTCTTCTTTTACAAATTTTATAATATATGAATAAAATAAAATTACATTAAAAAAAGAAAAATGACACGCATGCCGTATTTACCCAAAAAGAAAAATACAACCCATCTTGTAAAAGGCCCAATAGCATCCAACCATACAAACATTTAATTACACATATGCATCCAATACATACAATTCAAGAGCATTTTATAATGCATGATTAAAGCCCATTTCAATTATGTCCAAGCCATTATTAGGAAACCGCCAATTTTGGCCCACCATGGTTCTAACCCTTAACGGGCTTTGGGCCTCCAGCCCAGGCAGTCCAACTGCTCCCACTGGAATTGGGAAACCATAGGTCCAATTTAGCCGTCCAAGTAATTGTGCCAAAACTACCCGAACCAATTTCCATTAACCATATTAATTTCCAAAATTAATATCGCATGAACGAAATTAAAATTCATCCAAGAAACCATACGCAATTAAATTATATAAATTTAAACACACGAATTTTAAAACCAATTAAAATTTCAAAAAACTAGGCCCTGGGCCCAAGACCCGCAAAATTCAAAAATACTGGGCCCGGCCCGCTGCAGCTAGAGCAACGGAAGCCCCACACCCCGGGAGGCAGATTTTTTTTTTTTTTTTTTTTTTAAAACAGAATTAAATAAATAAATAAAAAAACATATCATCCATCAACACATGGCAATTCTCCAAGAATTCCAACAACATACAACAAAATTAAAATAACAGAAACCAATATGCAAAATTAATTTTCATTGTATAAAACATATGGGAAAAATCATAAAACCCATACCATGAATCCCAATAAAAAACATCCAATTTCAAAAATGGGATTCAACCAAATTAATCAATTTCTACGGATCAAAAGCCCGCTCTGATACCACTGTTGGGATTTTTCACTGGAAATCACCCGATAAAAGCGGAAGAACGCGGTGATTTCCTCAAATCCAGTCCCAGGACCAATTGAAATGGAAATTGAAAAACTTAAAATTAAATAGAAAGGGATTAATTTTCTTACCAGAAATCTCTTTCTAGAGATGGATGAAAACTACAGAAACCAAAGCAGATTTCCTCCTCGATTTCGTACACGAACGCCTAACAAATGCAACCCGTGCTAGCGTTGGAAAAACGAAACAATGGAGGTGAGGGGGCTATGGAAATTTCGGCTATAGTGTGCAAGGGTTTTTTTTTGGCCGAAATTTTTACCCTAGGTTTTATACCTAGGGTGGCCGAATTCCCTTAAGGGAATTCAGGCCCAGCTTGGCTCCATTCTATTCTGTGCGAGCTTCCTTGTTTTAATTTAGGCCCAGTCTAATTTTAATTATTCTGGTTCAAATTAATTTCAAGCCCAATTTTAATACACCCATGTATTTAATATATTACTCCAAGTAATATATTATTTACATTTAAATTAAAATTAGTTTGACAATTAATTTAATCCATCAAATTAAAATTAAATCTACACAGAATAAAATCATATGTAAACCTATACATATGAATATTTCCACCCAGGAAATAATCTCATAATTAGTCCAATTAATTATGAAGAGCCAATTGAATATATTAATTTTATCGTTATGACCAATTCAATTGATCTTTATAAAACAATTAATATATACACACCTTTCTCTCCATAGCGTATACTCCAAGTATACATGTCATTCCTTAAGTCTGCATTCAGTCGTTCTATGTGTACGATCCCGTGGGCCCATCTTTATGTTGGCAGCAGGCCTTTGGCCCGCAGGCTGCAGTTGGGCTCTAGCAAGCCACTGCAGCCCCTAATTAAGATGGAGATGGCAGTCTAACTGTTATCGTAACCCTGTAGTTTAAACTTGTACATCCCATGTCATTGATATCGGTGTCCAACACAGAGGCATGGATTGATCACCCTCTTTTGTGTCCGGACATTAACATGATCCCGAATGTACTGAAGCTCACAAACAAGTTCCAACTTGTCTGGGTGTGGCCACACTCTTATCAGTCACATTCATCAAGAGGCCGGTGATATCTTCTCAGTGGGTTACTGAGTGTCAAATCCCTTCTACATATCCATAGTATTACCATGTTCAGTGACATACCCGAAAGCACCCATACTTGGCACCCTATTACAGGCCCTTTAGGCGTACCCCTAAGTATGTGACTTCACATGTAACACCATCATATGGTCAGGTCAAAGGATCTATACAAGTACTACACGAGAATCCATTACGATACTATACCATGTGGATTACTCGTTAAGTGGATCTATCCAGTACCATGCTTCCAGGCATGTACCCATTAACTTGGTTGACATTCCATGTCCAATGACCGGTAAGACACCGCCATACAACCAGGTTAATGATAGTTTGTTGTTCCATTCATTCCCATGACTGGAACAGACTACGGATCTATTTATGGTCATATCGTTTACCCTATCCATGGTCTTACTGCCAAGTGCATGACACTTGTCATCATGGATATAGATATGTCCATTGGATACTTAATTTGATATATTGCACAAGATAGATATGATAAATGAATTGATGCCTTTACTAATAACACAAATGAGTAAAATACATAAATCCAATAAATGTATAATACAAATACAAAGACCAATGCCTCGGGACTAGGGCATTTCCAATAGTCATGCCATTGCATGTAAATGTCCATATGCAGGTTGCTGCACACAACAAACCAGATCTGATGTAGTGTTTTACAATCAGGCATTCAAACACAAGCCTCCAACACCAAGGGCAAGCAAAACTTAAACCATGAAACATCATCAAGGACAATCCTATCATGATCCTCGACGGACTTGTCGAAGTGCATTTCCCAATCCTAAGACAAGCCAATGCTAAGAGGTCCACTCGGCTGACACGCTTTTGCGGACTTAGTAAAAAAAATGTCTAATGAGAGGATTCCTGACACGGAAAACCGAAAGGACATGTTGGTAGCAAGAAGAGAGTGACATTCAAAGTCAGAGTCACTTTTGATTTTCCTATCGCATTCATTCTGATGTCATTATAATGATATTAGGCATGTTTGATTTTCTACTTAGATGTTCATATTGTATACACTGTGCCATTACAAGTAAACATCCATCAGTGGGCTATTGCATTCAAACCCATGACAGCTTCAGTGCAATTGTTACTACAAATGACAACTACTGGCCCAGTTGTACCATCCCCAGTAAAATTATCTCTGGCAGAGAGATCCCTAGCAGGATCATCCCCACAGAGTCCTCATTAAAATCCCTAACAGAGTCCCCAGCTAAGTCAATCCCCTTTAAGGCAGGATCCCCAGCAAGATTCCAAATAGGAGTGAAAAGGTCTGAGTTTCCCTAGTGGAGTCACCAGTTAAGACATATCCCACTAAATCAGAATCTCCATCGAAACCCCAGTAGGATTAAATGGATCAGGATTCTCCTCAGCGGGGTTCTCAGCTAAAACAATTCCCACTGAGTCAACATCCTTGGCAAAGTCATCCGATTGAAACTGTCCCCACAGGAGTTCATCGAAAGTCACAAGTTCAGTTTCCAGCATAGCGCAGATACTAAGCATAGTATCATGTCGCATACGTACCTATCCTTGAGTCATGCATGCATTCACGTATACATGCATCACAAACCACTCAGCCATATTTATTCTTGATTGAAGGGGCAAAAATTTTTGTCTCCAAAATTGTCGATCAAGGAATAAATACGTATCCTTGCATTCAATTTCATTAAGACACTCACCACTATCATTAGGTCATTTCAAATCAGGGACCTTCTGGGAAAGAAAAGATCTAATCCAGGGGCACCCTCAGAGTCATAGCATGCAAATCAAAGCTCTGCAACTCATAACCTCAGGTATGGAAAATTTCTACAATTTCCTGAATTTTCTTTCACAGCAATATCACCCCGAGAAGGGTACTTCTTGCCTTTAACAGGGATCTGGGGGCAAGACGACAACCAACCTCGTGCTATCTCTTCGCCTCATAGAAGGGATAGTACATCACTTATTTCAACCTTGTCTTCACATGGACAGGGAAGAAATGTCTGTTGAAGAACTTCTCGCCTTTAACAGGTATCTGGGGGCAGAACAACAGAACAACTCATTCGACCTTTTCATCACATGGGAGAGGAAGAACACTTATTTCAACCTTGTTGTCACATGGACAGGGAAGAAATGTCTATTGAAGAACTTCTCGCCTTTAAGAGGGATCTGGGGGCAAGACGACAATTAACCTCATGCTATCTCTTCGCCTCATAGAAGGGATAGTACATCACTTATTTCAACCTTGTCGTCACATGGACAGGGAAGAAATGTCTATTGAAGAACTTCTTGCCTTTAACAGGGATCTGGGGGCAAGACAACAATCAACCTCGTGCTATCTCTTCACCTTATAGAAGGGATAGTACATCACCTATTTCAACCTTGTCGTCACATGGACAAGGAAGAAATGTCTGTTGAAGAACTTCTCACCTTTAACAGGTATCTGGGGGCAGAACAACAGAACAACTCGTTTGACCTTTTCGTCACATGGGAGAGGAAGAACACTTATTTCAATCCTGTCATCACATGGACAGGAAAGAAGTGCCTATTGAAGAACTTCTCGCCTTTAACAAGGATCTAGGGGCAAGACAACAATCAACCTCGCGTTATCTCTTCGCCTCATAGAAGGGATAGTACATCACCTATTTCAATCATGTCGTCACATGGACAGGAAAGAAATGCCTATTAAAGAACTTCTTGCCTTTAACAAGCATCTGGGGGGCAAAGCAATTCTACTGTATTTATTCTTGATCGAGGGGGCAAAAATTTTTGTTTCCAAAATCATCGATCAAGAAATAAATACGCAACTTGAAATGTAAGAGAGCCAACATTACGAGCATGCTCCACCACAGTGAGCCAATATTACGGGCATGCTCCACCACAGTGAGCCAACATTACGGGCATGCTCCACCATAGTAAGCCAACATTATAGGCACACTGTGCCACAGAGAGCCAACATTACGGGCACGCTCTGCCATAGAGAGCCAACATTACAAACACGCTCCATCACGGTGAGTCGACTTGAAACCATGGCCGGCACCTCCTGCAAGGAAAACCAGGTACATTTCCTTTTCCTCCCTCACCGTGCTCCTAGTCACGAGACCAAACTCAATCTAGGCTTTACAGCCCATGATGAACCGACTTTGGTCCAGTGAGGGGCAGCCTATGAGCACGGGTTTTTTCCGACCTCGGTGATGAGAATGACTTAGTTACCTGTGGACCGGACGGACTCGAACGGGATTTGGAAGCGACCGGAATACTGCCTGGAGAATCTCAAACCTTTTGAAAACCAGGCTATCCGTGTTCTGAAGCCCCGAAAAAGGTCTCTTAAATCATTCCTAGGGTTTGGTCTGCATGTCCGACTTTTCGAAATTCCACCCTAACTCTTAGTAAAACCGGGCGGCTCTGGTTTTTTGAACCAGAGCCGGCGGAATCTAACTAGAGCTATACGGCTCTAGTACAAACTAGAGCTGGTCGACTCTACTAGTCAAGAATAGTTGCTCAGTAAAGCAGAGCAACTTGTCTTTGCAGGGAAAGGGTTTTGTCAGATTTTCAGAAATTTCAGTCAGCTGATTGATGTAATGAGAAGGAGAGAGAGGGAGAGGCAGTTAACAAGAAAGAAAAAGAGAGAGTAGGGGAGGCTTTTCAATCTAAAAGGAAAAAGAAAGAGAAAGAAATAAAGAAAAAAGGAAAAGAAAAAAAAGGAGAGAAAGAAAAGAAGAAGAAGAGAGACCAAGAGAAGGAGTCAAAGAAACTCCCACAAACAATCTCTTTAGGACCATAAGTTGATCTCAAAATAATAACAACACAACTGACAACCTGTAAGCGCCGGAATTTTCTATACTTAAAAAAAAAAAAAAAAAAAAAAAAAAAGAAAAAAAAAAGAGTCTATGGTCGTACGACTATTGCTACAGTCGTACGACTGTAATTTAAAAATTACAGTCGTACGACTGTAATATCGGGATTTCAGCAGAGGCCCATACCTCTGCAGCAGAAATGGAGGAGAGAGGGGTTGGGCATTAATTGCCCCGGCTCTGCAGCAAGCAACCAGGAAAAAGAAGGTAGAAAAGAAGGAAAAGAAAGAAAAAAAAGAAGAGAATTCTGGTGAAAGAAAAACTTAGAGAGAGAAAGAGAAGAGAGAGAAAAAGAAAACAACAAAAAACTCACTTTTCTTCCTCTTTGATTTTCTTCAATTCTCGAAATTAAGCCTAAAACTTGTTAGAAATCCCTAGGTTAATCAGTTAACTACTCAAACAAATCAAGAACTTGGACTTAAACAATCAGAATCCCTTGCAAATTTGGATTTTTGGACTCAAACTCCCAACTTCCATTCCAAAGGAAAAAGTGTGAATTCGTTGGGATTGGAGCGACGCCAGGGGTCAAAAACGACTTGGAATAGCTTCTAAAAGGTAGTCACTTCTTTTCCTTACACTTTTCCTTCGCTTTCTGGGTGTTTGAAGTGAATTTTGTGCGTTTTTCCTGCTTTTTTCGTATTTCTGTTCCTGGAAACTAAGAACAGTCGTACAACTGTTCTTAGTCTTCATGAACAGTCGTACGACTGTATATACAGTCGTACGACTGTTCTTGTTTCCAGGCGATTTTTCTTCAGTTTTTGCTTAAAAATGGCTTGTGGCGAAATTCTGATCTTGGACTGATTACAGTCGCACGACTGTAAACTACAGTCGTACGACTGTAATCCCTGTTCCAGAATTAGAATTTCAGCCTCATCCCCAAAAAAATTAGAAAATCCCAAAAAAATCATCAAAACGAATTTTGTTATGTGCATCACGACCGTAGATTTAATTTTCAGTAAATTCACATTTAGAACAATTCAACGACGGAGACCCAGTTCTCCCGAAAACCGACCCACTTAATATATGAAAAATGCATGTAAACCGGAAAAATTGTTTTCAAAATGATTTTCCCACAAAACCAAAAATACAGGGACGTTTCAAAATGTTTTCCAGGTCTAACCGGGCCGGCTAGCCGAACCGACCCGGTTACCCCCTAAATGCATGCCCCCAATTCCTAATTTCCCATTCTGTCTATTTGAGTCCTAATTGTGGCGTGCTGTATATATTGTGCTAACCCTCGGTTTTGCAGGTTTTAATTTCTTTTTATTTTTATTTTGGATGTAATTTAATAGATTAAATCGTGTATCCTAGGCGGTTGTATTTTTCTAGATTATCGTGTATATAGGCGATTGTATAAGTGAGGCGAGTGTTTTTATTTTTCTATTCGATTTGGTTGTAAGCCAATTAATATTTATTTCTTTTCCTTATTTTTGTATTAAATGTTTTGTGTGCGCGCTGTATGCTTTTTACATTCAATAAAATGGACTTTAGATTTTGAAATACCATTCGAGAACATTGACAATATTTATTTTAATTAGACACGAAATAGGGGACTTGTCCGGACCCGAATCTCTGGATAGTGTAGCGGCCGTTCGTCCGGTTCAGCTACATAAGAATTTCCCAGTTGAGCTGAGCCGGGTGGCGACTCCTACAACATCCATCGAGACTTAGGTCTCGGTTCTTTTAAGATTTAATTCTATTTATTTTTCGAAACGCGGATTTCCATTATAAAAACCCCACGCGAGGGAGGGATCCGCCCGAGATCGTGGCGCCCCATTCCAAAAGGGAGTCTCGCGTCCCGTCGAAAACTCGTCGTCCGCTCACAGTGGCGACTCCGCTGGGGACAAAATATTCAAAAAGTTTTCTTAAAAACTTGAAAGAATTTTGACAAGCCCTGAAAAGTGTCTAATTAAAATAACGTGGATGATTCTCTTTTGGTATTTTATTTGCATTTTTAGTTAGCCATTTTTTGCATTAGATTAGGTATCCTTTTATAGCCCGGTGGATTGTTGAAGTGTCGCCTAAGTTCCTCCTGGTCTTAGGGGCACGAATACGAAACACCACTCATAGCCTCGTACGAACCCCTTCGCTAGGACCCTTGAGTGGGGAGAAGTGAGGAGTATATCTTGCTATGAGAGCCTTGATGTTATCCCGACTTTGACCGAACCCATGTAGGCAGCTCTAGTTGGATTCCCTTAGGATACCAAAATAATTGTGTGAATAATAATAATAAAATCGCCTTCATCACCCCCGGTTGGTGATTGAAGTAAACCCCGCCTAGGACTCGGTTAGAAATTTTTGAGACCGACCACGTTGGAGGAATAAGGTTGGAAGAATTCGTTTTGCTTGCTATGTGTTCTTCGCCGTTCCGTGACACATCACCGACGCATGCAAAACATACCATAATCACCATTTTCCATACATATGACATACCATACACAAACATCTTTGTGTGATACTAACCCACATTTTTTATGCAGCCATTTTGCATTTTATTTCGTGTGTAAAACATTAATTCATTCGCTTGTCATCCGTACTAACGATTTCTTTTTCAGCCATAACATTAAACTTGTGTGATTAACATTTTATTTTTGACATAGCATTCATAACATCATTATGTATGTCATATATCCTAACCCACGTTTTTGTGCAGCCATTTGCATATTGTGTGACATGTTCATTCACTACATTTCACTTAAATTAAATTAAATTAAGAGGCATTTCAAGGACGCCTATCATGACCATTCCATCCCATTTCATAACATATCGGGTTCCCAAAATTACCCGTGTTTTGCCAATGCACCGGATTGCATTTGGCCATTCCACCAATATCATTTCATATAAAAGCCACAACTGCCTTAGGCCCATTTTCGTGTAATAATTTACACGATGCATTTCATGACATCATACCCATCTATCATAGACATCATATAACACTGTGGTCCACATCCGACCACTTCATGACATTAATTCACCATTTAAGGAACTCCCCGAGTGCCCGACTAGTATATATGTAGGCCCGTAACATCACCAAATCATGAAAGGCGTTCCTTGAATGCCGAATCCTTGTCCGTGTTCCTGTTACACGTGACTTTCTCATAACATCATTCCATATGCTCAAGAGCATCAAGACCTTGTCAGTGGGCCCGGCCCATGCGACCATTTCATATCATCTCACAGACCTATAAAGTGTCGAAACTACGTCCGTGTGCCGGTACACACGCAGCCATTTCATGAATTCATTAGGTGCCCCAAAGGCGCCGAAGTTCTGTCCGTGTGATGACCCACACGTAACATTTTTTGCATAAACATTGGGTGTTCTTGGAATGCCTCGAAAAAAATATATAATAATAAGAGGGAACCATTCATATCATCATTCCATACATGATTCCACTCCATGCATCTCAAGCATGTTCAATGTTTTAACTTTCATGTCATATCACGTCATTCATTCACGGCCCTAATACCTCCTGTCTACTCCCAAGCAGAACACACTGGAGCGTCCTTGGACAAGATCCCAAGCTTCAAGGGCAGCTAGGAGACAGAGGGTAGTCGAGAGTGATAGTGATTCTGAGTCTGGGGAAGGAGTGAATATGGCAGAGCAGACACCGAGTATGGCTGATGTTTTGAGAGATTTCTTCAGGTCGCAGGATTTCCGCGACATGTTAAAGGAAGAAATGAGGGCAGTGGTTAGAGAAGCTGGTGAGACCGGTGGTAGTGGAGCCGGGAAAGAAAAAGAAGCTGAGTCATCCCAACATGGTGGTGACACTTCAACTAGTCTTGAAAAGCTGCAGGAGATAGAGGCAGCTATGGAACAGAAAATGAAGGCAAAGTGTTCCGAATTGGACGAGGTCATGGCCCAGTTGAAGAAGGGGGTCGGGATCAGTGCTGAATCTAAGAAGGGGGTGAACGTTGATGCCATGATCAGTAGGGGCATCGAGACATTTCCTATCGGCTTCCAAGTGCCGAAAGTCCCCACTTACAAAGGAATGGGCTCGCCGGAGGCCCATGTGAATTTATATGCCCGGGTTATGCTAACGGCAGGTGCTACCAAGCAACAATTGATTAATCTTTTCCCCACCACACTAGAGGGAGGTGCATTGGGATGGTATAACTCACTGTCAGAGGAGGAGCAGTCTGACTGGGAAGTATTGTCAGCAGCCTTCATCAAATACTACAGCTTCAACACCAAAATCCAGGTGAAGCTGTATGATTTGGAGAGGGTGAAGCAGAAATTCAATGAGCCCTTCGATGAATACTACCAGAGATGGATGAACAAGATGATCCTCCTAAAGAACCGCCCTGATGAAGACGAGCTTATACAGAAGCTCATTGATGGCAGCAAAGATATCTTCAAGAACAATATGAAATTCCATTCCTTCAAGGAGCTTAGTGAGATCTATAGCATGGCCATGAAGATAGAAAGGGATGAAGAGGAGAAGCCAGCTGGTCAGAAAGGGGGAAGAAGTACAGGGTACAGTTCAGGGTACAGATCAACCACAGCAGCTGGGTCTGGCAGTGGTTCTGGTTCAGGTTCTGGTGGCAAACAGGGGCAGTCATCAGAGGTGAAGCAGGTCGAAGTGGCTACTGTGAATCAGCAACAAAGCAACCAGAACAAAGGTCCTGGAGGACAAGGCATATCGCCTTGGACTCTTACTTTAGCAAAGATATTCGCCAAGTGTAGGAATGGCGGCCTACTGCAATCTTTAAAGCCATTTGAGAAGCCATTTGAAGCGGATAAGGACAACTTCTGCACTTATCATGTGGTGACAGGCCACCGAACCAACAACTGCTACAAGCTAAGGGATGCTATCCGGAAGCTCATTGACGAGGGAAAGCTGTAAGAGCCAGCCAAACCCAGCACTAAAACCAACCCCCTGCCGGCATTTGAGAAGCGGGTTAACATGGTTCAGTCGGGATTGCCGGCTAACTTTATATTTGCCCAAGTTCTGCAAGCGAACCCTGCAATTCAGGCAGTGGCGGTAGGAGGACCCGAAGTGGAGCTTAAATGTGAGGAGAAGGAGGGGTGTAAGGAGGTCAAGCCTATAAGTCTGGATGACCTTGACTCCGAAGATGAGTACGAAGAATTTGACAGAAGAGAGGCTGTTAAACCCCCAGTTGTTGAGAAGCTGAAGATTTCAAAAGTGCAGCATGTGACCCGAAGTGGAAGGGTATATCAGCCGGTGGATCAGATGAAAGATAAAGCACCGATGAATGGGTCGGGTAGTACTTTGGCACCGGAAAGAGTCGAGAAAGAAGACTTGGTAATTTCTCAATTGAAGAAGACCCCTGCGCAGGCCAGTTTGTGGCACTTGCTTATGACCTCCAAAGAGCATAGGGAGGCTTTAGTGAAGAAGCTATCAGAAATTGAAGTCTCCCCTATAGCTTCACCAGCGGCTATGTGCTGCTTGCTAGACAAAGTCCATGCTGGAGCTCCTAATATCGTTTTCTCTGAAAAAGACCTACCAGCAGAGGGAAAGGCTCACAACAAGGCTCTTTACATTCGAGCCTATATCATGGATAAGGTGATGCCGTGCGTCATGGTGGATGACGGCTCAGCTCTGAATATTTGCCCACTGAAAATGCTGCCGTTTCTGGGCATGAATGAAGAAGTGTTGAAGAGGTCCTCAACAGTCATTCGGGCGTATGATGATTCTAAAAGAACGGTGATAGGGACCTTTGAAACAGAAGTGGAGGTTGGGCCCATCAAGTCCATGGTTGTCTTCACAGTGATCGACATCCCGGTCACATTCTCCTTATTGCTTGGAAGGCCCTGGTTCCATCCTTTAGGAGGTGTTCCTTCCACTTTGCATCAGAAGATTAAATTCTCTATGAATGACGGGATTGTGACTGTTGAGGCGGACGCCCAGTCGATGGTAGCTGCAGTGGATGAAGGAGTGGTTCCTTTTGGCGGATTCCAAATCGTTGTCATCAAGGAGGAAGAAACCACAGATGCCCCTATGGTTCTTTATGAGAACTACATGCCGGAGTGGCTATCCCGATATCTGTACAAGCTGAACTTTGTCCCGGGAATGGGACTCGGGATTAATTTGCAAGGTGTGCCAGAATTCAAGATCGACTCGGGAAAGTCAAAACAGCACGGCCTTGGTTATGTAGAGGGCTCATCCGAGCAGAAGAATCTGAAAAAGGGCAAAAATGGCAGGGCCATGATGAAGCCATTTCTGAAGGCGGGAGAAAGCCTTTACAAGGGCCAAGCTGAACCGATGTTGGTTGGAAATGTCAAGTACCCTGGCCTTGAGATCTTTGCAGATGTTGTGGATTTTGAGAAAAGCCAGGAAGAGCCAGTGGCCCCTGTAATGATAAAGGAAGCAATTGCTGAATCTGATATCCTGAAAGGAGGATCATCTGTAGTGACAGCAGAAACCATAGAGGCGGCCGAGGAAGAAGATGAAAAGAAGACCTATGCCGAAACTACAGAAGTGATCTCGGGAGCTTTGACTGCTGCATTAACCAAAGCTTTCGGGAAATCCAAGGAGGGATTTGGCGAAGAACTGATGGCCAAAGTGAACTTAGACTCTGTGGTTGCTGAAATCGCCAAGATTATGGAGAAAACTAAGGCACAAGCGACCGAAAAAGAAGCAGAGAAAGCTGCGGTCCCGGATGATGCTCTGGAAAGGAAGATAGAAGCTGATGAAGAACAAGGCCCTCCGCCTGTGGAGGATGAAAATGATTTTGTTGTATCTATTTCTTCCATTTTCAATGTAACTGATGTACTTTATGATAAGTTCAATGCAATGAAATCCCAGTTTGCTTACTTGTGTGATGTTTATCCTGATAATTCTGTGCATGCATTCGAATCACCATCAAGCATATTTAGCATATATGACACTGCATTGCATGAAATCAATATAAGTACAGATGAAAACCCTAAAATGGTACTCATTTCACACGAGCTAAAATCCGAGGAAGAAAGAGAATTAATAAGAATACTCCAAAAACATGTTAAAGCTTTCGCCTGGTCTTATGAAGACATGCCGGGTGTAGATACAGAAATAGCAGTGCATAAAATCCCAACGGATCCCAAGTTTAGACCGGTAAAGCAGAAGTTGAGAAGACTAAGGCCGGAATGGGCTACACTGGTGAAGGAAGAAGTGGCCAAACAGATAGATGCCAGGTTTCTCGAAGTGGTAGTGTATACGGAATGGCTAGCCAACATTGTCCCCGTGCCTAAAAAGGATGGAAGGGTTAGAGTATGCGTTGATTACAGGGACTTGAATAAAGCATGCCCAAAAGATAACTTTCCACTGCCACATATTGACGTATTGGTTGATAGCGCAGCAAAAGCGGCAATGTACTCCTTCATGGACGGCTTTTCAGGGTACAACCAGATTCTGATGGATGTGATCGACAAGGTGAAAACATCATTCATCACAGAATGGGGTACTTTCTGCTACAGAGTGATGCCTTTTGGATTGAAGAACGCCGGCGCCACTTATCAGAGGGCTATCACAACTCTTTTGCATGACATGATTCATAAAGAAGTCGAAGTGTATGTTGATGATATGCTTGTTAAATCAGCAACCCGGGAAGAACACCCTGTTATCCTGGATAGATTTCTAACACGCATTGGAGAGTACAACTTGCGACTTAACCCCAAGAAATGCATATTCGGGGTCACATCAGGGAAGCTATTGGGCCATGTAGTTAGCCAGAGGGGGATAGAAATGGACCCAGATAAAATCAAAGCCATCCAAGATATGCCGGCTCCAAAGACTGAAAAGGAGGTCAGATCATTCCTGGGTTCTTTGCAGTATGTCAGCCGCTTCATAGCCAAGCTAACTTCCACTTGTGAGCCAATCTTCAAGCTATTAAAGAAAGACCAGCCGGTTGTGTGGAATGACAAGTGTCAGCTAGCCTTCGAGAAGATCAAGGCCTACCTGGTAAAGCCACCAGTGTTGAGTCCCCCAATTTCAGGGAAGCCTCTGATTTTATATTTGGCAGTTGAAGAATCCTCTATAGGGGCAATGCTTGCACAAGAACAAGATGGCAAGAAGGAATATCCTATCTATTACCTTAGCAAGAAATTGTTGGAGTATGAAACCAAGTACACACTGGTGGAGAAGACATGTGTGGCGATGATTTGGTTGACCAAGAAGCTGCGCCACTATTTCCAATCCTACAAGATACAAGCCGTGGCTAAGGTGGATCCAATAAAGTACCTCTACGAAGCACCAGCATTGGTTGGGAAACTGTCCAGGTGGTTGTTACTTTTGTCTGAATTTGACATTGAGTACATCACGAAGAAAACCATTAAAGGGCGAGCCGTGGCAGAGTTTCTGGCAAACCAGCCCCTAGAATCAGATTACACAGAGAACCTGGAATTCCCTGATGAGCAGTTAGCCATGGTGGAGGTGAAAAGGTGGGTCATGTGTTTCGATGGGGCAGTGAATAAAAAAGGCGCTGGGATCGGAGTACTTATAGCAACGCCAGATGGTGAAGTCATTCCCTTATCCAAGAGGTTGAATTTTTCTATAACCAATAATGGAGCAGAGTATGAAGCATGCCTATTTGGGATGGAAGCTTTGCTAACACTAGGGGCAAATGACGTTCTGATTGTTGGAGACTCACTTCTAGTGGTGAGACAAGCTCAGGGAGAGTGGGAACTAAAAGAAGAAGCCTTACGGCCTTATTTGGAGCTGCTACAGTTCAGAAAGGGTTTATTCGGCCAGTGTGAATTCAGACATGTCCCCAGGGATGAGAATAAGATGGCTGATGCATTAGCTACCTTGTCCTCCATGTGGGAAAATCCAGAAGAGACACAAGCTCAACCACTGGTCATAGCCACTTCTAGGCATCCTTGCTTCGAAATGCATGAAGTAATGGAATTATCAGCCGAAGAAAAGCCATGGTTCTTTGATCTTTACCAGTATGTTAAGGAGGGGAAGTACCCAGAAGAGGCTAGTGCTACTGATAAGTTGACACTAAGAAAACTGGCTAGTCAATTCAGAATCTTCGAGGACAAGTTGTATAAGAGAACAGCACATGGAGTTCTTTTAAGGTGTCTAACAGAACAAGAAGCAGAAGATGTGATGCAGCAAGTACATGCAGGATCCTGTGGGCCACATATGAATGGGCTTGCCATGGCTAGGAAGATAATGAGACAAGGGTATTTCTGGATGACGATGCAAGCAGATTGTATAAGAAAAGTGAAGAAATGTCATGAATGTCAGATCTATGCAGACATTAGTCATCTTCCTCCACTTGAGCTTCAGAATCTAGCATCTCCTTGGCCGTTTTCAGCATGGGGGATAGACATGATTGGTGAAATTCATCCGGCTGCATCTAATGGGCACAGATTCATAGTTGTGGCAGTTGATTATTTCTCCAAATGGGTCGAAGCGGAATCCTTCACTAATGTTACAGCCAAGCAAATGGTCAAGTTTATCCAGAAAAATATCTTCACTCGGTATGGGATTCCTCATCACATAGTAACAGACAATGGAGTACAGTTTCAAGGGGCAACAGCTGAGCTATTTGCAGAGCATGGAATTGAACATCACAAGTCTTCTCCATATAGACCACAGGCTAACGGCGCAGTAGAAGCAGCTAACAAGGCAATAAAGAATATCTTATCAAAGATGGTGACCACTTACAGGGATTGGGCCGATAAACTGCCTTATGCTCTTTGGGGTTACAGAACCAGTGTCAGAACGCCGACAGGAGAAACTCCTTATGCCTTGGTATATGGAATGGAAGCAGTGTTGCCAGTGGAGATAGAACTCAAGTCACTCAGAGTTACCCTGGAAACGCAATTACCAGAGACTGAATGGGTTCAAGCCAGGTATGAACAGTTGGCCGCACTAGATGAAAGGCGACTAAAGGCACTGGATCACCTGCAGATGTATCAGCGCAGAATGGCTAGAGCCTACAATCGAAATGTGAAATACTCCAAGCGGCAGTTGAAAGCAGGAGATTTGGTTCTAAAGCAACTAAGGCCTTCAAATGTTGATGTTAGGGGCAAGTTCAGACCTAACTGGGAAGGACCCTATGTGGTGAAGAAGGTGTTATCAAAAGGCACTGTCAGCATCATGGACATGGATGGAAACGAGTTCACCAACCCGATCAACCAAGACAGGCTAAAGCTTTATCATGTATAATAATAAAAAAAAAAAAAAAAAAAAAAGAAAAGAAAAGAAGAGAAAGGTCTGCTAGGCTGAAAACTCGAAAGGAGCAGTCTAGGCAAAAGTTAAGACACGAGAGAAAATAATCAGCCGGAAAACCTGAAAAGGACGGCTGGTGACGGATTCTGGCTTAATGTGAAATCTGTACCATTTAGGAACCAACTTGTTTCAAATGTACTCATTTTGACTTCATCAATAAAGTGAAGTGTTTGTTTAAATATGTTTGCATGGTTATGATAGATGCACAAACAAAGTTGTCTTGCATAAACACACATTCAAAGAAAGCACTTTGCATTCAACTGATCAATATCATCGCATTATTTGACAAATGAAAATGTATCAAGTACATGCAATTGAAAATCTTTTATTGTCCTCTAAAAGTCCAGTTCATCTTCCCGGACGAGTAATAAAGGGTCACAACATCATTTTGGTCAAATCTAAAAAAAAAAAAAAAAAAAATGCTCGCTGAGGTGAAAACCGAAAAGACACCTCAGGCAAAAATTAGAGCGGCCTGCTAAGCTGAAAACCCACACCGGGCAGTTTAGGCAAAAGTTAGGGCATATGAAAAGCTCGCTAAGGTGGAAATCGAAAAGGCGCCTTAGGCAAAAGTTAGAGCGGCTCCCTGGGCTGAAAACCCGAGTTGGGCAACCCAGGCAAAAATTAGAGCACTTACGAACTCATAACTCCCCTGCAGAGCAAGAAAAACAGGACATCCTCAACATTCCCTGCAGAATTCGTCACATCACTCTCCAGCAGAGTTTCCCATACTATTCCCCAGCGGAGTCTACATAAAGAACACCATCAATTACTTCCCCGCAAAGTCGCCATGTTACTCCTCAGTGTAGTCTACACAAAGAACACCACAATTGTTTCCCCAGTCAAGCTGTCACGCTCTTCCCCAGCGGAATCTCTACAAGGAATACTATGATCATTTCCCCAGCAGTCATCTCGCTTCTTTGATAATCATCAAACAATGCCCCAAGAAAAGCAAAATCAACCAGGGGCACAACATATCTCCCCAGCAGAGGACAGAAACATCCAATAACAGAAAATACACACATGTGCACATACATCATCATGCATCCATACATTGCACATATCAATTGCTTATCCCCGGCTAGTCTTCATTCTTGATCGAAGGGGCAAAAATTTTTTGTTTAAAAATCTCTCGATCAAGGAATGAAGACTTGCCATTTTAAGTGCAGGAATTCATCCCCAGCTCAATATCCTCAGCAAGTCAGCAGATCCGCCTCGAGTAATGTAAACTCGGTATCGGCCCAGGTCCGCTTCATTATCTCAATTTTCTCCAGCGAGTCCGCCTTGGGTAATGTAGGCTCGGTATCGGCCCAGATCCGCTCCATCATCTAAGCTCCCCAGCAGATTCGTCTATTTCCCCAGTAAAGTTCGCCTCGGGTAACATAGACCTGATATCGGCTAATCTCTTCATCCATTTCGCCTCGGGTAACATAGACCTGATATCGGCTAATCTCTTCATCAATTTCGCCTCGGGTAACATAGACCTGATATCGGCTAATCTCTTCATCAATTTCGCCTCGGGTAACCTAGACCTGATATCGGCCAATTCTTCAATTTCGCCTCGGGTAACATAGACCTGATATCGGCTAATCTCTTCATCAATTTCGCCTCGGGTAACATAGACCTGATATCGGCTAATCTCTTCATCAATTTCGCCTCGGGTAACATAGACCTGATATCGGCTAATCTCATCTCCAGCATCGCCTCGGGTAACCTAGACCTGATATCGACCAATTCTTCAATTTCGCCTCGGGTAACATAGACCTGATATCGGCTAATCTCTTCATCAATTTCGCCTCGGGTAACAAAGACCTGATATCGGCTAATCTCTTCATCAACTTTGCCTCGGGTAGCCTAAACCTGATATCGGCTTATTTTATCCCCTGTATCGCCTCGGGTAATCTAAACCCATTATCGGCCTATCTCATCAGAAGATTCATCCCAGCGTTCGCGGCGTTTTAATTCACGCTCTCAAATTCATCATCACAGGTATTATGGACCTGGAGCTAGATGTCGAATTTGATAACGCGAGGGGCAGCTGTAAGCGCCGGAATTTTCTATACTTAAAAAAAAAAAAGAGTCTATGGTCGTACGACTATTGCTACAGTCGTACGACTGTAGCAATAGTCGTACGACCATAGTGTTTTTTTTTTTTTTTTTTTTTTTTTTTTTTTAAGTATAGAAAATTCCGGCGCTTACAGCTGCCCCTCACGTGATCAAATTCGACATCTAGCTCCAGGTCCATAATACCTGTGATGATGAATTTAAGAGCGTGAATCAAAGCGCCGTGAATGCTGGAATGAATCTTCTGATGGGATAAGCCGATACCGGGTCTATGTTACCCGAGGCGAGACTGGGGAGGAAATAAGCCGATATCACGTCTATGTTACCCGAGGCGAGTTGATGAAGAGATTGGCCGATATCGGGTCTAGGTTACCCGAGGCGAAATTGATGAAGAGATTAGCCGATATCAGGTCTATGTTACCCGAGGCGATGCTGGAGATGAGATTAGCCGATATCAGGTCTATGTTACCCGAGGCGAAATTGATGAAGAGATAAGCCGATATCAGGTCTATGTTACCCGAGGCGAGTTTTACTGGGAAAATAGATGAAGCTGATCTGGGTCGATACCGAGTTTACATTACTCGAGGCGGATCTGCTAGGGAACTTGGATGATGGAACGGATTTGGGCCGATGCCGAGCTTACGTTGCTCGGGGCGGACTCGCTGGAGATAGTTGAGATAATGGAGCGGGCCTGGGCCGATACCGAGTTTACATTACTCGAGGCGGACTCGCTGGAGATAGTTGAGATAATGGAGCGGGCCTGGGCCGATACCGAGTTTACATTACTCGAGGCGGATCTGCTGACTTGCTGAGGATATTGAGCTGGGGATGAATTCCTGCACTTAAAATGGCAAGTCTTCATTCCTTGATCGAGAGATTTTTAAACAAAAATTTTTGCCCCTTCGATCAAGAATGAAGACTAGCCGGGGATAAATAATTGATATATGCAATGTATGGATGCATGTCGATGTATATGTACATGTATGTATTTTCTGTTATTGGATGTTTATGTCCTCTGCTGGGGAGATATGTTGTGCCCCTGGTTGATTTTGCTTTTCTTGGGGCATTGTTTGATGATTATCAACGGAGTGAGGTGACTGCTGGGGAAGTGATCGTAGTACTCCTTGCAGAGATTCCACTGGGGAAGAGTGCGGCAACTCGACTAGGGACACAATTGTGGTGTTCTTTGTGTAGACTACACCAAGAGGAAACAAGACTGTTTTGCGGGGGAGTAATTGATGGTGTTCTTACGTAGACTCTGCCGGGGAATAGTGTGGGAAACTCTGCTGGAGAGTGATGTAATGAATTCTGCGGGGAATGTTGAGGATATTTTGTTGTGTTTTTTTTTTTTTTTTTTTTTTAGCTCTAATTTTTGCCTGGGTTGCCCAAATCAGGTTTTCAGCCCAGCGAGCCGCTCTAACTTTTGCCTGAGGCGCCTTTTCGGTTTTCACCTTAGTGAGCTTTTCGTATGCCCTAACTTTTGCCTAAACTGCCCAATATGGGTTTTCAGCCTAGCGGGCCGCTCTAATTTTTACCTGAGGCGCCTTTTCGGTTTTCACCTCAGCGAGCTTTTTTTCTTCTTTTTTTTTTTTTTTTTTTTTTTTTTTTTTTTAAGATCTGACTAAAATGATGTTGTGACCCTTTATTACTGGTCCGGGAAGATGAACTGGATTTTAGAGGACGATGAGAAATTTTAAATTGCATGTATTTGATACATTTTCATTTGTCAAATAATGCGATGGTATCGATCAGTTGAATGCAAAGTGCTTTCTTTGAATGTGTGTTTATGCAAGACAACTTTGTTTGTGCATTTGTCATAACCATGCAAATATATTTAAACAAACACTTCACTTTATTGATGAAGTCAAAATGAGTACATTTGAAACAAGTTGGTTCCTAAATGGTACAGATTCCACACTGAGCCAGAATCCGTCACCAGTCGTCCTTTTCAGATTTTCCGACTGATTATTTTCTCTCGTGTCTAAATTTTTGCCTAGACCGCTCTTTTCGAGTTTTCAGTCTAGCAGACCTCTCTCTTTTTTTTTTTTTTTTTTTTTTTTTATACATGATAAAGCTTTAGCCTGTCTTGGTTGATCGGATAGGTGAACTCGTTTCCGTCCATGTCCATGATGCTGACAGCGCCTTTTGATAACACCTTCTTCACCACATAGGGTCCTTCCCAGTTAGGTCTGAACTTGCCCCTAACATCAACATTTGAAGGCTTTAGTTGCTTTAGAACCAAATCTCCTGCTTTCAACTGCCGCTTGGAGTACTTCACATTTCGATTATAGGCTCTAGCCATTCTGCGCTGATACATTTGCAGGTGATCCAGTGCTTTTAGTCGCCTTTCATCTAGTGCAGCCAACTGTTCATACCTGGCTTGAACCCATTCAGTCTCTGGCAATTGAGCTTCCAGGGCAACTCTGAGTGATTTGAGTTCTATTTCCACTGGCAACACTGCTTCCATTCCATATGCCAAGGCGTAAGGAGTTTCTCCTGTTGGCGTTCTGACACTGGTCCTGTAACCCCAAAGAGCATAAGGCAGTTTATCAGCCCAATCCCTGTAAGTGGTTACCATTTTTGACAAGATCTTCTTTATTGCCTTGTTAGCTGCTTCTACTGCACCATTAGCCTGAGGCCTGTATGGGGAAGACTTATGATGTTCAATTCCATGCTCTGCAAATAGCTCGGCTGTTGCCCCTTGAAACTGTACTCCATTATCAGTTACTATGTGGTGAGGAATCCCATACCGAGTGAAGATATTCTTCTGGATGAACTTGACCATATGCTTGGCTGTAACATTAGTGAAAGATTCTGCCTCGACCCATTTGGAGAAATAATCAACTGCCACAACTATGAATTTATGCCCATTAGATGCAGCCGGATGAACTTCACCAATCATGTCTATCCCCCATGCTGAAAACGGCCAAGGAGATGCTAGATTCTAAAGTTCAAGTGGAGGAAGATGACTAATGTCTGCATAGATCTGACATTCATGACATCTCTTCACTTTTCTTATACAATCTGCTTGCATTGTCATCCAGAAGTAGCCTTGTCTCATGATTTTCCTAGCCATGGCAAGTCCATTCATATGTGGCCCACAAGATCCTGCATGTACCTGCTGCATCGTATCTTCTGCTTCTTGTTCTGTTAGACACCTCAAAAGAACCCCATGTGCTGTTCTTTTATACAACTTGTCCTCGAAGATTCTGAATTGACTAGCCAGCTTCCTCAGCGTTAACTTATCAGCAGCACTGGCCTCTTCTGGGTACCTTCCTTCCTTAACATACCGGTAAATGTCAAAGAACCATGGCTTTTCTTCGGCTGATAGTTCCATTATTTCATGCACTTCGAAGCAAGGATGCCTGGAAGTGGCTATGACCAGTGGTTGAGCTTGTGTCTCTTCTGGATTTTCCCACATGGAGGACAAAGTAGCTAATGCATCAGCCATCCTATTCTCATCCCTGGGGACATGTCTGAATTCACATCGGCCAAATAAACCTTTTCTGAATTGTAGCAGCTCCAAATAAGGCCGTAAAGCTTCTTCTTTTAGTTCCCACTCACCCTGAGCTTGCCTGATCACTAGAAGTGAATCACCGACAATTAAGACATCATTTGCTCCCAAGGTTAATAGAGTCTCCATCCCAAACAAGCATGCTTCGTACTCCGCCCCATTGTTGGTTACGGGAAAGATCAGCCTTTTGGACAAAGGAATGACCTCACTATCCGGTGTTGCTATAAGTACCCCGATCCCGGCGCCTTTTCTATTCACCGCGCCATCGAAGCACATGACCCACCTTTTCACTTCCACCATGGCTAACTGCTCATCAGGGAATTCCAGGTTCTCTGTGTAATCTGATTCTAGGGGCTGGTTTGCCAGAAACTCTGCCACGGCTCGCCCTTTAATGGTTTTCTTCGTGATATACTCGATGTCGAATTCAGACAAAAGTAACAACCACCTGGACAACTTTCCAACCAATGCCGGTGCTTCATAGAGGTACTTCATTGGGTCCACTTTAGCCACAGCTTGTATCTTGTATGATTGGAAATAGTGGCGCAGCTTCTTGGTCAACCAAATCATCGCCACACATGTCTTTTCCACCAGTGTATACTTGGTTTCATACTCCAGCAATTTCTTGCTAAGGTAATAGATAGGATATTCGTTCTTGCCATCTTGCTCTTGTGCAAGCATTGCCCCTATAGAGGATTCTTCAACTGCCAAATATAAAATCAGAGGCTTCCCTGGAATTGGAGGGCTCAACACTGGTGGCTTTACCAGGTAAGCCTTGATCTTTTCGAAGGCCAGCTGACACTTGTCATCCCACACAACCGGCTGATCTTTCTTTAATAGCTTGAAGATTGGCTCACAAATGGAAGTTAACTTGGCTATGAAACGGCTGACATACTGCAAGGAACCCAGGAATGATCTGACCTCCTTTTCAGTCTTTGGAGCTGGCATATCTTGGATGGCTTTGATTTTATCTGGGTCCATTTCTATCCCCCTCTGGCTTACTACATGGCCTAACAGCTTCCCTGATGTGACGCCGAATATGCACTTCTTCGGATTAAGCCGCAAGTTGTACTCTCCAATGCGTGTTAGAAATCTATCCAGGATAACAGGGTGTTCCTCCCGGGTTGTTGATTTAACAAGCATATCATCGACATACACTTCGACTTCTTTATGGATCATATCGTGCAATAGAGTTGTGACAGCCCTCTGATAAGTGGCACCGGCGTTCTTCAATCCAAAAGGCATCACTCTGTAACAGAAGGTACCCCACTCTGTGATAAACGATGTTTTCACCTTGTCGATCACATCCATCAGAATCTGATTGTATCCCGAGAAGCCATCCATGAATGAGTACATTGCTGCTTTTGCTGCACTATCAACCAATACATCAATATGAGGTAGTGGGAAATTGTCTTTAGGGCAGGCCTTGTTCAGGTCCCTGTAATCGACACATACTCTGACCCTTCCATCCTTTTTAGGCACGGGGACAATGTTGGCTAACCATTCCGTATACTCCACCACTTCGAGGAACTTGGCATCTATCTGTTTAGCCACTTCTTCCTTTACCAGTGTAGCCCATTCCGGCCTTAGTCTTCTCAACTTCTGCTTTACCGGTCTGAACTTGGGGTCCGTTGGGATTTTGTGCACTGCTATTTCTGTATCTACACCCGGCATATCTTCATACAACCAGGCGAAAGCTTTAACATGTTTTTGGAGTATTCTTATTAATTCTCTTTCTTCCTCGGATTTTAGCTCGTGTGAAATGAGTACCATTTTAGGGTTTTCATCTGTACTTATATTGATTTCATGCAATGCAGTGTCATGTATGCTAAATATGCTTGATGGTGATTCGAATGCATGCACAGAATTATCAGGATAAACATCACACAAGTAAGCAAACTGGGATTTCATTGCATTGAACTTATCATAAAGTACATCAGTTACATTGAAAATGGAAGAAATAGATACAACAAAATCATCTTCATCCTCCACAGGCGGAGGGCCTTGTTCTTCATCAGCTTCCATCTTCCCTTCCAGAGCATCATCTGGGACTGCAGGTTTCTCGGCCACCTGTGCCTTAGCTTTCTCCATAATCCTGGCGATTTCAGCAACCACAGAGTCTAAGTTCACTTTGGCCATCAGTTCTTCGCCAAATCCTTCCTTGGATTTCCCGAAAGCTTTGGTTAATGCAGCAGTCAAAGCTCCCGAGATCACTTCTGTAGCTTCAGCAGAGGTCTTCTTTTCATCTTCTTCCTCGATTCTTTCCGGTGCCGAAGTACTGCCCGACCCATTCATCGGTGCTTTATCTTTCGTCTGATCTGCCGGCTGATACACCCTTCCACTTCGGGTCACGTGCTGCACTTCTTGAATTTTCAGCTTTTCAACAACCGGGGGTTTAACAGCTTCTCTTTTGCCAAATTCTTCATACTTATCCTCAGAGTCAAGATCATCCAGACTTACGGGCTTGACCTCCTTACACCCCTCCTTTTCCTCACATTCAGGTTTTAATTCAGGTTCCCCTACCGCTACTGCTTGAATCGTAGGGTTTGCTTGCAAAACTTGGGCAAATATAAAGTTAGCCGGCAACCCCGACTGAACCATGTTAACCCGCTTCTCGAATGCCGGCAGTGGATTGGTTTTAGTGCTGGGTTTGGCTGGCTCTTGCAGTTTTCCCTCGTCAATGAGCTTCCGGATAGCATCCCTTAGCTTGTAGCAGTTGTTGGTTCGGTGGCCTGTCACCACATGATAAGTGCAGAAGTTGTCCTTATCCGCTTCAGATGGCTTCTCAAATGGCTTTAAAGATTGCAGTAGGCCGCCGTTCCTACACTTGGCGAATATCTTTGCTAAAGTAAGAGTCCAAGGCGATATGCCTTGTCCTCCAGGACCTCTGTTCTAGTTGCTTTGTTGCTGATTCACAGTAGCCACTTCGACCTGCTTCACCTCTGAAGACTGCCCCTGTTTGCCACTAGAACCTGAACCAGAACCACTGCCAGACCCAACTGCTGTGGTTGATCTATACCCTGAACTGTACCCTGTACTTCTTCCCCCTTTCTGACCAGCTGGCTTCTCCTCTTCATCCCTTTCTATCTTCATGGCCATGCTATAGACCTCACTAAGCTCCTTGAAGGAATGGAATTTCATGTTGTTCTTGAAGATATCTTTGCTGCCATCAATGAGCTTCTGTATAAGCTCATCTTCATCAGGGCGGTTCTTTAGGAGGATCATCTTGTTCATCCATCTCTGGTAGTATTCGTCAAAGGGCTCATTGAATTTCTGCTTCACCCTCTCCAAATCATACAGCTTCACCTGGATTTTGGTGTTGAAGCTGTAGTATTTGATGAAGGCTGCTGACAATACTTCCCAGTCGGACTGCTCCTCCTCTGACAGTGAGTTATACCATCCCAAAGCACCTCCCTCCAGTGTGGTGGGGAAAAGATTAATCAATTGCTGCTTTGTAGCGCCTGCTGTCAGCATAACCCGGACATATAAATTCACATGGGCCTCCGGCGAGCCCATTCCTTTGTAAGTGGGGACTTTCGGCACCTGGAAGCCGATAGGAAATGTCTCGATGCCCCTACTGATCATGGCATCAATGTTCACCCCCTTCTTGGATTCAGCACTGATCCCGACCCCCTTCTTCAACTGGGCCATGACCTCGTCTAGCTCAGAGCACTTGGCTTTCATCCTCTGTTCCATAGCTGCCTCTATCTCCTGCAGCTTTTCAAGACTAGCCGAAGCGTCCCCACTGTGTTGGGATGACTCAGCTTCTTTTTCCTTCCCGGCTCCACTACCACCGGTCTCACCAGCTTCTCTAACCACTGCCCTCATTTCCTCCTTTAACATGTCGCGGAAATCCTGCGACCTGAAGAAATCTCTCAGAACCTCAGCCATACTCGGTGTCTGCTCTGCCATATTCACTCCTTCCCCAGACTCAGAATCACTATCACTCTCGACTACCCTCTGTCTCCTAGCTGCCCTTGAAGCTTGGGATCTTGTCCAAGGTCGCTCCAGTGTGTTCTGCTTGGGAGCAGACAGGAGGTATTAGGGCCGTGAATGAATGACGTGATATGACATGAAAGTTAAGACATTGAACATGCTTGAGATGCATGGAGTGGAATTATGTATGGAATGATGATATGAATGGTTTCTTCTTTTTATTATTATATTTTTTTTTTCTCTTCTTTTTTTTCGAGGCATTCCAAGAACATCCAATTTTTATGCAAAACTGTCACGTGTGGGCCATCACACGGACAAAACTTTGGTGCCTTTGGGGCACCTAATGAATTCATGAAATGGTCGCGTGTATACTGGCACACGGACGTAGTTTTGACGCTTTGTAGGTCTATGGGATGATATGAAATGGTCGCATGGGCCGGGCCCACTGACAAGGTCTTGATGCTTTTGAGCATATGGAATGATGTTATGAGAAGGTCACGTGTAACAGGAACACGGACAAGAATTCGGCATTCGAGGAACGCCTTTCATGATTTGGTGATGTTACGAGCCTACACGTATACTAATCGGGCACTCGGGGAGTACCTTAAATGGTGAATTAATGTCGTGAAGTGGTCAGATGTGGACCACAATGTTATATGATATTTATGATGGATGGGTATGATGTCATGAGATGCATCGTGTAAATTATTACACAAAAATGGGCCTAAGGCCGTTGTGGCTTTTATTGAATGAAATGATATTGGTGGAATGGCCGAATGCAATCCGGTGCATTGGCAAAACACGGGTAATTTTGGGTACCCGATATGTTATGAAATGGGATGGAATGGTCATGATAGGCGTCCTTGAAATGACTCTTAATTTAATTTAATTTAAGTGAAATGTAGTGAATGAACATGTCACACAATATGCAAATGGCTGCACAAAAACGTGGGTTAGGATATATGACATACATAATGATGTTATGAATGCTATGTCAAAAATAAAATGTTAATCACACAAGTTTAATGTTATGGCTGAAAAAGAAATCATTAGTATGGATGACAAGCGAATGAATTAATGTTTTACACACGAAATAAAATGCAAAATGGCTGCATAAAAAAATGTGGGTTAGTATCACACAAAGATGTTTGTGTATGGTATGTCATATGTATGGAAAATGGTGATTATGGTATGTTATGCATGCGTCGGTGATGTGTCACGAAATGGTGAAGAACACGTAGCAAGCAAAAGCGAATTCTTCCAACCTTATTCCTCCAACGTGGTCGGTCTCAAAAATTTCTAACCGAGTCCTAGGCGAGGTTCACTCCAATCACCAACCGGGGGTGATGAAGGCGCGATTTTATTATTATTCACAAAATTATTTTGGTATCCTAAAGGAATCCAACTAGAGCTGCCTATATGGGTTCGGTCAAAGTCGGGATAACATCAAGGCTCTCATAGCAAGATATACTCCTCACTTCTCCCCACTCAAGGGTCCTAGCGAAGGGGTTCGTACGAGGCTATGAGTGGTGTTTCGTATTCGTGCCCCTAAGACCATGGGGAACTTAGGCGACACTTTAACAATCCACCGGGCTACAAAAGGATACCTATTCTAATGCAAGAAATGGCTAACTAAAAATGCAAATAAAATACCAAAAGAGAATCATCCACGTTACTTTAATTAGACACTTTTCAGGGCTTGTCAAATTCTTTTATGTTTTTAAGAAAACGTTTTAAAGAATTCCCCAGCAGAGTCGCCACTGTGAGCGGACGACGCGTTTTCGACGGGACGCGGGACTCCCTTTCGGAATGGGGCGCCACGATCTCGGGCGGGCCCCTCCCTCGCGTGGGGTTTTTATAAATGGAAATCCGTGCTTTGGAAAATAAATGGAATTAATAAATAAAAGAACCGAGACCTAAGTCTCGATGAATATTGTAGAGTCGCCACCCGGCTCAGCTCAACCGGGAAATTCTTATGTAGCTGAACCGGACGAACGGCCGCTACACTATCCATAGATTCGGGTCCGGACAAGTCCCTTATTTCGTGTCTAATTAAAACAAATATAGCCAATGTTCTCGAATGGTATTTCAAAATCTAAAGTCCATTTTATTGAATATAAAAAGCATACAGCGCGCACACAAAACATTTAATACAAAAATAAGGAAAAGAAATAAATATTAATTGGCTTACAACCAAATCAAATAGAAAAATAAAAACACTCGCCTCACTTTTACAATCGCCTAGAATACACGAAAATCTAAGAAATAATTACAACCGCCTAAATACACGATTTAATCTATTAAAATACAATAAAAATAAAAATAAAAAGAAATTAGAACCTGCAAAACCGAGGGTTAGCACAATATATACAGCATGCCACAAGTTGGACTCAAATAGACAGAATGGGAAATCAAGAATTGGGGGCATGCATTTAGGGGATAACCGGGTTGGCTCGGCTAGCCGGCCCGGTTAGACCTGGAAAACATTTTGAAACGTCCCTGTATTTTTGGTTTGGTGGGAAAATCGTTTTGAAAATAATTTTTCCGGTTTACATGCATTTTTATATATTTAAGTGGGTCGGCTTTCGGGAGAACTGGGTCTCCGTCGTTGAATTGGTCTAAATGCAAATTACTGGAAAATTGAATCTATGGTCGTGATGCACACAACAAAATTCATTTTGATGATTTTTGGGGTTTTCTGATTTTTTTGGATTTTTTTTTTTGGGAATTTTCGGGAATTTTTATGGATGAAAGCTGAAATTCTGATTCTGGAACAGGGATTACAGTCGTACGACTGTAGTTCACAGTCGTGCGACTGTAATCAATCCAAGACCACAATTTCGCCAAAAATCATTTTTAAGCAAAAACTGAAGAAAAACCTCCTGGAAACTAAGAACAGTCGTACGACTGTATATACAGTCGTACGACTGTTCATGAAGACTAAGAACAGTCGTACGACTGTTCTTAGTTTCCAGGAACAGAAATACGAAAAATGCAGCAAAACGCACAAAATTCACTTCAGACGCCCAGAAAGCGAGAAAAAAAATGTAGGGAAAAGAAGTGACTACCTTTTAGAAGCTATTCCAAGTCGTTTTTGACCCCTGGCGTCGCTCCAATCCCCACAAATTCGCACTTTTTCCTTTGAATGGAAGTTGAGAGCTTTTTGTCCAAAACTCCAAATTGTAAGGGTTTCTGATGGTTTAAGTCCAAGTTCTTGATTTAGTTGTGTAGTTAAGTGATCAACCTAGAGATTTCTAACAAGTTTTAGGCTTAATTTCGAGAATTGAAGAAAATCAAAGAGGAAGAAAGGTGAGTTTTTTTGTGGTTTTCTTTTTCTCTCTCTTCTCTTTCTCTCTCTAAGTTTTTCTTTCACCAGAATTCTCTCCCTTTTTTTCCTCTTTTTCCTTCTTTTCTACCCTCTTTTTTTCCTGGTTGCTTGCTGCAGAGCCGGGGCAATTAATGCCCAACCCCTCTCTCCTCCATTTCTGCTGCAGAGGTATGGGCCTCTGCTGAAATCCCGATATTACAGTCGTACGACTGTAATTTTTAAATTACAGTCGTACGACTGTAGCAATAGTCGTACGACCATAGTGTTTTTTTTTTTTTTTTTAAGTATAGAAAATTCCAGCGCTTACAGCAGGTGTCTCTAAAGCATATCCCCAAAAGGAGACAAGGAGTGTAGCATGGCTCATCATCGATCGGACCATGTCTAGCAAGGTCCTATTCCTCCTTTCTGACACTCCATTCCACTGGGGTGTTCCAGGAGGAGTGAGTTAGGGTACAATCCCACACTCTCTAAAAAAAAATTCAAACTGTTGGCTCAAATATTCACCCCCTCGGTAAGACCAAAGTGCTTTTATTTTCTTGCCAAGTTGGTTTTCTACTTCATTCTTAAAGTCCTTGAACCTTTGGAGAGTCTCAGACTTATGCTTCATCAGATACATGTAACCGTATCTGCTAAAGTCATTCGTGAAGGTGATGAAGCTGTAAGTGCTGGAATTTTCAGTCCGTCCTTAAAAAAAATCACGTGTGTCACACGACTGTAACATATAGTCGTGCGACTATTGTTACAGTTGTGCGACTGTAATTAAATTACAGTCGTATGACTGTAACATCGGAGCAGGTGCAGAAGACCATACCCATGACATAAGAAAGTTGAGAATTTTGGGGGAGCATTAATTGCTCCAGTTTTTGGTGAAGCAAAGGCAGAAAATAAGAGAGGGGAGGAGGAAATAAAGGACCCTTTTTAACATTGGATTTCTGATCAGAGAGAAAGAGTTTTAGAGAGAGAATTGGGAGTAAAAGAAAGAAAAGGAAAAATACCAAACAAAAGAGCATTCTTTTTCTCTTCTTTTTCTTCTGAATTCTTGAGTGATTAGGTGTAAACTCTGTTAGACAACAATAGTTTACTAACTTAACACTCTAAATTCAATCAATTTGCCTCGGACTAGAAACCCTAAGATTCCCGAGCATTTTGGAGGTTTTGGACCCAAACTTCTCAACTTCAATTCAAGGAGAAAAGAGCAAATTTAAGTGGATTGGTGCAACACCAGGAGGTCAATCCTACGGTGGATAATGGCCAAAGAAGTAAACACTCTTTATTCCCTCTACTTTTCATGCTTTCTAGGTGAATTGGTGTGTTTTTGTGCATTTTTATTCTATTTCTGTGTTTTCTGTTTCTGGAAATCAAGAACAGTCGTGCGACTGTTCTTGAATTGATGAACAGTCATACGACTACAAATACAGTCGTACGAGTGTTCTTAGTTTCCAGTTGACTTCTTTCAGTTTTACTTTGAATAATTTTGGTGAAATCTTGAATTTGGATGATTTACAGTCGCACGACTATAATTACAGTCGTACGACCGTAGTTACAGTTGTTGGAGATTGTGCCCTAAGGCCAATATTGGATTATGTAATTTGACTTCTAAGATTAATCTAGTGTAGATTAATATTATCATTTATGTTTGTATGTTAGCATTTATGATAAGTATCCATGAATAAATCGTGTTATTCTAAATATCCCTAGTCGATTGTTATTATGGGAATAATAACAAACTAAGACTAGTGTGAGTGATAATGGATAATTCATAAGATGAATATAGTGTATACAGATACAGATTATACTCACGGGTAATATGTTAGAGAACATGTTACTGGAGACCCACTATAAGATCAAGTTCATGGTCACGTGTCACAACTGATCTTGATTATAGTAGTGTCATTAGCTGATTCCTTTGACCTGAGGTCACCATTGATTCCGGGATGAACTCATGTTGTGCTTTGACGCAGTCAAACGCTGCTTGTAACAGAGTAGTTATAAAGGCTGTGATTGGGTACAATATGACTCATGCTTTGGGATGTGAGTGACAGATATGGGATTTTGTCCCTCTCTAACAAGAGAGCGATATCACTGGGCCCCTCGATAAGTAAGACTGTTAAATGCATGGCCGTGCTCAAATAATTGATAGAGTATCAATTGATTTGTCTAAACAGTTTACTTTGAGATCGAGAAAGCATATGATTAATTATATAAGATTGACAAGTGTACCATGTCTTATGATTAATCATGATATCAAAGAGACAAAAGGGAATATGACATTCTATAAATAGGTATTGGATCATTCCAATCATGTTAATTGGGTAGTCGTAATGGCTTGCTAGAGTCCGCTTGTGACCTATAAGGACATTATGGTAATTTCCTTATTGCCAATTAATATGAACCTATGGGGTCACACACAAAGAGCAAAATGAAGTTCATCTTTTCGGGTATAAATTATTATTGGATAATAATTTATGAATGAGAAAGAGAATAAATATATATATAATGATATATATAGTTATATATATATATGTATATATAAATATTAATATGATTAATATTGCATAAAGTATGCTACATATTATAATTTAATTATATAGAGATATAATTAATTATAATATCAATATACATATGTGTATGATGGAGAATGGAATTGATTTAATATTAATTGAGAATTAATATTAAGTTGTGTGGGTTAATTTATAATTATAACTAATAAGGGTATTAAGTTATAATTATAATTAAGTTTAATGGATATAAAAGGAAGTTTTATAACCTAAAATCTATAACCCTAGCCTACACATAAGATGCAGTTTTTCTGCAGCCTCCATGGAGCCAGCCGACTTCACCCTTCTCCTTCACCCAAGGTTTTCGAAACTTTGGCTTTTCATTCGAAGAAATCGTTCTTCAATCCCGGCGCTAGCACGCGGTGAATGAATTGCTCCGTGTGGATCAACCGTAGAGGGAAGCTACTTTGGTTCCTAATTGATTCAAAACCTACATTGAATTAAGGTAATTCTTTAACCCTCCTTCCAATTCAATGCAATGTACATGGGTCCTTGGTGGGGATTAATCCTTTTATTTCCGCTGCGTATTGTTTTTGTGCGATTAAATCCCCAACAGTGGTATCAGAGCCACTTGTATTTTGATTGAATTGGATTTATGTTTTGATTGGATCAAAATTGCATGTTAGGGTTTGTATGATTTTGATTGGATCAAAATTGTTGTTAGGAGTTTGTATGTTTTATTTAGGGTTCTATGTTATTGTGAATAACAAAATAAAATTTGATTTTATTGATTAATCATTGTGAATGATTTTATGTTAATGATTTGGAATGTTTAAGGGGTTTTTGTGTTGGGATTCGTCACGGGAAATCGACCGAAAAAGCGGAAATACGCGTCGATTTCCTCGAATCCGGTCCCAGGAGCTTAAGTAGTGGAAATCAAAAACACAAAGCACAAGGATGAAGGTTTTAAAATTTCACCTTAAGTCTCCCCAAGAGACAGATGATGACTGCAGAAACCAAATTAGATTTCCTCCTTCGTCCCGTACACGAACGGCTCTCGGACTAAAAGCCGTGCTAGCGATTCGGAAAATCAATAAGAGAGAGTGAGGGAGATGGTGTTGGACGTCCAAGATAGATCTAATATGGCAGATTTTTTTCTCTTATATCACCAAAAGAAAGATCAAAAAATCAAAGAAAGAAAAGTCCAACTTTTCTACCACAAAGTCAAATAATGACTCACCATATTAATCATCATCTTTTGTCCCTTTAATGAGTCATTCTTCCTATCCAAAATGACTCACCAAAACTTGGCAAAAATCCCACCAAATATCTACGGCCAAATCATCCAAAAAGAAGGGCTTTCATGTTTAAAAGCTCAAGCCCATATTTCACTCTTTGGTATTAATTTGATTTCAAATAAAATTTAATTCTACATGTATGTTAATATATTATACCATATAATATGTAACATATATGTGAATTAAACTTTGTTTGACACATCAAATTAACCAATGGATTAAATATGACATACATAGGATGATATACATGTAACCCTATACATGTACAAATATTTCCACCTAGGAAATAAATACTTAACTTAATTCATTGAATTAATTAAGTGATACTTAACTTAATTCATTGAATTAATTAAGTAATGGCCTAAGAAATATTAATCATATTATATTTGACCAATCCAATTGAGCTAAATAATATAATTAATACACCTCTCTTGCTTTGATGTGTATACACCAAGTACACACTTAATCCGACTAGTTAAAGTCCAGACGTTCAATGTGTACGATCCGATGGGCCCGTCTTTATGTTGGCAGTGAGCTAAGGCCCACAGACTCTAGTTGGGCTCTAGCAAGCCACTAAAGCCCCCAATTAAGACGGAGTAAGCAGTCAAACTGAAACGTTAACCCAGTAGTTTAAACTTGTATATCCCATGTCATCGATATCGGAGTCCAACACAGAGGCATGGTGTGATCACCCTCTATTGTGTATGGACATTAACTTGATCCCGAATGCACTGATATTCACAAACAAGTTCCAACTTGTTTGGGTGTGGCCACACTCTTATCAGCTGTATTCATCAAGAGGCCGGTGATATCTTCTCAGTGGAACACTGAGTGACATTCCCATCTGCATATCCATAGCACTGCAATGTTCATTAACATACCCGAATGTACCCGTACTTGGCACCCTTTTACAGGCCCGTTGGGCGTACACCAAAGTATGCCACTTCACATCCAGTACCATCATATGATCAGGTCAAAGGATCCATACAAGTACTACACGAGAATCCGATGTGATGTGACACCATGTGGATTCCCGTTAAGTGGATCGATCCAGTACCATGCCCTTTTTGCATGTACCCATTAACCTGGTTGACATTCCATGTTCTATGACCGGTAAGACACCGTCATACAACCAAGGTTAATGATAGTCTTTGGTTCCATTCATTCCCATGATTGGAACAGACTACGGATGACTTTATGGCCATATCGTTTTCCCTATCCACAGTCTTACTGCCAAGTGCCTCACACTTGACAACATGGATATGGATATGTCCATTGGATACTCTATTTAAAATATTGCACAAGACATATAGTAAATAGATTGATGCCTTTATTGATTAACACAGATTGTATCATACATATCTTACATAAAAGGTACAATGTATCATACAAACACAAGGACCAAGGCCTTGGGACTAGGGCATATCCAACAATCTCCCACTTGCACTAGTACCAACTAGGCATGGGCCTAATCCCTATAGATCTAATATGACCCTCGTGCTTGGGCTGAGCCAGCGCCTTGGTCAAAGGATCTGCGGCATTCTCCTCGGTGTCCACTCGTCGTAATGAAATATCACCCCTCTCAACGATTTCTCTGATGAGGTGAAGCTTCCTGAGTACGTGCTTCGAGTTTCTGTGTGACCGGGGCTCCTTAGCTTGTGCAACAGCCCCATTGTTGTCACAGAAGATATCAACTGGGTCCTGGATAGTTGAAACTACCCCCAGTTCCATGATAAACTTCTTTATCCATACAGCTTCCTTAGCCGCATCACACGCTGCAATGTACTCAGCTTCTGTGATAGAATCTGCTATGGTCGGTTGCTTGGAGCTTCTCCAGCTTATAGCACCACCATTAAGCATGAATACATATCCTGACTGCGACTTATATTCATCCTGGTCAGTCTGGAAGCTTGCATCAGTGTACCCAGTAACTGATAACTCTTCCTGACCTCCATACACTAAGAAGCTATCCTTAGTCCGGTTAAGGTACTTTAGGATTGCTTTGACAGCTTTCCAGTGATCCTCCCCAGGATCTTGCTGGTACCTGCTAGTCATACTTAGTGCAAAGGCGACATCAGGTCTTGTACATAGCATGGCGTACATGATTGATCCTATAGCCGAAGCATATGGGACTAATTTCATGTTCTCCCTATCCTGCCTTGTGTTAGGACAGTTTTTCTTACTAAGTTTCAGCCCATGACCCATTGGCAAGAACCCTTTCTTAGCCTGGTCCATGCTGAATCTTTTCAGAACTTTGTCTATGTACTTGGCCTGACTTAGGCCCAGGAGCCGATTGGGTCTATCCCTGTAGATCCTGATCCCTAGGATCGTCTCAGCTTCGCCTAAGTCCTTCATTGCGAAGCACTTACACAACCACTGCTTTACCCCTTGCAGTGTTGGTATGTCGCTTCCAATGAGAAGGATGTCATCCACATATAATACCAGGAACGTGACAATGCTCCCACTAATCCTTTTGTACACACAAGGCTCATCTTGATTCTGTATGAAGCCATATTCCTTTATAGCCTCATTGAATCGAAGATTCCAACTTCGGGATGCTTGCTTTAATCCATAAATGGACCGTTGAAGCTTGCATACCATTTCAGGATTCTGTGGATCGACAAAACCCTCAGGCTGTGTCATATACACATCCTCGAGTAGCTTTCCATTAAGAAAAGCGGTTTTGACATCCATCTGCCAGACCTCATAGTCGTACCATGCGGCTATGGCCAGCAGGATCCTTATGGATTTGAGCATAGCGACTGGTGAAAAAGTTTCATCATAGTCGATTCCATGGACTTGCCTGAAACCTTTCGCTACCAGCCGCCCCTTGAAGGTGTTATCTGGCTTAAGCTTGTAGCACCACTTGCAACCTATTACCTTAGCACCTGGAGGTGGAACAACCAGATTCCAAACCTGATTGTCGTACATAGATTGCATTTCCGCCTCCATGGCCTTTTGCCAATTTGCGGACAGTGGGCTAGCTATAGCCTCCTGGTAGGTTTTCGGCTCTTCTTCGTCGAAGACAAAAAGAGTGTTATCATCGGTAACAAGAAACCCATATCTCTCAGGTTCCCGACGATCCCTACCAGACCTTCTAGGTCCTTGTGTGACCTGGGCTGGTGCTTCCTCCCGTGGAAGCTCCACCCTGGTCTCCGAGTTATCCTTTTCAGGAGTTTCTGAGCTTTGAACTTCCCTGAGTTCAACATTACTCCCACTATCTTTCTTGGAAATGAACTCATTTTCAAGAAAGACCCCTTTCCGTGCCACGAACACCTTGTTCTCGGCGGGGTTGTAGAAGTAATACCCTTTGGTTTCCCTAGGGTAGCCCACAAACAGGCATTTGTCGGTTTTGGGTTCTAGTTTGCCCCCAGTCAATTTCTTGACATGGGCATAACAACCCCAAATCCGTAGGAAAGACACATTGGGCGCCCTGCCCGTCCATATCTCAAATGGGGTCTTTTCTACTGCCTTAGTCGGAGTATTATTCAAAATGAGAGCTGCTGTCTCAATAGCATATCCCCAAAAACTTGTTGGGAGAGAGGCATGACTCATCATTGAGCGGACCATGTCTAACAGGGTCCTATTCCTCCGTTCGGACACCCCATTCCATTGTGGTGTTCCTGGAGGAGTGAGCTGTGGAACTATTCCATGCTCTCTCAAGTATGAATCAAACTCTAGGCTCATATACTCGCCACCTCGGTCCGACCGAAGGGCTTTAATATTTCGGCCTAATTGGTTCTGTACTTCGTTCCTAAATTCCTTGAACCGATCAAGTGTTTCAGACTTGTGTTTCATCAGATAGACATAGCCATATCTGCTGAAATCGTCTGTAAAGGTGACGAAGTATAGAAACCCACCCCTGGCAGCAGTGCTCATAGGTCCACATACATCCGAATGTATTAGGTCTAATAAGCCAGTAGCCCTTTCAGCTTTCTTGCTAAATGGCGCTTTAGTCATTTTACCCCGTAAACAAGACTCACAAATATCAAGTGACTTCAAGTCAAAAGATCCTAGAATTCCAGCTTTGTGGAGTCTAGCTATGCGTTTCTCGTTTATGTGGCCTAAACGACAATGCCAAAGGTACACAGGATTAAGTTCATTTGGTTTAATCCTTTTAGTATTTATGTTATAGACTTGATTAGTTTCATTTAAATTCAGGATATAAAGGCCATTATTTAATAGAGCATTTCCATAAAATATGCCTTCTCTAGATATAACCATATTACCATTACCAATAGTAAATACATATCCAGAAGTATCCAAAACTGAAACAGAAATAATATTCCTGCACATTGCAGGTACAAAATAACATTGTTCCAGTAACAAAACTAATCCACTAGGCATCTTAAGCTGGTACTCGCCGATCTCAATGGCTGCAACCCTTGCCCCATTCCCGACCCGCAAGTCCACTTCTCCTGATCCAAATGATCTTCTGTTCCTAAGTCCCTGCACATTACAACAAATGTGAGAACCACATCCAGTATCCAATACCCAAGATGTTGAAACAGTAAGGTTAATGTCTATGACATATATACCTGATGAAGACGCGCCCTGCGCCTTCTTTTGCTCTCCCAGAAGCTTTGGACATGATCGTTTCCAATGTCCCGTCTGCTTGCACCCGAAACAGACATCCTCAGGACGGGCCTTGGGCTGGACCTTGGCCTTCTTAGCTTTGGCTTTCTTGGCCTTAGCTTTAGCCTTTGTCTTAGCCTTGGCCTTTACAAGAGGAGCCTTCCCCTTGTTTACCATAAGTACCGGTGGAGTCTTTTTGACCGACTGTTCCGTAAGCTTAAGCATCCCATGCAGCTCACTAACAGTTTTGTTCATCCCTTGCATGTTGTAATTCAAGATGAACTGATCATAAGACTCCGGCAAGGAAGCCAGGATGGTATCAATCGCCAATTCCTGTGAAATGGGCGACCCGAGACGGGCTAAAGAATCCAAATAGCCCTTCATCTTGAGCACGTGAGCGCTCACAGATGTCCCAGTCCCCATTTTGCAGGAATGGAATGCCTTATTCGTCAGGTACCTTTCCTGACGTGCCTGTTCCTGAAACATCTCATTTAGAGTTGTTATCATAGCATAGGCCTCATGGTCCATAAACTGTTTTTGTAGTTCGGGGACCATGCACGCCAGCATAAGGCAAGTAACATCCCGGTTATCCTTTACATGCACCCCGTATTCCTCCAGCTGAGCAGCTGGTGGATTACGCCCAGTAGGTGCGGCCGGTACAGGCCTTTCCAGTACATATTCCTTAGACTCCTGTCTTAGAACTATTCGTAAGTTCCTAGACCAGTCCAGGAAATTAGGACCAGAAAGCTTGTCCTTCTCAAGGATAGTGCGCAGTGATAAAGTGTTATTCGATGCCATTGATTACTACACAGAAAAATAAATGAGTGTTAATAAAGGACTTATAAACATTTTCCCATAATTAATAATGAATCATGTTATTAATAAAACCGAGTTGTTGGGCTCATGGGCCGAGATCCATATTATATTTAGATATAGCCAGACGAGGGCCTGGAACAACTATACCCAATTTTTAGGTAGGAACGCCGTCCAATCCCAACCTAGGGACTCTCGGTTTGATGGGTCTGTTGGCACTTACCCATCTGTGCTTAGGGCCAGGAACATCCTACTACCCACGCTAAGTCAAAACCTCCATCCAAGTGTTAGAGTAACCAATACTCCAACCCAATACAAAATGACGATACTCCAGTGTATCCAACGAGGGTTGGTCTACGACTGGCCTATCCCCACTTCGAGTAGGTTATGAATGAGGGAAGCACTTTTAAGCGACTTAGTAATTACCATTTGGTTATTCGATTCAATTAATAACGGCTTAGATGCAAAAGCGGGTGAAAAGGGTTTGTACATACATTCGCACATGCAAATAAATACCGCATAATTAAAATAAAGAATGGAATGCAACGGGCCAAAATTTACATCCTAATATCATTCTAGTAAACCTATACTAGAACAGCATCAGGTGGGCCGCCTCCTATTCCTTCTGGGCTCGCCAATCCAATCGGCTCCTTGCTTACATAATTTCATAATAAACAGATGAAATAAAATTACATAAAAGGAAAAACGGCGCGCAGGCCGTATATACCAAAAGAATATTACAACCCAACATAAATTAGGCCCATTTACATCCATCCGCATATTCAATCATACATGTAAACCAATACATCATGTATTTTATAAGCATGTTAAATGCATGATTTAATCCGATTTCATTTGTCCATAGCCATTATTTTGAAATCGCCAAATTTTGGTCGATCATGGTTCTTAACCCATGCGGGCTTTGGGCCTCCAACCCAGGCAAAAATTGCTCCCAATCTGATTGGGAAACCATGAATTCCAAAATTAGCCGTCCGGGTAATCGTGCCAAGAAAACCCGAACCAATTTCAATTTACCGTATTTATTTCCAAAATAAATATCACATGAACGAAAAATAAATTCCATTCAAGAAACCACGCGCATTAAATTTTCAAAATTTAAACACGCAAAGTTTAAAACATTTTACAAATTTTAAAACCCGGCCCGGCCCAAAAATCCCGCCAAATCCAAATTCGGGCCCGGCCCGCCGCACGGGGCAGCCGCGGCGCTGCTGCCCAGCAGCGGCGTGCTGCTGGCACGCAGCAGCCCTGCTGCTGGCGTGCAGCAGCTGCTGCCCAGCAGCAGCTGCTGGCACGCAGCAGCCCTGCTGCTGGCGTGCAGCAGCTGCTGCCCAGCAGCAGCTGCTGGCCAGCAGCAGCGGGCAGCGGCTGCTGCCTATGGCGCGTAGCGCCGTAGGCAGCCCCCGCGTCCACCCGAAACAATCCGTGATTTTGTTTTTATTTTTTTTAAAACAAGAAAACAACATATGCAAGATATTAATTCACCAAGAAATAAAATCTAGCATACAACCAAGATGCAAGAAATTGAATCAACCAAGAATTAAAATCAAGCATCCATAAACTCTATATATATTTATACATATATACATAAATATTTGCAAAAGGAAATTGAACCCTAGCATGCTCCATATGCTAAACAATTTCATATGCAAATATCATGAATAACCAACACAAATAGAAAATTAAATCTAGCATACACCCTATGCATATAATTTTCCATTTGTAAAATCCAAAGGGGCAAAATCACAAACCCCAAACCGAAAACAAATCCCATCCACAAAACCGCCAAATTTTAAACCATGGGATTCACTTCAAGTTAGAGATCTCCACGGAACATAAGCCCGCTCTGATACCACTGTTGGGATTCGTCACGGGAAATCGACCGAAAAAGCGGAAATACGCGTCGATTTCCTCGAATCCGGTCCCAGGAGCTTAAGTAGTGGAAATCAAAAACACAAAGCACAAGGATGAAGGTTTTAAAATTTCACCTTAAGTCTCCCCAAGAGACAGATGATGACTGCAGAAACCAAATTAGATTTCCTCCTTCGTCCCGTACACGAACGGCTCTCGGACTAAAAGCCGTGCTAGCGATTCGGAAAATCAATAAGAGAGAGTGAGGGAGATGGTGTTGGACGTCCAAGATAGATCTAATATGGCAGATTTTTTTCTCTTATATCACCAAAAGAAAGATCAAAAAATCAAAGAAAGAAAAGTCCAACTTTTCTACCACAAAGTCAAATAATGACTCACCATATTAATCATCATCTTTTGTCCCTTTAATGAGTCATTCTTCCTATCCAAAATGACTCACCAAAACTTGGCAAAAATCCCACCAAATATCTACGGCCAAATCATCCAAAAAGAAGGGCTTTCATGTTTAAAAGCTCAAGCCCATATTTCACTCTTTGGTATTAATTTGATTTCAAATAAAATTTAATTCTACATGTATGTTAATATATTATACCATATAATATGTAACATATATGTGAATTAAACTTTGTTTGACACATCAAATTAACCAATGGATTAAATATGACATACATAGGATGATATACATGTAACCCTATACATGTACAAATATTTCCACCTAGGAAATAAATACTTAACTTAATTCATTGAATTAATTAAGTGATACTTAACTTAATTCATTGAATTAATTAAGTAATGGCCTAAGAAATATTAATCATATTATATTTGACCAATCCAATTGAGCTAAATAATATAATTAATACACCTCTCTTGCTTTGATGTGTATACACCAAGTACACACTTAATCCGACTAGTTAAAGTCCAGACGTTCAATGTGTACGATCCGATGGGCCCGTCTTTATGTTGGCAGTGAGCTAAGGCCCACAGACTCTAGTTGGGCTCTAGCAAGCCACTAAAGCCCCCAATTAAGACGGAGTAAGCAGTCAAACTGAAACGTTAACCCAGTAGTTTAAACTTGTATATCCCATGTCATCGATATCGGAGTCCAACACAGAGGCATGGTGTGATCACCCTCTATTGTGTATGGACATTAACTTGATCCCGAATGCACTGATATTCACAAACAAGTTCCAACTTGTTTGGGTGTGGCCACACTCTTATCAGCTGTATTCATCAAGAGGCCGGTGATATCTTCTCAGTGGAACACTGAGTGACATTCCCATCTGCATATCCATAGCACTGCAATGTTCATTAACATACCCGAATGTACCCGTACTTGGCACCCTTTTACAGGCCCGTTGGGCGTACACCAAAGTATGCCACTTCACATCCAGTACCATCATATGATCAGGTCAAAGGATCCATACAAGTACTACACGAGAATCCGATGTGATGTGACACCATGTGGATTCCCGTTAAGTGGATCGATCCAGTACCATGCCCTTTTTGCATGTACCCATTAACCTGGTTGACATTCCATGTTCTATGACCGGTAAGACACCGTCATACAACCAAGGTTAATGATAGTCTTTGGTTCCATTCATTCCCATGATTGGAACAGACTACGGATGACTTTATGGCCATATCGTTTTCCCTATCCACAGTCTTACTGCCAAGTGCCTCACACTTGACAACATGGATATGGATATGTCCATTGGATACTCTATTTAAAATATTGCACAAGACATATAGTAAATAGATTGATGCCTTTATTGATTAACACAGATTGTATCATACATATCTTACATAAAAGGTACAATGTATCATACAAACACAAGGACCAAGGCCTTGGGACTAGGGCATATCCAACATTTTGGAATCATGAATTTGATTCATGGGTTTTTATTGAAATTGTTTCAATTCAATTTAATTAAAAAAAAAAAAAAAAATATGCTACTGTTCGTATTCTGGGCATAATGCCCAGAATACTAATTGCAATTGCAAATTGCAATTGCAATTTGCAATTGCAAATTGCAATTGCAATTTGCAATTGCAATTTGCAATTGCCGTGTTGCGTAAGCAGCATGCTGCTTACGCAGCATGGGCTGCGCGCAGTATGCGCAGCCCGATGAGCCTACTGTCCGACAGTTTTAACCCCTTTTTCGTTTTAAGTGTGGAAAATTGTTTCTGCATATTTACGAATTTTTCCAAATTAATTAATTCTAAATACAATGTGATTGTATTTTACCACTTTGAATCCTAAATATTTTAGATATAAAATTATTGTTGATAATTTTATGCATGGTGTTATGGTATGGTTTTGGACCCCGTGGATGCTTTATTTTATTTATTATGGTTTTATATAAATACGACCTGCGAGTCGTTTGTATTTATTTAAATTTTAATTTTAATTTTACTAGATAAATTGTATAGGATGCAATTTATGATATGTAAAATTTATTTTACTAGAAAAATTGTATAGGTTGCAATTTTTTTTGTAAAATATAAATCCATGAGATGGTGCTTAGAAGCAAAGACGTGGAGGCGGATCCAAGAGGCGGTGCAATGACCATGTGATGGATGCTACCACCTAGGATATGACCTTGTTGATTTTCATATTGGCCTATGAAAATCAATGTAGATTTAAACCATACCATAACACGGTTCGAGTCATATGCATGTTTTATTTTATTCAGATGCCATGTGATGCCATGCTAGATATTCTATATGCATGCTAGACAATTGTATGCCATAAGATGCCATGCTAATTAATATTAACAAAAATATGATTAATATTAATGCCATGAAATTGTATATGATACAATTAACTCACAGGATTTAATAAACCCTAAATAAACTTATGAAGTTTATATTTGCCACCCAATTACGTATAACACTAGTCAAGTACTATGTTCGCATCATGGTAGCCACGCCAAAGCGGGTACGCATGTTGTGACCTTAGCGAAGCGATAATATGAGAAATGGTGATTCTCATTGTGTTGTAATTGGTTTAACAAAGGGTTAATCAAAACGGTGTTTGAGCCCGAGGCAAAGATGAGATGAGTAACATACAATTAAATATGATATATGATATCATGCATCTCATAAATTAGAAGAGTTGCATAATGATGCAATTGGCAAAGAAGTGCACATCCAAAATATGTTTAAATGGTTTAAAGCATGATTTTGAGTCTTTGCCTACCGAAATTATATTTAATCATAGGGACATGCCAAAGCAGTGCTATGGTTAAGTATGGATTTTGGATCTTCACCCACTTAAATATTTTAAAGGGTTTTATAATTTAAGTGGGAGCATTTAAATAAAAATCTTTACACGCTTTATTATAGTTATGATTGCTATTACCATGATCTCGATTGTTATTGAACTTTGAGAATTGTTCTCAAATCAAAAGGAATCATATGTTCTCAATAATCCTTTTGCCCAATGAACCACTAGCAATTGTAACATAAGTATAAAAGATACTTACTTGAAGCATCGAAGGGACTCTGTTTAAAATTTATTATCTTACACTTGCCACCAATTCTTCCGCACGTGGAAGTTTTACTTGAGGTATATGATACATCACAAATGGAAATGTTCCATCAGTTAGTGAGCAAGAAAAGATAAGTGTTTGAGGCAACAATTTCTCATTGGCATCCAAAAGGCATTAAGATGTGATCTTGAATTCATTATTTGATAGTCATTGGTGATGAACTATCATTTGAATGACATGGAGAAAATTGTGAATTAGTTGCATAAGATGCAGAAGAATGTTAAGTTATCCATAAAGGATAAGCTCGCCTCGAATTGTGTGCTTATGGTTCAAAAGGAAAAGGATAATAGTAGGGTCGAAAAGTATAAATACCGAAAGGGTTTCGGTGAAAGTATTTTAAAGGCCAAAGCTGTTGGCATAGAGAGATCTCCAAAAGAAGGATGTTGCCATTTTTAGATTGAATCGTTCATTAGAATGGAAATAGCAAACTTTGTTTGGAGATCTATGAGAAGATGAAAGGCAGTAAGACTGCTACCTTAAGTATTTATTAACTATTTTACTTTTGTTTCTATATCAAAGGTATTAGATACCAGTTGTGGATCTCATATTAGTAGAATATGATGAATCGCAACTTGAATAGAAACCTTATGAAGGTGAAAGGTAGAATGTGAATAGACAAGAGAAGCAAAGGTTGCTACTCGAAGGTTCTGAACTTTTACATGAAAGTTGTGAACTTCAAGTTAAAAGTTACGAACCTCTTTTCATAAAAGTTATGAACTTTTATATGAAAGTTATGAACTTTGGTTAAAGGTTATGAACTTTTACATGTGAGTTACGAACTCTTGTTGTCTATTGAGCTTGTTGGCTTGAGTAAACAAATGTTGTTTATTTTATAATTGTGAATTATAAACTTTATAAAGACATGATTATGAAATGTAGATTTACATAATTGTCTTTATATGTGGAGCCCATCTGTAACATAAATACTGTAAGGATCGAATCAAATAGTTTGATTAAACCTATTTTGGCAATGTTGTCTTGGAGACATAAGCAAAGTCGCATTACGAAACTCCATGAGAATGGACTTTTGGATTCATGAGATTATGAATCATCTTGAATCATGCAAATGTTGTTTATAGTAAAAGATGACAAAAGTGGTTCTTTGCTAAAAGTAGTTAAAGAATAATCGATTTATTAAGCATTATACATGTGGATGTATATGAATTATAAATCAACTGCTAAAGGAGGTTTTAATACTTCATTATTTTGTGGAACTTTTCACTAGATAAGTGTATCTAATGAAACACGAGTTTGGAACTTTTGAAGTGTTCAAAAGCTTGTAAAAGGAGTATGAAGCATCTTGACAAGATAGTAAAGTCACTTAGATATGATCCAAGTGGTGAACATTTGAGTCAAGATTTTGACAATCGTCTTAGAAATTGTGGGACTGTTTCACAATTGACTCCTCCAAGTACGCCACAAAGGATGTTGTGTCGGAAAAGGAGTAATCGAACTCTATAAAGATATAGTTCAATCTATGATGAAGTTAAGTTGATCATCGTTTTCTCGAAAATATGCCATTAAAGCAGCTGTGTATACTGTTCCGTCTAAAATAATTCATGAATCAACATATGAGATATGGTTGGGTAAGAGACCCAAGTTGTTTCATTGAATAAGTTTAGCGCTGTAAAGCTTATTTCGAATAAGTTGGCACCTAAATTTAAATGTCGTATTGTGGATTACTCAAAAGGAAAGTAGGAGTTGTTACTCCTGTGTTTCTTTGGGATACAAAGTAGTTGTAGCTAGAAATGGTTTCCCCTTGAAGAGGGAGTTAATTTCTAGAAGAGTTAGTGGGAGTAAAGTACACCTACAAAACTCGTAATTCACAAAGTGACATTAACGTTGAAGAGGAACATGGAAATGGTTTCATGATCATTGTTGAAATTACACAAGTCCAATGAAAGTCTAGTAGAATACGACATAAATAGGAGAGATATGGATTTCTCAAAATCATGATGTAGTTTTACTAGATTGGAATAAGTCTTCTTTTATGAAGAAGCAATGTTAGATTTTGAATCTAATAAGTGACTTGATGCTACAAAGGTTGAAGATAAGTCCATGTCTGACAATCAAAGTATAGACTTTGATAAATCTTTTAGAAGATGCATATGCAATGGTTGCAAGTGAGTTTTCAAATTGAAAACCGACATGAATGGTGATCTTCAAACTTATAAAGCACGACTAGTGACAAAAAGGGGTTATAAACAAGTTCATAGTAGTGACTATGAGGATACGAACAAATTCATAGTAGGACTATGATAAAATCCTTTTTCGTCATTAATCATGATCAAGTCAAATTGAGTTCTTGTTGCCACATCCGCATAATATGATTATAAAATATGGCAAATGGATATCAAAATCTGTTTTCTACGTGAAAACATGATTGAGGATATGTACGTGACACAACCCAAAGTTTTTGAGCATCCAAAGAATTCAAATAGCGTATGCAAGTTTTCAAAGATTCTCATAAGGATCGAAACATGCATCAAATAGTTGGAATCATAGTTTTGATAAAGAAATCAAATGGTTTGATTTTATCAAAAGGATGATGAATCTTGTGTTTCAAAAGGATCAGTGGGAGCATATCGGTATTCCTAACGCTATATGTGGATGACATATGGCTTGTTGGAAATAACATTCTTACCTTGCAAGAAGTAAAATCTTGGCTAAGAAAGTAATTTCGGTTAATGTTATAGGCATGACTGCCTGTGTTCTTGAAATTGGAATCTATAGAGATAGATCTAAAAGAATGTTTTGGCTTAAGTCAAAGCATTGAAAGCGTTCAATGTAAAAAGACTTAATAGAAGCTTGCTTATGTTAACTGCACATATACAACTGATTGCAATTAGTTGCAATATATCAGTCGAGATCTAGTATTCTCTTAAAAAGAGATGTTATGATTTTGAAAGGTTCAAAATAAAACAATATAGCTAAATATCTATAATAGTAGTCAAAGTATATTGTTACATATGATGTAAAAGAAATTTTGGATGAAGAAGTTCATCAAAATTTTTGTGTTTTGTTCTAAGCATTGCTTATCCTGTGAGACTATTGTAGGGACAATAGTTCAATGCGTAAGAACCTTGTATGACACAAGCATATACTTAGGCGTTTTTCACTAATTTAGAGAGGCTGTCTCTAAAGAGAGAGTGAAAATGTGTAAAGTAACAACGGAAGGTAAAATTAATAATTCACTGACAAAGACTCCTGCACGAGTGAATACATGAAAGTCATGTAGGTCAATGGGTATGAGATACATGTATGATTGGCCATAGTGCAAGTGGGAGATTGTTGGAGATTGTGCCCTAAGGCCAATATTGGATTATGTAATTTGACTTCTAAGATTAATCTAGTATAGATTAATATTATCATTTATGTTTGTATGTTAGCATTTATGATAAGTATCCATGAATAAATCGTGTTATTCTAAATATCCCTAGTCGATTGTTATTATGGGAATAATAACAAACTAAGACTAGTGTGAGTGATAATGGATAATTCATAAGATGAATATAGTGTATACAGATACAGATTATACTCACGGGTAATATGTTAGAGAACATGTTACTGGAGACCCACTATAAGATCAAGTTCATGGTCACGTGTCACAACTGATCTTGATTATAGTAGTGTCATTAGCTGATTCCTTTGACCTGAGGTCACCATTGATTCCGGGATGAACTCATGTTGTGCTTTGACGCAGTCAAACGCTGCTTGTAACAGAGTAGTTATAAAGGCTGTGATTGGGTACAATATGACTCATGCTTTGGGATGTGAGTGACAGATATGGGATTTTGTCCCTCTCTAACAAGAGAGCGATATCACTGGGCCCCTCGATAAGTAAGACTGTTAAATGCATGGCCGTGCTCAAATAATTGATAGAGTATCAATTGATTTGTCTAAACAGTTTACTTTGAGATCGAGAAAGCATATGATTAATTATATAAGATTGACAAGTGTACCATGTCTTATGATTAATCATGATATCAAAGAGACAAAAGGGAATATGACATTCTATAAATAGGTATTGGATCATTCCAATCATGTTAATTGGGTAGTCGTAATGGCTTGCTAGAGTCCGCTTGTGACCTATAAGGACATTATGGTAATTTCCTTATTGCCAATTAATATGAACCTATGGGGTCACACACAAAGAGCAAAATGAAGTTCATCTTTTCGGGTATAAATTATTATTGGATAATAATTTATGAATGAGAAAGAGAATAAATATATATATAATGATATATATATTTATATATATATATGTATATATAAATATTAATATGATTAATATTGCATAAAGTATGCTACATATTATAATTTAATTATATAGAGATATAATTAATTATAATATCAATATACATATGTGTATGATGGAGAATGGAATTGATTTAATATTAATTGAGAATTAATATTAAGTTGTGTGGGTTAATTTATAATTATAACTAATAAGGGTATTAAGTTATAATTATAATTAAGTTTAATGGATATAAAAGGAAGTTTTATAACCTAAAATCTATAACCCTAGCCTACACATAAGATGCAGTTTTTCTGCAGCCTCCATGGAGCCAGCCGACTTCACCCTTCTCCTTCACCCAAGGTTTTCGAAACTTTGGCTTTTCATTCGAAGAAATCGTTCTTCAATCCCGGCGCTAGCACGCGGTGAATGAATTGCTCCGTGTGGATCAACCGTAGAGGGAAGCTACTTTGGTTCCTAATTGATTCAAAACCTACATTGAATTAAGGTAATTCTTTAACCCTCCTTCCAATTCAATGCAATGTACATGGGTCCTTGGTGGGGATTAATCCTTTTATTTCCGCTGCGTATTGTTTTTGTGCGATTAAATCCCCAACAACAGTCGCACGACTGTAATGCTCGTCCAAGAGCAGAATTTCCAGAATAATCCCTAAAAATTTCTAAAAATTCCTAAAAATTCAGAAAATCACCAAAAATAAATTTTGTGGTGTGCATTCACTACCTTAGTTTTAATTTTCAGTATTGTTGCATTTAGAACAATGCCATGACGGAGACCCAATTCTCCCGAAAATCGACCCACCGCACATGCTAAATCAAATTAAATCGGAAAATAAATTGTTTTGAAAATGATTTTCTCACAAAACCAAAAATACAGGGACGTTTCAAAATGTTTTCCAGGTCTGATCGGGCCAGCTAGCCGAGTTGACCCGGTTATCCCCCTAAATGCATGCCCCCGAATTATAATTTCCCAATTCTGTCATGTTTGAGTCCTATTTTTAGTGTGCCGTAAACTGTACTAACCCTCTGTTTTGCAGCTTTTAATTTCTTTTATTTTTATTTTGGATGTAATTAATAGATTAATATGTGTATTTTAGGCGATTGTATTTATTTTTAGATAAATCGTGTATTTTAGGCGGTTGTAAAGTGAGGGCGAGAGTTTTTATTTTTTATTCGATTGAGTTGTAATAATTTGATTATTTATTATTTTACTTTATTTGTCTGTGCACTGTATACTTAATTTAATGTAATAAAATCCATCTTTAGAATTTAAAATACCTTCAAAGAACATTGGCCGTTTTTATTTTGATTAGACATAAAATAGGGGACTTGTCTGGACTTAGATCTCTAGATAGTGTAGCGGTCGTTCGTCCGGTTCAGCTATGTTATAAATTTCCCGGTTGAGCTGAGCGGGGTGGTGACTCCTACAATATCTATCGAGACTTAGGTCTCGGTTCTTTTATAAAATAATCTAATTTTCTAAAAACCCTACGAGAGGGAGGGGTCCGCCCGAAATCAAGGCATCCCTCCTGAAAGGGAGTCCGCGTTCCATCGAAAACGTCATCCGCTCACACTAGCACTAGTGCTCATTGGGCTGCATACATCGGAATGTATTAGCTCCAATAGCTCTGAGGCCCTTTCAGCAATCTTGCTAAAAGGCACCTTTGTCATCTTGCCTCTCAAACAAGATTCGCATGTGTCATAAGACTGGATCTCAAATGACCCTAGCACTCCACTAGAGTGAAGCCTAGCTATGCGCTTCTTGTTTATATGGCCAAGTCGATAGTGCCAGATGTATGTAGGATTAATTTCATTCTGTTTAATCCTTTTAGTATTTATGTTATAGATTGAACTATCACGTTTTAGATCAAGAATATATAAGCCATTTTCAAGAAATGCTGTTCCATAAATAATATTGCCACATTGCATAGAAATTCTATCATGTCCAATATTAAATACGAAACCAGAAATATCCAACAAAGAAACAGAAATAATATTCCTACGCATTGTAGGTACAAAATAACAGTTTCTTAGTTCCAAAACAAGTCTACTAGGCATCTTTAAGAAATAATCTCCGATCTCCATGGCCTGAACCCGAGCACCATTTCCGACTCAAAGATCTACTTCTCCAGATCTTAGTAATCTCCTATTTCTTAGACCCTGCACATTTGAACAAATGTGAGATCCACATCCCGTGTCCAAGACCCAAGATGTAGAAATAGCCAGATTAATCTCAACAACATAAATACCTGAAGCAGCAGTTTTGCCCTTCAGTTTCTCCTTTAGCTTTGGACATGAGCTATTCCAGTGCCCCTTCTCATGACACTCATGGCAGACATCATCAGGAGAAGCAACCCTTGCTTTAGGTTGGGCCACCACCTTTTTGCCCTTAGCCTTGGCCTTTTGGGCCTTAACCTTGGCCGTACATTTGGCCTTTCCCTTAGCAATGGGCGTATTGCCCTTGTTCACTAGCAATACTTCAGGAGTCTTCTTAAGAGACTGCTCAGCAAGCTTGAGTATGCCATACAGCTCAACAACCGATTTATCCAACCATTGCATATGATAGTTCATGATAAACTGGTTGTAAGACTCAAGAAGTGACCCAAGAATAATGTCTGCTACCAAGTCCTGCGAAACTGGCGAGCTGAGGTGGGCAAGTGTATCAATATACCCCTTCAACTTTAGCACATGAGTGCTAACAGAAGTCCCGGCTACCATTGCAGTCGTGCAAAGTGCCTCAGTTGTCAGGTAACGTTCCTGATGAGCCTGATCTTGGAACATCTTTTTAAGCTGATACATCACTCATAAGCATGCTTGTCCATAAACTGCTTCTGAAGATCAGAAGACATGGTACCTAGCATGATGTGAGCGGACCTTTTTCAGTAGCGAAAATTCATCGGGACTCGGTGACGTGAACCAGGGAAAATGTTTTTTTTCATTTTGGTTTGGAAAAACCGGTTTTGTTTATTTTGAGCTAGGAAAATCATGGATTTGATTTGGAAATTCCTTTGTAGAAAACATTTTCCTGTTTTTAACTTAAAGACCTCGAAACTTAAATTCCAAGAACAGTGACAGAGTCGCCACCTGGATCAGCTCATCCAGCAAATTCTGGTACAGCTCCCTACCAAGGGTAGGCTGCTGTACCTAATCCAGAGATTTAGGGTTTGGGCAAGTGACTTACTTAACCTCTAGCTTACTTTCACTTTACAATTTATATTACCATATTTAATTTGCTTTATTATCTTTCCCTGTCCCAATTTGTGTTTATATTTATTTGACCGATGCTAAAGCAAATGACAAAAAATAAAATACAGAATAAATAAACCATAAATTCAAGCAGTTAAAAGAATAAAAATAGAGGCCGATTATACAACCAAATTGAATAGAAATAAAAACTCTCAACCTCACTTTACAAACGCCTAGAATACATGAAATAATCTATTAATTACAGTAAAAATGATGGAAACAAAAATAAATGCTGCAAGACAAATTGGTTAGCACAATTCACAATACGACATAGATAGGACTTAAATCAGGACAGAATTGGGATTTCAGGAATGGGGGGCATGCATTTAGGGGGTAACCGGGTCGACCCGACCGATCGGACCGGTTAGACCAGGAAAAGGGTTTTGAAACGCCCTGTAATTTTTGTGCTGGAAAACAATTTTTAGGAAATTATTTGGCTCAATTTCATGCAAATTTTCCTTTTTAGTGGGTCTGTTATCCCGGAATTTGAGATTCCGTTCGTGTGGATTTTCCTGAACTCAACATTCATCTAGGGTCCAGAAAGCAGTAAACATGCCAAAAATAATTTCAATTCGAAAACAACACCGTACAACGACATCCGTGGGTCATTTCGCGGATCTGTTTTATTCTGGAAATTACCGCTGCACGGCTATAATTACAGCCATGCGGCTATGATTCCCGGAACCTGAAAAAAAGAGGTTTTCTCATTTTTTTTTTTTTGAAAATGCCATTTTGCTCGTTTTCAATATTTTCCGGGGATTTTATAGGGTTCGGGGCCGCTAATGCCGGACTACGGATCTGATTCGGATCGAACAACCCTGAAACTCAGAAAATAAAAACTGGAAAAAATAAAAAACCCTAATATCCACACGTACAGAAATCCGAAAACCAAAATATTACGATATATGGATATATCTGGGCTGAAATTGATCAAAATATAATGCATAAAAAGGAAAATGGACTATTTTCGGCCGATCGGGGCAGTTCGGGAATCTGTCCCTACCGAACAGAGCCGTACGGCTTTGGGTACCAGAGCCGCCCAGCTCTGTTCATCACCATCACAGCCGTGCGGCTGTGTCATGGAGAACACAGCCGTACGGCTATGTTTGGGAAAGTCTGGTTTCCAAAATTTGCAAAAATAAAGAAAACATAAAGAAAAAGCAATGTACATAGGTTTAAGGCCTCTCAGAGTTTACCTTGATGTTGTTTTGATGCTTTGAACATCAAGAAACGGATTGAGAACTTGGAATTTGCGCTAAATACTCAACCGACTGAAAACTAAAACGATCCAAAACAATCCAAAATCAATCCGAAACGATCCCCGAATCAATGTCCAAAGGTTAAGGAACTTGTTATTAATGTTTTAAGATTGATTTCTAAGTGTCAATATTGGTCTCTTTGGTTGCTCTTCTCAGTCTCACCTCCCTTCTCTCTGTAATGTTTTTCTTCTTTTCAATTTCCAAGTTTCCCACTTCTCTACCTTTGGTTTCCTCCCCCTTTGATTTGATTTTCACTTTTCTTTTTATATCTTCCACTCATCATCATTTCAAACAATAAATGAGCCACCTGACTTCCTGAAAATTTTACCCCCCTTTTCTCTTCTATCGAGCCAAGTTGCTCTGCTTTGCAGAGCAACTTGGCTTAACCCACTAAAGCAGCCCGGCTCTAGACTAGAGCCGCCCGGCTGTAGTTTAAAAACTATAGCCGCATAGCTCTAGCACGAGCTGGGCCGAAATTCTTGAAAATCCGATGCTCACCCTAAACCCTAAAAAACCACTCGGGGGACCTTTTTGGGGGTTTCAGATCACGGATAGCTTAGTTTTCAGGATCTTTGAGACACTTCAAGTGACATTCTGATTGTTTTCAAGTCCGATTTGAGTCCGTCTGCTCCACAGGTAATACAGGAATTCTCATCATAGAGGTCGGGAAAACCCGATGCTTACACCTGCCCCTTACGTGATCAAATTCAATACCTGATACCAAGTTTAAGTTACCTAAGGAGAATTTGAGAACGCGAATTGAAGCGGAAGGATAGAAAGACATACCAGAGTTGCAGGTGATCTGGGCCTGACATCGGGTTTATGTTACCCGTAGTGGATCTGCTAAAGTTGAGATGGAAGCAAATCTAGGTCTGACACTGGGTTTAGGTTACCTGCGATGGACTTGCTGAAGTTTGAGGTTGAAGCAAATCTGGGCCTGACACCGGCTTTAGGTTACCCGTGACGGACTTGCAGAATTTGAGATAGAAGTAAATCTGGGTCTGACATCGGGTTTAGGTTACCCGCGGCGGATGTGCTGGATTTCTCAGGAAAGCTTATCTGAGCCTGTCACCGGGTTTATGTTACCCATGGTGGATCTGCTGGATTTCTAAAGAGAAGCCCATCTAAGCCTATCACCAGGTTTATGTTACCAGCGGCGGATCTGCTGGATTTCTGAAGAGAAGCCGATTTGAGCCTGTCACCAGTTTTATGTTACCCGCGGCGGATCTGCTGGATTTCTGAGGAGAAGCCGATCTGGGCCTACCATCGGGTTTATGTTACCTGCAGTGGATCTGATGGATTTCTAAGGTTGCGTTGGTGATGCGTATTTATTCCTTGATCGATGATTTTGGAACAAAAATTTTTACCCCTTCCATCAAGTATAAACTCGGCTTGATTGCCCTGCCCCTGGATGCCTGCACTTGGGTTGGTAATGATGCATGTATGCATGTGCATGTGCATGTGCATGTGCATGATTTGAATGCTTGTGTGTGCATGTTTCAATGTATGCATATGTGAATGGACTATGGGAGATGCATTTCCCGCTATTCGTCCGGCCTTGAAATGCTACTCTCTTACTGGGGAGATCGAGTCATGCCTCTAGCTAGGGAAAGCACATCATGCCTATGACTGATCTAGCTGGGGAGTATATTCTTTATGTGATGTGACTCTCTCACTTCTACTGGGGATATGCGGGGATATGCAATGGCTGTTAGGGAAGTCCGATAACTGCTGGGGAGAAAGTGGTCATGTTCTTTGTGATGGTTCCACTGGGAATAGTGCAGATGATCCCACTGGAGAATAGTGGAAGAGTTTCTACTGGGAATGGTGAATCTAGAAGTGCTCTAAATTTTGCCTGAACTGCCCAATGTGGGTTTTCAGCTCAGCAAGCTGCTCTAACTTTTGCCTAAGGCACCTTTTCGGTTTTCACCTTAGCAAGCTCCCTTTTTTTTTCAAAACATGGTAAGGCTTCAGGGGATCTTGGATGATAGGATTTGCAAATTCATTCCCACCCATGTCCGTGATGCTTACACCACCCTTTGATAGCACTTTCTTAACTATGTATGGGCCTTCCCAATTCTGCCTGAATTCCCCTCGGACATCGACATTTGTAGGCCTCAATTGTTTCAGAACTAGATCCCCGGCTTTCAACTGTCGTCTGTGATACTTTACTTTCTGATTGTAGGCCCTAGCCATTCTGCGTTGGTACACCTGCAGATGATCCAGTGCTTTCAACCGCTTCACATCTAATGCTGCCAACTACTCGTACCTAGCCTGAACCCATCCCATTTCCAGTAGCTGAGCTTCCAAGGCTATTCTAAGTGATTTGAGTTCTATTTCCACTGGCAACATTGCTTCCATCCTATATACTAAGGCGTAAGGAGTCTCGCCGGTTGGTACCTTGACACTGGTTCTGTAACCCCAAAGAGCATATGACAGTTTGTCCGCCCAGTCTCTGTAGGTGGTTACCATTTTTTATAAAATCACCTTAATCGACTTATTAGCTGCCTCCACTTCACCGTTAGCCTGCGGTCTGTATGGAGAAGACCTATGATGTTCAATACCATGTTCCGTAAATAACTTGGCTATTGCCCCTTAGAATTGCACCCCGTTATCGGTCACTACATGGTGAGGGATCCCGTATCGAGAGATGATGTTCTTCTGAATGAACTTGACCATCTGCTTAGCTATCATATTAGAGAAGGATTCTGCTTCTACCCATTTTGAGAAGTAGTCGACTGCAACCACTATGAATCTGTGCCCATTAGAAGCTGCGGCATGAATTTCTCTGATCATTTCAATCCCCCACGCTGAGAAAGGCCAAGGAGATGCTAGGTTCTGCAGTTCAAGTCATGGCATATGACTGATATCAGCATAGATTTGGCATTCGTGGCATCTTCTTACCTCCTTTACACAATCAGACTGCATCATCATCCAGAAGTATCCCTGTCTCATTATCTTTCTAGCCATGGTGATCCCATTCATATGCGGTCTGCAGGACCCTGCATGTACTTGCTGTATTACAGTTCTGCTTCTCATTCTGCCAAACATCTTAGAAGAACCCCATTTCCAGTCCTCTTGTTTAGTTTGTCCTCAAAGATTTTGTACTGGCTAGCTAATCTTCTTAATTAAACCTTATCAGCAGTGCTAGCTTCTTCTGGATACTTTCCCTCTTTCACATACTGATAAATGTCAAAGAACCACAGCTTTTCCTCGGCTGTTAGCTCCATCACTTCATGCGTATCAAAGCAGGGTTGCCTGGAAATTGCTATGACCAGAGGCTGTATCTTGTCTTCTTTGGATCTTCCCACATGGAGGATAGTGTTGTTGGAGATTGTGCCCTAAGGCCAATATTGGATTATGTAATTTGACTTCTAAGATTAATCTAGTGTAGATTAATATTATCATTTATGTTTGTATGTTAGCATTTATGATAAGTATCCATGAATAAATCGTGTTATTCTAAATATCCCTAGTCGATTGTTATTATGGGAATAATAACAAACTAAGACTAGTGTGAGTGATAATGGATATTCATAAGATGAATATAGTGTATACAGATACAGATTATACTCACGGGTAATATGTTAGAGAACATGTTACTGGAGACCCACTATGAGATCAAGTTCATGGTCATGTGTCACAACTGATCTTGATTATAGTAGTGTCATTAGCTGATTCCTTTGACCTGAGGTCACCATTGATTCCGGGATGAACTCATGTTGTGCTTTGACGCAGTCAAACGCTGCTCATAACAGAGTAGTTATAAAGGCTGTGATTGGGTACGATATGACTCATGCCTTGGGATGTGAGTGACAGATATGGGATTTTGTCCCTCTCTAACAAGAGAGCGATATCACTGGGCCCCTCGATAAGTAAGACTGTTAAATGCATGGCCGTGCTCAAATAAATTGATAATAGTATCAATTGATTTGTCTGGACAGTTTACTTTGAGATCGAGAAAGCATATGATTAATTATATAAGATTGACAAGTGTACCATGTCTTATGATTAATCATGATATCAAAGAGACAAAAGGGAATATGACATTCTATAAATAGGTATTGGATCATTCCAATCATGTTAATTGGGTAGTCATAAAGGCTTGCTAGAGTCCGCTTATGACCTATAAGGATATTATGGTAATCTCCTTATTGCCAATTAATATGAACCTATGGGGTCACACACAAAGAGCAAAATGAAGTTCATCTTATCGGGTATAAATTATTATTGGATAATAATTTATGAATGAGAAAGAGAATAAATATATATAGTGATATATATTTAAGTGTGTATATATATAAATATTAATTTGATTAATATTGCATAAAGTATGCTACATATTATAATTAAATTATATAAAGATATAATTAATTATAATATTATATATACATATGTGTATTATGGAGAATTGATTTGATTTAATGTTAATTGAGAATTAATATTAAATTGTGTGGGTTAATATATAATTATAACTAATAGGTGTATTAGGTTATAATTATAATTAACTAATTAGGTTTTATATTTAAGGAAATAAAAACCTAAACCTAATCACTCTCTCCAAAACACACTAACTGAATTCGGCCAGCCACCACAAGAAAAGCAGCCAGCCGAAATTCTCCTCCCAAGCCAAAGGGAAAAATCTGATTTTTCTGCTCTTTTCTCTCGTTCGAAGAATTGTTCTTCAATCCCGGCGCTAGCACGCGGTGAATGAATTGCTCCGTGTGGATCAACCGTAGAGGGAAGCTACTTTGGTTCCTAATTGATTCAAAACCTACAAAGAATTAAGGTAATTCTTTAACCCTCCTTCCAATTCAATGCAATGTACATGGGTCCTTGGTGGGGATTAATCCTTTTATTTCCGCTGCGTATATATTGTTTTGTGCGATTAATTCCCCAACAGTGGTATCAGAGCCACTTGTGCATTGGTTGAATTGGATTTGTTATTTTGATTAGATCAAAATTGCATGTTAGGGTTGTATGTTCTTGATTTAGGGTTCAATGTTATTGTGAATAACATGTTTAAAATTTGATTTTAATGTGAATCATTGTGAATGATTTGGTTGTAATTGTTTTGAATCAGAAAAAGGGGTGAAATTTTGGATTCAGCATGTTGGCACGCCGGCGTGCCGGTTTTGGCACGGCGTGCCAACAGGAAATCGTTCCTGGATGCTTGAGTTCAGAATGGTGGCACGCGGGCGTGCCGATTTGGCACGGCGTGCCAACCTGAAAATTTTGCATATGGCACGACGTGCTGGGCCTTTGCACGCCGTGCCAACTGGAAACCGTTTCCAGTGTTGCGACCAGAATGGCGGCACGACGGCGTGCCAACCTTGGCACGGCGTGCCACCTGGGAATTTTCAGAGGGGGCTGTTTTTTGCGCGAAAATTTTTTTTTGCCTGCGGCGCTTGCTTCGCAACAGGGGCTACCGCCCCCGTACCCCCGTCCAACTCAGCAGCGAGTTGGATCGCTGGAAGTTGGGTTTGGTGTTTTTCGTTTATGTGTGGAAATTGTTTCTACACATTTACGATTTTTCAAATCAATTACTCTAAATACAATAGGATTGTATTTTACCCTTTATGAACCCTAAATCTTGTAGATATAAAATTATTGTGATAATTTTATGCATGGTGTTTTGGTATGGTTTTGGACCCTTGGATATTTTTTTATTTTCTTTTGGTTTTGGTGAATGTAAGGTTTTATAAATACGGCCTGCGAGTCGTTTGTATTTATGTAATCTTATTTTTCTAGATAAATTGTATAGGATGCAATTTATTGTTTGTAAATTTTATTTACTAGAAAATTGTATAGGATGCAATTTTGTAAAATATGTAAATCCATGAGATGGTGCCAAGGAACAAAGACGTGAAGACGGATCCAAGGGGTGCGGCTTTGCTGTGACCATGCGATGGTTACAACCACCTAGGAAATGACCTGTTGATTTTCATATTGGCCTATGAAAATCAATATAGATAAAACCATACCATAACACGGTTTTGAGTCTTATGCATGTTATATTTATTTTATGCCATAAGATGCCATGTTAATAAATATTGATGCATGTTAAAATGTTTATATATATGTGCAAATGCATGCCTTGTATCATTTAGATGCCATGTGATGCCATGCTAGATTGCATGCTTAACATATGTATGACATAGGATGCCATGCTAATTAGTATTAACAAATGTATGTTTAATATTAATGCCATGAATTGTATGAGATACAATTTAATCACAGGATTTTATAAACCCTAAATAAACTTAATAAGTTTATATTTGCCACCCAATTACGTATAACACTAGTCAAGTACTATGTTCGCATCATGGTATACCGCCAGGGCGGGTACGCATGTTGTGACCTTAGCGAAGCGATAATATGAGAAAAGGTGATTCTCATTGTGTTGTAATTGGTTTAAAAAAGGGTTAATCAAAAAGGTGTTTGAGCCCGAGGCAAAGATGAGATGAGTAACATACAATTAAATATGATATATGATATCATGCATCTCATAAATTAGAAGAGTTGCATAATGATGCAATTGGCAAAGAAGTGCACATCCAAAATATGTTTAAATGGTTTAAAGCATGATTTTGAGTCTTTGCCTACCGAAATTATATTTAATCATAGGGACATGCCAAAGCAGTGCTATGGTTAAGTATGGATTTTGGATCTTCACCCACTTGAATATTTTAAAGGGTTTTATAATTTAAGTGGGAGCATTTAAATAAAAATCTTTACATGCTTTATTATAGTTATGATTGCTATTACCATGATCTCGATTGTTATTGAACTTTGAGAATTGTTCTCAAATCAAAAGGAATTATATGTTCTCAATAATCCTTTTGCCCAATGAACCACTAGCAATTGTAATACGAGTATAAAAGATGCTTACTTGATGCATCGAAGGGACTCTGTTTAAAATTTATTATTACACTTGCCACCAATTCTTCCGCACGTGGAAGTTTTACTTGAGGTATATGATACATCACAAATGGAAATGTTCCATCAGTTAGTGAGCAAGAAAAGATAAGTGTTTGAGGCAACATTTTCTCATTGGCCTCCAAAAGGCATTAAGATGTGATCTTGAATTCATTATTTGATAGTCATTGGTGATGAACTATCATTTGAATGACATGGGGAAAATTGTGAATTACTTGCATAGGATGCAAAAGAATGTTAAGTTATCCATAAAGGATAAGCCCGCCTCGAATTGTGTGCTTATGGTTCAAAAGGAAAAGGATAAAAGGAAGGTCGAAAAGCATAAAGACCGAAAGGTTCGGGTGAAACATGTTTTAAAAGACCAAAGCTGTCGGCATAGAGAGATCTCCAAAAGAAGGGTGTTGCCATTTCTAGAATGAATCGTTCATTAGAATAGAAATAGCAAACTTTGTTTGGAGAACTATAAGAAGATGAAAGGCAGTGAGACTGCTACCTTAAGTATTTATTAACTATTCTACTTTTGTTTCTATATCAAAAGGTATTAGATATCGTTGTGAATCTCATATTAGTAGAATATGAAGAATCACAACTTGAATAGAAACCTTATGAAGGTGAAAGGTAGAATGCGAATAGGCAAAAGAAGCAAAGGTTGTTACTCGAAGGTTTTTGAACTTTTACATGAAAGTTGTGAACTTCAAGTTAAAAGTTATGAACCTTTTTACATAAAAGTTATGAACTTTGGTTAAAGGTTATGAACTTTTGCATGTGAGTTACGAACTCTTGTTGCCTATTGAACTTGTTGGCTTAAGTAAACAAATGTTGTTTATTTTATAATTGTGAATTATAAACTTTATAAAGACATGATTATGAAATGTAGATTTACATAATTGTCTTTATATGTGGAGCCCATCTGTAACATAAATACTGTAAGGATCGAATCAAATAGTTTGATTCAACCTATTTTGGCAGTGTCGTCTTGGAGACATAAGCAAAGTCGCATTACGAAACTCCATGAGAATGGACTTTTGGATTCATGAGATTATGAATCATCTTGAATCATGCGAATGTTGTTTATTGTAAAAGATGACAAAAGTGGTTCTTTGCTAAAAGTAGTTAAAGAATAATCGATTTATTAAGCATTATACATGTGGATGTATATGAATTATAAATCAACTGCTAAAGGAGGTTTTAATACTTCATTACTTTTATGGAACTTTTCACTAGATAAGAGTATCTAATGAAACACGAGTTTGGAACTTTTGAAGTGTTCAAAAGCTTGTAAAAGGAGTATGAAGCATCTTGACAAGATAGTAAAGTCACTTAGATATGATCCAAGTGGTGAACATTTGAGTCAAGATTTTGACAATCGTCTTAGAGATTGTGGGACTGTCTCACAATTGACTCCTCCAAGTACGCCACAAAGGATGTTGTGTCGAAAAGGGAGTAATCGAACTCTATACAGATATAGTTCAATCTATGATGAAGTCAAGTTGATCATTGTTTTCTCGAAAATATGCCATTAAAGCAGCTGTGTATATTGTTCCGTCTAAAACAATTCATGAATCAACATATGAGATATGGTTGGGTAAGAGACCCAAGTTGTTTCATTGAATAAGTTTAGGGCTGTAAAGCTTATTTCGAATAAGTTGGCACCTAAATTTAAATGTCGTATTGTGGATTACTCAAAAGGAAAGTAGGAGTTGTTACTCCTGTGTTTCTTTGGGATACAAAATAGTTGTAGCTAGAAATGGTTTCCCCTTGAAGAGGGAGTTAATTTCTAGAAGAGTTAGTGGGAGTAAAGTACACCTACAAAACTCGGAATTCACAAAGTGACATTAACGTTGAAGAGGAACGTGGAAATGGTTTCATGATCATTGTTGAAATTACACAAGTCCAATGAAAGTCTAGTGGAATACGACATGAGTAGGAGAGATATGGATTTCTCAAAATCATGATGTAGTTTTACTAAATTGGAATAAGTCTTCTTTTATGAAGAAGCAATGTTAGATTTTGAATCTAATAAGTGACTTGATGCTACAAAGGTTGAAGATAAGTCCATGTCTAACAATCAAAGTATAGACTTTGATAAATCTTTTAGAAGATGCACATGCAATGGTTGCAAGTGAGTTTTCAAATTGAAAACCGACATGAATGGTGATCTTCAAACTTATAGAGCAAGACTAGTGACAAAAAGGGGTTATAAACAAGTTCATAGTAGTGACTATGAGGATACGAACAAATTCATAGTAGGACTATGATAAAATCCTTTTTCGTCATTAATCATGATCAAGTCAAATTGAGTTCTTGTTGCCACATCCGCATAATATGATTATAAAATATGGCAAATGGATATCAAAATCTGTTTTCTACGTGAAAACATGATTGAGGATGTGTACGTGACACAACCCAAAGTTTTTGAGCATCCAAAGAATTCAAATAGCGTATGCAAGTTTCAAAGATTCTTATAAGGATCGAAACATGCATCAAATAGTTGGAATCATAGTTTTGATAAAGAAATCAAATGGTTTGATTTTATCAAAAGGATGATGAATCTTGTGTTTCAAAAGGATCAGTGGGAGCATATCGGTATTCCTAACGCTATATGTGGATGACATATGGCTTGTTGGAAATAACATTCTTACCTTGCAAGAAGTAAAATCTTGGCTAAGAAAGTAATTTCGGTTAATGTTATAAGCATGACTGCCTGTGTTCTTGAAATTGGAATCTATAGAGATAGATCTAAAAGAATGTTTTGGCTTAAGTCAAAGCATTGAAAGCGTTCAATGTAAAAAGACTTAATAGAAGCTTGCTTATGTTAACTGCACATATACAACTGATTGCAATTAGTTGCAATATATCAGTCGAGATCTAGTATTCTCTTAAAAAGAGATGTTATGATTTTGAAAGGTTCAAAATAAAACAATATAGCTAAATATCTATAATAGTAGTCAAAGTATATTGTTACATATGATGTAAAAGAAATTTTGGATGAAGAAGTTCATCAAAATTTTTATGTTTTGTTCTAAGCATTGCTTATCCTGTGAGACTATTGTAGGGACAATAGTTCAATGCGTAAGAACCCTGTATGACACAAGCATATACTTAGGCGTCTTTCACTAATTTAGAGAGGCTGTCTCTAAAGAAAGAGTGAAAATGTGTAAAGTAGCAACGGAAGCGAAAATTAATAATTCACTGACAAAGACTCCCGCACGAATGAATACATGAAAGTCATGTAGGTCAATGGGTATAAGATACATGTATGATTGGCCATAGTGCAAGTGGGAGATTGTTGGAGATTGTGCCCTAAGGCCAATATTGGATTATGTAATTTGACTTCTAAGATTAATCTAGTGTAGATTAATATTATCATTTATGTTTGTATGTTAGCATTTATGATAAGTATCCATGAATAAATCGTGTTATTCTAAATATCCCTAGTCGATTGTTATTATGGGAATAATAACAAACTAAGACTAGTGTGAGTGATAATGGATATTCATAAGATGAATATAGTGTATACAGATACAGATTATACTCACGGGTAATATGTTAGAGAACATGTTACTGGAGACCCACTATGAGATCAAGTTCATGGTCATGTGTCACAACTGATCTTGATTATAGTAGTGTCATTAGCTGATTCCTTTGACCTGAGGTCACCATTGATTCCGGGATGAACTCATGTTGTGCTTTGACACAGTCAAACGCTGCTCGTAACAGAGTAGTTATAAAGGCTGTGATTGGGTACGATATGACTCATGCCTTGGGATGTGAGTGACAGATATGGGATTTTGTCCCTCTCTAACAAGAGAGCGATATCACTGGGCCCCTCGATAAGTAAGACTGTTAAATGCATGGCCGTGCTCAAATAAATTGATAATAGTATCAATTGATTTGTCTGGACAGTTTACTTTGAGATCGAGAAAGCATATGATTAATTATATAAGATTGACAAGTGTACCATGTCTTATGATTAATCATGATATCAAAGAGACAAAAGGGAATATGACATTCTATAAATAGGTATTGGATCATTCCAATCATGTTAATTGGGTAGTCATAAAGGCTTGCTAGAGTCCGCTTATGACCTATAAGGATATTATGGTAATCTCCTTATTGCCAATTAATATGAACCTATGGGGTCACACACAAAGAGCAAAATGAAGTTCATCTTATCGGGTATAAATTATTATTGGATAATAATTTATGAATGAGAAAGAGAATAAATATATATAGTGATATATATTTAAGTGTGTATATATATAAATATTAATTTGATTAATATTGCATAAAGTATGCTACATATTATAATTAAATTATATAAAGATATAATTAATTATAATATTATATATACAAATGTGTATTATGGAGAATTGATTTGATTTAATGTTAATTGAGAATTAATATTAAATTGTGTGGGTTAATATATAATTATAACTAATAGGTGTATTAGGTTATAATTATAATTAACTAATTAGGTTTTATATTTAAGGAAATAAAAACCTAAACCTAATCACTCTCTCCAAAACACACTAACTGAATTCGGCCAGCCACCACAAGAAAAGCAGCCAGCCGAAATTCTCCTCCCAAGCCAAAGGGAAAAATCTGATTTTTCTGCTCTTTTCTCTCGTTCGAAGAATTGTTCTTCAATCCCGGCGCTAGCACGCGGTGAATGAATTGCTCCGTGTGGATCAACCGTAGAGGGAAGCTACTTTGGTTCCTAATTGATTCAAAACCTACAAAGAATTAAGGTAATTCTTTAACCCTCCTTCCAATTCAATGCAATGTACATGGGTCCTTGGTGGGGATTAATCCTTTTATTTCCGCTGCGTATATATTGTTTTGTGCGATTAATTCCCCAACAAGTGTCACTAGTGCATCTGCCATTTTATTTTCCTCCCTAGGAACATGTCTAAACTCACACTGGTCAACTAACCCTTTTTTGTACTACAGCAGCTCTAAGTAGGGTCGTAAGGCTTCTTATCTCAAATCCCAGTCACCTTGTGCCTGCCTAATCACCAAGAGTAAGTCCCCAACGATCAAGACATTGTCTGCCCCTAGTGTCAGGAGAGCTTCCATCCCAAATAAGCATGCTTCATATTTTGCCCCATTATTGGTTATGGGGAAGTCCAACCTTTTTGACAGCTAAATAATCTCGCCATCTGGTGTTGCTATGATTACCCAATTCCAGCACCTCTTCTATTTACGGCATTGTCGAAGCACACAACCCATCTCCTTACTTCCACTACGGCTAACTATTCATCCGGGAACTCCAAATTTTCCACGCGGTCCATTTCCAGTGGCTGATTTGCTAGGAATTCTACCGCAGCTCGCCCTTTGATAGTTTTCCTAGTGATGTACTCAATGTCGAACTCTGATAGGAGTAGTAGCCACTTAAATAATTTCCCAACCAACACTGGTGCTTCATACAGATATTTCATTGGATCCACCTTAGCCACGGCCTATACCTTGTATGACTGAAAGTAATGGCATAACTTCTTAGTAAGCCAAATCATTGCTACACATGTCTTCTCCACCAGTGTGTACTTGGTTTCATATTCTAGCAGCTTCTTGCTGAGATAGTAGATAGGATACTCCTTCCTTTCGTCCTTCTTTTATGCTAGCATTACCTCTATGGAGGAGTCTTCGACAACCAAGTACAAAATCAAAGGCTTTCTCAGAGTTGGTGGGCTCAGGACCGGTGGATTTACCAGGTGAGCCTTGATCTTTTCGAAAGCTAATTGACACCTGTCATCCTAAACAATTGGCTGATCTTTCCTTAATAGCTTGAAAATTGGCTCACAAACTAAAGTTAACCGGGCTATAAAACAGCTGACATACTGCAAAGAACCCAGAAACGATTGGACCTCCTTCTCTGTTTTAGGAGCTGGCATGTCTTGAATAGCTTTGATTTTGTCTGGATCCATCTCTATTCCCCTTTGGCTGACCATATGACCTAGCAGTTTTCCTAATGTAACCCCAAATATGCATTTCTTGGGGTTAAGCCGTAGGTTGTATTCTCCAATGCCTGTAAGAAATCTATCCAGGATAGCAGGGTGCTCCTCCCTGGTCATTGATTTAACAAGCATATCATCGACATACACCTCTATTGGGATTTTCACCGGAAATCATCCGAATAAATGCAGAAGATCATGACAATTTCCTCAAATCCGTGCCCAGGAGCAATTGAGATGAAAATTGTAAAAATCAAAATTTTATCAAGAAGAGATTAAACTCTTACCAGGAGTATCTTTTCTAGAGATGGCTGCAGAAATCAATGTAGATTCCCTCTTCATTCACATACACGAAGCCTGTGGAACACGACCGGTGCTCGGGTTGGAAATCGGAAAACCCTAAGTATTTTACCTAGGGAGAGAGATTTTGGCTATGGCTTGTGTCTACTCCCCTTGGTCGAAAATTCCTAGGTATTTTACCTAGGGTAGGCAAAAATTCTCCTTAAGATTTCGGCCCAATTTTCTTCCTTGTCTCATATGGGCTTTTCTCCTTTCAAAAAACAATCCAATATTAATTTGCCAGGTCCAATTAATTATCAAACCCAATTTCATTTAACTTGTATCTGTAACATATTATTCCAAATAATATATTTGATACAATTAAATTAAAATCAATTTGATCAATTAATTACACCATGAAATTAATTTTGACATTCATAAGACAAAGACACATGTAAACCTATACATGTGAATTATTTCCACCTAGGAAATAATCTCATAAATTAATCTAATTAATTATGAGAAGGATAATCAAATATTAATTTTATTATTATGATCAATCCAATTGATCTTTATAATATAATTAATATAATTCTCTCTCTGCGGTGTGTATACTCCAAGTATACAGGTGATTCCTTAAGTCCGTGTTCAGACGCTCAATGTGTACGATCCTGTGGGCCCATCTTTATGTTGGCAGTGGGCCTATGGCCCACAGACTGTAGGCGGGCTCTAGCAAGCCACTGCAGCCCCTGATTAATATGGAGATGTCCAACTGTAATCATAACGCTGTAGTTTGAACTTATATATCACATGTCATTGATATCGGTGTCCAACACAGAGGCATGGATAGATCACCCTCTTTTGTGTCCGGACATTAACTTGATCCCGAATGTACTAATGCTCACAAACAAGTTCCAACTTGTCTGGGTGAGGCAGTCACATTCATCAAGAGGCCGGTGATATCTTCTCAGTGGACTACTGAGTGACAAATCCCTTCTGCATATCCATAGCATTGCCATGCTAAGTGACATACCCGAAAGTACCCATACTTGGCACCCTATTACAGGCCCTTTAGGTGTACCCCTAAGTGTGCGACCTCACATGCAACACCATCATATGGTCAGGTCAAAGGATCCATACAAGTACTACACGAGAATCACTTGTGATACTATACCATATGGATTTCTCGTTTAGTGGATCTATCCAGTACCATGCCCCTTTTGCATGTACCTATTAACTCAGTTGACATCCCATGTCCAATGACCGGTAAGACACCGCTATACAACTAGGTTAATGGTAGTCTCTAGTTCCATTCATTCCCATGGCTGGAACAGACTACGGGTCTCTTTATGGTCATATCGTTTTCCCTATCCATGGTCTTACTACCAAGTGCATGATACTTGTCATCATGGATATGGATATGTCCATTGGATACTTCATTTAAGATATTGCACAAGATATATATAATAAATGAATTAATGCCTTTATTAATGACACAAAATGTGTATAATACATAAATCCAATAAATGTACAATACAAATACAAGGTCCAATGCCTAAGGACTAGGGCATATCCAACAATCTCCCATTTGCACTAGTTCCAATTAGGCATGGGCCTAATCCCTATAGATCTAGTATGATCCTCGTGCTTAGGCTGAGCTAGCCCCTTGGTTAAAGGATCTGTGACATTATCCTCGGTGCCCACTCTATGCAATGCAATGTCACCTCTCTCCGTGATTTCTCATATGATGTGAAACTTCCTGAGCACGTGCTTTATGTTCTTATGTGACCGGGGCTCCTTAGCTTATGCAACGGCCCCATTGTTGTCACATAAGATATCAACTGGGTCTTGGATAGTTGGCACTGTTGGGATTTGTCACCGGAAATCACCCGATTAAAGCGGAAGAACGCGATGATTTCCTCAAATCCGTGCCTAGGAGCAATTGAGATGGAAATTAAAAAAACTAAAATTTAATCACAAGAGATAAATCTCTTACCCAGATTATCTCTACTAGAGATGGATGCAGACTGCAGGAATCAAGCTAGAATCCCTCCTCGTTCACGTACACGAATGCCTAACGAACACCACCCGTGCTAGCGTCAGAAAACATGAAACTTTAGAGAAAAAGGAAGGGGAGATTTCGGCCGCAGTTGCTTGTAATCCCTAGGCCAAAAATCCTAGACTTTGCCCCAATTTCACTAGCCACTACAGACTGTACGGTGGGATTTGCCTACAGGACTTGTGCAAAAATGAAGTTTTCTGGCAGGCCCGACTGTACCATATTGACCTACTTTTCGAATGATGACAAAGGGTTAGTCCTAGTACTGGGCTTGGCAGGCACTTGTAACTTCCCTTCGTCAATCAACTTCTGTATGGCATCCTTCAGCCTGTGACAATTGTTGGTTCTATGCCCCGCTATGACATGGTAGGTACAGAAATTGTCTTTGTCTTCCTCCATTGGCTTCTCAAAAGGCCTGAGAGAGCTTTACAAACCGGCATTCCTACACTTGGCAAAGATCTTAGCTAAGGAGAAAGCCTACAGAGATATACCTTGGCCTTCTGAATTTCTGCTTGGGTTTCCTCGTTGTTGAGACACAACAGTAACCCTTCTTGCTTATTCTCTGAAAACTGTCCACTCTTGCCTGTAGAACCAGAGCCTGATCGCTTAACCCAGCTGCAGTAGTCAACCAATACCCGGAACTATATCCAGAGCCTCTGTTGCCCCTGTAGCTTACTGCCTTTTCCTCTTCATCCCTCTCAATTTTCATGGCCATGCTATACACTTCACTGGGCTCACTAAAGGAGTGGAATTTCATGTTGTTTCTGAAGACATCCCTACTACCTTTAATCAACTTCTGAATCAATTCATCTTCATCGGGATGGTTTTTCAACAGAATCATCTTATTCATCCACCTCTGGTAGTAAGCATCAAAGGATTCATTCTGCTGTTGCTTAACCCTTTCCAGGTTATACAGCTTCACTTGGATCTTAGTGTTGAAGTTGTAGTATTTGATGAAGGACGTTGACAAGGCCTCCCAGTCTGATTGCACATCTTCAGACAAAGAGTTATACCAGCTCAGTACACCCCCCCTCGAGTGTAGTTAGGAAGAAGTTAATTAGCTGCTGCTTAGTGGCACCTGCCGTCAACATAACTCATGCATAGCGGTTCACATGGGCCTCCGGTGAACCAATCCCCTTGTAAGAAGGAACCTTCAGCACTTGAAACCCAATGGGGAAGGTCTCGATGCCCTTGTTGACCATTGCATCTACATTCACTCCCCTTTTCGAGCCCAAACTGATGTTGGCCCTTTTCTTCAGCTCGGTGACTACTTAATCCAATTTAGAGTATTTCAGCTTTATTTTCTTTTCCATAGCTGCCTCAATCTCTTACAGCTTTTCTACACTGGCTAAGACTGAGAAGACTCATCCACCTTTTCCTTTCCATGCCTACTCATCCCGATTTCCCCACTCTCTCTTACAACAGCCCGCATCTCTTCTTTCAGCAAGTCATGGAAATCCTGGGATCTCAGGAAATCCTTCAGGGCATTAGTAACACTTGGTGTTTGATTAGCCATTTCCACTTCCTCCTCAGAATCAGAATCACTGTCAGTTTCTACTGTTCTCTGTTCCCCAACAGCCCTCAAAGCCTGAGACCTTGTCCTTGGTCGATCTAGCTTACTTTGTGAACTATCTTTATAGAGCTTTGGTATTTCCTAGTCTCACGTGTGTATGGTCCAACATCATAAGTGAAGAGTTAGGGATGGTAAATGAATGACATGGTGTCGTGGAGAATGATGCTTGGATGATGCTTCATGAATGGAAATGAAAATGAGGATGATCTTTGCATGTTTGAATTTCCTTTGTTTGGGCACCAAACCTCTATCCGTGCGGTGGCTCCCACGAGATGTTTTTGCATTATTTTGCATAGCATTGGGCACCTAATGAATTGTCGTGAAATGGACGCGTGTGTGCTGACACACGGGCAGAGTTTCGACCCTTTGTAGGTCGATGGTATGAAATGAAATGGTCACATGGGGACCGTCCCATGGATAGAGTTTTGATGCTTTTGAGGCAATTTGATATGAGATGGTGTTACCAAAAAGAGTCACGCGTAACCAGGGACATGGATAGAGGTTCAGCGTTTGTGGAACACCTTGCATGATTTTGATAATGTTATGGAATGCCCCTATATGTGTACTAATATGGTACTCAGGGAGTACCTCGAATGATTTTACAGTGTCATGAAATGGTCCAATGTTAACTGTAATACACAAACAGGATTTCGGCATCACCGAGACACCTATGATGAATGCGTATGATGCCATGTGATGACATCGTACGAACTGCCACATGAAATAAATCTAGGACCATTGTGGTCTATATTGAATGACATGGTATTTATGAAATGGCCGAGTGCAATCCGGTGCACGGGCGGAATACGGGTAGTTTCAGGGTACCCGATATGTTATGGAATGAAATGGTCATGAAAGGCACACTCGGAACATCCTTATTAGGTGAAATGATATGATACAGATGTGTATGTTACACTAAAATGAAAGTGGCTGCATGAAAATGTGGTTAAAATGCATGACACATGGAATGATGTCGTGTATGCTTCGTGGAAATGTTACACGCAAGATGTAAATGGCATGCAAATAAAAATGTAGTGGCTACATGAAAATATGATTAGTGTCACACATATGTCGATGCTCGAAAATGGCTGCACAAAGACATGGTTTAGAATGGCACACGAAAGCTATGCATGTTTGATGCTTCGTGAAAGTCAAATAGAAAACACTACGGAACAAACATTAGCACACACAAAAATATGCACTCCTTTCAGACCTTATTTCTCCTTTCGATTGGTCTTGCATTCTTCCTAGGTGTTGGGTCTCTTTGGCATCAACGGGGGACACCAAAGGCGCATGCTGAATGTTCAATTTGAATTTAAGTTTTCGTAATCCTAGGGGAAGTTGCTAAGCCATTACATGTGGGCTAAAGTCAAAACCAAGGGTCTTACAATTTCCCATAGCGAATCTACACTCCTCACCGTAGAACACGATGTAAGGTCATGCGGTGCTATGAGTGGTTTACCCCATCGGGTGTCTCCAATCCTGGCGGAAGAGGTAGTCCACCTTCTTCAGTAAACCGGGGCTGATCATTGTGTAGGAGGGATTGAGAAGAAGAAAATATCATGATATGCAAGGTGCAAACAAATATGGTACTATGAACTAGTGAAGTGACTACAAGCGGAGTTGCTTATGTTATGTTTCGGTAGTTGCCTAAGTTCCTTAAGTTTTTGTGAAAACTTTTAAAGAAACTTTTTCCCCAGTGGAGTCGCCACTGTGAGAGGATGACCTTTTTTCATTTTGTTTTGATTTTGGTGGAAAATGGGTTTTGATTATCTTAGATAAATCATGGATTCGGAAATCCCCTTTGTAGAAAATATTTTCCTGTTTTAACTTAGAGACCTCCAGACTTAAATTCAAAGATCAGTGACAGAGTCGGATCCGGGAAATTCCGGTGCAGCTCCCTACCGAGGGCAGACTGCTGTACCTAATCCAAAGATTTAGGGTTCCGGCAAGTGACTTACTTAACCTCTAGCTTGCTTTCACTTTACAATTTATATTACCATATTTAATTTTCTTTATTATCTTTCCCTATCCCAATTTATGTTTATATTTATTTGACCGATGCTGAAGCAAATGACAGAAAATAAATTACAGAATAAATAAATCATACATTCAAGCAGGTAAAAGAATAAAAATAGAGGCCGGTTATACAACCAAATTGAATAGAAATAAAAACTCTCAACCTCACTTTACAAACGCCTAGAATACATGAATATCTAAAAAATTACAATCGCCTAGAATACACGAAATAATCTATTAATTACAGTAAAAATGATGAAAACAAAGATAAATGCTGCAAGACAAATTGGTTAGCACAATTTATGGCACGATGCAGATAGGACTTAAATCAGGACAGAATTGGGATTTCAGGAACAGAGGGCATGCATTTAGGGAGTAACCGGGTCAACCCGACCGGTCGGACCGGTTAGACCTGGAAAACGGTTTTGAAACGTCCTGTAATTTTTGTGCTAGAAAACAATTTTTAGGAAATTATTTGGTTTAATTTCATGCAAATTTTCCTTTTCAGCGGGTCTGTTATCCCCAAACTCGAAGTTCTGTTCATGCGGGTTTTCCTGAACTCAACATCCATCTAGGGTCCAGAAAGCAGTAAACACACCAAAAATAATTTAAATTCGAAAACAGCACCGTGTGACGACATCCGTGCGGGTCATTTCGTGGCTCTATTTTATTCTGGAAATTACAGCTGCATGGCTGTAATTACAGCCGTGCGGCTATGATTCCCGGAACCCAAAAAAAGAGGTTTCTCTTTTTTTTTAATGCCATTTTGCTCGTTTTTGATATTGTCCGGGGATTTTATAGGGTTCGGGGGTCCGCTAATGCTGGACTACGGATCCGATTCGGATCGAACAACCCCGAAATTCAGAAAATAAAATCCGAAAAAAATCGAAAACCCTAATATCCGCATGTATAGAAATCCGAAAAACCAAAATTTTACGATATACGAATATATCTGAGCTGAAATTAATCACAACAAAATGCATAAAATGGAAAATGGACTATTTTCAGTCGATCGGGGCAATTCGGGAATTTGTCCCTGCAGAACAGAGCCATATGGCTATGGGTACCAGAGCCGCCCAGCTCTGTTCATCACCATCACAACCATACGGCTATGTTCAGGAAAGTCCGGTTTCTGAAATTGGTAAAAATGAAGAAAACACAAAGAAAAAGCAATGTACACAGGTTTAAGGCCTCTCACAGTTTACCTTGATGTTGTTTTGATGCTTTGAACATCAAGAAACGGATTGAGAACTTGGAATTTGGCCTAGATACTCAACCGGCCGAAAACTGAAACAATCTGAAATCAATAAACGATCCCGAACCAATGTGCAAAGGTTAAGGAACTTGTTATTAGTGTTTTAAGATTGATTTCTAAGTGTCAACATTGGTCTGTTTGGTTGCTCAAGTTCTTGGTCTCACCTCCCTTCTCTAAGTAATGTTTTTCTTCTTTTCAATTTCCAAGTTTCCCACTTCTCTGCCTTCGGTTTCCTCCCCCTTTGATTTGATTTTCACTTTTCTTTTTATATCTTCCACTCATCATCATTTCAAACAATAAATGAGCCACCTAACTTCCTGAAAATTATGCCCCCCTTCTCTCGTTTGTCGAGCCAAGTTGCTCTGCTTTGCAGAGCAACTTGGCTCAACCCACTAGAGCTGTCCGGCTCTAGTTTGTGCTACAGCCGGGTGGCTCCGGCTGTAGTTTAAAAACTACAGCCATGCCGAAATTCTCAAAAATCCGATGCTCACCCTAAACCCTAAAAAACCACTCAAAGGACCCTTTTGGGGGTTCCGGATCACGGATAGCTCAGTTTTCAGGACTTTTGAGACACTCAGGGTGATATTTCGGTCATTTTCGATTCCGATTCGAGTCCGTCTGCTCCAGAAGCAATACAGGAATTCTCATCATAGAGGTCAGGAAAACCCGGTGCTTACACATGAGGCACGAGACATCTCGGTCATCCCTCACATGCAGGTTGTACTGCTCCACCATCGCCGTGGTGATGCCTCGACCTGCCGGAGGACCAACTGGTAAAGGAGCATTCAGTACATACTCGTTGGACTCTTGTCTAAGAACTATTTGTAGGTTCCTAACCTAGTCCAGGAAGTTAGTCCCCGAAAGCTTCTCCTTCTCCAAGAGTGACCTAAGTGAGAGTGAGTTGTTGTTTATTGCAGCCATTTAAATTTCTTAAGTGAAATGGGATTATCTACATGGAAGAAATCATTGCTTGAGTTAGAAATAAAGGACTTTTAATCTAATTCAAATTAACAATTCGATTTTAATTTATATGTTGGTGATGTTAATTGGTTGACTTGACCAAGATCCACAACTAATCAATGACTGGACAAACTAGGGCTCGCTAACCAACCTTTGAATTGTTTGGTAGGACAACCGATCCAATCCTTCCATGAAGAACTCTTGGTTTGATGGGCTTATTGACACTTTACCTATCTCTGCTTAAGGCCAGCGCTGAGCTAATGCTACCCATGTTGAGTCAAACCACCATTCACATGTTAACCATACCAAGTATCCTAACCCTCAACGGCCCACTAAATACTACAATGTGCCCAGCTAGGGCATGGCACACATTGCAGCATCAATGGGAGGAAGAGGTGTGAATGTGGGAAGCACTTTTAAATGACTCAATATTTTAATTAACGGATTAAAATTAAGTGATACGGCTTAGCATGCATAAACGTGAGTAATAATTTGGTAATCCATACATCCATATTATATGACAAATGCAATAGCATACTTAATTTAAAATAAATGAGATCCTATAGGACTTTAATTACAACCTAATAAAAAACTAGATATCCTATCTAATTCTTTATGGGCTGGATTGCAATCCTTCTTGGGCTCCCACCATGGGCTTGCTCCATCTGGGTCTTCCTCCATACTTGATGCAATTACAACAATATTATTTTAAATAAAACTATTCTAAAATTACATTAAAATAAAAGAAATGGCACGCAGGCCATATTTCCCAAAATCAAATTACAATCGATAATAATTTAGGGCCCATAGAACTCAACATCACATTTCAAACAAAGTACCTCATGCACATACATACCAATATGATGCATGATCATGGCATTCCAAATTATAAATATAAATTTTAAGCCGAGTTACTTAGGGTGAAATCACCAATTTTAACAAATGTGACTAAGGCCCAATGGATAACATCCATAAATGCAAAATTAACAATTTTGCTCCCACTTGAATTTGGGTTGTCACAAATTTAAAATTTAGCTCTCCCAATTTTAACCGGTGTCACGGTTTATTGGGCCAATTTCACAAAGTCCATATTCAATTTAATATGCAAACAATTAAATTAAATATGCATGCCAACAAAATAAACAATTTAAATACAAATTAATTTTAAAAAAAATTTAATTTAATTTGCATTAGGGCCCTGGATAAAAATACCCGCAAAATCCAAAACCGGACTCAAACCCCGCGCGCGGCAACAGCAGCAGCCAGCTACTGCAGCAAGCAGCAGATGGAATCGCAGAATTGCGATTCCATCGTTTGCCCAAATCACTTTTTTTCTTTTTCTCTTTTTTTTCTTTAAACTCATTAAATCACAAAAAAAAATCCATCAAAAGTTAAATAATCAATAAAGACAACAATTTTAGATGGAAACCAATTGGGGAAAAAAAATAAAAAACCCCAAACAAAATTCTAGGGTTCAACAAAACCAATTGAATAAAAAACCCTAAAATCACAAACTTGAAACTCATTCTTTCTTGAAGAATGCTTTCAAGAACCAATTCTAATCAATCTAATGGACAAAACCTAGGCTCTGATACCACTGTTGGGATTCACCATCGGAAAAATAATGTGGCGCAGCGGAAAATCCACCATTCAAAATTTCCTAGAATCCACCTATCGTGTCCAATTACCATTGGTTAAAATAAAATCAACTTGAATTAAGAGAGATTAACTCACCAGATTCGTCTCTTTTAGAGACTGCTGCAGAATCGTTTCTTGAAACTGCGATCTCCAAAGTCCAGTGCACGACCAACTATTAAGCGGGAACCGGTTCTAGCAGAAGACGCGAAGGAATGGAGGATTAATGCTGGGATGTTCGGTTGTTTTGGGGCTGCTATTGGTAGTTGAAATTTCCAGCAATTAATTAGGTTTTTAATTAGGGTTTTCTTCCTTAAGTGTGCCCTTATATAGACACCTTGTCTAATTGGGTTTTAATTAGGTTAATTAAACCCAAGCCCACTAGAATTATAATTACATAAATAAACTTTAATTAAAAAGTATATACTATGTAATTTAATTCCATTTGGCTAAATTTAATTACCCCTAAATAAAATTAAATCACACTTAAGTAAATACAACACAGGTATTTAATTTTCCTACTTAGAAAAATTATTTAATTAATTGTTTACTTTATGTAATTCAATTAATTGATAAATTAATTAATTACATTATGTAAACTTATTAATTAAATTAAACCAACCCAATGTTAATTAACTACCTTGACATCGAATGTCAACTAATTAATTGATGCATTCCTTCCAATGTACATTACATGCACAATTTCTATAAGTTCCGGCTCAATTGATCTATGTGCACAATCCTATGTGTCTGTCTTTATGTTGGCAGTAGGCCCAAGGCCCATAGACTGTAAGTGGGTTATAGCAAACCATTACAGCCCCCAATTAAGACAGAGATGCAGCAGTCTTTAGAAGACACTCACCCGGTAGTAATCTCATAGTGTCCTTTGCCTAACGATATCGATATGAATAAACAAGAGGCATGGTGTCCGTCATCCTCTCCTGTTGTTTATTATATTTCTTGATCTTGAGTTGACTGATTAATCAAATAAGCACCAACTCACTTGGGTATGGCCATACACTTATCAGTCCCACTCATCAAGTGGCCAATGATATCATCTCGGTGATACCCGAGTGGCAATTCCATCACTTTATCATCAATATCAACATGTTCACCGATCCACCCAATCATACCCGCATTTAGCATCCTTTTACAGACCTGTTAGGTGTACGTCAAAGTGAACCGGATTCCATATTGATATTATAATGAAATCTGGTCTGAGGACAAAAGAGACCTACTTAAGAAAGACCTATGACGCGATAACCATGTGGCTTTCTTGTACGGATCGATCCAGTTCCATGTCAACGACATGTACCTATATTCATGATTGACTATACAAGTACTATGGCTAGTTAAGAACTGCCATACAATCATCGAATATACAAGTCTGTGGTTCTATTCATTCCCACAATTAGAACAGACCTGGGATAGGTTTTATGATTATCAATCAATGGATAATCTACTCATATTATAGCACAAGATATAAATGAAATAGATTAATTACCTTTATTAATGTGACATAAATAATGTATTCATACAATGAGTCTTAATGTATAATACAAAATACAAGAATCCAATGCCCTAAGAACTAGGGCACACCAACAACCTGTACCTCCAGGAGCAGTTCCTTCCTACTGCTGTTCCTCTCGACACCACTCATATGAGTGCTCTTACTCCTATTTGCTTTTGACTCCTACTATTGCCACTGTTTTGACTTGTACGCTATTCTTCGTGTAGATTCCAGTATCACAAGGGATGGCCCTGTGTCAGGCAGTCTCCGCCTTCAGGTCGCTCGCGATCTGGGACAACGAAGCGATGGCGGTATGTACCTACATTGATACATGTATGCATGTGTGTATGTATGTTTCAAATGCATGAATGTGTATGACATGATGTCCGTGTTGTTTGATTCTGGTGCAGGCCATGATTAATACACGTCGGCATGAGGGGACCAGCCGGAGGTCAGAGGACCAGTTGCAGAGGAGCGTTGTAGATCTCAGGTTTATGAATGAGACTCTACGGATGTAGTTGGATGATTAGGAATCTAGACGGTGCATCTTTGGTGGCGATGGTGAGGTTGAGAGTGAGGACGAGGCCGACGGCTCGACCGATGGGGGACAGTCATAGCCTCCTTCCTGTTCCGGTAGTTTTGACTATGACAGCCCGCCTGTGGGCTGAGTTTTATCATTTTGTAGTACATTTTGCCTATTTATGGGCCTTCTTCTGTCACATTTATTTATTTGGATATGGTACATTGACTGTTCTGACGTTTTGTGTGAAATTCATTGCCCCTTTTTCTGTTATTTTCTGTTGGATTTATCTTTCTGAATGCATTTCTTCTACCTTCACTCATTTTTATCGCTATCTGAAATGATTTAGGCCTTTTCAAAAACTTATCCCATGATTCTAGGGTTGATTTCAGTTAAAACCCAATCCTGGGCAGCAGAGCCATGCGGCTATGGGTCCAAAATTTATATGAAAGTATAGAGTGAGCGATGTTGTCGGACTATAGGTTTGTTCCTAACCTACATGGTAGTCCGGCAACAGCGCCCAGATGGCCAACAGCACTTTAGGTTTGTTCCTAACCCACGCTTAACATTCTGATTGATTCTGCATCCCCTCTAATTAACTATCTTTTGTGCAGATTTGGCTACTGGAGAAACTAAGTCTCCTGAGTATTCCTCCACCTCATTCGAGATATGCCTCGAAACATTATTGGGCCCGACGTGTCGAAATCACAAACTTTGCCACCCGGACTACAGAGGAGTGGCTCATTTGGCTAAGAGCGAGGACGGATGCATCCATCCGCTGGAACTACCCCTGGTGGGATATTTCACATGTGACTACGGAGACTTGGGCAGGAGGTGTGCAGCTCCTCAGACTATCCAAAGTGACATTTTACTCCCCCTCATGATTATGTAGACAATACAGGCAAGCACAAGGGGTGCCTCGCTCCTTATGCATGACCGAGTGCAGGGAATTCACACAGCGATGGCCCAAACATGTGCAGCAGCAGTGGATGAACCCCATTCGTTCTGAGATTTTGAGATATGACAATGTGGCTCTGGTGGAGACAGATGGCCATTATAGGGCTTGGTTAGTTGACTTAGTGACTTGCCCTACAAGACGCTAGCATGAGATACTGACTCTGAGATATCTCGGTTTGTAGGTTTTTCATATTCGGTGGAATTTTGTTGTTGGTTGACTTTTATTTGTTTTGTTGTCTTATTTTATGTCCTTATTTTTGCATAGACTGCCCTTGCAGGTTTTCAATCTATCAGACTGTCTTAACTTTTGCCTGAACCACCCTTTTGGGTTTTCGACTCAGCAGACTTTTATTTGTATCCTAAATTTTGCATGGACCACCTTTCGATTCAGTCCATCAGAAATTTTTTTTTTAAATGATATGTATGCAAATATGGGATGTGCATAATCATATATATGTGTATAATAAGAATCCAATTTCAGGCTAACTCAAGACATTTAAGCGAACAGAAAAGGCATTCATTCATTTATTCATTAATAATGTTTTAGTACAATGCGTATCAAAAGTGAAATGAAGCTAAGAATAGAGTTAACAATGGTATCCATCTTGACCGAATCCATGACTGCCATCAGTTGGTCTTTACAGATTTTCCCGTCGATGCTGCTCACCTCTCTGTCCTGACTTTTGCATGGACCACCTTTTCGGTTTTTGATCCATCGGACTGTCTTAATTTTTACATAGGCCGCTTTTTCGATTTTCGATCCACTTGACTCTCTTTTTTTTCATGTAGTACCGCTTAAGCTTGTATTGATTGATGGGGTTGATGAACTCGTTACTGTCCATGTCCATGATCTTTATGGTACCCTTTGAAAGTACCCTTTTGACCGCATATGGACCTTTCCAGTTGGGCCTGAATTTTCCCCTTACGTTTGTGTTGACCTGTCTCATTTGTTTTAGAACCAAGTCTCCGGCCTTGAGTGGGTGTTTCCGATGGCAGACTTCACTGTTATAAGCCCTAGCTATTCTGTGCTGATACATCAATAAGTGATCCAATTCCCAGAGATGCTTCTCGTCGATTAATGCCAACTGTTCATATCTTGATTGAACCCATTCTGATTCTAGCAATTGTGCTTCCATAACCATCTTTAGTGACCTAACCTCGGTTTCCACTGGCTGGACAGCTTCCATTTCATAGACTAGGGAGTGTGGTGTTTCTCCGGTGGGAGTTCTCACACTAGTTCTATAACCCCACAAGGCAAATGGTAACATGTCAGCCCAATCCCTGTAGGTGACCACCATTTTTGACAGAATCTTTTTGATGGACTTGTTGGCTGCTTCTACCGCACCGTTGGCTTGTGGGCAGTATGGATATGACTTGTGGTGTTCAACCCCTTTATCTTAGAATAACTGTGTCGTAGCCCCTTGAAACTGTACACCATTGTCTGTCACAACATGGTGCAGAATCCTATACCTCGTGAAGATACTCTTCTCGATGAACTTGGTCATTTTCTTGGCCGTGACATATGCAAATGATTCTGCTTCCACCCACTTCGAGTAGTCAACAGCCAAAATTATGAAGCGGTGCCCGTTTGATGCAAGTAGCCTTATTTCTCTAATGATGTCTATCGCCCAAGCAGCGCATGGCCATAGAGTCGATGATATCTTAAGTTCAAGTGGTGGGAGATGATTGAGATCTCCGTACACTTGGCATTCGTGATGTCTTTTCACCTCTTCAACATAATCTGCTTATAGGGTAAGCCAAAAGTAGCCTTGCCTTAATACCTTCTTAGCCAACGCTAACCCATTCATGTGTGGCCCGCAAGTTCCTGCATGGATCTGGCTCATGACTTTCTTGGCTTCTCTTTCTGTTAAGCATTTTAGAAGTAGGCCGTCGGTGGTTCTCTTGAGATCTTGCCCTCGAATAATCTAAACTGTGCTGCTAACCTCCTAAGAGAGATCTTATCTGACTCACTGGCATCTTTAGGGTACTACCCATTCTAAATAAACTGCAGAATATCATGATACCAAAGATGTTCCTCTGCCGTTGCTTTAACACTGACTGACAGGTAGCAAAGATTCCATGTGGTTTCCACTATCACTGGCTGCATAGGGTGTTTTCGGGGTTCCTCCCACATTGACAAGAGTGTGGCTAAAGAGTCCGCCATCTGATTCTCCTTCCTCAGAATGTGTCTAAGCTCACACAGCCCAAATGCTTTGACCTTTTCCCAAACCAGCTGGAGATACGGCTAGAGCGACCCTTCTTTCATCTCCCATTCTCCAGTGATCTGATGAATTACTAGTGCCGAGTCTCCAGACACTAACACTTCGTGCGCCCCTAATGTGATCAAGGCATCAATCCTGAAGAGGCAAGCTTTATATTCTACCCCATTATTAGTCACTGGGAACTTAAGGCGTTTAGCCAGGGGGATGATCTCTCCATCAGGTGTGCCAATGATTACTCCTAGTCCTGCCCCGTGTTTGTTTATAGCTCCGTCAAAATACATTATCCATTTGCTCGGTTCTGTCTCTACTATGGCTAGCTGTTCATCAGGGAACTCTAAATTCTCGACATAATCTGACTCCAGAGGCTAGTTGGCCAGAAATTTCGCTATAGCTCTTCTTTTGATCGTCTTCTTGGTCACATATTCAATGTCAAACTCTGATAATAGAAGCAACCATCTTGATAATTTCCTGGCCAACGCAGGGGTCTGGCATAAATACTTAATCGGATCAACTTTTGCTACTGCTTGAACCTTGTACGACTGGAAGTAATGTCTTAATTTCATGGTCAGCCATACCATAGTAGCACAAGTCTTTTCTACTATAGTATATCTAACCTCGTAATCAAGCAGTTTCTTGCACAGGGTGTAGATTGCATGTTCCCATCCGTCATCCTGTTCTTGCACTAGCATTGCCCCTACTAAAGCATCTTCAATAGCCAAGTACAAGACCAAAGGCTTGTTAGGGATTGGGGGCTTCAGGACTGGTAGATTCATCAAATAAGCTTTGATCCTATCAAAGGCTAACTGGCACTGATTGTTCCATTTCACCGGCTGATTCTTTCTTAGGAGCTTGAAGATGGGTTCACAGACTGTCGTCAACCTTGCAATGAACCGACTGACATACTGCAGCGATCCCAAAAATGACCATACCTCCTTCTCTGTCTTTAGTGTAGGCATATCATTAATAACTTTGATCTTGCCTGGATCCATTTCGATCCCCCTTTGACTTACCATATGTCTGAGAAGTTTCCCTGAGGTTACCCCAGACACACACTTCCTGGGATTAAGGCGGAGGTTATACTTTTTGGCCCTAGTCAGGAATCTATCCAAGATAGCAGGGTGCTCCTCTCGGGTCATTGATCTGACTAGCATGTCATCCACATAAACTTCAACCTCTTTGTGAATCATATCATGCAGAAGTGTAATGACCGCACGCTGGTAAGTTGCTCCGGCATTCTTCAGTCCGAATGGCATAACTCTGTAGCAATAGACCCCTTATTCTATGATGAAGGCTATCTTCACCATGTCAACAATGTCCAATAGAATCTGATTATACCCTGAGAACCCATCCATGAAAGAGTACATTGTGGCCCTGGCGGCGCTGTCGATCAAAACATCAATATGTGGCAGCGGGAAATCATCCTTGGGTGATGCTTTGTTCAGGTCCCAGTAGTCTACATAAACCCTAACTCTGCCATCCTTTTTCACAACTGGTACTATGTTGGCCAACCACTCTAGATACTCTACTACTTCCAGGAATTTTGCTTTTATCTATTTGGCCACTTCTTCCTGGACCTTCTCTGCCCACTCTGGTCTGAGTCTTCTGAGTTTCTATTTGATGGGCTTCATTTTGGGATCTGTTGGAATTCTGTGCTCTGCGATTTCTCTGTCAACCCCGGGCATGTTGTTATAGGACTAGGCTAAGGCTTTTACGTGTTTTAGAAGCACATTCACAATTTCTTTTCTCTCTTCAGGTGTGAGGTCTTTCGAGACAGATACCATTTTTGGATCATCATCTGTTCCTAGATTCATTTCATGTAATGATGCATCATGTATGCTAAAACCATTAAATGAATTTTTGTATGTATGCACAGTTCCATCTAGAAAAACATCACACAAGTAAGCAAAATTGGATTTCATTGCATTAAGAGCCTTGTAGGCTGAATTTTTTATATCAAAAACAAAAGAAATAGATACATTGAAATGATTATCATCCTCCACATGCGCGTCGCAGCATCTTCAAATTCTTCAAACAAGTCCCCAGGTCACCTTCAAGGGCTTCTTCCTAGTCGGCGGATAGTCCTTCTTTAGCCATCTTTGCCTTCCCTGCCATGATTAGCTTGGCCAACTCCTTCACAGCTTGATTCATCAACTCTTCCTGAGTCTTTGCCATAGGTGCTTGCTTCTGACCAAAGCCCGTGTTAACTTTCATCAGTGCAGACAGTGCTTTGGTGATAGCTTTGATAGCCACTTCAGCTTCCCCACTTTTTGGGCCTACCTTCTCAGTAGATTCCCCCTTGTTTTCGAACACGAATCTAACCTGGTCAACTACCATTTCATGCCTATTCAGAACTTTCTTCCCTTTACCCTCAGTTCCAGCATGTAGCATGTTCACGACTGGCTCAACTCCATACTTACTGAAGTCCACTACATCAAAAAAGATCCCAAAGCCTGGGAGCTGACCACCCCTCCCCTCGATTTCCACTAGTTCTAGAGCTCCGTTATACACTTCTTCAGTCGCGCGAACAAAGGTGACGACCAAATGGACATACCTCTTGCCCGGCTTGTTCTCCTTCTCACGATAGCCAAAACCGTGTTGACGGTACTTTCCAGCTTCAATGTTGAATTTAGGGATGCCTTGCTACCTTATCCCCAATCCCTTCCCGAGTTCAAATTTCTGCTTGGCAAAGTACTTATGGATCCACTCTGGGAACCTCGGTTCATTCTCACTTTCATCTGTCACTACTACTACCTGAAATCCTGTCATCGGCTACTCAACAGCACTTAAAGCAGCCACCACGGATGGTTCATCAGCTTCCACGGTCATTACCTTCCCCTCTATTAGGAATTTCACCTTTTGGTGCAGAGTCGAAGGCACACCCCCCGGGGCATGGAACCACAGCCTTCCAAGGAGCAGAGAAAATGTGATGGGGATGTCGATGACTGTGAATAGTACATTGGACTTGACTTCACCCACATTGACTTCGGCTTCAAACGTGTTGACCACTGACCTTCTGCTGTCGTCATAAACCCTGATTACAGTAGACTTGCAGAGTGCTTCCGTGCTAATACCCAGATATGGCAAGACTTTGGAGGGGCAAATGTTCAGGGCTGAACCATCGTCAACCATAACACAGGGCATTACTCTATCCATGATTTCTACTTTCAGATACAGAGCCCGATTATGATTCAATCCTTCTAGTGGTAAGTCAGATGCCCCAAAACTGATCTCCGGGGCCCGGTTGGCTTTCAGGTCAACCTCCTTTATCATGGCACATACTTCATCGGGGGACATCATAGGGGTTGCCTCCATTTCCATCAACTGCTTCACTACCGCCTCACGATGTCTTTTGGATTCCATAAGAAGGTTCCATATGCATGCCCGGGCAAGTGTTCTTTTTAATTGCTTAACCACAGCATCCTCTTCCTTATTCTTCGACCCCTGAATAGTGGTGCCTATTTCTACAACTGGGTTATTGCTCCTGAGTGGTGCTTGAGGAGACACATTAGTAGGTTGGTAAAGTCTGTCACTTCGGGTGCTATGCATGACAGGGCCGTCTTTTGAGACTATTGTCCCCTGCCTTGTCTCTACTAGGTATATCAGCTTTGGCTCTTCTATCCCAAAGTCCTCATCGTCATCACCCATATCAATGTCATCGAAATCAATTGGACCCTGTTTGTTCTGTACTACATATGCTTGTTCTTCAGCTTCCTCTAGCTTTTCTTCCTCCTCTTCGACTACAACTACCTAGACACTCGGATTAGCTTTAATAATCTTAACAATTGCACTGGTAGCTGATATCCCAGATTGAACCATGCTGACTTGACCCCTGAAATTAGGTAAGGGGTTTCTGAACATTCGGTTTTAGTGCGGGTTCCACAATCTTCCCTTCAGTATCAGTAGTTGAATAGCCCTTATCAGACGGGTACATTCATTGGTGTGGTGGCCTACTGTCACATGGTAGGCATAGTAATTTTCTTTATCTAATTTAGGAGGAACATACGGTTTCAAACTCTGTAACAAACTAGCCTTCCTGCATTTGGTAAAAATGCAGCGTAAGGGGTCGACCCAAGGGTTAGTGAGTCTTTGAAGAGCCCTAGACTGTCCGCCCTGGGCCACTACTGCTACATCCGCTTCTCTTATCCGGTCCATCACTGCAGTCTAGGCTGGTTTTGAACTAGATCCTGTCAGGGAGGTTATGGAGCTACTAGCCTTATACCTCTGAGTATATCCCCAGCTGCCCCAGTAAGTGCCTGAGCCCTGCCTGTTCATCTAATCTTCTTCTGCATACCTCTCAATGAGCTTAGCAAAATCCACAACGTCATTAAAGGAGTGGAACCTTTTCAGTTTCATCTTCTCTTTGTAAGGTGGCAAGCTACGATCAACTAACTTCACAATAAGAGATTCCAGTTTAGGAGCCCTGTCTACCAGTACTTGCACATCCATCCATCTCTTGTAATACGTAGAGAAGGATTCATTAGGCCTCTGATGGATTCTTTCCATATCTTCCAGTGTAGTTTCAACCTGAGTATTATAGGCATATTGCTTACAAATGCCTCCGACAGATCCTCCCACGTGGAGCAGGTATGGATTGGTGTCTTCAAATACCACTTAGCTACTGCGCCTCACAAAGTTGTTAGGAAGAAATTCAACAAATGGACCTTCCCGATCCCCAAACTAGACATAATCCTTACATAGCTATCCAAATGAGCTTTAGGTGGGCCTTCTCCAGTGTAAGGAGGCAAGTACGGCATCTGAAACCCAATCGGGAGAGGCTCTCCCCCTACACTTAACAAGCTGGTAGTGCACTATTTCTTTCAGTTTTGGCAACAATGCCTCAAGATCAGAGAATTTTTCCTTGATAAGCCTTTCTGCAGCAGTCTCAACTGAGGCCTCTCTTGCCCTTACAAAAGCCTTATCTTCCTCAGACTGACAATCAACCTCCCACTGTAGGATGGCCACCCTACTACTGCCGAGGATATTCCTTCCCAAATTAGGGGCCCCCTAAACAACATTTCCTTCGTTTTCAACTGGGGTTTGGGCTTGCTGACTAGTCTAGCCCATAGCGGCAGTCACTATAGTCTACACCTGCTCCTTGATAGTATCTTTGAACTATTCTAAATTTAGGAATGTAGTGAAGAATGCATTCATATCAAAAGGCATCCCTCCGCTGGATCCATCTTGAGCCATCTTTGTTCTGTTTGCTTCTTCCAACACAAACTGACTGTCAACTAGTAAGGAAGGCAACTGTCCCCCAAACTCTTGCTTTGAATCCAAATCTGAACTGACTCTAACCTCTTCCACACTGACTGACTTTGTCTAAGCTGATTGAACTGATTGACTAGACCCTGATCTGACTCGTACTAGTCGCTTCGAAGTTCGACTCCAAACTGCACATTCAGCACATGGTTAGCATTATGGATGAATGTCATGACCCTAGACGCAACGTACTAAGTGGCATATATGGTATGATCATGGGATGATCATGATCATATGATGTTTCATGAATGAAAATGATAATGAATGTGGCTTCCTTCGTTTTTACTTCAAACGTTCCAAGAATACCCAAAACTATGCAAAAGATAATGCAAGAACCATCATGTGTGGACCATCACATGGATGGAGGTTCGATGCCTTTGGGGCACCTAATGGATGTTATGAAATGGTTGTACATGCACCGACACACAGACAGAGTTCTGATGCTTTTGGGGCATCAAATATGAAATGATGTTGCAAACAAGTCACGTGCACGTAGGTTCGGCGTTCGTGGAACACCTTGCATGAATCGGTAATGTTATGAGATGCTCCTACATGTGTAATAATTCAGCACTCGTGGAGTACCTCAAATGAGTTATTAATGTCAGGAAATAAGTCCGATGTGGATTACAACACACAAGCAAGGTTTCGACATCACCGTGATGCCAACAATGAATGGACATGAAATGGAGATGATGTTGTGTTATGTTGTCATGCGGTTTGCCATACAACACAGACCTAAGATCATTGTGATCTTCTAGTGAATGATATGGTATAGCGGAGTGGCCGAATGTGAACCGGTGCATAGGCAGACCATGGGTAGTTTTGGGGTACCCGATATGGTATGAAATGAAATGATCATGATAGGCATTCTCAGAGTGTCCCTTATTAGGTGTAGTGGAACGAAAATGACATAAATGTGTATGTCACACAAAATGTAAGTGCTTGCAGAAAAGCATGGTTAGGATGCATGACACATGGGATGATGTCGTGTATGCTTTATGGCACACGAGATGTATATATATGGCACGCAAATAAATGTCGTGGCTGCACGAAGACATGGTTAATACAAATGCCAACATATGTATATAAGTTAAAAAATGGCTGCACGAAAACATGGTTAAAATGGCATATAGATGATTATGCGTGTTTAATATTGTGTGAAAAAAGGTAGAAAGAAAATCATCACGGAACAAACATTACCACACGTAAAAATATGCTCTCTCTTCCGACCTTATTCCTCCTTTCAATTGGTCTTGCATTCTTCCTAGGTGTTGGGTCTCTTTGGCATCAATGAGGGATACCAAAGGCATACACTCAATTGTCCAATTTAAATTTATGTTTTGGTAATCCTAGGGGAAGTTACTAAGCCATTACATGTGAGCCAAAGTCAAACCAAGGGTCGTACAGGTTCCCATAGCGAATATACACTCCTCATCGTAGAACATGATGTAAGGTCATGCAGTGCTATGAGTGGTTTACCCCATCGGGTGCCTCCAATCCTAGCGGAAGAGGTAGGTCACCTTCTTGGGCAAACCGGGCTGATAAGTGTATTTGAGGGGTTGAGAAGAAGAAAATGTCATGATAGGCAAGGTATGAATAAATACGGTATTTATAAACTAATGAATAAATACGGTATTTATAAACTAGTAAATGACTACAAGCGAGGTTATATTTCAGTAGTTACCTAAGTTTCTTAAGTTTTTATGAAAACATTTTTAGGAAACTAGTATCCCCAGCAGAGTCGCCACTGTAAGCGGATGACCTAAAAAGGCGGGACGCGGCAAAGCGAACCGTGGAACCGAGAGCAGTGTTTTTGGTTTTGATAAAAAGGGGGTTTTGTTTATCTTGTTTTAGGGAAAATCATTTGTTTGTTTAAAAATTCATTTTACAGAAAATATTTCCCCATTTTATTACTTAAAGACCTCGAAACCTAAATTTCAAGATCAGTGACAGAATCGCCACCCGGATCAGCTCATCTGGGAAATTCCAGTACAGCTCCCTACCAGGCGTAGGCTGCCTTACCTAATCCAGAGATTTAGGATTTGGGCAACTTACCTATTCAACCTCGAGCTTGTATTCATTTTATAATTTATATTACCATATTTATTCAATTTATTATCTTTCTCTACCCAATTTCATTTATTTATCAGCCGATGCTAAAACAAATGACAGAAATAAATTGCAGAAAAATAAACCATGCATCCAAATTATACAAAAGAATAATGGAGGCCACTTATACAACTAAATTGAATAAAAATAAAAACTCTAATCCTCACGTTACAAGCACCTAGAATACACAGATATCTAAAAATTTACAAACGCCTAAAATACACAAATTAATCTATTAATTATACCAAAAATAATAAAAAAGGAAAATAAATGTTGCAAAACAGATGGTTAGCACAGTTTATATCACAAGCACAAATAGGACTCATAGCAGGAGAGAATTGGGGCTTTTAGGAATGGGGGCATACATTTAGGGGGTAACCGGGTCGACTCGGCCAGCCGGCGTAGTTAGACCTGGAAAACGGTTTTCAAACACCCTATAGATTTTGTGCTGGAAAACAATTTTAGAAAATTATTTGGCTCGATTTCATGCAAATTTCCCTATTTTAGCGGGTCTGTTATCCTAAAACTCAGGATTCCGTTCGTGTAGGTATCCTAATTTCAACAAACATCTAGGATCTAAAAACGGTTTGAATCCAAAAACAGCATCGCGCTACGACGTTCGTACGGGTCGTTCCGTGATTATGTCTCTTTCTGGAGATTACAGCCATACGTCTGTAATTAGAGCCACAAGACTATAATTAGAGCCGTGCGACTATAATTTAGGGCCGTGCGGTTGTAATTTCCAAAACCCGAAAAATGGTTTTCTTGTGTTTCGAAAATCGCTATTTTGCTTGTTTTCAGTGTTTCCCGAGGATTTTTATAGGGTTCCGAGGTCCGCTAACGCTGCACTATGGATCCGGTTTGGACCAAATGACCCCAAAATTCAGAAAATAAAATTTAGGGAAAAAACCGAAAAACTAACACCCGTACGTACAAAAATCCGAAAACCAAATTTTAATAACGTACGAATGTATTTGGGTCGAAAAACATCACAACAAAACACATAAAAATGGAAAACGGGATATTTTTAGCCAATCGGGCATTTTCAAGTCTTTGCCCGGGAGGAACATAGCCGTGTGGCTCTGAGGTTAGAGCTGCGTGGCTCTATTCCAAGGGAACATAGCCGTGCAACTGTGTTCTTAGAAAACACAACTGTACGGCTCTGTTCGGGTAGCCGGTTTTCCGAAAATTGACAAAACAGAGGAAAAATGCATAGAAAACACAATGAACACAAGTTTAAGGCCTCTCAGAGTTTACCTTGATGTTGTTCCAATGTACTGGATAGTCAGAAACGGATTAAAAAGCAAGAATGTGCTTCTAATCCTCAAACGTTCTGAAATCCTAAAAATGAATCCCGAACCAAAAACGAATCTGAAAATGTATCCGGACGAATGAGCAATGGTTTAGACTTGTTATAGGATGATTAGGGTATGAATTTGGGCTTAGATTTTCAATTTCTCTCAACCTCCCTTTCTCTCTTCCTCTTCCTCCCTTTTTCAAGCTTTTTTCCCTTTTTTCTAACTTCACTTCCCTCGGCCAAAAACTATTTCCTTTCTAAAAAATCCCCCTTTCTGATCTTTGATTTTCCCTTTTATATTTTTCAATTTCATCATTACGAGAATTAATTGCACCTCCAAACCCACCAGAGCCGGGCGACTCTAAGTGCTAGAGCTGTGTGGCTCTAGCAACTAGTTCCGGGCAGCTCTGACCTAGAGCCATTCGAGTAGAGCTGGGGCAGACAACCCTAATTCCTATGCTTGCCTCTAAACCCTAAACTCACTCGAGGGACCTTTCTCGGGGTTTTCAGATCGCGACCGGTTCAGTTTTTGAAGCGTTCGAGGAATTCTGGGTGACCCTCTGCTCTTTTCCAAGTCTGACTGCTAAAAGGTAATCAAGGATTCTCATCACGGAGGTTGGCAAAACCCGTGCTCACAGTCACATATTTGACAAAAACGATACGTGTTTCCGCTTTTATTGGTTGTTTTTTCGATAAAAAAACCCTACATATGCACTGAAGAATGAAATCATGTGTATGGCACATGAAATGGAGTATGTGGATGGTATGGACTCGCACAGGAAACAAATGTATATGGCTGCATAAAAATTAACACGGATGTCACAGAATGAAGCATACGGATGAAGTAAATACACACGAAATGATATGTATGGCTGCAGAAAAATAACAAGTTATTGTAAATGAAATGTATGCAGTATGACACTTGTGGCTACATAAGAAGACATTAGCATGAATGCATATCTCACAAGTGAATGCTTATATGCACAAAGGAGTTGATATGAATGTGACATGATGTAATGCCCGATGGCTGCACAAGAAGAGATTAACGTGTATGTGATGTAGTCGAAGAGCTAGCTTTATTTGGGCAAGTGGCACAATGGTAATTTCTAGCAAGCTTAAAGTCCATATATTCATTGGAAACGAGTCAACGATCAAAAATCAATAGCTTTGCTATTGTGCTACATCGTTTTTCGGCCAAATTCCATTATTTAGGCCCTCAAAAATGCAATTTTCTATTTTTAGGGGCTTTTGGGGGATTTTGGTTTTCCTTTTCAGTTTTTGGATTCTAGCTAGAGGTTTTTTTTTCTTTTTAGTGTGTGGATTTCTCACAATGACCGCATCGTCAAAGAAGAATGTGCATGTATGCATGACACACGAATATGAATGTATTGAAAATTGTCAGTGTAAATGTCACACGAAATGGGGCATGTGAATGGTGTATGCATGTATGGAAAATGATGAGTATGGCTACACAAAAAGAGTGGATTAGCATCACATAAGTGGTACACAAATAATTACGAATAATTGATGAGTATGGCTACACAAATTTATCTATAATAATAAAATCTAAACATACATCTATTCCTACAAAACAGACGTTAGTACGTGCATAATTGCATGTAGGACTCAACCAAGACATAATGGAATAATAAATGAGTCAAGGTCATGCATTTAGGGGGGATAATTGGAGTGATTCGACAAATCTCACTGACTAAACCTGGAAAACACTTTGAAATGTCCCTGTGCCGATTTTTGAGAAAGTGGTTTTGAAAACAGTTTTTGTTATTGATTAGTTAACATGTCAAGTGGGTTGGTTCATCCCGGGATTAACCTTGAATCCCGTTCATGGGGGTTCTATACTTTTCATAGAATTTAATCTAGGTTATAAAGCGATAAACACCCATAAACAGTTTTGACATGTGGGATAACAGACTAAAAATCTAAGATAAAAAGAGCCAGAGTTGTGCGGCTCAGGCTATAGCCGTATGGCTATAGTTTAACAGCTGTGCGGCTATAAATAAATAGTCATACGGCTGTAGTTTGAGAGCCATACGGCTCTAAATCTAGGTGTTGGAGAGGTTACCAGAAAGTGAGTGGGGAAATTTGGCCTTTTTTTTACAAGAGCCGTGCGGCTCTAAATTACAGCCGTACGGCTGTAGGGGACAGCGGTGCAGCTATAGTTATAGCCATATGGCTCTTGTGTGCAGAAATGGGTAGATTTTTGAAAATGAATTTAAAACAGTAAATAAATGTCCAAACACACCAAGACTCGACCAAAAAGCTGTAAATGTACTTTAAGACCTCTCAGAGGTTACTTTTGTAGGATGCTTTAAGTATTTGAGTGAGATTTCCAACTCGATCTTTGGAACTTCAATTGGATTCAACTAAGGTCCAAAGTGAATTAAGAAGCTTCCAGGACCTGAAACATACTTTGGAAGTTTGAGTTATTCGGTTTGATTTATGTTTGTGTTGCTTTTATTGCTGGTTTTATTTGTTTGGAGTGTGGTTTTGTTGGTTTGATGTTTGATTTCTTTCCTTCTTCTCCACTCTCTTTTGAGAGCTTCCTTCAATCCAAAAACCCTTTTCTGGTCTGAAAATGGCCTTTTCCTCTCTCCTTGTTTAATCCATCCATTTTAAACGCATTAAAATCCAAAATTTTCATTTCCAAGAGAAAGTCACGGACTGCCGAATCAGAGCCGTATGACTCTTGCGTCTACAGTCGTACGACTGTATATATAGCCACATTGCTATTGCAACAACAAGTGTATGGCTGCAGTAGCAATAGTCATTCAGTTTTTTTTTTTTTTTACTTTTTTTTGGGTAACACCCGCGAGGATGTTGTTTTGGGGTTGTATGGTTCTGGTTGGTTTCAGGTTTGGTTCTAAGCTTGTTTGATTCTTATTTTCGTTCCTTGGATCAACTATCTATAGAAATCTTCTCAAACAGGTAACTGAGTGATTTTCATCATCGAGGCTGAAAAAATCTGTGCTCACACCTATAGTATGACTTATATGTCCCATGTCATTGATATCGGAGTCCAACAAGGAGGCATGGTATTATCACCTTTTTTTGTGTCTAGCCATTTACTTGATCCTCAGGACTGGCCTTGGGCTTGGCTCCTTTCTTAGCCTTCTTGACCTTGCCTTTCTTAGCTTTGGCCTTAGCAAGAGGAAGGTTCCCCTTGCTAACTGTCAATACCAATGGAGTCTTCTTGACCGACTTTTCAGCGAGCTTGAGCATCCCATGTAGCTCGGTGATAGTCCGATTCATCCCTTGCATGTTGTAGTTCAGGATGAACTGGTCATAAGAATCTAGCAGGGATGCCAAGATAGTGTCAATAGCTAGATCTTGTAAGATTGATGTACTGACACGGGCTAAGGTACCAATATAGCCCTTCATCTTGAGCACATGAATGCTCACAGATGTCCCAGCTCCTATCTTGCAAGAGTTAAATGCCTTGGCGGTCAAGTACCTTTCTTGACAAGCTTGTTCTTGGAACATCTCATTACGAGATTTCATCATAGCAAAGGCTTGCATCTCCATGAACTGCTTTTGTAGTTCAGGTACCATGCATGCCAACATCAGGCAAGTCACATCTCGCTTGTCCCTGGTATGTACCTGGTACTCCTTCAGCTGGTGGATTACGTCTAGTAGGTGCCACCGGTACAAGCCTTTCTAGCGTATATTCCTTTGATCCTTAAATTTCATGACTAATCTAGGCAGTCAGGCCCAGAAGCTTGTCCTTTTCAAGGAGCGATTGCAATGATAACATATTGTTTGCCATTTTAAAAATACACAGAAAAATGATAGAGTATTAATAAAGTTCTTTAAGCTTTTTCCCACATATAATTAATAATGAATCCAATTTTATTAATCATATCAAGTTGTTGGGCTAGTGGGCCAAGATTCATATTTCACTAGGACGTAGCTAGACGAGGGTCTGGAAAAACTATGCCTCAATTATCTAGGTAAGAACACTGTCCATTCTCAACCTAGAGACTTTTGGTTTGAGGGGTTTATTGGCACTTACCCATTTGTACTTAGGGCCAGGAAAATCCTACTACCCATGACAAGTCAAAACCTCCATCCGAGTGTTGGAGTAACCTACCTATCCCAATACAAAATGATGATACTCCAGTGTATCCGGCGAGGACACTGTCTACAACTGGCCTATCCCTACTTTGATGAGGTTTCAGATGAGGGAAGCACTTTTAAGTGACTTAGTAATTTCCATTTAAATTAAGGATTGAATTTTAATAACAGCTTATATACATAAAGGCGGATGAAACTGGAATGGTATCGATGCATAAACATGTAAATAAATAGAATTGCATAAAATAAATGAATGATGAAATGTCATGGGCCCTTTATTACATCCTAATACATTTTTAGCAAGCCTATACTAGAAAAACACCAGGTAGGCCTGCAAATCTTCTTCTGGGCTCACGTCTCCAATGGGCTCATTCTTTACAAGCTTTTATAATAATAATAAAATAAAATTATATAAAAAAAGAAAAACGGCACGCAGGCTGTATTTACCCAAAATTAAAATGCAACCCATTTTCATAATAAGGCCTAGTGACATTCATCCACATATTAAATCACACAATAAAGCATCTAAGCCAATACATCATATATTCACATGTTACAATGTATGAATTTAATTCCAATTAAATTATGTCTCAAGCCATTATAAAGAAATCATCGATTCGGCCCATCATTTTTCTAACCCTTAATGGGCTTGGGCATCCAGCCCAGGCAGAACACTGCTCCCACTGGAATTGGGAAACCATGAATCCGATCACTCCATTTGGTTAATCGTGCCAAGAAAAACCAAATCAATTTCATTATACCGTATTAATTATCTAGAATAATATCTATGAAAATCATTTAAGAAACCGTGCACATTCAAATTAATAAAATTAAACACGCAAAATTTTAAATCCATTAAAATTAAAACTCCTAGGCCCGAACATAAAAACCTACCAAATCTAAAAAAAGGGCCTGACCCAGCAGCCGCCGCTAGAAACAACAACTACAGAAATGCAGATGTTGCTACCGAAGCAGCAGTAGGTAGCGGATTCCACCGCCGATAGCCCGTTGCGCCTGTAACAGCCTAGATTTATTTTTTTTAATGAATCAAAATAAAAAAAAAATCACAACACAAACAGAAAATCAAGATTCGAATAAACCAATAAACAATCCAATTTTCAGTTTATGACAAAAATTGAGGAAAAATCATAAACCTAATACCAAGAGGATCCCAAACCAAAAATCATCCAGATTAAAAAACAAAAGGGATCCAACTAATTAAGATTTCATGAAATCATAAGTCCGCTTTGATACCATTGTTGGGATTCGACCTGGAAAAATGAATCGAAAGTAGCGGAAACCATTTTTATTTTTCTCGAATCTGAATCCAGGAACTTATGTGGATGAAATCAAAATCAAAATTTTAAAGAGAACAAAATATTAGATCTCACCTTTTATGTCTCTTCTAGAGACTGCTGAAGAACCAAGCAAGATTCCCTCCATGCTCACATACACAAAATGCCTATGGAACCAACACCCACACTAGCATCATATCCAGAGCAAGGGGAGAGAGGGGGACTGAAATTTCTCGAGAGAAATTAGGTTCAAGGGTTTGACTTTCTTAAACATATTTATACAATGTGTAAACTAGGTCTTATTAATTCATCATAGGTTAAAATTAATCTTCCAATTGATTTAATTGGTCTATTAAAATTATCCCAATAATTAATTAGACTAGACTTAAGAAATAATATATATATATATATATATTAATTTAATTTCCAACCAGAAAATTAATTCATATAATTAATTTATTCAATTAATTCTATGAAATAATTAATCCCAATTAATTAAATCATTTTGATCAATCCAATTGATATATGATTCAATTAATAACTCTCCTCGCAGGTTAATATACTCCAAGTATATATGTGATCCGTTAAGTATTAATCCAGATGTTCAATGTGTATGATCCTGTGGACCCATTTTTCTATTGGCGATGGGCTCTTGGTCAACATACTGTAGTTGGGTTCTAGCAAGCCATTACAGCCCCCAATTAAGATGGAGACTGCAGTCTAACAGAATTTGTAACCTTTTAGTGTGACTTATATGTCCGATGTCATTGATATTGGAGTCCAACATGGAGGCATGGTGTTATCACCCTCTTTTGTTTCCAGACCTTTACTTGATGTTGAGTGAATTAATGCTCTCACATAAGTTCCAACTTATTTGGGTGTGGCCACACTCTTATCAGTCCCACTCATCAAAAGGCCGGTGATATCTTCTCAATGAATCATTGGGTGATATATCCCTTCTACATGTTTATGGCCTTGTCATGCTCATTGACATATCCAACCGTATCCATACTTGGTGCCCCGTTACAAGCCCTTTAGGCACACATCAAAGTATATGAGTTCACACACAACTCTATAATATGGTCAGGTCAAAGGATCCAGTATAAGTACTACATGAGAATCGCTTGTGATACTGTACCATGTGCATTTCTCATTAGTGAATCTATCCAATACCATGTCCCATTACATATACCCATGTACCTAACTAACAACCCATGTACTATGGTTGGTAAGACACCACCATACAATCAAGGTAATGCTAGTCTTATGTTCCATTCATTCCTATTACTGGAATAGACTAGGGATGGCTTTATGGTTATATCATTTGCCTATTCATGGTCTCACTACCAAGTGCATGACACTTGACAACATGAATACAGATATGAACATTGGATACTCTCCTTACATTCATTGCACAAGTGATCAATTAAATAGATTATGCCTTTATTTAATAACACAGATATATGATACATTAATCCATAACAGGTCTAGCAATGTATTGTTGGAAATGCCCTAGTCCCGAGGCATTGGTCCTTGTGTTTGTATAATACATTTGTGCATTAATGTGAACTTTATGTATTATACAATTTGTGTCAAGAGATAAAGGCATTAATCTATTTATTATATGTCTTGTGCTATATTTTAAATAGAGTATCCAATGAACATATCCATATCCATGTTGTCAAGTGTCATGCACTTGGCAGTAAGACTATGGATAGGGAAAACGATATGGCCATAAAATCATCCATAGTCCGTTCCAATCATGGGAATGAATGGAACTAAAGACTATCATTAGCCTGGTTGTATGGCGGTGTCTTACCGGTCATAAAACATGGGATGTCAACCAGGTTCACGGGTACATGCAAAAAGGGCATGGTATTGGATCGATCCACTTAACGGGAATCTACATGGTATAGTATCACAAATGATTCTCATGTAGTACTTGTATAAGTCCTTTAACCGGACCATATGATGGTGATGCATGTGAAGTGGCACACTTTGGTGTACGCCTAACAGGCCTGTAAAAGGGTGCTAAGTATGGGTACGTTCGGGTGTGTCAGTGAGCATAGCAGTGCTATGGATATGCAGAAGGGAATGTCACTCAGTAATTTAATGAGATGATATCACCGGCCTCTTGATGAATGTTACTGATAAGAGTGTGGCCATACCCAAACAAGATTGGATCTTGTTTGTGAGCATCAGCTCATTCGGGATCAAGTAAATGTCTGAACACATATAGAGGGTGATCAACCATGCCTCTGTGTTGGACACCGATATCAGTGACATGGGACATACAAGTTCAAACTACAGGGTCACGGTGATAGTTTGACTGCTATCTCCATCTTAATTGGGGGCTGCAGTGGCTTGCTAGAGTCTGCCTACAGTCTGTGGGCCATAGGCCCACTGCCAACATAAAGACGGGCCCATCGGATCGTACACATTGAACATCTGGACTTTAACTAGTCGGATTAAGTGTGTACTTGGAGTATATACGTTTGAAGAGAGAGAGATTTATTAATTATATTATAGATCAATTAGATTGATCAAAATAATATAATTAATATTTATTTCGGCATTCTCTTAATTAATTCAATGAATTAATTTATGAGATTATTTCTTAGGTGGAAATATTTATACATGTATAGGTTTACATATATTTCATTTTATGTATGTCTAATTTAATCCATTGATTAAATTAATATATCAAATGAATTTTAATTTATTTGTATGCATTGTATTATATGGTATAATATATTTGCATACATGTTAAATTAAAGTTGCATTTGAATTTAATTATATCAATGGAATATAAATTGGGCTTGGGTTTAAAATGAAAAAGCCCACATGATGTTGGACTTGTGATGGCCGAAATTTTGGTGCCTTTTGGGCAAGGAAGATGACTCATTCTTGATAAGAATGGTGAGTCATATTAGGACAAAAGAAGATGATGAGAATGGTGAGCCATGGTTGACTTTTGGTTGCAAAGTTGGACTTTGCATCTTTTGATATTTTGGTCATTATTATGGTAATAAAATGAGATAAAATATCCATCCAATTTCATCACACTTTTGGCCGTGTACTTCATGGCTTTGGTGAGTCATGATATTGCCTTTAAGGAAGCAAATAAAGACTTTGCTTCTTATGCATTTAAGGTGGTAAAGTGATGTGTCATATTGTTTTGACAAAATGGTTACAAAGTTGGACTTTGTTTCTTTAGCATAGATTTTTATCCTTTTAGGAAAGAAAATAAAAACTATGTCATCACTTCCATCCATCTGGTGCCGCCCAACTTGTTGCATAAAAAGGAAATTGATTTTTCTTTTTAAAAAAAAGATAATTTTCCTATTTTGAAGCATTTTTTCTTTTGGAAAGAAACTTGGGTGCTTACTTGAGAGAGATGGCTTATTTCTTTTGGAAAGAAATAAAGGACAGAGATAAGTCTTAAGTGTGCCACCCCTCTCTCCCTCTCTTCTTGATTTTTCGAAGTCACTAGCACGGGTTTCAGTCCAAGAGCCGTTCGTGTATTTGACGTTGGAGGGAGTCTACTTTGGTTCCTGCAGTCCGCATCTGTCTCTTAGAGACACTTTGTGGTAAGTTTTTTATACTCTCTCCTTTGTGCTTTAAGTTTTTGATTTTCACATCTTAAGCTCTTGGGACTAGATTCCAAGAAATCAATGCGTATTAACGCTTTTATCAGTCGGTTTCCCGTGACGAATCCCAACAGTGGTATCAGAGCGGGCTTTTGATTCGTGGAAATCTTTAACTTGGTGAAACCGGTGTTTTAAAATTGGAGAATTTTGTGCTCAGGATTTATTTTTGGTTTGGGGTTTGGTGATTTTGCCCCTTGAATTTTGCAAATGGAAAATTATTATGCATTAGGTTTATGCTTGGTTTAATTTTCCATTTGTGATTTGATTATGGAAATTTTATTTTGCATATAGGTTTTATTCTAGATTTAATTTCCTATGCTTGATTTTATTTGTTGGTGATTTAATTTCATGTTGCTATTTTTTTAGAAAAATCATGGACCGTTTCGGGTCGAAACGGGGGCACCAGCTGCTGCGTGCAGCTCTGGGTGCCACAGGCAGCAGTTGCTCTGGCTGCTGCACGCTAGCAGCAAGGCTGCTGCGAGCCAGCTGCTGCTGGGCAGCAACGCCGCTACTGCCCCGCGTGGCAGGCTAGGCCCGTTTTTGGATTTGGTAGGATTTTTTTGGGTCGGGCCGGGTTTTAAAATTTTAATTGGTTTTATAGTTTTGCGTGTTTAAATTTTGGTAATTTATATGCGCTTGTTTTATGAATGGAATTTATTTTTCGTTCATGTGATATTAATTTTGGAAATTAATGTGGTTAATTGAAATTGGTCCGGGTTTTCTTGGCACGATTACCGGGACGGCTAATATGGCTTCATGGTTTCCCAATTGGATTGGGAGCAGTTTTCTGCCTGGGCTAGAGGCCCAAGGCCCATACGGGCTTAGAACCATGAATGGCCAAAATTTGGCGATTTCAAAATAATGGCTATGGACATAATTGAGATGGGATTAATTCATGCATTTAACATGTTTATAAATTGTAAGTATTGGTTTACTTGTTGTATGATTAAATGTATGTGTGAGCGGACGACCTTTTTCGAAGAAAAGCGAACGGGACGCGGCAAAGCAGGCCGAGGAAAAAGAAAGAAATAGATTTTGGTTTGTTTTTGGTTTAGTGATGTTTTGTAAAAAACGGGTTTTGTTTATGTTGAGTTGGGAAAACTATTCAGTTGATTTTGGAAATTCATTTTGTAGAAAATATTTTCCCCTTTCTAACTTAAAGACCTCGAAACCTAAATCCCGAGATTAGTGACAGAGTCGCCACCCGGATCAGTTCATCCGGGAAATTCCGGTACAGCTCCCTACTGAGCGCAGACTGCTGTACCTAATCCAGAGATTCAGGGTTCGAGCAACTTACCTACTTAACCCGTTTATTATTTATAAAACCATATTTATTCAATTTATTATCTTTTCTAACCCCAATTTGTTTATTTTTATTAAGCCGATGCTAAGGCAAGAATGCACAAAATAAATTGCGGGAAATTAAACCATTCACACAAATATACAAAAGAATAATAGAGGCCGATTATACAACCAAATTGAATAAAATATAAAACTCTCGTCCTCACTTTTACAATCGCCTAGAGTACACGAGAATCTAAAAATACAACCGCCTAGTACACGAATTAATCTATTAAATACAGTAAAAGTAAAAATAAATGCTGCAAAACAGATTAGTTAGCACAATTTATATTATAAACACAAACAGGACTCAAATCAGGACAGAATAAGGATTTTAGGATAAGGGAGCATACATTTAGGGGGTAACCGGTTCAACCCGATCAGTCGGACAGTTAGACCTGGAAATCAGTTTTGAAACGCCCTGTGGATTTTTGTGCAGGAAAATCAATTTTGGAAAACCCTTTGGCTCGATTTCATGCAAATTTCCATTTTTGTGGGTCAGTTATCCCGGAACTCAGGGTCCTGTTCGTGTGGGTTCCTAAATATACAAACCATCTATGGTCTAAAAGGCAATAAACACACCAAAAACATTTATAAAAATATTGCTTTAGTTATTTCCAATATTTTCCGGGAATTTTGTAGGATTCGAGGGTCCGCAAATGCTAGACCATGGATCCGATTCGGATGAAATGACCCCAAAACTCAGGAAATAAACCCCGGGAAATACTGAAAACCCCGATTATCCATATGTAAAATAATTAGAAAAACAAAATACAAACACATACGGATGATTCTGGGCCGAAAGTGATCCCAACAGAAAAATCAAAATGGAAAATGGGCTGTTTTGGCCGCTCGGGACAGATCGGGGAACTGTCCCTGAGGAACAAGGTCGGCCAGCTCTGGGTTAGAGGCGGCCGGCTCTGTTCATCAGAAACATAGCCGACCGGCTGTGTTCCTGAGGAACACAGCCGTACGGCTATGGTGGGCAGACCAGTTTCTGGATTTCTGCAAAAATGACAAAAACGCACAGAAAATCAAATGCAGACACGTTTTAGGGTCTCTCAGAGTTTACTTGGATTGTTGTTTGAAACCATGAAATGTTAAGAAAAGGATTGGAAGCTCGGAATGCCTTCTAGGAACTCAATCGGCCGAAAACTGTAACATTCCGAAACAACCCGAAATCACCTCGAAATAATCAGTAGAAGTTATTGGTTGTGTTGTTAATGTTTGAAGATTAGTTTAAGGTTAAATGAGAGTATTGAAGTAGTTGTTTTTTGGCTCTTTCTCTCGGCTTCTCCTCTTCTTCTTCTGCTTTTTCTTTTTCCTTCTTCTCTGGTCTTTTTGCTTTTCTCTCTCTGTTTTCTTTTCTTGAGAACCAAAAGTCCTCCCCTTCTCTCTTTTTCTTCCTTTTATCTGCCTCTCTCTCCCTCTCTTGTTCCATCAATCAGCCTGCAGAAATCCCTGAAAATCTGCCCAAATCTTCCACCTGTCAAGAGAAGTTGCTTTGCTTTGCAGAGCAACTGTTCTTGACCACTAGAGCCGGCCGGCTCTAGTTGGTACTAGAGTCGTACGGCTCTGGTTAGAGCCAGCCAGCTCTAGTTTAACAAACCAAAGCCGCCCGGTTCAACCAAAAGTCAGGGCAGAATTTCGAAAAGAAAAACGTGCAGACCGAATCCTAGAAATGATTCGAGAGACATTTTCGGGGCTTCAAATCATGGATAGCTAGGTTTTTGGGTCATTTGAGCTTCCCCAGGCGGCATTTTGGTCGCTTTCAAATCCCGTTCAAGCTTGTCCAGTTTGCAGGTAATCAAGGGATTCTCATCACCGAGACCGGGAAAAACCCGTGCTCACAGTATGAATGGATGTTATTGGGCCTTATTTATTTGGGTTGTAATATTCTTTTGGTAAATACGACCTGTGTGTCATTTTCTTTTGTATGTAATTTTATTTTATTTGTTTATTATGATATTATGTAAAGAAGAAGCCGATTGGATTGGCGTGCCTGAAGGATGAGGATGCGACCCACCTAATGTTGTTCTGGTATAGGTTTACTAGAATTATATTAGGTTGTAAATTTTGGCCCATAGCATTTCATTTTTATTTAATTATGCTTTGCTTATTTACATGTGAGAATGTATGTACAAACCCTATTTCACCCGCCTTTGCATCTAAGCCGTTATTAATTGAATCTAATAACCAAATGGTAATTACTAAGTTTCTTTAAAGTGCTTCCCTCATTCAAAACCTTTTCGAAGTGGGGATAGGCCAGTTGTGGACCAGCCCTCGCTGGATGCGCTGGAGTATCGTCATTTTGTATTGGGTTGGGGTATTGGTTACTCTGACACTTGGATGGAGGTTTGGACTTAGCATGGGTAGTAGGATGTTCCTGGCCCTAAGCATAGATGGGTAAGTGCCAACAGACCCATCAAACCGAGAGTCCCTAGGTTGGGATTGGACGGCATTCCTACCTAAAAATGGGGTTATAGTTGTTCCAGGCCCTCGTCTGGCTATATCTTGATATAATATGGATCTCAGCCCATGAGGCCAACAACTCAGTTTAATTAATAACATGATTCATTATTAATTATAATATAGGAAAAACAAGTTAAGCCCTTTCTTTAACACTAGTAAATTTTTCTGTGTCGAAACCAATGGCTACGAATAATACTTTATCACTGTGATCTTTCCTGGAATGGGACATGCTTTCTGGCCCTAACTTTTGGACTGGTCTAGGAACTTGAGGAGAGTTCTAAGACTAGAGTCTAAAGAGTATGTGCTAGAAAGGCCTGTACTGGCTGTACCAACGGGTTGTAATCCATCGGCTTGATAGCTGGAGGAATATGAGGTGCGGGTCTGGAAGACTCCACCGGTACTAATGGTCAACAAGGGGAAACCACCTCTTGCTATAGGCAAGGCAAAGGCCAAAGCCAAGGCTAAAAAGGCTAAAGCCCAGCCTAAGGCCCGTTCCAAGGATGTCTACTTTGGATGCAAGCAGACTGGACATTGGTAAAGATCGTGTCCCAAGCTTTTGGGAGAGAAAACGTAAGACACAGGGCGCGTCTTCATCAAGTATATATGTCATAGACATTAACCTCTGTTTCAACATCTTATGTATTGGATGCTGGATATGGTTCTCATATTTGTTGTAATGTGCAGGGACTTAAGAACAAGAGGTCACTGGGATCGGGACAAGTGGACTTGCGGGTCAGAAATGGAGCAAGGGTTGTTGCCATAGAGATCAGTAGGACCAGCTTATGATGCCTAGTAGATTAGTTTTGTTACTGAAACTATGTTATTTTGTACCTGTTTTGTACAGGAATATTATTTCTGTTTCAGTTTTGGATATTTCTGGATGTACATTTACTATTGGTAATAGTAAAAAGGGTTTATCTAAAAAAGAATTATTTTATGGAGTAGCTCTGTTAAATAATGTCTTTTAATATCCTGGATTTAAATGAAACTAATCATGTCTATAATATACTTACTTAAAGGATTAAGCTTAACAAACTTAATCCAGTTTACCTTGGCATTGTCATTTAAGCCATATAAACAAGAAGTGCATAGCTAGGCTTCGCAAAGTTTGAATCCTAGGATCACTTGACATGGAGTCACTTGATATATGTGCGTCTCATTTACGAGGTAAAATGACTAATGCTCAAGTAGGCTGAAAGGGCCGCTAGCTTACTGGACCTAATACATTCAGATGTATGCGGACCTATGAGCAAAGCAACTAGGTGTGAACATCGATACTTTGTTTCCTTCACAGACAATTTCATCAGATATGGCTATGCCTATTTAATGAAATATAAGTCTGAGACCCTTGATAGGCTCGTGGGATTTAGGAACGAAGTACAGAACCAACTAGGCAGAAATATCAAATCCATTCGGTCGGACCGAGGTGGTGAGCATATAAACCTAGTGTATGACTCATTTTGAGTGGGCATGGAATAGTTCCATTGCTCACTCCTTCAGTAACACCATAATGGAATGGGGTGTCCAAATGGAGGAACAAGACCCTGGTGGACATGTTCCACTCAATAATGATTCATGACTCTCTCCCAATAAGTTTTTAAGGATATGCTCTTGAGACAATGGCTCTCATCTTCAATTATACTCCGACTAAGGCTATGGAAAAGACCCCATTTGGAATATGGATGGGCAGGGCGCCCAATGTGTCTTTCCTTTGGATTTGGGGTTGTTATGAACAAGTCAAGAAATTAACTGTGAGCAAAATTAGAACCCAAAACCAACTAATGCCTGCTTGTGAGCTACCCTAGGGAAACCAAAGAATATTACTTCTACAACCCCATCGAGAATAAGGTGTTCATGGCACGAAAGGGGGTCTTTCTTGAAAAAGGGTTTATTTCCAAGAAAGACAGTGGGAGCGATGTTGAACTCAGGGAAGTTCAAAGCTCAGGAACTCCTTAAAAGGATAACACTCAGAGCCAGGGTGAAGCTTCCAAAGGTGGATGCACCAGCCCAGGTCACATAAGGACCTAAAAGGTCTAGTAGGGATCGTCAGGAACATGAGAAACATGGGTTTCTCGTTTCTAATGATTATGCTCTTTTTGTCTTGGATGAAGAGGAGCTCAAAACCTACCAGTAGGCTATAGCTAGCCCACTGTCTGCCATGGTGGTGGATATGCAATCTATGTACGATAATCAGGTTTGGAACCTGGTTGATCCACCTCCGGGTGCTAAGGTAATAGGTTGCAAGTGGTGCTATAAGCTATAGGCCTACAATACCTTTAAGGGTGTGCATAAGAGGTTTAATGGGAGCATAGTAACGTTCCTGGCATTAGATATGGATGGCATCCTTCTGATTGGAAGCGATATACCAACACTACAAGCATAATGTAATGGTTGAGTAAGTGCTTCGCAATGAAGGACTTAGGCAAAGCTGAGACGATCCTAGGGATCAAGATCTACAGGGATAGATCTAATCGGCTTCTAGGCCTAAGTCAGTCCAGGTTCATAGAAATAGTTCTGAAAAGATTTAGCATGGACCAGGCTAAGAAAGGTTTCTTGCCAATGGGTCATAGGCTGAAACTTAGCAAGAAGGATTGTCCTAAGACAAGGCAGGACAGGGAAAACATGAAATGGTTCTGTATGCTTCGGCTATAGGATCAATCATGTACTCCATGCTATGTACTAGACCTGATGTCTCCTTTGCACTAAGTATGATGAGCCGGATCCCGGGTGGATCATTGGTTGGCTGTCACAGCAATCCTGAAGTACCTTAACTGGACTAAGGATAGCTTCTTGGTGTGTGCAGGTCAGGAAGAGCTGTCAGTTACTGGATACACTGATACAAGCTTCCAGACCGACCAGGATGAATATCAGTCGTAGTATAGGTATGTATTCATGCTAAATGGTGGTGCTGTTGTTGGAGAGGCTCTAAGTAACCGACAATCGCGGTTTCTTTCACATGAACTAAGTACATTGCAATGTGTGAAGTAGCTACGGAAGTTGTGTGCATCAAGAAGTTTATCATGGAACTGGGGGTAGTATCAACTATCCAGGAACTGGTTGATATCTTCAGTGATAATGATGGGGCTGTTGCATAAGCTAAGTGCCCCAGTCACACATAAACACGAAGCACGTACTTAGCGAGTTTCACCTATTGCGATAAATCACTGAGGGGGTGACATCTCATTACAAAGAGTGGACACCAAACACAATGTCATAGATCTTTTAACCAACATGCTTGGCTATGCCTATGCATGAAGGTTACACTAGATCTATAGGGATTAGACCCATGCCTAGTAGGTACTAGTGCAAGTGGGAGATTGTTGGAAATGCCCTAGTCCCGAGGCATTGGTCCTTGTGTTTGTATAATACATTTGTACATTAATGTGAACTTTATGTATTATACAATTTGTGTCAAGAGATAAAGACATTAATCTATTTATTATATGTCTTGTGCTATATTTTAAATAGAGTATCCAATGGACATATCCATATCCATGTTGTCAAGTGTCATGCACTTGACAGTAAGACTATGGATAGGGAAAACGATATGGCCATAAAATCATCCGTAGTCTGTTCCAATCATAGGAATGAATGGAACTAAAGACTATCATTAGCCTGGTTGTATGGCGGTGTCTTACCAGTCATAGAACATAGGATGCCAACCAGGTTAACTGGTACATACAAAAAGGGCATGGTACTGGATCGATCCACTTAACGGGAATCTACATGGTATAGTATCACAAATGATTCTCGTGTAGTACTTGTATAAGTCCTTTGACCGGACCATATGATGGTGCTGCATGTGAAGTGGCACACTTTGGTGTATGCCTAACAGGCCTGTAAAAGGGTGCCACGTATGGGTACGTTCGGGTGTGTCAGTGAGCATGGCAGTGCTATGGATATGTAGAAGGGAATGTCACTCAGTAATTTACTGAGACGATATCACCGGCCTCTTGATGAATGTTACTGATAAGAGTGTGGCCATACCCAAACAAGATTGGATCTTGTTTGTGAGCATCAGTTCATTCGGGATCAAGTAAATGTCCAACCATGCCTCTGTATTGGACACAGATATCAGTGACATGGGACATACAAGTTCAAACTACGGGGTTACGGTGACAGTTTGACTGCTATCTCCGTCTTAATTGGGGGCTGCAGTGGCTTGCTAGAGCCCGCCTGCAGTCTGTGGGCAATAGGCCCACTGCCAACATAAAGACGGGCCCATCGGATCGTACACATTGAACGTCTGGACTTTAACTAGTCGGATTAAGTGTGTACTTGGAGTATACACATTTGAAGAGAGAGAGATTTATTAATTATATTATAGATCAATTAGATTGATCAAAATAATATAATTAATTTTTATTTCGGCATGCTCTTAATTAATTCAATGAATTAATTTGTCAGATTATTTCCTGGGTGGAAATATTTATACATGTATAGGTTTACATGTATTTCATTTTATGTTTGTCTAATTTAATCTATTGATTAAATTAATATGTCAAATGAATTTTAATCTATTTGTATGCAATGTATTATATGGTATAATATATTTGCATACATGTTAAATTAAAGTTGCATTTGAATTTAATTATATCAATGGAATATAAATTGGGCTTGGGCTTAAAATGAAAAAGCCCACATGATGTTGGACTTGTGATGGCTGAAATTTTGGTGCCTTTTGGGCAAGGAAGATGACTCATTCTTGATAAGAATGGTGAGTCATTTTAGGACAAAAGAAGATGACGAGAATGGTGAGTCATGGTTGACTTTTGGTTGCAAAGTTGGACTTTGCATCTTTTGATATTTTGGTCATTATTATGGTACTAAAATGAGAAAAATATCCATCCGATTTCATCACACTTTTGGTTGTGTACTTCATGGCTTTGGTGAGTCATGATATTGCCTTAAAGGAAGCAAAATAAGACTTTGCTTCTTATGCATTTAAGGTGGTAAAGTGATGTGTCATTTGGTTTTGACAAAATGGTTACAAAGTTGGACTTTGTTTCTCTGGAATAGATTTTGAAATAAAAACTAAGTCATCACTTCCATCCATCTGGTGCCGCCCAACTTGTTGCATAAAAAGGAAATTGATTTTTCTTTTTTTTTAAAAAAATAATTTTCCTATTTTGAAGCATTGTTTCTTTTGGAAAGAAACTTGGGTGCTTACATGAGAGAGATGGCTTATTTCTTTTGGAAAGAAATAGAGGACAGCCATAAGTCTTAAGTGTGCCACCCCTCTCTCCCTCTCTTCTTGATTTTTCCCAGTCGCTGGCACGGGTTTCAGTCCAAGAGTCGTTCGTGTACGTGACGTTAGAGGGAGTCTACTTTGGTTCCTACAATCCGCATCCGTCTCTTAGAGAGACTTTGTGGTAAGTTTTTTATACTCTGTCCTTTGTGCTTTAAGTTTTTGATTTCCACATCTTATGCTCCTGGGACTGGATTCCAGGAAATCGAAGCGTATTTCTTCTTTTATCGGTCGGTTTCCCGTGACGAATCCCAACATGTATGATACAAATCAAGGCCCAATGCCTTAGGACAAGGGCATTTCCCAACACATTCCTTAGTAACATACAATAAAGAAACAACCTGGTGATTACAGATATATGGAAAGGGAAAACACTATGGACAAACACACTGAACCAAATGGAAATGAAGGAAAACCAAATGTGGTAATTCCTGAGCGGTTCACCATGGGCATCTTCGAACCATAATCTTCCCCACAGTGTCAGCCCTTTGCATCTCTAACAAATACCAACGAGGGGCATGTCATACCTCCCCCGCAGTAACCAATAAGTGGCACTCATATTTACAATGATCACTTCCCAACAATACCGAGATCTCAACTAAAAGCAAAACCTTTCTAGCTACAACTCTGAACTTGGACCCCCAATCCTGAAAGCCTCATCAAAGGTGAAAGAAAAGCTATCTCCTCAGTAGAATACATGGCTCTGAACTTTCAAGCTCTCCAAGCGACACCCATCAATTTTTAGATGCTCATATGCATTTATGCCTGCACGCAAAGCCATACATACATGCATACATATACTCCCATGCATTAAAAAAAATCTGTACATTTACAGAAAAGGACTTCCCCAACAAATTCCATGATCCTTTAATGTGTATTCATTCTTGATGCAAGAGGCAAACAAATTAATGGTCCTTCATGACCTTAAAAGGTACCAAATTGATGGTCCTTCCCGATCCTAAATGGTAACAAATTGATGGTCCTTCACGATCCTAAAAGGTAACAAATTAATGGTCTTTCACGTCCTAAAAAGGTAACAAATTGGTGGTCCTACATGACCTTAAAAGTTAACAAATCAGTGGTCCTGTGCAACCCTAAAAGGTAACGAACCAATGGTCCCACACAACCTCAATATTTACTCTTAATCGAATGGGAAAAAACTTTTGTTTTCAAAGTTATTGATGTGTTTAGATAATGCATGCTCTATAACATGTACCTAATATCTTAGGGTTATAAAGTGCATTTATAATATGCATATGTCTTTACAATTTATGTTTATTATTTGTATCTATGTTTATTATAATATGTACCTATAAGTGTCTCTACTATTTATGTTATAAAGCATTTTACGTTCTAATGCATTAATAAGCTCTGATCTTAGTATTGAATCTATATTTATTTGGTCAAATGTGTCAACATTAACATTATTGTTTTTCTTTCCTATTTTTTGATGATGTCCCAAGGGGAGAAAATTTTATGAGTTTAATTTTAGAATTTTAGAATTTTATTTCAGTGCTGGTGTCAATATCTAAAGAGATGATTGTGTTCTTTTATGTTGTCATTGAAAGTAACAGGTATAGAAGTAGAATTGCATCCTCGTTGGTAAGATTGAGTTCATTTCTTGGCATAATACATGTTAGTAATTTAAATTAGTTTACATGTGACTTGCTAACTAATTTGTAGTCCATGCCATGCTAATTATTTGTAGATAATGTTCCTGTCCAAAATGAATCATTATGCAATCTCATGCCTGATATATTTGAGCTTAAGTTAGTCTTCACAAATTAATTAATTAGTGCAGTACTTTATTACAGGTTGCATGTTGTTTTAATTCTATGCTAAACTTGTAGTTGATTTGACTCTATTGCTCTGATGGTAAGATAATTGCATACCTTCTTTAATACGTGTTTCTTAACTTTGGTTCTATGCATGCAATAAGTTTCGGTTGAGCATATGTCATGCATCTGATTTGTTCTGTGCCAAAGTTTTACGGATTAGATTATATGAATGCTATGGCAGTATGATTTGCTTATAGTTTATGCCATGAAAATATATAAGTTAAAAAGCTTACATGATGTTTTGAAAGTTGAAGTATGAGATGTTTGCAACTAATTAGTTATGGTCTTAAGATTACCTATAAACTAGATCACTTTGTGCTTGGGGTTGAATTTAAGTATTAATTTTTAGATGGGCCATGCCAAATTCCTTCAATATTTAAGCATGTCTTCAAAGTCCATTTTCTCATACATATTACAGCTTGGACCATGATTAATTACTATCTCAAGCCCATTTATTCATGAGAAGGTAGCTGTACAATTTAATTGAGCCCGTTAGCTCTATTACAAATAAGTCCACATTTAGTTCCTTCTAGTACTTAACCTCGTTTTGGGCCTCATTTAATTAAGTTTCAATTTTTGGGCCATGGTTATCTGTAGTCCATATGGGTAGTTAAGTTGGGTAGTGCATTTTATAAAGGAAAATTATCAAATTTACGTTGGATTTGGACTTTTGTTTTTGGGCCTACCTTTTCTTATTTACTGAAATACGTTATTTAATTTTTTTTTTTTTTTTTACTTTTTTGGGGTCACGCTTTTCTTTCATACATTTTTCATTTCTGTATTCCATAACTTTCTATATTCCATCGTTTCTGCTTCGCTTTTTCGGCGTTCTTCTTCCTACTTTTTATTCGATTCTTCTACTGCGTGATTTTTCTTCGTTTTTTCTACTTTCAGCGTTCATAATTTTCTTCTTGGTTCATGTGGTTTGTTCGTGGGTTTGTTCATCATTTTTTTTGCGTTCGTTTATGTTTTTTTTGCATGCGTTTGTTTGTTTGTTTGTGTGTTTGCTTTGTGATTTTTGTAGTTTTGTTTGCAGTGTTATATTTTTCTAAAATGGTGAAGGGTACAAAGAACACCGGGTCTCAGAAGGGAAAAAATGTTAAGAAGCCTCTTGCTGTTTTCAAGGGCAAATCTAGGGAGGATGTTGTTGCTGGAAAGTTTGTGGTAAGTTTTTTTGTTTCATTTATCCTGTATTTTTATAGTTTTTGTTATTTTTTCTGTGTTTATTTTTCTGTTACTGTATTTTTATAGTTTTTGTTATTTTTTCTGTGTTTTTCTGGGTATGTTTATTTTTCTGTTACTGTAATACTGTAATAGTGCATTTTATAGTTTTTCTGGGTGTGTTTATTTTTCTGTGTTTTTCTGGGTGTGTTTATTTTTCTGTTACTGTAATAGTGTATCTTATACCTTAGTGTATCCTATTATACATTAGTTATACCTTAGTTATACTTTATTTATACCTTAGTTATACATTAAGTTATATATTAGTTATACAGTGTTTATACGTTAGTTATACCTTGATTATACGTTAATTATACCTTAAGATAAATTATTATTCCTTAAGATACACTTGTTATAGACTTATTTATACTGTTTTTGTACTGATTATACCTTATTTATACCTTATTTATATCTTTTTTATACATTATTATAGTGATTATACCTTACTTATATGTTAATTATACCCTATTTATACATTAGTATACACTATTACATTCATTATACATTTAGATAGACTATTATATTGATTATACATGAGTTATACATTTTTTATACCTCACTTATACCTTAAGATACATTATTAGAGTGATTATACCTTAGTTATACCTGAATTATACCTTACTTATACTTTAAGATATACTGTTATAGTGATTATACCTTACTTATTGATTAATTATACCTTACTTATACATTAATATGCATTATTACAGTCATTATACATTAGTTATACCGTATTTTTTGAGTAGTTATACATTGTTTATACTTTAGTTATACATTGTTTATACATTACTTGTACCTTAGTCTGCTGTTTTGTTACTGACAGATTGGTTACACACTGATTATACCCTACTTATACATCATTATAGTGATTATATGTTAGTTATACCTTAATTATACCTTAAGATTCAGTTTTATAGTAATTATACCTTCGTTATACCTTAGTTATACCTTAAGATACGCTATTACAATGATTATATTTTTATTTTAACTTTGTTATATTTTTGTTATATTTTAACAGACACTATTACATTGTTTATACCTTAATTATACTTTTAGTTGTACTTTTTGAGTAATTATACCTTAGTTATATGTTAATTATACCTTTTAGATACACTATTACTTTGATTATACCTTTGTTATACCTTATTTATACTTTAAGTTGCAGTTTTTCAGTAATTATACCTTAGTTATACCTTAATTATACCTTCAGATGCACTTTTTCAGTAATTATACCTTAGTTATTTTTTAATTTCTAAGGTATAATGAGTGTATAACCAAGTTATACACTGATTATACCTTAATTATACCTTTTTGATACACTATTACTTTGATTATACCTTTGTTATACCTTATTTATACACTGATTATACCATAGTTATACCTTAATTATACATTTTTATACACTATTACTTTGATCATACCTTGGTTATACCTTAATTATACATCTTTGATACATTATTACTTTGATTATACCTTTGTTATACCTTTTTTATACCTTAAATTGCATTTTTTCAGTAATTATACCTTAGTTATACCTTAACTATACCTTAAGATGCACTTTTTTAGTAATTATACCTTAGTTATTTTTTAATTACATTTTTCAGATTGGGAGACCTATTTACAAAAAACGGGAGTATTGGGGAAGTCATCTTTCTGTTTTCTCTTATTACGATCTGCTCACATTCCTGAAGTTAAATCTGCCTAATCGAGTAATTCGGATGTTTAAGGAAACCATTTTTGGTTATTTCCTGGATTTACCTATTCTAAGGGTTACAAAGCAGCTCATACATTCTTTGCTGCTAAGGGAGATTTATCAGGAGGATGAAAATGATTCAATTATTGTTGAGGTAGCTGGCACTCAGCTGAGGTTTGGTGTCGAAGAGTTTTTGTTGATTTCTGGCTTGAAATCAATTGCTGATGATGATTTTGTAATGTGTTCCACTAGTGTGGGTTCTAGATTATTGTCCTCCTACTTTCCTAATAAGACTAAGGTAAAGAAGAAAGATATTGACGAAGTCTTGAAGAAGGATTCTCATGTTTTTGATGATGATTGTGCTGAAGATTGCCTGAAGATTGCACTAATTATTTTCATCAGCTTCTACCTAATGGGGATAAATTTTTTGAAATCTATTCCAAGTTCATATTTTGATGCGGTGGAGTCAGGTGACTACGTGAAGGCTGCATGGGGTTGTGAGTCTTTCGATGCAATCATATTTTCTTTAAAGAAAACTGAAATTTCTAGATCGGAGCCCAAGTCTTATCGGGTTGAGGGCTGTCCCATTTTTTTCTAGTTATGGTTCTATGAGGTTTGTCCTGCATGCAGCGAACTAATTTGCGACAGAGTTATCAACCAGAAGGCTGCAAATTTTCTCCCTAGGGTTTTCAATCGGAGGACTTATGTTGAGGATTTTCGAAGGGAAAAGTTGCACAAGTTTTATTCAACAAGTCAGCCAAAAGCGTATGTTATTCCTTATTTATTCATTAATTATACTTTTTTATACATTTTTTATACTATTGTCAGCGCCAGAATTTTCTATACTTAAAAAAAAAAAATTTATGGTCGTACGACTATTCTTACAGTCGTACGACTGTAATATCAGAAAAATTACAGAAGCCTATACCTCTACAGCTGAAAATGAAGGAGAGAGAGAAGGAGCATTAATTGCTCCGGTGTTGCAGCAAGTAAGCTGAAAAATCAGAGTAGAAAAGGAGAAGAAAAGGGAGAGAGAGGGGAGGTTGGATTTCTGGTGAAAAATTTAGAGAGAGAAGGAGAAAAGAGAGAAGGAAAAGAAAGAGGTGGAAAACCCATAAAAACTCATCTTTTCCTCTTCTATTTTCTTTCAATTCTCAAAATTAGGATTAAAACTTGTTAGAAATCCCTAGGTTCATCAATTAACTTCACAACCAAATCAAAAATCCGGACCTAAACCATCAGAATCCCTTGCAATTTGGATTTTCGGACATAAAGCTCTCCACTTCAATTTCAAAGGAAAAAGTGCGAATTTGTTAGGATTGGAGCGACGCCAGGGGTCAAAACGACTTGGATTAGCTTCTAAAAAGATAGACACTCCCTTTCCTTGCACTTTTTCTCGCTTTCTGGGTGTTTGAAGTGAGTTTTGTGTGTTTTCTGCTGCATTTTCATGCTTCTGTTTCTTGGAATTAAGAACAGTAGCACCACTGTTCTTAGTTTTGTTGAACAGTCGTACGACTGTATATACAGTCGTACGATTGTTCTTAATTCCCCAGATTGTTTTCTTGCATTTTTGATTCAGAATAATTTTGGCGAAATTCTGATCCTGAACTGTTACAGTCGCACGACTGTAACTCTTGTTACAGAAATAGAATTTCAGCTTTTACCCTAAAAATTTTCAAAAATCCATAAAAATCAGAAAAATCCGAAAATCATCAAAATGAATTTTGATATGTGTATTCACTACCTTAGGTTTAATTTCCCGTAAAATTGCATTTAGAACAATTCAACGACGGAGACCCGGTTCTTCCGAAAACCGACCCACTTAATATGTAAAAATGCATGTAAACCGGAAAAACAGTTTTCAAAATGATTTTCCCACAAAAACCAAAATACAGGGACGTTTCAAAATGTTTTCCAGGTCTAACCGGGCCGGCTAGCCGAGCCAACCCGGTTATCCCCTAAATACATGCCCCCAATTCTTGATTTCCCAATTCGGTTTATTTGAGTCCTAGTTGTGCCGTGTCGTATAAATTGTGCTAACCTTCGTTTTGCAGCTTTTATTTATATTTATTTTTTATTTTATTTGTATTTTAATAGAATTAATCATGTATTTAGGCGATTGTAAATATTTTTAGATTCTCGTGTATCCTAGGCGATTGTATAAGTGAGGCGAGAGTTTTTATTTTTTCGATTCGATTTGGTTGTAAGCCAATTAATATTTATTTTTCTTTATTCTTTGTATTATATATTTGTATGCGCGCTGTATACCTTTTATATTTAATAAAATTGACTTTCGATTTTGAAATACCATTTGAGAACATTGGCAATATTTATTTTAATTAGACACGAAATAGGGGACTTGTCTGGACCCGAATCTCTGGATAGTGTAGCGACCATTCGTTCGGTTCAGCTACATAAGAATTTCCCATTTGAGTTGAGCCGGGTGGTGATTCTACAATATTCATTGAGACTTAGGTCTCGGTTCTTTCATGCATTAATTCTATTTATTTTCCAAAACCGATTTTCCATTTATAAAAACGCCACGCGAGGGAGGGGCCCGCCCAAGATCGTGGCGCCCTATTCCGAAAGGGAGTCCCGCGTCCCGTCGAGAACGTGTCATTCGCTCACAGTGGCGACTCTACTGGGGAGTTCTTAAAAAGTTTTCTTAAAAACTTAAAAGAATTTGACAAGCCCTGAAAAGTGTCTAATTAAAATAAGGCGGATGATTCTCTTTTGGTATTTTATTTGCATTTTAGTTAGCTACTTTTGCATTAGTTTAGGTATCCCTTTATAGCCAGGTGGATTGTTGAAGTGTCGCCTAAGTTCCTCTTGGTCTTAGGGGCATGAATACGAAACACCACTCATAGCCTCGTACGAACCCCTTCGCTAGAACCCTTGAGTGGGGAGAAGTGAGGAGTATATCTAGCTATGGGAGCCTTGATGTTATCCTAACTTTGACCGAACCCATATAAGCAGCTCTAGTTGGATTCCCTTAGGATACCAAAATAATTGTGTGAATAATAATAATAAAATCGCGCCTTCATCACCCCCGGTTGGTGATTGAAGTGAACCCCGCCTAGGACTCGGTTAGAAATTTTTGAGACCGACTTGTTATGTGTTTCTCGCCGTCTCGTGACACATCGCCATTGCTACCCACGCGTGCATAACATAGCATAATCACCATTTTCCATGCATGTGACATACCATACGCAAACATTTTTGTGTGATACTAACCCATATTTTTATGCAGCCATTTACATTTTATTTCGTGTGAAAAATATTAATTCATTCGTTTGACATTCATACTAACCATTTCTTTTTCAGCCATAACATTATACTTGTGTGATTCGCATTTTATTTTTAACACAGCATACATAACATCATTATGCATATCACGCATCCTAACCCACATTTTTGTGCAGCCATTTGCATATTGTGTGACATATTCATTCACCACATTTCATTTAAATTAAATTAAAGGGGCACTTCAAGGACGCCTATCATGACCATCCCATTCTATTTCATAACATATCGGGTACCCAAAATTACCCGTGTTTTGCCGATGCACCGGATTGCATTCGGCCATTCCACCAAAATCATTTCATTCAATAAAAGCCACAACGGCCTTAGGCCCATTTTCGTGTAACAATTTACACGATGCATTTCATGACATCACACCCATTTATCATAAACATCATATAACACTGTGGTCCACATCCGACCACTTCATGACATTAATTCACCATTCAAGGTACTCCCCGAGTGCCCGATTAGTATACATACAGGTCCACAACTTGACCAAATCATGAAAGGCGTTCCTCGAATGCCGAATCTTTCTCCAAGTCCCTGTTACACGTGACCTTTTTCATAACATCATTTCATATCATATGCTAAAAAGCATCAAGACCTTGTCCGTGGGCCTGGCCCATGCGACCATTTCATATCATCTCATAGACCTACAAAGCGTCAAAACTATGTCCATGTGCCGGTATACACGCGACCATTTCACGAATTCATTAGGTGCCCCGAAGGCGCCGAAGCTCTGTCCGTGTGACGGCCCACACGTGATATTCTTGCATAAGCATTGGGTGTTTTAGGAATGCCCCAAAAAGAAGAAAGATGATAAAAAGAAAACATTCATACCATCATTTCATACATAATCCCATTCCATTCATTTCAAGCATTCTCAATGCCTTAATTTTCATGTCACATCACGTCATTCATTCACAACCCTAATACCTCCTGTCTACTCCCAAGCAGAATACACTGGAGCGACCTTGGACAAGATCCCAAGCTTCAAGGGCAGCTAGGATACAGAGGGTAGTCGAGAGTGATAGTGATTTTGAGTCTGGGGAAGGAGTGAACATGGCAGATCAGACACCAAGTATGGCTGATGTTTTGAAGGATTTCTTCAGGTCACAGGATTTCCGCGACATGTTAAAGGAAGAAATGAGGGTAGTGGTTAGAGAAGCTGGTGAGACTGGTGATAGGGGAACCGGGAAAGAAAAAGAAGCTGAGTCATCCCAACATGGTGGTGACGCTTCAGCTAGCTTGGAAAAGCTGTAGGAGATAGAGGCAGCTATGGAATAGAGGATGAAAGCCAAGTGCTCTGAACTAGATGAAGTTATGGCCTAGTTGAAGAAGAGGGTCAGTATCAGTGCTGAATCCAAAAAAGGAGTGAACGTTGATGCCATGATTAGTAGGGGTATCGAGACATTTCCTATCGGCTTCCAAGTGCCGAAAGTCCCCACTTACAAAGGAATGGGTTCGCCGGAGGCCCATGTGAATTTGTATGTCCGGGTTATGCTAATAGCAGGCGCTACAAAGCAACAATTGATTAATCTTTTCCCCACCACACTGGAGGGAGGTGCTTTAGGATGGTATAACTCACTGTTAGAGGAGGAGCAATCTAATTGGGAAGTTTTGTCTGCGGCCTTAATTAAATACTACAGCTTCAACACCAAAATCCAGGTGAAGCTGTATGATTTGGAGAGGGTGAAGCAGAAATTCAACGAGCCCTTTGATGAATACTACCAGAGGTAGATGAATAAGATGATCCTCCTAAAGAATCGCCCTGATGAAGACGAGCTTATACAGAAACTCATTGATGGCAGCAAAGATATTTTTAAGAACAACATGAAATTCCATCCCTTTAAGGAGCTTAGTGAGGTTTACAGCATGGCTATGAAGATAGAGAGGGATGAAGAAGAGAAGCCGACTGGTCACAAGGTAGGAAGAAGCACAGGGTACACCTCGGGGTATAGATCAACTATAGCAGCTGGGTCTGGCAGTGGTTCTGGTTCAGGTTCCAGTGGCAAGCAGGGGCAATCATCGGAGGTGAAGCAGGTTGAAGTGGCTACTGTGAATCAGCAGCAAGGCAACTAGAATAGGGGTCCTAGAGGACAAGGCATAACGCCCTAGACTCTTACTTTGGCAAAGATATTCGCCAAGTGTAGGAATGGTGGCCTGCTACAGTCTTTAAGGCCATTTGAGAGGCCGTCTGAAGCTTACAAAGACAATTTTTGCACCTATCACGTAGGGACAGGCCATCGAACCAACAACTGTTACGAGCTAAGGGATGCTATCCAGAAGCTCATCGACGAAGGAAAGCTGCAAGAGCCACCCAAACCTAGCACTAAAACCAACCCACTGCCGGCATTTGAAAAGAGGGTTAACATGGTCTAGTCAGGGTTTCCAGCTAATTTTATATTTGCACAAGTTTTGCAAGCAAACCCTACGATTCAGGCAGTAGTGGTAGGGGAACCTGAGGCGGAACCCGAGTGTGAGAAAAATGAGGAATGTAAGGAGATCAAGCCCATAAGTCTGGATGATCTTGACTCCAAAGATGAGTACGAAGAATTTGATAGAAGAGAGGTAGTTAAACTCCCAGCTGTTGAGAAGATGAAAATCCAAGAAGTGCAGCACGTGACCCGAAGTGGAAGGGTATATCAGCCCGCAGATCAGACGAAAGATAAAGCACCGGTGAATGGGTCGGGCAGTACTTCGGCACCAGAAGGAGTTGAGAAGGAGGATCTAGTCATTTCCCAGCTGAAGAAGACTCCTGCCCAAGCTAGCTTATGGCACTTGCTTCTGACCTCCAAGGAACATAGGGCTGCTCTAGTAAAGAAATTGGCAGAAACTGAAGTCTCCCCTATAGCTTCACCAGAGTCTATGTGCTGTTTGTTAGACAAAGTCCATGTTGGAAGCCCTGATATCGTTTTCTTCGAGAAAGACCTGCTTTCTGAAGGGAAGGCCCACAATAAGGCTCTTTATGTCAGGGCCCATGTGATGGACAAGATCATGCCTTGTGTCATGGTGGATGATGGGTCGGCACTGAATATTTGTCCACTAAAGATGTTGCCATTTCTGGGGCTGAGTGAAGAAGTGCTAAAAAAATTCTCAACAGTCATCCGAGCATATGATGACTCCAAAAGAACAGTGATAGGGACGTTTGAGGCGGAAGTAGAGGTTGGGCTAGTTAGGTCCACAGTTGCCTTTACAGTGATTGACATCCCAGTCACATTTTCCTTGTTGTTCGTAAGGCCCTAGTTCCATCCTTTGGGAGGTGTCCCTTCCACATGGCATCAAAAGATCAAATTCTCTATGAATGGAAGAATTGTGACAGTTGAGGCAGACGCCCAATCGATGGTAGCTGCAGTGGATAAAGGAGTGGTTCCTTTTGGCGGATTTCAAGTTGCTGTCATTAAGGAGGAAGAAACCACAGATGCCCCTATGTCCTTTACAAGAATTACATGCCGGAGTGGCTATCCCGGTACCTGTATAAGTAGAACTTTGCCCCGGGAATGGGACTCGGGATTAATTTGCAAGGTGTGCCAGAATTCAAGATCAACTCGGGAAAGTCGAAGCAGTGCAGCCTTGGTTATGTAGAGGGGTCATCCGAGCAGAAGAACCTGAAAAAGGGCAAGAATGGCAAGGTCATGATGAAGCCATTTATGAAGGCAGGAGAAAGCCTTTACAAGGGCCAAGCTGAACCGGTGCTGGTTGAAAATATCGAGTACCCTGGCTTTGAGATCTTCGCAGATGTTATGGATTTTGAGAAAAGTCAGGAGGAGCCAGTAGCCCCTGAAATGGTAGAAGAAACCATTGTTGAATCTGATGTGCTGCAAGGCGAATCGCATAAAGAGATGGAGGCGATAGTAAAGGTGGTCGAAGAAGATGAAGAAAAGGAAGCCTGCGCTGAAACTACAGAAATCATCTCAAGTGCTTTGACTGCTACATTAAACAAAACTTTTGGAAAGACCAAGCAAGGATTTGGCGAAGAACTGATGGCCAAAGTGAACTTAGACTCTGTGGTTGTTGAAATCGCGAAGATTAAGGAAAAAGCTAAGGCACAGGTGGCCGAGAAAGCGGCAGTCCCGGATGATGCTCTAAAAGGGAAGATTGAAGCTGATGAAGAACAAGGCCCTCCGCCTGTGAAGGATGAAAATGATTTCGTTGTATCTATTTCTTCCATTTTCAATGTAACTGATGTACTTTATGATGAGTTCAATGCAATGAAATCCCAGTTTGCTTACTTGTTTGATGTTTATCCTAACAATTCTGTGCATGCATTTAAATCACCATCAAGCATATTTAGCATACATGACACTGCATTGCGTGAAATCAATATAAGTACAGATGAAAACCCTAAAATGGTACTCATTTCACATGAGCTTAAATCCGACGAAGAGAAGGAATTAATAAAAATACTCCAAAAACATGTTAAAGCTTTCACCTGGTCGTATGAAGACATGCCGGGTGTGGACACAGAAATAGCAATGCACAAAATCCCAACGGACCCCAAGTTCAGACCTGCAAAGCAAAAGTTGAGAAGACTAAGGCCGGAATGGGCTACGCTGGTGGAGGAAGAAGTGGCCAAACAGATAGATGCCAAGTTTCTCGAAGTGGTGGAGTATACAGAATGGCTAGCCAACATTGTCCCTGTGCCTAAAAAGGATGGAAGTGTCAGAGTATGAGTCGACTACAGGGACCTAATTAAGGCATGTCCAAAAGATAACTTTTCGTTGCCCCATATTGACGTTCTGGTTGATAGCGCAGCAAAAGCGGCAATGTACTCCTTCATGGATGGCTTTTCAGGGTATAACCAAATCTTGATGGATGTGATCGACAAGGTGAAGACATCATTCATCACAGAATGGGGCACTTTATGCTACAGAGTGATGCCCTTCGGGTTAAAGAATGCTGGCGCCACTTATCAGAGGGCTGTCACGACTCTATTGCATAATATGATTCATAATGAAGTTGAAGTGTACGTCAATGATATGCTCGTTAAATCAACAACCCGGGCGGAACACCCTGTTATCCTGGATAGATTTCTAACACGCATTGGAGAGTACAACTTGCGACTTAACCCCAGGAAGTGTTGGTGTGCCCTAGTTCTTAGGGCATTGGATTCTTGTATTTTGTATTATACATTAAGACTCATTGTATAAATACATTATTTGTGTCACATTAATAAAGGCAATTAATCTATTTCATTTATATCTTGTGCTATAATATGAGTAGAGTATCCATTGATTGATAATCATAAAACCTATCCCAGGCCTGTTCTAATCGTGGGAACGAATAGAACCACAGACTTGTATATTCGATGACTGTATGGTAGTTCTTAACTAGCCATAGTACTTGTATAGTCAGTCATGAATATAGGTACATGTCGTTGACATGGGACTGGATCGATCCGCACAAGAAAGCCACATGGTTGTTCCGTCATAGGTCTTTCTTGAGTAGGTCTCTTTTGTCCTCAGACCAGATTTCATTATAATATCAATGTGGAATCCGGTTCACTTTGACATACGCCTAACAGGTCTGTAAAAGGATGCTAAATACGGGTATGATTGGGTGGACCGGTGAACATGTTGATATTGATGATGAAGTGATGGAATTGCCACTCGGGTGACACCGAGATGATATCATTGGCCACTTGATGAGTGGGACTGATAAGTGTATGGCCATACCCAAATAAGTTGGTTGCTTATTTGATTAATCAGTCAACTCAAGATCAAGAAATATAATAAACAACAGAAGAGGATGACAGACACCATGCCTCTTATTTATTCATATCGATATCGTTAGGCAAAGGACACTATGAGATTACTACCGGGTAAGTGTCTTCTAAAGACTGCTGCATCTCTGTCTTAATTGGGGGCTGTAATGGTTTGCTAGAACCCACTTACAGTCTGTGGGCCTTGGGCCTACTGCCAACATAAAGACAGACCCATAGGATCGTGCACATAGATCAACTGTGCTGGAACTTATAGAAATTGTACATGTAATGTACATTAGAAGGAATGCGTTAATTAATTAGTTGACATTCGGTGTCAAGGTAATTAATTGACATTGGGTTGAATTTAATTTAATTAATAAGTTTACATAATGTAATTAATTAATTTATCAATTAATTGAATTACATAAAGTAAACAATTAATTAAATAATTTTCCTAAGTAGGAAAATTAAATACATGTATTGTATTAACTTAAGTGTGATTTAATTTTATTTAGGGGTAATTAAATTTAGCCAAATGGAATTAAATTACATAGTATATGCTTTTTAATTAGAGTTTATCTATGTAATTATAATCCTAGTGGGCTTGGGTTTAATTAACCTAATTAGAACCCAATTAGACAAGGTGTCTATAAAAGGGCACACTTAAGGAATAAAAACCTAATTCAACTCTAATTAATTGCTGGAAATTTCAGCCACCAATAGCAGCCCCAAAACGGCCGAAAATCCCAGTATTAAACCTCCATTCCTTCGCGTCTTCGGCTAGCACCGGTTCCCACTCAATAGTTGGTCGTGCACCGAACTTTGGAGATCGCAGTTTCAAGAAACGATTCTGCAGCAGTCTCTAGAGGAGACGAATCCGGTGAGTTAATCTCTCTTGATTCTTATTTGATTTGATTCTAATCAATGGTAATTGGACACGATAGGTGGATTCTAGGAAATTTTAAACGGTGTATTTTCCGCTGCGCCACGTTATTTTTCCAATGCCGAATCCCAACAGTGGTATCAGAGCCTAGGTTTTGTCCATTAGATTGATTGGAATTTGTTCTTGAAAGCGTTCTTGAAGAAAGAATGGGTTTCAAGTTTGTTATTTTAGGGTTTTTATTCAATTGGTTTTGGTTTTGATAAACCCTAGAATTTTTGGATTGGGGTTTTTGATTATTTTCCCCAATTGGTTTCCATCTTAAAAATTATTGTTTTATTGATTATTTAATTTTTGATGGATTTTTTTTATGATTTAAAAAAAAAAAAAAAGGTTTTGGGCTGGATGGAAACGCAAATTGCGATTCCATCCAGCGGCAGCAGCTAGCTGCTGGCCACAGCCGCAGCCCACTGGGCTGCTGCTGCCGCGGCAGGCTGCCGCGCAGCGGCACTGCTGCCCCGCTGGGACAGCAGCGCCGTGCGCGGGTTTTGGGTCCGGTTTTGGATTTTGCGGGTATTTTTTTTATCCCGGACCCTAATACAAATTAAATTAATTTTTTTTAAAATTAATTTGTGTTTAAATTATTTATTTTGTTGGCATGCATATTTAATTTAATTGTTTGCATATTAAATTGAATATGGACTTTGTGAAATTGGCCCAATAAACCGTGACACCGGTTAAAATTGGGAGAGCTAAATTTTAAATTTGTGACAACCCAAATTCAAGTGGGAGCAAAAATTGTTAATTTTGCATTTATGGATGTTATCCATTGGGCCTTTATGGGCCTTAGTCACATTTGTTAAAATTAGCGATTTCACCCTAAGTAACTCGGCTTAACATTTATATTTATAATTTGGAATGCCATGATCATGCATCAAATTGGTATGTATGTGCACGACAGGTACTTTGTTTGAAATGTTATGTTGAGTTCTATGGGCCCTAAATTATTATCGGTTGTAATTTAATTTTGGGAAATATGGCCTGCGTGCCATTTTTTATTTTGATGTAATTTTAGAATAGATTTTATTTTACAAAATTATTGTAATTGCATCAAGTATGGAGGAAGGCCCAAATGGAGCAAGCCCATGGTGGGAGCCCAAGAAGGATTGCAGTCCGGCCCATGAAGAATTAGATAGGATATCTAGTTTTTCATTAGGTTGTAATTAAAGGCCCATAGGATCTCATTTATTTTAAATTAAGTATGCTATTGCATTTGTCATATAATATGGATGTATGGATCACCAAATTATTACCCGCGTTTATGCATGCTAAGCCGTATCACTTAATTATAATCCGGAAATTAAAATATTGAGTCGCTTAAAAGTGCTTCCCACATTTACACCTCTTCCTCCCATTGATGCTGCAATGTGCGCCATGCCCTAGCTGGGTATATTGTAGTATTCGGTGGGCCGTCGAGGGTTAAGATACTTGGTATGGTTAACATGTGAATGGTGGTTTGACTCAACATGGGTAGCATTAGCTCAGAGCGGGCCCTAAGCACAGATGGGTAAAGTGTCAATAAGCCCATCAAACCAAGAGCCCTTCGTGGAAGGATTGGATAGGTTGTCCTACCAAACGACTCAATGGTTGGTTAGCGAGCCCTAGTTCGGCCAGTCATTGATAAGTTGTGGATCTTGGTCAAGTCAGCCAATTAACAACACCAACAAACAAATTAAAATCGGATTATTAATTTGAATTGGCTTAAAAGTCCTTTATTTCTAACTCAAGCAATGATTTCTTCCATGTAGATAATCCCATTTCAGTTAAGCAATTTAAATGGCTGCAACAAACAACAACTCACTCTCACTTAGGTCACTCTTGGAGAAGGAGAAGCTTTCAGGGACTAACTTCCTGGACTGGGCTAGGAACTTACAAATAGTTCTTAGACAAGAGTCTAAGGAGTATGTACTGAATGCTCCTTTACCAGCTGGCCCTCCTGCAGGTCGAGGCATCACCACGGTGATGGTGGAGCAGTACGATCGGCATGTGAGGGATGACCGAGATGTCTCATGCCTCATGCTGGGTACCATGGCTTCTGATCTTCAGAAGCAATTCATGGACGAGCATGCTTATGAGATGATGGATCAGCTTAAAAAGATGTTCCAAGATCAGGCTCGTCAGGAACGTTACCTGACAACTAAGGCACTTTGCACGACTGTGATGGCAGCTGGGACTTCTGTTAGCACTCATGTGCTAATGTTGAAGGGGTATATTGATACACTTGCCCGCTTCGGGTCGCCAGTTCCGCAGGACTTGGCAACAGACATTATTCTCGGGTCACTTCCTGAGTCTTACAACCAGTTTATCATGAATTACCATATGCAAGGGTTGGATAAATCGGTTGTTGAGCTGCATGGCATGCTCAAGCTTGTTGAGCAGTCTCTTAAGAAGACTCCTGAAGTATTGCTGGTGAACAAGGGCAATACGCCCATTGCTAAGGGAAAGGCCAAATCTAACTCCAAGGCTAAGGCCCAAAAGGCCAAGGCTAAGGGCAAAAAGGTGGTGGCCCAACCTAAAGCAAGGGTTGCCTCTCCTGACGATGTTTGCCATGAGTGTCATAAGAAGGGGCACTGGAAGAGCTCATGTCCAAAGCTAAGGGAGCAACTGAAGGGCAAAACTGCTGCTTCAGGTATTTATGTTGTTGAGCTTAATCTGGCTATTTCTACATCTTGGGTCTTGGACACTGGATGTGGATCTCACATTTGTTCAAATGTGCAGGGTCTAAGAAATAGGAGATTATTAGGATCTGGAGAAGTAGATCTTCGAGTCGAAAATGGTGCTCGGGTTCAGGCCATGGAGATCGGAGATTATTTCTTGGAGATGCCTAGTGGACTTGTTTTGGAACTAAGAAACTGTTATTTTGTACCTGCGATGCGCAGGAATATTATTTCCGTTTCTTTGTTGGATATTTCTGGTTTTGTATTTAATATTGGACGTGGTAGAATTTCTATGCAATGTGGCAATATTATTTATGGAACAGCATTTCTTGAAAATAGCTTATATATCCTTGATCTAAAACGTGAAAGTTCAATCTATAACATAAATACTAAAAGGATTAAACAAAATGAAATTAATCCTACTTACATCTGGCATTGTCGACTTGGCCATATAAATGAGAAGCGCATAGCTAGGCTTCACTCTAGTGGAGTGCTAGGGTCATTTGACATCCAGCCTTATGACACATGCGAATCTTGTTTGAGAGGCAAGATGACAAAGGTGCCTTTTAGCAAGACTGCTGAAAGGGCCTCAGAGCTATTGGAGCTAATACATTCCGATGTATGTGGCCCAATGAGCACTAGTGCTAGATCTGGTTTTCTGTACTTCGTCACCTTCACGGATGACTTCAGCAGATACGGTTACGTGTATCTGATGAAGCATAAGTCTGAGACTCTCCAAAGGTTGAAGGACTTTAAGAATGAAGTAGAAAACCAACTTGGCAAGAAAATAAAAGCACTTCGGTCTGACCGAGGGGGTGAATATTTGAGCCAAGATTTTGACTCGTTTTTTAGAGAGTGTGGGATCATATCCCAACTCACTCCTCCTGGTACACCCCAGTGGAATGGAGTGTCAGAAAGGAGGAATAGGACCTTACTTGACATGGTCCGCTCGATGATGAGCCATGCTACACTCCCTGTCTCCTTTTGGGGATATGCTTTAGAGACAGCTGCTTACATTCTTAATAATACACCAAGCAAGGCAGTTGAGGGAACACCATATGAACTATGGAAAGGCCGAAAGCCCAATGTTTCCTTCTTGAAGATTTGGGGCTGTGATGCACATGTTAAGAAATTGACAAGTGGCAAACTCGAGTCCAAATCTGTCAAGTGCCAGTTTGTGGGTTACCCTAAGGAAACTAAGGGTTATTACTTCTACGATCCGGCCGAAAACAAAGTTTTCATAGCCAAAAATGCAGTCTTCTTGGAGAAAGAATTGTTGGGATTCGTCACGGGAAACCGACCGATAAAAGCGGAAATACGCGTTGATTTCCTCGAATCCGGCCCAGGAGCTTAAGAGGTGGAAATCAAAAACTAAAGCATAAAAAGGAGGGTTTCAAAAACTCACCACAAAGTCTCTCTAAGAGACGGATGCAGACTGCAGAAATCAAGTGTAGATTTCCTCCACCGATGCGTACACGAACGGCTCTCGGACCGAAACCCGTGCTAGCGACTCGGATGACAAGAAGAGAGGGAGAGAGGGCTGCCCACAAGAAGAAATATGGCTGTCCCTATTTCTTTCCAAAAGAAATATCTATCTATCCAAAGATAGAACCAATTTTCTCAAGTGTGCACCCAATTTCTTTCCAAAAGAAAAAAATCAAGCTTGGCCAAATCTCTTTTCAAGAATAGATATATCCCACGGCCAAGCAAGGTGAGTCTTGGCAGATTTTTATTCTCTTTTCACTTAAAGAAAAGAAGATCAACACAAGGAAAGCAAAGTCCAACTTTGCTTCATCAAAGTCAAACCTATGACTCATCCATATGACTCACCATGCTATCATTGGTCCATAAGAATATGTCATCATCATTTTTGTCCATAAAATGACTCACAATTCTTACTAATTCCATGCAAAATTTCGGCCAACATATCCCATTAAATGTAGACTTTATTCCTTTAAAAGCCCAAGCCTAATTTTAATCCCATTGTTTTAATTAATTGCAAATGCAACTTTAATTTAACATGTATGCATATATATATTATACCATATAATATATTACATACATTTAAATTAAAATTCATTTGCCCTAGTAATTTAATCAAGGGATTAAATTAGACATACATAAAATGAGATACATGTAAACCTATACATGTATAAGAACATTTCCACCTAGGAAATAATCCCATAAATTAATTCATTGAATTAATTATGAGAAGGCCAAAATAAATATTAATTATATCACTTTGATCAATCCAATTGAGTCATATAATATAATTAATATATCTCTCTCTCTTCAAATGTGTATACTCCAAGTACACACTTAATCCGACTAGTTAAAGTCCAGACGTTCAATGTGTACGATCCGATGGGCCCGTCTTTATGTTGGCAGTGGGCCAGGGCCCACAGACTACAGGCGGGCTCTGGCAAGCCACTGTAGCCCCTAATTAAGACGGAGTAAGCAGTCTAACTGAAAACGTAACCCTGTAGTTTGAACTTGTAAATCCCATGTCGCTGATATCAGTGTCCAACACAGAGGCATGGAAGTATCACCCTCTTTGTGTCTGGACCTTTACTTGATACCGAATGAACTGATGCTCACAAACAAGATCCAATCTTGTTTGGGTGCGGCCGCACACTTATCAGTAACATTCTTCAAGAGGCCGATGATATGGTCTCAGTGAATCACTGAGTGACATTCCCTTCTGCATATCCATAGTGCTGCCATGCTTACTGACACACCCGAACGTACCCGTACTTGGCACCCTTTTACAGGCCTGTTGGGCGTACACCAAAGTGTGCCACCTCACATGCAGCACCATCATATGGTCCGGTCGAAGGACTTATACAAGTACTACACGAGAATCATTTGTGATACTATACCATGCAGATTCCCGTTAAGTGGATCAATCCAGTACCATGCCCTTTTGCATGTACCCATTAACCTAGTTGACATTCCATGTTCTATGACCGGTAAGACACCGCCATACAACCAGGCTAATGATAGTCTTTGGTTCCATTCATTCCCATGATTGGAACAGACTACGGATGACTTTATGGTCATATCGTTTTCACTATCCACAGTCTTACTGCCAAGTGCCTCACACTTGACAACATGGATATGGATATGTCCATTGGATACTCTATTTAAAATATAGCACAAGACATATAATAAATAGATTAATGCCTTTATCTCCTTGACACAAATTGTATAATACATAAAGTTTACATTAATGTACCAAATGTATCATACAAACACAAGGACCAATGCCTCGGGACTAGGGCATTTCCAACAATCTCCCACTTGCACTAGTACCTACTAGGCATGGGTCTAATCCCTATAGATCTAGTACAACCTTCGTGCATAGGCATAGCCAAGCATGTTGGTCAAAAGATCTGCGACATTGTCTTTGGTGTCCACTCTTTGTAATGAGATGTCACCCCCTCAGTGATTTCTCGCAATAGGTGAACCTCCCTGAGTTCGTGCTTCGTGTATATGTGTGACCGGGGCACATAGCTTGTGCAACAGCCCTGCGTTGTCACAGAAGATATCAACTGGTTACTTGATAGTTGACACTACCCCCAGTTGCATGATAAAACTTCATATTCCACACAGCTTCCCTAGCTGCTTCACACGTTGCAATGTACTCAGTTCCTATGATAGAAACCGTGATGGTCTATTACTTGGAGCCTCTCCAACAATAGCACCACCAATTAGCATGAACACATACCTATATTGCGACTTATATTCATCCTGGTTGGTCTGGAAGCTTGCATCAGTGTACCTAGTAACTGACTGCTCTTCCTGACCTACATGGGCGACATTAGGTCTTGTACATAGCATGGAGTACATGATTGATCCCATAGCTGAAACGTATATAGGACCAATTCATGTTCTCCCTATCCTGCCTTGTCTTAGGACAATACTTCTTGCTAAGTTTCAGCTCATAACCCATTGGCAATAAACCTTTCTTAGCCTGGTCCATGCTGAATCTTTTCAGAACGATGTCTATGTACTTGACCTGACTTAGGCCCAGAAGCCGATTGGATCTAACCCTGTAGATACTAATCCCTAGGATCGTCTCAGCTTCGCCTAAGTCCTTCATTGCGAAGCACTTACACAACCATTACAATTCCCTTGTAGTGTTGGTATGTCGCTTCCCATCAGAAAGATGCCATCCATATATAATACCAGGAAAGTTACTATGCTCCCACTAAACCTCTTATACACACCCTTAAAGGTATTGTCGGCCTATAGCTTATAGCACCACTTGCAACCTATTACCTTAGCACCTGGAGGTGAATTAACCAGGTTCCAAACCTGATAATCGTACATAGATTGCAAATCCACCACCATGGCAGACAGTGGGCTAGCTATAGCCTACTAGTAGGTTTTGAGCTCCTCTTCGTCCAAGACAAAAGGAGCGTAATCATTAGAAACAAAAACTGATGTTTTCCATGTTCCTGATGATCCCTACCAGACCTTTTAGGTCCTTGTGTGACCTGGGCTGGTGCTTCCCCTTTTGGAAGCTTCACCCTGGTCTCCGAGTTATCCTTTTTCAGGAGTTTCTGAGCTTTGAACTTCCCTGAGTTCAATATCGCTCCCACTGTCTTTCTTGGAAAGAAACCCCTTTTCAAGAAGGACCCCCTTTCGAGCCATGAACACCTTGTTCTCAGCGGGGTTGTAGAAGGAATACCCTTTGGTTTCCCTAGGGTAGCTCACAAACAGGCATTAGTCGGTTTTGGGTGCTAGTTTTGCTCACAGTCAATTTCTTGACTTATGCATAACAACCCCAAATCCGTAAGAAAGACACAATGGGCACCCTGCCCGTCCATTTTCCAAATGGGGTCTTTGCCAAAGCCTTAGTCGGAGTATAATTGGAAATGAGAGCCATTGTCTCAAGAGTGTATCCTTTACAACTTATAGGGAGAGAGGCATGAGTCATCGTTTGAGCGGACCATGTCCAACAGGGTCCTATTCCTCTGTTCGGACACCCCATTCCATTGTGGTGTTCCTGGAGGAGTGAGCTGTGGAACTATTCCATGCTCTCTCAAAATGAGTCAAACTATAGGCTTATATGCTCACCACCTCGGTCCAACCGAAAGGCTTGGATATTTCTGCCTAGTTCTGTACTTCGTTCCTTACTCCCTTGAACCTATCAAGGGTCTCAGACTTATAAGTCATTAAATAGGCATGGCCATTTCTGATGATCGTCTGTGAAGGATATGAAGTATAGATGTTCACCCTTAGTTGCTATGCTTGTCGGTCCATATACATCTCAATGCATTAGGTTCAATAAGCTAGCAACCCTTTTAGCCTCCTTGCTAAAAGGTTCTTTAGTCATTTTACCTTATAAACCAGACTCGCATATATCAAGTGACTCCATGTCAAATGATCCTAGGATTCAAGCGATGTGAAGCCTAGCTATGCGCTTCTTGTTTATGTGGCCTAAATGACAATGCCAAAGGTAAACCGGATTAAGTTCGTTAGGCTTAACCCTTTAAGTATGTATATTATAGACATGATTAGTTTCATTTAGATCCAGGATATAAAAGACATTATTTAATAGAGCTACTCCATAAAATAATTCTTTTCTAGATAAACCCTTTTTACTATTATCAATAGTAAATGTACATCCAGAAATATCCAAAACTGAAACAGAAATAATATTCCTGTACATAACAGGTACAAAATAACATTGTTTCAGCAGTAACAAAACTAATCTACTAGGCATCATAAGCTGGTCCCGCTGATCTTTATGGCAGCAACCCTTGCTCCATTTCTGACCTGCAAGTCCACTTGTCCCGATCCCAGTGATCTCCTGTTCTTAAGTCCCTGCACATTCAACAAATGTGAGAACCACATCTAGTATCCAATACATAAGATGTTGAGGTTAATGTCTATGACATATATACCTGATGAAGACACGCCCTGCGTCTTCCTTTTCTCTCCCAAAAGCTTGGGACACGATCTTTTCCAATGTCCAGCCTGCTTGCAACCGAAGCAGACATCCTTGGAACGGGCCTTGGGCTGGGCTTTAGCCTTTTTAGCCTTGGCTTCCTTAGCCTTGGCCTTGGCCTTTGCCTTGCCTTTAGCGAAAAGAGGTTTCCCCTTGTTAACCTCAAGTACCGGCGGAGTCTTCTTGATCGACAGTTCAGCGAGCTCAAGCATCCAATGCAGCTCACTAACAGTACGGTCCATCCCTTGCTTGTAAAATTTTAGGATGAATTGATCATAAGAATCCGGTAAAGAATCCAGGATCGTGCTAACCGCCAGCCCCCGTGAGATAGGAGTTCCGAGACGGGCTAAATTATCCAGATAGCCCTTCATCTTGAGCACGTGTGCACTCACAGATGTCCCGGCTCCCATCTTACAGCTGCGGAATGCCTTGTGGATCAGGTACCTTTCCTGATAAGCTTGCTCATAAAACATCTCATTAAGAGTTGTCATTATAGCAAAGGCTTATAAGCTTGCTCATAAAACATCTCATTAAGAGTTGTCATTATAGCAAAGGCCTGATGATCCAAGAACTGCTTTTGCAATTCAGGAACCATACTAGCCAACATCAGGCATGTCACATCCCGGTTATCTTTTACATGTGCCAAGTATTCCTCCAGCTGGGCAGCCGGTGGATTACTTCCCGTTGGCACAACCGGTACAGGCTTTTCGAGCACATACTCTTTAGACTCTTGTCTTAGAACTTTCCTTAAGTTCATAGACCAGTCCCAAAAGTTAGGGCCAGAAAGCTTGTCCCATTCCAAGAAAGATCGCAGTGATAAAGTATCATTCGTAGTCATTGGTTTCTACACAGAAAAATTACGAGTGTAAATAAAGGACTTCACATGTTCTTCCCATATTATAATTAATAATGAATCGTGTTATTAATTAACTCGAGTTGTTGGGCTCATGGGCCGAGATCCATATTATATCAAGATATAGCCAGACGAGGGCCTGGAACAACTATATCCCAATTTTTAGGTAGGAACGCCGTCCAATCCCAACCTAGGGACTCTCGGTTTGATGGGTCTGTTGGCACTTACCCATCTGTGCTTAGGGCCAGGAACATCCTACTACCCACGCTAAGTCAAAACCTCCATCCAAGTGTTAGAGTAACCAATACTCCAACCCAATACAAAATGACGATACTCCAGTGCATCCAACGAGGGTTGGTCTACAGCTGGCCTATCCCCACTTCGAGTAGGTTATGAATGAGGGAAGCACTTTTAAGAGACTTAGTAATTACCTTATGGTTATTAGATTCAGTTAATAACGGCTTAGATGCATAGGCGGGTGAAATTGGGTTTGTACATACATTCGCACATGTAAATAAATAAAGCATAATTAAATAAAAATGAAATGCTATGGGCCTAAATTTACATCCTAATATAATTCTAGTAAACCTATACTAGAACGACATCAGGTGGGCTGCATCCTCATCCTTCTAGCACGCCAATCCAATCGGCTTCTTCTTCTTTACATAATTCCATAATAAACACATAAAATAAAATTACATAAAAAGAAAACGGCGCGTAGGCCGTATTTACCAAAAGAATATTACAACCCGAATAAATAAGGCCCAAAACATCCATTCATGCATTTAATCATACATACACGTATCCAATACGTACAATTTATAAACATGTTAAATGCATGAATTAATCCCATTTCATATATGTCCATAGCCATTATTTTGAAATCGCCAAATTTTGGCCGATCATGGTTCTAAACCCGTGCGGGCTTTAGGCCTCCAACCCAGGCAAAATTGCTCCCAATCCAATTGGGAAACCATGAATTCCAAAATTAGCCATCCGGGTAATCGTGCCAAGAAAACCCGAACCAATTTCAATTAACCGTATTTATTTCCAAAATAAATATCGCATGAACGAAAAATAAATTCATTCATAAAACATGCGCATAAAATTTCCAAAATTAAACACGCACAAGTTTAAAACAATTAAAATTTTAAAATCCCACGCGTATAAAAATTACCAAAATTTAAACACGCATATTTTTAAAATTTTAAATCCGGCCCGGCCCAAAAATCCCGCCAAATCCAAAAATGGGCCCGGCCCGCCGCGCGGGGCAGCCGCGGCGCTGCTGCCCAGCAGCAGCCCCGCTGCCGCGCAGCGGCTGCTGCCCAGCAGCAGCCTGCTGCTGGCGTGCAGCAGCTGCTTGCGCGCAGCAGCCCTGCTGCTGGCGTGCAGCAGCTGCTGCCGAGGCAGCAGCCAGCAGCAGCTGCTGCCTGTGGCGCCTAGCGCCGCAGGCAGCGGCTGCTGCCCCCGTTTCGCCCCGAAACGGTCCGTGATTTTTTCCCGCAACAAAAATAGCAACATGAAATTAAATCACCAAGAAATAAAATCATGCATAGGAAATTAAATCTAGCATAAAACCTATATGCAAAATAAAATTTCCATAAACAATTCACAAATAGAAAATTAAATAAAGCATAAACCATATGCAAATAATTTTCCATAAGTAAAATTCAAGGGGCAAAATCACCAAACCCCAAACCAAAAATAAATCCCGTCCACAAAATCGCCAATTTTAAAACACGGGATCCGCCAAGTTTAAAGATTTCCACGGATCAAAAGCCCGCTCTGATACCACTGTTGGGATTCGTCACGGGAAACCGACCGATAAAAGCGGAAATACGCGTCGATTTCCTCGAATCCGGCCCAGGAGCTTAAGAGGTGGAAATCAAAAACTAAAGCATAAAAAGGAGGGTTTCAAAAACTCACCACAAAGTCTCTCTAAGAGACGGATGCAGACTGCAGAAATCAAGTGTAGATTTCCTCCACCGATGCGTACACGAACGGCTCTCGGACCGAAACCCGTGCTAGCGACTCGGATGACAAGAAGAGAGGGAGAGAGGGCTGCCCACAAGAAGAAATATGGCTGTCCCTATTTCTTTCCAAAAGAAATATCTATCTATCCAAAGATAGAACCAATTTTCTCAAGTGTGCACCCAATTTCTTTCCAAAAGAAAAAAATCAAGCTTGGCCAAATCTCTTTTCAAGAATAGATATATATCCCACGGCCAAGCAAGGTGAGTCTTGGCAGATTTTTATTCTCTTTTCACTTAAAGAAAAGAAGATCAACACAAGGAAAGCAAAGTCCAACTTTGCTTCATCAAAGTCAAACCTATGACTCATCCATATGACTCACCATGCTATCATTGGTCCATAAGAATATGTCATCATCATTTTTGTCCATAAAATGACTCACAATTCTTACTAATTCCATGCAAAATTTCGGCCAACATATCCCATTAAATGTAGACTTTATTCCTTTAAAAGCCCAAGCCTAATTTTAATCCCATTGTTTTAATTAATTGCAAATGCAACTTTAATTTAACATGTATGCATATATATATTATACCATATAATATATTACATACATTTAAATTAAAATTCATTTGCCCTAGTAATTTAATCAAGGGATTAAATTAGACATACATAAAATGAGATACATGTAAACCTATACATGTATAAGAACATTTCCACCTAGGAAATAATCCCATAAATTAATTCATTGAATTAATTATGAGAAGGCCAAAATAAATATTAATTATATCACTTTGATCAATCCAATTGAGTCATATAATATAATTAATATATCTCTCTCTCTTCAAATGTGTATACTCCAAGTACACACTTAATCCGACTAGTTAAAGTCCAGACGTTCAATGTGTACGATCCGATGGGCCCGTCTTTATGTTGGCAGTGGGCCAGGGCCCACAGACTACAGGCGGGCTCTGGCAAGCCACTGTAGCCCCTAATTAAGACGGAGTAAGCAGTCTAACTGAAAACGTAACCCTGTAGTTTGAACTTGTAAATCCCATGTCGCTGATATCAGTGTCCAACACAGAGGCATGGAAGTATCACCCTCTTTGTGTCTGGACCTTTACTTGATATCGAATGAACTGATGCTCACAAACAAGATCCAATCTTGTTTGGGTGCGGCCGCACACTTATCAGTAACATTCTTCAAGAGACCGATGATATGGTCTCAGTGAATCACTGAGTGACATTCCCTTCTGCATATCCATAGTGCTGCCATGCTTACTGACACACCCGAACGTACCCGTACTTGGCACCCTTTTACAGGCCCGTTGGGCGTACACCAAAGTGTGCCACCTCACATGCAGCACCATCATATGGTCCGGTCGAAGGACTTATACAAGTACTACACGAGAATCATTTGTGATACTATACCATGCAGATTCCCGTTAAGTGGATCAATCCAGTACCATGCCCTTTTGCATGTACCCATTAACCTAGTTGACATTCCATGTTCTATGACCGGTAAGACACCGCCATACAACCAGGCTAATGATAGTCTTTGGTTCCATTCATTCCCATGATTGGAACAGACTACGGACGACTTTATGGTCATATCGTTTTCACTATCCACAGTCTTACTGCCAAGTGCCTCACACTTGACAACATGGATATGGATATGTCCATTGGATACTCTATTTAAAATATAGCACAAGACATATAATAAATAGATTAATGCCTTTATCTCCTTGACACAAATTGTATAATACATAAAGTTTACATTAATGTACCAAATGTATCATACAAACACAAGGACCAATGCCTCGGGACTAGGGCATTTCCAACAGGAATTCCTTTCCAAGAGAGACAGTGGGAGTAATGTTGAACTTTCAGAAGTTCAAGACTCACAAACTCCTGCAGCTACTGCTGAGGATGCTTTGGGAACCAATCTGACTACTCAAGAAATTGAGAAACCAGAAATGGTTGCACAGGACCTTAGAAGGTCTGGTAGGACATGTCATCAGCCAGAGAGGTACGGCTTTCTCGTGACTGATGATGGGGACCTTATGGTCATTGACCAAGAGGAGCCCAAGACCTATCAGGAGGCTGTTGAAAGCCCACACTCAGATCAATGGCGCAAAGCCATGGAGGCTGAGATGAAATCTATGCATGATAACCAAGTATGGAACTTGGTGGATCCACCTCCGGGTGCTAAGGTGATAGGTTGCAAGTGGTGTTTCAAGTTAAAGGCCGACAACACCTTCAAGGGGCGATTGGTGGCAAAAGGATTCAAGCAAGTTCAAGGAATTGACTATGATGAAACCTTTTCACCAGTTGCTATGCTCAAATCCATTAGGATACTACTAGCCATAGCTGCATGGTACGATTATGAGATATGGCAGATGGATGTTAAGATCGCTTTCCTTAATGGAAAGCTACTCGAGGATGTGTACATGGCACAACCTGAGGGTTTTATCGATGCAAAGTATCCAAACCGGGTATGCAAGCTTCAAAGATCTATTTATGGATTGAAGCAAGCATCGAGGTCATGGAATCAGAGATTCAATGAGGCCATTACAGAATATGGCTTCACACAGAATTCTGATGAGCCCTGTGTGTACAAGATGGTTGTGGGAGCGTTCCACCTTCCTAGTGCTGTATATTGACGACATCCTTATCATTGGAGGCGACATACCAACACTGCAAGGAGTTAAGCAGTGGTTGAGTAGGTGCTTTGCAATGAAGGACTTAGGCGAAGCTGAGACGATCTTAGGGATCAGGATCTACAAAGATAGATCTAATCGGCTTCTAGGCCTAAGTCAGGCCACGTACATTGACAAGGTTCTGAAAAGATTCAACATGGATAAGGCAAAGAAAGGATTCTTGCCTATGCACCATGGGTTGAAGCTGAGTAAGAAAGATGGTCCTAAAACAAAGAAGGACCGGGAGAACATGGAAAAGATCCCTTATGCATCTGCTATTGGATCTATCATGTACTCCATGTTATGTACGAGGATTGATGTCGCGTTTGCACTAAGTATGACCAGCCGGTACCAGTCAGACCCCGGGGAGGAACACTGGAAGGCTATCAAGGCAATCCTAAAGTACCTTAATCGGACTAAGGATGCTTTCTTAGTGTATGGAGGTCAAGATGAGCTCGTAGTGTCAGGTTACACTGATGCAAGCTTTGAGACCGATGAGGATGAGAACCAGTCACAGTCTGGTTAAGTTTTTCTCTTGAATGGCGGTGCCATTAGTTGGAGGTCCTCAAAGTAGGCTACCATTGCTGACTTTACAACGGAAGCTGAGTACATAGCTGCGTGCGAAGCTGCAAAGGAAGCCGTTTGGATCAAGAAATTCATAACCGAGTTGGGAGTAGTACCTACTATCCTAGTCCCAGTTGATGTTTTTTGTGACAACAACATGGCCATCGCACAAGCTAAGGAGCCCCGGTCACACAAGAGATCCAAACATGTGCTCAGAAAGTTTCACCTCAATCGGGAGATCGTGAACAGAGGTGACATATCATTGCAGAGGGTTGACACCAAGAATAATGTCGCTGATCCATTGACTACAGCGCTGCCACAGACACAGCACGACGGTCATACCAGATCTATAGGAATTAGGGCAATGCCCACTTGGAACTAGTGCAAGTGGGAGATTGTTGGTGTGCCCTAGTTCTTAGGGCATTGGATTCTTGTATTTTGTATTATACATTAAGACTCATTGTATAAATACATTATTTGTGTCACATTAATAAAGGCAATTAATCTATTTCATTTATATCTTGTGCTATAATATGAGTAGAGTATCCATTGATTGATAATTATAAAACCTATCCCAGGTCTGTTCTAATCGTGGGAACGAATAGAACCACAGACTTGTATATTCGATGACTGTATGGTAGTTCTTAACTAGCCATAGTACTTGTATAGTCAGTCATGAATATAGGTACATGTCGTTGACATGGGACTGGATCGATCCGCATAAGAAAGCCACATGGTTGTTACGTCATAGGTCTTTCTTGAGTAGGTCTCTTTTGTCCTCAGACCAGATTTCATTATAATATCAATGTGGAATCCGGTTCACTTTGACATACGCCTAACAGGTCTGTAAAAGGATGCTAAATACGGGTATGATTGGGTGGACCGGTGAACATGTTGATATTGATGATGAAGTGATGGAATTGCCACTCGGGTGACACCGAGATGATATCATTGGCCACTTGATGAGTGGGACTGATAAGTGTATTGCCATACCCAAATAAGTTGGTTGCTTATTTGATTAATCAGTCAACTCAAGATCAAGAAATATAATAAACAACAGAAGAGGATGACAGACACCATGCCTCTTGTTTATTCATATCGATATCGTTAGGCAAAGGACACTATGAGATTACTACCGGGTGAGTGTCTTCTAAAGACTGCTGCATCTCTGTCTTAATTGGGGGCTGTAATAGTTTGCTAGAACCCACTTACAGTCTGTGGGCCTTGGGCCTACTGCCAACATAAAGACAGACCCATAGGATCGTGCACATAGATCAACTGAGCTGGAACTTATAGAAATTGTACATGTAATGTACATTGGAAGGAATGCATTAATTAATTAGTTGACATTCGGTGTCAAGGTAATTAATTGACATTGGGTTGAATTTAATTTAATTAATAAGTTTACATAATGTAATTAATTAATTTATCAATTAATTGAATTACATAAAGTAAACAATTAATTAAATAATTTTCCTAAGTAGGAAAATTAAATACATGTATTGTATTAACTTAAGTGTGATTTAATTTTATTTAGGGGTAATTAAATTTAGCCAAATGAAATTAAATTACATAGTGTATACTTTTTAATTAAAGTTTATTTATGTAATTATAATACTAGTCGGCTTGGGTTTAATTAACCTAATTAGAACCCAATTAGACAAGGTGTCTATAAAAGGGCACACTTAAGGAATAAAAACCTAATTCAACTCTAATTAATTGCTGGAAATTTCAGCCACCAATAGCAACCCCAAAACGGCCGAAAATCCCAGTATTAAACCTCCATTCCTTCGCGTCTTCGGCTAGCACCGGTTCCCGCTCAATAGTTGGTCGTGCACCGAACTTTGGAGATCGCAGTTTCAAGAAACGATTCTGCAGCAGTCTCTAGAGGAGACGAATCCGGTGAGTTAATCTCTCTTGATTCTTATTTGATTTTATTCTAATCAATGGTAATTGGACACGATAGGTGGATTCTAGGAAATTTTAAACGGTGTATTTTCCGCTGCGCCACGTTATTTTTCCAATGACGAATCCCAACAGGAAGTGCATATTCGGGGTCACATCAGGGAAGCTGTTGGGCCATGTAGTTAGCCAGAGGGGGATAGAAATGGACCCAGACAAAATCAAGGCCATCCAAGACATGCCAGCTCCAAAGATAGAAAAGGAAGTCAGATCAATCCTGGTTTCCTTACAGTATGTCAGCCGCTTCATAGCACGGTTAACCTCCACTTGTGAACCAATCTTCAAGCTATTAAAGAAAGATCAGCCGATTGTGTGGGATGACAGGTGTCAGTTGGCATTCGAAAAGATCAAGGCTTACCTGGTAAAGCCACTAGTGTTGAGTCCTCCAATTCCAGGGAAGCCTCTGATTTTGTACTTGGCAATCGAAGAATCCTCTATAGGGGCAATGCTTGCACAAGAACAAGATGTCAGGAAAGAGTACCCTATCTACTACCTTAGCAAGAAATTGCTGGAGTTTGAAACCAAGTACACACTGGTGGAAAAGACATGTGTGGTGATGATTTGGTTGACCAAGAAGCTGCGCCATTATTTCCAATCCTACAAAATACAAGCCGTGGCCAAGGTGGATCCAATGAAGTATCTCTATGAAGCACCAGCATTGGTTGGGAAGCTGTCCAGGTGGTTGTTACTTTTGTCTGAATTTGACATCGAGTACATCACGAAGAAAACCAGTAAAGGGCAAGCCGTGGCAGAGTTTCTGGCAAACCAACCCCTAGAATCAGATTACACAGAGAACCTGGAATTCCTTGATGAGCAACTAGCCATGGTGGAAGTGAAAAGATGGGTCATGTGCTTCAATGGGGCAGTGAATAGAAAAGGCACTGGAATCGGGGTACTTATAGCAACACCGGATGGTGAGTTCATTCCTTTATCCAAAAGGCTGATCTTTGCTGTAACCAACAATGGGGCAGAATATGAAGCATGCTTGTTTGGAATGGAAACTTTATTAATCTTAGGGGCAAATGATGTCTTAATTGTTGGTGATTCACTCCTAGTGATCAGGCAAGCTTAGGGTGAATGGGAGCTAAAAGAAGAAGCCTTACGGCCTTATTTGGAGCTGCTGCAGTTCAGAAAAGGTTTATTCGGCCAGTGTGAATTCAGACATGTCCCCAGGGATGAGAATAAGATGGCTGATGCATTAGCTGCTTTGTCCTCCCTGTGGGAAAATCCAGAAGAAAAACAAGTTCACCCACTGGTTATAGCCACTTCCAGACATCCTTGCTGTGAAGTGCACGAAGTAATGGAATTATCAGCTGAAGAAAAGCCATGGCTCTTTGACATCTATCAGTATGTTAAGGAGGGTAGGTATCCCGAAGAGGCCAGTGCTGCTGATAAGTTGACACTAAGAAAGCTGGCTAGTCAATTCAGAATCTTCGAGGATAAGTTATACAAAAGAACGGCACATGAAGTCCTTTTAAGATGCCTTACAGAGCAAGAAGCAGAAGAAGTGATGCAGCAGGTACATGCAGGATCCTATGGGCCACATATGAATAGACTTGCCATGGCTAGGAAGATCATGAGACAAGGCTACTTCTGGATGACAATGCAAGCAGATTGTATAAGAAAGGTGAAGAGATGTCATGAATGTCAGATCTATGCAGACATTAGTCATCTTCCTCCACTTGAACTTTAGAACCTAGCATCTCCTTGGCCGTTTTTAGCATGGGGGATACATATGATTGGTGAAATTCATCCAGCTGCATCTAATAGGCACAGATTCATAGTTGCAGCAGTTGATTACTTCTCCAAATGGGTCGAAGCAGAATCCTTCACTAATGTGACAACCAAACACATGGTCAAGTTCATCCAGAAGAATATCTTCACTCGGTATGGGGTTCCTCACCACATAGTAACTGACAATGGAGTACAGTTTCAAGGGGAAACAGCTGAGCTACTTGCAGAGCATGGAATTGAACATCATAAGTCTTCTCCATACAGGCCTCAGGCTAACGGTGCAGTGGAAGCAGCTAACAAGGCAATAAAGAAGATCTTATCAAAAATGGTAACCACTTACAGAGATTGGGCCGATAAACTGCTTATGCTCTTTGGGGTTACAGAACCAGTGTCAGAACACCGACGGGGGAAACTCCTTATGCCTTGGTATATGGAATGGAATCAGTGTTGCCAGTGGAGATAGAACTCAAGTCACTCAGGGTTGCTCTGGAAGCTCAATTACCTGAAACTGAATGGGTTCAAGCCAGATATGAACAATTGGTAGCACTAGATGAAAGGCGACTAAAGGCATTGGATCACCTTCAGATGTACCAGCACAGAATGGCCAGAGCCTATAATCGGAATGTGAAGTATTCCAAACGGCAGTTGAAAACAGGTGACTTGGTTCTAAAGCAGCTAAGGCCTTCAAATTTCGATGTTAGGGGCAAATTCAGACCCAACTGGGAAGGGCCCTATGTGGTGAAGAAGGTGCTAGCAAAAGGCGCTGTCAGCATCATGGACATGGATGGAAACGAGTTCACTAATCCAATCAACGAAGATAGGCTAAAGCATTATCATGTATAAATAAAAAAAAAAAGAGGTCTGCTAGGCTGAAAACTCAAAAAGAGCAGTCTAGGCAAAAGTTAAGACATGAGAGAAAATAATCAGACGGAAAACCTGAAAAGGACAACTGGTGACGGATTCTGGCTCAGTGTGGAATATGTATCATTTAGGAACCAACTTGTTTCAAATGTACTCATTTTGACTTCATCAATAAAGTGAAGTGTTTGCTTAAATATATTTGCATGGTTATGACAAATGCACAAACAAAGTTGTCTTGCATAAACATACATTTAAAGAAAGCACTTTGCATTCAACTGACTGAAATTCTCGCGTTATTTAACAAGTGAAAATACACTAAATACATGCAATTTGAGATCTTTTGTTGACCTCTAAATCCATTTCATCTTCCTAAAAGAGCAATAAAATGGTCATGGCAACATTTCAATCATCTTTAAAAAAAAAAAAAAAAGAGCTCGCTGAGGTGAAAACCGAAAAGGTACCTCAGGCAAAAATTAGAGCGGCCTGCTAAGCTGAAAACCCATATTGGGCAGTTTAGGCAAAAGTTAAGGCATATGAAAACCTCGCTAAGGCGAAAGCCGAAAAGGCGCCTTAGGCAAAAATCAGAGCGGCTCGCTGGGCTGAAAATCCGTATTGGGCAACCCAAGCAAAAATTAAAGCACTTATAAACTCATAATTTCCCCACAAAGCAGGAAAAGCAGAATGTCCCCAACATTCCCCACAGAAGTCATCACATCGACTCCCCATAGAGTCATCACGTGATTCCCCAGCAGAATCTACATGAAGAATAGCATAATTATTTCCCCAATCGAGTCACTACACTCTTCCCCAGCGGAATCTCTGTAAGGAGCACTACGATTATCACCCCAGCAGTATCACACATTCCAAACAGTCACCTCATTCCTTCGAAAATCACCAAGCAAAACCTCGAAGGAAGCAAAATCAACCAGGGGCACGTCATGTCCTTCTCCCGTGGAAGGCGAAAATGTCAAATGACGGAAAACACATACACGTGCATATGCATCATCACGCATTGCATATATTGATCACTCATCCCCAGCTAGTCTTCATTCTTGATCGAAGGGGCTAAAATTTTTGTTTAAAAATCTCTCGATCAAGGAATGAAGACTTGCCATTTTAAGTGCAGGAATTCATCCCCAGTTTAATATCCTCAACTTTCTCCAGCGAGTCCGCCCCGAGTAATGTGAACTCGGTATCGGCCTAGATCGGCTTCATCATCCATTTCCCCAGCAGGTCCACCTCGAGTAATGTGAACTCAGTATCTGTCCAGATCAGCTTCATCTATTTCCCTAGCAAAACTCGCCTCGGGTAACTTAGACCCGATATCGGCCAATTTCTTCATCAACTCGCCTCGGGTAACCTAGACCCGGTATCGGCCAATTTCTTCACCAACTCGCCTCGGGTAGCCTAGACCCGGTATCGACTGATTTCTTCATCTTCCTTCACCTCGGGTAACCTAGACCCGGTATCAGCCAATTTCTTCATCAACTCGCCTCGGGTAACCTAGACCCGGTATCGGCCAATTTCTTCATCAACTTGCCTCGGGTAAGCTAGACCCGGTATCAGCCAATTTCTTCATCAACTCGCCTCGGGTAACCTAGACCCGGTATCGGCCAATTTCTTCATCAACTCGCCTCGGGTAACCTAGACCCGGTATCGGCCAACTTCTTCATCAACTCGCCTCGGGTAACCTAGACCCGGTATCGGCCAATTTCTTCATCAACTCACCTCGGGTAACCTAGACCCGGTATCGCCCAATTTCTTCATCAACTCGCCTCGGGTAACCTAGACCAGGTATCGCCCAATTTCTTCATCAACTCGCCTCGGGTAACCTAGACCCGGTATCGACTGATTTCTTCATCTTCCTTCACCTTGGGTAACCTAGACCCGATATCGGCCAATCCATAATTCATCTTCCTTTGCCTTGGGTAACATAAACCCGATATCGGCTTAACCGCATTCAATCTTTTCCTTCGCCTCGGGTAACCTAAACCTGATATCAGCTTATTTCCTCCACAGCATCGCCTCAGGTAACCTAAACCCGGTATCGCTCAATTTCTTCATCAACTCGCCTCGGGTAACCTAGACCCGGTATCGGCCAATTTCTTCATCAACTCGCCTCGGGTAACCTAGACCCGGTATCGGCCAATTTCTTCATCAACTGGCCTCGGGTAAGCTAGACCCGGTATCGGCCCATTTCTTCATCAACTCGCCTCGGGTAACCTAGACCCGGTATCGCCCAATTTCTTCATCAACTCGCCTCGGGTAATCTAGACCCGGTATCGCCCAATTTCTTCATCAACTCGCCTCGGATAACCTAGACCCGGTATCAACTGATTTCTTCGTCTTCCTTCACCTCGGGTAACCTAGACTCGATATCGGCCAATCCATAATCCATCTTCCTTTGCCTTGGGTAACATAAACCCGATATCGGCTTAACCGCATTCAATCTTTTCCTTTGCCTCGGGTAACCTAAACCTGATATCGGCTTATTTCCTCCACAGCATCGCCTCGGGTAACCTAGACCTGGTATCGGCCTATCTCATCAGAAGATTCATTCCAGTGTTCGCGGCGCTTTGATTCTCGCTCTCAAATTCATCATCTCAGGTGTTGTAAACCTGGAGCTAGATCATGCGAGGGGCAGCTGTAAGCGCCAGAATTTTCTATACTTAAAAAAAAATTTATGGTCGTACAACTATTCTTACAGTCGTGCGACTGTAATTTAAAAATTACAGTCATATGACTGTAATATCGAAAAAATTGTAGAAGCCCATACCTCTGCAGCAGAAAATGGAAGAGAGAGAGAAGGAGCATTAATTGCTCCGGTGTTGCAGCAAGTAAGCTGAAAAATCAGAGTAGAAAAGGAGAAGAAAAGGGAGAGAGAGGGGAGGTTGGATTTCTGGTGAAAAATTTAGAGAGAGAAGGAGAAAAGAGAGAAGGAAAAGAAAGAGGTGGAAAACCCATAAAAACTCATCTTTTCCTCTTCTATTTTCTTTCAATTCTCAGAATTAGGATTAAAACTTGTTAGAAATCCCTAGGTTCATCAATTAATTTCACAACCAAATAAAAAATCCGGACCTAAACCATCAGAATCCCTTGCAATTTGGATTTTCGGACATAAAGCTCTCCACTTCAATTTCAAAGGAAAAAGTGCGAATTTGTTAGGATTGGAGCGACGCCAAGGGTCAAAACGACTTAGATTAGCTTCTAAAAAGGTAGACACTCCCTTTCCTTGCACTTTTTCTCGCTTTATGGGTGTTTGAAGTGAGTTTTGTGCGTTTTCTGCTGCATTTTCGTGCTTCTATTTCTGGGAATTAAGAATAGTCGCACGACTGTTCTTAGTTTTGTTGAACAATCGTACGACTGTATATAGAGTCGTACGATTGTTCTTAATTCCCCAGATTGTTTTCATGCATTTTTGATTCAGAATAATTTTGGCGAAATTCTGATCCTGAACTGTTTACAGTCGCACGACTGTAACCCTTGTTGCAGAAATAGAATTTCAGCTTTTACTCTAAAAATTTTCAAAAATCCATAAAAATCAGAAAAATACGAAAATCATCAAAATGAATTTTGATATGTGCATTCAATACCTTAGGTTTAATTTCCCGTAAAATTGCATTTAGAACAATTCAACGACGGAGACCCGGTTCTCCCGAAAACCGACCCACTTAATATGTAAAAATGCATGTAAACCGGAAAAACTGTTTTCAAAATGATTTTCCCAGAAAAACCAAAATACAGGGACATTTCAAAATGTTTTCCAGGTCTAAATGGGCCGGCTAGCCGAGCCAACCCGGTTATCCCCCAAATGTATGCCCCCAATTCTTGATTTCCCAATTCTGTCTATTTGAGTCCTAGTTGTGGCATGTCGTATAAATTGTGCTAACCTTTGTTTTGCAGCTTTTATTTATATTTATTTTTTATTTTATTTGTATTTTAATAGAATTAATCGGGTATTTAGACGGTTGTAAATATTTTTAGATTCTCGTGTATCCTAGGCGATTATATAAGTGAGGCGAGAGTTTTTATTTTTTCCATTCGATTTGGTTGTAAGCCAATTAATATTTATTTTTCTTTATTCTTTGTATTATATATTTGTATGCGTGCTGTATACCTTTTATATTTAATAAAATTGACTTTAGATTTTGAAATACTATTTGAGAACATTGGCAATATTTATTTTAATTAGAGAGGAAATATGGGACTTGTCCGGACCCAAATCTCTGGATAGTGTAGCGACCGTTCACCGATTCAGCTACATAAGAATTTCCCGGTTGAGCTGAGCCGGGTGGCGACTCTACAATATTCATTGAGACTTAGGTCTCGGTTCTTTCATGCATTAATTCTATTTATTTTCCAAAACCGATTTTCCATTTATAAAAACCCCACGCGAGGGAGGGGCCCGCCCGAGATTGAGGCGCCCTATTCCGAAAGGGAGTCTCGCGTCCCGTCGAAAACGCGTCGTCCGCTCACAACTATTACAGTGATTATACGTTAGTTACACCTCAATTATACCTTAGTTATACCTTAGGATACACTATTACAGTGATTATACCTTAGTTATACCTCAATTATACCATAGTTATACCTTAGGATACACTGTTACAGTGATTATACCTTAGTTATACCTCAATTATACCTTAGTTATACCTTAGGATACACTATTACAGTGATTATACCTAAGTTATACTTCAATTATACCATCGTTATAACTTAGTTATACCTTAGGATATGTTGGGGATTAATCACACAAAACAAAATACGCAGCGGAAAGAAAACGGATTAATCCCCACCAAGGACCCATGTACATTGCATTGAATTGGAAGGAGGGTTATAGAATTACCTTAATTCTTTGCAGGTTTTGAATCAATTAGGAACCAAAGTAGCTTCCCTCTACGGTTGATCCACACGGAGCAATTCGTTCACCGCGTGCTAGCGCCGGGATTGAAGAACGATTCTTCGAACGAGAGAAGACCAAAGTTTCAAAAACCTTGGGAGATGGAGAAGGAAGAGATTTCGGCTGGCACTCCAAAAGTGGCTGCTGGAAAAAATCTGCTTCAATTGATATGTGGGCTAGGGTTTTTCATTTTAGGTTATAAAACTTCCTTTTATATCCATTAAACTTAATTATAATTATAACTTAATACCCTTATTAGTTATAATTATAAATTAACCCACACAACTTAATATTAATTCTCAATTAATATTAAATCAATTCCATTCTCCATCATACACATATGTATATTGATATTATAATTAATTATATCTCTATATAATTAAATTATAATATGCAGCATACTTTATGCAATATTAATCATATTAATATTTATATATACATATATATATATAAATATATATATCATTATATATATATTTATTCTCTTTCTCATTCATAAATTATTATCCAATAATAATTTATACCCGAAAAGATGAACTTCATTTTGCTCTTTGTGTGTGACCCCATAGGTTCATATTAATTGGCAATAAGGAAATTACCATAATGTCCTTATAGGTCACAAGCGGACTCTAGCAAGCCATTACGACTACCCAATTAACATGATTGGAATGATCCAATACCTATTTATAGAATGTCATATTCCCTTTTGTCTCTTTGATATCATGATTAATCATAAGACATGGTACACTTGTCAATCTTATATAATTAATCATATGCTTTCTCGATCTCAAAATAAACTGTTTAGACAAATCAATTGATACTCTATCAATTATTTGAGCACGGCCATGCATTTAACAGTCTTACTTATCGAGGGGCCCAGTGATATCGCTCTCTTGATAGAGAGGGACAAAATCCCATATCTGTCACTCACATCCCAAAGCATGAGTCATATTGTACCCAATCACAGCCTTTATAACTACTCTGTTACAAGCAGCGTTTGACTGCGTCAAAGCACAACATGAGTTCATCTCGGAATCAATGGTGACCTCAGGTCAAAGGAATCAGCTAATGACACTACTATAATCAAGATCAGTTGTGACACATGACCATGAACTTGATCTCATAGTGGGTCTCCAGTAACATGTTCTCTAACATATTACCCGTGAGTATAATCTGTATCTGTATACACTATATTCATCTTATGAATATCCATTATCACTCACACTAGTCTTAGTTTGTTATTATTCCCATAATAACAATCGACTAGGGATATTTAGAATAACACGATTTATTCATGGATACTTATCATAAATGCTAACATACAAACATAAATGATAATATTAATCTACACTAGATTAATCTTAGAAGTCAAATTACATAATCCAATATTGGCCTTAGGGCACAATCTCCAACAATCTCCCACTTGCACTATGGCCAATCATACATGTATCTTATACCCATTGACCTACATGACTTTCATGTATTCATTCGTGCGGGAGTCTTTGTCAGTGAATTATTAATTTTCGCTTCCGTTGCTATTTTACACATTTTCACTCTTTCTTTAGAGACAGCCTCTCTAAATTAGTGAAAGACGCCTAAGTATATGCTTGTGTCATACAGGGTTCTTACGCATTGAACTATTGTCCCTACAATAGTCTCACAGGATAAGCAATGCTTAGAACAAAACACAAAAATTTTGATGAACTTCTTCATCCAAAATTTCTTTTACATCGTATGTAACAATATACTTTGACTACTATTATAGATATTTAGCTATATTGTTTTATTTTGAACCTTTCAAAATCATAACATCTCTTTTAAAGAGAATACTAGATCTCGACTGATATATTGCAACTAATTGCAATCAGTTGTATATGTGCAGTTAACATAAGCAAGCTTCTATTAAGTCTTTTACATTGAACGCTTTCAATGCTTTGACTTAAGCCAAAACATTCTTTTAGATCTATCTCTATAGATTCCAATTTCAAGAACACAGGCAGTCATGCTTATAACATTAACCGAAATTACTTTCTTAGCCAAGATTTTACTTCTTGCAAGGTAAGAATGTTATTTCCAACAAGCCATATGTCATCCACATATAGCGTTAGGAATACCGATATGCTCCCACTGATCCTTTTGAAACACAAGATTCATCATCCTTTTGATAAAATCAAACCATTTGATTTCTTTATCAAAACTATGATTCCAACTATTTGATGCATGTTTCGATCCTTATAAGAATCTTTGAAACTTGCATACGCTATTTGAATTCTTTGGATGCTCAAAAACTTTGGGTTGTGTCACGTACACATCCTCAATCATGTTTTCACGTAGAAAACAGATTTTGATATCCATTTGCCATATTTTATAATCATATTATGCGGATGTGGCAACAAGAACTCAATTTGACTTGATCATGATTAATGACGAAAAAGGATTTTATCATAGTCCTACTATGAATTTGTTCGTATCCTCATAGTCACTACTATGAACTTGTTTATAACCCCTTTTTGTCACTAGTCGTGCTTTATAAGTTTGAAGATCACCATTCATGTCGGTTTTCAATTTGAAAACTCACTTGCAACCATTGCATATGCATCTTCTAAAAGATTTATCAAAGTCTATACTTTGATTGTCAGACATGGACTTATCTTCAACCTTTGTAGCATCAAGTCACATATTAGATTCAAAATCTAACATTGCTTCTTCATAAAAGAAGACTTATTCCAATCTAGTAAAACTACATCATGATTTTGAGAAATCCATATCTCTCCTATTCATGTCGTATTCTACTAGACTTTCATTGGACTTGTGTAATTTCAACAATGATCATGAAACCATTTCCATGTTCCTCTTCAACGTTAATGTCACTTTGTGAATTACGAGTTTTGTAGGTGTACTTTACTCCCACTAACTCTTCTAGAAATTAACTCCCTCTTCAAGGGGAAACCATTTCTAGCTACAACTACTTTGTATCCCAAAGAAACACAGGAGTAACAACTCCTACTTTCCTTTTGAGTAATCCACAATACGACATTTAAATTTAGGTGCCAACTTATTCGAAATAAGCTTTACAGCCCTAAACTTATTCAATGAAACAATTTGGGTCTCTTACCCAACCATATCTCATATGTTGATTCATGAATTGTTTTAGACGGAACTTGGTTCACAATATACACAGCTGCTTTAATGGCATATTTTCGAGAAAACGATGATCAATCTTGACTTCATCATAGATTGAACTATATCTGTATAGAGTTCGACTACTCCCTTTTCGACACAACATACTTTGTGGCGTACTTGGAGGAGTCAATTGTGAGACAGTCCCACAATCTCTAAGATGATTGTCAAAATCTTGACTCAAATATTCACCACTCGGATCATATCTAAGTGACTTTACTATCTTGTCAATATACTTCATACTCCTTTTACAAGCTTTTGAACACTTCAAAAGTTCCAAACTCGTGTTTCATTAGATACACTTATCTAGTGAAAAGTTCCACAAAATAATGAAGTATTAAAACCTCCTTTAGCAGTTGATTTATAATTCATATACATCCACATGTATAATGCTTTATAAATCGATTATTCTTTAACTACTTTTAGCAAAGAACCACTTTTGTCATCTTTTACAATAAACAACATTTGCATGATTCAAGATGATTCATAATCTCATGAATCCAAAAGTCCATTCTCATGGAGTTTCGTAATGCGACTTTGCTTATGTTTCCAAGACAACATTGCCAAAATAGGTTTAATCAAACTATTTGATTCGATCCTTACAGTATTTATGTTACAGATGGGCTCCACATATAGAGACAATTATGTAAATCTACATTTCATAATCATGTCTTTATAAAGTTTATAATTCACAATTATAAAATAAACAACATTTGTTTACTTAAGCCAACAAGCTCAATAGGCAACAAGAGTTCATAACTTACATGTAAAAGTTCATAACCTTTAACCCAAAGTTCATAACTTTTATGCAAAAGTTCATAACTTTTAACCAGAAGTTCATAACTTTCATGTAAAAGTTCATAACTTTCAAGTAAAAACCTTTGCTTCTCTTGCCTATTCGCATTCCACCTTTCACCTTCATAAGGTTTCTACTCAATTTGAGATTCTTCATATTCTACTAATATGAGATCCACAACGGGTATCTAATACCTTTGATATAGAAACAAAAGGTAGAATAGTTAATAAATACTTAAGGTAGCAGTCTTACTGCCTTTCATCTTCTCATAGTTCTCCAAACAAAGTTTGCTATTTTCATTCTAATGAACGATTCATTCTAGAAATGGCAACATCCTTCTTTTGGAGATCTCTCTATGCCAACAGCTTTGGTCTTTAAAACATGTTTCACCCGAACCTTTCGGTCTTTATGCTTTTCGACCTTCCTTTTATCCTTTTCCTTTTGAACCATAAGCACACAATTCGAGGCGGGCTTATCCTTTATGGATAACTTAACATTCTTTTGCATCCTATGCAACTGATTCACAATTTCCCCATGTCATTCAAATGATAGTTCATCACCAATGACTATCAAATAATGAATTCAAGATCACATCTTAATGCCTTTTGGAGGCCAATGAGAAAATGTTGCCTCAGACACTTATCTTTTCTTGCTTACTAACTGATGGAACATTTCCATTTGTGATGTATCATATACCTCAAGTAAAACTTCCACGTGCGGAAGAATTGGTGGCAAGTGTAAGATAATAAATTTTAAACAGAGTCCCTTCGATGCTTCAAGTAAGCATCTTTTATACTCGTGTTACAATTGCTAGTGGTTCATTGGGCAAAAGGATTATTGAGAACATATGATTCCTTTTGATTTGAGAACAATTCTCAAAGTTCAATAACAATCGAGACCATGATAATAGCAATCATAACTATAATAAAGCGTGTAAAGATTTTTATTTAAATGCTCCCACTTAAATTATAAAACCCTTTAAAATATTTAAGTGGGTGAAGATCCAAAATCCATACTTAACCATAGCACTGCTTTGGCATGTCCCTATGATTAAATATAATTTCGGTAGGCAAAGACTCAAAATCATGCTTTAAACCATTTAAACATATTTTGGATGTGCACTTCTTTGCCAATTGCATCATTATGCAACTCTTCTAATTTATGAGATGCATGATATCATATATCATATTTAATTGTATGTTACTCATCTCATCTTTGCCTCGGGCTCAAACACCGTTTTGATTAACCCTTTGTTAAACCAATTACAACACAATGAGAATCACCATTTCTCATATTATCGCTTCGCTAAGGTCACAACATGCGTACCCGCTTTGGAGTGGCTACCATGATGCGAACATAGTACTTGACTAGTGTTATACGTAATTGGGTGGCAAAATATAAACTTCATAAGTTTATTTTAGGGTTTCTTGAATCCCGTGATTAAAATTTTATCATATACAAAACATGGCATTAATATTAAACTTTCCAAGTTAACATTAATCCTAGCATGGCATCCAATGTCATACATTCATCTAGCATGCATATTTCATACTAAGCATGGCATCACATGGCATCAAAATATAAAACATGCAATAGACTCGAAAAACCGTGTTATGGTATGGTTTTATCTACATTGATTTTCATAGGCCAATATGAAAATCAATAGGTCATTTCCTAGGTGGTTGCAACCATCTTATGGTCACAGCACTCCCGCACCCCTTGGATCCGTCTTCACGTCTTTGTTCCTTGGCACCATCTCATGGATTTACACATTTTACAAAATTGCATCCTATACAATTTTCTAGTAAAATGAAATTTACAAACAATAAATTGCATCCTATACAATTTATCTAGAAAATAAGGTTACATAAATACAAACGACTCGCAGGCCGTATTTATAAAACTTTACATCCACCAAAACCAAAAGAAAACAAAAACATCCACAGGGTCCAAAACCATACCACAACACCATGCATAAAATTATCACAATAATTTTACATCTACAAGATTTAGGGTTCAAAGGCAAAATACAATCTTATTGCATTGAGGAATTGATTTGAAAAGGCTAAATGTGTAGAAACAATTTCTACACGGCAGCACCAAGGGAACACGGCGTGCAAAACCGGTTTGCACGGCGTGCAGCACCTGCACGCCGCCGTGTTCCTCGCTGTGTCTCAGCACACACGGAAACAATTTCCGGTTGCACGTCTTGCCAAACCATCACACGGCGTGCACTTCATGTTTGCACGTGTTCCGAACTGAAAGCCAATACTGGAAACAATTTCCAGTTGCACGCCGTGCAAAGACAGCACACGGCGTGCACAGCATGTTAACACGGCGTGCAGCACCTGCACGCCGACGAGTTCGGAACTGAACTCATATCTGGAAACGATTTCCAGTGCACGAATGAGCAAAACAATTGAAGAAACACATCATTCACAATGATCAATTCCAAATCAATTCAAAATAGTTATTCACAATAACAGAACAAATCATTCATAATTATCAACATTGAAATCAAATTTCAATTTGTTATTCACAATAACAAAAGAACCCTAAATCAAAACACACAAACCCTAACATGCATTTTGATCTAATCAAAATAACAAATCCAATTCAACCAATGCACAAGTGGCTCTGATACCACTGTTGGGGATTAATCACACAAAACAAAATACGCAGCGGAAAGAAAACGGATTAATCCCCACCAAGGACCCATGTACATTGCATTGAATTGGAAGGAGGGTTATAGAATTACCTTAATTCTTTGCAGGTTTTGAATCAATTAGGAACCAAAGTAGCTTCCCTCTACGGTTGATCCATACGGAGCAATTCGTTCACCGCGTGCTAGCGCCGGGATTGAAGAACGATTCTTCGAACGAGAGAAGACCAAAGTTTCAAAAACCTTGGGAGATGGAGAAGGAAGAGATTTCGGCTGGCACTCCAAAAGTGGCTGCTGGAAAAAATCTGCTTCAATTGATATGTGGGCTAGGGTTTTTCATTTTAGGTTATAAAACTTCCTTTTATATCCATTAAACTTAATTATAATTATAACTTAATACCCTTATTAGTTATAATTATAAATTAACCCACACAACTTAATATTAATTCTCAATTAATATTAAATCAATTCCATTCTCCATCATACACATATGTATATTGATATTATAATTAATTATATCTCTATATAATTAAATTATAATATGCAGCATACTTTATGCAATATTAATCATATTAATATTTATATATACATATATATATATAAATATATATATCATTATATATATATTTATTCTCTTTCTCATTCATAAATTATTATCCAATAATAATTTATACCCGAAAAGATGAACTTCATTTTGCTCTTTGTGTGTGACCCCATAGGTTCATATTAATTGGCAATAAGGAAATTACCATAATGTCCTTATAGGTCACAAGCGGACTCTAGCAAGCCATTACGACTACCCAATTAACATGATTGGAATGATCCAATACCTATTTATAGAATGTCATATTCCCTTTTGTCTCTTTGATATCATGATTAATCATAAGACATGGTACACTTGTCAATCTTATATAATTAATCATATGCTTTCTCGATCTCAAAATAAACTGTTTAGACAAATCAATTGATACTCTATCAATTATTTGAGCACGGCCATGCATTTAACAGTCTTACTTATCGAGGGGCCCAGTGATATCGCTCTCTTGATAGAGAGGGACAAAATCCCATATCTGTCACTCACATCCCAAAGCATGAGTCATATTGTACCCAATCACAGCCTTTATAACTACTCTGTTACAAGCAGCGTTTGACTGCGTCAAAGCACAACATGAGTTCATCTCGGAATCAATGGTGACCTCAGGTCAAAGGAATCAGCTAATGACACTACTATAATCAAGATCAGTTGTGACACATGACCATGAACTTGATCTCATAGTGGGTCTCCAGTAACATGTTCTCTAACATATTACCCGTGAGTATAATCTGTATCTGTATACACTATATTCATCTTATGAATATCCATTATCACTCACACTAGTCTTAGTTTGTTATTATTCCCATAATAACAATCGACTAGGGATATTTAGAATAACACGATTTATTCATGGATACTTATCATAAATGCTAACATACAAACATAAATGATAATATTAATCTACACTAGATTAATCTTAGAAGTCAAATTACATAATCCAATATTGGCCTTAGGGCACAATCTCCAACAGGATACACTATTACAGTGATTATACCTTAGTTATACCTCAATTATATCTTAGTTATACCTTAGGATACACTATTACAGTGATTATACCTTAGTTATACCTCCATTATACCTTAAGATACACTATTATAATCATGGTACTTTAGTTATACCTTAATTGTACTATAAGATTCACTAATTATACCTTTATTATACCTTAAGATACACTATTACTTTGATTATATCTTGGCTATAGTTTGTTGTATTTTAGTTATTGTTTGTGATACACTAATTATACCTTAGTTATACCTTTTTTGTTATTTTTTTTTAGTTGGGATTGAAGAATATATATGCTACGGATAAGGAGATTGAGGAGCTTTCTTTGGAGAATTTTTATACGAAAAGGAACTTCTCCTTACAAAATTTGGTTGAAATAGATGATAATCAAGTTGAGCCTCCTATGGAAGAAGCTGATAGTGATGATAATCAAGTTGAGCCTGCTATGGAAGAAGCTGATGGTGTCCATGTACAAGTTGATGATGATAAGAATGATGTGGAAGTTGATGAGTTGAAGGGTTCTTCTTCTCAATCTCAAGCTTCTAGTCAAGGAGCTGTTCTATCTGATATTGCATTGTTGAAGAAATACATGGAGCAACAATTTGGATTAGTTATGTAGAAGTTGGATTATATCAGTAGCCGTGTTGATAAGCTAGTATTTCTATGTTTACTTATGATTTTATTCATATATATATATATATATATATATATATATATGTTAGGATTTTTCACCGGAAATCACCCGATAAAAGCGGAAGAACGCGGTGATTTCCTCAAATCCAGTCCCAGGAGCAATTGAGATGGAAATTGAAAAACTTAAAATTAAATAGAAAGGGATTAATTTTCTTACCAGAAAAATCTCTTTCTAGAGATGGATGAAGACTGCAGAAACCAAAGCAGATTTCCTCCTCGATTTCGTACACGAACGCCTAACGAATGCAACCCGTGCTAGCGTTGGAAAAACGAAACAATGGAAGAGAGGAGAGGGGAAGATTTCGGCCAATAGTATGCTTAGGGTTAGTTGGCCGAAATTTCACCCTAGGTTTTATACCTAGGGTGGCCGAATTCCCCTAGGGGAATTCAGGCCCAAGCTGGCTCCATTCCATTCTGTGCGGGCCCCAGTCTAATTTTAATTATTCTGGTTTAAATTAATTTCAAGCCCAATTTCAATATACCCATGTATTTAATATATTACTCCAAGTAATATATTATTTACATCTAAATTAAAATTAGTTTGACAGTTAATTTAATCCATCAAATTAAAATTAAATCTACACAAAATAAAATCATATGTAAACCTATACATATGAATATTTCCACCTAGGAAATAATCTCATAATTAATCTAATTAATTATGAAGAGCCAATTGAATATATTAATTTTATTATTATGACCAATCCAATTGATCTTTATAATATAATTAATATATACACACTTCTCCCTCCATTGCGTATACTCCAAGTATACATGTGATTCCTTAAGTCTGCATTCAGTCGTTCGATGTGTACGATCCCGTGGGCCCATCTTTATGTTGGCAGTGGGCCTATGGCCCACAGACTGCAGTTGGGCTCTAGCAAGCCACTGCAGCCCCTAATTAAGATGGAGATGGCATTCTAACTGATATCATAACCCTGTAGTTTAAACTTGTACATCCCATGTCATTGATATCAGTGTCCAACACAGAGGCATGGATTGATCACCCTCTTTTGTGTCGGGACATTAACTTGATCCCGAATGTACTGAAGCTCACAAACAAGTTCAAACTTGTTTGGGTGTGGCCACACTCTTATCAGTCACATTCATCAAGAGGCCGGTGATATCTTCTCAGTGGGTTACTGAGTGACAAATCCCATCTGCATATCCATAGCATTTCCATGCTCAGTGACATACCCGAAAGTACCCATACCTCTCCGGTTCCCGACGATCCCTACCAGACCTTCTAGGTTCGTGTGTGGCCTGGGTCGGTACTTCCAGTTGTGGAAGCTCCACCTGGGCCTCTGAGTTATCCTTTTCAGGAGCTTGTGGACCTTGAACTTCCCTGAGTTCAATGTTGCTCCCACTATCTTTCTTGGAAAGGAACTCCTTTTCTAGAAAGACCCCCTTCCTTGCCACAAACACCTTGTTCTCGGCGGGGTTGTAGAAGTAATACCCTTTGGTTTCCCTAGGGTAGCCCACAAACAGGCATTTATCAGTTTTGGGCTCCAGCTTGCCACTAGTCAATTTCTTGACATGTGCTTTGCATCCCCAAATCCTTAGGAAAGACACATTGGGCTCCTTGCCCGTCCATATCTGATATGGAGTCTTTTCTACTGCCTTAGTCGGAGTATTGTTTAAGATGAGAGCTGCTGTCTCGAGGGCGTGTCCCCAGAAACTAATTGGGAGAGATGCTTGACTCATCATTGAGCGGACCATGTCCAACAGGGTCCTATTCCTCCGTTCGGACACCCCATTCCATTGTGGTGTTCCGGGAGGAGAGAGCTGTGGAACTATTCCATGCTCTCTCAAGTATGAGTCAAACTCTAGGCTCATATACTCACCGCCTCGGTCCGATCGAAGGGTTTTGATATTCCTGCCTAGCTGGTTCTGTACCTCGTTCCTAAATTCCTTGAACCTATCAAGGGTCTCGGACTTGTGTTTCATCAGATAGACATAGCCATATCTGCTGAAATCATCCGTGAACGTGACGAAGTATAGATGCCCACCTCTGGTCGCTGCGCTCATAGGCCCACATACATCTGAATGTATTAGGTCCAATAAGCCAGTGGCCCTTTCAGCCTTCTTGTTGGAAGGCGCCTTTGTCATCTTGCCTCGTAAACATGATTCGCATGTATCAATTGACTCCAAGTCAAATGACCCTAGGACTCCAGCTTTGTGAAGCCTAGCAATGCGATTCTCGTTTATATGGCCAAGACGACAATGCCATAGGTAGACAGGATTAAGTTCATTAGGCTTAACCCTTTTTGTGTTTATGTTATAGATATGATTGGTTTCATTTAAGTCCAGGATATATAGGCCATTATTTAACAGAGCATCTCCAGAAAATAATCCCTCTCTAGATATAGAAATTCGACCATTTGAAATAGTGAAAATAAATCCAGAAATATCCAACATTGATACAGAGATAATATTCCTGCACATGGCAGGTACAAAGTAACAATGTTCTAAAATTAAAACCAATCCACTGGGCATCATTAGGTGGTATTCGCCGATCTTTACGGCAGCAACCCTTGCTCCATTCCCGACCCGCAAGTCCACCTCTCCCGACCCCAGCAACCTTCTGTTCTTAAGTCCCTGCACATTGCAACAAATGTGAGAACCACATCCAGTATCCAATACCCAGGATGTTGAAACAGTAAGGTTAATATCTATAACATAAATACCTGAAGAGGACGCACCTTGGCCCCTTCTTTGCTCTCCCATCAGCTTGGGACACGATCTCTTCCAATGACCCGCCTATCTACACCCGAAACAGACATCATCAGGACCTGCCTTCTGTTGGGCCTTGGGTTGGGCCTTGGCCTTCTTGGCTTTGACCTTTTTGGCCTTGGCCTTGGTCTTTTCCTTGGCCTTACCCTTGGCAAGAGGAGGGTTCCCCTTGTTAACCAGCAGCACCGGTGGAGTCTTCTTGATCGACTGCTTAGTAAGCTTAAGCATCCCATGCAGCACACTGACAGTGCGGTTCATCCCTTGCATATTGTAGTTAAGGATGAACTGATCATAAGAATCCGGCAAGGACGCGAGGATTGTGTCCACCGCCAACTCTTGAGAGATAGGCGATCCGAGACGGGCCAAAGTATCCAAATAGCCCTTCATCTTGAGCACGTGTGCACTCACAGATGTCCCGGCCCCCATCTTACAAGAGTGGAATGCCTTATTGGTCAGGTACCTTTCCTGACGAGCTTGCTCTTGAAACATCTCGTTAAGAGTTGTTATCATAGCATAGGCTTGGTGGTCCATAAACTGTTTTTGCAGTTCGGGGACCATGCAAGCCAACATAAGGCATGTCACATCTCGGTTGTCCTTGACGTGCACCTCGTATTCCTCCAGCTGGGCAACCGGTGGATTACATCCTTGAGGCGCAGCCGGCACAGGCCTTTTTAGCACATACTCTTTTAACTCTTGTCTTAGAACTATCCTCAAGTTCCTAGATCAGTCTAAAAAGTTAGGACCGGAAAGCTTGTCCTTTTCAAGAATGGATCACAGTGATAAGGTATTTGTGTTTGCCATTTGGGTGTTTCTACACAGAAAAACATTTAGAGTATTAATAAAGGGCTTTGTATTATTGTTCCCATATAAAATTAATAATGAATCAAGTTATTAATTTAAACCGAGTTGTTGGGCTCATGGGCCGAGATCCATATTTCATTAAGATATAGCCAAAAGAGGGTTTGGTACAACTACACCTTAACTATTTAGGTAGGAACGCCGTCCAATCCCAACCCAGGGACTCTCGGTTTGATGGGCTTGTTGGCACTTACCCATCTGTGCTTAGGGCCAGGAGAATCCTACTACCCATGCTAAGTCAAAACCTCCATCCAAGTGTTAGAGTATCCCATACTCTAACCCAATACAAAGTGACAATACTCCAGTGCATCCTGCGAGGGCATGGTCTACAACTGGCCTATTCCCACTTCTATTCGGTTTTGAATGAGGGAAGCACTTTTAAGCAACTTAGTAATTCCATTTGGTTATTAGATTCAATTATAACGGCTTACATACATAAAGCAGGTGAATGAGCTATTGGAAGATACATTCATACATGCAAATGAATATAAAACATGATTAAATAAAATTAAAATGGACTGCTATGGGCCTATATTACATCCTAATATTATTCTAGTAAACCTATACTAGAAATAGATATTAGGCGGGCCTCCATCTTCTCCTTCTGGGCTTGCACCTCCAATTGGGCTTGCACCTCCATTTGGGCTCACCACTCCATGGGCTTCTTCTTTTACAAATTTTATAATATTTAATTTAAATAAAATAAAATTACATTAAAAGGAAAAACGACACGCAGGCCGTATTTACCCAAAATAAAATTTACAACCCATCTTGTTCAAGGCCCAATAGCATCCAATTATACATTCATTCAACCATTCATATGCATCCAATACATACAATTCAAAAGCATGTCATAATGCATGATTTAAGCCCATTTAAATTATGTCTAAGCCATTATTAGGAAATCGCCAATTTTGGCCTACCATGGTTCTAACCCTTAACGGGCTTTGGGCCTCCAGCCCAGGCAGTCCAATTGCTCCCACTGGAATTGGGAAACCATGGGTCCAATTTAGCCGTCCGAGTAATTGTGCCAAAATTACCCAAACAATTTCCATTAACCATATTAATTTCCAAAATTAATATCACATGAACGAAATTAAATCATCCAAGAAACCATGCGCATTTAAACTTCACAAATTTAAACACACGAATTTTAAAACCAATTAAAATTTCAAAAATTGGGCCCCGGACCCAAAACCCGCAAAATCCAAAATACTGGGCTTGGCCCGCTGCAGCTGCCTAGCGGCTGCCCGCGGCTGCCGCCTGCAGCGGCACTGCCGCTGTGCGGCAGTCGCCGGCGGCAGCCCCGCACCCCGGGAGGCAGATTTTTTTTTATAATTAAAACAGAATAATAATAAAAAAAATATCATCCATCAAACACAAGGCAATTCTCCAAGAATACCAACAACATACAATAAAATTAAAATAACATAAACCAATATGCAAAATTAATTTCCATTGTATAAAACATATGGGAAAAATCATAAAACCCATAACATGAATCCCAATTAAAAACCTCCAATTTCAAAAATGGGATTCAACCAAATTTATCAATTTCCACGGATCAAAAGCCCGCTCTGATACCACAGTTGGGATTTTTCACCGAAAATCACCCGATAAAAGCGGAAGAATACGGTGATTTCCTCAAATCCAGTCCCAGGAGCAATTGAGATGGAAATTGAAAAACTTAAACTTATATAGAAAGGGATTAATTTTCTTACTAGAAAAATCTCTTTCTAGAGATGGATGAAGACTGCAGAAACCAAAGCAGATTTCCTCCTCGATTTCGTACACGAACGCCTAACGAATGCAACCCGTGCTAGCGTTGGAAAAACGAAACAATGGAAGAGAGGAGAGGGGAAGATTTCTGCCAATAGTATGCTTAGGGTTAGTTGGCCAAAATTTCACCCTAGGTTTTATACCTAGGGTGGCCGAATTCCCCTAGGGGAATTCAGGCCCAAGCTGGCTCCATTCCATTCTGTGCAGGCTTCCATGTTTTAATTTAGGCCCAGTCTAATTTTAATTATTCTGGTTTAAATTAATTTCAAGCCCAATTTCAATATACCCATGTATTTAATATATTACTCCAAGTAATATATTATTTACATCTAAATTAAAATTAGTTTGACAATTAATTTAATCCATCAAATTAAAATTAAATCTACACAAAATAAAATCATATGTAAACCTATACATATGAATATTTCCACCTAGGAAATAATCTCATAATTAATCTAATTAATTATGAAGAGCCAATTGAATATATTAATTTTATTATTATGACCAATCCAATTGATCTTTATAATATAATTAATATATACACACTTCTCCCTCCATTGCGTATACTCCAAGTATACATGTGATTCCTTAAGTCTGCATTCAGTCGTTCTATGTGTACGATCCCGTGGGCCCATCTTTATGTTGGCAGTGGGCCTATGGCCCACAGACTGCAATTGGGCTCTAGTAAGCCACTACAGCCCCCAATTAAGATGGAGATGGCAGTCTAACTGATATCATAACCCTGTAGTTTAAACTTGTACATCCCATGTCATTGACATCGGTGTCCAACACAGAGGCATGGATTGATCACCCTCTTTTGTGTTCGGACATTAACTTGATCCCGAATGTACTGAAGCTCACAAACAAGTTCCAACTTGTTTGGGTGTGGCCACACTCTTATCAGTCACATTCATCAAGAGGCCGGTGATATCTTCTTAGTGGGTTACTGAGTGACAAATCCCATCTACATATCCATAGCATTGCCATGCTCGGTGACATACCCGAAAGTACCCATACTTGGCACCCTATTACAGGCCCTTTAGGCGTACCCCTAAGTATGTGACTTCACATGTAACACCATCATATGGTCAGGTCAAAGGATCCATACAAGTACTACACGAGAATCCATTGTGATACTATACCATGTGGATTACTCGTTAATTGGATCTATCCAGCACCATGCTCCCAGGCATGTACCCATTAACTTGGCTGACATTCCATGTCCAATGACCGGTAAGACCCGCCATACAACCATGTTAATGATAGTCTATTGTTCCATTCATTCCCATGACTGGAACAGACTACGGATCTATTTATGGTCATATCGTTTACCCTATCCATGGTCTTACTGCCAAGTGCATGACACTTGTCATCATGAATATAGACATGTCCATTGGATACTTCATTTAATATATTGCACAAGATAGATATAATAAATGAATTGATGCCTTTATTAATAACACAAATGAGTACAACACATAAATCCAATAAATGTATAGTACAAATACAAGGACCAATGCCTTGGGACTAGGGCATTTCCAACAATATATATATTCTATTTTTTAACTTTTGTGTTTTTATTTTTTGTTTTTTAAAGGAAACCTCAAGGGACTTTGTGAATAAGGTTTCGTCTGATGGGGGTGATGAGGGCGATGATGATATGGATCATGAGGTTAGTAAATTGATCATCACTATTTTTACTATTTGTATCTTACTATACATGAGTTATTTTTTTGGGATAAACTGATTATACCTTGGTTATACATTCTGATACGTTAATTATACTTTTAAGTATACTTAGTTATGCCTTAATTATACCTTAAGATACACTGTTACAGTAATTATACCTTAGTTATACCTTAATCATATTTTAAGATACACTATTATACCTTAGTTATACATGATTATACCTTAGTTATACCTTGATTATACCTTAAGATACACTTATACCTTAGTTATATAGTCATTATACCTTAGATATACCTTAAGATACACTATTTCATGGATTATACCTTAGTTATACCTTAATTATACCTTAAGATACACTTATACCTTAATTATATAGTCATTATACCTTAGATATACCTTAAGATACACTATTTCATGGATTATACGTTAGTTATACCTTAATTATATCTTAAGATACACTATTATACCTTAATTATACTTTAAGATACACTATTAGAATGATTATACCTTATTTATACCTTAATTATATGTTAAGATACACTTTTATACCTTTGATTCATTTATACATTTGTTTTGCTTTGCAGTATGTTGATAGTCAAGCACAGGAGGATAAGGATGAGAATATAGAGGATAAGGAGGATAAGGGTGATGGAATGGATGCTGAAGATAAGGAGGATGTTGGTATGGAAGGGCAGTTGAAGACTGATGGATTAGATTCTGAAGAGAAGGAGGATATTGTTGAAGGAAGTTTTAGTTTTGATGATGTGGTGCCAGAGAGGGCAATAGTTATGTATAAACCTCCTATTGTTCCACCAATAACAATGAGGGATCCAGAGTTTGATTGCACAAGGTATTTCAACTTCGATGCTATCACTACATTTGCTGATGAGGTTGTATTGTCTTTGTGTGATCAATTAGAGATCCCTGATGTTGCTAATAAGGAGAATGCTATTGAGGGGTGTGAGCAAGAAGGTGTTAGTGTTAATGAGGAGGGTTCTGTTGTTGGTAATGAAGTAGGTGCCGGAAAAGGAAATTTGGATTCTGACACAGAGCACCAAGCTGTTGTTGCTCTTGAAAAGCTTAAACTGGCTGTATGTTTTTTGTATTTATGATTTTTGTATTTTTTTATACTTTGATTATATGCTGTATTATAATCTGATACATTATTCATTGTTATACACTTATTGTTCATTGTTATACAATCTTTATACACTGCTTATACATTATTTTTTACACTGTTTATACATTGTTATACACTTCTTATACATTGTTATGCATTTATATATTGTTATGAATTGTTTATACACTGTTTATACACTATTTTTACACTTCTTATACACTGTTATACACTGTTTTTACACTTCTTATACACTGTTATACACTTCTTATACATTGTTAGGCATTTATGAATAGTTTATACACTGTTTATACACTGTTATACAATGTTTATACATTGTTATACACTTCTTATACATTGTGATGCATTTATATGTTGTTATGAATAGTTTATACACTGTTATACACTGTTTATACATTGTTTATACATTGCTTATTTGAATATAATGATTATATTTCTGACTTTACTGATTACATGTGATATGGTATTGATTCTATGTGTTTCTTAGACTTTATTAATCCTGATATTTTGGATGAACTTGAAGTTGAGGATTATGAGAGAGTATATTCTATCAAAGATGTGCGTATGTTTTTTTTTTTTTTTTTATGTTGGGTTTTTATCTTTCTTGTTGTTTTCTTGTTTTTTCAGGATAATGATATTGTCGCTATTGAGGATGAAGTTGTGAAGAAGGGAATTTATAAAAGGAGGAGGAGAGTTGGTGGTGGTCGGGCGGTTTCTTCACCTTACACGACTAAATTTGGTTCTGATGAAAAGGTGTTGAAGGCTGTTACTGGATCATTTGTGTTGGATGATTTGTGCGAGTTAGGCGAGTATCCTCGTGATGATCAACTCACTCGTGATTTCATCCGATTTATTAACAAGAATAAATAAGCAGCTAAAAAGTAATTTTTTTTTCTTTTTCTTGTGTTGTTTCTTTTAAGTTTTTTTTTTATTTATGTTATGTCCTTTGTTTTTTTTTCCTCTTTTCCAGTTCAAGAAACAACTAGTATGCTCCCAAGAATAATCTGTTAAATCCTCCTTTGCGTTATGGTGATGCTACAATCGATTCAAAGACTTTCTTGCTTGAATTGTATACTCCTGACGAGTATTTAAGTAGTACTATAAGTATTTTTGTCTCTTATACATTAGTTATATTTTAGTTATACCTTACTTATACTTTAAGATATATTACTAGAGTGATTATACTTTAGTTATACATTAATTATACCTAAAAGATATACTATTATAGTGATTATACTTTATTTATACGTTAATTATACTTTAGTTATACATTATTTATACATTATGAGGGATTATTACATTGGTTATACATTATTTATACTTCAGGTATACATTAAGATGTACTATTATTATATGTTATGCAAGAATTATACATTTTTTATACATTACTTATACATTTTTTGTATATTTGTTTATGATACACTGATTATACAATTATTATACTTTAGTTATACACTGATTATACCTTTGTTATACCTTTTGGTACAGTGATTATATATTAGTTATATCTCTAGTTTGTTATTTTTGTCTTGTACATTGATTATACACAGTTTATACCTTAATCATACATTGTACACAGTTTATACACTGGTTATACACAGTTTATACCTTAATTATACATTGTATAATCACTGATTATACTTATAAATGATTTTTTTTGTTAGCATATGGATGTAATCATATATTATCTGAGGAAGAAGGGCAAATATTATGATCGCATAACATATAACTTCACAACTACTGATATGAGGTTTGATGTAAGTGTGAAGTATATGTTTGGACAAGTGGATCCTATTCTTGGGAGTGGTGGGATTTTTAATCAGTTAAGATTTGATGATACCATCACCTGATTCATGATGGGTGCTGATTTATGGACAGGGAGGCCATGGTCTAATGTAGATGAAGTGTTGATGCCAATTCATGTTGGACAAAATCATTAGGTTTTGGGAAGGTTTTGCTTGAGGTTGAGGAAGCTCTTCATATACGATTCCTATTGGGGTAGATGTACTGTGATTCAACTGCTGAAGGGGCTAATGACTATGCTGTAATTCTTCCATACTATCTGCATCATTGGTCAATTCTCAGTGGCAGGGTTGATCTTCTGGAATCTGATGTGTATAGTGTTGGGAATCCTTTACGTCCTGTCGCAGTGGAAATTGTCAAAGGTTTACCTCAGCAGTCTGACAGGTGTGTTATATTTATTTTTTGTTATATTTTCATTAAATGTTATTTGTTCTTTGTAATACAAGGATCATACTGAGTTATACTTGCTGATAAACTGATTATACCTTAGTTATACTTTCTGATTCGTTAGTTATACATTAGTTATACTTCAGTTATACCTTTGTTATACCTTAGTTATGCATGTGATACACTGTTTATAGCTTAGTTATACCCCAATTATACCTTAGTTATACCTTAAGATGCACTATTATAGTGATTATACCTTAGTTATACCTTAGTTTTACCTTAAGATGCACTATTACAGTGATTATACGTTATTTATACCTCAATTATACCTTAGTTATACCTTAAGATACACTATTACAGTGATTATGGCTTAGTTGTACGTCAATTATACCTTAGTTATACCTTAAGATATACTATTACAGTGATTATACCTTATTTATACCTCAATTATACTGTAGTATGCTTTAAGATACACTATTACAGTTTTTATACCTTAGTTATAACTTAATTATACCTTAAGATACCTTAAGATACCTTGTTACATTGATTATACATCACTTATACCTTAATTATACCTTCAGATACAATATTACAGTGTTTATACCTTATTTATACCGCAATTATACCTTAGTTATACCTTAAGATGCATTATTACAGTGATTATACCTTATTTATACCGTAATTATACCATAGCTTTACCTTAAGATGCACTATTACAGTGATTATACGTTATTTATACCTCAATTATACCTTAAGATACACTATTACACTGATTATGGATTAGTTGTACGTCAATTATACCTTAATTATACCTTCAGATACACTATTACAGTGCTTATACCGTACTTGTGCCTTAAGTTACACTATTCTAGTGATTATACCTTATTTGTACCTCAATTATACCTTAGTTATACCTTAAGATACACTATTACAGTGATTATACCTTAGTTGTACGTTAATTATACTTTAGTTGTACCTTATGATACACTATTACAGTGTTTATACCTCAGACATACCTTAAGTTACACTATTACAGTGTTTATACATCATTTATACATCAATTATACCTTATTTATACCTTAAGTTACACTATTACAGTGATTATATCTTATTTGTACCTCAATTATACCTTAGTTATACCTTAAGATACACTATTACAGTGATTATACCTTAGTTATACCTTAATTATATCTTAAGATACCTTATTACATTGATTATCCATCACTTATACATTAATCATTTATATGGTTATTGATACCATGTTTATACCTTTTTTTTTCAGTGATTGTGGAGTTTTTGTGTTGAGCTTTGCTGAGTATCTCATAGAGCAAAAGCCTTTCCCAGATCCATTTGATGTTAAAGCTCATCGGACAAGGTTGGTAGTTTCATTGTATAACCATGGAGTATTAAGGAATGAGAACGAAGAAGAAAGCAATAATGAATATGTTCGTCCAATGGATGTGTAAAGTATTTTTTGTTTCAAATACAGCAATTTTATTGAATGAAAAAATGCAAGTGTAAAGTTTTTTTTATTCAATACAATTCAATTCAGTACAACAATCAGTTAATCATTGTTTTGCTCCTCCACATGTTCTCCTGTTATGGCCTGGATTGCCACAAGTTCCACATTTTACTTTCATTTTTGTTTTTCTCTCCCAAGCTTCTCTGAATCTCTGTTTCTTTGGTCTTCCTGCTTTTTGTTTTGCTTCTGGTGGATTGAGTTATTGATCCCTTATATCTTGAGGTATGTCCCACATATCTTTTGAAGGCATTGAGTATATTGTTGCTTCATAAGTTGCTAACATTTTCTATTTTGTGTAGTAAGGGGAGCAGTAATTATATGTGTTGAGGTGGAATTTCCTTATGTATGCAAGGGCATGTGGACATAGAAGCTCATCCATTTGGAATCTGTTGTAAGTACATGTCTTTTCTTTCATGTCAACTATTTAATCTATCCCGTTTCTTGTGACTGTTACCAGATTACCTGTGGATGGTTTTACCTGCATTTTTTGTAATCAATATTATGTGTATGTAGTGTATATTGAATGTATAATAGAAGTGATCAGTTGTGAATTTGAACCTGCATTTTCAATGCTCGTATGTAGTTTGCTTGCAGTACTTGTTCTTGCCTTTGTGTGAGTATTGTCATCGTTGCCTATGCAATGCTTCTATTTTTGTATATGAGATCTTGTAGCATGTGTTGGGATTTTTCACCGGAAATCACCCGATAAAAGCGGAAGAACGCGATGATTTCCTCAAATCCGTGCCCAGGAGCAATTGAAATGGAAATTGTAAAACAAAAATTTAATAGAAAGAGATAATTCTCTTACCCGGAATATCTCTTCCAAAGATGGATGAAGACTGCAGGAATCAATGCAGAATCCCTCCTCGTTCACATACAAGAAAGCCTAACGAACACGACCCGTGCAAGCGTCGGAAAAACACGAACTATGGAGAGGAGAGACTAGTGAATTTCGGCTATGGTGTGTTCATTGTGTGTTGGCCGAAATTCCCAGGGTTAAAAACCCTGGGTTGGCCGAATTCCCTAAGGGAATTAGGGCCCAGCTTGGCTCAACCATTTTGCGTGGGCTTCCTTCTTTTAATTTAGGCCCAATCTTATTTTAATTAATCTGGTTTAAATTAATTTCAAGCCCAACTTTAATATACTCATGTATTTAATATATTACACCAAGTAATATATTATTTACATTTAAATTAAAATTGGTTTGAGCAATTAATTTAATCCATCAAATTAAAATTAGATCTTCACAAAATAAAATCATATGTAAACCTATACATATGAATATTTCCACCCAGGAAATAATTTCATAACTAATCCAATTAATTACGAAGAGCCAATTAAATATATTAATTTTATTATTAGGATCAATCCAATTGATCTTTATAATATAATTAATATATATATACCTCTCTCTCCAGAGTGTATACTCCAAGCATACATGTGTTAAGTCGGTGTTCAGTCGCTCAATGTGTACGATCCCGTGGGCCCATCTTTATGTTGGCAGCGGGCCTTTAGCCCACAGACTGCAGTTGGGCTCTAGCAAGCCACTGCAGCCCGCAATTAAGATGGAGATGGCAGTCTAATTGTTATCATAACCCTGTAGTTTAAACTTGTACATCCCATGTCATTGATATTGGTGTCCTACACAGAGGCATGGATTGATCACCCTCTTTTGTGTCGGACATTAACTTGATCCCGAATGCACTGAAGCTCACAAACAAGTTCCCACTTGTTTGGGTGTGGCCACACTCTTATCAGTCACATTCATCAAGAGGCCGGTGATATCTTCCCAGTGGACTGCTGAGTGACAAATCCCTTCTGCATATCCATAGCATTACCATGCTACGTGACATACCCGAAAGTACCCATACTTGGCACCCTATTACAGGCCCTTTAGGCATACCCCTAAGTATGTGACCTCACATGTAACACCATCATATGGTCATGTCAAAGGATCCATACAATTACTACACGAGAATCACTTGTGATACTATACCATGTGGATTTCTCGTTAAGTGGATCTATCCAGTACCATGCCCCTTATGCATGTACCCATTAACTTGGTTAACATTTCATGTCCAATGACCGGTAAGACACCGCCATACAACCAGGCTAATGATAGTCTCTTGTTCCATTCATTCCCATGACTGGAATAGACTACGGATCTATTTATGGTCATATCGTTTACCCTATCCATGGTTTTAGTGCCAAGTGCAGGACACTGGTCATCATGGATATGGATATGTCCATTGGATACTTCATTTAATATATTGCACAAGATAAATATAATAAATGAATTAATGCCTTTATTAATAACACAAATAAGTATAATACATGAATCCAATTAATGTATGATACAAATACAAGGACCAATGCCTCGGGACTAGGGCATATCCAGCAGCATGCTCTATAGGTACTCCACTAGAGTCGTTATTGGTAAGTCTTTTGCTGCTTTGTTGAGAGAGTTTATTGACTCTGCAATGTTTGATGTCAATATGTTGTATCTGTTGTTTGTTGAGTGTACTCTACTCCATTTGTCATACCCAACATCTTGAAGGTACGCTGGGATTTTTTTGTTGATAGTTTCCAGTTCAGTCATGTACTTATTGAAATCCTCTATCGTGTATGCTCTTGTTGCTTTGTTGAAGTACTTCTTCATGTCTTTTGTGTTTTTTTTGTATTTGAGTTTGAGGCTTTGCAGCAGATGGAATGCACAGACACAATGTGGAACAACTGGTAGCACTGTTTTTGAAGCTTTTTCTATGCTCTTATGTCTGTCTGAAACTATAACCATTTCTTGTCTCTGTCCATACGCGTTTTTGAATTGTTTGAAAAACCATTCCCATGATTCATGATTTTCTCCATCAACTACTGCAAAGGCCAACGGGAAGATCATCTCTACATTTGTCAGTTTGTTGTATATTAGTATAATATTTTTGTTTATTATTTTATACCATAATTATATTTGTAGTTGAATTACACTATTACAATGATTATACCTTAGTTATACCTCAATTATACCTTAGTTATACCTTAGTTATACCCTAGTTATACCTTAGGATATACTATTACAGTGATTATACCTTAGTTATACCGCAATTATACCTTAGTTATACCTTAAGATACACTATTACAATCATTATACTTTAGTTATATCTTAATTATACTATAAGATTCACTAATTATACCTTTATTATACCTTAATTATACCTTAATTACACTATAAGATTCACTAATTATACCTTCATTATTGTGAGCGGACGACGCGTTTTCGACAGGAAGCGAGACTCTCTTTCGGAAAGGGCACCACGATCTCGGGCGGGCCCCTCCCTCGCGTGGGGTTTTTATGAATGGAAAATCGGTTTTGGAAAATAAATGGAATTAATACATAAAAGAACCGAGACCTAAGTCTCGATGGATATTGTAGAGTCACCACCCGGCTCAGCTCAACTTGGAAATTCTTAAGGTAGCTGAACCGGACGAACGGTCGCTACACTATCCAGAGATTTGGGTCCGGACAAGTCCCTTATTTCATGTCTAATTAAGATAAATATTGCCAATGTTCTCAAATGGTATTTCAAAAATCTAAAGTCAATTTTATTGGAATAAATCTAAACTGAATATTTGTCCATTAAAGATGTTGCCATTTCTGGGGCTGAGTGAAGAAGTGCTAAAGAAATCCTCAACAGTCATCCAAGCATATGATGACTCCAAAAGAACAGTGATAGGACGTTTGAGGCGGAAGTAGACGTTGGGCCAGTTAGGTCCACAGTTGCCTTTACGGTGATTGACATCCCAGTCACATTTTCCGTGTTGCTCGGAAGGCCCTGGTTCCATCCTTTGGGAGGTGTCCCTTCCACATTGCATCAAAAGATCAAATTCTCTATGAATGGCAGGATTGTGACAGTTGAGGCAGACGCCCAATCGATGGTAGCTGCAGTGCATAAAGGAGTGGTTCCTTTTGGCGGATTTCAAGTTGCTGTCATTAAGGAGGAAGAAACCACAGATGCCCTTATGGTCCTTTACGAGAATTACATGCCGGAGTGGCTATCCCGGTACCTGTATAAGCAGAACTTTGTTCGGGAATGGGACTCGGGATTAATTTTCAAGGTTTGCCAGAATTCAAGATCGACTCGGGAAAGTCGAAGCATGCGGCCTTGGTTATGTAGAGGGGTCATCCGAGTAGAAGAACCTGAAAAAGGGCAAGAATGGCAAGGTCATGATGAAGCCATTTCTGAAGGCAGGAGAAAGCCTTTACAAGGGCCAAGCTGAACCGGTGCTGGTTGAAAATGTCGAGTACCCTTGCTTTGAGATCTTCACAAATGTTGTGGATTTTGAGAAAAGTCAGGAGGAGCCAGTAGCCCCTGAAATGGTAGAAGAAACCATTGTTGAATCTGATGTGCTGCAAGGTGAATCGCATAAAGAGATGGAGGCGACAGTAAAGGTGGCCGAAGAAGAAGAAGAAAAGGAAGCCTGCGCTGAAACTACAGAAATCATCTCAGGTGCTTTGACTACTGTATTGAACAAAGCTTTTCGAAAGACCAACTAAGGATTTGGCGAAGAACTGATGACGAAAGTGAACTTAGACTCTGTGGTTTTTGAAATTGCCAAGATTATGGAAAAAGCTAAGGCACAGGTGGCCGAGAAAGCGGCAGTCCCGGATGATGCTTTGAAAGGGGAGATTGAAGCTGATGAAGAACAAGGCCCTCCGCCTGTGAAGGATGAAAATGATTTCGTTGTATCTATTTCTTCCATTTTCAATGTAACTGATGTACTTTATTATAAGTTCAATGCAATGAAATCCCAGTTTGCTTACTTGTGTGATGTTTATCCTGACAATTCTAGGCATGCATTTAAATCACCATCAAGCATATTTAGCATACATGACACTGCATTGCATCAAATCAATATAAGTACAGATGAAAACCCTAAAATGGTACTCATTTCACACGAGCTTAAATCCGAGGAAGAGAAAGAATTAATAAAAATACTCCAAAAACATGTTAAAGCTTTCGCCTGGTCGTATGAAGACATGCCAAGTGTGGACACAGAAATAGCAGTGCACAAAATCCCAACGGACCCCAAGTTCAGACCGGTAAAGCAAAAGTTGAGAAGACTAAGGCCGAAATGGGCTACGCTGGTGAAGGAAGAAGTGGCCAAATAGATAGATGCCAGGTTTCTCGAAGTGGTGGAGTATACGGAATGGCTAGCCAACATTGTCCCTGTGCCTAAAAAGGATGGAAGGGTCAGAATATGTGTCGACTACAGGGACCTAAATAAGGCATGTCCAAAAGATAACTTTCCGCTACCCCATATTGACGTTCTGGTTGATAGCGCAGCAAAAGCGGCAATGTACTCCTACATGGATGGCTTTTCAGGGTATAACCAAATCTTGATGGATGTGATCGATAAGGTGAAGACATCATTCATCACAGAATGGGGCACTTTCTGCTATAGAGTGATGCCCTTCGGGTTAAAGAATGCCGGCTGTAAGCACCGGAATTTTACTTTCAAAAAAAAAAAAAAAAAAAAAAAAGAGTATAGTCGTACGACTATTGATACAGTCGTACGACTGTAGTCAAACTACAGTCGTACGACTGTAGATCTACCCATAAAAGCAGAAAAAGAAAGACAGAGAAGGAGGGGGGACGAAAAAAAAGAAAAGAAGAGAAAGAAAAACGGACAGACAGAGAGAAAGGGAGAAAAAGAGAAAGAAGAGAAAACCAAAGGAAAAAAGGAGGAAATCCTCATCAAAATCCTCAGCATTTTGGAAATCTCTGGAGTCAAATTTCAAACCCTAACTCAAGGAGAAAAGTCCGGATTTTAGTGGATTGGAGCGACGCCAGGGGTCAATCCTACGGTGGACGCACGCCACGGAGGTAAATACCCCTTTTCCTCTCTCTTTTATAAGCTTTCTGGGTGTTTGGTGTGTTTTTGTTGCATTTCTGTCGATTTTTCTGCGTTTCTGCTCCTGGAAATCAAGAACAGTACTGTTCTTGAGTTGATGAACAGTCGTACGACTGTAGTTACAGTCGTACGACTGTAGTTGATTTCCAGGCAATTCTCTTTCCAGCTTGTTTTAAAGAAGATTTTGGCAAAATCCTAAATTTTCAGCATCTACAGTCGTACGACTGTAGTTACAGTCGTACGACTGTAGTTGATTTTCCACGACTGTAAATTTACAGTCGTACCCCTGTAGTTTTCAGAATCAGAATTTTACCTTTAAAACCCAAAAATTTCATAAAAAATCCATAAAAATCCCCAAAAATTCCCAAAAATTCCCAAAAATCCCAAAAAATTAGAAAACCCCAAAAATCATCAAAATGAATTTTGTTGTGTGCATCCCGACCGTAGATTCAATTTTCAGTAAATTTGCATTTAGAACAATTCAACGACGGAGACTCAGTTCTCCTGAAAACCGACCCACTTAAATATGCAAAAATGCATGTAAACCGGAAAAATGTCTTCTAAAATGATTTTTTCCACAAAACCAAAAATACAGGGACGTTTTAAAATGTTTTCCAGGTCTAACCGGGACGGCTAGCCGAGCCAACCCAGTTATCCCCTAAATGCATGCCCCCAATTCCTGATTTCCCATTCTGTCTGTTTGAGTCCAACTTGTGGCGTGCTGTATATATTGTGCTAACCCTCTGTTTTGCAGGTTTTAATTTTCTTTTTATTTTTATTTTTAATGTATTTTAATAGATTAAATCGTGTATTTAGGCGGTTGTATTTTTCTAGATTCTCGTGTATATAGGCGATTGTATAAGTGAGGCGAGAGTTTTTATTTTTCCATTCGATTTGGTTGTAAGCCAATTAATATTTATTTCTTTTCCTTATTTTTGTATTAAATGTTTTGTATGCGCGCTGTATGCCTTTATATTCAATAAAATGGACTTTAGATTTTGAAATATCATTGGGAACATTAGCAATATTTATTTTAATTAGACACGAAATAAGGGACTTGACCGGACCCGAATCTCTGGATAGTGTAGCGGCCGTTCGTCCGGTTCAGCTACATAAGAATTTCCCGGTTGAGTTGAGCTGGGTGGCGACTCTACAACACCCATCGAGACTCAGGTCTCGGTTCTTTTATGCATTAATTCCATTTATTTTCCAAAACGCGGATTTCCTTTATAAAAACCCCACGCGAGGGAGGGGCTCGCCCGAGATCGTGGCGCCCCATTCCGAAAGGGAGTCCCGCGTCCCGTCGAAAACGCGTCGTCCGCTCACAGTGGCGACTCTGCTGGGGAATTATTCAAAAAGTTTTCTTAAAAACTTAAAAGAATATTGACAAGCCCTGAAAAGTGTCTAATTAAAATAACGTGGATGATTCTCTTTTGGTATTTTATTTGCATCTTAGTTAGCCATTTTTGCATTAGATTTAGTATCCATTTATAGCCCGGTGGATTGTTGAAGTGTCGCCTAAGTTCCTCCTGGTCTTAGGGGCACGAATACGAAACACCACTCATAGCCTCGTATGAACCCCTTCGTTCGGACCCTTGAGTGGGGAGAAGTGAGGAGTATATTTTGCTATGGGAACCTTGATTTTTAACCCGACTTGGACCGAACCCATATAGGCAGCCCTAGTTGGATTCCCTTAGGATACCAAAATAATTGTGTGAATAATAATAAAGTCGCGCCTTCACCACCCCCCGTTGGTGATTGAAGTGAACCCCGCCTAGGACTCGGTTAGAAATCTTCGAGACCGACCACGTTGGAGGAATAAGGTTGGAAGAATTCGTTTTGCTTGCTATGTGTTCTTCACCATTTCGTGACACATCGCCGACGCATGCATAACATACCATAATCACCATTTTCCATACATATGACATACCATACACAAACATCTTTGTGTGATACTAACCCACATTTTTTTATGCAGCCATTTTGCATTTTATTTCGTGTGTAAAACATTAATTCATCCGTTTGCCACTCATACTAACTCTTTCTTTTTCATCCATAACATTAAATTTGTGTGACTAGCATTTTCCACATGGCATACATAACATCATTATGTGTGTCATGTATCCTAACCCACATTTTTATGCAGCCATTTGCATTTTATTTCGTGTGTAAAACATTAATTCATTTGTTTGTCATTCACACTAACTCTTTCTTTTTCAGCCCTAACATTATATTTGTGTGATTGGCATTTTTCACATAGCATACATAACAACATTATGTGTGTCATGCATCCTAATCCACATTTTTATGCAGCCACGTGCATTTTTATTTTCGTGTGCAATCATTAAATCATCCGCTTGCCATTCATACTAACCATTTCTTTTTCAGCCATAACATTATATTTGTGTGATTAGTATTTTTCACATAGCATACATAACACCATTTTGTATGTCATGCATTCTAACCATGTTTTGTGCAGCCATTTGCATTTTGTATGTCATAGCATTCACGACATATCACCTAAATTAAATTAGGGGCATTCCAAGGACGCCCACCATGATCATATCATTCCATCATATATCGGGTATCCTAAAATACCCGTGTTTTGCCAATGCACCGAATTGCATTCGGCCACTCCACCAAATCATTTCATTCAGTAGAGACCACAATGGTCCTAGGTGTATTTCCGTGTGACGATCCACACGAGACATTTCATGACATCATACCCGTTCGTCATAAACATCATACAACACTGTGATCCACATCGGGTTACGTCATGACATTACTATATCATTCAAGGCGCTTCCCGAGTGCCGGATTAGTACGTATGTAGGGGTATTTCATAACATCCCAAATCATGAAAGGTGTTCCCCGGACGCCAAGCTTTTGTCCGTGTACCTGTTACACGTGACTCTCTCATAACATCATTTCATTTCATACGCTCAAAAGCATCAGAACTCTGTCCATGGGCCGGTCCCATGTGACACTTCACATCATCTTATAGACCTTCAAAGTGTCAACTCCGTCCGTGTGTCGTTACACACAAGACCATTTCACGAAATTCATTAGGTGCCTTGAAAGCACCGAACTCTCATCCGTGTGGCGGTCCACACGTGACATTTTGCATAGCATCGGGTGTTCTTGGGATGTCCAAAAATAAAAATAAAAATAAAAATAAACACGAAGGGATCACCCTCATTATCTCACGATGTACATATCATTCATCCATCAAACATTCAAACACTCCATCAAATGTTCAAGTGTTCCATAAGCACTGAGCACTTCACAGCATACACTACCGTCATTTAAGTGTTCCAAAAACGCTAGAAACTCCATCAAGCCCTTTAGGTCCTCCTTAATCATTAGAAACCCTTTCCTTGTGTCCCGCACACCCAAATACCAAAATATCCTCCCCGTGTAAGACTAAGCTCTACACGTACTGTTCCAAATCTTTCTGTGCAAGACCAGCTCTGCACGTACCGCATCAAACTCTACATTTCCTCCCCGTGTAAGACTAAGCTCTACACGTATCGCTCCAAATTTTCCCGTGTAAGACAAGCTCTACACGTATCATTCCAAATTCCCCGTGCAAGACCAGCTCTGCACGTACCGCATCAAATTCCATAGTTCCTTCCTGTGCAAGACCAGCTCTGCACGTATCGCTCCAAATTCCCCGTGCAAGACCAGCTCTGCATGTATCGCATCAAACTCTATCCTTCCTCCCCGTGCAAGACCAGCTCTGCACGTATCACATCAAACTCTATCCATCCTCCCCGTGTAAGACCAGCTCTGCACGTATCGTTCCAAATTCCCCGTGCAAGACCAGCTCTGCACGTATCGCATCAAATTCTACCCATCCTTCCCGTGCAAGACCAGCTCTGCACGTATCGTTCCAAATTCCCCGTGCAAGACCAGCTCTGCATGTATCGCATCAAATTCTACCCATCCTTCCCGTGCAAGACCAGCTCTGCACGTATCGTTCCAAATTCCCCGTGCAAGACCAGCTCTGCATGTATCGCATCAAACTCTATCCATCCTCCCCGTGTAAGACAAGCTCTGCACGTATCGTTCCAAAATTCCCCGTGCAAGACCAGCTCTGCACGTATCGTATCAAATTCTACCCATCCTTCCCGTGCAAGACCAGCTATGCACGTATCATTCCAAATTCCCCGTGCAAGACCAGCTCTGCACGTACCGCATCAAACTCTACACTTCCTTCCCCCGTGTAAGATCCGCTCTACACGTATCGCTCTAAACACCACACCTCTTCCCGTGTAAGATCCGCTCTACACGTACCGCTCTAAACATTAAACCTCTTCCCGTGTAAGATCCGCTCTACACGTACCGCTCTAAACATTAAACCTCTTCCCGTGTAAGATCCGCTCTACACGTACCGCTTTAATCACTACATCTCCTTCCCGTGTAAGATCCGCTCTACACGTACCATTTCAAATGTCAACTCTCTTCCCGTGTAAGATACGCTCTACATGGGAATCCTTCGCAAGTATCACCTTGCTTCGATCCGTGGACATCCTGTGTGTCATTTTATCCATGTGGTGTATATTTATATGCCACGCCATACTTCAGCATATAGCTTCATCAACCACAGTTATTGCATTTTGCATGTTTCCATTCCTGGCTTTGTGTGCACATGACTAGCTTAGGATTGCATAACATGACATGGCATCACATGGCATCATCATTCACGCGTGCATGCATCACATCTCGCATTCATACCTGCATCATCCCTTGACTTGGTATTCTCCGTGCACATGCCCCAGTCGATGCTAACAGGTATTTTTATCAGGACAGAAAAGGAAAGGAGTCTCGAGAATGGCTGGCCCAGTGAACTTCAACACTGTAACAGATGTCCTCGATGATTATGTTGCCTCATCGCGATTCCGAAAAGCGGTCAGGGAAGAGGCAGCGGCAATGTTGAAGGAAATGCTAGGAGGTGACCTGGACAAGGTGGAAAAGCTGACAACAAGGTGCTCTGAATTGGAGGCACGTGTGATTGAGCTTGAGGGAGTAATAAAAGGGCTGACTGGTGAAGCAGAATCGAAGGCCCCCCTCAAAGCCATTACTGACCTTGTTCCGCAACTAACCAGGTGTCCACTCTCCAAGGGTGACGGAAAGGGCATATCCCCGTGGCCTTTCTTGCTGAGCCAATTATTTGCCAAATGCAGAAAAGAGGGGCTACTACAGAGCGTCAAGCCGTACGTGGAGCCGGCGCCAGATCAAAAGAACAACTTCTGTACCTATCATGTAACGACGGGTCACCGAACCAATGCTTGCTATATTTTAAGGAAGGAGATCCGGAAGTTAGTTGATGAGGGAAGATTAAAGGTGCCATCCACTACTAATGAGCAACTAGGGGCAAGCAGGGGGACTGGCAAGGAAATTCCTCAAACCTCCCGGGGAGAGGAATATGATGAAGAACTCCTAAGCCTGATTTGATGAAAGTGGGGCAGTGACATTGAAGCAGGGGCAGTGACCGAATAAGGAATAGTCGGGCGCTGTGAGATCAATACCTTTAGAGGCTCCTTCTCGTAGGGAACTCATTTTGTTGTAAAGTGTATTGAACTCATTTTGAATGCAATGCATCTTGTTATTTTCTTACTCATGTGGTGATTACATGTATATGGCATTAAGCATGCATTTGATCATCTGAAACGACATTGTCCATCACGCATAATATTAAGATGCATGACATCAATCTGAGTCTTACAGGGAATTTACAAGTGAACCTGACTTCGATAAAGCCCTTTTCTTCAAAAAAAAAAAAAAAAAAAAAGAGAGAGAGAAAGAGAAAAGTCTGCTAAGCAAACAATGGGATGGTACCATATCCTTCGAATCAATTGCCAGCCTAGATCAGTGATCCCTATAAACCACGATCCAAAAATGCTGTTGGTCTTGCCCTAAAAGTTTCAACTTGGACAGCCCACAATACACTCAAATCATTCCAAACCAAGGACCATTTCCAAGTTTCAGAGCCAAGCCCCAAAAAGAACCTTTGAGCCTAATTGGTGCTGGAAAGAAGCATCCCACATCAAAAACCAAACCCACCAAAAAGCACCAAGCCCTAAAAAATCCAAATGACCTTCGCCACCCACCATACTGTAAAACTCTGAAGCAGACATTAGTTTTAGTGCATGTATAGTCTTGTTTGTGTGGCATTCATGTGCATATGACATCACACATGCATTGTTCATCCAAAAAGACATATCAAACACGCATGACATTCATGGATCTGAATGCAGCAGGGAAATCGATAGGTGGCTGTGGTTTGGATTTGGCTTCTTCAAAAAAAAAAAAAAAAAAAAAAAAAAAAAAAGAGCACCGATGGAAGGCCTCAGCTCTCCTTTACAGTCAAATTTCTGCTCCTGGTCTAAAGTTGCACTCTCTTCAATCATAGAGTCAAACTCTGTTGAGTGCCTGGTGAATTTGGGGGCGGCCCACTTATTGCATGGTATGTCGAGGGCAATGAGTTGAGACAATGGAGATAAGTACGTTGTTGCCTGTTCTGAAAAGTTAACTTCGTGCGGTGATAGAGAAGATCAGTGTCTTTACCCAAGGCAGTTCCCTTTTCACTCTCCTCTCTGTCTTCTCCATTTGCCTTCAACACTTTTGTCATCCCTTTATTGTCTTTCCTTCACTTTCATCTTCTATCTTCCATCTTCTTTCTGGAACTTGAACCGATTCTGTGATTCCATATTTCCTACCTTCAATGGCTCATAACAAGAAGTTGAACCCCAATGTTGTTCCATATCATTTTTGTTCCATACCATCTCATCAGCGGAAGGGCATTGGAGCAAGTGGTTATGGCACCGTTTCAATCTGTCTTCGTTTATCATCAACCTGTACCAAATTGGGGATACCTTTTTTATCCCATGCCATTTCTCTTCAATCTAAACTCCCGGACTAATTATTTAGTACCCTCAGATAGTGGGAAGGGATTTGATTTGATGATAGATAGAGGATTTGGATATGAATCTGCTTCAAATGAGTTCAACAATGCTAAAAAAGAGGGAAAATGAAACATATAGCTCCGAGATTCCAGAGTAAGAAGAAAATAGTTTCTGAGAAAATAGTTTCTGTAAGTGAAAAGGAACAACAGTGGTCGCCCAAGAAATTGACTATTGAAGAGACCAAGCTGGATAAAAGAGGGATTGAAGCTAATCTTGGTGGAAAAAAAAAAAAAAAAAAAAAAAAAAAAAAACAAGCCTGATGATTAGAAACCTACCAAATCAGTTTCAAAGACATAATCTGCTACAAATTCTGGGCAAGCATTGTCTGGAGGAAAACGAGAATAAGTCCAAAGGGAAGCCTGCTTATGATTTCCTCTATTTGCCTATGGATTTCAAGACTGGAGGAAATTTTGGTTATGCATTTGTGAACTTCACCAACTGTGTTGGGACAACTTGGCTTCACAAAGCTTTCAACAATCATAAAAGGGACAATACCATCAACAGGAAAGCTTACAAAGTCTGTTGTACTCATATTCAAAGGGAAAGTTGCATTTGCCAACCATTTCAAGAATTCAGTCTTCGGGAGCCGTGCTTGAACTGAAATCTGGGGTGAATTGGAAACATGAATACAGCATCAGACCGCAGGACAATCCAGTGGTTACTTGAATTCATCTCAGGTTGTCCATCCATAATAGCAACTCTATCCGGTGATCGGGCTTGGAAGAAAAAAAAAAATAATAAAAAATTCTCCAATGTGTAAAACCGAAAGGGCATATTGGTAATCTGAAGGGGCATCAATTAAAACCAGAGCCACATTATAGATTTTCCTAATGCATCCGCATTCATTATGTCATGAATGTTTTGTATTCAATTTTGGTGTTCAACATGCATTTGTTGTGTTGTTGCATGTCAATGTTCACTTACAGACTACATTGCGCGGCAAACCTTGTCTGTGGAAGTGCTTCACTCCCCAAACACAAACCCTTAACACCCCCCAAACACAAACCTATAATACCAGGGGCAAGTAAAAAACCGAACTGCTGGGCATCATCGACAGCATTATCTTCGCGAGCCGCAATGAACATATCAAGATATATCTTTCCCATCCTAAGACAAACCATCGCAAAAGGGATCAACGCAGACAAAATGCCCATCACAGAATCTTTCTCAAAAAAAAAAAAAAAAAAAAAAAAAAAAAGAAAAGAAAAAAAAAGGAACTTGTTGACACGGAAAACCGAAAGGACGTGTTGGCAACAGGAGAGGGATGATATACAAAGTCAGAGCCACTGTCATATCCCCTGTTATACTCATTCTGGTGTCATCATTGCAATATTGTGCATGTTTAGATTTCCGATCAGATGTTCATCTTGCATGCACTGTGCCACTACATATAAACATCCATCAGTAGGACATTGCATCCAAGCCCGTGATAATATCCCAGAAGCTCTTGTCATGCGGTACAGAAATGCAAAGTCTCACTCTCATCTTCTTGCTCAATCAAACGGACCATCCATCGGTACAGCCCACTATCCTGATCCGCTCGGCACTGACGATGCTTCAGGATATATAGAGGGTAAAGTGGAAGGTCACTCAAGATCAACCCCTCTAATACCTAGATCAGCATAATAGTCAGTCGGTCAGAAGACACGTCGGGATAATCGGGCTAGGTCACCTGGGTTACCATCGGGGCCAGTCTCAAGCCGAGAATTCCGTCTCCGGGCTTGCACGGATACCAAGAACAAAGCATAAGCCATATGTCACATGCATACATACATGTAGAACCATACATGCAGCCATACATACATGCATACGTTTAAAGTAAACACATACAATTCATATGCATATGCATCGCAACTCATCCAAGTGCAGGTATCCACTGCCATCACCAGGTCTCCCCTAACCAGGATCGCTCTCAAAGCAGAGATGGCACAATGTCGGGACAGGACAATCAAGTCACTAAGGGGCAGAGTATTCAAGCCGTATTTATCCTTGATCGAAGGGGCAAAAATTTTTGTTTCCAAAATCATCGATCAAGGGATAAATACTCATCCCCCAGCCAACACCAAAATTACCACCCCTAAACCTATTTCCTTCTCCTTTCATTCAAGCAAGATTTCGAACCCTTGAACTCCATTACGTTCAAGCAAGGTTACAAATCCTTGAATCACTCCTTCCATTCAATCCAGATTTCGAACCCTTGAACTCCTTTACGTTCAAGCATGGTTGCAAATCCTCAATCTACCTTCCTTTGCCTCGGGTAACATAAACCCGATATCGGCTTAACCGCATTCCATTTTCCTTTGCCTCGGGTAACATAAACCCGATATCGGCTAATCCATAATCCATTTTCCTTTGCCTCGGGTAACATAAACCCGATATCGGCTTAACCGCATTCCATTTTCCTTTGCCTCGGGTAACATAAACCCGATATCGGCCAATCCACAATCCACCTTCCTTTGCCTCGGGTAACATAAACCCGATATCGGCTTAACCGCAATTTCACTTTCCTTTGCCTCGGGTAACATAAACCCGATATCGGCTTAACCGCATTCCATTTTCCTTTGCCTCGGGTAACATAAACCCGATATCGGCCAATCCATAATCCATTTTCCTTTGCCTCGGGTAACATAGACCTGATATCGGCTAATCTCTTCATCAACTCGCCTCGGGTAACATAGACCTGATATCGGCTAATCTCTTCATCAATTTCGCCTCGGGTAACATAGACCTGATATCGGCTAATCTCTTCATCAATTCGCCTCGGGTAACATAGACCTGATATCGGCTAATCTCTTCATCAACTCGCCTCGGGTAACATAGACCTGATATCGGCTAATCTCTTCATCAATTTCGCCTCGGGTAACATAGACCTGATATCGGCCAATATCTTCATCAATTTCGCCTCGGGTAACCTAGACCTGATATCGGCTAATCTCTTTATCAACTCGCCTCAGGTAACCTAAACCTGATATCGGCTTATTCCTTCCTCAGCATCGCCTCGGGTAACCTAAACCTGATATCGGCTTATTTCCTCATCAGCTTTGCCTCGGGTCACCTAAACCTGATATCGGCTTATTCCTTCCTCAGCATCGCCTCGGGTCACCTAAACCTGATATCGGCTTATTTCCTCATCAGCTTTGCCTCGGGTAACCTAAACCTGATATCGGCTTATTTCCTCATCAGCTTTGCCTCGGGTAACATAGACCTGATATCGGCTTATTTCCCCATCAGCTTTGCCTCAGGTAACATAGACCTGATATCGGCTTATTTCTTCCTTAACTTTGCCTCGGGTAGCCTAAACCTGATATCGGCTTATTTCCTCACCAGTATCGCCTCAGGGGACCTAGACCTGACATCGGCTTATTTCAACGGAGGGTTCTTTCCTGTGTCTGCGGCGCTTTGAGTCGCGTTTCTCAAATTCACATCATCTACCCCAGACTAAGTTCAGGTGGTGAATTTGATCACGCGAGGGGCAGCTGTAAGCGCCAGAATTTTACTTTCAAAAAAAAAAAAAAAAAAAAAAAGAGTATAGTCGTACGACTATTGATACAGTCGTACGACTGTAGTCAAACTACAGTCGTACGACTGTAGATCTACCCATAAAAGCAGAAAAAGAAAGACAGAGAAGGAGGGGGGACGAAAAAAAAGAAAAGAAGAGAAAGAAAAACGGACAGACAGAGAGAAAGGGAGAAAAAGAGAAAGAAGAGAAAACCAAAGGAAAAAAGGAGGAAATCCTCATCGAAATCCTCAGCATTTTGGAAATCTCTGGAGTCAAATTTCAAACCCTAACTCAAGGAGAAAAGTCCGGATTTTAGTGGATTGGAGTGACGCCAGGGGTCAATCCTACAGTGGACGCACGCCACGGAGGTAAATACCCCTTTTCCTCTCTCTTTTATAAGCTTTCTGGGTGTTTGGTGTGTTTTTGTTGCATTTCTGTCGATTTTTCTGCGTTTCTGCTCCTGGAAATCAAGAACAGTCGCACGACTGTTCTTGAGTTGATGAACAGTCGTACGACTGTAGTTACAGTCGTACGACTGTAGTTGATTTCCAGGCAATTCTCTTTCCAGCTTGTTTTAAAGAAGATTTTGGCAAAATCCTAAATTTTCAGCATCTACAGTCGTACGACTGTAGTTACAGTCGTACGACTGTAGTTGATTTTCCACGACTGTAAATTTACAGTCGTACCCCTGTAGTTTTCAGAATCAGAATTTTACCTTTAAAACCCAAAAATTTCATAAAAAATCCATAAAAATCCCCAAAAATTCCCAAAAATTCCGAAAAACCCCAAAAAATTAGAAAACCCCAAAAATCATCAAAATGAATTTTGTTGTGTGCATCACGACCGTAGATTCAATTTTCAGTAAATTTGCATTTAGAACAATTCAACGACGGAGACTCAGTTCTCCTGAAAACCGATCCACTTAAATATGCAAAAATGCATGTAAACCGGAAAAATGTCTTCTAAAATGATTTTTTCCACAAAACCAAAAATACAGGGACGTTTTAAAATGTTTTCCAGGTCTAACCGGGACGGCTAGCCGAGCCAACCCAGTTATCCCCTAAATGCATGCCCCCAATTCCTGATTTCCCATTCTGTCTGTTTGAGTCCAACTTGTGGCGTGCTGTATATATTGTGCTAACCCTCTGTTTTGCAGGTTTTAATTTTCTTTTTATTTTTATTTTTAATGTATTTTAATAGATTAAATCGTGTATTTAGGCGGTTGTATTTTTCTAGATTCTCGTGTATATAGGCGATTGTATAAGTGAGGCGAGAGTTTTTATTTTTCCATTCGATTTGGTTGTAAGCCAATTAATATTTATTTCTTTTCCTTATTTTTATATTAAATGTTTTGTATGCGCGCTGTATGCCTTTATATTCAATAAAATGGACTTTAGATTTTGAAATATCATTGGAAACATTGGCAATATTTATTTTAATTAGACACGAAATAAGGGACTTGTCCGGACCCGAATCTCTGGATAGTGTAGCGGCCGTTCGTCCGGTTCAGCTACATAAGAATTTCCCGGTTGAGCTGAGCCGGGTGGCGACTCTACAACACCCATCGCGACTCAGGTCTCGGTTCTTTTATGCATTAATTCCATTTATTTTCCAAAACGCGGATTTCCTTTATAAAAACCCCACGCGAGGGAGGGGCTCGCCCGAGATCGTGGCGCCCCATTCCGAAAGGGAGTCCCGCGTCCCGTCGAAAATGCATCGTCCGCTCACACCGGCACCACTTATCAGAGGGCTGTCACGACTCTATTGCATGATATGATTCACAAAGAAGTTGAAGTGTACGTCGATGATATGCTCGTTAAATCAATAACCCGGGAGGAACACCCTGTTATCCTGGATAGATTTCTAACACGCATTGGAGAGTACAACTTGCAACTTAACCCCAAGAAGTGCATATTTAGGGTCACATCAGGGAAGCTGTTGGGCCATGTAGTTAGCCAGAGGGGGACAGAAATGGACCCAGACAAAATCAAGGCCATCCAAGACATGCCAGCTCCAAAGACAGAAAAGGAAGTCAGATCATTCCTAGGTTCCTTACAGTATGTCAGCCGCTTCATAACACGGTTAACCTCCACTTGTGAACCAATCTTCAAGCTATCAAAGAAAGATCAGCCGATTGTGTGGGATGACAGGTGTCAGCTGGCATTCGAGAAGATCAAGGCTTACCTGGTAAAGCCACCAGTGTTGAGTCCTCCAATTCCAGGGACGCCTCTGATTTTGTATTTGGTAATCGAAGAATCCTCTATAGGGGTAATGCTTGCACAAGAACAAGATGGCAGGAAAGAGTACCCTATCTACTACCTTAGCAAGAAATTGCTGGAGTATGAAACCAAGTACACACTGGTGGAAAAGACATGTGTGGCGATGATTTGGTTAACCAAGAAGCTGCGCCATTATTTCCAATCCGGCAAAATACAAGCCGTGGCCAAGGTGGATCCAATGAAGTATCTCTATAAAGCACCAGCATTGGTTGGGAAGCTGTCCAGGTGGTTGTTACTTTTGTCTGAATTTGACATCGAGCACATCACGAAGAAAACCATTAAAGGGCGAGCCGTGGCAGAGTTTCTGGCAAACCAACCCCTAGAATCAGATTACACAGAGAACTTGGAATTCCCTGATGAGTAACTAGCCATGGTGGAAGTGAAAAGATGGTTCATGTGCTTCGATGGGGCAGTGAATAGAAAAGGCACTGGAATCAGGGTACTTATAGCAACACCAGATGGTGAGGTCATTCCTTTATCCAAAAGGCTGATCTTTCCTGTAACCAACAATGGGACGGAATATGAAGCATGCTTGTTTGGAATGGAAACTTTATTAATCTTAGGGGCAAATGATGTCTTAATTGTTGGTGATTCACTCCTAGTGATCAGGCAAGCTCAGGGTGAATGGGAGCTAAAAGAAGAAGCCTTGCGGCCTTATTTGGAGCTACTGCAGTTCAGAAAAGGTTTATTCGGCCAGTGTGAATTCAGACATATCCCCAGGGATGAGAATAAGATGGCTGATGCATTAGCTACTTTGTCCTCCTTGTGGGAAAATCCAGAAGAAAAACAAGTTCACCCACTGGTTATAGCCACTTCCAGACATCCTTGCTTTGAAGTGCACGAAGTAATGGAATTATCAGCTGAAGAAAAGCCATGGCTCTTTGACATCTACCAGTATGTGAAGGAGGGTAGGTATCCCGAAGAGGCCAGTGCTGCTGATAAGTAGAGACTAAGAAAGCTGGCTAGTCAATTCAGAATCTTTGAGGATAAGTTATACAAAAGAACGGCACATGGAGTCCTTTTAAGATGCCTTACAGAGCAAGAAGCAGAAGAAGTGATGCAGCAGGTACATGCAGGATCCTGTGGGCCACATATGTACGGACTTGCCATGGCTAAGAAGATCATGAGACAAGGCTACTTCTCGATGACAATGCAAGCAGATTGTATAAGAAAGGTGAAGAGATGTCATGAATGTCAGATCTTCCTAGCCATGGCAACGGTGCAGTGGAAGCATGGAATTGAACATCATAAGTCTTCTCCATACAGGCCTCAGGCTAACGGTGCAGTGGAAGCAGCTAATAAGGCAATAAAGAAGATCTTATCGAAGATGGTAACCACTTACAGAGATTGGGCCGATAAACTGCCTTATGCTCTTTGGGGTTATAGAACCAGTGTCAGAACACCGACGGGGGAAACTCCTTATGCCTTGGTATATGGAATGGCAGCAGTGTTGCCAGTGGAGATAGAACCCAAGTCACTCAGGGTTGCTCTGGAAGCTCAATTACCTGAAACTGAATGGGTTCAAGCCAGATATGAATAATTGGCAGCACTAGATGAAAGGCGACTAAAAGCATTGGATCACCTTCAGATGTACCAGCGCAGAATGGCCAGAGCCTATAATCGGAATGTGAAGTATTCCAAACGGCAGTTGAAAACAGGTGACTTGGTTCTAAAGCAGTTAAGGCCTTCAAATGTCGATGTTAGGGGCAAATTTAGACCCAACTGGGAAGGGCCCTATGTGGTGAAGAAGGTGCTAGCAAAAGGCGCTGTCAGCATCATGGACATGGATGGAAACGAGTTCACTAATCCAATCAACGAAGACAGGCTAAAGCTTTATCATGTATAAATAAAAATAAAAAAAAAAGAGGTCTGCTAGGCTGAAAACTCAAAAAGAGCGGTCTAGGCAAAAGTTAAGACATGAGAGAAAATAATCAGACGGAAAACCTGAAAAGGACGACTGGTGATGGATTCTGGCTCAGTGTGGAATATGTATCATTTAGGAACCAACTTGTTTCAAATGTACTCATTTTGACTTCATCAATAAAGTGAAGTGTTTGCTTAAATATATTTGCATGGTTATGACAAATGCACAAACAAAGTTGTCTTGCATAAACATACATTTAAAGAAAGCACTTTGCATTCAACTGACTGAAATTCTCACGTTATTTAACAAGTGAAAATACACTAAATACATGCAATTTGAGATCTTTTGTTGACCTCTAAAATCCATTTCATCTTCCTAAAAGAGCAATAAACTGGTCATGGCAACATTTCAATCATCTTTAAAAAAAAAAGCGCTCGCTGAGGTGAAAACCGAAAAGGTACCTCAGGCAAAAATTAGAGCAGCCTGCTAAGCTGAAAACCCATATTAGGCAGTTTAGGCAGAAGTTAAGGCAAATGAAAAGCTCGCTGAGGCGAAAGCCGAAAAGGCACCTTAGGCAAAAATCAGAACGGCTCGCTGGGCTGAAAATCCGTATTGGGCAACCCAGGCAAAAATTAGAGCACTTATAAACTCATAATTTCCCCATAAAGCAGGAAAAGCAGAATGTTCCCAACATTCCCCACAGAAGTCATCACATCGACTCCCCAAAGAGTCATCACGTGATTCCCCAGTAGAATCTACATGAAGAATACCATAATTATTTCCCCAGCGGAATCACTGTAAGGAGCACTACGATTATCTCCCCAGTAGTATCACACATTCCTAACAGTCACCTCATTCCTTCGAAAATCACCAAGCAAAGCCCCAAAGGAAGCAAAATCAAGCAGGGGCACATCATGTCCTTCTCCCGCAGAAGGCGGAAACGTCAAATGACGGAAATACATACACGTGCATATGCATCATCACGCATTGCATATATTGATCACTCATCCCCAGCTAGTCTCCATTCTTGATCGAAGGGGCAAAAATTTTTGTTTAAAAATCTCTCGATCAAGGAATGAAGACTTGCCATTTTAAGTGCAGGAATTCATCCCCAGTTTAATATCCATAACTTTCTCCAGCGAGTCCGCCCCGAGTAATGTGAACTCGATATCAGCCCAGATCGGCTTCGTCATCCATTGATAAGGTCGGTTTTTGACCTTATCTTTTAGGCAATTTCGTCGTTTGAACGACAATTTTTAGAGTCTTTTGTGTGAATGTTTGTGTGGTTTTTGAATATTTTGTGATTTTTATGTTTTGGATAGATTTTTATAACTTTTAGTATTTTTCGTGTTTTCTAGGGTTGTTTTTGTAATTTTTGATAATTTGTCGTTTTTATGGTCCGTGGCGTTGGTGTAGTTATGTTTCTTTATGCTTGTTTTGGACAGGTATTATGACCTGGACCGGAAGTTGGAGCATCGGCGACGAAGAAGAGTTCAAAGTGCTGAAAATCAAGGTGGCACGGCTTGCCAACCCGGCGGGCCAGGTGACGCAGTCAAGTGGAGTGGCACGAAAACGTGCCACTCAGATCAGCGTGGCGTGCCAACCCCAAAATCACACGGCACGGTGTGCCACCTCCAGCAGCACGGCGTGCCACCTTCAGTTCTGCACAGCACGGCTTGCCACTTCCACCAGCACGGCGTGCCACTTCCACCAGCACGGCGTGCCGAGCCTCGAAATCCTGCTGTTGCCCTACTTTCATCCTTTCTTTTTCTTGGTTTTAACCTAGCCGTATAAATAGGTTATTTTCTATGTTTTTGAGGATCTTTTTCCAGTCTTTTTGAGTGAGAGCAGAAACTTGTAGTGAGGTTTTGAGCTTGAACTATTTGATTTCTTTGAGTTTTGAACCATCGATTGGTTGTAGTTTTGCATAGAATCTTCCCCTTTTGCGACGTTCTTGGTTCCGACTTGAGTTCGTCTATAGAGGTACACCCCAAGCATCTTCACACCGTCGGAATCCGGTTAATCGGACCAAAAGGGCATAAGTTTTTCTTCTTCTCTTTTGTAATTTGATTAAGTTAGGTTTGATACCGCAAATCGATTATGTTTGGTTGTAACACTGAATTCGTTCATCATTCTTGATTAATACAATTGTTTGCAAGTTAATTTCAATTTTTATTCCTTTTCTTTATGTAATTTCTTTAATGAATGTCTAGTCTCATAAGATCTTAATTCATTAAGTTCATATTTGTGGCATTACCTAGATTGACACCTAGGAAACCATTAGTATTGACGACACTGTGGAACTTACGTGCCCCTATTTTCTGAGCTTTAGAATTAGACCACCTCTAAACAAGGGAAACCGGCTAAGGACCTAAAAGATCTAGATACGCTAGGTTGTATTATCGAAAGAGCATAATTAAGGGTTAATTGTTGAGTTAAATTCATCTTTTGTAATTAATTGATAAAGCCATCCCCATTAGCATTCATAGGTCGGTAAACCGCCAATTGATAACACAAAACTCAAGTGCAAAGTAAGCTGGAATAGATCAACTAGGAGTAGGATAATTTAGTTGTTAATATAATCAACCCAAAACTGCGTTCCGCCTAGGACACGCAAGGAACCCGAGTAGTTTAGTGTTTGCAGAATATTCTTTTCTCTGTGGGATCGATACCTGAACCAACCAGAATTATTACTTGTCAACGATAGGTACACTGCCTTAGTTGTGCGGTTCTAGGTTTAGTTTTACTATTACGCCTAGGACCCATCAAGTTTTTGGCGCCGTTGCCGGGGAGATTTATTTTTCTGCATCATTGAGCCAATGGTCTATTTGCTGATCTAGGCATCATTTCTGTGCATATAGTTAAATAATTTTTCTTTTCTGTGAATATTTGTTGCAATTTAGTTTTCTTTAATTTCTGTGTGTGTGTGTTTTCTAGCTTATGCGAACTCGCTCTCAGCATCCTGAGCTTTTACCTTATAACCCTGAAATTGAACGTTTGTGTAGCAGGAACCGTAGAGTACGCCAAGAGCAGATTGTCCAAATGGAACATCAGCAACATGAGGATGAGGAGAGACAACTCCGGGAAAGGGTTGAGCAAGAGCAACTCCGGCGAGAGTGGGAGGAGTTTGATAGAAGAAGGGGTGGTGATAGAGACAACATGGTCATGACTGATCTAATGGCTCCACATCGGCCTCGGAACTGATCTGGAGTGGTTATCCCAGCCATCACTGCCAATCAATTCGAGTTGAAGTCAGTATGATCCATTTGATCCAAGGGAACGGACTATTCAGTGGCGGAATAAGTGACAACCCCAATGATCACTTAGATCGGTTCCTCATGGTGGCCGATACAATCCGAATTGGTGGGGTGCCCCAAGATGCTGTGCGGTTGAAGCTGTTCCCCTTTTCACTATACGAGGGAGCAATGGAATGGTACAAATCCTTAAGGCCCGGATCAGTGACATCATGGGACCAATTGGAAGAGCAATTCTTAGCATACTACTTCCCACCATCAAAGACGGTTCAACTAAGGAACGAGATCATGGGATTCCGGCAATTTGGGACGGAGACTCTTAATGAAGCATGGCAGAGATTTCAACGGTTATTGCGGAACTGCCCCCATCATGACATGCCGCGATTTACTCAGGTAAGCACGTTTTATCATGGTTTGGCACCAGCTAACCATGCCATTATTGATTCTTCTGCAGGTGGGGACATTTTTAAGAAGACTGCTACACAAGCCGAGGAGCTGATTGCGGAGCTGGCTAGAAAGAGTACCTTGTGGCAGTCGGACACGCCAACAAGGAGTGAGGTTCGAGCTGCAGATTTGGGATGCCAAGATGCAGCCATGGACCATGTAAACAAGAAGCTGGACCTGTTGATGTCCCACCTGAATTTAAATGGGCCACAATACCAGCCGGTGTTGTGTGTATCATGTGGAGCAAAGAATCCCGGGCAAGATTGTGAATTGGGCGACCCATTCGCCCAATCGTCCTAAAACATAAGTTTTGTGGGAGGAAACCAAAGGTACAATAATTCTAACTCTTATCCACAAAACTTCAATAATAATAATAATAATTACGGAAGAAGGAATCAACACCCGAACATGTCCTATAGTAACAACCAAAATGTGTTGAGACCTCCTTCCGGATTCCATTATGAGCACCGTGAGCAGGGGTTAGGTGTAGGGATTCGTCACGGGAAACCGACTGATAAAAGCTGAAATAGACGTCGATTTCCTCGAATCCGGCCCAGGAGCTTAAGATGTGGAAATCAAAAACTTAAAGCATAAAAGGAGGGTTTCAAAAACTCACCACAAAGTCTCTCTAAGAGACGGATGCAGACTGCAGAAATCAAGTGTCGATTTCCTCCACCGATGCTTACACGAACGGCTCTCGGACCGAAACCCGTGCTAGCGACTCGAATGACAAGAAGAGAGGGAGAGAGGGGCTGCTCACTTTGAGAATTATGGCTGTCCCTTTTTCTTTCCAAAAGAAAAATCTATCTTTGATCTATCTATGCAAAGATAGAACCCATTTTCTCAAGTGTGCACCCAATTTCTTTTCAAAAGAAATAAGGCATAAAAGTGGGCAAAATAGCTCAAGCTCTTTTTCTTTTATTCTCAAAAGGAGCAAAAGTGGTCGGCCTAATTTTTCTCACACACAAAAGAAATGATATGGAGAAGCCATAAGCAAAAGAAAGCAAAGTCCAACTTGCAATCACAAAGTCAAACCAATGACTCACCTTATGGCTCATCACATATCACCTCCTTATCAAGCATGACTCACCAAGCTATTTTGTCCCAAGAATGGGTCATCATACTCATCCAATTCATGCATGAATTTCGGCCAAGGATGAAAGAAAGGAGAAGATATTTACTTTAAGGAAGCAAAGTCCAAGTGCAACCAAAATGTCATACTAATGACTCACCCTTCTTTAATTGGTCCATAAGAATATGTCATCATCATTTTTGACCATAAAATGACTCATAATTCTTACACTAATTCCATGCAAATTTCGGCCAACATATCCCATTCAATGTTGACTTTATTCCTTTAAAAGTCCAAGCCTAATTTTAATCCCATTGATTTAATTAATTTCAAATGCAACTTTAATTTAACATGTATGCATATATATATTATACCATATAATACATGACATACATTTAATTAAAATTCATTTGCCCTAGTAATTTAATCAATGGATTAAATTAGACATACATAAAATGAGATACATGTAAACCTATACATGTATAAGAATATTTCCACCTAGGAAATAATCCCATAAATTAATTCATTGAATTAATTATGAGAAGGCCAAAATAAATATTAATTATATAACTTTGATCAATCCAATTGATTCATATAATATAATTAATATATCTCTCTCTCTTCAAACGTGTATACTCCAAGTACACACTTAATCCGACTAGTTAAAGTCCAGACATTCAATGTGTACGATCCAATGGGCCCGTCTTTATGTTGGCAGTAGGCCAAGGCCCACAGACTGCAGGCGGGCTCTAGCAAGCCACTGCAGCCCCCAATTAAGATGGAGTAAGCAGTCTAACTGAAAACGTAACCCTGTAGTTTGAACTTGTAAATCCCAAGTCGCTGATATTGGCGTCCAACACAGAGGCATGGAAGTATCACCCTCCTTGTGTCTGGACCTTGACTTGATACCGAATGAACTGATGCTCACAAACAAGATCCAATATTGTTTGGGTACGGCCGCGCACTTATCAGTAACATTCTTCAAGAGGCCAATGATATCGTCTTAGTAAATCACTGAGTGACATTCCCTTCTGCATATCCATGGTACTGCCATGTTCACTAACACACCCGAACGTACCCATACTTGGCACCCTTTTACAGGCCCGTTAGGCATACACCAAAGTGTGCCACTTCACATGCAACACCATCATATGGTCCGGTCAAAGGACTTATACAAGTACTACGAGAGAATCATTTGTGATACTATACCATGTAGATTCCCGTTAAGTGGATCAATCCAGTACCATGCCCTTCTTGCATGTACCCATTAACCTGGTTGACATTCCATGTTCTATGACCGGTAAGACACTGCCATACAACCAGGCTAATGATAGTCTTTAGTTCCATTCATTCCCATGATTGGAGCAGACTACGGATAACTTTATGGCCATATCGTTTTTCCCAATCCACGGTCTTACTGCCAAGTGCCTCACACTTGACAACATGGATATGGATATGTCCATTGGATACTCTATTTAAAATATAGCACAAGACATATAAAATATAGCACAAGATATAGCCAGACGAGGGCCTAGAACAACTATACCCCAATTTTTTAGGTAGGAACGCCATCTAATCCCAACCTAGGGACTCTCGGTTTGATGGGTCTATTGGCACTTACCCATCTGTGCTTAGGGCCAGGAACATCCTACTACCCACGCTAAGTCAAAACCTCCATCCAAGTGTTAGAGTAACCAATACTCCAACCCAATACAAAATGACGATACTCCAGTGCATCCAACGAGGGTTGGTCTACAACTGGCCTATCCCCACTTCGAGTAGGTTATGAATGAGGGAAGCACTTTTAAGAGACTTAGTAATTACCTTTTGGTTAGTAGATTCAATTAATAACGGCTTAGATGCAAAGGCGGGTGAACATGGGTTTGCTCATACATTCTCACATGTAAATAAATAAAGCATAATTAAATAAAAATGAAATGCTATGGGCCAAAATTTACATCCTAATATAATTCTAGTAAACCTATACTAGAACGACATCAGGTGGGCCGCATCCTCATCCTTCTAGCACGCCAATCCAATAGGCTTCTTCTTTACATAATTTCATAATAAACAAATAAAATAAAATTACATAAAAAGAAAAACGGCGCGCAGGCCGTATATACCAAAAGAATATTTCAACCCAAATAAATAAGGCCCAAAACATCCATTCATGCATTTAATCATACATCCATGTAAACCAATACAAACAATTTATAAACATGTTAAATGCATGAATTAATCCCATTTCATATATGTCCATAGCCATTATTTTGAAATCGCCAAATTTTGGCCAATCATGGTTCTAAACCCGTGCGGGCTTTGGGCCTCCAACCCAGGCAAAATTGCTCCCAATCCAATTGGGAAACCATGAATTCCAAAATTAGCCGTCCGGGTAATCGTGCCAAGAAAACCCAAACCAATTTCAATTAACCGTATTTATTTCCAAAATAAATATCGCATGAACGAAAAATAAATTTCATTCATAAAACATGCGCATAAAATTTCCAAAATTAAACACGCACAAGTCTAAAACAATTAAAATTTAAAATCCCATGCGCATAAAAATTACCAAAATTTAAACACGCATATTTCTAAAATTTTAAATCCGGCCCGGCCCAAAAAATCCCGCCAAATCCAAAAACGGGCCCGACCCGCCGCGCGGGGCAGCCGCGGCGCTGCTGCTGCCCCCGTTTCGACCCGAAACGGTCTGTGATTTTTCCCCAAAAAAAATAGCAACATGAAATTAAATCACCAAGAAATAAAAACATCCAATGGAAAAATAAATCTAGCATAAACCTATATGCAAAAAAAAAATTTCCATAAACAAGAAAATCACAAATAGAAAATAAACCTAGCATACACCATATGCAACATGATTTCCCATTTGCAAAATTCAACGGGCAAAATCACAAACCCGAAACCAAAAGAATCTCATCCACAAAAATCACCAATTTTAAAACACGGGATCCGCCAAGTTAAAGATTTCCACGGATCAAAAGCCCGCTCTGATACCACTGTAGGGATTCGTCACGGGAAACCGACCGATAAAAGCGGAAATACACGTCGATTTCCTCGAATCCGGCCCAGGAGCTTAAGATGTGGAAATCAAAAACTTAAAGCATAAAAGGAGGGTTTCAAAAACTCACCACAAAGTCTTTCTAAGAGACGGATGCAGACTGCAGAAATCAAGTGTAGATTTCCTCCACCGATGCGTACACGATCGGCTCTCGAACCGAAACCCGTGCTAGCGACTCGGATGACAAGAAGAGAGGGAGAGAGGGGCTGCTCACTTTGAGAATTATGGCTGTCCCTTTTTCTTTCCAAAAGAAAAATCTATCTTTGATCTATCTATGCAAAGATAGAACCCATTTTCTCAAGTGTGCACCCAATTTCTTTTCAAAAGAAATAAGGCATAAAAGTGGGCAAAATAGCTCAAGCTCTTTTTCTTTTCTTCTCAAAAGGAGCAAAAGTGGTCGGCCTAATTTTTCTCACACACAAAAGAAATGTTATGGAGAAGCCATATGCAAAAGAAAGCAAAGTCCAACTTGCAATCACAAAGTCAAACCAATGACTCACCTTATGACTCATCACATATCACCTCCTTATCAAGCATGACTCACCAAGCTATTTTGTCCCAAGAATGAGTCATCATACTCATCCAATTCATGCATGAATTTCGGCCAAGGATGAAAGAAAGGAGAAGATATTTACTTTAAGGAAGCAAAGTCCAAGTTTGCAACCAAAATGTCATACTAATGACTCACCCTTCTTTAATTGGTCCATAAGAATATGTCATCATCATTTTTTACCATAAAATGACTCATAATTCTTACACTAATTCCATGCAAATTTCGGCCAACATATCCCATTCAATGTTGACTTTATTCCTTTAAAAGTCCAAGCCTAATTGTAATCCCATTGATTTAATTAATTTCAAATGCAACTTTAATTTAACATGTATGCATATATATATTATACCATATAATACATGACATACATTTAATTAAAATTCATTTGCCCTAGTAATTTAATCAATGGATTAAATTAGACATACATAAAATGAGATACATGTAAACCTATATATGTATAAGAATATTTCCACCTAGGAAATAATCCCATAAATTAATTCATTGAATTAATTATGAGAAGGCCAAAATAAATATTAATTATATAACTTTGATCAATCCAATTGATTCATATAATATAATTAATATATCTCTCTCTCTTCAAACGTGTATACTCCAAGTACACACTTAATCCGACTAGTTAAAGTCCAGACGTTCAATATGTACGATCCAATGGGCCCGTCTTTATGTTGGCAGTAGGCCAAGGCCCACAGACTGCAGGCGGGCTCTAGCAATCCACTGCAGCCCCCAATTAAGATGGAGTAAGCAGTCTAACTGAAAACGTAACCCTGTAGTTTGAACTTGTAAATCCCATGTCGCTGATATCGGCGTCCAACATAGAGGCATGGAAGTATCACCCTCCTTGTGTCTGGACCTTGACTTGATACCGAATGAACTGATGCTCACAAACAAGATCCAATCTTGTTTGGGTGCGGCCGCACACTTATCAGTAACATTCTTCAAGAGGCCAATGATATCATCTTAGTAAATCAGTGAGTGACATTCCCTTCTGCATATCCATGGTACTGCCATGTTCACTAACACACCCGAACGTACCCATCCTTGGCACCCTTTTACAGGCCCGTTAGGCATACACCAAAGTGTGCCACTTCACATGCAGCACCATCATATGGTCTGGTCAAAGGACTTATACAAGTACTACGCGAGAATCATTTGTGATACTATACCATGTAGATTCCCGTTAAGTGGATCAATCCAGTACCATGCCCTTCTTGCATGTACCCATTAACCTGGTTGACATTCCATGTTCTATGACCGGTAAGACACTGCCATACAACCAGGCTAATGATAGTCTTTACTTCCATTCATTCCCATGATTGGAGCAGACTACGGATAACTTTATGGCCATATCGTTTTTCCCAATCCACGGTCTTACTGCCAAGTGCCTCACACTTGACAACATGGATATGGATATGTCCATTGGATACTCTATTTAAAATATAGCACAAGACATATAATAAATAGATTAATGCCTTTATTTCCTTGACACAAAGAGTATGTGCTCGAAAAGCCTGTACCGGCTGTGCCAACGGGAAGTAATCCACCGGCTGCCCAGCTGGAGGAATACTTGGCACATGTAAAAGATAACCGGGATGTGACATGCCTGATGTTGGCTAGTATGGTTCCTGAATTGCAAAAGCAGTTCATGGATCATCAGGCCTTTGCTATGATGACAACTCTTAACGAGATGTTTTATGAGCAAGCTTATCAGGAAAGGTACCTGATCCACAAGGCATTCCGCAGCTGTAAGATGGGAGCTGGGACATCTGTGAGTGCACACGTGCTCAAGATGAAGGGCTATCTGGATAATTTAGCCCGTCTCGGAACGCCTATCTCACGGGGGCTGGCGGTTAGCACGATCCTGGCTTCTTTACCAGACTCTTATGATCAATTCATCCTAAAATTTTACAAGCAAAGGATGGACCGTACTGTTAGTGAGCTGCATTGGATGCTTGAGCTCGCTGAACTGTCGATCAAGAAGACTCTGCCGGTACTTAAGGTTAACAAGGGGAAACCTCTTTTTGCTAAAGGCAAGGCCAAGGCCAAGGCCAAGGCTAAGGAAGCCAAGGCTAAAAAGGCTAAAGCCCAGCCCAAGGCCCGTTCCAAGGATGTCTGCTTTGGTTGTAAGCAGGCTGGACATTGGAAAAGATCGTGTCCCAAGCTTTTGGGAGAGAAAAGGAAGACGCAGGGCGTGTCTTCATCAGGTATATATGTCATAGACATTAACCTCTGTTTCAACATCTTATGTATTGGATACTAGATGTGGTTCTCACATTTGTTGTAATGTGCAGGGACTTAAGAACAGGAGATCACTGGGATCGGGACAAGTGGACTTACGGGTCGGAAATGGAGCAAGGGTTGCTGCCATAGAGATCAGTAGGACCAGCTTATGATGCCTAGTAGATTAGTTTTGTTACTGAAACTATGTTATTTTGTACCTGTTTTGTACAGGAATATTATTTCTGTTTTAGTTTTGGATATTTCTGGATGTACATTTACTATTGATAATAGTAAAAAGGGTTTATCTAGAAAAGAATTATTTTATGGAGTAGCACTGTTAAATAATGTCTTTTATATCCTGGATCTAAATGAAACTAATCATGTCTATACTATACATACTGAAAGGGTTAAGGCTAACAAACTTAATCCGGTTTACCTTTGGCATTGTTATTTAGGCCACATAAACAAGAAGCGCATAGCTAGGCTTCACATAGCTTGAGTCCTAGGATCAATTGACATGAAGTCACTTGATATATGCAAGTCTTATTTATAAGGTTAAATGACTAAAGAACCTTTTAGCAAGGAGGCTAAAAGGGTCGCTAGCTTATTGGACCTAATACATTAAGATGTATATGGACCAACAAGCATAGCTATTAAGGGTGAACATCTATACTTCGTTTCCTTCACAGATGATTTCATCAGAAATGGCTATGCCTATGTAATGAAATATAAGTCTGAGACCCTTGATAGGTTCAAGGGATGGAGGAACGAAGTATAGAACTAACTAGGCAGAAATATCAAAGCCTTTCGGTTGGACCGAGGTGGTGAGCATATAAGCCTATAGTTTAGCTCATTTTGAGAGCATGGAATAGTTCCACAGCTCACTCCTCCAGGAACACCACAATGCAATGGGGTGTCCGAACGGAGGAATAGGACCCTGTTGGACATGGTCCGCTCAAACGATGAGTCATGCCTCTCTCCCAATAAGTATTTTAATGGATACGCTCTTGAGACAATGGCCCTCATTTTCTATTATACTCCGACTAAGGCTTTGGAAAAGACCCCATTTGGAATATGGACGGGCAGGGTGCCTAATGTGTCTTTCTTACGGATTTGGGGTTGTTATGCACAAGTCAAGAAATTGACTGTGAGCAAAACTAGCACCCAAAACCGACTAATGCCTGTTTGTGCGCTACCTTAGGGAAACCAAAGGGTGTTACTTCTACAACCCCGCTGAGAACACGGTGTTCATGGCGCGAAAGGGGGTCCTTCTTGAAAAGGGGTTTCTTTCCAAGAAAGACAGTGGGAGCGCTGTTGAACTCAGGGAAGTTCAAAGCTCACAAATTCCTAAAAAGGATAACTCGAAGACCAGGGTGGAGCTTCCACAACTGGAAGCACTGGCCCAGGTCACACTAGAACTTAAAAGGTCTGGTAGGGATCATCAGGAACATGGAAAACATCCGTTTTGTTTCTAATGATTACGCTCTTTTTGTCTTGGACGAAGAGGAGCTCAAAACCTACTAGTAGGCTATAGCTAGCCCACTGTCTGCCATGGTGGTGGATTTGCAATCTATGTACGATAATCAGGTTTGGAACCTGGTTGATTCACCTCCAGGTGCTAAGGTAATAGGTTGCAAGTGGTGCTATAAGCTATAGGCCGACAATACCTTTAAGGGTGTGTATAAGAGGTTTAGTGGGAGCATAGTAACTTTCCTGGTATGGTAAATGGATGGCATCCTTCTGATTGGAAGCAACATACCAACACTACAAGGGAATTGTAATGGTTGTGTAAGTGCTTCGCAATGAAGGACTTAGGCGAAGCTGAGACGATCCTAGGGATCAGGATCTACAGGGTTAGATCCAATCGGCTTCTAGGCCTAAGTTAGTCCAAGTACATAGACATAGTTCTGAAAAGATTCAGCATGGACCAGGCTAAGAAAGGTTTCTTGCCAATGGGTCATGAGCTGAAACTTAGTAAGAAGTACTATCCTAAGACAAGGTAAGATAGGGAGAACATGAATTGGTCCTATATGCGCTTCGGCTATAGGATCAATCATGTACTCCATGCTATGTACAAGACCTAATGTCGCCCATGAAAGTTAGGAAGAGCAGTCAGTTACTAGGTACACTGATGCAAGCTTCCAGACCGACCAGGATGAATATAAGTCGCAGTATAGGTATGTGTTCATGCTAAATGGTGGTGCTATTGTTGGAGAGGCTCCAAGTAATAGACCATCGCGGTTTCTATCACAGGAACTGAGTACATTGCAACGTGTGAAGCAGCTAGGGAAGCTGTGTGGATAATGAAGTTTATCATGCAACTGGGGGTAGTGTCAACTATCTAGTAACCAGTTGATATCTTCTGTGCCAATACATAAAGATTACATTAATGTACAAATGTATTATACAAACACAAGGACCAATGCCTCGGGACTAGGGCATTTCCAACATTAGGTAAGGCCCCATTTATTCCTAATGATCAATCCCCACAGCAGCCTCAACAGTCTAAGCAAGATGAGACGGTTTTGTCGTTACTAAAAGACATCTCGTCTCGGCTTGCTGATAATGAAGCATACTGTAGGGATTTGGGTAAGCAGGTGGCTCAATTGAGTAGGGAGAGGCAGGAAAGACCTCAAGGAGCACTTCCGAGTAGAACTGAACAAAACCCTAAGGGTAATCAATGGGAGACAGCTTAGGTTATAACCCTACGAAGTGGTAGGCAAGTGGAGGACCGGGTGCAAAACGCTGATATTCCATCCCAACCTACTGAGGTAAGTGAAGAGTCGGGAGAGGTAAGCAACCTCGACTCGATTTCTGAACCCAAACCTAGCATAAATGAAAAAGGGAAAATTCCTGACCCAGTGAGAGCCTATATGCCTAAACTTCCTTATCCTCAAAGGGAGAAGAAAGATAAACTGGAGTAGAAATATTCCAAATTCCTGGAGATTTTTAAGAAGTTAGAATTTAACATGCCATTGATTGAGGCTCTCCAAGAGATGCCCTCTTATGCTAAATTTTTTAAAGAACTTCTTGCAGGGAAAAGAAAGCTAGGCGAGGACAAAGTGGTGGCTTTGACAGAGGAATGTTCAGCAATTATCACTAACAAACTCCCACCTAAGCTCAAAGATAGGGGCAGTTTCACTATTCCATGCCGGATAGGAAACTTGGACTTTGTGGTAATGGATATGGAGGAAGATAGCTCAGTGCCCCTTCTACTTGGAAGACCTTTTCTCGCAACCGGTAGGACTTTGATAGATGTCCAGGAAGGTAAGATCATTCTTAGGTTGCATAACGAGGAGGTAAGTTTCAATGTCTATAATTCAATGAAATATCCGTTAGATGTTGAAAATTGTAACTTTGTGGACTCCTTTTGTCCTATTGATGCTTGTGTGGTTGAGAATTTGTGCAGTGAACTAGATTGCATCCTAGGAGAAGGTCTAGGTGAAAGTGAGGCAAATGAAGTGATTAGTGAGGAATGCTCATGGGTGAAGGGACGGTTTGATAAGCTGAAGCGTGAAGTCAAACCAGCACCTAAATCCTCATTGGAGGAACCTCCATCATTGGAGCTCAAAACCCTTCCCCCTAACCTTAAATATGTTTTTCTGCATCGTCCAAAGGACTTACCCGTTGTAATCTCTTCTTTGTTAACAGGAGAGGAGGAGGACAAGCTGCTAGAGGTGCTAAGGAAGCACAAAGGAGCATTCGGGTGGACAATCCATGACATCAAGGGAATAAGTCCGACGTTTTGCACACATAGAATTTTTCTAGAAGATGAGGTAAAACCGTGTGCACAGCCTCAGCGTCGGTTGAATCCAAACATGAAGGAAGTGGTAAGAACCGAGGTGATAAAACTCCTCGATGCAGGTATCATCTTCCCTATTTTTGATAGTCAGTGGGTGAGTCCGGTCCAATGTGTGCCTAAGAAAGGAGGCACGACGGTAGTGAAAAATGATAAAGGGGATCTAATCCCTACTAGAGCTGTCACGGGTTGGCGTATGTGTATTGATTATAGGAAGTTGAATGACGCCACCCGGAAAGATCATTTTCCATTACCGTTTATTGATCAAATGTTAGAAAGGATGGCCGGGCACAAATATTTTTGTACATTAGATGGGCTATCCGGTTATATGCAAATTCCAGTGGACCCTCTCGATCAAGAGAAAACCACGTTTACGTGTCCATACGGGACATTTGCATATAGGCAGATGCCTTTTGGATTGTGTAATGCCCCGGCTACCTTTCAAAGATGCATGCTAGCCATTTTTGCTGATATGATTGAGGATTTTATGGAAGTGTTTATGGATGATTTTTCTGTTGTTGGTCATACGTTTGAGTCATGTTTGGGGAATTTGGACCAGGTGCTTCAGAGATGTGAAGACACCAATTTGGCACTTAGTTGGGAGAAGTGTCAATTCATGGTCCGGGATTGCATTGTCTTAGGGCATAAGGTGTCGGGAAAGGGGATCAAGGTCGACCCGGCCAAGATTGAGGTGATTGAGAAACTGCCTCCCCCACGTTCGGTTAAGTTAGTTAGGAGTTTCTTGGGACATGCGGGCTTTTATAGGCATTTTGTGAAAAATTTTTCTAAGATTGCTAAGCCGTTGACTGAGTTACTCTTAAAGGATGCCCCATTTAATTTCAATGATGAATGTATGTATGCTTTTAATTTGCTTAAACGGAAATTGATTGAGGCACCGGTCATGGTCAGTCAGAATTGGGAAATCCCTTTTGAACTTATGTGCGATGCAAGTGACAATGCTGTTGGGGCATGTTTAGGTTAGAGGGTGAACAAAATTTTTCACCCAATTTATTATGCTAGTAAGACATTAAACGGTGCTCAAATGAATTATACTGTGACTGAGAAAGAATTACTAGCTGTTGTGTTTGCTTTTGATAAGTTCAGGTCTTACTTGGTCTTATCAAAAGTCATTGTGTATACTGACCATGCTGCTCTTAAGTATTTGTTGGCTAAACAGGATGCAAAGCCCAGATTGATTCGATGGATTCTACTCCTCCAGGAGTTTGATGTGGAGATTAAGGATAAGAAGGGAGTAGAGAACGTAGTGGCTGACCATTTGTCAAGACTACCAAGTGAAGGATCCGTATTCTCTCCGGAAGCGAACATTCGTGACACATTCCCCGATGAACAGTTGTGTGGGGTAACTTCTATACCATGGTTTACAGACATCGCAAACTTCAAAGTCGGTAACATTCTTCCACCTAACCTCTCACATGCACAGAGGCGTAAATTCTTTCATGATGCTAAGGATTATTTTTGGGATGACCCTTATCTTTTTGGATTATGTGCTGATAATGTGATTAGGCGGTGTGTTGCTTATGAGGAGGTTCCCTCCATTATTGAAATGTGTCATGATAGAGAAGCGGGTGGCCATTTTGGACCCGATAGAACTGCAGGAAAAATCTTATCTAGTGGGTTTTATTGGCCAACCATGAAACAGGATGTCATTAGTTATATTCGAGCCTGTGATGCGTGTCAAAGGACGGGAAATATCTCCCAAAAGAATGAAATGCTCCAACAGGGTATCTTGGTGTGTGAACTTTTTGATGTTTGGGGCATAGATTTCATGGGACCATTCCTAATATCTCACAACAACCAATACATTCTTGTGGCGGTTGAATATGTGTCCAAATGGGTAGAAGCTGTCGCTTTACCAACCAACGATGCAAAGGCAGTTGTCAGGTTTCTAAAGAAAAACATTCTTACTAGGTTCGGAACCCCAAGAGCTATCATCAGTGACGGGGTTCCCATTTTTGTAATAGGCAATTTGACAATCTTTTGCACAAGTATTGGGTTAAGCATAAGGTAGCGACTCCTTACCATCCTTAGACGAGTGGGCAAGTTGAGGTTTCGAATAGGGAACTAAAACGCATCTTAGAAAAAACGGTAATTGCATCTAGGAAAGATTGGAGTTTAAGGTTAAACGATGCATTATGGGCATATAGGACTGCTTTTAAGACACCTATAGGGATGTCCCCTTATCATTTGGTCTTTGGTAAATCCTGTCATCTACCTGTAGAACTAGAGCACAAGGCATATTGGGCTTTAAAATTTCTTAACTTTGATATGCAAGCTGGAGGTGAGCTTCGATTAAGGCAACTCATGGAGCTAGATGAGCTTCAGTTGAGCACGTATGAGAATGCCAAGATTTACAAGGAGAGGACTAAGAAATGGCATGACCAGCATGTAACAAAGAAAGGTTTCAACCAAGGAGAGTTGGTGCTCTTATATAACTCCCGGTTGAAATTCTTTCCGGGTAAACTGAGAAGTCGATGGACGGGACCGTTTACCGTGCATAAGGTTTATCCCTCCGGGATGGTGGAAATTGAAACCCCGGAGGGAATTCAACAAGTAAACGGGCATCGGTTGAAGCCCTACGTCAACGGAGGAATGAAGGAGGAGAAGCAAGTCTTACTCCTTCGTGATGTGTAATGCTAAAACGTGGACGTAGAAGTCGAGCTATTCCGACTATAAACATAGCATTGAGGTACGTATGCCTCCCTTGTACATTAGTTTTTACGTTAATATGTTTTTGTGTGTTTTCGTGTGTAGGATTAGGTACTTAAGCAAGTTAATCGAAAATCATGATCAAAATGTGGAAAAAAGCAACAGTCGACAGAATTCAAGGAGACACGCCGTGTCACTAAGCAGCACGCCATGCCAAGGTGAAATTGGGTGTAGCACGTGGCGTGCCAAAGTGGCACGAAATCGTGCCAGGCTGCTGTTCCAGAAGAAAATTGTACATAAGTAGACAGCACGCCGTGCCAAGGTGATGGTATGCAGGGCGGCACGACGTGTCACTGCAGCACGCCCACGTGCCGTCGTTCTTTTCTGCAAGAGAGTTGTGCATAGACAAGGAGCACGCCGTGCCACATTCAGCACGTCGTGCCAATCACAGGTTTGCAAGGCAGCACGCCGTGCCAATACGGCACGCCAACGTGCCGTCCCGCTGTTCCTAAAGTGAGTTGTGGAAGAGAGACCAGCACGCCGTGTCAAAACTTCAGCACGCCGTGCCACATATTCAAATTTCAAGGCAGCATGCCGTGCCGAGATAGCACGCCGACGTGCCATCACGCTGTTTCCAGGTAAGTGTTTTTGACTCGCTCAGCACGCCATGCTGAGTGTTTGGCACGGCTTGCCGAGCGTTTAAATTTTGAATTCCAAGGGTTATTCCACTGCCTATTTAATCCTTTTCTTATCCTTCCCCCTTTTCATAACCGTTTCTTCTTCTTCTTCTTCCTCTTTCTCACTTTCTCTCACCCTCTCACTTTCTCTCTCCCTCTTCACTCTCTCTCTCTAGAATCCACTCTCTCATTCTCCTTCTCTATCCTTCTTCCTCTTCCTTCCTTTCTCTCCTTCTCCCTATCCACTCTTACTCTCCTTTCCTTCTTCTTCTTCTTCTCCCTCTCACCCCTTTTCCTCCACTATTTTGCCCTGGGGTTTTATTTTGCTTCAATTTCCTTGAAACCAGGTATGAATTCTTGCTTTATTCTTTCTTTTATTTTTTATTATTATTATTTTTTTTCTTTTTCTCATTTTGGTTTTGATGGATTGACTGCTTAATAGGGTATTGTTTTGCTTTCTTTTTCTTTTTTGTGGTCTGTATCTTTGACAGTAGATGTTCTTTGGCTTTGTGCTCTTTTGTTTCTAATTTTTGCTTTATTTTTATGGTTATGCAATTGTAGGATGAAGAAGAAAACCGTCGCCGATCTGAGACACGGTTCGTCTCGCCGGCCCATGGAACCGTCACCGGAACCTGTGCCACGTGACGAATTGCCCACCGAACAATTGATGGCCCCATTGACAAATCTCTCAAGGAAGTACAAATGTCCCTTTCCTTTACTTTCGGACGATGAAGGTAAAAAGTACAAAACCTTATTTCCTTTAGAGAGCACTCCCTTTCGCACTTTCGATTGGGAATTTCTCTTTGTACAAGATAGGTCGGAGGGAGTAAAAGCTAAATTGACTAGTTTAGGGTGGTACGAATTTGTGAAATCTAATCCTCCAGTCTTTAAGGAGTTGAACCTAGAATTCTACTCCACCTTGAGTTTTAAAACCAACCTGGATACGGGCCTTAGAAGCATGACCTTCCGCCTCTTTGGCACTGAACGGACTTTGGATATTGATGGCCTTAGGGCTTGTATAGGGATTGACAGGAATGGTTACAAATGGCTTGAAAATTTGGATGCCAAGAAATTTTGGCGCTTGATAGGGCAAGGGGTATACCAACCTCGGTTTGCCAAAACTTCCCAAATCCATGACCCTGTTTTTCAATTAGTTCACAAATTTGTATGTTTTAATTTTTCGGGAAAAACTGAGAGCAACCGGGTTAATGCATTTGAACTGTTGATCCTGTGGCATGTGCATAGTGAGATTAAGGTGCATATGGGCTTCTTTGTCATGGAAGCTTTATACAATCACCACAACCGAGCTAAGTCCGAACTAGGGTTAGGACATATTGTGACTTGTATTGCATGTTTTTTTCATAGTAATACTTGTTATAGGAACCTCGATAGCATCCTTCCCAAGAAGCTTTCGAGGGGAATCTTGTCTTGTTCCCATGTTGTGGCAGCTGCAGGTCCTTCAAGTGCAGGAGGTTCAAGTAGGGGAAAGGCTCCTATGGAAGTAGACGAGGAGGAAGAGAGTGAGGACGCTGAGGACAGCGAGGAGGACGCGGAGAATGTGTCGGTGGGTGTAGATTTTATGGGGCGGATTGAAGGATGGTTGGATGGCATAATTGAGCAATTGGAAGGCTTAACCATCCATCAGGTTCTGCTTGAGCAGCGGCTGAACGCGCGCCTTGATCGGCAAGCAGCTCAGCTCGCCAACGTCGAGGCGTTCGCCTCTCGCTTTTGTGCAGCCCAAGGGTGGCCGTACCCACCGCCACCACCACCAGCCCCCGATATGTGAGGTAACCCTTTTCCTTTCCCATTTAGTTTGCTTCTTCTTTCATTGCACTTTTGGAAGTAAGTGCAATCTAGGTGTGGGGTGGGTAAAGGGACTTCTCCCTTTCTTTTTCTTCTTCTTATATTGCACTTTTTGATTGTTTGTTTCGCATGTTTGTTGGTGTTTGTTGGTGTTTTTGCATGATTGGATGTTTTGCGTTGGTTTTTGGTTAGATTTAGGCTTTACTTTTCAATGCATGTGAAGTTGGTTTTGGTTGTTTTTGGTTTGATAGTGTTTTTAGGTTGTTTATGTGTCAATTACCGTTTGAATAACATTGCTTAATCCACCCTCAAACCTAAGTCTCTGTGCTTGGATTGATAGCAATTGGCTAGGGATATTAGGAGTTGTTTGCAAGTCATTAGCTTGTTTGTGCATGGTTTGTGATTCTTGATGGTAACCATTGGTTAGATTTGTCATTTAGGTTGCATTAGGGAATTAATCCTCTACCCCTACTTGCATGATTGAGCCAGGATTACGCCTTGGAACATTGGTTGAGTCACACGACCTAGCATACAACCCCTAATACGCTTTTGAGAATTTGAGCCTTTAGAACCATTTCACATCGGTTCTATTTCTTTGTGAGGGTAAAAACAATCGTGGCACACTAGATCGTAGAACCCGGTGTTGTTTTGCACTTTGCATCGAGAGCTTAATATGTGGAGACCCTTAGGATTAACCCCTTGACTTAAATAACCCTAACCCTAACTACTAATTCATCCCTTAGATCACCCATAGCCACTAAATTAACCTTTTTGACTTAAAAAACCTTCACCAAGCCAACTCTATAATCTTAACTTTTTACCGTTCACTTTGATTTTCCTTTCTTACCCTCCTCTCCTAAATCAAGTAATTGGCTAAGTTGTTCATTCATTTTGGGGTCAATCACAATTTGCATTTCAACTCTTTCATATCTAGTCCTATGGAAAAATTGTGTTCAAAAAAAAAAAAACAAAAATCCAAATAGAGTCAATGTGTTTTTTCGGTTTCTTTTTGTAAAATTCGGAGTTTGTGAACGCCTGTCTTGTTTGTCCGGTTTGCATCTTTAAGCCGGTATTTGTGTTCCATGTTTCAGTTCATTTGTTGAATAAAGGATTAGGGCGATCATCTAATTGCCTTGACCCATGTCTTGTAATTTTTTGTTTTTTTTTTTCTCTTTTTCCCATTAAGTTGTGTTTCGGCCATTGGGTGTGGATAAGGCCTTCTTGTTGTCAAGTTAATTTAAAAAAAAAAAAAATATTTAGCAAAGCAAACACTCTTAGGACTAGTTTTGAGTTGAATGTTTCATGACCCGTCTTTGGTTCTTAGTCAATTTGTATATTTTACTTGATTCGTAGGAGTTGTATACCTAAAATTTCCCCTCTATCAAACCTACCCTAAGCCGTAACATTACAAGCCCCAGGTTCTCTGATTTTGCTCCTTGACCAATGACTTCACCGGGATTGCCATTAGTTCGCTATGTGATGTGTGCCATTGTTTGTTTTTGTGTGCTCATCCGCCTTGCCTTGAACTTGAGCGTTGGAGTGACATCTTGTGAGGTGCTTTGTGGTCGTATAAACTCTGTTTGTTCCTCGCCCTTTGACTAGCTAAATTGTGTTGGGTTTGGGTATTGAGTGGTTTTGAACCTGGTGCACCTAATGTCATTTCGAAGGTGATGCTTTACTTTCTTGAGTTTATGAATCTCGTACGGTTAAACCCTTAGTTGGATTTGCAAGTGAAAGCGAGCAAGTTTACTCCTTTGTCTTTAGTTGATTTGCTTGAGGACAAGCAAGACTTTAAGTGTGGAGTGGTTGATAAGGTCGATTTTTGACCTTATCTTTTAGGCAATTTCGTCGTTTGAATGGCAATTTTTAGAGTCTTTTGTGTGAATGTTTGTGTGGTTTTTGAATATTTTGTGATTTTTATGTTTTGGATAGATTTTTATAACTTTTAGTATTTTTCGTGTTTTCTAGGGTAGTTTTTGTAATTTTTGATAATTTGTCGTTTTTATGGTCCGTGGCGTTGGTGCGGTTATGTTTCTTTATGCTTGTTTTGGACAGGTACTATGACCCGGACCGGAAGTTGGAGCATCGGCGGCAAAGAAGAGTTCGAAGTGCTGAAAAACAAGGTGGCACGGCGTGCCAACCCAGCGGGCCTGGTGACGCAGTCCAGTGGAGTGGCACGAAAACGTGCCACTCAGATCAGCGTGGCGTGCCAACCCCAAAATCACACGGCACGGCGTGCCACCTCCAGCAGTACGGCGTGCTGGCTTCAGTTCTGCACAGCACGGCGTGCCACTTCCACCAGCACGGCGTGCCGAGCCCCGAAATCCTGCTGTTGCCCTACTTTCATCCTTTCTTTTTCCTGGTTTTAACCTAGCCGTATAAATAGGTTATTTTCTATGTTTTAGAGGATCTTTTTCCAGTCTTTTTGAGTGAGAGCAGAAACTTGTAGTGAGGTTTTGAGCTTGAACTATTTGATTTCTTTGAGTTTTGAACCATCGATTGGTTGTAGTTTTGCATAGAATCTTCCCCTTTTGCGACGTTCTTGGTTCCGGCTTGAGTTCGTCTATAGAGGTACACCCCAAGCATCTTCACACCATCGGAATCCGGTTAATCGGACCAAAAGGGCATAAGTTTTTCTTCTTCTCTTTTGTAATTTGATTAAGTTAGGTTTGATTCCGCAAATCGATTATGTTTGGTTGTAACACTGAATTCGTTCATCATTCTTGATTAATACAATTGTTTGCAAGTTAATTTCAATTTTTATTCCTTTTCTTTATGTAATTTCTTTAATGAATGTCTAGTCTCATAAGATCTTAATTCATTAAGTTCATATTTGTGGTATTACCTAGATTGACACCTAGGAAACCATTAGTATTGACGACACTGTGGAACTTACGTGCCCCTATTTTCTGAGCTTTAGAATTAGACCACCTCTAAACAAGGGAAACCGGCTAAGGACCTAAAAGATCTAGATACGCTAGGTTGTATTATCGAAAGAGCATAATTAAGGGTTAATTGTTAAGTTAAATTCATCTTTTGTAATTAATTGATAAAGCCATCCCCATTAGCATTCATAGGTGTGTAAACCGCCAATTGATAACACAAAACTCAAGTGCAAAGTAAGCTGGAATAGATCAACTAGGAGTAGGATAATTTAGTTGTTAATATAATCAACCCAAAACTGCGTTCCGCCTAGGACACGCAAGGAACCCGAGTAGTTTAGTGTTTGCAGAATATTCTTTTCTCTGTGGGATCGATACCTGGACCAACCAGAATTATTACTTGTCAACGATAGGTACACTGCCTTAGTTGTGCGGTTCTAGGTTTAGTTTTACTACTACGCCTAGGACCCATCATCCATTTCCCCAGTGGGTCCACCTCGAGTAATGTGAACTCAGTATCGGTCCAAATCAGCTTCATCTATTTCCCCAGCAAAACTCGCATCGGGTAACTTAAACCCGGTATCGGCCAATTTCTTCATCAACTCGCCTCGGGTAACCTAGACCCGGTATCGGCCAATTTCTTCATCAACTCACCTTGGGTAACCTAGACCCGGTATCGAATGATTTCTTCATCTTCCTTCACCTCAGGTAACCTAGACCCGGTATAGGCCAATTTCTTCATCAACTCGCCTCGGGTAACCTAAACCCGATATCGGCCAATTTCTTCATCAACTCGCCTCGGGTAACCTAGACCCGGTATCGGCCAATTTCTTCATCAACTCACCTCGGGTAACCTAGACCCGGTATCGGCCAATTTCTTCATCAACTCGCCTCGGGTAACCTAGACCCGGTATCGACTAATTTCTTCATCAACTCACCTTGGGTAACCTAGACCCGGTATCGACTGATTTCTTCATCTTCCTTCACCTCAGGTAACCTAGACCCGATATCGGCCAATCCATAATCCATCTTCCTTTGCCTCGGGTAACATAAACCCGATATCGGCTTAACCGCATTCAATCTTTTCCTTCGCCTCGGGTAACCTAAACCTGATATCGGCTTATTTCCTCCCCAGCATCACCTCGGGTAACCTAGACCCGGTATCGGCCTATCATCAGAAGATTCATTCTAGTGTTCGCGGCGCTTTGATTCGCACTCTCAAATTCATCATCTCAAGTGTTGTAAACCTGGAGCTAGATGTCGAATTTGATCACGCCAGGGGCAGCTGTAAGTACCGAAATTTTCTATACTTAAAAAAAAAATTATGGTCGTACGACTATTCTTCCAGTCATACGACTGTAATATCGGAAAAAATTGCAGAAGCCCATACCTCTGCAGCAGAAAATGGAGGAGAGAGAGAAGGAGCATTAATTGCTCCGGTGTTGCAGCAAGTAAGCTGAAAAATCAGAGTAGAAAAGAAGAAGAAAAGGGAGAGAGAGGGGAGGTTGGATTTCTGGTGAAAAATTTAGAGAGAGAAGGAGAAAAGAGAGAAGGAAAAGAAAGAGGTGGAAAACCCATAAAAACTCATCTTTTCCTCTTCTATTTTCTTTCAATTCTCAGAATTAGGATTAAAACTTGTTAGAAATCCCTAGGTTCATCAATTAACTTCACAACCAAATCAAAAATCCAGACCTAAACCATCAGAATCCATGGCAATTTGGATTTTCGGACATAAAGCTCTCCACTTCAATTTCAAAGGAAAAAGTGCGAATTTGTTAGGATTGGAGTGACGCCAGGGGTCAAAACGACTTGGATTAGCTTCTAAAAAGGTAGACACTCCCTTTCCTTGCACTTTTTCTCGCTTTCTGGGTGTTTGAAGTGAGTTTTATGCGTTTTCTGCTGCATTTTTGTGCTTCTGTTTCTGGGAATTAAAAACATTCGCACGACTGTTCTTAGTTTTGTTGAACAGTTGTACGACTGTATATACAGTCGTACGATTGTTCTTAATTCCCCAGATTGTTTTCTTGCATTTTTTATTCAGAATAATTTTGGCAAAATTCTGATCCTGAACTGTTTACAGTTGTACGACTGTAGTTACAGTCGCACGACTGTAACTCTTGTTACAGAAATAGAATTTCAGCTTTTATCCTAAAAATTTTCAAAAATCCATAAAAATCAGAAAAATCCGAAAATCATCAAAATGAATTTTGATATGTGCATTCACTACCTTAGGTTTAATTTCCCGTAAAATTGCATTTAGAACAATTCAACGACGGAGACTGATGGGTCCTAGGTGTAGTAGTAAAACTAAACCTAGAAACGCATAACTAAGGCAGTGGACCTATCGTTGAAAAGTAATAATTCTGGTTGGTCCAGGTATCGATCCCACAGAGAAAAGAATATTTTGCAAACACTAAACTACTCGGGTTCCCTGCGTGTCCTAGGCGGAATGCAGTTTTGGGTTGATTGTATTAACAACTAAACTATCCTACTCCTAGGTGATCTATTCCAGCTTACTTTGCACTTGAGTTTTGTGTTATCAATTGGTGGTTTACCGACCTATGAATGCTAATGGGGATGGCTTTATCAACTAATTGCAAAAGATGAATTTAACTCAATAATTAACCCTTAATTATCCTCTTTTGATAATATAACCTAGTGTATCTAGATCTTTTAAGTCCTTAGCCGGTTTCCCTTGTTTAGAGGCGGTCTACTTCTAAAGCTCATAAAATAGGGGCACGTAAGTTCCACAGTGTCGTCAATACTAATGGTTTCCTAGGTGTCAATCTTGGTAATGCCACAAATATGAAATTAAGAAATTAAGATCTTATGAGACTAGACATTCATTAAAGAAATTACATAAAGAAAAGGAATAAAAATTGAAATTAACTTGCAAACAATTGTATTAATCAAGAAAGATGAACGAATTCAGTGTTTACAACCAACCATAATCGATTTGCGGAATCAAACCTAACTTAATCAAATTACAAAAGAGAAGAAGAAAAACTTATGCCCTTTTGGTCCGATTAACCGGATTCCGACGGTGTGAAGATGCTTGGGGTGTACCTTTATAGACGAACTCAAGTCGGAACCAAGAACGTCGCAAAAGGGGAAGATTCTATGCAAAACTACAACCAGTCGATGGTTCGAAACTCAAAGAAATCAAATAGTTCAAGCTCAAAACCTCACTACAAGTTTCTGCTCTCACTCAAAAAGACCGGAAAAAGATCATTTGAAACATAGAAAACAACCTATTTATACGGCTAGGTTAAAACCAGGAAAAAAAAGAGATGAAAGTAGGGCAACAGCAGGTTTCGGGGCTCGGCACGCCGTGCTGGTGGAAGTGGCATGCCGTGCTGTGCAGAATTAAAGGCGGCACGCCGTGCTACTGGAGTTGGCACGCCGTGCCGTGTGATTTCGGGGTTGGCACGCCACGCTGATCTGTTGGCACGCTGTGCCCTAATTGTGGCACGCCGTGCCACCTTGATTTTCAGCACTTCGAACTCTTCTTCACCGCCGATGCTCCAACTTCCGGTCCGGGTCATAATACTTGTCCAAAACAAGCATAAAGAAACATAACCGCACCAACGCCACGGACCATAAAAACGACAAATTATCAAAAATTACAAAAACAACCCTAGAAAACACGAAAAATACTAAAAGTTATAAAAATCTATCCAACAGCTAAAAATCACAAAATATTCAAAAACCACACAAACATTCACACAAAAGACTCTAAAAATTGCCGTTCAAACCACGAAATTGCCTAAAAGATAAGGTCAAAAACCGACCTTATCAACCACCCCACACTTAAAGTCTTGCTTGTCCTCAAGCAAATCAACTAAAGACAAAGGAGTAAACTTGCTCGCTTTCACTTGCAAATCCAACTAAGGGTTTAACCGCACGAGATTCATAAACTCAAGAAAGTAAAGCATCACCTTCGAAATGACATTAGGTGCACCAAGTTCAAAACCACTCAATACCCAAACGCAACACAATTTAGCTAGTCAAAGGGCGAGGAACAAACAGAGTTTATACGACCACAAAGCACCTCACAAGATGTCACTCCAACGCTCAAGTTCAAGGCAAGGCGGATGAGCACACAAAAACAAACAATGGCACACATCACATAGCGAACTAATGGCAATCCCGGTGAAGTCATTGGTCAAGGAGCAAAATCAGAGAACCTAGGGCTTGTAATGTTACGGCTTAGGGTAGGTTTGATAAGGGAAATTTTTAGGTGTACAACTCCTACGAATCAAGTAAAATATACAAATTGACTAAGTACTAAAGACGGGTCATGCAACTTTCAACTCAAAGCTAGTCCTAAGAGTGTTTGCTTTACTAAATAATTTTTTTTTTTTTTTTTGAGATTAACTTGACAACAAGAAGGCCTTATCCACACCCAATGGCCGAAACACAACTTAATGGGAAAAAGAGAACAACAATTACAAGACATGGGTCAAGGCAATTAGATGATCGTGTTAGAGATTGTGCCCTAAGCCAATGTTGGATTATGTAAACAATCTTCTTAAGTCATTAATAAAGACTTATTTTATCATATATATTTGTATGTTAGTATTTATGATAATGTATCCATGAATTAATTGTGTAATTCTAAATTTCCCTAGTCGATTGTTATTATGGGAATAATAACAAACTAAGACTAGTGTGAGTGATAATGGATATTCATAAGATGAATATAGTGTATACAGATACAGATTATACTCACGGGCAATGTGTTAGAGAACATGTTGCTGGAGACCCACTATAAGATCAAGTTCATGGTCACGTGTCACAACTGATCTTGATTATAGTAGTGTCATCAGCTGATTCCTTTGACCTGAGGTCACCATGGATTCCGGGATGAATTCATGTTGTGCTTTGACGCAGTCAAACGCTGCTTGTAACAGAGTAGTTATAAAGGCTGTGGTTGGGTACAATATGACTCATGCTTAGGGATGTGAGTGACAGATATGGGATTTTGTCCCTCTCTAACAAGAGAGCGATATCACTGGGCCCCTCGATAAGTAAGACTGTTAAATGCATGGCCGTGCTCAAATAATTGATAAGAGTATCAATTGATTTGTCTGAACAGTTTACTTTGAGATCGAGAAAGCATATGATTAATTATATAAGATTGACAAGTGTACCATGTCTTATAATTAATCTTGATATCAATGAGACAAAAGGGAATATGACATTCTATAAATAGGTATTGGATCATTCCAATCATATTAATTGGGTAGTCGTAATGGCTTGCTAGAGTCCGCTTGTGACCTATAAGGACATTATGGTAATTTCCTTATTGCCAATTAATATGATCCTATGGGGTCACACACAAGAGCAAAATGAAGTTCATCTTATCGGGTATAAATTATTATTGGATAATAATTTATGAATGAGAAAGAGAATAAATATATATAGTGATATATATTTATGTATGTATATATAAATATTAATGTGATTAATATTGCATAAAGTATGCTACATATTATAATTAAATTATATGGAGATATAATTAATTATAATATTATATATACATATATGTATTATGGAGAATTGATTTGATTTAATGTTAATTGAGAATTAATATTAAATTGTGTAGGTTAATATATAATTATAACTAATAGGTGTATTAGGTTATAATTATAATTAACTATTTAGGTTAATTATTTAAGGAAACAATTAACCTAAACCTAATTACTCTCTACACTAATACTATAGCAGATTTTCGGCCAGCCAACACAAGAGAATAGCCAGCCGAAATTCTCCTCTCCAAGCCAAGAGAAAATTTGATTTTCTGCCTCTCTCTCGATTCTAGGAAACCGTTTCTTCTATCCCGGCGCTAGCACGCGGTGAACGTATTGCTCCGTGTGGATCAACCGTAGAGGGAAGCAATTTTGGTTCCTAAGTGATTCAAACTTCAAAGAATTAAGGTAATTCTTTAACCCTCCTTCCGATTCAATGTAATGTACATGGGTCCTTGGTGGGGATTAATCTTTTTCCGCTGCGTTTTATGTTTGTTTGTGCGATTAATTCCCCAACAGTGGTATCAGAGCCACTTGTGCATTGGTTGAATTGGATTTGTTATTTTGATTAGATCAAAATTGCATGTTAGGGTTGTATGTTCTTGATTTAGGGTTCAATGTTATTGTGAATAACATGTTTAAAATTTGATTTTAATGTGAATCATTGTGAATGATTTGGTTGTAATTGTTTTGAATCAGAAAAAGGGGTGAAATTTTGGATTCAGCATGTTGGCACGCCGGCGTGCCAATAGGAAATCGTTCCTGGATGCTTGAGTTCAGAATGGTGGCACGCGGGCGTGCCGATTTGGCACGGCGTGCCAACCTAAAAATTTTGCATATGGCACGACGTGCTGGGCCTTTGCACGCCGTGCCAACTGGAAACCGTTTCCAGTGTTGCTACCAGAATGGCGGCACGACGGCGTGCCAACCTTGGCACGGCGTGCCACCTGGGAATTTTCAGAGGGGGCTGTTTTTTGCGCGAAAATTTTTTTTTTTGCCTGCGGCGCTTGCTTCGCAACAGGGGCTACCGCCCCCGTACCCCCGTCCAACTCAGCAGCGAGTTGGATCGCTGGAAGTTGGGTTTGGTGTTTTTCGTTTATGTGTGGAAATTGTTTCTACACATTTACGATTTTTCAAATCAATTACTCTAAATACAATAGGATTGTATTTTACCCTTTATGAACCCTAAATCTTGTAGATATAAAATTATTGTGATAATTTTATGCATGGTGTTTTGGTATGGTTTTGGACCCTTGGATATTTTTTTATTTTCTTTTGGTTTTGGTGAATGTAAGGTTTTATAAATACGGCCTGCGAGTCGTTTGTATTTATGTAATCTTATTTTTCTAGATAAATTGTATAGGATGCAATTTATTGTTTGTAAATTTTATTTACTAGAAAATTGTATAGGATGCAATTTTGTAAAGTATGTAAATCCATGAGATGGTGCCAAGGAACAAAGACGTGAAGACGGATCCAAGGGGTGCGGCTGTGCTGTGACCATGCGATGGTTACAACCACCTAGGAAATGACCTGTTGATTTTCATATTGGCCTATGAAAATCAATGTAGATAAAACCATACCATAACACGGTCTTTCGAGTCTATTGCATGTTTTATATTTTGATGCCATGTGATGCCATGCTAAGTATGAAATATGCATGCTAAATGAATGTATGACATTGGATGCCATGCTAGAATTAATATTAACTTAGAAAGATTAATGTTAATGCCATGCATTGTATGAGATACAATTGAATCACAGGAATTAATAAACCCTAAATAAACTTATGAAGTTTATATTTTGCCACCCAATTACGTATAACACTTGTCAAGTACTATGTTCACATCATGGTATACCGCCAGGGCGGGTACGCATGTTGTGACCTTAGCGAAGCAATAATATGAGAAAAGGTGATTCTCATTGTGTTGTAATTGGCTTAACTAAAGGGTTAATCAAAAAGGTGTTTGAGCCCGAGGCAAGGATGAGATGAGTAACATACAAATTAAATATGATATATGATATCATGCATCTCATAAATTAAAAGAGTTACATAATGATGTAATTGACATGGTGATGTCTACCGAAATTATATTCAATCATAGGGACATGCCAAAGCAGTGCTATGGTTAAATATGGATTTTGGGTCTTTTACCCACTTAAATTTTTTTAAAGGGTTTTATAATTTTAGTGGGAGTTTAATTCCCTTATGTAATTAACTTTGCATATATTTTCTGTTGTAGATAAATGGCAAACACAAGCAATCCCGGTTCTATTCGATCTATCCTTGAGAAGGATAAACTGAACGGAACCAATTACCTAGACTGGTATCGCAACTTGAGAATTGTTCTCAAGCAAGAGCGAAAGCTATATGTTCTGGATGGGCCTTTGCCCGCTAACCCTCCACCCACCACAGCTTCAAGAGCTGAAAGGGATGCTTTCCACAAGCATCAAAATGATCAAATTGATGTACAATGCCTGATGCTCGCATCAATGATTTCGGAACTTCAGAAGGATCTGGAAACATTTGAGGCATATGAGATGTCTCAAGAGCTTAAGGAAATGTTCCAAAAGCAAGCGAGGAGGGAAAGGTATGAGACCTTAAGATCTTTGGTTGGGTGCAAGATGACCGAAGGGAGTTCGGTTAGTGCCCATGTTCTGAAGATGAAAGGGTACATTGATCAGTTGGAGAGGCTTGGTTCGCCACTCAGACCTGAGTTGGCAACGGATTTGATCCTTAATTCTCTTCCCGAGAGTTACTCCCATTTTGTCATGAATTATCACATGAATGATATGGACAAAACGGTCAGCGAACTGCATGGGATGCTGAAAAACGCTGAAGTAACGATAAAAGAGAAGCCAAGCTCCAAAGGGATCCATATGGTGCAAAAGGGTAGGATCCAGAAGAAGAAGGGTAAAGCACACAAACCCAAAGAGTTTGGGAAGGATGCAAAGAAGCCCAAAGCTGTTACCAAGGCAAAGCCTCCAAAGGAAGGCGCATGCCATTTCTGCAATCAGCCTGGTCATTGGCGCAGAAATTGCAAGCTTTATTTGGAGGACTTGAGGAAGAAGAGAGGCGGTGAGACCGCTAATCAAGGTATTCATGTTATTGAAATACTTCATTCTACTTCTGTTTCTACTTCGTGGGTATTAAATACCGGTTGTGGTTCTCACATTTGTATGAATGTGCAGGGGCTTAGAGGAAGTAGAAAGCTCAAGAAGGGCGAGGTAGAATTCCATGTGGCGAATGGAGCTAGAGTTGCTGCTTATGAAGTCGGTCGCTACGAGCTCAAGTTGCCAACTGGACTTGTTCTCTTTATGAATAATTGTTATTTTGTTCCTAATTTGTCTAGGAACATCATTTCTATTTCATGTTTGGACAAGGAAGGATTTAAATGTGTTATTGAGAATAATCACTTATTGCTTTTCAATAAAGACTTGTTTTATGCAAATGCGGATTTACATGATGGTCTTTATTTGTTGAACCTTAGTGAAGGTTATGATGAGCATGTATATAACATAAATACCAAAAGGATAAGAACAAATATTGTGAATCCTACTTATCTCTGGCACTGTCGTCTAGGACACATTAATGAGAAACGCATTTCAAAACTCCATAAAGATGGAATTTTGGGTCTAGACGTTTTTGAAACATATGACACTTGCGAGTCTTGTTTAATGGGTAAGATGACCAAGAGTCCCTTTACTGGTCACAGTGAAAGGGCTAGTGACTTATTAGAACTCATACATACAGATGTATGTGGGCCTATGAGCACAACTGCTAGAGGTGGTTTTCAATACTTCATTACGTTCACTGATGACTTCAGTAGATATGGTTATCTATATCTAATGAAGCATAAGTCAGAATCCTTTGAAATGTTCAAAGCCTTCCAAAATGAAGTACAAAACCAACTTGGCAAGACAATTAAAGCACTTAGATCTGATCGAGGTGGTGAATATTTGAGCCAAGAGTTTGACGATCATCTTAGAAATTGTGGGATTGTCTCACAATTGACTCCTCCTGGTACACCACAGTGGAATGGTGTGTCTGAGAGGAGGAACCGGACTTTATTGGATATGGTTCGGTCGATGATGAGTCAAACAAATCTTCCTCTATCCTTTTGGGGATATGCACTTGAAACAGCGGCATTCACACTGAACCGAGTTCCATCAAAAGCAGTTGAAAAGACACCATATGAGATATGGATTGGTAAGAAACCAAATTTGTCTTTTCTCAAGATTTGGGGATGCGAAGCTTATGTGAAATATTTGATTTCAGATAAGTTAGCACCAAAATCTGTGAAATGCAATTTTGTTGGTTATCCAAAAGAAACTAAAGGTTATTTCTTTTACAATCCTAGTGAAAACAAAGTGTTTGTTGCTAAGGGTGGTACATTCCTGGAAAAAGAGTTTATTTCCAAAGGAATCAGTGGGAGTAAAGTACACCTACAAGAAAATATGGATAACCAAGTTGAAAGTGAGTTTCAAATGGAACAACCTGATTCACAAGAAGTTGTTGGGTCAGAACCAGTAACACAAGTCCAACGTAGATCAAGTAGAGTTCGTCATGAGCCCGAGAGATATGGATTTCTCGTCACGAACGAAAATGATCTGATTCTGTTAGAAGAGAATGAACCTTCCACGTACATGGAAGCTGTCTCTAATTCAGAATCTAAAAAATGGCTTGAAGCTATGAAGTCAGAAATTCAATCCATGGACGACAACAAAGTATGGACTTTGGTTGATCTCCCAAAGGGTGCTAAAGCAATAGGGCACAAATGGGTTTTCAAATTGAAAACGGACATGGATGGGAATATTCAGACTTATAAAGCAAGGTTAGTGGCAAAAGGTTACCGACAAATTCATGGTATAGACTATGACGAAACCTTTTCGCCAGTAGCTATGATCAAGTCCATCAGAATTCTTGTTGCCATAGCAGCATATTATGACTATGAGATATGGCAAATGGATGTCAAAACAGCTTTCCTAAATGGAAATCTTGTTGAGGATGTGTACATGACACAGCCTGAAGGTTTTGTCGATCCAAAGAATCCTGATAAAGTATGCAAGCTTCAAAAGGCCATTTATGGTTTGAAGCAAGCATCAAGAAGTTGGAATCATTGTTTTGATGAATCGGTCAAAAAGTTTGGCTTCATCAAAAACGAAGATGAGCCTTGTGTGTACAAGAAGTTCAGTGGGAGTAATGTAGTTTTCCTAGTTCTATATGTCGATGACATATTGTTAATAGGAAATCACATTCCTACCTTGCAAGAAGTAAAATCTTGGTTAGGAAAGTGTTTTTCTATGAAAGACTTGGGTGAGGCAGCCTACATTCTTGGAATAAAGATCTATAGAGATAGATCTAAGAGATTGATAGGCCTGAGCCAGAGTACATACATTGATAAGATACTGAAAAGGTTCAGTATGGATCAATCTAAGAAAGGAAATGTTCCTATTGGGCAAGGGATAAAGCTTAGTCATAAGCAATGTCCCATGACAGTTGAAGAACGTCAACGCATGAATAAGATTCCTTATGCGTCAGCTATAGGATCTATCATGTATGCCATGGTATGTACTCGGCCAGATGTCTCTTTTGCTTTGAGCATGACAAGTAGATATCAATCTGATCCAGGTGATAGTCACTGGACTGCTGTCAAGAGTATTCTTAAGTACTTGAGAAGAACTAAAGATACATTCTTGATATATGGAGGCTCGGACGAAGATCTTGTTGTAAATGGTTACACGGATGCAAGTTTCCAAACTGATCAAGATCAGATGCAGTCACAGTCTGGGTATGTGTTCATTCTGAATGGAGGTGCGATAAGTTGGAAGAGTTCTAAGCAAAGCACGATAGCTGCATCTACAACAGAAGCCGAGTATATTGCTGCATCAGATGCAGCCCAAGAGGCTGTTTGGATCAAGAAGTTCATCGAAGAACTTGGTGTCGTTCCTAGCATAGTGAATCCTGTGAGCCTCTTGTGTGACAACAATGGGGCAATATCACTTGCTAAGGAACCTAGTGTGTCACAGAAATCCAAACATATACTTCGGCGTTTTCACTACATAAGAGAAGTCATCTCAAGAGGAGATGTGAAGATATGCAAAGTTGCGTCTGAAGACAATGTTGCTGATCCACTAACAAAAGCTCTTTCACAAGCTGTACATGATGGTCATGCTAGGTCCATGGGTATTAGATACATTTGAGATTGGACTTAGGGCAAGTGGGAGATTGTTAGAGATTGTGCCCTAAGCCAATGTTGGATTATGTAAACAATCTTCTTAAGTCATTAATAAAGACTTATTTTATCATATATATTTGTATGTTAGTATTTATGATAATGTATCCATGAATTAATTGTGTAATTCTAAATTTCCCTAGTCGATTGTTATTATGGGAATAATAACAAACTAAGACTAGTGTGAGTGATAATGGATATTCATAAGATGAATATAGTGTATACAACAGATTATACTCACGGGCAATGTGTTAGAGAACATGTTGCTGGAGACCCACTATAAGATCAAGTTCATGGTCACGTGTCACAACTGATCTTGATTATAGTAGTGTCATCAGCTGATTCCTTTGACCTGAGGTCACCATGGATTCCGGGATGAATTCATGTTGTGCTTTGACGCAGTCAAACGCTGCTTGTAACAGAGTAGTTATAAAGGCTGTGGTTGGGTACAATATGACTCATGCTTAGGGATGTGAGTGACAGATATGGGATTTTGTCCCTCTCTAACAAGAGAGCGATATCACTGGGCCCCTCGATAAGTAAGACTGTTAAATGCATGGCCGTGCTCAAATAATTGATAAGAGTATCAATTGATTTGTCTGAACAGTTTACTTTGAGATCGAGAAAGCATATGATTAATTATATAAGATTGACAAGTGTACCATGTCTTATAATTAATCTTGATATCAATGAGACAAAAGGGAATATGACATTCTATAAATAGGTATTGGATCATTCCAATCATATTAATTGGGTAGTCGTAATGGCTTGCTAGAGTCCGCTTGTGACCTATAAGGACATTATGGTAATTTCCTTATTGCCAATTAATATGATCCTATGGGGTCACACACAAGAGCAAAATGAAGTTCATCTTATCGGGTATAAATTATTATTGGATAATAATTTATGAATGAGAAAGAGAATAAATATATATAGTGATATATATTTATGTATGTATATATAAATATTAATGTGATTAATATTGCATAAAGTATGCTACATATTATAATTAAATTATATGGAGATATAATTAATTATAATATTATATATACATATATGTATTATGGAGAATTGATTTGATTTAATGTTAATTGAGAATTAATATTAAATTGTGTGGGTTAATATATAATTATAACTAATAGGTGTATTAGGTTATAATTATAATTAACTATTTAGGTTAATTATTTAAGGAAACAATTAACCTAAACCTAATTACTCTCTACACTAATACTATAGCAGATTTTCGGCCAGCCAACACAAGAGAATAGCCAGCCGAAATTCTCCTCTCCAAGCCAAGAGAAAATTTGATTTTCTGCCTCTCTCTCGATTCTAGGAAACCGTTTCTTCTATCCCGGCGCTAGCACGCGGTGAACGTATTGCTCCGTGTGGATCAACCGTAGAGGGAAGCAATTTTGGTTCCTAAGTGATTCAAACTTCAAAGAATTAAGGTAATTCTTTAACCCTCCTTCCGATTCAATGTAATGTACATGGGTCCTTGGTGGGGATTAATCTTTTTCCGCTGCGTTTTATGTTTGTTTGTGCGATTAATTCCCCAACAGATCGCCCTAATCCTTTATTCAACAAATGAAAAATTACAAGACATGGGACACAAATACCGGCTTAAAGAAGCAAACCGGACAAACAAGACAGGCATTCACAAACTCCGAATTTTACAAAAAGAAACCGAACAAACATATTGACTGTATTTGGATTTTTTTTTTTTAACACAATTTTTCCATAGGACTAGATATGAAAGAGTTGAAATGCAAATGGTGATTGACCCCAAAATGAATGAACAACTTAGCCAATTACTTGATTTAGGAGAGGAGGGTGAGAAAGGAAAATCAAAGTGAATGGTAAAAAGTTAGGATTATAGAGTTGGCTTGGTGAAGGTTTTTTAAGTCAAAAAGGTTAATTTAGTGGCTATGGGTGATCTAAGGGATGAATTAGTAGTTAGGGTTAGGGTTATTTAAGTCAAGGGGTTAATCCTAAGGGTCTCCACATATTAAGCTCTCGATGCCAAGTGCAAAACAACACCGGGTTCTACGATCTAGTGTGCCACGATTGTTTTTACCCTCACAAAGAAATAGAACCGATGTGAAATGGTTCTAAAGTCTCAAATTCTCACAAGTGTATTAGGGGTTGTATGCTAGGTCGTGTGACTCAACCAATGTTCCAAGGCGTAATCCTGGCTCAATCATGGAAGTAAGGGTAGAGGATTAATTCCCTAATGCAACCTAAATGACAAATCTAACCAATGGTTACCATCAAGAATCACAAACCACGCACAAACAAGCTAATGACTTGCAAACAACTCCTAATATCCCTAGCCAATTGCTATCAATCCAAGCACAGAGACTTAGGTTCGAGGGTGGATTAAGCAATGTTATTCAGACGGCAATTGACACATAAACAACCTAAAAACACTAACAAACCAAAAACAACCAAAACCAACTTCACATGCATTGAAAAGTAAAGCCTAAATCTAACCAAAAACCAACGCAAAACATCCAATCATGCAAAAACACCAACAAACATGCGAAACAAACAATCAAAAAGTGCAATATAAGAAGAAGAAAAAAAAAAGAAAGGGAGAAGTCCCTTTACCCACCCCACACTTAGATTGCACTTACTTCCAAAAGTGCAATGGAAGAAGAAGCAAACTAAATGGGAAAGGAAAAGGGTTACCTCACATATCGGGAGCTGGTGGTGGTGGCGGCGGGTACGGCCACCCTTGGGCGGCACAGAAGCGGGAGGCGAACGCCTCGACGTGGGCGAGCTGAGCTGCTTGCCGATCAAGGCGCGCGTTCAGCCGCTGCTCAAGCAGAACCTGATGGACGGTTAAGCCTTCCAATTGATCAATTATGCCATCCAACCGTCCTTCAATCCGCCCCATAAAATCTACTCCCACCGATACATTCTCCGCGTCCTCCTCGGTGTCCTCACCTTCCTCACTCTCTTCCTCCTCGTCCACTTCCATAGGGGCCTTTCCCCGACTTGAACCTCCTGCACTTGAAGGACCTATAGCTGCACCAACATGGGAACAAGACAAGATTCCCCTCGAAAGCTTCTTGGGAAGAATGCTATCGAGGTTCCTATAACAAGTATTACTATGAAAAAAACATGCAATACAAGTCACAATATGTCCTAACCCTAGTTCAGACTTAGCTCGGTTGTGGTGATTGTATAAAGCTTCCATGACAAAGAAGCCCAAATGCACCTTAATCTCACTATGCACATGCCACAGGATCAACAGTTCAAATGCATTAACCCGGTTGCTCTCAATTTTGCACGAAAAATTAAAAACAAATTTATGAACTAATTGCAAAACAGGGTCATGGATTCGGGAAGTTTTGGCAAACCGAGGTTGGTATACCCCTTGCCCTATCAAGCGCCAAAATTTCTTGGCATCCAAATTTTCGGGCCATTTATAACCATTCCCGTCAATCCCTATTCAAGCCCTAAGGCCATCAATATCCAAAGTTCGCTCCGTGCCAAAGAGGCGGAAGGTCATGCTTCTAAGGCCCGTATCCGGGTTGGTTTTAAAACTCAAGGTGGAGTAGAATTCTAGGTTCAACTCCTTAAAGACTGGAGGATTAGATTGCACAAACTCGTACCACCCTAGACTAGTCAACTTAGCTTTCACTCCCTCCGACCTATCTTATGCAAACAGAAATTCCCAATCGAAAATGCGAAAGGGGGTGCTCTCTAAAGAAAATAAGGTTTTGTACTTCTTACCTTCATCGTCTGAAAGTAAAGGAAAGGGACATTTGTATTTCCTTGAGAGATTTGTCAGCGGGGCCATCAATTGCTCGGTGGGCAATTCGTCACGTGGCACCGGTTCCGGTGACGGTTCCATGGGCCGGCGAGACGAACCGTGTCTCCGATCGGCGACGGTTTTCTTCTTCATCCTACAATTGCATAATCATAAAAATAAAGCAAAAATCAAAAACAAAAGAACACAAAGCCAAAGAACATCTACTATCAAAGATACAAACCACGAAAAAGAAAAACAAAAGAAAGCAAAACAATACCCTATTAAGCAGTCAATCCATCAAAACCAAAATGAGAAAAAAAAAACAACAATAATAATAATAAAAGAAAGAATAAAGCAGAAATTCATACCTGGGTTCAAGGAAATTGAAGCAAAATAAAACCCTAGGGCAAAATAGTGGAGGAAAAGGGGTGAGATGGAGAAGAAGAAGAAGAAGGAAAGGAGAGTAAGAGGGGATAGGGAGAAGGAGATAAAGGAAGGAAGAAGAAGAAGAATAGAGAAGGAGAAGGAGAGAATGGATTCTAGAGAGAGAGAGTGAAAAGGAAGAGAGAAAGTGAGAGGGTGAGAGAAAGTGAGAGAGATGAAGGGGAAGAAGAAGAAAAAGTCGGTTATGAGAAGGGGGGAAGGTGGAAGGAGCATTAAATAGGCGGTGGAATAACCCTTGGAATTCAAAATTTAAACGCTCGGCACGCCATGCTAAACACTCATCATGGCGTGCTGAGCAAGACAAAAACTCTTACCTGGAAACAGCATGATGGCACGCCGGTGTGCTGTCTCGGCACGGCGTGCTGCCTTGAAATTTGAATATGGGGCACGGCATGCTGAAGTTTTAACACGGCGTGCTGGTCTCTTTTCCACAACTCACTTTAGGAACAGCGGGACGGCACGTTGGCGTGCCTATTGGCATGTCGTGCCGCCCTTCAGACCTGTGATTGGCACGGCGTGCTGAATGTGGCACGGTGTGCTCCATTTTATGCACAAACCTCTTGCGGAACAGAACAACGGCACGCGGGCGTGCTGAAGTGACACGTCGTGCCGCCCTGCATACCATCACCTTGGCACGGCGTGCTAAATCTGGCACGGTGTGCTGTCTACTTATGCACAATTTTCGTCCGGAATAGCAGCCTGGCACGATTTCGTGCCACTTTGGCATGCCACGTGCTACACCCAATTTCACCTTGGCACGGCGTGCTGCTTAGTGACACGGCGTGCCGCCCCGAATTCTTCCAACTGTTGCTTTTTTTTCCACATTTTGATTACGATTTTTGATTAACTTGCTTAAGTACCTAATCCTACACACAAAAACACACAAAAACATATTAACGTAAAAACTAATGTACAAGGGAGGCATACGTACCTCAGTGCTATGTTTATAGTCGGAATAGCTCGACTTCTACGTCCACGTTTTAGCATTACACATCACGAAGGAGTAAGACTTCCTTCTCCTCCTTTATTCCTCCGCTGACATAGGGCTTCAACCGGTGCCCGTTTACTTGTTGAATTCCCTCCGGGGTTTCAATTTCCAACCATCCCGGAGGGGTAAACCTTATACACGATAAACGGTCCCGTCCATCGACTTCGCAGTTTGCCCGGAAAGAGTTTCAACCGGGAGTTATACAAGAGCACCAACTCTCCTTAGTTGAAACCTTTCTTTGTTACATGCTGGTCATGCCATTTCTTGGTCCTCTCCTTGTAAATCTTGGCATTCTCATACGAGCTCAACCGAAGCTCATCTAGCTCCATGAGTTGCCTTAATCGAAGCTCACCTGCAGCTTGCATATCAAAGTTAAGAAATTTTAAAGCCCAATATGCCTTGTGCTCTAGTTCTACAGGTAGATGACAGGATTTACCGAAGACCAAACGGTAAGGGGACATCCCTATAGGTGTCTTAAAAGCAGTCCTATATGCCCATAATGCATCGTCTAACCTTAAACTCCAGTCTGTCCTAGATGCACTAACCGTTTTTTCTAAGATGCGTTTTAGTTCCCTATTCGAAACCTCAACTTGCCCACTCGTCTGAGGATGGTAAGGAGTCGCTACCATATGCTTAACCCCATATTTGTGCAAAAGATTGTCAAATTGCCTATTACAAAAATGGGAACCCCGTCACTGATGATAGCTCTTGGGGTTCCGAACCTAGTAAGAATGTTTTTCTTTAGAAACCTGACAACTACCCTTGCATCGTTGGTGTAAAGCGACAGCCTCTACCCATTTAGACACATACTCAACTGCCACAAGAATGTATTGGTTGTTGTGAGATATTGGGAAGGGTCCCATGAAATCTATGCCCCAAACATCAAAAAGTTCACACACCAAGATACCCTGTTGGAGCATGTCATTCTTTTGGGAGATATTTCCCGTCCTTTGACACGTATCACAGGCTCGAATATAACTAATGACATCCTGTTTCATGGTTGGCCAATAAAACCCACTAGATAAGATTTTTCCTACAGTTCTATCGGGTCCAAAATGGCCACCCGCTTCTCTATCATGACACATTTCAATAATGGAGGGAACCTCCTCATAAGCAACACACCGCCTAATCACACTATCATCACATAATCTAAAAAGATAAGGGTCATCCCAAAAATAATCCTTAGCATCATGAAAGAATTTACGCCTCTGTGCATGTGAAAGGTTAGGTGGAAGAATGTTACCGACTTTGAAGTTTACGATGTCCGCAAACCATGGTATAGAAGTTACCCTACACAACTGTTCATCGGGGAATGTGTCACGAATGTTCACTTCCAGAGAGGATACGGATCCTTCACTTGGTAGTCTTGACAAATGGTCGGCCACTACATTCTATACTCCCTTCTTATCCTTAATCTCCACATCAAACTCCTGGAGAAGTAGAATCCATCGAATCAATCTGGGCTTTGCATCCTGTTTAGCCAACAAATAGTTAAGAGCAGCATGGTCAGTATACACAATGACTTTTGATAAGACCAAGTAAGACCTGAACTTATCAAAAGCAAACACAACAGCTAGTAATTCTTTCTCACTCACAGTATAATTCATTTGAGCACCGTTTAATGTTTTACTAGCATAATAAATTGGGTGAAAAATTTTATTCACCCTCTGACCTAAACATGCCCCAACAGCATTGTCACTTGCATCACACATAAGTTCAAAAGGGATTTCCCAATTCGGACTCACAATGACCGGTGCCTCAATCAATTTCCGCTTAAGCAAATTAAAAGCATACATACATTCATCATTGAAATTAAATGGGGCATCCTTTAAGAGTAACTCAGTCAATAGCTTAGCAATCTTAGAAAAATTTTTCACAAAACGCCTATAAAAGCCCGCATGTCCCAAGAAACTCCTAATTAACTTAACCAAACTTAGGGGAGGCAGTTTCTCAATCACCTTAATCTTGGCTGGGTCGACCTTGATTCCCTTTCCCGACACCTTATGCCCTAAGACAATGCAATCCCGGACCATGAATTGACACTTCTCCCAACTAAGTGCCAAATTGGTGTTTTCACATCTCTGAAGCACCTGGTCCAAATTCCCCAAACATGACTCAAACGTATGACCAACAACAGAAAAATCATCCATAAAGATTTCCATAAAATCCTCAATCATATCAGCAAAAATGGCTAGCATGCATCTTTGAAAGGTAGCCGGGGCATTACACAATCCAAAAGGCATCCGCCTATATGCAAATGTCCCGTATGGACACGTAAACGTGGTTTTCTCTTGATCAAGAGGGTCCACTGGAATTTGCATATAACCGGATAGCCCATCGAATGTACAAAAATATTCGTGCCCGGCCATCCTTTCTAACATTTGGTTAATAAACGGTAATGGAAAATGATCTTTCCGGGTGGCGTCATTCAACTTCCTATAATCAATACACATACGCCAACCCATGACAGCTCTAGTAGGGATTAGTTCCCCTTTATCATTTTTCACTACCGTCGTGCCTCCTTTCTTAGGCACACATTGGACCGGACTCACCCACTGACTATCAGAAATAGGGAAGATGATACCTGCATCGAGGAGTTTTATCACCTCGGTTCTTACCACTTCCTTCATGTTGGGGTTCAACCGAAGCTGAGGCTGTGCACACGGTTTTACCTCATCTTCCAGAAAAATTCTATGTGTGCAAAACATCAGACTTATTCCCTTGATGTCGTGGATTGTCCACCCGAATGCTCCTTTGTGCTTCCTTAGCACCTCTAGCAGCTTGTCCTCCTCCTCTCCTGTTAACAAAGAAGAGATTACAACGGGTAAGTCCTTTGGAGGATGCAGAAAAACATATTTAAGGTTAGGGGGAAGGGTTTTGAGCTCCAATGATGGAGGTTCCTCCAATGAGGATTTAGGTGCTGGTTTGACTTCACGCTCCAGCTTATCAAACCGTCCCTTCACCCATGAGCATTCCTCACTAATCACTTCATTCACCTCACTTTCACCTAGACCTTCTCCTATGATGCAATCTAGTTCACTGCATAAATTCTCAACCACACAAGCATCAATAGGACAAAAGGAGTCCACAAAGTTACAATTTTCAACATCTAACGGATATTTCATTGAATTATAGCCATTGAAACTTACCTCCACGTTATGCAACCTAAGAATGATCTTACCTTCCTAGACATCTATCAAAGTCCTACCGGTTGCGGGAAAAGGTCTTCCAAGTAGAAGGGGCACCGAGCTATCTTCCTCCATATCCATTACCACAAAGTCCGCAGGGAAGATAAACTTGTCCACCATTACTAACACATCTGCGACCACCCCCTTTGGTCTCATGAGGGATCTGTCTACCAATTGAAGGGTCATATTGGTTGGCTTTGGGTTTCCCAACCCGAGTCTCCTGAAAAACGACAGAGGCATCAAATTTATACTCGCACCTAAGTCACACAGGGCATTGGCAATCTCTAAGTTTCCTATCCGGCATGGAATAGTGAAACTGCCCCTATCTTTGAGCTTAGGTGGGAGTTTTTTAGTGATAATTGCTGAACATTCCTCTGTCAAAGCCACCACTTCGTCCTCGCCTAGCTTTCTTTTCCCTGCAAGAAGTTCTTTAAAAAATTTAGCATAAGAGGGCATCTCTTGGAGAGCCTCAATCAATGGCATGTTAAACTCTAACTTCTTAAAAATCTCCAGGAATTTGGAATATTTCTGCTCCAGTTTATCTTTCTTCTCCCTTTGAGGATAAGGAAGTTTAGGCACATAGGCTCTCATTGGGTCAGGAATTTTCCCTTTTTCATTTATGCTAGGTTCGGGTTCAGAAATCGAGTCGGGGTTGCTTACCTCTCCCGACTCTTCACTTACCTCGGTAGGTTGGGATGGGATATCAGCGTTTTGCACCCGGTCCTCCACTTGCCTATCGCTTCGTAGGGTTATAACCTGAGCTGTCTCCCGTTGATTACCCTTAGGGTTTTGTTCAGTTCTACTCGGAAGTGCTCCTTGAGGTCTTTCCTGCCTCTCCCTACTCAATTGAGCCACCTGTTTACCCAAATCCTTACAATACGCTTCATTATCAGCATGCCGAGATGAGATGTCTTTTAGTAACGACAAAACCGTCTCATCTTGCTTAGACTGTTGAGGCTGCTGTGGAGATTGATCATTAGGAATAAATGGGGCCTTACCTAACCCCTGCTCACGGTGCTCATAATGGAATCCGGAAGGAGGTCTCAACACATTTTGGTTGTTACTATAGGACATGTTCGGGTGTTGATACCTTCTTCCGTAATTATTATTATTATTGAAGTTTTGTGGATAAGAGTTAGAGTTATTGTACCTTTGGTTTCCTCCCACAAAACTTACGTTTTCGGACGATTGGGCGAATGGGTCGCCCAATTCACAATCTTGCCCGGGATGCTCTGCTCCACATGATACACATAACACCGGCTAGTATTGTGGCCCATTTAAATTCAGGCGGGACATCAACAGGTCCAACTTCTTGTTTACATGGTCCATAGCTGCATCTTGGCATCCCAAATCTGCAGCTCGAACCTCATTCCTTGTTGGCGTGTCCGACTGCCACAAGGTACTCTTTCTAACCAGCTCCGCAATAAACTCCTCGGCTTGTGTAGCAGTCTTCTTAAAAATGTCCCCACCTGTAGAAGAATCAATAATGGCACGGTTAGCTGGTGTCAAACCATGATAAAACGTGCTTACCTGAGTAAATCGCGGCATGTCATGATGGGGGCAGTTCCGCAATAACCGTTGGAATCTCTGCCATGCTTCATTAAGATTCTCTGTCCCAAATTACCGGAATCCCATGATCTCGTTCCTTAGCTGAACCGTCTTTGATGGTGGGAAGTAGTATGCTAAGAATTGCTCTTCCAATTGGTCCCATGATGTCACTGATCCAGGCCTCAAGGATTTGTACCATTCCATTGCTCCCCCGCATAGTGAAAAGGGGAACAGCTTCAACCACATAGCATCTTGCGGCACCCCACCGATTCGGACTGTATCGGCCACCATGAGGAACCGGTCTAAGTGATCATTGGGGTTGTCACTTATTCTGCCACTGAATAGTCCGTTCCCTTGGATCAAATGGATCATACTGGACTTCAACTCAAATTGATTGGTAGTGATGGCTGGGATAACCACTCCGGATCTGTTACGGGGCCGATGTGGAGCCATTAGGTCAATCATGACCATGTTATCTCTATCACCACCCCTTCTTCTATCAAACTCCTCCCGCTCTCGCCGGAGTTGCTCTTGCTCAACTCTTTCCCGGAGTTGTCTCTCCTCGTCATCATGTTGCTGATGCTCCATTTGAACAATCTGCTCTTGGCGTACTCTACGATTCCTGCTACACAAACGTTCAATTTCAGGGTTATAAGGTAAAAGCTCAGGATGCTGAGAGCGAGTTCGCATAAGCTACAAAACTCACACACACAGAAATTAAAGAAAACTAAATTGCAACAAATATTCACAGAAAAGAAAAATTATTTAACTATATGCACAGAAATGATGCCTAGATCAGCAAATAGACCTTTGGCTCAATGATGCAGAAAAATAAATTTCCCCGGCAACGGCGCCAAAAACTTGATGGGTCCTAGGCGTAGTAGTAAAACTAAACCTAGAAACGCACAACTAAGGCAGTGTACCTATCATTGACAAGTAATAATTCTGGTTGGTCCAGGTATCGATCCCACAGAGAAAAGAATATTCTGCAAACACTAAACTACTCGGGTTCCTTGCGTGTCCTAGGCGGAATGCAGTTTTGGGTTGATTGTATTAACAACCAAACTATCCTACACCTAGTTGATCTATTCCAGCTTACTTTGCACTTGAGTTTTGTGTTATCAATTGGTGGTTTACCGACCTATGAATGCTAATAGGGATGGCATTATCAACTAATTACAAAAGATGAATTTAACTCAACAATTAACCCTTAATTATGCTCTTTCGATAATATAACCTAGCGTATCTAGATCTTTTAAGTCCTTAGTCGGTTTCCCTTGTTTAGAGGCGGTCTACTTCTAAAGCTCAGAAAATAGGGGCACGTAAGTTCCACAATGTCATCAATACTAATTGTTTCCTAGGTGTCAATCTAGGTAATGCACAAATATGAACTTAATAAATTAAGATCTTATGAGACTAGACATTCATTAAAGAAATTACATAAAGAAAAGGAATAAAAATTGAAATTAACTTGCAAACAATTGTATTAATCAAGAAAGATGAACGAATTCAGTGTTTACAACCAACCATAATCGATTTGCGGAATCAAACCTAACTTAATCAAATTACAAAAGAGAAGAAGAAAAACTTTTGCCCTTTTGGTCCGATTAACCGGATTCCGACGGTGTGAAGATGCTTGGGGTGTACCTCTATAGACGAACTCAAGTTGGAACCAAGAACGTCGCAAAAGGGGAAGATTCTATGCAAAACTACAACCAATCGATGGTTCGAAACTCAAAGAAATCAAATAGTTCAAGCTCAAAACCTCACTACAAGTTTCTGCTCTCACTCAAAAAGACCGGAAAAAGATCCTTTCAAACATAGAAAACAACCTATTTATATGGCTAGGTTAAAACCAGGAAAAAGAAGAGATGAAAGTAGGGCAGTAGCAGGTTTCGGGGCTCGGCACGCCGTGCTGGTGGAAGTGGCACGCCGTGCTGCTTAGAATTGAAGGCGGCACACCGTGCTGCTGGAGTTGGCACGCCGTGCCGTGTGATTTCGGGGTTGGCACGCCACGCTGATCTGAGTGGCACGTTTTCGTGCCTCTCCACTGGACTGCGTCACCTGGCACGCCGGGTTGGCACGCCGTGCCCTAATTGTGGCACGCCGTGCCACCTTGATTTTCAGCACTTCGAACTCTTCTTCGCCGCCGATGCTCCAACTTCTGGTCCGGGTCATAATACCTGTCCAAAACAAGCATAAAGAAACATAACCGCACCAACGCCACGGACCATAAAAACGACAAATTATCAAAAATTACAAAAACAACCCTAGAAAACATGAAAAATACTAAAAGTTATAAAAATCTATCCAACACCTAAAAATCACAAAATATTCAAAAACCACACAAACATTCACACAAAAGACTCTAAAAATTGCCGTTCAAACCACGAAATTGCCTAAAAGATAAGGTCAAAAACCAACCTTATCAGAGACCCGGTTCTCCCGAAAACTGACCCACTTAATATGTAAAAATGCATGTAAACCGGAAAAACTGTTTTCAAAATGATTTTCCCATAAAAACCAAAATACAGGGACGTTTCAAAATGTTTTCCAGGTCTAACCGGGCCGGCTAGCCGAGCCAACCCGGTTATCCCCTAAATGAATGCCCCCAATTCTTGATTTCCCAATTCTGTCTATTTGAGTCCTAGTTATGGCATGTCGTATAAATTGTGCTAACCTTTGTTTTGCAGCTTTTATTTATATTTATTTTTTATTTTATTTGTATTTTAATAGAATTAATCGTGTATTTAGGCGGTTGTAAATATTTTTAGATTCTCGTGTATCCTAGGCGATTGTATAAGTGAGGCGAGAGTTTTTATTTTTTCCATTCGATTTGGTTGTAAGCCAATTAATATTTATTTTTCTTTATTCTTTGTATTATATATTTGTATGTGCGCTGTATACCTTTTATATTTAATAAAATTAACTTTAGATTTTGAAATACCATTTGAGAACATTGGCAATATTTATTTTAATTAGACACGAAATAGGGGACTTGTCCGAAGCCGAATCTCTGGATAGTGTAGCGACCGTTCGCCGGTTCAGCTACATAAGAATTTCCCAGTTGAGCTGAGCCGGGTGGTGACTCTGCAATATTCATTGAGACTTAGGTCTCGGTTCTTTCATGCATTAATTCTATTTATTTTCCAAAACCGATTTTCCATTTATAGAAACCCCACGCGAGGGAGGGGCCCGCCCGAGATCGAGGCGCCCTATTCCAAAAGGGAGTCTCGCGTCCCCGTCGAAAACGCGTCGTCCGCTCACAACTATTACAGTGATTATACCTTAGTTATACCTCAATTATACCTTAGTTATACCTTAGGATACACTGTTACAGTGATTATACCTTAGTTATACCTCAATTATACCTTAGTTATACCTTAGGATACACTGTTACAGTGATTATACCTTAGTTATACCTCAATTATACCTTAGTTAGACCTTAGGATACACTATTACAGTGATTATACCTTAGTTATACTTCAATTATACCTTCGTTATAACTTAGTTATACCTTAGGATACACTATTACAGTGATTATACCTTAGTTATACCTCAATTTTACCTTAGTTATACCTTAGGATACACTATTACAGTGATTATACCTTAGTTATACTTCAATTATACCTTAAGATACACTATTACAATCATGGTACTTTAGTTATACCTTAATTGTACTATAAGATTCACTAATTATACCTTTATTATACCTTAAGATACACTATTACTTTGATTATAACTTAATTATAGTTTGTTGTACTTTAGTTATTGTTTGTGATATACTAATTATACCTTAGTTATACCTTTTTTGTTATTTTTTTTTTTAGTTGGGATTGAAGAATATATATGCTACGGATGAGGAGATTGAGTAGCTTTCTTTGGAGAATTTTTATACAAAAAGGAACTTCTCCTTACAAAATTTGGTTGAAATAGATGATAATCAAGTTGAGCCTCTTATGGAAGAAGCTGATAGTGATGATAATCAAGTTGAGCCTGCTATGGAAGAAGCTGATGGTGTCCATGTATAGGTTGATGATGATAAGAATGATGTGGAAGTTGATGAGTTGAAGGGTTCTTCTTCTCAATCTCAAGCTTCTAGTCAAGGAGCTGTTCTATCTGAGATTGCATTATTGAAGAAATACATGGAGCAACAATTTGGATTAGTTATGCAGAAGTTGGATTATATCAGCAGCCGTGTTGATAAGCTAGTATTTCTATGTTTACTTATGATTTTATTCATATATATATATATATATATATATATATATATATATTCTATTTTTTAACTTTTGTGTTTTTATTTTTTGTTTTTTAAAGGAAACCTCAAGGGACTTTGTGAATAAGGTTTCGTCTGATGGGGGTGATGAGGGCAATGATGATATGGATCATGAGGTTAGTAAATTGATCCTCACTATTTTTACTATTTGTATCTTACTATACATGAGTTTTTTTTGGGATAAACTGATTATACCTTGGTTATACATTCTGATACATTAATTATACTTTTAAGTATACTTAGTTATGCCTTAATTATACCTTAAGATACATTGTTACAGTGATTATACCTTAGTTATACCTTAATCATATTTTAAGATACACTATTATACCTTAGTTATACGTGATTATACCTTAGTTATACCTTAGATATACCTTAAGATACACTTATACCTTAGTTATACAGTCATTATACCTTAGATATACCTTAAGATACACTATTTCATGGATTATACCTTAGTTATACCTTAATTATGCCTTAAGATACACTTATACCTTAGTTATACAGTCATTATACCTTAGATATACCTTAAGATACACTATTTCATGGATTATACGTTAGTTATACCTTAATTATATCTTAAGATACACTATTATACCTTAATTATACTTTAAGATACACTATTAGAATGATTATACCTTATTTATACCTTAATTATACGTTAAGATACACTTTTATACCTTTCATTCATTTATACATTTGTTTTGCTTTGCAGTATGTTGATAGTCAAGCACAGGAGGATAAGGATGAGAATATAGAGGATAAGGAGGATAAGGGTGATGGAATGGATGCTGAAGATAAGGAGGATGTTGGTATGGAAGGGGGGTTGAAGACTGATGGATTGGATTCTGAAGAGAAGGAGGATATTGTTGAAGGAAGTTTTAGTTTTGATGATGTGGTGCCAGAGAGGGCAATAGTTGTTTATAAACCTCCTATTGTTCCACCAAAAACAATGAGGGATCCAGAGTTTGATTGCATAAGGTATTTCAACTTCGATGCTATCACTACATTTGCTGATGAGGTTGTATTGTCTTTGGGTGATCAATTAGAGATCCCTGATGTTGCTAATAAGGAGAATGCTATTGAGGGGTGTGAGCAAGAAGGTGTTAGTGTTAATGAGGAGGGTTCTGTTGTTGGTAATGAAGTAGGTGCCGGAAAAGGAAATTTGGATTCTGACACAGAGCACCAAGCTGTTGTTGCTCTTGAAAAGCTTAAACAGGCGGTATGTTTTTCGTATTTATGATTTTTGTATTTTTTATACTTTGATTATATGTTGTATTGTAATCTGATACATTATTCATTGTTATACACTTATTATTCATTGTTATACAATCTTTATACACTGCTTATACATTATTTTTTACACTGTTTATACATTGTTATACACTTCTTATACATTATTATGCATTTATATATTGTTATGAATTGTTTATGCACTGTTTATACACTATTTTTACACTTCTTATACACTGTTATACACTGTTTTTACACTTCTTATACACTGTTATACACTTCTTATATATTGTTATGCATTTATGAATAGTTTATACACTGTTTATACACTGTTATATAATGTTTGTACATTGTTTACACATTGTTATACACTTCTTATGCATTGTTATGCATTTATATGTTGTTATGAATAGTTTATACACTGTTTATACACTGTTATACAATGTTATACAATGTTTATACATTGTTTATACATGGCTTATTTGAATATAATGATTATATTTCTGACTTTACTGATTACATGTGATAGGGTATTGATTCTATGTGTTTCTTAGACTTTATTAATCCTGATATTTTGGATGAACTTGAAGTTGAGGGTTATGAGAGAGTATATTCTATCAAAGATGTGAGTATGTTTTTTTTTTTTTGTTAATGTCGGGTTTTTATCTTTCTTGTTTTTTCAGGATAATGATATTGTCGTTATTGAGGATGAAGTTGTGAAGAAGGGAATTTATAAAAGGAGGAGGAGAGTTGGTGGTGGTCGGGCTGTTTCTTCACCTTACACGACTAAATTTGGTTCTGATGAGAAGGTGTTGAAGGTTGTTACTGGATCATTTGTGTTGGATGATTTGTGCGAGTTAGGCGAGTATCCTCGTGATGATCAACTCACTCGTGATTTCATCCGATTTATTAACAAGAATAAATACGCAGCTAAAAAGTAATTTTTTTTTCTTTTTCTTCTGTTGTTTCTTTTAAGTTTTTTTTTTTTTATTTATGTTATGTCCTTTGTTTTTTTTTTCCTCTTTTCCAGTTCAAGAAACAACTAATATGCTCCCAAGAATAATCTGTTAAATCCTCCTTTGCATTATGGTGCTGCTACAATCGATTCAAAGACTTTCTTCCTTAAATTGTATACTCCTGGCGAGTATTTAAGTAGTACTATAAGTATTTTTGTCTCTTATACATTAGTTATATTTCAGTTATACCTTACTTATACTTTAAGATATATTACTAAAGTGATTATACTTTAGTTATACATTAATTATACCTGAAAGATATACTATTATAGTGAATATACTTTATTTCTACGTTAATTATACTTTAGTTATACGTTATTTATACATTATGAGGGATTATTACATTGGTTATACATTATTTATACTTCAGGTATACATTAAGATGCACTATTATTATATATTAGACAAGAATTATACATTTTTTATACATTACTTATACATTTTTTTTATATTTGTTTATGATACACTGATTATACAATTATTATACTTTAGTTATACACTGATTATACCTTTGTTATACCTTTTGGTACAGTGATTATATATTAGTTATATCTCTAGTTTGTTATTTTTGTCATGTACATTGATTATACACAGTTTATACCTTAATCATACATTGTACACAGTTTATACACTGATTATACACAGTTTATACCTTAATTATACATTGTATAATCACTGATTATACTTATAAATGATTTTTTTTTGTTAGCATATGGATGTAATCATATATTATCTGAGGAAGAACGGCAAATATTATGATCGCATAACATATAACTTCACAACTACTGATATGAGGTTTGAAGTAAGTGTGAAGTATATGTTTGGGCAAATGGATCCTATTCTTGGGGGATTTTTAATCAGTTAAGATTTGATGATACCATCACCAGATTCATGATGGGTGCTGATTTATGGATCGGGAGGCCATGGTCTGATGTAGATGAAGTGTTGATGCCAATTCATGTTGGACAAAATCATTAGGTTTTGGGAAGGTTTTGCTTGAGGTTGAGGAAGCTCTTCATATACGATTCCTATTTGGGTAGATGTAGTGCCAATTCAACTATTGAAGGGGCTAATGACTATGCTGTAATTCTTCCATACTATCTGCATCATTGGTCAATTCTCAGTGGCAGGGTTGATCTTCTGGAATCTGATGTGTATAGTGTTGGGAATCCTTTACGTCCTGTCGTAGTGAAAATTGTCGAAGGTTTACCTCAGCAATCTGACAGGTGCGTTATATTTATTTTTTGTTACATTTTCATTAAATGTTATTTGTTCTTTGTAATACAAGGATCATACTGAGTTATACTTGCTGATAAACTGATTATACCTTAGTTATACTTTCTGATTTGCTAGTTATACATTATTTATACTTCATTTATACCTTTGTTATACCTTAGTTATGCATTGTGATACACTATTTATAGCTTAGTTATAGCCCAATTATACCTTAGTTATACCTTAAGATGCACTATTACAGTGATTATACCTTAGTTATACCTTAGTTTTACCTTAAGATGCACTATTACAGTGATTATACGTTATTTATACCTCAATTATACCTTAGTTATACCTTAAGATACACTATTACAGTGATTATGGCTTAGTTGTACGTCAATCGTACCTTAGTTATACCTTAAGATATACTATTACAGTGATTATACCTTATTTATATCTCAATTATACCGTAGTTATACTTTAAGATACACTATTACAGTTTTTATACCTTAGTTATAACTTAATTATACCTTAAGATACCTTAAGATACCTTGTTACATTGATTATACATCACTTATACCTTAATTATACCTTCAGATACAATATTACAGTGTTTATACCACAATTATACCTTAGTTATACCTGAAGATGCATTATTACAGTGATTATACCTTATTTATACCGTAATTATACCTTAGCTTTACCTTAAGATGCACTATTACAGTGATTATACGTTATTTATACCTCAATTATACCTTAAGATACACTATTACAGTGATTATGGATTAGTTGTACGTCAATTATACCTTAATTATACCTTCAGATACACTATTACAGTGCTTATACCTTAGTTGTGCCTTAAGTTACACTATTCCAGTGATTATACCTTATTTGTACCTCAATTATACCTTAGTTATACCTTAAGATGCACTATTACAGTGATTATACCTTAGTTGTACGTTAATTATACTTTAGTTGTACCTTATGATACACTATTACAGTGTTTATACCTCAGACATACCTTAAGTTACACTATTACAGTGTTTATACATCATTTATACATCAATTATACCTTATTTATACCTTAAGTTACACTATTACAGTGATTATATCTTATTTGTACCACAATTATACCTTAGTTATACCTTAAGATACACTATTACGGTGATTATACCTTAGTTATACCTTAATTATATCTTAAGATACCTTATTACATTGATTATCCATCACTTATACATTAATCATTTATATGGTTATTGATACCATGTTTATACCTTTTTTTTCAGTGATTGTGGAGTTTTTGTGTTGAGCTTTGCTGAGTATCTCATAGAGCAAAAGCCTTTCCCCAATCCATTTGATGTTAAAGCTCATCGAACAAGGTTGGTAGTTTCATTGTATAACCATGGAGTATTAAGGAATGAGAACGAAGAAGAAAGCGATAATGAATATGTTCGTCCAATGGATGTGTAAAGTATTTTTTGTTTCAAATACAGCAATTTTATTGAATGAAAAAATGCAAGTGTAAAGTTTTTTTATTCAATACAATTCAATTCAATACAACAATCAGTTAATCATTGTTTTGCTCCTCCACATGTTCTCTTGTTATGGCCTGGATTGCCACAAGTTCCACGTTTTACTTTCATTTTTGTTTTTCTCTCCCAAGCTGCTCTGAATCTCTGTTTCTTTGGTCTTCCTGCTTTTTGTTTTGCTTCTGGTGGATTGAGTTTTTGATCCCTTATATCTTGAGGTATGTCCCACATATCTTTTGAAGGCATTGGGTATATTGTTGCTTCATAAGTTGCTAACATTTTCTGTTTTGTGGAGTAAGGGGAGCAGTAATTATATGTGTTGAGGTGGAATTTCCTTATATATGCAAGGGCATATGAACATGGAAGCTCATCCATTTGGAATCTGTTGCAAGTACATGTCTTTTCTTTCATGTCAACTATGTAATCTATCCCGTTTCTTGTGACTGTTACCAGATTACCTGTGGATGGTTTTACCTACATTTTTTGTAATCAATATTATGTGTATGTAGTGTATATTGAATGTATAATAGAAGTGATCAGTTGTGAATTTGAACCTGCATTTTCAATGCTGGTATGTAGTTTGCTTGCAGTACTTGTTCTTGCCTTTGTGTGAGTATTGTCATCGTTGCCTGTGCAATGCTTCTGTTCTTGTAAAAGAGATCTTGTAGCATGTCTTGGGATTTTTCACCGGAAATCACCCGATAAAAGCAGAAGAACGTGATGATTTCCTCAAATCTGTGCCCAGGAGCAATTGAAATGGAAATTGTAAAACAAAAATTTAATAGAAAGAGATAATTCTCTTACCCAGAATATCTCTTTCAGAGATGGATGAAGACTACAGGAATCAATGCAAAATCCCTCCTCGTTCACGTACACGAACGCCTAACGAACACGACCCGTGCTAGCGTCAGAAAAACATGAACTATGGAGAGGAGAGGCTAGTGAATTTCAGCTATGGTGTGTTCATTGTGTGTTGGCCGAAATTCCTAGGGTTAAAAACCCTGGGTTGGCCGAATTCCCTAAGGGAATTAGGGCCTAGCTTGGCTCAACCATTTTGTGTGGGCTTCCTTCTTTTAATTTAGGCCCAATCTTATTTTAATTAATCTGGTTTAAATTAATTTCAAGCCCAACTTTAATATACCCATGTATTTAATATATTACACAAAGTAATATATTATTTACATTTAAATTAAAATTGGCTTGAGCAATTAATTTAATCCATCAAATTAAAATTAGATCTTCACAAAATAAAATCATATGTAAACCTATACATATGAATATTTCCACCCAGGAAATAATTTCATAATTAATCTAATTAATTATGAAGATCCAATTAAATATAATAATTTTATTATTAGGATCAATCCAATTGATCTTTATAATATAATTAATATATATATACCTCTCTCTCCAGAGTGTATACTCCAAGCATACATGTGATTCCTTAAGTCAGTGTTCAGTCGCTCAATGTGTACGATACCATGGGCCCATCTTTATGTTGGCAGCGGGCCTTTAGCCCACAGACTGCAGTTGGGCTCTAGCACGCCACTGCAGCCCGCAATTAAGATGGAGATGGCAGTCTAATTGTTATCATAATCCTGTAGTTTAAACTTGTACATCCCATGTCATTGATATCGGTGTCCTACACAGAGGCATGGATTGATCACCCTCTTTTGTGTCGGACATTAACTTGATCCCGAATGCACTGAAGCTCACAAACACGTTCCCACTTGTTTGGGTGTGGCCACACTCTTATCAGTCACATTCATCAAGAGGCCGGTGATATCTTCCCAGTGGACTACTGAGTGACAAATCCCTTCTGCATATCCATAGCATTACCATGCTACGTGACATACCCGAAAGTACCCATACTTGGCACCCTATTACAGGCCGTTTAGGCATACCCCTAAGTATGTGACCTCACATGTTACACCATCATATGGTCAGGTCAAAGGATTCATACAAGTACTACACGTGAATCACTTGTGATACTATACCATGTGGATTTCTCGTTAAGTGGATCTATCCAGTAGCATGCCCCTTATGCATGTACCTATTAACTTGGTTAACATTTCATGTCTAATGACCGGTAAGACACCGCCATACAACCAGGCTAATGACAGTCTCTTGTTCCATTCATTCCCATGATTGGAACAGACTACGGATCTATTATGGTCATATCATTTACCCTATCCATGGTCTTACTGCCAAGTGCATGACACTGGTCATCATGGATATGGATATGTCCATTGGATACTTCATTTAATATATTGCACAAGATAAATATAATAAATGAATTAATGCCTTTATTAATAACACAAATAAGTATAATACATGAATCCAATTAATGTATGATACAAATACAAGGACCAATGCCTCGGGACTAGGGCATATCCAACAGCATGCTCTGTAGGTACTCCACTAGAGTCGTTATTGGTAGGTCTTTTGCTGCTTTGTTGAGAGAGTTTATTGACTCTGTAATGTTTGATGTCAATATGTTGTATCTGTTGTTTGTTGAGTGTACTCTGCTCCATTTGTCATACCCAACATCTTGAAGGTACGCTGGGATTTTTTTGTTGATAGTTTCCAGTTCAGTCATGTACTTATTGAAATCCTCTATCGTGTATGCTCTTGTTGCTTTGTTGAAGTACTTCTTCATGTCTTTTGTGTTGTTTTTGTATTTGAGTTTGAGGTTTTGCAGCAGATGGAATGCACAGACACAATGTGGAACATCTGGTAGCACTGTTTTTGAAGCTTTTTCTATGCTCTTATGTCTGTCTGAAACTATAACCATTTCTTGTCTCTGTCCGTAAGCGTTTTTGAATTGTTTGAAAAACCATTCCCATGATTCATGATTTTCTCCATCAACTACTGCAAAGGCGAGCGGGAAGATCATCTCTGCATTTGTCAGTTTGTTGCATATTAGTATAATATTTTTGTTTATTATTTTATACCATAATTATATTTGTAGTTGAATTACACTATTACAGTGATTATACCTTAGTTATACCTCAATTGTACCTTAGTTATACCTTAGTTATACCTTAGGATACACTATTACAGTGATTATACCTTAGTTATACCGCAATTATACCTTAGTTATACCTTAAGATACACTATTACAATCATTATACTTTAGTTATATCTTAATTATACTATAAGATTCACTAATTATACCTTTTATTATACCTTAATTATACCTTAATTATACTATAAGATTCACTAATTATACCTTCATTATTGTGAGCGGACGACGCGTTTTCGACGGAACGCGAGACTCCCTTTCGGAAGGGGTGCCACGATCTCGGGCGGGTCCCTCCCTCGCGTGGGGTTTTTATGAATGGAAAATCGGTTTTGAAAAATAAATGGAATTAATACATAAAAGAACCGAGACCTAAGTCTCGATGGATATTGTAGAGTCGCCACCCGGCTCAGCTCAACCGGCAAATTCTTAAGGTAGATGAACCGGATGAACGGTCGCTACACTATCCAGAGATTTGGGTCCGGCCCTTATTTCGTGTCTAATTAAGATAAATATTGCCAATGTTCTCAAATGGTATTTCAAAAATCTAAAGTCAATTTTATTGGAATAAATGGACATGCAGCGCGTATACAAATTAAGGTAAAATAGTAAATAATTAAATTATTAAAACCCGATTGAATAAAAGATAAAAACTCTCGCCTCACTGATACAATCGCCTAGGATACACGAGAATCTAAAAAAATACAACCGCCTAGGATACACGATTAATTCTATTAAATTACATCCAAAATAAAAATAAAAGAAATTAAAACCTACAAAACAGAGGGTTAGCACAATTTATACGACACGCCACAAGTTGGACTCAAATATACAGAATTGGGAAATCAAGTATTGGGGGCAAGCATTTAGGGGATAACCGGGTTGGCTCGGCTAGCCGGCCTGGTTAGACCTGGAAAATGTTTTGAAACGTCCCTGTATTTTTGGTTTTGTGGGAAATTCGTTTTGAAAACAATTTTTCCGGTTTACATGCATTTTTATATATCAAGTGGGTCGGTTTGGGAGAACCGGGTCTCCATCGTTGAATTGTTCTAAATGCAATTTTATTGGAAATTGAATCTATGGTCGTGAATGCACACAACAAAATTCATTTTTGATGGTTTTTGGGTTTTCTGAATTTTTTGTGGGTTTTTTGGAGATTTTTATGGGGTAAAGCTGAAATTCTGATTCTGAAAAGAAAGTTACAGTCGTGCGACTGTAACTACAGTCGTACGACTATAGTTTACAGTCGTGCGACTGTAAACGATTCAGGATTAAGATTTCGCTAAAATTTATTCTGAATCAAAATGGAAGAAAAACAATCTGGAAATTAAAAACACTCGTACGATTGTTCAACAAAACTAAGAACAGTCATGCGACTGTTCTTAATTTCCAGAAACAGAAGCACGAAAATGCAGCAGAAAATACACAAAACTCACTTCAAACACCCAGAAAGCGAGAAAAAGTGTAGGGGCAAGGAGTGTCTATCTTTTTTAGAAGCTAATCCAAGTCGTTTTGACCCCTGGCGTCGCTCCAATCCTAACAAATTCGCACTTTTTCCTTTGAAATTGAAGTTAAGAGTTTTATGTCCAAAAATCCAAATTGCAAGGGATTCTGATGATTTAATTCCGGATTTTTGATTTGGTTGTGAATTTAATTGATTAACCTAGGGATTTCTAACATGTTTTAATCCTAATTCTGAGAATTAAAAGAAAATAGAAGAGGAAAAGATGAGTTTTTGTGGGTTTTTTCACTTCTTTCTTTTCCTTCTCTCTTTTCTCCTTCTCTCTCTAAGTTTTTACCAGAATTCTTAATTGTCCCTTCTCTCCTCCCTTTCCTCTGTTTTATCTCTGATTTTTTCGGCTTGCTTGCTGCAACAACGGAGCAATTAATGCTCCTTCTCTCTCCTCCATTTTCTGCTACAGAGGTATGGGCTCCTGCAATTTTTCCGATATTACAGTCGCATGACTGTAAGGATAGTCGTACGACCATAAACTTTTTTTTTTAAGTATAGAAAATTCCAGCGCTTACAACTGCCCCTCGCGTGATCAAATTCGACATCTAGTTCCAGGTTTACAACACCTGAGATGATGAATTTGAGAACGCGAATCAAAGCGCCATGAACACTGGAATGAATCTTCCGATGAGATAGGCCGATACCGGGTCTAGGTTACCCGAGGCGATGCTGGGGCGAAAATAAGCCAATATCATGTTTAGGTTACACGAGGCGAAGGAAAAGATGGAATGCGGTTAAGCCGATATCGGGTTTATGTTACCCGAGGCGAGCGAAGATGGATTATGGATTGGACGATATCGGGTCTAGGTTACCCGAGGCAAAGGAAGATGAAATTGTGGATTGGCCGATACCGGGTCTATGTTACCCGAGGCAAAGGAAGATGGAATTTGTGGATTAGCCGATATCGGGTTTATGTTACCTGAGGCAAAGGAAGATGGATTATGGATTGGCCGATATCGGGTCTAGGTTAGACGAGGCAAATGAAGATGAAATTGTGGATTAGCCGAGATCGGGTCTATGTTACCCGAGGCAAAGGAAGATGGACTATGGATTGGCCGATATAGGGTCTAGGTTACCCGAGGCAAAGGAAGATGGACTATGGATTGGCCGATATCGGGTCTAGGTTACCCGAGGCAAAGGAAGATGAAATTTGTGGATTAGCCGATATCGGGTTTATGTTACCCGAGGCAAAGGAAGATGGATTATGATTGGCCGATATCAGGTCTAGGTTACCCGAGGCAAAGGAAGATGAAATTGTGGATTAGCCGACATCGGGTTCATGTTACCAGAGGCAAAGTTGATGAAGAAATTGGCCGATTCCGGGTCTAGGTTACCCGAGGCGAGGGAAAAGATGGAATGCGGTTAAGCCGATATCGGGTTTATGTTACCCGAGGCGAGGGAAGATGGATTATGGATTGGCCGATATCGGGTCTAGGTTACCCGAGGCAAAGGAAGATGAAATTGTGGATAGGCCGATACCGGGTCTATGTTACCCGAGGCAAAGGAAGATGGAATTTGTGGATTCGCCGACATCGGGTTTATGTTACCCGAGGCAAAGGAAGATGGAATATGGATTGGCCGATATCGGGTCTAGGTTACCCGAGGTAAAGGAAGATGAAATTGTGGATTAGCCGATATCGGTTTATGTTACCCGAGGTAAAGTTGATAAAGAAATTGGCCGATTTCGGGTCTAGGTTACCCGAGGCGAGTTTTGCTGGGGAAATAAATGAAGCTGATCTGGACCGATACTGAGTTCACATTCCTCGAGGTGGATCTACTGGGTAAATGGATGATGAAGCCGATATGGGCTGATACCGAGTTCACATTACTCGAGGCGGACTCGCTAGAGAAAGTTGAGGATATTAAACTGGGGATGAATTCCTGCACTTAAAATGGCAAGTCTTCATTCCTTGATCGAGAGATTTTTAAACAAAAATTTTTTTGCCCCTTCGATCAAGAATGAAGACTAGCTGGGGATGAGTGATCAATGTATATAATGCATGAATGCGTGATGATGCATATGCACGTGTATGCATTTTCCGTATGAGGTGACTATTAGGAATGCATGACACTGCTGGGGAGATAATCGTAGTGCTCCTTACAGAGATTCCACTGGGGAAGAGTGTAGTGACTCGATTGGGGAAATAATTATGGTGTTCTTCATGTAGATTCTGCTGGGGAATCACGTGATGACTCTATAGGGAGTCGATGTGATGACTTCTGTAGGGAATGTTGGGGACATGCTGCTTTTCCTGCTTTGTGGGGTGATTATGAGTTTGTAAATGCTTTAACTTTTGCCTGGGTTGCCCAATATGGGTTTTCAGCCCAACGAGCTGCTCTGATTTTTGCCTAAAGCGCGTTTTCGGTTTTCGCCTTAGCGAGCTTTTCATATGCCCTAACTTTTGCCTAAACTACCCAATATGGGTTATCAGCTTAGCGGGCCGCTCTAATTTTTGCTTGAGGTGCCTTTTCGGTTTTCACCTCAGTGAGCTCTCTTTTTTTTTTTAAGATGATTGAAATGTCACGATGACCGTTTTATTGCTCTTTTAGGAAGATGAACTGGATCTTAAAGGGTCAACAAAAGATTTCAAATTGCATATACTTAATACATTTTCACTTGTTAAATAATGCGATGATTTCAATCAGTTGAATGCAAAGTGCTTTCTTTAAATGTATGTTTATGCAGGACAACTTTGCTTGTGCATTTTTCATAACCATGCAAATATATTTAAACAAACACATCACTTTATTGATGAAGTCAAAATGAGTACATTTGAAACAAGCTGGTTCCTAAATGATACATATCCCACACTGAGCCAGAACCCGTCACCAGTCGTCCTTTTCAGGTTTTCCGACTGATTATTTTCTCTCGTGTCTTGACTTTTGCCTAGACCGCTCCTTTTGAGTTTTCAGCCTAGCAGACCTCTCTTCTTTTTTTTTTATACATGATAAAGCTTTAGCCCATCCTGGTTGATAGGATTAGTGAACTCGTTTCCATCCATGTCTATGATGCTAACAGCACCTTTTGCTAGCACCTTCTTCACCACATAGGGTCCTTCCCAGTTGGGTCTGAACCTACCCCTAACATCAATATTTGAAGGCCTTAGCTGCTTTAGAACCAAGTCCCCTGCTTTCAACTACCATTTGGAATGCTTCACATTCCGGTTATAGGCTCTGGCCATTTTGCGCTGGTACATCTGAAGGTGATCCAATGCCTTTAGTCGCCTTTCATCTAGTGCAGTCAATTGCTCATACCTAGCTTGAAACCATTCAGTTTCTGGTAATTGAGCTTCCAGGGCAACTTTAAGTGATTTGAGTTCTATCTCCACTGGCAACACTGCTTCCATTCCATATACCAAGGCATAAGGAGTTTCTCCTGTCGGTGTTCTGACACTGGTTCTGTAACCCCAAAGAGCATAAGGCAGTTTGTCGGCCCAATCTCTATAAGTGGTTACCATCTTTGATAAGATCTTCTTTATTGCCTTGTTAGCTGCTTCCACTGTACCATTAGCCTGAGGCCTATATGGAGAAGACTTATGATGCTCAATACCATGTTCCGCAAGTAGCTCAGCTGTTGCCCCTTGAAACTGTACTCCATTGTCAGTTACTATGTGATGAGGAATCCCATACCGAGTGAAGATGTTCTTCTGGATGAACTTGACCATGTGCTTGGCTGTCACATTAGTGAAGGATTCTGCTTCGACCCATTTGGAGAAATAATCAACTGCTACAACTATGAATCTGTGCCCATTAGATGCAGCTAGATGAATTTCACCGATCATATCTATCCCCCACACTGAAAACGGCCAAGGAGACGTTAAATTCTGAAGTTCAAGTGGAGGAAGGTGACTAATGTCTGCATAGATTTGACATTCATGACATCTCTTCACTTTTCTTATACAATCCGCTTGCATCGTCATCCAGAAATAGCCTTGTCTCATGATCTTTCTGACCATGGCAAGTCCATTCATATGTGGCCCACAAGATCCTACATGTACCTGTTGCATCACTTCTTCTGCTTCTTGCTCTGTTAGACACCTTAAAAGGACTCCGTGTGCTGTTCTTTTGTATAGCTTATCCTCGAAGATTCTGAATTGACTAGCCACTTTTCTTAGTGTCAACTTATCAGCAGCACTGGCCCCTTCGGGATACCTACCCTCCTTAACATACTGGTAGATGTCAAAGAACCATGGTTTTTCTTCAGCTGATAATTTTATTACTTCGTGCACTTCGAAGCAAGGATGTCTGGAAGTGGCTATAACCAGTGGTTGAACTTGTGTTTCTTCTGGATTTTCCCACATGGAGGAGAAAGTAGCTAATGCATCAGCCATCTTATTCTCATCCCTGGGGACATGTCTAAATTGACAATGGCTGAATAAACCTTTTCTGGACTGTAGGAGCTCCAAATAAGGCCGCAAGGCTTCTTCTTTTAGCTCCCATTCACCCTGAGCTTACCTGATCACTAGAAGTGAATCACCGACAATTAAAACATCATTTGCCCCTAAGGTTAATAGAGCCTCCATTCCAAACAAGCATGCTTCATATTTCGCCCCATTATTGGTTACAGGAAAGATTAGCCTCTTGGATAAAGGAATGACCTCACCATCCGGTGTTGCTATAAGTGCCCCGATCCTAGCGCCTTTTCTATTCACGGCCCCATCGAAGCATATGACCCACCTTTTCACTTCCACCATGGCTAGTCGCTCATCAGGGAATTCCAGGTTCTCTGTGTAATCTGATTCTAGGGGTTGGTTTGCCAGAAACTCTGCCACAGCTCGCCCTTTAATGGTTTTCTTCGTAATATACTCGATGTCGAATTTAGACAAAAGTAACAACCACCTGGACAGCTTCCCATCCAATGCTGGTGCTTCATAGAGATACTTCATTGGATCCACCTTAGCCACGGCTTGTATCTTGTAGGATTGGAAATAGTGGCACAACTTCTTGGTCAACCAAATCATTGTCACACATGTCTTTTCCACTAGTGTGTACTTGGTTTTGTACTCCAGCAATTTCTTGCTAAGGTAGTAGAAAGGATATTCCTTCTTTCCATCTTGTTCTTATGCAAGCATTGCCCCTATAGAGGATTCTTCAACTGCCAAATACAAAATCAAAGGCTTCCCTGGAATTGGAGGACTCAACACTGGTGGCTTCACCAGGTAAGCCTTGATCTTCTCGAATGCCAACTGACACTTGTCATCCCACACAACCGACTGATCTTTCTTTAATAGCTTGAAGATTGGTTCACAAGTGGAAGTTAACCGTGTTACGAAGCGGCTGACATACTGTGAGGAACCCAGGAATGATCTGACTTCCTTTTCTGTCTTTGGAGCTGGCATATCTTGGATGGCCTTGATTTTGTCTGGGTCCATTTCTATCCCCCTCTGGCTAACTACATGGCCCAACAGCTTCCCTGATGTGACCCCGAATATGCACTTCTTGGGGTTAAGTCATAAATTGTACTCTCCAACTCGTGTTAGAAATTTATCCAGGATAACAGGATGCTCCTCCCGGGTTGTTGATTTAACAAGCATATCATCAACGTACACTTCGACTTCTTTGTGAATCATATCATGCAACAGAGTTGTGACAGCCCTCTGATAAGTGGCACCGGTGTTCTTTAATCCAAAAGGCATCACTCTGTAGTAGAAAGTACCCTATTCGGTGATGAATGACGTCTTCACCTTGTCAATTACATCCATCAGGATCTGGTTGTATCCCGAGAAGCCATCCATGAAGGAGTACATTGCCTCTTTTGCTGCACTATTAACCAATACGTCAATGTGAGGTAGTGGGAAATTGTCCTTAGGGCATGCCTTGTTCAAGTCCCTGTAGTCAACGCATACTCTGACCCTTCCATCCTTTTTAGGCATGGGGACAATGTTGGCTAGCCATTCCGTATACTCCACCACTTTGAGAAACCTGGCGTCTATCTATTTGGCCACTTCTTCTTTCACCAGCGTATCCCATTCCGACCTTAGTCTTCTCAACTTTTGCTTTACCAGTCTGAACTTGGGGTCCGTTGGAATTTTGTGCACTGCTATTTCTGTATCCACACCCGGCATGTCTTCATACTACCAGGTGAAAGCTTTAACATGTTTTTAGAGTATTTTTATTAATTCTTTCTCTTCCTCGGATTTAAGCTCGTGTGAAATAAGTACCATTTTAGGGTTTTCATCTGTACTTATATTGATTTCATGCAATGCAGTGTCATTTATGCTAAATATGCTTGATGGTGATTCAAATGCATGTACAGAATTATCAGGATAAACATCACACAAGTAAGCAAACTGGGATTTCATTGCATTGAACTTATCATAAAGTACGTCAGTTACATTGAAAATGGAAGAAATAGATACAACAAAATCATTTTCATCCTCCACAGGCGGAGGGCCTTGTTCTTCATCAGCTTCCATCTTCCCTTCCAGAGCATCATCCGGGGTTGCAACTTTCTCTGCTTCTTTCCCGGTCGCTTGCATCTTAGCTCTTTCCATAATCTTGGCAATTTCAGCGACCACAGAGTCTAAATTCACTTTGGCCATCAGTTCTTCGCCAAATCCTTGCTTGGTCTTTCCAAAAACTTTGTTCAATGCAGCAGTCAAAGCACCTGAGATGATTTCTGTAGTTTCAGCACAGGCTTTCTTTTCTTCCTCCTCTTCGGCCATCTTTATTGTCGCCTCCATCCCTTTATGCGATTCGCCTTGCAGCACATTAGATTCAACAATGGTTTCTTCTACCATTTCAGGGGCTACTGGTTCCTCCTAGCTTTTCTCAAAATCCACAACATCTGCAAAGATCTCAAAGCCAGGATACTCGACATTTCCAACCAGCACCGGTTCAGCTTGGCCCTTGTAAAGGCTTTCTCCTGCCTTCAGAAATGGCTTCATCATGACCCTGCCATTCTTGCCCTTTTTCAGGTTCCTCTGCTTGGATGACCCCTCTACATAACCAAGGCCGTACTGCTTCGACTTTCCCGAGTCGATCTTGAATTTTGGCACACCTTGCAAATTAATCCCGAGTCCCATTTTGGGGACAAAGTTCAGCTTGTACAGATATCGGGATAGCCACTCCGACATGTAATTTTCGTAAAGGACCATAGGGGCATCTGTGGTTTCTTCCTCCTTAATGACAGCAACTTGAAATCTGCCAAAAGGAACCACTCCTTCATCCACTGTAGCTGCCATCGACTGGGCGTCCGCCTCAACAGTCACAATCCTGCCATTCATAGAGAATTTGATCTTTTGATGCAATATGGAAGGGACACCTCCCAAAGGATGGAACCAGGGCCTTCCGAGCAACAAGGAAAATGTGACTGGGATATTAATCACTGTAAAAGCAACTATAGACCTAACTAGCCCAACCTCTACTTCCGCCTCAAACATCCCTATCACTGTTCTTTTAGAGTCATCATATGCTCGGATGACTGTTGAGGATTTCTTTAGCACTTCTTCACTCAGCCCCAGAAATGGCAACATCTTTAGTGGACAAATATTCAATGCTGACCCATCATCCACCATGACGCAAGGCATGACCTTATCCATCATATGGACCCTGACATAAAGAGCTTTGTTGTGGGCTTTCCCTTCAGCAGGCAGGTCTTTCTCGGAGAAGACAATATCAAGACCCCCAACATGAACTTTGTCTAACAAACAGCACATAGCCTCTGGTGAGGCTATAGGGGAGACTTCAATCTTTGATAGTTTCTTCACTAGAGCAGCCCTGTGCTCCTTGGAGGTCAGAAGCAAGTGCTATAAGCTAGCTTGAGCAGGAGTTTTCTTCAGCTGGGAAATGACTAGGTCCTCCTTTTCTACTCCTTCCGGCGCCGAAGTACTGCCCGACCCATTCATCAATGCTTTATCTTTCACCTGATCTGCCGGCTGATATACCCTTCCACTTCAGGTAACATGCTACACTTCTTAAATCTTCAGCTTTTCAACAGCTGGGAGTTTGACTGCCTCTCTTCTGTCAAATTCTTCATACTCATCTTCGGAGTCGAGATCATCCAGACTTATGGGCTTGATCTCCTTACTTCCCTCCTTTTCCTCACATTTGGCTTCCACTTCGGGTTCCCCTACCACCACTGCCTAAATCGTAGGGTTCGCTTGCAGAATTTGTGCAAATATAAAGTTAGCCGGTAACCCTGACTGGACCATGTTAACCCTCTTTTCAAATGCCGGCAGTGGATTGGTTTTAGTGCTAGGTTTGGGTGGCTCTTGCAGCTTTCCTTTGTCGATGAGCTTCTGGATAGCATCCCTTAGCTTGTAGCAGTTGTTGGTTCGATGGCCTGTCACTACGTGATAAGTGCAGAAATTATCTTTGTCAGCTTCAGATGGCTTCTCAAATGGCCTTAAAGACTGTAGCAGGCCACCATTCCTACACTTGGCGAATATCTTTGCCAAAGTGAGAGTCCAGGGCGTTAAGCCTTATCCTCCAGGACCCTTATTCTGGTTGCCTTACTGCTGATTCACAGTAGCCACTTCAACCTGCTTCACCTCTGATGATTGCCCCTGCTTGCCACTGGAACCTGAACCAGAACCACTGCCAGACCCAGCTGCTATAGTTGATCCATACCCCGAGGTGTACCCTGTGCTTCTTCCTACCTTGTGACCAGTTGGCTTCTCTTCTTCATCCCTCTCTATCTTCATAGCCATGCTGTAAACCTCGCTAAGCTCCTTAAAGGGATGGAATTTCATGTTGTTCTTGAAAATGTCTTTACTACCGTCAATGAGCTTCTGTATAAGCTCATCTTCATCAGGGCGGTTCTTTAGGAGGATCATTTTGTTCATCCACCTCTGGTAGTATTCAGCAAAGGGCTAGTTGAGTTTCTGCTTTACCCTCTCCAAATCATACAGCTTCACCTGGATTTTGGTGTTGAAGCTGTAGTATTTAATGAAGGCTGCAGACAAAACTTCCCAATCAGATTGCTCCTCCTCTGACATTGAGTTATACCATCCTAAAGCACCTCCCTCCAGTGTGGTGGGGAATAAATTGATCAGCTGCTGCTTCATGGCACCCGCCGTTAGCATAACTTGGGCATATAAATTCACATGGGCCTCCGGTGAGCCCATCCCTTTGTAAGTAGGGATCTTCGGCACTTGGAAGCTGATGGGGAACGTCTCGATGCCCTTACTGATCATGGCATCAACGTTCACCCCTTTCTTGGATTCAGCACTGATACTGACTCCCTTCTTCAACTAGGCCATAACTTCGTCTACTTCAGAGCACTTGGCTTTCATTCTCTGTTCCATAGCTGCCTCTATCTCCTGCAGCTTTTCCAGGCTAGCTGAAGCGTCACCACCATGTTGGGATGACTCAGCTTCTTTTTCTTTCCCAGTTCCCCTATCACCAGTCTCACCAGCTTCTCTAACCACTGCCCTCATTTCTTCCTTTGACATGTCGCGGAAATCCTACGACCTGAAGAAATCCTTCAAAACATCAGCCATACTTGCTGTTTGATCTGCCATGTTCACTCCTTCCCCAGACTCAGAATCACTATCACTCTCAACTACCCTCTGTCTCCTAGCTGCCCTTGAAGCTTGGGATCTTGTCCAAGGTCGCTCCAGTGTATTCTGCTTGGGAGTAGACAGGAGGTATTAGGGTTGTGAATGAATGACGTGATATGACATGAAAATTAAGACATGGAACATGCTTGAGATGAATGGAGTGGAATTATGTATGGAATGATGATATGACTGGTTTCTTTTTATTATTTTTCTTCTTTTTAGAGCATTCCAAAAACACCCAATGCTTATGCAAAAATGTCACATGTGGGCCGTCACACGGACAGAGCTTCGGTGCCTTCGGGGCACCTAATGAATTCGTGAAATGGTTGCGTGTATACCGGCACATAGACGGAGTTTTGACGCTTTGTAGGTCTATGAAATGATATGAAATGGCCGTATGGGACGGGCCCACGGACAAGGTTTTTGATGCTTTTGAGCATATGATATGAAATGATGTTATGAGAAAGTCACGTGTAATAGGGACACGGACAAGGATTCGGCATTTGAGGAACACCTTTCATGATTTGGTGATGTTGTGGACCTATATGTATACTACTTGGGCACTCGGGGAGTACCTTGAATGGTAAATTAATGTAATGAAGTGGTCGGATGTGGACCACAGTGTTATATGATGTTTATGATAAATGGGTGTGATGTCATGAAATGCATCGTGTAAATTGTTACACGAAAATGGGCCTAAGGCCGTTGTGGCTTTTATTGAATGAAATGATTTTGATGGAATGGCCGAATGCAATCCGGTGCATCGGTAAAACACGGGTAATTTTTTAGTACCCGAAATGGAATGGGATGGTCATGATAGGCTTCCTTGAAATGCCCCTTAATTTAATTTAAGTGAAATGTGGTGAATGAACATGTCACACAATATACAAATGGCTGCATGAAAACGTGGGTTAGAATGCATGACATGCATAATGATGTTATGTATGCTATATGAAAAATGCTAATCACACAAATTTAATGTTATGGCTCAAAAAGAAATGGTTAGTATGAATGTCAAACGAATGAATTAATGTTTTTCACACAAAATAAAATGCAAATGGCTGCGTAAAAATATGGGTTAGTATCACACAAAAATGTTTTGTGTATGGTATGTTACATGTATGGAAAATGGTGATTATGATATGTTATGCACGCGTGTGTAGCAATGGCAATGTGTCACGAGACGGCGAGAAACACGTAGCAAGCAAAACGAATTCTTCCAACCTTATTCCTCCAACGTGGTCGGTCTCAAAAATTTCTAACCGGGTCCTAGGCAGGGCTCACTTTAATCACCAACCGGGGGTGATGAAGGCGCGATTTTATTATTATTATTCACACAATTATTTTGGTATCCTAAGGGAATCCAACTAGAGCTGCCTATATGGGTTTGGTCAAAGTCGGGATAATATCAAGGCTCTCATAGGAAGATATACTCCTCACTTCTCCCCACTCAAGGGTCCTAGCGAAGGGGTTCGTACGAGGCTATGAGTGGTGTTTCGCATTCGTGCCCCTAAGACCAAGAGGAAGTTAGGCGACACTTCAACAATCCACCGGGCTATAAAAGGATACCTAAACTAATGCAAAAATGGCTAACTAAAATGCAAATAAAATACCAAAAGAGAATCATCCGCCTTATTTTAATTAGACACTTTTCAGGGCTTGTCAAATTCTTTTAAGTTTTTTAGAAAAACTTTTTAAGAAATCCCCAGCGGAGTCGCCACTGTGAGCGGACGACGCATTTTCGACGGGACGAGAGACTCCCTTTTGGAAGGGGCGCCATGATCTCGGGCGGGCCCTTCCCTCGTGTGGGGTTTTTATGAATGGAGAATCGGTTTGGAAAATAAATGGAATTAATACATAAAAGAACCGAGACCTAAGTCTCGATGGATATTGTAGAGTCACCACCCAGCTCAGCTCAACCGGGAAATTCTTAAGGTAGCTGAACCGGACGAACGGTCGCTACACTATCCAGAGATTTGGATCCGGACAAGTCCCTTATTTCGTGTCTAATTAAGATAAATATTGCCAATGTTCTCAAATGGTATTTCAAAAATCTAAAGTCAATTTTATTGGAATAAATAGACATGCAGCGCGCATACAAATAAAGGTAAAATAGTAAATAATTAAATTATTACAACCCGATTGAATAAAAGACAAAAACTCTCGCCTCACTGATACAATCGCCTAGGATACACGAGAATCTAAAAAAATACAACCGCCTAGGATACACGATTAATTCTATTAAATTACATCCAAAATAAAAATAAAAGAAATTAAAACCTACAAAACAAAGGGTTAGCACAATATATACGGCATGCCAGAAGTTGGACTCAAATAGACAGAATTGGGAAATCAAGTGTTGGGGGCATGCATTTAGGGGATAACCGGGTTGGCTCGGCTAGCCGGGCCAGTTAGACCTAGAAAACGTTTTGAAACGTCCCTGTATTTTTGGTTTTGTGGGAAATTCGTTTTGAAAACAATTTTTCCGGTTTACATGCATTTTTATATATCAAGTCGGTCGGTTTTCGGGAGAACCGAGTCTCCATCGTTGAATTGTTCTAAATGTAATTTTACTGGAAATTGAATCTATGGTCGTGAATGCACACAACAAAATTCATTTTTGATGGTTTTTGGGTTTTCTGAATTTTTTGTGGGTTTTTTGGAGATTTTTATAGGGTAACGCTGAAATTCTGATTCTGGAACGAAAGTTACAGTCGTGCAACTGTAACTACAGTCGTACGACTGTAGTTTACAGTCGTGCGACTCTAAACGATTCAGGATCAAGATTTCGCCAAAATTTATTCTGAATCAAAATGGAAGAAAAACAATCTGGAAATTAAAAACACTCGTACGACTGTATATACAGTCGTACGACTGTATATACAATCGCATGACTATTCAACAAAACTAAGAACAGTCATGCGACTGTTCTTAATTTCCAGAAACAGAAGCACGAAAATGCAGCAGAAAATGCACAAAACTCAATTCAAACACCTAGAAAGCGAGAAAAAGTGTAGGGGGAAGGAGTGTCTACCTTTTTTAGAAGCTAATCCAAGTCGTTTTGACCCCTGGTGTCGCTCCAATGCTAACAAATTCGCACTTTTTCCTTTGAAATTGAAGTTGAGAGTTTTATGTCCAAAAATCCAAATTGCAAGGGATTCTGATGATTTAAGTCTGGATTTTTGATTTGGTTGTGAAGTTAATTGATTAACCTAGGGATTTCTAACAAGTTTTAACCCTAATTCTGAGAATTAAAAGAAAATAGAAGAGGAAAAGATGAGTTTTTGTGGGTTTTTTCACTTCTTTTTTTTCCTTCTCTCTTTTTTCCTTCTCTCTCTAAGTTTTTACCAGAATTCTCAATTGTCCCTTCTCTCCTCCCTTTCCTCTGTTTTATCTCTGATTTTTTCGGCTTGCTTGCTGCAACAATGGACCAATTAATGCTCCTTCTCTCTCCTCCATTTTCTGCTATAGAGGTATGGGCTCCTGCAATTTTTCCGATATTACAGTCGTACGACTGTAATTTTTAAATTACGGTCGCACAACTGTAAGGATAGTCGTACGACCATAAACTTTTTTTTTTAAGTATAGAAAATTCCGGCGCTTACAATTATACCTTAATTATACTATAAGATTCACTAATTATACCTTTATTATACATTTATTATACCTTAAGATTCATTGTAACAGTGATTATACATTACTTACATTAATTATACATTATTTATCGATTAAGATATTCTATTATATTGGTTATACATTAATTATACCTTAGTTATACTATAAGATTCACTAATTATACCTTTATTATACCTTAAGATTCATTGTAACAATGATTATACATTAGTTACATTAATTATACATTATTTATACATTACATTAATTATTTACCTGAAGCATCTTGCATGCAGGCTGAGATGAGCGTTCCACTGTAACATGTTCTGAGGAATGTGGCATCACCACAACAACTGGTTTGCAATGTTTCCATCCGTCTATTGAAGCTTGCATTGCTACAAATAGGTACAGAAATCTGTTTTCTTTTGTTTCCAGACTGATTTTTGTTACTGGGTTTTTTTTTTTTACAGCATATAGAGGTAGCTTGGTAGCATATTGTATGATTCAGATGGTGAACCTCTGATTATTTTGAGTGCTTCTTCTTTTAAACGCTAGGCTTTTTGGTAATTGATTTCTGTCCCTATGTGTTCTTTCATGTCATATACTATATCTTTTGCTGTGTATATTCTTTTCAGTCTGATGTATTTGTTCTTGATGATGCTTGCTATAGGTGCCTTTGTTGCCTGTCTTTTATCACCATTCCTGTCATCAATGTTGCATGTGTGCTTTTCATCATACTTTCTTATTATGAATCTTTCTGTATTTTTTTTCCTTGATGCGCTGAATCTCCATGTACACTGTTCATCAATGCACTGCAGGAAGTACTGTTTTGGACAAGATTTTTTAACCTTGAATTAGAAATTTTTTCTTATTGCATAGAGACTAACTGCTTCTTTGAGTGTCTTTTTGTTTGTATAGATTTGTCCAGCTTGTATGTAGTCAACATTGGTATCTGTTATTTCATTGTCTTCTTCTCCTCCTGTAATTGTGTTTGCTTGTTTTGTGCTGTATATTTCTTCTATTGTTCTGTCTGCTATGTTTCTTATGTAAGCTACATGGTCATCTTCTTCATCTTCTACTTCTGTGTTGTACTGGTTGTACTCTAGTTGGTACACAGATTCTTCCATGTTACTGTTGTGATCCTTTTCTTCACTTCCTATAATATATACACACAGACACACACCTGTTACATATCAGGTTATACATAGATTATACCTTATTTATGCATTATGATAAACAGATGTGATACCTTACTTATACATTGTGATATTTTTCGTACGACTATTTATACATTACTTATACTGGAATTATACATTAGTTATACCTGAATTATACCTTAGTTATACCTGAATTATACCTTAGTTATACTGAGTTATACATTAGTTATACCCTAAGATACACTGTTATTGTGATTATACCTAAGTTATACATTCAGATACACTATTTTCACTAATTATACCTTAGTTATACCTGATTTATACCTTAGTTATACTGAGTTATACGTTAGTTATGCCTTAAGATACACTGTTATACCTGATTTATACCTTAGTCATACCTTAAGATACAATGTTATTGTGATTATACCTTAATTATACTTTCTGATACATTAAGTATACCTTAGTTATTCATTGATTATACACTATTTTCACTGATTATACCTTAGTTATACTGAGTTATACATTAGTTATACCCTAAGATACACTGTTATTGTGATTATACCTTAGTTATACATTCAGATACACTATTTTCATGGATTATACCTTAGTTATACCTGATTTATACCTTAGTTATACTGAGTTATACATTAGTTATACCGAGTTATACATTAGTTATACCTTAAGATACACTGTTATACCTGATTTATACCTTAGTTATACCTTAAGATACAATGTTATTATGATAATACCTTAGTTATACTTTCTGATACATTAAGTATACCTTAGTTATACATTGATTATACACTATTTTCACTAATTATACCTTAGTTATACTGAGTTATACATTAGTTATACCTTAAGATACACTGTTATCGTGATTATACCTTAATTATACTTTCTGATACATTAAGTATACCTTTGTTATACATTGATTATACACTATTTTCACTGATTATACCTTAGTTATACCTGAATTATACCTTATTTATACTGAGTTATACTGAATTATACCTTAGTTATACTGAGATATTGTGATATTTTACCTTGTTCATCTTCTATTTCTCTCTGAATTGTTGTTATGCATAGTGGATACTGCATTAGGATATTGCTTGCACTCTTTAGCTGTACATAGAATCTAATGGACATGTCGTTCATTATATCCATTGGCGGATATCCTTCTGTTACTTGGAATTGGATCTTTAAATCTTCTTTTTGTTGATCGATCTTGATGTTTGCTTTGATAGTTTGGTTGAAGTCATTGAATGTTGATGTTGTTGGTATTAGGACTCCACTTACTTTGTAATTGATGAATCTGTAATCTTCAGTCCAAGTTCCATTATGATGGAGTAGAATTGCGATTTCTTACATATCTCTGTGATCGATTGAATTGCTATGTTTGTTTTGCAGTGATCGATTGATTTGCAGAGATCGATCCAATGTGCGATCCTGATTTTTGCGCCTCTGATCGATGTTGATGTGTTGCAATTTTTGGCGAAACTGATCTGTGATTCTTAGCGAAACTGATCTGCGATTCTTGGCGTTTGGGAGTTTTTTGCGTTTGGGAGGTTTTTGAGAAGGTGCGATTCACGTATTTTAAAGATTTTGGTTTTTGTTTTTGTTATTTATTGTTACAGATTCGCATAAAACAGGAATTTCCTGTTTTAGGTATTTTTGAAATTTTGGAAAGTTTTTAAAGTATTTATGCAAACTTTTCCTTTGTAAGTAAAAAAGTTAGATGGTGTCAAAAGGTAAGTATTTATGTAAAAAGCCCTTTTATAAATTATAAGTTGTTAGGCAATTCTTGATTCATTAAGATATTTCGATAAGCCCATTTAAGCAAATTAAGGAAGTTGCCTAATCATTAGAATCAAATTGCTCTGTCTCAAATAAAATTCTATATTTCGTCTATTTATCTCGCGTGGGCCTTTTTTTAATTATCTTAAGCCCATGTATCTTCAAGCTTTAAATTATGGGGTAATTAGCTTTGTAGCATATTATTGCGTAATTATCTTCTAAATGACCCAAATTTGATTATAAAATTTAAAATAACCAAAATATATAAATAATATCTTTAATGGTATGTATAAGAGAATGCTAAATAGGATAATACATTTTAATTTTTGGAAAATGATAATATAAAAAAACAATAAACAAATTTAATTTGAATATTCATAATATTAATATCCAGTTAATATCTTTTATAGGATCCTATTACAACTGAAATGCTTTTGAAAATACAAATCACTGTAAATTTGTGTCATATCCTGCAAAAAGAAAAAAAAAAGTTTTATTCTTATAAAATAAGAGTATAAATAATTAAATCATAAACATGATAATTATCACATTTTGTGGAAAATTTAATAGAAAAAACTAAAAAGAAATTATCATAATTAATGCTATATTATCTTAATAATAATATTTAGTAAATAGAATCCAATTAGAACTAAAATACATTTGAAATAGTTTCTCTTCACCTTTTTTCTCCATGGAAACCAATTTTATTATCCTTTTTAACTGGAAAAAAAAAAATCAAACATACACCATTGATAAATCAAACAAAGGAATTGAAAATTTCTACAATAGAAACAAAACACTGGGTAAGAACATCTTTTGAACCAAAATTAATAATTTTATTTTAACACTATAACTCGTAAATAATTATATGAATATACCATGATATTTTACTTGTATGTATTCCATATATGTAATCAATTTACCATTAATTGATACTATGTCAATATACTAAGAATTATACCAATATACCATAAATATACTATATATAACATAAATATACTGTATAAGTTTATATCAATATACTGCATTGTTATACAACAATATACCAATATAACATAAATACAAGTTGTATAATAAGATAGAGCAATAAATACAAGTAGTATATTATAAGTATATTAGAGCATGTATAATATACTCATCCCCAAAAAAAAAGTTAAAGAATAAGATGGAGACATACTTGACAATTCGATTGATCGATTGGAAGTATTAATTTCTTGATGAATGGCTAATGGTGGGTAGAAAAAAAAAAAGAAGCATATCAAAGTAGAGAAAAGGAGTCTATAAATAGATTTGGAAAAAATATATAGCTTGAATAAATAAAAAATCAAATAGCATTCTACAAATATATTTATTTATAGATATTGCTCAACTGATTTGCTTAATATGGAACTTTAAAAAAAAAAGGATAAACGGTAAAACAATGGCTAAGATATGATAAGGATATATCAAGAATTCAATGACTAAGATATTATAAAAATAAATCAAGAATTCAAGATATTATTAATGATAATATATTTTTAAATTAAAGAAAAAGATAAATATTTGATAAATAGTATTAAAATAACTAATTATTATTATTATTCAAAAATGGTGACAATTAGGATATTGGGTTAAATGAGAGATAAATTTACAAATGATCTAAGAACAAAAATTATAAGATGCTAGAATAAAGAATAATACGTATTTATGGACAAATGGGGTAATTTCCCCTTAAATTAAAAACATTTACGCTTTAAGTTGTTCAAAATTATTCTTAAACTGATAACAAAATATTATTACCCAAAGCCAATCAAGAATAATTATCTATTATTTCTCAATACTAATTTGGTGATTTAATTTTCTCTTGTGCAGATTTCAATATAAAAATATAATTTTTTTGTAAAACGTATATTTTTACAAAATGAGAAAATTCAAATCAAATTAGACTATGATTCTACAAAACCCCTAATTTCACGGAGCATATTCTAAAGGGGAGCCTTCTACTTCACAGTTCAAAATCTTGCACAAAGGAGGATCACAAGTTCAAGGGGAGCCAATTCAGAATTTCGTTGCTTATTTGTCAGGTACCTTGACAAGAATCAAATATTCAACATAACGCTTTGTTCTTTACTTCAAAGGATTAGTGTTAAGAATAATAAACCATTATCATGAAAACTTTCTCTACAAGTTGCAGTTAGCTTTAAGCACTTGAAGATTAGTTCCCAAGACTTCAAGATTATTCAAGAATCTACAAGGGATTATACTTCAAGGGATTGCCATTATCAAAAAGGGGGAAATTGTTGGACCAAGCACATTAGTGACATGCAAGCATTATGGGAGATAAAGTTTTCATTAATGGAGATTATTACTTTGGTGATAATAATTCAAATACAAAATTTTCATTCATCAAGAAACTTGAATAATTCAAAGTAATATATTGAAGATGAAGAACCATACTTTCGAAGGAGAAACATCCAAAGTTATTTGATTAAAGCCATGAGGTGAAATGTATAAAAACCATCAATAATCAAACTTAAAGATTAATAGAAGATATGATGAAAAAGTCAAGTCAACATAGATTAGTCGATTATTGTTATTCAATCTTTTAGCGATTAATTGTTGCAGAGACATATTTGATAAGACATGACAAGTGATGTGACAGTTGTGTCTAACAACCATAAACAGCCATAAAACGACTAGTTTTTTAAATTTGGCTCTAAAAAGGCTTTAACTTGACATTTCTAAGTGGGAGACTTCAAGTTACAACACAAAGTCTTTCCAAAATCCCTCCTAGCTTGAAATATTCAAACATTCCAGTGTTCTTCTTCAAACTTTGTTTTTACATTCAAAAATTAAAATATTTGTACGGATTTGTAAAACTTGTCAGTTATGAGGGGGAGTTTCTCACTTGACCTATAAAAGTGATTCTATAATGGTTCATGCTTAGCTCGGAAAAGTGTCAAGGTTTCTTGTGCTTCCTTAAAAAAAAAAGCACGGAGTTTGTTTCTTGAACTCAAGGGAAAAAGTAACATTTGGCTTGATTTCTGCTCAAATAGAAATCGAATTGAAAAATCTCAAGTTGCATGTGACAACCCTAACTTTTGCAAGCATGCAATGGCGGAAACATTACATAAAGTTTAGGTCATCATTTTCAAAACTTCCTTTTTATCTTTAAAATAACATAATCATAAATGAGTACTCGAAAATTTCCATTTCAAAAACAGTAATTTAACATTAATAGGTATTTCAAAAGGTAATATAACGGAGTAAAAAAAATAAATAAATAAATAAATAAATCTTTGAACATCCATAACTACGAATAGATGATAAAATAACATGACGGAAACTCTCCACACAATCCCCGAGAACAGACATCAGGCATCTCCTATTCTGCACCGGCAAAATCTGAAAATATCAACAGCGCCACTTAGTGACGAGTAACTAATAAATCCCAAACATCAATTCAAAGTTCACATAGGAAGATGACAGATCATAAATTTCATATTACATTACTTAAGTATACTTCATCATGATTAATAGAAAGCAAATTTATCAATTTATACAAGCATGCATAATTCTCATAGTAACAATCCATCAGGGATCTTACCCTTATTTGTTAGCTGCATCACATACAACATATAAAGTTCAAGTTCAGCATATCACATAATTATCTATTTCAAATAATAGTACAAAACATTCCAAGTGGATAATCAATATCATCAAAATTCAGATTTCCAAGATAAGTCATGTACATACAAATACATACCAACATCCCAAATCAAAGTACTTCATCACAAACTTGACATCAACTCAATTATACCTTAACCTTTATTAATTTTGTGGTATACGCGTATAAATCATTTGTATTGACCTATACACCTATGTCCTTAGAGAGTTCGGCTCAGACGCTTCGGGGAACCACAACGGGACTTACCCCCTTATCAATAAGAAAAGAGTACCACGAAGGGATTTACCTCAGAGTGCCAACGAAGGGACTTACCTCACAGAGTGCCAACGAAGGGACTTACCTCAAAAATAAAATAAATTAGAGTACCACGAAGGGATTTACCTCTCTGAGTGCCAACGAAGGGACTTACCTCAAAAATAAAATAAATTAGAGTACCACGAAGGGATTTACCTCTCTGAGTGCCAACGAAGGGACTTACCTCGAAACAAAGGGCGCTGTCCTAGTGTCAACCAATCAAACATGGAAAACACTTAGCCAAACTAACCAAGACACCAGAGTATATGCCACTACAAACACCAATTTAATTATCATAATTATATCAATATTCAAAAGGTGCCTTTAACATAGGACTTATCCCAACCAATTCAATAACCATAAGGTGCCATTAAAATAGGACTTACCCCAAAACATAATCTGATACATCAATAAACACATGGTGCCATAAAAAAAATAGGACTTACCCCAAACTCGATTTCATAATTCCAACATGTATTAAATTTACCAAACCATATATGTAATTATTAGATTTCATGTCAAGAGTTCTAGCATAAATTCCTAGAATCAAATTATGCTTTGCACACATTAAAAAAATCAGTTCAAGGCCTAAGGTGAAAATTTCAGAATTCATAGTTCATGCCTCAACTTGCATATAATATTCCAGTAGGTTAGACTCAGAATTCAGCATGGCAATACAAAGGTAAATTTAGCCTTACATCTTAGGAACACACGCCAACTTAAATCATGCAATTCGGATTCCTATAGCAAAAGATATTAAGGAAACACTAAAAACATGCAATCTGTAAATTCACTTCAGATCACTGCACATAGTCTGACTTCAACAGACAAAACAGATGTGTTACTCACTGATTTAGCAAAAATAATATAAAGCAACATTGAACATCAGAATTTCAGGAATACATAGAATTTTGTTTCATGGCAAACGGAGCTACAGAGAGAAAATAAAGCCATAATCAACACAAACTGTACAAACTGAAATTCAGCAGTTCAAGAAAAATCGGCACAATGCACATAAGGCAGTTTCAATAGGGAATATGAGCACTGTACTCACGGAATTTTCCAAAATAATGTAAAACAACCTTGTACACCTATATCTCAGGAAAACACAGAAAGTTGAATTATGCCAATCGGAGTTATATAACGGAAGTTATGCCATAATTACCATAAACAGTCAATTCTGAAAATACAGCAGCTTACCAATTTCGACTCAATCACATGTATTTTCATATTTCTACCAATCTTTTAACCTAAAAGCAATTTCTTACACCAATATCATATACATTCATGTCTCAACAATAATTTCAGTAATAATACAACCTAGGATCAAATTCATCTACCATACATCCTATATAAATTTCGAACCGACATTTAGGGTTTAGTTGTTGCCCTGTTTGCAGTGAAACCAACTGAGGCAATTAACTCGGAATGGAGAAGAATGAAGCAGAGTCTGAATGAATGAAAGTGAGGGAGAGAAAGTTAAGAATTTCGGCTGCACTGGAGCTCCACACAATGGAATGTCCGAAATTTTAACTCTAATAGAGATGAAGAGATTGCCTTGGAGTGAAACTTGGAAAGTGGAAGAGATTAAGGAGAGATTTTCTCCTTAGGTTAAGGATTCCTAATTTTTTTGAATTGGTCAACTGAAAAATGGGATATTTATCATGGATTTTCGGAATTCCAACCTTCCCAACACAAAAATAAAAAGGCACAAAAAAAAAATAAATTTAAGCCAGGTAAGGTTCGAACTCTAGACCACTAGCTATTAGTCAGGACTATCTACCGCTAGGCCAAAGCCTACGAATTGTTATAAGCATACAAAACATCGGTTAAATGCAAAAATGCTCACTCATATGCACACATCACAACATAACTAAGTCAACTTATATCTGGGGCATTACAATCCTCCCCACTAACAAAAAGTTTCGCCCTCGAAACTCAAGGACAAAAGAGTAAGCTAGGTTCTAACCTTGATTAGTTGCAAACAATTCCGGATATTTGGATCTCATGGTCTCTTCTAGCTCCCAAGTAGCCTCTTCAAACTTCTGGCTACGCCAAAGCACCTTTACCAAAGGCATCTCTTTTCTCCTGAGTTTGCGAACCTGACGGTCGAGGATCTGAACAGGCTTCTCCTCATATGTCAAATTGGGTTCCACCTCCACCGAATCCACAGTAATAACGTGAGAAGGGTCGCTCACATATCTTCGTAGCTGTGAAACATGGAATACATTATGAACTTTTGCCAATTCCGGTGGTAGAGCCAACCGATATGCGACTTCCCCAATCCTTTCAAGCACTTCATATGGACCAATATACTTGGGACTGAGCTTGCCTCTCTTGCCGAACCTCATCACTCCCTTCATAGGAGATACTTTCAGCAATACCTTGCTACCGACTTCGAAGGTAAGAGGTCTTCTCTTGAGATCTGCATAAGACTTCTGACGATCCTGGGCAGCCTTCATATTCGCCTGAATCACCTTCACCTTCTCAACTGTATCCCGAATCAATTCCGGACCCAACACCAATGTGTCACTAATGTCGTCCCAGCATGTCGGACTACGACATTTCCTCCCATAGAGGGCTTCATACGGGGCCATACGGATACTAGCGTGATAGCTATTGTTATAGGAGAACTCTACCAAACTCAGACATTTCACCCAAGATTTCTGGAAGTCAAGAGCACATGACCGCAACATATCCTCTAAGGTTTGGATTGTCCTCTCCGTCTGTCCATCTGTAGCAGCATGAAAAGCTGTACTCAACTTCAACCTAGTGCCCAAAGCTTCTTGCAATGATGTCCAAAAATGTGACAAGAACCGTGGGTCACGATCTGACACAATCTCCCTAGGCACACCATGTAGCCTTATAATTTCACTCGCATATGCCTCAGCTAACTGCTCCATAGACCAGGTCTTCTTCATAGGAATAAACCGAGCCACCTTGGTCAAACGGTCTATAACAACCCACACTGTGTCTAAACCATTAGCAACCTTTGGTAAACCCGACACAAAGTCCATAGAAACCGAGTCAAACTTCCATGCTGGAATAGCCAAGGGCTGCAATAATCCCCCAGGCCTCTGATGCTCAATTTTCACCTTTTGACAAGTCAAGCACCGGGCCACAAACTCAGCTACCTCTTTCTTCATTCTAGGCCACCAAAACTGCATCTTCAAATCTTTGTACAATTTCGCACCTCCCGGATGCACAGAGTAGGGAGTGCAATGAGCTTCACTTAAGATCTGCTCTTTCAACATTGAATCATTAGGCACACACCATCGGCCTTTAAATTTCATACTCCCATCTGCAAGAATCTCGAAATCTACAGCATTACCCTGCTCCTTCGCTGCACGAATCTTCTGAAGTACAGGATCACTCAACTGCTTCTCTTTCAATTCTGCAAACAATACTGGTTCCACACTGATTGCATTTAAACTCGCCCGAACCACTCCTCTCGGGACCACTTCAATTTCCAACTTGCTAAACTCCTTGCAAAGATCAATAGGAAGTCTTTTCATGAAGTTCACCGAATGGATGCTCTTTCTGCTCAATGCATCTGCGACTCTGTTTGCCTTGTTAGAGATTGTGCCCTAAGCCAATGTTGGATTATGTAAACAATCTTCTTAAGTCATTAATAAAGACTTATTTTATCATATATATATTTGTATGTTATTATTTATGATAATGTATCCATGAATTAATTGTGTAATTCTAAATTTCCCTAGTCGTTTGTTATTATGGGAATAATAACAAACTAAGACTAGTGTGAGTGATAATGGATATTCATAAGATGAATATAGTGTATACAGATACAGATTATACTCACGGGCAATGTGTTAGAGAACATGTTGCTGGAGACCCACTATAAGATCAAGTTCATGGTCACGTGTCACAACTGATCTTGATTATAGTAGTGTCATCAGCTGATTCCTTTGACCTGAGGTCACCATGGATTCTGGGATGAATTCATGTTGTGCTTTTGACGCAGTCAAACGCTGCTTGTAACAGAGTAGTTATAAAGGCTGTGGTTGGGTACAATATGACTCATGCTTAGGGATGTGAGTGACAGATATGGTATTTTGTCCCTCTCTAACAAGAGAGCGATATCACTGGGCCCCTCGATAAGTAAGACTGTTAAATGCATGGCCGTGCTCAAATAATTGATAAGAGTATCAATTGATTTGTCTGAACAGTTTACTTTGAGATCGAGAAAGCATATGATTAATTATATAAGATTGACAAGTGTACCATGTCTTATGATTAATCATGATATCAAAGAGACAAAAGGGAATATGACATTCTATAAATAGGTATTGGATCATTCCAATCATGTTAATTGGGTAGTCATAATGGCTTGCTAGAGTCCGCTTGTGATCTATAAGGATATTATGGTAATTTCCTTATTGCCAATTAATATGAACCTATGGGGTCACACACAAAGAGCAAAATGAAGTTCATCTTATCGGGTATAAATTATTATTGGATAATAATTTATGAATGAGAAAGAGAATATATATATAGTGATATATATTTACATATATATGTATATGTGAATATTAATATGGTTAATATTGCATAAGGTATGCCACATATTATAATTAAATTATATAGAGATATAATTAATTATAATATTGTATATACATATGTGTATTATGGAGAATTGATTTGACTTAATATTAATTGAGAATTAATATTAAGTTGTGTGGGTTAATTTATAATTATAACTAATAAGTGTATTATGGTATAATTATAATTAACTTATTAGGTTATATATATAAGGAAATATATAACCTAATCAATATACAACACAATAAGGTGATTTTCAGCAGCCACAAAAAGGGTGAATAGTGGCAGCCGAAATTCTCAACAAAACTCCAAGGAAAAATCTGATTTTTCGCTTTCTCTGTCTCGTTCGAAGAATCGTTCTTCAATCCCGGCGCTAGCACGCGGTGGATCAATTGCTCCGTGTGGATCAACTGTAGAGGGAAGCTACTTTGGTTCCTTTTGATCCAATCCTATAAGAATTAAGAGGTAATTCTTTAACCCTTCCTTCCAATTCAATGCAATATACATGGATCCTTGGCGGGGATTAATCCGTTTTTCTTTCCGCTGCGTATTTATTTTGTCGATTAATTCCCTTCAGTGGTATCAGAGCCACTTGTATTTTGATTGAATTGGATTTATGTTTTGATTGGATCAAAATTGCATGTTAGGGTTTGTATGATTTTGATTGGATCAAAATTGTTGTTAGGGGTTTGTATGTTTTTTTTTTTTAGGGTTCTATGTTATTATGAATAACAATTAAAATTTGATTTTATACATTAATCATTGTGAATAATTTGTTTTAATGATTTGGAATGTTTAAGGGGTTGGTGTCATGAATTTGATTCATGGGTTTTTAATTGAAATTGTTTCAATTAATTAATATAAAAAAAAAAAAAAAATTGTTTTTTTTTCTTTTCTGGGCATGACGCCCAGAAACATTTTTGGGCGTTGAAATTGCAATTGCTACCAATTGCAATTTCAACGCACTTCTTCTCATGCTGCGTAAGCAGCATGCTGCTCCTGCAGCATGGGCTGCGCAGCAGTGCGCGGCCCGTCGAGCATGCTGTCCGACAGTTTTACCCCTTTTTCGTTTTAAGTGTGGAAAATTGTTTCTGCATATTTACGAATTTTTCCAAATTAATTAATTCTAAATACAATGTGATTGTATTTTACCACTTTGAACCCTAAATATTTTAGATATAAAATTATTGTTGATAATTTTATGCATGGTGTTATGGTATGGTTTTGGACCCCGTGGATGCTTTATTTTATTTATTATGGTTTTATATAAATACGACCTGCGAGTCGTTTGTATTTATGTAAATTTTAATTTTAATTTTACTAGATAAATTGTATAGGATGCAATTTATAATATGTAAATTTTATTTTACTAAAAAAAATTGTATAGGTTGCAATTTTGTAAAATATGTAAATGCATGAGATGGTGCCAAGGAACAAAGACGTGAGGACAGATCCAAGGGGTGCGAGAGAGCTGTGACCATGCGATGGTTACAACCACCTAGGAAATGGCCTTGTTGATTTTCATATTGGCCTATGAAAATCAATGTAGATAAAACCATACCATAACACGGTCTTTCGAGTCTATTGCATGTTTTATATTTTGATGCCATGTGATGCCATGCTAAGTATGAAATATGCATGCTAGATGAATGTATGACATTGGATGCCATGCTAGAATTAATATTAACTTAGAAAGATTAATGTTAATGCCATGTATTGTATGAGATACATTTTAATCACAGGAATTAATAAACCCTAAATAAACTTATGAAGTTTATAATTTTGCCACCCAATTACGTATAACACTAGTCAAGTACTATGTTCGCATCATGGTAGCCACGCCAAAGCGGGTACGCATGTTGTGACCTTAGCGAAGCGATAATATGAGAAATGGTGATTCTCATTGTGTTGTAATTGGTTTAACAAAGGGTTAATCAAAATGGTGTTTTGAACCCGAGGCAAAGATGAGATGAGTAACATGCAAATTAAATATGATATATGATATCATGCATCTCATAAATTAAAAGAGTTACATAATGATGTAATTGACATGGTGATGTCTACCGAAATTATATTTAATCATAGGGACATGCCAAAGCAGTGCTATGGTTAAGTATGGATTTTGGGTCTTTTACCCACTTAAATATTTTAAAGGGTTTTATAATTTTAGTGGGAGTTTAATTCTCTTATGTAATTAACTTTGCATATATTTTCTGTTGTAGATAAATGGCCAACACAAGCAATCCCGGTTCTATTCGATCTATCCTTGAGAAGGATAAACTGAACGGAACCAATTACCTAGATTGGTATCGCAACTTGAGAATTGTTCTCAAGCAAGAGCGAAAGCTGTATGTTCTGGATGGGCCTTTGCCCGCTAACCCTCCACCCACCACAGCTTCAAGAGCTGAAAGGGATGCTTTTCACAAGCATCAAAATGATCAGATTGATGTACAATGCCTGATGCTCGCATCAATGATTCCGGAACTTCAGAAGGATCTGGAAACATTTGAGGCATATGAGATGTCTCAAGAGCTTAAGGAAATGTTCCAAAAGCAAGCGAGAAAGGAAAGGTATGAGACCTTGAGATCCTTGGTTGGGTGCAAGATGACCGAAGGGAGTTCGGTTAGTGCCCATGTTCTGAAGATGAAAGGGTACATTGATCAGTTAGAGAGGCTTGGTTCGCCACTCAGACCTGAGTTGGCAACGGATTTGATCCTTAATTCTCTTCCCGAGAGTTACTCCCATTTTGTCATGAATTATCACATGAATGATATGGACAAAACGGTCAGCGAACTGCATGGGATGCTGAAAAACGCTGAAGTAACGATAAAAGAGAAGCCAAGCTCCAAAGGGATCCATATGGTGCAAAAGGGTAGGATCCAGAAGAAGAAGGGTAAAGCAAACAAACCCAAAGAGTTTGGGAAGGATGCAAAGAAGCCCAAAGCTGTTACCAAGGCAAAGCCTCCAAAGGAAGGCACATGCCATTTCTACAATCAGCCTGGTCATTGGCGCAGAAATTGCAAGCTTTATTTGGAGGACTTGAGGAAGAAGAGAGGCGGTGAGACCGCTAATCAAGGTATTTATGTTATTGAAATATTTCATTCTACTTCTGTTTCTACTTCGTGGGTATTAGATACCGGTTGTGGTTCTCACATTTGTATGAATGTGCAGGGGCTTAAAGGAAGTAGAAAGCTCAAGAAGGGCGAGGTAGAATTCCATGTGGCGAATGGAGCTAGAGTTGCTGCTTATGAAGTCGGTCGCTACGAGCTCAAGTTGCCAAGTGGACTTGTTCTTTCTTTGAATAATTGTTATTTTGTTCCTAATTTGTCTAGGAACATCATTTCTATTTCATGTTTGGACAAGGAAGGATTTAAATGTGTTATTGAGAATAATCACTTATTGCTTTTCAATAAAGACTTGTTTTATGCAAATGCGGATTTACATGATGGTCTTTATTTGTTGAACCTTAGTGAAGGTTATAATGAGCATGTATATAACATAAATACCAAAAGGATAAGAACAAATGTTGTGAATCCTACTTATCTCTGGCACTGTCGTCTAGGACACATTAATGAGAAACGCATTTCAAAACTCCATAAAGATGGAATTTTGGGTCTAGATGTTTTTGAAACATATGACACTTGCGAGTCTTGTTTAATGGGTAAGATGACCAAGAGTCCCTTTACTGGTCACAGTGAAAGGGCAAGTGACTTATTAGAACTCATACATACAGATGTATGTGGGCCTATGAGCACAACTGCTAGAGGTGGTTTTCAATACTTCATTACGTTCACTGATGATTTCAGTAGATATGGTTATCTATATCTAATGAAGCATAAGTCGGAATCCTTTGAAATGTTCAAAGCCTTCCAAAATGAAGTGTTGGAAATGCCCTAGTCCCGAGGCATTGGTCTTTGTGTTTGTATGATACATTTGGTACATTAATGTAAACTTTATGTATTATACAATTTGTGTCAAGGAGATAAAGGCATTAATCTATTTATTATATGTCTTGTGCTATATTTTAAATAGAGTATCCAATGGACATATCCATATCCATGTTGTCAAGTGTGAGGTACTTGGCAGTAAGACTGTGGATAGTGAAAACGATATGACCATAAAGTCATCCGTAGTCTGTTCCAATCATGGGAATGAATGGAACCAAAGACTATCATTAGCCTGGTTGTATGGCGGTGTCTTACCGGTCATAGAACATGGAATGTCAACTAGGTTAATGGGTACATGCAAAAGGGCATGGTACTGGATTGATCCACTTAACGGGAATCTGCATGGTATAGTATCACAAATGATTCTCGTGTAGTACTTGTATAAGTCCTTCGACCGGACCATATGATGGTGCTGCATGCGAGGTGGCACACTTTGGTGTATGCCCAACGGGCCTGTAAAAGGGTGCCAAGTACGGGTACGTTCGGGTGTGTCAGTAAGCATGGCAGCACTATGGATATGCAGAAGGGAATGTCACTCAGTGATTCACTGAGACGATATCATCGGCCTCTTGAAGAATGTTACTGATAAGTGTGCGGCCGCACCCAAACAAGATTGGATCTTGTTTGTGAGCATCAGTTCATTCGGTATCAAGTAAAGGTCCAGACACAAAGAGGGTGATACTTCCATGCCTCTGTGTTGGACACCGATATCAGCGACATGGGATTTACAAGTTCAAACTACTGGGTTACGTTTTCAGTTGGACTGCTTACTCCGTCTTAATTGGGGGCTACAGTGGCTTGCTAGAGCCCGCCTGTAGTCTGTGGGCCTTGGCCCACTGCCAACATAAAGACGGGCCCATCGGATCGTACACATTGAACGTCTGGACTTTAACTAGTCGGATTAAGTGTGTACTTGGAGTATACACGTTTGAAGAGAGAGAGATATATTAATTATATTATATGACTCAATTGGATTGATCAAAGTGATATAATTAATATTTATTTTGGCCTTCTCATAATTAATTCAATGAATTAATTTATGGGATTATTTCCTAGGTGGAAATGTTCTTATACATGTATAGGTTTACATGTATCTCATTTTATGTATGTCTAATTTAATCCCTTGATTAAATTACTAGGGCAAATGAATTTTAATTTAAATGTATGTAATATATTATATGGTATAATATATATATGCATACATGTTAAATTAAAGTTGCATTTGCAATTAATTAAAACAATGGGATTAAAATTAGGCTTGGGCTATTAAAGGAATAAAGTCTACATTTAATGGGATATGTTGGCCGAAATTTTGCATGGAATTAGTAAGAATTGTGAGTCATTTTATGGACAAAAATGATGATGACATATTCTTATGGACCAATGAAAGAATGGTGAGTCATTGGTAGGACATATGATGGGGCAAAGTTGGACTTTGCCACCTTGCATCTTGCTTTTCCTTTATGGTAAGGAAATGATGAAGGTGGGATCACCAATCCTTCTTTTGGCCGAATGTTATTGTTGGCAAGAGAGGATGAGTCATTCTTTTCATCATTAGCATGGTGAGTCATATGGATGAGTCATAGGTTTGACTTTGATGAAGCAAAGTTGGACTTTGCTTTCCTTGTGTTGATCTTCTTTTCTTTAAGTGAAAAGAGAATAAAAATCTGCCAAGACTCACCTTGCTTGGCCGTGGGATATATATCTATTCTTGAAAAGAGATTTGGCCAAGCTTGATTATTTCTTTTGGAAGGAAATTGGGTGCATACTTGGTGAATATTGGGTCTATCTTTTGGAAAGATAGATTTTTCTTTTGGAAAGAAAACTTGGACAGCCATATTCCTTCTTGTGTGCTGCCCCTCTCTCCCTCTCTTCTTGTCATCCGAGTCGCTAGCACGGGTTTCGGTCCGAGAGCCGTTCGTGTACGCATCGGTGGAGGAAATCTACACTTGATTTCTGCAGTCCGCATCCGTCTCTTAGAGAGACTTTGTGGTAAGTTTTTAAACCCTCCTTTTATGCTTTAAGTTTTTGATTTCCACATCTTAAGCTCCTCGGCCGGATTCGAGGAAATCGACGCGTATTTCCGCTTTTATCGGTCGGTTTCCCGTGACGAATCCCAACATGAAGTACAAAACCAACTTGGCAAGACAATTAAAGCACTTAGATCTGATCGAGGTGGTGAATATTTGAGCCAAGACTTTGACGATCATCTTAGAAAGTGTGGGATTGTCTCACAACTAACTCCTCCTGGTACACCACAGTGGAATGGTGTGTCTGAGAGGAGGAACCGTACTTTATTGGATATGGTTCGGTCGATGATGAGTCAAACAAATCTTCCTCTATCCTTTTGGGGATATGCACTTGAAACAGCGGCATTCACACTGAACCGAGTTCCATCAAAAGCAGTTGAAAAGACACCATATGAGATATGGGTTGGTAAGAGACCAAATTTGTCTTTTCTCAAGATTTGGGGTTGCGAAGCTTATGTGAAATACTTGATTTCAGATAAGTGAGCACCAAAATCTGTGAAGTGCAATTTTGTTGGTTGTCCAAAAGAAACTAAAGGTTATTTCTTTTACAATCCTAGTGAAAACAAAGTGTTTGTTGCTAGGAATGGTACATTCCTGGAAAAAGAGTTTATTTCCAAAGGAATCAGTGGGAGTAAAGTACACCTACAAGAAAATATGGATAACCAAGTTGAAAGTGAGTTTCAAATGGAACAATCTGATTCACAAGAAGTTGTTGAGTCAGAACCGATAACACAAGTCCAACGTAGATCAAGTAGAGTTCGTCATGAGCCCGAGAGATATGGATTTCTCGTCACGAACGAAAATGATCTGATTCTGTTAGAAGAGAATGAACCTTCCACGTACATGGAAGCTGTCTCTAATTCAGAATCTGAAAAATGGCTTGATGCTATGAAGTCAGAAATTCAATCCATGGACGACAACAAAGTATGGACTTTGGTTGATCTCCCAAAGGGTGCTAAAGCAATAGGGCACAAATGGGTTTTCAAGTTGAAAACGGACATGGATGGGAACATTCAGACTTATAAAGCAAGGTTAGTGGCAAAGGGTTACCGACAAGTTCATGGTATAGACTATGACGAAACCTTTTCGCCAGTAGCTATGATCAAGTCCATCAGAATTCTTGTTGCCATAGCAGCATATTATGACTATGAAATATGGCAAATGGATGTCAAAACAGCTTTCCTAAATGGAAACCTTGTTGAGGATGTGTACATGACACAGCCTGAAGGTTTTGTCGATCCAAAGAATCCTGATAAAGTATGCAAGCTTCAAAAGGCCATTTATGGTTTGAAGCAAGCATCAAGAAGTTGGAATCATTGTTTTGATGAATCAGTCAAAAAGTTTGGCTTCATCAAAAACGAAGATGAGCCTTGTGTGTACAAGAAGTTCAGTGGGAGTAATATAGTTTTCCTAGTTCTATATGTCGATGACATATTGTTAATAGGAGATCACATTCCTACCTTGCAAGAAGTAAAATCTTGGCTAGGAAAGTGTTTTTCTATGAAAGACTTGGGTGAGGCAGCCTACATTCTTGGAATAAAGATCTATAGAGATAGATCTAAGAGATTGATAGGTTTGAGCCAGAGTACATACATTGACAAAATACTGAAAAGGTTCAGTATGGATCAATCAAAGAAAGGAAATGTTCCTATTGGGCAAGGGATAAAGCTTAGTCGTAAGCAATGTCCTGTGACAGTTGAAGAACGTCAACGCATGGATAAGATTCCTTATGCGTCAGCTATAGGATCTATCATGTATGCCATGGTATGTACTCGGCCAGATGTCTCTTTTGCTTTGAGCATGACAAGTAGATATCAGTCTGATCCAGGTGATAGTCACTGGACTGCTGTCAAGAGTATTCTTAAGTACTTGAGAAGAACTAAAGATACATTCTTGATATATGGAGGCTCGGACGAAGATCTTGTTGTAAATGGTTACACGGATGCAAGTTTCCAAACTGATCAAGATCAGATGCAGTCACAGTCTGGGTATGTGTTCATTCTGAATGGAGGTGCGATAAGTTGGAAGAGTTCTAAGCAAAGCACGATAGCTGCATCTACAACAGAAGCCGAGTATATTGCTGCATCAGATGCAGCCCAAGAGGCTGTTTGGATCAAGAAGTTCATCGAAGAACTTGGTGTCGTTCCTAGCATAGTGAATCCTGTGAGCCTCTTGTGTGACAACAATGGGGCAATATCACTTGCTAAGGAACCTAGTGTGTCACAGAAATCCAAACATATACTTCGGCGTTTTCACTACATAAGAGAAGTCATCTCAAGAGGAGATGTGAAGATATGCAAAGTTGCGTCTGAAGACAATGTTGCCGATCCACTAACAAAAGCTCTTTCACAAGCTGTACATGATGTTCATGCTAGGTCCATGGGTATTAGATACATTTGAAGATTGGACTTAGGGCAAGTGGGAGATTGTTAGAGATTGTTGTTGGGATTCGTCACGGGAAACCGACCGATAAAAGCGGAAATACGCGTCGATTTCCTCGAATCCGGCCCAGGAGCTTAAGATGTGGAAATCAAAAACTTAAAGCATAAAAGGAGGGTTTCAAAAACTCACCACAAAGTCTCTCTAAGAGACGGATGCGGACTGCAGGAACCAAAGTAGACTCCCTCCAACGTCACGTACACGAACGGCTCTCGGACCGAAACCCGTGCTAGCGACTCGGATGACAAGAAGAGAGGGAGAAGAAGAGAAGAGAGGGGCGGCCAAGCATAGAGTAATGGCTGGCCAAATTTCTTTCCAAAAGAAAAATCCAAACTCTCTATCTCTCACAATTGTTTCTTCACTCACAATTATTTCTTCCCTTCTAAACAAAGAGCATTAAGGAAAAAAGGACTAAACATTCTTACCATAAGAATGTATATCTACGGCCAATTCAAAAAAACAAGTGAGAAGAAAAGTCATCCCTTCATTTATTTCAAGTCATGATGAAAAGAAAGAAGAAGGATGAGTTGAAAAGTAAACAAAGCAATTTTCAACCTATGACTCACACCATGAGTCATCACTTTTCATCATTCAATTTTGTCAACAAAATGACTCATCATTGACTCATCACTTGCCTTAACATTCGGCCAAGCTAGAAAAGATGGTGGGATGATTTTGTTTTATCCATTCTTACCATAAGAATTAACCAAAATATCCAAGTAGCAAAGTCCAACTTTGCCACCCCAAAAGTCTTCCATGACTTCACACTTACATCATCTCTTTTGTCCAACAAAATGAGTCATCTTTCTAGCCCTTTCCATGCTCAAAATTTCGGCCAACACATCCCACTTAATGTGGGCATTTTTCATTTTAAGCTTTAAGCCCAATTCTAATTCCTTTGATTTAATTAATTTCAAATGCAACTTTACTTTAACATGTATGCTTATATATTATCCCATATAATATATTACATACATTTAAATTAAAATTCATTTGACCTATTAAGTTCATCAAGGGATTAAATTAGACATACATAAAATGAGATACATGTAAACCTATACATGTATAAAAATATTTCCACCTAGGAAATAATCCCATAAATTAATTCATTGAATTAATTATGAGAAGGCCAAAATAAATATTAATTATATAACTATGATCAATCCAATTGATTCATATAGTATAATTAATATATCTCTCTCTCTTCAAACGTGTATACTCCAAGTACACACTTAATCCGACTAGTTAAAGTCCAGACGTTCAATGTGTACGATCCGATGGGCCCGTCTTTATGTTGGCAGTGGGCCAAGGCCTACAGACTACAGGCGGGCTCTAGCAAGCCACTGTAGCCCCCAATTAAGACGGAGTAAGCAGTCCAACTGAAAACGTAACCCAGTAGTTTGAACTTGTAAATCCCATGTCGCTGATATCGGTGTCCAACACAGAGGCATGGAAGTATCACCCTCCTTGTGTCTGGACCTTGACTTGATACCGAATGAACTGATGCTCACAAACAAGATCCAATCTTGTTTGGGTGCGGCCGCACACTTATCAGTAACATTCTTCAAGAGGCCGATGATATCGTCTCAGTGAATCACTGAGTGACATTCCCTTCTGCATATCCATAGTGCTGCCATGCTCACTAACACACCCGAACGTACCCGTACTTGGCACCCTTTTACAGGCCCGTTGGGCGTACACCAAAGTGTGCCACTTCACATGCAGCACCATCATATGGTCCGGTCTAAGGACTTATACAAGTACTACACGAGAATCATTTGTGATACTATACCATGCAGATTCCCGTTAAGTGGATCAATCCAGTACCATGCCCTTTTTGCATGTACCCATTAACCTGGTTGACATTCCATGTTCTATGACCGGTAAGACACCGCCATACAACCAGGCTAACGATAGTCTTTGGTTCCATTCATTCCCATGATTGGAACAGACTACGGATGACTTTATGGTCATATCGTTTTCACTATCCACAGTCTTACTGCCAAGTGCCTCACACTTGACAACATGGATATGGATATGTCCATTGGATACTCTATTTAACATATAGCACAAGACATATAATAAATAGATTAATGCCTTTATTTCCTTGACACAAATTGTATAATACATAAAGTTTACATTAATGTACAAATGTATTATACAAACACAAGGACCAATGCCTCGGGACTAGGGCATTTCCAACAATCTCCCACTTGCACTAGTACCTACTAGGCATGGGTCTAATCCCTATAGATCTAGTATAACCTTCATGCAGAGGCATAGCCAAGCATGTTGGTCAAAAGATCTGCGACATTGTCTTTGGTGTCCACTCTTTGTAATGAGATGTCACCCCCTCAGCGATTTTTCGCAATAGGTGAAACTCCCTGAGTTCGTGCTTCGTGTATATGTGTGACCGGGGCACATAGCTTGTGCAACAGCCCCGCGTTGTCACAGAAGATATCAACTGGTTACTGAATAGTTAACACTACCCCCAGTTGCATGATAAACTTCATTATCCACACAGCTTCCCTAGCTGCTTCACACGTTGCAATGTACTCAGTTCCTGTGATAGAAACCGCGAGGGTCTATTACTTGGAGCCTCTCTAACAATAGCACCACCATTTAGCATGAACACATACCTATACTGCGACTTATATTCATCCTGGTCGGTCTGGAAGCTTGCATCAGTGTACCTAGTAACTGACTGCTCTTCCTGACTTTCATGGGCGACATTAGGTCTTGTACATAGCATGGAGTACATGATTGATCCCATAGCCGAAGTGCATATAGGACCAAATCATGTTCTCCCTATCCTGCCTTGTCTTAGGACAGTACTTCTTGCTAAGTTTCAGCTCATGACCCATTGGCAAGAAACCTTTCTCAGCCTGGTCCATGCTGAATCTTTTTCAGAACTATGTCTATGTACTTGGCCTGACTTAGGCCTAGAAGCCGATTGGATCTAGCCCTGTAGATCCTGATCCCTAGGATCGTCTCAGCTTCGCCTAAGTCCTTCATTGCGAAGCACTTACACAACCATTACAATTCCCTTGTAGTGTTGGTATGTCGCTTCCAATCAGAAGGATGCCATCCATATATAATACCAGGAAAGTTACTATGCTCCCACTAAACCTCTTATACACACCCTTAAAGGTATTGTCGGCCTATAGCTTATAGCACCACTTGCAACCTATTACCTTAGCACCTGGAGGTGAATCAACCAGGTTCCAAACCTGATTATCGTACATAGATTGCAAATCCACCACCATGGCAGACAGTGGGCTAGCTATAGCCTACTAGTAGGTTTTGAGCTCCTCTTCGTCCAAAACAAAAGGGGCATAATCATTAGAAACAAAAACCGATGTTTCTCAGGTTTCTGATGATCCCTACCAGACCTTTTAGGTCCTTGTGTGACCTGGGCTGGTGCTTCCCCTTTTGGAAGCTTCACCCTGGTCTCCGAGTTATCCTTTTCAGGAATTTCTGAGCTTTGAACTTCCCTGAGTTCAATATCACTCCCACTGTCTTTCTTGGAAAGAAACCCCTTTTCAAGAAGGACCCCTTTTGCGCCATGAACACCTTGTTCTCAGCGGGGTCGTAGAAGTAATACCCTTTGGTTTCCCTAGGGTAGCTCACAAACAGGCATTAGTCGGTTTTGGGTTCTAGTTTTGCTCACAGTCAATTTCTTGACTTGTGCATAACAACCCCAAATCCGTAAGAAAGACACATTAGGCACCCTGCCCGTCCATATTCCAAATGGGGTCTTTTCCAAAGCCTTAGTCGGAGTATAATTGAAAATGAGAGCCATTGTCTCAAGAGCGTATCCTTTACAACTTATAGGGAGAGAGGCATGACTCATCGTTTGAGCGGACCATGTCCAACAGGGTCCTATTCCTCTGTTCGGACACCCCATTCCATTGTGGTGTTCCTGGAGGAGTGAGCTGTGGAACTATTCCATGCTCTCTCAAAATGAGTCAAACTATAGGCTTATATGCTCACCACCTCGGTCCAACCGAAAGGCTTGGATATTTCTGCCTAGTTCTGTACTTCGTTCCTTACTCCCTTGAACCTATCAAGGGTCTCAGACTTATATTTCATTACATAGGCATAGCCATTTCTGATGAAATCGTCTGTGAAGGATATGAAGTATAGATGTTCACCCCTGGTTGCTATGCTTGTCGGTCCATATACATCTCAATGCATTAGGTCCAATAAGCTAGCGACCCTTTCAGCCTCCTTGCTAAAAGGTTCTTTAGTCATTTTACCTATAAACAAGACTCGCATACATCAAGTGACTCCATGTCAAATGATCCTAGGATTCAAGCTCTGTGAAGCCTAGAAATGCGCTTCTTGTTTATATGACAATGACAAAGGTAAACCGGATTAAGTTCGTTAGGCTTAACCCTTTACGTATGTATATTATAGACATGATTAGTTTCATTTATCCAGGATATAAAAGACATTATTTAACGGAGCTACTCCATAAAATAATTCTTTTCTAGATAAACCCTTTTTACTATTACCAATAGTAAATGTACATCCAGAAATATCCAAAAACTGAAACAGAAATAATATTCCTGTACAAAACAGGTACAAAATAACAGAGTTTCAGTAACAAAACTAATCTACTAGGCATCATAAGCTGGTCCCGCTGATCTCTATGGCAGCAACCCTTGCTCCATTTCTGACCTGCAAGTCCACTTGTCCCGATCCCAGTGATCTCCTGTTCTTAAGTCCCTGCACATTACAACAAATGTGAGAACCACATCTAGTATCCAATACATAAGATGTTGAAACAGAGGTTAATGTCTATGACATATATACCTGATGAAGACACGCCCTGAGTCTTCCTATTCTCTCCCACAAGCTTGGGACACGATCTTTTCCAATGTCCAGCCTGCTTGCAACCGAAGCAGACATCCTTGGAACGGGCCTTGGGCTGGGCTTTAGCCTTTTTAGCCTTGGCTTCCTTAGCCTTGGCCTTGGCCTTTGCCTTGCCTTTAGCAAAAGGAGGTTTCCCCTTGTTAACCTCAAGTACCGGCGGATTCTTCTTGATCGACAGTTCAGCGAGCTCAAGCATCCAATGCAGCTCACTAACAGTACGGTCCATCCCTTGCTTGTAAAAGTTTAGGATGAATTGATCATAAGAATCCAGTAAAGAATCCAGGATTATACTAACCGCCAGCCCCCGTGAGATAGGAGTTCCGAGACGGGCTAAATTATCCAGATAACCCTTCATCTTGAGCACGTGTGTACTCACAGATGTCCCGGCTCCCATCTTACAGCTGCGGAATGCCTTGTGTATCAGGTACCTTTCCTGATAAGCTTGCTCATAAAACATCTCGTTAAGAGTTGTCATTATAGCAAAGGCCTGATGATCCAGGAACTGCTTTTGCAATTCAGGAACCATACTAGCCAACATCAGGCATGTCACATCCCGGTTATCTTTTACATGTGCCAAGTATTCCTCCAGCTGGGCAGCCGGTGGATTACTTCCCGTTGGCACAGCCGGTACAGGCTTTTTGAGCACATACTCTTTAGACTCTTGTCTTAGAACTTTCCTTAAGTTCATAGACCAGTCCCAAAAGTTAGGGCCAGAAAGCTTGTCCCATTCCAAGAAAGATCGCAGTGATAAAGTATCATTCGTAGCCATTGGTTTCTACACAGAAAAATTACGAGTGTAAATAAAGGACTTAACATGTTCTTCCCATATTATAATTAATAATGAATCGTGTTATTAATTAACTCGAGTTGTTGGGCTCATGGGCCGAGATCCATATTATATCAAGATATAGCCAGACGAGGGCCTGGAACAACTATACCCCAATTTTTAGGTAGGAACGCCGTCCAATCCCATCCTAGGGACTCTCGGTTTGATGGGTCTGTTGGCACTTACCCATCTGTGCTTAGGGCCAGGAACATCCTACTACCCACGCTAAGTCAAAACCTCCATCCAAGTGTTAGAGTAACCAATACTCCAACCCAATACAAAATGACGATACTCCAGTGCATCCAACGAGGGTTGGTCTACAGCTGGCCTATCCCCACTTCGAGTAGGTTATGAATGAGGGAAGCACTTTTAAGAGACTTAGTAATTACCTTTTGGTTATTAGATTCAATTAATAACGGCTTAGATGCATAGGCGGGTGAAATAGGGTTTGTACATACATTCTCACATGTAAATAAATATAGCATAATTAAATAAAAATGAAATGCTATGGGCCAAAATTTACATCCTAATATAATTCTAGTAAACCTATACTAGAACGACATCAGGTGGGCCGCATCCTCATCCTTCTAGCACGCCAATCCAATCGGCTTCTTCTTTACATAATTCCATAATAAACACATAAAATAAAATTACATAAAAAAAAAAACGGCGCGCAGGCCGTATTTACCAAAAGAATATTACAACCCAAATAAATAAGGCCCAAAACATCCATTCATGCATTTAATCATACATACACGTATCCAATACATACAATTTATAAACATGTTAAATGCATGAATTAATCCCATTTCAATTATGTCCATAGCCATTATTTTGAAATCGCCAAATTTTGGCCGATCATGGTTCTAAACCCGTGCGGGCTTTGGGCCTTCAACCCAGGCAAAATTGCTCCCAATCCAATTGGGAAACCATGAATTCCAAAATTAGCCGTCCGGGTAATCGTGCCAAGAAAACCCAAACCAATTTCAATTAACCGTATTTATTTCCAAAATAAATATCGCATGAACGAAAAATAAATTTCATTCATAAAACATGCGCATAAAATTTCCAAAATTAAACACGCACAATTTTAAAAACAATTAAAATTTTAAAACCCCACGCGCATAAAAATTACCAAAATTTAAACACGCATATTTTTAAAATTTTAAAACCGGCCCGACCCAAAAATCCCGCCAAATCCAAATTCGGGCCCGGCCCACTGCGCGGGGCAGCCGCGGCGCTGCTGCCCAGCAGCAGCCCCTCTGCCGCGCAGCGGCTGCTGCCCAGCAGCAGCCCCGCTGCCGCGCAGCGGCTGCTGCCCAGCAGCAGCCCTGCTGCTGGCGTGCAGCAGCTGCTGCCCAGCAGCAGCTGCTGCCCAGCAGCAGCTGCTGCCCAGCAGCAGCTGCTGCCGAGGCAGCAGCCAGCAGCAGCTGCTGCCTGTGGCGCCTAGCGCCGCAGGCAGCGGCTGCTGCCCCCGTTTCGACCCGAAACGGTCCGTGATTTTTCCGCAACAAAAAAAGCAACATGAAATTAAATCACCAAGACATAAAATCATGCAACGGAAAAATAAATCTAGCATAAACCTATATGCAAAAAATAATTTACCCATAAACAATTCACAAATAGAAAATTAAATAAAGCATAAACCATATGCAAATAATTTTCCATAAGTAAAATTCAAGGGGCAAAATCACCAAACCCCAAACCAAAAATAAATCCCGTCCACAAAATCGCCAATTTTAAAACACGGGATCCACCAAGTTTAAAGATTTCCACGGATCAAAAGCCTGCTCTGATACCACTGTTGGGATTCGTCACGGGAAACCGACCGATAAAAGCGGAAATACGCGTCGATTTCCTCGAATCCGGCCCAGGAGCTTAAGATGTGGAAATCAAAAACTTAAAGCATAAAAGGAGGGTTTCAAAAACTCACCACAAAGTCTCTCTAAGAGACGGATGCGGACTGCAGGAACCAAAGTAGACTCCCTCCAACGTCACGTACACGAACGGCTCTCGGACCGAAACCCGTGCTAGCGACTCGGATGACAAGAAGAGAGGGAGAAGAAGAGAAGAGAGGGGCGGCCAAGCATAGAGTAATGGCTGGCCAAATTTCTTTCCAAAAGAAAAATCCAAACTCTCTATCTCTCACAATTGTTTCTTCACTCACAATTGTTTCTTCCCTTCTAAACAAAGAGCATTAAGGAAAAGAGGACTAAACATTCTTACCATAAGAATGTATATCTACGGCCAATTCAAAAAAACAAGTGAGAAGAAAAGTCATCCCTTCATTTATTTCAAGTCATGATGAAAAGAAAGAAGAAGGATGAGTTGAAAAGTAAACAAAGCAATTTTCAACCTATGACTCACACCATGAGTCATCACTTTTCATCATTCAATTTTGTCAACAAAATGACTCATCATTGACTCATCACTTGCCTTAACATTCGGCCAAGCTAGAAAAGATGGTGGGATGATTTTGTTTTATCCATTCTTACCATAAGAATTAACCAAAATATCCAAGTAGCAAAGTCCAACTTTGCCACCCCAAAAGTCTTCCATGACTTCACACTTACATCATCTCTTTTGTCCAACAAAATGAGTCATCTTTCTAGCCCTTTCCATGCTCAAAATTTCGGCCAACACATCCCACTTAATGTGGGCATTTTTCATTTTAAGCTTTAAGCCCAATTCTAATTCCTTTGATTTAATTAATTTCAAATGCAACTTTACTTTAACATGTATGCTTATATATTATCCCATATAATATATTACATACATTTAAATTAAAATTCATTTGACCTATTAAGTTCATCAAGGGATTAAATTAGACATACATAAAATGAGATACATGTAAACCTATACATGTATAAAAATATTTCCACCTAGGAAATAATCCCATAAATTAATTCATTGAATTAATTATGAGAAGGCCAAAATAAATATTAATTATATAACTATGATCAATCCAATTGATTCATATAGTATAATTAATATATATCTCTCTCTTCAAACGTGTATACTCCAAGTACACACTTAATCCGACTAGTTAAAGTCCAGACGTTCAATGTGTACGATCCGATGGGCCCGTCTTTATGTTGGCAGTGGGCCAAGGCCTACAGACTACAGGCGGGCTCTAGCAAGCCACTGTAGCCCCCAATTAAGACGGAGTAAGCAGTCCAACTGAAAACGTAACCCAGTAGTTTGAACTTGTAAATCCCATGTCGCTGATATCGGTGTCCAACACAGAGGCATGGAAGTATCACCCTCCTTGTGTCTGGACCTTGACTTGATACCGAATGAACTGATGCTCACAAACAAGATCCAATCTTGTTTGGGTGCGGCCGCACACTTATCAGTAACATTCTTCAAGAGGCCGATGATATCGTCTCAGTGAATCACTGAGTGACATTCCCTTCTGCATATCCATAGTGCTGCCATGCTCACTAACACACCCGAACGTACCCGTACTTGGCACCCTTTTACAGGCCCGTTGGGCGTACACCAAAGTGTGCCACTTCACATGCAGCACCATCATATGGTCCGGTCTAAGGACTTATACAAGTACTACACGAGAATCATTTGTGATACTATACCATGCAGATTCCCGTTAAGTGGATCAATCCAGTACCATGCCCTTTTTGCATGTACCCATTAACCTGGTTGACATTCCATGTTCTATGACCGGTAAGACACCGCCATACAACCAGGCTAACGATAGTCTTTGGTTCCATTCATTCCCATGATTGGAATAGACTACGGATGACTTTATGGTCATATCGTTTTCACTATCCACAGTCTTACTGCCAAGTGCCTCACACTTGACAACATGGATATGGATATGTCCATTGGATACTCTATTTAACATATAGCACAAGACATATAATAAATAGATTAATGCCTTTATTTCCTTGACACAAATTGTATAATACATAAAGTTTACATTAATGTACAAATGTATTATACAAACACAAGGACCAATGCCTCGGGACTAGGGCATTTCCAACAATTGTGCCCTAAGCCAATGTTGGATTATGTAAACAATCTTCTTAAGTCATTAATAAAGACTTATTTTATCATATATATATTTGTATGTTAGTATTTATGATAATGTATCCATGAATTAATTGTGTAATTCTAAATTTCCCTAGTCGTTTGTTATTATGGGAATAATAACAAACTAAGACTAGTGTGAGTGATAATGGATATTCATAAGATGAATATAGTGTATACAGATACAGATTATACTCACGGGCAATGTGTTAGAGAACATGTTGCTGGAGACCCACTATAAGATCAAGTTCATGGTCACGTGTCACAACTGATCTTGATTATAGTAGTGTCATCAGCTGATTCCTTTGACCTGAGGTCACCATGGATTCCGGGATGAATTCATGTTGTGCTTTTGACGCAGTCAAACGCTGCTTGTAACAGAGTAGTTATAAAGGCTGTGGTTGGGTACAATATGACTCATGCTTAGGGATGTGAGTGACAGATATGGGATTTTGTCCCTCTCTAACAAGAGAGCGATATCACTGGGCCCCTCGATAAGTAAGACTGTTAAATGCATGGCCGTGCTCAAATAATTGATAAGAGTATCAATTGATTTGTCTGAACAGTTTACTTTGAGATCGAGAAAGCATATGATTAATTATATAAGATTGACAAGTGTACCATGTCTTATGATTAATCATGATATCAAAGAGACAAAAGGGAATATGACATTCTATAAATAGGTATTGGATCATTCCAATCATGTTAATTGGGTAGTCATAATTGATGGGAATTAATCGGACAAAACAAAATATGCGCAGCGGAAAAACGGATTAATCCCCACCAAGGACCCATGTACATTGCATTGAATTGAAAAGAGGGTTAAAGAATTACCTTAATTCTTTGAAGGTTGAATCAATAGGAACCAAAATTGCTTCCCTCTACGGTTGATCCACACGGAGCAATACGTCCACCGCGTGCTAGCGCCGGGATAGAAGAAACGCTTTCTTCGAATCGAGAGAAGAGCAAGATTTCGAAAACTCTTGGAAGGAGAAGCAGAGGAGGTCGGCTGCTCTTAGCCTTTTTTTTGTGGCTGGCCGAAATCTCTTGTATTATTAGTGTAGAGAGAGTGATTAGGTTTAGGTTAATTGTTTCCTTAAATAATTAACCTAAATAGTTAATTATAATTATAACCTAATACACCTATTAGTTATAATTATATATTAACCCACACAATTTAATATTAATTCTCAATTAACATTAAATCAAATCAATTCTCCATAATACATATATGTATATATAATATTATAATTAATTATATCTCCATATAATTTAATTATAATATGTAGCATACTTTATGCAATATTAATCACATTAATATTTATATATACATACATAAATATATATCACTATATATATTTATTCTCTTTCTCATTCATAAATTATTATCCAATAATTAATTATACCCGATAAGATGAACTTCATTTTGCTCTTGTGTGTGACCCCATAGGATCATATTAATTGGCAATAAGGAAATTACCATAATGTCCTTATAGGTCACAAGCGGACTCTAGCAAGCCATTACGACTACCCAATTAATATGATTGGAATGATCCAATACCTATTTATAGAATGTCATATTCCCTTTTGTCTCTTTGATATCATGATTAATCATAAGACATGGTACACTTGTCAATCTTATATAATTAATCATATGCTTTCTCGATCTCAAAGTAAACTGTTCAGACAAATCAATTGATACTCTTATCAATTATTTGAGCACGGCCATGCATTTAACAGTCTTACTTATCGAGGGGCCCAGTGATATCGCTCTCTTGTTAGAGAGGGACAAAATCCCATATCTGTCACTCACATCCCTAAGCATGAGTCATATTGTACCCAACCACAGCCTTTATAACTACTCTGTTACAAGCAGCGTTTGACTGCGTCAAAGCACAACATGAATTCATCCCGAAATCCATGGTGACCTCAGGTCAAAGGAATCAGCTGATGACACTACTATAATCAAGATCAGTTGTGACACGTGACCATGAACTTGATCTTATAGTGGGTCTCCAGCAACATGTTCTCTAACACATTGCCCGTGAGTATAATCTGTATCTGTATACACTATATTCATCTTATGAATATCCATTATCACTCACACTAGTCTTAGTTTGTTATTATTCCCATAATAACAATCGACTAGGGAAATTTAGAATTACACAATTAATTCATGGATACATTATCATAAATACTAACATACAAATATATATGATAAAATAAGTCTTTATTAATGACTTAAGAAGATTGTTTACATAATCCAACATTGGCTTAGGGCACAATCTCTAACAATAATGGCTTGCTAGAGTCCGCTTGTGATCTATAAGGATATTATGGTAATTTCCTTATTGCCAATTAATATGAACCTATGGGGTCACACACAAAGAGCAAAATGAAGTTCATCTTATCGGGTATAAATTATTATTGGATAATAATTTATGAATGAGAAAGAGAATATATATATAGTGATATATATTTACATATATATGTATATGTGAATATTAATATGGTTAATATTGCATAAGGTATGCCACATATTATAATTAAATTATATAGAGATATAATTAATTATAATATTGTATATACATATGTGTATTATGGAGAATTGATTTGACTTAATATTAATTGAGAATTAATATTAAGTTGTGTGGGTTAATTTATAATTATAACTAATAAGTGTATTAGGGTATAATTATAATTAACTTATTAGGTTATATATATAAGGAAATATATAACCTAATCAATATACAACACAATAAGGTGATTTTCGGCAGCCACAAAAAGGGTGAATAGTGGCAGCCGAAATTCTCAACAAAACTCCAAGGAAAAATCTGATTTTTCGCTTTCTCTGTCTCGTTCGAAGAATCGTTCTTCAATCCCGGCGCTAGCACGCGGTGGATCAATTGCTCCGTGTGGATCAACTGTAGAGGGAAGCTACTTTGGTTCCTTTTGATCCAATCCTATAAGAATTAAGAGGTAATTCTTTAACCCTTCCTTCCAATTCAATGCAATATACATGGATCCTTGGCGGGGATTAATCCGTTTTTCTTTCCGCTGCGTATTTATTTTGTCGATTAATTCCCTTCATGCCTTTCCTTCTTTATACTCCAAGGTTAAGTCATAATCCTTGATAAGCTCTAACCAACGTCTCTGTCGCATGTTTAGTTCTTTCTGGGTGAAAATATATTTGAGGCTCTTATGATCGGTGTATATCTTGCACGACACACCATACAAGTAATGGCGCCAAATTTTAAGAGCAAACACCACCGCAGCTAACTCCAAATCGTGAGTCGGGTAGTTCCTTTCATGAACCCTCAATTGCCTTGAAGCATAGGCAATCACTTTTCCCAACTGCATAAGTACACACCCAAGTCCGTACTTGGAAGCATCACTGAACACTTCATACTCTACTCCGTCAGTCGGCAATGCAAGAACTGGGGCTGAAGTAAGTCTCTCTTTTAATATCTGGAACACTTCTTCACATTCTGCAGTCCATTGAAACCTACAGTCCTTCTTCATCAACTGAGTCAAAGGTCGTGCAATAATTGAAAAGTTGTGCACAAACCTTCTGTAGTATCCAGCAAGACCAAGAAAACTTCTTACTTCGGTCACATTAGTAGGACTGGACCATTCAAGAACGGCTTTAATCTTCGCCGGGTCCACCTTCACACCTTCTTTGGTAATCACATGGCCTAGAAAAGCCACCTCTCCAAGCCAAAACTCACACTTAGAGAACTTGGCGTACCACTTCTGCTCTCTTAATACTTTCAACACCATTTTGAGATGCTTAGTATGCTCCTCTTCATTCTTCGAATATACTAAGATATCATCAATGAATACCACAACACACACATCAAGGAGCTCGTGGAAGGTTCGGTTCATCTGATCCATAAACACTGCTGGTGCGTTAGTGAGACCGAAGGGCATTACTTCGAATTCATAGTGCCCATACCTTGTCCGGAAGGCAGTCTTCTGAATGTCGTCTTCTTTTACCGGAATCTGATGATAGCCGGATCTCAGATCGATCTTAGAGAACACACCTGCACCCTTCAATTGATCAAACAAATCTTCAATTCTTGGCAGGGGATATTTATTCTTGATGGTCACCTTATTCAACTCACGGTAGTCAATACATAATCGCATGCTTCCATCCTTCTTATTGACAAAGAGTACCGGAGCACCCCAAGGTGACACGCTGGGTCTAATAAAACCCTTATCAACAAGTTCTTGCAACTGGGTCTTCAATTCTCGCATCTCCGAGGGAGCCATCCGATAAGGAGCTTTAGAGATTGGAGCTGACCCCGGAATTAGGTCGATGGCAAATTCTACATCCCTTCCTGGTGGAATCCCTGGCAGTTCATCAGGAAACACATCCGCATATTCTCGAACAATAGGAATATCCTCGATCTTCAGTTCTTCCGAGGTATCCTTTATTCTACACAGAAATACTTCTTCGCCTTTCATTGCCATCTTTTTCAATTTCATAGCCGAAACTACCTTCACTCCTGGTTTCATCTTAACATTTGAATAAGAAACCCTCTTCCCTTTACCGTCCTTCAGCACAATTTTCTCATCCCTACAATAGAACACCGCTTGATGCTGCTTCAGCCAGTCCATACCGAAGATAACATCAAATTCGGTCAATGGAAATTCCCTCAAATTCGCCTTCAATTCAACTCCCTCGATAACTACGGGAACTTCGGGGAAAACACGACAGCAAGCAACACTCTCCCCATTAGGGAGGGAAACCACAGAATTAATTGGAACAGATACAGATAAATTCAACTTCTGAGCAAAAGTAGTAGAAATACAGGATATAGACGCACCAGTGTCAAATAATACATAAGCAGGAAAAGATTTGACAAGGATGGTACCTGCAACGATGTCATTCCCTGCCTCGTCAACTTCGGACTCCATCATGTTATAGACTCTGTTGCGAACAGGGCCTCCTGAGCTAGAATCGGGCTTCTTACTTCCTGACTTCTTCGGGCAAGATTGAGAGTAGTGACCCTCTTCCTTACAAGTGTAGCATCGGACAGGCGTCCCATCACAGTTCTTCCCATAGTGCCACTCTTTCTTACACTTGAAGCACTTCTTCTCCCTAGTCTGAGCGGTACTAGCAGCTTCCTTTGCCGGAACATACTTGGGTTTCTTGGAAGTCGGATGAACATACGAGGTAGGCTGAGACCTCTTTAAGAACATGGTCCGCCTCACCGCTTCATCCTCCTGAACGGATGCATAAACTCCTAAAGCCACTTCATAGGCTCTCTGGAAAGTTGTTGCTCCAGAACATAGGACATGTGTCCTCACTTTGGGACTCATCCGCTTGATATAGAACTGCACCTTCTCCTCTTCAGTGGGGATGACTGAACCTGCAAATCTGGACAGTTCAGTAAATTTGTTGGTGTACTGCTGAACAGACATGCTTCCTCGAGTCAAGCATAGGAATTCCTCTCGTTTCTGCCACCTCAACTCACTTGGGTAGAAACGATTCTTCAACCTTTCAGTGAATTGTCCCCATCCAAACTCAGCCAATTCCAGGCACTCGGCCTTAACCATGCCCCACCAGTTATCAGCCTCGCCTTTCAAGTAGTAGGCTCCAATCACAACTTTCTCGGCGTTCGGACAGCCGGTCACATCAAAGAGTTTCTCTATCTCCCGGATCCATCCCTCAAGCACCACCGGGTCGGAAGATCCTTCATAAGTTGGGGGTCGGTGACGAGCAATGCGATCGAAGACAGTTTGGTTATTTGGATTTCTTTGAGCCATAGCGAGCACGGCATCTTCCAACAGCCGCATACGTCGCTGAGGAGAGTCATCGCGAACGGAATCTCTACGTGGAGGCATTCTAAAATTTTTGTTCTAGTTAGGTCTAAGCATATAATACATACAGCTAATAATAGAAAACAAGTAATCCAAAGCAATTAAACCCGTTCTACCTACCCATGCACCTCATACTATGTTCAAATCTCTATCCTAGGATTCTGAGTTTTGGTTCCAAGTGACTTATGCTACCAAAGCCTTGGAACCAACGCGGGCTCTGATACCAACTGTGACAACCCTAACTTTTGCAAGCATGCAATGGCGGAAACATTACATAAAGTTTAGGTCATCATTTTCAAAACTTCCTTTTTATCTTTAAAATAACATAATCATAAATGAGTACTCGAAAATTTCCATTTCAAAAACAGTAATTTAACATTAATAGGTATTTCAAAAGGTAATATAACGGAGTAAAAAAAAAAATAAATAAATAAATAAATCTTTGAACATCCATAACTACGAATAGATGATAAAATAACATGACGGAAACTCTCCACACAATCCCCGAGAACAGACATCAGGCATCTCCTATTCTGCACCGGCAAAATCTGAAAATATCAACAGCGCCACTTAGTGACGAGTAACTAATAAATCCCAAACATCAATTCAAAGTTCACATAGGAAGATGACAGATCATAAATTTCATATTACATTACTTAAGTATACTTCATCATGATTAATAGAAAGCAAATTTATCAATTTATACAAGCATGCATAATTCTCATAGTAACAATCATGTATCAGGGATCTTACCCTTATTTGTTAGCTGCATCACATACAACATATAAAGTTCAAGTTCAGCATATCACATAATTATCTATTTCAAATAATAGTACAAAACATTCCAAGTGGATAATCAATATCATCAAAATTCAGATTTCCAAGATAAGTCATGTACATACAAATACATACCAACATCCCAAATCAAAGTACTTCATCACAAACTTGACATCAACTCAATTATACCTTAACCTTTATTAATTTTGTGGTATACGCGTATAAATCATTTGTATTGACCTATACACCTATGTCCTTAGAGAGTTCGGCTCAGACGCTTCGGGAAACCACAACGGGACTTACCCCCTTATCAATAAGAAAAGAGTACCACGAAGGGATTTACCTCAGAGTGCCAACGAAGGGACTTACCTCACAGAGTGCCAACGAAGGGACTTACCTCAAAAATAAAATAAATTAGAGTACCACGAAGGGATTTACCTCTCTGAGTGCCAACGAAGGGACTTACCTCAAAAATAAAATAAATTAGAGTACCACGAAGGGATTTACCTCTCTGAGTGCCAACGAAGGGACTTACCTCGAAACAAAGGGCGCTGTCCTAGTGTCAACCAATCAAACATGGAAAACACTTAGCCAAACTAACCAAGACACCAGAGTATATGCCACTACAAACACCAATTTAATTATCATAATTATATCAATATTCAAAAGGTGCCTTTAACATAGGACTTATCCCAACCAATTCAATAACCATAAGGTGCCATTAAAATAGGACTTACCCCAAAACATAATCTGATACATCAATAAACACATGGTGCCATAAAAAAAATAGGACTTACCCCAAACTCGATTTCATAATTCCAACATGTATTAAATTTACCAAACCATATATGTAATTATTAGATTTCATGTCAAGAGTTCTAGCATAAATTCCTAGAATCAAATTATGCTTTGCACACATTAAAAAAATCAGTTCAAGGCCTAAGGTGAAAATTTCAGAATTCATAGTTCATGCCTCAACTTGCATATAATATTCCAGTAGGTTAGACTCAGAATTCAGCATGGCAATACAAAGGTAAATTTAGCCTTACATCTTAGGAACACACGCCAACTTAAATCATGCAATTCGGATTCCTATAGCAAAAGATATTAAGGAAACACTAAAAACATGCAATCTGTAAATTCACTTCAGATCACTGCACATAGTCTGACTTCAACAGACAAAACAGATGTGTTACTCACTGATTTAGCAAAAATAATATAAAGCAACATTGAACATCAGAATTTCAGGAATACATAGAATTTTGTTTCATGGCAAACGGAGCTACAGAGAGAAAATAAAGCCATAATCAACACAAACTGTACAAACTGAAATTCAGCAGTTCCAGGAAATCGGCACAGTGCACATAAGGCAGTTTCAACAGGGAATACGAGCACTTTACTCACAGAATTTGCCAAAATAGTATAAAACAACCTTGTACATTTATGTCTCAGGAAAACACAGAAAGTTGAATCATGCCAATCGGAGTTATATAACGAAAATAAAGCTAAAATTATCACAACCTGTACAATCTGAAATTCAGCAGTTCAAGAAAAATCGGCACAATGCACATAAGGCAGTTTCAATAGGGAATATGAGCACTTTACTCACGGAATTTTCCAAAATAATGTAAAACAACCTTGTACACCTATATCTCAGGAAAACACAGAAAGTTGAATTATGCCAATCGGAGTTATATAACGGAAGTTATGCCATAATTACCATAAACAGTCAATTCTGAAAATACAGCAGCTTACCAATTTCGACTCAATCACATGTATTTTCATATTTCTACCAATCTTTTAACCTAAAAGCAATTTCTTACACCAATATCATATACATTCATGTCTCAACAATAATTTCAGTAATAATATAACCTAGGATCAAATTCATCTACCATACATCCTATATAAATTTCGAACCGACATTTAGGGTTTAGTTGTTACCCTGTTTGCAGTGAAACCAACTGAGGCAATTAACTCGGAATGGAGAAGAATGAAGCAGAGTCTGAATGAATGAAAGTGAGGGAGAGAAAGTTAAGAATTTCGGCTGCACTGGAGCTCCACACAATGGAATGGCCGAAATTTTAACTCTAATAGAGATGAAGAGATTGCCTTGGAGTGAAACTTGGAAAGTGGAAGAGATTAAGGAGAGATTTTCTCCTTAGGTTAAGGATTCCTAATTTTTTTGAATTGGTCAACTGAAAAATGGGATATTTATCATGGATTTTCGGAATTCCAACCTTCCCAACACAAAAATAAAAAGGCACAAAAAAAAAATAAATTTAAGCCAGGTAAGGTTCGAACTCTAGACCACTAGCTATTAGTCAGGACTATCTACCGCTAGGCCAAAGCCTACGAATTGTTATAAGCATACAAAACATCGGTTAAATGCAAAAATGCTCACTCATATGCACACATCACAACATAACTAAGTCAACTTATATCTGGGGCGTTACATTGCATCTTGGCGATAGGCATAGGTCTAGGTCTGACCAAACGTGTATAAAAATTGTTGTGTATCATTTTCTCTCTTTTCTGCTCTTTTTATTAGCTTCTATTGCTTTTATTTTTGTATCTACAAAACTAGCATTTATATTAGGAGATACAATTTTATCAAACTCAAGCACATAAAATATTTATCCAACTTTTTAAAACACCCATTTTTCCTGCATATGTTTTGAAAAGGAATTTATTGGGCAAAACAATTTTATTTTAAGTAAAAATCTTTTGAAAATATTTTTATCTGAAAAAGATTTTTATTTTCTATAATTAATGTTATTCCCCCCCTTATTCCCCCCCCACCCCCCCCCCCCCCCCCCCCCCTTTAGGATTATTTCTAACCTATTTAGGACCCACACAATCAACCTTTAAGCAACTGGTGCCATGTGTCACTCACTAGTTGGTCCATGTCACCTGAGAATGGACACATGGCGCGGTAGATTGGCTATGTCAGGACACGTTTCACGTCCTAATTGGGCCACGTGTGTAACATTCCTATTCCACGACACATGTAGCTTGCCCGTGTGAGACATACCAGTCTCATATGTGCCAGCCTCTAAAAGTTTTTTTGGTGGACAGTTTTTGGGGTGTATGAGTCCAATGGTATGGTAAAAAATAAATTAACCCAACTTCTAGTATTTCATTTTATTAATTTATGTAATACTCAATGGGTAAAACACAACCCTGATCGATTTTATCAGCTCAAAAAATGAATTTTAAACCCTAAAATTGTATTCCATAGGTTTATTACAAAAATAAACCCTTAATCACAATCGGAACACAAACCTATTGGCTCTAATACCAATGAAAGGAATTTAATATGGAATATAAACACATGTAATCTATTTCATATATAGATCCTAATCTTAAATAATAGGAGGTTGCCCACCTTTTGTAGCGCTAATTGTAGTCGCTCCTAGATATCCCAATCCTCGCATGAACATAGCAAAAAGAATCATTGTTTGTGTCACTGGTCAAATTAGTATCCACAAGTATGGGATAGTAATACAATTTCATAGTCTAAAAACCAAAACGAATGGAGAAACAGAGAGAGAGAGAGAGATTTCGGCCAAGGGGGAGAGAGTGAGTGAGTTATTAGCTTTTGTCTTGAATCTCACACAAGCTTATTATTTAATTAGACCAGCCCCCTATTTATAGAGGGAGTAGTTCTATTCCATATAGAACTAGGAGTCTAATTAATCAATTAAATAGTATAATCCTAATTCCATAAGAATTGTTATTATATTATCTAATTACCAAATAATATAAACCTAACTCCATATGAATTGTTATTGCATTGTTTAATTAGAGTTATGGACAGACTATAATTCTATCAGAGCCATACCTTAGTAAGACACCCCTACACTTTCAGATTGTTATAGGAAGGTTTCCTTCATTTTCATAACTCATTCAGATTCTTGTCTTGTTTCTTAAGTGGCACTTTATTTAAAAGGTAATTAGCTGACAAAACAGCTTCCCCCCCCCCCCCCCCCCAACATGTTTTATGGTAATCTAGAACTGTTTAGCATTGCATTTATTATTTCTTTTAAGGTATGATCTTTGCATTTTGCTACTCCATTAGATTGAGGGGAATCCGATGGTGTTACTCCATGAATAATACCATGTTGAGAGCAAAACTCGCCAAATGATTCAACATATTCATCCCACGCTCACTTCTTATCACTTTAATTTTTTTTATTAAGTTGGTTTTCTACTTCATGCTTATAAAGAACAAATTTTTCTAAAGCTTCATCTTTTCTTTTAAGCAAATATACATAGCAATGTTTTGTATTATCATCAATAAAGGTAACAAAATATTTATTGCCTCTCTAGTTTGTACAAACTTATAATTCGCAAATATCACTATGTATAAGATTGAATGGTTTTGTATTCCTTTCAACTGTATAGAATGAAGACCTTATTAATTTTTTCTTAACACAAATTTCAAATTTATGTTTATTATCAATTTGAATGAAGGAATATGGTTTAAGTTAATTAATCTTCATAAAGTATCACAATTAACATGTCTGAGTCTACCATGCCATAAATTAAACGACTCAATGATATAAATAGAAGAAACATTAGTTATTATAATTCATTGAATTGGACTTATAAGAATTACATTAAATTTCTACATTCCATTGGACTATAACCAACCATGTTAACTTCCAAGATCACATCACACAGGTCAATATTAGACACATCTTGTGCAATAGCTTCCCCAGCATTAGCCTCATTTGACTTGATCTTCTTAGGAAATCTGCAATGAGATAACTCGTGTCCCATCTTGTTGCAATTGAAGCATCTCTCATTAAACTTTGATTTCTTAGAAATTCCACCTTTTGGTCCTAACTTGGACCCATCAGGCTGTTTGTTTTTCCTTGAGTCTTTCTCGACCTCCACCATATTAGCCCTTCCCACATACTGGTTAATAGCCTTAGAGAACTTTTTCTTCGAGCCCCTATTATCTTCCTCTACGTAGAGTCGGACAATAAGCTCCTTAACAATCATTTTCTTTCACTTATGCATAAGGTAATTTTTAAAGCCACTCCATCCATGTGGTAATTTTTCAATTATTGCAGCTACCTAGAATGACTCAATTATTACAATCTTTTCAGCCAGGATCTCATGGATAATCAGCTAGAGTTCGAGCACTTAACTCATAAAATTCTTGGAATCATTCATATCATAATTTAGAAATTGGCCTACTAAGAATTTCTTAACGCCGACATCTTTTGATATATATTTATGGTCCAAAGACTCCTACAATTCTTTGGTCGTTTTCTTTTCAATGTACATATTGTAAAGTGTATCATTGAAGCAGTTTAAAATCAAACCTTACAAAGGGTATCTGAATAAAGCAGTTGGTATGACAGGAATTACCACACCCTCTAGAAGATATTTTTTGCTACCATGTCTTGAAATTCACACCAATAAACTTCTCATGACTTTCAACATTACCTAAAATAGTTACTGGTAACATTGGGTGTGAACTTGAACCAAACCCTGAATCGTGCCGTAAAACAGGCCTAGAACCAATAGGTGTACCAATAATACTAGAAGCAATAGGACCAATTAGACCAGAATTGACAAGGCTACTAGCAATAGGACCAAAAGCAATAAGAACATGCTGCCCATTTTGCCTTCCAGTGGGAACCTCTTGACGATTATCAGGACTATTATCTCCTATAAGTGGAGTCAATTCAGCTATTTCCAAAATTCCAACAAATTAAGTTAGTAAACAATTTCAGAAAAATAATTGCAAAATAACATAATAAAAATGAATTAGTCCATAATTAATTAATTCAGTACTCTAAATTAATTAATTAAAAAAGTCCAAATTCAATTTGTCCACAAATAGCCCAAAATCCTTAAAAGTCCTTAAATAATTCTTTTGCTAAGGTCATCCAAAGTGAAGGTAATTCAAGCAAGAGTATCATATCCGCCTCTTAAGCAATATATATTATTCTGTCTCAAGATTGTTAGATAAATATTGGTAGTAATAAATAATATTGTATAAGAGAGTAAAGAGAATACAAATGAAATTTTACAAAACTTCATTTTACAGAAATAAAATTACACAATAAAATAGTGAGACTTTCAACCTTAATCACAATATGGAACTATTGATAGGAGGATTCTCCTGAGCCCTAAATCACTTTTCTTAAGACAAAATTCATCCCATGTACAGAGGACCGTCTTCCAAGATATAACACTAGACATGTGTCGAACTCAACCAAGTGTAGAAGTTATCACCAGAAATTAATAACCGAGAATAAAATTTTCTTCTACTAAGCTCACAATACTTAAACTCTAACCCAAAACAACAGAAGTAGCTTCTTCATATAAAAATAGGAGGGGTAAAAGGGTAATTTTCTTTTTAAAAATTTAAAAAATCAATGTCGACCACCGCTTGGGTAGTTGACCTTGACTTGTTTGGGTGCCAAGCCCCTAAACAATTAATGAGGAAGGGCCAACATGCTCTCCCAATAATGATAATTATTTTTTTTTAAACCAAAATTCCAACACATCTGTTCAACAAAAATTATATTTACACAAATAAAACGAGGAACGAATATTAACCTGGAAAACACAAACAAATGGATATATTAATTAAAACCAACAATGGTTAAAAGCTAGGAATTTGTTTTTATGGATCTTTAATGAATATTTTTTTACATATATATTTTTGTATAGTGTTATTTATAAATTTGTACCCTCAACATTGTCGGATTTTTAATCCAATTCGGTTTTAATAAAATTGCTTGCATGATCAAAGAATCCGGAAGAACCAGAGATTTCTTGCTTGTAACTATTTTTAAGTAAAACAAGGAATAGAAATATTAGTTTACATAATTAACATTGTCAAATTGGCCCTTATCTCTAAGTTTGGCACATTTTCTTTAGTCAGCACTATTGATTTTGTAAAGCTATCTAATTGTTCTTATATATATTCGGCCTATACGATTTTTTCTCATAATTTTGTGCTTAATTAATTGACGATTCTAAAACACATATCCACTAACAATATAAGAGGATACAATTCCACCACAACTTTTAATAAGGGGTAAATAATTATAACCTCTCTGAGGTTTGGTCAAATACACTAGTACCTATCTGTATTTTACATATCTAATTTATACCTTCCTGAAGTTTGTCTCTATCACATTATTACCTCCCTCAATTCATTATTAAGCATTTTTCTTTCACAATTGTTGATGTTATTAAGATTTATAACTAGAATTAGCCTTATTTCCTATCTAACGTTGATTTTGTAATGTCATTTGTCATAAAAAAAAATTATTCACTTATCATAAGACTTTTTCTATACCTTTTAAGTTGTAATTATGTTAGGAAAAAAGACATTAAAGGGGTCTAATTAAGAAAAAATTGAATGTAAAATATTTTAAGAGATGATATTAGTTCTTAAATATGTATTACGTTCATAATTTTGATAGAAAACCAAACAATAATAAACAGAGGGAGGTCATAATGTGATTGATGCAAAATACAAGGAGATATAAATTAGATATGTAAAACACATGGAGGTACTAATATATTTAACCAAATCTCAGGGAGGTTATAATTATTTATCCTTTAACAAACCATGTTATAAAATGTTTATTAAACCTCAATTAGTTGTCAGATTTTTAGTAAAATCAAATGTGTCAAAAACTGAACTGAAATACATAGGCCAAACTAATAAATTATGTCACAGAGAAAGAGGTCAAATTATCTCTTTCCGAAAATTTGAAAGCGTATATGTTTCGAATAATTAAGATTCAACTGTAAAAAGGAATAAATATCCTTTTGGCCCCTAATATACCTATTGAATGCCCCTTTACGCTCTAACCTTTACAAAAGGAAGTCCATCACATCCAAAATTAAAGAAAATTGAATTTATTTTAACAATTTTATAGTAAGTTTACCAATAATTGATTATCATTTTTGTAGAGCAAAAAATGTATATTTTATAACTTTGCTCTAATTTCAAATTTTTCAAATTGTAGTAAGATTCGCTTTCTTTTTTACAGATTATGGAGTAAAATAACCAATATCAAAGATCAATAGGTAAAAAGATAGGATAAACAATTTATTAGTCCTTATGTTTTTACGTATACTAGTTCGTCCATACATAAATTTTACAGTTCTTAAGTTTTGTCTCAATGAACTGTTTAGTCTATTTCTTTATTTTTACTTATAAAAGTACAAAATTACCTTTAATTATAAGTAAAATTTTATCTTTTAGTTTTTAAATTTAATTAAAGTATTCTAATAAAAAATTTTGTAATGTGTACACATGCACCAACATTTTTATACTTATGCATATTAGTTATAAAAATAAAAATATCTCTATTATTTATTCTCTTCAATATATATTGTTACTTTTTATTAGTTGAATATAATATCTATAAAATAATAATAAATGTTATTATGAATGTTATTAATTATTTTAAAATGATATCTTTTTATTTATTAATGTTATCTATAAGTTATATTAGAGATGAAAAGTTCGCATTTATAATTTTATATAGTTCTATTGCTAATTTTATATTGTTTTCAAATTTATAATTTTATATAGTTCTACTCCTAATTCTATATTTCTTAAAATATTTTTTTATTTAGTTATTTTAATAAAACAATCTCCATACCAAGAGTTTAGTTCTATTGGGATTATGTGAGAAAAAATATAAAATAGAAAAGATAATATGTTTTATCATTATAAAATAGAATAAAAAGTAATTTTGGCATTATTAGTTTAATTTGACTTAAAAGGCCAAAACAATTGATAATGATAAAACTTATAGATTATAATATTCATGAGAACTGATTAGTATAATATGTAAAAACATAGGGATTAAAAAATTGTTTACCCAAAAAGATATGGGATTCTTACATAACTATGATGATACCTTTTTTTATTACATCTTTTACCCGGTAATAGAAAATTCACATCTCAACTTTTTAAAATTTTTATATTATAATTCTATACCCTTTTTCTTTTAATTTTTATTTTAGTATTTCTTTTATCTTAAAAAAAAGTTCATTCTCTTTACACGCTTCTTTCCTCATCCCATGAGCCCCATCCTTTTTCTTAGTTTTCTCTCTCATCTTTTATAATTTTAATCTGATTTTGCATTTATTTCTCAATCCATTCACTTTTTCGCCATATCAATTTACAAAATGTTTTTTTTCTCCCGAAATGAGATCCATATGTATATAGTTATCCTTTATTTTTTTAATGATATAACAATGGTACTTTATAATACCTTCATGATTTTTTTTATACCATTGTTATACCTTCATGATACCTTATGATACTTTCATGATAATGTTTCGTTGTTTGTATCTCATTGTTATACCATTGTTATACCTTCATTTTTTACTTGAAAGGGCAAAAATATTTTTCCTATCTATGTGATTGATTTATATATCATTTCATAAAAGTCATTCATGAATCCATAATGTATGCAGATTATAATAGATATTGATTCAATAGCATTTTTGCCGAAGTGTTGGCATGTTTTCTGATTATTATACTTTTATGCATACCATTGTTATGCGTACATGATACCATTATAATTAGACCTGTTCATGGGCCCAAAGGCCCGCCCAGCCCATCCAAGCCCAAGCTCCAAGGGCCGGGCTTGGGCAGCCAAAATATGAGTTAGGCCCGCCCAAGCCCGAACCCATAAAAGCCCGTAAAAAATAGGGCTGGGTTTGGGCTGTTCATTAATAAGGCGAGCCGGCCCGAGCCCGGCCCATATATTAATAAAAATTTTAAAAAATATAATTATATATATATATATAATTAATAAAATATTTAATTAAAATAATAATATTGATAAAAAAAGGGTAAAGATGAAACCTAAAATCTCTACCTCTCCATTTCACGCAGTGCTTTGCTCACCGCCACCTCCTCTCCATCTCTCTACTGCTCCCTCCCTGCTTAATCTCTCCACCTCCTCCACTCACTCATTGCCAGTCACTCCACCACAGCCTCCACCACCAGTCCGCCTTCACCGCCAGTCCGCCTTCTACCAGCTTTAAGTCCCTCGTTTTTGCATATTGTTCAGCTTCAATTTTTCCGTCCAGATCCACTGTTCGTTTCTCAATCCAGGTTTGTCTCTATGCTGATTTCATGTGTACGGCGTCATGCTTTTGTTTATTTCGTGTGCCTGCTTCAAGCTTCTTCATCTCTTCCTTTATCCTGTCTTTTACTTCACTGCGCAAGACATAATGGAAAATACATGTTGAAATTGTTGGGTTAAAGATTGAAAAGGCATTTAGCATAAAAAAAAAAAAAAAGAAAAGAAAAGTGAGTGCAGCATCTGTAAGCATAGAAAGGAGGACAAATTATTTTAGGGTCTAATCAAAGACTACAAAAAATGACCACTGCTGCTTAGATAAGGTTTTTGGATTATACTTTTAATTACTTACTACATTTTTAGTACCTTCTGTTTCTGTGGTTTACATTTAACAAGGTTTAATTAGTGTGTCTTAATTACTTTGTTCTTGCCTAACTACTTTCCTATATTACATCTCTATTCCTTAATATACCAATTGATGATCTGTTCATGACTTGCTTCCCATTAAACAATTTTCTAATTAGTCTTCTTATAAAATTAGTAAATTAAGGTGTTTAATAATTAAGGTGTTTTCTTTATTGAATATTCTATTTATTGCTTTAATAATTAGATTAAGGTGTTTTCTTTATTTCATTGTTTTGAAAAGTTTCAAGTAACAAATTTTTATTATTTTTTCCATTGTTTAGGATGTCTGAAGTTCCAATGTGCAACAATAAGACTCCTGAAACAACTGCTGTTTCTACTTCTCCGTCTGATGCATCTACTGCTGCTAATGCTTCTATGAAACGAACAACGGATACAGAAAATACATCAGCAAATGACACTACTGGTGGTGAGACAAAATTGAAGCGTTCAAAGAGAACATCAAAAGTTTGGGAAGATTTTACTCTTACAGATGATCATGCTAAAGCTATTTGCAAACACTGTAAGCGTACTCTTTCCGCTATAACTACGAGTGGCACTTCACATTTGAGTCGACATTTAGTTCTTTGTAAAAAAAAAGGCCAACACTGATATAAAAAATTTCTTAGTTGGTTCTGATTCAACTCAAGGAGGCCAAAATATTCTTAGGACTTATAAGTATGATGCTGATGAATTGCGTAAATGCATTTGTCTGTTCATTGTAGAAGGTAATCATGCATTTTCTATGGTTGAAGAGAGGGGTTTTAGGATTATGTTGTCAAGAGCTAATCCTCAATTCAATCCATTTAGTAGGCATACTTTAAAGAGAGATATTATGCATTTGTATAATTGTGAGAAAGAGAAAGTTGTAGAAATGCTTAAGAGTACAAATGGGCGCATATGCCTAACTACTGATAATTGGAGGTGTGAGCACTCTAGAGATGAATATATTTGTTTCACTGCTCATTTTTTAGATAATAATTGGAGATTGCACAAGAAAATTGTTCAGTTTAAGGAATTGACACCACCATTTCTAGGTAGAAGTATTGCTGATGAAATTTTCTCGACTTTAGTGGAATGGAATATTCAAAGTAAGGTTCTCACAGTTACAGCAGATAATGCAAGCTACAATGATGTTATGATCAAAAGTCTTAAAGAGCGTCTTGTAGTGAAGAAGTTTCTAATTAGGGATGGTGATTTTTTCCATGTAAGATGTTGTGCGCAGATACTAAATTTGATTGTTCAATCAGGTTTGACAGTAATTAGGGATCCTTTAGATAAAATTCGTGATATGGTGAAATTTATCTGTAGGTCTCCTATTCGAGCAAAAAATTTTTTTGATCTTCCCAAAAAGAACTTTGATTTGGAGACAACAAGAAAATTTAGGCTTGACATGCCTATTAGATGGAATTCAACATTTAAAATGATTGATCATGTGTTGTATTTCAAGGATGCACTTGTTTCTTTTTCTGAAAGGGAGCATGGCATGAATGTATTTGCTCTTTCAAGTTCTGAATGGGATGATTTAGCTTTGATTCACAAGTTTTTGAATGTCTTTCATGATGTGACTTGTATTTTTTCTGCTGTGAAAACTCCAACTGCAAATTTGTATTTTCTTAGTGTGTGGTTGGTACAAAAAACTTTGTTGGAAGTTGCTCAAGGTGAACATAGTGTGTTGAGTGATATTGTGATTCCTATGCAAGCTAAGTTTGATAAGTATTAGCTTGAGTTCAATGAGGTTTTGTGTGCTGCTGCATTGTTGGATCCTCGATACAAAGAGAAATTTTTGCTTTATTGTTATAGCAAGATTTATGGAAATGAGCAGGCTCGTAGTTATGTGACCAAAGTTGTGGGTGATTTGCATTCTTTGTTTGAGGTATACAAGAATTCTGTGGGTAAGAGAATAATTGAGGGGTCTTCTACTAGTTCTACTAGTGTTAGGACTACGATTGGTGGGAAATCAAGTTTGGTTTGTAGTGATTATGCTTCATTTATGTGTGATGGTGTGGAGAAATCTGAATTAGATCTCTATTTGGCGGAGCCTCCTCTCAAATTGGAAGAAGACATAGATGTTTTAGATTTTTCGAGTAGATATTCAGTTAGGTATCCAGAACTTTCTCGAATGGCTCAAGATATTTTGTCGATTCCAGTTAGTACTGTTGCTTCGGAGTCCGCTTTTAGCACATCCGGCAAAGTTATAACAAGTACTCGGAGTTCATTGAATTCGGAAATAGTTCATGCTCTTATGTGTTTGAGGGATTGGCTCAAAGCTCAAGGTATATTTGTATGTTTTTTATTTTTCAATTGATGTGTTGCGAAGTGTAGAAATCTGACTTTGGACTTGTTTCTTTTTTAGATAATGAGAATTTCACACAGGAAGATTCAGCTATTTCAAGTGAAGATGAAGATGATGTGATAAACATTAATTGAAGATCAAGGGAAATTATGTAGTGAAATTATGTTTTTCGTGAAATTATGTTTTTGTGGAATTATGGAATTATGTTTTTCATGGAATTATTATTATTATTATTATTTTTGTGGAATTATGGAATTATGTGTTTTGTGGAATTATGTTTGTGGAATTATGTTTGTGGAATTAAGTTGTTTTGGATGCTATGTTTTATTTTTATTATTGTATAAGCCCGAGCCCAGCCCAGCCCAGCCCGAGCCCGAAAAATTTTTAGATGGGCTGGGCTGGGCTGGGCTTGGGCTAAGTATTTTTAGGTAAAAGCCCATAAGGCCTGGCCCGAACCCAGCCCGGCCCCGCCCATGAACAGGTCTAATTATAATGACATTCAAAAAACGAAGAAATAATATATATATCATTTCAAAAAGAAAAAAAAAAGGGAAAAAATTTTATAAAGTGGCATGACAAAAAAATGAATGGATTGAGAGATAAATACAAAATTAGATTAAAATTAGGGAAATTGTCAAAATAACTCTGTTTAATGTTTTGTTTTTGGACTCTACCTTTTCAAAATTACTTTTTCTACCTTTTTTCTTTCATAATTATTGAATTGTCTTTTTTTCTTAATACATATCTTTTATACATGTTCCCCCTTTCAAACTTTTCAAATTTACTCAACTATATTATTGTACTTTGTTCATATTTATCTCTCCTCTTTTCATAATTTTAATCTAGTTTCACATTTATCTAGTTAAACCTTTTAATTTTTTGTCATGTGATCTTAGAAAGTTTTTTTTGTTTTTTTTTCTCTTCGAAACAGGATCCATATGTATATATTTTTTTTGATATTTTTTTTCACTAAGGTATAACTAGACCTGTTCATGGCCCGGGCTCGGGCTCGGGCCGGGCTACATCGGGTTTGACATAAAAATCTCTTGTCCAAACCCAACCCAACCCACACTAATTTTACATCGGGCTCGGACCGGGATTTTACATCGGGCTCGGACCGGGCTGGGCCAAGCAATTGAAACTTATTCCCAAGCCCAGCCCAACCCGCCCATTAAATAAATGTTTAAATTTTTTTAATATAACTTATATTAAACAAATTTAATTTACAGATAGTATTCATAGAGAAATTATAATCAAAACCACCATGATCATGTTAAATTTCATTATAATATTATAAGTTGAAAAGTACTAATTCTAATTACATAATTTAGAGTTTAGACCATAAGCCCGCCATCTAAAGTATTAAAAACCAAAAAGACCTCCCAACATTATAAACCCACCAACCCACCAAGTGCCAAAACTATACAATATTGCCTGAACCCCACTGTGCAAAAAAAAAAAAAAAAAAAAAAAAAAAGATTCAAAAGGGGATAACATAACATTCACAAAAACAAAATGAATATCTAATATTTGTAATATATACTTATACAAATAAAAATATAAAAGTATATGTTATAAAATTATTTGGGCTGGGCCGAGCGAGTCCTGGGTCTTATAGTTATTCCCAAGCCCAACCTATCATTAACTCGGGCTTTTACTGGTTCGGGCCCGGCTTGGCTTAAAGTAAAATATGTATGTCCAAGCCCAACCCAAAGAGGACGGGTTTGGACGGGCTTTGCGGACCACGGGTCGTTTGCACAAGTCTAGGTATAACTCATTATACCTTTGTATCTTAAGGTATAACTAAGGTATAATCACTGTAATAGTGTATCTTAAGGTATAGCTAAGGTATAACTAAGGTATAATCATTGTGATAGTGTATCTTAAGATATAACTAAGGTATAATAAAAGTATAATCACTGTAATAGTGTATCTTAAGGTATAATCACTGTAATAGTGTTATTATAACTTAGTTATGACTTAGTTATACTTTTGATACTCTTATTATACCTTATATCTTTGTACAACTATTATACCTTAAATATACTTTAGTTATACCTTTGATACTCTTATTGTACCTTAGTTATACTCACTGATACACTAACACACTGATTATTCCTTAGTTATACCTTCTAATACACTAATTATACATTCTTACACACCGATTATACCTTATTTATACATTATTTGTACCTTATTTATTCATTGTTTAGGCATTGTACTGTATAAACAATGTATAAGTAATGTATAACAGTGTATCAAAAGGTATAACTAAGGTATAATCAGTGTATCAGTAAGTATAACTAAGGTATAATCAGTGTATGAGAAGGTATAACTAAGGTATAACCAATGTATTAGTATATTAGTATGTATAACTAAGGTATAATAACAGTATCAAAGGTATAACTAAAGTATAACCAAGATATAACAGCTGTACAAATGTATAAGTAACTATAATAAGAGTATTTAAGGTAAAACTAAGGTATAATAACACTATTACAGTGATTATACCTTAGTCATACCTTAAGATGCACTATTACAATGATTACACTTTAGTTATACCTTAGCAATACCTTAAAATACACTATTACAGTGATTATACCTTATTTATACCTTAGTTATATCTTAAGATACACTATTACAGTGATTATACCTTAGTTATACATTACTTATATCTTAAGATATACTATTACAATGATTATACCTAAGTTATACTTTAGTTATAGCTTATTTATACCTTAAGATACACTATTACAATGATTATACCTTAGTCATATACTATTACAGTGATTATACCTTAGTTATACCTTAAGATACACTATTATAGTGATTATACCTTAGTTATACCTTAAGATACAAAGGTATAATGAGTTATATCTTAATGAAAAAAAATTTCGAAAAAAATATATATATATGGATCTTGTTTTAAAGAGAAAAAAATTTTTTTTTCTAAAGTTGTATGATGAAAAAATAAACGATTTAAGAGATAAATGCGAAATTAGATTAAAATTCTGAAGAGAGGAGAAAGAAATGTGAATAAAGTAGAATCAAGTATTTTAATAATTTTGAAAAATTTGAAAGGGATTTTGACAAAAATTGCCCCTTCACTTAAAAAAAAATGGGTGCCAAAATTTCCTCTCAATTTAGCCCGATACTAGTACTTTCATTTTTTAACTTTTTGTTATAACATATTTATACCTTTTAGTTTTATTTATAACTTAATATACATAAATAAAAATAGAGATAAGTACAAAAACAAACTCTGTGGTTTCGGCTATTTACAAGATAGTACTTGTGGTTTAAAATTTTACAAAATTTTCATAATGCTAACAAAAGTAGTTTATCGTCCAATACACTCCCTAAAAACTCACTTATCCTTCAAATTTTTACCTGAAATTTTGCATGTTGGTTCGTTAAAACATAATAAACCTTAGTGCCAAAATTCATAAAATTTTGGAAGGTTTCATAATGTTAACAAAAATAGTCTATCATTCAATACACTCCCTAAAAAATTACTTATCCTTCGAATTTTATATGAAATTTTTTATGTTGGTTTATTTAAATACAATAGACCATAGTGTTAAAACTTGGAATTTTTTGTGAAGTGTTTATATTTTTAGTAATTCATAATGCAAAAAAATAAAAAAATTCATAAAAAATAGAAAAATGGCTAGAAAATTTTCAAATTTTCCAAACTTGGTGGAAATTTATTTAATAATATTTATAAATTATTGGGATGCTAAATGGTAGAAAATATTAAGTTTTGTACAAAGATTAGGTTAAGAACATAAAGTTTACACCGTTAACCTGATTTCAATGCGAAACTTAATTTTTTTTACTATTTATTATCTCAATATTTTATACATATTATTTAACAACATATAACAAAGTTTTAAAACTTTTTGGGCTTTTTTCTTTCTTTTTTTTTTGTAATTTTTTTCTCTTTTTCTCATTATTAATTAAAAAATATATATGCACCTTCTAAAATTTTATGAACTTTGTCACTAAAGTTCATTATGTTTTAATAAACTAATATGCGAAATTTCAGGTAAAAATTTGAAGGATAAGTGAGTTTTTAGGGAGTGTATTGGACAATAAACTACTTTTGTTAGCATTATGAAATTACAGATTTTATTTTGTAAAATTTTAAACCACAAGTACTATCTTGCAAATAGCTGAAACCATAAAGTTTATTTCTATACTTATCCCTATTTTTATTTATGTATATTAAGTTATAAATAAAACTAAAAGGTATAAATATGTTATAACAGAAAGTTAAAAAATGAAAGTACCAGTATCGGGCTAAATCGAGAAAAAAAAGTTGGAAGCAGAATAATCTTTTATAATTCCCGAAAGAAATTTGGTGGGTGGATCACAGTTAAAAACGTTTTTAACCGCAGAGGCGTATAAAAATGGTTCTATAATTCTAAAATATTTAGTTTGCATTAATTAGCTTTGCTTATGATTCAACGTTTTTGGATTTGGATTACAATATTATCTTTTTTTATCAACTTGTGTATTATTAAAAATACTGTATTATTTGATAAAAGAATACTATATATTATATTATATTATAAAATTTTCAAAGTTCCTTATTTTCAACTTTCAAAGCTGCTACGTTAGTGAGTAGGACCCAGTGCTATTGAACTGATGAAACTATGGGTTTAAGGTTATGGTTTAATCGGTGGTTCAATCATTTGATTCCCCAATTCAACTATAAACTGAACTACTTTTTATTTATTTTTGAAAAAATTGAAAATTTATATCAAACTGATCAGATTTATAACCGATTCACAGTTGAAGTAGTTGAACTGATCGATCCGGTTCGGTTTTGATAATAGGACCACAAAAATTGAAGAAGGTCAACCAAGAATAAAAAGAAGTGGAGCGGTAGGCTGGTGCCGTTGATCAAAATCAAACAACCACAAAAACAATTAATCTCTGTATTTTAAATAATTATTTGAAGAAAGATTACGTGCAAGAAAACCTTAAAGTCATCATATTAATTATATAAGATTTGTTAGTTTAGCGAGTGGCAGTTTAAAATCTGTGAGCTGTTGTCAATTACTGTAAGAATTAAATCATGATTACGTGTTCCAATTAATTAAGTGCCAATTCTTATATCTGGATTTGTTTCCAATATTGAGATTCAAAATATACGAAGGAGATACTCAAACCATTATTCATCTGAACGACTTTTCCAATCTTTTTCAAGTTGGTCTTATTATTATTGATGATTACATCTCTTTAGCTTCGACTTTTGATTTTGTTAACAATTCTTTTATGTTAAATTTTTTTTTAACAGAAACAAATACTTCCTTCCTCTCGAATTGATAAGCTACTTTTAGTCTTTATATTTAAAAAAAAAAAAAAATACTTAAGTTAGTTAAAAGATAAATTTTATATAAAATATTCCTATTTTACCTTTATTTAACAATAGGAATAGATGGGTATTAATTAGTGGCAATTTTTAATAAAGTTTGTATTGAAATTGAAAAAATATTTATAATTTCAAATTAATATGATGTAAATTATTGATTTTTATGTATAATAAATAAGGGTATAATGGAAAAAATAAAACATAAGTAATATTTATAAATAAAAATTGTCTATAATTTGGGATGTACCAAAATGGTAAAGTGGCCCATCAATTTAGAGGTGATGGAGGATTATTGTTTACTTATTTTTTTTTTAAAAGCATACATAATATAATTTCTTTTCCGATAGGTATATAATATTACGTAATTGTGATTAAATCAAAATCAAATTGAAAATAGCTCAATGAAACTTTTTCTAGCTTTTTCTGATAAAATCAAATGAAACTCTTTAGAATTAACTTATAAGAACGGTCAACATAAAAATCAAATTAATTAATATATGATTTGGTTAATCCCGATAATTCTGAATTTGTTTGTACATATAAATTAAATATCATTCATTATTAATAGAAAAAATATATTAAAATTACTTTTAGTTAATGAATTAACAGCTAATTGAAAATATGAATTATCATTCTAATAATTATAAAACAAATTTATTTTTTTATTACTTAATGTCAATTTTAAATTAATTTTTTACTTCCAAAATAGATTAACCTAGTTGAATTGATATCTACACTTTATGCAATGCGAGGTTATGGGTTTAATACCAACCCATATAAAAAAAAAAATTCATATCATGAAACAAATCAAAATTTTTTGTTTAACTCTTTAATTTTACCGCAACTTTTGTTCATCCTTGATATCGTATGCCATCCATATGATCTATTGGTAACTGAAAAAATTAGACTACTTAATTTCACCTATGGTATATTAATTATATCATGTTTTATACTTTGGACACCAATTTCAACTTTACATATAAACTTATACCAACTTATAGATAATATCTCATTATTGTACATATGGCATGTTATCACATATAAGTCGTGCCGCATCAGCATTTTAACTAGTTTGAAACAAATTTATCAGACTCCATTCAACATGAAATGACTCTTTTAATCTTTAACCTATAATTTATTTATTTTATTTTATTTTATTTTTTTTATCAATTTTTCTTCTTCTCTAACCTTATGACCAGACCACCTCTAATCGAACCTCCCTGCTCTCTCTTCCGCCATTCCACCACTGTTCAATTAACAAAAATTATATTCTTTTTGGTATTAACCAAAGGTCCTCATTGAGATAAATTCTATTTGAGGCTTAGTTACAATTAAAACTCCCCATCCTTCCTTGCGGATGTATTTAATAGAATTCGAACCTGAGTCTCCTCTCGCATACTTCACGGATGACCGAGCTACAATCCGTGGGTATAACAAAAATTATATTTCTCAATTTGCAATAGCACAAAAATGACATAAAAAATTAATAAAGTTACAATTCTTACACTATTATATATCAATATTTTTTTAAAACCACAAATATATTAATTGAAATAATCTTTCTTTGGAAGGCTATAAGATTATAATAATTTGTTATACCTTACCTTAAAATTTAAGAAATTAATTTAGATGATTGAATTTTGGTGGTTGACCATTTCATTTAAATTAGCAAGTGTAACCGAGGACTCATAAGACAAAAAATGTCAATCATAGCATCATCAACAGATAACAACCCAACACCAAACAAACCTTCCTCCCAGTTTAAATTTCCCATTTCAATCCAAATCCTCTACACAACCAACGAAAAAAAAAAAAAAAAAAAAAAATCAAAAAGATGGTGAACCTTGTAGCAGCACAAAAACCCTTAATCCATGGGCTAATGAAAATGGCAGGAGTAAAACCCTATTTAGTAGAAATAGAACCAGGCACACTGATGAATTTCTGGGTTCCAATTGAATCAATTCAAAAACCTCAAAAAGGTGAAAAACCAAAAACCTTATTAAAACCAAAAAAGCCAGTAGTTGTCCTAATTCATGGATTTGCTGCTGAAGGAATTGTAACATGGCAATTCCAAGTTGGTGCCTTGACTAAAAAATACTCAGTTTATGTCCCTGACTTGCTCTTCTTCGGCGGCTCAATCACCGATAAATCAGACCGGTCGCCTACGTTCCAGGCCGAGACATTGGTGAAGGGCTTGAGAAAGATAGGAGTGGAAAATTGTAAGGTGGTGGGATTTAGCTATGGAGGAATGGTTGCATTTAAGATGGCTGAGTTGTATCCGGACTTTGTTGAAGCTATGGTTGTTTCGGGTTCGATTTTGGCTATGACTGACTCCATAAGTGAAGCTACACTAAGTGGTCTTGGGTTCAAATCTTCGTCGGAGCTTTTGTTGCCGGAGTCTGTTAAGGGTCTTAAAGCTTTGCTTTCTGTTGCTGCTTATAAGAAGCTTTGGTTCCCTAATCGACTTCACAAAGACTTCCTTGAGGTACTTCTTCTTCTTCTTCTTTTTATTTTATTTTATTTTATTTTTTCTGAATTTGTAATTCAGTTTTCAACTTCATATTTATGAGAAGTTTTACCATGGTTCTTGTTCACATTGGTCTAAGACTGCTATGATTACGACAAATCAGCAATAGTATACACATGTCATAATTTTAACGGTCCCGGACCAATATGAATCGGGATAAAAATAGAATTTTTGCATATATAGAATATATTAACTTTACTTTTATCATATATTTCATATTTGTTTTTGAACCTTTATCACACACTTTTCAATTTTATGGAACTTTTTTTTACAGTTTAAACAATGATTTAAAACATTTTAATTATTTACTTTAACGTTATTAACAAAGCGAAAATTAAAATTGAAAGGTTTATTAGTCCAGACTAATCATGTTATCTTTTATTTAATTTTGGTCATTTGAATTTGATTATGTCATCATTATTTTCAAATTTGACTTTCTCGTAATAAGCATGATCGCATATGGGTAGGTCATCGTTAAACAAAATAATGACTGCTATTCATCAAATGACGGGTTGAGATAATTAAACCTAGATTAAGATTAATAATCAAAAAGAGGGAAACTGTGATGTTACAAAAAAATTGTTTTGTTTTGTTTGCTTTTACAAATTTAATTATAGGGAACGAATTGAATATATATATATATATATATATATATATATATATATATATATATATATATATATATATCATAGGGAAGAAGAAAAAGCATGATGTCCATTATTTGAAAGATGAAAAACGTTTGACACATGATATTGTTAGGTAGGGATTGCATAACCAACCACACCTTCCTAGCTAAATCCTTCCTCATGGACCACTTATTTAACACATTTCTTAGTTTCTTATTTCTAATCTTTCTATTAGGCAGGCCCTCCCTTAATGTAATCAACAAATTACAACAAATTAATTTTAAAGTATAAATATTTTATTAATTTAATACAAATGTGATTGAAAATTATGATAGTTTAATACTTAATTAACCATTTATATTAAATTAGAGAAATTTTATGTAGAAACTTACTTTCCAATATCTTAACTGTGTTTTAATTATACCACATAACTGCTGAAATTTGTGTATCTTTTTGGATCAATGAAGTAGTATATCTAGATATGGAATGATTAAATCACTCTAAAACTTATGCGTTTAGTCATGTATATTTTTCACTCTACTTGACCATTATATTTATACTCAATATTTATTAGTTCCTATTGCTAAGAGATAATTATCAGAGTTGAAATTACTATTAAAGTTAAGAAGTCATTCTTCCTTGCTAGCGAAGTTCAAGATTCATTATTATAACACTAATTACACATGTGATGCTTCACTTGTCAAGGCGGAATAAAATTATGAAAAATTTTTATTTTGTAGTACAAAATTTCTCTCACGATTTAATTTTTGTTTCTTTTATTACCTTTGAGTTGGAATCCTATCAAATCACTCCACCAGAAATGTCACTTGGTTGGTAGACATCAATTTCTCTTACTCATAGAACATAAATAAATAAATAATTCAGTTTTCTCCTTTTAATCTCACGTACAGGTCAAAAAGATAAGTGATTTAACACTTACATATAATTTCCAGTGAACAGATATGGTGGTTCCAACCAAAAGAAAACCATATAAAATAAAAATCAAACTATAAATTGTTTTACATTATAAATTAAAGTTTATGTCAATTTTGTTCCATTTCTAACAGTAAGAGTACAATGAGTGGAACTAATCCCAGGGCAAATGTACTAAATGTGATTAAGTCAAAATAAAATAAAGTAAACCTATGCTCACAGACTAATTAGTTTAACCCAATGTCATCAATAATTTTAAGTCGTGAACATAATTAATAAACAAACTAAAGGCAAAACCATTTTAGTTATTAACTATAAATATTTGGTAATCTCAGATATGATTATTTGAAGGCCTACATAGCAAAAGGAGACGAAGATATATATTATAAATAATTAAGCATCTAAAATTGTTTTGTTTAAAGTTAGTTCACTAACCAGACACTCAATACAGGTTATGTTCAACAACAGGAAAGAGAGAGCTGAACTCTTAGAGGGCTTAGTCATTAGCAACAAAGACTCTTCCATCCCCAAATTTCCACAGGCAACACACCCACTCCCTTTTTCTTTTTCCCTTTTTTTTTTTTTTTTTTTTTTTGTTGAAAAAAAAAGAAAAAATAAAAAAAAGAGGTTCCTGTGCCAAATAAAATCTAAATTACTTTTCACTTGCTTAATTTTCTACATGTATCTTGCAGAAGATACATCTCTTATGGGGTGAGAATGACCAAATCTTCGACCTCGAACTGGCACACAATATGAAAGAGTATGCATCCCTATTTCTATAATTTCTCTTTTAAAGAGGAAAAATGACCTTTTCAACTAATTGTCTTTATTAACCAATTGCTCTGTAGCTCCTGTCATTTCAAAGTTGTTATTTTAATCTCTGTCCTATACGAAACCGTATTAATTGGATCACAATTGACCATTTTACCCTCTAAATGAGTTAAATCTAAAGTGCAAAAAGGTCAACTGTAATCTAATTAGGTTAAAATTTCATATAAGACAAGGGTCAAAAATACCACTTAAACAACAGAGACTAAAGGAGCAATTGGTTGAGAACTAGGGCTGAAAAAGTCATTTTGCCTATTTAACATGATCAACAACACGCTTTAATCCCCTCAACTTATTTACAACATCTGAAAAATTAGAGTTCATGCTATAATAAATGCACTTTATCTCATAAACTTATACAAAAGCAATGGAACAACTATAAATTTAGAACCCATATGAGCACACAATTTTATTATTCATTGACAACAGAATACAGGAGTAAATTGACAAAAAAAAAATTGATCTCAAGTTATATGATCTTCCAGTAAAAAAATAAAAAAAAAAAATAAAAAAAGAAGTTATATTACCTCTAAAGTTTACAGGTACAAAATTATCATATTTATGTTCTTTTAATAACAATTCCTAATCAATCAAATTAGTTAAGCTGTTGAACCAATATATACTACTCATACAACGATGTCCACAAATCAGATTGTCCAAAAACACATATAAAAAGGAGTTGCATACTTATCCTATCTAAGAAAAAAAAAAAAAAAAAAAGAGTTAAGAGATTAAATAAAATATAAATGAACTAAAAAGAAAGAATAAAACACAGTTCTTTTTCCCTATAATCAAATGGGTTTACTATGATTACAGGCAACTGGGTGAAAATGCAACATTTCAGGGCATAAAGAAGGCAGGTCACTTGGTTCACCTGGAAAGACCGTGCGTTTATAATCGCTGTCTGAAGCAGTTCCTAGCTTCCCTGCAAGAACAAGATGAAACACACAAGTGATCATTTACCTTGTATCATTCATTTTCTGCTCTCATTGTTTTGTAATCTGCATTGCCATTCTATTCAAAATCATAATTTTTATTGCTTGAAATTTCTGTAGCAAAGACTATAATAGACAAAAACAAAATATTAATAAAATCTTGCTTTTTTTTTTCTGCACTTCACTTTCAATGCCTTTTCTTTTTGTTTGTTTGTTTGCTTTCTTTTACCATAACAAACCAAAGGATTACAAATAAAGGAAGAAAAGAAAAGAAACATTGTACATTCATGTAGGAAGACGACACAAGGAGTAGATCTGCACAATTAAGTCGAAACCAGATAGATCACACAAGATTGAGCAAACAATTTCATCTAAAGGATGATTGTATCTCCTCCAGCGTTCTTCCTTTGGTTTCAGGAACCAAAAGAGACACAAATACGACAGTAAAACCAGTAACCAGCGTGTATATAGTGAAGGTCCCTGTTACAGCATAACATTTTCATTAGTTAGACAACAAAAAACTACAAATATCGTCATGTAGATTCAAAGATCTTTCATAACAAGTTACAAAAGTTCTTGTGCACGTATCTAGGGGGTTAGAGAGAGAGTGACCTCCAGTACTCCAACTCAACAGAATATTTGCAGTCATTGTCACCACCCAGGAGCATAACCAATTTGCCAATGTTGCTATGCTTCCAGCAAGACTTTTAATATTCACCGGAAGTACCTACATAGTCAATAAAAAAAGATTTCATCCTCATACATTCCACAACATTCTGATTAATGATAACACAACATTCTGATTTATGATATGTGAATCGCCAATATCTGGATAAAGGGTTAATTTAGCCTGTTCAACTTAATTTTGCTTCAAAATGACCTTTGGGTATAAATCAATTTGGTAATTTCAACTTGGCATTTGTTCTCAAGATACCTAAAATGACACGTGTCAACATAAAAATAAATTGACACATGTAAAAAAAACCATGAACTATAGGTTGACATTTGTTATTTTGGGATCAATTTGACCAAAGATGCCAATTTGTGGAATAAATTGATATCCAAACTTCATTTGACCAAATTGATCCTCTGAGCCGAGTTCAAGGCCCAAATAAACTTTTATCTCCATTACTAACCACATATACAAAAAAAAAAAAAAAAAAAAAAAAAACACTGAAAACCACCCTAAGTTTCACTAAACATGAAATAGCAAATATGTAAGTTAGACGATATACCTCTGACCTAAGGGGCTGAATTTAAACTTAACCCTAGATTGCAATTTTTCTAATTTCATACCTGTACAACAGTTGCCAGACCATACTCTAGCAAAAGGAAAAACTAACCAGATGAAAATTTACCAGAATAAAGCAGTATACCCTTGACAGGTACTAGCATGGACACATTTAATTTGCAATCCCTCACAATAATGCCCTCAAAATCATCTTAACCATGCCAGTCAAATGATTTAGCACTCTGGGTTTTATGCCAATCAGAAACCATAATATTCTGTATGCTTGTGAAATTATGATAGGCATGAACCAGAACTTCCATTACCTCTGACATTATAAGCCAAGGAATAGCTCCAAGTCCAAGAGAGAAGAAAATAATCATAGCCTGAATAAAAGAGTTAGTTTATCAAATAGAGTGGAATACTCTTCATAAATACTATACAAGCACAAAGGCAGACATGTCATTAGAAATGCAATACCGACATGCATAAAAGTAACAGAAACGTACCACAAGTCCCACAAGTGAAAGCATCCCCACCATGCCATATAACTTGGAATCCTTTGAAACAACCCCCTGTCATCAATGATGCAGAAAAAAGTAGATAAAAAAAAAAATCCAAAAATTTCTCCAATAAAAAACTTAGGATGCTTGATGCTCAATATAAATTCACAACATAAGTTTCATTAATATATTGTTTTTGTGGCATTACAAACCTCTATATAGAAGGCAACTGCAACAAGAAGCAGGCTAACAGTCATGCCACATGTAGATATCTGTAGAAGTCATTTAATTAAGATCCCTTTTTGTTTGGTTCTTCATCCTCGAAGGTTGAATTTCTTTTTCAACAAAAAAGTTACTCACAATCAGAAGAAGCCTACGCCCAGCTTTATCCATCAGCCATGTAGTGACCCCAGTAGCAATAACCTGTAAAAATTGGTAGGTATTAATAGATGATACTGGCAAGATCCACAATTTTTCATATAATAATTCCCTATCTTTGTTTTAAAGGTTGAATCCTAAGCACTGCGGTATTAGACCTTTTTTCAGGGGTCAAATAGTTAAAGAAATGAAGTAAACACACCAAGTAAATATACAAATAATAAATTACTTTGCAATATATAGAAGACTAGTTATTAGGCCATACACGTAACTACAAACTTGCTTGATGTGTGAAAAAGTACAGGGCAGCTAAAAAATTTAATTCATACAATTCAAAGATTGATAATAAGCTACAAAGATATTTATGATCTTGCTTGATATATGAAATGGGAGGGACAAAATTGATTATGCATGATAACAATTAAAAATACAAAACAACATAATAGTAGCACGAATATAAAAATTCACAGCGGTCAAGGCCCCTTTCAACCCCATGAACCTAAGGTGTCTTAACTCTTAAGCTAACCAAGGAAAGTGAAACAACACTGGGTTTAATGCATCACAACTTGCCTGTATAACCCCAAGTCCAACTGTAGCAAGATTACTTGAGGAAACACCTGCCAAAGTTATTGTCATAAATTAAACCATCTGACAGAAGATCACAAGTTATTTCACAAAAATAACAAGTTTCCATTATGAGAAAAACAGAAAAAAGAAATATTCTGAACCATTGAAAGAGAAAAAAATGTGAACTAGATAATAAATATTGGTGAAAAAGTTCACTCATTGTCCAGCTGAAGCTCTTTAGTTTTAGTTTCTTTTCGTTAGGCTTGTTGATGTACTTCAGCACTTGAATTTTAACGGATTACATCTATAGCAGAGGACTCTCTGTAGTAAATAAAAGTTCAGGACCTATTTTCCGCTTTATTCCTCCCTGCATTTTTATATCAATTTTTGTTCTCTAAAATTCTTCTCATGTCCATTCAAACTAAAATTATTACTAAACAGCCCCAACCAAGATATACAAATTATTTAATATGTTTCTAACACTAAAACAGGTATAATAATTGATTATGGCTATGTCTATGCCCAAAAAAATAACACTCTATAGTCTGAGCAACAAGAATGCAACAAGAATACTGAGAAGCTACAATGTTATAACAACATTAATAATAATTTCTAACATTCTCATTGTAATATTTTTTCACTTAACAGTGTCACGTATTGAACCTAACTTGAAGAGTGCAATCTTTCAATTATGAAGGAGATCAAGAGTAGTCAACTAAAGATAAAAGTAAAGCGTTGCTTTGTATTGTTGAAACTGTTGAATGATAGAATAGAATGGTAATCAATAAAAAACATAATGAATTTAAATGGATGTTTTTCAAGATCTAACAGTTTACTTTTACAATAAAAAATAAAAAATAAAAAAAATTATGAGAATACAAATATATGTAAAGAGTAAATAAGTTTTTTATATAAAATTTTAAATAGAAGTTTTAAAACATTATTATCAATAATGTTTAGCTTAAAATCTTAACCGAAATATTGACAGAGAAATGGTATTAAAGAGAGAACAAGGGTAGATTAGGAAGCAAATGGCACTACTTCTGGCTTCAGCTCTTAGACAAAGTTTGTTATCCATCGGATTTGGTGTGAGATTAGAAGGTAGTTATATATTGGCCAAATATGAAAGAGAGGGGTGTCTTCTGAAATCAAGATTTGAGGCATTCAATGAGACATTATAACGAGGTTCGTCAACGGAATGATATCAAATGTCATCACACAATTCCAGGATTCCAGTTTCACAATATGAAGAGCTTGAAAAATCCCGGTTTTTTCTTTTTTTTTTCAAAGAGTTATTTGCGAGCTGCGCCCTCTGGTTTGTCACCCCTGCTGTCCCCGAACACACAGGTTAGCTGCGAAATTCTTTCTTCAGAAAACGTTATTCATCTCAACTTCTTAGCTTGGGAAAGGGTCACAGCCCTGTGGGAAGATAAGCTATGTTTCTCATTTCTTCTGTTTTTCTTCAATTATTTCTTTCCTAGGTTCCATAAGCATATTGGTACTTGGAATAGATTATCAAGAAATTGTGTTGGTTTGCTACTTGTCTTCTATCAATTGGTATGACCTGCTTGATTTCAAAAACCGAGGGAAACATGAAGAGTTGAGTTTAAGCCAGATCTAAAGCTAATGGAATCACATCAGTTGACTTGAAGCTTAAGCACAAGAACTCACTCAATCAATGACCTCATTACAACATGCCCGGAATCTGAGAAGGTGCACGAGGAATTTTGAAGGGATATGTTGCAATTCAAACACTAGTGATGGGCTGAATTAAGTGCAAGGAGAAACAACTGATTATGGAAGATGGATGTCTGATTCTTCTACTATTACTAGGATCTAGGAGGGCACATAGTTCAGTCACCATTCTCTTTGAGCAGCTATATTTTCAACATGGTACAGAGGAAAGTAAGGAGGTTAATGCATTTTTACAGTCTTCCATTACTGAAGAACCACAGTTGTCAGTGAAGGTAAAACTGCATGTATTTTCATGCAAAAATCTTTGAGGGTGGCTCACACTCGCTCAATTAGACTTTCTTTCAGGATCTATCAAAGTCCACCTAAGATCCATTCTCCAGCTCAAATTTTTGTACGGTGGGATGGGCAATGCATTTTATTCTCCATTTGAATGGAAGCCAATGCTTCATTTACTTGGGAGCAATTTAAAGTGGAATTGATGGAATGATTTAGTGGACTGGAGATTCAAAATCCTGATGAGGAGTTGGTAGATCTGAAGCAGTCTGGATCTTTAGGGTGTATAATGAAGAATTTGAACTACTGGCCTCATCATTTGCTCAGCAACAAAAATAGCACTATGTTGGTTATTTTCCAAATGGTTTAAAGGAAGACATTAAAAGTTGGGTGCATCCATGGACCTCAAACAAACTTCAAGCCATGCGATTGGCCTGGAAAGTTGAGGTAAAGTTGTCTCATAGGGCTAATCTCCATTCTCAGTCGCATCCTATGAGAACCATAAATTGAACAGTGGACATTAAGGTTATAGGTGACATGCAGACAACTAGGAAGAAAAGTCCCTTTCAGAGCATGAGATAGGACAGTAAACAGGCATTATTTAAAGGAACTTGCATCACAATAACCCAACGAATAATTCCCCTTTTCTTGACACTCCGAGACAAGGTGAGGAGCAACATTGGGTACCAAACATCACTCTTAAAAAAGAATGGGAAGAATGAGTGTTACTTGAGGAAATACGGAAATTCTAACAATGGATGGATGTGTTGTTGGAAGCTAATGTTTTCATCACCATCATTTAATGGGGAAGATATTGATCAACAATGGTATAGAGGGAGTACAGGCACGTTAGAGAATGAAGTGAGACATAGTTTTGGCTCTTAGCTGCTGTTTGTTATGCATAAGGATTGTTGTAAGTTTTAGGAAGGTAAGTATATAATTGGTATGATGCGGAAAGAGAGAGGTGTCTTCTAAAATCAGGCATTTGAGGCATTTCAGCTTATTATCTTGTGAAAGGGGCTCTAGCCTGCAGGAATAGAAACTCTTCCTTCGGTTCGTTTAAATTCTTTGTTTTTCTTCCTTTGTTTCTGCTCTAGCATCCATAACCATAGTGGTTTTCGGACTAGATTATCATTCAAATCTTTTATCCTATATTTGTGTTGGTTCTGCTATTGTTTGCTACTCGCTGTTATAGTCCTAGAATCTACTTATCATACAGCCTGATACTCTTTGGAACATTTTCGTCAATTATAAGAAGGAAAAAAAAAACTTGTAACCTAAAATATTTACTTTCCGTACCATGAGATATGTTTGCAAGGTAGCAGATTAGTCCTACATATCTTGTTTCAATATGTTGTATATTGTTAAAGATGTGCTCAGACATTTTTAAGTTAAAGAAGCAGATAAACCAGTCTAGCAAGCTATCAGAAAGAATAATAAAATGGGAGATCAAAGAATAGGCAGGTCTCACCAGCACTTTCAAAGATGTTGCTGGAATAGAATAGTATCCCATTGATGCCACTGAGTTGCTGGAGCATAAGTAATCCAATTCCCACCTAAAATATGGATTACTGTCATCAACATCTGAATTTTTTCAATTTTAAAAAGTAACAAAACATGAGGAAACAAATCAGAATCTAAAAACAAACCAGTCTACCATCAAAGGAAACCAATATCTTCTTCGCCTAAGCTCTGAAAATCGGATAGTTGATCTTTTGGTTGAAGATGCTACAGATCTCTGAAGAAAATACATCAAAGAGAGTGAACAGATTAACATAACATCAAAAATTCTTTGTCACGCAGTTTGTTTGTAAAGTTGATTTAAGTGAAAGAAAACAAATTCAGCATTTCAGTTCAGACCTTGATTTCATTCACTTCAGCAGAAATGTCTGTATCAAACCCTCGTAAAACTTGCAAAGACGCTTCAAAATCTTCTGTCATCCCCATTTTGGCCTGCCATTTCCCAACCCCAAACAAAGAAATAAAAAAATAAGAAATTCAACAAAGATACTAGATATTAAAAAAGCCACAGCATTTAGGATTTCAACCATACCAGCCATCGAGGTGACTCTGGAATGAAAAACAGTCCAGGTATTAACACTGTGCAAGGCAAAATTCCTGTAAATCAACTTCCATAAATCAGTGAAGCTGTTCATTCACCGAGCTACTTATTTGATAGCTAGAATTCATTCAAATTGATGAATGTGTAAAAACAAATGCACACCAAACAATTAATAGCATATTTCATGTTCCATAAATCGTTTTTTTTTTTTTTTTTTTTTTTTTGCTCTAGTCTCACAATTTATAGCGTTCCAAAAACTTCACAGGCAAGCATGTATCCGAATGATCAATACTAGAAATTACCATCATCAATCCTGTGTAGCCATTTAGAAACAAAATTATTGTCCTAAATATTACTAAACTTTTTCCCTGCTGATTTGAGGTTCAGGGGATTTTTTAGGGGGGCTTACCTAAGACTGCAAGCACCCTCCAGTTTACAAAAAGTCCTAATACATAAACCAGCAGTATGCCAAGAGTAACAGAGAGCTATTCAATGAAAAAGAAAGGATCATTATTAGTTAATATAAGAGACATAGAGAACTGACATAAGAGACACCAGCATAACTCAACTATTCAAAAAGCAAAAGCAACCTGGTTAACTGATCCAAGGCTTCCTCTCATATTCTGAGGTGATATCTCAGCTATATATACTGGTACCTAAGCATAATAAATTCCAGTCACTTCTTCTGAAATAAATAAGTCCTAGAAATCCTATTAATCATTAATGATTAAAAAATAAAAAGACTAAAAAATTATCCAGTTTTTTTTAGTGCAGAAGTGGATAAAAAAAGACTGATGTACGGAAAATTGGAAATTGTTTTTTTTGTTCTTTCATGGTGAGTGCTAAAATCATCTTGAACAAAATAAAACTAGGAGCTACAAGGCTTACCACATATGAGATTATACCAACACCAAATCCTGCTAACAACCTTCCCATGAACAAAAAAGATGAATCCTGAAATTTAAGCAAAGAAATTATCTATGGAAAGCTCAAAAGGAATCAAAGAATTAAGTGGAAACTTTCATATATCAATCGACACTCACTCTGGCAAAAGATATGCATAACCATCCGATTATATTTGGGACTGCGGCAATCATCAGTGACTGCAATTTAAAAGGACCACGCAGCAATTGCCATCCATTAGATACATATGCACAAATTTCTTGTTATTTCATTGCTTCAAATTATGTAAAGCATCACAATTCTTCCATCTTTACGGAAAGTTTTCATTGATATCCAAATTTAAATCAGAAATGATCCGGTGAAGATATATTATACCCCCTTGCGACCAATGTACTCTGCAATCTGACCACTGGAAATAGCTCCAACCATAGCACCAACATTGGCTAAAGAACCAAACAGAGAGAACTGCACAGAGAGGGAAAAAACAAAATCAACAAAAATAAATAAAATAAAGAAGATCAGAAAGGAGATTCAAAAATTAAAAGTCAAACCTCCGCAACAGAGAGTTTGAGATCGCTGGTGATTGCGGTTTGAGTAGGAGAAGAATATCCACACTAAATAAGAAAGTGGTGATAAATCAATTAGATGCAATTGACATATAAATAACAAAGAACGAAAGGAAAATAAGGAACTGGAAATGCTTACGGTGAAACCGAATTGGATAGGACCCAAAGCGACGATAAGAACACAAAGGACAACAGAAACAGCACCATCACGGATGATCTGAGCAGAGGAGCCCATCATGCTAGACTGCCTAGAGCTCATCCTATACCAACTACCGGTGTGAAGGAAAGGTTTCCTAAGTCCATCTTCACCATCATCCCTTGAAGCCATATCTTTGTGTTAGGCAAATTATCAAACAAAAGATGGATTCAAAATAGAGACGAAGCAGAAACAGAGTCCGATAGAAATTTTGGAAGCGAAGAAAATGGTAGGATTGGAAAATGGATTGTACCCTGTGAACGGAGAGAGTGGGTCCCGATGATTCGTTGCGATTCAGATTTGCTAGTTTAAACGTGGGAGAAAGATTCCTGTTGACACTTGACAGCCTGTGCAGCGACAGGTGTGGGATGGCGGTTTTTTTTTTTTTTTTTTGAAATATTTTTCCACAATTTGTCATGTTTGAAACTTTTTTTAGTCTGTATTCATTTGTGCCACTTCCACAAGTTTTTCTAATTAAGGGGTGGTATTCGATTAAGACTTTTATAGACTTTTTTTAAGTGAATGACTTTTATAAACTTTAATGACTTTCAGTGACTTTTAATATCTTGCAGAGAATTTTTAAAAGTATTGATGACTTTTTAAAAAGTTTATTTCATAAACTTTTATAGACTCTTAAAGACTTTTATAGACTTTTAAAGATTTTTAAATACTTTTGTAGACTTATTAGAAAATACTAATAATTTCCATGTGTGCAATGATAATACACCACATAAATGACTACAACAATCGCCAAACATAAAATATGAAATAGTAACATAAAAATTGAGTGATAATATTAATTAAAAAATTGTAATTTGGCTATAAAATTTCTAATATTTATCATCATTCATATATTCAATATTATTCCACATGTCAATAACAATACTAGCTCTCTATTCATTAACATAATTTATTTGTTGCTCTTGTGCTCCAACAAATTGTTCAAAATCTTCTTCTTCATTAATTGACATTGGTGTAGATGAATTAGTTTTACTATTTTGTTCAATTGGAAACTCATCTGATCGACTCTCTTTTCTAAGAAAATTATGCAATCCTGCACAAGCCAAGACTAGCTCTATTTGTGTGTCAAACTGAAACGGTGGAGCTATCTTAAAGATGATAAATCTTGATTTGAAAATACCAAATAACCTCTCAACTGTATTTCTCAGAGAAGCATGACGAATATTAAATAACTCATTTGCATGTTCAGGATGTCGATCTTTGCCATTAAAATCATGTAGATGATAGCGAACACCTCAAAATGGAGCTAAAAATTGTCTTCGTGCTTGTTGCAGAACAAAAAAGGGCAGGTGATTATGGAGGTCAGAGATAGGGGTGAGCAAAACCAAACTGCGAACCAAAAACAAAACCGAACCGAGGTTGAAAAACCGAACCGTACCGTACCAAATTCTATTTGGTTTGGTTTTGGTTTTATAAAATATAATAATTTGGTTTTTGGCTTTTATTAAAAAAAACCGAAACTGAACCGAACCAAACCATTAGACCTGTCCAAACGACCCGCAGCCCGCAAAGCCTACCCAAACCCGCCCGTTTTGGGTTGGGCTTGGACATACATATTTTACTTTAAGTCCGGCCCGGCCCGAACCCGTAGAAGCCCGAGTTAATGATGGGTTGGGCTTGGGAATAACTATAAAACCCATGACTGGCCTGGCCCGGCCCGGATAATTTTATAATATATACTAAATATTTCATCTGAACCATTGAAAAACTTATAGAAGATCTTAACCATTATAATTTCTTTATGAATACTATCTGGAAATTAAATTTATCTATGAATACTATTTATAAATTAAATTTGTTTAAAATAAGTTATATTAGAAAAATATAAACATTTATTTGATAGGCTGGTTGGGCTGGGCTTGGGAATGAGGTTCAATTGCCCGGACCAGCCCGGCCCGAGCGCGATGTAAAATTAGTGCGGGCTGGGCTGGGCTTGGACAAGAGATTTCTATATCAAACCCGATGTAGCCCGGTCCGAACCCGGCCCAGCCTGACCCATGAACAGGTCTACAAACCATAGTGTGGAAAAATATTTTTTAAAAATATGTATATATATATAAATAAATTTTATTTGGCATATTATATATTTGTATTATTATATAGTTTGTATTTGTGAGACTTTAATAATATACATGTAATATAAATCCTATTTAAGCAATACTTTACATGTAATTTATAAAAAATAATGGTAATAAAAATTAAAAAATTGAAATTTTTGTTGATTTGGTTTTAACCGAACCAAACCGTAACCGAACCGAACTGGTTTGGTTCGGTTTTATCCGAATCATATGAACTTTGGTTTGGTTTTGGTTTCTATTTTTCTTGTACTTTGGTTTTCGGTTCAGTTTGGTTTTTGAACCGAACCGTATTTTGCTCACCCCTAGTCGGAGAGGGTAATGAAAAAGGGCGGGTGATTATGGAGGTCGGAGAGGGTGGAGATTGATCGTTTCTAGATATAGAAATGGCGGGTGATTATGGATTTCACGATAAATGATAAATAAAAAGTCTTGCGTATAGATGCAAGACTTTTTTCTAAGGATTTTGTGTTATATTTTGTATAAAAAGTCTATAAAAGTCATTCTCATCAATTGTCAATGACTTTTTGAATACAGGATGACTTTTAAAGACTCTTAAAAAGTCATAATTGAATACCTGATGACTTTTAAAGACTCTTAAAAAGTCGTAATTGAATACCTGATGACTTTTAAAGACTCCTAAAAAGTCTTAATTGAATACCTCTGGATTTTAAAAGTATGTAAAAGTCATTAAAAGTCTTAATCCAATACACCCCTGTAAGTATTTGCTTGTGAAAATTAAGTGCTGAAAACAGTATTTGGTGAAGTTGATAATTAAGTGTAAAAATTGAATTTCAAATGTTGAATATTATTAATGTTTAAACTCTTAAATGATAAAATTGTTTGATAAAGTAAAAAATAAGAATTGAATTCAAGAAAACTATTGATAGTTTCCAATTTAACATTTTAAGTCGAATACTTTGATTTATTAGATTAAATAATGTTGGAAATACAATATACATAGATTCGAGAAAAGAAATCAGGTTACCTCATGTAGTTCAGATTTCATTAAAGTGATTATAGAGGAAATGAGAATGAACCGCGATTGTGTACTACTACTCATGCATGAATTCTACACCGATGTATTTAGGAGGAAAAACGACTATATCACAAACTAAAGCGACTAGAGAGAATTGGGATGCAAGAGCATGAACCACACTCAAAATAGAACATAGTGTTCTCTTTATATTAGACAAATTAGGTCTCAACCTAATTTGGCTAGACAGGGCCTGTACTGATAGGAGCGGCCCATATCTAATAAAACCAACATATCCTACTCGCACATAATAAAACAGACCTATTACTCCATATCTTTCATACTCGTAAATAGTTCGTGCGACCAACATTCCTTGAGAGCTCTAATACTATATACTCGTTGGAGATATATAACTGCTAGATGAAAATACCAAAAGGTTGTATACCTTATCCATCACATCCATTGTAATCCTTTTGATCAATACAGGGTTTTTTTTTTTTTTTATCATAACAGCTACATACTGTGAGCAAACGACGTTTTTACGGAACGTACGGTGAAGCGGGAACCGGGGATTTTCTTTTCGAGGTGATGATGTATGTATGTGTGGTTTTGAAAATGGGTTTTAATCTTCTTTAAGAAAACCTTTCATTTTATTGAGAAAACCTTTTTTATAGAAAACTCAATTTTAAGTGTGAATTTTGGAAAATAGGTTTTTTAGAAAATCCCAATTTAAACTTAAAGATCTCGAAATCTAAATTTCGAGATTAGATACAGAGTCGCCACCCGGATCAGCTTATCCGGGAAATTCCGGTACAGCTCCCTACCAAGTGTAGACGCAGTACCTAATCCAGAGATTCAGGGCTCGGACAACAAATATACTAATCCTCAACTTGTTTTCAATTATTATTTCATAATGTGATATGACATCCACTTAAATCTACCAATTTTATCTTCTTTTATTTTTAGTTAATGCTCATACACATGACATAAATATAAATCCAAAATAAAGTGCAGGAAAAGTAAAGTAGAGGCCAAATTATACAACCGAGAAAAGAAAAACTCTCATCCTCACCATTTTATAACCGCCTATAATATACGATGATCTAAAACGTACAATCGCCTAGGTACACGAGATGATCTATTAAGTACATCAAAAATGAAAAATACTAAAAAGAAAAGCTGCATCCAAATACGGTTAGCACAAGTAAATACGGCATATCAAGGAGACACATAGGACAAAATAGGGGATTTCAGGAAGTGGGAACATGTATTTAGGGGATAACCGAGAAGTCCAGGTGACTTGCTCGGTTAGACCTGGAAAATGGTTTTTAGGTTTTGTGAATGAAAAACCAATTTTGAAAAAAATTTGGCTCATTTTACCTGCAAATTCCTTCGGTTTAGTGGGTCGGTTATCCCAGAACTCGAGGTTCCGTTTGTAGGGGTTTCTAATTCCAAACATTCATATGTGGTCCGAAAACAATAAACACACCAAAAACAGGTTTGATTCTGGAGACAACATCACGCGACGATGTCCGTACCCATGATTCTACCTTTTGCCCGACATTACAATCGTGCGACTGTATTACAGTCGTGTGACTGTAAATTACAGTCGTACGACTATAATGGTTATAGCCGTGCGACTGTAATGAACAGTGCCCGATAGTGGTTTTCTTATTTTCTAAAGTCACTAGTTTTATCGATTTTGATGATTTCAAGAGTTTCTGGGAATCCAAGGGCCCGTTATCATTGAACCGAAAATCCGATTAAGGATCTAACAACTGTGAATTCTGAGAATTGAAACCAACAAAACCCCAAACCACACATCTGTATCATTGGAAATCCGAAAACCATAATATTATAGTGTACAGATGTGATTAGACCGAATTAAATCATGAAAAATCATTTAAAATGGAAAACCGGCTGTATTCTATCGAATTTAGGCTTTTCAGGCTTCTGCCCAGAGGCATACAGTCGTGCGACTATAATATACAATCGCATGACTATTCTCCAGGAACTATAATCGTACGACTGTAAATATAGTCGTACGACTATAATTACGATATTACAACTGTATTTCCGCAGACATTTTTCTGGAAAAAATTTTCAAACACAGGAACAATCACAAATCAACATGAAACAAGTTTTAAGGCCTCTCAGAGTTTACCTCTTTTGTGGTCCAGTAGTTTTGATTATCAGAGTTGGATGTGGATGTCGGAATCTGCCTAGAATCTCCAAACAACCCCAAATTCTCGAAAACGTTCCCCGAATTGATCCGAACGAAAGCCGAGTATAGTTTTGAATCAGTGATGTCAGAGTAGGGATCTCACACTATATGTTTCTGATCTCTCTTCTCTTTTTTTCCTCTTTCTCTCACTTTTTTTTTCTCTGGCAATCTCTTTCTCTATCAAGCACCTTATTTTTCTTTTTTTTTTCTTTTTCTCTCCTTTTTTTTCAGAATGATTTTTTCTCCTATTTTTCCTATAGTTTTCTAGCTCTTTTTTGCCTCTTAATTCCCGTGATTGATGCCCAAAATCCGAGCCAAATTAGAGTTCTTTCCTATTTAGGAATCTGCTGAGTCAAAAACTAGAGTCGTATGACTCTAACTATAGTCGCACGACTGTAGTGTTACAGTCCTGCGGCCATAGTTGTTACAGTCGTACGACTGTAATATATAGTCGTGCGACTGTAATCTAGAGTCGTACAACTGTAACTGTGAAGCTACAGCCATACGGCTCTAGATAGAGCCTGCACGCCTTAGTCTTATCCCACACTCACACCTAAGTCCCCTAATCACTCCACAAACCTCTCTCGGGGTTTCGGATCAAGGACTCTTATGAATTTCGAACCATTTAAGAACATTCCGGGTGTTATTCCGCTCATTCTCAGATCCAATTCATGCTCATCTATCTAACAGGTAACAACAGGTTTTCATCACAGAGGTCAGGAAAAAACCCGTGCTCAAACATACACATGCATAACTATTCGAGTAGTGAAACATAGAAACTCAAGATGTGAACACATGGTAATTTTCCCCTCTTACTACATTCTTTTCATCATAATCTAACTCGCTTATCTAGTTGGACTTATTCAGGTCGAATCATGCTTGACCTCTTCAAAATCTCCTTTCAAAACAATCACATTAGACTATAATTTTAGAATGAGTTAGGGTCCTAAGGATAGAAATTTCACAATCCATTACAAGAGTCTCACACTAGGAAAAGTTGAGATCATGACTTTTCCATCTCAAGGTTGTGAAGCACAAAAAGGATCAGCAATTTAACTTGGAAACAATTACTTGTTATGGAAATAAATTAAAGATATATTTTAAATTGTATCTTTATTTTAATTGTAATTATTTTATAATTAGGATTAGGAATAGATTTTATTCTAAGGATCCTAAATTGATAAGGATTCCTATTTTGTTTGTATTTTAATTTATTTAGTATTTTTTTCTTATTTAATCTAATTAGGAAGTTTAGACTATTTACAAGTTTTGATTATTTAGGAGTTTTATTACATTTAGGATAGTTTGCCTATAAATAGGCTATAATGTAGTTTGTAATAGATAGTTTTTGTTGATCAATAATATTTCGGAATTAATTCCAATTCCTTACTTTTGTGAATTTTGCGAAATTCAATTAGTAAAAGGCTAATTTCCAGCATCGTGTGCGATCAACGGATCTTAGTGTTTTTGTTTGAAATTTTCGCTGCATGACATTCATCGTGGTGTTCTTTTCTTTCCTTTAAAAGAAGTGCATATCTCACACTGACACCGTACAAAAGCATCAGTTAGGTGTGCCAAAACATCTAACCTTAGTCCACTTACTTTATGGATTACTTTCGGCTATAGAGACAAAATAGGCTCATGTTACTTGTAACAATCCTCTCAGATTACACAGAATCTCTTATATACTCGCCCTTTACATGTATATGAATCTTGCACTTTAATGAAATTCTTTTCACAATTTAAGCGAGACGACTTCAATCATTGAACAATCTCTCAGTTGTTCACATTTGTTAACTAATGACAAAACAATGGTAAACACTTATGTGAGTGAGCTGCTTCTCTGACCGACATGCATCTTAAAATAATAACAACAAATATTAATAAAATAATATTTGCACTAGTGTATCGTAAAAAAATAAGATGATCTCAAACATACAAAAAATGATGTATATCTGGTATAAACTCTGGGATCTTACATGTTTCATATAAACATCTCTCATGATAAGGTTAGTTAATGGATCTGCTACCTGTGAGCGGACGACGTTTTTACGGAACGCGCGGTGAAGCGGGAACTGGGGACTTTCTTTTTGAGGTGTGTGATGTGGTTTGAAAACGGGTCTTTAATCTTTCTTAAGTAAATCTTTCGTTTTATTAGAAAAACCCTTTTGTAGAAAACTTAATCGTAATTGTGAATTTTGGAAAGATAGGTTTTTAGAAAATCCCAATTTGAACTTAAAGATCTCGAAACCTAAATTTCGAAATTAGATACAGAGTCGCCACCCGGATCAGCTTATCCGAGAAATTCTGGTACAGCTCCCTACCAAGTGTAGACGCGGTACCTAATTCAGAGATTCAGGGTTCGGGCAACAAATCTACTAATCCTCACTTATTTTCAATTATTATTTCATAATGTAATGTTGCATTCACTTAATTCTACTCATTTTATCTTCTTTTTATTTTAATTAATGCTCATTCACATGACATAAATATAAATCCAAAATAAAATGCAGAAAAGTAAAAATGCAGGAAAAGTAAATAGAGGCCAAATTATACAACCCATAAAAAGAAAAAGCTCTTATCCTCACCATTACAGCTGCCTATAATACACGAAAATCTAAAAAAGTACAATCGCCCAGATACACGATTTAATCTATAAAATACATCCAAAATAAAAATAAAGAAAAATAAAAGCTGCATCCAAATACGGTTAGCACAAATAAATAAAACACACCAAAGACTCATATAGGACAGAATAGGGGTATTTTAGGAAGCAGAGTCATACATTTAGGGGGGTAACCGGGTCGACCTGATCGGTCGGCCCGGTTAGACCTTAAAAACGGTTTTTGAAATGCCCTGTAGGTTTTATGGATGAAAAACCAATTTTGAAAACCATTTGGCTCATTTACATGTATTTTCCAACTTTAGTGGGCCGGATATCCCGGGACCCGGGGGATCCCGTTCGTGTGTGGGCCTAAATTAAACATCCATCTAGGGTCCAAAAAGAATGTAAACACACCAAAATTTAGTTTTGAATAGGAAAAAAGATGCAAAATTACAAGTTTAGAGCCTAAAAGGGTCAAACTGTAATTCTACCTCGACTATAGCCGCACCACTGTAGCTTACAGCTACGCGGCTGTAATGCTCCAGAATTGTGTTCCGGCCTTCTTTTCTCGTTTTTGAAAAACATTTTGCAAATTTAGCGATTTTGGGTAACATGGGATTTCTGGAAACACACTAACTTCAATTAAACAGATCCGAAACAGATCGAAATAAGTCCGAAAATCCCTAAAAACTTGAAATCGCCAAACTTGAAATCACATCCATCAATTAAAATAAGAAAACCGGGAATCTAAGTATCCATGGATGTAATTGGACCGATAATAAACATGAAAAACACATCTAATTTGGAAACGGAAGCGTTATCGGTCGATTCGGGGCTTTTAGAGCTTCTACCCCTATAGGTTACAACCGCGCCCCTATAGGTTACAGCTGGGCGGCTGTAATCATAAGTGGGGCAGCTGTAATAAAAAATCACTTCCAAAATTGCAAAAAAATCCAAAAAACAGCAACAAACAGCAATCAAAATGAAAGAAAAAGGGATTTTTAAGGCCTCTCAGAATGTACCTTGTCTGTATTCCAGTGTTTTGGACCCCTAGGGATGAATCCGGATGCCGGGAACGCCTTGCAATCACGAACAACCCAAAATCTTGTGCGATTTCCAAAGCCCGAACGAAACTCCGAATGGGATTGAATGAGTGATTATGGTCTAAGAACGTTCTTAGAAAACTAATCCCCTCAAAGTTATTATGGTTTAAATAGATTTTGTTAAGATTTCTTTTATTATCTAGGATTAAAATGTTTAATTTTAGTCCTTTTTTTTTCTCAAAAACCCTAAGTGTGGATCTCTTTTTCTGTCAATTTCTTAATTCTCTAATTTTTTGTTTGCCTCTCTAACCCTAATCCCAATGATTAGTGTTTTATATCTCCTAGTTTGGTTAAAAATCCAAATTAAATGCTGATTTGTCACAAAAAAGGAAATCTGATGATTACAGCCGCGCGGCTATAATGTACTACAGCCTGTAGTGACCAGATTAGCCTATTTTGCTTATTTTTCATTCTTTTCTTCGGTTTTCTTAAATACTCACTTGAATTCCTTCAGGGTTCCGCACCAAAACTTTGTCACACATATTCGGGGTCACCCGAGACATTTCCGACATCATCCCGGTCATTTCGAATCTGCTTCACGTTTATCCATGAAAAAGGTAATAATGGCTTTCATCACCGAGGTCGGAAAAAAACCCGTGCTCACACTACCATGTCATGAGTAGATACAAATTTCATGTTAACCTCTTTATGTGTTACTACATCCTTGACAAAATGATACTTAATCTCTATATGCTTGGACTTGCTATGAAATCTTTGATCCTCAGCAAACGATATAGCAGATTGACTATCATTGTTTATCACTACTGGAGCAGTCAAGGAAGTTATACATAAATGGTTCATAAACTTATTTAACCATATTACCTCTTGGACTCCAAAAAAGTATGACACATACTCTGCTTCCATCGTGGATAAGGTGACATAGCTTTGTTTCTTATTACTCCATGATATTGCACCATTACCAAGCAAGAAAATAAAACAGAAGTGAATTTCCTCTCATCCATGTCTCCAGCCCAATCTACATTTGTGTATCCTCTCAAATGCAGATCTTTGCCTTGATAACATAGACAGCAATCCCTAGTGGCTTCAAGGTACCTTAGTATCCTCTTCACAACCATCTAATATGCTTCTCCTTGATTGGATAGATTATTTTCTAGTGCAATTGCTAAATCAACTTAACTTTCTCTTCATGTATGGTTGCCCGATGCCATGGAAAGCCCTACTCCTATTTCGGCTTTGATACATGTTGCTAATCTACTCATCGTGCCAACTACATGGTAGATATTTGGTTTTATACATATCATAATGTACATGAGGCTACCCACGACACTCGCATAGGTACACATATTAGCACTAAAAGTCACTCCCTTAAACATCAGGCAATTTACAAGCTTACAGTTGCTCATATTGAATAATTTAAGAACCTTGTTGATGTATATCACTTGAGACAAAGCTAATAGCTTTTTTGAACGGTTTCTCAAAATCTTAATCCAAGAACATATGCAGCTTCACCCATATCTTTCATCTTAAAACTTGAGGTTAACCAAGCTTTGATTTATTTCACATATTCCATGTCATTTATAGCTATCAAAATGTCATCAACGTATAATGACATAATCACAAATCTGCTTCTAGAGCTTCAATTACCTTTAAGCCATTTGATGTCATCACATTATGAAATCAAAAGTACCACTATCTAGAAGATTGTTTAAGGCTATAAATTGATCTTTTCAACTTGTAAACAATTTATTTGTGTTAGTGTATGCCCTAGTCCCAAGGCATTGTATCTCATTTGTATTGTACACTATGGTTTACGTAACATACATTAGTGTGTTATTAATAAAGGCATAATTGTTTTAGTAATTTCTTATGCAATTAATAGTAACAAAGTATCCATTAATTGTTTTTGTACTCATGATTATCAGTAACATTCTTCAAGCAGTAAGACCATGAGTAAGGAATCAAACACAATAATAAATCTATCCCTAGTTTGTTAGAATCATGGTAATGATAATAACCAAAGACTAGCATGTGGCTTGATTTTATGGTAGTGTCTTACAGACCATTAGACATGGATTGTCAATCAAGGACATGGGTACATGTTAGGTTACGTGGTACTGGATCGATCCACTTTGAGAACACCATATGATCTGTATATCATAGGTGATTTTCAAGTAGTACTTGTATAGGATCCTTAGACATGATATTCCTATAGGCCAATATGCGAACTCATATGGTTTGATGTATGCCTAATGGGCTTGTAATAAGGTGCCAAGTATAGGTATGGTTAGGTATGCCAGTGATTATTGTAGGACTAGTAGGAATGTGAAGGGATATGCCACTCTGTTAACTCAGAGCAGATATCACTAGCCACTTGATGAGTAGGACTGATAAGAGTATGACAACACCCATGTAAGCAATCACTGGGTGATTACTCATTTGTGAACTTCAGTCTACTCGGAATCAAGGAATGTCTATGCAGCTTCAGAGGATAACATTGCCATGCCTCTTGCAGGAATGCCTATGCAGCTTCAGAGAATATACAAGTTACTATAGGGTTTATGCCTCACATAAGATTAATGACTTTGTTTTATTTGGGTAGCTGTAATGGTTTGCTAGAACCCACTTGCAGCTTGTGGGCCTTAAGGTTTTGGGCCCACTGCCAATATAATACGAACCCATATGATCGCACACAAAGATATCTGAATGGGATTGTCACGGACTTTATATATATTGGTTATATATTATATGGAACTTTATGTTAATTATATTTATTTAATTTGCGGTAAAGTCAAAATTAATATAATTAACTAAGGGAGAAATTTATTTTAGCCTATTAATTTGTTTACTTGGTGTAATTAAATAGGTTTTGGCTAAGAGAGAAAAATTGGGTTAGCTCCATTTTCGGTCCCATGTTAGCACACTATTGCATTCGATAAGCATCCATGTGCGTAAGGGTGGAGTTTTGTCGCAAAAGCAAGGATTTAATTCAATCTCTATTGCAGGAACGACATATGATTTAAATTGCTTTCTGGTTGAGTCTTGTTGATTCTTATTCCATAATCTGTTGAATTTGTTCCTAGAACAAATTCGAGTGCAAGGCAAAATCATTTCTACTGTGATTTTAATTTTTTATTTTGCATTGGCAGAATCCCAATAGTGGTATCAGAACATGATTGTTTTTTTATTATAGAATTTTGATTTTAGGGTTCTTAATTTTTATTTCAATTGGTTTTTTATTTGATTTTGGTGGAACACTAGCATTTGCTTTAGGGTTTTTATGGATGTTTTTCCCTAAAGTTTTTTTTATTTGTTGCTTTTTGAAAAAAAATAAACATGGATTATCGAGATTTTGGGCCAGCAGCAGCTGCAATTTCTTTTGAAATTGTAGCAGCTGTCGGCCGCCGTAGTAACCAGCAGTTGCGTGCTTTAATTGGTTTGGATTGTTGGATTTTTCCAGGTTTTTTTATATTTTTCTCAAGCCCAACACGTGTTTTAATTAGTTTTAAAATTCGTGTGCTTATTTATGCTATTGGTTTCATATGGTTTCTTATGTGATTTATTTCATACATGGGATTTAATTTTTGGTAAGTTAAATTGGTAAAGGAAATTGGCTTGGGTTTTTCTTGCCACAAAAAACTAAGCGGCTAATTTTGGATTCGTGGTTGCCCCATTCCAATAGGTGCAATTGGTTTGCAATGAGTTGGAGGCCCACGCTCGTAACCAGGCTTTAAACCATGATTGTCAAAATTTGGTGATTTCCATAACGGCTATGACATGTCATTAAAATTGGATTAATTCCATGCATTTTAACATTTATAATATTATGCAATAATGTGTATACTTGGTGCATATGGTATTGGCATTATTGGGCCTAGATTCATGTTTGGGTTGTATTAATTTTGGATTTGGTAAATACGGCTTGCCTGCTATTTTTATTTTATTGTAATTTTATTTATTAAATAGATAGGTTTTTCTTTGATAAATTGTAATTACTCAAACCCAACATGGAGGGGAGGCCCAGTTGGTGACAAACCCACAAGAGAATGTAAACCCAATCTGATGGAAGCCTACAAGCTAGTATAGGTTTACTAGTTTTTCCATTAGGATGTAAAATTAGGCCCATAATGTCTCATTTATTTATTGCTTATTTCTATTGTTATGCATGAATTATTTCTCCAATTAAAACCCGCGGTTATGCATGTAAGCCCATTTAAAATTGGAATTCCTTGAAATATTAAGTTGATTAAAAGTGCTTCCCATATTTGAACCTTATCGAAATGTGTATAGACTAATATGGGCCGTGCAAAAGATGGGTGCATTAGGGTATCTACATTTTGTAAAAGGTTAAGGGTATTGGGTACGCCTAAAAACTTGAATGACGGTTTGACTTAACATAGGTAGTACGAAAGCACTGGCCCCAAGCATAGATGGGTAAGTGCTAATAAGCTCATCAAACCAAGAGTCCCTAGGTTGGGGTTGGATGAAGTTCCTATCAAAATAAGTTAAGGCTTAGGTGTACAAGCTTAGCTTGACTAAGTCTTAATAAAATATGGATCTTGGCCCGCTTACCTTGCAACACTAACTAAATAAATTTAATTGGGATCATTTATTTATTAAGTAGGCCGTTAAAAGTCCTTTTATTAATCATATCTTTTGAATCTTTCTACATAGAGTAAAATGGCAAACCATATCCGTCCTTAAAAAGGACAAACTATTTGGACCTAACTTCTTGGACTGGTCACAAAACTTGAGGATAGTTCTGAGACAAGAGTCTAAGGAGTATGTGCTAGATAGGGCCTTGCCAAGGGCACCTCCTCGTAACACTCTACCAGAGGTGGTGGAGGAATACAATATTTTTAGAAAGGACAACCGGGATGTCACTTGCCTTATGTTAGTGACAATAGTCCCTGAGTTACAAAAGCAGTTCATGGAGATGAACGCCTTTGCTATTTTAGCTCATCTCAAGGAGATGTTTAAGAATAAGCACATTAAGAGAGGTCCTTGACGACAAAGGTATTTAACTCCTATAGGATGATGGCTAGGACACCTATGATTACTCATATACTCAAGATTAAAGGCTATATTGATACATTAGCTCTTCTTAGTGCATTAGTCTCGCAGGAGTTGGTGATTGACACAATCCAGGGATCACTTCTTGAGTCTTTTGACCAGTTCATCCTGAACTATAACATGTAAGGGATGAACAAGACTGTAGTTGAGCTACATGGGATGCTTAAAAGAGTATAACAGTCGGTCAAGAGGACCACCCCGGTGCTCATGGTGAACAAGGGGAATGCTCCTCTTGCAAAGGCAAAGGCAAAGGCTGAGGCCAAAGCCAAGGCTAAGAAGGCTAAGCCTACTATGAGCAGACAATCCTTAGAATGGGTCCCAAGGCCGGGCTAGAGCTTTTTGAATTTAGGGCTTTTGTTTTTGGGAACATAGTTTTGGAGGTTTCGAGAAAGGTGAAACAAAAAGGAATGATTGAAACCAATTCCTCCCACCTTAAAGGTTGATAGGAGTCACCACCGACTCAGCTCTTACTAGGAAATTGTGATATAGCCAAGCCCGACAAGGATTCCTATACCTTTAAGTTGGTGATTATGGTTCGGACAAACTACCTATTCCTACTTCATTTTGAAATAACTTTAACCTTACCCAATATTCGTCTTTTGTTATTTAATTCCTATTTCGTATTCAACCCTAATTATATTTTCTATATGCTAACATAAACAGCCATAAATAAATATAGAAAGCAATAAATAAATTCAAGAAATAAAATTATTACAACCAAATCGAATAAACTAACCTAGAGGATATAATTGATAAAAAGGGATAGGGAGTACATATCACCTAGATACACGAGAATCGATTATTTACAATAGCCCAAATACATGAAATAAATTAAAAATTGAAAGCAAACATGCTTCTAACCTAACATACATCTACCTACAAAATAGATGTTAATGACATAAATAAAATATATACACATTGGACTCAAATAAGACATAATGGGATAAAGAGATAGCTCGGGATTAGGCATTTAGGAGATAATCAAGAAAACCCGACAGGTTTACATGGTTGGACCTAGAAAATAGTTTTTATAAATGCCCCACATTTTGGCTTGGAGAAAAAAATTTTTGAAAATGATTTTTACCAATTTAATTATTATTAAGCATGCCAAGTGTGGGTCAGATATCCAGTAATTTGCTAGAAATTCTTTTCGTTCGGGTCCTAAAATTCTTTGAAATTAAACTAAACCATAGGCATATAAACACCCAAAAATCATTTTTCAATAATAAATAATGCACAAAATAAATAAAGAAAGAAACTAAAAATAAATCCTAGAAAAGCAAGAAGAGCCGTACGACCTAAAAGATAAGTCGTGTGGCCTAAAGATAAGCCGTATAGCCTAAATCTAATTTTTTTAGAAAATGTTCAAAATTAATTTTCAAGAAGATATGTGTGTTGGTGTGCCCTACTTCTTAGGGCATTAGATTCTTGTATTTTGTATTATACATTAAGACTCATTGTATGAATACATTATTTGTGTCACATTAATAAAAGCAATTAATCTATTTCATTTATATCTTATGCTATAATATGAGTAGAGTATCCATTGATTGATAATTATAAAACCTATCCCAGGTCTGTTCTAATCGTGGAAACTAATAGAACCACAGACTTGTATATTCGATGACTGTATGGCAGTTCTCAACTAGCCATAGTACTTGTATAGTCAGTCATGAATATAGGTACATGTCGTTGACATGGGACTGGATCGATCCGCACAAGAAAGCCACATGGTTGTCGCGTCATAGGTCTTTCTTGAGTAGGTCTCTCTTGTCCTCAGACCAGATTTCATTATAATATCAATATGGAATCCGGTTCACTTTGACATACGCCTAATAGGTCTGTAAAAGGATGCTAAATACGAGTATGATTGGGTGGACCGATGAACATGTTGATATTGATGATGAAGTCATGGAATTGCCACTCGGGTAACACTAAGATGATATCATTGGCCACTGGATGAGTGAGACTGATAAGTGTATGGCCATACCCAAGTAAGTCGGTGCTTATTTGATTAATCAGTCAACTCAAGATCAAGAAATATAATAAACAATAGAAGAGGATGACATACACCATGCCTCTTGTTTATTCATATCGATATCGTTAGGCAAAGGACACTATGAGATTACTACCGGGTGAGTGTCTTCTAAAGATTGCTGTATCTCTGCCTTAATTGGGGCTGTAATGGTTTGCTAGAACCCACTTACAGTCTGTGGGCCTTGGGCCTACTGCTAACATAAAGATAGACCCATAGGATCGTGTACATAGATCAACTGAGTTGGAACTTATAGAAATTGTACATGTAATGCACATTGGAAGGAATGCGTTAATTAATTAGTTGACATTCGGTGTCAAGGTAATTAATTAACATTGGGTTGAATTTAATTTAATTAATAAGTTTACATAATGTAATTAATTAATTTATTAATTAATTGAATTACATAAAGTAAACAATTAATTAAATAATTTTCCTAAGTAGGAAAATTAAATACATGTATTGTATTTACTTAAGTGTGATTTAATTTTATTTAGGGGGTAATTAAATTTAGCCAAATGGAATTAAATTACATAGTATATACTTTTTAATTAAAGTTTATTTATGTAATTATAATCCTAGTGGGCTTGGGTTTAATTAACCTAATTATTTAGGTAGGAACGCTGTCCAATCCCGACCTAGGGACTCTCGGTTTGATGGGCTTGTTGGCACTTACCCATCTGTGCTTAGGGCTAGGAGAATCCTACTACCCACGCTAAGTCAAAACCTCCATCCAAGTGTTAGAGTAACCTATACTCCAACCCAATACAAAATGATGATACTTCAGTGCATCCAGCGAGGGCATGGTCTACAATTGGCCTATCCCCACTTCGAGTCGGTTTTGAATAAGGGAAGCACTTTTAAACGACTTAGTAATTTCCATTAGGTAATTAGATTCATTTTAATAGCGGCTTACATGCATAGGCAGGTGAAACTGGGTTTACATCATACATACATTTAAATAAATATAGAGCATAATTAAATAAGTAAAATGGACTGCTATGGGCCTATATTACAACCTAATATAATTCTAGTAAACCTATACAGAAAATACATCAGGTGGGCCTCCTTTTCCTTCCTTCTGGGCTCGCCTCTCCACTGGGCTCACCTCTCCACTGGGCTTCTTCTTTACAAATTTTATAATAAATAAATAAAATAAAATTACATTAAAAAAAAAGGCATGCTGGCCGTATTAACCCAAAAAGAAAAATTACAACCCAACTTGAATAAGGCCCAATAGCATCCATACATACATTCAATCATACAAATATGCATCCGATACATAAATTTATAAATATGTTATAATGCATGAATTTAAGCCCATTTTAATTATGTCTAAAGCCATTATTTTGAAATCGCTAATTTTGGCCCATCATGGTTCTAGCACTTAACGGGCTTTGGGCCTCCAGTCCAGGCAGATAACTGCTCCCACTGGAATTGGGAAACCATGAGTCCATATTAGCCGCCCGGGTAATTGTGCCAAAATAACCCGAACCACTTTCAATTAACCATATTAATTTCCAAAATTAATATCCCATGAATAAAATTAAAAATTTCATCCAACAAAATATGCGCATTTAAATTACAAAATTTTAAACACGCAAAATTTTAAAACCAATTAAAATTTTAAAACTGGGCCTGGCCCAAAAACCCGCCAAATCCAAAATCGGGCCCGGCCCGCCATGCTGCAGTGCGCGCCCCAGCAGCAAGCTGCCGAGGGGCACAGCCCCTCAATCCTTTTTTTTTTTTTTGCAGAAAATAAATAAATATAATCAACCAAAAATAAAACCACATAATCAAATAGAAAACGTACATATAACCAAATATGCATAACCAATTTCCATTTGAAAATCCAATGGGGAAAAATACAAAACCCAATCCAAGAATTCCAAATCAAAATCCATCAATCTCTATAGATCAAAAGCCCGCTCTGATACCACTGTTGGGATTTTTCACCGGAAATCACCGAATAAAAGCGGAAGAACGCGATGATTTCCTCAAATCCGTGCCCATGAGCAATTGAAATGGAAATTAAAAACATTAAAATTTAACTAGAAGAGAATCAATTCTCACCTGGAATATCTCTTCTAGGATGGCTGTAGAAATCGAAACCGATTCCCTCCACTCTCACGTACATGAATGCCTATGGAGTCCAACCCGTGCTAGCGGCGGATTAAGAGAAGAGAGAAAATTCCATTGCTATGGCCAAAATTTCAGCCTTCCCCAAAAACTATTATGGCCAAAATTCCATTAAGGAAAAACCTCCAATTAGCTTTAAGTCATGGCCTATATTTATTGGGTGTTTTAACTTTTTTCTATAAATGGAATTAATGCCATAATTCCATAAATCCTAATTAATTAGTAAGATTTAATTCCTAATCAATTCTAATTTAATTTCTACGTATTTATTTATATAATACCATATTATATAAGATACATGTCATTTAAATTAAATAGATTTGCCAATTGGAATTAACCAATAAATTAATTTATGATTTGACTAGAAACAAATACATATAAACCTATACATGTATTAAATTTCCACCGGGAAATTTATTCACAAGTTAATTTATTTAAATCAACTTTGTCCAACCCAATAAATATAAATATATGTCAATTAAATTATATTGACCAATCCAATTGATCTTTAATTTAATTGATTAATATTTATCTCTTCAATTAGTATACACTAAGAATACAGGTGATCCGACTAGTTCGAACTCAGACATTCTATGTGTATGATCCTGTGGGCCCGTCTTTATGTTGGCAGGGGGCCTATGGCGCACAGACTGCAAGCGAGCTCTGGCAAGCCACTACAGCCCCCAATTAAGATGGAGATAGCAGTCCAACTGTAATCGTAACCCTGTAGTTTAAACTTGTATATCCTATGTCATCTATATCGGTTTCCAACACAGAGGCATGGATTGATCACCCTCTTTTGTGTCCGGACATTTACTTGATCCCAAATGAACTGATGCTCACAAACAAGTTCCAACTTGTTTGGGTGTGGCCACACTCTTATCAGTTACATTCATCAAGAGGCCGGTGATATCTTCTTAGTGGACTACTAAGTGACATTTCCCTTCTGCATATCCATAGTACTGCCATGCTCAATGACATACCCGAACATACCCATACTTGGCACCCTTTTACAGGCCCTTTAGGCATACACCAAAGTATGCCACTTCACATACAGCACCATCATATAGTTAGGTCAAAGGATCCATACAAGTACTACACCAGAATCACTTGTGATACTTTACCATGTGGATTTCTTATTTAGTGGATATATCCAGTACCATGCCCTTTTTACATGTACCCCTTAACTAGGTTGACATCCCATGTCCAATGACCAGTAAGACACTACCATACAACCAGGCTAATGATAGTGTCTAGTTCCATTCATTCCCATGACTAGAACAGACTACGAATCTCTTTATGGTCATATCATTTTCCTTATCCATGGTCTTACTGCCAAGTGCATGACACTTGTCGACATGGATATGGATATGTCGATTGGATACTCTATTTAAAACATAGCACAAGGTATATAATAAATAGATTAATGCCTTTATTTAATAACACAAAATGTATAATACATAAATCCAATAAATGTACAATACAAATACAAGGACCAATGCCTCAGGACTAGGGCATATCCAACACATTTATGGATTGAAACAGGTATCTCAAAGTTGTATCTTTGATTTGATGAAACAATTAGGGAATTTGGCTTTATTAAAGATGAAGATGAGCCTTGTGTGTACAAGAAGGCTAGTGGGCGCACTGTTACATTCGTGGTCCTATACGTAGATGATATCCTACTCATTAGAAACAAGGTACCAACATTACAAGGGGTTAAGCAGTGGTTAAGTAAATGTTTCGCAATGAAGGACTTAGACAAAGCCGAGACAATCCTAGGGATTAAGATCTATAGGGATAGATCTCGTCGACTTCTCGGCCTAAGTTAGAAAAGAACATTGACAAAGTTCTAAAAAGGTTTAGCATGGATATGGCAAAGAAAGGCTTCTTGCTTGTAGTTAGCAAAAGGGACTCTCCCACCAACACGATGGAAAGGGAGAAGATGAAGTTGATCCTATATACTTCAGCTATAGGATCTATCATGTACACCATGTTATGTACTAGACCTGATGTTGCCTTTGCACTAAGTATGATGAGCTAGTACCAATCAGACCCCGGAGAGGCCCATTAGGTGGCCATCAAGGCTATCCTGAAGTACCTTAATAGGTCTAAAGATAGTAGTGACTGGGTACACTGATGTTAGTTTTCAGACGGACCAAGATGAACATCAGTTTTAGTCTGGTTATGTGTTTTTATTACATGGTGGTGCTGTAAGCTGGAGGAGCTTAAAGAAACCAATAATTGTTGATTCTAAAACAGAAGCTGAGTACATTGCAGCAATGGATGCTACAAAAGAATTTGTTTAGATGAGAAAGTTTGTCACCAAGCTACGAGTAGTCCCCACTATCCAAGATCTAGTTGACATCTTCTACAACAACAATAGGGCCATTACACAAGCAAAGGAGCCCCGATCTCATAAAACTCCAAACACGTACTCAAAAAATTTCACCTTGTACGAGATATCGTTGGACGAGGTGATGTGACGATTTAAAGGGTGACACTAAGAACAATGTCACTGATCCACTCACCAAAGCGTTTGCTCAGACACATCAAGAGGGTCCTATTAGATCTATAGGGATTAGGCCTATGCCTAATTAGAACTAGTGCAAGTGGGAGATTGTTAGTGTATGACCTAGACCTAAGGCATTAAATCTCATTTGTATTGTACATTATGGTTTATGTATCATACATTAGTGTGTTATTAATAAAGGCATAATTTGTTTTATTAATTTCTTATGCAATTAATAGTAACAAAGTATCCATTAATTTTTTTTTACTTATGATTGTCGGTAACATTCTCCGGGCAGGAAGACCATGAGTAAGGAATCAAACGCAGTTATAAATCTATCCTTAGTCTATTAGAACCATGGAAACAATAATAACTAAAGACTAGCATGTGGCTTGATTGTGTGGTGGTGTCTTACCGATGATTGGACATGGATTATCAATCAAGGACATAGGTACATGTTAAGTGTGAGCATGGATTGTTGTTTAACCTTTATAATGAAGCTTTCCGGTTATCCTTTATCTGGAGCTATCTAGAACATCAGCCGGTGAAGCAAAGAATAGATTCTAACTCATGTCGAAACGAACTGAAAATCATCAAAATCAAAAAAGGAGATTATTACTTTGAAAGATGGGCCATATGACCTAAGTCAAAAGGAGGCATGGCTCAACTAAAGTGGGTTGTGGAAGAGAGGTACTTAAAGTAGATACAACTAGATTTCAAGAAGAGCCATATGGCTCAACAATAAGGCCGTATAGTCTAATTTTCGAAGCAGATGGGCTGTACGGCCCATCCTTGAAGTCTGAAATTGCAGGCCAAGTTGACCAACTTGAGGCAGAATAAAGAATACTATCTTAGAAAGCAAAAAATTAAAAAAAAGAAGAAAAAAGCCAATTCTCTCTGCTTAGAAACAAGACCACACCCACAGCCCTTCTCTATCTTCATCATCTTTAATTCCTTTTTGTTTTCTTAAGGACAAAAGCCAAAAAGGACTCAAACCAAATCCCTTCTCAACACTTAAGCTTCACTTTGGCATGTACAAAAACGATAGTTCAAGGTTATCAGTGACTGCATTTCGATCCTCAACAAGTTTCGGTTCATTTTCACGAGTTAAAATCAGCTTCTGAGCTTGAAGGATCAAATTTGGACAATTCCATCAAAATCTGGATAAATATATTAAAGGTAACTTCTAAGAGGCCATAAAATCCAATCTTTTCATTCATGCATTTTTTGATTTATTGATGCTGAAAATAAAAAATCTGTGTTATGTAAGTTTTAAAATTAGGCCTTACAGCCTATATTTTAGGCCACACGGCCTATCTTTGGAGAAAATTGAGCCGCATGGCTCATCAATGGCCCCTGAGTCTTGTTGCTGAAATTTTGTCTATTTTTTGGGATTTTTTGTTCTGTGTAATCCGAAGAGAAAATCTCTGATTTCTAAGTCTAATATATTGATAAACCCCCAAAGGAACTGAAAACCAAAAAGGAGAAAGCACCAAAATGAATTTCTATGTGTTAAAATTACAAATAAAAAATCTACTTTTTCCCTGTTAGAGTTGGGCTGCATAGCCCTCTTTTTTGGAAAAATAGAGCCATACAGTCTTGTTCATATAGATTTAGGTCGTACGATCCAATCTTACTTGAGATCAGTGAAGGCACTACCTGTGAGCATGGATATTTGTGCGACCTCTATGATGAAGCTTCTCGATTAACCTTTATCTAGAATTACTAAGCAAAGAATGGATTTTAACTCATGCCGAAACAAACCAAAAAACCCCTGGAATTGAAAAAAGAGATTTTCACTTTGGAAGATGGGCTATACGGCCCAAATCAAAAGAAAGCACGACCCAATTTCAGTGGGTTAAGCCGTGGAAAAGAGCTACTTAAAATGGATATAGCTGTATTTCAAAGAAGAGCCATACAGCTCAGAAGTAAGACCGTACGACTTAATTTTGGAGGTAGATGGGCTGTACAGCCCATCCTTAAAGTTAGAAAATGCAGGCCAAGTTGACCCACTTGAGGCAGAATAAAAAATCATTTTCTAAATGCAGTAAAAACAGAGAGAAATGATTATGGAGGGCAGGATTTCATTACAGGAAAGTAAAAGAAAAACTAATTTTTTCTCCCAAGCACTAACACTCTCCATGGCCTAACTCCTCTACACCTTTATCATCTTCATCTTCAACATTTTCTGAACACATTTATCCCGTATATTAGAATTTTTGAAACTGATTTTCAAGAGGAAAACTGACACCGAACGAGTTTGTTTTAACCTCGAATCACCTCAAAGATTATGAATTAATAAACAGGGGTTAAGGTTTAAGTGTTTAGGAGTGGAAGGTTTGAGTTTGTAAAGAAGAAGTGGAATGGTGGGTTTCTGTTTCTCGGTTGTTTTCTCTGTTTCTCTCTTTTCTTTCTCAAGCTCTCAATCTCTTTGCTTTCTAGTTGCTAGGGTTTCTTTTGTTATAGCTAAGAAATCCCCCTTCCCTTCTCTATCTTTAGTTTTCCTTTTACAGACATATTTTTTTGTTTCTTTTTTATTTCATCCATACCCATCCCATACAAGATACCCTGTTTCTGCATCATTTTGTTTTCCCGACTGTCAATAGAGTCGTGCGGCTCTATTTAAAGCTGTACATCTTTATTTAGAGTCGTGCGGCTTTAAATTTTTTTATCCAGAAAACAATTCGTGGATTTTTGGGTATCTGCTTGACCCTCTTCCAAATAAAGCCATGTGGCTATAACTAGAGCGTGCAGCTTTAATTATAGCCTTGCGGCTTGTGATTCTTAAATTCGTTCAATTTTCGGTTTTCTTCCTTTGAATCGATTCCTGTGGAAACTGAATATTAGAGGATAACTAATTTGGTTTTCATCATTAAGGTCGGAAAAGTCTGCGCTTACAGATACCCACCACCTTAGGCATTAAAACGTGATGAACCTCTATCCATACACATTCATATTCATATACACCATTGCAAGCCATGTCTTAGTTCTAACCTCAGGCATTCAAAAAACGCCGAACCTCTATCCATACACACTCGTGTATGAATACACCATCACAAGCCACGTCTTGCTTCTAACCTCAAACATTCAAAAACACTGAACCTCTATCTATACATAATCATGTATGAATATACCGTTGCAAGCCATGTCTTGCTTCTAAACTTAGGCATTCAAACACGCCGAACCTCTATTCATACACACTCGTGTACGAATACACTGTTGTAAGCCATGTTTTTCTTCTAACCTTAGGCATTTAAATACACTGAACCTCTGTCTGTACACACTCATATACGAATACACCTATCGTAAGCCATGTCTTATGCCTAATTTCAGGTGCTTAAATACACTAAACCTCTGTCCATATACACTTATGTATGAATACACCGTTGTAAGCCATGTCTTGCTTGTAGCCTTAGGAGTTCAAATGTGCCGAACCACTATCCGTACACACTGGTGTATGAGTATGCTATCCTAAGCCATGTCTTGCTTCTAACCTTAGGGGTTCAAACACACCAAACCTCCATCTGTGCACACTTATGTATGAGTATACCATTGCAAGCCACGTCTTGCTTCTAACCTTAGGCATTCAAACACGTCGAACCTCTATCCATACACATTCGTGTATGAGCATGCCTTTATAAGTAGCATCCTTAGGCGTACAAATACGATGAACTTCTATTCGTGCACACTCGTGTATGAGTACACTTTTACAAGTATCATCTTGTATCCAACCCTAGGCGTTCCAATACACCAAACTTCTATCCGTACACACTCATGTACAAGTACACCTTTACAAGTAGTGTCTTGTAGCCAACCCTAAGCATGCCAATACACTAAACTTTTGTCCGTACACACCCATATATAAGAACACCTTTACAAGCAACGTCTTGTATCCAACCTTAGGCATACCAATATGCCGAAACTCCATTCGTACACACTCATGTGGGAGTACACCTTTATAAGCAATGCCTTGTATCCAACCCTAGGCATACCAATATATCGATACTGTTGGATATGCCCTAGTCCAGAGGCATTGGACCTTGTATTTGTATTGTACATTTATTGGATTTATGTATTATACACATTTTGTGTCATTAATAAATGCATTAATTCATTTATTATATATATCTTGTGCAATATCTTAAATGAAGTATCCAATGGACATATCCATATCCATGATGATAAGTATCATGCATTTGGCAGTAAGACCATGGATAGGGAAAACGATATGAGCATAAAGAGATCCATAGTCTGTTCTAGTCATGGGAATAAATGGAACTAGAGACTATCATTAACCTCGTAGTATGGCAGTGTCTTACCGGTCATTGGACATGGGATGTCAACCAAGTTAATAGGTACATACAAAAGGGGCATGGTACTGGATAGATCCACTAAACGAGAAATCCACATGGCATAGTATCACAAGTGATTCTCGTGTAGTACTTGTATGGATCCTTTGACCTGACCATATGATGGTGTTGCATGCGAGGTCGTATACTTAGGGGTATGCCTAAAGGGCATGTAATAGGGTGCCAAGTATGGGTACTTTCGGGTACGTCACCAAGTATGGCAGTGCTATGGATATGCAGAAGGGATATGTCACTCAATAGTCCACTAAGAAGATATCACCGGCCTTTTGATGAATGTGACTGATAAGAGTGTGGCCACACCCCAAACAAGTTGGAACTTGTTTGTAAGCATTAGTACATTCAGGATCAAGTTAATGTCCGAACACAAAAGAGGGTGATCGATCCATGCCTCTGTATTGGACACCAATATCAATGAAATGGGATATACAAGTTCAAACTACAGGGTTATGATTACAGTTGGACTACCATCCCCATCTTAATTGGAGGCTGCAGTGGCTTGCTAGAGTCTGCCTATAGTCTATGGGCTATAGGCCCACTGCCAACATAAAGATGGGCCCACGAGATCATACACATTGAACGTCTGAACACGGACTTAAGGAATCGGCTATATACTTGGAGTATACACACTAGAGAGAGAGGATTATATTAATTATATTATAAAGATCAATTGGATTGATCATAATAATAAAATTCATATTTGATTGGTGTTCTCATAATTAATTAGATTAATTTATGAGATTATTTTCTAGGTGGAAATATTGCACATGTATGGGTTTACATGTATCCTAATTTTAAGTTTGTCAAATTTAATTCCATGGTAAAATTAATTGATCAAATTAATTTTAATTTAAATTTACAAAACATATTATATGGTATAATATATTAGGATACATGTTAAATAAAAATTAAGTTTGATAATCAATTGGACCAAGGGAATTAAAATTGAATTGGGTTTGAAAAGGAGAAAAGAGCCCACGTAGAATAGGGAAGCTTGGGTTGAAATTTTTACTCAAAAATTTCAGCCCACTAGGTCATAAAAGACCTAGGGATTTCAGCGAAGGAGTGGGTGCAAGCCATAGCCAAAATTCCTTGCCTCTCTCTCTCTCAAAAGTTTTCGATTTCCAACTCTAGCACGGGTCGTGTTCCACAGGCGTTCGTGTATGTGAACGAGGAGGGAATCTACGTTGATTTCTGCAGCCATCTCTAGAAGAGATACACCTGGTAAGAGTTTAATCTCTTCTTGATAAAATTTTGATTTTGCAATTTTCATCTCAATTGCTCTTGGGCAAGGATTTGAGGAAATTGTCGCGATCTTTTGCATTTATTCGGATGATTTCTAGTGAAAATCCCAACAGTGGTATCAGAGCGGGCTTTTGATCCATGAAAATTGTTTAATTGGATTGAATCCCTTGGATTTAAAATTGGATTTTTTATTTGGGATTCTTGGATTGGGGTTTGTGATTTTTCCCCATTGATTTTTGCAATTGAAATTAAATTTGCATGTAGGTTTATGTTTAATTTAATTTTATTGGTTGGATGTGATTCTTGGTGAATTATTTTGGTTTAGCTGCAATTTTTATTTTTTGGAAAAAATGACGGGCTATTTTCGGGCATGCAGGACTGCCGGCGGAAACAGCGGCAGCAGCCGCTGCACCAGCAGCAGCGGTCGCTGGTTCCAGCAGCAGCAGCTGCTGCTAGGGCAACTTTGTTGCCCTATCTGCAGCGGGCCGGGCCTAGTGTTTTGGATTTGGCGGGTTCGGGCCCGATGCCCAGTTTTAAAATTTTAATTGGTTTTAAAATTCGTGTGTTTAAATTTTTGCAATTTAAATGCGCATGGTTTCTTGAATGAAATTTTAATTTTATTCATTGGATATTAATTTTGGAAATTAATATGGTTAATTGAAATTAGTTCGGGTATTTTTGGCACAATTACCTAGATAGCTGATATGGACTCATGGTTTCCCAATTCCAGTGGGAGCAGTTATCTGCCTGGGTTGGAGGCCCAAAGCTCGTTAAGGACTAGAACCATTGTTGGCCAAAATTGGTGATTTCAAAATAATGGCTTAGACATAATTGAAATGGGCTTAATTTCATGCATTATAACATGCTTATAAATTGATGTATTAGATGTATTTTATATGATTAAATGGATGTATGATTGGATGCTATTGGGCCTTATTTCAAGATGGGTTGGGTAAATACGGCCTACATGTCGTTTTTCTTTTTTTTTTTTAACGTAATTTTATTTTATTTATTTATTTTAAAATTTGTAAAAGAAGAAGAAGCCCAATGAAGTAGTGAGCCCAAGTGGAGAGGCAAGCCCAGAAGGAAGGAAGATGGAGGCCCACCTGATGTATTTTCTAGTATAGGCTTACTAGAATTATATTAGGTTGTAATATAGGCCCATAGCAGTCCATTTTACTTATTTTATTATATTTTATATTTATTTGCATGTATGTATGTACGATCCAAACCCATTCTCACTCGCCTTATGCATGTAAGCCGTTAATAAAATGAATCTAATAACCTAATGGAAATTGCTAAGTCGCTTAAAAGTGTGTGAACACGGAATTTTCGGGGTCTAAAAAAAAAAAAAACGCAGCATTGATTACCGCAACTGTAATTACAGTCGTGGGTTTACCTTTAGAGTTGTACGATTGTAATCCTATTACAGTTGTACGATTGTCAAATCGGGGGCAGGTTGCAAAACCCATACCCCTTTGAATTAAAAATTGGGAAAAATCTTAAGCATTTAATGCTCAAGATTTTCCAAAAAGAAGAAATAAAAGGAAGCCAAAAAGAAAGAGAAAGGGACTTTGGACTTTTGGCCATTTTTTTCTGCGTTAGAGCAAATTTAGAGAGAGAAAAAGAAAGAAAAAGAGGGAAGAGAGAAAAGAGAAAAAACCTTACTTTCTTCTACCTTTTTCTTCCTGATTTCTTGGGGTTAATGATTAAAATGAATTAGAAACCTTAGGTTAATCTTCACACAAGAAATTTAACTCATCTCTGGACATAAACGAGATCAAAATCGTAGCTTTTTGGAGGATTTTTGGACTTCATTTGCAACCTTGACATTTCAAGGAAAAGGAGCAAATTCACATGGATTGGTGCGTAGCCAGGGGTCATTCCAGTTGTGGATCGACGCCAAAGAGGTAAACACACTTCAACTTAACTCATTTTCCAGCTTTCTGGGTGGTTTAGTTGATTTTTGTGCATTTTTATCCAAGTTTTTGCACTTCTGTTTCTGGAAAATTAAGAACAGTTGTACGACTGTTCTTGTCACAAAGAACAGGGGCACGATTGTAATTACAGTCGTGCCATTTCACATATAGTCGTACGACCGTTTCTAAATTTCCTCAGTTTTATTTCTTTTCAAAGTTTTGGCAATTTCTGCTCCAGGTTGTACTACAGTCGCACGACTGTAGTTTACAGTCGTACGACTGTAACCACAGTCGCATGACCATAGTTCTCGGCCAGAAGCAGAAATCCCTAAAAGTCCAAAAAAATTCATAAAACCCTAAAAATTTCATAAAAATCAGAAATTTCCGAAAAGTTAGAAAAATCTTGAAAAATCAAAAAATCATCAAAAATGAATTTCGAAGTGTGCATTCATGACCTTAGATTTATTTTTCGGTAAAATTGCATTTAGAACAAAACCACGATGGAGACTCGTTTCTCTCGAAAATTGACCCACCTCGCATGCTAAATTAAAATAAACCGGAAAAATGTTTTCAAAATGATTTTCTCACAAAACCAAAAATACAGGGGCGTTTCAAAATGATTTTCCAGGTCTAATCGGGCCGGCCGACCGGGCCAACCCGGTTACCCCCAATTGCATGACTCCGAATCCTTGAATTCTGAATTCTGTCAAACTTGAGTCCAAAGTGTGGTGTGCTATATATTTGTGCTAACCATTTGTTTTGCAGCTTTAATTTCTTCATTTTTAATGTATTTAATAGATTAAACCGTGTATATTAGGCGATTGTAAATTTTTCTTAGATTCTCGTGTATTTTAGGCATTTGTATTGTGAAGTCGAGAGTTTTATCCTTCCTTTCGATTAGGTTGTAAGCCTCTAAATATTTATTTCTTTTACTTTTATTTTGTATTATTATGTATGCGCGCCGCATGTATTCTTCAATAAAAATCAATTTTTATCAATTTAAAGTGTCGTAATTAGAACATTGGCCAATTTATTTTGATTAGACATGAAATAAGGGACTTGTCCGAACCTAAATCTCTGAAAAGTGTAGCAGTTCTCACTTTGGTTCAGCTACACTGTAATTTCCCGATTGAGCTGAGCCGAGTGGCGACTCCTATACTTTTTATTGAGATTTAGGTCTCAATTTTTTTACAAAGCAATTAATTTTCCAAAAAACGAATTTCCAATCCAAAAACCCCATGCGAGGGAGGGCCCCACCCTAAATTGAGGTGCCCCTTTCGAAAGGGAGTCCCGCGTCCCGTCGAAAATGCGTTATCCGCTCACAAAGTGCTTCCCTCATTCAAAACCAGCTCGAAGTGGGGATAGGCCAGTTGTAGACAATGCCCTCACTGGATGCACTGGAGTATCATCATTTTGTATTGGGTTAGGGTATGGGATACTCTAACATTTGGATGGAGGTTTTGACTTAGCATGGTAAGTGCCAACAAGCCCATCAAACCGAAAGTCCCTAGGTTGGGATTGGACGGCGTTCCTACCTAAATAATTAGGGTATAGTTGTACCAGCCCCTCGTCTAGCTATATCTTAATGAAAGTGGATCTCAGCCCATGAGCCCAACAACTCAGATTAATTAATAACTTGATTCATTATTAATTATATATGGGAAAAACAAAGTAAAGTCCTTTATTAACACTCTTAAATTATTTTTCTATGTAGAAACTCTAAAATGGCAAATAACAACACACTTTCACTGTGATCTCTCCTAGAGAGAGACAAGCTTTCCGGTCCCAACTTTATAGACTGGTCTAGGAACTTAAGGATAGTTCTAAGACAAGAGTCCAAAGAGTACGTACTGGAAATGTTGGATATGCCCTAGTCCCGAGGCATTGGACCTCGTATTTGTATTATACATTTATTGGATTTATGTATTATACTAATTTTGTGTTATTAATAAAGGCATTAATTCATTTATTATATATATCTTGTACAATATCTTAAATGAAGTATCCAATGGACATATCCATATCCATGATGACAAGTGTCATGCACTTGGCAGTAAGACCATGGATAGGGTAAACGATGGGACCATAAAGAGATCCGTAGTCTGTTCCAATCAGGAATGAATGGGACTAGAGACTATCATTAACCTGGTTATATGGCGGTTTCTTACCGGTCATTGGACATGGGATGTCAACCAAGTTAATGGGTACATGTAAAAAGGGCATGGTACTGGATAGATCCACTAAACCAGAAATCCACATGGTGTAGCATCACAAGTGATTCTCGTGTAGTACTTGTATGGATCCTTTGACCTGACCATATGACGGTATCGCATGTGAGGTCGCATACTTAGGGGTACGCCTAAAGGGCCTGTAATAGTGTGCCAAATATGGGTGCTTTCGGGTATGTCACTTAGCATGGCAATGCTATGAATATGCAGAAGGGATTTGTCACTCAGTAGTCTACTGAGAAGATATCACCGGCCTCTTGATGATTGTGACTGATAAAAGTGTTGCCACACCCAAACAAGTTGGAACTTTTTTGTGAGCTTCAGTACATTCGGGATCAAGTAAATGTCCGGACACAAAAGAGGGTGATCAATCTATGCCTCTGTGTTGGCTACCGATATCTATGACATGAGATATACAAGTTCAAACTACAGGGTTATGATTACAGTTGGACTGCCATCTCTATCTTAATTGGGGGTTGCAGTGGCTTGCTAGAGCCCAACTGCAGTCTATGGGCCAAAGGCCCATTACCAACATAAAGATGGGCCCATGGGATCGTACACATTGAGCGACTGAACACTGACTTAAGGAATCACACGTATACTTGGAGTATACACTCTGCAGAGAGAGGATTATATTAATTATATTATATAGATCAATTGGATTGATCATGATAATAAAATTAATATTTGATTGGCTTCCTCATAATTAATTGGATTAATTATGAGATTATTTCCTGGGTGGAAATATTCATATGTATGGGTTTACATATGAATTTATTTTGTGAAGATCTAATTTTAATTTCATGGATTAAATTAATTAGTCAAACCAATTTTAATTAAATGTAAATAATATGTTACATGGTGTAATATGTTATATACATGGGTAAATTAAAGTTGGGCTTGAAATTAATTTGAACCAGACCAATTAAAATAGATTTGGGCCTAAAATGAAAGAAGGTAAGCCCACACAAAGAGGAGCCAATTGGGCTGAAATTCTCCTTGAGAATTTTGGCCACCTAGGATTAAAATAACCCTAGGTATTTTGGCCAAAGTACCCAAGCCACCATAGCCAAATTCTCCCCCTCCTCCTTCTCCATTGTTCGTGTTTTTTTGACGTTAGCACGGGTGGTGTTCGTTAGGCATTTGTGTACGTGAATGAGGTGGGATTCTATCTTGATTCCTGCAGTCTGCATCCATCTCTTAAAGAGATAATCCGGGTAAGAGATTTATCTCTTGTTGGTTAAATTTTTGTTTTGCAATTTCCATTTCAATTGCTCCTAGGCACGGATTTGAGGAAATCACCGCGTTCTTCCGCTTTAATAGGGTGATTTCTGGTGACAAATCCCAACAGTGGTATCAAAGCAGGCTTTTGATCCGTGGAAATTGTTTAAATTGGTTGAATCCCTTGGTTTCAAAATTGGAGATTTTTTATTGGGGTTCTTGGTTTGGGGTTTATGATTTTTCCCCTTTGATTTTGTACAATTGAAACTGAATTTGTATATAGGTTTATGTTTATTTAATTTTATTGTATGTTTGAGATTCTTAGTGAATTTCTTGGTTTGGATGCTATTTTTTTTATTTTCTGGTTTAGAAAAAAAAAATTAGGCTATTCCCGGCATGCAGGGCTGCCGGCGGCGGGAACAGCTGCCTGCTGCCACAGCGGGCCGGGCCCAGTGTTTTTGGATTTGGCTGGTTTCGGGCCCGGGGTCCAGTTTTGAAATTTTAATTGGTTTTAAAATTCGTGTGTTTAAATTTTTGCAATTTAAATGCGCATGGTTTCTTGAATGAAAGTTAATTTTATTCATGTGATATTAATTTTAGAAATTAATATGATTAATTGAAATTGGTTCGGGTAATTTTGGCACAATCACTTGGACGCCTAAAATGGACCCATGGTTTCCCAATTCCAGTGGGAGCAGTTGGACTGCCTGGGCTGGAGGCCCAAAGCCCGTTAAGGGTTAGAAACATGGTGGGCCAAAATTTGCGATTTCAAAATAATGGCTTAGACATAATTGAAATGGGCTTAAATCATGCATTATAACATGCTTATAAATTATATGTATTGGAAGCATATGGGTGATTAAATATTTGTATGATTGGATGCTATTGGGCCTTTATTCAAGATGGGTTGTATTTTCTTTTTGGGTAAATACGGCTTGCATGTCGTTTTCTTTTTTTCTTTTTTAATGTAATTTTATTTTATTTACTTATTATAAAATTTGTAAAAGAAGAAGCCCATGGAGTGGTGAGCCCAAGTGGAGGTGCAAGCCCAAAAAGAAGGAGATGAAGGCGCACCTGATATTGGATTCTAGTATAGGTTTACTAGAAAAATATTAGGGCGTAATATAGGCCCATAGCAATCCATTTCACTTATTTATTTAATTATGCTTTATATTTATTTGCATGTGTGAATGTATGATCCAACAGCACTTTCACCCGCCTTATGTATGTAAGCCGTTATTAACTGAATCTAATAACCAAATGGAAATTACTAAGTCGCTTAAAAGTGCTCCTCTCATTCAAAACCAGCTCGAAGTGGGGATAGGCCAGTTGTAGACCTCGCCCTCGCAGGATGCACTGGAGTATCGTCATTTTGTATTGGGTTAGGGTATGGGATACTCTAACACTTGAATGGAGGTTTTGACTTAGCATGGGTAGTAGGATTCTCCTGGCCCTAAGCACAGATGGGTAAGTGCCAACAAGCCCATCAAACCAAGAGTTCCTAGGTTGGGATTGGACGGCGTTCCTACCTAAATAATTAGGGTATAGTTGTACCAGGCCCTCGTCTGGCTATATCTTAATGAAATACGGATCTCGGCCCATGAGCCCAACAACTCGGTTTAATTAATAACTTGATTCATTATTAATTATATATGGGAATAACAATGTAAAGTCCTTTATTAACACTCTAAAATGTTTTTCTGTGTAGAAACTCTTAAATGTAGGGGTGAGCAAAACACGGTTCGGTTCAAAAACCGAACCGAACCAAACCGAACCAAAAACCAAAGTAGAAGAAAAATAAAAACCAAAGCCAAACCAAAGTTCATATGGTTTGGGTCAAGTCGAAGCGAACTAGTTCGGTTCGGTTACGGTTTGGTTCGGTTCAAACCAAATCAACAAAAATTTTAATTTTTTAATTTTTATTATCATTATTTTTTATAAATTACATGTATAGTATTGCTTAAAAATGATTTATATTACATGTATATTATTAAAGTCTCATAAATACAAACTATATAATAATAAAAATATATAATATGCCAAATAAAATTTATTTATATACACATATATATTTTTAAAAAATAATTTTTCCTATTACGGTTCGGTTCGGTTCAGTTTTGGTTTTTTTTAACAAAAACCAAAAACCAAACCAAAAACTAAACTATTATATTTTATAAAACCAAAACCAAACCAAATAGAGTTTGGTTCGGTTTGGTTAGGTTTTTAAGTCTCGGTTTGGTTCGGTTTTCGGTTCGCGGTTTGGTTTTGCTCACCCCTACTTAAATGGCAAACAACAACTCATTACCACTGCGATCAATCCTAGAAAGGGACAAGCTTTCCGGTCCCAACTTTTTGGACTGGTCTAGGAACTTAAGGATAGTTCTAAGACAAGAGTCCAAAGAGTACGTACTGGAAAGGCCTATGCCTGCTGCGCCTCAAGGACGTAATCCACCGGCTGCCTAACTGGAGGAATACGAGGTGCATGTCAAGGATAATAGGGATGTGACATGCCTTATGTTGGCCTGCATGGTCCCCGAACTGCAAAAACAGTTTATGGACCATCAAGCTTTTGCTATGATAACAACTCTTAACAAGATGTTTCAGGAGCAAGCTCGTCAGGAACGGTACCTGACCAATAAGGCATTCCACTCCTATAAGATGGGGGTTGGGACATCTGTGAGTGCACACGTGCTCAAGATGAAGGGCTATTTGGACACTTTAGCTCGTCTCAGATCACCCATCTCTCATGAGTTGGTGGTGGACACAATCCTTGCATCCTTGCCGAATTCTTATGATCAGTTCATCCTGAACTATAACATACAAGGGATGAACCGTACTATTAGTGAGCTGCATGGGATGCTCAAGCTTACTGAACAGTCGATCAAGAAGAGTCCACCGGTGCTGCTGGTCAACAAGGGGAACCCTCCTCTTGCTAAGGGCAAGGCCAAGGCTAAGAAGGCCAAGGCCCAGCAGAAGGCAGGTCCTGAGGATGTCTGTTTCGGTGTAGACAGACAGGCCACTGGAAGAGATCATGTCCCAAGCTAATAGGAGAGCAGAGGAGGGGCAGGGTGCGTCCTCGTCAGGTATTTATGTTATAGACATTAACCTTACTGTTTCAACATCCTGGGTATTGGATACTAGATGTGGTTCTCACATTTGTTGCAAAGGACTTAAGACCAGAAGGTCACTGGGATCGGGGGAGGTGGACTTGCAGGTCGAAAATGGAGCAAGGGTTGCTGCCATAGAGATCGGTGAATATCACCTCATGATGCCTAGTGGATTGGTTTTAATTTTGGAACAGTGTTATTTTGTACCTGCCATATGCAGGAATATTATTTCAGTTTCCATGTTGGATATTTCTGGATTTTATTTTACTATTTCAAATGGTAGAATTTCTATATCTAGAGAGGGATTATTTTATGGAGAAGCTCTATTAAATAATGGCCTATATATCCTGGACATAAATGAAACCAATCATGTCTATAACATAAACACTAAAAGGGTTAAGCCCAATGAACTTCATCTTGTCTACCTATGGCATTGTCGTTTAGGCCATATAAACGAGAAGCGCATAGCTAGGCTTCACAAAGCTGGAGTCTTAGGGTCATTTGACTTGGAGTCAATAGATATATGCGAGTCATGTTTACAAGGCAAAATGACTAAGGCACCTTTTAGCAAGAAGGCTGAAAGGGCCACTGGCTTATTGGACCTAACACATTCAGATGTGTATGGGCCCATGAGCCCAGCGACCAGAGGTGGACATCTATATTTCATCACGTTCACGGATGATTTCAGCAGATATGGCTACGTCTATCTGATGAAACATAAATCTAAGACCCTTGATAGGTTCAAGGAATTTAGGAACGAAGTACAGAACCAGCTAGGCAGGAATATCAAAACCCTTCGGTCAGAACGAGCAGGTGAGTATATGAGCCTAGAGTTTGACTCATATTTGAGAGAGCATGGAATAGTTCCATAGCTCACTCCTTCGGGTACACCACAATGGAATAGGGTGTCCAAACGGAGGAATAGGACCCTGTTGGACATGGTTTGCTCAATGATGAGTCAAGCCTCTCTCCCAATTAGTTTCTGGGGACACGCCCTCGAGACAGCTGCTCTTATTTTAAATAATACTCCGACTAAGGCAGTGGAAAAGACCCCATATCAGATGTGGACGGGCAAGGAGCCCAATGTGTCTTTCTTAAGGATTTGGGGATGAGTAGCACATGTCAAGAGATTGACTAGTGGCAAGCTGGAGCCTAAAACTGATAAATGCCTGTTTATGGGCTACCCTAGGGAAACCAAAGGGTATTACTTCTACAACCCTGCCGAGAACAAGGTGTTCGTGGCAAGGAAGGGGGTCTTTCTAGAAAAGGAGTTCCTTTCCAAGAAAGATAGTGGGAGCAATGTTGAACTCTGGGAAGTTCAAAGTCTATAAGCTCCTGAAGAGGATAACTCGGAGGCCCAGGTGGAGCTTCCACAAGAGGAAGCACCGACCTAGGCCACACAAGGACCTAGAAGGTCTGGTAGGGATTGTCGGGAACCGAAGAGGTATGGTTTCCTCGTCACTGATGATCAAACTCTTCTCATATGTGATGAGGAAGAACCCAAAATCTACCAGGAGGCTATGGCAAGCCCACAGTCTGGAAATTGGCAAAAATCCATGGAGGCAGAGATGCAATCTATGTACGATAACAAGGTTTGGAACTTGGTTGATCCACCTCCGGGTGCTAAGGTAATTGGTTGCAAGTGGTGCTACAAGCTAAAAGCTGATAATACCTTCAAGGGATGTCTGGTTGCGAAAGGTTTCAGACAAGTCCACGGAATAGACTATGATGAAACTTTCTCACCAGTAGCCATGCTCAAATCCATCAGGATCTTGCTGGCCATAGCCGTATGGTACGACTATGAGGTCTGGCAAATGGATGTCAAAACCACTTTCCTTAATGGCAAGCTACTCGAGGATGTGTACATGACACAACCTAAGGATTTTGTCAATCCAGAGTATCCGGGAAGGGTATGCAAACTTCAAAGGTCCATTTATGGATTGAAGCCAGAATCCCAAAGTTGGAATCTTAGATTCAATGAAGCTATAAAGGAATATGGCTTCATACAGAATCAAGATGAGCCTTGTGAGTATAAGAGGACTAGTGGGAGCATTGTCACATTCTTGGTACTTTACGTAGATGACATCCTACTCATTGGAAGCGACATACCTACACTGCAAGGGGTAAAGTAGTGGCGGTGTAAGTGCTTCACAGTGAAGGACTTAGGCGAGGCTGAGATGATCCTAGGGATCAGGATCTATAGGGAAAGATCAAATCGGCTTCTGGGCCTAAGTCAGGCCTCATACATAGACAAATTTCTGAAAAGGTTCAGCATGGACCGGGCTAAGAAAGGTTTCTTGCCAATGGGTCATGGGTTGAAACTTAGTAAGAAGAACTCTCCTAAAACAAGGGAGGACAGGGAAAACATGAAATTGGTTCCATATGCTTCGGCTATAGGATCAATTATGTACTCCATGCTATGTACGAGACCTGATGTCACCTTTGCACTAAGTATGACAAGCTGGTACTAGCAGGATCCCGGGGAGGATCATTGGAAGCCTGTCAGTGCGATCCTCAAGTACCTTAACCGGACTAAGGATAGCTTCTTGGTGTATGGAGGTCAGGAAGTGCTATCAGTTACTGGGTACACTGATGCAACTTCCAAACCGACCAGGATGAGTACCAGTCACAGTCTGGGTATGTGTTTATGCTAAATGGTGGTACTGTAAGCTGGAGGAGCTCAAAGCAGCCAACCATCGCGGACTCTACAATAGAAGCTGAGTACATCACGGCGTGTGATGCAGCTAAGGAAGCTATGTGGATAAGGAAGTTTATCACTGAGTTGGGAGTAGTACCAACTATCCGGGACCCTGTTGATATCTTCTGTGACAACAATAGGGCTGTTGCACAAGCTAAGGAGCCCCGGTCACACAAGAACATAAAGCACGTGCTTAGAAAGTTTCACATCATATGAGAGATCGTAGAGAGAGGTGACATTGCATTACATAGAGTGGACACCGAGGATAATGTCGTAGATCCTTTGACCAAGGCACTGGCTCAACCCAAGCACGAGAGTCATACTAGATCTATAGGGATTAGGCCCATGCCTAGTTGGAACTAGTGCAAGTGGGAGATTGTTGGATATGCCCTAGTCCCGAGGCATTGGACCTTGTATTTGTATTATACATTTATTTGATTTATGCATTATACTAATTTTGTGTTATTAATAAAGGCATTAATTCATTTATTATATATATTTTGTGCAATATCTTAAATGAAGTATCTAATGGACATATCCATATCCATGATGACAAGTGTCATGCACTTGGCAGTAAGACCATGGATAGGGTAAACGATATGACCATAAAGAGATCCGTAGTATGTTCCAATCATGGGAATAAATGGGACTAGAGACTATCATTAACCTGGTTGTATGGCGGTTTCTTACCAATCATTAGACATGGGATGTCAACCAAGTTAATGGGTACATGTAAAAAGGGCATGGTACTGGATAGATCCACTAAACGAGAAATCCATATGGTATAGTATCACAAGTGATTCTCGTGTAGTACTTGTATAGATCCTTTAACCTGACGATATGATGGTATAGCATGCGAGGTCGCATACTTAGGGGTACGCCTAAAGGGCCTGTAATATGGTGCCAAGTATGGGTGCTTTTAGGGTATGTCACTTAGCATGGCAATGCTATGGATATGCAGAAGGGATTTGTCACTCAGTAGTCTACTAAGAAGATATCACCGGCCTCTTGATGAATGTGATGATAAGGGTGTTACCACACCCAAACAAGTTGGAACTTATTTGTGAGCTTCAGTACATTTGGCATCAAGTAAATTTCCGGAATCAAAAGAGGGTGATCAATCCATGCATCTGTGTTGGACACCGATATCTATGACATGGGATATACAAGTTCAAACTACAGGGTTATGATTACAGTTCGACTGCTATTTCCATTTTAATTAGGGGCTGCAGTGGCTTGGTAGAGCCCAACTGCAGTCTGTGGGCCAAAGGCCCACTGCCAACATAAAGATGGGCCTACGGGATTGTACACATTGAGCGACTAAACACTGACTTAAGGAATCACACGTATACTTGGAGTATACACTCTGCAGAGAGAGGATTATATTAATTATATTAGATCAATTGGATTGATCATGATAATAAAATTAATATTTGATTGGTTTTCTCATAATTAATTGGATTAATTATGATTTTATTTCCTAGGTGGAAATATTCATATGTATGGGTTTACATATGAATTTATTTTGTGAAGATCGAATTTTAATTTCATGGATTAAATTAATTAGTCAAACAAATTTTAATTAAATGTAAATAATATGTTATATACATGGGTAAATTAAAGTTGGGCTTGAAATTAATTTGAACCAGACCAATTAAAATAGATTTGGGCCTAAAATGAAAGAAGGTAAGCCCACACAAAGAGGAGCAATTGGGCCGAAATTCTCCTTGAGAATTTCGGCCACCTAGGGTTAAAATAACCCTAGGTATTTCGGCCAAAGTACCCAAGCCACCATAGCCGAATTCTCCCCATCCTCCTTCTCCATTGTTCGTGTTTTTCTGACGCTAGCACGGGTGGTGTTCGTTAGGCGTTCGTGTACGTGAACGAGGAGGGATTCTATCTTGATTCTTGCAGTCTGCATCCATCTCTTAAAGAGATAATCCAGGTAAGAGATTTATCTCTTGTTGGTTAAATTTTTGTTTTGCAATTTCCATTTCAATTGCTCCTGGGCACAGATTTAAGGAAATCACCGCATTCTTCCACTTTAATCGGGTGATTTCTGGTGACAAATCCCAACAGGAAAGGCCAGTGCCGGCTACGCCTGAGGGACCTAATCCACCAGCCGCCCAGCTGGAGGAATACGAGGTGCATGTAAGGGATAATAGGGATGTGACATACCTTATGTTGGCTTGCATGGTCTCTGAACTGCAAAAGCAGTTCATGAATCATCAAGCCTATGCTATGATAACAACTCTCAATGAGATGTTTCAAGAGCAAACTCGTTAGGAAAGGTACCTGACCAATAAGGCATTCCACTCCTGTAAGATGGGGGCTGGGACATCTATGAGTGTACACGTGCTCAAGATGAAGGGCTATTTGGATCCTTTGGCCCGTCTCGGATCACCCATCTCACAGGAGCTAGCGGTGGACACAATCCTTGCTTCCCTACTGTACTCTTATGATCAGTTCATCCTAAACTATAACATGCAAGGGATGAATCGCACTGTTACTGAGTTGCATGGGATGCTAAAGCTCACAGAACAGTTGATCAAGAAGTGTCTGCCAGTGCTGCTGGTCAATAAGGGGAACCCTCCTCTTGTAAAGGGCAAGGCCAAAGAAAAGGCCAAGGCCAAGAAAGCCAAGGCCAAGAATGCTAAGGCCTAGCACAAGGTCCAGTAAAAGGTAAATCCCAAGGATGTCTGTTTCGAGTGCAAGCAGGCAGGCCATTGGAAGAGATCGTGTCCCAAGCTAATAGGAGAGCAGAGGAGGACCCAGGGTGCATTCTTATCAGGTATTTATGTCATAGACATTAAACTTACTGGGTATTGGATACTGGATGTGGTTCTCACATTTGTTGCAATGTGCAAGGACTTAATAACAGAAGGTCACTGGGTTCGGGGGAGGTGGACTTGCGGGTCGGTAATGGAGCAAGGGTTGCTGCCATAGACATCGGCGAATATCACCTCATGATGCCTAGTTGATTGGTTTTAATTTTGGAACAATGTTATTTTGTACTTGCTATGTGCAGGAATATTATTTCAGTTTCCCTGTTGGATATTTCTGGATTTTATTTTACAATTTCAAATGGTAGAATTTCTTTATCTAGAGAGGGATTATTTTATGGAGAAGCTCTATTAAATAATGGCCTATATATCCTGGACTTAAAAGAAACCAATCATGTGTATAACATAAACACTAAAAGGGTTAAGCCTAATGAACTTAATCCTGTCTACCTATGCCATTGTGGTTTGGGCCACATAAATGAGAAGTGCATAGCTAGGCTTCACAAGGCTGGAGTCCGAGGGTCATTTGACTTGGAGTCAATTGATACATGCGAATCATGTTTATGAGGCAAAATGACTAAGGCGCCTTTTAGCAAGAAGGCTGAAAGGGCCATTGGCTTATTGGACCTAATACATTCAGATGTATGTGGGCCCATGAGTGCAGCGACCAGAGGTGGACATCTATACTTCATCACGTTCATGGATGATTTCAGCAGATATGGCTATGTCTATCTGATGAAACATAAGTTTGAGACCCTTGACAGGTTCAAGGAATTTAGGAACGAAGTATAGAACCAGCTAGGCAGAAATATCAAAACCCTTCGGTCGGACCGAGGAGGTGAGTATATGAGCCTAGAGTTTGACTCATATTTGAGAGTGTTGGAAATGCCCTAGTCCCGAGGCATTGGTCCTTGTATTTGTACTATACATTTATTGGATTTATGTGTTGTACTCATTTGTGTTATTAATAAAGGCATCAATTCATTTATTATATCTATCTTGTGCAATATATTAAATGAAGTATCCAATGGACATATCTATATCCATGATGACAAGTGTCATGCACTTGGCAGTAAGACCATGGATAGGGTAAACGATATGACCATAAATAGATCCGTAGTTTGTTCCAGTCATGGGAATGAATGGAACCATAGACTATCATTAACATGGTCGTATGGCGGTGTCTTACCAGTCATTGGACATGGAATGTCAACCAAGTTAATGGGTACATACCTGGGAGCATGGTACTGGATAGATCCACTTAACGAGTAATCCACATGGTATAGTATCACAATGGATTCTCATGTAGTACTTGTATGGATCTTTTGACCTGACCATATGATGGTGTTACATGTGAAGTCACATGCTTAGGGGTACACCTAAAGGGCCTGTAATAGGGTGCCAAGTATGGGTACTTTCGGGTATGTCACTGAGCATGGCAATGCTATGGATATGCAGATGGGATTTGTCACTCAGTAACCCACTGAGAAGATATCACCGGCCTCTTGATGAATGTGACTGATAAGAGTGTGGCCACACCCAGACAAGTTGGAACTTGTTTGAGAGCTTCAGTGCATTCGGGATCAAGTTAATGTCCGACACAAAAGAGGGTGATCAATCCATGCCTCTGTGTTAGACACTGATATCAATGACATGGGATGTACAAGTTTAAACTACAGGGTTATGATAACAGTTAGACTGCCATCTCCATCTTAATTGGGGGTTGCAGTGGCTTGCTAGAGCCCAACTGCAGTCTGCGGGCCAAAGGTCCGCTGCCAACATAAAGATGGGCCCACGGGATCATACACATAGAACGACTGAATGCAGACTTAAGGAATTACATGTATGCTTGGAGTATACACTATGGAGAGAGAGGTGTATATATATTAATTATATTACAAAGATCAATTGGATTGATCATAATAATAAAATTAATATATCCAATTGGCTCTTCATAATTAATTGGATTAATTATGAGATTATTTCCCAGGTGGAAATATTCATATGTATAGGTTTACATATGACTTTATTTTGTGTAGATTTAATTTTAATTCGATGGATTAAATTAATTGTTCAAACTAATTTTAATTTAAATTTAAATAATATATTACTTGGTGTAATATATTAAATACATGGGTATATTGAAATTGGGCTTGAAATTAATTTAAACCAGAATAATTAAAATTAGACTGGGCCTAAATTAGAACATGGAAGCCCGCACATAATGGAATGGAGCCAGTTTGGGCTTGAATTCCCCTAGGGGAATTCGGCCACCCTAGGTATAAAACCTAGGGTGAAATTTTGGCCAAACTAACCCTAACACAAGATAGCCGAAATTTCCATAGCCTCCTCTCCTCCATTGTTTCGTTTTTCCAACGCTAGCACGGGTTGCATTCGTTAGGAGTTCGTGTACGAAATCGAGGAGGAAATCTGCTTTGGTTTCTGCAGTCTTCATCCATCTCTAGAAAGAGATTTTTCTGGTAAGAAAATTAATCCCTTTCTATTTAATTTTAAGTTTTTCAATTTCCATTTCAATTGCTCCTGGGACTGGATTTGAGGAAATCACCGCGTTCTTCCGCTTTTATCGGGTGATTTCCTGTGAAAAATCCCAACAGTGGTATTAGAGCGGGCTTTTGATCCATGGAAATTGATTAATTTGGTTGAATCCCATTTTTGAAATTGGAGGTTTTTTTATTGGGATTCATGGTATGGGTTTTATGATTTTTCCCATATGTTTTATACAATGAAAATTAATTTTGCATATTGGTTTATGTTATTTTAATTTTATTGTATGTTGTTGGAATTCTTGGAGAATTGCCTTGTGTTGTTGGATGATATGTTTTTTATTTAATTCTGTTTTTTTTAAATAAAAAAAAAATCTGCCTCCCGGGGTGCGGGGCTGCCGGCGGCAGCCGCTGGTTCCAGCAGCTGCCGCAGCAGTGGGCTGCTGCAGGCGGCAGCAGCGGGCAGCTGCTGCTGCTGCTAGGGCAACTCCGTTGCCCTTGCTACAGCGGGCCGGGCCCAGTATTTTGGATTTTGTGGGTTTTGGGCCCGGGGCCCCAGTTTTAAAATTTTAATTGGTTTTAAAATTCGTGTGTTTAAATTTATGTAATTTAAATGCGCATGGTTTCTTGGATGAATTTTAATTTCGTTCATGTTATATTAATTTTGGAAATTAATATGGTTAATGGAAATTGGTTCGGGAAATTTTGGCACAATTACTTGGACGGCTAAATTGGACCCATGGTTTCCCAATTCCAGTGGGAGCAGTTGGACTGCCTGGGTTGGAGGCCCAAAGCCTGTTAAGGGTTAGAACCATGGTGGGCAAAAATTGGCAATTTCCTAATAATGGCTTGGACATAATTGAAATGGGCTTAAATCATGCATTATAACATGCTTTTGAATTGTATGTATTGGATGCATATGTGTAATTAAATGGTTGTATGGTTGGATGCTATTGGGCCTTTTACAAGATGCGTTGTATTTTTCTTTTTGGGTAAATACGGCCTGCGTGTCGTTTTTCTTTTTTTAATGTAATTTTATTTTATTCATATACTATAAAATTTGTAAAAGAAGAAACCCATGGAGTGGTGAGCCCAAGTGGAGGTGCAAGCCCAAATGGAGGTGCAAGCCCAGAAGGAAAAGATGGAGGCCCACCTGATATTCATTTCTAGTATAGGTTTACTAGAATAATATTAGGATGTAATATAGGCCCATAGCAGTCCATTTTACTTTTATTTAATTATGTTTTATATTCATTTGCATGTATGAATGTATGTTCCAGTAGCCATTTCACCCGCCTTATGTATGTAAGCCGTTATAATTGAATCTAATAACCAAATGGAATTACTAAGTCGCTTAAAAGTGCTTCCCTCATTCAAAACCGAATCGAAGTGGGAATAGGCCAGTTGTAGACCATGCCCTCGCAGGATGCACTGGAGTATTGTCACTTTGTATTGGGTTAGAGTATGGGATACTCTAACACTTGGATGGAGGTTTTAACTTAGTGTGGTAGTAGGATTCTCCTGGCCCTAAGCACAGATGGGTAAGTGCCAACAAGCCCATCAAACCGAGAGTCCCTAGGTTGGGATTGGACGACGTTCCTACCTAAATAGTTAAGGTGTAGTTGTACCAAACCCTCGTTTGGCTATATCTTAATGAAATATGGATCTCGGCCCATGAGCCCAACAACTCGGTTTAAATTAATAACTTGATTCATTATTAATTTTATATAGGAACAACAAAGCAAAGCCCTTTATTAACACTCTAAATGTTTTTCTGTGTAGAAACACCCAAATGGCAAACACAAATACCTTATCACTGCGATCCATTCTTGAAAAGGACAAGCTTTCCGGTCCTAACTTTTTAGACTGGTCTAGGAACTTAAGGATAGTTCTAAGACAAGAGTCAAAAGAATATGTGCTGGAAAGGCCTGTGCCGGCTGCGCCTCAAGGACGTAATCCACCGGCTGCCCAGCTGGAGGAATACGAGGCGCACGTCAAGGACAACCGGGATGTGACATGCCTTATGTTGGCCTGTATGGTCCCTGAACTGTAAAAACAGTTTATGGACCATCAAGCCTATGCTATGATAACAACTTTTAATGAGATGTTTCAAGAGCAAGCTCGTCAGGAAAGGTACCTGACCAATAAGGCATTCCACTCTTGTAAAATGGGGGCCGGGACATCTGTGAGTGCACACGTGCTCAAGATGAAGGGCTATTTGGATACTTTGGCCCGTCTCGGATTGCCTATCTCTCAAGAGTTGGCGGTGGACACAATCCTCGCGTCCTTACCGGATTCTTATGATCAGTTCATCCTAAACTACAATATGCAAGGGATGAACCGTACTGTCAGTGAGCTGCATGGGATGCTTAAGCTTACTGAGCAGTCGATCAAGAAGACTCCGCCGGTGCTGCTGGTCAACAGGGGGAACCCTCCTCTTGCTAAGGGTAAGGCCAAGGCCAAGGCCAAAAAGGCCAAAGCCAAGAAGGCCAAGGCCCAACCCAAGGCCCAGCAGAAGGCAGGTCCTGAATATGTCTGTTTCAGGTGCAAACAGGCGGGTCATTGGAAGAGATCGTGTCCCAGGCTGATGGGAGAGCAAAGAAGGGGCCAAGGTGCGTCCTCTTCAGGTATTTATGTTATAGATATTAACCTTACTGTTTCAACATCCTGGGTATTGGATACTGGATGTGGTTCTCACATTTGTTGCAATGTGCAGGGACTTAAGAACAGAAGGTTGCTGGGGTCGGGAGAGGTGGACTTGCGGGTCGGGAATGGAGCAAGGGTTGCTGCCATAGAGATCGGCGAATACCACCTTATGATGCCCAGTGGATTGGTTTTGATTTTAGAACATTGTTACTTTGTACCTGCCATGTGCAGGAATATTATCTCTGTATCAATGTTGGATATTTCTGGATTTATTTTCACTATTTCAAATGGTCGAATTTCTATATCTAGAGAGGGATTATTTTATGGAGATGCTCTATTAAATAATGGCCTATATATCCTGGACTTAAATGAAACCAATCATATCTATAACATAAACACTAAAAGGGTTAAGCCTAACGAACTTAATCCTGTCTACCTATGGCATTGTCGTCTTGGCCATATAAACGAGAAGCGCATTGCTAGGCTTCACAAAGCTGGAGTCCTAGGGTCATTTGACTTGGAGTCAATTGATACATGCGAATCATGTTTACGAGGCAAGATGACAAAGGCGCCTTTTAGCAAGAAGGCTGAAAGGGCCACTGGCTTATTGGACCTAATACATTCAGATGTATGTGGGCCTATGAGCGCAGCGACCAGAGGTGGGCATCTGTACTTCATCATGTTCACGGAAGATTTCAGCAGATATGGCTATGTCTATCTGATGAAACACAAGTCCGAGACCCTTGATAGGTTCAAGGAATTTAGGAACGAGGTACAGAACTAGCTAGGCAGGAATATCAAAACCCTTCGGTCGGACCGAGGCGGTGAGTATATGAGCCTAGAGTTTGACTCATACTTGAGAGAGCATGGAATAGTTCCACAGCTCACTCCTCCCGGAACACCACAATGGAATGGGATGTCCGAAGGGAGGAATAGGACCTTGTTGGACATGGTCCGCTCAATGATGAGTCAAGCATCTCTCCCAATTAGTTTCTGGGGACACGCCCTCGAGACTGCAGCTCTCATCTTAAACAATACTCTAACTAAGGCAGTGGAAAAGACCCTATATCAGATATGGACGGGCAAGGAGCCCAATGTGTCTTTCCTAAGGATTTGGGTATGCGAAGCACATGTTAAGAAATTGACTAGTGGCAAGCTGGAGCCCAAAACCGATAAATGCCTGTTTGTGGGCTACCCTAGGGAAACCAAAGGGTATTACTTCTACAACCCGGCCGAGAACAAGGTGTTCGTGGCAAGGAAGGGGGTCTTTCTAGAAAAGGAGTTCCTTTCCAAGAAAGATAGTGGGAGCAACGTTGAACTCAGGGAAGTTCAAGGTCCACAAGCTCCTGAAGAGGATATGTAATACCCCGAATATTTTAATAATATTTTTCATCATTATTTTTATTAAATAAATTATTCTCATTATTTTAATTTTATGGCATTTAATATTTTTAGGCTTAATTAATTAATTTAATTTAATACCTTAAGCTTATTATATTTAAATGCATCTTTAAACATGATTAAATTTTGTGAATATTTTGGGGTTAGGAAAATTATATATTTTAGGACTAATATATTTAGACATTTCGGCCAACTTGTATTTATCATAATCCCTCTCTATTTAATCCCTCCTTAACCTAATTCACACTCATTCTACAACATAAAGTCCTAACTACACTAAAGCTCATCTCCCCCTCTCCCTTGTGTGTGCAATTCGGCCAAGCATCCCACCTTCCCCTCTCTCAAATTTTCGACCTCCTACCTCTACCACACCCCTTCATTGATTGTTCTCATTGCATACTTGAGGTTTAGAAGCTCAATTCAAGGTATTCCCCTCCCTTTTCCTTGTTAAAAGTTTCGACCATGACAAAGAATTTAGGGTTTAAACTTTTTGTTCAACAATTGTTAGGAAGTTGGTTTTGGGTTTGATTTGCTCCTTGGATTTGGCCATCAACACCTTTAATTCTTCCCTTGGATCATCAATTTGAGCAATAGGACTTAGCAATCAAAGGTAACTACTCTATCCATACTCCTACACTTAGGGTTGAATGGTAGAAATTAGGGCTTTTATGTTTTTTTTTTTATGTTGGAATTGATTAAATTAATTGTAATAACTTGATTGGTATTGCTAGAATTTGAATTGGCATGATTTGTTTACTGATTTTGGTCAATTGGGTTGATAGAATTCGAATTATAGGACTGGTATGATGATTTAAAAACTTGCACATAAGGTGTTTGATAGAATACCCTTGCTGGACAGCCTGCACAACATTTTTCTAAATTCGTTTTAAATAGGTTCTGGTTCTCAGAAACTTCTGAAATTTTTATATGTTTTAGATAACATGTTAAACTGAAAATTCGTAGAAGAAACCATGTCAAAATTCATTGGTTTTCATGTCCTAAAAATTCACCCAAAGCTGTTGCTTGAAACTGCCCCTGATTGTTTTCAGCACTGACCTATAATGTTTGAAAATTCATATCTTTTTGTGTACTTCGAATTTTTACATGAAACCACTTGAAAAATTTTTCTAAGATTATGAAATACAAAAGTTCTTTATATTTTCTCTTCTAATTATGACGGTAAACTGGGGTTATACTGATTTTAAGATAGTGTAAAATTTGGTGCTCTGTTTCCAGGAATCTGTGATCAGTAATTTTGGACGCTTTTAACTTTTGCTCTGGTTAATGAATTCATGAAATTCCAGTTGGTATTTGAATATTATAATGCTATGTTGCTTCCTGAATTATTTCATGATTTTTGGACAAGTGCAACTATTTTATTCTGAATTTTGTTTTCCTGACCTGCTGCCTGCCCTGTTTTCGGGACAGCCTCACTGTTTGGCCTATATTTTTTTGTACACTTATCCGAATGACACGAAACGAATTGCATTTTGTGTGTATTAAATTGAACTTGGTTCCTTAAAATTTTGAGAATTTTTGGAAGAGTTTTCATATGGTTTATACTGTTTTGAAATTCAGGCAGTGGATCTGCCATATTTGGTGTTTTGGATTAAGGATGTTTTTATACCACACTTGGTGGATTTTGATGAACTGAATTGGTTTATGTGGACACTTGGTCTTTTGGTTTTATATTGAGGAAGAATAGCCTATAATGGCATGTTTTGGACAATTGGTCCTTGGATTTGATGTTGATTTTGGGTTAAGCCTAAAGTGGCACCCTAATGTTGATTTGATGAGATTGGTTTGAAAATTGGTTTTTGATACACGATTGCATATGGGAGTTGCCGGACTGCGGTTTTTCTGGCATATGGACAGTGTTTCCCTTGTGATATTTTTGACCTCTTCATGGTGCACTTGGCCCATGATGGACTCACTTGACTGCGGTTTTTCTTGTGAGTGGTCCGACCTCTTCATTGGTATTTGTCCAATGATGGACTCTTTCGACTGCGGTTTTTCGATTGAGTGGTCATAGACCTCTTCATTGGTATTTGTCCAATGATGGACCTGCTTGACTGCGGTTTTTCGAGTAGGCGGTCTAGTCGTTCTCATTAGGCGAGTGGACTGCGGTTTTTCCCTCGTAAATGGGAGAGTTGGCCAGCTTAGACTTTTTGATTGATTGTGGGATTAGGGGACTGCGTTTTTTTTTTCCCGAGCGTCCGACCTATTTGCTATTCGTTGGCGATTTTGGATTGAGAAATTGACTGATGAGTTTTATATCCGAGACTGATTTTTTTTATCATGAGATTTTTATACCAATGTTGGTTTGATTTCGTATCATGTTTCTTAATTTAATTAGTTTAAACTCTTTTTCTTCGCTTTACTTTATTCTTGTTTTATTATTTAAACTGTTTTACTCGCTCAGCTTTATTTCAATTTGTTTTTGCCTTATTTTCAAGCTATTCGGTTTTAGGTGTTCGAATATGGACACTGTAGTTACTCGTCACTAAGTGGCGACCATTTTTTTTCAGATTTTGTAGGTACCGATGCCGATGCTTGACGTGTGATTGTTGTGTCGTGATGGGACTTGGGCGAGTGGACGGATTCTTTTTAGGCATTAGCTACTATAGTTGGGCATATTACTAGACTTTATTTCATTTATTCATTTATTGCTTAACAATGGTTTGTAAGGATATTTATTTATTTATTTATTCATTACTTAGCATTTTTAAGGCTCAATTTATATAGTTAGATAGTTGGTTTGCTCGATGATTACCGATCTCGTGCATTGAATTCCGCCTTTGCACGCTTACCGAGGTCGGGGTTGTCACAGTTGGTATCAGAGCCAAATTTGGTTCCAAAGCGTACAAAGCGTAAGTCACTTGGAACTGAACTAGGAAAATAGGATAGAGACTTAAAACTTTAGCGAGAGTGCTGGGTAGGTAGAAACGGGACGTTACCTGCTTTGTGTACTAATTGCTTATCTGTTCTTACATGTGTGCTTATGTTTGTGCTTTACTTGAATCATTAATTTCAGTATGCCTCCGAGAAGAGCCCCGCGACAGAACCCTGACCGACTCCAGACTTTGGAGGAGGTTGTCATAGCTCTTGCGAATCGTCAGGAGAATCCCCTTCCTCCGCCGCCGCCGCCTCCACCTGCGGTTCCGGCTAATAACCAAACTGTTTTCGATCGCTTCGATAGACACCGATCCCCGATTTATGATGGGAAGCCTGACCCCGTGGTCTTAGAGGAGTGGGTACGAGTGATGAAGAAGCTGTTCGCAGTGACTGGCTGCCCTGCTGAAGAGAAGGTAGCCATTGCCACTTACTATCTCCGAAAGGAAGCTGACAATTGGTGGGGATTGGTGCAAGATGAATGTTTGGCCGATGCTGCCTTCGGCTGGGATCAGTTTGTAGAGAAATTGAAGGATCGCTTCTATCCAAAGGAGCTGAGATGGCAGAAGAGGACTGAATTCCTCCGTTTGACTCAAGGTACTATGATGGTGCAGCAGTACACCGACAAATTTTCTGAGTTGGCCCGTTTTGTTCCTACTTTGCTGCCCGATGAGATGGAGAAGGTACAGATGTATGTTAAGGGACTGGACCCCCGCATCAGTAATTTGGTCCTAGTCTCCGGAGCTTCTACCTTTCAAAGAGCGTATGAGGTTGCTCTTAGTGTATCTGCGAAAGTCCAAGAGGAAGACGCCGCTCGACGTGCTAATCTTGTGAAGAGGACTCAGCAGTCTGGTTTTGCTCTTCCGGCTGTCAAGAAGCCGAGGTTTGCGCCTGCAAAAAGAGTCGTTAATGCTTCGGGTACTGATTCTAGGAAGTGCTTTAAATGCCAGAAAGACTACCACCCTGGCAAGAATTGTGACGGATCGGTGGTGAAGTGCTTTTTCTGTAATGGTGAGGGACACCGCTCATTCGCTTGTCCCAAGAACCCTAATGCTACTCAAGTGAGACCCCCTGCTAGACAAGGAGCTCCTGTGCGGAACCGTGTTTACAACATGGAAGAGACTGAGTATGAGGCTGAGGATGATGTCGACGCTAACGTGGTGACAGGTACTATACTTGTGAATTCTTTACCTGCTTTTGTACTTTTCGATACTGGTGCTTCTCTATCTTGTGTCTCTACTGCCTTTGTTAAGAAGGCTAAACTGCAATCTTCTGTGCCTATTAAATCCTTGGTTACCCTCCCGAATGGAGAGAACCTTTCTTGTCGACGTGCCTTTCGAGATGTTCCGATTGTGATAGAGGGAATTGTTTTGACTGCAACTTTGAAGGAACTTCCCTTAGAAGAGTTTGATGTTATCTTGGGCATGGATTGGCTGAAAAAGCACCGTGCTATCTTTTACTGTAGAGATGAGAAGGTGGTATTGAGGGATTCCAAAGGGAAGAGAGTCTCTTACTCGAATGTAAAGTTGAAACCCTCTGTTAAGGTTGTTGCTGCTTTGAGAATGAAGAAGCTTTTTAAGAAGGGGAATGAAGTATTCTTGTGTAGTATCACAGACACCGCTGAAGGGAAAAAGCTTGAGGATATCCCTGTTGTTTGTGATTATCCTGATGTGTTCCCTGATGAGTTACCGGGTATTCCACCTGAAAGGGATGTGGAATTTTCTATTGACCTTGTTCCGGGCACTGCACCAATTTCTAAAGCCCCGTACCGCATGGCTCCATCCGAAATGTTGGAGCTGAAATCTCAACTCCAAGAATTGATTGATAAGGGCTTTATAAGGCCTAGTGCTTCACCGTGGGGTGCTCCTGTGTTATTTGTGAAGAAGAAGGATGGTAGTATGAGACTGTGCATCGACTACCGAGAGTTGAATAAGGCTACGATCAAGAATAAATATCCTTTGCCTCGGATTGAAGATTTGTTTGATCAGCTGAAGGGTGCTGGAGTGTTCTCTAAGATCGACCTTCGATCCGGTTACCATCAAATACCGGTGAAAAAGGAAGATATTCCGAAGACTGCTTTCCGGACTCGATATGGGCACTATGAGTTCGAGGTCATGCCTTTTGGCTTGACTAATGCCCCCGCTGTGTTCATGGATCAGATGAACAGAACCTTTCATGAGTTGCTAGATGTCTGCGTGGTTGTCTTCATTGACGACATCCTAGTTTACTCGAGGGACGAAGAGGAGCATGTTGTGCACCTTAAAAGGGTGTTGGATATTCTGAGGAAGCAAAAGTGGTACGCTAAGTTGTCAAAGTGTGATTTCTGGTTGAAAGAAGTCGTCTTTTTGGGGCATGTAATCAGTAAGGATGGTGTGAAGGTGGACCCCTCGAAGATTAAGGCAATTGTGGAATGGTCTAGCCCGACCAATGTGACGGAGGTTCGAAGTTTTCTGCGTTTGGCCGGCTACTACCGTCGATTTGTGCATAATTTCTCCCTTATTGCTCAGCCGTTGACTAAGCTATTAAAGAAGAATAGTAAGTTCCGTTGGTTCGAGGAATGTGAGAAGGCGTTCCAGTTGTTGAGAGAGAAGTTGACTACTGCTCCGGTCCTTACCTTGCCGACAGAAGGGATTGAGTTCGAGGTGTATAGCGATGCATCTAAGGATGGTCTGGGTTGCGTATTGATGCAAGATGGTAAGGTAATTGCTTATGCTTCTCGACAGTTGAGGGTACATGAGAAGAACTACCCGACACATGATCTTGAGCTAGCGGCTGTTGTTTTTGCATTGAAGATCTGGCGACATTATCTGTATGGGGTTCCATGTAAGATCTACACGGATCACAAGAGCCTCAAGTACATTTTCACTCAGAAAGAGCTTAATATGCGCCAGAGGAGATGGCTTGAGTTGATTAAAGACTATGACCTGACTTTGGAGTACAAGGAAGGAAAAGCGAATAAAGTTGCCGATGCCCTCAGTAGGAAGAGTGCTCACACATCGAACTACTTAAGGGTTTTGGCGGATGATTTGTGCAATGAGTTTCGACGATTGGAGATTGAATTTGTGCCCGAGGGTTGTGCTCAAGCTCAGTTGAGTGCCATGAGCATTGAGCCCACTTTGTTTGCCGAGATACGAGAAAAGCAGAAAGCTGATCTAGTACTTCAGAAAATTCAAGCTGCGAAAGCTGCGGGCCGTGCCGAGGATTTTGAGATTTTGGGTGACGACAGTTTGAAGTTTAAAGGGAGATGGTGTGTGCCTAATGATTCAGCTTTGAAGGATCAAATTCTTAAGGAAGCTCATAACACACCGTATTCTGTTCATCCTGGTGGGTCTAAGTTGTACAAGGACCTTAAGACTCACTTTTGGTGGCCTAAGATGAAGAAGGAAGTTGCCGAGTTTGTTGCAAAGTGTTTGATATGTCAGAAGGTAAAGATAGAGCATCAGAGACCTGGTGGTTTGCTACAGCCATTGCCTATCCCTGCTTGGAAGTTCGACTCTATATCCATGGATTTCGTGATGGGACTTCTGAGGACTGTTGGAGGTTTAGATTCGGTTTGGGTGATTGTGGATCGGTTGACTAAGGTTGCTAGATTTGTTCCCATGAAGAAGACCTGGTCTATGGAACAGCTAGCCGAAGCCTACACTAACGAGATCATTCGACTTCATGGCATACCGAGGGAGATCATTTCTGACCGTGATCCACGTTTTCTATCGCAATTTTGGACTGCTCTTCAAGAAGCTTTTGGTACGAAGCTTAAGTTGAGCACTGCTTTTCATGCTGCTACCGATGGTCAGACTGAGAGGACCATTCAGACACTTGAGGACATGCTCCGCGCTTGTGCATTGGAGTTTCAGAAATCATGGGTTAAGTCATTGAGCTTAGTTGAGTTCTCCTACAACAATAGCTACCATGCGAGCATTCAGATGGCACCATACGAGGCACTTTATGGTCGGAAGTGTCGTAGCCCGATGTGTTGGAGCGACACCAGCGATGCTTTGGTTTTGGGTCCTCAGTTGATTCATGATACAGTTGAGAAGGTCCGAGTGATTCAAGCTAAGATGAAGGCGGCCCAGGATCGTCAGAAATCTTATGCCGACTTGAAGAGGAGACCGATTGAGTTCGCTGTGGGCGACAAGGTTCTTTTGAAGGTCTCGCCTATGAAGGGAGTGTACCGGTTTGGGAAGAAGGGTAAGTTGACACCGAAGTATATTGGACCTTACGAGGTATTGGAGAGGATCGGCGAAGTGGCTTACCGTTTGGCCCTACCGCCCGGAATGGATAAAGTGCACGACGTGTTCCATGTTTCTCAGCTTCGACGATTCATCAGCGACCCGACTCAAGTTATACCCATCGATGCCGTAGAGGTTGAGCCCAATTTGACTTTCGAGGAGAAGCCCGTTCGCATTTTGGACCGTCAAGTTCGAGTTCTCCGAAGAAAGGAAGTGCCTTTAGTGAAAGTTCTGTGGCGCAGTCAGAAGTACGAAGAAGCGACTTGGGAGACGGAAGAAGCGATGCGCGCTAGATACCCCGAGTTATTTAGGGATTAGCTTCCGATGCTGTGATTGTGTTTTGTTTTGTTTGATTGTTCGCTGTGTGACTGTGATGCTTTCTGGTTTTCTGTGGTCCTTGAAGTTTCGAGGACGAAACCTTTCTAAGGGGGAATGATTGTAATACCCCGAATATTTTAATAATATTTTTCATCATTATTTTTATTAAATAAATTATTCTCATTATTTTAATTTTATGGCATTTAATATTTTTAGGCTTAATTAATTAATTTAATTTAATACCTTAAGCTTATTATATTTAAATGCATCTTTAAACATGATTAAATTTTGTGAATATTTTGGGGTTAGGAAAATTATATATTTTAGGACTAATATATTTAGACATTTCGGCCAACTTGTATTTATCATAATCCCTCTCTATTTAATCCCTCCTTAACCTAATTCACACTCATTCTACAACATAAAGTCCTAACTACACTAAAGCTCATCTCCCCCTCTCCCTTGTGTGTGCAATTCGGCCAAGCATCCCACCTTCCCCTCTCTCAAATTTTCGACCTCCTACCTCTACCACACCCCTTCATTGATTGTTCTCATTGCATACTTGAGGTTTAGAAGCTCAATTCAAGGTATTCCCCTCCCTTTTCCTTGTTAAAAGTTTCGACCATGACAAAGAATTTAGGGTTTAAACTTTTTGTTCAACAATTGTTAGGAAGTTGGTTTTGGGTTTGATTTGCTCCTTGGATTTGGCCATCAACACCTTTAATTCTTCCCTTGGATCATCAATTTGAGCAATAGGACTTAGCAATCAAAGGTAACTACTCTATCCATACTCCTACACTTAGGGTTGAATGGTAGAAATTAGGGCTTTTATGTTTTTTTTTTTTTGTTGGAATTGATTAAATTAATTGTAATAACTTGATTGGTATTGCTAGAATTTGAATTGGCATGATTTGTTTACTGATTTTGGTCAATTGGGTTGATAGAATTCGAATTATAGGACTGGTATGATGATTTAAAAACTTGCACATAAGGTGTTTGATAGAATACCCTTGCTGGACAGCCTGCACAACATTTTTCTAAATTCGTTTTAAATAGGTTCTGGTTCTCAGAAACTTCTGAAATTTTTATATGTTTTAGATAACATGTTAAACTGAAAATTCGTAGAAGAAACCATGTCAAAATTCATTGGTTTTCATGTCCTAAAAATTCACCCAAAGCTGTTGCTTGAAACTGCCCCTGATTGTTTTCAGCACTGACCTATAATGTTTGAAAATTCATATCTTTTTGTGTACTTCGAATTTTTACATGAAACCACTTGCAAAATTTTTCTAAGATTATGAAATACAAAAGTTCTTTATATTTTCTCTTCTAATTATGACGGTAAACTGGGGTTATACTGATTTTAAGATAGTGTAAAATTTGGTGCTCTGTTTCCAGGAATCTGTGATCAGTAATCTTTGGACGCTTTTAACTTTTGCTCTGGTTAATGAATTCATGAAATTCCAGTTGGTATTTGAATATTATAATGCTATGTTGCTTCCTGAATTATTTCATGATTTTTGGACAAGTGCAACTATTTTATTCTGAATTTTGTTTTCCTGACCTGCTGCCTGCCCTGTTTTCGGGACAGCCTCACTGTTTGGCCTATATTTTTTTGTACACTTATCCGAATGACACGAAACGAATTGCATTTTGTGTGTATTAAATTGAACTTGGTTCCTTAAAATTTTGAGAATTTTTGGAAGAGTTTTCATATGGTTTATACTGTTTTGAAATTCAGGCAGTGGATCTGCCATATTTGGTGTTTTGGATTAAGGATGTTTTTATACCACACTTGGTGGATTTTTGATGAACTGAATTGGTTTATGTGGACACTTGGTCTTTTGGTTTTATATTGAGGAAGAATAGCCTATAATGGCATGTTTTGGACAATTGGTCCTTGGATTTGATGTTGATTTTGGGTTAAGCCTAAAGTGGCACCCTAATGTTGATTTGATGAGATTGGTTTGAAAATTGGTTTTTGATACACGATTGCATATGGGAGTTGCCGGACTGCGGTTTTTCTGGCATATGGACAGTGTTTCCCTTGTGATATTTTTGACCTCTTCATGGTGCACTTGGCCCATGATGGACTCACTTGACTGCGGTTTTTCTTGTGAGTGGTCCGACCTCTTCATTGGTATTTGTCCAATGATGGACTCTTTCGACTGCGGTTTTTCGATTGAGTGGTCATAGACCTCTTCATTGGTATTTGTCCAATGATGGACCTGCTTGACTGCGGTTTTTCGAGTAGGCGGTCTAGTCGTTCTCATTAGGCGAGTGGACTGCGGTTTTTCCCTCGTAAATGGGAAAGTTGGCCAGCTTAGACTTTTTGATTGATTGTGGGATTAGGGGACTGCGTTTTTTTTTTCCCGAGCGTCCGACCTATTTGCTATTCGTTGGCGATTTTGGATTGAGAAATTGACTGATGAGTTTTATATCCGAGACTGATTTTTTTTATCATGAGATTTTTATACCAATGTTGGTTTGATTTCGTATCATGTTTCTTAATTTAATTAGTTTAAACTCTTTTTCTTCGCTTTACTTTATTCTTGTTTTATTATTTAAACTGTTTTACTCGCTCAGCTTTATTTCAATTTGTTTTTGCCTTATTTTCAAGCTATTCGGTTTTAGGTGTTCGAATATGGACACTGTAGTTACTCGTCACTAAGTGGCGACCATTTTTTTTCAGATTTTATAGGTACCGATGCCGATGCTTGACGTGTGATTGTTGTGTCGTGATGGGACTTGGGCGAGTGGACGGATTCTTTTTAGGCATTAGCTACTATAGTTGGGCATATTACTAGACTTTATTTCATTTATTCATTTATTGCTTAACAATGGTTTGTAAGGATATTTATTTATTTATTTATTCATTACTTAGCATTTTTAAGGCTCAATTTATATAGTTAGATAGTTGGTTTGCTCGATGATTACCGATCTCGTGCATTGAATTCCGCCTTTGCACGCTTACCGAGGTCGGGGTTGTCACAGGATAACTCGGAGGCCCAGGTGGAGCTTCCACAAGTGGAAGCACCGACCCAGGCCACACAAGAACCTAGAAGGTCTGGTAAGGATCGTCGGGAACCGGAGAGGTATGGTTTCCTCATCATCGATGATCAAACTCTTCTCATCTGGGATGAAGAAGAACCCAAAACCTACCAGGAGGCTATGGCTAGCCCACAGTCTGCAAATTGGCGTAAAGCCATGGATGCAGAAATGCAATCTATGTATGATAATCAAGTTTGGAACTTGGTTGATCCACCTCCGGGTGCTAAGGTAATAGGTTGCAAGTGGTGCTATAAGCTAAAAGCTGATAATACCTTCAAGGGGCGTCTGGTTGCGAAAGGTTTTTTTAGACAAGTCCATGGAATAGACTATGATGAAACTTTCTCACCAGTAGCCACGCTCAAATCCATCAGGATACTGCTGGCCATAGCCGCATGGTATGACTATGAGGTATGGCAGATGGATGTCAAGACTGCTTTCCTTAAAGGAAAGCTACTCGAGGATGTGTACATGACACAAACTGAGGGTTTTGTCGATCCTAAGTATCCGGGAAGGGTATGCAAACTTCAAAGGTCCATTTATGGACTGAAGCAAGCGTCCCGTAGTTGGAATCTAAGATTCAATGAGGCCATAAAGGAATATGGCTTCATACAGAATCTAGATGAGCCTTATGTGTATAGGAGGACTATGTTGGGATTCGTCACGGGAAACCGACCGATAAAAGCGGAAAAACGCGCCGATTTCCTCGAATCCGGCCCAGGAGCTTAAGATGTGGAAATCAAAAACTTAAAGCATAAAAGGAGGGTTTCAAAAACTCACCACAAAGTCTCTCTAAGAGACGGATGCAGACTGCAGAAATCAAGTGTAGATTCCCTCCAACATCACGTACACGAACGGCTCTCGGACCGAAACCCGTGCTAGCGACTCGGATGACAAGAAGAGAGGGAGAGAGGGGCGGCCCAAGATGAATATGGTTGTCCTCTATTTCTTTCCAAAAGAAATAAAACAAGTAATCAAGTTGGGCTCAAAGTTCTTACCAAAAGAAATTTCTCTCCAAAGTGGGCAAAAATGTTTTCACACCCACCATCCATAAAAACCATTTTTCCCATCTTATACAAACATGGTGGTCGGCCAAAAGATGAGAGAATGAATTAAATTGCTAAGTCCCACTTTGCAAGTTTTCTAGTCAAACTAATGACTCATCACCCCTTAATTGGTTCATCCAAATGACTCACCAAAAATCTCATCATTATGCATAAAGAAGCAAAGTCTCACTTTGCTTCTTCAAAGTCAAACAATGACTCACTTCTTTATGCATATATTCGGCCAACACCAAGAGAAAAATGGTCATCATCTTTTCCCCTTTCTTACCATAAGTAAAGGAAAGATCAAATGGAGCAAAGTCCAACTTTGCCACTTCTTAGGTCAAACCAATGACTCACCATTTTCTTATTGGTTCATAAGAATTGGTCATCATCATTTTGATCCATAAAATGACTCACATTCTTATCCCAACCTTGCCCACAATTTCGGCCAACACATCCCACTTAATGTGGGCATTTTTCATTTTAAGCCTTAAGCCCAATTTAAATTCCTTTGATTTAATTAAATGCAAATGCAACTTTAATTTAACATGTATGTATATATATATGATACCATGTAACATATTACATACATTTAAATTAAAATTCATTTGACCTATTAATTTAATCAATGGATTAAATTAGACACACATAAAATGACAAACATGTAAACCTATACATGTCATAATATTTCCACCTAGGAAATAATCCCATAAATTAATTCATTGAATTAATTATGAGAAGGCCAAAATAAATATTAATTATATAACTTTGATCAATCCAATTGATTCATATAATATAATTAATATATCTCTCTCTCTTCAAATGTGTATACTCCAAGTACACACTTAATCCGACTAGTTAAAGTCCAGACGTTCAATGTGTATGATCCGATGGGCCCGTCTTTATGTTGGCAGTGGGCCAAGGCCCACAGACTGCAGGCGGGCTCTAGCAAGCCACTGCAGCCCCCAATTAAGACGGAGTAAGCAGTCAAACTGAAAACGTAACCCAGTAGTTTGAACTTGTAAATCCCATGTCGCTGATATCGGTGTCCAACACAGAGGCATGGAAGTATCACCCTCTTTATGTCTGGACCTTTACTTGATACCGAATGAACTGATGCTCACAAACAAGATCCAATCTTGTTTGGGTGCGGCCGCACACTTATCAGTAACATTCTTCAAGAGGCCGATGATATCGTCTCAGTGAATCACTGAGTGACATTCCCTTCTGCATATCCATAGTGCTGCCATGCTTACTGACACACCCGAACGTACCCGTACTTGGCACCCTTTTACAGGCCCGTTGGGCGTACACCAAAGTGTGCCACCTCGCATGCAGCACCATCATATGGTCCGGTCGAAGGACTTATACAAGTACTACACGAGAATCATTTGTGATACTATACCATGCAGATTCCCGTTAAGTGGATCAATCCAGTACCATGCCCTTTTGCATGTACCCATTAACCTAGTTGACATTCCATGTTCTATGACCGGTAAGACACCGCCATACAACCAGGCTAATGATAGTCTTTGGTTCCATTCATTCCCATGATTGGAACAGACTACGGATGACTTTATGGTCATATCGTTTTCACTATCCACAGTCTTACTGCCAAGTGCCTCACACTTGACAACATGGATATGGATATGTCCATTGGATACTCTATTTAAAATATAGCACAAGACATATAATAAATAGATTAATGCCTTTATCTCCTTGACACAAATTGTATAATACATAAAGTTTACATTAATGTACCAAATGTATCATACAAACACAAAGACCAATGCCTCGGGACTAGGGCATTTCCAACAATCTCCCACTTGCACTAGTACCTACTAGGCATGGGTCTAATCCCTATAGATCTAGTACAACCTTCGTGCATAGGCTTAGCCAAGCATGTTGGTCAAAAGATCTGCGACATTGTCTTTGGTGTCCACTCTTTGCAATGAGATGTCACCCCCTCAGCGATTTCTCGCAATAGGTGAACCTCCCTGAGTTCGTGCTTCGTGTATATGTGTGACCGGGGCACATAGCTTGTGCAACAGCCCCGCGTTGTCACAGAAGATATCAACTGGTTCCCGGATAGTAGATACTATCCCCAGTTTTGTGATAAACTTCTTCATCCACACAGCTTCCCTTGCTGCTTCACACGTTGCAATGTACTCAGTTCCTGTGATAGAAACCACGATGGTCTATTACTTGGAGCCTCTCCAACAATAGCACCACCATTTAGCATGAATATATACCTATACTGCGACTTATATTCATCCTGGCTGGTCTGGAAGCTTGCATCAGTGTACCTAGTAGCTGACTGCTCTTCCTGACCCACATGGGCGACATTAGGTCTTGTACATAGCATGGAGTACATGATTGATCCCATGGCTGAAGCGCATATAGGACCAATTCATGTTCTCCCTATCCTGCCTTGTCTTAGGACAGTACTTCTTGCTAAGTTTCAGCTTATGACCCATTGGCAAGAAACCTTTCTTAGCCTGGTCCATGCTGAATCTTTTCAGAACGAAGTCTATGTACTTGGCCTGACTTAGGCCCAGAAGCCGATTGGATCTAACCCTGTAGATACTGATCCCTAGGATCGTCTCAGCTTCGCCTACAATTCCCTTATAGTGTTGGTATGTGGCTTCCAATCAGAAGGATGCCATCCATATTTCATACCAGGAAAGTTACTATGCTCCCACTAAACCTCTTATACACACCCTTAAAGGTATTGTCGGCCTATAGCTTATAGCACCACTTGCAACCTATTACCTTAGCACCTGGTTCCAAACCTGATAATCGTACATAGATTGCAAATCCACCACCATGGCAGACAGTGGGCTAGCTATAGCCTACTAGTAGGTTTTGAGCTCCTCTTCGTCCAAGACAAAAAGAGCGTAATCATTAGAAACAAAAACCGATGTTTTCCATGTTCCTGATGATCCCTACCAGACCTTTTAGGTCCTTGTGTGACCTGGGCTGGTGCTTCCCCTTTTGGAAGCTTCACCCTGGTCTCCGAGTTATCCTTTTCAGGAGTTTCTGAGCTTTGAACTTCCCTGAGTTCAATATCGCTCCCACTGTCTTTCTTGGAAAGAAACCCCTTTTCAAGAAGGACCCCCTTTTGCGCCATGAACACCTTGTTCTCAGCGGGGTCGTAGAAGTAATACCCTTTGGTTTCCCTAGGGTAGCTCACAAACAGGCATTGGTCAGTTTTGGGTTCTAGTTTTGCTCACAGTCAATTTCTTGACTTGTGCATAACAACCCCAAATCCGTAAGAAAGACACATTAGGCACCCTGCCCGTCCATATTCCAAATGGGGTCTTTTCCAAAGCCTTAGTCGGAGTATAATAGAAAATGAGAGCCATTGTCTCAAGAGCGTATCCATTAAAAAACTTATTGGGAGAAAGGCATGACTCATCGTTTGAGCGGACCATGTCCAACAGGGTCCTATTCCTCCGTTCGGACACCCCATTCCATTGTGGTGTTCCTGGAGGAGTGAGCTGTGGAACTATTCCATGCTCTCTCAAAATGAGTCAAACTATAGGCTTATATGCTCACCACCTCGGTCCAACCGAAAGGCTTTGATATTTCTGCCTAGTTCTGTACTTCGTTTCTTACTCCCTTGAACCTATCAAGGGTCTCAGACTTATATTTCATTAAATAGGCATGGCCATTTCTGATGAAATCGTCTGTGAAGGATACGAAGTATAGATGTTCACCCCTGGTTGCTATGCTTGTCGGTCCATATACATCTCAATGCATTAGGTTCAATAAGCTAGCCACCCTTTTAGCCTTTTAGTCATTTTACCTTATAAACCAGACTCGCATATATCAAGTGACTCCATGTCAAATGATCCTAGGATTCAAGCAATGTGAAGCCTAGCTATGCGCTTCTTGTTTATGTGGCCTAAATGACAATGCCAAAGGTAAACCGGATTAAGTTCGTTAGGCTTAACCCTTTAAGTATGTATATTATAGACATGATTAGTTTCATTTAGATCCAGGATATAAAAGACATTATTTAATAGAGCTACTCCATAAAATAATTCTTTTCTAGATAAACCCTTTTTACTATTATCAATAGTAAATGTACATCCAGAAATATCCAAAACTGAAACAGAAATAATATTCCTGTACATAACAGGTACAAAATAACATTGTTTCAGCAGTAACAAAACTAATCTACTAGGCATCATAAGCTGGTCCCGCTGATCTTTATGGCAGCAACCCTTGCTCCATTTCTGACCTGCAAGTCCACTTGTCCCGATCCTAGTGATCTCCTGTTCTTAAGTCCCTGCACATTCAACAAATGTGAGAACCACATCTAGTATCCAATACATAAGATGTTGAAACAGAGGTTAATGTCTATGACATATATACCTGATGAAGACACGCCCTGCGTCTTCCTTTTCTCTCCCAAAAGCTTGGGACACGATCTTTTCCAATGTCCAGCCTGCTTGCAACCGAAGCAGACATCCTTGGAACGGGCCTTGGGCTGGGCTTTAGCCTTTTTAGCCTTGGCTTCCTTAGCCTTGGCCTTGGCCTTTGCCTTGCCTTTAGCAAAAAGAGGTTTCCCCTTGTTAACCTCAAGTACCGGCGGAGTCTTCTTGATCCACAGTTCAGCGAGCTCAAGCATCCAATGCAGCTCACTAACAGTACAGTCCATCCCTTGCTTGTAAAATTTTAGGATGAATTGATCATAAGAATCCGGTAAAGAATCCAGGATCGTGCTAACCGCCAGCCCCCGTGAGATAGGAGTTCCGAGACGGGCTAAATTATCCAGATAACCCTTCATCTTGAGCACGTGTGCACTCACAGATGTCCCGGCTCCCATCTTACAGCTGCGGAATGCCTTGTGGATCAGGTACCTTTCCTGATAAGCTTGCTCATAAAACATCTCGTTAAGAGTTGTCATTATAGCAAAGGCCTGATGATCCAAGAACTGCTTTTGCAATTCAGGAACCATACTAGCCAACATCAGGCATGTCACATCCCGGTTATCTTTTACGTGTGCCAAGTATTCCTCCAGCTGGGCAGCCGGTGGATTACTACCCGTTGGCACAGCCGGTACAGGCTTTTCGAGCACATACTCCTTAGACTCTTGTCTTAGAACTTTCCTTAAGTTCATAGACCAGTCCCAAAAGTTAGGGCCAGAAAGCTTGTCCCATTCCAAGAAAGATCGCAGTGATAAAGTATCATTCGTAGCCATTGGTTTCTACACAGAAAAATTTACGAGTGTAAATAAAGGACTTAACATGTTCTTCCCATATAATAATTAATAATGAATCGTGTTATTAATTAACTCGAGTTGTTGGGCTCATGGGCCGAGATCCATATTATATCAAGATATAGCCAGACGAGGGCCTGGAACAACTATATCACAATTTTTAGGTAGGAACGCCGTCCAATCCCAACCTAGGGACTCTCGGTTTGATGGGTCTGTTGGCACTTACCCATCTGTGCTTAGGGCCAGGAACATCCTACTACCCACGCTAAGTCAAAACCTCCATCCAAGTGTTAGAGTAACCAATACTCCAACCCAATACAAAATGACGATACTCCAGTGCATCCAACGAGGGTTGGTCTACAGCTGGCCTATCCCCACTTCGAGTAGGTTATGAATGAGGGAAGCACTTTTAAGAGACTTAGTAATTACCTTTTGGTTATTAGATTCAATTAATAACGGCTTAGATGCATAAGCGGGTGAAATTGGGTTTGTACATACATTCTCACATGTAAATAAATAAAGCATAATTAAATAAAAATGAAATGCTATGGGCCAAAATTTACATCCTAATATAATTCTAGTAAACCTATACTAGAACGACATCAGGTGGGCCGCATCCTCATCCTTCTAGCACGCCAATCCAATCGGCTTCTTCTTTACATAATTTCATAATAAACAATAAAATAAAATTACATAAAAAGAAAACGGCGCGTAGGCCGTATTTACCAAAAGAATATTACAACCCGAATAAATAAGGCCCAAAACATCCATTCATGCATTTAATCATACATACACGTATCCAATACATACAATTTATAACCATGTTAAATGCATGAATTAATCCCATTTCATATATGTCCATAGCCATTATTTTGAAATCGCCAAATTTTGGCCGATCATGGTTCTAAACCCGTGCGGGCTTTAGGCCTCCAACCCAGGCAAAATTGCTCCCAATCCAATTGGGAAACCATGAATTCCAAAATTAGCCGTCCGGGTAATCGTGCCAAGAAAACCCGAACCAATTTCAATTAACCGTATTTATTTCCAAAATAAATATCGCATGAACGAAAAATAAATTCATTCATAAAACATGCGCATAAAATTTCCAAAATAAACACGCACAAGTTTAAAACCAATTAAAATTTTAAAATCCCACGCGTATAAAAATTACCAAAATTTAAACACGCATATTTTTAAAATTTTAAATCCGGCCCGGCCCAAAAATCCCGCCAAATCCAAAAATGGGCCCGGCCCGCCGCGCGGGGCAGCCGCGGCGCTGCTGCCCAGCAGCAGCCTGCTGCTGGCGTGCAGCAGCTGCTGCCCAGCAGCAGCTGCTTGCGCGCAGCAGCCCTGCTGCTGCCCAGCAGCAGCTGCTGGCCAGCAGCAGCCCAGCTGCTGCCGAGGCAGCAGCCAGCAGCAGCTGCTGCCTGTGGCGCCTAGCGCCGCAGGCAGCGGCTGCTGCCCCCGTTTCGCCCCGAAACGGTCCGTGATTTTTTCCCGCAACAAAAAAAGCAACATGAAATTAAATCACCAAGAAATAAAATCATGCATAGGAAATTAAATCTAGCATAAAACCTATATGCAAAATAAAATTTCCATAAACAATTCACAAATAGAAAATTAAATAAAGCATAAACCATATGCAAAAAATTTTCCATAAGTAAAATTCAAGGGGAAAAATCACCAAACCCCAAACCAAAAATAAATCCCGTCCACAAAATCGCCAATTTTAAAACACGGGATCCGCCAAGTTTAAAGATTTCCACGGATCAAAAGCCCGCTCTGATACCACTGTTGGGATTCGTCACGGGAAACCGACCGATAAAAGCGGAAAAACGCGCCGATTTCCTCGAATCCGGCCCAGGAGCTTAAGATGTGGAAATCAAAAACTTAAAGCATAAAAGGAGGGTTTCAAAAACTCACCACAAAGTCTCTCTAAGAGACGGATGCAGACTGCAGAAATCAAGTGTAGATTCCCTCCAACATCACGTACACGAACGGCTCTCGGACCGAAACCCGTGCTAGCGACTCGGATGACAAGAAGAGAGGGAGAGAGGGGCGGCCCAAGATGAATATGGTTGTCCTCTATTTCTTTCCAAAAGAAATAAAACAAGTAATCAAGTTGGGCTCAAAGTTCTTACCAAAAGAAATTTCTCTCCAAAGTGGGCAAAAATGTTTTCACACCCACCATCCATAAAAACCATTTTTCCCATCTTATACAAACATGGTGGTCGGCCAAAAGATGAGAGAATGAATTAAATTGCTAAGTCCCACTTTGCAAGTTTTCTAGTCAAACTAATGACTCATCACCCCTTAATTGGTTCATCCAAATGACTCACCAAAAATCTCATCATTATGCATAAAGAAGCAAAGTCTCACTTTGCTTCTTCAAAGTCAAACAATGACTCACTTCTTTATGCATATATTCGGCCAACACCAAGAGAAAAATGGTCATCATCTTTTCCCCTTTCTTACCATAAGTAAAGGAAAGATCAAATGGAGCAAAGTCCAACTTTGCCACTTCTTAGGTCAAACCAATGACTCACCATTTTCTTATTGGTTCATAAGAATTGGTCATCATCATTTTGATCCATAAAATGACTCACATTCTTATCCCAACCTTGCCCACAATTTCGGCCAACACATCCCACTTAATGTGGGCATTTTTCATTTTAAGCCTTAAGCCCAATTTAAATTCCTTTGATTTAATTAAATGCAAATGCAACTTTAATTTAACATGTATGTATATATATATGATACCATGTAACATATTACATACATTTAAATTAAAATTCATTTGACCTATTAATTTAATCAATGGATTAAATTAGACACACATAAAATGACAAACATGTAAACCTATACATGTCATAATATTTCCACCTAGGAAATAATCCCATAAATTAATTCATTGAATTAATTATGAGAAGGCCAAAATAAATATTAATTATATAACTTTGATCAATCCAATTGATTCATATAATATAATTAATATATCTCTCTCTCTTCAAATGTGTATACTCCAAGTACACACTTAATCCGACTAGTTAAAGTCCAGACGTTCAATGTGTATGATCCGATGGGCCCGTCTTTATGTTGGCAGTGGGCCAAGGCCCACAGACTGCAGGCGGGCTCTAGCAAGCCACTGCAGCCCCCAATTAAGACGGAGTAAGCAGTCAAACTGAAAACGTAACCCAGTAGTTTGAACTTGTAAATCCCATGTCGCTGATATCGGTGTCCAACACAGAGGCATGGAAGTATCACCCTCTTTATGTCTGGACCTTTACTTGATACCGAATGAACTGATGCTCACAAACAAGATCCAATCTTGTTTGGGTGCGGCCGCACACTTATCAGTAACATTCTTCAAGAGGCCGATGATATCGTCTCAGTGAATCACTGAGTGACATTCCCTTCTGCATATCCATAGTGCTGCCATGCTTACTGACACACCCGAACGTACCCGTACTTGGCACCCTTTTACAGGCCCGTTGGGCGTACACCAAAGTGTGCCACCTCGCATGCAGCACCATCATATGGTCCGGTCGAAGGACTTATACAAGTACTACACGAGAATCATTTGTGATACTATACCATGCAGATTCCCGTTAAGTGGATCAATCCAGTACCATGCCCTTTTGCATGTACCCATTAACCTAGTTGACATTCCATGTTCTATGACCGGTAAGACACCGCCATACAACCAGGCTAATGATAGTCTTTGGTTCCATTCATTCCCATGATTGGAACAGACTACGGATGACTTTATGGTCATATCGTTTTCACTATCCACAGTCTTACTGCCAAGTGCCTCACACTTGACAACATGGATATGGATATGTCCATTGGATACTCTATTTAAAATATAGCACAAGACATATAGTAAATAGATTAATGCCTTTATCTCCTTGACACAAATTGTATAATACATAAAGTTTACATTAATGTACCAAATGTATCATACAAACACAAAGACCAATGCCTCGGGACTAGGGCATTTCCAACAGACTAGTGGGAGCATTGTCACATTCTTGGTACTTTATGTAGATGACATCCTACTCATTGGAAGCGACATACCCACACTGCAAGGGGTAAAGCAGTGGCTGAGTAAGTGCTTCGCAATGAAGGACTTAGGCGAAGCTGAGATGATCCTAGGGATCAGGATCTATAGGGATAGATCAAATCGGCTTCTGGGCCTAAGTCAGGCTTCGTACATTGACAAAGTTCTGAAAAGATTCAGCATGGACCGGGCCGAGAAAGGTTTCTTGCCAATGGGCCATGGGCTGAAACTTAGTAAGAAGAACTATCCTAAAACAAGGGAGGATAGGGAGAACATGTAATTGGTTCCATATGCTTCGGCTATTGGATCAATCATGTACTCCATGTTATGTATGAGACCTGATGTCGCCTTTGCACTGAGTATGACAAGCCGATACCAGCAGGATCCCGGGGAGGATCGCTGGACGGCTGTCAAGGCGATCCTCAAGTACCTTAACCGGACTAAGGATAGCTTCTTGGTGTATGGTGGTCAGGAAGTGCTATCAGTTACTGGGTACACTGATGCAAGCTTCCAGACAGACCAGGATGAGTACCAGTCGCAGTCTGGGTATGTATTTTTGCTGAATGGTGGTGCTGTAAGCTGGAGGAGCTCAAAGCAACCAACCATAGCGGGCTCTACAACAGAAGCTGAGTACATCGCTGCGTGTGATGCAGCTAAGGAAGTTGTGTGTATGAAGAAGTTTATCACTGAGTTGGGAGTAGTGCCAACTATCCAGGACCCAGTCGATATCTTCTGTGACAACAATGGGGCCGTCGCATAAGCTAAGGAGCCCCGGTCACACAAGAACACAAAGCACGTGTTCAGAAAGTTTCACCTCATACGAGAAATCGCGGAGAGAGGTGACATTGCATTGCACAGAGTGGACACCGAGGATAATGTCGCAGATCCATTGACCAAGGCGCTGGCCCAGCCCAAGCACGAGGGTCATACTAGATCTATAGGGATTAGGCCCATGCCTAGTTGGAACTAGTGCAAGTGGGAGATTGTTGGAAATGCCCAAGTCCCGAGGCATTGGTCCTTGTATTTGTACTATACATTTATTGGATTTATGTGTTGTACTCATTTGTGTTATTAATAAAGGCATCAATTCATTTATTATATCTATCTTGTGCAATATATTAAATGAAGTATCCAATGGACATATCTATATCCATGATGACAAGTGTCATGCACTTGGCAGTAAGACCATGGATAGGGTAAACGATATGACCATAAATAGATCCGTAGTCTGTTCCAGTCACGGGAATGAATGGAACAATAGACTATCATTAACATGGTTGTATGGCGGTGTCTTACCGGTCATTGGACATGGAATGTCAACCAAGTTAATGGGTACATGCCTGGGAGCATGGTACTGGATAGATCCACTTAACGAGTAATCCACATGGTATAGTATCACAATGGATTCTCGTGTAGTACTTGTATGGATCCTTTGACCTGACCATATGATGGTGTTACATGTGAGGTCACATGCTTAGGGGTACGCCTAAAGGGCCTGTAATAGGGTGCCAAGTATGGGTACTTTCGGGTATGTCACTGAGCATGGCAATGCTATGGATATGCAGATGGGATTTGTCACTCAGTAACCCACTGATAAGATATCACCGGGCTCTTGATGAATGTGACTGATAAGAGTGTGGCCACACCCAGACAAGTTGGAACTTGTTTGAGAGCTTCAGTGCATTCGGGATCAAGTTAATGTCCGACACAAAAGAGGGTGATCAATCCATGCCTCTGTGTTAGACACCGATATCAATGACATGGGATGTACAAGTTTAAACTACAGGGTTTTGATAACAGTTAGACTGCCATCTCCATCTTAATTGGGGGCTGCAGTGGCTTGCTAGAGCCCAACTGCAGTCTGCGGGCCAAAGGTCCGCTGCCAACATAAAGATGGGCCCACGGGATCGTACACATAGAATGACTGAATGCAGACTTAAGGAATTACATGTATGCTTGGAGTATACACTATGGAGAGAGAGAGGTATATATATATTAATTATATTATAAAGATCAATTGGATTGATCATAATAATAAAATTAATATATCCAATTGGCTCTTCATAATTAATTGGATTAATTATGAGATTATTTCCCAGGTGGAAATATTCATATGTATAGGTTTATATATGACTTTATTTTGTGTAGATTTAATTTTAATTCGATGGATTAAATTAATTGTTCAAACTAATTTTAATTTAAATGTAAATAATATATTACTTGGTGTAATATATTAAATACATGGGTATATTGAAATTAGGCTTGAAATTAATTTAAACCAGAATAATTAAAATTAGACTGGGAGCATGGAATAGTTCCACATCTCACTCCTCGAGGAACACCAAAGTGGAATGGGGTGTTCGAACAGAGGAATAGGACCCTGTTGGACATGGTCCGCTCAATGATGAGTCAAGCCTCTCTCCTAATAAGTTTCTGAGGACATGCCCTCGAGATAGCTGCTCTTATTTTAAATAATACTCTGACTAAGGTAGTGGAAAAGACCCCATATCAGATATGGATAGGTAGGGAGCCCAATGTGTCTTTCCTAAGGATTTGGGGATGCGAAGCACATGTCAAGAGATTGACTAATGGCAAGCTAGAGCCGAAAACCGATAAATGCCTGTTTTGGGCTACCCTAGGGAAACCAAAGGGTATTACTTCTACAACCTTACCAAGAACAAGGTGTTCGTGGCAAGGAGGGGGGTCTTTCTAGAAAAGGAATTCCTTTCCAAGAAAGATAGTGGGAGCAATGTTGAACTCAGGGAAGTTCAAAGTCCACAAGCTCCTGAAGAGGATAACTCGAAGGCCCAGGTGGAGCTTCCACGGGTGGAAGCAACGACCCAGGCCACACAAGGACCTAGAAGGTCTGGTAGGGATCGTTAGGAACCAGAGAGGTATGGTTTCCTCATCACCGATGATCAAACTCTTCTCGTCTTGGATGAGAAAGAACCTAAAACTTACCAGGAAGCTATGGCAAGCCCACAGTCTGCAAATTGGTGTAAAGCCATGGAGGCAGAGATGCAATTTATGTACGATAACCAGGTTTGGAACTTGGTTGATCCACCTTCGGGTGCTAAGGTAACTGGTTACAAGTGGTGCTATAAGCTAAAAGCTGATAATACCTTCAAAGGGTGTCTGGTTGCGAAAGGTTTCAGACAAGTCCATGGAATAGACTATGATGAAACTTTCTCGCTAATAGCCATGCTCAAATCCATTAGGATCTTGCTGGCCATAGCCGCATGGTACGACTATGAGGTTTGGCAAATGGATGTCAAAACTGCTTTCCTTAACGAAAAGCTACTCGAGGATGTGTACATGATACAACCTGAGGGTTTTGTCGATCCAGAGTATCCGGAAAGGGTATGAAAACTTCAAAGGTCCATTTATAGACCGAAGCAAGCATCCCAAAGTTGGAATCTTAGATTCAATGAAGCCATAAAGGAATATGGCTTCATATAAAATCAAGATGAGCCTTATGTGTATAAGAGGATTAGTGGGAGCATTGTCACATTCCTGGTACTTTCTGTAGACAACATCCTACTCATTGGAAGCGACATACCTACACTGCAAGGAGTAAAGCAGTGGTTGTGTAAGTGCTTCGCAATGAAGGACTTAGGCAAAGCTGAGATGATCCTAGGGATTAGGATCTACAAGGATAGATCAAATCGGCTTTTGGGCCTAAGTTAGGCCTCATACATAGATAAAGTTCTAAAAAGATTTAGCATGGATCGGGCTAAGAAAGGTTTCTTGCCAATGGGTCATGGGCTGAAACTTAGTAAGAAGAACTATTCTAAGTCAAGGGAGGACAGGGAGAACATGAAATTGGTTCCATACGCTTCGGCTATAGGATCAATTATGTACTCCATGCTATGTACGAGACCTGATGTCGCCTTCGCACTAAGTATGATGAGCCGGTACCAGCAGGATCCCAGGGAGGATCACTGGAAGGCTGTCAAAGCCATCCTCAAGTACTTTAACCGGACTAAGGATAGCTTCTTAGTGTATAGGGGTTAGGAAGTGCTATTAGTTACTGGGTACACTGATGCAAGCTTCCAGACCTACTAGGATAAGTACCAATTGCAGTCTGGGTATGTGTTTTTGCTAAATGGTGGTGCTGTAAGCTGGAGGAGCTTATAGCAGCCAACCATCACGGACTCTACAACAGAAGCTGAGTACATCGTGGCGTGTGATGCAGCTAAGGAAGCTAAGTTGGGAGTAGTGCCAACTATCCAAGACCCAGTTGATATCTTTTGTAACAACAATGGGGCTATTGCACAAGCTAAGGAGCCCCGATCACACAAGAACACAAAGCACGTGCTCAGGAAGTTTCACCTCATACGAGAAATCGCGGAAAGAGGTGATATTGCATTACATAGAGTGGACACCGAGGATAATGTCGTAGAACCTTTGACCAAGGCGCCGGCTCAACCCAAGCACGATGGTCATAGTAGATCTATAGGGATTAGGCCCATGCCTAGTTGGAACTAGTGCAAGTGGGAGATTGTTGGATATGCCCTAGTCCCGAGGCATTGGACCTTGTATTTGTACTATACATTTATTGGATTTATGTATTATACACATTTTGTGTCATTAATAAAGGCATTAATTCATTTATTATATATATCTTGTGCAATATCTTAAATGAAGTATCCAATGGACATATCCATATCCATGATGACAAGTGTCATGCACCTGGCAGTAAGACCATAGATATGGAAACCGATATGACCATAAAGAGATCCATAGTCTGTTCCAGTCATGGGAATGAATGGAACTAGAGACTATCATTAACCTAGTTGTATGGCGGTGTCTTACCGGTCATTGGACATGGGATGTCAACCAAGTTAATGGGTACATGCAAAAGGGGCACGGTACTGGATAGATCCACTAAACGAGAAATCCACATGGTATAGTATCACAAGTGATTCTCGTGTAGTACTTGTATGGATCCTTTGACCTGACCATATGATAGTGTTACATGCGAGGTCGCATACTTAGGGGTATGCCTAAAGGGCCTGTAATATGGTGCCAAGTATGGGTACTTTCAGGTATGTCACCAAGTATGGCAGTGCTATGGATATGCAGAAGGGATATGTCACTCAGTAGTCCACTGAGAAGATATCACCAGCCTCTTGATGAATGTGACTGATAAAAGTGTGGCCACACCCAAACAAGTTGGAACTTGTTTGTGAGCATCAGTACATTCGAGATCAAGTTAATGTCTGGACACAAAAGAGGGTGATCGATCCAGGCCTCTGTATTGGACACCAATATCAATGACATGGGATATACAAGTTCAAACTACAGGGTTATGATTACAGTTGTACTGCCATCCCCATCTTAATTGGGGGCTGTAGTGGCTTGCTAGAGCCCGCCTGTAGTCTGTGGGCCATAGGCCCACTGCCAACATAAAGATGGGCCCATGGGATCGTACACATTGAAGGTCTGAACACGGACTTAAGGAATCAGCTGTATACTTAGAGTATACACACTAGAGAGAGAGAGGATTATATTAATTATATTATAAAGATCAATTGGATTGATCATAATAATAAAATTGATATTTGATTGGTGTTCTCATAATTAATTAGATTAATTTATGAGATTATTTCCTAGGTGGAAATATTGCACATGTATGGGTTGTGTATCCTAATTTTACCATAACGTTTGTCAAATTTAATTTCATGGTAAAATTAATTGATCAAATTAATTTTAATTTAAATGTATAGAACATATTGTATGGTATAATATGTTAGGATACACGTTAAATAAAAACTAAGTTTGATAATCAATTGGACCAAGGGAATTAAAATTGAATTGGGCTTGAAAAGGAGAAAAGAGCCTGGGTAGAATAGGGAAGCTTGGGCCGAAATTTTTACTCAAAAATTTCAGCCCATTAGGTCATAAAAGACCTAGGGATTTTGGCCAAGGAGTGTGTGCAAGCCATAGCCAAAATTCATTGCCTCTCTCTCTCAAAAGTTTTCGATTTCCAACGCTAGCACGGGTCGTGTTCCACAGGCATTCGTGTACGTGAATGAGGAGGGAATCTACGTTGATTTTTGCCGCCATCTCTAGAAGAGATACTCTTGGTAAAAGTTTAATCTCTTCTTGATAAAATTTTTATTTTGCAATTTTTATCTCAATTGCTCCTGGGCACGGATTTGAGGAAATTGTCGCGATCTTTTGCATTTATTCGGATGATTTCTAGTGGAAAATCCCAATAGATACTCCATCCTTACTTACTCGTGCACAAGTACACCTTTACAAGCCATGTTTTGCTTGTAACCTTAGGTGCACCAACATGCTGAACCTCCGTCTGTACACACTCATGTACGTATCCCGATAGTGACAAGCAGTGTTTTGTTTTCTCTCCAGTAAGGCATACCAACACGCCAAAAATTTCATCTGTATCCACTTACGTACAAGTCCAAACCGTTCGATCAAAGACCAGATAACCATTTCAGATTTATCATTATTCATGAAATTGCATTGTCCCTAAGCATGCCTACACGTACGGATGATCATTTCATGTTGTTCGTGAAATTGCACCATCTCTAAGCGTCCATACACGTATGGATTACCATTTCACATTTATCATTGTTTATGAAATTGCATTGTCCTTAGGCGTACCTACACGTACTGATGATCATATTGCATTCTTCATGAAATTGTATCATCCCTAAGTATGCCTACACGTACGGATAACCATTTCACATTTATCATTGTTCATGAAATTGCACCATCCCTAAGGGTGCATACACGTACGAATGATAATTTCATGTTCTTCATGAAATTGTATCATCCTTAAGCATGCCTACACATACGGACGACCATTTCACATTTATCATTGTTCACAAAATTGCATCATCCTTAAGCATGCCTATACATATGGACAATCATTTCACATTGTTCATGAAATTGTATCATCCCTAATGTGAGCAGATGACCCTTTTCGAAAAAAAGAAAAGTGGACGTGGCGAAGCAAACCGAGGAAAACGTTTTCATTCCGATTTGATTTTGATTTTGGGGGAAAACGGGTTTTGTTTATCTTGAGTAAGGAAAATCATGGATTTATTTAGAAATCCCTTTATAGAAAACATTTTCCCGTTTTAACTTAAAGACCTCAAAATTTAAATCCGAGATCAGTGACAGAGTCGCCACCCGTATTAGCTCATCCAAGAGATTCCGGTACAGCTCCCTACCGAGGGCAGACTACTGTACCTAATCCAGAGATTTAGGGTTCGGGCAAGTGACTTACTTAACCTCTAGCTTGCTTTCATTTTACAATTCATTACCATATTTAATTCGCTTTATTATCTTTCTCTATCCCAATTTGTTTATTTTAATCAACCGATGCTATGAAAATCGGCTCACACACCGAGGTTAACTGTGCTATGAAACAGCTGACATATTGCAATGAACCCAAGAATGATCGGACCTCCTTTTCTATCTTAGGAGCTGGCATATCTAAGATGGCTTTGATTTTGTCTGGATCCATCTGTATTCCCCTTTGACTGACCATATGTCCCAGCAGCTTACCTGATGTAACCCCAAATATGCACTTCTTAGGGTTGAGACGCTGGTTGTAATCCCCGATGCATGTAAGAAATCTATCCAGGATAGCAGGGTGCTCTTCCCGGGTCATTAATTTAACAAGAATATCATCGATATGCACCTCCACTTCTTTGTGAATCGTGTCATGCAGCAGCATCGTGACAGCCTTCTGGTAAGTGGCCCCGGTGTTTTTCAATCCAAAAGGCATTTCTCTGTAGCAGAAAGTGCCCCACTCTGTAATGAAGGATGTTTTCACCTTGTTGATCACATCCATCAAGATCTGGTTATATCCCGAAAATCCATCCATAAAGGAGTACATCGCTGCTTTAGCTGCGCTGTCGATTATGTTGGGATTCGTCACGGGAAACCGACCGATAAAAGCGGAAATACGCGTCGATTTCCTCGAATCCGGCCCAGGAGCTTAAGATGTGGAAATCAAAAACTAAAAGCATAAAAGGAGGGTTTCAAAAACTCACCACAAAGTCTCTCTAAGAGACGGATGCAGACTGCAGAAATCAAGTGTAGATTTCCTCCACCGATGCGTACACGAACGGCTCTCGGACCGAAACCCGTGCTAGCGACTCGGATGACAAGAAGAGAGGGAGAGAGGGCTGCCCACAAGAGGAAATATGGCTGTCCAAATTTCTTTCCAAAAGAAAAATCTATCTAGCCAAAGATAGAACCAAGTTTCTCTCAAGTGTGCATCCAATTTCTTTCCAAAAGAAATAATGCATAAAAGTGGGCAAAATTCATACTTTAATAGAAAACCAATTTCTCTTAAAGCAAGAGTGATGGACGGCCAAAAGTGGAGTGAAGTTAATGGTGATTATCTCTAATGAAAGAAAAGGAGATGAGATGGAAGAGCAAAGTCCAACTTTGCTACCAATGAGTCAAACCAATGACTCACCATGGTGACTCACCACCATCACTCACCATCACCTTTTCTTCATCTTCATCCATAATACCAAAAAGTCAAGAATATGACTCACCAATACTCCAACAATTCGGCCAAAAAGAAGAAGAGAATGAAGATGTCATATTTGTTTACCAAAAAGTCATGCATGACTCACCATCTTCATCATTACTTTTTGTCCAACAAAATGACTCATTCTTATCATCCCTTTCCATGCAAATATTCGGCCAAACCATTCCAAGCCAAGTGGGAATATTCATTTTAAGTTTTTAAGCCCAATTTAATTCCTTTGATTTATTTAAATTCAAATGCAACTTTAATTGAACATGTATGTTTAGATATGATACCATGTAACATATTACATACATTTAAATTAAAATTCATTTGACCTATTAATTTAATCAATGGATTAAATTAGACACACACATAAAATGACAAACATGTAAACCTATACATGTCATAATATTTCCACCTAGGAAATAATCCCTTAAATTAATTCATTGAATTAATTATGAGAAGGCCAAAATAAATATTAATTATATAACTTTGATCAATCCAATTGATGCATATAATATAATTAATATATCTCTCTCTCTTCAAACGTGTATACTCCAAGTACACACTTAATCCGACTAGTTAAAGTCCAGACGTTCAATGTGTACGATCCAATGGGCCAGTCTTTATGTTGGCAGTAGGCCAAGGCCCACAGACTGCAGGCGGGCTCTAGCAAGCCACTGCAGCCCCCAATTAAGACGGAGTAAGCAGTCCAACTGAAAACGTAACCCAGTAGTTTGAACTTGTAAATCCCATGTCGCTGATATCGGTGTCCAACACAGAGGCATGGAAGTATCACCCTCTTTGTGTCTGGACCTTTACTTGATACCGAATGAACTGATGCTCACAAACAAGATCCAATCTTGTTTGGGTGCGGCCGCACACTTATCAGTAACATTCTTCAAGAGGCCGATGATATCGTCTCAGTGAATCACTGAGTGACATTCCCTTCTGCATATCCATAGTGCTGCCATGCTTACTGACACACCCGAACGTACCCGTACTTGGCACCCTTTTACAGGCCCGTTGGGCGTACACCAAAGTGTGCCACCTCACATGCAGCACCATCATATGGTCCGGTCGAAGGACTTATACAAGTACTACACGAGAATCATTTGTGATACTATACCATGCAGATTCCCGTTAAGTGGATCAATCCAGTACCATGCCTTTTTGCATGTACCCATTAACCTAGTTGACATTCCATGTTCTATGACCGGTAAGACACCGCCATACAACCAGGCTAATGATAGTCTTTGGTTCCATTCATTCCCATGATTGGAACAGACTACGGATGACTTTATGGTCATATCGTTTTCACTATCCACAGTCTTACTGCCAAGTGCCTCACACTTGACAACATGGATATGGATATGTCCATTGGATACTCTATTTAAAATATAGCACAAGACATATAATAAATAGATTAATGCCTTTATCTCCTTGACACAAATTGTATAATACATAAAGTTTACATTAATGTACCAAATGTATCATACAAACACAAGGACCAATGCCTCGGGACTAGGGCATTTCCAACAATCTCCCACTTGCACTAGTACCTACTAGGCATGGGTCTAATCCCTATAGATCTAGTACAACCTTCGTGCATAGGCATAGCCAAGCATGTTGGTCAAAAGATCTGCGACATTGTCTTTGGTGTCCACTCTTTGTAATGAGATGTCACCCCCTCAGCGATTTCTCGCAATGGGTGAACCTCCCTGAGTTCGTGCTTCGTGTATATGTGTGACCGGGGCACATAGCTTGTGCAACAGCCCTGCGTTGTCACAGAAGATATCAACTGGTTACTGGATAGTTGACACTACCCCCAGTTGCATGATAAACTTCATTATCCACACAGCTTCCCTAGCTGCTTCACACGTTGCAATGTACTCAGTTCCTGTGATAGAAACCGCGATGGTCTATTACTTGGAGCCTCTCCAACAATAGCACCACCATTTAGCATGAACACATACCTATACTACGACTTATATTCATCCTGGTCGGTCTGGAAGCTTACATCAGTGTACCTAGTAACTGACTGCTCTTCCTACCTTTCATGCACTAAGAAGCTATCCTTAGTCCGGTTAAGGTACTTCAGGATTTCTTTGACAGCCTACCAGTGATCCACTCGGGATCAGGCTCATCATACTTAGTGCAAAGGCGACATCAGGTCTTGTACATAGCATGGAGTACATGATTGATCCTATGGCCGAAGCATATAGAACCAATTCATGTTCTCCCTATCCTGCCTTGTCTTAGGACAGTACTTCTTGCTAAGTTTCAGCTCATGACCTATTGGCAAGAAACCTTTCTTAGCCAGGTCCATGCTGAATCTTTTCAGAACTATGTCTATGTACTTGGCCTGACTTAGGCCTAGAAGCCGATTGGATCTAACCCTGTAGATCCTGATCCCTAGGATCATCTCAGCTTCGCCTAAGTCCTTCATTGCGAAGCACTTACACAACCATTACAATTCCCTTGTAGTGTTGGTATGTCGCTTCCAATCAGAAGGATGTCATCCATATATAATACCAGGAAAGTTACTATGCTCCCACTAAACCTCTTATACACACCCTGAAAGGTATTGTCGGCCTATAGCTTATAGCACCACATGCAACCTATTACCTTAGCACCAGGAGGTGAATCAATCAGGTTCCAAACCTGATTATCGTACATAGATTGCAAATCCACCACCATGGCAGACAGTGGGCTAGCTATAGCCTACTAGTAGGTTTTGAGCTCCTCTTCGTCCAAGACAAAAGGAGCGTAATCATTAGAAACAAAAACTGATGTTTTCCATGTTCCTGATGATCCCTACCAGACCTTTTAGGTCCTTGTGTGACCTGGGCTGGTGCTTCCCCTTTTGGAAGCTTCACCCTGGTCTCCGAGTTATCCTTTTTCAGGAGTTTCTGAGCTTTGAACTTCCCTGAGTTCAATATCGCTCCCACTGTCTTTCTTGGAAAGAAACCCCTTTTCAAGAAGGACCCCCTTTCGAGCCATGAACACCTTGTTCTCAGCGGGGTTGTAGAAGGAATACCCTTTGGTTTCCCTAGGGTAGCTCACAAACAGGCATTAGTCGGTTTTGGGTGCTAGTTTTGCTCACAGTCAATTTCTTGACTTATGCATAACAACCCCAAATCTGTAAGAAAGACACAATGGGCACCCTGCCCGTCCATTTTCCAAATGGGGTCTTTGCCAAAGCCTTAGTCGGAGTATAATTGGAAATGAGAGCCATTGTCTCAAGAGTGTATCCTTTACAACTTATAGGGAGAGAGGCATGAGTCATCGTTTGAGCGGACCATGTCCAACAGGGTCCTATTCCTCTGTTCGGACACCCCATTCCATTGTGGTGTTCCTGGAGGAGTGAGCTATGGAACTATTCCATGCTCTCTCAAAATGAGTCAAACTATAGGCTTATATGCTCACCACCTCGGTCCAACCGAAAGGCTTTGATATTTCTGCCTAGTTCTGTACTTCGTTTCTTACTCCCTTGAACCTATCAAGGGTCTCAGACTTATATTTCATTAAATAGGCATGGCCATTTCTGATGAAATCGTCTGTGAAGGATACGAAGTATAGATGTTCACCCCTGGTTGCTATGCTTGTCGGTCCATATACATCTCAATGCATTAGGTTCAATAAGCTAGCAACCCTTTTAGCCTTTTAGTCATTTTACCTTATAAACCAGACTCACATATATCAAGTGACTCCATGTCAAATGATCCTAGGATTCAAGCAATGTGAAGCCTAGCTATGCGCTTCTTGTTTATGTGGCCTAAATGACAATGCCAAAGGTAAACCGGATTAAGTTCGTTAGGCTTAACCCTTTAAGTATGTATATTATAGACATGATTAGTTTCATTTAGATCCAGGATATAAAAGACATTATTTAATAGAGCTACTCCATAAAATAATTCTTTTCTAGATAAACCCTTTTTACTATTATCAATAGTAAATGTACATCCAGAAATATCCAAAACTGAAACAGAAAAAATATTCCTGTACAAAACAGGTACAAAATAACATAGTTTCAGTAACAAAACTAATCTACTAGGCATCATAAGCTGGTCCCGCTGATCTCTATGGCAGCAACCCTTGCTCCATTTCTGATCCGCAAGTCCACTTGTCCCGATCCCAGTGAACACCTGTTCTTAAGTCCCTGCACATTACAACAAATGTGAGAACCACATCTAGTATCCAATACATAAGATGTTGAAACAGAGGTTAATGTCTATGACATATATACCTGATGAAGACACGCCCTGCATCTTCCTTTTCTCTCCCAAAAGCTTGGGACACGATCTTTTCCAATGTCCAGCCTGCTTGCAACCGAAGCAGACATCCTTGGAATGGGCCTTGGGCTGGGCTTTAGCGTTGTTAGCCTTGGCTTCCTTAGCCTTGGCCTTGGCCTTTGCCTTGCCCTTACCTTTAGCAAAAGGAGGTTGCCCCTTGTTAACCTCAAGTACCGGCGGAGTCTTTTTGATCGACAGTTCAGCGAGCTGAAGCATCCAATGCAGCTCACTAACAGTACGGTCCATCCCTTGCATGTAAAAGTTTAGGATGAATTGATCATAAGAATCCGGTAAAGAATCCAGGATTGTGCTAACCGCCAGCCCCCGTGAGATAGGAGTTCCGAGACGGGCTAAATTATCCAGATAACCCTTCATCTTGAGCACGTGTGCACTCACAGATGTCCCGGCTCCCATCTTACAGCTGCGGAATGCCTTGTGGATCAGGTACCTTTCCTGATAAGCTTGCTCATAAAACATCTCGTTAAGAGTTGTCATTATAGCAAAGGCCTGATGATCCAAGAACTGCTTTTGCAATTCGGGAACCATACTAGCCAACATCAGGCATGTCACATCCCGGTTATCTTTTACGTGTGCCAAGTATTCCTCTAGCTGGGCAGCCGGTGGATTACTACCCGTTGGCACAGCCGGTACAGGCTTTTCGAGCACATACTCTTTAGACTCTTGTCTTAGAACTTTCCTTAAGTTCATAGACCAGTCCCAAAAGTTAGGGCCAGAAAGCTTGTCCCATTCCAAGAAAGATCGCAGTGATAAAGTATCATTCGTAGCCATTGGTTTCTACACAGGAAAAATTACGAGTATGAAAGTAGGAAGAGCAGTCAGTTACTAGGTACACTGATGCTAGCTTCCAGACCGACCAGGATGAATATAAGTCGCAGTATAGGTATGTGTTCATGCTAAATGGTGGTGCTATTGTTGGAGAGGCTCCAAGTAATAGACCATCGCGGTTTCTATCACAGGAACTGAGTACATTGCAACGTGTGAAGTAGCTAGGGAAGCTGTGTGGATAATGAAGTTTATCATGCAACTGGGGGTAGTGTCAACTATCCAGTAACCAGTTGATATCTTCTGTGACAACGCGGGGCTGTTGCACAAGCTAATGTGCCTCGGTCACACATATACACGAAGCACGAACTCAGGGAGGTTCACCTATTGTGAGAAATCGCTGAGGGGGTGACATCTCATTACAAAGAGTGGACACCAAAGACAATGTCGCAGATCTTTTGACCAACATGCTTGGCTACGCCTATGCACGAAGGTTGTACTAGATCTATAGGGATTAGACCCATGCCTAGTAGGTACTAGTGCAAGTGGGAGATTGTTGGAAATGCCCTAGTCCCGAGGCATTGGTCCTTGTGTTTGTATAATACATTTGTACATTAATGTAAACTTTATGTATTATACAATTTGTGTCAAGGAAATAAAGGCATTAATCTATTTATTATATGTCTTGTGCTATATGTTAAATAGAGTATCCAATGGACATATCCATATCCATGTTGTCAAGTGTGAGGCACTTGGCAGTAAGACTGTGGATAGTGAAAACGATATGACCATAAAGTCATCCGTAGTCTGTTCCAATCATGGGAATGAATGGAACCAAAGACTATCATTAGCCTGGTTGTATGGCGGTGTCTTACCGGTCATAGAACATGGAATGTCAACCAGGGTAATGGGTACATGCAAAAAGGGCATGGTACTGGATTGATCCACTTAACGGGAATCTGCATGGTATAGTATCACAAATGATTCTCGTGTAGTACTTGTATAAGTCCTTCGACCGGACCATATGATGGTGCTGCATGTGAGGTGGCACACTTTGGTGTACGCCCAACGGGCCTGTAAAAGGGTGCCATGTACGGGTACGTTCGGGTGTGTCAGTGAGCATGGCGGCACTATGGATATGCAGAAGGGAATGTCACTCAGTGATTCACTGAGACGATATCATCGGCCTCTTGAAGAATGTTACTGATAAGTGTGCGGCCGCACCCAAACAAGATTGGATCTTGTTTGTGAGCATCAGTTCATTCGGTATCAAGTCAAGGTCCAGACACAAGGAGGGTGATACTTCCATGCCTCTGTGTTGGACACCGATATCAGCGACATGGGATTTACAAGTTCAAACTACTGGGTTATGTTTTCAGTTGGACTGCTTACTCCGTCTTAATTGGGGGCTACAGTGGCTTGCTAGAGCCCGCCTGTAGTCTGTGGGCCTTGGCCTACTGCCAACATAAAGACGGGCCCATCGGATCGTACACATTGAACGTCTGGACTTTAACTAGTCGGATTAAGTGTGTACTTGGAGTATACACATGTGAAGAGAGAGAGATATATTAATTATATTATATGCATCAATTGGATTGATCAAAGTTACATAATTAATATTTATTTTGGCCTTCTCTTAATTAATTCAATGAATTAATTTATGAGACTATTTCCTAGGTGGAAATATTATTACATGTATAGGTTTACATGTATTTCATTTTATGTATGTCTAATTTAATCCATTGATTAAATTAATAGGTCAAATGAATTTTAATTTACATGTATGTAATATATTATGGTATAATATATACGCATACATGGTTTATTAAGGTTGCATTTGAACTTAATTCAATCAAAGGATGTTAAGTTGGGCTTAGACTTAAAATGAAAAATGCCCATTAAAACATCAATGTGGGGTAACGAAAAGTTGTCTTATGGGTAGGCCTTGTTCAGGTCCCTGTAGTCGACACACACTCTGACCCTTCCATCTTTCTTAGGCACTGGCACAATGTTGGCTAACCATTCTGTATATTCCACCACTTCAAGGAACTTAGCTTCAATCTGTTTAGCAACCTCTTCCTTTACTAATGTAGCCCATTTTGGTCTTAGCTGTCTCAACTTCTGTTTTACTGGCCTGAATCTAGGATCTGTTGGAATCTTGTGAACTGCTATTTCTGTGTCGACCCTTGGCATATCTTCGTATGACCAAGCAAAAGCCTTAACATGTTTTTGTAGTATTCTTGTCAATTCTCTCTCTTCTTCGGATTTTAGTTCGTGTGAAATGAATACCATTTTGGGGGTTTCATCTGTACTTATGTTAATTTCATGCAATGCAGTGTCATGAATGCTAAATATGCTTAATGGTGATTCAAATGCATGCACAGAATTATTAGGATAAACATCACACAAGTAAGCAAACTAGGATTTCATTGCATTAAACTTGTTAAAAAGTACATCGTTCACATCAAAAAGAGAAGAAACAGATACAACAAAATGATTTTCATCCTCCACAGGCAGAGGGCCTTGAACTTCCTCAGCATACTTGCTCAGCTCTAGGATGTTGTCTAGGTTAGCAGCAACTTAGACTCCTGTTCAGCAGGAAGAGCAGTCTTTTCGATCTCAGCCACCTGCACCTTGGCTTTCATCATGATACCTGCTATCTTGGAAATCATAGAATCCAAACTTACCTTGGTCACTAGCTCCTTAATGGACCCTTCCTCAGACTTTTCAAAAGCCTTGCCTAAGGCGACAGTTAGTGCCTCTGAAATTGCTTTCACAGGTTCATCACAGACTTTTTCTTTAGCTTTCTCCTTGGTCATTTCTACTGCTTCTGCTATTACTTTAGATGGCTTCTCCTGGAGGATGACAGGCTTAACAATTGCCTTCTCTACTGTTACTGGTGCAACTGGCTCCTCCTGGTTCTTTTCAAAGTCCACAAATCAGAAAATATCTCGAAGCCTGGGAGTTCGATGCTCCTGACCTTCACTAGTTTAGTTTGCCCCTTGTATAGTTGTTCGCCAGCCTTAATGCATGGCTTCATCATGGGTTTGCCATTCTTTCCCCTCTTCAGGTCTTTCTTCTCAAATGCCTCAGTTGTGTAGCCTAAACCAAACTGCCTTGGCTTTCCAGAATCAATATTAAATTCGAGCACCCCCTGTAGATTGACTCCGAGTCCCATACCCAAAACAAAATCATGCCTACAAAGGTATTTAGACAACCATTATGGAATATAGTTCTCATAGATAACCATCGGGGCATCCGTGGCTTCCTCCTCACTGACCATGGCGACTTGAAATCCGCCAAATGGTATAGTCTCGTCACTAATAGCAGCAATCATAGACTGAGAATCCACCTCGACTGTCACAACCTCCCCACCTACTGAAAACTTGATCTTCTGATGCAAGGTTGAAGGAACACCCCCCAACGGTTGGAACCATGGCCTCCCTAATAGTAAGGAGAAGGTGACTGGAATGTCAATTACAGCAAAAATTGACCGTTGACTTGACTGGTCCCACTTCCACTTCAGCTTCAAAGGTCCCAATTGTAGTCCTCTTGGAATCATCATAGGCCTTGATCACAGTAGAGGACTTTTTCAAACCGTCTTCGCTCAGGCCCAGGAATGGTAGCATCTTTAGTGGGCATATGTTCAGGGAAGATCCATCGTCCACCATCACACACGGCATAACTCGGCCCAGGAGGTTAACCTTGACATACAGGGCTTTGTTGTGAGCTCTCCCCTCATGTGGCAAATCTTTTTCGAAAAATACAATCTCAGGGGACCCTATATGAATCTTGTCCAGCAAGCAACACATGGTCTCCGGAGATGCAAGTGGAGAAACCTCTATTTCAGACAGCTTTTTAACCAGTGCTGCTTTGTGTTCCTTGGAAGTCAGCAACAAGTGCCACAGATTGGCCTGTGCGGGGGTCTTTTTTAGTTGTGAGATAACTAGGTCTTCCTTTTCTACTTCTTTTGGTGCTGACATGCTGCCTGACCCAGTCCCTAGAACCTTGTCACTATGTTGTACCACTAACTGGTAAAACCCTGCCACTCCTTGTTACATTTCTGACTTCGGGTACCCTTGGCTCCTTGGAAATCGGAGGCTTAACTGTCTCACTTCAAGCATACTTTTCGTACTCATCTTCGGAGTCTAGATCATCCAAACTCACTGGCTTTACCTCTTTCCGCTCTGTCAACTCTTCACATTCTGACTTTGCCCCTATTTCATAGGCCATCACAGACTGTACCATAGGGTTTGCCTGCAGGACCTGGGTGAAAATGAAATTTTTCGGCAGCCCCGACCGTACCATATTGACCTGCCTTTCAAATACTGGTAGTGGATTCGTCTTGGTGCTAAGCTTGGCAGGCTCTTGTAGCTTCCCCTTGTCGATCAGCTTCTGGATCGCATCCCTTAGCTTATAACAATTGTTGGTTCTATGCCCCACCATGATGTGATAGGTACAGAAGTTATCCTTGTCTTCCTCTGCTGGCTTCTCAAATGGCCTGAGAGAGTCCAACAAACTGCCATTTCTGCACTTGGCGAAGATCTTAGCCAAGGAGAAGGCCCAGGGTGATATGCCTTAACTATCTGGAGTTCTGCCTTGGTTACCTCATTGTTGAGACATGACGGCAACCCCTGCTTGTTTACCCTCTAAAAACTGACCGCCCTTGCTTGCAGCACCAGAGCTCGACCCACCGCTCGACCCAGCTGTAGTAGTCGATCGGCAGCCAGAACTGTACCCGGAGCCTCTACTGCCCCTTTGGTTTACTGCCCTTTCTTCTTCATCTCTCTCAATTTTCATTGCCATACTGTATACTTTGCTGAGTCCACTGAAAGAGTGGAACTTCATGTTGTTCCTGAAAATGTCTCGACTACCATTAATCAACTTCTGGATCAACTCATCCTCGTCGAGGCGGTTCCTTAGCAAGATCATTTTGTTCATCCATCTTTGATAATAAGCATCAAAGGATTCATTCTGCCGTTGCTGAACCCTTTCTAGGTCGTATAGCTTTACCTGGATCTTGGTGTTGAAGCTGTAGTATTTGATGAAAGACGCTGACAAGGCCTCCTAGTCTGATTGCACATCTTCAGACAAAGAATTATACCAGCTCAGTGCACCACCCTCGAGTGTGGTCAGGAAAAAGTTGATCAACTTCTGCTTAGTGGCACCTACCGTCAACATGACTCATGCATAGAGGTTCACATGGGCCTCCAGTGAACCAATCCCCTTGTAGGAAGGGACTTTCAGCACTTAAAACCCAATAGGGAAGGTCTCAATGCCCTCATTGATCATTGCATCTACATTCACCCCTCTCTTGGAGCCCAGGCTCATGTTGGCCCCTTTCTTTAGTTCGGCCACCACTTCATCTAGCTCTGAATATTTAGCCTTTATTTTCTTTTCCATGGCTACTTCCATTTCTTACAACTTCTCCACATTGTCTGAGACATCAGCCCCAAATTGAGAGGACTCGTCTACCTTTTCCTTTCTGGGCCTTCTAGTGCTGGTTTCCCCAGTTTCTCTTACCATAGCCCACATCTCTTCCTTCAGCAAGTCATGAAAATCTTGGGATCTCAGGAAATCCTTCAAGGCATCAGCAAGACTTGGTGTTTGATTAACCATCTCCACTTCCTCTCCGGAATCAGAATCACTGTTAGTTTCTACTATTCTCTGTTCCCCAACAACCCTCAAAGCCTGTGACCTTGTCCTTGGTCGATCTAGCTTACTTTGTTAACTGTCTTTATGGAGCTTTGTTATTTCCTGATCTCACGTGTGTATGGTCCTACATCACAAGTGGAGAGTTAAGGATGGTAGATGAATGACGTGATGTCATGAAGAATGATGCTTGGATAATGCTTCGTGAATAGAGATAGACATGAGAATGAACTTTGTGTGTTTTATTCTCCTTATTTGGGATGCCCCAAGAGTGCCCAATATCATGCAAAAATAATGCAAAAAGGTCTCGTGTGAGCCGTCACACAGATAGAGGCTCGGTGCCTTTTGGGTGCCTAATGAATTGTCGTGAGATGGCCGCATGTGTACCAACACATAGGTAGAGTTTCGACGCTTTGTAGGTCAATGGTATGAAATGAAATGGTCGCATGGGGACCACCCCATGGATAGAGTTTTGATGCTTTTAAGGCAAGCATTATAAAATGATGTTGTAGAAAAGTCACGTGTAACTCGAGACACGGATAGAGGTTCGGCGTTCGTGGAACACCTCGCATGATTTTGATAATGTTACGAAAATGTCCCTATATGTGTGCTAATTTGGTATTCGGGGAGTACCTTGAATGATTTCACGATGTTATGAAATGGTCCGATGAGAACCATAGTGTGCAAATAGGATTTCGGCATCACCGGGACACTTATAATGATGCATATGATTCCATGTGATGACATCATGCGAACTGCCACACGAGAATAGATCTAGGACCAATGTGGTCTTTTATTGAATAACATGGTATTTGTGAAATGGCCGAGTGCAATTTGGTGCACGGGCGAAATATAGGTAGTTTCGGAATACCCAATATGTTATGAAGTGAAATGGTTGTGAGGAACACACTTAGAACATCCTTTATTAGATGAGATGAAATGATATGGATGTGAATGTCACACGAAAATGCAAGTGGCTGCATGAAAATGTGGTTAAAAAAGTGTGACACACGGAATGATGTTGTGTATGGTTCGTGGAAATGTCGCACGCGAGATGTAAATGGCACACAAATAAAATGTCATGGCGCACAAAATGTGATTAGTGTCACACATATGCCAATGCTTGAAAATGGCTGCATAAACATGTGGTTAGAATGGCACACAAAAGCTATACATGTTTAGTACTTTGTGAAAAGTCAAATAGAAAACAACACGGAACAAACGTTAGCACATATAAAAATATGTACTCCCTTCCAACCTTATTTCTCCTTTCGATTGGTCTTGCATTCTTCCTAGGTGTTGGGTCTCTTTGGCATCAACGAGGGATACCAAAGGTGCTCATTCAATGTTCATTTTGAAGTTTAAGTTTTGGTAATCCTAGGGGAAGTTGCTAAGTCATTACATGTGGCCCATAGTTAAAACCAAGGGTCATATAGGTTCCCATAGCGAATATACACTCCTCACCATAGAACACGATGTAAGGTCATGTGATGCTATGAGTGGTTTAGCCCGTCGGGTGTCTCCAATCCTGGTGGAAGAGGTAGTCCACCTTCTTAGGTAAACCGGGGCTGATCAGTGTGTTGGAGGGATTAAGAAGAAGAAAATGTCATGATATGCAAGGTGCAAACAAATATGGTAATATGAACTAGTAAAGTGACTGCAAGTGAGGTTATATTTCGGTAGTTTCCTAAGTTCCTTAAGTTTTTATGAAAACTTTTTAAGAAACAATTTCCCCAGTAGAGTCGCCACTGTGAGCGGACGACCTTTTTCGAAAAAACTGAAAGTGGACGTGATGAAGCGAATTGGGGAAAACGTTTTCGTTCCGATTTGATTTTGATTTTGTTGGAAAACGGGTTTTGTTTATCTTAAGTTAGGAAAATCATGGATTTATTTGGAAATCCCTTTATAGAAAACATTTCCCGTTTTAACTTAAAGACCTCAAAATTTAAATCCCAAGATCAGTGACAAAGTCGCCACCCGGATCAACTCATCCGAGAAATTCTGGTACAGCTCCCTACCGAGGGCATACTACTGTACCTAATCCAGAGATTTAGGGTTCGGGCAAGTGACTTACTTAACCTCTAGCTTGCTTTCACTTTACAGTTCATATTACCATATTTAATTCGATTTATTGTCTTTCTCTATCCTAATTTGTTTATTTTAATCAGCCGATGCTAAAGCAAAATGTAGAAAAAATAAATTGTAGAAAAAATAAAGCATACATCCAAAATATATAAGAAAATAGTAGAGGACGATTATACAACCCAATTGAATAAAAGATAAAAACTCTCGTCCTCACATTACAATCGCCTAAGGTACACGAATACATAAAAATTACATCCACCTAGAATACACGGGATAATCTATTAATTACAGCAAAAATAAAAAATAAAATAAAAGCTGCAAAACAAATTAGTTAGCACAGTTTATATTGCACACACAGATAGGACTCAAATAGGACAGAATTAGGAATTTAGGAAATGGGGTGTGAGCAGACGACCTTTTTCGAAAAGAAAAAGTGGACGCGGCGAAGCGGACTGGGGAAAACGTTTTCGTTTTGGTTTTGGTGGAAAAGCGGGTTTTGTTTATCTTTAGTTAGGAAAATCATGGATTTATTTGGAAGTCCCTTTGTAGAAAACATTTTCCCGTTTTAACTTAAAGACCTCGAAACTTAAATCCTGAGATCAGACAGAGTTGCCACCCAGATCAGCTCATCCGGGAATTCCGGTATAGCTCCCTACCAAGGGTAGACTACCATACCTAATCCAGAGATTTAGGGTTCGGGCAAACGACTTACTTAGCCTCTAGCTTGCTTTCACTTTACAGTTTATATTACCATATTTAATTTGCTTTATTATCTTTCTCTAACCCCAATTTATGTTTATTTATTTCAGTCAATGCTAAAGCAAAATGCAGAAAATAAATTGCAGAAAAATAAAGCATTCATCCAAAATATACAAGAAAATAGTAGAGGCCAATTATAACACTCAATCAAATAAAAGATAAAAACCCTTGTCCTCACACTACAATCACCTAAGTACACGAGGATCTAAAAATTACAACCGCCTAGAATACATGGGATAATATATTAATTACAGCAAAAATAATAAAAATAAATGCTGCAAAACAAATAGGTTAGCACAATTTATATTGCACACACAGATAGGACTCAAATAGGATAGAATTGGGAATTTAGGAAACAGGGGCTTGCATTTAGGGGGTAACCGGGTCGACTTGACTGGTCAGACCGGTTAGACCTGGAAAATGGTTTTGAAACGCCATGTAATTTTTGTGCTAAGAAATCATTTTTTTGGAAAACATTTGGCTCGGTTGCATGCAAATTTCCATTTTTGTGGGTCTGTTATCCCGGAAGCCAGGGTTCCGTTCGTGCGGGTTCCTAAATTCAACATCCATCTAGGGTCCAAAGTGCAATAAACACACCAGAAACATTTGTGAAAATACCGTTTTGCTCGTTTTCAATATTTTCCGAGAACTTTATACTGTTCGGGGGTTCGCTAATGCTGAACTATGGATCCGATTCGGATAAAACAACCCCAAAACTTAGGAAATAAAACTCTAGGAAAACCAAAAACCCTATATCTGTACGTGCAGAAATTCGAAAACCAAAATTTTATAACAAACGGATAGATTTGGGCCGAAAATGATCGCAACATGATGCATAAAATGGAAAACGGATTGTTTTCAGCCGATCGGGACAATTTGAAAATCTATCCCTGAAGAACAGAGCCGAGAGGCTCTAGCACAAGAGCCGCCCCGCTCTATTCGGGCAATCTGGTTTCTAAAAGTTGCAACAAAGAAAAAAAACGCACAGAAAAGACAATGCAAACAGGTTTAAGGCCTTTTAGAGTTTACCTTGACGTTGTTTTGATGCTTTGAACATCAAGAAATAGATTAAAAGCTTGGAATTTGTCCTGGAAGCTCAACCAGCTGAAAATCAAAATTCGATCCAAAACAACCCGAAACGAATCTGAAATGATCCTTAATTGATGAGCAAAGGTTAAGCAACTTGTGTTTAATGTTTTTAGATTGATTTTTAAGTCCTAGCTTGGATGTTTCTAGGTTCTCCTTTGGCTTTAGTGTCTCAGTTTCTATCCCTCTTTTTCTCTTTATTTCTCTATGTCTCTCTATTTTCGGTTTCCTTGAGAAGATGAGTTTTCTGCCTTAGATTTCTAACCTTTCTTTTTGATTTGATTTTTGCTTTCTTTTTATACTCTCCTCTCCTCATCATTTCAAACATTAAATGAACGCTTGCTTTTCTAATTTTGCCCACATATCCCTTCTGTCGAGCCAAGTTGCTTTGCTTTGCAGAGCAACTTGGCTCACCCACTAGCAAGAGCCGGAGCAAAATTTCGAAAATCAAACGCACACCCAAAACCTAGAAACAACTCAAGAGACCTTTTCGGGGATTTTGGATTGTGGATAGCTTGGTTTTCAGGACATTTGAGGAACTCCAGGCAACATTATGTCATTTCCAAGTCTGATTTGAGTCCGTTCGCTCAATAGGTAACATAGGAATTCTCATCATAGAGGTCGGGAAAACCCGGCGCTTATAGCTGCCCCTTGCGTGACCAAATTCAATATCCGATACCCGGTGTGGGTTACATGAGGGGAATTTGAGAATGCAAATCGAAGTGCTGTAAGCGAAAGGAAAGAAAGACATACCTGAGTTGCAGTTGATCTGGGCCTGACATCAGGTTTATGTTACTCACGACAAATCTGCTAAAGTTTTGAGGTGGAAGCAAATCTAAGCCTGACACCGGATTTAGGTTACCCGCGATGGATCTACCGAAGTTTTGAGGTGGAAGCAAATCTAAGCCTGACACCGGGTTTAGGTTACCCGCGATGGATCTGCTGGTTTTGAGATAGAAGCAAATCTAAGCCTGACACCGGGTCTAGGTTACCCGCGACGGATCTGCTGAAGTTGGAGGTGGAGGCAAATCTAAGCCTGACACCAGGTTTAGGTTACCCGTGGCAGATCTGCTAGAGTTGATATGGAAGCAAATCTAAGCCTAACACTGGGTTTAGGTTACCCGTGATGGATCTACTGGAGTTGAGAGGTGGAAGCAAATCTAAGCCTGACACCGGGTTAAGGTTACCCGCGACGGATCTGCTGAAGTTGAGAGGTGGAAGCAAATCTAAACCTGACACTAGGTTTAGGTTACCTGATACGGATCTGCTGAAGTTGAGAGGTGGAAGTAAATCTAAGCCTGACACTGGGTTTAGGTTACCCACGACGGATTTGCTAAAGTTGAGAGGTGAAAGTAAATCTAAGCCTGACACCGGGTTTAGGTTACCTATGACGGATCTGCTGGAGTTGAGAGGTGGAAGCAAATCTAAGCTTGAAACCGGGTTCAGGTTACCCGCAAAAGATTTTCCAAAGTTAAGAGGTGGAAGTAAATCTAAGCCTGACACCGGGTTTAGGTTACCTACGATGGATTTACTGAAGTTGAGAGGTGAAAGCAAATCTAAGCCTGACACCGGGTTTAGCTTACCCACGATGGATCTGCTGAGGAAATAAGCCGATACCGAGTCTAGATTACCCGAGGCAAAGTTGATGAAGCCGATCTAGACCGATAACGGGTCTAGGTTACTTGAGGTAGATCTATTGGATTCTTGAGGATTTATGAGGTTGTACAGGTGATGTGTATTTATTCCTTGATCGATAATTTTGGAACAAAAATTTTTTCCCTTCGATCAAGAATAAATACGGTTCGATTGCCCTGCCCTTTGGATACCTGCACTTGGGTTGGTCGTGATACATGTATGCATATGTATATGCGTGTTTTGAATACTTATGTGTGCATGTTGCGATGTATGCATATGCGAATGGACTCTGGGAGATGCATCCCCCGCTATTCGTCTGGCCCTGAAATGCTATGCTCTTGCTGGGGATATCGAATCATGCCTCTGTCTAGGGAAAGCATATCACACTTAGGACTGATCTAGCAGGAGAGTCTATTCTTTATGTTATGTGACTCTTGCACCTCTGCTGGGGATATGTGGGGACATGCAATGGCTGTTAGGGAAGTTTGATGGTTGCTGGGGAGAAAGTGGCCATGTTCTTTATGATGGTTCTGCTGGGGATAGTTCAAAGGACCCCGCTGGAGAATAGTGGAAGAGTTTCTGCTGGGGAATGATGGAAGGGATTTCCGCTGGGAAGTGTTAGAAGGGATGCCCACTAGGGACTGAAGGTGCCTCTGCTGGGGAATAGTGCAGGGGAGTCTATTAGAGAATAATAGATGAGCATCTACTGGGGAATGGTGGAAGGGATTTTCAATATAGTGCTCCCTCGAAGTGGTGAGTTCGGAAATGCTCTAAATTTTGCCTGAACTAGCCGGCGTGGGTTTTCAGCTCAGTGAGCTACTCTAACTTTTGCCTAAGGCGCCTTTTCAGTTTTCACCTTAGCAAGCTCTTTTTTTTTTTGTCCGGTGACATTTGGATTTGGATTTGCTTTGAAATTTCTAGCCGCCTCGAGAAATGATGAGTGAGATTTGGAGGATGAGAAAAGATTATAGATTATATGTACTTGGCACATTTTCTTGTTAAAGTAATGCGAGCCTTTTAACCAATTAAATGCAAAGTGCTTTCTTTAAATGGATGTTTAGGCGACTGTGAGCATGGGTTTTTTCCCGACCTCGGTGATGAAAGCTGCTGTTACCTTTTTCACGAATAAACATGAAGCGGATTTGGACTGACTGGGATAATGTTGGAAATGTCCCGGATAACCCGAAGGTGTGTGATAAGTCCTAATACGGAACCCCGAAGAATTCGAGTGGGTATTTTAGAAAGAACCGAAGAAAAAATAGAAAACAGGCAAAATAGGCACTTCTGGCCGTTACAGCCGTGCGGCTATAACATAGCCGCATGGCTATAGGCCCTACAGCCGCACGGCTATGAGCGTCAGCTTTCCTTTTTTGCCAAAATCAGTAATTAATTCTGATTTAATGCCAAAAAAGGAGATATATAAGCATCATAATCCGAGATTAGGATTAAGAATAGAGAAACCGAAAAACAAAAAAAAAAAAAAAAAAAAAAAGAAAAAAGGGATTTTGAGAGAAAATAACACCATCACTTAGATTTTCTCTAGGGTTCTTAAGGCAATTGGAAAAAAAAAGAGTTGGACCTAAAATAATAATCTTAATGGAACACATAAAAACGATCGTAGGGTTTTGTGATATCACAATCAATCCTTCAATCTTCTTCGGGGTTCTGTTCGGGCTTTGAAAATCACACACTATTCGGATTGTTCGTGATTGCGAGACGTTTTCGGTATCCGAATCCATTTTTCGTGGTCCAAACACTGGAACACAGACAAGGTAATCTTCTGAGAGGCCTTAGAAATCCGCTTTGTTCATTCTGGTTGTGATTTGATTGCATGTTTTAAATTTTTTACGGTTTTGGGAGTTTTTTCCAGTTACAGCCGCCCCACTCATGATCACAGCCACTCGGCTGTAACCTACAGCCGCGCGGTTGTGACCTATAGGGGCGCGGCTATAACTTTCAGGGCAGAAGCTCCAAATGCCCTAAAATCGATCGATAACACTCCCATATTTCAATTAAATGTGTTTTTCATATTTGTTATTGGTCCAATTGCATCATGTATGCTTAGATTCCTGGTTTTCTTATTTTTAATTGATGGATGTGTTTTCAAGTTTGGCAATTTCGAGTTTTTAGGGATTTCTGGATTTATTTCGATCCGTTTCGGATCTGTTTGGTTGAAATCAGTGTCTTTCCGGAAATCCCAAATTACTCGAAATCCTTAATTTGCAAAACGATTTTCAAAAACGAGAAAAGAAGGCCGGAAAACAATTTTGGAGCATTACAGCTGCGCGGCTGTAGCCTACAGCCGCACGGCTATAGTTGAGGCAGAATTACAGTTTTACCCTTTTGGGCCCCAAACTTGTAATTTTGCATTTTTTTCCTATTCAAAACTGAATTTTGGTGTGTTTACATTCTTTTTGGACCCTAGATGGATGCTTAACTTAGGGCCACACATGAACGGGACCCCTGGGTCCCAGGATATCTGGCCCACTAAAGTTGAAAAATGCATGTAAATAAGCCAAATGGGTTTCAAAATTGGTTTTTCATCCATAAAACCTACAAGGCGTTTCAAAAAACTGTTTTCCAAGTCTGACCGGGCCGACCAGTCGGGTCGACTCGGTTACCCCCTTATGCATGATCCCGTTTCCTAAAATACCCCTATTCTGTCCTATATGAGTCCTTGGTGTGATTTATTTACTTGTGCTAACCGTATTTGGATGCAGCTTTTATTTTTACTTTATTTTTACTTTATTTTTATTTTCGAATGTATTTTATAGATTAAATTGTGTATTTAGGTGATTGTAATTTTTTAGATCATCGTGTATTATAGGCGGTTGTAATGGTGAGGATGAGAGCTTTTTCTTTTTTATGGGTTGTATAATTTGGCCTCTATTTACTTTTCCTGCACTTTTACTTTTCTGCATTTTATTTTGGATTTATAGTTATGTCATATGTATGAGCATTGGTTAATAATAAAAGAAGAGATAAAATGAGTAGAATTAAGTGAATGCAACATTACATTATGAAATAATAATTGAAAATAAGTGAGGATTAGTAGATTTGTTGCCCGAATCCTAAATCTCTGAATTAGGTACCGCATCTACATTTGGTAGGGAGCTGTACCGGAATTTCCAGGATGAGTTGATCCGGGTGGCGACTATGTATCTAATTTCGAAATTTAGGTTTCGAGATCTTTAAGTTCAAATTGGGATTTTCTAAAAAACCTATTTTTCCAAAATTTACACTTATAATTAAGTTTTCTACAAAAGGGTTTTTCCAATAAAATGAAAGATTTTCTTAAGAAAGATTAAAGACCCGTTTTCAAACCACATCACCACTTCTTAAAAGGAAAATCCCCGGTTCCTGCTTCACCGTGCGTTCCGTAAAAACATCATCCACTCACAGCGAGATAATTTTGTTTATGCATTATGATATAACCATGCGAGCATATTTAAACAAAACATCACACTTTATTGATGAAATTAACATGAATACATTTGAAAAGGTTGGTTCCCAAAATGGTGTATATTCCACACAGAACCAGAATCCGTCACCAGCCGTCCCTTGCGAGTTTTCCGACTGATCATTTTCTCTCCTGTCCTGATTTTTCCTTAGGCCGCCCTTTCCGAGTTTTCAACCTAGCAGACTTTTTTTTTTTATTAATCATAGTAAGGCTTCAGGTGGTCTTGGTTGACAGGATTTGCAAATTCATTCCCGTCCATGTCTGTGATGCTTACACCACCTTTCGATAGCACTTTCTTCACCACATAAGGGCCCTCCCAATTCAGTTTGAATTTCCCATGGGTGTCCACATTTGTAGGCCTTAAGTGTTTCAGAACCAGATCCCTAACCTTCAGCTGCTGTCTGGGATACTTCACGTTTCGATTATAGGCCCTAGCCATCCTGTGTTGATACATCTGCAAGTGATCCAGTGCCTTCAACTGCTTTTCATCTAATGCAGCCAACTGCTCGTATCTAGCTTGAACCCATTCTGTTTCTGGTAGCTAAGCTTCCAAGGCTATTCTGAGTGATTTGAATTCCATTTCCATTGGCAACACTGCTTCCATTCCATACATCAAAGCGTCAGGAGTCTCACCGGTTGGTGTTCTGACACTGGTTCTGTAACCCCAAAGAGCATATGGCAACTTGTCAGCCTAGTCCTGTAGGTGGTTATCATCTTTAACAAAATCTTCTTAATCGACTTGTTAGTCGCCTCCACTGCGCCATTAGCCTGTGGTCTGTATGGAGAAGACCTATGATGTTCAATGCCATATTCAGAGAATAGCTTAGTTGTTGCCCCTTAGAATTACACCCCGTTGCTAGTCACTATATGGTGAGGGATCCCGTATCGAGAAAGGATGTTCTTCTGGATGAACCTGACCATCTGCTTAGCTATCACACGGGAGAAGGATTCTGCTTCTACCCATTTTGAGAAATACTCTATTGCAACCACTATGAATCTGTGCCCATTAGAAGCTGCTGGATGAATTTCTCTAATCATGTCAATCTCCCATGCCAAGAATGGCCAAGGAGACGCCAAGTTTTGTAGTTCGAGTGGTGGCAGATGACTGATATCCACATAGACTTGGCACTCGTGACATCTCTTTACCTCCTTCACACAATCAGACTGCATTGTCATCCAGAAGTATCCCTGTCTCATTGTCTTTCTAGCCATAGCAATTCCATTCATATGGGGCCCGTAGGATCCGGCATGTACTTGTTGCATTACAGTTTCTGCTTCTCGTTCTGTCAAACATCTTAGAAGAACCCCATTTGCAGTTCTCTTATACAACTTATCTTCAAAGATTCTAAACTGGCTGGCTAATCTTCTTAATGACATTTTATCAGCAACGCTAGCTCCTTCTGGATACTTTCCCTCTTTCACATACTAATAAATGTCAAAGAACTAGGGCTTTTCCTTGGCTGTTAATTCCATCACTTCCTGCACATCAAAGCAAGGTTGCCTGGAAATTGCTATAACCAGTGCCTGTATCTGTGTCTTTTCTGGATCTTCCCACATGGAGGACAATGTTGCTAGTGCATCCGCCATTTTATTTTCCTCTCTGGGAATATGTCTGAACTTGCACTGGTCAAATAACCCTCTCCTGTACTGCAGCAGTTCTAAGTAGGGCCGTAAGGCTTCTTCTCTGAAATCCCAATTGCCTTATGCCTGCCTAATCACCAAGAGTGAATCCCCAACAATTAAGACACTGTATGCCCCTAGTGTCAGAAGGGATTCCATTCCGAATAAGCATGCTTCGTACTCTACCCCATTGTTGGTTATGCAGAAATCCAACCTCTTTGATAGTGGAATGATCTCACCATCTGATTGTAAGTGCCGGAATTTTACTTCCTTAAAAAAAAGTATAGTCGTATGACTTTATTTACAGTCGTATGACTGTAACTAAAACTACAGTTGTACGACTGTAGATCGTGGTAGGTGAGCCAACCCATATCCTAAAAGCTGAAAAAAAAGCAGAGCAAAAAAGAAGATGGACAGAAACAGAAAAAGGGAGAGAAGAAAAAGAGAGAGAAGGGAGAGGAGAAGAGAAAATCAAAAGAAAAGAAAGAACTCATCATCAGAAACCCTTGCATTTGGAGATCTTTGGACCCAAAATCCCTAACCCTAACTCAAGGAGAAAAGTGCGGATTTCAGTGGATTAGAGCGATGCCAGGGGTCAATCCTACGGTGGACGCAAGCCAAAGAGGTAAACACTCCTTTTCCCCTATCTTTTACAAGCTTTCTGGGTGATTGGTGTGGTTTTGTGCCATTTCTATCCATTTTTTTGCGTTTTTCGTTTCTGGAAATCAAGAACAGTCGTGTGATTGTTCTTGAGTTTGATGAACAGTCGTACGAGTGTTCTTGATTTCCAGGTATTTTCTTTCCAGTTTGTTCCAAATAAAGGTTTGACGAGATTCTGACTTCGGGTCGCTTACAATCGCACAACTGTAATTTACAGGCATACGACTGTAGTTATAGTCGCACAACTGTAACGTGATTTCCAGAATCAGAAGTTCTGTTTTTTATTCTCAAAAAATTTCCAAAAATCCATAAAATTTAGAAAATCCCAAAATCATCAAAATGAATTTTGTTGTGTGCATTCACGACCCTAGATTCAATTTTTAGTAAAATTGTATTTAGAACAATACCACAATGGAGACCTAGTTCTCCCGAAAACCGACCCACTACACATGTAAAAAATGCATGTAAACCGGAAAAATTTTTTTCAAAATGATTTTTCCCATAAAATGAAAATACAGGGACGTTTCAAAATGTCTTCTAGGTCTAACCAGGCCGGCTAGCTGAGCCAACCCGGTTATCCCCTAAATGGATGCCCCCAATTCTTGATTTCCCATTTTGTCATGTTTGAGTCCAACTTGTGGCGTGCCGTAAAATTGTGCTAACCTTTGTTTTGCAGCTTTTTTTTTATTTTTATTTTCGATGTATTTAATAGATTAATATGTGTATCCTAGGCGATTGTATTTTTCTAGATAAATTGTGTATTCTAGGCGCTTGTAAAAGTGAGGCGAGAGTTTTCATTTTTTATTCGATCGGGTTGTAATAATTTACTCATTTATTATTTTACTTAACCTGTATGTGCGCTGTATGTCTATTCAATGCAATAAAATTTACTTTAGAGTTTGAAATACCATCTATGAACATTAACTAATATTTATTTTAATTAGACACGAAATAAGGGACTTGTCCGGACCCAAATCTCTGGATAGTGTAGCGGCCGTTCGTCCGGTTCAACTGCATTATAAATTTCCCGGTTGAGCTGAGCCGGGTGGCGACTCTACAATATTCATCGAGACTTAGGTCTCGGTTCTTTTAAGAATTAATTCCATTTATTTTTCAAAACCGATGTTCCATTTATAAAAACCCCACGCGAGGGAGGGGCCTGCCCGAGATCGTGGCCCTCCCTTTCGAAAGGGAGTTCGCATTTCATCGAAAACGTCGTCCGCTCACAGTGGCGACTCTGCTAGGGATTTCTTAAAAATGTTTTCTTAAAAACTTAAAAGAATTTGACAAGCCCTAAAAAGTGCCTAATTAAAATAAGGTGGATGATTCTCGATTGGTATTTCATTTTGCATCTTTAGCTAGACATGCTTGCATTAGATTTAGTATCCATTTTCAACCTAGTGGATTGTTGAAGTGTCGCCTTTGTTCCTCATGGTCTTAGGGGCACAGATACGAAACACCACCCATAGCCTCGTACGAACTGCTTCGTTCGAACCCTTGAGCGGGGAGAAGTGAGGAGTATATTTTGCTATGGGAACCTTGATTTTTAACCCAACTTGGACCGAACTTATATAGGCAGCCCTAGTCGGATTCCCTTAGGATACCAAAATAATTGTGTGAATAAATAAATCGTACCTTCATCATCCCCAGTTCGTGATTGAAGTGAACCCCACCTAGGAGTCGGTTAGAATTTTTCGAGACCGACCACGCTTGGAGAAATAAGGTTGGAAGAATTCGCTTCGTGTGCTATGTGTTACACGCTTCTCGACATTTCACGACATAACATAATTAACATTTTCCATACATAATCAACATCTTCCATACATAAAACATTTTTGTGTGATACTAACCCACATTTTTATGCAGCCACGTGCATTTGATTTTCATGTGCAATCATTAAATCATCCACTTGCCGTTCATACTAACCCTTTCTTTTTCAGCCATAACATTATATTTGTGTGATTAGCATTTTTCATATAGCATACATAACATTATTATGTATGTCATGCATCCTAACCACATTTCTCTACAGCTATTTGCATTTTGTATGTCATAAGCATTCACAACATATCACCTAAATTAAATTAGGGGCATTCCGAGGATGCCCACCATGATCATATTATAACATCATACCCATTCATCAAAAACATCATATGACAATGTGATCCATATCGGGTTGCTTCATGACATTACTACATCATTCAAGGTGCTCCTCGAGTGCTGGATTAGTATGCATGTAGGGGCATTTCATAACACCCCTAATCATGAAAGGTGTTCCCCGAACGCCGAACTTTTTTCTGTGTCTCCTATGGCACATGACTCTCTTACAACATCATTTCATTTCATATGCTCAAAAGTATCAGAACTCCATCCAAGGGGCGTTCCCATGCGATCATTTCATATTCATCTCATAGACCTACAAAGCATCGAACTTCGTCCGTGTGTTGGTACACACGCGACCATTTCACAAAATTCATTAGGTGCCCCAAAAGCGGCCAACTTTTATCTGTGTGGTGGTCCACACGCGACATCTTTGCATAGCATTGGGCTCACTTGGAATGTCCAAAGTCAAAAGAATAAAAACAAAGGGATCATCCTCATTATCTCACGATGTACATCTCATTCATCCATCAAACATTCAAGCACTCCACAACGTTCAAGCACTCCACAAGGACCAAGTACTTTACAGCATGCACTGAGCCATTTAAGTGTTCCAACAACGCTAGAAATTCCATTAAGCCCCTTAGGTTTTCCGTAATCATTAGAAACCCTATCCTTGTGTCTCGTGCACCTAAATACCAAATCTCTTCCCGTGCAAGACAAGCTTTGCACACTTCCTCCCTATGTAAGACAAGCTCTACACATATCGCTCCAAATCTCTTCCCGTGCAAGACAAGCTCTGCATGTATCGCATCAAACTCTACCCTTCCTCCATGTATAAGACAAGCTCTACACATATCGCTCCAAAATATCTTTCCGTGCAAGACAAGCTCTGCACACATCCTCCCCGTGTAAGACAAGCTCTACACGTATCGCTCCAAATCTTTTCCCGTTCAAGACAAGCTCTGCATGTATCGCATCAAACTCTACCCTTCCTCCCAGTGTAAGACAAGCTCTACACGTATCGCTCCAAAATATCTTTCCATGCAAGACAAGCTCTGTACACTTCCTCCCCGTGTAAGACAAGCTCTACACATACCGCTCCAAATCTTCCCGTGCAAGACAAGCTCTGCACGTACTGCATCAAACTCTACACATCCTCCCCGTGTAAGACAAGCTCTGCACACTTCCTCCCCATGTAAGACAAGCTCTACACGTACAGCTCCAAATCTTCTCGTGTAAGACAAGCTCTACACGTACCACTCCAAATCTTCCCATGCAAGACAAGCTTTGCACGTATCGCATCAAACTCTACACATCCTCCCCGTGTAAGACAAGCTCTACACGTATCGCTCCAAATACCAAACCTCTCCTGTGTAAGATATGCTCTACACGTAAGTGCTTTATAAGTATCACCTTGCTTCGATCCATGGACAACCTGTGTGTCATTTTATCCATGTGGTGTATATTTATACGCCACGCTCTCCTTCAGCATATAGCTTCATCAACAACATTCATTGCATTTTGCATGTTTCCATCCCTGGCTTTGTGTGCACTTGACTAGCTTAGGATTGCATAACATGACACGGTATCACATGACATCATCATTCATGTATGCATGCATGACATCATGCATTCACACCCACATCATATCTTGACTTGGTATCCTCTATGTGCACGCCCCAGTCAATGCTGACAAGTGTTTTTATCAGGGGAGAAAGGGAAGGAGTCCTGAGAATGGCTGGCCCAATGAACTTCAACACCATAAGAGATGTTATAGATGATTATGTTGCTTCATCATGATTCTGAAAGGCGGTCAGGGATGAGGCGGCGACAATGCTGAAGGAGATGCTAGGAGATGATTATGACAAGGTAGAAAAGCTGACGGCTAGGTGTTCTGAATTGGAGGCACGTGTGACAGAACTCGAAGGAGTAATAAGAGGGTTGACTAGTGAAGCAGAATCGAAGGTCCCCCTCAAAGCGAGTACTGAACTTGTTCCACAACAAACCAGGAGTCTACTCCCCAAGGGTGACGGAAAGGGCATATCCCCATTGGCTATGTCATTGAGCCGATTATTTGCCAAATGTAGGAATGACAGTCTCTTGAGTTCTCTGAAGCTGTTCGAAAACCCCGATTGAGACAGACAAAGGCAAGTTCTATTCCTATCATGTGACAGTGGGGCACCACACAAACGACTGCAAGCAACTGCTGAAGGCCATTCGACAACTGATCGCTGATGGGAAAATGGTGGAGCCACCCTTGAAGCCCAATGTCCAGAGCAATCCTTTGCCTAGCTTTGACTAACTATCGAAGTTGATGATGCAGCAGCAAAAGAAGGCCCTCCTTATGTGGTGGATGTTAATTTTTTTGATGTATTTGTTTTGTTCTTTATCTTATTTTGTGAACAATGCAACCCACAAGGCGTTTAATGTAATGTAATTTGATTTCAATTATTTGTGTGATATTTTCATGGACAAAACATTGTGCATGCATACAAACATTCATTTAATGTCTTTAGCATACATGACACATCATCACATGAAATGAATCTAAGGACAGATGAGCATCCAAAATGGTATTCGTCCTGAAAGACCTCACGACTGATAAGAGAATGAAAAATTGCAAAATGCCTAAAAGCATGGAAGACCTTCGCCTAGTCCTATGACGACACACCTAGAGATCGACAAAGGATCATAGAATGCAAAATTACAAAGAATCTGAAAGACGAGTCCAGCCAAGCAGAAGCAAAAAAAAAAAAAAAAAAAAAACAACAACAACAACACGGTTTCAAGTTCTGAAATAAGAATGCATCTGAATCATATGATGTTTTGCCCCATATCATCCCCGATAATAGAACGTGAGTTCTAGGGCAACGGTGGAATCATTCCAGAATAAAGGAGAGAGGCATCATGCATCGCCTCCGTACCACCCGTAAGCCAGCAGGATAGTACAAGTAGCTAACAAGCACATCAAAAAGGTGTTGCCAAATATGGCATCTATCTGCAAGGGCTAAGTTAGCATGCTACCATTTGTCTCACAAATACACTGAATTAATGCAAGAATAACATTAAGGAAACAATGCAGCCATCAACCTGCAGAATCGAAGCGGTCCTACCGAGGAAGACAGAGACCAAGGGTCAATCCCTTCAATCGGGAAAGGCTCAGGTTTCCAAAAAAAAGAGTCTAATGGGTTGAAAATCACGAAAGCAATCCATGCAAAAGTTAGGACAGTGAGGCGAGCACCACTGGTAGGAAAATCCATAGGGACCAGTTGGTGGCAGTTGTGGGTTCGGTCGAGACAGATACCATATTCATCTTATCCTCAATTTCATTTCATATATAATGTGCATTGTGCTAAAACATTATCAATGAATGAATGAATGAATGCCTTGCCCTATTCATTTAAATATCCCAAGTTTGCCTGAAATTGAATTCATATCATGCATCATATATGGCTATACGCTTGTGACCTTCAGCAATAGCGAGGGAGCAACCAAGTCCTATAAGACTTTTTGCAATCGTCTCATCATCAGAGGGACAACAGAGCAAGTGGGCATGGCGATGCTTCAATTAATTCCTGGTTATCATCGACCTATACTGAATTAGAATTCTTCACCTAAAAAAAAAGGAGCTCACTGAGGTGAAAACCGAAAAGGAGCCTCAGGCAAAATTAGAGCAGCCAGCTAAGCTGAAAACCCATATTGGGAAGTTTAGGCAAAAGTTAGGGCATATGAAAAGCTCGCTAAGGTGAAAACCAAAAAGGCACCTTAGGCAAAAGTTAGAGTAGCTCACTGAGTCGAAAACCCACTTTGGACGGCTCAGGCAAAATTTAGGGCACTTCCAAATCCATGAAGCCTAGTGGCAAAGAAGGCAAAACCTTTCCATCATTCCCCCAGCAGGAACATTCCATCAATCTCCAACAAGATCCTCTGTATCATTTCTCAACGACATTGTTGCTAATAACAGCATAACTTTATCACTTTATCTCCAACAGTCATCGTACTTCCTCATTGGCCATCATAAATCCTTGGTAGGAATGCAAGGGTTACATTACACCCAAAATTTTGCTTCCCCGGCTATGGACGATCAATCGCACAACATATCTTCCCCAGCAAGAACTTGGAATGTCAAGATCGAGTGAATGGGGTGACATGCATTTTCAAAAGTTCATTCGTACATGCATACATTGAAACATATACATGCATTCAAAACATACATGCATACATCACAACCAACCCAAGCACAGGTACCCATAATTATCATCGGGCTGTTCCGAACCAGGATCGCTCTCAAAGCAGAGATGGCACAACGCCGAGGTACCTATTGGACCCTAAGCGTCAGCGCAAATCCAAATCTCAACACATCAGTCTCTAAGGGGCGGAATAATCAAGCCGTATTTATCCTTGATCGAAGGGGCAAAAATTTTTTGTTTCCAAAATTATTGATCAAGGGATAAATACTCCATCATTTTCAAGCATGATTTCAAACACTTTTCAACTTCTTATTTCATTATTTCAAGTCCATCCAATTCCAGCAAGATTTCAAATCGTCAAAATTCCACCTTCCTTTGCCTTGGGTAACATAAACCTGGTATCGGCCAATCCGCCATCCATCTTCCTTTGCCTCGGGTAACATAGACCCGATATCGGCCAATCCATCGATCCATCTTCCTTTGCCTCGGGTAACATAGACCCGGTATCAGCTTATCCGCCTTCCACTTTCCTTTGCCTCGGGTAACATAGACCCGGTATCGGCTTATCCGCCTTTCACCTTCCTTCGCCTCGGGTAAAATAGACCCGGTATCGGCTTATCCGCCTTTCACCTTCCTTCGCCTCGAGTAACCTAAACTCGGTATCGGCTTATCTGCCTTTCACCTTCCTTTGCCTCGTGAAACATAGACCTGGTATCGACTTATCCATCAATTCACTTTCCTTTGCCTCGGATAACATAGACCCGGTATCGACCTATCCGCAATCCATCTTCCTTTGCCTCGGGTAACATAGACCCGATATCGGCTTATTCGCCTTTCACCTAGACCCGATATCGGCTTATCCGCCTTTCACCTTGCTTCGCCTTGGGTAACCTAGACCTGGTATCGGCTTATCAGCCTTTCACCTTCCTTTTCCTCGGGTAACATAGACCCACTATCGGCCAATCCCTCAATCGATCTTCCTTCGCCTCGGGTAACCTAAACCCGATATCGGCTTATTTCCTCTTCAGCTTTCCCTCGGGTAACCTAGACCCGATATCGGCTTATTTCTTCCTTAGCTTTGCCTCGGATAACCTAGACATGATATCGACTTATTTCTTCCTCAGCTTTGCCTCAGGTAACCTAGACCTGATATCCGCTTATTTCTTCCTCAGCTTTGCCTCGGGTAACCTAGACCCGATATCGGCTTATTTCAACGGCGGGTTCATTCCTGTGTCTTTGGCGCTTTGAGTCGTGTTTCTCAAATTCACATCAACTATCCTAGACTAAGATCAGGTGGTGAATTTGATCACGTGAGGGGCAGCTGTAAGCACCGGAATTTTACTTCCTTAAAAGAAAAAAAAAGTATAGTCGTATGACTTTATTTACAGTCATACGACTGTAACTAAAACTACAGTTGTACGACTGTAGATCATGGTAGGTGAGCCAACCCATATCCTAAAAGCTGAAAAAAAGCAGAGGAAAAAAGAAGACGGACAGAAACAGAAAAAGGGAGAGAAGAAAAAGAGAGAGAAGGGAGAGGAAAAGAGAAAATCAAAAGAAAAGAAAGAACTCATCATCAGAAACCCTTGCATTTGGAGATCTTTGGACCCAAAATCCCGAACCCTAACTTAAGGAGAAAAGTGCAGATTTCAGTGGATTGGAGCGACGCTAGGGGTCAATCCTATGGTGGACGCACGCTAAAGAGGAAAGCACTCCTTTTCCTCTCTTTTTTACAAGCTTTCTGGGTGATTGGTGTGGTTTTGTGCCATTTCTATCCATTTTTTACGTTTTCCGTTTCTCGAAATCAAGAACAGTCGTGCGACTGTTCTTGAGTTTGATGAATAGTCGTAGAACTGTAGTTACAGTCGTACGAGTGTTCTTGATTTCCAGGTATTTTCTTTCCAGTTTGTTCCAAATAAAGTTTTGGCGAGATTCTGACTTTGGGTCACTTATAGTCGCACAATTGTAACGTGATTTCCAGAATCAGAATTTCTGTTTTTATTCCCAAAAAATTTCCAAAAATCCATAAAAATTCAGAAAATCCCAAAATCATCAAAATGAATTTTGTTGTGTGCATTCACGACCCTAGATTCAATTTTCAGTAAAATTGCATTTAGAACAATGCCACGACGGAGACCTAGTTCTCTCGAAAACCGAAATACAGGGACGTTTCAAAATGTCTTCCAGGTCTAACCGGGTCAGCTAGCCGAGCCAACCCGGTTATCCCCTAAATGCATGCCCCCAATTCTTGATTTCCCATTCTATCATGTTTGAGTCCAACTTGTGATGTGCCGTAAAATTGTGCTAACCTTTGTTTTGCAGCTTTTTTTTATTTTTATTTTCGATGTATTTAATAGATTAATATGTGTATCCTAGGCGATTGTATTTTTCTAGACAAATCGTGTATTCTAGGCGCTTGTAAAAGTGAGGCGAGAGTTTTCATTTTTTATTCGATTGGGTTGTAATAATTTACTCATTTATTATTTTACATTACCTGTATGTGCGCTGTATGTCTATTCAATGCAATAAAATTGACTTTAGAGTTTGAAATACCATCTATGAACATTGACCAATATTTATTTTAATTAGACACGAAATAAGGGACTTGTCTGGACCCAAATCTCTGGATAGTGTAGTGGCCGTTCGTCCAGTTTAGCTGCATTATAAATTTCCTGGTTGAGCTGAGCCGGGTGGCGACTCTACAATATTCATCGAGACTTAGGTCTCGGTTCTTTTAAGGATTAATTCCATTTATTTTTCAAAACCGATTTTCCATTTATAAAAACCCCACGGGAGGGAGGGGCCCACCTGAGATCGTGGCGCCCCCTTCCAAAAGGGAGTCTCGCATTCCGTCGAAAACATCATCGGCTCACACTAGTGTTGCTATGAGTACCCCAATTCAAGCACCCTTTCTGTTTACTGTACCATCGAAGCACATAACCCATCATCTCACTTCTACTACAGCCAACTGTTCATCAGGGAATTCTAGATTTTCTGCGCGGCCTGACTCTAGTGGCTGGTTTGCTAGGAATTCTACCACAACTCACCCTTTGATGGTTTTTCTAGTGATGTACTCAATGTCAAATTCTGACAGAAGTAGCAGCCACCTAGATAATTTCCCAACCAATATCGGTGCTTCGTACAAGTATTTCATTGGATCCACTTTTGCCACGGCTTGTACTTTGTATGACTGAAAGTAGTGGCATAACTTCTTAATCAGCCAGATCATTGCAACACATGTCTTCTCCACTAGTGTGTACTTGGTTTCATATTCTAGCAGCTTTTTACTGAGATAATAAATGGGGTACTCCTTCCTCCCATCTTGCTCCTATGCTCGCATTGCCCCTATGGAGGAATCCTTGATAGCTAAGTACAGAATCAAAGGCTTCCTTAGAGTTGGTGGGCTGAGAACTCGTGGATTTACCAGGTAAGCTTTGATCTTTTCAAAAGCCAACTGACACCTGCCATCCCATACAATCGGCTGGTTTTTCCTTAGCAGCTTGAAGATCGGCTCACAAACTGAGGTTGACCGTGCTATGAAGCGGCTGACATACTGTAAGGAACCCAAGAATGACTGGACCTCCTTTTCTGTCTTAGGGGCTGGCATATCTTAAATAGCTTTGATTTTGTCTGGATCCATCTCTATTCCCCTTTGACTGACCATGTGACCCAGCAGCTTACCTGATGTAACCCCAAATATTCACTTCTTAGGGTTGAGACGCAGGTTGTATTCCCTGATGCGTGTAAGAAATCTATCCAGGATAGCAGGGTGCTCTTACCAGGTCATTGATTTAACAAGCATGTCATCGACATACACCTCCACTTCTTTATGAATCATGTCATGCAGCAACATTGTGACAGCCCTCTGGTAAGTGGCTCCAGCATTTTTCAACCCAAAGGGCATTACCCTGTAGCAGAAGTTGCCCCATTCTGTAATGAAGGATGTTTTCACCTTGTCAATTACATCCATCAAGATCTAGTTATATCCTGAAAATCCATCCATAAAAGAGTACATTGCTGCTTTGGCTGTGTTGTCTACAAAAACATCAATGTGAGGCAAGGGGAAATTATCTTTTGGGAAGGCTTTGTTCAAGTCCCTGTAGTCGACACATACTCTGACCCTTCCGTCTTTCTTAGGCACTAGCACATTGTTGGCTAACCATTCTGTGTATTCTACCACCTCGAGAAACTTTGCTTCAATCTGTTTATCCACCTCTTCCTTTACCAATGCAGCCCATTCTGGTCTTAGCCGTCTCAACTTCTATTTTACTGGTCTGAATATGGGATCTGTTGGAATCTTATGAATTGCTATTTTTGTGTTGACCCCGGGTATGTCCTTGTATGACCAAGCGAAAGCCTTAACATGTTTTTGTAGTATTCTTGCCAGTTCTCTCTCTTCTTTGGATTTTAGTTCATGTGAAATGAATACCATTTTGGGGTTTTCATCTGTACTTAAGTTAATTTCATGCGATGCAGTGTCACGAATGCTAAATATGCTTGATGGTGATTCAAATGCATGCACAGAGTTATCTAGATAAACATCACATAAGTAAGCAAACTGGGATTTCATTGCATTAAACTTGTTAAAAAGTACATCATCTATATCAAAAAGAGAAGAAACTGATACAACACAAGCATTTTCATCCTCCACAGGCAGAGGGCCTTGAACTTCTTCAGCATCCTCGCTCAGCTCCAGGATGTTGTCCAGGTCAGTAGCAACTTTAGACTCCTGTTCAGCAAGAAGAGCAGTCTTCTCAATCTTAGCCACCTATGCTTTGGCTTTCATCATGATACCTGCTATCTCGGCAACCACAGAATCTAGGTTTGCTTTGGTCATCAGCTCCTTAGCATACCCTTCCCTAGATTTTTCAAATGCTTTTCCTAAGGCGGCAGCCAGTGCCTTGGAAATTGCTTTCACAGATTCATCACAGACTTTTTCTTCAACTTTCTCACTGGTCACTTCTACTGGTTTTGCCATTACTCCAGATGGTTTATCCTGGGGGATGACAGGCTCAACAACTGCCTCCTCCACTATCACTGGTGCAACTGGCTCCTCCTGGCTCTTTTTGAAGTCCACAACATTAGCAAATATCTCGAAACCTGGGAGTTCATTATTCCCGACCTTCACTGGTTCAGTTTGCCCCTTGTATAATTGTTGGCCAGCCTTAATGAATGGCTTCATCATGGGCTTGCCATTCTTTCTTCTTTTTAGGTCTTTCTTCTTAGATGCCTCTACTGTGTAGCCTAAGCCAAACTGCCTTGGTTTTCCAGAATCAATGTTAAATTCAGGCACCCCCTGTAGATTGGCCCCGAGTCCCATGCACGGAACAAAGTCATACCTGCAAAGTTATTTAGACAACCATTCTAGCATATAGTTCTCATAAATGACCATTGGAGCATCCGTGGTCTCCTCCTCCCTGACCATGGCGACTTGGAAACAACCGAATGGTATGGTCTCCTCACTAACAGCAGCAATCACGGACTGAGAATCTGCCTCGACTATCACAACCTAATTTCCTACTGATAACTTGATCTTCTGGTGCAAGGTTGAAGGGACACCCCCCAACAGGTGGAACCATGGTCTCCCTAACAACAAGGAGAAGGTGACTAGAAGATCAACCACAGTAAAAGTGACCGTCGACTTGACCGGTCCCACTGCCACTTCAGCTTCAAAGGTCCTAATCACAGTCCTTTTGGAATCATCATAAACCCTGATGACAGTGGAGGACTTTTTCAGACTGTTTTCACTCAGACCCAGGAATGGCAACATCTTTAGTGGTCATATATTCAGGGCAGAGCCATTGTCCACCATCACGCATGGCATAACTCAGTCCAGGAGGTTAACCTTGACATAAAGGGTTTTGTTGTGAGCTCTCCCATCGTGTGCCAAATCTTTTTCAGAAAATACAATCTCAGGGGAGCCTATATGAATCTTGTCTAGTAAGCAACACATGGCCTCTGGAGATGCCAGTGGAGAAACTTCGATTTCAGACAGCTTTTTGACCAGCACTGCCTTATGTTCTTTGGAAGTCAGCAACAAGTGCCATAGACTGGCCTGTGCTGGAGTCTTTTTCAATTGTGAGATAACCAAGTCCTCTTTTTCCATCTCCTTCGGTGCTGATATACTGCCTGACCCAGTCACTGGAGCCTTTTCATTCTACTGAATTAGCAGCTGATAAACCCTACCACTCCTTGTTACATTATGTACTTCGGGAACTTTTGATTTCCCAACAACTGGCAGCTTGACCATCTCACTACTGCCATGTTCTTCGTATTCATCTTTTGAATCCAGATCATCCAAACTCACAGGCTTCACTTCCTTCTGCTCTGTAGACTTCTCACAATCAGACTTTGCCCCTGTTCCACTAGCCACTATAGACTGTACAGTGGGATTTACCCGCAGGACTTGTGCGAAAATGAAATTGGCTAGTAGTCCAGACTGTACCATATTAACCTACCTTTCGAATGTTGGCAAAGGGTTAGTCTTAGTACTAGGCTTAGCATGCTCCTGTAACTTCCCTTCATCGATCAACTTTTGTATGGCATCCTTCAGCCTGTGACGGTTGTTGGTTCTATGTCCCACCATGACATGGTAGGTGCAGAAGTTATCTTTGTCTTCCTCTGCTGGTTTCTTAAAAGGCCTGAGAGAGCTTAACAGACCGCCATTCTGGCACTTGGCAAAGATCTTAGCCAATGAGAAAGCCCACGGAGATATACCCTGGCCTTCTGAATTTCTGCTTTGGTTTCCCCGTTGCCGAGACACAACGGCTGTTGGATATGCCTTACTCCTGAGGCATTGGACCTTGTATTTGTATTATACATTTATTGGATTTATGTATTATACACATTTTGTGTTATTAATAAAGGCATTAATTCATTTATTATATATATCTTGTGCAATATCTTAAATGAAGTATCCAATGGACATATCCATATCCATGATGACAAGTGTCATGCACTTGGCAGTAAGACCATGGATAGGGTAAACGATATGACCATAAAGAGATCCATAGTCTGTTCCAGTCATAGGAATGAATGGAACTAGAGACTATCATTAACCTGGTTATTTGGCGGTGTCTTACCGGTCATTGGACATGGGATGTCAGCCAAGTTAATAGGTACATGCAAAAGGGGCATGGTACTGGATAGATCTACTAAACTAGAAATCCACATGGTATAGTATCACAAGTGATTCTCGTGTAGTACTTGTATGGATCCTTTAAGCTGACAATATGACGGTGTTGCATGTGAGGTTGCATACATAGGTGTACGCCTAAAGGGCCTGTAATAGGGTGCCAAGTATGGGTACTTTCGGGTATGTCACTTAGCATGGCAATGCTATGGATATGCAGAAGGGATTTGTCACTCGGTATTCCACTGAGAAGATATCACCAGCCTCTTGATGAATGTGACTGATAAGAGTGTGGCCACACCCAAACAAGTTGGAACTTCTTTGTGAGCATCAGTACATTCGGGATCAAGTAAATGTCCGGGCACAAAAGAGGGTGATCAATCCATGCCTCTGTGTTGGACACCGATATCAATGACATAGGATATACAAGTTCAAACTACAGGATTATGATTACAGTTGGACTGCCCTCTCCATCTTAATTGGGGGCTGCAGTGGCTTGCTAGAGTCCGCCTATAGTTTGTGGGCCATAGGCCCACTGCCAACATAAAGATGGGCCCACGGGATCGTACACATTGAGCGACTAAACACAGACTTAAGGAATCACCTGTATACTTGGAGTATACACTTTGGAGAGAGAGGATTATATTAATTCTATTATAAAGATCAATTGGATTGTTCATGATAATAAAATTAATATTTGATTGGCATTCTCATAATTAATTGGATTAATTTATGAGATTATTTCCTAGGTAGAAATATTCATATGTATAGGTTTACATATGAATTTATTTTGTGAAGATCTAATTTTAATTTCATGGATTAAATTAGTTAGTCAAACCAATTTTAATTAAATGTAAATAATATGTTACATGGTGTAATATATTAAATACATGTTAAAATTAAAGTTGGGCTTGAAATCAATTTAAACAAAATAAATTAAAATAGATTTGGGCCTCAAGACAAGAAAGGGAAGCCCACACAAGGTGAGTCAATTGGGCTGAAATTCTCAAGCAGAATTTCGGCCACCTAGGGTTAAAATAACCCTAGGTATTTCGGCCAACATTAAGCCAATTGAGCCTAGCTGAAATTCTCACCCTCTCCTTCTCCAAATTTCATGATTTCCAATGCTAGCACGGTTTGTGTTCAAGAGGCGTTTGTGTACGTGAACGAGGAGGAAATCTAAGTTGATTTCTGCAGCCATCTCTTAAAGAGATTATCCGGGTAATAGTTTAATCTCTTGTTTGAAAATTTTATGTTTTGCAATTTCCATTTCAATTGCTCATGGGCATGGATTTGAGGAAATCACCGCGTTCTTCCGCACTCAATCGGGTGATTTCCGGTGAAAAATCCCAACAGTGGTATCAGAGCGGGCTTTTGATCCGTGGAAATTCCTTAATTGGTTTGAATCCCTTGGTTTTAAAATTGGACTTTTTGATTGGGATTCTTGGATTGGGGTTTATGATTTTTCCCTCTTTGATTTTGTGCAATATAAATTAAATTTGCATCTAGGTTTATGTTAATTTTATTATTTTTGATGAGATTCTTGGTGAATTCTTGTTATGGTTGGTTTTATTTTAATTTCAAAGAAAGAAAAATCAGGCTGTTCCCATCATGCGAGATTGCCAGCGGCGGAATCGCCGCCGCACGCGATGGGAACAGCGGCAACAGCTGATGTTTGCTGCTACGCCAGCAGCAGCTACTGTCTACTGCTAGGCCAGCAGTAGCGGCGGCTGCTGCTAGGGCAACTAGGTTACCCAAGCTACAGCGGGCCAGGCCTAGTGTTTTTGGATTTGGCAAGTTTGGGCCTGGGGCCCAGTTTTAAAACTTTAATGGTTTTTAAAATTCGTGTGTTTAAATTTTGCAATTTAAATGCGCATGCTTTCTTGAATGAAATTTAATTTTATTAATGTGATATTAATTTTGGAAATTAATATGGTTAATTGAAATTGGTTCGGGTAATTTTGGCACAATTACTTGGATGGCTAAAATGGACCTATGGTTTCCTAATTTCAGTGGGAGCAGTTGGACTATCTGGGCTGGAGGCCCAAAGCCCGTTAAGGGTTAGAACCATGGTGGGCCAAAATTGGCGATTTCAAAATAATGGCTTGGACATAATTGAAATGGGCTTAATTCATGCATTATAACATGCTTATAAATTATATGTATTGGATACATATGTGCGATTAAATGTTTGTATGGATGGATGCTATTGGGCCTTTATTCGAGATGGGTTGTATTTTCTTTTTGGGTAAATAGGGCCTACGTGTCGTTTTTCTTTTTTTTTTTAAATGTAATTTTATTTTATTTACTTATTATAAAATTTGTAAAAGAAGAAGCCCATGGAGTGGTGAGCCCAAGTGGAGGTGCAAGCCCAGAAGGAAGAAGATGGAGGCCCACCTGATATTTGTTTCTAGTATAGGTTTACTAGAATAATGTTAGGATGTAATATAGGCCCATTGCAGTCCATTCTACTCATTTATTTAATTATGCTTTATATTTATTTGCATGTGTGTGTTGGGATTCGTCATTGGAAAAATAACGTGGCGCAGCGGAAAATACACCGTTTAAAATTTCCTAGAATCCATCTATCGTGTCCAATTACCATTGATTAGAATAAAACTAAATTGAATCAAGAGAGATTAACTCACCGGATTTGTCTCTTTTAGAGACTGCTGCAGAATCGTTTCTTGAAACTGCGATCTCCAAAGTCCGGTGCACGACCAACTATTGAGCGGGAACCGGTGCTAGCCGAAGACGCGAAGGAATAGAGGATTAATGCTGGGATTTTTGGCTATTTGGGGCTGCTCTTGGTGGCTAAAATTTCCAGCAATAATTAGGGTTAAATTTTTTTTTCTTCCTTAAGTGTGGCTTTATATAGACACCTTGTCTAATTGGGTTTTAATTAGGTTAATTAAACCCAAGCCCACTAGGATTATAATTACATAAATAAACATTAATTAAAAGTATATACTATGTAATTTAATTCCATTTGGCTAAATTTAATTACCCCTAAATAAAATTAAATCACACTTAAGTAAATACAATACAAGCATTTAATTTTCCTACTTAGGAAAATTATTTAATTAATTGTTTACTTTATGCAATTCAATTAATTGATAAATTAATTAATCACATTATGTAAACTTATTAATTAAATTAAATTTAACCCAATGTTAATTAATTACCTAGACACCGAATGTCAATTAATTAATTAACACATTCCTCTCAATGTACATTACATGTACAATTTCTATAAGTTCCGGCTCAGTTGATCTATGTGCACGATCCTATGGGTTTGTCTTTATGTTGGCAGTAGGCCCACGGCCCACAGATTGTAAGTGGGTCCCAGCAAACCATTACAGCCCCCAATTATGACAGAGATGTAGCAGTCTTTAGAAGACACTCACCCGGTAGTAATCTCATAGTGTCCTTTGCCTAACGATATCGATATGAATAAACAAGAGGCATGGTGTCCATCATCCTCTACTATTGTTTATTATATTTCTTGATCTTGAGTTGACTGATTAATCAAATAAGCAACCAACTTATTTAGGTATGGCCATACACTTATCAGTCTCACTCATCAAGTGGCCAATGATATCATCTTGGTGTTACCCGAGTGGCAATTCCATCACTTCATCATCAATATCAATATGTTCACCAGTCCACCCAATCATACCCGTATTTAGCATCCTTTTACAGACCTATTAGGCGTATGTCAAAGTGATTCGGATTTCATATTGATATTATAATAAAATCTGGTCTGAGGACAAAAGAGACCTACTCAAGAAAGACCTATGACGAGACAACCATATGGCTTTCTTGTACGGATCGATCCAGTCCCATGTCAACGACATGTACCTATATTCATGACTAACTATACAAGTACTATGGCTAGTTAAGAACTATCATACAGTCATCGAATATACAAGTCTGTGGTTCTATTTGTTCCCACGATTAGAACAGACCTAGGATAGGTTATATGATTATCAATCAATGGATACTCGACTCATATTATAGCACAAGATATAAATGAAACAGATTAATTTCCTTTATTAATGTGACACAAATAATGTATTCATTCAATGAGTCTTAATGTATAATACAAAATACAAGAATCCAATGCCCTAAGAACTAGGGCGCACCAACGATCTCCCACTTGCACTAGTTCCAAGTGGGCATTGCCCTAATTCCTATAGATCTGGTATGACCGTCGTGCTGTGTCTGCAGCAGCGCTTTGGTCAATGGATCAGCGACATTATTCTTGGTGTCAACCCTCTGCAATGATATGTCACCTCTGTTCACAATCTCCCGAATGAGATGAAACTTTTTGAGTAAATGTTTGGATCTCCTGTGTGACCGGGGCTCCTTAGCTTGTGCGATGGCCTCGTTGTTGTCATAAAAACATTAACTAGGTCTAGGATAGTGGGTACTACTCCCAACTCAGTCAAACGGCTTCCTTTGCAGTTTCGCACGCAGCTATGTACTCAGCTTCCATTGTGGAGTCAGCAATGGTGGCCTGCTTTGAGGACCTCCAACTAATGGCACCACCATTCAGGAGAAAAACATAACCAGACTATGACTGGTTCTCATCCTCATTGGTCTCAAAGCTTGCATCAGTGTAACCTGACACTACCAGCTCATCTTGACCTCCATACACTAAGAAAGCATCCTCAGTCCGATTAAGGTACTTTAGGATTGCCTTGACAACCTTCCAGTGTTCCACCCCGGGGTCTAACTGGTACCGGCTAGTCATACTTAGTGCAAACACGACATCAGGCCTCGTACATAACATAGAGTACATGATAGATCCAATAGCAGAAGCATAAGGGATCTTTTCCATATTCTCCCGGTCCTTCTTTGTTTTAAGACCATCTTTCTTACTGAGCTTCAACCAATGGCGCATAGGCAAGAATCCTTTCTTTGCCTTGTCCATGCTGAATCTTTTCAGAACCTTGTCAATGTACGTGGCCTGATTTAGGCCTAGAAGCTGATTGGATCTATCTCTGTAGATCCTGATCCCTAAGATCGTCTCAGCTTCGCCTAAGTCCTTCATTGCAAAGCACCTACTCAACCACTGCTTAACCCCTTGCAGTGTTGGTATGCCGCCTCCAATGATAAGGATGTCATCAACATATAGCACTTGGAAGCTGGAAACGCTCCCACTAACCATCTTATACACACAAGGCTCATCAAAATTCTGTGTGAAGCCATATTCTGTAATGGCCTCATTGAATCTCTGATTCCATGCCCTCGATGCTTGCTTCAATCCATAAATAGATCTTTGAAGCTTGCATACCCGGTTTGGATACTTTGGATCGATAAAACCCTCAGGTTGTGCCATATGCACATCCTCGAGTAGCTTTCCATTAAGGAAAGTGGTCTTAACATCCATCTGCCATATCTCATAATCGTACCATACAGCTATGGCTAGTAGTATCCTAATGGATTTGAGCATAGCAACTGGTGAAAAGGTTTCATCATAGTCAATTCCTTGAACTTGCCTGAATACTTTTGCCACCAATCGCCCCTTGAAGGTGTTGTCGGCCTTTAACTTGAAACACCACTTGCAACCTATCACCTTAGCACCCAAAGGTGGATCCACCAAGTTCCATACTTGGTTATCATGCATAGATAGCATCTCAGCCTGCATGGCTTTGCGCCATTGATCTAAGTGTGGGCATTCAATAGCCTCCTGATAGGTCTTGGGCTCCTCTTGGTCAATGACCATAATGTCCCATCATCAGTCATGAGAAAGCCGTACCTCTCTAGCTGATGACGTGTCCTACAAGGCCTTCTAAGGTCCTGTGCAATCGGTTCTGTTCCTCAATTTCTTGAGTAGTCAGATCGGTTCCCGAAGCATCCTCAGCAGTAGTTGCAGGACTTTGTGAGTCTTGAACTTCTAAAAGTTCAACATTACTCCCACTGTCTCTCTTGGAAAGGAATTCCTTCTCCAAGAATACTGCATTTCTAGCTATGAAAACTTTGTTTTCGGCTGGATCGTAGAAGTAATAACCCTTAGTTTCTTTAGGGTAACCCACAAACTAGCACTTGACAGATTTGGACTCGAGTTTGCCACTTGTCAATTTCTTAACATGTGCATCACAGCCCCAAATCTTCAAGAAGGAAACATTAGGCTTTCGGCCCTTCCATAGTTCATATGGTGTTCCCTCAACTGCCTCGCTTGGTGTATTATTAAGAATGTAAGCAGCTGTCTCTAAAGCATATCCCCAAAAGGAGATAGGGAGTGTAGCATGACTCATCATCGAGCGGACCATGTCAAGCAAGGTCCTATTCCTCCTTTCTGACACTCCATTCCACTGGGGTGTACCGGGAGGAGTGAGTTGGGATACAATCCCACACTCTTTCAAAAACGAGTCAAACCTTTGGCTCAAATATTCACCCTATCGGTCAGACCGAAGTGATTTTATTTTCTTGCCAAGTTGGTTTTCTACTTCATTCTTAAAGTCCTTGAACCTTTAGAGAGTCTCAGACTTATGCTTCATCAAATACACGTAACCGTATCTGCTGAAGTCATCCGTGAAGGTGACGAAGTATAGAAAACACGATCTAGCACTAGTGCTCATTGGGCCACATACATCGAAATGTATTAGCTCAAATAGCTCTGAGGCCCTTTCAGCAGTCTTACTAAAAGGCACCTTTGTCATCTTGCCTCTCAAACAAGATTCGCATGTGTCATAAGACTGGATGTCAAATGACCCTCGCACTCCACTAGAGTGAAGCCTAGCTATGCGCTTCTCATTTATATGGCCAAGTCGACAATGCCAGATGTAAGTAGGATTGATTTCATTTTGTTTAATCCTCTTAGTATTTATGTTATATATTTAACTTTCACGTTTTAGATCAAGGATATATAAGCCATTTTCAAGAAATGCTATTCTATAAATAATATTGCCACATTGCATAGAAATTCTACCATGTCCAATATTAAATACGAAACCAGAAATATCCAACAAAGAAATGGAAAAAATATTCCTGTGCATCGTAGGTACAAAATAACAGTTTCTTAGTTCCAAAACAAGTCCACTAGGCATCTCCAAAAATAATCTCCAATCTCCATGGCCTGAACCCGAGCACCATTTCCGACTTGAAGCTCTACTTCTCCAAATACTAATAATCTCCTATTTCTTAGACCCTGCACATTTGAACAAATGTGAGATCCACATCCAGTGTCCAAGACCCAAGATGTAGAAATAGCTAGATTAATCTCAACAACATAAATACTTGAAGCAGCAGTTTTGCCCTTCAATTGCTCCCTTAGCTTTGGACATGAGCTCTTCTAGTGCCCCTTCTCATGACACTCATGGCAGACATCGTCAGGAGAAGCAACCCTTGCTTTAGGTTGGGCCACCACCTTTTTGCCCTTAGCCTTGGCCTTAGATTTGGCCTTTCCCTTAGCAATGGGTGTATTACCCTTTTTCACCAGCAATACTTCAGGAGTCTTCTTAAGAGATTGCTCAGCAAGCTTGAGCATGCCATGCAGCTCAACAATCGATTTATCCAACCCTTGCATATGATAGTTCATGATAAAATGGTTGTAAGACTCAGGAAGTGACCCAAGAATAATGTCTGCTACCAAGTCTTGCGGAACTAGCGAGCCGAGGCGGGCAAGTGTATCAATATAGCCCTTCAACTTTAGCACATAAGTGCTAACAGAAGTCCCAGGTGCCATCACAGTTGTGCAAAGTGCCTTAGTTGTCAGGTAACGTCCCTGATGAGCCTGATCTTGGAACATCTTTTTAAGTTGATCCATCATCTCATAAGCATGCTCATCCATAAACTGCTTCTGAAGATCAGAAGCCATGGTACCCAGCATGAGGCACGAGACATCTCGGTCATCCCTCACATGCCGATCGTACTGCTCCACCATCGCCTTGGTGACACCTCGACCTGTGGGAGGGCCAGCTGGTAAAGGAGCATTCAGTACATACTCCTTAGACTCTTATCTAAGAACTATTTGTAAGTTCCTAGCCCAGTCTAGGAAGTTAGTCCCCGAAAGCTTCTCCTTCTCGAAGAGTGACCTAAGTGAGAGTGAGTTGTTGTTTGTTGCAACCATTTAAATTGCTTAAGTGAAATGGGATAATCTACATGGAAGAAATCATTGCTTGAGTTAGAAATAAAGGACTTTTAAGCCAATTCAAATTAATAATCTGATTTTAATTTGTTTGTTGGTGATGTTAATTGGCTGACTTGACCAAGATCCACAACTTATCAATGACTGGCCGAACTAGGGCTCGCTAACCAACCATTGATTCGTTTGGTTGGACAACCTATCCAATCCTTCCATGAAGGACTCTTGGTTTGATGGGCTTATTGACATTTTACCCATTTGTGCTTAGGGCCCGCTCTGAGCTAATGCTACACATGTTGAGTCAAACCACCATTCACATGTTAACCATACCAAGTATCGTAACCCTCGACGGCCCACCGAATACTACAATGTACCCAGCTAGGGCATGGCGCACATTGCAGCGTCAATGGGAGCAAGAGGTGTGGATGTGGGAAGCACTTTTAAATGACTCAATATTTTAATTTCCGGATTATAATTAAGTGATATGGCTTAGCACGCATAAACACGGGTAATAATTTGGTGATCCATACATCCATATTATATGACAAATGCAAGAGCATACTTATTTTAAAATAAATGAGATCCTATGGGCCTTTAATTACAACCTAATGAAAAACTAGATATCCTATCTAATTCTTCATGGGCCGGACTGCAATCCTTCTTGGGCTCCCACCATGGGCTTGCTCCATCTGGGCCTTCCTCCATACTTGATGCAATTACAATAATTTTGTAAAATAAAATCTATTCTAAAATTACATCAAAATAAAAAAATGGCACGCAGGCCATATTTCCCAAAATTAAATTAGAACCGATAATGATTTAGGGTCCACAGAACTCAACATCACATTTCAAAAAAAGAACCTGTCGTGCAAATACATACCAATATGATGCATGATCATGGCATTCCAAATTATAAATATAAATGTTAAGCCGAGTTACTTAGGGTGAAATCGCCAATTTTAACAAATGTGACTAAGGCCCATAAAGGTCTAATGGATAACATCCATAAATGCAAAATTAACAATTTTGCTCCCACTTGAATTTGGGTTGTCACAAATTTAAAATTTATCTCTCCCAATTTTAACCGGTGTCATGGTTTATTGGGCCAATTTTACAAAGTCCATATTTAATTTAATATGCAAACAATTAAATTAAATATGCATGCCAGCAAAATAAACAATTTAAATACAAATTAATTTTAAAAAAATTAATTTAATTTGCATTAGGATCCGGGATAAAAAATACCCGTAAAATCCAAAATTAGACCCAAAGCCCGCGCGCGGCAGCACCTGCTGCCGCTGGATGGAATCGCAATTTGTGATTCCATCCAGCCCACATATTTTTTTTAATTTTTTTAAACTTATTAAATCATAACAATAAAATCCAGCCATCAAGAAAACAAATAACCAATAAAACAACAATTTTAGATGGAAACCAATTGGGGAAAAATAATCAAAAAACCCCAATCCAAAATTCTAGGGTTTATCCAAAACCAAAACCAATTGAACAAAAACCCTAAAATCACAAACTTGAAACACATTCTTTCTTCAAGAACGTTTTCAAGAACCAATTCCAATCAATCTAATGGACAAAACCTAGGCTCTGATACCACTGTTGGGATTCGTCATTGGAAAAATAACGTGGCGCAGCGGAAAATACACCATTCAAAATTTCCTAGAATCCACCAATCGTGTCCAATTACCATTGATTAGAATAAAACCAAATTGAATCAAGAGAGATTAACTCATCGGATTCGTCTCTTCTAGAGACTGCTGCAGAATCGTTTCTTGAAACTGCGATCTCCAAAGTCCGGTGCACAACCACCTATTGTGCGGGAACCGGTCCTAGGCGAAGATGCGAAGGAATGGAGGATTAATGCTGGGATTTTCGGCTATTTGGGGCTACTCTTGGTGGCTGAAATTTCCATCAATAATAAGGGTTAAATTTTTTTTTTCTTCCTTAAGTGTGCCCTTATATAGACACCTTGTCTAATTGGGTTTTAATTAGGTTAATTAAACCCAAGCCCACTACGATTATAATTATATAAATAAACTTTAATTAAACAATATATGTAATTTAATTCCATTTGGCTAAATGTAATTACCCCTAAATAAAATTAAATCACACTTAAGTAAATACAATACATGTATTTAATCTTCCTACTTAGGAAAATTATTTAATTAATTGTTTACTTTATGCAATTCAATTAATTGATAAATTAATTAATTAAGTTATGTGAACTTATTAATTAAATTAAATTCAACCCAATGTTAATTAATTACCCTGACACTGAATGTCAATTAATTAATTAACACATTCCTTCCAATGTACATTACATGTACAATTTCTATAAGTTCTAGCTCAGTTGATCTATGTGCACGATCCTATGGGTCTGTCTTTATGTTGGCAGTAGGCCTAAGGCCCACAGAATGTAAGTGGGCTCTAGCAAACCATTACGGCCCCCAATTAAGACAGAGATGCAGTAGTCTTTAGAAGACACTCACCCGGTAGTAATCTCATAGTGTCCTTTACCTAACAATATCGATATGAATAAACAAGAGGCATGGTGTACGCCATCCTCTTCTGTTGTTTATTATATTTCTTGATCTTGAGTTGACTGATTAATCAAATAAGCAACTAACTTATTTGGGTATGGCCATACACTTATCAGTCCCACTCATCAAGTGGCCAATGATATCATCTCGGTGTTTCCCGAGTGGCAATTCCATCACTTCATCATCAATATCAACATGTTCACCAGTCCACCCAATCATACCCGTATTTAGCATCCTTTTACAGACCTGTTAGGCATATGTCAAAGTGAACCAGATTCCATATTGATATTATAATGAAATCTGGTCTAAGGACAAAAGAGACCTACTCAAGAAAGGCCTATGACGCGACAACCATGTGGCTTTCTTGTGCGGATCAATCCAGTCCCATGTCAATGACATGTACCTATATTCATGACTAACTATACAAGTACTATGGCTAGTTAAGAACTACCATATAGTCATCGAATATACAAGTTTGTGGTTCTATTCGTTCCCACGATTAGAACAGATCTGGGATAGGTTATATGATTATTAATCAATGGATACTCTACTCATATTATAGCACAAGATATAAATGAAATAGATTAACTACCTTTATTAATGTGACACAAATAATGTATTCATACAATGAGTCTTAATGTATAATACAAAACACAAGAATCCAATGCCCTAAGAACTAGGGCACACCAACAGTGTGAATGTATGATCCAACAGCACATTTCACCCGCCTTATGCATGTAAGCCATTATTAAATGAATCTAATAACCAAACGGAAATTACTAAGTTACTTAAAAGTGTTTCCCTCATTCAAAACCAGCTCAAAGTGGGGATAGGCCAGTTGTAGACCTTGCCCTCGCAGGATACACTATAGTATCGTCATTTTGTATTGGATTAGGGTATGGGATACTCTAACACTTGGATGGAGGTTTTGACTTAGCATTGGTAGTAGGATTCTCCTGGCCCTAAGCATAGATGGGTAAGTGCCAATAAGCCCATCAAACCGAGAGTCCCTAGGTTGGGATTGGACGGCGTTCCTACCTAAATAATTAGGGTATAGTTGTACCAGGCCCTCGTCTGGCTATATCTTAGTGAAATATGGATCTTGACCCATGAGCCCAACAACTCGGATTAATTAATAACCTGATTCATTATTAATTATATATGGGAATAATAAAGTAAAGTCCTTTATTAACACTCTCAAATGTTTTTCTGTGTAGAAACTCTAAAATGGCAAATAACAACTCATTATCACTGCGATCAATCCTAGAAAGGGACAAGCTTTCCGATCCCAACTTTTTGGACTAGTCTAGGAACTTAAGAATAGTTCTAAGACAAGAGTCTAAAGAATATGTACTGGAAAGGCCTGTACCAGCTGTGCCTCAGGGACGTAATCTACCGGCTGCCCAGCTGGAGGAATACGAGGTGCATGTCAAGGATAATAGGGATGTGACATGCCTTATGTTGGCCTGCATTCTCCCCGAGCTGCAAAAGCAGTTCACGGACCATTAAGCCTATGCTATGATAACAACTCTCAATGAGATGTTTCAAGAGCAAGCTCGTCAGGAAAGGTACCTGACCAATAAGGCATTCCACTCTTGTAAGATGGGGGCTAGTGTTGGTGTGTCCTAGTTCTTAGGGCATTGGATTCTTGTATTTTGTATTATAGATTAAGAGTTATGTATGAATACATTATTTGTGTCACATTAATAAAGGCAATTAATCTATTTCATTTATATCTTGTGCTATAATATGAGTAGAGTATCCATTGATTGATAATCATAAAACCTATCCCAGGTCTGTTCTAATCGTGGGAACGAATAGAACCACAGACTTGTATATTCGATGACTGTATAGTAGTTCTTAACTAGCCATAGTACTTGTATAGTCAGTCATGAATACAGGTACATGTCATTGACATGGGACTGGATCGATCCGCAAGAAAGCCACATGGTTGTCATCTCATAGGTCTTTCTTGAGTAGGTCTCTTTTGTCCTCAGACCAGATTTCATTATAATATCAATATGGAATCCAGTTCACTTTGACATATGCCGAACAGGTCTGTAAAAGGATGCTAAATACGGGTATGATTGGGTGGACCGGTGAACATGTTGATATTGATGATGAAGTGATGGAATTACCACTCGGGTAACACCGAGACGATATCATTGGCCACTTGATGAGTGGGACTGATAAGTGTATGGCCATACCTAAATAAGTTGGTTGCTTATTTGATTAATCAGTCAACTCAAAGAAATATAATAAACAACAGAAGAGGATGACGGACACCATGCCTCTTGTTTATTCATATCGATATCGTTAGGCAAAGGACACTATGAGATTACTACCGGGTGAGTGTCTTCTAAAGACTGCTGCATCTCTGTCTTAATTGGAGGCTGTAATGGTTTGCTAGAACCCCCTTACAGTTTGTGGGCCTTGGGCCTACTGCCAACATACAGACAGACCCATAGGATCGTGCACATAGATCAACTGAGCTGGAACTTATAGATATTGTACATGTAATGTACATTGGAAGGAATGCATTAATTAATTAGTTGACATTCGGTGTTAAGGTAATTAATTGACATTGGGTTGAATTTAATTTAATTAATAAGTTTACATAATGTAATTAATTAATTTATCAATTAATTGAATTACATAAAGTAAACAATTAATTAAATAATTTTCCTAAGTAGGAAAATTAAATACATGTATTGTATTTACTTAAGTGTGATTTAATTTTATTTAGGGGTAATTAAATTTAGCCAAATGGAATTAAATTACATAGTATATACTTTTTAATTAAAGTTTATTTATGTAATTATAATCCTAGTGGGCTTAGGTTTAATTAACCTAATTAAAACCTAATTAGACAAGGTATCTATATAAGGGCACACTTAAGGAGGAAAAACCTAATTCAACTCTAATTAATTGTTGGAAATTTCAGCCACCAAGAGCAGCCCCAAAACAGCCGAAAATCCCAGCAGTAAACCTTCATTCCTTCGCGTCTTCGGCTAGCACCGGTTCCCGCTCAATAGTTGGTCGTGCACCGGACTTTGGAGATCACAGTTTCAAGAAACGATTCTGCAGCAGTCTCTAGAAGAGACGAATCCGGTGAGTTAATCTCTCTTGATTCAATTTGGTTTTATTCTAATTAATGGTAATTGGACACGATAGGTGGATTCTAGGAAATTTTAAATGGTGTATTTTCCACTGCGCCACGTTATTTTTCCAATGACGAATCCCAACAGTGGTATCAGAGCCTAGATTTTGTCCATTAGATTGATTGGAATTGGTTCTTGAAAGCATTCTTGAAGAAAGAATGGGTTTCAAGTTTGTGATTTTAGGGTTTTACTTAATTGGTTTTGTTTTTTGGATTAACCCTAGAATTGTTGGATTGGGGTTTTTGATTATTTTCCCCAATTGGTTTCCATCTAAAGTTGTTTTGGGTTTTATTTGAATATTTTGATGGATGTTTTTTTTTAATGATTTAATAAGTTTAAAAAAAATGATTTTGGGTGAAGGGAATCACAAATTTGTGATTCCCTCACCTGCAGCAGGCTGCTGGCCAACGCCAGCAGCTGCTGCCGTGTAGCGGAACTGCTGCCCCGCCGAGTTTTGGGTCCAGTTTTGGATTTTGCGGGTATTTTTTTTATCCCGAACCCTAATACAAATTAAATTAAATTTTTTTTAATTAATTTGTATTTAAATTATTTTATTTTGTTGGCATGCATATTTAATTTAATTGTTTGCATATTAAATTAAATATGGACTTTGTGAAATTGGCCCAATAAACCGTGACACCGGTTAAAATTGGGAGAGCTAAATTTTAAATTTGTGACAACCCAAATTCAAGTGGGAGAAAAATTGTTAATTTTGCATTTATGGATGTTATCCATTGGGCCTTTATGGGCCTTAGTCACATTTGTTAAAATTGGCGATTTCACCCTAAGTAACTCAGCTTAACATTTATATTTATAATTTGGAATGCCATGATCATGCATCATATTGGTATGTATGTGCACGACAGGTACTTTGTTTGAAATGTTATGTTGAGTTCTATGGGCCCTAAATTATTATCGGTTGTAATTTAATTTTGGGAAATATGGCCTGCGTGCAATTTTTTATTTTATTTTGATGTAATTTTAGAATAGATTTTATTTTAAACAAAATTATTGTAATTGCATCAAGTATGGAGGAAGGCCCAAATGGAGCAAGCCCATGGTGGGAGCCCAAGAAGGATTGCAGTCCGGCCCATGAAGAATTAGATAGGATATCTAGTTTTTTATTAGGTTGTAATTAAAGGCCCATAGGATCTCATTTATTTTAAATTAATTATGCTATTGCATTTGTCATATAATATGGATGTATGGATCACCAAATTATTACCCGCGTTTATGCATGCTAAGTCGTATCACTTAATTATAATCCGGAAATTAAAATATTGAGTCGCTTAAAAGTGCTTCCCACATTCACACCTCTTCTTCCCATTGATGCTGCAATGTGCGCCATGCCCTAGCTGGGTATATTGTAGTATTCGGTGGGCCGTCGAGGGTTAAGATACTTGGTATGGTTAACATGTGAATGGTGGTTTGACTCAACATGGGTAGCATTAGCTCAGAGCGGGCCCTAAGCACAGATGGCTAAAGTGTCAATAAGCCTATCAAACCAAGAGTCCTTCGTGGAAGGATTGGATAGGTTGTCCTACCAAACAAATCAATGGTTGGTTAGCAAGCCCTAGTTTGGCCAGTCATTGATAAGTTGTGGATCTTGGTCAAGTCAGCCAATTAACAACACCAACAAACAAATTAAAATCGGATTATTAATTTGAATTGGCTTAAAAGTACTTTATTTCTAACTCAAGCAATGATTTCTTCCATGTAGATAATCCCATTTCAGTTAAGCAATTTAAATGGCTGCAACAAACAAAAACTCACTCTCACTTAGGTCACTCTTGGAGAAGCAGAAGCTTTCGGGGACTAACTTCCTGGACTAGGCTAGGAACTTACAAATAGTTCTTAGACAAGAGTCCAAGGAGTATGTACTGAATGCTCCTTTACCAGCTAGCCCTCCGGCAGGTCGAGGCATCACCACGGTGATGGTGGAGTAGTACGATCAGCATGTGAGGGATGACCGAGATGTCTCGTGCCTCATGCTGGGTACCATGACTTCTGATCTTCAGAAGCAGTTTATGGACGAGCATGCTTATGAGATGATGGATCAGCTTAAAAAGATGTTCCAAGATCAGGCTCGTCAGGAACGTTACTTGACAACTAGGCACTTTGCACAACTATGATGGCAGCTGGGACTTCTGTTAGCACTCATGTGCTAAAGTTAAAGGGGTATATTGATACACTTGCCCGCCTCCGCTCACCAGTTCCGCAGGACTTGGCAACAGACATTATTCTCAGGTCACTTCCTGAGTCTTACAACCAGTTTATCATGAATTACCATATGCAAGGGTTGGATAAATCGGTTGTTGAGCTGCATGGCATGCTCAAGCTTGCTGAGCAGTCTCTTAAGAAGACTCCTGAAGTATTGCTGGTGAACAAGGGCAATACGCCTATTGCTAAGGGAAAGGCCAAATCTAAGGCCAAGGCTAAGGGCAAAAAGGTGGTGGCCCAACCTAAAGCAAGGGTTGTTTCTCCTGACGATGTTTGCCATGAGTGTCATGAGAAGGGGCACTGGAAGAGCTCATGTCCAAAGCTAAGGGAGCAACTGAAGGGCAAAACTACTGCTTCAGGTATTTATGTTGTTGAGATTAATCTGGCTATTTCTACATCTTGGGTCTTGGACACTGGATATGGATCTCACATTTGTTCAAATGTGCAAGGTCTAAGAAATAGGAGATTATTAGGATCTGGAGAAGTAGATCTTCGAGTCGGAAATGGTGCTCGGGTTCAGGCCATGGAGATCGGAGATTATTTCTTGGAGATGCCTAGTGGACTTGTTTTGGAACTAAGAAACTGTCATTTTGTACCTGCGATGTGCAGGAATATTATTTCCGTTTCTTTGTTGGATATTTATGGTCTTGTATTTAATATTGGACATGGTAGAATTTCTATGCAATGTGGCAATATTATTTATGGAACAGCATTTCTTGAAAATGGCTTATATATCCTTGATCTAAAACGTGAAAGTTCAATCTATAACATAAATACTAAAAGGATTAAACAAAATGAAATTAATCCTACTTACATCTGGCATTGTCGACTTGGCCATATAAATGAGAAGCGCATAGCTAGGCTTCACTCTAGTGGAGTGCTAGGGTCATTTGACATCCAACCTTATGACACATGCGAATCTTGTTTGAGAGGCAAGATGACAAAGGCGCCTTTTAGCAAGACTGCTGAAAGGGCCTCAGAGCTATTGGAGCTAATACATTCCGATGTATGTGGCCTAATGAGCACTAGTGCTAGATCTTGTTTTCTGTACTTCGTAACCTTCACGGATGACTTCAGCAGATACGGTTACGTGTATCTGATGAAGCATAAGTCTGAGACTCTCCAAAGGTTCAAGGACTTTAAATATGAAGTAGAAAACCAACTTGGCAAGAAAATAAAAGCACTTCGGTCTGACCGAGGGGGTGAATATTTGAGCCAAGAGTTTGACTCATTTTTGAAAGAGTGTGGGATTGTATCCCAACTCACTAATAAGACCTTGCTTGACATGGTCCGCTCGATAATGAGTCATGCTACACTCCCTATCTCCTTTTGGGGATATGCTTTAGAGACAGCTGCTTACATTCTTAATAATACACCAAGCAAGGCAGTTAAGGGAACACCATATGAACTATGGAAAGGCCGAAAGCCCAATGTTTCCTTCTTGAAGATTTGGGGCTGTGATGCAAATGTTAAGAAATTGACAAGTGGCAAACTCGAGTCCAAATCTGTCAAGTGTCAGTTTGTGGGTTACCCTAAGGAAACTAAGGGTTATTGTTGGGGATTAATCGCACAAAACAAAATACGCAGCGGAAATAAAACGGATTAATCCCCGCCACGGATCCATGTACATTGCATTGAATCGGAAAGAGGGTTAAAGAATTACCTTAATTCTTTGTAGGTATTGAATCAATTAGGAACCAAAATAGCTTCCCTCTACAGTTGATCCACACGGAGCAATTGATTCACCGCGTGCTAGCGCCGGGATTGAAGAACGATTCTTCGAATGAGAGAGAGGCACCGAAAAATCAGATTTTTCCTTGTGTTTAGATGGATAATTTCGGCTGGCACTATGCTTCCTTTGGTGGCTGCCGAAAACCAGTTTTTGTGTTGTGTGAAAAAACTACTTCTTTTAGGTTTTTATATCCTTATATATAAAACCTAAAAATTAATTATAATTATGACCTAATACACTTATTAGTCATAATTATAAATTAACCCACACAACTTAACATTAATTCTCAATTAATATTAAATCAAATCAATTCTCCATAATACACATATGTATATGCAATATTATAATTAATTATATCTCTATATAATTTAATTATAATATGTAGCATACTTTATACAATATTAATCATATTAATATTCACATATACATATATATATAAATATATATCACTATATATATTTATTCTCTTTCTCATTCATAAATTATTATCCAATAATAATTTATACCCGATAAGATGAACTTCATTTTGCTCTTGTGTGTGACCCCATAGGATCATATTTAATTGGCAATAAGGAAATTACCATAATGTCCTTATAGGTCACAAGCGGACTCTAGCAAGCCATTACGACTACCCAATTAATATGATTGGAATGATCCAATACCTATTTATAGAATGTCATATTCCCTTTTGTCTCTTTGATATCAAGATTAATTATAAGACATGGTACACTTGTCAATCTTATATAATTAATCATATGCTTTCTCGATCTCAAAGTAAACTGTTCAGACAAATCAATTGATACTCTTATCAATTATTTGAGCACGGCCATGCATTTAACAGTCTTACTTATCGAGGGGCCCAGTGATATCGCTCTCTTGTTAGAGAGGGACAAAATCCCATATCTGTCACTCACATCCCTAAGCATGAGTCATATTGTACCCAACCACAGCCTTTATAACTACTCTGTTACAAGCAGCGTTTGACTGCGTCAAAGCACAACATGAATTCATCCTGGAATCAATGGTGACCTCAGGTCAAAGGAATCAGCTAATGACACTACTATAATCAAGATCAGTTGTGACACATGACCATGAACTTGATCTCATAGTGGGTCTCCAGTAACATGTTCTCTAACATATTACCCGTGAGTATAATCTGTATCTGTATACACTATATTCATCTTATGAATATCCATTATCACTCACACTAGTCTTAGTTTGTTATTATTCCCATAATAACAATCGACTAGGGATATTTAGAATAACACGATTTATTCATGGATATTTATCATAAATGCTAACATACAAACATAAATGATAATATTAATCTACACTAGATTAATCTTAGAAGTCAAATTACATAATCCAATATTGGCCTTAGGGCACAATCTCCAACAATCTCCCACTTACACTATGGCCAATCATACATGTATCTTATACCCATTGACCTACATGACTTTCATGTATTCACTCGTGCAGGAGTCTTTGTCAATGAATTATTAATTTTCGCTTCCGTTGCTACTTTACACATATTCACTCTCTCTTTAGAGACAGCCTCTCTAAATTAGTGAAAAACGCCTAAGTATATGCTTGTGTCATACAAGGTTCTTACGCATTGAACTATTGTCCCTACAATAGTCTCACAGGATAAGCAATGCTTAGAACAAAACATAAAATTTTGATGAACTTCTTCGTCCAAAATTTCTTTACATCACATGTAACTGTATACTTTGGCTGCTATTATAGATATTTAGCTATAACGTTTTTATTTTGAACCTTTCAAAATCATAACTTCTCTTTTTAAGAGAATGCTAGATCTCGACTGATATATTGCAACTAATTGCAATCAGTTGTATATGTGCAACTATTTACACAGTTAACATAAGCAAGCTTCTATTAAGTCTTTTATATTGAACGCTTTCAATGCTTTGACTTAAGCCAAAACATTCTTTTAGATCTATCTGTATAGATTCCAATTTCAAGAATACAGGCAGTCATGCTTATAACATTAACTGAAATTACTTTCTTAGCCAAGATTTTACTTCTTGCAAGGTAAGAATGTTATTTCCAACAAGCCATATGTCATCCACATATAGCATTAGGAATACCGATATGCTCCCACTGATCCTTTTGAAACACAAGATTCATCATCCTTTTGATAAAATCAAACCATATGATTTCTTTATCAAAACTATGATTCCAACTATTTGATGCATGTTTCGATCCTTATGAGAATCTTTGAAAACTTGCATGCGCTATTTGAATTCTTTGGATGCTCAAAACTTTGGGTTGTGTCACGTACACATCCTCAATCATGTTTTCACGTAAAAAATAGATTTTGATATCCATTTGCCATATTTTATAATCATATTATGGGGATATGGCAACAAGAACTCAATATGACTTGATCATGATTAATGACTAAAGAGGATTTCATCATAGTCTTACTATGAATTTGTTCGTATCCTTATAGTCACTAGTCGTGCTTTATAAGTTTGAAGATCACCATCCATATCGGTTTTCAATTTGAAAACTCACTTGCAACCATTGCATATGCATCTTCTAAAAGACTTATCAAAGTCTATACTTTGATTGTCAGACATGGACTTATCTTCAACCTTTGTAGCATCAAGTCACATATTAGATTCAAAATCTAACATTGCTTCTTCATAAAAGAAGACTTACTTCATCTAGTAAAGTTACATCATGATTTTGAGAAATCCATATCTCTCCTAATCATGTCGTATTCCACTAGACTTTCATTGGACTTGTGTAATTTCAACAATGATCATGAAACCATTTCCACGTTCCTTTTCAACGTTAAATGTCACTTTTGTGAATTACGAGTTTTGTAGGTGTACCTTACTCCCACTAACTCTACTAGAAATTAACTCCCTCTTCAAGGGGAAACCATTTCTAGCTACAACTACTTTGTATCCCAAAGAAACACAGGAGTAACAACTCCTACTTTCCTTTTGAGTAATCCACAATACGATATTTAAATTTAGGTGCCAACTTATTCGAAATAAGCTTTACAGCCCTAAACTTATTCAATGAAACAATTTGGGTCTCTTACCCAACCATATCTCATATGTTGATTCATGAATTGTTTTAGACGGAACAATATACACAGCTGCTTTAATGGCATATTTTTGAGAAAACGATGATCAACTTGACTTCATCATAGATTGAACTATATCTGTATAGAGTTCGACTACTCCCTTTTCGACACAACATACTTTGTGGCGTACTTGGAGAAGTCAATTGTGAGACAGTCCCACAATCTCTAAGATGATTGTCAACATCTTGACTCAAATGTTCACCACTTGGATCATATCTAAGTGACTTTACTATCTTGTCAAGATACTTCTTACTCCTTTTACAAGCTTTTGAACACTTCAAAAGTTCCAAACTCGTGTTTCATTAGATACTCTTATCTAGTGAAAAGTTCCATAAAAGTAATGAAGTATTAGAACCTCCTTTAGCAGTTGATTTATAATTCATGTACATCCACATGTATAATGCTTAATAAATCGATTATTCTTTAACTACTTTTAGCAAAGAAACACTTTTGTCATCTTTTACAATAAGCAACATTCGCATGATTCAAGATGATTCATAATCTCATGAATCCAAAAGTCCATTCTCATGGAGTTTCGAAATGCAACTTTGCTTATGTCTCCAAGACGACACTGCCAAAATGGGTTGGATCAAACTATTTGATTCGATCCTTACAGTATTTATGTTACAGATGGGCTCCACATATAAAGACAATTATGTAAATCTACATTTCATAATCATGTCTTTATAAAGTTTATAATTCACAATTATAAAATAAACAACATTTGTTTACTCAAGCCAACAAGCTCAATAGACAACAAGAGTTCGTAACTCACATGTAAAAGTTCATAACCTTTAACCAAAGTTCATAACTTTCATATAAAAGTTCATAACTTTTATGAAAAGAGGTTCGTAACTTTTAACTTGAAGTTCACAACTTTCATGTAAAAGTTCAGAACCTTCGAGTAGCAACCTTTGCTTCTCTTGTCTATTCGCATTCTACCTTTCACCTTCATAAGGTTTCTATTCAAGTTGCGATTCATCATATTCTACTAACATGAGATCCACAACTGGTATCTAATACCTTTGATATAGAAACAAAAGTAGAATAGTTAATAAATACTTAAGGTAGCAGTCTTACTGCCTTTCATCTTCTCATAGTTCTCCAAACAAAGTTTGCTATTTCCATTCTAATGAACGATTCAATCTAGAAATGGCAACATCCTTCTTTTGGAGATCTCTCTATGCCAATAGCTTTGGCCTTTAAAATACTTTCACCGAAACCCTTTCGGTATTTATACTTTTCGACCCTACTATTATCCTTTTCCTTTTGAACCATAAGCACACAATTCAAGGCGGGCTTATCCTTTATGGATAACTTAACATTCTTTTGCATCTTATGCAACTAATTCACAATTTTCTCCATGTCATTCAAATGATAGTTCATCACCAATGACTATCAAATAATGAATTCAAGATCACATCTTAATGCCTTTTGGATGCCAATGAGAAATTGTTGCCTCAAACACTTATCTTTTCTTGCTCACTAACTGATGGAACATTTCCATTTGTGATGTATCATATACCTCAAGTAAAACTTCCACGTGCGGAAGAATTGGTAGCAAGTGTAAGATAATAAATTTTAAACAGAGTCCCTTCGATGCTTCAAGTAAGCATCTTTTATACTCATGTTACAATTGCTAGTGGTTCATTGGGCAAAAGGATTATTGAGAACATATGATTCCTTTTGATTTGAGAACAATTCTCAAAGTTCAATAACAATCGAGATCATGGTAATAGCAATCATAACTATAATAAAGCGTGTAAAGATTTTTTATTTAAATGCTCCCACTTAAATTATAAAACCCTTTAAAATATTTAAGTGGGTGAAGATCCAAAATCCATACTTAACCATAGCACTGCTTTGGCATGTCCCTATGATTAAATATAATTTCGGTAGGCAAAGACTCAAAATCATGCTTTAAACCATTTAAACATATTTTGGATGTGCACTTCTTTGCCAATTGCATCATTATGCAACTCTTCTAATTTATGAGATGCATGATATCATATATCATATTTAATTGTATGTTACTCATCTCATCTTTGCCTCGGGCTCAAACACCGTTTTGATTAACCCTTTGTTAAACCAATTACAACACAATGAGAATCACCATTTCTCATATTATCGCTTCGCTAAGGTCACAACATGCGTACCCGCTTTGGCGTGGCTACCATGATGCGAACATAGTACTTGACTAGTGTTATACGTAATTGGGTGGCAAATATAAACTTCATAAGTTTATTTAGGGTTTGTTAAATCCTGTGATTTTAATTGTATCATATACAATTCATGGCATTAATATTAAACATACTCTTGTTAATACTAATTAGCATGGCATCCTATGTCATACATATGTTAAGCATGCAATCTAGCATGGCATCACATGGCATCTAAAAGAAACAAAGCATGCATTTACATATATATATTAACATTTTGCATCACATGCAAAATAATTTCTAACATGCATCAATATTTATTAACATGGCATCTTATGGCATAAAATAAATACAACATGCATAAGACTCAAAACCGTGTTATGGTATGGTTTTATCTACATTGATTTTCATAGGCCAATATGAAAATCAACAGGTCATATCCTAGGTGGTTGTAACCATCGTATGGTCACAGCACAGCCGCACCCCTTGGATCCGTCTTCACGTCTTTGTTCCTTGGCACCAGCTCTTGGATTTACATATTTTACAAAAATTGTATCCTATACAATTTTCTAGTAAAATAAAATTTACAAACAATAAATTGCATCCTATACAATTTATCTAGAAAATTAGGATTACATAAATACAAACGACTCGCAGGCCGTATTTATAAAATCTTAATAAATAAAATAAAGCATCCATGGGGTCCAAAACCATACCATAACACCATGCATAAAATTATCAACAATAATTTTATATCTAAAAAATATTTAGGGTTCAAAGTGGTAAAATACAATCACATTGTATTTAGAATTAATTAATATGGAAAAATTCGTAAATATGCAGAAACAATTTTCCACACTTAAAACGAAAAAGGGGTAAAACTGTCGGACAGCATGCTCGACGGGCCGCGCACTGCTGCGCAGCCCATGCTGCAGGAGCAGCATGCTGCTTACGCAGCATGAGAAGAAGGGCGTTGAAATTGCAATTGGTTTTGCAATTTCAACGCCCAAAAAAAAATGTTTCTGGGCGAAAAGAAGGGCGTTGAAATTGCAATTGGTTTTGCAATTTCAACGTCCCAAAAAGTTTCTGGGCGTCATGCCCAGAAAAAAAAACAAATTTTTTTTTTTTTTTTTTTTTTATATATATTAATTAATTGAAAACAATTTCAATTAAAAACCCATGAATCAAATTCATGATTCCAAAACCCCTTAAACATTCCAAATCATTAACATAAAATCATTCACAATGATTAATCAATAAAATCAAATTTTATTTTGTTATTCACAATAACATAGAACCCTAAATAAAAAACATACAAACCCCTAACAACAATTTTGATCCAATCAAAACATAAATCCAATTCAATCAAAATACAAGTGGCTCTGATACCACTGTTGGGGATTAATCGCACAAAACAAAATACGCAGCGGAAATAAAACGGATTAATCCCCGCCACGGATCCATGTACATTGCATTGAATCGGAAAGAGGGTTAAAGAATTACCTTAATTCTTTGTAGGTATTGAATCAATTAGGAACCAAAATAGCTTCCCTCTACAGTTGATCCACACGGAGCAATTGATTCACCGCGTGCTAGCGCCGGGATTGAAGAACGATTCTTCGAATGAGAGAGAGGCACCGAAAAATCAGATTTTTCCTTGTGTTTAGATGGATAATTTCGGCTGGCACTATGCTTCCTTTGGTGGCTGCCGAAAACCAGTTTTTGTGTTGTGTGAAAAAACTACTTCTTTTAGGTTTTTATATCCTTATATATAAAACCTAAAAATTAATTATAATTATGACCTAATACACTTATTAGTCATAATTATAAATTAACCCACACAACTTAACATTAATTCTCAATTAATATTAAATCAAATCAATTCTCCATAATACACATATGTATATGCAATATTATAATTAATTATATCTCTATATAATTTAATTATAATATGTAGCATACTTTATACAATATTAATCATATTAATATTCACATATACATATATATATAAATATATATCACTATATATATTTATTCTCTTTCTCATTCATAAATTATTATCCAATAATAATTTATACCCGATAAGATGAACTTCATTTTGCTCTTGTGTGTGACCCCATAGGATCATATTTAATTGGCAATAAGGAAATTACCATAATGTCCTTATAGGTCACAAGCGGACTCTAGCAAGCCATTACGACTACCCAATTAATATGATTGGAATGATCCAATACCTATTTATAGAATGTCATATTCCCTTTTGTCTCTTTGATATCAAGATTAATTATAAGACATGGTACACTTGTCAATCTTATATAATTAATCATATGCTTTCTCGATCTCAAAGTAAACTGTTCAGACAAATCAATTGATACTCTTATCAATTATTTGAGCACGGCCATGCATTTAACAGTCTTACTTATCGAGGGGCCCAGTGATATCGCTCTCTTGTTAGAGAGGGACAAAATCCCATATCTGTCACTCACATCCCTAAGCATGAGTCATATTGTACCCAACCACAGCCTTTATAACTACTCTGTTACAAGCAGCGTTTGACTGCGTCAAAGCACAACATGAATTCATCCTGGAATCAATGGTGACCTCAGGTCAAAGGAATCAGCTAATGACACTACTATAATCAAGATCAGTTGTGACACATGACCATGAACTTGATCTCATAGTGGGTCTCCAGTAACATGTTCTCTAACATATTACCCGTGAGTATAATCTGTATCTGTATACACTATATTCATCTTATGAATATCCATTATCACTCACACTAGTCTTAGTTTGTTATTATTCCCATAATAACAATCGACTAGGGATATTTAGAATAACACGATTTATTCATGGATATTTATCATAAATGCTAACATACAAACATAAATGATAATATTAATCTACACTAGATTAATCTTAGAAGTCAAATTACATAATCCAATATTGGCCTTAGGGCACAATCTCCAACAGTTATTACTTCTACGATCTGGCTGAAAACAAAGTTTTCATAGCCAGAAATGCAATCTTCTTGGAGAAGGAATTCCTTTCCAAGAGAGACAGTGGGAGTAATGTTGAACTTTCAGAAGATCAAGACTCACAAACTCCTACAGCTACTACTGAGGATGCTTCGGGAACCAATCTGACTACTCAGGAAATTGAGGAACCAGAAACAATTGCACAGGACCTTAGAAGGTCTGGTAGGACATGTCATCAGCCAGAGAGGTACGACTTTCTCGTGACTGATGATGGGGACCTTATGGTCATTGACCGAGAGGAGCCTAAGACCTATCAGGAGGCTGTTGGAAGCCCACAATTAGATCAATGGCATAAAGCCATGGAGGCTGAGATGCAATCTATGCATGATAACCAAGTATGGAACTTGGTGGATCCACCTCCGGGTGCTAAGGTGATAAGTTGCAAGTGGTGTTTCAAGTTAAAGGCCCTGTATGTATAAGATGGTTAGTGGGAGCGTTTCCATCGTGCTAGTGCTGTATGTTGACGACATTCTTATCATTGGAGGTGACATACCAACACTGTAAGGAGTTAAGCAGTGGTTGAGTAGGTGCTTTGTAATGAAGGACTTAGGCGAAGTTGAGACGATCTTAGGGATCAGGATCTACAGAGATAGATCCAATCGGCTTCTAGGCCTAAGTCAGGCCACGTACATTGACAAGGTTCTAAAAGGATTCAGCATGGATAAGGCAAAGAAAGGATTCTTGCCTATGTGCCATGGGTTGAAGCTGAGTAAGAAAGATGGTCCTAAAACAAAGAAGGACCGGGAGAACATGGAAAAGATCCCTTATGCATCTGCTATTGGATCTATCATGTACTCCATGTTATGTACGAGGCCTGATGCCATGTTTGCATTAAGTATGACTAGCCGGTACCAGTCGGACCCCGGTGAGGAACACTGGAAGGTAGTCAAGGCAATCTTGAAGTACCTTAACCAGACTAAGGATGCTTTCTTAGTGTATAGAGGTCAAAATGAGCTGGTAGTGTCAGGTTACACTAATGCAAGCTTTGAGACCAATAAGGATGAGAACCAGTCACAGTCTGGTTATGTTTTTCTCCTGAATGGAGGTGCCATTAGTTGGAGGTCCTCAAAGTAGGCCACCATTGCTGACTCTACAATGGAAGCTGAGTACATAGCTGCTTGCAAAGCTCAAAGGAAGCCGTTTGGATCAAGAAAGTCATAACTGAGTTGGGAGTAGTGCCCACTATCCTAGACCCAGTTGATGTTTTTGTGACAACAACAGGGCCATCGCACAAGCTGAGGTGCCTCGGTCACACAAGAGATCCAAACATGTACTCAGAAAGTTTCACCTCATTTGGGAGATCGTGAACATAGGTGAAATATCATTCCAGAGGGTTGACACCAAGAATAATGTCGCCGATCCATTGACCAAAGCGCTGTTGCAGACACAGCACGACGGTCATACCAGATCTATAGGAATTAGGGCAATGCCCACTTGGAACTAGTGCAAATGGGAGATTGTTGGTGTGCCTTAGTTCTTAGGGCATTGGATCTTGTATTTTGTATTATACATTAAGAGTCATGTATGAATACATTATTTGCGTCACATTAATAAAGGCAATTAATCTATTTCATTTATATCTTGTGCTATAATATGAGTAGAGTATCCATTGATTGATAATCATAAAACCTATCCCAGGTCTGTTCTAATCGTGGGAACGAATAGAACCACAGACTTGTATATTCGATGACTGTATGGTAGTTCTTAACTAGCCATAGTACTTGTATAGTCAGTCATGAATATAGGTACATGTCATTGACATGGGACTGGATCGATCCGCACAAGAAAGCCACATGGTTGTCATGTCATAGGTCTTTCTTAAGTAGGTCTCTTTTGTCCTCAGACCAGATTTCATTATAATATCAATATGGAATCCGGTTCACTTTGACATACGCCTAACAGGTCTGTAAAAGGATGCTAAATACGGGTATGATTGGGTGGACCGGTGAACATGTTGATATTGATGATGAAGTGATGGAATTGCCACTCGGGTATCACCGAGATGATATCATTGGCCACTTGATGAGTGAGACTGATAAGTGTATGGCCATACACAAATAAGTTGGTTGCTTATTTGATTAATCAGTCAACTCAAATCAAGAAATATAATAAACAACAGAAGAGGATGACAGACACCATACCTCTTATTTATTCATACCGATATCGTTAGGCAAAGGACACTATGAGATTACTACCGGTTGAGTGTCTTCTAAAGACTGCTGCATCTCTGTCTTAATTGGGGGCTGTAATGATTTGCTAGAACCCCCTTACAGTCTGTGGGCCTTGGGCCTACTGCCAACACATAGACAGACCCATAGGATCGTGCACAAAGATCAACTGAGCTGGAACTTATAGACATTGTACATGTAATGTACATTGGAAGGAATGCGTTAATTAATTAGTTGACATTCGGTGTCAAGGTAATTAATTAACATTGGGTTGAATTTAATTTAATTAATAAGTTTATATAATGTAATTAATTAATTTATCAATTAATTGAATTACATAAAGTAAACAATTAATTAAATAATTTTCCTAAGTAGGAAAATTAAATACATGTATTGTATTTACTTAAGTGTGATTTAATTTTATTTAGGGGTAATTAAATTTAGCCAAATGGAATTAAATTACATAGTATATACTTTTTAATTAAAGTTTATTTATGTAATTATAATCCTAGTGGGTTTGGGTTTAATTAGTCTAATTAAAACCCAATTAGACAAGGTGTCTATATAAGGGCACACTTAAGGAGGAAAAACCTAATTCAACTCTAATTAATTGCTGGAAATTTCAGCCACCAAGAGCAGCCCCAAAACAGCCGAAAATTCCAGCATTAAACCTCCATTCCTTCGCGTCTTCGGCTAGCACCGGTTCCCGCTCAATAGTTGGTCGTGCACCGGACTTTGGAGATCGCAGTTTCAAGAAACGATTCTACAGCAGTCTCTAGAAGAGACGAATCCGGTGAGTTAATCTCTCTTGATTCAATTTGGTTTTATTCTAATCAATGGTAATTGGACACGATAGGTGGATTCTAGGAAATTTTAAATGGTGTATTTTCCACTGCGCCACGTTATTTTTGCAATGACGAATCCCAACAGCTATGACATCTGTGAGCACACACGTGCTCAAGATGAAGGGCTATTTGGATACATTGGCCCGTCTCGGATAGCCCATCTCTCAGGAGTTGGCGGTGGACACAATCCTTACATCTTTACCGGATTCTTATGATCAGTTCATCCTGAACTATAATATGCAAGGGGTGAAGTGCACTGTTACTGAGCTGCATAGGATGCTTAAGCTCATGGAATAGTTGATCAAGAAGTGTCCGCCGGTGCTGCTGGTCAACAAGGGGAGCCCTCCTCTTGCCAAGGGCAAGGCCAAGGCTAAGAAGGCCAAGGCTAAGAAGGCCAGGGCCCAGCATATGGCCTAGCAAAAGGCAGGTCCCGAGGATGTCTGTTTCGGGTGCAAGTAGGAAGGCCCTTGGAAGAGATCATGTCCCAAGCTAATGGGAGAGCAGAGGAGGGCCCAGTGTGCGTCCTCGTCAGGTATTTATGTTATAGACATTAACCTTACTGTTTCAACATCGTGGGTATTGGATATTGGATGTGGTTCTCACATTTGTTGCAATGTGCAGGGACTTAAGAACAAAAGGTCACTGGGATCGGGGGAGGTGGACTTGCGGGTTGGAAATGGAGCAAGGGTTACTGCCATAGAGATTGGCGAATATCACCTCATGATGCCTAGTGGGTTGGTTTTAATTTTGGAACAGTGTTATTTTGTACCTGCTATGTGCAAGAATATTATTTCAGTTTCCATGTTGGATATTTCTGGATTTTATTTTACTATTTCAAATGGTAGAATTTCTTTATCTAGAGAGGGATTATTTTATGGAGATGCTCTATTCAATAATGGCCTATATATCCTGGACTTAAATGAAACCAATCATGTCTATAACATTAAAAGGGTTAAGTCCAACGAACTTAATCCTGTCTACCTATGGCATTGTCGCTTAGGCCACATAAACGAGAAGCGCATAGCTAGGATTCACAAAGCTAGAGTCTTAGGGTCATTTGACTTGGAGTCAATTGATATATGCGAGCATGTTTACGAGGCAAAATGACTAAGGTGCCTTTTAGCAAGAAGGCTGAAAGGGCCACTGGCTTATTGGACCTAATACATTCAGAGGTATGTGGGCCCATGAGAGCAGTAACCACAGGTGGACATCTGTACTTCGTCACATTCACGGACGATTTCAGTAGATATGGCTATGTTTATCTGATGAAACATAAGTCTGAGACCCTTGATAGGTTCAAGGAATTTAGGAACGAAGTGCAGAACCAGCTAGGCAGGATTATCAAAACCCTTCGATCAGACCGAGGAGGTGAGTATATGAGCCTAGAGATTGACTCATATTTGAGAGAGCATGGAATAGTTCCACAGCTCACTCCCCCAGGAACTCCACAATGGAATGGGGTGTCTGAACGGAGGAATAAGACCATGTTGGACATGGTCCGCTCAATGATGAGTCAAGCCTCTCTCCCAATAAGTTTCTGGGGACACGCCCTCGAGACATCTGCTCTTATTTTAAATAATACTCCGACTAAGGTAGTGGAAAAGGCCCCATATCAGATATGGACGGGCAGGGAGCCCAATGTGTCTTTCTAAGGATTTGGGGATGCGAAGCACATGTCAAGAGATTGACTAGTGGCAAGTTGGAACCCAAAATCGATAAATGCTTGTTTGTGGGCTACCTTAGGGAAACCAAAGGGTATTACTTCTACAACCCCACCGAGAACAAGGTGTTCGTGGCAAGGAAGGGGGTCTTTTTAGAAAAGGAGTTCCTTTCCAAGAAAGACAGTGGGAGCAATGTTGAACTCAGGGAAGTTCAAAGTCCACAAGCTCTTGAAGAGGATAACTCGGAGGCCCAGGGGGAGCTTCCACAGGAGGAAGCACCGACCCAGGCCACACAAGGACCTAGAAGGTCTGGTAGGGCCAGAGAGGTATGGTTTCCTTGTCACTGATGATCAAAGTCTTCTCATCTTGGATAAGGAAGAACCTAAAACCTACCAGGAGGCTATGGAGCCCACAGTCTGCAAATTGGCGTAAAGCCATGGAGGCAGAGATGCAATCCATGTACGATAACCAGGTTTGGAACTTCGTTGATCCACCTCCGGGTGCTAAGATAATTGGTTGCAAGTGGTGCTACAAGCTAAAAGCTGACAATACCTTCAAGGGGCATCAGGTTTTGAAAGGTTTCAGATAAGTCCATGGGATAGACTATGATGAAACTTTCTTACCAGTAGCTATGCTCAAATCCATCAAGATCTTGCTAGCCATAGCTGCATGGTACGACTATGAAGTTTGGCAAATGGATGTCAAAACCGCTTTCCTGAATGGAAAGCTACTCGAGGATCTGTACATGGCACAACCTGAGGGTTTTGTCGATCCAAAGTATTCGGGAAGGGTATGCAAACTTCAAAGGTCCATTTATAGACTGAAGCAAGCTTCCTGAAGTTGGAATCTTAGATTCAATGAAGCTATATAGGAATATGGCTTCATATAGAATCAAGATGAGCCTTGTATGTATAAATGGATTAGTGGGAGCATTGTCACATTCATGGTACTTTATGTAGATGACATCCTACTCATTGGAAGCGACATACGTACACTGCAAGGGGTAAAGCAGTGGCTGTGTAAGTGCTTCATAATGAAGGACTTAGGCGAAGCTGAGATGATCCTGGGGATCAGGATCTACAGGGATAGATCGAATCAGCTTCTAGGCCTAAGTCAAGCCTCATACATAGACAAAGTTCTGAAAAGGTTCAGCATGGATCGGGCTAAGAAAGGTTTCTTGCTAATACTTCATGGGCTGAAACTTAGTAAGAAGAACTATCCTAAGACAAGGGAGGAAGGGAGAACATGAAATTGGTTCCATATGCTTCGGCTATAGGATCAATTATGTACTCTATGTTATGTACGAGAGCTGATGTCGCCTTTGCACTAAGTATGACAAGCTGGTTCCAGTAGGATCCCAGGGAGGATCACTGGAAGGCTGTCAATGCAATCCTCAAGTACCTTAACCGGACTAAGGATAGCTTCTTAGTGTATGGAGGTCAGGAAGTGCTATCAGTTACTGGGTACACTGATGCAAGCTTCCAGACCAACCAGGATGAGTACCAGTCATAGTCTGGGTATGTGTTTTTGCTAAATAGTGGTTCTGTAAGCTGGAGAGCTCAAAGCAGTCGACCATCGCGGACTCTACAACAGAAGCTGAGTACATCACGGCGTGTGATGCAGCTAAGGAAGCTGTGTGGATAAGGAAGTTTATCACTGAGTTGGGAGTAGTGCCAACTATCTAGGACCTAGTTGATATCTTCTGTGACAACAATGCGGCCATTGCACAAGCTAAGGAGCCCCGGTCACACAAGAACACAAAGCACGTTCTCAGAAAGTTTCACCTTATACAAGAAATTATGGAGAGAGGTGACATTGCATTGCACAGAGTGGACACCGAGGATAATGTCACAAATCCTTTGACCAAGGCACTGGCTCAGCCTAAGCACCAGGGTCATACTAGATCTATAGGGATTTGGAACTAGTGCAAGTGGGAGATTATTGGATATGCACTAGGCCCGAGGCATTGGACCTTGTATTTGTATTATACATTTATTGGATTTATCTATTATACACATTTTGTGTTATTAATAAAGGCGTTAATTCATTTATTATATATCTTGTGCAATATCGTAAATGATGTGTCCAATGGATATATCCATATCCATGATGACAAGTGTCATGCACTTGGAAGTAAGACCATGGATAGGGTAAAGGATATGACCATAGAGAGATTCGTAGTCTGTTCCAGTCATGGGAATGAATGGAACTAGAGACTATCATTGACCTAGTTGTTTGGCGGTATCTTACCAATCATTGGACATGGGATGTCAACCAAGTTAATAGGTACATGCAAAAGGGGCATGGTACTAGATAGATCCACTAAACGAGAAATCCACATGGTATAGTATCACAAGTGATTCTCGTGTAGTACTTGTATGGATCCTTTGACCTGACCATATGATGGTGTTGCATGCAAGGTCGCATACTTAGGGGTACGCCTAAAGGGCCTGTAATAGGGTGCCAAGTATGGGTACTTTCGGGTATGTCACTTAACATGGCAATGCTATGGATATGCAGAAGGGATTTGTGACTCAGTATTCCACTAAGAAGATATCACTGGCCTCTTGATGAATGTGACTGATAAGAGTGTGGCCACACCCAAACAAGTTGGAACTTGTTTGTGAGCATCAGTACATTCGGGATCAAGTAAATGTCCAGACACAAAAGAGGGTGATCAATCCATGCCTCTGTGTTGGACACCGATATCAATGACATGGGATATACAAGTTCAAACTACAGGGTTATGATTACAGTTGGACTACCATCCCCATCTTAATTAGGGGTTGCAGTGGCTTGCTAGAGCCTGCCTACAGTCTATGGGCCATAGGCCCACTGCCAACATAAAGATGGGCCCACCGGATTGTACACATTGAGCGACTGAACACAGACTTAAGGAATCACCTGTATACTTGGAGTATACACTCTGGAGAGAGAGGATTATATTAATTATATTATAAAGATCAATTGGAGTGATCATGATAATAAAATTAATATTTGATTGGCGTTCTCATAATTTATGAGATTATTTCCTGGGTGGAAGTATTCATATGTTTAGGTTTACATATGCATATATTTTGTGAAGATCTAATTTTAATTTCATGGATTAAATTAATTAGTCAAACCAATTTTAATTTAATGTAAATAATATGTTACATGGTGTAATATATTAAATACATGTTAAAATTAAAGTTGGCCTTGAAATCAATTTAAACCAAATAAATTAAAATAGATTTTGGCCTCAAGACAAGAAAGGGAAGCCCACACAAGGTGAGCCAATTGGGCCCAAATTCTCAAGGAGAATTTCGGCCACCTAGGGTTAAAATAACCCTTGGTATTTCGGTCAACAATAAGTGAAGTAAGCCTAGCTGAAATTCTCACCCTCTTCCTCTCTAAAGTTCATGATTTTCGACGCTAGCACGGGTTGTGTTCAAGAGGCGTTTGTGTACGTGAACGAGGAGGGAATCTAAGTTGATTTCTGCAACCATCTCTTAAAGAGATTATCTGGGTAAGAGTTTAATCTCTTGTTTGAAAATTTTATGTTTTGCAACTTCCATTTCAATTGTTCCTGGGAATGGATTTGAGGAAATCATCGCGTTCTTCCGCACTCAATCGGGTGATTTCTGGTGAAAAATCCCAACAACGGCAACCCCTGCTTGCTTGGTCTATGGAAACTGTCCACTTTTATTTCTAGAACTAGACCCAGACCCACTGCTTGACCTAGTCACAGTAGTTGATTGATACCCTGAACTGTACCTGGAGCCTCTGCTGCCCTTTTGGTTTACTGCCCTTTCTTCTTCATCTCTCTCAATTTTCATTGCCATGTTGTATACTTCACTGAGCTCATTGAAAGAGTGGAATTTCATGTTGTTTCAGAAGATGTCCCTACTCAAGTCAATCAACTTTTGAATCAGTTCATCCTTGTCAGGGCGGTTCTTCAGCAGAATCATTTTGTTCATCCATCTCTGATAGTATGCATCAAAGGATTCATTGGGCTTCTGCTTAACCCTCTCTAGATCATACAGCTTTACCTGGATCTTAGTATTGAAGCTGTAGTATTTGATGAAGGAAGCTAACAAGGCCTCCTAGTCTGACTGCACATCTTCTGCCAGAGATTTGTACCAATTTAGGGCTCCCCATTCTAGTGTGGTCGGGAAGAAGTTAACCAGCTGCTATTTAGTGGCACCTGCTGTCAGCATTATCTGGGCATACAGATTTATATAAGCTTCTGGGGAGCCAATCCCCTTGTAGGAAGGAATTTTTGGCACTTAAAACCTAATAGGGAAGGTCTTAATGCCCTTGTTGATCATAGCATTGACATTTACACTTCTCTTGGAGCCCAGATTGATGTTGGCCCCTTTCTTCAGCTCCACAACTACTTCATCCAAGTCAGAGTACTTGGCCTTCATTTTCTTTTTCATGGCTACTTCCATCTCTTGCAGCTTCTCGACAATGGCTGAGATATCAGCCCCGTACTGAGAAGATTCATCTACCTTTTCTTTTCCGGGCCTACTGTTTCCAGTTTCCCCAGTTTCCCTCACAACAGCCCGCATCTCCTCTTTCAACATGTCACGAAAATCCTGGGATCTTAGGAAATCCTTTAGGGCATTAGCAAGACTTGGTGTTTGATTAGCCATCTCCACTTCCTCCCCGGAATCAGAATCACTGTCAGTTTCTACTGCTCTCTGTTCCCCAATAGCCCTCAAAGCCTGAGACCATGTCCTTGGTCGATCTAACTTACTCTATGAACTGTCTTTTTAGAGCTTTAGCCTTTTCTAGTCTCACGTGTGTATGGTCCTACATCATAAGTGGAGAGTTAGGGATGGTAGATGAATGACGTCATGTCGTGAGAATGATGCTTGGATGATGCTTCATGAACAGAAATGAAAATGAGGATGATCTTTGGATGCTTGAATTTCCTTTGTTTGGGAAGTCCCAAGAGTGCCCAATGCTATGCAAAATGATGCAAAAAAGGTCTCGTGGGAGTTACCGCACAGACAGAGGTTCGGCGCCTTTGGGACACCTAATGAATTGTAGTGAGATGGTCGTGTGTGTACCGGCACACGGGCGGAGTTTTGACACTTTGTAGGTCGATGTCATAAAGTGAAATGGTCATGTGGGAACCATCCCACGGATAGTGTTCTGATGCTTTTGAAGCAATGTGATATGAAGTAATGTTGCAGAAAAGTCGCATGTAACCGGAGAAACGGACAGAGGTTCGGCGTTCATGGAACACCTTGCATGATTTGGTGATGTTATGAAATGTCCCTATATGTGTACTAATCTGGCACTTAGGGAGTACCTTGAATGATTTCACGATGTTATGAAATGGTCCGATGTGAACCATAATGCACAAACAGGATTTCGGCATCATCGGGACACTTATGATAAATGAAAGTTATGTCATGTAATGACATCGTGTGAACTATCACACGGAGATAAAGCTAGCACCATTGTGGTCCTCTATTGAATGACATGATATTTGAAATGGCCGAGTGTAATCCGGTGCACGGGTGAAACATAGTTTTGGAGTACCTTATATGTTATGGAATGAAATGATCGTGATAGCACACTTGGAATCATCCTTTATTAGGTCAGATGAAATGATATGGATGTGTATGTCACACGAAAATGCAAGTGGCTGCACAAAAATGTGGTTAAAATGCATGACACACAAAATGATGTCATGTATGTTTCATGGAAATGTCGCACGCGAGATGTAAATGGCACACAAATAAAATGTCGTGGCTGCACAAAATGTGATTAGTGTCACGCATATGTCGATGTTCAAAAATGGTTGTATAAAGATGTGGTTGGAATGGCACGGGAAAGCTATGCATGTTCGATGCTTTGTGAAAATGTCAAAAAGAAAACACCACAGAACAAACATTAGCACATGCAAAAATATGCGCCCCCTTCTGACCTTATTTCTCCTTTCTATTGGTCTTGCATTCTTCCTAGGAATTCAGTCTCTTTGGCATCAACGAGGGATACCAAAGGTGCACGCTCGATGTTCATTTTGAATTTTAAGTTTTCGTAATCCTAGAAGAAGTTGCTAAGCAATTACATGTGGGCCAAAGTCAAAACCAAGGGTCGTATAGGTTCCCATAGCAAATATACACTTCCCCACCGTAGAACACGATGTAAGGTCATGCGGTGCTATGAGTGGTTTACCCCGTCGGGTGTCTCCAATCCTAGTGGAAGAGGTAGTCCACCTTCTTAGGTAAACCGGGGTTGATCAATGTGTTGGAGGGATTGAGAAGAAGAAAATGTCATGATATGCAAGGTGCAAATAAATATGGTAATATGAACTAGTGAAGTGACTGCAAGCTAGGTTTTATTTCGGGAGTTGCCTAAGTTCCTTAAGTCTTTGTGAAAACTTTTTAAGAAACCATATTCCCCAGCAGAGTCACCACTGTGAGGGGACAACCTTTTTCGAAAAGAAAAAGTGGACGCGGCGAAGCGGAATGGGGAAAACATTTTTGTTTTGTTTTGGTTTTGGTGGAAAATCGGGTTTTGTTTATCTTGAGTTAGGAAAATCATGGATTTATTTGGAAGTCTCTTTCTAGAAAACATTTTCCCGTTTTAACTTAAAGACCTCAAAACTTAAATTCCGAGATCAGTGACAGAGTCACCACCTGGATCAGCTCATCCGGGAATTTTGGTACAGCTCCCTACCAAGGGTAGACTACCGTACGTAATCCAGAGATTTAGGGTTTGGGCAAATGACTTACTTAACCTCTAGCTTGCTCTCACTTTACAGTTTATATTACCATATTTAATTTGCTTTATTATCTTTCTCTAATCCCAATTTGTGTTTATTTCTTTCAGCCAATGCTAAAGCAAAATGCAGAAAAATAAAACATTCATCCAAAATATACAAGAAAATAGTAGAGGCCGATTATACAACCCATTCGAATAAAAGATAAAAACCCTCATCCTCACATTACAATTGCCTAAGTACGCGAGGATTTAAAAAGTACAACCGCCTAGAATACACGAGATAATCTATTAATTACAGTAAAAATAATAAAAATAAATGCTGCAAAACAAATAGGTTAGCACAATTTATATTGCACACACAGATAGGACTCAAATAGGACAGAATTGGGAATTTAGGAAACGGGGGCATGCATTTAGGGGGTAACCAGGTCGACCCGAACAGTCAGACCGGTTAGAACTGGAAAACGGTTTTGAAACGCCTTGTAATTTTTGTGCTGAGAAATCTTTTTTTTTTTTTTTTAAACATTTGGCTCGGTAACATGCAAATTTCCATTTTTGTGGGTCTGTTATCTCGGAAACCCGGGTTCCGTTCATGCGAGTTCCTAAATTCAACATCCATCTAGGGTCCAAAGTGTAATAAACACACCAAAAACATTTATGCAAATACCGTTTTGCTCATTTTCAATATTTTCCGGGAGCTTTATAGGGTTCGGGGGTCTGCTAATGATGAACTATGGATCTGATTCGGATAAAACAACCCCGAAACTCAGGAAATAAAACTTCAGGAAAATTGAAAACCCTAATATCCATATGTACAGAAATCCAAAAACCAAAATTTTATACCATACGGGTGGATTTGGGCCGAAAATGATTGCAATAGGATGCACAAAATAGAAACGGACTGTTTTCGGTCGATCGGGACAATTTGAAAATTTGTCCCTTAAGAACAGCATTGTCTTTTCTATGCGTTTTCTTCATTTTTACAACTTTCAAAAACCAGATTGCCCGAACAGAGCTGGGCGGCTCTGGCACTAGAGCCGCCCGACTCTATTCGGGCAATCCGGTTTCCGAAAGTTGCAAAAAAGAAGAAAACGCACAGAAAAGACAATGCAAAAATGTTTAAGGCCTGTCAAAGTTTACCTTGACGTTGTTTTGATGCCTTGAATGTCAAGAAATGGATTGAAAGCTTGGAACTTGTCCTGGAAGTTCAACCAGCTGAAAACCGAAATCCGATCCGAAACAACCCGAAACGAATCCGAAATGATCCCCAATTGATGAGCAAAGGTTAAGCAACTTGTGTTTAATGTTTTTAGATTGATTTTTAAGTCTTAGCTTGGATGTTTCTGGGTTCTCCTTTGGCTCTAGTGTCTCAGTTTTTATCCCTCTTTTTCTCTCTGGTTCTCTTTGTCTCTTTGTTTTCGGTTTCCTTGAGAAGATGAGTTTTCTACCTAAGATTTCTAACCTTTCTTTTTGATTTGATTTTTGCTTTCTTTTTATACTCTCCTCTCCTCATCATTTCAAACATTAAATGGTCCCCTGCTTTTCTGATTTTGCCCACATACCCTTTCTTTTGAGCCAAGTTGCTCTGCTTTGCAGAGCAACTTGGCTCACCCATTAGAGCTATACGGCAGAGCAACTTGGCTCACCCATTAGAGCTATACGGCTCTAGTTTGTACTAAAGTTGTACTGCTCTAGTATAGAGCTGCCCAGCTCTAGCTTAAAAGCAAGAGCCGGGGCAAAATTTTGAAAATCAGACGTGCACCCAAAACCATAGAAACCACTCGAGAGACCTTTTTCGGGATTTCGGATTACGGATAGCTTGGTTTTCAGGATGTTTGAGGAACTCCAGGAAACATTACGTCATTTCAAAGTCCGATTTGAGTCCGTCCGCTCAATAGGTAACACAGGAATTCTCATTATAAAGGTCGAGAAAACCTGGCGCTTACATGGGGGTATGCACTTAAGGGGTAACCGGGTCGACCCGATCGGTCGGATCGGTTAGACCTGGAAAACAACTTTGAAACGCCCTGTAATTTTTATGCTGGAAAACAATTTTTAGAAAATTATTTAGCTCAGTTCCATGCAAATTTTCCTTTTTAGTGAGTCTGTTATCCCGGAATCCAGGGTTCTGTTCGTGCGGGTTTCCTAGTTCCAACATCCATCTGGGGTCCAAAAAGTAATAAACATACCAAAAACAATTTGAATCTGAAAACAGCACCGTGCGACGACGTCCGTACGAGTCATTTCGCGGCTCTATTTTATTCTAGAAATTATAGTCGTACGGCTGTAGTTACAGTGGTGCGACAGTAATTTCTGGAATCCAAAAAATTGGTTTTCTTATTTTTTGTGAAAATACCATTTTGCTCGTATTCAATATTTTTCGGGGATTTTATAGGGTTCGGAGGTTCGCTAATACTAGACTATAGATCCGGTTCGGATAAAATAACCCTAAAACTTAGCAAATAAAACCTCGGGAAAACCAAAAACCCTAATATCCGTACGTACAAAAATCCAAACCAATGAAATCCACAAAAGTAGGGACATTCAGCAAAGCGTTCCCGTGCTCTTAAAAAGAATCACGAACCCATCTCAACCACCAAAGGTGAGAAGATTTTTGCTAACTGATGAACCCAAACTCACGAGACAGTAAGGTTCAGTGAAACAAACTTAGTCCCTAGCGAGTTAGCAAAAGTTCAACCCAATAAATCAAAACCAATGAAATCCATGAAAGTAAGGACGTTCATTAAGCGATCCTGCTCTCCTAAGAAGAATCCAAAACCCATCTCAAATTTCAAAGGCAAGTAAAGAACCATTCAACTGATGAACCCAAACCCAAAAGATGGTGACGTTCAGCGAAGAACACCTAATCTCTAAGTTAACAAAAATTCAACTTTGCAAACCTAAGGTTAGTCCTCTATCCTTTATTCACCATGCCCTCTATCGTGTACTTGAATTCATCCCAAAGATCTAACAATGTCTCGATGAGTGTTGAATTTAACTACACGAGGGGCAACCTGCTGGTGTGCTCTAGTCCAAATGGCATTGGTTCTTGTACTGTATTATACTTTATATTTGGATATTTTGTATTATCCATATTTTGTTGAAATAAAGGCATGAATCTATTTATTCATATCTTGTGCTATTTGTAAATAGAGTATCCAATGATTATAACCATACTAAACTGAACCAATGTAGTGCATTGGATTATGAGACCTTTTAGTAGAGTTAAAGTTATAATCATAAAGATATCCCTAGTATGTTCTAATCATGAGAATGAATAGAACCAAAGACTAGCATATCCTTGACTGCATGGCAGCATCTCATCGGCCATTGGAAATGGACTATCAATCAATGATATGGGTACATGTTAGGTTGCATGCTACTGGATCGATCCACCACGAGAACACCACATGGTTCGATCGTCGTAGGTGTTTCTTGGGTAGGTCTTGTTATTATCCTTAGACCTGATGTTCATTCTAACATAACATGGGATCTCATAAACTTTGATATACACCTAACGGGCCCACAACAGGGTGCCAAGTATGGGTATGTTGGGTGGGCCAGTGAACATGTTGATGTTGATAGTGACACTGACGGAATTGCCACTCAACGTCCCCTGAGATGACATCACTGGCCACTTGATGAGTGGGACTGATAAGTGTATGGCCATACCCGAATAAGTTGGGATACTTATTTATTTGGTTTAGTCCACTCGGTATCAAGAGATAAAAAAGCATATAAGAGGATGACAGGGCCATGCCTCTTGCTTATGTATCGATGTCAGTTGGCAAGGGATATACAAGATCATTACCGGGTTATGTTTCGCATTAGATTGCAATTCTCCATCTTAATTGGGGGCTGTAACGGTTTGCTAGAATCCACTTACAGTCTGTGGGCCTTGGGTCCGCTGCCAACATAAAGACAAACCCATAAGATCGTACATATAGAATGACTGAAAGTTGACAAATCGGAACTGGAACGGAAACCAAATTAATTTAGTTATTGGCATTAGGTTATGTCATAATTAATTCAATTATAAAGGGAGAAATTTATTTTATTTGATTAATTAATTACACGTAGTAAATAATTAAAAATAAAAAAAAAAAATTTCCTTGGTGGAAATTAAAAATACAAAGGTTGTATTTATTAAGGGTGACTTTAATTTGATAAAATTGTATTTAACCGTATCAATTAGGATTTTATAATATGGTTTTATTTAATCCTGATGAATTAAAATCCTAGTAGGCTAAGGAGTATATCTACTAAAGGAGTATATATAGGAAGCCTTAACCTAATTCTCCCTAACCCTAATAGAGAATTTTCAGCCACAATAAGATAATTACAGCAGCCCCCTTTTTGGATTTTCCCTTGGTTTTCTTTCAATCTGTTCGCTATCATGAGTCCTGTTCGAGAGTCGTTCGTGTACCAGATTATGGAGGAAACGCGTTTGGGTTTCTGCAGCATTCTCTAGAGGAGACAGTTAAGGTGAGAAAATTTATTTTCTCCGTTCCTAATTTCATTCTACTAATCTACATGTATCTTGGGCTTTGGAATCGAGGAAAATTTTAATCGGTATTCCGCCTCATGTTTAATTTTTCCCGTGATGATTCCCTGCATAGCCTGTCAGCACAGATTTTTGTTAGGCCTTTATGATGAGTCTTCTCAATTATCCTTCATATACAATTGCCTAAAATGTTGGCCTGAGAAGCAAAGAATAGATTCTAACTCATCCTAAAATGATTCAAAAACCTTAAAATCAAAAAAAGAGATTTTCACTTTGGAAGATGGGCTGACGGCCTAAATCAAGAGGAGGCATGACCCAATTTTAGTGGGTTAAGCTATGGAAGAAAGCTACTTAAAGTGATACAGATGGATCTCAAAGAAGCGCTGTACGGCATAATTTTGGAGGCAGATGGGCTGTACGGCTCATCCGTAAAGTTAGAAAATGCAGTCCAAGTTGACCCACTTAAGGCAAAATAAAAAATCATTTTCAAATGCAACAAAAATAGAGAGAAATGATTATAGAGGACAGGATTTCATTACAAGAAAATTAAGTAAAAGAAGAACCAATTTTTTCTCCCAAACACCAACACTCTCCACGGCCTAACTCCTTTAGACCTTCATCATCCTCATCTTCAACATTTTCTTCACTTTTAAAAAGCAAACCAACTCCAAAAATCCAAGCCTAAACCTTCCTCAACACTTAAACTCTGCTTTGATACATACAAACATGACGGTTCAAAGTTATCTATGATTGCATTGCCATCTCCGGTGAGTTTCAATCCGTTTTCACAAGTAAGAATCGGTTTCAAAGCTTCAAGGAACGGATTCAGACAATTACATCAAAATCTGGATAAACACATTAAAGGTAACTACTGAGAGGCTGTAAAATCTAATCTTTTCATCCTTGCATTGTTTTGATTTGCTTACTTTGTGTTTATTTTACTAAAAATCAAAAACCAAGATTTCTGTAAGTTTTGAAATTGTGTCGTACGGCCTATCTTGAGGGATATTTGAATTTTCTCCTTTTTTTTTTTTTTTTTTTTTGTAATCTGGGGTGAAAAACTCTGATTCCTAGTTTAATCCATTGATAGACCCCCTAAGGATCTCAAAATCCAAAAGGAGAAAACCCCAAAATGAACTTCTACATGTTAAAATCAAAAATCAAAATCTGTTTTCCCTATCAAAGTTGGGCCACAGGGCCCATATTTGACCTTCATCCACTGAGCCACACAGCTCTCTTAATTCATTTCTAGCATCATCTTTTCGTTTTCATTTATTCTTTATGCATTCATTCATCATTACAAAATTGATTTTGGGTGTTTATGTGTTTTTCAACCTAGTTTTATTCCTAAAGCATTACTAAAACCCACTCGAAAGGGATTTCTAACAAATCCTTGGATATCCGACTCACACTACCTTTCCTATTCTAGGCTACATGACCCTTCTTTGAATCTTTTGAGCTATACATCTCATCCATTAAGCCGCATGGCCCTTCTTATTCATTCCCAGCATCACTTTTTATTCTTATTTATTCTTTATGCATTCATTCATCATTATAAAATTGATTTTGGGTGTTTATATGCTTTTCAACTTAGTATAATTCTTTAAGCACTGTTTAAAACATGAATGGGTTTTCCAATAAATCCCTGGATGCTCATCTCACCTTGGGATGCTTAACAATATTGAAATTGGTAAAACTATTTTTCGAAATCGTATTCTCTAGATCCAAAATGCAGGGCATTTACAAAACTGTTTTCCAGGTCTAATTGGGTAAACTTATTAGGTTTTCCCGATTCTCCCCTAAATGTTTGATCCCGAGATATCTGAATATCCCACTCTATCTTTTTTGAGTCCAATGTGTATATATTTATCTGTATCACTAACCTCTATTTTGCAGATAGATGTATGCTAGGTTAGATGTATGCTAGCTTTCTATTCTTAGATTATTTCATGTAAACTAGGTGTTTGTAATCCCAATCCCATTTTATCAATTGTATCCCCTAGGGTAGTCTCTATGATATGGTTGTAATAATTTTATTTTCTGAATTTATTTAACGCTTTCTGTATAAGCATATAGTATATAACTAGGGTTGAACATTGAATATGGAATTAAAATAACAAAAAGCGCATATCAGGTATAGTTAAATGCTATTTCAAAATAAAGCAGAAATAAGTGATTTTTCTGGACTAGAATCTCTATCTTAAAGGTATACAAATCCCTATCAGGCTTGGCTAGCCCATAATTTCCTGGTAAGGGTTATCAGGTGGCAACTTTTGTCAACCTTTATGGCACGGGGAATCGGTTTCTTCGTTCCTCATTGTTTCTTCTTTTCTCCAAACCCTCAAAGCCCATTTTTTCCTAAGACCATTTCAAAACCCACAAGCCCTCTAGCATTGGACTTGAGCCAGTGCTCGCTCTCGAGGATCACCTGCTCACATTAGGTTACATGATACTAGATCGATCCATTTTGAGAATATTAAATGGCCCAATGTATATGTGGTTCTCAAGTAGTAGGTTTATAGGATCTTTAGACTTGTTATTCCTATAGGCCTAGATGTGAACTCACATGCTTTAAAGTACGCCTAATGGGCCTGTAACAAGGTGTCAAGTATGGGTACGGTTGGGTATGCCAGTGATCATTGTAGGACTAGTAGGAATGTGAAGGGATATGCTACTCTATTAACTTAGAGCAGATATCACTAGCCACTTGATGAGTAGGACTAATAAGAGTTTGGCCACACCCAAGTAAGCAACCACTTGGTGATTACTCATTTGTGAACTTTGTTCTACTTGGAATTAAGGAATGTCCATACAGCTTTAGAGGGTGACATTGCCACGCCTCTTGTAGGACATCAATATCATTGGCAGAGGATGTATAAGTTACTATAGGGTTTATGCCTCGTATAAGATTAATTTCTTCGTTTTATTTGGGTAGTTGCAATAGTTTGCTGGAACCTACTTGCAACTTGTGGGCCTTAAGGTTTTGGGCCCACTGCCAATATAAGAAGAACCCACAGGATTACACAAAAATGGTTTGAATGGGATTATCATGAACTTTATATATATTGGTTATATATTATATGGAGCTTTATGTTAATTGTATTTATTGACTTTTTGGTAAAGTCAGAATTAACATAATTAACTAAGGGAGAGATTTGATTTGGTGTAATTAAATAAATAGACGAAATAATCTCTTATACATGGTTTCTATTTATAAATTAAGAGAGAAATTAATTAAATTGAGGCTTATTTAAATTAGTTTATTGAGTTTAATTTATGCGATTGGATTTTATCATATGGTTATGATTTAATCTAATTAAATTATATTAAACTAATTAAATTGAATTAACAAATCAAACCAAATTTAATTAAAAATCTAATATTTTATACATGGGTATCAATACATATTTTCTCCTTAGAACCCTAACTTGACTTTTAGCCACCACACTCACAGGTAGAGGGTTTTGACTAAGAGAGAAAAGTTTGGTTAGCTCCATTTTCGGTCCTGTACTAGCACAATATTGCATTTGGCAGGCAACCGTGTGCATGAGGGTGGAGATTCTTTGCACAAAAGTAAGGATTTAATACAATCTCTATTGCAGGGATGACATACGTATGATTTAAATCATTTTCTGGTTGGTCTTGTTGATTCTTGTTCCATAATCTATTCAATTTTTTCCAAGAATTGATTCAAGTGCAAGGTAAAATCACTTCCGCTATGCTTTTAATTTTTTGTTTTTGCACCGGGAGAATCCCAATAGTTTGCAACCTTTTTCAATGAAACCTACAGACTGATCCATGTAGATTTCTTCATGCAATTCTCCATTGAGAAATTAACATCCATTTGATGTAGCTATAGCCCTAGACTTGTCATTATAGCCAGGATCAATCTTATGGACAACAAGTGAGAAGGTTTCCTCAGAATCTATCCCTTCCTATTGTGTATAGCCCTTAGCAATTAGGCGAACCTTGTATTTTTCAATACTGTCATCAGCCTTGCACTTGGTCTTGAGAACCCACTTGTTCCCTATAGCTTTTCTTTCCTTTAGTAGATCGATAAGTTCCCAAACTCTGTTGGATTTCATGGAAGCCATTTCTTCTTGCATAGCCTTGGTCCATTGATCTTTTGTAGGGCATAAGAGAGCTGCCTTGTAATTTCTAGGCTCATCATCCCTTTATGGGGTGACTAAAAAGCCATGCCTTTAATAGTAAATTGTCGGTGTTTGACTTTTTGTCTTTTAGTTTTACGTGCTTCCGAATCCTAATAAACATGTCTTATATATTCATCGTAACTCGGTATGCTCCCACTTGGACCATGTTCCATACTCTCACTGAAGTTTGGATCCATATGCTCACTCAAAATTGGAATTTGTGTTGGTGTGCCCTAGTTCTTAGGGCATTGGATTCTTGCATTTTGTATTATACATTAAGACTCATTGTATGAATACATTATTTATGTCACATTAATAAAGGCAATTAATCTGTTTCATTTATATCTTATGCTATAATATGAGTAGAGTATCCATTGATTGATAATCATAAAACCTATCCTAGGTCTGTTCTAATCATGGAAACGAATAGAACCGCAGACTTGTATATTTGATGACTGTAGCCATAATACTTGTATAGTCAGTCATGAATATAGGTACATGTCGTTAACATGGGACTAGATCGATCCGCATAAGAAAGCCACATGGTTGTCACGTCATAGGTCTTTCTTGACTAGGTCTCTTTTGTCCTCAAACCAGATTTCATTATAATATCAATATGGAATCCAGTTTACTTTGACATACACCTAACAGGTCTGTAAAAGGATGCTAAATACGGGTATGATAGGGTGGATCGGTGAACATGTTGATATTGATGATGAAGTGATGGAACAGTGAGATATTGCCACTCGGGTAACACCGAGATGATATCATTGGCCACTTGATGAGTGGGACTAATAAGTGTATGGCCATACCCAAGTAAGTTGGTGCTTATTTGATTAATCAGTCAACTCAAGATTAAAAAATATAATAAAAAATAGAAGAGGATGACAGACACCATGCCTCTTGTTTATTCATATCGATATCGTTAGGCAAAGGACACTATGAGATTACTATCAGGTGAGTGTCTTCTAAAGACTGCTGCATCTCTATCTTAATTGGGGGCTGTAATGGTTTGCTAGAACCCACTTACAGTTTGTGGGCCTTGGGCCTACTGCCAACATAGGATCGTGCACATAGATCAACTGAGCCGGAACTTATAGAAATTGTACATGTAATGTACATTGGAAGGAATGTGTTAATTAATTAGTTGACATTCGATGTCAAGGTAATTAATTAACATTTTGTTGAATTTAATTTAATTAATAAGTTTACATAATGTAATTAATTAATTTATCAATTAATTGAATTACATAAAGTAAACAATTAATTAAATAATTTTCCTAAGTAGGAAAATTAAATACATGTATTGTAATTACTTAAGTGTGATTTAATTTTATTTAGAGGTAATTAAATTTAGCCAAATGGAATTAAATTACATAGTATATACTTTTTAATTAAAGTTTATTTATGTAATTATAATCCTAGTGGGCTTGGGTTTAATTAACCTAATTTAAACCCAATTAGACAAGGTGTCTATATAAGGGCACACTTGAGGAATAAAACCCTAATTCAACCCTAATTAATTGCTGGAAATTTCGGTCACCAAGAGCAGCCCCAAAACAGCCAAAAATCCTAGCATTAATCCTCCATTCCTTCGCGTCTTCGGCTAGCACTGGTTCCCGCTTAATAGTTGGTTGTGCACTGGACTTTGGAGATCACAGTTTCAAGAAATGATTCTATAGCAGTCTCTAGAAGAGACGAATCTGGAGAGTTAATCTCTCTTGATTCAAATTGGTTTTATTCTAATCAATGGTAATTAGACACGATAGGTGGATTCTAGGAAATTTTAAACGGTGTATCTTCCGCTGCGCCGTGTTATTTTTCCGATGACAAATACCAACAACTTGATCTAGACCTTGATCATAATTATTCATTTCATTTTAAGGTTCTTGAACATTTTCATATTCCTTTAAATTTCTCTTGGTCAAATAGAGAGATCTGTTGGTTTCCAATTCCTTATAAAGTTGAAAATTAATGTTTACCTCGGCTAACTCAGAGAGCTCATTCTCTAAGAAGATGACGTCACATGATTCGAACTCTATCATTTTCCCGTCTCCGATATCTCCCACTAAGACATCCTTTTAACATCTTTGGATACCTTATATGATGAACTTTTTACCTCTTCATCCTAGTTTTCCATACTTGCTTGAGGTATCATTGGCAAAAATGGTGCAACTCCGCAGTTTGAGGTTACTTAAATCGAGTTCGTGACCCATCCACAACTCATAAGGAGTGGAAGTGACAAACTTAGAGGGCACTCAGTTGAGAACATATATGGCTATAAGCAGCGCATCGTAGATAGGCAAATTTGCCTCAGCTGTCATGGATCGAACGATCTTGAGAAGAGTTATATTTCTCGTTGTAGATACCCATTTTGTCCACGACGATTTAACTATTTGTCTCACTGGTTGTGAGATAGAATATACACATAAATATACATACATATAAATGTGTATGTATATATATATACATGAAAGAATTATTAAAACTGTAAAAATTTAATAAAGTAGGAGTTTAATAAAATGGTGTATATTTTTATTAATTGCTTTTGTATTTTTTTTATTACATTTACACTATAGTTTACTTTTACTTTACAATGGTAACTAATCAATACAAATACAAAAAAATTACAGTAATAATTTTTGCAATTGCCTATAGACAAAGGCATTAGGAATCAAATTTGATAATAAAACAAGGGACATTAATTATACAGTAGTACAATTATAGTTGTCAAAAACTAAATACTAAAAATCAAATATTTCTGCAGAGATTTTGATATAAGATAGTGTTAAATTTCTTTATTAATTGGCCAATATGTTCAAAAAAAAAAAAAAATCCAAAATCCATTTAATTATGGTCGTTGAAACAATATGCCTCCACTATAGAAAGAGATCCAACCCAAGCCCAAAACACACAACAGAAAAGAGTAAGAAAGAGCACATAAACAGCAAAAGTTATACACAGATTTCCAAAAACAAGCACCTCAATACATTCAGTAAAAAATCCCTTTTAAACAATCTGCACTTTTTGAGAAATCAAGGTAGAAAATTTCAATTAGAAGCGGTAATCATTTGAAGAAAGGATTTCTTTGATCAAAGTTATTATCTCAATATCAAGTAAGTAAATTTTCCTTCTCTAATATTTATTTGGAATTAATTATATTACGTATTATAGAAAGAGAATCAATTCTTTTTAATTATTCATGATTCTTTTACGTTTTTTTTAGTAAATGTGTAAGGTTAATTTTAGTTTTTTTTAGTGTGTTTAATTTGATTTTAGTTCATTTCTTAAGAGTGCACGTGTGCTAAAATTGCAACCAAGTAAAAAAAAGAGCTTAAATTTATTACAATCATAAAAAAAAGGCATAAAAAATAACAGAAAAGTTAAAGGTTGCTTTCCATCTTGAATCATCAAGCAAATTCCTATAAAATAAAAAGGGGAAAGTTCATAAATAAAGTCAATGATTATAAGAATAAAATTAAAGAACACAAGAATGAAACATCACGGATCATAATGTGTTGTAAGCGCAAGTGGTTTCAATTCATTCCATATAAATGCCCATGACAAAAGGAAAAATGAATTTCATATAACAGTGCTTTTAATAGCGAAAAGAAATGGTTTTGTTTTTAATCCTCGTAGACATACATGAATATTATGTAGAATCATGCATCGTTAAAAATTATAAACATTGCATAACATCCAATGATTTTCATGAGTCATCTTAGTCAAAACAGTTTAGAGTTTTTTATCTTCATTTCAGATATTTTTTTATTAGAGTCATAACAAAGTGTTTCACATTTATAAGCATCATTATCGGAGTCACATTAATCAATTTAGATCCGGTTCATAACCCTTAAATGCATACATGTCAAAAATCTCAAAATCCAAGTACAAAGGCATAAATTTAGTAAACATACACATGCGTTATTAGTCATCAATCACACATTAATAGAGGTCTCCATACCAGCACACACAACCCCTTTATCACATAAAAATGAGTGCAATCACGACATCTCATATTTACTCATTAAACCTTTATTTTTGCATATCATTACATCTAACATGCATATAGACCATCCAAAAACAAAAATACACTCTATGTAATCATCCTTTACCTAGCATATTAGCCAAAAAAAAGAAAAAAAAAAACAAAAAGCTTTTATTCAAATCAACACATATCTAAGTCAGCAATCACAGTTCTATCCTAGCTCCTTACATCAATATGAATCAAAGCCTAAAATTATTTCTCATTTCACAAATTACTCCTAAAACTAAACACTACACAAGCAGCCCTACAATCTAGATTCAATCCATACGTTGAGACAATAATTGCATTATAAACATAAATATGATCATGGCATTTCACTTCTTTAAGACTGTTTCTTTTAAATCCATGACAACACACACAAGCATTTCATAGCACAGATTTCACTGTCACACTTACATAGGCGTTCTTCACATTATTAGAAATAGAAGGTTTAGAAACATAGCTAGAATGGCCTAGTCTATTGAGAGATCCACCTTGAATTGAAAAAGTCACCAATCTCTAACTCTACAAAAGACAGGCATGATGAAATTGAATCAAGTAAAAAATGAAATAGAAATAGAGACTGGAAGATAAAATGAAATACCTGACTCTGTTCAAAGACCGCCATTGGTAACTATTTCTTGCCTTTTTGTAAAGTTGAGTGTGCCAATAATTTTGTAGGAACATTATAAAAGTAAAATTGAAATTTGACTTCTATCAAATAATTGAAAAAGCTTAAGGACTAAAAGCTTAAGGTTCGTAATTAACTCTATAACTAGATTAATTGAAATCATAATGCCAAAATTGACTGCTAGAATGGAAGTAAGGCTTAAATTGAACTGAGTTTGCAGAAAATATGACTTACAGAGGGAAAGAACATAAATTGCTCAGGATTCTCTCAAGGATTCTCCAAAAATGACTAAGGATTCTCTAAAAGAAACATGCTTGAAATGAATAAAAATTGGAAATGAAAATTTGACTCTATTTGAGTAGAGTTAAGTTGATGATGTCTGGGATCCTTTGTTATGCCTTCGACTTTGGCTTTTAAAGAGGAAGAAATAACTGCCTGCTCATCGTGCCAAAGTCGTTGCTTGAAAATCTCTCCATTTTAGCAAGTTATTCTCCACTACTTTCACTAACTCTAGCTCTTTAACTACTAAAAAACCTCTCAACTTTTTTGCCATTAAATTCATCACTTCCTAACAAATTGCCACTTTCTTCAAATTGCCGGATTCTTAACTTCGCTTGCTCATACATTTCCCAACAACTAACTAACTAACTAACTAATCAATTAATTACTTTTAAAAATTAGGCAAAGAAATTAATTGGGTCAAAAATTAATTGTAAAATCAGCCCAATTAAATTATGGGTATAACAATTGTCCCTCATCTACCTAATTTAAGAATTAAATTGGTACATACGCAAAATAAAAAGAAACCAAAGTTTAATCCATGAAATGAGAAAATGAAACCACGAGGACCAAAATGGATATTTCACACCAAATCAATCAAATTAATTCATAAAAACTCAAATCCTTCGTCTTCTTCTTCGTCTTCTCTGTTTCTCAAATTCAAAAAATCAATAACACCCAAAACCTAAAACTCTAGATCAAGTACCAATCGAACTTGCTAAACTTCAAATTAACAAGGTAATCCCTCTTACTCCATGACTAATTTGATTTTCTAGATGTGTATTGGATTTTGAGATTTTATCCTTGAAATATTTAAAATAGAAAACGTGAAATTTACCTCTGTCAGAACTCCAACGGTGACTTTCGCACCGTTGAAGGCGGCTGGCGGACTACTTATCGCCTGCTTGCCGTGGAGGCGTGCTGGTCAACGTTACTTCACTGCATGCCTCTGGCCTTGCCCTGCTAGTCTCTCACTGCTGCAAGTCACCATTGGGGCTGAGGAAGGCTACTGCTGGGCTACTAGTGGAGAGAAGACTTGCGGGCGAGCTGTTGGCCGCACTCCGTTGCCTGTTGCTATTACACTTGTTCTGATTCACCATTTACAATTCCCCTCTTTACAAAACCTTTTTTTAGTTAATTGATTGCAACTAAAATCAATTGCAATTAATCATCAAATTGTAAAAGTTTAATTGCAAAAGACTGATGGGAACCAAAAGAATTAAGTTTGATAGGGTGATGATAGATTGGGGATTTGAAGGACTTAAAATCTCAGTGGATGAAAAAATGATAACTTTTGGTTAGCAATTTTGATCTTTAAGTTTTTGGCTTGGCTTTATGTGGTGTTTATTTATATTTCTTGTGATAGTGCTATTGATAAAACCTAAAAAGAATAGAATATTCTCTTTAGAAAACATCAGAGCATTCTTTGATTAGAACTCCATGATGTGCTGCCAATCCACTAACCAAGACTTTTTTCCTGTTTTTAGCCCAAAGATAATGCTTTTCGTCCAAAATAAAATATAGGCGCAAGGTCCAATTTAGTAGGCTGAACGAGCAAGCTTTTAATTTTATTCCCAATGCAGATGACCCGGATCTAGAAACATTTCCTAGGCCCAAACTGATCTAGCTTTAAAAATTAATTGTCCCCCTGTTTCCCCTTTTCAAATATTCTCTAAATTTCCTAACCATTTCTATAGACTCCATATCATCTCTGCCTCTTCAAAATTGAACCTACACTATCTCAACCTCGTCATTTCAAATATCCTATCCTTATTTCTCCACATTCCTTCATCAGAGGAAAAATTATTCACACTCTATATAAATATAGCTTGGAACCCCATGACCCAAACCACCCTTCATTTAAAAAACTAGCTAGAACCCTAAACAAACAACCTCCACAGACTTTGCAAGTTTCCCAAACCCAAAAAACCTTTAAAAATTACCACAGGTAAATGAAAAAATACCCTATACTTATTTCTCAGTTTCAATCTTTTTCCCTCAGCATAACCCCTCTTAGTAAGCTCTCCACTTCTTTACTTTGCTGAATCAAAATAAATTGTGTGTATTGGTGGTTATTACTTTGTTTTGCTTGTTAATAGGCTTATGGCTCAACTTAAGCAAAACAAAAATCAATTTTCTTTGCAAATTTTTATTCACCAAAGGAAACCAGATCTTTAATTTAGTGTTGCATAATGTAATAATAGGTTCAGTCCACTTGGTATCAAGAGATAAATAAACATATAAGAGGATGACAGGGCCATGCCTCTTGCTTATATATCGATGTTAGTTGGCAAGGGATATACAAGATCACTACCGGGTTATATTTCACATTAGACTGCAAGTCTCCATCTTAATTGGGGGCTGTAACAGTTTGCTAGAATCCACTTACAGTCTGTGGGCCTTGGGTCCACTGCCAACATAAAGACGAACCCACAGGATCGTACACACAGAACGACTGAAAGTTGACAAATCAGAATTAGAACGAAAACCAAATTAATTGAGTTATTGGCATTAGGTTATGTCATAATTATTTCAATTATAAAGGGATAAATTTATTTGATTTGATTAATTAATTACATGTAGTAAATAATTGATTAAATAAAATAATATTTCCTTGGTGGAAATTAAAAATACAAAGGTTGTATTTATTAAGGGTGACTTTAATTTAACTTTGGGTTGTTTTAATTTGATAAAAATTTTATTTAATTGTATCAATTAAGATTTTATAATATGGTTTTATTTAATCCTAATGATATAAGGTAAATTAATTAAATCAAATTAAATAATCTATAGTTTTAATTAAAATCCTAGTAGGTTAAGGAGTATATGTACTAAAGGAGTATATATAGGATGCCTTAACCTAATTCTCCCTAACCCTAATAGAGAATTTTCAGCCACAATAAGAAAATTACAGCAGCCCCGTTTTTGGATTTTCTCTTGGTTTTTGTTCAATCCGTTTACTAGCACGAGTCTCGTTCGAGAGTCGTTCGTGTACCGGATTGTGGAGCAAACGCATTTGGGTTTCTGCAGCAGTCTCTAGAGGAGACAGTTATGGTGAGCCTAATCTAATTGGCCCTTGGCACGAGTTGAGAATTGGATGGCTAATTGGGGTCCGTGACTGGGCATTGGTTATGGATGCCAGAATCGGTGATTTCACAAATGGCTGGACATAATTAATTAAAATTGGAATTGCCATGTTTATGCATTTTAATACATGTATGTATATTGATATTTGCTCTGTGTTTATAACTTTCTATGCTTGGTTGTGCGGATTTAAGCACTATTGGGCCTTAGATGAAGTTGGGTTGTAAAATTTAATTTTGGGAAATATGGCCTACGTGTCGTTTTATTTTATTTTGATGTAATTTTATTTAATTTATATTTTGTAAATTTAATTGTATTTGCATCAAGCCATCGGAGAGGAAGCCCATTGGTGCCAAGCATAAGAGGAGTTTGCAAGCCCACCCAGTGGATCTTTAGTATAGGCTTACTAGTTATTCATTAGGTTGTAAAATAGGGCCCATAGTGTCTCTTTTACTGAAGGGAATCATCACGGGATAAATTAAACGCGAGGCGGAATACTGATTAAAATTTTCCTTTATTCCAAAGCCCAAGATACATGTAGTTAATAGAATGAAATCAAGAATGGAGAAAATAAATTTTCTCACCTTAACTGTCTCCTCTAAAGACTGCTACAGAAACCCAAACGCGTTTCCGCCATAATCCGGTACATGAATGACTCTCGAATGACACTCGTGCTAGTGAACGGATTGAACGAAAACCAAGAGAAAATCCAAAAAGGGGGCTGCTGTAATTTTCTTATTGTGGCTAAAATTCTCTATTAGGGTTAGGGAAAATTAGGTTAAGGCTTCCAATATATACTTCTTTGGTATATATACTCCTTAGCCTACTAGGATTTTAATTAAAATTATATTATTTAATTTGATTTAATTGATTTACCTTATATCATTAGGATTAAATAAACCCGTATTATAGAATCCTAATTGATACAATTAAATACAATTTCATGAAATTAAATAACCCAAAGTTAAATTAAAGTCACCCTTAATAAATACAAATTTTGTATTTTATTTCCACCAAGGAAATATTATTTTATTTAATTAATTATTTACTACATGTAATTAATTAATGAAATATAATAAATTTCTCTCTTTATAATTGAATTAATTTTGACATAACCTAATGTCAATAACTCAACTAATTTGGTCTCCGTTCCAATTCCGATTTGTCAGTCGTTCTATGTGTACGATCCTGTGGGTCCGTCTTTATGTTGGCAGTGGGCCCTGTTGGAAATGCCCTAGTCCCGAGGCATTGGTCCTTGTGTTTGTATAATATATTTGTACAATAATGTGAACTTTATGTATTATACAATTTGTGTCAAGAGATAAAGGCATTAATCTATTTATTATATGTCTTGTGCTATATTTTAAATAGAGTATCCAATGGACATATCCATATCCATGTTATCAAGTGTGAGGCACTTGGAAATCAGACTGTGGATAGGAAAAACGATATGGCCATAAAGTTATCCGTAATCTATTCCAATCATGGGAATGAATGGAACTAAAGACTATCATTAGCCTGGTTGTATGGTGGTGTCTTACTGGTCATAGAACATGGAATGTCAACCAGGTTAATGGGTACATGCAAAAAGGGCATGGTACTAGATCGATCCACTTAATGGGAATCTACATGGTATAGTATCACAAATGATTCTCGTGTAGTACTTGTACAAGTCCTTTGACTGGACCATATGATGGTGCTGCATGTGAAGTGGCACACTTTGGTGTACGCCTAACGGGCCTGTAAAAGGGTGCCAAGTATGGGTACGTTCGGGTGTGTTAGTGAACATCGCAATGCTATGGATATGCAGAAGGGAATGTCACTCAGTGATTCACTGAAACGATATCACTGTACTCTTGAAGAATGTTAATGATAAGTGTGTGGCCGCACCCAAACAAGATTGGATCTTATTTATGAGCATCAGTTCATTCGGTATCAAGTAAATGTCCAGACATAATAGAGGGTCATACTTCCATGCCTCTGTGTTGGATACAGATATCAGCGACATGGGATTTACAAGTTCAAACTACAGGGTTACGTTTTCAGTTGGACTACTTACTCCATCTCAATTGGGGGCTACAGTGGCTTGCTAGAGCCCGTCTGTAGTCTGTGCGCCTTGGCCCACTGCCAACATAAAGACGAGCCCATTGGATCGTACACATTCAACGTCTGGACTTTAACTAGTCGGATTAAGTGTGTACTTGGAGTATACACGTTTGAAGAGAGAGAGATCTATTAATTATATTATGAATCAATTGGATTGATCAAAGTTATATAATTAATATTTATTTTGGCTTTCTCATAATTAATTCAATGAATTAATTTATGGGATTATTTCCTAGGTGGAAATAATATTACATGTATAGGTTTACATGTATTTCATTTTTGTGTGTCTAATTTAATCCATTGATTAAATTAATGGGTCAATTGAATTTTAATTTAAATGTATGTAATATATTATATGGCATAATATATATACATATATACATGTTGAATTAAAGTTATATTTGAATTTAATTAAATCAAAGGAAGTTAAATTGGGCTTAGGCTTAAACTGAAAAATGCCCACATGAAGTGGGATTTGTATGGAGGAAATTTATGGGAGAATTGGGCTAAGGGATGAGTCATTTTGTTAGACAAAATATGATGATGAGAAATGGTGAGTATGACTTTCAGGTAGCAAAGTTGGACTTTGCTTCCTTGATTTTTATCATCTTTCTTATGGTAAGAAGAAGGAAAAAAAATCAGCCATCACTCCATCTTTTGGCCGTCCATTTTCCTTGCATAATGGCATTGTATGATAAGTCATTTTTGGACAAAATATGATGATGAAAATGTTGTGAGTCATGGTATGAATTTATGTAGCAAAGTTGGACTTTGCTTCCTTGATTTTTATCATCTTTCTTATGGTAAGAAGAAGGAAAAAAATCAGCCATCACTTCATCTTTTGGCCTTCCATTTTCCTTGCATAATGGCATTGTATGATGAGTCATTTTTGGACAAAATATGATGATGAAAAAGTGGTGAGTCATGGTATGACTTTATGTAGCAAAGTTGGACTTTGCTTCATTGATTTTATCATCTTTCTTATGGTAAGAAAGAAGTGAGAATAAGCCACCTTTTCCCATCATACTTGGCCGCCCATATTTTTTGATTTGGGATTAAAAATTTTGCCTACTTTTTGAATTAATTTCTTTTGGTAAGAAATTAGAGCCCAACTTGATGATATGGTTTTCGCTTTTGGAAGTAAAAGTTACAACCATCATATATCTAGCTTGGGCTACCCACTCCACTCTCGCTCTCTTCTTGCTATCTGAGTCGCTAGCACGGGTTTCGGTCCGAGAGCCGTTCATGTATGCATTAGTGGAGGAAATCTACACTTGATTTTTGCAGTCCGCATCCGTCTGTTAAAGAGACTTTCTGGTAAGTTTTTGAAACTCTCCTCTTTATGCTTTAAGTTTTTGATTTTCACATCTTAAGCTCCTGGGCCCGGATTCGAGGAAATCGACCCGTATTTCCGTTTTTATCGGTCGGTTTCCCGTGACGAATCCCAACAGTGGTATCAGAGCGGGCTTTTGATTCGTGGAAATCTTTAACTTGGTGAATCCCGTGTTTTAAAATTGGAGATTTTTGTGGTCGGGATTTATTTTTGGTTTGGGGTTTGGTGATTTTGCCCCTTGAATTTTGCAAATGGAAAATTATTATACATTAGGTTTATGCTTGATTTAATTTTCTATTTGTGATTTGTTTATGGAAATTTTATTTTGCATATAGGTTTTATGCTAGATTTAATTTCCTATGCTTGATTTTATTGCTTGGTGATTTAATTTCATGTTGCTATTTTTTTTCGAAAAAATCACGGACCATTTCAGGTCGGAACGGGGGCAGCAGCTGCTGCCGTGGACCAGAAGCGCCACTGCTGCCCCGCGCGGCGGGTCGGGCCCAAATTTGGATTCAGCGGGATTTTTTGGGCCGGGCCGGCTTTTAAAATTTTAATTAATTTTAAAATTATGCGTGTTTAAATTTTGGTAATTTTTATGCGCGTGGGGTTTTAAAATTTTAATTGGTTTAAAAATTGTGCGTGTTTAAATTTTGGAAATTTTATGCGTATGTTTTATGAATGAAATTTATTTTTCATTCATGCGATATTAATTTTGGAAAAATTAATACGGTTAATTGAAATTGGTCCGGGTTTTCTTGGCACGATTACCTGGACGGCTAATTTGGAATTCTTGGTTTCTCAATTGGATTGGGAGCAGTGTTCTACCTGGGTTGGAGGCCCAAGACCCATACGGGCTTAGAACCATGAATGGCCAATATTTGGCGATTTCAAAATAATGGCTATGGACATAATTGAAATGGGATTAATTTATGCATTTAACATGTTTATAAATTATATGTATTGGATACATATATGTATGATTAAATGCTTGAATGGATGTTTTAGGCCTTATTTATTGGGGTTGTAATATTCTTTTGGAAAATATGGCCTACGTGCCGTTTTCTTTTTATGTAATTTTCTTTTATTGGTTTATTGTGAAATTATGTAAAGAAGAAGCCGATTGGATTGGCGTGCTAGAAGGATGAGGATGCGGCCCACCTGATGTCGTTCTAGTATAGGTTTACTAGAATTGTATTAGGATGTAAATTTTGGCCCATGGCATTTCATTTTTTATTTAATTATGCTTTATTTATTTACATGTGAGAATATATGTACAAACCCAATTTCACCCTCCTATGCATCTAAGCTGTTAATAATTGAATCTAATAACCAAATGATAATTACTAAGTCTCTTAAAAGTGCTTCCATCATTCATAACCTACTCGAAGTGGGGATAGGCCAACTATAGACGAACCCTCGTTGGATGCACTGGAGTATCGTCATTTTGTATTGGGTTGGAGTATTGGTTACTCTAACACTTGGATGGAGGTTTTGACTTAGAGTGGGTAGTAGGATGTTCCTGGCCCTAAGCACAAATGGGTAAGTGCCAACAGACCCATCAAACCGAGAGTCCCTACCTAAAAATTGGGGCATAGTTGTTCTAGGCCCTCGTCTGGCTATATCTTGATATAATATGGATTTCGGCCCATGAGCCCAACAACTCGAGTTAATTAATAACATGGTTCATTATTAATTATAATATGGGAAAAACATGTTAAGCCCTTTATTAACACTCGTAAATTTTTCTGTGTAGCAACCAATGGCTACGGATAATACATTATCACTGCGATCTATCCTGGAATGGGACAAGCTTTCTGGCTTTAACTTTTAGGACTGGTCTATGAACTTGAGGAAGGTTCTAAGATAAGAGTCTAAAGAGTATGTGCTAGAAAAGCCTATACCGGCTATGCCAACGGGAAGTAATCCATCGGCTGCCCAGCTGGAGTAATATTTGGCACATGTAAAGGATAACTGGGATGTGACATGCCTGATGTTGGCATGTATGGTTCCTGAATTGCAAAAGTAGTTCATGGATCATCAGGCCTTTGCTATGATAACAACTCTTAATGAGATGTTTTATGAGCAAGCTTATCAGGAAAGGTACCTGATCAACAAGGCATTCTGCAGTTGTAAGATGGGGGCTGGGACATCTGTGAGTGCACATGTGCTCAAGATGAAGGGCTATCTGGATAATTTAGCCCCACTCAGAACGCCTATCTCATTAGGGCTGGCGGTTAACACGATCCTAGCTTCCTTACCGGAATCTTATGATCAATTCATCCTGAACTTTTACAAGCAAGGGATGGACCGTACTGTTAGTGAGCTGCATTGGATGCTTCAGCTCGCTGAACTGTCAATCAAGAAGACTCCACCTGTACTTAAGGTTAACAAAGGGAAACCTCCTCTTACTAAAGGCAAGGCAAAGGCCAAGGCCAAGGCTAAGGAAGCCAAGGCTAAAAAGGGTAAAGCCCAGCCCAAGGCCCGTTCCAAGGATGTCTGCTTCGGTTGTAAGCAGACTGGACATTGGAAAAGATCATGTCCCAATCTTATGGGAGAGAAAAGGTAGACACAGGGCATGTCTACATCAGGTATATATGTCATAAACATTAACCTCTGTTTCAACATCTTATGTATTGGATACTAGATGTGGTTCTCACATTTGTTATAATGTGCAGGGACTTAAGAACAGGATATCACTGGGATCGGGACAAGTGAACTTACAGGTCAGAAATGGAGCAAGGGTTGCTGCCATAGAGATCAGCAGGACCAGCTTATGATGCCTAGTAGATTAGTTTTGTTACTGAAACTATGTTATTTTGTACCTGTTATGTACAAGCATATTATTTCTATTTCAATTTTGGATATTTCTGGATGTACATTTACTATTAGTAATAGTAAAAAAGGTTTATCTAGAAAAGAATTATTTTATGGAGTAGCTCCGTTAAATAATGTCTTTTATATCCTGAATCTAAATGAAACTAATCATGTCTATAATATACATACTTAATGGGTTAAGCCTAACAAACTTAATCTTGTTTACCTTTGGCATTGTCGCCACATAAACAAGAAGTGCATAGCTAGGCTTCGTAAAGTTTGAATCCTAAAATCATTTGACAGTGAGTCACTTGATATATGCGAGTCTCATTTACGAGGTAAAATGACTAAAGCTCCTTTTAGCAAAAGGCTAAAAGGGCCGCTAGCTTATTAGACCTAATACATTCAGATGTATGTGGACCTATAAGCGCAGCTACTAGGGGTGAACATCTATACTTCGTCTCCTTCATAGACAATTTCATCAGATATGGCTATGCCTATTTAATGAAATATTAGTCTGAGACCCTTGATAGGTTCGAGGGATTTCAGAACTAAGTACAGAACCAACTAGGCAGAAATATCAAAGCCCTTCGGTCGAACCGAAGTGGTGAGCATATAAGCCTAGAGTTTGACTCATATTTGAGAGGGCATGGAATAGTTCCATAGCTTACTCCTCTAAGAACACCACAATGGAATGGGGTGTCTGAACTGAGGAACAGGGCCCTATTAGACATGGTCTGCTCAAATGATGAGTCATCTCTCTCTCCCAATAAGTTTTTAATGGATACACTCTTGAGACAATGGCTCTCATTTTCAATTATACTCTGACTAAGGCTTTGGAAAAGACCCCATTTGGACTATGGATGAGCAGGGAGCCCAATGTGTCTTTCCTACGAATTTGGGGTTATGCACAAGTCAAGAAATTGACTATGAGCAAAACTAGAACCCAAAACCAACTAATGCCTGTTTGTGAGCTACCCTAGGGAAACCAAAGGGTATTACTTCTATAACCCTGCCGATAATAAGGTGTTCATGGCACAAAAGGGGGTCTTTCTTGAAAAAGGGTTTATTTCCAAGAAAGACAAGGGGAGCGATGTTGAACTAAGGGAAGTTCAAAGCTTAGAAACTCCAGGACCTAAAAGATCTGGTAGGGATCATCAAGAACATGAGAAACATCAGTTTCTTGTTTCTAATGATTACGCTCCTTCTGTCTTGGATGAAGAAGAGCTTAAAACCTACTAGTAGGCTATAGCTAGCCGATTGTCTGCCATGGTGGCGGATATGCAATCTATGTACGATAATCAAGTTTGGAACCTGGTTGATCCACCTCCGGGTGGTAAGGTAATAGGTTGCAAGTGGTGCTATAAGCTATAGGCCAATAATACCTTTAAGGATGTGTATAAGAGGTTTAATGGGAGCATAGTAACTTCCTGGTATTATATATGGGTGGCATCCTTATGATTGGAAGCGACATACCAACACTACAAGGGTAATGTAATGGTTGAGTAGGTGCTTCGCAATGAAGGACTTAGGCGAAGTTGAGATGATCCTAGGGATCAGGATCTACAGGGATAGACCCAATCGGCTTCTAGGCCTAAGTTAGGCCAAGTACATATTCAGTGAGGCTATTAAGGAATATGGCTTCATACAGAATCTAGATGAGCCCTGTGTGTACAAGATGGTTAGTGGGAGTGTATCTATATTCCTAGTCCTATATGTAGATGACATCCTTCTCATTGGAAGCGACATACCAACACTGCAAGGGGTTATGCAGTGGTTGAGTAAGTACTTCACAATTAAGGACTTAGGAGAAGCTGAGATGATCTTAGGGATCAGGATCTATAGAGATAGATCCAATTGGCTTATGGGCCTAAGTCAGGCCTCTTACATAGACAAAGTTCTGAAAAGGTTTAGCATGGATAGGGTAAAGAACGGTTTTTTTGCCTATGCACCATGGGCTCAAACTAAGTAGGAACAATGTTCCTAAGACAAAGGAGGACCGAGAGAAGATGCAAAAGATCCCATATGCTTTGGCGATAGGATCTATCATGTACTCCATGTTATGTACGAGACCTGATGTCGCTTTTACACTAAGAATGACTAGCCAATACCAGTCAAGGTAATCCTTAAGTACCTTAATAGGACTAAGGATAGCTTCTTAGTGTATGGAGGTCAAGAAGAGCTACCATTGTTAGGGTACACTGATGCAAGCTTCGAGACCAATCAGGATGAAAACCAGTCACAGTTTGGTTATGTCTTCCTATTGAATGGCGGGGCCATCAGTTGGAGGAGCTTGAAACAGCCAATCATTGCGGGAAGCTGTTTGGATGAAGAAGTTCATCACTGAGTTAGGAGTAGTTCCATCTATCCTACAACCCAGTGAATGTCTTATGTGATAACAACGGGGTCATCACACAAGCTAAGGAGCCTCGGTCACATAAGAAGTCCAAACACGTACTTAAAATTTTTTTGGGATTTTTGGAAATTTTTGGGGATAAAAACGGAATTCTAATTCTGGAAATACGTTACAGTCGTGCGACTATAACTACAGTCGTATGACTGAAGCTGTCCAGAATCAAAATTTTGCCAAAATCTTATTTGAAGAAAACTGGAAAGAAAATCTCTTGGAAATCAAGAACACTCGTACAACTCTAACTACAGTCATATGAATGTTCATTAAACTCAAGAACAGTCGCACGACTGTTCTTGATTTCCAGAAACGGAAAACGCAGAAAATGGATAGAAATGGCACAAACCACACCAATCACCTAGAAAGCTTGTAAAAGAGAGGGGAAAAGGAGTGTTTACCTCTTTGGCGTGCGTCCACCGCAGGATTGACCCCTGGCGTCTCTCCAATCCACTAAAATCCGTACTTTTCCCCTTGAGTTAGGGTTAGTGATTTTGGGTCCAGAGATTTCAAAATGCAAAGGTTTTTTTGATGATGAGTTCTTTCTTCTTCTTCTCTGATTTCTTCTCTTCTTCTTTTCTCCTTATTTTTCTATCTGTCTGGTCCCTATTTCGCGTGCCTTCCCCCCTTATTTTCTTTTCTTTTCAGCTTTTAAGGTATGGCTTGGCTTACCTGCCACGATCTATGGTCGTACGACTGTAGTTTAATTACAGTCGTACGACCTTAGTTAAAGTCGTATGACTATACTTTTTTTTTTTTGACTGCAAGGTAAAATTCCGGTGCTTACAGCTGCCCCTCACATGATCAAATTCACCACCCCATCTTAGTCTAGGATTGCTGATGTGAATTTGAGAAACGTGACTCAAAGCGCCGCAGACACAGGAAATAAAACATGCAACTGAGTTGCTGAAGCTTCACTACTGTGGTGACGCGTTGAGTTGATTAGAATAAGCCAATATCGGGTTTATGTTAGCTAAGGCAGAGTTGATGATGAAATAAGCTGATATCAAGTCCAAGTTACCCGAGGCAAGGGAAATGAAGTGCGGGATTGCATTAGCTTCAAAGATCTAGGATCTTGCTTGGATCGATCTTCAGGAATCCGAAATCTAACTTGGGCAATTTTCAAGGATTAAGAATCAGGCTTGAAAAGGTTTCAAGGATTCAAAATCACACTTGAGGAGGTTTACAAGGATTGGGAATCTTGCCTAAAGAAGTTCAAGGATTCGAAATCTAGCTTGGAGAGGTTTTTATCAAGGATTGGGAATCATGCTTGAAGAAGTTCAAGGATTCAAAATCTGGCATGGAGAGGTGTTCAAGAATTGGGACTCATGCATGAAGAAGTTTAAGGATTCGAAATCTAGCTTGGATGAAATAATGGGTTTGATGTAGAACTAAGCCGATATCAGGTCTAGGTTACCCGAGGCAAATCTGCTGAAATTTTGAGGATCTGCAACCATGCTTGAACGCAATGGAGTTCAAGGGTTTGAAAATCTGACTTGAATAAAGAAAATGGTTCAAGGATTTGCAACCATGCTTGAACATAATGGAGTTCAAGGGTTTGAAAATCTGGCTTGAATTAAGAAAATGGTTCAAGGATTTGCAACCATGCTTGAACGGAATGGAGTTCAAGGGTTTGAAATCTAGCTTGAATGAAGAAAGTGGTTCAAGGATTTACAACCATGCTTGAACAGAATAGAGTTCAAGGGTTTGAAATCTGGCTTGAATAAAGAAAAAGGTTCAAGGATCTGCAACCATGCTTGAATGTAATGGAGTTCAAGGGTTTGAAATCTGGCTTGAATAAAGAAAAGAGCTCAAGGATTTGCAACCATGCTTGAACGTAATGGAGTTCAAGGGTTTGAAATCTGGCTTGAATGAAGATAAGGGGTTCAAGGATTTGTAACCATGCTTGAACGGAATGGAGTTCAAGGGTTTAAAACCTGGCTTGAATGAAGAAGGTGGTTCAATGATTTGCAACCATGCTTGAACGTGATGGAGTTCAAGGGTTTAAAATCTAGCTTGAATGAAGAAAAGGAGGTAGCTTTAGGAATGATAATTTTGGTGTTGGCTCGAGGATGAGTATTTATCCCTTGATTGATAATTTTGGAAACAAAAATTTTTGCCCTTTCGATAAAGGATAAATATGGCTTGATTGTTCTGCTTCTTGGAGACTTGATGTGTTGAGATTTGGATTTGCGCTGATGCTTAAGGTCCAATGGATGCCTCGGTGTTATGCCATCTCTGCTTTGAGAGCAATCCTGGTTTGGAATAGCTCGATGATAATGGTGGATACCTGTGCTTGGATTGGTTATGGTATGCATGTGCATGTATGCATGTATGTTTTGAATGCATGTATATGTTTCAATGTGTGCATGCGCAAATGAAATTTTGAAAATGTATTTCTCACCATTTGCTCAACCTTGACACTCCAGGTTCTTATTAGGGAAGATATGTTGCACGATTGATTGTCCGTAATGGGAGAAGCAACATTTCGGGTGCAATGTAATCCTTGCGATCCCGCCAGAGATATATGATAGCTAATGCGGAAATATGATGACTGTTGGAGAGAAAGTGATGATGTTCTTGGTAGCGATGTCATTGAGAAACAATGCTGAGGATCTTATTGGGGTTAATGAAATGTTCCTGTTGGGGGAACGACAGAAGAGTCTTGCCTTCCTTGCCCCCGGGCTTCATGAATTTGAAAGTGCTCGAAATTTTTCCTGAGCCGCCCGAAGTGGATTTTCAACTCAGCGAGCTGCTCTAACTTTTACCTAAGGCGCCTTTTCAGTTTTCACCTTAACTTTTGCCTAAACTGCCCAGTATGGGTTTTCAGCTTAGCGGGCTGCTCTAATTTTTGCTTGAGGTGCCTTTTCGGTTTTCACCTCAGCAAACTCCTTTTTTTTTTAAGATGTCGTGGAATTAGAGGAATACTTCCAATTCAACACTCCCTCTGATGATGAGATGATTGTGGGAAGTCTTGTAGAATTTGGTTGTTCCGTTGCTGTTGCTGAAGCTCACAAGCGTATAGCCATATATGACGCATGATATGAATTCAACTTCAAGCAAACTTGCGATATTTTAGTGAACAGAGCAAGGCATTCATTCATTCATAATGTTTTATCATAATGTACATTATATAGGAAATGAAATTAAGGACAAGATGAGTATGGTATCCGTCTCGACCGAACACACAACTGCCACCAACTGGTCCTTTCGGATTTTCCTGCCGGTGGTGCTCACTTCACTGTCCTAACTTTTGGATGGATTGCTTTCGTGATTTTCAATCCATCGGACTCCTTTTTTTTTGAAACCTAAGCCTATCCTAATTGAAGGGCTTGACAACTTGGCCTCTGTGTTTCTTTGTAGCACTGCTTCGATTCTGCAAATTGATGGCTGCACTTTTTGATGTGCTTGTTAGCTGCCTGAACCATCCTGCTGGCTTATGGGCGGTATAGAGGCGATGTATGGTGCCTCTCTCCTTTATTCTGGAATGATTGTACTATTGCCCCAGAACATGCGTTCTATTATCGGGCATGCTATGGTGCGAAACATCATATTATACATATGCGCATTCTTATTTTGGAATTTGAAACCATGCTTATTTTGTTTGTGTTGTTGCTTTTTTTTAATTTTTAATTGGACTTTCGTTTGGACTGGACTTGTCTTTTGGATTCTTTGTAATTCTGTATCTTGTGATCCTTTGTCGATCTCTAGATGTGCCGTCAAAGGACTAGGCGAAGGTCTTCCATGCTTTTAGGCATTTTGTAATCTTTCTTTCTCTGATCAGTCGAGAGGTCTTTCAGGACGGATATCATTTTGGATGCTCATCTGTCCTTAGGTTCATTTCACATAATGATGTGTCATGTATGCTAAAGACATTAAATGAATGTTTGTATGCACGCACAGTGTTCCATCCATGAAAATATCACACAAATAATTGAAACCAAATTACATAACATTAAATGCCTTGTAGGCTGCATTATTCACAAAACAAGATAAAGAACAAAATAGATACATCAAAATAATTAACATCCTCCACATCCGGAGGGTCTTCTTTCGCTGCTGCATCGCCCGCTTCGATTAGACTAGTCAAAGCTAGGTAAAGGATTGGTCTGCACACTGGGCTTCAAAGGTGGGTCCATGATTCTCCCGTCGACGATCAGTTGACGAATAGCCCTGAGTAGTTGCTTGCAGTCATTCTTGTGATGCCCCACCGTCACATGATAGGAGCAGAATTTGCCTTTATTTGTCTCAGCCTTCTTCTCGAATGGCTTCAGAGAACTCAAGAGACCGTTGTTCCTACATTTGGCAAATAATCAGCTCAACGAAATAGGCCATGGGGATATGCCCTTTCTGTCACCCTTGGGGAGTGGACTCCTGGTTTGTCGTGGAACAAGGTCGGTATTGGCTTTGAGGGGGACCTCTGATTCTGCTTCACTAGTCAGCCCTCTTATTACTTCCTCAAGTTCAGTCACACGTGCCTCCAATTCGAAGCACCTTGTCATCAGCTTTTCTATCTTATCATGATCATCTCCAAGCATCTCTTTCAACATAGTCGCCGCCTATTCCCTGACCACCTTTCGGAATCGTGATGAAGCAACATAATCATCTACGACATCCGTTATGGTGTTGAAGTTCATTGGGCCAGCCATTCTCGAGACTCCTTCCCTTTTCCCCTGATAAAAACATTTGTTAGGATTGACTGGGGTGTTTGCACGGAGAATGCCATGTCAAGGGATGATGTAGGCATGAGTGCGTGATGTGATGCATGCATTTATGAACAATGATGTCATGTGATGCCAGATCATGTTATGCAATCCTAAGCTAGTCAAGTGTACATAAAGCCAGGAATGGAAACATGCAAAGTGCAATGAATGTTGTTGATGAAGCTATATGCTGATGTAGAGCGTGGCATATAAATATACACCACATGGATAAAATGACACAAAGGTAATACACAGATCGAAGCAAGGTGATACTTGCGAAGGGCTTATATGTATTAGGGCGGATCCTATACAGGAGGAGAGTTAATATTTGGAGCGATACATGTAAAGTAGATCTTACACGGGAGGAGATTTAGTGTTTAGAGCGGTACGTGCAGAGCGTGTCTTACATGGGAAGAGATTTGGAGCGGTATGTGTAAAGCGTGTCTTACATGGGGAGGAAGTGTAAAGTTTAAAGCGGTAAATGTACAGCGTGTCTTACACGGGGAGAGATTTGGAGCGGTACGTGTAGAGCGTGTCTTACACGAGAAGGAAGTGTAGAGTTTAAAGCAGTACGTACAAAGCGTGTCTTACACGAGAAGCGATTTAGAGCGGTACGTGTAGAGCGTGTCTTACACGGGGAGGAAGTGTAAAGTTTAAAGCAGTACGTGCAGAGCGTGTCTTACACTGGAAGAGATTTGGAGCGGTACGTGTAGAGCGTGTGTTACACAGGGAGGAAGTTTAGTGTTTAAAGTGGTACATGCAGAGCGTGTCTTACACGGGAAGAGATTTGGAGCTATACGTGTAGAGCGTGTCTTACACGGGGAGGAAGTTTAGTGTTTAAAGCGGTACGTGCACAACGTGTCTTACATGGGAAGAGATTTGGAGCGGTACATGTAGAGCATGTCTTACACGGGGAGGAAGTTTAGTGTTTAAAGCAGTACGTGCAGAGTGTGTCTTACACGGGAAGAGATTTGGAGCAGTACGTGTAGAGCGTGTGTTACACGGGGAGGAGGTTTAGTGTTTAAAGCGGTACGTGCAGAGCATGTCTTACACTGGAAGAGATTTGAGTTCAAAGCGGTATGTGTAGAGCTTGTCTTACACGGGAAAGAGGTTTAGAGTTTAAAGCAGTACGTGTAGAGCTTGTCTTACATAGGAAAGAGGTTTAATGTTTGGAGCGGTACGTGTAGAGCATGTCTTACACGGGGAGGAGGTGTAGTGTTTAAAGCGGTACGTGTAGAGCTTGTCTTACACGGGGAAGAGATTTGGTATTTGGGTGTGCGGGACACAAGGATAGGGTTTCTAATGATTATGGATGACCTAAGGGGCTTAATGAAGTTTCTAATGTTTTTGGAACGCCTAAATGACTCAGTGCATACCGTAAAGTCCATGGTGCTTGTGGAGTGCTTGGACGTTTGAAGGATGAGTGAGATGTACATCATGAGATTATGAGGATGATTCCTTTGTTTTTATTCTTTTGACTTTGGACATTCCAAGAACACCCAATGCTATGCAAAAAATGTCACGTATGGACCGCCACACGAGTAAAAGTTCGGTGCCTTTGGGGCGTCTAATGAACTTTGTGAAATGGTCACGTGTGTACCAACACAAGGATGGAGTTTCACACTTTGTTGCTCTATGAGATGATATGAAATGGTCACATGGGACCGCCCCTTGGAAAGAGCACTAATGCTTTTGAGCATATGAAATGAAATGATGTTGTAAGAAAGTCATGTGCCATAGGAGACACGGACAGAAACTCGGCGTTCGGGGAACACCTTTCATGATTTGGGATGTTATGAAATGCCCCTATATACGTATGAACCCGGCACTCGGGGAGCACCTTGAATAATGTAGTAATGTCATGAAATACCCCGATGTGGATCACAGTGTTATATGTTGTTTGTGATGACTGAGTATGATGTCATGAAATGCATCGTGTAAATCATTACACGGAAATGCACCTCGGACCATTGTGGTCTCTATTGAATGAAATGATTAGGTGGAATGGCTGAATGCAATCCGGTGCATTGGCAAAACACAGGTATTTTGGGATACCCGATATATGATGGAATGATATGATCATGGTGGGCGTCCTTGGAATGTCCCTAATTTAATTTAGGTGATATGTCGTGAATGCTTATGACACACAAAATGCAAATGGCTGCACAAAAACATGGTTAGGATGCATGACATACATAATGATGTTATGTATACTATGTGAAAAATGCTAAACACACAAATAAAATGTCTTGGCTGAAAAAGAAATGGTTAGTATGAATGGCAAACAGATTATTTAATATTTTCAAATGAAAATAAAACGCAAATGGCAGCATAAAAATGTGGGTTAGTATCACACAAAAATGTTTTATCTATGGTATGTCACATGTATCAAAAATGGTGATTATGGTATGTTATGCACGCATAGATAATGATGGTGATGTGTCACGAGATAGTGAGAAACACAAAGCACACAAAATGAATACTTCCAACCTTATTCCTCCAACGTGGTCGGTCTCAAAAAATTCTAACCGAGTCCTAGGCGGGGTTCTCTTCGATCACCAACCAGGGATGATGAAGGCGCAATTTTATTTTATTCACACAATTATTTTGGTATCCTAAGGGAATCCAACTAAGGCTGCCTATATGAGTTCGGTCCAAGTCGGGTTAAAAATAGAGGTTCCCATAGCAAGATATACTCCTCACTTCTCCCCACTCAAGGGTGTGAACGAAGGGGTTCGTACGAGGCTATGGGTGGTGTTTCTTATCCTTGCCCCTAAGACCATAAGGAACAAAGGCGAAACTTCAACAATCCACCGGGCTAAAAATGGAATATTTAACCTAATGCAAGTATGTCTAGATAAAGATGCAAAATGAAATACTAATCGAGAATCATCCACCTTATTTTAATTAGACACTTTTCAGGGCTTGTCAAATTCTTCTAAGTTTTTTAAGAAAAACTTTCTTTTTTTTTTAAGAAATCCCCAGGGGAGTCGCCACTATGAGCGGACGACGCGTTATCGACGGAACGCGAGACTCCCTTTCGGAAGGGGCGCCTCGATCTCGGGCGGGCCCCTCCCTCACGTTGGGTTTTTATAAATAGAAAATGGGTTTTAGAAAATAAATGGAATTAATTCTTAAAAGAATCGAAACCTAAGTCTCGATGAATATTGTAGAGTTGCCACCCGGCTTAGCTCAACCGGGAAATTTATAATGCAGCTGAACTGGACGAACGACCGCTACACTATCCAGAGATTCGGGTCCGGACAAATCCCTTATTTCGTGTCTAATTAAATTAAATATTGATCAATGTTCAAAGATGGTATTTCAAATTCTAAAGTTAATTTTATTGCATATAAAAGACATATAACGCGTATACAAATATATGATACAAGAACAAAGAAAAGTAATAAATATTAATTGGCTTACAACCAAATCGAATGGAAAAATAAAAACTCTCGCCTCACTTTTACAAGCGCCTAGAATACACGATTTATCTAAAAATGTTACAACCGCCTAAGATACACGATTAATTCTATTAAATACATCAAAAATAAAAATAAAAAGCTGCAAAACAGAGAGTTAGCACAATATATATCACACCACAAATAGGACTCAAATAAACAGAATTGGGAAAATCAAGAGTTGGGGGCACGCAATTAGGGGATAACCGGGCTGGCTCGGCTAGCCATGGAAAACGTTTTGAAACATCCCTGTATTTTGGTTTTATGAGAAAATCGTTTTGAAAACAATTTTTCTGGTTTACATGCATTTTTTTACATATGAGGTGGGTCGGTTTTCGGAAGAATCGGGTCTCTATCGTGGCATTGTTCTAAATGCAATTTTACTGGAAATTGAATATATGGTCGTGAATGCACACAACAAAATTCATTTTGATGATTTTTGAGGTTTTCTGAATTTTTTGGGATTTTTGGAAATTTTTTGGACAAAAACGGAATTCTGATTCTGGAAATACATTATAGTCGTGCGACTGTCACTACAGTCGTATGACTGTAAATTACAGTCGTGCGACTATAAGCTGTCCAGAATCAAAATTTCGCCAAAATCTTCTTTGAAGAAAACTAGAAAGAAAATCACCTAGAAGTCAAGAACACTCGTACGAATGTAACTACAGTCGTACGACTGTTCATCAAACTCAAGAACAGTCGCACGAATGTTCTTGATTTCCAGAAACGGAAAACAGAGAAAATGGATAGAAATGGCACAAACTACACCAATCACCTAGAAAGCTTGTAAAAGAGAGGGGAAAAGGAGTGTTTACCACTTCGGCGTGCGTCTATCGTAGGATTGACCCCTGTCGTCTCCAATCCACTAAAATCCGTACTTTCCTCCTTGAGTTAGGGTTAGTGATTTTGGGTCCAGAGATTTCAAAATGCAAAGGTTTTTTTGATGATGAGTTCTTTCTTCTTCTTCTCTGATTTCTTCTCTTCTTCTTTTCTCCTTTTTTTGTGTCTGTTTGGCCCCTATTTCGCACGCCTTCCCCCCTTCTTTTCTTTTCTTTTCAGCTTTTAAGGTGTGGCTTGGCTTGCCTGCCATGATTTATAGTCGTACGACTGTAGTTTAATTACAGTCGTACGACCGTAGTTAAAGTCATATGACTATACTTTTTTTTTACTGCAAGGTAAAATTCCGGTGCTTACAGCTGCCCCTCGCGTGATCAAATTCACCACCCGATCTTAGTCTAGGATAGCTGATGTGAATTTGAGAAATGTGACTCAAAGCGCCGCAGACACAGGAAATAAAACATGCAACTGAGTTGCTGAAGCTTCACTTCTGTGGTGACACGTTGAGTTGATTAGAATAAGCCGATATCGGGTCTATGTTACCCAAAGTAGAGTTGATGATGAAATAAGCCGATATCAGGTCCAAGTTACCCGAGGCAAGGAAAATGAAGTGCGGGATTTGCATTAGCTTCAAAGATCTAGGATCTTGCTTGAATCGATCTTCAGGAATCTGAAATCTGACTTGGGCAATTTTCAAGGATTAAGAATCAGGCTTGAAAAGGTTTCAAGGATTCAAAATCACACTTGAGCAGGTTTACAAGGATTGGGAATCTTGCATGAAGAAGTTCAAGGATTCGAAATCTAGCTTGGAGAGGTTTTTATCAAGGATTAGGAATCATACTTGAAGAAGTTCAAGGATTCGAAATCTGGCTTGGAGAGGTGTTTAAGGATTGGAACTTATGCTTGAAGAAGTTCAAGGATTCGAAATCTAGCTTGGATTAAATAATGGGTTTGTTGTAGAACTAAGCCGATATCGGGTCTAGGTTACCCGAGGCAAATCTGCTGAAATTTTGAGGATTTGAAACCTTGTTGGGATTTTATGGACTCGGAATAATGAAATAAGGGGTTCAAGGATTTGCAACCATGTTTGAACGTAATGGAGTTCAAGGGTTCAAAATCTGGCTTGAATGAAGAAAAGGGGTTCAAGGTTTTGCAACCATGCTTGAACATAATGGAGTTTAAGGGTTCGAAATCTGGCTTGAATGAAGAAATGGGTTCAAGGATTTGTAACCATGCTTAAACGTAATGGAGTTCAAGCATGGTTTGAAATCTAACTTGAATGAAGAAATGGGTTCAAGGATTTGCAACCATGCTTGACTGTAATGGAGTTCAAGGGTTTGAAATCTAGCTTGAATGAAGAAATGGGTTCAAGGATCTGCAACCATGCTTCAACGTAATAGAGTTCAAGGTTTGAAAATCTGGCTTGAATCAAGAAAATGGTTCAAGGATTTGCAACCATGCTTGAACAGAATAGAGTTCAAGGGTTTGAAATCTGGCTTGAATAAAGAAAAGGGTTCAAGGATCTGCAACCATGCTTGAATGTAATGGAGTTCTAGGGTTTGAAATCTAGCTTGAATAAAGAAAAGAGCTCAGGGATTTGCAACCATGCTTGAACATAATGGAGTTCAAGGGTTTGAAATCTGGCTTGAATGAAGAAAAGGGGTTTAAGAATTTGTAACCATGCTTGGACGTAATGGAGTTCAAGGGTTTGAAATCTGGCTTGAATGAAGAAGATGGTTCAATGATTTGCAACCATGCTTGAACGTGATGGAGTTTAGGGGTTTATAATCTAGCTTGAATGAAGAAAAGGAGGTAGCTTTAGGAATGATAATTTTGGTGTTGGCTCGAGGATGAGTATTTATCCCTTGATCGATAATTTTGGAAATAAAAATTTTTGCCCTTTCGATCAATGATAAATACGGCTTGATTGTTCTGCTTCTTGGAGACTTGATTTGTTGAGATTTGGATTTGCGCTGATGCTTAAGGTCTAATGGATGCCTCGGCGTTGTTCCATCTCTGCTTGGAGAGCGATCCTGGTTCGGAATAGCCCGATGATAATGATGGATACCTGTGCTTGGATTGGTTGTGGTATGTATATGGATGTATGCATGTATGTTGTGAATGCATGTATATGCTTCAATGTGTGCATGTGCAAATGAACTTTAGAAAATGCATTTCGCGCCATTTGTTCAACCTTGACACTCCAGGTTCTTATTGGGGAAGATATGTTGCATGATTGATTGTTCGTAGTGGGAGAAGCAACATTTCGGGTGCAATGTAATCCTTGCGATCCCGCCAGAGATATATGATAGCTAATGCAGAAATATGATGAACGTTGGAGAGAAAGTGATGATCTTCTTGGTAGCAATGTCGTTGAGAAACAATGCTGAGGATCTTATTGGGGTTAATAAAATGTTCCTGCTGGGGGAACGATGGAGGGGTCTTGCCTTCCTTGCCCCCGAGCTTCATGAATTTGAAAGTGCTCTAAATTTTGCCTGAGCCGCCCAAAGTGTATTTTCAACTCAGCGAGCTGCTCTAACTTTTGCCTAAGGCGCCTTTTTGGTTTTCACCGAGCTTTTCATATGCCCTAACTTTTGCCTAAACTGCCCAGTATGGGTTTTCAGCTTAGCGGGCTGCTCTAATTTTTTTTTTAAGATGTCATGGAATTAGAGGAATACTTCCAATTCAACACACCCTCTGATGATGAGATGATTGTGGGAAGTCTTGTAGAATTTGGTTGCTCCATTGCTGTTGCTAAAGCTCACAGGCGTATAGCCATATATAACGCATGATATGAATTCAACTTCAAGCAAACTTGGGATATTGAAATGAACAGAGCAAGGTATTCATTCATTCATTCATTCATAATGTTTTAGCATAATGCACGTTATATAAGAAATGAAATTAAGGACAAGATGAGTATGGTATCTGTCTCGACCGAACCCACAACTGCCACCAACTTGTCCTTATGGATTTTCCTGCTGGTGGTGCTCACTTCACTATCCTAACTTTTGCATGGATTGCTTTCGTGATTTTCAATCCATCGGACTCCTTTTTTTTTTTTTTTTTGAAACCTAAGCCTGTCCCAATTGAAGGGCTTGACAACTTGGCCTCTGTGTTTCTTTGTAGGACTGCTTTGATTCTACCGATTGATGGCTGCGCTTTTTGATGTGCTTATTAGCTGCCTGAACCATCCTGCTGGCTTATGGGCGGTATGGAGGCGATGTATGGTGCCTCTCTCCTTTATTCTGGAATGATTGTACTGTTGCGCCAGAACTTGTGTTCTATTATCGGGGATGCTATGGTGCGAAACATCATATTATACAGATGCGCATTCTTATTTTGGAATTTGAAACCATGCTTATTTTGTTTGTGTTGTTGCTTTTTTTTATTTTTAATGGGATTTCTGTTTCGACTGGACTTGTCTTTTGGATTCTTTGTAATTCTGCATCTTGCGATCCTTTGTTGATCTCTAGATGTGCCATCATAGGACTAGGCAAAGGTCTTCCATGCTTTTAGGCATTTTGTAATCATTCTTTCTCTTATCAGTCGTGAGGTCTTTCAGGACGGATATCATTTTGGATGCTCATCTGTCCTTAGGTTCATTTCACATAATGATGTGTCATGTACGCTAAAGACATTAAATGAATGTTTGTATGCATGCACAGTGTTCCATCCATGAAAATATCACACAAATAATTGAAATCAAATTACATAACATTAAATGCCTTGTAGGCTGCATTGTTCACAAGACAAGATAAAGAACAAAACAGATACATCAAAATAATTAACATCCTCCACATGCGGAGGGTCTTCTTTCACTACTGCATCACCCGCTTCGATTAGACTAGTCAAAGCTGGGTAAAGGATTGGTCTGCACACTGGGCTTCAAAAGTGGGTCCACGATTCTCCCCGTTGGCGATCAGTTGACGAATAGCCCTGAGTAGTTGCTTGCAGTCATTCTTGTGATGCCCCACCGTCACATGATAGGAGCAGAATTTGCCTTTATTTGTCTCAGCCTTCTTCTCGAATGGCTTCAGAGAACTCAAGGGACCGTTGTTCCTACATTTGGCAAATAATCAGCTCAACGAAATAGGCCATAGGGATATGCCCTTTCCGTCACCCTTGGGGAGTGGACTCCTGGTTTGTCGTGGAACAAGGTCGGTATTGGCTTTGAGGGGGACCTCCGATTCTGCTTCACTAGTCAGCCCTCTTATTACTTCCTCAAGTTTAGTCACACGTGCCTCCAATTCGAAGCACCTTGTCATCAGCTTTTCTATCTTATCAAGATCATCTCTAAGCATCTCTTTCAACATAGTCGCCGCCTATTCCCTGACCACCTTTCGGAATCGTGATGAAGCAACATAATCATCTACGACATCCGTTATGGTGTTGAAGTTCATTGGGCCAGCCATTCTCGAGACTCCTTCCCTTTTCCCCTGATAAAAACATTTGTTAGGATTGACTGGGGCGTTTGCACGGAGAATGCCAAGTCAAGGGATGATGTAGGCATGAGTGCGTGATATGATGCGTGCATTTATGAACAATGATGTAATGTGATGCCAGATCATGTTATGCAATCCTAAGCTAGTCAAGTGTACACAAAGCCAGGAATGGAAACATGCAAAGTGCAATGAATGTTGTTGATGAATATATATGTTGATGTAGAGCGTGGCATATAAATATACACCATATGGATAAAATGACACATAGGTTGTCCACGGATCGAAGCAAGGTGATACTTGCGATGGGCTTATATGTATAGGGCAGATCCTATACAGGAGGAGAGTTAATATTTGGAGCAATACGTATAGAGCGAATCTTACACAGGAAGAGATTTGGAGCGGTACGTGTAGAGCGTGTCTTACACGGGGAGGAAGTGTAAAGTTTAAAGCGGTACGTGCAGAGCGTGTCTTACACGGGAAGAGATTTGGAGCGGTACGTGTAGAGCGTGTCTTACACGGGAAGGAAGTGTAGAGTTTAAAGCGGTACGTGCAGAGCGTGTCTTACATAGGAAGCGATTTAGAGCGGTACGTGTAGAGCGTGTCTTACACGGGGAGGAAGTATAGAGTTTAAAGCGGTATGTGCAGAGTGTGTCTTACACGAGAAGAGATTTGGAGTGATACGTTTAGAGCGTGTCTTACATGAGGAGGAAGTTTAGTGTTTAAAGCGGTACGTGCAGAGCGTGTCTTACGCGGGAAGAGATTTGGAGAGGCACGTGTAGAGCGTGTGTTACACAGGGAGGAAGTTTAGTGTTTAAAGCGGTACGTGCAGAGCGTGTCTTACATGGGAAGAGATTTGGAGCGGTACATATAGAGCGTGTCTTACACGGGAGGAAGTTTAGTGTTTAAAGCGTTACATGCAGAGCGTGTCTTACACGAGAAGAGATTTGGAGCGGTACGTGTAGAGCGTGTCTTACACGGGGAGGAGGTTTAATGTTTAATGCGGTATGTGCAGAGCGTGTCTTACACGGGAAGAGATTTGAGTTTAAAGCAATACATGTAGAGCTTGTCTTACACGGGAAAGAGGTTTAGAGTTTAAAGCGGTACGTGTAGAGCTTGTCTTACACGGGAAAGAGGTTTAATGTTTGGAGCGGTACGTGCAGAGCGTGTCTTACACGGGGAGGAGGTGTAGTGTTTAAAGTGGTACGTGTAGAGCTTGTCTTACACGGGGAAGAGATTTGGTATTTGGGTGTGCGGGACACAAGGATAGGGTTTCTAATGATTATGGATGACCTAAGGGGCTTAATGAAGTTTCTAATGTTTTTGGAACGCCTAAATGACTCAGTGCATACTGTAAAGTCCTTGGTGCTTGTGGAGTGCTTGGACATTTGAAGGATAAGTGAGATGTACATCGTGAGATAATGAGGATGATTCCTTTGTTTTTATTCTTTTGACTTTGGACATTCCAAGAACACCCAATGCTATGAAAAAAATGTCATGTATGGACCGACACACGGGTAAAAGTTTGGCGCCTTTGGGGCGTCTAATGAACTTTGTGAAATGGTCATGTGTGTACCAACACACAGATGGAGTTTTGACACTTTGTAGGTCTATGAGATGATATGAAATGGTCACATGGGACAGCCCCTTAGACAGAGCTCTAATGCTTTTGAGCATATGAAATGAAAAGATATTGGAAGAAAGTCATGTGCCATAGGAGACACAGATAGAAACTCGGCGTTCGGTGAACACCTTTCATGATTTTGGATGTTATGAAATGCCCCTATATACATATTAACCTGGCACTCGGGGAGCGCCTTGAATAATGTAGTAATGTCATGAAATACCCCGATGTGGATCACAGTGTTATATGATGTTTGTGATGAATGAGTATGATGTCATGAAATGCATCGTGTAAATCGTTACACAGAAATGTACCTAGGACCATTGTAGTCTCTAATGAATGAAATGATTTGGTGGAATGGTCGAATGCAATCCAGTGCATTGGCAAAACACGGGGTATTTTGGGATACCCGATATATGATGGAATGATATGATCGTGGTGGGTGTCCTTGGAATGTCCCTAATTTAATTTAGGTGATATGTCGTGAATGCTTATGACACACAAAATGCAAATGGCTGCACAAAAACATGGTTAGGATGCATGACATACATAATGATGTTATGTATGCTATGTGAAAAATGCTAAACACACAGATAAAATGTCATGGCTGAAAAAGAAATGGTTAGTATGAATGGCAAGCGGATGATTTAATATTTTCACACGAAAATAAAATGCAAATGGCTGCATAGAAATGTGGGTTAGTATCACACAAAAATGTTTTATGTATGGTATGTCACATGTATGGAAAATGGTGATTGTGGTGTTGGTGTGCCCTAGTTCTTAGGGCATTGGATTCTTGTATTTTATATTATACATTAAGAGTCATGTATGAATACATTATTTGTGTCACATTAATAAAAGCAATTAATCTATTTCATTTATATCTTGTGCTATAATATGAGTAGAGTATCCATTGATTGATAATCATAAAACCTATCCCAGGTCTGTTCTAATCGTGGGAACGAATAGAACCACAGACTTGTATATTCAATGACTGTATGGTAGTTCTTAACTAGCCATAGTACTTGTATAGTCAGTCATGAATATAGGTACATGTCATTGACATGGGACTGGATCGATCCGCATAAGAAAGCCATATGGTTGTCATGTCATAGGTCTTTCTTGAGTAGGTCTCTTTTGTCCTCAGACCAGATTTCATTATAATATCAATATGGAATCCGGTTCACTTTGACATACGCCTAACAGGTCTATAAAAGGATGCTAAATACGGGTATGATTGGGTGGACCGGTGAACATGTTGATATTGATGATGAAGTGATGGAATTGCCACTTGAGTAACACCGAGATGATATCATTGGCCACTTGATGAGTGGGACTGATAAGTGTATTGCCATACCCAAATAAGTTGGTTGCTTATTTGATTAATCAGTCAACTCAAGATCAAGAAATATAATAAACAACAGAAGAGGATGACAGACACCATGCCTCTTGTTTATTCATATCGATATTGTTAGGCAAAGGACACTATGAGATTACTACCGGGTGACTGTCTTCTAAAGACTGCTGCATCTCTGTCTTAATTAGGGGCTGTAATGGTTTGCTAGAATCCACTTACAGTCTGTAGGCCTTGGGCCTACTGCCAACATAAAGACAGACCCATAGGATCGTGCACATAGATCAACTGAGCTGGAACTTATAGAAATTATACATGTAATGTACATTAGAAGGAATGCGTTAATTAATTAGTTGACATTCGGTGTCAAGGTAATTAATTAACATTGGGTTGAATTTAATTTAACTAATAAGTTTACATAATGTAATTAATTAATTTATCAATTAATTGAATTACATAAAGTAAACAATTAATTAAATAATTTTCCTAAGTAGGAAAATTAAATACATGTATTGTATTAACTTAAGTGTGATTTAATTTTATTTAGGGGTAATTAAATTTAGCCAAATGGAATTAAATTACATAATATATACTTTTTAATTAAAGTTTATTTATGTAATTATAATCCTAATGGGCTTGGGTTTAATTAACCTAATTAAAACCCAACTAGACAAGGTGTCTATATAAGGGCACACTTAAGGAAGAAAAACCTAATTCAACTCTAATTAATTGCTGGAAATTTTAGCCACCAATAGCAGCCCCAAAACAGCCGAAAATCCCAGCATTAAACCTCCATTCCTTCGCATCTTCGGCTAGCACCGGTTCCCGCTCAATAGTTGGTCTTGCACCGGACTTTGGAGATCGCAGTTTCAAGTAACGATTTTGCAGCAGTCTCTAGAAGAGACGAATCCGGTGAGTTAATCTCTCTTGATTCAATTTGGTTTTATTCTAATCAATGATAATTGGACACGATAGGTGGATTCTAAGAAATTTTAAACGGTGTATTTTCCGCTGCGCCACGTTATTTTTCCAATGACGAATCCCAACATGTGGTATGTTATGCATGCGTAGATAATGATGGTGATGTGTCACGAGATGGTGAGAAACACATAGCACACAAAACGAATACTTCCAACCTTATTCCTCCAACGTGGTCGGTCTCAAAAAATTCTAACTGAGTCCTAGGCGGGGTTCTCTTCGATCACCAACCAGGGATGATGAAGGCGCGATTTTATTTTATTCACACAATTATTTTGGTATCCTAAGGTAATCCAACTAAGGCTGCCTATATGAGTTCGGTCCAAGTCGGGTTACAAATTGAGGTTCCCATAGCAAGATATACTCCTCACTTCTCCCCACTCATGGGTCCAAATGAAGGGGTTCGTACGAGGCTATGGGTGGTGTTTCTTATCCTTGCCCCTAAGACCATGAGGAACAAAGGCGACACTTCAACAATCCATCGGGCTAAAAATGGAATATTTAACCTAATGCAAGCATGTCTAGCTAAAGATGCAAAATGAAATACCGATCGAGAATCATCCACCTTATTTTAATTAGAAACTTTTCAGGGCTTGTCAAATTCTTCTAAGTTTTTTAAGAAAAACTTTCTTTTTTTTAAGAAATCCCCAGCGGAGTCGCCACTATGAGTGGACGATGCATTTTCGACGGAACGCGAGACTCCCTTTCGGAAAGGGCGCCTCGATCTCGGGCGAGCCCCTCCCTCGCGTGGGGTTTTTATAAATAGAAAACGGGTTTTAGAAAATAAATGGAATTAATTCTTAAAAGAACCAAAACCTAAGTCTCGATGAATATTGTAGAGTCACCACCCGGCTTAGCTCAACCAGGAAATTTATCATGCAGCTGAATCCGACGAATGGCCGCTACACTATCAGAGATTCGAGTTCGGACAAGTCCCTTATTTCGTGTCCAATTAAAATAAATATTGGTCAATATTCAATGATAGTATTTCAAATTCTAAAGTCAATTTTATTGCATATAAAAGACATACAGCGCGCATACAAATATATGATACAAGAACAAAGAAAAGTAATAAATATTAATTGGCTTACAACCAAATCAAATGGAAAAATAAAAACTCTTGCCTCAGTTTTACAAGCGCCTAGAATACACGATTTATCTAAAAATGTTACAACTGCCTAAGATACACGATTAATTCTATTAAATACATCAAAAATAAAAATAAAAAGCTGCAAATTAGAGAGTTAGCACAATATATAGCACACCACAAATAGGACTCAAATAGACAGAATTGGGAAAATCAAGAGTTGGGGGCATGCATTTAGGGGATAACTGGGCTGGCTCGGCTAGCCGGCCCGGTTAGACCTGGAAAACGTTTTGAAACGTCCCTGTATTTTGGTTTTATGAGAAAATCGTTTTGAAAACAATTTTTCCGATTTACATGCATTTTTTACATATGAGGTGGGTCGGTTTTTAGGAGAATCGGGTCTCCGTCGTGGCATTGTTCTAAATGCAATTTTACTGGAAATTGAATCTATGGTCCTGAATGCACACAACAAAATTCATTTTGATGATTTTTGAGGTTTTCTGAATTTTTTGGGATTTTTGGAAATTTTTGGGGATAAAAATGGAAATTCCGATTCTGGAAATACGCTACAGTCGTACGACTGTAATCTGTCCAGAATCAAAATTTCGCCAAAATCTTATTTAAAGAAAAGTGGAAAGAAAATCACTTGGAAATGTTCATCAAACTCAAGAACAGTCGCACGACTGTTCTTGATTTCCAGAAATGGAAAACGTAGAAAATGGATAGAAATGGCACAAACCACACCAATCACCCAGAAAGCTTGTAAAAGAGAGGGGAAAAGGAGTGTTTACTCTTTAGCGTGCGTCCACCATAGGATTGACCCCTGGCATTGCTCCAATCCACTAAAATCCATACTTTTCTCCTTAAGTTAGGGTTAGTGATTTTGGGTCCAGAGATTTCAAAATGCAAAGGTTTTTTTTATGTTGAGTTCTTTCTTCTTCTTCTTTGATTTCTTCTCTTCTTCTTTTCTCCTTTTTTTTCTGTCTGTCTAGCCCCTGTTTCGCGCACCTTCCCCCCTTCTTTTCTTTTCTTTTCAGCTTTTAAGGTATGGCTTGGCTTACCTGCCACGATCTACAGTCGTACGACTGTAGTTTAATTACAATCGTATGACCGTAGTTAAAGTCGTACGATTATCCTTTTTTTTGTTTACTGCAAGGTAAAATTCCGGCGCTTACATGTACAATACAAATACAAGGTCCAATGCCTCGGGACTAGGGCATATCCAACATGTGCCATGCCTCTTGCTTATGTATCAATGTTAGTTGGCAACGGATATACAAGATCACTACCGGGTTATGTTTCACATTAGACTGCAAGTCTCCGTCTTATTTGGTGTTGGTGTGCCCTAGTTCTTAAGGCATTGGATTCTTGTTTTTTTGTATTATACATTGAGACCCATTGTATGAATACATTATTTGTGTCACATTAATGAAGGCAATTAATCTATTTCATTTATATCTTGTGCTATAATATGAGCAGAGTATCCATTGATTGATAATCATAAAACCTATCCCAGGTCTGTTCTAATCGTGGGAACGAATAGAACCACAGACTTGTATATTCGTTAACTATATGGTAGTTCTTAACTAGCCATAGTACTTGTATAGTCAGTCATGAATATAGGTACATGTCGTTGACATGGGATTGGATCGATCCGCACAAGAAAGCCACATGGTTGTTGCGTCATAGGTCTTTCTTGAGTAGGTCTCTTTTGTCCTCAGACTAGATTTCATTATAATATCAATATGGAATCCGGTTCACTTTGACATATGCCTAACAGGTCTGTAAAAGGATGCTAAATAAGGGTATGATTGGGTGGACCAGTGAACATGTTGATATTGATGATGAAGTGATGGAATTGCCACTCGGGTAACACCGAGATGATATCATTGGCCACTTGACGAGTGGGACTGATAAGTGTATGGCCATACCCAAATAAGTTGGTTGCTTATTTGATTAATCAATCAACTCAAGATCAAGAAATATAATAAACAACAGAAGAGGATGACGGACACCATGCCTCTTGTTTATTCTTATCGATATCGTTAGGCAAAGGACACTATGAGATTACTATCGGGTGAGTGTCTTCTAAAGACTGCTGCATCTCTGTCTTAATTAGGGGCTGTAATGGTTTGCTAGAACCCACTTACAGTCTGTGAGCCTTGGGCCCACTGCCAACATAAAGACAGACCCATAGGATCATGCACATAGATCAACTGGACTGGAACTTATAGATATTGTACATGTAATGTACATTGGAAGGAATGCGTTAATTAATTAGTTGACATTCGGTGTCAAGGTAATTAATTAACATTGGGTTGAATTTAATTTAATGAATAAGTTTACATAATGTAATTAATTAATTTATTAATTAATTGAATTACATAAAATAAACAATTAATTAAATAATTATCCTAAGTAGGAAAATTAAATACATGTATTGTATTTACTTAAGTGTGATTTAATTTTATGTAGGGGTAATTAAATTTAGCCAAATGGAATTAAATTACATAGTATATACTTTTTAATTAAAGTTTATTTATGTAATTATAATCCTAGTGGGCTTAGGTTTAATTAACCTAATTAAAACCCAATTAGACAAGGTGTCTATATAAGGGCACACTTAAGCAAGAAAAACCTAATTCAACTCTAATTAATTGCTGGAAATTTCAGCCACCAATAGCAGCCCCAAATAGCCGAAAATCCCAGCATTAATCCTCCATTCCTTCGCGTCTTCGGCTAGCACCGGTTCCCGCTCAATAGTTGGCCGTGCACCGGACTTTGGAGATCGCACTTTCAAGAAACGATTCTGCAGCAGTCTCTAGAAGAGACGAATCCGGTGAGTTAATCTCTCTTGATTCTTATTTGATTTTATTCTAATCAATGGTAATTGGACACGATAGGTGGATTCTAGGAAATTTTAAACGGTGTGTTTTCCGCTGCACCACGTTACTTTTCCAATGACGAATCCCAACATTTGGGAGCTGTAACTGTTTGCTAGAACCCACTTACTGTCTGTGGGCCTTGGGTCCACTGCCAACATAAAGACGGACCCACATGATCGTACACATAGAATGACTGAAAGTTGACAAATCAGAATTGGAACGGAAACCAAATTAATTGAGTTGTTGGCATTAGGTTATGTCATGATTAATTCAATTATTTAGGGATAAATTTATTTGATTTGATTAATTAATTACATGTAGTAAATAATTAATTAAATAAAATAATGTTTCCTTGGTGGAAATTAAAAATACAAAGGTTGTATTTATTAAGGGTGACTTTATTTTAACTTCGGGTTATTTTAATTTGATGAAATTTTATTTAATTGTATCAATTAGGATTTTATAATATGGTTTTATTTAATCCTAATGATATAAGATAAATCAATTAAATCAAATTAAATAATCTATTGTTTTAATTAAAATCCTAGTAGGCTAAGGAGTATATATACTAAAAGAGTATATATAGGAAGCCTTAACCTAATTCTCCTCAACCCTAATAGAGAATTTTCAGCCACAATAAGAAAATTATAGCAGCCCCCTTTTTGGATTTTCTCTTGGTTTTCGTTCAATCCGTTCGCTAGCATGAGTCCCGTTCGAAAGTCGCTCGTGTACCGGATTATGGAGGAAACGCTTTTGGGTTTCTGCAGCAGTCTCTAGAGGAGACAATTAAGGTGAGAAAACTTATTTTCTCCGGTCTTGATTTCATTCTATTAATCTACATGTATCTTGGGCTTTGGAGTCGAGGAAAATTTTAATTGGTATTCTGCCTCGTGTTTAATTTTTCCTGTGACGATTCCCTACATAGCCTGTCAGCACAGAGTTTTGTTAGGCCTCTATGATGAAGCTTCTTGATTATCCTTCATCTAGAATTGCCTAAAATGTTGGCCTGAGAAGCAAAGAATAGATTCTAACTCATCCTAAAATGAATCAAAAACCTCAAAATCGACAAAGGAGATTTACCCTTTGGAATATGGGCTGACGGCATAAATCAAGAGGAGGCATAACACAATTTCAGTGGGTTAAGCTATGGAAGAGAGCTGCTTAAAGTGATACAGATGGATCTTAAAGAAGAGCTGTACGGCCTAATTTTGGAGGCAGATACGCTATACGACTCATCCGTAAAGTTAGAAAATGCAGGCCAAGTTGACCCGCTTGAGGCAAAATGAAAAATCACTTTCAAATGCAACAAACATTGAGAGAAATGATTATGGAGGGTAGGATTTCATTACAAGAAAATTAAGTAAAAGAAGAACCAATTTTTTCTCCCAAACACCAACACTCTCCATGGCCTAACTCCTTTACACCTTCATCATCTTCATCATCAACATTTTTTTCACTTTTAAAAAGCAAATCAACTCCAAAAATCCAAGCCTAAACCTTCCTCAACACTTAAACTATGCTTTGATACATACAAACACGATGGTTCAAAGTTATCTATGATTGCATTGTAATCTCCAGTGAGTTTCAATCCATTTTCACAAGTAAGAATCAGTTTCAAAGCTTCAAGGAATGGATTCAGACAATTACATCAAAATCTGGATAAACACATTAAAGGTAACTACTAAGAGGCTATAAAATCTAATCTTTTCATTCTTGCATTGTTTTGATTTGCTTATGTTGTGTTGATTTTACTGAAAATCAAAAAACAAGATTTATGTAAGTTTTGAAATTGTGTCGTACGGCCCATCTTGAGGGATATTTGAGTCGCACGGTTCATCAATGGCCCATGAGCTATACTGCTGCAATTTTCTTTGTTTTCTTTTTTTTTTTTTTTTTTTTTTTTTGTAATCTGGGGTGAAAAACTCTGATTCCTAGTTTAATCCATTGATAGACCCCCAAAAGATCTCAAAATCCAAAAGGAGAAAACCCCAAAACGAACTTCTACGTGTTAAAATCAAAAATCAAAATATGTTTTCCCTGTAAAAGTTGGGCCACAGGGCCCATATTTGACCTTCATCCGCTGAGCCGCACGGCTCTCTTAATTCATTTCTAGTATCATCTTTTCGTTTTCATTTATTCTTTATGCATGCATTCATCATTACAAAATTGATTTTGGGTGTTTATGTGTTTTTCAACCTAGTTTTACTCCTAAAGCATTACTAAAACCCACTCGAAAGGGATTTCTAACAAATCCCTAGATATCCGACTCACACTACCTTTCCTATTCTAGGCTACACGACCCTTCTTTGAATCTTTTGAGCTATACATCTCATCCATTAAGCTGCATGGCAATTCTCATTCATTCCCAGCATCACTTTTTATTCTTATTTATTCTTTATGCATTCGTTCATCATTATAAAATTGATTTTTGGTGTTTATATGCTTTTCAACTTAGTATAATTCTTTAAGCACTGTTTAAAACATGAAAGGGTTTTCCAATAAATCCCTGGATGTTCGTCTCACCTTGGGATGCTTAACAATATTGAAATTGGTAAAACTATTTTTCGAAATCGTTTTCTATAGATCTAAAATATAGGGTGTTTACAAAATTGTTTTCCAGGTCTAATTGGGTAAACTTGTCGGGTTTTCCTGATTCTCCCTTAAATGTTTAATCCCAAGCTATCTGAATATCCCATTCTATCTTGTTTGAGTCCAACGTGTATATATTTATCTGTATCGCTAACCTCTGTTTTGCAGATAAATTTATGCTAGGTTAGATGTATGCTAGATTTCTATTCTTAGATTATTTCATGTAGGTGTTTGTAATCCCAATCCCATTTTATCAATTGTATCCCCTAAGGTAGTCTCTATGATATGGTTGTAATAATTTTATTTTCTGAATTTATTTAACGCTTTCTGTATAAGCATATAGCATATAACTAGGGTTGAACATTGAATATGGAATTAAAATAACAAAAAGAGCATATCGAGTATAGTTAAACGCTATTTCAAAATAAAGCAGATATAAGTGATTTGTCTAGACTAGAATCTCTATCTTAAAGGTATAGAAATCCCTATCAGGCTTGGTTACCCCACAATTTCCTGGTAAGAGCTAAACCAGGTGGCAACTTTTGTCAACCTTTAAGGAACGGGGAATTGGTTCTTCATTCCTCATTGTTTCATCTTTTCTCCAACCACTCAAAAACCATTTTTTCCTAAGACCATTTCAAAACCCATAAGCCCTCTAGCATTGGCCTTGCGGCGGTGCTCGCTCTTGAGGATCACCTGCTCACATTAGGTTACATGATACAAGATCGATCCACTTTGAGAATATTAAATGGCCCAATGTATATGAGGTTCTCAAGTAGTAGGTTTATAGGATCTTTAGACTTGTTATTCCTATCGGCCTAGATGTGAACTCACATGCTTTAAAGTACGCCTAATAGACCTGTAACAAGGTGTCAAGTATAGGTATGGTTGGGTATGGCAGTGATCATTATAGGACTAGGAGGAATGTGAAGGGATATTCTACTCTATTAACTTATAGTAGATATCGCTAGCCACTTGATGAGTAGGACTAATAAGAGTGTGGCCACACCCAATTAAGAAATCACTCGGTGATTACTCATTTGTGAACTTTGTTCTACTTGGAATCAAGGAATGTCCATGCAGCTTTAGATGGTGACATTGCCATGCCTCTTGCAGGACATCGATATCATTGGCAGAGGATGTATAAGTTACTATAGGGTTTATGCCTCGTATAAGATGAATTCCTTCGTTTTATTTGGGTAGTTGCAATAGTTTGCTGGAACCTACTTGCAGCTTGTGGGCCTTAAGGTTTTGGGGCCACTGCCAATATAAGAAGAACCCATAGGATTGCAAAAAAAATGTTTGAACGGGATTATCACGGACTTTATATATATTGGTTATATATTATATGGAGCTTTATGTTAATTGTATTTATTGACTTTTTGGTAAAGTCAAAATTAATATAATTAACTACGGGAGAAATTTGATTTGGTGTAATTAAGTAATAAGACGAAATAATCTCTTATACATGGTTTCTATTTATAAATTAAGAGAGGACTTAATTAAATTGAGGCTTATTTAATTTAATTTATTGAGTTTAATTTATACGATTGGATTTTATCATATGGTTATGATTTAATCTAATTAAATTAAACTAAACTAATTAAATAAAATTAACAAATCAAATCGAATTTAATTAAAAATCTAATATTTTATACACGGGTATCAATACATATTTTCTCCTTAGAACCCTAACTTAACTTTTAGCCACCACACTCACAGGCAGAGGGTTTTGACTAAGAGAGAAAAGTTTGGTTAGCTCCATTTTCGGTCCTGTACTAGCACACTATTGCGTTTGGCAGGCAACCGTGTGCATGAGGGTGGAGATTCTTTGCGCAAAAGTAAGGATTTAATACAACCTCTATTGCGGGGATGGCATAGGTATGATTTAAATCACTTTTTGGTTAGGTCTTGTTGATTCTTGTTCCATAATCTATTCAATTTTTTCCAGGAATTGATTTAAGTGCAAGGCAAAATAGCTTCCGCTATGCTTTTAATTTTTTGTTTTTGCACTGGGAGAATCCCAATAGTTTGCAACTTTCTTCATGCAATTCTCCATTGAGAAATTAACATCCATTTGATGTAGCTATAGCCCTAGACTTGTAATTATAGCCAGGATCAATCTTATGGACAACAAGTGAGAAGGTTTCCTTAGAATCTATCCCTTCCTGCTCTGTATAGCCCTTAGCAATTAGGCGAACCTTGTATTTTTCAATACTGTCATCAGCCTTGCGCTTGGTGTAAGCGCCAGGTTTTCCTGACCTCTATGCTGAGAATTCCTGTGTCACCTATTGAGCGAAAAGACTTGAATCGGACTTGAAAGCTACCAGAATGTCACCCGGAGTGTCTCAAACATCCTAAAAACCAAGCTATTTGCAATCCAAAATCCCCGAAAAGGTCTCCTGAGTGGTTTCTAGGGTTTTGGGTGCGCGTCCGATTTTTCAAATTTTGCTCCGGCTTTTGCTTAAGCCACACGGCTCTAGCTTTTAAGCTAGAGCCGGGTGGCTCTAGACTTTAGCTGTTATGAGCACGGGTTTTTTCCCGACCTCGGTGATGAAAGCTATTGTTACCTTTTTTCATGGATAAACGTGAAGCAGATTCGGATCGACCAGGACGTCGGAAATTTCCCGGATAGCCCGGAGGTGTGTGACAAGTCCTAGTACGGAACCTGAAGAATTCGAGCGGATATTTAAGAAAACCGAAAAACAAACCAAAGAAAATAAGTGAAAATGTAATTTTCTGGGCATTACAGCCGCTCGGCTGTAATCTCCTTATTTCCTTTTTTAGGCAAAATCAGCATTTAATCCGGTTTTTAAGCAAAATAGGAATTTTGGCACTACAGCAGCTCGGCTGTGACTTACAGCCGAGCGGCTGTAGACTACAGGGGTGCAGCTGTGACCTACAGCCGCGCGGCTGTAATCGTCAGTTTTCCTTTTTTGACGAAATCAACAATTAATTCCGATTTAATACCAAAACAGGAGATATTTAAAGACCCTAATCGGGAATTAGGGTAGCAGGGAGGCAGAAAAAGCAGAAAAAAAAGAGAAACTTAGGGAGAAAAAGAAGGAAAAATCATCACATAGTTTTTTTTTTAGGGTTTTTAACACAACAACACACAAAAAAAGAAAAAGTTAGACAAAAAAAAGGAAAAAAAAGAGGGGTTAGAAGAAGAGGGAACACTCGAAAATCAATCCTAGAATCTTCCTCGTGGTTCGTTTGGGGTTCGGAAAACACACTTTGCTCGGGTTGTCCGTGACTGTGAGACGTTTCTGGCATCCAAATCTTTTTTTTGTGGTCCAAGCGCTGGAACACACACAAGGTAATTTTCTGAGAGGCCTTAAAAATCCATTCTGTTATCTTGGTTGTGATTCAATTGCATGATTTGAGTTTTTCGCGGTTGGTTGGATTTTTTTGGACTACAGCCGCCCCACCCAAGATCACAGCCGCGCGGTTGTAGCCTACAGTCGCGCGGCTGTGACCTAAAGGGGTACGACTGTAGTTCTTTTTCTTTTTTTCTTTCTGTTCTGTGGGAGTTTTTTGACTACAGCCGCGCGACTGTGATCTATAGGGGCGCGGCTGTGATGCTTTATATTGGTTTTTTTTTATTTTTTTTTATTTTTTGAGTTTTCTGTGATTACAGCAGTCCCATGTGATCACAGCTGCCCGGATGTAACCTACAGCTGCACGGCTGTGACCTATAGGGGCGCGGCTGTAACCTACAGGGGCCGAAGCTCTATCGGCTGAAATCGATCGATAACGCTCCCACCCTTCAATTTAATGTGTTTTTCATATCTATTATCGATCCAATCACATCCCTGCGTGCTTCGATTCCTTGTTCTTCATTTTTTTATGGTTGGATGTGATGAAATTTGGTGATTTTGGACGATTAGGGATTTTTGGATTCGATTTGGTCCATTTCGGTTCTTTTCTGTTGGTTTTAATATTTTTCCATAAGTCCTAAATCGCCTAAAATCATCAAACTTTGCAAAATGATCTTCGAAAACACGAAAAGTAAGTTGGAATCGATTCTAGAGCATTACAGCCGCCCGGCTGTAAGCTACAGGGGCACAGCTGTAAGTACAACCGCACGGCTGTAGCCTACAGGGGCGCTGCTGTAATATTGGCAGAATTACAGTTTTGCTTTTTTGGGTCCCAAACTTGTAATTTTGCATTGAAAAGATGAATTTTGGTGTGTTTGCATACTTTTGGACCCTAGATGGATGTTTGTTTTAGGCCCACACACGAACGGGACCCCCAGGTCCCGGGATATCCGGCCCTCTAAAGTTGGATAAATGCATGTAAACGAGCCAAACCGCTTTTAAAACCGATTTTTCATCCATAAAACCTACAGGGCGTTTGAAAAACCGTTTTCCAGGTCTAACCGGGCCGACCGATCGGGTCGACTCGGTTACCCCCTTTGCATGATCCTGTTTCCTAAAATACCCCTATTCTATCCTATATGAGTCCTTGTTGTGATTTATTTATCTGTGCTAATCGTGTTTGGATGCAGCTTTTATTTTTATGTTATTTTTATTTTTGAATGTATTTTATAGATTAAATCGTGTATCTAGGCAATTGTAATTTTTTTTTTTTTAGATCATCGTGTATAATAGGCGATTGTAAAAGGTGAGGATGAGAGTTTTTCTTTTTCTCGGGTTGTATGATTTGGCCTCTGATTTACTTTTCTGCACTTTTACTTTTCCGTATTGTTATTTTGGTTTTATAATTATGTCATATGTATGAGCATTGGCTAATAATAAAAGAAGGGATAAAATGAGTAGAATTAAGTGAATGAAATGTCATATTACGAAATAATGATTAAAAATTAGTGAGGATTAGTAGATATGTTGCCCGAACCTCGAATCTCTGGATTAGGTACTGCGTCTACACTTGGTAGGGAGATGTACTGGAATTTCCCGGATGAGCTGATCCGGGTGGCGACTCTGTATCTAATCTCGAAATTCGTGTTTTGAGATCTTTAAGTTAAAATGGGATTTTTTAAATACCTATCTTTCTAAAATTCACACTTACAACTAAGTTTTCTACAATACTTTTTCAATAAAATGAAAGGTTTTTTTAAGAGAGATTAAAAAACCGTTTTCAAAACTAAGACATAACCACCCAAAAAGAAAATCCCCAGTTCCCGCTTCACTGCGCGTTCCGAAAACGGTCGTCCGCTCATAGTGGCGACTCTGCTGGGGAGTAACGGTTTCTTCAAAAGAGTTTTCACAAAAAACTTAAGGAACTTAGGCAACAATTGAAGTATATCCTCACTTATGGTTGATTATTAAATCGTAATTCAATATTTCATTCACATTGCATAAAGCATGACATTTTCTCTTCTTAAACCCCTCCAACACTCATTTAAACCCAGTTTATTTCTAAAGGTGACCTACCTCTTCCGCTAGGATTGGAGGCACCCGAGGAGGTAAACCACTCATAGCCTTGTACGAATCCCTTCGTTTGGACCCTTGAGTGGGGAGAAGTGAGGAGTATATTTTTGCTATGGGAACCTGTACGACCTTTGGCTTGACTCATACCTTCATGTATTGGCCTAGCAACTTCCCTTTAGGATTACCAAAACCACATACTTGAAAATGGACATCGAGAGTAACCCTTTGGTATCCCCCGTTGATGCCAAAGAGACCCAATACCTAGGAAGAATGTGAGACCAATCGAATAGAGGAATAAGGTTGGAAGGGTGAGCATATTTTTGTGTCTGTGCTAATGTTTGCTCTATGGTTGTTTTATTTTCGACCTTTTCATACGACATAAACAAGCATCATATGTATGCCATATTCTAATCACTTTCTTTGTGCAGCCATTTTAGAGCATCCTCATACGTGTGTGTTATACTAACCATATTTTTGTGCAGCCATAATCATTTTCCGTATGCCACATTCATTTTGTGTGCTCAGGGGTTCATAAAGCATACACGACATCATCTTGCATGTCATACATTCTAACCACATTCTTGTGCAGCCATTTGCATTTTTGTATGACATAGGCATCCACATCATATCATTTCATTAAAAATGTAAGGATGTTCTAAGTATGCCCTTCACGACCATTTCATAACATATCGGGAGTCCCCAAGGCTACCCGTACTCCGCCTGTGCACTAGTTTGCATTTGGCTGTCACATCACATTATTGGAAGACCACAACGGTTTTAGGCTTGCATTTGTGTGATGGACCACACGAAATCATCACATCATGATCATTCACATTTGGTGTCATGGAGATGCCTTAGTTTTGCTTGCGTGTCCCAATTCATATTGGATTGTTACATAACATCAACAACCCATCTGAGGTACTCCACGAGTGCCGAGCTAGATTTCACATTTAGACATTTCATAGCTTCTCTAAATCATGTAAGGTGTTCCACGAACACCGAAATGTTGTCCATGTTTTGATTCACACGTGACTTGTATGTGACATCACTTCATGTAGATGCTATAAAAGCATCAAACGTCTGTTTGTGGGACGGTTCCCTCACGACCATTTTATGTCATCACATTGACCTACAAAGCGTCAAACTTTTGTCCGTGTGTCGGCACACATGCCACCATTTCACGACATCCCCTAGGTGCCCCAAAGGCACCGAACCTCTGTCCGTGTGATGGCTCGCACGTGACGTTATTGCATTGTCTTGTGTATAGCATAGGGTATGCTTGGAACATCCAAAACAAGAGAAAGAAAAGCACTAAAACTATCCGTAGCATCATCCACATCCATGAGACATCATCCACCCATGAGCATAAAAGTGCCATTTAGAGTGTCAAGTCTAGGACCACGACATCCATCCGAAACTCTAACCTTATGCTGATTGTACAGTTTGGAGTCACATCTCGGGAAGGCTAATTCGAGTTGAATCAGAACCAAACACACCAGTTCAGTTAATTCGATCAGAACTGGTCACCATGGAAGGAATCAGTTCAGGGTCGGATTCAGATAGGGAAGTCGAAGTTCAGTTGCCTACTCTACCGGTTGACAATCAGGCATTGTTGGAAGAGGTTGACAGAGCAGACATGGCTGGCGGAAACAGTGGAAGTAGTGGAAACAGTGGAACCAATGGAACCATGCCCTTCGACATGGCTGCCTTTATGAGGAGCTTCTTAAGCTCAGATGAGTTCAGGGCTACCCTTAGGGAGCAGGTGCAGGCGGTGATGACTACCCTCCCTGTTCCAGTTGTCCAACCAGCCCAGACCTCGGTTGGGAACGAAGGACGACAGCCTGTTCAAGCCACTAATGGAACCGGGGGGAATACTCCTAGCGGGATTGGCGGAGTTGCCAATCACAGAGAGCCGGACTGTCAGTCCGAAGAGGATGGGGCTTTTGAGAAGGCGAGGGAAGCCTCGATTGAGTCGATGCTGGAGAAACGGCTCAACCAGAAATTTTCAGATATAGATGCTATGATGCCCAAATTGAAAGAAATGGTCCACTTCAACCCTATCAAGTGTGCTGATCCTACGACATTAGTGGCTGATGCAGAAGGACCCCTCCCGGCTGGTTTTCATATGCCATACCTCCCTCCTTACACCGGAGAAGGACCACCGGAAGCTCAGTTGGATAGCTATGTGAGATTGATGACCAGTATGGGGATTGGAAAGGGTCATCTTCTGAATTTGTTCCCTACTACCTTGAGAGGCGCTGCAGCAAAATGGTACATGAAGACGCCATTATATACCCGTTCCACTTGGGAAGTTTTAGCTGATGCTTTTGTGAAGCAATATGCCTACAACACACAAGTTGAGACAACTCTCTAGGATTTGGAGAGGATCCGCCAAAAGCCGAACGAGTCTTTCCCGGCATATTACAAACGGTGGATGGATGTGCAGGTTTTGGTGGATGGGGCACCGAAGTTGGAATCTTTGATTGTGAAGCTTGTGGATGGCAGCTTGCCCCAATATAAAGACAAAATGAAGCTTAAGAGATTCCATTCTTTCAGCGAGGTGGTGGAGTTTGCCAAGCGTATTGAACGGTACGAAGAAGAAGAGTAGAGAGGCAAGCAAGGTTCAGGCTCCTACAGAAACAACCAGGGGTACTCCCCAGGGTACAAGAGTGGAAGTTCCAAGACCACTGTGGTAGGATCTAGTTCAAGGACAACACCAAAGGCAGCCTTTATTGAAACTCAGGAAGCAGAAGTAGCTACCGTGAGTCAGGGGAGAGCAAATGTTCCAAGAATTACCAGTCCGTGGGCGGAGTCAATCAGTCGAATCTTTGCCAAGTGTAGAAAGGCAGGGGTGCTGCAGAGTTTGAGACCATTCTCACCTCTAACAGAGGCAGATAAAGAGAATTTTTGTTCTTACCATATAATGGCGGGTCACCGTACAAACGAGTGTACCCAATTGATTAAAGCTGTCAAACAGCTGGTCATAAATGGCAAGATAGCAGAGCCGGCTCTGAAGCCGAATGTGCAGAAAAATCCACTCCCCACCTTTGGTAGTCAAGTAAACATGGTGCAGTCAGGCTTGCCAGCCAATTATGTGTTCGCCCAGACCATTAAGGCGAATCCAAGTGTGCGAGCTGTACTGGTAGAAAAGGAAGAAGAGCCGGAGGTGTTTGGAGAGCAGACTGCGGCAGTAAGGGACAAAGTGGGTCCTCTTGATTTAGATGACTTTGAGGCAGAGGATGAGTATGATGAGTTCGAGGTGCAAGAGTCGAAGCTAGTTTACCCGGTGGAGACAAAAAGAGGGACTGTAATAGAGAAAGATGGGCCGGTGATGCACATCACTAGGAGCGGCAAGGTTTATCAACCCATTAGTGCACCACCTCCAGCACCTCCAAGAAGGGACACAACACCGGTGCAGAACAATAGCCCGGTGGTTAGAGAAGGAGACTTGGTTGTGGACCAACTGAAGAGGACATCAGCCCATGCCAGTTTGTGGCACTTGCTTATGGAATCCAAGAGGCAACGAGAGGCGGTGGTGAAACAACTGATGGAGATGGATGCTAACCCCACCATGTCCCCCGATGAGGTGTGTGCAATGATAAGGGGAACGGAGTTGAAGGTTAACAAGGCCCCGGAGATCAGTTTTGGGGTAGAGGACCTCCCACCTGAAGGTGTGAATCATAATAGAGCCTTGTACTTAAGGGTGGAAGTCATGGATAAAATAATGCCGAGCGTGATGGTGGATGACGGCTTGGCCTTGAACATTTGTCCTTCTCAGGTCCTACCCTTCTTAGGGGTGAGTCCTGAAGCCCTCTGTTGGTCCAACACTGTAATCAGAGCTTATGATGATAGTAAAAGAGCTGTCTTGGGGACCTTCTAAACAGAAGTCAAAGTAGGGGAGGTTAAATCGAAGGTGTTGTTTATCGTGATCGATATTCCTGTCACCTTCTCCCTACTCTTGGGGAGACCATGGTTCCATGCTTTAGGAGTAGTTCCATCGACTCTGCACTAGAAAGTGAAGTTCTTAATCGGAGGGAAAATAGTAACGGTGGAAGTTGATGACCCTTCTGTGGTAGCCGCATTGAGTGCTACCGAGCAGCCGATGACTGGGTTTCAGATTGCTGTGATTGCTGACAAGCCTGAGTTTCCAGACTGGATTCATAGGTATTTTGCTAAACAGAATTATAAGCCGGGAAAGGGATTAGGGGCCAAGCAACAAGGAATCCCTGAGTTCAACATTGAGGCTGGGAAGTACCGACAATTCGGGCTGGGGTATCAAGAAGGAAGGGCCAAGCAAGAAAGGAAGAGTGTGAATCTGGTAGATACTTTTGTCCGGGCCATAGAATCAGTATATGATGGGACTCTTGAACCGGTAATTGTAGAGGGAGGTCAGCTCCCTGGGTTTGAAATTTTTGCTGATGTGGTGGATTTCAGCAAGTATGGAGTAGAGCCGGTTGTGAACATGCTGCGTGTCAAAGCTGAAACTGGAAGCATAGGGGTTCAGAATCAGAAAGATGTTGACCAAGTCAGGATTGAATTCGGGAATAAGGGAGAAGCTTTCAAGAAGACGGATCTGGTGAGAAGTGAGAGGGAAGTGGCTATGGGGGCCATTACGAGAGCACTGTCCACCTTAATGAAACCAAGCAAGGGTGCTGAAGAGAAGACATCACCTGTGGAAAAAACACATGAGGACCTGGTAGAAGAAGCGGTAAAGGAACTCACCAAGCTGGTTATGAGGGGCAAGGCTCAAATGACAGAGGAAGAGATGACTGACAAACAGAAAGAAGACCTGGAAGGAGACCTTGGATACTTGTTCGAAGAGGTCGACTGTGCTGCGGTTGATGAAGACCCTCCGCATGTGGAGGATGGAAACTTTTTGAATGTATCTTCTTTTTCTATTTTCGATGTGAACAATTCTACCTACAAGGCATACAATGCAATAAAATCTGATTTTGCTTACTTGTGTGATGTTTTTCCGGATGGAACTGTGCATACATACAAACATTCATTTAATGTCTTTAGCATACATGATGCATCATTGCATGAAATGAACTTAGGGACAGATGATGAACCAAAGATGGTATCCATCTCAAAAGACCTCATGCCTGATGAGAGAAAAGAACTTGTAAAAATTCTACAAAAACACGTCAAAGCATTCGCTTGGTCCTACGACGACATGCCTGGGGTTGACAGAGAAATCGCAGAGCATAGAATCCCGACAGATCCGAAGATGAAACCGATTAATCAGAAACTCAGACGACTTCAACCAGAATGGGCTGAAATGGTTAAGGAAGAAGTGGCCAAACAGATAAAGGCCAAGTTCTTAGAAGTGGTAGAATATTCAGAGTGGTTGGCCAATGTCGTACCAGTCACAAAGAAAGACGGTCGAGTAAGGGTTTGTGTGGATTACCGCGATCTGAATAAGGCGTCTCCCAAAGATGACTTTCCACTCCCGCATATTGACGTTTTGATCGACAGTGCCGCCAGGGCAGCCATGTATTCCTTCATGGATGGGTTTTCGGGATACAATAAGATTTTGATGAATGTGATCGACAAAGTAAAGACAGCCTTCATCACAGAATGGGGAGTTTACTACTACAGGGTTATGCCTTTTGGTTTGAAGAATGCTGGGGCAACTTATCAGCGGGCGGTCACGACACTTCTGCATGATATGATCCACAAAGAGGTCGAGGTTTATGTGGACGATATGTTGGTAAAATTGATGACCTGGGAGGAGCACCCAGCCATCCTGGATAGATTTTTAAATAGGATCGAGAAGTACAATCTTCGCCTCAACCCGAAGAAATGTGTATTTGGAGTCACTTCAGGGAAATTGCTTGGTCATGTAGTCAGCCAGAAAGGGATTGAGATGGATCCGGACAAGATTAAGGCCATCAGGGATACGCTAACACCACAGTCAGAGAAGGAAGTAAGGTCGTTTCTCGGTTCACTACAGTATGTCAGTCGGTTCATTGCGAGATTGACGACAGTTTGCGAGCCAATTTTCAGATTGCTGAAGAAGAACCAGCCTGTGAAATGGAACGAGCAATGTCAGATAGCCTTTGATAAAATTAAAACCTATTTGATGAATCCCCCAGTTCTAAAACCTCCAATTCCAAACAAGCCTTTGATTCTGTAATTAACCATTGAAGAGACTTCTGTGGGAGCCATGCTAGTACAAGAGCAAGAGGATGGGCATAAGCATGCGATCTATTATTTGAGCAAGAAGCTACTAGAGTATGAGACTAGGTATACGATAGTAGAGAAAACTTGTGCTGCTATGGTATGGTTGACAAAGAAGTTAAGACACTACTTCCAGTCATACAAGGTTCAGGCGGTGGCCAAGGTGGATCCCATGAAGTACTTATGCCAAGCTCCAGTATTAACGGGAAAGTTATCAAGGTGGTTGCTTTTGTTGTCAGAGTTCGACATAGAATATGTGACAAGGAAGATAATCAAGGGAAGAGCCGTAGCAGAATTCCTAGCTAACCAGCCAATAGATTCAGACTATGTGGAGAATTTAGAATTTCCCAACGAACAGCTGGCGGTGGTGGAAGAGGAGTCGAATAGGTGGGTGATGTTCTTCGATGGGGCGATGAATAAACACGGCGCAGGCTTGGGGGTAATCATTGCTACACCCGAAGGAGAAATCATTCCTCTGGCAAGGCGACTTGACTTTCCAGTGACCAATAATGGGGCTGAATATGAAGCATGTCTCTTTGGCGACTAAGAAATAAAGGAATAATCGCTTCGACCCTATCTCAAGTTGGTTTGGGAAAGGGCAAGGGTATTCAGTCTGTGTGAATTCCGACATGTACCAAGGGAGGAAAATCAGATGGCAGAATCTTTGGCTACATTGTCATCAATGTGGGAAGGCCCCTGAAAACAACCAATACAGCCGGTCATCCTGGAAATCGCTCAGAACCCATGCTATTTGTCAGTCAATACGGTTGCGACTATTGAGGCACGCCCTTGGTATTATGATATTCTATTGTTCATCTAGAACGGTCAATATCCTGAAGGCACCAATGAATCTGATAAGGTTTCCCTCAGGAGGTTAGCAGCACAGTTCCAGATATTTGAGAATCAACTTTTCAAAAGGACAACTAATGGAGTTCTCCTGAAGTGTATCACGGAGAAAGAAGCAGTCGTGGTTATGAAACAGATACATTCCGGTGCTTGTGGCCCGCACATGAATGGTTTGGCTCTAGCAAAGAAGATACTGAGGCAAGGATACTTTTGGCTCACTCTACAAGCCGATTGTATCAAGGAAGTTAAGAAATGCCACGAATGTCAAGTGTATGGAGACCTCAATCATCTTCCCCCTCTTGAACTTCAAGTATCCTCGACTCCATGGCCGTTCACAGCTTGGGGTATAGACATAATTGGAGAGATAAGGCCGCCTGCTTCAAATGGGCACCGATTCATTGTTGTGGCTGTAGATTATTTTTCTAAGTGGGTCGAAGCAGAATCATTTGCTAACATCACTGCCAAGAAGATGGCCAAATTTATAGAAAGGAGCATCTTCGCAAAATATGGGATCCCTCATCATGTCGTGACCGATAACGGGGTACAATTCCAAGGGGTAACGGCACAGTTATTCCAAGAGAAGGGGATCGAGCACCACAAGTCATCCCCGTATCGCCCACAAGCCAATGGGGTGGTGGAAGCGGCCAATAAGTCCATCAAAAAGATTCTGTCAAAGATGGTGGTAACCTACAGAGATTGGGCCGACATGTTACCATTGACTTTGTGGGGATACCGGACACGCATCAGAACCCCTACTGGAGAAACTCCGTATTCACTGGTTTACGGGATAGAAGCAGTGTTACCGGTAGAAATGGAAATCAGATCGTTAAGAGTGGTCATAGAGGCACAGTTGCCGGAGTCTGATTGGCTTCAGTCGAGATATGAACAGCTAGCACTGATTGACGAAAGGCGTCTTCAGGCTTTAGATCGGTTGCCAACTCCTTACTTCAAGGAACGACGAACGTCTTCAGACGAACGACGAACGTCTTCAGACGAACGACGAACGTCTCCTTACTTCAAGGAATGCCAACTCCCTAAGCTGTAAAATTACCAAAATACCCTTCCCTTTCACAGACACTGAATGGCAAGGAGAATCCGATCTGGGCAAGTCCTCTGCTTCACAATGGAGTCGAAGCATGTCCCTGGCAAGTCGAACACGATCTGGGCAAGTCCTCTGCTTCACGATGGAGTTGAAGCATGTCCCTGGCAAATCAAACAACATCTGGGCATAGTCCTCTACTTTGCAATGAAGTCTAAGCATGACCCTAGAAAACGTCGGAACAATTCGGGCAAAATCCTATACTTCGTATCAGAATCGAAGCAAGACCTTGAAAAAAATCAAATCAATTTAGGCAAGACCACTGTCTCAAAAGCAACCGAGACAGGTCCTTATATACATCCAAACAAGTCGACATGAGGAGAACCCCTCAGGTAGGTTCTCTTTTCCTTCCACCGTGCTCCCTATCACGAGACCAAACTCGAATCGGACACAAGCACCCGTTCAAGTCGACTTTGGTAGTGTGAGGGGCAGCCTGTGATCACGGGTTTTTTCCCGACCTCGGTGATGAAAGCTATTGTTACCTTTTTTCACGGATAAACGTGAGGCAGATTCGGATCGACCAGGACGTCGGAAATGTCCCGGATAGCCGGGAGGTGTTTGACAAGTCCTAGTACGGAACCCTGAAGAATTCGAGCGGATATTTAAGAAAACCGAAAAACAAACCAAAGAAAATAAGTGAAAATGTAATTTTCTGGGCATTACAGCCGCCCGGCTGCAAGCTACAACCACGCTACTGTAGTCTACAGCCACGCGGCTGTAATCACCTTATTTCCTTTTTTGGGCAAAATCAGCATTTAATTCGGTTTTTAAGCAAAATAGGAATTTTGGCACTACAGCCGCTCGGTTGTGACCTACAGCCGCGCGGCTGTAGACTATAGGGGCGCGGCTGTAATCGTCAGTTTTCCTTTTTTGTCGAAATCAGCAATTAATTCCAATTTAATACCAAAACAGGAGATATTTAAAGATCCTAATCGGGAATTAGGGTAGCAGGGAGGCAGAAAAAGCAGAAAAAAAAAAAGAGAAACTTAGGGAGAAAAAGAAGGAAAAATCATCACATAGTTTTTTTTTTTTTTTAGGGTTTTTAACACAACACGCAAAAAAAGAAAAAGTTAGACAAAAAAAAAAAAAGAGGGGTTAGAAGAAGAGGGAACACTCGAAAATCAATCCTAGAATCTTCCTCGTGGTTCCGTTCGGGGTTCGGAAAACACACTTTGCTCGGGTTGTCCATGACTGTGAGACGTTTCTGGCATCCAAATCTCTTTTTTGTGGTCCAAGCGCTGGAACACACACAAGGTAATTTTCTGAGAGGCCTTAAAAATCCATTCTGTTATCTTGGTTGTGATTCATTGCATGATTTGAGTTTTTCGCGGTTGGTTGGATTTTTTTGGACTACAGCCGCCCCACCCAAGATCACAGCCGCCCGGCTGTAGCCTACAGCCACGTGGCTATGACCTAAAGGGGTGCGGCTGTAGTTCTTTTTCTTTTTTCTTTCTGTTCTGTTGGAGTTTTTTGATTACAGCCGCCCCATATGATCACAGCCGCCCGGCTGTAATCTACAGCCGCGCGGCTGTGATCTATAGGGGCGCGGCTGTGATGCTTTATATTGGTTTTTTTTATTTTTTTTGAGTTTTCTGTGATTACAGCTGCCCCACGTGATCACAGCCACCCGGCTGTAACCTACAGCCACGCGGCTATGACCTATAGGGGCACGGCTGTAACCTACAGGGGCCGAAGCTCCATCGGCCGAAATCGATCGATAACGCTCCCACCCTTCAATTTAATGTGTTTTTCATATCTGTTATCGATCCAATCACATCCCTGCGTGCTTCGATTCCTTGTTCTTCATTTTTTTATGGGTGGATGTGATGAAATTTGGTGATTTTGGACGATTAGGGATTTCCGGATTCGATTTGGTCCATTTCGGGTCTTTTCTGTTGGTTTTAATATTTTTCCAGAAGTCCCAGATCGCCTAAAATCATCAAACTTTGCAAAATGATCTTCGAAAACACGAAAAGTAAGTTGGAATCGATTTTGGAGCATTACAGCCGCCTGGCTGTAAGCTACAGCCGCACGGCTGTAGCCTACAGGGGCACGGCTGTAATATGGGCAGAATTACAGTTTTGCCCTTTTGGGTCCCAAACTTGTAATTTTGCATTCTTTTCCCATTGAAAAATGAATTTTGGCGTGTTTGCATACTTTTGGACCCTAGATGGATGTTTGTTTAGGCCCACACACGAACGGGACCCCAGGTCCCGGGATATCCGGCCCGCTAAAGTTTGATAAATGCATGTAAACGAGCCAAACCGCTTTTAAAACCGATTTTTCATCCATAAAACCTACAGGGCGTTTGAAAAACCGTTTTCCAGGTCTAACCGGGCCGACCGGTCAGGTCGATTCGGTTACCCCCTTTGCATGATCTCGTTTCCTAAAATACCCCTATTCTGTCCGATATGAGTCCTTGTTGTGATTTATTTATCTGTACTAATCGTGTTTGGATGCAGCTTTTATTTTTATGTTATTTTTATTTTTGAATGTATTTTATAGATTAAATCGTATATCTAGGCAATTGTAATTTTTTTTTTTAGATCATTGTGTATAATAGGCGATTGTAAAAGGTGAGGATGAGAGTTTTTCTTTTTCTCGGGTTGTATGATTTGGCCTCTGATTTACTTTTCCGCACTTTTACTTTTCCGTATTTTTATTTTGGTTTTATATTTATGTCATATGTATGAGCATTGGCTAATAATAAAAGAAGGGATAAAATGAGTAGAATTAAGTGAATGAAATGTCATATTACGAAATAATGATTAAAAATTAGTGAGGATTAGTAGATATGTTGCCCGAACCTCGAATCTCTGGATTAGGTACTGCGTCTACACTTGGTAGGGAACTGTACCGGAATTTCCTGGATGAGCTGATCCGGGTGGCGACTCTGTATCTAATCTCGAAATTCGTGTTTCGAGATCTTTAAGTTAAAATGGGATTTTCTAAAAACCTATCTTTCTAAAATTCACACTTACAACTAAGTTTTCTACAAAATGCTTTTTCAATAAAATGAAAGCTTGTTTTTAAGAGAGATTAAAAAACTGTTTTCAAAACTAAGACATAACCACCCAAAAAGAAAATCCCCGGTTCCCGCTTCACCGCGCGTTCCGAAAACGGTCTTCCGCTCACAGCTGTACGGCTCTAGACTAGAGTCGTACAACTCAAGTACAAACTAGAGCCGTATGGCTCTAATGGGTGAGCCAAGTTTCTCTGCAAAGCAGAGCAACTTGGCTCTGCAGAAGGGATATGTGGGCAAAATCAGAAAAAGCAGGCGGCCATTTAATGTTTGAAATGATGAGGGGAGTGGAGTACAAAAAGAAAGCCAAAATCAAATCAAGAGAGGAGGCTTTTTCATCTCTTAGGCAGAAAAACAATTTTCAAGACATAGAGAGAAAAGAATAATAGAGAAGAAGAAAGAAGGGACCGAAAGAAGAAAACCAAGTGAAGCCCCAAAAACACAAGGACCAAGACCTAAAATCAATCTTAAAACATTAAACACAAGTTGCTTAACCTTTTCTCATTGATTCGGGATCGTTTGGGATTCGTTTCGGCTTGTTTTGGATCGTTGTGGTTTTCGGCCGGTTGAGTTCCCAAGATACATTCCAAGCTTTCAATGCGTTTCTTGATGTTCAAAGCATCAAAACAACATCAAGATAAACTCTAAGAGCCTTAAACCTAGTTGTATGGTCTTTTCTGTGCGTTTTCTTTGTTTCTGCAACTTTCAGAAAGCGGATTGCTCGAATAGAGTTGGGCAGCTGTGTTCTTCATGAACACAGCCGCACGGCTATGTTCATGATGAACAGAGCCGCACGGCTCTGTTCTTCAGGGACAGATTTTTGATTTGTCCCACTATAAATCGGGGTTGTTTTATCCGAATCGGATCCGTAGTCCAGCATTAGCGGGCCCCCAAATCCTATAAAATCCCTGGAAAATATTGAAAACGAGTGAAATGGTATTTTCACAAATGTTTTTTGTGTGTTTATTGCACTTTGAACCCTAGATGGATGTTGAATTTTGGAAACCGCACGAACGGAACCCTGGATTCCGGGATAACAGACCCACAAAAATGGAAATTCGCATGTAACCGAGCAAAATGTTTTCCAAAAATTGATTTTCCAGCACAAAAATTACTCGGCGTTTCAAAACCGTTTTCCAGGTCTAACTGGTCCAACCGATCGGGTGAACCCGGTTATCCTCTAAGTGCATGCCCCCGTTTCCTAAATTCCTAATTTTGTCCTATTTGAGTCCTATCTGTATGTGCAATATAAATTGTGCTAACCAACTTGTTTTGCAGCATTTCTTTTTACTATTTTTTTTACTGTAATTAATAGAATTTCATGTATTTTTAGGCGGTTGTTGTTGGGATTCGTCATTGGAAAAATAACGTGGCGCAGCGGAAAATACACCATTTAAATTTCCTAGAATCCACCTATCATGTCCAATTACCATTGATTAGAATAAAATCAAATAAGAATCAAGAGAGATTAACTCACCGGATTCGTCTCCTCTAGAGACTGCTGCAGAATCGTTTCTTGAAACTTCGATCTCCAAAGTCCGGTACACGACCAACTATTGAGCGGGAACCGGTGCTAGCCGAAGACGCGAAGGAATGGAGGATTAATGCTGCGATTTTCGGCTATTTAGGGCTGCTATTGGTGGCTGAAATTTCCAGCAATTAATTAGAGTTGAATTAGGTTTTTCCTCCTTAAGTGTGCCCTTATATAGACACCTTGTCTATTTGGGTTTTAATTAGGTTAATTAAACCCAAACCCACTAGGATTATAATTACATAAATAAACTTTAATTAAAAAGTATATACTAAGTAATTTAATTCCATTTGGCTAAATTTAATTACCCCTAAATAAAATTAAATCACACTTAAGTTAATACAATATATGTATTTAATTTTCCTACTTAGGAAAATTATTTAATTAATTGTTTACTTTATGTAATTCAATTAATTAATAAATAAATTAATTATAACATGTAAACTTATTAATTAAATTAAATTCAACCCAATGTCAATTAATTACCTTGACACCGAATGTCAACTAATTAATTAACGCATTCCTTCTAATGTACATTACATGTACAATTTCTATCAGTTCCAGCTCAGTTGATCTATGTGCATGATCCTATGGGTCTGTCTTTATGTTGGCAGTAGGCCCGAGGCCCACAGACTGTAAGTGGGTTCTAGCAAACCATTACAGCCCCCAATTAAGACAGAGATGCAGCAGTCTTTAGAAGACACTCACCCGGTAGTAATCTCATAGTGTCTTTTGCCTAACGATATCGATATGAATAAACAAGAGGCATGGTGTCCGTCATCCTCTTCTATTGTTTATTATATTTCTTGATCTTGAGTTGACTGATTAATCAAATAAGCAACCAACTTATTTGGGTATGGCCATACACTTATCAGTCCCACTCATCAAGTGGCCAATGATATCATCTCGGTGTTACCCGAGTGGCAATTCCATCATTTCATCATCAATATCAACATGTTCACTGGTCCACCCAATCATACCCGTATTTAGCATCCTTTTAAAGACCTGTTAGGCGTATGTCAAAGTGAACCGGATTCCATATTGATATTATAATGAAATCTGGTCTGAGGACAAAAGAGACCTACTCAAGAAAGACCTATGACGTGACAACCATGTGGCTTTCTTATGCGGATCGATCCAGTCCCATGTCAACGACATGTACTTATATTCATGACTAACTATACAAGTACTATGGCTAGTTAAGAACTACCATACAATCATCGAATATACAAGTCTGTGGTTCTGTTCGTTCCCACGATTAGAACAGACCTGGGATAGGTTTTATGATTATCAATCAATGGATACTCTACTCATATTATAGCACAAGATATAAATGAAATAGATTAATTACCTTCATTAATGTGACACAAATAATGTATTCATACAATAGGTCTCAATGTATAATACAAAATACAAGAATCCAATGCCTTAAGAACTAGGGCACACCAACAATCTCCCACTTGCATTAGTTCCAAGTGGGCATTGCCCTAATTCCTATAGATCTAGTATGACCGTCGTGCTGTGTCTATAACAGCGCTTTGGTCAGTGGATCAGCGATATTATTCTCGGTGTCAACCCTCTGCAATGATAAGTCACCTATGTTCACGATCTCCCGAATGAGGTGAAACTTTTTGAGTACATGTTTGGATCTCTTGTGTGACCGGGGCACCTTAGCTTGTGTGATGGCCCTATTATTGTCACACAAAACATCAACTGGGTCTAGGATAGTGGCACTACTCCCAACTCAGTTATGACTTTCTTGATCCAAACGGCTTCCTTTGAGCTTCGCACGCAGCTATGTACTCAGCTTCCATTGTAGAGTCAGCAATGGTGGCCTGCTTTGAGGACCTCCAACTAATGGCATCGCCATTCAAGAGAAAAACATAACCAGACTGTGACTGGTTCTCATCCTCATCGGTCTCAAAGCTTGCATCAGTGTAACCTGACACTACCAGCTCATCTTGACCTTTATACATAAAGAAAGCATCCTTAGTCCGATTAAGGTACTTTAGGATTATCTCGACAGCCTTCTAGTGTTCCTCCCTGGGGTCCGACTGGTACCGGCTGGTCATACTTAGTGCAAATGCTCCCACTAACCATCTTATACACACAGGGCCTTTAACTTGAAACACCACTTGCAACCTATCACCTTAGCACCCGGAGGTGGATCCACCAAGTTCCATACTTGGTTATCGTGCATAGATTACATCTCAGCCTCCATGGCTTTGCACCATTGATCTGAGTGTGGGCTTTCAACAGCCTCTTGATAGGTCTTGGGCTCCTCTTGGTTAACGACCATAAGGTCCCCATCATCAGTCATGAGAAAGCCGTACCGCTCTCGCTGATGACGTGTCCTACCAGACCTTCTAAGGTCCTGTGCAACCGGTTTTGGTTCCTCAATTTCTTGAGTAGTCAGATCGGTTCCCGAAGCATCCTCAGCAGTAGCTACAGGAGTTTGTGAGTCTTGAACTTCTGAAATTTCAATATTACTCCCACTGTCTCTCTTGGAAAGGAATTCCTTCTCCAAGAAAACTGCATCTCTGGCTATGAAAACTTTGTTTTCGGCCTGATCGCAAAAGTAATAACCCTTAGTTTCCTTAGGGTAACCCATAAACTGGCACTTGATAGATTTGGACTCGAGTTTGCCACTTGTCAATTTCTTAACATGTGCATTACAGCCCCAAATCTTCAAGAAGGAAACATTGGGCTTTCGACCTTTCCATAGTTCATATGGTGTTCCCTCAACTACCTTGCTTGGTGTATTATTAAGAATGTAAGCAGCTGTCTCTAAAGCATATCCCTAAAAGGAGACAGAGAGTGTAGCATGACTCATCATCGAGCGGACCATGTCTAGTAAGGTCCTATTCCTCCTTTCTGACACTCCATTCCACTGGGGTGTACCAGGAGGAGTGAGTTGGGATACAATCCCACACTCTTTCAAAAATGAGTCTAACTCTTGGCTTAAATATTCACCCCCTCGGTCAGACCGAAGTGCTTTTATTTTCTTGCTAAGTTGGTTTTCTACTTCATTCTTAAAGTCCTTGAACCTTTGGAGAGCCTCAGACTTATGCTTCATCAGATACACGTAACCGTATCTGCTGAAGTCATCCGTGAAGGTGACGAAGTATAAAAAACTAGATCTAGCACTAGTGCTCATTGGGCCACATACATCGGAATGTATTAGCTCCAATAGCTCTGAGGCCCTTTCAGCAGTCTTGCTAAAAGGTGCCTTTGTCATCTTGCCTCTCAAACAAGATTCGCATGTGTCATAAGACTGGATGTCAAATGACCCTAGCACTCCACTAGAGTGAAGCCTAGCTATGCGCTTCTCATTTATATGGCCAAGTCGACAATGCCAGATGTAAGTAGGATTAATTTCATTTTGTTTAATCCTTTTAGTATTTATGTTATAGATTGAACTTTCACATTTTAGATCAAGGATATATAAGCCATTTTCAAGAAATGTTGTTCCATAAATAATATTGCCACATTGCATAGAAATTCTACCATGTCCAATATTAAATACAAAACTAGAAATATCCAACAAAGAAACGGAAATAATATTCCTGCGCATCGTAGGTACAAAATAACAGTTTCTTAGTTCCAAAACAAGTCCACTAGGCATCTCCATGAAATAATCTCCGATCTCTATGGCCTGAACCCGAGCACCATTTTCGACTCGAAGATCTACTTCCCCAGATCCTAATAATCTCCTATTTCTTAGACCCTGCACATTTGAACAAATGTGATATCCATATCCAGTGTCCAAGACCCAAGATGTAGAAATAGCCAGATTAATCTCAACAACATAAATACCTGAAGCAGCAGTTTTGCCCTTCAGTTGCTCCCTAAGCTTTGGACATGAGCTCTTCCAGTGCCCCTTCTCATGACACTCATGGCAGACATCGTTAGGAGAAGCAACCCTTGCTTTAGGTTAGGCCGCCACATTTTTGCCCTTAGCCTTGGCCTTTTGGGCCTTAGCCTTGGCCTTAGATTTGGCCTTTCCCTTAGCAATGGATGTATTGCCCTTGTTCACCAGCAATACCTCAGGATTCTTCTTAAGAGACTGCTCAGCAAGCTTGAGCATGCCCTGCAGCTCAACTACCAATTTATCCAACCCTTGCATATGGTAATTCAAGATAAACTGGTTGTAAGACTCAGGAAGTGACCCGAGAATAATGTCTGCTGCCAAGTCCTGCAGAACTGGTGAGCCGAGGCGGGCAAGTGTATCAATATACCCCTTCAACTTTAGCACATGAGTGCTAACAGAAGTCCCAGCTGCCATCACAGTCGTGCAAAGTGCCTTAGTTGTCAAGTAACGTTCCTGACGAACCTGATCTTGGAACATCTTTTTAAGCTGATCCATCATCTCATAAGCATGCTCGTCCATGAACTGCTTCTGAAGATCAGAAGCCATGGTACCCAGCATGAGGCACGAGACATCTCGGTCATCCCTCACATGCCGATCGTACTGCTCCACCATCGCCGTGGTGATGCCTCGACCTGCGGGAGGGCCAGCTGGTAAAGGAGCATTCAGTACATACTCCTTAGACTCTTGTCTAAGAACTATTTGTAAGTTCCTAGCCCAGTCCAGGAAGTTAGTCCCCGAAAGCTTCTCCTTCTCCAAGAGTGACCTAAGTGAGAGTGAGTTGTTGTTTGTTGCAGCCATTTAAATTGCTTAACTAAAATGGGATTATCTACATGGAAGAAATCATTGCTTGAGTTAGAAATAAAGGACTTGTAAGCCAATTCAAATTAATAATCTGATTTTAATTTGTTTGTTGGTGTTGTTAATTGGCTGACTTGACCAAGATCCATAACTTATCAATGACTGGCCGAACTAGGGCTCGCTAACCAACCATTGAGTCGTTTGGTAGGACAACCTATCCAATCCTTCCACGAAGGACTCTTGGTTTGATGGGCTTATTGACAATTTACCCATCTGTGCTTAGGGCCCGCTCTGAGCTAATGCTACCCATGTTGAGTCAAACCACCATTCACATCTTAACCATGCCAAGTATCTTAACCCTCGACGGCCCACCAAATACTACAATGTACCCAGCTAGGGCATGGCGCACATTGCAGCATCAATGGGAGGAAGGGGTGTGAATGTGGGAAGTACTTTTAAGCGACTCAATATTTTAATTTTCGGATTATAATTAAGTGATACGGCTTAGCATGCATAAACGTGGGTAATAATCTGGTGATCCATACATCCATATTATATGACATGCAATAGCATACTTAATTTAAAATAAATGAGATCCTATGAGCCTTTAATTACAACCTAATGAAAAACTAGATATCCTATCTAATTCTTCTTGGGCCAGACTGCAATCCTTCTTGGGCTCCCACCATGGGCTTTCTCCATTTGGGCCTTCCTCCATACTTAATGCAATTACAATAATTTTGTAAAATAAAATCTATTCTAAAATTACATCAAAATAAAAAAATGGCACGCAGGCCATAAAATCTATTCTATAAATGTTAAGTCGAGTTACTTAGGGTGAAATCGCCAATTTTAACAAATGTGACTAAGGCCCATAAAGGCCCAATGGATAACATCTGTAAATGCAAAATTAACAATTTTGCTCCCACTTGAATTTGGGTTGTCACAAATTTGAAATTTAGCTCTCCCAATTTTAACCGGTGTCACGGTTTATTGGGCCAATTTCACAAAGTCCATATTCAATTTAATATGCAAACAATTAAATTAAATATGCATGCCAACAAAATAAATAATTTGAATACAAATTAATTAAAAAAAATTAATTTAATTTGCATTAGGGTCCGGGATACAAAAATACCCGCAAAATCCAAAACTGGACCCAAAACCTGCGCACGGCGCTACTGTCCCGGCGGGGCAGCAGTGCCGCTGCGCGGCAGCAGCAGCCCAGTGGGCTTCTGCCGCTGCTGCCGCTGGATGGAATCGCAATCCATCAGCCCAAATTTTTTTTTATTTTTATTTAATTTCTAAATCATAAACATTCCAGCCAACAAATAAGAATGAATAATCAATAAAAAATTGATTGAAAACCAATTGGGGAAAAAAAATCAAAAACCCCAATCCAAAATTCTAGGGTTCAACAAAACCAAAACCAATTGAATAAAAACCCTAAAATAACAAACTTGAAAGCCATTCTTTCTCAAAGAACGCTTTCAAGAACCAATTCCAATCAATCTAATGGACAAAACCTAGGCTCTGATACCACTGTTGGGATTCGTCATTGGAAAAATAACGTGGCGCAGTGGAAAATACACCGTTTAAAATTTCCTAGAATCCACCTATCGTGTCCATTTACCATTGATTAGAATAAAATCAAATAAGAATCAAGAGAGATTAACTCACAGGATTCGTCTCCTCTAGAGACTGCTGTAGAATCGTTTCTTGAAACTTCGATCTCCAAAGTCCGGTGCACGACCAACTATTGAGCGGGAACCAGTGCTAGCCGAAGACGCGAAGGAATGGAGGATTAATGCTAGGATTTTCGGCTATTTGGGGCTGCTATTGGTGGCTGAAATTTCCAACAATTAATTAGAGTTGAATTAGGTTTTTCCTCCTTAAGTGTGCCCTTATATAGACACCTTGTCTAATTGGGTTTTAATTAGGTTAATTAAACAAAGGCCCACTAGGATTATAATTACATAAATAAACTTTAATTAAAAAGTATATACAATGTAATTTAATTCCGTTTGACTAAATTTAATTACCCCTAAATAAAATTAAATCACATTTAAGTTAATACAATACATGTATTTAATTTTTCTACTTAGGAAAATTATTTAATTAATTGTTTACTTTATGTAATTTAATTAATTAATAAATTAATTAATTACATTATGTAAACTTATTAATTAAATTAAATTCAACCCAATGTCAATTAATTACCTTGACACCGAATGTCAACTAATTAATTAACGCATTCCTTCTAATGTACATTATATGTACAATTTCTATAAGTTCCAGCTCAGTTGATCTATGTGAATTAACGCATTCCTTCCAATGTACATTACATGTACAATATCTATAAGTTCCAGCTCAGTTGATCTATGTGCACGATCCTATGGGTCTGTCTTTATGTTGGCAGTAGGCCCAAGGCCCACAGACTGTAAGTGGGTTCTAGCAAACCATTACAGCCCCTAATTAAGACAGAGATGCAGCAGTCTTAGATCCTCGTGTACTTAGGCGATTGTAAAGTGAGGACGAGGGTTTTTATCTTTTATTCAATTGGGTTGTATAATCGGCCTCTACTATCTTCTTGTATATTTTGGATGTATGTTTTATTTTTCTGCAATTTATTTTCTGCATTTTGCTTTAGCATCGGCTGATTAATATAAACAAATTGGGGTTAAAGAAAGATAATAAAGCAAATTAAATATGGTAATATAAACTGTAAAGTGAAAGCAAGCTAGAGGTTAAGTAAGTCACTTGCCAGAACCCTAAATCTGTGGATTAGGTATGGTAGTCTACCCTCGGTTGGGAGCTGTACAGAATTCCCGGATGAGCTGATCTAGATGGCGACTCTATCACTGATCTCGGGATTTAAGTTTCGAGGTCTTTAAGTTAAAACGGGAAAATGTTTTCTGCAAAGGAATTTGCAAATCAAATCCATGATTTTTCTAAGATAAACAAAACCTGTTTTCCAAAACCAAAACCATAACGAAAACGTTTTCCCCGATTCACTTCGCCACGTTCCAAATTTCGCTTCTAAAAAGGTCATTCACTCACAGTGGCGACTCCACTGGGGATGATGGTTTCTTAAAAAAAGTTTTCATAAAGACTTAAGAAACTTAGGCAACTACCGAAATAAAACCTCGCTTGCAGTCACTTCACTAGTTCATATTACCATATTTATTTGCACCTTGCATATCATGACATTTTCTTCTCCTCAATCCCTCCAACCCACTGATCAGCCCCGGTTTACCCAAGAAGGTGGACTACCTCTTTCGCCAGGATTGGAGACACCCGACGGGGTAAACCACTCATAGCACCGCATGACCTTACATCGTGTTCTACAGTGGGGAAGTGTGTAGTCGCTATGGGAACCTGTACGACCCTTGGTTTTCACTTTGGTCCACATGTAATGGCTTAGCAACTTCCCCTAGGATTACCAAAACTTAAATTCAAAATTGAACATTGAGTGTGTGCCTTTGGTATTCCCCGTTGATGCCAAAGAGACCCAATACCTAGGAAGAATGCAAGACCATTCGAAAGGAGAAATAAGGTTGGAAGGGAGCGCATATTTTTGCATGTGCTAACATTTGTTCTATGGTGTTTTCTATTTGACTTTTCACGAAACATCAAACATGCATAGCTTTCGTGTGCCATTCTAACCACATCTATATGCAGCCATTTTTAAACATCGATATATGCATGACGCTAATCACATTTTCGTGTAGCCATGACATTTTATTCGTGTGCCATTTGCATCTCACGTGCAACATTTCCACGAAACATACATGACATTTGTAAGCACCGGAATTTTACTTTCAAAAGAAAAAAAAAAGAGTACAGTCGTACGACTCTACCTACAATCGTACGACTGTAGATCGCGGCAGGTCAGCCAACCCATACCTCAAAAACCGAAAAAAAGCAAGAAAAAAAAAGGGGGAGGTGAGGCAGACAAAAAAACAGACAGAAACGAAAAGAGGGGACAGAAAAAAAAAAGAGGAAAAAAAGGAAAGAAAGAAAAGAGAGAAAGGGAAAGAAGAAAAGAAACAAAGAAGAAGAAGGGAAGAACTAATCATCAGAAACCCTTGCATTTGGAGATTTTGGACCCAAAAGCTCTCAAACCCTAAGTCAAGGAGAAAAGTCCGGATTTTAGTGGATTGGAGCGATGCCAGGGGTCAATCTTACGGTGGACGCACGCCAAACAGGTAGACACTCCTTTCCCCCTCTCTTTTACAAGCTTTCTGGGTGTCTGGGGTGCTTTCTTTACATTTTTGTCCATTTTTCCTCACATCTGTTTCTGGAAATCAAGAACAGTCGTGCGACTGTTCTTGAATCTGATGAACAATTGTACGACTGTAGTTACAGTCGTACGAGTGTTCTTGATTTCCAGGTTATTTTCTTTCCAGTTTGTTGCAAATAAGATTTTGGCGAAATTTTGATTCTAGACAGCTTACAGTCGCACGACTGTAATTTACAGTCGTACGACTGTAACGTATTTCCAGAATCATAATTTCTGTTTTCATCCTCAAAAATTTCCAAAAAAAATCCAAAAAAAAAAAAATTCAGAAAAACCCCAAAAATCATCAAAATGAATTTTGTTGTGTGCATTCATGACCCTAGATTCAATTTCCAGTAAAATTGCATTTAGAACAATGCCACGACGGAGACCCAGTTCTCCTGAAAACCGACCCACCTCACATGTGTAAAAATGCATGTAAACAGGAAAAATTGTTTTCAAAATGATTTTCCCACAAAACCAAAAATACAGGGACGTTTCAAAATGTTTTCCAAGTCTAACCGGGCCGGCTAGCCGAGCCAACCCGGTTATCCCCTAAATGCATGCCCCCAATTCTTAATTTCCCAATGCTGTCCTATTTAAGTCCAACATGTGACGTGCTATATATATATATATTGTGCTAACCCTCTGTTTTGCAGGTTTTAATTTCTTTTATTTTTAGTTTGGATGTAATTTAATAGATTAAATCGTGTATCCTAGGCGATTGTATTTTTCTAGATAAATCATGTATTCTAGGCGCTTGTAAAAGTGAGGCTAGAGTTTTTATCTTTTATTCGATCGGGTTGTAATAATTTATTGATTTACTATTTTACTTTTCCTGTATGTGCGCTGTATGTCTATTTATTTCAATAAAATTGACTTTAGAATTTGAAATACCATCTACGAACATTGACCAATATTTATTTTAATTAGACACGAAATAAGGGACTTGTCCGGGCCCGAATCTCTGGATAGTGTAGCGGCCGTTCGTCCGGTTCAGCTACATTATAAATTTCCCGGTTGAGCTGAGCCGGGTGGCGACTCTACAATATTCATCGAGACTTAGGTCTCGGTTCTTTTAAGAATTAACTCCATTTATTTTTCAAAACCGATTTTCCATTTAGAAAAACCCTATGCGAAGGAGGGGTCCGCCCGAGATCGTGGCGCCCCTTCCGAAAGGGAGTCTCGCGTTTCGTCGAATACACGTCGTCCGCTCACAGTGGCGACTCTGCTGGGGATTTCTTTAAAATGTTTTCTAAAAAACTTAAAAGAATTTGACAAGCCCTGAAAAGTGTCTAATTAAAATAAGTTGAATGATTCTCGATTGGTATTTCATTTTGCATTTTTAGCTAGACATGCTTGCATTAGATTTAGTATCCATTTATAGCCCGGTGGATTGTTGAAGTGTCGCCTTTGTTTCTCATGGTCTTAGGGGCACGAATACGAAACACCACCCATAGCCTCGTACGAACCCCTTCGTTCAGACCCTTGAGTAGGGAGAAGTGAGGAGTATATTTTGCTATGGGAACCTTATTTATTAACCCGACTTGGACCGAACTTATATAGGCGGCCCTAGTTGGATTCCCTTAGGATACCAAAATAATTGTGTGAATTATATAAAATCGCGCCTTCATCACTCTCAGTTGGTGATCGAAGAGAACCCCGCCTAGGACTCGGTTAGAAATTTTCGAGACCGACCACACTTGGAGAAATAAGGTTGGAAGAATTCACTTCGTGTGCTACGTGTTACACGCTTCTCAACATTTCATTACATACCATAATCACCATTTTCCATACACGATTGACATTTTCCATACATAAAACATTTTTGTGTGATATTAACCCACATTTTTTTATGCATCCACGTGCATCTTATTTTCGTGTGCAATCATTAAATCATCCATTTGCCATTCATACTAACGATTTCTTTTTCAGCCATGACATTATATTTGTGTGATTAGCATTTTTCACATAGCATACATAACATCATTATGTGTGTCATTCATCCTAACCACGTTTTTGTGCAGCCATTTGCATTTTGTGTGTCATAAGCATTCACGACATATCACCTAAATTAAATTAGGGGCATTCCAAGGATGCCCACTACGATCATATCATTCCATCATATATCGGGTATCCTAAAATACCCGTGTTTTACCACTGCACTGGATTGCATTCGGCCATTCCACCAAATCATTTCATTCAATAGAGATCACAATGGTCTTAGGTACATTTCTATGTGACAATCCACACGATGCATTTCACGACATCATATCCATTCACCATTAACATCATGTAACACCATGACCCACATCAGACCATTTCATGACATTACTACATTATTCAAGGCGCTCCCCGAGAGCCGGATTAGTGCGCATGTAGGGGCATTTCATACCATCTTGAATCATGAAAGGTGTTCCCCGAACACTGAGCCTTTATCTGTGTCCTCGGTACACGTGACTCTTTTACAGCATCATTTCATTTCATATGCTTAAAAGCATCAGAACTCTGTCCATGGGCCGGTCCCATGCGACCATTTCATGTCATCTCGTAAACCCTTAAAGCGTCGAACTCTGTCCGTGTGTCGGTACACACGTGACCATTTCACGAATTCATTGGGTGCTCTAAAGGCATCGAACCCCTGTCTGTGTGGTGGTCCACACATGTTCTTCTGCATAGCATCGGGTGCACTTGGAATGTCCAAAATAAAAAAAAAAGAAATGAATAAAAAAGGTCACATTCATTATCATCCACATTCACGAAGCATCATCCAAGCATTATCATCCATACCATCCAACCATGCACTTTATTAGCCCTAATAGACTTTATGTGCATTAAAGCAGACTAAGCTGGGGCGTCCTAGAACCAGAGCCCAGGCTGCAAGTGCACGTGAGAGCGAGATCAGTCGAATCAAGCAGCGCAATAGAGTCCGGAGAAGAAGCTGCAATGGCTGATCAAACGCCAAGCATTGCTAGCGTTCTGAAGGATTTCTTTCGATCCCAAGACTTCTGGGATATGCTAAAGGAAGAACTGAGGGCTGTTGTTAGGGAAAGTGGTGAAGCTGGTAATGGTGGAACTGGTAAAGAAAAAGAAGGGGAGACCTCTCAACATGGTGCTGATGCTTCGACCAGTATAGAAAAGCTGCAGGAAATTGAGGCAGCTATGGAACAGAAAATGAAGGCCAAGTACTTTGAACTGGATGAGAAGCTAGTTGAGTTGAAAAAGGGAGCCAATATCAGTTTGGGTTCCAGGCAGGGCGTCAATGTGGATGCCATGATAAACAAAGGCATCGAGACATTCCCTGTGGGGTTCTAGTCCCCAAAATTCCTTCTTACAGAGGGCTCGGGTCACTAGAAGCTCACATCAACCTCTATGCCCGTATAATGCTGACCGCGGGTGCTACCAAATAGTAGTTGGTCAACTTCTTCCCAACAACACTAGAAGAAGGAGCTTTGAACTGGTACAACTCTCTAACAGAGGAAGTACAGGCGGATTGGGAAACACTGTCAGTGGCCTTCATCAAATACTATAGCTTTAACACAAAGATCCAAGTGAAGCTATATGACTTGGAAAGGATTAAGCAGAAGCTCGATGAACCCTTTGATGAGTATTATCAAAGGTGGATGAACAAGATGATCCTATTGAAGAATCGGCCCGATGAAGACGAGCTAATTCAGAAACTGATTGAAGGCAACAGGGATGTCTACAGAGACAACATGAAATTCCATGCTTTCAATGAACTCAGCGAGGTCTACAGCATGGCCATGAAGGTTGAGAGGGATGAAGAAGCAAAAGCGGCCAGTCAAAAGGGAAGAAGCTTCAAGCACGGTCTGGGGTATCGATCGACAACTGCCACTGGATCAAGCAGTGGATCTAGATTCGGCTTTACAAACAAGAGTGACCAATCCCTAGAGGATAAGCCAACTGAAGTTGCTGTGGTGTCTCACCAACAAGGAGATCAAGCTGGAGATTCGTAAAATCGAGGCCTATCCCCGTGGACCCTTTCTTTGGCTAAGATTTTTGCGAAATGTAGGAATGGTGGCCTCTTGAGTTCTCTGAAGCCGTTCGAGAAGCCAGCTGAGACACACAAAGGCAAATTATGCTCCTATCATGTGACAGTGGGGCATTACACGAATGACTGCAAGCAACTACTCAGGGCTATTCGTCAACTGATCGCGAATGGGAAAATTATGGAGCCACCTTTGAAGCCCAGTGTGCAGACCAATCCTTTGCCCAGCTTTGACTAGTCCAATCGAAGCGGGCGATGCAGCAGTAAAAGAACACCCTCCGCATGTGGAGGATGTTAATTATTTTGTTGTATCCGTTTTGTTCTTTATCTTGTTTTATGAACAAAAAAGCCCAAAAGGCGTTTAATGTAATGTAATTTGATTTCAGTTATTTGTGTGATGTTTTCATGGATGGAACACTGTGCATGCATACAAACATTCGTTTAATGTCTTTAGCATACATGACACATCATTTCGTGAAATGAACCTAAGGACAGATAAGCAACCAAAATGATATCCGTCCTGAAAGACCTTATGACTAATAAGAGAAAGAAAGATTACAAAATGCCTAGAAGCATGGAAGGCCTTCGCCTAGTCCTATGACGGCGCGCATCGATAAAGGATCGCAAGATATAGAATTACAAAGAATCTGAGGGACAAGTCCAGCCAAGCGGAAATTCCGTAAAAAAAAAAAAAAACACAAGCAAAATAAGCACGGTTACAAGCTCCAAAATAAGAATACATCTATATCATATGATGTTTCGCACCATAGCATCCCCTATAATAGAACGCAAATCCTGGGGCAATAGTACAATCATTCCAGAATAAAGGAGAGAGGCACCATGCATCGCCTCCATACCACCCATAAGCCAGCAAGATGGTTCAAGCAGCTAACAAGCACATCAAAAAGCGCAGCCATCAATCTGCAGGATTGAAGCAGCCCTACAGAGAAAGACAGAGACCAATTTATCAACCCCTTTAACCGGGACAGGCTCAGGTTTCTAAGAATAAAAAAAAAGAGAGTCCGATGGATTGAAAATCACATTGGCAATCCATGCAAAAGTTAGGACAGTGAGGTGAACACCATCAGCAGGAAATTCCGCAAGGACCAGTTGGTGGCAGTCGTGGATTCGGTCGAGACGGATACCATACTCATCTTGTCCTTAATTTCATTTCATATATAATGTGCATTATGCTAAAACATTATCAATGAATGCATGAATGAATGCTTTGCGGTGTTCATTTAAATATCCCAAGTTTGCTTGAAATTGAATTCACATCATGCATCATATATGGCTATATGCTTGTGAGCTTCAACAACAACAATGGAGCAAACCAATCCTACAAGACTTGCCACAATCATCTCATCATCAGAGGGAGTACTGAATTGGAAGTCTTTTTTCCAATTCCAAGACATCCTTAAAAAAAAAAAAGAGATCACTGAGGTGAAAACTGAAAAGGCGCCTCAGGCAAAAATTAGAGTAGCCCGCTAAGCTGAAAACCCATATTGGGCAGTTTAGGCAAAAGTTAGGGCATATGAAGAGCTCGCTGAGGTGAAAACTGAAAAGGCGCCTTAGGTAAAAGTTAGAGCAGCTTGCTGAGTTGAAAACCCACTTTGGCCGGCTCAGGCAAAATTTAGAGCACTTCCAAATTCATAAAGCCTAGGGGTATAGAAGGCGAAACCCCTCCGTCGTTCCCCCAGCAGGAACATTTCATTGATCCCCAACAAGATCCTCTAGATTGTTTCTCAACGACATCGTTGCCAAGAAAATCATCACTTTCTCTCCAACAGTCATCATACTTCCTTATTAGCCATTATATATCCCTAGGAGGATCGCAAGAATTACATAGCACCCAAAAATTTTGCTTCTCCAACTATGGACGATCAATCGCACAACATACCTTCCCCAGCGAGAACCTGGAATGTCAAGATTGAGCAAATGGTGCGAAATGCATTTTCTAAAGTCCATTTGCACATGCACACATTGAAGCATATACATGCATTCAAAACATACATGCATACATGCACATACATACCACAATCAATCCAAGCACAGGTATCCATCATTATCATCGGACTATTCCGAACTAGGATCGCTCTCAAAGCAGAGATGGCACAATGCCGGGGCATCCAGTGGACCTTAAGCTTCAGCATAAACTCAAATCTCAACATATCAAGTCTCCAAGGGGCAGAACAATCAAGCCGTATTTATCCTTGATCGAAGGGGCAAAAATTTTTGTTTCCAAAGTTATCGATCAAGGGATAAATACTCATTCCCCAGCCAACATCAAAATTATCAATCCTAAAGCTATCCCTTTTCTTTATTCAAGCCAGATTTCAAATCCTTGAACTCCATTGCGTTCAAGCATGGTTGCAAATCCTTGAACCCCTTTTCTTTATTCAAGCCAGATTTCAAATCCTTGAACTCCAGTGCGTTCAAGCATGGTTGCAAATCCTTGAACTCATTTTCTTCATTCAAGCTAGATGTCAAACCCTTGAACCCCATTAAGTTCAAGCATGGTTGCAAATCCTTGAACCCCTTTTCTTCATTCAAGACAGATTTCAAACCCTTGAACTCCGTTACGTTCAAGCATGGTTGTAAATCCTTGAACCCCTTTTCTTCATTCAAGCCAGATTTCAAACCCTTGAACTCCATTACGTTCAAGCATGGTTGCAAATCCTTGAACCCCTTTTCTTTATTCAAGCCAGATTTCAAACCCTTGAACTCCATTACGTTCAAGCATGGTTGCAAATCCTTGAACCCCTTTTCTTCATTCATGCCAGATTTCAAACCCTTGAACTCCATTACGTTCAAGCATGGTTGTAAATCCTTGAACCCCTTTTCTTCATTCAAGCCAGATTTCAAACCCTTGAACTCCTTTACGTTCAAGCGTGGTTGCAAATCCTTAAACCCCTTTTCTTCATTCAAGCCAGATTTCAAACCCTTGAACTCCATTACGTTCAAGCATGGTTGCAAATCCTTGAACCCTTTTTCTTCATTCAAGCCAGATTAAAAACCCTTGAACTCCATTGCGTTCAAGCATGGTTGCAAATCCTTGAACCCCTTTCTTCATTCAAGCCAAATTTTGAACCCTTGAACTCTATTACGTTCAAGCATGGTTTCCAATCCTTGACCCTCTTATTCCATTATTTCGAGCCCATCCAATTCCAGCAAAATTTCAAATCCTCAAAATTTCTGTAGATTTGCCTCGGGTAACCTAGACCCGATATCGGCTTATTTCTTCCTCAACTTTGCCTCGGGTAACCTAGACCCGATATCGGCTTATTTCTTCCTCAGCTTTGCCTCAGGTAACCTAGACCCGATATCGGCTTATTTCTTCCTCGGCTTTGCCTCGGGTAACCTAGACCAAATATCGGCTTATTTCCTCCCTAGCATCGCCTCGAGTAACCTAGACCCGATATCGGCTTATTTCAACTGCGGGTTCTTTCCTGTGTCTACGATGCTTTGAGTCGCGTTTCTCAAATTCACATGATCTATCCCAGTCTAAGATCGGGTGGTGAATTTGATCACGCGAGGGGCAGTTGTAAGCGCTGGAATTTTACTTTCTGAAAAAAAAGAGTACAGTCGTACGACTGTAGATCGCGGTAGGTGAGCCAACCCATACCTCAAAAGCTGAAAAAAAGCAAGAAAAAAAAGGGGGAGGGGAGGCAGACAAAAAACAGATAGAAACCAAAAAAGGGGAAAAAAAGGAAAGAAAGAAAAGAGAGAAAAGAGAAAGGGAAAGAAAGAAAAGAGAGAAAAGAGAAAGGGAAAGAAGAAAAGAAAAGAGGAAAAAAAGGAAAGAAAGAAAAGAGAGAAAAGAGAAAGGGAAAGAAGAAAAGAAACAAAGAAGAAGAAGGGAAGAACTGATCATCAGAAACCCTTGCATTTGGAGATTTTGGACCCAAAAGCTCTCAAACCCTAACTCATGGAGAAAAGTCCAGATTTTAGTGGAATGGAGCGACGCCAAGGGTCAATCCTACGGTGGATGCACGCCAAATAGGTAGACACTCCTTTCCCCCTCTCTTTTACAAGCTTTCTGGGTGTTTGGCGTGCTTTCTCTGCATTTTTGTCCATTTTTCCTCGCATCTGTTTCTGGAAATCAAGAACAGTCGTGCGACTGTTCTTCAATCTGAAGAACAGCCGTACGACTGTAGTTACAGTCGTACGAGTGTTCTTGATTTCCAGGTTATTTTCTTTTCAGTTTGCTTCAAATAAGATTTTGGCGAAATTTTGATTCTGGACAGCTTACAGTCGCACGACTGTAACGTTTTCCAGAATTAGAATTTCCGTTTTTATCCTCAAAAATTTCCAAAAAAAATCCCAAAAAAAAAATCAGAAAAACCCCAAAAATCATCAAAATGAATTTTGTTGTGTGCATTCATGACCCTAGATTCAACTTCCAGTAAAATTACAACAATGCCACGATGGAGACCCAGTTCTCCTGAAAACCGACCCACCTCACATGTGTAAAAATGCATGTAAACCGGAAAATTTGTTTTCAAAATTATTTTCCCACAAAACCAAAAATACAGGGACGTTTCAAAATGTTTTCCAGGTCTAACCTGGCTAGCTAGCCGAGCCAACCCGGTTATCCCCTAAATGCATGCCCCCAATTCTTAATTTCCCAATGCTGTCCTATTTAAGTCCAACTTGTGATGTGATATATATATATATATATATTGTGCTAACCCTCTGTTTTACAGGTTTTAATTTCTTTTATTTTTATTTTGGATGTAATTTAATAGATTAAATCGTGTATCCTAGGCGATTGTATTTTTCTAGATAAATCATGTATTCTAGGCGCTCGTAAAAGTGAGGCGAGAGTTTTTATCTTTTATTCGATCGGGTTGTAATAATTTATTCATTTACTATTTTACTTTACCTGTATGCGCGCTGTATGTCTATTTATTTCAATAAAATTGACTTAAGAATTTGAAATACCATCTATAAACATTGACCAATATTTATTTTAATTAGACATGAAATAAGGGACTTGTCCGGACCTGAATCTCTGGATAGTGTAGCTGCCGTTCGTCCGGTTCAGCTACATTATAAATTTCCCGGTTGAGCTGAGCCGGGTGACGACTCTACAATATTCATCGACACTTAGGTCTCGGTTCTTTTAAGAATTAACTCCATTTATTTTTCAAAACCAATTTTCCATTTATAAAAACCCCACGCGAGGGAGGGGTCCGCCCGAGATCGTGGCGCCCCTTCCGAGAGCATTCCGTGTGTCATGCATTTTAACCACATTTTCGTGCAGCCACTTACATTTTTCACTTGACATACACATCCATATCATTTTATCTCACTTAATAAAATGATGATTCCAAGTGTGCCCTTTATGATAATTTCATTCCATAACATATCAGGTACCCCAAAACTACCCTTGTTCCGCCCGTGCATCGGATTGCATTCAGTCATTTCACAAATATCATATCACTCAATAGAAGACCACAATGGTCCTAGATTTATTTCCGTGTGACAGTTCACACAATGTCATCACGTGGCATCAGAAGCACTCATCATAGGTGTCCTGGTGATGCCAAAATCTTGTTTACACATTATGGTTCACATCGGACCATTTCATAACATCATGAAATCATTCAAGATACTCCTTGAGTACTAGATTAGCACACATATAGGGTCATTTTCATAACATTATCAAAATCATGTGAGGTGTTCCATAAACACCAAACCTTTGTCCGTGTCTCGAGTTGCACGTGACTTTTATGCAACATCATTTCATATCATTTGCCTCAAAGGCATTAGAACTCTGTCCGTGGGATGGTCCCTACGCGACCATTTCACTTCATGTCATCGACCTACAGAGCGTCGAAACTCTGCCCGTGTGTCGGCCCGCATGTGGCCATTTCATGGCTATTCATTAGGTGCCTAAAGGCGCCGAACCTCTGCCCGTGTGGTGGTCCACACACGGTCTTCTTTGCATTACTTTTGTATAGCATTGGGCACTATTGGGACATCCCAAATAAAGGAAATTAAAGCATGCAAAGATCATCGTCATTTTCATTTCCATTCATGAAGCATCATTCAAGCATCATTCTCCACGACACCATGTCATTCATTTTGTTGGGGAATTAATCGCACAAAAACAATACGCAGCGGAAATAAAAGGATTAATCCCCACCAAGGACCCATGTACATTGCATTGAATCGGAAGGAGGGTTAAAGAATTACCTTAATTCTTTGAAGATTGAATCAAGCAGGAACCAAAATAGCTTCCCTCTACGGTTGATCCACACGGAGCAATACGTCCACCGCGTGCTAGCGCCGGATTTGAAGAACAATTCTTCGAACGAGAGAAGACCAAAGTTTCAAAAACCTTGGGTGATGGAGAAGGAAGAGATTTCGGCTGGCACTCCAAAGGTGGCTGCTGGAAAAAATCCGCTTCTTATGTGTAGGCTAAGGTTAGAGATTTTAGGTTATAAAACTTCCTTTTATATCCATTAAACTTAATTATAATTATAACTTAATACCCTTATTAGTTATAATTATAAATTAACCCACACAACTTAATATTAATTCTCAATTAATATTAAATCAATTCCATTCTCCATCATACACATATGTATATTGATATTATAATTAATTATATCTCTATATAATTAAATTATAATATGTAGCATACTTTATGCAATATTAATCATATTAATATTTATATATACATATATATATATAAATATATATATCATTATATATATATTTATTCTCTTTCTCATTCATAAATTATTATCCAATAATAATTTATACCCGAAAAGATGAACTTCATTTTGCTCTTTGTGTGTGACCCCATAGGTTCATATTAATTGGCAATAAGGAAATTACCATAATGTCTTTATAGGTCACAAGCGGACTCTAGCAAGCCATTACGACTACCCAATTAACATGATTGGAATGATCCAATACCTATTTATAGAATGTCATATTCCCTTTTGTCTCTTTGATATCATGATTAATCATAAGACATGGTACACTTGTCAATCTTATATAATTAATCATATGCTTTCTCGATCTCAAAGTAAACTGTTTAGACAAATCAATTGATACTCTATCAATTATTTGAGCACGGCCATGCATTTAACAGTCTTACTTATCGAGGGGCCCAGTGATATCGCTCTCTTGATAGAGAGGGACAAAATCCCATATCTGTCACTCACATCCCAAAGCATGAGTCATATTGTACCCAATCACAGCCTTTATAACTACTCTGTTACAAGCAGCGTTTGACTGCGTCAAAGCACAACATGAGTTCATCCCGGAATCAATGGTGACCTCAGGTCAAAGGAATCAGCTAATGACACTACTATAATCAAGATCAGTTGTGACACATGACCATGAACTTGATCTCATAGTGGGTCTCCAGTAACATGTTCTCTAACATATTACCCGTGAGTATAATCTGTATCTGTATACACTATATTCATCTTATGAATATCCATTATCACTCACACTAGTCTTAGTTTGTTATTATTCCCATAATAACAATCGACTAGGGATATTTAGAATAACACGATTTATTCATGGATACTTATCATAAATGCTAACATACAAACATAAATGATAATATTAATCTACACTAGATTAATCTTAGAAGTCAAATTACATAATCCAATATTGGCCTTAGGGAACAATCTCCAACAATCTCCCACTTGCACTATGGCCAATCATACATGTATCTCATACCCATTGACCTACATGACTTTCATGTATTCACTCGTGCAGGAGTCTTTGTCAGTGAATTATTAATTTTACCTTCCGTTGTTACTTTACACATTTTCACTCTCTCTTTAGAGACAGCCTCTCTAAATTAGTGAAAAACGCCTAAGTATATGCTTGTGTCATACAAGGTTCTTACGCATTGAACTATTGTCCCTACAATAGTCTCACAGGATAAGCAATGCTTAGAACAAAACACAACATTTTGTGATGAACTTCTTCATCCAAAATTTCCTTTACATCATATGTAACAATATACTTTGACTACTATTATAGATATTTAGCTATATCATTTTATTTTGAACCTTTCAAAATCATAACATCTCCTTTTAAGAGAATACTAGATCTCGACTGATATATTGCAACTAATTGCAATCAGTTGTATATGTGCAACTATTTACACAGTTAACATAAGCAAGCTTCTATTAAGTCTTTTACATTGAACGCTTTCAATGCTTTGACTTAAGCCAAAACATTCTTTTAGATCTATCTCTATAGATTCCAATTTCAAGAACACAGGCAGTCATGCTTATAACATTAACCGAAATTACTTTCTTAGCCAAGATTTTACTTCTTGCAAGGTAAGAATGTTATTTCCAACAAGCCATATGTCATCCACATATAGCGTTAGGAATACCGATATGCTCCCACTGATCCTTTTGAAACACAAGATTCATCATCCTTTTGATAAAATCAAACCATTTGATTTCTTTATCAAAACTATGATTCCAACTATTTGATGCATGTTTCGATCCTTATAAGAATCTTTGAAACTTGCATACGCTATTTGAATTCTTTGGATGCTCAAAAACTTTGGGTTGTGTCACGTAGACATCCTCAATCATGTTTTCACGTAGAAAACAGATTTTGATATCCATTTGCCATATTTATAATCATATTATGCGGATGTGGCAACAAGAACTCAATTTGACTTGATCATGATTAATGACGAAAAAGGATTTTATCATAGTCCTACTATGAATTTGTTCGTATCCTCATAGTCACTACTATGAACTTGTTTATTACCCCCTTTTGTCACTAGTCGTGCTTTATAAGTTTGAAGATCACCATTCATGTCGGTTTTCAATTTGAAAACTCACTTGCAACCATTGCATATGCATCTTCTAAAAGATTTATCAAAGTCTATACTTTGATTGTCAGACATGGACTTATCTTCAACCTTTGTAGCATCAAGTCACTTATTAGATTCAAAATCTAACATTGCTTCTTCATAAAAGAAGACTTATTCCAATCTAGTAAAACTACATCATGATTTTGAGAAATCCATATCTCTCCTATTCATGTCGTATTCTACTAGACTTTCATTGGACTTGTGTAATTTCAACAATGATCATGAAACCATTTCCATGTTCCTCTTCAACGTTAATGTCACTTTGTGAATTACGAGTTTTGTAGGTGTACTTTACTCCCACTAACTCTTCTAGAAATTAACTCCCTCTTCAAGGGGAAACCATTTCTAGCTACAACTATTTTGTATCCCAAAGAAACACAGGAGTAACAACTCCTATTTTCTTTTTGAGTAATCCAAAATACGACATTTAAATTTAGGTGCCAACTTATTCGAAATAAGCTTTACAGCCCTAAACTTATTCAATGAAACAATTTGGGTCTCTTACCCAACCATATCTCATATGTTGATTCATGAATTGTTTTAGACGGAACTTGGTTCACAATATACACAGCTGCTTTAATGGCATATTTTCGAGAAAACGATGATCAATCTTGACTTCATCATAGATTGAACTATATCTGTATAGAGTTCGACTACTCCCTTTTCGACACAACATACTTTGTGGCGTACTTGGAGGAGTCAATTGTGAGACAGTCCCACAATCTCTAAGATGATTGTCAAAATCTTGACTCAAATATTCACCACTCGGATCATATCTAAGTGACTTTACTATCTTGTCAATATACTTCATACTCCTTTTACAAGCTTTTGAACACTTCAAAAGTTCCAAACTCGTGTTTCATTAGATACACTTATCTAGTGAAAAGTTCCACAAAATAATGAAGTATTAAAACCTCCTTTAGCAGTTGATTTATAATTCATATACATCCACATGTATAATGCTTAATAAATCGATTATTCTTTAACTACTTTTAGCAAAGAACCACTTTTGTCATCTTTTACAATAAACAACATTTGCATGATTCAAGATGATTCATAATCTCATGAATCCAAAAGTCCATTCTCATGGAGTTTCGTAATGCGACTTTGCTTATGTCTCCAAGACAACATTGCCAAAATAGGTTTAATCAAACTATTTGATTCGATCCTTACAGTATTTATGTTACAGATGGGCTCCACATATAAAGACAATTATGTAAATCTACATTTCATAATCATGTCTTTATAAAGTTTATAATTCACAATTATAAAATAAACAACATTTGTTTACTTAAGCCAACAAGCTCAATAGGCAACAAGAGTTCGTAACTCACATGTAAAAGTTCATAACCTTTGAGTAACAACCTTTGCTTCTCTTGCCTATTCGCATTCTACCTTTCACCTTCATAAGGTTTCTATTCAAGTTGCGATTCATCATATTCTACTAATATGAGATCCACAACTGGTATCTAAATACCTTTGATATAGAAACAAAAGTAGAATAGTTAATAAATACTTAAGGTAGCAGTCTTACTGCCTTTCATCTTCTTATAGTTCTCCAAACAAAGTTTGCTATTTCCATTCTAATGAACGATTCATTCTAGAAATGGCAACACCCTTCTTTTGGAGATCTCTCTATGCCAACAGCTTTGGCCTTTAAAGCACTTTCACCCGAACCTTTCGGTCTTTATGCTTTTCGACCTTTCTTTTATCCTTTTCCTTTTGAACCATAAGCACACAATTCGAGGCGGGCTTATCCTTTATGGATAACTTAACATTCTTTTGCATCCTATGCAACTAATTCACAATTTTCCCCATGTCATTCAAATGATAGTTCATCACCAATGACTATCAAATAATGAATTCAAGATCACATCTTAATGCCTTTTGGAGGCCAATGAGAAAATGTTGCCTCAGACACTTATCTTTTCTTGCTTACTAACTGATGGAACATTTCCATTTGTGATGTATCATATACCTCAAGTAAAAACTTCCACATGCGGAAGAATTGGTGGCAAGTGTAAGATAATAAATTTTAAACAGAGTCCCTTCGATGCTTCAAATAAGCATCTTTTATACTCGTGTTACAATTGCTAGTGGTTCATGGGGCAAAAGGATTATTAAGAACATATGATTCCTTTTGGTTGAGAACAATTCTCAATGTTCAATAACAATCGAGATCAAGGTAATAGCAATTATAACTATAATAAAGCGTGTAAAGATTTTATTTAAATGCTCCCACTTAAATTATAAAACCCTTTAAAATATTCAAGTGGGTGAAGATCCAAAATCCATACTTAACCATAGCACTGCTTTGGCATGTCCCTATGATTAAATATAATTTCGGTAGGCAAAGACTCAAAATCATGCTTTAAACCATTTAAACATATTTTGGATGTGCACTTCTTTGCCAATTGCATCATTATGCAACTCTTCTAATTTATGAGATGTATGATGTCATATATCATATTTAATTGTATGTTACTCATCTCATCTTTGCCTCGGGCTCAAACACCGTTTTGATTAACCCTTTGTTAAACCAATTACAACACAATGAGAATCACCATTTCTCATATTATCGCTTCGCTAAGGTCACAACATGCGTACCCGCTTTGGCGTGGCTACCATGATGCGAACATAGTACTTGACTAGTGTTATACGTAATTGGGTGGCAAAAATATAAACTTCATAAGTTTATTTAGGGTTTATTAATTCCTGTGATTAAAATGTATCTCATACAATACATGGCATTAACATTAATCTTTCTAAGTTAATATTAATTCTAGCATGGCATCCAATGTCATACATTCATCTAGCATACATATATCATACTAGGCATGGCATCACATGGCATCAAAATATAAAACATGCAATAGACTCGAAAAACCGTGTTATGGTATGGTTTTATCTACATTGATTTTCATAGGCCAATATGAAAATCAACAGGTCATTTCCTAGGTGGTTGTAACCATCGCATGGTCACAGCTCTCCCGCACCCCTTGGATCCGTCCTCACGTCTTTGTTCCTTGGCATCATCTCATGGATTTACATATTTAACAAAATTGTATCCTATACAATTTTCTAGTAAAATAAGATTTACAAACAATAAATTGCATCCTATACAATTTATCTAGAAAATAAGATTACATAAATACAAACGACTCGCAGGCCGTATTTATAAAAAACTTACATCCACCAAAACCAAAGGAAAACAAAAAACATCCACGGGGTTCAAAAACCATACCACAACACCATGCATAAAATTATCACAATAATTTCATACCTACAAGATTTAGGGTTCAAAGGCAAAATACAATCTTATTGCATTGAGGAATTGATTTGAAAAGGCTAAATGTGTAGAAACAATTTCTACACGGCAGCACCAAGGGAACACGGCGTGCAAAACCGGTTTGCACGGCGTGCAGCACTTGCACGGCGCCGTGTTCCTCGCTGTGTCTCAGCACGCACGGAACCAATTTCCGGTTGCACGCCGTGCCAAAACATCACACGGCATGCACTTCATGTTTGCAAAGGCGTGCAGAGCCTGCACGCCGTCGTGTTCCGAACTGAAAGCCAATACTGGAAACAATTTCCAGTTGCACGCCGTGCAAAGACAGCACACGGCGTGCACAGCATGTTAACACGGCGTGCAGCACCTGCACGCCGACGAGTTCGGAACTGAACTCATATCTGGAAACGATTTCCAGTGCACGAAATGAGCAAAACAATTGAAGAAAACACATCATTCACAATGATCAATTCCAAATCAACTCAAAATAGTTATTCACAATAACAGAACAAATCATTCATAATGACCAACATTGAAATCAAATTTCAATTTGTTATTCACAATAACAAAAGAACCCTAAATCAAAACACACAAACCCTAACATGCATTTTGATCTAATCAAAATAACAGATCCAATTCAACCAATGCACAAGTGGCTCTGATACCACTGTTGGGGAATTAATCGCACAAAAACAATACGCAGCGGAAATAAAAGGATTAATCCCCACCAAGGACCCATGTACATTGCATTGAATCGGAAGGAGGGTTAAAGAATTACCTTAATTCTTTGAAGATTGAATCAAGCAGGAACCAAAATAGCTTCCCTCTACGGTTGATCCACACGGAGCAATACGTCCACCGCGTGCTAGCGCCGGATTTGAAGAACAATTCTTCGAACGAGAGAAGACCAAAGTTTCAAAAACCTTGGGTGATGGAGAAGGAAGAGATTTCGGCTGGCACTCCAAAGGTGGCTGCTGGAAAAAATCTGCTTCTTATGTGTAGGCTAAGGTTAGAGATTTTAGGTTATAAAACTTCCTTTTATATCCATTAAACTTAATTATAATTATAACTTAATACCCTTATTAGTTATAATTATAAATTAACCCACACAACTTAATATTAATTCTCAATTAATATTAAATCAATTCCATTCTCCATCATACACATATGTATATTGATATTATAATTAATTATATCTCTATATAATTAAATTATAATATGTAGCATACTTTATGCAATATTAATCATATTAATATTTATATATACATATATATATATAAATATATATATCATTATATATATATTTATTCTCTTTCTCATTCATAAATTATTATCCAATAATAATTTATACCCGAAAAGATGAACTTCATTTTGCTCTTTGTGTGTGACCCCATAGGTTCATATTAATTGGCAATAAGGAAATTACCATAATGTCCTTATAGGTCACAAGCGGACTCTAGCAAGCCATTACGACTACCCAATTAACATGATTGGAATGATCCAATACCTATTTATAGAATGTCATATTCCCTTTTGTCTCTTTGATATCATGATTAATCATAAGACATGGTACACTTGTCAATCTTATATAATTAATCATATGCTTTCTCGATCTCAAAGTAAACTGTTTAGACAAATCAATTGATACTCTATCAATTATTTGAGCACGGCCATGCATTTAACAGTCTTACTTATCGAGGGGCCCAGTGATATCGCTCTCTTGATAGAGAGGGACAAAATCCCATATCTGTCACTCACATCCCAAAGCATGAGTCATATTGTACCCAATCACAGCCTTTATAACTACTCTGTTACAAGCAGCGTTTGACTGCGTCAAAGCACAACATGAGTTCATCCCGGAATCAATGGTGACCTCAGGTCAAAGGAATCAGCTAATGACACTACTATAATCAAGATCAGTTGTGACACATGACCATGAACTTGATCTCATAGTGGGTCTCCAGTAACATGTTCTCTAACATATTACCCGTGAGTATAATCTGTATCTGTATACACTATATTCATCTTATGAATATCCATTATCACTCACACTAGTCTTAGTTTGTTATTATTCCCATAATAACAATCGACTAGGGATATTTAGAATAACACGATTTATTCATGGATACTTATCATAAATGCTAACATACAAACATAAATGATAATATTAATCTACACTAGATTAATCTTAGAAGTCAAATTACATAATCCAATATTGGCCTTAGGGCACAATCTCCAACACATTTGCCATCCCTAACTCTCCACCTATGATGTAGGACCATACACACGTGAGACTAGAAAAGGCTAAAGCTCCATAAAGATAGTTCACAGAGTAAGCTGGATCGACCAAGGGCAAGGTCTCAGGCTTTGAGGGCTGTTGGGGAATAGAAAGCAGTAGAAACTAATAGTGATTCTGATTCCGGAGAGGAAGTAAAGATGGTCAATCAAACACCAAGTCTTGCTGATGCTCTGAAGGATTTCCTGAGATCTCAGGATTTCCCTGACATGCTGAAAGAGGAGAAGCAGGCTGTTGTGAGAGAGAGCGGGGAAATCGGGACCAGTAGGCCCAGAAAGGAAAAGGTAGATGAGTGTTCTAGTATAGGGCTGATGTCTCAGCCAGTGTAGAGAAGTTGTAAGAGATGGAGGCAGCTATGGAAAAGAAGATGAAGGCGAAATACTTTGAGTTGGATGAAGTAGTCACCGAGCTGAAAAAAGGGGCCAACATCAGCCTGGGCTCCAAGAGAGGGGTAAATGTTGATGCAATGATCAACAAGGGCATTGAGACCTTCCCCATTAGGTTTCAAGTGCCTAAAGTCCCTTCCTACAAGGTGATTGGCTCACCGGAGGCCCATGTGAACCTTTATGTCAGAATCATGCTGACGGCAAATGCAACCAAGCAGCAGCTGGTTAATTTCTTCCCGACCACACTCGAGCGAGGCGCACTGAGCTAGTAACATTCTTTATCCGAAGATGTGCAATCAGATTGGGAGGCCTTGTCAGCATCCCTCATCAAATACTATAGCTTCAAAACCAAGATCCAGATGAAGCTGTATGATCTGGAAAGGGTTAAACAACAACAAAATGAATCCTTTGATGCTTACTACCAGAGGTGGATGAACAAAATGATTCTGCTAAAGACCGCCTCGATGAGGATGAGCCAATCCAGAAGCTGATTGACGGGAGTAGGGACATCGTCCGAAACAACATGAAATTCTACTCTTTTAGTGAGCTTAGTGAAGTGTATAGTATGGCCATGAAAATCGAGAGAGACGAGAAAGAAAAGGCAGTGAACCAAAGGGGTGGCAGAGGCTCCAGACATGGTTTTGGGTATCGATCAACTATTGCAACTAGATCAGGAAGTGGATCTGGTTCCAGCCCTATAGACAAAAGTGGGCAATTCTCAGAAGATAAGCCAGCTGAAATCATTGTTATGTCCCAGCACTGGGGTGGCCAAGGTGGAAATTTGCAAACTCAAGGCCTATCCCCTTGGACTCTTTCTTTCGCCAAGATTTTTGTGAAATGCAGGTACGGTGGTCTTTTGAATTCTCTGAAGCCGTTTGAAAAGCTGGCTGAGACTGACAAGGGAAATTTCTATTCCTATCATGTGACAGTGGGTCACCACACAAATGACTGTATGCAATTACTGAGTGTGGTCCGACAATTGATTGCTGAAGGAAAGATTGTAGAACCACCTTTGAAGCCCGGTGTTCAGAATAATCCTTTGCTTTGCTCAACTTTAACTGATCTGCCCGTTCAAGCCATTGAAAAAGATGACGTAGCAGTAGAAGAAGACCCTCCGCATGTGGAGGAAGACAACTATTTTGACGTATCTGTTTTTGTTTTCTATTCTGTTTTGTGAATAATTTGGCCCACGGGGCGTTTAATGTAATGCAATTTGATTTCAATTACTCGTGTGATATTTTTCTGGATGGAACACTGTGCATACATACAAACATTCATTTTATGTCTTTAGCATACATGACACATCATTGCATGAAATGAGTTTAAAGACAGATGATGACCCAAAAATGGTACCCGTCTTGAAAGACCTCACGCTTGATAAGAAAAAAAAGAGAAATTGCAAAGTATCGAAGAGCGCATAACCGGCTTCACCCCGATTCTACCATAGGCATGAATAGGGATCGACAGAGAAGTTAGCAAATGCCGGACTCCAAAGGATCTAAGGGTGAAATCAACTGAGCAGAAACTCCACGGACCCAGATCAGATAAAGAGGGGAAACCGTGATAGGAGAAACTAATGTTGCTGGAAAAACAAGACTATACAAGACAAGCAGACATCAGTTCACAGCCATGACTGTCAACCACCCAACGTAGATGAAAACGGAGTCGACCATGATGTCACAGCCTTAAAAAAAAAACATGCGCCTAAATTTAGGAAGGAGAACACATATGCATGATACAAAATTCCATGTTCCGTCATGACCAAGAGGAGACTATAGTTTCAAGGGGCAACGGCACATGTGTTCCAGAATAAAGGGCTGGGCATCGATCATCAACTCGACATCATCCACGAGCCGGTGGGGTGACGGAAGCAGCCAACAGATCTGTCAAAGGAATTTTATCAAAAGTGGATTGGCACGCCATTATTCGCCTTGCTAAAACGATGGACTGGCATCAAAGCATTCACCAGGGAGGCGCCGTAGTCATCGACCTTCAAGGTGGAAACGGTTCTACCAGGAAAAAGCGAGACCAAGCTGTCTACCCCATGAATCCGGACAAGCTAAAAAAGAAGGATAAAGAAGTACGGTGGATAGAAAACCAAAAAGGCGGTCCACGTAAAAATTAGGACAGTCTGGTGGATCGAAAACCGAAAAGGCTGTCCATGCAAAAATTAAGACAGTCCGATGGGTCAAAAATCGAAAGAACGATCCATGCAAAAGTTAGGACGATGAGGTGAGCACCACCAGCGGAAAAATCTGTAAGGACCGATTGGTGGCAGTCGTGAATTCGGTCAAGATGGATACCATTGCTGATTCCATTTTTAATCTCATTTCATCTATGATGTGCATTATGCTAAAACATTATCAATGAATGAATGAATGAATGCCTTGCTCTATACATATAAATGTCCCAATTCTGCTTGGAATTGAATTCACATCATGCATCATACATAGTTGTGCACATCTTTCGCTTACATGCGTTGCATTCACCAAAAAAAAAAAAAGCTCGTTGAGGCGAAAACCGAAAAGGCACCTCAGGCAAAAATTAGAGTGGCTCACTAAGCTGAAAACCTACATTAGGTAGTTTAGGCAAAAGTTAGAGCTCCTTCAAAAGAAGCTCGTTGAGGGGAAAATAGAAAAGGCACCTCAGGCAAAAATTAGACCGGCTCGCTAAGCTGAAAACCTACATTAGGCAGTTTAGGCAAAAGTTAGAGCACCTTCAAAAGAGGCTCGCTGAGGTGAAAACCAAAAAGGCAGCTCAGGCAAAAGTTAGAGCAGCTCGCTGAGCTGAGAACCCACATCGGGCAGTTTAGGCAAAATTTAGAGCACTTCCAGATTCGCCATTCCTAGGCGTAGAAACGAGGAACTCTTCCACCATTCCCCGACAGAAGCTCTTCTACTATTCTCCAACAGAATCCTATACACTATTCCCCAACAAAACCATCACAAAGAATGCCACCACTTTCTCTCCAATAGTCATGGGACTTCCCCAACGGCCATTGCATATCCCCGCGCATCCCCAGTAGGAGTGCCAAAATCACATCACATAAAGAATCTACTCCCCAGCTAGATCAACTATGGGTGTGATGTGCCTTCCCTAGCCAAAGGCACGTCCCAATCTCCCCAGCAAGGGCATAGCATTTCAAGACTAGACGAATAGCGGGAAATGCATCTCCAAGAATCCATTCGCACAATCATGCATTGAAGCATGAACATACAAACATTCAAAAAATATGTACATAAGCATACACACATCACGGTCAATCCGACTACAAGTAACCTACCACTATCGTCGGGTCGCTGCGAACTAGGACCACTCTTGAAGCAGAAAATAGTCCAACATTGGAGCATCCACCAGGTCTTAAGAGACAAGTCAAAGCCGCGTAGGTCTAAGCCTCAGCATCTCAAGCCTCTAGGGGCAAGCCAATCAAACTGTATTTATTCTTGATCGAAGGGGCAAAAATTTTTGTTTCCAAAATTATCGATCAAGGAATAAATACTCATTCTCAACCTGATTCCAAAATTATCACTCCTAAAACCCCACTCAAGCTAGATTTCGAATCCTTGAAACTCCTTCAAGCAAGATTCTTAATCCTTGATAAACACCTCTCCAAGCCAGATTTTAAATCATTAAAACTCCTTCAAGCCAGATTCTTAATCCTTGAAAATCCTCAAGCAAGATCTCCAATCCTTGGACCTATTCAATTCAAGCAAGATTTAAGATTCTTGAACCAAACCTCCCCAAGCTAGATTTCAAATCCTTGAAACTCCTTCAAGCAAGATTCTTAATCCTTGAACACCTCTCCAAGCCAGATTTTGAATCCTTGAAACTCCATCAAGCCAGATTCTTAATCCTTAAAAACCCTTAAGCAAGATCTCAAATCCTTGGACCTATTCAATTCAAGCAAGATTTAAGATTCTTGAACTAAACCTCCCCAAGACAGATTTTGAATCATTGAAACTCCTTCAAGCCAGATTCTTAATCCTTAAAAACCCTCAAGTAAGATCTCAAATCCTTGGACCTATTCAATTGAAGCAAGATTTAAGATTCTTGAACCAAACCTCCCCAATCCAGATTTCGAATCATTGAAACTCCTTCAAGCTAGATTCTTAATCCTTGAAAACCTCTCCAAGCCAGATTTTGAATCCTTCAAAACTCCTTCAAGCAAGATTCTTAATCCTTGATAAACACCTCTCCAAGCCAGATTTTTAATCCTTGAAACTCCTTCAAGCCAGATTCTTAATCCTTGAAAACCCTCAAGCAAGATCTCAAATCATTGGACATATTCAATTCAAGCAAGATTTTAGATTCTTGAACCAAACCTCCCTAAGATAGATTTTGATTCCTTGAAACTCCTTTAAGCAAGATTCCCAATCCTTGAAAACCATCCAAGCTAGATTTTGAATCCTTGAAACTCCTTCAAGCCAGATTCTAAATCCTTGATAAACTTCTCCAAGCTAGATTTTGAATCCTTGAAACTCCTTCAAGCCAGATTCTTAATCCTTGAAAACCCTCAAGCAAGATCTCAAATCCTTAGACCTATTCAATTCAAGCATGATTAAGATTCTTGAACCAAACCTCCCCAAGCTAGATTTTGAATCCTTGAAACTCCTTCAAGCCAGATTCTTAATCCTTGATAAACCTCACTAAGCTAGATTTTGAATCTTTGAAACTCCTTCAAGCCAGATTCTTAATCCTTGAAAACCGTCAAGCAAGATCTCAAATCCTTAGACCTATTCAATTCAAGCAAGATTTAAGATTCTTGAACCAAACCTACCCAAGCTAGATTTCGAATCCTTGAAACTCCTTCAAGCCAGATTCCTAATCCTTGAAAACCTCTCCAAGCCAGATTTCGGGTCCTTGAAAACCAATTCAAGCAAGATCCTAAATCCTTGAGACCATTCCAAATCTCCAGTAGATCCATCGCGGGTAACCTAAACCCGATGTCAGGCCCAGATTAGCTACAGCTCAGGTATGTCTTTCTTTCCTTCTGCTTATGGTGCTTCAATTCGTGTTCTCAAATTCCCTCAAGTAACCCAGGTCAAGTATCGGGTATTGAATTTGATCACGCGAGGGGCAGCTATAAGCGACGGGTTTTACCGACCTTTATGATGAGAATTCATGTCTTATTTATTGAGCGAACATACTTGAATCGGACTTGAAAGCGACTGGAATGTTGCCTGGAGTGTCTCAAACGTCCTGAAAACCAAGTTATCTGCAATCTGAAATCCCCAAAAAGGTCTCCCGAGAGGTTTTTAGGGTTTTAGGTGCACGTCCGATTTTCAAAATTTTGCCCTGCCTCTTACTAAAGCCACACGGCTCTAAACTAGAGCTATATGGCTCTAGTACAAACTAGAGTCGTACGACTCTAGTGGGTGAGCCAAGTTGCTCTACAAAGCAGAGCAACTTAACTTGGTAGAAGTGATATGTGGGCAAAATCAGAAAAAGCAGGCGGCCATTAAATGTTTGAAATGATAAGGAGAGGAGAGTATAAAAAGAAAAAAAAATAAAATCAAGAGAGGAGGCTTTTTCATCTCTTAGGCAGAAAAAGAATTTTCAAGACATAGAGAGAAAAGAGAAGTAGAGAAGAAGAACGAAGGGACTGAAATAAGAAAACCAAGTGAAGCCCCAAAAACACAAGGACCAAGACCTAAAATCAATCTTAAGACATTAAACACAAGTTGCTTAACCTTTGCTCATTGATTTGGGATCGTTTCAAATTTGTTTCGGCTTGTTTCGGATCATTACGATTTTCAGCCGGTTGAGTTCTTAGGACATATTCCAAGCTTTCAATTTGTTTCTTGATGTTCAAAGCATCAAAACAACATCAAGGTAAACTCTGAGAGGCCTTAAACCTGGTTGCATTGTCTTTTATGTGTGTTTTCTTTGTTCTTGCAACTTTCGAAAACTGGATTGCCCGAATAGAGCCGGGCGGCTGTGTTCTTCATGAACACAGCTGCATGGCTCTGTTCTTCAGGGACAAATTTTCGATTTGTCTCGATCAGCCAAAAACAGCTATTTTCCATTTTGCGCATTCTGTTGTGATGATTTTCGACCCAAATCCATTCGTATGTTATAAAATTTTGATTTTTGGATTTCTGTACGTATGGATATTAGGGATTTTGGTTTCTTCGGGGTTTTATTTTCTGTGTTTCGAGGTTGTTTTATCCAAATTGGATCCATAGTCCAGCATTAGTAGGCCCCCGAACCCTATAAAATCCCTGGAAAATATTGAAAATGAGAGAAATGATATTTTCACAAATGTTTTTGGTGTGTTTATTGCACTTTGAACCCTAGATGGATGTTGAATTTGGGCACCCACATGAACGGAACCCTGGATTCCGGGATAACAGCCACAAAAATGGAAATTTGCATGTAACCGAGCCAAATTTTTTCCAAAAATTGATTTTCCAGCATAAAATTTACAGGGCATTTCAAAACCGTTTTCCAAGTCTAACCGGTCCGATTGGTCGAGTCGAGCCGGTTATCCCCTAAATGCATGCCCCCGTTTCCTAAATTCCCAATTCTGTCCTATTTGAGTCCTATCTTTGTGTGTAATATAAATTGTGCTAACCAACTTGTTTTGCAGCATTTATTTTTATTATTTTTTTTACTATAATTAATAGAATTTCGTGTATTTTTTGGCGGTTGTAATTTTTATATCCTTGTGTACTTAGGCGATTGTAAAGTAAGGACGAGGGTTTTTATGTTTTATTCGATTGGGTTGTATAATCGGCCTCTACTATCTTCTTGTATATTTTGGATGTATGTTGTATGTTTTATTTTTCTGCAATTTATTTTCTGCATTTTGCTTTAGCATCGGCTGATTTATATAAACAAATTGGGGTTAGAGAAAGATAATAAAGCAAATTAAACATGGTAATATAAATTGTAAAGTGAAAGCAAGCTATAGGTTAAGTAAGTCACTTGCTAGAACCCTAAATCTCTGGATTAGGTATGGTAGTCTACCCTCAGTAGGGAGCTGTACCGGAATTTTTGGATGAGCTGATCCGAGTGGCGACTCTATCACTGATCTCGGGATTTAAGTTTCAAGGTCTGTAAGTTAAAACGGGAAAATGTTTTCTACAAAGGATTTTCCAAATCAAATCCATGATTTTTCCAAGATAAATAAAACCATTTTCCAAAACCAAAACCATAACGAAAATGTTTTCCCCGGTTCGCATCACCACGTTCCAAATTTCGCTTCTAAAAAGGTCGTCCGCTCACACTTGGTCTTGAGAACCCACTTGTTCCCTATAGCTTTTCTTTCCTTTAGTTGATCAATAAGTTCCCAAACTCTATTGGATTTCATGGAAGCCATTTCTTCTTACATAGCCTTAGTCCATTGATCTTTTGTAGGGCATAAGAGAGCTTCCTTGTAATTTCTAGGCTCATCATCCTGTTATGGGGTGACTAAAAAAGCCATGCCTTTAATACTAAATTGTCGGTGTTTGACGTTTTGTCTTTTAGTTTCGCGCGCTCCCGAATCCTAATAAACATGTCTCATATATTCATGGTAACTCGGTATGCTCCCACTTGGACCATGTTCCATACTCTCACTGAAGTCTGGATCCACATGTTCACTCAAAATTGGAACTTGATCTAGACCTTGATCATAATCATTCATTACGTTTTAAGGTTCTTGAACATTTTCATGTTCCTTTAAATTTCTCTTTCTCAAATAGAGAGATCTGTTGGTTTCCAATTCCTTATAAAGTTGCAAATTATGGTTTACCTCGGCTAACTCAGAGAGCTCATTCTCTAAGAAGATGACGTTACGTGATTCGAACTCTATCATTTTCCCATCTCCGATATCTCCCACTAAGACATCCTTTTAACACATTTGGATACCTTATATGATGAATTTTTGACCTTTTTAGCCTAGTTTTCCAAACTTGCTCGAGGTATCATTGGCAAAAATGGTGCAACCCCATAGTTTGAGGTTCCTTAAGTGGAGTTCTCGACCCATCCATAACTCATAAGGAGTGGAAGTGACAAACTTAGAGGACACTCAGTTGAGAACATATATGGCTATAAGCAGCGCATCAGAGATAGGCAAATTTACCTTAGCTGTCATAGATCTAACCATCTTGAGAAGAGCTATATTTCTCCTTGTAGATACCCATTTTGTCCACGACGATTTAACTATTTGTCTCACTGGTTGTGAGATAGAATATACACATACATGTACATACATATACATATGTATGTATATATATACATGAAAGAATTATTAAAAATGTCAAAAATTTAATAAAGTAGGAGTTTAATAAAATGGTGTATATTTTTATTAATTTCTTTTGCATTTTTTTATTACATTTACACTATAGTTTACTTTTACTTTACATTGGTAACTAATCAATACAAATACAAAAAAATTAATTACATAGTAATAATTTTTGCAATTGCCTATAGATAAAGGCATTAGGAATCAGATTTGATAATAAAATAAGGGACATTAATTATACAGTAGTACAATTATAGTTGTCAAAAACTAAATACCAAAAATCAAATATTTCTGCAGAGATTTTGACATAAGAAAGTGTCAAATTTCTTTATTAATTGGCCAATATGTTTAAAAAAAAAAATCCAAAATCCATTTAATTATGGTAGTTGAAACAGTATGCCTCCACTATAAAAAGAGATCCAACCCAAACCCAAAACACACAACAGAAAAGAGTAAGAAAGAGCACATAAACAATAAAAGTTATACCCAGATTTCCAAAAACAAGCACCTCAATACATTCAGTAAAAAATCCATTTTAAACAATCTGCACTTTTTGAGAAATCAAGGTATAAAATTTCATTTGGAAGCGGTAATCATTTAAAGAAAGGATTTCTTTGATCAAAGTTATTATCTCAATATCAAGTAAGTAAATTTTACTTTTCTAATATTTATTTGGAATTAATTATATTACGTATTATTTATAGAAAGAGAATCAATTTTTTTTTAATTATTCATGATTCTTTTAAGTTATTTTTAGTAAATGTGTAAGGTTAATTTTAGTTTTTTTTAGTGTGTTTAGTTTGATTTTAGCTCATTTCTTAAGAGTGCACGTGTGCTAAAATTGCAACCAAGTAAAAAATAGAGCTTAAATTTGTTACAATCATAAAAAAAAAAACATAAAAAAATAACAGAAAATTTAAAGGTTGCTTTCCATCTTGAATCATCAAGCAATTGCCTATAAAATAAAAAAAGGAAAGTTTAGAAATAAATCAATGATTGTAAGAATAAAATTAAAGAACACAAGAATGAAACATCACGGATCATAATCTGTTGTAAGCTCAAGTGGTTTCAATTCATTCCATATTAATGCCCATGATAAAAGCAAAAATGAATTTCATATAATAGTGCTTTCAATAGCGAAAAGAAATGGTTTTGTTTTTAATCCTTGTAGACATACATGAATATTATGTAGAATCATGCATCGTTAAAAATTATAAACATTGCATAACATCCAATGATTTTCATGAGTCATCTTTGTCAAAACAGTTCAGAGTTTTTTTATCTTCATTTCAGAAATTTTTTTATTGGAGTTATAACAAAGTGTTTCACATTTATAAGCATCATTATCGGAGTCATAGTAATCAATTTAGATCCAGTTCATAACCCTTAAATGCATACATGTCAAAAATATCAAAGTCCAAGTACAAAGGCATAAATTTAGTAAACACACATGCGTTATTAGTCATCAATCACACATTAATAGAGGTTTCCATACCAGCACACACAACCCCTTAGTCATATAAAAATGAGCGCAATCATGACATCTCATATTTACTCATTAAACCTTTATTTTTGCATATCATTACATCTAACATGCATATAGACCATCCAAAAACAAAAATACACTCTATGTAATCATCCTTTACCTAGCATATTAGCCAAAATAAAAAAAAAAAAAAAAGAAAAAAAACAAAAAGCTTTTATTCAAATCAACACATATCTAAGTCAGCAATCACAGTTCTATCCTAGCTCCTTACATCAACATGAATCAAAGCCCAAAATTATTTCTCATTTCACAAATTACTCCTAAAACTAAACACTACATAAGCAGCCTTGCAATCCAGATTCAATCCATACATTGAGACAATAATTCCATTATAACAAAAATATGATCATGGCATTTCACTTCTTTAAGACTGTTTCTTTTAAATCCATGACAACATATAGAAGCATTTCATAGCACAGATGCCACACTTACATAGGCGTTTTTCACATTATTAGAAATAGAAGGTTTAGAAACTTAGCTAGAATGGCCTAGTCTATTGAGAGATCCACCTTGAATTGAAAAAGTCACCAATCTCTAACTCTGCAAAAGAGAGGCATGATAAAATCGAATCAAGTAAAAAATGAAATAGAAATAGAGACTGGAAGATAAAATGAAATACCTAACTCTGTTCTACGACCGCCATTGGTAACTATTTCTTGCCTTTTTGTAAACTTGAGCGTGCCAGTAATTTTGTAGGAAAATTACAAAAGTAAAATTGAAATATGACTTCAATCAAATAATTGAAAAAGCTTAAGGACTAAAAGCTTAAGGTTCGCAATTAACTCTATAACTAGATGAATTGAAATCACAATGCCAAAATTGACTGCTGGAATGGAAATAAGGCTTAAATTGAACTGAGTTTATAAAAAATATAATTACAGAGTGAAAGAATGTAAATTACTAAGGATTCTCCAAAAATGACTAAGGATTCTTTAAGAGAAAAATGTTTGAAATGAATAAAAATTGGAAATGAAAATTTGACTCTATTTGAGTAGAGTTAAGTTGATGATGCCTGGGATCCTTTGTTATGCCTTCGGCTTTGGCATTTAAAGAGGAAGAAATAACTGCCTGCTCATTGTGCCATAAGCGCTGGGTTTTCCCAACCTCTATGATGAGAATTTCTATGTTACCTATGGAGCAGAGGACTCGAATCAAACTTGGAAACGATGGAATGTTGCCTGGAGTTCCTCAAACGTCCTAAAAACCAAGCTATCCATAATTCGAAATCCCCGAAAAGGTCTCCTGAGTGGTTTCCAGGGTTTAGGGTATGCGTCGGGCTTTCGAAATTTTTCCCCGGCTCTTGTTAGAGTCACATGGCTCTAGTGGGCAAGACAAGTAAGTATGGGCAAAATCAGAGAGAGTCAGGCGGCCATTAAATGTCTTGAAATGATATGTGAAAGGAGGGTATAAAAAGAGAAAATCAAATCAAGAAAAAGGGGGAGGCTTTTCAATCTTAAAGAAAAAAAAAAAGAAACAGAGAAAAACAAAGAGAAGAAAAGAGAGAAATGTGACCATGAGCTTGAGGATTCACCAACATAAAGAGTAAAGCTTAAAATCAATCTTAAAACATAAAACACAAGTTAGTTAACCTTTGATCATGGTTGGAAACCATTTCGGATTCGTTTCGGCTCGTTTGGATTGTTGTGGTTCTTTGGTCGGTTGAGTTCCCGGGATATATTTCAAGCTTTCAATCCATTCTGTGACGTTTAAAGCATCAAAACAACACCAAGGTAAACTTTAAGAGGCCTTAAACCTGTTTGCATTGTTTTTTCTATGGGTTTTCTTCATTTTTGTAACTTTCAGAAACCGGATTGCCTGAATAGAGCCGGGCAGCTCTAGTACTAGAGCCGTACGGCTTTGTTCTCCAAGGACAGCCTCCCTGTTCGTCCCGATCAGCTGAAAATAGTCCATTTTCCACTTTGTGCATTCTGTTGTGATCATTTTTGGCCCAAATCCATGCGTATGTCATAAAACTTTGGTTTCTAGATTTCTATACTTACGGATATTAGTGTTTTCATATTCCTGGGGTTTTATTTTCTGAGTTTCGGGGTAGTTTTATCAGAATCAGATCCATAAGTCAGCATTAGCGGGCCCCCGAACCCTATATAGTCCCCGAAAAATATTAAAAAAACAAGCAAAATAATATTTTCACAAATGTTTTTGGTATGTTTATTGCATTTTGGATCCTAGATGGATGTTGAATTCAGGAACCCGCACGAACAGAACCCTAGATTCCGGGATAACAGACCCACAAAAAATGGAAATTTGCATGTAACCGAGCTAAATGTTTTCCAAAAATTGATTTTCCAGCACAAAAAATTATAGGGCATTTCAAAACAGTTTTCCAGGTCTTACCGGTCCGACCGGTCCGGTCGACCCAGTTACCCCTAAATGCATGCCCCCGTTTCCTAAATTCCCAGTCCTGTCCTGATTGAGTCCTATCTGTGTGTGCAATATAAACTATGCTAACCAATTTGTTTTGCATCATTTATTTTTATTATTTTTATGTAATTAATAGATTATTCCATGTATTCTAGGCAGATGTAATTTTTAGATCCTCGTGTATTTAGGTATTTGTAAAGTGAGGACGAGAGTTTTCCTTTTTATTCAATTTGGTTGTATAATCGGCCTCTATTTTTATTCTTTTGACTGCTTGTATGGTTTATTTTTCTGTAATTTATTTTATGCATTTTGCTTTAGCATCGGCTAAATAAATATAAACACAAATTAGGGTTTAGAGAAAGATAATAAAGAAAATTAAATATGGTAATATAAACTGTAAAGTGAAAGCAATCTAGAGGTTAAAGTAAGTCATTTGCCCGAACCCTAAATCTTTGGATTAGGCACGGTAGTCTACCCTCGGTAGGGAGCTGTACCGGCATTCCCGGATGAGCTGATCCAGGTGGTGACTCTGTCACTGAACTCGGGATTTAAGTTTAGAGGTCTTTAAGTTAAAATGGGAATATGTTTTCTACAAAGAAATTTTCAAATCAAATCAATGGTTTTTTCCTAACACAAGATAAACAAAACCCGCTTTTCCACCAAAACCAAAACGGATGAAAATGTTTTCCCCGGTTCGCTTCATAACATCCTTTCCTTTCGAAAAAGGTCGTCCGGTCATACTGGCAACTCCACTGGGGAGTATGGTTTCTTAAAAAGGTTTTCATAAAAACTTAAGGAGCTTAGGCAACTACCGAAATAAAACCTCGCTTGCAGTCACTTCACTAGTTCATATTACCATATTTATTTGCACCTTGCATATCATGACATTTTCTTCTTCTCAACCCCTCCAACATAATGATCAGTACCGGTTTACCCAAGAAGGTGGACTACCTCTTCTGCCAGGATTGGAAACACCCGACGGGGTAAACCACTTATAGCACCGCATGACCTTACATCATGTTCTACGGTGGGGAAGTGTATATTCGCTATGGGAACCTGCACGACCCTTGGTTTTGACTGTAGCCCACATGTAATGGCTTAGCAACTTGCCCTAGGGTTACCAAAACTTAAAATTCAAAATGAACATCGAGTGTACGCCTTTGGTATCCCCCATTGATGCCAAAGAGACCCAACACCTAAGAAGAATACGAGACCAATCGAAAGGACAAATAAGGTCGGAAGGGCGTGCATATTTTTATGTGTCTAACGTTTTTTCCATGGTGTTTTCTATTTGAGTTTTCATGAAGCATCAAACATGCAGAGCTTTCACATGCCATTCTAATCACATCTTTATGTAGCCATTTTCAAACATTGACATATGTGTGACACTAATCACATTTTCGTGCAGCCATGACATCTTATTCGTGTGCCATTCATATCTTACGTGCGACATTTCCATGAATCATACATGACATCATTCCGTGTGTCATGCATTTTAACCACATTTTCGTGCAGCCACTTGCACTTTCGCGTGACACACACATCCATATCATTTCATCTCACCTAATAACGGATGATTCCATGTGTGCCCTTCATGATCATTTCATTCCATAACACATCAGGTACCCCAAAACTACCCGTGTTCCTCCCGTGCATCGAATTGCACTCGGCCATTTCACAAATATCATTCAATAGAAGACCACAATGGTCCTAGATTTATTTCCGTGTGACAGTTCACACGATGTCATCACATGGCATTATATACATCCATCATAGGTGTCTCGGTGATACCGAAATCCTGTTTGCGCATTATGGTTCACATCGGACCATCTCATAAGATCGTGAAATCATTCAAGGTACTCCCCGAGTACCAGATTAGTACACATATAGGGGCATTCCACAACATTATCAAAATCATGCAAGGTGTTCCACGAATGCCGAATCTCTGTCCATGTCTTTAGTTACACGCGACTTTCCTGTAACATCACTTCATATCACTTCACCTCAAAAGCGTCAAAACTTTGTCCATGGGACAGTCCCCACATGACCATTTCACCTCATGACATTGACCTACAAAGCATTGAAACTCTGCCTGTGTGCTGATACATATGCAACCATCTCACTACAAGTCATTAGTTGCCCCAAAGGCGCTGAACCTCTGTCCATGCGGCGGCTCCCACAGGACATTCTTGCATCATTTTACATAGCATTGGGCACTCTTGGGACATCCCAAACAAAGGAAATTCAAGCATGCAAAGATCATCCTTATTTTCATTTCCATTCCTGAAGCATCATTCAAGCATCATTCTCCATGACACCACGTCATTCATTTTCCATCCCTAACTCTCCACGTATGATGTAGGACCATACACACGTGAGACTAGAAGAGGCCAAAGCTCCATACAAACAGTTCACATGGTAAGCTGGATCGACCAATGACAATTTCTCAGGCTTTGAGGGCTATTGGGGAACATAGAACAATAGAAACTGACAGTGATTCTGACTTCGGGGAGGAAGTGGAGATGGCTAATCAAACACCAAGCCTTGTTGATGCCTTGAAGGATTTCCTGAGATCCCAGGATTTCCGTGACATACTAAAAGAAGAAATGCAGGCTATTATAAGGGAAACCAACGATATCGGAACCAGTAGGCCTGGAAAGGAAAAGGTAGACGAATCTTCTTAGTACGGGGCGGATATCTCAAGCAGTGTGGAGAAGCTGCAAAAGATGGAAGCAGCTATGGAAAAGAAAATGAAGGCCAAGTACTCTAAACTTGATGAAGTAGTGGCTGAACTAAAGAAAGGGGCTAACATCAGCCTGGTCTCCAAGAGAGGGGTGAATGTAGATGCAATGATCAACAAGGGCATTGAGACCTTCCCCATTGGATTTTAAGTGCCTAAAATTCCTTCCTACAAGGGGATTGGCTCCCCAAAAGCTCATATGAATCTGTATGCTCGGATAATGCTGATTACGGGTGCCACTAAATAGCAGCTGGTTAACTTCTTCCCGACCACACTAGAAGGGGGAGCCCTGAATTGGTACAACTCTCTGGAGAAGATGTGCAATCTGACTAGGAAGCCTTATTAACGGCTTTCATCAAATACTACAGCTTCAATACTAAGATCCAAGTGAAGTTGTATGATCTTGAGAGGGTTAAGCAGAAGCCTAATGAATCCTTTGATGCTTATTATCAGAGATGGATGAACAAAATGATCCTACTGAAGAACCGCCCCAACGAGGATGAGTTGATCTAGAAGTTGATTGATGGCAGTAGGGACATCTTCAGAAACAACATGAAATTCCACTCCTTTAGTGAGCTCAGTAAAGTGTATAACATGGCCATGAAAATTGAGAGGGATGAAGAGCAAAAGGCAGTAAGCCATAGGGGCAATAGAGACTCCAGGTATCGGTCGACTACTGCAACTGGATCAGGCAGCGGATCTGGTTCTAGCCCTATAGGCAAAAGCGGGCAACTCTTGGAAGACAAGCCAGCTGAAATCGCTGTTGTGTCCGAGCAGCGGGGCGGCCAAAGTGGAAATTTGCAAACTCATGGCCTATCCCCTTGGACTCTTTCTTTAGCCAACATTTTGGCGAAATCAGGAACGGCGACCTATTGAATTCTCTGAAGCCGTTTGAAAAGCTGGTTGAGACTGACAAGGTAAATTTCTATTCCTATCATGTGATAGTGGGGCACCACATGAATGACTGCATGCAATTACTGAGTGCTATCCGACAATTGATCACTGAAGGAAAGATTGTAGAACCACCTTTGAAGCCCAGTGTTCAGAACAATCCTTTGCCCAGCTTTAACTGATTTGCGCGTTCAAGTTATTGAGTAGATGATGCAGCAGTAAAGAAGACCCTCTGCATGTGGAGGGTCATAACTATTTTGATGTATCAACTTTTGTTTTCTTTTTTGTTTCATGAACAATTCAGCCCACGAGGCGTTTAATGTAATGCAATTTGATTTCAATTACTTGTGCAACATTATTTTGGATGGAACACTGTGCATGCATACAAACATTCATTTAATGTCTTTATCATTCATGACACATCATTGCATGAAATGAACTTAAAGATAGATGATGACCTAAAAATGGTATCCGTCTTGAAAGACCTCACGCCTGATAAGAGAAAAAAAGAAAGAAATTACAAAGTATCCGAGAGCGCATCCGAGAGCGCATAACCAGCTTTGCCCGATCCTACCATGGCATGACTGCGGGTCAACAAAGAAGTTACCCAATGTTAGACTTCAAAGGATTTAAAGGCGAAATCAACTAAGCAGAAACTCCACGCACCCAAATCGGAAAAAGAGGGGAAACCCCGATAGGAGAAACTAACAACACTAGAAAAACAAGATTATTCATGGCAAACAGACATCAGTTCACAGCTATGACTGTCAACCACCCAACACGGATGAGAACAGAGTCGACCATGATGTCACAGCCTTAAAAAAATGTGCACCCAAATTTAGGAAGAAGAACACATATGCACAATATAGAATTTCGTGTTCCGTCACGACTAAGAAGAGACTATGGTTTCAAGGGGCAACGGCGCATGTGTTCCAGAATAAAGGGCTGGGGCATCGATCGTCAACTCCACATCATTCACGAAGCAGTGGGGTGATGGAAGCAGCCAACAGATCTGTCAAATGAATTTTATTAAAGTGGATTGGCATGTCATTATTTGCCTTGCAAAGACACTGGACTGGCATCAAAGCACTCACCAGGGAGGCACCGTAGTCATCGACCTTCAAGGTGGAAACGGTTCTACCAGGGAGAAGAGAGACCAAAAAGAAGTCCGGTGGATCGAAAATCAATAAGTCAGTTCACGCAAAAATTAGGATAGTCCGATGGATCGAAAGTCGAAAAGACGATCCATGCAAAAGTTAGGACAGTGAGGTGAGCACCACCAGTGGGAAAATCTGCAAGGACCAATTTATGGCAGTCGTGAATTCGGTCAAGATGCATACCATTGCTGATTCCCTTTTTAATTCTATTTTCATCTATGATGTGCATTATGCTAAAACATTATCAATGAATGAATGAATGAATGCCTTGCTCTGTTCATTTAAATGTCCCAATCCTGCTTGAAATTGAATTCACATCATGCATCATACATGGTTGTGCACATCTTTCACTTACATGCGTCGCATTCAAAGAAAAAAAGAGCTTGCTGAGGTGAAAACCGAAAAGGCACCTCAGGCAAGAATTAGAGTGGCTCGCTAAGCTGAATACCTGCATTAGGCAATTTAGGCAAAAGTTAGTGCACCTTCAAAAAGAGAGCTCGATGAGGTGAAAACTGAAAAGGCGCCTCAGGCAAAAATTAGAATGGCTCGCTGGGCTAAAAACCCATATTGGGTAGTTCAGGTAAAATTTAGAGCACTTCTAGATTCACCGACCCTAGGGGCAGAAAAGTGGAACCCTTCCACCATTCCCCAGCAGAAGCTCTTCCACTATTCTCCAGCAGGATCCTCTGCACTATTCCCCAATGGAACCATCACAAAGAACGCCACCACTTTCTCTCCAACAGTCATGGGACTTCCTAAATAGCCATTGCATATCCCCACACATCCCTAGTAGGAGTGCGAGAATCACATCACATAAAGAATATACTCTCCATTTAGGTCAGCCATAGGTGCAATGTACCTTTCTTAGCCAGAGACATGACCCGATCTCCCCAATAAGGGCATGCATTTCAAGGTTGAACGAATAGCAAGATATGCATTTCCCAGTGACATTCGCACATACACACATTGAAACATACATGTACATACATTGAAAACATATGCACATATGCATACATACATCACAACCAATCCAGGTACAGGTACCCACCATCATTGTCGGGCCGTCCCGGATCAGGACCGCTCTCAAAACAGAAAATAGTCCAACATTGGAGCATCCACTACGTCTTAAGAGACAAGTCAAAGCCACGCAGGCCCAAGCCTTAGCATCTCAAGCATCCAGGGGCAAGCCAATCAAACCGTATTTATTCTTGATCGAAGGGGCAAAAATTTTTGTTTCCAAAATTATCGATTAAGGAATAAATACTCATCCTCAACCTGATTCCAAAATTATCACTCCTAAAATCCCACCATCCAAGCTAGATTTCGAATCCTTGAAACTCCTTCAAGCCAGATTCTTAATCCTTGATAAACACCTACCCAAGCCAGATTTTGAATACTTGAAACTCCCTCAAGCAAGATTCTTAATCCTTGAAAACCAACCAAGCTAGATTTCGAATCCTTGAAACTCCTTCAAGCAAGATTCCTAATCCTTGAAAACCCTCAAGCAAGATCTCAAATCCTTGAACCTACTCAATTCAAGCAAGATTCAAGATTCTTGAACCTAACCCATCCAAGCCAGATTTGGAATCTTGAAACTCCTTCAAGCATGATTCTAATCCTTGATAAACACCTCTCCAAGCCAGATTTCGAATCCTTGAAACTCCTTCAAGCATGATTCTTAATCCTTGATAAACACCTCTCCAAGCCAGATTTCAAATTCTTGAAACTCCTTCAAGCATGATTCCCAACCCTTGAAAACCATCTAAGCTAGGTTTTGAATCCTTGAAACTCCTTCAAGAAGGATTCTTAATCCTTGAAAACCACTCAAGCTAGATTTCGGGTCCTTAAAAGCCAATTCAAGCAAGATCCTAGATCCTTGAAACCAATCCAAATCCCCAGCAGATCCACCTCGGGTAACCTAGACCCGGTATCAGTCTAGATCGCCTTCGTCAACTTTGCCTCGGGTAACCTAAACCTGGTATCGGCTTATTTCTCCAGTAGATCCGTCGCGGGTAGCCTAAACCCGGTGTTAGGCTTAGATTTGCTTCCACCTCTCAACTTCAGTAGATCCGTCATGGGTAACCTAAACCCGGTGTCAAGCTTAGATTTGCTTCCACCCCGAACATCAGCAGATTTGTTGTGGGTAACCTAAACCTGGTGTCAGGCATAGATTTGCTTCTACCTCTGTTTCCACCCTGAACTTCAGCAGATCCATCGTGGGTAACCTAAACCCGATGTCAGACCCAGATCAGCTGCAACTCAGGTATGTCTTTCTTTCCTTTCGCTTATGGCGCTTCAATTCACGTACTCAAATTCCCCTCAAGTAACCTAGACCGGGTATTGGGTATCAAATTTGATCACGCGAGGGGCAGCTGTAAGCGCCGGGTTTTCCCGACCTCTATGATGAGAATTTATGTGTTACCAATGGAGTGGAAGGACTCGAATAGGACTTGGAAATGATGGAATGTTGCCTGGAGTTCCTCAAACATCCTGAAAACCAAGCCATCCATAATCCAAAATCCCCGAAAAGGTCTCCCGAGTGGTTTCCAGTGTTTAGGGTGCACATCGGACTTTCGAAATTTTGCCCTGGCTCTTGTTAGAGCCGCACGGCTCTAGTTTTCAAACTAGAGCCATACGGCTCTCGTGGGCAAGACAAGTTGCCCTGTAAAGCAGAGCTACTTGTCTCGCCAGATGTAAGTATGGGCAAAATCAAAGAGAGTTAGGCGACCATTAAATGTCTTGAAATGATATCTGAAAGGAGGGTATAAAAAGAGAAAATCAAATCAAGAAAAAGGGGGAGGGTTTTCAATCATAAAGAAAAAAAAAAGAAACAGAGAAAAAGAAGCAAAAGAAAAGAGAGAAAGGTGACCGTGCGCTTGAGGATTCACCAACACAAAGAGTAAAGCACAAAATCAATCTTAAAACATAAAACACAAGTTACTTAACCTTTGCTTATTGGATGGAAACCATTTCAGATTCATTTCAGCTCATTTGGATTGTTGTGGTTCTTTGGCTGGTTAAGTTCTCAGGATATATTTCAAGCTTTCAATCCATTCCGTGATGTTTAAAGCATCAAAACTACACCAAGGTAAACTCTAAGAGGCCTTAAACCTGTTTGCACTCTCTTTTCTATGGGTTTTCTTTGTTTTTACACTTGTGATACTATACCATGTGGATTTCTCATTTAGTGGATCTATCCAGTACCATGCCCTTTTTACATGTACCTATTAACTTGGTTGACATTCCATGTCCAATGACTGGTAAGACACCGCCATACAACCAGGTTAATGATAGTCTCCCATTCCATTTATTCCTATGACTATAACAGACTACGGATCTATTTATGGTCATATCGTTTACCCTATCCATGGTCCTACTGCCAAGTGCATGACACTTGTCATCATGGATATGGATATGTACATTGGATACTTCATTTAATATATTGCACAAGATAAATATAATAAATGAATTAATGCCTTTATTAATAACACAAATGAGTATAATACATAAATCCAATAAATGTATAATACCAATACAAGGACCAATGCCTCGGGACTAGGGCATGTCCAATAATCTCCCACTTGCACTAGTTCCAACTAGGCATAGGCCTAATCCCTATAGATCTGGTATGACCCTCGTGCTTGGGCTGGGCCAGTGCCTTGGTCAAAGGATCTGTGACATTGTCCTCGGTGTCCACTCCGTGCAATGCAATATCACCTCTCTCCGTGATCTCTCGTATGAGGTGAAACTTTCTGAGCACGTGCTTTGTGTTCTTGTGTGACCGGGGCTCCTTATCTTATGCAACGGCCCCATTGTTGTCACAGAAGATATCAACTAGGTCGTGGATAGTTGGCACTACTCCTAACAAAGTGATAAACTTCTTCATCCACACAGCTTCCTTAGCTGCATCCCACAATGTGATTTACTCAGCTTCTATTGTAGAGTCCGCAATGGTTGGCTACTTTGAGCTCCTCCAGCTTACGGCACCACCATTTAGCAAAAAAACATACCCAGACTGCGACTTGTACTCATCCTGGTTGGTTTGGAAGCTTGCATCAGTGCACCCAGTAACTGATAGCACTTCCTGAGCACCATACACTAAGAAGCTATCCTTAGTCCGGTTAAGGTACTTGAGGATTGCCTTGACAGCCTTCCAGTGATCCTTCTCGGGATCCTGCTGGTACCGGCTTGTCATACTTAGTGCAAAGGTGATATCAGGTCTCGTACATAGCATGGAGCATATAATAGATCCTATAGCTGAAGCATATGGAACCAACTTAATGTTCTCCCTGTCCTCCCTTGTCTTAAGACAGTTCTTCTTACTAAGTTTCAGCCCATGGCCTATTGGCAAAAAGCCTTTCTTAGCCCAGTCCATGCTGAACCTTTTCACAACTTTGTCTATGTACGAGGCCTGACTTAGGCCCAGAAGCCGATTTGATCTATCCCCATAGATCTTGATCCCTAGGATCATCTCAGCTTCGCCTAAGTCCTTCATTACGAAGCACTTACTCAGCCACTGCTTTAGCCCTTGCAGTGCAGGTATGTAGCTTCCAATGAGTAGGATGTCATCTACTTAAAGTACCAAAAATGTGACAATGCTCCCACTAGTCCTTTTATACACACAAGGCTCATCTTGATTCTATATAAAGCCATATTCCTTTATAGCTTCATTGAATCTAAGATTCCAACTTTGGGATGCTTGCATCAGTCCATAAATGGACCTTTGAAGCTTGCATACCCTCTCCGGATACTCTGGATCGACAAAACCATGGAAAAGAAAATGAAGGCCAAGTACTCTGAACTTGATGAAGTAGTGGCTGAACTGAAGAAAGGGGCCAACGTCAGTCTGTTGGTGTGCCCTAGTTCTTAAGGCATTGGATTGTTGTATTTTGTATTATACATTAAGACCCATGTATGAATACATTATTTGTGTCACATTAATAAAGGTAATTAATCTATTTCATTTATATCTTGTGCTATAATATGAGTAGAGTATCCATTGATTGATAATCATAAAACCAACCCAGGTCTGTTCTAATCATGGGAACGAATAGAACCACAGGCTTGTATATTCGATGACTGTATGGCAGTTTTTAACTAGCCATAGTACTTGTATAGTCAGTCATGAATATAGGTACATGTCGTTGACATGGGACTGGAATGATCCGCACAAGAAAGCCAAATGGTTGTCGCATCATAGGAGTTTCTTGAGTAGGTCTCTTTTGTCCTCAGACCAGATTTCATTATAATATCAATATGGAATCCGGTTCACTTTGACATACGCCTAACAGGTCTGTAAAAGGATGCTAAATACGGGTATGATTGGGTGGACCGGTGAGCATGTTGATATTCATGATGAAGTGATGGAATTGCCACTCGGGTAACACCGAGATGATATCATTGACCACCTGATGAATGGGACTGATAAGTGTATGGCCATACCCAAATAAGTTGGTTGCTTATTTGATTAATCAGTCAACTCAAGATCAAGAAATATAATAAACAATAGAAGAGGATGACGGACACCATGCCTCTTGTTTATTCATATCGATATCGTTAGGCAAAGGACACTATGAGATTACTATCGGGTGAGTGTCTTCTAAAGACTACTGCATCTCTGGCTTAATTGGAGGCTGTAATGGTTTGCTAGAACCCACTTACAGTCTGTGGGCCTTGGGCCTACTGCCAACATAAAGACAGACCCATAGGATCGTGTACATAGATCAACTGAGCTGGAACTTATAAAAATTGTACATGTAATGTACATTGGAAGGAATGCGTTAATTAATTAGTTAACATTCGGTGTCAAGGTAATTAATTGACATTGGGTTGAATTTAATTTAATTAATTAGTTTACATAATGTAATTAATTAATTTATCAATTAATTGAATTACATAAAGTAAACAATTAATTAAATAATTTTCTTAAGTAGGAAAATTAAATACATGTATTGTATTAACTTAAGTGTGATTTAATTTTATTTAGGGGTAATTAAATTTAGCCAAATGGAATTAAATTACATAGTATATACTTTTTAATTAAAGTTTATTTATGTAATTATAATCCTAGTGGGCTTGGGTTTAATTAACCTAATTAAAACCCAATTAGACAATGTGTCTATATAAGGGCACACTTAAGGAGGAGAAAACCTAATTCAACTCTAATTAATTGCTGGAAATTTCAGCCACCAATAGCAGCCCCAAAACAGCCGAAAATCCCAGCATTAAACCTCCATTCCATTGCGTCTTCGGCTAGCACCAGTTCCCGCTCAATAGTTGGTCGTGCACCGGACTTTGGAGATCGCAGCTTCAAGAAACGATTCTGCAGCAGTCTCTAGAGGAGACGAATCTGGTGAGTTAAACTCTCTTAATTCAAATTGTTTTATTCTAATCAATGGTAATTGGACACGATAGGTGGATTCTAGGAAATTTTAAGCGGTGTATTTTCCGCTGCGCCACGTTATTTTTCCAATGACGAATCTCAACAGTGGTATCAGAGCCTAGGTTTTGTCCATTATATTGATTGGAATTGGTTCTTGAAAGCGTTCTTGAAGAAAGAATGGGTTTCAAGTTTGTTATTTTAGGGTTTTTATTCAATTGGTTTTGGTTTTGATAAACCCTAGAATTTTGGATTGGGGTTGTTGATTATTTTCCCCAATTGGTTTCCATCTTAAAAATTATTGTTTTATTGATTATTTAATTTTTGATGGATTTTTTTTATGATTAAAAAAAAAGGTATACATTTGTTTTGCTGCAATTTGGAATCGCAAGATTCCAAATTGCAGCGGCAGCAGCCCATTATGGGCTGCTGCCGCGTTGGGTCCGATTTTGGATTTTGCGGGTATTTTTTTTTATCCTAGACCCTAATGCAAATTAAATTAAATTTTTTTAATTAATTTGTATTCAAATTATTTATTTTGTTGGCATGCATATTTAATTTAATTGTTTGCATATTAAATTGAATATGGACTTTGTGAAATTGGCCCAATAAACCGTGACATCAGTTAAAATTGGGAGAGCTAAAATTTAAATTTGTGACAACCCAAATTCAAGTGGGAGCAAAATTGTTAATTTTGCATTTATGGATGTTATCCATTGTGCCTTTATGGGCCTTAGTCACATTTGTTAAAATTGGCGATTTCACCCTAAGTAACTCGGCTTAACATTTATATTTATAATTTGGAATGCCATGATCATGCATCATATTGGTATGTATGTGCACGACAGGTACTTTGTTTGAAATGTTATGTTGAGTTCTATGGGCCCTAAATTATTATCAGTTGTAATTTAATTTTGGGAAATATGGCATGCGTGCCATTTTTTATTTTGATGTAATTTTAGAATAGATTTTATTTTACAAAATTATTATAATTGCATCAAGTATGGAGGAAGGCCCAGAAGGAGAAAGCCCATGGTGGGAGCCCAAGAAGGATTGCAGTCCGGCCCATGAAGAATTAGATAGGACATCTAGTTTTTCATTAGGTTGTAATTTAAGGCCCATAGGATCTCATTTATTTTAAATTAAGTATGCTATTGCATTTGTCATATAATATGGATGTATGGATCACCAAATTATTACCCACGTTTATGCATGCTAAGCCGTATCACTTAATTATAATTCAGAAATTAAAATATTGAGTCACATAAAAGTGCTTCCCACATTCACACCTCTTCGTCCCATTGATGCTGCAATGTGCGCCATGCCCTAACTGGGTATATTGTAGTATTCGGTGGGCCGTCGAGGGTTAAGATACTTGGTATGGTTAACATGTGAATGGTGGTTTGACTCAACATGGGTAGCATTAGCTCAGAGCGGGCCCTAAGCACAGATGGGTAAAGTGTCAATAAGCACATCAAACCAAGAGTCCTTCGTGGAAGGATTGGATAGGTTGTCCTACCAAACGAATCAATGGTTGGTTAGCGAGCCCTAGTTTAGCCAGTCATTGATAAGTTGTGGATCTTGGTCAAGTCAGCCAATTAACAACACCAAAAAACAAATTAAAATCGGATTATTAATTTGAATTGGCTTAAAAGTCCTTTATTTCTAACTCAAGCAATGATTTCTTCCATGTAGATAATCCCATTTCAGTTAAGCAATTTAAATGACTGCAACAAACAACAACTCACTCTCACTTAGGTCACTCTTGGAGAAGGAGAAGCTTTCAGTGACTAACTTCCTGGACTGGGCTAGGAACTTACAAATAGTTCTTAGACAAGAGTCTAAGGAGTATGCACTGAATGCTCCTTTACCAGCTGGCCCTCCCGCAGGTCAAGGCGTCACCACGGCGATGGTGGAGCAGTATGACCGACACGTGAGGGATGACCGAGATGTCTCGTGCCTCATGCTGGGTACCATGGCTTCTAATCTTCAGAAGCAGTTCATGGACGAGCATGCTTATGAGATGATGGATCAGCTTAAAAAGATGTTCCAAGATCAGGCTTGTCAAGAACGTTACCTGACAACTAAGGCACTTTGCACGACTGTGATGGCAGCTGGGATTTCTGTTAGCACTCATGTGCTAAAGTTGAAAGGCGATATTGATACACTTGCCCGCCTCGGCTCGCCAGTTCCGCAGGACTTGGTAGCAGACATTATTCTCGGGTCACTTCCTGATTCTTACAACCAGTTTATCATGAATTACCATATGCAAGGGTTGGATAAATCGGTAGTTGAGCTGCATGGCATGCTCAAGCTTGCTGAGTAGTCTCTTAAGAAGACTCCAGAAGTATTGTTGGTGAACAAGGGCAATACATCCATTGCTAAGGGAAAGGCCAAATCTAAGGCCAAGGCTAAGGGCAAAAAGGTGGTGGCCCAACCTAAAGCAAGGATTGCTTCTCCTGACGATGTCTGCCATGAGTGTCATGAAAAGGGGCACTGGAAGAGCTCATGTCCAAAGCTAAGGGAGCAACTGAAGGGCAAAATTGCTGCTTCAGGTATTTATGTTGTTAAGATTAATCTGGCTATTTCCACATCTTGGGTCTTGGACACTGGATGTGGATCTCACATTTGTTCAAATGTGCAGGGTCTAAGAAATAGGAGATTATTAGGATCTGGAGAAGTAGATCTTTGAGTCGGAAATGGTGCTTGGGTTCAGGCCATAGAGATCGGAGATTATTTCTTGGATATTCCTAGTGGACTTGTTTTGGAACTAAGAAACTGTTATTTTGTACATGCGATGTGCAGGAATATTATTTCTGTTTCTTTGTTGGATATTTATGGTTTTGTATTTAATATTGGACATGGTAGAATTTCTATGCAATGTGGCAATATTATTTATGGAACAGCATTTCTTGAAAATGGCTTATATATCCTTGATCTAAAACGTGAAAGTTCAATCTATAACATAAATACTAAAAGGATTAAACAAAATGAAATTAATCCTACTTACATCTGGCATTGTCGACTTGGCCATATAAATGAGAAGCGCATATCTAGGCTTCACTTTAGTGGAGTGCTAGGGTCATTTGACATCCAGTCTTATGACACATGTGAATCTTGTTTGAGAGGCAAGATGACAAAGGCGCCTTTTAGCAGGACGGCTGAAAGGGCCTCAGAGCTATTGGAGCTAATACATTCCGATGTATGTGGCCCAATGAGCACTAGTGCTAGGTCTGGTTTTCTGTACTTCGTCACTTTCACGGATGACTTCAGCAGATACGGTTACGTGTATCTGATGAAGCATTAGTCTGAGACTCTCTAAAGGTTCAAGGACTTTACGAATGAAGTAGAAAACCAACTTAGCAAGAAAATAAAAGCACTTTGGTCTGACCAAGGGGGTGAATATTTGAGCCAAGAGTTTGACTCGTTTTTGAGAGAGTGTGGAATTGTATCCCAACTCACTCCTCCTGGTACACCCCAGTGGAATGGAGTGTTAGAAAGGAGGAATAGGACCTTGCTTGACATGGTCCGCTCGATGATGAGTCATGCTACACTCCCTGTCTCCTTTTGGGGATATGCTTTAGAGACAGCTGCTTACATTCTTAATAATACACCAAGCAAGGCAGTTGAGGGAACACCATATGAACTATGGAAGGGCCGAAAGCCTAATGTCTGTTTCTTAAAGATTTGGGGCTGTGATGCACATGTTAAGAAATTAACAAGTGGCAAACTCGAGTCCAAATCTGTCAAATGCTAGTTTGTGGGTTACCCTAAAGAAACTAAGGGTTATTACTTCTACGAAACGGCCGAAAACAAAGTTTTCATAGCCAGAAATGCATTCTTCTTGGAGAAGGAATTCCTTTCAAAGAGAGACAGTGGGAGTAATGTTGAACTTTCAGAAGTTCAAGACTCACAAACTCCTGCAGCTACTGCTGAGGATGCTTCGGGAACCAATATGACTACTCAAGAAATTGAGGAACCAGAACCGGTTACATAGGACCTTAGAAGGTCTGGTAGGACACGTCATCAGCTAAAGAAGTACGGCTTTCTCGTGACTGATGATGGGGACCTTATGGTCGTTGACCAAGAGGAGCCTGAGACCTATCAAGAGGATGTTGAAAGCCCACACTCAGATCAAAGGTGCAAAGCCATGGAGGCTGAGATGCAATCTATGCACGATAACCAAGTATGGAACTTGGTGGATCCACCTCCGGGTGCTAAGGTGATAGGTTGCATGTGGTGTTTCAAGTTAAAGGCCCTGTGTGTATAAGATGGTTAGTGGGAGCATTTCCACCGTCTTAGTGCTGTATGTTGACGACATCCTTATCATTGGAGGTGACATACCAACACTGCAAGGGGTTAAGCAGTGGTTGAGTAGGTGCTTTGCAATGAAGGACTTAGGCGAAGCTGAGACGATCTTAGGGATCAAGATCTACAGAGATAGATCCAATCGGCTTCTAGGCCTAAGTCAGGCCATGTAGATTGACAAGGTTCTGAAAAGATTCAGCATGGACAAGGCAAAGAAAGGATTCTTGCCTATGCACCATGGGTTGAAGCTGAGTAAGAAAGATGGTCCTAAAACAAAGAAGGACCGGGAGAACATGGAAAAGATCCCTTATGCATCTGCTATTGGATCTATCATGTACTTCATGTTATGTACGAGGCCTGATGTCGTGTTTGCACTAAGTATGACCAGCCGGTACCAGTCGGACCCCAGGGAGGAACACTGGAAGGCTGTCAAGGTAATCCTAAAGTACCTTAATCGGACTAGGATGCTTTCTCAGTGTATGGAGGTCAAGATGAGCTGGTAGTGTCAGGTTACACTGATACAAGCTTTGAGACCGATGAGGATGAGAACCAGTCACAGTCTGGTTATGTTTTTCTCCTGAATGATAGTGCCATTAGTTGGAGGTCCTCAAAGCAGGCCACCATTGCTGACTCTACAATGGAAGCTAAGTACATAGCTGCGTGCGAAGCTACAAAGGAAGCCGTTTGGATCAAGAAAGTCATAACTGAGTTAGGAGTAGTACCCACTATCCTAGACCCAGTTGATGTTTTTGTGACAACAACGGGGCCATCGCATAAGCTAAGGAGCCCGGTCACACATGATATCCAAACATGTGCTCAGAAAGTTTCACCTCATTCGAGAGATTGTGAAAAGATGTGACATATCATTGCAGAGGGTTGACACCAAGAATAATGTCGCTGATCCATTGACCAAAGCGCTGCCGTAGACAAAGCACGACGATCATACCAGATCTATAGGAATTAGGGCAATGCCCACTTGGAACTAGGGCAAGTGGGAGATTGTTGGTGTGCCCTAGTTCTTAAGGCATTGGATTCTTGTATTTTGTATTATACATTGAGACCCATGTATGAATACATTATTTGTGTCACATTAATAAAGGTAATTAATCTATTTCATTTATATCTTGTGCTATAATATGATTAGAGTATCCATTGATTGATAATCATAAAACCAATCCCAGGTCTGTTCTAATCGTGGGAACGAATAGAACCACAGGCTTGTATATTCGATGACTGTATGGCAGTTCTTAACTAACCATAGTACTTGTATAGTCAGTCATGAATATAGGTACATGTCGTTGATATAGGACTGGAACGATTCGCACAAGAAAGCCACATGGTTGTCACGTCATAGGTCTTTCTTGAGTAGGTCTCTTTTGTCCTCAGACCAGATTTCATTATAATATCAATGTGGAATCCGGTTCACTTTGACATATGCCTAACAGGTCTGTAAAAGGATGCTAAATAGAGGTATGATTGGGTGGACTGGTGAACATGTTGATATTGATGATGAAGTGATGGAATTGCCACTTGGGTAACACCGAGATGATATCATTGGCCACTTGATGAGTGGGACTGATAAGTGTATGGCCATCCCCAAATAAGTTGGTCGCTTATTTGATTAATTAGTCAACTCAAGATCAAGAAATACAATAAACAACAGAAGAGGATGACGGACACCATGCCTCTTGTTTATTCATATCGATATCATTAGGCAAAGGACACTATGAGATTACTACCAGGTGAGTGTCTTCTAAAGACTGCTGCATCACTGTCTTAATTGGGGGCTGTAATGGTTTGCTAGAACCCACTTACAGTCTGTGGGCATTGGGCCTACTGCGAACATAAAGATAGACCCATAGGATCGTGTACATAGATCAACTGAGATGGAACTTATAGAAATTGTACATGTAATGTACATTGGAAGGAATGCATTAATTAATTTGTTGACATTCGGTGTCAAGGTAATTAATTGACATTGGGTTGAATTTAATTTAATTAATTAGTTTACATAATGTAATTAATTAATTTATCAATTAATTGAATTACATAAAGTAAACAATTAATTAAATAATTTTCCTAAGTAGGAAAATTAAATACATGTATTGTATTAACTTAAGTGTGATTTAATTTTATTTAGGGGTAATTAAATTTAGCCAAATGGAATTAAATTACATAGTATATACTTTTTAATTAAAGTTTATTTATGTAATTATAATCCTAGTGGGCTTGGGTTTAATTAACCTAATTAAAACCCAATTATACAAGGTGTCTATATAAGGGCACAATTAAGGAGGAAAAAACTTAATTCAACTCTAATTAATTGCTGGAAATTTCAGCCACCAATAGCAGCCCCAAAATAGCCGAAAATCCCAGCATTAAACCTCCATTCCTTCGCGTCTTCGGCTAGCATCGGTTCCCGGTCAATAGTTGGTCGTGCACCGGACTTTGGAGATCGCAGTTTCAAGAAACGATTCTGCAGCAGTCTCTAGAGGAGACGAATCAGGTGAGTTAAACTCTCTTGATTCAAATTGTTTTATTCTAATCAATGGTAATTAGACACGATAGGTGGATTCTAGGAAATTTTAAACGGTGTATTTTCCACTGCGCCACGTTATTTTTCCAATGACGAATCCCAACACAGTCTGGGCTCCAAGAGAGGGGTGAATGTAGATTCGATGATCAATAAGGGCATTGAGACCTTCCCTATTGGGTTTCAAGTGCCGAAGATTCCTTCTTACAAGGGGATTGGCTCCCCCAAAGCTCATGTGAATCTATATGCCCGAATAATACTGACAGCGGGCGCCACTAAATAGTAGCTGGTTAACTTCTTCCCAACCACACTAGAAGGGGGAGCCCTGAATTGGTACAACTCTCTGGTAAAAGATGTGCAATCTAACTAGGAAGCCTTATCAGCAGCTTTCATCAAATACTACAGCTTCAATACTAAGATCCAGGTGAAGCTGTATGATCTGGACAGGGTTAAGTAGAAGCCCAATGAATCCTTTGATGCTTATTATCAGAGATGGATGAACAAGATGATTCTGCTGAAGAATAGCCCCAACAAGGATGAACTGATTCAAAATTTGATTGATGGTATTAGGGACATCTTCCGAAACAACATGAAATTCCACTCTTTCAGTGAGCTCAGCGAAGTATATAGCATGGCTATGAAAATTGAGAGAGATGAAGAAGAAACTCAGCAACGGGGAAATCAAGGTAGAAATTCAGAAGGCCAAGGTATATCTCCGTAGGCTTTCTCCTTGGCTAAGATCTTTGCCAAGTACAGGAATGGCGGTCTATTAAACTCTCTCTGGCCTTTTGAGAAACCAACGGAGGAAGACAAAAACAACTTCTGTACCTACCATGTCATGGTGGGACATTGAACCAACAACTGCCACAGGCTGAAGGATGCCATACAAAAGTTGATCGACGAAGGGAAGTTACAGGAGCCAGCTAAGCCCAGTACCAAGACTAATCCTTTGCCAGCATTTGAAAGGCAGGTCAACATGGTACTATCCGGACTTCTGGCCAATTTCGTTTTTGCATAAGTCTTGCAGGTAAATCCCATTGTACAGTCTGTGGTAGCTGATGAAGTTAGGGCAAAGTTCGATTATGAGAAGTTGATAGAGCAAAAGGAAGTGAAACCTGTGTGTCTGGATGATTTGGATTCAGAGGACGAATATGAAGATTATGGCTGTATTGAGACAGTCAAGCCACCAGTCGTGAGGAAGTCAGAAGTTTCTAAAATCTAGAATGTGACAAGGAGCGGTCGGGTTTACTAGCCAGTGGCTCAACAGAGTGACAAGGCTCCAGTGATGGGGTCAGGAAGTACATTAGCACCAAAGGAGGTAGAAAAAGAGAACCTGGTCATTTCATAATTGAAAAAGACTCCAGCACAGGCCAGTCTGTGGCATTTGTTGCTGACTTCCAAAGAAGACAGGGTAGCATTGGTTAAAAAGCTGTCTGAGATAGAAGTTTCTCCACTTGCATCTCCGGAGGCCATGTGTTGCCTATTGGACAAGGTTTATATAGGCTCCCTCGACATTGTATTTTCTGAAAAAGATCTACCCAGCTAGGGGAAGGCTCACAATAAGGCCCTATACATTAAAGCCCATGTCATGGACAAGGTAATGCCATATGTAATGGTAGACGATGGATCTGCCCTGAACATATGTCCACTGAAGATGCTGCCACTCCTTGGTCTGAGCGAAGATGGTTTGAAAAAGTCCTATACTGTGATCAGGGCCTATGATGATTCCAAGAGGGCTGTAATTGGGACCTTTGAAGCTGAAGTGGAAGTGGGACCGATCAAGTCGATGGTCAACTTTGCTGTGATCGACATTCCAATCACTTTCTCTTTGCTGTTAGAGAGACCATGGTTCCACCTGTTGGGGGGTGTCCCTTCAACCTTGCATTAGAAGATCAAGTTTTTAGTAGGCGGTGAAGTCGAGGCCGATTCCCAGTCTGTGATTGCTGCCATTAGTGAGGAGACCATTCCATTTGGCGGTTTCCAAATCGCCATGGTTAACGAGGAGGAAACCACATATGCACCAATGGTCATCTATGAAAATTATATGCCAGAGTGGTTGTCTAAATATCTTTGTAGGCATGATTTTGTTCCTGGAATGGGGCTCGGGCCAATCTACAGGGGGTGCCCGAATTCACCATTAATTCTGGGAAGTCGAAATAGTTTGGCTTGGGCTACATGGCTGAAGCATTTGAGAAGGAAGACCTGAAGAGAGGAATGAATGGCAAGCCCATGATGAAGCCATTCATTAAGGCTGGTGAACAACTGTACAAGGGGCAAGCTGAACCACTGAAGATCGGGAGCATCGAACTCCCTGGCTTCGAAGTATTTTTTGATGTTGTGGACTTTAAAAAGAGCCAGGAGGAACCAATTGCACCAGTGATAGTGGAGGAGGTAGTTGTTGAGCCTGTCATCCCCCAGGTGAAACCATCTGAAGTAATGGCAGAAGCAGTAGAAATGGTTGAGGATAAAGTTGAAGAAAAAGTCTGTGATTAATCTATGAAGGCAATTTCGAAGGCACTGGCTGTTGCCTTAGGCAAAGCATTTGAAAAATCTGGGGAAGGATCCGCTAAGGAGCTGATGACCAAGGCAAGCCTGGATTCTATGGTTGTTGAGATAGCAAGTATCATGATGAAAGCTAAGGCAAAGGTGGCGGAGATTGAGAAGACTGCTCTTCCTGCTAAACAGAATTCTGAAGTTGCTACTGACCTGGACAACATCCAAGAGCTGAGCAAGGATGCTGAAAAAGTCGAAGACCCTCTGCTATGGAGGATGAAAATGCTTTTGTTGTATCTGTTTCTTCTCTTTTTGATGTGAACGATGTACTTTTTAACAATTTTGATGCAATGAAATCCCAGTTTGCTTACTTATGTGATGTTTATCCTGATAATTCTGTGCATGTGTTTGAATCACCATCAAGCATATTTAGCATTCATGACACTGCATTGCATGAAATTAACATAAGTATAGTTGAAAACCCTAAAATGGTATTCATTTCACACGAACTAAAATCCGAAGAAGAGAGAGAATTGACAAGAATACTACAAAAACATGTTAAGACTTTTGCTTGGTCATATGAAGACATGCCAGGGGTCGGCACAGAAATAGTAGTTCACAAGATTCCAACAGATCCCAGATTCAGGCCAGTAAAGCAGAAGTTGAGATGGCTAAGACCAGAATGGGGTACATTAGTGAAGGAAGAAGCGGCTAAGAAGATTGAAGCTAAGTTCCTCGAGGTGGTGGAATACACAAAATGGTTAGCCAACATTGTGCCAGTGCCTAAGAAAGATGGAAGGGTCAGAGTGTGTGTCGACTACAGGGACTTGAACAAAGCCTGCCCAAAAGATAATTTCCCCTTGCCTCGCATCGATGTTTTAAGAGACAGCACAGCCAAGGCAGTAATGTACTCTTTGATGGATGGATTTTTGGGGTATAACCAGATTTTAATGGATGTAATTGACAAGGTGAAAACATCCTTCATTACAAAATAGGGCACCTTCTGCTACAGGGTAATGCCCTTCGGGGTTGAAAAATGCTGGAGCCACTTACCAGAGGGCTGTCACAACATTGCTACATGACATGATTCATAAAGAAGTGGAGGTATTTGTCGATGACATGCTTGTTAAATCAATGACCTAGGAGGAGCACCCTGTTATCCTGGATAGATTTCTTACACGCATCGGGGAATACAACCTACGACTTAATCCCAAGAAGTGCATATTTGGGGTTACATCGGGCAAGCTGCTAGGTCATGTGGTAAGCCAGAGAGGAATAGAGATGGACCCAGACAAAATCAAAGCCATTCAAGATATGCCAGCTCCTAAAACAGAAAAGGAGGTCCGATCATTCTTGGGTTCATTGCAATATGTCAGCAGCTTCATAGCTCATTAACTTCGATGTGTGAACTGATCTTCAAACTATTAAGGAAAGATCAGTTGATTGTATGGGACGACAGGTGTCAATTTGCTTTCGATAAGATTAAAGCTTATCTAGTAAATCCACCAGTTCTTAGCCTGCCAACTCCAGGAAAGCCCTTAATTTTGTATCTAGCTGTCGAAGATTCCTCCATTAGGGCAATGCTGGCACAGGAGCAAGATGGGGGAAGGAGTACCCCATTTACTATCTCAGCAAGAAGCAGTTAGGATATAAAACTAAGTACACAAGTGGAAAAGATGTGTGTTGCAATGATCTGGCTAACTAAGAAGTTACGCCACTACTTGCAGTCATACAAAGTACAAGCTGTAGCTAAGGTGGATCCAATGAAATACTTGTACGAAGCACCGGTGTTGGTTGGAAAATTATCCAGGTGGCTACAACTTTTGTCAGCATTCGACATTGAGTACATCACTAGAAAAACTGTCAAAGGGCAAGCTATGGTAGAATTCTTAACAAACCAGCCACTAGAATCGGACCATGCGGAAAATCTGGAGTTCCCCTACGAACAGCTGGCTGTAGTGGAAGTCAGGAGATGGTTTATGTGCTTCGATGGTGCCGTAAACAGAAAGGGTGCTGGAATTGGGGTACTCATAGCGACGCCGGATGGTGAGATCATTCCACTATCAAAGAGGTTGGACTTCTCCATAACCAACAATGGAGTAGAATATGAAGCGTGCTTATTTAGAATGGAAGCATTTCTAACACTAGGGGCAGATAATGTCTTGATTGTCCAGGATTCACTCTTTGTGATTAGGCAGGCATAAGGTGACTGGGATTTGAAAGAAGAAGCTATAAGCACCGGAATTTTACTCTTCCAAAAAAAAAAGTATAGTCATACGACTTTAACTACAGTCGTATGACTGTAATTAAACTACAGTTGTACGACTGTAGATCGTGGCAGGTGAACCAACCCACACCCTAAAAGCTGAAAAAACAGAAGGAGAAAAAAGGAGGTGCGGACAAAAAAAAAGAAGAGGGGGAGAGAAGAAAAAGAGAGAGAAGGGAGAGGAGAAGAGAAAATCAGAGAAAGAAGAGAAAGAACTCATCATCAGAAACCCTTACATTTGGAGATCTTTGGACTTAAAATCCCTAACCCTAACTCAAGGAGAAAAGTGCGGATTTTAGTGGATTTGAGCAATGCCAGGGGTCAATCCTACGGTGGACGCATGCCAAAGAGGTAAACACTCCTTTTCCCCTCTCTTTTATAAGCTTTCTGGGTGATTGGTGTGGTTTTGTGCCATTTCTATCCACTTTCTGTGTTTTCCATTCCTGGAAATCAAGAACAGTTGTGCGACTATGCTTGAGTTTGAGGAATAGTCGTACGACTTTAGTTATAGTCGTACGAGTGTTCTTGATTTCCAGGCGTTGTCTTTCCAGGTTTGTTTCAAATAAAGTTTTGGCGAGATTCTGACTGTGGAACGTTTACAGTTGCACGACTGTAAATTACAGTCGTACGACTATAGTTACAATCGCACGACTGTAACGTGATTTCCAGAATCAGAATTTCCGTTTTAATCCCAAAAATTTCCAAAAATCCCTAAAAATTCAAAAAATCCAGAAAATCATCAAAATGAATTTTGTTGTGTGCATTCACGACCCTAGATTCAATTTTCAGTAAAATTGCATTTAGAACAATGCCACGACGGAGACCCAGTTTTCCCGAAAACCAACCCATCTCCCATGTTAAAGTTAAATTAAACCGAAAAAATTGTTTTCAAAATGATTTTCCTTAAAACCAAAAATACAGGGACATTTCAAAATGTTTTCCAAGTCTAATCGGGCCAGCTAGCCGAGCCGACCCGGTTATCCCCTAAATGCGTGTCCCCAATTCTTGATTTCCCAATTCTGTCTATTTGAGTCCAACTTGTGGCGTGCCGTAAAATTGTGCTAACCTTTGTTTTGCAGCTTTTATTTTTATTTTTATTTTTATTTTAAATGTATTTAATAGAATTAATCGTGTCTATTAGGCGATTGTATTTTTTAGATAAATCGTGTATTCTAGGCGTTTGTAAAAGTGAGGCGAGAGTTTTTTAATTTTTTATTCGATTGGGTTGTAAACCACTTAAATATTCATTTCATTACTTTTTATTTTTGTAATACCTGTATGCGCGCTGTATGTCTATTCATTTCAATAAAATTGACTTGTAGAATTATGAAATACCATCTAAGAACATTGACCAATATTTATTTTAATTAAACACGAAATAAGGGACTTGTTCAGACCCGAATCTCTATATAGTGTAGCGGCCGTTTATCTGGTTCAGCTGCGTTATAAATTTCCCGGTTGAGCTGAGCCAAGTGGCGACTCTACAATATTCATCAAGACTCAGGTCTCGGTTCTTTTAAGAATTATTTCCATTTATTTTCCAAAATTGATTTTCCATTTATAAAAAACCCCACGCAAGGGAGGGGCCCGCCCGAGATCGTGGTGCCCCTTCCAAAAGGGAGTCTCGCATTTCGTCGAAAACGTTCATCCGCTCACAGTGGCGACTCTGCTGGGGAGTTCTTAAAAAGTTTTCTTAAAAACTTAAAAGAATTTGACAAGTTCTGAAAAGTGTCTAATTAAAATAAGGTGGATGATTCTTGATTGGTATTTCATTTTACATCTTTAGCTAGACATGCTTGCATTAGATTTAGTATCCATTTTAGCCCGGTGGATTGCTGAAGTGTCGCCTTTGTTCCTCATGGTCTTAGGGGCACGGATATGAAACACCACCCATAGCCTCATATGAACCCCTTCATTCAGACCCTTGAGTGGGGAGAAGTGAGGAGTATATTTTGCTATGGGAACCTTGATTTTTAACCCGACTTGGACCGAACTCATATAGGCAACCCTAGTTGGATTCCCTTAGGATACCAGGATAAATTGTGTGTAAATAATATAAATCGCTCCTTCATCACCCCCGGTTGGTGATCGAAGAGAACCCCGCCTAGGACTCAGTTAGAAATTTTTGAGACCGACCACGTGGAGGAATAAGGTTGGAAGTATGCGTTTTGTGTGTTACATGTTTCTTGCTATCCCGTGACACATCGCCATTGTCATCTACGCATACATAACATACCATAATCATCAATTTCCATACACAATTAACATTTTCCATACATAAAGCATTTTTGTGTGATACTAACCCACATTTTTATGCAGCCATTTGCATTTTATTTTCGTATGAAATCATTAAATCATCTGTTTGCCATTCATACTAACCATTTCTTTTTCAGCCATGACATTATATTCGTGTGATTAGCATTTTTCACATAGCATACATAACATCATTATGTATGTCATGCATCCTCACCACGTTTTTGTGCAGCCATTTGCATTTTGTGTGTCATAAGCACTCACGACATATCACCTAAATTAAATTAGGGGCATTCCAAGGACGCCCGCCATGATCATATCATTCCATCATATATCGGGTATCCTAAAATACCCGTGCTCTGCCAATGCACCGGATTGCATTTGGCCATTCCACCAAATCATTTCATTCAATAGAGACCACAATGGTCCTAGGTATATTTCCGTGTGATAATCCATACGATACATTTCATGACATCATATCCATCCATCATAAATTTTATATAGCACTGTGATCCACATCGGGTTACTTCATGACATTACTACATTATTCAAGGTGCTCCCCGAGTGCCGGATTAGTACGTATGTAGGGGCATTTCATAACACCCCAAATCATGAAAGGTGTTCCCCGAACATCGAACTTCTGTCCGTGTATCCCATGGGCCGGTCCCATACGACCATTTCTTATCATCTCATAGACCTTTAAAGCGTCGAACTCCGTCCGTGTGTTGGTACACATGTGACCATTTCATGAATTCATTAGGTGCTCCAAAGGCACCGAACCCCTGTCTGTGTGGTGGTCCACACGTGTTCTTCTGCATAGCATTGGGTACACTTGGAATGTCCAAAATAAAATAAAAAATAAAAAAATAAAATAAAAAGGTCACATTCATTATCATCCACATTCACGAAGCATCATCAAAGCATTATCATCCATACCATCCAACCATGCACTTTTTAACCCTAACATTCCTTATGTGCATTAAAGCAGAATAAGCTGGGGCGTCCTAGGACAAGATCTCGAACTGTAAGAGCACATGAGAGCGAAAGATCAGTCAAATCCAGTAGCACAACAGAGTCTAGGGAAGAAGTAGCAATGGCTGATCAAACACCAAGCATTGCTAGTGTTCTGAAGGATTTCTTTCGATCCCAAGACTTCCGGGATATGCTAAAGGAAGAACTGAGGGCTGTTGTTAGGGAAAGTGATGAAGCTGGTAATGGTAGAACTGGTAAAGAAAAAGAAGGAGAGACCTTTCAACATGGGGCTGATGCTTCGGTCAGTATAGAAGGTTACAGGAAATCGAGGCAGCTATGGAACAGAAAATGAAAGCCAAATACTCTGAGATGGATGAGATGCTAGCTGAACTGAAAAAGGGAGCCAATATCAGTTTGGGTTCCAGGCAGGGCATCGATGTGGATGCCATGATAAACAAATGCATCGAGAAATTCCCTGTGGGGTTCCAAGTCCCTAAAATTCCTTCCTACAAAGGACTCGGATCACCGGAAGCTCACATCAACCTCTATGCCCGTAAAATGCTAACCGCGGGTGCTAGCAAACAGAAGTTGGTTTACTTCTTCCCAACAACACTAGAAGAAGGAGCTTTGAACTGGTACAACTCCCTAACGGAGGAAGTACAGTCAGATTGGGAAACACTGTCAGTGGCCTTCATTAAATACTATAGCTTCAACACAAAGATCCAAGTGAAGCTATATGACATGGAAAGGGTTAAGCAGAAGCTCAATGAACCCTTTGATGAGTATTATCAAAGGTGGATGAACAAGATGATCCTGCTGAAGAATCGCCCCGATGAAGATGAGCTGATTCAGAAACTGATTAAAGGCAGCAAGGATGTCTACAAAGACAACATAAAATTCCATGCTTTTAATGAACTCAGCGAGGTCTACAGCATGGCCATGAAGGTTGAGAGGGATGAAGAAGAAAAAGCGGCCAGTCAAAAGGGTAGCAGAAGCTTCAAGCATGGTCTGGGGTATCGATCGGCCACTGCCATCAGATCAAGCAATGGATCCGGTTTTGGCTTCACAAACAAGAGTGACCAATCCCCAGAGGATAAGCCAACTGAAGTTGTTGTAGTGTCTCACCAACAAGGAGATCAAGCTGGAGATTTACAGAATCGAGGCCTATCACCATGGACCCTTTCTTTGGCCAAGATTTTTGGGAAATGCAGGAATGGCGGCCTCTTGAGTTCTCTGAAGCCATTCGAGAAGTTGGCTGAGACAGACAAAAGCAAATTCTGCTCCTATCACGTGACAGTGGGGCACAACACGAACAACTGCCAGCAACTACTGAGGGCTATTCGCCAACTGATCGCCGATAGGAAAATCGTAGAGCCACCTTTGAAGCCCAGTGTGCAGACCAATCCTTTGCCCATCTTTGACTAGTCCAATCGAAGTGGGTAATGCAGTAGCAAAATACCCTCCGCATGTGGAGGATGTTAATTATTTTGATGTATCTATTTTGTTCTTTATCTTGTTTTGTGAACAATGCAGCCTACAAGGCATTTAATGTTATGTAATTTGATTTCAATCATTTGTGTGATATTTTCATGGATGGAACACTGTGCATGCATACAAACATTCATTCAATGTCTTTAGCATACACGACACATCATTACGTGAAATGAACCTAAGGACAGATGAGAATCCAAAATGACATTCGTCCTGAAAGACCTCACGACTGATAAGAGAAAGAAAAATTGCAAAATGCCTAAAAGCATGGAAGACTTTTGCCTAGTCCTGTGACGACACATCTAGAGATCGACAAAGGATCGCAAGATGCAGAATTATAAAGAATCCGAAGGACAAGTCCAGCCAAATGGAAATTCCATAAAAAAAACAAAAAAAAAGCAACAAAATAAGCAAAATAAGCATGGTTTCAAGTTCCAAAATAAGAATGCACATCTGTATCATATGATGTTTCACACCATAACATCCCTGATAGTAGAACACAAGTTCTGGGGCAACAGTACAATCATTCCAGAATAAAGGAGAGAGGCATCATGCATCGCCTCCATACCACCCATAAGCCAGCAAGATAGTACAAGCAGCTAATAAGCACATCAAAAAGCGTAGCCATCAACCTGCAGGATCAATGTAGTCCTACAGAGAAAGACAGAGACCAAGTCGTCAGCCTCCTCAATCAAGACAGGCTCAGGTTTCCCTAAAAAAAAAAGAAAAAAAAAAGAAGTCCGATGGATTGAAAATCATGAAAGCAATCCATGCAAAAGTTAGGACGGTGAGGTGAGCACCATTGGTAGGAAAATCCACAGGGACCAGTTGGTGGCAGTTATGGGTTCGGTCGAGACGGATACCATACTCATCTTGTCCTTAATTTCATTTCATATATAATGTGCATAATGCTAAAACATTATCAATGAATGAATGAATGAATGCCTTGCCTTGTTCATTTAAATGTCCCAAGCTTCGCCTGAAATTAAATTCACATCATGCATCATAGATGACTATACGCCTGTGAGCTTCAGCAACAGTGATGGAGCAACCAAGTCCTACAAGACTTTCCACAATCACCTCATCATCAGAGGGACATCAAAGCAAGTGGACATGGCACCGCTTCAATTAATCCCCAGTTATCGTCGACCTGACTAAATTGGAAGCCTTCTTCCAATTCCACGACATCCTAAAAAAAAAAAAAAGAAAAAAGAGAGCTCGCTCATGTGAAAACCGAAAAGGCACCTCAGGCAAAAATTAAAGCAGCCCGCTAAGCTGAAAACCCATATTGGGCAGTTTAGGCAAAAGTTAGGGCATATGAAAAGCTCGTTAAGGTGAAAACCGAAAAGGCGCCTTAGGCAAAAGTTAGAGCAGCTCGCTGAGTTGAAAACCCACTTTGGGCGGCTCAGGCAAAATTTAGAGTACTTCCAAATCCATGAAGCCTAGGGGCAAAGAAGGAAAAACCTCTCTGTCATTCCCCCAGCAGGAACATTTCATTAGTCCCCAACAAGATCCCCTACATTGTTTCTCAACGACATCGTTACCAAGAATATCATCACTTCCTCTCCAACAGTCATTATATTTCCGCATTAGCTATCATATATCCCTAGCAGGATCGCAAGAATTACATTGCACCCAAAATGTTGCTTCTCCAACTATGGACGATCAATCGCACAACATATCTTCCCCAGAAAGAACCTGGAGTGTCAAGATTGAGCAAATGGTGCGAAATGCATTTTCTAAAGTTCATTTGCATATGCACACATTGAAATATATATATGCATTCAAATCATACATGCATATATGCACATATATATCCCGACCAACCCAAGCGCAGGTATCCACCATTGTCATCGGACCATTTCGAACCAGGATTACTCCCAAAGCAAGAAATGGCACAACGCCGGGGCATCTATTGGACCTTAAGCATCAGCAGAAATCCAAATCTTAACATATCAAGTCTCCAAGGGGCAGAACAATCAAGCCATATTCATCCTTGATCAAAGGGGCAAAAATTTTTGTTTCCAAAATTATCGATCAAGGGATAAATACTCATCCTCAAGCCAACATCAAAATTATCATTCCTAAAGCTATCTCCTTTTCTTCATTCAAGCAAGATTTCAAACCCTTGAACTCCATTACGTTCAAGCATGGTCGCAAATCCTTGAACCCCTTCCTTCGTTCAAGCCAGATTTTAAACCCTTGAACTCCATTACGTTTAACCATGGTTGCAAATCCCTGAACCCTTTTCTTTATTCAAGCATGGTCGCAAATCCTTGAACCCCTTCCTTTATTCAAGCCAGATTTTGAACCTTTGAACTCCATTACGTTTAAGCATGGTCGGAAATCCTTGAACCCCTTCCTTTATTCAAGCTAGATTTTGAGCCCTTGAACTCCATTACGTTCAAGCATGGTTACAAATCCTTGAACCCCTTTCTTCATTCAAGCCAGATTTCAAACCCTTGAACTCTATTACGTTCAAGCATGGTTGCAAATCCTTGAACCTTTTTCTTTATTAAAGCCGGATTTCAAACCCTTGAACTCCATTACGTTCAAGCATGGTTATAAATCCTCGAACCCCTTTCTTCATTCAAGCTAGATTTCAAACCCTTGAACTCCATTACGTTCAAGCATGGTTATAAATCCTTGAACCCCTTTCTTCATTCAAGCCAGATTGTGAACCCTTGAACTCCATTACGTTCAAGCATGGTTTCAAATCCTTAACCTTCATATTCCATTATTTCGAGTCCATCCAATTCTAACAAAACTTCAAATCCTCAAAATTTCTGCAGAGTTGCCTCGGGTAACCTAGACCCGATATCGGCTTAGTTCTACATCAAACCCCTTATTTCTTCCAAGCTAGATTTCGAATCCTTGAACTTCTTCAAGCATGATTCCCAATCCTTGATAAACACTTCTCCCAGCCAGATTTCAAATCCTTGAACTTCTTCAAGCATGATTCCCAATCCTTGATAAACACTTCTCCAAGCCAGATTTCGAATCCTTGAACTTCTTCAAGCATGATTCCCAATCCTTGGTAAACACCTCTCCAAGCCAGATTTCGAATCCTCGAACCTTTTCAAGCAAGATTCCCAATCCTTGATAAACACCTCTCCAAGCTAGATTTCGAATCCTTGAACCTTTTCAAGCAAGATTCTTAATCCTTGATAAACACCTCTCCAAGCTAGATTTCGAATCCTTGAACTTCTTCAAGCATGATTCCCAATCCTTACAAACCTCCTCAAGCATGATTTTAAATCCTTGCAAACCTCTTGAAGCCTGATTCTTAATCCTTGAAAATCGCCCAAGTCAGATTTCGGATTCTTGAAGATCGATTCAAGCAAGATCCTTGATCATGGAAGCCAATTCAAATCTCTAGCATCGCCTCAAGTAACATAGACCTGGTATCGGCTTATTCCATCCAATCAACTCAACACATCACCACAACAGTAAGGCTTCAGCAACTCAGTTGCATGTTTTATTTCCTATGTCTATGGTGCTTTGATTCGCGCTCTCAAATTCATCACCTCAACCATTTCAGACCATGATCAGGTAGTGAATTTGATCACGCGAGGGGCAGCTATAAGTGTCAGAATTTTACTCTTCCTAAAAAAAAAGTATAGTCGTACGACTTTAACTACAGTCGTATGACTATAATTAAACTACAGTCGTACGACTGTAGATCGTGGCAGGTGAACCAACCCATACCCTAAAAGCTGAAAAAACAGAAGGAGAAAAGAAGAGGTGCGGACAGAAAAAAAGAAGAGGGGGAGAGAAGAAAAAGAGAGGGAAGGAAGAGGAGAAGAGAAAATCAGAGAAAGAAGAGAAAGAACTCATCATCATAAACCCTTGCATTTGGAGATCTTTGGACTTAAAATTCCTAACCCTAACTAAAGGAGAAAAGTGCAGATTTTAGTGGATTGGAGCGACGCCAGGGGTCAATCCTACGGTGGATGCACACCAAAGAAGTAAACACTCCTTTTCCCGTCTCTTTTACAAGCTTTCTGGGTGATTGGTGTGGTTTTGTGCCATTTCTATCTACTTTCTGTGTTTTCCGTTTCTGGAAATCAAGAACAGTCGTGCGACTATTCTTGAGTTTGATGAACACTCGTACGACTGTAGTTATAGTCGTACGAGTGTTCTTGATTTCCAGGCATTTTCTTTTCAGTTTCGTTTCAAATAAAGTTTTGGCGAGATTCTGACTTTGGAATGTTTACAGTAGCACGACTGTAAATTACAGTGTTTTTTGAATTCGGTTTTTTTGCGGTTTTTTCGCGGGGACTTTGCCTCGGTTACATTAGACTCTTTTTTAGCAGAAGATAAAATAGATATTCTTCTGAGAAATACGACTGTAGTTACAGTCGTACGACTATAACGTGATTTCCAGAATCAGAATTTTCGTTTTTAATCCTAAAAATTACCAAAAATCCCTAAAAATTTAGAAAATCCAGAAAATCATCAAAATAAATTTTGTTGTGTGCATTCACGAGCCTAGATTCAATTTCCAGTAAAGTTGCATTTAGAACAATGCCACGACGGAGACCCAGTTCTCCCGAAAACCGACCCACCTCACATGTTAAAGTTAAATTAAACCGAAAAAATTATTTGAAAAATGATTTTCCCTCAAAACCAAAAATACAGGGACGTTTCAAAATGTTTTCCAGACCCTATCGGGTCGGCTAGCCGAGCCGACCCGGTTATCCCCTAAATGCATGTCCCTAATTCTTGATTTCCCAATTCTGTCTATTTGAGTCCAACTTGTGGCATGCCGTAAAATTGTGCTAACCTTTGTTTTGTAGCTTTTATTTTTATTTTTATTTTAAATGTATTTAATAGAATTAATCGTGTCTATTAGGCGATTGTATTTTTTAAATAAATCATGTATTCTAGGCATTTGTAAAAGTGAGGTGAGAGTTTTTTTATTTTTTATTCGATTGGTCTGTAAACCACTTAAATATTCATTATTTTACTTTTTATTTTTGTAATACCTGTATGCGTGTTGTATGTCTATTCATTTCAATAAAATTGACTTGTAGAATTATGAAATACCATCTAAGAACATTGACCAATATTTATTTTAATTAGACACGAAATAAGGGACTTGTCTGGACCCGAATCTCTATATATTGTAGCGGCCATTTATCCGGTTTAGCTGCGTCATAAATTTCCCGGTTGAGCTGAGCTGGGTGGCGACTCTACAATATTCATCGAGACTCAGGTCTCGGTTCTTTTAAGAATTAATTCCATTTATTTTCCAATATCGATTTTCCATTTATAAAAAACCCCATGCGAGGGAGGGGCCCGCTCGTGATCGTGGCATCCCTTCCGAAAGGGAGTCTCACGTTCCGTCGAAAACATTGTCCGCTCACAGAAGCCTTACGGCCCTACTTGGAACTGTTGTAGTACAGGAGAGGGTTATTCGGTCAGTGCGAGTTCAGAAACATTCCCAGACAAGAAAATAAAATGGCAGATGCATTGGCCACGTTGTCCTCCATGTGGGAAAATCCAGAAAAGACACAGATATAGCCACTGGTTGTAGCAATTTCCAAGCAACCCTGCTTCAATATGCGCAAAGTAATGGAGTTGACGGTTGAAGAAAAGCCGTGGTTCTTCGACATTTATCAGTATGTGAAAGAGGGAAAGTACCCAGAAGGAGCTAGTACGGTCGATAGAATGTCATTGAGGAGATTAGCCAGCCAATTCAGAATCTTTGCAGACAGACTCTATAAGAGAACTGCAAGTGGGGTTCTTCTAAGATGTTTGACAGAACAAGAAGCAGAAACTATAATGCAGCAAGTGCATACCGGATCCTACGGATCGCATATAAATGGGATCGCCATGGCTAGAAAGATAATGAGACAAGGATACTTCTGGATGACAATGCAGGCTGATTATGCGAAGGAAGTGAAAAGATGTCATGAATGCCAGATCTATGCGGATATCAGTCATCTGTCACCACTTGAACTACAAAACTTGGCATCTCCTTGGCCATTCTCAGCGTAGGGGATTGATATGATTGGAGAAAATCATCCCGCAGCTTCTAATGGGCACATATTCATAGTGGTTGCAATCAAATACTTCTCAAAATGGGTAGAAGCGGAATCCTTCCCCAATGTGACAGCTAAGCACATTGTCAAGTTCATTCAAAAGAACATCTTCTCTCGATATGAAATCCCTCACCATGTAGTGACTGATAACGGGGTGCAATTCCAAGGGGCAATTGCTACGCTATTCTTAGAATATGGCATTCAACATCATAGGTCTTCTCTATATAGATCATAGGCTAATGGCGTAGTGGAGGCGGCTAACAAGTCAATTAAGAAGATTTTGTCAAAGATGGTAACCACCTACAGGGATGGGCTGACAAATTGCCATATGCTCTTTGGGGTTACAGGACCATTGTCAGAACACCAACCGATGAGACTCCATATGCCTTGGTGTATGGAATGGAAGCAGTGTTGTTAGTGGAAATGGAATTCAAGTCACTCAGAATAGCCTTGGAAGCTTAGCTGCCAGAAACAAAATGGGTTCAAGCTAGATACGAGCAGTTGGCAACATTAGATGAAAAACGGTTGAAAGCACTGGATCACTTGCAAATGTATCAGTGCAGAATGGCCAGAGCTTATAATCGAAACGTGAAGTATCCCAGACAGCAGCTGAAGGTTGGGGATCTGGTTCTGAAACAGTTAAGGCCTACAAATGTGGACACCCGTAGGAAATTCAGACCGAATTGGGAAGGCCCCTATGTTGTAAAGAAAGTGCTATCAAAGGGTGGTGTAAGCATCGCGGACATGGACAGGAATGAATTTGCAAACCCTGACAATCGAGACCGCCTGAAGCCTTACTATGTTTTAAAAAAAAAGAAGAAGAAAAGTCTGCTAAGTTGAAAACCCAAAAAGGGCGGCCTAGGCAAAGATCAGGACATGAGAGAAAATGATCAGTCGGAAAATCCGCAAGGGACGGCTGGTGATAGATTCTGGTACTATGTGAGGTGTATACCATTTTGGGGAACCAACCTTTTCAAATGTACTCATATTGATTTCAGCAATAAAGTGTGATGTTTTGTTTAAATATTTTCGCATGGTTATACCATAATGCATAAACAAAGTTATCTTACCTAGATATCCATTTAAAAAAAGCACTTTGCATTAAATTGGTTAAAAGACTCGCATTATTCAATGATGAAATGTGCTAAGATGATTGCAACTTACAATCTTTTCTCTTCCTGGGTATTCAATTCATCATCCCTTAGAGCAGTCGAAAATTTCGAAACAGGCCCAAATCCAAATGTCACATGCAAAAAAAAAAAAAAAGCTCGCTAAGGTGAAAACCGAAAAGGCACCTTAAGCAAAAGTTAGAGCAGCTCGCTGAACTGAAAACCTACACTGGGCAGTTCAGGCAAAATTTAGAGCATTTCTGAAATCACCACTCCTAGGGACAGAAAAACGAAGCATTTTCGTCATTCCCCAATAGAGACACTTTCATCCCTTAGCGGAGATTCCTTTCACCAGTCCCCCACAGAAACTCTTCCACCATTCTCCAGTAGGGTCCTCTGCACTATCCCTAGTTGAACCATCACAAAGAACATGACCACTTTCCCCCCAGCGGTCATTGGACTTCCCTAATAGCCATTACATGTCCTCACATATCCCCAACAGAGGTGCAAAGTCACATCACATAAAGAATATACCCTCCAGCTAGATCAGTCCTAGCCAGAGGCGCAACTCGATATCCCCAGCAAGAGCATAGCATTTCAGGGCTAGATGAATAACAGGTGATGCATCTCCCAAAGTCCATTCATATATGCATACATTGAAACATGCACACATAAGCATTCAGAGCACATACATAAACACACAAACATGCATCACGACCAATCCAAGTACAGGTACTCACCACCATCGTCGGACCGTCCCAAATCAAAATCGTTCCCAAAGCAGAAATAGTCCAATATAGGGGCACCCATGAGGTCTCGAGAGATAAGTCAAAGGCGGGTGGACCCAAACCTCAGCATCTCATGCATCCAGGGGCAGGTCAATCAAACCGTATTTATTCTTGATCAAAGGGGCAAAAATTTTTGTTCTAAAATTATCGATCAAGGAATAAATACGCATCACCTATGCAACTTTAGAAATCCTCAAAAATCTAGTAGATCCACCTCGGATAACCTAGACCCGGTATCGATCCAGATTGGCTTCATCAACTTTGCCTTGGGTAACCTAGACCCGCTATCGGCTTATTTCTTAAGCAGATCCGTCACGGGTAACCTAAATCCTGTGTTAGGCTTAGATTTACTTCCACCTCAAACTTCAGCAGATCCATCGTGGGTGACCTAAACCTGGTGTCATGCTTAGATTTACTGCCACCTCAAACTTCAGCAGATCCGTCGCGGGTAACCTAAACCCGATGTCAGGCTTAGATTTGCTTGCTCCTCAAACTTCAGCTGTCGCGGGTAACCTAAACCCAGTGTCAGGCTTAGATTTGCTTCCACCTCAAACTTCAGCAGATCCATTGTGGGTAACCTAAACTCAGCTTCAGGCTTAGATTTGCTTCCACCTCAAACTTCAGTAGATCCGTGGTAGGTAACCTAAACCCGGTGTTAGGCTTAGATTTGCTTCCACCAAAAACTTCAGTAGATCCATCGCGGGTAACCTAAACCCGGTGTCAGGCCTAGATTTGCTTCCATCTCAACTTCAGCAGATCCATCACGGGTAACCTAAACCCGGTGTCAGCCTTAGATTTACTTCCACCTCAAACTTCAGCAGTTCCATCGCGGGTAACCTAAACTCGGTGTCAAGCTTAGATTTGCTTCCATCTCAACTTCAGCAGATCCGTCGCGGGTAACCTAAACCCGATGTCAGGCTTAGATTTGCTTCCACCTTGAAACTTCAGCAGATCCGTTGTGGGTAACCTAAACCCGGTGTCAGGCTTAGATTTGCTTCCACCTTGAAACTTCAGCAGATCCATCACGGGTTACCTAGACCTAGTGTTAGTCCCAGATTTGCCTCCAAATTCCCAGCAGATCCGTCGTGGGTAACATAAACCCGATGTCAGGCTCAGATCAGCTGCAACTTAGGTATGTCTTTCTTTCCTTCCGCTTACGGCGCTTTCATTCACATTCTCAAATTCCCCTCAAATAACCCAAACCTGGTATCGGGTATTGAATTTGATCACGCGAGGGTTAGCTATAAGTGTCGGATTCTCTCGACCTCTATGATGAGAATTCCTGTGTTATCTGTGAAGCGAACGGTCTTGAATTGGACTTGAAATCACCCAAAATGTCACCTGGGTATCTCAAACGTCCTGAAAGCCAAGCTATCCGCGATCCGAAATCCCCAAAAAGTCTCCCGAGTGGTTCTTATGGTTTAGGGTGCACGTTGGATTCTCGAAATTTTACCCCGGCTCTAGTTTTCAAACTAGAGTCGTACGGATCTAGTGGGCAAGACAAATTGCTCTGCAAAGCAGAGCAACTTCTCTCGCTAGAGATAAAATATGGGCATAGGGCCAGTTTGGTAAGGTTGTTAGTGAAAGTGCTGTTAGGGAAAGGGCTATCAAGAAAAGAGCTATTAGAGAAAGTGCTGTTTGGGAAAGCTGTTAAGTGTTTGGTAATATTTTTATAGAAATAGCTTTATGCTTAAAAACAGTTTGTGTGGTGTTTGGTAAAACTGTTTATAAAAGTACTGTTGATATATAAAATGACATAAATGGAGATATATGATATAAATTAATTTTTGCTTAATTTAATTAATTAAATAATATTAGAAATTAATAATTTCTTTCACACATATTGAATAAAAAAATTATTTGTTTTATTTATTTGTATATTATTAGGTATTAATAATTTTTTATTAATCTTCATATCACATACATATTATACAAAAAAAAAAAAAAAAAAAAACGACATATTTATTTTAATTGAAAGATATCAATATAAAGTAACAATTTTTATACTAATCATCCATACATATGTAAAAAGTTAATTAAAAAATTGATCAACACACGATTGTTGTTAATTTGTCTGTGCCATCAAAGAAAAAGTAATCTCATTACGAATAGAATCCATTTCTATAACCCTACTATTCCTAGAATTCTTCGGAGATAATTTTCCTTGTTGTCTATGTTTCCTGCCTTTCATGCCTCTAGAAGCACAATAGAGGATCATTTCAGGAGTTTGGTAACTAGGTGGATGAAGAATCGTCACCATTTCTTTTTGCAATATTAAAAATGATAAAAGGTTTTTGAAGTATGTTTATTTTAAGCTTTCCTCTATTACCAATTTATAGTCGAATTCCTTGAAAATATATACCTAGAATCTAAATTCAGCTTTATAGAGTTGAAAATGGGCTATCCAACTGACAACATCTAATGTTTTATTTATAGAATTTTGTTAGTTTTTAACATTAGGCTTCTCTATAAAGTTCTAAAAATAAAAATTGCCCAATCAAAGGCAATAAAACCAAGAGAAAATATCTCCTATCAACATAAGATCCTCCAAAAAAAGATATATGACTTGGCGTATCACACCTTGTTATTCAGAATGTTACGAGAGGCCTATGTTAACTTTTTCTTTTTCCCTTTAGCCCATAAATTACAAAAAAAGAAAAAAAGAAAAAAAGAAAAAAAAAGTCTAGTGGCAACCGTTTCATTGCGCATTCAGCTATACGCAGCATCAATATAATGAAAGATTGAATACAAGTTTCTTCATCTTAGCTAAGAACTGCTTGGCACTGTCAAATCCCTCAGCTGTGTTTAATTAAGAATTTTTATCCCTTTGGCGTCTTGTCCTATCAAACAATCTGCAGTGACACTACCCAAAATTGTTGAGGAAGAGGAAGTCAGGCTAGATACCATAAAAATCCTCCTGCATTCATCCTTGATGTAAACCATCTTTCATTTCATTGTCTGTAGCAAAACAACAATAGCTTCGTAACTAATCTTCTGAAATATCATGCAATCACATAATAAAATTTTGCTAAGCAGTAAATGGACTTAAGGTTATTGTTACTAATACATCTGCAACTTGCCAAAAATGTAAAACTGAATCAAAACAAGATACTTGACATTCTCATCAACATAGCAAGTGGTATATCCTCATCTATATGGATATCTTATTGAGATTGAGATTATGAAGGTATATCTTAATTAAGAACATAGAAAAAATGATTACTGATATTGAGGATTAAAAAGTTGTTAGGAAATATGTACAAGCATGGAAAACAGAATAATGATAAGATAACATACCTCACACGCAGCAAAAATAGTGTGGACTTGTTCAAAAATTTCATCCACTGTTCCAGCAGCATTGATCTGTAAGCATTACTTACTTTAGTAACATGTTTTGTAGTATTTTGTACATGTTTCCAAAATAGTTTTAGATGGCTAACATAACAAGACACCAATTCAACAATACATTGACCAAGAGGTATTCGAAAGGAAATCATGGGATCCAAGGTTCAAAACCCAGCACCTCCTCCCCAATTGAAGAAATAAAAAATAATAATAACAAAATCAGAGACATACTAGCATCATACATACAAGTGAATAGAAATTACATAACCAAATTCATCATTAGTGACCTAAGTTTCTCAAGACTTGTCACATGGAGTTATAAATACCTTGTGCAGTTTTCCTTTCTTGGAGTAGTAGCCAATAACAGGAAGACTTACTGCTGAAAACACTTTAAGATGCTTCTTGAATGTGTCTATATTATCATCAACTCGACCCTGCAATAGGGAATTTCAAACTTTTGATATAGGTTTTTAGCTTTACATTACTTGTTTAGATTGGAAATTAAGATTGCATATTCACCTCATAACGGCTAAGCACTCTTTTTACCATCTCTTCTTTTGGGCAATAAAAAAAAGGTACCATGTTTAGTTCTACCCTAATCTGCATTAAGAAAATATGATTATTATCTTTATAAGGAGTGTGCAAATAAAATTTGGCTTCACACCACTAACTATATATGACTCAAAATTCTTCCACCTATCCGAAGTCCCTTCTACTCAATTTTTTGTTTCTCCATCAAATCATTTCATTGCCGTAAGTGTTGTACCAAACAAGTTTAGAATAAAAACATATCACATAAGAAAACCCAGATCCCTTTTACAATTGTACATACATCATAGTGAGAATATTTTCATGAAACATAATATAGATATAGAAACTCACAATATGTTCAAATGCATGCAACACTTCCACTACTTTGTAAGTTTGATTAATAAGACAATTAAGTTTTAGATAGATAGAGCACAAAAAATCCCATAACACAATTTGATTCAGAATTTACATCTATAATTGGAAGAAAGTTGGATTTACAACAAATTAACTTTTCTAAAATTTATAAATATTGCATAAAGATAAAGACTCTCAGCTCATATTGAATAGTTGGTATAAATTAATTATACGTGAAAATATTGAACTCAAATCAAATACAAGATACAGTCAACAAATTTTAGATTATGAGTAGTAATAATAACATATACCATCAAGAAATTTCACATCATTAATTAGATTTATAATTAGCAGAAAGCTAAGCTTTAGTTAAAAATTAGCAGCAATTTTTGGGGATCAGCAGAGAACACTCAACACACACAATGAACAAAATACGCAGCATAAAGTAGAACTAATTCTTAATTTTGACATGAATACTTAACAGTTGGTCCTTATACCCAAAACCCAGTATCGACATCATCAGAAAGAAAGCAAAATGACAGAATATAGAAGAAAAGAAATGGAAACAAAACAAATGGACAAGAATTGCAATGAAAACAATAAACAAAAAAGAATCTGACATATAAGAAAAACTAAGAGAATATAATGTGGCTCACAAGTGAACTGTGAACGAAGAATCGAATAGGAGATAAAGAGCCTCCTATGAATTCATTAAGCATAAGAAAATGGATATTAGAAATGCACTGGTAATTTTCCCAATTAATCTCTAAGTAATGAGTGTCTGAGATTGTAATGCCAGATAAGGTTGTAAATGAACTGGCTTTCTCTGTGTGTTGATCACTATTTGTTTAAATCCGAATTAACTGAAGCATTCAACATTGTAGCAGTCAAAACAATCCAAATTCTAATTCTTTCTATTCATCCCTACCCTATTATATTATCATCAAAATAAAGCTAGCTAGTCAAAGGAATCAACAAATTCAAGCAAGGAATATGTCAAGGACCAATAAAGCAACAAGAAAATAGAGGCAGCTCATCTCCAACATAACCAAAAAGAAGGCCAAATAACGATTTCTGAAGGATACCTTTGTTAATTTCTACAGCATGAAATGATGGGTATTGAAGATTCCTTATTGAAATTTGACATAATTACTCCATTTTTCCTGTAAAAATGAAAAATATGAATGAAATCATGAGCTATGGGTAGAAGAAAAGCCAATCGGTGACCAGCAACAGCGACGTAGAATCGATGATTTGGAGAAGAGAAGCTGATCGGTGAACAGTAGCAGTGACGTCGGTAAAACGAACAGCAGCCACCAAGGTGAGAAGAAGGAGCAGCAGAGAAGCCAACCGTGCTTTCAAGCAAAGCCTCGATTTGGAGCTTTTTCGGAAAGGCAGCAAATCTCCTTTCCATGTTTTTAACTTTCCAACCTATGTATTTACCAAACACCAGAGATGAAGCTTTTCTGGCTTTCCCATGAAAAAAAGCTCCTTTCCCATTTAGGAAAGCCCTCCCAAATGGGGCCATAATCAGAGAGAGTCAGGTGGGCATTTAATGTTTGAAATGATAAGGAGAGGAGGGTATAAAAAGAAAAGAGAAAATAAAATCAAAGGGAGGTTGGTAGTCTTGAGCAGAGGAAAAAAACCAAGTTTCCAAGAAAAAAAGGGAAGCAGAGAAAAAGAAAGAAGAGAGGCCGAGACTAAGCAAGGAAAGGGAAACCAAAAACACTGGGATTAAGGCTTAAAATCAATCCTTAAACATTAAATACAAGTTACTTAACCTTTGCTCATTGTTGGAAACCATTTTGGATTCGTTTCGACTCGTTTGGATTGTTGTGGTTCTTTGGCCGGTTGAGTTCCCAGGATATATTTCAAGCTTTCAATCTGTTCTTTGACATTCAAAGCATCCAAACAACACCAAGGTAAACTCTGAGAGACCTTAAACCTGTTTGCATTATCTTTTCTATGCGCTTTCTTCTTTTTTACAACTTTCAGAAACCGGATTGCCCGAACAGAGCCGGGCGACTCTAGTACTAAAGTCGTATGGCTCTGTTCTCCAGGGACAGCCTCCCGATTCATCCCGATCGGCTGAAAACAATCCGTTTTCCATTTTGTACATTCTGTTGCGATCATTTCCGGCCCAAATCCATCGGTATGTCATAAAATTTTGGTTTTTAGATTTCTATACATACGGATATTAGTGTTTTTGTATTTCTCGAGGTTTTACTTTCTGAGTTTCAGGGTAGTTTTATCCAAATCAGATCCATAGTTCAGCATTAGCGGGTCCCCGAACCCTATATAGTCCCCAGAAAATATTAAAAAAAATGGATTGCGTATTTAGGAACTCGCATGAATGGAACCCTGGATTCCGGGATAACAGACCCACAAAAATGGAAATTTGCATGTAACCGAGCTAAATGTTTTCCAAAAATTGATTTTCCACCATAAAAAAAAAAATTACAGGGCATTTCAAAAAAGTTATCCAGGTCTAACCGGTCCGACCGGTCGGGTCTCAACCCGATTACCCCCTAAATGCATGCCCTTGTTTCCTAAATTCCCAATTCTGTCCTAATTGAGTCCTATCTGTGTGTGCAATACAAACTATGCTAACCAATTTGTTTTGCAGCATTTATTTTTATTATTTTTATGTAATTAATAGATTATTCCATGTATTTTAGGCGGATGTTAATTTTAGATCCTCGTGTATTTAGGCGTTTGTAAAGTGAGGACGAGAGTTTTCCTTTTTATTCAATTTGGTTGTATAATCGGCCTCTATTTTTATTCTTTTGACTGCTTGTATGGTTTATTTTTCTGTAATTTATTTTCTACATTTTACTTTAGCATCGGCTAAATAAATATAAACACAAGTTGGGATTAGAGAAAGATAATAAAGCGAATTAAATATGGTAATATGAATGGTAAAGTGAAAGCAAGCTAGAGGTTAAGTAAGTTACTTGCCCGAACCCTAAATCTCTGGATTAGGTACAGTAGTCTATCCTTGGTAAGGAGCTGTACCAGAATTCCCGGATGAGCTGATCCGGGTGGCGACTCTATCACTGATCTCGGGATTTAAGTTTCGAGTTGTTTAAGTTAAAACCAAAAAATGTTTTCTACAAAGGAATTTTCAAATCAAAATTCATAATTTTCTAACTCGAGATAAACAAAACCTGTTTTCCACAAACTTCACCAAAACAAATCTTTTACCCCGGCTCGCTTCGTCGCATCCTGTTTCCAGTTAAAAAGGTCATCCGCTCATAAAAGTCTGTGGGCCTTAGGACTACTGCCAATATAAAGACAAACCTATAGGATCGTGCACATAGATCAACTGAGCCGGAACTTATGGAAATTGTGCATGTAATGTACATTGGACTGATGCGTTAATTAATTAGTTGACATTTAGTATTAAGGAAATTAATCAACACTGGGTTGATTTAATTTAATTAATAAGTTTACATAATGTAATTAATTAATTTATCAATTAATTGAATTACATAAAGTAAACAATTAATTAAATAATTTTCCTAAGTAGAAAAATTAAATACATGTATTGTATTTACTTAAATGTGATTTAATTTTATTTAAGGGTAATTAAATTTAGCCAAATGGAATGAAATTACATAGTATATACTTTTTAATTAAAGTTTATTTATGTAATTATAATCCTAGTGGGCTAGGGTTTAATTAATCTAATTAAAACCCAATTAGACAAGGTGTCTATATAAGGGCACACTTAAGGAAGAAAACCTAACCCTAATCTAAATTAATTGCTCGAAATTTCAGCCTCATTACAGCCCTAAAACAGCCACAATTTACAGCAATTAATTCTCCATTCCTTCCGCTTCTTCTACTAGCACCGGTTCTTGCTAGATAGTTGGTCGTGCACTAGACTTTGGAGATCGCAGTTTCAAGAAACGATTCTGCAGCAGTCTCTAGAAGAGACGAATGCGGTGAGTTAATCTCTCTTGATTCAAATTGTTTTTTATCCTAATCAATGGTAATCAGACACGATAGGCGGATTCTAGTAAATTTTAAACGCTGTATTTTCCGTGTGCCACTTTATTTTTCTAATGACGAATCCCAACAGTGGTATTAGAGCCTAGGTTTTGTCCATTAGATTGATTAGAATTCATTCTTGATTGTGTTCTTGAAGAAAGAATGGCTTCAAAAATGGTTTTTTGGGTTTTGGTAATTTTTCCCCAATTGGTTTTATCGTTTTCTTTTCCATGCTACGATTTATTTTCTGCTGCTAATTAATCATCTTTTGGCTACTGTATAATTATTCTTGGCTGGAAATGTTTTTTTAATGATTATATATATATATATATAAAGTTGGACAAAATTGGAATCACAATTGCGATTCCAATTAGCAGCAGCACCGCGCATGGGGTTCAGGTCCGGTTTTGGATTTTGCGGGGATTTTTTTTATCCCGGGCCCTAATGCAAATTGAATTTAATTTTTTTAATTAATTTGTATTTAAATTGTTTATTTTCTTAGCATGCATATTTAATTTAATTGTTTTATATATTAAATTGAATATGGACTTTGTGAAATTGGCCCAATAAACCGTGACACTGGTTAAAATTGGAAAAGCTAAATTTTAAATTTGTGACAACCCAAATTCTAGTGGGAACAAAATTGTTAATTTTGCATTAATGGATGTTGTCTATTGGGCCTTCATGGGCCTTAGTCACATTTGTTAAAATTGGCGATTTCACCCTAAGTAATTGGCTTAACATTTATATTTATTATTTGGAATGTCATGATCATGCATCATATTGGTATGTATGTGCACGACAGGTACTTTGTTTGAAATGTGATGTTGAGTTCTATAGGCCCTAACTTATTATCGGTTGTAATTTGATTTTGGGAAATAGGGCATGCGTGCCATTTCTTTTATTTTGATATAATTTTAGAATAAAATTGTTGTAATTGCATCAAGTATGGAGGAAGGCCCAGATGGAGCAAGCCCATGGTGGGAGCCCAAGAAGTATTGCAGTCTGGGCCATGAAGAATTAGATTGGATATCTAGTTTTTCATTAAGTTGTAATTAAATGCCCATAGGATCTCATTTATTTTATATTAAGTATGTTACTGCATTTGTCATATAATATGTATGTATGGATTACCAAATTATTACCCGCATTTATGCATGCTAAGCCGTATGCATGATAAGCCGTATTACTTAATTTTAATCTGGAAATTAAAATATTGAGTCGTTTAAAAGTGCTTCCCACATTCACACCGCTTCCTCCCATTAATGCTGCAATGTGCGCCATGCCCTAGCTGGGTATATTGTTGGTGTGCCTTAGTTCTTAGGGCATTGGATTCTTGTATTTTGTATTATACGTTAAGACTCATTGTATGAATACATTATTTGTGTCACATTAATAGAGGCAATTAATCTATTTCATTTATATCTGGTGCTATAATATAAGTAGAGTATCCATTGATTGATAATCATAAAACCTATCCCAAGTCTGTTCTAATCGTGGGACCGAATAGAACCACAAACTTGTATATTCGATGACTGTATGGTAGTTCTTAACTAGCCAATAGTCAGTCATGAATATAGGTACATGTCGTTGACATGGGACTGGATCGATCAGCACAAGAAAGCCACATGGTTGTCACGTCATAGGTCTTTCTTGAGTAGGTCTCTTTTGTCCTCAGACCAGATTTCATTATAATATCAATATGGAATCCGATTCACTTTGACATATGCCTAACAGGTCTGTAAAAGGATGCTAAATAGAGGTATGATTGGGTGGACTGGTGAACATGTTGATATTGATGATGAAGTGATGGAATTGCCACTCGGGTAACACCGAGATGATATCATTGTCCACTTGATGAGCGGGACTGATAAGTGTATGGCCATACCCAAATAAGTTGGTTGCTTATTTGATTAATCAGTTAACTCAAGATCAAGAAATATAATAAACAACAGAAGAGGATGACAGACACCATACCTCTTGTTTATTCATATCGATATCGTTAGGCAAAGGACACTATGAGATTACTACCGGGTGAGTGTCTTCTAAAGACTGCTGCATCTCTGTCTTAATTGGGGACTGTAATGGTTTGCTAGAACACACTTACAGTCTGTGGGCCTTGGGCCTACTGCCAACATAAAGACAGACCCATAGGATCGTGCACATAGATCAACTGAGCTGGAACTTATAGAAATTGTACATGTAATGTACATTGGAAGGAATGCGTTAATTAATTAGTTGACATTCGGTGTCAAGGTAATTAATTGACATTGGGTTAAATTTAATTTAATTAATAAGTTTACAAAATGTAATTAATTAATTTATCAATAAATTGAATTATATAAAGTAAACAATTAATTAAATAATTTTCCTAAGTAGGAAAATTAAATACATGTATTGTATTAACTTAAGTGTGATTTAATTTTATTTAGGGGTAATTAAATTTAGCCAAATGGAATCAAATTACATAGTATATACTTTTTAATTAAAGTTTATTTATGTAATTATAATCCTAGTGGGTTTGGGTTTAATTAACCTAATTAAAACCCAATTAGACAAGGTGTCTATATAAGGGCACACTTAAGGAGGAAAAACCTAATTCAACTCTAATTAATTGCTGGAAATTTCAGCCACCAATAGCAGCCCCAAAATAGCCGAAAATCCCAGCATTAAACCTCCATTCCTTCGCGTCTTCGGCTAGCACCGGTTCCCGCTCAATAGTTGATCGTACATCGGACTTTGGAGATCGCAGTTTCAAGAAATGATTCTGCAGCAGTCTCTAGAAGAGACGAATCTGGTGAGTTAAACTCTCTTGATTCAAATTGTTTTATTCTAATCAATGGTAATTGGACACGATGGGTGGATTCTAGGAAATTTTAAACGGTGTAATTTCCGCTGTGCCACGTTATTTTTCCAATGACGAATCCCAACATATATTGTAGTATTTTGTGGGCCGTTGAGGGTTAGGATACTTGGTACGGTTAACATGTAAATGATGGTTTGACTCAACATGGATAGCATTAGCTCAGAGCAGGCCCTAAGCACAAATGGGTAAAGTGTCAATAAGCCCATCAAACCAAGAGTCCTTCGTGGAAGGATTGGATAGGTTGTCCTACCAGACGAATCAATGGTTGGTTAGCTAACCCTAGTTCGGCCAGTCATTGACAAGTTGTGGATCTTGGTCAAGTCAGCCAATTAACAGCACCAACGAACAAATTAAAATTGGATTATTAATTTGAATAGGCAAAAGTCCTTTATTTATAACTCAAGCAATGATTTCTTCCATGTAGATAATCCCATTTCACATTAGCAATTTAAAATGGCTGCAACAAACAACAACTCACTCTCACTTAGGTCACTCTTGGAGAAGGAGAAGCTTTCAGGGACTAACTTCCTGGATTGGGCTAGGAACTTACAAATAGTTCTTAGACAAGAGTCCAAGGAGTATGTACTAAATGCTCCTCTACTAGTTGGCCCTCCTGTAGGTCGAGGAATCACCATGACGACGGTGGAGCAGTACGACCGACACGTGAGGGATGACCATGATGTCTCATGCCTCATGCTGGGTACCATGGCTTATGATCTTCAAAAGTAGTTCATGGATGAGCATGCTTATGAGATGATGGATCAACTTAAAAAGATGTTCCAAGATCAGGCTTATCAGGACTGTTACCTGACAACTAAGGCACTTTGCACGACTGCAATGGCAGCCGGGACTTCTGTTAGCACTCATGTACTAAAGTTGAAGGGGTATATTGATACATTTGCCCACCTCGGCTCACCAGTTCTGTAGGATTTGGCAGCAGATATTATTCTCGGGTCACTTTCTGAGTCTTACAACCAGTTTATCATGAACTACCATATGCAAGGGTTGGATAAATCGGTTGTTGTGCTGCATGGCATGCTCAAGATTGCTGAGCAGTCTCTTAAGAAGACTCCTAAAGTTTTGCTGGTGAATAAGGGCAATATACCCATTGCTAAGGGAAAGGCCAAATCTAAGGCCAAGGCTAAGGGAAAAAAGGTGGTGGCCTAACCTAAAGCAAGGGTTGCTTTTCCTATCGATGTCTGCCATGAGTATCATGAGAAGGGGCACTGGAAGAGCTTCTGTCCAATGATAAAGGAGCAACTGAAGGGCAGAACTGCTGCTTCAGGTATTTATGTTATTGAGATTAATTTAGCTATTTTTACATCTTTTGTCTTGGAAACTGGATGTGGATCTCATATTTGTTCAAATGTGCAAGGTCTAAGAAATAGGAGATTACTAGGATCTGAAGAAGTAGATCTTCGAGTCGAAAATGGTGATCAGGTTCAGGCCATGGAGATCAGAGATTATTTCTTGGAGATGCCTAGTGGACTTGTTTTGGAACTAAGAAACGGTTATTTTGTACCTACAATGCGCAGGGATATTATTTCTGTTTCTTTGTTGGATATTTCTAGTTTTGTATTTAATATTGGACATGGTAGAATTTCTATGCAATGTGGCAATATTATTTATGGAATAGCATTTCTTGAAAATGGCTTCTATATCCTTGATCTAAAATGTGAAAGTTCAATCTATAACATAAATACTAAAAGGAATAAACAAAATGAAATTAATCCTACTTACATCTGGCATTGTCGACTTGGCCATATAAATGAGAAGCACATAGCTAGGCTTCATTCTAGTGGAGTGCTAGGGTCATTTGACATCCAGTCTTATGACACATGCGAATCTTGTTTGAGAGGCAAAATGACAAAGGCACCTTTTTGCAAGACTGATGAAAGGGCCTCAGAGCTATTGGAGCTGATACATTCCGATATATGTGGCCCAATGAGGGCTAATGCTAGATCCAGTTTTCTATACTTCATCACCTTCACAGATGACTTCAGCAAATATGGTTATATGTATCTGATGAAGGGTAAGTCTGAGACTCTTCAAAGGTTCAAGGATTTTAAGAATGAAGTAGAAAACCAACTTGGCAAGAAAATAAAAGCACTTTGGTATGACCAAGGGGGTGAATATTTAAGCCAAGAGTTTGACTCGTTTTTGAGAAAGGAGGAATAGGACCTTGCTAGACATGGTCCACTTGATGATGAGTCATGCTACACTCCCTGTCTCCTTTTGGGGATATGATTTAGAGACAGCTGCTTACATTTTTAATAATACACCAAGCAAGGTAGTTGAGGGAACACCATATGAACTATGGAAGGGCTAAAAGCCCAATGTTTCCTTCTTGAATATTTGGGGCTGTGATGCACATGTTAAGAAATTGACATATGGCAAACTCGAGTCCAAATCTGTCAAGTGCCAGTTTGTGGGTTATCCTAAGGAAACTAAGGGTTATTACTTCTACGATCCGGTGGAAAACAAAGTTTTCATAGCCAGAAATGTAGTCTTCTTGGAGAAGGAATTCCTTTCCAAGAGAGACAGTGGGAGTAATGTTGAACTTTCAGAAGTTCAAAACTCACAAACTCGTGCAGCTACTATTAAGGATGCTTTGGGAACCAATCTAACTACTCAAGAAATTAAGGAAACAGAACCGGTTACACAGGACCTTAGAAGGTCTGATCGGACACATCATCAGCCAGAGAGGTACGACTTTCTCGTGACTGATGATAGGGACCTTATGGTCATTGACCAAGAGGAGCCTAAGACCTATCAGGAGGCTATTGAAAGCCCATACTCAGATCAATGGTGCAAAGCCATAGAGGATAAGATGCAATCCATACACGATAACCAAGTATGGAACTTGGTGGATCCACCTCCAAGTGCTAAGGTGATAGGTTGCAAGTGGTGTTTCAAGTTAAAAGCTGACAACACCTTCAAGGGGCGATTAGTGGTAAAAGGATTCAGGCAAGTTCAACGAATTGACTATGATGAAACCTTTTCACCGGTTGCTATGCTCAAATCCATTAGGATACTACTAGCCATAGCTGCATGGTACGATTATGAGATATGGCAGATGGATGTTAAGATCGCTTTCCTTAATGGAAAGCTACTTGAGGATGTGTGCATGGCACAGCTTGAGGATTTTATAGATCCAAAGTATCCAAACTGGGTATGGATGCTTCAAAGATCCATTTATGGATTGAAGCAAGCATCGAGGTCATGGAATAAGAGATTCAATGAGGCCATTACGGAATATGGTTTCACACAGAATCCTGATGAGCCCTGTGTGTATAAGATGGTTAGTGGGAGTGTTTCCACCTTCCTAGTGCTATATGTTGAGGACATCCTTATCATTGGAGGTGACATACCAACACTGCAAGGGGTTAAGCAATGGTTGAGTAGGTGCTTCGCAATGAAGGACTTAGGCAAAGTTGAGACGATCTTAGGGATTAGGATCTATAAAGATAGATCCAATCAGCTTCTAGGCCTATGTGAGGACACGTACATTGACAAGGTTCTGAAAAGATTCAGCACGGACAAGGTAAAGAAAGGATTCTTGCCTATGCGCCATGGGTTGAAGCTGAGTAAGAAAGATGGTCCAAAAACAAACAAGGACTGGGAGAGCATGGAAAAGATCTCTTATGCATCTGCTATAGGATCTATCATGTGCTCTATGTTATGTACGAGGCCTTATGTAGCATTTACACTAAGTATGACTAGTCGGTACCAGTCGGACCCCGGGGAGGAACACTAGAAGTCTGTCAAGGCAATCTTGAAGTACCTTAATCGGACTAAGGATGCTTTCATAGTGTATGGAGGTCAAGATGAGTTGGTAGTGTTGTAAGCATCGGGTTTTCCCGACCTCTATAATGAGAATTCTTATATTACCTGTGGAGCAGACGGACACGAATTGGACTTGGAAATGACTAGAATGTCGCCCGGAGTATCTCAAACGTCCCAAAAAATGAGCTATCCTAGATCCGAAACCTCGAAAAGGTCCCTCGGATGATTTTTAGGGTTTAGAGTGAGTATCGAATTTTTGTAAATTTCGGCCCGGCTCTTGCTAGAGCCGCATGGCTATAGTTTTTAAACTACAGCCCTGCAGCTGTAGTCTAGAGTTGCACGGCTCTAGCATAACTAGAGCCGTGCAGCTCTAGTGGGTTCAACCAAGTTACTCTGTAAAGTAGAGCAACTTGGCTGAGCAGAAAGGATTTCAGCTGAATTTGCAGGGGATTCAGGCAGCTCATGAATTGTGGGAAATCATTGTGAATGGAGGTATAAAAGAAAAGCAAAAATCAAATCAGAAAAGAGGAAGGACATTTTTTTCAGTTCTCAGAAACAAAAAGAAACAAGAGAAGCAGAGAGAGAAGGGAACCATAGCAAGAAGGAACCTAAAATCACAAGTCCAAGACCAAAAGCTAATACCAAAACATCAAAGGAAGGGTTCTCGACCTTTACACATTTGTTCAGATCGTTTCGGATTGGTTTCGGATCATTTCGGATTCGTTTTTAGATTTCAGCCGGTTGAGGTTTCGGATACATTTTGACTTTTCAATACGTTTCTTGACATTAAACACATTAAAACAACATCAAGGTAAACTCTGAGAGGCCTTAAACCTGTGCACATTGCTTTTTCTCTGTGTTTTTCTTATCTTTACAACTTTTGGAAAATCGATTTTCCCGAATACAGCCATACGGCTGTGTTCTCCATGAACATAACCGCACGGCTGTAATTGTTATGAACAGAGCCGCACGGCTATGTTCTGTAGGAGTAGAATTCTGAAACTGCTCCGATCGGCCAAAAATAGTCTGTTTTCCATTTTATGCATTCTGTTGTGATATGTTTCGGTCCAAATGAATCCGTATATTGTAAAATTTTTGGTTTTTAGATTTCTATAAGTACGAGTGTTAGGTTTTCGGTTTTTTCGGGTTTTATTTTCTGAATTTCGGGGTTGTTCGATCCGAACCAGATCCGTAGTCTAACATTAGTGGACCCCCAAACCTTATAAGATCCTCGGGAAACATCGAAAACGAGCAAAATGGCATTTTTAAAAAATGAGAAAACCATTTTTTCGGGTTCCGAGAGTCATAATTAGAGCCACACGGCTCAAGTTACAGCCGCACGATTGTAACTCCCAAAATAAAACAGAGTAGTGGAACGGCCCGTACGGATGTCGTCGCACGATGCTATTTTCGAAATCAAATCGTTTTTGGTGTGTTTATTGCTTTTCTGGACCCTAGATGGATGTTGGATTTCGAAAACGCACACGAACAGAACCCTGAGTTCTGGGATAATAGACCCGCTAAATGGAAAAATTTGCATGAAACGGTGCCAAACAAATTTCTAAAAATTATTTTCCAAGCGCAAAAATTACAGGGCGTTTCAAAACCGTTTTCCAGGTCTAACCAGGCCGGTTAGCTGAATCGACCCGGTTACCCCCTAAATGCATGCCCCCATTCCTAAAATCCCAATTCTGTCCAATTTGAGTCCTACGTGTGTTATGCCGTAAATTGTACTAACCGTCTGTTTTGCAGCCTTTAATTTCTGTTATTTTCATTTTTTAATGTAATTAATAGTTAAATTCGTGTAAACTAGGCGGCTAAAATTTCCTAGATATTCATGTATCCTAGGCGGTTGTAAATGTGAGGACGATAGTTTTATTTTTATTCAATTTGGTTGTATAAACGGCCTTTATTAATTTTTGTATAATTTGAATGTATGGTTTATTTTTCTGTGATTTATTCCTGTCATTTGCTTGAGCATAGGTTGATAAATAAACACAAATTGGATTAGAGAAAGATAATAAAACAAATAAAATATGGTAATATAAACTGTAAAGTGAAAGCAAGCTTGAGGTTAAAGAAAGTCACTTGCCCGAACCCTAAATCTCTCGATTAGGTACAGTAGTCTACCCTCGGTAGGGAGCTGTACCGGAATTTCCAGGATGAGCTGATCCGGGTGGCAACTCTGTCACTGATCTTGGAATTTAGGTTTCGAGATTGTAAGCGCCAAGTTTTCCTGACCTCTATGATGAGAATTCCAGTGTTACCTATGGAACGGACGGACTCGAACCAGACTTGAAAATGACGAAATGTTTCCTGGAGTTTCTCAAATGTCTTGAAAACTAAGCTATCCACAATCCAAAAACCCCAAAGAGGTCCCCCGAGTGGTGTCTAGGGTTTTGGGTGCACGTCCGATTTTCGAAATTTTGCCCCGGCTCTAGGGGGTGAGCCATGTTGCTCTGTAAAGCAGAGTAACTTGGCTGGGCAGAAGGGATATGTGGGGAAAAATCAGAAAAAGCAGGCGGCCATTACATGTTCGAAATGATATATGTGAGGAGAGTACAAAAGGAAAAAAAATCAAATCAAGAGAAGGAGGTAGAGTCTTGGGCAAAAAAAAAAGTTTCCAAGAAACAGAAAGAGGAAAAGAAGCAGAGAAAAAAAGAGAGGAAGAACCGAGACAAAGCAACCAAGTGGTGAACCAAAAACATAGGGACTAAGATTTAAAATCAATCTAAAAACATTAAACACAAGTTGCTTAACCTTTGCTCATTGATTGGGAATCGTTTTGGATTCGTTTCGAGTTGTTTCAGATTGTTGCAGTTTTCGGTCTGTTGGGTTCCCAGGAAACATTCCAAGCTTTCAATCCGTTTCCTAAAGTTCAAAGCATCAAAACAACACCAACGTAAACTCTGAGAGGCCTTGAACCTGTTTGCATTGTCTTTTCTGTGCGTTTTCTTCGTTTTTGCAACTTTCGGAAAACGGATTGCCCGAATAGAGCTGGACGGCTGTGTTCATTATGAACATAGCCACATGGCTCTGTTCATGATGAACAGAGCCGAGCGGCTCTAGTGCTAGAGCCGCCTGGCTCTGTTCCTCAGGGACAGAATCTCGATTCATCCGGATAATCCAAAAACAGTCCGTTTTCCATTTTGCGCTTTCTATTGTGATCATTTTTGGCCCAAATTCATCCGTATGTCATAAAATTTTGGTTTTTAAATTTCTGTACGTAAGGATATTAGGGTTTTTAGTGTTTCTCGGGTTTATTTTCTGAGTTTCGGAGTTGTTTTATCCGAATCGGATCCATAGTCCAGCATTAGCGGACCCCCGAATCCTATAAAATCCCCGGAAAATATTGAAAATGAGCAAAACAGTATTTTTCATAAATGTTTTTACTGTGTTTATTGCATTTTGGACCCTAGATGGATTATGTATTTAAGAACTCGCACGAACAGACCCCTGGATTCCGGGATACAGACCCACAAAGAATGGAAATTTGCATGTAATTGGGCCAATTGTTTTCCAAAAATTGATTTTCTAGCACAAAAATTACAGGGCGTTTTAAAACCGTTTTCCAAGTCTAACCGGTCTGACCAGTCGGGTCGACCTAGTTACCCCCTAAATGCATGCCCCCATTTCCTAAATTCCCAATTCTGTCCTATTTGAGTCGTACCTGTGTGTGCAATATAAATTATTTTTATTATTTTTACTATATTTAATAGATTACTTCATGTACTTTTAGGCTGTTGTGATTTTTAGATCCTCGTGCATGTAGGTGATTGTAAAGTGAGGACGAGAGTTTTCCATTTTTATTCGATTGTGTTGTATAATCGGCCTTTATTATTTTCTTGTATATCTCGGATGTATGCTTTATTTTTCTGTAGTTTATTTCCTACATTCTGCTTTAGCATCGGCTGATTAAAATAAACAAAATAAGATTAGGAAAAGATAATAAAGCGAATTAAATATGGTAATATAAATTGTAAAGTGAAAGCATGCTAGAGGTTAAGTAAGTCACTTGCCCGAACTCTAAATCTCTCGATTAGGTACAGTAGTCTACCCTCGGTAGGGAGCTGTACCGGAATTTCCAGGATGAGCTAATATGGGTGGCGACTCTGTCACTGATCTCGGGATTTAAGTTTCGAGGTCTTTAAGTTAAAAATGGGAAAATGTTTTCTACAAAGAAATTTTCAAATCAAATCAATGGTTTTCCTAACTCAAGACAAACAAAACCCGTTTTTCAAAACAAAAAACCAAAACGAACGAAAAACGTTTTTTTGGTTCTCTTCGTTGCGTTCCTTTTCTCGTTTTCTCTTTTCGAAAAGGTCGTCCGCTCACAGTGGCGACTCTGCTGGGGATATATAGTTTCTTAAAAAGTTTTCATAAGAACTTAAGGAACTTAGGCAACTACCGAAATATAACCTCGCTTGCAGTCACCTCACTAGTTCATATTACCATATTTATTTGCACCTTGCATATCATGACATTTTCTTCTTCTTAATCCCTCCAACACACTTTCGCCAGGATTGGAGACACCCGACGGGGTAAACCACTTATATCACTGCATGACCTTACATCGTGTTCTATGGTGGGGAAGTGTATATTCGCTATGGGAACCTGTACGACCCTTGGTTTTGACTTTGACCCATATGTAATGGCTTAGTAACTTCCCTCGGATTGCCTTAAATTAAAATTCAAAATGAACCTTGAGCATACACCTTTGGTATCCCCCGTTAATGCCAAAGAGACCCAACACCTAGGCAGAATGCAAGACCAATCGAAAGGAGAAATAAGGTCAAAAGGGAGTGCATATTCCTGCGTGTGCTAATGTTTGTTCCATGGTGTTTTCTATTTGACTTTTCAAGAAGCATCAAACATGCATAGCTTTCGTGTGCCATCCTAACCACATCTTTACGTAGCCATTTTCAGACATTGACATTTGTGTGATGCTAATCACATTTTCGTGTAACCACGACATTTTATTCATGTGCCATTTACATCTCGCGTGTGACATTTCCACGAAACATACACGACATCATTCCGTGTGTGATGCATTTTAACCACATTTTCGTGTAGCTACTTGCACTTTCGTGTGACATGCACATCCATATCATTTCATCTCACCTAATAAAGGATGATTCCAAGTGTGCCCTTCACAATCATTTCATTCCATAACATATCGGGTACCCCAAAATTACCCATGTTTTGCTCGTGCACCGAATTGTACTCGGCCATTTCACAAATATCATACCATTCAATAAAAGACCACAATGGTCGTAGATTCACCTCGTGTGGCGGTTCGCATGATGTCATTACATGAATCACATTCATTCATCATGGGTATCCTGGTGGTACCAAAATCCTACTTGCGCATTGTGGTCATTCGAGGTACTCCCCAAGTACCAGATTATTACACATATAGGGACATTCCATAACATTATCAAAATCATATGAGGCGTCCCACGAACGCCGAACTTTTGTCCGTGTCTCTAATTACACGTGACTTTTCTGTAATGCCATCTCATATCACATTGCTTCAAAAGCATCAGAACTTTGTCCGTGAGACAGTCCCCACACGACCATTTCACTTCATGACATCGACCTACAAAGCGTCAAAACTCTACATGTGTATCGGTACACACGCGGTCATCTCACTATAATTCATTAGGTGCCCCAAACGTGCCGAACCTTTGTTCGTGCGGTGGCTCCCACAAGACATTTTTGCATCATTTTACATAGCATTAGGCACTCTTGGGACATCCCAAACAAAGGAAATTCAATTATGCAAAGATCATCCTCATTTTCATTTCCATTCATGAAGTATCATTCAAGCATCATTCTCCACGACACAATGTCATTCATCTACCATCCCTAACTCTTCACTTATGATGTAGCATCATACACATGTGAGACTAGAAAATACCAAAGCTCTATACAAAGAGTTCATAGAGTAAGCTGGATCGACCAAGGACAAGGTCTCAGGCTTTGAAGGTTGTTGGGGAACAGAGAACAGTAGTGACTGATATTGATTCTGATTCCGGAGAGGAACTGGAAATGGTCAATCAAACACCAAGTCTTGCTGATGCCCTGAAAGATTTCCTGAGATCTCAGGATTTCCTTGACATGCTGAAAGAAGAGATGCGGCCTGTTGTAAGAGAAACTGGAGAAATTGGGACCAGTAGACTCGGAAAAGAAAAGGCAGATGAATCTTCTTAATACGGGGCTGATGTCTCAGCCACTGTGGAGAAGCTACAAGAGATGGAAGTAGCCATGAAAAGTAAATGAAGGCCAAGTACTCTAAACTTGATGAAGTAGTGGCTAAACTGAAGAAAGGGGCCAACATCAACCTGGCTCCAAGAGAGGGGTGAATGTAGATGCAATGATCAACAAGGGCATTGAGACCTTCGCCATTGGGTTTCAAGTGCCTAAAATTCCTTCCTATAAGGGGATTGGCTCCCTAGAAGCTCATATGAATCTGTATGCCCGGATAATGCTGACAGCGGGCACCACTAAATAGCAGCTGGTTAACTTCTTCCCCGACCACACTGGAAGGGTGAGCCCTGAATTGGTACAACTCTTTGTTTGAAGATGTACAATCTGACTGGGAAGGTTTATTAGCTGCTTGCATCAAATACTAAAGCTTCAATACCAAGATCCAGGTGAAGTTGTACGACCTGGAGAGGGTTAAGCAAAAGCCCAATGAATCCTTTGATGCTTAATATCAGAGGTGGATGAACAAGATGATTCTGCTAAGGAACCGCCCCGACGAGGACGAATTGATTCAAAAGTTGATTGATGGTAGTAGGGACATCTTCCGAAACAACATGAAATTCCACTCTTTCAATGAGCCCAGTGAAGTATATAGCATGGCAATGAAAATTAAGAGAGATGAAGAAGAAAGGGCAGTAAACCAAAGGGGTAGCAAAGGCTCCAGGTATAATTCAGGGTATCGGTCGACTACTGCAACCGGGTAAAGAAATGGGTCTGAATCTGGTTCTGCAAGTAAAAGCGGACAGTTTTCAGAGACCAAGCAAGCAGCGGGGAAACCAAGGCAGAAATCCAAATAGTTAAGGTATATCACCCTGGGCCTTCTCCCTGGCTAAGATCTTTGCCAAGTGCAGAAATGGCAGTCTGTTGGACTCTCTCAGGCCATTTGACAAGCCAGTAGAGGAAGACAAGGATAATTTTTGCACCTACCATGTTATGGTGGGACATAGGACCAACTGCTACAAGGTAAGAGACGCCATTCAGAAGCTACAAGAGCCCGCCAAGCCTAGCACCAAGATGAATCCACTGCTAGTATTTGAACGACAGGTCAATATGGTGCAGTCGGGCATACCAGACAACTTCATTTTTGCACAAGTCCTGCAGGCAAATCCCACCATACAGTCTGTAGTGGCCAGTGGAGCAGGGGCAAAGTCTGATTGCGAGAAGTTGAGAGAGCAGAAGGAAGTGAAGCCTATGAGTCTGGATGATCTAGATTCAGAAGATGAATATGAAGATTATGGCTATAATGAGATAGTCAAGCCGCCAGTTGTGGAGTCAAAAGTTTCTGAAGTCCAGAATGTGACAAGGAGTGGCAGGGTTTACCAGCCAGTGGTTCAACAGAGTGAGAAGGTTCCAGTGGCTGGGTCAGGCAGCATGTAAGTGCCGAAAGAAGTAGAGAAAGAATACCTAGTTATCTTGCAATTGAAAAAGACCCCAACTCAGGCCAGTCTGTGGCATTTGTTGCTGACTTCCAAGGAACATGGGGCAGCACTGGTTAAAAAGCTGTCTGAAATAGATGTTTCTCCACTGGCATCTCCAGAGGCCATGTGTTGCTTACTAGGCAAGATTCATATGGGATCCCCTGAGATTGTATTTTCTGAAAAAGATTTGCCACACGAAGGGAGAGCTCACAACAAAGCCCTTTATGTCATGGTTAACCTCCTGGACCGAGTTATGCCATACGTGATGGTGGATGATGGATCTGCCCTGAATATATGTCCACTGAAGATGTTGCCATTCCTGGGTCTGAGTGCAGACAGTATAAAAAATTCCTCCACTGTCATCAGGGCTTATGATGATTCCAAGAGGACTGTAATTGGCACCTTTAAAGCTGAAGTGGAAGTGGGACCGGTGAAGTCGACGGTCACCTTTACTGTAATTGACATTCCAGTCACCTTCTCCTTGCTGTTGGGAAGGCCATGGTTCCACCTGTTGGGGGGGTGTCCCTTCAACCTTGCACCAGAAGATCAAGTTTTCAGTAGGTAGTGAGGTTGTGACAATTAAGGCAGATTCTCAGTCTGTGATTACTGCTGTTAGTGAGGAGACCATACCATTGGGCAGTTTCCAAGTCGCCATGGTCAGTGAGGAGGAGACCACGGAGGCTCCAATGGTTATCTATGAGAACTATGTGCTAGAATGGTTGTCTAAATACCATCACAAGCATGATTTTGTTCCGGGCATAGGACTCGAGGCCAATCTACAGGGGATGCCCGGATTTAACATTGATTCTGGAAAGCCGAGGCAGTTTGGTTTAGGCTACACAATAGAGGCATCTGAGAAAAAAGACCTGAGAAAAGGAAAGAATGGCAAGTCTATGATGAAGCCATTTATTAAGGTTGGCAAACAACTATACAAGGGGCAAACTGAACCAATGAAGGTCGGGAGCATCGAACCCCAAGCTTCAAGATATTTTCTAATGTCGTGGACTTTGAAAAGAGTCAGGAGGAGCCAGTTGCACCAGTGATAGTGGAGGAGGCAGTTATTGAGCCTATCATCCCCTGAGAGAAACCATCTGAAGTAATGGCAGAAGCAGTAGAAGTGGCCAAGGAGAAAGTTGAAGAAAACGACTATGATGAATCTGTGAAAGCAATTTCGGAGTCACTGATTGTCGCCTTAGGAAAAGCATTTGAAAATCTGGGGAAGGATCCACTAAGGAGCTGATGACAAAGGCAAGCCTAGATTCTGTGGTTGCCGATATAGCAGGAATCATGATGAAAGTCGAGGCACAGGTGGCTGAGATCGAGAAGACTGCTCTTCCTGCTAAACAGGAGTCTGAAGTTGCTGCTGACCTAGACAACATCCTGGAGCTGAGCGAGGATGCTGAAGAAGTTCAAGGCCCTCCGCCTGTGGAGGATGAAAATGCTTTTTTTGTATCTGTTTCTTCTCTTTTTGATGTGAACGATGTACTTTTCAACAAGTTTAATGCAATGAAATCCCAGTTTGCTTACTTGTGTTATGTTTATCCTAATAATTCTATGCATGCATTTGAATCACCATCAAGCATATTTAGCATTTATGACACTGCATTGCATAAAATTAACATAAGTGCAGATGAAAACCCCAAAATGGTATTCATTTCACACGAACTAAAATCTAGAGAAGAGAGAGAACTGACAAAAGTACTGCAAAAACATGTTAAGGCTTTCGCTTGGTCATACGAGGACATGCCCAGGGTTGACATAGAAATAGCACTTCATAAGATTCCAACAGATCCTAGATTCAGACCAGTAAAGCAAAAGTTGAGACGGCTAAGACCAGAGTGGGCTGCATTAATAAAGGAAGATGTGGCTAAACAGATTGAAGCTAAGTTCCTTGAGGTGGTAGAATACACAGAATGGTTAGCCAACATTGTGCCAGTGCCTAAGAAAGACGGAAGGGTCAAAGTGTGTGTTGACTATAGGGACTTGAACAAAGCCTGCCCGAAAGATAATTTCCCCTTGCCTCACATTGATGTTTTGATAGACAGCACCGCTAAGGCAGCAATGTATTCTTTCATGGATGGATTTTTGGGGTATAACCAGATCTTGATGGATGTGATTGACAAGGTGAAAACATCCTTCATTACAGAGTGGGGCACTTTCTGCTACAGAGTAATGCCTTTTGGATTGAAAAATGCTGGGGCCACTTACCAAAAAGCTGTCACGACACTGCTGCATGACATGATTCATAAAGAAGTGAAGGTGTACGTCGATGAAATGCTTGTTAAATCAATGACCTGGGAGGAGCATCTTGCTATCCTGGATAGATTTCTTACACGCATCAGGGAATACAACCTACAAAATTATCCCAAGAAGTGCATATTCAGGGTTACATCAGGTAAGCTGCTGGGTCGTGTGGTCAGCCAGCAAGGAATAGAGATGGACCCAGATAAAATCAAAGCCATCCGAGATATGCCAGCTCCTAAAACAGAAAAGGAGGTCCGATCATTCTTGGGTTCATTATAGTATGTCAGCCGTTTCATAGTCTAGTTAACTTCAATTTGTAAGCCAATTTTCAAGCTATTAACGAAGGACCAGCCTATTGTATGGGATGACAGGTGTCAGTTGCCTTTTGAGAAGATCAAAGCTTACCTAGTAAATCCACCAGTTCCCAGCCCGCTGACTTCAGGGAAGCCTTTGATTCTGTACTTAGTCATCGAAGATTCCTCCATAGGGGTGATGCTAGCACAGGAGCAGGATAGAAGGAAGGAGTATCTTATCTACTATCTCAGCAAGAAGCTACTAGAATATGCAACCGAGTACACACAGGTGGAGAAGACATGTGTAGCAATGATTTGGCTGACTAAGAAGTTGCGCCACGACTTCCAGTCATACAAAGTACAAGTTGTGGCTAAAGTGGATCCAATGAAATATCTGTACGAAGCACTAGTGTTGGTTGGAAAATTATCCAGGTGGCTACTACTTCTGTCAGAATTCGACATCAAGTACATCACTAGAAAAACCATCAAAGGGCGAGCTATGGCAAAATTCCTAGCAAACCAGCCACTAGAATCAGACCATGCAGAAAACCTAAAGTTCCCTGATGAACAGTTGGCTATAGTGGAAGTAAGAGGATGGGTTATGTGCTTCGATGGTGCCGTAAACAGAAGGGGTGTTGGAATTGGGGTGATCATAGCAATGCCAGATGGCGAGATTATCCCACTGTCGAAGAGGTTGGACTTCTCCATAAGCAATAATGGGGCAGAGTACAAAGCATGCTTATTCAGAATGGAAACCCACCTGACACTAGGGGCAGACAATGTCTTGATTGTTGGGGATTCACTCTTAGTGATTGGGCAGGCACAAGGCGACTGGGATTTGAGAAAAGAAGCCTTACGGCCCTATTTGGAACTGCTGCAGTACAAAAGAGGGTTATTCGACCAATGCGAGTTCAGACATGTCCCCAGAGAGGAGAACAAGATGGCGATTGTGCTAGCAATGCTATCCTCTATTTGGGAAGATCCAAAAAAGACACAGATACGGCCTTTGTCCATAGCGATTTCCAGGCAACCCTGCTTCGATATACATGAAGTGATGGAGTTAACAGCCGAGGAAAAGCCTTAGTTCTTTGACATTTATCAGTATGTGAAAGAGGGAAAGTATCCAGAAGGAGCTAGCATCACTGATAAGATGTCATTAAGAAGATTAGCCAGCCAGTTTAGAATCTTTGAAGACAAGTTATACAAGAGAACTGCAAATGGGGTTCTTCTAAGATGCTTGACAGAACGAGAAGCAGAAACTGTAATGTAATAAGTACATGTTGGATCCTGTGGGCTGCACATGAATGGGATCACCATGGCTAGAAAGATAATGAGACAGGGATACTTCTAGATGACAATGCAGTCTGATTGTATGAAGGAGGTAAAGAGATGTCACGAATGCTAGATCTATACGGATATCAGTCATCTGCCACCACTTAAACTACAGAACCTAGCATCTCCTTGGCCATTCTCAGTGTGGGGGATTGATATTATCAGACAAATTCATCCCGCAGCTTCTGATGGGTGCAGATTCATAGTGGTTGCAGTAGACTATTTCTCAAAATGGGTAGAAACAGAATCCTTCTTCAATGTGACAGCTAAGCAGATGGTCAAGTTCATTCAAAAGAACATCTTCTCCCGATATGGAATCCCTTATCATGTAGTGACCAACAACGGGGTGCAATTTCAAGGTGCAACAGCTAAGCTATTCTCAGAACATGGTCGAACATCAGAGGTCTTCTCCATAAAGACCGCAGGCTAATGGCGTAGTAGAAGTGGCTAATAAGTCAATAAAGAAGATCTTATCAAAGATGGTAACCACCTACATGGACTGGGCTGAAAAACTGCCATATGCTCTTTGGGGTTACAAAACCAGCGTCAGAACGCCAACGGGCGAAACTCCCTATGCCTTGGTGTACGGAATGGAAGCAGTGTTGCCAGTGGAAATAGAACTCAAATCACTCAGAGTAGCCTTGGAAGCCCAGCTACTGGAAACGGGATTGGTTCAGGCTAGGTACGAGTAGTTGGCAGCAATAAGTGAAAAATGGTTGGAAGCACTATATCATCTACAGATGTATCAACGCAGAATGGCTAGGGCCTATAATCGAAATGTGAAGTATCCCAGACAGTAGCTGAAAGTCAGGGATCTAGCTCTGAAATAGTTAAGGCCTACAAATGTGGACGCTTGGGGGAAATTCAGACCGAATTAGGAAGGTCCTTATGTGGTGAAGAAAGTGTTGTCGAAGGGTGGTGTAAGCATCGCAGACATGGATGGGAATGAATTCACAAACCCTGTCAACCAAGATCGCCTAGAGCTCTACCATGTTTGGAAAAAAGAAAAAAAAGAGTCTACTAGGTTGAAAACTCAAAAACAGCGGCCTAGGCAAAAATCAGGACATGAGCGAAAATGATCAGTCCGAAAATCCACAAGGGACGGCTGGTAACAAATTCTGGTTCTGTGTGGAATGTATACCATATTGGGAACCAATCTTTTTAGATGTATTCATGCTACTGTCATCAATAAAGTGTGATGTTTTGCTTAAATATATTTGCTTGGTTATGTCAGATGCATAAACACAATTATCTTGCCTAAACATCCATTTAAAGAAAGCACTTTGCATTAAATTGGTTAAAAGACTCACATTATTCAATGTTGAAAAGTGCTAAAATGCTTACAACTTACAATCTTTTATTTTCCTTTGAATTCAATTAATCATTCCTTAGAGCAGTCGAAAATTTCGAAACAGATCCAAGTTCAAGAGCCACAAGACCTTCAAAAAAAAAAAAAAAAGCAGGATCACCTACACTATTCCCCAGCGAAACTATCACAAAGAGTGCCATCACTTTCTTCCTAGTAGGAGAATCCACATTACTCTCAGTGGGACCTTTACAAGTGGCATTTTCATTTCCTCCCCAGTAAGTCATCGCACATCCCCGACAAGGCTATAAGGATCACGCTGCCCAAAGGGCGTACTTCCTCAGTTAAAAGCCAGTCAGAGTCATGGCATAACCTCCACAAACCTCCCAAGCAGGAATGTGAGATGCCCGGGTTAGACATGGCAAGAAACATATCTTTTAGAATCTGCATTCATATGCATCATCATGCATACATACATATCATGTATAAAGCACTCATTCCCAACTAGTCTTCATTCTTGATCGAAGGGGCAAAAATTTTTGTTTGAAATCTCTTAATCAAGGAATGAAGACTCGATGTTTCAAATGCAGGAATTCATCAACTTTGGCCCGCCCGGATACAGATAGATCTGATATTGGCTTACATCAACTTCGTAGCAGATCCACCTCGGGTAACTTAGACCTGGTATCGGTCCAGATCAGTTTCATTCCAGATCCCCAGTAGTAACACCTCGGGTAACCTAGACCCGGTATTGGTCCAGATCGGCTTACATCAACTTCCCAGCAGATCCACCTCAAGTAACCTAGACCCGGTATCGGTCCAGATCAGCTTCATTCCAGATCCCCAGTAGATCCACCTCGGGTAACCTTGACCCGGTATCAGCTTACATCAACTTCCCAGCAGATCCACCTCGGGTAACCTAGACCCGGTCTCGGTCTAGATCGGCTTCATTCTAGATCCCTAGTAGATCCACCTCGGGTAACCTAGACCTGGTATCGGCTTATTTCTTCCCCTACCTTGCCTCGGGTAACTTAGACCTGGTATTGGCTTATTTCTTCCCCTACCTTGCCTCGGGTAACCTAGACCCGGTATCGGCTTATTTCTTCCCCTACCTTGCCTCAGGTAACCTAGACCCGGTATCAGCTTATTTCTTCCCCTACCTTGCCTCGGGTAACCTAGACCTGGTATCGGCTAGTTTCTTCCCCTACCTTGCCTCTGGTAACCTAGACCCGGTATCGGCTAGTTTCTTCCCCTACCTTGCCTTGGGTAACCTAGACCCGGTATCGGCTTATTTCTTGCCCTACATTGCCTCGAGTAACCTAGACCCGGTATCGGCTTATTCCAACTCATCGCTGCGGCTCGGGTATATCTTTCTTTCCTTTCACTTATGGCGCTTTTATTCGTGTTCTCAAATTCCCCTCAGGTAACCTAAACCTAGTATCGGGTATTGAATTTGATCACGCGAGGGGCAGATGTAAGCGCCGGGTTTTCCCGACCTCTATGATGAGAATTCCAGTGTTACCTATGGAACGGACGGACTCGAACCGAACTTGAAAACTATGGAATGTTGCCTGGAGTTTCTCAAACATACTGAAAACCAAGTTATCCATAATCCGAAATCCCCCGAAGAGGTCTCCGGAGTGGTTTCTAGGGTTTTGGGTACGCGTCTGATTTTTGAAATTTTGCTCTGGCTCTTGTTAGAGCCGCACGGCTCTAGCTTTCAAGCTAGAACCGGGCGGCTCTAGTACAAACTGGAGCCGTATGGCTCTAGTAGGTGAGCAAAGTTGCTCTAGAAAGCAGAGCAACTTGGCTCGGTATTAGGGATATGTGGGTAAAACCAAAAAAAATAGGCAGCCATTTAATGTTGGAAGTGATATGTGTGAGGAGAGTATAAAAGAAAAAAAATCAAATCAAGAGAAGGAGGAAGAGTCTTGGGCAGAAAAAAAAAAGTTTCCAAGAAACAAAGAGAGGAAAAGAAGTAGAGAAAAAAAGAGAGAAGAACCGAGACAAAGCAACCAAGTAGTGAACCAAAAACACAGGGACTAAGATTAAAATCAATCTAAAAACATTAAACACAAGTTGCATAACCTTTGCTCATTGATTGGGGATCATTTTGGATTCGTTTTGGATTGTTACGGTTTTCAGCCAGTTGGGTTCCCAGGAAACATTTCAAGCTTTCAATCCTTTTCTTGAAGTTCAAAGCATCAAAACAACACCAAGGTAAACTCTGAGAGGCCTTATACCTATTTGCATTGCTTTTTCTGTGCGTTTTCTTTGTTTTTGCAACTTTCGCAAACTAGATTGTCCGAATAGAGCTAGGCGGTTGTGTTCATGATGAACAGAGCAGGGCGGCTCTAGTGCTAGAGCCACCCGGCTCTGTTCTTCAGGGACAGAATCCTGATTCGTCCCGATCAGCCAAAAACAGTCCGTTTTCCATTTTGCGCTTTCTGTTGTGATCATTTTCGGCCCAAATTCACCCGTATGTCATAAAATTTTGGTTTTTAAATTTCTGTACATATGGATATTAGGGTTTTTGGTGTTTCTCGGGTTTTTTTTTTTTTGAGTTACGGGGTTGTTTATCCGAATCAAATCCATAGTCCAGCATTAGAGGACCCCCGAATCCGATAAAATCCCCGAAAAATATTGAAAACGAGCAAAACAGTATTTTTCATAAATGTTTTTGGTGTGTATATTGCATTTTAGACCCTGGATGGATTATGTATTTAGGAACCCACACGAACGGAACCCTGGATTCCGGGGTAACGGATCCACAAAGAATGGAAATTTGCATTTATCCGGGCCAATTGTTTTCCACAAATTGATTTTCCAGTACAAAAATTACAGGGCGTTTCAAAACCGTTTTCCAGGTCTAACCGATCTGACCTGTCGGGTCGACCCGGTTACCCCCTAAATGCATGCCCCCATTTCCTAAGTTCTCAATTCTGTCCTATTTGAGTCCTACCTGTGTCTTCAATACAAATTATGCTAACCTATTTGTTTTGCAGCATTTATTTTTATTATTTTTACTGTATTTAATAGATTACTTCATGTATTTTTAGGCAGTTGTAATTTTTATATCCTTGTGTATTTTGGCAATTGTAAAGTGAGGATGAGAGTTTTCCATTTTTATTCAATTAGGTTGTATAATCGGCCTCTACTATTTTCTTGTATATCTCAGATGTATGCTGTATTTTTCTACAGTTTATTTTCTGCATCCTGCTTTAGCATCGGCTGATTAAAATAAACAAAATGGGGTTAGGAAAAGATAATAAAGCAAATTAAATATGGTAATATAAATTGTAAAGTGAAAGCAAGCTAGAGGTTAAGTAAGTCACTTGCCCGAACCCTAAATCTCTGGATTAGATACAGCAGTCTACCCTCTGTAGGGAGCTGTACCGGAATTTCCCAGATGAGCTGATCTGGGTGGCGACTCTGTCACAGATCTCAGGATTTAAGTTTTGAGGTCTTTTATTTAAAAATGGGAAAATGTTTTCTACAAAGGAATTTTCAAATCAAATCAATGGTTTTCCTAACTCGAGATAAACAAAACCCGTTTTTCCAAACAAAAAACCAAAACAAGCAAAAAATGTTTTTCCAGTTCGCTTCATCGCATTCCTTTTCCCGTTTTCTCTTTTTGAAAAGGTCGTCCCCTTACAGAGGTCTTTAAGTTAAAAGCGGGAAAATGTTTTCTACAAACAGGATTTTCCAAACAAACAAATCCATGATTTTCCAAACTCAAGATAAACAAAACCCGTTTTCCACACAAATCAAACGAAAACGCTTTCCCCGGTTCGCTTTGCTGCGTCCCATGTTTAAGGTCGTGCACTCACAGTGGCGACTTTGCTGGGGATTAAGGTTTCTTAAAAAGTTTTCACAAAAACTTAAGGAACTTAGGCAACTACCGAAATATAACCTTGCTTGCAGTCACTTCACTAGTTCATAGTACCATATTTGTTTGCACTTTGCATATCATGACATTTTCTTCTTCTTAATCCCTCAAATACACTGATCAACCCTGGTTTGCCCAAGAAGGTGGCCTACCTCTACCGCCAGGATTGGAGACACCCGATGGGGCAAAACACTCATAGCATCGCATGACCTTACATCATGTTCTACTGTGAGGAGTGTATATTCACTATAGGAGCCTGTACGACCCTTGGTTTTGACTTTGGCCCATATGTAATGGCTTAGCAACTTCCCCTAGGATCACCAAAACATCAATTCAAAATGAACTTTGAGTGTACCCAATTCCTAGGAAGAATGCAAGACCAACCGAAAGGAGAAATAAGGTTGGAAGGGAGTGCATATTTTTGCTTGTGCTAACGTTTATTCTATGGTGTTTTCTATTTGACTTTTCACAAAGCATTAAACATGCATAGCTTCCGTATGCCATTCTAACGACATCTTTGTGCAGCCATTTTCGAGCATCAACATATATGTGACGCTAATCACATTTTCGTGTAGCCATGACATATTATTTGTATGCCATTTACATCTTGCGTGCGACAGTGCAGCCATTTGCATTTTTGTATGACATACACATCCATGCCATTTCATCTCACCTAATAAAGGATGTTTCAAGCATGCCTGTCACGATCATTTCATTCCATAACATATCAGGTATCCCAAAATTACTCGTGTACTGTCCGTGCACCGGATTGCACTTGGCCATTTCACCATATCATGTCATTCAATATGAGACCACAATGGTCCTTGGTCTATTTTTATGTGGCGTTTCACCTGATGTCATTACATGACATCACACTCATCCATCATAGGTGTCACGTGACGCCGAATTCCTGTCTGCACATCGTGGCCCATGCCGGGTCATTTCATGACATTGTAAAATCATTCAAGGTACTCCTCGAGTGCCGGATTAGTGTGCATATAAAGGCATTTCATAGCATTACCAAAATCATGCAAGGTGTTCCACGAACACCGAACCTCTGTCCGTGTCCGCGGTTACACATGACTCTTTTTGTAACATCATCGCATATCACATGCCTCAAAAGCATCAGAACTCTGTCCGTGGGATGGTCCCCATATGACCATTTCATTTCATCCCATTGACCTACAAAGTGTCGAAACTTTGCCCGTGTGTCGGTACACACGCGGAAATTTCACGACAATTCATTAGGTGCCCCAAAGGCATCGAACCCCTGTCCATGTGGCGGCTCCCACAAGACATTCTTACATTATTTTTGCATGACATTGGGCACTCTTGGGACATCCCAAATAAAAGACATCAAACGCACGAAGTTCATTATCATTTCCATTTCCATTCATGAAGCATCATCCAAGCATCATTCTTCATGACATCATGTCATTCATTTACCACCCCTAACTCTCCATTTGTGATGTAGGACCATACACGCGTGAGAATAGAAAAGACCAAGCTCCATAAAGACAGTTCATAGAGTAAGTTGGATCGACCAAAGACAAGGTCTCAAACTTTGAGGGCTATTGGGGAACAGAGAACTGTGGAAACAGATAGTGAATCTGATTCCAGAGAGGAAGTGGAAATGGCCAATCAAACACCAAGTCTTACTGATGCCCTGAAGGATCTCCTGAGATCTCAGGATTTCTGTGACATGCTGAAAGAAGAGATGCGGACTGTTGTAAGAGAAAGTGGGGAGGTCGAAACCAGTAGGCCGGGAAAGGAAAAGGTGGCTGAATCTTCCCAGTTTGGGGCAGATGTCTCAGCTAGTGTAGAAAAGCTGTAAGAGATTGAGGCAGCCATGGAAAAGAAGATAAAAGCCAAGTACTCGGAATTGGATGAAGTGGTCGCCGAGCTGAAGAAAGGGGCCAACATCAGCCTGGGCTCCAAAAGGGGCGTGAATGTGGACGCAATGATAAACAAGGGCATTGAGACCTTCCCTGTTGCATTTCAAGTGCCGAAAGTTTCATCCTACAAGGGGATTGGCTTGCTAGAAGCTCACGGAATCTGTATACCCGAATAATGCTGACAGCAGGCACCACCAAACAGCAGTTAATCAACGTCTTCCCAACCACACTGGAAGGAGGAGCTTTGACCTGGTATAACTCTCTATCAGAGGATGTGCAATCGGACTGGGAAGCTCTGTCAGCAGCTTTCATCAAATACTACAGCTTCAATACCAAGATTCAAGTGAAGTTGTACGACCTGGGGACGGTTAAGCAAAAGCGAATTGAGTCCTTTGACGAATACTACCAGAGATGGATGAATAAGATGATTCTACTAAAAACCGCCCCGACGAGGATGAATTGATTCAGAAGTTCATTGATGGTAGTAGGGACATCTTCAGGAACCATATGAAATTTCACTCCTTTAATGAGCTCAGTGTAAGCGCCGGGTTTTCCCGACCTCAGTGATGAAAACCCAGAGGTTATCCCTTGCTATGAGATTTTTTTGCAGGAATTCGATCCAAGGAGTAAAAGTCAGATTTCAACATGCGTAGGAGACGGCCCAAGAATTATCTGAGAGATCCCCTGCTTTTAACCCAAATTTTACATGAAACCGCATGGCTTTTTTTCTCCTGTATAAATTTTAATTGGACCAAGATGAAATTTGGTTGCCGTATGTATATATAATTATATATATATATGTAATATACTATATACATAGATAATAATAATAATATACGTATTAGTATATGTTATATATATAATTAATAATAGTGTTATTATTATAATATTCTATAAAAAAAAAATCAATCACAAATGGGCGGCCAAGTTGGGCAAAAGGGAGAAAAAGAAATGATCGTAAGTAAGGGTAGGTAAAGAATGGTCCAATAAGAATAGAAGAGGGAAATGTGTGGTCCAATAAGAAGAAAATGGGCACATTTTGGAAAAAAAAAAAATCGAAATCAAATCACAAAAAAAAAAAAGGGATATACGGCTGATGATTAAAGAGGGATAAGAAAGAAAAAGGGAATAAGAAAGGAGAGGGGACTAAGGCAAGGATAGAAAGAAAGAAAAAAAAAAGGAGATTGGAATTTGGCTCAAAGAAATTTTTGGGTGGGCAGCGACCAATTCTATCTCCCTATCATCATCAACTTCACCATTTTGCTTCGGCTCCTTCACCAACTTGATTTTTCTTCTCCTTCACCATCTTCATTCATTACCCAGCAACTTCTTCTTTTTATTTTTCCTTTGTTTCGTTAAAAAAAAAAAAAAAATCATACACAAAAAAAAAGATCAAATTTATCACCAAACACAAGCCTTTAATCCAATACAATTTATTTGTGATCTTTCGGACAATCTGGGACGTAACCAGACTCGATTGAATCGACTGAAGCTCCGAGGATCGACTCCAAATCTCCAAATAAACACGGATACCACAGCATAGGTAATTTCTGAGAGGCCTTAAATCTTTCTATCGCTTTCTGGGTTGATTTTTGTTTCTGATTTGATTATTTTCATATTAATATTATTTTCGTTCCAAAAATTTAATTTTATTGATATTAATATTATTTTTAATATAATTAGTATTATTAGTATTAATATTATTTTCTCTTTTTTTTAACCACAATTGTTAATTTGAGTATTATTATTATTATTATTATTATTATTAGTATTAATAAGTCATTGCTATTATTATTAGCCATATATGTATGAATGTTATTTTTACCAATTTCATTAATATTAAGAATATTAGTTTTATTATCGTAAATATTATCGTTGTTATTATTATTATTATTATTATTATTATGTAAACAAAAAAGTAATATGCCGCATTATTTTGAGTAAATTTCATAGAAGTAAATATATTGTCGTGTTTTTAAAGTAGGTTTTGATGTGTTTATCGTATCTAAGGACATAGTTTATTTCTCCACATAATAGGAAATCCCCCCCACGAACGGAATCCTGAGTTCTAGGATAATAGACCCGCTTAAAGGGAAAATTTGCCTGTAATCGAGCCAAATGTTTTCCAAAAATTGATTTTCCAGCACAAAAATTACAAGGCGTTTCGAAACCATTTTCCAGGTCTAACCAGTTCGACCGGTCGGATCGACCCGGTTATCCCCTAAATGCTTGCCCCCGTTTCCTGAAAATCCCAATTCTGTCCTGATTTGAGTCCTATGTGTGTGTGCAATATAAACTGTGCTAACCAATCTGTTTTGCAGCGTTTATTTTTATTATTTTTGTTGTATTTAATAGATTCTCGTGTAAATTAGGCGATCGTAATTTTTAGATCCTCGTGTACTTAGGCAATTGTAATGTGAGGACAGGGGTTTTTATCTTTAATTCAATTGGGTTGTATAATCGGCCTCTACTATTTTCTTGTATATTTTGGATGTATGTTTTATTTTTCTGTAATTTATTTTCTGCATTTTGCTTTAGTATCGGTCAAATAAACATAAACACAAATTGGGATTAGAAAAAGATAATAAGCGAATTAAATATGGTAATATGGAAGGTAAAGCGAAAGCAAGCTAGAGGTTAAGTAAGTTATTTGCCCGAACCCTAAATCTCTAGATTAGGTATAGCAGTCTGTCCTCGATAAGGAGCTGTACCAAAATTTCCCGGATGAGCTGATCCGGGTGGCGAATCTGTCACTGACCTTGGAATTTAGGTTTCGAGGTCTTTAAGTCAAAAAATGAGAGAATGTTTTCTACAAAAGGGATTTCCAAATCGATATTTTTCCTAAGAAAAACTAAACCCGTTTTCCACAAAAATGTAACACATAACGCCGAAACGTTTTCCCTCGGTCCGCCTCGCCACCTCCCGTTCTTGTAAAAAGGTTATCTGCTTACAGTGGCGACTCTGCTGGGGAATAGTTTCTTAAAAAGTTTTCATAAAAGACTGAAGGAACTTAGGCAACAACCGAAACAAAACCTTGCGTGCAGTCACTTTACTTCATTCATAATACCATATTTATTTACACCTTGCATATCACGACATTTTCTTCTTCTCAATCCCCCCAACACACTAATTAGCCCCGGTTTACCCAAGAAGGTGGCCTACCTCTACCGCTAGGATTGAAGACACCCGACGGGGTAAACCACTCATAGCATCGCATGACCTTACATTGTGTTTTACGGTGGGGAAGTGTATATTTGCTGTGGGAACCTGTACGACCCTTGGTTTTGACTTATGTAATGGCTTAGCAACTTCCCCTAGGATTACCAAAACTTAAATTCAAAATTGAACATTGAGTGTGCGCCTTTGGTATCCCCCATTGATGCCAAAAAGACCCAACACCTAGGAAGAATGCAGGACCAATCGAAAGGGGAAATAAGGTTGGAAGGGAGTGCATATTTTTGCGTGTGCTTACGTTTGTTCCATGGTGTTTTCCATTTGACTTTTCACGAAGCATCAAACATGCATAGTTTTTACGTGCCATTCTAACCACATCTTTATGCAGCCATTTTCAAACATCGCCATATGCGTGACACTAATCATATTTTCGTGCAGCCATGACATTTTTTCTTGTATGCCATTTACATCTCGTGTGCAACATTTTCACAAAGCATACACGACATCATCCCGTGTGCCATCTATCTTAACCACATTTTTATGCAGCCACTTTCATTTTCGTGTGACATACACATTCATGTCATTTCATCTCGCCTATATAAAGCATGTTTCAAGCGTGCCCTTCATGATCATTTCATTCCATAACATATCGGGTATCCCAAAACTACCTGTGTTCTACCTGTGCACAGGATTGCACTCGGCCATTTCACAAAAACCATGTCATTCAATATAAGGCCGTAATGGTCCTAGGTCTATTCCCGTGTGAAGGTTCACGTGGTGTCATTACATAACATCACATCCATTCATCATAGGTGTCCTAGTGACGCCAGAATCCTATCTGCACATTATGGTTCACATCGAACTATTTCATAACATTGTGAAATCATTCGAGGTGCTCCCCGAGTATCGGATTAGTACACATATAGGGGTATTTGATAATATTATCAAAATCATGAGAGGTGTTCCACGAACGCCAAACCTCTATCCGTGTCTCAAGTCGCACGTGACTTTTCTGTAACATCATTTCATATCACATGCCTCAAAAGCATCAGAAATCTATCCATGGGACGGTCCCCATGCGACCATTTCACTTCATGTCGTCAACCTACAAAGCGTCGAAACTCTGCTCGCGTGTCGGCTCACACGATTCGCACGAGACCTTTTTGCATTATTTTGCATGGCATTGGGCACTCTTGGGGCATCCCAAATAAAGGAAGTTAAACACACAAAGTTCATTCTCATATCCATCTACATTCACGAAGCATCATCCTGTTGGGATTTTGTCACCGGAAATCACCCGATTAAAGCGGAAGAATACGATGATATCCTCAAATCTGTGCCCAGGAGCAATTGAGATGGAAATAGGAAAAACAAAATTTAATTACAAGAGATAAATCTCTTACCCGGAATATCTCTACAAGAGATGGATGTAGACTGTTGGAATCAAACTAGAATCCCTCCTCGTTCAAGTACACCAACGCCTTACGAACACCACCCATGCTAGCATCGGAAAACACGAACAATGGAGTAGAGAGGGGGGGCAAAATTTCAGCCAGTGTGTACTGTGTCCCTTGGCCGAAATTCCTAGGGTTATTTTAACCCTAAGTGGCCGAAATTCTCAAGGAGAATTTTTGCCCAATTAGCTTCTCGTTTTTTGTGGGTTCCATCTTTTATTTCGGCCCCAAATCTATTTTAATTAGTCTGGTTTAAATTAATTTCAAGCCCAACTTTAATTTACCCATGTATTTAATATATTACACCAAGCAACATATTATTTACATTTAAATTAAAATTGGTTCGACCAATTAATCTAATCCATTAAATTAAAATTAGACCTTCACAAAATAAATTCATATGTAAACCTATACATACGAATATTTCCACCTAGGAAATAATATTGTAATTAATCCGATTAATTATGAGAAAACCAATCAAATATTAATTTTATTATTATGATCAATCCAATTGATCTTTATAATATAATTAATATGTTCCTCTCTCTCCAGAGTGTATACTCCAAGTATATAGTGATTCCTTAAGTCAGTGTTTAGTCGTTCAATGTATATGATCCCGTGGGCCCATCTTTATGTTGGCAGTGGGCCTATGGCCCACAGACTGCAGTTGGGCTCTAACAAGCCACTGCAGCCCCCAATTAAGATGGAGATGGTAGTCCAACTGATATCATAACCCTGTAGTTTAAACTTATATCCCATGTCATCGATATCGGTGTCCAACACAGAGGCATGGATTGATCACTCTTTTTTGTGTGCGGACATTAACTTGATCCCGAATGTACTGAAGCTCACAAACAAGTTCCAACTTGGTTGGGTGTGGCCACACTCTTATCAGTCACATTCATCAAGAGGCCGGTGATATCTTTTCAGTGGACTACTGAGTGACAAATCCCTTCTGCATATCCACAGTGTTGTCATGCTAAGTGATATACCCGAAAGTACCCATACTTGGCACCCTATTACAGGCCCTTTAGGCGTACCCCTAAGTATGCAACCTCACATGCAATACCATCATATGGTCAGGTCAAAGGATCCATACAAGTACAACACGAGAATCACTTATGATACTATACCATGTGGATTTCTCGTTTAGTGGATCTATCCGGTACCATGCCCTTTTTACATGTAGCCATTAACTTGGTTGACATCCCATGTCCAATGACCGGTAAGACACCGCCATACAACTAGTTTAATGATAGTCTCTAGTTCCACTCATTCCCATGACTAGAACAGACTCCGGATCTATTTATGGTCACATCGTTTACCCTATCCATGGTCTCACTGCCAAGTACATGACACTTGTCATCATAGATATTGATATGTCCATTGGATACTTCATTTAATAGACTACACAAGATAAATATAATAAATGAATTAATGCCTTTATTAATAACAAAAAATGAGGATAATACATGAATCCAATAAATGTATATTACAAATACAAGGTCCAATGCCTCGGGACTAGGGCATATCCAACAATCTCCCACTTGCACTAGTTCCAACTAGGCATGGGCCTAATCCCTATCGATCTAGTATGACCCTCGTGCTTGAGTTGAGCCAGCGCCTTGGTCAAAGGATCTGTAACATTATCCTCGGTGTCCATTTTGTGCAATGCAATATCACCTCTCTCCGCGATCTCTCGTATGTGGTGAAACTTTCTAAGCATGTGCTTTGTGTTCTTGTGTGAACGGGGCTCCTTAGCTTGTGCAACGGCCTCATTGTTGTCACAGAAGATATCAACTGGGTCCTGGATAGTTGGTACTACTCCTAACTCAGTGATAAACTTCCTCATCCACACAGCTTCCTTAGCTGCATCACACGCCGTGATGTACTCAGCTTCTGTTGTAGAGTCCGCGATGGTTGGCTGCTTTGAGCTCCTCCATCTTACAGCACCACCATTTAGCAAAAATACATACCCAGACTGTGGCTGGTACTCATCCCGGTCGGTCTGGAAGCTTGCATCAGTGTACCCAGTAACTGATAGCACTTCCTAACCTCTATACACTAAGAAGCTATCCTTAGTCCGGTTAAGGTATTTTAGGATTGCCTTGACAGCCTTCCAGTGGTCCTCCCCAGGATCCTACTGGTACTGGCTCATCATACTTAGTGCAAAGGCGACATCAGGTCTCGTACATAGCATGGAGTACATAATTGATCCTATAGCCAAAGCATATGGAACCAACTTCATGTTCTCCCTGTCCTCCCTTGTCTTAGGACAATGCTTCTTACTAAGTTTCAACCCATGACCCATTGGCAAGCAACCTTTCTTAGCCAAGTCCATAGTGAACCTTTTCAAAACTTTGTCTATGTATGAGGCCAGACTTAGGCCCAGAATCCGATTCGATCTATCCGTATAGATCCTGATCCCTAGGATCATCTCAACTTTGCCTAAGTCCTTCATTGTGAAGCACTTACTTAGCCACTGCTTTACCCCTTGCAGTGTAGGTATGTCACTTCCAATGAGTAGGATGTCATCTACGTAAAGTACCAAGAATGTGACAATGCTCCCACTAGTCCTCTTATACACACAAGGCTCATCTTGATTCTGTATGAAGCCATATTCCTCTATAGCTTCATTGAATCTAAGATTCCAACTTTGGGATGCTTACTTCAGTCCATAAATGGACCTTTGAAGCTTGCATACCCTTCCTAGATACTCTGGATCGACAAAACCCTTGGGTTGTGTCATGTACACATCCTCAAGTAGCTTTCCATTAAGGAAAGCGGATTTGACATCCATTTGCCAGACCTCATAGTCGTACCATGTAGCTATGGCTAGCAAGATCCTGATGGATTTGAGCATTGCTATTAGTGAGAAACTCTCATCATAGTCTATTCCATGGACTTGTCTGAAACCTTTCGCAACTAAATGCCCCTTGAAGATATTGTCAGCTTTTAGCTTGTAGCACCACTTGCAACCTATTACCTTAGCACCCGGAGGTGGTTCAACCAAGTTCCAAACTTGGTTATCATACATAGATTGCATCTCTGCCTCCATGGCTGTACGCCAATTTGCAAACTGTGGGCTTGCTATTGCCTCCTGGTAGGTTTTGGGTTCTTCCTCATCCCAGATGAGAAGAGTTTGATCATCGGTGATGAGGAAACCATACCTCTCCTATTCCCCATGATCCCTACCAAACCTTCTAGGTCCTTGTATGGCCTGGGTCGGTGCTTCCTCCTGTGGAAGCTCCACCTAGGCCTCCGAGTTATCCTTTTCAAGAGCTTATGGACTTGAACTTCCCTGAGTTCAATGTTGCTCCCACTATCTTTCTTGGAAAGGAACTCCTTTTCTAGAAAGACCCCTTCCTTGCCATGAACACCTTGTTCTCGGTGGGGGTGTAGAAGTAATACCCTTTGGTTTCCCTACGGTAGCCCACAAACAGGCATTTATCGGTTTTGGGCTCTAGCTTGCCACTAGTCAATCTCTTGACATGTGCTTCGCATCCCTAAATCCTTAGGAAAGACACGGGCTCCCTGCCCGTCCATATCTGATATATGGTCTTTGCCACTACTTTAGTCAGAGTATTGTTTAAGATAAGAGCTGCTGTCTCGAGGGCGTGTCCCCAGAAACTAATTGGGAGAGAGGCTTGACTCATCATTGAGCAGACCATGTCTAACAGGCTCCTATTTCTCCTTTCGGACACCCCATTCCATTGTGGTGTTCCTGGAGGAGTGAGCTGTGGAACTATTCCATGCTCTCTCAAATATGAGTCAAACTCTAGGCTCATGTACTCACCACCTCGGTCTGACAGAAGGGTTTTGATGTTTCTGCCTAGTTGGTTCTGTACCTCGTTCCTAAATTCCTTAAACCTATGAAGGGTCTCAGACTTGTGTTTCATCAGATAGACATAGCTATATCGGCTAAAATCGTCCGTGAACATGACGAAGTACAGATGTCCACCTCTGGTCGCTGCGCTCATGGGCCCATATATGTCTGAATGTATTAGGTCTAATAAGCCAGTGGCCCTTTCAGCCTTCTTGCTAAAAGGTGCCTTAGTCACCTTGTCTCGTAAACATGGCTCACATATATCAATTGACTCCAAGTCAAAAGACCCTAAGACTCCAGCTTTGTGAAGCCTAGCTATGCGCTTCTCGTTTATGTGGCCAAGACGACAATGCCATAGGTAGACAGGATTAAGTTCGTTGGGCTTAACCCTTTTAGTGTTTATGTTATAGACATGATTGGTTTCATTTAAGTCCAGGATATATAGGCCATTATTTAACAGAGCATCTCCATAAAATAATCCCTCTCTAGATAAAGAAATTCTACCATTTGAAATAGTAAAATAAAATCCAGAAATATCCAACATCAAAACTGAAATAATATTCTTGCACATAGCAGGTACAAAATAACATTGTTCTAAAATTAAAACCAATCCACTAGGCATCACAAGGTGATATTCACCAATCTTTTTGGCAGTAACCCTTGCTCCATTTCTGACCCGTAAGTCCACCTCTCCCGACCCCAGTGACCTTCTATTCTTAAGTCCCTGTACATTGCAACAAATGTGAGAACCACATCCAGTATCCAATACCTAGGATGTTGAAACAGTAAGTTAATGTCTATAACATAAATACCTGACGAGGACGCACCCTGGCCCCTCCTCTGCTCTCCCATCAGCTTGGGACATGATCTCTTCTAGTGGCTTGCCTGTCTGCACCCGAAACAGACATCCTCAGGACCTGCCTTCTGCTGGGCCTTGGCCTTCTTGGCCTTGGCCTTGGCAAGAGGAGGGTTCCCCTTGTTGACCAGCAGCACCGGCAGACTCTTCTTGATCAACTGTTCCGTGAGCTTTAGCGTCCCATGTAGCTCGTTAACAGTACGGTTCATCCCTTGCATGTTGTAGTTCAGGATGAACTGATCATAAGAGTCCAGTAAGGATGCAAGGATTGTGTCCACCGCCAACTCCTAAGAGATAGGCGATCCGAGACAGGCCAATGTATCCAAATAGCCCTTTATCTTGAGCATGTGTGCGCTCACAGATGTCCCAGCCCCCATCTTACAGGAGTGGAATGCCTTATTGGTCAGGTACCTTTCCTGATAAGCTTGCTTTCGAATCATCTCGTTGAGAGTTGTTATCATAGCATAGGCTTGATGGTCCATAAATTATTTTTATAGTTCGAGGACCATGCAGGCCAACATAAGGCATGTCACATCCCTATTATCCTTGACATGTGTCTCGTATTCCTCCAGCTGGGTAGTCGGTGGATTACGTCCTTGAGGCACAGCCGGCATAGGCCTTTCCAGTATGAACTCTTTGGACTCTTGTCTTAGAACTATTCTTAGGTTCCTAGACCAGTCCAAAAAGTTAGGACCGTAAAGCTTGTCCCTTTCTAGGATAGATCACAGTGATAAAGAGTTGTTGTTTGCCATTTAAGAGTTTCTACATAGAAAAACATTTTAGAGTGTTAATAAAGGACTTTACTTTGTTATTCGCATATATAATTAATAATGAATTAAGTTATTAATTAATCCGAGTTGTTGGGCTCATGGGCCAAGATCCATATTTCATTAAGATATAGCCAGACGAGGGCCTGGTACAACTATACCCTAATTATTTAGATAGGAACACCGTCCAATCCCAACCTAGGGAGTCTCGATTTGATGGGATTGTTGGCACTTACCCATCTGTGCTTAGGGCCAGGAGAATCCTACTACCCATGCTAAGCCAAAACCTCCATTCAAGTGGTAGAGTATCCCATACCCTAACCCAATACAAAATGATGATACTCCAGTGTATCCTGCGAGGGCAAGGTCTACAAGTGGCCTATCCCCACTTCGAGCTGGTTTTGAATGAGGGAAGCACTTTTAAACGACTTAGTAATTTTATTTAGTTGTTAGATTCAATTAATAACGGCTTACATACAAAAGGTGGGTGAAAAAGGTTGTTGGATCATACATTCACACATGCAAATAAATATATAGCATAATTAAATAGATAAGTAAAATGGACTGCTATGGGCCTATATTACATCCTAATATTATTCTAATAAACCCCTACTAGAATCCAATATCAGGTGGGCCTCCATCTTTTTCCTTCTGGACTTGCACCTCCACTTGGGCTCACCACTTCATGGGCTTATTCTTTTACAAATTTTATAATAAGTAAATAAAATAAAATTACATTAAAAAGAAAAACGACACGCAGGCTGTATTTACCCAATAAAAAAGAAAATACAACCCATCTCGAATAAGGCCCAATAGCATCCAATCATGCAAAGTATTTAATCACCCATATGCATCCAATACATATAATTCATAAGCATGTTATAATGCATAATTTAAGCCCATTTCAAATATGTCCAAGCCATTATTATGAAATGGCCAATTTTGGCCCACCATGGTTCTAACCCTTAACGGGCTTTGGGCCTCCAACCCAGGCAGCCTAACTGCTCCCACTGGAATTGGGAAACCATGGGTCCAATTCAGCCGTCCAAGTAATTGTGCCAAAATTACCCAAACCAATTTCAATTAACAATATTAATTTCCAAAATTAATATCACATGAACAAAATTAAATTTCATTCAAGAAACCATACGCATTTAAATTACAGAAATTTAAACACACGAATTTTAAAACTAATTAAAATTTCAAAACTGGGCCCCGGGGCCCAAAAACCCGCCAAATCCAAAAACACTGGGCCTGGCTCGCTGCGGTTAGGGCAACCTAGTTGCACTAGCAGTAGCCGCCGTTGCTAGTGGCAGCAGTGGCGCAGCTGCCCAACAACGGCACTACTACGGTGCAGTGGCCACCCAAGGGCCACTGCCTAGCTGTAGTCTGCTGCACCGGCAGCAGCTACAGCCTGTGGCGCCCAGCGCCGTAGGCAGCGGCGGCTGCCGGTAGCCTTGCACTCTGGGAACAGCCAGATTTTTTTTTTAAAACAGAAAATAATAAAAAAAATATGGCATCCACATCAAGAAATTCACCAAGAATCTCAAACATACAATTAAAATAAACAAACATAAACCCATATGCATGTCGGAAATGCCCTAGTCCCGAGGCATTGGTCCTTGTATTTGTACCATGCATTTATTGGATTTATGTGTTGTACTTATTTGTGTCATCAATAAAGGCATCAATTCATTTATTATATTTATCTTGTGCAGTATAGTAAATGAAGTATCCAATGGACATATCCATATCCATGACGACTAGTGTCATGCACTTAGCAGTAAGACCATGGATAGGGTTAACGATATGACCATGAATAGATCCATAGTCTGTTCCAGTCATGGGAATGAATGGAACCACAGACTATCATTAACCTGGTTGTATGGCGGTGTCTTACCTGTCATTGGACATGGAATGTCAACCAAGTTAATGGGTACATGCCTGGGTGCATGGTACTGGATAGATCCACTGAACGAGTAATCCACATGGTATGGTATCACAATGGATTATCGTGTAGTACTTGTATGGATCCTTTGACCTGACCATATGATGGTGTTACATGTGATGTCGCATACTTAGGGGTACGCCTAAAGGGCCTGTAATAGGGTGCCAAGTATGGGTGCTTTCGGGTATGTCACTGAACATGGTAATACTATGGATATGCAGAAGGGATTTGTCACTCAGTAACCAACTGAGAAGATATCACCGGCCTCTTGATGAATGTGACTGATAAGAGTGTGGCCACACCCAAACAAGTTGGTACTTGTTTGTGAGCATCAGTACATTCGGGATCAAGTTAATGTCCGAACACAAAAGAGGGTGATCAATCCATGCCTCTGTGTTGGACACCGATATCAATGACATGGGATGTACAAGTTTAAACTACTGGGTTACGATATCAGTTTGACTGCCATCTCCATCTTAATTGGGGGCTGCAGTGGCTTGCTAGAGCCCAACTGCAGTCTGCGGGCCAAAGGCCCGCTGCCAACATAAAGATGGGCCCACAGGATCGTACACATAGAACGATAGAATGCGAACTTAAGGAATAACATGTATACTTGGAGTATACGCAATGGAGGGAGAAGTGTGTATATATTAATTATATTATAAAGATCAATTGGATTGGTCATAATAATAAAATTAATATATTCTATTGGCTCTTCATAATTAATTGGATTAATTATGAAATTATTTCCTAGGTGGAAATATTCATATGTATGGGCTTACATATGATTTTATTTTGTGTAGAGTTAATTTTAATTTGATGAATTAAATTAAATGTCAAACCAATTTTAATTTGGATGTAAATAATATATTACTTGGAGTAATATATTAAATACATGGGTATATTAAAATTGGGCTTGAATTAATTTGAACCAAATTAATTAAAATTAGACAGGGCCTAGATTAATACAGAAAGCCCACACAGAATAGAGAGGAGCCAGGATGGGCCAGAATCCCCTAAGGAATTCAGCCAACCCTAGGTATAAATACCTAGGGTTAGAAAATTTCGGCCAAGCTAAGCCAATAGCCTCATAGCCGAAATTCCATAGCTCTTCCCTCTCCTTTGTTCAGTTTTTCCAACGCTAGCACGGGTTGCATTCGCCAAGCGTTCGTGTACGTAAGAGTGGAGGAATACTATTTCGAATTCTGCAGTCATCATCCATCTCTAAAAGAGATTTTTCTGGTATGAAATTTCAATCTCTTTCTATTCAATTTTATGTTTTTCAATTTCCACTTCAATTGCTCCTGGGACTGGATTTGAGGAAATCACCGCGTTCTTCCGCTTTTATCGGGTGATTTCCGGTGAAAAATCCCAACAGTGGTATCAGAGCGGGCTTTTGATCCGTGGAAATTGATTAATTTGGTTGAATCCCTGTTTTGAAATTGGATGTTTTTTATTGGGATTCTTGGTATGGGTTTTATGATTTTTCCCATATGTTTTATGCAATGAAAATTAAATTTGCATATAGGTTTATGTTAGTTTAATTTTATTGTGTATTTTGTGATTCTTGGTGAATTGCTTTGGATGGTGATTGATTGGATATTTTTTTTTATTTATTTAATTCTGTTAAAAAAAAAAAAAAAAAAATCGGCCTCCCGGCGGCGGGGCTGCCGGCGGCGGCCGCCGCACGAGGCGGGAGGCGCGGCAGCAGCCGCTGCCTGCTGCTGCGCCAGCAGCAGCAGCCGCGCAAGCGGCTGCTGCCGCTGGTTCCAGCAGCAGCCGCTGCTGGACAGCAGCCGCTGCCTGCTGCTGCGCCAGCAGCAGCAGCCGCGCAAGCGGCTGCTGCCGCTGGTTCCAGCAGCAGCAGCCGCGCAAGCGGCTGCTGCCGCTGGTTCCAGCAGCTGCCGCTGGGCGGCAGCCGCTGCCGCAGCAGCGGGCTGCTGCTGGGCAGTGGCCGCTGGGCGGCCACTGCACAGCGGCAGTGCCGCTGCAGGCGGCAGCCACTGCTGGGCAGTGGCTGCCGTGCGGCAGCAGCGGGCAGCCGCTAGGCGGCTGCGCCGCTGCTGCTGCTAGGGCAACTCTGTTGCCCTAGCTGCAGTGGGCCGGGCCCTGTTTTGGATTTTGCGGGTTTTAGGTCCGGGGCCCAGTTTTGAAATTTTAATTGGTTTTAAAATTCGTGTGTTTAAATTTTTGCAATTTAAATGCGCATGGTTTCTTGGATGAATTTTAATTTCGTTCATGTGACATTAATTTGGAAATTAATGTGGTTAATGGAAATTGGTTCGGGTAATTTTGGCACAATTACTCGGATGGCTAAATTGGACCCATGGTTTCCCAATTCCAGTGGGAGCAGTTGGACTGCCTGGGCTGGAGGCCCAAAACCCGTTAAGGGTTAGAACCGTGGTGGGCCAAAATTGGCGATTTCCAAATAATGGCTTTGACATAATTTAAATGGGCTTAAATCATGCATTTTGACATGCTTTTGAATTGTATGTATTGGATGCATATGTATGGTTGAATGAATGTATGATTGGATGCTATTGGGCCTTTTTACGAGTTGGGTTGTATTTTTCTTTTGGGTAAATACGGCCTGCGTGTCGTTTTTCTTTTAATGTAATTTTATTTTATTTAAGTTATATATTATAAAATTTGTAAAAGAAGAAGCCCATGGAGTGGTGAGCCCAATTGGAGGTACAAGCCCGAATGGAGGTGCAAGTCCAAATGGAGGTGCAAGCCCAGAAGGAGAAGGAAGAGGCCCACCTAATATGTATTTCTAGTATAGGTTTACTAGAATTATATTAGGATGTAATATAGGCCCATAGCAGTCCATTTTAATTTTGTTTAATCATTTTAATATATTCTTTTGCATGTATGAATGTATGTTAAATATAGCTCATTCACCCGCTTTATGTATGTAAGCCGTTATAAATGAATCTAATAACCAAATGGAAATTACTAAGTCGCTTAAAAGTGCTTCCCTCATCCAAAACCGAATCGAGGTGGGAATAGGCCAGTTGTAGACCATGCCCTCGCAGGATGCACTGGAGTATTGTCACTTTGTATTGGGTTAAAGTATGGGATACTCTAACACTTGGATGGAGGTTTTGACTTAGCATGGGTAGTAGGATTCTCCTGGCCCTAAGCACAGATGGGTAAGTGCCAACAAGCCCATCAAACCGAGAGTCCCTAGGTTGGGATTGGACGGCGTTCCTACCTAAATAGTTAAGGTGTAGTTGTACCAAACCCTCGTTTGGCTATATCTTAATGAAATATGGATCTCGGCCCATGAGCCCAACAACTCGGCTAAATTAATAACTTGATTCATTATTAATTTTATATGGGAACAACAATGTAAGCCCTTTATTAACACTCTAAATGTTTTTCTGTGTAGAAACACCCAAATGGCAAACACTAATACCTTATCACTGCGATCGATTCTTGAGAAGGACAAGCTTTCCGGTCCTAACTTTTTAGACTGGTCAAGGAACTTGAGGATAGTTCTAAGACAAGAGTCCAAAGAGTATGTACTGGAAAGGCCTGTGCCGGCTGCGCCTCAGGGACGTAATCCGACGGCTGCACAGCTAGCGGAATACGAGGCGCACGTCAAGGACAACCGGGATGTGACGTGCCTTATGTTGGCGTGCATGGTCCCCGAACTGCAAAAGCAGTTTATGGACCATCAAGCCTATGCTATGATAACAACTCTCAATGAGATGTTTCAGGAGCAAGCTCGTCAGGAAAGGTACCTGACCAATAAGGCATTCCACTCTTGTAAGATGGGGGCCGGGACATCTGTGAGTGCTCACGTGCTCAAGATGAAGGGCTATTTGGATTCTTTGGCCCGTCTCGGATCGCCTATCTCTCAAGAGTTGGCGGTGGACACGATCCTGGCATCCTTACCGGATTCTTATGATCAGTTCATCCTAAACTATAACATGCAAGGGATGAACCGCACTGTCAGTGAGCTGCATGGGATGCTTAAGCTTACTGAGCAGTCGATCAAGAAGACTCCGCCGGTGCTGTTGGTTAACAAGGGGAACGCTCCTCTTGCTAAGGGTAAGGCCAAGGAAAAGGCCAAGGCCAAGGCCAAGAAGGCCAAAGCCAAGAAGGCCAAGGCCCAACCCAAAGGCCAACAGAAGGCAGGTCCTGAGGACGTCTGTTTCGGGTGCAGACAGGCGGGCCATTGGAAGAGATCGTGTCCCAAGCTGATGGGAGAGCAGAGAAGGGGCCAAGGTGCGTCCTCTTCAGGTATTTATGTTATAGATATTAACCTTACTGTTTCAACATCCTGGGTATTGGATACTGGATGTGGTTCTCACATTTGTTGCAATGTGCAGGGACTTAAGAACAGAAGGTTGCTGGGGTCGGGTGAGGTGGACTTGCGGGTCGGGAATGGAGCAAGGGTTGCTGCCATAGAGATCGGCGAATACCACCTAGTGATGCCCAGCGGATTGGTTTTAATTTTGGAACATTGTTACTTTGTACCTGCTATGTGCAGGAATATTATTTCTGTATCAATGTTGGACATGTCTGGATTTGAATTTTCTATAATAAATGGTCGAATTTCAATATCTAGAGAAGGGTTATTTTATGGAGATGCTCTATTAAATAACGGCCTGTATGTCCTGGACTTAAATGAAACCAATCACATCTATGACATAAACACGAAAAGGGTTAAGCCTAACGAACTTAATCCAGTCTACCTATGGCATTGTCGTCTTGGCCACATAAACGAGAAGCGCATAGCTAGGCTTCACAAAGCTGGAGCTCTAGGGTCATTTGACTTGGAGTCAATTGATACATGTGAATCATGTTTAAGAGGCAAGATGACAAAGGCACCTTTTAGCAAAAGGGCTGAAAGGGCCACTGGCTTGTTGGACCTAATACATTCAGATGTATGTGGACCTATGAGCGCAGCGACCAGAGGTGGGCATCTGTACTTCGTCACGTTCACGGATGATTTCAGCAGATATGGCTACGTCTATCTGATGAAACACAAGTCCGAGACCCTTGATAGGTTCAAGGAATTTAGGAACGAGGTACAGAACCAACTAGGTAGAAATATCAAAACCCTTCGGTCGGACCGAGGCGGTGAGTATATGAGCCTAGAGTTTGACTCATACTTGAGAGAGCATGGAATAGTTCCACAGCTCACTCCTCCCGGAACACCACAATGGAATGGGGTGTCCGAACGGAGGAATAGGACTTTGTTGGACATGGTCCGCTCAATGATGAGTCAAGCATCTCTCCCAATTAGCTTCTGGGGACACGCCCTCGAGACAGCAGCTCTCATTTTAAACAATACTCCGACTAAGGCAGTGGAAAAGACCCCATATCAGATATGGACGGGCAAGGAGCCCAATGTGTCTTTCCTAAGGATTTGGGGATGCGAGGCACATGTCAAGAAATTGACTAGTGGCAAGCTGGAGCCCAAAACCGATAAATGCCTGTTTGTGGGCTACCCTAGGGAAACCAAAGGGTATTACTTCTACAACCCCGCCGAGAACAAGGTGTTCGTGGCAAGGAAGGGGGTCTTTCTGGAAAAGGAGTTCCTTTCCAAGAAAGGTAGTGGGAGCAACGTTGAACTCAGGGAAGTTCAAGGTCCACAAGCTCCTGAAGAGGATAGCTCGGAGGCCCAGGTGGAGCTTCCACAAGTGGAGGCACCGACCCAGGCCACACAAGAACCTAGAAGGTCTGGTAGGGATCGTCGGGAACCGGAGAGGTATGGTTTCCTCGTCACCGATGATCAAACTCTTCTCATCTGGGATGAAGAAGAACCCAAAACCTACCAAGAGGCTATGGCTAGCCCACAGTCTGCGAATTGGCGTAAAGCCATGGAGGCAGAAATGCAATCTATGTACGATAACCAAGTTTGGAACTTGGTTGATCCACCTCCGGGTGCTAAGGTAATTGGTTGCAAGTGGTGCTATAAGCTAAAAGCTGATAATACCTTCAAGGGGCGTCTGGTTGCGAAAGGTTTCAGACAAGTCCATGGGATAGACTATGATGAAACTTTCATGCTCAAATCCATCAGGATACTACTGGCCATAGCCGCATGGTATGACTATGAGGTATGGCAAATGGATGTCAAAACCGCTTTCCTTAATGGAAAGCTACTCGAGGATGTGTACATGACACAACCTGAGGGTTTTGTCGATCCTAAGTATCCGGGAAGGGTATGCAAACTTCAAAGGTCCATTTATGGACTGAAGCAAGCATCCCGTAGTTGGAACCTAAGATTCAATGAGGCTATAAAGGAATATGGCTTCATACAGAATCTAGATGAGCCTTGTGTGTATAAGAGGACTAGTGGGAGCATTGTCACATTTTTGGTACTATATGTAGACGACATCCTACTCATTGGAAGCGACATACCTACACTGCAAGGGGTAAAGCAGTGGCTGAGTAAGTGCTTCGCAATGAAGGACTTAGGCGAAGCTGAGATGATCCTAGGGATCAGGATCTATAGGGATAGATCAAATCGGCTTCTGGGCCTAAGTCAGGCTTCGTACATCGACAAAGTTCTGAAAAGATTCAGCATGGACCGGGCCAAGAAAGGTTTCTTGCCAATGGGCCATGGGCTGAAACTTAGTAAGAAGAACTGTCCTAAAACAAGGGAGGACAGGGAGAACATGAAATTGGTTCCATATGCCTCGGCTATTGGATCAATCATGTACTCTATATTGTGTACGAGACCTGATGTCGCCTTTGCACTAAGTATGACGAGCCGATACCAGCAGGATCCCGGGGAGGATCACTGGAAAGCTGTCAAGGCAATCCTCAAGTACCTTAACCGGACTAAGGATAGCTTCTTGGTGTATGGTGGTCAGGAAGTGCTATCAGTTACTGGGTATACTGATGCAAGCTTCCAGACCGACCAAGATGAGTACCAATCGCAGTCAGGGTATGTATTCTTGCTGAATGGTGGTGCTGTCAGCTGGAGGAGCTCAAAGCAACCAACCATAGCAGACTCTACAACAGAAGCTGAGTACATCGCTGCGTGTGATGCAGCTAAGGAAGCTGTGTGGATGAAGAAGTTTATCACTGAGTTGGGAGTAGTGCCAACTATCCAGGACCCAGTCGATATCTTCTGTGACAACAATGGGGCCGTCGCACAAGCTAAAGAGCCCCGGTCACACAAGAACACAAAGCACGTGCTCAGAAAGTTTCACCTCATACGAGAAATCGCGGAGAGAGGTGACATTGCATTGCACAGAGTGGACACCGAGGATAATGTCGCAGATCCATTGACCAAGGTGCTGGCCCAGCCCAAGCACGAGGGTCATACTAGATCTATAGGGATTAGGCCCATGCCTAGTTGGAACTAGTGCAAGTGGGAGATTGTTGGAAATGCCCTAGTCCCGAGGCATTGGTCCTTGTATTTGTACCATGCATTTATTGGATTTATGTGTTGTACTTATTTGTGTCATCAATAAAGGCATCAATTCATTTATTATATTTATCTTGTGTAGTATAGTAAATGAAGTATCCAATGGAGATATCCATATCCATGACGACTAGTGTCATGCACTTAGCAGTAAGACCATGGATAGGGTTAACGATATGACCATGAATAGATCCATAGTCTGTTCCAGTCATGGGAATGAATGGAACCACAGACTATCATTAACCTGGTTGTATGGCGGTGTCTTACCGGTCATTGGACATGGAATGTCAACCAAGTTAATGGGTACATGCCTGGGTGCATGGTACTGGATAGATCCACTGAACGAGTAATCCACATGGTATGGTATCACAATGGATTATCGTGTAGTACTTGTATGGATCCTTTGACCTGACCATATGATGGTGTTACATGTGATGTCGCATACTTAGGGGTACGCCTAAAGGGCCTGTAATAGGGTGCCAAGTATGGGTGCTTTCGGGTATGTCACTGAACATGGTAATACTATAGATATGCAGAAGGGATTTGTCACTCAGTAACCAACTGAGAAGATATCACCGGCCTCTTGATGAATGTGACTGATAAGAGTGTGGCCACACCCAAACAAGTTGGTACTTGTTTGTGAGCATCAGTACATTCGGGATCAAGTTAATGTCCGAACACAAAAGAGGGTGATCAATCCATGCCTCTGTGTTGGACACCGATATCAATGACATGGGATGTACAAGTTTAAACTACTGGGTTACGATATCAGTTTGACTGCCATCTCCATCTTAATTGGGGGCTGCAGTGGCTTGCTAGAGCCCAACTGCAGTCTGCGGGCCAAAGGCCCGCTGCCAACATAAAGATGGGCCCACAGGATCGTACACATAGAACGATAGAATGCGAACTTAAGGAATAACATGTATACTTGGAGTATACGCAATGGAGGGAGAAGTGTGTATATATTAATTATATTATAAAGATCAATTGGATTGGTCATAATAATAAAATTAATATATTCTATTGGCTCTTCATAATTAATTGGATTAATTATGAAATTATTTCCTAGGTGGAAATATTCATATGTATGGGCTTACATATGATTTTATTTTGTGTAGAGTTAATTTTAATTTGATGGATTAAATTAAATGTCAAACCAATTTTAATTTGGATGTAAATAATATATTACTTGGAGTAATATATTAAATACATGGGTATATTAAAATTGGGCTTGAATTAATTTGAACCAAATTAATTAAAATTAGACAGGGCCTAGATTAATACAGAAAGCCCACACAGAATAGAGAGGAGCCAGGATGGGCCAGAATCCCCTAAGGAATTCGGCCAACCCTAGGTATAAATACCTAGGGTTAGAAAATTTCGGCCAAGCTAAGCCAATAGCCTCATAGCCGAAATTCCATAGCTCTTCCCTCTCCTTTGTTCAGTTTTTCCAACGCTAGCACGGGTTGCATTCGCCAAGCGTTCGTGTACGTGAGAGTGGAGGAATACTATTTCGAATTCTGCAGTCATCATCCATCTCTAAAAGAGATTTTTCTGGTATGAAATTTCAATCTCTTTCTATTCAATTTTATGTTTTTCAATTTCCACTTCAATTGCTCCTGGGACTGGATTTGAGGAAATCACCGCGTTCTTCCGCTTTTATCGGGTGATTTCCGGTGAAAAATCCCAACAATGCATATTCAATTTCAATTGTACAAAAACAAATGGGAAAAATCTTAAACCCAAACCAAGAATCCAAAAAAAAAAATCTCCAATTTTAAAACAAGGGATTCAACCAATTTTAACAATTTCAACGGATCAAAAGCCTGCTCTGATACCACTGTTGGGATTTTGTCACTGGAAATCACCCGATTAAAGCGGAAGAACGTGATGATTTCCTCCAATCCGTGCCCAAGAGCAACTGAGATGGAAATTGGAAAAACAAAATTTAATTACAAGAGATAAATCTCTTACCCCGAAATATCTTTATAAGAGATGGATGCAGACTGCTGGAATCAAACTAGAATCCCTCCTTGTTCACGCACACGAACGCCTTACGAACACCACCCGTGCTAGCGTCGGAAAACACGAACAATGGAGTAGAGAGGGGGGGCAAAATTTTGGCTAGTGTGTACTGTGTCCCTTGGCTGAAATTCCTAGGGTTATTTTAACCCTAGGTGGCCGAAATTCTCAATGAGAATTTCAGCCCAATTAGCTTCTCCTTTTGCGTAGGCTTCCATCTTTTATTTTGGGCCCAAATCTATTTTAATTAGTCTGCTTTAAATTAATTTCAAGCAAAACTTTAACTTGCTCATGTATTTAATATATTACAGCAAGCAACATATTATTTACATTTAAATTAAAATTGGTTTGAACAATTAATTTAATCCATTAAATTAAAATTAGACCTTCAAAAAATAAATTCATATGTAATTAATCCAATTAATTATGAGAAAGGCAATCAAATATTAATTTTATTATTATGATCAATCCAATTGATCTTTATAATAATTATATTATTATATTCCTCTCTCTCCAGAGTATATACTCCAAGTATACAGTGATTCCTTAAGTCAGTGTTTAGTCGTTCAATGTGTACGATCCCGTGGGCCCATCTTTATGTTGGCAGTGGGCCTATGGCCCACAGACTAGAGTTGGGCTCCAGCAAGCCACTGCAGCCCCCAATTAAGATGGAGATGGCAGTCCAAGTGATATAATAACCCTGTAGTTTAAACTTGTATATCCCATGTCATCGATATCGGTGTCCAACACAGAGGCATGGATTGATCACCCTTTTTTGTGTTCGGATATTAACTTGATCCCGAATGTACTGAAGCTCACAAACAAATTCCAACTTCTTTGGGTGGGCCACACTCTTATCAGTCACATTCATCAAGAGGCTGGTGATATCTTCTCAGTGGACTACTGAGTGACAAATCCCTTCTGCATATCTATAATGTTGTCATGCTAAGTGATATACCCAAAATTACCCATACTTGGCACACTATTACAGGCCCTTTAGGCATACCCCTAAGTATGCAACCTCACATGCAATGCCATCATATGGTTAGGTCAAAGGATCCATACAAGTACTACACGAGAATCACTTGTGATACTATACCATGTGGATTTCTTGTTTAGTGGATCTATCCGGTACCATGCCCTTTTTACATGTAGCCATTAACTTGGTTGACATCCCATGTCCAATGACCGGTAAGACACTGCCATACAACCAGGTTAATGATAGTCTCTAGTTCCACCCATTCTCATGACTGGAACAGACTACGGATCTATTTATGGTCACATCATTTACCCTATCCATGGTCTTACTGCCAAGTGCATGATACTTGTCATCATGGATATTGATATGTCCATTGGATACTTCATTTAATATGCTGCAGAAGATAAATATAATAAATGAATTAATGCCTTTATTAATAACAAAAAATGAGTATAATACATGAATCCAATAAATGTATAATACAAATATAAGGTCCAATGCCTCGGGACTAGGTATATCCAACAATCTCCCACTTGCACTAGTTCTAACTAGGCATGGGCCTAATCCGTACCGATCTAGTATGACCCTCATGCTTGGGCTGAGCCAGCACCTTGGTCAAAGATCTGCGACATTATCCTCGGTGTCCACTCTATGCAATGCAATATCACCTCTCTCCACGATCTCTCGTATGAGGTGAAACTTTCTGAGCATGTGCTTTGTGTTTTTGTGTGACCGGGGCTCTTTAGCTTGTGCAACGGCCCCATTATTGTCATAGAAGATATCAACTAGGTCCTGGATAGTTGGTACTACTCCTAACTCAGTGATAAACTTCCTCATCCACACAGCTTCCTTAGCTGCATCACACGCCGCGATGTATTCAACTTCTGTTGTAGAGTCCGTGATGGTTGGCTGCTTTGAGCTCCTCCAGCTTACAGCACCACCATTTAGCAAAAATACATACCCTGACTGCGACTGGTACTCATCCTGGTTGGTCTGGAAGCTTGCATCAGTGTACCTAGTAACTGATAGCACTTCCTGACCTCCATACAATAAGAAGCTATCCTTAGTCCGGTTAACGTACTTGAGGATTGCCTTGACAGCCTTCCAGTGATCCTCCCCGGGATCCTGCTGGTACCCGCTCGTCATACTTAGAGCAAAGGTGACATCAGGTCTCGTACATAGCATGGAGTACATAATTGATCCTATAGCCAAAGCATATGGAACCAACTTCATGACCCATTGGCAAGAAACCTTTCTTAGCCCGGTCCATACTAAACCTTTTCAGAACTTTGTCTATGTATGAGGCCTGACTTAGGCCCAGAAGCCGATTCGATCTATACCTATAGATCCTGATCCCTAGGATCATCTCAGCTTCACCTAAGTCCTTCATTGCGAAGCACTTACTCAGCCACTGCTTTACCCCTTGCAATGTAGGTATGTCGCTTCCAATGAGTAGGATGTCGTCTACATAAAGTACCAAGAATGTGACAATGCTCCCACTAGTCCTCTTATACACACAAGGCTTATCTTGATTCTGTATGAAACCATATTCCTTTACAGCTTCATTGAATCTAAGATTCCAACTTCAGGATGCTTGCTTCAGTCCATAAATGGACTTTTGAAGCTTGCATACCCTTCCCAGATACTCTAGATCGACAAAACCCTCAGGTTGTGTCATGTACACATCCTCAAGTAGCTTTCCATTAAGGAAAGCGGTTATGACATCCATTTGCCAGACCTCATAGTCGTACCATGCAGCTATGGCTTGTAAGATCCTAATGGATTTGAGCATGGCTACTGGTGAGAGAGTCTCATCATAGTCTATTCCATGGACTTGTCTGAAACCTTTCGCAACTAGACGCCCCTTGAAGGTATTGTCAGCTTTTAGGTTGTAGCACCACTTGGAACCTATTACCTTAGCACCCAGAGGTGGTTCAACCAAGTTCCAAACTTGGTTATCGTATATAGATTGCATCTCTGCCTCCATGGCTTTATGCCAATTTACAGACTGTGGGCTTGCCATAGCCTCCTGGTTGGTTTTGGGTTCTTCCTCATCCCAGATGCGAAGAGTTTTATCATCGGTGATGAGGAAACCATACCTCTCCGGTTCCCGACGATCCCTACTAGACCTTCTAGGTCCTTGTGTGGCCTAGGTCGGTGCTTCCTCCTATGGAAGCTCCACCTGGGCCGCCAAGTTATTCTCTTCAGGAGCTTATGGACCTTGAACCTCCCTGAGTTCAACGTTGCTCCCACTATCTTTCTTGGAAAGGAACTCCTTTTCTAGAAAGACCCCCTTCCTTGCCTGGAACAGACTACGGATCTATTTATGGTCACATTGTTTACCCTATCCATGGTCTAACTGCCAAGTGCATGATACTTGTCATCATGGACATTGATATGTCCATTGGATACTTCATTTAATATACTGCACAAGATAAATATAATAAATAAATTAATGCCTTTATTAATAACACAAAATGAGCATAATATATGAATCCAATAAATGTATAATACAAATAAAAGGTCCAATGCCTCGGGACTAGGGCATATCCAACACATCCAAGCATCATTCTCTATGACATCACATCATTTGTTTACCACCCCTAACTCTCCACTTGTGAAGTAGGACCATACACACATGAAACTAGAAAAGGCTAAAGCTCTATAAAGACAATTCACAAAGTATGCTGCATCGACCAAGGATAAGGTCTCAGGCTTTGAGGGCTATTGGGCAACAGAGAACAGTAGAAACTAACATTGAGTCTGGTTCCGGAGAGGAAGTGGAAATGGAAATGGCCAATCAAACACCAAGTCTTGCTAATGCCCCAAAGGATTTCCTGAGATATCAGGATTTCCATGATATGCTGAAGGAAGAAATGCGGGCTGTGGTAAGAGAAATTGGGTAAACTGGAACCAGTAGGCCTGGAAAGGAAAAGGTGGATGAGTCTTCTTAGTTTGGCACCGATGTATCAGCCAGTGTGGAAAAGCTACAAGAGATAGAGGCAGCTATAGAAAAGAAGATGAAGGCTAAGTACTCTAAATTGGACGTAGTGGTCGCCGAACTGAAGAAGGGGGCCAACATTAGCCTGGGCTCCAAGAGGGGAGTGAATGTGGATGCAATGATCAATAGGGGCATTGAAACCTTCCCCATTGGGTTTCAAGTGCCGAAAGTCCCTTCCTACAAGGGGATTGGTTCACTGGAGGCCCATGTAAACCTCTATGCTCGGGTCATGTTGACGGCGAGTGCCACTAAGCAGCAGGTGGTTAACTTCTTGCCAATTACACTTGAAGGTGGAGCACTGAGTTGGTATAACTCTTTGTCCGAAGATATGCAGTCTGATTGGGAGGCCTTGTCGTCATCTTTCATCAAATACTACAACTTCAACACTAAGATCCAAGTGAAGCTGTACGACCTGGAAAAGGTTAAGCAAAAGCAGAATGAGTCCTTTGACGCTTACTACCAGAGATGGATGAACAAAATGATTCTGCTAAAGAACCACTCCGATGAAGATGAATTGATTCAAAAGTTGATTGACAGAAGCAGGGACATCTTCCAAAACAACATGAAGTTCCACTCCTTTAGTGAGCTTAGCGAAGTGTATAACATGGCTATGAAAATTGAGAGGTACAAAGAGCAAAAGACAGTGAGCTACAAGAGCAATAGAGGCTCTAGGTACAGTAGCGGGTATCGGTCGACTACTATAGGTGGGTCGAGCGGTGGGTCTAGCTCTGGTTCTGTAAGCAAGGGCAGTCAACTTTCGGAGAATAAGCAAGCAGGGGTTGCCGTTGTGACTCAACAGCGGGAAAACCAAGGCAGAAATCCAAATGGTCAAGGTATATCACCCTGGGCTTTCTCCTTGGCTAAGATCTTCACCAAGTGTAGAAATGGCGGTCTGTTAGACTCTCTCAGGCCATTTGAGAAGCCAGCGGAGGAAGATAAAGATAACTTCTACACTTACTATGTCATAGTGGGGCATAGGACCAACAACTGTTATAAGCTGAAGGATGCCATCCAGAGGCTGATCGACAAAGGGAAGATGCAAGAGCCTGCCAAGCCTAGTACTAAGACTAACCCATTGCCAGCATTCGAAAGGCAGGTCAATATGGTGCTATCTAGGCTCCTAGCAAATTTTGTTTTTGCACAAGTCCTGCATGCAAATCCCACCGTACAATCTGTGGTGGCTAGTGATGTTGGGGCAAAGTCCGATTGTGAGAAGTTGGCAGAGCAGAAAGAAGTAAAACCTATCAGTCTGGATGATCTGGATTCAGAGGATGAATATAAAGAGTATGGCTGTATTGAGACAGTCAAGCCGCCAGTCGTGGGGAAGTAAGAAGTTTCTGAAGTCTAAAATGTGACAAAGAGTGAGTAAGAAGTTTCTGAAGTCTAGAATGTGACAAAGAGTGACCGAGTTTACCAGCCAGTGGCTCAACAGAGTGACAAGGCTCCATTGACCGGGTCAGGAAGTACATCAGCACCAAAGGAGGTGGAAAAAGAGGACCTGGTTATTTCACAATTGAAAAAGACTCCAGCACAGGCCAGTCTGTGGCATTTGTTGCTGACTTCCAAAGAACACAGGGCAGCATTGGTTAAAAAGCTGTCTGAGATAGAAGTTTCTCCACTTGCATCTCTGGAGGCCATGTGTTGCCTATTGGACAAGGTTCATATAGGCTCCCCCGACATTGTATTTTCTAAAAAAGATCTACCCAGTAAAGGAAAGGCTCACAATAAGGCCCTATACATCAGAGCCCATGTTATGGACAAGGTAATGCCATGTGTAATGGTAGACGATGGATCTGCCTTGAATATATGTCCACTAAAGATGCTGCCATTCCATGGTCTGAGCGAAGATGGTTTGAAAAAGTCCTCTACTGTGATCAGGGCCTATGACGATTCCAAGAGAATTGTAATTGGGACCTTTGAAGCTGAAGTAGAAGTGGGACCGATCAAGTCGACGGTCAACTTTACTGTGATCGACATTCCAATCACTTTCTCTTTGCTATTAGGGAGACTATGGTTCCACTCGTTCGGAGGTGTTCCTTCGACCTTGCATCAGAAGATCAAGTTTTTAGTAGGCGGTGAGGTTGTGACAATCGAGGCCGATTCCCAGTCTGTGATTGCTACCATTAATGAGCAGAACATTCCATTTTGTGGTTTCCAAATTGCCATGGTTAACGAGGAGGAAACCATAGATGCACCAATGGTCATCTATGAAAATTATATGCCAGAGTTATTGTCTAAATACCTTCATAGGTATGATTTTGTTCCTGGCATGGGGCTCGGGGTCAATCTACAGGGGGTGCCCGAATTCACCATTGATTCTGGGAAGTCGAAACAGTTTGGCTTGGGCTACACGGCTAAAGCATCTAAGAAGAAGAATCTGAAAAAGGGAAAGAATGGCAAGCCTATGATGAAGCCATTTATTAAGGCAGGTGAAGTGCCATACAAGGGGCAAACTGAACCCGTGAAGGTCAGGAGCATCAAACTCCCGGGCTTCGAAATCTTTTCTGATGTAGTTGACTTTGAAAAGAGTCAAGAGGAGCCAATGGCACCAGTGAAAGTAGAAGAGGCAATTGTTAAGCCTACCATCCCCCAGGAGAAACCTTCTAAAGTGACAGCAAAAGCAGCAAAGGTGATCAAAGGGGGGGGGGGGTTAAGGAGAAAGTCTGTGATGAATCTGTGAAAGCAATTTCAGAGGCACTGGCTATTACCTTAGGCAAGGCATTTGAAAAGTCTGAGGAAGGGTCTGATAAAGAACTGGTGACCAAGACAAGCCTAGATTCTATGGTTGTCGAGATAGTAGGTATCATGATGAAAGCCAAGGCATAGGTGGCTGAGATAGAGAAGACTGCTCTTCCTACTGAATAAGAGTCTAAAATTGCTGCTGACCTGAACAACATCCTGGAGCTGAGCAATGATGCTAAAGGAGTTCGAGGCCCTCCGCCTATGGAGCATGAAAATCATTTGTTGTATCTGTTTCTTCTCTTTTTGATATGAACGTTGTACTTTTTAACAAATTTAATGCAATGAAAGCCTAGTTTGCTTACTTATGTTATGTTTATCCTGATAATTCTGTGCATGCATTTGAATCACCATCAAGAATATTTAGCATTCATGACACCACATTGAATGAATTAACATAAGTACAGATGAAAACCCCAAAATGGTATTCATTTCACACGAACTAAAATCCGAAGAAGAGAGAGAATTGACAAGAATGCTACAAAAACATGTTAAGGCCTTCGCTTGGTCTTACGAAGACATGCCAGGGGTCGACACAGAAATCATAGTTCACAAGATTCCAACGGATCCTAAATTCAAGCCAGTGAAACAGAAGTTGAGACGGCTAAGACCAGAATGGGCTGCATTGGTAAAGGAAGAAGTGGCCAAGCAGATTGAAGCTAAGTTCCTCAAGGTGGTAGAATATATAGAATGGTTAGCCAACATTATGCCAATGCCTAAGAAAGATGGAAGGGTCAGAGTGTGCGTCGACTACAGAGACCTATAAAAAGCCTACCCGAAAGATAATTTCCCTTTGCCTCACATTGATGTTTTGATAGACAGCGTAGCCAAGGCAGCAATGTACTCTTTTATGGATGGATTTTTGGGATATAACCAGATCCTAATGGATGTGATCGATAAGGTGAAAACATCCTTCATTACGAAGTGGGGCACTTTCTGCTATAGAGTAATGCCCTTCGGGTTGAAGAATACTGGGGCCACTTACCGAAGGGCTGTCACAACATTGCTGCATGACATGATTCACAAAGAAGTGGAGGTGTGCGTCAATGACATGCTTGTTAAATCAATGACCTGGGAGAAGCACCCTGCTATCCTGGATAGATTTCTTACACATATCGGGGAATACAACCTGCAACTTAATCCCAAGAAGTGTATATTCGAGGTTACATGAGGAAAACTACTGGGTCATATGGTCAGCCAAAGAGGAATAGAGATGGATCCAGATAAAATCAAAGCCATTCGAGATATACCAGCTCCTAAAATAGAAAAGGAGGTCCGATCATTTCTGGGCTCTTTGCAATATGTCAGCCGTTTCATAGCACGGTTAACTTCAGTGTGCGAGCCAATTTTCAAGCTACTAAGGAAAGATCAATCGATTGTTTGGGATGATAGATGTCAAAGATCAAAGATTACCTGGTGAATCCATCGGTTCTCAGCCCACCAACTCCAGGAAAGCCCTTGATTTGTACTTAGCTGTCGAAGACTCCTTTATAGGGGCAATGCTAGCACAAGAGCAAGATGGAAAGAAGGAGTATCCCATCTACTATCTCAGCAAGAAGCTCCTGGAATATGAAACCAAGTACACATTGGTAGAGAAGATGTGTGTAGCAATGATCTGGCTGACTAAGAAGCTGCGCCACTACTTTCAGTCATACAAGGTGCAAGCCATGGCTAAAATGAATCCAATGAAATATCTGTATAAAGCACTAGTGTTGGTTGCAAAGTAATCCAGGTGGCTACTACTTTTGTCAGAATTCGACATTAAGTACATCACTAGAAAAACCATCAAAGGGCGAGCTATGGCAGAATTCCTGGCAAACCAGCCACTAGAATCGGACCGCCTGGAAAATCTGGAGTTCCCTGACGAACAGTTGGCTATAGTAGAAGTGAGAAGATGGGTTATGTGCTTCGATGGTGCCGTAAACAGAAAGGGTGCTAGAATTGGGGTGATCATAGCAACACCAGATGGCGAGATTATTCCACTGTCAAAAAGGTTGGACTTCTCCATAACCAACAATGGAGCGGAATATGAAGCATGCTTATTCGAAATGGAAGCTCTCCTGACACTAGGGGCAAACAATCTCTTCATTGCTAGGGATTCACTTTTGGTGATCAGGTAGGCACAAAGCGATTGGGACTTGAGAGAAGAAGCCTTACGGCCCTACTTGGAACTGCTGCAGTACATAAGAGGGTTATTCAACCAGTGCGAGTTCAGAAATGTTCCTAGGGAGGAAAATAAAATGGCGGATGCACTAGCAGCATTGTCCTCTATGTGGGAAGATCCAGAAGAGACGCAGATATGGCCTCTGATCATAGCTATTTCCAAACAACCCTGCTTTGATATGCATGAAGTGATGGAGTTAACAGCCGAGGAAAAGCCATGGTTCTTTGACATTTATCAGTATATGAAAGAGGGAAAGTATCCGGAAGAAGCTAGCATTGCTGATAGGATGTCATTAAGAAGTTTAGCTAGCCAGTTCAGAATCTTCGAAGGTGGGCTTTACAAGAGAACTGCAAATGGGGTTCTTCGAAGATGTTTGATAGAGCGAGAAGAAGAAACTGTAATGCAGCAAGTACATGCAGGATCCTGCGGGCCGCATATGAATGGGATTGCCATGGCCAGAAAGATAATGAGATAGGGATACTTCTGGATAACAATGCAGTCTGATTGTGTGAAGGAGGTAAAAAGATGTCACGAGTACCAAATCTATGCAGATATCAGTCATCTGCCACCGCTTGAGCTATAGAACCTAGCATCTCCTTGGCCATTCTCAGCTTGGGGGATTGTCATGATTGGAGAAATCCATGCTGCAGCATCTAATGGGCACAGATTCATAGTGGTTGCAGTAGAATATTTCTCAAAATGGGTAAAAGTAGAGTCCTTCTCTAGGGTGACAGCTAAGCAGATGGTTAAGTTCATTCAAAAGAACATCCTCTCTCAATACGTAATCTCTCACCAAGTAGTGACAGATAACAGAGTGTAATTCCAAGGGGCAACAACTAAGCTATTCTCAAAACATGGCATTAAACATCATAGGTCTTCTCCATACAGACCACAGGCCAACAGCGCAGTAGAAGCGGCCAACAAGTCAATTAAGAAGATCTTATCCAAAATGGTAACCACCTATAGAGACTGGGCTGATAAATTGCCATACGCTCTTTGGGGTTACAGGACCAGTGTCAGAACACCAACCGACGAGACTCCTTATGCCTTGGTGTTGGAATGGAAGCAGTGTTGCCAGTGAAAATAGAGCTCAAGTCACTCAGAGTAACCTTGCAAGCTCAGCTATCAGAAACGGGATGGGTTCAGACTAGGTACCAGCAGTTGGCAGCATTAGATGAAAAGTGGTTGAAAGTGCTGGATCACTTACAAATGTATCAATGTAGAATGGCTAGAGCTTATAATCGAAATGTGAAGTACCCCAGACAATAGCTGAAAGCCAAGGATCTAGTTCTGAAACAGTTAAGGCCTATGAATGTCGATACCCCGAGGGAAGTTCAGGCCAAATTGCAAGGGCCCCTATGTTGTGAAGAAAGTGATATCAAAAGGTGGTGTACGCATCGCAGACATGGATGGGAATCAATTTGCAAATCCTATCAATCAAAACTGCCTGAAGCCTTACTATTTTTGAAAAAACAAAAAAAAAAAAGAAAAGAAAAAAAAAAGAGAAAGGTCTGCTAGGTTGAAAACTCGAAAAGGGCAGCCTAGGCAAAAGTTAAGACACGAGAGAAAATGATCGGTCAGAAAATCTGCAAGGGACGACTGGTAACGGATTCTGGTTCTGTGTGGAATGTATACCATTTTGGGAACCAGTCTTTTCAAATGTATTCATGCTATTTTCATCAATAAAGTGTGATGTTTTGCTCAAATATGTTCGCATGGTTATATCACAATGCATAAGTAAAGTTATCTTGCTTAAACATCTATTTAAAGAAAGCACTTTGCATTTAATCGGTTAAAAGACTCGCATTACTTTAACAATGAAATGTGCTGAATACATGTAATCTGTAATCCTTTCTTATCCTCCAAATCTAACTCATTATGTCTCGGAATGACCAAAACTTTCAAAATGAATTCAAGATCAAATGTCATTGATAAAAAAAAAAAAAAGAAAAATCCCGCTAAGGTGAAAACCGAAAAGGAACCTTAGGCAAAAGTTAAGGCAGCTTGCTGAGCTGAAAACCCGTATTGGGCAGTTCAGGCAAAACTTAGAGCACTTCTAGATTCATCATTCGTAGGGGCAGAAAAGCAGAATCTTTTCTATCATTCCCCAGCAAAAGCCCTTCTACCATTCCCTAGCAGAAACTCTTCCACCATTCTCCAGCAGGATCCTCTGCACTATTCCCCAACCGGACCATCACAAGGAGCGTCACCACTTTCTCCTCAGCAGTCATAGGACTTCCCCAATAGCCATTGCACATCCCCGCATATCCCCAGCAAAAGTGCGAGAATCATATCACATAAAGAATATACTCCCCAACTAGATCAACCATATGCGGGATGTACCTTCCCTAGCCAGAGGCACAACTGATCTCCCCAGCAAGAGTGTAGCACTTCAAGGCTGGACGAATAGCGGGAAATGCATCTTCCAGAGTCCATTCGCATAAACATACATTGAAACATGCATATACAAACATTCAAAAAATTTAGGATCATTTAGGATCCACGTGCGTATACATCGTTATGCATACGTGCATGACATACATGAAGCATTCATCCCTAGTTATTCTTCATTCTTGATCGAAGGGGTAAAAATTTTTGTTCAAAATCTCTCGATCAAGGAATGCAGGATCGCCATTTCAAATGCAGGAATTTATCACCTTCATTCCAGAATCCTCAGCAGATCCACCTCGGGTTACATAAGCCCCAGCATCGGTCCAGATCAGCTTCACTCCAAATCCCCAGCAGATCCACCTCGGGTAACATAAGCCGGGTATCGGTCAAGATCGGTTTCACTCCGAATCCTTAGTAGATCCACCTTGGGGTAACATAAACCCGGCATCGGTCCAGATCGGCTTCACTGCAAATCCCCAGTAGATCCACCTCGGGTAACATAAACCCGGCATCAGTTTAGATCGGCTTCACTCCAAATCCCCAGCAAAACTTCGCCTTGGGTAACCTAGACTCGGTATCGGCTTATTTCATCATCAACTCTGCCTCGGGTAACCTAGAACCGGTATCGGCTTATTTCATCATCAACTCTGCCTTGGGTAACCAAGACCCAGTATCGGCTTATTTCATCATCAACTCTGCCTCGGGTAACCTAGACCCGGTATCGGCTTATTTCATCATCAACTCTGCCTCGGGTAACCTAGACCCAGTATCGGCTTATTTCATCATCAACTCTACCTCGGGTAACCTAGACCCGGTATCGGCTTATTTCATCATTAACCTCACCTCGGGTAACCTAGACCCGGTATCGGCTCATTTCATCGCCAACTTCACCTCGGGTAACCTAGACCCGGTATCGGCCTATTCCGACGCATCACTGTGGCTCAGGTTCATTTCTCTTTCCTTCCGTTTACGGTGCTTCAATTCGCATTCTCAAATTCCCCTCAGGTATTTTAAACCTTGTATCGGGTATCGAATTTGATCACGCGAGGGGCAGCTGTAAGCGCCGGGTTTTCCCGACCTCAGTGATGAAAACCCAGAGGTTATCCCTTGCTATGAGATTTTTTTGCAGGAATTTGATCCAAGGAGTAAAAGTTAGATTTCAACATGCTTAGGAGACCACCCAAGAATTGTCCAAGAGATCCCCTACTTTTAACCCAACTTTTACATGAAACTGCATGGCTTTTTTTTTCATGTATAAATTTTAATTGGACCGAGATGAAATTTGGTTGCCGCATGTATATATAATTACATATATAATATACTATATATATAGATAACAATAATAATATATGTATTAATATATGTTAGATATATAATTAATAATAATGTTATTATTATAATATTATATAAAAAAAATAAATCAAAAGTGGGCGGCCAACGTGGGCAAAAGGGAGAAAAACGAAATGATGGTAATTAAGGGTAGGTAAAGAATAGGGTTGTCAACGGGGACACGGGGACCCGTCCCCGCCGGGGGCCCGCTCGAACGAGGACGGAGATTCCTCGTTTAGAATCCCCACGGGGCGAGGGCGGGGACAATTTTGTCCCCGTTTACTAAACGGGGACGGGGATGGGATTTACCTCCCCCGCCCTGCGGACCCTTCCCCATCCCCGTTTAGTCCCCGACGGGGATTTTCTTTAAATCCCCATTTATTTATTTATTTATATATACACATAAATAATTAAATTTTGTAATAATAAAACTAAAACTAGGGATTGCTTTACATATCTCTTTTTTAGTTTTAAAGTTTCTAACAATCAATCATGTGTACTTAATTGTTGCTGTTGATACTAAATATATGCAATTGTGTGCTTATTTGCAGAACTTCTGCCTAGGTGCAAAACTTAAAATTTGGCGTTTGCACTTGATAGAATTTATCAATTTAGAAACCTCTAATTTAACTTCTTTATATTGGACTCCTGTACTCTATTTTGAAATAATAATATTAGTAGTTGTAATATTTTAATTAAATATTACTTTCTTATAAGAAAAATTAAGTGATTTATTTAATGGTCTCCAAACTGTAATATGCTTGGGGATGGGGATGAAGATCGTCCCCGTTTATTAAACGGGGACGGGGACGGGGATCCGCCTAGCCGGGGAATGGGGATGGGATTGCCAATCCCTGCTCCGTCCCGCCCCATTTACATCCCTAGTAAAGAATGGTCCAATAAGAATAGAAGAGGGAAATGTGTGGTCCAATAAGAAGAAAATGGGCACATTTTGGAAAAAAAAAAAATCAAAATCAAATCACAAAAAAAAAAAAAAGGGATATGCGGCTGATGATTAAAGGGGGATCAGAAAGAAAGGGAAAAGGAAAGGAGAGGGGACTAAGGCAGGGATAGAAAGAAAGAAAAAAAAAAGAGATTGGAATTTGGCTCAAAGAAATTTTTGGGTGGGCAGCAACCAATTCTATCTCCCTATCATCATCAACTTCACCATTTTTCTTCGGCTCCTTCACCAACTTGATTTTTCTTCTCCTTCACCATCTTCATTCATTACCCAGCAACTTCTTCTTTTTATTTTTCTTTCGTTTTGTTAAAAAAATATTATAGACAAAAAAAAAAAGATCAAATTTATCACCAAACACAAGCCTTTAATCCTATAGAATTTATTTGTGATCTTTCGGACAATCTAGGACGTAACCAGGCTCGATTGAATCGACTGAAGCTCCGATGATCGACTCCAAATCTCCAAACCAACACGGATACCACAGCATAGGTAATTTCTGAGAGACCTTAAATCGTTCTATCACTTTCTGGGTTGATTTTTGTTTATGGTTTGATTATTTTCATATTAATATTATTTTCATTCCAAAAATTTAATTTTATTGATATTAATATTATTTTTAGTATAATTAGTATTATTAGCATTAATATTATTTTTTCTTTTTTTTTTAACCACAATTGTTAATTGAGTTTTATTATTATTATTATTAGTATTAATAAGTCATTACTATTATTATTAGCCATATATGTATGAATGTTATTTTTACCAATTTCATTAATATTAAGTATATTAGTTTTATTATCGTAAATATTATCGTTGTTTTTATTATTATTATTATTATTATTATTATTATTATTATTATGTAAAAAAAAGTAATATGCCGCATTATTTTGAGTAAATTTCATGGAAGTAAATATATTGTCGTGTTTTTAAAATAGCTTTTGATGTGTTTATCGTATCTAAAGACATTGTTTATTTCTCCACATAATAGGGAATCCCCTACGAACGGAACTCCAAGTTCTGGGATAATATACCCGCTAAAAGGGAAAATTTGCATGTAACCGAGCCAAATGTTTTCCAATAATTGATTTTCCAGCACAAAAATTACAAGGCGTTTCAAAACCGTTTTCCAGGTCTAACCGGTCCGACCGGTCGGGTCGATCCAGTTATCCCCTAAATGCATGCCCTCGTTTCCTAAAACTCCCAATTCTGTCCTGATTTGAGTCCTATGTGTGTGTGCAATATAAACTGTGCTAACCAATCTGTTTTGCAGCGTTTATTTTTATTATTTTTGTTAAGATAAACTAAACTCGTTTTCCATAAAAATGTAACACGTAAAGCCGAAATGTTTTCCCCCGGTCTGCCTCGCTGCCTCCAGTTCTTCTAAAAAGGTCGTCCGCTCACACTCAATGAAGTGTATAGCATGGCTATGAAAATTGAGAGGGATGAAGAGGAATAGGCAGTCAGTTACAGGGGCAACCAAGGCTCTAGGTACAGTTCCAGGTATCAGTCGACTACCGCAGCTGGGTCAAGCAGTGGGTCAGGTTTTGGTTCTACGGGTAAGAGTGAGCCGTTTTCAGAAAATAAGCAAGCAGGGGTTGCTGTTGTGTCTCAACAGCGAGGAAACCCGAGAAAAAATTCAGAAGGCCAGGGTATATCTCCATGGGCTTTCTCTTTGGCTAAGATCTTTGCCAAGTGCAGGAATGGCTATCTGTTAAGCTCTCTTAGGCCTTTTGAGAAACCAGTGAAGGAGGACAAATAAAATTTTTGTACCTACCATGTCATGCTGGGACATAAAACCAACAACTGTCATAGGCTAAAGGATGCCATCCAGAAGCTGATTGACGAAGAAAAATTACAGGAGCCAGCCAAGCCCAGTACGAAGACTAATCCTTTGCCAGCATTTGAAAGGCAGGTCAATATGTTACAGTCGAGGTTGGCAGACAACTTCATTTTTGTCCAAGTCCTGCAGGCAAACCTCACCGTGCAGTCTGTGGTGGCTAATGAAAATGGGGCAAAGCCAGAATGTGAAAAGCCCACAGAGCAGAAAGAAGTAAAGCCAGTGAGTCTGGATGATCTAGAATCAGAACATGAATACGAAGAATATGGTTATGATAAGGCAATTGACTCCTAATTGTTGAGAAGCCGAGAGTTCCCGAAGTACAGAATGTAACGAGGAGTGGTAGGGTTTATCAGCCAGTGATTCAATAAAATGAAAAGACTCCAGTGATCGAGTTAGGTAGTATGTCAGCACCAAAGGAAGTGGAAAAAGAGGACCTGGTCATCTCCCAACTGAAAAAGACCCCAGCCCAGGCCACTCTGTGGCATTTGTTACTGACCTCCAAGGAACACAGGGCAGTGCTAGTTAAAAAGCTGTCTGAAATAGAAGTTTCTCCACTTGCATCTCCAGAGGCCATGTGTTGCTTACTGGACAAGATTCATATAGGATCCCCTGACATTGTATTTTCCAAGAACGATTTGCCACACGGGGGGAGAGCTCACAACTAAGCTCTATATGTCAAAGTTAACATCATGGATTAGGTTATGCCATGTGTCATGGTAGATGATGGATTTGCTCTGAATATATGTACATTAAAGATGTTACCATTCCTGGGTCTGAGTGAAGATGGTTTGAGAAAGTCCTCTACTATGATCAGAGCTTATGATGATTCAAAAAGGACTGTGATTGAAACTTTTGAAGCTGAATTGGAAGTGGGACTGGTCAAGTCGATGGTTACCTTTACTGTGATTGACATTCTATTAACTTTCTCCCTGCGGTTAGGAAGGCCGTGGTTTCATCCACTGGGGGGTGTACCTTCAACTTTACACCAGAAGATAAAATTCTCAGTAGGCAGTGAGGTAATGATAGTCAAGGTAGATTCTCAGTCCGTGATTGCTGCTGTTAGTGAGGAGACCATACCATCTAGCGGATTCTAAGTCGCTACGGTCAACGAGGAGGAAACTACAGATGCCCCGATGGTCATTTATGAGAACTATATGCCAGAATGGTTGTCCAAATACCTTCACAGGTATGATTTTGTTCCGGGCATAGGACTCGAGGCCAATCTACAAGGGGTGCCCGAATTTAGCATTGATTTTGGGAAGCTGAGACAATTTGGCTTATGCTACACAACAGAGGCATCGTAGAAGAAAAGTCCAAAGAAAGGAAAGAATGGCAAGCCCATGATAAAGCCGTTCATTAAGGCGGGTGAAGAGCCATATAAGGGGAAGCTGAGCCAGTGAAGATCGGGGGTGTTGAATACCCAGGCTTTGAAGTATTCTCTGATGTTGTAGACTTTGAAAAGAGCCAGGAGTAGCCAATTGCACCAGTTACAGTGGAGGAGGCAATTGTCGAGCCTGCCATCCCCTAGGAGAAACCATCTGAAATAATGGCAGAAGCAGCAAAAGCGGCCAAGGAGAAAGCTGAAGAGAAAGTATGTGATGAATCTGTGAAAGCAATTTTAAAGGTGCTGGCTGCCGCCTTAAGCAAGGCATTTGAAAAGCCCAAGGAAGGGTCTGAGAAGGAGCTGGTGACCAAGGCAGGCCTAGATGCTGTGGTTGCTGAGATAGCAGGAATTTTAAAGAAAGCTAAGGTGCAGGTGGCTGAGATAAAGGAAACTACTCTCCCTGCTGGACAAGAATCTGAAATTGCTGCTGACCTGGACAACATCCTGGAGCTGAGCAAGGATGGAGAAGTTCAAGGCCCTCCGCATGTGGAGGATGAAAATGATCTTGTTGTATCTATTTCTTCTCTTTTTAGTGTGAACGATGTACTTTTTAACAAGTTTAATGCAATGAAATCCCAGTTTGCTTACTTGTGGGATGTTTATCCTGATAATTCTGTGCATGCATTTGAATCACCATCAAGCATATTTAGTATTCATGACACTACATTGCATGAAATTAACATAAGTACAGATGAAAACCCTAAAATGGTATTCAATTCACACGAACTAAAATCCGAAGAAGAGAGAGAATTGACAGAAATACTACAAAAACATGTTAAGGCCTTCGCTTGGTCAAACGAAGACATGCCAAGGGTCGACACAGAAATAGTAGTTGATAAGACTCCAACAGATCCCAGATTCAGACCAGTAAAGCAGAAATTGAGACGGATAAGACCAGAATGGACTGCATTAGTAAAGGAAGAGGTGGCTAAGCAGATTGAAGCCAAGTTCCTTGAGGTGGTGGAGTACACAGAATGGTTAGCCAACATTGTGCTAGTGCCTAAGAAAGACGGAAGGGTCAGAGTGTGTGTCGACTACAGGGACTTGAACAAAGCCTGCCCAAAAGACAATTTCCCCTTGCCTCACATTGACGTTTTAATCGATAGCGCAGCCAAAGCAGTAATGTATTCCTTCATGGATGGATTTTCGGGATATAACCAGATCCTAATGGATGTAATTGACAAGGTGAAAACATCTTTCATTATGGAGTGGGGCACTTTCTGCTACAGAGTAATGCCTTTTGGATTGAAAAATGCTGGGGCCACTCACCAGAGGGTTGTCACAACATTGTTGCATGACATGATTCACAAAGAAGTAGAGATGTATGTCGACGATATGCTCGTTAAATCAATGACCTAGGAAGAGCACCCTGTTATTCTGGATAGATTTCTTACACGCATTGGAGACTACAACCTGCGACTTAATCCTATGAATGCATATTTGAGGTTACATCAGGAAAGCTGCTGGGTCATGTAGTCAGCTAAAGGAGAACAAAGATGGATCAAGACAAAGTCAAAGCTATTTGAGATACGCCAGGTCCTAAAACATAAATGGAGGTCCGATCATTTCTAGGTACCTTGCAGTATGTCAACCGTTTCATAGCACAGTTAACTTCAGTGTGTGAGCCGATTTTTAAGCTGTTGAGGAAAGATCAGCTAGTTGCATGGGATGATAGATGTCAATTGGCATTTGAAAAGATCAAAACTTATCAGGTAAATCCGCCAGTTCTCAGCCACCAACTCCAGGTAAAGCCTCTGATTTTGTACTTAGCTATCGAAGACTCCTCCATAGGGGCAATGCTAGCACATGAGCAGGATGGAAGGAAGGAGTATCCCATCTATTATCTCAGCAAGAAGCTGCTAGAATATGAAACCAAGTACACACTGGTAGAAAAGACATGTGTAGCAATGATTTGGCTGACTAAAAAGTTGTGCCACTACTTTCAGTCATACAAGGTACAAGCTGTAGCTAAAATGGACCCGATGAAATATCTGTATGAAGCACCGATGTTGGTTGGAAAATTATCTAGGTGGCTACTACTCCTGTCAGAATTCAACATTGAGTACATCACTAGGAAAACCATCAAAGGGCGAGCGGTGGCAGAATTCCTAGCCAACCAGCCATTAGAATCAGATCACGTGGAGAATCTGGAATTCTCGGATGAACAGTTGGCTGTAGTAGAAGTGAGGAGATGGTTTATGTGCTTTGATGGTGCCGTAAATAGAAAGGGTGCTAGAATTGGGGTAATCATAGCAATGCCAGATGGTGAGATCATCCCATTGTCAAAGAGATTGGACTTTTCCATAACCAACAATGGGGCAGAATATGAAGCATGCTTATTCGGCATGGAAGCCCTCCTGACACTAGGGGCAGATAATGTCTTGATTATTGGAGATTCACTTTTGGTGATCAGGCAGGATGCAAGGTGAATGGGATTTGAGAGAAGAAGCATTACGGCCCTACTTAGATCTGCTACAGTATAGAAGAGGTTTATTCAGCCAGTGTGAGTTCAGACATGTGCCCTCGGAAGAGAATAAAATGGCTAATGCATTAGCAACGTTGTCCTCTATGTGGGAAGACCCAAAAAAGACACAGATATAGCCCCTGGTTATAGCAATTTTTAGGCAACCCTGCTTTGATATGCACAAAGTGATGGAGTTAACAGCCGAAGAAAAGCTATGGTTCTTTAACATTTATCAGTATGTGAAAGAGGGAAAATACCCAGAAGGAGCTAGAATCACTGATAGAGTTTCATTAAGGAGATTAGCCAGCCAGTTCAGAATCTTTGAAGATAAGCTCTACACGAGAACTACAAACGGAGTCCTTCTAAGGTGTTTGGTAGAACAGGAAGCGGAAACAGTAATGCAGCAAGTACACGCAGGATCCTACGGGCCGCATATGAATGGGATCACCATGGCTAGAAAGATAATGAGATAGGGATACTTCTTGATGACAATGCAGACTGATTATGTGAAGGAGGTAAGAAAATGCCATGAATGCCAAATCTATGTAGATATCAATCACCTGCCACCACTTGAACTACAGAATCTAGCATCTCCTTGGCCTTTCTCGGCATAGGGGATTGACATGATTGGAGATATCCATCCCGCAGCTTCTAATGGGCACAAATTCATGGTGGTTGCAGTCGACTATTTCTCAAAGTAGGTGGAAGCAAAATCCTTCTCCAATGTGATAGCTAAGCAGATGGTTAAGTTCATCCAGAAGAATATCCTTTCTCGGTATGGGATCCTTCATCATGTAGTGACTGATAACGGGGTGCAATTCCAGGGGGTAACAGCCAAGTTATTCGTAGAACACGACATTAAACATCATAGGTCTTCTCCATATAGACCATAGGCTAATGGTGCAGTAGGGGCGGCTAACAAGTTAATTAAAAAGATCTTATAAAAAATGGTGACCACCTACAGAGATTGGGCTGATAAGCTACCGTATGCTCTTTGGGGTTATCGAACCAGTGTCAGAACACCAACTGGCAAGACTTCCTACACCTTGGTGTATGGAATGGAAGCAGTATTGCCAGTGGAAATGGAACTCAAGTCACTCAGAATAGCCTTGGAAGCTCAGTTACCATAAACAGGATGGGTTCAAGCCAGATAAGACCAGTTGGCAGCATTAGATGAAAAGTAGTTGAAAGCACTGGATCACTTACAGATGTATCAACACAGAATGGCTGGAGCCTATAAGCAGAAAATGAAGTATCCCAGATGACAGCTGAAAGCCGGGGACCTAGTTCTGAAATAGTTGAGGCCTACAAACGTGTATGCCCGGGGGAAATTTAGGCCGAATTGGGAAGGCCCATATGTTGTAAAGAAACTGCTATCAAAGGGTGGTTGTAAGCATTGTGGACATGGAAAGGAATGAATTTGCAAATCCTGTCAACCAAGATCGCCTAAAGCCTTACCGTGTTTGAAAAAAAAAATAAAAGAAAATAGAAAAAAAGGAAAAAAAAAAAGAAGAGAAGAGTCTGCTAGGTTGAAAACTCGAAAAGGGTGGCCTAGGCAAAAATCAAGACACAAGAGAAAATGATCAATCGGAAAATCTGCAGGGGACGACTTGTGACGGATTCTGGTTCTATGTGAAATGTATACCATTTTTGGAACCAACCTTTTCAAATGTACTCATGCTACTTTCATAAATAAAGTGTGATGTTTGTTTAAATATGTTCGTGTGGTTATATCAGAATGCAAGCAAAATTATCTCGCCTAAACATCCATTTACAGAAAGCACTTTGTATTTAATCGGTTAAAAAGACTTGCGTTACTTTAACAATGAAAATGTGCTAAATACATGCATTCTGTAATCTTTTCTTATACTCCGAATAAAACTCATTATTGCTTGAGATGGCCAAGAATTTGGAACAAATCCAAGTCCAAATGTCACATGACTCTAAAAAAAAAAAGGAGAGAGATCGCTAAGGTGAAAACCGAAAAGGTGCCTCAGGCAAAAATTAGAGTAGCTCGCTAAGCTAAAAACCCACATCGGGTAGTTCAGGCAAAATTTAGAGCATTTCCAATTTCACCGTTCCTAGGGGTAGAAAAGTGAAACCCTTCCACTATTCTCCAGTAGGATCCTCTACACTATTCTCTAACAGGATCAACCGCATTATTCCCCAGCGGAACCATCGCGAAAAATGTCATCACTCTCTCCCCAACAGGAGCCATTCTGCTATTCCCCAGTAGGATCCATCCCACTATCATCCAACAGAATCAACCACATTATTCCCCAGTGGAACCATCACAAAGAATGTCACCACTTTAACCCCAGTAGTCACCGGGCTTCCCTAACAGCCATGTATATCCCCAAGAAAGGTGCAAGATGTTGGAAATGCCCTAGTCCCGAGGCATTAGTCCTTGTCTTTGTATCATACTTTTGTACATTTATATGAACTTCATGTATTATACAAGTTGTGTTAAGAAATAAAGGCAACAATCTATTTACTATATGTCTTGTGCAATATTTTAAATAGAGTATCCAATGGACATATCCATATCCATGTTGTCAAGTGTGAGGCACTTGGCAGTAAGACTATGGATAGGGAAAACGATATGGCCATAAAGTCATCCGTAGTCTGTTCCAATCATGGGAATGAATGGAACTAAAGACTATCATTAGCCTGGTTGTATGGCGGTGTCTTACCGGTCATAGAACATGGAATGTCAACCAGGTTAATGGGTACATGTAAAAGGGTGCATGGTACTGGATTGATCCACTTAACGGGAATCTACATGGTATAGTATCACAACTGATTCTCGCGTAGTACTTGCATAAGTCCTTTGACCGGACCATATGATGGTGCTGCATGTGAAGTGGCACACTTCGGTGTACGCCTAACGGGCCTGTAAAAGGGTGCCAAGTATGGGTACGTTCGGGTGTGTCAGTAAGCATGGCAGTACTATGGATATGCAGAAGGGAATGTCACTCAGTATTTTACTGAGACGATATCACCGGCCTCTTGATGAATGTTACTGATTAGAGTGTGGCCACACCCAAACAAGATGAGATCTTGTTTGTGAGTATCAGTTCATTTGGGATCAAGTAATGTCCGGACACATATAGAGGGTGATCAACCATGCCTCTGTGTTAGACACCGATATCAGTGACATGGGACATACAAGTTCAACTACAGGGTTACGGTGACAGTTTGACTGCTATCTCCGTCTTAATTGGGGGCTACAGTGGCTTGCTAGAGCCCGCCTGTAGTCTGTGGGCCTTGGCCCACTGCCAACATAAAGACGGGCCCATTGGATCGTACACATTGAACGTCTGGACTTTAACTAGTCGGATTAAGTGTGTGCTTGGAGTATACACGTTTGAAGAGAGAGAGATTTATTAATTATCTTCTAGGTCAATTAGATTGATCAAAAGAATATAATTAATATTTATTTTTGGCATTCTCTTAATTAATTCAATGAATTAATTTATGAGATTATTTCCTAGGTGGAAATATTTATACATGTATAGGTTTACATGTATCTCATCTTATATGTGTCTAATTTAATTCCTTGATGCATTTGATGTGTCAAATTAATTGTAATTTAGAGGTATGTAACATGTCATATGGTACAATATGCTTACATACATGTTGAATTACAATGATATTTGAAATCAAATAGAAACCAAAGAATTAAAGTGGACTTGGGCTTGAAATGGTAAGCCCACTTCTTCATCATATGTTGGACGAAATCCATGGTGGGTTTAAGGCAAGAATGATGAATTTTTAAGATGAGAAGAATGAGTCATGGTGGGACAAAAGGTGATGATTAAATGGGTGAGTCATGGTGGACTTTGGTTAGTAAAGTTGGACTTTACCAACTTGGATATTTGTTGGTCATTATGAGTTGGTCATTATGACTAAAGACAAGTGTCTTCCCCATTTCCTTTCCACCTCTTGGCCGAATCCTTATGTCTTTGGACAAGGGAGATGACTCATTCTTTAGCCAAAATGTAATGAGTGAAAGTGGTGAGTCATTGTTGACTTTGTGGTGAGTCATAGTTGACTTTGCTTTATGGGATATTTTTTGCCTCTTGGTGAGAGATATTAGATGAAAGGCTTCAACCATTTTCATTCTAAGCAAGTGCTCTTGGCTGCCATCTCTCCCTCTCTTCTTGAATTTCCGAGTTGCTAGCACGGGTTTCAGTCCGATAGCCGTTCGTGTACGCATCGGTGGAGGAAATCTATCCTTGATTTCTGCAGTCTTCTTCTATCTCTTAAAGAGATATCTTGGTAAGACTTTATTCTCCTCCTTTGTGTTTTGTTTTTTATTTTCACTACTTAAGCTCCCGGGACCCGGATTCGAGGAAATCGACGCGTGTTTCCGCACTTTGTCGGTCGGTTTCCGGTGACGAATCCCAGCAGTGGTATCAGAGCGGGCTTTTATTTCGTGAAAATCTTTAACTTGGCGGATCCCGTGTTTTAAAATTGGTGTTTTATGGATCGGGATTCTTTCGGTTTTGGGGTTTTATATTTTTCCCCATTTGATTTTTCAAATTGAAATGGTTTTTGCATATTAGGTAATATGTATGTTTCAATTTGTTTATTTTTTTTTATGCATGTTGATTTAATTTTATACATCTTGGATTTAATTTTATGTCTCTTGGACTTGTTGATTTTATTCTTGATGTATTTATTTGATTATGCATGATAAAAAAAAAAAAAAAAAAAAATAGTTGTGTGGGGGGCAGCAGCTTGCTGCCGGCCAGCTGCTGCTGGCCGCAGCAGCAGCTGCTGCTGGCGTGCTGCTGAGCAGCACGCCAGGCAGCTGCTTGCTGCTGCTGGCGTGCTGCTGGGCAGCACGCCAGGCAGCAGCCTGCTGCTGGGCAGCAGCCTCCCCGCGTGGTGGGCCGGGCCCGTTTTTGGATTTGGCGGGATTTTTGGGCCGGGCCGGATTTTAAAATTTTATTGATTTTAAAATTTTTACGTGTTTAAATTTTGGTAATTTTTATGCGCGTGTTTTATGAATGGAATTTATTTTTCGTTCATGCGATATTAATTTTGGAAATTAATACGGTTAATTGAAATTGGTTCGGGTTTTCTTGGCACGATTACCCGGACGGCTAATTTTGGAATTCATGGTTACCCAATTAGATTGGGAGCAATTTTACCTGGGTTGGAGACCCAAAGCCCGCACGGGTTTAGAACCATGATCGGCCGAAATTTGGCGATTTCAAAATAATGGCTATGGACAAATGAAATCGGATTAAATCATGCATTTAACATGCTTATAATATACATGATGTATTGGTTTACATGTATGATTGAATATGTGGATGGATGTATATGGGCCTAATTTATGTTGGGTTGTAATATTCTTTTGTGTTTACGACCTGCGTGTCGTTTTCCTTTTATGTAATTTTATTATATATATGTATTCTAAAATTATGTAAGCAAGGAGCCGATTGGATTGGCGAGCCCAGAAGGAATAGGAGGCGGCCCACCTGATGCTGTTCTAGTATAGGTTTACTAGAATGATATTAGGATGTAAATTTTGGCCCGTTGCATTCCATTCTTTAATTTAATTATGCGGTATTTATTTGCATGTGTGAATGTATGTACAAACCCTTTTTCACCCGCTTTTGCATCTAAGCCGTTATTAATTGAATCGAATAACCAAATGGTAATTACTAAGTCGCTTAAAAGTGCTTCCCTCATTCATAACCTACTCAAAGTGGGGATAGGCCAGTCGTAGACCAACCCTCGTTGGATACACTGGAGTATCGTCATTTTGTATTGGGTTGGAGTATAGGTTACTCTAACACTTGGATGGAGGTTTTGACTTAGCGTGGGTAGTAGGATGTTCCTGGCCCTAAGCACAGATGGGTAAGTGCCAATAGACCCATCAAACCGAGAGTCCCTAGGTTGGGATTGGACGGCGTTCCTACCTAAAAATTGGGTATAGTTGTTCCAGGCCCTCGTCTGGCTATATCTAAATATAATATGGACCATGAGGCCTACGCTATGATAACAACTCTAAATGAGATGTTTCAGGAACAGGCACGTCAGGAAAGGTACCTGACGAATAAGGCATTCCATTCCTGCAAAATGGGGACTGGGACATCTGTGAGCGCTCATGTGCTCAAGATGAAGGGCTATTTAGATTCTTTAGCCCGTCTCGGGTCGCCCATTTCACAGGAATTGGCGATTGATACCATCCTGGCTTCCTTGCCGGAGTCTTATGATCAGTTCATCTTGAATTACAACATGCAAGGGATGAACAAAACTGTTAGTGAGCTGCATGGGATGCTTAAGCTTACGGAACAGTCGGTCAAAAAGACTCCACCGGTACTTATGGTAAACAAGGGGAAGGCTCCTCTTGTAAAGGCCAAGGCTAAGACAAAGGCTAAAGCTAAGGCCAAGAAAGCCAAAGCTAAGAAGGCCAAGGTCCAGCCCAAGGCCCGTCCTGAGGATGTCTGTTTCGGGTGCAAGCAGACGGGACATTGGAAACGATCATGTCCAAAGCTTCAGGGAGAGCTAAAGAAGGCGCAGGGCGCGTCTTCATCAGGTATATATGTCATAGACATTAACCTTACTGTTTCAACATCTTGGGTATTGGATACTGGATGTGGTTCTCACATTTGTTGTAATGTGCAGGGACTTAGGAACAGAAGATCACTGGGATCAGGAGAAGTGGACTTGCGGGTCGGGAATGGGGCAAGGGTTGCAGCCATTGAGATCGGCGAGTACCAGCTTAAGATGCCTAGTGGATTAGTTTTGTTACTGGAACAATGTTATTTTGTACCTGCAATGTGCAGGAATATTATTTCTGTTTCAGTTTTGGATACTTCTGGATATGTATTTACTATTGGTAATGGTAATATGGTTATATCTAGAGAAGGCATATTTTATGGAAATGCTCTATTAAATAATGGCCTTTATATCCTGAATTTAAATGAAACTAATCAAGTCTATAACATAAATACTAAAAGGATTAAACCAAATGAACTTAATCCTGTGTACCTTTGGCACTGTCGTTTAGGCCACATAAACGAGAAACGCATAGCTAGACTCCACAAAGCTGGAATTCTAGGATCTTTTGACTTGGAGTCACTTGATATTTGTGAATCTTGTGTACGGGGTAAAATGACTAAAGCGCCTTTTAGCAAGAAAGCTGAAAGGGCTACTGGCTTATTAGACCTAATACATTCGGATGTATGTGGACCTATGAGCACTACTGCCAGGGGTGGGTTTCTATACTTCGTCACCTTTACAGACGATTTCAGCAGATATGGCTATGTCTATCTGATGAAACACAAGTCTGAAACACTTGATCGGTTCAAGGAATTTAGGAACGAAGTACAGAACCAATTAGGCCGAAATATTAAAGCCCTTCGGTCGGACCGAGGTGGCGAGTATATGAGCCTAGAATTTGATTCATACTTGAGAGAGCATGGAATAGTTCCACAGCTCACTCCTCCAGGCACACCACAATGGAATGGGGTGTCCGAACGGAGGAATAGGACCCTGTTAGACATGGTCCGCTCAATGATGAGTCATGCCTCTCTCCCAACAAGTTTTTGGGGATATGCTATTGAGACAGCAGCTCTCATTTTGAATAATACTCCGACTAAGGTAGTAGAAAAGACCCCATTTGAGATATGGACGGGCAGGGCGCCCAATGTGTCTTTCCTACGGATTTGGGGTTGTTATGCCCATGTCAAGAAACTGACTGGGGGCAAACTAGAACCCAAAACTGACAAATGCCTGTTTGTGGGCTACCCTAGGGAAACCAAAGGGTATTACTTCTACAACCCCGCCGAGAACAAGGTGTTCGTGGCACGGAAAGGGGTCTTTCTTGAAAATGAGTTCATTTCCAAGAAAGATAGTGGGAGTAATGTTGAACTCAGGGAAGTTCAAAGCTCAGAAACTCCTGAAAAGGATAACTCGGAGACCAGGGTGGAGCTTCCACGGGAGGAAGCACCGGCCCAGGTCACACAAGGACCTAGAAGGTCTGGTAGGGATCGTCGGGAACCTGAGAGATATGGGTTTCTTGTTACCGATGATAACACTCTTTTTGTCTTCGACGAGGAAGAACCAAAAACCTACCAGGAGGCTATAGCTAGCCCACTATTCGCAAATTGGCAAAAGGCCATGGAGGCGGAAATGCAATCTATGTACGATAATCAGGTTTGGAATCTGGTTGATCCACCTCCGGGTGCTAAGGTAATAGGTTGCAAGTGGTGCTACAAGCTGAAGCCAGATAATACCTTCAAAGGGCGGCTAGTAGCGAAAGGTTTCAGGTAAGTCCATGGAATCGACTATGATGAAACTTTCTCACCAGTCGCTATGCTCAAATCCATTAGGATCCTGCTGGCCATAGCCGCTTGGTACGACTATGAGGTCTGGCAGATGGATGTCAAAACTGCTTTCCTGAATGGAAAGTTACTCGAGGATGTGTATATGACACAACCTGAGGGTTTTGTCGATCCAAAGTATCCTGAAAGGGTATGCAAGCTTCAAAGATCCATTTATGGATTAAAGCAAGCATCCCGAAGTTGGAATCTTCGATTCAATGAGGCTGTAAAGGAATATGGCTTTATACAGAATCAAGATGAGCCTTGTGTGTACAAAAGGATTAGTGGGAGTATCGTAACATTCCTGGTTCTATATGTGGATGACATCCTTCTGATTGGAAGCGACATACCAACACTGCTTGGGGTAAAGCAGTGGTTGTGTAAGTGCTTCGCAATGAAGGACTTAGGCGAAGCCGAAACGATCCTAGGGATCAGGATCTACAGGGATAGACCTAATCGGCTTCTAGGCCTGAGTCAGACTAAGTACATAGACAAGGTTCTGAAAAGATTCAGCATGGACCAGGCTAAGAAAGGATTCTTGCCAATGGGTCACGGGCTGAAACTTAGTAAGAAGAACTGTCCTCAGACAAAACAGGACAGGGAGAAGATGAGTGAGATCCCATATGCTTCTGCTATTGGATCAATCATGTACTCTATGCTATGTACAAGACCTGATGTCGCCTTTGCACTAAGTATGACAAGCCGGTACCAGCAAGATCCTGGGGAGGATCACTGGAAAGCTGTCAAAGCAATCCTAAAGTACCTTAACCGGACAAAGGATAGCTTTTTAGTGTATGGTGGTCAGGAAGAGCTGTCAGTTACTGGGTACACTGATGCAAGCTTCCAGACCGACCAGGATGAATATAAGTCGCAGTCAGGGTACGTATTCATGCTTAATGGTGGTGCTATTAGTTGGAGAAGCTCCAAGCAACCGACCATTGCAGATTCTATCACGGAAGCTGAGTACATTGCAGCGTGTGATACAGCTAAGGAAGCTGTGTGGATAAAGAAGTTTATCATGGAACTGGGGATAGTATCATCTATCCAGGAACCGGTTGATATCTTCTGTGACAACAATGGGGCTGTTGCACAAGCTAAGGAGCCCCGGTCACACAGGAACTCAAAGCACGTACTCAGGAAGTTTCACCTCATCCGAGAAATTATTGAGAGGGGTGACATTTCATTACGCAGAGTGGACACCGAGGAGAATGTCGCAGATCCTTTGACCAAGGTGCTGGCTCATTCCAAGCACGAGGGTCATATCAGATCTATAGGGATTAGGCCCATGCCTGGTTGGTACTAGTGCAAGTGGGAGATTGTTGGAAATGCCCTAGTCCCGAGGCATTAGTCCTTGTCTTTGTATCATACTTTTGTACATTTATATGAACTTCATGTATTATACAAGTTGTGTTAAGAAATAAAGGCAACAATCTATTTACTATATGTCTTGTGCAATATTTTAAATAGAGTATCCAATGGACATATCCATATCCATGTTGTCAAGTGTGAGGCACTTGGCAGTAAGACTATGGATAGGGAAAACGATATGGCCATAAAGTCATCCGTAGTCTGTTCCAATCATGGGAATGAATGGAACTAAAGACTATCATTAGCCTGGTTGTATGGCGGTGTCTTACCGGTCATAGAACATGGAATGTCAACCAGGTTAATGGGTACATGTAAAAGGGTGCATGGTACTGGATTGATCCACTTAACGGGAATCTACATGGTATAGTATCACAACTGATTCTCGCGTAGTACTTGCATAAGTCCTTTGACCGGACCATATGATGGTGCTGCATGTGAAGTGGCACACTTCGGTGTACGCCTAACGGGCCTGTAAAAGGGTGCCAAGTATGGGTACGTTCGGGTGTGTCAGTAAGCATGGCAGTACTATGGATATGCAGAAGGGAATGTCACTCAGTATTTTACTGAGACGATATCACCGGCCTCTTGATGAATGTTACTGATTAGAGTGTGGCCACACCCAAACAAGATGAGATCTTGTTTGTGAGTATCAGTTCATTTGGGATCAAGTAATGTCCGGACACATATAGAGGGTGATCAACCATGCCTCTGTGTTGGACACCGATATCAGTGACATGGGACATACAAGTTCAACTACAGGGTTACGGTGACAGTTTGACTGCTATCTCCGTCTTAATTGGGGGCTACAGTGGCTTGCTAGAGCCCGCCTGTAGTCTGTGGGCCTTGGCCCACTGCCAACATAAAGACGGGCCCATTGGATCGTACACATTGAACGTCTGGACTTTAACTAGTCGGATTAAGTGTGTGCTTGGAGTATACACGTTTGAAGAGAGAGAGATTTATTAATTATCTTCTAGGTCAATTAGATTGATCAAAAGAATATAATTAATATTTATTTTTGGCATTCTCTTAATTAATTCAATGAATTAATTTATGAGATTATTTCCTAGGTGGAAATATTTATACATGTATAGGTTTACATGTATCTCATCTTATATGTGTCTAATTTAATTCCTTGATGCATTTGATGTGTCAAATTAATTGTAATTTAGAGGTATGTAACATGTCATATGGTACAATATGCTTACATACATGTTGAATTACAATGATATTTGAAATCAAATAGAAACCAAAGAATTAAAGTGGACTTGGGCTTGAAATGGTAAGCCCACTTCTTCATCATATGTTGGACGAAATCCATGGTGGGTTTAAGGCAAGAATGATGAATTTTTAAGATGAGAAGAATGAGTCATGGTGGGACAAAAGGTGATGATTAAATGGGTGAGTCATGGTGGACTTTGGTTAGTAAAGTTGGACTTTACCAACTTGGATATTTGTTGGTCATTATGAGTTGGTCATTATGACTAAAGACAAGTGTCTTCCCCATTTCCTTTCCACCTCTTGGCCGAATCCTTATGTCTTTGGACAAGGGAGATGACTCATTCTTTAGCCAAAATGTAATGAGTGAAAGTGGTGAGTCATTGTTGACTTTGTGGTGAGTCATAGTTGACTTTGCTTTATGGGATATTTTTTGCCTCTTGGTGAGAGATATTAGATGAAAGGCTTCAACCATTTTCATTCTAAGCAAGTGCTCTTGGCTGCCATCTCTCCCTCTCTTCTTGAATTTCCGAGTTGCTAGCACGGGTTTCAGTCCGATAGCCGTTCGTGTAAGCATCGGTGGAGGAAATCTATCCTTGATTTCTGCAGTCTTCTTCTATCTCTTAAAGAGATATCTTGGTAAGACTTTATTCTCCTCCTTTGTGTTTTGTTTTTGATTTTCACTACTTAAGCTCCCGGGACCCGGATTCGAGGAAATCGACGCATGTTTCCGCACTTTGTCGGTCGGTTTCCCGTGACGAATCCCAGCACAAGAGTCACATCACATAAAGAATATGCCCTCCCTAGCCAGAGTTAGTCATAGGCGTGATGTACTTCCCCTAACCAGAGGCATGACATGGTCTCCCTAGCAAGAACACAGAATTTTTAGATCGGACAAATAACAGGGAATGCATCTCCTAGAGTCCATTCGCACATGCACACATCAAAACATGCATATACAAGCATTCAAAATATGCACATACACATGCATACATGCATCACGACCGATCCAAGTGCAGGTATCCAGGGGCAGGACAATCACGCTGTGTTTATTCTTGATCTAAGGGGCAAAAATTTTTGCTCCAAAATTAACGATCAAGGAATAAATATGCATAATCAATTCAACCTCAGAAATCTAGCAGATCCGCCGCGCGTAATATAGACCCGATGTCAGGCCCAGATCGGCGTCAACCTCAGAGTTTCAGCCGATCTGTCGCGGGTACCCTAAACCCGATGTCAGGCCCAGATTTGCTTCCACCTCAAACTTCATCAGATCCATCGTGGGTAACCTAAATGTCAGGCCCAGATTTGCTACCACCTTAAATTTTAGCAGATCCGTCATAGGTAACCTAAACCCAATGTCAGGCCCAAATTTGCTTCCACCTCAAATTTCAACAGATCCATCGTGGGTAACCTAAACCCGATGTCAGGCCTAGATTTGCTTCCACCTCAAATTTTAGCAAATCCGTCATGGGTAACCTAAACCCAATGTCAGGCCCAGATTTGATTCCACCTCAAACTTCAGCAGATCCATCGCGAGTAACCTAAACCCGATGTCAGGCCCAGATTTGCTTCCACCTCAAACTTCAGCAGATCCATTGCAGGTAACCTAAACCCGTTGTTAGGCCTAGATTTGCTTCGACCTCAAGCTTTAGTAGATCCATCGTAGGTAACCTAAACCCTATGTCAAGCCCAGATTTGCTTCCACCTCAAACTTCAGTAGATCCGCTGCAGGTAACCTAAACCCGATGTCAGGCCCAGATCAGCTCCACCTCAGGTTCATTTTTTCTTTTCTTCCATTTACAGCGCTTTAATTCGCATTCTCAAATTCCCCTCAGGTAACCTAGACCTAGTGTCGGGTATCGAATTTGATCATGGACGGGGTAACTATAAGGGCCAAGTTTTCCAGACCTCTATGATAAGAATTCCTATATTACTTATGGAGTAGACGGACACTAATCGGACTTGGAAACGATAGGAATGTCACCCGTAGTATCTTAAATGTACTAAAAACCGAGCTATCCTCGATCCAAAACCCCGAAAAGGTCCCTCGGATGATTTTTAGGGTTTAGGGTGAGCATCGGATTTTTGCAAATTTCAGCCCAGCTCTTGCTAGAGCTCCATGGCTGTAGTTTTTAAACTACAGCCATGCAGCTGTAACTAGAGCCGTACGGCTCTAGTGGGTTGAACCAAGTTGCTCTGGAAAGCAGAGCAACTTGGCCGAGCAGAAAGGATTTTGGCCGAATTTACAGGCGATTCAGGTAGCTAATTAATTGTGGGAAATCATTGTGAATGGAGGTATAAAAGAAAAGGAAAAATCAAATCAAAAAAGAGGAGGGACATTTTTTTTCGGTTCTTAGAAACAAAAAGAAACAAGAGGCCTTAAACCTATGCACATTGCTTTTTCTCTATGTTTTTCTTATCTTTGCAACTTTCAGAAAATCGATTTTCCTGAATACAGCCGTACGGCTATAATTGTTATGAACAGAGCTGCACGACTGTAATCTGTAGGAGCAGAATTCTGAAACTGCTCCGATCAACCAAAAATAGTCCGTTTTCCATTTTATGCATTCTATTGTGATATGTTTCAGCCCAAATGCATCCGTATATTATAAAATTTTTGGTTTTCGGATTTCTATACATACGGGTGTTAGGTTTTAGATTTATTCGGGTTTTATTTTCTAAATTTCGGGGTTGTTCGATCCAAACCGGATCCGTAGTCCAGCATTAGCGGACCCCCGAACCTTATAAAATCCTCAGGAAACATAAAAAACAAGCAAAATGGCATTTTCAAAAAACGAGGAAACAATTTTTTCGGGTTCCGGGAGCCATAGCCGCACGGCTCTAGTCACAGCCGCACAGTTAGAATTACAGCCATATGGCTGTAACTCCCAGAATAAAACAGAGTCACAGAACAGCCCGTACGGACGCCGTCGCGCCATGCTGTTTTCGAATTCAAATCGTTTTTGGTGTGTTTACTGCTTTCTGGACCCTAGATGGATGTTGGATTTAGGAAACCCACACGAACGGAACCCTGAGTTCTTGGATAACAGACCCACAAAACGGAAAAATTTGCATGAAACTGAGCCAAATAAATTTCTAAAAATTGTTTTACAAGTGCAAAAATTACATGGCATTTCAAAACTGTTTTTTAGGTCTAACCGAGCTGGTTAGCCGAGCCGATCCGGTTACCCCCTATATGCATGCCTCCGTTCCTAAAATCCCAATTCTGTCCAATATGAGTTCTACTTGTGTTGTGCCGTAAATTATGCTAGCCATCCGTTTTGCAGCCTTTACTTTCTGTTATTTTCATTTTTTAATATAATTAATAGTTAAATTCGTGTAAACTAGGCGGCTGTAATTTTTTAGATATTCGTGTATCCTAGGCGCTTGTAAATGTGAGGACGAGAGTTTTATTTTTATTCAATTTGGTTGTATAAGCGGCCTCTACTATTTTTTGTATAATTTGAATGTATGGTTTATTTTTCTTTAATTTATTCCTATCATTTGCTTGAGCATGGGTTGATAAATAAACACAGATTGGATTAGAGAAAGATAATAAAGCAAATAAAATATGGTAATATAAACTGTAAAGTGAAAACAAGCTTGAGGTTAAAGTAAGTCACTTGCTCGAATCCTAAATCTCTGGATTAGGTACAGTAGTCTACCCTCGGTAAGGAGCTGTATCGAAATTTCCCGGATGAGCTGATCCGGGTGGTGACTCTATCACTGATCTTGGAATTTAAGTTTCGAGGCCTTTCAGTTAAAAGCGGGAAAATGTTTTCTAGAAAAGGGATTTTCCAAACAAACTAATCCATGATTTTCCTAGCTCAAGATAAACAAAACCGGTTTTCCACACAAATCAAACGAAAATGCTTTCCTCGGTTTGCTTCACCACATCCCATGTTTAAGGTCATCCTCAAAGCAGGCCACCATTGCTGACTCTACAATGAAATCTGAGTACGTAGCTATATGTGAAGCTGCAAAGGAAGCAGTTTGGATCAAGAAGTTCATAACTGAGTTGGGAGTAGTACCCACTATCCTCGACCTAGTTGATGTTTTCTGTGACAACAACGGGACCATCGTACAAGCTAAGGAGCCCCAGTCACATAAGAGATCCAAACACGTGCTTAGAAAGTTTCACCTCATTCGGGAGATCGTGAACATAGGTGACATATCATTGCAGAGGGTTGACACCAAGAATAATGTTGCTGATCCATTGACCAAAGTGGTGCCATAGACATAGCACGGAGGTCATACCAGATCTATAGGAGTTAGGGCAATGCCCACTTGGAACTAGTGCAAGTGGGAGATTGTTGGTGTGCCCTAGTTCTTAGGGCATTGGATTCTTATATTTTGTATTATACATTAAGACCCATCGCTTGAATACATCATTTATGCCACATTAATAAAGGCAATTAATCTATTTCATTTATATCTTGTGCTATAATATGAGTAGAGTATCCATTGATTGATAATCATAAAACCAATCCCAGGTCTGTTCTAATCGTGGGAACGAATAGAACCACAGACTTGTATATCCGATGACTGTATGGCAGTTCTGAACTAGCCATAGTACTTGTATAGTCAGTCATGAACATAGGTACATGTTGTTTGACATGGGACTGGATCAATCCGCACAAGAAAGCCACATGGTTGTCACGTCATAGGTCTTTCTTGAGTAGGTCTCTTTTGTCCTCAGACTAGATTTCATTATAGTATCAATATGGAATCCGGTTCAATTTGCCATAAGCCTAACAGGTCTGTAACAGGATGCTAAATATGGGTATGATTGGCTGGACCGGTGAACATATTGATATTGATGATGAAGTGATGGAATTGCCACTCGGGTAACACCTAGATGATATCATTGGCCACTTGATGAGTGGGACTGATAAGTGTATCGCCATACCCAAGTAAGTTGGTTGCTTATTTGATTAATCAGTCAACTCAAGATCAAGAAATATAATAAACAGCAGAAGAGGATGACATACACCATGCCTCTTGTTTATTCATATCGATATCGTTTATCAAAGGACACTGTGAGATTACTATTGGGTTAGTATCTTCAACAGACTACTGCATCTCTGTCTTAATTGGGGGCTGTAATGGTTTGCTTGAACCCACTTACAGTCTGTGGGCCTTGGACATACTGCCAACATAAAGACAGACCCATAAGATCGTGCACATAGATCAACTAAACTGGAACTTATAGAAATTGTGCATGTAATGTATATTGGAAGGAATGCATTAATTAATTAGTTGACATTCGATATCAAGTAATTAATTAACATTGGGTTGATAATTTAATTAATAAGTTTACATAATGTAATTAATTAATTTATCAATTAATTGAATTACATAAAGTAAACAATTAATTAAATAATTTTCCTAAGTAGGAAAATTAAATACATGTATTGTATTTACTTAAATGTGATTTAATTTTATTTAGGGGTAATTAAATTTAGCCAAATGGAATTAAATTACTTAGTATATACTTTTTAATTAAAGTTTATTGATGTAATTATAATCCTAGTGGACCAGGGTTTAATTAACCTAATTAAAACCCAATTAGACAAGGTGTCTATATAAGGGCACACTTAAGGAAGAAAACCTAACCCTAACCTAAATTAATTGCTAGAAATTTTAGCCCCATTACAGCCCCAAAACAGTCACAATTTACAGCAATTAATTCTCCATTCATTCCGCTTCTTCGGCTAGCACCGGTTCCCGCTCGATAGTTGGCCGGGCACAGGACTTTGGAGATCGCAATTTTAAGAAATGATTTTGCAGCAGCTTCTAGAAGAGACAAATCCGGTGAGTTAATCTCTCTTGATTCAAATTGGTTTTTATTCTAATCAATGGTAATCGAACACGATAGGTGGATTATAGGAAATTTTAAACGATGTATTTTCCGCTGCTCCATGTTATTTTTCCGATGACGAATCCCAACACTTTAGACTATGAGTCTTGTCTTTCCTTTTTCCATAATGTAAAGATTGCTCCTGAAGACTATTTTATTTTCTATGAAAATAACATAGACTTGTCTGTGTCTGGTAGAGAATTTCGATTTCATGGTCTTGACCTAGCTAGGAAGTGGTTCCGGAAAGCCTAACTACAAAATTTCTTTATGTTTGGGTAGGAACAAAGAAATTAGAAAATGGTATATTTCCTTATTTGGAGGGCTATCGCCCTACTTTGTGGCCTAGACAATTTGCTCTGGTCTAGTAGAAAACAGCCATACCAAATATCAAGTTCAAAGAAGGGGAGCTCAAGAACAAAGTGAGTGTCACAGATATTCAAAACATAGTACAAGAACAGAGTATACACTCCCCAGAAATTGACGGGTTAGTGTTTGAATGTCATGTACCTGCTCAAACATTCCATTTCTAGTTTGAAGAGTATTGGCATTCCTTGTTCCTTAGATTTTTCAAGGATGATCCCAAGGGTGAGCTATATCCACACTTCTTTAAATTATACTTTAAACTTCCTTGATCCTCCTTTTTTATCTGCTATTTTTCATTTTGTTTTGTGCAGGGAAAAAAGCAGGTGGAGAAGCCCCTATTGCCACACTTAAAAGAAAGAACCAAAGCCAGCCCAAAACCAAGCTAGAAGCAAAAAAGCAGGCTAAAGGCAAAGTTGGTGAGAAACCTATTGCTGCTTCTGTTCGCAAATCCCATAGATTGACAGCTGTGAAACGTGTAAAAGCCAGCCAAAGTGAAAAAGTTACTATGGAAGTTCAAAGTTATGATTCAAACCTCGGATCAGAAGTGGAGGTGGAGCCTGAACCCAAGAACAATGGTGATTCTTAATATGAGGATGAAAGTGATTTAGGTAAGTTTTCTTTTCCTTTCTTCAGTGTTATCTTCTTCCTTGTATTGTAGCTATATCTTACATTGTGCTAAAGACTTTGAACTTGGTAGATGAGCAAAAAAAAGAAGAGTATGGAAACGCAGCTGCTGATGAAGATGATTCTTTGAGAATAGAGCCAGCACTTCAAGGTTTCAATCCAAGCTACAATCCCCAACCTCAATCTACCAATTTTGAGCCTCCTTCGTACAACAGTTTCAAAGTAAAATTTCTTTCCAGTGATAGCCCATATCTGAATTACAAGGCTAATTCATCCTTTGCTCCTACCTAAGTAAGTTAGAACAAAATACAAGAATTTCTTACTTTTATATTATATTGTTGTTGATGACTCTTACTTTGGGTAATTTCTGTTTCAGGATTCTATGAGAAGATTAGGTGCTAGGCCAGAGCTTTCTTATCCAGTTGACCTATTATCTGACCTGGACCTTAGCTTTCTCACCAAGAAAGTCGTCAGCATTGCTGGACCTGGTCGTACTCCATCCAATGAATCCATTGCTTACGCTAAAGAGACAATTGCCAAGTACCTTACTTTGGAACTAAATAAACTTGATCACTTGCAAATCAAAAGTTTGGAGTCTACTCTAATTGTACTTACCTTTGCCTATCAGTCTGAAGATAAAGAAGAGCTACTCACTTCTCTAGCCTCCAAGCTGTCTGCCTACTATAATCAGTTAAGCTCTGACACTGATGAGTTCCTATCTCTTGAAAGCCAACTTTATACCTACATGAAGTCTACTCACGAACTCAAATTCATTGTAGAAGAACCGAAAGCAAGAGCTACAATGAACAGACTTAAAAAGGCAACATACGAAGAAGAGGAGAAATTTATGTTGGACTTGGAAGCACAGATGGGTACAAGCAGATCAAGGCTCCAAAACTTGGATGAAGAAAGGGCTCAACTTGCAAACAAAGAAAACAAAGCTCTTGATGAAATTGAGATAAGGAAAGCCAAGTTGAAAGCCTAGAAGAGTGAAGTAGATACTTGGGTGAAAAGAAAAGAGGAGATCAGTACTAGATGAGCTAATATGACATAGGCTTGGCGAGATATGAAGACCATTGATTTGAGTTCTATTCCATAGGGATTCCTTAGAAACAGTAGGAAGTTGTTAGTTTTTTTATTATGGCTTACTATGAAATTTTAAAGCTTGTAATCCAATAACCTTTAATATTTTTTGAATAAGAAGTGGCTATGAAGCCAACTTTTTCTCAAGCATTGTGTGCTGCATCCATCCATGCATAACATCCCATTGCCTATGATTTGAGAAATGGCCTGTGGCCTATTTATAATGCGGGTGCAAACTTACAAGGGCGTGCTTTGTTTGTGATCTGTGATTGGTTGTTGATGGACACTGGTCCTGATAGAAACTAGGGTTATGTGAAAAGTGGCCAGAGGCTTACAATTGCTTGATAACATGCATACATTCATAATAAGCCAGCTTACATTGTGTGAATGTTTATAAAATTGAATTCTACAGGTGGCCTAAACATAGAAAATACTAGCCAACCCTTGCCAAACTTTTTCAAAAAATCCTTCCCTAATAAAGCTTTAAGAATTCTCTAAGGATTCTCCAAGGATTCTTTAAGGGTTCTCCCAGGAGATTTCTTGCATTTCCTACATGGTTGGATAGAACTTCTTTATGCATTTACCATTTATCTTCCTCCTATGTGGTTGATCCTCCAAGCTAGATAGCCAATATGAATTTCCTTCCAAAACCCTATGGATTTTGAATGGCCCTTCCCAATTACTTGACCATTTTCCAAACTCTCTGTCTTTGGAACGAATAGGCAGCACCAACTTCCATACTCAATCTCCAACTTCAAATGACTAATTTTTCACCCTCTTATTGTAAGCTCTAGCAACTTTGCATTTTTGGACCATCATGTTGTTGAATGCTATTATTATCTCCTCTTTTAAGTCCTCCAACTTGACCAACATAGCTTCTGAACATCCTTCAACTGTCAATCCTGCCTGCTTTGCCAGCCTACACGACTGCACCACCACTTCTACAAAGAGAATATCTTCATGTCCATAGGTCAAGAGGAATAGACTCATGCCAGTTGCTTCCTTTTTAAAAGTTCTGTAAGCCCACAGAGTTTCTGATAGCACCAAATGCGAATTCCTAGGATTCTCTTCCATCATTTTCTCCAAAATTCGAATAACGACTTTATTAGATGCTTTCACCTGACCATTTGCTTGAGGATAGTGAGGTGTGGAATTTGAAAGCTTTATTCCATAATCCTCAGTAAAATCCTTCCTTTTCTTGCTTGTGAACATTGTGCCTTGGTCTGTAATGATGATTTGGGGGATTCCAAATCTATGTATGATATATCCTTTGATAAACTCAATTACATCCTCCTACTCCATTTTCTTCATAGGAATATCCTCCACCCATTTAGTAAAATAATTAGTAGCCACTATGATGAATGAGTGGCTCTTAGAGGAAACAGGGCAGATTTTCCCAACTAAATAGATTGCCCAGCCTCGAAAAGGCAATGGCTAAATCACTGGATGCATTTCATCAGCAGGCACTTTAGGAATAAGCCCATACCTTTGACATTTCTGCACCCTTTTGCATAGCTTATGTAATCTTTCAACATTGATACCCAAAAATATCCATGCCTCCTCAAAAGCCATGTCATCTTGATTCCAGCTTGGTGAGCTCTACACACACCTTTATGCACTTAGTTCATCACCTTCAAAGCCTCTGCCATCCCCAAACACCTAAGTAGCAGATCATCATCTCCTTTCCTATACAAATCATCCCCAAGTAAGATGAAATGCTGAGCCCTCATCTTAGTTGCATAGCAGGTTTTCTTGGATGGATTCTTCAAATATCTCTTCATTGGCCCCCTTCAATAATTGATCAAGTCAGCATCTATGTCAAAGCTTTCCACCTGTAAACCTCTTTGCAGAATAGAGGGATGTCCTTTTTTCTGAATTAGGATTAGTTTATGAGTCAGTTCCTCTGAAATCTTCAAGCCTAATACGAGTTGTGTCATCTCATTTGATTCCCAATTGCATTCTCTTCGCAGATGCACTAAGAAGATTTCTTCAAAATCATCAACTAGTTGCTTGGCCATAGTAAAATAAGGAGCCAAGGACACACTAGTACACTTAAACTCTCCACTTAATTATTTAAGGACCAATTGAGAATCTCCCATGATCACAGCCTCCTTTGCACCTAAATCATTCAAAATCTCCAAACCAATAATCAAAGCATCATACTCAGCTTGATTGTTAGTGCAATCAAAATCCAAATTGAAAGATAAAAATATCTTAGTATTAGAAGGAGAGATAATTATAACACCTGCACCAGCCGCTATTAGCGGACGACCTTAAAATCGGAACACGGCAAAGCGAACCTGGGAAAGGAGGTGCTTTGTTTGAAGTTTGAATTAAAAATGGGTTTGATGATCTTGCTTAGGAAAATCATTGATTTGATTTGAAATCCCTTTCATAGAAAACGTTTTCTTTGAATGTGAATTTTTAGGAAAAACTGGTTTTACATTTTAGAAAAATCCCGTTTTATTACTTAAAGATCTCAAAACCTAAATTTCGGGATCAATGATAGTGTGAGTGGACGACGTTTTCGACGGACGGACTCTCTCAGAAGGGAGCCTTGAGATCGGGCAACCCTCCCTCGCGTGGGGTTTTTGGAATGGAAATTCGGTTTTGGAAAAATTAAATTAATTCATAAAAGAACCGAGACCTAAGTCTCAATAGAGTGTGTAGGAGTCGCCACCTAGTTCAACTCAACCGGGAAATTGCAGTGTAACTGAATCAGATGAAGGCCACTACACCTTCCAGAGATCTAGGTCCGGACAAGTCCCCTATTTCATGTCTAATTAGAATAAAATTCGGCCAATGTTCATAGTGTTGGAAATGCCCTAGTCCCGAGGCATTGGTCTTTGTGTTTGTATGATACATTTGGTACATTAATGTAAACTTTATGTATTATACAATTTGTGTCAAGGAGATAAAGGCATTAATCTATTTATTATATGTCTTGTGCTATATTTTAAATAGAGTATCCAATGGACATATCCATATCCATGTTGTCAAGTGTGAGGCACTTGGCAGTAAGACTGTGGATAGTGAAAACGATATGACCATAAAGTCATCCGTAGTCTGTTCCAATCATGGGAATGAATGGAACCAAAGACTATCATTAGCCTGGTTGTATGGCGGTGTCTTACCGGTCATAGAACATGGAATGTCAACTAGGTTAATGGGTACATGCAAAAGGGCATGGTACTGGATTGATCCACTTAACGGGAATCTGCATGGTATAGTATCACAAATGATTCTCATGTAGTACTTGTATAAGTCCTTCGACCGGACCATATGATGGTGCTGCATACGAGGTGGCACACTTTGGTGTACGCCCAACGGGCCTGTAAAAGGGTGCCAAGTACGGGTACGTTCGGGTGTGTCAGTAAGCATGGCAGCACTATGGATATGCAGAAGGGAATGTTACTCAGTGATTCACTGAGACGATATCATCGGCCTCTTGAAGAATGTTACTGATAAGTGTGCGGCCGCACCCAAACAAGATTGGATCTTGTTTGTGAGCATCAGTTCATTCGGTATCAAGTCAAGGTCCAGACACAAGGAGGGTGATACTTCCATGCCTCTGTGTTGGACACCGATATCAGCGACATGGGATTTACAAGTTCAAACTACTGGGTTACGTTTTCAGTTGGACTGCTTACTCCGTCTTAATTGGGGGCTGCAGTGGCTTGCTAGAGCCCGTCTGCAGTCTGTGGGCCTTGGCCCACTGCCAACATAAAGACGGGCCCATTGGATCGTACACATTGAACGTCTGGACTTTAACTAGTCGGATTAAGTGTGTACTTGGAGTATACACGTTTGAAGAGAGAAAGATATATTAATTATATTATATGCATCAATTGGATTGATCAAAGTGATATAATTAATATTTATTTCGGCCTTCTCATCATTAATTCAATGAATTAATTTATGGGATTATTTCCTAGGTGGAAATATTATGACATGTATAGGTTTACATGTTTGTCATTTTATGTGTGTGTCTAATTTAATCCATTGATTAAATTAATAGGTCAAATGAATTTTAATTTAAATGTATGTAATATGTTACATGGTATCATATATAAACATACATGGTAAATTAAAGTTGCATTTGAATTTAAATAAATCAAAGGAATTAAATTGGGCTTAAACTTGAAATGAATATTCCCACTTGGCTTGGAATGGTTTGGCCGAAATTCATGGGTGGAATGGGCAAGAATGGTGAGTCATTTTGTTGGACAAAATGATGATGACACATTCCTTGGGGCCAATAGGAAAAGAGTGAGTCATTCTTTGATTTTGAGGTAGCAAAGTTGGACTTTGCTTCCTTAAATGAAATAGAATGATGACAAATTTTGTGTTGGCCGAAATTATGTCTTATATGGATGAGTATGGTGACTTATTCATGAGACAAAAGAGATGGTGAGTCATGGTTTTGTATTAAGGAAAAGATGATGAGTCATGTGTTTTCATTTAATGAAAAGATGAGTCATTCTTTTCATTTAATATGATGGTGAGTCATATGAGATGAGTCATTGCTTTTGACTTTGAAATTCAAGACTATCTCATAAGAGACTCACCATTTTTGGCCGTCCATCACTTGTGGTTTTTAAGAGAAATTGGTTGGCAGCAGCTGCTGCTGGCTGCTGCCTCGGCAGCAGCTGGGCTGCTGCACGCCAGCAGCAGGGCTGCTGCGCGCCAGCAGCTGCTGCTGGGCAGCAGCTGCTGCACGCCAGCAGCAGGCTGCTGCTGGGCAGCAGCCGCTGCTGCTAGGCAGCATCGCCGCGGCTGCTCCGCGCAGCGGGCCGGGCCCGTTTTTGGATTTGGCGGGATTTTTTGGGCCGGGCCGGATTTAAAATTTTAAAAATATGCGTGTTTAAATTTTGGTAATTTTATACGCGTGGGATTTTAAAATTTTAATTGTTTTAAAATTGTGCGTGTTTAATTTTGGAAATTTTATGCGCATGTTTTATGAATGGATTTATTTTTCGTTCATGCGATATTTATTTTGGAAATAAATACGGTTAATTGAAATTGGTTCGGGTTTTCTTGGCACGATTACCCGGACGGCTAATTTTGGAATTCATGGTTTCCCAATTGGATTGGGAGCAATTTTGCCTGGGTTGGAGGCCCAAAGCCCGCACGGGTTTAGAACCATGATCGGGCAAAATTTGGCGATTTCAAAATAATGGCTATGGACATATTTGAAATGGGATTAATTCATGCATTTAACATGTTTATAAATTGTATGTATTGGATACGTGTATGTATGATTAAGTGCATGAATGGATGTTTTGGGCCTTATTTATTCGGGTTGTAATATTCTTTTGGTAAATACGGCCTACGCGCCGTTTTTCTTTTATGTAATTTTATTTTATGTGTTTATGATGGAATTATGTAAAGAAGAAGAAGCCGATTGGATTGGCGTGCTAGAAGGATGAGGATGCAGCCCACCTGATGTCGTTCTAGTATAGGTTTACTAGAATTATATTAGGATGTAAATTTTGGCCCATAGCATTTCATTTTTATTTAATTATGCTTTATTTATTTACATGTGAGAATGTATGTACAAACCCAATTTCACCCGCCTATGCATCTAAGTCGTTATTAATTGAATCTAATAACCAAAAGGTAATTACTAAGTCTCTTAAAAGTGCTTCCCTCATTCATAACCTACTCGAAGTGGGGATAGGCCAGCTGTAGACCAACCCTCGTTGGATGCACTGGAGTATCGTCATTTTGTATTGGGTTGGAGTATTGGTTACTCTAACACTTGGATGGAGGTTTTGACTTAGCGTGGGTAGTAGGATGTTCCTGGCCCTAAGCACAGATGGGTAAGTGCCAACAGACCCATCAAACCGAGAGTCCCTAGGTTGGGATTGGACGGCGTTCCTACCTAAAAATTGGGGTATAGTTGTTCCAGGCCCTCGTCTGGCTATATCTTGATATAATATGGATCTCGGCCCATGAGCCCAACAACTCGAGTTAATTAATAACACGATTCATTATTAATTATAATATGGGAAGAACATGTTAAGTCCTTTATTTACACTCGTAATTTTTCTGTGTAGAAACCAATGGCTACGAATGATACTTTATTACTGCGATCTTTCTTGGAATGGGACAAGCTTTCTGGCCCTAACTTTTGGGACTGGTCTATGAACTTAAGGAAAGTTCTAAGACAAGAGTCTAAAGAGTATGTGCTCAAAAAGCCTGTACCGGCTGTGCCAACGGGAAGTAATCCACCGGCTGCCCAGCTGGAGGAATACTTGGCACATGTAAAAGATAACCGGGATGTGACATGCCTGATGTTGGCTAGTATGGTTCCTGAATTGCAAAAGCAGTTCCTGGATCATCAGGCCTTTGCTATAATGACAACTCTTAACGAGATGTTTTATGAGCAAGCTTATCAGGAAAGGTACCTGATACACAAGGCATTCCGCAGCTGTAAGATGGGAGCCGGGACATCTGTGAGTACACACGTGCTCAAGATGAAGGGTTATCTGGATAATTTAGCCCGTCTCGGAACTCCTATCTCACGGGGGCTGGCGGTTAGTACAATCCTGGATTCTTTACCGGATTCTTATGATCAATTCGTCCTAAACTTTTACAAGCAAGGGATGGACCGTACTGTTAGTGAGCTGCATTGGATGCTTGAACTCGCTGAACTGTCGATCAAGAAGAATCCGCCGGTACTTGAGGTTAACAAGGGGAAACCTCCTTTTGCTAAAGGCAAGGGCAAGGCAAAGGCCAAGGCCAAGGCTAAGGAAGCCAAGGCTAAAAAGGCTAAAGCCCAGCCCAAGGCCCGTTCCAAGGATGTCTGCTTCGGTTGCAAGCAGGCTGGACATTGGAAAAGATCGTGTCCCAAGCTTTTGGGAGAGAAAAGGAAGACGCAGGGCGTGTCTTCATCAGGTATATATGTCATAGACATTAACCTCTGTTTCAACATCTTATGTATTGGATACTAGATGTGGTTCTCACATTTGTTGAATGTGCAGGGACTTAAGAACAGGAGATCACTGGGATCGGGACAAGTGGACTTGCAGGTCAGAAATGGAGCAAGGGTTGCTGCCATAAAGATCAGCGGGACCAGCTTATGATGCCTAGTAGATTAGTTTTGTTACTGCTGAAACAATGTTATTTTGTACCTGTTATGTACAGGAATATTATTTCTGTTTCGGTTTTGGATATTTCTGGATGTACGTTTACTATTGATAATAGTAAAAAGGGTTTATCTAGAAAAGAATTATTTTATGGAGTAGCTCTATTAAATAATGTCTTTTATATCCTGGATCTAAATGAAACTAATCATGTCTATACTATACACACTTAAAGGGTTAAGCCTAACGAACTTAATCCGGTTTACCTTTGGCATTGTCATTTAGGCCACATAAACAAGAAGCGCATAGCTAGGCTTCACATTGCCTGAATCCTAGGATCATTTGACATGGAGTCACTTGATATATGCGAGTCTGGTTTATAAGGTAAAATGACTAAAAGGCTAAAAGGGTTGCTAGCTTATTGAACCTAATGCATTGAGATGTATATGGACCGACAAGCATAGCAACCAGGGGTGAACATCTATACTTCGTATCCTTCACAGACGATTTCATCAGAAATGGCCATGCCTATTTAATGAAATATAAGTCTGAGACCCTTGATAGGTTCAAGGGAGTAAGAAACGAAGTACAGAACTAGGCAGAAATATCAAAGCCTTTCGGTTGGACCGAGGTGGTGAGCATATAAGCCTATAGTTTGACTCATTTTAAGAGAGCATGGAATAATTCCACAGCTCACTCCTCCAGGAACACCACAATGGAATGGGGTGTCCGAACGGAGGAATAGGACCCTGTTGGACATGGTCCGCTCAAACGATGAGTCATGCCTTTCTCCCAATAAGTTTTTAATGGATACGCTCTTGAGACAATGGCTCTCATTTTCTATTATACTCCGACTAAGGCTTTGGAAAAGACCCCATTTGAAATATGGACGGGCAGGGTGCCTAATGTGTCTTTCTTACAGATTTGGGGTAGTTATGCACAAGTCAAGAAATTGACTGTGAGCAAAACTAGAACCCAAAACTGACCAATGCCTGTTTGTGAGCTACCCTAGGGAAACCAAAGGGTATTACTTCTACGACCCCGCTGAGAACAAGGTGTTCATGGCGCAAAAGGGGGTCCTTCTTGAAAAGGGGTTTCTTTCCAAGAAAGACAGTGGGAGCGATATTGAACTCAGGGAAGTTCAAAGCTCAGAAACTCCTGAAAAGGATAACTCGGAGACCAGGGTGAAGCTTCCAAAAGGGGAAGCACCAGCCCAGGTCACACAAGGACCTAAAAGGTCTGGTAGGGATCATCAGGAACATGGAAAACATCGGTTTTTGTTTCTAATGATTACGCTCTTTTTGTCTTGGACGAAGAGGAGCTCAAAACCTAATAGTAGGCTATAGCTAGCCCACTGTCTGCCATGGTGGTGGATTTGCAATCTATGTACGATTATCAGGTTTGGAACCAGGTGCTAAGGTAATAGGTTACAAGTGGTGCTATAAGCTATAGGCCGACAATACCTTTAAGGGTGTGTATAAGAGGTTTAGTGGGAGCATAGTAACTTTCCTGGTATGAAATATGGATGGCATCCTTCTGATTGGAAGCCACATACCAACACTACAAGGGAATTGTAATGGTTGTGTAAGTGCTTCGCAATGAAGGACTTAGGCGAAGCTGAGATGATCTACAGGGTTAGATCCAATCGGCTTCTGGGCCTAAGTCAGGCCAAGTACATAGACTTCGTTCTGAAAAGATTCGGCATGGACCAGGCTAAGAAAGGTTTCTTGCCAATGGGTCATAAGCTGAAACTTAGCAAGAAGTACTGTCCTAAGACAAGGCAGGATAGGGAGAACATGAATTGGTCCTATATGCGCTTCAGCCATGGGATCAATCATGTACTCCATGCTATGTACAAGACCTAATGTCGCCCATGTGGGTCAGGAAGAGCAGTCAGCTACTAGGTACACTGATGCAAGCTTCCAGACCAGCCAGGATGAATATAAGTCGCAGTATAGGTATATATTCATGCTAAATGGTGGTGCTATTGTTGGAGAGGCTCCAAGTAATAGACCATCGCGGTTTCTATCACAGGAACTGAGTACATTGCAACGTGTGAAGCAGCAAGGGAAGCTGTGTGGATGAAGAAGTTTATCACAAAACTGGGGATAGTATCTACTATCCGGGAACCAGTTGATATCTTTTGTGACAACGCGGGGCTGTTGCACAAGCTATGTGCCCCGGTCACACATATACACGAAGCACGAACTCAGGGAGGTTCACCTATTACGAGAAATCGCTGAGGGGGTGACATCTCATTGCAAAGAGTGGACACCAAAGACAATGTCGCAGATCTTTTGACCAACATGCTTGGCTAAGCCTATGCACGAAGGTTGTACTAGATCTATAGGGATTAGACCCATGCCTAGTAGGTACTAGTGCAAGTGGGAGATTGTTGGAAATGCCCTAGTCCCGAGGCATTGGTCTTTGTGTTTGTATGATACATTTGGTACATTAATGTAAACTTTATGTATTATACAATTTGTGTCAAGGAGATAAAGGCATTAATCTATTTATTATATGTCTTGTACTATATTTTAAATAGAGTATTCAATGGACATATCCATATCCATGTTGTCAAGTGTGAGGCACTTGGCAGTAAGACTGTGGATAGTGAAAACGATATGACCATAAAGTCATCCGTAGTCTGTTCCAATCATGGGAATGAATGGAACCAAAGACTATCATTAGCCTGGTTGTATGGCGGTGTCTTACCGGTCATAGAACATGGAATGTCAACTAGGTTAATGGGTACATGCAAAAGGGAATGGTACTGGATTGATCCACTTAACGGGAATCTGCATGGTATAGTATCACAAATGATTCTCGTGTAGTACTTGTATAAGTCCTTCGACCGGACCATATGATGGTGCTGTATACGAGGTGGCACACTTTGGTGTACGCCCAACGGGCCTGTAAAAGGGTGCCAAGTACGGGTACGTTCGGGTGTGTCAGTAAGCATGGCAGCACTATGGATATGCAGAAGGGAATGTCACTCAGTGATTCACTGAGACGATATCATCGGCCTCTTGAAGAATGTTACTGATAAGTGTGCAGCCGCACCCAAACAAGATTGGATCTTGTTTGTGAGCATCAGTTCATTCGGTATCAAGTCAAGGTCCAGACACAAGGAGGGTGATACTTCCATGCCTCTGTGTTGGACACCGATATCAGCGACATGGGATTTACAAGTTCAAACTACTGGGTTACGTTTTCAGTTGGACTGCTTACTCCGTCTTAATTGGGGGCTGCAGTGGCTTGCTAGAGCCCGCCTGCAGTCTGTGGGCCTTGGCCCACTGCCAACATAAAGACGGGCCCATTGGATCGTACACATTGAACGTCTGGACTTTAACTAGTCGGATTAAGTGTGTACTTGGAGTATACACGTTTGAAGAGAGAAAGATATATTAATTATATTATATGCATCAATTGGATTGATCAAAGTGATATAATTAATATTTATTTCGGCCTTCTCATCATTAATTCAATGAATTAATTTATGGGATTATTTCCTAGGTGGAAATATTATGACATGTATAGGTTTACATGTTTGTCATTTTATGTGTGTGTCTAATTTAATCCATTGATTAAATTAATAGGTCAAATGAATTTTAATTTAAATGTATGTAATATGTTACATGGTATCATATATAAACATACATGGTAAATTAAAGTTGCATTTGAATTTAAATAAATCAAAGGAATTAAATTGGGCTTAAACTTGAAATGAATATTCCCACTTGGCTTGGAATGGTTTGGCCGAAATTCATGGGTGGAATGGGCAAGAATGGTGAGTCATTTTGTTGGACAAAATGATGATGACACATTCCTTGGGGCCAATAGGAAAAGAGTGAGTCATTCTTTGATTTTGAGGTAGCAAAGTTGGACTTTGCTTCCTTAAATGAAATAGAATGATGACAAATTTTGTGTTGGCCGAAATTATGTCTTATATGGATGAGTATGGTGACTTATTCATGAGACAAAAGAGATGGTGAGTCATGGTTTTGTATTAAGGAAAAGATGATGAGTCATGTGTTTTCATTTAATGAAAAGATGAGTCATTCTTTTCATTTAATATGATGGTGAGTCATATGAGATGAGTCATTGCTTTTGACTTTGAAATTCAAGACTATCTCATAAGAGACTCACCATTTTTGGCCGTCCATCACTTGTGGTTTTTAAGAGAAATTGGTTTTCTTTTAAAGAAAGTAGATTGCCCACTTTTGATGAATTAATTCTTTTGGTAAGAATTAGGTGCACACTTAAGATTATTGGTGCTATCTTTTGGAAAGATAGATTTTTCTTTTGGAAAGAAAATAGGGACAGCCATAAATCTCAAAGTGAGCAGCCCTCTCTCCCTCTCTTCTTGTCATCCGAGTCGCTAGCACGGGTTTCGGTCCGAGAGCCGTTCGTGTACGCATCGGTGGAGGAAATCTGCACTTGATTTCTGCAGTCTGCATCCGTCTCTTAGAGAGACTTTGTGGTGAGTTTTTGAAACCCTCTTTTTATGCTTTAAGTCTTTGATTTCCACATCTTAAGCTCCTGGGCCGGATTTGAGGAAATCGACGCGTATTTCCGCTTTTATCGGTCGGTTTCCCGTGACGAATCCCAACACATAGATAGTATTTTATAATTCTAAAGTAGATTTTATTAAATTAAATCACACAGCGTACACACAGATAAAAATAAAGCAATGAATAATTAAATTATTACAGCTCGATTGAATAAAAATAAAAACTCTCAGCCTCACATTACAATCGCCTAGAACACACGACTTATCTAAAAGATACAATCGCCTAAAATACATGAGTTCAGCTATTAAATACATCAAAAATGAAAATAAAACTAACTAAAAGCTGTAAAACAGACAGTTAGCACACGACACACCATAAATAGGACTTAAACAGGACAGAATTGGGAGATTGGAAATTGGGAACATGCATTTAGTGGGGATAACCGGGTCGGCTTGGCTACCCAGCCCGATTAGACCTAGAAAACATTTTGAAACGTCCTTGTCTGTTGGTTTTGTGAGAAAATCATTTTCAAAACATTTTATTTTCCGGTTTACTTTAATTTAACTTATGAAGTGGGTCGATTTTCGGGAGAATTCGGTCTCCGTCGTGGCATTGTTCTAAATGCAATTATACTGAAAATTAAATCTAAGGTCGTGAATGCACACAACAAAATTCATTTTTGATGATTTTCTGATTTTTCTGAATTTTTATGATTTTTATGAATTTTTATGGATTATTCAGGAAATTCTGCCCTTGGACGGAAGTTACAGTCGTGCGACTGTAATCCCTCTAATTGCAGAAAATCGTAAAATTTTATTCAAATAAAACAAAAGGCCGCAGGAAATCAAGAACACTCGTACGACTGTAATTATAGTCGTATGACTGTTCTTCACCACAAGAATAGTCGTACAACTGTTCTTGATTTCCAAAAACAGTAAGCCCAAAAATTGGGTTCTTATGCAAAAAAAAACACAGCAAATCACCCAGAAAAAGCAAGAAAATGAATGTTTGAAGTATGTTTACCTTTGTGGTGTTGATTCACCGTAGGATTAACCGCTTGAAACGCCCCAAGCACCTCCAATTTGCTCCTTTTTCCTTTGAGCTAAGGTTCCAAACTCAAGTTCAAAATCTCTCAAAATGTCATGGATCTTAATAGGTATAAGGTCTGAAATTGATTGAGTTTTAAGTGCCAAGTTGTTAACCTATGATTTCTATCAAGTTTTAAACTTTAACACTTAAGAATCAAAAGTAAAAGAGGAGAAAAAAAGCTTGAGTTTTGTGGGTTTCCTTTTTCTCTCTTTTCTCTATCAATTCCTCTATCTAAACTTCTAAAATCTCAGAATCCAAAAAGTCCCCTCTCTTTCCTCTCTTCCTCCTTTTATTTCTGGCTTTCTTCTGCTGAGAATTCGAGCATTAATTGCCCCTCCCATCAATCTAAATTTTTTATTTCACAGGTATGGGCTGCTGTACCTACTATGATATTATAGTCACACGATTGTAATATAACCCCATGACTGTAATTAGAGGCACAAATTAAATTTTTTTTAAGTGTGGAAAATTCTGGCGCTTACAGCTGTCTCTCACGTGATCAAATTCAACACCCGGCTCCAGGTCTAAAATACCTAGGGTGATGAATTTAAGAGCGCGGATTGAAGCGCCGTAGACACAAGAAAGAAAACATGCAACTGACTTATTGAACCCCCACTGTTGTGGTGATGCACTGAATTGATTGGACAAAATAAGCCGGCATCGGGTTTAGGTTACCCGAGGCGAGGATGAAGCTGAAATAAGCTGATACCGGGTTTAGGTTATCCGAGGCGAGGATGAAGATGAAATAAGCCGATACCGGGTCTAGGTTACTTGAGACGAGGATGAAGATGAAATAAGCCGATACCAGGTTTAGGTTACCCGAGGCGAGGTTGGAGATGAAATAAGCTGATACCAGGTCTAGGTTACCCGAGGCGAGGTTGATGGTGAAATAAGCCGATACCAGGTCTAGGTTACCAGAGGCGAAGTTGAAGATGAAATAAGCCAATACCAGGTCCAGGTTACCCGAGGCGATGCTGGAGATGAAATAAGTCGATCTGGGCCGATACTGGGTTTATGTTACTCGAGGCGGATCTGCTGAGGAAGTGAAATGAAGCAGATATGGGCCAATACCGGGTCTATATTACCCGAGGTGGATCTGCTGGGGAAGTGGAATAAAGCCGATCTGGGCCGATACCGGGTCTATATTAACCAAGACGGATCTGCTGGGGAAGTGGAATGAAGCCTATCTAGGCTGATATCAGGTCTATGTTACCCGAGGCGGATCTATTAGGCAAGTGGAATGAAGCCGATCTGGGCTGATACTAGGTCTATGTTACCCGAGGCGGATCTGCCGGGGATTAATCTTTGTCTGAGATAGCGAGGGCGAATTCCTGCATTTGAAGTACGAGTCTTCATTCCTTGATCGAGAGATTTTGAACAAAAATTTTTGCCCCTTCGATCAAGAATGAAGACTAGATGGGGATGAATGCTCTGGCTATGTTGTGTATGTATGCATGATGATGCATATGCACATGGATCCTAAATGATGCATTTCCTATTATTTGTTCAATATTAATGCTCCTCCTTTCTGCTGGGGAAGGTATGTTATGCCCCTGGCTGGTGGAAGACGCTCTTTGCACAAAGCTTCTCCTTGTTGAAGATATATGAGGCCTGTTGAGGAAATGTGATGATTGTTGGGGATGCGTGACAATGCTGGGCAAAAGATTGTAGTGTTCTTTGTAAATGTTCCGCTGGGGAGTAACATGGAGGATCCTGCTAGGGAAATGCCATAAGGATTCCTGTGGGGAAACGGTGGAGAAGTTCTACCCTTCTGTTCCTATGACTTATGAATCTGGAATTGCTCTAAATTTTGCCTAAACTACCCAATGTGGGTTTTCAGCCCAGCGAGCTGCTCTAACTTTTGCCTGAGGCATCTTTTCAGTTTTCACCCCAGCGAGCTCTTTTTTTTTCAAGGTTTATGATGAACAAAGATCGACTGAAATGGCGCCATGACTACTTGTTTTGTCATCCTTTTGGTGATGATATGATGCAGAAAAATGCAGGCCAATGTAGCTTTTACTCAGCTTGATTTCTTCAATGGTCAAGTTCTTGGACAACCACTGTTGCTCTTTGGAAAGATGAATTAGATTGGGAGGATGATAAAAGATTTCAGATTGTATGTGTTTAGTACATTTCCCCTATTAAATAACGTGATATGTTCAACCAGTTAAATGCAAAATGCTTTCCTTGAATGGATGTTTAAGCAAGATAACTTTGTTTATGCATTCGACAAAAACACACAAACATATTTAAACAACTAGTCCACTTTATTGATAAAATCAAAATGAGTACATTTGAAAAGATTGGTTCCCAAAATGGTATACACTCCACACATAGCCAGAATCCATCACCAGTCGTCCCTTTCATATTTTTCAACTGATCATTTTCTCTCGTGTCTTAACTTTTGCCTAGACAGCTCTTTTCGAGTTTTCAGCCTAGCAGACCCTTTTTTTTAGACATGATAAAGCTTTAAGCTGTCTTGGTTAATAGGATTTGTGAACTCATTTCCATCCATGTCCATGATGCTGACACCCCCCTTTGATAGCAGTTTCTTCACAACATAAGCCCCTTCCCAGTTGGGTCTAAACTTCCCCTTAACATCGACATTCGAAGGCCTAATTGTTTTAGAACCAAATCCCTGCTTTCAATTGCCGCCTAGGGTACTTCACATTTCGGTTATATACTCTGGCCATTCTGCATTGGTACATCTGCAGATGATCCAGTGCTTTCAGATGTTTTTCATCTAGCACCGCCAACTGCTCGTATCTAGCTTGGGCCTACTCAGTCTCTGGTAACTGAGCTTCCAAGGCGACTATGAGCGACTTGAGCTCCATTTCTACCAGTAATATTGCTTCCATACCATATACCAAAGCATAAGAAGTTTCCCCTGTTGTTGTCTTGACACTGGTTCTGTAACCCCAAAAGGTATACGGTAATTTGTCAGCCCAATCTTTGTAAGTGGTTACCCTTTTCGATAAGATCTTCTTTATTGCCTTATTGGCTACTTCTACCACACCGTTAGCTTGGGCCCTATATGGAGAAGACTTATGGTGTTTGACGCCATATTCTGCAAACAGCTTAGCTGTTGCCCCTTGAAACTGCACTCCGTTGTCAGTCACTATATGATAAGGGATCCCGTATCAAGAAAAAATGTTTCTGTGGATGAACTTAACCATCTGCTTTGTTGTTACACTATAGAGGGATTCTGCTTCCACCCATTTTGAGAAATAATCGACCGCCACGACTATGAATCGGTGTCCATTAGATGCTGCAGGATGAATTTCGCCAATTATATATATCCCCCATGCTGAGAAGGCCCAAGGGGATGCCAAATTCTGTAGCTTAAGTGATGGTAAATGATTGATGTCAGTGTAGATCTGGCACTCATGACATCTCTTCACTTTCCTTATACAATCAGCCTGCATAGTCATCCAGAAGTACCCCTGTCTCTTTATCTTCTTGGCCATAGCGAGTCCATTCATATGTGGCCCGTAGGACCCTGCGTATACTTGCTGCATCACCGTTTCTGCCTCTTGCTCTATCAGGCACCTTAAAAGAACACCATTTGCTGTTCTCTTGTATAGCCTATCTTTAAAGATTCTGAACTGACTGGCTAATCTTCTTAATGATACTTTATCAGCAATACTGGCTCCCTCTGGGTATTTTCCTTCTTTCACATACTGATAGATGTCAAAGAACCACAGCTTCTCTTCAGCTGTCAACTCCATTACTTCATGCACTTCAAAGCAGGGTTGTTTGGAAGTGGCTATAATTAGTGGTTGCACTTGAGTTTCTTCTAGATTTTCCCACATGGAAGACAGTGTTGCTAGCGCATCTTGTTCTCATCTCTGGGGACATGTGTGAATTCACATTGGCTGAAAAGGTCTTTTCTGTACTGTAGCAGCTCTAAGTAGCGCCGTAAGGCTTCTTCTTTCAGCTCCCATTCACCTTGCGCCTGGCTAATCACCAAGAGTGAATCTCTAATGATCAAGACATCATTTGCCCCTAGAGTTAACAAAGCTTCCATCCCAAATAGACATGGTTCATACTATGCTCCATTGTTGGTTATAGGAAAATCCAATCTCTTCGACAAAGGAATAATCTCACTATCCGGTGTTGCTATAATTACCCCGATTCCAGCACCCTTCATATTCATAAGACCATCGAAGCACATAACCCATCTCTTTACTCCCACCATGGCCAGTTGTTCATCCAGGAACTCCAAATTCTCTGTCTAATCTGATTGCAATGGCTGATTTGCTAGAAATTCTGCTACGGCTCGGCCTTTGATGGTTTTCTTAGTGATATATTCAATGTCGAACTCTGACAAAAGTAATAGCCACCTAGATAACTTCCTAACCAACACTGGTGCTTCATATAAATACTTCATTAGATCCACCTTGGCCATGGCTTGCACTTTGTATGATTGGAAGTAGTGGCGCAGCTTCTTGGTCAGCCAAATCATTGCCACACATGTCTTCTCTACCAGTATGTACTTGGTTTCATACTCCAATAGCTTCTTACTAAGGTAGTAAATAGGGTACTCCTTCCTGCCATCTTGTTCTTGCACCAGCATTGCCCCTACAGAGGAATCTTTGACAGCCAAATATAAGATCAAAGGCGTCCCTAGAATTGGTGGGCTCAGAACTGACGGATTTACTAGATAAGCCTTAATTTTCTCGAATGCCAAATGATATCTATCATCCCACACAATCAGCTGATCTTTCTTTAACAACTTGAAAATTGGCTCACAAGTGGAGGTTAGTCGTGCTATGAAACGACTGACGTACTGTAAGGAGCCCAAGAATGAACGGATCTCGTTCTCTGTTTTTAGAGCTGGCATATCTCGAATAGCCTTGATCTTATCTGGGTCCATTTCTATTCCCCTCTGGCTGACTACATGGCCAACAGCTTTCCTGATGTGACCCCAAATATGCACTTCTTAGGGTTAAAATGCAAGTTATACTCTCCGATGCGTGTAAGAAATCTATCTTGGATGGCAGGATACTCCTCCCGGGTTACTGATTTAACTAGCATATCATCAACATACACTTTGACCTCTTTGTGGATCATATTATGAAGCAAAGTTGTGACAGCCCTCTGGTAAGTGGCTCCGGCATTCTTCAACCTGAAGGGCATTACCCTGAAGTAGAAAGTGCCCCACTTTGTAATGAATGATGTCTTCACTTTATCAATTACATCCATCAGGATCTGGTTGTATCCTGAAAACCCATCCATGAAAGTATACATTGCCACTTTAGCTACACTGTTTACCAGGACATCGATATAAGGTAATGGAAAATTATCCTTTGGGCATGCCTTGTTCAGATCCCTATAGTCAACGCATACCCTGACCCTTCCATCCTTTTTAGGTACTGGGACGATATTGGTGAGCCATTCTGTATACTCCACCACTTCAAGGAATTTGGCTTTTATACTTAGCCACTTCTTCTTTCATTAATGTAGCCCATTCTGGCCTTAGTCTTCTTAGTTTCTGCTTCACTGGCTTGAACTTAAGGTCCGTCAAGATTTTATGAATTGCTATTTCTGTGTCTACACCTAGCATGTCCTCGTATGACCAAGTGAAAGCTTTGACATGTTTTTGCAATATTCTTGTAAGTTCTCTCTCTTCCTCAGGTTTCAACTCATGTGAAATGAATACCATTTTAGGATCTTCATCTGTACTTATGTTGATTTCATGCAATGCAGTGTCATGTATGCTAAATATGCTTGATGTTGATTCAAATGTATGCACAGAATTATCAGGATAAACATCACACAAGTAAGCAAACTGAGATTTCATTGCATTAACTTGTCATAAAGTACATCATTCACATTGAAAATGGAAGAAATAGATACAAAAAAAATCATTTTCATCCTCCATAGGTGGAGGGCCTTGCACTTGTTTAGCTTCCACTTTCATCTTCAGAGCATCATCCGGATCTACAGCTAATTCGGTCTCTTTTTCATCAATGACAGCAGTCTTTCCAACTTTAGCCATCTATGCCTTAGCCTTTTCCATAATCTTGGCTATCTCAGTAACCACAAAATCCAACTTTACCTTGGCTATCATCTCTTCACCGAACCCTTCTTTAGACTTCTCAAATGCCTTGCTCAGAGCAGCAGTCAGCGCACCTGAGATTACTTCTACAGCTTCATCGCAAACTTTCTCTTCATTTTTCTCTTCGGCCACTTCCACTGCTTTTGCTATCACTTTAGGTGGTTCACTTTGCAAAACAATAGACTTCGTAACTGCCTCTTCCACCACCACAAGGGCTACTGGTTCTTCCCGGCTCTTTTCAAAATCTACGACATTAGAAAATATTACAAAGCCTAGGTATTCAATGTTCCTATCTCTCACTAGTTCAGCTTGGCCATTATATAGCCTTTCTCCTGCCTTTAGGAATGGTTTCATCATAAGCTTGTCGTTCTTTCCCCTTCTCGGGTTCTTCTGGTGAGATGTTTCCTCTGTATACCCTAGCCTGAACTGCTTTGGCTTTCCAGAGTCAATGTTAAACCCAGGCACCCCTTGTAGGTTGATTTCAAGTCCCATGCCTGGGACAAATTTCTACTTATGCAAATATCTAGATAGCCACTTCGGCATATAGTTTTCATAAATGACCATCGGGGCATCCGTGACTTCCTCTTCCCCGACCATGGTGATTTGGAACCCGCCAAATGGTACAACTCCTTCATTTACAGCAGCAATCATGGATTGCGCATCCGCCTCAACAGTCACAATCTCATCATTTATCAAGAACTTTATTTTCTGATGCAGAGTAGAAGGGACACCTCCTAATGGGTGGAACCATGGTCTTCCCAACAGCAGGGAGAAAGTGACTGGGATGTCTATCACAGTGAAAACGACCATTGACTTGACTAACCTCCACTTCAGCCTCAAAGGTCCCGATCATGGTCCTTTTTGAATCATCATAGGCCCTGATCATAGTGGAAGACTTTTTTAAAGCATCTTCATTCAGACCCAAACATGGTAGCATTTTCGACGGACATATGTTCAGCACCGACCCGTCGTCCACCATCACACATGGCATTACTTTGTCCATCACATGGGCCCTAATGTAGAGGGCCTTATTATGTGCCTTTCCCTCTCTAGGCAAATCCTTTTCAAAAAATACAATGTCAAGAGTACCTGAATGGATCTTATCCAACAGACAAAACATGGCTTCCAACGATGCAATGGGGGAAACTTTAATTTCTGACAACTTCTTCACTAAGGGCGCCCTATGTTCCTTGGAAGTCGAAAGTAGATGCCACAAACTAGTTTGGGCAGGGGTTTTCTTCAACTGAGAAATAACCAAGTTTTCTTTCTCAACCCCCTCCTGTGTTGATGTATTACCCGACCCAGTAATCGGGGCCTATTTCTTCGGTTCGGCCGTTGGTTGATAAACCCTGCCGCTTTGGGTCACATTCCGAACTTCTTGAATTTTTAGCTTTTCATTAACTAGAGGCTTAACTATCTCATCCCCGCCAAACTCCTCGTATTCGTCCTCCGAGTCGAGATCATTCAAGCTCACCGGCTTGATTCCTTCCTGTTCTGTCTGCCGCACACATTCTGACTCTACTTCAGCTTCACCAATTGCTACAGACTAAATAGCAGGATTTTCTTGAAGGACTTCAGCAAAGATAAAATTGGCCGGCAATCCCGAATGTACCATGTTAACCCGCTTATCAAACACTAGTGTGAGCATGGGTTTTCCCGACCTCTATGATGAGAGTTCATATGTAACCCTTTGAGCAGACGAACTTGAATTTCTCTCAAAAGCAATTAGATTGTTTCCTAGAGCATCTAAAATGTTTTGAAAACCAAACAATCCATGATCCAAAACTCCTAGAAAGATCTCTCAAGTGGTCTCTAGGGTTTAGGGTGCATGTCTGACGATTCGTTTTCTTGCTCCGGTTTTTGCTAGAACCGGGCGGCTCTGGTTCCTTACACCAGAGCCAGCCGGCTCTAGACTAGAGCCATACGGCTTTAGTGCACACTAGAGCTAGCCGGCTCTAGTGGGCAAGACAAGTTGCCTTCCAAAACAAAAGCAACTTGTCTCGCCAGAAGAGGAGTATGGGCGCTTCAGAGGTCGGGTGGCCATTTAATGCGAGATATGATATGAGAGAGAGAATATAAAAGGAAAGAAAAAAAAAATCAGAAGAAAGAGGGGATTTTCGATAATCTTGAGATAGAAAAAAGAGAGAAGCAGAAAAAAGAAAAAGAGAGAAGAAAGGGAAAGAAGAGAGACCAAGACAGAGTAAGCAGGAGTTGAACCAATCATAGTATTTAAGAGTTAAATCAATACAAAAACATTAAACTCAAGTTCCATAACCTTTGCTTATTGGTTGGTGATCACTTCGGGTTCGTTTTGGCTTGTTACGGATCGTTGTGGTTCTTGACCAGTTGAGACTCCAGCAACAATTTCAAGCTCTTAATCCGTTCTTGCATATCCAGTACACTGGAAAGACACCAAGGTAAACTCTGAGAGGCCTTAAACCTGCTTACATTATGTTTTCTGCATGTTTTTCTCTTTTTTTAATTTTTCCGAAAAACAGACTCAACCCATGATAGTCGTACAGCTGTGATTGTGAAGAATAAAGCCGACCGGCTCTGACCCTAGGGCCACCCAGCTCTGTTCCTCAGGGACAGATTCCCGATCTGTCCCCGAACGGCCGAAAAGAGTCCATTTTCCATTTTATGCCTTTCTATTTTGATATTTTTCAGCCTAAGAATATTTATACGTCATTTTAACGTCGGTTTTTGGATTTTTGGACGTATGAATATCGGTTTTTCGGTTCTTTTTTCCGGGTTTTATATTTCGGTGATCCATTACGGGTCCATAGTTAAGCATTTGCAGACCTCGAACATTATAAAATCTCAAGAAAACATCAAAAACGAGCAAAAATAAATATCTTTCGAAAAAACAAGAAAACCGATTTCGGGTCTAGGCATTACAGCAGCCCAATGTGGCCCAGAGCCGGCCGGCTCAAACCAGAGCTGTCCGGCTCTATTTTCAGCCGCGCGGCTATGATTTCTGGAAAAAACAAAATCACGGAACGACCTGCACGAATGTTGTTGCGCGATGCTATTTTTGGATTCAAATTGATTTTGGTGTGCTTACTACTTTTTGGACCTTAAATGTTTGTGAAAATTAGGAAAACCCATATGAACGGAATCCTAAGTTCCGGGATAACAGACCCACAAAAGTGGAACTTCGCATGTAACCGAGCCAAATGTTTTCCAAAAACTGATTCTCCAGCACAAAAATCCGCAGGGCATTTCAAAACCGTTTTCCAAGTCTAACCGGTCTGAACAGTCGGGTCGACCAGGTTACCCCCTAAAATGCATGCTCCCGATCCTAAAATCCTAATTCTGTCCTGATTTGAGTCCTATCTGTGCTATAATATAATTTGCACTAACCAATCTGTTTTACAGCTTTTATTTATATTTTGGTTGTATTAATAGGTCAGTTCGTGTAATTAGGGATTGTATTTTTTTAGATCCTCGTGTACCTAGGCGATTGTAAGCGTGAGGATGAGAGTTTTTATCTTTTATTTGATTGGGTTGTATAAGCTGCCTTTATTATTCTTTTGTATAATTTGTGTGGATGGTTTAATTTCCTGTAATTTATTTTCTGCATTTCTGCTTTAGCATCAGATTAATAAAAAATAAACAAATTGGGTTAGAGAAAGATAATAAATTGAATAAATATGGTTTTATAAATAATGAATGAAAACAAGCTTGAGGTTAAGTAGGTAAGTTGCCCGAACCCTAAATCTCTGGATTAGGTACAGTAGTCTGTGCTTGGTAGGGAGCTGTACCGGAATTTTCCGAATGAGCTGATCCGGGTGGCGACTTTATCACTGATCTCGAAATTGAGGTTCCGAGGTCTTTAAGTTAAAAACGGGAAAATGTTTTCTACAAAGGAATTTCCAAATTAAATCAATAGTTTTCCCAACTCAAGATAACAAACCGCTTTTCCACCAAAACCAAACGAACGGAAATGTTTTCCCCAGTGCGCTTCATAGCGTCCCGACTCTCTTTCGTGAAAAGGTCGTCCGCTCACAGTGGTGACTCTACTGGGGATGATCAAAGTTTCTTAAAAATGTTTTTCATAAAAACTCAAGGAACTTAGGCAACTATTGAAATATAACCTCGCTTGTATTCATTTAATTAATTTATAAACACCACATTTATTCATGCCCTTGCATATCATGACATTTTCTTCTTCTTAACCCCACAAATACACTGTTTCAACCCGGTTTACCCAAGAAGGTGGCCTACCTCTACCGGCAGGATTGGAGACACCCGACGAGGTAAGCCACTCATAGCCCCGCATGACCTTACATCGTGTTCTATGGTGGGGAAGTGTTTATTCGCTATGGGAGCCTGTATGACCATTGGTTTGACTTTGGCCCATATGTAATGGCTTAGTAATTTTCCCTAGGGTTACCAAAACATAAACCTAAAATTTGGTCATTTGAGCATGCACCTTTGGTATCCCCCGTTGATGCCAAAGAGACCCAACACCTAGGAAGAATGCAAGACCAATCATTGGAGGAATAAGGTTGGAAGGGAGTGCACTATTGCATGCACTAACATTTGTTCGTGTTTGTTTGCCTTTCTTTTCATCTTCTGATACATCATGCATCAAGCATCAAATCCATCATCGTTCATGATCACCACTAACCATGTTTTGTGCAGCCATATTTTAAGGCATGACCGCATGCATGCGTGTATCTAACCACATCTTTTGCAGCCATGTCTATTTTCGTGTGCCATGTACATTTTTATGCATCGACATACCCATAATCATACATGCATCACTTCGTATGCCACACTTAACCACGTTTTTATGCAGCCATTTGCATTTGCGTGACTCAAGCATGCATCCATCTAATTATGAATAGGGCATCCCGAGAATGCCAAGGGCTTTTATCACATTTCATCCCGGGAGCCCCAAAACTCCTGTTTAATGTTGGTGTATCGGATTACATCGACCATTTCACCAAATGTGCCAATTAGAAAACCCGAAAAGGGTTTAGGCCCGTGATTGTGTAAGTGGAATACACCATTTCATTTCATCATAACCATTTATTGCTGGAATAAAGGAGATTCCGAAGGTCTCATCTCATGTTGCAGTCCACATTGGTTTATTTCATAACATCTCATCAATCATTCAAGGCATTCCACGAGCGCTGAATATTACGTATCTAGTGACATTCCTAAATCATGTAAGGCGTTCCATAAATGCCTAACCTTTGTCTGTGTATTATTTTACACGTGATTTGTTTTCATGTACCATAATATGTCTAACGCCCTAAAAGTATCGAAGCTCTATCCGTGGATCGTTTCCAATGCGACCATTCCATATCACCATATTGCTACTAAAGCATCGAACCTCTGCCCGTGTGAAGTGACACACGTGACTTCATTTCATTTCTCATTCGGTGCCCTAAAAGCACCAGAACTATATCCGCGTGACAGCTCTCACGTGCTTATTATGCATGGCATTGAGCATTCTCGAGAGGTCGCGTAAAAAAGTAGAGTTTATTAGATGTCATAAGCATGTTCATGCACCCGTTTTTAAGGAATAAACATATGCTCTCACATCAAATTCTATTAAGACACTCATCACAATCATTAGGTCGTCTCGAGTCGAGATCCCTCCTGCGACAGAAACGATTTAATCCAGGGGCACTGTCAGAGTCATAGCGTGCAAATCAGAGCCCTACGACTCCAAATCTCAGGTATGAAAAATTCTCCAATTATTAGAATATTTATTCACGCCAATATAATCCCGAGAAGGGTATTTCTTACCTTTAATAGGTTCTGGGGGCAAAACAACTCTTGTATCATTCTTCACGAGCACACTCCACCACAACGAGTAGACTTGAAACCACGGCTGGCATCCCCAGCAAAGGATGCCAAGTGTGTTTCCTTTTCCTTTCTCACTCCATCTGAGAAGGGTATTTCTTGCCTTTAACAGGTTCTGGGGGCAAAACAACTCTTGTATCATTCTTCACGGGCACACTCCACCGCAGCGCGTTAACTTGGAACCACGGCCGGCATCCCCAGCAAAGGATGCCAGGTACGTTTCCTTTTCCTTTCTCCTTCCATCCGAGAAGGGTATTTCTTGCCTTTAATAGGTTCTGGGGGCAAAACAACTCTTGTATCATTCTTCACGGGCACACTCCACCGCAGCGAGTCGACTTGGAACCACGACCGGCATCCCCAGCAAAGGATGCCAAGTATGTTTCCTTTTCCTTCTCACTCCATTCGAGAAGGGTATTTCATGCCTTTAACGGGTTCTGGGGGCAAAACAACTCTTATATCTTTCTTCACGGGCGCAATCCACCGCAGCGAGTCGACTTGGAACCACGGCTAGCATCCCCAGCAAAGGATGCCAGGTACATTTCCTTTTCCTTTCTCACTCCATCCGAGAAGGGTATTTCTTGCCTTTAATAGGTTCTGACGGGAAAACAACTCTTGTATCATTCTTCAAGGGCACACTGCACCACAGCGAGTCGACTTAGAACCACAGCCGGCATCCCCAGCAAAGGATACCATGTACGTTTCCTTTTCCTTTCTCACTCCATCCGAGAAGGGTATTTCTTGCCTTTAATAGGTTCTGGGGGTAAAACAACTCTTATATCATTCTTTATGAGTACACTCCACTGGAGCGAGTCGACTTGGAACCACGGCCGGCATCCCCTGTAAAGGATGCCAGGCACGTTTCCTTTTCCTTTTCCTTTGTCACTCTATCCGAGAAGGGTATTTCTTGCTTTTAACAGGTTCTGGGGGCAAAAAAACTCAGCCATATTTAATCTTGATCGAAGGGGCAAAAATTTCTGCTTCCAAAATTATCAATTAAGGAATAAATCCGTGATCTCGTTTCGATCTTCACGGGCACGCTCCACCGTAAAGAGTCGATTTGGAACCACGGCCGACATCCCCAGCAAAGGATGTCAGGAGAGACAGCACACTTCGTTCAACTTATTCAACACATAGGAAAGGAAGAACATCTCATCTGACCTCTTCACCATATAGGAGAGGGAGCAGAATTCAACGGTACACTCCACCACAGAGAGTGGACTACAAGGGCATACTCCACCACAGCGAGTCGACTTGGAACCACGTCCAGCATCCCCAGCAAAGGATGCCAGGTATGTTTCCTTCTCCTTTCTCATCGTGCTCCCAATCGCGAGACCAAATTCGATCTAGGCTTCACAGCCCACCATGAGCCGACTTTGGTCCCGCGAGGGGCAGCCTGTGAGCACAGGTTTTTTCTCGACCTCTATGATAAGAATTCCTGGATTACCTGTGAAGCAGACGGACTCGAATGGGTCTTGAAAATGCCTAGAATGTCGCACAGAGTATCTCAAACATCTTGAAAAACAAGCTATCCGAGATCCGAAATCCCCGAAATGGTCTCCTGAGCTGTTTCTAGAGTTTAGGGTGTGCGTTTGATTTTTGAAATTTTTCCCCGGCTCTCGTTAGAACCACATAGCTCTAGACTAGAGCCGTACAGCTCTAGTGGTCAAAACAAGTTGCTCTGCAAAGTAGAGCAACTTGCTTGACAAAGAAAAAAAAAGAGGGGCAAAATTTTAGAAGTTAGGCGACAGATTGATTGATTGAAATAAGTATGAGAGAGATATAAAAAATGGAGAAAACATAAAAAAAGGAGTAGGAGGAAAAAAAAGTAGAGAAACAGGGAAAAAGAGAAGTAGAGATGGGAGAAAGAGACCGAGTGATAGAGGTTAACTAGACACCAACCCAAGCCCTTAAATCAATCTCCAAACACACACAACAAATCCCACGATCTTTGTTCATTGATTAGGGATCATTTCGGATTTGTTTCAGCGTATTTCGGATCGTTTCGTTTTTTGGCCGGCTGAGCTTCCAGGACAAATTCCAAGCTTTCAATCCGTTTCTTGACGTTCAAAGCATCAAAACAACATCAAGGTAAACTCTGAAAGGCCTTAAATCTATTTGCATTGTTTTTCCTATGCGTTTTCTTCATTTTACAACTTTCGGAATCAGATTGCCCGAATAGAGCCACACAGCTGTGTTCCTCATGAACACAGCTGCCTGGCTATGTTCATGATGAACAGAGTTGGTCGGCTCTGTTCTTCAGGGACAGATTTTCAGTTTGTCCCGATCGACCGAAAACAGTCTGTTTTCCACTTTAAGCATTCTGTTGTGATCATTATCGGCCTAAATCCATCCGTATGTTATAAAATTTTGATTTTCAAATTTTTTATACGTACGGATATTAGGGTTTTCAGTGTTTCCCGGGTTTATTTTCTGAGTTTCGGGGTCGTTTCATCCGAATTGGATTCATAGTCCAGCATTAGCGGACCCCCGAATCTTACGAAATCCCCGGAAAATATTGAGAACGATCGAAACGATGTTTTCACAAATGTTTTTTGGTGTGTTTACTGCTTTTGGACCCTTGATGGATGTTGAAATCAGGAAAATCCGCACAAATGGAACCCCGAGTTCCAGGATTACAGACCCACGAAAAGAATGAAAATTTGCATGTAACCGAACCAAATGATTTTCAAAAATCGTTTTCTAGCACAGAAATTACAGGGCATTTCAAAACTGTTTTCCAGGTCTAACCAGTACCGATCAGGTCGACCCAGTTACCCCCTGAATGCATGCCCCCGCTCCTAAAAATCCCAATTTTGTCCTGCTATGAGTCCTATCGGTGTTCATAATATAAACTGTGCTAACAATTATGTTTTGCAGCATTTATTTTTATTATTTTGGCTGTATTTAATAGATTCCCATGTAAATTAGGCGGTTATAACTTTTAAATCCTCGTGTACTTAGGCGATTGTAAAGTGAGGATGAGGGTTTTTATCTTTTATTCAATTGGGTTGTATAATCGGCCTCTACTATTTTCTTGTATATTTTGGATGCATGCTTTATTTTTCTGCAGTTTATTTTCTTCATTTTGCTTGAGCATAGGCTAGTAAAATTAAAGGAAATTGGGTTAGAGAAAGATAATAAATTGGATAAATATGGCAATATAAATCGTAAATCGAATACAAGCTTGAGGTTAAGTAGGTAAGTTGCCCAAACCCTGAATCTCTGGATCAGGTACAGTAGTCTGCGCTCGGTAGAGAGCTGTACCGGAATTCCCCAGATGAGCTGATCCGGGTGGCGACTCTGTCACTGATCTTGAAATTTAGGTTTCGAGGTCTTTAAGTAATAAAACGGGAAAACATTTTCTACAAAAGGAATTTCAAAACAAATAGACGATTTTTCTAAACCAAGACAAACAAAATCCGTTTTTCCCAAAAACATCACGAGAAACTCGTTTTTGAAACCTCCCCGATTTGCTTCACCGCGTTTCGGTTCCATAGTAAAAGGTTCGGTGCCTTTGGGGCACCTAATGAATTGTACTGAAATGGCCGCGTGTGTACCGAAACATAGGCAGAGTTTGGATGCGCTGTAGGTCGATGTCAGGAAGTGGAATGGTTGCGTGGGGACTGCCCCATGGACAGGGAACTAATGCTTTTGAGGCGAAGTGATATGAAGTGATGTTGCAGAAAAGTCACATGCAATTCGAGACATGGACAGATGTTCAGCGTTTATGGACACCTTGCATGATTTTGATAATGTTATGAAATGCCCCTATATGTGTACTAATCCCGTACTCAGGGAGTACCTCGAATGATTTCACGATGTTATGAAATGGCCCGACGCGAACCATAATGCACAAATGGGATTTCAACATCACCGGGATGCCACATGTGGACTGCCACATGGAAATAAATCTAAGACCATTGTGGTCTTCTATTGAATGATATGATATTTGTGAAATGGCCGAGTGCAATCCGGTGCACGGTGGAACACGGGTAGTTTTGGGATACCCGATATGTTATGGAATGAAATGGTCGTGAAAGGCACACTCAGAACATCCTTTATTAGATGAAATGAAATGATATGGATGTGTATGTCATGTGAAAAATGCAAGTGACTGCACGAAAATGTGGTTAAAATGCATGACACATGGAATGATGTTGTGTATGCTTCACGGAAATGTCCCACACGGGATGTGAATGGCACACAAACAAAATGTCGTGGCTGCACGAAAATGTGATTAGCGTCACACATATGTCGATGTTTCAAAATGGCTGCATAAAGATTTGGTTAGAATGGTGCATGAAAGCTATGCATGTTTGCTGCTTCGTGCAAAAGTTAAACAGAAAACATCATGGAACAACCATTAGCACACGCAAAAAATATGCGCTCCCTTCCAACCTTATACCTCCTTTCGATTGGTCTTGCATTCTTCCTAGGAATTGGGTCTCTTTGGGATAAACGGGGGATACCAAAGATGCACACTCGATGTTCATTTTGAATTTTAAGTTGTGGTAATCCTAGGGGAAGTTGCTAAGCCATTACATGTGGGCCAAAGTCAAAACCAAGGGTCGTATAGGTTCCCATAGTGAATATACACTTCCCCACCATAGAACACGATGTAAGGTTATGCGGTGCTATGAGTGGTTTACCCCGTCGGGTGTCTCCAATCCTGGCAGAAGAGGTAGTCCACCTTCTAGGGTAAACTGGGGCGGATCAGTTTGTTGGACGGATTGAGAAGAAGAAAATGTCATGATATGCAAGGTGCAAATAAACATGGTAATATGAACTAGTGAAGTGACTACAAGCGAGGTTTTAATTCGGTAGTTGCCTAAGTTCCTTAAGTTTTTGTGAAAACTTTTTGTGAGCACGGGTTTTTTTCCAACCTCTGTGATGAAAGTCATTGTTGCCTTTTTCACAGACTAGCGTGAAGCAGATTCAGACCAACCAGAATAATGTCGGAAATGTCCCGAATGACCCAAGTGTGTGTGACAAGCCTTGGTACGAAGCCCCGAAGGAATTCCAGTGAGTATTTAAGAAAATCAAAGAAAAAAATGAAAAAAATAAGCAAATAAGCCAATTTGTTAGTCGCGCAGCTGTGGGCACTACAGTCAAGTGACTGTGATCATCAGATTTCCTTTTTTCCATCCAAATCAGCATTTATTTCGATTTTCCTAAACAAAATAGGCTAATCTGGTCACTACAATCGCTCGGCTGTAGTGCCTACAGCCGTGCGACTGTACTACAGCCGAAAATCAGCATTTAATTCTGATTTTTAACCAAAACAGGAGATATAAAAACCTGGTATTTGGGATTAGGGTTAGCAGAACAAGAAAGAGGCAGAAGAAAAAAGGGTTTTGAGAGAAAAACACAAGAAACACACAATAATAGAGATTTTGGGACTTTTTCTAGGGTTCTTAGGAAAAAATAAAAGGGTTTTGATCTGAAAATAACAAAAACAATTTTAACAAAACACATAAAAATAGTTGTAGGGTGTTTTCAAATCATCACTACTCACTCAATCTCTCTAGGGGTTCCGTTCGGACTTCGTTGATCGCGTATTGTTTTTGGGTTGTTCGTGACTACAAGACATTTTTTTGCACCCGGATCCATCTCTGGTGATTCAAACACTGGAATACACACCAGGTAACATTCTGAGAGACCTTAAAAATCCATTTTTGTTCATTCTGGGTGTTGTTTATTGATGTGTTTTTGGTTTTTTATGATTTCGGAAGTGAATTTTTATTACAGCCGCCTCGCTTAAGATCACAGTCGCCCAGTTGTGACCTACAGCGGCACGACTGTGACCTATCATTGCACGACTATAATCTTCTGATTACAGTCGCTCGACTGTAATCTCTGGGGCAGAAGCTCCGAATGCCCCAAAATCGGCCGATAATGCTCTCGTTTTTCGATTAAATGTGTTGTTTATGTTTATTATTGGCCTAATTACATCCCTATGTGCTTAGATTCCCGGTTTTCTGATTTTTAATTAACGGATGTAATTTAAAGTTTGGTGATTTTGAGAGATTAGGAATTTCCAGATTTGATTCGATCTGTTTCGGATCCGTTTTGTTGATTTTAGTATATTCCAGAAATCCCGGATCCCTCGAAATCATTAAATTTGCAAAACAATTTTCAAAAAAAAGAGAAAAGAACATTGGCATCGATTCTGGAGCACTACAGTCGCTCGACTGTAGGTGTTACAGCTGCCTGGCCAATTACAGCCGTGCGACTGTAATGCCCTAAGTCGCTCGACTGTAGTTCAGGGGGCAGAATTACAGTTTTGCCCTTTTGGGCCCCAAACTTGAAATTTTGCACCCTTTTCCTATTCAAAAGTGAATTTTGACGTGTTTATATTCTTTTTGGACCATAGATGATTGTTAATTTAGGCCCACACATGAACGGAACCCTTAGGTCCCGGGATATCCGGCCCACTAAAATTGGAAAAATGCATGTAAATGAGCCAAACCATTTTCAAAATTGGTTTTTCACCCATAAAATCTACAGGGCTTTTCAAAAAACCATTTTCCAGGTCTAACCGGTCTGACCAGTCGGGTCAACCCAGTTACCCCCCTAAATGCATGTCCCCGCTCCTACAAATCCCTATTCTGTCCTGTATGACCTTGGTGTGATTTATTTACTTGTGCTAACCGTATTTGGATGCAGCTCTTATTTTTCTTTATTTTTATTTTTGGATGCATTTAATTGATTATCTCGTGTAATTAGGCGATTGTAATTTCTTATATTATAGTGTATAGTAGGCGGTTGTAAATGGTGAGGATGAGAGTTTTCTTTTTCTTAGGTTGTATAATTTGGCCTCTGATTTACTTTTCCGCACTTTATTTTAGTATTTATATTTATGTCATTTGCATGAGCATTGATTAATATTTAAAAGAAGATAAAATGAGTAGAATTAAGTGAATGCAACATTATACTATGAAATAATAATTGACAATAAGTGAGGATTAGTAGACTTGTTGCCCAAACCTTGAATCTCTGAATTAGGTACCGTGTCTACACTTGGTAGGGAGCTGTGCCGGAATTTCCCGGATGAGCTTATCCGGGTGGCGACTCTGTATCTAATTTCGCAATTTAGGTTTTAAGATCTTTAAGTTCAAATTGGGATTTTCCACAAACCTATTTTTCCAAAATCCACACTTACAATTAAATTTTCTACAAAAGGGTTTTTCCAAATAAAAGGAAAGGTTTTCTTACAAAAAGATTAAAGACTCGTTTTCAAAACCACAAACACTCACACTTTCAAAAAGAAAATCCCCGGTTCCCGCTTTGCTACACATTTCGAAAAAGGTCATCCGCTCACAGTGGCGACTCTGTTGGGGATTAATGGTTTCTTTTAAAAAGTTTTTTTTTTAACTTAAGGAATTTTTGCAACAATCGAAGTACATCCTCACTTGTAATCAATTATTAAATCATAATTTGATGTTTCATTCACGTTTGCATAAGCATGACATTTTCTCTTCTTAAATCCCTCCAACACTCATTTAAGCCCGGTTTATCTTCAAAGGTGACCTACCTCTTCCGCTAGGATTGGAGGCACCCGAGGGGGTAAACCACTCATAGCCTCTTATGAAACCCCTTCGTTTGGAACCTTCAGTGGAGAGAAGTGAGGAGTATATTTTTGCTATGGGAACCTGTACGACCCTTGGCTTGAATCATACTTTCATTTAATGGCTTAGCAACTTCCCGTTAGGGTTACCAAAACATATATTTGAAAATGGACATTGAGAGTACGCCTTTGGTATCGCCGGTTGATGCCAAAGAGACCCAACACCTAGTAAGAATGCGAGACCAGTCGAATGGAGGAATAAGGCTGGAACGGTGAGCATGTTTTTGTGCGTGTGCTAACATTTGCTTTGTGGTTGTTTTATTTTCAACCTTGTCATGCAACATAAACATGCATCATCCATGTGTCATTTCCTAACCACATTTTTATGTAGCCATCTTGGAGCATCATCCTACATGTGTGTTATACTAACCACATTTTTGTGCATCCATGACTTTTTTGTGTGCCATATTCATCTTGTGTGCTTATTGACTCATAAAGCATACACGACATCATCTTGTGTGTCATGCATTCTAACCACATTTTTGTGCAGCCATTTGCATTTTTTATGAGATGGACATTCATATCATTTCATCCCATCCAAAATGAAGGATGTTCTAAGTATGCCCCTCACGACATTCCATTTCATGACATATCAGGAGTCCCCAAGATTACCCGTGTCTGCCGGTGCACCGAATCGCACTTGGCCATTTCATTACATTATTGCACCACTAAAGGATCACAAAGGTCTTAGGTTTGTGTTTGTGTGGTGGATCACACAACACCATCACATGGCATCACGTCTGTTCATCATAGTGTCATGGTGACACTAAAGTCTTGCTTGGTGTCACGATACACATCGTATTGTTTCATAACATTTATGACCCATTTGAGGTACTCCACGAGTGCCGAATTAGAATTTATTCAAGGACATTTCATAACATGCCTAAATCATGCAAGGTGTTCCATGAACACCGAAATACTATCTGTGTCTCAAGTTACACGCGACTTGTTTGCGACAGCATTTCATCCAAGATGCAACAAAAGCATCGAACCTCCGTCTATGGAGCGGCTCCTATATGACCATCGTATACCATTTCATTGACCTACAAAGTGTCAAACTTCTATCCATGTGTCGGTACACATGCCACCATTTCACAACATCCCTTAAGTACCCCGAAGGTACCGAACCACTGTCCGTGTGTTGGCTCACACGTGACATTATTGCATTGACTTTTGTGTAGCATAGGGTATGCTTAGAACATCCAAAGCAAAACATAAAAAACATAAAAAAAAATCATCTTCAACATCATTTACATTCATGAGGCATCATCTGAACATGAGCATGAACATACCATTTAGAGTGTCGAGTCTAGGACCACGACATCCATTCGAGGTGCTAACCCTATTCTAAATGTGCAGTTTAGAGTCACATCTCGTGAAGATTAGTTTGAGTTGAGTCAGAACCAAACACTTCGATTCAGTCAGTTCAATCAGAATCGATCACCGTGGAGGGAATCAGTTCAGGGTCGGATTCATATAGGGAGTTTGAAGTTCAGTTGCCTACTCTACCGGTTGACAGTCAGGTGTTGTTAGAAGAGGTTGATAGAGCAGAGATGGCTGACGGAAATAGTGGGAACAATGGAAACAGTGGAAGCATGCCTTTCGACATGGTTGCCTTTATGAGGAGCTTCTTAAGCTCAGATGAATTCAGGGCTACTCTTAGGGAGCAGGTGCAGGCGATGATGACCACCCTCCCTATTCCAGTTGTTCAACCAGCTTAAACCTCAGTTGGGAATGGGGGACAACAGTTCGTTCAAGTTACTAATGGAATCGGAGGGAGTACCCCTAGCGGAAGTGGTGGAATTGCCAATCACAAAGAGCCAGACCGTCAGTCAAAAGAGGATGAGGCTTTTAAGAAGGCAAGGGAAGCCTCGATTGAGTTAATGCTGGAGAAACAGCTCAATCAAAAATTTTCTAACATAGATGCTATGATGCCCAAGCTGAAGGAGATGGTCCACTTTAATCCTATCAAGTGTGCCGACCCTGCCACATTGGTGGCTGATGCAGAAGGACCGCTTCCGGCTGGTTTTCATATGCCATACCTTCCTCCCTACACCGGGGAAGGACCATCAGAAGCCTATTTGGATAGCTACATGAGATTGATGAGCAACATAGGGATTGGAAAGGGTCATCTTTTATTTCCTACTACTCTGAGGGGTGCTGCAGTAAAGTGGTACATGAAGATGCCCCTGTATACCAGTTAGACCTGGGAAGACTTAACTGACGCCTTTGTGAAGCAATATGCCTACAACACCCAGGTCGAGACAACTCTCGAGGATCTGGAGAGAATCTGCCAGAAGCTAATGTTGGGGATTAATCGCCAAGACAAAATACGCAGCGGAAAGAAAAGGATTAATCCCCGCCATGGATCCATGTATATTGTATTGAATTGGAAGGAAGGGTTAAAGAATTACCTCTTAGTTCTTATAGGATTTGAATCAAAGGAACCAAATTAGCTTCCCTCTACGGTTGATCCACACGGAGCAATTGATTCACCGCGTGCTAGCGCCGGGATTGAAGAACGATTCTTCGAACGAGAGAGAGGCAGAAAATCAAAATTTTCTCTTGGCTTAGTATGAGAATTTCGGCTGCCCCCTTCTTTTCTTGTGGTGGCCGAATTCCCTTTAGGTTTAGGAGTGGAGAATCCTTTTAGGTTTAGGTTAATTGTTCACTTAAATAATTAACCTAAATAGTTAATTATAATTATAACCTAATACACCTATTAGTTATAATTATATATTAACCCACACAATTTAATACTAATTCTCAATTAACATTAAATCAAATCAATTCTCCATAATACATATATGTATATATAATATTATAATTAATTATATCTACATATAATTTAATTATAATATGTAGCATACTTTATGCAATATTAATCACATTAATATTTATATATACATACATAAATATATATCACTATATATATATTTATTCTCTTTCTCATTCATAAATTATTATCCAATAATAATTTATACCCGATAAGATGAACTTCATTTTGCTCTTGTGTGTGACCCCATAGGATCATATTAATTGGCAATAAGGAAAATTACCATAATGTCCTTATAGGTCACAAGCGGACTCTAGCAAGCCATTACGACTACCCAATTAATATGATTGGAATGATCCAATACCTATTTATAGAATGTCATATTCCCTTTGTCTCTTTGATATCAAGATTAATTATAAGACATGGTACACTTGTCAATCTTATATAATTAATCATATGCTTTCTCGATCTCAAAGTAAACTGTTCAGACAAATCAATTGATACTCTTATCAATTATTTGAGCACGGCCATGCATTTAACAGTCTTACTTATCGAGGGGCCCAGTGATATCGCTCTCTTGTTAGAGAGGGACAAAATCCCATATCTGTCACTCACATCCCTAAGCATGAGTCATATTGCACCCAACAACAGCCTTTATAACTACTCTGTTACAAGCAGCGTTTGACTGCGTCAAAGCACAACATGAGTTCATCCCGGAATCCATGGTGACCTCAGGTCAAAGGAATCAGCAGATGACACTACTATAATCAAGATCAGTTGTGACACGTGACCATGAACTTGATCTTATAGTGGGTCTCCAGCAACATGTTCTCTAACACATTGCCCGTGAGTATAATCTGTATCTGTATACACTATATTCATCTTATGAATATCCATTATCACTCACACTAGTCTTAGTTTGTTATTATTCCCATAATAACAATCGACTAGGGAAATTTAGAATTACACAATTAATTCATGGATACATTATCATAAATACTAACATACAAATATATATGATAAAATAAGTCTTTATTAATGACTTAAGAAGATTGTTTACATAATCCAACATTGGCTTAGGGCACAATCTCTAACAATCTCCCACTTGCCCTAAGTCCAATCTTCAAATGTATCTAATACCCATGGACCTAGTATGACCATCATGTACAGCTTGTGAAAGAGCTTTTGTTAGTGGATCAGCAACATTGTCTTCAGACGCAACTTTGCATATCTTCACATCTCCTCTTGAGATGACTTCTCTTATGTAGTGAAAACGCCGAAGTATATGTTTGGATTTCTGTGACACACTAGGTTCCTTAGCAAGTGATATTGCCCCATTGTTGTCACACAAGAGGCTCACAGGATTCACTATGCTAGGAACGACACCAAGTTCTTCGATGAACTTCTTGATCCAAACAGCCTCTTGGGCTGCATCTGATGCAGCAATATACTCGGCTTCTGTTGTAGATGCAGCTATCGTGCTTTGCTTAGAACTCTTCCAACTTATCGCACCTCCATTCAGAATGAACACATACCCAGACTGTGACTGCATCTGATCTTGATCAGTTTGGAAACTTGCATCCGTGTAACCATTTACAACAAGATCTTCGTCCGAGCCTCCATATACCAAGAATGTATCTTTAGTTCTTCTCAAGTACTTAAGAATACTCTTGACAGCAGTCCAGTGACTATCACCTGGATCAGACTGATATCTACTTGTCATGCTCAAAGCAAAAGAGACATCTGGCCGAGTACATACCATGGCATACATGATAGATCCTATAGCTGACGCATAAGGAATCTTATCCATGCGTTGACGTTCTTCAACTGTCACAGGACATTGCTTACGACTAAGCTTTATCCCTTGCCCAATAGGAACATTTCCTTTCTTTGATTGATCCATACTGAACCTTTTCAGTATTTTGTCAATGTATGTACTCTGGCTCAAACCTATCAATCTCTTAGATCTATCTCTATAGATCTTTATTCCAAGAATGTAGGCTGCCTCACCCAAGTCTTTCATAGAAAAACACTTTCCTAGCCAAGATTTTACTTCTTGCAAGGTAGGAATGTGATTTCCTATTAACAATATGTCATCGACATATAGAACTAGGAAAACTATATTACTCCCACTGAACTTCTTGTACACACAAGGCTCATCTTCGTTTTTGATGAAGCCAAACTTTTTGACTGATTCATCAAAACAATGATTCCAACTTCTTGATGCTTGCTTCAAACCATAAATGGCCTTTTGAAGCTTGCATACTTTATCAGGATTCTTTGGATCGACAAAACCTTCAGGCTGTGTCATGTACACATCCTCAACAAGGTTTCCATTTAGGAAAGCTGTTTTGACATCCATTTGCCATATTTCATAGTCATAATATGCTGCTATGGCAATAAGAATTCTGATGGACTTGATCATAGCTACTGGCGAGAAGGTTTCTTCATAGTCTATACCATGAACTTGTCGGTAACCTTTTGCCACTAACCTTGCTTTATAAGTCTGAATATTCCCATCCATGTCCGTTTTCAACTTGAAAACCCATTTGTGCCCTATTGCTTTAGCACCCTTTGGGAGATCAACCAAAGTCCATACTTTGTTGTCGTCCATGGATTGAATTTCTGACTTCATAGCATCAAGCCATTTTTCAGATTCTGAACTAGAGAGAGCTTCCATGTACGTGGAAGGTTCATTCTCTTCTAACAGAATCAGATCATTTTCATTCGTGACGAGAAATCCATATCTCTCGGGCTCATGACGAACTCTACTTGATCTACGTTGGACTTGTGTTACTGGTTCTGACTCAACAACTTCTTGTGAATCAGGTTGTTCCATTTGAAACTCACTTTCAACTTGGTTATCCATATTTTCTTGTAGGTGTACTTTACTCCCACTGATTCCTTTGGAAATAAACTCTTTTTCCAGGAATGTACCACCCTTAGCAACAAACACTTTGTTTTCACTAGGATTGTAAAAGAAATAACCTTTAGTTTCCTTTGGATAACCAACAAAATTGCATTTCACAGATTTTGGTGATAACTTATCTGAAATCAAATATTTCACATAGGCTTCGCATCCCCAAATCTTGAGAAAAGACAAATTTGGTTTCTTACCAATCCATATCTCATATGGTGTCTTTTCAACTGCTTTTGATGGAACTCGGTTCAGTGTGAATGCCGCTGTTTCAAGTGCATATCCCCAAAAGGATAGAGGAAGATTTGTTTGACTCATCATAGACCGAACCATATCCAATAAAGTTCGGTTCCTCCTCTCAGACACACCATTCCACTGTGGTGTACCAGGAGGAGTTAACTGTGAGACAATCCCACAATTTCTAAGATGATCGTCGAACTCTTGGCTCAAATATTCACCACCTCGATCAGATCTAAGTGCTTTAATTGTCTTGCCAAGTTGGTTTTGTACTTCATTTTGGAAGGCTTTGAACATTTCAAAGGATTCCGACTTATGCTTCATTAGATATAGATAACCATATCTACTGAAGTCATCAGTGAACGTAATGAAGTATTGAAAACCACCTCTAGCAGTTGTGCTCATAGGCCCACATACATCTGTATGTATGAGTTCTAATAAGTCACTAGCCCTTTCACTGTGACCAGTAAAAGGACTCTTGGTCATCTTACCCATTAAACAAGACTCGCAAGTGTCATATGTTTCAAAAACATCTAGACCCAAAATTCCATCTTTATGGAGTTTTGAAATGCGTTTCTCATTAATGTGTCCTAGACGACAGTGCCAGAGATAAGTAGGATTCACAATATTTGTTCTTATCCTTTTGGTATTGATGTTATATACATGCTCATCATAACCTTCACTAAGGTTCAACAAATAAAGACCATCATGTAAATCCGCATTTGCATAAAACAAGTCTTTATTGAAAAGCAATAAGTGATTATTCTCAATAACACATTTAAATCCTTCCTTGTCCAAACATGAAATAGAAATGATGTTCCTAGACAAATTAGGAACAAAATAACAATTATTCAAAAGGAGAACAAGTCCACTTGGCAACTTGAGCTCGTAGCGACCGACTTCATAAGCAGCAACTCTAGCTCCATTCGCCACATGGAATTCTACCTCGCCCTTCTTGAGCTTTCTACTTCCTCTAAGCCCCTGCACATTCATACAAATGTGAGAACCACAACCGGTATCTAATACCCACGAAGTAGAAACAGAAGTAGAATGAAGTATTTCAATAACATGAATACCTTGATTAGCGGTCTCACCGCCTCTCTTCTTCCTCAAGTCCTCCAAATAAAGCTTGCAATTTCTGCGCCAATGACCAGGCTGATTGCAGAAATGGCATGTGCCTTCCTTTGGAGGCTTTGCCTTGGTAACAGCTTTGGGCTTCTTTGCATCCTTCCCAAACTCTTTGGGTTTGTTTGCTTTACCCTTCTTCTTCTGGATCCTACCCTTTTGCACCATATGGATCCCTTTGGAGCTTGGCTTCTCTTTTATCGTTATTTCAGCGTTTTTCAGCATCCCATGCAGTTCGCTGACCGTTTTGTCCATATCATTCATGTGATAATTCATGACAAAATGGGAGTAACTCTCAGGAAGAGAATTAAGGATCAAATCCGTTGCCAACTCAGGTCTGAGTGGCGAACCAAGCCTCTCCAACTGATCAATGTACCCTTTCATCTTCAGAACATGGGCACTAACCGAACTCCCTTCGGTCATCTTGCACCCAACCAAAGATCTCAAGGTCTCATACCTTTCCCTTCTCGCTTGCTTTTGGAACATTTCCTTAAGCTCTTGAGACATCTCATATGCCTCAAATGTTTCCAGATCCTTCTGAAGTTCCGGAATCATTGATGCGAGCATCAGGCATTGTACATCAATCTGATCGTTTTGATGCTTGTGAAAAGCATCCTTCTCAGCTCTTGAAGCTGTGGTGGGTGGAGGGTTAGCGGGCAAAGGCCCATCCAGAACATACAGCTTTCGCTCTTGCTTGAGAACAATTCTCAAGTTGCGATACCAATCTAGATAATTGGTTCCGTTCAGTTTTTCCTTCTCAAGGATAGATCGAATAGAACCGGGATTGCTTGTGTTGGCCATTTATCTACAACAGAAAATATATGCAAAGTTAATTACATAAGAGAATTAAACTCCCACTAAAATTATAAAACCCTTTAAAATATTTAAGTGGGTAAAAGACCCAAAATCCATACTTAACCATAGCACTGCTTTGGCATGTCCCTATGATTAAATATAATTTCGGTAGACATCACCATGTCAATCACATCATTATGTAACTCTTTTAATTTATGAGATGCATGATATCATATATCATATTTAGTTTGTATGTTACTCATCTCATCCTTGCCTTGGGCTCAAACACCTTTTTGATTAACCCTTTAGTTAAACCAATTACAACACAATGAGAATCACCTTTTCTCATATTATTGCTTCGCTAAGGTCACAACATGCGTACCCGCCCTGGCGGTATACCATGATGCGAACATAGTACTTGACAAGTGTTATACGTAATTGGGTGGCAAAAATATAAACTTCATAAGTTTATTTAGGGTTTATTAATTCCTGTGAGTTAATTGTATCATATACAATTTCATGGCATTAATATTAATCATACTTTTGTTAATATTAATTAGCATGGCATCTTATGGCATACAATTGTCTAGCATGCATATAGAATATCTAGCATGGCATCACATGGCATCTAAATAAAATAAAGCATGCATATGACTCGAACCGTGTTATGGTATGGTTTAAATCTACATTGATTTTCATAGGCCAATATGAAAATCAACAAGGTCATATCCTAGGTAGTAGCATCCATCACATGGTCATTGCACCGCCTCTTGGATCCGCCTCCACGTCTTTGCTTCCAAACACCATCTCATGGATTTATATTTTACAAAAAAAATTGCAACCTATACAATTTTCTAGTAAAATAAATTTTACATATCATAAATTGCATCCTATACAATTTTTTCTAGTAAAATTAAAAATTTAAAATTTACATAAATACAAACGACTCGCAGGTCGTATTTATATAAAACCATAATAAATAAAATAAAGCATCCACGGGGTCCAAAACCATACCATAACACCATGCATAAAATTATCAACAATAATTTTATATCTAAAAATATTTAGGGTTCAAAGTGGTAAAATACAATCACATTGTATTTAGAATTAATTAATTTGGAAAAATTCGTAAATATGCAGAAAACAATTTTCCACACTTAAAACGAAAAAGGGGTTAAAAACTGTCGGACAGCGGGCTGGACGGGCTGCGCATACTGCGCGCAGCCCATGCTGCGTAAGAAGCAGCAAGTGCAATTGCAAATTTGCAATTGCAGCCAACTAATTGCAATTGCAAATTTGCAATTGCAATTAATTGGCCAAAAAAAGTATTCTGGGCATTATGCCCAGAATACGAACAGTATATATTTATTTTTTTTTTTTTTTTTTTTTTTTAAATTGAATTGAAACAATTTCAATAAAAACCCATGAATCAAATTCATGATTCCAAAACCCCTTAAACATTCCAAATCATTAACATAAAATCATTCACAATGATTAATCAATAAAATCAAATTTTATTTTGTTATTCACAATAACATAGAACCCTAAATAAAACATACAAACCCCTAACAACAATTTTGATCCAATCAAAATCATACAAACCCTAACATGCAATTTTGATCCAATCAAAACATAAATCCAATTCAATCAAAATACAAGTGGCTCTGATACCACTGTTGGGGATTAATCGCCAAGACAAAATACGCAGCGGAAAGAAAAGGATTAATCCCCGCCATGGATCCATGTATATTGTATTGAATTGGAAGGAAGGGTTAAAGAATTACCTCTTAGTTCTTATAGGATTTGAATCAAAGGAACCAAATTAGCTTCCCTCTACGGTTGATCCACACGGAGCAATTGATTCACCGCGTGCTAGCGCCGGGATTGAAGAACGATTCTTCGAACGAGAGAGAGGCAGAAAATCAAAATTTTCTCTTGGCTTAGTATGAGAATTTCGGCTGCCCCCTTCTTTTCTTGTGGTGGCCGAATTCCCTTTAGGTTTAGGAGTGGAGAATCCTTTTAGGTTTAGGTTAATTGTTCACTTAAATAATTAACCTAAATAGTTAATTATAATTATAACCTAATACACCTATTAGTTATAATTATATATTAACCCACACAATTTAATACTAATTCTCAATTAACATTAAATCAAATCAATTCTCCATAATACATATATGTATATATAATATTATAATTAATTATATCTACATATAATTTAATTATAATATGTAGCATACTTTATGCAATATTAATCACATTAATATTTATATATACATACATAAATATATATCACTATATATATATTTATTCTCTTTCTCATTCATAAATTATTATCCAATAATAATTTATACCCGATAAGATGAACTTCATTTTGCTCTTGTGTGTGACCCCATAGGATCATATTAATTGGCAATAAGGAAAATTACCATAATGTCCTTATAGGTCACAAGCGGACTCTAGCAAGCCATTACGACTACCCAATTAATATGATTGGAATGATCCAATACCTATTTATAGAATGTCATATTCCCTTTGTCTCTTTGATATCAAGATTAATTATAAGACATGGTACACTTGTCAATCTTATATAATTAATCATATGCTTTCTCGATCTCAAAGTAAACTGTTCAGACAAATCAATTGATACTCTTATCAATTATTTGAGCACGGCCATGCATTTAACAGTCTTACTTATCGAGGGGCCCAGTGATATCGCTCTCTTGTTAGAGAGGGACAAAATCCCATATCTGTCACTCACATCCCTAAGCATGAGTCATATTGCACCCAACAACAGCCTTTATAACTACTCTGTTACAAGCAGCGTTTGACTGCGTCAAAGCACAACATGAGTTCATCCCGGAATCCATGGTGACCTCAGGTCAAAGGAATCAGCAGATGACACTACTATAATCAAGATCAGTTGTGACACGTGACCATGAACTTGATCTTATAGTGGGTCTCCAGCAACATGTTCTCTAACACATTGCCCGTGAGTATAATCTGTATCTGTATACACTATATTCATCTTATGAATATCCATTATCACTCACACTAGTCTTAGTTTGTTATTATTCCCATAATAACAATCGACTAGGGAAATTTAGAATTACACAATTAATTCATGGATACATTATCATAAATACTAACATACAAATATATATGATAAAATAAGTCTTTATTAATGACTTAAGAAGATTGTTTACATAATCCAACATTGGCTTAGGGCACAATCTCTAACAGCTAAATGAGTCCTTCCCGGCTTATTACAAACAGTGGATGGATGTACAAGTTTTGGTGGATGGGGCACCAAAGTTGGAGTCTTTGATTGTGAAGCTTGTGGATGGCAGCCTGCCCTAATATAAGGACAAGATGAAGCTCAAGAGGTTTCATTCTTTTAATAAAGTGGTGGAGTCTTTGATATGAGGAAGAAGAGCAAAGGGGCAGACAGAGTTTAGGCTCCTATAGAAACAATCAAGGGTAGTCCCAAGGGTACAAGGGTGGTAGTTCTAAGACTACTACAGTAGGGTCTAGTTCAAAGGCGGCACCAAAGGTAGCCTCTATTTAAGCGCAGGAGGCAGAAGTGGCTGCTGTGAATCAAAGGAGGTCGAGTGTTCTGAGAATTACCAGTCATGGGCTGAATCAGTCAGTCGAATCTTTGCCAAGTGTAGGAAGGCCGGGTTGTTACAGAGTCTGAGGCCACTCTCGCCTCCAGCTGAGGCAGATAAAGAGAATTTTTTTTCTTATCATGTGATGGCGGGTCACCGTACAAACGAATGCACCCAACTGATTAAAGCCATCAAACAGCTGGCCATAGATGGCAAGATAGTAGAGCCGGCGCTGAAGCCGAATGTGCAGAAAAACCCACTCCTTACCTTTGGAAGTCAGGTGAACATGGTGCAGTCAAGTCTGCCAGCCAATTATGTGTAATTTACAGTCGTACGACTGTAGTTACAGTCGGACGACTGTAACGTGGTTTCCAGAACCAAAATTTCCATTTTTATCCCCAAAAATTTCTGAAAACCCATAAAAATTCTGAAAACCCCAAAAATCATCAAAATGAATTTTGTTGTGTGCATTCAGGACCATAGATTCAATTTTCAGTAAAATTGCATTTAGAACAATGCTACGACGGAGACCCAGTTCTACTGAAAACCAACCCACTTAATATATAAAAATGCATGTAAACCGGAAAAATTGTTTTCAAAAATGATTTTCCCACAAAACCAAAAATACAGGGACGTTTCAAAAATGTTTTCTAGGTCTAACCGGGCTGGCTAGCCAAGCCAACCCGGTTATCCCCTAAATGCATGCCCCCAATTCTTGACTTCCCAATCCTGTCTGCTTGAGTCCTATTTGTGGCGTGATATATATATTATGCTAACCCTCTGTTTTGCAGCTTTTATTTTATTTTTATTTTTTTGATGTATTTAATAGAATAAATCTTGTATCCTAGGCGATTGTATCTTTCTAGATTCTCGTGTATATTAGGCGCTTGTAAAGTGAGGCGAGAGTTTTAATTTTTTATTCAATCGGGTTGTAATAATTTAATTATTTACTATTTCACTCTATTTGTATGCGCGCTGTATACCTTTTATATTCAATAAAATTGACTTTAGATTTTGAAATACCATTTGAGAACATTGGCAGTATTTATTTTAATTAGACACGAAATAAGGGACTTGTCCGGACCTGAATCTCTGGATAGTGTAGCGACCATTCGTCCGGTTCAGCTGTATAAGAATTTCCCGGTTGAGCTGAGCCGGGTGGCAACTCTACAATATTCATCGAGACTCAGGTCTCGGTTCTTTTATGCATTAATTCCATGTATTTTCCAAAACACGAATTTCCATTCATGAAAACCCCATACGAGGGAAGGGCCCGCCCGAGATCGTGGCACCCATTCCGAAAGGGAGTCTCGCGTCCCATCAAAAACGCATCGTCCGCTCACAATGGTGACTCTACTGGGGAGGAAATAAGCCGATATCGGGTCTAGGTTACCCGAGGCAAAGCTGAGGAAGAAATAAGCCGATATCGGGTCTAGGTTGCCCAAGGCAAAGGTGAGGAAGAAATAAGCCGATATCGGGTTTAGGTTACCCGAGGCAAAGCTGAGGAAGAAATAAGCCGATATCGGGTCTAGGTTACCCGAGGCAAGAAAGGTGGAATGCGGTTAAGCAGATATCGGGTCTATGTTACCCGAGGCAAAGCTGAGGAAGAAATAAGCCGATATCAGGTCTAGGTTACCCGAGGCAAGAAAGGTGGAATGTGGTTAAGCCGATATCGGGTCTATGTTACCCGAGGCAAAGGAAGAGAAAATAAGCCGATATCTGCTCCAGGTTACCCAAGGCAAGATAAGATGGGATGCGGTTAAGCCGATATCGGGGTCTATGTTACCCGAGGCAAAGGAAGATGAAATTGTGGTTAAGCCAATATCGGGTCTATGTTACCCGAGGCAAAGGAAGATGAAATTGCGGTTAAGCCGATATCGGGTTTATGTTACCCGAGGCAAAGAAAGAGTGAAATAGCGGTTTAGCCGATACCGGGTCTAGGTTACCCGAGGCAAAGGAAAATGGATTGATGGATTTGAAATCTTACTGGAATTGGGTGGACTTGAAATAATGAAATAAGAGGTTCAAGGATTTGAAACCATGCTTGAATGTACTGGAGTTTAAGGGTTCAAAATCTGGCTTGAATGGAGAAAAGGGTTCAAGGATTTGCGACTATGCTTGAACGTACTGGAGTTCAAGGGTTCGAAATCTAGCTTGAATGGAGAAACAGGTTCAAGGATTTGCAACCATGCTTGAACGAAATGGAGTTCAAGGGCTCAAAATCTGGCTTGAATGGAGAAAGGGGTTCAAGGATTTGCAACCATGCTTGAACAAACTGGAGTTCAAGGGCTTAAAATCTGGCTTGAATGATGATAGGGGTTCAAGGATTTGCAACCATGCTTGAATGTACTGGAGTTCAAGGGTTCAAAATCTGGCTTGAATGATGATAGGGGTTCAAGGATTTGTAACCATTCTTGAACGTACTGGAGTTTAAGGGTTCGAAATCTGGCTTGAATGAAAAGAAGGGTTCAAGGATTCGCAACCACGCTTGAACGTACTGGAGTTCAAGGGTTCGAAATCTAGCTTGAATAGAGAGAGTGGGTTCAAGGATTTGCAACCATGCTTAAACATACTAGAGTTCAAGGGCTCGAAATCTAGCTTGAAAGAAGAAAATGGTTTAAGGATTCGCAACCATGCTTGAACGTACTGGAGTTCAAGGGTTTGTAATCTGGCTGAAATGAAGAGAATGGTTAGCTTCAGGAATGATAATTTTGATGTTGGCTGGGGATGAGTATTTATCCCTTGATCGATGATTTTGGAAACAAAAATTTTTGCCCCTTCGATCAAGGATAAAAACGGCTTGATTGCTCTGCCCCTTGGAAACTTGACTGTTCTGCCCCGACATTGTGTCGTCTATGCTTTGAGAGCGAACCTGGTTCGAAGAGACCTGGTGATAGCAGTGGGTCCCTACACTTGGATTGGTTGCGATGCATATGCATATAAATTGTGCGTGTTTACTTTAAACGTATGCATGTATGTGTAGATGCATGAATAGTCCTAAATGTATGTATACATGCAACATGTGGCTTATGCTTTATCCTCGGTATCCGTGCGAGGCCGGAGACAGAATTCGCGGCTTGTGACTGGCCCTGATAATAACCCAGGTGACCTAATCCGATTGTTCCGACGTGTCTTCTGACCGACTGACTATTATGCCGATCCAGGTATTAGAGGAGTTGGCCGTCTTAAGTGACTTTCCACTTTACCCTCTGTATCTTCTGAAGCATTGTCAGGCTCAGTGGATCAGGGTAATAAGCCGTGCCGACGGATGGTCGGTTTGGTTAAGCAAGAAGATGAGAGTGAGACTTTGCATTTCCGTACCGCATAACAGGGGTTTCTACGATATTGTCACGGGCATGAATACAATGTCCTATTGATGGACGTTTATATGTAGTGGCATGGTGTATGCAAGATGAACATCTGATTAGAAGTCCAAACATGCACAATATTGCAATGATGACATCAGAATGAGTATAACAGGGAGTATGACAGTGACTCTGACTTTGTATATCATCCCTCTACTGTTGCCGACACATCCTTTTGGTTTTCCGCGTCAACAAAAGTTTTTCTTTTTTTGAAAAAGATTCTGTGATGGGCATCTTGTCTGCGTTGATCCCTTTCACAATGGTTTGTCTTGAGATCAGAAAATACACCTTGATGTGTTCACTGCGACCTACAATGATACTGCTGTTGATGATACCCAGTGGTTCGGCTTTTTACTTGCCCCTGGTATTATAGGTTTGTGTTTGGGGAGTGTTATAGGTTTGTGTTAGGGGAGTAAAACACTTCTACAGACAGGGTTCGCTGCGCGATGTAGCCCGTAAGTGAACATTGACATGCAATGACACAACAAATGCATATTGAACACCAAAGTTGAATACAAAGCATTCATGACATAATGAATGCGGATGCATTAAGAAAATCTAAAATGTGGCTCTGCTTTTAATTGATGCTCCTTCAAATTACCAATATGCCCTTTTGGTTTTACACATTGGATTTTTTTTATAAGCCTGATCACCGGATAGAGATGCTATCGTGGATGGACAACCTAGGATGAATTCAATTAACCACTGGATTCTCCTGCGGTCTGATGCCGTATTCATGTTTCCAATTCACCCCAGATTTCAGTTTAGACATGGTTCCCGAAGACTGAATCCTTGAGATAGTTGGTAAATGCGACTTTCCTTTGAATATGAGCACAACAGACTTTGTAAGCTTTCCTGTTGATGGTATCGTCCCATTCACGGTTGTTGAAAGCTTTGTAAAGCCAAGTTGTCCCAACACTGTTGGTGAAGTTCACAAATGCATAACCAAAATTTCCTCCAGCCTTGAAATCCATAGGCAAATGGAGGAAATCATAAGTAGGCTTCCCTTTGGACTTATTTTTGTTTCCCTCCAGACAATGCTTGTCCAGAATTTGCAGCAGATTATGTCCTTGACACTGATCTAGTAGATTTTTTATCATCAGGCTTGTTTTTCCGCCAAGATTAACTTCAATCTCTTTTTTATTCAGCTTGGTCTCTTCAATAGTCAATTTCTTGGGCGACCACTGTTGTTCCTTTTCACCTACAGCAACTATTTTCTTCTTACTCTGGAATCTCGGAGCTATATATTTCATTTTCCCCCTTTTCAGCATTGTTGAACTCATTTGAAGCATACTCATATCCAAATCCTCTATCTATCATCAAATCAAAACCCTTCCCACTATCTGAGGGTGCCAAATAATTAGCCTGGTGAGTTTAGATTGAAGAGAAAGGGCGTGGGATTAAATGGTATCCCCAATTCAGTACAGGTTGATGATAAACAAAGACGGATTGAAACGGCGCCATAACCACATGCTCCAACGCCCTTCCGCTGACGAGATGATGCGGAACAAAAACGATATGGAGCAGTATTGGGGTTCAACTTCTTGTTAGAAGCCATTGAAGGTAGAAAATAAGGCTTCACAGGATCGGTTCAAGTTCCAGAGAGAAGATGAAAGATAAAAGATGAAAGTGAAGGAAAGACAATAAAGGGAAGACAAAGGTGTTGAAGGCAAATGGAGAAGACAGAGGGGAGAATGAAAAGGGAACTGCTTTGGGTAAAGACACCTATCTTCTCTGTCACGGCGCGAAGTTAACTTTTCAGAACAGGCAAAAATGTACTTATCTCCATTGTCTCAACCCATTGACCCCGACATTTCATGCAATAGGTGGGCCACCCCCAGATTCATCAAGCACTCAACAGGGTTTGACTCTATGATTGAAGAGAGTGCAACTTTAGACCAGGAGCAGAAATTTGACTGTAAGAGAGAGCTGAGTTCTTCCATGGGTGCTCCTTTTTTTTTTTTTTTTTTTTTTTTTTGAAGAAGCTAAATCCAAACCACAGCCATCTGTTGATTTTCCTACTGCATTCAGATCCATGTATGTCATGCGTGTTTGATATGTATTTTTGGATGAACAATGCATATGTAATGTCATATGCACATGAATGCCACACAAACAAGACTATACATGCACTAAAACTAATGTCTGCTTCAGAGTTTTACAGCATGGTGGGTGGCGAAGGTCATTTGGATTTTTTAGGGCTTGGTGCTTTTTGATGGATTTGGTTTTTGATGTGAGATGCTTTTTCCGAGCATGAATTAGGTTCAAAGGTTCATTTTGGGGCTCGGTTCTGAAACTTGGCTATGGTCCCTGGTTTGGAATGATTTGAGTGTATTGTGGGATGTCCAAGTTGAAACTTTTAGGGCAAGACCAACAGCATTTTTGGATCGTGGTTTGTAGGGATCACTGATCTAGGTTGGCAATTGATTCGATGGAAGTGGTGCCATCCCATTATTTGCTTGGTAGACTTCTTCCCTTTTTTTTATTAAGGAAAGGGCTTAACCGAAGTCGGGTTCACTTATAGATTCCCTGTAAGACTCAGATTGATGTCATGCATCTTAATATTATGCGTGATGGACATGTCATCTATGATGATCAAATGCATGCTTAATGCCATATACATGTAATCACCACATAAGTAAGAAAAATAACAATATGCATTGCATTCAAAATGAGTTCAATACACTTTACAAAAAAAATGAGTTCCCTACGGGAAGGAGCCTCTAAAGGTATTGATCTCGCAACGTCTGACTATTCCTTATCCGGGCACTGCCCCACTCTCGTCAGATCAGGCTTAGGAGTTCTTCGTCATATTCCTCTCTCCGGGAGGTTTGAGGAATTTCCTTGCCAGTCTCCTTGGTTGTCCCCGGTTGCTCATTAGTAGTGGATGGCACCTTTAACCTTCCCTCATCAACCAACTTCTGGATCTCTTTCCTTAAAACATAACAGGCATTGGTTCGGTGACCTGTCACTACGTGATAGGTGTAGAAGTTGTTCTTTTGATCCGGTACCGGCTCCACATATGGCTTGACGCTTTGCAGTGAACCCTCTTTTCTGCACTTGGCAAATAATCGGCTCAGTGAGATAGGCCATGGGGATATGCCCTTTCCGTCACTCTTGGGGAGTGAGCCCCTGGTTGGTCGCAGAACAAGGCCAGTGTTGGCTTTGAGGGGGGTTTTCGATTCTGCTTCACCAGGTAACCCTTTTATTACTCCCTCAAGCTCAATCACACGTGCCTCCAATTCAGAGCACCTTGTCGTCAGCTTTTCCACCTTGTCCAGGTCACCTCCTAGCATTTCCTTCAACATTGCCGCTGCCTCTTCCCTGACCACCTTTCGGAATCGTGATGAGGCAACATAATCATCTAGGATATCTGTTACGGTGTTGAAGTTCACTGGGCCAGCCATTCTCAAGACTCCTTCCCTTTTCCGTCCTAATAAAAATACCTGTTAGCATTGGCCGGGACATACGCACGGAGAATACCAAGTCAAGGGATGATACGGGCATGAGTTCGAGATGTGATGCATGTATGCGTGAACGATGATTTCATGTGATGCCATGTCATGTTATGCAATCCTAAGCTAGTCAAGTGCACACAAAACTAAGAATGGAGACATGCAAGATTCAATGAATGCTGTTGATAAGGCTATATGCTGAAGCATAGCGTGGCATATAAATATACACCATATGGATAAAATGACACACAGGGTGTCCACGGATCGAAGCAAGGTGATACTTACGAAGGACTTACATGTAGAGCATATCTTACACGGGAGGAGAGTTGACATTTGTAACGGTACGCGTAGAGCAGATCTTACACGGGGAAGAGATGTAGTGTTTAAAGCGGTACATGTAGAGCGTGTCTTACACGGGAAGAGGTTTAATGTTTAGAGCGGTACGTGTAGAGCATGTCTTACACGGGAAGAGGTTTAATGTCTAGAGCGGTACGTGTAGAGCGTGTCTTACATGGTGGATGGTTTAGTGTTTAGAGCGGTACGTGTAGAGCGTGTCTTACACGGGGGAAGGTTTAGTGTTTAGAGCGATACGTGTAGAGCGTGTCTTACACAGGGGAAGGTTTAATGTTTAGAGCGATAAATGTAGAGCGTGTCTTACACGGGAAGAGGTTTAGTGTTTAGAGCGATACGTGTAGAGTGTGTCTTACACGGCGGAAGGTTTAATGTTTAGAGCGATACTTGTAGAGCGTGTCTTACACGGGAAGAGGTTTAATGTATAAAGCGGTACGTGCAGAGCTTGTCTTGCATAGGAAGATTGGAATGACATGTGTAGAACTTAGTCTTACACGGGGAGGAATGATAGAGTTTAAAGCGGTACGTGCAAAGCTTGTCTTGCACCAGAAGATTTGGAACAGCACGCACTTAGTCTTACATGGGGAAGAATGATAGAGTTTAAAGCGGTACGTGCAGAGCTTATCTTGCATGGGAAGATTTAGAACGACAAGTGTAGAACTTAGTATTACACGGGGAGGAATGATAGAGTTTAAAGCGGTACGTGCAGAGCTTGTGTTACACGGGAAGATTTGGAACGACACGTGTAGAACTTAGTCTTACACGGGGAGGAATGATAGAGTTTAAAGCGGTACGTGCAGAGCTTGTCTTGCACGGGAAGATTTGGAACGACACATGTAGAACTTAGTCTTACACGAGGAGGAATGATAGAGTTTAAAGCGGTACATGCAGAGCTTGTCTTGCATGGGAAGATTTGGAACGACACGTGTAGAACTTAGTCTTACACGAGAGGAATGATAGAGTTTAAAGCAGTACGTGCAGAGCATATCTTGCACGGGAAGATTTAGACGACACATGTAGAACTTAGTCTTACACGAGGAGGAATGATAGAGTTTAAAGCAGTACGTGCAGAGCTTGTCTTGCACAGGAAGATTTGGAACGACACGTGTAGAACTTAGTGTTACACGGGGAGGAATGATACAGTTTAAAGCGGTACATGCAGAGCTTGTCTTGCACGGGAAGATTTGGAACGACACGTGTAGAACTTAGTCTTACATGGGGAGGAATGATAGAGTTTAAAGCGGTACGTGCAGAGCTTATCTTACATGGGAAGATTTAGAACGACACGTGTAGAACTTAGTCTTACACGGGGAGGAATGATAGAGTTTAAAGCGGTACATGCAGAGCTTGTCTTGCAGGGGAAGATTTGGAATGACACGTGTAGAACTTAGTCTTACACGGGCAGGAATGATAAAGTTTAAAGCGGTACGTGCAGAGCTTATCTTGCACGGGAAGATTTAGAATGATACGTGTAGAACTTAGTCTTACACGGGGAGGAAGTGTAGAGTTTGATGTGATACGTGCAGAGCTTGTCTTGCACGGGAAGATTTAGAACGATACGTGTAGAACTTAGTCTTACACGGGTAGGAAGTGTAGAGTTTGATGTGATACGTACAGAGCTTGTCTTACACGAAAAGATTTGGAGCGGTATGTGTAGAGCTTGTCTTACACAGGGAGGAAGGGTAAAGTTTGATGCGATACGTGCAGAGCTTGTCTTACACGGGAAGATTTGGTATTTGGGTGTGCGGGACACAAGGATAGGATTTCTAATGATTATGGAAGACCTAAGGGGTTTTATGAAGTTTCTAGCGTTTTTGGAACATTTAAATGACTTAGTGCATGCGGTAAAGTACTTGGTACTTGTGAAATGCTTGAACATTGTGGAGTGCTTGAATGTTTGATGGATGAATGAGATGTACATCGTGAGATAATTATGATGATCTCTATGTTTTTATTGTTTGACTTTGGACATTCCAAGTGCACCCAATGCTATGCAAAAATGCCACATGTGGACCGCCACACGGATGAGAGTTCGGTGCTTTTGGGGCACCTAATAAGTTTCGTGAAATGGTCGCGTGTGTATCGACACATGGACAGAGTTTGACACTTTGTAGGTCTATGAGACGATATGAAATGGTCACATGGGATCGGCCCATGGACAGAGTTCTGATGCTTTTGAGCATATGAAATGAAATGATATTATGAGAGAGTTGCGTGTAACGGGGACACGGACAAAGATTCGGCATTCAAGGAACACCTTTTTATGATTTGGGATATTATGAAATGCCCCTACATGCGTACTAATCCGGCACTCGGGGAGCACCTTGAATGATATAGTAATGTCGTGAAGTAACCGGATGTGGATCACAGTGTTATATGATGTTTATGACGGATGGATATTATGTCATGAAATGCATCATGTGGATTGTCACACGGGAATATACCTAGGACCATTGTGGTCTCTATTGAATGAAACGATTTGGTGGAATGGCCGAATGCAATCTGGTGCATTGGCAGAACACGGGTATTTTAGGGTACCCGATATATGATGGAATGATATGATCATGATGGGCGTCCTTGGAATGCCCCTAATTTAATTTAGGTGATATGTCGTGAATGCTTATGACACACAAAATGCAAATGGCTGCATAAAAACGTGGTTAGGATGCATGACACACATAATTATGTTATGTATGCTATGTGAAAAAATGCTAATCACGTAAATACAATGTTATGGCTGAAAAAGAAATGGTTAGTATGAATGGCAAGCGAGTGATTTAATGATTTCATACAAAAATAAAATGCAAATGCCTGCATAAAAATGTGGGTTAGTATCACACAAAATGTTCGATGTGTGGAAAATGTCATATGTATGATAAATATGAATTATGGTATGGAGTGAAATGTCGAAAGGCATGTAACACGTAGCACACGAAGCGAATACTTCCAACCTTATTTCTCCAAGCGTGGTCGGTCTCAAAAATTTCTAACCGAGTCCTAGGTGGGATTCACTTCGATCATCAACCGGGGATGATGAAGGCACAATATATATTATTATTCACACAATTATTTTGGTATCCTGAGGGAATCCAACTAGGGCTGCCTATATGAGTTTAGTCCAAGTCGGGTTAAAAATCAAGGTTCCCATAGCAAAATATACTCCTCACTTCTCCTCACTCAAGGGTCCGAACGAAGGGGTTCGTACGAGGCTATGGGTGGTGTTTCGTATCCGTACCCCTAAGACCATGAGGAACAAAGGCGACACTTCAACAATCCACCGGGCTAAAAATGGATACTAAATCTAATGCAAGCATGTCTAGCTAAAGATGCAAAACGAAATACCAATCGAGAATCATCCACCTTATTTTAATTAGACATTTTTCAGGGCTTGTCAAATTCTTTTAAGTTTTTAAGAAAACTTTTTAAGACATCCCCAGCAGAGTCGCCATTGTGAGCGGATGATGCGTTTTCGACGGGACGTGAGACTCCTTTTCGGAATGGGCGCCACGATCTCAAGTGGGCCCCTCCCTTGCATGGGGTTTTCATGAATGGAAATTCGCGTTTTGGAAAATACATGGAATTAATGCATAAAAGAACCAAGACCTGAGTCTCGATGAATATTGTAGAGTCACCACCCGGCTTAGCTTAATCGGGAAATTCTTATGCAGCTGAACCGGACGAACGGTCGCTACACTATCAAGAGATTCGGGTCCGGACAAGTCCCTTATTTCGTGTCTAATTAAAATAAATATTGCCAATGTTCTCAAATGGTATTTCAAAATCTAAAGTCAATTTTATTGAATATAAAAGGCATACAGCACGCATACAAATAGAGTGAAATAGTAAATAATTAAATTATTACAACTCGATTGAATAAAAAATAAAAAACTCTCGCCTCACTTTACAAGCGCCTAATATACACAAGAATCTAGAAAGATACAATCGCCTAGGATACACGATTTATTCTATTAAATACATCAAAAAAATAAAAATAAAATAAAAGCTACAAAACAGAGGGTTAGCACAATATATATATCACGCCACAAATAGGACTCAAGCAGACAGAATTGGGAAGTCAAGAATTGGGGGCATGCATTTAGGGGATAACCAGGTTGGCTTGGCATGCGACTGTAACGAGTCCAAACTCAGAATCTTACCAAAACTCTATTTGAAGAAAACTGGGAAGAAAACGCTGGAAATCAAGAACACTCGTATGACTATATATACATTCGTACGACTGTTCATCAAATTCAAGAACAGTCTATTTCCAGAACAAAAACACAGAAAAATGGATAGAAATGCAGAAAAAGCACACCAATCACCCAGAAAGCTTGTAAAAGAGAGGGGAAAAGGAATTTTTACCTCTTTGGCGTGCGTCCACTGTAGGATTGACCCCTGGTGTCGCTCCAATCCACTAAAATCTGCACCTTTCTCCTTGAGTTAGGGTTAGGGATTTTGGGTCTAGAGATTCCAAATGCAAGGGTTTCTTAAAGATCAGTTCTTTCTTTCTTTGTTTCTCTTTTTTTTCTTTTTCCCTCTTTTTCTTTCTTTCTTTTTCCATCCCCCTTTTTTGTCTGTCTCCCTTTTTTTTCTGCTTTTTCAGCTTTTGAGGTATGGGTTGGCTTACCTACCGTGATCTACAATCGTACGACTGTAGTTTAGTTACAGTCGTACGACTGTAGCTATAGTCGTATGACTATACTCTTTTTTTTAAATAAAATTCCAGTGCTTACAACTACACCGGTGTAGAATGATACTGTCTAATCACCTCCTATAGCTAAGAAAGAAGACATGGTGGTGGACCAACTGAAAAGGACACGGGCTCATGCTAGTGTGTGCACCTGGTTATGGAATCAAAGAGGCACCAGGAGGCGATGGTTAAACAATTGATGGAGATGGATGCCAACCCTACTATGTCCCCGGATGAGGTGTGTGCAATGATCAGGGGAATGGATTTGAAGGCCAACAGGGCCCCAGAGATCAGTTTTGGAGTAGAGGACCTCCCGCCCGAAGGGGTTAATCACAACAGAGCTCTGTACTTAAGGGTGGAAGTCATGGATAAGGTGATGCCGAGTGTGATGGTGGACGACGGCTCAACCTTGAATATCTGTCCTTCTCAGATCCTGCCTTTCTTGGGGGTGAGTGCTGAAGCTCTTTGTCAGTCCAACACTATTATTAGGTCTTATGATGATAGCAAGAGAGCTGTGTTGGTAACCTTCGAGACTGAAGTTAAAGGCGGGGAGGTCAAATTAAAGCATTGTTTACCGTGATCAACATTCCTGTCACCTTCTCTCTACTCTTAGGGAGACAGTGGTTCCATGCTCTTAGAGGAGTTCCATCAACTTTGCACCAGAAGGTGAAATTCTTGATTGATGGGAAAGTAGTAACAGTTGAAGCAGATGAACCTTCTGTAGTGGCTGCATTAAGTGCCACCGAGCAGCCGGTGATGGGGTTTCAAGTTGCTATGATCTCTGACAAGCCGGAGTTTCCGGACTAGATTCATAGGTATTTCGCCAAGCAGAATTACGAACCAAGAAAGGGATTAGGGGCCAAGCAACAAGGGATCCCAGAATTTAATATTGAGACTGGCAAATACAGACAGTTTGGGCTGGGATATCAAGAAGGAAGGGCCAAGCAAGAGCGGAAGCATGTGAATCTGGTGGACACTTTCGTCTGGGCTACAGAATTAGTGTATGACAGGACTCTTGAGCCGGTAACAGTAGAGGGAGGTCAGCTCCCGAGGTTTGAAATCTTTGTTGATGTGGTTGATTTCAGCAAGTATGGAATGGAGCCTGTTGTGAGCATGCTGCAAGCCGGAGTAAAGGATGAGAGCAAAAAGGTTCAGAATCAGAAAGTTGTCGACCAAGTTAGGATTGAATTCGGGGATAAAGGAGAAGCCTTCTAGAAGACCGACATGGTGAGGAACGAGATGGAAGTGGCTATGGGGGCCATTACAAGGGCACTATCCACTTTGATGAGGCCAAACAAGGGTTCAGAAAAGAAAGCACCACTTGCTGAGGGGACACATGAAGAGCTAGTGGAGGAAGCGGTGAAGGAGCTCACTAAGCTAGTCATGAAAGGCAAGGTTGAGATGCCAGAGGAAGGGCTGACCGAGAAACAAAAGGAAGACCTGGAAGGAGACTTGGGGTACCTATTTGAAGAGTTCGACTGTGCTGCTATTGACGAAGATCTTTCGTATGTGGAGGAAGGAAACTTTTTGAATGTATCTGCTTTTTCTATTTTTGATGTGAACAATTTTGCCTATAAGGCACACAATGCAATAAAATCTGATTTTGCTTACTTGTGTGATGTTTTTCCGGATGGAACTGTGCATACATACAAACATTCATTTAATGTCTTTAGCATACATGATGCATCATTGCATGAAATGAACCTAGGAACAGATGATGAACCAAAGATGGTATCCATTTCGAAAGACCTCACCCCAGATGAGAGAAAAAAACTTGTAAAAATCTTGCAAAAACACGTCAAAGCCTTCGTTTGGTCCTACAATGACATGCCTAGGGTTGACAGGGAAATTGCAGAGCATAAAATCCCTACAAATCCAAAAATGAAACCACTTAAGCAGAAACTCAGACGACTTCGACCAGAATGGGCTGAAAAGGTTAAGGAAGAAGTAGCCAAACAGATAAAAGCCAAGTTCTTAGAAGTAGTAGAGTACCCAGAATGGTTAGCCAACATTGTGCTGGTTGCAAAGAAAGACGGTCGGGTAAGGGTCTGCGTGGATTACCGAGATCTAAATAGGGCATCTCCCAAAGATGACTTTCCGCTTCCTCATATTGACGTTTTGATCGACAGTGCCACCAGAGCAGCTATGTACTCCTTCATGGATGGTTTCTCTAGGTATAATCAGATTTTGATGAATGTGATCGACAAGGTGAAAACGGCCTTCATCACGGAACGGGGAGTTTACTGCTACAGGGTTATGCCTTTCGGGTTGAAGAATGCTGGGGCAACTTATCAGCGGGTAGTCACGACACTTCTACATGATATGATCCACAAGGAGGTTGAGGTTTATGTGGACGATATGTTGGTAAAATCTATGACCCGGGAAGAGCACCTAGCTATCCTAGATAGATTTCTAACCAGAATCGAGAAGTACAATCTTTGTGTCAACCTGAAGAACTGTGTATTCGGGGTAACTTCTGGGAAATTACTTAGTTATATAGTCAGCCAAAAGGGAATCAAAATGGATCCTGACAAAATTAAGGCCATCAGGGAAATACCAACATCGTAGTCAGAAAAAGAAGTAAGGTCGTTCTTGGATTCACTACAATATGTCAGTCGGTTTATTACAAGATTGACCATAGTTTGCGAGCCAATTTCCAGGCTACCGAAGAAGAACCAGCCCGTAAAGTGGAATGAGCAGTGTCAGATAGCCTTCGACAGAATTAAAGCTTATTTGATGAACCCTCTAATTTTAAAACCCCCAATACCAGGCAAGCCTTTGATTCTGTACTTGGCCATCGAAGAGACTTCTGTAGGAGCCATGTTGGTGTAAGAGCAAGAGGATGGACACGAACGTGCAATCTATTACTTGAGCAAGAAGCTACTAGAGTATGAAACTAGATATATGATAGTAGAAAAGACCTATACAGCTATGGTATGGTTGACAAAGAAGTTAAGGCACTACTTCCAATCGTATAAGGTTCAGGCGGTAGCCAAGGTGGATCCCATGAAGTACTTATGCCAAGCTCCAGTGCTAGTGGGGAAGTTATCAAGGTGGCTGCTTTTGTTGTCAGAATTCAACATAGAATATGTGACAAGAAAGACAATTAAAGGGAGAGCCGTAGTAGAATTTCTAGCCAACCAGCCAATAGATTCAGACTATGTGGAGAACTTAGAATTCCTCGACGAACAATTGGTAGTGATAGAAGAAGAGTCCAACAGATGGGTGATGTATTTTGATGGGGCAGTGAATAAACACGGCGTAGGTTTGGCGGTAATCATTGCTACACCGGAAGGAGAAATCATTCCCCTGGCAAGGCGACTTGACTTTCAAGTGACCAATAATGGGGCAGAGTACGAAGCATGTCTCTTTGGTATTGATGCCCTGATCGCATTAGGGGCAAATGAGGCATTAGTCATTGGGAACTCAGCTTTGGTGATTTGGCAGGTTACCGGAGACTGGGAAATAAAAGAAGAATCACTCCGGCCATTTTTGTGCAGCCATTTGCATTTTGTGTGACATAAGCATACATATCATCTCATCTCATTTAAATTAGGGACATCCCAAGGATGCCCATCATGATCATTTCATTTCATGACATATCGGGAGTCTCAAAACTGCCCATGTTCTGCTCGTGCACCGGATTGCACTCGGCCATTTCACCAAATCCTCTCATTCAATAGAAACCACAATGGTCCTAGGTTTATTTCCGTGTGGTGATTTACAAGAGGCATTTCATGACACCATGCTCATTTACCATAAATATCACGTGACACTGTGGTCCACATCGGATCACTTCATGACATTATTACATCATTCAAGGTACTCCTCGAGTGCCGGATTAGTACACATATAAGTCCATTTCATAACATCACCAAATCATAAAAGGTGTTCCCCGAACACCGAACCTCTGTCCATGTTCCTATTACACGTGACTTTCTTATAACATCACTTCATATCACATGCCTCAAAAGCATCAGAACTCTATCTGTGGGGTGGCCCCCATGTGACCATTTCATGTCATCTCATAGACCTACAAAGCGTTGAAACCCTGTCCGTGTGTCTGCATACAAGCGACCATTTCACAAAATTCACTAGGTACCCCAAAGGCACTGAACCCTTGTCGGCGTGGTGGTCCACTCGTGATCTTTTGCATGTCATTGGGTGTTCTTGGAATGTCCAAAAATAATAATAATAAATAGAAATCATCTTCATCATCATCTCTCATCACGCCATTTCACCCATTCATCATAAATCATCTTTAATGCCTCATTTTTCATGTCATCATCCCATTCACTCATTGTCCCTGACATTTCCCATATGATGTCAAGCAGAGTAAACTGGATCGACCTAGGACAAGATCTCAAGCTCTGAGGGATGTTGGGGAACAAAGAGCAGTAGAAATAGAAAGTGAGTCTGACTCCGGGGAAGAATTTGACACGGCCAATCCAACACCAACTCTTGCTGATGCCTTGAAGGATTTTCTAAGATCTCAGGATTTTCGTGATATGCTGAAGGAGGAAATGCGAGCTGTTGTGAGAGAAGCCCGGGAAACTAGCGCTAGTGGGGCCAGAAAGGAGAAACAGACTGAATCATCTCAGCAGGGTGCCGATACCTCGGCTATTTTGGAGAAGCTGTAAGAAATTGAGGCAGCTATGGAAAGAAAAATAAAGGCAAAGTATTCTGAGCTAGATGAAGTTGTGGCCCAGTTGAAGAAAGGAGCCAGTGTCAGTTCTGAATCTGAGAAGGCGATTAATGTGGATGCCATGATTAACAAAGGCATCGAGACTTTTCCTATTGGCTATCAAGGCCAAAGGTTCCTTCTTACAAGGGAATGGGTTCACCAGAGGCCCATGTGAATCTCTACGCCAGAGTCATGTTGACGGCAGGTGCCACTAAGCAACAACTGATTAATCTCTTCCTGACTACACTTGAGGGAGGAGCATTGGGTTGGTATAATTCTTTGTCAGAGGAAGAGCAATCAGACTGGCAGGCTTTATCGGCGGCCTTTATCAAATATTACAGCTTCAACACAAAGATCCAGGTGAAGCTATATGATTTGGAACGAATTAAGCAAAAGCCCAATGAGTCTTTTGATGAATACTATCAACGGTGGATGAATAAGATGATATTGCTGAAAAACCGCCCTGATGAAGATGAATTGATCCAGAAGCTGATTGACGGCAATAGGGACATCTTCAAGAACAATATGAAGTTCCCTCCATTTAATGAGCTTAGTGAAGTATACAGAATCACCATGAAAATCGAGCGAGATAAGGAAGAGAAAGCAGCAAGCCATAAAAGTGGTAGGAGTTCAGGGTATAGTTCTGGATACAGGTCGACGGCTGCAGCTGGGTCTGGTAGCGGCTCTAACTGAGGTTCTGGAGGAAAAGGGGGGCAGTCTTTAAAGGTAAAGCAGGTTGAGGTTGCCGCAGTAACCCAACAGCCATGCAATCAAAGCAAGAATCCAGGAGGACAGGGTATATCCCCTTGGAATCTCCCATTGGTCAAAATCTTTACGAAGTGCAAAAACGGGGGATTGTTGGAGTCCCTGAAGCCATTTGAAAAGCCCGCTGATGCGGATAAAGATAATTTCTGTACGTAACATGTTGTGACTGGCCACAGAACTAATAATTGCTACAAACTGAGGGACGCTATTCAAAGTTAATTAATGATGGGAAATTGCAAGAGCCCCCTAAACCTGGTACGAAAACCAATCCGTTGCCAATATTTGAGAAGCGGGTTAACATGGTACACTCAGGATTGCCAACTAATTTCATTTTTGCTCAAGTCCTTTGGGCGAATCCTGCTATCCAGTCTGTAGCAATTCGTAAAGCTAAAGTAGAGTCAAGATGTGTGGGGCAGACAGAACAGAAAGGAATCAAGCTGGTGAGCTTGAATGATCTCGACTCGGAGGACAAATATGAGGAGTTTGGCGGGGATGAGGCAGTTAAGCCTCCAGTTATTGAAAAGCTAAAATTTCAAGAAGTTCAGAATGTGACCTGAAGCGGCAGGGTTTATCAACCAACAGCCTAACCGAAGGATAAGGCCCCGATTACTGGGTTGGGTAGTACATCAACATAGGAGGGGGTTGAGGAAGAAGACTTGGTTATTTCTCAGTTGAAGAAAACCCCTACCCAAGCTAGTTTGTGGCATCTAATTTTGACCTCCAAGGAATATATGGCATCCTTAGTGAAGAAGTTGTCAAAAATTGAAGTTTCTCCCATTGCATCGCCGAAAGCCATGTGTTGTTTGTTGGATAAGATCCATTCTGGGGCTCCCGACATCATTTTCTTCTGAAAAAGACCTTCCTAGTGAGGGAAAAGCCCACAATAAGGCCTTCTACATCAGAGCCCATGTGATGGACAAAATAATGCCATGTGTGATGGTGGACGACGGATCGGCACTGAACATATGTCCGTCGAAAATGCTACCATGTTTGGGTCTGAATGAAGATGCTTTGAAGAAGTCCTCTACGGTGATTTGGGCATATGATGACTCCAAAAGAACTGTAATTGGGACTTTTGAGACTGAAGTGGGGGTTGGGCTAGTCAAGTCAATGGTCGTTTTCACTATGTTAGACATCCCAGTCACTTTCTCCCTGCTGTTGGGAAGACCATGGTTCCACCCGTTAGGAGGTGTCCCTTCTATTCTGCATCAGAAGATAAAATTCTCGATAAATGGTGAGATTGTGACTGTTGAGGCGGATGCCTAATCCATGATTACTGCTGTAAATGAAAGAGCTGTACCATTTGGCGGGTTCCAAATCGCCATGGTCAGGGAAGAGGAGGCCACGGACGCTCCAATGGTCATTTATGAAATTTATATGCTAGAGTGGCTATCCAGATATTTGCACAAGCAGAACTTTATACCGGGCATGGGACTCGAAATTAACCTCCAAGGGGTGCTTGAGTGTAACATTGACTCAGGAAAGCTGAAACAGTTTGGGCTAGGGTATGTAGAAGAGACATCTTACCAGCAGAATCAGATAAAAGGCAAGAACGGCAAGCCTATGATGAAACCATTCAGAAAGGCAGGAGAAGAGCTGTATAATAGCAAGGCTGAGCCGGTGAAGGTCGAGAACATTGAATACCCCAGCTTTGAGATATTTTCTGATGTCGTAGACTTCGAGAAGAGTTAGGAAGAACCAGTGGCACCCGTGGTGGTGGAAAAGGTAGTCGCTGAGTCTGTTGTTCTACAACAAGAGCTCCCTGAAGAGATAACAGAAGCAGTAAAGATACCCAAGCAGAAAGCTGAAGAGAAATTCTGCGATGAACCTATAGAGGCAATTTCAGAGGCACTGGCTGCTGCCTTAAGCAAAGCATTTGGGAAGTCTAAAGAAGGGTTCAAAGAAGAGCTAATGACCAAGGTAAACTTGGATTCTGTGGTTGCTGAGATAGCTGAGATCATGAAGAAGGCTAAGGCACAGATGGCTGAAATTGAGAAGACCACTATTCCTGCTGAACAAGGAGCCGAAGTAGTTGTAGATCTGGATGATGTCCTGGAGCTGAATGGGAAAGATGAACAAGCTCAAAGCCCTCCGCCTGTGGAGGATGAAAATGATTTTGTTGTATCTATTTCTTCCATTTTCAAGATCAATGATGTACTCTATAACAAGTTTAACGCAATGAAATCTCAGTTTGCTTACTTGTGTGATGTTTATCCTGATAATTCTGTGCATGCATTTAAATCACCATCAAGCCTATTTAGCATACATGACACTACAATGCATGAAATCAACATAAGTACAGATGAAAACCCCAAAATGGTATTCATTTCACATGAGCAAAAAGCCGAGGAAGAGAGAGAATTAACAAGAATATTGCAAAAACATGTTAAAGCTTTCGCTTGGTCATACGAGGACATGCCAGGTGTAGACACAGAAATAGCAGTTCACAAGATCCCAATGGACCCTAAGTTCAAGCCAGTGAAGTAGAAACGAAGAAGATTAAGACCAGAGTGGGCTACGTTGGTGAAAGAAGAAGTGGCTAAGCAGATAGAAGCCAAATTCCTCGAAGTGGTGGAGTATGCAGAATGGCTAGCCAACATCATCCCAGTACCTAAAAAGGATGGAAGGGTCAGAGTATATGTCGATTGCAGGGATCTGAATATGGCATGCCCAAAGGATAATTTTCCACTGCCTCATATCGATGTCCTGGTAGATAGTGAAGCTAAAGCGGTGATGTATTCCTTCAAGGATGGGTTTTCGGGATACAACTAGATCCTGATGGATGTGATTGATAAGGTGAAGACATCATTCATCATAGAGTCGAGCACATTCTACTATAAAGTAATGCCCTTTGGATTGAAGAACGTTGGAGCCACTTACCAGAGGGCTATCACAACTTTATTGCATGATATGATCCATAAAGAAGTCGAAGTGTATGTTGATGATATGCTTGTTAAATCAATGACCCGGGAGGAACATCCTGTTATCCTAGATAGATTTCTCACACGTATTAGAGAGTATAACTTGCGACTCAACCCTAAGAAGTGCATATTTGGAGTCACATCAGGGAAGCTATTGGGTCATGTAGTCAGCCAGAGAGGAATAGAAATGGACCCAGATAAAATCAAAGCTATTCGAGATATGCCAGCTCTAAAAATAGAGAAGGAAGTCTGCTCATTCTTAGGCTCCTTATAGTACATCAGTCGCTTCATAGCACGTTTAACCTCCACTTGTGAGCCAATTTTCAAGCTATTAAAGAAAGATCATCCGATTGTGTGGGATGATAGATGTCAAGTAGCATTTGAGAAAATTAAGGCTTATCTGGTAAATCCACCAGTTCAGAGCCCACCAATTCCAGGGAAGCCTTTGATCTTGTATTTGGTCGTTGAAGATTCCTTTGTAGAGGCGATGTTCACACAAGAACAAGATGACAGAAAGGAGTAGCCTATTTACTACCTTAGCAAGAAGCTGCTGGAGTACAAAACCAAGTACACATTGCTGGAGAAGACGTGTGTGGCAATGATCTGGCTGACCAAGAAGTTGTGCCATTATTTCCAGTCATACAAAGTGTAAGCAGTGGCCAAAGTAGATCCAATGAAGTATCTGTATGAAGCACCAATGTTGGTTGGGAAATTATCTATGTGGCTCTTGCTTTTGTCAAAGTTCGACATTGAATACATTACGAAGAAAACCATTAAAGGGCGAGCCGTAGCAGAATTTCTAGCAAATCAGCCACTGGAATCAGATTACACAGAGAATCTAGAGTTCCCAGAAGAACAGCTGGCAATGGTGGAAGTAAAGAGGTAGGTCATGTGCTTTGATGGTGCCGTGAACAGGAAGGGTGCTGGAATCGAGGTAATTATAGCGACACCAGATGGTGAAGTCATTCCTTTGTCAAAGAGGTTGGATTTTCCTATAACCAACAATGGAGCAAAGTATGAAGCATGCTTATTTGGGATGGAAGCTCTGTTGACACTGGGGGCAAATGACGTCTTGATTGTTGGAGATTCACTTCTGGTGATTAGACAAGCTCAAGGTGAATGGGAGCTGAAAGAAGAAGCCTTACGGCCCTACTTGGAACTGCTACAGTACAGAAAAGAGCTTTTCGGCCAATGTGAATTCAGACATGTCCCCAGAGATGAGAACAAGATGGTTGATGTGCTAGCAACACTGTCTTCTATGTGGGAGAACCTAGAAGAAACTCAAGTACAACCACTGGTTATAGCAACTTCCAGGCAACCCTGCTTTGAAGTACATGAAGTAATGGAATTGACAGTTGAAGAAAAGCCATGGTTCTTTGACATCTACCAGTATATGAAGGAAGGAAAATATCCAGAAGGAGCTAGTACTACTGATAAGGTGTCATTGAGCAAGCTAGCCAGTCAGTTCAGAATCTTTGAAGACAGACTATACAAGAGAACGGCAAATGGTGTTCTTTTGAGGTGCCTGACAGAGCAAGAGGCAGAAACAGTGATGCAGCAAGTACATGTAGGATCTTGCAGGCCACATATGAATGGACTCGCTATGGCCAGGAAGATAATGAGACAAGGGTACTTCTGGATGACTATGCAGGATGATTAAATAAGGAAAGTAAGAAGATGTCATGAGTGTTAGATCTATGCTAACATCAGTCATCTTCTGCCACTTGAATTACAGAATCTAGCATCTCCTTGGCCTTTTTCCGGAGGGATAGATATGATTAGAGAAATTCATACTGCAGCATCTAATGGACACCGATTCATAGTCGTAGTAGTTGATTACTTCTCAAAATGGGTGGAGGCAGAATCCTTCGCTAGTGTAACAGCCAAGCAAATGGTTAAGTTCATCCAGAATAACATCTTCACTCGATATGGGATTCCCCATCATATAGTGACTGACAACGGAGTGCAATTTCAAGGGGCAACAGCTGAGCTGCTTGCAAAACATGGTATTAAGCACCATATGTCTTCTCCATACAGACCCCAAGCTAACGGTGCAGTAGAAGCAGCCAATAAGGCAATAAAGAAGATCCTATCGAAAATGGTAACCACCTAGAGAGATTGGACTGACAAAGCGTATGCTCTTTGGGGTTACAGAAACAGTGTTAGAACGCCAACTTGGGAAACGCCCTATACCTTGGTATATGGTATGGAAGTAGTATTGCCAGTAGAAATAGAGCTTAAGTCACTCAGGGTCATCTTGGAAGCTCAGTTACCAGAGACTAAATGGGCTCAAGCTAGATACGAGCAGTTGGCGGTGTTAGATGAAAAGCGACTGAAAGCACTAGATCATTTGCAGATGTACCAATGCATAATGACTAGGGCTTATAATCGGAATGTGAAATGCCCTAGGCAGTAGTTGAAAGCAGGAGACTTGATTCTGCAACAATTAAGGCCTTCAAATGTTGATGTTCAGGGAAAATTCAGGCCTAACTGGGAAGGACCCTATGTTGTAAAGAAAGTGCTATCAAAAGGTGGTGTCAGCATCATGGACATGGATGGAAATGAGTTCAAAACCCTGTCAACCAGGACCGCTTAAAGCTTTATCATGTCTAATAAAAAAAAGAGTCTGCTAGGTTGAAAAATCGAAAAGAGTGGCTTAGGCAAAAGTTAAGAAACAAGAGAAAATGATCAGTCGGAAAATCTGAAAGGGACGACTGGTGACGGATTCTGGCTCTGTGTGGAGTTTATACCATTTTGGGAATTAATCCTTTCAAATGTACTCATTTTGATTTTATCAATAAAGTGAAATGTTTGTTTAAATATAATTTGTGTGGTTATGTCGAATGCATAAACAACGTTATCTTGCTTAGACATCCGCTTAAGGAAAGCGCCTTACATTTAACTAGTTGAACATATCACGTTATTTGACAATGAAAATGTACTAAATACATACAGTCTGAAATCCTTTATCACCCTTTAAATCTGACTCATCTTTCCAAAGAGCAACAGTGTTTGTCCAGGAACTTGGCTATTGAAGTAATCAAGCCTTTTTCCCACATCACCCCATCAACAAAAGGATTACGAGGCAAGTAGTCACAACACCATTTCAGTCGGCCTTTCTTCATCTTAAAAAAAAAAGCTTGCTGGGGTGAAAACCAAAAAGGCACCTCAGGTAAAAGTTAAAGCACTTCCAGATTCATAAATCACAGGGGCAAAGGGCAAAGTCTCTCCATCATTTCCCCAGCGGGGTCCTCCACATTACTCCCCAGCGGAACATTTACAAGGGACACTATGATCCTTTCCCCAACGGTTGTCACGTATCCCCAGGAGTCATTTTATTTCCCTAGCAGTCCTCATATGTTTTCAATGAGGAAAAGCTTTGTATGAAGAGTGTCTTACACCAGCCGGGGGCAAAACATATCTTCCCCAGCAGGAAGGAGGAACATCAATATTAAACAAACAACAAGAAATTTGTCCTTCAAAATCCACGTGCATATGCGTCATCATGCATACATACACAACATACACAGAGCATCATCCCAAGCTAGTCTTCATTCTTGATCGAAGGGGCAAAAATTTTTGTTCAAAATCTCTCGATCAAGGAACGAAGACTCACTATTTCAAATGCAGGAATTCGCCATCGCTATGTCGCACATGGATAATCACCAGTAGATCTGCCTCGGGTAACATAGACCTGGTATTGGCCCAGATCAGCTTCATGCCATAATCCCTAGTAGATACGCCTCGAGTAACATAGACCCAGAATCGGGCCAGATCGGCTCCATTCCAGATCTCCAACAATCCCGCCTCGGGTAACATAGACCCGGTATCGGCATATTTCATCATCAACTTTGCCTTGGGTAACATAAACCCTGTATCATCATATTTCATCATCAACTTCGCCTCGGGTAACATAAACCACGTATCGGCTTATTTCATCATCAACCTTGCCTCGGGTAACATAAACCCGGTTGTTGGGATTCATCATTGGAAAAATAATATGGCGCAGCGGAAAATACAGCGTTTAAAATTTCCTAGAATCCACGTATCGTGTCCAATTACAATTGATTAGAATAAAAACAATTTGAATCAAGAGAGATTAACTCACAAGATTTGTCTCTTCTAGAGACTGCTGTAGAATCGTTTCTTGAAACTGCGACCTCTAAAGTCTGGTGAACGACAAACTATTGAGCGGGACCCGGTGCTAGCCGAAGACGCGAAGGAATGGAGGATTAATACTAGGATTTTCGGCTGTTTTGGGGCTGCTCTTTGTGGCTAAAATTTCCAGCAATTAATTAGGGTTGAATTAGGTTTTTTTTTCTTAAGTGTGCCCTTATATACACACCTTGTCTAATTGGGTTTTAATTAGGTTAATTAAACCCAAGCCCACTAGGATTATAATTACATAAATAAACTTTAATTAAAAGTATGTACTATGTAATTTAATTCCATTTGGCTAAATTTAATTACCCCTAAATAATATTAAATCACACTTAAGTAAATACAATATATATATTTAATTTTCCTACTTAGGAAAATTATTTAATTAATTGTTTACTTTATGTAATTCAATTAATTGATAAATTAATTAATTACATTATATAAACTTATTAATTAAATTAAATTCAATCCAATGTTAATCAATTACCTTGACACCAAATGTCAACTAATCAATTAAAACATTCCTTCCAATGTACATTACATGTACAATTTCTATAAGTTCCGGCTCAGTTGATCTATGTGCACGATCCTATGGGTTTCTCTTTATATTGGCAGTAGGTCCAAGGCCCATAGACCGTAAGTGTGGTTCTAGCAAACCATTACAGCTCCCAATTAAGACAAAGAAGTAGCAGTCTTTAGAAGATACTCACCCGGTAGTAATCTCATAGTGTCCTTTGCCTAACGATATTGATATGAATAAACAAGAGGCATGGTGTCTTTCATCTTCTTCTGTTGTTTATTATATTTCTTGATCTTGAGTTGAGTAATTAATCAAATAAGCACCGACTTACTTGGGTATGGCCATACACTTATCAGTCCCACTCATCAAGTGGCCAATGATATCATCTCGGTGTTACCCGTGGTGAAGCGGGAACCGGGGATTTTCTTTTTGAGGTGTGTGATGATGTGGTTTGAAAATGGGTCTTTAATCTTTCTTAGGAAAATCTTTCATTTTATTGGAAAAAAAAAACTTTTGTAGAAAACTTAATAGTAAGTGTGAATTTTGGAAAAATAGGTTTTTAGAAAATCCCAATTTGAACTTAAAGATCTCGAAACCTAAATTTCAAAATTAGATACAGAGTCGCCACCCGAATCAGCTCATCTGGGAAATTCCGGTACAGCTCCCTACCAAGTGTAGACGCGGTACCTAATTCAGAGATTCAACGTTCGGGCAACAAATCTACTAATCCTCACTTATTTTCAATTATTATTTCATAATGTAATGTTGCATTCACTTAATTCTACTCACTTTATCTTCTTTTTATTTCTAGTTAATGCTCATTCATATGACATAAATATAAATCCAAAATAAAATGCAGAAAAGTAGAAGTGCGGGAAAAGTAAAGTAGAGGCCAAATTATACAACCCAAAAAAAAAACGAAAAAGCACTCATCCTCACCATTACAACCGCCTATAATACACGAAAATCTAAAAAGTACAATCACCTAGATACACGATTTAATCTATAAAATACATCCAAAAATAAAAATAAAGAAAAATAAAAGCTGCATCCAAATACGGTTAGTACAAGTAAATAAATCACACCAAGGACTCATATAGGACACAATAGGGGTATTTTAGGAAATGGGATCATGCATAGGGGGTAACCAGGTCGACCCCACCAGTCGGCCCGGTTAGAACTAGAAAACGGTTTTTTGAAACGCCCTGTAGGTTTTGTGGATGAAAAACCAATTTTGAAAACCACTTTGGCTTATTTACATGCATTTTCCAACTTTAGTAGGCCGGATATCCCGGGACCCGGGGGTCCCGTTCGTGGTTGGGCCTAAATTAAACATCCATCTAGGGTCCAAAAAGAATGTAAACACAACAAAATTCAATTTTGAACAGGAAAAAGATGTAAAATTATAAGTTTGGGGCCCAAAAAGGAAAAACTGTAATTCTGTCTCAACTACAGCCGCGCCACTGTAGGTTACAGCCACGGGGCTATAGGTTATAGCTGCGCGGCTGTAGCTTACAGCCGCACGATTGTAATGCTCTAGAATTGTGTTCCGGTCTTCTTTTCTTGTTTTTGAAAATCATTTTGCAAATTTAGCGATTTCAGGTAATCTGGGATTTCTGGAAACACACTAACTTCAACCAAACGGATCAAAAAAGGATCGAAATAAGTCCGGAAATCCCTAAAAACTTAGAATCACCAAACTTGAAATCACATCCATTAATTAAAAGAAGAAAACTGGGAATCTAAGCATACATGGATGTAATTGGATCGATAATAAATATGAAAAACACATTTAACTTGAAAACGGAAGTGTTATCGGTCAATTTGGGGCATTTGGAGCTTCTGCCCATATAGGTTACAGTCGTGCCCCTGTAGGTTACAGCCGCACCACTGTATGTTACATTCGGGCAGTTGTAATCATAAGTGGGGCGGCTATAATCAAAAGTCACTTCCAAAATCGCAAAAAATTTGAAAACACCAACAAACAGCAATTAAAACGAAAGAAAAAAGGGATTTTTAAGGCCTCTCAGAATTTACCTTGTCTGTGTTCTATTGTTTTGGACCACCAGGGATGAATCCATATGCCGGGAATGCCTTGCAATCACGAACAACCCAAAAACTTGTGCGATTTCCAAATTCCGAACGGAACCCCGAATGAGAGTAAATGAGCGATTATGGTCTAAGAACGTTCCTAGAAAACTAATCCCCCAAAGTTATATGATTTAAACAGATTTTGTTAAGGTTTTTCTTTTTATTTAGGATTAAAACGTTCAATTTTAGTCTTTCTTTCTCAAAAACCCTAAGTGTGGATGTCTTTTTCTCTCAATTTCTTAATTCTGCAAATTTTTATCTGCTATTCTTAACCCTAATCCCGACCATTAGTCTTTTATATCTCCTATTTTGGTTAAAAATCCGTATTAAATGCTGATTTTTCACAAAAAAGGTAATATGATGATTACAGCCGTGCGGCTGTAATGTACTACAGCCACGTGGCTGTAGTATAGCTGCGCCACTGTAGTATACCCGCACGGCTGTAGGCACTACAGCCGAGCTACTGTAGTGACCAGATTAGCCTATTCTACTTATTTTTCATTCTTTTCTTAGGTTTTCTTAAATACTCACTCGAATTCCTTTGGGGTTCCATACTAAGACTTTGTCACCCACATTCAGGTCTCTCGAGACATTTCTGATGTCATCCCAGTCATTCTGAATCTGCTTCACGTTTGTCCATGAAAATGGTAACAATGGCTTTCATCACCGAGGTCGGAAAAACCCCGTGCTCACAGGCTGCCCCTCGCGTGACCAAAGTCATCTTGAAGAGGTACTTGTGCCCGGTTCGTGTTTGGTCCCGTGATTAGGAGCATGGTGAGAAAGAGAAGAGGACGTACTTGGTGGCTCCTCCTGCGTCGACTAGCTTTGATGTTTGTAGGGACTTGTCTCAGTTGTTTCTGAAACAGCGGTCTTGCCTAGGTTGATTTGATTTTTCAAGGAATTACTTCGACTCTGTTATGAAGCTAGTACTTTGCCTGAATTGGTTTGATGTTCTCCAGGTACGTGCTTCGACTCCATCGTGAAGCAGAGGACTTTGCCCAAAATGTATTGGTTTTCTAGGGTCGTGCTTCGACTCCATTGCGAAGCAGAGGATTTGTCCCTGATTGTATTGGTTTTTCAGGGACGTGCTTTAACTCCATTGCGAAGCAGAGGACTTTGTGCAGATTGGGTTGATGCTACAGGGACATGCTTTTACTCCATTGCGAAGCAGAGGACTTTGCCCGGGTCAGATTCTCCTTGTGAATTGATGTTCATAAAGGTGAAGGGTATTTTGGTAATTTTATATCTTGGAAAGTTGGCGCCCTTTGGAGGAAGGTTATTTTGGTAATATCACCTCTAGTGGAGCCAATGTCACTAGGGGAAGACATATTTCGATGATTTGGTTTCCCGTGAAGCTTGTGTCACTAAAAAGAAGTTGTTTTAGCCATTTGGTAGTTTGGTTACTAACAGAAGGGCATTTTGGTCATTTCACTTCTAGTGGGGCCTGTGTCACTGAAGGAAAGGATAATAGTGTTTCCCATGAAGCTTTTGTGGCTAGGGAAAGATTCTTTGGTGATTTAAGAAGCTTGATGATCTCCTTTGATGTTTTAAAGTTGTTTCGGGCACGTATTCGTCCCTTGATCGATAATTTTGGAAAAAAAAAATTTTGCCCTTTCAATCAAGAATGAATACGGACTGAATACTTTGCCCCTTGATACCACTAAAATAAGCTATTTGTGGTGGAGCAATACCGTTGAAACATGAAGCGGATTAGAGTTGTCCAAGCTTGATACTACTGTATGACTTTTGTCTTATTTTCATTGCTTGTCCTAATTTTTGCACAGGTCACCCTTTTAGGTTTTCGGCCTATCGGACTGTCTTTATTTTTGCCTAAACTGCCCTTTCGGGTTTTCAATTCAGCAAACTTTATTTTATGCCCTAGCTTTTGCATAGACTGCCCTTTTTGGGTTTTCGATCTATCGTATTGTCCTAATTTTTGCATGGACCGCCTCTTCGGTTTTTGATCATCGGACTCTTTTTTTTTTTTTTGAAGTGAGATACATATAAACAAAAAATGTGCACATCCATACAAATTCAATTTCAAGCAGACTTGGGACATTTAACCTTAACAGAAAACTACATTCATTCATTCACTCATTTATAATGCTTTAGCACAACGCACATCAAAGATGAAATGAAGCTAAGGACAAAATCTGTAATGCTATCCGTCTCGACCGGACCCACACCTGCCACTAACTGGTCTTTGTAGATTTTCCTGCTGATGATGCTCGCCTCTCTATCCTAACTTTTGCATGGATCACCTTTTCGGTTTTTGACCCATCAGACTCCTTTTTTCCTTTTTTTTTACACGTAACAGTGCCTGGGCTTGTCTGGGTTGATGGGGTTGACGACTTGGTTTCTGTCTCCTATGGTGGAACCGCTTCCATCTTGTAGGCTAATGAGTACAGTGTTTGTCTAATGAGTACTCCGGTGCTAGTTTTGTATCCTTGCAAGACAAATGATAGCATATCAGCCTATCCTTTGTAGATGGTTGTCATTTGGACGGAATCTTGTGAGTCGTTTTTATCGCCCCATTGGCTTGTGGGAGATGTATAGATAATCTATGATGCTCCATCTCTTTTATTCTGTAGCACTGTGTTTTTGCCCTTTGGAATTGTAGGCCATCATTGGTCATGACATGATAATGCTTTTTTTTCTGGAAATTAAAATTAATATATAACTCCACTTCTACCCACTTCGAGAAGTAATTGAAAGTTGTAACCATGGAGCGATGCTCATTCGAGTCTACGAAGCTCCTGCTTGGCTGATTCCATCTTCGAATCCTTTAGAGCTTGGTGTTTAGTAATTTCTTTGTCACCTTGGCATGACATTGTACGATCAGGCAGAGATTCCCATGTGCTTTGATGGTACTTTGCAAATTTTTCTTTTATTTTCTTTCTTTTTTTTTCATCAGGCGTGAGGTCTTTTGAGACGGATATCATTTTCAAATCTTCATCTGTCCTTAGATTCATTTCATGCATTGATGCATCATGTATGCTAAAGACATTAAATGAATATTTGTATACATGCAAAGTTCCATTTGAAAGAATATCACAAAAGTGATTGAAACCAAATTCTATTGAATTAAACACTAAGAGGTTGAATTGTTCAGAGAATAAATGATAAAGATAACAAAAGTAAAACAAACCAAAACATCAAAATGACTATTATCCTCCACATACGGAGGGTCTTCATTTATTACAGCCTCATGGTCCTTAATAGCTTGTGCATCTGAATCACCCGAGGTTGGGCAAGGGATTATTCTAAATGCTAGGTTTCAGAGCCGGCTTGATGATCCTTCCGTCAGCGACCAACTGCTTGATAGCCTTAATCAATTGGGTGCATTCGTTTGTACGGTGACCCATCATCACATGGTAAGAGCAGAAATTGTCTTTATCCGCCTCAGCCGGAGGCGAAAATGGCCCCAAACTCTGCAACAACCCAGCTTTTTTGCACTTAGCATAGATCAGGCTTACTGACTCAGCCCACGGACTGGTGACCCTTTGAGGAGTCTGTCTTCCCAAGTTCATGGCGGCCACGCCTGCCTCATGCACTTCGAACGGAGCTGCATCCGGAGTTGTCTTAGCATTGGACCCCACTGAAGTAGCCTTAGAGCTGCTGCCCTTGTACCCTTGAGAGTACCCTTGGTTATTTCTGTAGGAGCCCAAACCCTGTCTGCCTCTCTACTCCTCTTCCTCATATCACTCGATACACTTGGCAAATTCAACCACTTCATTGAAGGAGTGGAATCTCTTCAATTTCATTTTATCCTTGTATTGGGGCAGACTACCATCCACCAGCTTCACAATGAGCAACTCCAATTTTGGTGCCCCATCCACCAAAACTTGCACATCCATCCACCGTTTATAGTAAGCCAAGAAGGACTCATTTGGCTTCTGATGGATTCTCTATAGGTCTTCGAGAGTAGTCTCTACTTGGGTATTGTAAGCGTACTGCTTTACAAAAGCTTCAGATAGGTCCTCCCAAGTAGAACGGGTGTATAGAGGCATCTTCATATACCACTTTGCCACAGCACCCCTCAGTGTAGTCGGAAACAGATTTAAGAGATGACATTTCCCAATCCCCATGCTAATCATTAACCTCACATAACTATCCAAATGGGCTTCCGGTAGGCCCTCTTCGGTGTACGGAGGCAGGTAAGGCATCAGAAAACCAGCTGGGAGTGGCTCTCCTCCATCAACCATCAAAGTAGTCGGGTCGACATACTTAACAGGTTTATAGTGGACTATCTCCTTCAGGTTAGGTAGCATAGCTTCATATCAGAAAATTTCTGATTGAGACGCTTCTCTAGCATCGTCTCAATTGAGGCTTCCCTTGCCTTCTTAAAGGCTTCATCCTCTTCGGACTGACGTTAGGTTCTCTGTGGTTAACCACTCCACCACTTCCTCGAGGAAGGCTTCCTGTGGCACCATTAGTAATTTGGACAAACTATTGTCCCTCACTTCCAACCGAAGTCTGAGCCGGTGGAACAGTCTGAATACAGAGGGTGCCTATCACGGTCTGCACTTATTCCCTAAGAGTATTCTTGAACTCATCAGAGGTGAGAAAACTCCTCATAAAAGCAGCCATATCAAAGGGCAAGTTTCCACTGTTTCCATCAGCCATCCCACTCTGCTTCTTCTAACAAAATTTGACTGTCAACTGGTAGAATAGGCAACTGAACTTCGACCTCCCGATCTGAATCTGATCCTGAACTGATCCCCTCCACGGTGACCGGCTCTGATTGAACTGATTGGTTTGGCACTAACTCGACACGAACTAGCCGCTTTGAGGTTCATCTCCAAACTACACATTCAACATAAGGTTAGAGTCGCGGATGGATGTCATGAACCTTGACTCGACACCCTAAATGGCGTGTATGGGGCATTCATGTTCATGATCGGATGACGCTTTATGGATGCGAATGATGATGAAAATAACTTTTTTATTTTCTTTCTTTTTGTTTTGGATGTTCCAAGCATACGCCATGTCATGCAAAAGACAATGCAAAAATGTCGCGTGCAGACCGACACACAGACAGAATTCGGAACCTTCGAGGCACCTAGCAGATGTCGTGAAATGGTCACGTGTGTACCGACACACAGACAATGGTTCAACGCTTTATAGGTCGATGAAATGGTATGCGATGGTCATATGGGAGTCGTTCCATAGACAGAGGTTCGATGCTTTTATGGCATCTTGGATGAAGTGATGTCACAAACAAGTCGCATGTAATTCGAGACACAGATGGCATTTCGATGTTCATGGAACACCTTGCATGATTAAACATGTTATGAAACATCCTAATATGAATTCTAGTTTGGCACTCATGGAGTACCTCAAATGGATCATCAATGTTATGAAACAACCCGATGTGGATCGTGACACACAAACAAGGCATTAGTGCCGCCATGACACCATGATGAATGGACATGATATCATGTGATGGTGTTGTGTGATCCGCCAGATGAACACAAGGCTAAGACCATTGTGGTCCCCTAATGTTGCAATGATGTAATGAAATGGCCAAGTGCAATCCGGTGCACAGGCAAACACGGGTAATCTTGGGGACTCCCGATATGTCATGAAATGAAATGTCATGAGGGGCATACTTAGAAAATGCTTCATTTTAGATAGGATGAGATGATGTGAATACCCATGTCATACAGAATGCAAATGGCTGCACAAAAACGTTGTTAGGATGCATGACACACGAGATGATGTCATGTATGCTTTATGAAATGTAAGCACACAAGATGTATGTGACACACGAGTAAGATGTCATGGCTGTAAGAAAACGTGGTTAGTATAATACCACAGGTATGATGATGCTTGCGTATGGCTGCATAAAGATGTAGTTAGAAAATGGCACACGAATGATGCGTTTTTAATGTTGCATGTGAAGGTCAAAAATGAAACCACTATAGAACAAATGTTAGCACACGTAACAATATGCTCACCCTTCCAACCTTATTCCTCCTCGATTGGTCTCGTATTCTTCCTAGGTGTTGGGTCTCTGTGGCATCAACCGAGGATACTAAAGGCACACTCTCAATGTCCATTTTCAAATATATGTTTTGGTAACCCTAAGGTGGAAGTTGCTAGGCTATTACATGAAGGTATGAGTCAAGCCAAGGGTCTTATAGGTCCCTATAGAGAAAATATACTCCTCACTTCTCCCCACTCAAGGGTCCAAACTAAGGGGTTCGTACGAGGCTATGAGTGGTTTACCCCCTCGGGTGCCTCCAATCCTAGCGGAAGAGGTAGGTCACCTTTGAAAATAAACTGGGCTTATACAAGTGTTGTAGGGATTCAAGAAGAGAAAATGTCATGCTTATGCAAATGTGAATGAAACATCAAATTATGATTTAATAATTGACTAAAAGTGAGGATGTACTTTGATTGTTGCCTAAGTTCCTTAAGTTTTTATGAAAAACTTTTAAAAGAAACCGTTAATCCCCAGCGGAGTCACCACTGTGAGCGGACGACCTTTTTACTGAATGCACGGTGAAGCGGGAACCAGGGATTTTCTTTCTAAGGTGTGTGATGATGTGGTTTGAAAACGGGTCTTTAATCTTTCTTAGGAAAATCTTTCATTTTATTGGAAAAAAACCTTTTGTAGAAAACTTAAATGTAAGTTTGAATTTTGGAAAAATAGGATTTTAGAAAATCCCAATTTGAACTTAAAGATCTCGAAACCTAAATTTTAAAATTAGATACAGAGTCGCCACCCAGATCAGCTCATCCGGGAAATTCCGGTACAGCTCCCTATCAAGTGTAGACGCGGTAGCTAATTCAGAGATTCAACGTTCAGGCAACAAATCTACTAATCCTCACTTATTTTCAATTATTATTTCATAATGTAATGTTGCATTCACTTAATTCTACTCATTTTATCTTCTTTTTATTTTTAGTTAATGCTCATTCATATGACATATATATAAATCCAAAATACAATGCAGAAAAGTAAAAGTGCAGGAAAAGTAAAGTAGAGGCCAAATTATACAACCCAAAAAAAAAGAAAAAGCTCTCATCCTCACCATTACAACCGCCTATAATACACGAAAATCTAAAAAGTACAATCGCCTAGATACACGATTTAATCTATAAAATACATCCAAAAATAAAAATAAAGAAAAATAAAAGCTGCATCCAAATACGGTTAGCACAAGTAAATAAATCACACCAAGGACTCATATAGGACAGAATAGGGGTATTTTAGGAAATGGGATCATGCATAGGGGGTAACCGGGTCGACCCTACCGTTCGGCCCTATTAGAACTGGAAAACGGTTTTTTGAAACGCCCTGTAGGTTTTGTGGATGAAAAACCAATTTGAAAACCACTTTGGCTCATTTACATGCATTTTCCAACTTTAGTAGACCAGATATCCCGGGACCCGGGGGTCCCAATCGTAGGTGGGATTAAATTAAACATCCATTTAGGGTCCAAAAAGAATGTAAACACACCAAAATTCAATTTTGAATAGGAAAAAGATGTAAAATTATAAGTTTGGGGCCCAAAAGGGCAAAATTGTAATTCTACCTCAACTACAGCCGCGCGGCTATAAGTTATAGCTGTGCCACTGTAGATTATAGTCGCGCAGCTGTAATGCTCCAGAATTGTGTTCCGGCCTTCTTTTCTCGTTTTTGAAAATCAATTTGCAAATTTAGCAATTTTAGGCAATCTGGGATTTTTGGAAACACAGTAACTTCAACCAAACCGAACCGAAACAGATCTAAATAAGTCTAAAAATCCCTAAAAACTCAGAATTGCCAAACTTGAAATCACATCCATCAATTAAAAGAAGAAAACCGGGAATCTAAGCATACATGGATGTAATTGGATCGACAATAAATATGAAAAACACATTTAACTTGAAAACAGAAGCGTTATCGGTTGATATGGGGCATTTGGAGCTTCTACCCCTGTAGGTTACTTCCGCGCCCCTGTAGGTTATAGCCACGCCACTGTAGGTTACAGCCGGGCGGCTGTAATCATAAGTGGGGCGGCTGTAATCAAAACTCACTTCCAAAATCGCAAAAAATTCAAAAACACCAACAAACAGCAATTACAACAAAAGAATAAAGGGATTTTTAAGGCCTCTCAGAATGTACCTTGTCTGTGTTCTAGTGTTTTGGACCACCAGGGATGAATCCGGATGCGGGGAACGCCTTGCAATCACGAACAACCTAAAAACTTGTGCGATTTCCCAAGCCCGAACGGAACACCGAATGAGATTGAATGAGCGATTATGGTCTAAGAACATTCCTAGAAAACTAATCCCTCCAAAGTTATATGATTTAAACAGATTTTGTTAAGGTTTTTCTTTTTATTTAGGATTAAAACTTTCAATTTTAGTCTTTTTTTCTCAAAAACCCTAAGTGTGGATATCTTTTTCTCTCAATTTCTCAATTCTCTAAATTTTTGTCTATTGTTCTTTACCCTAATCCCGATCATTAGACTTTCATATCTCCTATTTTGGTTAAAAAATCCGGATTAAATGCTGATTTTTCACAAAAAAAGGAAATCTGATGATTATAGCCGCGTGGCTATATTATAGCCGCGCCATTGTAGTACAGCCGCGCGGCTGTAGGCACTATGGCCGAGCGGTTGTAGTGACCAGATTAGCCTATTTTTCTTATTTTTCATTCTTTTCTTCGGTTTTCTTAAATACTCACTCGAATTCCTTTAGGGTTCCATACTAAACTTTGTCACACACATTCAGGTCTCCCGAGATATTTATGACGCCATCCTGGTCATTCCGAATCCACTTCACGTTTGTCCATGAAAAAGATAACAATGGCTTTCATCACCGAGGTCGGGAAAAAACCCGTGCTCACAAGTGGCAATTCCATCACTTCATCATCAAAATCAACATGTTCACCGGTCCACCCAATCATACCCGTATTTAGCATCCTTGTACAAACCTGTTAAGCATATGTCAAAGTGAACCAGATTCCATATTGATATCATAATGAAATCTGGTCTGAGGACAAAAGAGACCTACTCAGGAAAGACCTATGACGCGACAACCATGTGGCTTTCTTGTGCAGATCGATCCAGTCCTATGTCAATGACATGTACCTATATTCATGACTGACTATACAAGTACTATGGCTAGTTAAGAACTACCATACAGTCATCGAATATACAAGTCTGTGGTTCTATTCGTTCCCACGATTAGAATAGACCTAGGATAGGTTTTATGATTATCAATCAATGGATACTCTACTCATATTATAGCACAAGATATAAATGAAATAGATTAATTGCCTTTATTAATGTGACACAAATAATGTATTCATACAATGAGTCTTAATGTATAACACAAAATACAAGAATCCAATGCCCTAAGAACTAGGGCACACCAATAATCTCCCACTTGCACTAGTTCCAAGTGGGCATTGCCCTAATTCCTATAAATTTGATATGACCCTCGTGTTGTGTCTACGGTAGTGCTTTGGTCAATGGATTAGTGACATTATTCTTGGTGTCAACCCTCTGTAATGATATGTCACCTCTGTTCACGATCTTCCGAATGAGGTGCAATTTTTCGAGCACATGTTTGGATCTCTTGTGTGACCGGGGCTCCTTAGCTTGTGCAATGGCCCTGTTGTTGTCACATAAAACATCAACTAGGTCTAGGATAGTGGGTACTACTCCCAACTTAGTTACGAATCTATTGATCCAAACGGCTTCCTTTGCAGCTTTGCACGCAGCTATGTACTCAGCTTCCATTGTAGAGTCAGCAATGGTGGCCTGGTTTGAGGACCTCCAACTAATGGCACCGCCATTCAAGAGAAAAACATAACCAGACTGTGACTGATTCTCATCCTCATCGGTCTCAAAGCTTGCATCAGTGTAATCTGCCACTACCAGCTCATCTTGACCTCCATACACTAAGAAAGCATCCTTAGTCTGATTAAGGTACTTTAGGATTGCCTTGACAATGTGCCAGTGTTCCTCCTCGGGGTCTGACTAGTACCGGCTAGTCATACTTAGTGCAAATGCAACATCAGGCCTCGTACATGACATGGAGTACATGATAGATCCAATAGCAGATGCATAAGGGATCTTTTCCATATTCTCCTGGTCCTTCTTTGTTTTAGGACCATCTTTCTTACTCAGTTTCAACCCATGGCGCATAGGCAAGAATCCTTTCTTTGCCTTGTCCATATTGAATCTTTTCAGAACCTTGTCAATGTACATGGCCTAACTTAGGCCTAGAAGCCGATTGGATCTATCTCTATGGATCCTGATCCCTAAGATCATCTCAGCTTCACCTAAGTCCTTCATTGCGAAGCACCTACTCAACCACTGCTTAACCCGTTGCAGTGTTGGTATGTCACCTCCAATGATAAGGATGTCGTCAACATACAGCATTAGGAAGGTGGAAATGCTCCCACTAACCATCTTATACACACAGGGCTCATCCGAATTCTGTGTGAAGCCATATTCCTTAATGGCCTCATTGAATCACTGATTCCATAACCTTGATGCTTGCTTCAATCCATAAATGGATCTTTGAATCTTGCATACCCGGTTTGGATACTTTGGATCAATAAAACCCTCAGGTTGTGCCATGTACACATCATCGAGTAGCTTTCCATTAAGGAAAGCGGTCTTAACATCCATCTGCCATATCACATAATCATACCATGCAGCTATGGCTAGTAGTATGCTAATGGATTTGAGCATAGCAACTGGTGAAAAGGTTTCATCATAGTCAATTCCTTGAACTTGGCTGAATCCTTTTGCCACCAATCGCCCCTTGAAAGGCGTTGTCGGCCTTTAACTTGAAACACCACTTGCAACCTATCACCTTAGCACCCGGAGGTGGATCCACCAAGTTCCATACTTGGTTATTGTGCATAGATTGCATCTCAGCCTCTATGGCTTTGCGCCATTGATCTGAGTGTGGGCTTTCCATAGCCTCCTGATAGGTCTTGGGCTCCTATTGGTCAATGACCATAAGGTCCCCATCATCAGTCACGAGAAAGCCGTACCTCTCTGGCTGATGATGTGTCCTACCAGACCTTCTAAGGTTCTGTGCAATCGGTTCTGGTTCCTCAATTTCTTAAGTGGTCTAATCGGTTCCTAAAGCATCCTCAGTAGTAGCTGCAGGAGTTTGTGAGTCTTGAACTTTTGAAAGTTCAACATTACTCCCACCGTCTCTCTTGGAAAGGAATTCCTTCACCAAGAAGACTGCATTTCTGGCTGTGAAAACTTTATTTTCTGTCGGATTGTAGAAGTAATAACCCTTAGTTTCCTTAGGGTAACCCACAAACTGGCACTTGACAGATTTGGACTCGAGTTTGCCACTTGTCATTTTCTTAACATGTGCATCACAGCCCCAAATCTTCAAGAAGGAAACATTAGGCTTTCGGCCCTGCCATAGCTTATAGGGTGTTCCCTCAACTGCCTTGCTTGGTGTATTATTAAGAATGTAAGTGGCTATCTGTAAAGCATATCCCCAAAAGGAGATAGGGAGTGTAGCTTGACTCATCATCAAGCGAACCATGTCTATCAAGGTCCTATTCCTCCTTTCTGACACTCTATTCCACTGGGGTGTACTAGGAGGAGTGAGTTGGGATACAATCCCACACTCTCTCAAAAACGAGTCAAACTCTTGGCTCAAATATTCACCCCCTCGGTCAGACCGAAGTGCTTTTATTTTCTTGCCAAGCTGGTTTTCTACTTCATTCTTAAAGTCCTTAAACCTTTGGAGAGTCTCAGACTTATGCTTCATCAGATACACGTAACCGTATTTGCTGAAGTCATCCATGAAGGTGACGAAGTATAAAAAACCAGATCTAGCACTCTTGCTCATTGGACCGCATATAATGGAATGTATTAGCTCCAATAGCTCTGAGGCCCTTTCAGCAGTTTGCTAAAAGGTGCCTTTGTCATCTTGCCTCTCAAACAAGATTCGCATGTGTCACAAGGCTGGATGTCAAATGACCCTAGCACTCCACTAGAGTGAAGCCTAGCTATGCGCTTCTCATTTATATGGCCAAGTTGACAATGCCAGATATAAGTAGGATTAATTTCATTTTGTTTAATCCTTTTAGTATTTATGTTATAGATTGAGCTTTCATGTTTTAGATCAAGGATATTTAAGCCATTTTCAAGAAATGTTGTTCCATAAATAATATTGCCACATTGCATAGAAATTCTACCATGTCCGATATTAAATACAAAACCAGAAATATCTAACAAAGAAATGTTAATAATATTCCTATGCATCGCAGGTACAAAATAACAGTTTCTTGTTTCCAAAACAAGTCCACTAGGCATCTCCAAGAAATAATCTCCGATCACCATGGCCTGAACCCGAGCACCATTTCCTACTCAAAGATCTACTTCTCCAGATCCTAGTAATCTCCTATTTCTTAGACCCTACACATTTGAACAAATGTGAGATCCACATCCAGTGTCCAAGACTCAAGATGTAGAAATAGCTAGATTAATCTCACCAACATAAATACATGAAGCAGCAGTTTTGCCCTTCAGTTGCTCCCCTAGCTTTGGACATGAGCTCTTCTAGTGCCCCTTCTCATGACACTCATGGCAGACATTGTCAGGAGAAGCAACCCTTGCTTTAGGTTGGGCCACCACCTTTCTGCCCTTAGCCTTGGCCTTTTGGGCCTTAGCCTTGGCTTTAGATCTGGTCTTTCCCTTAGTAATGGGTGTATTGCCCTTGTTCACCAGCAAAACTTCAGGAGTCTTCTTATTTTGATGTAATTTTAGAATAGATTTTATTTAAAATAAAATTATTGTAATTGCATCAAGTATGGAGGAAGGCCCAAATAGAGCAAGCCCATGGTGGGAGCCCAAGAAGGATTGCAGTCCGGCCCATGAAGAATTACCATTTCAATCGTGCAAAGTGCCTTAGTTGTCAGGTAACATTCCTGACGAGCCTGATCTTGGAACATCTTTTTAAGTTGATCCATCATCTCATAATCATGCTCGTCCATGAACTGCTTCTGAAGATCAGAAGCCATGGTAACCAGCATGAGGCACGAGACATCTCAGTCATCCCTCAGGTGCCGGTCGTACTGCTCCACCATCGCCATGGTGACGCCTCAACCTACGGGAGGGCCAACTGGTAAAGGAGCATTCAGTACATACTCCTTAGACTCTTGTCTAAGAAATATTTGTAAGTTCCTAGCCCAGTCTAGGAAGTTAGTCCCTGAAAGCTTCTCCTTCTCCAAGAGTGACCTAAGTGAGAGGGAGTTGTTCTGTGTTGCAGCCATTTAAATTGCTTAAGTGAAATGGGATTATCTACAGGGAAGAAATCATTGCTTGAGTTAGAAATAAAGGACTTTTAAGCCAATTCAAATTAATAATCTGATTTTAATTTTTTTGTTGGTGATGTTAATTGGCTGACTTGACCAAGATCCACAACTTATCAATGACTGACCGAACTAGGGCTCGTTAACCAACCATTGATTCATTTGGTAGGACAACCTATCCAATCCTTCCACGAAGGACTCTTGGTTTGATGGCCTTATTGACACTTTAGCCATCTATGCTTAGGGCCCGCTCTGGGCTAATGCTACCCATGTTGAGTCAAACCACCATTCACATGTTAACCATACCAAGTATCCTAACCCTCGACGGCCCACCGAATACTACAATGTACCCAACTAAGGCATGGCGCACATTGCAGCATCAATGGGAGTAAGAGGTGTGAATGTGGGCAGCACTTTTAAACGACTCAATTTTTAATTACCGGATTAAAATTAAGTGATACGGCTTAGCATGCATAAACCCGGGTAATAATTTGGTGATCTATACATCAATATTATATGACAAATGCAATAGCATACTTAATTCAAAATAAATGAGATCCTATGGGCCTTTAATTACAACCTAATGAAAAACTAGATATCCTATCTAATTCTTCATGGGCCGGACTGCAATCCTTCTTGGGCTCCCACCATGGGCTTGTTCTATTTGGGCCTTCCTCCATACTTGATGCAATTACAATAATTTTATTTTAAATAAAATCTATTCTAAAATTACATCAAAATAAAAGAAATGGCACGCAGGCCATATTTCCCAAAATCAAATTACGACCGATAATAATTTAGGGCCCATATAACTCAACATCACATTTCAAACAAAGTACCTGTCATGCACATACATACCAATATGATGCATGATCATGGCATTCCAAATTATAAATATAAATGTTAAGCCGAGTTACTTATGGTGAAATCGTTAATTTTAACAAATGTGACTAAGGCCTATAAAGGTCTACTGGATAACATCCATAAATGCAAAAATTAACAATTTTGCTGCCACTTGAATTTGGATTGTCACAAATTTAAAATTTAGCCCTCCCAATTTTAAACAGTGTAACGGTTTATTGGGCCAATTTCACAAAGTCCATATTCAATTTAATATGCAAACAATTAAATTAAATATGCTTGTCAACAAAATAAAAAATTTAAATGCAAATTAATTTTAAAAAAAAATTAATTTAATTTACATTAAGGACCGGGATAAAAAAATACCAGCAAAATCCAAAATCGGACTCATATCCCGTGCGCGGCGCTGCTGTCCGGGGACAGCAGCGCCAAAATTGGAATCGCAATTGCGATTCCAATTTTGGCCAACTTATAAATTTTTTTATTATTATTATTTATTTAATTAATCATTAAAATTCCAGCCAACAAATAAGAATGAATAATCAATAAAAAAATGGATTGAAAGCCAATTTAGGAAAAACAAAAACAAAAACCCTAAACAAAAATTCTAGGGTTCATCAAAAACCAAAACCAATTGAGTAAAAACCCTAAAATCACAAACTTGAAACCCATTCTTTCTTCAAGAATGCTTTCAAGAACCAATTCCAATCAATCCAATGGACAAAACCTAGGCTCTGATACCACTGTTGGGATTCGTCATTGGAAAAATAACGTGGCGCAGCAGAAAATATACCGTTTAAAATTTCCTAGAATCCACCTATCGTGTCCAATTACCATTGATTAGAATAAAACCAATTTGAATCATGAGAGATTAACTCACCAGATTCGTCTCTTCTAGAGACTGCTGGAGAATCGTTTCTTGAAACTGCGATCTCCAAAGTCCGGTGCACGACCAACTATTGAGCAGGAATCAGTGGTAGCCGAAGACGCGAAGGAATGGAGGATTAATGCTGGGATTTTCTGCTGTTTTGGGGTTGCTCTTAGTGGATGAAATTTCCAACAATTAATTAGGGTTGAATTAGGTTTTTCTTCCTTAAGTGTGCCCTTATATAGACACCTTTTCTAATTGGGTTTTAATTAGGTTAATTAAACCCAAGCCCACTAGGATTATAATTACATAAATAAACTTTAGTTAAAAGTATATACTATGTAATTTAATTCCATTTGGCTAAATTTAATTACCCCTAAATAAAATTAAATCATACTTAAGTAAATACAACACATGTATTTAATTTTCCTACTTTGGAAAATTATTTAATTAATTGTTTACTTTATGTAATTCAATTAACTGATAAATTAATTAATTACATTATGTAAACTTATTAATGAAATTAAATTCAACCCAATGTTAATTCATTACCTTGACGCTGAATGTCAACTAATCAATTAACACATTCCTTCTAATGTACATTCCATGTACAATTTCTATAAGTTCCGGCTCAGTTGATCTATGTTTATGATCCTATGGGTTTGTCTCTATGTTGGCAGTAGGCCCAAGCCCCACAGACTGTAAGTGGGTTCTAGAAAACCATTACAGCCCCCAATTTAGACAAAGATGCAGCAGTCTTTAGAAGACACTGGCCCGGTAGTAATCTCATAGTGTCCTTTGCCTAACAATATCGATGTGAATAAACAAGAGGTATGGTGTCTGTCATCCTCTTCTGTTGTTTATTATATTTCTTGATCTTGAGTTGACTGATTAATCAAATAAGCACTGACTTACTTAGGTATGGCCATACACTTATCAGTCCCACTCATCAAGTGGCCAATGATATCATCTCGGTGTTACCCGAGTGGTAATTCCATCACTTCATCATCAATATCAACATGTCCACCGGTCCACCCAATCATACCCGTATTTAGCATTCTTTTACAGACCTGTTAGGCATATGTCAAAGTGAACCGGATTCCATATTGATCTGTGTCTTTTCCAGATCTTCCATATGGAGGACAATGTTGCCAATGCATCCGCCATCTTATTTTCCTCCCTATGAACATGTTTGAACTCGCACTGGTCAAATACCCCTTTTCTGTGCTGCAGCAATTCTAAGTAGGGCTGCAAGGCTTCTTCTCTCAAATCCCAGTCGCCTTGTGCCTGCCTGATCACCAAGAGTGAACCTCCAACCATCAAGACATTGTCTGCCCCTAGTGTCAAGAGGGCTTTCATTCCAAATAAGCATGTCTCATATTCTGCCCCGTTGTTAGTTATGGGGAAGTCCAACCTTTTTTACTGTGGAATGATCTCGCCATCTGGCGTCGCTATGATCACCCCAATTCCAGCACCCTTTCTGTTTACGGCACCATCAAAGCATATAACCCATCTTCTCACTTCTGCTACAGCTAACTATTTGTCAGGGAACTCCAGATTCTCCATGCAGTTCCTTTCTAGTGGCTGGTTTGCTAGGAATTCTGCTACAGCTTGCCTTTTGATGGTTTTTCTAGTGATGTACTCAATGTCGAATTCTAACAAAAGTAGTACCCACCTGGATAATTTTCCAACCAACACCGGTGCTTTGTATAGGTATTTCATTGGATCCACTTTAGCCACAGCTTGCACCTTGTATGACTGAAAGTAGTCGCGCAGCTTCTTAGTCAGCCAGATCATTGCTACACATGTCTTCTCTACCAGGGTATACTTGGTTTCATATTCCAGCAGCTTTCTGCTGAGATAATAAATGGGGTACTCCTTCCTCCCATCTTGCTCTTGTGCTAGCATCACCCCTATGGAGGAATCTTTGACGGCTAAGTACAGAATCAAAGGCTTCCCTGGAGTTGACGGGCTGAGAACTAGTGGATTTATTAGGTAAGCTTTGATCTTTTCGAAAGCCATCTGGTACCTGTCATCCCACACAATCAGCTGATCTTTCCTTAGCAGCTTGAAAATCGGCTCACATATTGAAGTTAACCGTGCTATGAAACGGCTGACATATTGCAAAGAGCCAGGAAATGATCGGACATCCTTTTCTATTTTAGGAGCTGGCATATCCTGAATGGCTTTGATTTTGTCTGGATCCATCTCTATTCCCCTTTGACTGACCACGTGACCCAGCAGCTTTACTAATGTAACCCCGAATATACACTTCTTGGGGTTAAGTCGCAGGTTGTATTCCCCAATACGTGTAAGAAATCTTTCCAGTATAGTAGGGTGCTCTTCCCGGGTCATTGATTTAACAAGTATGTCATCAACATACACCTCTACTTCTTTGTGAATCATGTCATGTAGCAATGTTGTGACAGCCCTCTGGTAAGTGGCTCCGGTGTTTTTCAACCCGAAGGGCATTACCTTGTAGCAGAAGGTGCCCTATTCTATGATAAAGGACATTTTCACCTTATCAACAACATCCATTAAGATCTGGTTATATCTTGAAAATCCATCCATAAAGGAGTACATTGCTGCTTTGGTTGCACTGTTGATTAAAACATCAATGTGAGGCAAGGGGAAATTATCTTTCGGGCATGCCTTGTTCAAGTCCCTATAATCAACACACACCCTGACCCTTCCGTCTTTCTTAGGCACTGGCACAATTTTGGCTAACCATTCTGTGTATTCCACCACCTCGAGGAACATAACTTCCATCTGCTTAGCCACTTCTTCCTTTACTAATGCAACCCATTCTGGTTTTAGTCGTCTCAACTTCTGCTTTACCGGTCTGAATCTGGGATCTGTTGGAATCTTGTGAACTGCTATTTCTATGTAGACCCCTGGCATGTCTTCGTATGACCACGCAAAAGGCTTAACATGTTTTTGTAGTATTCTTGTGAATTCTCTCTCTTCTTCGGATTTTAGTTCGTGTGAAATGAATACCATTTTGGGGTTTTCATCTGTACTTATGTTAATTTCATACAATGTAGTGTCATGAATGCTAAATATGTTTGATGGTGATTCAAATGCATGCACAGAATTATTAGGATAAACATCACACAAGTAAGCAAACTGGGATTTCATTGCATTAAACTTGTTAAAAAGTACATCATTCACATCAAAAAGAGAAGAAACAGATACAACAAAAGCATTTTCATCCTCCATAGATAGAGGGCCTTGAACTTCCTCAGCATCCTTGCTCAGCTCCAGGATGTTGTCCAGGTCAGCAACAATTTCAGACTCCTGTTTAGCAGGAAGAGCAGTCTTCTCGATCTCAGCCACCTATGCCTTGGCTTTCATCATGATTCCTGCTATCTCAGCAACCACAGAATCCAGGCTTGCCTTGGTCATCAGCTCCTTAGCGGATCCTTCCTCAGACTTTTCAAATGCCTTGCCTAAGGCGGCAGTCAGTGCCTCTGAAATTGCTTTCACAGATTCATCATGGACTTTTTCTTTAGCTTTCTTCTTGGCCATTTCCACTGCTTCTGCCATTATTCCAGATGGTTTCCCCTGGGGGATGATAGGCTCAACAATTGCCTTCCCTACTATTATTGGTGCAACTGGCTCCTCCTGGCTCTTTTCGAAGTCCACAACATTAGCAAATATCTCAAAGCCCGAGAGTTTGATATTCCCGACTTTCATTGGTTCGATTTGCCCCTTATACAGTTGTTTGCTAGCCTTAATAAATGGCTTCACCATGGGCTCGCCATTCTTTCCCTTTCTCAGATCTTTTTTTCAGATGCCTCTGCCGTGTAGCCTAAGTCGAACTGCCTCAGCTTTCTAGAATCAATGTTAAATGTGGGCACACCCTGTAGATTGGCCCCGAGTCCCATGCCCAGAATAAAATCATGCTTACGAAGGTATTTAGACAACCATTCTGGCATATAGTTTTCATAGATAACCATTGGAGCATCCGTGGTCTCCTCCTCGCTGACCATGGCGACTTAGAAGCCGCCGAATGGTATGGTCTCCTCACTAACTGCAGCGATCATGGACTAGGAGTCTGCCTCGACTGTCACAACTTCACCCCCTATTGAAAACTTAACCTTCTAATGCAGAGTTGAAGGGACACCCCCCAACAGATGAAACCAGGGCCTCCCCAACAGCAAGGAGAATGTAATCGGAATGCCAATCACAGTAAGAACGACCGTCGACTTGACCGGTCCCACTTCTACTTCAGTGTCAAAAGTCCCAATCACAGTCCTCTGCGAATCATCATAAGCCTTGATCACAGTGGAGGACTTTTTTAAGCTGTCTTCGCTTAGACCCATAAGTTGCAACATTTTCAATGGACATATGTTTAGGGCAGACCTGTCGTCTACCATCACACACGGCATGACTCGATCCATGATGTTGACCTTGACATAAAGAGCTTTGTTGTAAGCCCTTCCTCTGTGTGGTAGGTCTTTTTTAGAAAATACAATGTCAGAGGACCCGACATGGATCTTATCCAGTAAACAACACATGGCCTCTGGAGATGCAAGTGGAGAAACTTCTATTTTAGACAGCTTCTTAACCAGTGCTGCTCTGTGTTCCTTGGAAGTCAGCAACAAGTGCCACAGACTGGCCTGTGCTAGAGTCTTTTTCAATTGTGAGATAACCAGGTCTTCCTTTTCTCCTTCTTTCAGCGCTGACATGCTGCTTGACCCAGTCACTGGAACCTTGTCGCTCTGCTGAACCACTGGCTGGTAAACCCTGCCACTCCTCGTTACATTCTGTACTTCTGGAACTTTTGATTCCCCAACAACTAGCAGTTTGACCATCTCACTATTGCCATATTCCTCGTATTCATCTTCTGAATCCAGATCATCCTGACTCACAGGCTTCACTTCTTTCTGCTCTGTCAACTCTTCACATTCTGACTTTGCCCCTGTTTCATGGGCCATCACAGACTGTACCACAGGGTTTGCCTGTAGGTCCTGGGCGAAGATGAAATTGTCTAGCAGCCCCGACTGTACCTTATTAACTTGCCTTTCAAACACTGGCGGTGGATTCGTCCTGGTGCTAGGCTTGGCAGGCTCTTGTAGCTTCCCCTCGTCGATCAGCTTCTGGATCGCATCCCTCAACTTATAACAATTGTTGGTTGTATGCCCCACCATGGCGTGGTAGGTACAGAAGTTATCCTTGTCTTCCTCTGCTGGCTTCTCAAATGGCCTGAGAGAGTTCAACAGATCGCCATTTCTGCACTTGGCGAAGATCTTAGCTAAGGAGAAGGCCCAGGGTGATATACCTTGACTATCTGGATTTCTACCTTGGTTGCCCTACTGTTGAGACACAACAGCAACCCGTGCTTACTTGGTCTCTGAAAACTGTCCACTTTTACTTGCAGACCCAGACCCAGACCCACTGCTTGACCCAGCTGTAGTAGTCTATCGATACCCTGAACTGTACCTGGAGCCTCTGCTGCCCCTTTGTTTCATTGCCCTTTCTTCTTCATCTCTCTCAATTTTCATAGCCATGCTGTATACTTCACTGAGCTCACTGAAAGAGTGGAATTTCATGTTGTTTTGGAAAATGTCCCTACTCTTGTCAATCAATTTTTAAATCAGTTCATCCTCGTCTGGGCGGTTCTTCAGCAGGATCATTTTGTTCATCCATCTCTGATAATAAGCATCAAAGGATTCATTCTACCATTGCTTAACCCTTTCTAGGTGTACAGCTTCACCTGGATCTTGGTGTTGAAGCTGTAGTATTTGATGAAGGATGCTGACAAGGCCTCCCAGTCTGACTACACATCTTCAGACAAAGAGTTGTACCAGCTCAGTGCACCCCCCTCGAGTGTAGTCGGGAAAAAGTTGATCAATTACTGCTTAGTGGCACCTGCCGTCAACATGACTCGTGCATAGAGGTTCACATGGGCCTTCGGTGAACCAATCCCCTTGTAGGAAGGGACCTTCAGCATTTGAAACCAAATAGGGAAGGTCTCAATACCCTTATTGATCATTGCATCTACATTCACCCCTCTCTTGGAGCCCAGGCTGATGTTGGCCCCTTTCTTCAGTTCGGCCACTACTTCATCTAGGTCAAAATACTTAGCCTTTATTTTATTTTCCATGGCCACTTCCATTTCTTGAAACTTCTCCACGCTGGCTGGGACATCACCCCTAAATTGAGAGGACTCATCTACCTTTTCCATTCCGGGCCTACTGGTTCTGATTTTCCCACTCTCTCTTACAACAGTCCACATCTCTTCTTTTAGCAAGTCACGAAAATCCTGGGATCGCAAGAAATCCTTCAAGGCATCAACAAGACTTGGTGTTTGATTGGCCGTTTCCACTTCCTCTCCGAAATCAGAATCACTGTCAGTTTCTACAGTTCTCTGTTCCCCAATAGCCCTCAAAGCCTGAGACCTTGTCCTTGGTCGATCCAGCTTACTTTGTGAACTGTCTTTATGGAGCTTTGGCCTTTTCTAGTCTCACGTGTGTATGTTCCTACATTATAAGTGAAGAGTTAGGGATGGTAAATGAATGACGTGGTGTCATGGAGAATGATGCTTGGATGATGCTTCATGAATGGAAATGAAAATAAGGATGATCTTTGCATGTTTGAATTTCCTTTGTTTGGGATGTCCCAAGAGTGCCCAATGCTATGCAAAATAATGCAAAAATGTCTCGTGGGAGCCACCGCAAGGACAGAGGTTCGGCGCCTTTGGGGCACCTAATGAATTGTAGTGAGATGGCCGCGCGTGTGCTGACACACGGATAAGGTTTCGACGCTTTTGTAGGTCAATGGCATGAAATGCAATGGTCACATAGGGACCATCCCACAGATAGAGTTTTAATGCTTTTGAAGCAATGTGATATGAAATGATGTTGCAGAAAATTCACGTGCTACTCAAGACACAGACAGAGGTTCGGCGTTCGTGGAATGCCTTGCATGATTTGAAGATGTCATGAAATGCTCTTATATGTGTATTGATTCGGTACTCGGGGAGTACCTCGAATGATTTTACAATGTCATGAAATGGCTCGATGTGAACCCTAATGCACAAACAGGACTTCGGCATCACGAGGACACCAATGATGAATGTGTATGATGCCATGTGATGGCATCGTGTGAACCGCCGCGTGGAAATAAATCTAGGACCATTATGGTCTTCTATTGAACGATATGGTATTTGTGAAATGGCCTAGTGCAATCCGATGCACGAGCAGAACAGGGGTAGTTTTGGGGTACCCGATATGTCATGGAATGAAATGATCGTGAAGGGCACACTTGGAATCATCCTTTATTAGGTCAGATGAAATGATATGGATGTGCATGTCACGCGAAAGTGCAAGTGGCTGCACGAAAATGTGGTTAAAATGCATGACACAAGGAGTGATGTCATGTATGTTTCATGGAGATGTCACACGCGAGATGTAAATAGCACACGAATAAAATGTCGTGGCTGCACGAAAATGTGATTAGTGTCACACATATGTCAATGTTTGAAAATGGCTACATAAAGATGTGGTTAGAATGGCATGCAAAAGCTATGCATGTTTGATGCTTCGTGAAAATTTAAATAAAAAACACCACGGAACAAACATTAGCACAAACAAAAATATGTGCTCCCTTCCGACCTTATTTCTCCTTTCGATTGGTCTTGCATTCTTCCTAGGCGTTGGCATCAACAGAGGATACCAAAGGCGCACACTCGATGTTCAATTTTGAATTTAAGTTTTGGTAATCCTAGGGGGAAGTTGCTAAGTCATTACATGTGGGCCAAAGTCAAAACCAAGGGTCGTACAGGTTCCCATAGCGAATATACACTTCTCACCGTAGAACACGATGTAAGGTCATGCAGTGCTATAAGTGGTTTACCCTGTCGGGTGTCTTTAATCCTGGCAGAAGAGGTAGTCCACCTTGTTGGGTAAACCAGGGCTGATCAGTTGTTGAAGGGATTTAGAAGAAGAAAATATCATGATATACAAGGTGCAAATAAATATGGTTATATGAACTAGTGAAGTGACTGCAAGCGAGGTTTTATTTCGGTAGTTGCCTAAGTTCCTTAAGTTTTTATGAAAACATTTTAAGAAACCTTTTTCCCCAGCAGAGTCGCCACTGTCAGCAGACGACCTTTTTTCAAAAATGGAACAGGAAAGGAATGCGGCGAAACGAACCGGGGAAAACGTTTTTGTTCATTTTTTATTTTGGAAAACGGGTTTTGTTTATCCTAGGTTAGGAAAACCATGGATTTGATTTGGAAATTCCTTTTGTAGAAAACATTTTCCCGCTTTAACTTAAAGACCTTGAAACTTAAATTCAAAGATCAATGATAGAGTCGCCACTCGGATCAGCTCATTCGGGAAATTCCGGTACAGCTCCCTACCGAGGGTAGACTACTGTACCTAATCCAGAGATTTAGGGTTCGGGCAAGTGACTTACTTTAACCTCAAGCTTGCTTTCACTTTACAATTTATATTACCATATTTAATTCGATTTATAATTAGCCGATGCTAAAGTAAAATGCAGAAAATACATTGCAGAAAAATAAAGCATACATCCAAAATAAACAAGAAAGTAGTAGAGGCCGATTATACAACCCAATTGAATAAAAGATAAAAACTATCGTCCTCACATTACAATCACCTAAGTACATGAGGATCTAAAAATTACAACCACCTAAAAATACACAAAATCTATCAATTACATAAAAAATAAAAATAAAGAAAGATAAATGCTACAAAACAGACGATTAGCACAGTTTATATCGCACACACAGATAGGACTCAAATAGGACAGAATTGGGAATTTAAGAAACGAGGGCATGCATTAAGGGGGTAACCGGATCGACCTGACCGGTCGGACCGGTTAGACCTGGAAAACGGTTTGGAAACGCCCTGTAATTTTTGTGCTGAAAAATCATTTTTTGGAAAACAATTGGCTCGGTTACACGCAAATTTCCCTTTTTTGTGGGTCTGTTATCCCGGAATCCAGGGTTCCGTTCGTGCGGGTTTCCTAATTCCAACATCCATCTAGGGTCCAAAAAGCAGTAAACATGCCAAAAATAATTTGCATTCCAAAACAGCACTGCGCGACGACGTCCGTACGGGTCGTTTCACGGCTCTGTTTTATTCCAGAAACTACAGTCGTACAACTGTAGTAATAGCCATGCGGCTGTAATTTCTGGACCAAAAAAATTGGTTTTCTTATTTTTTTGAAAATACAGTTTTACTCGTTTTCAATATTTTCCGGGGATTTTATAGGGTTTGGAGGTCCGCTAATGCTGGACTATAGATCCGGTTCGGATAAAATAACCCCGAAACTTAGAAAATAAAACCCCGGGAAAACCAAAAACCCTAATATCCGTACGTACAGGAATCCAAAATCCAAAATTTTATAATTTACGGATGAATTTGGGCTGAAATTGATCACAACAGAATACAAAAAATGGAAAACGGACTATTTTCGACCGATCAAGACAAATCGAGAATCTATCCCTGTAGAACAGAGCCGTGCGGCTCTAGGTATCAGAGCCGCCCAACTCTGTTCATCATGAACATAGCCACCCAGCTATATTCGGGAAAGTCCGGTTCCGAAAATTGCAAAAATGAAGAAAACGCAAAGAAAAAGCATTGTACACAGGTTTAAGGCCTCTCAGAGTTTATCTTGATATTGTTTTGACACTTTGAACATCAAGAAACGAATTGAAAGTTTGAAATGTGTCCTAGAAGCTCAACCGGCCGAAAACTGAAACAATCCAAAAAAATCCGAAAGGATCCCGAATCAATGAGCAAAGGTTAAGAAACTTGCTATTAAAGTTTTGAGATTGGTTTTAAGTCTTAGCCTTTGTGTTTCTGAGCCCTCAAATTCCTAGTCCCCTTCTCACCTTTTTCTTCATTTTTCTTTTTTTCTCTGTATTTGGTTTTCAAAGTTTTTCTGCCCAAGATTACTAAGCCCTCTCTCCCATTTGATTTTTTTTTTCTTTTTCTTTTATACTCTTCACTCACATATCATTTCAAACATTTAATGTGCCGCCTGACTTTTTGAGAATTCGGCCAACTTTTCTTTCTGTCGAGCCAAGTTGCTCTGCTTTGTCGAGCAACTTGGCTCCCACTAGAGCTGCCCGGCTCTAGTTTGTACTAGAGCCACAAGGCTCTAACAAGAGCCATGGCAAAATTCTCGAAAATCCGATGCGCACCCTAAACCCTAAAAACCACTCGAGAGCCTTTCTCGGGGGTTTTGGATCATGGATAGCTTGGTTTTCAGGATGTTTGAGACACTCAGGGCGACATTCCAGTCATTTTCAAGTCCATCTGCTCCATAAGTAATACAGGAATCCTCATCATAGAGGTCTGGAAAACCCGGCGCTTACATCAGTCAAAATGAATCATTATATTGTTGTATGTCCATAACATTTTATTAGTTGCTAATGATTAAGGATTGTTACATAATGTTAAGGTGTTTCTCTTTAAGAACCTCAAAATGAAGGATATGGGTGAGGCTGCCTATATGATTGTAATAGAAATATTCCATAATATTTCACAAGGGTCATTAGGGCTATCTCTGAAATGTTATATCAATAACATATTAAAGAGATGTAGAATGAAAAAATTTCTTGCAGGAATAGTTCCAATTCAAAAAGGTGACAAATTTAGTGAAATTCAATGTCTTAAGAATGATTTGGAACAAAAGAAAATGGAATATATTCCTGATGCATCAGTTGCTCGGAGCTTAATGTATGCTCAAACATGCACGCAACCAGATATTAGTTTTACAGTTGGAATGTTAGGTAAATATCAAAGTAAACCTAGAATACATCATTAGAAGGTTTCAAAGAAAGTACTTAGGTATGTACAAGGCACCAAGTGTTGGGATTCGTCATCGGAAAAATAACGTGACGCAGCAGAATTACACCGTTTAAAATTTCCTAGAATCCACCTATCGTGTCCTATTACCATTGATTGGAATAAAAACAATTTGGATAAAGAGAGATTAAACTCACCAAATTTGTCTCTTCTACAGATTATTGCAGAATCGAATCCTGAAACTGCGATCTCCAAAGTCCAGTGCACGACCAACTATCGAGCGGGAACTGGTGCTAGCCGAAGAATTAGAGGAATGGAAAATTCCAGCTGTAAAATTCTCTAAGGGGGCTGAAATTTACAGCTCAAATATTAGGGTTAGGGCTGAATTTTATTCTTAAGTGTGCCCTTATATAGACTCCTTGTCCAATTGGGTTTTGACTTGGTTAATTAAACCTAAGCCCACTAGGATGATAATTACATAAATAAACTTTGTATTAAAAGTTTATACTATATAATTTAATTCCATTAGGCTGAATTTAATTACCCCTAAATTAAAATTAAACCACACTTAAGAAAATACAATACATGTATTTTAATTTTCCCACCTAGAAAAATAATTTAATTAATTGTTTACTTTATGTAATTCAATTAATTAATAAATTAATTAATTACATTATGTAAACTTATTAATTTAATAAAATCAATACAATATTAATTAGTTACCTTGACACCAAATGTCAACTAATTAATTAACGCATTCCTTCTAATGTACATTACATGTACAATTTCTATAAGTTCCAGCTTAGTTGATCTATGTGCCAAATCCTATGGGTATGCCTTTATGTTGGCAGTAGGCCTAAGGTCCATAAACTATAAGTAGGTTCTAGCAAACAGTTATAGCCCCCAATTAAGACAGAGATACAACAGTCTTTAGAACACACTCGCCCGGTAGTAATCTCATAGTGTCCTTTACCAAAAGATATCGATATGAATAAATAAGAGGCATGATGTCTACATCCACTTTTACTGTTTATTATATTTCTTGATCTTGAGTTGACTGATTAATCAAATAAGCAACCAACTTATTTGGGTATGGCCATACACTTATTAGTCCCACTCATCAAGTGGCTAGTGATATCATCGCGGTGTTACCCGAGTGGCGATTCCGTCACTTCATTATCAATATCAATATGTTCATCAGTCCACTCAATCATACCCATATTTAGCATCATTTTACAGAACTGTTAGGCGTATGTCAAATTGAACCGAATTCCATATTGATACTATAATGAAATCTGGTCTGAGGACAAAAGAGACCTACTCAAGAAAAACCTATGATGTGACAACCATATGGCTTTCTTATGTGGATTGAACCAGTCCCATGTCAACAACATGTACCTGTATTCATGATTGACTATATAAGTACTATGGCTAGTTAAGAACTGTCATACAGTCATCCAATATACAAGTCTGCGATTTTATTCGTTCCCATGATTAGAATAGACTTGGGATAGGTTTTATGATTATCAAATCAATGGATACTCTAGCATAAGATATACACGTGATAGATTAATTGCCTTTATTAATGTGACACAAATAATGTATGCATACAAAAGTCTTAATGTATAATACAAAATACAAGAATTCAATGTCCTAAGAACTAGGGCACACCAACAATCTCCCACTTGCACTAGTTCCAAGTGGGCATTGCCCTAATTCCCATAGATCTGGTATGACCATCATGCTATGTCTATGGCAGCACCTTGGTCAATGGATCAATGACATTATTCTTGGTGTCAACCCTCTACAATGATATCTCACCTCTGTTCACAATCTCACGAATGAGGTGAAACTTTCTAGGAATGCGTTTAGATCTTTTATGTGACCGGGGCTCCTTATCTTGTGCGATGGCCCTATTGTTGTCACAGAAAACATCAACTAGGTCTAGGATAGTGGGTACTACTCCTAACTCATTTATGAACTTATTGATCCAAACGGCTTCTGTTGAAGTTTTGCATGCAGCTATGTACTCAGCTTCCGTTGTAGAGTCATCAATGGTGGCCTACTTTGAGGATGTAAGAACCAGAATTTTAATCCTCTTAAAAAAAAGAAGAAGAAAAGAGTCGTACGACTGTCATTACAGTCGTATAACTATAATATCGGAAAAGTTACAGGAGCCCATACCTCTACAGCAGAAAAATGGAGGAGAGAGGGAGGAGCATTAATGGCTCCAGTCTTACAACAAGAAACCTCAGAAAAGACAGAATAAAAAGAAGGAAAATGGAGGGAGAAGGAACTTTTGGATGCTGGTTGTTTAGCGAGAGAAATTCAGAGAGAAAGAGAGATAAAGAAGTGGAAGAGAGAAAAATACCAAAAACTCAGCTTTCTTCCCTTTCTTTTTCTTTTGATTCTCAAGATTAAGATTAAAACTTACTAGAAATCCTTAGGTTAATCACTTAACCTCACAAAAAAATCAAAATCTCAGACTTAAACCATCAAAAGCCCAAGCATTTTGGATTTTTGGACACAAAGCTTTCAACCTCAATCTCAAAGGAAAAGTGCAAATTCGTGTGGATTGGAGCAAATCCAGGGGTCAAAACGGCTTGGATAAGCTCCTAAAAGGTAGGCACTCCCTTTTCCTTTCACTTTTCCTACTTTATGGGTGCTGGATGTGATTTTCATGCATTTTTACCATATTCCTGCATTTCTGCTTCTGGAAATCAAGAACAGTCACACGACTGTTCTTGATTTTGATGAACAGTCGTATGATTGTGTATACAGTCGTATGAGTGTTCTTGATTTCCAGGTGATTTTCTTTCCAGTTTGCTTCAAATAAGATTTTGGTGAGATTCTGACTTTGGAACGCTTACAGTCGCATGACTGTAATTTACAGTCGCACGACTGTAACATTATTTCCAGAACCAGAATTTTCATTTTTATCCTCAAAAATTTCCAAAAACCCATAAAAATTCAGAAAACCTAAAAAAAATCATCAAAATGAATTTTGTTGTGTGCATTCACGACCCTAGATTCCATTTTCAGTAAAATTGCATTTAGAACAATGCCACGACGGAGACCCAGTTCTCCCGAAAACTGACCCACCTGACATGTACAAAAATGCATGTAAACTGAAAAAATTGTTTTCAAAATGATTTTCCCACAAAAACCAAAATACGGGGACGTTTCAAAATGTTTTCCAGGTCTAACCGGGCCGGCTAGCTGAGCCAACCCGGTTATCCCCTAAATGCATGCCCCCAATTCTCTATTTTCCTAATTCTGTCTATTTGAGTCCTATTTATGGCGTGCTATATATTGTGCTAACCCTCTGTTTTGCAGGTTTTAATTTCTTTTATTTTTATTTTGGATGTAATTTAATAGATTAAATCGTGTATCCTAGGTGATTGTAATTTTTAGATAAATCGTGTATTCTAGGCGCTTGTAAAAGTGAGGCGAGAGTTTTTATCTTTTATTCGATCGGGTTGTAATAATTTAATCATTTACTATTTTACTTATTCCTGTATGTATGTCTGTTTATTTCAATAAAATTGACTTTAGAATTTGAAATAACATCTTTGAACATTGACCAATATTTATTTTAATTAGACACGAAATAAGGGACTTGTCCGGACCCAAATCTCTGGATAGTGTAGCGACCGTTCGTCTGGTTCAGCTGCATTATAAATTTCCCGGTTGAGCTGAGCCAGGTGGCGACTCTACAATATTCATCGAGACTTAGGTCTTGGTTCTTTTATGCATTAATCCCCTTTATTTTCCAAAACCGATTTTCCATTTATAAAAACCCCACGCGAAGGTGGGGCCCGCCCGAGATCGTGGTGCCCCTTCCGAAAGGAAGGCTCGCGTTCTGTCGAAAACACGTCGTCCGCTCACAGAGGACCTCCAACTAATGGCGCCGCCATTCAAGAGAAAAACATAACCAGACTATGACTTATTTTCGTCCTCATTGGTCTCAAAGCTTGCATCACTGTAACCTGACACCACTAGCTGATCTTGACCTTCATACAATAAGAAAGGATCCTTAGTCTGATTAAGGTACTTTAGGATTGCCTTGACTGCCTGCTAGTGTTCGTCGCCGGGATCTGACTGGTACTAGCTAGTTATACTTAATGTAAACAAAACATCAGGCCTTGTACATAAGATGGAGTATATGATAGATCTAATAGTAGATGCATATGGGATCTTTTCCATGTTCTCCTGATCCTTCTTTGTTTTAGGACCATCTTTCTTACTCAGCTTCAACCCATGGCGTATAGGCAAGAATCCTGTCTTCGCCTTATCCATGCTGAATCTTTTCAAAACCTTGTCAATGTATGTGGCCTGACTTAGGCTTAGAAGCTGTTTGGATCTATCTCAGTAGATCCTGATCCGCAAGATTGTCTTAGCTTTGCCTAAGTCCTTCATTGCAAAGCACTTACTCAACCACTGCTTAACCCCTTGCAGTGTTTTTATGTCACCTCCAACGATAAGGATGTCGTCAACATATAGCACTAGGAAGGTGGAAACACTCCCACAAACCATCTTATACACATAGGGCTCATCAAAATTCTATGTGAAGCCATATTCTGTAATGGTCTTATTGAATCTCTGATTCCAAGACCTGGATTCCTAATTCAATCCATAAATGGATCTTTGAAGTTCGCATACCCGGTTAGGATACTTCGGATCAATAAAACCCTCAACTTGTGCCATGTACACATCCTTGAGTAGCTTTCCATTAAGGAAAGCGGTCTTAATGTCTATCTACCATATCTCATAATCGTATCATGCAGCTATGGCTAGTAGTATCCTAATGAATTTTACCATGGCAACTAGTTAACAAGGTTTCATCATAGTCAATTCCTTGAACTTACCTAAATCCTTTTGTCACCAATTGCCCCTTGAAGGTGTTTTCGGATTTTAACTTGAAACACCACTTGCAACCTATCACGTCAGCACCCGGAGGTGGATCCACCAAGTTCTATTCTTGGTTATCATGCATAAATTGCATCTTATCTTCTATGGCTTTGTGCCATTGATCTGAGTGTGCACTTTCAATAGCCTTTTGATAGGTCTTGGGCTCCTTTTGGTCAATGACTATAAGGTCCCCATCATCGGTCAAGAGGAAGCCGTACCTCTCTGGCTGATGATGTGTCCTACCAGACCTTCTAAGGTCCTGTGTAACCGGCTCAGCTTCCTAAATTTCTTGAGTCACTGGTTCGGTTCCCAAAGCATCCTCAACATTGGCTATAGGAGTTTCTGAGTCTTGAACTTTAAAAAACTCAACATTTCTCCAAGAAGACTGCATTCCTGGCAATAAAAACTTTGTTTTCTGCCGGAACCCTTAGTTTCCTTAGGGTAACCCACAAACTGGCACTTGACAGATTTGGACTCGAGTTTGCCACTTGTCAATTTCTTGACATTTGCATCATAGCCCCAAATCTTTTAGAAGGAAACATTGGGCTTTCAGCCCTTTCATAGTTCATACGGTGTTCCCTCAACTGCCTTGCTTGGTGTATTGTTAAGTATGTAAGCAGCTGTCTTTAAAGCATATCCCCAAAAGGAGACAGGGAGTATCATCAAGCGGACCATGTCAAGCAAGGTCCTATTCCTCCTTTCGAACACTCAATTCCACTGGGGTGTACTAAGAGGAGTGAGTTGGGATACAATCCCACACTCTCTCAAGAATAAGTCAAACTCTTGGCTCAAATATTCAACCCTCGGTCAGATCAAAGTGCTTTTATTTTCTGACCAACCTGGTTTTCTACTTCGTTCTTAAAGTCCTTGAACCTCTAAAGAGTCTCAAACTTATGCTTCATTAGACACACATAACCATATTTGATGAAGTCTTTTGTGAAGGTAACGAAGCATAAAAAACCTGATCTAGCACTAGTGCTAATTGGCAGCATACATCCGAATGTACCAGCTCCAATAGCTCTGAGGCCCTTTCAGCAGTCTTGCTAAAAGGCGCCTTTGTCATCTTGCCTCTTAAACTAGATTCACATGTGTCATAAGACTAGATGTCAAATGACCCCAGCACTCCACTATAGTGAAGCCTAGCTATGCGCTTCTCATTTTTATAGCTAAGTCGACAATGCCAGATATAAGTAGGATTAATTTCATTTTGTTTAATCCTTTTAGCATTTATGTTATAGATTAAACTTTCACATTTTAGATCAAGGATATATAAGCCATTTTCAAGAAATGTTGTTCCATAAATAATATTGCCACATTGCATAGAAATTCTACCATGTCCAATATTGAATACAAAACTAGAAATATACAACAAAGAAACATAAATAATATTTATGCGCATCGCAGGTACAAATTAACAGTTTCTTAATTCTAAAACAATTCCACTAGGCATCTCCAAGAAATAATCTCCGATCTCCATGGCCTGAACCCAAGCACCATTTCCGACTCGAAGATCTATTTCTCTAGATCCTAGTAATCTCCTATTTCTTAGTCCCTGCACATTTGAACAAATGTGAGAACCACATCCAGTGTCTAAAACCCATGATGTAGAAATAGCCAGATTAATCTCAATAACATAAATACCTGAAGCAACAGACTTGCTCTTCATTTACTCCCTTAGCTTTGGACACGAGCTCTTCTAGTGCCCCTTCTCATGACACTCATGGCAGACATCATCAAGAGAAGCAACCCTTGCTTTAGGGTGGGCCACCACCTTCTTGCCCTTAGCCTTGGGCTTTTGGGCCTTAGCCTTGGCCTTGGATTTGGCCTTTCCCTTAGCACTGGGCGTGTTGCCCATGTTCACCAGCAAAACTTCAGGAATCTTCTTAAGAGACTGCTTAGCAAGCTTTAGCATGCCATGTAGCTCAACAACCGATTTATCCAACCCTTGCATATGGTAGTTCATGATAAACTGGTTAAGACTCGGGAAGTGACCTAAAAATAATGTCTGCTGCCAAGTCCTGTGGAACTTGCGAGCTGAGGTGGGCAAGTGTATCAATGTACCCCTTCAACTTAGCACCTGAGTGCTAACAGAAGTCTCGGCTGCCATTGCAGTCATGTAAAGTGCCTTGGTTGTCAGGTGTCGTTCTTGACGAGCCGATTTTATAACATCATTTTAAGCTGATCCATCATCTCATAAGCATGTTGCTCCATGAATTGCTTCTGAAGATCAGAAGCCATAGTACCCAGCATAAGGCACGAGACATCACGATCGTCCCTCATGTGCCAGTTGTACTACTCGACCATCGCTGTGGTGATGCCTCGACCTCCGAAAGGGCCAGCTACTAACGGAGCATTCATTACATACTCCTTGGATTCTTATTTAAGAACTATTTGCAAGTTCCTAGCCTAATCCAGGAAGTTAGTCCCTGAAAGCTTCTCCTTCTCTAGGAGTGACCTAAGTGAGAGTGAGTTGTTGTTTGTTGTAGCCATTTAAATTGCTTGTGTGAAATGGGAATAATCTACAAGGAAGAAATCATTGCTTGAGTTAGAAATAAAGGACTTTATGCCAATTCAAGTCAATAACCCGATTTTAATTTGTTCGTTGGTGATGTTAATTGGCTGACTTGACCACGATCCATAACTCCTCAATGATTGGCCGAATAGGAATCACTAACCAATCATTGATTTGTTTGGTAGGACAACCTATCTAATCCCTCCACGAAGGATTCATGGTTTGATGGGCTTATTGACACTTTACCCATCTATGCTTAGGGCCCACTCTGAGCTAATGCTACCAATGTTGAGTCAAACCACCATTCACATGTTAACCATACCAAATATCCTAACCCTTGACGGCCCACCAAATACTACAATGTACCCAACTAGGGCATGGCGCATATTACAGCATCAATGGGAGGAATAGGTGTGAATGTGGGAAGCACTTTTAAACGATTCAATATTTTAATTTCCAAATTAAAATTAAGTGATACGGCTTAGCATGCATATACGCAGGTTATAATTCGGTGATCCATTCATCCATATCATATGTTAAATGCAATAGCATACTTAATTTAAAATAAAGAGATCATATAGGCCTTTAATTACAACCTAATGAAAAACTAGACAACCTATCTAATTCTCCATTGGGTCAGACTACAATTCTTCTTGGGCTCCCACCATGGGCTTGCTCCATCTGGGCCTTCATTCATACTTAATGCAATTACAATAATTTATTTAAAATAAAACCAGTTCTAAAATTACATCAAAATAAAAGAAATGGCGCGTAAGCCATATTTCCCAAAAATTAATTACAACTCATAGTAATTTAGGGCCCATAAGACTCAACACAACATTTCAAACAACCTGCCGTACACATACATACCAATATGATGCATGATCATGGCATTCCAAATTATAAATATAAATGTTAAGCCGAGTTACTTAGGGTAAAATCGCCAATTTTAACAAATGTGACTAAGGCCCATAAAGGCCCAATGGATTACATCCATTAATGCAAAATTAACAATTTTACTCCCACTGGAATTTGGGTTGTCACAAATTTAAAATTTAGCTCTCGCAATTTTAACCGGTGCCACAGTTTATTGGGCCAATTTCACAAAGTCCATATTCAATTTAATATGCAAAACAATTAAGTTAAATATGCATGCCAAGATAATAAATAATTTAAATACAAATTAATTCAAAATAAAAAATTTTAATTTAATTTGCATTATGGGACCGGGACAAAAAAAATACCCGCAACATCCAAAACTGGACCCAAACCCCGCACGTGACTGCGTTGCTATCCGGGGACAGCAGCACTGCCGCGCAGGGAGGAGGGAATTACGATCTCTTTCTCCCAAATCAATATAATTTTTTTTTTCAATTAAAACAAAAAAAAATTCTAGCCACAGATAAACAATTTCAGCAGCAAAAAAAAAAAACAGCAACATCAAATAAATAGCAACGGGGAAAAAAACAATAAAACCAATTCGGAAAAAAAAATTATCAAAACCTGAAAAACCATTCTTGAAACCCATTATTTCTTCAAGAACACAATCAAGAATGAATTCCAATCAATCTAATAGACAAAACCTAGGATCTAATACCATTGTTGGGATTCGTCATCGAAAAAATAAGGTGTCGCAGCGGAATTACACCTTTTAAAATTTCCTAGAATCTACCTATTGTGTCCTATTACCATTGATTGGAACAAAAACAATTGGGACAAAGAGAGATTAAACTCACCAAATCTGTCTCTTCTAGAGACTGCTGCAGAATCAAATCTTGAAACTGCGATCTCCAAAGTCCGGTGCACTACCAACTATCGAGCGGGAACCGGTGCTAGCCGAAGAAGTGGAGGAATGGAAAATTCCAGCTGTAAAATTCTCTAAAGGGGCTAAAATTTGCAGCTCAAATATTAGGGTTAGGGCTGATTTTTATTCTTAAGTGTGCCCTTATATAGACTCCTTGTCCAATTGGGTTTTGACTAGGTTAATTAAACCTAAACCCACTAGGATTATAATTACATAAATAAACTTTATATTAAAAGTTTATACTATAATTTAATTCAATTAGACTGAATTTAATTACCCGTAAATTAAAATTAAACCACACTTAAGAAAATAAAATACATGTATTTTAATTTTTCCACTTCGGAAAATAATTTAATTAATTGTTTGATTTATGTAATTTAATTAATTGACAAATTAATTAATTACATTATGTAAACTTATTAATTAAATAAAATCAATCTAATATTAATTAATTACATTGACACCAAATGTCAACTAATTAATTAACACATTCCTTCCAATGTACTTACATGTACAATTCCTATAAGTTCCGGCTCAATTGATCTATGTGCATGATCCTATGGGTCTATCTTTATGTTGGCAGTACGCCTAAGGCCCATAGACTGTAAGTCGGTTCTAGCAAACCATTATAGCCCTCAATTAAGACAGAGGTGCAGCAGTCTTTAGAAGATACTTACCCGATAATATTCTCATAATATCATCTGCCAAAAGATATCGTTATGAATAAACAAGAGGCATGATGTCTGCCATCCTCTTCTACTGTTTATAATATTTTTTGATCTTGAGTTGACTGATTAATCAAATAATCAACTAACTTATTTGGGTATGGTCATACACTTATCAGTCCCACTCATCGAGTGGCCAGTGATAGCATCTCGGTGTTACCCGAGTGGCAATTCCATCACTTCATTATCAATATCAATATGTCCATCGGTCTATCCAATCATACCCGTATTTAACATCCTTTTACAAACCTGTTAGGCAGATGTCAAAGTGAACCGGATTCCATATTGATAGTATAATGAAATCTGGTCTGAGGACAAAAGAGACCTACTCAAGAAAGACCTATGACGTGACAACCATGTGGCTTTCTTGTGCGGATCGATCCAGTCCCATGTCAATGACACGTACCTATATTCATGACTGACTATACAAGTACTATGGCTAGTTAAAAACTATCATATAGTCATCGAATATACAAGTCTATAATTCTATTCGTTCCCACGATTAGAATAGACTTGAGATAGGTTTTATGATTATTAATTAATGGATACTCTACTCATATTATAGCACAAGATATAAACGAGATAGATTAATTTCTTTATTAATGTGACACAAATAATGTATGCATACAAAAGTCTTAATGTATAATACAAAATACAAGAATCCAATGCCCTAAGAACTAGGGCACACCAACACTAAGTATCACATTCTCAGATATAGGAAGTCTAGTAGCCTTGAAATAGTCAGATACTCAGATTCTAATTATGCTGCTTGTAAAGATTCAAGAAAATCTACGTTTGGTTACTTATTTCTAGTTGCTGGAGAGGTAGTTTCATGGAAAAGTGGAAAACAGTTTGTAATTGATACCCCATTATGAAGGCTAAATTTGTAGCATGTTCTAAGGCTCCAATTCATGCATTATGGTTGCTAGAACTTTATCTCATGTCTTGGCATTATCGATAGTATAGAAAGACCGATGAGAATTTATTATGATAATTGCATGGATGTTTTCTATTGGTTTATGCTCTAGTGTTAAGGCATTGTATCTTAAATTGTATTGTATTATACACTGTGTTATTAATAAAAAGGCATAATTTGTTTTATTAATTTCTTGTGCAATTAATAGTAATAAAGAATTCATTGATTGTGTTTATACTCATGTATGTCGATAACTTTCTCGGGGAAGTAAGACCGTGAGTAAGGTAAGAACACAATTATAAAACTATCCCTAGTTTGTTAAAATCATGAGAATGATAATAACTAAAGACTAGCATATGCTTTGATTGTATGGTCGTATCTTACCGACCATTAGATATGAAATGTAAATCAAGGACATGGATACATGTTCGGTCATTACATGGTACTGGGTGAATCCATAATTGGGAACGCCATATGGTCCGTATATCATAGCTGGTTCTCAAGTAGTACTTCTATTGGATCCTTAGACCTGATATCTCTATAACCCTAGATGTAAACTCACATACTTTGTCGTACGCCTAACAAGCCTGTAACGAAGTACCAAGTATAGGTACAGCAGGATATGCCAATGATCATGTTAGGACTAATTCCACTCTGTTAACTTAGAGCAGATATCACCGACCACTTAATGAGTAGCACTGATAAGAGTGTGGTCACACCCGAATAAGGAATCACTGGGTGATTACTTATTTGTGAACTCCAGTCAACTTGGAATCAAAGAATGTCCATGCAACTAAATAGGGTGACATTGTCATTCCTCTTACAGGACATCGATATATGGCAGAGGACGTATCTATTACAGGGTTTATGCTTCATATAAGATTGATATCTTCATCTTATTTGGGTAATTGAAATGCTTTGCTAGAGCTCACTTACAGCTTGTGGGCCATTGGGCCCACTTCCACCATAACATAAACCTACATGATCGCAAATAAAGATGTCTTAATAATATTGTCACAAACTTTAATATATATTTGATATATATTATATTTATATGGAGTTTATTGCTAATGATATTTATAAACTTGATGGTAAAGTTAAGAGATTTTATTTCAACCTATTAATTTAATTATATAGTGTAATTAAATAAAAGGATGAAATAATTACTTAATATAAATATATGGGTTATATTTATTATTAAGGCAGGATTTAATTAAATTGAGGTTTAGTTAATTTAATTAATTGAGTTTAATTTTGCAATTAGATTTTATCATATGGTTATGATATAATTTAGTTGAATCAGTTAAACTAATTAAATTGAATTAACAAATAAATCTAATTCTATTTAAAACCTAAATTTGTACATGGGTATAAAAAGCAAATATTTCTCCTAAAACCCTTGACCTAGAAATCAGCCATCACTCCCAAAAAGAGAGAGAGAGTATTCAGCCAACAGAAGGGTTTGGATGTGCTCCATTTTTTGTTCGACACTAGGACGTAGATCCATTCGGTAGACATCCATGTGCGTGAGGGTAGAGGAGCTTCTTCAAATAGCAAAATCTAGCATTCAATCTCTTTGCAGGGGCGGCATAGGTGAGGATCAAATATCTTTCTTGTTTTTTTCTATTGTTTGTATTCCATAATCCGGAAAATTCATTCCCAAAATCGAATTCAAGTGCAAAACAGAATCGTTTCCGTTGTGATAAAAGTTTTATTTTTCACCTGGAGAATCCTAACTTTTTTTTCTCTAAGAATGACAAATATTCAAAGGGTGAAAAAAGAATATGGATTTAAAATACTTGTTTGTTAAAGAAGAAGTGCAAAACTAAAAGGTATCTATTGAGCATATAGGAATAGAGATGATAGAGAATCCATTAACTAAAGGTTTCCTTAAACAATTCTTGGCCATGTTGAAAGAACGGGTACTATAAAAAAGTCCTTAGCATAGTTTTGAAATATATATATATATATATATATATATATATATGTATGTATAATTGACACCATTTATGATTCAATTAGAGTTGTGTTTTTGCTAATTTTGTTATCCATATTATGGCTGTGTACATGTATCATTATTTGTGATAATATGTTATATCTTTAAAATAAGACACTAAAGTTATACAGTTTGATAAGGTCGGTTTTTGACCTTATCTTTTAGGCAATTTCATGGTTTGAACGGCAATTTTTAGAGTCTTTTGTGTGAATGTTTGTGTGGTTTTTGAATATTTTGTGATTTTTATGTTTTGGATAGATTTTTATAACTTTTAGTATTTTTTTCGTGTTTTCTAGGGTTGTTTTTGTAATTTTTGTTAATTTGTTGTTTTTATGGTCCGTGGTGTTGGTGCCGTTATGTTTCTTTGTGCTTGTTTTGGACAGGTATTATGACCCGGACCGGAAGTTGGAGCATCGGCGGCGAAGAAGAGTTCGAAGTGCTGAAAATCAAGGTGGCACGGCGTGCCACAATTAGGGCACGGCGTGCCAACCCGGCGTGCCTGGTTAAGCAGTCCAGTGGAGTGGCATGAAAACGTGCCACTCAGATCAGCGTGGCGTGCCAACCCTAAAATCACACGGCACGGCGTGCCAACTCCAGCAGCACAGCGTGCCGCCTTCAGTTCTGCACAACACGGCATGCCAACTCCACCAGCACGGCTTGCCGAGCCCCGAAACCTGCTGTTGCCCTACTTTCATCTCTTCTTTTTCCTGGTTTTAACCTAGCCATATAAATAGGTTATTTTCTATGTTTGAGGGGATCTTTTTCCAGTCTTTTTGAGTGAGAGCAGAAACTTGTAGTGAGGTTTTGAGCTTGAACTATTTGCTTTCTTTCAGTTTGCACCATCGATTGGTTGTAGTTTTACATAGAATCTTCCCCTTTTGCGACGTTCCTAGTTCCGGCTTGAGTTAGTCTATAGAGGTACACCCCAAGCATCTTCACACCGTCGGAATCCGGTTAATCGGACCAAAAGGGCATAAGTTTTTCTTTTTCTCTTTTGTAATTTGATTAAGTTAGTTTTGATTCCGCAAATCGATTATGTTTGGTTGTAAACATTGAATTCATTCATCTTTCTTAATTAATACAATTGTTGCAAGTTAGTTTCAATTTTTATTCCTTTTCTTTATGTAATTTCTTTAATGAATATCTAGTCTCATAAGATCTTAATTTATTAAGTTCATATTTGTGGCATTACCTAGATTGACGCCTAGAAAACCATTAGTATTGACGACACTGTGGAACTTACGTGCCCTTATTTTCTGAGCTTTAGAATTAGACCGCCTCTAAACAAGGAAAACCGGCTAAGGACCTAAAAGATCTAGATACGCTAGGTTGTATTATCGGAAGAGCATAATTAAGGATTAATTGTTGAGTTAAATTCATCTTTTGTAGTTAATTGATAAAGCCATCCCCGTTAGCATTCATAGGTCGGTAAACCGCCAATTGATAACACAAAACTCAAGTGCAAAGTAAGCTGGAATAGATCAACTAGGAGTAGGATAGTTTAGTTGTTAACATAATCAACCCGAACTACGTTCCGCCTAGGACACGCAAGGAACCCGAGTAGTTTAGTGTTTGCAGAATATTCTTTTCTCTGTGGGATCGATACCTGGACCAACCAGAATTATTACTTGTCAACGATAGGTACACTGCCTTAGTTGTGCGTTTCTAGGTTTAGTTTTACTACTACGCCTAGGACCCATCAAGTTTTTGGCGCCGTTACCGGGGAAATTTATATTTCTGCATCATTTAGCAAAAGGTTTATTTGCTGATCTAGGCAACATTTCTGTGCATATGTTAAATAATTTTTCTTTTCTGTGAATATTTATTACAATTTAGTTTTCTTTAATTTCTGTGTGTGTGTGTTTTCTAGCTTATGCGAACTCGCTCTCAGCATCCTGGGCTTTTGCCTTATAACCCTGAAATTGAACGTTTGTGTAGCAGGAACCGTAGAGTACGTCAAGAGCAGATTGTTCAAATGGAGCATCAGCAGCATGATGACGAGGAGAGACAACTCTGGGAAAGAGTTGAGCAAGAGCAACTCCGGCGAGAGCGGGAGGAGTTTGACAGAAGAAGGGGTGGTGATAGAGGTAACATGGTCATGACAGACCTAATGGCTCCACATCGGCCCCGGAACAGATCCGGAGTGGTTATCCCAGCCATCACTGCCAATCAATTCGAGCTGAAGTCCAGTATGATCCATTTGATCCAAGGGAACGGTCTATTCAGTGGCGGAATAAGTGACAACCCCAATGATCACTTAGACCGGTTCCTCATGGTGGCCGATACAGTCCGAATCGGTGGGGTGCCCCAAGATGCTATGCGGTTGAAGCTGTCCCCCTTTTCACTATGCGGGGGAGCAATGGAATGGTACAAATCCTTGAGGCCCGGATCAGTGACATCATGGGACCAATTGGAAGAGCAATTCTTAGCATATTACTTCCCACCATCAAAGACGGTTCAGCTAAGGAACGAGATTATGGGATTCCGGCAATTTGGGACGGAGACTCTTAATGAAGCATGGCAGAGATTTCAACGGTTGTTGCGGAACTGCCCCCACCATGACATGCCGCGTTTCACTCAGGTAAGCACGTTTTATCATGGTTTAACACCAGCTAACCGTGCCATTATTGATTCTTCTGCAGGTGGGGACATTTTTAAGAAGACTGCTACACAAGCCGAGGAGTTGATTGCGGAGCTGGCTAGAAAGAGTACCTTGTGGCAGTCGGACACACCAACAAGGAATGAGGTTCGAGCTGCAGATTTGGGACGCCAAGATGCAGCTATGGACCATGTAAACAAGAAGTTGGACCTGTTGATGTCCCGCCTGAACTTAAATGGACCACAATACCAACCGGTGTTGTGTGTATCATGCGGAGCGGAGCATCCCGGACAAGATTGTGAATTGGGCGACCCATTCACCCAATCGTCCGAAAAAGTAAGTTTTGTGGGAGGAAACCAAAGGTACAATAACTCTAACTCTTATTCACAAAACTTCAATAATAATAATAATTACGGAAGAAGGTATCAACACCCGAATATGTCCTATAGTAACAACCAAAATGTGTTGAGACCTCCTTCTGGATTCCATTATGAGCACCGTGAGCAGGGGTTAGGTAAGGCCCCATTTATTCCTAATGATCAATCTCCATAACAGCCTCAGCAGTCTAAGCAACATGAGACGGTTTTGTCGTTACTAAAAGACATCTCGTCTCGGCTTGCTGATAATGAAGCGTACTGTAGGGATTTGGGTAAGCAGGTGGCTCAATTGAGTAGGGAGAGGCATGAAAGACCTCAAGGAGCACTTTCGAGTAGAACTGAACAAAACCCTAAGGGTAATCAACGGGAGACAGCTCAGGTTATAACCCTACGAAGCGGTAGGCAAGTGGAGGATCGGGTGCAAAACGCTGATATCCCATCCCAACCTACCGAGGTAAGTGAAGAGTCGGGAGAGGTAAGCAACCCCGACTCGATTTCTGAACCCGAACCTAGCATAAATGAAAAAGGAAAAATTCCTGACCCAGTGAGAGCCTATGTGCCTAAACTTCCTTATCCTCAAAGGGAGAAGAAGGATAAACTGGACCAGAAATATTCCAAATTCCTTGAGATTTTTAAGAAGTTAGAGTTTAACATGCCATTGATTGAGGCTCTCCAAGAGATGCCCTCTTATGCTAAATTTTTTAAAGAACTTCTTGCAGGGAAAAGAAAGCTAGGCGAGGATGAAGTGGTGGCTTTGACAGAGGAATGTTCAGCAATTATAACTAACAAACTCCCACCTAAGCTCAAAGATAGGGGCAGTTTCACTATTCCATGCCGGATAGGAAACTTGGAGATTGCCAATGCCCTGTGTGACTTAGGTGCGAGTATAAATTTGATGCCTTTGTCGTTTTTCAGGAGACTCGGATTGGGAAACCCAAAGCCAACCAATATGACCCTCCAATTGGCGGATAGATCCCTCACGAGACCAAAGAGGGTGGTCGAAGATGTGTTAGTAAAGGTGGACAAGTTTATCTTCCCTGCAGACTTTGTGGTAATGGATATGGAGGAAGATAGCTCGGTGCCCCTTCTACTTGGAAGACCTTTTCTCGCAACCGGTAGGACTTTGATAGATGTCCAGGAAGGTAAGATCATTCTTAGGTTGCATAACGAGGAGGTAAGTTTCAATGTCTATAATTCAATGAAATATCCGTTAGATGTTGAAAATTGTAACTTTGTGGACTCCTTTTGTCCTATTGATACTTGTGTGGTTGAGAATTTGTGCAGTGAACTAGATTGCATCATAGGAGAAGGTCTAGGTGAAAGTGAGGCAAATGAAATGATTAGTGAGGAATGCTCATGGGTGAAGGGACGGTTTGATAAGCTGGAGCGTGAAGTCAAACCAGCACCTAAATCCTCATTGGAGAAACCTCCATCATTGGAGCTCAAAACCCTTCCCCCTAACCTTAAATATGTTTTTCTGCATCCTCCAAAGGACTTACCCGTTGTAAGCTCTTCTTTGTTAACAGGAGAGGAGGAGGACAAGCTGCTAAAGGTGCTAAGGAAGCACAAGGGAGCATTCGGGTGGACAATCCACGACATCAAGGGAATAAGTCCGACGTTTTGCACACATAGAATTTTTCTGGAAGATGAGGTAAAACCGTGTGCACAGCCTCAGCGTCGGTTGAACCCCAACATGAAGGAAGTGGTAAGAACCGAGGTGATAAAACTCCTCGATGCAGGTATCATCTTCCCTATTTCTGATAGTCAATGGGTGAGTCCGGTCCAATGTGTGCCTAAGAAAGGAGGCACGACGGTAGTGAAAAATGATAAAGGGGAACTAATCCCTACTAGAGCTGTCACGGGTTGGCGTATGTGTATTGATTATAGGAAGTTGAATGACGCCACTCGGAAAGATCATTTTCCATTACCGTTTATTGATCAAATGTTAGAAAGGATGGCCGGGCACGAATATTTTTGTACTTTAGATGGGCTATCCGGTTATATGCAAATTCCAGTGGACCCTCTCGATCAAGAGAAAACCACGTTTACGTGTCCATACGGGACATTTGCATATAGGCGGATGCCTTTTGGATTGTGTAATGCCCCAGCTACCTTTCAAAGATGCATGCTAGCCATTTTTGCTGATATGATTGAGGATTTTATGGAAGTCTTTATGGATGATTTTTCTGTTGTTGGTCATACGTTTGAGTCATGTTTGGGGAATTTGGACCGGGTGCTTCAGAGATGTGAAGACACCAATTTGGCACTTAGTTGGGAGAAGTGTCAATTCATGGTCCGGGATTGCATTGTCTTAGGGCATAAGGTGTCTGGAAAGGGAATCGAGGTCGACCCGGCCAAGATTGAGGTGATTGAGAAACTGCCTCCCCCAAGTTCGGTTAAGTTAGTTAGGAGTTTCTTGGGACATGCGGGCTTTTATAAGCGCTTTGTGAAAAATTTTTCTAAAATTGCTAAGCCATTGACTGAGTTACTCTTAAAGGATGCCCTATTTAATTTCAGTGATGAATGTATATATGCCTTTAATTTGCTTAAACGGAAATTGATTGAGGCACCGGTTATGGTGAGTCCGAATTGGGAAATCCCTTTTGAACTTATGTGCGATGCAAGTGACAATACTGTTGGGGCATGTTTAGGTCAGAGGGTGAACAAAATTTTTCACGTAATTTATTATGCTAGTAAGACATTAAACGGTGCTCAAATGAATTATACTGTGACTGAGAAAGAATTACTAGCTGTTGTGTTCGCTTTTGATAAGTTCAGGTCTTACTTGGTCTTATCAAAAGTCATTGTGTATACTAACCATGCTGCTCTTAAGTATTTGTTGGCTAAACAGGATGCAAAGCCCAGATTGATTCGATGGATTCTACTCCTCTAGGAGTTTGATGTGGAGATTAAGGATAAGAAGGGAGTAGAGAACGTAGTGGCCGACCATTTGTCAAGACTGCCAAGTGAAGGATCCGTATCCTCTCCGGAAGCGAACATTCGTGACACATTCCCCGATGAATAGCTGTGTGGGGTAACTTCTATACCATGGTTTACGGACATCGCAAACTTCAAAGTCGGTAACATTCTTCCACCTAACCTTTCACATGCACAGAGGCGTAAATTCTTTTATAATGCTAAGGATTATTTTTGGGATGACCCTTATCTTTTTAGATTATGTGCTGATAGTGTGATTAGGCGGTGTGTTGCTTATGAGGAGGTTCCATCCATTATTGAAATGTGTCATGATAGAGAAGCGGGTGGCCATTTTGGACCCGATAGGACTATAGGAAAAATCTTATCTAGTGGGTTTTATTGGCCAACCATGAAACAGGATGTCATTAGTTATATTCGGGCCTGTGATGCGTATCAAAGGATGGGAAATATCTCCCAAAAGAATGAAATGCTCCAACAAGGTATCTTGGTGTGTGAACTTTTTGATGTTTGGGGCATAGATTTCATGGGACCCTTCCCAATATCTCACAACAACCAATACATTCTTGTGGCGGTTGAGTATGTGTCTAAATGGGTAGAGGCTGTCGCTTTACCAACCAACGATGCAAGGGTAGTTGTCAGGTTTCTAAAGAAAAACATTCTTACTAGGTTCGGAACCCCAAGAGCTATCATCAGTGACGGGGGTTCCCATTTTTGTAATAGGCAATTTGACAATCTTTTGCACAAATATGGGGTTAAGCATAAGGTGGCGACTCCTTACCATCCTCAGACGAGTGGGCAAGTTGAGGTTTCGAATAGGGAACTAAAACGCATATTAGAAAAAACGGTAAGTGCATCTAGGAAAGACTGGAGTTTAAGGTTAGACGATGCATTATGGGCATATAGGACTGCTTTTAAAACACCTATAGGGATGTCCCTTTACCGTTTGGTCTTCGGTAAATCCTGTCATCTACCTGTAGAACTAGAGAACTAGAGCACAAGGCATATTGGGCTTTAAAATTTCTTAACTTTGATATGCAAGCTGCAGGTGAGCTTCAATTAAGGCAACTCATGGAGCTAGATGAGCTTCGGTTGAGCTCGTATGAGAATGCCAAGATTTACAAGGAGAGGACCAAGAAATGGCATGACCAGCATGTAACGAAGAAAGGTTTCAACCAAGGAGAGTTGGTGCTCTTGTATAACTCCCGGTTGAAACTCTTTCCGGGCAAACTGCGAAGTCGATGGACGGGACCGTTTACCGTGCATAAGGTTTACCCCTCCGGGATGGTGGAAATTGAAACCCCGGAGGGAATTCAACAAGTAAACGGGCACCGGTTGAAGCCCTATGTCAGCGGAGGAATAAAGGAGGAGGAGCAAGTCTTGCTCCTTCGTGATGTGTAATGCTAAATCGCGGACATAGGAGTCGAGCTATTCCGACTATAAACATAGCACTGAGGTACGTATACCTCCCGTGTGCATTAGTTTTCACGTTAATATGTTTTTGTGTGTTTTTGTGTGTAGGATTAGGTAATTAAGCAAGTTAATCGAAAATCGTAATCAAAATGTGAAAAAAAAGCAATAGTTGGCAGAATTCAAGGTGGCACGCCGTGTCACTAATCAGCATGCCGTGCCAAGGTGAAGTTGGCTGTAGCACGGGGCGTGCCAAGGTGGCACGAAATCGTGCCAGGCTGCTGTTCCGGATGATATTTGTGCATAAGTAAATAGCACGCCGTGCCAAGGTAATGGTTTGCAGGGCGGCACGGCATGTCATTTCAGCACGCCCGCGTACCGTTGTTCTGTTCCGGATGAGGTTTGTGCATAAAAGGACAGCACGCCGTGTCACCAAGCAGCACACCGTGCCAATCACAGGTTTTAAGGGCGGCCCGATGTGCCAATATGGCATGCCAACGTGCCGTCCCTCTGTTCCAAAAGTGAGTTGTGGGAAAAGGAGCAGCACGCCGTGTCAAAGTTTCAGCATGCCGTGCCATATATTCAAATTTCAAGGCAGCACGCCATGCCAAGACAGCACGCCGGCGTGCCAGCATTCTGTTTCCAGGTAAGTCTTTTTGACCCGCTCAGCACGCCGTGCTGAGTGTTTGGCACGGCGTGCTGAGTGTTCAAATTTTGAATCCCAAGGGAATTCCACCGCCTATTTAATGCCCTTTCCACCTTCCCCCCCCCCTCTCATAACCGACCTTCTCCTTCTTCTTCTCCTTCCTCTCTCTCACTTTCTCTCTCCCCTTTTCACTCTCTCTCTCTAGAACCCATTCTCTCCTTCTCCTTCTCCATTCTTCTTCTTCTTCCTTCCTTTCTCTCCTTCTCCCTATCTCCTCTTACTCTCCTTTCCTTCTTCTTCTTCTTCTCCATCTCACCCCTTTTCCTCCATTATTTTGCCCTAGGGTTTTATTTTGCTTCAATTTCCTTGAATCAGGTATGAATTCTTGCTTTATTCTTTCTTTTATTCATTATTCTTATTATTGTTGTTCTTTTCCTCATTTTGGTTTAGATGGATTGACTGCTTAATAGGGTTTTATTTTATTTTCTTTTGTTTTTTTTTGTGGTTTGTATCTTTGACAGTAGATGTTCTTTGGCTTTGTGTTCTTGTGTTTTTGATTTTTGTTTGTTTTTATGGTTATGTAATTATAGGATGAAGAAGAAAACCGTCGCCGATCGGAGACACGGTTCGTCTCGTCGGCCCATGGAACCGTCACCGGAGCCGGTGCCACGTGACGAAATGCCCACTGAGCAATTGATGGCCCCGCTGACAAATCTCTCAAGGAAATACAAATGTCACTTTCCCTTACTTTCGGACGATGAAGGTAAGAAGTACAAAACTTTATTTCCTTTAGAAAGCACTCCTTTTCGCACTTTCGATTGGCAATTTCTCTTTGTACAGGATAGGTCGGAGGGAGTGAAAGCTAAGTTGACTGGTCTAGGGTGGTACGAATTTGTGAAATCTAACCCTCCGGTCTTTAGGGAGCTAAACCTAGAATTTTACTCTACCTTGAGTTTTAAAACCAACCCGGATACGGGCCTTAGAAGCATGACCTTCTGCCTCTTTGGCACTGAGTGAACTTTGGATATTGATGGCCTTCGGGCTTGCATAGGGATTGACGGGAATGGTTATAAATGGCCCGAAAATTTGGATGCCAAGAAATTTTGGCGCTTGATTGGGCAAGGGGTATACCAACCCCGGTTTGCCAAAACCTCCCAAATCCAAGACCCTGTTTTGCAATTAGTTCATAAATTTGTCTGCTTTAATTTTTCGGGAAAGACTGAGAGCAACCGGGTTAATGCATTTGAATTGTTGATCCTGTGGCATATGCATAGTGAAATTAAGGTGCATTTGGGCTTCTTTGTCATGGAAGCTTTATACAATCATCACAATCGAGCTAAGTCCGAACTAGGGTTAGGACATATTGTGACTTGTATTGCATGTTTTTTTCATAGTAATACTTGTTATAGGAACCTCGAGAGCATTCTTCCCAAGAAGCTTTCGAAGGGAATCTTGTCTTGTTCTTATGTTGGGGCAGCTGCAGGTCCTTCAAGTGCAGGAGGTTCAAGTCGGGGAAAGGCCCCTTTGGAAGTAGACGAGGAGGAAGAGAGTGAGGAAGGAGAGGACAGCGAGGAGGACGCGGAGAATGTATCGGTGGGGGTAGATTTTATGGGGCGGATTGAAGGACGATTGGATGGCATTATTGAGCAATTGGAAGGCTTAACCGTCCATCAGGTTCTACTTGAGCAGCGGCTGAACGCGCGCCTTGATCGGCAAGCAGCTCAGCTTGCCAACGTCGAGGCGTTCGCCTCCCGCTTCTGTGCCGCCCAAGGGTGGCCGTACCCGCCACCACCACCAGCTCCCGATATGTGAGGTAACTCTTTGCCTTTCCCATTTAGTTTGCTTCTTCTTCCATTGCACTTTTGGAAGTAAGTGCAATCTAAGTGTGGGGTGGGTAAAGGGACTTCTCCCTTTCTTTTTCTTCTTCTTATATTGCACTTTTTGATTGTTTGTTTAGCATGTTTGTTGGTGTTTATTGGTGTTTTTGCATGATTGGATGTTTTGTGTTGGTTATTGGTTAGATTTAGGCTTTACTTTTCAATGCATGTGAAGTTGGTTTTGGTTGTTTTGGTTTGTTAGTATTTTTAGGTTGCTTATGTATCAATTGCCGTTTGAATAACATTGCTTAATCCACCCTCGAATCTAAGTCTCTGTGCTTGGATTGATAGCAATTGGCTAGGGATATTAGGAGTTGTTTGCAAGTCATTAGCTTGTTTGTGCATGGTTTGTGATTCTTGATGGTAACCATTGGTTAGATTTGTCATTTAGGTTGCATTAGGGAATTAGTCCTCTACCCCTACTTGCATGATTAAGCTAGGATTACGCCTTGGAACATTGGTTGAGTCACACGACCTAGCATACAAACCCTAATACACTTATGCGAACTTGAGCCTTTAGAACCATTTCACATCGGTTCTATTTCTTAGTGAGGGTAAAAACAATCGTGGCACACTAGATCGTAGAACCCGGTGTTGTTTTGCACTTGGCATCGAGAGCTTAATATGTGGAGACCCTTAGGATTAACCCCTTGACTTAAATAACCTTAACCCTAACTACTAATTCATCCCTTAGATCACCCATAGCCACTAAATTAACCTTTTTGACTTAAAAAAACCTTCACCAAGCCAACTCTATAATCCTAACTTTTTACCATTTCACTTTGATTTTCCTTTCTCACCCTCCTCTCCTAAATCAAGTAATTGGCTAAGTTGTTCATTCATTTTGGGGTCAATCACCATTTGCATTTCAACTCTTTCATATCTAGTCCTATGGAAAAATTGTGTTTAAAAAAAATATAAAAATAAAAATAAATAAAAAAACAAAAAAAAAATCCAAATAGAGTCAATGTGTTTGTTTGGTTTCTTTTTGTAAAACTCGGAGTTTGTAAACGCCTGTCTTGGTTGTCCGGTTTGCATCTTTAAGCCGGTATTTGTGTTCCATGTCTTGTAATTTTTCATTGGTTGAATAAAGGATTAGGGCGATCATCTAATTGCCTTGACCCATGTCTTGTATTTTTTGTTTTCGTTTTCTCATTAAGTTGTGTTTCGGCCATTGGGTGTGGATAAGGCCTTCTTTTTGTCAAGTTAATTTCAAAAAAAAAAAAAAAAAAAAAAAAAAAAAAAGCAAACACTCTTAGGACAAATTCTGAGTTGAAAGTTGCATGACCCGTCTTTAGTACTTAGTCAATTTGTATATTTTACTTGATTCGTAGGAGTTGTACACCTAAAATTTCCCTTATCAAACCTACCCTAAGCCGTAACATTACAAGCCCCAGGTTCTCTGATTTTGCTCCTTGACCAATGACTTCACCGGGATTGCCATTAGTTCGCTATGTGATGTGTGCCATTGTTTGTTTTTGTGTGCTCATCCGCCTTGCCTTGAACTTGAGCGTTGGAGTGACATCTTGTGAGGTGCTTTATGGTCGTATAAACTCTGTTTGTTCCTCGCCCTTTGACTAGCTAAATTGTGTTGGGTTTGGGTATTGAGTGGTTTTGAACCTGGTGCACCTAATGTCATTTCGAAGGTGATGCGTTACTTTCTTGAGTTTATGAATCTCGTACGGTTAAACCCTTAGTTGGATTTGCAAGTGAAAGCGAGCAAGTTTACTCCTTAGTCTTTAGTTGATTCGCTTGAGGACAAGCAAGACTTTAAGTGTGGGGTGGTTGATAAGGTCGGTTTTTGACCTTATCTTTTAGGCAATTTCGTGGTTTGAACGGCAATTTTTAGAGTCTTTTGTGTGAATGTTTGTGTGGTTTTTGAATATTTTGTGATTTTTATGTTTTGGATAGATTTTTATAACTTTTAGTATTTTTTCGTGTTTTCTAGGGTTGTTTTTGTAATTTTTGTTAATTTGTTGTTTTTATGGTCCGTGGTGTTGGTGCCGTTATGTTTCTTTGTGCTTGTTTTGGACAGGTATTATGACCCAGACCGGAAGTTGGAGCATCGACGGCGAAGAAAAGTTCGAAGTGCTGAAAATCAAGGTGGCACGGCGTGCCACAATTAGGGCACGGCGTGCCAACCCGGCGTGCCTGGTTAAGCAGTCCAGTGGAGTGGCATGAAAACGTGCCACTCAGATCAGCGTGGCGTGCCAACCCTAAAATCACACGACACGGCGTGCCGAGCCCCGAAACCTGCTGTTGCCCTACTTTCATCTCTTCTTTTTCCTGGTTTTAACCTAGCCGTATAAGTAGGTTATTTTCTATGTTTGAGGGGATCTTTTTCCAGTCTTTTTGAGTGAGAGCAGAAACTTGTAGTGAGGTTTTGAGCTTGAACTATTTGCTTTCTTTGAGTTTGCACCATCGATTGGTTGTAGTTTTACATAGAATCTTCCCCTTTTGCGACGTTCCTAGTTCCGGCTTGAGTTCGTCTATAGAGGTACACCCCAAGCATCTTCACACCGTCGGAATCCGGTTAATCGGACCAAAAGGGCATAAGTTTTTCTTCTTCTCTTTTGTAATTTGATTAAGTTAGTTTTGATTCCGCAAATCGATTATGTTTGGTTGTAAAAATTGAATTCATTCATCTTTCTTAATTAATACAATTGTTGCAAGTTAGTTTCAATTTTTATTCCTTTTCTTTATGTAATTTCTTTAATGAATATCTAGTCTCATAAGATCTTAATTTATTAAGTTCATATTTGTGGCATTACCTAGATTGACGCCTAGGAAACCATTAGTATTGACGACACTGTGGAACTTACGTGCCTTTATTTTCTGAGCTTTAGAATTAGACCGCCTCTAAACAAGGAAAACCGGCTAAGGACCTAAAAGATCTAGATACGCTAGGTTGTATTATCGGAAGAGCATAATTAAGGATTAATTGTTGAGTTAAATTCATCTTTTGTAGTTAATTGATAAAGCCATCCCCGTTAGCATTCATAGGTCGGTAAACCGCCAATTGATAACACAAAACTCAAGTGCAAAGTAAGCTGGAATAGATCAACTAGGAGTAGGATAGTTTAGTTGTTAACATAATCAACCCGAACTACGTTCCGCCTAGGACACGCAAGGAACCCGAGTAGTTTAGTGTTTGCAGAATATTCTTTTCTCTGTGGGATCGATACCTGGACCAACCAGAATTATTACTTGTCAACGATAGGTACACTGCCTTAGTTGTGCGTTTCTAGGTTTAGTTTTACTACTACGCCTAGGACCCATCACAGTTTAACATAGTGAATGTTATATGAGTTGAGTTAATTATGCTATACATGAAAGGAATTATATTGATAAAATAATACGTGACCTCCATGATTTAGTTAGTTTAATTCATTTGAAGTAGTGACATGATTGATTCAAGTATAGCACACAATTATAGTTATTGAATCATCAACACGTCACATGGACCAAATGGGAGATTGTTAAATTATTATTAATTGTGGTCAATGTAACTGATTAGTTTATTAATTAAGCTACACTTATGGAGCATGTAACTTATTAATTTAAGTCATTAATTTAGTTATCAAACAGGGCCTAAGTTACATCAATGGTCCATTTAACTTATTGATATACTATTCATTAATATGTAACACTAGAATACTAATGAAGGTGAGTTGTAGAACTTAAAGTACATGTAACTCTTATGAAATTAAGGATGTATATAACTTATAGGATAAGTTCTACTATAAAAGGAGACTAGTATTATATAGAGAAATTTAGAACTTATAGGTTTTGATTCGCTCCACTCTCTCTAATTACATATAAAATGTCATAAACAAATAAAGGGATTATTCAAAATCAAAAAATCAATAAGAGTCTATAAAGAGAAGAGAATAAAATATATTAGAAAAAAGGATATAGTTTTTAATGATTATAAATCACAATCAAGGCATATGACTTTCATGATATTAGTTTCTAATATAATTGTAAAAGTAACATAAATTAATTAGTGTTATTCAAAGATCTTATACAATGAATAACGACTCGAGCCATTAACATCCGAGCCATTAACATCCCTAGTTGAGGTTGGATACAATTTTGGTTAAATGTATGATTGACGATGTATTATATTAGAATTTAAAAATTAAAAAAATAAAAATAAAACCTTTCAGTTTCATAGTTTCTTGGTTATACGTAATCACCTCCTTTCCCACTTTTTTTGCCCGCTTACTCTCTCAACTTTTCTTTAATAACATAATAATTTATTGATTTATAAATGCTAAATGCTAAATCTATGTGGACTTGAATATTGTAATCAAATTCAACGGATTCTATATAACTGTACCTAGAAATTTCTTAAAAACTAATATAGTCAGTTTTATTTTGTTTAATTATATTTTTATTTTATTTTATTTTATTCATATAACACAATTGATTTATAAATTGTGTAATTTTTGTTTCTTATGTTTTTATTATTTAAAAAACATATTTCCTATTTTTTCAGTATTTTATTATATTCAAATATTTTAGATTTGATATGCCTCTCCTAATTATTTCTTCTGGTTTCACCGCTGTGTATGTATAGTTATAAAACATTTTTCTTTGTGGCATATAATTTTGAAAACACATAGTTTTTTTTTTTTTCATGAAAAAAAAAGAAGAGAAAGAAAAAGCAATAAAAAACACAAAGTTAAAATCTCTTAGATTGTTAGCCAAGTCTAGCATGGTTAGACTTCCTTAGAGGAGACAATACGAGGTTAACAGTGTCCCTCATAGATAGATGTCATGATACTGACATAGGACTGCTTATTTTTCTTACTAATTAATAATTTCTTATTTAATTTTCTCTTCTAATTAATGAATTTCTCCTTTTGTGTATCTTGGACCATTGGGTTCTTTTTTTTCTTCTTATTACTTCTCTTTTCTTCAAACTTACTTTAAAACTTCTTCCTGTCAAAGAAGATCTCGTCAGCAGCAAGATCACTAGACCAATCCTATTAACCTTTTCCATTTTCCACAAAAGAAAAAAAAAAAGGGAAAAAATTATACAAAATCCAAAACCCTATGAGTATATTAGATCGTGATTGAGAGACATTCCAGTTGTATCTTGTTGCTTTTGAGATAGTGTTTGTGTTTATTTTTATGTGCTCAAAAAGCACTATTTCAAACTTCATTTCACATATTATAGTTAATGAAATCGGTTCTTAATTAAATAACAGTGTGGAGATATATCGCAACATTATTAATTGCATGCATGCAGACACACGTGGCACCTTGATTAGTGATTATGGATGGGTGGTGTATATATATATATATATATATATATAGAAATGTTGTTAGTGGTGTGATTGCATATATACACATTGGAAAAGAGGAATGTATTAAGAAATAAAAAAAAAAAATTCGTGGGACCCACTAAATCTAACGAGCCACATAAGATCATGATTAGTAATGCATGTAAGAATGAATGATGAGATTTTGTTTTATAGTTGCATGTGTGTCAATTTGTGTTTATTTAATTATTTGCATTGCTTAAGGCGATTAGGCAAATCCCAGAGTTCCATTCAAAAGGGGTATAAACAGAGATCCTCATTTAATTATTACTCGAATTTATAGGCATTTGTGCTCTATAAGACTCCTTGTTATTATTATTACTATTACTATTATTGTTATTATTATTGGTAATTTATTATTATTCCTGTAAATGAAACTTTCATCATGTATTTCATTATTTAATTTATATTAAAGTATATACTATATAATATTTTGCAGAAGAAAAATTAGATATATATATATATATATATATATATATATAATAGAAAAATTTTACAATATTCCCAGTGTATGGTACTCCCGTAAGATATATTAACAAAAAGGGTTACTGCTTTCTTTTTTAGGGTATAATAAAAAAATATAAATCACATTTTATAACAATGGGAGCATATACTCTAGAATTATTCTAAAATTTCTCATATATAATATCTGATGACATTTAGTACATTGTCATTAATAATCAAATGCAAAATAATAACTCTATATAAAATTCATCTTGACTTAAATTTAATATTGGATTTGTCTACAAGGAAGGTGGGCTAAGCGATTAAACAGTTATTCTTGTTATGCATCCACCTAGGCTTGAATTCTACTGTTGTACGTTGTTAGAGTCCTTATTAGTGAAGCGATATATAAATCGTCTCGTAAAATTTCTGTAACTTTAAGGCTTTCTCTGATCTTGGGCTAGAAATACACATTGATTATGCAAATGTTTTGTAGGACGTAAAGCGTATACAATACAATCCCATTTTATTTTAAGTTGAAATTCAAAAATATTTCGTGTTACTAGAATTTGAACTCTCGATTTCATATCTTAAAAAACTCCGATACCATTTGTTCAAAAAGTTAAAATAATAGAAACATCCAATATAACGTTTGTTATTATTATTATTATCTCTTTTAGCATAAAAAGATGAATTTGAATTAAGAAAAATATTGAAATGAAATAAAGAACTTCTTTAGTGGTTCAAGTCTAAAGCCCTACAAGTGTGATATGTTAGCAGTAATGTATGAAATTATATAATGTACCCGGTCCATATGAACCTTTCCAATGAAAACTGATACATAAGTATTTTTTATTTTTCCAATGTTCATATTGCTTACGTATCAGTTTTTCATTAGAACGGTCCACATGGACCTAGTTCACTATAAAATTTCTTCAATAATGTTAGATGTTGCAATATAATATTGCTGAATTAATCTGATCTGGAACTAAAATATAATTTTTGAAGAAAAAGATAGAAATAAAAATTTAATGAGAGGGTAAGGGTAGGGATTGAAATTAAGAAAAAACAGAAAAAAGAAAAAAAAAATGAAAATAGGAAACAATGTGTATAGAAGTAATAAGAGATTTTGGTGGTTTCGTGGGTTACAAAATGAATAGAGAGAAGAGCAACTTTTGGAAAGCGGTGGTCGTCTCCCTCTCCAACCCAATTACTTCTCTCTCCAACACCAATCTCTAGACGATCTGATTCTCTCTCTATTTTTTTTTTTTTAATTTATTTGAATCTTTTGATCCGATGGGGTCGATGTTTCAGAAGTAAGTTTGTTCGGTTTTGGCCATCATTAGATTGTGGGCTCTACCCTTTTATAATTTTTATTTTATTTGACCTTTTCTTTTTTGAGTCTCCATCTTTGACTCAAGATCTGTCTACTTCTCTTTCTTGTCCTAAACCAACAACTAGTGTTCTGTTTGTTACTTTGATCATTGCAGAGTATCTAATTGGGATATAACCCTTTTTCTCATTCCTCAAATTCTTCTACTTTCTTTTATTCCTATTCTTTTATTTATGTTTTCTTTTATACTTCTTCTCTTCTACGATTTCTAGTTGGCCACAATAACATTTTTAGTTATTATATATATTTAGTTAAACTTCGGCTGTGTGAAGTAACGCACATCCAACCCAATCTAAAGAAAAGATGATCTTCCCCCCCCCCAAAAAAAAAAAAAAAAAAAAAAAAGGATATTATGTGTCACATGAAAGTTCATGGGAGATGATTAGTGTGAATAAGCGAAATACGTATTTTGAAAAATATTCTCATTTAATGTTTGAAACGTAAACTCATTAAATAAAAGTGTTATAGCTATTAAAAATTTTAGCATATAGCAGGATTAAACTACTCTCTCCTAACAATATTGTGCCACGTCAGCAACTATATTAGTATGGTATGATATTATTGGAAGGGAGTAGTCTACTCCAGGTATATAGTAGATTTTCTCGTTATTATATAAAAATATTGTAAAGCCTTGATCTAAAAATTTTACAATACTTTGGTAATATGTACTCCTTAATAATAAAAACACAATTTAGGTATTTTTATTATCTCATAAATTGTGTTTTTATATATGGCTGATGGAATACATACGCTAAGAGTATTCTAAAAAATCTCCTTGATAGAGTATATTGTAATTATACTTTGTATATGGTGTAAAGTGTAATTGTACACACTTAATGGTTAGGGTTACCTATGTATATATACTCACAATACATCAATAACACGTTAAGTTGCCTCCTAATCTTCATGGTATCAGAGCTATCAAAACCCTAACCCTACCAATGGCAACCGATCTACCACCAATCTCACCTACACCGCCGTCGGGTGTCACAGCCAATAACTCACCACCGTCGACCACCATGCCACCGTTCACTATGTCAAACCCAATTCCCTCGTTTCCAATTATCTCTCAAAACATCAGCCCATTCTCCATGCCTCCACCAACGTTGCCACCACCTGTTATCTCAATACCACCATTGGAATTCTACTTTCAGCCGGTTATAGTTCATGTGTCGCCGCCCCCTCCACCGAACTCGAGCTTCATTGTTTCCACCACCAATCCCACCTATTCGACATATCAATACCACATACCCCACAGTAACTTAAACCCTAATCCATCACCATAAACAACATCAGTTTTTCCCAATCTCACTAATCACATCAACACACGATTATAGTTTGGTAATTTTGTTGTATGGAAAGCTCAGTTGTTGTCTTTGTTGAAGGGATGTAGGCTCTCCCATCATCTTAATTCAACCCAGCCTATCCCTGACCAATACTTACCAAGTAACATGAAGAATCTAGCTTATGAAACGTAGGAGCAACTCAACAGGTATTATCCTGGATATTGAACTCGGTATCTGAATTCTTGATGCCACAAATTGTTCACGCCACCACTCCAGCAAAGGCGTGGAACAAACTCACTAAGGTGTACTCTTGAGGTTCTAGGGCTCAAATCCGAAACTTACACACACAATTACAAGGGCTTCAATATGGTAATAATGATGTGTCCATATTTGCTCTTAAAGCCAAGTCCATCTAAAATCAAATTCTCTCACTCGATTATAAAACTCAAGAAGACGATCTCATTGATGCTATTCTTATAGGTCTTAGGGATGATTATGATCCATTTGTCCAGACTGTTGAAGCACGCCTTCAACCCCTAACCTTTGATGATCTTTATGGCCTCTTATTGAGTGAAGAAAGGAAATTAGTTAGATGCCGAACCAACTTGGTTCAACCCACTACCCTTTACTCAAATACCCATGCACCTTGATCTCAGGGCAGAGGTAGAGGTGGCCAAGGACCACATGGCGGCAGAGGAAGCAGCTCCAGGTGCGGTTCACACGAATACTTTGACCGGTCTACTGGTGCTAGTTTTGATAATCGAAGTTGGTCTGATTCGGGTTCTTGTCTGACTAGAGGGCTCCTTCTCATGTTAACTCATTTGCGATTCGTCACAATTATCGTGGATATGAACACTACTCTAGGGAATTCTCCACACCGAAAACTCAAAGAGACTCCCAAACCAACTCTTTTCGGCCTAGTGTCTAACATCGCCACTAGCCATGTTCAGAATCAATCGTGGGTTATGCATTCAGGTGCTACACATCATTTAACCTTGGATTTGGGAAACTTAAACATTCATTCGGAGTATCACAGACCTGAAGAGATCACAATTGGTAATAGCTCTCAACTTACTATTTCATGTATTGGTGATTCTTCATTTGATATTGGAAATAGTAATTATCAATTTCATGACATCTTATTCGTACCAAAATCTGTAAATAATTTGTTATCTGTTTATTCTCTCACTAATGCTAATTTTGTGGCTGTTGAATTTTTTTCTGACTCCTTTGTGATTAAGGATTTGGCAATAGGGAGGATTCGGTTCAGAGGCAAGAGTAACAACGGGCTCTACTCCTTGTGTCTTCAAGCTTCAAAAAATGTGTTAGCAAATTTAGCTTCTGTTATTACTTGGCATGATTGCTTAGGACATGCTTCTTTTCCTGTAGTTAAATAGTTACTTCGTCTGAATAAAATTGCTGTGTCAGACCATAAACATGATATTTTTCATTCTTGCTTAGTTAATAAAAGTCATAAATTTCCTTTTGCTTTGTCTGATCCAGAGTCTCATGCACCTTTGGAATTAGTTTATGCTGATGTCTGCTCCTACTGTGTTTATTGATGATTTTCGCTATTATGTAATTTTTGTTGATCATTTCAGCTGTTATTCTTGGATTTATTTTTTGAAAAATAAGTTTGATGTGTATAGTGTTTTTGTGCAATTTCGTACCTTTGTGGAGAAATTTTTTAATTTTCCAATCAAAGCCTTTCAAATTGATGGGGGGTGAAGTTGTAGCCTTAACAAATTATCTTTGGGACAATGGAATTCACATAGAATCTCATGCCCTCATACACCCGAACAAAATGGAACTGTTGAACAAAAACACCGACATATAGTTGAACACAACTTAGCTTTACTTCATCGGGCTAAATTACCAAATCAATTCTGGAACTACGCCTTTGACACTACTGTATATTTAATTAATTGTACTCAAACACCAGTGATCAATTTTTATACCCCTTATCAAAAATTATTTGGCAACTTACCTTATTATAATTTTCTCCGTGTTTTCAAGTGTCTCCACTATCCTTGGCTCAAACCATACACCAAAAATAAATTTGACCCGAAATCTAAGGCTTGTATCTTTCTTGGATATATTAAACTCCACAAGGGTTACAAATGCTTTAATGTTGTTTCTTCGAAAATCTTCATCTCATATCATGTCTTGTTTAATAAACATGTTTTCCCATATTCTAGGTTGAATGTCGTGGCTCACCCTAGTTCGACTCACGGTGCTTCTTCTCCACCAGCTCTAGCCGTACACTTTCCTTCACCCATATCAAACTCGTAACCCAAAATACCCTTGCCAAATCCAATTAAAACTGACACACCTAGCACCATCGTAACTACTTCTCACCCGTCTACATCGGAACCACCGGTTAACCTCAGTTGAACTCACTACCTTCGGCTCGTTACCCTCACATGCATCCACTTCACCTAAACCCCTGGAAGTAGTGTCTCATGATCCATGCCCCATACAAATTGTGATCCCTCCAAATGAACCCTTTAGTTCAACTACTCAAGCTAAACCGGCAACTACTCCATCCCAACCTATATAGATGTTGACTGGGTCACAAACCAGCTCTCTTAAACCCCACTGTCCTCGAGCATTGTCATATGTCACGTCTCAAATAAGTGAGTCGAACACCTTTCAACAGGCCTTCAAGAATTCTAATTCGCGGCAAGCGATGACAGTTGAATAAAATGCCCTAATTGAAAATGGCACTTGGAAATTAGTTCTTTTTCATGTTTCTCAGAATGTTATTGATGCAAATGGGTTTATCGGCTTAAAACTAAGGTGGATGGTACTATTGATAGATACAAGGCTTGGCTTGTTGTAAAGGGATTCACTCAAAGGCTTAGAGTTGACTATTTTGAAACAAATAGTCCAGTCATCAAACCCACAACAATTTGGCTTCTTCTCTCCTTAGCCGTCTCCACTGGTTGGTCCATCTTATAATTAGATGTCTCCAGTGCCTTTCTACATGGTAATCTTGATGAAGTTGTGTACATGTCTCAACCACCGAGCTATGTTAATCCATAATTTCCTAATCATGTGTGTCAATTACAGAAATCATTAAGCACCTCGTATGTGGCACAAGCATCTCATTGATGCTCTCAAGCTACTGGGTTTTCAGGGCTCAAAATCCGACACCTCTCTCTACTTTTTCACTAGTGAGAAAGTTCGGATTTTCTGTTTGATATATGTGGATGACATCTTGTTGATGGATTTTGATGCATGCATCAGTCCTTGTTAATCTTGTTTCACAACTGCAGCAACAATTTGCCATCCGAAATCTCGGTAAATTATCCTATTGTAATTATACTCTATCACTCCTATCCTTTCTTATATATTAAGTCTTCCATTGTTTCAATTTCATGTATTGAACTTTTGATTAATCATGTCAAGCAAATGCTTGTATTCCAAGTTAGTTTTTTGTATTCCAAGATAGATTGTTTCCTTGTTAATGTAAAATTCTCACTTTGTATTATTTCCTAATTATTATATACTAGGAATTCAGCCTGAGTTTGTACTTTTGTATCTATAGCACATATTATCACGATACACTAGATTTATCAAATTCTACATATTACCAAGCCCTCAAGGGTTTAAAAACAAGAATTTTCTTCTCCTCTCTTTCATTTTCACTCGTCTTTTTTCTATAGTGGCAATGTCTACAAGTTTAAGTTCCACCAACCATTATGCCATCTCCAATGACTGCTCGATGATAACATGAGCCACAAATAAGTCTCAGTCGACTTGTGTTATTCTTTCTTTATCTCCTAAACTCACTCACAGTCTCAATCTCTAGATTAATTCTTTGAATATTGTCTTATGGCAAACTCAGTTGTTATTAGTGTTGAAAGGCTGCCGTGTTGGGATTCGTCATTGGAAATATAACGTGGCGCAGCGGAAAATACACCGTTTAAAATTTCCTAGAATCCACCTATCATGTCCAATTACCATTGATTAGGATAAAATCAATTTGAATCAGGAGAGATTAACTCACCGGAGTTGTCTCTTCTAGAGACTGCTGCAGAATCGTTTCTTGAAACTGCGATCTCCAAAGTCCGGTGCACGACCAACTATTGAGCGGGAACCGGTGCTAGCCGAAGACGCGAAGGAATGGAGGTTTAATGTTGGGATTTTCGGCCGTTTTGGGGCTGCTATTGGTGGCTGAAATTTCCAGCAATTAATTAGAGTTGAATTAGGTTTTTATTCCTTAAGTGTGCCCTTTTATAGACACCTTGTCTAATTGGGTTCTAATTAGGCTAATTATACCCAAGCCCACTAGGATTATAATTACATAAATAAACTTTAATTAAAAAGTATATACTATGTAATTTAATTCCATTTGGCTAAATTTAATTATCCCTAAATAAAATTAAATCACACTTAAGTTAATACAATACATGTATTTAATTTTCCTACTTAGGAAAAATATTTAATTAATTGTTTACTTTATGTAATTCAATTAATTGATAAATTAATCAATTACATTATGTAAACTAATTAATTAAATTAAATTCAACCCAATGTCAATTAATTACCTTGACACCGAATGTCAACTAATTAATTAACGCATTCCTTTCAATGTACATTACATGTACAATTTCTATAAGTTCCAGCTCAGTTGATCTATGTGCACGATCCTATGTGTCTGTCTTTATGTTGGCAGTAGGCCCAAGCCCACAGACTGTAAGTGGGTTCTAGTAAACCATTACAGCCCCCAATTAAGACAGAGATGCAGCAGTCTTTAGAAGACACTCACCCGGTAGTAATCTCATAGTGTCCTTCGCCTAACGATATCGATATGAATAAACAAGATGCATGGTGTCTGTCATCCTCTTCTGTTGTTTATTATATTTCTTGATCTTGAGTTGACTGATTAATCAAATAAGCAACCAACTTATTTGGGTATGGCCATACACTTATCAGTCCCACTCATCAAGTGGCCAATGATATCATCTCAGTGTTACCCGAGTGGTAATTCCATCACTTCATCATCAATATCAACATGTTCACCGGTCCACCCAATCATACCCGTATTTAGCATCCTTTTACAGACCTGTTAGGCGTATGTCAAAGTGAACCGGATTCCATATTGATATTATAATGAAATCTGGTCTGAGGACAAAAGAGACCTACTCAAGAAAGACCTATGACATGACAACCATGTGGCTTTCTTGTCCGGATCGATCCAGTCCCATGTCAATGACATGTACCTATATTCATGACTGACTATACAAGTACTATGGCTAGTTAAGAACTACCATACAGTCATCGAATATACAAGTCTGTGGTTCTATTCGTTCCCACGATTAGAACAGACTTGGGATAGGTTTTATGATTATCAATCAATGGATACTCTACTCATATTATAGCACAAGATATAAATGAAATAGATTAATTGCCTTTATTAATGTGACACAAATAATGTATTTATACAATGAGTCTTGATGTATAATACAAAATACAAGAATCCAATGCCCTAAGAACTAGGGCACACCAACAATCTCCCACTTGCACTAGTTCCAAGTGGGCATTGCCCTAATTCCTATAGACCTGGTATGACCGTCGTGCTGTGTCTGTGGCAGCGCTTTAGTCAATGGATCAGCGACATTATTCTTGGTGTCAACCCTCTGCAATGATATGTCACCTCTGTTCACGATCTCCCGAATGAGGTGAAACTTTCTGAGCACATGTTTGGATCTCTTGTGTGACCGGGGCTCCTTAGCTTGTCCGATGGCCCCGTTGTTGTCACAAAAAACATCAACTGGGTCTAGGATAGTAGGTACTACTCCCAACTCGGTTATGAATTTCTTGATCCAAACGGCTTCCTTTGCAGCTTCGCACGCAGCTATGTACTCAGCTTCCGTTGTAGAGTCAGCAATGGTGGCCTGCTTTGAGGACCTCCAACTAATGGCACCGCCATTCAAGAGAAAAACATAACCAGACTGTGACTGGTTCTCATCCTCATCGGTCTCAAAGCTTGCATCAGTGTAACCTGACACTACGAGCTCATCTTGACCTCCATACACTAAGAAAGCATCCTTAGTCGGATTAAGGTACTTTAGGATTGCCTTGACAGCCTTCCAGTGTTCCTCCCCGGGGTCTGACTGGTACCGGCTGGTCATACTTAGTGCAAACGCGACATCAGGCCTCGTACATAACATGGAGTACATGATAGATCCAATAGCAGATGCATAAGGGATCTTTTCCATGTTCTCCCGGTCCTTCTTTGTTTTAGGACCATCTTTCTTACTCAGTTTCAACCCATGGCGCATAGGCAAGAATCCTTTCTTTGCCTTGTCCATACTGAATCTTTTCAGAACCTTGTCAATGTACGTGGCCTGACTTAGGCCTAGAAGCCGATTGGATCTATCTCTGTAGATCCTGATCCCTAAGATCGTCTCAGCTTCGCCTAAGTCCTTCATTGCAAAGCACCTACTCAACCACTGCTTAACTCCCTGCAGTGTTGGTATGTCGCCTCCAATGATAAGGATGTCGTCAACATACAGCACTAGGAAGGTGGAAACGCTCCCACTAACCATCTTATACACACAGGGCTCATCAGAATTCTGTGTGAAGCCATATTCTGTAATGGCCTCATTGAATCTCTGATTCCATGACCTCGATGCTTGCTTCAATCCATAAATAGATCTTTGAAGCTTGCATACCCGGTTTGGATACTTTGGATCGATAAAACCCTCAGGTTGTGCCATGTACACATCCTCGAGTAGCTTTCCATTAAGGAAAGCGGTCTTAACATCCATCTGCCATATCTCATAACCGTACCATGCAGCTATGGCTAGTAGTATCCTAATGGATTTGAGCATAGCAACTGGTGAAAAGGTTTCATCATAGTCAATTCCTTGAACTTGCTTGAATCCTTTTGCCACCAATTGCCCCTTGAAGGTGTTGTCGGCCTTTAACTTGAAACACCACTTGCAACCTATCACCTTAGCACCCGGAGGTGGATCCACCAAGTTCCATACTTGGTTATCATGCATAGATTGCATCTCAGCCTCCATGGCTTTGCGCCATTGATCTGAGTGTGGGCTTTCAACAGCCTCCTAATAGGTCTTGGGCTCCTCTTGGTCAACGACCATAAGGTCCCCATCATCAGTCACGAGAAAGCTGTACCTCTCTGGCTGATGACATGTCCTACTAGACCTTCTAAGGTCCTGTGCAACCGTTTCTGGTTTCTCAATTTCTTGAATAGTCAGTTTGGTTCCCAAAGCATCCTCAGCAGTAGCTGCAGGAGTTTGTGAGTCTTGAACTTCTGAAAGTTCAACATTACTCCCACTGTCTCTCTTGGAAAGGAATTCCTTCTCCAAGAAGACTGCATTTCTGGCTATGAAAACTTTGTTTTCGGCCGGATCGTAGAAGTAATAACCCTTAGTTTCCTTAGGGTAACCCACAAACTGGCACTTGACAGATTTGGACTCGAGTTTGCCACTTGTCAATTTCTTAACATGTGCATCACAGCCCCAAATCTTCAAGAAGGAAACATTGGGCTTTGGGCCTTTCCATAGTTCATATGGTGTTCCCTCAACTGCCTTGCTTGGTGTATTATTAAGAATGTAAGCAGCTGTCTCTAAAGCATATCCCCAAAAGGAGACAGGGAGTGTAGCATGACTCATCATCGAGCGGACCATGTCAAGTAAGGTCCTATTCCTCCTTTCTGACACTCCATTCTACTGGGGTGTACCAGGAGGAGTGAGTTGGGATATGATCCCACACTCTCTCAAAAACGAGTCAAAATCTTGGCTCAAATATTCACCCCCTCGGTCAGACCGAAGTGCTTTTATTTTCTTGCCAAGTTGGTTTTCTACTTCATTCTTAAAGTCCTTGAACCTTTGGAGAGTCTCAGACTTATGCTTCATCAGATACACGTAACCGTATCTGCTGAAGTCATCCGTGAAGGTGATGAAGTACAGAAAACCAGATCTAGCACTAGTGCTCATTGGGCCACATACATCGGAATGTATTAGCTCCAATAGCTCTGAGGCCCTTTCAGCAGTCTTGCTAAAAGGCACCTTTGTCATCTTACCTCTCAAACAAGATTCGCATGTGTCATAAGGCTGGATGTCAAATGACCCTAGCACTCCACTAGAGTGAAGCTTAGCTATGCGCTTCTCATTTATATGGCCAAGTCGACAATGTCAGATGTAAGTAGGATTAATTTCATTTTGTTTAATCCTTTTAGTATTTATGTTATAGATTGAACTTTCACGTTTTAGATCAAGGATATATAAGCCATTTTCAAGAAATGCTGTTCCATAAATAATATTGCCACATTGCATAGAAATTCTACCATGTCCAATATTAAATACAAAACCAGAAATATCCAACAAAGAAACGGAAATAATATTCCTGCGCATCGCAGGTACAAAATAACAGTTTCTTAGTTCCAAAACAAGTCCACTAGGCATCTCCAAGAAATAATCTCCGATCTCCATGGCCTAAACCCGAGCACCATTTCCGACTCGAAGATTTACTTCTCCAGATCCTAATAATCTCCTATTTCTTAGACCCTGCACATTTGAACAAATGTGAGATCCACATCCAGTGTCCAAGACCCAAGATGTAGAAATAGCCAGATTAATCTCAATAACATAAATACCTGAAGCAGCAGTTTTGCCCTTCAGTTGCTCCCTTAGCTTTGGACATGAGCTCTTCCAGTGCCCCTTCTCATGACACTCATGGCAAACATCGTCAGGAGAGGCAACCCTTGCTTTAGGTTGGGCCACCACCTTTTTGCCCTTAGCCTTGGCCTTTTGGGCCTTAGCCTTGGCCTTAGATTTGGCCTTTCCCTTAGCAATGGGCGTATTGCCCTTGTTCACCAGCAATACTTCAGGAGTCTTCTTAAGAGACTGCTCAGCAAGCTTGAGCATGCCATGCAGCTCAACAACCGATTTATCCAACCCTTGCATATGGTAATTCATGATAAACTGGTTGTAAGACTCAGGAAGTGACCCGAGAATAATGTCTGTTGCCAAGTCCTGCGGAACTGGCGAGCCGAGGCGGGCAAGTGTATCAATATACCCCTTCAACTTTAGCACATGAGTGCTAACAGAAGTCCCAGCTGCCATCACAGTCGTGCAAAGTGCCTTAGTTGTCAGGTAACGTTCCTAACGAGCCTGATCTTGGAACATCTTTTAAGCTGATCCATCATCTCATAAGCATGCTCGTCCATGAACTGCTTCTGAAGATCTGAAGCCATGGTACCCAGCATGAGGCACGAGACATCTCGGTCATCCCTCACATGCCGATCGTACTGCTCCACCATCGCCGTGGTGATGCCTCGACCTGTGGGAGGGCCAGCTGGTAAAGGAGCATTCAGTACATACTCCTTAGACTCTTGTCTAAGAACTATTTGTAAGTTCCTAGCCCAGTCCAGGAAGTTAGTCCCCGAAAGCTTCTCCTTCTCCAAGAGTGACCTAAGTGAGTTGTTGTTTGTTGCAGCCATTTAAATTGCTTAACTAAAAAGGGATTATCTACATGGAAGAAATCATTGCTTGAGTTAGAAATAAAGGACTTTTAAGCCAATTCAAATTAATAATCCGATTTTAATTTGTTTGTTGGTGTTGTTAATTGGCTGACTTGACCAAGATCCACAACTTATCAATAACTGGCCGAACTAGGGCTCGCTAACCAACCATTGAGTCGTTTGGTAGGACAACCTATCCAATCCTTCCACGAAGGACTCTTGGTTTGATGGGCTTATTGACACTTTACCCATCTGTGCTTAGGGCCCGCTCTGAGCTAATGCTACCCATGTTGAGTCAAACCACCATTCACATGTTAACCATACCAAGTATCTTAACCCTCGACGGCCCACCGAATACTACAATATACCCAGCTAGGGCACGGCGCACATTGCAGCATCAATGGGAGGAAGAGGTGTAAATGTGGGAAGCACTTTTAAGCGACTCAATATTTTAATTTCCGGATTATAATTAAGTGATACGGCTTAGCATGCATAAACGCGGGTAATAATTTGGTGATCCATACGTCCATATTATATGACAAATGCAATAGCACACTTAATTTAAAATAAATGAGATCCTATGGGCCTTTAATTACAACCTAATGAAAAACTAGATATCCTATCTAATTCTTCATGGGCCGGACTGCAATCCTTCTTGGGCTCCCACCATGGGCTTGCTCCATTTGGGCCTTCCTCCATACTTGATGCAATTACAATAATTTTGTAAAATAAAATCTATTCTAAAATTACATCAAAATAAAAAAATGGCACGCAGGCCATATTTCCCAAAATTAAATTACAACCGATAATAATTTAGGGCCCATAGAACTCAACATAACATTTCAAACAAAGTACCTGTCGTGCACATACATACCAATATGATGCATGATCATGGCATTCTAAATTATAAATATAAATGTTAAGCCGAGTTACTTAGGGTGAAATCGCCAATTTTAACAAATGTGACTAAGGCCCATAAAGGCGCAATGGATAACATCTATAAATGCAAAATTAACAATTTTGCTCCCACTTGAATTTGGGTTGTCACAAATTTAAAATTTAGCTCTCCCAATTTTAACCGATGTCACGGTTTATTGGGCCAATTTCACAAAGTCCATATTCAATTTAATATGCAAACAATTAAATTAAATATGCATGCCAACAAAATAAATAATTTAAACACAAATTAATTTAAAAATTTAATTTAATTTGCATTAGGGTCCGGGATAAAAAAAAAATACCTGCAAAATCCAAAACCGGACCCGAAACCCGCGCACGGCGCTGCTGTCCCGGCGGGGCAGCAGCGCCGTGCGCGGGTTTCGGGTCCGATTTTGGATTTTGCCGCAGCTGCTGCCGCTGGATGGAATCGCAATTTGCGATTCCATCCAGCCCAAAACCTTTTTTTTTTTTTAAATCATAAAAAAAAAATCCATCAAAAATTAAATAATCAATAAAACAATAATTTTTAAGATGGAAACCAATTGGGGAAAATAATCAAAAACCCCAATCCAAAAATTCTAGGGTTTATCAAAACCAAAACCAATTGAATAAAAACCCTAAAATAACAAACTTGAAACCCATTCTTTCTTCAAGAACGCTTTCAAGAACTAATTCCAATCAATCTAATGGACAAAACCTAGGCTCTGATACCACTGTTGGGATTCGTCATTGGAAAAATAACGTGGCGCAGCGGAAAATACACCGTTTAAAATTTCCTAGAATCCACCTATCGTGTCCAATTACCATTGATTAGGATAAAATCAATTTGAATCAAGAGAGATTAACTCACCAGATTCGTCTCTTCTAGAGACTGCTGCAGAATCATTTCTTGAAACTGCGATCTCCAAAGTCCGGTGCACGACCAACTATTGAGCGGGAACTGGTGCTAGCCGAAGACGCGAAGGAATGGAGGTTTAATGCTGGGATTTTCGGCTGTTTTGGGGCTGCTATTGGTGGCTGAAATTTCCAGCAATTAATTAGAGTTGAATTAGGTTTTTATTCCTTAAGTGTGCCCTTTTATAGACACCTTGTCTACTTGGGTTCTAATTAGGTTAATTAAACCTAAGCCCACTAGGATTATAATTACATAAATAAACTTTAATTAAAAAGTATATATTATGTAATTTAATTCCATTTGGCTAAATTTAACTACCCCCAAATAAAATTAAATCACACTTAAGTTAATACAATACATGTATTTAATTTTCCTACTTAGGAAAATTATTTAATTAATTGTTTACTTTATGTAATTCAATTAATTGATAAATTAATCAATTACATTATGTAAACTAATTAATTAAATTAAATTCAACCCAATGTCAATTAATTACCTTGACACCGAATGCCAACTAATTAATTAACGCATTCCTTCCAATGTACATTACATGTACAATTTCTATAAGTTCCAGCTCAGTTGATTTATGTGCACGATCCTATGGGTCTGTCTTTATGTTGGCAGTAGGCCCAAGCCCACAGACTGTAAGTGGGTTCTAGCAAACCATTACAGCCCCCAATTAAGACAGAGATGCAGCAGTCTTTAGAAGACACTCACCCGGTAGTAATCTCATAGTGTCTTTCGCCTAACGATATCGATATGAATAAACAAGAGGCATGGTGTCTGTCATCCTCTTTTGTTGTTTATTATATTTCTTGATCTTGAGTTGACTGATTAATCAAATAAGCAACCAACTTATTTGGGTATGACCATACACTTATCAGTCCCACTCATCAAGTGGCCAATGATATCATCTCAGTGTTACCCGAGTGGCAATTCCATCACTTCATCATCAATATCAACATGTTCACCGGTCCACCCAATCATACCCGTATTTAGCATCCTTTTACAGACCTGTTAGGCGTATGTCAAAGTGAACCGGATTCCATATTGATATTATAATGAAATCTGGTCTGAGGACAAAAGAGACCTACTCAAGAAAGACCTATGACATGACAACCATGTGGCTTTCTTGTCCGGATCGATCCAGTCCCATGTCAATGACATGTACCTATATTCATGACTGACTATACAAGTACTATGGCTAGTTAAGAACTACCATACAGTCATCGAATATACAAGTCTGTGGTTCTATTCGTTCCCACGATTAGAACAGACTTGGGATAGGTTTTATGATTATCAATCAATGGATACTCTACTCATATTATAGCACAAGATATAAATGAAATAGATTAATTGCCTTTATTAATGTGACACAAATAATGTATTTATACAATGAGTCTTGATGTATAATACAAAATACAAGAATCCAATGCCCTAAGAACTAGGGCACACCAACATGCTAGAGAAAATTTAATATAATCCAATGAAAAAGCAATACATAATATAAATAAATTAATCTTGGATTACAGAATTTGAAAACAAAAATTAAAGTAATAGCAAAACAAAAAATTACGGAGAAACAAAATACTTATAAACTTTTGAACCAAGGAGAATTGAGTAAGTAAGGGACGAATAAACATTCTCCTTAAGATATCTTTCAACTTGGTATTGGCAAACTGTCTCCCAGGATAAAGCAACACTTAAAAGTGAACTCTACTGTGTGATAAGGATTAATGTTAATTATTTGTATTATAGTAGATTAAGGATTATGATTGTATATTCCTTCTTCGTGTTGTATCCTAATTAGAGTAGACTCCTCTAATTAGGGTTTGCTTGTAGTATTTATTTGCTTTATCAATACAATAGAATTCACATTGCCTCATTAGTTTTATGGCATCAAAGTTAAAAGTTTTCTATAATGACTAGTAATCTTGAAACCCCTAATGTACCCACTTTTTGACATAGTTTGAATAGAACCACCAATCAATCCACCTCCATCAATTTCTCCCTTTGTATTTGTCAGTCTATGTACCAATTTTGAAGAAGATGGAATCCTTAATTATAGCAATTTTCTAACACTGCCAATACAGCAGGTTACTTTGAACTTGCAGCAACAATTAGTTTCTAGCCTGTAACATGTCGTAATTCCTTCCTCTCATGAACTATCAATATACTCCATTACATTACCCATACAACAGCTTCTTTCCTTGGGAATTTGGCCACTAATTCACTTTCCTAACCTCACTGGATATGTCATGTCCAAACTTAGCTCTTTAAACTATATAATTTGGAAAGCTCTGATTATGTCACAAACAAAAAGGTGCCATTTAGCACAATATGTTAATGGGAGTCAGCTAGCTTCATTATAGTTACTACCGAATGGATCAAAGAATTCGGTGTATAAAGTTTGGGAACAACGGGATCAACATGTGTTGAGTTGGATCCTACCGTTTGTTCATGAAAGCCTTTTACCATAAATTTTAGGGGCAACAACCGTGTATGGAGCTTAGACTAAGCTCAGACGTGCTTATTCTTCCAGATCATGTTCTAAAATTTGGAACTTGAGAGTTCAGTTAACTTCTCTTGAAAGAGGTGATGAAAGTATTATTCTGTATGTTCAGTGAGTGAAACGTATTTATGATTAACTTTGCTCCTTACAATGAAGAGGATTTTGTTGCACTATATAATGGGTCTTTATGAGGATTATGATCCCTTTGTATGATCTATTTAGGCTAAATTGGAACTAATTACTTTTAATAATTTGTATGGTTTGTTATTGAGTGAGGAAAGAAAGCTTGTTTGACTTAAATGCATTATTGTACTCTTTATGGCTTTATATACTAATAGTAGGGCTCCAAGTCAGGGTCATGGGATAGGTGGATGAGCTGGCCAAGGCAGTGGTGGTGGTCATTTTCAAACAACACTTGGATATGGTTGAGGCTTATATATTGCTCTTGTAGCTCAAATTGGCTGTGAGAATGATTATTCTCATGTAGTGTGCTATAATTGTAAAGCCACTGAGCTTTTTTTCCATGAATTATTCATCTCCTAAACAAAATCAAGATTGCTACTACTTATACCACTACTCACCTATGAATTATTAGATTTCTGGTGCATCCCACCATCTTAGTTCTAATCTAGAAAAGCTTGTGGTTTCACTCTGAGTACTTAGGTCCCAAAGAAATCTCTATTGGTAATGAATCTAAACTTAGAATGTCTAAAACCTGGCCTTCTTCCTTTACAATTGGGTCTGATAATTATTCCATTCGTTCTGTAATCTGTTTATAATTTATTATATGTTTATGCTCTCACTAACTTTAGACCCATTTTTGTTGAATTTTTCTCTCACTGTTCTATTATAAAGGATTTGGCAGTGGGGAGAGTTCGATACCTTGTCCCAAGTAATGATGGATTATTTTTTTATGTTTATCTTCCTCCATGTTAGCTTAAGCAAATTTATCTTCTTTGTCTATGTAGCACATTTGTTTAGGCCATGCTTCCTTACTTATTATGAAATGATGTTTAAATTCTAATAAAATTTCATTTTCTTTAGATAATCTTTCTTTATGTTTTGCTGGCTCTATTAGTAAAATTCATAAATTAGCATTTCTTGAGTCTATTCATGTTTCCTATGGTCCACTTGATTCAATTTTCTCGGATATTTAGGGTTCTGCACCTGTTAAATCTTGGGATGGGTTTTCCTATTATGTTTTCTTTGTTGATCACTACATTAAATATAGATAGATGGGTTGCCTCAAAATGAAATGTTATGTTGCAGATGCTTTTTAGTTTTGTACCCTTTTGGAGCGTTACTTGAATCAACCAATTAAATTTTTTCAATCTGATTGGGATGAGAATTTCAGGCACTTACAAATTATTTTGGCCAACATGCAATAACTTATAGAGTTTTGGTCATATGCTTTTAAAACCGCCATTTGCATTATAAATCACATACCTATGGCATAAATTCAATATAGATGTCCTTTCAATAAATTATTTAATGAAGTGCCTAATTACAATTTATTACGTGAGTTTTATTATTTGTGTTGTCTATGGCTTCCACCTTAGGGTAAGAATACGCTGGAACCCCGATCTTTACCTTGCTTTGCATATTTCTTGGTTATAGTAAACTCTACAAAGGTTACATGTGTTTGATCCATCATCTTCCAAAACTTTTCTCTCATGCCATTTGTTGTTTGATGAACATGCATTCCCATTCATAAGTGATTACGGTATGTCGCCATTTGAGACTAATGATCCATAAAGACCACCCCTACAAATACAATTTCCTTTACTCAGTATAAATACCTTATCCAACAACTTCCAAAATTAAATTCCTACTACTGTGATGGTTATGTGCAGTCCTGTGTGCGTTGTAGTGTCGACCTTAATGCTACAAGTAACTCATATAGCTACTGCTGCATTGTTGCCTATTGTAGCACCGCCTACAGTGCCTATGGCCCGATGCCTATCACAACACTACATTTAGTTATATCGCCTGATGTTGGTGCATCCATTCCACCATTATCAGTTGAGTCCTAAGCCCAATTACAAATTGATTTGACTGAGTTTAGGCCATTACAACCTGTTAATTCCGTAGCACCATCCAGGGCAATCCTAACTTTCCAACCTATGCACAAACTATGACAACTAATGCAGCATCTCTTTCATTATTACCTGTTATAATGCCACCTACAATGCCTACTACCTCAATGCTTGCCTCAACACTTCCCTCAATTATGCTTCTTACTGCCACTGCATCCATTCTGCCATTGCTAGCTGAATATGAACCCCAATTACAAATTGATTTGGCTGAGTTTATGTCATTACAGCCTATTAATTCTATAGCACCATCAAGAACAGTCTTGGCTTCCTATCCTATGTAGGCACGGTCCAATATTGGTTCTTTGAAACCAAAAATTCCCAGTGCTTTTGTTGTTAAGGATTTATCTTTAAATGAACCACTTGGGTGTTTGTAGACTATGAAGTCTGAACATTGGCGGCATACAATGGTTAAAGAATATAAAGCTCCTATGTCTAATAAAACAAGGACATTAATTCCTCCTCATCCTTCTAAGAATGTAGTTGGATGTAAATGGGTTTTTCGGATAAAAGAAAAACTAGATGGGTCACTTACAAAGCTCGTCTTGTGGCAAAGGGATTTCATTAACACCCTAGGGTAAATTTTTTTTTTATATACTTATAGTCCTGTGATTAAACCTGCCACTAGTTGACTTCTTTGTCTATTGTTGTTACTTTCAAATGGAATGTATGGGTTGAAATAGTCACCACACATATGGCACAAACGCTTGATTGATGCTATAAAATGCTATGGTTTCCAAGATTCTAAGTCTGATAGTTCTCTTTGTTTTTACCACTCGACAAGATCATTGTCTTTTGTCTTATTTATGTTGATGGTTTATTGGTTATGAGATCCAATATGGTAGTTATTTCCTAATTGATCACTAGTTTACGAGAGTGATTTCAATCATGAATCTTGGCTCTTTATCATAATTTCTTCAAATTGAGGCTTAATGGTGTCTTTAAGGGCTATTTTTGTTTGGTATACCCTAGTCCTGAGGCATTGGTCCTTATATTGTATCATACATTTTGTACCTTGTTATGAGACTTGTGTATTATACAATTTGTGTTCATGAATAAAGGCATTAACCTTTATATACCTTGTGCAGTATTATAAATAGAGTATCCAATGGACATATCTATATCCATGTTGACAAGTGTTATGCACTTAGCAGTAAGACCATGGACAGGGAAAAAACGATATGACCATAAAGATATTCGTATTTTGTTCCAGTCATGGGAATGAAAGGAACCAAAGACTATCATAAGCTTGGTTGTGTAGCGGTGTCTTACCGACTATTAGATATGGAATGTCAACCAAGTTTATGGGTACATGCAAAGGGGTATGGTACTGGATAAATCCACTAAACAAGAAATCCATATGGTACAGTATCCCAAGTGATTCTCGTGTAGTACTTATATGGATCCTTTGACCTGACCATGTTATGGACTTGCTTGTGAAGTGACACACTTTGGTGTACACCTAAAGGGCCTGTAACAGGATGCCAAGTATGGGTACATTCGGGTGTGCCAGTAAGCATGGCAAGACTATGAAAATGTAGAAGGGAATGTCACTCAGTAAACCACTGAGAAGATATCACCGGCCTCTTGATGAATGCAATTGATAAGAGTGTGGCCACACCCAAATAAATAGGAACTTGTTTGTGAGCATCGGTTCATTCAGAATAAAGTAAACGTCCAGACACAAAAGAGGATGATTAATCCATGCCTCTGTGTTGGACACTGATATAAATAACATGAGATATATAATTTTAAACTATAAGGTTTTGATTTCAGTTAGACTGCTATCTCCGTCTCAATTGGGGGTTGTAGTGGCTTGATATGCCTGCCTGCAGTGTGTGGACCATAGACCCACTGCCAATATAAAGACAGGCCCACAGAATTATACACATTGAACGTCTGAGCTTGAACTTAACGGATCAACTGTATACTTGGAGTATACCGACTGAAAAAGAGGATTCTATTGATCATATTATATAGATCAATTGGATTGACCAAAATAATATAATTAATATTTGCATTGGGTTTCTTGTAATTAATTCAAATGAATTAATTTAAAATATTATTTCGTAGCTCTAAATATTTCACATGTATAGGTTTACATGCATTTAATTTTAGGAAGATTTTAATTTTAATTTCTAGGTTGAATTAATTGGTCAAATTAATTTTAATTTAAAATGGCATGTAATATATTATATAGTATAATTTATTGCATACATGAAAGATTAAAATTAAATTTGTAATTAAAACTAAGCCTAAATAATTAATTTTGGACTTGTGCTTCAGGGAGAAAAGCCCGCATGAAATTAAAACCCTAAAGACCCAAATTTCCATAAGGGAAATTCAGCCTGTAGGGATAAAACCCTAGCTATAATTTTTGTCCAGGAATACAATTCCAAGGCAGAAAATTACAGCCCCCTTTTCCCTCTCTTCCGATGATCTAACGCTAGCACGAGTTCTCGCTCCATAGTTGTTCATTTACAGGATTGTGGAGGAGATCAATTTTGGTTTTTGCAGCCATCTTTGAAAGAGATTTTCTTGGTGAGAATTTAACTTTCTCTATTTAATTTTGTTGGTTTGATTTCCACATCAAATATTCCTGGGTCACGGATTTGAGAAAAAGGATGCATGCTTCTGCTTTAATCAATTGTTTTTCAATGAAAAATCCTTACAATTTTCGCATCAATCCAAATATGTGAAAGATTTATTGACAAAAGCTCATTTGGAGGGTTGTGAGCCTATGTCCACACCTATGTGTTCGAAGGCACAGCTTTGGCTTGGTGACAATGTCGCATTCTCTAATCCCTCTTTATATAAGGGTGTAGTTAGCAGTCTTTAGCATCTCACTCTCACTCAACCTGAAATTGCTTTTGATGTCAATTGACTTTCTCAGTTCATGCATGCTCCAACAACATGTCCTTCATTTTCTCAAGTTTACTTTTTCTCATGTCTTGCTTATTCAAGATTCATCTCAACTAGCTTTACATGGTTATAGTGATACAGATTGGCTTAGTAGTTTGGATGACCGGAAATGAACTTTTGGATATGCTAGTTATTTTGGGCAAATTTAGTTTCTTAGTGTAGTAAGAAACAACAATTGTCCTTTTCTCTTCCATAGAAGCTAAATATAGGTCATTGGCTACGACAACGTTTAAGCTTTGTTGGTTACAAAACTTGTTGTGAGGAATTAGGATTCAGGTGCCTTCTCCTCCTTTGTTATAGTGTGATAATTTTTTTAGTAGTAATTGATTGTTAATCCGGTTTCCCACTCTCGAAGTAAGCATCGTGTGGTGGATTTCTATTGTGTCCAACATCGTGTTAGTGGGAAGCTGTTGCTTGTTCAGTATATTTCTACCAAAAGGCCAAGTAGCTGATATTTTTACCAAACCTTTGATCAAATCACGATATTTGTTCCTAAAGTCAAAGTTAAACAATGATCCAATCCTTTGCGAGAGGTGATAAGGATTACTATTAATTATTTGTATTATAGTAAAACAGGAATTATGATGGTATATTCCTTCTTTGTATTGTATCTTAATTAGAGTATGACTCCTCTAATTAGGGTTCTCTCATATTATTTATATGCTCTCGTATTTATTTATATTGTGCATCTGGTGATTGCATAATATTGCCATTAAACAAAAGAGGGTGAGTTGTCAAAAATGAATTATTAGATATAAATTGAATGAATAACACAATTGTTACAAATTTAGCTCTAAAACTAACCAAAAAAATAATAAGTATTTATAAACTAAAAATATAATATGCATGATACTTTCAAATTAAAAAAATGAATTTAATATTAAAAATTGTAAAGGAAATTAGTATGATATGTTTGGTCTCAGAGGCTATTGTAATCCAAGAAAGGGTGAATTAGGTTCATAAAAACTTTTGGTTAGTATGAAAAATTTCTCAAAATCAATTCAATAAATATCTGCATAGTTGAAAAACACAATCAATAGTAAAAAGATATTCAATATTAAATGTTGTGTAACTGACTAATTAATTTCTTCATTATTGAGAAATTTTGTAAGTCAATAGTACAAATGATAATATTGAAACTTAAATCAACAACTAGTAACTTCAACAATAATATTCAATAGTGATAATTGTTGTTGTGTATCTGATTAACAATATTGATTCAATACTTTGGTTAATCAAACTACCAACACCAATATCTCTTTTCACAAAAAAGAATCAAAGCTCAGAGCCAATAGCAAGAAGGTACAAAAGCAACCAATAATAATTAGACAGTAGAATAGTAAAGTGTTAGGGATTAGAAAATCAAACACTATAGATTTATAGAGGTTCATTCTTCCTTGCATACTCCTCTTCTCAAAGTACCTTCCCTTGAGAGTTTCCAATCTAGTATGAATTTCTTTCTCCAAGGTAGAATTTAAACCTCTTTATAACTTAATGAAATCTCTCTCATGTAAGTACTCTTCTTACAAGATTAGATACATTACGTCACTACTTCTCACAAGTAGCACAAAGACAAATTTTGATTAAGAGATATATATTGATTAATAGATGTATAATGATGAAGAAATATTACAACTGATTTTGAGCACTCAATTTTTATTAAAGTTTCTTACTGATTTTGAGCACTCAATTTTTATTAAAGTTTCTTTCGTCTTAGAGCTTTGGCAAAAACTTCAACTATAGGCTATTCACTCAACTAGCCGTTTGATGACCAATTGGCACAATTCTCTAGCCGTTAAAGAGATGAATCATATTAACCAAATCAAGTAATAGCCATTTGAATTATCTTGGAAAGTATTGAGGCAATATGATTGTTTCAAAATTAAATAAGCTTTAATAGCGAATTAGTTGTTGACCCTATTTTCAAACTTTGACATGTGTTGATCTTCTGTATTGGATGAGAAACTTTATATATCATGGAAAGAGAAAGATCCGTTTCTTGTCAGCACGTGGTAGGAAAAGACTTTCTCTTAAAGACCGCGCGAGAACCGGCATTTTATCTTACACGATTCATTTCTTGTAAACTTAAACATTTCCAAACATAGTATCATGCTTTTTGTTCTCACATACCAATGTTCCAAAATAAGCTTAAGTGCGATCAAGTTTCCTTACTTAAATTGTGAAACCTAATTTTTAAATTTAAATTTTTTTTTTTTTTTTTCATCTTCAAAACTATATTTCAATGTAATTGTGACTTTAACATCATATTCTAATTACGATGCAACACTAATTAGGATATGATACTAATTCCCTTTACAAATACTAATACTAATAATGAAATCAGGTAATTAATTAGGATTATTTTTTTGACAAATTTTATGTTACGCTTTGTACATTATGTTATTTGTGTATCATATCATTAAAATCATGATAAATCATGCTTCAAGTAATAGAAAAAGTAATGTAATTAATATAAACTTAATAATTAATTATTTTATTAAATAAAATTTTTGATTTTAAAATATAAATATTAAATTCTAATTTATAAATTTTAAATCTTAAAATACATAAGGTAAAATAATTTTATTGAATAGATACACGAATTCACTAAATTCGTAAAATTGTGTTTTAATTTCTCGTTTTTGTCCCTTTGATTATTTGCAACCACCCACCAAAATTTGCTTTTTGTTTTGTATTGATACGTATAGGGACTTATATATTTCTTTCTTTTGCATGAGGGCGATCTAATTATATATCACAATCAAATAATATTTATAGAATATAATTTATATAATTCTGTCATTGTATGGCTTTTGTGTGTTCACGTGATTCTTATTCTGAGAAATGGGTACGGCTACTGATTTTTCTTTTGAATTTATCATATATTATTTTTTCGAATTGAAATTTTATTAGCAATTGATTTGAGGAAATGGGGTCACTCTGAACTTTTTCCCATACCATGACATGCATAGATGCAGTTTAATTTGATTTTCAAATATATATTTAGATTTTGATGGATTGGATGGCCTATAACTACTTCCTCAGACCTCAGTAGATTTGTATAGAGATAGATAGATATTAGGAAGGAATATTAATGATCATTGTTTTGTTGAAAAACTAAATATGTTGAAATTATTAATTTTTAATTTTTCAATGTCATTGTTGCATAGATATGATCGAACAGCAAGAAAAAACAAATCTCATTCGAATCACGTCACTGAGTTCTAGGAACATACATGCATGATCCATGATGATGACTAATTTTAGCTAAGATGTTTAACTTGTGTGACAATGTCTTAAAATGGAATGATCAGTTTAATTATACATCTCATCAGTGGAGGAGCCAGAAGCAAGTAGCTTCAAATTCATATGAAAACAAATAATAATAATAATAATTCAACAAATAAAAAAGTTGAATAATATAAACTCCAGCTAGCAACATCGTAATCGTTAAATAAATATGCACATATCGACAAATTAAAAATAAGTTTTTGTTAATCACCGGGGATGGATTACTAACAATAAGATACAAACTATTGAAAGACTGTAATTACGAGCTCTTTTTTCACAATCTTTCTTAGTAGGCATTGCGTTATAATAAAGATTCAAAACTTGATGTCAGATTTTTCTTAATTCTGGTAACAAACTTATTCATATCTCTAATTTCTAAAATAACAACATAATCATATTATCAAACATAAATTTAGAATCCTAATTTATCAATTTCAATCTAAATTATAACTTAATTCAATAGTTAACTTTTTAATTAAACAATTAACTCGATTTCAATCCAAATTATAAGACAATTAACTAAATTCAAATTTCAGTTTATCAAATTTCACTAATTTCACATTATATTTAGTATTAACAAATAAATACTTAAACCTAAACTACAGACCCTAATTTATCAAATTATCAAATTGATGAATAATAATTGAATAATTCTGTACTAACAAAATAACATTATAGCAATTTTTAATTAATTTAACTTAACTCAATTTTAATTTCCCAAATTTAATTTAGAGTAAAATTATCCTAATTAAATAAATTAATGGATGGGAATAGGAAGACTAACCTTAATGCGGATAAACAATTGTGTAAGAGGGGAGGGAGACGGATGGAGTCGACGATCGGAGTAGGTGTCTATTGGCAGTGGATCGGCGGTGGAGAGGGGCAACGATAGGTTGGAGGGAAAAGAAAGGGTGTGGATTGATTTTGGCTGTTTTGTCGAGAAATGACGTGAAGGAGAAGCCGAGAAGAGAGTGTCTAATGATTTAATCTATTTTTATTTTTATTTTTTTAAAACCTATTAGGGTAAAATGGTATCATTTTGTTCTGATGAGCTTTTTTTTTTTTTTTTCAATTTGGTTCAAATCAAAATGACGTCGTTTCTTCCTTGGGGCCAAATTAAAAAAGAAAAAAAAAAAAAGACATAATACCCATTATCACTTATTTGGAGAGCAAAATGCTAATACCCATTATCACTTATTTGGAGGGCAAAATGCTCCCCCAAATCAGTGATTGTAGGAGCGGAGGCCGCTGGCCAAACACCCTTACTAAAGGTGTTTTCCGGTTGATAGAAGGGCACTAACCCCCCCTAGGCTCTCGCCCCCTCCCTTTGCCCATGCTTCTTAATAATTTTTTTCATTGTATTAATTTCTTTTCATTTTACTTAATAATCTTTTGTTTTTAAACTGTATAAAGAAAATTTTAGAATACTCTCCGTATATAGAAATGCGTTTCCAACAAGAAGCAGGGCTCAGAATTTCAAAGGAGACATCATACAAGCTACATTTATAAATAAAAGAAAACGTAGGATATATATATATATATATATATATATATATATATATATATAATTCCAATAAAATATACTAATTATTTTTTTAAAATTATGCTTCTCAAAATCATAAATAAAATAAATGACATTCTATACAAGACAACAATAACAATGTAAATATTTAAAATAAATAAATAAATAAATATTTGATTATTTCCTAGTAAAATCGGGTTACTATTGAAAGAGATGGAGACTAAATTAAAAAGGTTGTAGACACATGTGAGCTAACCTGACTAATAGAGAAAGAGAGAACAAGATGAGACAAATTAAATGTAAAAAATATATGCATTAGATGTACGCCTGTTTGTCCGCTGGTTTGAGTGAGCTTGAGCCGAGTGGGACGGGTTGGACAGATTTAATAACAAAAAAGCTTATCCAAAGTAAAATTTAATTCAAACTCGGGTTTGATTTAGAACATCAAACCCAATCCCAACCCAAACACATCCGTTATAATTGGTTATTTTTTATTTTTTAGTTTTTCTTAATAATCAAACTAAAACAAATTCATGACACAATTAGAAACTATTTATTCGAGTAATAATTTAAAATTACAGATAAAACAAGAGATTGAATATAGGCGGATTGAGTGGGTACCCAACAAGAGGTTGAATATAGGCTTGGACATTAATAGAAATTCCAAGCTCAGTTTATTAAACTTAGGGTTTCACCGAATTCAGGTTCGAGCGGGCCCAACATGTAAAATGTGTGTTCAAGTCCAATTTTTAGAGATTGAATATAGGTGGATTGAGCGGGTACCCAACCTAATATACATGTCTAATTAGACGGTAAAGTTTCCCAACAGATACCAAATTAGCACGTTAGTTGTTATCCATCAAAACGATGTGAGCCAACTAAAGAAAATAAAATAAAAAAGGGTATTGTTCTATTCTGGGATTTGTATTCCACCCCAAATACATTTTTCTTAAGATTTAAAGACCTTTTTAGTTGTCTTATCAACAGTTTGCTATTTTAGCCTTCATCCCATTGATGTTTCCACTTTGTCTATTGAGTTTTAAATCCAAGTTAATATGGCCCAAAGTTAACGGAATATAGCATTTTTTTGATGTTTAGTTAACATGAGTCATGAGCCACTTTTTGTTAATTTTTGGACCATTATGGAGCTCTTATCAGGTGACAATTTTGTAATCACCAAAGGATGAAGGGTAAAAGGTAGAAGTGTAATAGTACAATGGACAAAAATTTCTTAAAGCCCCCTTCTTGAGGTTCATGAAACACAAGAGTAGCCTAGAGGTTGCTCCTTAAACTACATCAAAGGACCCTATGGAGGTTCTCCGACGTGAAACAAGAGGGGAGCTAATGATGGCCTCTTGTTTGGGATAGAGGTAGCATTTAGATACATATATCTAGATACAACCTCAAAATTAGCACATCATTTTTTCCTTTATTTTTTATTATCAAACAACCCACTGGAGTTTGTCTAAGTATCACAAATTATAGCTACCTAGAAAGACAATTTGTTATTTATAAGTGCAATGCAACCATCTTCCCTCATGGTGGGTTGTGGTGTGAAGGATGTGTATTAAATATAGCCATCAACTAACTATAAAAGAAATGTATCATTTTTAAGCATATTAGGAAGTCGTCTTCAGATAATTGATAAATATAACAATATTTTCAGGTATTAATTGGAATTAAATGGAGTTTTATTGAATAAATTTTTGCTAATTAGAGCTTATTTCAGGTTATATAGAAAATTGGAGGCAAGCTGTGAAAAACTTGAGCAAACAGGCTGGAAGAAAGCTGGAAAGGAGTTGTTGAAGAGAGAGAAAAGGTCGGCAGAGATTGGACCATACCGTAGGCCCAAGGTGGAGAGGAGAAGAAGATGTGTCTTGTCTTAAAAAGTAGATATTTGACTTTTGGGGATGATATTTCTTGCAAATCTAACTAAAATTAAGTAGTTGCACTTTTTATTATTTTATTTGTGTGGTTAATTTTAAGCCACCTTGCTAAGTACATTTTTTTATTATTTTAATCTTTAGGGTATTTTACTCTTTTGGGGTGTGTTATATATACTCCCTTAGTTCTTGTAGTTGAGAACTTTTTAAAGAGCTTTTGCAACTCTCAACTCTTGGCTCATTTTCTCTCTTGTATTCTAATTTTCTAGTTTAATATAATCAATTTCTCTTCATTTATTTTCTCATTTAATTTTTTGTTGAAGCTGCTCATGTGTTGTGAGTAGTCTATTTCAAGCATGCTTGAGCCAGCTTGGTTGGTAGTAATAAGTACTCCTTCTCCTTCTTTATTGTGGGTAATATTTGTGTGATGATTGTTTCTTGGTGTGCTTTATCTTTTCTTGAGATTGATCACCTCATATGCTAGTGGTTAGGATGAGACCGAGAAGAGATTCTTAACTATAGAAATACCTTGAAACATATGCATGTTTATTGCTGAAGAAATTCAAGTAGACTGAATGCTAGGGGTTTTTTTATCTTTGATAAAATGCTTGCAAGATCTTAATGCTTGATTTGATTAGGCTGCTTGTCATAGGATCCACATGTCCGGAGGTTCCTAATGTGGTGATTTGAGAGCGAGATACCCTAGATCTATGTTCTCTAACCCTGCTCATAATAGTTAAGGAGAAGAATGTACTGAAACTGCTTGCTATGCTTGGTTTGGGTCTGCTGCTTTTCTATTATTGTAGTTGTTATTTTTATTCTTTGCCATCTTAAATCTGTTAACATGGAATATGCGTTAGCCTACTTAGTTATTTTTCTTTAAATCTTCATTTTATTTGTGAAAGATATCATATCTGCTTGTTTGTTGGAAAAATTAAGGTTGTTCGCTCAGATCCCTGTGAGAATGATACTTGGTCTTGACTACATACTACAATTGACCTAGTGCACTTGCTAGAGTCCAATCTTTATAGGCAACAAGTTTTTGGCACCGTTGCTGGGGAATCGTTTATTGAAAATTTTAATTTTTCAGTAAATTGGTAGTTTTAACCTTATATGTTTAGCCTGTGTAGCAAATTATGTCTAAGCAGTCTTCTGTTGTATGCAAAGAGCTGGCTTACCATTGCTTACTATAGATCTCAAAATTGAAAGGAATTGTAAACGAAGAAGTGGTACAGCCAGGTGAGCAAGGCGAAGGCAGAGGATGGCAAACCTTAGACAACCTAATCTAGATGGAAATGGACCACACGAGTGTGTAAGGGAAATTAATCCAAATCCCCAGAGGCAGAGACTTAAAGAGTATTTGGGACCATCAACTGAGGGACACTCTTCATGCATTGTGATACCCGACGAAGGGAACAATCTCTTTGAGATCAAAGCCTCCATGATACAAATGCTCCAAGTAGCTATTTAGTTTGGAGGATTACTGGGAGAAGATCCAAATTCACACATTCAAGACTTTGTGACTATGTATAATACTTTTCGCACTAATCGTGGAGTTTCGGATGTTGTCATAAGACTTAAGCTTTTTCCTTTTTCCTTGAGGGATAAAGCCAAAAGTTGGCTTAAAAATCTACAACCTGGTTTAGTTACAACCTGGGATGAAATGGTCCGAGCTTTCTTGACGAAATATTTTCCACCTAGGCAAGCAATCAATCTGAGAAATAAGGTTACTCATTTTTTCGAGCAATCTAATGAATCTCTTTCTAAAGCTTGGGAGAGATATAAAGATCTTTTAAGGAAAGTGCCTAATCACGAAATTCCAATATGGATGTAAATCCAAAACTTCTACAATGGATTAACCAATGCTTACAAGACCCAAATTGAATAAGTAGCCAATGGTGATCTAGAGTAGCTTGTTCCAGAAGAACTTTATGAGCTTATCGAAAGGCTAGTTAATACTAGCTATAAATGGCATGCGGTGAGTGAAGCTAGAACAAGGCAAGGTGAATCTAAAGCTGTTTCGAAATTATCAGATAAGATGGACCTGATTTTGAGGCAGTTAGCTAAGCAAAATGTTTTAGCAATCTCAAATGCATAGTTATCTTATGATTTCTATAATGGTAACCATAGAAACATTGATTGTGAAGGACCACTTAATCAAGAGCAATGTGATTTCATAGGGAACAATCAAAGGCAGAACAATCCATTTTCGAACACATACAATCCTGGTTGGTGGAATCATCCTCATTTTTTCGTGGAATCAGCAACCTGGAAAGCAATCTCAAGTTTCTTTTTTAGCAACCTCACAGCAATTTTCAACAACATCAACAAACTCAGTAGAATTTTGAACAAGTTGGACCACCTTGTGAACCCAAGAAAACTAAGTTTGATGAGATGAAAGAGATGACGATGTAGTTCATGAAGCAGACTAAGTTTTCTGTAAAGAACTTGGAGACTCAGTTTTAGCAACTTACTATGATTATCACACCAAAGAACGAAGGAGTCCTTCCAAGCAACACTGAATCAAATCCTAGAGAGGAAAGCAAAGTAATCACACTTAGGAATCGTAAGACTGTTGAAGGTACTAATAAAATGGTAGTTGTTGATGTTAATGAAAATACAGGTAAGCAAGCTGAGGAAGTGATCAAGCAACCTGAAGTTGTTCAAACACAACCTATTTAGAATAGTGATCAATCTGCGGATAAAGTCGAGCAACCTCAAGTTCAATCTGATACTGTTCATAAGCAACATGTTCATACTCTAGTAATATCAGACCTTGTTCAAAGCAATCCTGTTCCAGTTACGCAACCTACTCCAGCATACCAACCGAAGATTCCTTATCCTCAAAGAGCTAAGCAACATGAGATGTCTAAGCAATTTGACAAGTTTCTTGAAGTTTTTAAGAAGCTTCATATAAACATTCCTTTTGCGGACTCTCTGTCACAAATGCCTATGTACATAAAGTTTTTGAAAGAATTGTTGGCAAACAGAAAGAAGTTAGAGAATGTATCAATGGTGCAGCTTAATCGTGACTGCTCATCTATTTTGCAATGCAAGCAACCTTTGCCCAAGAAGTTAAAAGATCCAGGGAGTTTTTCTGTACCCTGCTCTATAGGCAATCTTAACATTGACAATGCATTATCTGACTTAGGTGCAAGCATTAATCTTATGCCATATCATATTTATAAACAACTTGGACTAGGGGAACCCCAACCTACTAGAGTATCTATTCAACTTACTGACAAATCTGTTAGATACCCTAAAGGCGTTGCTAAGGACGTTTTAGTGAAATTAGGAAAATTCATCTTACCTGTTGACTTTCTTATTATGGATATAGATGAGGATTTTCATGTTCTAATCATTTTAGGTAGACCATTTTTGGCTACTAGTCATGCTCTTATAGATATTCATAATGGAAAACTCATTCTCAAAGTCCATGATGAAGAGGTTGTTTTTAAGATGAATGAAGCAATGAAATATCCTTCTTCTTGTGATGATACCTATTATTTTATGGATGTGACTGATCTTAATTTGAATCCATTTTTCATGTAGGAAAATTTTGAAGAAGAAGAATTCATTGAAGAAGAGGAGATTGTGGAGCAAGAAATTGAAAGAGAAACTAGTTGTCCAGCAATCTCAGGAAGTAGCCAGTTTGTTGAACCTCTTAATCATACACCCACATTACTTGCAAAACCTTCATTTGAAGAACCACCTACTTTAGAACTCAAACCTTTACCTCCACATCTTGAATATGCTTTCTTAGATCCCCCAAGCAATCTTCCAGTGATCATATCTACTAAACTTACACTTGATCAAAAAGAGCAAATGCTTGACGTCTTGAAGAACAACAAAAAAGCAATGGTGTGGAGAATCTCATATGTTAAAGGGATCAGCCCTTTTATTTGTGTTCATCGCATTTTGATGGAGGAAGATCATAAACCAACCATGCAACCTCAACAGAGACTGAATCCAAAAATAAAGGAAGTTGTTAAGAAAAAAGTAATCAAATTACTTGAAGCCGGAATTATCTACCTAATCTTAGACAGTGTCTGGACTAGCTCGGTTCAAGTTGTTCCTAAGAAAGGTGGAATGACTGTTGTTCAAGAATGAGCTTATTCCCACAAGAACAGTCACCGATTTCAGAGTTTGTATTGATTATCGCAAGCTTAATGATGCGACAAGGAAATATCATTTTCCTCTTCCATTCATAGATCAAATGCTTGAAAGACTTTCGGGCTATGCTTTTTATTGCTTTCTTGATGGTTGCTCGGGATATAATCAAATTCCAATTCATCCCCAAGACCAAGAGAAGACAACCTTTACTTGCTCGTATGGTACATATGCATATCGAAGAATGCCTTTTGGCCTATACAATGCCCCAGCAACCTTCCAAAGGTGCATGACAATTTTTCATGACATGGTAGAAAATACCATGGAGATTTTCATCGATGATTTTTCGGTGTAAGGCAAGACTTTTCAATCCTGCTTGAGCAACCTTTAAGCTGTTTTAGTTCGTTGCAAAGAGACAAACCTAGTGTTGAATTGGGAAAAATGCCATTTTATGGTCAATGAAGGCATTGTTCTTGGCCATAAGATTTTTGAAAAAGGCATTGAAGTTGATCGAGCCAAAGTTGAAGTAATTAAGAAGTTGGCTGCTCCTACATCAGTCAAGGAAGTCCGAAGCTTTCTTGGACATGCTGGCTTTTATAGAAGGTTCATCAATATTTTATTTAGTAATCTTTTTGGTGTAAATATTTCTTTAATAGTCTGTTTATTCTTCTTATAGGTACCTAAGCAACATGACGAGTATGGGGATGGCAACATGTAGTTCAAATTTTTAATTATAAATTATTTTTCATGCTTGTGTTACATCTCATACTTAATTTTGATTTTTGCAATTTTTAAGAATTAAAATTTTTGGAACCACACAATTATTTTATTGGTTCAAATCAGGTTTGGTAAGTCTTTTTTAGCTCTGTCAGTCTGACTACTTGACTTAATTTGACTTAATCTCACCAAATCTGAAATTATTTATTTATTTAGTAAGAGGAGATAAAAAGAAAAAGGCTATAATTTTTCTCTCACCTGTCAAATCATTAGGAGTTAGTAGAGGTAATTAATTAAAGCATAGGTTATGGAAAAGAAGTAAGTATGGGGATTTGACATATGTCAAATTAAGCCCCCAAATTTCTCTCTTTCCTTTTTCGTTGCCCAAATTTAGCGGTTTTCTTTCTTTATTGGCAGTTTTTGGTGTTAATTTTGAATTTTAAATTGGAAAAAACTATCCAACTTTTCCCTTTTCTCGCCCTAACTGTTCTCTTCTTCCTTTTTAAGACTCTTTTCCTTTCAAATTTCTATCACTGTAGCAATTATTTATCAAATTTCCTTCTCAATTCCTTTCTTCTATCTGTAGAATCATCTTAACAACCATTCCTAGAGGAGTTAAGCATTCTTCCACGAAGCCCAGCGCTGCCGCCCTCTAAGCCAGTGCAGCTGCTCCTTTAGCGATGCCGTAAATGCTAGAAATTTCTAATAAAAAAAAATTGTGTCACACGACTGTAATTATAGTCGTGCTGCTATTTTTACAGTCGTATGACTGTAAGTTCGTAACAGGTAGCAGAAGCCCATACCTTAACAATAAAAAAATGGGTGATTTGAAGGGGCAATTAATGCCCGTTTTTCAGCAGCAAGCAAGGCAAATAAAAAGGGAGGAAAAGAAAGAGAATAGGACTTTTGGACAAATTTTGGAGATTGAAAAAGAAGAGAAGGAAAAAGGAGAGAAAAAGGGAAAATCCAACCAAAGAGCACCATTTTTTTTCTCCTCTTTTTCTTTTAATTCTGGTGTTGTAAGTTAAAACCGGTTAGCAATCAATAGGTTAATAACTTGACACACCAAATTTAATCAATCCTAGAACCTTAACACACTCAAATCCGTGACTTTTTGGAGACTTTTGGACTCATTGGGGAACCTTGACACACAAAAGAGGAGGAGCAATTAGGAGTCGATTAAGGTGTTTCCAGCGGTCAAATCGACGGTGGATCAGCGCCACAAAGGTAACTACACTTAAAACTTTCGTTTTGTTGCTCTTTCTAGGTGTTTTGGTTGATTTCTGTGCATAAAATCGATTTCCTCTGTTTTGCCGTTTCTGGGTAGGAAGAACAATCGTACGACTGTTCTTATAGCGATGAACGGTCGTATGACTGTAATTACAGTCGTACGAGTCGTGCCACCACAGCTACAGTCGTACGAGTGTTCTTAAATTCCCGCAGCTATTTGTTTTATTTGAACAAATTTTGGCTATTTTATACAATTGGGTTAATTACAGTCGTACAACTGTAATTATAATGGCACGGCTATAATCACAGCCGGGCGACCATAATTTTCGTCCAGTAGCAGAATATCCAGAAAAATCCATAAAAAAATTAGAAAATTCAGAAAAATTAAGAAAAATCAGAAAATCATCAAAAATGAATTTTGTTGTGTGCATACACGAACTTAGATTTAATTTTTGAAATTATTGAACTTAGAACAATGCAACGACAGAGATCCAAATCTCTCGAAATCCGACCACCTCACATGCTAAATGGAATTAAACCGAAAAAGAAAATATTTTCAAAATGTGTTTTCTCACAAAACAAAAACACAGGGACATTTTAAAACCGTTTTCCAGTTCCAGTCGAGCGAATTAGCCGAGTTTACCTGACTATCCCCCTAGATGCATGTTGCCAATCTCTAATTTTCCAATTCTATCCTATATGAGTCCTATTTGTGATGTGCTATAAATTGTGCTAACCGTCTGTTTTGCAGCTTTTAGTCTTTTTATTTTCATTTTTTTATGTAATTAATAGTTTAAATCATGTATTTTAGGCGATTGTATTTTTCTAGATCATCGTGTATTTTAGGCACTTGTAATGTGAGGATGAGAGTTTTTATTTTTATTTGATCGGGTTGTAATAATTTACTTATTTACTGTTCTTTATTATATTTATGTGTACGCCATATGGTTTAATTCAATAAAAATCAATGTTAGAAATTTAAAATATCATCAATGAACATTGGCCAATTTTATTTTGATTAGACATGAAATAAGGGACTTGTCTGGACCTAGATCTCTGGAAAGTGTAGCAGCCTTCGTGTGGTTTAGCTACACTGTAATTTCTCGGTCGAGTTGAGCCGGGTGGCGACTCTTACACTCTCTATCGAGACTTAGGTCTTGGTTCTTTTATGAAGCAATTTAATTTCCCAAAATCGAATTTTCATCACAAAAACCCCACGCGAGGGAGGGTTGCTCGATATCGAGGCTCCCTTCCGAGAGGGTCAAAACGTTGTCCGCTCACAATGGCGACTCCGCTGGGGATTTCTTACAAAAGTTTTCTTAAAACTTAAAAGAATTTGACAAGCCCTGAAAAATGTCTAATCAAAATAAGGTGGATGATTCTTGCATGGTATTTTATCTTGCATTTTTAGTTAGACATCCTTGCATTAGGTTAAGTATCCTATTTTCAGCCCAGTGAATTGTTGAGTGTCGCCTTTGTTCCTCATGGTCTTAGGGGCATGGATATGAAACACCACCCATAGCCTCGTACAAAGCCCTTCATTCGGAACCTTGAGTGGGGAGAAGTGAGGAGTATATTTTGCTATGAGAGCCTTGATTTTATCTTGACTTGGACCAAACTCATGTCGGCAACCTTAGTTGGATTCCCTTAGGACACCAAACCAAATTGCATGAATGTTATAGTTGGGCCTTCATCATCCCCAGTTGATGATCGAAGTAAACCCCTCTTAGGACTCGGTTAGAATTTTCTAAAAATTGACCACGATTAGACGGATAAGGTTGGAGGAATACGCTTCGCGTGCTATGTGTAACGTGTTTCTCGTTCTCCTATGACATACCATCATAGACATTTTTCACAAACATGGCATGCTTCATGCAAAACATTTGTGACTAACTTATGTCTTTTGTGCAGCCACTTACATTTTATTTTCGTGTGTGAAAACATTAAATCATCTGTGTGACATTCATACTAACCATTTCTTTTGCAGCCATAACATTATATTTGTGTGTTAATATTTTCATGAAGCATACACAACATCATCACGTATGTCATGTATCCTAACCACATTTTTATACAGCCATTTGCATTTTGTGTGACATAAGCATTCATGCCATTAAGGACATTCCAAGGATGTTTTCATAATATATCGAGAGTCCTAAAAATGCCCGTGTTCTACCAGTGCACCAGATTACACTCGGCCATTTCACCAAACCATCTCATTCAATAGACCACAATGGTCTTAGGTCTATTTTCATGTGGCAGGTCAAAACGATATCATTACATGACATCACATCACTTATCAGTGGTGTCACGGTGATGCTGAAGTTTTGTTGGTGTGTTATGATCCACTTTGGATTGTTGCATGACATTATTGCATCATTTGAGGTACTCCATGAGTATTGGATTACTACATATGTAAGTGCATTTCATAACATTACTAAATCATGAAAGGTGTTCCATGAACGTCGAACCTCTGTCCATGTCCCCGGTTACACGTGGTTTTCTTATAACATCACTTCATATCACATGCCTCAAAAGCATCAGACTCTGCCCGTAGGGCAGCCCGATGCAACCATTTCATGTCATCTTATAGACCTACAAGGCGTCAAAATTTTATCCGTATGTCAGCACACGTGCGACCATTTCATAAAATTCACTAGGTGCCTCGAAAGCGCCGAACTCCTGTCCGTGTGGCGGTCCACACGTGATCTTTTCACATTGTTTTTGCATAGCATTGGGTACTCTTGGGACGTCCAAAACAAAAGAAATTAACACATAAAGACCATTCACATCATCATTTCTCTCATCTTATCATTTCACCCATTCATCATAAATCATCCTTGATGTCTCATTCTTCATGTCACCATGACATTCACTCATTGTCCCTAACACTTCCCGTATGGTGACAAGCAGAGTAAGTTGGAGTGACCCCAAACAAGGTTACAGACTATTAGAGAGCGTGAGAAGAGGAAAACTGTTGTGGCAAGTGAAGAATCAGAATTTGCTGAAGAATTTGAGATGGCTAATCCAACACCTAATGTTACTGATATCCTGAGAGATTTCCTAAAATCTTAGGACTTCCATGCTATTCTGAAAGAGGAGATGCGGGCAGTCGTGAGAGAAACTGGTGAAACTAGCACTAACGAAGCTAGGAAAGAAAAAGAGGCTGAATCATCTCAGCATGGTGCTGATGCCTCGGCTAGTCTAGAAAAGCTGTAAGAAATTAAGGTAGCTATGGAAAGGAAAATAAAGGCGAAGTATTCTAAGTTGGATGAAGTAGTGGCCCAGCTGAAAAAGGGGCCAGTATCAGTCTGGACTCCAAGAAGGGAGCAAACGTAGATGCAATGATCAGCAAAGGCATTGAGACCTGCCCTATTAGGTTTCAAGAGCCAAAAGTTCCTTCTTAAAGGGATGGGTTCACCAGAAGCCCATTTGAATCTTTATGCATGAGTCATGTTGACGGCAGGTGCCACTCGGCAGCAACTAATTAACTTCTTCCCAACTACACTCAAGGGAGAAGCGCTGAGCTGGTACAGTTCCCTATCTGAGGAGGAACAGTCGGATTGGGAAGCCTTGTCTGCGGCTTTTATTAAATACTGTAGCTTTAATACCAAGATTCAGGTGAAGCTGTACGACTTAGAGAGGATCAAACAAAAGCCAAACGAGTCCTTTGATGAACTACCAAAGGTGGATGAATAAGATGATTTTGCTGAAAAACTACCCTAACGAGAATGAGTTGATTTAGAAGTTGATTGATGGTAGTAAGGACATCTTCAAGAACAATATGAAGTTCCACTCTTTTAGTGAGCTTAGCGAGGTGTATAGTGTGGCCATGAAAATTAAGCGAGATGAGGAGGAGAAAGCAACAAGCCACAAAGGTGGCAGGAGTTCGGGATATAGCTTCGGGTATAGGTCAACAGTTGTGGTCGGGTCTGGTAGCGGCTCTGGCTCAGGTTCTGGAAGTAAAGAGGTGCAATCTTCAGAGATAAAGCAGGTCGAGGTTGCCACGGTAACCCAGCAGCAAAGCAGCCAAACTAGAAATCTAGGAGGGCATGGCATATCCCCTTGGACTCTCCCCTAGGTTAAAATTTACATAAAATCCAGAAATAGAGGCTTGTTGTAGTCCCTGAGACCATTTGAGAAACCTACTGATGCAGATAAAGACAATTTCTGCACGTATCATGTTGTGACGGGCCACAGAACCAATAATTGCTACAAATTGAGGGATGCCATCCAAAAATTAATCGATGAGGGGAAATTGCAAGAGCCTGCTAAACCCAGTATAAAGACTAACCCATTGCCAGCATTCGAGAAGCGGGTTAACATGGTACACTCAGGATTGCTAGCCAATTTCATTTTGCTCAAGTCCTACAGGTGAATCCTGCTATACAGTCCACAGCAACCGGTGAAGCTCATGCAGAGTCAGAATGTGAGGGGCAGACAGAATAGAAAGAAATCAAGCTGATGAGCTTGAATGAACTCGACTCAGAGGACGAATACGAGGAGTTTGGTGGGGATGAGACAGTTAAGCCGCCAGTCATCGATAAGCTAAAAATTCAAGAGGTTCAGAATGTGACCCGAAGCGGCAGGGTTTATCAACCAGCGGCACAATTGAAAGACAAGGCCCCGATGACTGGGTCGGGTAGCACATCAACACAGGAGGGCTTTGAAATGGAAGAACTAGTTATTTCTCAATTGAAGAAAACCCCTGCACAAGCTAGTCTGTGGCACTTGCTGCTGACCTCCAAAGAGCACAGAGTAGCATTAGTCAAAAAGCTCTCTGAAATTGAAGTGTCTCCAATCGTTTTTTCAAAGGCTATGTGCTGTTTACTAGACAAGATTCATGTAGGGTCCCCTGACATTGTGTTTTCTAAGAAAGATTTGCCACGTGGGGGGAGGGCTCACAATAAAGCTCTTTATATTAAAGTCAACATCATGGACCGGGTTATGTAGTGTGTGAAGGTAGATGACGGATCTGCCCTGAATATATGTCCCTCTAAGATGTTACCATTCCTGGGCCTGAGCGAACATAGTTTGAAAAAGTCCTCCAACGTGATCAGGGCTTATGATGATTCGAAAAGGACTGTGATTGGGACCTTTGAAACTGAGGTAGAGGTAGGACCGGTAAGGTCGATGGTCACCTTTACTATGATTGACATTCCAGTTACCTTCTCTTTGCTTTTGGGAAGACCATGGTTTCACCCACTGGGGGGTTTCCCCTCAACTCTACATCAGAAGATAAAATTCTTGAAAGGTAATGAAGTTGTGACGGTCGAGGCAGACTCTCAATCCGTGATTACTACAGTTAATGAAGAAACTATCCAATTCGGTGGATTTCAAGTCGCCATGGTTAGTGAGGAGGAAACCACGGAGGCCCCGATGGTCATCTACGAGAACTATATGCCTGAATGGTTGTCTAGGTATCTCCACAAACAGAATTTTGTTCCGGGCATGGGACTAGGAGCTAATTTGCAAGGTGTACCCGAATTTAACATTTATTCTGGAAAGCCGAGGCGGTTCGGCTTAGGCTACACAGTAGGGGCATTTAAGGAGAAAAGTCTGAAAAAAGGGAAGAATGGCAAACCCATGATGAAGCCATTCATAAAGACAGGAGAAGAGCTATATGATGGCCAGGCTGAGCCAGTGAGAGTCGGGAGCATTGAATACTCGGGCTTTGAAATATTCTCTAACATTGTGGACTTTGAGAAGAGCCGGGAAGAACCAGTAGCACCTGTGGTAGTGGAAGAGTCAGTCTGCTATCCTGTAAGATGGGCCATTTGAAGTGATAGCAAAAACAGTGGAGGTGCCCAAATAGAAAGCTGAAGAGAGAATCTGCAATGAATCTGTAGAAGCAATTTCAGGGGCGCTGGCTACTGCCTTAAGCAAGGCATTTGGGAAGTCTAAAGAAGGGTTTGAAGAGGAGTTGATGACTAAGGTGAACTTGGATTCTGTGGTTGCTGAGATAGCCGAGATCATGAACAAGGCTAAGGCACAGGTGGCTAAAATCAAGGAGACCACTATTCCCGCTGAACAGAAGGCCAAAGTAGCTATAGATCTTGACAATGTCCTAGAGATGAAAGTGGAAGATAAAGAAGTGCAAGGCCCTCTCCCTGTGGAGGATGAAAATGATTTTGCTGTATCTATTTCTTCCATTTTCAATGTGAATGATGTACTCTATAACAAGTTCAATGCAATGAAATCCTAGTTTGCTTACTTGTGTGATGTTTATCCTGATAATTCTGTGCATATATTTGAATCACCATCAAGCATATTAGCATTCATGACACCACATTGCATGAAATCAACATAAGTACAGATGAGAACCCCAAAATGGTATTCATTTCACAGGAGCTAAAACCCGAGGAAGAGAGAGAATTGACAAAAATATTGCAAAAACATGTTAAAGCTTTTGCTTGGTCATACGAGAACATGCCGGGTGTGGACATGGAAATAGCAGTTCACAAGATCCTAACGGACCCTAAGTTCAAGCTAGTGAAGCAGAAAATGTTGGGATTCGTCATTGGAAAAATAACGTGGCGCAGCGAAAAATACACCGTTTAAAATTTCCTAGAATCCACCTATCGTGTCCAATTACCATTGATTAGAATAAAACCAAATTGAATCAAGAGAGATTAACTCACCGGATTCGTCTCTTCTAGAGACTGCTGCAGAATCGTTACTTGAAACTGCGATCTCCAAAGTCCGGTGCACGACCAACTATTGAGCGCGAACCGGTGCTAGCCGAAGATGCGAAGGAATGGAGGTTTAATGCTTGGATTTTTGGCTGTTTTGGGGCTGCTATTGGTGGCTGAAATTTCCAGCAATTAATTAGAGTTGAATTAGGTTTTTCTTCCTTAAGTGTGCCCTTATATAAACACCTTGTCTAGTTGGGTTTTAATTAGGTTAATTAAACCCAAGCCCACTAGGATTATAATTACATAAATAAACTTTAATTAAAAAGTATATACTATGTAATTTAATTCCATTTGTCTAAATTTAATTACCCCTAAATAAAATTAAATCACACTTAAGTTAATACAATACATGTATTTAATTTTCCTACTTAGGAAAATTATTTAATTAATTGTTTTCTTTATGTAATTCAATTAATTGATAAATTAATTAATTACATTATGTAAACTTATTAATTAAATTAAATTCAACCCAATGACAATTAATTACCTTGACACCGAATGTCAACTAATTAATTAACGCATTCCTTCCAATATACATTACATGTACAATTTCTATAAGTTCCAGCTCAGTTGATCTATGTGCACGATCCTATGGGTTTGTCTTTATGTTGGCAGTAGGCCCAAGCCCACAGACTGTAAGTGGGTTCTAGCAAACCATTACATCCCCCAATTAAGACAGAGATGCAGCAGTCTTTAGAAGACACTCACCCGGTAGTAATCTCATAGTGTCCTTTGCCTAACGATATCGATATGAATAAACAAGAGGCATGGTGTCTGTCATCCTCTTCTGTTGTTTATTATATTTCTTGATCTTGAGTTGACTGATTAATCAAATAAGCAACCAACTTATTTGGGTATGGCCATACACTTATCAGTCCCACTCATCAAGTGGCCAATGATATCATCTCGGTGTCACCCGAGTGGCAATTCCATCACTTCATCATCAATATCAACATGTTCACCGGTCCACCCAATCATACCCGTATTTAGCATCCTTTTACAGACCTGTTAGGCGTATGTCAAAGTGAACCGGCTTCCATATTGATATTATAATGAAATCTAGTCTGAGGACAAAAGAGACCTACTCAAGAAAGACCTATGACATGACAACCATGTGGCTTTCTTGTGCGGATCGATCCAGTCCCATGTCAATGACATGTACCTATATTCATGACTGACTATACAAGTACTGTGGCTGGTTAAGAACTACCATACAATCATCGAATATACAAGTCTGTGGTTCTATTCGTTCCCATGATTAGAACAGACCTGGGATAGGTTTTATGATTATCAATCAATGGATACTCTACTCATATTATAGCACATGATATAAATGAAATAGATTAATTGCCTTTATTAATGTGACACAAATAATGTATTCATACATGACTCTTAATGTATAATACAAAATACAAGAATCCAATGCCTAAGAACTAGGGCACACCAACAATCTCCCACTTGCACTAGTTCCAAGTGGGCATTGCCCTAATTCCTATAGATCTAGTATGACCGTCGTGCTGTGTCTGCAACAGCGCTTTGGTCAATGGATCAGCGACATTATTCTTGGTGTCAACCCTCTGCAATGATATGTCACCTATGTTCACGATCTCCCGAATGAGGTGAAACTTTCTGAGTACATGTTTGGATCTCTTGTGTGACCGGGGCACCTTAGCTTGTGCGATGGCCCCGTTATTGTCACAAAAGCATCAACTGGGTCTAGGATAGTGGGCACTATTCCTAACTCAGTTATGACTTTCTTGATCCAAACGGCTTCCTTTGAGCTTCGCACGCAGCTATGTACTCAGCTTCCATTGTAGTGTCAGCAATGGTGGCCTGCTTTGAGGACCTCCAACTAATGGCACCGCCATTCAGGAGAAAAACATAACCAGACTGTGACTGGTTCTCATCCTCATCGGTCTCAAAGCTTGCATCAGTGTAACCTGACACTACCAGCTCATCTTGACCTCTATACACTAAGAAAGCATCCTTAGTCCGGTTAAGGTACTTCAAGATTGCCTTGACTGCCTTCCAGTGTTCCTCACCGGGGTCCGACTGGTACCGGCTAGTCATACTTAGTGCAAACACGACATCAGGCCTCGTACATAACATGGAGTACATGATAGATCCAAAAGCAGATGCATAAGGGATCTTTTCCATGTTCTCCCGGTCCTTCTTTGTTTTAGGACCATCTTTCTTACTCAGCTTCAACCCATGGCGCATAGGCAAGAATCCTTTCTTTGCCTTGTCCATGCTGAATCCTTTTAGAACCTTGTTAATGTACGTGTCCTGACTTAGGCCTAGAAGCCGATTGGATCTATCTCTGTAGATCCTGAGCCCTAAGATCGTCTCAGCTTCGCCTAAGTCCTTCATTGCGAAGCACCTACTCAACCACTGCTTAACCCCTTGCAGTGTTGGTATGTCACTTCCAATGATAAGGATGTCGTCAACATACAGCACTAGGACGGTGGAAACGCTCCCACTAACCATCTTATACACACAAGGCCTTTAACTTGAAACACCACTTGCAACCTATCACCTTAGCACCCAGAGGTGGATCCACCAAGTTCCATACTTGGTTATCGTGCATAGATTGCATCTCAGCCTCCATGGCTTTGCGCCATTGATTTGAGTGTGGGCTTTCAACAGCCTCCTGATAGGTCTTGGGCTCCTCTTGGTCAATGACCATAAGGTCCCCATCATCAGTCACGAGAAAGCCGTACCTCTCTGGCTGATGACATGTCCTACCAGACCTTCTAAGGTCCTGTGCAACCGTTTCTGGTTCCTCAATTTCTTGAGTAGTCAGATTGGTTCCGGAAGCATCCTCAACAGTAGCTGCAGGAGTTTGTGAGTCTTGAACTTCTGAAAGTTCAACATTACTCCCACTGTCTCTCTTGGAAAGGAATTCCTTCTCCAAGAAGATTGCATTTCTGGCTATGAAAACTTTGTTTTCGGCTGGATTGTAGAAGTAATAACCCTTAGTTTCCTTAGGGTTACCCACAAACTGGCACTTGACAGATTTGGACTCGAGTTTGCCACTTGTCAATTTCTTAACATATGCATCACAGCCCCAAATCTTCAAGAAGGAAACATTGGGCTTTCGGCCTTTCCATAGTTCATATGGTGTTCCCTCAACTGCCTTGCTTGGTGTATTGTTAAGAATGTAAGCAGTTGTCTCTAAAGCATATCCCCAAAAGGAGACAGGGAGTGTAGCATGACTCATCATCGAGCAGACCATGTCAAGTAAGGTCCTATTCCTCCTTTCCGACACTCCATTCCACTGGGGTGTACCAGGAGGAGTGAGTTGGGATACAATCCCACACTCTCTCAAAACGAGTCAAACTCTTGGCTCAAATATTCACCCCCTCGGTCAGACCGAAGTGCTTTTATTTTCTTGCCAAGTTGGTTTTCTACTTCATTCTTAAAGTCCTTGAACCTTTGGAGAGTCTCAGACTTATGCTTCATCAGATACACGTAACCGTATCTGCTGAAGTCATCCATGAAGGTGACGAAGTACAGAAAACTAGATCTAGCACTAGTGCTCATTGGGCCACATACATCGGAATGTACCAGCTCCAATAGCTCTGAGGTCCTTTCAGCAGTCTTGCTAAAAGGCGCCTTTGTCATCTTGCCTCTCAAACAAGATTCGCATGTGTCATAAGGCTGGATGTCAAATGACCCTAGCACTCCACTAGAGTGAAGCCTAGCTATGCGCTTCTCATTTATGTGGCCAAGTCGACAATGCCAGATGTAAGTAGGATTAATTTCATTTTGTTTAATCCTTTTAGTATTTATGTTATAGATTGAACTTTCACGTTTTAGATCAAGGATATATAAGCCATTTTCAAGAAATGTTGTTCCATAAATAATATTGCCACATAGAAATTCTACCATGTCCAATATTAAATACAAAACCAGAAATATCCAACAAAGAAACGGAAATAATATTCCTGCGCATCGCAGGTACAAAATAACAGTTTCTTAGTTCCAAAACAAGTCCACTAGGCATCTCCAAGAAATAATCTCCGATCTCCATGGCCTGAACCCGAGCACCATTTTCGACTCGAAGATCTACTTCTCCAGATCCTAATAATCTCCTATTTCTTAGACCCTGCACATTTGAACAAATGTGAGATCCACATCCAGTGTCCAAGACCCAAGATATAGAAATAGCCAGATTAATCTCAACAACATAAATACCTGAAGCAGCAGTTTTGCCCTTCAGTTGCTCCCTTAGCTTTGGACATGAGCTCTTCCAGTGCCCCTTCTCATGACACTCATGGCAAACATCGTCAGGAGAGGCAACCCTTGCTTTAGGTTAGGCCACCACCTTTTTGCCCTTAGCCTTGGCCTTTTGGGCCTTAGCCTTGGCCTTAGATTTGGCCTTTCCCTTAGCAATGGGCGTATTGCCCTTGTTCACCAGCAATACTTCAGGAGTCTTCTTAAGAGACTGCTCAGCAAGCTTGAACATGCCATGCAGCTCAACAACCGATTTTTCCAACCCTTGCATATGGTAATTCATGATAAACTGGTTGTAAGACTCAGGAAGTGACCCGAGAATAATGTCTGTTGCCAAGTCCTGCGGAACTGGCGAGCCGAGGCGGGCAAGTGTATCAATATACCCCTTCAACTTTAGCACATGAGTGCTAACAGAAGTCCCAGCTGCCATCACAGTCGTGCAAAGTGCCTTAGTTGTCAGGTAACGTTCCTGACGAGCCTGATCTTGGAACATCTTTTTAAGCTAATCCATCATCTCATAAGCATGCTCGTCCATGAATTGCTTCTGAAGATCAGAAGCCATGGTACCTAGCATGAGGCACGAGACTTCTCGGTCATCCCTCACATGCCGATCGTACTGCTCCACCATCGCCGTGGTGATGCCTCGACCTGCAGGAGGGCCAGCTGGTAAAGGAGCATTCAGTACATACTCCTTAGACTCTTGTCTAAGAACTATTTGTAAGTTCCTAGCCCAGTCTAGGAAGTTAGACCCCGAAAGCTTCTCCTTCTCCAAGAGTGACCTAAGTGAGAGTGAGTTGTTGTTTGTTGCAGCCATTTAAATTGCTTAACTGAAATGGGATTATCTACATGGAAGAAATTATTGCTTGAGTTAGAAATAAAGGACTTTTAAGCCAATTCAAATTAATAATCTAATTTTAATTTGTTTGTTGGTGTTGTTAATTGGCTGACTTGACCAAGATCCACAACTTATCAATGACTGACCAAACTAGGGCTCGCTAACCAACCATTAAGTCGTTTGGTAAGACAACCTATCCAATCCTTCCACGAAGGACTCTTGGTTTGATGGGCTTATTGACACTTTACCCATCTGTGCTTAGGGCCCGCTCTGAGCTAATGCTACCCATGTTGAGTCAAACCACCATTCACATGTTAACCATACCAAGTATCTTAACCCTTGACGGCCCACCGAATACTACAATATACCCAGCTAGGGCATGGCGCACATTGCAGCATCAATGGGAGGAAGAGGTGTGAATGTGGGAAGCACTTTTAAGCGACTCAATATTTTAATTTTCGGATTATAATTAAGTGATACGGCTTAGCATGCATAAACGCGGGGTAATAATTTGGTGATCCATACATCCATATTATATGATAAATGCAATAGCATACTTAATTTAAAATAAATGAGATCCTATGGGCCTTTAATTACAACCTAATGAAAAACTAGATATCCTATCTAATTCTTCATGGGCCGGACTGCAATCCTTCTTGGGCTCCCACCATGGGCTTGCTCCATTTGGGCCTTCTTCCATACTTGATGCAATTACAATAATTTTGTAAAATAAAATCTATTCTAAAATTACATCAAAATAAAAAAATGGCACGCAGGCCATATTTCCCAAAATTAAATTACAACCGATAATAATTCAGGGCCCATAGAACTCAACATAACATTTCAAACAAAGTACCTGTCGTGCACATACATACCAATATGATGCATGATCATGGCATTCCAAATTATAAATATAAATGTTAAGCCGAGTTACTTAGGGTGAAATCGCCAATTTTAACAAATGTGACTAAGGCCCATAAAGGCCCAATGGATAACATCTATAAATGTAAAATTAACAATTTTGCTCCCACTTGAATTTGGGTTGTCACAAATTTAAAATTTAGCTCTCCCAATTTTAACCGGTGTCACGGTTTATTGGGCCAATTTCACAAAGTCCATATTCAATTTAATATGCAAACAATTAAATTAAATATGCATGCCAACAAAATAAATAATTTAAACACAAATTAATTTAAAAAAATTTAATTTAATTTGCATTAGGGTCCGGGATAAAAATTACCCGCAAAATCCAAAACCGGACCCAAATCCCGTGATGCGCTGCTGTCCGGGGACAGCAGCTCTGCCGCGCGGCAGAGCTGCTGCCGCAAGAGGCAGCAGCTGCTACGGCAAGCAGCAGTGCCACAATTGGAATTGCAAATTGCGATTCCAATTGTAGCCAAACAATATTAATTTTTTTTTAAAAAAATCATACAATTAAAATTCAGCCACGGACAATAAGAAATCAATGAAGAAAATACAATTCTAGATTGAAACCAATTGGGAAAAAATAATCAAAAACCTCAATCCAACAATTCTAGAGTTTATCCAAAATAAAACCAATTGAATAAAAACCCTAAAACCACAAACTTGAAACCCATTCTTTCTTCAAGAATGCTTTCAAGAACCAATTCCAATCACTCTAATGGACAAAACCTAGGCTCTGATACCACTGTTGGGATTCGTCATTGGAAAAATAACGTGGCGCAGCGGAAAATACACCGTTTAAAATTTCCTAGAATCCACCTATCGTGTCCAATTACCATTGATTAGAATAAAACCAAATTGAATCAAGAGAGATTAACTCACCGGATTCGTCTCTTCTAGAGACTGCTGCAGAATCGTTACTTGAAACTGCGATCTCCAAAGTCCGGTGCACGACCAACTATTGAGCGCGAACCGGTGCTAGCCGAAGATGCGAAGGAATGGAGGTTTAATGCTGGGATTTTCGGCTGTTTTGGGGCTGCTATTGGTGGCTGAAATTTCCAGCAATTAATTAGAGTTGAATTAGGTTTTTCTTCCTTAAGTGTGCCCTTATATAGACACCTTGTCTAGTTGGGTTTTAATTAGGTTAATTAAACCCAAGCCCACTAGGATTATAATTACATAAATAAACTTTAATTAAAAAGTATATACTATGTAATTTAATTCCATTTGGCTAAATTTAATTACCCCTAAATAAAATTAAATCACACTTAAGTTAATACAATACATGTATTTAATTTTCCTACTTAGGAAAATTATTTAATTAATTGTTTACTTTATGTAATTCAATTAATTGATAAATTAATTAATTACATTATGTAAACTTATTAATTAAATTAAATTCAACCCAATGTCAATTAATTACCTTGACACCGAATGTCAACTAATTAATTAACGCATTCCTTCCAATGTACATTACATGTACAATTTCTATAAGTTCCAGCTCAGTTGATCTATGTGCACGATCCTATGGGTCTGTCTTTATGTTGGCAGTAGGCCCAAGCCCACAGACTGTAAGTGGGTTCTAGCAAACCATTACATCCCCCAATTAAGACAGAGATGCAGCAGTCTTTAGAAGACACTCACCCGGTAGTAATCTCATAGTGTCCTTTGCCTAACGATATCGATATGAATAAACAAGAGACATGGTGTCTGTCATCCTCTTCTGTTGTTTATTATATTTCTTGATCTTGAGTTGACTGATTAATCAAATAAGCAACCAACTTATTTGGGTATGGCCATACACTTATCAGTCCCACTCATCAAGTGGCCAATGATATCATCTCGGTGTCACCCGAGTGGCAATTCCATCACTTCATCATCAATATCAACATGTTCACCGGTCCACCCAATCATACCCGTATTTAGCATCCTTTTACAGACCTGTTAGGCGTATGTCAAAGTGAACCGGCTTCCATATTGATATTATAATGAAATCTAGTCTGAGGACAAAAGAGACCTACTCAAGAAAGACCTATGACATGACAACCATGTGGCTTTCTTGTGCGGATCGATCCAGTCCCATGTCAATGACATGTACCTATATTCATGACTGACTATACAAGTACTATGGCTGGTTAAGAACTACCATACAATCATCGAATATACAAGTCTATGGTTCTATTCGTTCCCACGATTAGAACAGACCTGGGATAGGTTTTATGATTATCAATCAATGGATACTCTACTCATATTATAGCACAAGATATAAATGAAATAGATTAATTGCCTTTATTAATGTGACACAAATAATGTATTCATACATGACTCTTAATGTATAATACAAAATACAAGAATCTAATGCCCTAAGAACTAAGGCACACCAACAATCTCCCACTTGCACTAGTTCCAAGTGGGCATTGCCCTAATTCCTATAGATCTGGTATGACCGTCGTGCTGTGTCTGCAACAGCGCTTTGGTCAATGGATCAGCGACATTATTCTTGGTGTCAACCCTCTGCAATGATATGTCACCTATGTTCACGATCTCCCGAATGAGGTGAAACTTTCTGAGTACATGTTTGGATCTCTTGTGTGACCGGGGCACCTTAGCTTGTGCGATGGCCCCGTTGTTGTCACAAAAGCATCAACTAGGTCTCGGATAGTGGGCACTATTCCCAACTCAGTTATGACTTTCTTGATCCAAACGGCTTCCTTTGAGCTTCGCACGCAGCTATGTACTCAGCTTCCATTGTAGTGTCAGCAATGGTGGCCTGCTTTGAGGACCTCCAACTAATGGCACCGCCATTCAGGAGAAAAACATAACCAGACTGTGACTGGTTCTCATCCTCATCGGTCTCAAAGCTTGCATCAGTGTAACCTGACACTACCAGCTCATCTTGACCTTTATACACTAAGAAAGCATCTTTAGTCCGGTTAAGGTACTTCAAGATTGCCTTGACTGCCTTCCAGTGTTCCTCACCGGGGTCCGACTGGTACCGGCTAGTCATACTTAGTGCAAACACGACATCAGGCCTCGTACATAACATGGAGTACATGATAGATCCAATAGTAGATGCATAAGGGATCTTTTCCATGTTCTCCCGGTCCTTCTTTGTTTTAGGACCATCTTTCTTACTCAGCTTCAACCCATGGCGCATAGGCAAGAATCCTTTCTTTGCCTTGTCCATGCTGAATCCTTTTAGAACCTTGTCAATGTATGTGGCCTGACTTAGGCCTAGAAGCCGATTGGATCTATCTCTGTAGATCCTGATCCCTAAGATCGTCTCAGCTTCGCCTAAGTCCTTCATTGCGAAGCACCTACTCAACCACTGCTTAACCCCTTGTAGTGTTGGTATGTCATTTTCAATGATAAGGATGTCGTCAACATACAGCACTAGGACGGTGGAAACGCTCCCACTAACCATCTTATACACACAGGGCCTTTAACTTGAAACACCACTTGCAACCTATCACCTTAGCACCCAGAGGTGGATCCACCAAGTTCCATACTTGGTTATCGTGCATAGATTGCATCTCAGCCTCCATGGCTTTGCGCCATTGATCTGATTGTGGGCTTTCAACAGCCTCCTGATAGGTCTTGGGCTCCTCTTGGTCAATGACCATAAGGTCCCCATCATCAGTCACGAGAAAGCCGTACCTCTCTGGCTGATGACATGTCCTACCAGACCTTCTAAGGTCCTGTGCAACCGTTTCTGGTTCCTCAATTTCTTGAGTAGTCAGATTGGTTCCCGAATAAGGCATGCCCGAAAGATAATTTTCCACTGCCTCATATCGATGTCCTGTTGATAGTGCAGCTAAAGCGGCGATGTATTCCTTCATGGATGGGTTTTCAGGATACAACCATATCCTGATGGATGTAATTAATAAAGTGAAGACATCATTCATTACAGAATGGGGAATTTTCTGCTACAGAGTAATGCCTTTCGGATTGAAGAATGCTGAAGCCACTTACCAAAGGGCTGTCACAACATTGTTGCATGCCATGATCCATAAAGAAGTTGAAGTGTATGTCGATGATATGCTTGTTAAATTAGTGACCCAAGAGGAGCACCCTACCATCCTGGATAGATTTCTTACACGTATTGGGGAGTATAATCTTCGACTTAACCCCAAGAAGTGCATATTTGGAGTCACATCAGGAAAGCTGCTGGGTCACATAGTTAGCCAAAAAGGGATAGAGATGGACCCTGATAAAATCAAGGCTATTCAAGATATGCCAGCTCCAAAAATAGAAAAGGAAGTCCGGTCATTCTTGGACTCCTTGCAGTATGTCAGTCCATCATAGCGCGGTTGACTTCTACTTGTGAGCCAATTTTCAAGCTGTTAAGGAAAGATCAGCATGTTATATGGAATGACAGATGTCAGTTGACATTTGAGAAAATCAAGGCTTTTCTAGCAAATCTGCTTGACCAAGAAGCTGCGCCATTACTTCCAGTCATACAAAGTATAGGCTATGGCCAAAGTGGATCCGATGAAGTATCTTTATGAAGTACCAGTGTTGGTTGGAAAATTATCTAGATGGCTCCTACTCTTGTAAGAATTTGACATTGAATACATCACTAAGAAAACCATTAAAGGGCGAGTTGTAGTAGAGTTTCTGGCAAATCAACCACTAGAATCGGATTACACAAAGAACTTGGAGTTCACGAACGAACAACTGGCCATAGTGGAAGTCAAGAGATGGGTTATGTGCTTCGATGGTGCCGTGAATAGAAAGGGTGCTGGAATCGGGGTAATCATAGCAACACCAGACGGTGAAATCATTCCTTTGTCAAAAAGGTTGGATTTTCCTATAACCAACAACGGAGCAGAGTATGAAGCATACTTATTTGGGATGGAAGCTCTGCTAACACTAGGGGCAAATGACATATTGATCACAGGAGATTCACTTTTAGTGATTAGGCAAGCTCAAGGTGAATGGGAGTTGAAAGAATAAGCCTTACGGCCCTACCTCGAGCTGCTACAATACAGAAGAGAGTTGTTCGGCCAGCGTGAATTCAAACATGTCCCTAGAGGTGAGAAGAAGATGGCTGATGTGCTAGCAACACTGTCTTTTATGTGGGAGAATCCAGAAGAAACTCAAGTACAACCACTGGTTATAGCAACTTCTAGACAACCCTGCTTTGAGGTGCACAAAATAATGGAACTGACAGCTGAAGAAAAACCATGGTTCTTTGACATCTATCGGTATCTAAAGGAAGGAAAATACCCAGAGGGAGCTAGTACTGCTGATAAAGTGTTATTAAGAAGATTAGCCAGTCAATTCAGAATCTTCGAGGATAAGCTATACAAAAGAACAGCAAATGGAGTTCTTTTAAGATGCCTAACAGAATAGGAGGTAGAAATAGTGATGCAGCAGGTACATATAAGGTCCTGCGGGCCACATATGAATGGACTCGCTATGGCCAGGAAGATAATGAGACAGGGGTACTTCTGGATGACTATGCAGGCTGATTGTATGAGAAAAGTGAGAAGATGTCACGGATGCCAGATCTACGCTGACATCAATCATTTGCCACCAGTTGAACTATAGAATCTGACCTCTCCTTGACCATTTTTAGCATGGGGGATAGATATGATTGGAGAAATTCATCCTACAGCATCTAATGGACACCGATTCATAATCGTGGCAGTTGATTACTTTTCAAAGTGGGTAGAAGCAGAATACTTCACTAGCATAATAGCTAAGCAAATGGTTAAGTTCATTCAGAAGAACATCTTTACTCGATATGGGATTCCTCACCATGTAGTGATTGACAACAGAGTGTAGTTTCAAGGGGTAACAGCTGAATTACTTGCAAAACATGGCATCGAACATCATAGATCTTCTCCATACAGACCCCAAGCTAACGTGTAGTGGAAGCAGCTAATAAGGCAATAAAGAAGATCCTATCAAAAATGTTAACCACCTACAGAGATTGGGCTGACAAACTGCCGTATGCTCTTTGGGGTTACAGAACCAGGGTCAAAACACCAACTAGTGAAACTCCTTATACCTTGGTGTATGGTATGGAAGCGGTGTTACCAGTAAAACTATAGCTGAAGTCACTTAGAGTCACCTTGGAAGCTCAGTTACCAGAGACTGAATGGGCTCAAGCTAGATTCGAGCAGCTAGCAATGCTAGATGAAAAGCGACTGAAAGCACTGGACCATTTGCAGATGTACAGCAACGCTAGATGAAAAGCAACTGAAAGCACTGGACCATTTGTAGATGTACCAACGCAGAATGGCTAGGGCCTATAATCGAAATATGAAGTACCTCAGACGGCAGTTGAAAGTAGGACATTTGGTTCTGAAACAATTAAGGCCTTCAAACATCGATGTTCGAAGGAAGTTCATACCTAATTGGGAAGGGCCTTATGTCGTGAAGAAAGTGCTATCAAAAGGTGGTGTCAGCATCATGGGCATGGATGGAAATGAGTTCATAAATCTTGTCAACCAAGACCGCTTAAAGCTTTGTCATGTTTGAAAAAAAAAGTCTGCTAGGCTGAAAACTCAAAAAGAGCAGTTTAGGCAAAAATTAAGACACGAGAGAAAATGATCAGTCAGAAAATCTGAAAGGGACGGCTGGTGACAGATTCTGGCTCCGCATGGAGTGTGTACCATTTTGGGAATTAATCCTTTCAAATGTACTCATTTTGATTTTATCAATAAAGTGGAGTGTTTGCTTAAATGTCTTTGTATGGTTATGTCAAATGCATAAACAAAGTTATCTTGCTTAAACATCCATTTAAGGGAAGCACTTTGCATTTAACCGATTAAACATATCACATTATTTAGGAATGAAAATGTACTAAATACATACAATCTGAAATCTTTTATCGTCCTCCAAATCTAATTCATCTTTTCAAAAAGCAACAATTGTTGTCCAAGAACTTGACTGTTGGACAAATCAAGCGGACTTCTAACAAGAAATTGAACCCCAATGTTGCTCTATATAGCATTTTTCCGCATCATCTCCGGAAGGACAATAGAGCAAGTGGCCACAACGCTGTTTCAATCAGTCTTCGTTCATCATCAACTTGTAAAAAAAAAAAAAAAAAGAAGCTCGCTAAGGTGAAAACCGAAAAGGCGCCTCAGGCAAAAATTAGAGCAGCTCGCTGGGCTAAAAACCCATATTGGGCAGCTCAGGCAAAATTTAGAGCATCTCCAAATTCCCAATTCCTAAGGATAGAATGGTAGAATTCTTTCACCATGCCTCAGCAGGAACCTCCACATTATTCCCCAGCGGAATGTTCATAAAGGATATTACAACCTTTTCCTCGGCAGAAGTCGCACGTCCCCAGCAGTCATCTCATTTCTTCAGTAGTCATCATATTTCTTCAACAAAGGATATTCTATACAAAAGAAGGAAAAGTCTTGTGCAAAGAATGTCTACCACTAGCCAGAGTCAGCCAGGGGCATGACACATCCTCCCCGACGGAGAAATGAAACATCCATATTGAACAAACAACGAGAAATGCATCCTTTAGGATCCACATGCATATGCATCATTATGCATACATACATAACATACATGGAGCATTCATCCCCAGCTAGTCTTCATTCTTGATTGAAGGGGCAAAAATTTTTGTTCAAAATCTCTCAATCAAAGAATGAAGACTTGCTATTTCAAATGTAGGAATTCGTCATCATTGTCTCGGACGTAGACAGTTCTTTAGCATATTTGCCTCGGGTAACATAGACCCAGTATCGACCCAGATCGGCTTCATTCCAGATCCTCAGCAGATCCGCCTTGGGTAACATAGACCCGGTATTATCGGCTTATTTCACCATCATCTTCACCTCGGGTAATATAGACCCGGTATCGGCTTATTTCACCATCATCCTCACCTCGGGTAACCTAGACCCGGTATCGGCTTATTTCACCATCATCTTTACCTCAGGTAATATATTTCATCATCAACTTCGCCACGGGTAAAGTAAACCCGGTATCGGCTTATTTCACCATCATCTTCGCCTCGGGTAATATAGACTCGGTATCGGCTTATTTCACCATCATCCTCGCCTCGGGTAACATAGACCCGATATCGGCTTATTTCATCATCAACTTCGCCTTGGGTAATGTAAACCCGGTATCAGCTTATGTCAGATTTGTTATTTCAGAAACTCAGCAGATCCACCTCGGATATATGTAAATCCGCTATTGGCCCAGATCAGCTTCGCCTCGTGTAATGTAAACCCAGTATTGGCTCAATTCATCTAATCAACTCAAAGCAGATCATCATCACCATGATAGTGAGACTTAACAAGTTAGCTGTACGTTTTCTTTCTTATGTCTATAACGCTTCAATTTGTGCTCTCAAATTCATCACCTCAGGTATTTTAGACGTGGAGTCGGGTATCGAATTCGATCACTCGAGAGGCAGCTGTAAGCGCTGGAAATTTCTAGTAACAAAAAATTGTGTCACACGGCTGTAATTACAGTCGTGCAGCTGTTTTTACATTCGTACGATTGTAATTAAAAATTACAGTCGTACGACTGTAAGTTCGTAGCTGGTAGCAGAAGCACATACCTTAAGAATAAAAAATGGGTGATTTGAAGGGGCAATTAATGCCCTTTTTCAGCAGCAAGCAAGGCAGATAAAAAGAGAGGAAAAGAAAGAGAATTGGACTTTTGGACAAATTTTGGAGATTGAAAAAGAAGAGAAGGAAAAAGGAGAGAAAAAGGGAAAATCCAACATAAGAGCACCATTTTTTTCTCCTCTTTTTCTTTCAATTCTGGTGTTGTAAGTTAAAACCGATTATAAATCAATAGGTTAATAACTTGACACACCAAATTTAATCAATCCCAGACCCTTAACACACTCAAATCCGTGACTTTTTGGAGACTATTGGACTCATTGGGGAACCTTGACACACAAAGGAGGAGGAGCAATTTGGAGTCGATTAAGGTGTTTCCAGCGGTCAAATTGACGGTGGATCAGCGCCACAAAGGTAACTACACTTAAAACTTTCATTTTGTTGCTCTTTCTAGGTGTTTTGGTTGATTTCCGTGCATAAAATCGACTTCCTCTGTTTTGCCGTTTCTGGGTAAGAAGAACAGTCGTACGACTATTCTTGTACAATGAATGGTCTCACGACTATAATTACAGTTGTGTCACCATAGCTACAGTCATACGAGTGTTCTTAAATTCCCGCGGCTATCTGTTTTATTTGAACAAATTTTGGCGATTTTCTACAATTGGGTTAATTACAGTCGCACGAATGTAGTTACAGTCGTACAACTGTAATTATAGTCGCATGGCTGTAATCACAGCCGGACAACTGTAATTTTCGTCTAGTAGCAGAATATCCAGAAAAATCCATAAAAAAATTAGAAAATTCAGAAAAATTCAGAAAAATCAGAAAATCATCAAAAATGAATTTTGTTGTGTGCATTCACGAACTTAGATTTAATTTTGAAATTATTGCACTTAGAACAATGCAACGACGGAGATCCAAATTTCTCGAAATCCGACCCACCTCACATGCTAAATGAAATTAAATTGGAAAAATAAAATGTTTTCAAAATGTGTTTTCTCACAAAACAAAAACACAGGGACGTTTCAGAACAATTTTCCAGGTCTAGTCGGGCGAATTAGCCGAGTTTACCCAACTATCCCCCTAGATGCATGTTCCCAATCTCTAATTTTCCAATTCTGTCCTATTTGTGGTGTGCTATAAATTGTGCTAACCATCTGTTTTGTAGCTTTTAGTCTTTTTATTTTCATTTTTTATATAATTGATAGTTTGAATGGTGTATTTTAGGGGATTATATTTTTCTAGATCATCGTGTATTTAGGCGCTTGTAATGTGAGGATGAGAGTTTTTATTTTTATTTGATCGGGTTGTAATAATTTACTTATTTACTATTCTTTATTTTATTTATATGTACGCCATATGGTTTAAATCAATAAAAATCAATGTTAGAAATTTAAAATATCATCAATGAACATTGGCCAATTTTATTTTGATTAGACATGAAATAAGGGACTTGTCCAGACCTAGATCTCTTGAAAGTGTAGCAGCCTTCGTCTGGTTCTGCTACACTATAATTTCCCAGTCAAGTTGAGCCGGGTGGCGACTCTTACACTCTCTATTGAGACTTAGGTTTCGGTTCTTTTATGAAGCAATTTAATTTCCCAAAATCAAATTTTCATCACAAAAACCCCACGGGAGGGAGGGTTGCCAGATATCGAGGCTCCCTTCTAAGAGGGTCAAAACGTCATTCGCTCACAGATGCCTAAGCCCACCCCACCTTCTTCAACTATTGCAGGTTCTCTCATGAAGGAATAACGTTTTAAGAAGATGCTTACTTTCTATTATAATGAGCAGTAGTGATTTCAAGTCTTTGAGAATCTACCTCTTGCGCCTTCACGCATTATTGACTAGTGAGTTCTTTCTGCACTGCAATTGTATGAAGATGTTAGAGATTTGATCAAGGCTGGAGGATTTGAACAATTTCTGGAAGTTGATGAACTCGCCGATAAGGAACTCACCTTAGAGTTTCTTTGCACCTTTACTAGTGATCCTAAAATCACAAACCCTAATAACCAAAAGAAATTTCAGTTTCGAGGTATGGGTAAAGGCCAATCACTTTCTTTGAATGAGTTCAACAAATACCTTGGTGCCACTGATGATGAAACCGTAAATTTTGAGGAGTTTGAGATTGCTTTGACTGACTATCCTGTTGATTTTGATGCTATTGCTTTTTAGGAAGAAATAACCAGGCAGACCAACTATTCCTCTCAAGACAGCAATTTCAGCAACTTAGTCTCTTATACCCATCATATTCTATAGAAGTTGATTGCTGGTTCCATATTTGCCCTTGCTAATCAGTCTTATATGCCCAAGCAGGACCTATTTGCCCTGTGGTGTATGGTAAGAGGTAGAAAGATGAACAGTGGAGTGTGGTTTATAGACTACATTTTGACTCTCCCTAGCAAACCAATACGAAGATCATGTGTGGCTCTTACATCACAAAGATTGCAAAGGCTGCTAGAGAATTTAATGACACCCACTTGACCATGGAATGCAAGCCTGCTCCTATTGATTACAGTAATCTGAGGTAGATTAATGTGGCAAGGAAAGTTGGAACTAAATGGTATCTTTACCATGAAGGAGAAATCAAAGAGAAAATGTTGCAAGCTGCTCGAGAAGGGAAGAAAGTGATTAAGATTGATGATGACCAACAAAGCACGAAGAGAAAGTTAGAGGGTAGCGAGAAAGTTGAAGGTATGAATACTCTCAAGGTGAAAGAGGTTGCTGAAAAGGTTGCTTTCTATAAGAAATGTTTTAAAATTTCTATAGAAACCCTTGTGCTTTTGATTGATGACTTGGCAGCTAAGAGAAAGGAGAATAGCCTCAAGATGAAGGGAATGCAAAAGGAAATTTAACAACTAAAGAAAAAAGTGACTCAGTTGGAAGCACAACTTGTGCAAGAAGTCAGTTCTGAGTCTACTCCTTCTCGCCCAATCAAGCAAGCGACCTTCACAGCGTAGTGAGAAGATAGCTCCAATGGAAGAGGACCAACAATCCTCCCAGCAGCCTAAAAAGTAAATGTTTGTTGTTCTTCTCCTCTCCCTCTCTGGTATGTTTTGTCTCCCTCAGCCCTTGAAATTTCCAATTCCATGCCTTAGTCAGTAATTTCTTTTCCTTTCCCTTTATGACTTGTGTTTGTTTATTGGATTGTTGCATCGAGGACAATGCAAGTTTTAAGTATGGGGATGAGAAAGGGTAATTTTTGATTGATGATTATGAATATCCTGAAATTCAATTAATGCCTGAAATTGATGTTTATTGATGATGAAATTTATTATTGCTTTGTTGAATATTGTTATTCTTGAACAATTTTGCAAGTCCTCAAGTATTGTGTTTTATTTTTCTGTTTCTTGTAAAAATTTGTCAAAATTTTTTATTTTGTGTTGTTTATGGCAGTAAAGCAAAAGCTTTTGAATGTTTGATTCACATGTGATCACTTGTATAGTGCATTGAGTTTGGAAGCATAATGTTAGGTTTAAATTCGTAACTTGTATAAGCTGATTAAGCATTCTAGGACTTAGGATTTTAGTGCATTTTTTTTTTCGACTTTTTAGCTTGCTGAAGATCAACTGCAAATAATTTTAACCTCTTTCTATTGTGAGGATTTGAGCCTGTTTATTCTTTCTTTGATTCAACCCGTTAAATTGATTTTCATTTCCAAATCTTTAGATTTCCCATTTGAATCAAATTTTATTTGCTCAAATTCCTGGTTGAGTGAGCTTGCACTGTCAACCTTAGCTAGAACTTGGTTTGGATAGTACTTGTCAAGACCACATGATTTTTCGCACGCATGATATGATAAAGGCTTTAGGTTTTTACCTATTTAGCTTAAACAACTACCCTGTTTATGTGTTTTTTCCCATTGTAGATTAACCCAAGTTGAGCCTTAGCCTGTTTCTTGTTGTTAACCCATAAAATTGTTTTCCCTTAACCTTTCCACTTTATGTTTTTCCCAAAATTACCCAAGAATTTGCTAAACAAATTGAAATTCTCATTTTGAGTAAGTAGTTGATCAATTATTGTGTTGCTAAATTCTTGCTTTCTAAATCATTCTAGCAATTTATTTGCTCCTTAAATATGCTTTTTTTTCTTTCCAAAAATCATAAGAATCTGAAAATCCTTTCTGTCCAGCAGTGTCAGTGTGTAAAATTTCAATAAAATTCTGAAAGATAGAATCAATTCTTCCAAAGTTTCTTTCAAATCTTTGATGGCTCTTTAAAATTCTCAAGTTTTATCATTTGTGCGCCTATTGAATGAATTAAAGTCAAGTTTGCAAGTCAATCTTCTTAAGCAATTATGCATCAGTATCTGAGATTAATTGCTTGTCAATTAATTTCTCTTCAAAAAAAAAAAATGAAATCAATTAAAATAATGTCCTTAATTGCCTAACATTTTGTGCTTCATCTTACCATGTTTCTTATGATTATTTGTTGAATTCCTTATGCAATTCCTTGTTATATCTTTTCTTGTGCAACTCATTCCATATCTATGTTTAGATTGCTTGAGTTTTGGTAATTCTCCAATTGTTGAGGCTGCTTGTTCATGCATTTATTATGTTTCTTTGGTAATTCTTTTCACCTAAATGTATCCTTTGACATACCTCTAACCGTAACCAAGATACAACCCTGTTTGTAAAGTCCTTTTGATTGTGTATGTTGTTCAATATAAAGTGGTGTCGATGGGACCAATTATCAAACATATGGTCTAATGGTTATTGTGCAAAACTAATGAGTGATCTTAAAAAGCATTACCCTATTTTAGAGTGATTGAGTGGCAACCCTTGGTGAGGCATTTTGGTTGAAAGCTTACTGAATTGTTGATTTAAGCAGTCTAATCCTCTGTCTTATCTTGTTTTTGAAGTTGAAGCTTGTTGCTTGTGTGGGCTTGATATCTAGTTTTCTTAAACTTTGTATTTTTCTTGTGATCATTGTCTTGATTCAAAGTTTGATGTGATTGTTGCCGCTGCTGCCCTTGTTTAAGGGTTGTTTCCTTTTTCTTTCTTAAGTGTTTTTAGTGTTTTCTTTTCTTATTGCTTGAGGACAAGCAATATTCAAGTATAGGGATATTTGATAAGTGATAAATATAACAATAATTTCAGGTATTAATTGGAATTAAATGGAGCTTTATTGATTTATTTTGACTAATTAGAGCTTATTTCAAGTTATAAAGAAAATTGGAGCAAAGCTCTGAAAAACCTGAGCAAGCAGGCTCATAAGCAGGTTGGCAGAGAGCTGGAAAGGAGCTATTCAAGAGAGAGAAAAGACCGGCAGAGATTGGACTATGTCGTAGGCCCAAGGTGGAGAGGAGAAGAAGATGTGTCTTGTCTCATAAAGTAGATATTTGACTTTTGGGGAAGATATTTCTTGTAAATCTAACTAAAATAGAGTGCTTGTACTTTTTATTATTTTATTTGTGTGGTTAATGTTAAGCCACCTTGCTAAGTATATATATATATATATTTTTTTAACCTTTAAGGTATTTCAGTCTTCTGGGGAGTGCTATATATACCCCTTAGTTCTTGTAGTTGATAGCTTTTTGGAGAGCTTTTGTGATTCTTAACTCCTAGCTCATTTTCTCTCTTATATTCTAATTTTCTAGTTTAATATAATTAATTTCTCTTCATTTATTTTCTCATTTAATTTTCTGTTGAAGCTGCTCATGTGTTGAAAGCAGTCCGTTTCAAGTAGGCTTGAGCCAGCTGGGCGGGCAGTAGTAAGTACTCATTCTCCTTCTTTATTATGAGTAATATGTGTGTGATGATTGTTTCTTGGTGTGTTTTATCTTTCCTTGAGATTGATCACCTCATATGCTAATGCTTAAGATGAGACAAATAGGAGATTTTTAACCATGAAAATACCTTGAAACACATGCATATTTATTGCTGAAGAAATTCCAGTAGACTGCATGCTAGGGGTTTTTATCTTTGTTAAAATGCTTGCAAAATCTTAATGCTTGATGAAGTAGTCTTTTGCTGAAGAGATTCGATTAGGCTACTTGTTATTGGATCCATATGTCCGGAGGTTCTTAGTGTGGTGATTTGAGAGCAAGATACCCTAGATCTATGTTCTGTAACCCTGGTTCTAATAGTTAAGAAGAAGAATGTACTGAAACTGCTTGTTATGCTTGGTTTAGATCTGCTGCTTTTCTATTATAGTAGTTGTTATTTTTATTCTTCATCATCTTGAATCTGTTAACGTTGAATCTGTATTAGCCTATTTATTTATTTTTCTTTAAATCTTCATTTTATTTGTGAAAGATATCAGATCTGCCTGTTTGTTGAAAAAATTAAGGTTGTTCGCTCAAATCCCTGTGAGAATGATACTTGGTCTTGCCTACATACTATAATTTATCTAATGCACTTAATAGAGTCCAATCTTTACTGGCAACATCTTCCAAGTGACTTTTATGCTTGAGGTAGACCCAAATTTAAGAGGATTAGTTTTCTCCTCAATAGATAAACATGGAACATCTCTTTTTTTCAAAGATAAGTGAATCCTATATATTTCAACCTTTTGCCATTTTATTAAAAATTCATCACGCTTTTGCTACACATTTCATCAAATTCATAAAATTATGGGTTACTGAGTTGGATTATTTCCACAGGATATGGAACAAAATGTCATAAAATTATCAATAAGAAACCAATTAATATCGAAGATTAATTTGTTAGTTTTTTTTTTTTTTTTGTCCATAATGTTAAAAATAATGCAACTCAGCAGTTCAAACGTCTTTGACGGATTGTGAAACACAATTGCAAAGACATTGTTAGGCAAAATGAGTAATAGTCGGAAAATATTAATGATTATAGACTTATTGTAGTAAAATAATGGATCACAAGTCCTATATACAAAAACGCAAAAGTGGAGGAGCCTTGGAATACATTTTGCCTTTTGTTTTTTCAAATAGAAGTAGGGGGTAGAGGGAGAGAGAGAGAGAGAGAGAGAGAGAGAGGTGTCCTCGTGATCGGAGAAGGCAGATCCATGGAAGACTGTACCCCCCCCATAGTCACGTGGCCTCTTTTGACTACCCAATGACCAACCCATCTGCCCCCTCCCTCTCCCTCTCCCTCTGCCTTTCTCCTCTATAAAAGGGTATAAATTGAACTGAAAAAACACCATATTTGATCTCGTATTTATTAACCCACTACAACTTACAAACGCAGTAACTACTACTACTACTACTACTACATTACATTAACCTCACAAACAACGCTTACTTGCTGTCTCTTTTTTTGTCTTTCTCTCTCTTCATGCAAGTTGGGTCCATCTCTGCCTTTATGTCTTTACATTTTTCCCCTTACTATATACGTATCACGACAACCCTGGACTGATCCTGCTGACTCGTATTTCGCCATTTTATTAAGCCTATAAAGCTATCACACAACTCTTCTTCCATTTAAATTTCCTCTCTCTCTCTCTCTTTGATTTTTACTATTTGGCTCTTCAATTTCTTGTTTGAAGCCAAACAAACCCATTTAGCAGAAACTAAATTAGTTAAAAGAGATGATGCATAGGTGCAGTAGCTCATCACAAGGAAATAATATGATGGGTCAATGTACATGTGGTTTGTTTCATACACAAACCAATTCTTTTACTATGCTATTTTCTATGCCTAATAACCATCATCATCATGAATCAGATATGTACCCTTTTGCCTCTTCTTCTTCTTTTTCTTCTTCTTCTGCTTCAGTTGATTGCACTCTTTCTTTAGGAACTCCTTCCACTCGTCTATGCGAAGACGATGAGAAAAGTCGAATCCGCCATGAAAACCGTTCTTCATTCTGTTGGGATATCTTGCAGACTAAAAATACTCCTTATTCCTCTCAAACCACCCATAAGACTGCTAATACCCGTGGAACCAATACTAATAATAATAGCAACAGCACCAGTGATCCTCTTCTCGCTCGCCGCTGCGCCAATTGTGACACTACTTCCACTCCTCTCTGGAGAAATGGCCCCAGAGGACCAAAGGTACGGTTTATTTCAAAATACTATGATGCTGTTTAGTACGAGGCAATGAGATGTAACATAATCAAAATTGTAACGGAATCCAAGTTGAACTTGAATATGTGGTTCATTCTTTTAATTTCATTACAATATTGATTACATTACAATCACATAATATCATACCAAATGACGCCTCGCTTGTAATCATCGTCACAAATAACACGTACTATCATTGTGATATGGTATAAGAGTGAATTAAATCAAGAGATTAAGGATTCTTATTGATATGGAAAGTTTTCTTTAATTTTGGTGGAAAGCATGAGCTATTTTGAACTGGGTATTGTTTGAATATTGGTGTGATATAATTAAGTTAATAATTATGAAAATGCAGTCACTATGCAATGCATGTGGAATTCGGTTCAAGAAAGAAGAGAGGAGAGCAACAGCAGCAAACGGAGGAGGAAGTGGATCATCATCATCAACAACATCAATGGAGCAACATTACTATGGATATGGAAATAATAATACAATGTGGGTACAAACAGCAGCACAGAAAATGCCATGCTATTCTCCAGCTAATGAATTCAGGTTCATTGAAGAAAGTGATGGAGATTCTGATTCTTCTGGTATTCCTTTCCTTTCTTGGAGACTCAACGTCACAGACAGGCCTAGTCTTGTCCATGACTTTACAAGATAAAAAAAAAAAAATTATATTCCACCAAAAAAAAAAAAAAAAAAAAAAATCAAGATGTTGAAGGTTGGTGATGTTGATGGTTATGGACTTAGTCTCGTAAAATTCAATTTTTCCTTTTTATTTTTTTTAATTTTTTTTGTTTGGTTTGTTTCCTTTCTCTTTTCTTTTCTTCCTTTTTCTTTCTCCGTCTTACATATGGATGGAGTGAAAACGGGATAATTCTATGTTCTTACTTTATTATTATTTAGGTTTCTTTAACTTTATTTTTCTTATTATAATTATATATTTTTTTAATTAATTAAGTTATATATAATTAAAGTCTTTCTTCTTGTGTACTATTTCACTTTCTCTCTTTAATTGTCTCTTGATTCTTATGGGTCAGTTGAAAATTGGGTAATTGTAATTTTGAACTTTATGAAAATTAACTGTTTACATAGGCAGTTTTGAGAAAAAATGGCAATATATATGATCAAACATATAATGGTATAGTTGCAGTTAATAATAATGTAATAATAATAATTAAGAAAGAAAGAATTAATGAAAATGAAAGTGAAAGAGGGAAGCTTTTTGAAAGCATTAAATGAAAACATGGAATTCAGAAGTGAGAGATATTGAAATGAATCGTCCAATTAGGAAGTTGATCATGGTCAGATCAGATGAGAAGTGAGAATTGGGTCAGATATGAATGTGGTTTCTGAACATATTACTGTAATGGTTCAGACCCCATGGAAATGGGTTTTGTCCTCTTTACCCATCTCTGTTTTTCATTTTGACCGTCAATTTGGCCTCTCTTGCACTCTTTCTATCTCCTCATACTTTCTTTTTTGGGTTTTTCTTTATTTCTTTTTAGTTTCTGCCTTTATACATCTCAATATATACCATTCTGATTGGGGGAGGTCTCGAGACAGGAAACGGACACCCCACGAGTCCCACAATGGATGGGGATATCCCCGAATTTATTTTCGACCCCGGCTCAGAGAAGAAATCAAGAAAAACCATCCCGGCTATAGTATTACCCCTTGGAAGAATTAGTTAATTGTTCGATGCTTGAGGCAAGCTCTCGAAGGTGTCGCTGTCATCCCAGTCTATCCCTCGACCGGCACACGACAACCCACTATCACCTTGGTAGCAGTTCGAGTAGTCTGCTGATAGCCAACGGATTTGGGATTGGGACCCCGAGCCTCGCCTTTAGAGTTAACCTATTATTTTTTGAGGTTATGGATTCATTTTGCTGATTTCCATTATCTTCATTGTTCAATTGACCATAAACTGTTTGCTTTTTAGAGACCTAATATGGAATCTAAAAAAAATTCCAACATAAAAATAACAATTTTTTGTATCATATATATCTTAATGAAATAATAATATATATGGTGAAAAAAGAGCTTGTATATGTTTATTTTATTTTATTTTATTGAAGCTTATATATGTAATTACATACTAACATAAAATTGAAATTTCATAATAAATTAGATTAACTACCAGAATACTAAAGTTAAATTTGTATTTAAAATGATTGTAAATAAAATTTGTTTAATTTACAAACTTAAGATTAAGATTATACGTAAAGTTTTAATCAGAATTTTTAATCGTTGGAATTTATTATAGAATGAATTTAGAATGTGGTTATTAATTAAGTGTTTTATTCGTGTTTTTTGGTAATTAAAAAGTTTGATAAGATAATTGATAAGTGTTTTATTAGTTAATTAACAAGAAACATAATGTGCTTTTTTTTTTTTTTTTTTTTTTTCATAAGAAGATGTTGTGTCTTTCATAAGTGTGAGAAAAATACTTTTTAGATCCAAAAATTTTGGACAGTTGATTTTATAATTAGAAAATTAACTCTTTTACTGACAAAAGTTTTACTTCAAGAAATTAATAACCATCTCTTCAAATAATGGAACATGGGTGAAGGTAAGAGGATACTGTGATTTCATTATGGTAAGGCATATACTTCTGCCCTGCTACAGTTTAGTTTCCCTCCGCATTTGATCCCACAAATACCTAAGTGTTTTAATGGATTCAAAATTGATTGATCAATTTATCTAATCTCATACATAAAAGGTTACAAGACTAGTTTTTAATAACCCTTTCTCTTAATTAATTACATTGTATTTTGAAATTTAATTAATAAATAAAATTCCACAGACAACACTTTAAATATTATTTTAGTCTAAAAAGATTTTTTTTCTTTTTCTTAACAAAAAAAATACAAAAGCTATATAACCTAACAGATTAAGATTATTTTTGTCAAAAAAAGTTGATATAATAATATGATTTGAATAATAATTTTTTTTTTTATTTCTAATAACGTACAGATAAAATAAAACGCCTTATTAACTAAATTGCTTTCGTCAATTAATTTGAAAATTATTTTAATTACTCCATCATGCACATATCATCTGCCACCTTTATATATAAAATGGCTTTTTCGGTTATTGTTTTATTAATCAATTATTCTTTTAGTTCCTTTTTTTTCAAAGTTACCATTTTACTCTCATGCAATAAGATATCATATCCAACTAGATCATAATGACCTTTTTACCCGTTAAATTATAGTTTAGTTGGATATAATTTTATATAAGACATGAATTAAAAGACAATTTTAAAACATCAGGGATAAAAATACAATTAGGTAATAAATAAGAGGCAAAAAGATCATTTTGTCAAAAATATTAAGATACATGTGATCGACAATGAAAATGGTGCAGAGAGTATAAGTATTGTTAATAGGCACATAGTACTTGGAGTTTTAACATTTACCAAGGAAAGAATTGTTGTCATGCATGTGGTTCATGATATTAATCCTTCAATCGAGGTTTGGTTTTAATTATTCTGCAGTAAACGACCATGATTAAGACAAGATCTTATATCATCTTTCTTTTTTAATTTCCCAATCTTCAAAAAGAAAACGCCCAGTTTGTCTCCATTAAAATATTTGGATTTGTACAAAAGATGAGGAAGTCCAAATATAGAGATTCACAACTAATTATATATTTGGATTTTCAGTTTCTGCTCCTCATTTTCTGTTTTTATAATTCGTATTTGGCCAGGCTCGTAACATTTATAACACTTAATTGATCAGAAACCCGAAAGTGTAACAAGCTCAATCTTATTAAAGATATAACGCAAAGTATATATACAATATAATTAGGGTTAGAACTATGGACAGTTATACAAGTAGTCCTTAACAAATACATATTAACCCTTATACTCTATCCGTCCACCTAAAGTTGAATGAGACGAGACATTAAGTTTAACTTGTTACACATATGTTGATAGCGCAACTTGCTTAATGGTTTGGTAAAACCATCTGCCGACTGATCAACTGAATTCACAAACTAGATATGTAATTGCTTACATGATCACGAACAGGGAAGAAATCGACCTCAAGATGCTTGTTGCGTGAGTGAAAGATAGGATTTGCAGTGAGATAAGTTGCATTGAGATTGTCACACCACATACATGGCCGAAGAGAAGGCCAAAAACCAATTTCACTGAGCAAAATCTGAATCCACTTTATTTCTAAAAATACTAAGGCTAAAGAGCGATATTCAGCATCAGTTGCGGAACAACTTTTGTTTCTGAGACACCCATGAGACAGGATTGCGGCCAAGGTATATAATGGAACCAGAGGTGGATTTTCTATTTATGAGATGACTCGGAGTTTTCGCCCCATTACTCAAGTTATGAGACCACATCACTGACATATTAATATTAAATAAACCATAGTTGCTACGAATATTTTTTGTACTAGGAAGATAGAGTAAACAAACATTTGGTTTACTGCACTATTCAGAGATCGGGTTTATGGCCAATGACTTACTTTATTATTAGGGGCTTAGCTTAAGTATTTATAGTTTAATTTATCTGGAAATGTCTAGATTGATTTTATTATTGTATTGTCACATAATATAAAATTAAAGAAATTGCATACAAGCTATTAACACATTTGATATACTAGGAGAGGGTACAAGCATTTGAAACGGGGATTGTAGGAAAATAAAGGACTGTATTTAAAAGACAGTATTTAAAATGCATGAGATGTAGTGCTAAAACAATTAAAGTAAGTAAAATGTCTGGATTCCATTAAGAAAACTAGGGTTAGCCAAATTTCTTAGAAAATTGCCTGAGATGGACAAGGGTGTAAGCGCCGGAATTTCACTCTTCTAAAAAAAAAAAAAAAGAATATAGTCGTACGACTTTACCTACAGTCGTACGACTGTAATTAAACTACAGTCGTACGACTATAGATCGTGGCAGGTGAGCCAACCCACACCCTAAAAGCTAAAAAAACAGAAGGAAAAAAAAAAGAAGAAGGAAGGAACCGGACACAGACAAAGAGAAAGAAAGAAAAGGGACAAAAGAGAGAAAAGGGAAAGAAGAAAAGAAACAAAGAAGAGGAAGGGAAGAACTGATCATCAGCAACCCTTGCATTTGGAGATTTTGGACCCAAAAGCTCTCAAACCCTAACTCAAGGAGAAAAGTTCGGATTTTAGTGGATTGGAGCGACGCCAGGGGGTCAATCCTACGGTGGACGCACACCAAAGAGGTAAACACTCCTTTTCCCCTCTCTTTTACAAGCTTTCTGGGTGATTGGTGTGGTTTGTGCCATTTCTATCCATTTTCTGCATTTTCCGTTTATGGAAGTCAAGAATAGTCGTGCGACTGTTCTTGAGTTCGATGAACAGTCGTACGAGTGTTCTTGATTTCCAGCGTTTTCTTTCCAGTTTTCTTCAAATAAAATTTTGGCGAAATCCTGAGTCTGGAGTGTTTACAGTCGCACGACTGTAACGTGATTTCCAGAATCAGAATTTCCGTTTTCATTCCAAAAAATCCCTAAAAATTCAGAAAATCCCAAAATCATCAAAATGAATTTTGTTGTGTGCATTCACGACCCTGGATTCAATTTTCAGTAAACTTGCATTTAGAACAATGCCACGACGGAGACCCAGTTCTCCAAAAAACCGACCCACCTCATATGTAAAAAATGCATGTAAACCGGAAAAATTGTTTTCAAAAATGATTTTCCCACAAAACCAAAAATACAGGGACATTTCAAAATGTTTTCCAGGTCTAACCGGGCCGGTTAGCCGAGCCAACCCGGTTATCTCCTAAATGCATGCCCCTAATTCTTGATTTTCCCAATTCTGTCTATTTGAGTCCTATTTGTGGCGTGTTATATATTATGCTAACCCTCTGTTTTGCAGCTTTTTGTTTTTATTTTGGATGTAATTTAATAGATTAAATTGTATATCCTAGGTGATTGTATTTTTCTAGATTCTTGTGTATACTAGGCGCTTGTAAAAGTGAGGCTGAGAGTTTTTTATCTTTTATTCGATCGGGTTGTAATAATTTAATTATTTACTATTTTACCTTAACCTGTGTGCGTGCTGTATGTCTATTTAATGCAATAAAATTGACTTTAGAATTTGAAATACCATCTTTGAACATTGACCAATATTATTTTAATTAGACACGAAATAAGGGAGTTGTCCGGACCCGAATCTCTGGATAGTGTAGCGGCCGTTCGTCCGGTTCAGCTACATTATAAATTTCCCGGTTGAGCTAAGCCGGGTGGCAACTCTACAGTATTCATCGAGACTTAGGTCTCGGTTCTTTTAAGAATTAATTTCATTTATTTTTCCAAACCGATTTTCCATTTATAAAAACCCCACACGAGGGAGGGGCCCGCCCGAGATCGTGGTGCCCCCTTCCGAAAGGGAGTCTCGCGTTCTGTTGAAAACGTGTCGTCCGCTCACAGTGGCGACTCCGCTGGGGATTTCTTAAAAAGTTTTCTTAAAAACTTAAAAGAATTTGACAAGCCCTGAAAAGTGTCTAATTAAAATAAGGTGGATGATTCTCGATTAGTATTTCATTTTGCATTTTTAGCTAGACATACTTGCATTAGATTTAGTATCCATTTTTAGCCCGGTGGATTGTTGAAGTGTCGCCTTTGTTCCTCATGGTCTTAGGGGCACAGATACGAAACATCACCCATAGCCTCATACGAACCCCTTCGTTCGGATCCTTGAGTGGGGAGAAGTGAGGAGTATATTTTGATATGGGAACCTTGATTTTTAACCCGACTTGGACTGAACTCATATAGGCAGCCCTAGTTGGATTCCCTTAGGATACCAAAATAATTGTATGAATAAATTAATATCGCGCCTTCATCACCCCCGGTTGGTGATCGAAGTGAACCCCGCCTAGGACTCGGTTAGAAATTTTTGAGACCGACCACCCTTGGAGAAATAAGGTTGGAAGAATTCGCTTCGTGTGCTACGTGTTACACGCTTCTCGACATTTCACAACATACCATAATCACCATTTTCCATACATTATTAACATTTTCCATACACAAAACATTTTTTTTGGGGTACTAACCCACATTTTTATGCAACCACGTGCATTTTATTTTCATGTGAAATCATTAATTCATCCGTTTGCCATTCATACTAACCTTTTCTTTTTCAGCCATAACATTAAATTTGTGTGTTTAGCATTTTTTCACATAGCATGCATAACATCATTATGTGTGTCATGCACCCTAACCACGTTTTTGTGCAGCCATTTGCATTTTGTGTGTCATAAGCATTCATGACATATCACCTAAATTAAATTAGGAGCATTCCAAGGATGCCTACCACGATCATGTCATTCCATCATATATCGGGTATCCCAAAATACCCGTGTTTTGCTAATGCACCGGATTGCATTGGGCCATTCCACAAAATCATTTCATTCAATAGAGACCATAATGGTCCTAGGTATATTCCCATATGACAATCCACATGATGCATCTCATGACATCATACCTATTCGTCATAAACATCATACAACGCTGTGATCCACATCGGATTACTTCATGACATTACTACATTATTCAAGGCGCTCCCTGAGTGCCGGATTAGCATGCATTTAGGGGAATTTCATAACATCCCAGATCATGCAAGGTGTTCCCCAAACGCCAAGCTTTTTTCCATGTCCCCGTTACACGCGACTCTCTCATGACATCATTTCATATCACACGCTCAAAAGCATCAGAACTCTATCCATGGGCCGGTCCCATACGACCATTTCATATCATCTTATAGACCTATAAAGTGTCGAAACTCCGTCCGTGTGTCGGTACATACGCGACCATTTCACAAAATTCATTAGGTGCCCCAAAGGCACCGAGCTTTTATCCGTGTGGCGGTCCACACGTGACATTTTTTGCACAGCATTGGGTGTTCTTGGAATGTCCAAAGTCAAAAGAATAAAAACAAAGGGATCATCCTCATTGTCTCACGATGTACATCTCATTCATCCGTCAAACATTCAAGCACGCCACAACATTCAAGCATTCCATAAGCACCAAGGACTTTAACGCATGCACTAAGTCATTTAAGTGTTCCAAAAACACTAGAAACTTCATCAAACCCCTTAGGTCTTCCATAATCATTAGAAACCTTATCCCTATATCCCGCACACCTAAACTCAAAATATCTTTCCGTGCAAGACAAGCTCTGCACACTTACTCCCTGTGTAAGACAAGCTCTACACATATCACATAAAATCTCTTCCTGCAAGACAAGTTTTGCACGTACCGCATTAAACTCTACCCATCCTCCCTGTGTAAGACAAGCTCTACACGTATCGCACCAAAATATCTTTCCGTGCAAGATAAGCTCTGCACATTTCGTCCCCGTGTAAGACAAGCTCTACACGTATCGCATAAAATCTCTTCCCGTGCAAGACAAGCTCTGCACCTACCGCATCAAGCTTTACCCTTCCTCCCCGTGTAAGACAAGCTCTACACGTATCACATAAAATCTCTTCCCGTGTAAGACAAGCTCTGCACGTACCGCATCAAACTCTACCCTTCCTCCCTGTGTAAGACAAGCTCTACACATATTGCTCCAAATCTTTTCCCGTGCAAGGCAAGCTCTGCACACTTCCTCCCCGTGTAAGACAAGCTCTACACATATAGTTCCAAATATCTTCCCGTGTAAGACAAGCTCTACACGTATCGCACCAAAATATCTTTTCGTGCAAGACAAGCTCTGCACACTTCCTCCCCGTGTAAGACAAGCTCTACACGTATCGCACCAAAATATCTTTCCTTGCAAGACAAGCTCTGCACACTTCCTCCCCATGTAAGACAAGCTCTACACGTATCGCATAAAATCTGTTCCCGTGTAAGACAAGCTCTGCACGTACCACATCAAACTATACCCATCCTCCCCGTGTAAGACAAGCTCTACACGTATCGCACCAAAATATCTTTCCGTGCAAGACAAGCTCTGCACACTTCCTCCCCGTGTAAGATAAGCTCTACACATATCACATAAAATCTCTTCCCGTGCAAGACAAGCTCTGCACGTACCGCATCAAACTCTACCCATCCTCCCTGTGTAAGACAAGCTCAACACGTATCGCACCAAAATATCTTTCCGTGCAAGACAAGCTCTGCACACTTCCTCCCCGTGTAAGACAAGCTCTACACGTATCACATTAAATCTCTTCCCGTGCAAGACAAGCTCTGCACGTACCGCATCAAACTCTACCCTTCCTCCCGGTGTAAGAAAAATTCTACACGTATCGCATAAAATCTCTTCCCGTGCAAGACAAGCTCTACACGTACTGCATCAAACTCTACCCTTCCTCCCCGTGTAAGACAAGCTCTGCATGTATCACATAAAATTTCTTCCCGTGCAAGACAACCTCTGCATGTACCGCATCAAACTCTACCCTTCCTCCCCGTGTAAAACAAGCTCAAATCTTTTCCCGTGCAAGGCAAGCTCTGCACACTTCCTCCTCGTGTAAGACAAGCTCTATACATATCATTTCAAATATCTTCCCATGCAAGATAGGCTCTGCACACTTCCTCCCCGTGTAAGACATGCTCTACACGTACCGCTCTAAATTCCAAACCTCTCCTGTGTAAGATACGCTCTACACGTACCGCTTTAAACACTAAATCTCCTCCTCGTGTAAGATCCGCTCTACACGTACCGTTTCAAATATTAACTCTCCTCCCATGTAAGATACGCTTTACACGTAAGCCCTTCGCAAGTGTCACCTTTTTTCGATCCGTGGACACCCTGCGTGTCATTTTATCCATGTGGTGTATATTTATAAGCCACGCTCTCCTTCAGCATACAGCTTCATCAACAACATTCATTGCATTTTGCATGTTTCCATCCCTGGCTTTATGTGCACTTTACTAGCTTAGAATTTCATAAAATGCCATGGCATCATATGACATCATCCTTCATACATGCATGCATCACATCATGCACTCATACCTACATCATCCTTGACTTGGTATTCTCCATGCGCATGTCCCAGTCAATGCTAACAGGTGTTTTTATCAGGGGAGAAAAGGGAGGAATCTCGAGAACGGCTAGCCCAATGAACTTCAACACCATAACAGATGTCGTGGATGATTATGTTGCTTCGTCACGATTTCGGAGGATGGTTAGGGAAGAGGCAGCGGCAATGTTGAAGGAAATGTTAGGAGGTGATCTTGATAAGGTGGAAAAACCGACGACAAGGTGCTCTGAATTGGAGGCACGTGTGATTGAGCTTGAGGGAACAATAAGAGGGCTGACCAGTGAAGCAGAATCGAGGGCCCCCCTCAAAGCCAATACTGACCTTGTTCCGCGACCAACCATGAGTCCACTCCCCAAGGGTGACGGAAAGGGCATATCCCTGTGGCCTATTTCACTAAGCCAATTATTTGCCAAATGTAGAAAAGAGGGCTACTGCAGAGTGTCAAGCCATATATGGAGCCGGTACCGGATCAAAAGAACAACTTCTGCACCTATCATGTAGTGACAGGTCACCAAACCAATGTCTACTATGTTTTAAGGAAGGAGATCCATAAATTAGTTGATGAGGGAAAATTAAAGGTGCCATCCGCTACTAATGAGTGACTGGGGGAAAGCAGGGAGACTGGTAAGGAAATTCCTCAAACCTCCCGGGGAGAGGAATATGATGAAGAGCTCCAAAGCCTAATCTGATGAGAGTGGGGCAGTGACATTGAAGCTGGGGCAGTGACCGGATAAGTAATAGTCGGACGCTGTGAGATCAATACCTTTAGAGGTTCCTTCCTGTAGGGAACTCATTTTGTTTGTAAAGTGTATTGAATTCATTTTGAATGCAATGCATCTTGTTATTTTCTTATTTATGTGGTGATTACCTTTATATGGCATTAAGCATGCATTTGATCATCTGAAATGACATATCCATCGCGTATAATATTAAGATGCATGACATCAATCTGAGTCTTGCAGGGAATTTAAGAGTAAACCTGACTTCGGTTAAGCCCTTTTCTAAAAAAAATAAAGAGAAAGAGAAAAGTCTGCCAAGCAAATAATGGGATGGCATCATTTCCATCGAATCAATTGCCAACCTAGATCAGTGATCCCTACAAACCACGATCCAAAACACTATTGGTCTTGCCCTAAAAGTTTCAACTTGGACAGCCCACAATACACCCAAATCATTCCAAACCAGGGATCATTGTTAAATTTCAGAGCCGATCACCAGAATGAAGCTTTGAGGTTAACTCATACCCGAAAAAGCATCTCACATCAAAAACCCAAACCCATCAAAAAGCACCAAGCCCTAAGAAATCCAAATGACCTTCGCCACCCACCATGCTGTAAGACTCTGAAGCAGACACTGGTTTTAGTGCATGTATAGTCTTGTTTGTATGGCATTCATGTGCATATGACATTACACATGCATTGTTCATCCAAAAAGACATATCAAAATGGATTTGAATGCAGTAGGAGAATCAACAGGTGGCTGTGGCTTGGATTTAGCTTCTCCAAAAAAAAAAAAAAAAAAAAAAAACCCAGCACCGATGAAAGACCTCAGCTCTCCTTTACAGTCAGATTTCTGATCCTAGCCTAAAGTTATGCTCTCTTCAATCACAGAGTCAAACTCTATTGAGTGCTTGATGAATCCAGGGGTGGCCCTTGTATTGCATAGAATGCCGGGGTTAATGAGTTGAGACAATAGAGATAAGTACATTTTTACCTGTTCTGAAAAGTTAACTTCGCGCGGTGACAGAGAAGATCGGTGTCTTTACTCAAAGCAGTTCCCTTTTCGTTCTCCTTCCCGCCTTCAACACCTTTGGCTTCCCTTTATTGTCTTTCCTTCACTTTCATCTTCTATCTTTCATCTTCTCTCTGGAACATGAATCGATTCTGTGATTCCATATTTCTTACCTTCAATGGCTTCTAACAAGAAGTTGACTACTCCATATTCTATTTTTCCGCATCATCTCATCAGCAGAAGGGCGTCGGAGCAGGTGGTTATGGTGCCGTTTCAATCCGTCTTCGTTTATCATCAACCTTTACTGAATTGGGGATACCCTTTTAATCCCATGCCATTTCTCTTCAATCTAAACTCCCAAACTAATTATTTTGTACCCTCAAACAGTGGGAAGGGTTTTGATTTGATGACAGATAGAGGATTTGGATATGAGTCTACTTCAAATGAGTTCAACAATGCTGAAAAAAGGGGGGAAATGAAATATATAGCTTCGAGATTCCGGAGTAAGAAGAAAATAGTTTCTGTAGGTGAAAAGGAGTAACAGTGGTTGCCAAGAAATTGACTATTGAAGAGACCAAGCTGAATAAAAAAAAGAGATTGAAGTTAATCTTGGTAGAAAAACAAGCCTGATGATCAGAAATCTATCAAATCAGTTTCAAAGACATAATCTGCTGCAAATTTTGGACAAGCATTGTTTGGAGGAAAATAAGAATAAGTCCAAAGGGAAACCTGCTTATGATTTCCTCTATTTGCCTATGGATTTCAAGGCTGGAGGAAATTTTGGTTATGCATTTGTGAACTTCACCAACTGTGTTGGAGCAATTTGGTTTTACAAAGCTTTCGACAATCATGAAGGGGACGATAGCATCAACAGGAAAGCTTACAAAGTCTGTTGTGCTCATATTCAAAGGGAAAGTTGTATTTACCAACCATTTCAAGTATTCAGTCTTCGGGAACCTCCCTGAACTGTAATCTGGGGTGAATTGGAAACCTGAATACGGCATCAAACTGCAGGAGAACCCAGTGGTTAATTGAATTCATCTCAGGTTGTCTGCCCATAACGGCAACTCTATCCAGTGATCGGTCATTCATTCCCAAAAAAATCTCTATCCAATGTGTAAAACCGAAAGGGCATATTGGTAATTTGAAGGGCCATCAATTAAAAGCAGAGCCACATTTTAGATTTTTCTAATGCATTCGTATTCATTATGTCATGAGTGTTTTGTATTCAATCTTGGTGTTAATATGCATTTGTTGTGTCATTGCATGTCAATATTCACTTACAGGCTACATCGCGCAGTGAACCTTGTTTGTAGAAGTGCTTTACTCCTCAAACACAAACCCATAATACCAGGGGCAAGTAAAAAAACCAAATCATTGGGTATCATCGACAGCAGTGTCTTCATGAGTCGCAATGAACATATCAAGATATATCTTTCCCATCTTAAGACAAACCATCGTGAAAGGGATCAACGCAGACAAAATGCCCATCACAGAATCTTTTAAAAAAAAATTTATTGACACAGAAAACTGAAAGGACGTGTCAGCAACAGGAGAGGGGTGATATACAAATTCAGAGTCAATGCCACATTCCCTATTATACTCATTCTGATGTCACCATTACAATATTGTGTATGTTTAGATTTCTGATCAGATGTTCATCTTGCATACACCATGCCATTACATATAAACATCCATCAGTAGGACATTGCATCCAAGCCCATGACAATATCACAGAAACTCCCGTTATACGGTACGAAAATGCAAGGTCTCACTCTCATCTTCTTGATCAACCAAACGGACCATCCATCGGCGCGGCCTCTTACCCTGATCCACTGAGCCTGACAACGCTCCAAGGTATGCAGAGGTAAAGTGGAAGGTCACCCAAGACGGCCAACTTCTCTATTACCTAGATCAGGGTAATAGTCAGTCGGTCAGAAAACACGTCGGAACAATCGGGCTAAGTCACCTGGGCTACCATCGGGGCCAGTCACAAGCCGTGAATTCCGTCTCTGGGCTTGCACGGATACCAAGAACAAAGCATAAGCCACACGTTGCATGCATACATACATTTAGAACTATACATGCATCCGTGCATATGTGCATACGTTTAAAGTAAACACGCACAATCCATATGCATATGCATCATAACCAATCCAAGTGCAGGTACCCACTGCCATCACCAGGCCTCTCTAAACTAGGTTTGCTCTTAAAGCAGAGATGGCACAATGCCAGGGCATCTATTGGGCCTTAAGCATCAGCGCAAACCCAAATCTCAACATATCAAATAGGGTAGAACAATCAGGCCGTATTTATCCTTGATCGAAGGGGCAAAAATTTTTGTTTCCAAAATTATCAATCAAGGGATAAATACTTATCCTCAAGCCAACATCAAAATTATCATTCCGAAACCTATTCCTCATTTCATTCAAGCCAGATTTCGCACCCTTCAACTTTATTACGTTCAAGCTTGGTTGCAAATCCTTGAACCATCTTCTTAATTCAAGCTAGATTTCGCACCCTTGAACTTCATTACGTTCAAGCATGGTTGCAAATCCTTGAACCATCTTCTTCATTCAAGCCAGATTTCGAACCTTTGAACTTCATTACATTCAAGCATCGTTACAAATCCTTGAACCCTTTTTTCCATTCAAGCCAGATTTTGAACCCTTGAACTCCATTACGTTCAAGCATGGTTTCAGATCCTTGAACCTCTTATTATTGCAAGTCCACCCAATTCCTGTAAGATTTCAAATCGTCAAAAATCCATCTTTTCTTCGCCTTGGGTAACATAGATCCGATATCGGCCAATCCATCAATCCATCTTTCTTTTGCCTCATGTAACATAGACCCGATATCAGCCTATTTCCTCCCCAGGATTGCCTCGGGTAGCCTAGACCCGATATCGGCTTATTTCTTCCACAGCTTTGCCTCGGGTAACCTAGACCCGATATCGGCTTATTTCAATGGCAGGTTCTTTCCTGTGCCTGCGATTCTATGAGTCACATTTCTCTTTACATCAGCTATCCTAGACTAAGATCAGGTGGTGAATTTGATCACACGAGGGGCAGCTGTAAGTGTCGGAATTTCACTCTTCTAAAAAAAAGAGTATAGTCATATGACTTTACCTGCAGTCGTACGACTGTAATTAAACTACAGTCGTACAACTGTAGATCACGGCAGGTGTGCCAACCCACGCCCTAAAAGCTAAAAAAGAGAAAGAAAGAAAGAAAAGGGAGAAAAGAGAGAAAACGGAAAGAAGAAAAGAAACAAAGAAGAGGAAGGGAAGAACTGATCATCAAAAACCCTTGCATTTGGAAATTTTGGACCTAAAAGCTCTCAAACCCTAACTCAAGGAGAAAAGTTCGGATTTTAGTGGATTGGAGCTACGCCAGGGGTCAATCCTACGGTGGACGCACGCCAAAGAGGTAAGCACTCCTTTTCCCCTCTCTTTTACAAGCTTTTTGGGTGATTGGTGTGGTTTGTGCCATTTCTATCCATTTTCTGCGTTTTCCGTTTCTGGAAATCAAGAAAAGTCGTGCGACTGTTCTTGAGTTCGATGAACAGTCGTACAACTGTAGTTACAGTCGTACGAGTGTTCTTGATCTCTAGCATTTTCTTTCCAGTTTTCTTCAAATAAAATTTTGGTAAAATCCTGAGTCTGGAGTGTTTACAATTGCACGACTGCAATTTACAGTCGCACGACTGTAGTTACAGTCGCACGACTGTAGTTACAGTCGCACGACTATAATGTGATTTCTAGAATCAGAATTTCCGTTTTTATTCGTAAAAATTCCCAAAAATCCCTAAAAATTCAGAAAATCCCAAAAATCATCAAAATGAATTTTGTTGTATGCATTCATGACCCTGGATTCAATTTTCAGTAAAATTGCATTTACAACAATGCCACGACGGAGACCCAGTTCTCTCGAAAACCGACCCACCTCACATACAAAAAAATGTATGTAAACCGGAAAAATTGTTTTCAAAAATGATTTTCCCACAAAACCAAAAATACAGGGACATTTCCAGGTCTAACTGGACCGGCTAGCCGAGCCAACCCAGTTATCCCCTAAATGCATGCCCCCAATTCTTGATTTTCCCAATTCTGTCTATTTGAGTCCTATTTGTGGCGTGTTATAAATTATGCTAACCCTATGTTTTGCAGCTTTTTGTTTTTATTTTGGATTTATTTTAATAGATTAAATCGTATATCCTAGGCGATTGTATTTTTCTAGATTCTCGTGTATACTAGGCACTTGTAAAAGTGATGCTGAGAGTTTTTTATCTTTTATTCGACCGGGTTGTAATAATTTAATTATTTACTATTTTACCTTAACCTGTATGCGCGCTGTATGTCTATTTAATGCAATAAAATTGACTTTAGAATTTGAAATACCATCTTTGAACATTGACCAATATTATTTTAATTAGACATGAAATAAGGGACTTGTCCGGACCCGAATCTCTAGATAGTGTAGCGGCCGTTCGTTCGGTTCAGCTACATTATAGATTTCCCGGTTGAGCTGAGTCGGGTGGCGACTCTACAATATTCATCGAGACTTAGGTCTCGGTTCTTTTAAGAATTAATTCCATTTATTTTTCGAAACCGATTTTCCATTTATAAAAACCCCACGCGAGGGAGGGGCCCGCCCGAGATCATGGCGCCCCCTTCCGAAAGGGAGTCTCGCGTTCCGTCAAAAACGTGTCGTCCACTCACAATGGGTGTGAGCGGACGACCTTTTTCGGAATGCGCGGTGAAGCGGGAACCGGGGATTTTGATGTTTAAGTGTTGATGTTTTGGTTTTGAAAGCGGGTCTTTAATTTTTCTTAGAAAATCCTTTCATTTTATTGGAAAAGTCTTTTTTATAGAAAACTTAATTTCAGGCATGAATTTTAGAAAACAAGCTTTTTAGAAAAATCCCATTTTAACTTAAAGATCTCGAAACACGAATTTCGATATTAGATACAGAGTCGCCACCCGGATTAGCTCATCCGGGAAATTCCGGTACAGCTCCCTACCAAGTGTAGACGCAGTATCTTATCCAGAGATTCGAGGTTCGGGCAATATATCTACTAATCCTCACTAATTTTTAATTATTATTTCGCAATATGATATTTCATTCACTTAATTCTACTCATTTTATCTCTTCTTTTACTATTAGCCAATGCTCATACATATGACATAAATATAAAACCAAAATAAAAATGCAGAAAAGTAGAAGTGCGGAAAAGTAAACCGGAGGCCAAATTATACAACCCAAGAAAAAGAAAACTCTCATCCTCACCTTTTACAACCGCCTATTATACACGATAATCTAAAAATTAGAATCACCTAGATACACGGGATAATCTATAAAATACATTCAAAAAAATAAAAATAAAGCAAAAATAAAAGCTGCATCCAAATATGGTTAGCACAGATAAATAAATCATGCCAAGAACTCACATAGGACAGAATAGGGGTATTTTAGGAAATAGGATCATGCGAAAGGGGGGTAACCGAGTCGACCCGACCGGTCGGCCCGATTAGACTTGGAAAATGATTTTTTAAACGCCCTATATGTTTTATGGATGAAAAATAATTTTTAAAAGCGGTTTGGCTCATTTACATGCACTTTTCCAACTTTAGCGGGCCGAATGTCCCGGGACCCGGGGTCCCGTTCGTGTGTGGGCCTAAATCAAACATCCATCTAGGGTCCAAAAGTATGCAAACATGCCAAAATTCATTTTTGAATGAGAAAAGAATGCAAAATTACAAGTTTGGGGCCCAAAAGGGCAAAACTGTAATTCTGCCTCCATTACAGCCGCGCCCCTGTAGGCTATAGCCGCACCCCTGTAGCTTACATCCGGGCGGCTGTAATGCTCTAGAATCGATTCCAGTGAACTTTTTTGCGTTTTCGAAGATCGTTTTACAAAGTTTGATGATTTTGGGTGATCTGGGATTTCTGAAAAAACATTGAAACCAACAGAAAAGACCCAAAATGGATCAAATCTAATATGGAAATCCCTAATCATCCAAAATCACCAAATATTACCACATCCATCCATAAAAAAAGGAAGAACATGGAATCTAAGCATGCAGGGATGTGATTGGACCGATAACAAATATGAAAAACACATTTAATTGAAAAATGGGAGTGTTATCGATCGATTTGGGGCGATTGGAGCTTTTGCCCCTGTAGGTTACAGCTGTGCCCCTCCAGGTCATAGCCGCGCTACTGTAGGTTACAGCCGGGCGGCTGTGATCATGAGTGGCAGCTGTAACCGGAAAAACTCCTAAAAATGTAAAAAAAAAAATCAAAACAGCACTACAGCCGCGCAGCTATAGGTTACAACCGAGCGGCTGTGATCATGGATGGGGCGGCTGTAGCTGGAAAAAATCCCAAAAATCGTAAAAAACTCAAAACATGCAATCAAATCATAACCAGAATGAACAAAACGGATTTCTAAGGCCTCTCAGAAGATTACCTTGTTCGTGTTCCAGTGCTTGGACCACAAAAAAGAGATTTGGATGCCAGAAACATCTTGTAGTCATGAACAACCCGAGCAAAGTGCACTTTTCAAATCCTGAACGGAACCACGAAGAAGATTCAAGGATTGGTTGTTTTGTGTTCTTTTAAGATTATCTTTGTTTTCTCCTTTTTTTCTTATTTTAGGTCTAACTCTTTTCTTTTTTCAATTGTGTTAAGAACCCTAGAAAAATCTAAGTGATGGTATTTTTCTCTCCAAAATCCCTTTCTTTCTCTTTTCTTTTTTAGTTTTTCTGCCTTCCTTAACCCTAATCCCAAATTAGGATGTTTAAATACCCCCTTTTTTGGTATTAAATCGGAATTAATTACTGATTTTGGCAAAAAAAGAAAACTGACGCTTACAGCCGCATGACTGTAGGTTACAGCCACGGCTGTAGCGACCAAAATGCCTATTTTGCTTAAAAACCGAATTAAATGCTGATTTTGACCAAAAAAGGAAATATGAAGATTACAGCCGTGCGGTTATAGGTCACAGCCGCGCCCCTATAGACTATAGCCGAACGGCTGTAATGCCCAGAATAGGCCATTTTCACTTATTTTTTGTTCTTTTCTTCGGTTCTCTTAAATACTTACTCGAATTCTTTGGGGTTTCGTACTAGGACTTGTCACACACCTTCGGGCTATCCGGGGCATTTTCGACGTTATCCCGGTCAGTCCGAATCCGCTTCACGTTTATTCGTGAAAAGATAATAATAGCTTTGATCACCAAGGTCAGGAAAAAAACCCGTGCTCACAGGCTGCCCCTCGCGTGACCAAAGTCGGCTTGAATGGGTGCTTGTGCCCGATTCGAGTTTGGTCTCATGATAGGGAGCACGGTGAGAAGGAAAAGAGAACGTACCTGGGGGTTTTCCTCGCGTTGACTCGTTTTGATGTTTATGGGGAGTTGTCTCGGTTGCTTTTGAGACAGTGGTCTTGCCTAAATTGGTTTGAATCTTCAGGGTCTTACTTCGATTCTGATACGAAGCATAAGACTTTGCCCGAATTGTTCTGATGTTATCTAGGGTCATGCTTAGACTCCATTGCAAAGCAGAGGACTTTGCCCAGATCTTGTTTGATTTGCCAGGGACATGCTTTGACTCAATTGTGAAGCAGAGGACTTGCCCAGATCGAATTCTCCTTGTCATTCGGTGCTTACGAAAGGGAAGGGTGTTTTGGTAATTTTGCAACATGGGAAGTTGGCATTCCTTGAAGTAAGGGTACTTTGGTCGTTTGGTCTTTTGTGGTGCCTATGTCACAAAAGAAATGGGTTTCAGTGATCTGGTGTCCCCTTTTTATGGAAAAGGGTATTTCGGTCATTTGGCAGCTTGGTGGCCGACAAAAGGGAATTTCAGTTATTTCACCCCTAATAGAGCCTCTGTCATTAGGGGAAGAAATATTTCGGTGATTTGGTCTCCCATATAGCTCGTGTCGCTAAAGGAAAGGTGTTTTAGCCATCTGGTGGTGTGGTTATTAATCGAAGGGCATTTTGGTCATTTCACTTCTGGTGAAGCCTGTGTCACTGAAGGAAAGGATAATTATGTCGCCGTGGAGCTCATGTATCCGGGAAGATGGTGCTTTGGCGGTTTGAGAATTTTAGTCAACACTTGAAGTTTTGAAGTCGTTTCGGGCACGTATTCGTTCCTTGATCGATAATTTTGGAAACAAAAATTTTTGCCCCTTCGATCAAGAACGAATATGAGCCTAATATCTTGTTCTTTGATGCCTGCAAAACATGAAAATGATCTTTCTTAGGGTCAAATAGACGTAAAACAAATTTCGGAAAAGAAAAAAAAATAAAAATTTTTAAGAGAGAAAAGCTACAGCTGCACGACTGTAGTGTTTGAAAACTATAGCTGCTCGGCTGTAGTGGTAGGTAGGGAGAATGGCTTAAAAGCCACAAAACATGGCAGCCTTTATTTACCCAATATTTGGATGAAAAAACTCTATCCTTTGGTGATTTTCTTGCTCCCAAACCGAAACCATGAGGCGAAAGATGCGTAGAGTCCTCCGGCCCGTCCCTATTGCTCAACTCGTGTTTCAAACTCGCTTTTCCATTCCGGAAGGAAACTTTACTTTACCCTTTGAACCCATTGAGTACATTTATGGATTAAAAGAGGAAGATGAGTATTGTGGCAGGTGCCCATCTTACTCCAAATTTCGAACCATGCTTACACGAATCCGGTTAGTTTTCTCAAATTTCTCCACTTTTTTCAAGTTTCAAATTTCTGCAAAATTAGAGAAAATATGTGAAATTGATGCATGATTTAAGTAGTTTATGCCCCTAGGATGATTAATTTTTGGTTTGGTTTGAGTTAGGACCAGATTTAGCCGAAAAAACAAAGAAAAATCAAATGGGCTGAAAATTTGCAGCTACAGCCGTGCAGCTATGACCCTATAGCCAAGCGGATGTAGCCTGTAGATTTAAGGCAAGCCTGTTTTTTACGATTCGAATAATGTTTCTTTGATTTTTATGATATGTATGCATTCTGAAAAGCTCATAAACTCCCTGATTATTGATTTTGCAGTCGAGATCCGGCCATTGTGGTAGTGGATCCATTACAGAGGCCTTGAAGTGGTATAGGCGTCTCCCTCACCGACTGGTTTGCAGCATGTCGATCACTACTCCTCGCACGAGCCGAGGGCTTTTAGCCACACTTTTGGTGAGGTGGATGGACTCCACCCACACATTTCATTTCCCTTCCGAGGAGTACACGGTGACCCCGGAGGATATAATTGCTATCACAGGTCTTCCCTTCTCCGGCCAAACGATCCACTTCAATCAGGTCTTTGTGCATGGTGGCTATCATCAGGAGGTGGTATCCATGCTGATCGGGATTAGTTCCCCTGAGAGCCGGATCCAATGTAGTAGTATCTATGAGTATTAGCTTGGACGACAGCGTGTGCTCCCGAATGGGACTACCTTCGATGCTAGTGATGAGAGGAAGTATGCTAGAGCCTTCCTGTTGCATGCTCTCTCCACTACTCTTTTTCCCACGGGCTGGAGCAATCTGAATCTGGCTTTACTACCTTCACTGATCGACTTAGAGTCTGTGAGGACTCTTAATTGGGCTCGGGCTACCTTGGCCCAACTTTACTATGCTCTAGATCTCTGCGCCCGAGATTCCCATAAGGAGTTGAAGGCTTTTTGGATTCTGCTGCATCTGAGTGTCTTAAACCTTCTCTTTCTCTCTCTCTCTCTTTTTTTTTAACTGACTTGCTTTAAACCTCCCTCGCAGATCTGGGCCTACGAGTACCATTTCATCCCTCCCCCAGTTGTGCAGATTTCTGAAGGGGTCATCCTTGTTGAATTCCCCCGCCTCCGATGATACATGGGATATGTCTGGAGCGAGATTGATAAGAATCAAGAGGAGTGCTAGCAGGCTTTTAAAGATATGACATTTGAGGTGGTATATTTATTTATTTATTTATTAATTCCTGGTTCCTCAATCTCAGATTGTCAAGGCCCCTTGGAGCTGGGAGGGCGAAAATTTACCCCAGCAGCTTCGAGATGCACAGGCGCTCGCGAGCAGGCGCTTTGTGATGGAGTGCCCCTATGGTCAGGAGTGGTTCTTAGGTGAGAGGACTTACGACTGGCGTTCTGGTCGTGGGGCCCGTAGGATTCCAGCTACCTTACCGGTAGGGTTATTCTGGCCTCACCTGCTGCCTCTCGAGTTGCACCCGGACCTCTACAGTATTGGATGCGAGGCTGGTGGTGTGGATGGTGATTATGGCCACTTCATCACAGTTCATTTACTTCCGCCATCTGTTGACACTAGCGCTGGTGCTGGGGTAATTAATTTTTTTTTTCTTTTGACATTATTGCTTTTAATTGATTCCAGCCATCTTCACGAGGTTGGCGAGCACGCGCATCTTCATCAGCCAGGGGAAGAGGAGGTAGGTCGGGTACAGCTGCTCCTAGGACCACTGGGACGGACTCTGTTGTCGGTGCAGAGGATGTCCCTATTCCTCAGTTCCATGTTCCTCTGGCTCCCGAGGTCGGATATGTACATGGCCGGCTCGAATTCCCGATTCAAGATTCCATTCAGTTGTATGATGATTTCCAGCAATCTTATCGGGCTAATCTACATCTGCAGGACCATAATTTTCCCTCGGCTATTCCTCCTGACACCACACATGTGAGTGTTTCCTTGCTCATCTATTTCTGCCCCTTTTCTGTCATCGGCTGATCCTCTGAATCTCGATCTTTGCAGATTCCGGTGATACAAGGTATGTATATAGGTCAGGCCATTAATGCGCTGAGGGCGCTCTCTTTTTGGGACAATGCCTCTAGGACAGTAAGTACCTGCACATGATAGTATGCTTATGTCTGGATGTATGCATGTATGTATAGATGCATATGTATGTAATGTGATGTTTCCCATGCTTTGTTCAATGTAGACGACGATCGGGGTGGAGTGCCGCGAGTCCGCTCGCTTGAGGGCCGAGAACAATCAATTGCAGTGTCGGGTCACCGAATTGGGGGTCATGAATCAGACCTTCAGAGACCAGGTAGGTGACTGGAATGCCCAGATGGGAGATGCAGGTGATGACGAGGATGATGATGACGAGGCAGAAGATGATGAGGATAATGATGATTCCTCTTAAGCTTATCCTTCCATTCTTTATTTGTGACGTATTAACCTGTCTGTGGGCCATTTCTTCGCACATTTCGGGTCCTTGTGTAGGTCTGATTTAGTGATGTATCTGATGCATCTGATGTACATAACTTTTGTATGACATTTGTACCCTTTATCCATATATTTCCTCGCCTTCTCTTACACTTTACCACTCTTTTGTTCAATTTGGTTGGGTCTGGGACGTATCCCGGTGCCTTTAGACTTTATTTACTTTGAAAGGTGATCCTCAGAACCCCTAGCTACGCAGCCATAATCATTAGAAATCATATAAAGATATAGATAAAGGGTTGTCTGTACTACAGCCACGTCCCTGTAGCAGGTTACAGCCGCCCCACACCAAAAATCCATCTCACATCGATTTTGCAAACCTTCTTCATCACAGCCGTGCCTCTGTAGGCTACAGCCGCGCCCCTATAGCAGACTACAGCTGCCCCATGCCAAAAATCAATCCCACATTGATTTACAAGCTTTCTTCAGCACAGCTGAGCCCCTATAAATATTACAGCCGCCCCATGCATTACAGCCGAACCCCTATAGTGGATTACAGCCACCCCACTCATTCTTCAGCCTTTCTTCTTCTTTCGCTCCTCTTTCAGCATGGATCAGCTCAGAGGATGACTCCGGGACTACTGGGGTATGACCTACTCTTCTAATTGGGCCCTACTTGCACCCTTTAGCTTGCAGTATCTCAGTTATTACATTGCTTTGACCCTGAACCGGGTATTCTTGGATGCAGCTTTCAGCTTTTGGGATCTGATGGATCATGTGTTCCGTTTATCCGGTCAAGAGTTATACCCCTTGATAGAGGAGTTTAGTGCCATTCTCTGTGTTCCCTGCCCCCGGGGGGTCCGGTTGGCTGTTCCCGACCCCGATTATGATGATGTCCACATATTTCTTAGCCAGTTCGCTCCTACTATAGCAGGCATGGGTCGTGCACTTAGTGGTAGGTCTACCTCACCCAGACTCAGTCTTTCTGTCGTTGCTGACTTATGTTTCGCTTTATCTCCCACTGCCCCTGGCTGGGCTCGGCTGATGAGTCTGTTACTGACTGCTTGCTATCTGTGCGAGTCCCGAGATGATACCTGTAGCCTTAGGCTGGTTTCAGTAGTGACTCAGATGTCTCAGGGTGCATCTTTCATGGGGGTTGTTTTGGCTGAGACCCTGATACGCTTAGATTCCATCAATTCTGATTCTCTCATCGAGAGCTGTAGGTCTCCCTTTCTGCTTCAGGTATGCTTCAGTACTGCTCTTTTTGAATTCAAACATTCATTACCCCTTCATCCTGACTAAACCACATGTAGATTTGGCTGTTGGAGAAGCTGTGTCTTCTGAGTCCTCGTCCACCTCATCCGAGATATGCTCCGAAGCGCTATTGGTCTCGGCGCGTCGAGCTCCTAGATTTTGGTTTCATGTCCATGGAGCATTGGTTTGACTGGCTAAGGCGGTCTGACGCTTCTATCCGATGGGTCTGCCCTTGGTGGGATATCACTGATGTGACTACTGAGACCTGGGTCAGAGGTGTCCAGTTGCTTGGGTTGACCCATGTGACTTTCTACTCTCCTGCTCGGCTGTGCAGACAGTATGGGCAACTACAAGGGGTTCCTCGATCTTTGTGTACTACTGAGTGCAGGATGTTTACATCACAGTGGCCTCGACATGTGCATAACCAGTGGATGCATCCTACTCGCACTGAGGTCCTGAGGTATGATAATCTTGCCTCTGTAGAGATAGATACTTGCTACAGGGCTTGGTTGGCGGATCCGGTCGGCTGTCCCACCAGGCGAGGATGTGAGGCACTGACGTTGCAGTATCTTGGCCTCTAGATGATTAGGATTAAAATTGATTACTGCTGTATGACTTTTTTTTGTCCTAATTTTTGCATAGGCTGCCCTTTTGGGTCTTCAGCCTATCGGACTGTCTTTATTTTTGCCTGAACCGCCCTTTTTGGGTTTTCAATTCAGCAGACCTTATTTTGTGTCCTATCTTTTGCATAGACCGCCCATTTCGGGTTTTCAATCTATCGGACTTTTTTTTTGAATGTATATGTTCAATCTGTGGATGTGAGATATGCAGAAGATATATAAAGATAAATATGTACAGAATAATCTGAATTGCAGATGAACTTGGGACATTTAAGCGAACAAAACCAAACATTCATTCATTCATTCATAAACAATGTTTTAGCACAATGTACATCGAACGATGAAATGAAACTATGGACAGAATTATTGATGGTATAATTTTCGACTGAAGCCACACTTGTCACCAACCCGTCTTTGCAGATTTTCCAGCTAATAGTCCTTACCTCTCTGTCCTAACTTCTGCATGGATCGCCTTTTCGGTTTTTAACCCATCGGACTGTCCTAATTTTTGCGTGGACCGCCTTTTCGGTTTTCAATCCACCAGACTTCTTTTTTTTTTTAATTTTTTTTACACGTAGTAGTGTTTCAGCTTGTCCTGATTGATGGGGTTGACAAATTCATTTCTATCCATATCCATAATTTTTGCAGCACCATTCCAAAGTACCCTCTTGATTACATACGGACCTTCTTAGTTCGGCTTGAATTTCCCCCGCACAGGTCTATTTCATCTGCTTGAGTACTAGATCCCCTGCCTTAAATGGGCACTTTTGATGACGAACCTTGTTATTGTATGTCCTAGCCAGCCGTTGTTGGTACATTTGCAACTGAACTAAAGCCTGAAGACGCTTTTCGTCAATCAGTGCTAGTTGTTCATATCTCGACTGGAGCTAATCAGATTCTGGCAACTGTGCCTCCATGACCACTCTTAATGATCTGATTTCCATCTCTACCGGTAATACTGCTTCCATCCCGTAAACCAATGAATACGGAGTTTCTCTGGCAGGGGTTCTGATGCTTGTTCGGTATCCCCACAAAGCCAATGGTAACATGTCGGCCTAATCTCTGTAGGTTACCACCATCTTTGATAGAATCTTCTTGATGGACTTATTGGCCGCTTCCGCCGCCCCATTGGCTTGTGGGCGATACGGGGATGACTTGTGGTGCTCGATCCCCTTCTCTTGGAAAAACTGTGCCGTCACCCCTTGGAATTGTACCTCGTTATCGGTCACGACATGATGAGGGATCCCATATCTTGCGAAGATGTTCTTTCCTATAAATGTGGCCATCTTCTTAGCGGTGATATTCGCAAATGATTCCGCTTCGACCCACTTAGAGAAATAATCTACAGCCACTACAATGAATCGGTGCCCATTTGAAGCAGGTGGCCTTATCTCTCCAATTATGTCTATACCCTAAGCTGCAAACGGCCATAGAGTCGAAGATACTTGAAGTTTAAGTGGGGGAAGATGATTGAGGTCTCCATACACTTGACATTCATGGCATTTCTTAACTTCCTCAATACAATCAGCTTGTAGAGTGAGCCAAAATTATCCTTGTCTTAGTATTTTCTTTGCTAGAGCCAAACCATTCATGTGTGAGCCACAAGCACCAGAATGTATCTGTTTCATAACCACGACTGCTTCTTTCTCCATGATACACTTCAGAAGAACTCTGTTAGTTGTCCTCTTGAAAAGTTGATTCTCAAATATCCGAAACTGTGCTGCCAACCTCCTAAGGGAAACCTTATCAGATTCATTGGCGTCTTCAGGGTACTGACCGTTCTGGATGAATTGTAGAATATCATAATAACAAGGGCGTGCCTCAATAGTTGCAACCGTTTTAATTGACAAATAGCATGGGTTTTGAGTAATTTCTAGGATGACCGGTTGTATTGGTTGTTTTCGGGGACCGTCCCACATTGATGACAATGTAGCCAAAGAGTCTGCCATCTGATTCTCCTCCCTCGGTACATGTCAGAATTCACACTAACTGAATACCCTTGCCCTTTCCCAAACCAACTCGAGATAGGGCCAGAGTGATTCTTCCTTTATTTCCCAGTCTCTGGTTACCTGCCGAATCACCAAGGCTGAATCCCTAATAACTAACACCTCGTTCGCCCCCAGTGTGATGAAGGCATTAATAACAAAGAGACATTCTTCATATTCAGCCCCATTATTGGTCACTAGAAAGTCAAGTCACTTTGCCAGAGGAATGATTTCTCCTTCGGGTGTAGCAATGATTACCCCAAGCCTGCGCCGTGTTTATTCACCGCTCCGTCGAAGTACATCACCCACCTATTCGACTCCTCTTCCACCACTGCCAGCTGTTTGTCGGGAAATTCTAAATTCTCCACATAGTCTGAATCTATTGGCTGGTTAGCTAGGATTTCTGCTACGGCCCTTCCCTTGATTGTCTTCCTCATCACATATTCTATGTCGAACTCTGACAACAAAAGCAACCATCTGGATAACTTCCTAGCTAGTACTGGAGCTTAGCATAAGTACTTCATGGGGTCCACCGTGGCCACCGCCTGAACCTTGTACGAATGGAAGTAGTGTCTTAATTTCTTTGTCAACCATACCATAGCAGCACAAGTCTTCTCTACTATCGTATACCTAGTCTCATACTCTAGTAGCTTCTTGCTCAAATAATAGATCGCATGTTCGCGCCTATCCTCTTGCTCTTGTACTAACATGGCTCCCACAGAAGTCTCTTCAATGGCTAAGTACAGAATAAAAGGCTTGTCTGGTATTGGAGGTTTTAGAATTGGGGGATTCATCAAATAAGTTTTAATTCTATCGAAGGCTATCTGACACCACTCGCTCCATTTTATGGGCTGGTTCTTCTTCAGCAGTCTGAAAATTGGCTCACAAACTGTTGTCAATCTCACGATAAATCGACTGACATACTGTAGTGAACCCAGAAACGACCTTACTTCCTTCTTTGACTGCAGTGCTAGCATATCCCTGATGGCCTTCATCTTGTCCAGATCCATCTCAATCCCTTTCTGGCTGACCACATGACTAAGCAATTTTCCTGAGGTTACCCCAAATACACACTTCTTCGGGTTGAGGCGAAGATTGTACTTCTCGATTCTAGTTAAAAATCTATCCAGGATGGCTGAGTGCTCCTCCCGGGTCATGGATTTTACCAACATATCGTTCACATAAACCTCGATCTCTTTGTGGATCATATCATGCTGAAGTGTCGTGACTGCCCACTGATAAGTTGCCCCGGCATTCTTCAAACCAAAAGGCATAACCCTGTAGCAGTAAACTCCCCATTCTGTGATGAAGGCTGTCTTTACTTTGTCGATTACATTCATCAAAATCTGATTGTACCCCGAAAACCCATCCATGAAGGAATACATAGCTGCCCTGGTGGCACTGTTAATCAGAACGTCAATATGTGGGAGTGGAAAGTCATCTTTGGGAGACGCCTTATTCAGATCACGGTAATCCACACAAACCCTTACTCGACCGTCTTTCTTTGCAACTGGGACAACGTTGGCCAACCATTCTGGATACTCTACCACTTCTAAGAACTTGGCCTTTATCTGTTTGGCTACTTCTTCCTTAACCTTTTTAGCCCATTCTGGTCAAAGTCGTCTGAGTTTTTGCTTAACCGGTTTCATCTTCGGATCTGTCAGGATTCTATGCTCTGCAATTTCTCTGTCAACCCCAGGCATGTCGTCGTAGGACCAAGCAAAGGCTTTGATGTGTTTTTGCAAGATTTTTACAAGTTCTTTTCACTCATCAGGCGTGAGGTCTTTCGAGACGGATACCATCTTTGGTTCATCATCTGTCCCTAGGTTCATTTCATGCAATGATGCATCATGTATGCTAAAGACATAAAATGAATGTTTATATGTATGCACAGTTCCATCCAGAAAAACATCACACAAGTAAGCAAAATCAGATTTTATTGCATTGTATGCCTTATAGGCAGAATTGTTCACATCAAAAATAGAAAAAGCAGATACATTCAAAAAGTTTCCATCCTCCACATGCGGAGGGTCTTCGTCAACTGCAGCACAGTCGATCTCCTCAAACAAGTATCCCAGGTCTCCTTCTAGGTCTTCCTTCTATTTGTTAGTCAGCTCTTCCTCTGTCGTTTCAGCCTTGCGCCTCATAACCAGATTAGTGAGCTCCTTCACTGCTTCCTCTACTAGGTCTTAATGTGTTTTTTCAGCAGATGATGTCTTCCTTTCTGCACCCTTGCTTGGTTTCATCAAGGTGGACAGTGCTCTCGTAATGGCCCCCATAGCCACTTCCATCTCACTTCTCACCAGGTCTGTCTTCTTAAAAGCTTCTCCCTTGTCCTCTAATTCAACCCTGACTTAGTCAACAGCTTTCTGATTCTGAACCCCATTTTTTCAATCTTCAGCTTCGACACGCAGCATGCTCACAACTGGCTCTATTCCATACTTGCTGAAATCAACCACATCAGCAAAAATTTAAATCCAGGGAGCTGACCTCCCTCTACAACTATCGGCTCAGGAGTCCCATCATACACTGATTCTGCAGCCCAGACAAAAGTATCCACCAGGTTAACACGCTTCCGCTCTTGCTTGGCCCTTCCTTCTTGATACCCCAGCCCGGATTGTCGGTACTTTCCAGCCTCAATGTTAAATTCAGGGATTCCTTATTGCTTGGCCCCTAATCCCTTTCCCGGTTCATAATTCTGTTTGGCAAAATACCTAAGAATCTAGTCTGGAAACTCAGGCTTGTCATCAATCACAGCAACCTGAAACCCCATCATCAGCTGCTCGGTAGCACTCAATGCGGCTACCGTAGAAGGCTCATCAGCTTCCACTGTTACTACTTTCCCTTTGATTAAGAACTTCACTTTCTGGTGCAGAGTTGATGGAACTCCTCCTAAAGCATGGAACCATGGTCTCCCCAAGAGTAGGGAGAAGGTGACAGGAATGTCGATCACGGTAAGTAGCACCTTCGATTTGACCGCCCCCACTTTAACTTCCGTTTCGAAGGTTCCTAAGATAGCTCTTTTACTATCATCATAAGCTCTAATTACGGTGTTGGACTGGCGGAGAGCTTCAGGACTCACCCCCAAGGAAAGGTAGGACCTGAGAAGGACTAATGTTCAAGGCCGAGCCATCATCCACCATCACACTTAACATCACTTTATCCATGACTTCCACCCTTAAGTACAAGGCCCGATTGTGATTCACCCCTTCAGGTGGGAGGTCCTCTACCCCAGAACTGATCTCTGGGGCCTTGTTAACCTTCAGATATGCTCCCCTAATCATTGCACACACCTTATTAGGGGACATAGTGGGGTTGGCATCCATCTCCATCAGTTGTTTTACCACCGCCTCTCGGTGCCTTTTGGACTCCATAAGTAAGTGCCACATGCTGGCACGGGCCGGTGTCCTTTTCAATTGGTCCACTACCATGTCTTCCTCCTTAACCACTGGGGTATCATTCTATACTGGTGTTGTGTTCCTTCTTGGGGGTGCTTGAGGTGGTGCACTAATGGGTTGATAAACCCTACCGCTCCTTGTGATGTGCATCACCGGCCCATCCTTCTCTATCACAGTCCCCTTTTTTATCTCCACCAGGTAAACAGGCTTCGACTCTTATACCTCTAACTCATCATACTCATCTTCCACCTCAAAGTCATCTAAATCAATAGGGCCCATCTTATCCCTTACCACCGTAGTCTGCTCTTCAAACACCTCTGGCTCTTCTTCATTTTCTACCAGTACAGCTCACACACTTGGATTCGCCTTAATGATTTGGGCGAATACGTAGTTGGCTGGCAAGCCTGACTGCACCATGTTCACCTGATTACCATAGGTGGGGGAGTCAATTTTTCTGCACATTCGGCTTCAGAGCCAGCTCTACTATCTTACCATCTGTGACCAGCTGTTTGATGGCTTTAATCAATTAGGTACACTCGTTCGTATGGTGACCTACCATTACATGGTAATAGAAATTCTCTTTATCTACCTCTGTTGGAGGCGAGAACAGCCTCAAACTCTGCAGCAACCCTGCCTTCCTACACTTGGCAAAGATTCGGCTAACCGACTCAGCCCACGGACTGGTAATTCTTAGAACATTTGTTCTCCCCTGATTCACAGCAGCCACTTCTACCTCGTGAGTTTCAATAGAGGCTGCCTTTGGCATTGTCCTTGAACTAGGACCTACTGCAGTAGTCTTGGAACTTCCACTCTTGTACCCTTGGGAGTACCCCTGGTTGCTTTTATAGGAGCCTGAACCCTGCTTGCCCCTCTGCTCTTCTTCTTCGTATCGTTCGATACGCTTGGCAAACTCCACCACCTCATTAAAAGAATGAAACCTCTTAAGCTTCATTTTATCCTTATATTGGGGCAAGCTGCCATCCACAAGCTTCACAATCAAAGATTCCAACTTTGGTGCCCCATCCACCAAAACCTGCACGTCCATCCACCGTTTGTAATACGCCGGGAAGGACTTATTTGGCTTTTGGTGGATTCTCTCCAAATCCTCGAGAGTTGTCTCAACTTGGGTGTTGTAGGCATATTGCTTCACAAAAGCGTCAGCTAAGTCTTGCCAAGTGGAACGGGTATACAGTGGCATCTTCATGTACCACTTTACTGCAGCGCCCCTCAAAGTAGTAGGAAATAAATTCAGAAGATGACCCTTTCCGATCCCTATGCTGGTCATCAACCTCATGTAGCTATCCAAATGGGCTTCTGGTGATCCTTCCCTGGTGTAGGGAGGGAGGTATGGCATATGAAAACCAGCCGGAAGCGGTCCTTCTGCATCAGCCACCAATGTGGCAGGATCGACACATTTGATAGGATTGAAGTGGACCATTTCTTTCAGCTTGGGCATCATAGCATCTATATCTAAGAATTTCTGGTTGAGCCATTTCTCCAGCATTGACTCAATCGAGGCTTCCCTCGCCTTCTCAAAAGCCTCATCCTCTTCGGACTGACGGTCCGGCTCTCTGTGATTGGCAACTCCGCCACTTCTGCTATGGGTACTCCCCTCGGTTCCATTAGTGACTTGAACAAACTATCGTCCCCCGTTCCCAACCGAGGTCTGAGCTGGTTGAACAACCGGAACAGGGAGGGTGGTCATCACGGCCTGCACCTGCTCCTTAAGGGTAGCCCTGAACTCATCTGAGCCTAAAAAGCTCCTCATAAAGGCAGCCATGTCGAAGGGCATGCTTCCACTTTTTCCACTGTTTTCGTCAGCCATGTCTACTCTGTCAACTTCTTCTAACAACGTCTGACTGTCAACCGGTAGAGTAGGTAACTGAACTTCGACTTCCCTGTCTGAATCTGACCCTGAACTGATTCCCTCCACGGTGACCGGTTTTGGTTGAACTAGCTGAACTGGGTGTTTGGTTCTGATTCAACTTGAATTAGCCTTCCCGAGACACGACTCCAAACTGCACAATCAGCATAAGGTTAGAGTTTCGGATGGATGTCGTGGTCCTAGACTCGACACTCTAAATGGTACTTTTATGCTCATGTTTGGATGATGTCTCATGGATGTGGATGATGCTAAAGATGGTTTTAGTGCTTTTCTTTCTCTTGCTTTGGATGTTCCAAGCATACCCTATGCTACACACAAGACAATGCAATAGCGTCACATGCGAGCCATCACACGGACAGAGGTTCGATGCTTTTGGGGCACCTAGGGGATGTCATGAAATGGTCGCATGTGTACCGACACACGGACATAAGTTTGACACTTTGTAGGTCAATGTGATGACATGAAATGGTCTTGATGGAGCTGTAAGCGCCGGGATTTTCTTTATAAAAAAAAATTAAAAAAAAAAAAAATTTACAGTGGTACGACTGTAATTACAGTCGTACGACTGTAATTTAAAAATTACAGTCATACGACTGTATTATCGGGGCAGGTGCAGAACACCATACCCATGACATAAGAAAGAGGAGGAGAGATTTTGGGCAATTAATGTCCGGATTTTGGAGAGAAAATGGGAGAAATCAGAGTAGAAAAGGAGAGAAAAGAGAGAGAGAGAGGAGATGGGATTTCTGGTGAAAAAATTTAGAGAGAGAAGGAGAAAAGAGAGAAGGAAAAGGGAGAAAGAAAAAAAAAACCACAAAAACACATCTTTTCCTCTTCTATTTTCTTTAATTCTCGAAATTAAGATTAAAACTTAATAGAAATCCATAGGTTAATAAGTTAACTTCTCAAACAAATTGAAATTTCAGACTAAAACAATCAGAATCCTTTGCAATTTGGATTTTTGGACATAAGGTCCTCAACTTTAATTCAAGGGGAAAAGTGCAAATTCTTGTAGATTTGAGCGACGCCAGGGGTCAATTTCGACTTGGAGGGACTTCTAAAGGGTAGGCGTCCCATTTCTCTTTAATTTTGCTTGCTTTCTGGGTGTTAATTATGATTTTTGTGCATTTTTATCTCATTTTCTGCGTTTCTGCTCCTGGAAATCAAGAACAGTCGCACGACTGTTCTTGAATTGATGAACAGTCGTACGACTGTAGTTGATTTCCAGGTGATTTCATTTCCAGCTTGTTTTTAATAAGATTTTGGTGAAATCTTGAATTTTCAGCATCTACAGTTGTACGACTGTAGTTGAGTTTCCACGATTGTAATTTACAGTCGTACCACTGTAGTTCTCAGAATCAGAATTTCACCTTTAAAACCCAAAAATTTCATAAAAAATCCATAAAAATCCCCAAAAAATTCCCAAAAATTCCCAAAAAATCCCAAAAAATTAGAAAACCCCAAAAATCATCAAAATGAATTTTGTTGTGTGCATCACGACCATGGATTCAATTTTCTGGTAAATTTGCATTTAGATCAATTCAACGATGGAGACCCAGTTCTCCTGAAAACCGACCCATTTAACATATGAAAAATGCATGTAAACTGGAAATAATTGTTTTCAAAATGATTTTCCCACAAAACCAAAAATACAGGGACGTTTCAAAATATTTTCCAGGTCTAACCGGACCGGCTAGCCGAGCCAACCCGGTTATCCCCTAAATGCATGCCCCCAATTCTTGATTTCCCAATTCTGTCTATTTGAGTCCTAATTATGGCGTGCCATATAAATTATGCTAACCTTATGTTTTGCAGGTTTTAATTTCTTTTTATTTTTATTTTTAATGTATTTTAATAGATTAAATCGTGTATTTAGGCGGTTGTAATTATTTTTAGATTTTCGTGTATTCTAGGCGATTGTATAAGTGAGGAGAGTATTTTTATTTTTCTATTCGATTTGGTTGTAAGCCGATTAATATTTATTTCTCTTTATTTTTATACTATATATTTGTATGCGCGCTGTATGCCTTTTATATTCAATAAAATTGACTTTAGATTTTTTTTTTTAAAATACCATTCGAGAACATTGGCAATATTTATTTTAATTAGACACGAAATAAGGGACTTGTCCGGACCCGAATCTCTGGATAGTGTAGCGGCCGTTCGTCCGGTTCGGCTGCATAAGAATTTCCTGGTTGAGCTGAGCCGGGTGGCGACTCCTACAATATTCATCGAGACTTAGGTCTCGGTTCTTTTATGTATTAATTCCATTTATTTTCCAAAATGCGGATTTCCATTATAAAAACCCCACGCGAGGGAGGGGCCCGCCCGAGATCGTGGCGCCCCATTCCGAAAGGGAGTCCCGCGTCCCGTCGAAAACGCGTCGTCCGCTCACAGTGGCGACTCTGCTGGGGAATTCTTAAAAAAGTTTTCTTAAAAACTTAAAAGAATTTTGACAAGCCCTAACAAGTGTCTAATTAAAATAACGTGGATGATTCTCTTTTGGTATTTTATTTGCATTTTTAGTTAGCCATTTTTTTGCATTAGATTAGGTATCCTTTTATAGCCCGGTGGATTGTTGAAGTGTTGCCTAAGTTCCTCCTGGTCTTAGGGGCACGAATACGAAACACCACTCATAGCCTCGTACGAACCCCTTCGCTAGGACCCTTGAGTGGGGAGAAGTGAGGAGTATATCTTGCTATGAGAGCCTTGATGTTATCCCGACTTTGACCGAACCCATATAGGCAGCTCTAGTTGGATTCCCTTAGGATACCAAGATAATTGTGTGAATAATAATAATAAATCGCGCCTTCATCACCCTCGGTTGGTGATTGAAGTGAACCCCGCCTAGGACTCGGTTAGAAGTTTTTGAGACCGACCACGTTGGAGGAATAAGGTTGGAAAAATTTGTTTTGCTTGCTATGTGTTCTTCACCATCTCGTGACACATCGCCAACGCATGCATAACATACCATAATCACCATTTTCCATACATATGACATACCATACACAAACATCTTTGTGTGATACTAACCCACATTTTTATGCAGCCATTTTGCATTTTATTTCGTGTGCAAAACATTAATTCATTTGCTTGTCATCCATACTAACATTTCTTTTTCAGCCATAACATTAAACTTGTGTGATTAGCATTTTATTTTTGGCATAGCATACATAACATCATTATGTATGTCATGCATCCTAACCCATGTTTCTGTGCAGCCATTTGCATATTGTGTGACATGTTCATTCACTACATTTCACTCAAATTAAATTAAGGGGCATTTCAAGGACGCCTATCATGACCATCCCATTCCATTTCATAACATACCGGGTACCCAAAATTACCCGTGTTTTGCCAATGCACCAGATTGCATTCGGCCATTCCACCAATATCATTTCATTTAGTAAAAGCCACAACGGACTTAGGCCCATTTTCGTGTAATAATTTACACGATGCATTTCATGACATCACACCCATCTATCATAAACATCACATAACACTGTGGTCCACATCCGACCACTTCATGACATTAATTCACCATTTAAGGTACTCCCCGAATGCCTGATTAGTATACGTATAGGCCCGTAACATCATCAAATCATGAAAGGCGTTCCTCGAATGCCGAATTCTTGACCGTGTCCCTGTTACACGTGACTTTTTCATAACACCATATCATGTGCTCAAAAGCATCAAAACCTTGTCCGCGGGCCCGGCCCATACGACTATTTCATATCATCTCACAGACCTACAAAGCGTCAAGACTCTGTTCGTGTGCCGGTATACACGCGACCATTTCACAAATTCATTAGGTTCCCCAAAGGCACCGAAGTTTTGTCCGTGTGACGGCCCACACGTGACCTTTTTGCATAAACATTGGGTGTCTTGGAATGCCTCGAAAGAAGAAAGATAATAAAAAGAAAACATTCATATCATCATTTCATACATGATCCCATTCCATTCATTTCAAGCATGTTCAATGTCTTAATTTTCATGTCATATCATGTCATTCATTCACGACCCTAATATCTCCTATCTACTCCCAAGCAGAATACACTGGAGCGACCTTGGACAAGATCCCAAGCTTTAAGGGCAGCTAGGAGACAGAGGGTAGTTGAGAGTGACAGTGATTCTGAGCCTGGGGAAGGAGTGAATATGGCAGAACAGGCACCGAGCATGGCTGATGTTTTGAGAGATTTCTTCAGGTCGCAGGATTTTCGCGACATGTTAAAGGAGGAAATGAGGGCAGTGGTTAGAGAAGCTGGTGAGACCGGTGGTAGTGGAGCCGGAAAAGACAAAAAAGCTGAGTCATCACAACATGGTGGTGACGCTTCGAATAGCCTTGAAAAGCTATAGGAGATTGAGGCAGCTATGGAACAGAGGATGAAAGCCAAGTGCTCTGAACTAGATGAAGTTATGGCCCAGTTGAAGAAGGGGGTCAGTATCAGCGCTGAATCCAAGAAAAGGGTGAAGGGTGAATGTGGATGTCATGATCAGTAAGGGCATCAAGAAATTCCCCATTGGCTTCCAAGTACCGAAGATCCCTACTTACAAAGGGATGGGCTCACCGGAGGCCCATGTGAATCTGTATGCTCGAGTTATGCTAACGGCGGGTGCCACAAAGCAGCAGCTGATCAATTTATTCCCCACCACACTGGAGGGAGGTGCATTGGGATGGTATAACTCACTGTCAGAGGAGGAGCAATCTGATTGGGAAATTTCATCTGCGGCCTTCATCAAATACTACAGCTTCAACACCAAAATCCAAGTGAAGCTGTATGATTTGGAGAGGGTGAAGCAGAAATTCAATGAGCCCTTTGACGAATACTACCAGAGGTGGATGAACAAGATGATCCTCTTAAAGAATCGCCCTGATGAAGACGAGCTTATACAGAAGCTCATTGATGGCAGCAAAGATATTTTCAAGAACAACATGAAATTCCATCCCTTCAAGGAGCTTAGTGAGGTCTATAGCATGGCCATGAAGATAGAAAGGGATGAAGAAGAGAAGCCAGCTGGTCAGAAAGGGGGAAGAAGTACAGGATATAGTTCAGGGTATAGATCAACTGCAGCAGCTGGGTCTGGTAGTGGTTCTGGTTCAGGTTCCAGTGGCAAACAGGGGCAATCATCAGAGGTGAAGCAGGTCGAAGTGGCTACTGTGAATCAGCAGCAAGGCAACCAGAACAGGGGTCCTGGAGGACAAGGCATATCGCCTTGGACTCTTACTTTAGCAAAGATATTTGCTAAGTGTAGAAATGGCGGCCTGTTACAATCCTTAAGGCCATTTGAGAAGCCATCAGAAGCTGACAAAGATAACTTCTGCACTTATCATGTGGTGACAGGCCACCGAACCAACAACTGCTACAAGCTAAGGGATGCTATCCAGAAGCTCATTGATGAGGGAAAACTGCAAAAGCCAGCCAAACCCAGCACTAAAACCAACCCACTGCCGGCATTCGAGAAGCGGGTTAACATGGTCCAATCGGGGTTGCCGGCTAACTTTATATTTGCCCAAGTTCTGCAAGCGAACCCTACAATTCAGAAAGTGGCGGTAGGGGAACCCGAAGTGGAACCCGAGTGTGAAAAGGAGGGATGTAAGGAGATCAAGCCCATAAGTCTGGATGATCTCGACTCCGAAGATGAGTACGAAGAATTTGACAGAAGAGAGGCTGTTAAACTCCCAGCTGTTGAGAAGCTGAAGATTTCAGAAGTGCAGCACGTGACCCGAAGTGGAAGGGTATATTAGCCGGCAGATCAGACGAAAGATAAAGCACCGATGAATGGGTCGGGCAGCACTTTAGCACTGGAAAGAGTTGAGAAAGAAGACTTGGTCATTTCCCAATTGAAGAAGACCCCTGCACAAGCCAGTTTGTGGCATCTACTTATGACCTCCAAAGAGCATAGGGAGGCGTTAGTGAAGAAGCTATCAGAAATTGAAGTCTCCCCTATAGCTTCACCAGAGGCTATGTGCTGCTTGCTAGACAAAGTCCATGCTGGAGCTCCTAATATTGTTTTCTCTGAGAAAGACCTACCAGCAGAAGGAAAGGCCCATAACAAGGCTCTTTACATTAGAGCCTATATCATGGATAAGGTGATGTCGTGCGTTATGGTGGATGACGGCTCAGCTCTGAATATTTGCCTACTGAAAATGCTACCGTTTCTAGGCATGAATGAAGAAGTGTTGAAGAGGTCCTCGACAGTCATTCGGGCGTATGATGATTCTAAAAGAACAGTGATAGGGACCTTCGAAACAGAAGTGGAGGTTGGGCCCATCAAGTCCATGGTTGTCTTCACAGTGATCGATATCCCGGTCACATTCTCCTTATTGCTTGGAAGGCCCTGGTTCCATCCTTTGGGAGGTGTTCCTTCCACATTGCATTAGAAGATTAAATTCTCTATGAATGACAGGACTGTGACTGTTGAGGCAGATGCCCAGTCGATGGTAGCTGCAGTGGATGAAGGAGTGGTTCCTTTTGGAGGATTCCAAATTGCTGTCATTAAGGAGGAAGAAACCACAGATGCCCCTATGGTCCTTTATGAGAACTACATGCCAGAGTGGCTATCCCGATATCTGTACAAGCTGAACTTTGTCCCGGGAATGGGACTCGGGATTAATTTGCAAGGTGTGCCAGAATTCAAGATCGACTCGGGAAAGTCAAAGCAGTACGGCCTTGGTTATGTAGAGGGGTCATCCGAGCAGAAGGATCTGAAAAAGGACAAGAATGGCAAGGTCATGATGAAGCCATTTCTGAAGGTAGGAGAAAGCCTTTACAAGGGCCAAGCTGAACTGGTGCTGGTTGGAAATGTCGAGCACCCTGGCTTTGAGATCTTTGCAGATGTTGTGGATTTTGAGAAAAGCCAGGAAGAGCCAGTAGCCCCTGTAATGATGGAGGAAGCTATTGCTGAATCTGAAATTTTGAAAGGAGAATCATCTGAGGTGACAGTAGAAACCATAGAGGTGGCCGAGGAAGAAGATGAAAAGAAGACCTGTGCCGAAGCTACAGAAGTGATCTCGGGAGCTTTGACTGCTGCATTAACCAAAGCTTTTAGGAAATCCAAGGAAGGATTTAGCGAAGAACTGATGGCCAAAGTGAACTTAGACTCTATGGTTGCTGAAATCGCCAAGATTATGGAGAAAGCTAAGGCACAGGCGACCGAAAAAGAAGCAGAGAAAGTTGCAGTCCTAGATGATGCTCCGGAAGTGAAGATGGAAGCTGATGAAGAACAAGGCCCTCCGCCTGTGGAGGATGAAAATGATTTTGTTGTATCTATTTCTTCCATTTTCAATGTAACCGATGTACTTTATGATAAGTTCAATGCAATGAAATCCCAGTTTGCTTACTTGTGTGATGTTTATCCTGATAATTCTGTGCATGCATTTAAATCGCCATCAAGCATATTTAGCATACATGACACTGCATTGCATGAAATCAATATAAGTACAGATGAAAACCCTAAAATGGTACTCATTTCACCCGAGCTAAAATCCGAGGAGGAAAGAGAATTAATAAGAATACTCCAAAAACATGTTAAAGCTTTCGCCTGGTCGTATGAAGACATGCCGGGTGTAGATACAGAAATAGCAGTGCATAAAATCCCAACAGACCCTAAGTTCAGACCGGTAAAGCAGAAGTTGAGAAGACTAAGGCCAGAATGGGCTACACTGGTGAAGGAAGAAGTGGCCAAACAGATAGATGCCAGGTTTCTCGAAGTGGTGGAGTATACGGAATGGCTAGCCAACATTGTCCCCGTACCTAAAAAGGATGGAAGGGTCAGAGTATGCGTCGACTACAGGGACTTGAATAAGGCCTGCCCTAAGGACAATTTCCCACTACCTCACATTGACGTATCGGTTGATAGTGCAGCAAAAGCGGCAATGTACTCCTTCATGGATGGCTTCTCGGGATACATCCAGATTCTAATGGATGTGATCGACAAGGTGAAAACGTCATTCATCACAGAATGGGGTACTTTCTGCTACAGAGTGATGCCCTTTGGGTTGAAGAATGCTGGTGCCACTTATCAGAGGGCTGTCACAACTCTGTTGCACGACATGATTCATAAAGAAGTCGAAGTGTATGTCGATGATATGCTTGTTAAATCAGCGACCCGTGAGGAACACCCTGTTATCCTTGATAGATTTCTAACACGCATTAGAGAGTACAACTTGCGGCTTAACCCCAAGAAGTGCATATTTGGGGTCACATCAGGGAAGCTATTGGGCCATGTAGTTAGCCAGAGGGGGATAGAAATGGTCCTAGATAAGATTAAAGCAATCCAAGACATGCCAGCCCCGAAGACGGAAAAGAAGGTCACATCATTCCTGGGTTCCTTACAGTATGTCAGCCGCTTCATAGCCAAGCTAACTTCCACTTGTGAGCCAATCTTCAAGCTATTAAAGAAAGATCAGCCGGTTGTGTGGGATGACAAGTGTCAGTTGGCCTTCGAGAAGATCAAGGCCTACCTGGTAAAGCCACCAGTGTTGAGTCCTCTAATTCCAGGGAAGCCTCTGATTTTGTATTTGGCAGTTGAAGAATCCTCTATAGGGGCAATGATAGCACAAGAACAAGATGGCAAGAAGGAGTATCCCATCTACTACCTCAGCAAAAAGCTATTGGAGTATGAAACCAAATACACACTAGTGGAGAAGACATGTGTGGCGATGATTTGGTTGACTAAGAAGCTGCGCCACTATTTCCAATCCTACAAGATACAAGCTGTGGCTAAAGTGGATCCAATGAAGTATCTCTATGAAGCACCGGCATTGGTTGGGAAGCTGTCCAGGTGGTTGTTACTTTTGTCTGAATTCGACATCGAGTACATCACGAAGAAAACCATTAAAGGGCGAGCCGTGGCAGAGTTTCTGGCAAATCAACCCCTAGAATCAGATTACACAGAGAATCTGGAATTCCCTAATGAGCAACTAGCCATGGTGGAAGTGAAAAGGTGGGTCATGTGTTTCGATGGGGCAGTGAATAGAAAAGGCACTGGGATTGGGGTACTTATAGCAACACCGGATAGTGAGGTCATTCCTTTATCCAAAAGGCTGATCTTTCCTGTAACCAACAATGGGGCGGAATATGAAGCATGCTTGTTTGGAATGGAGACTCTATTAACCTTAGGAGAAAATGATGTCTTAATTGTCGGTGATTCACTTCTAGTGATCAGGCAAGCTCAGGGTGAGTAGGAATTAAAAGAAGAAGCCTTACGGCCTTATTTGGAGCTGCTACAGTTCAAAAAGGGTTTATTCGGCCAGTGTGAATTCAGACATGTCCCCAGGGATAAGAATAAGATGGCTAATGCATTAGCTACTTTGTCCTCCATGTGGGAAAATCCAGAAGAGACACAAGCTCAACCACTGGTCATAGCCACTTCCAGGCATCCTTGCTTCGAAGTGCACGAAGTAATGGAATTATCAGTCGAAGAAAAGCCATGGTTCTTTGACATTTACCGGTATGTCAAGGAGGGAAAGTACCCAGAAGAGGCCAGTGCTGCTGATAAGTTGACATTAAGAAAGCTGGCCAGTCAATTCAGAATCTTCGAGGACAAGTTATACAAAAGAACAGCACATGGAGTTCTTTTGAGGTGTCTAACAGAACAAGAAGCAGATGATGTGATGCAGCAAGTACATGCAGGATCCTGTGGGCCATATATGAATGGACTTGCCATGGCTAGGAAGATCATGAGACAAGGCTACTTCTGGATGATGATGCAAGCAGATTGTATAAGAAAAGTGAAGAGATGTCATGAATGTCAGATCTATGCAGACATTAGTCATCTTCCTCCATTTGAACTTCAGAATCTAGCGTCTCCTTGGCCGTTTTCAGCATGGGGGATAGACATGATTGTTGAAATTCATCCAGCTGCATCTAATGGGCATAGATTCATAGTTGTGGCAGTTGATTATTTCTCCAAATGGGTCGAAGCGGAATCCTTCACTAATGTTACAACCAAGCACATGGTCAAGTTCATCTAGAAAAATATCTTCACTCAGTATGGGATTCCTCATCACATAGTAACTGACAATGGAGTACAATTTCAAGGGGCAACGGCTGAGCTACTTGCAGAACATGGTATTGAACATTATAAGTCTTCCCCATACAGGCCTCAGGCTAATGGTGCAGTAGAAGCAGCTAACAAGGCAATAAAGAAGATCTTATCAAAGATGGTAACCACTTACAGGGATTGGGCCGATAAACTGCCTTATGCTCTTTGGGGTTACAGAACCAGTGTCAGAAAGCCGACAGGAGAAACTCCTTATGCCTTGGTATATGGAATGGAAGCGGTGTTGCCGGTGGAAATCGAACTCAAGTCACTCAGAGTTTCCCTGGAAGCTCAATTGCCAGAGACTGAATGGGTTCAAGCTAGATATGAGCAGCTGGCTGCACTAGATGAAAGGCGACTAAAGGCACTGGATCACCTACAGATGTATCAGCACAGAATGGCTAGAGCCTATAATCGAAATGTGAAATACTCCAAGCGGTAGTTGAAAGCAGGAAATTTGGTTCTAAAGCAACTAAGGCCTTCAAATGTTGATGTTAGGGGCAAGTTCAGACCTAACTGGGAAGGACCCTATGTGGTGAAGAAGGTGTTATCAAAAGGCGCTGTCAGCATCATGGACATGGAGGGAAACGAGTTCACCAACCCGATCAACCAAGACAGGCTAAAGCTTTACCATGTATAAAAAAAAAAAGAAAAAAAGAAAAAAAAAAGAGAGAGGTCTGCTAGGCTAAAAACTCGAAAAGAGCGGTCTAGGCAAAAGTTAAGACAGGAGAGAAAATAATCAGTCGGAAAATCTGAAAAGGATGACTGGTGACGGATTCTGGCTCAGTGTGGAATCTGTACCATTTAGGAACCAACTTGTTTCAAATGTACTCATTTTGACTTCATCAATAAAGTGAAGTGTTTGTTTAAATATATTTGCATGGTTATGACAAATGCACGAACAAAGTTGTCTTGCATAAAAACACATTCAAAGAAAGCACTTTGCATTCAACTGATCAATATCATCACATTATTTGGCAAATGAAAATGTATTAAATACGTGCAATTTAAAATCTTTTATCATCCTCTAAAGTCTAGTTCATCTTCCCAAACGAGCAATAAAGGGTCACAACACCATTTTAGTCAAATCTAAAAAAAAAAAAGAAGAAGCTCGCTGAGGTGAAAACCGAAAAGGCACCTCAGGCAAAAATTAGAGCGGCCCGCTAAGCTGAAAACCCATATCGGCCAGTTTAGGCAAAAGTTAGGGCATATGAAAAGCTCGCTAAGGCCAAAACCGAAAAGGCACCTTAGGCAAAAGTTAGAGCGGCTCGTTGGGCTGAAAACCTGATTTGGGCAACCCAGGCAAAAATTAGAGCACTTAAAAAAAAAGAAGAAAAAAAAGAAAAAAAAAAGAAAAAAAGAAAACTCATAACTTCCCACAGAGCAGGAAAAACAGAACATCCTCAGTATTCCCCACAGAATTCGTCACATTACTCTCCAGCAGAGTTTCCCCCACTATTCCCCAGCGGAATCTACATAAAGAACACCATCAATTTTTTTCCCCGTAAAGTCTCCATGTTACTCCTCAGTGTAGTCTACACAAAGAACACCACAATTGTTTCCCCAGTCAAGCTGTCACACTCTTCCCTAGCGGAATCTCTACAAGGAATACTACGATCATTTCCCCAGCAGTCACCTCACTCCATCGATAATCACCAAACAATACCCCAAGAAAAGCAAAATCAACCAGGGGCACAACATATCTCCCCAGCGGAAGACAGAAACGTCCAATAACAGAAAATACATACATGTACATATACATCATCATTCATCCATACATTGCATATATTAATTACTTATCCCCGGCTAGTCTTCATTCTTGATCGAAGGGGCAAAAATTTTTGTTTAAAAATCTCTCGATCAAGGAATGAAGACTTGCCATTTTAAGTGCAGGAATTCTTCCCCAGCTTAATATCCTCAGCAAGTCGGCAGATCCGCCTCGAGTAATGTAAACTCGGTATTGGCCCAGATCCGCTCCATTATCTCAAATTTCTCCAGCGAGTCCGCCTCGAGTAATGTAAGCTCTGTATCGGCCCAGATCCGCTCCATCATCCAAGTCCCCCAGCAGATTCGCCTCGAGTAATGTAAACTCAGCATCGGCCCAGATTAGCTTCATCTATTTCCCCAAGAAAGTTCGCCTTGGGTAACCTAGACCCGGTATCGGCCAATTTCTTCATCAATTTCGCCTCGGGTAACATAGACCCGGTATCGGCTAATCTTATCTCCAGCATCGCCTCGAGTAACATAGACCCGGTATCGGCTAATTTCACCCATCATTTGCCTTGGGTAACCTAGACCCGGTATCGGCCTATCCGCATCAACTTTGCCTCGGGTAACCTAGACCCAGTATCGGCTTATTTCTTTTCCCAGTCTCGCCTCAGGTAACATAGACCCGGTATCGGCTTATCTCATCAGAGGGTTCATTCCAGTGTTCGCGGCGCTTTGATTCGCGCTCTCAAATTCATCATCTCAGATATTATAAACTTGAATCTAGGTGTCGAATTTGATCACGCGAGGGGCAGCTGTAAGCGCCGGGATTTTCTTTATAAAAAAAAAATTTACAGTGGTACGACTGTAATTACAGTCGTACGACTGTACGACTGTATTATCGGGGCAGGTGCAGAACACCATACCCATGACATAAGAAAGAGGAGGAGAGATTTTGGGCAATTAATGCCCGGATTTTGGAGAGAAAATGGGAGAAATCAGAGTAGAAAAGGAGAGAAAAGAGAGAGAGAGAGGAGATGGGATTTCTGGTGAAAAAATTTAGAGAGAGAAGGAGAAAAGAGAGAAGGAAAAGGGAGAAAGAAAAAAAAACCACAAAAACACATCTTTTCCTCTTCTATTTTCTTTAATTCTCAAAATTAAGATTAAAACTTGATAGAAATCCATAGGTTAATAAGTTAACTTCTCAAACAAATTGAAATTTCGGACTAAAACAATCAGAATCCTTTGCAATTTGGATTTTTGGACATAAGGTCCTCAACTTCAATTCAAGGGGAAAAGTGCAAATTCTTGTGGATTGGACCGACGCCAGGGGTCAATTTCGACTTGGAGGGACTTCTAAAGGGTAGGCGTCCCATTTCTCTTTAATTTTGCTTGCTTTATGGGTGTTAATTGTGATTTTTATGCATTTTTATCTCATTTTCTGCGTTTCTGCTCCTGGAAATCAAGAACAGTCGCACGACTGTTCTTGAATTGATGAACAGTCGTACGAATGTAGTTACAGTCGTACGACTGTAGTTGATTTCCAGGTGATTTCATTACCAACTTGTTTTTAATAAGATTTTGGTGAAATCTTGAATTTTCAGCATCTACAGTCGTACGACTGTAGTTACAGTAGTACGACTGTAGTTGAGTTTCCACGACTGTAATTTACAGTCCTACCACTGTAGTTCTCAGAATCAGAATTTCACCTTTAAAACCCAAAAATTTCATAAAAAATCCATAAAAATCCCCAAAAAATTCCCAAAAATTCCCAAAAAATCCCAAAAAATTAGAAAACCCTAAAAATTATCAAAATGAATTTTGTTGTGTGTATCACGACCATAGATTCAATTTTCTGGTAAATTTGCATTTAGATCAATTCAACAATGGAGACCCAGTTCTCCTGAAAACCGACCCATTTAACATATGAAAAATGCATGTAAACTGGAAAAAATTGTTTTCAAAATGATTTTCCCACAAAACCAAAAATACAGGGATGTTTCAAAATATTTTCCAGGTCTAACCAGACCGGCTAGCCGGGCCAACCCGGTTATCCCCTAAATGCATGCCCCCAATTCTTGATTTTCCAATTCTGTCTATTTGAGTCCTAATTGTGGCGTGCCGTATAAATTGTGCTAACCTTCTGTTTTGCAGGTTTTAATTTCTTTTTATTTTTATTTTTAATGTATTTTAATAGATTAAATCGTGTATTTAGGCGGTTGTAATTATTTTTAGATTTTCGTGTATTCTAGGCGATTGTATAAGTGAGGCGAGTGTTTTTATTTTTCTATTCGATTTGGTTGTAAGCCGATTAATATTTATTTCTCTTTATTTTTGTACTATATATTTGTATGCGCGCTGTATGCCTTTTATATTCAATAAAATTGACTTTAGATTTTTTTTAAAATACCATTCGAGAACATTGGCAATATTTATTTTAATTAGACACGAAATAAGGGACTTGTCCGGACCCGAATCTCTGGATAGTGTAGCGGCCGTTCGTCCGGTTCAGCTGCATAAGAATTTCCCGGTTGAGCTGAGCCGGGTGGTGACTCCTACAATATTCATCGAGACTTAGGTCTCGGTTCTTTTATGTATTAATTCCATTTATTTTCCAAAATGCGGATTTCCATTATAAAAACCCCACGCGAGGGAGGGGCCCGCCCGAGATCGTGGCGCCCCATTCCGAAAGGGAGTCCCGCGTCCCGTCGAAAACATGTCGTCCGCTCATAGGAGCCGTCCCACAGAAAGACGTTCGACGCTATTATGGCATCTAACATGAAGTGATGTCACATACAGGTCACGTGTGAGTAAAAAACACGGATGGAATTTCGGTGTTCGTGGAACACCTTACATGATTCAGGAATGCTATGAAATGTCTTAATATGAAAACTAGTTCGGCACTTGTGGAGTACCTCAAATGGGTTGTCAATGTTATGTAACAATCTGATGTGGATTGGGACACGTAAGCAAAACTAAGGCATCTCTGTGACACCAAATGTGAATGATCAAGATGTGATGATGTCGTGTGATCTGTCACACAAACGCAAGCCTAAGACCGTTGCGGTCTTCTGATAATGTAATGGGATGGCCAAATGCAAACTAGTGCACAGGCGGAGTACGGGTAGCCTTGGGGACTCCCGATATGTTATGAGATGAAATGGTCATGAAGGGCATACTTAGAACATCCTTACATTTTTAATGAAATGAAATGATGTGGATGCCTATGTCATACAAAAATGCAAATGGCTGCATAAAAACTTGGTTAGCATGCATGACATGCAAGATAGTGTTATGTATGCTTTATGAATCCATGAGCACACAAAATGAATGTGGCATACGGAAAAAGATTATGGCTGCACGAAAAATATGGTTAGCATAACACACACGTATGAGGATGCTCTAAAATGGCTGCATAAAGAAAGTGTTAGAATATGGCATACGGATGATGCATGTTTATGTTGTATAAAAAGGTCAAAAATAAAACAACCATAGAGCAAACGTTAGCACACACACAAAAATATTCTCACCCTTCCAACCTTATTCCTCCATTCGGTTGGTCTCGCATTCTTCCTAGGTATTGGGTCTCTTTGGCATTAACGGGGGATACCAAAGGCATACTCTCGATGTCCATTTTCAAGTATATGTTTTGGTAATCCTAAAGAGAAGTTGCTAGACCATTACATGAAGGTATGAGTCAAGCCAAGGGTCGTACAGGTTCCGATAGCGAAAATATACTCCTCACTTATCCCCACTCAAGGGTTCAAACGAAGGGTTTCATACAAGGCTATGAGTGGTTTACCCCCTCGGCTGCCTCCAATCCTAGCGGAAGAGGTAGGTCACCTTTGGAAATAAACCGGGCTTAAATGAGTGTTGTAGGGATTTAAGAAAAGAAAATGTCATGCTTTATGCAATGTGAATGAAATATTGAGTTAAGATTTAATAACCAACTATAAGTGAGGATATACTTCAATTGTTTCCTAAGTTCCTTAAGTTTCGTTAATCCCCAGCGGAGTCGCCACTGTGAGCGGACGACCTTTTTCGGAACGCGCAGTTAAGCGGGAACCGGGGATTTTGATGTTTAAGTGTTGATGTTTTGGTTTTGAAAACGGGTCTTTAATTTTTCTTAGAAAATCCTTTCATTTTATTGGAAAAGTCCTTTTTATAGAAAACTTAATTTTAGGCATGAATTTTAGAAAACAAGCTTTTTAGAAAATCCCATTTTAACTTAAAGATCTCGAAACACGAATTTTGAGATTAGATACAGAGTCGCCACCCGGATCAGCTCATCCGGGAAATTCTGGTACAGTTCCCTACCAAGTGTAGACGCATTGCCTAATCCAGAGATTCGAGGTTCGGGCAACATATCTACTAATCCTCACTAATTTTTAATTATTATTTCGTAATATGACATTTCATTCACTTAATTCTACTCATTTTATCTCTTCTTTTACTATTAGCCAATGCTCATACATATGACATAAATATAAAACCAAAATAAAAATGCGGAAAAGTAAAAGTGCGGAAAAGTAAACCTGAGGCCAAATTATACAACCCAAGAAAAAGAAAACTCTCATCCTCACCTTTTACAACCGCCTATTATACACGATAATCTAAAAATTACAATCGCCTAGATACACGAGATAATCTATAAAATACATTCAAAAAAATAAAAATAAAGCAAAAATAAAAGTTGCATCCAAATATGGTTAGCACAGATAAATAAATCACGCCAAGAACTCATATAGGACAAAATAGGGGTATTTTAGGAAACGGGATCATGCGAAAGGGGGGTAACCGAGTCGACCCGACCGGTCGGCCCAGTTAGACCTGGAAAACGGTTTTTTAAACGCCCTGTAGGTTTTATGGATGAAAAATTAGTTTTAAAAGCGGTTTGGCTCATTTACATGCACTTTTCCAACTTTAGCAGGCTGGATGTCCCGGGACCCAGCGGTCCCATTCGTGTGTGGGCCTAAATCAAACATCCATCTAGGGTCTAAAGTATGCAAACACGCCAAAATTTATTTTTGAATGAGAAAAGAATGCAAAATTACTAGTTTGGGGCCCAAAAGGGCAAAACTATAATTCTGCCTCCATTACAGCTGCGCCCCTGTAGGCTACAGCCGCACCCCTGTAGCTTACAGCCGGGCGGCTGTAATGCTCCAAAATCGATTCCAGTGAACTTTTTTGCATTTTTGAAGATTGTTTTGCAAAGTTTGATGATGTTGGGCAATCTAGGATTTCTGGAAAAACATTAAAACCAATAGAAAAGATCTAAAATGGATCAAATCAAATCTGGAAATCCCTAATCATCCAAAATCACCAAATTTTACCACATCCATCCATAAAAAAAATGAAGAACATGGAATCTAAGCATGCAGGGATGTGATTGGACTGATAACAAATATGAAAAACACATTTAATTGAAAAATGGGAGTGTTATCGATCGATTTGGGGCGATTGGAGCTTCTGCCCCTATAGGTTACAGCCGCGCCCCTATAGGTCACAGCCACGCGGCTGTAGGTTACAGCCGGGCGCTGTGATCATGAATGGCGGCTGTAACCGGAAAACTCCCAAAAACATTAAAAAAAATTCAAAATGGCACTACAGCCGTGCCCCTATAGGTCATAGCCACGCGGCTGTAGGTTACAGCCGAGCGGCTGTGATCATGGATGGGGCGGCTGTAGCCAGAAAAATCCCAAAAATCGTAAAAAACTCAAAACATACAATCAAACCACAACCAGAATGAACAAAACGGATTTTTAAGGCCTCTTAGAAGATTACCTTGTCTGTGTTCCAGTGCTTGGACCACAAAAAAGAGATTTGGATGCCAAAAACTTCTTGTAGTCACGAACAACCCGAGCAAAGCGCACTTTCCAAATCTCGAACGGAACCACGAAGAAGATTCAAGGATTGGTTGTTATGTGTTCGTTTAAGATTATCTTTGTTTTCTCCTTTTTTTCTTATTTTAGATCTAACTCTTTTTTTTAATTGTGTTAAGAACCCTAGAAAAATCTAAGTGATGGTAATTTTTCTCTCCAAAATCGCTTTCTTTCTCTTTTCTTTTTTTGTTTTTCTGCCTTCCTTAACCCTATTCCCGGATTAGGATGTTTAAATATCTCCCTTTTTGGTATTAAATCAGAATTAATTGCTGATCTCGGCAAAAAAGGAAAACTAACGCTTACAGCTGCGCGACTATAGGTTACAGCCGCGCCTCTGCAGCCAACAAAATGCCTATTTTTCTTAAAAACCGAATTAAATGCTGATTTTGACAAAAAAAAAGGAAATATAAAGATTACAGCCGTGCGGCTGTAGGTCACAGCCGCGTCCCTGTAGACTATAGCCGTGCAGCTGTAGTTTATAGCCGAGCTGCTGTAATGCCTAGAATAGGCCATTTTCACTTATTTTTCGTTCTTTTCTTCGGTTCTCTTAAATACTCACTCGAATTCTTCGGGGTTCCGTACTAGGACTTGTCACACACCTTCGGGCTATCCGGGACATTTTCAACGTTATCCCGATTGTAAGCGCCGGAATTTTCTATACTTAAAAAAAAAAAAAAATCTATAGTCGTACGACTATTGTTACAGTCGTACGACTATTGTTACAGTCGTACGACTGTAATATCGGAAAATCTGCAGAGGCCCATACCTCTGCAGCAGAAATGGAAGAAAGAGAGGATGAGCATTAATTGCTCGGGTTTGGCAGCAAGCAAGCAGAAAAAAGAGGGTAGAAAAGAAGGAAAAAGAAGGAGAAAGGGGGATTTTCGGGTGAGAGAAGAAATTGAGAGAGAGAAAGAGAAGAGAGAAAAAAAAAACCACAAAAAAAAACTCATCTTCTTCCTCTTTGATTTTCTTCAATTCTCGAAATTAAGCCTAAAACTTGTTAGAAATCTCTAGGTTGATCACTTAACTACATAACCAAATCAAGAACTCGGACTTAAAACATCAGAAACCCTTGCAATTCAGATTTTGGGCAAAAAGTTCTCAACTTCTATTCCAAAGGAAAAAGTGCGAATTTGTTGGGATCGGAGCGACGCCAGGGGTCAAAACGACTTGGAATAGCTTCTAAAAAGGTAATCACTTATTTCCCTTACACTTTTTCTTGCTTTCTGGGTTTTGAAGTGAGTTTGGTGCGTTTTTTGCTGCATTTGTATATTTCTGTTCCTGGAAATTAAGAACAGTCGTACGACTGTTCTTGGTTTTCATGAACAGTCGTACGACTGTATATACAGTCGTACGACTGTTCTTAATTTCCAGATTTATTTTCTTCAGTTTTTAATTTAAATTGATTTTTGGTGAAATTCTGACCCTGAACTGATTACAGTTGCACGACTGTAAACTACAGTCGTACGACTGTAATCCTTGTTCCATAATCAGAATTTCAGCTTTTATCCGTGAAAAATTTCAAAAAAATCCTAAAAAAATTAGAAAACCCCAAAAATCATCAAAATGAATTTTGTTGTGTGCATCACGACCGTAGATTCAATTTTTAGTAAAATTGCATTTAGAACAATTCAACGACGGAGACCCAGTTCTCCCGAAAACCGACCCACTTAATATATAAAAATGCATGTAAACCGGAAAAATGTCTTCAAAAATGATTTTCTCACAAAACCAAAAAAATACAGGGACGTTTCAAAATGTTTTCCAGGTCTAATCGGGCCGGTTAGCCGAGCCAACCCGGTTATCCCATAAATGCATGCCCCCAATTCTCGATTTCCCAATTCTGTCTGCTTGAGTCCAACTTGTGGCGTGCCATATAAATTGTGCTAACCTTTTGTGTTGCAGGTTTTAATTTCTTTTATTTTTATTTTTATTTTTGATGTATTTTAATAGATTAAATCGTGTATTTAGGCGGTTGTATTTTTTAGATTTTCGTGTATTCTAGGCGATTGTATAAGTGAGGCGAGAGTTTTCATTTTTCTATTCGATTTGATTGTAAGCCAATTAATATTTATTCCTTTTCCCTATTTTTGTATTAAATATTTTGTATGCACGCTGCATGTTTATTTCTTCAATAAAATGGACTTTAGATTTTGAAATACCATTGAGAACATTGGCAATATTTATTTTAATTAGACACGAAATAAGGGACTTGTCCGGACCCGAATCTCTGGATAGTGTAGCGACCGTTCGTCCGGTTCAGCTACATAAGAATTTCCCGGTTGAGTTGAGCCGGGTGGCGACTCTACAATATTCATTGAGACTTAGGTCTCGGTTCTTTTATTTATTAATTCTATTTATTTTCCAAAATGCGGATTTCTATTATAAAAACCCCACGCGAGGGAGGGGCCCGCCCGAGATCGAGGCGCCCCATTCCGAAAGGGAGTCCCGCGTCCCGTCGAAAACGCGTCGTCCGCTCACAGTGGCGACTCTGCTGGGGATTTCTTCAAAAAGTTTTCTTAAAAACTTAAAAGAATTTTGACAAGCCCTGAAAAGTGTCTAATTAAAGTAAGGCGGATGATTCTCTTTTGGTATTTTATTTGCATTTTTAGTTAGCCATTTCTTGCATTAGATTAGGTATCCTTTTATAGCCCGGTGGATCGTTGAAGTGTCGCCTAAGTTCCTCCTGGTCTTAGGGGCACGAATACGAAACACCACTCATAGCCTCGTACGAACCCCTTCGTTCGGACCCTTGAGTGGGGAGAAGTGAGGAGTATATCTTGCTATGAGAGCCTTGATGTTATCCCGGCTTTGACCGAACCCATATAGGCAGCTCTAGTTGGATTCCCTTAGGATACCAAAATAATTGTGTGAATAATGATAATAAAATCGCGCCTTCGTCACCCCGGTTGGTGATTGAAGTGAACTCCGCCTAGGACTCGGTTAGAAATTTTTGAGACCGACCACGTTGGAGGAATAAGGTTGGAAGAATTCGCTTTTGCTTGCTACGTGTTCTTCACCATTTCGTGACACATCGTCGACGCATGCATAACATGACATAATCACCATTTTCCATACACAAACATTTTTGTGTGATACTAACCCACATTTTTATGCAGCCATTTGCATTTTATTTCGTGTGTAAAACATTAATTCATTCGCTTGTCATCCATACTAACGGTTTCTTTTTCAGCCATAACATTGAACTTGTGTGATTAGCATTTTATTTTTGACATAGCATTCATAACATCATTATGTATGTCATACATCCTAACCCGCGTTTTTGTGCAGCCATTTGCATATTGTGTGACATGTTCATTCACTACATTTCACTTAAATTAAATTAAATTAAGGGGCATTTCAAAGAACGCCTATCATGACCATCCCGTTCCATTGCATAACATATCGGGTACCCAAAATTATCCGTGTTTTGTCAATGCACCGGATTGCATTCGGCCATTTCACCAATATCATTTCATTCAATAAAAGCCACAACGGCCTTAGGCTCATTTTTGTGTAATAATTTACACGATGCATCTCATGACATCATACCCATCCATCATAGACATCATATAACATTGTGGTCCACATCCGACCACTTCATGACATTAATTCACCATTTAAGGTACTCCCCGAGTGCCCGATTAGTATACATATAGGCCCATAACATCACCAAATCATGAAAGGGGTTCCTCGAATGCTAAATCCTTGTCCGTGTTCCTGGTACACGTGACTTTCTCATAACATCATTCCATATCATATGCTCAAAAGCATCAAGACTTTGTCTATGGGCCCGGCCCATTCGACCATTTCATATCATCTCATAGACCTATAAAGCATCAAAACTACGTCCGTGTACCGGTACACACGCGACCATTTCACGAATTCATTAGGTGCCCCAAAGGCGCCAAAGTTCTGTCCGTGTGATGGCTCACACGTGACGTTTTTGCATAAACATTGGGTGTTCTTGGAATGCCTCGAGAAAAGAAAAATAATAATAATAAAAATAAAATAATAATAATAATAATAAAAAGAAACCATTCATATCATCATTCCATACACAATTCCACTCCATGCATCTCAAGCATGTTCAATGTCTTAATTTTCATGTCATATCACGTCATTCATTCACGACCCTAATATCTCCTACCTACTCCCAAGCAGAATACACTGGAGCGACCTTGGACAAGATCCCAAGCTTCAAGGGCGGCTAGGAGACAGAGGGTAGTCGAGAGTGACAGTGATTCTGAGCCTGGGGAAGGAGTGAATATGGCAGAACAGACACCGAGCATGGCTGATGTTTTGAGAGATTTCTTCAGGTCGCAGGATTTCCGCGACATGTTAAAGGAAGAAATGAGGGCAGTGGTTAGAGAAGCTGGTGAGACCGGTGGTAGTGGAGCCGGAAAGGAAAAAGAAGCTGAGTCATCCCAACACGGTGGTGACGCTTCGGCTAGCCTTGAAAAGCTGCAGGAGATAGAGGCAGCTATGGAACAGAGGATGAAAGCCAAGTGTTCTGAATTAGACGAGGTCATGGCCTAGTTGAAGAAGGGGGTCGGGATCAGTGCTGAATCCAAGAAGGGGGTGAACGTTGATGCCATGATCAGTAGGGGCATCGAGACATTTCCTATCGGCTTCCAAATGCCGAAAGTCCCCACTTACAAAGGAATGGGCTCGCCGGAGGCCCATGTGAATTTATATGCCCGGGTTATGCTAACAGCAGGCGCTACAAAGCAACAATTGATTAATCTTTCCCCCACCACACTGGAGGGAGGTGCTTTGGGATGGTATAACTCACTATCAGAGGAGGAGCAATCTGACTGGGAATTATTGTCAGCAGCCTTCATCAAATACTACAGCTTCAACACCAAAATCCAGGTGAAGCTGTATGATTTGGAGAGGGTGAAACAGAAATTCAATGAGCCCTTTGACGAATACTACCAGAGGTGGATGAACAAGATGATCCTCCTAAAGAACCGCCCTGATGAAGACGAGCTTATACAGAAGCTCATTGATGGCAGCAAAGATATCTTCAAGAACAACATGAAATTCCATTCCTTCAAGGAACTTATGAGGTCTATAGCATGGCCAGGAAGATAGAAAGGGATGAAGAGGAGAAGCCAGCTGGTCAGAAAGGGGGAAGAGGTACAGGGTATAGTTCAGGGTATAGATCAACCACAGTAGCTGGGTCTGGCAGTGGGTCTGGTTCAGGTGCCAGTGGCAAGCAGGGGCAGTCATCAGAAGTGAAGCGGGTTGAGGTGGCTACTGTGAATCAGCAGCAAGGCAATCAGAATAGGGGTCCTGGGGGACAAGGCATAACACCCTGGACTCTTACTTTGGCAAAGATATTCACCAAGTGTAGGAATGGTGGCTTACTACAGTCCTTGAGGCCATTTGAGTTCCCACCTGAAGCTGACAAGGATAACTTCTGCACCTATCATGTGGTGACAGGCCACCGGACCAATAACTGCTATAAGCTAAGGGATGCTATCCAGAAGCTTATCGACGAGGGAAAGCTGCAAGAACCACCTAAGCCTAGCACTAAAACTAACCCACTACCGGCATTCGAGAAACGGGATAACATGGTTCAGTCGGGGTTACCGGCTAACTTCATATTTGCCCAAGTTCTGCAAGCGAACCCTACGATTCAGGCAGTGGCGGTAGGGGAACCTGGAGTGGAGCCCGAATGTGAGGAAAAGGAGGGGTGTAAGGAGATCAAGCCCATAAGTCTGGATGACCTTGACTCCGAGGATGAGTACGAAGAATTTGACAGAAGAGAGGCTGTTAAACTCCCAGCTGTTGAGAAGCTGAAGATTTCAGAAGTGCAGCATGTAACCCGAAGTGGAAGGGTATATCAGCCGGCAGATCAGACAAAAGATAAAGCACCGATGAATGGGTCGGGCAGTACTTCGGCACCGGAAAGAGTCGAGAAAGAAGATTTGGTCATTTCCCAACTGAAGAAGACCCCTGCACAAGCTAGTTTGTGGCACTTGCTCATGACCTCCAAAGAGCATAGGGAGGCTTTAGTGAAGAAGCTATCAGAAATTGAAGTCTCCCCTATAGCTTCACCAGAGGCTATGTGCTGCTTGCTAGACAAAGTCCATGCTGGAGCTCCTAATATTGTTTTCTCTGAGAAAGACCTACCAGCAGAAGGAAAGGCTCACAACAAGGCTCTTTACATTAGAGCCTATATCATGGATAAGGTGATGCCGTGCGTTATGGTGGATGACGGCTCAGCTCTGAATATTTGCCCACTGAAAATGCTACCGTTTCTAGGCATGAATGAAGAAGTGTTGAAGAGGTCCTCGACAGTCATTCGGGCGTATGATGATTCTAAAAGAACAGTGATAGGGACCTTTGAAACAGAAGTGGAAGTTGGGCCCATTAAGTCCATGGTTGTTTTCACAGTGATCGATATCCCGGTCACATTCTCCTTATTGCTGGGAAGACCCTGGTTCCATCCTTTGGGAGGTGTTCCTTCCACATTGCATCAGAAGATTAATTCTCTATAAATGACAAAATTGTGACTGTTGAGGCGGACGCCCAGTCGATGGTAGCTGCAGTGGATGAAGGTGTGGTTCCTTTTGGTGGATTCCAAATTGCTGTCATTAAGGAGGAAGAAACCACGGATGTCCCTATGGTTCTTTATGAGAACTACATGCCAGAGTGGCTATCCCGATATTTGTACAAGCTGAACTTTGTCCCGGGAATGGGACTCGGGATTAATTTGCAAGGTGTGCCAGAATTCAAGATCTACTCGGGAAAGTCAAAGCAGTACGGCCTTGGTTATGTAGAGGGGTCATCCGAGCAGAAGAATCTGAAAAAGGGCAAGAATGGTAAGGTCATAATGAAGCCATTCCTGAAGGCAGGAGAAGGCCTTTATAAAGGCCAAGCTGAACCGGTGCTGGTTTGGAATGTTGAGCACCCTGGCTTTGAGATCTTTGCAGATGTTGTGGATTTTGAGAAAAGCCAGGAAGAGCCAGTAGCCCCTGTAATGATAGAAAAAGCAACTGCTGAATTTGAAATTTTGAAAGGAGAATCATCTGAGGTGATAGCAGAAACCATAGAGGTGGCCGAGGAAGAAGATGAAAAGAAGACATATGCTGAAGCTACAGAAGTGATCTCGGGAGCTTTGACTGCTGCATTGACCAAAGCTTTTGGGAAATCCAAGGAAGGATTTGGCGAAGAACTGATGGGCAAAGTGAACTTAGACTCTGTGGTTGCTGAAATCGCCAAGATTATGGAGAAAGCTAAGGCACAGGTGGCCGAGAAAGCTGCAGTCCCAGATGATGCTCTAGAAGGGAAGATGGAAGCTGATGAAGAACAAGACCCTCCGCCTGTGGAGGATGAAAATGATTTTGTTGTATCTATTTCTTCCATTTTCAATGTAACCGATGTACTTTATGATAAGTTCAATGCAATGAAATCCCAGTTTGCTTACTTGTGTGATGTTTATCCTGATAATTCTGTGCATGCATTCGAATCACCATCAAGCATATTTAGCATACATGACACTGTATTGCATGAAGTCAATATAAGTACAGATGAAAACCCTAAAATGGTACTCATTTCACACGAGCTAAAATCCGAGGAAGAAAGAGAATTAATAAGAATACTCCAAAAACATGTTAAAGCTTTCGCCTGGTCGTATGAAGACATGCCGGGTGTAGATACAGAAATAGCAGTGCACAAAATCCCAACGGACCCCAAGTTCAGACCGGTAAAGCAGAAGTTCAGAAGATTAAGGCTGGAATGGGCTACACTGGTGAAGGAAGAAGTGGCCAAACAGATAGATGCCAGGTTCCTCGAAGTGGTGGAGTATACGGAATGGCTAGCCAACATTGTCCCCGTGCCTAAAAAGGATGGAAGGGTCAGAGTATGTGTCGATTACAGGGACTTGAACAAGGCCTGCCCTAAAGACAATTTCCCACTACCTCACATTGACGTATTGGTTGATAGCGCGGCAAAAGCGGCGATGTACTCCTTCATGGATGGCTTTTCGGGGTATAACCAGATTCTGATGGATGTGATCGACAAGGTGAAAACGTCATTCATCACAGAATGGGGTACTTTCTGCTACAGAGTGATGCCTTTTGGATTAAAGAACGCCGGTGCCACTTATCAGAGGGCTGTCACAACTCTGTTGCATGATATGATCCATAAAGAAGTCGAAGTGTATGTCGATGATATGCTTGTTAAATCAACAACCCGGGAGGAACACCCTGTTATCCTGGATAGATTTCTAACACGCATTGGAGAGTACAACTTGCGGCTTAATCCCAAGAAGTGCATATTCGGTGTCACATCAGGGAAGCTGTTAGGCCATGTAGTCAGCCAGAGGGGGATAGAAATGGACCCAGATAAAATCAAAGCCATCCAGGATATGCCAGCTCCAAAGACTGAAAAGGAGGTCAGATCATTCCTGGGTTCCTTGCAGTATGTCAGCCGCTTCATAGCCAAGCTAACTTCCACTTGTGAGCCAATCTTCAAGTTATTAAAGAAAGATCAGCCGGTTATGTGGGATGACAAGTGTCAGCTGGCCTTCGAGAAGATCAAGGCCTACCTGGTAAAACCACCAGTGTTGAGTCCTCCAATCCCAGGGAAGCCTCTGATTTTATATTTGGCAGTTGAAGAATCCTCTATAGGGGCAATGCTTGCACAAGAACAAGATGGCAAGAAGGAATATCCTATCTATTACCTTAGCAAGAAGTTGCTGGAGTATGAAACCAAATATACACTGGTGGAGAAGACATGTGAGGCAATGATCTGGTTGACCAAGAAGCTGCGCCACTATTTCCAATCCTACAAGATACAAGCTGTGGCTAAGGTGGATCCAATGAAGTACCTCTATGAAGCACCAACATTGGTTGGGAAGTTGTCCAGGTGGTTGTTACTTTTGTCTGAATTCGACATCGAGTACATCACGAAGAAAACCATTAAAGGGCGAGCCATGGCAGAGTTTCTGGCGAATCAACCCCTAGAATCAGATTACACAGAGAACCTAGAATTCCCTAATGAGCAGTTGGCCATGGTGGAAGTGAGAAGATGGGTCATGTGTTTCGATGGGGCAGTGAATAGAAAAGGCGCAGGAATCGGGGTACTTATAGCAACACCGGATAGTGAGGTCATTCCTTTATCCAAAAGGCTGATCTTTCCTGTAACCAACAATAGGGCGGAATATGAAGCATGCTTGTTTGGAATGGAGACTTTATTAACCTTAGGAGCAAATGATGTCTTAATTGTCGGTGATTCACTTTTAGTGATCAGGCAAGCTCAGGGTGAGTGGGAACAAAAAGAAGAAGCCTTACGGCCATATTTGGAGCTGCTACAGTTCAGAAAGGGTTTATTCGGCCGGTGTGAATTCAGACATGTCCCCAGAGATGAGAATAAGATGGCTGATGCATTAGCTACTTTATCCTCCATGTGGGAAAATCCAGAAGAGACACAAGCTCAACCACCGGTCATAGCCACTTCCAGGCATCCTTGTTTCGAAGTGCATGAAGTAATGGAATTATCAACCGAAGAGAAGCCATGGTTCTTTGACATTTACTGGTATGTTAAGGAGGGAAAGTACCCAGAAGAGGCCAGTGCTGCTAATAAGTTGACACTGAGAAAACTGGCTATTCAATTCAGAATCTTCGAGGATAAGTTATACAAAAGAACAGCACATGGAGTCCTTTTAAGGTGTCTAACAGAACAAGAAGCAGAGGATGTGATGCAGCAGGTACATGCAGGATCCTGTGGGCCACATATGAATGGATTTGCCATGGCTAGGAAGATAATGAGACAAGGCTATTTTTTGATGACAATGCAAGCAGATTGTATAAGGAAAGTGAAGAGATGTCATGAATGTCAAATCTATGCAGACATTAGTCATCTACCTCCACTTGAACTTCAGAATCTAGCATCTCCTTGGCCGTTTTCAGCATGGGGGATAGACATGATTGGTGAAATTCATCCAGCTGCATCTAATGGGCACAGATTCATAGTTGTAGCAGTTGATTATTTCTCCAAATGGGTCGAAGCAGAATCCTTCACTAATGTGACAGCCAAGCACATGGTCAAGTTCATCCGGAAGAACATCTTCGCTCGGTATGGGATTCCTCACCACATAGTAACTGATAATGGAGTACAGTTTCAAGGGGCAACAGCTGAACTATTTGCAGAGCATGGAATTGAACATCATAAGTCTTCCCCATACAGGCCTCAGGCAAATGGTGCAGTAGAAGCAGCTAACAAGGCAGTAAAGAAGATCTTATCAAAGATGGTAACCACTTACAGAGATTGGGCTAATAAACTGCCTTATGCTCTTTGGGGTTACAGGACCAGTGTCAGAACACCAACAGGAGAAACTTCTTATGCCTTGGTATATGGAATGGAAGCAGTATTGCCAGTGGAGATAGAACTCAAGTCACTCAGAGTCACCCTGGAAGCTCAATTGCCAGAGACTGAATGGGTTCAAGCTAGATATGAACAGTTGGCAGCATTAGATGAAAGGCGACTAAAAGCACTGGATCACCTGTAGCTGTATCAGCGCAGAATGGCTAGAGCCTATAATCGAAATGTGAAATACTCCAAGCGGCAGTTGAAAGCAGGAGATTTGGTTCTAAAGCAACTAAGGCCTTCAAATGTTGATGTTAGGGGCAAGTTCAGACCTAACTGGGAAGGACCCTATGTGGTGAAGAAGGTGTTATCAAAAGGCGCTGTCAGCATCATGGACATGGACGGGAATGAGTTCACCAATCCGATCAACCAAGACAGGCTAAAGCTTTATCATGTATAAAAAAAAAAAAAAAGAGAGTCTGCTAGGCTGAAAACTCGAAAAGAGCGGTCTGGGCAAAAGTTAAGACGCGAGAGAAAATAATCAGTCGGAAAACCTGAAAAGGACGACTGGTGACGGATTCTGGCACAATGTGAAATGTGTATCATTTAGGAACCAACTTGTTTCAAATGTACTCATTTTGACTTCATCAATAAAGTGGAGTGTTTGTTTAAATATGTTTGCATGGTTATGACAAATGCACAAACAAAGTTGTCTTGCATAAACACACATTCAAAGAAAACACTTTGCATTCAACTGATCAATATCATCACATTATTTGACAAATGAAGATGTATTAAGTACGTGCAATTCAAAATCTTTTATTGTCCTCTAAAGTCCAGTTCGTCTTCCCAGACGAGCAATAAAGGGTTACAACACCATTTTAGTCAAATCTAAAAAAAAAAAAATGCTCGCTGAGGTGAAAACCGAAAAGGCACCTCAGGCAAAAATTAGAGCGGCCCGCTAAGCTGAAAACCCATATCGGGCAGTTTAGGCAAAAATAAAGGCATATGAAAAGCTCGCTAAGGTGAAAACCGAAAAGGCGCCTTAGGCAAAAGTTAGAGCGGCTCGTTGGGCTGAAAACCTGATTTGGGCTACCCAGGCAAAAATTAGAGCACTAAAAAAAAAAAAATAAAAAAATCAAAAATCAAAAATCAAAAACTCATAACCTCCCACGGAGCAGGAAAAACAGGACATCCTCAGTATTTCCCGCAGAATTCGTCACATCACTCCCCAGTAGAGTTTCCCATACTATTTCCCAGCGGAGTCTACATAAAGAACACCATCAATCATTTCCCCGCAAATTCGCCATGTTACTCCTCAGTGTAGTCTACACAAAGAACACCACAATGGTTTCCCCAGTCAAGCTGTCACACTCTTCCCCAGCGGAAGCTCTACAAGGAATACTACGATCATTTCCCCAACAGTCACCTCATTCCTTCGATAATCACCAAACAATGCCCCAAGGAAAGCGAAATCAACCAGGGGCACAACATATCTCCCCAGCGGAAGACAGAAACGTCCAATAACAGAAAATACATACATGTGCATATACATCATCATGCATCCATACATTGCATATATCAATTACGTATCCTCGGCTAGTCTTCATTCTTGATCGAAGGGGCAAAAATTTTTGTTTAAAAATCTCTCGATCAAGGAACGAAGACTTGCCATTTTAAGTGCAGGAATTCATCCCCAGCTCAATATCCTCAGCAAGTCAGCAGATCCGCCTCGAGTAATGTAAACTCGGTATCGGCCCAGGTTCGCTCCAATATCTCAATTTTCTCCAGCGAGTCCGCCTCGAGTAATATAGGCTCGATATCGGCCCAGATCCGCTCCATCATCCAAGTTCCCTAGTAGATCCGCCTCGAGTAATGTAAACTCGGTATCGGCCCAGATCAGCTTCATCTATTTTCCTAGTAAAGTTCGCCTCGGGTAACCTAGACCCGGTATCGGCTAATCTCATCTCCAGCATCGCCTCGGGTAACCTAGACCCGATATCGGCCAATTTCTTCATCAACCTCGCCTCGGGTAACCTAGACCCGATATCGGCCAATCTCTTCATCAATTCGCCTCGGGTAACATAGACCTGATATCGGCTTATTTCATCCTCAGTATCGCCTCAGGTAACATAGACCCGATATCGGCTAATCTCTTCATTAATTTTGCCTCGGATAACATAGACCTGATATCGGCTAATCTCTTCATCAATTTCGCCTCGGGTAATCTAAACCCGGTATCGGCCTATCTCATCAGAAGATCTGTTCCAGCGTTCGCGGCGCTTTGATTCACGCTCTCAAATTCATCATCACAGGTATCATGGACCTGGAGCTAGATGTCGAATTTGATCACGCGAGGGGCAGCTGTAAGCGCCGGAATTTTCTATACTTAAAAAAAAAAAAAAATCTATAGTCGTACGACTATTGTTATAGTCGTACGACTGTAATTTAAAAATTACAGTTGTACGACTGTAATATCAGAAAATCTGCAGAGGCCCATACCTCTGCAGCAGAAATGGAAGAAAGAGAGGATGAGCATTAATTGCTCGGGTTTGGCAGCAAGCAAGCAGAAAAAAGAGGGTAGAAAAGAAGGAAAAAGAAGGAGAAAGGGGGATTTTCGGGTGAGAGAAGAAATTAAGAGAGAGAAAGAGAAGAGAGAAAAAAAAAACCATAAAAAAAAACTCATCTTCTTCCTCTTTGATTTTCTTCAATTCTTGAAATTAAGCCTAAAACTTGTTAGAAATCTCTAGGTTGATCACTTAACTACATAACCAAATCAAGAACTCGGACTTAAAACATCAGAAACCCTTGCAATTCGGATTTTGGGCAAAAAGTTCTCAACTTCTATTCCAAAGGAAAAAGTGCGAATTTGTTGGGATCGGAGCGACGCCAGGGGTCAAAACGACTTGGAATAGCTTCTAAAAAGGTAATCACTTATTTCCCTTACACTTTTTCTTGCTTTCTGGGTGTTTGAAGTGAGTTTGGTGCATTTTTTGCTGCATTTGTATATTTCTGTTCCTGGAAATTAAGAACAGTCGTACGACTGTTCTTGGTTTTCATGAACAGTCGTACGACTGTATATACAGTCGTACGACTGTTCTTAATTTCCAGATTTATTTTCTTCAGTTTTTAATTTAAATTGATTTTTGGTGAAATTCTGACCCTGAACTGATTACAGTCGCACGACTATAAACTACAGTCGTACGACTGTAATCCTTGTTCCAGAATCAGAATTTTAGCTTTTATCCGTGAAAAATTTCCAAAAAATCCTAAAAAAATTAGAAAACCCCAAAAATCATCAAAATGAATTTTGTTGTGTGCATCACGACCGTAGATTCAATTTTTAGTAAAATTGCATTTAGAACAATTCAACGACGGAGACCCAGTTCTCCCGAAAACCGACCCACTTAATATATAAAAATGCATGTAAACCGGAAAAATGTCTTCAAAAATGATTTTCTCACAAAACCAAAAAAATACAGGGACGTTTCAAAATGTTTTCCAGGTCTAATCGGGCCGGTTAGCCGAGCCAACCCGGTTATCCCATAAATGCATGCCCCCAATTCTCGATTTCCCAATTCTGTCTGCTTGAGTCCAACTTGTGGCGTGCCATATAAATTGTGCTAACCTTTTGTGTTGCAGGTTTTAATTTCTTTTATTTTTATTTTTATTTTTGATGTATTTTAATAGATTAAATCGTGTATTTAGGCGGTTGTATTTTTTAGATTTTCGTGTATTCTAGGCGATTGTATAAGTGAGGCGAGAGTTTTCATTTTTCTATTCGATTTAGTTGTAAGCCAATTAATATTTATTCCTTTTCCCTATTTTTGTATTAAATATTTTGTATGCGCGCTGCATGTTTATTTCTTCAATAAAATGGACTTTAGATTTTGAAATACCATTGAGAACATTGGCAATATTTATTTTAATTAGACACGAAATAAGGGACTTGTCCGGACCCGAATCTCTGGATAGTGTAGCGACCGTTCGTCCGGTTCAGCTACATAAGAATTTCCCGGTTGAGCTGAGCCGGGTGGCGACTCTACAATATTCATTGAGACTTAGGTCTCGGTTCCTTTATTTATTAATTCTATTTATTTTCCAAAACGCGGATTTCTATTATAAAAACCCCACGCGAGGGAGGGGCTTGCCCGAGATCGAGGCGCCCCATTCCGAAAGGGAGTCCCGCGTCCCGTCGAAAACGCGTCGCCCGCTCACACCGATTGGTCCGAATCCACTTCACGTTTATCCGTGAAAAAGGTGACAGTAGCTTTCATCACCGAGGTTGGGAAAAAAACCCATGCTCACAACGGTGAGAGAAAAAAAGCACTAACTTTTCATAAGGGACACCTAGGAGTTAGTTTCAGACCTCTACCCTCAGCTCCTGCATAGATCAAACCAAGCAATGCTTAGTACAAGTGTGAGCATGGATTTTTTCCAACCTCTATGATGAAGCCATATTAGTTATCCATTATCTTGAGTTGCCAGGAGACATCGACCTGAGAAGCAAGGTTCGAATTCTAACTCATGTCGGAACAGACTGAAAATTTTCAAAAAGCCAAAAGGAGAAAGCTAATTTCAAAAGTTAGGCCATATAGCTTCAGTGAAGGTGAGTTAGGCTGTATCAATAAGGTTTAAGCTACAAAAGAAAGCTGCTTAAAGTGGAAACAATGTATTTAAGAGTAAAGCCGTACGACTCAATTTTAAGGCCGTACGGCCTAATTTTGGAAACTTTAGGCCGTATGACCTATCTTCAAAAGCAAAAACAGTGAAGCTAATTGCCCCACTTTCACAAACAAAGTATAAAAGGCTTTTTTTTTTCTTTCTGAATAGCAAACATCATTACAGACGGAAGAACAAGATTACACAAAAGACTTAACTCTTAAGCTCTTAACCCTTAACCTTTACTGATCATCATCTTTAACATGAAAACTAACAAAAATCCCAACTTATGAACCATCCTTGAGAATTCAACACCAAAAAGCTCACTTCTATACACAGACAACCGCGAATCAAGGTGACTTGCAGCTGTTTTCCGTTTCTTGGTGAGTTTCGGTTTGAATTCAATGAGTTAGAACTCATTGTGGCTTCGAGGATCGAATTCGAGCCCTCAATCGAGTCTGGATAAACACATCAAAGGTAACTTTTGAGAGGCCATAAAATCCTTCATTTTCATTTATGCATTGATTGATATCCTTGTGTTGTGTTGTTTTGGCTTAAAGTACGGCCTATCTTGAACGATTATTAAGTCGCATGGCTCATTTGTGGCCTATGAGTTTTGTAGTTTAAAATTCCTCTATTTCAAGGATCTTTGGTTTTGTGAAATCCAGGTGAAAATCTATGATTTTTGAGTTTAACCCATAGGTAGACCCCTAAAGGATCTTAAGATCAAGAGGAGAAACACCAAAAATGAATTTCTACATTTTAAAATTCAAATTGGAAAATCTTTTTTTTTTTTTGTCGAAGATAGGTTGCACGGCCTTATTTTCTTGAAAAATAAAGTCGAACGGCTTTATTCATATGAATTCGAGTTGTATGATCCAATCTTTCCTATGATCAACATATTAGGCCGAATGGCCTATCTTTAGCGTGTTGAGTCGTACGACTCATATTTTAAGCCACATGGCTCTTCTTTATTTTTCAGAATCGATTTTAGTTTTTTGTTTATTCATTTAGGTATTATTTATTGTTGAAAATTGATTTTGGGCATTTATATGCTTTACGACATAGTTTCATTTGAGAGAATTGTTAGGACACGCACGAAAGAAATTTTCAGTAGATTCCTGTATGCCCAACCCACCTTTTGCATGCGTAATAATAAGTAAATTGACAAAAAAAATTGTTTTCCAAAATCATTTTCTCCAAATCAAAATACAGGGAGTTTATAAAAATGTTTTCCAGGTCTAATCGGGTAAACTTGCCAGGTTTTTCTGATTATCCTCTAAATGCTTAACCCCGAGCTATTTGGATATCCCATTTTGTCCTATTGGAGTCCAACATGTATATATTTTATTTGTACCACTAACCTTTGTTTTGCAAATAGATGTATGTTAGGTTAGATGTATGCTAGCTTTCTATTTTTAGCTTATTTCATGTATTTAAGCAATTGTAAATATTAGAACTTGTGTAAACGAGGCGCTTGTATCCTAATTGTATCCCCTAGGTTAGTTTATTGGACCCGGTTGTAATAACTTTATTTCTCAATTTTATTTATCACTTTCTATATTTATTATGCTTTTCTATATTAGCATATAGCAATATAATTAGGGTTGAATACAGAATAAGAATTAAATAACAAAAAGCGCATATTTGGTATGGTTAAAAGTTAATTCAAAATGAAGTAGAAACAGGTAGTTTGTTCGAACCAGAATCTCTATCTTAAAGGTATAGGAATCCTTGTCAAGCTTGGCTATACCACAATTTCTTGGTAAGAGCTAAACCGGGTGGCGACTCTTGTCAACCTTTAAGGTGCGAGGAATTGGTTTCTTTCATTTCTTTTTGTTTCGCCTTTTCCAAAACCTCCAAAACCCATTTTCTGAAAACCCTAGATCCAAAACATATTTTAAAAACCCTTCCGCACGGCCTCACGGCCCATTGTCTCGATTATCAACAGCTCATAGTGGCGACTTCGTTGGAGATTGATTTTATAAAATTAAGAGACAAACATTGAAATTGCATTATCTGAAATAAGTGAACTTTACCCATTTGTGCTTTTTTTTTTGCATCAAATCATGAGTAATTGTGCATTCACGTTCCTAAAATTCCTTTATTCACCCCGATCTACTATTGTAGTGTAGCTGAAGGACAAAAAGCTTTTCAGGACACGGATATCGTGTCTCACTCATAGCCAAGTACGAAACCCTTCTTTTGAACCCTTAAGTAGGGAGAAGTGAGGAGTATATCTTACTATGAGAGCCTTGATTTTAACCCTAGAAAGCCTTAGTAATTTCCCATAAGATATCCAAAACTTTAAAAATTACATTTTTGAGAGATGCCTTTGTTATCTCTTGATGATGACAAAGAGACCCAAAATCTATGGCAATTTTGTATCGACTAATTATGGACAAATGAGGTTGGAAGGATGTGCATCTTTATGCATGTTCTGTGCTCAATGTCTGCTTGATGTGTAGGATTTAATTTCTTTTGTGCATAAAGCATAATGTGTGACATACATACACGACTAATCCTTTTTATGCAACCACTTTTATTCATGTGACGTAAAGCATGTTGAAAGCTTCCATGTCCAAACATTACCATTTAAGGAGAAGTTTACATTATCTTGCATAAGCACATAAATGCCGACATATCCTGTAACTCAAGCCTTATACAACGGCAACACTATCAAACCTGTACTATCAAACCTGATTCTATTAAACTAGTTTCTATCAAACCTGTACTATCGAACCTAACTCTATTAAACTTGTTTCTATCAAACCTATACTATCAAACGTGACTCTATTAAACCTGTTTCTATTAAACTTTTTTCTAATAAACATGTATTATCAAACCTGTTACTATCAAACCTGATTGTATTAAAACTGTTTCTATCAAACCTATATTATCAAACTTAACACTATCAAACCTGATTCTATTAAACCTGTTTTTATCAAACCTGTTGACTTTAGTTTTGATGATCACAAGATTGACATTTAAATAAATTAAAGAGCTTTATGAGTTAAAATGTTTTTATAATCTACAAAAACTCTTTAAGGCATTTTAAGCTTAAATGAATACTTGGTTTATCTTATGATTTGAGGATCAACTCTCTTGGCCATACTAAGTTTATAGCATAAAAAGAATGATATATGGTTATTAGCTCAATATATATATATATATATATATATATATATATATAAATATAATTGAGCTTATGTTTGCTTATAAGATAAAAGGATTTGAGATCATTATATTTCGACCACACACACACACACACACACACACACACACATACACACACACACACATATATATATATATATATGCTTATAAGATTGAACTCATGTTTGATTATGAGGTGAAAAATTCTTATGATCAATTCGGCTACATATATTGAACTCATGTTTGCTTATGAGGTGAAAAGAATTGAGATCAATATTTTAAGTCATATATGCTTATAAGTTTAAAGTCCTAAAAGTTAATAGCTTACCACTTATGACAACTTAGCATTTTACTATAAATGATGTGACTTTATAATTTGAGTTTGAAACCAAAGCTAAATGAGTCTTCAACTTGAGATCACCTATGGATAAATAGTCAACTTTTATCTCAAGCCTTAAGACCAACTATATCTGTGTCTTAAAAATCTCTCTCTCTCTCTCTCTCTAGCTAGGGTTTGATACATAGGTTACACATGCTTTTCACTTTTCAAATTTTGTCACATGACTTTATTATGTAAAGAACTCACATACACTTTTCTTTATGGCATTATTGATTGAGAATCAAAAGTAAAAACGGCCATAAAACTTTTATCATTTAAGATCAATGACTATCTTTCTTTATGGATGCTTATCACTTGTCTTCTTTAAGCGATGAAACTAACGGCCATATACTTCTTGTGACTTGAAGCTAACGGTCATCATCTTGTAGAAGGTGTATCAAATGGCTATAATTTCTATTTTCTTATAAAAAGGATGAAGGAGACTTGAAGGCATGGGAGGACAAATCAAGAAATTCTCACACTTTAAGCATTCAACTCATAAGTCTTCCAAATTCCCAAAAAGATCAAAGAGAAGAGGAAAAATATTGTTTCATTCAAATATTCACATATTCGGGAATTGTATTTTCACATAAGGTTGTGTGAAGGGGGTTTACTTTGTTGGTAGTGAGATCAACAAAGACTGTAAAAGTGTGGTGTTTAAGCTTCGAAAAAGCATAAGTAGAGTTTGTTACTTAAGCTCCAAAAAGTAGAGGTAGATGTTTGATACTTAGCCTGCAAAAGTATTGAGTTTGTTACTTGAACTCGTAAAAAGTAACATAGGCTTGTTTCCTGCCCATAAAGGGAATGTTAATGGAAATCTCAGGCCGTTGGCTTGGGGACTGGACGTAGACCTGTTGGGTCGAACTAGGATAAAACTCGGCGTCTACATTTTTCTATCCCTACTCTCTTATTATTTTATGCTATTTAATTTCTTGCAATTTAAATTAATCGCTTTAGTATTTAAAGTTATTTTTTATAAAAGCAATTTTATATTCACAAGTTTTATTATAGTAATTAATTCCACATTTAGTTTAAAACTTCTTTTTGAAATAGAAACTTGTGTTTTTATAAAAAGGATTTTTTAAGAGAGTCTGCAAATTTTTATTCACCCTACAGTACTATTCACCCCCCCTTAGTACTATAACTAGCCAGTTGGGACCGTCAAAACCTGTTTCTATCAACCTGTATTATTAAACCTGACTCTATCAAACCTATTTCCATCAAACATATACTATTAAACTGGTTTCTATCAAACATGTACTATCAAACTTGTTTCTATCAAACCTGTACTATCAAACCTATTTCTATCAAACATGCATGTTTCTATTAAACCTATACTGTTAAATCTATTTCTATCAAACCTGTGCAATTGTTGCACTGTAAACCTGTTTTTATCTCCCAAATCTACTTGTCATGCATTTAGACCATATGAAGTATCCTTTCGCAAGTATCATCTTGCTTCGACCCATAGGTACCATGTGTGTCATTTTTTTATGGTGTAAACTCATACACCTTGTCATGATTGTAGCAATTCTTTCACAAGTATCATCTTACCCCAATTTGTGGACGCCTTCGTGTCATTTGTCCATTTGGCATAAAAATTTGTGTCAATCATTTATGTATAGAATTCTTTCGCAAGTAATGTCTTGCTCCCATTCATGGCTCCTTTAGTGGCCACCATTCCTTCCACACAAACGCGTGCAATATAACATTCTTGCTTGGTGTTGAGTAGCTCTAGTACATGAAGGTGTGAGCAGGCGATCCTCGAATAAAATATTGGACTACAGTGAGATCGAGTCGGGGGTTCTGGATATTTTAGAAAATTTGGTTTTGTATAGAAAAACTTGGTTTTAGGAAATGTGGTTTTCGGGGTTTTGAAAATATTAAGACAAAACAAAGAAACATAGGAAACCAATTCTTCATGCCTTAAAAGTTGACAGGAGTCACCACACAGCTCAGCTCTTACTGGGAAATTGTGGTATAGCTATGCTCGACAGGGATTCCTATACCTTGAAGATAGAGATTCTGGTCCAAACAAATGACTTATTTCTACTTTATTATGAAATTACTTTAACTATACTAAATTTGCACTTTTTGTTATTTTATTCCCTATTAAATATTCATCCCTAGAGATTGACTATATGCTCATACGAAAAGCCGTAAATAAATTCAAAAAGTGATAAATAGATTCAAAAAATAAAATTATTACAACCAAATCGAATAAAATAACCTAGGGGATACATTTGATAAAAATAGGATAGGGGTACAATTACTTAATTTACATGAAGTAATATAAAAATAGAAAGCTATCATTCATCTAACCTAACATACATGTACCTGCAAAATAGGGGTTAGTGATACAGATAAACATAAGCACATTAGACTTAGATATGATAGAATGGAATATCCAGATAGCTCATGGCATGCATTTAGGGGATAATCAGGGAAAACCCCGATAGGTTTACCCGATTAGACCTGGAAAACAATTTTATAAATGCCCTGTATTTTTTGATCTAGAGAAAATGGTTTTGGAAAACAATTTTCCCAATTTATATATTTTTCATTTAGCATCACCATGTGGGTCGATTATCCAGAGATTTATTGGAAACCTTTTTCATGCAGGTCCTAAAAAATTGTTCAAAATTAAATCTAGTTCAATAAAGCGCATAAACACCCAAAACTAATTTTATAAAAAATGTATGCATAATGAATAATAAAAGTAAATAAATGTTATGCTATGAAATCAATTTCTGAAACCACGGGGTTCGAAAACAAGTTAAATATGGATCTTGGGATCTAGATTTAATGATAAAAACAATTTTCTTTTTGTGATTTTAGCACATAGAAATTCATTTTAGGATTTTCTCCTTTTGAGTTTTATGATCCTTTGGGGGTCTATTAATTGATTAGACGAAGAAATTAGAGATTTTCACCCGGATACATAAAATAAAAAATCCCAAAAAATAGAGAAGATTTGATACATGGCTCATGGGCCATGATGAGCCGTGTGGCTCAACACTTCTCCAAGATTGGCTGTGAGGCCCAAAAGATGGGCCGTACAACCCTATTCTTAAAACTTACAAAAAACTGTTTTTCGTTTTTTCTCAATTTGGCAATGCACATACAAATCAAACAATGCATAATGAGATAGGATTTTATAGCCTCTCAGAGATTACCTTTAACTTGTTTATCCAGATTTTTGGTAAATGATTCGAATCCGTTTCTTGAAACTTTTGAATCTAGTGTAACTCGTGAAAACGAACAAAAACTCGCCTGATATCGAAATGTAGCCGTGTACAACTCCAAACCAAGGAGTTTTATGTATGGGAATGAGGTTTGGTGTTTGAAAGGGTTAGGTTTAGTTTGGTTTTGGGTATTGGAGCTTAAGAAAATGGTTGATAATGGAGATGTTGAAGCTTAAGGCAATAGTTGTAGAGAAGAGAAAAAATTGAAGTAGTAGATGAGACTTAGGTCATAGGAATTTATGAAAATTTGGTAAGTATGATTAGTTGATTTTCTTTTGCTAACTTCTGTTGTAATACATCTCCCATCTTAGTAATGATGTCATGGTTTTGAGAAATTCTTTCTTTAATCTATAAAAGCGGGCTAATTTTGCCATTTGATTTCTTAAGAGATGGATTGTATGGCCCATCTACATTCCAAATTGGGTCGTGTGGCCTATATGTTGGGTCGTATGGTTTATCCTTGAATCCCCACTGTATCAATTTAAGCAGCTCTCTTCCACGACCTAACCCGTACAAATTGAATCGTGCCTCCTCTTGAGATGGGTCGTACTACCCATCTTAAAACAATGAAGATCCCTTTTTCGATTCTGTCAGTTTTTGTTTCGTTTCGACACGAGTTAGAATCTATTCCTTCTTTCTCGAGTCAATATTTCAAACAATTTCAGATAAAGGATAATAAAAAATCATCATCATAGAGGTCGGAAAAAAATTCATGCTCACAGTAGGTGAGAGGTCTAGTCATTCATCATAACATAACATTAGTTGGCATACACTACATATCATGCATACGCGCATACCATGCCATGTTCTGTACTATGATTCGTCATTCATCACAACATAATTGCAGGATCCTAATGTTTGTTAATTTGACAGTTAAGTCATGGAAAAGTGTAGGAATTTTCACTGTGTAAAATAAAAATATTTCAACGGAAGCAATTGATTTTGCGCTCAAATCCAACCTACGAAACATTCAAATTAGGAAGAAACGACTCAACGATAAATGAATTTTAAATCACCTGATTTACAAAGCTTTCTCTGCAAATTTCCGAGTAGGAAATCTCTACTCTCACACACGCAGGCCTCGAACGATTAGATGAGTGTGCTAGCACTGGACGAAAAGCAACTATGGCCAAAACCCTAGAACCTACAAGGGGGGCCGAAATTCTCTGTGTACAGGGATGTAAAATTTCTAGTCTCTTTTTCCTATTGGGAATTAAAGTTATAAGGGACTATTTATACTCCAGGTTAATTAGGTTTTAATTTAATTAAACGTTATGTTAAAATCTTAATTAAATTACAAATCCATGAAACTTATGGTATAATATTGATGTACCCTTAAATTAATTTATGTCAAAATCCAATTTTGACATAATTATATTTTAGCCTCAATTTATTTATTGCACTATGCAATAAAATAAATTAACCTAAATATAAGTAACCTATGATCTCAAAATCCAATTTTGACAAATTATATTCTAATTAAATTATTTATTATACCATTGATGCGTGATAAATACACACGAATAGAAGTAAGTGCACTTCGTCGCTCAAGTAATACAGAGTAAGAAAGATGTCGATCCCACGAGGACTAATTATGCCAATCCTAAACACAATTGGGTTTTTATTAACCTAGGCGGAGAGAGTAAAATTATTGGCTTTTGTTTGTGAATAAATTACTAATTAAAACAATTAAATTAAAATTGAGAATGAAACAAAGTTATATAAGAGAAATTTAATGAGAAAGCTAACTAAGGTGTCCGGTTTCACTTAGCATTAAGTCCAGCAATATTTTATATTATGCAATTAATTCGATTAAATTCCAAAATGGCGATTTCCATAAATAATCAATACCGGTTAGGCCTATTAATTCTAATTCTTAACCTAAACACTTAAACCTCTTAGTTCTAAGCGTCAAGCCAGAAAGCATTAAGTCTAAGAAATCCTAGCACTAACTAGTGAGCCACTAGAGCAATGGTCATGCAAAAGTCATGTTGTATGATTCCGTTAATCTAGTCCTTTGGTCAATTATAGATTAACTATGAACATTAGAATTGATGGTCACGCATCCAAAGCATTAAACATACACAACACAATATTGGAAAATAATACGAATGAAATTACATTAAACATAAAATAATTACATGGAACAATTGCTAAGATCCACCATAGCCTTAGCTATGGTGGAATTAGTTCATCACTAAACTAATAACACAAAAATGGATTAAAGAAAACATGGTAAAGAGAAAGGTTTAGAGAAAACTAGAATCAAAGTAGTTGATGTATGGATCGTTGAGATGAAAAGATGAATGCTCCTCTGAACCCTAGCTCCTAAACACGTTCTCCCAATCCGTTCTTCCAAGAGAGAAAATAAGAATCAAATCTGAAAAGTTAACTCTAAAACTCTAAAACTACAGCTGAATGATGCATAATCCCCTTTTCTAACTCTCCCCTCCTAAAACAAAAAGGGAAGAAGAGTCCTCCTCAGAGTCAAAAACCCTTCCTTCTTTTAAGGGAATTACCCAAAAAAAAAAGAAAACATTCCTCCTTTGATAAGGAGTCCATTAGCTATCAAGATTTCTCAGCCAAAAGACTTCTTGTTCTCTCCTCAATAAGACCAAACCCACAGCTTTTCCTTGGCCCATCATGAACGTAGGCCCAAATCACCAAATCAGCTTTAAAACACCAAAATCAGCACCTCCCAGGGCATGGTCACGCCTTAGGACTGCTCCTGGGCTGTTTTAAGTCAATTTTGCTCCTTTATCATGCACTTTTAGCTCCATTCTCTTCTTAGGGGTCCTAACAAGGAAAATACATAAAAAGGAAGTAAAATATGCCTTAAATAAATAAAATCAACAATTAAAGCACAAAAACAAAGGCCAAATAAGTATATAAAATACACTTATCAACCATATAATAATCAATTTAATATGAATATAATTTAAATCCTATAAAAGTCAAAATCCAATTTTGGATAGTTATATTTTAGTTGATTTATTTATTGTACCATACAATAACTAAATCAATATAAATATATTAATTGCTCTTCAATTAAATATATATCCAATATATATTTATGTCCTAAACATCCAATCTTGACCTATGTGTGCGATCTGATAGGTTCATCTTTATGTTGGCAGTGTGCCCCAAACCTTTAGACCGATAAACTATAGGTAGGTTCTAGCAAACCATTATAGCCTCCAATTCTGATGAATATATCTTTTAGACATATATACCTTGAAGCCTATTTCTTATACATCCCATTCCCAATGGATATCTCTATACTGCCAGTACCATGACTAAGTCATCCCCTATGGTTGCAAGTACATTTCTTGATAGTAAGTAGACCGATGAACGCAATCACTTAATCACCTAGTAATTAAGTATTGAGTTTAACTAAACACTTCTTAGTCTCAGTCATTAAGTGGCCGGTGATATCACGATCTCATTTAAGAGATTGAAATTTCCCTTCACCTTGCTTATGACCTTAAGGTATTCACTGGCATACCTAATCTGTTGGGAAATGCCCTAGTCCTCAGGCGTTGGTCCTTGTTATGTATCATACATTATTGGATATTTTATTGATTTATGTATCATACATTTTTGTCGTTAAATAAAGGCATAATCTATTTTATTTATTTCTTGTGAAATGAACGTAAATAAAGTATCAAATGGTCATATCAATATTGATGTTGTCAAGTGTCATGCACTTGGCAGTGAGACCATGAATAGGGAAACAGTATAACCACGAAGCCATCCCTAGTCTATTCCAATCATGGGAATAAATGAACAACAGACTAGAATTACCTTGATTGTATGGTGGTGTCTTACTGACCATAGTACATGGATTGTAAATCAGGTACTTATTTACATGTAATGGGACATGGTACTGGATAGATCCACTAACGAGAAATCCACATGGTAAAGTATCACAAGTAATTCTTATGTAGTACTTATATTGGACCTTTGACCTGACCACATTACAAAATTGTATGTGACCTTGTACACTTTGACATGCACCTAACGGGCCTATAACAGGGCACCAAGTATGGGTATGGTTGGGTGTGTCAATGAGCATGGCAAGATCATGAATGTACAGAAGGGATATGTCACTCAGTGTTTCACTGAGAAGATATCACTTGCCTATTAATGAGTGGGACTGATAAGAGTGTAGCCACACCCGAATAAGCCAGATCTTATTTAAGAGTATCAATTCACTTGGTATCAAGTAAACATTCGGACACAAAAGAGGGTGATAAAACCATGCCTCCGTGTTGGACTTCGATATCAATGACACGGGGTATATAAGCTATACTACATGTTTATGACTTCCATTAGATTGCAGTCTCCGTCTTAATTGGGAGCTGTTATGGCTTGCTAGAGCCCAACTACAGTCTGTGGGTCGTGGGCCCACTACCAACATAAAGATGGCACACAGGATCGTACACATTGAATGTCTAAACAAGCACTTAACAGATCACTTATATATCTAGATTATATTAACAAGTGGGGAAAGAAATGGATTAAATTATAGATCAATTGGATTGATCAAAATAATTTAATTAATAGGAATTGATTATTTCATAGAATTAATTGAATAATTGAATGAATTAATTTTATGATTTAATTTCCTGGTTGGAAATTAAATTAATATATATATATAGGTTATATATATTATTTTTTAAATTAAGTCTAAATAACTATTGGGTTAATTTTAATAGACCAGTTGCATATAATTAACATGATATAAATTATCATATGGTATGATTTAATTTATTACATAAAATTAAATCAATTGGAAATTAACTTTTAACCCATAATAAAGGGTTTATGCATTATAAATTCACATTGAAGAAAGTAAACCAAAACCTAATTTTCATATTGAACATTTCAGCCCCCTCTCCCCTTGCTCTCTAGATCTAACGCTAACACGGGAGTTGGTTCTATAGCCGTTCATGAATTAAGCATGGAGAGAATCTCCTTGGTTCTTTAGCAGTCTTTACAAGAGACAGAAAAGGTGAGAATTTAATCTCTTTATTCTCATTTATCTTGATTTTGATTTCATCTACATAAGCTCCTGCTTTCGGATTCTAGAAAATTGAAAATGGCTTTCGCTGCTTTCGATTCGATTTTCAAGGACGAATCCCAATAGTGGTTTTAGAGCTGGCTTATGATTCGGTGAAATCTTAATTGGTTGCATCTCATGTTTTTAAATTTGATTGATTTTGGTTTGGGATCCTCAATTGGATTGGGTTTTTTATTTTTCCCAATGGTTTTCATAAACTGAAAATTGGATGAATAATTGGTTTATCTTGTTTTTGAGTTTCTGTTTATGTGTATTTTATTTTGTTTTAAAGACCTTTAGCTAAGGGAGCACATTCTTTGGGCAGTGTAATCCTGGTAGTCTTGTTGAGGATATGTGATGACTGTCGGGGAGAAAGTGGTGGCGTTCTTTGCGACGGTTCCACTGGGGAATAGTGCAGAGGATCCTGCTAGAGAATAGTGGAAGGGCTCCCACTAGGGAATAGTGGAAGGGTTCCCGCTGGGGAATAGTGGAAGGGTTCCACCTCTCTGCCCCTAGGAATGGTGAATCTGGAAGTGCTCTAAATTTTGCCTGAGCTGCTCGATGTGGCTTTTCAGCTCAGCGAGCTGCTCTAACTTTTGCCTAAGGCGCCTTTTTGATTTTCACCTTAGCGAGCCCTTTTTCTTTAGGTCTGTGTGTATTTGAATTTGGATTTATTTCAAATTCTTCGGCCATCCCAAGAAATGGTGCGTTAGATCTAGAGGATAAGAAAAGATTGTAGATTACATGTATTTTGCATTTTTTCATTGTTAAATAATGCAAGATTTTTAACCAATTAAATGCAAAGTGCTTTCTTTAAATGGATGTTTAGGGGAGATAACTTTGTTTATGCATTTGACATAACCATACAAATATATTTAAACAAAACATCACACTTTATTGCTAGAATTAGCATTAGTACACTTGAAGAGATTGGTTCCCAAAATGGTATACATTCCACACAGAACTAGAATTCCTCACCATTCGTCCCTTTCGGATTTTCCAACTGATCATTTTGCCTCGCATCTTAACTTTTGCCTAGGCTACCCTTTTCGAGTTTTCAACCTAGTAGACTTTTTTTTTAAAACATGGTAAGGCTTCAGGTGATCTTAGTTGATAGGATTTGCAAATTCATTCCCATCCATGTCTGTGATGCTTACAGCACCCTTTGATATCACTTTCTTTACGACATATGGACCTTCCCAATTTGGCCGAAATTCCCCTCGAACATCGACGTTTTTAGGCCTCAACTGCTTCAGAACTAAGGCCCCAGCTTTCAGGTGTCGTCTAGGATACTTCACTTTCTGGTTATAGACTTTAGCCATTCAACGTTGATACATCTACAAATGATCGAGTGTTTTCAACCGCTTTTCATCTAACGCTACCAACTGCTCATATCTAGCTTGAACCCATCCTGTTTCTGGTAACTGAGCTTCCAAGGCTATTCTGAGTGACTTGAGTTCCATTTCCACTGCCAACACTGCTTCCATCCCGTATACCAAGGCGTAGGGTGTCTCGCCAATTGGTGTTCTGACACTGGTTCTATAACCCCAAAGAGCATATGATAGCTTATCAGCCTAGTCTCTGTAGGTGGTTACCATTTTTTATAGGATCTTCTTAATTGACTTGTTAGCCGCCTCCACTGCGCCATTACCCTGTGGTCTATATGGAGAAGACCTATGATGTTCGATGCCATGTTTTGTGAATAGCTTAGCTATTGCCCCTTGGAATTGCACCCCGTTATCAGTCACTACATGGTGAGGGATTCCGTATCGAGAGAGGATGTTCTTCTGAATGAACTTAACCATTTGCTTTGCTGTCACACTGGAGAAGGACTCTACTTCCACCCATTTTGAGAAATAGTCGACCGCAACCACTATGAACTTGTGCCCATTAGATGTTGCGGGATGAATTTCTCTTATCATGTCGATTCCCCACGCCGAGAATGGCCAAGAAGATGCTAGGTTCTGTAGTTCAAGTGGTGGCAGATGACCGATATCAGCATAGATTTGGCATTCGTGACACCTTCTTACCTCCTTCACACAATCGAACTACATTGTCATCCAGAAATATCCCTGTCTCATTATCTTTCTGGCCATAGCAATCCCATTCATATGCAGCCCGCAGGATCCTATATGTACTTGCTGCATTACAGTTTCTGCTTCTTGTTCTATCAAACATCTTAGACGGACCCCATTCGCAGTTCTTTTGTAGAGCTTATCTTCGAAGATTCTGAACTGGCTGGATAATCTCCTTAATGAAATCTTATCAGTAGTATTAGCCCCTTCTAGATACTTTCCCTCTTTCACATACTAATAAATGTCAAAGAACCACGACTTTTCTTCAGCTATTAATTCCATCACCTCATGCACATCAAAGCAGGGTTGCTTGGAAATTGCTATAACCAGAGGTTGCATTTGTGTCTTCTCTGGATCTTCCCACATAGAGGACAATGTTGCTAGTGCATCCGCCATTTTATTCTCCTCCTTGGGAACATGTCTGAACTCACACTGGCCAAATAACCCTCTTCTGTACTGCAGTAGCTCTAAATAGGACCGTAAAGCCTCTTCTCTCAGATCCTAGTCACCTTGCGCTTGCCTAATTACCAAAAGTGAATCCCCAACAATCAAGACATCATCTACCCCTATTGTTAGGAGGGCTTCCATTCTGAATAAGCATGCTTCGTATTCTACCCCATTGTTATTTATGGGAAAGTCCAACCTCTTCGACAATGGAATGACCTCACCATCTGGTGTTGCTATGATTACCCCAATTCCAGCACCCTTTCTGTTTATAGCACCATCGAAGCACATAACGCATCTCCTCACTTCTACTACAGCTACCTATTCGTCAGGGAACTCCAGATTCTCCATGAGATTCGATTCTGATGGCTGATTTGCTAGGAATTCTGCCACAGCTTGCCCTTTGATGGTTTTCCTAGTAATGTATTCAATGTCGAATTTTGACAAGAGTAGTAGCCATCTAGATAGTTTTCCAACCAACACTAGTGTTTTATATAGATATTTGATCGGGTCCACTTTAGCCATGGCTTGTACCTTGTATGACTGAAAGTAGTGGCGCAACTTCTTAGTCAGCCAGATCATTGCTACACATGTCTTCTCTACCAGTGTGTACTTGGTTTCATATTCTAGAAGCTTCTTGCTGAGATAATAAATAGGATACTTCTTCCTTCCATCTTGTTCCTGCGCTAGCATTGCCCCTGTGGAGGAATCTTTGACAGCTAAGTACAAAATCAAAGGCTTTCCTGGAGTTGGTGGGCTCAGAACCGGTGGATTTAACAGGTAAGCTTTGATCTTTTCGAAAGCTAACTGACATCTGTCATCCCATACAATCAGCTAATCTTTTCTCAATAGCTTGAAAATTGGCTCACACACTGAAGTTAACTGCGCTATGAACCGACTAACATACTGCAAGGAACCCAAGAATGACCGGACCTCCTTTTCTATCTTAGGGGCTAGCATATCTCGAATGGCTTTGATTTTGTCTGGATCCATCTCTATTCCCCTTTGGCTAACCACATGACCCAGCAGCTTCCCTGACGTAAACCCAAATATGCACTTCTTAGGATTGAGTCGCAGGTTATATTCTCTAATACGTGTAAGAAATCTATCCCAGATAGCGGGGTGCTCCTTTCGGGTCATTGATTTAACAAGCATATCATCGACATACACCTCTACTTCTTTGTGAATCATGTCATGCAGCAACATTGTGACAACCCTCTGGTAAATGGCCCCAGTATTTTTCAACCCGAAAGGCATTACTCTGTAGCAGAAAGTGCCCCACTCCGTGATGAATGAAGTCTTCACCTTTTCAATAACATCTATTAGGATCTGGTTATATCCCGAAAATCCATCCATAAAAGAGTACATTACTGTCTTAGCTGTGCTATCTATCAAAACATCAATGTGAGGTAAGGGGAAGTTATCTTTCGGACATGCTTTGTTCAAGTCCCTGTAGTCGACACACACTCTGACCCTTTCGTCTTTCTTAGGCACTGGCACAATGTTCGCTAACCATTCTATGTATTCTACCACCTCGAGGAACTTAGCTTCCATCTGCTTATCCACTTCTTCTTTTACCAATGCAGCCCATTCTGGTCTCAACTGGTGGATCCTAGGCAAAGTAGTGAAACTAAACCTAGAGTCACACAACTAAGGCAGTGTACCTATCGTTGACAAGTAATAATTCTGGTTGGTCCAGGTATCGATTCCATAGAGAAAAATATTCTACAAACACTAAACTACTCGGGTTCCTTGCGTGTCCTAGGCGGAACTTAATTTTGGGTCTGATTATGCTAACAACTAAATTATCCTACTCCTAGTTGATCTATCCCAGCTTACTTTGCACTTGAATTTGGGTTATCAATTAGCGGTTTACCGACCTATGAATGCTAATGGAGATGGCTTTATCAATTAATTAAAATAGATGAATTTAACTCAACAATTAACCCTTAATTATATTCTTTCGATAATTCAACCTAGCGTGTCTAGATCTTTTAGGTCCTTAGCCGGTTTCCCTTATTTGGAGGCGGTCTAATTCTAAAGCTCAAAAAATAGGGGCACGTAAATTTCATAGTGTCGTCAATACTAATGGTTTCCTAGGCGTCAATCTAAGAAATGCCACAAATATGAACTTAATAAATTAAGATCTTATGAGACTAGATTATCATTAAAGGAATTGCATAAAGAAAAGGTGTAAAAATTGAAATTAAATTGCAATCAATTGTATTAATCAAGAAAGATGGTAAGAATTCAATGTTTACAACCAAACATAATCAATTGAGGAATCAAAACTAACTAATCGAATTACAAAAGAGAAGAAGAGGAACTTATGCCCTTTTGGTCCGATTAACCGGATTCCGACGGTTGTGAAGATGCTTGGGGTGTACCTCTATAGATGAACTCAATCCGGAACCAAGAACGTCGTAAAAGGGGAAGGTTCAAAGCAAAACTTCTACCAATTGAGGGTTCAAACTCAAAGAAACAAATAGTTCAACCAAATAAACCTAGCTACAAGTTTGTGCTTTACACTTTAAAAGTCTGGAAAAAGATCCAAAAAACTTAGAAAATAACCTATTTATACGGCTAGGTTAAAACCACTAAACAGAAAAGATGAAAGTAGGGCAACAGCAGAATTCCAGAGCTCGGCACGCCGTGCTGATGGTGGCGACACGCCGTGCTGTGTAGAATTGAGGTTGGCACGCTGTGCTGGTGGTGGTGGCACGCCGTGCTGTGTAGATTTGGGGGTGGCACGTTGTGTTGGTGGTGGTGGCATGACATTGTGCCGATCCACTGGATTCTTTCCCTTGGCACGCTGGAATGGCACGCCGTGCCCTCATTGCGGCATGCCGTGCCACCTTGCTTTTCAACACTTCAAACTCTTCTTCGCCGCCGCCGCTCCAACTTTCGGTCCGGGTCATAATGCCTGTCCAAACAAACATAAAGAAACATAACCGCACCACAGCCACGGACCACAAAAATGACGCATTATCCAAAATTACAAAAACACCCCTAAAAAACACGAAAAATACTAAAAGTTATGAAAATCTAACCAAAACATAAAAATCACAAAATATGCAAAACCAAATAAGCATTCACACAAAGGACTCTAAAAAATTACCGTTTAAACCACGAAATTGCCTAAAAGATAAGGTCAAAAACCGACCTTATCAACCACCCCACACTTAAAGTCTTGCTTGTCCTCAAGCAAATAAACTAAAGACAAAGGAGTAAACTTGCTTGCTTTTACTTGCAAATCCAACTAAGGGTTTAACCATACGAAATTCATAAACTCAAGAAGGTAAAGCATCACTTTCGAAATGACACTAGGCGTGCCAGGTTCAAAACCACTCAATACCTGAACCCAACAAAATTTAGCTAGTCAAAGGGTGAGGAACAAGCAGAGTTTATACGACCACAAAGCACCTCATAAGATGTCACTCTAACGCTCAAGTTCAAGGTGAGGCGGACGAGCACACAAAAACAAATAATGGCACACATCACATAGCGAACTAATGGCAATCCCGGTGAAGTCATTGGTCAAGGAGCAAAATCAGAGAACCTGGGGCTTGTAATGTTACGGCTTAGGGTAGGTTTGATAAAAGGGAGATTTTAGGTATACAACTCCTACAAATCAAGTGATTATGCAAATTGACTAAGTACTAAAGATGGGTCATGTAATTTTCAACTCAAAACTAGTCCTAAGAGTGCTTGATTTTCTATATCTTTTTTTCTTATATATATATATATATATATATATATATATATATATATATATATATATATATATATATATATATATATATATATATATATATATAAAACAAGAAATTCTACTAACAATGAGAAGGCCTCATCCACAACCAACGGTCAAAGCACAACCCAACGGAGAAAAAAAAATGACAAGACATGGGTCAAGGCAATTAGATGATCACCCTAATCCCTTATTCAAACAAATGAACTGAAAATGGAACACATACGCCGGCTTAAAGATGAGAGCCGGACAAATAAGACATGCTTCTACAAACTCCGATTTTTAAGAAAAGAAGTTGAACATACACATTGACTCTATCTGGATTTTTTTTTTTTTGAAACACAATTTTTTCCATAGGACTAGATGTGAAAGAGTTGAAATGCAAATGGTGATTGACCCCAAAATGAATGAACAACTTAGCCAATTACTTGATTTAGGAGAGGAGGGTAAGAAAGCAAAATCAAAGTTAATGGTAAAAAGTTAGGATGATAGATTTGGCTTGGTGAAGGGTTTTTAAGTCAAAAAGGTAAATTTAGTGGCTTTGGGTGATCTAAGGGATAAATTAGTAGTTAGGGTTAGGCTCATTTAAGTCAAGGGGTTAATCCTAAGGGTCTCCACATACTAAGCTCTCGATGCCAAGTGCAAAACGACACCGGGTTCTATGATCTAGTGTGCCACGATTGTTTTGACCCTCACAAAAAAAAAATGGAACCGATGTGAAATGGTTCCAAAGGCTCAAATTCTCACAAGTGTACTAGGGGTTGTATGCTAGGTCGTGTGACTCAACCAATGTTCCAAGGCGTAATCCTAGCTCGATCATGCAAGTAGAGGTAGAGGGTTAATTCCCTAACGTAACCTTAATGACAAATCTAACCAATGGTTACCATCAAGAATCACAAATCACGCACAAACAAGCTAATGACTTGCAATCAACTCCCAATGTCCTTAGCCAATTGCTACCAATCCAAGCACAGAGACTTAGTTTCGAGGGTAGATTAAGCAATGTTACTCAAACGGCAATTGACACATAAACAACCTAAAACACTATCATACCAAAAAAAAATAAACCAAACCAAAGCACACCTAAAACCAACACAAAACATCCAAATACGCAAAAACACACACAAACATATGAAATAAAACAACCAAAACGTGCAATGTAGAAAGAAGCAAAAGAAAGGGAGAAATCCCTTTACCCACCCTACACATAGATTGCACTTACTTCCAAAAGTGCAATGGAAGAAAGAACAAAATAAAGCGGGAAAGGAAAAGGGTTACCTCACATATCAGGGGCTGGTGGTGGTGGAGGCGGGTACGGCCACCCTTGGGCTGCACAAAAACGAGAGGTGAACACCTCGACATTGGCGAGCTGAGCTGCTTGCCTATCAAGGCGCGCGTTCATCCACTCCTCGAGCACAAGCTGATGGACGGTCAAACCTTCTAGCTGTTCAATTATACCATCCAACCGCCCTTCAATCCGCCCCATAAAATCCAAGCCCACCGAAACATGCTCCTCATCCTCCTCATTATCCTCAGCTTCCTCACCCTCTTCCTCAGTATCGACGTCCATAGGGGCCTTACCCCTGCTCGAACCTCCTGCACTTGAAGTACCTGCAGCTGCCATAACATGGGAACAAGACAAAATTCCCCTCGAAAGCTTCTTTGGAAGGATGCTATCGAGGTTCTTATAACAAGCATTACTACCAAAGAAATATGCAATACAAGTTACAATATGCCCTAACCCTAGTTCTGACTTAGATCTGTTATGGTGGGTGTATAGGGCTTCCATGACGAAGAAGCCCATGTGCACCTTAACATCATTATACACATGCCAAAGTATTAAAAGTTCAAATGCATTGACCCGGTTGCTTTCAGTTTTGCCTGAAAAATTAAAAGACACAAATTTGTGGATTAATTGCAGGATTGGGTCATGTAATTGGGAAGTTTTAGCAAACCTAGGTTCCATATGCCAAAATTTCTTGGCATCCATATCCTCCAGCCATTTGTAACTATTCCCCTCAATTCCTATGCAAGCCTTAAGGCCCTCAATATCTAATGAGTGTTCAGCACCAAATAGGCGGAAGGTCATGGTCCTAAGGCCAGTATCAGGGTTTGTTTTGAAGCTTAAAGTGGAGTAGAATTCTAGGTTCAACTCCCTAAAGACAGGAGGATTAGACTTCACAAACTCATACCATCCTAGACTAGTTAATTTAGTACGTACAGCCTCTGACCTATCTTGCACAAACAAAAATTCCCAATCGAAGGTTTGAAAGGGGGTACTCTCTAATGGAAACAGAGTTTTGTATCATTTACCTTCATCATCAGAGAGGAGAGGGAAAGGGCATTTATACTTCTTGGAGAGGCTAGTTAAAGGGCCCATCTGCTGCTCGGGAGGTAATTCTTCGTTTGGCACCGGTTCCAGTGACGGGTCTATGGGCCGTCGTGAAGAACCGTTTCTCCGATCAGCTACAGTCTTCTTCTTCATCTTACGATTGCACAACCATCAAAACACAACAAAAATCAAAAACAAAAGAAGACAAATAAAAAACTAAAATGCAATCACCCTATTAAGCAAGTAACTCAATCAAAATCAAAGTGAGAGAAGAAAGCAATAAAAAAAGAAGAAAGGAAAATTAAAGCATAAATTCATACCTGGGTAAGGAGAGTGATGCAAAACAAAATCCTAGGTCAAAATAATGGTTGAAGAGAAATTGAGAGGAAGAAAATGAGAAGGGAAGGAAGAATAAGGGTAGAGAGGGAGAAGGTGAGGGTTGGTTCTAGAGAGAGAAAGTAGAGAGAGTGAGAAGGTGAGAAAGGAGAAGAAGAAGAATAAGAGGGGCGGTTATAAGGAAAGAGATAAGAGAAGGGTTTATATAGGCGGGCGATTTTTGACCTAAAAATTTGAAATTTAAATGCTCGGCACGCCGTGCCAAACAAACAGCACGACGTGCTGATCAGAGCATAGAAACTTACCTGGAAACAGCGTAAGGGCACAACGGCGTGCTGGCTTGGCACGTCGTGCTGTCTTGAAAACTCTATAATCGGCACGGTGTGCTATATTATAGCACGGCGTGCGAATCACTCTTGCAACAATTCACTTTAGAAACAGCGCTACGGCACGACGGCGTGCTATGTTGGCACGTCGTGCTCCCTTGAAAATCCCTTCTTTGGCACGGCGTGCTGGATTGTGGCACGGCGTGTGGCTTGGCTCTTGCACACGATTTGTTCCCTCGGCCTGGCACGATTGCGTGCTAGACTAGCACGTCACCTGCTAACCTCATTCTAATCTTAGCACGACGTGCCCATGATGGCACAGCGTGCTATCCCGGAATTCTGCCAAACTTTGCTTTTTCACACTTTGATCGAGACTGTGATTAACTTGCTCAGTGACCTATTCCTACACACATAAACACACAAAAAAAACATTTTAACACAAAAATAAATGTACAAGGGAAGTACACGTACCTCATTGCTATGTTTATAGTCGGAATAGCTCGACTTCTACGTCCACGATTACGCATTACACATCACGAAGGAGTAAGACTTGCTTCTCCTCCTTCACTCCTCCGCTGACGTAAGGCTTCAATCGATGCCCGTTTACTTGTTGAATTCCCTCCGGGGTTTCAATTTCCACCATCCCAGAGGGATAGACCTTATGCACGGTAAACGGTCCCGTCCACTGACTTCTTAATTTGCCCAGAAATAGTTTCAACCGGGAGTTATATAAGAGCACCAACTCCCCTTGATTGAAACCTTTCTCTATCACATAAGCATCAATAGGACAAAAAGAGTCTACAAAATTATAGCTTTCAACATCTAATGGATATTTCATTGAGTTATAGACGTTGAAACTTACCTCCTCTTTGTGCAACCTAAGAATAATCTTACCTTCCTGGACATCTATCAAAGTCCTACCGGTTGCAAGAAATGGCCTTCCAAGCAAAAAGGGCACTGAGCTATCTTCCTCCATATCCCATTACCATGATGTCCGCGGGGAAGATAAACTTGTCCACCTTTACTAACACGTCCTCGACCACCCCCTTTGGGCTCGTGAGAGATCTATCTGCCAATTGGAGGGTCATATTGGTCGGCTTTGGGTTTCCCAGTCCGAGTCTCTTGAAAAACAACAGAGGCATCAAATTGATACTTGCACCCAAGTCACATAGGGCATTGGCAATCTCCAAGTTTCCTATCCGACATGGGATAGTAAAACTGCCCTTATCTTTGAGCTTGGGTGGAAGTTTGTTAGTGATAATTGCCAAACATTCCTTTGTTGAAACCACCACTTCATCCTCGCCTAGCTTTCTTTTCCCTGCCAGAAGTTCTTTAAAGAATTTAGCATAAGAAGGCATCTCTTAGAGAGCCTCAATAAATGGCATATTAAATTCTAACTTCTTAAAAATTTCCAGAAATTTGGAATATTTCTGCCCCAGTTTATCTTTCTTCTCCCTTTGAGGATAAGGGAGTTTAGGCACATAGGCTCTCACTGGGTCAGGAATTTTCCCCTTTTCATTTGTGCTAGGTTTGGGTTCAGAAATCGAGTCGGGGTTGCTTACCTCTCCCGACTCTCCACTTACATCAGTAGGTTGGGATGGGATATCAGCGTTTTGCACTCGGTCCTCCACTTGCCTACCACTTCGCAGGGTTATAGCTTGAGCTGTCTCCCGTTGATGTCCCTTAGGGTTTTGTTTAGTTTTACTCGGGAGTGCTCCTTGAGGTCTTTCCTGCCATTCCCTACTCATTTGAGCCACCTGCTTGCCCAAATCCCTACAGTATGCCTCATTATCAGCAAGCCGAGACGAGATGTCTTTTAACAAAGACAAAACCGTCTCATCTTGCTTAGACTGTTGAGGTTGCTGTGAGGATTGATCATTAGGAATAAATGGGCCTTTACCTAACCCCTTCTCATGGTGCTCATAATGGAATCCGAACGAAGGTCTCAACACATTTTGGTTATTACTATAAGACATGTTCGGGTGTTGATACCTTCTTCCGTAATTGTTATTATTATTGAAATTTTGCGGATAAGAGTTAGAGTTATTGTACCTTTGGTTTCCTCCCACAAAAGTTACATTCTCGGATGGTTGGGCAAATGGATCGCCAAATGCACATTCTTGACCAGGATGCTCTGCTCCACATGATACACACAACACCGGCTGGTATTGTGGCGCATTTAAATTCAAGCGGGACATCAACAGGTCCAGCTTCTTGTTCACGTGGTCCATGGCTGCATCTTGGCATCCCAAATCCACAGCCCGAACCTCACTCCTTGTTGGCACATACGACTGCCACAAGGTACTCTTCCTAGCCAGCTTCGTGATTGTTGGGATTCGTCATTGGAAAAATAACGTGGCGCAGCGGAAAATAAACCATTTAAAATTTCCTAGAATCCACCTATCGTGTCCAATTACCATTGATTAGAATAAAACCAAATTGAATCAAGAGAGATTAACTCACCGGATTCGTCTCTTCTAGAGACTGCTGCAGAATCGTTTCTTGAAACTGCGATCTCCAAAGTCCGGTGCACGACCAACTATTGAGCGGGAACCGGTGCTAGCCGAAGACGCGAAGGAATGGAGGTTTAATGCTGGGATTTTTGGCTGTTTTGGGGCTGCACTTGATGGCTGAAATTTCCAGCAGTTAATTAGAGTTGAATTAGGTTTTTCTTGCTTAAGTGTGCCCTTATATATACACCTTGTCTAATTGGGTTTTAATTAGGTTAATTAAACTTAAGCCTACTAGGATTATAATTACATAAATAAACTTTAATTAAAAAGTATATACTATGTAATTTAATTCCATTTGGCTAAATTTAATTACCCCTAAATAAAATTAAATCACACTTAAGTAAATACAATACATGTATTTAATTTTCCTACTTAGGATAATTATTTAATAAATTGTTTACTTTATGTAATTCAATTAATTAATAAATTAATTAATTACATTATGTAAACTTATTAATTAAATTAAATTCAACCCAATGTTAATTAATTACCTTGACACCGAATGTCAACTAATTAATTAACGCATTCCTTCCAATGTACATTACATGTACAATTTCTATAAGTTCCAGCTCAGTTGATCTATGTGCACGATTCTATGGGTCTGTCTTGATGTTGGCAGTAGGCGCAAGGCCCACAGACTATAAGTGGGTTCTAGCAAACGATTACAGCCCCCAATTAAGACAGAGATGCAACAGTCTTTATAAGACACTTACCTGGTAGTAATCTCATAGTGTCCTTTGCCTAACGATATCGATATGAATAAACAAGAGGCATGGTGTCTGTCATCCTCTTATGTTGTTTATTATATTTCTTGATCTTGAGTTGACTGATTAATCAAATAAGCAACCAACTTATTTGGGTATGGCCATACACTTATTAGTCCCACTCATCAAGTGGCCAATGATATCATCTCGGTGTTACCCGAGTGGCAATTCCATCACTTCATCAATATCAACATGTTCATCAGTCCACCCAATCATACCCGTATTCAGCATCCTTTTACAGACCTATTAGGCGTATGTCAAAGTGAATCGGATTCCATATCGATATTATAATGAAATCTGGTCTGAGGACAAAAGAGACCTACTCAAGAAAGACCTATGACGTGACAACCATGTGGCTTTCTTGTGCGGATCGATCCAGTCCCATGTCAACGACATGTACCTATATTCATGACTGACTATACAAGTACTATGGCTAGTTAAGAACTACCATACAGTCATCGAATATACAAGTCTGTGGTTTTATTCATTCCCACGATTAGAACAGACCTGGGATAGGTTTTATTCATTCCCATGATTATCAATCAATGGATACTCTACTAATATTATAGCACAAGATATAAATGAAATAGATTAATTGCCTTTATTAATGTGATACAAATAATGTATTCATACAATGAGTCTTAATGTATAATACAAAATACAAGAATCCAATGCCCTATGAACTAGGGCACACCAACAATCTCCTACTTGCACTAGTTCCAAGTGGGCATTGCCCTAATTCCTATAGATCTGGTATGATCGTCGTGTTGTGTCTGCTGCAGCACTTTAGTCAATGGATCAGCGACATTATTCTTGGTGTCAACCCTCTGCAATGATATGTCACCTCTGTTCATGATCTCCCGAATGAGGTGAAACTTTCTGAGTACATGTTTGGATCTCTTATGTGACCGAGGCTCCTTAGCTTGTGCGATGGCCCTGTTGTTTTCACAAAAACATCAACTGGGTCTAGGATAGTGGGTACTACTCCCAACTCAGTTATGACTTTGTTCATCCAAACGGCTTCTTTTGAGCTTCGCACGTAGCTATGTACTCAGCTTCCATTGTAGAGTCAGCAATGGTGGCCTGCTTTGAGGACCTCTAACTAATGGCACCGCCATTCAGGAGAAAAACAAAACCAGACTGTGACTGGTTCTCATCCTCATCGGTCTCAAAGCTTGCATCAGTGTAACCTGACACTACCAACTCATCTTGACCTCCATACACTAAGAAAGCATCATTAGTCCGATTAAGGTACTTTAGGATTTCCTTGACAGCCTTCCAGTGTTCCTCCCCGGGGTCCGACTGGTACTGGCTAGTCATACTTAGTGCAAACACGACATCAGGCCTCGTACATAACATGGAGTACATGATAGATCCAATAGCAGATGCATAACGGATCTTTTCATGTTCTCCCGGTCCTTCTTTGTTTTAGGACCATCTTTCTTACTCAGCTTCAACCCATGGCGCTTAGGAAAGAATCCTTTCTTTGCCTTGTCCATGCTGAATCTTTTCAGAACATTGTCAATGTACGTGAACTGACTTAGGCCTTGAAGTCGATTGGATCTCTCTCTGTAGATCCTGATCCAAAAGATCATCTCAGCTTCACCTAAGTCCTTCATTGCGAAGCACCTACTCAACCAGTGCTTAACCCCTTGCAGTGTTGGTATGTCACTTCCAATGATAAGGATGTCATCAACATACAGCACTAGGACGGTGGAAATGCTCCCACTAACCATCTTATACACACAGGGCCTTTAACTTGAAACACCACTTGCAACCTATCACCTTAGCACCCGGAGGTGGATCCACCAAGTTCCATACTTGGTTATCGTGCATAGATTGCATCTCAGCCTCCATGGCTTTACGCCATTGATCTAAGTGTGGGCTTCCAACAACCTCCTGATAGGTCTTGGGCTCTTCTTGGTCAACGACCATAAGGTCCCCATCATCAGTCACGAGAAAGCTGTACCTCTCTGGCTGATGACATGTCCTACCAGTCTTTTTAAGGTCCTGTACAACCGGTTCTGGTTCCTCAATTTCTTGAGTAGTCAAATCGGTTCCTGAAGCATCCTCAGCAGTAGCTGCAGGAGTTTGTGAGTCTTGAACTTCTGAAAGTTCAACATTACTCCCACTGTCTCTCTTGGAAAGGAATTTCTTCTCCAAGAAGACTGCATTTCTGGCTATTAAGACTTTATTTTCTACCAAGTAATAACCCTTAGTTTCCTTAGGGTAACCCACAAACTGGCACTTGACAGATTTGGACTCGAGTTTGCCACTTGTCAATTTCTTAACATGTGCATCACAGTCCCAAACCTTCAAGAAGGAAACATTGGGCTTTCGGCCCTTCCATAGTTCATATGGTGTTCCCTCAACTGCCTTGCTTGGTGTATTATTAAGAATGTAAACAGCTGTCTCTAAAGCATATCCCCAAAAGGAGACAGGGAGTGTAGCATGACTCATCATCGAGCAGACCACGTCAAGCAAGGTCCTATTCCTCCTTTCTGACACTCCATTCCACTGGGGTGTATCGGGAGGAGTGAGTTGGGATACGATCCCACACTCTTTCAAAAATGAGTCAAACTCTTGGCTCAAATATTCACCCCCTCGTTCAGACCGAAGTGCTTTTATTTTCTTGCCAAGTTGGTTTTCTACTTCAGTCTTAAAGTCCTTGAACCTTTGGAGAGTCTCAGACTTATGCTTCATCAGATACACGTAACCGTATCTGTTGAAGTCATTCGTGAAGGTGACCAAGTACAGAAAACTAGATCTAGCACTAGTGCTCATTGGGCCACATACATCGGAATGTATTAGCTCCAATAGCTCTGAGGCCCTTTCAGCTGTCTTGCTAAAAGGCGCCTTTGTCATCTTGCCTCTCAAACAAGATTCGCATGTGTCATAAGACTGGATGTCAAATGACCCTAGCACTCCACTAGAGTGAAGCCTAGCTATGCGCTTCTCATTTATATGGCCAAGTCGACAATGCCAGATGTAAGTAGGATTAATTTCATTTTGTTTAATCCTTTTAGTATTTATGTTATAGATTGAACTTTCATGTTTTAGATCAAGTATATATAAGCCATTTTCAAGAAATGCTGTTCCATAAATAATATTGCCACATTGTATAGAAATTCTACCATGTCCAATATTAAATACGAAACTAGAAATATCCAATAAAGAAACGGAAATAATATTCCTGCGCATCACAGGTACAAAATAACAGTTTCTTAGTTCCAAAACAAGTCCACTAGGCATCTCCAAGAAATAATCTCCGATCTCCATGGCCTCAACCCGAGCACCATTTCTGACTCAAAGATCTACTTCTCCAGATCCTAATAATCTCCTATTTCTTAGACCCTGCACATTTGAACAAATGTGAGATCCACATCCAGTGTCCAAGACCCAAGATGTAGAAATAGCCAGATTAATCTCAACAACATAAATACCTAAAGCAGCAGTTTTGCCCTTCAGTTGCTCCCTTAGCTTTGGACATGAGCTCTTCCAGTGCCCCTTCTCATGACACTCATGGCAGACATCGTCAGGAGAAGCAACCCTTGCTTTAGGTTAGGCCACCACCTTTTTGCCCTTAGCCTTGGCCTTAGGTTTGGCCTTTCCCTTAGCAATGGATGTATTGCCCTTGTTCACCAGCAATACATCAGGAGTCTTCTTAAGAGATTGCTCAGCAAGCTTGAGCATGCCATGCAGCTCAACTATCGATTTATCCAACCCTTGCATATGGTAATTCATGATACACTGGTTGTAAGACTCATGAAGTGACCCGAGAATAATGTCTGCTGCCAAGTCCTGCGGAACTGGTGAGCTGAGGTGGGTAAGTGTATCAATATACCCCTTCAACTTTAGCACATGAGTGCTAACAGAAGTCCCAGCTGCCATCACAGTCGTGCAAAGTGCCTTAGTTGTCAGGTAACGTTCTTGACGAGCCTGATCTTGGAACATCTTTTTAAGCTGATCCATCATCTCATAAGCATGCTCATCCATGAACTGCTTATGAAGATCAGAAGCCATGGTACCCAGCATGAGGCATGAGACATCTCGGTCATCCCTCACGTGCTGGTCATACAGCTCCACCATCGCCGTGGTGACGCCTCGACCTGCGGGAGGGCCAGCTGTTAAAGGAGCATTCAGTACATACTCCTTAGACTCTTGTCTAAGAACTATTTGTAAGTTCCTAGCCCAGTCCAGGAAGTTAGTCCCCGAAAGCTTCTCCTTCTCCAAGAGTGACCTAAGTGAGAGTTAGTTGTTGTTTGTTGTAGCCATTTAAATTGCTTAACTGAAATGGGGTTATCTACATGGAAGAAATCATTGTTTGAGTTAGAAATAAAGGACTTTTAAGCCAATCCAAATTAATAATCCGATTTTAATTTGTTTGTTGGTGATGTTAATTGGCTGACTTGACCAAGATCCATAACTTATCAATGACTGGCTGAACTAGGGCTCGCTAACCAACCATTGATTCGTTTGGTAGGACAACCTATCCAATCCTTCCACGAAGGACTCTTAGTTTGATGGGCTAATTGACACTTTACCCATCTGTGCTTAGGGCCCGCTCTGAGCTAATGCTACCCATGTTGAGTCAAACCACCATTCACATGTTAAGCATACCAAGTATCTTAACCCTCGACGGCCCACCGAATACTACAATATACCCAGCTAGGGCATGGCGCATATTGCAGCATCAATGGGAGGAAGAGGTGTGAATGTGGGAAGCACTTTTAAGCGACTCAATATTTTAATTTTCGGATTATAATTAAGTGATACGGCTTAGCATGCATAAACGCGGGTAATAATTTGGTGATCCATACATCCATATTATATGACAAATGCAACGGCATACTTAATTTAAAATAAATGAGATCCTATGGGCATTTAATTACAACCTAACGAAAAACTAGATATCCTATCTAATTCTTCATGGGCCGGACTGCAATCCTTCTTGGGCTCCCACCATGGGCTTGCTCCATTTGGGCCTTCCTCCATACTTGATGTAATTACAATAATTTTGTAAAATAAAATCTATTCTAAAATTACATCAAAATAAAAAAATAAAAAAATGGCACGTAGGCCATATTTCCCATGATTAAATTACAACCGATAATAATTTAGGGCCCATAGAATTCAACATAACATTTGAAACAAAGCACCTGTCGTGCACATACATACCAATATGATGCATGATCATGGCATTCCAAGTTATAAATATAAATGTTAAGCCGAGTTACTTAGGGTGAAATTGCCAATTTTAACAAATGTGACTAAGGCCCATAAAGGCCCAATGGATAACATCCATAAATGCAAAATTAACAATTTTGCTCCCACTTGAATTTGGGTTGTCACAAATTTAAAATTTAGCTCTCCCAATTTTAACCGGTGTCAACCAAATTGAATCAAGAGAGATTAACTCACCGGATTTGTCTCTTCTAGAGACTGCTGTAGAATCGTTTCTTGAAACTACGATCTCCAAAGTCCGGTGCACAACCAACTATTGATCGGGAACCGGTGCTAGCCGAAGACGCGAAGGAATGGAGGTTTAATGCTGGGATTTTCGGCTGTTTTGGGGCTGCACTTGATGGCTGAAATTTCCAGCAATTAAATAGAGTTGAATTAGGTTTTTCTTGCTTAAGTGTGCCCTTATATAGACACCTTGTCTAATTGGGTTTAATTAGGTTAATTAAACCCAAGCCCACTATGATTATAATAACATAAATAAACTTTAATTAAAAAGTATATATTATATAATTTAATTCCATTTGGCTAAATTTAATTACCCCTAAATAAAATTAAATCACACTTAAGTAAATACAATACATGTATTTAATTTTCCTACTTAGGATAATTATTTAATTAATTGTTTACTTTATGTAATTCAATTAATTAATAAATTAATTAATTACATTATGTAAACTTATTAATTAAATAAAATTCAACCCAATGTCAATTAATTACCTTGACACCGAATGTCAACTAATTAATTAATGCATTCCTTCCAATGTACATTACATGTACAATTTCTATAAGTTCCAGCTTAGTTGATCTATGTGCATGATCCTATGGGTCTGTCTTTATGTTGGCAGTAGGCCCAAGGCCCACAGACTATAAGTGGGTTCTAGCAAACCATTACAGCCCCCAATTAAGACAGAGATGCAGCAGTCTTTAGAAGACACTCACCCGGTAGTAATCTCAAAGTGTCCTTTGCCTAACGATATCGATATGAATAAAAAGAGGCATGGTGTCCGTCATCCTCTTCTGTTGTTTATTATATTTCTTGATCTTGAGTTGACTGATTAATCAAATAAGCAACCAACTTATTTGGGTATGGCCATACACTTATCAGTCCCACTCATCAAGTGGCCAATGATATCATCTCGGTGTTACCCGAGTGGCAATTCCATCACTTCATCATCAATATCAACATGTTCACCGGTCCACCCAATCATACCCGTATTTAGCATCCTTTTACATACCTGTTAGGCGTATGTCAAAGTGAATCGAATTCCATATCGATATTATAATGAAATCTGGTCTGAGGACAAAAGAGACCTACTCAAGAAAGATCTATGACGTGACAACCATGTGGCTTTCTTGTGCGGATCGATCCAGTCCCATGTCAACGACATGTACCTATATTCATGACTGACTATACAAGTACTATGGCTAGTTAAGAACTACCATACAGTCATTGAATATACAAGTCTGTGGTTCTATTCGTTCCCACGATTAGAACAGACCTGGGATAGGTTTTATGATTATCAATCAATGGATACTCTACTCATATTATAACACAAGATATAAATGAAATAGATTAATTGCCTTTATTAATGTGACACAAATAATGTATTCATACAATGAGTCTTAATGTATAATACAAAATACAACAATCCAATGCCCTAAGAACTAGGGCACACCAACAGTGATCAACTCCTCGGCTTGCGTAGCAGTCTTCTTAAAAATATCTCCACCTGAAGAAGAATCAATAATGGCACGGTTAGCTGGTGTCAAACCATGATAAAACATGCTTACCTGAGTGAATCGTGGCATGTCATGGTGGGGACAGTTCCGCAACAACCGTTGAAACCTTTGCCATGCTTCGTTGAGAGTCTCAGTCCCAAATTGCCGAAATCCTATAATCTCGTTCCTTAACTGAACCGTCTTTGATGGTGGGAAGTAATATGCTAAGAATTGTTCTTCCAATTGATCCCATGAAGTCACAGACCGGGGTCTCAAGCACTTGTACCATTCCATTGCTCCCCCGCATAATGAGAAGGGAAACAACTTCAACCGCACAGCATCTTGAGGCACCCCACCGATTCGGACTGTATCGACCACCATGAGAAATCGGTCTAAGTGATCATTGGGGTTATCACTTATTCTGCCACTGAATAGCCCGTTCCCTTGGATCAAATTGATCATGCTGGACTTCAACTCAAAGTGATTAGCAGTGATGGCTGGGAGAACCACTCCGGATCTGTTCCAGGGTCGATGTGGACCCATTAGATCAGTCATGACCATGTTGTCTCTATCACCACCCCTTCTTCTTTCAAACTCCTCCCGCTCTCGCCGGAGTCTCTCTTGCTCAGCTCTTCCCCGTAGTTGTCTCTCCTCTTCCTAACGTTGCTGAAGATCCATTTGGACAATTCGCTCTTGTTGGGCTCTACGGTTCCTGCTACAAAAATGTTCAATTTCAGGGTTATAGGGTAAAAGCTCAGGGTGCTGAGAACGAGTTCGCATAAGCTAGAAAGCACACACACACACACACACACACAAAAAACAAAAAAAAAAATTTGCAACAAATATCCACAAAAAAGAAAAATTATATAACTATATGCACATAAACAGTACCTAGATCAGCAAATAGACCTTTGGTTCAATGATGCAGGAAAATAAATTTTCCCGGCAACGGCGCCAAAAACTTGGTGGATCCTAGGCAAAGTAGTGAAACTAAACCTAGAGTCACACAACTAAGGCAGTGTACCTATCGTTGACAAGTAATAATTCTGGTTGGTCCAGGTATCGATCCCACAGAGAAAAATATTCTGCAAACACTAAACTACTCGGGTTCCTTGCGTGTCCTAGGCGGAACTTAATTTTGGGTCTGGTTATGCTAACAACTAAATTATCCTACTCCTAGTTGATCTATCCCAGCTTACTTTGCACTTGAATTTGGGTTATCAATTGGCGGTTTACCGACCTATGAATGCTAATGGAGATGGCTTTATCAATTAATTAAAATATATGAATTTAACTCAACAATTAACCCTTAATTATGTTCTTTCGATAATTCAACCTAGCGTGTCTAGATCTTTTAGGTCCTTAGCCGGTTTCCCTTGTTTAGAGGCGGTCTAATTCTAAAGCTCAGAAAATAGGGGCATGTAAATTCCACAGTGTCGTCAATACTAATGGTTTCCTAGGCATCAATCTAGGTAATGCCACAAATATGAACTTAATAAATTAAGATCTTATGAGACTAGATTATCATTAAAGGAATTGCATAAAGAAAAGGTGTAAAAATTGAAATTAAATTGCAATCAATTGTATTAATCAAGAAAGATGGTAAGAATTCAATGTTTATAACCAAACATAATCAATTGAGGAATCAAAACTAACTAATCGAATTACAAAAGAGAAGAAGAGGAACTTATGCCCTTTTGGTCCGATTAACCGGATTCCGACGATTGTGAAGGTGCTTGGGGTGTACCTCTATAGCCAAACTTAATCCGGAACCAAGAACGTCGCAAAAGGGGAAGGTTCAATGCAAAACTTCTACTAATTGAGGGTTCAAACTCAAAGAAACAAATAGTTCAAGCAAATAAACCTAGCTACAAGTTTGTGCTTTACACTTTCAAAGTTTGGAAAAAGATCCAAAAAACATAGAAAATAACCTATTTATACGACTAGGTTAAAACCACTAAACAAAAAAGATTAAAGTAGGACAACAGCAGAATTCCAGAGCTCGGCACGCCGTGCTGATGGTGGCGACACGCCGTGTTGTGTAGAATTGAGGTTGGCACGCCGTGCTGGTGGTGGTGGCATGCCGTGCTGTGTAGATTTGGGGGTGGCACGCCGTGCTGGTGGTGGTGGCACGACTTCGTGCCGATCCACTGGATTTCGTCCCTTGGCACGCTGGAATGGCACGTCGTGCCCTCATTGCGGCATGCCATGCCACCTTGCTTTTCAGAACTTCAAACTCTTATTCGCCGTCGCCGCTCCAACTTTCGGTCCAGGTCATAATGCCTATCCAAAACAAACATAAAGAAACATAACCGCACCACAGCCACGGACCACAAAAATGACGCATTATCCAAAATTACAAAAACACCCCTAAAAAACATGAAAAATACTAAAAGTTATGAAAATCTAACCAAAACATAAAAATCACAAAATACATAAAACCAAACAAGCATTCACACAAAGGACTCTAAAAAATTACCGTTTAAACCACGAAATTGCCTAAAAGATAAGGTCAAAAACTGACCTTATCATCAACCTTCTTAGCTTCTGCTTTACTGGATTGAATTTGGGATCTATTGGAATCTTGTGAACTACTATCTCTGTGTCGACCCTCGGCATGTCCTCATATGACCAAGCGAAAGCCTTAACATGTTTTTGAAGTATTTTTGTCAATTCTCTTTCTTCTTTGAATTTTAGTTCGTGTGAAATGAATACCATTTTGGGATTTTCATCTGTACTTATGTTAATTTCATGCAATGCAGTGTCATGAATGTTAAATATGCTTGATGGTGATTCAAATGCATGCACAGAATTATCAGGATAAACATTGCACAAGTAAGTAAACTGGGATTTCATTACATTAAAATTGTTAAAAAGTACATCATCCACATTAAAAATAGAAGAAAAAGATACAACAAAATCATTGGCCTTGAACTCCTTCTCCATCCTTGCTCAGTTTCAGAATGTTGTCCACGTCAGCAGTAAATTTAGACTCTTGTTTAGCAGGAAGAGCAGTCTCCTCAATCTCAGCTATGCCTTAGCCTTCATCATGATCCCTGCTATCTCAGTAACCACAGAATTCAGACTTGCCTTGGTCACAAGTTCCATCCCGGACCCTTCCTTGGATTTTGCAAAGGCCTTGCTCAGGGCGGCGGCCAGCGCCTCTGAAATGGCTTCCACAAAATCATTGCAGATCTTTTCTTCAGCCTTCTCCTTGGACACTTCTACTGCTTTTGCTATCATCTCAGACGGCTTCTTCTAGGGGATGATAGGCTTAACAACTGCCTCCTCCACCGTCACAGGTGCAATTGGCTCTTCCTGGCTCTTTTCAAAGTCCACAACATTAAAGAATATCTCGAAGCCCGGGTATTCAATACTCCTGACTTTCACTGGCTCAGCTTATCCCTTGTACAATTGTTCGACAGTCTTAATGAATGGCTCCATCATTGGCTTGCCATTCTTTCCTTTCTTCGGACCCTTCTTCTTAGATGCCCCCACTGTGTAGCCTAAGCCAAACTGCCTCGGCTTCCCAAAATCAATGTTAAATTCGGGCACCCCTTGTAGATTAGCTCTGAGTCCCATACCCAGCACAAAATTCTGCTTGCGTAGCTACTTGGACAACCATACTGGCAAATAGTTCTTGTAAATAACCATCGGGGCATCTGTGATTTCCCCCTTACTGACCATGGCAATTTGGAATCCGCCAAATGGTATGATCACTTTGTTAACCACGGAAATCATGGACTGAGAATCTACCTCTACCATCACAACCTCATTGCCTATTGAAAATTTTATCTTCTGGTGGAGTGTGGAAGGGACACCCCCCAACGGGTGAAACCATAGCCTTCCTAACATCAGGGAGAAGGTGAATGGAATGTCAATCACAGTAAAGGTGACCATTGACTTAACCGGTCCCACCTTTACCTCAGCTTCAAAAGTCCCAAGCACAGTTCTCTTCGAAAGCATCTTCGTTCAATCCCATATATGGCAACATCTTCGATGGACATATATTCAGAGCCGATCCATCATCTACCATCACACATGGCATAACCCTGTCCATGATGTTAACTTTAACATACAGAGCTTTGTTGTGGGCCTTTCCTCCTTGTGGCAAATCTTTTTCTGAAAACACAATGTCAGGGGGCCCTGCACAAACCTTGTCCAATAAGCAGCGCATAACCTTTGGGGAAGCAATTGGAGAAACTTCAATCTCATATATCTTTTTAACCAGTGCTGCCCTATGCTTCAATAGCAAATGCCATAGACTGGCCTGAGCTGTGGTCTTCTTCAGTTGGGAAATGATTTTTCTAATTCCTTTGACGCTGACATGCTGCCTGACCCACTCATTAGAGTCTTATCATTCTGCTGAACCACTGGCTGGTAGACCCTGCCTCCTTGTTACATTCTGGAATTTGGGAATCTTTGGCTTCTCAACAACTAGTAGCTTAACTGTTTCATCATAGCCATATTCTTCATACTCATCCTCCGAATCCATATCATCTCAACTCACTGGCTTCACCTCTTTCTGCTCTGTCGGCTTTCCATAGTCTAACTTTGCCCCAGTTTCATTGGCCACCACAGACTGTACGGTGGGATTTGCCTGTAGGACCTAGGCAAAAATGAAGTTTTCTGGCAACCTCAACTATACCATATTGACGTGCCTTTCAAATGCTAGTAGTGGATTAGTCTTCATGCTCAGTTTGGTGGGCTCTTGTAACTTTCCTTCATCAATTAGCTTCTGGATGGCATCCTTCAGCTTATAACAGTTGTTGGTTCTGTGTCCCACCATAACATAATAGGTATAGAAGTTGTCTTTGTCCACATCCGCTGGCTTCTCAAATGGCCTAAGAGATCTCAATATACCGCCATTCCTGCACTTTGCAAAGATCTTGGCCAAGGAGAAAGCCCAAGGGTATATGCCTTGACCCTCCAGATTTCTACTTTGGTTTCCTCGTTGCTGAGATACAACAGTAACCTAAGCTTGCTTAGTCCCTGGAAACTGCCCGCCTTTACTTGAAGAACCAGAACCAGACCCACTGCTTGACCCAACTTTAGTCGTCGACCGGTATCTAGAACTGTACCTGGAGCTTCTGCTACCCCTGTAGCTTGCTGTTTTTTCTTCTTCATCTCTCTCGATCTTCATAGCCATGATGTACACTTCGCTGAGCTCACTGAAAGAATGGAACTTCATATTGTTCCTAAAGATGTCCCTACTGCCGTCAATCAGCTTTTGGATCAACTTATCCTCGTTGAGGTGGTTTTTCAATAGAATCATCTTATTCATCCATCTCTAGTAGTATTCATCAAAGAACTTATTCAACTTTTGCTTAATCCTTTCCAGGTCGTATAGCTTCACTTGAATCTTAATATTGAAGCTATAGTATTTGATGAAAGCTGTTGACAAAGCTTCCCAGTCCGACTACACACCTTCAGATAAAGAATTATACCAGCCCAAGGCTCCCCCCTCAAGCATAGTTGGGAAGAAGTTGATTAGCTGCTACTTGGTGGCACATGCTGTCAGCATGATGTTGGATATGCCCTAGTCCTGTGGCATTGAACCTTGTATTTGTATTGTACATTTATTGGATTCATGTATTATACATATTTTGTGTCATCAATAAAGGTATTAATTCATTTATTATATATCTTGTGATGTATTCTAAATGAAGTATCCAATGGACATATCCATATCCATGTTAACAATTGCCATACACTTGGCAGTAAGACCATGGATAAGGAAAACGATATGACCATAAAGAGATTCGTAGTCTGCTCCAGTCATGGGAATGAATGGAACTAGAGACTATCATTAACCTAGTTGTATGGCAGTGTCTTACCGGCCATTGGACATGGGATGTCAACCAAGTTAATAGGTAATGCAAAAGGGGCATGGTACTGGATAGATCCACTAAACGAGAAATCCACATGGTAAAGTTTCACAAGTGATTCTCGTATAGTACTTGTATGGATCCTTTGACCTGACCATATGATGGTACCGCATGCGAAGTTGCATACTTTGGTGTACGCCTAAAGGGACTGTAAAAGGGTGCCAAGTATGGGTACGTTCGGGTATGTCCACTGAGCATGGCAGTGCTATAAATATGTAGAAGGAAATGTCACTCAGTAAATGTGACTGATGAATGTGACTGATAAGAGTGTGGCCACACGTAAACATATTGGAACTTGTTTGTGAGCTTCAGTACATTTGGGATCAAGTAAATGTCCGGACACAAAAGAGGGTGATCAATCCATGCCTCTATGTTGGACACCGATATCAATGACATGGGATATACAAGTTTAAACTATAGGGTTATGATTTCAGTTGGACTACCATCTCCATCTTAATTGGGGGCTGCAGTGGCTTGCTAGAGCCCGCTTGCAGTCTATGGGCCAATGGCCCAATGCCAACATAAAGATAGGCCCACAGAATCATACACATTGAACGTCTGAACACGGACTTAAGGGATCACCTGTATACTTGGAGTATACACACGAGAGAGAGACGATTATATTAATTATATTATAAGGATCAATTGGATTGATCAAAATAATAAAATTAATATTTTCATTGGCCTTCTCATAATTAGTTCAATGAATTAATTTATGAGATTATTTCCTAGGTGGAAATATTTCACATGTATAGGTTTACATGTATCTTAATTTTATAGGTGTCAAAATTAATTCCATGGTATAATTAATTGATCAAATTAATTTTAATTTAAATGTATCGAATATATTATTTGGAATAATATGTTAAGGATACATGTTAAATAAAATTAATTTTGATAATAAATTGGACCAAGGAAATTAATATTGGCCTGGGCTTCAAAAGGAGAAAAGCCCGCATAAAATAAAAGAATGGAATTGGGCTGAAATGGGGTTAGAAATTTCGGCCATCCCGAGGTTTAAACCTAGGAGACAATTCGGCCAAGGAAAAAAAAGGTATAGCTGAAAATTGCAGCCCCCTTCCTCTCTCAAACTCTTGATTCCATCACTAGCACGAGTCATGTTCGATAGCCGTTCATGTACGTGAACGCGGAGGGAATATAGTTTGATTTCTGCAGCCATCTCTAAAAGAGATATGCCAAATGAGAATTGATTCTCTTCTATTTCAATTTTAAAGTTTTACAATTTTCATTTCAATTGTTCCTCGGCACGGATTTGAGGAAATCACAGCGTTATTCCGCTTTTATCGGGTGATTTCCAGTGAAAAATTCCAACACATGACTCATGCATAAAGGTTCACGTGAGCTTCTGGTCAACCAATCCCCTTGTAGGAGGGAACTTTCGGCACTTGAAACCTAATAAGGAAGGTCTCAATGCCCTTGTTTATCATTGCGTCCACATTCATGCCCCTCTTGGATCCCAAACTGATATTGGCCCCTTTCTTCAACTCGGCTACCACTTTGTCTAACTCCGAGTACTTTGCCTTTATTTTCTTTTCCATGGCTACCTCAATTTCTTGCAGCTTCTCTACACTAGCTGAGACATCAGCCCCATATTGAGAAGATTCAACCACTTTTTCCTTCCCAAGCCCGCTGGTTTCGACTTCCCCACTTTCTCTTACAACAGCTGGCATCTCCTCTTTCAGAATGTCACGGAAATCCTGAGATCTTAGGAAGTCCTTCAAGGCATCAGCAAGACTTGATGTTTGGTTGGCCATTTCCACTTCCTCTCTAGAATCAGACTCACTATCTGTTTCTACTGTCCTCTATTCCTCAACAGCCCTCAAAGTTTGAGATTTAGTTCTTCATCAATCCAGCTTACTCAATGAACTGTCTGTGCGGAGCTTTGGTCTTTTCTAGTCTCACGTACGTTGTAAGCACCGGGTTTTCCCGACCTCTATGATGAGAATTCCTGTATTACCTGTGAAGCAGACGGACTAGAATCGGACTTGGAAACGACCAGAATGTCACCCGAAGTATCTTAAACGTCTTGAAAACTGAGCTATCCACGATCCAAAACCCCCGAAAAGATCTCCCAAGTGATTTTAAGGGTTTAACGTGAGCGTCGAATTTTCGAGAATTATGCCCCAGCTCTCGCTAGAGCCGTGCGGCTCTAGTACAAACTAAAGCCGAGCGGCTCTAGTGGGTGAGCCAAGTTGCTCTGCAAAGCAGAGAAACTTGGCTCAACAGAAAGGATTTAGGGTGAAAGTCTCAAAGTTACAGGTGGCTCATTAAATGTTTGAAATGATATGAGTGGAGAGTATAAAAAGAAAAGCAAAAATCAAATTAAGGAGAAGGGAGAGTCTTGGGAAGCAAAAATCAAATTAAGGAGGAGGGAGAGTCTTGGGCAGAAAAAAAAAGAACTTTGAAAACTGAAGAACACAGAGAGAAAAAGAGAAGCAGAGAAAAAGAAAGAAACAGGCTGAGAAATTCTAAGCCAAGGGAGAACCCAAAAACACAAAGTTAAGACTTAAAACCAATCCTAAAACACCAAGAACAAGTTCTACAACCTTTGCATATTAGTATGGGATCGTTTCGGATTCGTTTCGGGTTGTTTCGGATCGAATTTTGGTTTTTGGCCAATTGAGCTTCCAGGACAAATTCCAAGCTTTCAATCCGTTTCTTAACGTTCAAAGCACAAAAACAACATCAAGGTAAACTCTGAGAGGCCTTAAACCTATTTGCATTGTCTTTCCTGTGCGTTTTCTTCATTTTTGCAATTTTCGGAACCGGACTTACCCGAATAGAGCTGGGCGGCTGTGTTCTTCATGAACACAACCGCACGGCTCTGTTCTACAGGACAGATTTCTGATTTGTCCCGTTCGGCCGAAAACAATCCGTTTTCCATTTCGTGCATTTGTTGTGATCGTTTTCGGCCCAAATTCATCCGTACGTCAAAAAATTTTGGTTTTCGGATTTTTATACGTACGGATATTAGGATTTTTGGTTTTCCTGGGGTTTTATTTTCTGTGTTAAAGGGTTATTTTATCCAAATTGGATCTGTAGTCCAGCATTAGCGGACCCCCGAACGCTATAAAATCCCCGAAAAATATTGAAAACGAGCAAAACGATATTTTCACAAATGTTTTTGGTGTGTTTATTGCACTTTAGACTAGATGGATGTTGAACTTAAGAACCCGCACGAACGGAACCCCGGATTCCGGAATAACAGACCCACAAAAAATGGAAATTTGCATGTAACCGAGCCAATTGTTTTCCAAAAATGAATTTTTTTCCAGCACAAAAATTACAGGTCGTTTCAAAAATGTTTTCCAAGTCTAACCGGTCCGACCAGTCAGGTCGACTCGGTTACCCCCTAAATGCATGCCCGCGTTTTCTAAATTTCCAATTCTATCCTATTTGAGTCCTATTTGTGTGTGCAATATAACTTATGCTAACCAATTTGTTTTTCAGGTTTTATTTTTATTTTTTATTTTTGCTGTAATTAATAGATTATCCCGTGTATTCTAGGCGGGTTTTAGATCCTTGTGTACTTAGGCGATTGTAATGTGAGGACGAGCCATTTTTATTTGATTTGGTTGTATGATCGGCCACTATTATTTTTTTGTATATTTTGGATGTATGCTTTATTTTTTTGCAATTTATTTTCTGCATTTTGCTTTAGCATCGGCTGATTAAACTAAATAAAAATAGGGTTAGAGAAAGATAATAAAGTGAATTAAATATGGTAATATAAACTGTAAAGTGAAAGCAAGCTAGAGGTTAAGTAAGTCACTTGCCCGAACTCTCAATCTCTGGATTAGGTACAGTAGTCTGTCCTCGGTAGGGAGCTATACCGGAATTTCCCGGATGAGCTGATCCGGGTGGCGACTCTGTCACTGATCTTAGAATTTAAGTTTCGAGGTCTTTAAATTAAAACGGGAAAATGTTTTCTACAAAGGAATTTTCAAATCAAATCAATAGTTTTTTCCTAACTCAAGATAGACAAAACCCGTTTTCCACCAAAAAAAAAAGGAACCAAAACGTTTTCCCCGGTTCGCTTCGTGGCATTCCATTTTCCCTTCTTTGCGAAAAAGGTCATCCGCTCACAGTGGCGACTCCACTGGGGAATGAAGTTTCTTAAAGAGTTTTTACAAAAACTTAAGGAACTTAGGCAACTACCAAAATATAACCTCGCTTGCAGTCACTTCACTAGTTCATATTACCATATTTATTTGCACCTTACATATCATGACATTTTCTTCTTCTCAATCCCTCCAACACACTGATCAGCCCCCGTTTACCCAAGAAGGTGGACTACCTCTTCCGCTAGGATTGGAGACACCCGATGAGGTAAATCACTCATAGCACCGCATGACCTTACATCATGTTCTACGGTGGGGAAGTGTGTATTCACTATGGGAACCTGTACGACCCTTGGTTTTGACTTTGGCCCACATGTAATGGCTTAGCAACTTCCCGAAGGATTACCAAAACTTAAATTCAAAATGAACATTGAGTGTGCACCTTTGGTATCCCCCATTGATGCCAAAGAGACCTAACACTTAGGAAGAATGCAAGACCAGTCGAAAGGAGAAATAAGGTTGGAAGGGAGCGCATATTTTTGCATGTGCTAACATTTGTTCCGTGGTGTTTTCTATTTGACTTTTCATGAAGCATCAAACATGCATAACTTTCGTGTCCCATTCTAACCACATCTTTATATAGCCATTTTCAAACATTGACATATGCATGACACTAATCACATTTTCATGCAGCCACAACATTTTATTCGTGTGCCATTTACATCTCGTGTGTGACATTTCCACAAAGCATACACGACATCATCCCATGTGTCATACATCTTAACCACATTTCCGTGCAGCCATTTGCATTTTCGTGTGACATACATATTCATTTCATATCATCTCATCTAATAAAAGGATGATTCCAAGTGTGCCCTTCACGATCATTTCATTCCATAACATATCGGGTACCCCAAAACTACCCGTGTTCCACCCATGCATCGGATTGCACTCGGCCATCTCACAAATACCATATCATTCAATAGAAGGCCACAATGGTCCTAAGTCTATTTCCGTGTGGCAGTTCATGTGATGTCATCACATGGCATCATATGCATTTGTCATAGGTGTCCTAGTGATGCTGAAGTCCTGTTCGTGCATTGTGGTTCACATCGAACCATTTGATGACGTTGTGATATCATTCGAGGTGCTCCTGAGTACCAAGTTAGAATGCATATAAGGGCATTTCATAAGATTATCAAAATCATAAAAGGTGTTCCATGAACGCCGAACCTCTATCCGTGTCTTGAGTTGCACGTGACTTTTCTGCAATATCATTTCATATCACGTTCCTCAAAAGCATCCGAACTCAGTCCATGGGACGATCCCTATGCGACCATTTAATTTCATACCATTGACCTATAAAGTGTTGAAACTCTGCCCATGTGTCGGCACACACACGGCCATCTCACTACAACTCATTAGGTGCCCCAAAGGCGCCGAACCTCTGTCTGTGTGGCGACTCCCATGAGACTTTTTTTTGCATAGAATTGGGCACTCTTGGGACATCCCAAACAAAGGAAATTCAAACATGCAGAGATCATCCTCATTTTCGTTTCCATTCATGAAGCATCATTCAAGCATCATTCTCCACGGCACCACGTCATTCATTTGCCATCCCTAAATCTCCACTTATGATGTAGGACCATACACATGTGAGACTAGAAAAGGCTAAAGCTCCGTAAAGATAGTTCACAGAGTAAGCTGGATCGACCAAGGACGAGGTCTCAAGCTTTGGAGGCTGTTGGGGAATAGAGAGCAGTAGAAACTGACAGTGATTCTGATTCCAGGGAGGAAGTGGAAATGGCTAATCAAACACCAAGTCTTGCTGATGCTCTGAAGGACTTCCTGAGATTTCAGGATTTCTGTGACATGCTGAAAGAAGAGATGTAGGCTGTTGTAAGGGAAACCAGGGATATCGGAACCAGTAGGCTCAGAAAAGAAAAGGTAGATGAATCTTCTCAGTACGGGGCTGATGTCTCAGCCAGTGTGGAGAAGCTGTAAGAGATGGAAGCAGCCATGGAAAATAAAATGAAGGCCAATACTCTAAACTTGATAAAGTAGTGGTTGAACTGAAGAAAGGGGCCAACATCAGCCTGGGCTCCAAGAGGGGGGTAAATGTTGGTGCAATGATCAACAAGGGCATTGAGACCTTCCCCATTGGGTTTCAAGTGCCGAAGGTTCCTTCATACTAGGGGATTGGCTCCCCAGAAGCTCATGTGAATCTTTATGCACGGTTATACTGACGGGGAGCGCCATTAAACAGCAACTGATTAACTTCTTCCCAACCACACTAGAAAAGGGAGCCCTGAATTGGTACAACTCTCTGGCATACGATGTGCAATCTAACTAGGAAGCCTTATCAGTAGCTTTCATCAAATACTACAGCTTCAATACTAAGATCCAGGTGAAGCTGTATGATCTGGAAAGGGTTAAGCAGAAGCCCGATGAATCCTTTGATGCATACTATCAGAGATGGATGACCAAGATGATTCTGCTAAGGAACCGCCCCAATGAGGATGAATTGATTCAAAAGTTGATTGACGGGAGTAGGGACATCTTCCAAAACAATATGAAATTCCACTCTTTCAGTGAGCTCAGCGAAGTGTATAGCAAGGCTATGAAAATTAAGAGAGATGAAGAAGAAAAGGTAGTAAACCAAAGGGGCAGCAGAGGCTCCGGGTTCAGTTCCGGCTACCAATCGACTACTACAGCTGGGTCAAGCGGTGGGTCTAGCTTTGGTGCTACAAGTAAGGGCGGTCAGTTTTTAGAGGGTAAACAAGCAGGGGTTGCCGCCGTGTCTCAGCAACGAGGCAACCAAGGCAGAAATCCAGATAGTCAAGGCATATCACCTTGGGCCTTCTCCTTGGCTAAAATCTTTGCCAAGTGCAGGAATGGCGGTCTGTTAAGCTCTCTTAAGCCTTTCGAGAAACCCATGGAGGAAGACAAAGACAATTTCTGTACCTACCATGTTATGGTGGGACATAGAACCAACAACTATCACAGACTGAAGGATGCCATATAGAAGTTGATCGACGAAGGGAAGTTGCAGGAGCCTGCCAAGCCCAGTACTAAGACTAACCCTTTGCTAGCATTTGAAAGGCAGGTTAATATGGTGCAGTCGGGCTTGCTAGACAACTTCATTTTTGCATAATTCCTGCAGGCAAATCCCACCATACAGTCTGTAGTGGCTAGTGGAGCTGGGGCAAAGTCTGATTGTGAGAAGTCGACAGAGCAGAAGGAACTGAAACCTGTAAGTCTGGATGATTTGGATTCGGAAGATGAATATGAAGAATATGGCTGTAATGAGATAGTCAAGCCGCCAGTTGTGGAGACAAAAGTTTTTGAAGTCCAGAATGTAACCAGCAGCGGTCGAGTCTATTAACCAGTGGTTCAACAGAGTGACAAGGGTCCAGTGACCGGGTCGGGTAGTATGTCAACACCTAAGGAGACTGAAAAAGAGGACCTGGTTATCTCACAATTGAAAAAGACTCCAGCATAGGCCAGTCTATGGCATCTGTTGCTGACTTCTAAAGAACACAGAGCAGCACTGGTTAAAAAGATGTCTGAGATAGAAGTTTCTCCTCTCGCATCTCCGGAGGCCATGTGTTGCTTACTAGACAAGGTTCAGATAGGGTCCCCTGACATTGTATTCTCTGAAAAAGATTTGCCACACAAAGGGAGAGCTCACAACAAAGCTCTGTATGTCAAAGCTAACCTCCTGGACCGAGTTATGCCATGCTTGATGGTAGACGATGGATCTGCCCTGAATATATATCCACTGAAGATGCTGCCATTCCTGGGTCTAAGTGAAGATAGCTTGAAAAACTCCTCCACTGTGATCAGGGCCTATGATGATTCCAAAAGGACTGTAATTGGGACTTTTAAAGCTGAAGTGGAAGTGGGACCGGTCAAGTCGATGCTCACCTTTACTGTGATTGACATTCCAGTCACCTTCTCCTTGCTATTGGGGAGGCCATGGTTCCATCCGTTGGGGGGTGTCCCTTCAACCTTGCACCAGAAGATCAAGTTTTCAGTAGGCAGTGAGGTTGTGACAGTCGAGGCAGATTCTCAGTCCGTGATTGCTGCTGTTAGTGAGGAGACCATACCATTCGGTGGATTCCAAGTCGCCATGGTTAGTGAGGAGGAAACTACAGAGGCTCCGATGGTTATCTATGAGAACTATATGCCAGAATGGTTGTCTAAATACCTTCGCAGGCATGACTTTGTTCCAGGCATAGGACTCGGAGCCAACGTACAGAGGGTGCCCGAATTTAACATTGATTCTGGAAATCCAAGGCAGTTTGGCTTAGGCTACACAGCAGAGGCATCTGAGGAAAAAGACCTAAAAAGAGGAAAAAATGGCGAGCCCATGATGAATCCATTCATTAAGGCTAGCGAACAACTGTACAAGGGGCAAGCTAAACCAGTGAAGGTCAGGAGCATCGAACTCCCAAGCTTCGAGATATTTTCTGATGTTGTGGACTTTGGAAAGAGCCAGGAGGAACCAATTGCACTAGTGATAGTGGAAGAGGCAGTTGTTGAGCCTGTCATCCCCCAGGAGAAACCATCTGAAGTAATGGCAGAAGCAGTAGAAGTGGCCAAGGAGAAAGTTGAAGAAAAAGTCTGTGACGAATCTGTGAAAGCAATTTCGGAGGCACTGGCTGCTTCCTTAGGCAAAGCATTTAGAAAATCTAGGAAGGATCCACTAAGGAGCTGATGACCAAGGCAAGCCTGGATTCTGTGGTTGCTGAGATAGTAGGAATCATGATGAAAGCCAAGGCACAGGTGGCTGAGATCGAGAAGACTGCTCTTCCTGCTGGACAAGAAACTGAAATTGCTGCTGACCTGGACAACATCCTGGAGCTGAGCTAGGATGCTGAAGAAGTTTAAGGCCCTCCACCTGTGGAGGATGAAAAATGCTTTTGTTGTATCTGTTTCTTCTCTTTTTTATGTGAACGATGTACTTTTTAACAAGCTTAATGTAATGAAATCCCAGTTTGCTTACTTATGTGATGTTTATCCTGATAATTCTCTGCATGCATTTGAATCACCATCAAGCATATTTAGCATTCATAACACTGCATTGCATGAAATTAACATAAGTACAGATGAAAACCCCAAAATGGTATTCATCTCACATGAACTAAAATCCAAAGAAGAGAGAGAATTGACATGAATACTACAAAAACATGTTAAGGCTTTTGCGTGGTCATACGAAGACATGCCAGGGATCGACACATAAATAACAGTTCATAAGATTCCAACGGATCCCAAGTTCAGGCCAGTAAAGCAGAAATTGACACGGCTAAGACCAGAATGGGCTGCGTTAGTAAAGGAAGAAGTGGCTAAGCAGATTGAAGCCAAGTTCCTCGAGGTGGTGAAATATATAGAATGGTTAGCCAACATTGTGCCAGTGCCTAAGAAAGATGGAAGGGTCAGGGTGTGTGTCGACTACAGGGACTTGAACAAAGCCTACCCGAAAGATGACTTCCCCTTGCCTCACATTGATGTTTTGATAGACAACACAGCCAAGGCAGCAATGTACTCTTTTATGGATGGATTTTCAGGATATAACCAGATCTTGATGGATGTGATCGACAAGGTGAAAACATCCTTCATTACAGAGTAGGGCACCTATTGCTACAGGGTAATGCCCTTCGGGTTGAAAAATGCTGGAGCCACTTACCAAAGGGCTGTTACAACGTTGCTACATGACATGATTCATAAAGAAGTGGAGGTGCATGTCGATGATATGCTTGTTAAATCAACGACCCGGGAGGAGCACCCTGCTATCCTGGACAGATTCCTTACATGCATCGGGGAATACAACCTGCGACTTAATCCCAAAAAGTTCATATTTGGGGTTACTTCAGGTAAGCTGTTGGGTCATGTGGTCAGCTAGAGATGAATAGAGATGGACCCAGACAAAATCAAAGCCATCTGAGATATGCCAGCTCCCAAAACAGAAAAGGAGGTCCGATCATTCTTGGGTTCATTGCAGTATGTCAGTCGTTTCATAGCACGGTTAACTTCAGTGTGTGAGCCGATTTTCAAGCTATTAAGGAAAGATCAGCTGATTGTATGGGATGACAGGTGTCAGTTGGCTTTTGAAAAGATCAAAGCTTACTGTGAGCACGGGTTTTTCTCGACCTCTATGATAAGCATTCCTTATTACCTGTGGAGCAGACGGACTCGAAGTGGACTTGAAAATGATCGGAATGTCGCCCGGAGTTTTTCAAACGTCCTGAAAACTGAGCTATCCATGATCTGAAACCCCCGAGAAGGTTCCCTTAGTGATTTTTAGGGTTTAGGGTGAGCATCGGATTTTTTAGAATTTCACCCTAGCTCTTGCTAGAACCGCACAGCTGTAGCTTTTAAGCTACAGCCGGGTGGCTCTAGTGGGCGAACCAAGTCGCTCTGCAAAGCAATGCAACTTGGCTTGATAGAAAAAAGGGGGCAGAAAATTCAGAGATGCAGATGGCTTATTTATTGGTTGAAATGATTTTGAGAGAGGGATATGAAAAAGAAGAAAAAGAAAAGTTACAGAGGGTAATCTTAGGCAAAAACCAAGTTTCAAAAAAAAAAGAAAAAAAAAAAAGAAAATAGAAAAAGAGAGAGAGGGAGCGGAGACATTCAAAAGCCAATGAGGAACCAAAATCACAAATCCAAGATCTTAAACTAATCCTCAAACATCAATAACAAGTTCCACAACCTTTATGGATTGATTCGGGATCGTTTCGGATTGATTTCAGATTGTTTTATATTGTTTCGGTTTTCAGCCAATTGATTATCCAGGGAAAATTCCAAGTTCTCAATCCGTTTCTTGACGTTCAAAGCATCAAAACAACACCAAGGTAAACTCTGAGAGGTCTTAAACTTGTTTTGGCTGCATTTCCTATGATTTGATCTTTTTTCTACAAAATTTCTAGAAATAGGCTGTTGATCAGAGCGGAGCGACTCTAGTTCTCAAGAACAGAGCCGCATGACTCTGTCCTGTAGGGGGCAGATTCCCAAATTGTCCCGATAGGCCGAAAATCGTCCGTTTTCCATTTTATGCATTCTATTGAGATCAATTTCGGCCCAAATTCATCCGTATGTTGTAAAATTTTGGTTTTCGGATTTCTGTACATACGGATATTAGGGTTTTTAGTTTATTCGGGGTTTTGTTTTCTGTGTTTCGGGATTATTCTATCCGAATCGGGTCTGTAGTTCAGCATTAGCGGACCCCCGAACCCTATAAAATCCCCAGAGAATATCGAAAACGAGCAAAATGGTATTTTCACAAAAAAACGAGAAAACCATTTCTTCAGGTTCTAGGAATTACAGCCGCATGGCTGTAACTACAGTCATACGATTGTAATTTCTGGAATAAAACAGAGCCGCGAAATGACCCGTACAGACGTCGTCGTGCAGTGCTGTTTTTGAATTCAAATTGTTTTTGGCTTGTTTACTGCTTTTTTGACCCTATGTGAATATTGGATTTAGGAACCTGTATGAACAGAACCCCGAGTTCCTGGATATCAGACCCGTTGAAAAGGAAAATTTGCATGAAACCGAGCCAAATAATTTTCTAAAAATCGATTTACCAGCACAAAAATTGTAGGGCGTTTCAAAACCGTTTTCTAGGTTTAACCGGTCGGTCGACTCAGTTACCCCCTAAATGCATGCTCTAGGTCTAACCGGTCGGTCGACTTGGTTACCCCCTAAATGCATGCCCCTGATTCTAAAAATCCCAATTCTGTCCTGATTTGAGTCCTATATGTGTTGTGCCATAAACTGTGCTAACCGTCTTTTGCAGTATTTATTTTCATTTTCATTATTTTTACTGTAATTAATAGACTATTCCGTGTATTCTAGGCAACTGTAATTATTAGATATTCGTGTATCCTAGGCGTTTTTACAGTGAGTCGAGAGTTTTCATTTTTATTCAATTTGGTTGTATAAGCGGCCTTTATTATTTTTGTATATTTTGGATGTATGATTTACTTTTCTGCAATTTATTTACGTCATTTGCTTGAGCATGGGCTGATAAATAAACTCAATTGGGTAGGGAAAAGATAATAACTTGAATAAATATGGTAATATAAATTATAAATTGAATACAAGCTTGTGGTTGAATAGGTAAGTTTCCCGAACCCTAAATCTCTGGATTAGGGCAGTCTACGCTCAGTAGGGAGCTGTACCGGAATTTCCTGGATGAGCTGATCCGGGTGGCAACTCTGTCACTGATCTCAAAATTTAGGTTTCGAGGTCTTTAAATAATAAAACGGGAAAACGTTTTCTACAAAACGAATTTCAAAACAAATAAACTATTTTTCGTAAAGGAAGATAAACCCACTACCTTTTTCCCAAAACATCACCGAAACATGTTTTTAAAAATCCCCGGTTCACTTCGCCGCGTTCCACTTTTGAGGTCGTCCGCTCACAGTGGCGACTCTGTTGGGGTTATTCTAAAAAGTTTCCTTAAAAGTTATCATAAAAACTTAAGGAACTTAGGCAACTACTGAAATATAACCTCGCTTGTATTCATTTGTCGATTTATAAATGCCATATCTCTTCATACATTGCATATCATGCATTTTCTTCTTCTCAACCCCTCAAATACATTGATCAGCCCCGGTTTACCCAAAAAGGTGGACTACCTCTACCGCCAAGATTAGAGACACTTGACAGGGTAAACCACTCATAGCACCGCATGACCTTACATCGTGTTCTACGGTGAGGAGTGTATATTTGCTATGAGAACCTGTACGACCCTTGGTTTGGACTTTGACCCACATATAATGGCTTAGTAACTTCCCCTAGGATTATCAAAATATAAAATTAAAATTGAATGATTGAGTGTGTGCCTTTGGTATCCCCCATTGATGCCAAAGAGACCCAATACCTAGGAAGAATGCGAGACCAATCGAAAGGAGAAATAAGGTTGGAAGGGAGAGCATATTTTTGCATGTGCTAACGTTTGTTCCGTGGTGATTTTCTTTTTACATTCTCATGAAGCATCCAACACGTATAATTATCCATGTGCCATTTTTAACCATATTTTCGTATAGCCATCTTAAACACATATGCATATGTATGGCATTTATACTAACCACGTCTTCATGCAGCCACGACATTTTACTCACATGACATATATATACATTTAGTGTGCCAACATTTCCATAAAGCATACACAACATCATCCCATGTGTCACGCATCTTAACCACATTTTTTCGCAGCCACTTGCATTTTGTGTGACATACACATTCATGCCATTTCATTCCTTTCCATCTGATAAGGGGCGTTCCAAGAATGCCTACCATGATCATTTCATTTCATGCCATATCGGGTACCCAAAACCACCCGTAGTCCGCCTGTACGCTAGTTTGCACTTGGCCTATTCACTACCTCATATTATTCACTAGAAGATCATAAAGATTTTAGGTCTGGCTATATGGCAAGTCGCATGACAACTTAACATTATATCATCTCCATTTCATGTCCATTCGTTGTTGGTGTCACGGTGATGCCGAAACCTTGCTTGTGTGTCGCAATCCACATCGGACTTGTTTCATGGCATTGATAACTCATTCGAGGTACTCCACGAGTGTCGAATTTTTATGCACATAGGAACATTCCATAACATTATCAATTCATGTAAGGTGTTCCACGAATGCCGAACTTCCGTCCGTGTCCCTATATACACATGACTTGTTTGCCATATTTTTTTTTATATTGGATGCCCCAAAAGCATCAGGGCTTTGTCCAAGGAACGGCTTCCACGTGACCATTTCATACCATTTTCATGTCGACCTACAAAATGTTGAGCCCTTGCCCGTGCGTCGGTACATGCGCGGCCACTTCATAACATCCATCAGGTACCCCAAAGGCGCCGAACCTCTGTCCGTGTGGCGGTCCACACGCGACTATTATTGCATTGTCTTTTACATAGCATTAGGCATTCTTGGGATGTTCGGAATAAAGAATTCATGCCCATTATCATTTTCATTCACGAAGCATCAAATGCACATAGTCATCTATGTGTCATTCTAATCACGCCTTTATACAATCATTTTCAAGACATCGACATTTGTATGACATTGACACTAACCACATCCTTGTGTAGCCATGATATTTTGTTCGTGTGCCATACGCACATTGTGTGTTGACATTTTCACGAAGCATGCAAGACATCATCTTGTGTGTCATACATGCTAACCACGTCTTTGTGTAGCCATGATGCATTTTGTGTGACATATGCATTCGTTCCCTGCACGCACGACATCATCCTGTATGTCATACATCCTAACCACATTTTTTTGCAGCCACCTGCATTTTGTGTAACATATGCATTCACACCATTTCATTCCATTACACCTAATAAAGGACATTCCAAGGGTACCCATCATGATCATTTCATTTCATAACAGGTGTCCCGAAGCTACCTGTGTTTTGCCCGTGCCCCGGTTTATACTCAGCCATTCCTCTATACCATTACATTCACTAGGAGACCACAATGGTCCTAGATCTATTTTTGTGTGGGGAGTCACATGACAAACATTGCACTACGTCTCATCCATCCATCATCGGTGTCACGGGGATACCGAGATCTTGCTTGTGTGTCACGATCCACATCGGATTGTTCATAACATTATCGAATCATCCAAAGTACTCTATGAGTGCACAGTTACTACACATATAGGGGCATTCCATGACATTACCAAATCATGCAAGGTGCTCTACGAATGTTGAATCTTTGTCCGTACCTCAAGTTACACGTGATTTATCTATAACATCATTTCATATCAGATGCCTCAAAAGCATCAAAACTCTGTCCGTGTGTCGGCCCGCACGCGACCATTCCATAACATCCATTAGGCACCCCGAAAGCATCGAAGCTCTATTTATGTGTTGACTACACGTGACCGATTCATGACATCCACTAGGTGCCCCAAAGGCACCAAACCCCTGCCCGCATGACGGATCACACGCAGTCTGTTTGCATTGCCTTTTACATAGCATTGGGGCATTCGTGGAACGTCCAAAATAAATAATAAGCCAATAATAATAATAATAAAATAAAGAAAATCATCCTCATTCTTGTTTCCATCCGTCTGACATTATTCAATCGCATCAACCCATGACCGTACATCTCATTCATACATAAACACAAGGCACTCCCCGAGCGCCGAAATTCGGCCCGCATACCAACCACGTTATTTCATATCATTTCATCGCATAAAAGCCTAAGATGCTCCTCAAGTGCCGAAACGCTATCCGTGTGCCAAGTACACCATTTTGTCTCATCCCATATCATGCATAAAAAGCCAAGGTACTCCTTGACCGCCGCAAATTATGTCCAGTCACCGTGCCCATGCATGCAACCATAGCATACAATTCTCGTAAGTAATATCTTGCTTCAATCCATGGACACCCCTGTGTGTCATTTTCCCCCTTAGGTGCATACTTATGCACCCTATCTCAATTCCCTTGCAAGTCATACCTTGCTTCAATCCGTGGATACCCCCGTGTGTCATTTCACCCCCGAGTGCATACTTATGCACCCTATCTCAATTCCTTCGCACTTGCTTCGATCCGTGGGCACCCCTATGTGTCATTTTACCCCTAAGCACATACTTATGTACCCTATCTCAATTCCCTTGCAAGTCATACCTTGCTTCGATTCGTGGACACCCCGTGTGTCATTTCACCCCCGGGTGCATACTTATGCACCCTATCTCAATTCCTTCACAAGTAATATCTTGCTTCGATCCGTGGGCACCCCTGTGTGTCATTTTACCCTCGGGCACATTCTTATGCACCCTATCTCAATTCCTTCACAAGTAATATCTTGCTTAGATCCATGGGCACTCCTGTGTGTCATTTTACCCCCAGGTGCATACTTATGCACCCTATCTCAATTCCTTCGCAAGTAATATCTTGCTTCGATCCGTGGACACCCCTGTGTTTATCCCTGTGGTGTATATTTGTATACCATGCTTTACTTTAGCATGCATAATACCCAACAGCATTCATTACATTTATACGTTTCCATTCTTGGCTTTGTATACACTTGGCTGGCTAGGAATTGTATAACATGACATGGCATTACATGGCATCACACGTGCAATCCATCATTCATACATGTACACATCACGTCACACATTCATGCATACATCATTCCCTATTTGGTATCTGCCACGCATATGCCTGTCGACACTAACAAGTGCTCTTATCAGGGGGAAAGGATCTTAAGAATGGCCAACCCAATGAACTTCAACACCGCCACAGATGTTGTGTAGGACTATGTCGCTTCATCACAGTTCTGAAGGGCAGTTAGGGAGGAAGTGGCAGTGATGTTAAGGGAAATGCTAGGGGGTGATCTTAGCAAGGTAGAGAGACTAACAGCAAGGTGCACTGAGTTGGAAGCACGGGTGGCAGAGCTCGAAGGAAAAATAAGGGATATGGCAAGTAAGGACTCCAATGTCGATACTGATAAGAAGCAGAATGCCCAGATTGCTGACAATCCCTCTCGACACCTCGGAAGGCCCTCTCACCAGAACTTGGGCTCACCGGGGTTGACCAATGAAGGAGAACTGAAAGGGCCTCTTGACACCAGTGCCAACGCTGACCCTGTTCCACGAGATATCCGGAGCTCACCTCCTAAAGATAAGGGAAAAATCACATCCTCTGGGCCTCACTCGGTGAACAGGCTATTTGCCATGTGCAAAAAGGTGGGTCTACTACAGAGTGTCAAACCATATGTGGGGCCACAATAGAACATGAGGGGAATATCTGCAGCTATCATGTGATAACAGGCCACCGGACCGGTGAATGTGTTGCTCTGCGAAGTAAGATCCAGAAGCTAATCGACGAAGGAAAGTTGAGGGTCCCATCTACCTCTGATAAGCGACCATTGGCAATCAAGGAGACCACCAAAGAAACTCCTCAAACTTCTCAGGGAGAGGAATATGATGAAGAACTACAAGGTCTAATTTGATGAGATCGGGGCAACGACTTTGAAACCTAGATGTCGACTAGTTAGGGAATAATCAGATGCTATGAAATCAATACCCTTAAAGGCTTCCCTTTTGTAGGGGACTCATTTTTTTTTGTAAGGTGTATTGAACTCATTTTGAATGCAATACGGTTCACTGTCTTCTTACTTGTGTGGTGATTTCATGTACATGGCATTATGCATGCATTTGATAATCTAAAGTGACATATCCAATATGCATAATACCAAAATGCATGACATTAATCTGAATACTATAGGGAACCTAAAAGTGAATCTGGTCCTGACTGAACTCTCTCTTGAAAGGTGAGCTTGTGAGATAAGTAAATGATATGATGACACCACCTCGGCTGAGTCATTTGCTGATCCAAATCAATAATCCTTGCAAGATGCTATTGGCCCTGCCCCATAGTTTCAATTTGAATAGCACACATGGTACCCAAGCCATTCCATGACAAGGGCTATTGCTAAATCTTGGAATCAAACTCCAAAATGAAGCCCCAAGCCTAATTCCTTATCCAAGAAAGTACTCCACGCCGGAACCCTAAAGCTAAAATTCCAAACTCATCAAAATCTCCAACCCATGGCGTATTCAAATGGCTTTCATCATCTTCATCACCTATCATGTGGTAAAACTCTGATGCAGTTTTTGGTTGTAGTGCATACATTATCTTGTGCATGTGACATTCATATGTACATGACATTACACATGTATTGTTCATCCAAAAAAGACATATTAAACACATATGACATGCATGAATTTGGATGCGGCAAGAAAACCAACAGGTGGCTATGGCTTGGATTTAGTTCCCTCAAAAAAAAATGATCGGTGTAGGTGGAAGAATCTTTATCTCTCATGCATGGCCGCCATATCAAGCAATGAAGTGTCCCAACTCCCCATCATTATCAGATTCGGGCACTCTTTCTATGAAAGATTTAGACTTTCTTGTCTTCAAAACTAAAGCTCATTCCCTTCTTTCCTCCCTACCTTTTTCCACGCCTTCAACACCTTTCCCTTCCATTTACATGTAAAGCACAAATACTTGCTGGAAGAATCACCCTTTTCATTTCCCCTCTTGAACTAATTCTGTGAAACCTTATTTTCTACCATCAATGGCTTCTAACAAGAAATTGAACCCCAATGTTGTTCCATATAGCATCATCCTATCACCAGAAAGGTGACGGGACAGGTGGTTACAGCATTGCCTCAATCAGTCTTTGTTTATCATCAACTTGTATCAGATTGGGGATTCTCTTTCTATCCCATGCCACTTCTCTTCAACCTAAACTCCCAAACTAATTGCTTTGCATCCTCAGATGACAGGAAAGACCTTGATTTCATGACAGAGAAGGGATCTAAATATAAGTCTGCTTTAACTAAGCTGAAGATTGCCCATGCACAAGCAACTATTGGTGGAACTCCTAGATGAGCACTGCATGAAAGAGCATAAGAGTAACAATGAGAAATCAGTGTCAACCTTTGATTTCTTATGCCTTCCTCTTGATTTCAAAAACAATGTGAACAAAGGGTATGCATTTGTAAATTTCACAAACCCAAAAGCCACATGCCAACTTCAGCTAGCTATTCATAATAAGAGATGACCACTGTTCTTGTCCAGCAAAGTCTGCACTATAGCCTATGCTAGGCTTCAAGGAAAAGAGAAGCTGGTGAGGCACTTTGAGAGGTCAATATTTGAGTGTGAAAGGAATGATTATCCACCAGTAACATTCAACCAAGTAAGAGATGGTACAAGAGCTTCAAACGAGCAAAGGGTGATAGGGAGAAGGTGGTAGTGCATCTATGAACTTCACCAACAGTGTTGGAGCAACCAGGTTTTACAAAGCTTTCAACAATCATGAATGGGATGACACCAATAATAGAAAGACTTACAAAACCTGATGTGTCAGTATTCAAGGGAAAGTTGCAGTTACCAACCATTTCAAGAACTCAGTCTTCAGCTGCAACAAAAGTGACTACTTACCAGTGGTCCTTTCACCTCCCAAAAATGGTGTGATTTGAAATAGGGCTATTGTGGTTGACAGACGTAAGGAACCCACAATTAACTCAAGTCATTCTGAATCAGGCCACACCTTGAAGAACTGAAAGCTGTGTCCATCTTTGGAGATTGTGCATAAAATGGAATCTGGGGTGAATTGAAAACATGTATACAGTTTCAGACCCTTGAAGGATCCAGTGGTTGATTGACTCCATCTCGGATTGTCCACTCACAGTGGTGACACCATTTAATGTTTGGTTGTATACCTTAGTGACTTGTCTCAAAAAAAAAAGAAAAGAGAGAAAATCCAATATGGAAAACCGAAAGGACATATTGGTAGCATAAAGGGGCATTGATCAAAACCAGAGCCACGGGTTGGATTCTCCTAATGCATTCACATTTATCATGTCATAGATGTTTCATATTTTATTTCGATGTTCAATATACATGCATGCATCATGCCATTGCATATGAATGTCCATGTGTAGGTTGTCGCACGCAACGAACCAGATCTGATGAAGTGTTTTACACCCGAACACAAAGCTCTAATGCTAGGGGTAGGTAAAAGCCAAGCCACTGGGCATTATAGAGGACAATGCTCTTACAACCCTCAGTGGACATATTGGGGTGCACTTTCCAATCTAAGACAAGCCAGTGTGAAAAAATCTACTCGGCTAGAGTGTTCGCACAGAATTTTTGGTTCATCCAAAAAAAACAAAGATAATAATCCCCAGAAGGAAATTACTGACACGAAAAACTGAAAGGACGTGTTGGTAACAAGAAGAGAGTGACATTCAGAGTCAGACTCACTTTTGATTTTCCTATCATATTCATTCTGATGTCATCATAATGATATTAAGCACGTTTGATTTTTTGCTTAAATGTTCATATTGCATATATCGTGCCATTACACCCATTAGTAGGCCATTGCATCCAAACCCACAACGGCTTCAATGGAATTCCTGTTATGGATGGCAATTCCTGGCTCGGATGTGTCATCCCCTGTAAAATGCAATACAGGATACAAGATCTAATTCTCATTCCCCCGCTCAAACAAATATACCATCCCTTGGCAAAACAGGTAGCAAGTCTATGGTGTCGATGTGTCAAACCGCTAGTACAATTGATCGGAAAGGTCTAAAGAATACTAGAGTGGGCAAGCTCGACCTAGAAGCACACCCAAATCTGGGAGAAAGCATCCGTTGGTCTCAATCCGGCAGATGGAATGAACGGAATTCAGGGTAAACAGAATCACCAGCAGGGTTATCTGTGTACAAAACTTAAATGGGTCAAGATCCCTAACATAGCCCCCAGCTAAGATGATCCCATTTAGTCAGAATCCCCAGCTAAGTCAATCCCCACAAAAGATCATCAGAAGTCACAAGTCCCTTCTATCGGAGCTATATGACTCCAAATCTCAGGTATGAAAAACTTCTCTAATTATCAGAGCTTTTGTTCATGCCAATATCACCTAGAGAAGGGTATTTCTTACCTTTTATAGGTTCTGGGGGCAAAACAACTCAATCGTATTTATTCTTGATCTAAGGGGCAAAAATTTTTGTTTCCAAAATTGTCGATCAAGGAATAAATGTGCAATCTTATATCGATCTTACGGGAACTCCACCGTACGGAGAATAAAGTTATAGTTTGTGCTATCTCTTTACCACATAGGAGGGACAGCGCATTTTGTTCAACCTTTTCACCACATAGGAAAGGAAGAACATTTCATTCAACCTCTTCACCACATAGGAGGGCTAGCGCATTTCATTCAACCTTTTCACCGCATAGGAAAGGAAGAACATTTCATTCAACCTCTTCACCACATAGGAGAGGAAGAAAAAGTTACAATTCGTACTGCCTCTTCACCACATAAGAGGGACAGTGCATTTTTTTAACCTTTTCACCACACAGGAAAGGAAGAGTAGTTATTTTAACCTCTTCGCCATATGGGAGAGCAAGAAATGTCTATTGAAGAAGAAAGAAATTCTAGTTTGTTCAACCTTTTCACCACATAGGAAAGGAAGAACATTTCATTCAACCTCTTCACCACATAGGAGAGGGAGAAAAAGTTACAATTCGTACTGCCTCTTCACCACATAGGAGGCACAATGCATTTTGTTCAACCTCTTCACCACACAGGAAAGGAAGAGCAGTTATTTCAACCTCTTCGCCACATGGGAGAGGAAGAAATGTCTATTGAAGAAGAAAGAAATTCCAGTTTGTTCAACCTTTTCACCACATAGGAAAGGAAGAGCATTTCATTTAACCTCTTCACCACATAGGAGAGGAAGGAAAAGTTACAGTTCATGCTGCCTCTTCACCACATAGGAGAGACAGTGCATTTCATTGAACCTTTTCACTACAAAAACAAAATACCCCTTGGGCTGACTACAAAAATCAAATGCCCCCTGGGCTGACCTCAAAAACCAAATGCCCCCTGGGCCAACTATAAAAACCAAATGCCCCATGGGCCGACCTTAAAAAACCAAATGCCCCCTGGGCCGACCTCAAAAACCGAATGCCCGTTGGGTCGATCTCAAAAACCAAATGCCCTCTGTGCCGATCTCAAAAACCAAATGCCCCATGGGCCGATCTCGAGAATTGAATGCCCCTGGGCTGACTTCAGGACCAAAGTTGATCCCTAGCTAGATGTTGCACCTATTCCTCGACGCACTAGGACACCAGGTATGTTTTCTTTTCCTTTCTCACTGTGCTCCTAATTGTGAGACCAAACTCAATCTAGGCTTCCCAGCTGACCATGAGCCGATTTTGGTCCCGTAAGGGGCAGCCTGTGAGCACGGGTTTTTCCTGACCTCTATGATGAGCATTCCTTATTACCTGTGGAAAAGACGGACTCCAACCGGACTTGAAAATGACCGGAATGTGGCCCAAAGTTTCTCAAATGTCCTAAAAACTAAGCTATCAGCTATCTGAAACCCACGAGAAGGTCCTCGTAGTGATTTTTAGGGTTTAGGGTGATCATCAGATTTTCGAGAATTTCGCCCTGGCACTTGTTAGAACCGTGCGACTGTAGCTTTGAAGCTATAGCCGGACGGCTCTAGTGGGTGAGCCAAGTCGCTCTGCAAAGTAGAGCAACTTGGCTCAACAGAAAAAAAGGGGTGGAAAATTCAGAGATGCAGACGGCTCATTTATTGGTTGAAATGATTATGAGAGAGGGATTTTAAAAAAAAGAAAAAGAAAAGTTACAGAGGGTAATCTTAGGCAAAAACCAAGTTTCAAAAAAAAAAGAAAAAAAAAAAGAAAACAGAAAAAGAGAGAGAGGTAATGGAGACATTCAAAAGCCGAGGAACCAAAATCACAAATCCAAGATCTTAAACTAATCCTCAAACATCAATAACAAGCTCCACAACCTTTACGCATTGATTCGAGATCGTTTCGCATTGATTTTGGATTGTTTTGGTTTTCAACCAATTGAGTATCCAGGGCAAATTCCAAGTTCTCAATCCATTTCTTGACATTCAAAGCATCAAAACAACACCAAGGTAAACTCTGAGAGGCCTTAAACTCGTTTTGGTTGCATTTCCTGTGATTTGCTCTTTTTTTCTATAAAATTTCTGGAAATAGGCTATTGATCAGCACCGGGCAGCTCTAGTTCTCAAGAACAGAGCTGCACGGCTCTAACTAGAGCCGCACAGCTCTGTCCTGTAGGGGGAAGATTCTCGAATTGTCCCGATCAGCCAAAAACAGTCCGTTTTCCATTTTATGCATTCTGTTGAGATCAATTTCGGCCCAAATTCATCCGTATGTTGTAAAATTTTGGTTTTTAGATTTTCGTACGTACGGATATTAGGGTTTTTTATTTATCCGGGGTTTTATTTTCTGTGTTTCGGGGTTATTCTATCCGAATCGGGTCTGTAGTCCAGCATTAGCGGACCCCCGAACCATATAAAATCCCGAGAGAATATCGAAAACATGCAAAACAGTATTTTCACAAAAAAAGAAGAAAACCATTTCTTCGAGTTCTAGGAATTACAGCCGATGGCTGTAACTGCAGCCGTATGATTGTAATTTTCGGAATAAAACAGAGCCGCGAAATGACCCGTACGGACGTCGTCCTGCTGTGCTGTTTTAGAATTCAAATTGTTTTTGGCGTGTTTACTGCTTCTTGGACCCTAGGTGAATATTGGATTTAGGAACCCATACGAACGGAACCCCAAGTTCCGGGATAACAGACCCGCTGAAAAGAAAAATTTGCATGAAACCGAGCCAAATAATTTTCTAAAAATCGATTTACAAGCACAAAAATTATAGGACGTTTCAAAACCGTTTTCCAGGTCTAACCAGTCCGACCAGTCAGGTCGACCCGATTACCCCCTAAATGTATGCCCCTGATTCTAAAAATCCCAATTCCATCTTGATTTGAGTCATATCTGTGTTATGCCATAAACTGTGCTAACTGTCTGTTTTGCAGCATTTATTTTCATTTTCATTATTTTTACTGTAATTAATAGACTATTCTATGTATTCTAGGCGGCTGTAATTATTAGATATTCGTGTATCCTAGGCGTTTGTACAGTGAGGTTGAGATTTTTCATTTTTATTCAATTTGGTTTTATAAGCGGGCTGTATTATTTCTGTATATTTTGGATGTATGATTTACTTTTTTGCAATTTATCTAGGTCATTTGCTTGAGCATGGGCTGATAAATAAACTCAATTAGGAAGGGAAAAGATAATAACTTGAATAAATATGGTAATATAAATTATAAATTGAATACAAGCTCGAGGTTGAATAGGTATGTTGCCCGGACCCTAAATCTCTGGATTAGGTATGGCAGTCTACGCTCGGTAGGGAGCTGTACTGGAATTTTCCGGATGAGCTGATCCATGTGGCGACTCTGTCACTGATCTCGAAATTTAGGTTCGAGGTCTTTAAGTAATAAAACGGGAAAACATTTTCTACAAAACGAATTTCAAAACAAATAAACGATTTTTCCTAAAAGAAGATAAACCCACTACCTTTTTCCCAAAACATCACCGAAACACGTTTTCAAAAATCCCCGGTTCGCTTCGCCGCGTTCCGCTTTTGAGGTCGTCCGCTCAAACTTACCTGGTAAATCCACCAGCTCTCAGCCAGCCAACTCCAGGGAAGCCTTTGACTCTGTACTTAGCCGTCAAAGATTCCTTCATAGGGGCAATGCTAGCACGGGAGCAGGATGGTAGGAAGGAGTACCCCATTTATCATCTCAGCAAAAAGCTGCTGGAATATGAAAACAAGTACACACTGGTGGAAAAGATATATGTAGCAATGATTTGGCTGACTAAGAAGTTACGCCACTACTTTTAATCATACAAGGTATAAGCCTTGGCTAAGGTGGATCCGATGAAATATCTGTATGAGGCACCAGTGTTGGTTGGAAAATTATCCAGGTGGCTACTTCTCCTGTTAGAATTCGACATCGAGTACATCACTAGAAAAACCATCAAAGGGCGAGCTGTGGCAAAATTCCTAGCAAATCAGCCAATAGAATTAGACAGCATGGAGAATTTGGAATTCCCCAATGAACAGTTGGCTGTAGTAGAAGTGAGAAGATGGGTTATGTGCTTCGATGGTGTCGTAAACAGAAAAGGTGCTGGAATTAGAGTGATCATAGCAACATCAGATGGCGAGATTATTCCACTGTGAAAGAGATTGGATTTCTCCATAACCAACAATGGGGCAGAGTATGAAGCGTGCTTATTCGGAATGGAAGCCATCCTGACACTAGGGGCAGACAATGTCTTAATTGTTAGGGATTCACTCTTGGTGATTAGGCAGGCACAAGGCGATTGGGATTTGAGAGAAGAAGCCTCACGGCCCTACTTAGAACTGCTGCAGTACAAGAGAGGGTTATTTGACCAGTGCGAGTATAGACATGTTCCTAGAGAGGAAAATAAGATGGCGGATGCACTAGCGACACTGTCCTCTATGTGGGAAGATTCGGAAAAGACACAGATACAGCCTCTGGTCATAACAACTTCCAGGCAACCCTGCTTTGATATGCATGAAGTGATGGAGTTAACAGCTGAGGAAAAGCCCTGGTTCTTTGACATTTATCATTATGTGAAAGAGGGAAAGTATCCAGAAGGAGCTAACATTACTGATAAGGTTTCACTAAGAAGATTAGCTAGGCAGTTGAGAATCTTTGAAGATAAGCTGTACAAGAGAACTACAAATGGGGTCCTTCTAAGATGTTTGACAGAACGAGAAGCAGAAACTGTAACATAACAAGTACATACCGGGTCCTGCAGACCGCATATGAATGGGATTGCTATGGCCAGAAAGATAATGAGACAGGGATACTTCTGGATGACAATGCAGTCTGATTGTGTGAAGGAGGTAAAGAGATGTCACCAGTGCCAAATCTATGCGGATATCAGTCATCTACCACCACTTGAACTACAAAACTTGGCATCTCCTTGGCCATTCTCGGAGTGGGGGATTGACATGATTGGAGAAATTCATCCCGCAGCTTCTAATGGGTACAGATTCATAGTGGTTGCACTAGACTATTTCTCAAAATGGGTAGAAGCATAATCCTTCTCCAGTATGACAGCTAAGCAGATGGTTAAGTTCATTCAGAAGAACATCCTTTCACAATACAGAATCCCTCACCATGTAGTGACTGACAACAGAGTGCAATTCCAAGGGGCAACAGCTAAGCTATTCTTAGAACATGGCATTGAACATCATAGGTCTTCTCCATACAGACCACAAGCTAATGGCATAATGGAGGCTACTAACAAGTCAATTAAGAAGATCTTGTCAAAAATGGTAACCACTTACAAAGACTGGGTTGATAAATTACCGTATGCTCTTTGGGGTTATAGGACCAGTATCAGAACACCAACCGGTGAAACTCCTTATGCCTTGGTGTATGGAGTGGAAGCAGTGTTGCCAGTGGAAATGGAATTCAAGTCACTGAGAATAGCCTTGGAAGCTCAGCTACCAGAAACAGAATGGGTTCAAGCTAGATATAAGCAGTTGGCAGCATTAGATGAAAAGCGGTTGAAAGCGCTAGATCATCTGCAGATGTATCAACGCAGAATGGCTAAGGCCTATAATCGAAATATGAAGCATCCTAGACAGCAGCTGAAAGTCGAGGATCTGGTTCTGAAATAGTTAAGGCCTACAAATGTGGACACCCGCGGGAAATTGAGACCGAATTGGGAGGGCCCTTATGTGGTGAAGAAAGTGCTATCGAAAGGTGTTGTAAGCAACGCAGACATGGATGGGAATGAATTTGCAAACCTTGTCAACCGAGACCACCTGAAGCTTGAAAAAAAAAAGAGAAGAAAGTCTGCTGGGTTGAAAACTCAAAAAGGGCGGCCTAGGCAAAAGTCAAGACACGAGCGAAAATAATCAGTTGGAAAATCCATAAGGGACGACTGGTGAAGGATTCTGGTTCTGCTATAGTGTATACCATTTTGGGAACCAACCTTTTCAAATGTATTCATGTTAATTTCATCAATAAAGTGTGATGTTTTGATTAAATATATTCACATGGTTATATCGTAATGCATAAACAAAGTTATCTCGTCTAAACATCCGTTTACAGAAAGCACTTTGCATTTAATTAGTTAAAAGGCTCGCATTACTTTAATAAGCAAGTGTGTCAAATACATGGAATCTGTAATCTTTTCTCATCCTCCAAATCCAACTTATCATTTCTCGAGGTGGCTGAAATTTCAAACAAACCTAAATCCAAATGTCACAGGACCCAAAAAAAAGAGCTCGCTAAGGTGAAAACCGAAAAGGCGCCTTAGGCAAAAGTTAAAGCAGCTCGTTGAACTGAAAACCCACGCCGGGTAGTTCAGACAAAATTTAGAGCATTTCCAAACTCACCACTCCTAGGGATAGAAAGACGAGACACTTTCGTCATTCCCCAGCGGATATCCCTTCCACCACTTCCCAGTAGAAACTCTTCCACTATTCCCTAGTAGAACCATCACAAACAACATGACCACTTTCTCCCCAGCAGTCATCGGACTTCCCTAACAGCCATTGCATGTACCCACATATCCTCAGCAGAGGTGCAAGAGTCACATGACATAAAGAATATACTCCCCAGCTAGATCAGTCCTAAGTGTGATATGCTTTCCCTAGCCAGAGGCACGACTCGATATCCCCAGTAAGAGCGTAGCATTTCAAGGCTAGACGAATAGCGAGGAGTGCATCTCCCAGAGTCCATTCGCATATGCATACATTACAACTTGCACACATAAGCATTCAAAACACGCACGTACACATGCATACATGCATCACGACCAACCCAAGTGTAGGTATCCAGGGGCAGAGCAATCAAGCCGTATTTATTCTTGATCAAAGGGGCAAAAATTTTTGTTCCAAAATTATCGATCAAGGAATAAATACACATCACCAACGCAACCTCAAAACTTCAGCAGATCCGTCGCGGGTAAGCCAAACGCGGTGCTAGGCTCAGATTTGCCTCCATCTTAACTTCAGCAGATTCACTGCGGCTAACCTAAACCCGGTGTCAAGCTCAGATTTGCCTCCATCTCAAATCCAGCAGATCCGCCATGGGTAACCTAAACCCAGTGTCAGGCTCATAGTTGCCTCCATCTCAAATCCAGCAGATCCACCGCGGGTAACCTAAACCCGGTGTCAGGCTCATATCAGCTTTCATCTCAAATCTAGCAGATCCGCCGCGGGTAACCTAAACCTGGTGTCAGGCTCAGATTTGCCTCCATCTCAAATCCAGCAGAGCCGCTACGGGTAACCTAAACTCAGTGTCAGGCTCAGATCAGCTTTCATCTCAAATCCAGCAGATCCACCGCGGGTAACCTAAACCCAGTGTCAGGCACTGATTTGTCTCCATCTCAAATCTAGCAAATCCGCTGCGGGTAACCTAAACCCAGTGTCAAGCCCAGATTTGCTTCCATCTCAACTTCAGTAGATCCATCGCGGGTAACCTAAACCCGGTGTCAGGCTCAGATTTGCTTCCACCCTGAACTTCAACAGATCCGTCGTGGGTAACATAAAACCGATGTCAGGCCTGGATCAACTGCAACTCAGGTATGTCTTTCTCTCCTTCCACTTACGGTGCTTTCATTCGCATTCTTAAATTCCCCTTAGGTAACCTAAACCTAGTATCGGGTATTCAATTTGATCACACGAGGGGCAGTTGTAAGCGCCGGGTTTTCCTGACCTCTATAATGAGAATTCCTGTATTACCTGTGAAGCAGACGGACTTGAATCAGACTTGAAAATGACCAGAATGTCACCCAGAGTATCTCAAACATCTAAAAAACTGATCCAAAACCCCTGAAAAGATCTCTCGAGTGATTTTTAGGGTTTAGGGTGAGCGTAGGATTTTCGAGAATTTTACCCCGGCTCTTGCTAGAGCCGTGCAACTCTAGCTTTTAAGCTAGAGCTGCACGGCTCTAGTATAAACTAGAGTCGGGCGGCTCTAGTGGGTGAGCCAAGTTGCTCTGCAAAGCAGAGCAATTTGGCTCGACAGAAAGGATTTGGGGTGAAAGTCTCAAAGTTGCAGGCGGCTCATTAAATGTTTGAAATGATATGAGTGGAAAGTATAAAAAGAAAAGCAAAAATCAAATCAAGGAGGAGGGAGAGTCTTGGGCAGAAAAAAAAAAGAACTTTGAAAACCGAAGAACACAGAGAGAAAAAGAGAAGCAGAGAAAAAGAAAGAAAGAGGCCGAGACATTCTAAGCCAAGGGAGAACCTAAAAACACAAAGTTAAGACTTAAAACCAATCCTAAAACACCAAGAACAAGTTCTTCAACCTTTGCATATTGGTGTGGGATCGTTTCAGATTCGTTTCGGGTTGTTTCGGATCGAATTTCGGTTTTTAGCTGGTTGAGCTTCCAAAAAAAATTCCAAGCTTTCAATCTGTTTCTTGACATTCAAAGCACCAAAACAACATCAAGGTAAACTCTAAGAGGCCTTAAACCTATTTGCATTGTCTTTCCCGTACGTTTTCTTCATTTTTACAATTTTCAGAACCGGACTTACCCGAATAGAGCCGGGCGGCTGTGTTCATGATGAATAGAGCCAGGCAGCTCTGGTACCTAGATCTGTATGGCTCTATTCTACAGGGACAGATTTTTGATTTGTCCTTATCAACCGAAAACAGTCCGTTTTCCATTTCGTGCATTCTGTTGTGATCGTTTCGGCCCAAATTCATCCATACGTCAAAAAATTTTAGTTTTCGGATCTTTGTACATACGGATATTAGGATTTTTTATTTTCCCGGGGTTTTATTTTCTGTGTTTCAGGGTTATTTTATCCAAATCGAATCTGTAGTCCAGCATTAGCGGGCCCCCGAACCCTATAAAATCCCCAGAAAATATTGAAAACGAGCAAAACGATATTTTCACAAATGTTTTTGGTGTGTTTATTGCACTTTGGACCCTAGATGGATGTTGAGCTAATCCTGGTGGTGACTCTGTCACTGATCTTGGAATTTAAGTTTCGAGGTCTTTAAGTTAAAACGAGAAAATGTTTTCTACAAAGAAATTTTCAAATCAAATCAATAGTTTTTTCCCTGGTTCGCTTCGCCGCATTCCATTTTCCCTTCTTTGTGAAAAAGGTCGTCCGCTTACATGCATACTATCCTACATCACATATGGAGAGCTAGGGATGATAAATGAGTGAAGTGATGACATGAAGAATGATGCTCGGATGATGCTTCATGAATGAAGATGAGAATGAGGATGATCTTTGTATTTTGATTTCCTTTGTTTGGGATGTCCCAAGAGTGCCCAATGTTGTACAAAATAGTGCAAAAAAAGGGTCTCGTGCGAGCCGTCACATGGACAGAGGTTTAGCGCCGTTGGGGCACCTAATGGATGTCGTGAAATGGTCGCTTGTGCACGGCCAAAGTTTTGACGCTTTATGAGTCAATAAGATGACATGAAATGATCGCATAGGGACTGTCCCATGGACAGAGCTCTGATGCTTTTAAGGCATCTAATATGAAATGATGTTTGCAAACAAGTCATGTGTAAGTAGAGACACAGACGGAGGTTCGACGTTCTTGAAATGCCTTGTATGATTCAATAAGGTTATGAAATGCCCCTATATGTGTACTAATCCGGCACTCAGGGAGTACCTTGAATGATTTCAAAATGCCATGAAATGATCCGATGTGGACCATGATGCGCAAGCAGGACTCTGGCATCACAGTGACACTTATGATGAATGAGTTTGATGCCATGTAATGACATCGTGTGAACCACCACACGAAAATCGACCTAGGACCATTGCAGCCTTATATTGATTGATATGGTATAGTGAAATGGCTGAGTACAATACGGTGCACGGGCAGAACACGGGTATCTTTGGGATACCCGATATGTTTATGGAATGAAATGATCGTGAGGGGCACACTTGGGACATCCTTTATTAGGTGGGATGAAATGGCATGAATGTGTATGTCACACAAAAATGCAAGTGGCTGCACGAAAATGTGCTTAAGACGTATGACACATGGAATGATGTCGTGTATGCTTTTGTGGAAATGTTGCACGTGAGATGTAAACGGCATACAAATAAAAGGTCATGGCCGCATGATGATGTGATTAGTGCCACACATATGTCAATGCTCAAAAATGGCTGCATAAAGATGTGGTTAGAATGGCACACGAAAGCTTATGCATGTTTGATGCTTCGTGAAAAGGTCAAATAAAAAACACCATGGAACAAACGTTAGCACACGCAACAATATGCTCTCCCTTCCAACCTTATTTCTCCTTTCGATTGGTCTTGCATTCTTCCTAGGTGTTGGGTCTCTTTGGCATCAATGGGGGATATCAAAGGCGCACTCTCAATGTCCAATTTGAATTTATGTTTTGGTAATCCTAGGGGAAGTTGCTAAGCCATTACATGTGGGCCAAAGTCAAAACCAAGGGTCATACAGGCTCCCATAGCGAATATGCACTCCTCACCATAGAACACGATGTAATGTCATGCAGTGCTATGAGTGGTTTACCCCATCAGGTGCCTCTAATCTTGGTGGAAGAGGTAGGTCACCTTCTTGGGTAAACCGAGGTTGATCAGTGTATTGGAGGGGTTGAGAAGAAGAAAATGTCATGATATGCAAGTGCAAACAAATATGGTACTATGAACTAGTGAAGTGACTGCAAGCGAGGTTATATTTCAATAGTTGCCTAAGTTCCTTAATTTTTTTATGAAAACTTTTTAAGAAACCTCCATTCCCTAGCAGAGTCACCACTATGAGTGGACGACCTATAAGGAACGTGGCGAAGCGAACCAGGGAAAAGCAAACTTTTGGAAAATGAACGCGTTTTGAGTGGCGTTTTGGTTTTTTGGAAAACGGGATTTTGATTAGCTTGAGAAAATTTGTTGATTTATTTGGAAATCACTTTCATAGAAAACCTTTTCCCATTTTTAACTTAAAGACCTCGAAACTTAAATTCCAAGATTAGTGACAGAGTCGACACCCAGATCAGCTCATCCGGGAAATTCCGGTACAGCTCCTTACCGAGGGTAGACTACTGTATCTAATCCAGAGATTTAGGCTTCGAGCAAATGACTTACTTTACCTCAAGCTTACTTTCATTTTACAATTCATATTACCATATTTTATTCGCTTTATTATCTTTCTCTATCCAATTTGTGTTTGTTTAGCCCATGCTCAAGTGAATGATAGAAATAAATTGCAGAATAAGTAAACCATACATCCAAGCATTTAAAAGAATAAGAATAGAGACCACTTATACAACCAGATCGAATAAAAATGAAAGCTCTCATCCTCACATTTACAGATGCCTAAATACATGAATATCTAGAAAATTACAGTCGCCTAATTTACACGAAAATCTATTATAGTACATCCAAAAATAAAATAAAAGCAATGGAGGCTGCAAAACAAATCGGTTAGCACAATTTATATCACAACACAAATAGGACTCAAATTGAAAAGAACTGGGATTTTTAGGAACAGGGGCATGCATTTGGGGGGTAACCGGGTCGGCTCGGCTAGCCGGTCCGGTTAGATATGGAAAACGGTTTTGAAACACCCTGTAATTTTTGTGCTGGAAAAAACTATTTTTGGAAATCAATTGGCTCGGTCACATGCAAATTTTCCCTTTTAGCGGGTCTGTCATCCCGGAACTCGGGGTTCCATTCATGCAGGTTTCCTAATTTCTATTGGATATGCCCTAGTCCCGAGGTATTAGTCCTTGTATTTGTATTATACATTTATTGGATTTATGTATTATACTCATTTGTGTTATTAATAAAGGCATTAATTCATTTATTATATTTATGTTGTGCAATATATTAAATGAAGTATCCAATGGACATATCCATATCCATGATGACAAGTGTCATGCACTTGGCAGTAAGACCATGGATAGGGTAAACGATATGACCATAAATAGATCCGTAGTTTGTTCCAGTCATGGGAATGAGTGGAACAAGAGACTATCATTAACCTGGTTGTGTGGTGGTGTCTTACCGGTCATTGGACATGGGATGTCAACCAAGTTAATGGGTACATGTAAAAAGGGCATAGTACTGGATAGATCCACTGAACGAGAAATCCACACGATATAGTATCACAAGTGATTCTCGTGTAGTACTTGTATGGATCCTTTGACCTGAACATATGATGGTGTTGCATGTGAGGTCGCATACTTAGGGGTATGCCCAAAAGAACTGTAAGAGGGTGCCAAGTATGGGTACTTTCGGTTATGTCACTTAGCATGGCAATGCTATAGATATGCAGAAGGGATTTGTCACTCAGTAATCCACTGAGAAGATATCACCGGCCTCTTGATGAATGTGACTGATAAGAGTGTGGCCATACCCAAACGAGTTAGAACTTGTTTGTGAGCTTCAGTGCATTCGGGATCAAGTTAATGTCCAGACACAAAAGAGGGTGATCAATCCACCCTCTGTGTTGGACACCGATATCGATGACATGGGATATACAAGTTCAAACTACAGGGTTATGATAACAGTTAGACTTCCATATCCATCTTAATTGGGGGCTGCAGTGGCTTGCTAAAGCCCAACTGCAGTCTGTGGGCCATAGGCCCACTGCCAATATAAAGATGGGCCCACGGGATTGTACACATTAAGCCACTGAACACTGACTTAAGGAATCACATGTATACTTGGAGTATACACTTTGGAGAGAGAGGTATATATTAATTATATTATAAAGATCAATTGGATTGATCATAATAATAAAATTAATATTTGATTGGCTCTTCATAATTAATTGGATTAATTATGGGATTATTTCCTAGGTGGAAATATTCATATGTATAGGTTTACATATGAATTTATTTTGTGATGATCTAATTTTAATTTGATGGATAAAATTAATTGGTCAAACCGATTTTAATTTAAATATAAATAATATGTTACTTAGTGTAATATATTAAATACATGGGTAAATTAAAATTGGGCTTGAAATTAGTTTAAGCCAGACTAATTAAAATAGGTTTGGGTCTGAATTAAAAGAAGGAAGCCCACACAGATGAAGGAGCCAACTTGGGCCAAAATTCCCTTGGGAATTTCGGCTACCTAGGGTTAAAGAACCCTAGGAATTTCACCCAAGCATAGAGACACACACTAGCCGAAATTCTCCCTAGCCTCCCTCTCCAATGTTCGTGTTTTCCGACGCTAGCACGGGTGGTGTTCGTAAGGCACTCATGTACGAGAACGAGGAGGGATTCTAAGTTGATTCCTACAGTTTACATCCATCTCTGAAAGAGATATTCCGGGTAAGAGATTTATCTCTTTCAATTAAATTTTTATTTTTCCAATTTTCATCTCAATTGCTTCTAGGCACGGATTTGAGGAAATCATTGCGTTCTTCCGCTTTAATCGGGTGATTTCCGGTGACAAATCTCAACAATTTTAGCATCCATATAGGGTCCAAAAACAGTAAACACGCCAAAAAAAATTTGAATTTGAAGGCGGCATCATGCGACGACGTCCGTACTGGTCGTTCCACGAATCTGTCTCTTTCTGGAGACCATAGTCGTATGACTGTAGTTAGAGCCGTGCAGCTCTAATTACAGTCGTGCGACTGTAACAAATAGTCGTGAGACTATAGCTTTTAGAACCCCAAAAAAATGGTTTTCTCGTTTCAAAAATCACTGATTCGCTCGATTTTAGTGGTTCCTCAGGATTTCTATAGAGTCTAGGGGTCCACTATTGCTGGACAATGGATCCAGTTCGGATCGAACAAACCCCAAATTCCAGAAAATCGAAACCATGGAAACCAAAAATCTCACGCCCGCACGAATATAAATCCGAAAACCAAAGTTTGATAGTGTGCGGGTGTGTTTGGGCTAAAATATATCACAATAGAGTTGGAAAAAAAATGGAAAACAGGCTGTTTTCAGCCGATCCGGGGTAGTTTCGGGTTTCTACCCAGAAGGACAGAGCCGTGCGGCTCTATTTAGAGCCGCACGGCTCTGTTCTTCAGAACTACAGCCGTGCAGCTCTAGTTGGGCAACCGGTTTTCTGAAAAGTTGAGAAACGGAGAAAAATGAGAAGAAAAAGCAAGGTACACAGATTTAAGGCCTCTCAGAGTTTACTTTGATATTGTTTTGGTGTGTTTAACATCCAAAAACGGATTGAAAAGTCGAAATGTTCCCGAAACCTCAACCGACTTGAAATCTCGAAAACCAACCCGTATCGATTCGAAACCAATCCAAAACGATCCCAATTGAATGTGTAAAGGTCAAGAACACTTCCTTTGATGTTTAGGAATTGATTTTAGTGTTGAGTGTTAACTCTTGCTCTCTCCTTTGGTCTCTGTATTCTCGGCCCTCTCTTTTTTTTTATTTTTCTGTTTCTGGAAGATCAATTTCCCCCCCTCCCTCTCTCTTCTTTTGATTTTTTCTTTTATATCTCATATAATCTAATCATTTTAAGAATTAATGAGCCATCTGATTTTTCTATGGATTTTGGCTGCTTTTCTCCCATTTCAGTCAAGTTGCTGTGCTTTGTAGAGCAACTTGGCTGACCCAATAGAGCCGCATGGCTCTAAAAATTAGAGTCGTGCGACTCTAACATTAGAGTCGTATGACTCTAAACTACAATCATACGGCTGTAGTTTTGTAACTACAGCCGCGTGGCTATAGGCAGAGCCGGGGCCAATTCCGCCAAAAAATCAAAGCTCACCCTAAACCCTAAAATCACCTGGGGAACCTTTCTTGGGGTTTCGGATCAATGATAGCTTAGTTTTCAGAGCGTCTGAGATGTTTCGGGTGACATTCCACTAGTTTTCAAGTTTAATTCGTATTCGTCTACTCAACAGGTAATACAGGTTTCTCATCATAGAGGTCGAAAAAACCCGGCGCTTACAGTATATATTTAAATAAAAAAGAAACTAGACCTTTGTCAACAAAAAAATATTCTACAATGTACAATATCGCCTTAGAAAAAAATCACTTGCCATCCAGCATCTAAGTATACTCTGTATCACTCTCCAGCCCTTCTTTAACCTTTGTCAATCCATGATTATGTAAACAGATTGCCAACCTCAATCTATAAGCTTTCACATAAAGAGGATTAAGGAACTCCCTTTGCCTATCAGATACTCCTCAAAAGACAAACAAAAGATTCTATAATCACTGAAAAAAAAATCATAAGCTCCATGCCAAAAAATGTATCCCAAATGTATCAAGATTGTATCAGAATTGTATAAAAAATGTACCAGCATTGTATTAGGGATGTAACAGAAATGTATTAGAAATGTATAAGATAAAAAAATCTTACCAATCAGTCTGTTGAGGTACATTATCAACAACCACAACAGCAAGTGGACGAAGAGGATCCTTCCCAGAGTACACTTTAGACTCAAGAATGTCAGGCCTCGAAGCAAAAATCTAAAACTTCTCTATGAAATAAGGAATTAGGGTTGCATACTCATCAGTAGAGTTGTATGTCATATAAAAACTAGTCCTCTCCTTTAATGAATCATAGATATAAAGCTTCTGATCCAAAAACACAAACCTTCCAACACCCAATGATTCTAATTCCCATGCATTGGGAAAAAAAACAACATCCACTTCACTCCATGGCTTCCTACAATAAACACCATAGCCAAACATAAAGTTGGTGATTGTATTAGTGAGCTGCAACTTCTCATTACCCTCATTAGTATGTAAAGTATCTTTCACAATAGTAAAAAGATATTTCACCCTCTAGTCTAAGCGTAAATCTATGGTAGTGAATCTTAGAGTGATACTTTTCGAATACTTGCCCAATTTTCCTCAAATAATAAAGCACCAACTCCATGCGCTACAAAAAACATGCAAAAAAAGAGAAAACAAAATCAAAAACAAAAATACAATTATCACAAAATTTATAAATAAGAAAGTATAATGAAAAGACAAAAAAAAAATACATACAGCACTAGATAGAAGTTCCCCTAGAGTATAAAGTTCATAAAAGAAAGTCTTGTAATCAATTATACAGATTCCTAAATCCAATGGTGGTTTTAGAGTGTTAACTGCCAGTCTAAACATCTTGTTCAATTTCTTACTGAAACAAAAAGAAACAACAAAATAAGAAAACAAAAACATAAAAAAAACACAAAAAAATATAAAAAAAGATTCAAACTAATTACCTCCTGACAGCAAACTTATTCTTATTAATAAATTGGTGGCACGAAGTCACATCCGAACTACTTGGATACTCTTCCAACTTAGCAAAAGTATTCAAAGGACACATCCCAACCAAAATTATCTTAATAGAAGGAACATTTGGCACAGATCCGGAAATAGGAGTATAAGGTCACATCAACACACAAATAGCTCTCTTCTTTAGCTTTGAAAAACAAGTGACCGCATCAACACTAACAACAATGACCTCCTCTGTTCTCACATCCTATAACAAAAAATAAAAACACAAAATCAAAAAAATAAATAAAAAGTAGATTTCGAAAACAAAAAACAAAAATTAAAATTAAAAATGTATAGAAAAAAATACACACATAATGTGACAACTTCCATCTCTTAATACTATCAACTTCAATTTTATCCAAAAGAACATGAACAATAAAATCTAAAAAGCAACTAGAAGAATCCTGAATATATATGAAAAAATTATAAGAAATGTATCAGACTTGTATCCAACATGTATCAAAAATGTATCAGACTTATATCAGAAATGTATCAGACTTGCATCAGAAATATATAACTAAAATGTACCATAATAATATAAAAATATTATCAATAAAGTATACAGAAAAGTAAACACTAAACAATCATAAAAACAACAAAAGTTAAAAAAAAACATTGCTTCCTTAAGCTTTCCAGAGCATTCATAACTTCATGCTCAGCATTATCAACAATAAAGCTTCTTCAATAATCAAACGACCAGCTTCAGCAGTCACATCATCATCCATAAAAGATTTCACAACATAACAAGCCACATCGACTACATCACTGAGGTCAGTTATACGGTTAAAAGTGAATACTAGATTGACATCATTGTCTCCTTGATTAGCATCAAGAAGAGCTCCTTCAACACCACAATGTTCACCAAAACCCTTAACAGCATCATGCTTATCAATAGACACATTCAGCTCCTCAACATTTTGCTCCTCAGAAACCTTTTCCTTCTGGTTTCCCTTGTCATTCTCAACAACATTATCCTTATCAACATTCTGCTCCACAAAAACCTTCTCATTCTCATTTCCCTTATTATTCTCATCTCCCTTCTCCTCCTCCTCATCTTCCTGCCTTTGATCTTTCTTCTCATTCTCCTCCTCATTTACCTTCTCATTATCATCCTCCATATCAACATCATCTTCCTTCTCTTACTCCTCATCTTCCTTTTCTTCCTCTTCCCCATCCTCTTTCTCCTCCTCCTTCTCCTCCTCCTCCTTCTCATCCTCCTCCTCTTCCTCCTTCTCATCCTCCTCCTCCCCATCTTCCTTCTCACTCTCCTTCTCATCCTCCTCCCCCTCAACTTCTTCTTCCTCATCATCCTCATCCTAATCTTCATCTTTATCATTATCTTCATCTTTTCCAAACTCACCACCAGAAAACACCTATTTTTTTTTTAAAAAAATGTATCAGAGTTGTATCATATTTTTATAAGAAATATATCATACTAACATTATAAAATGTATCAGACTTGAATCAGAAGTGTATCATAAATGTATTTGAAATGTATCAGACTTGTATCAGAATTGTAACGAAGATGTATCATAAAATGTATCAGACTAGCATCATAAAATGCATCAAACTTATATCAAAATGTGTCATAAATGTTCAGACTTGTATTAGAAATGTATCGGAAATATATCAGAAATGTATCAGACTAGCATCATAAAATATATTAGACTTATATCAGAAATGTATCAATAATGTATTATAAAAGTATAAAAAATGTATAATAAACAAAAAAACAAATTTTTCACCACTAGACCTCACAGCTTCCTGCAAAACATAAAAAGAAGACAATAATAAATTAAAAACGCATTATAAAAGCAACCAACAAAAAATTTACTAAAAATAAAAAAAATCAAATCAAATTACCAATTTATCCAAACATTGGTAATAGAATCAACATTCCAACAATAGAAATAAAAGAAGACTCAAACATATGCCCAGAAAGAGGCAATCTCAGCTAACAAACTAGCCTCACCAGAAGACCCTTTCCCAATATCAGTGTTCTTATTCCTAGCATTAGTCTTCTTAGACTTCCTCTCTCCATCAACGTCAGCAACACCATTCTTACCCTTACTTTTGGAGTGAAAATCCCCTCTGCCTTCTCAATCTCTTCTGCATAAGCTTTTAAATCCTTCAAACCCAACTAAACAAAAAACAAAAACATAATAATAATAACAACAACAACAACAAAAACACAAAAAAGTAAAGAAAGAATAATGATAGGTATAGAAACATACACTCCTATGAGAGAAAATCCAATTTAGCACTCTGAAACAGCTCATCAAAAGCCTTCTATTTATACATCCTAGGAATGGGAGCAGTCTTCGAAACCCTACTGCAAATAACACCATTATAGCCAGGACACACTTTGTAAAACCAAATCTAAAAAAAACAAAGGAAAGCCCTCCAAATGATAACAGCTAGGACGAGTCCTTAAAAGACCAGTTTTCTTCAAATGATAAATGGTTTTATCAAACCTTATAGAACTAAACTATACTTCACATAGTCACCAAACCCAACCAAATCAATATACTCCTTTAGCACAAAATGCTTTGGATCTAAACCCAATAAAAAAGCCTCCACAAAATACAATAGAGTAACCTTAAAAAAGTCCTTATCGGACTTAAACTTCCCTTTCTTCAAAATAGAGATCAAATCATGTTTGTACACTGTAAACTTTCCAGGAAAATACAGATCCACCAACCTAGAACCAACACCACTATAACAAATCTCAAAACCATCATTGCCATACATTTTCATTCTAGATATCAAAATAAAATCCTGAATTCCAAAATGAATCTTCTTCCCATTCACCTCAATCAACATAGAATCGTTGTTTTCATCATATATCTCTCTAAGCAAAAGAGAATGCACCAACTGTTTGCTCACCTTAGTATCAAGCAAATCCAAAAAAAAAACAAAAATGCTACTCCTAAACATACCAATAACTTTCTTTGGCAAATGCACCTTCAAAAATTGAATAACATCAGGATCAGAAAACACATAAACCCTAGCTTGCCAACACTCATCCATATTGTACACAGGTTCACCAACCTGAGAGATATTGCAAAAAATTTTCAGAAAAATATCAAAAATATATTAAAGTCCAAAAAAACTATAAAAAAGTATCAGAATAACAAAACAACATACAAAATGTATCAGAAAAGTATCAAAAATATATCAAATTCATAGAAAAATATCAGAATAACAAAACAATAGAAAAGTATAAAAATGTATCAAAGACCTAAAAAAGTATTAGAATAAAAAAGCAACATACAAAACGTATCAAAAAAGTATCAGAAAGTATCAAAACAACAAAAAAAATCAGAAAAACACAACATACAAAATGTATCAAAAGAGTATAAAAAATGTATCAAAGTCACAAAAAAATATCAGAATAACCAAACAATAAAAAACTATAACAAAATGTATCAAAACCCAAAACCGTATCAAAATAAGAAAGCAACATACAAATGTATCACCAATGTATCAGAAAAGTATCAAAACTGTATAAAAACAACAAAAAAATAAAAATAACACAACATGCAAATGTATCAAAATAGTAATAGCAAAGTATCAAAACTGTATCAAAACAACAAAAATCATCAGAAAAAACAAAACATGCAAAATGTATCAAAGTCCCAAAAGTATCAGAATAACAAAACAACATACAAAATGTAACAAAAAAGTATTAGAAAAGAATCAAAACTGTATCAAAACTACAAAAATCATCAGAAATAACAAAACATACAAAATGTATCAGAAAAAAAAAACAAAAGGTATGAAAAAAGGATCAACTGAATACCTCCAATCTCCTAGTAATCAGTTCTCTCATGACTCCCTTCCCAGCCCTCTTACGAGAAACCTTCTTACTTTTGAGATTTTTACTCTTAAGCTGACTAAAAACCCTCTGGGAACTAGAGGTTTTAACCAACTTTAACTTAGAATGAGAATATCATCATCATAATCAGAGCCACCTCTCTTCCTCTTCGCCATTTTTAAACTAAAACCAAACACAGAAAAACCTAAATGCAAGATCAAAAAACAAAAATAAAAACAAAATGTAGAACAACAATCATGCAGAAATGTGCAAAAATTACCTCAAATATAAAGCAAAGAAAAGCGTATAAACATCACCCTATAAATGCACAACAACAATTATGGAGAAATGCCAAAAAAAAAAACGAAGTGAAATCGTGCAGAAAAAATCCCGCACAAAACAAACGTGGAGAGAAAACACGAATTCCAAAAGGCGGTTATAAAAAAAGAGCACATGTAAGAAAACTATTCAAAAAAGAGTGTAAAAATAAAAAGGTAGGAACGTACGCACAAAATAAAACTTGAATTTGGGGTAAATTCGGTAATTTTCCAATATTATATGTAACTAATCTTATATTCGATATATTTTAATTTTTTTATATAATAAATGCATATATTTCAACTTGCACAATACATAAAGATAGATTTATTGTTAATCAAACCATATAAATCCAACAATATAATGTTTCCTACATTTTATCAAAACTGCACTATTCTTTCTCTGAAATCCACAGCCATAAAGAATTTTATATTCCGCATATCTCTATACAGTTTAGCAAATCTGGATGAAACTTCTAAATCTTGCGTATAAAAGATCTCAAAGAATATTTGACTAATAGTTGATGACGACAAACCAATTAAAAAAAGACTATCAAGTTTTTGATGTGCTGGAGAAGATCTATCACTGAAGAAGCTGATTCATGAGATGAAACTAGGAAAAGATGCCAGATGTAGATTAGTTTTTCTAAGAAAAACACGAAAGCAAACTATAAAAGAAAGAAGCAAATAAAAGAAGGATTAGAAAAAAAAATTTTGCAGAAACTTTACAGATAAATGTGGATAGAGAGAAGTTCATATTTTAATTATTTTCATGTTATAACTTTTATATTTAAACTTAGGGAAAAGTACAAAAGAAAACTTATGGTTTGGCCTATTTGCAGATCAAGGGTTGTGTTTCAAAACGATACAAAAGCATGACACATGGTTTTACGATTTTACAGATCAAGGGTTTATTATCCAATATAGTCTCGTAAAACTGGCTTATTCTTCGAAATTTCACTTGAAATTTTTCAAGTTTGATGATTAAAGTACAATGGACCTTGGTGTAAAAGCTTGGAATTTTTTTGGAGGTGAGTATATTTTTCACTAATTAATAATGTAAAAAAAATGAAAACAATCATAAAAAAAATAGAAAAATTGCAAAACAATATCCTTTCAAATTGTTGTAAAGTTATTAAGTAATATGTATATATTTTGCAGATATTTATCGGTAATTTTCCTACTTTTTGTATTTTTTTTATTTATTGCATCCTTAATTAATAAAAATATCGAGAAATTCCAAGCTTCAATACCAAGGTCCATTTTATTTTAATCTACAAACTTGCAAAATTTGGATATTTTTTGGTAATTTTTCTCTTTTTTATAATTCTTTTTATCTTTTTACATTATTATTTAATAAAAATATACTCACTCTCCAAAAAATTTCAAGCTTTCATACCAATATCCGTTGTACTTTAGACAACAAACTTGAAAAATTTTAGGTAAAATTTCGAAGGATAAGAGTTTTAGAGAGTGTATTAGATAATAAACTCTTCATCTACAAAATCGTCACATCACGTTTCATACTTTTGTACCATTTTGAACCACAATTCTCAATCTACAAAACGGCTAAACCACAATTTTTTTTTTTTTAATACTTTTCCCTTAAGTTTATATACTATAAATCAAATTAAATAAAATAACATTTAAATTTATTTAAAAGTTTAAAAAATATATATACTTAATTGAAGATGTAGGCTAAGTTTGATACAAATATTAGTGTAAAATATAATTTCATGTTAAAATCATAGTTTAACTTCATGTTATAAATGTTGACCCAATTAATCTTCATTATATCATCGTTTATTAGTAGTACAAGCCACCTCAATTTGAATTTTTGTAGAGAAATTGGCCACCGGGCAAACTCAGCCTGACGCAAAAGGTTTAATTTCACTCCGCTTTTTCCCCCTGTTTCTTCGCTCCCATCGTGAGCACTACTCTCTGCCCCTCTCACTACATTTCCATCGCCAAATCAGGTAAATTTTTATTCTTATTTATGTTGTTTCTCGACAATTTTAAAATTCTGCTCCAAATTTAGATTTTCCAGCAATTCAATTGTAAATCTTACGCGTTCCTGTTTCCGATTCCGAAAACAAGATGCTAAATATAGGTGTCCGGTGTCCGGATCTCATCTTCGTTGCCAAATCTGGGGGTGCAAAAAAGCACCCTCAGCATACGGCACACCTGCACCCCCTCTCTCCGCCTCTGATTATATGTCAAATCAGAACTTGGTTTATGCTATATATATGCTATATCGTTCTTATATATGGTTTGGTTTGGAATTTAATCCTTGACTCAAAACATAGGGCAGAAGAATACTAGTTGCTGATAAAGAGATGCACAGACAGTGAAGGAGATAAAGAAAAATGATCAAGGCTGTGATGGTTATGAATACCCAAGGCAAACCTCGCCTTGCCAAATTTTACGAGTTCTTGGTAAAAAAAGAAAAATTTATTCAAAGAAGAATCTGTTTCAGTAATCTCTTGTTTGTTTCAGTAATCATTTGCAACATCTTCTGGAATAGATCTCATTTTCTGATACTGACTTTTGTAAGATTAGAGTGTGGAAAAGCAGCAAGAGCTTATTCGCAGCGTATATGGAGGTTGTGATACATCTCAAACTTGTATTGAGAAAGTTAGCCACTCTTGTTTATTGTTTGGGTTTCAAAAATCACAAACCTTTTCTCATATTATGGTTTCGAATTTTGTAGTATTATGCAATAGAGCTGAGAATGTCAGCAATTTCATGGAGGCCGATTCCATCTTTGGTCCGGTATGATATAATATACATATGCCTCTTTTGGACTCATTCTCAAGCCATTTGAATATATTTAGGTTCCATGGTTAATTTGTGTTTTCTTTACCATGGCAGGAAACTCGTCTTGTGTACAAACATTATGCAACTCTGTACTTTGTGTTTATATTTGATAGTTGTGAAAATGAGCTTGCTGTTCTCGATCTTATACAAGGTGAGTAAGCAATTAGTCATTATAATATCAGATTTATGTGTGACAGTTTTTTTTTTTTTTTTTTTTTTGTAGACGGGATAGGCGTAGCATTTTTTAAAGTGAGTTTTTGTCAAAATAATTGTGGTAGAGATTGTTATATTGTAGGTTCAGTTACCAGTCTATTTTTTTTCTTGTGTGTTTTGAGGCGTCTTTATTTGAAATCGCTACTTATGAGATGCTGGCTGTACAAGCCAGCTGATAATTTGAAGCAGAAGTACTGGATTTGTAGGCCACAACATGAATGTTCCTAACTGCTCATATATGTCCAGGATAATCTACTAAGCAACAATAGAACCTTGGGACACTGTTTGTATGGGGAAGGACTTGAAATGAACAAGTATTGTGGTTTGATTTTCAGTTACAGTTTTGTAGTTGTTGATTTGCATTTCAAATGCATGCTTAAACTCTAACGGAATTGTATGAGTTTCTATAGTTATGAAAGGCAATGTATTTGCATTTCAAATGCATGCTTAAACTCTAACGGAATTGTGTGAGTTTCTATAGTTGTGAAAGGCAATGTATTTGCATTTCAAATGCATGCTTAAACTCAAACAGAATTGTGTGAGTTTCTATAGTTGTGAAAGGCAATGTATCTGATTTCGGTCCAGCTGATAAAATGCAAATGCACAGAGGACAAAGTTGTACCAGTCTTATGTTTTACTTTTGCTGTCTGGATTGGTTTATGGAGCCAGTATTGGTTTCCATTATTTATTTTAATTGTTGCTTGAACTGGTGCCTTGTGATAATCAAACTTAGATTATCAATGGCTTCAAAATCTTTTCCATCAACTGATAACCTGCTGAATGTTTCATTGAGCGCTTTTTATCTGGCCATGAATTACCATGTGAATGTTGGTCCATCCCTTGAGATTATGGCTAGATGCCCTTATAATACTGTTAATCACTTATGAGAACACGAGCAATTTGATCATGTTTATCAATGTACATAGGTCAAAAGGTCGAAATAGATGGTTGTTTATCACATATTTCAAATATTGGAACGTTCTTGCTATTTGATTGTTTTTCTGAAGCTTGTGTGATTAAGTAAGTTCCCCTGTCTTCAGTTTTTGTAGAAACACTGGACAAATGCTTTAGAAATGTGTGCGAGCTTGACATAGTGTTCAATTACAGTAAGGTGTGTATGATTCCCATTTTATTTGTAGCTGTGTTTTTCACTTTTTTTTAATAAGTGGTGCATTTTCTTATATTATGAACTCGGCCGCATTATTTCGTAGAAACCTCTTCTGGCTGTAAAAAAGGTTTCCGATTAATTTATGATATGCCTGCAATTTTGGTCTTAATATTTGGACTACAAAGGGATAATTTCAATTAGACCAGGGCTTCACCAAACTCTTATGCAGTTGCACACAATTTTGGATGAAATAATTTGTGGAGGTCAGGTTCTTGAAACAAGTTCATCAGAAGTTATGAAGGCTGTTGAAGAAATATCAAAGTGAGACTCTCTTTCTCCCTCTACATACACGTGCACTAACAGACACAAAACTCAATTGTATTTATCTTAATGCGGACATGGTATCCAGACTGGAAGCTTCCTCCAATTCTATCACACTGGTTCCAAAAACTGTTTCGGGATGGCGTGGCCGGTAGAATGTTCATGGACACAGTTATTGTGGCGCTGAGAAATTGATGTTTATTCTTATAAGTCTGACAGTGTGTTAAGCAAGCTGCTTGAAAACAAAGGTACTGGATTAGCACGTATGAGTCAATTTCATTATAAACACTTTATTTCAGTGCCAGCTACCTGAAAATTTTAAAAGCAAATAATCGGTTGAACTTTTTTTTCTTTGTTAATTGCTCAAGTTGTCGTGGTTGAGCAAATCTTGCTGGTATGTTCCAATCACAATACCAAAGTACTTTTGCCAACATGAATTAAAACCGTCATTTACAAACCTATTTAGCAGCTGAAGTATAAATCTGGATACACCTAAGAAGCAGAGCTCCTGCATATATTATAGAGGATATACATTTTTGTTTGATGTATGACCATCTTTATTTCTCTAATGGATGTGGATGCAACAGATGCAAAGTACTTTATGCTGCATTTTGGAACATATAACAATTATATGCATTTCGAGTCTGACTCTTAAGTTTTTAATACAATTATGACAGTAATCATTTTACTTTTACCACATTAGGTCAGATTCTATTACGAGGACAATTTTATCCAATTTAAACGAGCATGAGATGATTTTCCCATGTTGCCCTGACGACCGATGCTCCGGGGCCTTTCGCTGTTTGTCATTTTGAGAATCCTGTAGAACTATTTTATTTTCTGATTTTATTCTATATATTCATGAACATCACGTAATTGGAAAAATTAATATACTTTTTATGTATGCGAATATTACAAGAAAAAAATATTTATTTTATAATATAATTACACATATCTTAATCGTAAGTTAACAGTAGTTTTCTTTTAAAGAAAAGTTTATGAGAAGAGAAAAGAGTCATCCTTGTTAAATTCATGGGACCGGAACGTAAAATTCATACAATATGGGGACAACAAAAAATTTACCACAAAAAGCAAGAGAGAGCCACATGCGATAAAAATAATTAAATATAGCCTAGTATACATCACGTTTGAGTTCTCTCGTTATTTTATGATAATACAGTCTAAATGTTCTTGTTCTCTCTATTATTTGATACCACCGCCATTCTTATTCTTATTATTGTTGTTGTTGTTACCATTATTGTTCTTATTATTGTTGCTATTGTTATTATTATTATTTAAAGTGTAATATACATGTATATTCAATCATAAAATTACGATACATGTATGCCCAAATTGCATCGATGATTGTTTGGTTGTTGGACTAGTGTTTACTTTAATATGCATCTTATTGCACGTGATGATCATATACGTTTTCCAGTGGGAATGTACGGAGCTTATAATTGAGCAAGATGAAGAATTATCTGTTTTTCAGGTGTTTTCATTGCCAGTACTATATGACTATGCTTATTGCTTGCTATTCACAGTCTTTTCTTTTAATAATTTTATATAGTCATCAATGGTGACATCTAGTGAATCACAATTTTTGGCTTCTGAAGGATATCGTCATCGACCACTAGTAAATTGCTTCCTCGTGGCTTGGTAGCTGATGTCCCTAGGAATACGCTGTTTGGTGTTGCCTGTTAGATATTGTGTAACTAGTGGAATGCAGTCTTTTCGTCATGAGTATATCATCTCAAATAAAAATGATACTAATGGTGTAACACTTGAACTTGATCGTACCATTCCTTCCACTGAGTCTACCGTGGCTTGGGTACATAGTTCGTTTTTCTACCCAGAGTTCGAAAACAGGAATAGAACCTCTCCAAGTGGTCTAATCAAAGGACACAATGAGCAAACTGAAAATGGCATCAACAATTCTTTGACCTAATTTGCATAACAGAATATGTTCCTGGCTTGGGAAATAATCCATGTTAACAACAAAGTTTGAGAATCTTCTGCAGTAGAGGCAAAAAGTTGTCTAAGGTCGATTTAACGCTTTTTAACATCTTGCAGAACTACATGCGCAGCATTGCGTCCAGGTGCACCCATTACACCACCACCTGGATGACTTCCACTTCCACACAGGTAAAGCCCTTGAACAGGGGTTCTATAGTTCGACCTGTATCACGAAAAATTTCAACCAATTGTTCAATGCAGGAATGATAAGCAGAGTTAGCAGATTTATTGTTGCAGAACACTAAAACATGCAGATTCTGTTATTACCATCCCTTCACAGGTCGCATGAGGAAAAGAGAATCCAAAGTCATTGCACCATGAAATATGTTACCCCCTGCGAAACATCAATTCAGTTTAGGGTAGGAAGCAGATAAAAAAAAAAAAAAAAAAAAAAAAAAAAAAAAAAAAAAAAAACCTTGAAGAATGGTCTGAATGACTCCATATAATCTTAAGCCTTGATTTAGTTATCTAATGGCTGTGTCTAGGCATGCATATATAAATCTGAATAACTGTACCTAAATTTTATAGTTCCCATAATTGTCATTTCAGATTCCTGAAATAAAATTCATGAATGCTGAATGAGAAGTACCTGTCAAACCAATTTCCCTTTCTAGATCAGGTGGTGTCAGCATATCATAACCAATGATTGATGAGCCAAAGCCAGGAGCATGTTCCTCAATTAAGTTAAAACATCTTTGAGCAAATGATTCCTGCAAATTAGATCATTTTCCAGAAGTCAAAAAGTAGAATGAAAATTAGCAAACTCAATTCAGTTGCATTCTTACGATCAAGTCAGGAAATGCTGTCTCACTTGCTACATTATTAGTATATAACGTTTCAGAGTTATAAGTGTAGGGTCAATTCCTGACACTCAACAAGAGGCAGAGAACATTGGGCATGAAACTATAAAAGGGCTTGCAGAACTGAATGACGATATGCATAATTGAACTTACTCTATAAGCAGTATCTTCCCAGCTTCCATCTGATGGACTGAACGGTGTGTACTGAACAAATAAATTTATCACATGCTTACCTACAAAGAGATTCGAGATCCCATAGACATGAGACGAGAAATTGGATATTTGCTGGGTTATCAATTCAGACTACCTAATAGTAGACGTTGCCAATAGTGGAAAAATGCTAATTGTTAGTAAAAATTAGATTCCAGTTCCTATTTGTGTTTAATGACCATAAAACAATACAGATTAATAGTACATAACATATAAAACTAATACCTATAGCGTGTGTATGCATGTATTACACCCACACACATAGACTCTTAGTGTAGAACTAATTGTAATTAATGAGTTCTAAAAGAGGAATATGGTTTATATTTATATTAAAATTTGAATCAAATCAGTAATCAGTAGATCAGAAGTTTCAAAATGAAATTTCTTCCGGTTAAAAGGCACGGATTGTCACCAAACTTTTGAGGGCAAACTCATCACAGCCATAAAAATTCAATCTGTACCAAACACTTCCCAGAATTTCAATTAGATTTCATAAAATCAAATCCAGCTGATTCAATTTTTTGGTCCAATCATGCAGTGGTTTTATTTCTTTGACAGACAACTTATGCTCATTTTATTATCAAACTTCTTGCTTTACGTGTCTAAAGGGCTATCTACATACAAAAGAAGCACAAGAAGAAATTCAAGGTTGCTATATTGCAAGTGTTCTTATATTAAATTTTTACATAATACAGGATGTGTCAATATTAGGTCTTAGACCCATATCAGCTTAGTAATGACTCAAATATATTCAAAGTTGAAAATAATTAACCAAGAGAGAGAGAGAGAGAGAGAGAGAGAGAAGATAAGTAAAAAGAGAAAAGCAAATGAGACAGATGACAAATAGAAAACAACAGAAAATGAATTGATACCAGTCAACCACTATTCGATATATTGCCTTAGTTCAATTATTCAAGCTAAATTTTTTTGTTTATCTCAGCTATTAGCTTATGGTAACTATTATTTTACCTCTAAGCAGCCAATAGTAACCCATGGCAAACTTATCACCTATGAAATATAACTGACTTATGTACAGCTGCACATACATCAGTTGCTAACTTATAACTGGATCAGCTTTCCGCTCGATTTGTCTTCATCTTAAGTTTATTATCTGACACCATGTTTTCAGTGTCCCTCAATTTATTCATGATAATCATGCCTTCCGTGTCACTACCATATAATATATAAGATGAATCCACATCAAATGAAAGTATAAATTAAATTTTTTATTCTCTGGGAAGCTCAGCTATATATCTAGTTAGTTATATGTGAATGTTAAACTTCCTGGTTAGTTTGATTGCATTAAAACAGATGAAAATAAAAATCACTACCCAATAAAACATGGAACATCCTACTCTTATCTCTCTCATAATTTTCCTATGTTATCAGATGGGATTAACTTTGCAGAAGAAAACTAAGAATTCTGATATAAATTGCATTTCCACGATTTCAGGATATCTAGAGTGTGCACAAATACTTTTGATTCCTTTCCTATAGTTAACTATATCCATTATATAACAAACGACAACTAAAGAAGCTCTATGTACCTGGTGGAGAAATAGTCTTATCCAAAACAGAAGGAATTGACATTTCGATAACAGGTCTCCTGGATGGCAAACCATTGGCAGCATCTTGGCAGGCTAAGTCAATTTCCTCCATCCTTGTTAACACAAGATTGAACAAATGTTAGGCTACTTAAGATCGGAAATAATTGACCAAAGGAACAATGACAATCACTACTACCAATTCTGCAGCATATGCCTAATTGTTATTTAGTGCTGGTAATGATTTTTCATCCACATCTAGTTTAATTCCTCCATTCAGCTTGATCTCTCACTTCAAAGCTTAAAGCTCAAGTACTGTTTGTTCTCTACTTCGTGCAATCGATTCAGGAAAAAATAAACCAAAAAAGAAAAAGAGTTGGAAAAACAAACATGAAAAGATGATACTGCAATTCAAGGATACCTCTCTGAACCAATGTGAATAGTGCCCATATGCTGAGGGCCTGCATCTGGATGATTGAGCTTGCAACATTGAAATTGAGGCAGTTTGTCAACAGCTATATTAATCTTTGTAGACGCCTGTTTCGATGATTGTAACCATACACAGACAAGGCAAATCTGATTAATATCAAATAGACAGGTGTGCTAAAAATTTAACTCCAATGTATTGAAGCTTACAGAACTATAATCAGAGTACTTCAAGGACTGGATAAAATCTTCAGGAAGAACATTTTTGGGCACTAATTCCTGTAGCAGAAAGGACAACCAGAAATTAACAATACTTTTGGAAAATAAATTGAAAATGGTTGATGCCTGATAGAGAATCGTTACACAATAGGCCAGCTTTGGCTCAATTGCCTCATGGGCCTAAGATTTGGAATGTGTACCCTAGAAGGTCCAAGGGTAGTGTGGAAAATGAGGACTGAACTGGCAGAATTAGTTTTACACTGGGGAAAGATATGGGAGTTCATTATATGGCATGTGTTTTGGCATGAGAAGGACAAGGAATGATTTCATGAATTTGGCTCTTAGCTTTTAGCTGAAGAGAGGTAAGTTCCCTGGAATTCTCTGTGTTATCTTTCATCTTGTTCATTCTTCTTTGGACTTTCTTACTGTTACCTGTATTTAATACAAGTTTCAGTCATCTTTCTTTCTATCTCTATTTCTTTTCATTGCTAATTTGGATTGTTGGTTGAGGATTCTTAATAACGCCCATGGTTTTTCCAACATAACTTTCCACAATAGTATACTTCTCATAACAAATAATCAATATATCAACTGGATCATATCTTACTATGAAAGTTTTATAAGGAGTGGCATTAGAGAGAACAACTGATGAAAGGACCCGCGTACCATCAGCCAGTAATACCTAAGCCAAGCTATCCTTTGTTAGCTTGAGTTCTGAAACCAACTTTATTGGGAGAAATGCATACATGAAATTACCCCATTCACTTTGCCAGAATCATCAGTCATCATTTCTGAAACCTATATAAACAAAAGGATCAGAGATTGCACAAGGATTTCTAAAACAGAAACATAAAGAAAACTAATAGCAGAAGTATGACCAGCTTTTTGGTTAACTGTAGTTGAAAAACTGATCATAGGCAAGTTTGCTATTGATAATATTACAGCATTTGCTCAGAACACAAAATAGCTTCCAAAATGTAGCTAACATCCAGAATTGCAATTATACTGATGTCAAAGTTCAGATTATTACTGAATCACCAATTCAAAGCAGATATCAGTTGAAGAACACACAGCCAAAAGCTTTACCCAGCAAAAGACACCATTTAACTTTTTTGGCCAGGATAATTTTGTTTCTTTAAGAGAAACAAGATTCATGGAAGTTGCTTTACATCGTGAAAACATACCTCAGCACCTGTCATAATATGAGCACCAGCTTCCCTAGCAGAACTACCAATTGCCGAGGATACTGAGCCCATCCCACCTTCAACATACCTATAGTAGAGTAAAAACTTCGGAAAGTTTCTAAACTATAATTTGATCTTAATATGAAAGTGAAAACAAAGCATTTGAGAGGAATGACAATGGGTAGAAAAACAAATGAACATAAATAAAATAATTGATGTCAAATTGAATCAAAACACAAGTGTGGATCACTTTTTTGCAAGCAACTTCTAGAAAGATATTTGCGAGCAATATAAAGACCTCTATGCTTACTAGCCAAAATGTGTATTTGGATTCTAATCCCTGTACTACAAGAAACTGGACAAAGGTCAATAGTGGAGATGATAGTCCATCCGGAACCCTTCTTTTCAGAAGAACCACATTGTCAGATTGAATGCTTTCTTGAAATTTATCTTTAACTGATCATTCACCCAAGTTGCTAACTAGAATCAGCATATTTTGTTACTCTACTTTCTTATAAGTTTCCAGATATGCAAAATAGTTGGTGCTTACATGGCACATATGAGCAAAAGAAAGAAAAGGATATCAGGAACTTTACAAATTGCTAATACACATGGTGCACAATTTATACATTCAGACAATAGAAATACTTACGACCAAATTCCACGACTCCGATCAGTTTCTCCCATGATATGATGTAGGAGAACGTACCCACTCCCTGGTGTATGAATGCCACCCTGCAATATGTTGTTGAAGAAATCCAAACATTTAATTAATTCTCCCATTCTAATGAGCAAAGTTTTTAATGTCTAATCTATTCTCCTGAACTTCATTTTCACACATCAGACTCTACATCATCAGCACTCAGAAAACTACACCAAGAGATTCAGCCTCTCTTTAGCATGTAAATTGTTACATAAGCTTGAAGGATGAATCTGTTTAATGATATTTCAATATAATGAATTAACCTTCATATAGTGATGGAGCCCTACCGTGGAACCTATTATAGCATCTGTTCCGAGGGTTGCTTTCAGAACATCTGTCTGTATGTTCAGCAGGAAAAAAGTTAGAAAGTAATTATTACTTGATCTTCACAAGATTCGAACTTGGCAGACAAAGAAAAAATCATTAGTATAGCTATTAAGCAGTTGATTGAACAATAGGTAATGCATACTGAATAACTTCTACAGACTCGGAAAATTTGCCAAGGAAAAAATTATGTTTTCTCCTAGATTCAAAGACTTAACTTTCCCCAAAATAGCTTCAATACTGATATTATATAATTATTAGCTAACAATAAATAGGAACCAAGATGATAAAAGAAATTAACTGAGAAATGAACAAATTAAACAAGTGAAATAATAAGATACTCTGTGAAAAAGGGTCAGTTTCGGTCATTCAACTTTGCTGCTAGGATAAATTTGCCCCAAAATGAACTTGGGTACCACAAGTGATATATGATTTCTCGTTTGTTGTCACATATCAGTTTCTGATGCTACTTTATTACATTTTGAACTAATTTGATAAAGAAAGTTAAAGACCAAATTAATAGCCAAAATATTTTTTATCCAATACTAAGAAGTCGAATGATGACCTCAAACCACTTATTCAGAATCTTCGAAGCAGGGGACAGTAAGAGGTCCACGAAGTCCCTGTCAAAATCATTAAAATATCATCAGATGAGATGAGTACAATATCTACAACTCTAGCTGTACCCGCGGAGATTTGCAACATTTTTTCGCTCAAGTAAAAGAACACTTACACCATATCTCTCTGACCTAACGATGCAGCCTGACGCAAACAACGAGTCCAGAAAGCTGATCTCTGGATTTTGTCTTTCAAACGGTCATTAAAAGACGAAGCACTTTGCGACGTTTCTGGAGGAGGTGAATCCAAAAGAGGATCCATGAAATTGCAGAATTTCTCCAGCTGATTCTCATACCTGAAGATGAGAATTTACAAAATCAGCCGAATTAAAAGATGTGATGTGCATTGTTGATCCAGTAAAGAGGAAATACATAGAACCTGGGATAAGCATCAGCATCTCGCGCGGAGAACTTTGAAATTTCGGAATTGTTAAGTTCTTTATCAGACCCTAATAGAAGATAACGCCCGTCCACACAAGGCGTAAACGACGATGGACTTCTCTTCAGCAACTTCAATCCGTGTCTCTTTAACTCCAATTCCCTTCTCGAATCGAAAAATAGAAGAAAAATAGTGAATAAAGGTGAAAGAATTGAAGAAGAAATGAAGAAGAATTTGGGGCTTTAGTTACTTGATGATGGAGGGGCGAAGGAGACTTTGGAGATAACTGCAACGAGAGAACTTAAAACCAGGAATTAACTCTTCCGTGACGGCAGCTCCGCCAATGACATGACGGCGTTCAAGCACGGCGACGGAGAGTCCACCTCGAGCGAGGTAAGCAGCGGCTGTCAAACCGTTATGTCCGGCACCGATCACTACGGCATCCCATTTTTTATCCTTAAGTAACCGGCTGCCGGTGGCGGTGGTGAAGCTCCTCCGCCACATCACTGGTTAGTTAGAGAGAGACAGAGAGAGCGTTTAATGGTCAGAATCTCGCATATAATATTAAATTAAAAAAAGTTGGGAAAACAATGAGGAAGATGGAATATCTGAACGGTGGAATCCACGCCAGATTTCACTGTCTTTTTCAACTTAGTACACATTTTGCAATCTATGAATTTTCTCATTCATTTTCGCGTGAAAATTAGTAAGAACTTGAAATTGTAGATCATTTCTTCCAAATTGTGGACTTATTATTGAATTAGGACGCAACCCCGCGTTGCTTCGGGATGATGAAAGGAAATATATCATTCGTGTTGTTTTCTGGCATAAAAAGCAAGTAATTTTAGATTCTATCATGTATTGAAGAAATAAAAGTTAACCAAAAGCTCCAAGCTTTAGCAAGAAATAATAAATTTCAAGTACATTAATTTTTTTCTATTTATTCACAGAAAAATAAAATGCTAAAAAATTGTTGTGATAAATTTTATGTAGCGAGAGATCTTCACGCGTAGCTATATAATATCAGTGAAAGTTTGAAAGAAAAGTAAATATAGTGTTTCAAGTTTAATTGAGCGGTGGACCTCTTAACCATGTATTGTACTTCTTATTCATTTGTTTTTTATTTGATTTTTAGATATTTGAATTTTGGATGTCACCTTTCTTTATGTAATTTGATTTTTTTAGCAATAAGTTATTAAGTTATATATAATTAATAACAATAATAATAATTTTTAAAATTGAAAAAAAAATTTATAATTTGATTTTAGATCGAACTGAAATTAAACCAATTTGGATTAGTTTGATTCAACCTAAATCAAATATAATTTGGTTCGGCCTTGATTTTTATTTTGTCTAATTTAGTTTTGGTTTGATTCTGTTCGTTTTGAACAAATTTCTTCTGCTCATATAAAAATTATTAAAAGGTAGAAAAACTGAAAAATAGAATACATGTAATTTGCTGGTTTTGCAAAATCAAGTTTGTGTTTGAAAAGTTGACAAAAAGAGATATGAGATTTTTTTTTTTATATTAGCAAATAAATAACTCATGGTCAAAAAATAAATAACATCCAACACATGAACTAAACGCAATCCAATCTTTTGGACCTTAAACTAAAATTTTGCATACTGATTGATACAAATATAATGGACATTAACAACAGAGCTCTGAAATTTTCGATAAATGTAAGTATATTTTTAATTAAATTTTATATATATATATAAAAGATGAATGGCCGAAAAATGTTCAAATCTTGATAAAAAATTCTTAAATAAAGAGATAAACTATTAAGACTATGTAGTAAAAAAAAAATGTTGAGTTTAACACATGCACCAAGTTAATAGCATAAACACATGTTGTTACCCCATAGAACCTCAACCATCCTTTTAGTATTTTGTCCATATTATTTGAGAATTTCTATCAAAATTTGAATATTTTTTGGTAATAATTTTTTTTTTTTCACTTTTTTGCATCATTTAATTAGAAAAATACATGCGCTTTCTGAAAATTTTAAAACTTTATTACCAAGGTCAATTGTATTTGTATCAACCAACATGCTAAATTTTAGATCAAAATTGCATGAAGCTACAATGCATGAGTCTTTATTTATCAAAAGGTGTAACCACAGACTTGAATTTGCCAACTTTTAAAAGATAGATCTGCATTTACAAATCCGCTAAACCACATGCATTTTTTTGTATTTTCCATTTAAAGTTTTTCATGAAAAAAAAAAAGAAAAAAAGAAAAGATTGAAACAAATTAATACAACTTAAGAATGCACTGAGGCTTAATCGTCTGCACTGAAGCATTAGCATCATTAACTTAGCTGATCTGTTTCTGTCATTTCCAGCAGGATCCATTAGCAGTACGAGATCAAAGTGAAAACTGCGTAAAAAAGGAGAAAAACAAAAAGTACAGAAACAGCGCAACCATTCGAAACTTCTCATTTCCTAGAAACAAAACAGAATGCTGCTGGTAGTGTGCTATAGATTGCATCTTTTATCTTTGTAACACGATCTACGAATCTTGGCTGGTTGAAATAATCGTTTATATCATTCTATGATGTTCTGATCATGCAAGGGGAATTTCTGTGATCGTAAACTTGAGAAGATCAGTTTTATATATATACTTCCCATCCAATTCAGCATTGCTGACTTCATCCCAATCGCATCGCAATGCATAAAAGAAGACCTCAACAAAGGCTTCAAAATTTCAGGCCGGTCAAAGGTCCCAGCACTGTGAGAAACAAGTTTAGGAAACAAATGTAACTTTAAGATAGCTTTTACGCAGCTGGGACGTTAATGGCTCCAAAAGGCCTATTTCCTGTTCTCACTCAAACGATCAAAAACCTAAAAACGATATCCTGATATCACTTTGTTTCTTCATACCATGGGTGCCAATCTGAAAATGTTTCCTTTCCTATATTAAATAAATAAATAATGGTTACAATTACAACACAATCTTGCGGTTAGACATAACCTAGAACTCAGTTCAAAAGCCTTCGACTCTTGAGATAATATACACTTTTCACAAACCCTTTCCCAGCTTCACCTACAGCTTTTAAGAGATCAATCGGATCTTCTGCTTCGCTTTCTCCATCTCGTTTCCGTTTCTGAAACAATAAAGAATATATATAAATTAAAGAATAAGGAGATTCAGTTTGGACAGTAAATCATATGCCATAAGGATCTTTTTGATAAAATTCAACTATACCTTTTCATCCCATGTTAGTCCAATAACATCACCTCCCAGAGAATCATACCATAACTTCAATGTTTTGAATTCTTCCTGCACATATTACAAGAGAAGGCAAGCAAAAACGGTTGCTGATCAAGAAATCCTCGAAACCTATTTAAGGGTGCACGATTAAATCCTTACAATTAATCACCGGTCCATTTTTACATTGATTGTTTTTTAACCTAGCTCAATTTTGCCAATTTTCAAGTAAATGCAGACAAAAATTACAGATAAACCAAAATCTGAAAGTAATGGCCGATATATTTTCAACGAAAGCTCTTGAAAATTAGCAAAATCAGACTAGGGTTTCTGCCATGGGGTGAAAATTAAGGATCAAATTGCTTGGCCAAAACACTTTAAGAGGCAAAATTGAACCTTACTCCTAAGTGGAAAAGCAAAACGTGGTCAATATCACATCATTGAGTTCTATAATACTTGCCTGTAAATCTGCAATGTAGCACCTCAAGGGATCAAAGTTCACCATTAGTTTATTTTTTATTTCATCTGAGCTACTCTTCATATCTCCTGGCAAAAGAAAGGGATGGAAAGCTTTGCTGGCACTTCCACGAGCCACAAGTCTCCCTGCCCAAATCAGGCAACATTATGTGACTTGGTACCAAAATGAGGATCATCCATGATAATGTCTGGCAACTTTGCATGAGCGTACCTTGGTCTATGTTCGATGGGAAGAGAAGACGTTGATGGTAAGGCAATTTATCCGCATGAAGAAGTATTACAGCATCATAGTTGCTAAGAGGAGTTCGGAAAAGGCACTGCAAGATGAAAAGATATGTCACAACAAAGTTGGCAGAAATCACAAGCAATTCCGAAAGCACATTGACTCACCTCCCATTTATATGAATCAGTCTGATCCTCCAATATCAGTCTGATCAAAAGGTTTGCACTGCTACGAGCATAGGCCACTAGCCTCTTCAGTTCCTTTATCATCATAAATACACAGGGAAAGGTTAAATATTAGTGGGCAGCAATCCACGATAAAGAATTATTTGCTAGTCATATTCCCATATGAATATCGAAAAATTATGATCACAAATGACAAGCATAGAGTATTTTGAACAATTTTAGTAAATGTGAGAAATATTGGAAAGTTCAATTCATTGTCCTTCAGAGAAATTCATCAACTTCAGCGAAACATTAAGAATTTTGTAACAAGGCAAATGGTGTTTAAAAAAAATAAAAGAACAGAAACAGCTATAAGTTGCATTTAGCCTTGAAGTTGCAGTTGAATGCCAATTTATCCCAAAATGACTTTGTTGTCCAAATACGTCCATGTACTTCCATAGTGTTTTGTAAACTTATGATTAGCTGTTACTGTTAAGATATAAAAAGACTAATGTAGACATATTTTATATCAGTATACAATAATTATACAAAAATGAAAAATATAACATAAATATTAGCAAAAATAATTACATAATTTAAAAATAATTTTAATTTATTATACACTTAAAAAATTATTATTTTCATCTAAATCTAGTTTCATCTACGTAAAATGCATCAAAATATATGTTTTTAATATTTGACTAAATTAATATATAATAAAAAAAAACCAACATGATACAAGCCTAAATAAATTAATTTGAAGAATTGATCTTGCTTAATTTTTCAATATTTATAGACATGAAAAAAATTTCCATAAAAAAAATCTACTTATTTATACAAAAGTATTATTTCTTCTTTCAGAAAGGTTAAATCTGTAAAAGCCAAATAATTATAAAAAACTTTCCATGAAAAGCTCTAAAAATGAGCTTTTCGTGAAAAGTTGTTTTTTCCTGCAAAACAATTAATAGTAGATGTTTAATAAATACAACCAAACACTAGATTTTCTATTTTTTGGGATGAAAAGCTAACAGCTGCAGCGAAAAGTAGAAACAAACGCCCCATCAATCAATCAAATGACAAGGTGGCTAAATTTTAGGCCAAAAGAGGAAGTATGGGAGTAGATTTGGCACAAAAGAAACTGGCATCCACCAAAACCTTAGGAGTCAATTTACATTTGCAACACAACAAAAATCAAGTAGCATGTTATATTAGAAATGGGACACATTCGGAAACAAAAACAAACTTTGAAATTTGGCTATGAGAACTCCTTGAACTAAAAGCCAAAGCTTTTGGCGAACCTGCTAAGTCACAAGTTGAATATATCCTATCAAATTGAATCAGGAAGAACTAACCACAGAGTTTGGTGAAAAACTAGTCCAAGCATCAGAAGCCTTGTCATAGGATGTGGCCAGGAACATTGACGGGCTAATGTTTTTCTCATTTCCTTCAAAGCATTTTCTACTCAATGTGAAGTTATCCTGAATAAGCAACAAATGTAAAGACTGGCCATTAAAATGAGAGGAAGGAAAACTAAAGCATAAGAAACTAACAAAATATCAATGATCATTTACTTAACTGAGCAACAGAACTTACATAAATGTCTTTCTTATCATTTGGAGTCAAATCATTATTTATGTCAACAACTAAAGGACAGAAGGTCCAATCAAACTCAGATATTAGCCGCAAAAACCTGCAAGAATGTTTTTATATGACAACAGTATGGAGAAACCAAAAAATTTTCATTAAATTAATCACCAACAAAAAGATCATAATAGAAAACAGCTAATGTGAAGCCAAAAGATATTAAACATTTGAGAAGACAGAACAGCATTCTTAGTTACTGACCAGGAGAACAATATAAGCATCATTCAAGTACCAAATGCAGGATTTCAAACAAACAAGCAATCATAGTATTGACATCTATTACTTGAGGTAATATTTTCATTTTGTCACTTAAGGAACAATCATGGCAGGCATAAGGTGTTATGTTTGCCTCTCAGCTAAGGAATGTTTGTTAGTTCATGCATTCCAAGTAAATAGAGAGAAGATTACCTTAAAAATCCAACAATACGTGAACAAGGAGGAGTAAATGGCAAAGGTTTCAGAAAAAGGTGTGCAACCACTAATTCAACTGCCTCTTCTACCAAGCAAGCTGAAAACAAATGCGAAGCAACCCATCGTTTTGCAAGCCTAAACAAAATAGTAAATTATAACAATTAAACTGTTAATGATCTTCCGTTTTAAGAAAAGGTAAATAGATTTATAGAGTTAACAATATCTCCTATTATGAGAAGGTAAATACATAACACAACTTATATATGGATAGAGTACTGACCTAACAACTGGTCCATACATTGGGTAAAGACCCAATAACCCATTAATCATACTAGAATGCTGACTGCGAAGGAAGAGTTTCTTGTCTGAAGAAGGAACCTGCTTCACTCTATCACTTCCAACTACAAGTTATTTAAGTTTAGAACCTCGACATCTGAAAGAATCGGACTAATAATAACATATCATATGTTAAGCTTCCTTACTTTCCTTTTTCACCAAATTTAAGCCTCTCTCATGCAAAATTTTTAAACGAAATGCATATCCAGAGAGGAAAATGTCCACATTATCCTCAGAAGCAGTACATCTCATCCCCCATGCATTCTGAAGACTGCCATAATACTATCATCAGATGGTAATGTTGAAAGGAAACATGTAGTATGCATTATACGTGAAAAAAAAAATGCAGCCTACCTCTCCCCAATCTGAATAAGGAAAGCAGATTTTGTTTTCTCAATTGCCTCCTCATCCATTGGCCAGTTGCCAGAACCTTCCAGCTAAAACAAACAAACCAACATTCCTTCATAAATTATGTAAATAACCAAAAAAATACCAAATAATACCAGTTGACAGGATATCATGCCTGAATCATAACTTCCAATGGATGAATGCACAATGAGGTTAGTTTGTTCAATCCTGCAACATGACCATATTCACTTGCTAGTGGATGCGGTTTTGGAGGGAAGACAGAAGTAAACCTGAATGCTGGTAAAGTCATAGTCATATAGCAATTTAGCCGCCGAAGAATAGAATGTTGAAAAGGTGTAAAAACATAAAGCAGAATCAAATTGTGTTTCACCTAGAAGCACATAACTGTCTTATCTTAGTATTGAAGTATATACTCAAGCCCTCCCTCCATGTAAAATATACTCCCAGGAAAAAAATTGTGAAACATACAACTATTATAAGCATCTAAAATTAAATGAAGCATTTAATTTAAATTAATAAAACATTTTAATGTACCAGACCAAAAGGATACTTCCTCATATTACTATTTTGAAAAGTAAATGCAGAAAGATAAAACAATGAAAAACGAGATTACTGACTATGTTGTTTAACACAAAATCTTCATGAAATTCTTACAAAATATACCTGGGTTTATACCGACCATGTTTTAACAATCTTGGTGAAAATCTTACAAAATATACCTGGGTGTAAGGGCTGCACGCTAGACACCTTCAAAGGAATGCTTTCAACAAGACGCAAGTGTTTGGATAGAACTTCAAATGCCGAGAGCAAACTTGCAGAATTTGACATGGGATCTAAGAAAATGGTATTATTTTTTGCAACAGCTAGTATACTTCAAGAATAAAAAGAGCAAATATCAGGAAAAAAAATAACTTACAGCAAAGTAGCCCAACTATCATACCTTCAACACCAAGAAGCAGAGAGAAATCAAGTTGATCTACAACTTGGACAATATTGGTTTCTGATAGCGATAGATGACGTAGGAGTACATATTCAATTATTCTCTTTGGAATAAGATGTTTTGCCCACTGGTCAGTTTCCCATACTATTATGTTACAGAAAGAAAGTTAATCAAATTGATAACGAATAATTTACTGCCAAAAAAAAAAAAAGATAACTTTCAGGAACCTCACCTGTGCTTTCAGCAATTTTACCATCCCTAAATCTTCGAAGTTCTGCTTTTTCTCCCCAAAACCTCCGGTACTTCAGTGCCTAATGCATCATCTTACTAGATCAGCATAAAAACATAAAGACTGTATAGAAAAGATTCTGAATACCTCTTCTTTATTTTCAGCATCTGGACCAATATCAACAATTCTCATTGCTTTCTCTAAAGAGCTAAATGAAATTCCGATTAGCAGTGGCTCTCTATCCAGTACTGATAAACCCTGAAACACAAAGTGATTCACGTGTTGACAAGTGAGCATTTTGCATAAACAATCGATTGTTATCTTTCAAAATTTTAGGAGATAAGTTTGTTCAACATAGAACATGCGAAAGATGCGCAAAACTATGTGCTAAAAAATAGCAAGGATGCACAAAGCTTCTGATAGACCCCTAACAAGGAGGGGTTTTCTGCTGCATTCTCCTGTCAAAGCGCCTATTTATTTATGGCAACAGGAAGCTGCTAAAGCATAGTTGCGTTATAAACACATAACCTAAACTTGTATACCACATAAAGAATGGAAGGGAGTAGAATATTGGAACATAAAACATAAAATCATTATGTTGAAAGAAACTTTCATGTATTTTATGTTAGTCCTCCAACCTAAATACAATCTATATATAAAATAAAGAACCTAAACCAGCATTCAAGTATGTGACATCAATGAGGACAGAAAATTTCCGGTATTCTAGAGACACTATATGATACTGATAAGAAGTGACTGAGAACTATAGTGGCACATTCTTACTTAACCACTATGTTGGTGAGCTTTGGACCCCAGCACCACTTTGAGATAACCTCATCTTTGATACTTGACCATAATATGTTAAGTAATTGTAACCAGTAACCGATTTGATCACAAGCTAGAAGAATCTTAAACATTTTTCTGTTTTCTGGAACATTATATGATTGCAGAGTTATCCACAAAAAAAACTGATGGTTCCATAAATTTTGTATGCATATTCAACAAACCCCGTTGACATGCTAGCATTAGGTGTTGAGTTGTAATATTTACACAACAACATCATATTTTAAAGCTTACATTTTCAATGTTGCAATCTGAATGGATGTTTCCCCAAATAACACGAATTGACTTTGCTCTGTCACTCAGTCCTTGGGACAAAATATTTTGTACCCTTTGTTCATACAATCTCCAACATTCTTCATCCAAGCAAAATCCCAAAGCATGGACCTCATTATTTCCTTTTAAGCACAATCTATGTGATCAAAATATAAAACATTAAGCAAAAACATAAAGCAGCACCATGTAAATATTATAAGGCCATCAACAAAGGAATTTAAGAAAAAAAAGCTGGACGTGTACTTGCAATATCAGGTACTGAATAAGGGAAAGTGTTACATTGTCCACTAGCCTATACAAGGTGCAGTAAATATATAATCATGGTTACTGTAATATCATATCAAAACACATAGATGATCATACAATTAGGTTTCTTATATCATCCATTAAACATTATCCATTCCTTTTATCTTAACTGCATAAGGTCTTATATCTCAACTGCATAAGGTCTTCAATGCTGGCACTCCCAAATTTATCAGAGAACAGAAAGTAATTCAATTCAGTGATGAGGAAAGTTTTGATAGATATCAGTGAAATGTGATATGCAGGAAACACAATAAAATAAGTAAATTTAATTTTCTAGCAAAAACACCACATTAGTCAAGTATAGCTTCATACCATAATAAGGAAAATGATCAACAAATAATACCTTATGCAATGATCATATTTAGAAGAGAAGTCGATTTTGGTCATGAAGATATGATCAAACGCATTATCTGCTGATTTCAGAAAGCACTGAAGTGTTAAAGAAGCCTCGTTCTGGAGCTGAAAGTTGAAGAAAAGAATATAATCTTCAGATAAGGCTTATTTGGCAAGAGATTAATTTCTTTGACAATATTTGACATAAAAAATCATTAAACAAGTAATGGTACCTCTAAGAAACCACTTTTTGTCATTCGGGAAGTCAAATTGACTCGTGTGTATGAATCACACAACACTACTGGAAATGACTCTTTATATAGCAATTTGTCCTGTACTTCCAGAACATGGTAATAATAAGCAACAATCCAGCATATGGTACAGCAATATCAAAAAAAATAAAGACATAAAATAAATAAAGAAATGAAAACACAAAAAACTGGAAATTCAGAATGATAATTTTTTGAAGAAAATTGAATGATGACAGGAATAAGTTTCATTGGAAAGATCTAAATAATGACACCCAACTCTGAGAACCATAATTGTGATTACAAATTTAAAAAACCACACCATCTTTTCCTTGCAAAGAGCCATAACTGGCAAGACAACATTCAGTACAAACGGACGTCAACTGGAAAATGGTTTGATCAGAAACTTTAGGGCAAATGTGTTGACCAAGTTGGAGCAATTATCATAGAAGCACGTGCACACACACATACACTGACGTTACAGTATAAAAAAGGGAGAAAATAGCATCAAACAGCAGACCTCCTTCGAGACCTTGACCTCACGTTGTTGGCGAAGGTAAAGCCCTTGGCTCCATAATTTTGAATTAGCTACAAAACAACAAAAAGACCATATTTTTTTAGCATAAAACTGAAGTTTACAGCATTATTGATTTCTAAAGCTGCATGAAAACAAGATTTCATTTCGAAGTGGGATCCAGCATAAATGCTCAGTAAAATGAAAATACATCTGTGCTATTTGTTGAATTAAGCTCATTTCTGTAGATGACATAGGAAAAGAAAAAACAAAAGTATTTCTTGCTGTAGAAAAAGAGTTAATAGCATGATTCACTAACACAATATGTTTCTAATCAGGCGAACAAAAATATAATCATCACTATACATTTTATAATACCAAAAAGGCAGAGCTACATCAATAAACTACTTCCATTGCAAGTATCTTAGTCATAATGATTCTACCAAGAATCTGTCATCTCAAATGACGCACAGTAAAGCATGTTATTATAATAACAAAAATGGGGCATACAAAAATCTAAATTTAAAGGAAGAAATCGATAGGGCCTATTTAGTTTAGAAACATTTTCCATTTTCATTTTCCGGTTTTCAGTTTTCCAATTCTCTCTTTTCCAAATCGAAAACTAGAAAACTGAAAACATGTTTAGTTTATCTTGAGTATTCAATTTTCCATTTTTTCCCTTTTTAGATTTTAATTCTAATTATTTGTTTTCAAATTTCAAAAATAATACAGGAGTTATAATACAAATTGAAAAGAAATTACATCAATTAAATGTAAAAATTTAATTATAAAGATGTAATTAAGTTATGAATTAATCAATTAAAATATACATGTACATCTTATGAAAAGTTATTTTTAAAGAATCTAATACGATATTTAATATTTTAGGAAATTTAATGTAATTTTGATGTAAGAATATAACTATTTTACATTGAAAATGAAAAACATGAAATAACTTAAATTATAATGAATTATTTTCTCCTAAAACAAAGTGAAATTGATGGACTTCAATTCCGCCAAATGGAAAACACCAAAAATGTTTTCAAGAGTAGTGTAAAAATGGGAACATTGGAAAATTATTTTTTTCAATTTTCCATTTATGAAAATTTTACAAGTAAACTATAAACTCCAATTTTCAGTTTTCCTAGAAAATTTTTCTAGAAAACACCTACTGTTTTCCAAATCTAAACAAGGCCTTAAGTTTTGTATTTTCTCTATTAAGATCAGTCTTGAAGTGAGTATCACAAGATCTTCTAGTGCATTTACAATACAAAGTTCAGTATACTTACGTAAAAACTTTTTGATTTAGTCATTTAATCTTAAAATTAATCATTAAGGCTACATACGAAATATACTCGTTCAAAAACCAAATAATGCAAGGTTGAAACCGTAAAAGTAAATCCATTCTCAAAAACAATTGATAAGAACTATGACTTCTTATCTTTGAAAATAAAAAACCATACATACCTATGAAGTCCATTGTAATACGAAATATTTGCAAGGGCTTCATGGTGTTGTTAATCTTCCCATAAGTTGCTAGGTATGACAGAATAGCAGCCGCTAGAAACCCATTGAGGCAATCATGGGAGTATATAGAAATTCTTTGTCGAGCCCAAACCTTCAGAAAGAATCAAAAGAATTTCATTTCCATCACCACAAACAATGCAGTAACACCTATACTTTGAATAGCAAAACTATGCAACAGAGATACCTTCAGCAGAACCAATGCCTCTCTTAATTCCGTCCATCCATCAAAAGTTTGGTGAAGAAATTTGGCAGTATCTTCCAAGAACATGTCCTCCAAAATACTGCTGTTATATCTTGGTGTAGCCAGCAGAAAATTCCCTAGTAATTAATTTCAAATTAGTACTATATTTTGGTAATGATATTGCCAATGAATGACACTTATTCATGGATTAAAGACTATATTCTACCTTGATTTAAAGCACGGATATTGTTCCTCTTCAAGTCCAACTTTGAGACATTAAAAAGGATTTTTGCTGTAGGAATTATCCTCACAAAGAACTCTGGAACTTCAATGAGCTTTTTGGCTATCCATTCCACCCCACCACAAAGTGAATAAATAAATTCAGAGATTTATTTAATGAATAAGGATGTAAGCATCACAGATTTAATAACAAAATCATAATTGATAGCTAGAAAGCAAGGCTCAACCTGGATACACAAGTAATACAGGTTTTCGGGCTTCATTCTGGAAAGATGACCATTCAACCTTGTCAATTGAAGCAGATGACCTTAAAAACTTCCTTATAATACAGAGGTAAAGACACCTTTTGGCATGATATCGATGATTCAAGTAATCTTTCTCATGGAAACATTCCTGTTCGAAGTATATAAATTAACATCGGACTATAAATATTCATTTCTACGTTCAAACCAGACTCACTTTATACTATGAATTGGCAAAATTCACATTCATTTTTTCTGCTTTGTGCACTAATTTACACAGTACTCATTTTGATGCAAGGAAAAATCAACTAGAGCTCCAAAGGATATGCAATATGTTGTAGTCATTCAACATTGACCCTATCAATTAGAGCCAAACTGCAAACTGAAAATTTTTTTATCCTCTTGCCAAGATAGAGCTGGTTCTGGCAAATGTTCTGTTCAATTCAAGTCGAAAATGGGATTCCTATGCTGGATAAAGTTGAGCGAAAGCATATCACCAAAGCAACACTTCCAATTCATTTTTCTTTCTACTTTCATATCCCATGCTCATTAGAAAAACCCAAAATTGTCGGGAGTGTCAACAAAACATACACGCACATAATAAAGCTCATTGACTTCCACAAGTACCTTTGGCAACTGAATGAAGAGGTCCACACGAACGTCAGGCTTTGCAATGGATTTTATTGAATAACTGCCACCAATTTCAAAGGAATTCGGAATCTTAAACTTGAAATCCACTTTATCTACTCCAATGTCCTTAACAAAACCTGAAGCTTCATCACTTGTGACCTGCATACAAAATCAAAACTCCAGCCTTCACAAATTGATACTTAAAAGAGTAACAAAAGAATATACTGATAGAAAGAATTTTGATGAAAAGGGGCAGACCTCAAGCCCTTGAGGGATTTTGTTGATGGAATCTTGAATGACAGCAACGGTATCGTCTACGAGCTCGGTGAATGCAGGAGAGTAATTGACTTGGACTTCCTTTAACAGCTCGGAGATTTTGAAGTCCATGGAGTCCTGTAATGTATCAACTTCCATCGTTGTTTGCGTTAATTAATGGTGTTACCGCTGAAACGATTAGACGAAGCTGGTAGAAGAGAGCAGATGAACAGAGGTGTAGCGGAATCTTTTTCGTTCATTCCAACATTTGTTACGGTTCCTTCGGGGCCTCTACGTCCTGTCTTTCGTTTTACTGAGCAGACATAAGCTGTAGTTTATAAGTAATACCTTTCGCATGTTCATTACTCCCTCTCCAAAGTTATGTTTGCTTTATTGCAAGTGCAAGGTAGATGGGCGTCTCCAGGGGCGGCCTCAACCCTAATTTTTATATTCCTCTTTTTTATAAATATAAATTTAATAAATATAAATTTAATATTATTTTATAAATATTAATGCCATAATCATATATTATTTCTGATGCAATAAACAAAATCAAATAAAATAGCTAAAGCTAAGAAATTAATTAATTTTGAACTAGAATAAGAAGAATCAAATAAAAATCAACCCTTAATGGTGATTCGTAGAGAACAGACAAAACAATCATATTGTAAAAACTCAACTTTTTCTTTTATTGTTTGATTTGTAAAGCTGAAAATTAATAAAGAATTGAGGTGGAGAGAAGATAAGAGGTTGGCATAATTATTCTGTGCTAGATTAGACAATGATTAATGGGCGAGAACAACTCTTTTTATATAAAAAAATTCTAATTTACCTTAACCAAATAGGATTATATTCACCCAATTAGAAATTAACTAGGGAAGGTGACATTTGATCTTCGGGATATAACTTTTGCTAAGGGGCTGGTATTCAATTAAGACTTTTATAGAGTTTTTTTTAAGTGAATGACTTTTATAGACTTTGATGACTTTTATTGACTTTTAATTACTTTTATAAAGTTTTTAAAAGTATCGATGATTTTTAAAAAGTTTATTCCATAGACTTTTATAAACTTTTAAAGACTTATTAAGATACTAAAATATAATAATTTTCATGTGTTCAATGATAATACACTAAAATATAAATAACTACAAAAATCTACAAGCATAAAATATAAAATAATAACACTAAAATCAAATAGTAAGGTTAATTAAAAAAATTATAATTTAACTATAAAATTTCTAATATTCATTATCATTCATATGCTCAACATTATTCCACATGTAAGTTGCAATCATAGCTCTATATTCATTAGTATCATTTCTATGTTGCTCTTGTATTCTAACAAATGGTTCAAAATATTCTTCTTGTTTAATTGACGTTGGTGTAGATGAAAAAGTTTTACCGTTTGGTTCAATTGGAAACTCAACTGATTAACACTCTTTTCTAAGAAAATTATTCATTTAAGTGTAAGCAATTTTATAAACATGGAACAACCACATACCTGAGTAATGAAGTATCGAATAGAATTTACAGAAATTCACCAAGAGAATATCCCATTCAAAAGAGTAGACTATCAGAGCATAAATTATAAAGGTAATCTCTCTAAACAAAGTATAGAACCAGCTCAAACAATAAAAATCATTTCAAAACGCATACTTATTTGAATTCCATCTCATTACCATAAAAAAATATTTAGGCCGAACTTAAAGGTTGATTTATTTGCGTTTAATCAATTTCAAGGAGATTTAACAAAGAAAACAAAGAATGGAGGAAGAGACTAGACAAATACCTTGTTAAAAAAATAGCAGGCGGCTTGGAAAGGAGGAGCAATGGAACAGAGTGGTGGCGGGAGGAGAGCAGCCAATCAGCAATGGGAAGAAGGGATTGAGTGGAGGTTTCCGGCAGCAATAGGATGGTGGAGAGAGAGGAGGTGGAGGAAGAGTGGGGAGAGCAGAGAGAGGCAGTGAAGGAGGGAAGGTTATAAAAAATAACGATTGAAAGTGAATAAAAAGTCTTTCATCAATATGTATGACTTTTTTAATTGTATTTTGAGTTAAAAAATTATAAAAAAAAAAAACTATATAAAAGTCATTGTCATTAATTGTTAATGACTTTTTGAATACAGGATTACTTTTATAGACTCTATAAAAGTTTTAATTGAATACCTGATGACTTTTAAAGACTCTTAAAAAGTCTTAATTGAATACCTGATAACTTTTAAAGACTCTTAAAAAGTCTTAATTGAATACCACTGGATTTTAAAAATCTTTAAAAGTCTATGAAAGTTTTAATTGAATACATCCCTGTAAGAGTTTACAATTTTCTATTTTAATATTTTTCCACTTTCGGTGGATATTGGTTTTACGACATTTTTGTGATCATAATTGACCTCTCAATGACATTGAGAATTCAAAAATAAATAAATAAAATAAAATAACTAGTTTTCAAGATTTAAAAAAAAAAATCATACTAACTATATTTCTTTTTATTGGACTTGGAGCCCCCCTAGATGGAAAGCCCTAGGTTGGTGCTTAGGAGAACTCCCCCTAGGACCGGCCCTGTAATGGACTCGAGCTTCTTTCAAACTATGCTGACCAGAGAGAGACGGCATTTATGAAGGAGCGGTATGCAACTGGCAGAAGGGCTTGTTACATATTGTATTGGTTAAGTTGGTTATATTAACTAATCGGATCATGCTAGTGTTAACTAGTATTGAAAGGGGTTAGTTATATAATTAACTTAATTAAGTACAATAAAGAATACAGCATGGTATTAAAGCATGGTATTAAGTACAATAACACAATAAGCAAAGGAATACAGAGCATGGTAAAAAGAAGGAATAGAGAGCATGGTAAAAAGCTTTCTTTGAAAGCTTTGATGAGCTGTAAAGTTAGTTACTGTTTCCTAGATTTTCGGCACAATTAAAGGTAATCTAGGGCCAATCATTTTGTTTTGATCCAACGGGCTAAAGTCCTTCTTATTGTGTAAAAGTGCAGCATAAAAGAGACTTTTGCTGTCTTCCTATAATCATCTTTACAAAAGTAATAATAATAAAAGAAAACCTTTCTTCTTCATTTCGTTTCTCATGGTATCAGAGCACTAGGTGCTTCTCTTCTTTTTCTTGTGATATGGTGAGGAGACATAGGAAAAAGGTAACTGAAATCCCTCAAGGGGAATAATTTCCCGATGTTGAAAACGAAGATGCAACAGAGCAAGATTCGCAGTCCGTGGATCCTGTTTCAGCTTCAAATCCGTTATATGGAACAGCGGCAGATCTAAATCGCCAAGGTATGGGTAATTTCAATCCTTTGTCAAATTTGTTTCAGATGCAACCAAATGATAATCCCGGAGCTACTATTGTAAATGTGCAATTGAATGGAAACAATTACATAGCATGGAGGAAAGCGATGATTCATGCTCTTTGAGTGAAAGAAAAAAGTGATTATGTTCTGAAGGATATTCAGATTCCAGAGGAAGGATCTCATGATTATATGCAGTGGTTGAAGGCTGATTGTCTTGTGACATCTTGGTTAATCAATAGCATGACTAAAGATGTTGCTGAAGGATTTCAATATGCCTCCACTTCACGTGAATTATGGTAGGATCTGGAGCATAGATTTGGTGGTAGCAATGGGCCAATGCTTTATCAAATTAAGAGAGAAATAAGTCTGCAAATGCAAGGTAATTTGCCTATTATGCAGTATTACAAAAAATTAAAGAAACTATGGGATGAATTGAGTTTTTTTTATCTCCTATGCAGGTTGTCAGTGTGGTTTTGCAAGCAATTGTATATGTAATGCATTTCAACGTGTGGCTGATCAAAGAGAGGAAGCAAGATTAATGCAATTTTTGATGGGACTCAATGAAGCTCATGAAAATGTTAAAAATCAGATTCTCTTAATGGATCCTCTTCCAACTATCAACAACGCTTACTCAATGTTGCTAAAGGTTGAAAAGCAACAAGAAGTTTCTGCTGCTACACATTCTCTAGATTTTGCACACTTTGTTCAAATTGATAAACAGAACACAAAAGGAAGGGGCAAGAAAACAGGAGCTGAGTTAAAGGCTGAAAAAGCAAACCTGAAGTGTGATCATTGTGACGGAACTGGTCATACCAAGGTTAATTGTTTCAAGATTATTGGATATCCTGATTGGTATAAAGGATCAAAAACACAACAGAATACTGGTTATAAATCTAATAAAGCTAATGCAGTTTGTACAGGAGGAGATTCTCAAATACAAAAGGCTGCACATACAAATGCAGAGGTGGAGTCTGAAAATTTCGATCAGAAGCAGATGGCTTATATGGTGCAAGAGATGTACAAGGCTTTTAAAGGAAATGGTGTAGGTTCAGATTCTCCAATAACAAATCCGGATTTCACAGCTTTTGTGGGTTTCTCTGGTAAGAATTCTTCCATAGCTCCAGTTGTGTCTAATCTGGCTCATTACTGGATACTTGATAGTGGGGCAACCACTTATATGAGCCCAACTAAGAAATGGTTTACAGACTTTACGGCATTGAGAATATATCAACAAATTGTTTTGCCAAACGGTAAAATTCAATTAATTAACACCGTAGGTACTGTGCCTCTGTCATCTGAATTTCGGTTGACTGATGTTTTGTTTGTTCTGGATTTTAAATACAATCTTTTATCTGTGGGAGCATTACTCAAACAATTTCATATTGAGATAATTTTTCGGCCACATTACTGTTGTCTGCAGGATAAGGACACTCATGAAGTTTTGGCTATAGGATGGATGATAGATGGTCTTTACTTGCTGGATAGGAACTCTTTTTCAACTGAAGAAATTGCTAAATGTCAACAGTCATGTTTTAGTAGCATTTTACAATCTAATGTAGTTGATGTATGGCATGACAGATTAGGTCATGCGTCTCTTGATGTTTTGTCACATATTAGTAGTATAAATTTACAGGCAAACTCTTCTAGTTGTGATGTTTGTCCCTGTGCAAAACAATACAGATTTTCTTTCAATAGAAGTCATATTTCTACTCAATCAAAATTTGAGTTGCTACATGTAGATCTTTGGGGTCCTTATCGGATACCGACTAATAAAGGAGCAAGATATTTTCTAACTTTGGTTGGTGATTACACTCGTCTAACATGGGTTGTATTACTAGCTTCAAAGCAACAGGTTTCTTCTGCTTTGGAGAATTTTTTCAACTATGTCCACTGTCAGTACAATACTCGAATAAAGATCTTATGCAGTGATAACGGGTCTGAGTTTGTTAATTTTACTTGTGCAGCTATGTTTAACCGATTTGGCATTTTTCATCAACGCAGTTGTGTATATACTCCTCAACAGAACGATATTGTTAAGCAAAAGCACCAACATCTTTTAGAAATTGCTCGGGCGATCATGTTTAAATCAGCCCTGCCAATTATGTATTGGGGAGAAGCTATTCTTATGGCTGTCTCAATTTTGAATGTTTTACCTTCACGGTTGTTGGATTGGCAGACACCATATTTTAGATTTTCATGTATTTGGATGTTCTTGTTTTTATACAGACCTGCATCCCCACAAAGATAAATTTGCTGCTCAAGCTCGTGCTGTAGTTTTCTTGGGTTATGAAAAAGGTAAGAAAGGCTATAAGGTTTTGGATTTGGAGACCAAACAGATTCTTGTCTCCAGAGATGTATCTTTCCGTGAACAGGTTTTTCCTTTCCAGATTTCTGCTTCTTCTTCTGATTCTTCTTCTAGTGTAAATTTTACTTGTACTCATAATCCTACTATTGATGTTGCTGATTCTTCTTTACCTAGACGATCTGGCAGACTTATCAAACCACCAAGCTGGTTATCAGATTATGCTACCTGTGCAAAGTTAACTGATATTTCTCATACGTGTTCTTATACTCATACTGCTTTTTTGACGCAGATTGTGACTATTAAAGAACTTGTCCATTATTATAAGGCTATCCACGATAAAGCTTGGATTCAAGCTATGAATGATGAAATTGATGCTCTGGAAAAGAATCAGACTTGGGAGCTTGTGCCATTACCCCCAGGTAAAAAATCTCTTACTACCAAATGGGTGTATCGGGTCAAATATAAACCCAATGGTGAGGTAGATAGATATAAAGCCAGATTAGTGGCTAAGGGGTATAATCAAATTTTTGGTATGAATTACTCTAAGAATTTCAGTCCTATGGCTAAAACTGTCACTGTCAGACTATTTCTTACTATTGGGGCAGCAAAGGGATGGGTTATTGAACAGATTGATGTCAATAACGCTTATCTCCATGGTTACCTTAATGAGGAGATTTATTTGCAGCCTCCTTTGGGATATAATAAAGCTGGAAAAGGCCAGGTATGCCGTTTAATTAAATCCTTATATGGCCTTAAACAGGCAGGGAGGCAATGGCATAAGGAAATTTCTACCAAATTGCCTGCCTATGGGTTTGTTCGATCTAAGCATGATCATTGTTTATTTTTAAAGAATACTGCTACTTCTTTTCTGGCCTTGTTGGTTTATGTAGATGACATTTTGTTGATGGGTTCTAATTCTAAAGATGTTAAGGCAGTCAAAACTTATCTTCATTCTCTTTTTACTATTAAAGATTTGGGCAAAGCTCATTATTTTCTTGGTATTGAATTGGGCCAAACTTCTGATGGTGTTCTTTTGTCTCAAACCAAATATATTCATGACTTGTTAGTTGATGCTGGATTACAAAATTATACAATTTTACCATCTACAGTTTTGACTGAGCCCGGACCTTTGTTGACTGATGCTGGTCCGTTTCGTCGTCTTGTGGGACGCCTGTTGCATTTGGGATTCTCTCACCCTGACATTTCTTATGTGACTCAATAATTAAGTCAATATATGTAGGCCCCTAGTGAACATCATTATCAAGCCCTCTCCATGTTCTCAAGTATCTAAAGGGTACTGCTAATTTGGGCTTGTTTTATCCTAGTCATACAGATTTGGGGGCTCTTACTGCTTATTGCGATTCAGATTGGGCTAAATGCAGTCTCACACGATGGTCATTATCTGGGTTTTATGTTTTTGTTGCTCTTCCTTGGTTTCATGGAAAACTAAAAAGCAGAATACGGTGATTCGTTCCACTGCTGAGGCTGAATACAGGAGCATGGCTTCAGTTAGCTGTGAGCTTAAGTGGATCTTTTACTTATTCACTGATTTTGGTGTTCAGGTTTGCCTTCCCATTCCTCTTTTTTTATGACAATCAATCTGCTATTGCTTTGGCTAAGAACCCTGTTTATCATGATAAGACTAAGCATGTTGCCATTGATGTTCATCTTATTCGTGAATATTTTGAGGATGGGTTTCTACTCCGTACTTACATCTCTACTCATGCCCAAGTGGCTAACATGTTTACTAAGGCTTTTTCTTCTTCTCGTCTTCTTCCTTTCTTGCTCAAGCTTGGCCTTGTTACTATGGCTCCAGCTTGAGGGGGGGCTGTTACATATTGTATTGGTTAAGTTGGTTATATTAACTAACCGGATCATGCTAGTGTTAACTAGTATTGAAAGGGGTTAGTTATATAATTAACTTAATTAAGTACAATAAAGAATACAGCATGGTATTAAATACAATAACACAAAAAGCAATGGAATACAGAGCATGGTAAAAAGAAGGAATAATACAGATCAAAGGAATACAGAGCATCGTACAAAGCTTTCTTTGAAAGCTTTAATGAGCTGTAAAGTTAGTTATTGTTTCCTAGATTTTCGGCATAATTAAAGGTAATATAGGGCCATTCATTTTGTTTTCATGCAACGGGCTAAAGCCCTTCTTATTATGTAAAAGTGCAACATAAAAGAGACTTCTCTTGTCTTCCTGTAATCATCTTTACAAAAGTAATAATAATAAAAGAAAACCTTTCTTCTTCATTTCGTTTCTCAGGGCTGCACATGGTAGGTTAACCAGTCCGTTAAGCAAATTCAGTGACTTAACCATTTATTCAGTATCTGAAAAACCCTAACTGTTTCCTTGTCCATTAAATTCGGTTAACCTTTTATTTTACTTTTTACCATTAATATACTTAATTGTTAATATACTTAATTGTTAAAAACAATATGCCTATGTTCAATTAACTAATAACATCACAACACAACATTGTAAACACATACATAACAATCTACATAGTCTCATTTCATTGTGTATTTTACCTTAAAAAGTTATAAGTTATCCAAATTTTGTTTTTTAATAGGTCAAAAACACGAACTGCTGCTACAGGGCAGAACGCAAACAACAAGAATTCAATTCTTATGCAAATTATTTCGTAAATATCTAATAGAATTGACTTAAAAGAATTCAACTTAAAAAAAATTAATTGAACTTAAACAGCAGCCTTATTAACTTAAATGAATTCAACTCTAGCAAATTATTTCTTTAATATCTAATACAATTGAATTAATTCTTCAAAAATAGGCTTTCCAAATCATCACTTGTATAAAAAAATACTTGTACAAACAATGGTGCTGTAAAATTTGAATTTAAGCAGTACAAAACCCCAAGGGGGTGTTTCAATTTTCATAGCCATACAGCAAAACTAAAGAATTAGTGAAAAAAATGATGATATAATAGATGAAAATCTAAATAGTCAAGATTAAGTACCTTCTAGAGACAAGACAGATGGAAGAGATCGGAGACATAAGAGATGGCAGTTGTTCAGTAGTTCATCAGAGACGGAACTAACGCCTTAATGGAACAGATGGGAGAGAATAGAGATGGAAGGTATGGCAGCCGTTTAGTGGTTTTGATCGGAGATGAAACAGATGGAAAAGATCGGAAATGAAAGAGATGGCAGCAGCAACTTGTGTAAAACAAGAGAGAATGGGATATGGGAGATAGTCCGATTGAGAGGAGGGGAATTAGGGATGAGGGGAATTAGGGAATGACGCTATGAGCGGACGAAGCGTTTTCGACAGGACGCGGGACTCCCTTTCGGAAGGGGCGCCTTGATTTCGGGCGGTCCCTCCCTCGCGTGGGGTTTTTGGTTTGGAAATTCATTTTTTGGAAAAGCGGATCGTTTCAAAAAAGAATCGAGACCTAAATCTCGATAAAAAGTATAGGAGTCGCCACCCGGTTCAGCTCAACCGGGAAATTACAGTGTAGCTGAACCAAAGCGGGAATTGCCACACTTTTCAGAGATTTAGGTTCGGACAAGTCCCTTATTTCGTGTCTAATTTAAATGTTAATGCCAATGTTCTATTTACGACAATTTAAATTTCTAAAGATTGATTTTCATTAAATAATACACGCAGCGCGCATACGGGATAATAATACAACATAAAAAGTAAAAAGAATAAATATTTAAGAGCTTACAACCCAATCGAAAGAAAAATAAAACCCTCGCCTCACTAATACAACCGCCTAGAATACATGATAATCTAAAAAATTACAATCGCCTAAATACACGATTTAATTCTATTGAAATACAAATAAAGTAGAAAATTAAAATAAAATAAGGCTGTAAAACAGAGGTTAGCACAATTTATACGGCACACCATAAAAAGGACTCAAGTAGACAGAATTGGGAAACTAGGATTTGGGTTCATGCAATTGGGGGTAACCGGGTTAGCCCGGTTGGCCAGCCCTGTTAGACCTGGAAAACCATTTTGAAACGTCCCTATATTTTTGGTTTTGTGAGAAAATCATTTTTTTTAAAAAACATTTTTCCGGTTTATTTTAACTTAGCATGCAAAGTGGGTCAGTTTTCGGGAGAACCGGGTCTCCGTCGTGGAATTGTTCTAAATGCAATTTTACCAAAAGATAAATCTAAGGTCGTGATGCACACAACAAAATCCATTTTGATGATTTTTTTGGGGTTTTCTATTTTTTTTTATTTTCTGAAATTTTCTGATTTTCATGAAATTTTTAGGGTTTTATGAATTTTTTGGATTTTAGGGATTTTTAGGGATTTCTGCTCCTGGCCGAGGACTACAGTCGTGCGACTGTAGTTACAATCGTACGACTGTATACTACAGTCGTGCGACTGTAATCTTAGCTAAGGCAGAAATCGCTAAAAAACCCTAAAAGAGAAACCTAAAGCTGAGAAAATAATAACAGTCGTACGACTGTATAGGATTTGGCACGACTGTAATTACAGTCGTGCCCTTGTTCTTGTTCCAAGAACAGTCGTACGACTGTTCTTATTTTTCCAGAAATAAAAACTTGAAAACTTGAATAAAAAAGCACCAAACACAAGCAAATCACCCAGAAAGCTGGAAAAAGAGTTAAGTTAAAGGTTGTTTACCTCCTTGGCGACGATCCACAGCTGAAATGACCCCTGGCTACGCACCAATCTACGTGAATTCGCTCTTTTTCCTTAGAAAGTCAAGGTTGCAAAAGTGTCCAAATAATCCCAGAAAAGTCACGGATTTGTGTTTGTTTTTGTCCCAAAATAATTTAGATTTTTAGTGTGGATGTTAACCTAGGATTTCTAATTCATTTTAGTGATTAACAACAAGAAATTAAAGAGAAAATGTGAGAAGAAAGCAAGGTATTTTCTTTTCTCTCTTCTTTCTTTTTCTCTCTTTTTCTCTCACTAAATCTCTCTAAAAACCAAATTTCTTGCCAAAAAAAAAGTCCACTCATTTTGATTTTTTAACCTTTTATATCTCCCCACTAACCCGGAAATCTTGAGCATTTAATGCTCAAGATTTCCCCTCTTTTCCAAGTCAAAGGGGGTATAGGTTCTGCAACCTGCCCCCGAAAGTACAGTCGTACGACTGTACTTACGTTACAGTCGTACGACTGTAAACAAAATCCCACGACTTTATTTACAGTCGTGGGTCAACGGTCAACGACGGATTTTTTTTTAATGTAAAAACTTCGTGTTATAAGCTGCCCCTCGTGTAGCTGAAGTCCGATTTTCGAAGCGGATTCAGGTACATGACAAAGAACACGAAATCACGATGATATGCAAACGCGGTTTTCGCAGGTGAACTGCAGGTGACTTTGGTAGTCAGGTGGTCTATATGCCTTTTGCATGAAGATGACACCGAGAAAAAGGACGACTTTTGGAGTCAGGCGGTTCCTTACGATGGTTTTCGCGCAAGGATGGCGCCGAGATAAAGTGACTTTTGGAGTCAAAAGGTCGTGTATGGTTTGTCATACCGAGCCAAAAATGCATGTAATGCGTGTTTGATGAACGTATTTATTCCTTGATCGATAATTTTGAAACAAAAATTTTTGCCCCTTCGATCAAGAATAAATACGGGAATGCGTGTCCTGGTTGCCTTTTATAGTCGTGCGGGACTGGATTTGTAAATACAAGATGTGATAGTTGTGCGCGACTAGCGCACTCAACAGACTGACATAGGATTTGGGTTCCCTTTTAAAGTCGTGGTGGACTATGATTTTCGCGTGTATGTGTGACAATCGCGTGCGGCTGGGCGCACCCGACCGGACTGAAATTGGATTTGGGTTCCCTTTTGAAGTCGTGGGGGACTATGATTTTTGTGGGAATGTGATGGCCCAATGTGGCTTGGCACACGGGACGAGTTGAAAATGCAGTTTGGTGAGATTGTACTTACAATGAATTTTTCACGGTTTTCTCGGATTTCGTGCCCCTTGGGTGAGGTGGACCGTTGTCGGAAGAAATTAGTCGCCACTGGGTTCGCCTTGCAAAATTACTGAAATATCCCCCTGTGGGGAATAATTAAGCATCAGATAATGAAAATAAGGTTTAAAGAATAAATAATTAAAAAATGAAATTTCCCCCCTTTTTTACATTACAGTCGTACGACTGTAATGGAAATGCCCTAGTCCCGAGGCATTGGTCCTTGTCTTTGTATAATACATTTGTACATTAATGTAAACTTTATGTATTATCCAATTTGTGTCAAGGAGATAAAGGCATTAATCTATTTATTATATGTCTTGTGCTATATTTTAAATAGAGTATCCAATGGACATATCCATATCCATGTTGTCAAGTGTCATGCACTTGGCAGTAAGACTATGGATAGGGAAAACGATATGACCATAAAGTCATCCGTAGTCTGTTCCAATCATGGGAATGAATGGAACTAAAGACTATCATTAGCCTGGTTGTATGGCGGTGTCTTACCGGTCATAGAACATGGAATGTCAACCAGGTTATTGGGTACATGCAAAAAGGGCATGGTACTGGATCGATCCACTTAACGGGAATCTACATGGTATTGTATCACAAATGATTCTCGCATAGTACTTGTATAAGTCCTTTGACCGGACCATATGATGGTGCTGCATGTGAAGTGGCACACTTTGGTGTACGCCTAACGGGCCTGTAAAAGGGTGCCAAGTATGGGTACGTTCGGGTGTGTTGGTGAACATGGCAGTGCTATGGATATGCAGAAGGGAATGTCACTCAGTGATTCACTGAGACGATATCACTAGCCTCTTGAAGAATGTTACTGATAAGTGTGCGGCCGCACCCAAACAAGATTCGATCTTGTTTGTGAGCATCAGTTCATTCGGTATCAAGTAAAGATCCGGACACAAAGAGGGTGATACTTCCATGCCTTTGTGTTGGACACCGATATCAGTGACATGGGATTTACAAGTTCAAACTAAAGGGTTACGTTTTCAGTTTGACTGCTTACTCCGTCTTAATTGGGGCTGCAGTGGCTTGCTAGAGCCCGCCTGCAGTCTGTGGGCCTCGACCCACTGCCAACATAAAGACGGGCCCATTGGATCGTACACATTGAACGTCTGGACTTTAACTAGTCGGATTAAGTGTGTACTTGGAGTATACACGTTTGAAGAGAGAGAGATATATTAATTATATTATATGAATCAATTGGATTGATCAAAGTTATATAATTAATATTTATTTTGGCCATTCGCTTAATTAATTCAATGAATTAATTTATGCGATTATTTCCTAAGTGGAAATATTATGACATGTATAGGTTTACATATTTTTCCTTTATGTGTGTCTAATTTAATCCCTTGATTAAATTAATAGGTCAAATTCATTTTAATTTGAATGTATGTAATATATTATATGGTATAATATATAACCATACATGTTAAATTAAAATTGCATTTGGTATTAATTAAATTAAAGGGGTTAGAAATTGGGCTTGGGCTTGAAATTGAAAAGCCCACATATAATGGACATAGCTTGGCCGAAATTATGTCTTATATGGATGAGTATGGTGACTTATTCATGAGACAAAAGAGATGATGAGTCATGGTTTTGTATTAATGAAAAGATGATGAGTCATGTTTTTTCATTTAATGAAAGGATGAGTCATTCTTTTCATTTAATATGATGGTGAGTCATATGAGATGAGTCATTGCTTTTGACTTTGAAATTCAAGGCTATCTCATAAAAGACTCACCAATTTGGCCGTCCATCATGTGAAGAAAAATGGGATATTAATTCTTTAGGGAAAAAGAAATTTTGCCCACATTTTTTTTTGACATATTTCTTTTGGTAAGAAATGTGTGTGCTCACTTGAAAGAATTGGTTTTATTTTTCTTTTGGAAAGAAAAATTGGACAGCCATATTCCTTCTTGTGTGCTGCCCCTCTCTCCCTCTCTTCTTGGTTAATCCGAGTCGCTAGCACGGGTTTCGGTCCGAGAGCCGTTCATGTACACATCGGTGGAGGAAATCTACACTTGATTTCTGCAGTCTGCATCCGTCTCTTAGAGAGACTTTGTGGTAAGATGTTAAACTCTCCTCTTTATGCTTTAAGTTTTTGATTTCCACATTTTAAGCTCCTGGGCCGGATTCGAGGAAATCGACGCGTATTCCTATTTTATCGGTCGGTTTCCCGTGACGAATCCCAACAATAATATGACCTAGTGGGCTGAAATTTTTTGAGTAAAAATTTCAGCCCAATCTTCCTCATTCTACGCGGCTCTTTTCTCCTTTTTCAAGCCCAATTCAACTTTAATTCTTTTGGTCCAATTGATTATCAAACTTAATTTTATTTAACATGTATCCTAACATATTATACCATATAATATGTTCTATACATTTAAATTAAAATTAATTTGATCAATTAATTTGACCATGGAATTAAATTTGACAAACGTAAAATTAGGATACATGTAAACCTATACATGTGCAATATTTCCACCTAGGAAATAATCTCATAAATTAATCCAATTAATTATGAGAAGGCCAATTAAGTATTAATTTTATTATTACGATCAATCCAATTGATCTTTATAATATAATTAATATGATCCTCTCTCTCTGGTGTATCTACTCCAAGTATACAGGTGATTCCTTAAGTCCATGTTCAGACATTCAATGTGTACGATCTCGTGGGCCCATCTTTATATTGGCAGTGGGCCTATGGCCCACAGACTGCAGGCGGGCTCTAGCAAGCCACTGCAGCCCCCAATTAAGATGGAGATGGCAGTCCAACTGTAATCATAACCCTATAGTTTGAACTTATACATCCCATGTCATTGATATCGGTGTCCAACACAGAGGCATGGATTGATCACCCTCTTTTGTGTCCGGACATTTACTTGATCCCGAATGTACTGATGCTCACAAACAAGTTCCAACTTGTTTGGGTGTGGCCACACTCTTATCAGTCACATTCATCAAGAGGCCGATGATATCTTCTCAGTGGACTACTGAGTGACATATCCCTTTTGCATATCTATAGTATTGCCATACTCAGTGACATACCCGAAAGTATCCATACTTGGCATCCTATTACAGGCCCTTTAGGCGTACCCCTAAGTATGCGACCTCTCATGCAACACCATCATATGGTCAGGTCAAAGTATCCATACAAGTACTACACAAGAATCATTTGTGATACTATACCTTGCGGATTTCTCATTTAGTGGATCTATCCAACACCATGCCCCTTTTGCATGTACCCATTAACATGGTTGACATCCCATGTCCAATGACCGGTAAGACACCACCATACAACCAGGTTAATGATAGTCTTTAGTTCCATTCATTCCCATGAATGGAACAGACTACGGATCTCTTTATGGTCATATCATTTTCCCTATCCATGGTCTTATTGCCAAGTGCATGACACTTGTCATCATGGATATGGATATGTCTATTGGATACTTCATTTAAAATATTGCACAAGATATATATAATAAATGAATTAATGCCTTTATTAATGACACAAAATATATATAATACATAAATCCAATAAATGTATAATGCAAATACGAGGTCCAATGCCTCAGGACTAGGGTATATCCAACACTAATAGCCGAGGAAAAGCCATGGTTCTTTGACATTTATCAGTATGTGAAAGAGGGAAAGTATCCAGAAGGAGCTAGCACTGCTAATAAGGTTACATTGAGAAGATTAGCGAGCCAGTTCAGAATCTTCGAGGACAAACTATACAAGAGACTGCAAATGGGGTCCTTCTAAGATGTTTGACAGAACGAGAAGCAGAAACTGTAATGCAGCAAGTGCATGCAGGATCCTACGGGCCACATATGAATGGGATTGCTATGGCTAGAAAGATAATGAGACAAGGATACTTCTGGATGATAATGCAGTTTGATTGTGTAAAGGAGGTAAAGAAGATGCCACAAATGCTAAATCTATGCTGATATTAGTCATCTGCCACCACTCGAATTGCAGAACCTAGCATCTCCTTGGCCTTTCTCGGTGTGGGGGATTGACATGATCGGAAAATTCATCCCGCAACTTCTAATGGGCACAGCTTCATAGTGGTTGCAATCTACTATTTCTCAAAGTGGGTAGAAGTAGAATCCTTCTCCAATGTGACAGCTAAGTAGATGGTCAAGTTCATCCAGAAAAATATCATCTCTCGATACGGAATCCCTCACCATGTAGTGACCGATAATGGGGTGCAATTCCAAGGGGCAACAACCAAGTTATTTACGGAACATGGCATTGAATATCATAGGTCTTCTCCATACAGACTGCAAGCCAATGGTGCAGTGGAGGTGGCCAACAAGTCGATTAAGAAGATCTTATCAAAGATGGTAACCACCTACAGAGACTGGGCTGATAAACTACCATATGCCCTCTGGGGCTTCAGGACCAGTGTCAGAGCACCAATCAGCGAGACTCCTGTTGGGATTTGTCACCAGAAATCACTCGATTAAAGAGGAAAAACAAGGTGATTTCCTCAAATCCGTGCCTAGGAGGAATTGAAATGGAAATTGTAAAACTTAAAAATTGACCAACAAGAGATTGATCTCTTACCCGGATTATCTCTACAAGAGATGGATGTAGACTGCAAGAATCAAGGTAGAATCCCTCATCGTTCACATACACGAACGCCTTTCGAAAACCACCCGTGCTAGCATCAGAAAAACATGAACTTTGGAGAGGGAGAGGATGAGAATTTCGGCTAGCCTTGGTTGTCCCTCTATTGCCAAAATACCTAGGTTGTTTTAACCCTAGGTGGCCGAAATTCTCCTTAAGAATTTCGGCCTAATTGGCTCACCATGTGTGGGCTTTCCTTCTTTCATTTTTAAGCCCAAATCTATTTTAATTTGTCTGGTTTAAATTAATTTCAAGCCCAACTTTAATTTGCACATGTATATAATATAATACACCATGTAACATATTATTTACATTTAATTAAAATTGGTTTGACTAATTAATTTAATCCATAAAATTAAAATTAGATCTTCACAAAATAAATTCATATGCAAACCTATATATATGAATATTTCCACCCAGGAAATAATCTCATAAATTAATCCAATTAATTATGAGAAGGCCAATCAAATATTAATTTTATTATTATGATCAATCCAATTGATCTTTATAATATAATTAATACAATCTTCTCTTTCCAAAGTGTATACTCCAAGTATACAGGTGATTCTTTAAGTCTGTGTTCAGTCGCTCAGTGTGTACGATCCTGTGGGCCCATCTTTATGTTGGCAGTGGGCCTGTGGTCCATAGACTGCAGTTGGGCTCTAGCAAGCCACTGCAGCCCCCAATTAAGATGGAGATGGCAGTCCAACTGTAACCATAATCCTATAGTTTGAACTTGTATATCCTATGTCATTGATATCGGTGTCCAACACAGAGGCATAGATTGATCACCCTCTTTTGTGTCCGGACATTTACTTGATCCCGAATGTACTGATGCTCACAAACAAGTTCCAACTTGTCTGGGTGTGGCCACACTCTTATCAGTCACATTCATCAAGAGGCCAGTGATATCTTCTCAGTGGACTACTGAGTGACAAATCCTTCCTGCATATCCATAGCATTGCCATGCTAAGTGACATACCCGAAAGTACCCATACTTGGCACCCTATTACAGGCCTTTTAGGTGTACCCCTGAGTATGCGATCTCGCATGCAATACCATCATATGGTCAGGTCAAAGGATCCATATAAGTAATACACGAGAATCACTTGTGATACTATACCATGCGGATTTCTCGTTTAGTGGATTTATCCAGTACTATGCCCTTTTACATGTACCCATTAACTTGGTTGACATTCCATGTCTAATGACTGGTAAGACACCGCCACATAACCAGGTTAATGATAGTCTCTAGTTCCATTCATTCCCATGACTGGAACAGACTACGGATCTCTTTATGGTTATATCGTTTACCCTATCCATGGTCTTACTGCTAAGTGCATGACACTTGTCATCATGGATATGGATATGTCTATTGGATACTTCATTTAAGATATTGCACAAGATATATATAATAAATGAATTAATGCCTTTATTAATAACACAAAATGAGTATAATACATAAATCCAATAAATGTATAATACAAATACAAGGTCTAATGCCTCGGGACTAGGGCATATCCAACAACTCCTTACGCCTTGGTGGATGGGATGGAAGCAGTGTTGCCAGTGGAAATGGAACTCAAATCATTTAGAATAGCATTGGAAGCTCAGCTACCAGAAACGGGATGGGTTCAGGCTAGGTACGAGCAGTTGGCAGCATTAGATGAGAAGCTGTTAAAAGCACTGGATCATCTGCAGGTGTACCAACGTAGAATGGCTAAAGCCTATAATCAGAAAGTGAAGTATCCCAGACGACAGTTGAAAGCTGGGGATCTGGTTCTGAAATAGTTGAGGCCTACAAATATGGATGCTCGGGGAAAATTTAGATCGAATTGGGAAGGCCCATACGTGGTGAAGAAAGTGCTATCGAAGGGTGGTGTAAGCATCGCAGACATGGATGGGAATGAATTCGCAAATCCTATCAACCAAGACCGCCTGAAGCCTTACTATGTTAAAAAAAAAGAGTCTGCTAGGTTGAAAACTTGAAAAGGGCGGCCTAGGCAAAAGTCAAGACACAAAAGAAAATGATCAGTTGGAAAATCCGCAAGGGACGACTGGTGACGGGTTCGGGTTCTGTGTGAAATATATACCATTTTGGGAACCAACCTTTTCAAATGTACTCATGCTACTTTCATCAATAAAGTGTGATGTTTTGCTTAAATATGTTCACATGGTTATATCAAAATGCATAAACAAAGTTGTCTCGCCTAAACATCCATTTAAAGAAAGCACTTTGCATTTAATTGGTTAAAAGGCTCACATTACTCTAATAAGCAAATGTGTCAAGTACATGGAATCTATAATCTTTTCTTATCCCTTAAACCTAACTCATCATTTCTCGAGGCGATCAGAAATTTCGAAGCAAATCCAAATCCAAATGTTACAGGATAAAAAAAATGGGGGGGGGGGGGGGGGGGAGAGGGGGAGCTCGCTAAGGTGAAAACCGAAAAGGCACCCTAGCCAAAAGTTAGAGCACTTCCGGATTCACCATTCCTAGGGGCAGAAAAGTGGAACCCTTCCACCATTCCCTAGTAGAAACTCTTCCACTATTCTCCAGTGGGATCCTCTACACTATTCCCCAGCGGAACCATCACAAAGAACATGGCCACTTCCTCCCCAGCAGTCATAGGGCTTCCCTAACAGCCATTGCATATCCCTGCATATCCCAAGCAGAGGTGCAAGAGTCACATCATATAAAGAATATACTCCCCAGCTAGATCAGTCATAGGTGTGATGTGCTTTTCCTAGCCAGAGGCACGACCCGATCTCCCTAGCAAGAGCGTAGCATTTCAAGGCCGGACGAATAGCAGGAAATACATCTCCCAGAGTCCATTCGCATATGCATACATTGAAACATGTACACACAAGCATTCAAAACACGCACATACATATGCATACATGCATCACGACCAACCCAAGTGCGGGCATCCAGGGGCAGGGCAATCGAGCCTTATTTATTCTTGATCGAAGGGGCAAAAATTTTTGTTCCAAAATCATCGATCAAGGAATAAATACGCATCACTAATGCAATCTCAGAATTCCAGCAGATCTGCTACGGGTAACATAAACCCTGTGATAGGCCTAGGTCGGTTTTTCCTCAGAAATCCAGCAGATCCGCCGCGGGTAACCTAAACCCGGTGTCAGGCCCAGATTTGCTTCTACCTCAAAATTGAGCAGATCTATCGCGGGTAATATAGACCTGGTGATAGGCCCAGATCGGCTTCCCTTTAGAAATTCAGCAGATCCGTCGTGGGTAACCCAAACCCGGTGTCAGACCCAGATTTGCTCCCACCCCGAACTTCAGCAAGTCCGTCGCGGGTAATCTAAACCCGGTGTTAGGTCCAGATTTGCTTCAACCTCAAACTTCAGCAAGTCCGTCGTAGGTAACCTAAACCCGGTGTTAGGCCCATATTGGCTTCAACCTCAAACTCCAGCAGATCCATCGCGGGTAACATAAACCCGGTGTCAGGCTCATATTGGCTTCAACCTCAAACTCCAGCAGATCCGTCGTGGGTAACATAAACCCGATGTCAGGCCTAGATCAGCTCCAACTCAGGTATGTCCTTCTATCCTTCCGCTTACGGTGCTTCAATTTGCGTTCTCAAATTCCCCTCAAGTAACTTAAACCTGGTATCGGGTATCGAATTGATCACATGAGGGGCAGCTATAAGCACCGGGTTTTCCCGACCTCTATGATGAGAATTCCTATATTACCTGTGGAGCAGACAGACTCGAATCGGACTTGAAAACGACCGAAACGTTACCTGGAATATCTCAAACATCCTGAAAAACTGAGCTATCCTCGATACAAAAGCCCCGAGAGGGCCCTTGAGTTATTTTTAGGTTTAGGGTAAGCGTCGGATTTTCGAGAATTTCGGCCCGGTTCTTGCTAGAGCCGGGCGGTTATAGTTTTTAAACTACAGCCGAGTAGCTGTAGTCTAGAGCCGCCTGGCTCTAGCACACACTAGAGGCGGGCGGCTCTAATGGGTTGAGCCAAGTTGCTCTGCAAAGCAGAGTAACTTGGCTCGACAGAAAAGAAATTGGCCAAAAATCTTAGAGAGTCAGGGGCTTATTTATTGTTTGTTATAATTATGGAACGGAAGTATAAAAGAAAAGTAAAATCAAATCAACAGGAAGAGGATTTTGATCTTTAGGCAGAAACTGAAAATTTCAAAAAGAAAAGGAGAGAAAGAAAGAAAAGCAGAGAAAGGGGAAAAAAAGGCCGAGACATAGAAACCAAGGAGAAGTGATCCAAAGACAAAAAATTAAGACCTTAAACTAATCTTCAAATATCAATAGAAAGCTTTTTGACCTTTGCACATTGATTCAGGATCGTTTTTTATTGATTTCTGATTGCTTCGGGATCATTTCGGTTTTCGCCCGGTTGAGTATTCTAGGCAAATTTCAATTTTTAAATCCTTTTCTTGATGTTTAAAGCATCAAAACAATATCAAGGTAAACTCTGAAAGGCCTTAAACCTGTGTACATTGCTTTTTCTTTGTGTTTTCTCCATTTTTACAATTTTCGAAAACCGGATTTCCCCGAACATAGCTGTACGGCTGTGATTGTGATGAATAGAGCCTAACAGAGCCGGGAGGCTCTGGTATCCAGAGCCGTACGACTTTGTTCTGCAAGGGCAGATTCCCAAACTGCCCCGATCGGTCGAAAATAATCCGTTTTCCATTTTGTGCATTCTGTTGTGATCAATTTCAGCCCAAATTCATCTGTATAGTGTAAAATTTTGGTTTTTGGATTTCTATACGTACGGTATTAGGGTTTTCAGGTTTTCCCGAGTTTTATTTCCTAAATTTTGGGGTTGTTCTATCCGAATCGAATCCGTATCCAGCATTAGCGGACCCCCGAACCTATAAAATCCCTGGAAAACATCGAAAACGAGCAAAACATCTTTTTCAAAAAAATGAGAAAACCATTATTTGGGTTCCGGGAATCATAGTCGCACGACTGTGGTTTCCGGAATAAGACAGAATCGAAAAACGACCCGTACGGACGTCGTCGCACGATGCTGTTGTCGAATTCAAATATTTTTTTGGCGTGTTTACTGCTTTCTGGACCCTAGATGGATGCTGAATTTAGGAATCCACATGAACAGAATCCCAAGTTCGGGGATAACAGACCTGCTGAAAAGGAAAATTTACATGAAATTGAGCCAAATAATTTTCTAAAAATTGTTTTCCAGTACAAAAATTTGCAGGGCGTTTCAAAACCGTTCTCTAGGTCTAACCAGTCTGACCGGTTGGGTCAATCCGGTTACACCTTAAATGCATGCCCCCGTTCCTAAAATCCCAATTATGTCCTAACTTGAGTCCTATCTGTGTTATGCCATAAATTGTGCTAACCAATTTGTCTTGCAGCATTTATTTTTGTTTTTATCATTTTTACTGTAATTAATAGATTATTTCGTGTATTCTAGGCAACTGTAATTTTTTAGATATCTGTGTATTCTAGGCGTTTGTAAAGTGAGGACGAGAGTTTTCTTTTTTATTCAATTTGGTTGTATAAGCGGCCTCTATTATTTTTGTATAATCTGGATGCATGGTTTATTTTTCTGTAATTTATCTTTTGTCATTTGGCTGAGCATGGGTTGATATATATAAACAAAATTGGGATAGAAAAAGGTAATAAAGTGAATTAAATATGGTAATATAAATTGTAAAGTGAAAGCAAGCTAGAGGTTAAAGTAAGTCACTTGCCCGAACCCTAAATCTCTGGATTAGGGACAATAGTCTACTCTAGGTAGGGAGCTGTACCGGAATTTTTCGGATGAGCTAATCAGGGTGGCGACTCTGTCACTGATCTTGGAATTTAAGTTTCGAGGTCTTTAAGTTAAAAATGGGAAAATGTTTTCTACAAAGGGATTTCCAAATCCATAATTTTTCCAATATAAACAAAACCCGTTTTCCGAATCAAAACAAAACGAAATGAAAATGTTTTACCCGGTTCGCTTCGCCGCGTCTCACTTTTCATTTCCATTGAAAAGGTCGGCCGCTCACCGTTGTCGCATCATAGGCCTTTCTTGAGTAGGTCTCTTTTGTCCTCAGACCAGATTTCATTATAGTATCAATATGGAATCCGGTTCACTTTGACATACGCCTAACAGTTCTGTAAAAAGATGCTAAATATGGGTATGATTAGGTGGACCGGTGAACATATTGATATTAATGATGAATTGATGAAATTGCCACTCGGGTAACACTCAGTTGATATCACTGGCCATTTGATGAGTGGGACTGATAAGTGTATGGCCATACCCAAGTAAGTCAGTTACTTATTTGATTAATCAGTCAACTCAAGATCAAGAAATATAATAAACAGTAGAAGAGGGTGACAGACACCATGCCTCTTGTTTATTCATATCGATATCGTTTGGCAAAGGACACTATGATATTACAACTGGGTCAGTGTCTTCAATAGACTGATGCATCTCGATCTTAATTGGGGCTGTAATGGTTTGCTAGAACCCACTTACAATCTGTGGGCCTTGGGCCTACTGCCAATATAAAGACAGACCCATAGGATCTTGCACATAGATCAACTGAGCAGGAACTTATAGAAATTGTGCATGTAATATACATTGGAAGGAAGTCGTTAATTAATTAGTTGACATTTGGTGTCAAGGTAATTAATTAACATTGGGTTGATTTAATTTAATTAATAAGTTTACATAATGTAATTAATTAATTTATCAATTAATTGAATTACATAAAGTAAACAATTAATTAAATAATTTTCCAAAGTAGGAAAATTAAATACATGTACTGTATTTACTTAAGTTTGATTTAATTTTATTTAGGGGTAATTAAATTTAGCCAAATGGAATTAAATTACATAGTGTATACTTTTTAATTGATGTTTATTTATGTAATTATAATCCTGGTGGGCTTGGGTTTAATTAACCTAATTAAAACCTAATTAGACAAGGTGTCTATATAAAGGCACATTTAAAGAAGAAAACCTAACCCTAACCCTAAATTAATTGCTGGAAATTTCAGCTCCATTGCAGCCCCAAAAACAGCCGAAAATTACAGCAGTTAATTCTCCATTCCTTCCGCTTCTTCGGCTAGCATCGGTTCCCGCTCAATAGTTGGTCATGCACCGGACTTTGGAGATCGCAGTTTCAAGAAACAATTCTGCAGCAGTCTCTAGAAGAGATGAATCCAATGAGTTAATATCTCTTGATTCAAGTTGGTTTTTATTCCAATCAATGATAATTAAACACGACAGGTGGATTCCAGGAAAATTTTAATGGTGTAATTTCCGCTTTGTCACGTTATTTTCTGATGACAAATCCCAACAATGGTATCAAAGCCTAGGTTTTGTCCATTAGATTGATTGGAATTGGGTTCTTAAAGGAAGAATGGGTTTCAAGAATGTGATTTTAGGGTTCTTATTAATTTGTTTTGTTTTTTTGTTGAACCCTAGAATTTTTGGATTGGGGTTTTTGATTATTTTTCCCCAATTGGTTTCCATCTAAAATTTTTGTTTTTATTGATTATTTAATTTTTTTGATGGCTGTTTTCTTTTATGATTTATTAAAAAAAAAAATAACATTGTTGGCCAAAATTAGAATCGCTTTTGCGATTCCAATTTGTGGCCATGGCTGCTGCTACCACAACAGCTGCTGGTAGTAGGATGCTGCGCGGCAGCGCTGCTGTCCCTGGACAGTAGCGCCACGCGTAAGGTTCGGGTCTGATTTTGGATTTTGCTGGTATTTTTTTATCCTGGGCCCTAATGCAAATTAAATTAATTTTTTTAAAATTAATTTGTATTTAAATTGTTTATTTTGTTGGCATGCATATTTAATTTAATTGTTTGCATATTAAATTGAACATAGACTTTGTGAAATTGGCCCAATAAACCGTGACACCGGTTAAAATTGGGAGGGCTAAATTTTAAATTTGTGATAACCCAAATTCAAGTGGGTGCAAAATTGTCAATTTTGCATTAATGGATGTTATCCATTGGGCCTTTATGGGTCTTAATCACATTTGTTAAAATTGACGATTTCACCCTAAGTAACTCAGCTTAACATTTATATTTATAATTTGGAATGCCATGATCATGCATCATATTGGTATGTATGTGCACGAGAGGTACTTTTTTTGAAATGTGATGTTGAGTTCTATGGCACCTAAATTATTATCGGTTGTAATTTGATTTTGGGAAATATGGCATGCATGCTATTTCTTTTATTTTGATGTATTTTTAGAATAGATTTTATTTAAAATAGATGAAGCAAGCCTATGGTGGGAGCTCAAGAAGAATTGCAGTCCGGCCCATGAAGAATTAGATAGGATATCTAGTTTTTCATTAGGTTGTAATTAAAGGTCCATAGGATCTCATTTATTTTAAATTAAGTATGCTACTGCATTTGTCATATAATATAGATGTATGGATCACTAGATTATAACCCACGTATATGCATGCTACGCCGTATCACTTAATTTTAATCCGGAAATTAAAATATTGAGTCATTTAAAAGTGCTTCCCACATTCACACCTATTCCTCCCATTGATGCTGCAATGTGCGTCATGCCCTAGCTGGGTATATTGTAGTATTCGGTGGGCCGTCGAGGGTTAGGATACTTGGCATGGTTAACATGTGAATGGTGGTTTGACTCAACATGGGTAGCATTAGCTCAGAGCGGGCCCTAAGCACAGATGGGTAAAGTGTCAATAAGCCCATCAAACCAAGAGTCCTTCGTGGAAGGATTGGATAGGTTGTCTTACCAAATGAATCAATGGTTGGTTAGCGAGCCCTAGTTCATCCAATCATTGATAAGTTATGGATCTTGGTCAAGTCAGCCAATTAACATCACCAACAAACAAATTAAAATCGGATTTTTAATTTGAATTGGTGAAAGTCCTTTATTTCTAACTCAAGCAATGATTTCTTCTATATAGATAATCCCATTTCACATTAGCAATTTAAAATGGCTACAACAAACAACAACTCACTCTCACTTAGGTCACTCCTAGAGAAGGAGAAGCTTTTGGGGACTAACTTCTTAGACTGGGCTAGGAACTACAAATAGTTCTTAGACAAGAGTCTAAGGAGTATGTATTGAATGCTCTTTTACCAGTTAACCCTCTCGCAGGTCGAGGCGTCACCACGGTGATGGTGGAGCAGTAGACCAGCACGTGAGGGATGACCGAGATGTCTCATGCCTCATGCTGGGTACCATGGCTTCTGATCTTTAGAAGCAGTTTATGGATGAGCATGCTTATGAGATGATGGATTAGCTTAAAAAGATGTTCCAAGATCAGGCTCATCAGGAACGTTACCTGACAACTAAGGCACTTTGCATGACTACAATGGCAACTGAGACTTCTGTTAGCACTCATGTGCTAAAGTTGAAGGGGTATATTGATACACTTGCCCACCTCGGCTAGCCAGTTTTGCAGGACTTAGTATTCAGTGGGCCATCGAGGGTTAGGATACTTGGCATGGTTAACATGTGAATGGTGGTTTGACTCAACATGGGTAGCATTAGCTCAGAGCGAGCCCTAAGCACAGATGGGTAAAGTGTCAATAAGCCCATCAAACCAAGAGTCCTTCGTGGAAGGATTGGATAGGTTGTCTTACCAAATGAATCAATGGTTGGTTAGCGAGCCCTAGTTCATCCAATCATTGATAAGTTATGGATCTTGGTCAAGTCAGCCAATTAACATCACCAACAAACAAATTAAAATCGGATTTTTAATTTGAATTGGTGAAAGTCCTTTATTTCTAACTTAAGCAATGATTTCTTCTATATAGATAATCCCATTTCATATTAGCAATTTAAAATGGCTACAACAAACAACAACTCACTCTCACTTAGGTCACTCCTAGAGAAGGAGAAGCTTTTGGGGACTAACTTCTTGGACTGGGCTAGGAACTACAAATAGTTCTTAGATAAGAGTCGAAGGAGTATGTACTGAATGCTCTTTTACCAGTTAGCCCTCTCGCAGGTCGAGGCGTCACCACGGTGATGGTGGAGCAGTACGACCAGCACGTGAGGGATGACCGAGATGTCTCATGCCTCATGTTGGGTACCATGGCTTCTGATCTTTAGAAGCAGTTTATGGATGAGCATGCTTATGAGATGATGGATTAGCTTAAAACGATGTTCCAAGATCAGGCTCATCAGGAACGTTACCTGACAACTAAGGCACTTTGCACGACTGCAACGGCAACTGAGACTTCTGTTAGCACTCATGTGCTAAAGTTGAAGGAGTATATTGATACACTTGCCCACCTCGGCTAGCCAGTTTTGCAGGACTTAGCAGCAGACATTATTCTTTGGTCACTTCCTGAGTCTTACAACCAGTTTATCATGAACTACCATATGCAAGGGTTGGATAAATTGGTTATTGAGTTGCATGGCATGCTCAAGCTTGCTTAGCAGTCTCTTAAGAAGACTCCTGAAGTTTTATTGGTGAACAAAGGCAATACACCCATTGCTAAGGGAAAGGCCAAATCTAAGGCCAAGGCTAAGGGCAAAAAGGTGGTGGCCCAACCTAAAACAAGGGTTGCTTCTCCTGACGATGTCTGCCATGAGTGTCATGAGAAGGGCCAGTGGAAGAGCTCGTGTCCAAAGCTAAGGGAGCAACTAAAGGGCAAAACTACTGCTTCAAGAATTTATGTTGTAGAGATTAATCTGGCTATTTCTACATCTTGGGTCTTGGACATTGGATGTGGATCTCATATTTGTTCAAATGTGTAGGGTCTAAGAAATAGGAGATTACTAGGATCTGGAGAAGTAGATCTTCAAGTCAGAAATGGTTCTCGGGTTCAGGCCATGGAGATTGGAGATTATGTCTTGGAGATGCCTAGTGGACTAGTTTTAGAATTAAGAAACTGTTATTTTGTACCTGAGATGCGTAGGAATATTATTTCCATTTCTTTGTTGGATATTTCTGGTTTTATATTTAATATTGGACATGGTAGAATTTCTATGCAATGTGGCAATATTATTAATGGAACAACATTTCTTGAAAATGGCTTATATATCCTTGATCTAAAATGTAAAAGTTCAATCTATAACATAAATACAAAAAGGATTAAACAAAAATGAAATTAATCCTACTTACATCTGGCATTGTCGACTTGGCCATATAAATGAGAAGCGCATAACTAGGCTTTACTCTAGTGGAGTGCTAGGGTCATTTGACATCCAGTCTTATGACACATGCAAATCTTGTTTGAGAGGCAAGATGACAAAGATGCCTTTTATCCAAACTACTGAAAAGGCCTCAGAGCTATTGGAGCTGATACATTCCAATGTATACGCCCCAATGAGCACTAGTGCTAGATCCGATTTTCTGTACTTTGTCACCTTCACGGATGACTTCAGCAGATACGGTTACGTGTATCTGATGAAGCATAAGTCTTAGACTCTTTAAAGGTTCAAAGACTTTAAGAATGAAGTAGAAAACCAACTTGGCAAGAAAATAAAAGCACTTCGGTCTGATCGAGGGGGTGAATATTTGAGCTAAGAGTTTGATTTGTTTTTTAGAGAGTGTGGGGTTGTATCCCAACTCACTCCTCCTGGTACACCCCAGTGGAATGGAGTGTCAGAAAGGAGGAATAGGACCTTACTAGACATGGTTCGCTTGATGATGAGTCGTGCTACACTCCTTGTCTCCTTTTAGGGATATGCTTTATGGACAGCTGCTTACATTCTTAATAATACACCAAGCAAGGCAGTTGTGGGAACACCATATGAACTATGGAAGGGCCGAAAGCCTAATGTTTCCTTCTTGAAGATTTGGGGCTGTGATGCACATGTTAAGAAATTGACAAGTGGCATACTCGAGTCCAAATCTGTCAAGTGCCAGTTTGTGGGTTACCCTAAGGAAACTAAGGGCTATTACTTCTACGATCCGGCGGAAAACAAAGTTTTCATAGCCAGAAATGGAGTCTTCTTAGAGAAGGAATTCCTTTCCAAGAGAGATAGTGGGAGTAATGTTGAACTTTCAGAAGTTCAAGACTCATAAACTCCTGTAGCTACTGCTGAGGATGCTTCAGGAACTAATCTGACTACTCAAGAAATTAAGGAACTAGAACTGGTTGCACAGTGTTGGGATTTTTCACCGAAAATCACCCAATAAAAGCAGAAGAACGCGGTGATTTCCTCAAATCCATGCCTAGGAGCAATTGATATGAAAATTGTAAAATCAAAAATTAAACAACAAAGACAAGATATCTCACCCGAGATATCTCTTCTAGAGATGGCTGCAGAAATCAAACTTTATTCCTTCCGTGTTCACGTACACGAACGGCTATCAAACACGACCCATGCTAGCGATGAGATCAAGCGAAGAGAGGTTTTGGTGGCTGTAATTTTTGGCTCCTCTAACCCTTGCAATGGCTGAATTATCTAGGTTTAAAAATGACCTAGATGGCTGAAAATTTTCACAAAAAATTTCGGCCCAATCCCTCTTAATTCTACACAGGCTTTTCTCATTTTCAAGCCTAGTTCAATATTAATTCTTTTGGTCCAATTAATTATCAAACTTAATTTTTATTTAACATGTATTCTAACATATTATACCATATAATATGTTCCATACATTTAAATTAAAATTAATTTGATTAATTAATTTCACCATGGAATTAATTTTGACATTCATAAAATTAAGATACATGTGAAACTATACATGTGAATATTTCCACATAGAAATAATCTCATAGATTAATTCATTGAATTAATTATGAGAAGGCCAATGCAAATATTAATTTTTATTATTTCGATCAATCCAATTGATCTTTATAATATAATTAATATAATCCTCTCTCTTTGGTGTGTATACTCCAAGTATACAGGTGATCCCTTAAGTCTGTGTTCAGACGTTCAATGTGTTGGGATTTGTCATCGGAAAAATAACGTGGTGTAACGGAAAATAAACCATTTAAAATTTCCTATAATCCACCTATCGTGTCCAATTACCATTGATTATAATAAAACTAATTTGAATCAAGAGAGATTAACTCATTAGATTCGTCTCTTCTAGAGACTGCTACAGAATCGTTTCTTGAAACTGCGATCTCCAAACTCCGGTGTATGACCAACTATTGAGCGAGAACCGATGCTAGCCGAAAACGCGAAGGAATGGGGGATTAATGCTGGGATTTTCGGCTGTTTTGGGGCTGCTCTTGGTGGCTGAAATTTCCAGAAATTAATTAGGGTTGAATTAGGTTTTTCTTCCTTAAGTGTGTGCTTATATAGAAACCTTGTCTAATTGGGTTTTAATTAGGTTAATTAAACCCAAGCCCTCTAGGATTATAATTACATAAATAAACTTTAATTAAAAAGTATATATACTATGTAATTTAATTCCATTTGGCTAAATTTAATTACCCCTAAATAAAATTAAATCACACTTAAATAAATACAATACATGTTTTTAATTTTCCTACTCAGGAAAATTATTTAATTAATTGTTTACTTTATGTAATTTAATTAATTGATAAATTAATTAATTACATTATGTAAACTTATTAATTAAATTAAATTCAACCCAATGTTAATTAATTACCTTGACACCGAATGTCAACTAATTAAATAACGCATTCCTTCTAATGTACATTACATGTACAATTTCTATAAGTTCCGGCTCAGTTGATCTATGTGCAAGATCTTATGGGTCTGTCTTTGTGTTGGCAGTAGGCCTAAGGCCCACAGACTATAAGTGGGTTCTAGTAAACCATTACAGCCCCCAATTAAGACAGAGATGCACCAGTCTTTGGAAGACACTCACCCCGTAGTAATCTCATAGTGTCCTTTGCCTAACGATATCGATATGAATAAACAAGAGGCATGGTGTCCATCATCCTCTTCTATTGTTTATTATATTTCTTGATCTTGAGTTGACTGATTAATCAAATAAGCAATCAACTTATTTGGGTATGGCCATACACTTATCAGTCCTACTCATCAAGTGGCCAGTGATATCATCTCGGTGTTACCCGAGTGGCAATTCCATCACTTCATCATCAATATCAATATGTTCACTTGTCCACCCAATCATACCCGTATTTTGTTGGATATGCCCTAGTCCCGAGGCATTGGACCTTGTATTTGTATTGTACATTTATTTGATTTATGTATTATACACATTTTGTGTCATTAATAAAGGCATTAATTCATTTATTATATATATCTTGTGCAATATTTTAAATGAAGTATCCAATGGACATATCCATATCCATGATGACAAGTGTCATGCCCTTGGCAGTAAGACCATAGATAGGAAAAACGATATGACCATAAAGAGATCCGTAGTCTATTCTAGTCATGGGAATGAATGGAACTAGAGACTATCATTAACCTGGTTGTATGGCGGTGTCTTACCGGTCATTGGACATGGGATGTCAACCAAGTTAATGGGTACATGCCTGGTATTGGATAGATCCAAAAAAAGAGAAATCCACATGGTATAGTATCACAAGTGATTCTCGTGTAGTACTTATATGGATCCTTTGACCTGACCATATGATGGTGTTGAATGTAAGGTCACATGCTTAGGGGTACGCCTAAAGGGCCTGTAATAGGGTGCCAAGTATAGGTACTTTTGGGTATGTCACTAAGCATGGCAATGCTATGGATATGCAGAAGGGATTTGTCACTCAGTAGTCCACTGAGAAGATATCACCGGCCTTTTGATGAATGTGACTGATAAGAGTGTGGCCACACCCAAACGAGTTGGAACTTGTTTGTGAGCATCAGTACATTCTGGATCAAGTAAATGTCCGGACACAAAAAAGGGTGATCAATCCATGCCTCTGTGTTGGATACCGATATCAATGACATGGGATATACAAGTTCAAACTACAAGGTTATGATTACAGTTGGACTGCCATCTCCATCTTAATTGGGGGCTGCAGTGGCTTGCTAGAGCCCGCCTGCAGTCTGTGGGCCATAGGCCCACTGCCAACATAAAGATGGGCCCACGGGATCGTACACATTGAGCGTCTGAACACGGACTTAAGGAATCACCGGTATACTTGGAGTATACACACTGGAGAGAGAGGATTATATTAATTATATTATAAAGATCAATTGGATTAATCATAATAATAAAATTAATATTAGTATTGACATTCTCATAATTAATTCAATGAATTAATTTACGAGATTATTTCCTAGGTGGAAATATTTCACATGTATAGGTTTACATGAGTCTTTGTCTTATGAATGTCAAAATTAATTCCGTGGTATAATTAATTGATCAAATTGATTTTAATTTAATTGTATCAAATATATTATTTGGAATAATATGTTAAAGATACAAGTTAAATGAAATTGGGTTTGATAATTAATTGGACCTGGCAAATTAATATTGGACTGGGTTTTAAAAGGAGAAAAGCCCACATGACACAAGGAAGCAAAATTGGGCCGAAATCTCGAGGAGAATTTCAGCGCACCCTAGATAAAATACCTAGGGATTTCGACCAAGAGGTTTGGCACTCCTTCTAGGCGAAATTTCTAAGCCTTCCCCTCTCAAAAGTTTCCGAATTCCAATGCTAGCACGGGTCGTGTTCCACAGGCGTTCGTGTACGTGAACGAGGAGGGAATCTACGTTGATTTCTGCAGCCATCTCTAGAAAAGATACTCCTGGTAAGAGTTTAATCTCTTCTTGATAAAATTTTGATTTTGCAATTTTCATCTTAATTGCTCTTGGGCACGGATTTGAGGAAATCGTCGCGATTTTCCACATTTATTCGGATGATTTCCGGTGAAAACAGTGGTACCAGAGCGGGCTTTTGATCCGTGGAAATTGCTTAATTGGATTGAATCCCTTGGATTTAAAATTGGATTTTTTTATTTGGGATTCTTGGTTTGGGATTTTGTAATTTTTCCCCTTTGTTTTTTGCAATTTGAATTAAATTTGCATATTGGTTTATGTTTATTTAATTTTCATTGGATGGATGAGATTCTTGGTGAATTTTATTTTGGCTGCAATTTTTTTTTTTTGGGAATCACGGGCTGTTTCTGGGCATGTAGGACTACCGGCGGCGGAAACAGCGACAGTAGCCGCTGCAGCGGGCCGGGCCCAGTGTTTTTGGATTTGGCTGGTTCGGGCCCAGGGCCCAGTCTTAAAATTTTAATTGGTTTTAAAATTTCGTGTGTTTAAATTTTTGCAATTTAAATGCATGGTTTTTTGAATAAAATTTTAATTTTATTCATTGGATATTAATTTTGGAAATTAATACGGTTAATTGAAATTGGTTTGGTAATTTTGGCACAATTACCTGGATGGCTGATATGGACCCATTGTTTCCCAATTCCAGTGGGAGTAGTTAACTGCCTGGGCTGGAGGCCCAAAGCTCGTTAAGGGCTAGAACCATGGTGGGCCAAAAATTAGCGATTTCAATATAATGGCTTGGACATAACTGAAATGGGCTTAATTCATGCATTATAACATGCTTATGAATTTATGTATTGGATGCATATGTGTGATTAAATATTTGTATGGTTGGATGCTATTGGGCCTTATTCAAGATGGGTTGTATTTTCTTTTTGGGTAAATACGGCATGCGCGTCGTTTTTCTTTTTTTAATGTAATTTTATTTTATTTATTTATTATAAAATTTGTAAAAGAAGAAGCCCAATGGAGTGGTGAGCCCATGTGGAGGAGCAAGCCCAGAAGGAAGGAAATGAAGGAGGCCCACCTGATATGTATTTCTAGTATAGGTTTACTAAAATAATATTAGGATGTAATATAGGCCCATAGCAATCCATTTTACTTATTTATTTTTATGCTTAATATTTATTTGCATGTGTGAATGTATGATCCAACAACCAAATTTCACCAGCCTTATGCATGTAAGCCGTTATTAAATGAATCTAATAACCTAATGGAAATTACTAAGTCGCTTAAAAGAGCTTCCCTCATTCAAAACTAGCTCGAAGTGGAGATAGGCCAGTTGTAGACCTTGCCCTCGCAGGATACACTGGAGTATCGTCAGTTTGTATTGGGTTAGGGTATGGGATACTCTAACACTTGGATGGAGGTTTTGACTTAGCGTGGGTAGTAGGATTCTCCTAGCCCTAAGCACAGATGGGTAAGTGCCAACAAGCCCATTAAACCGAGAGTCCCTAGGTTGGGATTGGATGGCATTCCCACCTAAATAATTAGGGTATGGTTGTACCAGGCCCTCGTCTGGCTATATCTTAATGAAATATGGATCTCAGCCCATGAGCCCAACAGCTCGGATTAATTATTAACTTGATTCATTATTAATTCTATATGGGAAAAACAATGTAAAGTCCTTTATTAACACTCTTAAATTATTTTTCTATGTAGAAACTCTAAAATGGCAAATAACAACACACTTTCACTACGATCTCTCCTAGAGAGGGACAAGCTTTCTGGTCCTAACTTTTTAGACTAGTCTAGAAACTTAAGGATAGTTCTAAGACAAGAGTCCAAAGAGTATGTACTGGAAAGGCCTGTGCCGGCTGCGCCTCAGGGACATAATCCGATAGCCACCCAGGGATGTGACATGCCTTATGTTAGCTTGCATGGTCCATGAGCTGCAAAAGCAGTTCATGGATCATCATGCTTATGCTATGATAACAACTCTTAATGAGATGTTTCAAGAGCAAGCTCGTCAGGAAAGGTACCTGACCAATAAGGCATTCCACTCCTGTAAGATGAGGGCTGGGACATCTGTGAGCGCACACATGCTCAAGATGAAGGGCTATTTGGATACTTTGGCCCGTGTTGGATCGCCCATCTCACAGGAGCTGGCGGTGGACATAATCCTTGCTTCCCTATCGGACTCTTATGATCAGTTCATCCTAAACTATAACATGCAAGGGATGAATCGCACTGTTACTGAGCTGCATGGGATGCTAAAGCTCACGAAACAGTAGATTAAGAAGAGTCCACCGGTGCTGCTGGTCAAAAAGGGGAACCCTCCTCTTGCGAAGGGCAAGGCCAAGGAAAAGGCCAAGTCCAAGGCCAAGAAAGCCAAGGCCCAAAAGGGCTAAGGCCCAGCCCAAGGTCCAGCAAAAGGCAAATCCCAAGGATGTCTGCTTCGGGTGCAAGCAGGCAGGCCATTGGAAGAGATCATGTCCTAAGCTAATGGGAGAGCAAAGGAGGACCCAGGGTGTGTCCTCATCAGGTATTTATGTTATAGACATTCACCTTACTGTTTCAACATCTTCGGTATTGGATATTGGATGTGGTTCTCACATTTGTTGCAATGTGCAGGGACTTAAGAACAGAAGGTCACTGGGATCGGGGGAGGTGGACTTGTGGGTCGGTAATGGAGCAAGGGTTGCTGCCATAGAGATCGGCGAATATCACCTCATGATGCCTAGTGGATTGGTTTTAATTTTGGAACAATGTTATTTTGTACCTGCTATGTGCAGGAATATTATTTCAGTTTCCATGTTGGATATTTCTGGATTTTATTTTACTATTTCAAATGCTAGAATTTCTTTATCTAGAGAGGGATTATCTTATGGAGAAGCTCTATTAAATAATGGCCTATATATCCTGGACTTAAAAGAAACCAATCATGTCTATAACATAAACACTAAAAGGGTTAAGCCCAATGAACTTAATCTTGTCTACCTATGGCATTGTCGTTTGGGCCATATAAACGAGAAGCACATAGCTAGGCTTCACAAGGCTGGAGTCCTAGGGTCATTTGACTTGGAGTCAATTGATACATGCGAATCATGTTTACAAGGCAAAATGACTAAGGCGCCTTTTAGCAAGAAGGCTGAAAGGGCCACTGGCTTATTGGACCTAATACATTCAGATGTATGTGGGCCTATGAGCACAGTGACCAGAGGTGTACATCTATACTTCTTCACGTTCACGGATGATTTCAGTAGATATGGCTATGTCTATCTGATGAAACATAAGTCTGAGACCCAAGGAATTTAGGAACGAAGTACAAAACCAGCTAGGTAGAAATATCAAAACCCTTTGGTCAGACTGAGGAGGTGAGTATATGAGCCTAGAGTTTGACTCATACTTGAGAGAGCATGGAATAGTTCCACAGCTTACTCCTCCAGGAACACCACAGTGGAATGGGGTGTCCGAATGGAGGAATAGGACCCTGTTGGACATGGTCCGCTCAATGATGAGTCAAGCCTCTCTCCCAATAAGTTTTTGGGGACACGCCCTTGAGACAGTTGCTCTTATTTTAAATAATACTCTGACTAAGGCAGTGGAAAAGACCCCATATCAGATATGGACGGGCAGGGAGCCCAATGTGTCTTTCCTAAGGATTTAGGGATGCGAAGCACATGTCAAGAAATTGACAAGTGGCAAGCTAGAGCCCAAAACCGATAAATGCCTGTTTGTGGGCTACCCTAGGGAAACCAAAGGGTATTACTTCTACAACCCCGCCGAGAACAAAGTGTTCGTGGCAAGGAAGAGGGTCTTTCTAAAAAAGGAATTCCTTTCCAAGAAAGATAGTGGGAGCAATGTTGAACTCAGGGAAGTTCAAAGTCCACAAGCTCCTGAAGAGGATAACTCGGAGGCCCAGGTGGAGCTTCCACGGATTGAAGCACCTACCCAGGCCACATAAGGACCTAGAAGGTCTTATAGGGATCATCGGGAACCAGAGAGGTATGTTTTCCTCATCACCGATGATCAAACTCTTCTCGTCTTGGATGAGGAAGAACCCAAAACCTACTAGGAGGCTATGGCAAGCCCACAGTCTGCAAATTGGCGTAAAACCATGGAGGCAGGATGCAATCTATATACGATAACTAAGTTTGGAACTTGGTTGATCCACCTCCGGGTGGTAAGGTAATTGGTTGTACATGGTGCTACAAGCTAAAAGCTGATAATACCTTCAAGGGGCATCTGGTTACGAAAGGTTTCAGACAAGTCCATGGAATAGACTATGATGAAACTTTCTCACCAGTAGCCATGCTCAAATCCATCGGGGATCTTGCTGGCCATAGCCGCATGGTACGACTATAAGGTCTGGCAAATGGATGACAAAACCACTTTGCTTAATGGAAAGCTACTCGAGGATGTGTACATGAGACAACCTAAGGGTTTTGTCGATCCAAAGTATCCAGGGAGGGTATGCAAACTTCAAAGGTCCATTTATGGATTGAAGCAAGCATCCCACAGTTGGAATCTTAGATTCAATAAAGCTATAAAGGAATATGGCTTCATACAGAATCAATATGAGTCTTATGTGTATAAGAGGATTAGTGGGAGCATTGTCACATTCCTGGTGCTTTATGTAAACGACATCCTACTCATTAGAAGTGACATACCTACACTGCAAGGAGTAAAGCAGTAGTTGTGTAAATGCTTTGCAATGAAGGACTTAGGCGAAGCTGAGATGATCCTAGGGATCAGGATCTACAGGGAAAGATTAAATTGGCCTTTGGACCTAAGTCAGGCCTCATACATAGACAAAGTTCTGAAAAGATTCAGTATGGATCAGGCTAAGAAAGGTTTCTTGCCAATGGGTCATGGGCTAAAACTTAGTAAGAAGAACTGTCCTAAGTCAAGGGAGGACAGGGAGAGCATGAAATTGGTTCCATATGCTTCTGCTATAGGATCAATTATGTACTCCATGCTATGTACGAGACCTGATGTCCCCTTTGCACTAAGTATGATGAGCCGATACCAGCAGGATCCCAGGGAGGATCACTGGAAGGCTGTCAAAGCCATTCTTAAGTACTTAACCGGACTAAGGATAGCTTCTTAGTGTATGGGGGTCAGGAAGCGCTATCAGTTACTGGGTACACTGATGCAAGCTTCCAGACTGACTAGGATGAGTACCAGTCATAGTCTGGGTATGTGTTTTTGCTAAATGGTGGTGCTGTAAGCTGGAGGAGCTCAAAGCAGCCAACCATCGCGGACTCTACAACAGAAGCTAAGTATATCATTGTGTGTGATACAGCTAAGGAAGCTCTATGGATAAGGAAGTTTATCACTGAGTTGGGAGTAGTGCCAACTATCTAATGTTGGAAATGCCCTAGTCCCGAGGCATTGGTCCTTGTGTTTGTATTATACAATTTGTGTCAAGGAAATAAAGGCATTAATCTATTTATTATATGTCTTGTGCTATATGTTAAATAGAGTATCCAATGGACCTATCCATATCCATGTTGTCAAGTGTGAGGCACTTGGCAGTAAGACCGTGGATAGGGAAAATGATATGGCCATAAAGTTATCCGTAGTCTGCTCCAATCATGGGAATGAATGGAACTAAAGACTATCATTAGCCTGGTTGTATGGCGGTGTCTTACCGGTCATAGAACATGGAATATCAACCAGGTTAATGGGTACATGCAAAAAGGGCATGGTACTGGATTGATCCACTTAACGGAGACCAGTCCAGGAAATTAGGACCAGAAAGCTTGTCCTTCTCAAGGATAGTGCGCAGTGATAAAGTGTTATTCGATGCCATTGATTACTACACAGAAAAATAATTGAGTGTTAATAAAGGACTTAACAAATTTTTCCCATAAAATAATTAATAATGAATCATGTTATTAATTAATCCGAGTTGTTGGGCTCATAGGCTGAGATCCATATTATATCAAGATATAGCCAGACGAGGGCCTGGAACAACTATACCCTAATTTTTAGGTAGGAACGCCGTCCAATCCCAACCTAGGGACTCTCGGTTTGATGGGTCTGTTGGCACTTACCCATCTGTGCTTAGGGCCAGGAACATCCTACTACCCATGCTAAGTCAAAACCTCCATCCAAGTGTTAGAGTAACCAATACTCTAACCCAATACAAAATGACGATACTCCAGTGCATCCAACGAGGGTTGGTCTACAACTGGCCTATCCCCACTTCGAGTAGGTTATGAATGAGGGAAGCACTTTTAAGAGACTTAGTAATTACCATTTGGTTATTCGATTCAATCAATTAATAACGGCTTAGATGCAAAAGCGGGTGAAAAAGGGTTTGTACATACATTCGCACATGCAAATAAATACCGCATAATTAAATTAAAGACTGGAATGCAACGGGCCAAAATTTACATCCTAATATGATTCTAGTAAACCTATACTAGAACAGCATCAGGTGGGCCGCCTCCTATTCCTTTTGGGCTCGCCAATCCAATCGGCTCCTTGCTTACATAATTTCAGAATATACTTATATAATAAAATTACATAAAAGGAAAACGACGCGCAGGCCGTAAAAAGAATATTACAACCCAACATAAATTAGGCCCATTTACATCCATCCACATATTCAATCATACATGTAAACCAATACATCATGTATTTTATAACATAGAGTATCCAATGGACATATCCATATCCATGTTGTCAAGTGTGAGGCACTTGGCAGTAAGACTGTGGATAGGGAAAACGATATGGCCATAAAGTCATCCGTAGTCTGTTCCAATCATGGGAATGAATGGAACTAAAGACTATCATTAGCCTGGTTGTATGGCGGTGTCTTACCAGTCATAGAACATGGAATGTCAACCAGGTTAATGGGTACATGCAAAAAGGGGCATGGTACTGGATTGATCCACTTAACGGGAATCTACATGGTATAGTATCACAAATGATTCTCGCGTAGTACTTGCATAAGTCCTTTGACCGGACCATATGATGGTGCTGCATATGAAGTGGCACACTTTGGTGTACGCCTAACGGGCTTGTAAAAGGGTGCCAAGTATGGGTACGTTCGGGTGTGTCAGTGAGCATGGCAGTACTATGGATATGCAGAAGGGAATGTCACTCAGTACTTTACTGAGACGATATCACCGGCCTCTTGATGAATGTTACTGATTAGAGTGTGGCCACACCCAAATAAGATGAGATCTTGTTTGTGAGCATCAGTTCATTTGGGATCAAGTAATGTCCGGACACATTAAGAGGGTGATTAACCATGCCTCTGTGTTGGACACCGATATCAGTGACATGGGACATACAAGTTCAACTACAGGGTTACGGTGACAGTTTGACTGCTATCTCCGTCTTAATTGGGGGCTACAGTGGCTTGCTAGAGCCCGCCTGTAGTCTGTGGGCCTTGGCCCACTGCCAACACAAAGACGGGCCCATTGGATCATACACATTGAACGTCTGGACTTTAACTAGTCGGATTAAGTGTGTACTTGGAGTATACACATTTGAAGAGAGAGAGATTTGTTAATTATCTTCTAGGTCAATTAGATTGATCAAAAGAATATAATTAATATTTATTTTTGGCATTCTCTTAATTAATTCAATGAATTAATTTATGAGATTATTTCCTAGGTGGAAATATTTATACATGTATAGGTTTACATGTATCTCATCTTATATGTGTCTAATTTAATTCCTTGATGAATTTGATGTGTCAAATTAATTGTAATTTAGATGTATGTAACATATTATATGGTACAATATACTTACATACATGTTGAATTACAATGTTATTTGAAATCAAATAGAAACCAAAGAATTAATGTGGGCTAGGGCTTGAAATGGTAAGCCCACTTCTTCATCATGTGTTGGCCGAAATTCATGGTGGGTTTAAGGCAAGAATGATGAATTTTAAGATGAGAAGAATGAGTCATGGTGGGACAAAAGGTAATGATGAAATGGGTGAGTCATGGTGGACTTTTGGTTAGTAAAGTTGGACTTTACCAACTTGGATATTTGTTGGTCATTATGAGTTGGTCATTATGATTAAAGACAAATGTCTCCCATCTCTTTTCCACCTCTTGGCCGAATCCTCATGTCTTTGGACAAGGGAGATGACTCATTCTTTAGCCAAAAATGTAATGAGTGAAAGTGGTGAGTCATTGTTGACTTTGTGGTGAGTCATTGTTGACTTTGCTTTCTTGGATATTTTTTGCCTCTTGGTGAGAGATATAAGGCTAATATGATTCAACCATTTCACTCTAACCAAGTTCTCTTGGCTGCCCTCTCTTCCTCTCTTCTTGAATTTGTTCGAGTCGCTAGCACGGGTTTCAGTCCGAGAGCCGTTCGTGTACGCATCGGTGGAGGAAATCTATACTTGATTTCTGCAGTCTTCTTCTATCTCTTTAGAGATATCTTGGTAAGACTTTTATTCTCCTGGGCCAGATTCGAGGAAATCGACGCGTATTTCCGCTTTTATCGGTCGATTTCCCGTGACGAATCCCAACATCTAAGACCCAGTTGATATCTTCTGTGACAACAATGGGGCCGTTGCACAAGCTAAGGAGCCCCGGTCACACAAGAACACAAAGCAACTGCTCAGGAAGTTTCACCTCATACGAGAAATTACGGAGAGAGGTGACATTGCATTGTATAGAGTGGACACCGAGGATAATGTTGCAGATCCTTTGAGTGGACACTGGGGTCTAACTGGTACCGGCTAGTCATACTTAGTGTAAACGCGACATCAGGCCTTGTACATAACATAGAGTACATGATAGATCCAATCGCAGATGCATAAGGGATCTTTTCCATGTTCTCCCAGTCCTTCTTTGTTTTAGGACCATCTTTCTTACTCAGCTTCAACCTATGGCTTTCTTTGCCTTGTCCATGCTGAATCTTTTCAGAACCTTGTCAATGTATGTGGCCTGACTTAGGCCTAGAAGCCGATTGAATCTATCTCTGGAGATCCTAATCCCTAAGATCGTCTTGGCTTTGCCTAGGTCCTTCATTGCAAAGCACCTACTCAACCACTGGTTAACCCCTTGCAGTGTTGGTATGTCGCCTCTAATGATAAGGATGTCATCAACATACAGCACTAGGAAGGTGGAAATGCTCCCTCTAACCATCTTATACACACAGGGCTCATTTGAATTCTGTGTGAAGCCATATTCCGTAATGGCCTTATTGAATCTCTGATTCCATGACTTTGATGCTTGCTTCAATCCATAAATGGATCTTTGAAGCTTGCATACCTGGTTTCGATACTTTGGATCAATAAAACCCTCAGGTTATGTCATGTACATATCCTCAAGTAGCTTTCCATTAAGGAAAGCAGTCTTAACATCCATCTGCCATATCTCATAATCGTACCATGCAGCTATGGCTAGTAGTATCCTAATGGATTTGAGCATAGCAACTGGTAAAAAGGTTTTATCATAGTCAATTCCTTGAACTTGCCTAAATCCTTTTGCCACCAATCGCCCTTTGAAGGTGTTATCGGCCTTTAACTTGAAATACCACTTGCAATCTATCACCTTAGCACTCGGAGGTGGATCCACCAATTTCCATACTTGGTTATCGTGCATAGATTGCATCTCAGCCTCCATGGCTTTGCACCATTGATATGAGTGTGGGCTTTTAACAGCCTATTGATAGGTCTTGGGCTCCTCTTGGTCAACAACCATAAGGTCCCCATCATTAGTCACGAGAAAGCTGTACCTCTTTGGCTAATGATGTGTCCTACCAGACCTTCTAAGGTCCTGTGCAACTGGTTCTGGTTCCTCAATTTCTTGAGTAGTAAGATCGGTTCCCGAAGCATCCTCTGCAGTAGCTGCAGGAGTTTGTGAGTCTTGAACTACTGAAAGTTCAACATTACTCCCACTGTCTCTCTTGGAAAGGAATTCCTTCTCCAAGAAGACTGCATTTCTGGCTATGAAAACTTTGTTTTCTACCGAATCATAGAAGTAATAACCCTTAGTTTCCTTAGGGTAACCCACAAACTTTCACTTAACAGATTTGGACTCGAGTTTGCCACTTGTCAATTTCTTAACATGTGCATCACAGCCCCAAATCTTCAAGAAGGAAACATTGGGCTTCGGCCCTTCCATAATTCATACGGTGTTCCCTCAACTGCCTTGCTTGGTGTATTATTAAGAATGTAAGTAGCTGTCTCTAAAGCATATCCCCAAAAAGAGATATGGAGTGTAGCATGACTCATCATCGAGCAGACCATGTCTAGCAAGGTCCTATTCCTCCTTTTTGACACTACATTCTACTGGGGTGTTCCAGGAGGAGTGAGTTGGGATACAATCCCACACTCTCAAAAGCAAGTCAAACTCTTGGCTCAAATATTCACCCCCTCGGTCAGACCGAAGTACTTTTATTTTCTTGCCAATTTTGTTTTCTACTTCATTCTTAATGTCCTTGAACCTTTGGAGAGTCTCAGACATATGCTTCATCAGATACACGTAACCGTATCTGCTGAAGTCATCTGTGAAGGTGACGAAGTACAGAAAACCAGATCTAGCACTATTGCTCATTGGGCCGCATACATCGGAATGTATTAGCTCCAATAGCTCTGAGGCCCTTTCAGCAGTCTTGCTTAAAGGCGCCTTTGTCATCTTGCCTCTCAAACAAGATTCGAATGTGTCATAAGATTGGATATCAAATGACCCTAGCACTCCACTAGAGTGAAGCCTAGCTATGCGCTTCTCATTTATATGGCTAAGTTGACAATGCCAGATGTAAGTAAGATTAATTTCATTTTGTTTAATCCTTTTAATATTTATGTTATATATTGAACTTTCACGTTTTAGATCAAGGATATATAAGCCATTTTCAAGAAATGCTGTTCCATAAATAATATTGCTACATTGCATAGAAATTCTACCATGTCCAATATTAAATACGAAACTAGAAATATCCAACAAAGAAACAGAAATAATATTCCTGCGCATCGCAGGTACAAAATAACAGTTTCTTAGTTCCAAAACAAGTCCACTAGGCATCTCTAAGAAATAACAGTTTCTTTGTTGCAGCCATTTCAAATTGCTAACGTGAAATGGGATTATCTACATGGAAGAAATCATTGCTTGAGTTAGAAATAAAGGACTTTTAAGCCAATACAAATTAATAATCCGATTTTAATTTGTTTATTGGTTATGTTAATTGGCTAACTTGACCAAGATCCACAACTTATCAATGACTGGCCGAACTAGGGCTCACTAACCAACCATTGATTCGTTTGGTAGGACAACCTATCCTATCCTTCCACGAAGGACTCTTGGTTTGATGGGCTTATTGACACTTTACCCATCTGTGCTTAGGGCCCGCTCTGAGCTAATGCTACCCATGTTGAGTCAAACCACCATTCACATGTTAACCATACCAAGTAGCCTAACCCTCGATAGCCCATCGAATACTACAATGTACCCAACTAGGGCATGGCGCACATTGCAGCATCAATGGGAGGAAGAGGTGTGAATGTGGGAAGCACTTTTAGACGACTCAATATTTTAATTTCTGGATTATAATTAAGTGATATGGCTTAGCATGCATAAACGCGGGTAATAATTTGGTGATCCATACATCCATATTATATGACAAATGCAATAGCATACTTAATTTAAAATAAATGAGATCCTATGGGCCTTTAATTACAACCTAATGAAAAACTAGATATCCTATCTAATTCTTCATGGGTCGGACTGCAATCCTTATTGGGCTCCCACCATAGGCTTGCTCCATTTAGGCCTTCCTCCATACTTGATGCAATTACAACAATTTTATTTTAAATAAAATTTATTCTAAAATTACATCAAAATAAAAGAAATGGCACGCAGGTCATATTTCCCAAAATCAAATTACAACCGATAATAATTTAGAGCCCGTAGAACTCAACATCACATTTTAAACAAAGTACCTGTCGTGCACATGCATACCAATATGATGCATGATCATGGCATTCCAAATTATAAATATAAATGTTAAGCCGAGTTACTTAGGGTAAAATCGCCAATTTTAACAAATGTGACTAAGGCCCATAAAAGCCCAATGGATAATATCTATAAATGCAAAATTAACAATTTTGCTCCCACTTGAATTTGGGTTGTCACAAATTTAAAATTTAGCTCTCCCAATTTTAACCGGTGTCACGGTTTATTGGGCTAATTTCACAAAGTGCATATTTAATTTAATATGTATGCAAACAAAATAAACAATTTAAATAAAAATTAATTAAAAAAATTTAATTTATTTTGCATTAGGGCCCCGGATAAAAAAAAATACCCGCAAAATCCAAAACCGGACCTGAATCCAGCGCGTGGTACTGCTGTCCCGGCGGGGCAGCAGGCTGCAGCGACTGTTGTGGCCAGCAGCTAGCTGCTGCGATTCCATCTTGCCCAAACTTTTTTTTTATTATTTTTTATTTTTTTATTAATCGTTAAAATTCCAGCCAACAAATAAGAATAAATAATCAATAAAAAATTTAGATTGAAAACCAATTGGGGAAAAAAAATCAAAAACCCCAAAAAATAATTCTAGGGTTCATCAAAAACCAAAACCAATTGAATAAGAACCCTAAAATGACAAACTTGAAACTCATTCTTTCTTCAAGAACGCTTTCAAGAACCAATTCCAATCAATCTAATGGACAAAACCTAGGCTCTGATACCACTGTTAGGATTCGTCATCGGAAAAATAACATGGCGCAGCGGAAAATACACCGTTTAAAATTTTCAAGAATCCACCTATCGTGTCCAATTACCATTGATTAGAATAAAACTAATTTGAATCAAGAGAGATTAACTCACCGGATTAGTCTCTTCTAGAGATTGTGATGGATCCTAGGCGAAGTAGTGAAACTAAACCTAGAAACGCACAACTAAGGTAGTGTACCTATCGTTGACAAGTAATAATTCTGGTTGGTCCAGGTATCGATCCCACAGAGAAAAAAATATTCTGCAAACACTAAACTACTCGGGTTCCTTGCGTGTCCTAGGCGGAACTTAATTTTAGGTTTGATTATGCTAACAACTAAATTACTCTACTCTTAGTTGATCTATCCTAGCTTACTTTACACTTGAATTTGGGTTATCAATTGGCGGTTTACCGACCTATGAATGCTAATGGAGATGGCTTTATCAATTAATTACAATAGATGAATTTAACTCAACAATTAACCCTTAATTATGTTCTTTCGATAATTCAACCTAGCGTGTCTAGATCTTTTAGGTCCTTAGCCGGTTTCCCTTGTTTAGAGACGGTCTAATTCTAAAGCTCAGAAAATAGGGGCACGTAAGTTCCACAGTGTCGTCAATACTAATGGTTTCCTAGGCGTCAATCTAGGTAATGCCACAAATATGAACTTAATAAATTAAGATCTTATAAGACTAGATTATCATTAAAGGAATTGCATAAAGAAGAGGAATAAAAATTGAAATTAAATTGCAATCAATTGTATTAATCAAGAAAGGTGATACGAATTCAGTGTTTACAACCAAACACAATCAATTGCGGAATCAAAAACTAACTTAATCGAATTACAAAAGAGAAGAAGAAAAACTTATGCCCTTTTGGTCCGATTAACCGGATTCCAACGGTGTGAAGATGCTTGGGGTGTACCTCTATAGACGAACTCAAGCCGGAACTAAGAACATCGCAAAAGGGGAAGGTTCTATGTAAAACTTCTACCAATTGATGGTTCAAAACTCAAAGAACAAATAGTTCAAGCCAAAAACCTAGCTACAAGTTTATGCTTTACACTCTAAAAGTCTGGAAAAAGATCATTAAAACTTAGAAAATAACCTATTTATACGGCTAGGTTAAAACCACGAAATAGAAAAGATGAAAGTAGGGCAACAACAGAATTCCGGAGCTCGGCACGCCGTGCTGGTGGAAGTGGCACGCCGTGCTGTGCAGAATTATGGGTGGCACACCGTGCTGGTGGAGGTGGCACGCCGTGCTGTGTAGATTTGGGGTTGGCACGCCGTGCCACCTTGCTTTTCAGCACTTCAAACTCTTCTTCACCGCTGCTGCTCCAACTTTCGGTCCGGGTCATAATGCCTGTCCAAAACAAACATAAAGAAACATAACCGCACCAAAGCCACGGACCATAAAAACGACATATTATCCAAAATTACAAAAACACCCCTAGAAAACACGAAAAATACTAAAAGTTATGAAAATCTATCCAAAACATAAAAATCACAAAATACTCAAAAACCAAACAAACATTTACACAAAGGACTCTAAAAATTGCCGTTCAAACCACGAAATTGCCTAAAAGATAAGGTCAAAAACCGACCTTATCAACCACCCCACACTTAAAGTCTTGCTTGTCCTCAAGCAAATAAACTAAAGACAAAGGAGTAAACTTGCTCGCTTTTACTTGCGAATCCAACTAAGGGTTTAACCGTACGAAATTCATAAACTCAAGAAGGTAAAGCATCACTTTCGAAATGACACTAGGCGCACCAGGTTCAAAACCAGTCAATACCCGAACCCAACAAAATTTAGCTAGTCAAAGGGAGAGGAACAAACAGAGTTTATACGACCACAAAGCACCTCACAAGATGTCACTCTAACGCTCAAGTTCAAGGCAAGGCGGATGAGCACACAAAAACAAACAATGGCACACATCACATAGCAAACTAATGGCAATCCCGGTGAAGTCATTGGTCAAGGAGCAAAATCAGAGAACCTGGGGCTTGTAATGTTACGGCTTAGGGTAGGTTTGATAAAAGGGAAATTTTAGTATACAACTCCTACAAATCAAGTAATATATACAAATTGACTAAGTACTAAAGACGGGTCATGCAACTTTCAACTCAAAACTAGTCCTAAGAGTGTTTGCTATATTTTTTTTTCTTTTTCTTTTTATTTATTTATTTATTTTTATTTATTTATTTATTTTTTGAAATTAACTTGATAATAAGAAGGCCTTATCCACACCCAACGGCCAAAACATAACTTAACGGGGAAAAGAAAAAAAATGACAAGACATGGGTCAAGGCAATTAGATGATCGCCTTAATCCTTTATTCAAACAAATGAACTGAAAATGGAACACATATACCGGCTTAAAGATGAAAACCGGACAAACAAGACATGCATCTACAAACTCCAAATTTTACGAAAAGAAGCCGAACATACACATTGACTCTATTTGGATTTTTTTGTTTTTTGTTTTTTTTAAACACAATTTTTCCATAGGACTAGATGTGAAAGAGTTGAAATGCAAACGGTGATTGACCCCAAAATGAATGAACAACTTAGCCAATTACTTGATTTAGGAGAGGAGGGTAAGAAAGGAAAATCAAAGTTAGTGGTAAAAAGTTAGGATGATAGACTTGGCTTGGTGAAGGTTTTTTAAGTCAAAAAGGTTAATTTAGTGGCTTTGGGTGATCTAAGGGATAAATTAGTAGTTAGGGTTAGGCTCATTTAAGTCAAGGGGTTAATCCTAAGGGTCACCACATATTAAGCTCTCGATGCCAAGTGCAAAACGACACCGGGTTCTATGATCTAGTGTGCCACGATTGTTTTTACCCTCACAAAGAAATAGAACCGATGTGAAATGGTTCCAAAGGCTCAAATTCTCACAAGTGTACTAGGGGTTGTATGCTAGGTCGTGTGACTCAACCAATGTTTCAAGGCGTAATCCTAGCTCGATCATGCAAGTAGAGGTAGAGGGTTAATTCCCTAATGCAACCTTAATGACAAATCTAACCAATGGTTACCATCAAGAATCACAAATCACGCACAAACAAGCTAATGACTTGCAAACAACTCCTAGTATCCCTAGCCAATTGCTACCAATCCAAGCACAGAGACTTAGTTTCGAGGGTAGATTAAGCAATGTTATTCAAACGGCAATTGACACATAAACAACCTAAAAACACTATCAAACCAAAAACAAATCCACATGAATTAAAAACTAAAGCCTAAATCTAACCAAAAACCAACGCAAAACATCTAAATATGCAAAAACACAAACAAACATACGAAACAAACAATCAAAAAGTGCAATGTAAAAAGAAGCAAAAGAAAGAGATAAATCCCTTTACCCACCCCACACTTAAATTGCACTTACTCCCAAAAGTGCAATGGAAGAAGGCGCAAAATAAAGCGGGAAAGGAAAAGGGTTACCTCACATATCGGGGACTGGTGGTGGCGGCGCGGGTACAGCCACCCTTGGGCTACACAAAAACGAGAGGTGAACGCCTCGACATTGGCGAGCTAAGCTGCTTGCCTATCAAGGCGCCCATTCATCCGCTCCTCAAGCATAAGCTGATGGACGGTTAAGCCTTCCAGTTCTTTAATTATGCCATCCAACCGCCCCTCGATCCGTCCCATAAAATCCAGTCCCACCGAAACATTCTCCTCATCCTCCTCGTTATCCTCAGCTTCCTCACTCTCATCCTCATCATCGACGTCTATAGGAGCCTTACCCCTACTCGAACCTCCCACACTTGAAGTACCTGCAGCTGTCACAACATGGGAGCAAGACAAAATTCCCCTCGAAAGCTTCTTCGGAAGGATGCTATCGAGGTTCTTATAACAAGTATTAATACGAAAGAAGCACGCAATACAAGTTACAATATGTCCTAATCCTAGTTCCGACTTAGATCTATTGTGGTGGTTGTATAGGGCTTCCATGACGAAGAAGCCCATGTGCACCTTAACATCATTATGCACATGCCACAGTATTAAAAGTTCAAATGCATTGACTCGGTTGCTTTCAGTTTTTCCCGAAAAATTAAAACACACAAATTTATGAATTAATTGCAAGATAGGGTCATGAATTTAGGAAGTTTTAGCAAACCTAGGTTGGTATATCCCTTGCCCTACCATACGCCAAAATTTCTTGGCATCCATATTCTCCGGCCATTTGTCACTATTCCCCTCAATTCCTATACAAGCCTTAAGCCCTTCAATATCTAAAGAATGTTCAGTACCAAACAGGCAGAAAGTCATGCTCCTAAGGCCCGTATCAGGGTTTGTTTTGAAGCTTAAGGTGGAGTAGAATTCGAGGTTCAACTCCCTAAAGACAGGTGGATTAGACTTCACAAACTCATACCATCCTAGACTAGTCAATTTAGCACGTACAGCCTCCGACCTATCTTGCACAAATAAAAATTCCCAATCGAAGGTTCGAAAGGGGGTGCTTTCTAAAGGAAACAGGGATTTGTATCTTTTACCTTCATCATCCGAAAGTAGAGGGAAGGGGCATTTATACTTCCTGGAGAGGCTCGTTAAAGGGGCCATCTGCTGTTCGGTAGGTAATTCTTCGCTTGGCATCGGTTCCGGTGACGGGTCTATGGGCCGTCGTGACGAACCGTGTCTCCGATCAGCGACAGTCTTCTTCTTCATCCTACAATTGCATAACCATAAAAACAGAACAAAAATCAAAAACAAAAGAACCCAAATCCAAAGAAAACCCTACTGTCATAAATTCAAACTACTAAAAAGAAAAAGAATGCAATACAATCACCCTATTAAGCAGTCAATCAATCAAAATCAAAGTGAGAAAAAGAACAAACAATAACAAGAGTAAAGGAAGAGCAAAGCATGAATTCATACCTGGTTGCAAGGAGAATGAAGCAAAATAAAATCCTAGGTCAAAATAAGAGTGGAAGAGAAGGTGAGAGGGAGAAAATGAGAAGGGAAGGAAGAATAAGGGTAGAGAGGGAGAAGGTGAGAGTTGGTTCTAGAGAGAGAAAGTGGAGAGGGAGAGAGAAAGTGAGAAAGTGAGAGAGAGTGAGAAAGAAGAAGAAGAAGAAGAATAGGAATAAGATGGGCGGTTTAGAAGGAGAAGAAGAGAAGGGTTTATATAGGCTGGTGAATTGTGACCTAAAAATTCGAATTTCAAACGCTCGGCACGCCGTGCCAAACAAACAGCACGGCGTGCTGAGCAGAGCATAGAAACTTACCTGGAAACAGCGTGAGGGCACGCCGGCATGCAGGCTTAACATGTCATGCTGGCTTAACACGTCGTGCTGTCTTGAAAATTCCATATTTGGCACAGCGTGCTGCTGGCTCTACAACAATGCATTTTAGAAACAGCGCGACGGCAAGTGGGCGTGCAGTATTGGCACGTCGTGCCACCTTGAAGACCTTGTAATTGGCACGGCGTGCTAAATTTTGGCACAGCGTGCTGCTTGCTAATGCACAACCCTCTTCCGAAACAGCACGACGGCACATGGGCGTGCTGTATTGGCACGTCGTGCCACTTTGAAGACCCTTACCTTGGCACGGCGTGCTCTATGTCAGTCACGACGTGCTGAATTGCTCTTGCCCGTGATTTTGGAACAGCGGCCTGGCACGATTGCGTGCCACACTGGCACGCCCCGTGCTACCCCAATCTCACCTTGGCATGATGTGCCCCTGGTGACACGGTGTGCCATCCTGAATTCTGCCAACCTTTACTTTTGTCCACATTTTGATTAAGACTTTTGATTAACTTGCTTAATTACCTGTTCCTACACACAAAAACACACAAAAACATATTAACACAAAAATTAATGCACAAGGGAGGCACATGTACCTCATTGCTATGTTTATAATCGGAATAGCTCGACTTCTACGTCCACGTTTTCGCATTACACATCACGAAGGAGTAAGACTTGCTTCTCCTCCTTCACTCCTCCGCTGACGTAGGGCTTCAACCGATGCCCGTTTACTTGTTGAATTCCCTCCGGGGTTTCAATTTCCACCATCCCGGAGGGATAGACCTTGTGCACGGTAAACGGCCCCGTCCACCGACTTCTCAGTTTGCCCGGAAATAGTTTCAACCGGAAGTTATACAAGAGCTCCAACTCCCCTTGATTGAAACTCTTTTCTATCACATAAGCATCGATAGGGCAAAAGGAGTTTACAAAATTACAACTTTCAACATCTAATGGATATTTCATTGAGTTATAGACGTTGAAACTTACCTCCTCGTTGTGCAACCTAAGAATAATCTTACCTTCTTGGACGTCTATCAAAGTCCTACCGGTTGCAAGAAATGGTCTTCCAAGCAGAAGGGGCACCGAGCTATCTTCCTCCATATCCATTACCACAAAGTCCGTGGGGAAGATAAACTTGTCCACCTTTACTAGCACGTCCTCGACCACCCCCTTTGGCCTCGTGAGAGATCTATCCGCCAATTGGAGGGTCATATTGGTTGGCTTTGGGTTTCCCAGTCCGAGTCTCCTGAAAAACGACAGAGGCATCAAATTGATACTTGCACCCAAGTCACATAAGGCATTGGCAATCTCCAAGTTTCCTATCCGGCATGGGATAGTAAAACTGCCCTTATCTTTGAGCTTGGGTGGAAGTTTGTTAGTGATAATTGCCAAACATTCCTCTGTTAAAACCACCACTTCGTCCTCACCTAGCTTTCGTTTCCCTGCCAGAAGTTCTTTAAAGAATTTAGCATAAGAAGGCATCTCTTCGAGAGCCTCAATCAATGGCATATTAAATTCTAACTTCTTGAAAATTTCCAAAAATTTGGAATATTTCTGCTCCAGTTTATCTTTCTTCTCCCTTTGAGGATAAGGAAGTTTAGGCACATAGGCTCTCACTGGTTCAGGAATTTTCCCCTTTTCATTTGTGCAAGGTTTGGGTTCAGAAATCGAGTCGGGTTGCTTACCTCACTCGACTCTTCACTTACCTCAGTAGGTTGGGATGGAATATCAGCGTTTTGCACTCGGTCCTCCACTTGCCTACCACTTCGCAGGGTTATAGCTTGAGCTGTCTCCCGTTGATTGCCCTTAGGGTTTTGTTCAGTTCTACTCGGGAGTGCTCCTTGAGGTCTTTCCTGCCTCTCCTACTCATTTGAGCCACCTGATTACCCAAATCCCTACAGTATGCTTCATTATCAGCAAGCCGAGACGAGATGTCTTTTAATAAAGACAAAACCGTCTCATCTTGCTTAGACTATTGAGGTTGCTGTGAGGATTAATCATTAGGAATAAATGGGGCCTTACCTAACCCCTGCTCATGGTGCTCATAATGGAATCCGGAAGGAGGTCTCAACACATTTTTGTTATTACCATAAGACATGTTTGGGTGTTGATACCTTCTTCCGTAATTATTATTATTATTGAAATTTTGTGGGTAAGAGTTAGAATTATTGTACCTTTGGTTTCCTCCCACAAAACTTACATTTTCGGATGGTTGGGCGAATGGGTCGCCCAATGCACATTCTTGACCAGGATGCTCCGCTCCACATGATACACACAACACCGGCTGGTATTGTGGTCCATTTAAATTCAGGCGGGACATCAACAGGTCCAGCTTCTTGTTCACATGGTCCATGGCTGTATCTTGGCGTCCCAAATCTGCAGCCCGAACCTCATTCCTTGTTGGCGTGTCCAACTGCCACAAGGTACTCTTCCTAGCCAGCTCCATAATCAACTCCTCGGCTTGCGTAGCAGTCTTCTTAAAAATGTCTCCACCTGTAGAAGATTCAATAATGGCACGGTTAGCTGGTGTCAAACCATGATAAAACGTGCTTACCTGAGTGAATCGCGACATGTCATGGTGGGGACAGTTCCGCAACAACCATTGAAACCTTTGCCATGCTTCATTAAGAGTCTCAGTCCCAAATTGCTGGAATTCCATGATCTCGTTCCTTAACTGAACCATCTTTGATGGTGGGAAGTAGTATGCTAAGAACTGTTCTTCCAATTGATCCCATGAAGTCACTGACCCGGGCCTCAAGGACTTGTACCATTCCATTGCACCCCTGCATAATGAGAAGGGAAACAACTTCAACCGCACAGCATCTCAGGGCACCCCACCGATTCGGACTGTATCAGCCACCATGAGAAACCGGTCTAAATGATCATTGGGGTTGTCACTTATTCCACCACTGAATAGTCCGTTCCCTTGGATCAAATTGATCATGCTGGACTTCAACTCAAAATGATTGGCAGTAATGGCTGGGATAACCACTCCGGATCTGTTCCAGGGCCGATGTGGAGCCATTAGGTCAGTCATGACCATGTTGTCTCTATCACCACCCCTTCTTCTATCAAACTCCTCCCGCTCTCGCCGGAGTCGCTCTTGCTCAACTCTTTCCCGGAGTTGTCTCTCCTCTTCCTCCTATTGCTGATGATCCATTTGGACAATTCGCTCTTGTTGTACTCTACGATTCCTGCTACACAAACGTTCAATTTTAGGGTTATAAGGTAAAAGCTCAGGGTGTTGAGAGCGAGTTCGCATAAGCTAGAAAAAACACACACAGAGAAAATAAAGAAAACTAATTTGCAACACATATCCACAGAAAAGAAAAATTATTTAACTATATGCACAGGAATAACGCCTAGATCAGCAAATAGACTTTTGGCTCAATAATGCAGAAAAATAAAACTCCCTGGCAACGGCGCCAAAAACTTGATGGGTCCTAGGCGAAGTAGTGAAACTAAACCTCGAAACGCATAACTAAGGCAGTGTACCTATCGTTGACAAGTAATAATTCTGGTTGGTCCAGGTATCGATCCCACAGAGAAAAAAATATTCTGCAAACACTAAACTACTCGGGTTCCTTGCGTGTCCTAGGCGGAGCTTAATTTTAGGTTTGATTATGCTAACAACTAAATTACCCTACTCCTAGTTTATCTATCCCAGCTTACTTTGCACTTGAATTTGGGTTATCAATTGGTGGTTTACCGACCTATGAATGCTAATGGAGATGGCTTTATCAATTAATTACAATAGATGAATTTAACTCAACAATTAACCCTTAATTATGTTCTTTCGATAATTCAACCTAGCGTGTCTAGATCTTTTAGGTCCCTAGCTGGTTTCCCTTGTTTAGAGGCGGTCTAATTATAAAGCTCAGAAAATAGGGGCACGTAAGTTCCACAGTGTCGTCAATACTAATGGTTTCCTAGGCGTCAATCTAGGTAATGCCACAAATATGAACTTAATAAATTAAGATCTTATGAGACTAGATTATCATTAAAGGAATTGCATAAAGAAGAGGAATAAAAATTGAAATTAAATTGCAATCAATTGTATTAATCAAGAAAGGTGATACGAATTCAGTGTTTACAACCAAACACAATCAATTGCGGAATCAAAAACTAACTTCATCGAATTACAAAAGAGAAGAAGAAAAACTTATGCCCTTTTGGTCCGATTAACCGGATTCCGATGGTGTGAAGATGCTTGGGGTATACCTCTATAGACGAACTCAAGCCGGAACTAAGAACATCGCAAAAGGGGAAGGTTCTATGTAAAACTTCTACCAATTGATGGTTCAAAACTCAAAGAACAAATAGTTCAAGCCAAAAACCTAGCTACAAGTTTATGTTTTACACTCTAAAAGTCTGGAAAAAGATCATTAAAACTTAGAAAATAACCAATTTATACGGCTAGGTTAAAACCACGAAATAGAAAAGATGAAAGTAGGGCAACAGCAGAATTCCAGAGCTCGGCACGCCGTGCTGGTGGAAGTGGCACGCCGTGCTATGCAGAATTGTGGGTGGCACACCGTGCTGGTGGAGGTGGCACGCCGTGCTGTGTAGATTTGGGGTTGGCACACCGTGCCACCTTGCTTTTCAACACTTCAAACTCTTCTTCGCCGCCGCTGCTCCAACTTCGGTCCGGGTCATAATGCCTGTCCAAAACAAACATAAAGAAACATAACCGCACCAAAGCCACGGACCATAAAAATGACATATTATCCAAAATTACAAAAACACCCCTAGAATACACGAAAAATACTAAAAGTTATGAAAATCTATCCAAAACATAAAAATCACAAAATACTCAAAAACCAAACAAACATTCACACAAAGGACTCTAAAAATTACTGTTCAAACCATGAAATTGCCTAAAAGATAAGGTCAAAAACCGACCTTATCAGATTGCTGCAGAATCGTTTCTTGAAACTGCGATCTCGAAAGTTCGGTGCACGACTAACTATTGAGCGGGAGCCGGTGCTAGCCGAAAGAGTGAAGGAATGGAGGATTAATGCTGGGATTTTTGGTTGTTTTGGGGCTGCTCTTGGTGGCTGAAATTTCCGGCAATTAATTAGGGTTGAATTATATTTTTCTTCCTTGAGTGTGCCCTTATATAGACACATTGTCTAATTGGGTTTTAATTAGGTTAATTAAACCCAAGCCCACTAGGATTATAATTACATAAATAAACTTTAAATAAAAAGTATATATACTATGTAATTTAATTCTATTTAGCTAAATTTAATTACCCTTAAATAAAATTAAATCACACTTAAGTAAATACAATACATGTATTTAATTTTCCTACTTAGGAAAATTATTTAATTAATTGTTTACTTTACGTAATTCAATTAATTGATAAATTAATTAGTTACATTATGTAAACTTATTAATTAAATTAAATTTAACCCAATGTTAATTAATTACCTTGACACCGAATGTTAACTAATTAATTATCGCATTCCTTCCAATGTATATTACATGTATAATTTCTATAAGTTCCGACTCAGTTGATCTATGTGCACGATCCTATGGGTCTGTCTTTATGTTGGCAGTAGCCCAACGCCCACAGACTATAAGTGGGTTTTAGCACACCATTACAGCTCCCAATTAAGACAGAGATGCACCAGTTTTTAGAAGACACTCACCTGGTAGTAATCTCATAGCATCCTTTGCCTAACGATATCGATATGAATAAACAAGAGGCATGGTGTCTGTCATACTCTTCTGTTGTTTATTATATTTCTTGATCTTGAGTTGACTGATTAATCAAATAAGCAACCAACTTATTTGGGTATGGCCATACACTTATCAGTCCCACTCATCAAATGGCCAGTGATATCATCTCGGTGTTACCTGAGTGGCAATTCCATCACTTCATCATCAATATCAATATGTTTACCTATCCACCCAATCATACCCGTATTTAGCATCCTTTTACAGACATGTTAGGCGTATGTCAAAGTAACCAGATTCCATGTTGATATTATAATGAAATCTGGTCTGAAGACAAATGAGACCTACTTAAGAAAGACCTATGATGCGACAACCATGTGGCTTTCTTGTGCGGATTGATCCAGTCCCATGTCAACGACATGTACCTATATTCATGACTGACTATACAAGTACTACGGCTAGTTAAGAATTGCCATATAGCCATCGAATATACAAGTCTATGGTTCTATTCGTTCCCACGATTAGAACAGACCTGAGATAGGTTTTATGATTATCAATCAATGGATACTCTACTCATATTATAGCACAAGATATAAATGAAATAGATTAATTGCCTTTATTAATGTGACACAAATAATGTATTAATACAATAAGTCTTAATCTATAATACAAAATACAAGAATCCAATGCCTTAAGAACTAGGGCACACTAACAGAATGTGTACGATCCTGTTGGCCCATCTTTATATAGGCAGTGGGCCTATGGCCCACAAACTGTAGGCGGGCTCTAGCAAGCCACTGCAGCCCCCAATTAAGATGGAGATGGCAGTCCAATTGCAATCATAATCTTATAGTTTAAACTCGTATATCCCATGTCATCGACATCGGTGTCCAACCCAGAGGCATGGATTGATCACCCTCTTTTGTGTCTGGACATTTACTTGATCTCGAATGTACTGATGCTCACAAACAAGTTCCAACTTGTTTGGGTGTGGCCACACTCTTATCAGTCACATTCATCAAGAGGCCGGTGATATCTTCTTAGTGGACTACTGAGTGACACATCCTTTCTGCATATCCATAGTACTGCTATGCTTAGTGACATACTCGAATGTACCCATACTTGTCACCCTTTTACAGGCCCTTTAGGCGTACACCAAAGTATGCGACTTTGCATCCAGCACTATCATATAGTCAGGTAAAAGGATCCATACAAGTACTGCACGAGAATCACTTATGATATTTTACCATGTGGATTTCTCGTTTAGTGGATCTATCCAGTGCCATGCCCCTTTTGCATGTACCCATTAACTTAGTTGACATCCCATGTCCAATGGCCGATAAGACACCGCCATACAAGCAAGTTAATGATAGTCTCTAGTTCCATTCATTCCCATGACTGGAACAAACTACGGATCTCTTTATGGTCATATCGTTTTCCCTATCCATAGTCTTACTGTCAAGTGTATGACACTTATTAACATGGATATGGATATGTCCATTGGACACTTCATTTAAAATACAGCACAAGATATATAATAAATGAATTAATGCCTTTAATTATGACACAAAATATGTATGATACAAGAATCCAATAAATGTATAATACATATACGAGGTCCAATGCCTCGGGACTAGGGCATATCCAACACACAGGACCTTAGAAGGTCTAGTAGGACACGTCATCAGCCAGAGAGGTACGACTTTCTCATGACTGATGATGGGGACCTTATGGTCATTGACCAAGAGGAGCCCAAGACCTATTGGGAGGCTGTTGAAAGCCACACTCAGATCAATGGCGTAAAGCCATGGAGGCTAAGATGCAATCTATGTATGATAACTAAGTATGGAACTTGGTGGATTCACCTCTGGGTGCGAAGGTGATAGGTTACAAGTGGTGTTTCAAGTTAAAAGCTGACAACACCTTTAAAGGGCGATTGGTGGCAAAAGGATTCAGGCAAGTTCAAGGAATTGACTATGATGAAACCTTTTCACCAGTTGCTATGCTCAAATCCATTAGGATACTACTAGCCATAGCTGCATGGTATGATTATGAGATATGGCAGATGGATGTTAAGACCGCTTTCCTTAATGGAAAGCTACTCGAGGATGTGTACATGACACAACCTGAGGGTTTTATTGATCCAAAGTATCCAAATCGGGTATGCAAGCTTCAAAGATCCATTTATGAATTGAAGCAAGCATCGAGGTTATGGAATCAGAGATTCAATGAGGCCATTATAGAATATGGCTTCACACAGAATCCTGATGAGCCCTATGTGTATAAGATGGTTAGTGGGAGCGTTTCCACCTTCCTAGTGCTGTATGTTGAAGACATCCTTATCATTGGAGGCGACATACCAACACTGTAAGGGGTTAAGTAATGGTTGAGTAGGTGCTTCGCAATGAAGGACTTAGGCGAAGCTGAGATGATCTTAGGGATCAGGATCTACAGAGATAGATCCAATTGGCTTATTGGCCAAAGTCAGGTCATGTACATTGATAAGGTTCTGAAAAGATTTAGCATGGATAAGGCAAAGAAAGGATTCTTGCCTATGTGCCATGGGTTAGAGCTGAGTAAGAAAGATGGTCCTAAAACAAAGAAGGACCGGGAGAGCATGGGAAAGATCCCTTATGCATCTGCTATAGGATCTATCATGTACTCCATGTTATGTATAAGGCCTAATGTCATGTTTGCACTAAGTATGACTAGTCGGTACCAGTCGGATCCCGGGGAGGAACACTGGAAGGCTGTCAAGGTAATCCTGAAGTACCTTAATCGGACTAAGGAAGCTTTCTTAATGTATGGAGGTCAAGATGAGCTGGTAGTGTCAGGTTACACTAATGCAAGCTTTGAGACCTTATGAGGATGAGAACCAGTCACAGTCTGGTTATGTTTTTCTCCTGAATGGCAGTACCATTAGTTGGAGGTCCTCAAAGCAGGCCACCATTGCTGACTCTACAACGGAAGCTGAGTACATAGCTGCGTGCGAAGTTGCAAAGGAAGCCATTTGGATCAAGAAATTCATAACTGAGTTGGGAGTAGTACTTATTATCCTAGACCCAGTTGATGTTTTTTGTGACAACAACAGGGCCATCACATAAGCTAAGGAGCCCCGGTCACATAAGAGATCCAAACATGTGCTCAGAAAGTTTCACCTCATTCAGGAGATCATGAACATAGGTGACATATCATTGCTGAGGGTTGACACCAAGAATAATGTCACTGATCCATTGACCAAAGCGCTGCCGTAGACACAGCACGATGGTCATATCAGATCTATAGGAACTAGGGCAATGCCCACTTGGAACTAGTGCAAATGGGAGATTATTGGTGTGCCCTAGTTCTTCGGGTATTGGATTATTGTATTTTGTATTATACATTAAGACTCATTGTATGAATACATTATTTGTGTCACATTAATAAAGGCAATTAATCTATTTCACTTATATCCTGTGCTATAATATGAGTAGAGTATCCATTGATTGATAATCATAAAACCTATCCCAGGTCTGTTCTAATCGTGGGAACAAATAGAAACACAGACTTGTATATTCGATGACTGTATGGCAGTTCTTAACTAGCCATAGTACTTGTATAGTCATTCATGCATATAGGTATATGTCGTTGACATAGGACTGGATCGATCCGCACAAGAAAGCCATATGGTTGTCATGTCATAGTTCTTTCTTTAATTGGTCTTTTTTGTCCTCAGACCAGATTTCATTATAGTATCAATATGGAATCCGGTTCACTTTGACATACACCTAACAGGTCTGTAAAAAGATGCTAAATACGGGTATGATTGGGTGGATCGGTGAACATATTGATATTGATGATGAAGTGATGGAATTGCCACTCGGGTAACACTGAGATGATAGCACTGGCCACTTGATGAGTGGGACTGATAAGTGTATGGCCATACCCAAGTAAGTCGGTTGCTTATTTGATTAATCAGTTAACTCAAGATTAAGAAATATAATAAATAGCAGAAGAGGATGACAGACAACATGCCTCTTGTTTATTCATATTGATATCGTTTGGCAAATGACACTTTGAGATTACTACTGGGTCAGTGTCTTCAACAGACTGCTGCATCTCTGTCTTAATTGGGAGCTATAATGGTTTGCTAGAACCCACTTACAGTCTGTGGGCCTTGGGCCTACTGCCAACATAAAGTCAGACCCATAGGATCATGCACATAGATCAACTGAGCCGGAACTTATAGAAATTGTGCATGTAATGTACATTGGAATGAATACGTTAATTAATCAGTTGACATTCGGTGTCAAGATAATTAATTAACATTGGGTTGATTTAATTTGATTAATCAGTCAACTCAAGATCAAGAAATATAATAAACAACAGAAGATGATGACAGACACCATGCCTCTTGTTTATTCATATCGATATCGTTAGGCAAAGGACACTATGAGATTACTACCAGGTGAGTGTCTTCTAAAGACTGCTGCATCTCTGTCTTAATTGGGGGCTGTAATGGTTTGCTAGAACCCACTTACAGTCTGTGGGCCTTGGGCCTACTGCCAACATAAAGACAGACCCATCGGATCGTGCACATAGATCAACTGAGCTGGAACTTATAGAAATTGTACATGTGATATACATTGGAAGGAATGCGTTAATTAATTAGCTGACATTCGGTGTCAAGGTAATTAATTGACATTGAGTTGAATTTAATTTAATTAATAAGTTTACGTAATGTAATTAATTAATTTATCAATTAATTGAATTACATAAAGTAAACAATTAATTAAATAATTTTCCTAAGTAGGAAAATTAAATACATGTATTGTATTTACTTAAGTGTGATTTAATTTTATTTAGGGGTAATTAAATTTAGCCAAATGGAATTAAATTACATAGTATATACTTTTTATTGAAGTTTATTTATGTAATTATAATCCTGGTGGGCTTAGGTTTAATTAACCTATTTAAAACCCAATTAGACAAGGTGTCTATATAAGGGCACACTTAAAGAAGAAAACCTAATCCTAACCCTAAATTAATTGCAGGAAATTTTAACCCCATTGTAGCCCCAAAAACAGCCGAAAATTACAGCAATTAATTCTTCATTCCTTCCATTCCTTGATAAGGTCGGTTTTTGACCTTATCTTTTAGGCAATTTCATGGTTTGAACGGTAATTTTTAGAGTCTTTTGTGTGAATGTTTGTGTGGTTTTTGAATATTTTGTGATTTTTATGTTTTGGATAGATTTTTATAACTTTTAGTATTTTTCGTGTTTTCTAGGGTTGTTTTTGTAATTTTTGTTAATTTGTTGTTTTTATGGTCCGTGGCGTTGGTGCCGTTATGTTTCTTTGTGCTTGTTTTGGACAGGTATTATGACCCGGACCGGAAGTTGGAGCATCGGCGGTGAGGAAGAGTTCGAAGTGCTGAAAACCAGGGTGGCACGGCGTGCCAACCCGGCGTGCCAAGAGGAGTAGTCCAGTGGAGTGGCACGTTTTCGTGCCACTCAGATCAACCCGCCGTGCCAACCCCAAAAATTGCACGGCACGGCATGCCACCTCCAGCAGCACGGCGTGCCGCCTTCAGTTCTGCACAGCACGGCGTGCCAACTCCACCAGCACGGCGTGCCGAGCCCCGAAACCTGCTGTTGCCATACTTTCATCTCTTCTTTTTCCTGGTTTTAACCTAGCCGTATAAATAGGTTATTTTCTATGTTTGAAAGGATCTTTTTCCAGTCTTTTTGAGTGAGAGCAGAAACTTGTAGTGAGGTTTTGAGCTTGAACTATTTGCTTTCTTTGAGTTTGAACCATCGATTGGTTGTAGTTTTACATAGAATCTTCCCCTTTTGCGACGTTCCTAGTTCCGGCTTGAGTTCGTCTATAGAGGTACACCCCAAGCATCTTCACACCGTCAGAATCCGGTTAATCGTACCAAAAGGGCATAAGTGTTTCTTCTTCTCTTTTGTAATTTGATTAAGTTAGTTTTGATTCCGCAATTTGATTGTGTTTGGTTGTAAACATTGAATTCGTTTCATCTTTCTTGATTAATACAATTGATTGCAAGTTAATTTCAATTTTTATTCCTTTTCTTTATGCAATTCCTTTAATGAATATCTAGTCTCATAAGATCTTAATTTATTAAGTTCATATTTGTGGCATTACCTAGATTGACGCCTAGGAAACCATTAGTATTGACGACACTGTGGAACTTACGTGCCCCTATTTTCTGAGCTTTAGAATTAGACCGCCTCTAAACAAGGGAAACCGGCTAAGGACCTAAAAGATCTAGATACGCTAGGTTGAATTATCGGAAGAACATAACTAAGGGTTGATTGTTGAGTTAAATTCATCTTTTGTAATTAATTGATAAAGCCATCCCCATTAGCATTCATAGGTCGGTAAACCGCCAATTGATAACACAAAACTCAAGTGCAAAGTAAGCTGGAATAGATCAACTAGGAGTAGGATAGTTTAGTTGTTAACATAATCAACCCAAACTACGTTCCGCCTTGGACACGCAAGGAACCCGAGTAGTTTAGTGTTCTGTGGGATCGATACCTGGACCAATCAGAATTATTACTTGTCAACGATAGGTACACTGCCTTAGTTGTGTGTTTCTAGGTTTAGTTTTACTGCTACGCCTAGGACCCGTCAAGTTTTTGGCGCCGTTGCCGGGGAAATTTATATTTCTGCATCATTTAGCAAAAGGTCTATTTGCTGATCTAGGCAACATTTCTGTGCATATAGTTAAATAATTTTTCTTTTCTGTGAATATTTATTACAATTTAGTTTTCTTTAATTTCTGTGTGTGTGTGTTTTCTAGCTTATGCGAACTCGCTCTCAGCATCCTGAGCTTTTACCTTATAACCCTGAAATTGAACGTTTGTGTAGCAGGAACCGTAGAGTACGCCAAGAGCAGATTGTTCAAATGGAGCATCAGCAGCATGATGACGAGGAGAGACAACTCCGGGAAAGAGTTGAGCAAGAGCAACTTCGGCGAGAGCGGGAGGAGTTTGACAGAAGAAGGGGTGGTGATAGAGATAACATGGTCATGACTAACCTAATGGCTCCACATCGGCCCCGGAACAGATCCGGAGTGGTTATCCCAGCCATCACTGCCAATCAATTTGAGCTGAAGTCCAGTATGATCCATTTGATCCAAGGGAACGGACTATTCAGTGGCGGAATAAGTGACAACCCCAATGATCACTTAGACCGGTTCCTCATGGTGGCCGATACAGTCCGAATCGGTGGGGTGCCCCAAGATGCTGTGCGGTTGAAGTTGTTCCCCTTTTCACTATGCGGGGGAGCAATGGAATGGTACAAATCCTTGAGGCCCGGATCAGTGACATCATGGGACCAATTGGAAGAGCAATTCTTAGCATACTACTTCCCACCATCAAAGACGGTTCAGCTAAGGAACGAGATCATGGGATTCTGGCAATTTGGGACGGAGACTCTTAATGAAGCATGGCAAAGATTCCAACGGTTATTGTGGAACTGCCCCCACCATGACATGCCGCATTTCACTCAGGTAAGCACATTTTATCATGGTTTGACACCAGCTAACCGTGCCATTATTGATTCTTCTGCAGGTGGGGACATTTTTAAGAAGACTGCTACACAAGTCGAGGAGTTGATTGCGGATCTGGCTAGAAAGAGTACCTTGTGGCAGTCGGACACGCCAACAAGGAATGAGGTTCGAGCTGCAGATTTGGGACGCCAAGATGCAGCTATGGACCATGCAAACAAGAAGTTGGACCTGTTGATGTCCCGCCTGAACTTAAATGGGCCACAATACCAACCGGTGTTGTGTGTATCATGCGGAGCGGAGCATCCCGGGCAAGATTGTGAATTGGGCGACCCATTCGCTCAATCGTCCGAAAATGTAAGTTTTGTGGGAGGAAACCAAAGGTACAATAACTCTAACTCTTATTCACAAAACTTCAATAATAATAATAATTACGGAAGAAGGTATCAACACCCGAACATGTCCTATAGTAGCAACCAAAATGTGTTGAGACCTCCTTCCGGATTCCATTACGAGCACCGTGAGCAGGGGTTAGGTAAGGCCCCATTTATTCCTAATGATTAATCTCCACAGCAGCCTCAACAGTCTAAGCAAGATGAGACAGTTTTGTCGTTACTAAAAGACATCTCGTCTCGGCTTGCTGATATTGAAGCGTACTGTAGGGATTTGGGTAAGCAGGTGGCTCAATTGAGTAGGGAGAGGCAGGAAAAACCTCAAGGAGCACTTCCAAGTAGAACTGAACAAAACCCTAAGGGTAATCATCGGGAGACAGCTCAAGCTATAACCCTACGAAGTGGTAGGCAAGTGGAGGACCGGGTGCAAAACGCTGATATTCCATCCCAACCTACCGAGGTAAGTGAAGAGTCGGGAGAGGTAAGCAACCCCGACTCGATTTCTGAACCCGAACCTAGCATAAATGAAAAAGGGAAAATTCCTGACCCAGTGGGTGCCTATGTGCCTAAACTTCCTTATCCTCAAAGGGAGAAGAAAGATAAACTGGGGCAGAAATATTCCAAATTCCTGGAAATTTTTAAGAAGTTAGAATTTAATTTGCCATTGATTGAGGCTCTCCAAGAGATGCCTTCTTATGCTAAATTCTTTAAAGAACTTCTTGCAGGGAAACGAAAGCTAGGTGAGGACGAAGTGGTGGTCTTAACAGAGGAATGTTCGGCAATTATCACTAACAAACTTCCACCCAAGCTCAAAGATAAGGGCAGTTTTACTATCCCATGCCGGATAGGGAACTTGGAGATCGCCAATGCCCTATGCGACTTGGGTGCAAGTATAAATCTGATGCCTCTGTCGTTTTTCAGGAGACTCGGACTGGGAGACCCAAAGCCAACCAACATGACCCTCCAATTGGCGGATAGATCTCTCACAAGACCAAAGGGGATGGTCGAGGACGTGCTAGTAAAAGTGGACAAATTTATTTTCCCCGCGGACTTCGTGGTGATGGATATGGAGGAAGATAGCGCGGTGCCCCTTTTGCTTGGAAGGCCATTTCTTGCAACCGGTAGGACTCTGATAGATGTCCAGGAAGGTAAGATTATTCTTCGATTGCACAATGAGGAGGTAAAGTTCAACGTCTATAACTCAATGAATTATCCATTAGATGTTGAAAGTTGTGATTTTGTAGACACTTTTTGCCCTATTGATGCTTATGTGATAGAAAAGAGTTTTAACCAAGGGGAATTGGAGCTCTTGTCTGATTTTCGACTTAAACTCTTTCCGGGCAAACTGCGAAGTCAATGGACGGGACCATTTACCGTGCATAAGGTTTACCCTTCCGGGATGGTGGAAATTGAAACCACGGAGGGAATTCAACAAGTAAATGGGCACCGGTTGAAGCCCTATGTCAGCGGAGGAATAAAGGAGGAGAAGCAAGTCTTGCTCCTTCGTGATGTGTAATGCTAAATCGCGGATGTAGGAGTCGAGCTATTCCGACTATAAACATAGCACTGAGGTACGTATACCTCCCGTGTACATTAGTTTTCACGTTAATATATTTTTGTGTGTTTTTGTGTGTAGGATTAGGTACTTAAGCAAGTTAATCGAAAATCATAATCAAAATGTGGAAAAAAGCAATAGTTGGCAGAATTCAGGGTGGCACGCCGTGTCACTAATCAGCACGCCGTGCCAAGGTGAAGTTGGGTGTAGCACGTGGCGTGCCAAGGTGGCACGAAATCGTGCCAGGCTGCTGTTCCGGAAGAAAATTGTGCATAAGTAAATAGCACGCCGTGCCAAGGTAATGGTATGCAGGGCGGCACGGCGTGTCATTTCAGCACGCCCGCGTGCCGTTGTTCTGTTCCGCGAGAGGTTTGTGCATAGGTAAACAGCACGCCGTGCCAATCACAGGTTTTAAGGGCGGCACGACGTGCCATTATGGCACGCCAACGTGCTGTCCCTCTGTTCCTAAAGTGAATTGTGAGAAAAAGATCAGCACGCCATGTCAAAACATTAGCACGCCGTGCCGCATATTCAACTTTCAAGGCAGCACGCCGTGCCTAGACAGCATGCCGGCGTGCCATCACTCTGTTGCTAGGTACGTGTTTTTGACCAGCTCAGCACGCCGTGCTGAGTGTTTGGCATGGCGTGCCGAGCGTTTAAATTTTGAATTCCAAGGGTTATTCCACTGCCTATTTAATGCCCTTTCCACCTTCCCCCCTTCTCATAACCGACCACTTCTTCTTCTTCTCCTTCCTCTCTCTCACTTTCTCTCACCCTCTCACTTTCTCTCTCCCCTTTTCACTCTCTCTCTCTAGAATCCATTCTCTCCTTCTCCTTCCCTATTCTTCTTCTTCTTCCTTCCTTTCTCTCCTTCTCCCTATCCCCTCTTACTCTCCTTTCCTTCTTCTTCTTCTTCTCCATCTCACCCCTTTTCCTCCATTATTTTGCCCTAGGGTTTTATTTTGCTTCAATTTCATTGAACCAGGTATGAATTCTTGCTTTATTCTTTCTTTTGTTTATTATTATTATTATGATTGTTGTTCTTTTCCTCATTTTGGTTTTGATGGATTGACTGCTTAATAGGGTTTTATTTTACTTTCTTTTTCTTTTTTTTGTGGTTTGTATCTTTGGCATTAGATGTTCTTTGGCTTTGTGTTCTTGTGTTTTTGATTTTTGTTTTATTTTTATGGTTATGCAATTGTAGGATGAAGAAGAAAACCGTCGCCGATCGGAGACACGGTTCATCTCGCTGGCCCGTAGAACCGTCACCGGAGCCGGTGCCACGTGACGAATTGCCCGCCGACCAATTGATGGCCCCGCTGACAAATCTCTCAAGGAAATACAAATGTCATTTTCCTTTACTTTCGGACGATGAAGGTAAGAAGTACAAAACTTTATTTCCTTTAGAGAGCACTCCATTTCGCACTTTCGATTGGCAATTTCTCTTTGTACAGGATAGGTCGGAGGGAGTAAAAGCCAAATTGACTAGTCTAGGGTGGTACGAATTTGTGAAATCTAACCCTCCGGTCTTTAGGGAGCTAAACCTAGAATTTTACTCCACCTTGAGTTTTAAAACCAACCCGGATATGGGCCTTAGAAGCATGACCTTCCGCCTCTTTGGCACTGAGCAGACTTTGGATATTGATGGCCTTCGGGCTTCCATAGGGATTGACGGGAATGGTTATAAATGGCCCGAAAATTTGGATGCCAAGAAGTTTTGGCGCTTGATAGGGCAAGGGGTATACCAACCTCGGTTTGCCAAAACTTCCCAAATCCATGACCCTGTTTTGTAATTAGTTCATAAATTTGTATGTTTTAATTTTTCGGGAAAAACTGAGAGCAACCGGGTTAATGCATTTGAACTGTTGATCCTGTGGCATGTGCATAGTGAAATTAAGGTGCATTTGGGCTTCTTTGTCATGGAAGCTTTATACAATCACCACAACCAAGCTAAGTCCGAACTAGGGTTAGGACACATTGTGACTTGTATTGTATGTTTTTTTCATGGTAATACTTGTTATAGGAACCTCGAGAGCATTCTTCCCAAGAAGCTTTCGAAGGGAATCTTGTCTTGTTCCCAGGTTGGGCCAGCTGCAGGTCCTTCAAGTGCAGGAGGTTCAAGTCGAGGAAACGCCCCTATGGAAGTAGACGAGGAGGAAGAGAGTGAGGAAGGAGAGGAGAGTGAGGAAGGAGAGGACAGCGAGGAGGACGCGGAGAATGTATCAGTGGGGGTAGATTTTGTGGGGCGGATTGAAGGACGGTTGGATGGCATAATTGAGCAATTGGAAGGCTTAACCGTCCATCAGGTTCTGCTTGAGCAGCGGCTGAACGCGCGCCTTGATCGGCAAGCAGCTCAGCTCGCCAACGTCGAGGCGTTCGCCTCCCGCTTCTGTGCCGCCCAAGGGTGGCCGTACCCGCCGCCACCACCAGCTCCCGATATGTGAGGTAACCCTTTTCCTTTCCCATTTAGTTTGCTTCTTCTTCCATTGCACTTTTGGAAGTAAGTGCAATCTAAGTGTGGGGTGGGTAAAGGGACTTCTCCCTTTCTTTTTCTTCTTATATTGCATTTTTTTTATTTATTGTTTGTTTCGCATGTTTGTTGGTGTTTGTTGGTGTTTGTAGGTGTTTTTGCATGATTGGATGTTTTGCGTTGGTTTTTGGTTAGATTTAGGCTTTACTTTTCAATGCATGTGAAGTTGGTTTTGGTTATTTTGGTTTGTTAGTATTTTTAGGTTGCTTATGTATCAATTGCCGTTTGAATAACATTGCTTAATCCACCCTCGAACCTAAGTCTCTGTGCTTGGATTGATAGCAATTGGCTAGGGATATTAGGAGTTGTTTGCAAGTCATTAGCTTGTTTGTGCGTGGTTTGTGATTCTTGATGGTAACCATTGGTTAGATTTGTCATTTAGGTTGCATTAGGGAATTAGTCCTCTACCCCTACTTGCATGATTGAGCTAGGATTACGCCTTGGAACATTGGTTGAGTCACACGACCTAGCATACAAACCCTAATACACTTGTGAGAATTTGAGCCTTTAGAATCATTTCACATCGGTTCTATTTCTTTGTGAGGGTAAAAACAATCGTGGCACACTAGATCGTAGAACCCAGTGTTGTTTTGCACTTGGCATCGAGAGCTTAATACGTGGAGACCCTTAGGATTAACCCCTTGACTTAAATAACCCTAACCCTAACTACTAATTCATCCCTTAGATCACCCATAGCCACTAAATTAACCTTTTTGACTTAAAAAACCTTCACCAAGCCAACTCTATAATCCTAACTTTTTACCATTTCACTTTGATTTTCCTTTCTCACCCTCATCTCCTAAATCAAGTAATTGGCTAAGTTGTTCATTCATTTTGGGGTCAATCACCATTTGCATTTCAACTCTTTCATATCTAGTCCTATGGAAAAATTGTGTTTCAAAAAAAAAAAAACAAAAAAAAAAAATCCAAATAGAGTCAATGTGTTTGTTCGGCTTCTTTTTGTAAAATTCGGAGTTTGTAAACGCCTGTCTTGGTTGTCCGGTTTGCATCTTTAAGCCGGTATTTGTGTTCCATGTCTTGTAATTTTTCATTGGTTGAATAAAGGATTAGGGCGATCATCTAATTGCCTTGACCCATGTCTTGTAACTTTTGTTTTCGTTTTCTCATTAAGTTGTGTTTCGGCCATTGGGTATGGATAAGGCCTTCTTTTTGTCAAGTTAATTTCTAAAAAAAAAAAAAGAATAGCAAAGCAAACACTCTTAGGACTAGTTCTGAGTTGAAAGTTGCATGACCCGTCTTTAGTACTTAGTCAATTTGTATATTTTACTTGATTCGTAGGAGTTGTACACCTAAAATTTCCTTTATCAAACCTACCCTAAGCCATAACATTACAAGCCCTAGGTTCTCTGATTTTGCTCCTTGACCAATGACTTCACCGGGATTGCCATTAGTTCTCTATGTGATGTGTGCCATTGTTTGTTTTTGTGTGCTCATCCGCCTTGCCTTGAACTTGAGCGTTGGAGTGACATCTTGTGAGGTGCTTTGTGGTCGTATAAACTCTGTTTGTTCCTCGCCCTTTGACTAGCTGAATTGTGTTGGGTTTGGGTATTGAGTGGTTTTGAACCTGGTGCACCTAATGTCATTTCGAAGGTGATGCTTTACTTTCTTGAGTTTATGAATCTCATACGGTTAAACCCTTAGTTGGATTTGCAAGTGAAAGCGAGCAAGTTTACTCCTTTGTCTTTAGTTGATTTGCTTGAGGACAAGCAAGACTTTAAGTGTGGGGTGGTTGATAAGGTCGGTTTTTGACCTTATCTTTTAGGCAATTTCGTGGTTTGAACGGTAATTTTTAGAGTCTTTTGTGTGAATGTTTGTGTGGTTTTTAAATATTTTGTGATTTTTATGTTTTGGATAGATTTTTATAACTTTTAGTATTTTTCGTGTTTTCTAGGGTTGTTTTTGTAATTTTTGTTAATTTGTTGTTTTTATGGTCCGTGGCGTTGGTGCCGTTATGTTTCTTTGTGCTTGTTTTGGACAGGTATTATGACCTGGACCGGAAGTTGGAGCATCGGCGGCGAGGAAGAGTTCGAAGTGCTGAAAATCAGGGTGGCACGGCGTGCCACAATTTGGGCACGGCGTGCCAACCCGGCGTGCCAAGAGGAGTAGTCCAGTGGAGTGGCACGTTTTCGTGCCACTCAGATCAACCCGGCGTGCCAACCCCAAAAATCGCACGACACGGCGTGCCACCTCCAGCAGCACGGCTTGCCGCCTTCAGTTCTGCACAGCACGGCGTGCCAACTCCACCAGCACGGCGTGCCGACCCCCGAAACCTGCTGTTGCCCTACTTTCATCTCTTCTTTTTCCTGGTTTTAACCTAGCCGTATAAATAGGTTATTTTCTATGTTTGATTCAGCAATTTGATTGTGTTTGGTTGTAAACATTGAATTCGTTTCATCTTTCTTGATTAATACAATTGATTGCAAGTTAATTTCAATTTTTATTCCTTTTCTTTATGCAATTCCTTTAATGAATATCTAGTCTCATAAGATCTTAATTTATTAAGTTCATATTTGTGGCATTACCTAGATTGATGCCTAGGAAACCATTAGTATTGACGACACTGTGGAACTTACGTGCCCCTATTTTCTGAGCTTTAGAATTAGACCGCCTCTAAACAAGGGAAACCGGCTAAGGACCTAAAAGATCTAGATACGCTAGGTTGAATTATCGGAAGAACATAACTAAGGGTTGATTGTTAAGTTAAATTCATCTTTTGTAATTAATTGATAAAGCCATCCCCATTAGCATTCATAGGTCGGTAAACCGCCAATTGATAACACAAAACTCAAGTGCAAAGTAAGCTGGAATAGATCAACTAGGAGTAGGATAGTTTAGTTGTTAACATAATCAACCCAAACTACGTTCCGCCTAGGACACGCAAGGAACTCGAGTAGTTTAGTGTTTGCAGAATATTCTTTTCTCTGTGGGATCGATACCTGGACCAACCAGAATTATTACTTGTCAACGATAGGTACACTGCCTTAGTTGTGCGTTTCTAGGTTTAATTTTACTGCTACGCCTAGGACCCGTCATTCCTTCCGCTTCTTCGGCTAGCACCGGTTCCCACTCGATAGTTGGTCTTGCACCGGATTTTGGAGATCACAGTTTCAATAAATGATTCTGCAACAGTCTTTAGAAGAGACGAATCCGGTATGTTAATCTCTCTTAATTCAAATTGGTTTTTATTCGAATCAATGGTAATTGGACATGATAGGTGGATTATAGGAAAATTTTAACGGTGTAATTTCTACTGCACTATGTTATTTTCCGATGACGAATCCCAACACTTTCCTTCTTTTATAAATGGCCTTCCTTACATTTTCATCAATCATCAACATAATATCATCCTCCTAAAAAAGCAAGAACAAAAATATGAAAGATAACCCCACATTAAGAACAAAAAAAAAAAAAAATACGCACATGTTTGACAGAATATACTCTCTCATAACTCTCAACTTCAAGTTGATCCAAAATATCAGGATCAATAAAGTTTAAGAAACATATAAAACCAATCCCCTATAATATATAATGAGTAAACTCAGAAACATAATTAGTATATTCAAAGTATAAGATGGTATAAACAATTTATAACTAATGTATCAGTGTATAATACAAGGTATAATCAAAGTATAAAAGCAATAACTACAAAAATAAAGAGTACAAAGTATACAAAAATAACAAAAAAAATCATAAAAAGGAAAAACATACAGCCTGTTTCATCTTTTTCAAAAGCAGCAACAGCTTCTTGCTCTCTCTTATTACTTCTAACAGCTACTCTGTCAGCCTTATCATCTTCCACAAAAATCCAGTTTTTCAATAGCAGCTACTTCCTTACTCTCAACAACAACAGAAAACTCCTTATTACCAACCTCAGCACCCTCCTTATCAACAACAACACCACCCTCATGAACAACAACAAGAATCTCTAAACTAACACCAGCACTTTCTTGCTTACTCCTCGCCAACAAAAAAACTCCTTATTACCAACCTCATCATCCTCACGTGGGGTTTTTTATATTGAAAATTTGGTTTTGGAAAATTAAATTGCTTCATAAAAGAACCGAGACCTAAGTCTTGATAGAGAGAATAAGAGTCGCCACCCGGCTCAGCTCAACCGGAAATTATAGTGTAGCTAAATCGGACGAAGGCCGTTACACTTTCTAGAGATCTAGGTCCGGACAAGTCCCTTATTCCATGTCTAATCAAAATAAAATTGGCCAATGTTCATAGATGATATTTTAAATTTCTAAAGTTGATTGATTTTTATTAACATAAACACGCAGCGTACACACAAGTAAAATAGAAAGCAGTAAATAAGTAAATTATTACAACCGGATCGAATAAAAATAAAAAATCTCATCCTCACATTACAAGTGCCTAAAGTACACGATGATCTAGAAAATTATAATCGCCTAAAATACATGAATCGAACTATTAATTACATGAAAATAAAAAGAAACTAAAAGCTACAAAACAGACAGTTAGCATAATTTATAGCACACTACAAATAGGACTCAAATAGGACAGAATTGGGAAATTAGAGAATAGGGACATGCATTTAGGGGGGATAGTTAGGTGAGCTCGGCTAGTTCGCCCGACTAGACCTGGAAAACGGTTTTGAAACGTCCCTGTATTTTTGTTTTTTGAGAAAACCCATTTTCAAAACATTTTCTTTTTCTGGTTTACTTTCATATAGCATGTGAGGTGGGTCGGTTTTTGGGAGATTTGGGTCTCCATCGTTGCATTGTTCTAAGTGTGATAATTTCAAAAATTAAATCTAAGGTCGTGAATGCACACAACAAAATTCATTTTTGATGATTTTCTGATTTTTCTGAATTTTTATGAATTTCCTAATTTTTTATGGATTTTTCTGGATATTCTGCTACTGGACGAAAATCACAGTCGCCCGGCTGTGATTACAGCCGTGCAACTATAATTACAATCGTACGACTGTAATTCACTCACTTGCAGAAAATCGCCAAAATTTGTTCAAATAAAACAGATAGCCGTGGGAATTTAAGAACACTCGTACGATTATAGCTATAGTGGCATGACTGTAATTACAGTCATATCGTTCATCGCTACAAGAATAGTCGTACAACTGTTCTTCCTACCTAGAAATTGCAAAACAAAGGAAATAGATTTTATGCATGGAAATCAACCAACACACCCAGAAAGAGCAACAAAATGAAAGTTTTAATTGTAATAACCTTTGTGGCGATGATCCACCATCGATTTGACCGCTGGAAATACCTTAATCGACTCCGAATTGCTCCTCCTCCTTTGTGTGTCAAGGTTCCACAATGAGCCCAAAATCTCAAAAAAGTCACGGATTTTAGTGAGTTAAGGTTCTGGGATTGATTCAACTTGGTGTGTCAAGTTTTAACCTGTTGATTTCTAAATGGTTTTAACTTGTAACACAGAATTAAAAGAAAAAGAGGAGAAAAAGATGGTGCTCCTTGGCTCGGTTTTTTTTTCTCTTTTTCTCTCCTTTTTCCTTCTCTTCTTTTTGATCACTCAATCTGTCCAAAAGTCCTCTCCTCTCTCTCTTTTCTCCCTTTTATCTGCCTTTACTTGCTAACTAAAATCGGGCATTAATTGCCCCCCTTCAAATCACCATTTTTTTATTCTTCAGGTATAGGTTTCTACTACCTGCTACGATCTTACAATCGTATAACTGTAATTTCAATTACAGTCGCACGACTGTAACTACAGTCATGTGATGCAAGGTTTTTTTTTTTTTTTTTGAAAATTTCAGCGCTTACAGCTGCCCCTCGCGTGATCAAATTCGACACCCGACTCCAGGTCTAAAAGACCTGAGGTGATGAATTTGAGAGAGCAGATTGAAGCGCCGTAGACACAAGAAAGAACGCGCAGCTGATCTGGGCCGATACCAGACCTACACATATCCGAGATGGATCTGCTGAAATGATAAATCTGACATAAGCCGATACCGGGTGTATGTTACCTGAGGCGAGGTTGATGATGAAATAAGCCGATACCGGATCTAGGTTAACCGAGGCGAGGTTGATGATAAAATAAGCCGATACCGGGTCTAGGTTACCCGAGGCGAGGTTGATGATGAAATAAGCTGATACCGGGTCTAGGTTACCCAAGGCGAGGTTGATGATGAAATAAGCCGATACCGGGTCTAGGCTACCCGAGGCGAGGTTGATGATGAAATAAGCCGATACCGGGTCTAGGGTACCCCGAGGCGAGGTTGATGATGAAATAAGCCGATACCGGTTCTAGGCTACCCGAGACGAGGTTGATGATGAAATAAGCCGATACCGGGTCTAGGCTACCCGAGGTGAGGTTGATGATGAAATAAGCCGATATCGGGTCTAGGCTACCTGAGGCGAGGTTAATGATGAAATAAGTCAATACCGGGTCTAGGTTACCCGAGGCGAGGTTTGCTGGGGATCTGGAATGAAGCCGATTTGGGCCGATACTGAGTCTATTTTACCCGAGGCGGATCTACTGAGGATCTGGAATGAAGCCGATCTGGGCCGGTACCGAGTCTATGTTACCCGAGGCGGATCTACTGAGGATCTGGAATGAAGTCGATCTGGGCCGATACTGGGTCTAAGTTACCCGAGGTGAATCTGCTGGGGATCTTGGAGGTGACGATGATGAATCCCTGCATTTGAAATAGCGATTCTTTATTCCTTGATCGAGAGATTTTGAACAAAAATTTTTGCCCCTTCGATCAAGAATGAAGACTAGCTGGGGATGAATGCTCCGTGTATGTTATGTATGTATGCGATTCTCATTGTTTGTTCAATATTGATGTTTCCTTTCTCCTTTCTGCTGGGGAAGGTATGTCGTGCCCCCGGCTAACTTGGCTGGTGTGGGGCATTATATGATGATTGTTGAAGAAATGAGATGGCCACTAGGGATGCGTGACAACTGCTGAGGAAAGGATCATAATGTTCTTTATAAATGTTCCGCTGGGGAATAGTGTGGAGAATCCTGCTAGGGAATGGTGAAAGAATTCTACCTTTCTGCCCCTGGGAATTTATGAATCTGGAAGTGCCATAAATTTTGCCTGAGCTACCCAATGTGGGTTTTCAGCCTAGCAAGCTGCTCTAACTTTTGCCTGAGGCGCCTTTTTGGTTTTCACCTCAGCGAGCTTTTCTTTTTTTTTACGAGTTAATGATAAACGAAAACTGATTGAAACTGTGCCATGGCCACTTGCCCCATCATCCTTCTTGGCAATGAGATGATGTAGAAAAATGCTATATGGAGCAGTATTACGGTTCAATCTCTTGTTAGAAGCCATTGATGGTAGAAAATAAAGTTTCACAGAATCAACTCAAGAAGATGAAAGGGGTAATTCATCAAACAAGTGTTGTGCCCAGCATTTAAACTGAAAAGAAAGGTTGTTCTTATTCAGCCTAATCTCTTCAACGGTCAAGTTCTTAGACACCTACTGTTGCTCTTTGAAAAGATGAATTAGATTTGGAGGATGATAAAAGATTTCAGATTGTATGTATTTGGTACATTTTCCTTGCTAAATAATGTGATATGTTTAACCTGTTAAATGCAAAGTGCTTCCCTTAAATGGATGTTTAAGCAAGATAACTTTTATTTATGTATTTGAAATAACCATACAAATATATTTAAGCAAACATTTCACATTGAAAAAATCAAGATGAGTACATTTGAAGGGTTTAATTCCCAAAAGGGTATACACTCCACACAGAGCTAGAATCCGTCACCAGCCATCCCTTTTAGATTTTCCGACTGATCATTTTCTCTCGTGTCTAAACTTTTGCCTAGACTGCTTTTTTTTTTTGTTTTCAACCTAGCAGACTCCTTTTTTTTTTTCTTTTTTTTTAAACATTGTAAAGCTTTAAGTGATCTTGGTTGACAGGATTTGCGAATTCATTTCCATCCATGTCCATGATGCTAACACCGCCTTTTGATAGCACTTTCTTTACAAAATAAGCCCTTCCCAACTTGGTCTGAATTTTCCCCGAACATCTACATTTGAAGGCCTTAATTGTTTCAGAACCAAATCCCTTGCTTTCAGCTGCCGTCTAGGGTACTCCACATTCCGATTATAAGCCCTAGCCATTCTACGTTGATACATCTGCAAATGGTCCAGTGCTTTTAGTCACTTTTCATGTAGCATTGCTAGCTGCTCGAATCTAGCTTGAGCCCATTCAGTCTCTGGTAACTGAGCTTCCAAGGTGATTCTGAGTAACTTGAGCTCTATTTTCACTGGTAACACTGCTTCCATACCATGCACCAAGGCATAAGGAGTTTCCCCTGTTGGTGTTCTAACACTGGTTCTGTAACCCTAAAGAGCATACGGCAGTTTGTCAGGCCAATCTCTGTAGGTGGCTACCATTTTTGATAATATCTTCTTTATTGCCTTATTAGCTACTTCCACTGCACCGTTAGCTTGTGGTCTATATAGAGAAGATTTATGATGCTCGATGCCATATTCTACAAGTAGCACAGCTGTTGGCCCTTGAAATTGCACTCCGTTGTCAGTCTACATGGTGGGGAATCCCATATCGAGCAAAGAAGTTCTTCTCAATGAACTTGACCATTTGCTTAGCTATTACACTAGCGAAGGATTCTGCGTCTACCCACTTTGAAAAGTAATCAACTGCCACAACTATGAATTGATGCCCATTAGATGCAGCAGGATGAATTTCACCGATCGTATTTATCCCCCGTGCTGAAAATGGCCAAGGAGAAGCCAGTTCTGTAGTTCAAGTGGTGGCAAATGACTGATGTCAGCGTAGATCTGGCACTCGTGACATTTCCTCACTTTCCTCATAAAATCAGCCTGCATAGTCATCCAGAAATACCCCTATCTCATTATCTTCCTGGCCATAGCGAGTCCATTCATATGGGGTTCGCAGGATCCTGCATGCACTTGCTGCATCACTATTTCTGCCTCCTGTTCTGTTAGGCATCTTAGAAGAACTCCATTTGCTGTTCTTTTGTATAGTCTGCTTCAAAGATTCTGAACTAACTGGCTAACCTTCTTAATGACACTTTATTAGCAGTATTAGCTCCTTCTGGATACTTTCCTTCCTTCACATATCGGTAGATGTCAAAGAACTATGGCTTCTCTTTAGCTATCAATTCCATTATTTCGTGCACCTCGAAGCAGGGTTGTCTGGAAGTTGCTATAACCAGTGGTTGTACTTGAGTTTCTTCTGGATTTTCCTACATAGAAGATAGTGTTGCTAGTGCATCAACCATCTTGTTCTCATCCATAGGGACATGTCTGAATTCACATTGGCCGAATAACTCTTTTCTGTATCGCAGCTGTTCCAAGTAAGGCTGTAAGGCTTCTTCTTTCAGTTCCCATTCACCTTGAGCTTGCCTAATCACTAAAAGTGAATCTCTGATGAGCAAGACATCATTTGCCCTTAGCATCAGCAGAGCTTCCATCCTAAATAAACATGCTCCATACTCTGCTCCGTTATTGGTTATGGGAAAATCCAATCTCTTTGACAAAGGAATAATCTCACGGTCTGGTGTCGCTATGATTACTCCAATTTCATCACCCTTTTTATTCACAGTGCCATCGAAGCACATGACCCATCTCTTTACTTTTACCATAGCCAGCTGTTCATCCGGGAACTCCGAATTCAATGTGTAATCCAATTCTAGTGGCTGATTCGCAGGAAATTCTACTACGGCTCACCCTTTAATGGTTTTCTTAGTGATGTATTCAATGTCAAATTTTGACAAGAGTAGAAGCCATCTAGATAATTTCCCAACCAACACCGGTGTTTCATGCAGATACTTCATTGGATCCACTTTGGCTACGGCTTACAGTTTGTATGACTGGAAGTAATGGCGCAGCTTCTTGGTCAACCAGATCATTGCCACATACGTCTTCTCCACTAGTGTGTACTTGGTTTCATACTCCAGCAGCTTCTTGCTGAGCTAGTAGATAGGGTACTCCTTCTTATCATCTTGTTCTTATGCCAACATTGCCCCTATGGAGGAATCTTCGACAGCCAAATACAAAATCAAAGGCTGCCTTGGAATTGGTGGGCTTAGAACTGGTGGATTTACTAGATAAGCCTTGATTTTCTCGAATGCCAACTGACATTTATCATCCCATATAATCGGCTGATTCTTCTTTACAACTTGAAAATTGGCTCACAAGTAGAAGTCAACCGTTCTATGAATCGACTAACATACTACAAGGAACCCAAGAATGATTAGACTTCTTTTTCTGTTTTTGGAGCCGACATATCTCGAATAGCCTTGATTTTATCTGGGTCCATTTCTATTCCTCTCTGGCTGACTACATGACCCAACAGCTTCCTTGAGGTGACTCTGAATATGCACTTCTTAGGGTTAAGTCACAGGTTATACTCTCTAATGCGTGTAAGAAATCTATCCAAGATGATAAGATGCTCCTCCCGGGTGTTTGATTTAACAAGCATATCATCAACATATACTTTAACTTTTTTATGGATCATATCATGTAGCAAAGTGGTGACAGCCCTCTGGTAAGTGGCTCCAGCATTCTTCAATCCGAAGGGCATCACTTTGTAGCAGAACGTGCCCCATTCCGTGATGAATGATGTCTTCACCTTATCAATCACATCCATCAGGATCTGGTTGTATCCTGAAAACGCATCCATGAAGGAATACATTGCTGCTTTAGCTGCACTATCGACCAGGACATCGATAAGAGGTAGTGGGAAGTTATCTTTTGGGCATGCCTTATTCAGATCCCTATAGTCGACACATACTTTGACCCTTCCATCCTTTTTAGGTACTGGGACAATATTGGCTAGCCATTCCTTATACTCCACCACTTTGAGGAATTTGGCTGCTACCTGCTTAGCCACTTCCTCCTTCACCAGTGTAGCCCACTCTTGTTGGAAATGCCCTAGTCCCGAGGCATTGGTCCTTGTATTTGTACTATACATTTATTGGATTTATGTGTTGTACTCATTTGTGTCATTAATAAAGGCATCAATTCATTTATTATATCTATCTTGTGCAATATATTAAAAGAAGTATCCAATGGACATATCTATATCCATGACGACTAGTGTCATGCACTTAGCAGTAAGACCATGGATAGGGTAAACGATATGACCATAAATAGATCCGTAGTCTGTTCCAGTCATGGGAATGAATGGAACAATAGACTATCATTAACCTGGTTGTATGGCGGTGTCTTACCGGTCATTGGACATGGAATGTCAACCAAGTTAATGGGTACATGCCTGGGAGCATGGTACTGGATAGATCCACTACACGAGTAATCCACATGGTATGGTATCACAATGGATTCTCGTGTAGTACTTGTATGGATCCTTTGACCTGACCATATGATGGTGTTACATGTGAAGTCGCATACTTAGGGGTACGCCTAAAAGGCCTGTAATAGGGTGCCAAGTATGGGTGCTTTCGGGTATGTCACTGAACATGGTAATGCTATGGATATGCAGAAGGGATTTGTCACTCAGTAACCAACTGAGAAGATATCACCGGCCACTTGATGAATGTGACTGATAAGAGTGTGGCCACACCCAAACAAGTTGGAACTTGTTTGTGAGCATCAGTACATTCAGGATCAAGTTAATGTCCAGACACGAAAAAGGGTGATCGATCCATGCCTCTGTGTTGGACACCGATATCAATGACATGGGATGTACAAGTTTAAACTACAGGGTTACGATATCAGTTAGACTGCCATCTCCATCTTAATTGGGGGCTGCAGTGGCTTGCTAGAGCCCAACTGCAGTCTGCGGGCCAAAGGCCCGCTGCCAACATAAAGATGGGCCCACAGGATCGTACACATAGAACGATAGAATGCAGACTTAAGGAATTACTTGTATACTTGGAGTATACACAGTGGAGGGAGAAGCAGGTATATATTAATTATATTATAAGGATCAATTGGATTGGTCATAATAATAAAATTAATATATTCTATTGGCTCTTCATAATTAATTGGATTAATTATGAAATTATTTCCTAGGTGGAAATATTCATATATATGGGTTTACATATGATTTTATTTTGTGTAGAGTTAATTTTAATTTGATGGATTAAATTAATTGTCAAACCAATTTTAATTTAGATGTAAATAATATATTACTTGGAGTAATATATTAAATACATGGATATATTAAAATTGGGCTTGAAATTAATTTAAACCAAAGTAATTAAAATTAGACTGGGCCTAAATTAAAACATGGAAGCCCGCACAGAATAGAGAGGAGCCAAGATGGGCCTGAATTCCCCTTAGGAAATTCGGCCAACCCTAGGTATAAATACCTAGGGTTAGAAATTTCGGCCACTACTAGCACATTCACTCCTAGCCGAAATTTCCCTAGCTCCTCCTCTCCATTGTTTTGTTTTTCCGACGCTAGCACGGGTTGCATTCGCCAAGCGTTCGTGTACGTGAGAGTGGAGGAATTCTATTTTGAATTCTGCAGTCATCATCCATCTTGAAAAGAGATTTTTCTGGTAAGAAATTTAATCCCTTTCTACTTGATTTTAAGTTTTTCAATTTCCACTTCAATTGCTCCTGGGACTGGATTTGAGGAAATCACCGCGTTCTTCCGCTTTTATCGGGTGATTTCCGGTGACAAATCCCAACAGTGGTATCAGAGCGGGCTTTTGATCCGTGGAAATTGATTAATTTGGTTGAATCCCTGTTTTGAAATTGGATGTTTTTTTTTTGGGATTCATGGTATGGGTTTTATGATTTTTCCCATATGTTTTGATACAATGAAAATTAATATTGCATATTGGTTTATGTTGTTTTAATTTTATTGTATTATTGTAATTCTTGGTGAATTGCTATGGATGATGATTGGTGAATTTTTATTTTTAATTCTGGATTTATTAAAAAAAAAAAAAAATCGGCCTCCCAGGGGCGGGGCTGCCGCCGGCAGAATCGCCGCCGGCGGCCGCCGCAGCTGGACAGCTGCTGCTGGGCAGTGGCCGCTGGGCGGCCACCGCACAGCGGCTGCAGCGGGCCGGGCCCTGTGTTTTGGATTTTGCGGGTATTTTGGGTCCGGGGCCCAGTTTTGAAATTTTAATTGGTTTTAAAATTCATGTGTTTAAATTTATGTAATTTAAATGCGCATGGTTTCTTGGATGAATTTTATTTCGTTCATGTGATATTAGTTTTGAAAATTAATATGGTTAATGGAAATTGGTTCGGGTAATTTTGGCACAATTACTCGGACGGCTAAATTGGACCCATGGTTTCCCAATTCCAGTGGGAGCAGTTGGACTGCCTGGGCTGGAGGCCCAAAGCCCGTTAAGGGTTAGAACCATGGTGGGCCAAAAAAAAAATTGGCGATTTCCTAATAATGGCTTTGACATAATTTAAATAGGCTTAAATCATGCATTTTGACATGCTTTTGAATTGTATGTATTGGATGCATATGAATGGTTGAATGAATGTATGATTGGATGCTATTGGGCCTTTTACGAGATGGGTTGTATTTTTCTTTTGGGTAAATACGGCCTGCGTGTCGTTTTCTTTTAATGTAATTTTATTTTATTTTATTTAAATTAAATATTATAAAATTTGTAAAAGAAGAAGCCCATGGAGTGGTGAGCCCAAATGGAGGTGCAAGCCCAAATTGGAGGTGCAAGCCCAGAAGGAGAAGATGGAGGCCCGCCTAATATATGTTTCTAGTATAGGTTTACTAGAATAATATTAGGATATAATATAAGCCCATAGCAGTCCATTTTAATTTTATTTAATCATTTTATATATTCATTTGCATGTATGAATGTATGTTACAAATAGCTCATTCACCCGCTTTATGTATGTAAGCCGTTATAATTGAATCTAATAACCAAACGGAAATTACTAAGTCGCTTAAAAGTGCTTCCCTCATTCAAAACCGAATCGAAGTGGGAATAGGCCAGTTGTAGACCATGCCCTCGCAGGATGCACTGGAGTATTGTCACTTTGTATTGGGTTAGAGTATGGGATACTCTAACACTTGGATGGAGGTTTTGACTTAGTGTGGGTAGTAGGATTCTCCTGGCCCTAAGCACAGATGGGTAAGTGCCAACAAGCCCATCAAACCGAGAGTCCCTAGGTTGGGATTGGACGGCGTTCCTACCTAAATAATTGAGGTATAGTTGTACCAAACCCTCGTTTGGCTATATCTTAATGAAATATGGATCTCGGCCCATGAGCCCAACAACTCGGTTAAATTAATAAATTGATTCATTATTAATTTTATATGGGAACAACAATGTAAAGCCCTTTATTAACACTCTAAATGTTTTTCTGTGTAGAAACACCCAAATGGCAAACACAAATACCTTATCACTGCGATCAATTCTTGAAAAGGACAAGCTTTCCAGTCCTAACTTTTTAGACTGGTCTAGGAACTTGAGGATAGTTCTAAGACAAGAGTCGAAAGAGTATGTGCTGGAAAGGCCTGTACCGGCTGCGCCTCAGGGACGTAATCCAACGGCTGCACAGCTGGCGGAATACGAGGCGCACGTCAAGGACAACCGGGATGTGACGTGCCTTATGTTGGCTTGCATGGTCCCCGAACTGCAAAAACAGTTTATGGACCATCAAGCCTATGCTATGATAACAACTCTTAACGAGATGTTTCAAGAGCAAGCTCGTCAGGAAAGGTACCTGACCAATAAGGCATTCCACTCTTGTAAGATGGGGGCCGGGACATCTGTGAGTGCACACGTGCTCAAGATGAAGGGCTATTTGGATACTTTAGCCCGTCTCGGATCGCCTATCTCTCAAGAGTTGGCGGTGGACACAATCCTCGCGTCCTTGCCGGATTCTTATGATCAGTTCATCCTTAACTACAATATGCAAGGGATGAACCGCACTGTCAGTGAGCTGCATGGGATGCTTAAGCTTACTGAGCAGTCGATCAAGAAGACTCCGCCGGTGCTGCTGGTTAACAAGGGGAACGCTCCTCTTGCTAAGGGTAAGGCCAAGGAAAAGGCCAAGGCTAAGGCCAAGAAAGCCAAAGCCAAGAAGGCTAAGGCCCAACCCAAGGCCCAGCAGAAGGCAGGTCCTGAGGACGTCTATTTCAGGTGCAGACAGGCGGGCCATTGGAAGAGATCGTGTCCCAAGCTGATGGGAGAGCAGAGAAGGGGCCAAGGTGCATCCTCTTCAGGTATTTATGTTATAGATATTAACCTTACTGTTTCAACATCCTGGGTATTGGATACTGGATGTGGTTCTCACATTTGTTGCAATGTGCAAGGACTTAAGAACAGAAGGTTGCTGGGGTCGGGAGAGGTGGACTTGCGGGTCGGGAATGGAGCAAGGGTTGCTGCCATAGAGATCGGCGAATACCACCTAATGATGCCCAGTGGATTGGTTTTAATTTTAGAACATTGTTACTTTGTACCTGCTATGTGCAGGAATATTATCTCTGTATCAATGTTGTATATTTCTGGATTTGAATTTTCTATTATAAATGGTCGAATTTCTATATCCAGAGAGGGGTTATTTTATGGAGATGCTCTATTAAATAATGGCCTGTATGTCCTGGACTTAAATGAAACCAATCACATCTATAACATAAACACGAAAAGGGTTAAGCCTAACGAACTTAATCCAGTCTACCTATGGCATTGTCGTCTTGGCCATATAAACGAGAAGCGCATAGCTAGGCTTCACAAAGCTGGAGTCCTAGGGTCATTTGACTTGGAGTCAATTGATACATGTGAATCATGTTTAAGAGGCAAGATGACAAAGGCACCTTTTAGCAAAAGGGCTGAAAAGGCCACTGGCTTGTTGGACCTAATACATTCAGATGTATGTGGACCTATGAGCGCAGCAACCAGAGGTGGGCATCTGTACTTCGTCACGTTCACGGATGATTTCAGCAGATATGGCTATGTCTATCTGATGAAACACAAGTCCGAGACCCTTGATAGGTTCAAGGAATTTAGGAATGAGGTACAGAACCAGCTAGGCAGGAACATCAAAGCCCTTCGGTCGGACCGAGGCGGCGAGTACATGAGCCTAGAGTTTGACTCATACTTGAGAGAGCATGGAATAGTTCCACAGCTCACTCCTCCTGGAACACCACAATGGAATGGGGTGTCCGAATGGAGGAATAGGACCTTGTTGGACATGGTCCGCTCAATGATGAGTCAAGCATCTCTACCAATTAGCTTCTGGGGACACGCCCTCGAGACAGCAGCTCTCATCTTAAATAATACTCCGACTAAGGCAGTGGAAAAGACCCCATATCAGATATGGACGGGCAAGGAGCCCAATGTGTCTTTCCTAAGGATTTGGGGATGCGAAGCACAAGTCAAGAAATTGACTAGTGGCAAGCTGGAGCCCAAGACCGATAAATGCCTGTTTGTGGGCTACCCTAGGGAAACCAAAGGGTATTACTTCTACAACCCCGCCGAGAACAAGGTGTTTGTGGCAAGGAAGGGGGCCTTTCTGGAAAAGGAGTTCCTTTCCAAGAAAGATAATGGGAGCAACGTTGAACTCAGGGAAGTTCAAGGTCCACAAGCTCCTGAAGAGGATAGCTCGGAGGCCCAGGTGGAGCTTCCATAAGTGGAGGCACCGACCCAGGCCACACAAGAACCTAGAAGGTCTGGTAGGGATCGTCGGGAACCGAAGAGGTATGGTTTCCTCGTCACCGATGATCAAACTCTTCTCATCTGGGATGAAGAAGAACCTAAAACCTACCAAGAGGCTATGGCTAGCCCACAGTCTGCAAATTGGCGTAAAGCCATGGAGGCAGAAATGCAATCTATGTACGATAACCAAGTTTGGAACTTGGTTGATCCACCTCCGGGTGCTAAGGTAATAGGTTGCAAGTGGTGCTATAAGCTAAAAGCTGATAATACCTTCAAGGGGCATCTGGTTGCGAAAGGTTTCAGACAAGTCCATGGGATAGACTATGATGAAACTTTCTCACCAGTAGCCATGCTCAAATCCATCAGGATACTGCTGACCATAGCCGCATGGTATGACTATGAGGTATGGCAGATGGATGTCAAAACCGCTTTCCTTAATGGGAAGCTACTCGAGGATGTGTACATGACACAACCTGAGGGTTTTGTCGATCCTAAGTATCCGGGAAGGGTATGCAAACTTCAAAGTTCCATTTATGGACTGAAGCAAGCATCCCGTAGTTGGAATCTAAGATTCAATGAGGCTATAAAGGAATATGGCTTCATACAGAATCTAGATGAGCCTTGTGTGTATAAGAGGACTAGTGGGAGCATTGTCACATTTTTGGTACTGTATGTAGACGACATCTTACTCATTGGAAGCGACATACCAACACTGCAAGGGGTAAAGCAGTGGCTGAGTAAGTGCTTCGCAATGAAGGACTTAGGCGAAGCTGAGATGATCCTAGGGATCAGGATCTATAGGGATAGATCAAATCGGCTTCTGGGCCTAAGTCAGGCTTCGTACATTGACAAAGTTCTGAAAAGATTCAGCATGGACCGGGCCAAGAAAGGTTTCTTGCCAATGGGCCATGGGCTGAAACTTAGTAAGAAGAACTGTCCTAAAACAAGGGAGGACAGGGAGAACATGAAATTGGTTCCATATGCCTCGGCTATTGGATCAATTATGTACTCTATGTTATGTACGAGACCTGATGTTGCCTTTGCACTGAGTATGACGAGCCGATACCAGCAGGATCCCGGGGAGGATCACTGGAAAGCTGTCAAGGCAATCCTTAAGTACCTTAACCGGACCAAGGATAGCTTCTTGGTGTATGGTGGTCAGGAAGTGCTATCTGTTACTGGGTATACTGATGCAAGCTTCCAGACAGACCAAGATGAGTACCAATCGCAATCAGGGTATGTATTCTTGCTGAATGGTGGTGCTGTAAGCTGGAGGAGCTCAAAGCAACCAACCATAGCAGACTCTACAACAGAAGCTGAGTACATCGCTGCATGTGATGCAGCTAAGGAAGCTGTGTGGATGAAGAAGTTTATCACTAAGTTAGGAGTAGTGCCAACTATCCAGGACCCAGTCGATATCTTCTGTGACAACAATGGGGCGGTCGCACAAGCTAAGGAGCCCCGGTCACACAAGAACACAAAGCACGTGCTCAGAAAGTTTCACCTCATACGAGAAATCGCGGAGAGAGGTGATATTGCATTGCACAGAGTGGACACCGAGGATAATGTCGCAGATCCATTGACCAAGGCGCTGGCCCAGCCCAAGCACGAGGGTCATACTAGATCTATAGGGATTAGGCCCATGCCTAGTTGGAACTAGTGCAAGTGGGAGATTGTTGGAAATGCCCTAGTCCCGAGGCATTGGTCCTTGTATTTGTACTATACATTTATTGGATTTATGTGTTGTACTCATTTGTGTCATTAATAAAGGCATCAATTCATTTATTATATCTATCTTGTGCAATATATTAAATGAAGTATCCAATGGGCATATCTATATCCATGACGACTAGTGTCATGCACTTAGCAGTAAGACCATGGATAGGGTAAACGATATGACCATAAATAGATCCGTAGTCTGTTCCAGTCATGGGAATGAATGGAACAACAGACTATCATTAACCTGGTTGTATGGCGGTGTCTTACCGGTCATTGGACATGGAATGTCAACCAAGTTAATGGGTACATGCCTGGGAGCATGGTACTGGATAGATCCACTAAACGAGTAATCCACATGGTATGGTATCACAATGGATTCTCGTGTAGTACTTGTATGGATCCTTTGACCTGACCATATGATGGTGTTACATGTGAAGTCGCATACTTAGGGGTACGCCTAAAGGGCCTGTAATAGGGTGCCAAGTATGGGTGCTTTCGAGTATGTCACTGAACATGGTAATGCTATGGATATGCAGAAGGGATTTGTCACTCAGTAACCAACTGAGAAGATATCACCGGCCACTTGATGAATGTGACTGATAAGAGTGTGGCCACACCCAAACAAGTTGGAACTTGTTTGTGAGCATCAGTACATTCAGGATCAAGTTAATGTCCAGACACGAAAGAGGGTGATCGATCCATGCCTTTGTGTTGGACACCGATATCAATGACATGGGATGTACAAGTTTAAACTACAGGGTTACGATATCAGTTAGACTGCCATCTCCATCTTAATTGGGGGCTGCAGTGGCTTGCTAGAGCCCAACTGCAGTCTGCGGGCCAAAGGCCCACTGCCAACATAAAGATGGGCCCACAGGATCGTACACATAGAACGATAGAATGCAGACTTAAGGAATTACTTGTATACTTGGAGTATACACAGTGGAGGGAGAAGCATGTATATATTAATTATATTATAAGGATCAATTGGATTGGTCATAATAATAAAATTAATATATTCTATTGGCTCTTCATAATTAATTGGATTAATTATGAAATTATTTTCTAGGTGGAAATATTCATATGTATGGGTTTACATATGATTTTATTTTGTGTAGAGTTAATTTTAATTTGATGGATTAAATTAATTGTCAAACCAATTTTAATTTAGATGTAAATAATATATTACTTAGAGTAATATATTAAATACATAGATATATTAAAATTGGGCTTGAAATTAATTTAAACCAAAGTAATTAAAATTAGACTGGGCCTAAATTAAAACATGGAAGCCTGCACAGAATAGAGAGGAGCCAAGATGGGCCTGAATTCCCCTTAGGGAATTCGGCCAACCCTAGGTATAAATACCTAGGGTTAGAAATTTCGGCCACTACTAGCACATTCACTCCTAGCCGAAATTTCCCTAGCTCCTCCTCTCCATTGTTTTGTTTTTCCGACGCTAGCACGGGTTGCATTCGCCAAGCGTTCGTGTACGTGAGAGTGGAGGAATTCTATTTTGAATTCTGCAGTCATCATCCATCTCGGAAAGAGATTTTTCTGGTAAGAAATTTAATCCCTTTCTACTTGATTTTAAGTTTTTCAATTTCCACTTCAATTGCTCCTGGGACTGGATTTGAGGAAATCACCGCGTTCTTCCGCTTTTATCGGGTGATATCCGGTGACAAATCCCAACAGTGGTATCAGAGCGGGCTTTTGATCCGTGGAAATTGATTAATTTGGTTGAATCCCTGTTTTGAAATTGGATGTTTTTGTTTGGGATTCATGGTATGGGTTTTATGATTTTTCCCATATGTTTTGATACAATGAAAATTAATATTGCATATTGGTTTATGTTGTTTTAATTTTATTGTATTATTGTAATTCTTGGTGAATTGCTATGGATGATGATTGGTGAATTTTTATTTTTAATTATTGATTTATTAAAAAAAAAAAAAAAAATCGGCCTCCCGGGGGCGGGGCTGCCGGCGGCGGAATATGGCCTGCGTGCCATTTTTTATTTTGATGTTATTTTAGAATAGATTTTATTTTACAAAATTATTGTAATTGCATCAAGTATGGAGGAAGGCCCAAATGGAGCAAGCCCATGGTGGGAGCCCAAGTAGGATTGCAGTCCGGCCCATGAAGAATTAGATAGGATATCTAGTTTTTCATTAGGTTGTAATTAAAGGCCCATAGGATCTCATTTATTTTAAATTAAGTATGCTATTGCATTTGTCATATAATATGGATGTATGGATCGCCAAATTATTACCCGCGTTTATGCATGCTAAGCCGTATCACTTAATTATAATCCGGAAATTAAAATATTGAGTCGCTTAAAAGTGCTTCCCACATTCACACCTCTTCCTCCCATTGATGCTGCAATGTGCGCCATGCCCTAGCTAGGTATATTGTAGTATTCGGCGGGCCGTCGAGGGTTAAGATACTTGGTATGGTTAACATATGAATGGTGGTTTGACTCAACATGGGTAGCATTAGCTCAGAGCGGGCCCTAAGCACAGATGGGTAAAGTGTCAATAAGCCCATCAAACCAAGAGTCCTTCGTGGAAGGATTGGATAGGTTGTCCTACCAAACGAATCAATGGTTGGTTAGCGAGCCCTAGTTCGGCCAATCATTGATAAGTTGTGGATCTTGGTCAAGTCAGCCAATTAACAACACCAACAAACAAATTAAAATCGGATTATTAATTTGAATTGGCTTAAAAGTCCTTTATTTCTAACTCAAGCAATGATTTCTTCCATGTAGATAATCCCATTTCAGTTAAGCAATTTAAATGGCTGCAACAAACAACAACTCACTCTCACTTAGGTCACTCTTGGAGAAGGAGAAGCTTTCGGGGACTAACTTCCTGGACTGGGCTAGGAACTTACAAATAGTTCTTAGACAAGAGTCTAAGGAGTATGTACTGAATGCTCCTTTACCAGCTGGCCGTCCTGCAGGTCAAGGCATCACCACGGCGATGGTGGAGCAGTACGATCGGCATGTGAGGGATGACCGAGATGTCTCGTGCCTCATGCTGGGTACCATGGCTTCTGATCTTCAGAAGCAATTCATGGACGAGCATGCTTATGAGATGATGGATCAGCTTAAAAAGATGTTCCAAGATCAGGCTCGTCAGGAACGTTACCTGACAACTAAGGCACTTTGCACGACTGTGATGGCAGCTGGGACTTCTGTTAGCACTCATATGCTAAAGTTGAAGGGGTATATTGATACACTTGCCCGCCTCGGCTCGCCAGTTCCGCAGGACTTAGCAACAGACATTATTCTCGGGTCACTTCCTGAGTCTTACAACCAGTTTATCATGAATTACCATATGCAAGGGTTGGATAAATCGGTTGTTGAGCTGCATGGCATGCTCAAGCTTGCTGAGCAGTCTCTTAAGAAGACTCCTGAAGTATTGCTGGTGAACAAGGGCAATACGCCCATTGCTAAGGGAAAGGCCAAATCTAAGGCCAGGGCTAAGGCCCAAAAGGCCAAGGCTAAGGGCAAAAGGTGGTGGCCCAACCTAAAGCAAGGGTTGCCTCTCCTGACGATGTTTGCCATGAGTGTCATAAGAAGGGGCACTGGAAGAGCTCATGTCCAAAGCTAAGGGAGCAACTGAAGGGCAAAACTGCTGCTTCAGGTATTTATGTTGTTGAGATTAATCTGGCTATTTCTACATCTTGGGTCTTGGACACTGGATGTGGATCTCACATTTGTTCAAATGTGCTGGGTCTAAGAAATAGGAGATTATTAGGATCTGGAGAAGTAGATCTTCGAGTCGGAAATGGTGCTCGGGTTCAGGCCATGGAGATCGGAGATTATTTCTTGGAGATGCCTAGTGGACTTGTTTTGGAACTAAGAAACTGTTATTTTGTACCTGCGATGCGCAGGAATATTATTTCCGTTTCTTTGTTGGATATTTCTGGTTTTGTATTTAATATTGGACATGGTAGAATTTCTATGCAATGTGGCAATATTATTTATGGAACAGCATTTCTTGAAAATGGCTTATATATCCTTGATCTAAAACATGAAAGTTCAATCTATAACATAAATACTAAAAGGATTAAACAAAATGAAATTAATCCTACTTACATCTGGCATTGTCGACTTGGCCATATAAATGAGAAGCGCATAGCTAGGCTTCACTCTAGTGGAGTGCTAGGGTCATTTGACATCCAGCCTTATGACACATGCGAATCTTGTTTGAGAGGCAAGATGACAAAGGCGCCTTTTAGCAAGACTGCTGAAAGGGCCTTAGAGCTATTGGAGCTAATACATTCCGATGTATGTGGCCCAATGAGCACTAGTGCTAGATCTGGTTTTCTGTACTTCGTCACCTTCACGGATGACTTCAGCAGATACGGTTACGTGTATCTGATGAAGCATAAGTCTGAGACTCTCCAAAGGTTCAAGGACTTTAAGAATGAAGTAGAAAACCAACTTGGCAAGAAAATAAAAGCACTTCGGTCTGACCGAGGGGGTGAATATTTGAGCCAAGATTTTGACTCATTTTTTAGAGAGTGTGGGATCATATCCCAACTCACTCCTCCTGGTACACCCCAGTGGAATGGAGTGTCGGAAAGGAGGAATAGGACCTTACTTGACATGGTCCACTCGATGATGAGTCATGCTACACTCCCTGTCTCCTTTTGGGGATATGCTTTAGAGACAGCTGCTTACATTCTTAACAATACACCAAGCAAGGCACTTGAGGGAACACCATATGAACTATGGAAAGGCCGAAAGCCCAATGTTTCCTTCTTGAAGATTTGGGGCTGTGATGCACATGTTAAGAAATTAACAAGTGGCAAACTCGAGTCCAAATCTGTCAAGTGCCAGTTTGTGGGTTACCCTAAGGAAACTAAGGGTTATTACTTCTACGATCCAGCCGAAAACAAAGTTTTCATAGCCAGAAATGCAGTCTTCTTAGAGAAGGAATTCCTTTCCAAGAGAGACAGTGGGAGTAATGTTGAACTTTCAGAAGTTCAAGACTCATAAACTCCTGCAGCTACTGCTGAGGATGCTTTGGGAACCAATCTGACTACTCAAGAAATTGAGGAACCAGAAATGGTTGCACAAGATCTTAGAAGGTCTGGTAGGACATGTCATCAGCCAGAGAGGTACGGCGTTCTCGTGACTGATGATAGGGACCTTATGGTCGTTGACCAAGAGGAGCCTAAGACCTATCAGGAGGCTGTTGAAAGCCCACACTCAGATCAATGGCGCAAAGCCATGGAGGCTGAGATGCAATCTATGCACGATAACCAAGTATGGAACTTGGTGGATCCACTTCTGGGTGCTAAGGTGATAGGTTGCAAGTGGTGTTTCAAGTTAAAGGCCTTGTGTGTATAAGATGGTTAGTGGGAGCGTTTCCACCGTCCTAGTGCTGTATGTTGACGACATCCTTATCATTGGAAGTGTCATACCAACACTGCAAGGGTTAAGCAGTGGTTGAGCAGGTGCTTCGCAATGAAGGACTTAGGCGAAGCTGAGACGATCTTAGGGATTAGGATCTACAGAGATAGATCCAATCGGCTTCTAGGCCTAAGTCAGGCCATGTACATTGACAAGGTTCTGAAAGGATTCAGCATGGACAAGGCAAAGAAAGGTTTCTTGCTTATGCGCCATGGGTTGAAGCTGAGTAAGAAAGAAGGTCCTAAAACAAAGAAGGATTGGGAGAACATGGAAAAGATCCCTTACGCATCTGCTATTGGGTCTATCATGTACTCCATGTTATGTACGAGGCCTGATGTCGTGTTTGCACTAAGTAAGGCTAGCCGGTACCAGTCGGACCGCGGTGAGGAACACTGGAAGGCAGTCAAGGCAATCTTGAAGTACCTTAACCGTACTAAGGATGCTTTCTTAGTGTATAGAGGTCAAGATGAGCTGGTAGTGTCTGGTTACACTGATGCAAGCTTTGAGACCGATGAGGATGAGAACCAGTCACAGTCTAGTTATGTTTCTCTCCTGAATGGCGGTGCCATTAGTTGGAGGTCCTCAAAGCAGGCCACCATTGCTGACTCTACAATGGAAGCTGAGTACATAGCTACATGCGAAGCTCAAAGAAAGCCGTTTGGATCAAGAAAGTCATAACTGAGTTGGGAGTAGTGCCCACTATCCTAGACCCAGTTGATGTTTTTGTGACAACAACGGGACCATCGCACAAGCTAAGGTGCCCCGGTCACACAAGAGATCCAAACATGTACTCAGAAAGTTTCACCTCATTCGGGAGATCGTGAACATAGGTGACATATCATTGCAGAGGGTTGACACCAAGAATAATGTCGCTGATCCATTGACCAAAGCGCTGTTGCAGACACAGCACGACGGTCATACCAGATCTATAGGAATTAGGGCAATGCCCACTTGGAACTAGTGCAAGTGGGAGATTGTTGCTGTGCCCTAGTTCTTAGGGCATTGGATTCTTGTATTTTGTATTATACATTAAGAGTCATGTATGAATACATTATTTGTGTCACATTAATAAAGGCAATTAATCTATTTCATTTATATCTTGTGCTATAATATGAGTAGAGTATCCATTGATTGATAATCATAAAACCTATCCCAAGTCTGTTCTAATCGTGGGAACGAATAGAACCACAGACTTGTATATTCGATGACTGTATGGTAGTTCTTAACTAGCCATAGTACTTGTATAGTCAGTCATGAATATAGGTACATGTCATTGACATGGGACTGGATCGATCCGCACAAGAAAGCCATATGGTTGTCATGTCATAGGTCTTTCTTGAGTAGGTCTCTTTTGTCCTCAGACCAGATTTCATTATAATATCGATATGGAATCCGGTTCACTTTGACATACGCCTAACAGGTCTGTAAAAGGATGCTAAATACGGGTATGATTGGGTGGACCGGTGAACATGTTGATATTAATGATGAAGTGATGGAATTGCCACTCGGGTAACACTGAGATGATATCATTGGCCACTTGATGAGTGGGACTGATAAGTGTATGGCCATACCCAAATAAGTTGGTTGCTTATTTGATTAATCAGTCAACTTAAGATCAAGAAATATAATAAACAACAGAAGAGGATGACAGACACCATGCCTCTTGTTTATTCATATCGATATCATTAGGCAAAGGACACTATGAGATTACTACCGGGTGAGTGTCTTCTAAAGACTGCTGCATCTCTGTCTTAATTGGGGGCTGTAATGGTTTGCTAGAACCCACTTACAGTCTGTGGGCCTTGGGCCTACTGCCAACATAAAGACAGACCCATAGGATCGTGCACATAGATCAACTGAGCTGGAACTTATAGAAATTGTACATGTAATGTACATTGGAAGGAATGCGTTAATTAATTAGTTGACATTCGGTGTCAAGGTAATTAATTGACATTAGGTTGAATTTAATTTAATTAATAAGTTTACATAATGTAATTAATTAATTTATCAATTAATTGAATTACATAAAGTAAACAATTAATTAAATAATTTTTCTAAGTAGGAAAATTAAATACATGTATTGTATTAACTTAAGTGTGATTTAATTTTATTTAGGGGTAATTAAATTTAGCCAAATGGAATTAAATTACATAGTATATACTTTTTAATTAAAGTTTATTTATGTAATTATAATCCTAGTGGGCTTGGGTTTAATTAACCTAATTAGAACCCAATTAGACAAGGTGTCTATAAAAGGGCACACTTAAGGAATAAAAACCTAATTCAACTCTAATTAATTGCTGGAAATTTCAGCCACCAATAGCAGCCCCAAAACAGCCGAAAATCCCAGCATTAAACCTCCATTCCTTCGCGTCTTCGGCTAGCACCGGTTCCCGCTCAATAGTTGGTCGTGCACCGGACTTTGGAGATCGCAGTTTCAAGTAACGATTCTGCAGCAGTCTCTAGAGGAGACGAACTTGGTGAGTTAATCTCTCTTGATTCTTATTTGATTTTATTCTAATCAATGGTAATTGGACACGATAGGTGGATTCTAGGAAATTTTAAACGGTGTATTTTCCGCTGCGCCACGTTATTTTTCCAATGATGAATCCCAACAATGCATACACAGAATTATCAGGATAAACATCACACAAGTAAGCAAACTGGGATTTCATTGTATTGAACTTGTTATAAAGTACATCATTCACATTGAAAATGGAAGAAATAGATACAACAAAATCATTTTCATACTCCAAAGGCGGAGGGCCTTGCACTTCTTCATCTTTCACTTTCATCTCCAGGACATTGTCAAGATCTGTAGCTACTTTGGCTTCTTGTTCAGCAGGTATAGTGGTCTCCTCGATTTCAGCCATCTGTACCTTAGCCTTCTTCATGATCTCAGCTATCTCAGCAACTATAGAATCTAAGTTCACCTTGGTCATCAGCTCTTTCTCAGACCCTTCTTTAGACTTCCCAAACGCCTTGCTTAAGGCAGTAGCCAGAGCCTCAGAAATTGCTTCTACAGATATATCATAGACTTTCTCCTCAGCTTTCTGCTTGGACACCTTCGCTGCTTCTGTTATCTCTTCAGAAAGTTCACTTTGTAGGATGACAGACTTAACAACTGCCTCTTCCACTACCACCGGTTCTACTAGTTCTTCCTGGCTCTTCTTAAAATCTACAACGTCAGAGAATATTTCAAAGCCCGGGTATTCGATGCTCCCGACTCTCACTGGCTCAGCCTGGCCATTATAAAGCTCTTCTCCGACCTTTATGAACGGGTTCATCATGGGTTTGCCGTTCTTCCCTCTTTTCAAACTTTTCTCCTCAGATGCCCTGCTGTGTAGCCTAAGCCGAACTGCCTCGGCTTTTCAGAATCAAGGTTAAATTCGGGCACACCTTGTAAATTAGCTCCAAATCCCATACCCGAAACAAAATTCTGTTTGTGGAGGTACCTAGACAACCATTCAGGTATATAGTTCTCGTAGATGACCATCGGGCATTCGTGGTTTCCTCCTCGCTAACCATGGCGACTTGGAATCTGCCTAATGGAATGGTTTCTTCATTAATTGTAGTAATCACAGATTGAGAGTCTGCCTCGACTGTCACAACTTCATTACCTATCGAGAATTTTATCTTCTGATGCAGAGTTGAAGGGACACCCTATAGTGGGTGAAACCATGGTCTTCCCAAAAGCAAAGAGAAGGTAACTGGAATGTCAATCACGGTAAAGGTGATCGTTGACCTGACCGGTCCTACCTCTACCTCAGCTTCAAAGGTTCCGATCACCATCCTTTTCGAATCATCATAAGTTCTGATAATAGTGGAGGAGTTTTTCAAGCTATCTCCGCTCAAGCCCAGGAATGGTAACATCTTCGAGGGACATATATTCAGGGTAGATCTGTCATCTACCATCACACACGGCATAACCCGGTCCATGATGTTGACCTTAATATAAAGAGCTTTATTGTGAGCCCTCCCCCCCATATGGCAGATCTTTCTCAGAAAATACAATGTTAGGGGCCCTACATGAATCTTGTTTAGTAAATAGCACATAGCCTCCAGAGAAGCAATTGGAGATACTTCAATTTCAGAGAGCTTTTTGACTAATGCTGCTTTGTGCTCCTTGGAGGTCAGCAACAAGTGCCACAGACTAGCATGGGTAGGGGTTTTCTTCAATTAAGAAATAACCAGGTCTTCCTTCTCAACTCCCTCTTGTGTTGATGTGCTACCTGACCCAGTCATCGGGACCTTGTCTTTCAATTGGGCCGCTGGTTGATAAACCCTGCCGCTTCGGGTCACATTCTGAACCTTTTGACTTTTCAGCTTTTCGATGACTGGCGGCTTAACTGTTTCATCCCCACCAAACTCCTCATATTCGTCCTCTAAGTTGAGGTCATTCAAGCTCACCGTCTTGATTTCTTTCTGTTCTGTCTGCCCCTCACATCTTGACTCTGCCTTAGCTTCACCGGTTGCTATGGACTGTATAGCAGGATTCGCCTGTAGGACTTGAGAAAAAATGAAATTGGCTGGCAATCCTGAGTGTCCCATGTTAACCCGTTTCTCGAATGCCGGCAACGGGTTAGTCTTTATACTGGATTTAGCAACCTCTTGTAATTTTCCCTCATCAATCAATTTTTGGATGGCATCCCTCAATTTGTAGCAATTATTGGTTCTGTGGCCCGTCACAACATGATATGTGCAAAAATTGTCTTTATCTGCATCAGCAGGTTTCTCAAATGGCCTCAGGGACTGCAACAAACCTTCATTTCTGCATTTTACGAAAATTTTAACCAAGGGGAGAGTCCAAGGGGATATGCCATGCCCTCTTGGATTTCTACTTTGGTTGCTTTGCTATTGGGTTACCGTGGCAAACTCGACCTGCTTTATCTCTGAAGATTTCCCCCCTTACTTCCAGAACCTGAGCCAGAGCCGCTACCAGTCCCGGCTGCAACTGTTGACCTGTACCCAGAGCTATATCCCGAACTCCTACCACCTCTGTGGCTTGCTGCTTTCTCCTCCTTATCTCGCTCAATTTTCATGGCCACACTCTACACCTCGGTAAGCTCACTAAAAGAGTGGAACTTCATATTGTTTTTGAAGATGTCCGTACTACCATCAATCAATTTCTGAATCAATTCATCCTCATCAGGGTGATTTTTCAACAAAATCATCTTATTCATCCACCTTTGATAATATTCATCAAAGGACTCATTTGGCTTTTGTTTAATCCTCTCCAGGTCATACAGCATCACCTGAATCTTGGTATTGAAGTTGTAGTATTTGATAAAAGCTATAGACAAGGCTTCCCAGTCTGACTGTTCCTCCTCGGATAGAGAATTGTACTAGCTCAGTGCTCCTCCCTCGAGTGTAGTTGGGAAGAAGTTAATTAGTTGCTACTTAGTGGCACCTGCCGTCAACATGACTCATGCATAGAGGTTCACATGGGCTTTTGGTGAACCCATCCCTTTATAAGAAGGAACTTTTAGCACTTGAAACCCAATAGAGAAGGTCTCAATGCCTTAGCTGATCATTGCATCTACGTTTACTCCCCTCTAGGAGTCCAGATTGATACTGGCCCCTTTCTTCAGCTGGGCCACTACTTCATCCAACTCAAAATACTTCACCTTCATTCTCCTTTCCATAGCTGCCTCAATTTCTTGTAGTTTTTCTAGACTAGCCGAGGCATCAGCATCATGCTAAGATGATTCAGCCTCTTTTTCTTTCCCAGCCCCGTTAGTGCTGGTTTCACCAGTTTCCCTTACGACTACCTGCATCTCCTCTTTCAGAATATCACGGAAGTCCTGAGATTTCAGGAAATCTCTTAGGATATCAGCAACATTAGGTGTTGGATTAGCCATTTCAAATTCTTCAGTAGATTCTGATTCTTCACTTGCCACAACTGTTTTCCTCTTCTCACGCTCTCTTGCAGTCTGTAACCTTGTTCTGGGTCACTCCAGCTTACTCTGCTTGTCACTATACGGGAAGTGTTAAGGACGATGAGTGAATGTTATGGTGATATGAAAAATGAGACATCAACGATGATTTATGATGAATAGGTGAAATGATGTTGTGAGCATGGGTTTGTTCCTGACCTCGGTGATGAAAGCCATTATTACCTTTTTTACGGATAAATGTGAAGCAGATTTGGAACAACTGGGATAATTTCGGAAATGTCTCGGATGACCCAAATGTGTGTGACAAGTCTTGGTACGGAACCCCGAAGGAATTCGAGTGGGTATTTAAGAGAACCGATGAAAAGAATGAAAAATAAGCAAAATAGGCTAATCTGGTCAATACAGCCGCTCGGTTGTAGTGCCTTACAGCTGCGCGGCTATATGCCACGACATCCGCGCGACTGTAATCACCAGATTTCCTTTTTTGACACCAATTAGCCTTTAATTCAGATTTCTTAACCTAAATGGGAGATATAAAACCATAATAATGGATTAGGGTTTACAACAGAGGCACAGAACATACAGAATAGAGAGAATTGAAAGAAAACAGAGTCACACTTAGAGTTCTTGAAAGAAAAAGATTGAAATTAAGTGTTTTAATCCAAAAATAATAAAAAGAACCTTAATAAAATCTGTAGAAACAATCATAATTTTGAGAGAACTAGTTTTCTAGGGGTGTTTCTATACTGTAATCATTCATTCAATTTTATTCGGGGTTCCACTCGGGCTTCGGAGATCGCACATGCTTTTGGATTGTTCATGATTGCAAGGTGTTTCCCGGCATCTGAATCCATCCCTGGTGGTCCAAAACACTAGAACACAGATAAGGTATATTCTGAAAGGCCTTAAAAATCCTTTTTAATTCATTCTGCATGCTATTTGTTGGTGTTTTTGAGTTTTTTACGATTTTGGGAGTGTTTCCGATTACAACCGCCCCACCCATGATTACAGCCGCTCGGCTGTAACTTACAGGGGTGCGGCTATAATCTTTTAATTACAGCCGCGCAGCTGTAATCTTCAGGGGCAGAAGCTCCGAATGCCTCGAATCGACCAATAACGCTTCCATTTTCCAATTGAATGTGTTTTTCATGTTTATTATCGGTCCAATTACATCCATGTATACTTAGATTCCCCTTTTTTGATTTTAATTGATGGATGTAATGATAAATTTGGCGATTTCGAGTTTTTAGGGATTTCCGGACTTGTTTTGATCCGTTTCGGATTTGTTTTGTTGAAATTCGTGTATTCCCAGAAATCCCAGATTACCCGAAATCGCTAAATTTGTAAGACGATTTTCAAAAACGAGAAAAGAAAACCGGAACACATTCTAAAGCATTACAGCCGCACGACTGTAGGTGTTACAGCTACGTGGCTGTAGTCTGAGAAGCATAATTACAGTTCTGCCATTCTGGGCCTTTAACTTATAATTTCGCCTCTTATTCTCATTCAAAACAGATTTTTGGCGTGTTTACATTTTCAGACCATAGATGGATGTTTAATTTAGGCCCACACACGAACGGGACCCCCGGGTCTCGGGAAATCCGGCCCGCTAAAAGTTGGAAAATACATGTAAAATGAGCCAAATGGTTTTCAAAATTGGTTTTTCATCCATAGAACCTACAGGGCGTTTCAAAAACCGTTTTCCAAGTCTAACCAAGCCGACCGGTCGGGTCGACCCGGTTACCCTCCTAAATGCATGACCCCGTTTCCTAAAATACCCATATTCTATCTTATGTGAGTCCTTCGTGTGTTTTATTTACTTGTGTTAACTGTATTTGGATGCAGCCTTTATTTTTCTTTATTTTTATTTTTGGATGTATTTTATAGATTAAATCGTGTATCTAGGCGATTGTACTTTTTAGATTTTCGTGTATCTAGGCGATTGTAATGGTGAGGATGAGAGCTTTTTCTTTTTATGGGTTGTATAATTTGGCCTCTACTTTACTTTTCCCGCACTTTTATTTTTCTGTATTTTATTTTGATATTTATATTTATGTCATTTGCATGAGCATTGATTAATAATAAAAAGAAGATAAAATGAGTAGAATTAAGAGAATGCAACATTATATTATGAAATAATAATTGAAAATAAGTGAGGATTAGTAGGTATGTTGCCCGAACCTCGAATCTCTGGATTAGGTACTGCGTCTACACTTGGTAGGGAGCTGTACCGGAATTTCCCGGATGAGCTGATCCGGGTGGCGACTCTGTATCTAATCTTGAAATTCATGTTTCGAGATCTTTAAGTTAAATTGGGATTTTCTAAGAAAAAAAAATTATTTTCCAAAATTCACACTTTCAATTAAGTTTTCTACAAAATGAGTTTCCCAATAAAATGAAAGATTTTCTTAAGAAAGATTAAAGACCCGTTTTCAAATCAAAACATCACACACTTAAAAAGAAAATCCCCGGTTCTCGCTTCACTGCGCATTCCGTAAAAACATCGTCGCTCACAGTGGTGACTCTGCTGGGGATTAACGGTTTCTTTAAAAGGTTTTTCATAAAAACTTAAGGAACTTAGGCAACAATTGAAGTACATCCTCACTTGAAGTCAATTATTAATCCATAACATGATATCTCATCCACAACCGCATAGCATGACATTTTCTCTTCTTTAATCCCTCCAACACATGATTAAGCCCGGTTTATCTCTAAAGGTGACCTACCTCTTCTGCTAGGATTGGAGGCACCCGAGGGGGTAAACCACTCATAGCCTCGTACGTACCCCTTCGTTTGGACCCTTGAGGGGGGAGAAATGAGGAGTATATTTTCGCTATAGGAACCTGTATTATAGCTTCATGTAATGGCCTAGCAACTTCCCTTTAAGGTTACTAAAACATATATCTAAAAATGGACATTGAGAGTACGCCTTTGGTATCCCCAGTTGATGCCAAAGAGACCCAACACCTAGGAAGAATATGAGGCCAATCGGATGGAGGAATAAGGTTGGAAGGGTGAGTATGTTGTTGCATGTGCTAACGTTTGTTCTATGGTGGTTTCATTTTGACCTTTACATGCAACATCAAACACGCATCATCTGTATGCCATTTTCTAACCATATTTTTATGTATCCATTTGCAAGCATCATCATATGTGTGCTATTATACTAACCACATTTTCATACAGCCATAACATCTTACTCGTGTGTCATAGACATCTTGTGTGCTTGCATTTCATGAAACATCCACGACATCATCTTGTGCGTCATGCTTCCTAACCACGTTTTTGTGCAGCCATTGTCATTTTGTATGACATGGGCATTCATACCATCTCATCCCATCTAAAATGAAGGATGTTCTAAGTATGCCCTTCACGACCATTTCATTTCATGACATATCGGGAGTCCCTAAGACTACCCCGTGTTCGCCTGTGCACCGGATTGCACTTGGCCATTTCATTACATCATTCCACTGTTAGAGGACCACAACAGTCTTAGGCTTGTGTTTGTGTGGCGGACCACATAATACCATTACATGACATCATGTCCATTCATCATGGTGTCACGGTGACACTAAAGTCTTGCTTGTGTGTCATGATCCACATCGGATTGTTTCATAACATTGAAAATTCACTTAAGGCACTCCACGAGTACCAAATTAGAACTTGTATTAGGACATTTCATAACATACCTAAATCATGCAAGGTGTTCCATGAACGCCAAAATGCTGTCCGTGTCTTGAGTTACATGCGACTTGTTTGTGACATCACTTCATCTAAGATGCCATAAAAGCATCAAACCTCTGTCTATGGAACGGCTCCCATATGACTATCACATGTCACTTCATTAACCTACTAAGAGTCGAACCACTGTCCGTGTGTCGGTACACACGTGACCATTTCATGACATCCGCTAGGTGCCCCGAAGGCACCAAATTTCTGTCCGTGTGCCGGCTCAGATGTGACATTTTTGCATTGTCTTTTGCATGGCATGGGGTATGCTTGAAACATCCAAAATAAAAGAAAGAAAATACAAAAGTCATTTTCATCATCATCCATATCCATAAAGCATCATCTGATCATGAACACAAACACACTATACATGCCATTTAGTGTGTCGATTCTAGGTCCATGACATCCATCAGAGCTTTAACCTTATGTTGAATGTGCAGTTTGGAGTCGCACCTCGAAACGGTTAGTTCGCGTTGAATCAGAGCCAAACCCACCAATTCAGTCAGTTCAATCAGAGCCGATCACCGTGGAGGGAATCGGCTCAGGGTCAGATTCAGATCGAGAGGTCGAAGTTCAGTTGCCCACTCTACCAGTTGACAGTTAAGTTTTGTTAGAAGAAGCAGATAGAGCGGAGATCACCGACTGAAACAGTGGAAACTTGCCCTTTGATATGGCTGCTTTTATGTGGAGTTTTCTCACCTCAGATGAGTTCAAGAATACTCTTAGGGAACAAGTGCAGGTCGTGATAGGCACCCTCCCTATTCAATCTATTCCACTAGCTTAGACCTCGGTTGGGAATGGGGGACAATAGTTCGTTCAAGTTACTAGTGGTACTGGAGGGAGTACCCCTAGCGGAAGTGGCGGAGTTGTCAATCACAAAGAACCTAACCATCAGTCCAAAGAGGACGAGGCTTTTGAGAAGGTGAGGGAAGCTTCGATTGAGTCGATGCTAGAGAAACGACTCAATCAGAAATTTTCTGACGTAGAAGAAATGCTACCAAAGCTGAAGGGGATGGTCCACTATAACCCTGTTAAGTATGTGGACCCGACTACTTTGATGGCTGATGGAGGAGAGCCGCTCCCTGCTGGTTTTCAGATGCCTTACCTATCTCCGTACACCGGGGAAGGTCCACCGGAAGCCCATTTGGGCAGTTATGTGAGGTTGATGACTAGCATGGGATTGGGAAAGGCCATCTCTTAAACCTGTTTCCGACTATGCTTAGGGGTGCTGCGGTAAAGTGGTATATGAAGATGCCTCTCTACACCTGTTCTACTTGGAAGGGCCTATCTGAAGCTTTTGTAAAGCAGTACGCTTACAATGCCCAAGTAGAGACTACCCTCAAAGACCTGGAGAGAATCCGCTAGAAGCCAAATCAGTCCTTCCCGACTTACTACAAGCGGTGGATGGATGTGCAAGTTTTGGTGGATGGAGCACCAAAGTTGGGGTCGCTCATTGTGAAGCTGGTGGATGGTAGTCTACCCCAATACAAGGACAAGATGAAGCTGAAGAGATTCCACTCCTTCAATGAGGTGGTAGAGTTTGCCAAACACATCGAGCGATACGAGGAAGAGGAGCAGAGGGGTAGACAGAGTTTGGGCCCCTACAGAAGCAATCGGGGGTACTTTCAAGGGTACAAAGGTAGCAGCTCTAAGGCTACTCCAGTGGGGTCCAATACTAAGACGACTCAGGGTGTAGCCCCGATCGAAGTGCAATGGGAGAACGTGGCCGCCGTGAACCTGGGAAGACAGACTCCTCAAAGGGTTACCAGTCCGTGGGCTGAGTCAGTAAGCCTGATCTATGCTAAGTGTAGAAAAGCTAGTCTGTTGCAGAGTTTGAGGCCATTTTCGCCTCCTGCTGAGGCGGATAAAGACAATTTCTGCTCTTACCATGTGATGATAGGACACCATACAAAAGAATGCACCCAGTTGATTAAGGCCATCAAACAGTTGGTCACTGACGGAAAGATTATCGAGCCAGCTTTGAAACCTAGTATTTACAATAATCCCTTGCCCAACGTCAAATGATTCGGGTTCACAAGACATTAAGGACCATGATGCTACCATAAAGAGAAGACCCTCCGCATGTGGAGGCAATAGTCATTTTTATGTTTTAATTTGTTTTATTTTATTATTATCATTTATCATGTGAACAATTTAGCCTCTGAGGTGTTTAATTTAATGGAGTTTGATTTCAATTACTTGTGCAATATTTTTCAGATGGAACTGTGCATGCATCCAAATATTCATTTAATGCCTTTAACACACATGATACATCAATGCATGAAATGAATCTGGGGAGAGATGATGACCCAAAAATGATATCCATCTCGAAAGACCTCACTCCTAATGAGAGGAAAGAAAATTGCAACATACCACAAAAGAACATGGAAATCTTTGCCTGACTGAACGATGTCGCGCGGAGATTGACGGAAAAATTACTGAATACCAAGTTCCAAAGGATTTAAAGATGAAATCAGCCAAGCAGGAACTCCATAGACTCAAACTAGAAAAAGGAGGGTTGTGACAACATGGGGAATTGACAATGTCAGCAAAGTAAGGCCACTGGCGTCTAACAGACATCGCTCCATGGTCGCAACCGTCAACTGCTTCTCAAAGTGGGTAGAAGCAGGACTATATATGAATGTCACTTCTAAAAAGAAAAAAAAGAAGTGCTATTATGTCATGATTGATGATGGAGTACAATTACTAAGGGCAATAACACAGTGCTCCAAAATAAAGGGTTAGATATCATAGACAATCTCCGTATCCCTCACAAACCAACGGGGCGATAGTTGCGGCTAATAAATCCATCAAAAGGATTCCATCAAAAGTAGTGGCACCTATAGAATATGGGTCGACAAATTACCATTTGCTTTGCAAGGACACAGAAATAGCATCAGAGTACGCACTGAAGAAACGTCATACTCCTTAGCCTATAGGATGGAAGCGGTTCCATCAGGGGAGACAAAGACCAAGTCGTCAACCCCATCAACCTAGACAAGCTTAAGTGCTATTACATGTTAAAAAAAAGGGTCCGATGGGTCGCAAACCGAAAAGGCGATCCATGTAAAAATCAGGACAATCCGATGGATCGAAAACCGAAAAGGTATTCTATGCAAAAGTTAGGACAAAGAGGCGAGCACCATCAGCTGGAAAATCTGTGAAGACCAGTTGGTGGTAGGCGTGGGACCAGTCGAGACTGATACCATTATTGATTCTGTCCTTAGCCTCATTTCATCTTTAATGTACATTGTGCTAAAACATGATAAATAAGTGAATGAATGAATGCCATTTTCTGTTCGGTCAAATGTCCCAAGTCTGCTTGAGATTGAATTCGCTTACATGCATCTCACCTAAAAAAAAAAAGTCCAAGGGATCGAAAACCAAACAGGTGGTCCATGTAAAAATTAGGACAGTCCGATAGATCAAAAACCCAAAAAGGGCGGTCTATGCAAAAGTTAGGGCATAAAATAAAGTCTACTGAATTAAAAACCCGAAAGGGAGGTTCAGGCAAAAATAAAGACTGTCCGATAGGCCGAAAACCCAAAAAGGGCAACCTATGCAAAAATTAGGACAAGCGATGAAAATAAAACAAAAGTCATACAGTAGTATCAAGCTCAGACAACTTTAATCCTGTAAAAACCGAGGTACATCAAAGCTAGTGCCTCAGACCCACGTCCCGTGGGGTAAGCAATCAGGATGCATCCACTGATGCTGCATGTATCAAGGCCACTATGGTGTAAACACTCTGCACTCGGTGTACATAAAGATCGAAGGACCCTCTGCAGTGGTTCATACTATCCATACAGTTGAGCGGGAGAGTAGAAAAGTCAAGTTGGTCAATCCAAGCAGCTGGATACCTCCAGCCCAAGTCTTAGTTGTCACATCAAAAATATGCCATCAAGGGCAGACCCACCTGGGCCTCCAAATCATCCACCCGATCTATGAAGGTCTGACTTATGATCTGTAACTCAGTGACCGTCGACACAACTAGTCAACCTTCACCCTCAAGCGAGCGGACTCTCAGCACTCCCATTCACCATCTACACCAAGCAAATCATAAAAAGCACCATAATCATACACATATGCATCCAGGACATGCACATACACATACACACAAAACATACACACACACATGCATACACGCATCAATGTGTACTCAAGTATAGTTACATGCTATCATCATCAGGCTGTCTCGAGCCATGAGAGTACTCCGAAAGCAGAAATAACCTGACACTAGGGCATCCTCAAATCCCAAGTAAGAGACTTTTCTCAATTTCAAAATTCATCTTTACGCTAATATAATCCCGAGAAGGGTATTCCTTGTCTTTTACAGGTATATAGGGGCAAAACAATCAAGCCGTATTTATTCTCGATCGAAGGGGCATAAATTTTTGTTTCCAAAATTATCGATCAAGGAATAAATACGCACTCCCAATCCAATTTCAATGGTATTGCTCTACCACAGAGAGCCAATTTCAATGGTATTGCTCCACCACAGAGAGCCGATTTCAATGGTATCGCTCCACCACAGAGAGCCGACTTTAATGGTACTACTCCGCTACAGAGAGCCAACTTTAATGGTATTGCTCTACCACAGAGAGCCGATTTTAATGGTATTACTCCACCACAGAAAGCCGATTTCAAGGGTATCAAGGGGCAAGATATTCAGTCCATATTCATTCTTTATCGGAGGGGCAAAAATTTTTGTTTCCAAAATTATCGATCAAGGAACGAATTATTGGATATGCCCTAGTCCCGAGGCATTGGTCCTTGTATTTGTGTCATACATTAATTGGATTTATGTATTCTACTTATTTGTGTTATTAATAAAGGCATTAATTCATTTGTTCTATTTATCTTGTGCAATATATTAAATGAAGTATCCAATGGACATATCCATATCCATGATGACCAGTATCATGCACTTGGCAGTAAGACCATGGATAGGGTCAACGATATGACCACAAATAGATCCGTAGTCTGTTCCGGTCATGGGAATGAATGGAACAAGAGACTATCATTAACCTAGTTGTATGGCGGTGTCTTACCGGTCATTAGACATGGAGTGTCAACCAAGTTAATGGGTACATGCATAAGGGGCATGGTACTGGATTGATCCACTAAACGAGAAATCCACATGGTATAGTATCACAAGTGATTCTCGTGTAGTACTTGTATGGATCCTTTGACCTGACCATATGATGGTGTTACATGTGAGGTCGCATACTTAGGGGTATGCCCAAAAGGCCTGTAATAGGGTGCCAAGTATTGGTACTTTCGGGTATATCTCTTAGCATGGTAATGCTATGGATATGCAGAGTCCACTGGGAAGATATCACCGGCCTCTTGATGAATGTGACTGATAAGAGTGTGGCCACACCCAAAAAAGTAGGAACTTATTTGTGAACTTCAGTGCATTCGGGATCAAGTTAATGTCCGACACATAAGAGGTTGATCAACCCATGCCTCTGTGTTGGACACCGATATCAATGACATGGGATGTACAAGTTTAAACTACAGGGTTATGATAACAGTTAGACTACCATCTCCATCTTAATTGGGGGCTGCAGTGGCTTGCTAGAGCCCAATTGCAGTCTGTGGGCCAAAGACCTACTGCCAACATAACGATGGGCCCACGGGATCGTACACATTGAGCGAGTAAACACCAACTTAAGGAATCACATGTATGCTTGGAGTATACACTTTGGAGAGAGAGGTATATATATATTAATCATATTATAAAGATCAATTGGATTGATCCTAATAATAAAATTAATATATTCAATTGGCTCTTCGTAATTAATTGGATTAGTTATGAGATTATTTCCTAGGTGGAAATATTCATATGTATAGGTTTACATATGATTTTATTTTGTGAAGATCTAATTATAATTTGATGGACTAAATTAATTGGTCAAACTAATTTAAATTTAAATGTAAATAATATATTACTTGGTGTAATATATTAAATACATGGGTATATTAAAATTGGCTAGAAATTAATTTAAACCAGAATAATTAAAATAAGATTGGGCCTTAATTAAAAGAATGAAGCCCATACAAAATGAAGGAGCCAAGCTGGGCCTCAATTCCCCTAAGGGAATTCAGCCAACCTAGGTTTTAACGTAGGAAAATTTCGGCCAACAGAGCAAGAACACACCATAGCCGAAATTTTCAACCTAGCCTCCTCTCCATTGCTCGTTTTTCCAACGCTAGCACGGGTCGTGTTCGTTAGGCGTTCGTGTTTGAGAAAGAGGAGGGACTCTGCTTTGATTCCTGCAGTCTTCATCCATCTCTAAAAGAGATATTCCGGGTAAGATAATTATCTCTTTCTATTATATTTTTTTTGTTTTACAATTTCCATTTCAATTGCTCCTAGGCATGGATTTGAGGAAATCATTGCGTTCTTCCATATATATCGGGTGATTTCCGGTGAAAAATCCCTACAGTGGTATCAGAGTGGGCTTTTGATCCGTGGAAATTGTTAAAATTGGTCGAATCCCGTGTTTTAAAATTGGAGATTTTTCATTGGGGTTCTTGTTTTGGGTTTAAGATTTTTCCCATTTTGATTTTCATACAATTGAAATTGAATATGCATATTGGTTTGTGTTTGTTTAATTTAATTGTATGTTTTTGGGATTCTTGGTGGATTTCGTGTTGATGGATGTTCTATTTTTTTTCTGTATTTAAAAAAAAATCTGGCTTTTCCTGGGGGTGCGGGGCTGCTGGAGCAGCGGGTTGCTGCTGGGCGGCAGCAGCGGGCAGCCGCTGGGATGCTGCGCCGCTGCTGCTGCTAGGGCAACTTGGTTGCCCTAGCCGCAGTAGGCGGGGCCCAGTATTTTTGGATTTGGTGGGTTTTTGGGCCCGTGGCCCAGTTTTGAAATTTTAATTGGTTTTAAAATTCATGTGTTTAAATTTATGCAATTTAAATGCGTGTGGTATCTTGAATGACATTTTATTCATGTGATATTAATTTTGGAAATTAATATGGTTAATTGAAATTGGTTCGGGTAATTTTTGCACAATTACTTGGACGGCTGAATTGGACCCATGGTTTCTAAATTCCAGTGGGAGCAGTTGGACTGCCTGGGCTGGAGGCCCAAAGCCCGTTAAGGGTTAGAACCATGGTGGGCCAAAAATTAGCGATTTCTATATAATGGCTTGGACATAATTGAAATGGGCTTAAATCATGCATTATAGCATGCTTATGAATTGTATGTATTGGATGCATATGTGTGATTAAATATTTTGTATGGTTGGATGCTATTGGGCCTTGTTCAAGATGGGTTGTATTTTCTTTTTGGGTAAATACGGCCTGTGTGTCGTTTTCTTTTTAATGTAATTTTATTTTATTCGATTATTATAAAATTTGTAAAAAGAAGAAGCCTATGGAGTGGTGAGCCCAAGTGGAGGTGCAAGCCCAGAAGGAAGAAGATGGAGGCCCACCTGATATTGTTTTCAAGTATAGGTTTACTAGAATAATATTAGGATATAATATAGGCCATAGCAGTCCATTTTACTTATTTATTTAATTATGCTTTATATTTATATGCATGTATGAATGTATGATCCAACCACATTTCTCCCGCCTTATGTATGCAAGCCGTTGTTAATTGAATCTAAAAACCAAATGAAATTACTAAGTCGCTTAAAAGTGCTTCCCTCATTCAAAACCGGCTCGAAGTGGGAATAGGCCAGTTGTAGACCATGCCCTCGCAGGATACACTGGAGTATTGTCACTTTGTATTGGGTTAGGGTATGGGATACTCTAACACTTGAATGGAGGTTTTGACTTAGCGTGTGTAGTAGGATTCTCCTGGCCCTAAGCACAGATGGGTAAGTGCCAACAAGCCCATCAAACCGAGAGTCCCTAGATTGGGATTGGACGGCGTTCCTACCTAAATAATTAGGGTATAGTTGTACCAAGCCCTCGTCTGGCTATATCTTAATGAAATATGGATCTCAGCCCGTGAGCCCAACAACTCGCTTTAATTAATAACTTGATTCATTATTAATTTTATATGGGAATAATAAAGTAAAGTCCTTTATTAACACTCTAAATGTCACTGCGATCAATTCTTGAAAGGGATAAGCTTTCCGGTCCTAACTTTTTGGACTAGTCTAGGAACTTGAGAATAGTTCTAAGGCAGGAGTCCAAAGAGTATGTGCTGGAGAGGCATGTACCGGCTGCGCCTCAAGGACGTAATCCACCGGCTGCCCAGCTGGAGGAATACGAGGCGCACGTCAAGGATAATAGGGATGTGACATGCCTTATATTGGCTTGTATGGTCCCCGAACTGCAAAAACAGTTTATGGACCATCAAGCCTTTGCTATGATAACAACTCTAAATGAGATGTTTCAAGAGCAAGATCGTTAGGAAAGGTACCTAACTAACAAGGCATTCCACTCTTGTAAGATGGGGGCCGGGACATCTGTGAGTGCACACGTGCTCAAGATGAAGGCTATTTGGACACTTTAGCCCGTCTCAGATCGCCTATCTCTCAGGAGTTGGCAGTGGACACAATCCTTGCATCTTTGCCGGATTCTTATGATCAGTTCATCCTGAACTACAATATGCATGGGATGAACCATACTGTCAGTAAGCTACATGGGATGCTTAAGCTTACTCAGCAGTCGATCAAAAAGACTCCACCAATGCTGCTGGTCAACAAAGCGAACCCTCCTGTTGCCAAGGGTAAGGCCAAGGAAAAGACCAAAGCCAAGGCCAAGAAGGCTAAGGCTAAGAAGGCCAAGGCCCAACCCAAGGCCCAGCAGAAGGCAGGTCCTGAAGATGTCTGTTTCGGGTGTATACAGGCGGGCCATTGGAAGAGATCGTGTCCCAAGCTGATGGGAGAGCAAAGAAGGGGCCAAGGTGTGTCCTCTTTAGGTGTTTATGTTATAGACATCAACCTTATTGTTTCAACATCCTGGGTATTGGATACTGGATGTGGTTCTCACATTTGTTGCAATGTGCAGGGACTTAAGAACAGAAGGTCACTGGGGTCGGGAGAGGTCGACTTGCGGGTCAGGAATGGAGCAAGGGTTGCTGCCATAGAGATCGGCGAATACCACCTTGTGATGCCTAGTGGATTGGTTTTAATTTTGGAACAATGTTATTTTGTACCTGCTATGTGCAGGAATATTATTTGAGTTTCTATGTTGGATATTTCTGGATTTTATTTTACTATTTCTAATGGTAGAATTTCAATATCTAGAGAGGGATTATTTTATGGAGATGCTCTATTAAATAATGGCCTATATATCCTGGACTTAAATGAAACCAATCACGTCTATAACATAAACACAAAAAAGGTTAAGTCAAACGAACTTAATCCTGTCTACCTATGGCATTGTCGTCTCGGCCACATAAACGAGAAGCGCATAGCTAGGCTTCACAAAGCTGGAGTCTTAGGGTCATTTGACTTGGAGTCAATTGATACACGCGAATCATGTTTACAAGAAAAGATGACAAAGGCGCCTTTTAGCAAGAAGGCTGAAAGGGCCACTGGCTTATTGGACCTAATACATTCAGATGAATATGGACCTATGAGCGCAGTGACCAGAGGTGGACACCTGTACTTCGTCACATTCACGGACGATTTCAGCAGATATGGCTATGTCTATCTGATGAAACATAAGTCCGAGACCCTTGATAGGTTCAAGGAATTTAGGAAGGAGGTACAGAACCAGCTAGGCAGGAATATCAAAACCCTTCGGTCGGACCGAGGTGGTGAGTATATGAGCCTAGAGTTTGACTCATATTTGAGAGAGCATGGAATAGTCCCACAGCTCACTCCTCCCGAAACACCATAATGGAATGGGGTGTCCGAACGAAGAAATAGGACCTTGTTGGACATGGTCCACTCAATGATGAGTCAAGCCTCTCTCCCAATTAGTTTCTGGGGACACGCCCTCGAGACAGCAGCTCTTATCTTAAATAATACTCCGACTAAGGCAGTGGAAAAGACCCCATATCAGATATGGACAGGCAAGGAGCCCAATGTGTCTTTCCTAAGGATTTGAGGATGCAAAGCACATGTCAAGAGATTGACTAGTGGCAAGCTGGAGCCCAAAACCGATAAATGCCTGTTTGTGGGCTACCTTAGGGAAACCAAAGGGTATTACTTCTAATACCCCGCTGAGAACAAGGTGTTCGTGGCAAGGAAGGGGGTCTTTCTAGAAAAGGAGTTCCTTTCCAAGAAAGACAGTGGGAGCAATGTTGAACTCAGGGAAGTTCAAGGTCCATAAGCTCCTGAAGAGGATAACTCGGAGGCCCAGATGGAGCTTCCACAAGGGGAAGCACTGACCCAGGCCGCACAAGGACCTGGAAGGTCTGGTAAGGATCATCGGGAACTGGAGAGGTATGGTTTCCTCATCACCGATGATCAAACTCTTCTCATCTGGGATGAGGAAGAACCCAAAACCTACCAGGAGGCTATGGCTAGCCCACAATCTACGAATTGGCGTAAAGCCATGGAGGCAGAAATGCAATCCATGTATGATAACCAAGTTTGGAACTTGGTTAATCCACCTCCGGGTGCTAAGGGTTGCAAGTGGTGCTATAAGCTAAAGGCCGACAACACCTTCAAGAGGCGTCTGGTTGCGAAAGGTTTCAGACAAGTCCATGGAATAGACTATGATGAAACTTTCTCACCAGTAGCCATACTCAAATCCATCAGGATCTTGCTAGCCATAGCCGCATGTTACGACTATGAAGTCTGGCAAATGGATGTCAAAACCGCTTTCCTTAATGGAAAGCTACTCGAGGATATGTACATGACACAACCTGAGGGTTTTGTCGATCCAAAGTATCCGGGAAGGGTATGCAAGCTTCAAAGGTCCATTTATGGACTGAAGCAAGCATCCCGAAGTTGGAATCTAAGATTCAATGAGGCTATAAAGGAATATGGCTTCATACAGAATCAAGATGAGCCTTGTGTGTATAAGAGGACTAGTGGGAGCATTGTCACATTCTTGGTACTTTATGTGGACGACATCCTACTCATTGGAAGCGACATATCTACACTGCAAGGGGTAAAGCAGTGGCTGAGTAGGTGCTTCGCAATGAAGGACTTAGGCGAAGCTGAGATGATCCTAGGGATCAAGATCTATAGGGATAGATCAAATCGGCTTCTGGGCCTAAGTCAGGCCTCATACATAAACAAAGTTCTGAAAATGTTCAGCATGGACCGGGCCAAGAAAGGTTTCTTGCCAATAGGCCATGGACTGAAACTTAGTAAGAAACATTGTCCTAAGACAAGGGAGGACAGGGAGAACATGAAGTTAGTTCCATATGCTTCGGCTATAGGATCAATTATGTACTCCATGTTATGTACGAGACCTGATGTCGCCTTTGCACTGAGTATGACGAGCCGGTACCAGTAGGATCCCGGGGAGGATCACTGGAAAGCTGTCAAGGTGATCCTTAAGTACCTTAGCTGGACTAAGGATAGCTTCTTAGTGTATGGTGGTCAGGAAGTGTTGTCAGTCACTGGGTACACTGATGCAAGCTTCCAGACCGACCAAGATGAGTACCAGTCGCAGTCTGGGTATGTATATTTGCTAAATGGTGGTGCTGTAAGCTGGAGGAGCTCAAAGCAGCCAACCATCGCGGACTCTACAATAGAAGCTGAGTAAATCACTGCGTGTGATGCGACTAAAGAAGCTGTGTGGATGAAGAAGTTTATCAGTGAGTTGGGAGTAGTGCCAACTATTCAGGACCCAGTTGATATCTTCTGTGACAACAATAGGGCCGTTGCACAAGCTAAGGAGCCCCGGTCACACAAAAACACAAAGCACGTGCTCAGAAAGTTTCACCTCATATGAGAGATCGCAGAGAGAGGTGACATTGCATTGCACAGAGTGGACACCGAGGATAATGTCCCAGATCTTTTGACCAAGGCGCTGGCCTAGCCCAAGCACAAGGGTCATACTAGATCTATAGGGATTAGGCCCATGCCTAGTTGGAACTAATGCAAGTGGAAGATTGTTGGATATGCGCTAGTCCCGAGGCATTGGTCCTTGTATTTGTATCATACATTAATTAGATTTATGTATTATACTTATTTGTGTTATTAATAAAGGCATTAATTCATTTATTATGTTTATCTTGTGCAATATATTAAATGAAGTATCCAATGGACATATCCATATCCATGATGACCAGTGTCATGCACTTGGCATTAAAACCATGGATAGGGTAAACGATATGACCATAAATAGATCCGTAGTCTGTTCCGGTCATGGGAATGAATGGAACAAGAGACTATCATTAACCTGGTTGTATGGTGGTGTCTTACCGGTCATTGGACATGGAGTGTCAACCAAGTTAATGGGTACATGCATAAGGGACATGGTACTGGGTTGATCCACTAAACGAGAAATCCACATGGTGTAGTATCACAAGTGATTCTCGTGTAGTACTTGTATGGATCCTTTGACCTGACCATATGATGGTGTTACATGTGAGGTCGCATACTTAGGGGTAAGCCTAAAAGGCCTGTAATAGGGTGTCAAGTATGGGTACTTTCGGTTATGTCTCTTAGCATGGTAATGCTATGGATATGCAGAAGGGATTTGTCACTCAGTAGTCCACTAGGAAGATATCAACGGCCTCTTAATGTATGTGACTGATAAGAGTGTGGCTACACCCAAACAAGTGGGAACTTGTTTGTGAACTTCAGTGCATTCGGGATCAAGTTAATGTCCGACACATAAGAGGGTGATCAATCCATGCCTCTGTGTTGGACACCGATATCAATGACATGGGATGTACAAGTTTAAACTACAGGGTTATGATAACAGTTAGACTGCCATCTCCATCTTAATTGGGGGGTGCAGTGGCTTGCTAGAGCCCAATTACAGTCTGTGGGCCAAAGGCCTACTGCCAATATAAAGATAGGCCCACGGGATCGTACACATTGAGCGAGTGAACACCGACTTAAGGAATCACATGTATGCTTGGAGTATACACTTTGGAGAGAGCTATATATATATTAATCATATTATAAAGATCAATTGGATTGATCCTAATAATAAAATTAATATATTCAATTAGCTCTTCATAATTAATTGGATTAATTATGAGATTATTTCCTAGGTGGAAATATTCATATGTATAGGTTTACATATGATTTTATTTTGTGAAGATCTAATTATAATTTGATGGATTAAATTAATTGGTCAAACTAATTTAAATTTAAATGTAAATAATATATTACTTAGTGAAATATATTAAATACATGGGTATATTAAAATTTGGCTTGAAATTAATTTAAACCAGAATAATTAAAATAAGATTGGGCCTTAATTAAAAGAATGAAGCCCACACAAAATGAAGGAGCCAAGCTGGGCCTCAATTCCCCTAGGGGAATTCAACCAACCTAGGTTTTAACCTAGGAAAATTTTGGCCAACAGAGCAAGAACACACTATAGCCGAAATTTTCAACCTAGCCTCCTCTCCATTGCTCGTTTTTACAACGCTAGCACGGGTCGTGTTCGTTAGGCGTTCGTGTATGAGAACGAGGAGGGACTCTGCTTTGATTCCTACAGTCTTCATCTATCTCTAAAAGAGATATTCTGGGTAAGAGAATTATCTCTTTCTATTTTTTTTTTTTTTTTTAAATTTCCATTTCAATTGCTCCTGGGCTTGGATTTGAGGAAATCATCGCGTTCTTCCGCATTTATCGGGTGATTTCCGGTGAAAAATCCCTACACGAATACGCACCCGAAACAACTTTAAAACATCAAAGGAGATAATCAAGTTTCTCAAATCACCAAAGCATCTTTCCCTAGCCACACAAGCTTCACAGGAAACACTATTATCCTTTCCTTCAATGACACAGGCCCCACTACAAGTGAAATGACCAAAATACCCTTCACCTTCATGAACATCAATTCACAAGGAAAATCCGATCCGGGCAAAGTCCTCTGTTTTGCAATGGAGTCGAAGCACATCCCTGGAGCATCAACCCAATCCAGGCAAAGTCCTCTGCTTCACAATGGAGTCGAAGCACGTCCTTGGAGCATCAACCTAATCTGGGTAAAGTCCTCTACTTCACGATGGAGTTGAAGCATGTCCTCGGAGAACGTCGAATCAATTCGGGCAAAGTCCTATGCTTTGCAACAGAGATGAAGTAAGTCCCTGAAAAATCAAACTCGCTTAAGACTGCTATTTCGTGAATCAACCGAAACAAGTCCCTACAAACATCAAAGCAAGTCAACACAAAAGAAACCACCAAGTACATCCTCTTTTCCTTCTCACCGTGCTCCCTATCACGGGACCAAACTCGAATCGAGCACAAGCACCCGTTCAAGTCGACTTTGGTAACTCGAGGGGCAGCCTGTTAGCACAGGTTTTTTCTCGACCTCGGTGATGAAAGCCATTATTACCATTTTCAAGGATAAACATGAAGCAGATTTGGAACGACCGGGATAACGTCGGAAATGTCTCGGATGACCCGAATGTGCATGACAAGTCTTGGTACGGAACCCAAAGGAATTCGAATGAGTATTTAAGAGAACCAAGGAAAAGAATGAAAAATAAGCAAAATAGGCTAATCTGGTCACTACAGCTACGCGGCTATATGCCACTACAGCTGCGCGGCTGTAATCACCAGATTTCCTTTTTTTGACACCAATTAGCCTTTAATTCAGATTTCTTAACCTAAATGGGAGATATAAAACCATAATAACGGGATTAGGGTTTACAACAGAGACACAGAACATACAGAATAGAGAGAATTGAAAGAAAACACAGTCACACTTAGAGTTCTTGAAAGAAAAAGATTGAAATTAAGTGTTTTAATCCAAAAATAATCAAAAAAACCCTTAATAAAATCTATAGAAACAATCATAATTTTGAGAGAACTAGTTTTCTAGGGGTGTTTCTAGACCGTAATCATTCATTCAATTTCATTCGGGGTTCCTCTCGGGCTTCAGAGCTCGCACATGCTTTTGGGTTGTTCATGATTGCAAGGCGTTTCCCGGCATCCGAATCCATCCCTGGTGGTCCAAAACACTAGAACACAGATAAGGTATATTCTGATGGCCTTAAAAATCCTTTTTGATTCATTCTGGGTGCTATTTGTTGGTGTTTTTGAGTTTTTTGTGATTTTGGGAGTGTTTCCGATTACAGCCGGCTCACCCATGATTATAGTCGCTCAGTTGTAACCTATAGGGGTGCGGCTGTAATCTTCAAGGGCAAAAGCTCTAAATGCCCTGAATCGACCGATAACGCTGCCGTTTTCCAATTGAATGTGTTTTTTATGTTTATTATCGGTCCAATTACATCCATGTATGCTTAGATTCCTGGTTTTCTGATTTTAATTAATGGATGTAATGATAAATTTGGCGATTTCGAGTATTTAGGGATTTCCGAACTTGTTTTGATCTGTTTTGTTGAAATTCGTGTGTTCCCAAAAATCCCAGATTACCCAAAATTGCTAAATTTACAAAACGAGAAAAGAAAGCCGGAACACATTCTAGGGCGTTACAGCCACATGACTGTAGGTGTTACAGCGGCGCGGCTGTAGTCCGAGAAGTAGAATTACAGTTCTGCCATTCTGGGCCTTTAACTTATAATTTTGCCTCTTATTCTCATTCAAAACAGATTTTTGGCGTGTTTATATTTTCAGACCATAGATGGATGTTCAATTTAGGCCCACTCACGAACGGGACCCCCGGGTCCTGGGATATCTGGCCCGCTAAAAGTTGGAAAATGCATGTAAAATGAGCCAAATGGTTTTCAAAATTGGTTTTTCATCCATAAAATCTATAGAGCATTTCAAAAACTGTTTTCCAGGTCTAACCAAGCCGACCGGTCGGGTCAACCCCGGTTACCCCCCTAAATGCATGACCCCGTTTTCTAAAATACCCCTATTCTGTCCTATGTGAGTCCTTGGTGTGTTTTATTTACTTGTGCTAACTGTATTTGGATGCAGCCTTTATTTTTCTTTATTTTTATTTTTGGATGTATTTTATAGATTAAATCGTGTATCTAGACGATTGTACTTTTTAGATTTTCATGTATTTAGGCGATTGTAATGGTGAGGATGAGAGCTTTTTCTTTTTATGGGTTGTACAATTTGGCCTCTACTTTACTTTTTCCTCACTTTTACTTTTATGTACTTTATTTTAGTATTTATATTTATGTCATTTGCATGAGCATTGATTAATAATAAAAAGAACATAAAATGAGTAGAATTAAGTGAATGCAACATTACATTATGAAATAATCATTGAAAATAAGTGAGGATTAGTAGGTATGTTGCCCAACCCTTGAATCTCTGGATTAGGTACTGCGTCTACACTTGGTAAGGAGCTGTACCGGAATTTCCCGGATGAGCTGATCCGGGTGGCGACTCTGTTTCTAATCTTGAAATTCATGTTTCGAGATCTTTAAGTTAAATTGGGATTTTCTAAGAAAAAAAAACTATTTTCCAAAATTCACACTTTCAATTAAGTTTTCTACAAAATGAGTTTCCCAATAAAATGAAAGATTTTCTTAAGAAAGATTAAAGACCCGTTTTCAAATCAAAACATCACACACTTAAAAAGAAAATCCCCGGTTCCCGCTTCACCGCGCGTTCTATAAAAACGTCGTCTGCTCACAGATGTGATGAGAAAAATGATGATGAGAATGATCTTTATGTGTTAATTTCTTTTGTTTTGTACATCCCAAGAGTGCCCAATGCTATGCAAAAATAATGCGAAAAGATCATGTGTGGACCGCCACATGGACAGGAGTTTAGCGCTTTCGGGGTGCCTAGTGAATTTTATGAAATGGTCATGCGTGTGATGACACACGGGCAGAATTTCGATGCTTTATAGGTCTATGAGATGAAGTGATATGGTCATGTGGGGACCGGCCCACAGACAGAGTTTCGACGCTTTTAGGAGCATCTAACATGACGTGATGTTGCAGATAAATCGCGTGTAACTTGTGATACGGACACAGGTTCGGCGTTCATGGAACACCTTTCATGATTTAGTAATATCATGAAATGCACTTACATATGTAGTAATCCAGTACTCATGGAGTACCTCAAATGATGTAATAATGCCATGCAACAATCTGAAGTGGATCGTGACACACCAATAGAACTTCGACATCACCGTGACAATAATGATATATGATGTCATGTCATGTAATGATATCGTGTGACCTGCTACATGAAAATAGACCTTGGACCATTGTGGTCTTATATTGAATGATGTGATATAGTGTGCAATCCGGTGCATTGGCAGAACACGGGCATTTTTGGGACTCCCCGATATGTTATGAAATGAAATGACCATGATAAGCATCCTTGGAACATCCTTAATTTAATTGAGATGAGATGACATGAATGCTTATGTCATACAAAATGCAAATGGCTACACAAAAACATGGTTAGGATGCATGACATACGAAATGATGTCGTGTATGCTTTATGAAAATGTTAACACACGAATATAATGTTATGGCTGCAAAAGAAATGGTTAGTATGAATGTCACACGGTTGACTAATGTTTTCACACACCAAAATAAAATGAAAGTGGCTACATAAAAGACGTGAGTTAGTATCAAACTAATGTTTTGTATGTAGCATGCCATGTCTGTGGAAAATGTCGATGATGGTATGTTATAGGAGAACGAGAAACACGTAACACACAGCACGTAAAGCATATTCCTCCAACCTTATTCCTCTAATCATGGTCAATTTGGAGAAAATTCTAACCGAGTCCTAGGAGGGGTTCACTTCGATCATCAATCGGGGATGATGAAGGCGTAATTTATAACAATTATGCAATTTATTTGGGTATCCTAAGGGAATCCAACTAAGGTTGCCTATATGAGTTTGGTCCAAGTCGGGATAAAATCAAGGCTCCTACAGCAAAATATACTCCTCACTTCTCCCCACTCAAGGGTTCTAACGAAGAGGTTCGTACGAAACTATGGGTGGTGTTTCGTAAGGAAACTTTTGTAAGAAGTCCACAGCAGAGTCGCCACTATGAGCGCACGGCGTTTCGACCCTCTTGGAAGGGAGCCTCGATATCGGGCAACCCTCCCTCGCGTGGGGTTTTTATGTTGAAAATTTGGTTTTGGAAAATTAAATTGCTTCATAAAAGAACCGAGACCTAAGTCTCGATAGAGAGTGTAAGAGTCGCCACCCGGCTCAGCTCAACCAGGAAATTACAGTGTAGCTGAACCGGACGAAGGCCGCTACACTTTCTAGAGATCTATGTCCGGACAAGTCCCTTATTCCATGTCTAATCAAAATAAAATTGGCCAATATTCATTGATGATATTTTAAATTTCTAAAGTTGATTGATTTTTATTAACATAAACACGCAGCGTACACACAAGTAAAATAGAAAGCAGTAAATAAGTAAATTATTACAATCGGATCGAATAAAAATAAAAACTCTCGTCCTCACATTACAAGCGCCTAGAGTACATGATGATCTAGAAAATTACAATCGCCTAAAATACACGAATCGAACTATTAATTACATGAAAATAAAAAGAAACTAAAAGCTGCAAAATAGACAGTTAGCACAATTTATAGCACACCACAAATAGGACTCAAATAGGACAGAATTGGGAATTAGAGAATGGGGACATGCATTTAGGGGGGATAGTCGGGTGAGCTCGGCTGGTTCGCCCGACTAGACCTGGAAAACGGTTTTGAAACGACCCTGTATTTTTGTTTTATGAGAACATTTTGAAAACATTTTCTTTCTCTGGTTTACTTTTATTTAGCATGTGAGGTGGGTCGATTTTCGGGAGATTTGGGTCTCTGTCCTTGCATTGTTCTAAGTGTGATAATTTCAAAAATTAAATCTAAGGTCATGAATGTACACAACAAAATTCATTTTTGATGATTTTCTAATTTTTCTAAATTTTTATGAATTTCTTATTTTTTATGGATATTCTGCTACTAGACGAAAATTACAGTTGCCCAGTTGTGATTACAGCTGTGCGATTATAATTATAGTCGTGCGACTGTAATTCACCCACTTGCAGAAAATCGCCAAAATTTGTTCAAATAAAACAGATAGCCACGGGAATTTAAGAACACTTGTACGAGTATAGCTATGGTGGCATGACTGTAATTACAGTCGTGCGACCATTCATCGCTACAAGAACAGTCTTACAACTATTCACTGTTCTTCCTACCCAGAAACGGCAAAACATAGGAAATAGATTTTATGCACAGAAATCAACCAAAACACCCAGAAAGAGCAACAAAATGAAAGTTTTAAGTGTAGTTACCTTTGTGGCACTGATCCACCGTCGATTTGACCGCTGGAAACACTTTAATCGACTTCGAATTGCTCCTCCTCCTTTATGTATCAAGGTTCCACAATGAGTCCAAAATCTCTAAAGTGTCACGGATTTTAGTGAGTTAAGGTTCTGGGATTGATTCAACTTGGTGTGTCAAGTTTTAACCTATTGATTTCTAACAGGTTTTAACTTGCAACACAGAATTAAAACAAAAAGAGGAGAAAAAGATGGTGCTCCTTGGTTGGGTTTTTTTTCTCTTTTTCTCTCCTTTTTCCTTATCTTCTTTTTGATCTCTCAATCTATCCAAAAGTCCTCTCCTCTCTCTCTTTTCTCCCTTTTATCTGCCTTTACTTGCTGACTAAAACCGGGTATTAATTGCCCCCCCTTCAAATTATCATTTTTTTTATTCTTAAGGTATGGGCTTCTGCTACCTACTACGATCTTACAGTTGTATGACTGTAAGCGCAGTCGCATGACTGTAACTACAGTCGTGTGATGCAAGTTTTTTTTTTTGAAAATTCTGGCGCTTACAGTAGTCCCAAGGCATTAATCCTTGTATTGTATTGTGCATGTTGGATCTTTTAAATAAGATTGATGTATTGTACGTTTGTGTTACTAAATAAGGCATTAATCTATTTATTATATATCTTGTGCAATATTGTAAATAGAGTATCCAATGGTCATATCTATATCCATGTTGACAAGTGTCATGCACTTGGCAGTGAAACCATGGATAGGGAAATGATAAAACCATAAAGCCATCCATAGTCTGTTCTAGTCATGGGAATGAATGGAACCAAAGACTATCATAGCCTTAATTGTATATCGATGTTTTACTGGCTATAGAACATGGATTGTCAATTAAGCTTATGGGTACATGTAATGGGGCATGGTACTGGATAGATCCACTAAACGAGAAATCCACATGGTATAGTACACAAGTGATTCTCGTGTTGGTTATGCCCTAGTCCCGAGGCGTTGGTCCATGTGTTTGTAGAATACATTTGTACATTAATGTGAACTTTATGTATTATACAATTTGTGTCAAGGAAATAAAGGCATTAATCTATTTATTATATGTCTTGTGCTATATTTTAAATAGAGTATCCAATGGACATATCCATATCCATATTGTCAAGTGTGAGGCACTTGGCAGTAAGAATATGGATAGGGAAAATGATATGGCCATAAAGTCATCTGTAATCTGTTCCAATCATGGGAATGAATGGAACTAAAGACTATCATTAGCCGGGTTGTATGACGGTGTCTTACCGGTCATAAAACATGGGATGTCAACCAGGTTAATGGGTACATGCAAAAAGGGCATGGTACTGGATCGATCCACTTAACGGGAATCTACATGGTATAGTATCACAAATGATTCTCATGTAGTACTTGTATAAGTCCTTTGACCGGACCATATGATGGAGCTGCATGTGAAGTGGCACACTTTGGTGTATGCCTAATAGGCCTGTAAAAGGGTGCCAAGTATGGATACGTTCGGGTGTGTTAGTGAACATAGCAGTGCTACAGATATGCAAAAGGGAATGTCACTTAGTGATTCAATGAGACGATATCACTGGCCTCTTGAAGAATGTTACTGATAAGTGTGCGGCCGCACCCAAACAAGATTGGATCTTGTTTGTGAGCATCAGTTCATTCGGTATCAAGTAAATGTCCAGACACAAAGAGGGTGATACTTCCATGCCTCTGTGTTGGACAATGATATCAGCGACATGGGATTTACAAGTGCAAACTACAGGGTTACGGTGACAGTTTGACTACTTTCTCCGTCTTAATTGGGGGCTGCAGTGGCTTGCTAGAGCCCACCAGCAGTCTATGGGCCTTGGCCTACTGCCAACATAAAGACGGGCCCATTGGATCGTACACACTGAACGTTTGGACTTTAACTAGTCGGATTAAGTGTGTACTTGGAGTATACAAGTTTGAAGAGAGAGAGAATTATTAATTATATTATATAAGTCAATTAATTATATTATATAAGTCCATTAGATTGATCAATATATTATAATTAATATTTATTTTGGGCTTCTCTTAATTAATTCAATGAATTAATTTATGAGATTATTTCCTAGGTGGAAATATTATTACATGTATAGGTTTACATGTATTTCATTTTATGTATGTCTAATTTAATCCATTTATTAAATTAATAGGTCAAAGGAATTTTAATTTAAATGTATGTAATATATTATGGTATAATATATAAGCATACATGGTTTGTTAAAGTTGCATTTGAAATTAATTCAATCAAAGGATGTTAAATTGGGCTTAGGCTTAAAATGAAATATGCCCACATGAAGTGGGATTTGTATGGCCAAAATTTATGGGAGAATTGGGCTAAGGGATGACTCATTTTGTTGACAAAAGTGATGATGAATATGATGAGTCATGTATGATCTTTTGGTAAGCAAAGTTGAACTTTGCTACTTAAGATATTTTGTTCATTCTTATGGTAAGAATGAAAAGGAAAAAAATATCCCATGCATTCATCACTCTTGGCCAAATTATGGAGGGATTGAATGAGTCATATTTTTGACTTTAAGTAGTAAAGTCTTTATGATGAAAGGGTGATGGTGAAAGGTAATGGTGAGTCACCATGATAAGTCATTGGTATTGACTTATTTGAATGCAAAGTTGGACTTTGCTCTTTCATGCATCATTACACTGATTCACTCCTTTATTCTTTTGGCCGTATATATTATTTCTTTCAAGAAATAATTTGCCCACTTTTGAACATTTTATTCTTTTGGTAAGAATGAATTTTGCCCACTTAAAAATTTGGTTTGATTTTTCTTTTGAAAAAAAAATGGGACAGCCATATTTCTTCTTGTGGGCAGCCCCTCTCTCCCTCTCTTCTTGTCATCCAAGTCGCTAGTACGAGTTTTGGTCCTAGAGCCGTTCGTGTACGCATCGATGGAGGAAATCTACACTTGATTTTTGCAGTCTGCATCCGTCTCTTTAAGAGATTTGCCGGGTAATTTTCCAAACTTCTCATTATGCTATAAGTTTTTGATTTCCACATCTTCAGCTCCTGGGACCGGATTCCAGGAAATCGACGCGTATTTCTGCTTTTGTCGGTCGGTTTCCCGTGACGAATCCCAACATCTCGTTTAGCACTTATATTAGATCCTTTGACCTGACCATATTATGATCTCACATGTGAACTCACACACTTTGGTATACGCCTAAAGGGCCTGTAAAAGAGTGCCAAGTATGGGTACGTTCGGGTGTGCCAGTGAGCATGGTAAGGCCGTGAATATGCAGAAGGAAATGTCACTCAGTAGTCCACTAAGAAGATATCACTGCCACTTGATGAGTGCATCTGATAAGAGTGTGGCCATACCCAAACAAGTTAGAACTTGTTTGTGAGAATCAGTTTAGGATCAAGTTAATGTCCGGACATAAAAGAGGGTGATGACACCATGCCTCCGTGTTGGACACCGATATCAATGACATGGGATATATAAGTTAAACTACAGGGTTACGACTTCCGTTAGACTGTAGTCTCTGTCGTAATTGGGGGCTGTAATGGCTTGTTAGAGCCCACTTATAGTCTGTGGGCCATGGGCCCACTGCCAACATAAAGACGGGCCCACAGGATCATACACATTGAATGTTTGAGTTTGAACTAAACAGGTCAACTGTACATTTGGAGTATATTGACTGGAGAGAAGGAATTTATTGATTAAAATTATCGATAAATTTGATTGATCAAAATAATATAATCATTTCTAATAGGGTTTCATTGAATTAATTAATTCATGAATTTATTTCCGGGTGGAAATATTATACATATAAAGGTTTATATGTATTTCGTTTAAGAAAACTCTAAATTAATTAATTGGGTTAATTTAATTAGGCAAATTAATTTTAATTTAAATGCTATGTGTTATATTATATGGTTTAATATAATCACATACATATGAAATTAAAATTGAATTCCAATTAAATTTTAACCTATGCTTTTAATTTAGACCTAGGGTTTTAAAAGCTATATAAACCCACTTAAATGACAGAATGAAAACCCTAACCCCCTGCTAGACTTAGAATTTCGGCCAAACTCTTCCTCCCTGTGAGCGGACGACGTTTTCGACGGAACGCGGACTCCCTTTCGGAAGGGGTGCCTCGATTTCGGGCGAACCCCTCCCTCTCGTGGGGTTTTTATTATGGGAAAAATCGGTTTTGAAAAAATAGAATTAATTATCTTAAAAGAACCAAGACCTAAGTCTCAATGAATATTGTAGGAGTCGCCACCCGGCTCAGCTCAACCGGGAAATTTATAATGTAGCTGAACTGAACAAACGGCTGCTACACTATCCAGAGATCTAGGTCCTGACAAGTCCCTTATTCCGTGTCTAATTAAAATAAAAACGGCCAATGTTCTTGAAGGTATTTCATAATTCTAAAAGTCAGTTTTATTGCATTAAGTTAAACATACAGCGCACATACACAGAAAATAAGAATAAATGTAAAACAGTAAATATTTAAGTGGCTTACAACCCAATCGAATAAAAACAAAAAAAAAAAAAAGAAAAACTCTCGTCCTCACTTTTAAAATCGCCTAATATACACGATTTAACTAAAAATTACAATCGCCTAAAATACACGAGTAAACTCTATCAAATACATATAAAATAAAAAATAAAGAGCTGCAAAACAAGAGGGGTTAGCATAATTTATGGCACACCACAAATAGGACTCAAACAAGACAAAATTGGAAAATTAGGATTCGGGGGCATGCATTTGGGGGATAACCGGGTCGGCTCGACTAGCCGGCCCGATTAGACCTGGAAAACAATTTGAAACGTCCCTGTATTTTGGTTTTGTGAGAAAATCATTTTGAAAACATTTTTATTTTTCGGTTTAATTTAATTAAACATGCGAGGTGGGTCGGTTTTCGAGAGAATCAGGTCTCCGTCGTGGAGTTGTTCTAAATGCAATAATACTAAAAATTAAATCTAGGGTCGTGAATGCACACAAAAAAATTCATTTTGATGATTTTCTGAATTTTTATGGATTTTTAGAAATTTTTAGGGATTATTCTGGAAATTCTGATTCTGGACGGATATTATGGTCACACGACTGTAATTACGGTCGTGCGACTGTAAATGGTTCCAACTTCAGAATTTTGCCAAAATTTATTCAAGATAAAACTGAAAGAAAACAATCTGGAAACCAAAAACACTCGTACGACTGTAAATACAGTCGTATTACTGTTCACCAACTCAAGAACAGTCGCACGACTGTTCTTGATTTCCAGAAACAGAAAATGCAGGAAATAAATAAAAATGTACAAAAACACACCAATTCACCCAGAAAGCATGAAAAATAAAGGGAATGAAGAGTGTTCACCTTTTTGGCACTTATCCACTGTAGGATTGACCACTGGTGCCGCACCAATCCACTCAAATTTGCACTTTTTCCTCTTGAGTCAAGGTTGAGAAGCTTGGGTCCAAAATCTCCAAATGTTAGGGATTCTGATGATCTTTTAGTCCGAGATCGATTGAGCTTAGAGTGTTAGATTGTTAACCTACTGAGTTCTAATAGATTTTATACTTAATCACTTGAGAATTAAAAGAAATAGAAGAGGAAAAGAACTTGTGTTTTAATGAACTTTTCCTTCCCTTTTTCTCTCTTTGCTCCCTCTAAATTCTCTCTCTGTTTCCATCAGAACTCACAATGTCCAATCCCCCTTTTTTCTCCCTTCTCTCCTCTCTTATTTTCTGCTCTTTCTGACCAAAATCTAGGCATTAATTGCCCATCTTTTCCCCTCTCTTTTCTTATGTCATGGATATGGTGTTCTGCACCTGCTCTGATCATACAATCGTACGACTGTAATTTTTTAAATTATAGTCGCACGACTATATGTTACAGTCGTGTGACCCCTGTGATTTTTTTTTCTAAGGACGGACAGAAAATTCCGGAGCTTACAGCTGCCCCTCGCGTGATCAAATTCATCATCCGATCTTGGTTTAGAATAGTTGATGTGAATTTGAGAACGCGACTCAAAGCGCCGCAAACGCAAGAAAGAACCCACTGCTGAAATAAGCCGATACCGGGTTTAGGTTACCTGAGGCGAAGTTGATGGATTGTGGATAGGCCGATACCGGGTCTAGGTTACCCGAGGCGAAGGAAGATGAATCACGGATTGGCCGATATCGGGTCTAGGTTACCCGAGGTGATGCTGGAGATGAAATAAGCCGATACCGGGTCTAGGTTACCCGAGACAAAACTGATGACAAAATTAGCCGATATCGGGTCTAGGTTACCCGAGGCGAAGTTTGCTAGGGATTTGAAGATGGAGCCGATCTGGGCCAATATCGAGTTTACATTACCCGAGGCGGATCTGTTGGGGAATTGAGATGAAGCTGATCTGGGCCGATACCAGGTTTACATTACCTGAGGCGGATCTGCTGAAGAACTTGAGATTGAAGCTTATTTAGGCTGATACAGGGTTTACATTACCAGAGGCAGATCTGCTGAAGAACTTGAGATGATGGAGCCGATCTGGGCCAATGCCGGGTTTATATTACCCGAGGCGGATCTGCTGGAGATGTGATGCTGGGGATGACGAATTCCTACATTTGAAATGGTAAGTCTTCATTCCTTGATCGAGAGATTTTGAACTAAAATTTTTGCCCCATCGATCAAGAATGAAGACTAGCTGGAGATGAATGGTTCATGTATGTTATGTATGTATGCATAATGATGTATATGTACATGTATGCACTTTCTGCTATTTGATGTTCTCTCTTTCTGCTGGGGAGAGGCATGTTATGCCCCTGGCTGACTCTGTTTTCTTTGAGAGCATTGTATGATGATTATTGGAGTAGTGAGATAACCGCTGGGGATGTATGACACTGCTGGGGAAATGATTATAATATTCTTTATGGAGATTCCGCTGGGGAGTAGTGTGGAGAATTCTGATGGAGAATAATGTAAGGACTCCAGTGGGGAATTGCTGGGAAATTCTAACTTGCTGCCCCTAGGGAGTTTATGAACCTATAGGTGCTCTAAATTTTGCCTAGGTTGCCCAGTGTGGGTTTTAAGCTTAGCGAGCTGCTCTAACTTTGCCTGAGGCGCCTTTTCGGTTTTCACCTTAGTGAGCTCTATTTTCTTTTTTTCTTTTTTTCTTTTTTTTAAAGAAGAATCTATTAAAATGGCACTGTGACCACTTGTCCCACCGTATTTCTGGTGCTGATGTGCTACTTGGAGCGACAGTGTGTTCCCATTTCTTGTTAGAAGCCATTAATGGTAGGAGAGATGATTTTGTGTAAGGTTGATCTTCTCGACAGTTAAGTTCTTGGATAATCCCTGTTGCTCTTTTAGGAAGATGAATTGGACTTTGGAGGACAATAAAAGATTTCAAATTGCATGTATTTAGTGTATTTTCATTTAAATAACGCGATGAATTTAACTAGTTGAATGCAAAGCACTTTCTTTAAATGGATGTTTAGGCAAGATAACTTTGTTTATGCATTTGTCATACCCATGCAAACATATTTAAACAAACATTTCACTTTATTGATGAAATCAAAATGAGTACATTTGAAATGATTGGTTCCCAAATGGTACATATTCCACACTGAGCCAGAATCCGTCACCAGTCGTCCTTTTTCAGATTTTCCGACTGATCATTTTCTCTCATGTCTTAATTTTTGCCTAGACCGCTCTTTTCGAGTTTTCAACCTAGCAGACTTTCTCTTTTTTTTTTTACACATGATAAAGCTTCAGCTGGTCTTGGTTGATAGGGTTAGTAAATTCATTTCCATCCATGTCCGTGATGCTGACACCACCTTTCGATAACACCTTCTTCACCACATAGGGTCCTTCCCAGTTGGGCCTGAATTTGCCCCTAACATCGACGTTTGAGGGCTTTAACTATTTTAGAACTAAGTCCCCTGCTTTCAACTGTCGTTTGGAGTACTTCACATTTTGGTTATAAGCTCTGGCCATTCTGTGCTAGTACATCTGTAGGTGATCCAGTGCTTTCAACCGCTTTTCATCTAGCGCTTCCAACTGTTCGTATCTTGCTTGAACCCACTCAGTCTCTGGCAATTGAGCTTCTAGGGCAACTCTGAGTGACTTGAGCTCTATTTCTACTGGCAACACTGCTTCCATATCGTAGACCAAGGCATAGGGAGTTTCTCCTATTGGCATTCGAACACTGGTTCTGTAACCCTAAAGAGCATATGGCAATTTGTCAGCCCAATCTCTGTAGGTGGTTACCATCTTTGACAAGATCTTCTTTATCACCTTATTAGCTACTTCAACCGCACCATTAGCTTGCGGTCTGTATGGGGAAGATTTATAGTGCTTAATGCCATGTTCTGCAAGTAGCTCAGCTGTTGCCCCTTGGAATTGCACTCCATTGTCAGTCACTACGTGCTGGGGAATCCCGTATCTGGTAAAGATGTTCTTCTAGATGAATTTGACCATCTGCTTGGCTGTTACATTAGCGAAGGATATTGCCTCCACCCATTTTAAGAAGTAATCAACTGCTACGACTATGAATCTGTGCCCATTAGATGTAGCTGGATGAATCTCACCAATCATGTCTATCCCCCATGCTGAAAACGACCAAGGAGACGCTAGGTTCTGTAATTCTAGTGGTGGAAGATGATTGATGTCGGCATAGATGTAACACTCGTGACACCTCTTTACTTTCCTTATACAATCTGCTTGCATAGTCATCCAGAAGTACCCTTGTCTCATTATCTTCCTGGCCATTATGAGTCCATTCATGTGTGGCCAACAGGAGCCTGCATGTACCTGCTGTATCACTTCTTCTGCTTCTTACTCTGTCAGGTGTAGGGATTTTTCACCGGAAATCACCCGATAAAAGCGGAAGAACGCGATGATTTCCTCAAATCCAGTCCCAGGAGCAATAGAAGTGGAAATTGTAAAACTTAAAATTGAAATAGTAAGAGATTAAATTCTTACCCGAAATATCTCTTTCAAGAGATGGATGAAGACTGCAGAAATCAAATTAGATTTCCTCCTCGTTCTCGTACACGAGCGCCTAATGAACACCACCAGTGCTAGCATCGAAAATCACAAAATTTCAGAGAGGGAGGAGGCTTGGGAATTCGGCCAAATGGTGGCTATCACACTTCTGTCTGTTGGCCGAATTCTCCCTTGGGTTTTAACCCTAGGGTTCCCAAATTCCCTTATGGGAATTTAGGCCCAGTTTGGCTTTTGTGTCTGTGTGGGCTTCCTGCTTTTAATTCAGGCCCAAACCTATTTTAATTAGTCTGGTTTAAATCAATTTCAAGCCCAATTTTAATATACCCATGTATTTAATATATTACTCCAAGTAACATATTATTTACACTTAAATTAAAATTAGTTTGACCAATTAATTTAATCTATCAAATTAAAATTAAGTCTTCACAAAACAAATTCATATGTAAACCTATACATATGAATATTTCCACCTAGGAAATAAATCCATAATTAATCCAATTAATTATGTATAGCCAAATATCAATTTTATTATAATGATCAACCCAATTGATCCTTATAATATAATTAATATATATACACCTCTCTCTCTAGTGTGTATACTCCAAGTATACATGTGATTCCTTAAGTCGGTATTCAATCGCTCAATGTGTATGATCCCGTGGGCCCATCTTTATGTTGGCAGTGGGCCTATGGCCCACAGATTGCAGTTGGGCTCTAGCAAGCCACTGCAGCCCCCAATTGAGATGGAGATGGCAGTCTAACTGTTATCATAACCCTGTAGTTTAAACTTGTATATCCCATGTCATCGATATTGGTGTCCGACACAGAGGCATGGATTGATCACCCTCTTTTGTGTCCGGACATTAACTTGATCCCGAATGCACTGAAGCTCACAAACAAGTTCCCACTTGTTTGGGTGTGGCCACACTCTTATCAGTTGCATTCATCAAGAGGCCGGTGATATCTTCCCATTGGACTACTGAGTGACAAATCCCTTCTGCATATCCATAGTATTACCATGTTAAGTGACATACACGAAAGTACCCATACTTGGCACCCTATACCCCTAAGTATGCGACCTCATATGTAACACCATCATATGGTCAGGTCAAAGGATCCATACAAGTACTACACGAGAATCACTTGTGATACTATACCATGTGGATTTCTCGTTTAGTGGATCTATCCAGTACCATGCCCCTTATGCATGTACCCATTAACTTGGTTGACATTCCATGTCTAATGACCGGTAAGACACCGCCATACAACCAGGTTAATGATAGTCTCTTGTTCCATTCATTCCCATGACTGGAACAGACTACGGATCTATTCATGGTCATATCATTTACCCTATCCATGGTCTTACTACCAAGTGCATGACACTTGTCATCATGGATATAGATATGTCCATTGGACACTTCATTTAATATATTGCACAGATAAATATAATAAATGAATTTATGCCTTTATTAATAACACAAATGAGTATAACACATAAATCCAATAAATGTATAATACAAATACAAGGACCAATGCCTCGGGACTAGGGCATTTCCAACATCAGGCACCTCAAAAGAACTCCATGTGCTATCCTTTTGTATAACTTATCTTCGAAGATTCTGAACTGACTAGCTAATCTTCTTAATGACAACTTATCAGCAGTACTAGCTTCCTCTGGATACTTTCCTTCCTTAAGATACTGGTAGATGTCGAAGAACCATGGCTTCTCTTCAGCGGTCAATTCCATCACTTCATGCACTTCGAAGCAAGGATGTTTAGAAGTGGCTATAACCAGTGGTTGTACTTGAGTTTCTGTTGGGTTTTCCTATATAGAAGATAATGTTGCTAATGCATCAGCCATCTTGTTCTCATCCCTGGGGAGATGTCTGAATTCATACTAGCCAAATAACTATTTTTTATACTGTAGCAGCCCCAAGAAAGGCCCGTAAGGCTTCTTCTTTCAGCTGCCATTCGCCTTGAGCTTGCCTGATCACCAGAAGTGAATCTCCAACAATCAAGATGTCATTTGCCCCTAGGGTTAACAGAGCTTCCATCCCAAACAGGCATGCCTCATATTCTGCTCCGTTATTTGTTATGGGAAAAATCAACCTCTTTGATAAAGGAATGATTTCGCCATCTGGTGTTGCTATTAGCACCTCGATTCCAGCACCCTTTCTATTCACTGCACCATCGAAGCATATAACCCATCTTTTTACTTCGACCATGGCTAACTGTTCATCTGGGAACTCCAAATTCTCAGTGTAATCTGATTCCAGAGGCTGATTCGCTAGAAATTCTGCCACAGCTCGCCCTTTAATGGTTTTCTTAGTGATGCATTGAATATCGAACTCGGATAGGAGTAACAGCCACCTAGACAACTTTCCCACTAATACTGGTGCTTCATAAAGATACTTCATTGGATCCACTTTGGCAACGGCTTGTATTTTGTAGGACTGGAAGTAATGTCGCAGCTTCTTGGTCAGCCAAATTATTGCCACACATGTCTTCTCCACCAGTGTGTATTTGGTTTCATACTCCAACAGCTTCTTACTAAGGTAGTAAATGGGATACTCTTTTCTGTCATCTTGTTCCTGTGCCAACATTGCCCCTATGGAAGATTCTTTGACCTCTAGTACAAAATCAGAGGTTTCCCTGGAATTGGTGGACTCAAGACTGGTGGCTTTACCAGATAAGCTTTGATCTTCTCAAATGCTAGTTGACATCTGTCATCCCACACAATCGGCTGATCTTTCCTTAGTAACTTGAAAATCGGCTCGCAAGTGGAAGTCAACCGTGCAATGAAGCGACTGACATATTGCAAGGAACCCAAGAATGATCGGACTTCTTTTTCCGTTTTGGGGCTAGCATATCTTGGATGGTTTTGATTTTGTCTGGGTCCATTTCTATTCCCCTCTAACTGACTACATGGCCCAACAGTTTCCCTGATGTGACCCCGAATATGCACTTCTTGGGGTTAAGTCACAAGTTATACTCTCCAATACGTGTAAGAAATCTATCCAGGATAACAGGATGTTCCTCCCGGGTTGCTGATTTAACAAGCATATCATCGATATACACTTCAACTTCTTTATGGATCATATCATGCAACAGAGTTGTGACGGCCCTTTGATAAGTGGCTCCAGCATTCTTCAATTCGAAGGGCATCACTCTGTAGCAGAAGGTACCCCACTCTGTGATGAACGATGTCTTCACCTTGTAAATCACATCCATCAGGATCTAGTTGTACCCTTAAAAACCATCTATGAAGGAATACATTGTTGCTTTTGTTGCACTATCAACCAGGACGTTAATGTGAGGCAGTGGGAAGTTATCTTTAGGGCATGCCTTATTCAAGTCCCGGTAGTCAACACATACTCTAACCTTACCATCCTTCTTGGGTACTGGAACGATATTAGCTAGCCATTCTGTGTATTCCACCACTTCAAGGAATTTGGCATCTATTTGCTTAGCCACTTCTTCTTTCACCAGTGTAGCCCATTCTGGCCTCAGTCTTCTCAACTTCTGCTTTACTGGCTTGAACTTGGGGTCCGTCGGGATCTTATGCACTGCTATCTCTGTGTCTACACTCGGCATGTCTTCATATGACCAGGCGAAAGCTTTAACATGTTTTTGTAATATTCTTATTAATTCTCTCTCTTCCTCGGGTTTTAGCTCATGTGAAATGAATACCATTTTAGGGTTTTCATCTTTACTTATGTTGATTTCATGCAATGCAGTGTCATGTATGCTGAATATGCTTGATGGTGATCTAAATGCTTACACAGAATTATTAAGATAAAAATCACATAAGTAAGCAAACTGGGATTTCATTGCATTAAACTTATCATAAAGTACATCGTTTACACTAAAAATGGAAGAAATAGATACAATAAAATCATTTTCATCCTCCACAGGCGGAGGGCCTTGTTCTTTTTCAGCTTCCATCTTTATCTTCAGAGCACTATCTGGGACTGCAGCTTTTTTGGTTTCTTTCTCAGTCACCTGCGCCTTAGCTTTTTCCATAATCTTGGCTATCTCGGCAACCACAGAGTCCAAGTTCACCTTGGCCATCAGTTCTTCGCCAAACCCTTCTTTGGACTTCCCAAATGCCTTGCTTAAGGCAGCAATCAATGCACCTGAGATTACCTCTGCAGCTTTATCACAGGCTTTCTTTTCATCTTTCTCCTCGGCCACCTTTACTGCTTCCGCTATCTCTTTGGACGGCTCGCCTTGCAGAACATCAGATTCAATAGTTGCCTTTTCTATCACCACTGGGGCCACTGGTTCCTCCTGGCTTTTCTCAAAATCAACAACATCCGTAAAAATTTCAAAACCAGGGTATTCAACATTTCCAACCCTTATTGGTTAGCCTGGCTCTTGTATAGCCCTTCTCACGCTTTCAGGAATGGCTTCATCATAACCTTGCTATTCTTGCCCCTTCTCAGGTTTTTCTGATCAGATGTCTCCTCTGTATACCCAGCCCAAACTGCTTTGGTTTCCCTGAGTCAATCTTGAATTCAAGTACTCCTTGCAAGTTGATTCCAAGTCCCATGCCCGGGACAAAGTTCTGTTTGTGTAAATAGCGGGACAGCCACTCCGGCATATAGTTTTCATAAATCACCATGGGAGCATCTGTAGCTTCCTCTTCCCCGATCACGGCAACTTGGAACCCACCAAAAGGGACAACGCCTTCATTCAAAGCAGCAATCACTGATTGGGCATCCGTCTCAACAATCACTATCTCACCATTCATCGAGAACTTAATTTTCTGGTGCAAGGTGGAAGGGACACCTTCTAGAGGATGGAACCATGGCCTTCCTAGTAGTAAGGAGAAGGTGATCGGGATATCTATACCGTGAAAACGACCATGGACTTGACTGGTCCAACCTCTACTTCAATTTCAAAAGTCCCTATCACTATTCTCTTGAAGTCGTCGTATGCCCGGATTATTATTGAGGACTTTTTTAGAAAATCTTCATTTAGGCCCAAACATGGCAGCACCTTCAGTGGACATATATTCAGAGCTGAGCCATCATCCATCATCACATACGGCATCACCTTATCCATCATATGAGCCCTGATGTAAAGGGCCTTGTTGTGAGCCTTTCCTTTACCCGACAGATCTTTCTCAGAAAAGATTATGTCAGGACTCCCAGAATGGACTTTGTCTAGCAGACAGCACATGGCCTCTGGAGATGCAATAGGGGAGACTTCAATCTCTGACAGTTTCTTCACTAGGGCCGCCCTATGCTCCTTAGATATTAAAAGCAAATGCCATAGGCTGGCTTGTGCAAGAGTCTTCTTCAACTGGAAAATAACCAAGTCTTCTTTCTCAACCCCCTCCGGTGCTGATGTACTATCCGACCCAGTCATTAGGGCTTTGTCCTTCACCTAATCTGCTAGTTGATACACCCTGCCACTCCGGGTCACGTTCTGGACCTCCTGAACTTTCAGCTTCTTAATGGCTGGAGTCTTAACCGTCTCCTCTCTGCCAAAATCTTCACACTTGTCTTTGGAATCAAGGTCATTCAAGCTTATCGGCTTGATCTCTTTCTGTTCTGCCTTCTTTTCACATTCTGTCCCCACTTCAGCTTCCTCTATTGCTATAGCCTAGATAGCAGGATTTGCTTGAAGAATTTAAGCAAAGATGAAATTAGCCGGCAATCCCGAATGTACCATATTGACCCGCTTTTCAAATGCTGGTAGGGGGTTGGTCTTTGTGCTGGGCTTGGCCAGCTCTTGTAGTTTCCCTTCATCGATGAGCTTCTGAATGGCATCTCTTAACTTGTAACAATTATTAGTTCGATGACCAGCAGCAACATGATACGTGCAGAAATTGTCTTTATCTGCTTCAGAAGGCTTTTCAAATGGCCTCAGCGATTGTAGCAGCCCACCATTTCTGCATTTAGCAAATATCTTCACCAATAGGAGAGTCCAAGGTGATATGTGTGAGCGGACGACGTTTTCGACGGAATGCCAGACTCCCTTTCGGAAGGGGCACCTCGATTTTGGGCGGGCCCCTCCCTCGCTTGGGGTTTTTATAAATGGGAAATCTGTTTTGGAAAATAAATGGAATTAATTCTTAAAAGAACCGAGACCTAAGTCTCGATGAATATTGTAGAGTAGCCACCCGGCTCAGCTCAACTGGGAAATTTATAATGTAGCTGAACTGGACAAACGGCCGCTACACTATCCAGAGATTTGGGTTCGGACAAGTCCCTTGTTTCGTGTCTAATTAAAATAAATATTGGTCAATGTTTAAAGATGGTATTTCAAATTCTAAAGTCAATTTTATTGCATTAAATACACATACAGCGCGCATACAGGTTAAAGTGAAATAGTGAATAATTAAATTATTACAACCCGATCGAATAAAAAATAAAAACTCTCGAACTCACTTTTACAAGTGCCTAGAATACACGCTTCATCTAGAAAAATACAATCGCCTAGGATACATGATCTAATCTATTAAATCACATCCAAAATAAAAATAAAAGAAATTAAAATCTGCAAAACAGAGGGTTAGCACAATTTACGATATGCCACAAGTTGGACTACAGAATTGGGAAATCAAGAATTGGGGGCATACATTTAGGGGATAACCGGGTTGGCTCGGCTAGCTGGCCCGGTTAGACCTGGAAAACATTTTGAAACGTCCTTGTATTTTAGTTTTATGAGAAAACTGTTTTGAAAACATTTTTGTCAGTTTACATGCATTTTTTACATGTGAGGTGGGTCGGTTTTTGGGAGAACTGGGTCTCCATCGTGGCATTGTTCTAAATGCAATTTTACTGGAAATTGAATCTATGGTCGTGAATGCGCACAACAAAATTCATTTTTGATGAGTTTGGGATTTTCTGAATTTTTAAGGATTTTTGGAAATTTTTGGGGATTAAAACGGAAATTCTAGTTCTGGAATCCACGTTACAGCCGTGCGACTGTAAAAACTCTAGACTCAGGATTTCACCAAAATTTTATTTGAAGAAAACTGGAAAGAAAACGCTGGAAATCAAGAACACTCGTATGACTGTAACTATAGTCATACGACTGTTCATCGAACTCAAGAACAGTCGCACGACTATTCTTGATTTCCAGAAACGGAAAACGCAGAAAATGGATAGAAATGGCACAAACCACACCAATCACCCAGAAAGCTTGTAAAAGAAAGGGGAAAAGGAGTGTTTACCCCGTTTGGCATGCGTCCACCATAGGATTGACCCCTGGCGTCGCTCCAATCCACTAAAATCCAGACTTCTCTCCTTGAGTTAGGGTTTCAGAGCTTTTGGGTCCAAAATCTCCAAATGCAAGGGTTTCTGATGATCAGTTCTTCCCTTCCTCTTCTTTGTTTCTTTTCTTCTTTCCCTTTTCTCTCTTTTCTCCCTTTTCTTTTTTTCTTTCTGTCTCCGTTCAGCCTCCCCTTCTCCTTCTGTTTTTTCAGCTTTTAGGGTGTGGGTTGGCTCACCTACCATGATCTACAGTCGCACGACTGTAGTTTAATTACAGTTGTACGACTGTAGTTAAAGTCGTATGACTATATTCTTTTTTTTTAAGAGTGAAATTCCAGCTCTTACAGCTGCCCCTCGCGTGATCAAATTCACCACCTGATCTTGGTCTAGGATAATTGACATGAATTTGAGAAACACAACTCAAAGCGCTGCAGACACAGGAAAGAACCCGCCGTTGAAATAAGCCGATATCAGGTCTAGATTACCCGAGGCAAAGCTGGGGAAGAAATAAGCCGATATCGGGTCTAGGTTACCCAAGGCAAAACTGAGGAAGAAATAAGCGGATATTGGTTCTAGGTTACCCAAGGCAAAACTGAAGAAGAAATAAGCCGATATCGAGTCTAGGTTACCCGAGGCAAAAAAGGTGGAATGCGGTTAAGCCGATATCGGGTCTAGGTTACCCGAGGCAAATAAAGATGGATTGATGGATTGGCCGATACCGGGTCTATGTTAAGCGAGGCAAAGGAAGATGAAATTTGGATGATTTGAAATCTTACTGGAATTGGATGGACTTGAAATAATAAGAGGTTCAAGGATCTGAAACCATGCTTGAACATAATGGAGTTCAAGGGTTTAAGATTTGGCTTGAATGAAGAAAGGGGTTCAAGGATTTGTAACCATGCTTGAACATACTGGAGTTCAAGGGCTTGAAATCTGGCTAGAACAAAGAAAGGGGATAGCATTAGTAAGGATAATTTTGATGTTGGCTCTGTTGGAAATGCCCTAGTCCCGAGGCATTGGTCTTTGTGTTTGTATGATACATTTGGTACATTAATGTAAACTTTATGTATTATACAATTTGTGTCAAGGAGATAAAGGCATTAATCTATTTATTATATGTCTTGTGCTATATTTTAAATAGAGTATCCAATGGACATATCCATATCCATGTTGTCAAGTGTGAGGCACTTGGCAGTAAGACTGTGGATAGTGAAAACGATATGACCATAAAGTCATCCGTAGTCTGTTCCAATCATGGGAATGAATGGAACCAAAGACTATCATTAGCCTGGTTGTATGGCGGTGTCTTACCGGTCATAGAACATGGAATGTCAACTAGGTTAATGGGTACATGCAAAAGGGCATGGTACTGGATTGATCCACTTAACGGGAATCTGCATGGTATAGTATCACAAATGATTCTCGTGTAGTACTTGTATAAGTCCTTCGACCGGACCATATGATGGTGCTGCATGCGAGGTGGCACACTTTGGTGTACGCCCAACGGGCCTGTAAAAGGGTGCCAAGTACGGGTACGTTCGGGTGTGTCAGTAAGCATGGCAGCACTATGGATATGCAGAAGGTAATGTCACTCAGTGATTCACTGAGACGATATCATCGGCCTCTTGAAGAATGTTACTGATAAGTGTGCGGCCGCACCCAAACAAGATTGGATCTTGTTTGTGAGCATCAGTTCATTCGGTATCAAGTAAAGGTCCAGACACAAAGAGGGTGATACTTCCATGCCTCTGTGTTGGACACCGATATCAGCGACATGGGATTTACAAGTTCAAACTACTGGGTTACGTTTTCAGTTGGACTGCTTACTCCGTCTTAATTGGGGGCTACAGTGGCTTGCTAGAGCCCGCCTGTAGTCTGTGGGCCTTGGCCCACTGCCAACATAAAGACGGGCCCATCGGATCGTACACATTGAACGTCTGGACTTTAACTAGTCGGATTAAGTGTGTACTTGGAGTATACACATTTGAAGAGAGAGAGATATATTAATTATATTATATGAATCAATTGGATTGATCAAAGTTATATAATTAATATTTATTTTGGCCTTCTCATAATTAATTCAATGAATTAATTTATGGGATTATTTCCTAGGTGGAAATATTATGACATGTATAGGTTTACATGTTTGTCATTTTATGTGTGTCTAATTTAATCCATTGATTAAATTAATAGGTCAAATGAATTTTAATTTAAATGTATGTAATATGTTACATGGTATCATATATATAAACATACATGTTAAATTAAAGTTGCATTTGCATTTAATTAAATCAAAGGAATTTAAATTGGGCTTAAGGCTTAAAATGAAAAATGCCCACATTAAGTGGGATGTGTTGGCCGAAATTGTGGGCAAGGTTGGGATAAGAATGTGAGTCATTTTATGGATCAAAATGATGATGACCAATTCTTATGAACCAATAAGAAAATGGTGAGTCATTGGTTTGACCTAAGAAGTGGCAAAGTTGGACTTTGCTCCATTTGATCTTTCCTTTACTTATGGTAAGAAAGGGGAAAAGATGATGACCATTTTTCTCTTGGTGTTGGCCGAATATATGCATAAAGAACTGAGTCATTGTTTGACTTTGAAGAAGCAAAGTGAGACTTTGCTTCTTTATGCATAATGATGAGATTTTTGGTGAGTCATTTGGATGAACCAATTAAGGGGTGATGAGTCATTAGTTTGACTAGAAAACTTGCAAAGTTGGACTTAGCAATTTAATTCATTCTCTCATCTTTTGGCCGACCACCATGTTTGTATAAGATGGGAAAAATGGTTTTTATGGATGGTGGGTGTGAAAACATTTTTGCCCACTTTGGAGAGAAATTTCTTTTGGTAAGAACTTTGAGCCCAACTTGATTACTTGTTTTATTTCTTTTGGAAAGAAATAGAGGACAACCATATTCATCTTGGGCCGCCCCTCTCTCCCTCTCTTCTTGTCATCCGAGTCGCTAGCACGGGTTTCGGTCCGAGAGCCGTTCGTGTACGTGATGTTGGAGGGAATCTACACTTGATTTCTGCAGTCTGCATCCGTCTCTTAGAGAGACTTTGTGGTGAGTTTTTGAAACCCTCCTTTTATGCTTTAAGTTTTTGATTTCCACATCTTAAGCTCCTGGGCCGGATTCGAGGAAATCGACGCGTTTTTCCGCTTTTATCGGTCGGTTTCCCGTAACGAATCCCAACAGTGGTATCAGAGCAGGCTTTTGATCCGTGGAAATCTTTAAACTTGGCGGATCCCGTGTTTTAAAATTGGCGATTTTGTGGACGGGATTTATTTTTGGTTTGGGGTTTGGTGATTTTTCCCCTTGAATTTTACTTATGGAAAATTTTATGCATATGGTTTATGCTTTATTTAATTTTCTATTTGTGAATTGTTTATGGAAATTTTATTTTGCATATAGGTTTTATGCTAGATTTAATTTCCTATGCATGATTTTATTTCTTGGTGATTTAATTTCATGTTGCTTGTTTTTATGCGGGAAAAAATCACGGACCGTTTCGGGCCGAAACGGGGGCAGCAGCCGCTGCCTGCGGCGCTAGGCGCCAAAGGCAGCAGCTGCTGCTGGCTGCTGCCTCGGCAGCAGCTGGGCTGCTGCTACACGCCAGCAGCAGGGCTGCTGCGCGCCAGCAGCTGCTGCTGGGCAGCAGCTGCTGCACGCCAGCAGCAGGCTGCTGCACGCCAGCAGCAGGCTGCTGCTGGGCAGCAGCCGCTGCGCGGCAGCGGGGCTGCTGCCGGGCAGCAGCGCCGTGGCTGCCCCGCGCGGCGGGCTGGGCCCATTTTTGGATTTGGCGGGATTTTTGGGCCGGGCCGGATTTAAAATTTTAAAAATATGCGTGTTTAAATTTTGGTAATTTTTATACGCGTGGGATTTTAAAATTTTAATTGGTTTTAAACTTGTGCGTGTTTATTTTGGAAATTTTATGCGCATGTTTTATGAATGAATTTATTTTTCGTTCATGCGATATTTATTTTGGAAATAAATACGGTTAATTGAAATTGGTTCGGGTTTTCTTGGCACGATTACCCGGACGGCTAATTTTGGAATTCATGGTTTCCCAATTGGATTGGGAGCAATTTTGCCTGGGTTGGAGGCCTAAAGCCCGCACGGGTTTAGAACCATGATCGGCCAAAATTTGGCGATTTCAAAATAATGGCTATGGACATATTTGAAATGGGATTAATTCATGCATTTAACATGTTTATAAATTGTATGTATTGGATACGTGTATGTATGATTAAATGCATGAATGGATGTTTTGGGCCTTATTTATTCGGGTTGTAATATTCTTTTGGTAAATACGGCCTACGCGCCGTTTTCTTTTTATGTAATTTTATGTGATTATTATGGAATTATGTAAAGAAGAAGAAGCCGATTGGATTGGCGTGCTAGAAGGATGAGGATGCAGCCCACCTGATGTCGTTCTAGTATAGGTTTACTAGAATTATATTAGGATGTAAATTTTGGCCCATAGCATTTCATTTTTATTTAATTATGCTTTATTTATTTACATGTGAGAATGTATGTACAAACCCAATTTCACCCGCCTATGCATCTAAGCCGTTATTAATTGAATCTAATAACCAAAAGGTAATTACTAAGTCTCTTAAAAGTGCTTCCCTCATTCATAACCTACTCGAAGTGGGGATAGGCCAGCTGTAGACCAACCCTCGTTGGATGCACTGGAGTATCGTCATTTTGTATTGGGTTGGAGTATTGGTTACTCTAACACTTGGATGGAGGTTTTGACTTAGCGTGGGTAGTAGGATGTTCCTGGCCCTAAGCACAGATGGGTAAGTGCCAACAGACCCATCAAACCGAGAGTCCCTAGGTTGGGATTGGACGGCGTTCCTACCTAAAAATTGGGGTATAGTTGTTCCAGGCCCTCGTCTGGCTATATCTTGATATAATATGGATCTCGGCCCATGAGCCCAACAACTCGAGTTAATTAATAACACGATTCATTATTAATTATAATATGGGAAGAACATGTTAAGTCCTTTATTTACACTCGTAATTTTTCTTTGTAGAAACCAATGGCTATGAATGATACTTTATCACTGCGATCTTTCTTGGAATGGGACAAGCTTTCTGGCCCTAACTTTTGGGACTGGTCTATGAACTTACGGAAAGTTCTAAGACAAGAGTCCAAAGAGTATGTGCTCAAAAAGCCTGCACCGGCTGTGCCAATGGGAAGTAATCCACCGGCTGCCCAGCTGGAGGAATACTTGGCACATGTAAATGATAACCGGGATGTGACATGCCTGATGTTGGCTAGTATGGTTCCTGAATTGCAAAAGCAGTTCCTGGATCATCAGGCCTTTGCTATAATGACAACTCTTAATGAGATGTATTATGAGCAAGCTTATCAGGAAAGGTACCTGATCCACAAGGCATTCCGCAGCTGTAAGATGGGAGCCGGGACATCTGTGAGTGCACACGTGCTCAAGATGAAGGGCTATCTGGATAATTTAGCCCGTCTCGGAACTCCTATCTCACGGGGGCTGGCGGTTAGCACGATCCTGGATTCTTTACCGGATTCTTATGATCAATTCATCCTAAAATTTTACAAGCAAGGGATGGACCGTACTGTTAGTGAGCTGCATTGGATGCTTGAGCTCGCTGAACTGTCGATCAAGAAGACTCCGCCGGTACTTGAGGTTAACAAGGGGAAACCTTTTTTCGCTAAAGGCAAGGCAAAGGCCAAGGCCAAGGCTAAGGAAGCCAAGGCTAAAAAGGCTAAAGCCCAGCCCAAGGCCCGTTCCAAGGATGTCTGCTTCGGTTGCAAGCAGGCTGGACATTGGAAAAGATCGTGTCCCAAGCTTTTGGGAGAGAAAAGGAAGACGCAGGGCGTGTCTTCATCAGGTATATATGTCATAGACATTAACCTCTGTTTCAACATCTTATGTATTGGATACTAGATGTGGTTCTCACATTTGTTGAATGTGCAGGGACTTAAGAACAGGAGATCACTGGGATCGGGACAAGTGGACTTGCAGGTCAGAAATGGAGCAAGGGTTGCTGCCATAAAGATCAGCGGGACCAGCTTATGATGCCTAGTAGATTAGTTTTGTTACTACTGAAACAATGTTATTTTGTACCTGTTATGTACAGGAATATTATTTCTGTTTCGGTTTTGGATATTTCTGGATGTACATTTACTATTAATAATAGTAAAAAGGGTTTATCTAGAAAAGAATTATTTTATGGAGTAGCTCTATTAAATAATGTCTTTTATATCCTGGATCTAAATGAAACTAATCATGTCTATACTATACACACTTAAAGGGTTAAGCCTAACGAACTTAATCCGGTTTACCTTTGGCATTGTCATTTAGGCCACATAAACAAGAAGCGCATAGCTAGGCTTCACATTGCTTGAATCCTAGGATCATTTGACATGGAGTCACTTGATATATGCGAGTCTGGTTTATAAGGTAAAATGACTAAAAGGCTAAAAGGGTTGCTAGCTTATTGAACCTAATGCATTGAGATGTATATGGACCGACAAGCATAGCAACCAGGGGTGAACATCTATACTTCGTATCCTTCACAGACGATTTCATCAGAAATGGCCATGCCTATTTAATGAAATATAAGTCTGAGACCCTTGATAGGTTCAAGGGAGTAAGAAACGAAGTACAGAACTAGGCAGAAATATCAAAGCCTTTCGGTTGGACCGAGGTGGTGAGCATATAAGCCTATAGTTTGACTCATTTTAAGAGAGCATGGAATAGTTCCACAGCTCACTCCTCCAGGAACACCACAATGGAATGGGGTGTCCGAACGGAGGAATAGGACCCTGTTGGACATGGTCCGCTCAAACGATGAGTCATGCCTTTCTCCCAATAAGTTTTTTAATGGATACGCTCTTGAGACAATGGCTCTCATTTTCTATTATACTCCGACTAAGGCTTTGGAAAAGACCCCATTTGGAATATGGACGGGCAGGGTGCCTAATGTGTCTTTCTTACGGATTTGGGGTTGTTATGCACAAGTCAAGAAATTGACTGTGAGCAAAACTAGAACCCAAAACTGACCAATGCCTGTTTGTGAGCTACCTTAGGGAAACCAAAGGGTATTACTTCTACGACCCCGCTGAGAACAAGGTGTTCATGGCGCAAAAGGGGGTCCTTCTTGAAAAGGGGTTTCTTTCCAAGAAAGACAGTGGGAGCGATATTGAACTCAGGGAAGTTCAAAGCTCAGAAACTCCTGAAAAGGATAACTCGGAGACCAGGGTGAAGCTTCCAAAAGGGGAAGCACCAGCCCAGGTCACACAAGGACCTAAAAGGTCTGGTAGGGATCATCAGGAACATGGAAAACATCGGTTTTTGTTTCTAATGATTACGCTCTTTTTGTCTTGGACGAAGAGGAGCTCAAAACCTACTAGTAGGCTATAGCTAGCCCACTGTCTGCCATGGTGGTGGATTTGCAATCTATGTACGATTATCAGGTTTGGAACCAGGTGCTAAGGTAATAGGTTGCAAGTGGTGCTATAAGCTATAGGCCGACAATACCTTTAAGGGTGTGTATAAGAGGTTTAGTGGGAGCATAGTAACTTTCCTGGTATGAAATATGGATGGCATCCTTCTGATTGGAAGCCACATACCAACACTACAAGGGAATTGTAATGGTTGTGTAAGTGCTTCGCAATGAAGGACTTAGGCGAAGCTGAGACGATCCTAGGGATCAGTATCTACAGGGTTAGATCCAATCGGCTTCTGGGCCTAAGTCAGGCCAAGTACATAGACTTCGTTCTGAAAAGATTCAGCATGGACCAGGCTAAGAAAGGTTTCTTGCCAATGGGTCATAAGCTGAAACTTAGCAAGAAGTACTGTCCTAAGACAAGGCAGGATAGGGAGAACATGAATTGGTCCTATATGCGCTTCAGCCATGGGATCAATCATGTACTCCATGCTATGTACAAGACCTAATGTCGCCCATGTGGGTCAGGAAGAGCAGTCAGCTACTAGGTACACTGATGCAAGCTTCCAGACCAGCCAGGATGAATATAAGTCGCAGTATAGGTATATATTCATGCTAAATGGTGGTGCTATTGTTGGAGAGGCTCCAAGTAATAGACCATCGTGGTTTCTATCACAGGAACTGAGTACATTGCAACGTGTGAAGCAGCAAGGGAAGCTGTGTGGATGAAGAAGTTTATCACAAAACTGGGGATAGTATCTACTATCCGGGAACCAGTTGATATCTTCTGTGACAACGCGGGGCTGTTGCACAAGCTATGTGCCCCGGTCACACATATACACGAAGCACGAACTCAGGGAGGTTCACCTATTGCGAGAAATCGCTGAGGGGGTGACATCTCATTGCAAAGAGTGGACACCAAAGACAATGTCGCAGATCTTTTGACCAACATGCTTGGCTAAGCCTATGCACGAAGGTTGTACTAGATCTATAGGGATTAGACCCATGCCTAGTAGGTACTAGTGCAAGTGGGAGATTGTTGGAAATGCCCTAGTCCCGAGGCATTGGTCTTTGTGTTTGTATGATACATTTGGTACATTAATGTAAACTTTATGTATTATACAAGTTGGTGATGGCAGTGGGTACCTGCACTTGGATGAGTTGTGATACATATGCATATGAATTGTGCGTGTTTACTTTAAACGTATGCATGCATGTATGGATGCATGTATAGTTCTAAATGTATGTATGCATACAACGTGTGGCTTATGATTTGTTCTTGGTATCCGTGCAAGCCCGGAGACGGAATTCATGGCTTGTGACTAGCCCCGATGGTAACCCAGGTGACCTAGTCCGATTGTTCCGGCGTGTCTTCTGGCCGACTGATTATTACGCTGATCTAGGTATTAGAGGAGTTGGCCATCTTGAGTAACTTTCCACTTTACCATCTACATATTCTGAAGCGTTGTCAAGCTCAGTGGATCAAGGTAGTAGGTCGCGCCGACGGATGGTCCGTTTGGTTGAGCAAAAAGATGAGAGTGAGGCCTTGCATTTTCGTACCACATAACAGGAGTTTCTGCAATATTGCCACGGGCTTGGATGCAATGTCCTACTGATGGATGTTTATATGTAATAACATGGTGTATGCAAGATGAACATCTGATTGGAAATCCAAACATACACAATATTGCAATGATGAAATCAGAATGAGTATAATAGGGAATGTGACATTGACTCTGACTTTGTATATCACCCCTCTCCTGTTGCCAACACGTCCTTTCGGTTTTCCGTGTCAACAAATTTTTTTTTTTTTTGAGAAAGATTCTGTGATGGGCATTTTGCCTGCCTTAATCCCTTTCGCAATGGTTTGTCTTGGGATGGGAAAGACATATTTCGATATGTTCATTGTGACTTGCGAAGGTACTACTGTCGATGATACCCAGTGGTCCGGTTTTTTTACTTGCTCCTGGTATTATAGGTTTGCGTTTGGGGAGTATTATAGGTTTGTGTTTGGGGAGTAAAGCACTTCTACAAACGAGGTTTGCTGTGCGATGTAACCTATAAGTGAACATTGACATGCAATGACACAACAAATGCATATTGATCACCGAAGTTGAATACAAAACATCCATGACATAATGAATATGGATGCATTAGGAAAATCTAAGATGTGGCTCTGGCTTGAATTGATGCCCCTTCAAATTACCAACATGCCCTTTCGATTTTTTTTAAGCCCGATCACTGGATAGAGTTGCTATTGTGGATGGACAACCTGAGATGAATTCAATTAACCACTGGATTCTCCTGCGGTCTGATGTCGTATTCATGTTTCCAATTCACCCCAGATTCCAGTCTAGGCAAGATTCCCGAAGAATGAATCCTGAAATGGTTGGTAAATGCAACTTTCCCTTTGAATATGAGCTCAACAGACTTTGTAAGCTTTCCTGTTGATGGCATCGTCTCCTCCATGATTGTTGAAGGCTTTGTAAAACCAAGTTGCTCCAACATAGTTGGTGAAGTTCACAAATACATAACCAAAATTTCCTCCAGTCTTGAAATCCATAGGCAAATAGAGGAAATCATAAGCAGACTTCCCTTTGGACTTATTCTTGTTTCATCCAAACAATGCTTGTCCAGAATTTGCAGCAGATTATGCCTTTGAAACTGGTTTGGTAGATTTCTTATCATCAGGCTTGTTTTTCCACCAAGATTAACTTTAATCTCTTTTTTATTCAGCTTGGTCTCTTTAATAGTCAATTTCTTGGGCAACCACTGTTGTTCCTTTTCACCTACAAAAACTATTTTCTTCTTACTCCGGAATCTTGGAGCTATATATTTCATTTCCCCCCTTTTTTCAGCATTGTTGAACTCATCTGAAGCAGACTCATATCCAAATCCTCTATCTGTCATCAAATCAAAACCCTTCCCACTGTTTGAGGGTACAAAATAATTAGTCTGGGAGTTTAGATTGAAGAGAAATGGCGTGGGATTAAAAGGGTATCCCCAATTCGGTACAGGTTGATGATAAACAAAGACGGATTGAAACGGTGCCATAACCATCTGCTCTGACACCCTTCTGCTGATGAGATGATACGGAAAAACACAATATGGAGCAGTATTGGGGTTTAACTTCTTGTTAGAAGCCATTGAAGGTAGAAAATATAGAATCACAGAATCGGTTCAAGTTCCAGAGAGAAGATGAAAGATAGAAGATGAAAGTGAAGGAAAGACAATAAAGGGAAGACAAAGGTGCTGAAGGCAAAGGGAGAAGGCAGAGAGGAGAATGAAAAGGGAACTGCTTTAGGTAAAGACACCGATCTTCTCTGTCACCAAGCAAAGTTAACTTTTCAGAACAGGCAAAAACATACTTATCTCCATTGTCTCAACTCATTGACCCCAGCATTCCATGCAATAGATGGGCCACCCCTGGATTCATCAAGCACTCAACAGAGTTTGACTCTATGATCGAAGAGAGCACAACTTTAGGCCAGGAGCAGAAATCCCACTGTAAGGGAGAGATGAAGTCTTCTATCGGTATCGGGTTTTTTTTTTTTTTTTTGAAGAAGCTAAATCCAAGCCACAGCCACCTATTGATTTTCCTGCTGCATTCAAATCCATGAGTGTCATGCATGTTTGATATGTCTTTTTGGATGAACAATGCATGTGTAATGTCATATGCATATGAATGCCACACAAATAAGACCATACATGCACTAAAACCAAAGTCTGCTGCAGAGTTTTACAGCATGGTGGGTGGCGAAGATCATTTGGATCTTTTAGGACTTGGTGCCTTTGATGAGCTTGGGTTTTTGATGTGAGATGCTTTTTCGGGCATGAGTTAAGCTCAAAGCTTCATTCTAGTGATCGGCTCTGAAATTTAACAATGGTCCCTGGTTTGGAATGATTTGGGTGTATTGTGGGCTATCCAAGTTGAAACTTTTAGGGCAAGACCAACAGTGTTTTGGATCGTGGTTTGTAGGGATCACTGATCTAGGTTGACAGTTGATTCGACAGAAATGGTGCCATCCCATTACTTGCTTGGCAGACTTCTTTTCTCTTTTTTTTTTGTTAAAGAAAGGGGGTTAATCGAAGTCAGGTTCACTTTTAAATTCCCTGCAAGACTCAGATTGATGTCATACACCTTAATATTATGTATGATGGACATGTCGTTTCAGATGATCAAATGCATGCTTAATGCCATATACATGTAATCACCACATAAGTAAGAAAATAACAAGATGCATTGCATTCAAAATGAATTCAATACATTTTACAAACAAAATGAGTTCCCTACGGGAAGGAGCCTCTAAAGGTATTGATCTCACAGCTTCCGACTATCCCTTATTCAGTCACTGCCCTGGTTCCAATGTCACTGTCCCACTTTCATCAAATCAGACTTAGGAGCTCTTCATCATATTCCTCTCCACGGGAGGTTTGAAGAATTTCCTTACCAGTCTCCTTGCTTGCCCCCAATCGCTCATTAGTAGTGGATGGCACCTTTAACCTCCCCTCATCAACTAACTTCTGGATCTCCTTCCTTAAAATATAGCAGACATTGGTTTGGTGACCTGTCACTACATGATAGGTACAGAAGTTGTTCTTTTGATCCGGTGCCGGCTCCACATACGGCTTGACGCTCTGCAGTAGCCCCTCTTTTCTACATTTGGCAAATAATTGGCTCAATGAAATAGGCCCCGGGGATATGCCCTTTCCATCACCCTTGGGGAATGGACTCCCGGTTGGTCGTAGAACAAGGTCAGTATTGGCTTTGAGGGGGGCCTTCGATTCTGCTTCACCAGTCAGCCCTCTTATTGCTCCCTCAAGCTCAATCACACGTGCCTCCAGTTCAGAGCACCTAGCCGTCAGCTTTTCCACCTTGTCAAGATCACCTCCTAAAATTTCTTTCAACATAGCTGCTGCCTCTTCCCTAACAGCCTTTCGGAATCGCAATGAGGCAACATAATTATCTAGGACATCCGTTACGGTGTTGAAGTTCATTGGGCCAGCCATTCTCGAGACTCCTTCCCTTTTCTATCCTGATAAAAACACCTGCTAGCATTGACTGGGACATGCGCATGGAGAATACCGAGTCAAGGGATGATGTAGGTATGAATGCGTGACGTGATGCATACATGTATGAATGATGATGTCATGTGATGCCATGTCATGTTATGCAATCCTAAGCTAGTCAAGTGCACACAAAGCCAGGGATGGAAACATGCAAAATGCAATGAATGTTGTTGATTAAAGCTATATGCTGAAGGAGAGCGTGGCGTATAAATATACGCCACATGGATAAAATGACACACAGGGTGTCCACGGATCGAAGCAAGGTGATAATTGTGAAGCACTTACGTGTAGAGCGTATCTTACACGGGAGGAGAGTTAATATTTCAAGTGGTACGTGTAGAGCGGATCTTACACGGGGAGGAAGGGTAGTGTTTAAAGCGGTACATGCAGAGCTTGTCTTGCACGGGAAAAGATTTGGAGCGATACATGTAGAGCTTGTCTTACACTGGGAGAAAGGGTAGAGTTTGATGCAGTACGTGCAGAGCTTGTCTTGCACGGGAAAAGATTCGCAGCGATACGTGTAGAGCTTGTCTTACACAGGGAGGAAGTGTGCAGAGCTTGTCTTGCATGAGAAGATATTTGGAACAATACGTGTAGAGCTTGTCTTACACGGGGAGGAAGGGTAGAGTTTGATGCGGTACGTGCAGAGCTTGTCTTGCACGGGAAAAGATTTAGAGCAATAGGTGTAGAGCTTGTCTTACACAGGGAGGAAGTGTATAGAGCTTGTCTTGCACGAGAAGATATTTGGAATGATACATGTAGAGCTTGTCTTACACGGGGAGGAAGGGTAGAGTTTGATGTGATACGTGCAGAGCTTGTCTTGCACGGGAAGATTTGGAGCAATACGTGTAGAGCTTGTCTTGCACAGGGAGGAAGTGTGCAGAGCTTGACTTGCACGGGGAGATATTTTGAACGGTACATGTAGAGCTTGTCTTACACGGGGAGGATGGGTAGAGTTTGATGCAGTACGTGCAGAGCTTGTCTTGCACGGGAAGATTTGAAGCGATATATGTAGAGCTTGTCTTACACGGGGAGGAAGTGTGCAAAGCTTGTCTTGCATGGGGAGATATTTTGAATGGTACATGTAGAGCTTGTCTTACACGGGAAGGAAGTGTGCAGAGCTTGTCTTGCACAGGGAGATATTTTGGAACGGTACGTGTAGAGCTTGTCTTACACGGGGAGGATGGGTAGAGTTTGATGCGGTACGTGCAGAGCTTGTCTTGCACGGGAAGATTTTTTGGAGCTTATATGCGCATGACATAAGGATAGGGTTTCTAATGATTATGGAAGACCTAAGGGACTTAATGGAATTTCTAATGTTTTTGGAACACTTAAATGGCTTAGTGCATGCGGTAAAGCACTTGGTGCTTGTGGAGTGCTTGAATGTTGTGGAGTGCTTGAATGTTTGATGGATGAATGAGATGTACATCGTGAGATAATGAGGGTGATTCCCTTTTTTTTTATTATTTTATTTTTTTTATTTTGGACCTTCCAAGAACACCCAATGCTATGCAAAAATGTCACGTGTGGACCGCTACATGGGTAAAAGTTCGGTGCTTTTGGGGCACCTAATGAATTTCGTGAAATGGTTGTGTATGTGCCGACACAAGGACGGAGTTCGACGCTTTAAAGGTCTATGAGATGATATGAAATGGTCACGTGGGACCGGCCCATGGATAGAGTTTAGATGCTTTTGACATATGAAATGAAATGATGTTGTGAGAGAGTCGCGTGTGACGGGGACACGAATAGAAGCTCAGCGTTCGGGGAACACCTTTCATGATTTGGGATATTATGAGATGTCCCTACATGCATACTAATCCGGCACTCGGGGAGCACCTTGAATAATGTAGTAATGTCATGAAGTAACCCGATGTGGATCACAGTGCTATATGATGTTTGTGATAAATGAGCGTGATGTCATGAAATGCATTGTGTGGAGTGTCACATGAAAATATACCTAGGACCATTGTGATCTCTATTGAATGAAATGATTTGGTGGAATGGCCAAATGTAATCCGGTGCATTGGCAAAACACGGGTATCTTGGGATACCTGATATATGATGGAATGATATGATCGTGGTGGGCGTCCTTGGAATGCCCCTAATTTAATTTAAGTGATATGTCGTGAATGCTTATGACACACAAAATACAAATGGCTGCACAAAAACGTGGTTAGGATGCATGACATATATAATGATGTTATGTATGCTATGTGAAAAAAGGCTAATCACACAAATATAATGTTATGGCTGAAAAAGAAATTGTTGTATGAATGGCAAGCGAGTGATTTAATGTTTTCACACGAAAATAAAATGCAAATGGCTGCATAAAAATGTGGGTTAGTATCACACAAGATGTTTTGTGAATGTAAAATGTTAATCGTGTATGAAAATGGTGATTATGGTATGTCATGAAATGTCGAGAAGCGTGTAACACATAGCACACAAAGCGAATTCTTCCAACCTTATTTCTCCAAGCATGGTCGGTCTCAAAAAATTCTAACCGAGTCCTAGGCGGGGTTCTCTTCAATCACCAACCAGGGGTGATGAAGGCGCGATATTAATATATTATTTACACACGATTTATTCTGGTATCCTAAGGGAATCCAACTAGGGCTGCCTACCAAGTTGGGTTAAAAACAAGGTTCCCAAAGCAAAATATATTCCTCACTTCTCCCCACTCAAGGGTCCAAACGAAGGGGTTCGTACGAGGCTATGGGTGGTGTTTCGTATCCGTGCCCTTAAGACCAGGAGGAACAAAGGCGGCACTTCAACAATCCACCGAACTATAAAAGGATACTTAATTCTAATGCAAGAATGTCTAGCTAAGGATGCAAAACGAAATATTAATCGAGAATCATCCACCTTATTTTAATTAGACACTTTTCAGGGCTTGTCAAACTCTTTTAAGTTTTTGAAAACTTTTTGAAGAAATCCCGAGCAGAGTCGCCACTGTGAGCGGACGACGTTTTCGATGGAACACGATACTCCCTTTCGGAAGGGGCGCCTCGATCTCGGGGGGGCACCTCCCTCGCGTGGGGTTTTTATAAATGGGAAATCTGTTTTGGGAAATAAATGGAATTAATTCTTAAAAGAACCGAGACCTAAGTCTCGATGAATATTGTAGAGTCGCCACCCGGCTCAGCTCAATCGAGAAATTTATAATGTAGCTGAACCGGACGAACGGCCGCTACACTATCTAGAGATTTAGGTCCGGACAAGTCCCTTATTTCGTGTCTAATTAAAATAAATATTGGTCAATGTTCAAAGATGGTATTTCAAATTATAAAGTCAATTTTATTGCATTAAATAGACATACAGTGCGCATACAGGTTAAAGTGAAATAGTGAATAATTAAATTATAACAACCCGATCGAATAAAAAATAAAAACTCTCGAACTCACTTTTACAAGTGCCTAGAATACAAGCTTCATCTAGAAAAATACAATCGCCTAGGATACACGATCTAATCTATTAAATCACATCCAAAATAAAAATAAAAGAAATTAAAATCTGCAAAACAGAGGGTTAGCACTATTTACGGCACGCCACAAGTTGGACTCAAATAGACAGAATTGGGAAATCAAGAATTGGGGGCATGCATTTAGGGGATAACCGGGTTGGCTTGGCTAGCCAGTTCGGTTAGACCTGGAAAACGTTTTGAAACGTCCCTGTATTTTGGTTTTATGAGAAAACTGTTTTGAAAATATTTTTGCCGGTTTACATGCATCTTTTACAGGTGAGGTGGGTCGGTTTTCGGAGAACTGGGTCTCCGTCGTGGCATTGTTCTAAATGCAATTTTACTAGAAATTGAATCTATAGTCGTGAATGCACATAACAAAATTCATTTTTGATGAGTTTGGGATTTTTTGAATTTTTAGGGATTTTTGGAAATTTTTGGGGATTAAAACGGAAATTTTGGTTTTGGAATCCACGTTATAGTCGTGCAACTGTAAACACTCCAAACTCAGGATTTCGCCAAAATTTTATTTGAAAGAAACTTGAAAGAAAATGCTGGAAATCAAGAACATTCGTACGACTGTAACTACAGTCGTACTACTGTTCATCAAACTCAAGAACAGTCGCACGACTATTCTTGATTTCCAGAAACGGAAAACACAGAAAATGGATAGAAATGGCACAAACCACACCAATCACCCAGAAAGCTTGTAAAAAAGAGGGGAAAAGGAGTGTTTACCTCTTTGGAATGCATCCACCTTAGGATTGACCCCTGGCGTCGCTCCAATCCACTAAAATCCGGACTTCTCTCCTTGAGTTAGGGTTTCAGAGCTTTTAGGTCTAAAATCTCCAAATGCAAGGTGTGAGCGGACGACGCGTTTTCAACGGGACGTGGGACTCCCTTTCGGAATGGGGCGCCTCGATCTCGGGCGAGCCCCTCCCTCGCGTGGGGTTTTTATGAATGGAAATCCGCGTTTTGGAAAATAAATAGAATTAATGCATAAAAGAACCGAGACCTAAGTCTCGATGGATATCGTAGAGTCGCCACCCGGTTCAGCTCAACTGGGAAATTCTTATGTAGCTGAACTGGACGAATGGTCACTACACTATCCAGAGATTCGGGGCCCGGACAAGTCCCTTATTTCGTGTCTAATTAAAATAAATATTGCCAATGTTCTCGAATGGTGTTTCAAAATCTAAAGTCAATTTTATTGAATATAAAAGGCATACAGCGCGCATACAAAATATTTAATACAAAAATAAGGAAAAGAAATAAATATTAATTGGCTTACAACCAAATCGAATGGAAAAATAAAAACTCTCGCCTCACTTATACAATCGCCTATATACACGATAATCTAGAAAAATACAACCGCCTAGGATACACGATTAATTCTATTAAAATACAAATAAAATTAAAAATAAATATAAATAAAAGCTGCAAAACAAAGGTTAGCATAATTTATACGGCACGCCACAATCAGGACTCAAATAGACAGAATTGGGAAATCGAGAATTGGGGGCATGCATTTAGGGGATAACCGGGTTGGCTCGACTAGCCGGCCCGGTTAGACCTGGAAAAGATTTTGAAACGTCCCTGTATTTTATGTTTTGTGGGAAAATCATTTTGAAAACAATTTTTTCCGGTTTACATACATTTTTATATATTAAGTGGGTCAGTTTTCGGGAGAACTGTGTCTCCGTCGTTGAATTGTTCTAAATGCCATTTTACTAAAAATTGAATCTATGGTCGTGATGCACACAACAAAATTCATTTTGATGATTTTTGGGATTTTCTAATTCTTTTGGGATTTTTTAGGGATAAAAGCTGAAATTTCGATTCTGGAACGAGGATTACAGTCGTACGACTATAGTTTACAGTCGTGCGACTGTAATCAGTTCAAGATCAGAATTTCGCCAAAAAATCATTTTGGATCAAAACTGAAGAAAGTCAACTGGAAATTAAGAATAGTCGTACGACTGTATATACAGTCATACGACTGTTCATGAAAACCAAGAACAGTCGTGCAACTGTTCTTAATTTCCAGAAGCAGAAACACGAAAATGCAGTAGAAAACGCACAAAACTCACTTCAAACACCCAGAAAGCGAGAAAAAGTGTAAGGAAGAGAAGTGGCTACCTTTTTAGAAGCTAATCCAAGTTGTTTTGACCCCTGGCGTCGCTCCAATCCCAACAAATTCGTACTTTTTCCTTTGGAATTGAAGTTGAGAGCTTTTTGTCCAAAAAACCAAATTACAAGGGATTCTGATGATTTAAGTCCGAATTCTTGATTTGGTTGTGAAGTTAATTGATTAACCTAGGGATTTCTAACAAATTTTAATCTTGATTATGAGAATTGAAAGAAAATAGAAGAGAAAAAGATAAGTTTTTCCACTTCTTTCTTTTTCTTCTCTCTTTTCTCCTTCTCTCTCTAAATTTTTCACCAGAAAATCTCTTCTTCTCTCTCTCTCTTTTTCCTCCCTTTCTACTCTTTTTTCTTCTGCTTACTTGCTGCAAAACCGGAGCAATTAATGCTCATCCTCTCTCTCCTCCATTTTCTGCTGTAGAGGTATAGGCTTCTACAATTTTCTCGATATTACAGTCGTACGACTGTAATTTTTAAATTATAGTCGCACGACTGTAAGAATAGTCGTACGACCATAATCTATTTTTTTTTAAGTATAGAAAATTCGGGCGATTACAGCTGCCCCTCGCGTGACCAAATTCGACATCTAGCTCCAGATTTACAACACCTGAGATGATGAATTTGAGAGAGCAAATTAAAGCGCCGCGAACACTGGAATGAATCTTCTGATGAAATAGGCCGATACCAGGTCTAGGTTACCCGAGGCGATGCTGGGGAGAGAATAAGCCAATATCAGGTCTAGGTTACCCGAGGCGAGTTGATGAAGAGATTGGCCGATACCGGGTCTAGGTTACCCGAGACGAGTTGATGAAGAGATTGGCCGATACCGGGTCTAGGTTACCCGAGGCGAGTTCATGAAGAGATTGGCCGATACCGGGTCTAGGTTACCCGAGGCGAGTTCATGAAGAGATTGGCCGATACCGGGTCTAGGTTACCCGAGGCGATGCTGGGGAGGAAATAAGCCGATATCAGGTCTAGGTTACCCGAGGCGAGTTGATGAAGAGATTGGCCGAATACCGGGTTTAGGTTACCCGAGGCGAGCTTTGCTGAAGAGATTGGCCGATACCGGGTCTAGGTTACCCGAGGCGAGCTTTGCTGGGGAAATAGATGAAGCTGATCTGGGCCGATACCGAGTTTTACATTAGTCGAGGCGGACTCGCTGGGGAAAGTTGAGATAATGGAGCGGACCTGGGCCAACACCGAGTTTACATTACTCGAGGCGGATCCGCTGACTTGTTGAGGATATTAAGCTGGGGATGAATTCCTGCACTTAAAATGGCAAGTCTTCATTCCTTGATCGAGAGATTTTTAAACAAAAATTTTTGCCCCTTCGATCAAGAATGAAGACTAGCCGGGGATAAGTAATTGATATATGCAATGTATGGATGCATGATGATGTATATGTACATGTATGTATTTCCTATTATTTGACGCTTTTGTCTTCAGCTGGGGAGATATGTCGTACCCCTTGTTGATTTTGCTTTCCTTGGAGCATTGTTTAGTGATTATCGAAGGAGTGAGGTGACCACTGGGGAAACGATTGTAGTATTCCTTGTAGAGATTTCGCTGGGGAAGAATGTGATAGCTCGACTGGGGAAACAATTATGGGGTTCTTTGTGTTGACTACACTGGGGAGTAACATAGCGAATTTGTGGGGAATTAATTGATGGTGTTCTTTATGTAGATTCCATTGGGGAATAGTAGGGAAAACTCTGCTGGGGAGTGATGTGACGAATTCCGTGGGGGATACTGAGGACACTCTGCTTTTCTTGCTTTGTGGGGAAGTTATGAGTTTGTAAGTGCTATAATTTTTGCCTGGGTTGCCCAACTCGGGTTTTCAGCCCAGCGAGCCGCTCTAACTTTTACCTAAGGCGGCTTTTCGGTTTTCGCCTTAGCGAGCTTTTCATATGCCCTAACTTTTGCCTAAACTGCCCGATATGGGTTTTCAGCTTAGCGGGCCGCTCTAATTTTTTTTTTTTATGATTTGATTAAAATGGTGTCATGACCATTTATTACTCGTTTGGGAAGATGAACTGGACTTTAGAGGACGATAAAAGATTTTAAATTGCACGTATTCAATACATTTTCAATTGTCAAATAATGCGATGATATTGATCAGTTGAATGCAAAGTGCTTTCTTTGAATATGTGTTTATGCAAGACAACTTTGTTTGTGCATTTGTCATAACCATGCAAATATATTTAAACAAACACTTCACTTTATTGATGAAGTCAAAATGAGTACATTTGAAACAAGTTGGTTCCTAAATGGTACACATTTCACATTGTGCCAGAATCCGTCACCAGTCGTCCTTTTTAGGTTTTCCGACCGATTATTTTCTCTCGTGTCTTAACTTTTGCCTAAACCGCTCTTTTCGAGTTTTTAGCCTAGCAGACCTCTCTCTCTTTTTTTTTTATACATGATAAAGCTTTAGCCTGTCTTGGTTGATCGGGTTGGTGAACTCATTCCCGTCCATGTCCATAATGCTGACAGCGCCTTTTGATAGCACCTTCTTCACCACATATGGTCCTTCCCAATTGGGTCTGAACTTGCCTCTAACATCAACATTTGAAGGCCTTAGTTGCTTTAGAATCAAGTCTCCTGCTTTCAACTACCGCTTAGAGTACTTCACATTTCGATTATAGGCTCTAGCCATTCTGTGCTGATACATATGCAGGTGATCCAGTGCCTTTAGTCACCTTTCATCTAGTGCAGTCAGCTACTCATATCTAGCTTGAACCCATTCAGTCTCTGGCAATTGAGCTTCCAGGGCAACTCTGAGTGACTTGAGTTTGATTTCCACCGGCAACACCGCTTCCATTCCATATACCAAGGCATAAGGAGTCTCTCCTGTCGGCGTTCTGACACTGGTTCTGTAACCCCAGAGAGCATAAGGCAGTTTATCGGCCCAGTCCTTGTAAGTGGTTACCATTTTTTATAAGATCTTTTTTATTGCCTTGTTAGCTGCTTCTATTGCACCATTAGCCTGAGGCCTGTATAGGGAAGACTTATGATGTTCAATACCTTGTTCTGCAAATAGCTCAGCTGTCGTACCTTGAAACTGTACTCCATTGTCAATTACTATGTGGTGAGGAATCCCATACCGAGTGAAGATGTTCTTCTGGATGAACTTGACCATTTGCTTGGCTGTCACGTTAGTGAAAGATTCTGCTTCGACCCATTTGGAGAAGTAATCAACCGCTACAACTATGAATCTGTGCCCATTAGATGCAGCCGGATGAATTTCACCAATCATATCTATCCCCCATGCTGAAAATGGCCAAGGAGATGCTAGATTCTGAAGTTCAAGTGGAGGAAGATGACTAATGTCTGCATAGATCTGACATTCATGACATCTCTTCACTTTTCTTATACAATCTACTTGCATTGTCATCCAGAAATACCCTTGTCTCATTATCTTCCTAGCCATGGCAAGCCCATTCATATGTGGCCCACAGGATCCTGCATGTACCTGTTGCATCACTTCTTCTGATTCTTGCTCTGTTAAACACCTTAAAAGGACTCCATGTGCTGTTCTTTTGTACAGCTTATCCTCGAAGATTCTGAATTGACTAGCCAGTTTTCTTAGTGTCAACTTATCAGCAGCACTGGCCTCTTCTGGGTACTTTCCCTCCTTAACATACCGGTAAAGGTCAAAGAACCATGGCTTTTCTTCGGCTGATAATTCCATTACTTCGTGCACTTCGAAGCAAGGATGCCTGGAAGTGGCTATGACCAGTGGTTGTACTTATGTTTCCTCTGGATTTTCCCACATAGAGGACAAAGTAGCTAATGCATCAGCCATCTTATTCTCATCCCTGGGGACATGTCTGAATTCACACTGGCCGAATAAGTCTTTTCTGAATTGTAGCAGCTCCAAGTAAGGCCGCAAGGCTTCTTCTTTTAGCTCCCATTCACCCTAAGCTTGCCTGATCACTAGAAGTGAGTCACCAACAATTAAGACATCATTTGCTCTTAAGATTAATAGAGTCTCCATTCCAAACAAGCATGCTTCATATTCCGCCCCATTGTTGGTTACAGGAAAGATCAGCCTTTTGGATAAAGGAATGACCTCACCATCCGGTGTTGCTATAAGTACTCCGATTCCAGCGCCTTTTCTATTCACTGCCCCATCGAAGCACATGACCCATCTTTTCACTTCCACCATGGCTAACTGCTCATCAGGGAATTCCAGGTTCTCTGTGTAATCTGATTCTAGGGGCTGGTTTGCCAGAAACTCTGCCACGGCTCGCCCTTTAATGGTTTTCTTCGTGATGTACTCGATGTCAAATTCAGACAAAAGTAACAACCACCTGGACAACTTTCCAACCAATGCTGGCGCTTCATAGAGGTACTTCATTGGATCCACCTTAGCCACAGCTTGTATCTTGTAGGATTGGAAATAATGGCGCAGCTTTTTAGTCAGCCAAATCATCGCCACACATGTCTTTTCCACCAGTGTGTACTTGGTTTCATACTCCAGCAATTTCTTGCTAAGGTAGTAGATAGGATATTCCTTCTTGCCATCTTGTTCTTGCGTAAGCATTACCCCTATAGAGGATTCTTCAACTGCCAAATACAAAATCAGAGCCTTCCCTGGAGTTGGAGGACTCAACACTGGTGGCTTTACCAGGTAAGCCTTGATCTTCTCGAATGCCAGCTGACACTTGTCATCCCACACAACCAGCTGATCTTTCTTTAATAGCTTAAAGATTGGCTCACAAGTGGAAGTTAGCTTAGCTATGAAGCGGCTGACATACTGTAAGGAACCCAGGAATGATCTGACCTCCTTTTCCGTCTTTGGGGCTGGCATGTTTTGGATTGCTTTGATCTTATCTGGGTCCATTTCTATCCCCCTCTGGCTAACTACATGGTCCAACAGCTTCCTTGATGTGACCCCGAATATGCACTTCTTGGGGTTAAGCCGCAAGTTGTACTCTCCAATGCGTGTTAGAAATCTATCCAGGATAACAGGGTGTTCCTCCCGGGTTACTGATTTAACAAGCATATCATCGACATACACTTCAACTTCTCTATGAATCATGTCGTGCAACAGAGTTGTGACAGCCCTCTGATAAGTGGCACCAGCGTTTTTCAACCCAAAGGGCATCACTTTGTAACAGAAGGTACCCCACTCTGTGATGAACGATGTTTTCACCTTGTCGATCACATCCATCAGAATCTGGTTACACCCCGAAAAGCCATCCATGAAGGAGTACATTGCCGCTTTTGCTGCACTATCAACTAGGACGTTAATATGTGGCAGTGGGAAGTTATCTTTTGGGCATGCTTTATTCAAGTCCCTGTAGTCAACACATACTCTGACTCTTCCATCCTTTTTAGGCACAGGGACAATATTGGCTAGCCATTCTGTATACTCCACCACTTCGAGAAACCTGGCATCTATCTGTTTGGCCACTTCTTCTTTCACCAGATTAGCCCATTCTGGTCTTAGTCTTCTTAACTTCTGCTTTACCGGTCTGAACTTGGGGTCTGTTGGGATTTTGTGCACTGCTATTTCTGTGTCCACACCCGGCATGTCTTCATACGACCAGGCAAAAGCTTTAACATGTTTTTGGAGTATTCATATTAATTCTCTTTCTTCCTCGGATTTTAGCTCGTGTGAAATTAGTACCATTTTAGGGTTTTCATCTGTACTTATATTGATTTCATGCAATGCAATGTCATGTATGCTAAATATGCTTGATGGTGATTCAAATGCATGCACAGAATTATCAGGATAAACATCACACAAGTAAGCAAACTGGGATTTCATTGCATTGAACTTATCATAAAGTACATCAGTTACATTGAAAATGGAAGAAATAGATACAACAAAATCATTTTCATCCTCCACAGGCGGAGGGCCTTGTTCTTCATCAGCTTCCATCTTCCCTTCCAGAGTATCATCCGGGACTGCAGCTTTCTCTGCTTCTTTTTCGGTCGCCTGTGCCTTAGCTTTTTCCATAATCTTGGCGATTTCAGCAACCACAGAGTCTAAATTCACTTTGGCCATCAGTTCTTCATCAAATCCTTGCTTGGTCTTTCCAAAAGCTTTGTTTAATGCAGCAGTCAAAGCATTTGAGATGATTTCTGTAGTTTCAGCGCAGGCTTTCTTTTCATCTTCTTCTTCGGCCACCTCTATGGCTTCTGCTATCACCTCAGATGGTTCTCCTTTCAAAATTTCAAATTCAGCAGTTGGTTCTTCTTCCATTACAGGGGCTACTGGCTCTTCCTGGCTTTTCTCAAAATCCACCTGCAAAGATCTCAAAGCCAGGGTGCCCAACATTTCCAACCAGCACCGGTTCAGCTTGGCCCTTGTAAAGGCTTTCTCCCGCCTTCAGAAATGGCTTCATCATGGCCCTGCCATTCTTGCCCTTTTTCAGGTTCTTCTGCTCGAATGACCCCTCTACATAACCAAGGCCGTACTGCTTTGACTTTCCCAAGTCGATCTTGAACTCTGGCACCCCTTGCAAATTAATCCCGAGTCCCATTCCCGGAACAAAGTTCAGCTTATACAGATATCGGGACAGCCACTCCGGTATGTAGTTCTCATAAAGGACCATAGGGGCATCTGTGGTTTCTTCCTCCTTAATGACAGCAATTTGGAATCCACCAAAAGGAACCACTCCTTCATCAACTGTAGCTACCATCGACTGGGCATCTGCCTCAACAGTCACAATCCTGTCATTTATAGAGAATTTAATCTTCTGATGCAATGTGGAAGGAACACCTCCTAAAGGATGGAACCAGGGCCTTCCAAGCAATAGGGAGAATGTGACCGGGATATCGATCACTGTGAAGACAACCATGGACTTGATGGGCCCAACCTCCACTTCTGTTTCGAAGGTCCCTATCACTGTTCTTTTAGAATCATCATACGCCCGAATGACTGTCGAGGACCTCTTCAACACTTCTCCATTCATGCCTAGAAACGGTAACATTTTCAGCGGGCATATATTCAGAGCTGAGCCATCATCCACCATAACACACGGCATCACCTTATCCATGACATAGGCTCTAATGTAAAGAGCCTTGTTGTGGGCCTTTCCTTCTGCAGGTACGTCTTTCTCAGAGAAAACAATATTAGGAGCTCCAGCATGGACTTTGTCCAGCAAGCAGCACATAGCCTCTGGTGAAGCTATAGGAGAGACTTCAATTTCTGATAGCTTCTTCACTAAAGCCTCCCTATGCTCTTTGGAGGTCATAAGCAGATGCCACAAACTGGCTTGTGTAGGGGCCTTCTTCAATTGGGAAATGACCAAGTCTTCTTTCTCAACTCTTTCCGGTGCCGAAGTGCTGCCCGACCCATTCATCGGTGCTTTATCTTTCGTCTGATCTGCCGGATGATATATCCTTCCACTTCGGGTCATGTGCTGCACTTCTGAAATCTTCAGCTTCTCAACAGCTGGGAGTTTAACAGCCTCTCTTCTGTCAAATTCTTCGTACTCATCTTTGGAGTTGAGATCATCCAGATTTATGGGCTTGATCTCCTTACATCCTTCCTTTTCACACTCGGGTTCCACTTCGGGTTCCCCTACCGCCACTGCCTGAATCGTAGGGTTTGCTTGCAGAACTTGGGCAAATATAAAGTTAGCCGGCAACCCCGATTGAAACATGTAAACCCGTTTCTCGAATGCCGGTAGTGGGTTAGTTTTAGTGCTAGGTTTGGCTGGCTCTTGTAGCTTTCCCTCGACAATGAGCTTCTGGATAGCATCCCTTAGTTTGTAGCAGTTGTTGGTTCGGTGGCCTGTCACCACATGATAAGTGCAGAAGTTATCTTTGTTAGCTTCTGATGGCTTCTCAAATGGCCTTAAGGATTGCAATAGGCCGCCATTCCTACACTTGGCGAATATTTTTGCCAAGGTAAGAGTCCAGGGCGTTATGCCTTGTCCTCCAGGACCTCTATTCTGACTGCCTTGTTGCTGATTCACAGTAGCCACTTCAACCTGCTTCACCTCTGATGACTGCCCTTGCTTGCTACTGGAACCAGAACCAGAACCACTGCCAGACCCAGCTGCTGTGGTTGATCTATACCCTGAACTATACCCTGTACTTCTTCCCCCTTTCTGACCAGCTGGCTTCTCCTCTTCATCCCTTTCTATCTTCATGGCCATGCTATAGACTTCACTAAGCTCCTTGAAGGGATGGAATTTAATGTTGTTCTTGAAAATATCCTTGCTGCTATCAATGAGCTTCTGTATAAGCTCGTCTTCATCAGGGCGGTTCTTTAGGAGGATCATCTTGTTCATCCACCTCTGGTAGTATTCGTCAAAGGGCTCATTGAATTTCTGCTTCACCCTCTCCAAATCATACAGCTTCACCTGGATTTTAGTGTTGAAGCTGTAGTATTTGATGAAGGCTGCTGACAATACCTCCCAGTCAGATTGCTCCTCCTCTGACAGTGAGTTATACCATCCCAAAGCACCTCCCTCCAGTGTGGTGGGGAAAAGATTAATCAATTGTTGCTTCGTAGCGCCTGCTGTTAGCATAACCCGGGCATATAAATTCACATGGGCCTCCGGCGAGGTCATTCCCTTGTAAGTGGGGACTTTCGGCACTGGAAGCCGATAGGAAATGTCTCGATGCCCCTACTGATCATCGCATCAACATTCACCCCCTTCTTCGATTCAGCACTGATCCCGACCCCCTTCTTCAACTAGGCCATGACCTTGTCTAATTCAGAACACTTTGCCTTCATCTTCTGTTCCATAGCTGCTTCTATCTCCTGCAGCTTTTCCAGGCTAGCCGAAGCATCCCCACCATGTTGAGATGACTTAGCTTCCTTTTCCTTCCAGGCTCCACTACCACCGGTCTCATCGGCTTCTCTAACCACTGCCCTCATTTCTTCCTTTAACATGTCGCGGAAATCCTGCGATCTGAAGAAATCTCTCAGAACATCAGCCATACTCGGTGTCTGCCCTGCCATATTCACGCCTTCCCCGGTCTCAGAATCACTATCACTCTCAACTACCCTCTATCTCCTAGCTGCCCTCGAAGCTTGGGATCTTGTCCAAGGTCGCTCCAGTGTATTCTGCTTGGAGTAGGCGGAAGGTATTAGGGTTGTAATGAATGACGTGATGTGACATGCAAATTAGGGTATTGAGAATGCTTGAAATGAATGGAATGGGATCATGTATGAAATGATGATATGAATGTTTTCTTTTTATTATCTTTCTTCTTTCGAGGCATTCCAAGAACACCCAATGTTTATGCCAAAACGTCACGTGTGGGCCGTCACACGGACAGAGCTTCGGCGCCTTTGGGGAACCTAATGAATTCGTGAAATGGTCGCGTGTATACCGGCACACGGACGTAGTTTTGGCGCTTTGTAGGTCTATGAGATGATATGAAATGGTCGCATGGGCCGGGCCCGCGGACAAGGTTTTAATGCTTTTGAGCACATGATATGGTGTTATGAGAAAGTCACGTGCGACAGGGACATGGACAAGGATTCGGCATTCGAGGAATGCCTTTCATGATTTGGTGATGTTATAGGCCTATATGTATACTAATCGGGCACTCGGGGAGTACCTTGAATGGTGAATTAATGTCATGAAGTGGTCGGATATGGACCACAGTGTTATATGATGTTTATGATAGATAGGTGTGATGTCATGAAATGCACCGTGTAAATTTTTACACGAAAATGGGCCTAAGGCCGTTGTGGCTTTTATTAAATGAAATGATATTGGTGGAATGGCCGAATGCAATCCAGTGCATTGGCAAAACACGGGTAATTTTGGGTACCCGATATGTTATGAAATGGAATAGGATGGTCATGATAGGCGTTCTTTGAAATGCCCCTTAGTTTAATTTAAGTGAAATGTAGTGAATGAACATGTCACACAATATGCAAACGGCTGCACAAAAACGTGGGTTAGGATGCATGACATACATAATGATGTTATGTATGCTATGTCAAAAATAAAATGCTAATCACACAAGTTTAATGTTATGGCTGAAAAAGAAATCGTTAGTATAGATGACAAGCGAATGAATTAATGTTTTACACACGAAATAAAATGCAAAATGGCTGCATAAAAAACGTGGGTTAGTATCACACAAAGATGTTTGTGTATGGTATGTCATGTGTATGGAAGATGGTGATTATGGCATGTTATGCACGCGTTGGCGATGTGTCACGAAATGGTGGAGAACACATAGCAAGCAAAACGAATTCTTCCAACCTTATTCCTCCAACGTGGTTGGTCTTAAAAATTTCTAACCGAGTCCTAGGCGGGGTTCACTTCAATCACCAACCGGGGGTGATGAAGGCGCGATTTTATTATTATCCACACAATTATTTTGGTATCCTAAGGGAATCCAACTAGGGCTGCCTATATGGGTTCGGTCCAAGTCGGGTTAAAAATCAAGGTTCCCATAGCAAAATATACTCCTCACTTCTCCCCACTCAAGGGTCCGAACGAAGGGGTTCGTACAAGGCTATGGGTGGTGTTTCATATCTGTGCCCCTAAGGCCATGAGGAACAAAGGCGATACTTCAACAATCCATCGGGCTATAAAAGGATACCTAAACTAATGCAAAAATGGCTAACTAAAATGCAAATAAAATACCAAAAGAGAATCATCCACCTTATTTTAATTAGACACTTTTCAGAGCTTGTCAAAATTCTTTTAAGTTTTTAAGAAAACTTTTTTAAGAAATCCCCAGCGGAGTCGCCACTGTGAGCGGACGACGCGTTTTCAACGGGACACGGGACTCCCTTTCGGAATGGGGTGCCTCGATCTCGGGCGGGCCCCTCCCTCGCATGGGGTTTTTATGAATAAAAATCAGCGTTTTGGAAAATAAATAGAATTAATGCTTAAAAGAACCGAGACCTAAGTCTCGATGGATATCGTAGAGTCGCCACCCGTCTCAGCTCAACCGGGAAATTCTTATGTAGCTGAACTGGACGAACGGTCACTACACTATCAAGAGATTCGGGCCCGGACAAGTCCCTTATTTCGTGTCTAATTAAAATAAATATTGCCAATGTTCTCGAATGGTGTTTCAAAATCTAAAGTCAATTTTATTGAATATAAAAGGCATACAGCGCGCATACAAAATATTTAATACAAAAATAAGGAAAAGAAATAAATATTAATTGGCTTACAACCAAATCGAATGGAAAAATAAAAACTCTCGCCTCACTTATACAATCGCCTATATACACGATAATCTAGAAAAATACAACCGCCTAGGATACACGATTAATTCTATTAAAATACAAATAAAATTAAAAATAAATATAAATAAAAGCTGCAAAACAAAGGTTAGCACAATTTATACGGCACGCCACAATCAGGACTCAAATAGACAGAATTGGGAAATCGAGAATTGGGGGCATGCATTTAGGGGATAACCGGGTTGGCTCGACTAGCCGGCCCGGTTAGACCTGGAAAATATTTTGAAACGTCCCTGTATTTTATGTTTTGTGGGAAAATCATTTTGAAAACAATTTTTTCCGGTTTACATACATTTTTATATATTAAGTGGGTCAGTTTTCGGGAGAACTGGGTCTCCGTCGTTGAATTGTTCTAAATGTAATTTTACTAAAAATTGAATCTATGGTCGTGATGCACACAACAAAATTCATTTTGATGATTTTTGGGATTTTCTAATTCTTTTGGCATTTTTTAGGGATAAAAGCTGAAATTTCGATTCTGGAACGAGGATTACAGTCGTACGACTGTAGTTTACAGTCGTGCGACTGTAATCAGTTCAGGATCAGAATTTCGCCAAAAAATCATTTTGGATCAAAACTGAAGAAAGTCAACTGGAAATTAAGAACAGTCGTACGACTGTATATACAGTCGTACGACTGTTCATGAAAACCAAGAACAGTCGTGCTACTGTTCTTAATTTCCAGAAGCAGAAACACGAAAATGCAGCAGAAAAAGCACAAAACTCACTTCAAACACCCAGAAAGCGAGAAAAAGTGTAAGGAAGAGAAGTGGCTACCTTTTTAGAAGCTAATTTAAGTCGTTTTGACCCCTGGCGTCACTCCAATCCCAACAAATTCGCACTTTTTCCTTTGGAATTGAAGTTGAGAGCTTTTTGTCCAAAAAACCAAATTGCAAGGGATTCTGATGATTTAAGTCCGGATTCTTGATTTGGTTGTGAAGTTAATTGATTAACCTAGGGATTTCTAATAAATTTTAATCTTGATTATAAGAATTGAAAGAAAATAGAAGAGAAAAGATAAGTTTTTCCACTTCTTTCTTTTTCTTCTCTCTTTTCTCCTTCTCTCTCTAAATTTTTCACCAGAAAATCTCTTCTTCTCTCTTTCTACTCTCTCTAAATTTTTCTCCTTCTCTCTCTTTTTCCTCCCTTTCTACTCTTTTTTCTTCTTCTTACTTGCTGCAAAACCGGAGCAATTAATGCTCATCCTCTCTCTCCTCCATTTTCTGCTGCAGAGGTATGGGCTTCTGCAATTTTCCCGATATTATAGTCGTACGACTGTAATTTTGAAATTACAGTCGCACGACTGTAAGAATAGTCGTACGACCATAATCTCTTTTTTTTTTTAAGTATAGAAAATTCTGGCGATTACACAAGGGTTTCTAATGATCAGTTCTTCCCTTCCTCTTCTTTGTTTCTTTTCTTCTTTCCCTTTTCTCTCTTTTCTCCCTTTTCTTTTTTTCTTTCTGTCTCCGTTCGGCCTCCCCTCCTCCTTCTGTTTTTTCAGCTTTTAGGGTGTGGGTTGGCTCACCTGCCATGATCTACAGTCGTACGACTGTAGTTAAAGCCGTACGACTATATTCTTTTTTTTTTTTAGAAGAGTGAAATTCCGACGCTTACAATATGCCCTAACTTCCCGGATTCCTGCTCTGATTACCTTGTTGCTGGGTCACTGTAACAGCTTCCACTTGCTTCACTTCTGAGGTCTGCCCCCCTTTGCCACTGGAACTTGAGCCAGAACCACTGCCAGACCCAGCTGCAGCAGTTGATCTATATCCAGAACTATACCCCGAGCTTCTACCGCCCTTATGACTGGCTGCCTTCTCTTCTTCATCACGTTCGATTTTCATCGCCATACTATAGACCTCACTGAGCTCGTTAAAGGGATGAAATTTCATATTATTTTTGAAGATGTCCTTGCTGCCATCTATCAACTTTTGTATAAGCTCATCTTCATCTGGTCGGTTCTTCAAAAGGATCATTTTAGTCATCCACCGCTGGTAATACTCATTAAAAGGCTCATTGGGCTTCTACTTGATCCGCTCCAAATCATACAGCTTTACCCGAATCTTAGTGTTGAAGCTGTAATACCTAATAAAAGCTGCTGACAGAACCTCCCAATCTGACTGCTTTTCCTCTGATAACGAGTTGTACCATCCCAAAGCTCCTCACTCCAAGGTAGTCGGGAAGAGGTTAATCACTTGTTGCTTAGTGGCGCCCGCCGTCAGCATGACCCGAGTGTAGAGATTTACATGGGCCTCCGGTGAGCCAATTCCCTTATAAGAAGGCACTCTTGGCATTTGGAATTTGATGGGAAAAGTCTCGATGCCCCTGTTGATCATGGCATCAATGTTAACTCCCTTCTTAGACTCTACACTGACACTGGCCCCTTTCTTCAACTGAGCCACCGCCTCCTCCAAATTAGAGCACTTTGCCTTCATCTTTCGCTCTATAGTTGCCTCTATTTCCTGCAGCTTTTCGAGACTGGCTGAGGTATCACCACCATGCTGGGATGATTCAGCCTCCTTCTCTTTTCTGGCTCCACTACCACCGGTTTCTCCAGCCTCTCTCACTACTGCTCGCACTTCCTCCTTCAGCATATCATGAAATTCTAGTGATCTTAGAAAATCCTTCAAAGCATCAGCAAGGCTCGAAATTGGATTAACCATCTCTACTTCTTCCCCAGAATCAGAATCACTTTCTGTCTCAACTGCTCTCTATCCCCCAACAGTCCTCAAAGCCTGAGATCTCATCCAAGGTCGCTCCAACATATTCTGCTAGGCATCATACGGGAAGTATTAGGGACATGCATGAATGGTATGGTGACATGAAAAGTAAGGCATTAAAAGTGCTTGTAATGAATGGATGGAGTGAGGTTATGAATGAAATGATGGTATGAATGATTTTCTTTTATTCTTTTTCTTCTTTTTGGGACATTCCAAGAACACCTAATGATATGCAAAAATGTCACGTGTGGACCACCACACGGATAGAGCATATGATATGAAATGATGTTAAAAGAAAGTCATGTGTAACAGGGACACGGACTGAAATTCGGCATTCGGGAAACACCTTTTATGATTTGGGATGTTATGAAATGCCCCTACATGCGTATTAATCCAGCACTCGAGGAGCGCCTTGAATAATGTAATAATGTCATGAAATGATCCGATATGAACCATGATGTTATATAATGTTTATGATAAATGAGCATGGTGTCGTGAAATGTGTCACGTAGCTTGTTACAGGAAAACGGGCCTAAGACCATTGGGGTCTCTATCGAATGAAATGATTTTGGTGAAATGGCCGAGTGCAATCCGGTACACTTGGCAGAAAATGGGTAATCTTGGGATACCCGATATGTTATGAAATGAAATGATCGTGGTGGACATCTTTTGGATTGTCCTTAATTTAATTTAAATTTAAATAATATCTCGTGAATACTTATGACACATAAAATGCAAATGGCTGCACAAAGACGTGGGTTAAGAAGCATGACATACATAATGATGTTATGTATGCTATGTGAAAAATGCTAATCACACAAATATATTGTTATGGCTGAAAAAGAAATGGTTAGTATGAATGGCAAACGAATGATTTAATGTTTTTACACGCGATAATAAAATGCAAGTGGCTGCATAAAAATGTGGGTTAATTATCACACGAATCTTTTATGTAGGGAAAATGTTATGTATATGAAAAATGGTGATTATGGTATGTCATGCACATGTAGATAATGATGGTGATGCGTCATGGGATGGCGAGAAACACATAGCACACGAAACGAATTCTTCCAACCTTATTCCTCCACACGTGGTCGGTCTCAAAAATTCTAACCGAGTCCTAGGTGGGGTTCTCTTCGATCATCAACCGGGGATGATGAAGGCGTGATTTTATTTTATTCACACAATTTATTTTGGTGTCCTAGGGGAATCCAACTAAGGTTGCCTATATGAGTTCGGTCCAAGTCGGGTCAAAATCAAGGCTCCCATAGCAAAATATACTCCTCACTTCTCTCCACTCAAGGGTCCGAACGAAGGGGTTTGTATGAGGCTATGGGTGGTGTTTCATATCCATGCCCCTAAGACCATGAGGAACAACGGCGACACTTCAACAATTCACCGGGCTAAAGCGGGATACTTATCATAATTCAAGCATGTCTAACTAAAAATGCAAAATAAAATACCAATCAAGAATCATCCACCTTATTTTAATTAGACACTTTTCAGGACTTGTCAAATTCTTTTAAGTTTTTAAGAAAAATTTTGTAAGAAATCCCCAGCAGAGTCGCCATTATGAGCGGATGACGTTTTCGACGGAACACGGACTCCCTTTCGGAAGGGGCACCTCAATTTTGGACGGACCCCTCCCTCGCGTGGGGTTTTTATTATGGGAAAAATTGGTTTTGAAAAAATAGAATTAATTATCTTAAAAGAACCGAGACCTAAGTCTCGATGAATATTGTAGGAGTCGCCACCCGGCTCAGCTCAACCGGAAAATTTATAATGTAGCTGAACCGGACGAACGGCCGCTACACTATCCAGAGATCTAGGTTCGGACAAGTCCCTTATTTCGTGTCTAATTAAAATAAAAATGGCCAATTTTCTTGAAGGTATTTCATAATTCTAAAAGTTATTTTTATTGCATTAAGTTAAACATACAGCGCGCATACACAGAAAATAAGAATAAAAGTAAAACAGTAAATATTTAAGTGGCTTACAACCCAATCGAATAAAAAAGAAAAAGAAAAACTCTCGTCCTCACTTTTACAATCGCCTAATATACACGATTTAACTAAAAATTACAATCGCCTAAAATACACGAGTAAATTCTATCAAATACATATAAAATAAAAAATAAAGAGCTGCAAAACAAGAGAGGTTAGCACAGTTTATGACACACCACAAATAAGGCTTAAACAAGACAGAATTGGGAAATTAGGATTCGGGGGCATGCATTTGGGGGATAACCAGATCGGCTCGGCTAGCTGGCCCGATTAGATGTGGAAAACATTTTGAAATGTCCCTGTATTTTGGTTTTGTGAGAAAATCATTTTGAAAACATTTTTATTTTCTGGTTTAATTTAATTTAACATGCAAGGTGGGTCAGTTTTCTGGGAGAATCAGGTCTCCATCGTGGTGTTGTTCTAAATGCAATAATACTGAAAATTAAATCTAGGGTCGTGAATGCACACAACAAAATTTATTTTGATGATTTTCTGATTTTCTGAATTTTTATGGATTTTTAGGAATTTTTAGGGATTATTCTGGAATTTCTGATTCTGGACGGACATTATAGTCGTGCGACTGTAAATGGTTCCAACTTCAGAATTTCGCCAAAATTTATTCAAAATAAAACTGAAAGAAAAAAATCTGGAAACCAAGAACACTCGTACGATTGTAAATACAGTCGTATGACTGTTCACCAACTCAAGAACAGTCGCACAACTGTTCTTGATTTCCAGAAACAGAAAACGCAGGAAATAAATAAAAATGCATGAAAACACACCAATTCACCCAAAAAGCATGAAAAATAGAGGAAATGAAGAGTGTTCACCTTTTTGGCGCTTATCCACCGTAGGATTGACCCCTGGCGTCACACCAATCCACTCAAATTTGCACTTTTTCCTCTTGAGTCAAGGTTGAGAAGCTTGGGTCCAAAATCTCCAAATGTTAGGGATCCTGATGATCTTTTAGTCTGAGATTGATTGAGTTTAGAGAGTTAGATTGTTAACCTACTGAGTTCTAATAGATTTTATACTTAATCACTTGAGAATTAAAAGAAATAGAAGAGGAAAAGAACTTATGTTTTAATGAACTTTTCCTTCCCTTTTTCTCTCTTTTCTCCCTCTAAGTTCTCCTCTTTTTCCACCAGAACTCACAATGTCCAATCCCCCTTTTTTCTCCCTTCTCTCCTCTCTTATTTTTTGCTCTTTCTCACCAAAATCCGGGCATTAATTGCCCATCTTTTCCCCTCTCTTTTCTTATGTCATGGGTATGTTGTTCTACACCTGCTTCGATCGCACAGTGGTACGACTGTAACGACAGTCGCACGACTGTATGTTACAGTCGTGTGACCCCTGTGATTTTTTTTTCTAAGGCCGGACGGAAAATTCCGGTGCTTACACTCCCAGAGTTAGAATTTCAGCCAGCTTCTCTCTCTCTCTCTGTGGTCTTTCGATCTTCTTCTAGCATGGGTTCTTACTCGTTAGCCTTTCGTATACGGAACGTGGAGGGAATCTTTGTAGATTTCTGCAGCCGTCTCTAGAAGAGACATTCAAGGTATGATTGATCTCTTCTCCTTTTTTTTATTCTATTGTTTTTTATTTCTATTACATAAGCTTCTAGGCTTGGTTTGAGAAAATCTCAATTGGCTTCCACTGCCACATGGTTGATTTTCGATATGAATGCCTACATAAACAACATCTCCATCCTACTTATGAACAACACAAAGAATCTCTAAATTATCACTTAAAGATACCACAACTTCATCAGCAATCACAGTTATAACATCAAAGTTAAAATACTTAGTACAATCAAACTTAGGATCATCCATTGTTTTTGGAGGAAAAAACATGAGGTTTACACACAATTATAGCCATAGCCCTTGTTGGGATTTTTCACCGGAAATCACCCGATAGAAGCGGAAGAACGCGATGATTTCCTCAAATCCTGTCCCAGGAGCAATTGAAGTAGAAATTGTAAAACTTAAAATTGAAATAGAAAGAGATTAAATTCTTACCCGGAATATCTCTTTCAAGAGATGGATGAAGACTGCAGAAATCAAATTAGATTCCCTCCTCGTTTTCGTACACGAGCGCCTAACGAACACCACAACACCACCCATGCTAGCGTTAGAAATTCACAAAATTTCGGAGAGGGAGGAGGCTAGAGAATTCGGTCAAATGGTGGCTCACACACTTATGTGTGTTGGCCGAATTCCCCTTAGGGTTTTAACCCTAGGGTTTCCAAATTCCCTTATGGGAATTTAGGCCCACTATGGCTTCTGTGTCTGTGTGCGCTTCCTGCTTTTAATTCAGGCCCAAACCTATTTTAATTAGTCTGGTTTAAATCAATTTCAAGCCCAATTTTAATTAACCCATGTATTTAATATATTACTCCAAGTAACATATTATTTAGACTTAAATTAAAATTAGTTTGACCAATTAATTTAATCCATCAAATTAAAATTAAGTCTTCACAAAACAAATTCATATGTAAACCTATACATATGAATATTTCCACCTAGGAAATAATTTCATAATTAATCCAATTAATTATGTAAAGCCAAGTATTAATTTTTTATTATAATGATCAATCCAATTGATCCTTATAATATAATTAATATATATACACCTCTCTCTCTAGTGTGCATACTCCAAGTATACGTGTGATTCCTTTAGTCGGTGTTCAGTTGCTCTATGTGTACGATCCCGTGGGCCCATCTTTATGTTGGCAGCGGGCCTTTCGCCCGTAGACTGCAGTTGGGCTCTAGCAAGCCACTGCAGCCCCCAATTAAGATGGAGATGGCAGTCTAACTGTTATCATAACCCTGTAGTTTAAACTTGTACATCCCATGACATTGATATCGGTGTCTAATAGAGGCATCGATTGATCACCCTCTTTTGTGTCGGACATTAACTTGATCTCGAACACACTGAAGCTCACAAACAAGTTCCCACGTGTTTGGGTGTGGCCACACTCTTATCAGTTACATTCATCAAGAGGCCGGTGATATCTTCCCAGTGGACTACTGAGTGACAAATCCCTTCTGCATATCCATAGCATTACCATGCTAAGTGACATACCCGAAAGTACCCATACTTGGCACCCTATTACAGGCCCTGTAGGCGTACCCTAAGTATGCGACCTCACATGTAACACCATCATATGGTCAGGTCAAAGGATCCATACAAGTACTACACGAGAATCATTTGTGATACTATACCATGTGGATTACTCGTTTAGTGGATCTATCCAGTACCATGCCCCTTATGCATGTACCCATTAACTTGGTTGACATTCCATGTCCAATGACCTGTAAGACACCGCCATACAACCAGGTTAATGATAGTCTCTTGTTCCATTCATTCCCATGACTGGAACAGACTACGGATCTATTCATGGTCATATCGTTTACCCTATCCATGGTCTTACTGCCAAGTGTATGACACTTGTCATCATGGATATAGATATGTCCATTGGATACTTCATTTAATATATTGCACAAGATAAATATAATAAATGAATTGATGCCTTTATTAATAACACAAATGAGTATAATACATAAATCCAATAAATGTATAATACAAGAACAAGGACCAATGCCTCGGGACTAAGGCATTTCCAACAGCCCTCTCACTCCCCACAGTTTCAAAAGAGAAACTACCTTGATTCTCATCTCTTTTAACATCTGAATCCATACAATCACTCTTGACCTCCTCTTCCATAACAACATCGATACCAACTTCCTCCTCTTCCAATACAAGAACATTGTCTTCCATAGCAACATCCTCCTTACACTTATTCTTACCCTTATCATCACCTTCCCTATCAACATCCTTATTTTCTTGAGTATCTTCATATTGAAAAAAAAAGTATAAATAAATAGAGTATTTAAATGTATAAAAAAAATTGTATAACTGTGGTATAATGGATGTATCACAAAGTATAACTAAGATATAACTAAAGTATAACTAATGTATAATTACTGTAATATTATATCTTAATATATAACTAAGGTATAATCACTATATTAGTGTATCTTAAGGTATAATAAAGGTATAATAAGTGTATCAGTAAGTATAACTAACATCTCAGATTTAAGAAAAGGTATAATTAGACTATCAGAAGGTATCGACGGTGTTCCAAAATGTATAACTAAGGTATAAATAAGTGTACAAGTAAGTATAACTAAGGTGTCAGTTTTACAAAGGTATAAACAGTGTATCAGAACGTATAACTAAAGTATAAAACAGTGTTTAAGATATTACTAAAGTATAACTAATGTATAGCAATTGTACAAAGGTATAAGTAAGGTATAATAAGAGTATCAAAGGTACAACTAAGTTATAAGTAAGGTATAATTAAGGTATAATTACTAAGAAAGGTACAATCAGTCTATCAGAAAGTATAAAAAAAGGTATAAATAGCGTACCAGCCGGTATAACTAAGGTATAATAAGTATATCAGTAAGTATGACCAAGGTCTCAGTTTTACAAACGTATAAATAGTGAATTACAATGTATAACTAAGGTATAAAACAGTGTTTAACTAAGTATAACTAAGGTATAAACTGTGCATCACAAGCTATAACTAAGGTATAGTCAGTTTTACTAACCTAATTAATATCATTCATAATATTATCCTCATCAGACACATCAACCTTATCCTCACTTTCATCAATTTCCGAACTTGATTTTTCATCATCACCCTCATCACTTGATTCCTTGACATCATCATTAAAAACAACCTAGAAAAAATAAATATTAATAAAAAAATTAAAGATATAATATAAAACGATGTAACCAAAGAATAATAAAAGATATAATAACAATATAAGGAATGTATAATCACGTAATAACAACAAAAACAAACTTTATTCAAAACGTCCCTTGTAGTTTCCTAAAAAAAATGAAAAATAACAAACAAAAGTTAAAACAATACAAAAACAAATAAAAACAAATTTATAAGAATAAAAGCATAATTGAACACAAATATCTGTTTATCAACACGACTGCTAATTTTATCCAACTTATGAATAACAATTCCAAATGATTACTCAACATATTTCGTCAGTGATGCAATCTCAGATAACACAGCTCCTTGACTAGAAGCCTAAGATTGAGATAAAGAACCTTTCAAATCACCATCACCTACTTCAACATCATCTTGTACATACGCACCATCACTATCACCTTCATCATTATGTACATGCTCATCTATTAAATTCAATTCTTGCAAAGAAAGCTTCTCTTTCACATAAAAATCTTCCAAAGAAAGTTGCTCAATCTCCTCATCAGTAAGATGTATTTTTTCAACCCCAACTAAAAAAAAGATAGGAAACAAAACATAACTAAGGTATAATTAGTGTATCACAAACTATGACTAACGTATAATCAGTGTTTCGAAAGGTATAACTAAGGTATAATCAATATATCAGTAAGTGTAACTAAGGTATAAACAGTGTACAAGTAAGTATAACTAAGCTCTAATAGTTATAATCAGTCCATCAGTAACTATAACTAAGGTCTAACAACTTTTACAAAAGGTATAACTAAAGTATAATCATTGTATCACAAGGTATAACTAAGGTATAACTAAGGTCTAATAGTTTTACAAAAGGTATAACTAAGGTATAATCATTATATCACAAGGTATAACTAAGGTCTACAGTTTTACGAAAGGTATAACTAAGGTATAACCATTATATCACAAGGTATAACTAAGGTATAATCATTGTATCAACGTATAACTAAGGTATAAGTAAAATCTGACAGTTTTACAAAAGGAATAACTAAGGTATAAGCATTGAATCACAAGGTATAATTAAGGTATAATCAACAACATACTGAACCTAAGGTATAACTAAGGTATGAGCATTGTATCACAAGGTATAACTAAGCATTGTATCACAAGGTATAACTAAGGTATAAGCATTGTATCGCAAGGTATAGCTTATGATCAGAGAAAGAAATATAACATACACTTTTTGCTGACTTGTTGAATATAAATTTGTCCAATTTTTCTCTCTGGAAGTCCTCATAATAAGTTTGCCAATTGAAAACCCTAGGAAGAAAGTTGGATCCCTTCTAGCTAACTCTGTAAAAAATTGCTCCATTATGTGCAGGACAACCCTCAGAAAACCAAAGCTGGAAAAAATTGGACAACCCTCAATCCTATATGACTAAGGCTTAGATCTAGTAATTCCAGTCTTCTTTAAAGAAAAAATGGTTGCATTAAAAGACTCGCAACCCCATACAGCCTTCACATAATCACCAGACTCTACCACATCAAAATAGTAACTAGGAATAGATTTCGAAAAATCTATCCCCATCAAGTAGAAACTGATAAAATATACAAGTGCAATCTTTAGACAATCTTTATCAGAATCAAACTTAATCTTAGAGTTACCATTAGAATCTTTCTTTAGAACTTCTTCGATATCTTTCTTCTTCACCTCAGTCTTCTTACCAAAATAATGGGCAAGCAATCTAGAACCCACACCAGTGGAACAAAGAACGAAATCATTGTCAACAAATGACTTCAAACTAGAAATCAACAAAAATTCTTCAACACCAAACTTTATCTCATTTCCGACGACCTCAATAATAATACTATCATTATCATCTTAATAAATCTCTCGTAACAATAGAGAATGGATCAACTACTTGGAAACCCTTAAAATAGGCAAATCTAAGAAATAGCCAAACATAGTTTCCTTAAACAGCTTAATCACTTGTTCAGGAAGATTTGATTTCAAGAATGTTAGCAAGTCATAATCAGAAAAAACAGAAACACGGCTTCCCCAATAATCATTTTTCTTATATATAGGTCTACCAGCCTGAAAATATAAAAAAAGACATCAAAAAATGTATCAGAAATATATAAACAATATAACAAACATATATCATGAACAATATAACAAACTACGATATAACTAAGGTATAAGCAGTGTATAACAACGTATAACTAAGTTAAAAACAATGCATATCTAAGATATAATCGATATATTAGAAGGAATCCCAAAAACTAATCTATAATCAGTGTAGCAGAAGGTATAACCAAGGTATGATCAGTGTAAAATAATGTATAACTAAGATATAATCAGTGTATAATTAATAATATAACTAATTAAGGTATAAGTAAGGTATAAACAATGTATAAATAAGGTATAACCAGTGATTATACAATGTATAAATAAGGTATAATCTGTGTATAATCAGTATATCATTAACAAATAAAATAAACTAAGGTATAAATAATGCATAACTAAGGTATAAACAATGTATCATTAATAGTATAGCAAACTAAGCTATAATCAATGTATAACTAAGCTAAAATCAGTGTAGCAAAAGGTATAACTAATGTATAATCAATGTATAAAAAAGGTATAACCTAGGTATAACTAAACTATAATCAGTGTATCAAAAGATATAACTAATGTATAATCAGTGTATAAAATAGGTATAACTAAGGTATAATTAGTGTATCATTAAAAAAAAAAAAAACTAAAGTATAAGTAAGGTATAATCAATGTATAAATAAGGTATAATTAGGCTATCAGAAGGAATAAACAATAACTATAGTATAATCAATGTATCAAAAGGTATAACTAAGGTAAAATCAGTATATCAGAAAGATATAACTAAAGTGTAATCATTATATCATTAAAGTATAATCATTGTATCATTAAGGTATAGCTAAGGTATAATCAATATACCAGAATGTATTCGTAAGGTATAATTAGTGTATCAGAAACATGCAACTGCTCTTTTTTTACATGCAGCATAGACTATGCATGCAGGATAAAACTATACATGCAACACAAATAATACATGTAGGAGAAACTACTAAACTCATAAATAATACAAAATCTTACCATAATCTTTTTTTGAACAACCTCATCTCTAACTTTTTCTTTATCACCACTAACCTTCGTCATCCCCTTAAAAATAATAAGCGACTTTTGAACAGAAACACTCTTACCCTTTTGAGAATCTAAGTTTTTAGAACCCTTCATTGTTAAAATATAAAACTGCAAAATAAACTACAAATTTCACCAAAAAAAAAAGAACCCAAATGAAAAACAAACAAACACAGGAAAAGAAAAAAAAAATACCTGAACAAATGCACAAAAATGACGAGGAAATCGTACAGCAAACAAAACCCACAAAGAAACGAGAATCGCAAAGAAGGAAATGATGATCAACAACGAAAGTAGGAAGAAAAAAAGTCGAGAGTGTGATTACACTGATAAAAAACCACAAAGCAGAAATGCATAAATACAAAAAGACAAATAAAACATATGAAAAGTGTAAAAAAGAAAAAAGTAACCGCAAAATGTAAAAAAAAAAAACACGTATTTCAGTAAATATGAAAATGTAAGGCCCAAAAACAAAGCCCAAAATAAGGGTATTTGTGATAATTTTCCAATTTCAAGTGTAGTATTTAGTTTTATAGAGGCTCGAACTCTACACCTTCCCATTAGTAAGAGATGCACCTACCATATGATGTAGTGGAGAAATATTATCAAAATTTGATCGGACCAGCTAGTTCAACTACAAACCTGCTATGGATGTAATCAATTTAGTATGAAATACCAATTTCATAGAAGATTGATAGTAAACAGTTTGATTAGCAATCGAACTGATGATCCGAATCGGTTGAACCTCAGTTTAAATAATATTTTTAATAAAATTAATTAAATAATATTGTTTTCATAAATATTTCGTTTAAATGAGCAGTAGAACCGGTTGAATTAAACTAACCGTGAGTCCAAACAACATTGATCGGAGCCTCTAGTTTACCGGATTATTGTAGGACCTTATAGTCACAGTTGAAAAGAAACCATGTCAGTCGACTCAATAATGAATACTCTTTCCTTCAGATTCATGCAATAATTGGAGATCGAGTTTCATTTCATCTCAAGTATTCAGCCTCCCGACAATGGCGAACGTCTCTGTCGCGGCGGAATGGCAACTGCTCACCGATTGCTTTTACCGTAAGCTTGAAATATACCAATTGCGGTGGAAACACATCGACTTGAGCCGTTACAAGGTGGCCTGCGCGCCATTCGGTGGTCCAATAGCTATAATCCGTGATGATTCTAAGATTGTACAACTCTACGCCGAGTCCGCACTCCGTAAACTTCGCATATTCAACTCCTCCGGTGTTCTCATCTCTGAAACCGTCTGGAAACACCCTGGTGGCCGCCTGATCGGCATGTCATGGACTGACGATCAAACCCTAATCTGCATAGTTCAAGATGGTACGATTTATCGCTATAATATTGATGCAGAGTGTCTCGAACCCAACTTTTCTATGGGGAAAGAGTGCTTTGAGCAGAATGTGGTGGAATGCGTATTTTGGGGGAATGGTGTGGTGTGTTTGACGGAGGCCGGAAAATTTTTCTGTGTAGCAGATTTTAAGGATATAAAACCATATAAGCTGGCCGATCCCTTGATTGGGATGGAAGAGGAGTTACCGCATTGCATAGCGGTGATTGAACCGCAGTATACATTGTCCGGGAACGTGGAGGTTTTGTTGGGAATTGGGGATGGGATTGTGATTGTGGATGAGGATGAGGTAAGACAGGTGGAGGTGAAGAGTAAGGCTACTACAAGGGGTGAGCCAGACCAGTTGCTATATCTTGGGCCAGTGCAGAAAATTGTGGTCTCATATGATGGGCAGTACTTTGCTTGTTTTACCCTTGATGGGACTCTTTTGCTGTTGAATTCCCACTTTGAATATGTCTATAAGTACCAATGTGAGGTAAAGCTCAATTGCTTCTTTTCCAATTGGTCGTTTATGTGGTATTGACTGTGCAATGCGTTTCCTTATATAACAATTGTTATTTCTTTCTTGTTTATCTTGCTCGTCTAACTCATACAGGTATATCTTATTTTGATATTGTGTATGAAAATGATGGATTCTTTGGTCATCTGTGATGGTAAAGAGTTTTACACAGACTCATATTTATCTTAGTTTTTTGTAGAAAGCTTGTAGGCTCTAATAGATTGTTTCTGAATTCATGGGATGTATATATGGCCTAAATTTTCAATTTCAGCTTTATCTATCTATTTATTTTATCTGGAGGAGTAACTCAAGCTGTATTTGTTTCTTCTTAAATCCCTTAATATACACAGTCAGCCCTTTCTCCTCAGCAGATGGCGTGGTGTGGGTTGGACAGTGTGCTTCTTTATTGGGATGATATGCTTTTGATGGTAGGTCCTTCTGAAGAATGTCTATCCTATGTTTATGACGAACCTTTGATTCTTATTCCTGAGAGCGATGGAGTGAGGATATTAACCAACACAACTATGGAGTTCCTTCAACGGGTACCTGATTCTACTGTGTCTATCTTTAAGATAGGAAGCACTTCACCTGCATCATTACTATTTGACGCATTGGATCATTTTGATAGGCGAAGTGCTAAGGTACACCACTTATTGTTTTCCGGATCATGATAATTTTGACAATCATGCCTTGTTTCTGCTTTATTTGGCTACACAACTTTGGATTGAACACTCACGAAAATGTTTGTGTAGTTTTAGTAAACGTTATTTTGTTTCTCTGGCTGAATTACCATCCACAATTACTATCCTTTTGTTTATCATACAGTTGGTAGTCTGTTTAAGCAAGCTATATAAGTTAATTGGCTCAATTTTCTATTGAGGAAATTCCCATTTTTCTTCGTCCACTAGGCTGATGAAAATTTAAGATTGATTCGCACATCGTTGCCTGAAGCTGTTGAAGCATGTGTTGATGCTGCTGGTCATGAATTTGATGTTTCCCGTCAACGGGCTCTACTAAGAGCTGCAAGCTATGGCCAAGCATTTTGTAGGTGACTTTGATTTGTTTCTGAAGTTGACACCATCAGAAGTTGTCAGTACCATATAAGGATACATTTTGAGGGTATTGCATGATAAATATGGCATTATTTGGTGTAATTCTGTTCTTATTAATTTATCTATCAAACTCACCAAATGCAGATCATAAGTAAATGAATTTCAGAAGGAGATTTTATATAATTATACTTTGCATATGTTAACCCTGTGAACGTACCATTAGGATGGTACAAACATTTATGTCTCCATTATATAATTGCACTGAAAAGAAGTTAACAAAGTACTTTAATTAGTAGCTGGGTCATGGTATCTTTGTTAGTTCTCATGCATTTGGAATGGGTATCTTGCATTCAGTTTTTGCTTGACAGTGGTAGTTCCAAGTGGGGAAGATTTATGATATAGGGGCTTATGGGCAGTATATTATATTCAATGCATAGTGTATGTAATTTACGTAGATTCTGTTACATGGACATGACATGATGACACTATTATTTGTGCATTCATGTCTTTTATTGGCATAGCTTATGTTACATTCTCTTTGTGCTTATGTATGGCTGGAAAGAGAAGCATAGGTTCTTCAAAACAATGTATTCAGGACCAAATATAATGCAATCTGATACCAGTGTGCAGTCTGCTGGAATTCCCGTTTTATAATGTGCATTCTGATAACTTTACAAGTGTACTTTCCATTTGATGATATCTGTTCCTAGTTTATTAATTATACATGTATGCTTCTTCCTATACTGATTTTCTGTAGTATATTGTGGTATGTAGGCTCTCTTTTTTTTTTACCTCGTCTGATATCTGTTCCTGGTATTGATATACAGTTGGCTTTGGGAGCAATTTTCAACGTGACCGCATTCAAGAGATGTGCAAAACTTTGCGGGTCTTAAATGCTGTGCATGACCCTGAGATTGGTGTTCCTCTAAGTATCCGACAGTACAAGGTTCAATCTGTCCTAATTGTGTGTCTGATTTCAATGTTCCACTTGCATGTGTTTCTTGAGATATGCTGAATATACCTCTTGCATTCAGTCCCTTACAGCTCCTGTGCTGATTGGTCGTTTGATTAATGCTCATCAACACCTTCTTGCATTACGGATATCGGAGTACCTCGGAATGAGTCAAGTAAGTATTGAACCATAAATTACAATTTTTTTCCCCATCATCTTTGTTTCTCTTTGTAGATGACTCTGGTATACACAATCCATCTAGCTAGGCTTGGAATTTGTCACAGGACAGGTTGCAGGCTAGCTATCAAGGTAGATTTTGGATTCATTTGATGACTGCTGTATAATTAGGCAAACACCTCAAATGGTTCAAGGTAGCTCCACAAAGCACTTAAAAAAACGTCCAAATGAGCAGAAAAATTCCAAACCTCGATTTATGAACTTCTATTTCATGTTAATTTGAGCAATAAGCTACTAACTAGCAATAATAATATGATAAGCAGAGTAATTCACTACTTAGAGTATAGTAGAGGGGCAAGGAAGGATGGGAAAAATGGGTAAGAATGGGATTATAATACTTTTCTTTTCAATTAGGATGTTACCAATGCTGAAATTGCTGTTGAACTCTCAAAACTAGTGCTAAGCTTCTAAGAATCTGAATGCACATGGAAAACAAGGACTAATAATATTCTAAACCAAGGTCTCAAATGAGACTTAAAGTTAATACAAAAGAAAACTTATTGATGGTCCAACACAACTAGAAATTACAAAATAGGTGAGTTCGAATTTAGAGCAGGATAAGCATATAAAACTTTCCATGTATGTCTCAAATAATCCTCATCTTAAATATAACGCATAATTTTAAGTTTCTTTTGTATTTATACTTAGTTTTTCTAGATTTTTGTTTTTGGCATTGAACTTGGCTTGATTTAATTGAGACAATATTCAACCTGGGTTCCAGTTGGTGTCTCTGAGACTTGACGGTTGACATCAATTCTTCTTGGTGTATTATTGGTTTCTTGAGTTGATAATTGACGTCAATTGTTCTTGGTGTACCACTTGTTTTGTGGGAGCATTAAAATATTGTGATTTATACTCTTTCAAAGCTTAAAGAATGGAGAGACTTGTTTATATTTGCTTGTAGTTGTATAGGTGGTTGACGTAAGGGGTTTGAAATCTGAAATATAGAGAATAGATGTTCATAAATTTCTGAAGGCAATATGCATTGGGTAAAAATGTAAAAATGAAAATAGGAGTATGTATTTCTTATTTTCTCTATACATATACTAAAGTCTATAGGAAAGTACATAATTATTTTCATCAAAAAAAATCGGACTTAGGAGAAAAAAGGGGTTAAATATGCCTATGGCTCCTGAATTTCAAATCTTAGCATTAAAATCCTTGAACTTTGCTACTTTGTACCTTTGTCCAACGAAAAAAAATTGTTGGCCATGCGTTTGATCCATTACGAAGCCTTATCAGACCCCACTAACTTGGTTTCCATATTTGTCCCTTCTCCAATTTCTATTTTTTTTTAAAACTTCAACACTTATCATTCTCTCTCAAAACTCTCTCTTAGTCTCATTTTGTTTATGATTCTTTAATATTTTATTTCCATAATCTGCTTAGTTTCAATTAAGAGAAGGAGTGCTAGTGTATTTGTTCTTCTAGAATCCTATTCAAAAGGACGATGATTTCATTCATAAGCAAGTATTATTTTACCAAAAAATTCTAATAGATTCAAAGTTCTCTCTATCGAGCTCCAACTCATGAGTATCTTGTCTATCTCGCTATCGGAAACCATTAAATATATATTTTTTCTTTTTTGTAATTCACGGTTGCATGTTGCTTCAAATTGCTTTTATGTTGGCAGGAGTTAGGCAATTGCTTTGTTATCGTATTGTGAACTGGCTTGATGACCGTGATGTAGATAGTCTTTTATTGATCTAGTACGAATCCATTCTGTGAATTAACTATTCCTTCCTAATGTTGGTATAGGAGGTAGTAATAATGCATTGGGCATGTTCAAAGATAACAGCTTCTCTATCAATTCCTGATGGAACTCTTCTTGAAATCTTGCTTGATAAGGTTAGTTCTTCCTTTAACTATTTATCAGCTATCTTCAAAAATCTAGTAGGCTGCTTAAGTTACCAAGTTAAAAATTGTGGTCATTTGTTGCAGCTAAAACTAGCAAAGGGTATATCATATGCAGCAGTTGCTGCCCATGCTGATAAGAGTGGCCGCCGGAAGTTGGCTGCTATGCTTGTTGAAAATGAACCACGCTCCTCCAAACAGGTTCCTCTTTTGTTAAGCATTGGGGAAGAAGATACAGCACTGACGAAGGCAATTGATAGTGGTGATACTGACCTTGTTTACCTTGTTCTGTTTCATATTTGGCTCAAGGTATTGTGTTTACAACTTATATTTATTGTGCCTATAAGGCCCAACAATTTCTATGGGGCTGTATCAGAAATTGATGATTAATTAATTGTTTTTAATGTATTTGTACTTTATGCAGAGGCCAGCTTTAGAATTTTTCGGGACAATACAAGCCAGACCAGTAGCACGTGATTTGTTTATAGCCTATTCTCGGTAGGTACACATTCAGTGGTCATTTCTTTTACAAAATTTATGGTTTTCATTATTTTCTCCTTTATGATAAGCGTGATGAAGCATGTTTGCAATGTGTGACAATTGAATGTCTGTACTGCATTTGAGTTATTCTGATTGCTTGTAGCTCAAGTGCAGCTGTAGGCAATGCAAGTTGGAAGGGATGTGTGTGTGTTGACATGGGATATGAAGTAGACGTCTGTGTTGTTGATTGTTTGCGATGATGGGTGATGTAATTGACTGTAGGACCTTAATATATAGTAGGTATAATACATAAATGCCCTTAATCTTGTCATGATTTGCCATTTGGCACCCCAAACTTTTTGAGGGACCTTTCTCACATTAATTTGCCATATATGTTACTCTGGCACCCTTATTTGCTAATTTTTCTTTTCATCTTACATAGATCACTACCGTTGGATGTTATTTGTCATTGCTAGTAATGGGAATCCCTAAAACTAAATTAGAGATCAATTTTTTTCCTCATTCCTATTATCTCTCTTTAGGTTCTTGTCCATCGTTCCTCTTTTCCAAGTTAAAAACCTCAGCTATACAGATAAAAAAATCTTTCAAAAAAAAAAAAAAAAAAAAAAAACCTCTTTGTTCACCTCTTTCCAACCTGTTAAAACACAAAGAGTTTCAGAATATAGCATTATTGTTGTCATAAACTAATGCAAGAAGCGATGAAGAATTTACAGCAGCAAAACCCAAATCACCATCCACGCACTGAAAAAGCAACAAATGGTTATTCTATTTCTATGAAGCATTGAAACTCTAAGGCACTCATGCTTCAATATTTCGTTTTCATTTTGGAAATGGAAACTCGCAGAAACTAGTACGATACATTTATGGGCACAATTCTGTAAATAACAGAAGTTGGAAAATCGTTTCCTAAGATTTAGGAACCACTTCTGGAAAAATTGCTTCCAATTCTAACTACAATTCTGCCACACAAAAACTTCTTCAATTCAAAACTCTCAATTGATAACTTGCAATTTCTTTTGAACAGGAAGTTCATGTTTTCTTGTTTTCTTCATCGTGTTTCCTATCTTTCAATCGGTTATCATTTATGGTAAATTGGTTTTATAATTGAAAAATAATTTATGAACTAAGTGCGTGTTGTTTTTCTATCTTCTATATGAATAAAATTATGCGAATACATCTTTGTATTTTAGATATTTATAAATATATCCCTCTATTTTTATTATTTACACAATTCCCCCCAGTTTCCGTTTCAGTTTCAATGCTACATGTTTCTGTTTTATACATCTTGGATTTGTAATCCTGTGCGCAATCCTCCTAATTTTCGCCCAAATCTTGGATAACAAATGAAGAAACTTCAGCAATGGTAGATTATATAACATTTGCAGCAAATTCCCAAAACACAACCAATGGTGCTTTTGATTCCTATCATTTTATTACTTGTAAATCAGGTTATATTCATTATGTAGTAGTCGTTTTAGCCCATCTTCCTTTGATGCGAAATCAGCTTTGTCAGAATTGAAAATCTTAGCATTAACAAGAATGCATCGTCCCTTTCATTGAGGGGATTTCGAGATCTTAGCTCCTCCGACCATTTTCATGAACGTTGAAGTGGTTTTGAGATAAAAAAATGTTGGAGCTTTAAATAATAAGATTTTTAAGCACTTATTTAAATTTGGGGGGTTTTTTCATCGGACCAACCATGGAAATTTGAGTGGAGAAATTGGTGTCTATGTGAATATTTTCAAGAAGAGAAGAATTTCTAGTGACTTTGAAGTGTTTAGGTGGGGAAAACCATCCGTGTTTTTCTCTTGGTTGGTGTCTACGTGTAGTGTCATGTCAACAATTAATGGTGTTAGAGTAAAATATACGGCAAGTTGGGGTGTGTAAACCTTCTGACCAAAAATCCCTCTTGTGCTTGAAGTGTGCACAATACAAACCCACTCTACCTTGTGTTTAAAATTCATTTGTATTTGGAGTTGCTAGTATTTGAGCAGTTGTTCTCTTGGTCTACGAGGCTTTGATACCGTGTAAAAGAACCAAAAAACTAAAAAGCTTAAGTTGATAGGTAAAGCCCAAAATAGTTTTGTTATATCTACAAGGCTTAATGCAGTGGAACCATGAAAAATGTGATCCTTTGAGCTGTTGCAAACTGCAATCTAACTTATCAATGAGCATATTCCAAACTAGAAACATGTCTTTGTCCTTTAGGTGATTCATGTTATATGACTATTGTTATTGTTATAAGTGAGTTTTTAACGAGTGTATTGCAAAATTGTAAAAAAATTATCTTTGTCCATAGGCGCATTCATGTGATTTGATTATTGTTGTTACAATTTAGAGCATATTGTAAAGTAAGAAACATGTCTTTATCCATAGTTCATTCATGTAATATGATGAATGTTATTGTTATAATTAGGGACCCATTTTTCGTTATGTTTTGGTGCATTGATTTTGTTTAATGCTTCATTGTTTTGTGCTATTGTCAGCCAAAAACTTCTGAGATTTTCTTTATTTTATTTTGTAAATGTATCTTTATATTGGCATGATTTCTCATAGGTGTTACAAGCATGAATTTCTGAAGGACTTCTTCCTATCAACCGGGCAGCTTCAAGTAGGTTTGAAGTTTCTAATAGTGGCTAATTTGTGAACATTTTTCTATGGGATTGATGAAAAAACACTTTGATATTATACAACTTCGGATATGAAAAGATTAAACTGAAAAACAAATTTTACACAAATAGATTCCATAATGGTGTGGGACAGATTTCAGAAATTCTGATTTTAAGCTGTATTCTCATTGCCAACCTAATTTGGCCACTTGATCTGAACATTCTTGTAGGATGTGGCTTTTCTTTTGTGGAAAGAATCATGGGAACTAGGGAAAAATCCAATGGCAAGTAAAGGATCTCCTCTCCATGGTCCACGGATAAAGCTCATTGAAAAGGCGCAAAGCCTTTTCTCTGAGACTAAGGAACACACCTTCGAGTCCAAAGCTGCTGAAGAGCATGCAAAATTGTTGAGGTAGGGGATTCCATATATTAATGGGTCTAATTTCCGCATGAGTAATTAATTTTATTAGTACTATTGATTTCATAATGTTGCAAGATATTGTGTTGCTACTGTTTTATGCAGTTTACACATCAGCCCCAAACAAAATCTGGGGCATTCTAAATTATTTATCTTGGCGATTAATTGTAAACTCTTTAGTTTCTCATTTGTTACCATTTAGCTATTGATATTTGCAAGAAATTGTTTCTGGCCTTTGTCAACCCATAACTTGTGTTTTTTATTTCTTACTTACTAAATAGTTTTTGGGTTAAGGTACCAAAATGCCCTCAAGGTTATGTGGAAGTTTGGGCTCTACCCCTAAGTTTAAAATGGTTCTACATGATGGTGCAATTTTGGACTTCTGTAATGGGATTCAAGACTAAAACCTGCTAGGCCTTTTTACTATGCCACATAGGATGCTGACTGGAATAATTATTCCAATCAGCGACCATCATGTGGACTCATGAGACCCACTTGGATTTGGACCAAAACGACAACCCGCTTCCTCTACAATTTGGAATCGTCGACCCAGCTACTCCCACCAATTTCTGCAATTTTGGACTTCTGTAATGGGATTCAAGACTAAAACCCGTTAGGCCTTTTTACTATGCCACATAGAATGCTGACTGGAATAATTATTCCAATCAGCGACCATCATGCGGACTCATGAGACCCACTTGTATTTGGACCAAAAAGACAACCCGCTTCCTCTACAATTTGGAATCGTCGACCCAGCCTGCTCCCACCAATTTCTGCAACCTGAAAATCCTTTCTCTTAATTCCCGAAAATATTTGATCTTTAATCGTTTCTTTCCTGTATTTTCTGTTAATTATGTGCATATTAAGCCAAAAAGATAAATGAATCAGGTCCTTTGTTGAAACAAAGACTTGTTCTCAAAGAGACCAAATTAGGCCAATTTTTATCGCAGCCACAATCATCATAATTCATCGAACCATTGTCAGAGGTATTGTGGAAAAGGGAATTCAATCCAATGGGTTCAATACCCATTTGGGTTCTCATTTGATTGGGGAATCCAATTGAACTGCAGTAAGAGTATTTTCAAGACAGATTAATTTGGTTTTAAGGATTATCTTCTTCATATTTTCTCCAGCATCAGGGTTCATGATTTTCGACTCTAATGGAGGAAAGAGAGACAAGGGAAAGTGAGGAGTTAACAATAATAATAGGTTTGGGTGGTTTTATTCAATTATGGGGGAAAGGATTTTCAGGTTGCAGGAATTGGTGGGAGCGGGGCAGGCCAACAAATTTGGATTGTAGAGGAAGCAGGTTGTCTTTTTGGTCCAAATCCAAGAGGGTCCCAGGCCTCCATGTGGCGGTCAATGATTGGAATAATTATTCCAGTCAGCATCCTATGTGGCGAGTAAAACGGGCTAACGGGTTTCAGCCCTGAGCACCGTGAATTGCGCCATCTTGCTACCATAGGGGCTTAATTGAACCATTTTAAACCTTAGGGGTAAAGCCCAAATTTCCTCACAACCTTGAGGGCATTTTGGTGCCTTAACCCCATAGCTTTTTAATGCATTTCTCTATAAGAAATATTTCTGGGAGAATGGCTTGGGTTCTGTTGCAATCATTTTTAAATACATTACTTGAAAATAATTTTTTTACCGTCTGGATCACAGTAATAAGGATCAATTTTCTTTCTATGGAAAGAGCTTTAAGATATTTAAATGTATTTGAACTTTATATATTAACATCTATTAGATATGAAACAATGCAAAATAATTAGATTTGGGGATTTCCAGTAACAAGCTAGAGGTGACAAATGCTCTAAACTGGTAATGTGCGCTTGTGGCAACACTAAGTGGTACATACTTGAATAGTTTTCTTTAATAAATTTGGTTATTCTTTTAATAAGATTTGGATTTTGTAGTGTTGAAGTTAACATGATGGTTCATGATAAAGTAATCTTATTGTTAATTCAAAATGAATGGTTGAGATTGAACTATTGAACAAATAATTAATCACTTTCGATATGCCAAATTTTATGAAATAATTAATTTCAACAGTGGATTCAAATTGAATGGTTCAGATTACTTTAACATGACTGATCATGGTTACTTGATAAACATGATAGGATTTAAATCTTTACTCATAAATTTGTAATTTTCTAGAGAACAAGTTAACTTCTTCAGGAAAGGAAGTCATTACCTTGAAAATGGCTTGATTTTCTTTTTGGATCAGGAGGTTATTTTCTGTTGATCAATTTCCTGTGATCACACCAAAATGCAGAATGAGCACTACCTAAATTTGCCCTAACTCACAGCTTTTGTCAAATTGATTGAAACTAGCAATAAGAGTAATATTTCAGCTTGGAAAGTTCTCAAGCTTAAAGTATATGTTAATGTTTCCTGTACATTCACTTATAAGTGCCAGTTATTCCTAAATGCAAAGTATCAGTTGTCTTGAATATGATTTGCTTTTCAATTTTTTTGTCATTTTCTTGATAACTGTACTTTTACTCATCCTGATTACTTGTAAATTGTGCAGAATTCAGCATGAGTTAGAAGTCTCGACGAAGCAGGCAATATTTGTTGATTCTAGCATCAGTGATACTATTAGAACATGCATTGTGTTAGGAAATCATCGAGCTGCAATGAAAGTGAAGACAGAGTTCAAGGTCCATATGGCGTAGAGTGATCCTTTCTTGTACTGACATCCATTCAATTAAGATCCCCATTCATTTTATTGGTGTTACTGTCAATGTCTCACAGGTATCTGAGAAGAGATGGTACTGGCTTAAAGTTTTTGCTTTGGCAACTATCAGAGATTGGGATGCCCTTGAAAAGTTCTCCAAGGAGAAGAGACCACCAATTGGTTAGATTTCTTGTTTAATTGAAAACTAATACAAAATGTTTGGATTGGGTAATATGCACTATGGGTCAGGGAACTTGTGGAATTATTTCTCCTTTTAACTTAGTCTTTGACCTAAAAAGCTACTTCTCCAGTGAATGTCAGCTGAAAATTGGAATCAGTTGATGTTTCTTTTTGGAGTTGAATTTGAGGTAATGTTGTCACGGTCCCATCGATCGAGTTATGGATCCTTGAACCTTATAGTAGAAACTAATTTGGAGCTTGTTAGGAGAGAACTCCACGATCTCTAGAACTCATTAAGAGAGCACTCCACAATCTCTACAGCTCGTTAGAGAGAACTCTAATTTCTGTTATTTTTTTGTTTTAATTGCTTAGCTGTTATTGATTGGAATACTCCTTTTTATAAGGGTATAAAGAAAGACTAACTAGGAAATGAACTTCTAATCTAAATTGGACTTCTAATGAAAGGCAACTGGGAAATAGGAATTGAAGAGACTCCATGGGCCTTGAGAGTACTGGGCTTGACTAGATGAGGGAGTACATAAGTGGGGTTGAACCCATGTAACACAAAACCAATTGGCTTATGTTAAGGTCCAATCTACACCACTTATATATCACTCTTCATTCTCATTTATTTCCGATGTGGGATTCCCTAACATCTCCAACACTCCCTCTCAAGTGCAACTGGGCCTGGACCAGTTTTCACTTGTCTATCTCTTTTGAGGTCCAAGGGGTCTAGTTTTCACTGCTAGCCCAAACTCCACCAGGACTTTAAACACGGACCCAGGATCTTTTTCGACTGTCAGGCCTTCTTCTGCTCTGATACCATGTCATGGAACCAATTGACCTAAAAACTTAAGCTGATAGGTAAGCCCAATAATAGCTTTTATTGTCATGGAACCAATTGACCTAAAAACTTAAGCTGATAGGTAACGCCCAATAATAGCTTTTATTACTATCTCTGACACTCCCCCTCACGCGAATGCCCCTTCGGCTTGAAACGTGTACAACACAGGCCCACCTTGCCATGTGTTGAATTTTTAATCAACAAATGGAGCTGTCAGGATTCGAACCCTCGACCTCTAGGTCTAAGCGGCTCTGATACCATGAAGAGACTCCATGGGCCTTGAGAGTACTGGGCTTGACTAGATGAGTGAGTACATAAGTGGGGTTGAACCCATGTAACACAAAACCAATTGGCTTATGTTAAGGTCCAATCTACACCACTTATATATCACTCTTCATTCTCATTTATTTCCGATGTGGGATTCCCTAACATCTCCAACAGGAATAACACAGGTTGATTTCGAATTTAGTAGAAATAAAGCTATTAAAGAAATAACAAAATACTGAACTAATTAGGGCTCTAAAACAGGCTATTAGAGAAATAAGAAAAGATACTATTGATGAGGATTCAGAAGGTAGTCCATTCCCTAACAGAGGTTTAGTGTTCATCTACGAAATTGGAATAAGTGAAATTTTAAGCAAGTGTAGCAATTACCTTAATGTGATTCATGACTTAGCAACAGGTCCTCAAGATATGGAAATCATGTTTACTAATTCTTTTTCAATGTTATAGAATGTGTCCTCTGATATTTGACTACGATATGATATCTTTGTTTCTAGTTTTCATTCTTTTCTTTGGGCATTAATTAGGTTACAGACCTTTCGTGGAGGCATGCATAGATGCTGATGAGAAGGGAGAAGCTCTTAAATATATTCCAAAACTTGCAGATCCCAGAGAGAAAGCTGAGGTTACTATTGTTTATTCTTGGCATGTCTATCATTTCAATCATAATTCATTAATGAAAAAGTAAATTTAATAATCTATTCCTTATTCTCACAGGCTTATGCTCGGATCGGGATGGCAAAGGAAGCTGCAGATGCTGCATCTCAGGCAAAAGACGGAGAATTACTTGGTCGATTGAGATTGAGTTTTGCACAAAACACTGCTGCTTCATCAATTTTTGATACTCTACGGGATAGGCTGTCCTTCCAAGGCGTTTAATGAACGTGATCATAGTTATGCCCTCTGATTTTGTTAATATACTTTTTTGACTTTGCTGTGTGCTCACAATGCGTATTTTTTATTTGATGTGAAAGTGTATTATAGGCATTCTGTTTGTTCACTTGATACATTTGGTATCAAGACATGCCAAATCTAAGCTCGTTTACAAACCAACAGAAAACCTTGGGCTAGAATTTCCCATTCACAAGCCGAAATGAGCCAATTTTGGCAATTCTCGAGGTTTCGGGAGTTGCCATTACCTGAAATGTAGGAGATGGAACAGATTATTGTTTTTAATCATCTGATGTCTGGCTTGGTAAAGTTCTTTACTTGATCTGGGCTTAAGTATTCCTTCCGATATGTATAGAAAAGTTGCTGATTATATGGATGCATCTTGGTCGGCGCTGGGATTTATTTAAAAGCTTGCTTCAAACTTTCTTCAGAATGTTGCTGTGAAGATTGATGGTTCCCTTAGTTATTCTGATACTGGTATATCAATGGCAGTGGAAGCTCATTTGGTGCCTCAAAGCTCTGCATAGAGTCGGGTACCTTTTCTGAATTTCCCTTCATAGTAAGATTGTCAATAATGCTGAAAGAACCAATTGATATTTGATGGTTTGTATACTTCGCCTTGAGAGATTTGGCTCATTCTTGTTTGAGGCTGTGCTTGGATTATTGTTTTCAGTGCTGTGTATATGTTGAAAATATAAGAGAAAAATGCAGGACTTTGTTCGCTAATTATTTGCTCTGTTTTTTTATTATGTTGGTGATTGTTCATCGAGGCCAATGAGCTATTATTAGACTATTAAATGATAAACTTAGCCTTAATATTTCTTTGCTAAACTCTACTTTTTATACCAATATTTTCTCTTGTCTAATTATTATAGTTTAATATAGAATTTTTTGCATGAATACTAAACATATGCCCTAATATACACAAGGGAAAATTTGAGAAAAATCTGTAGAAGTGTTAATAAAGCAAAATTTTGTATTAAAAAAAAAGAATAAATTGATAATCTAGAAGGTGTATGATAAAAAATAGTATATTTTAAAAGACTTGTATTCTTGTCTTGTTTTTTTGAACAGTATATTATTGTCTTGGTTAAAATGAATACATAGTGACTTGAATGGACTGGGCAGAGTCATAACATTTTCTTCATGGGATCTAAATAATAAAAGATCATAAAGGTAAAGCATATAATTAAGAAATTGCACAATAAAATAAAATAAAATAAAATAAAACATGATAATATTCTTATTTTAATTGGATAATATTTTTATTCAGATTGTAAATTGTGTTCTTTGAAATTTACAGAGTAACGTATGTTAAGTCAATTATGAGATTTTCACTTAATTTTGCAAATTGCAATAGTTCATAGTTCTATGTGGATTGTAATGATTAATTATTTTAATAGAAATCTAAACCTATATTTTAAATAACGTAGTATATACCATGTCTTGGATCTTGAAGTTTTAACTTGGGATGTGTTTGATAGGCGGGATTGGGAGCGAGGGAGGATCAATGCATGTCTGTAGACTGAATTTTTGTTTGCGTGCTTTTCATTTTTCTCCCTTCCCATTTGCCCTGTGAAACACACCCTTAATGTTCTGATCTTAGGCAAAAGAAATGACGGAAGAGAGAATTAATTCTTCTTCTTTTCCTTCTTTTCTTGTATTTTTCTCTTGTTCTCATCCCTTTTAACTTCACTTTTAGCTTTGTGAAGGGGAGGAAGAAGGAAGCTTTCTACTCATCCTTTCTTTGTTTTTCATTTCTTCTTGGTTTCTCTTATTTTATTTTGTGTCTTGGCCATACTTTTTATCTGTTATAAATTGGTGTTTAAGCTCCTAAATATCCAAGTTTACACTATATGCTCAAAATCTCTCAAATTTACTTTTCTTCAACATCTTCACTTTGTGCATAAGGGATTTATTTTAGCTTATGTGGGTCAATACAACGTAGATATGCGTTTATGCAGGTCAATACAGTGTAGATATGCAAATCTACGCCTTCATGAAATGATATTTTTTGATCTAACTATAGTTGGAAATAGTCTTTGGATGAGAAATTTGCATTTTCAATGCAGATTTACAACAATGAGATATCGTACTTCAGTTTGTTAAGTAAAAATATTATGGCTTATAATGTTTTATATAGCATTTTTGCTATCTTTTTGTGGTTATTTTATCATTCCCTTTAGTGGAACAATTTTTTTCTACTGTGCAATTCTTACCGACATAGTATAGATCTTAGCATGGTTTTCAGACCCGGACTGGTCATCGAACCGGTGAAGGGATGGATTCGTGGATTTTGGATTAAACCGGAATAAACCGGAATCGAACCAGATTTAATAAATATATTAAAATATTAAAATATTTTATTTTTATATTTATAATATATAAAAATTTAAACATTTTTATTATAATTCTTTAAGTTTAAGCATTTCAAACACAATATAATAATTAAAAAGCTTAATTTATGAAATATAGTTACAATTAAATGTCAATTTAATTTAAAGTAATATAAATATACAACTTATATTCTATTTTAATTAAAAACACCTCAAAATAATAAATTAAATTTTTAATTCAAATATTAAAAAAAAATATCTAGTCGAACCAAAAAACCGATCCGGTTCACAGTTTTTCGGTTCGACCATCCGGTCTGACCGAAAATTGATCGGTTGTTGATCAGAGTGAAAACCGGACACAAACCGACCGGACAGACCTCCAGTTCCGGTCGAACTAGGTCCGACCGACCGGTTCGGTCTGGTTTTCACAACTATAGATCTTAGTGAGGATTTTTTCTATATAATGACCCTAATTCTACCAAAAAGATAAGGAGAGAGAAAAAAGCGGGTGGTCTCAAAGAAAGCCATTGCAAGCTAGCCTACATAGCCAGCGTGCATGTCCATCCCCTTAGTCTTTTGAGATGAAAGTTCTCTGATTCATGAATTTCTATTGATCGCCATGTTCCACCTTGAGGAAGCAGTAATGACCATACGCTTCTACTGGTTCCACACTACAATGGAATGAAATTCATAATGCAGTGAAAATAGAGCCTGCTTAGAGTGCCCTTCCCCATCCTTTAAATGAATTGGCTGTAGAAGCTATCATTGCTGATGGAGAGGGGAAGCAAAAGTGTATTTTCTAATGGAATGAATATATAAAGCTTTATATGTAAACAGACACTTTAACATAAGTGTATTTTCTAATGGCTCTTTTTCTGTTTGGCCTCCTTAACTATGGTAAAGTACCAATTGCACGTATAAAGTTGGAAAAAGTAGAATTTTGGCACCCCTTTTCTGCATATATGTTTTGCACAGTTAGGGAGTGAACTACACACGATGATGACATGGCACATGACCATTCGATGAGTGACACCTGTCATATTTTTTTCACACATCAACGCAAAAAAGAATAAAATAAGATTGAAAATGTTATATTAATTAGAACTAGTTGTACCCTAACTCTCACAAATTTTTTCATCCATCACATTTTATTCTAATTTTCAACAAGCTAAAAATTTCCTTTCTTTCTTATCTGCCGATGCAGATATGTTGCTTTGCTTTACTTGTTTTTTTTTTTTTTGCCCTTTTGTGTTGTGGTGTGTTGATTCCTAGGCCATAAATAAAAGATTTTGCAGCCGATTCTTCCGCTATTCGAATGCTCTTCCATGGATTTCAATTTTGAAATGAAAAAAAAAAAAAAAGGTTTTTAATCAATTATGAAAAGATTTGGGTGGCGTTTGGTACATCGTAATGTAATCCAATGCAATCAAGTAAGTAACGGAATCAAAGTTTTAGTGTAATAGATTTTTGGATTAGCAAGTTAAAAAATTTAATAAAATGTAAATATCACTACATTACCATGTTTTCGTTTACATAAATGTAATCACAAAAATATGCACTCAATAAATGATTAAATTATATAATTATAGTAATGTTATTGCTTGGAATAATGGAAAGAATCCCCATAAACCAGTGTAAAAAGAAAGATGCATATACGTTAACATTTGCAAATTGATTAATTCATTTCAAATTTTAAAAAAATAATTAAAGGCAAACCTTTTTTTTTTTTTTGTTCGGCTACACAACTATTAATTTAAAATATTGAGCTAGTGAGAATCGTGGAGGAGAAGAATCAAATTTGAGGTTAAGGATTTTGATTATAACATGGGTTGTATAATGAGAATTTAGTCCTATTTTCTTGATTTACAATTACGGAATCTTGAGAAGAAAAATTTTGTGATAGATTGACCTATCAATTACAATGAGAATAGGTTTTCATATATCTCGGACCTAATTATCTAGAGTTCTTTTTTGTTAAAGAGGAGGAGAAAGTTCACGAGCTTTCTTTTCTTCATATCTCTCTCTTTCTTTTCGCTTTGCTTCTACTTAATTTACTTGAAATAATTTATATTTTGATATTTTTTAGTTTTATCCTTAGAATTGGTTTTCACATTTGTAGATCTACTCCAGCACAATAAGAATCAGATAGCTTTTCTCTAGTGTGTTGATCGTCATGTGTTCTTAATCAAAGATTCTTTGAAATAATTATACTTTATGTACCCAAATCTATTTTGTTTATGCAATATCTAAAAGATATTTTCAGAACTAATAAATCGTATAATGTTATGTGAGAAGTGAGAGTTCTTATTCCTGTGGATCTTCGATATTGTTTGATGGAGTTTAATATAATATATGATTGAGTGTTATTTTGTTTCTTCAATTAATTTATTTTATGTTTTCCTTCTCACAAAAAATGTGAGATTCCTCTCACCAATAACTGTGAGTTCTCTCTTACCAATATGTGTGACTATTTTTGTTATTTTTCTTTTGTTCAAAAGCAAGCCAATGAGGTTGATTAGTACCTAGTTACAACATATTTGAGATGAGTCTACTGTGCACCGTATGTAGTTCATCTTCTTGATTTTAGTAAAACAATTAAAAAAAAAAAAATTACAATGAAAATAAATGGAGGCTACCAAACAGTGTAAAGAGCCTCCAATATAATGAGCACTCAATTACAAGCCCATTTTCTCTTACCAAAAGGCCCGACGCGGAAGTTCCACATTTCCCAGCTTTAGGTATGCAATGGGCACTTGCAATGGTTGAAGGGGGTCAAATGGAAAACTAAGGCAAGTTTAGGTGTATGTTTATGTATTAAGGAAAACAGAAAAAACGCTTGATGATCGGACCCATGAATTTGAAACTAATCTTTAGTTGAAGAGCAAAAAACAAACCTTGGAAAACAAAGGCAAAAGAAGTTCTATTAGGGGTGTTAAAAAAAAAAAAAACCCGAAAAACCATGAAACCGAACTGAAACCAAGCTAAAAATATGGTTAGCCGAAACCGATGGAATAGTGTACGGTTTTTATTTTTAGAAATTAACAGCTACGGTTTAGGTTTAGGTTTTTACATCGAAAGTCCATGTGGACTCGCGGTTAACCGACTTTTTACAAATTTTTTTTTTTTTAAAACTATATATATATATATATATATATATATATATATATAGGTAATATGGATAATAAGTGAAACATTTAGACCTTTGATATTATTTTACTTTCTTACTGTACAACACCAAGTAGTCTCGGTCACTCCTTTCCAATCTAATCTCCTCTCAATTTTTAATTTCACACTCACTGAAAAACGAACAACGAAGAACAATTTCATTAATTAATATTTGATCTTGTACAACAATTTCTATGTTTGGAAATATTTTTTTATTAATATTTTAATTATTAAAGTTTATGGTTAAAATACTATTTTAATTAATAATTAAAATTATGGTTTGTAATTTTATATTTTTATTTGATATTTGAGATTTATGGCTATTTATTTGATGTTTCAAATATTATAAATTTAGTAAAATTATAATGTCTATTTCGTAAATGGTTAACTGTAACGAAATGGTTAACCGACTAATGGTTAACCGAATTTAATGAACAGTGTATGATTAGTAAATTAAAAAAACTGTTTAAATGGTTAACCGTTTATAGAAATCCATATGGATCGGTTAACCTACCACGTGCACCACTGAGTTCTATTATGAATAAAGAAACAAAAACTTGGAATAGGAGGGGGAGTGAAGCTTTTGCAGAGTTAAAAATGAAGTGCCCGTATTGCTCGGCGGCGCAAGAGCGTAGCGGGAGCGGAAGCAGCGGGCGGTCAATAAGTGAGTGTACATCGTGCGGGAGAGTAGTGGAGGAGCGTCAATTCCAACCTTACCATGTATTTCACATCCGAGGCCAAGACAACCCTCTCTGCCTTGTTACTCCCGATCTTCCAACTTTTCATTACCAAGGAGACGATGACGACCCCTTTCAACCTATTGGCTTCATCACCGCTTTCTCCTCTTGGTCACTTGAGCCTACTCCACTCTCCCTCCGCTCCTCCCTCTCTTTCTCCGGCCACCTCGCTGAGCTTGAACGAACCCTAGAACTAACCTCATCTTCCAATTCCAGTTCCAATTCCAATTCCAGTTCCTCCACTGTTGTTGTTGATAATTTGAGGGCTTATATGCAGATTATTGATGTTTCATCAATTTTGGGATTGGATTTTGATATTTCCGATCATGCTTTTCAATTATTCAGGGATTGTTGCTCCGCTACTTGTTTGAGAAACCGCAGCGTTGAAGCCCTTGCTACTGCTGCTCTTGTTCAGGCTATCCGTGAGGCCCAGGAGCCCCGAACCCTTCAGGTTACATTTGAATTTAACCATTTGAATTTTTCTTATCTGAATCTCAAAAGATCATTAAGAAAGAAAACATGAAGGAATGCAAACCTTGTAAATTAGAAATTGATATTTGAGATTACCCAACTGATTTAACGATTTGTTTGCTTTTTTGAACTGATTACAGATTCTGGATATGTGAAATGAATTAATTAGTTATTAATTGAATTGTTTGATATTAAAAATAATTTTGAAACAAAAGTGTAAGTGAATTTGGTGGTTATTGAATTGAATTGAGGGAAATGAATTCTTTTGTTGCATGAATTTTTGTTCCAAACAAGGCTATATGTTTTGCTTGCTTAGGTAAAAATGATTTGTAGTTAGTATTTGTGGTGATCTCAAAGTGTTGCTAGTTGTAAAAGTTATATAAAATGACAGGAAATCTCAATTGCTGCCAATGTACCTCAAAAGGAGATCGGAAAATATATAAAAATACTTGGAGAAGCTCTGCAATTGAGTCAGCCTATAAATAGCAATTCAATATCTGTCCATATGCCCAGATTCTGCACTCTTCTCCAATTGAACAAATCTGCTCAGGTACTTTGCAAGTTGGATTCAATAGCTTTCTACTTCCTTGGCTGAATTGCTAATTGCTTTTGATCTTTGCTTAAAGTTGTGTTGTAACTTATCCGTTTGGCATTAAAGGTCTTTGGCCCTTCAACTTGACTCGCACTTCGGTTTGTTCCATAATGACATGTGTCAGCATTAACCATGTGTCACTTTTAGACTAATTTGACCAATTGTAAGTGACTTATGGTCAGGTTTGGTTTATGGAATAGAGGAGGTACAGAATAGCTATTCCATGTGGAATAACTATTCCAATGGTTGGTTCAGTATTTGGCCATGGAATAGCTATTTCATGGAATAGTCATTCCTCAAAGTAAGGAAAACTTTTTTTTTTTGTGAAACTAAGAATAACTATTCCATACTTCACTACATGTTGTAATTTTTTATATTAATTTTTATTTTAGTCATTTTTTTCAAATTTCTTCGTTTTTTCTTGATAATCTATTTTCATTGTTTTTTTTTCAGTTTCTTATTTTTTTTGTCCTTTTTTCTTTGTTTTACTCAATTTTATCCGGTTTTTCTTCATGCTATCAATTTTTTTTTTTTTTCATTTTTTTTCGTTTTCGTTTTCGTTGTTTGATTTTTTTTTTTTTTTTTTGTTTAACATGTATTCACCTGGTTTTGTTTATTTTTTTCGGTTTCAATATGACATATTCCATAAATTAATCTAGTATTGAACTAAACATTGGAATATGGTGGGAAAATGAATAGCAATTCATCTTCTATTCCATTCCATGGAATAACTATTTTATTCCCACCCTATTCCATTCCATGAACCAAATATGGCCTATCCATTTGGCCTAAAAGGTCTTTGGCACTTCAACTTGGCTCGCACTTCAATTTCATAATAACTTTGGATATTAATTTAGTCCTTCAAACTTAACATTTTTTTTGTTAGATTAGTCAGTTATGACATTTGTCAGCATTAACCATGAATCATGTCTTGACACGTAACTTTTAGACTAATTTGGCCACAACTCAAATTGATACCTAAAGTTTATTTTGATGCGAATTGATACTGTGAACCAAGTTGAAGTCTTGGGTGAAAAATTGACCAATTCATCCTATCATTTTGATTTGATATAATATTGCTTAAAATTAATTTTCAACAATTTTTGTAGGAATTGGCAACTCATATTGGAGAAGTTGTTATCAACAAATGCTTCTGCACTCGCAGGAACCCCATTAGTATCTCTGCAGCTGCTATTTATCTGGCATGTCAATTAGAAGACAAGCGAAAGACACAGGCGGAGATTTGTAAGGTGACTGGTCTAACTGAGGTCACCCTTAGAAAAGTCTACAAGGAACTCCTGGAGAACTGGGATGATCTTCTCCCATCTAATTATACTCCTGCTGTCCCTCCGGAGAAAGCATTTCCAACTACTGCTATTTCCTCTGGCCGTTCATCGGCCCCTAGAAATGACCCTGTGGAACTCACAGCTTCCTCTTCTGACAAAGATAAACACCCGGAAAACAAATCAAATAAAACAAGCAATGCCTTGGCCAGAGCCAAAGAGGATGCTGAAAGCAAAGCCAATTCCCGTGCGTGGCAGACTTTCAGGCAGCCATGGCTTCAGTTTGGAACTTCTGGTGACAAAAATCAGAATGCAACTGGAGGGGATATGAACGAGTTGCAGTCTGGCTGTTGTCAGGAACCAGAAGAGAAGCTGAAAATGGATAAGGAATCAATAGCTACAGCTAGACCTAATCAATTTTCAACCCCACCAGCCGGAGGGATGAGTACGATCACTTGGCCGTTCCGGTCAATGTCTTCATCAATTGTGCAGCCACCCCCTAAGTTAGCTCCAGGTTATGCTGAGCTCAAAGGAATTGGTAGTCAAAATGATGGTAAAAATCCTAACCTTAGTGGTGATAGCAAGTAGGACATATAATACTTACTTTCTGTGGTGTATCGGAAATGAATTTAATCATATAGGTCTTGTTTGTTTTTATTTCTTCTTCGTCTTTATTTTTATTTTTATTTTTATATTTATTTTGGCCCCAAAATAAAATTGTCTTATTTTATGATTTTATTTTATTTGATAATGATAGTAATAGGAAAATGCTAGATTAAAATTTATGATTATTACTGTTATTTGTATTGTTAAACATAATATTTGAAGAATCAAGTCTGTAAAAATTGAGTCCACGGATTGATTTGAAATCCTAGTGCCATGGCCAAGCAAGATTTCCAATTTTCTCTTTTTCGTCCTGAATTTGTACCTTGTTGTTTTCTGGGATTTAAGAACCCGGTGTAGGGCTAGAGTTTGACTCCATTTGTTTTCTCCCGTATCACCAGACATCTCACATAGGGTCTAAAGCTAGAATTGGGCATTGTACCATGTTTGATACCGCTTTTCAATATCTTTCTGTGGTTAGTAGTTTTCCTCTTCTACCTAGACTTTGCCATTGTAATAGTGGAGACTCTTTGCGAAAAAGCAAGGGCTATTAATCAACTCTTTGTGGGGACTGCATAGGTATGTATTTTATTGCTTTTGGGCTGCATCTTTTCTTTCCTAATCTATGCAAATTTGTTCTTAGCACAGGTTCTAGTGTGAATCAATTCCACTTCGGGATGAATCCTAACACTGAATTCATTTGGCTGTAAAGAAGCTAGGTAAATCTTGTGCATCGTTTGCTGGCTTCCCCAAGTTATTGCCGCTCTCAAAGTAGTTAGTATTTGTAATACCAAGTAGCGAATGGACAACACTGCCTAAAACTCAACCAGCAAAGGTCTTCCCAATATTAGGTTGTATCTTCGACAAAAATGAAATCGCACTCTGATTGTTATGTATGTTCATTGTTCCCTGCTTCCATACTTAGGGTGACTTATCCAAACACTGACGTAGTTGTCCGCTTAACCCCACTAAGGGGTGACTGCACTGGCTGGATCCGGTTATGATGCTCTCGTAACTTTTGCGTAACTTGTTTTGTAATGGTGTTCATCAAACTTCTTGTATCCACTAAAATTCTCCTTACTGTGTAACCTTCCACCACTACCTTTATCACTTGAGCTTTTCCAAGTTGGGCTTGCACTGCATTCAATATTAAAAAAAAAAATAGTTCAGTTTGTCATATTTCTTTGTGTTTGCCATCCGGTAATTTGAGGACCTAGCTTTTTTAATAATGGCTCAAATTTTGCTCCTCTTGTTATCATCATTACCATTCACTTCAGCTTCTTGGAAGGTCGACTCTCTTCATATTTTATCTCTTTGTGGTCATTACTCTGCCTAGGGTATATGGACCTTCTATTTTTGAATTTGTCAAACTTGTCTTTCTTGATTAACTTGTCAATATCCTCAGTTGACTCTACAATTGTCTGTATGATGACCATACTTTCTATTATTTTATTAGTATTCGAACAATTGTCTGTATGATGACCATACTTTCTATTATTTTATTAGTATTCGAATTTAAAATTTGAAAGTTAAAGATTCCAAGTGATTAATTTCTTTATACTTGTTCCTTAACTAAAAAGCGTTCCTTCTGTTCCTGAATGGCCCTCAAAGCCATTCTCATGAGCGAAGAGATCCAAACCAAACGTGCGAATAATAGGTCAACCGGTCTCTTGCTATGGTACTTATAATAGGATTGCTTGTCTTTCCCCATTACTTGGTTAGGCTTTGTCTCGGGGTATTTAAGCTCCCTTTTATCTAAACTTTTTTGCACACATACAAGTACTAGGGGCACGTTCAATAATGTGAACTGAGTTTAGGATTTCTCTCTAGGTCAATCTCTCCTATCATGCCTCTTGTGTATCAACAGGTCTGCTAGATTTTTTTTTTTTTTGTTAGCTATCTTGTTGCTCTTTGTTGGAGTGTCCACTTCGTCCAACTCTACCAAGCTTTTCACCTATAAGATCATCTAGGTCAGGTCCTTTGGCTTTCTCAGCACTAATTCTCATCTTAACCATTTGTTGGAAGTATTTTTTTTTTCTTTTTTTTTTTTTTTGTATCATTGCCTCCAATGCGATACTGAAATCCAGCTTTCTCACTCTAGACATGCCAGATTGAATTTATCTATGAAATCTCTGAGTGATTCATTTAGCTCTTAGACTCCATTGTGGTGCGTCTAAATAGCTGCCCTAATGGAAATATATCCCAAGAATTTTGTACAAAACAACTAGCAAAAGTGATCCTAACTTTGAACAGATCTGGGGTCTAGAGACTCAAACCTGTACGACATCAAACATATCAAAGTGGACGACAAAAGACGAGAGATCATCCCCTCATTTTCCCCGGCCATATCCATCTTGTTCTTGAAATTCCATGCATGAACCTTTGGATCTGTGTCTCCCCTGTAATTCTCGAAGTGTGGCTGTTTAAATTTAGGAACACACAACTGTTGTAATATTCTTGCTGCAAATGGGGGCTCTCGCATTTCCATTAAGGGCTCTTGATACGGTACTTCATAATAACTTAGAGCTTTCTTGAACATTGCCATAAACCTAGAATATGCCATTGAGTCGATTCCCATGGGTGGAATAGCTAGTGGAGGGTAGTGATAATCGAGTTGCGGGGGTATGGGTCCTACAATATACTCATATGGTGAATAACAATTTGAAGGTATGACTCAATTTGTTACCTGAAACGGGGGTTGTTGGATTGAGCCGATTTGAGGCGGATAAGATGTTCGATACAATGGTCCCTGGCCAAAGTAACCACTCGGAGCAGAGGGAGTCATGAAACTGCCGCTTGCCAGTTTTGCGCCAAATATGACTGCTTGAGCTATTGTCGTCGACAAAGTACCTGGTTGCGGCACCATAATGAAAGTTGTTTGAAAACTTATCGCGGCCAAGGTCTCCACTCCTGCACCTCCCATGGTGCCGAAAGTGGGTGTAGCTAGTGTATTTTGAAACAAATATGTCTGTCTACAAAACTGTTGTTTGATCTCTAGTGCTAGGAGGAGAAAATAACACTCTAGCCATCTTATGGTGAGTTAAATTCTCTGGTAAAGAACTTATTGATGACAAAGAGGTCTTTGCATTCATCGTCGAGCCTACCACTTCATAATCTTGGATTTGCAAAATTGCTCTTCTAAACTCATTCGCATCTTGTGGACTTATCAAATAATCCCTGGTGTGACTCTCAATAATTGTGGCATATGAGTTGGTACCATCATTCAACAACATTGTAGTGGTAACAATGCTTGGTGAAGCCATCATGACTACAATGTTGGGTAGCGGTGTTATCGCCCTCGAGGAAGAGGAATTTGTTTCTTAAGGAAGAATAACTTCACTAAGAGTGTTAAAGGTAATTGAACTTGATGATGCCATGGTTCAGTGGGTCCATCTTCACCGTACCAAGGATGTTTCAGACGAGTAAAACTTGATTTCACGAACCGGGTATCTTCAAATAACCGAATGAACCATGGTGAGATACGCCTGTGACCTATGCAACCATAAGAAGAAAACTAGGTGAAACATTGGGTAACATGGGGGGTATATTCCGATGTCTAAAACAGAAAATGACGAGGTTAGGAAGAAGAGAGAAAATGAGATGGGAGAGAAAGAATGAGATACCTCATTGATTAATAATGCTCTCATTTTATACCCTATGAGGGTGTCGCACCTTTTAAGTCGCTATGTATGGCTTCAATGTGATTGGGTTGACATAGTGAGGTAATAATGAGCTAACACATCCACTCTACACATATAGGGTTTGATCAGCTCATCTAACACTCAACTTTCACCACAAGGGGCAAGGCCCCCACTTACACGTGTACACTGACAATGGACTCTCCTCAAGCCGACACCTTTACTTCACTCGTGTATTTTCCTGTGCACTTAAGGCCTTAATCCATGTATGCGGTCGAATCTATGCTTTTTTTTACAACTCCTAAAAGGATTCTTTGGCGCCATAAAGTACTATGACCCGACCTTTTACAATAAGATCGACTCGCCAAGTTGGTCTCTGGGAATCGGGTATTTCATTTGTGTCTGATGACTCCGGGGATAAAATATGTCCTCACGCAGTTCCTCGGGAATCAAAGGACTGTCTGGATCCACAAACAAGCTGGGTGGCTGCAAGAAAAAGAATGTGAACACCGGGTGACCTCTGGGTCCACTCCGATACTTAAGTCAGAAAATTTGAATCTCTAGGGAAAGAGGAAAAGTAGGGGAGAAGACAAGAATGAGATACTTGTAGGGTTTATTACTGTTCTTTTTATATCCCTTTAGGACGTGTGGCCTTGTCAAGCCGTTATGTACGTTCTTCTTTCATTGGTTTGGCATGGGTTCCTCCTAGTCCCTTTCTTAGCGTGCTTCAGGGCCAGGCCTGCCCTGTACCTGTCATTGTCCTGTTTATTTCAGGTATTTCAGGTTCAGGATCATGTCACACGTGTAAAGTTGAAACTGGCTCATCCCAAGCTTTTGCCTTTTTTTAACACGTATCCCAAGCTTTTGTAATAGAATGCTTATGCGACCCCTTTTAGTGAGTCCACCCGGTCTATTTCCTGCACTCCTGGTGAATAGCCATTTCTATTGACTGAATGGACTTTGGGAGTGGTCAAGTGATGTATCAGGCTACTTTTGTGGATTAGCCTTATCAGGACATGGCAAATGACCGTGTGGTTCACGAAGTCATTTTAGGACGTGGTGCTATCAGGAGTCATCCCTTGGTGAACAATTCAAACTCCTTTAATGGTTTTTTGGCGGTAGGTTTGTGGGAACCGAAGCGTCCCTTGGGCCTTGTGCACCCAACGTTTGGGTGGCAGGTGTCTCCTTATTTTAAGCGGTGTCAGGAGGTGTCTTTTCACCTGCCTATTCATTATTTCCTTTAAAAGGAAAAGACTTAGCCTTCCTTCCTCATTTGCCTTCAGATTTTCAAAAAATTTTTCTTTCTCTCTGCGATTTCTTGGCCTCTCGATCTGCAATTTTCCATTCGCTCCTTCGATTTCTTCATTTTCCAGTAAGTCCTCTTTTCTCACACTTTGGTTTAGTGGATTTGCATTTTTTATTTCTGCAATTTGCGATTAGTTTAGATTTTTCTCGCCTGTTCATCTTCCTTACTCGCCTGGTTTTTTTTATGCTCCCTTGCTTCATCTTTCTGTCGTTCTACCTTCTTACTTGAATACATGAGTTCTTCCATGACTATTAGTGACCCGGGTTCCTCAGATAGTGGAGAATTTGAGGAACTTATGAATTCTAGGAATCGCCCTAGGATTGCCGGTCATGCGAGGGGATTTAGTGTCAAAAGTACAGGGCAAAAGCCTTCTTGCGGCCTCCTAGATCCAACTAACCCCGATGATTATAGGGAAATTACCATTCCTAATTTACCAAGCCCACCCCTCTCTTCGGGGAATGAATACCGACTGACAACCTCTTCGGAATCCGGTTCTCCTACCTCAACGCCCCTCATTGGTGCTGAGGAGGCGGGTACTTTAGTCCCGCCTGCTATAAATGTCAACTTGTTGCCTGAGGCTGTAATTTGGGTGGACTTCTCTCCCTCTGGCTATTGCCCGCTTGGTCCTAGGAGGGCTAAGATTAAGAAAATGACTCCTCGCATAGAGGAGATGGTCTTTGAGATTCACAGGAGTCATATTGAGCTTTTTTGGGAAATTTACCCTTGGTTGCGTAATTGTAAAATCATGCTCCCTTCCTCGGATCAACGCGTCCACAGGCCTCCATCCGGCTATTTCTCTATCTACCGGGATCAGATTCGATCCGGTTTTTCCTATCCCCTTCCAACCGACATTTGTGACATTCTTCATAAATGGGGCATCTGTTCTGCTCAAATTCATACTAACTTCTGGGGGGATATCTTAACCACATATTGACTGTGTGAAAATCTAGGCTTTCCACTGATTGCCGCCTTCTTCTGGAAGTTGGCCACCTCAAAACTGAACTTTAGGGAGGATCACTATCAGCTTTCCAAGAAAGGAGATTTCTATATTTTTCAGGGATGGATCGCCTTCTTGAAGAGCTTCAAACATTTTTTTCTTCTATATCGAAGTCCAAAAGGATTTTGAGGACTTTCCGGTTAGATGGTCTTTTGATGGAGCCGGGAAGGCTCGCCAACGTCTCCTCCCGGGTGAAGATATCCATCTCCAAGAGCTTAGGTCTTTAGCTCCTCACAAATGGACCTGTCAAGTTGCAGTTGACGTCTACATCGAAAAGATTAGGCTTGTAGAGCCTGAGCCTTCAAGAACCGGCTTTATCTATTACCCAGGTCCAATCCCTAAACGAGGTATCTTTTTAACTTTGTTTAGTCATTTATTTGTTTTCCCGGGCATAGACCCGACTGAAGTTCTTAAACAAATTCTAGCTCAACAAAAGAAGAACCTGCTGAGGGAGCGCGTTCCAATCCTGAGGAGCTCCCATCTAGTGCTGGTGAACTGGGTAAACGTCTAACTGTCTCAAGGCAGCCAAAAAGGAAAATGGCCGCTTCTACTGGAACTAAGCCGACTCCTTACTCGGTAGGTTTAACAATTTTTTCCTCATATATTCTCTCCTATTTTTTGTTTACTAATCCTGTGTTATTTCTTTACTTGGTCAGGGACCAGGTGCAAAGTCTGCCTCCCCTGGGTTGTCTCCTTTTCCATGTGTTCTTCTTGAGCACTAGTTGCGGGGGAGAGAGAGGCGTGAGGTTCGGATAAAGGACTTGGTTGTTCAGTCGGAGCTTAGATCCAGGTTTCTGCTTCCAGCTGATAGGGGTGAATATGGCCGGTTGGATGATTCTGCGGTTACTTCTATGTGTATCATCGATTTGTCCTCTATAAGAATTTAATGGCTCTTTTCTTTTGTATTCCTTTCATTCTTTCTTTTTTTTTACTTGTATAATTGTTTTGCAGGGGTTTTCAAGAGCGGTTGAGCTGGCTGATCGTTTGTCCAAGACCAACTGACCGGCCAAGGAAAAGGAGGCGGTCAAGAAAAAATTCAAAGAGACCCTCTTGGCATTAGATGCTAAGAAGAGCAAGGCTTGGGAGCAGGGAAAAGAGATCAACGAGCTATGGAAGCTGTTGGAGGATGAGAATGCGGCATTTAAACAAAGCATCGAGAGGTGCAATGCCTCTTTTATGGACTCGACAGGTAAGCTGGTTTTTTAAGGGGAGATGTATGGGCAGCGGGTCCTTGTCACCTTCCAGGAGGTCCATGAGGACTTAGCTCTGGACTTGGACTCCATCGATTTCCCTCAATACAGTGAACTTTCTACCAACAGCCCGAATTTGAGTGAGGAGGCTGCCGGGTCGCTTGTTGGGGGGAGGAGCCGGTGGATGTGGGAGGCAGTGCTCCTGAGCAATGACTTTGAAATTTGTAGGTTTGAGCCTTTAGTCGGCTCTTTTTCTTATTTGAATGTATCTTGTACATTTTCTATTTGATTAATGAATGAATTTTCCTTTGACTTGAGTGTCTCCATTATGGACTTTCCTTTTCTTCCCAAGTTTATTTACCCGGTTTCTTTTGCATTCGTTGGAACTGCTTGATTAAGTCTTTTAGACTTTTAACTTTGCACCAAGTTTATTTACTCCATATCTTTTTGACCCGGTTAGGGCTTTTCTTTTTATTTGTTGTTCAAACTTGCCAGCTTTTAAGCGTGGGCTCTATAACAAAGATATTTCACTCAGTTACGATCGACTCCTGGACTGGAGATTTTGTAATTCAAAAATATTTTATTCATTTTCTTACATTATATCTTAGAGGGTGTCCCATGCTAAGTTTTGCATTACAATTGGAGTGTTGTCTCGTTAAAAGCCCTACTAAGGAAAAACCTAGTGGGAGAAAATCTTTAGCAGGGGAAAAAGAGTGCAAAACTTTTTCCTTCTAGTTGCTTTCAGGTGGGAAGTATTTCCTTAGATTGGTTATATTCCATGTGCGTGGGATTTCTTTTCCATCTAACTTGCAGAGTTTGTAGGTTGTTGGACCAACCGCTTCCATCACTTTGTAAGGCTCTTCCCAATTCGCTCCAAGCTTCCCTTTTCCTTCCTTCGCCTACGACGTGGCTGAGTCTTTCAGGACTAGGTGCCCTTTCTTGAGAGTTACCTTCCTTAACCTTCTGTTGTGATAGCGAGCTACTTTGCTCTTATAGGCGGCTATCAAGACATAGGCCTTCTCCCTTCTTTCTTCTAGCGAGTCCAGGTGGTATTTCATGTTGATATGGTTCTGGGCCTCCGTGTAATACGTCATACGGTCACTGGGAGCTTCTATCTCAACAAGTATGACCACTTCCACACCGTATACCATAGCAAACGGCGTTTCTCCAGTTGGTCTCCTTGGTGTGGTTCTGTAAGCTCATAGAACATTATTTAGCTCATCTGCCCATGCTCCCTTGTGACTTTCCAGTCTTCTTTTGATTCGCTCTCCCAAGGTTCTGTTCGTGACCTCTGTTTGGCCATTTCTCTGTAGATGTGCCACCGATGAGGAGTTGTGTTTGATTCTTAGTCCTCTGCAAAATTCCTTAAATTTATCCGAGGTGAATTGAGTTCCATTGTCCAAGATGATCCTATGAGGTATCTCGAATCGGGTGATGATGTGATCCCAAACAAAGGAGATGATCCTCTCTGGTGTGATTATTGTGGCTGACTCCGCCTCTATCCATTTGCTAAAATGGTCTACTGCCACAATGATCCATTTCCTCTGTCTGCAAGCTTCAGGCATTGGTCCCATGATGTCGATCCCCCATGTGGAGAAAGGCCAATAGGTTAGAATTGGTCGTTGCTCTGCTGCCGGCAGGTGGGACTTTTTTGCATGGATTTGGCATTGGTGACATTCTTTACGTAGGTCGTCGCATATGCTTCTATTGTCTCCCAGTAATATCCTTGTAGTATTACTCTCCTGACCAGTGTTTGTGTCGCCTGGTGCAATCCACAAATTCTTTTGTGTAACTGCCGAAGGATATAGTTGCCATCTTCAGTAGTGACGCACCTCAACCAGGAATCCGTAAAAGATTTCTTGTAGAGTTCATTGTAAATCACAGTGTATCGCTATGATTTTCTGGAAATTTTTGTTGCTTCTCCTTTGTCTTCGGGTAGCTCGCCTTTGACTAGGTATTTCGTTATGGGCTCCATCCATCCTAGCTCGGCCATCTCCACTGTTAGTGCTTCACTTTTTCCAATGCTAAACGTGGTTTGTACTTCATATGGGCAATTTAAGAATTACCAGTCCTTAGTGCTTGCAACTGCCTTGGCAAGTTTGTTGGCTTTAAGGTTTTCATTTGGGGAAATGTTTTCCACACTTCACGTGGTGCCTTTGCTCTCGACCGCCTCGAGCAAGGATCGTACCCTATCTAGGTTTTTGGACATACAAGGATCTTTAGTTTCAAAATTTTTGTTGACTGGTTAGAGACTAATCTTGAGTCGCTTAGCAGCTTCACTCGGTCTGGGGCAATTTCCCAGATGAGCTCCAACCCTTTTATTACTGCTTCATACTCTCCGGCGTTGTTGGTGGTTAGGAAGGCCAACTTCGTGGCATATGATATCCTGATCTTGTTAGGTCCTTGGATGTATATTCCAATTCCTGCTCCTTCATGGGACGAGGCACCATCCACATAAACCTTCCATTCTTTTGCCTTCAATATTTGGTTTGGCTTTAGTCCTGGAAACTTAACCATAAAATCTGCCAAGACCTAGGCTTTCAGTGCTGGTCTGGTCTCAAAACGGACGTTAAATTCACTAAGTCTGATAGCCCATTTAGTCAGTCTTCCTGAGGTGTCTGGTCTTTGTAGGACCTTTTTCAGAGGAAAATTTGTTCTCACAATCACCGTGTGCATCTGGAAGTAGGGCCACAACCTAGTGGACGCTGATGTCACTGTTAAGGCCAACTTTTGGATCTTTGGGTACCTGAGCTCTGCCCCTCTCAACACTTTACTGGTGTAGTATACTGGGTACTGTTGCCCTTCTTCTTACTCTGATCATTGTTGCAACCAAGTATAAATATAGAACTTCACTAGGTATTGGCTGATTCAATAACGGTGGAGCTCCTAAGAAGCTTTTGATTCTGTTAAATGTCTCCTGGTACTCACCGTCCCAGCTGAACTTTTGGCCCTTCTTGATGGCCCTATAGAAGGGAAGACATTTCTTAGCTGAAAATGAGATGAATCTTCCCAAAGCATTGATACGGTCATTAAGTCGTTGGACTTCATTCACTATCTTAGGTGGCACCATGTCTATGATTGCCTTTATTTTCTCCTGGTTTGCTTCCACTCCCCTCTGCGAGATCATAAAACCTAAGAATCTCCAGCCTCGGGCTCCGAATACACATTTTTCCGGGTTGAGTTTGAGGCTGTATTTCTGCAATATTCTGAAGGCTTCTTGAATGTCCTTGGAGAGACTTGCCTCATCTTTGCTTTTGATGATCATGTTGTCCACGTATACTTCTACCGTCTCCACGATATGTTCCTGTAAGCACCAGAATTTCCCATCTTAAGAAAAAAAAGAAAAGAAAAGAAGAATAGTTGTACGACTGTAACTACAGTCGTGCGACTGTAATCAAACTACAATCGTATGACTGTAGGGTCGTAACAGGTGAACCAGCCCATACCCTGAAAGCAGAAAAGTGGGAAAAGAAAAGGGGAGCATTAATTGCTCCAGTTCTGGCAGCAAGTAAGAGAATAAAAGGAGGAAAAAGAGAAAGAAATGGGGGGGGGGATTTTCTGGTCTGGGTTTTGAGGAGAGAATAGAGAGAAAAAGAGAAGAAAAATAAGCCACAAAACTCAAGCTTTTTTTCCTCTTCTTCTTTTAATTCTTTAGTGTTCGTGTTTAAAATCGAATAGAAATCATAGGTTAACAACTAAACACTTTAACTCAATCAAATTCGGACTAAAAACTCTCAGAATCCTTGGCATTTTGGAGGTTTTTGGACCCAACTTCTCAACCTCAACTCAAGGGAAAAGGGGCAATTTGAAGTGGATTGGTGTGTTGCCAGGGGTCATTCCTACGGTGGATCAGCGCCAAAGAGGTAAACACACTTCAATCCCTTATTTTTCTGTGCTTTCTGGGTGTTTTGTTGTGTTTTTGTGCATTTTAGCTTAATTTTCGTATATTCTGTTTCTGGAAATCAATAACAGCCGTACGACTGTTCTTGAATTAAAGAACAAAATTTTGGTGAAATCCTGAAACTGGAGGGCTTACAGTCGTACAACTGTAGTTACAGTCGCACGACTGTAACATTCGGCCAGGAGCAGAATTTCCAGATCAGTCCATAAAAATTTCTAAAAATCCCTAAAAAATTCAGAAAATCAGAAAATCATCAAAATGAATTTTGTTGTGCGCATTCACGACCTTAGATTTAATTTTCAGTATCATTGCATTTAGAACAATACAACGACGGAGACCCGATTCTTTCGAAAACCGACTCACCTTACATGCTAAATTAAAGTAAACCGGAAATGTTTTCAAAATGTGTTTTCTCACAAAACCAAAATACAAGGACGTTTCAAAAATGTTTTCCAGGTCTAACCGGGTCGGCTAGCCGAGCTGACCCGGTTATCCTCCTAAATTCATGCCCCCGAACTCTAAATTCCCAATTCTGTCCTACTTAAGTCCTATTTGTGGTGTGCCGTATATTGTGCTAACCCTCTGTTTTGCAGCTTTTAATTTCTTTTATTTTTATTTTTGATGTATTTAATAGATTAATACGTGTATTTTAGGCGATTGTAAATTTTTAGATTATCGTGTATTTTAGGCGGTTGTAAAAGTAAGGTTGAGAGTTTTTATTTTTTGTTCGATTGGGTTGTAAGCCATTTAATTATTTACTACTTTACTTCTGTTTTTATTATATGTGTATGCCCGCTGTATGTTTAACTTAATGCAATAAAATTGACTTTAGAATTTGAAATACCATACTTGAGTATTGGCCAATTTTTATTTTGATTATATGCGAAATAGGGGACTTATCCGGACCTAGATCTCTGGATAGTGTGGCGGCCGTTCGTCCGGTTCAGCTACACTGAAATTCCCCGGTTGAGCTGATCCGAGTGGCGACTCCTATACTATGCAACGAGACTTAGGTCTCGATTCTTTTATGCAAATCATCTAATTTTCTAAAAACGAATTTCCATTCTAAAAACCCCACGCGAGGGAGGGTTCCGCCCAAAATCGAGGCGCCTCTTCCGAAAGGGAGTCCGCGTTCCGTCGAAAAAGTCGTCAGCTCACAGTGGCGACTCCGCTGGGGATTTCTTAAAAAGTTTTTCTTAAAAACTTAAAAGAATTCGACAAGCCCTGAAAAGTTTCTAATTAAAATAAGGTGGATGATTCTTGAATGGTATTTTATTTTGCATTCTTTAGCTAGACATTCTTGCACTAGGTTAAGTATCCAATTTTAGCCCGGTGAATTGTTGAAGTGTCGCCTATGTTCCTCTTGGTCTTAGGGGCACGGATATGAAACACCACCCGTAAGCCTCGTACGACCCCCTTCGTTCGGACCCTTGAGTGGGGAGAAGTGAGGAGTATATTTTGCTATGGGAGCCTTGATTTTAACATGACTTGGACCGAACTCATATCGGCAACCTTAGTTGTATTTCCTTAGGGCACCAAAATAAATTGTGTGAATATTATATATCGCGCCTTCATCATCCCCGGTTGATGATTGAAGAGAACCCCTCCTAGGACTCGGTTAGAATTTTCTCAAAAATTGACCACGTTTGGAGGAATAAGGTTGGAAGAATACGTTTCGTGTGTTATGTGCTTCTCGCCATCCCGTGACATACCATAATCACCATTTTCCATACATATGACACACCATTCACAAAACATTTTTTGTGTGATACTAACCCACATTTTTATGCAGCCATTTGCATTTTATTTTCATGTGAAAACATTATTCATCTGCTTGCCATTCATATTAACCATTTCTTTTTCAGCCATGACATTATATTTGTGTGATTAGCATTTTTTTTCCACATAGCATACACTACATCATTATGTATGTCATGCATCCTAACCCACATTTTTGTGCAACCATTTGCATTTTGTGTGTCATAAGCATTCATGACATATCACCTAAATTAAATTAAGGACATTCTAAAGGACGCCCACCACGATTAATTCATTCCATAACATATTGGGTATCCCAAAATACCCGTGTTCTGCCAGCGCATCGGATTGCATTCGGCCATTCCACCAAATCATATCATTCAATAGAGACCACAATGGTCTTAGGTATATTTCCATGTGGCAATTTACATGAGGCATTTCATGACACCGCGCTCATTTATCGTAAACACCATATAACACAGTAATCCACACTGGGTTACTTCGTGGCATTCTTACGTCATTCAAGGCACTCCCTGAGTGCCAGATTAGAATACATGCAAGTACACTTCATAACATTGTTAAATCATGAAAGGTGTTCCCCGAACGCTGAACCTCTGTCTGTGTCCCCTGTTACACGTGACTTTCTTACAACATCATTTCATATCATATGCTCAAAAGCATCAGAACTGTGGCCATGGGGCAGCCTCATACGACCATTTCATATCATCACATAGACCTACAAAGTGTCAAAACTCTATCTGTGTGTAGGCACACACACGACCATATCACAAAAATCATTGGGTGCCCCAAAGGCGCCGAACCTTCATCCATGTGGCGGTCCACGCATGACCTTTTTGCATAGCATTAGGTGTTCTTGGGATGTCCGGAATAGAGAATTCGCGCCCATTATCATTTTCATTCATAAAACATCAAATGCGCACAATCATCTGTATGTCATTATAATCATGCTTTTACACGACCATTTTCAGGACATTAACATTTGTATGATGTTGACACTAACCACATCTTTATGCAGCCATTTTCGGACATCGGTATATGCGTGACACTAATCACATTTTCATGCAGCCACGATATTTTATTTACGCGCCATTTACATCTCATGTGCAGCTTCCCACGAAACATACACGACATCATTATGTGTGTCATGCATTTTAATCACATTTTCGTGCAGCCACTTGTATCTTCGTATGACATACACATCCACATCATATCATTTCACCTAATAAAGGATGATTCCAAGTGTGCCCTTCATAATCATTTCATTCCATAACATATCGGGTACCCCAAAAACTACCCGTATTCCGCCTGTGCATCGGATTGCACTCGGCCATTTCACAAAATATCATATCATCCAATAGTAGACAACAATGGTCCTAGATCTACTTCCGTGTGACAGTTCACATGATATCATTGCATGGCATCATGCTTATTCATCATAGGTACCTCGGTGATGCCGAAGTCCTGTTTGCACAATATGGTTCACATCGAACCATTTCATAACATTGTGAAATCATTCGAGGTGCTCCCCGAGTGCCAAATTAGTACACATATAGGGGCATGTCATAACATTATTAAATCATGCAAGGTGTTCCACGAACACCGGATTTTTGTCTGTGTCTCGAATTTCACATCACTTGCTTCAAAAGCATCAGAATTTTGTCCATGGGACAGTTCCCATGCGACCATTTCACTTCATGTCGTCAATCTACAAAGTGTCAAAACTTTGCCGTGTGCCGGCTCACACGCGACCATTTCATGACAATTTACTAGGTGCCCCAAAGGCGCCGAACCATGGCTCGTGTGACGGTCCACATGCGGTCTCCATTGTATTATTTTTGCATAGCATGGGGTATCCTTGGAACGTCCAAAATCAAAAGAATAAAATTAAGGGAAATCATCTTCATTATCTCACAATATACATCTCATTCATCTGTTAAACTTTTAGAGACTCCGCAAGCATTAAAGACATTTTCATCTCATGCACTGATTTTGGTATCCTTCGTGCGTGCGCCCCGGTCAATCCTAACAAGTGGTTTTATCAAGGGAGAAAGGGAAAGAGTCTCAAAAATGGCTGCCCCATTGAACTTCAATAACATAACAGATGTCGTGGATGATTATGTTGCTTCATCATGATTTCGAAAGGCGGTTAGGGAAGAGGCAGCGACAATGTTGAAAAAGATGCTAGGAGATGATCGTGACAGGGTAGAAAAGCTGACGACAAGGTGTACTGAGTTGGAGGCCTGTGTGGCAGAGCTCGAAGGGAAAATAAGAGGGCTGACTGGTGAAGCAGAATCGAAGGAGCCCTCCAAGGCCAATACCGACATTGTTTCGCGACACATTGGGAATTCGCTTCCTAAGGGTAACAGAAAAGGCATATCTCCATGGCCTATTTCGTTAAGCAGATTATTTGCCAAGTGTAGAAAGGAAGGATTGCTCCAGAGCATTAGGCCATATGTCGAGCCAGCGCCGAATCAGAAGAATAATTTCTATAGCTATCATATGGTGACAGGTCACCAAACCAACATGTGCTTTGATTTAGGAAAGGAGATCCTGAAACTAGTCGCCGAAGGAAAATTGAGGATCCCGTCCACCTCTGACAAGTGACTAGGGGCAAACAGGGAAATTCCTTAAACCTCCCGGGGAGAGGAGTATGATGAAGAGCTCCAAGGTCTGGTCTGATGAGAGCGGGGCAGTTACCCTGAAACTGGGGCAGTGACTGGACCAGGAATGGTCGGGTGCTATGAGATCAATACCCTTAGAGATTCCTTTCATAGGGAACTCAGTTTGTTTGTAAAGTGTATTGAACTTGTTTGAATGGAATGCATCTTGTTGTTTTCTTACTTATGTGATAATTGCATGTATATGGCATCATATATGCATTTGATCATCTGAAGCGACATATCCAACATGCATAATATTAAAATGCATAGCATCAATCTGAGTGTTGTAGGGAACCCAAAAGTGAATCTAACTCTAATTAAACCCTTTCTTGAAAAAAAAGAAGAAGAAGAAGGGTATGCGAAATAAATAATGGGATGGCACCACTCCCGCTGAATCAATTGTCGACCTAGATCAGTGATCCCTATAAATCCCAATCCAAAATGTTATCGGTCTTACCCTAAAAGTTCCAACTTGAGTAGCCCACAATACACCCAAATCATTCCAAACCAGAGGCTATTGCTAAATTGTAGAGCCGATCCCCAAAATGAAGCTTTGAGCCTCATTCCACACCAGAGAAAGCATCACGCGCTATAACCTTGAAGCCAGAAACCCAAACTCACCAAAAGTATCAACCCCTAAGAAATCCAAATGACCTTTGCCACCCACCATGTAGTAAAACTCTGAAGCAGATATTGGTTGTAGTGCATATATAGTCTTATTTGTGTGACATTCATGTGCACATGACATTATGCATGCATTGTTCATCCAAAAGACATATTAAACACACATGACATACATGGATTTGAATGTAGCAGGAAAATCAACAGGTGGCTTTGGCTTGGATTTAACTTCATCAAAAAAAAAGAGGGAAGGAATCAACACAGATGGAAGACTCCTCTCCCTTACAGTGAGATTTTTGCTCCAGGCTTACAGTCGGGCTCTCTTCCTTCATAGATATATGACCTTGCCAATCTCTGGATACTGTTGCAATAATGGTGGCATAAACAAAGTTAAGCCCAGAAGCACCTGAATTCTCCCCGAACAATTACCAATTAACCTGTCATCCTGACATCAATCCACTTCTTCCTTTGCTTCCGCTAACAAATTCCAACCCCCTCTATACCTGCTATTTTACTTCTATATCTCCTCCTCCTCTTTGCTCATGTGTATAGTTTCCCGATTCTTCTTATCCAAACAATGAAACCCAAGCAAACTCTGTTGAGTGTTTGACGAATTCGGGGGTGGCCCATCTATTGCATGAAGTGTTGGGATCAGTGAGTTAAGACAATGGAGATAAATATGTTTTTGCCTGTTCTGAAAAGTTAACTTCGCGCGGTGGTAGAGAAGATCGGTGTCTTTATCTCTCTCATACATGGCAGCCATAATTAACCCTGAAGTGTCTCATAGCATTAAATGGCAAGGTATAACAAGTAATCTCCACTTCCTAATTTCCATCGTTATCAGATTTTTGTTAAACTTTCTGTGAAAGATTTAAACTTCCCTTATCTTTAAACCCAAAACACTTCCCTTTTCATTTTTCCCTCTACCTTATCCCTTGCCTACAATGCCCTTTGTCTTCCATTTATTATATGCAAGGCACAACACTTTCATCTTCTCCCTTGAACCGATTCTGTGAAGCCTTATTTTCTGCCATCAATGGCTTCCAACAAGAAATTGAACCCCAATGCTGCTCCATATCATTTTTTTTTGCATCATCTCATCACCAGAAGGACGACGGAGCAGGTGGTTATGGCGTCATTCCAATCAGTCTTTGTTTATCATCAACCTGTACTGAATTAGGGATACCTTTTTAATCCCGTGCCATTTCTGTTCAATCTGAACTCCTAGACTAATTATTTTGAATCCTCAAACTATGGGAGAGGTCTTGAGTTCATGACAGAGAGAGGATTTGAATATGGGTCTACCTCAAATGAGCTTAACAATGCTGAAAAAGGGGAAAATGAATGTATAGTTCTGAGGTTCTAGAGTAAGGAGAAAGCAATTTCTTTAGGTGAAAATGGGCAATAGTGGTTACCCAAGAACCTAACTATTGAAGAGATCAAGCCAAATAAGAGGGAGATCAACGCCAATCTCGGTGAGAAAACAAGCTTGATTATCAGAAATCTACCAAACCAGTTCCAAAGACATAATCTGCCACAAATTCTGGTCAAGAGTAAGTCCAAAACGAAGTCTGCTTATGGTTTCCCCTACTTCCTTATGGATTTCAAGACTAGAGGAAATGTCGGTTATGCACTTATGAACTTCCCCGACAGTGTTGGAGCAATTGGATTTTACAAAGCTTTGGACAATCATGAATAGAAAGATGCCATCAACAGAAAAGCTTACAAAGCCTGCTATGCTAATATTCAGGGGAAGCTTGCATGTACCAACCATTTCAAGAACTTGATCTTTGGCTACAGCAGAAGTGAATACCTACTAGGGTCATTGTGAGCGGCAGACACAAGGAAACCAAGATTAACTCAAGTCAGTCTGAATCAGACCAGGCATTTGAAGGCTGGAAGCTATGTCCATCTTTGGGAACTGTGCCTAAACTGGAATCTAGGGTGAATTGGGAACATGAATACGGCATCAGACCATAGGAGAATCTGGTGGTTAATTGAATCCATCTCAGGTTGTCCATCCATAGTAGCAACTCTATTCAGTGTTCAGCTGCATATCTTTAAAAAAAAATCTCTCTAATGTGTAAAACTGAGAAGGGCATATTGGTAATTTAAAGGAGCATTAAACCAGAGCCACGTTCTGGATTTTCCTAATGCATCCATATTCATTATGTCATAAATGTTTTGTATTCGATTTTGGTGTTCAATATGCATTTGTCATGTCATTGCATGTAGATGTTCACATATGGGCTACATCACGCAGCAAACCATGTCTGTTGAAGTGTTTACTCCCCAAACACAAATCTCTGATACCAGGGGTAAAGGAAAAGGCTGAACCATTGAGTGTAGTCAACAGCAATGTCCCCATAATTTCTGATGAATATGTCGAGGCACATTTCCTATCATAAGATAAATTGTCGCAAAAGGTACCAACTCAGATGAAATGTTATGTAGGCCTTTTAAAAAAAAAATTTCCAACACGGAAAACCGGAAGGACGTGTTGGTAATAGGAAAGGGGTGATATACAAAGTTAGAGTCACTATTATATTCCCTATTATACTCAGTCTGATGTCATCATTGCGATATTATAAATGTTTGGATTTCTAATCAGATGTTCGTCTTGCGTACATCATGCCATTATATGTGAACATCCATCAATAGGACATTGCATCCAAGCCCATGATAGTGCCACAAGAACTCCCGTTATATGTGCTGATACTAGACTAAAGCACTATATAGTACAGAAATGCAGGGTCTCGCCCTTATCTTCTTGCTCGGCCAAACGGACCACCCATCGGTGTGGCCTATTACCCTAATCCGCTAAGCCTAATAGCACTCCAGAAGGATAAAGTGGAAAGACACTCAGGAGGACCAAATCCTCCAATACCTAGATCTGCATAATGGTCAGTCGATCGGGAAAATGTTAGAACAATCGGACTGGGTCAACATGATACAAAAGCACACTTGGAGTCAGGAGGAGGCATCTACTTGTTTCAATAAGAATAGATCGTATAGGCATGGTGTTGCAGGTCATCTGGACTACCATTGTGGCTAATCTCAAACCGCAAATTCCATCTCCAGGCTCGCATGGATACTGAGAATCGAGCATAGGCAGCATGTTGCATACATATATACATTCAAAATCATACATGCATACGTGCATAATTTCAAAATGAACACACACAATTCATATACATATGCATCACAACCAATCCAGGTGCAGGTACCCACTACCATCATTAGGTCACTCCGAGCCAGGATCACTCTCAAAGCAGAAAATAGGTCTCAAGAAACAAATCAAAGCCGTGCATGCCCAAGCCTCAACATCTCAAAGCAATGTAATCAAACCGTATTTATTCTTGATCGAATGGGAAAAAATTTTTGTTTCCAAAATCGTCGATCAAGGAATAAATACGTGTCGCCTATACAACTTCAAATCCTCAGCAGATTCACTTCATTCCAGATCCCCAGCCTAACTTCCACCCTCATTGCCTCGGATAACATAAACCCGGTATCAGCCTATCCACCTTTCACCCTCCTTGCCTCGGGTAACATAAACCCGGTATCGGCCTATTCGCCTTCCACCCTCCTTGCCTCAGGTAACATAAACCCGGTATCGGCCTATCCGCATTCCACCCTCCTTGCCTCGGGTAATATAAACCCGGTATCGGCCTATCCGCCTTCCACCCTCTTTGCGTCGGGTAATATAAACCCGGTATCGGCCTATCCACCTTCCACCCTCCTTGCCTCGGCTAACATAAACCTGGTATCGGCCTATCTGCCTTCCACCTTCCTTTGCCTTAGGTAACCTAGACCCGGTATCAGCTTATTTCAACTGTAGGTTCTTTCCTGTGTATACGGTGCTTTGAGTCGGATTCTCAAATTCACATCAACTACTTCAGATCAAGATCGAATGATGAATTTGATCACGCGAGGGGCAGCTGTAAGCACCGAAATTTCCCATCTTAAGAAAAAAGAGAAGAAAAATAGTCATACAACTGTAACTACAGTCATGCGACTGTAATCAAACTACAGTCGTACGATTGTAGGGTTGTAGCATGTGAACCAGCCTATACCCTAAAAGCAGAAAAGTGGGAAAAGAAAAGGGGAGCATTAATTGCTCTAGTTCTGGCAGCAAGTAAGAGAATAAAAGGAGGAAAAAGAGAAAGAAATGGGGGGGATTTTCTGGTCTGGGATTTAAGGAGAGAGAATAGAGAGAAAAAGAGAAGAAAAATAAACCCACAAAACTCAAGCTTTTCTTCCTATTCTTCTTTTGATTCTTGAGTGTTAGTGTTTAAAATCGAATAGAAATCATAGGTTAACAACTTAACACTTTAACTCAATCAAATTTGGACTAAAAACTCTCAGAATCCTTGGCATTTTGGAGGTTTTTGGACCCAACTTCTCAACCACAACTCAAGGAAAAAGGGGAAATTTGAAGTGGATTGGTGCGTTGCCAGGGGTCATTCCTACGGTGGATCAGCGCCAAAGAGGTAAACACACTTCAATCCCTCATTTTTTTGTGCTTTCTGGGTGCTTTCGTGTGTTTTTGTGCATTTTAGCTTAATTTTTGTGTATTCTGTTTCTGGAAATCAAGAACAGCCATACGACTGTTCTTGAATTTAAGAACAGTCGTACGAATATAATTACAGTCGTACGGGTGTTCTTGATTTCCCTCCAAGTTTAGTTGTTTTTGAATAAAATTTTGGCAAAATCCTGAAACTGGAGGGCTTACAGTCGCACGACTGTAACATCCGGCCAGGAGCAGAATTTCCAGATCAGTCCATAAAAATTTTTAAAAATCCCTAAAAAATTTAGAAAATCAGAAAATCATCAAAATGAATTTTGTTGTGCACATTCACGACCTTAGATTTAATTTTCAGTATTATTGCATTTAGAACAATACAACGACGGAGACCCAATTCTCCCGAAAATCGACTCACTTCACATGCTAAATTAAAGTAAACTGGAAAATGTTTTCAAAAAGTGTTTTCTCACAAAACCAAAATACAAGGATGTTTCAAAAATATTTTCCAGGTCTAACCGGGCCGGCTAGCCAAGCTGACCCGGTTATCCTCCTAAATGCGTGCCCCCTAACTCTAAATTTCCAATTCTGTCCTACTTAAGTCCTATTTGTGGTGTGCCGTATATTGTGCTAACCCTCTATTTTGTAGCTTTTAATTTCTTTTATTTTTATTTTTGATGTATTTAATAGATTAATACGTGTATTTTAGGCGATTGTAAATTTTTAGATTATCGTGTATTTTAGGCGGTTGTAAAAGTAAGGTTGAGAGTTTTTATTTTTTGTTCGATTGGGTTGTAAGCCATTTAATTATTTACTACTTTACTTCTGTTTTTATTATATGTGTATGGGCGCTGTATGTTCAACTTAATGCAATAAAATTGACTTTAGAATTTGAAATACCATACTTGAGCATTGGCCAATTTTTATTTTGATTAGATGCGAAATAGGGGACTTGTCTAGATCTAGATCTCTAGATAGCGTGGTGGCCATTCGTGCGGTTCAGCTACACTGAAACTTCCCTGTTGAGCTGAGCCGGGTGGCGACTCCTATACTATGCATCGAGACTTAGGTCTCGATTCTTTTATGCAAATAATCTAATTTTCTAAAAATGAATTTCCATTCTAAAAACCCTACACGAGGGAGGGGTCCACACGAAATCGAGGCACCCCTTCCAAAAGGGAATCCACGTTCCATCGGAAAACGTAGTCCGCTCACAGTTCCTTGAACATGTCATTCACCAGGTGCTGATATGTTGCTCCTGCATTCTTCAGACCAAAAGGCATCACCTGGTAGCAATATGTGACTTCGTGTGTTATGAACGAGGTCTTTTCTTCGTCCACCGGGTCCATGGGGATTTGGTGGTATCCCGATTTTGTGTGTAAGAAGGAGTACATCGCATACCCGGTAATCGAATATACTAGTTGGTCAATGCTGGGCAGAGGGTAGCTATCCTTTGGGCAAGCTTTGTTTAAATCAGTGAAGTCTACGCACACCTTCCATGCTTCGCCCGGTTTTTTCACCAAGACTACATTGGCTAGCCACTCGGGATACAATACTTTTTGGATATATCCGGCTTCCATCAGTTTTCTTATTTCTACCTCAATTGCCTTCTGTCTCTCTAGTGCATGTTTTCTTCTGAGCTACACGCTTGGTGGCGGGGTCTATATGCAAACTGTGTTTCATCATTCCAGGTAGGACCCCAACGATATCACTAGTGGACCAAGCAAAAGTTTCCTGCTCTTCCTTGAGCATCATTGTGACTTCCTGTTTCAGCTCAGTCTTTAATTCCCTGGCGATGCGAACTGACCTTTCTGGTCCGATGACTAGAGTTTCCAACTCGTCTACTGGTTTAGCTCTATCCCGCAGTTTTGGCTCCCAGCTAACCTCTCTAGGCTTTAAGGAAGCCAGGTACATCTTCTGTGCCATCTGCTGGCTCCCTCTAACCATGGCCACCCCAGAAGTAGTTGGTATTTGAAGAGCTAGATACTGAATGGAGAGGATTGGCCCGGATTCCACTAAGAAAAGTCTCCCTAATGTGACGTTGTATGCTGTGGGAGTGTCTATTATTACAAACTCCTCTTCAGACCTCCAAGTGTGATTGTCATCGCCCACCTCAATACTTAGTGTTACTTGCCCAATAATTGTGACCGAGTGCCCACTCAGTCCTACTAACGGTGAATACAGTAGCTGAATTCTGCTCAAGTGAATGTCCAACTGCCGGGCTGCTTCCTTGGTGATGATGTTTACCGAGCTTCTGGTGTCGACCAGGATCCTTTTCACTGTATATCCTTCCACGGTGGCCTCAATGACTGATGCATCCGCGTGGTGTACTTGCACATTGCTAGCAATTGAGAATGAGTGGTTTAATCCATCAAGTTCCCTTGTGTTTGCTGCCTGATAGGCTAAGGATCTGGCCTTTTTGCTAGGTGGCTTAGGTCCCCCAGCGATGACCATGACAACTCCTTTGGACTTTTTGGCCGGTCTTTCATCTTCATCTTTCTTATCTCTTTGCTCCTTGTCCCGATTTGCGCTTTTCGTTATGCCATCAACAAACCTACTGAATTTACCATCCTTGATCAAAAGGTCTACCTCCCCTCAAGAACTCGGCAATTGCTGGTGTGGTAGCTTTAGCCCTAGGGAACTTGCAATATGCCTCCTTCTCGCTTCCTATTACTTGACCGGGCTTAGTATTGGGATACCAGATGCTTTTCGCTTACGAGCTTCTTTGTATGGCCACTAGGACCTCACTAAGCGGGGCATTCAAAGGTGTAAACCGGGGCCGATCTCCGGACCGATCTTTGCGATCACACCTCTTGTGTCTTCTCCCTGTCAGCATGCTTTCTACTCCTTGCAGGCGTGTCGATCTCATCGATCTCTACCATGCTCTTTGCAAGAGCGATCATCTGCGTCAGTTCCCTGGGCTTCCTTGTTATTATCTCTCTACGAAGCCTTTCATTTATAGTGTTCTTTAAATGGCCTCCTTAGCCGTTCTGAAGTCCAAGTTCCGGATCTCCAAGCATATGAGATTGAAACGGTCAATAAAGGATCTCAGCGATTCTCTAGGTTTCTGGACCACCTCGTGGAGAGTGCGGTTGCTGCTTCAGTCGATATAGAACCTATAAAGTTTTTGTAAAATTTCTGTCTGAATCGATCCCAACTATCAATCGTTCCCGAGTCCAAGGACTCGAACCAGTAGGCAGCCACCCTTATCAATATTGTTGGGAACAGGAGGCAGACCAGCCCCTCACTCACTCCGGCTATATCCATCCGGTTAATGAAATTTCTCACATGGACATGGGGGTCTGTGTCACCCCTGTAGCTATCAAAAGTTGGTTGCTTGAATTTATGGTCGATGGGCTGGTTGAGTATTCTGGCCAAGAAAGGAGACTCCCCATTCTACAATAGGGGTTCTTGGTATGGTATAGAGAATGTACTCAGTGCTTTCTTGAACATTGCCATGAATTTGGGATCATCAGTGAGTTCAAGACTAGTCGGGGATGGTGTAAAGGGAGGAGAAGTAGTGTAGGGAACAGGTTTGTTGTTGTAAAAGCCGTGCGGAGTAAAAAGGTTGGGTGTTTGGGATAGCATGTGCATTTGGGACAGATGAGGTTGATTGGTGCCGGGGAAAGGGCACATATGGTGTTGGCTGTCCATAATAACCACTTGGGATAAGTGTTTGGAGGTTGTTGCTCCCTGGTGCCATTGTAGCGGAGCTCACCTGGCCCATTGAAAGTTGATCCCCTACTGGCGTTGGAATCCAGCTATAAACAGGCTGAGTGCCACCAATTTGGGATCCTCCAATCTCCCTCACGCCTGTCATGCCGAAGCCTGGTGGGTTCAGCGTGCTCTCGTCGGTCCTACAGTTCTTGTCACGATCGTTCCGATCTCTGTTCCTGGGAATAAGGCTCAAACGGTGCTCGTATTCTGACAAAGTATTTACCATGGATAGAGGGGTGTTGTTACTCATCATGGAGCCCACCATGCCTTGTTCTTGCATTTGCAGAACTGAACGCCTAAAATCATTTTGGTCTGCAAGGCTCATTCCATAGTTTCTAGCAATCCGATTTAGCAAAGCTGCCACCTCCTCCAAAAGTTGTTGAACAGTGCTTGATGAACCTGGGGCTGTGGCCATTGATGGTAATGGCGTTACTGCCTCTGGGAACGATGGTACTCCTCCTTGAAGAGGAAGAACTGTTGAAATAATGTCTGAAGTTGTTAAACCCGATGACATTGCTACTCAACGGGTCCACGCTCACTGCACTAATTGATGACTCCGGGGAAAAAATATGTCCTCACGCGGTTCCTCGGGAGTCAAAGAACCGTCTGGATCCACAAACAAGCCGGGTGGCTGCAAGAAAAAGAATGTGAACACCGGGTAACCTTTGGGTCCACTTAGATGCTTAAGTCAGAAAACTTGAATCTCTAGAGAAAGATGAAAAGTAGGGGAGAAGATAAGACCCTGAGCCTATAAATTAAATTAAAATATTAATTAGATTGCAGGCAGGCAGATGCTATGTTTGCTATCATTTGCTACTTGGTCCGTTACCTCATCATATTCGACTCTAACATTACAAAAACCAACAATAATAACTGAAAAAGTTTCCCTTCTTTAAAAAAAAAAAAATAATAAAAAAAAAATTCTAAACTATCCTAATTATTACCCCGACATTTTTTTAATTTTTCCTAATATATAACTTATATTGCTGTGTCTATCTTCTATGCATTAATTTATATTACTATATAGAATTAGTTGAATGTTCACCGAGTCCATATGGTCCGCAATAGTAGATGTGTAATATGTTAATAATTATGATAATGTGTCAAACATTCAATGGTGTAGATCACAGTAGATTCGATCTACAGTAGAATCTCTCAGAATAAATGGCTATTCCTCTAAGTATTACCATCTGCAACCGGAGTTTATAAATAAACATAAGATATACATAAGACAAATAATTATGTTTAATAGCTATTTTCATTTTAAATTGCATTGCTTGAAAAGTAGGCTTACCCTGTACCTGTCATTGTCCTGTTTATTTCAGGTATTTCAGGTTCAGGATCCTGTCCTTACATGTGTACGGTTGAGACTGGCTCATCCCAAACTTTTGCCTTTTTTTGACACGTATCCTAACTTGGTCATAGGACGCTCATGCGAGTCCACCCGATCTATTTCTTGTGTGCCTGGTAAATAGTCATTTCTATAGACCGAATGAACTATGGGAATAGCCCGCCGAGTGATGTATCAGGCTACTTTTATGGATTAGTCTTATCAGGACATGACAAATGACTGTGTGATTTACGAGGTCATTTTAGGACGTGGTATTATCAGTGTCCTAGATACTTATGCAGCCCGACTTAATCAATGAAATGCGACCATTGCCTCTAGCTTGCTATTTGGGTGATCCACTATCAAATAATTACCCGGATGTCATCAAACACTTTAAGCAATACAAGGAGCAAGAAAAGATGGAACTTTGGAAAGTTGAGGGACTAAAAGGTTTTTTTTTTTTTTTTTTTTAAGGGCAGAGAATGGGTTTTCCCTTATTTTTATTATTTATTTGGTTTTAAAGAGTATCCAGTAGATAATATTTGAAGATAGTAAAATAATTGAAACCCTTAAAGTTGTGCTCCAGTCCCCCACAAAACAATCTAAGCGAGCGAACAAGAAGCAAAATTAAGAATGTTGGCAGTGTCATGTAACCCCCTGTTGTGCGTACGACAACGACATGGTAGTTTCAGAATGAGGAGAAAAATAGAAACAAGGGGAAGAACAGTGAATTACAACAACATTGTAATTATTAGAAGCATGGCAAAGGAGGAGGAGAGGGAAGGAGGAAACGGCGTCGTAGAGTCAGTAGCAATAGCAGGTGGGTTAATCTCAAACCCAGTAATAGGGTGGTCACTGTACACCCTAAAAACAACAGGGTGCGGGCTGCCACGAGGGCCAGGTGGTTCAATTGGGGCTATTGAAGGTGTTAGTTACCTAATTGTAGTAGGAATAATAGGTTGGTCTTTGTACAAAAAAGCTAAAACTGGATCTGGTTTGCCAAATGGTCCATTTGGGTTGTTGGGTGCTGTTGAAGGTTTTTCATACTTGTCTTTGGTTGCTATTTTAGTTGTTTTTGGGTTGCAGTTCGTTGAGAGAGGTTACATTCCTGGACCTTTGCCTGATGATCAGTGCTTTGGCTAATAACTTCAAAATTCATGAAGATCAGGTTGAATTTCATATCAACCACATATCTTTTCTTATCTACATATCTTTGCCTTTTATTATCTTATTTCTCGATCTCATGTAGTTTCATGTTTCAGATTTGTTAATAATTGATATTATTATTATTGAACACGATGTATTATTATTGATTTGGAACATCTAGCCCTTGAGCTATCGCAATCAAACACATTAGATCAATTTTTTTTTTTTTTTATAGAACACGTAGCCAATTTAGATATTCTTGCCGTCTGAATTACAAGTTTTTTCCCCTTCGCATAATTTAGTAATGCTCAATTACAATAGGTCTAAGGCCAAATTTGCCATATCAATAGGGGAGATGCAAAAATGCACATTCATTTTTCCTTTTCCTTTTATTATATAACTTTGAACGTTTTGAAATTTTATCTCTAATTTGCCTTTGTTTACACTGAAGAATATAGTCATAATGCAAGCAATTCTATAACAAAATCATAATAATCAACAAGAAAAAAAAAATATTAACGTGATAAAAAGAGTTCTTGTAGATAAATATTAAGGATAAAATTATCCATTAAATATCCTAAATAATATTTCATTTGTTGTGAAAAAACTTTAAACAACATATATATATATATATATATATATATATATATATATATATATATATATATATATATATATATATATATATATATATATATATATATATATATATACCAAGTTTGAATTTAGTAATTTACAAGAAGTTGTTTCCTTGTTATAATTAGACTTGCTCCACATGTTATTACGAAAAAGAGAGAGAAAAAAAAAGAAAAAAAGCAGCCTCTGCTAAGTTGAGTATAATATATAATATATTTGTATATTGTTCCAAGAATTAGTTACGTTTCAAGAGTAGTCCCTAGATCATTACTTTATTTAAAAAGTAATTTGCATTAAAATTCAATTCTATAAACTTAATGTAAATTAGAGGAGAATTATCTCATATATATAAAGAACCACGTAGTTCTTTTATGAAGCAATATAAAATATTTCACACATCTCATCCCTTATGCGCAAAACTATTCAGAACATGACCCAAATATTTATGGGTAACTCAATGTTGCATGCTGGCTCTCACCTCACCCTAAAACACATTTCAAAGAGCATAGTTCTTTTATGAAGCAACATGAAATATTCCACACATCCCATTCCTCATGCATAAAACTATTTAGAGCATGACCCAAATATTCATGGATAACTCAATGTTGGATACAGGCTCTCACCTCACCCTAAAACATAGTTCAAAGAGAAGAATTGCCGTACATAAAATTTGACACAGCTCCTTTATTAAGGAAGGTTGAATATTCAACCAATTCCAACACATTTTGGCCATGCACTATAATTTTTAGTATAAACTAACTCTAACTAACAGTAGTGTATCACAAATGCATCAGTACTGATTTTTCAAAAAGATCCAAAGATACAGAAACTCAAATGCAGGAATAAAGTTGCAAATCCTATCAACTACAAGACTAAATTTTGGTTTTTGCCTCCAAATCAAATTTTTGAACAAGAAAAAGATGATGAACATTTCTCTTAATTTTAAAAAAAAAAAAAAAATCGGCAAGACAAAAAAAATAGACACCAAATTTACAAATAGAAAATCTAGGCATTTAAATAGCGATCCCAGATGTAAAGATAATCAAGTTGAGAGCATTCAATTTCATACTAAGGACCAAATGCTAAAAATATAAACCAAGTGTCGAAAAAAAAAAAAAGAAAGCTAAAACTGCAACTATATCTTAACAAGGCTGTTCACATAGGGAACAATACTTGTATAATGTTCGGCTGCAGAAGACAACTGTTTGACATGTTTAGTGTTAAAGTTGTAGGAAACAACCGTACTCCCAAACTGAATTACTGCAACATATCCTCCTACCAACACCAGCTTTCCGAGATCGTTACGCCCTTCAAACAACGAATTGCATAAGTTTATCTGCCTCAAATTCCATGCTCTTGATTTGCTATTCATTTGCATTGTATTGGAGTGGGCATTTGTCAGCTCTTCTATCATTAATGATTGTGTACTTAGTCGAGCAGAACAAAGTATACCATTAAACTCACCAAAATAACCACCAACAGGAGATGAAGAAAGAAGTTTCGACCGCTCGTTTGCAATATCAAAGGCAATAATTCCTCTAGTATTCGACTGCCAATAAACAATACCATCAACATGGACACCAGAGCTAGGGATTATGTGTCGGTTGCCAAATAAAATCTCACGGGATGTTGCCCAAGAATTGTCAGCAGCGGGATAGATGTTAAATTCATAACCGTCAAGATCAGATGGGAACGCACAAACAAGCTTGAAGCCTGCTACAAAAGGGTTTAAAGACTAGCACAAGGGCAGGATCGGATCCATGGTTAGCATCAGGCTTAGGAAGCTTCTTCCATTGCTGAGTAACACGATTGCAGATGTAGTAGGTTCTATTTCCAGTCTGACCCTGGCGGCAGACAAGTCCATTAGAAGAACACCTAATGTCTACTTTCTCGGGTAAGAACTTCAAATATGGGTCTGGAATCCCATATGCCTGAGGATCAAGGGAAATAAATGATGGCACTGATGAATTGGTTTGACAAAAGAAGCCTGAAAAGAATTCGACTGATTATGAGCAAAAAAAAAGGAGTTGAGATGTAAAGCTTCCACTCCCTACAAACACCAGTGCAGCAACGAAGGGATTTAGCAGGAAGGTACCGAAGAGCTTTCTCCCTAATAATATCTTTAAGGTCCATGTATATCTGGTTATTTCTGTTTGCAACAGACAAGCTCGGTTTCTTTCCTCGGTCCATTTCTTTCCTAGACAAAAGCTCAACTGCAGCAAAACTATATATATCAGAATCATCAATTACATTATTAAATTCAACTATGGAGAAATTCTAGGGACAATCCGAAACCAATGAAAATTCGCCATTTGCAGAATTTTCCTCAAATAAGAAGCCCATAACAACGGAGAAATCCATTATACTAGTTGCACCAAGTCCAACATTGAACAAATAATGACATATAATTGTTCTATTGTAAGTTGTAACCAACCAAAACCCACTAATACTACCTTATGGTAACAAAGACAAACAAGACACTCAAAACCAACAGTTAAACAGCAAAATCACCAAGTAATAAACTAAAAAATTTGTATGTTATCCTTTAAAAACATAAACCAAAACAAGAAGAATTACCAAGAATCAAGGTTATTAGCATACCTATTTGGAACAAAACATAAACCATATAAGGAACTATTTCAGAATCAAAAAACTAAAGATTGATTTATGCCAAAAAGCCTAATTTCAATTACAAAGAATCAATCGCAAAATCTGATTCCCAGAGGTAAATTGAAACAATTAACTTGTAATGCAAAACCTAACTATTAGATTAATTGGGTAACCAAAATTCAACTTTCGATGCTCTAGATACAGTATAATCTCATTGATCTGGAAATTAATCAAACAGAAAGAAAACTGTAAAATATTTGCAACAAACATATTTTATCAAAATCAAAACCTTCAAGTCAAACAGAGCAAATAAGTATGAACAATTACACTCATTCAATCGAGCGCTTAGATTCGCTAGAAACCTAGTTCTGGATGCAAATTAAGAACCAACAAGAAATCGAACCGTAATACGATGCGGAAGAAATTATGCAGTATCAATGGAGCTAAAGAAAAGATTACAGAATTTGGTTCTAAACGGCGCGCGTACTCACGATTTAGTGTTAAGTAAGGGTAAGAGCAAAGTTCAAAATCATACCTTGATGGAAATTAATGGACAAATAATTGTTGATGGAGAGTTAGAATACCTCGGAGAGACTGGAACCCTTTAACAACAAGGTGTGGGCCCTTTTCAGTCCTTTTATAACTGCAATACTCAAATCCTAGGAAATATTAAATATACAATTCACACCTTTAAGGTGTTATTTAATAACCCACCTCATCACTTAAGAACTATTTAAACTTATTTCACAATATTATTTCAAAAAACCAGTTAGCGCCAGTTTGTCATTGTTATCAGGAGAGTGCTGTAAAGAAAAGTGCTGTTTGGACAATTAAATAAGTGTTTGGTAATATATTTATAGGAGTGATTTTATTCTCATAAGCAGGTTATGAGGTGTTTGGTAAAATTGTTTATGAGAGTGTTGTTAATGTATAAAATAACATAAAATGACATATGCTTAAGTTATAAAAATAACAATGATATAAATTAATTTTTAACTTAATTTATTAAATAATATTAGAAATTAATAATTTCTAATAATTTCTTTTGTGTATATTATATAAATAAATGTTATTTAATTTATTTATTTTATACATTATTAGATATTTTTACATACATATTTTACAAATAAACTACATATTTTAATTGACATATGATATAAAGTAATAATTTTTGTAATAATTATCCATATATATATATATATATATATATATAACAAGTTAATAAAAAATTTGATCAATACACAATTGTTGCTACTTTGTTAATTTATATGCCATCAAAGAAAAAACAACCTAATCACGAATGGAAATAAGTAAGAGATATTAACGAGATGCGTGCTGTTGAAAACAACTCGGAAATGTTTGAATATTATAAAGACACTGCATAAAGAGTGTTTTGGTAATCATTATCATCCATGAAGTCACCAGTGCTACTAAATCCCCAATAACTGTGTTCATTTGTATAAAGTTTTGTTGCACCACCTGCTACTGCTACATCTCCTCGATACAAAATGGATGTTTTGTTTTCGTTGATTGTTGTATCCTTCCCATCTCTGTTGACATGAAAAGAGCTTGACACTATCACTAAATAAAATAATTAGCAAAGCAAAAAGGATAAAGCATTGAAACTTAATCGATTGATAACAAAATTATACATATTAAATTTTCCAACAATGATGTCAATAATTATAAAATTTCAAAAGAACATTATCTGCTTACTTTGAGGACATTTGAAAGGCTTTGCACATGATTGAAGTTGCCACCTATTATCAATTATAAACTGGAAAAAGTTCAGCACATGTTCATAGTTCAAAAAAGTAAAAGCCTAACTTTGATTTTTCATTTATAGGAGCATATGATATCCATGATTATTATATCTCTTATTCTTTATGCATTGAAGTATGCCAAATAGGGAGAAGAATGCATAAAAAAATGATAAGTAAAGGAAATAATTTCCTAAATAAAGTACATACATATTACTTCCTGTCTTCAGGATTGCATCATGATGCGTAATAAATACATACACTAATAGGAGCAAGTGCACTTCGTCGCTTAAGTAATATATAATAAGTAGAAAATCGATCCCACGATGACTAATTATGCTAACCCTAAATATAATCGGATTTCTATTAATCTAGGCGGAGAGAATAATATATCTTTGATTTTGGGTTGTAAATTAAAATTACTGCTAAAAACAATTAAATTAAAATTGAGAATGAAACAAAGTTATATAAGAGAAATATAATGAGAAAGCTAACTAAGGCGTCCGGTTTCACTTAGCATTAATTCCAGTAATATTTTATATTATGCAATTAATTCGATTAAATACCAAAATGGCGATTTCCATCAATAATCAATACTGGTTAGGGCTATTGATTCTAATTCTTAACCTAAATACTTAAACCTCTCAGTTCTAAGCTTCAAGCCAGAAAGCATTAAATCTAAGAAATCCTAGCACTAACTAGTAAACCATTAGAGCAATGGTCATGCAAAAGTCATGTTGTAAGATTCCGTTAATCTAGTCCTTTGGTCAATTATAGATTAACTATGAACATTGGAATTAATGGTCACGCATCCAAAGCATTAAACATACGCAACACAATATTGGAAAATAATATGAATTAAATTGCATTAAACATAGAATAATTACATGGAACAATTGCTAAGTGTAGGGAATTAATCGCCAAAATAAATACGCAGCGGAAAGAAAAATGGATTAATCCCCGCCAAGGATCCATGTATATTGCATTGAATTGGAAGGAAGGTTAAATAATTACCTTAATTCTTTGAAGGTTTTGAATCAAAAGGAACCAAAGTAGCTTCCCTCTACAGTTGATCCACACGGAGCAATTGATCCACCGCGTGCTAGCGCCGGGATTGAAGAACGATTCTTCGAACGAGACAGAGAAAGCGAAAAATCAGATTTTTCCTTGGAGTTTTGTTGAGAATTTCGGCTGCCACTATTCACCTTTGTGTGGCTGCCGAAAATCTGCTGTGTACTTAGTATATAGAGTAATTTGGTTTAGGTTAATTGTTTCCTTAAATAATTAACCTAAATAGTTAATTATAATTATAACCTAATACACCTATTAGTTATAATTATATATTAACCCACACAATTTAATATTAATTCTCAATTAACATTAAATCAAATCAATTCTCCATAATACATATATGTATATATAATATTATAATTAATTATATCTCCATATAATTTAATTATAATATGTAGCATACTTTATGCAATATTAATCACATTAATATTTATATATACATACATAAATATATATCACTATATATATATTTATTCTCTTTCTCATTCATAAATTATTATCCAATAATAATTTATACCCGATAAGATGAACTTCATTTTGCTCTTGTGTGTGACCCCATAGGATCATATTAATTGGCAATAAGGAAATTACCATAATGTCCTTATAGGTCACAAGCGGACTCTAGCAAGCCATTACGACTACCCAATTAATATGATTGGAATGATCCAATACCTATTTATAGAATGTCATATTCCCTTTTGTCTCTTTGATATCAAGATTAATTATAAGACATGGTACACTTGTCAATCTTATATAATTAATCATATGCTTTCTCGATCTCAAAGTAAACTGTTCAGACAAATCAATTGATACTCTTATCAATTATTTGAGCACGGCCATGCATTTAACAGTCTTACTTATCGAGGGGCCCAGTGATATCGCTCTCTTGTTAGAAAGGGACAAAATCCCATATCTGTCACTCACATCCCTAAGCATGAGTCATATTGTACCCAACCACAGCCTTTATAACTACTCTGTTACAAGCAGCGTTTGACTGCGTCAAAGCACAACATGAATTCATCCCGGAATCCATGGTGACCTCAGGTCAAAGGAATCAGCTGATGACACTACTATAATCAAGATCAGTTGTGACACGTGACCATGAACTTGATCTTATAGTGGGTCTCCAGCAACATGTTCTCTAACACATTGCCCGTGAGTATAATCTGTATCTGTATACACTATATTCATCTTATGAATATCCATTATCACTCACACTAGTCTTAGTTTGTTATTATTCCCATAATAACAATCGACTAGGGAAATTTAGAATTACACAATTAATTCATGGATACATTATCATAAATACTAACATACAAATATATATGATAAAATAAGTCTTTATTAATGACTTAAGAAGATTGTTTACATAATCCAACATTGGCTTAGGGCACAATCTCTAACAATCTCCCACTTGCCCTAAGTCCAATCTTCAAATGTATCTAATACCCATGGACCTAGCATGACCATCATGTACAGCTTGTGAAAGAGCTTTTGTTAGTGGATCGGCAACATTGTCTTCAGACGCAACTTTGCATATCTTCACATCTCCTCTTGAGATGACTTCTCTTATGTAGTGAAAACGCCGAAGTATATGTTTGGATTTCTGTGACACACTAGGTTCCTTAGCAAGTGATATTGCCCCATTGTTGTCACACAAGAGGCTCACAGGATTCACTATGCTAGGAACGACACCAAGTTCTTCGATGAACTTCTTGATCCAAACAGCCTCTTGGGCTGCATCTGATGCAGCAATATACTCGGCTTCTGTTGTAGATGCAGCTATCGTGCTTTGCTTAGAACTCTTCCAACTTATCGCACCTCCATTCAGAATGAACACATACCCAGACTGTGACTGCATCTGATCTTGATCAGTTTGGAAACTTGCATCCGTGTAACCATTTACAACAAGATCTTCGTCCGAGCCTCCATATATCAAGAATGTATCTTTAGTTCTTCTCAAGTACTTAAGAATACTCTTGACAGCAGTCCAGTGACTATCACCTGGATCAGACTGATATCTACTTGTCATGCTCAAAGCAAAAGAGACATCTGGCCGAGTACATACCATGGCATACATGATAGATCCTATAGCTGACGCATAAGGAATCTTATCCATGCGTTGACGTTCTTCAACTGTCACAGGACATTGCTTACGACTAAGCTTTATCCCTTGCCCAATAGGAACATTTCCTTTCTTTGATTGATCCATACTGAACCTTTTCAGTATTTTGTCAATGTATGTACTCTGGCTCAAACCTATCAATCTCTTAGATCTATCTCTATAGATCTTTATTCCAAGAATGTAGGCTGCCTCACCCAAGTCTTTCATAGAAAAACACTTTCCTAGCCAAGATTTTACTTCTTGCAAGGTAGGAATGTGATTTCCTATTAACAATATGTCATCGACATATAGAACTAGGAAAACTATATTACTCCCACTGAACTTCTTGTACACACAAGGCTCATCTTCGTTTTTGATGAAGCCAAACTTTTTGACTGATTCATCAAAACAATGATTCCAACTTCTTGATGCTTGCTTCAAACCATAAATGGCCTTTTGAAGCTTGCATACTTTATCAGGATTCTTTGGATCGACAAAACCTTCAGGCTGTGTCATGTACACATCCTCAACAAGGTTTCCATTTAGGAAAGCTGTTTTGACATCCATTTGCCATATTTCATAGTCATAATATGCTGCTATGGCAACAAGAATTCTGATGGACTTGATCATAGCTACTGGCGAAAAGGTTTCGTCATAGTCTATACCATGAACTTGTCGGTAACCCTTTGCCACTAACCTTGCTTTATAAGTCTGAATATTCCCATCCATGTCCGTTTTCAACTTGAAAACCCATTTGTGCCCTATTGCTTTAGCACCCTTTGGGAGATCAACCAAAGTCCATACTTTGTTGTCGTCCATGGATTGAATTTCTGACTTCATAGCATCAAGCCATTTTTCAGATTCTGAATTAGAGACAGCTTCCATGTACGTGGAAGGTTCATTCTCTTCTAACAGAATCAGATCATTTTCGTTCGTGACGAGAAATCCATATCTCTCGGGCTCATGACGAACTCTACTTGATCTACGTTGGACTTGTGTTATCGGTTCTGACTCAACAACTTCTTGTGAATCAGATTGTTCCATTTGAAACTCACTTTCAACTTGGTTATCCATATTTTCTTGTAGGTGTACTTTACTCCCACTGATTCCTTTGGAAATAAACTCTTTTTCCAGGAATGTACCATTCCTAGCAACAAACACTTTGTTTTCACTAGGATTGTAAAAGAAATAACCTTTAGTTTCTTTTGGATAACCAACAAAATTGCACTTCACAGATTTTGGTGCTAACTTATCTGAAATCAAGTATTTCACATAAGCTTCGCAACCCCAAATCTTGAGAAAAGACAAATTTGGTCTCTTACCAACCCATATCTCATATGGTGTCTTTTCAACTGCTTTTGATGGAACTCGGTTCAGTGTGAATGCCGCTGTTTCAAGTGCATATCCCCAAAAGGATAGAGGAAGATTTGTTTGACTCATCATCGACCGAACCATATCCAATAAAGTACGGTTCCTCCTCTCAGACACACCATTCCACTGTGGTGTACCAGGAGGAGTTAGTTGTGAGACAATCCCACACTTTCTAAGATGATCGTCAAAGTCTTGGCTCAAATATTCACCACCTCGATCAGATCTAAGTGCTTTAATTGTCTTGCCAAGTTGGTTTTGTACTTCATTTTGGAAGGCTTTGAACATTTCAAAGGATTCCGACTTATGCTTCATTAGATATAGATAACCATATCTACTGAAATCATCAGTGAACGTAATGAAGTATTGAAAACCACCTCTAGCAGTTGTGCTCATAGGCCCACATACATCTGTATGTATGAGTTCTAATAAGTCACTAGCCCTTTCACTGTGACCAGTAAAGGGACTCTTGGTCATCTTACCCATTAAACAAGACTCGCAAGTGTCATATGTTTCAAAAACATCTAGACCCAAAATTCCATCTTTATGGAGTTTTGAAATGCGTTTCTCATTAATGTGTCCTAGACGACAGTGCCAGAGATAAGTAGGATTCACAACATTTGTTCTTATCCTTTTGGTATTTATGTTATATACATGCTCATTATAACCTTCACTAAGGTTCAACAAATAAAGACCATCATGTAAATCCGCATTTGCATAAAACAAGTCTTTATTGAAAAGCAATAAGTGATTATTCTCAATAACACATTTAAATCCTTCCTTGTCCAAACATGAAATAGAAATGATGTTCCTAGACAAATTAGGAACAAAATAACAATTATTCAAAGAAAGAACAAGTCCACTTGGCAACTTGAGCTCGTAGCGACCGACTTCATAAGCAGCAACTCTAGCTCCATTCGCCACATGGAATTCTACCTCGCCCTTCTTAAGCTTTCTACTTCCTTTAAGCCCCTGCACATTCATACAAATGTGAGAACCACAACCGGTATCTAATACCCACGAAGTAGAAACAGAAGTAGAATGAAATATTTCAATAACATAAATACCTTGATTAGCGGTCTCACCGCCTCTCTTCTTCCTCAAGTCCTCCAAATAAAGCTTGCAATTTCTGCGCCAATGACCAGGCTGATTGCAGAAATGGCATGTGCCTTCCTTTGGAGGCTTTGCCTTGGTAACAGCTTTGGGCTTCTTTGCATCCTTCCCAAACTCTTTGGGTTTGTTTGCTTTACCCTTCTTCTTCTGGATCCTACCCTTTTGCACCATATGGATCCCTTTGGAGCTTGGCTTCTCTTTTATCGTTACTTCAGCGTTTTTCAGCATCCCATGCAGTTCGCTGACCGTTTTGTCCATATCATTCATGTGATAATTCATGACAAAATGGGAGTAACTCTCGGGAAGAGAATTAAGGATCAAATCCGTTGCCAACTCAGGTCTGAGTGGCGAACCAAGCCTCTCCAACTGATCAATGTACCCTTTCATCTTCAGAACATGGGCACTAACCGAACTCCCTTCGGTCATCTTGCACCCAACCAAGGATCTCAAGGTCTCATACCTTTCCCTTCTCGCTTGCTTTTGGAACATTTCCTTAAGCTCTTGAGACATCTCATATGCCTCAAATGTTTCCAGATCCTTCTGAAGTTCCGGAATCATTGATGCGAGCATCAGGCATTGTACATCAATCTGATCATTTTGATGCTTGTGAAAAGCATCCCTTTCAGCTCTTGAAGCTGTGGTGGGTGGAGGGTTAGCGGGCAAAGGCCCATCCAGAACATACAGCTTTCGCTCTTGCTTGAGAACAATTCTCAAGTTGCGATACCAATCTAGGTAATTGGTTCCGTTCAGTTTATCCTTCTCAAGGATAGATCGAATAGAACCGGGATTGCTTGTGTTGGCCATTTATCTACAACAGAAAATATATGCAAAGTTAATTACATAAGAGAATTAAACTCCCACTAAAATTATAAAACCCTTTAAAATATTTAAGTGGTTAAAAGACCCAAAATCCATACTTAACCATAGCACTGCTTTGGCATGTCCCTATGATTAAATATAATTTCGGTAGACATCACCATGTCAATTACATCATTATGTAACTCTTTTAATTTATGAGATGCATGATATCATATATCATATTTAATTTGCATGTTACTCATCTCATCTTTGCCTCGGGTTCAAAACACCATTTTGATTAACCCTTTGTTAAAACAATTACAACACAATGAGAATCACCATTTCTCATATTATCGCTTCGCTAAGGTCACAACATGCGTACCCGCTTTGGCGTGGCTACCATGATGCGAACATAGTACTTGACTAGTGTTATACGTAATTGGGTGGCAAAAATATAAACTTCATAAGTTTATTTAGGGTTTATTAATTCCTGTGATTAAAATGTATCTCATACAATACATGGCATTAACATTAATCTTTCTAAGTTAATATTAATTCTAGCATGGCATCCAATGTCATACATTCATCTAGCATGCATATTTCATACTTAGCATGGCATCACATGGCATCAAAATATAAAACATGCAATAGACTCGAAAGACCGTGTTATGGTATGGTTTTATCTACATTGATTTTCATAGGCCAATATGAAAATCAACAAGGCCATTTCCTAGGTGGTTGTAACCATCGCATGGTCACAGCTCTCCCACACCCCTTGGATCCGTCCTCACGTCTTCGTTCCTTGGCACCATCTCATGGATTTACATATTTTACAAAATTGCAACCTATACAATTTTTTTTTAAGTAAAATAAAATTTACATATTATAAATTGCATCCTATACAATTTATCTAGTAAAATTAAAATTAAAATTTACATAAATACAAACGACTCGCAGGTCGTATTTATATAAAACCATAATAAATAAAATAAAGCATCCACGGGGTCCAAAACCATACCATAACACCATGCATAAAATTATCAACAATAATTTTATATCTAAAAATATTTAGGGTTCAAAGTGGTAAAATACAATCACATTGTATTTAGAATTAATTAATTTGGAAAAATTTGTAAATATGCAGAAACAATTTTCCACACTTAAAACGAAAAAGGGGTAAAACTGTCGGACAGCATGCTCGACGGGCCGCGCACTGCTGCGCAGCCCATGCTGCAGGAGCAGCATGCTGCTTACGCAGCATGAGAAGAAGTGCGTTGAAATTGCAATTGGTAGCAATTGCAATTTCAACGCCCAAAATGTTTCTGGGCGTCATGCCCAGAAAAGAAAAAACATTTTTTTTTTTTTATATATTAATTAATTGAAACAATTTCAATTAAAAACCCATGAATCAAATTCATGACACCAACCCCTTAAACATTCCAAATCATTAAAACAAATTATTCACAATGATTAATGTATAAAATCAAATTTTAATTGTTATTCATAATAACATAGAACCCTAAAAAAAAACATACAAACCCCTAACAACAATTTTGATCCAATCAAAATCATACAAACCCTAACATGCAATTTTGATCCAATCAAAACATAAATCCAATTCAATCAAAATACAAGTGGCTCTGATACCACTGTAGGGAATTAATCGCCAAAATAAATACGCAGCGGAAAGAAAAATGGATTAATCCCCGCCAAGGATCCATGTATATTGCATTGAATTGGAAGGAAGGTTAAATAATTACCTTAATTCTTTGAAGGTTTTGAATCAAAAGGAACCAAAGTAGCTTCCCTCTACAGTTGATCCACACGGAGCAATTGATCCACCGCGTGCTAGCGCCGGGATTGAAGAACGATTCTTCGAACGAGACAGAGAAAGCGAAAAATCAGATTTTTCCTTGGAGTTTTGTTGAGAATTTCGGCTGCCACTATTCACCTTTGTGTGGCTGCCGAAAATCTGCTGTGTACTTAGTATATAGAGTAATTTGGTTTAGGTTAATTGTTTCCTTAAATAATTAACCTAAATAGTTAATTATAATTATAACCTAATACACCTATTAGTTATAATTATATATTAACCCACACAATTTAATATTAATTCTCAATTAACATTAAATCAAATCAATTCTCCATAATACATATATGTATATATAATATTATAATTAATTATATCTCCATATAATTTAATTATAATATGTAGCATACTTTATGCAATATTAATCACATTAATATTTATATATACATACATAAATATATATCACTATATATATATTTATTCTCTTTCTCATTCATAAATTATTATCCAATAATAATTTATACCCGATAAGATGAACTTCATTTTGCTCTTGTGTGTGACCCCATAGGATCATATTAATTGGCAATAAGGAAATTACCATAATGTCCTTATAGGTCACAAGCGGACTCTAGCAAGCCATTACGACTACCCAATTAATATGATTGGAATGATCCAATACCTATTTATAGAATGTCATATTCCCTTTTGTCTCTTTGATATCAAGATTAATTATAAGACATGGTACACTTGTCAATCTTATATAATTAATCATATGCTTTCTCGATCTCAAAGTAAACTGTTCAGACAAATCAATTGATACTCTTATCAATTATTTGAGCACGGCCATGCATTTAACAGTCTTACTTATCGAGGGGCCCAGTGATATCGCTCTCTTGTTAGAAAGGGACAAAATCCCATATCTGTCACTCACATCCCTAAGCATGAGTCATATTGTACCCAACCACAGCCTTTATAACTACTCTGTTACAAGCAGCGTTTGACTGCGTCAAAGCACAACATGAATTCATCCCGGAATCCATGGTGACCTCAGGTCAAAGGAATCAGCTGATGACACTACTATAATCAAGATCAGTTGTGACACGTGACCATGAACTTGATCTTATAGTGGGTCTCCAGCAACATGTTCTCTAACACATTGCCCGTGAGTATAATCTGTATCTGTATACACTATATTCATCTTATGAATATCCATTATCACTCACACTAGTCTTAGTTTGTTATTATTCCCATAATAACAATCGACTAGGGAAATTTAGAATTACACAATTAATTCATGGATACATTATCATAAATACTAACATACAAATATATATGATAAAATAAGTCTTTATTAATGACTTAAGAAGATTGTTTACATAATCCAACATTGGCTTAGGGCACAATCTCTAACACTAAGATCCACCATAGCCTTAGCTATGGTGGAATTAGTTCATCACTAAAATAATAACACAAAAATGAATTAAGGAAAATATGGTAAAGAGAAAGGTTTAGAGAAAACTAGAATCAAAGTGGTTGATGTACGGATCTTTGAGATGAAAAGATGAATGCTGCTCCAAACCCTAGCTCCTAAGAACACGTTCTCCCAATCCGTTCTTCCAAGAGAGAAAATAAGAATAGAATCTGAAAAACTGAAAAACTAAAACTAAAAAAAAACTACTGCTGAATGATGAATACTTTTTCTTTTAACTCTCCCCCAAAAACAAAAAGGAAAGAAGAGTTCTAATAAGAGTCTAAAACCATCCCTTCTTTTAAGGGAATCACCAAAAAGAAAACATTCCTACTTTGACAAGGAGTCCATTAGCTATCAAGAATTCTCAGCCAAAAGACTTCTAGTTCTCTCCTCAATAAGACCAAACCCGCAGCTTTTCCTTGGCCCATCATGAACGCATGCCCAAATCACCAAATCAGTTTCAAAACTACAAAATCAGCACCTCCCAAGGCATAGTCACGCCTTAGGACTGCTCCTGGGCTGTTTCAAGTCAATTTCACTCCCTTATCATGCACTTTTAGCTCCATTCTCTTCTTAGGGGTCCTAACAAGGAAAATACATAAAAGGAAGTAAAATATACTTTAAATAAATAAAAACAACTCAATTGAAGCACAAAAACAGAGGCAAAATAAGTATATAAAATACTTATCACATCAGGCACATCTCCACTTAGCAAGTTGCCAGTTAGGAAGCTAACCAAGAAAAGAATGACAGACCAAAGAGAAAAAAAATGTTAGCCTAACATTGAAGTTGGTTCAATTGAAGCCCATTCACATGGGATAGAACCATTAACCTCAAAACACAATTAATTGAACCAGGTGACAAGGTTGGACTTTATACATATATCTACAGTGCGTAATATGCAGACCACCATAAATGCATATTGTAATATTGAAATGCCAAACACAAGGTAAGATTATGTTACACAAAAAGGAATTTTTGCAATTAAAATTAGCAAGAACAATCTATTGGGATTTTTCACAGGAAATCAACCGATAAAGCGGAAGAACGTGTTGATTTCCTCAAATCTGTGCCTAGGAGCAATTGAGGTGGAAATAAAAAACAACAAAAAAATTAGAAGAGATTAAGATTCTCACCTGAGATATCTCTTCTAGAGATGGCTGCAAAAATCAATCTAGACTTCTTCCACGTTCCCGTACACAAACGGCTATCGAACTCAACCCGTGCTAGTGATTCGATCGGCAGGAAGAGAGTATTTTAGGGGCTGGATATTTTCTGCAATTTCTCATTAGTCTTGACCGAAAATTTCACTAGGTTATTATATTGGATGTGCCCTAGTCCCGAGGCATTGGTCATTCTATTTATATTATATATTTATTAGATTTATGTATTATACATTTTGTGTCATTAAATAAAGGCATTAATCTATTTATTATATATCTTGTGCTATGTTTTAAATAGAGTATCCAATGGATATATCCATATCTATGTTGACAAGTGTCATGCACTTAGTAGTAAGACCATGGATAGGGAAAATGATATGACCATAAAGAGATCCATAGTTTGTTCCAATCATGGGAATGAATGGAACTAGAGACTATCATTAGCTTGGTTGGATGGCGGTGTCTTACCGGCCATTGGACATGGGATGTCAACCAAGTTAATGGGTACATGCAAAAAGGGTATGGTACTGGATAGATCCACTAAATGAGAAATCCACATGGTAAAGTATCACAAGTGATTCTCATGTAGTACTTGTATGGATCTTTTAACCTGACCATATGATGCTGCTGCATGTGAAGTGGCATACTTTGGTGTATGACTAAAGGGCTTGTAACAGGGTGCCAAGTATGGGTACGTTCGGTGTGTCAGTGAACATGGCAGTGCTATGGATATGCATAAGGGAATGTCACTCAGTAGTCCACTAAGAAGATATCACCTGCCTCTTGATGAATGCAACTGATAAGAGTGTGGCCACACCCAAACAAGTTGGAACTTGTTTGTGAGCATCAGTTCATTCGAGATCAAGTAAACGTCTGGAGACAAAAGAGGGCGATCGATATATGCCTCTGTGTTGGACACCGATATCAATGACATGAGATGTACAAGTTTAAACTACATGGTTATGATTACAGTCGGACTGCTATCTCCATCTTAATTGGAGGCTGCAGTGGCTTGCTAGAGCCCGCCTGCAGTCTGTGGGCCAAAGGCCCACTACCAATATAAAAATGGACCCACAGGATCATACATATTGAATGTCTGAACTCGGACTAAAGGGATCAATTGTATACTTGGAGTATATGCACCGGAATGAAAGGATTGTATTAATTATATTATACAGATCAACTGGATTGATCAAAATAATATGATTAATATTTTTATTGGCCTTCTCATAATTAAGTCAATGAATTAATTTATGAGATTATTTCCTAGGTGAAAATATTTTACATGTATAGGTTTACATGTATTTAATTTCATGATAGTCCAATTTAATTCCTTGGTAAAATTAATTGGTCAAATTGATTTTAATTTAAATGTATATAATATATTATATAGTATAATATAATGACATACATGTTGGACTAAAATTACATATGAAATTAATTTGGACCTAGGGAATTAAATCAGACTTGGGCTCAAAAGAGTCTAAGCCCGCATGAGATTAAAATGAAATTGGGCCTAAAATTCCTAAGGGAATTTTCAGCCAACTAGGTTAAATCACCTAGTGATTTTCGGCCAAGAGAACCTTTGGAATAGCAGAAAAATTCCAGCCCCCTTTCTCTCTATTTTGTCCAATCCTCTCGCTAGCACAGGTCATATTCTATAGCCGTTCGTGTACGGGAATGTGGAGGAAGTCGGATTCGATTTCTGTAGCTATCTCTTGTAGAGATTTTCTAGTGAGAATCTCAATTTATTTAATTTTGTTTTGTTATTTTCAATTGCCACATCAATTGCTCCTGGGCACGGATTTGAGGAAATTAACGCGTGTTTCCGCTTTATCGGTTGATTTCCGGTAAAAAATCCCAACAGTGGTATCAGAGCCAGGTTTTTTATCTGTGGAAATTGTTTAACATGGTTGAATCCCTTGGTTTTTAAATTCAATGATTTATTTGGGATTCTTTGGATTGGGGTTTTGTGATTTTCCTAATGGATTTTGCAATCGAAGATTAATGTGCATATTGGTTTATGTTAGATTTAATTTTCTGTTGTTAGATTACTTCTTGGTGAAATTTCTTTGGCTGTAATTTATTTTTTTCTGGCAAAATCACAGGCTGTTTCTGCAGATACGGGGCTACCGAAGGTGGAATTGCAGCCGGCAGCCGCCGTAGCGGCAGAAACAGTGGCAGCTAGGCTGGTGCTGGGTAGTGGCTACTGCACAGCAGCAGAGGGCTTGGCCCAGTTTTGGATTTGGCAGGTTTCGGGCCTGGGGCCCAGTTTTGAAATTTTAATGGGTTTTAACATTTTATGTGTTTAAATTTCTGTAATTTAAATGCGCATGGTTTCTTGAATGAAATTTTAATTTTATTCATAAGATATTAATTTTGGAAATTAATATGGTTTAATTGAAATTGGTTTGGGTTTTCTTGGCACGATTACCTGGGTGGCTGATGTTAGGGGTGGCAACGGTGCGGGTGCGGGGGCAGGGGTGCATTCCCCACTCCGCCCCTAATGATTGTGAAGGTGGTTTCAGTGATTCCCCATTTAATATTTCGGGGATTTTTTCACCCCCATCCCCTCCCCACGAGGATGCCTACTGGTATCGGTGAAGCCCCACCCATATCCAACAAATAAAATAAATTAATATTTTGTTATTTTAATAACCATTTTAACATTCAATATCCAAAATACAAGCTCTATCACATCACAAATGTGGATTTACATCAAATACCCAAATTACAAAATATTTCCAATATTACAAACATTTAAGTTCCAAGTGAACTTTTTTTGAACAATTTGAATTTGAAGTCCAATCATTTAAGAGCTATGCCTTGAGCTAGCAAATTGTGTGCACTTTTTATGTGGCAACTAATGATCTTATGTTTCTAAATCATTTTCTAGAAGGATCTTTTTATCATTATTATTATTTAAACAAAGCCACAAAAGTAAGGTATCGAAGTGATACTGCTCTTGTTTTGCTATAAGCTTAAATGACGAAGCATATGATATAATTAACTTCAATTTTCTATTAGTAGGACAAGGAACACATGTATTGGATTTATGAGAAGAATAAGTCATGTTGTTTGTAGCTTAGAGCAAAAAATCCAAGAATTTGTACATGATCTGTCTAACGCATATAAACCATGTGAAATAGGAATTTACTTGATTGTGCCAGTGAACAACTGCTATGGATTTAGATTTTTAAAAAGTACCAGTTTGTCTTATTGCCTCAATTTCCTAAGAGGGATTATTTCTATGCTTGAGCCTTCTCTTCTTCTTGATTTGTTTTCATGTCTTCAATAAAATATTAATTTGACATCAGTACTTGTAAAAGAATTATCATACTGGTATATATATATATATATATATATATATATATATATATATATATATATATACATATACATATATTTATGTACGGGGATTTATTCGGAAGCAGGGCGGGGATTTAAGTACTGGGGATAAAATAACCCCCACTCCCATCCCCGTGGGGGATAATACCAGTTATTCCCCATGCCTATCGGTTCAGATCCCCACGGTTTTCGGGTAATCCCTGTCCCATTGCCAACCCTAGCTAAGCTGGACTCATGGTTTCCCAATTCCAGTGGGAGCAGCTATCTGCCTAGGCTAGAGGCCCAAAGCCCATTAAGGGCTAGAACCATGATGGGCCAAAATTGGTGATTTCAAAATAATGGCTAAGGACATAATTGAAATGGGCTTAAACTCATGCATTATAAGATGTTTATAAATTGATGTATTGGATGCATGGATGTATGATTAGATGTATGTATGGATGCTATTGGGCCTTATTTCAAGATGGGTTGTATTTTTTTTTTTTGGGTAAATACGGCCTGCATGCCGTTTTCTTTTTTTATGTAATTTTATTTTATTTATTTATTATAAAATTTGTAAAGAAGAAGCCCAATGGAGAGGCGAACCCAGAAGGAAGAAGAAGGAGGCCTACTTGATGTATTTTCTAGTATAGGTTTACTAGAATTATATTAGGTTGTAATATAGGCCCATAGTAGTCCATTTTATTTATTTAATTATACTTTATTTATTTACATGTTTGTATGTATGATCCAAACCCTATTTCACCCATATATGCATCTAAGCCGTTATTAAAATGAATCTAATAACCAAAAGGAAATTACTAAGTCACTTAAAAGTGCTTCCCTCATTCAAACTGACTCGAAGTGGGGATAAACCAGTTGTAGACCATGCCCTCGCTGGATATACCGGAGTATCATCATTTTGTATTGGGTTGGAGTATTGGTTACTCTGACATTTGGATGGAGGTTTTAACTTAGCATGGGTAGTAGGATTCTCCTGGCCTTAAACACAGATGGGTAAGTGCCAACAAGCCCATCAAACCGAGAGTCCCTAGATTGAGATTGGATGGCGTTCCTACCTAAATAATTAGGGTATAGTTTTTCTAGGCCCTCGTCTGGCTATATGTTAATGAAATATGGATCTAGGCCCATGAGCCCAACAACTTGAGTTAATTAATAACCTGATTCATTATTAATCAAATATGGAAAACAAGTTAAGTCCTTTATTAACACTCTTGTAATTTTTCTGTGTAGTAATCTAATGGCAACAAACAACTCACTTTCACTACGATCTATCCTGGAAAGGGACAAGGTTTCCGGCCCTAACTTCTTAGACTGGTCTAGGAACTTAAGGATAGTTCTAAGACAAGAGTCAAAGGAGTATGTGCTGGAAAGGCCTGTACCGGCTGCACCTACAGGACGTAATCCACCGACTGCCTAGCTGGAGGAATACGAGGTGCATGTGAAGGATAACCGGGATGTGACATGCCTTATGTTGGTGTGTATGGTCCTTGAGCTGTAAAAGCAGTTCATGGACCATCAAGCCTATGCTATGATAACAACTCTAAATGAGATGTTTCAAGAGCAAGCTCGTCAGGAAAGGTACCTAACCAATAAGGCATTCCACTCCTGTAAGATGGGGGCTGGGACATCTATGAGTGCACACGTGCTCAAGATGAAGGGCTATCTAGATACTCTAGCCCGTCTCGGATCACCTATCTCACAAGAACTGGCGGTGGACACAATCCTGGCTTCCTTATTGGATTCTTACGATCAGTTCATCCTGAACTATAATGTGCAAGGGATGAACCATACTGTTAGTGAGCTGCATGGGATGCTCAAGCTCACTAAGTAGTCAATCAAGAAGACTCCGCCGATACTACTGATCAACAAGGGGAACCCTCCTCTTGCAAAGGGCAAGGCCAAGGAAAAGGCTAAGGCCAAGGCCAAGAAAGCCAAAGCCAAGAAGCCTAAGGCCCAGCCCAACGCCAGTCCCGAGGATGTCTGTTTTGGGTGCAAGCAGGTAGGCATTGGAAGAGATCGTGTCCCAAACTGTTGGGAGAGCAGAGGAAGACCTAGGGTGCGTCTTTGTCAGGTATATATGTCATAGACATTAACCTCACTGTTTCAACATCCTGGATATTGGATACTGGATGTGGTTCTCACATTTGTTGTAATGTGCAGGGACTTAAGAACAGGAGGTCACTGGGATCTAGGGAGGTGTGAGAGGACGACGAGTTTTCGACAGGACACGGGACTCCCTTTCGGAATGGGGTGCCACGATCTGGGGCGGATCCCTCCCTCGCGTAGGGTTTTTATAAATAGAAAACGGGTTTTGGAAAATAAATAGAATTAATGCATAAAAGAACCGAGACCTAAGTCTCGATGAATATTGTAGAGTCGCCACCCGGCTCAGCTCAACCAGGAAATTCTTATGTAGCTGAACAGGACGAACGGTCGCTACACTATCCAGAGATTCGGGTCCGGACAAGTCCCTTATTTCGTGTCTAATTAAAATAAATATTGCCAATATTCTCGAATGGTATTTTAAAAAAAATCTAAAGTCAATTTTATTGAATATAAAAGGCATACAACGCGCATACAAAGTATTTAATACAAAAATAAGGAAGAGAAATAAATATTAATTGGCTTACAACCAAATCGAATGGAAAGATAAAAACTCTTGCCTCACTTATACAATCTCCTAAAATACACGAGAATCTAAAAAATAATTACAACTGCCTAAATACACGATTTAATCTATTAAAATACATCAAAAATAAAAATAAAAGAAATTAAAACCTGCAAAACAGAAGGTTAGCACAATTTATATGGCACGCCACAATTAGGACTCAAATAGACAGAATTGGGAAATCAAGAATCGGGGGCATGTATTTAGGGGATAACCGGGTTGGCTCGGCTAGCCGGCCCGATTAGACCTGGAAAACATTTTGAAACGTCCCTGTATTTTTGATTTTTGTAGGAAAATCATTTTGAAAACAGTTTTTCCGATTTACATATATTTTTATACATTGCGTGGGTCGGTTTTTGGGAGAACTGGGTCTCCGTCGTTGAATTGTTCTAAATGCAATTTTACTGAAAATTGAACCTATAGTCGTGAATGCACACAACAAAATTCATTTTGATGGTTTTGGGGTTTTCTAATTTTTGGGATTTTTAGGGATAAAAGCTGAAATTCTGATTCTGGAACGAGGATTACAGTCGTACGACTGTAGTTTACAGTCATGCGACTGTAATCAGTTCAGGATCAGAATTTCACCAAAAATTCATTTTGAATCAAAAATGGAAGAAAACAATCTGGAAATTAAGAACAGTCGTACGACTGTATATACAGTCGTACGACTGTTCATGAAAGCCAAGAACAGTCGTACGACTGTTCTTAATTTCCAGAAGCAGAAACACGAAAATGCAGTAGAAAACGTACAAAACTCACTTCAAACACCCAGAAAGCGAGAAAAAGTATAAGGAAAGGAAGTGTCTACCTTTTTAGAAGCTAATCCAAGTCGTTTTGACCCCTAGCTTTGCTCCAATCCTAACAAATTTGCACTTTTTCCTTTGAAATTGAAGTTGGGAGCTTTATGTCCAAAAATCCAAATTGCAAGGGATTCTGATGATTTAAGTCCGGATTCTTGATTTGGTTGTGAAGTTAATTGATTAACCTAGGGATTTCTAACAATTTTTAACCCTAATTCTGAAAATTAAAAGAAAATAGAAGAGGAAAAGATGAATTTTTAGAGGTTTTTCCACTTCTTTCTTTTCCTTCTCTCTTTTCTCTTTCTCTCTCTAAATTTTTACCAGAATTCCAACCTCTCCCTCTTTCTCCCTTTTCTTCTCCTTTTATCTCTCTAATTTTTTTTTGCTTGCTGCAACAACGGAGCAATTAATGCTCCTTCTCTCTCTCCTCCATTTCTGCTGCAGAGGTATGGGTTCCTACAACTTTTCCGACATTACAGTCGTACGACTTGTGTCTCTTCTGGATTTTCCCACATGGAGGATAGAGTTGCTAATGCATCAGCCATTGTATTCTCATCCCTGGGGACATGTCTAAATTCACACTGGCCGAATAAACCTCTTCTGAATTGCAGCAGCTCCAAATAGGGCCGTAAGGCTTCTTCTTTTAACTCCCATTCACCCTGAGCTTGCCTGATCACTAGAAGTGAGTCACCAACAATTAAGACATCATTTGCCCCTAAGGTTAATAAAGCCTCCATTCCAAACAAGCATGCTTCATATTCCGCCCCATTATTGGTTACAGGAAAGATCAGCCTTTTGGATAAAGGAATGACCTCACCATCCGGTGTTGCTATAAGTACTCCGATTCCAGCTCCTTTTCTATTCACTGCCCCATCGAAGCACATGACCCATCTTTTCACTTCCACCATAGCTAACTGCTCATCAGGGAATTCCAGGTTCTCTGTGTAATCTGATTCTAGGGGCTGGTTTGCCAGAAACTCTGCCACGGCTCGCCCTTTAATGGTTTTCTTCGTGATGTACTCGATGTCAAATTCAGACAAAAGTAACAACCACCTGGACAACTTCCCAACCAATGCTGGTGCTTCATAGAGGTACTTTATTGGATCCACCTTAGCCATGGCTTGTATCTTGTAGGATTGGAAATAGTGGCGCAGCTTCTTGGTCAACCAAATCATCGCCACACATGTCTTCTCCACCATTGTGTATTTGGTTTCATACTCCAAAAGCTTTTTACTGAGGTAGTAGATGGGATACTCCTTCTTGCCATCTTGTTCCTGTGCTAGCATTGCCCCTATAGAGGATTCTTCAACTGCCAAATACAAAATCAGAGGCTTCCCTGGAATTGGAGGACTCAACATTGGTGGCTTTACCAGGTAAGCCTTGATCTTCTCGAATGCCAGCTGACACTTGTCATCCCACACAACTGGCTGATCTTTCTTTAATAGCTTGAAGATTGGTTCACAAGTGGAGGTTAACCATGCTATGAAGCGGCAGAAATACTGTAAAGAACCCAGGAATGATCTAACTTCCTTTTCTGTCTTTGGGGCTGGCATATTTTGGATGGCTTTGATTTTATCTGGGTCCATTTCTATACCCCTCTGGCTGACTACATGGCCCAATAGCTTCCCTGATGTGACCCCGAATATGCACTTCTTGGGGTTAAGTCGTAAATTGTACTCTCCAATGCGTGTTAGAAATCTGTCCAGGATAACAGGGTGTTCCTCCCCGGTTATTGATTTAACAAGCATATCATCGACGTACACTTCAACTTCTTTGTGAATCATGTCGTGCAACAGAGTTGTGACAGCCCTCTGATAAGTGGCACCAGTGTTCTTCAACCCGAAGGGCATCACTCTGTAACAGAAAGTACCCCATTCTGTGATGAACGATGTTTTCACTTTGTCGATCACATCCATCAGAATCTGGTTGTACCCTGAAAAGCCATCCATGAAGGAGTACATTGCCGCTTTTGCTACGCTATCAACCAGAACGTCAATATTAGGGGTGAGCATAGACCGGTTCGGTTCAAAAACCGATCCGAACCCAAAAAAACGATCCAAAAAACACTGTATTTTATAAACCAATCCGATCCAAACTAAATTTTGGTTCGGTTCAGTCCAAACCAAACTAGTTCGGTTCGGTTCGGTTTGGACTAGCTCGAACCAGAAACATCAACTTTTTTTTAAAAAAAATCAAAATAAAAATTTTATATAAGTAGTTTGTTTAAAAAAAAAAAAAAAGAAATACAAAAAAATTAACTTAAAAAAATAGTAATACTAAATAACTATTAAAAATAGTAGTTTGTTTAAAAAAAAAAAGCAATACAAAAAAATTAACTTAAAAAAATAGTAATACTAAATAATACTATTAAATCACAATAAAATACTAAATTCTCTTCTTTTTTTTTTTCAACTCTCAAGTTTTAACAACTATAAATTAGCATAAAAAAATCACAATATAAAACTATAAAAGAATATAATGTCTAAAATTCTCCACAATTAGTATATATTAATTTTATAATTAATTTTAATATTTTACAAATTATTCGGTTTTTCGGTTTTGAACCGAACAAAACCGAACCGAACCGAAGTCCAAACTTCTTCATAACTTAAAACCAAACCGAACCAAACTATGAAATGGATCGGTTTGGTTCGGTTCGGTTCGGTTTGGATTTTCGGTTTTTGGACATTGGTTTGGTTTTGCTTACCCCTAGTCAATATGGGGCAGTGGAAAGTTATCTTTTGGGCATGCTTTATTCAAGTCCCTGTAGTCCTCGCATACTCTGACCCTTCCATCCTTTTTAGGCACAGGGACAATGTTGGCTAGCCATTCCGTATACTCCACCACTTCGAGAAACCTGGCATCTATCTGTTTGGCCACTTCTTCCTTCACCATTGTAGCCCATTCCGGCCTTAGTCTTCTCAACTTCTGCTTTACTGGTCTGAACTTGGGGCCTGTCGGGATTTTGTGCACTGCTATTTCTGTATCTACACCTGGCATGTCTTCATACGACCAGGCGAAAGCTTTAACATGTTTTTGGAGTATTCTTATTAATTCTCTTTCTTCCTCGGATTTTAGCTCGTGTGAAATGAGTACCATTTTAGGGTTTTCATCTGTACTTATATTGATTTCATGCAATGCAGTGTCATGTATGCTAAATATGCTTGATGGTGATTTAAATGCATGCACAGAATTATTAGGATAAATATCACACAAGTAAGCAAACTGGGATTTCATTGCATTGAACTTATCATAAAGTACATCAGTTACATTGAAAATGGAAGAAATAGATACAACAAAATCATTTTCATCCTCCACAAACGGAGGGCCTTGTTCTTCCTCAGCTTCCATCTTCCCTTCCAAAGCATCATCCAGGACTGCAGCTTTCTCTGCTTCTTTTTCGGTCGCCTGTGCCTTAGCTTTTTCCATAATCTTGGCGATTTCAGCAACCACGGAGTCTAAATTCACTTTGGCCATTAATTCCTCATCGAATCCCTCCCTGGATTTCCCAAAAGCTTTGTTTAATGCAGCAGTCAAAGCACCTGAGATGATTTCTGTAGTTTCAGCACAGGCTTTCTATTCCTCCTCCTCTTCGGCCATATTTATTGTCGCCTCCATCTCTTTATGTGATTTGCCTTGCAGCACATCAGATTCAATAATGGTTTCTTCTACCATTTCAGGGGCTACTGGCTCTTCTTGGCTTTCCTCAAAATCCATAACATCTGCAAAGATCTCAAAGCCAGGGTACTCGACATTTCCAACCAGCACCGGTTCAGCTTGGCCCTTGTAAAGACTTTCCCCTGCCTTCAGAAATGGCTTCATCATGGCCCTGCCATTCTTACCCTTTTTTAGGTTCTTCTGCTCGGATGACCCCTCTACATAACCAAGGCCGCACTGCTTCGACTTTCCCGAGTCGATCTTGAATTCTGGCACACCTTGCAAATTAATCCCGAGTCCCATTCCCGGGACAAAGTTCAGCTTGTACAGATATCGGGATAGCCACTCCGGCATGTAGTTCTCATAAAGGACCATAGAGGCATCTATGGTTTCTTCCTCCTTAATGACAGCAATTTGGAATCCACCAAAAGGAACCACTCCTTCATCCACTGCAGCTACCATCGACTGGGCGTCTGCCTCAATAGTCACAATCCTATCATTCATAGAGAATTTAATCTTCTGATGCAATGTGGAAGGAACACCTCCCAAAGGATGGAACCAGGGCCTTCCAAGCAATAAAGAGAATGTGACCGGGATATCGATCATTGTGAAGACAACCATGGACTTGATGGGCCCAACCTCCACTTCTGTTTTGAAGGTCCCTATCACTGTTCTTTTAGAATCATCATACGCCCGAATGACTGTCGAGGACTTCTTCAACACTTCTTCATTCATGCCTAGAAACGGTAACATTTTTAGCGGGCATATATTCAGAGCCGAGCCGTCATCCACCATAACACACGGCATCACCTTATCCATGACATAGGCTCTAATGTAAAGAGCCTTGTTGTGGGCCTTCCCTTCTGCAGATAGGTCTTTCTCAGAGAAAACAATATTAGGAGCTCCAGCATGGACTTTGTCTAACAAACAGCACATAGCCTCTGGCGAAGCTATAGGGGAGACTTCAATCTCTGATAGCTTCTTCACTAAAGCCTCCCTATGCTCTTTGGAGGTCATAAGCAGATGCCACAAACTGGCTTGTGCAGGGGTCTTCTTCAATTGGGAAATGACCAAGTCTTCTTTCTCGACTCTTTTCGGTGCCGAAGTACTGCCCGAGCCATTCATCGGTGCTTTATCTTTCGTCTGATCTGCCGGCTGATATCCTCTTCCACTTCGGGTCACGTGCTGTACTTCTGAAATCTTCAACTTTTCAACAACTGGGAGTTTAATTGCTTCTCTTTTGTCAAATTCCTTGTACTCATCTTCGGAGTCAAGATCATCTAGACTTATGGGTTTGATCTCCTTACATCCCTCCTTGTCCTCACATTTGGGTTCCACTTCGGGTTCCCCTACCGCCACTGCCTGAATCGCAGGGTTCGCTTGCAGAACTTGAGCAAATATGAAGTTAGCCGGCAACCCTGACTGAACCATGTTAACCCTCTTTTCAAATGCCGACAGTGGGTTGGTTTTAGTGCTAGGTTTAGGTGGCTCTTGCAGCTTTCCTTCGTCGATGAGCTTCTGGATAGCATCCCTTAGCTTGTAGCAGTTATTGGTTCGGTGGCCTGTCACCACATGATAAGTGCAGAAGTTATCCTTGTCAACTTCAGATGGCTTCTCAAATGGCCTCAAGGACTGTAGTAGGCCACCATTCCTACACTTGGCAAATATCTTTGCCAAAGTAAGAGTCCAGAGCATTATGCCTTGTCTTCCAGGACCCCTATTCTGGTTGCCCTGCTGCTGATTCACAGTAGCCACTTCAACCTGCTTCACCTCCGATGATTGCCCCTGCTTGCTACTGGAACCAGAACCAGAACTACTGCCAGACCCAGCTGTCGCGGTTGATCTATACCCCGAGGTGTACCTTGTGCTTCTTCCTCCTTTGTGACCGGTTGACTTCTCTTCTTCTTCCCTCTCTATCTTCATAGCCATACTGTAAACCTCACTAAGCTTCTTGAAGGGATGGAATTTCATGTTGTTCTTGAAAATATCTTTGCTGCCATCAATGAGCTTTTGCATAAGCTCGTCTTCATCAGGGCGGTTCTTTAGGAGGATCATCTTGTTCATCCACCTCTGGTAGTATTCGTCAAAGGGCTCGTTGAATTTCTGCTTCACCCTCTTTAGATCATACAGCTTCACATAGATTTTGGTGTTGAAGCTGTAGTATTTGATAAAGGCCGTAGACAAAATTTCCCAATCAGATTGCTCCTCCTTTGACAGTGAGTTATACCATCCTAATGCACCTCCCTCCAGTGTGGTGGGAAATAAGTTGATCAGCTGCTGCTTTGTGGCGCCCGCCGTTAGCATAACTCGAGCATACAGATTCACATGGGCCTCCGGCGAGTCCATCCCTTTGTAAGTAGGGATCTTCGGTACTTGGAAGCCAATGGGGAATGTCTCGATGACCTTACTGATCATGGCATCCACATTCACCCTTTTCTTGGATTCAACGCTAATACTGACCCCCTTCTTCAACTGGGCCATAACTTCATCTAGTTCAGAGCACTTGGCTTTCATCCTCTGTTCCATAGCTGCCTCTATCTCCTGCAGCTTTTCAAGGCAAGCCGAAGCGTCACCACCATGTTGAGATGACTCAGCTTCTTTTTCTTTTCCGGCTCCACTACCACCGGTCTCACCAGCTTCTCTAACCACTGCCCTCATTTCCTCCTTTAACATGTCGCGGAAATCCTACGACCTGAAGAAATCTCTTAAAACATCGGCCATGCTCGGTGTCTGTTCTGCCATATTTACTCCTTCCTCAGACTCAGAATCACTGTCACTCTCGACTACCCTCTGTCTCCTAGCTGCCCTTGAAGCTTGGGATCTTGTCCAAGGTCGCTCCAGCGTATTCTGCTTGGGAGTAGACAGGAGGTATTAGGGTCGTGAATGAATGACGTGATGTGACATGAAAATTAGGGTATTGAGAATGCTTGAAATGAATGGAATGGGATCATGTATGAAATGATGATATGAATGTATTCTTTTCATTATCTTTCTCCTTTCGAGGCATTCCAAGAACACCCAATGTTTATGCAAAAAAGTCACGTGTGGGCCGTCACACGGACAAAACTTCAGCGCCTTTGGGGCACCTAATGAATTCATGAAATGGTCGCGTGTATACCGGCACACGGACAGAGTTTTGACGCTTTGTAGGTCTATGAGATGATATGAAATGGTCGCATGGGCCGGGCCCGCGGATAAGGTTTTGATGCTTTTAAGCACATGATATGGTGTTATGAGAAAGTCACGTGTAACAAGGACACGGACAAGGATTCGGCATTCGAGGAACGCCTTTCATGATTTGGTGATGTTATGGGCCTATATGTATACTAATCAGGCACTCGGGGAGTACCTTGAATGGTGAATTAATGTCATGAAGTGGTCGGATGTGGACCATAGTGTTATATGATGTTTATGATAGATGTTGGTGTGCCCTAGTTCTTAGGGCATTGGATTCTTGTATTTTGTATTATACATTAAAAGCCATGTATGAATACATTATTTGTGTCACATTAATAAAGGCAATTAATCTATTTCATTTATATCTTGTGCTATAATATGAGTAGAGTATCCATTGATTGATAATCATAAAACCTATCCCAGGTCTGTTCTAATCGTGGGAACGAATAGAACCACAGACTTGTATATTCGATGACTGTATGGTAGTTCTTAACTAGCCATAGTACTTGTATAGTCAGTCATGAATATAGGTACATGTCGTTGACATGGGACTGGATCGATCCGCACAAGAAAGCCACATGGTTGTCACGTCATAGGTCTTTCTTGAGTAGGTCTCTTTTGTCCTCAGACCAGATTTCATTATAATATCGATATGGAATCCGATTCACTTTGACATACGCCTAACAGGTCTGTAAAAGGATGCTAAATATGGGTATGATTGGGTGGACCGGTGAACATGTTGATATTGATGATGAAGTGATGGAATTGCCACTCGGGTAACACCGAGATGATATCATTGGCCACTTGATGAGTGGGACTGATAAGTGTATGGCCATACCCAAATAAGTTGGTTGCTTATTTGATTGATCAGTCAACTCAAGATCAAGAAATATAATAAACAACAGAAGAGGATGACAGACACCATGCCTCTTGTTTATTCATATCGATATCGTTAGGCAAAGGACAGTATGAGATTACTACCGGGTGAGTGTCTTCTAAAGACTGCTGCATCTCTGTCTTAATTGGGGGCTGTAATGGTTTGCCAGAACCCACTTACAGTCTGTGGGCCTTGGGCCTACTGCCAACATAAAGACAGACCCATAGGATCGTGCACATAGATCAACTGAGCTGGAACTTATAGAAATTGTACATGTAATGTACATTGGAAGGAATGCGTTAATTAATTAGTTGACATTCGGTGTCAAGGTAATTAATTAACATTGGGTTGAATTTAATTTAATTAATAAGTTTACATAACGTAATTAATTAATTTATCAATTAATTGAATTACATAAAGTAAACAATTAATTAAATAATTTTCCTAAGTAGGAAAATTAAATACATGTATTGTATTAACTTAAGTGTGATTTAATTTTATTTAGGGGTAATTAAATTTAGCCAAATGGAATTAAATTACATAGTATAAACTTTTTAATTAAAGTTTATTTATGTAATTATAATCCTAGTGGGCTTCGGTTTAATTAACCTAATTAAAACCCAACTAGACAAGGTGTCTATATAAGGGCACACTTAAGGAAGAAAAACCTAATTCAACTCTAATTAATTGCTGGAAATTTCAGCCACTAATAGCAGCCCCAAAACGGCGGAAAATCCCAGCATTAAACCTCCATTCCTTCGCGTCTTCGACTAGCACCGGTTCCCGCTCAATAGTTGGTCGTGCACCGGACTTTGGAGATCGCAGTTTCAAGAAACGATTCTGCAGCAGTCTCTAGAGGAGACGAATCCGGTGAGTTAATCTCTCTTGATTCAAATTGATTTTATTCTAATCAATGGTAATTGGACACGATAGGTGGATTCTAGGAAATTTTAAACGGTGTATTTTCCGCTGCGTCACGTTATTTTTCCAATGACGAATCCCAACAATAGATGGGTGTGATGTCATGAAATGCATCGTGTAAATTATTACATGAAAATGGGCCTAAGGCCGTTGTGGCTTTTATTAAATGAAATGATATTGGTGGAATGGCCGAATGCAGTCTGGTGCATTGGCAAAACACAGGTAATTTTGGGTACCCGATATGTTATGAAATGGAATGGGATGGTCATGATAGGCATCCTTGAAATGCCCCTTAATTTAATTTAAGTGAAATGTAGTGAATGAACATGTCACACAATATGCAAATGGCTGCACAAAAACGTGGGTTAGGATGTATGACATACATAATGACGTTATGTACGCTATGTCAAAAATAAAATGCTAATCACACAAATTTAATGTTATGGCTGAAAAAGAAATCATTAGTATGGATGACAAGCAAATGAATTAATGTTTTACACACAAAATAAAATGCAAATGGCTGCATAAAAATATGGGTTAGTATCACACAAAAATGTTTATGTATGATATGTCACATGCATGGAAAATGGTGATTATGATATGTTATGCACGCATGGGTAGCAATGGCGATGTGTCACGAGATGGTGAAGAACACATAGCAAGCAAAACGAATTCTTCCAACCTTATTCCTCCAACGTGGTCGATCTCAAAAATTTCTAACCGAGTCCTAGGCGGGGTTCACTTCAATCACCAACCGGGGATGATGAAGATGGGATTTTATTATTATTCACACAATTATTTTGGTATCCTAAGGGAATCCAACTAGAGCTGCCTATATGGGTTCAGTCAAAGTCAGGATAACATCAAGGCTCCCATAGCAAGATATACTCCTCACTTCTCCCCACTCAAGGGTCCTAGCGAAGGGGTTCGTACGAGGCTATGAGTGGTGTTTCGTATTCGTGCCCCTAAGACCAGGAGGAACTTAGGCGACACTTCAACAATCCACCGAGCTATAAAGGGATACCTAAACTAATGCAAAAATGACTAACTAAAAATGCAAATAAAATACCAAAAGAGAATCATCCGCCTTATTTTAATTAGACACTTTTCAGGGCTTGTCAAATTCTTTTAAGTTTTTAAGAAAACTTTTTAAGAAATCCCCAGCGGAGTCGCCACTGTGAGCGGACGACGCGTTTTCGACGGGACGCGGGACTCCCTTTTGGAATGGGGCGCCACGATCTCGGGCGGATCCCTCCCTCGCGTAGGGTTTTTATAAATAGAAAATGGGTTTTGGAAAATAAATAGAATTAATGCATAAAAGAACCGAGACTTAAGTCTCGATGAATATTGTAGAGTCGCCACCCGGCTCAGCTCAACCGGGAAATTCTTATGTAGCTGAACCGGATAAATGGTCGCTACACTATCCAGAGATTCGGGTCCGGACAAGTCCCTTATTTCGTGTCTAATTAAAATAAATATTGCCAATGTTCTCTAATGGTATTTTTAAAAAAATCTAAAGTCAATTTTATTGAATATAAAAGGCATACAGGGCGCATACAAAGTATTTAATACAAAAATAAGGAAGAGAAATAAATATTAATTGGCTTACAACCAAATCGAATGGAAAGATAAAAACCCTCGCCTCACTTATACAATCGCCTAAAATACACGAGAATCTAAAAAATAATTACAACCGCCTAAATACACGATTTAATCTATTAAAATACATCAAAAATAAAAATAAAAGAAATTAAAACCTGCAAAACAGAAGGTTAGCACAATTTATACGGCACGCCACAATTAGGACTCAAATAGACAGAATTGGGAAATCAAGAATCAGGGGCATATATTTAGGGGATAACCGGGTTGGCTCGGCTAGCCGGCCCGATTAGACCTGGAAAACATTTTAAAACGTCCCTGTATTTTTTATTTTTGTGGGAAAACCATTTTAAAAACAGTTTTTCCGATTTACATACATTTTTATATATTGCGTGGGTCGGTTTTCAGGAGAACTGGGTCTCCGTCGTTGAATTGTTCTAAATGCAATTTTACTGAAAATTGAACCTATGGTCGTGAATGCACAACAAAATTCATTTTGATGGTTTTGGGATTTTCTAATTTTAGGGATTTTTTAGGGATAAAAGTTGAAATTCTGATTCTAGAACGAGGATTACAGTCGTACGACTGTAGTTTACAGTCATGCGACTGTTGTGAACACGAATTTTTTCTTAATATATATATATATATATTTCGTTGACCGTTGACCCACGACTGTAAAATACAGTCGTGGGATTTTGTTATAGTCGTACGACTGTAACGTAAGTACAGTCGTACGACTGTACTTTCGGGGGCAGGTTGCAGAGCCCATACCCCCTTGACTTGGAAAAGGTGGGAAATCTTGAGCATTAAATGCTCAAGATTTCCAGGTTAGTAAGGGGTATATAAGGTGAAGAAAACCAGAGTTTTAGACTTTTGGCAAGAAATTTGATTTTGAGTGAGAGAAAAAGAGTGAAAAAGAGAGGAGAGATAATAAACACATTGCTTTCTTCTTACCTTTTCTCTTTAATTTCTTATTGTTAATCACTAAAACGAAGTAGAAATCCTAGGTTAACACTCACACTAAAAATCTAAATCATTTTGGGATAAAAACAAACACAAATCCATGACTTTTCTGGGATTATTTGGACACTTTTTGCAACCTTGACTCCTTAAGGAAAAGAGCGAATTCACGTAGATTGGTGCGTAGCCAGGGGTCATTCCAGCTGTGGATCGTCGCCAAGGAGGTAAACAATCTTTAACTCAACCTTTTTTCCAGCTTTCTAGGTGATTTACTTGTGTTTAGTGCCTTTTTATTCAAGTTTTCAAGTTTGCATTTCTGGAAAAACAAGAACAGTCATACGACTGTTCTTGAAACAAGAACAAGGGCACGAATGTAGTTACAGTCGTGCCAAATCCTCTACAGTCGTACGACTGTGCTTATTTTCTCAGTTTCAGGCTTTTGTTTTTAGGGTTTTTTTAGCGATTTCTGCCTAGCCAGGATTACAGTCGCACGACTGTAGTCCTCGGCCAGAAGCAGAAATCTCTAAAAAAATCCCTAGAATCCAAAGAAAATCATAAAAATCCAAGAAAATTCATAAAAATCAACAAATTTCAGAAAATCAGAAAAATTAGAAAACCCTAAAAATCATCAAAATGAATTTTGTTGTGTGCATCACGACCTTAGATTTATTTTTCGGTAAAATTGCATTTAGAACAATTCCACGACGGAGACCCGGTTCTAACCGGGCCGGCCGACCGGGCCAACTCGGTTACCCCCAATTGTATGACCCCGAATTCTATTTTCCCCAGTTCTGTCTACTTGAGTCCTATTTATGGTGTGCCGTATAAATTATGCTAACCTCTGTTTTGCAGCTTTTATCTTATTTTAATTTTCTTTTTATTTGTATTTGATAGAATTAAATCGTGTATTTAGGCGGTTGTAATTTTTGTTGATTCTCGTGTATATAGGCGATTGTATCAGTGAGGCGAGAGTTTTATTTCTCTTTCGATTGGGTTGTAAGCTCTTAAATATTTATTTTTTTTTACTTTACATGTTGTATTATTATCCTGTATGCGCGCTGCGTGCATTATTCAATAAAAATTGACTTTTAGTAATTTAAAGTGTCATAACTAGAACATTGGCAATAATATTTAAATTAGACATGAAATAAGGGACTTGTCCGGACCCGAATCTCTGAAAAGTGTGGCAGTTCCCGCTTTGGTTCAGCTACACTGTAATTTCCCGGTAGAGCTGAGCCGGGTGGCGACTCTTATACTTTTTATCGAGATTTAGGTCTCGATTCTTTTTCGAAATGATCCGCTTTTCCAAAAAACGAATTTCCAATTCAAAAACCGCACGTGAGGGAGGACCCCACCCGAAATCGAGGCGCTCCTTCCGAAAGGGAGTCCCGTGTCCCGTCGAAAATGCGTCGTCCGCTCACAGTGGCGACTCTGCTGGGGATTTCTCAAAAGTTTTTCAAAAACTTAAAAGAATTTGACAAGCCTTGAAAAGTGTCTAATTTAAATTAAGCGGATGATTCTTATATGGCACTTTATGCATTTTTGTAGTTAGACATTTATTGCATTAGGTTAGGTATCCACTATTTAGCCCGGTGAATTGTTGAAGGGTCGCCTAAGTTCCTCTTGGTCTTAGGGGCACGAATACGAAACACCACCCATAGCCTCGTACGAACCCCTTCGTTCGGACCCTTGAGTGGGGAGAAGTGAGGAGTATATTTTGCTATGGGAGCCTTGATGTTATCACGACTTTGGACGGAACTCATTTAGGCAACCTTAGTTGGATTCCCTTAGGATACCAAAATAAATTGTGTGAATAAAATAAAATCCGCCTTCATCATCCCCGGTTGGTGATCGAAGAGAACCCCTCCTAGGACTTGGTTAGAATTTTATCTACCTGACCACGTTGGAGGAATAAGGTTGGAGGAATATGATCCGTGTGCTAATTGCTACGTGTCTTTTTGTCCCTCCACAACATATCATCATTCACATTTTTCACGAACATAACATACCGCATCTAAAGCATTTGTATGATTCTAACCCACATCTTTTGTACAGCCATTTTCATCCTTTGCGTGTACATACATTAATCACCCGTGTGACATTAAACCAACCACATTTTTTGTAGCCATGCATCCTTTCATTGTGTGAAAAAAAAATTAATTAATTCACATACATCACTTGAATGTCATGAGCATTAACCACTTTATTTTGCAGCCATGGGAAACGCGTGTCATGCATAAAGCATTCATACGAATCTTGAATAATTCCATAAGGGTCACACACATCACATTACCTATCAAGTAGGAAAGCATTTTAGGCGCTTCACGAGTGCCGACAAAAATTCATCGCATTTCACCAAAGCATTTTAGGCGCTCCACGAGTGCCGACAAAAATTCATCGCATTTCACCAAAGCATTTTAGACGCTCTACGAGTGCCGACAAAAATTCATCGCATTTCATTAAATCACTTTAGGCGCTCCACGAGTGCCGATAAAAATTCATCGCATTTCACCAAAGCATTTTAGGCTCTCCACGAGTGCCGAGAAAAATTCATCGCATTTCACCAAAGCATTTTAGACGCTCTACGAGTGGCGACAAAAATTCATCGCATTTCATTAAATCACTTTAGGCGCTCCACGAGTGCCTATAAAAATTCATCGCATTTCACCAAAGCATTGTAGGCGCTCCACGAGTGCCGACAAAAATTCATCGCATTTCATTAAATCACTTTACGCGCTCCACGGGCGCCGACAAAATTCATCGCACTTCATCAAATCACTTTAGGCGCTCCACAAATGCGGAAAATTTCATTTTACACATCAAGTCGTTTAGGTGCTCCCAGAGCACCGAAACTCTACCCGTTTACTAAGAACGCATTCACCTCACATCGCGGTACGGAATCCGAGATACTCATCGAGTATTGAAATTCCACCCGCAAACCAAGCACGAGTCCACTTCACATAATCAAAAATCCGAAGTGTCCCTAGGACATCGAAACCCCGACCAAGTGCCATACGCGTGTCGATCTCACATCACAAAAATTCGAGGCACTCCACGAGTGCCGAATCTTTGTTCATTCGCTGAGGACATTCATATCATTTCACAAAACCCAAGGTGCTCCCCGAGCGCCAAAGGTCTCATCCACGCCAACTTAAATTGCAACATATGCATGCATAAATAGGAGTTCATGCATACTTCATCACCCGAAGGATTAGTTATTCAAGGTTTTTGTTGCAAATCCATTTCATACAACATCCACACATCATTCATCCAACAAGCCATGCATAGATGCATATCCCCTAGAGTTCATAACTCTTTGGGTGATCATCTTTCACTAACTTTTGTTCGAAATGTTTTGTAGTTTGGCTCCGGTCAGGACGAAGACTTGTGAGACTAGAGCACGGAAATTCATCGTCTAGTGAGTCCGAGGAGTCTGTTCAGTTCGGGGAGGTTGAAGCGTCATCTGAATTAAGTGCTGGGTTTTCACCGGAATTTGAACAGTTGCAACAGAGATTTCAAGATATGGCAATCACACCTGAAGCTGCTGCTGCCATGATGGCCACCACTGCTATTCGAGAATTCATGAGTTCTGATGAGTTCAAGAATCTTATCAAAAATCAAGTGCAGAGTGCTTTGACAGAGTCATCTAATTAGAGACCAAAAAGGGGTACTCGAGGAGAAAGTAGCGGCGGGAGACTGAATGATGGGCAGTCGGATGCTGAAGAGGGTCGAAGGGATAATACTAAGCGACCTGTGGAGTCTGCTTTAGAGAGGAAGATGAAAGAAATGGAGGAGACTATAGCGGAGCTGCGTGCCAGTTCTAAGATTCAATCTGCTAAGCATATTGACCCGTCCACGCTCATAGCCGGAGGGGTTGAAATGTTGCCAGTAGGCTTCCAAATGCCTAGGATTGCACCATATGTTGGGAAAAGTCCTCCCACGACCCATTTGAATCAATATGTGCGGATTATGACTGTGGCAGGGCTCACCATGAATCAATTAGTGGGATTGTTCCCCACTAATTTGGAGGGAGGAGCCATCACATGGTATAATAAACAACCCGAGGGTGTACAAGGTGACTGGGATGCACTGTCCGATGCCTTCATTAAGTACTTCAGTTTCAACACACAGCTGGAAGTCAAATTACAAGATCTAGAGGCGGTAAGGCGGAAGCCGAATGAGACCTTTTCTGAATATTATCAAAGGTGGATGGATAAGATGATCCACCTTCATCAGAAGCCCTTGGAAGACGAGCTGATTGTCAAGCTGATTGATGGTAGCTTAGAAGTTTATCGGAATGTGATGAAATACCATAAGTTCCAGTCCTTGATAAAAGTGCATGAATTGGCTCACAAAGTGGAGAAGTACGAGATTGACCCGGCTCACAACAGTTCTAGAGGAGGGTACCGAAGCCGGACATATTCTTCGGGGTGTAAAAATAATAGCAATCCTGCAGCTTCTTCATCAACGAGCGCTAAGCAAAGTCAGCCACCTGCACCTGTTAAGCAAGTAGAGGTAGCATCAGTTGCACAAGGGTCTAATCAACAGGCAGCTGGAAAGGGGATTTCTCCTTGGGAGGATTCTCTGGGGCGGATTTTTCTGAAGTGTAGAAATCTGGGCTTTCTTCAAAGCCTGAAACCGTACACGCCTCCGGCCGAGGCGGACAAGAACAACTTTTGCTCCTATCATGTGACTAAGGGACATCGAACCAACGAGTGCCATGCTTTGAAAAAGGCGATCCAGCAGTTGATTGATGAAAGGAAGATAGAGACTCCACGCTCTAAGCCCAATGTGCAAAGTAATCCATTGCCCCAATTTGAAAGGAGAGTGAACATGGTGCAATCGGGATTATCTCCTAACTTTGTCTTAGCCCAGATTGCAAAGGCAAATCCCATGATTCAAGTGGTAGTGGGTGAAGATGTTGAGTCATCTGTGGAGGAGAGCAAACCTGTGAATTTGGATGATGTAGAATTGGATGATGATGCGGACGAATTTGAGTTGATGAGTAGGCCCAAGCCTGTGAACTGGAAAACACCTGTCTATCCTGTCTACACCAAGGATAGGATGTATATAAGGAAAGAGGACGCTCCTGTGAATAATGTCACAAGGAGTGGAAGGGTATATCAACCCGAGCCACAACGGTTAGGGGAGTCGAGTAAGAGGGTAGAAGCACCGGTTTAGGATTATTTGCCCATCAAAGTGAATGAGAAAGAAGACCTGGTAGTGGAGCAACTCAAAAAGATGCCTGCACGTGCATCTGTGTGGCATCTGCTCATGGAGTCCTAAAGGCACCGGGCTGCAGTGGTGAAAAAGCTTATGGAGATGGATGCCAATCCATTGATGTCTCCCGAGGAAGTGTGTATGGTGATTGGGAGTACAAAAAGTCAACAATTCGATAATCCTAGGGGGATCACTTTCACTAAGGATGATCTACCGCCAGAAGGGACTAACCACAATCGTGCCTTGTATCTGAAAGTGGAAATGATGGATAGAACCCTGCCTTGTGTGATGGTTGATGACGGCTCAGCATTGAATATCTGCCCTCTGAAAGTTTTACCTAGTCTTCATCTGTCCGAAGAAGCATTATCACGATCAAATACAGTGATACGAGCCTACGACGATTCAAAGCGTACCGTGATTGGTACTTTTGAGGTAGAGGTGTCAGTGGGAGAAGTTAAATCAACCGTGCTATTCACTATCATTGATATTCCTGTGACTTTCTCCTTGCTTCTGGGGAGACCTTGGTTTCATGCATTAGGAGGCGTGCCATCAACCTTGCACCAAAAGGTGAAGATTCCAATGGGGGGAAAGATTGTAACTCTTGAAGCGGATGAATCTTCTATGGTGGCTGCTTTGAACTCATCTGAACAACCCTTGATCGGCTTTCAAGTGGCAGTTGTCTCGGATCATGAGGAGAAAGACCTGACATTTTCTCCATGGATCCATAAGTACTTTCGGAGGTAGAATTTCATCCCAGGAAAGGGGCTTGGGGTCAATCAACAAGGGGTCACAAAATTTGATATCACCATAGGCCAATCACACCGAAGGGGTCTAGGTTACAAAGGCGCTGAAGTGAAGGAAATCCCAAAGACAAAGAAAGTCCATCTTTTGGACGTTTTTGTTCGAGCAAATGGTGGGCCATATGGTGGTAAGCCAGAGCCAATGGTTATTAAAGGGGAAACAGTCCCCGGGTTTGAGATCTTTGTCGATGTTGTTGATTTCTCAAAATATGGGGCTGCTACGGTGGGAGAAATGCTTAAGTTTGAAGCGGAGCAAGTGATCAATCCTCATCCAATAAGCCAAGTTGAAGTGGTGGCCCCCATCATTCCAGAGAAGCAACCAAAAGAAGATGCAGACCCCCTTGTGGATGCCATTACTAAGGCATTTGCTGAATTACTAAAGAAAGGGCTAAAAGAGAATCCTGTGAAGAAGGAAGCTGTTTTAGGACAGATAGAGTTAGTAGAAAAGGCTGTTGTAGAACTCACCAAGATGATGGCTAAAGGGAAAGCGAAGAAAGAAGAAGAGGTCCTGTCGGAAGCACAAAAAGAGACCCTCGAGGCTGACCTAAATGACTTGTTCGGAGAAGGACCTGCTGATCCAGAACACCAAGCTGCTGAAGACCCTCCGCATGTGGAGGAAGAAAACGATTTCTTTGTAAACTTATCTTATGTACTTGATATGAACAATTCCGCTTTTAAGGCAATGAATGAAATTAAGTCTAACTTTGCTTATTTGTGTGATGTTTTTCCTAATGGCTCTGTGCATACATGCAATCATTCATTCAATGTGTTCAGCATTCATGACACTGCATTACATGAAATTAATTTGGGCACAATTGAAAATCCTAAGATGGTATCTATCTCTAACGAAGTCAATCCTGAAGAAGAGAGAGAATTGACAAAGATACTTAAAAAGCATGTGGGAGCGTTCGCTTGGTCTTACGACGATATGCCGGGGGTTGACAGAGAGATAGCAGAGCACAGAATTCCGATTGATCCCAAGTTCAGTGTGGTAAAGCAGAAGCTCAGGTGTCTACATCCAGAATGGGCCGAGAAAGTCAAGGAAGAAGTAGCAAAGCAGATTAAGGCCAATTTCCTGGAAGTGGTGGACTACCCTGAATGGTTAGCCAATATAGTCCCAGTTGCCAAGGAAGATGGAAGAGTCAGGGTTTGTGTGGATTATCGGGATTTGAATAAGGCTTCCCCAAAGGATGACTTCCCACTTCCTCATATTGATGTCCTGATTGGCAGTGCAGCAAGGGCGGTTATGTACTCATTCATGGATGGTTTCTCGGGATATAATCAGATTTTAATGAATGTCATTGATAAAATCAAGATGGCCTTCATCACTGAGTGGGGGGTATATTGCTACAGGGTAATGCCTTTTGGGTTGAAGAATGCTGGGGCGACCTATCAGCGGGCGGTTACGACGTTGCTATATGACATGATCCATAAAGAGGTAGAGGTGTATGTTGATGATATGCTGGTGAAGTCTATGACCCGGGAGGAGCACCCTGTTATCCTGGATAGATTTATGACCAGGATTGAAAAGTACAACCTGAGACTCAATCCAAAGAAATGTGTTTTCGGAGTTGCATCGGGTAAGCTATTGGGGCACATTGTCAGTCAGAAAGGCATTGAGATGGACCCAGACAAGATTAAAGCCATTCGAGATATGCCGGCACCGAAAACAGAGAAAGAAGTCAGATCTTTTCTAGGGTCACTTCAGTATGTCAGCAGGTTCATTGCCAGATTGACCACGGTCTGTGAGCCCATTTTCAAGCTTCTTCGGAAAGAACAACCCGTTGTGTGGAATGACCAGTGTCAGGTTGCATTTGATAGGATCAAAGAATACTTGATCAATCCACCAGTGTTGAAGCCCCTAACTCTGGGAAGACCTTTGACTTTGTACTTAGCCATTAAAGAAACCTCTATAGGGGCGATGTTGGTTCAAGAACAAGATGACAAAAGGGAGCATGCTATCTACTACCTCAGTAAGAAGCTGCTAGATTACGAAACTCGGTACACTGTGGTGGAGAAGACTTGCACTGCTATGGTCTAGCTTACGAAGAAATTGAGACACTATTTCCAATCCTACAAGATACAAGCTATGGCAAAAGTTGATCCAATGAAATATCTCTGCTCTGCCCCATCCTTGACAGGGAAATTATCCCGGTGGTTACTTTTGTTATCAGAGTTCGACATCGAGTATGTGACGAAGAAGGTGATCAAAGGAAGAGCAGTGGCTGAGTTCCTGGCCAATCAGCCGCTTGAATCTGATTATGTAGAGAACCTGGAATTTCCGGATGAACAGTTGGCCTTGGTAGAGGTGGAGATCAGGAAATGGATTATGCATTTTGATGGAGCTGTAAACAAGAGGGGGGGCAGGCCTAGGAGTAATCATTGTAACTCCTGAGGGAGAGATAATTCCTTTGTCAAAGCGGCTAGAATTCCCGGTGACTAACAACGGTGCAGAATATGAAGCTTGCTTGTTTGGCATTGATGCTCTCACCATATTAGGGGCAAATGATGTGACCATTGTTGGAGATTCACTGTTGGTAATCCGTCAAGCCACCGGGGAATGGGAAATCAAGGAAGAATCACTTCGCCCATACTTGGAGACTTTGTGGGAAATGGTGAAAGTATTCGGGCATATTGAATTCAAGCATGTGGCTAGAGATGATAATCAGATGGCGGATTCATTAGCTACCTTATCATCTATGTGGGAAGGACCTCAGAAAGCACCGATGCAGCCTTTGATCCTTGAGACAGCTAGAACACCGTTTCATCGTTCTAGCGCGGTCCTAGCTTTAGTTGCAGATGATAAGCCCTGGTACCAAGATATAGCTGATTTTCTACAAAATGGCGAATACCCTGAAGAAGTAGATGCATCGGATAAGACCACTTTAAGAAAATTGGGGGCTCAGTTCAGGTGGTTTGATGGACAACTTTTCAGAAGGACCGCTGATGGATTGTTATTAAAGTGTCTGACGGAAACAGAAGCCAAGAAAGTCATGCAAGAAATGCATTCAGGGATCTGTGGCCCGCACATGAACGGTTTAGCTCTGGCAAAGAAGATCATGAGACAAGGGTACTTCTGGCTTACTATGCAGACTGACTATGCAGAAGAAGTGAAAAGGTGCCACGAATGCCAGATTTATGGGGACATCAGCCATCTTCCACCTATGGAGTTGCAAAACCTTATGACTCCTTGGCCGTTTGCAGTATGGGGTATAGACATAATTGGTGAAATTCGGCCTCCAGCATCGAACGGTCACAAATTCATTGTAGTGGCAGTCGATTATTTCTCCAAGTGGGTTGAAGCCGAGTCTTATGTCACGGTCACAGCTAAGAACATGGCTAAGTTTGTGAAGAAGCATATTTTTGCAAGATATGGAATACCACATCACGTGGTGACTGATAACGGAGTGCAATTTCAAGGAGCCACAGCTGAACTATTCGAAGAGTACAATGTGGAACATCGCAAGTCTTCCCCTTATAGGCCACAAGCCAATGGGGCAGTAGAGGCGGCAAACAAGTCTATTAAGAAGATCTTGTCCAAGACCACCTCAACCTACCGGGATTGGGCAGATAGATTACCTTATGCTCTGTGGGGGTACAGAACCAGTGTTAGAACGCCAACTAGAGAAATAGCTTATTCACTGGTTTATGGGATGGAAGCAATCCTTCCTATTGAAGTGGATTTGAAGTCACTAAGGACGGTCTTAGAAGCCCAGTTGCCTGAAACAGAATGGGTAAAGGCGAGATTTGAACAGCTGGCTATGGTCGATGAAAGGCGTCTCAAGGCTCTGGATCACTTACAGATGTATCACCAAAGGATGGCTAGGGCCTATAATCGACGGGTTTGTCATCAGAAACAGCCTCTGAAAGCGGGAGATCTAGTGTTGAAGCAGATGAGACCGACTAACACAGATGCAAGGGGCAAATTCAAACCTAATTGGGAAGGGCCGTATGTGATAAAGAAAATACTTTCCAAGGGTGCAGTGAAGATTATGGATATGGATGGCAACGAGTTTACCAACCCGATTAATCAAGATCACCTCAAGCGCTACCATGTGTAAAAAAAAAAAGAAGCCTGTTAAGTCGAAAACCCGTAAGGGCGATTTAAGCAAAAATTAAGGCAACGAGGGTTAGCTTATCGACTAGAAAACCTATATAGGATGGTTGATAACAGGAATGAGTTCATTCGAGATATGTACCAATTTTAAAATTTTCAATTGATGCGATAATTAAATTTCATTAATGAAGTGTGTTATGCTCAACACATTGCATGAATGTTTGGAGTATGTTACATGATACATTTGTCGAAACATCCAGATAAACAAAGACATTTAGACGCCTAAGTGTGCAATTGCGAATATCATCCATTTGTTAAAAAAAAAAAGGGGGGGGGGGGGAGGAAGCCTGTTAAGTCGAAAACCCGCAAGGGCGGCTTAAGCAAAAGTTAAGGCAAAAAAAAAAAAAAAAAAAAAGAGGAAGAAGAAAGATCGCATCAATAATAGAAATGATGTATATAAATAATAATAATGGTAGCCAATACATGCATGATAATGAAAATCACATTTTTCTTTTATGCTCTCCTTTTCTTGACAGGAAGTGGTCTCGCGGCCTCAGAAGGAGCCAGCCAGCGGCAAGTCACAGTCTCACGTGCCTCACGGGTCGGTAAATCCTGGATCTCAGCCAGCCACTGCTTGTAACGATCATCTGTCTCTGTGGGAGCAAGCGAGGCATAATTCAACGCCACACGATGGGTATCTCCAGCCCAGCGAAGTCTGATGTGATCTGGCCAAGCAGCAGTATACTCCTCACAACTGGTAACATAAGATCGCTGGGGGATATCCTGCAGATGAACGTACTGCCGGCAAAGGCGACTTGGAGAATAGAATGTCACCCTGGTCAGTCCCAACAACTGCACACCATGTGCCCACATCTCCACAATCACGTGGGTGATCTTCCACTAGGAGCACACCCACCTAATCTGGTCATCAGTCAGGCGAGATAGCCAAACGCCCCGCTCATCAGCAGACATATCAGTATAGGAGTCAATGGAGAAGCCTCATTCCCTGAGATTGGCCGTGTGGTATTTCTTGAAGTTCCCCCTCGGAATCTTAAGAATTGATAGCTTCTCCAACAACCAGATCTGCAGTTGATGGTAAGCAAGGGTTAGAAGTTCATTCGACCCAGAAATACACCAGACAATAAGGAATTTCACCTGGAGCAGTGTGAGGTGAGTGCCAATGTGGAGAACATTGTTTGTCTTAGATGCATGCAAACTGATCAGTGTCTCAGCAAGTGCAAAAGGAGCTGGAGATGCTCCCACAGCCATCTAAGAAATAAGGGAGACAGCCCTGAAGGAGACAACCCCATCACTAGGACCACAGAAATACCGGCTCACCAGTAACAGGCTAACCATGGAAGCCCAGCTCATGTGGTCCCTAGGAGCATTGACACACCACTCTAGTACAGAGTCCGAGCTCAACCCAGGAAAAGGGGAACCAGTAGCAAATAAAGCTTCCACCTCGGGATTGGGAAGCCTGAACAAGCTCACCAAGGAGGAAATGCTACCAAAAGTGAGCTCGGGGACGGCGATGTCCACTCTTTTGTGGCAGGGGATGTTCAAGATAGCACTGAACTCTTCATATAAGGGGCAGAGCTCTTGGCATGAGAAGCGAAAAACATTGTCCACTGGATCCCAGAAACGATAACAGGCATTCAACAGCTCGATGTTCCACGAGTGTTTGTAATAGGCCTTGAGATTCCACAACCCGAAAGGCTTCAATTTAAGCCAATCAGAGTCTTGTAATGATTCTAGAAAATTGTGAAAGCCTGGATAAAAAAAAAGATTGAAAAAGAAAAAGAAGAAGAGTGAATTTCCAAGGATTCAATCAAATCAAAACAAATCCCATTATGTAAAGAATGCAGTTCATAATGTGCCTAAAAATCCAATACAAAAGAACAAAAACTATGAAGACAACAAATAAGAAAAGCAGGACGCTCCATCTAGCTCTCATCCTACCCCTCATCATCCTCCTCCTCCTCGGACTCACTCTGATGCGTAGCCCTGTAGGAGTCAAAGTCCGCCTGTAGACGAGCCATCCCAGCCTGCAGCCTGGCTATCTTGGCTCTCACCCTATCCACCTCTTGGTTCGCAGCCTGGGCCTGAGCCACGGAAGAAGCAGCCTCCCTAACCTGATCTCGGAGTATCTCAACTCGGGACTGCAGTCAACAGCATAAATAAACATTCATATATACATACATGCAGGTTCATGCATTACATAAACCATGACATGATATAGGAAACACGGGATGCTTACCGCCCAAACACCATTCTCATGGGCCAGGAAATCCCCTAGGCCCTGGTACCGATAGGCTATCTCCTCCACATCAGCTCGCCGAACCTAGAGAACGGTAGAAAATTAAAAAAAATAAAATAAAAAAATAAAAAAAATAAAAAAATCAATCAAATCATTGACTTACATGGGTGGTATCCTCCGGGAAGAACACAACTGGCTCCTCACGAGGAATATTCCACGTCCTATAGGCGTGGGAGCCATCCAACCCCATCAAAGTGAAGCCGACTCCAAGCTCAGACACTAAACGGCCCTCCACCACACCACTAGTGCCGACGGCTTGAGAAGCCGAAGCTGCAGCGCTACCTGTATGGACAGGGTGGGTCCTATCCTGAATAGGAGTATCCTCCCCGACTGTAGCCGCACCAACACTTTCACCGGCCGGGCCACTAGGCTGAGAAGACCCGGCTCCCCTACGTCTCTTAACCTGCGGAGAGAATAAAGAGTTAAAAAAAAAGTGAATACCTGGCGAGGACGAGGAGGAAGAGCCGCTGGCGCGACACCCGCAGTAGGCAGTAAACACTGCTGGATATAAGTCGGATAATCACCATCCACGGGGTCTACACTATACCCCTCTCCGAATATACCAGGGTATGTCGCGGGGTCCGCCAGATGCGGCCAGAAGAGCACCTGTGGAAGCGGCGAAGGCACAAGCCGGCTGACTGGACCATCGACGTGGTCGGAGAGGAAGAGGCGCTCGCCCAAGTACCACTCTTGGGACATGGGGCACTCCATGACGAACCGGCGATGGTCGAAATGCGCGGAGGTCTGAACAAGAAGGATGATGGCACCCAGACCCTCCCAGGGATGATGCCGGATCTGTAGAAGTGAAATAAAGGGAATTCAGTGCAGGTAAACAAAAGTTGTTTAAATTTTCTTACTAACGAGTTTTGTCTACTTACCCTCCCCCAAGTCATGTTAAGCAAGCTCTGTCGCACCTCCTCTATATCACGGACAGTGCCTTACCATCCCTACGTCCAGCAACGCATGATAGTCGGCCGGACATCACCTTGGACGTCTCTCAACTCGGGCGGCTCCAACATGCGATGCTCGAATGCCCAGATCTGTAGTTACGAAAAAAATACATATATTAAAAAAAAAAGACAATACCAGAAGGCCAAACCAAAAGCCCAGAATCTCCTGCTGCGCCCCCCGGGCATACAAATCCAGCCCGTAATATAGCTGCCCTAGTGCAGCTCGTGCCCAGTCCAAGGATGGGAAAGCAGCCAAGTCCACCAGTGTGGGAAGCAGAGTCAGATTACAGGTACTCTGCCTAGTGGGGAACAGCGTACATGATAGGAGGACGAGCACGTAGGCTCTGGTGTACTGCTCCACATCCTCCTCAGACGAGACTGCACGGGTGGCCCAATAAGCCTCCACCCGGGAGCATAGGATCTTCCCCTTCTCAGGGGTGCAGCCAATCAACCTCCTGATGTAGGTATCCACCTGCTGATGCCGAGTCAAGCTACAGTTGAAGATAATAGGGGTCCCGCCAAACCCGAAGCCTGTAATCGCTACAAAGTCCGAGGGAGTGACAGTAAACTCCCCGATGGGCAGGTGAAAGGTATGGGTGGTACAGACCGATCTCTCACACAGAGCCGTCAGCACGGCGTGTGTGGTATGTGGGGTGCTCATGGGCAAGGACAAGATAAAAGACTCGAGCCCTAGGAGCCTAACCCGGGCCCGCACAGGCTCGGGAAGTCGATCCCACCAGACCCGTGGCAGAGAGAGATTCCCGCTGCCGGCAATCCTGTGTACCTGCGTTATGGGGAAGTACAACACATATGCATTCAGTTTTTGCATGATAGTAGCATAGAAAAATTAATCGAAACAAAATTTTTAAAGCCTAATTTTCTTACTATAGTCGTACGATTGTAGTACGCTTTACACGAGCGTAACTACAGTCGCACGACTGTAGTGCCTATAGTCGTCCGACTGTTCATCGTTGGCATGAACAGTCGCACGACTGTTCATATCCCTGCAGAAAAAAAATTCGAAATTCGTCCAATTTTCACAATTTCTAACTCGTTTTTCCTAGTTTCTTGTTTCTTTTGACTACAGGGGACTCCTAGCATGCATTCTACTCAATCAATTCACCCAGAAAGTGATAAATCATGCAAATCAATTCCAAAAATTCAAAAGGAAAAATATTGGAAAACTCAAGCGAAGTACAGTCGTACGACTGTACTTCATCTACAGTCGTACGACTATATTCAAAATTCAAATACAGTCGCACGACTGTAGTGGAAAAAAGGGGGGGAATTTTTAATTTTTTCCTATTTATTCTTTAAACCCTATTTTCATTATCTGATGTTTAATTATTCCCCACAGGGAGATATTTCAGTAATTTTGTAGGGCTAATCCAACGTCGACTAATTTCTTTCAACGACGGTCCGCCTCGCCCAAGGGGCACGAAACTCGAGAAAACTGTGAAAAATTCACTGTAAGTATAATTTCACCAAACTGCATTTTCAACGCGTCCCATGTGCCAAGCCACACCGGGCCATCACATTCGCACAAAAATCATAGTCCCCCACGACTTTAAAAGGGAACCCAAATCCAATTTCAGTCTGTCGGATGCGCCCAGCTACACACGATCGTCATGCATTCACACAAAAATCATAGTCCCCCACGACTTTAAAAGGGAACCCAAATTCCGTGTCAGTCTGCTGAGTGCGCCAGTCACACATGACTATCACATCTTGTATTCGTAAATCCAGTCCCGCACGACTATAAAAGGCAACCAAGACACGCATTCCCGTATTTATTCTTGATCGAAGGGGCAAAAATTTTTGTTTCAAAATCATCAATCAAGGAATAAATACGTTCATCAAACACGCATCACATGCATTTTTGGCTCGGTGTGACAAACCATACATAGCTTTTTGACTCCAAAAGTCATTCTATCTCGGCGACATCCTTACGCGAAAGCCATCGTAAGGAACCGCCCGACTCCAAAAGTCATTTATACTCTCGGTGTCATCCTCATGCAAAAGGCATATGGACCACCTGACTACCAAAGTCACTTGCAGTTCACCTGCGAAAACTGCGCTTGCATATCCACGTGATTTCATGTTCTTTGTCGTGTACCTAAATCCGTTTCGGAAATCGGACTTCGGTTACATGAGGGGCAGCCTGTGAACACGAATTTTTTCTTAAAAAAAAAAAAATAAATAAAAATATATTTCGTTGACCGTTGACCCACGACTGTAAAATACAGTCGTGGGATTTTGTTACAGTCATACGACTGTAACATAAGTACAGTCGTACGACTGTACTTTCGGGGGCAGGTTGCAGAGCCCATACCCCCTTGACTTGGAAAAGGTGGGAAATCTTGAGCATTAAATGCTCAAGATTTCCGGGTTAGTAGGGGGTATATTGTTGGGATTCATCACGGGAAACCGACCGATAAAAGCGGAAATACGCGTCGATTTCCTCGAATCCGGCCCAGGAGCTTAAGATGTGGAAATCAAAAACTTAAAGCATAAAAAGAGGGTTTCAAAAACTTACCACAAAGTCTCTCTATGAGACGGATGCGGACTGCAGGAACCAAAGTAGACTCCCTCCAACGTCACGTACACGAACGGCTCTCGGACCGAAACCCGTGCTAGCGACTCGGATGACAAGAAGAGAGGGAGAGAGGGCTGCTCACAATAGGAATAGATGGCTGTAATTTTTCTTTCCCAAAGAAAATAAATGAAACTAATCATGTCTATAATATACATACTGAATGGGTTAAGCCTAACGAACTTAATCCGATTTACCTTTGGCATTGTTATTTAGGCCACATAAACAAGAAGCGCATAGCTAGGCTTCACATAGCTTGAATCCTAGGATCATTTGACATGGAGTCACTTGATATATGTGAGTCTTGTTTATAAGGTAAAATGACTAAAGAACCTTTTAGCAAGGAGGCTAAAAGGGTCGCTAGCTTATTGGACCTAATGCATTGAGATGTATATGGACCGACAAGCATAGCAACCAAGGGTGAACATCTATACTTCGTCTCCTTCACAGACGATTTCATCCGAAATGGATATGCCTATGTAATGAAATATAAGTCTGAGACCCTTGATAGGTTCAAGGGTGTAAGGAACGAAGTACAGAACCAACTAGGCAGAAATATCAAAGCCTTTCGGTTGGACCGAGGTGGTGAGCATATAAGCCTATAGTTTGACTCATTTTGAGAGAGCATGGAATAGTTCCATAGCTCACTCCTCCAGGAACACCACAATGGAATGGGGTGTCCGAACGGAGGAATAGGACCCTGTTGGACATGGTCCGCTCAAAAGATGAGTCATGTATCTCTCCCAATAAGTTTTTAATGGATACGCTCTTAAGACAATGGCTCTTAATTTCAATTATACTCCGACTAAGGCTTTGGAAAAGACCCCATTTGGAATATGGACGGGCAGGGTGCCTAATGTGTCTTTCTTACGGATTTGGGGTTGTTATGCACAAGTCAAGAAATTGACTGTGAGCAAAACTAGCACCCAAAACCGACTATTGCCTGTTTGTGAGCTACCCTAGGGAAACCAAAGGGTATTGCTTCTACAACCCCGCTGAGAACAAGGTGTTCATGGCGCGAAAATGTACATCCAGAAATATCCAAAAACTGAAACAGAAATAATATTCCTGTACAAAACAGGTACAAAATAACATAGTTTCAGTAACAAAACTAATCTACTAGGCATCATAAGCTGGTCCTGCTGATCTCTATGGCAGCAACCCTTGCTCCATTTCTGACCCGCAAGTCCACTTGTCCCGATCCCAGTGATCTCCTGTTCTTAAGTCCCTGCACATTACAACAAATGTGAGAACCACATCTAGTATCCAATACATAAGATGTTGAAACAGAGGTTAATGTCTATGACATATATACCTGATGAAGACACGCCCTACATCTTCCTTTTCTCTCCCAAAAGCTTGGGACACGATCTTTTCCAATGTCCAGCCTGCTTGCAACCGAAGCAGACATCCTTGGAACGGGCCTTGGGCTGGGCTTTAGCCTTTTTAGCCTTGGCTTCCTTAGCCTTGGCCTTGGCCTTGGCCTTGCCAGCAAAAGGAGGTTTCCCCTTGTTAACCTCAAGTACCGACGGAGTCTTTTTGATCGACAGTTCAGCGAGCTCAAGCATCCAATGCAGCTCACTAACAGTACGGTCCATCCCTTGCTTGTAAAAGTTTAGGATGAATTGATCATAAGAATCCGGTAAAGAATCCAGGATTGTGCTAACCGCCAGCCCCCGTGAGATAGGAGTTCCGAGACGGGCTAAATTATCCAGATAGCCCTTCATCTTGAGCACGTGTGCACTCACAGATGTCCCGGCTCCCATCTTACAGCTGCGGAATGCCTTGTGGATCAGGTACCTTTCCTGATAAGCTTGCTCATAAAACATCTCGTTAAGAGTTGCCATTATAGCAAAGGCCTGATGATCCAAGAACTGCTTTTGCAATTCAGGAACCATACTAGCCAACATCAGGCATGTCACATCCCGGTTATCTTTTACATGTGCCAAGTATTCCTCCAGCTGGGCAGCCGGTGGATTACTTCCCATTGGCATAACCGGTACAGGCTTTTCGAGCACATACTCTTTAGACTCTTGTCTTAGAACTTTCCTTAAGTTCATAGACCAGTCCCAAAAGTTAGGGCCAGAAAGCTTGTCCCATTCCAAGAAAGATCGCAGTGATAAAGTATCATTCGTAGCCATTGGTTTCTACACAGAAAAATTACGAGCGTTGATAAAGGACTTAACATGTTCTTCCCATATATATAATTAATAATGAATCGTGTTATTAATTAACTCGAGTTGTTGGGCTCATGGGCCAAGATCCATATTATATGAAGATATAGCCAGACGAGGGCCTGGAACAACTATATCCCAGATCCATATAATATAATTAATATATCTCTCTCTCTTCAAACGTGTATACTCCAAGTACACACTTAATCCGACTAGTTAAAGTCCAGACATTCAATGTGTACGATCCGATGGGCCCGTCTTTATGTTGACAGTGGGCCAAGGCCCACAGACTACAGGCGGGCTCTAGCAAGCCACTGTAGCCCCCAATGAAGACGGAGTAAGCAGTCCAACTGAAAACGTAACCCAGTAGTTTGAACTTGTAAATCCCATGTCGCTGATATCGGTGTCCAACACAGAGGCATGGAAGTATCACCCTCTTTGTGTCTGGACCTTTACTTGATACCGAATGAACTGATGCTCACAAACAAGATCTAATCTTGTTTGGGTGCGGCCGCACACTTATCAGTAACATTCTTCAAGAGGCCGATGATATCGTCTGAGTGAATCACTGAGTGACATTCCCTTCTGCATATCCATAGCACTGCCATGTTTACTAACACACCCGAACGTACCCATACTTGGCACCCTTTTACAGGCCCGTTAGGCGTACACCAAAGTGTGCCACTTCACATGCAACACCATCATATGGTCCGGTCGAAGGACTTATACAAGTACTACGCGAGAATCATTTGTGATACTATACCATGTAGATTCCCGTTAAGTGGATCAATCCAGTACCATGCCCTTTTTGCATGTACCCAGTAACCTAGTTGACATTCCATGTTCTATGACCGGTAAGACACTGCCATACAACCAGGCTAATGATAGTCTTTAGTTCCATTCATTCCCATGATTGGAACAGACTACGGATAACTTTATGGCCATATCGTTTTCCCTATCCACGGTCTTACTGCCAAGTGCCTCACACTTGACAACACGGATATGGATATGTCCATTGGATACTCTATTTAAAATATAGCACAAGACATATAATAAATAGATTAATGCCTTTATTTCCTTGACACAAATTGCATAATACATAAAGATTACATTAATGTACAAATGTATTATACAAACACAAGGACCAATGCCTCGGGACTAGGGCATTTCCAACATATATAAGGTGAAGAAAACCAGAGTTTTAGACTTTTGGCAAGAAATCTGATTTTGAGTGAGAGAAAAAGAGAGAAAAAGAGAGAAGAGAGATGATAAACACTTTGCTTTCTTCTTACCTTTTCTCTTTAATTTCTTGTTGTTAATCACTAAAACGAAGTAGAAATCCTAGGTTAACACTCACACTAAAAATCTAAATCATTTTGGGATAAAAACAAACACAAATCCGTGACTTTTCTGGGATTATTTGGACACTTTTTGCAACCTTGACTCCTTAAGGAAAAGAGCGAATTCACGTGGATTGGTGCGTAGCCAGGGGTCATTCCAGCTGTGGATCATCGCCAAGGAGGTAAACAATCTTTAACTCAACCCTTTTTCCAGCTTTCTGGGTGATTTACTTGTGTTTAGTGCCTTTTTATTCAAGTTTTCAAGTTTGCATTTCTGGAAAAACAAGAACAAGGGCACGACTGTAGTTACAATCGTGCCAAATCCTCTACAGTCGTACGACTGTGCTTATTTTCTCAATTTCAGGCCTTTGTTTTTAGGGTTTTTTTAGCGATTTCTGCCTAGCCAAGATTACAGTCGCACGACTGTAGTCCTCGGCCAGAAGCAGAAATCTCTAAAAAAATCCCTAAAATCCAAAGAAAATCATAAAAATCCAAGAAAATTCATAAAAATCAGAAAATTTCAGAAAATCAGAAAAATTAGAAAACCCCAAAAATCATCAAAATGAATTTTGTTGTGTGCATCACGACCTTAGATTTATTTTTCGGTAAAATTGCATTTAGAACAATTCCACGACGGAGACCCGGTTCTCCCGAAAACCGACCCACTTTTGCATGCTAAGTTAAAATAAACCGGAAAAGTGTTTTCAAAAATGATTTTCTCACAAAACCAAAAATACAGGGACGTTTCAAAATAGTTTTCCAGGTCTAACAGGGCCGGCCGACCGGGCCAACCCGGTTACCCCCAATTGTATGACCCCGAATTCTATTTTCCCCAGTTCTGTCTACTTGAGTCCTATTTATGGTGTGCCGTATAAATTATGCTAACCTCTGTTTTGCAGCTTTTATCTTATTTTAATTTTCTTTTTATTTGTATTTGATAGAATTAAATCGTGTATTTAGGCGGTTGTAATTTTTGTTGATTCTCGTGTATATAGGCGATTGTATCAGTGAGGCGAGAGTTTTATTTCTCTTTCGATTGGGTTGTAAGCTCTTAAATATTTATTTTTTTTTACTTTACATGTTGTATTATTATCTTGTATGTGAGCTGCGTGCATTATTCAATAAAAATTGACTTTTAGTAATTTAAAGTGTCATAACTAGAACATTGGCAATAATATTTAAATTAGACACGAAATAAGGGACTTGTCTGGACCCGAATCTCTGAAAAGTGTGGTAGTTCCCGCTTTGGTTCAGCTACACTGTAATTTCTCGGTAGAGCTGAGTCGGGTGGCGACTCCTATACTTTTTAACGAGATTTAGGTCTCGATTCTTTTTCGAAATGATCCGCTTTTCCAAAAAACGAATTTCCAATCCAAAAACCCCACGCGAGGGAGGGCCCAGCCCGAAATCGAGGCGCCCCTTCCGAAAGGGAGTCCCGCGTCCCGTCGAAAACGCGTCGTCCGCTCACAACTGTAATCAGTTCAGGATCAGAATTTCGCCAAAAATTCATTTTGAATCAAAAATGGAAGAAAACAATCTGGAAATTAAGAACAGTCGTACGACTGTTCATGAAAACCAAGAATAGTCTTGCGACTGTTCTTAATTTCCAGAAGCAGAAACACAAAAATGCAGCAGAAAGCGCACAAAACTCACTTCAAACACCCAGAAAGCGAGAAAAAGTATAAGGAAAGGAAGTGTCTACCTTTTTAGAAGCTAATCCAAGTCGTTTTGACCCCTAGCTTCGCTCCAATCCTAACAAATTCGCACTTTTTCCTTTGAAATTGAAGTTGGGAGCTTTATGTCCAAAAATCCAAATTGCAAGGGATTCTGATGATTTAAGTCCGGATTCTTGATTTGGTTGTGAAGTTAATTGATTAACCTAGGGATTTCTAACAAGTTTTAACCCTAATTCTGAGAATTAAAAGAAAATAAAAGAGGAAAAGATGAATTTTTGGAGGTTTTTCCACTTCTTTCTTTTCCTTCTCTCTTTTCTCTTTCTCTCTCTAAATTTTTACCAGAATTCCAACCTCTCCCTCTTTCTCCCTTTTCTTCTCCCTTTATCTCTCTGATTTTTTTTTTGCTTGCTACAATAATGGAGCAATTAATGCTCCTTCTCTCTCTCTTCCATTTCTGCTGCAGAGGTATGGGTTCCTGCAACTTTTCCGACATTACAGTCGTACGACTGTAAGAATAGTCGTACGACTATAAACTTTTTTTTTTTTTGAAGTATAGAAAATTCCGGCGCTTACAGGAGGTTTACTTACGGGTCGGTAATGGAGCAAGGGTTGCTGCCATAGAGATCGGCAAATACCACCTCATGATGCCTAGTGGATTGGTTTTAATATTGGAACATTGTTATTTTGTACCTGCGATGTGCAGGAATATTATCTCTGTTTCAATATTGGATATTTCTAGATTTCATTTTACTATTTCTAATGGTAAAATTGGTTTATCTAGAGAGGGATTATTTTATGGAGAAGCTCTATTAAATAATGACCTATATATCCTGGATTTGAATGAAACTAATCGTAAATACTAAAAGGTTTAAGTCTAACGAACTTAATCCTGTCTACCTTTGGCATTGTCATTTAGGCCACATAAATAAGAAGCGCATAGCTAAGCTTCACAAAGCTGGAATCCTAGGGTCATTTGACTTGGAGTCACTTGATATACACAAGTCTTGTTTACGCGGGAAAATGACTAAAGCGCCTTTTAGCAAGACAGCTGAAAGGGCTACTGGCTTATTGGACCTAATACATTCAGACATATGTAGGCCCATGAGTGCAACTACCAGAGGTGGACATCTGTACTTCATCACATTCACGGACGATTTTAGTAGATATGGCTATGTCTATCTAATGAAACATAAGTCTGAGACCCTTGATAGGTTCAAGGAATTTACGAACGAAGTACAGAACCAGTTAGGTAGAAATATCAAAGCCCTTCGGTCAGACCAAGGAGGCAAGTATATGAGCCTAGAGTTTGACTCATATTTGAGAGAGCATGGAATAGTTCCACAACTCACTCCTCCGGGAACACCACAATGGAATGGGGTGTCCGAAAGGAGGAATAGGACCTTGTTGGACATGTTCCGCTCAATGATGAGTCATGCCTCTCTCCCAATAAGCTTTTGGGGATATGCTCTTGAGATAGTAGCTCTTATTTTGAATAATACTCTAACTAAGGCTGTGGAAAAGATGCCATATGAGATATGGATGGTTAGGGCACCCAATGTGCCTTTCCTGCGGATTTGGGGATGTGGTGCACATGTCAAGAAATTGACTGGGGGGCAAACTAGAACCTAAAACTGACAAATGCCTGTTTGTGGGCTACCTTAGGGAAACCAAAGGGTATTACTTCTACAACCTCACTGAGAACAAGGTGTTCGTATAGAAAATCGTCATGGGAAAAATTAAACCCGAGGCGGAATACCGATTAAAATTTTCCTCGATTCCAAAGCCCAAGATACATGTAGATCAATAGAATGAAAACAAGAACGGAGAAAATAAATTTTCTCACCTTAACTGTCTCCTCTAGAGACTCCTGCAGAAACCCAAATGCGTTTCCTCCACAATTCGGTACACGAACGACTATCGAACGGGACTCGTGCTAGCGAACGGATTGAACGAAAACCAAGAGAAAGAGCAAAAGGGGGCTGCTGTAATTTTCTGTATTATAGCCGAAAATTGCTTTTAGGGTTAGGGAGAATTAGGTTAAGTCTTCCTATATATACTCTTTTAGTATATATACTCCTTAGCCTACTAGGATTTTAATTAAAACTATAGATTGTTTAATTTGATTTAATTGATTTACCTTATATCATTAGGATTAAATAAAACCATATTATAAAATCCTAATTGGTACAATTAAATACAATTTCATCAAATTAAAAAAACCCAAAGTTAAATTAAAGTCATCCTTAATAAATATATTTTTTATTTCCACCAAGGAAATATTATTTTATTTAATAATTATTTACTATATGTAATTAATTAATCAAATAAAATAAATTTCTCCACTTATAATTGAATTAATTATGACATAACCCAATGTCAATAACTCAATTAATTTGGTTTCTGTTCCAATTCCGATTTGTCAATGTTCAGTCGTTCTATGTGTACGATCCTATGGTTCTGTCTTTATGTTGGCAGTGGGTCCAAGGCCCACAGACTGTAAGTGGGTTCTAGCAAATTGTTACAGCCCCCAATTGAGACAGAGACTTACAGTCTAATGTGAAACATAACCGGTAGTGATCTTGTATATCCCTTGCCAACTGACATCGATACATAAGCAAGAGGCATGGCCCTGTCATCCTCTTATATGCTTGTTTATCTCTTGATACCGAGTGGACTGAACTTAAAAAATAAGTATCCCAACTTATTGGGGTATGGCCATATACTTGTCAATCCCACTCATCAAGTGGCCAGTGGTGTCATCTTAGGGGACGCTGAGTGGCAATTCCGTCAACTTCACTATCAACATCAACATGTTCACTGGCCCACCCAACATACCCATACTTGGCACCCTGTTATGGGCCTGTTAGGCGTATATCAAAGTGTATAAGATCCCATGTTATGTTATAGCGAACATCGGGTTTAAGGCTAATAGCAAGACCTACTCGAGAAACACCTATGATGATCGAACCATGTGGTGTTCTTGTGGCGGATCGATCCAGTACCATGAAACCAACATGTACCCATATCATTAACTGACATTCCATGTCTAATGGCCAATGAGACACTGCCATCCTATTAAGGATATGTTAGTCTTTGATTCTATTCATTCCCATGATTAGAACAGACTAGGGATATCTTTATGATTATAACTTTAACTCTACTAAAAGGTCTCATAATCCAATGACCTACATTGGTTTACTTTAGTATGGTTATAATCATTGGCTACTCTATTTATAAATAGCACAAGATATGAATAAATATATTCATGCCTTTATTTTAACATAAAATGTATAATACAAAATATCCAAATATGAAGTATAATACAAAACAAGAACCAATGCCATTTGGACTAGGGCATACCAGCAGTTCATGGTAGGGAAGGGGGTCTTTCTAGAAAAGGATTTCATTTCCCAGAAAGACAGTGGGGCAATGTTGAACTCAGGGAAGTTCAAAGCTCACAAACTCTTGAAGAGGATAACTCGGGGACTAGGGTGGAGTTTCCACCGGAGGAAGCACCAACCTAGGTCACACAAGGACCTAGAAGGTCTGGTAGGGATCGTTGGGAACCAGAGAGATAGGGGTTTCGCATCACCGATGATCACACTTTTCTCATCTTTGATGAGGAAGAGCCCAAAACCTACCAGGAAGCTATAGCTAGCCCACAGTCTGCCAACTAGCATAAGGCCATGGAGGCGGAGATGCAATCTATGTATGATAATCAGGTTTGGAAATTGGTTGATCCACCTCTAGGTGCTAAGGTCATAGGTTGCAAGTGGTGCTCCAAGCTAAAAGCCGACAACACCTTCAAAGGGCGTCTGGTTACGAAAGGTTTCAGACAAGTCCATGGAATAGACTATGATGAAACTTTCTCTCTAGTCACTATGCTCAAATCCATAAGGATCCTACTGGCCATAGCCGCTTGGTACAACTATGAGGTCTGGCAGATGGATGTCAAAACCGCTTTTCTTAATGGAAAGCTACTCGAGGATATGTAAATGACACAACTTAAGGGTTTTGTCAATCTAGAGTATCCTGGGAGGGTATGCAAGCTTTAAAGGTCTATTTATGGATTGAAGCAAGCATCTCGAAGTTGGAATCTTAGATTCAATGAAGCCTTGTGTGTATAAAAGGATTGGGAGTAGTGTCAACTATCCAGGATCCAGTTGATATCTTTTGTGACAACAATGGGGCTGTTGCACAAGCTAAGGAGCCCCGGTCACATAAGAACATGAAGCACATGCTCAAGAAGTTTCACCTCATATGAGAAATTGCCAAGAGGGGTGACATTTCATTACACAGAGTGGACACCAAGGACAATGTCGCATATCCTTTGACTAAGGCACTGGCTCAGTCCAAGCACCAGGGTCATACTAGATCTATAGGGATTAGTCCCATGCCTAGTTGGAACTAGTGCAAGTGAGAGATTGTTGGATGTGCCCTAGTCCCGAGGCGTTGGTCCTTGTATTTGTATTATACATTCATTGGAATTATGTACTATACATTTTGTGTCATTAAATAAAGGCATTAATCTATTTATTATATATCTTGTGCTATGTATTAAATAGAGTATCCAATGGACATATCCATATCCATGTTGACAAGTGTCATACACTTGGCAGTAAGACCACGAATAGGGAAAACGATATGACCATAAAAGAGATTCGTAGTCTGTTCCAATCATGGGAATGAATGGAACTAGAGACTGTTATTAGCTTGGTTGTATGGTGGTGTCTTACTAGCCATTGGACATGGGATGTCAACCAAGTTAATAGGTACATGCAAAAGGGGCATGGTACTGGATAGATCCACTAAACGAGAAATCCACATGGTAAAGTATCACAAGTGATTCTCGTGTAGTACTTGTATGGATCCTTTGACCTGACTATATGATAGTGCTGTATGTGAAGTGGCATACTTTGGTGTACGCCTAAAGGGCCCGTAACAGGGTGCCAAGTATGGGTACGTTCAGGTGTGTCAGTGAACATGGCAATGCTATGGATATGCATAAGGGAATGTCACTCAGTACTCCACTGAGAATATATCACTGGCCTCTTGATGAATGCAACTGATAAGAGTGTGGCCATACCCAAACAAGTTGGAACTTGTTTGTGAGCATCAGTTCATTCAGGATCAAGTAAATTTCTAGACACAAAAGAGGGCGATCAATCCATGCCTCTGTGTTGGACACCGATATCAATGACATGGGATGTATAAGGTTAAACTACATGGTTATGATTACAGTCGGACTGCTATCTTCATCTTAATTGGGGGCTGTAGTGGCTTGTTAGAGCCTGCCTGCAGTCTGTGGGCCAAAGGCCCACTACCAACATAAAGATGGGCCTATAGGATCGTACACATTGAATGTCTGAACTCGGACTAAAGGGATCAACTGTATGCTTGGAGTATAGGCACCGGAAAGAGAGGATTGTATTAATTATATTATACAGATCAATTGAATTGATCAAAATAATATGATTAATATTTGTATTGGCCTTCTCATAATTAAGTCAATGAATTAATTTATGAGATTATTTCCTAGGTGGAAGTATTTTACATGTATAGGTTTACATGTATTTAATTTCATGATAGTCCAATTTAATTCCTTAGTAAAATTAATTGGTCAAATTGATTTTAATTTAAATGTATTTAATATATTATATAGTATAATATAATGACATACATGTTGGATTAAAATTACATATGAAATTAATTTGTACCCAGGGAATTAAATCAGACTTGGGCTCAAAAGAGTATAAGCCCGCATGAGATTAAAACGAAATTAAATCACCTAGTGATACAGCAGAAAAATTCTAGCCCCCTTTCTCTCTATTCTGTCTGATCCTTTCGCTAGCACGGGTCGTATTCTATACCCATTCGTGTATGGGAACGTGGAGGAAGTCAGATTCGATTTCGTCAGCCATCTCTTGTAGAGATTTTCTGGTGAGAATCTCAATTTATTTAATTTTGTTTTGTTGTTTTCAATTCCCACATCAATTGCTCCTGGGTACGGATTTGAGAAAATTAACGCGTGTTTCTGCTTTATCGGTTGATTTCCAGTGAAAAATCCCAACATATTAACCTAGTTGGCCGAATTCTCTTACGGAATTTTAGGCCCAATTTTCCTTTTAATTTTATGTGGACTTTCTCTTCTTTAAGCCCAAGTTTGATTTAATACTTTTGGGTCCAATTTAATTGTAAATATAATTTTAATTCAATAGGTATGTCTATATATTATACCATATAATATATTACATACATTTAAATTAAAATTAATTTGACCAATTAATTTAACCGATGAATTAAAATAGACATTCATAAATTAAACACATGTAAACCTATACATGTAAATATTTCCACCTAGAAAATAATCTCATAAATTAATTCATTGAATTAATTATAAGAAAGCCAATACAAATGTAAATTATATTATTTTGATCAATCCAATTGATCTATATAATATAATTAACGAAATCCTTTCTCTCTAGCGTGTATACTCCAAGTATACAGTTGATCCTTTTAGTTCGAGTTCAGACATTCAATGTGCACAATCTTGTGGGCTTGCCTTTTATGTTGGCAGTGGGCCTATGGTTCACAAACTGCAGGTGGGCTCTAGCAAGCCACTGCAGCCGCAAATTAAGACGGAGATAGCTGTCCAATTGTAATCATAACCCTGTAGTTTAAACTTATATATCCTATGTCATTGATATCGGTGTCCAACACAGAGGCATGGATTAATCACCCTCTTTTGTGTCCGAACATTTACTTGATCCCAAATGAAATGATGCTCACAAACAAGTTCCAACTTGTTTAGGTGTGGCCACACTCTTATCAATTGCATTCATAAAGAGGCCGGTCATATCTTCTCAGTAGACTACTAAGTGACATTCCCTTCTACATATCCATAGCATTGCCATGATTGATATACCCGAATGTACCCATACTTGGCACCTTGTTACAAGCCCTTTAGGCGTACACCAAAGTATGCCACTTTACATGCAGCACCACCATATGGTCAGGTCAAAGGATCCATACAAGTACTACACACTTGTGATACTATACCATGTGGATATCTCGTTTAGTGGATCTATCCAGTACCATGCCCTTTTTGCATGTACCCATTAACTTTTGACATCCCATGTCCATTGACCAGTAAGACACCGCCATCCAACCAAGCTAATGATAGTCTCTAGTTCCTTTCATTCCCATGACTGGAACAGACTACGGATGATTTTATGGTCATATCGTTTTCCCATCTGTGGTCTTACTACCAAGTGCATGACACTTGTCAACATGGACATGGATATGTCCATTGGATACTCTATTTAAAACATAGCACAAGATATATAATAAATAGATTAATGCCTTTATTTAATGACACAAATTGTATAATACATAAATCCAGTAACATAGTATAAATGTACAATACAAATACAAGGACCAATGCCTCGAGACTAGGACACATGCAACACAATCAACATATGATAACTTGTTAATAATAAGATCCCAGCAGTTCCGAGTGTAGAAAATTAATATACAGGAACTTTTACAACGTATAGCTTTTTTACCATCCTAACAAGCTAAACAAATAATTCCTGCAAAACTTTTTCAAAAAATTTCTCCTCATCAACTATAAATTATAAAGAACACAGAAAACTATTCCTAAAAAAAAAAAATACAACATATCAACCAAACATGGGCACTTTTTTTATGTACCTTTACATTGGTTGCTATGAAACAAGGTACACTAGATCAACAATGAACAAGCAGCTAAAGGGTAGGTGAACTCATACTCTCATTGCCATCTAATTCATAAGGGGTAGAGTTTGATCTAAAAGAAGCAAGCTGATTTATCAAGGATATGAAAAGGCCTTGATCAAGTCATCAACAACCTAACATAACTAATTTGTACAACCCAAAATGAAAATCATATTTATCATCAAACCAATACAAATTTCAACCATTAAAGTGATGGGATGGAATAAGAATAGGAACAAGAAAGAAAAACATGGAGAGAATACAAAAGAAAAAAAAACCGAGAGAGTACAAGAGATTTCCTTAAAAAAATTAAATACAAATCTTATGAAAGGAGCATAAGAAACTTCAAACCTTATTCATCTAATTTAATATTTAGCCAAAGAGGTTGTAAATTGGTCCACCAATTTTTCATTCTAAATGGAAATTTAATAATTGAAGATGGAATTTTATAATTGCTGATAGAGAGAAGACAAAATGGAATTTTATAATTGTTGATGGAGAGAAGACAAAAGAAAAAAAAACCGAGAGAGTACAAGAGATTTCCTTAAAAAACTTAAATACAAATCTTATGAAAGGAGCATAAGAAACTTCAAACCTTATTCATCTAATAAAATATTTCACCAAAGAGGTTATAAATTGGTCCACCAATTTTTCATTCTAAATGGAAATTTAATAATTGAAGATGGAATTTTATAATTGCTGATGGAGAAGGAGTGAGAAGCTAAAATGGCATGAAAGACGAGAGTAATTTAGAACCGAAAGGGAATAAAGATATAAAATCTCACTAGTAACATGGAGCGGTGGCGAAGTGGTGAAAGTAGCGGTGGCAGTGACCAACGGCAATCATCGGCAAAAGGGGCAGTGGCAACAGCAGTTGGAAAGAAGAAGAAGAAAGGGAGAAGCTTAGGAGAGATTGCGATCGTGATTTTGGAATAGATAGTTCTCAGTGTTTTTGGCTTTTAGAGAAAGCTAGGTGTGAGCACAGGTTTTTTCCCGACCTCGATGATGAAAGCCTTTATTATCTTTTTCACGGATAAGTGTGAGGTGAATTTGGAATGACCAGAATGACATCAGAGATGTCTCGGATGACCTAAAGAAGTGTAACAAATCTTGGTGTGGAACCCCGAAGAAGGTCGATTGAGCGCTTCAGTGTACCGGAGAGAAAAGTGAGAAAAGGTGAGAAATGCAAAACTGGCTACCATAACCGCTCGGCTATAGTGCCTTATAGCCGTGCGGCTATAGTTTGCACAACTACAGCCGCTACAGCCACTCGGCTATAGCCCACTACAGTCGCTCAGCTGTAGTTACCAGATTTGATTTTTTCCTAAATAGAGTGTATTTTGCCTCATTAAACAGGGATTTTCAACCTTAAATGGGCCATATAAAAGGAAAACATGAAAATTAGGTCAAGGGGAGACCATTCTACAACTAGAAAAAGAGCTAGGGTTTTGAGATTTTGAAAGGGAGAGAGAGAAAACTAGGTTTAGTGAGAAAGTAACCCTAAATCCACTCTAAAATCATCTAATCTCGAATTTAATCCATAGAAATCATTAGGGTCCTTTGAGGAATCACATCTGGGAGTGATTCTGATTGATTTGGTGTTCATTCAGCTCGATTTGGGGTTTCGCTCAAGTTTTGGAGATTTATGAATGATTTCGGGTTATTCGTGATTCCGAGGAGTTTTCTGGCGTCCGAATCTATTTCTTGTGATCCACAACGCTGGAATGCAAACAAGGTAGGCTCTGAGAGGCCCTAAAAACTCGTTTGATATTGATTTTGGTGTTGTTGTATGTGTTTTTGTATTTTTCTTAAAGTTGGAAGTGAAAACCCAGTTATAGCCGCCCCATCTGTTGATTACAGCCGCTCGGTTGTAGTCTAATGACTATAGTGGCACAGCTGTAACCTACAGTGGCACAATTATAGTTCTCTGATTACAGCTGCTCAGCTATAATCTTTAGGCCAGAAGTTCCAAATGCCCTAAATCAGCCGAAAACACTTCCTTTTTCAAATCAAATGTATTTTTCATGAATAATATCGGTCGGATCACATCCACATATGCTTAGATTTGCAGTTTTTGGGTTTTTGATTGATGGATGTGAGATTTAGTTTTAATGATTTCAGGTTTTTAGGGATTTCCGGATTTGTTTGATCCAATCTGGATCTATTTCATGGATTTTATAAGTTTCCAGAAACCCCAGATTACGCGAAACCATCAAAACACCAAAACGTTTTCAAAACGAGAAAGAAAACCAGATTATTGATTCTGGAGCCCTACAGTCACTTGACTATAGGTTTTATAGCCACCCCAGCCACTACAATGGTGCGGCTGTAACATACTACAGCCGCTCGACTGTAGTTGATGAAACAAAATTACAGTTTTGCCCCTTTTGGCCTCTAACTTGTAATTTTGTTTCTCCTTGTGATTCAAAAAAGATTTTTGGTGTGTTTATGTTTGCAGACCCTAGATGGATTTTCAATTTAGGGCCACTCAAGAACAGAGCCCCTGGGTTCTGGGATATTCGGCCTACTAAGAGATGAAAAATGCTTGTAAAACGAGCCAAACCGCTTTCAAATTTGGTTTTTATTCACAAAATCTAGAGGGCATTTCTAGAAAATGTTTTCTAGGTCTAATTGAGTAGTCATCTGGACTTCTCAATTATCCCCCTATGCGTGATCCCGTTTCCCAAAATACCCCTATTCTGTCTTATGTGAGTCCTTGGCTTGATTTGTTTATTTGTGCTAACCGTATTTGGATGCTGCTTTTTATTTTTCATTTTTCTTCTGATGTATTGAATAGATCATTCTGTGTATCTAGGCAGTTGTACCTTTTTTATATTACCATGTATTATAGGCGGTTTTAAATGGTGAGGATGAGAGTTTTTCTTTTTTCTTTTTTTTTTTGGGTTGTATAATTTGGCCATTACTTTACTTTTCCTACACTTTTATTTTTCTGTACTTTATTTATGATTTATATTTATGTCATTTGCATGAGCATTAACTAACATTAAAAGAAGATGAAATGGGTAGAATTAAGTGAATGTTATATCGTATTATGAAATAATAATTGAAAACAAGTTGAGGATTAGTAGATGTGTTGCCCGAACCCTGAATCTCTGGATCAGGTACTGCATCTACACTTGGTAGGGAGCTATACCGGAATTTCCCAGATGAGCTGATCTGGGTGGCGTCTCTGTATCTGATCATGAAATTTACTTTTCGAGATCCTTAAGTTTAAATTGGGATTTTCTAAAACTCTGTTTTCCAAAATTCACACTTAAAATTAAGTTTTCTACAAAAAGAGTTTTTCAATAAAATGAAAGGTTTTCTTAAGAAAGATTAAAACCTGTTTTTGAACCATATAATCACTCAAAAAGAAAATCCCTGATTCCCACTTCACTACACGGGTTCTGAAAAATGTCATCCCGCTCACAGTGACGACTCTATTGGGGATTAACGGTTTCTTTAAAAAAGTTTTCATAAAAACTTAAGGAACTTAGGCAACAATTGAAGCGTATCCTCACTTGTAGTCAATTATTAATTCATAATCTGATATCTCTTTTACAACCACATAGCATGACATTTTCTCTTCTCAATCCCTCCAACATATGATTAGCCTAATTTATTTCTAAAAGTGACCTACCTCTTCCACTTGGATTGGAGGCACTCGAGGGGGTAAACCACACATAACACCGCATGAACCTTACGTCGTGTTCTATGATGAGGAGTGTATTTTGCTATGGGAACTTATACGACCCTTGGTTTGACTCATATTATTTTTGCTATGGGAACCTGTACGATTTGACTCATACCTTCATGTAATGACCTAGTAACTTCCCTTAGGACTACCAAAACATAAATTCATAAATTGGATTTTGAGAGTGCGCCTTTGTTACCCCCGGTTGGAATCAAAGAGACCCAACACCTAGGTAGAATGCATGACTAATCAAAAGGAGGAATAAGGTTGGAAGGGTGAGCATGTTGTTATGTGTGCTAACATTTGTTCCATGGTTGTTTTATCTTTGACCTTTATGTTGTGATTCGTCACAGGAAACCGACCGATAAAAGCGGAAATACGCGTCGATTTCCTCGAATCCGGCCCAGGAGCTTAAGATGTGGAAATCAAAAACTTAAAGCATAAAAGGAGGGTTTCAAAAACTTACCACAAAGTCTCTCTAAGAGACGGATGCGGACTGCAGAAATCAAGTGTAGATTTCCTCCACCGATGCGTACACGAACGGCTCTCGGACCGAAACCCGTGCTAGCGACTCGGATGACAAGAAGAGAGGGAGAGAGGGGCTGCTCACTTTGAGAATTATGGCTGTCCCTATTTCTTTCCAAAAGAAATATCTATCTTTCCAAAAGATAGAACCAATCTTCACAAAGTGTGGCACCTAATTCTTACCAAAAGAATTATGGCATGAAAAGTGGGCAAAAATAGCTCAAGCTCTTTTTCTTTTTATTCTCAAAAGGAGCAAAAGTGGTCGGCCAAAAATTCTCCCACACCAAAAGAAATGATATGGAGAAATCATAAGCAAAAGAAAGCAAAGTCCAACTTGCAATCACAAAGTCAAACCAATGACTCACCTTATGACTCATCACATATCACCTCCTAATCAAGCATGACCCACCAAGCTATTTTGTCCCATGAATGAGTCATCATACTCATCCAAATTCATGCATGAATATTCGGCCAAGGATGTAAGAAAGGAGAAGATATTTCCTTAAGGAAGCAAAGTCCAACTTTGCAACCAAAAAGTCATACCATGACTCACCCTTTTTAATCATTCATCTTTTGTTTCAAGAATGACTCATCACTCTTAACACAAAAGGCATGACTCATCCCTTAGCCATAAATTTCGGCCATCTCATCCCACTTTTGGTGGGCAATGTCATTTTATGTCTTAAGCCCAATTTGACTTCCTTTGATTTAATTAAGTTCAAATGCAATTCCAATTTAACATGTATGTATCTATATATTATGCTATATAATACATTACATACATTTAAATTAAAAACTCATTTGACCTAGTAATTTAATCAAGGGATTAAATTAGACATACATAAAATAAGATACATGTAAACCTATACATGTATAATAATATTTCCACCTAGGAAATAAACCCATAAATTAATTCATTGAATTAATTATGAGAAGGCCAAAATAAATATTAATTATATAACTTTGATCAATCCAATTGATGCATATAATATAATTAATATATCTCTCTCTCTTCAAACGTGTATACTCCAAGTACACACTTAATCCGACTAGTTAAAGTCCAGACGTTCAATGTGTACGATCCAATGGGCCCGTCTTTATGTTGGCAGTGGGCCAAGGCCCACAGACTGCAGGCGGGCTCTAGCAAGCCACTGCAGCCCCCAATTAAGACGGAGTAAGCAGTCAAACTGAAAACGTAACCCAGTAGTTTGAACTTGTAAATCCTATGTCGCTGATATCGGTGTCCAACACAGAGGCATGGAAGTATCACCCTCTTTGTGTCTGGACCTTTACTTGATACCGAATGAACTGATGCTCACAAACAAGATCTAATCTTGTTTGGGTGCGGCCACACACTTATCAGTAACATTCTTCAAGAGGCCGATGATATCGTCTCAGTGAATCACTGAGTGACATTCCCTTCTGCATATCCATAGTGCTGCCATGCTCACTGACACACCCGAACGTACCCGTACTTGGCACCCTTTTACAGGCCCGTTGGGCGTACACCAAAGTGTGCCACTTCACATGAAACACCATCATATGGTCCGGTTGAAGGACTTATACAAGTACTACGCGAGAATCATTTGTGATACTATACCATGTAGATTCCCGTTAAGTGGATCAATCCAGTACCATGCCCTTTTTGCATGTACCCATTAACCTGGTTGACATTCCATGTTCTATGACCGGTAAGACACCGCCATACAACCAGGCTAATGATAGTCTTTAGTTCCATTCATTCCCATGATTGGAGCAGACTACGGATAACTTTACGGCCATATCGTTTTCCCTATCCACGGTCTTACTGCCAAGTGCCTCACACTTGACAACATGGATATGGATATGTCCATTGGATACTCTATTTAAAATATAGCACAAGACATATAATAAATAGATTAATGCCTTTATTTCCTTAACACAAATTGTATAATACATAAAGTTTACATTAATGTACAAATGTATTATACAAACACAAGGACCAATGCCTCGGGACTAGGGCATTTCCAACACTTTACATGCAACATCAAACACGAATAATCCATGTGTCATTTTCTAACCACATTTTTACACAGCCATTTTGAAGCATTATCATACGTGTGGTATTATAGTAACCATATTTTCATGTAGCCATGGTCTTTTTCATGTGCCATATACATTTTGTGTGTTCACATTACTTAAAGCATACACGACATCATCTTGTGTGTCATGCATCCTAACCACGTCTTTGTGCAGCCACTCGCATTCTATGTGACATGGGCATTCATCTCATCTCATCCCATCTAAAATGAAAGGACGTTCTAAGTATACCCTTCATGACCATTTCATTTCAGAACATATCAGGTGTCCCAAAACTACCCGTATTCCGCCCATGCACCGGATTGCACTTGGCCATTTCATTACATCATTTCACTCACTAGAGGACCGCTATGGTCTTAGGTTTATATTCGTGTGGTAGGTCACACAATATCATTACATGGCATCATGTCCACTCATCATTGGTGTCATAGCGATGCCAAAGTCTTACTTGTGTGTCGTGATCCACGTCGGATTGTTCCATAACATTGATGATTCATTCGAAGTACTTCATGAGTGTAGAGCTATTACATACATGTAGGAACATTTCATAACATTACCAAGTCATATAAGGTGTTCCATGAGCACTGTTTTGAGTTACAAGCGACTTGTTTGTGACATCACTTCGTCCAAGATGCCATAAAAGCATCGAAACTCTGTCTATGGAGTGGCTCCCATGTGACCACTTCATATCATCTCATTGACCTGTAAAGAATTGAACCTCTGCCCGTGTGTCGATACACATGAGACCATTTCATGACATCCACTAGGTGCCCCGAAGGTGCTGAACCTCTGTCCATGTGACAGCTCACATGCGACATTTTTGCATTGTCTTTCGTATGACATGGGGCATGCTTGGAACGTCCAAAATAAAAAGAAGGAAAATATAAAGGTCATTTTCATCATCATCTTTATCCTTGAAACATCATTCAATTATCAACATGAACATACCATATATGCCACTTAGTGTGTCGAGTCTAGGTCCATGACATCTATCCGAAATTCTAACCTTATGTTGAATGTGCAGTTTGGAATCGAACCTCAAGGCGGTTAGTTCGTGTCCAGTCAAAGCCGAGTCAACCAGCTCAGTCAGTTGAATCAGAACCAATCACCATGAAAGGGGTCAATTCAAGGTCAGATCCGGATCGGGAGGTTGAGATTCAGTTGCCTTCTTTACAGATTGATATCCTGCCTCTGTTGGAAGAAGCAGATAGAACAGAAATGGCTGACGAAAACAGTGGGAATACACCTTTTGACATGGCGGCTTTCATGAGGAGTTTTCCAAATTCTGATGATTTTAAGGCTACCTTTAAGGAGCAAATGCAGGCTGTGATGAATGCTACCCCTATTCAAACTATTCCACCGACTCAGACCTCGGTTGGAAGTGAAGGATAATAATTTGTCCAAGTGATGAATGGAGCTGGAGGGAGTGTTCCCGGCAGAAGTGGTGGAGTTGTCAACCATAGGGAGCCTGATCATCAGTCGGAAGACGATGAAGCCTTTGAGAAGGCGAGAGAAGCCTCAATTGAGACTGTTATGGAACAACGTCTCAATCAGAAGTTGTCTAACATTAAAGCCATGTTGCCTAAGCTGAAGGAAATGGTGCACTCTAACCCTATTAAGTGTATCGACCTGGCTACTTTGATGGCTAACGGAGGAGAGCCAAGACCCTCTTCCGACTGTGTGAGCGGACGACCTAAAACAAGGTGAAAGGAACGCGGCGAAGCGAACCGGGGAAAGTTTTCGAAAACGGATTTCGTGATGTTTTGGGAAAAATGGGTTTTAGTTTATCTTGCTTTAGGAAAATCATTTCTTTGTTTTGAAATTTGTTTTGTAGAAAAATTTTTCCCGATTTATTACTTAAAGACCTCGAAACCTAAATTTCGAGATCAGTGACAGAGTCGCCACCCGGATCAGCTCATCCGGGAAATTTTGGTACAACTCTCTACCGAGCGCAGACTGCTGTACCTAATCCAGAGATTCAAGGTTCGGGTAACTTACCTACTTAACCTCAAGCTTGTATTTATTTGTTATTTATAAAACCATATTTATTCAATTTATTATCTTTCTCTAACCCGATTTGTTTATTTTATTAGCCCGATGCTTAAGCAAAATGCAAAATAAATTGCAGAAAAATAAAGTATACATCCAAAATATATAAGAAAATAGTAGAGGCCGATTATACAACCCAATCAAATAAAAGATAAAAACTCTCGTCCTCACATTTACAAGCACCTAAGTACATGAGGATCTAAAAATTATAATCGCCTAATTTACACGAGAATCTATTAAATACAATAAAATAAAAACAAAGGCTGCAAAACAAGTTGGTTAGCATAATTTATATTACAAACACAAGTAGGACTCAAATTGGACAGAATTGGGATTTTAGGAAACGGGGGCATGCATTTAGGGGGATAACCGGGTCGACCCGACCAGTCAGACCGGTTAGACCTGGAAAACGGTTTTGAAACGCCCTGTAAATTTTGTGCTGGGAAACAGTTTTTGTAAAAAATTTGGCTCGGTTGCATGTAAATTTCCATTTTGTGGGTCTAGTATCCCGGAATCCAGGGTTTTGTTCGTATGGGTTCCTAAATGCGTAATCCATCTAGGATCCAAAATGCAATAAACACACCAAAAACATTTGTGAAAATATCGTTTTGCTCGTTTTCAATATTTTCCGGGGATTTTGCAGGGTTCGGGGGTCCGCTAATGCTGAACTATGGATCCGATTCGGATAAAATAACCCTGAAACTCAGAAAATAAACCCGGGAAACACCGAAAACACTAATATCCGTACATATAGAAATTTGAAAACCAAAATTTTATGACATACGGATGAATTTGCCCCGAAAGTGATAACAACAGAATGCTTAAAATTGAAAACGGATTGTTTTCGGCCGATCAGGACAAACCGAGAATCTGTCCCTGCAGAACAAAGCCGCCTGGCTCTAAGGTCAGAGCCGGCCGGCTCTGTTCATCACGAACATAGCCGCACAGCTATGATGGGCAGCCCAGTTTCCGGAAAAAAATGAAGGAAATGCATAGAAAATACAATGTAAACATGTTTAAGGCCTCTCAGAGTTTACCTTGGTGTTGTTTTGATGCTTTAAACGTCAAGAAATGGATTAAAAGCTGGAAATGTGTCCTAGAGACTCAATCAGCCGAATTCCAGGATGGTCCGAAACAATTCAAAACCAACCCGAAATGATCCCGAACCAAAGAGCAAAGGTTGTAGACTTTGTTGTTATCGTTTGGAGATTGATTTAGGGTTTTGATGAGAGTGCTTTTGGGAGCTCTCTTTCTCGGTTTTGTCTTTCTTTTTCTGCCTCTTTTTTTCTTTTCTCCTCTTTTTTCTTTTCTGAGAACCCTTCTCAAAAGTCCTCTTTTTAGATTTTTTTTTCTCTTTTTATATCTCTCTCTTTCATACTCATTTCAATCAATAAGTGTGCCGCCTGACTTTTTGATTTTACACCCCAAATCTTTCTGTCAAGCCAAGTTGTTCTGCTTTGCAGGGCATCTTGGCTTGCCCACTAGAGCCAGCCGGCTCTGGCTCAAACCCAGAGCCGTGCGGTTCTAGCAAGAGCCGAGTTGAAATTTCAAAAATCGGACGCGCATACCAAACCCTGGAAATGATCCAGGAGACATTTTCGGGGTTTCGGATCGCGGATAGCTTGGTTTTTAGGACGTTTGAGATTCGCCGGGCAACATTTCGATCGTTTTCAAGTCCGGTTCAAGTCCGTCTGCTCCACAGGTAATACAAGAATTCTCATCATAAAGGTCGGGAAAAACCCGTGATCACAGGCTGCCCCTCGCGAGACCAAAGTCGGCTCATGGTGGGCTAAGAAGCCTAGATCAAGTTTGGTCTCATGACTAGGAGCGCGGTGAGAAAAGAAAAGAAAACATACCTGATGTCCTGGTGTGTCGAGGAATAGGCGCAACATCCAGCTAAGGATATCAGCTTTGGTCCTGTAATCAGCCCAGGGAGCATCCAATTTTTGAGATCGACCCATGGGGGCATTTGGTTTATGAAATCAGCTCAAAGGCATTTGGTTTTTGAAGTCGGCCCAGGGGGCATTTGGTTTTTGAAGTCAGCCCAGGGGGCATTTAGTTTTCATGGTCGACCTAAGAGGGCGTTTGGCTTGTGGGGTCGGCACAAAGGCATTTGGTTTTTGAGGTCGGCCCAGAGGGCGTTTGGTTTGTGAGGTGGCCCAAAGGCATTTGGTTTTTGAGGTCGGCCCAAAGGCATTTGGATTTTATGGTCAGTCCAAAAAGGCGTTTGGTTTTTGAAGTCGGTCCAGGGGGCATTTGGTTTTTAAAGTCGGCCCAGGGGGCATTTGGTTTTTATGATCGGCCTAGGAGGGCATTTGGTTTGTGAGGTTGGCCCAGGGGACGTTTGGTTTGTGAGATCAGCTCAGAGGCATTTGGTTTTTGAAGTCGGCCCAGGGGGCATTTGGTTTTTGTAGTGAAAAGGTTCAATGAAATACATCGTCTCTCCTATGTGGTGAAGAGGCCACACGATCTGGAACATTCTTCCTTCTTCACTAGGCATTTCTTTATCTTTCACGTGGCAAAGAGTTTGAAATGGGTGTTCTTCCTTTCCTATGTGGTGAAAAGGTTGAACAAAATGCACTGTCCCTCCTATGTGGTGAAGAGGCAGCACGAATAAGAATTTTGGGTCTTTAAAAAGATTTCTTCCTCTTTCATGTGGCAAAGAGGTTGAAATGGTGGAAACGTACCTGGCATCCATTGCTGGGGATGCCGGCCGTGGTTCCAAGTCGACTCGCTGTGGTGGAGCGTGCCCATAATGTCGGGTCACTGCAGTGGAGAGTGCCCATAATGTCGGCTCACTGCGGTGAAGCATGCCCATAATGTCGGTTCACTGCAGTGGAGTGTGCCTATAATGTCGGCTCACTACGGTGGAGTGTGCCCATAATATCAGTTCACTGCGGTGGAGTGTGCCCGATAAAAGTTCAATTCTTCCCTCTTTCCTTATATGATGAAGAAGTCGAAATAAAATGCACTGTCTCTCCTACATGGTGAAAAGGCAGTACGAACTGGAATTCCTTTCTTCTTCAATAGACATTTTTTCCCTCTCTTATGTGGTGAAAAGGTTAAAATGATTGTTCTTCCTTCAATAAACATTTCTTCCTCTCGTATGTGGCGAAGAGGTTGAAATGGTTATTCTTCCCTTCCTATGTGGTGAAAAGGTCGAACAAGTGGAAACGTACCTGGCACCCGTTGCTGGGGATGCCAGCCGTGGTTCCAAGTCGACTCGCTGTGGTGGAGTGTGCCCGTGAAGAATGATACGAGAGTTGTTTTGCCCCCATAACCTATTAAAGGAAAGAAATACCTTTCTCGGGATTATATTGGCGTGAACGAATATTTTGATAATTGGAGAATTTTTCATACCTGAGAATTAGAGTCGTAGGGCTCTAACTTGCATGCTATGACTCTGAGGGTGCTCCTGGGTTAAACCATTCCCGCTTTGGGAGAGATCTGACTCAAGACCACCCAATGATGGTGATAAGTGCCTCAGCAGAAGTTTATTCAAAAGCGCGTATTTATTCCTTGATCGATAATTTTGGGAACAAAAAATTTTTGCCCCTTCGATCAAGAATAAGTACGGCTGAGTTGCTTTGATGTATGTATGCATGAATGCGTGTATGATTCGAGTATATGCATGTATGCGACATGACGTTTATACTACCGTGCTTGGTACCCGTACGATGCTAGGGAAATGAACTCGTGGCTTCCGATGATAAACTTGGGATTTTGGTTCGGTGGGGGTCGTCTTAGCTAGAGACTCCACCGGGGATAAACTAGGGATCTTAACTCAGTGGGGATCATTTTAGCTGAGGACTCCACTGGGGAAACTCCTATTTAATCCTACTAGGGATCTTGCTGGAGACCCTGCCTTAATGGAGATTGACTTAGCTGGGGACTTTGTTGGGGATTTTGATAGAGACTCTGTGGGGAATCTTGGTCCATTTAAGTCTTGTAAGAAGTTGTTCGTGTTGGGGATTCTGTTCACCCTGAATTCCGTTCATTTCATCTGCCCTATTTAGACCAACAGATATTTCCTCCTAGGTAGGGATGTGCTTCCAGGTTGATCTTGCTGGGGACAACTCTGCCGGGGATGATCCTACTGGGGGTGGTACAACTAGGCCAGGAGTTGCTATTTGTAACAATTTCATTAGAGTCGCTGTGGGTTCGGATGCAATGACCTACTAATGGGTGTTTACATGTAATGGCATGCTGTATGCAATATGAACATCTAAGCGGAAAATCAGACATGCTTAATATCATTATGATGACATCAGAATGAGTATGATAGGGAAATCAAAAGTGACTCTGACTCTGAACGTCACTCTTTTCTTGTTACCAACACGTCTTTTCGGTTTTTCGTGTTGGAAATTCTCTCCTGGGGATTATTGTCTTTATATATATATATATATATTTGATGGACTGAAAATTATGCGCGAGCACTCCAGCCGAGTAGACTTCTTCGCACTGGCTTGTCTTAGGATTCGAAAGTGCATCGCAGTATGTTCACCGAGGATTGCAAAAGAATCGTTCTTGATGATGCTTAGCGGTGTAGCTTTTACCTGCCCCTAATGTTAGAGGTTTATGTTCGGGTGTTTGGCTATAAAACACTTCATCAGATCTGGTTTGCTACGTACGGCAACTTGTACATGGACATTTATATGCAATGGTATGACGCATGCATATTGAACATCAAAACAGAATATGAAACATTCACAATATGATAAATGTGAATGCATTAGGAAAATCCAACCCGTGGCTCTGGTTTGATCTATGCCCTTTCATGCTACCAACATGTCCTTTCGGTTTTCCATATCTGAGTGATTTTTTTTTAGGATCCGCTGGGGACATGTTAAGGGCAGGTCACCAAGGTATACAGCCGATCACTGGATGGATCTGCCTCTGTTAGCAGACAACCCGAGATGGAGTCAATTAACCACTGAATTCTCTAAGGGTCTGGAACTGTATTAATTATGCGTAGTCTCCGAAGATGGGCATAGCTTTCAGTCCTTCAAGGCATGGCCTGATTCAAAATGACTTGAGTTAAATGTGGCCAATCACACCATCTTTAGGAGGTGAAAGGGAATACTGGTAAGTAGTCACTTCTGTTGCAGCTGAAGACTGAGTTCTTGAAATGGTTAGTAAATGCAACTTTCCCCTGAATATTAGCACAGCAGGCTTTGCAAGTCTTCTTGTTGATGGGGTTCATCCCATTCATGATTGTTGAAAGCTATGAAAGTCCTGGTTGCTCCAACACTGTTGGTGAAGTTCACAGGGGTGAGTTTCAATCTTCTTCTTTTCGTATCACATTTTGCTCAACAGAACCATCCCTTACTGGGTTGAGTATTACTGGTGGATGACCATTCCTTGCACACTCAAATATTGACCTTTCAAAGTGCCCCACCAGCTCCTCTTTTCCTTGGAGTCTAGCATAAGCTATAGTGGGGACCTTGCTAGATAAGAAAAGTGGTCATCTCTTATTGTGAACTGCTCGCTGAATTGGTATGCGGCTTTTGGGTTTGTGAAATTTACAAATGCATACCCTTTGTTCACTTTGTTTTTGAAAACAAGAGGAAGGCATAATAAAGCGAAGGTTGGCACTGATTTCTAATTGCTACTCTCGTTCTCTTTCATGAAGTGCTCATCCAGGAGTTCCACCAATAGTTGCTTATGCATAGGAAATCTCCAGCTCATCTAAAGCAAACTTGTATTCAGATCCTCTCTCTGTCATGAGATCAAAGCCTTTCCCATCATCTGAGGGTGTAAGGCAATTAGTTTGGGAATAGAAATAGAATCCCCGATCTGGTACAAGTTGATGATAAGCAAATATTGATTAAGTCAGTACTTTGTCATATGCCCCTGTTACCTTTGTGGTGATAAGATGATGTGAATGGAACATCATTGGGGTTCAATTTCTTGTTATAAGCCATTAATGGTAAAAAATAAGGCTTCACAGAATCAATTCAGGGGGAAGGATGAAAAAAGGGCTTCATCAAACAGGTGTTGGTGGTTTGGTGGCTCACTTGTAAATGGAAGAAAAAGGGTGTTGAAGGTGTGGAAGAGGTTGGAAAAGGGAAGGGGAAGAGCTTTGGTTTTGAAGACAGGAAAGTTCAAATCTTTCACAGAAAGAGCGCCCGGGATCTGATAATGATGGGAAGTTGGGACACTCCATTGCTAGATATGGTGACCATGCATGAGAGATGGAGACCCTTCCAACTGCATTGATCTTTTTTTTTTTTTTAATTTGAAGGACTAAATCCATGCATGTCATGTGTGTTTAATATGTCTTTTGGATGAACAATGCATAAGTGATGTCATGTACATATGAATTCCCACGAACAGGATAATGTATACACTACGACCAAGACTGCTTCAGCATTTTACCACATGATGGGTAACGAGGATGATAAAAGCCATTTGAATTCCCTACGGGTTGGAGATTTTGGTGAGTTTGGAATTTTAGCTTTAGGGTTTTGGCGTGGGGTGCTTTCTTGGATCAGGAATTAGGCTCGGGGCTTTATTTTAGGGTTTGATTTGAGTTTCAATAATGGCTTTTGGATTAGAATGGTTCAGGTATCATGTGTGCCATTCAAATTGAAACTTTAGGGCAGGGCCAATTGCATCTTGCAAGGATTGGTGATTTGGATCAACAAATGACTCGGTGGAGGTGGTGCCATCATATCATTTATTTATCTCACAAGCTCACCTTTCAAGAGAGAGTTTGATCAGGGCCAGATTCACTTTTAGGTTCCTTACGGTACTCAGATTGATGTCATGCATTTTGATATTATGCATATTGGATATATCATTTTAGATGATCAAATGCATGCATAATGCCATGTATATGCAATCACCACACGAGTAAGAAGATAACCAAATGCATTGCATTCAAAATGATTTCAATACACCGTACAAGCAAAAAACGAGTCCCCTCCAAAGAGGAAGTCTTTAACAGCATGTTTGGTATTGGGGATAGAAGGTGGGATAGGGATTTCTTATCCCTATCCCAACTCTATCCACCATTTGTTTTCATGTATTTGGGATAGGGATAAGGGATTTTATCCCCCTTTTATCCCAAATAACAATCCCAGCCCCCCCCCCCCCCCATGTATTACTTACCTGGGATAAAAAAATTTTCTTTTGTGACCCATTTGTCCTCTCATCTGCTCTCCATCATCGTTCTCAGCTCACAAAACCCACCTCCTCCTCATCTTCTTCGATCTGCCGCCTCCCGCCTCCCGTTAGGTCGCCGGCCAACAGTCAACCGCCGTCCGTGCTCGCTACTCGCCATATTGACGTGCGTCTAGGCTCTAATTTGTGAGTTATCTCTCTCTGATTTCATCTCCAATTTCTGATTTCATCTTTAATTTGTTGTGCTTTTTTATCTATTTTAAACATCGTCAGATTTGTGCTTTTGCTTCTTTTTGAGTTTCTAAGTTGGGTTTTTTCCTTTTATTATGTTCTTTATATTTTGGACGTTTAATCTGAAAAAGGCTTTTGTATCCCCTGTTTAGTCTAGCCTTTCTTTTTTTTTACGCCTGCTATGTGTTTGTTGAAAGACTCGAGAGAGAATTGCAACCAAACATTTGGTTTTGATGCAGATTTTTTTCTATGATTTTGACCTATTAATCTGGAAATTGAAACTCAATAAGAATTCAATCCGAAAATGGAAAAAGGAAAGAATTCCAGTTTCAGCTGGATGCATATTCATCCTAGGACTGGATGCATATTGATTAGTGTTATTGTTGTTACTGGTTATTCATCATCATGAAGATACTGAGTTATTAAATTGAGAGACCATTTTGGGAGCATATGAGTTGGCGTGTTCTCAAATCACCATTACTAGATTATAATTTAGTTGGCATGTGAGTTGGCTTCAAGATTAAAATTTACCAAATGCCAGCTAATTCCAATGATGAGAGATTCTCAAAGAAAAGCAATATTTGTCTTTAAGTTCCTATTTAATTGATAAATTAATATGATTTCTCACATAAAGGTCTCTTAGAGAGTCATTTGTAATAGTTTGCGATAGAAACTTTGGAGTGACAGGGTGATAATTAAGATTGTGTTGTTATAATCGTTTTTTGTGAAATTGGTGCTTCTCTTTCTTTGTTGTTTGGTTGTTTGTTTTGGTATTGTTTAATTGATTTTTGGTCCATTCATCTATATGTCAAATTGGTGCTTATTACAATTACATGACCAATATCAATCTCCAAGAAATCAAAGATCAATACTAAAAACATTGCATGTTTATTGTTTGTGTTCTTATATAGATTAATACTTTGATCTGCAATGCTTTTGATTGTTTTATTTGTATGTTATGCTTTGTTAAGTTTGTATTCCTATATGGGATTTGCATGATTCAATGGAATTTTTTGTATTTAGCATGTGGGAAGAATAAATTGGGAGATAATGCAGAGATTATACTTTGTTGTGGCAATATAAGAAAATTGTATTACTTGGCTTTAAGTTGTATTGCTTGACCCTTATGGAGTTATGCGTTTTGTAATATGTTTTTATACAAAATGGCTGATCGTGCAGTGAATATCAAAATACATCATGGGGGTTCCTTTTCAAAGGAAGCTGTTTTAACTTATGTTGGAGGTCAAGTTTCTTTTTTTCGGAATTTACATGTGGATCAAATATCACACTATAGTCACTTGCGCCATATGCTAAAAGACGTAGGCTTAACAGATGGTGATAAGTTATATTACACCATTCCGGGTTTTAGTCTTGATGAGGGTGGTTTAGACGAAATTCAACATGATGAGTCTGTTTTGCAAATTTTAAGGTTGGCAAAGCCGAATGTGTTTCTTGAAATTTATGTTCAACATGTTCATCCTGAAGCAATGGAGGATGTCAATATGGATAAGGTATTTTTATGGGGTCCCAAATATGCTATAGTGCTAATATGTGTTATATGTAATATGTGACTTTGTGTTTTATTGAACCTCTATTTTGTTTTTTGTATTAGTTGTTTGCCTTGTTTGTATGAATGTATGTGAAACGTTAATTTCTCTATTTTATGTCTTACATAATGATATTAGCTTGGGTTTTATTGGCAGCAATGGCTTGTCCACTGGCCAATCGATAATTTGTAATGTTATGGCATTCAATGAGACAGCATAGAGTTAAAATGTTAATTATAACATATTTTCTTATGCTTATGCTGATTATTTTGATTAGGAGACGTAGACGTTGGATGTTTAGGGAACCTTATTGGTATGATCCAAATATTCGATGACAACATTTGATTAATATGATAGATAGAATTGACAGCTTATGTATTGAGCAACTTCGAATGGATAGACGTTGTTTTAGAGTTTTATGCTCTTTGGTGCGAGATATCGGTGGCTTACAAGATACGAAAAACACGAGCGTAGAAGAAATGGTTCAATTTTTTTGCATATAATTGCTTATGATGAGAAAAATAGAGAAATTAAGTTTGACTTTCAACGATCACAAGAGACAATTAGTAGACAATTTCATAATGTTTTGAGAGCAATTTTAAAGCTTTGGCGAGTGTTACTAAAAACCCCTTAACCAATCTCTGATGATTGTACAGAAGAAAGGTGGAAATGGTTCAAGGTAAGAATGAATTAAACTAACTAGTATTTTCCTATGCTTAATATGAACATTAAAAATTATTTTAACTATCCTTTGTATTATAGAATTGTCTTGGGGCTTTAAATGGAACTTATATAAAAATGAATGTTCGTGCCGTGGATAAACCGCGATATCGGAGTAGAAAGAATGATATTGCAACAAACGTTCTTGGTGTATGTGGACCAGACATGCAATTTATTTATGTATTAGCTGGGTGGGAAGGCTCGGCTGCAAATGGAAGGATACTTCGTGATGCTATTTCAAGATCAAATGGTCTTAAGGTTCCTCGAGGTAAGAAATTTTATATGCATTTGATAAATGTTATTGATTCCTACACTTGATTCTCTTTTCTTATGAGGTGCTTTTTACTATAGGTTGTTATTATCTAGTTGATGTTGGATATAAGAATTGTGAAGGCTTTCTTGCTCCATACAGAGGGCAGTGGTACCATTTACAAGAATGGAAAAATCCACCAATTAAGAAGGAGGAATTATTTAATATGAGCCATGCTTCTGCAAGGAATGTGATTGAAAGGACTTTTGGGTTGCTAAAAATAAGATGGGATATACTACAAAATCCATCTTATTATTCAGTTGAAACCCACGCTGATATAATATTAGCATGTTGTTATCTTCATAACTTCATAAGACAATAAATGAGTTATGAACCAATTGAAGAAGAATTGAATGAATACATGCATACCCAACTATCCCAAGATGTTGATGGTATTGATTCTATAGAGACATCAAGCCAGTGGAGTAGTTGGAGAGATGAACTAGCTTAAGCTATGAGGGATGATTAGATGTCCAGACGCCACATTGTGTGATGTTTATGAAATTATCCTTTGTGTTTTTTTAATTGTGAAACCTTTTTTGTGTTTACATTGCTTTGTATTTCCTTGAGACTTGAATTTGTTATATGTGATCGTATGTCTTTGCGAATTGAGAATTATTTGAGATTTCATAATAAAGTTGCAATTTTCTATACATTATTTGTTGTTATTATGACATGATGTTGTTTTTGAAGAGAAAAGGCAAGAAAAAAATAACAACAAAGAAAAGGGACAGGAAGGTTTGGTCTACTGAAGAAGAGTCCGTGCTAATTGATATACTCTATGGTATGAATACTTCTGGTTGGAAGGTGGATACAGGCCACAAGTCGGGATATCTAGCATTCATTGAGAAAGAACTATCCAAGAAGTTGCCAAATTCAGATATTAAAGCTGATCCCCATATAAAATCCAAAGTCAAGGTTATAAAGAAGAATCTGTCATATATTCTTGATATCCAACAATATGGAAGAGGCTTTGGTTGGGACGATGAGCAAAAAATGGTGACTGGTGATAAGGAAATCTTTATGAGGTGGGCAAAGGTAATCCTCTAACTCTGACTTTATTAATTTGTACAATGTGTGATTAAAATGGCCACTGAATTGAGACTTATTTGATTGTATAATTTAATTTTGTTATAAGAGTCAAGATGGAGCAGCTTCTCTATGGATGAAGCCTATGGTTTGATAAGCTTGTAGAGATTTATGCTAGTGACTTGGCAAAGGGATCAAAAGTTAAGGGTCCGGGAGATCTAGAAGATATGGATGAAGATCAACCTAATACAAATAGAGTTGAAGTTAAGATCCAATCAGTTGATGAATCTATCTCTCAATCCAAAGGTAACTCTACCCCCAGCTTCAGGCAATCGCTAAAAAGAAAATCTTGTGACAATGATCCACTAGAGGTGGATTTTATTAAAATTTCTAAATCAATCTCAAGCTTATTGGAAGCAGAAAAGGAGAGTGCTTTGGCAATGAATGAAATGAAAAAAGCATTTGTACATGAGGTTGATGTTTACGAGCAAACTAGTAATAGAAGAAAAGAATTTTTATAAGTTCATCGCGGACTTCCTGGACTCACCCCGGCACAGGTTGTGATGGCCACACGTCTCATTGGCTAAGATATAGCTAAGATGGAACTTTTTTTTAATATGCCGGATGATTACAAAGTAATATTTGCTCAACAAGAAATTGATAATTTACAGTAGATGTTATAGAAACTTGTTCATTTTTTTGTATCAATGTGATGTAGTTGTTGACTATCTTTTGTGTCGGTTATTATGATATATGTAAATTAATTATTTGTTCTATACATCTATTAATGTGCGACCAAGTTCAAATGTATATCGAAGCAAAATTCATGTCGTTGTCACTTAAAAAAATTACGAATAAAAAAAAATTTGGTCGTTATGCGACAAATGGCTTTATTTTAGTCCAAAACCTTTGAGTCGCCAGCGTGACAAATTTTTGCGCTGGCGACTCAAGGCTATTGTGGCCTCGTTTCCTTCGGTCGTGAGCGCGCCAAGCTTATTCGCGCTTGCGACAAGGAGAAACTTGGCGTCGCCAGTGCACAAGCCCATTGTGGCCTCGTTTCCTTCGTTCGCGAGAGCGACCAAATTATTCGCGCTCGCGATGAGGAGAAACTTGGCGTTGCCTGCGCGAGGCACTGGTGACACAAGGCCATTGTGGCCTCATTTCCTTGGGTCGTGAGCGTGACCAAATTATTTGCACTCATGATGAGGAGAAACTTGGCATCGCCAGCGTGAGTCGCTGGCGACGTAAGGCCATTTTGGCCTTGTTTCCTTCGGTCGTGAGCACGACAAAATTATGCGCGCTTGCGACGAGGAGAAACTTGGCGTTGCTAGCGCGACGCCCTGGCGACACAAGGCCATTGTGGCTTCGTTACCTTCAGTCGCGAGCGCGACAGGCAGGTCTCGCTCGTGACCTACCTTTTACTTTGAAAAAATATGACCGTTGGGTTGGCTGACCCAACGGTCAAAAACACAATTTTTGGCCTTTTTAACCCTTTTCCTCCCTCTTTTTGCCTATATACTTTCATCTATATATATTGCAACAACTTGTACTCATAATCTTCACTCTTCTTCTTCATAATTCATCTTCTTTTTCTGTTCTTCTTATTCTTCTTCCTCACTTTGTTTCCATTTTCACTGCACCTACAATAACTCTTCTTTTCTCCATTCTGTACATAAGTATTATTTTCTTTCTTTTTACTTGTTGGAATCCTTCAAAATCGACCATGGTTAGAAAAAAGAGGGCTTCAACCAAAGGCAAAAAAAGCAACTACATCAACTAAAGATGGTAATGCTAATCTTGCTAATGAATATGGTTGCCCTTTTCCAATTTATACTAATGAAGAAGTTAATTGATGGAAAAATTTTCAAAATGCGGATTTTGTTGGTATGTTACACATTGATTTTGAAATGTTGGAAGACTTTGGTTTTCTTGAATCATTTACTGATTATACTCATTTATTGAAATGGAATAAATTTGTACATATGTCATTACCGGTTAGGAAGATTTGGGCTAGGGAATTTTTTGTGACTTTAGAATATGTCGATTCTAGGAAGACTAGATTTAAATTTAGGCATGAAGGCATAGAATTTCAATTTCGATATGAAGAGATGCATGATTGGTTTGGCTTTCCTTTATATGGTATACATTATGATGCTACCATATATAAAAGGAATGCATTTTGGAGGCGAATTTCTGGCCTTGATAAATTTCATCCAAAGAATTCTAGCAATAGGCTTATAAGGGATAATTGCTTGTTGCTTTTTCACAAATTTCTTTGCCAAGCTTTGTTTGGACGGGTTGAAAACAACAAAGTCCAAACAAAGGATTTGTTTGTTCTTTCTTTGTTACAGGAACAAAGGATCCCATGCTCTACTTCTTTTATTTTTGATGGGTTGGAAAATATCTGTAAAATAAAGAAGAAGATGAGGTTCACGGTTGGAATGGGTCATATAGTGTCCGGCATCATCTTGGGTTGTTTGGGATCCTTGGATTACTTCGAACTTGATGAAGACGAGAACGTTCAAATGTTAAATCTTAATTATCTCAAAAATGCTCTTCTCATTGAGCGACGAGGTCCTACTGCATGGGTTCCTTATAAGGAACGCGTGGCTAATATATTGAAAAGGAAGGGAGTGGATGAGGATGATGAATCTGACAGCCAATCTTCTCCATCCAGCCCCCCGGATGACGAAACTGAGTCTGTAGGTGCCGATGTTGGTGAGGAAGGAAATGTTGCGGATTGGAGCCAAGTTCTTACCCGTTTAGACACCATGGAGGCAAATCATCAAGAATTAAGTACAAAAGTTGATAGTATGGCCAAGGATTTGAAAGTAATCAAGAAGAGCATAAAAAGTTTGGGGCAAAAGTTATTGTCCTTTTTCCACAAAAGCAACATACGATTCACTCCTTCTCCACCCGACTCTACGAGCGGTTCCCTGTAAGTCCGTTCATAGCGATTTATCGACTATTTAAAGGGGCAACAAAGCAGCCATAGAGCATAATTTAAGGATTGAGAAATTCTTACTCTACTGTTTTTATCTTTCTTGTACTCTTTTATGTATACAATTTCGTTTTGTGAAGAGCGATTAATTATTTCTATGCTAAGTTATTTTAACAAAATTTGTTGTGCCAAGATTTTCTTATTTTAATAGACCAATTGTTATTATTTTTGACATAAGTAATATATAATTTATTATTTTTAACATGTTTAGGGGTAATATCATCAATTATACTGATTTATCCCATCCCTATCCAACATACCAAACATATCTTAAATTATCCCTATCCCACTTTTAACTTTTATCCCTATCCCTATCCCAATCTTTTATCCCTATTCCTATCCCAATCCTTATCCCTATCCCTATCCCCATCAATTGCCAAATGCCCCGTAAGGGTATTGACTTCATAGCATTTGATTATCCCCTGACTAATCACTATCTCAGCCTTGGTGCCATTGCCCTACTCTCATCAAACCAGACCTTGTAGTTCTTCATCATAATCCTCTCTATGGGAAGTTTGAGGAATTTCCTTGGTGGTCTCCCTGATTGCCCCTAGTCGCTTATTAGAGGTAGACGGGACCTTCAACTTTCCTTCGTCGATTAGCTCCTGGATCCTCCTTTGTAGAGCGACACATTCATTGGTCCGGTGACCTGCCATCACATGATAGCTGCAGTAGTTACCCTTTTGTTCTGGTGTTGGTCCCACATATGGTCTAACACTCTACAGCAAACCCATCATTCTGCATATGGCAAATAGCCTGTTCACTGAACGTGGCCCAGAGGATGTGATTTCCCCACCATCTTTGGGAGGCGGGTTTTGGATATATAGTGGAACAACTTTAGCGTTGGCACTGGTGTCAGGAGGCCCTTGCAATTCCCCTTCGCTGGTCGACCCCAGTGAGCCCAAGTTCTGGTGAGAGGGCCTTTCGAGGTGTCGCGGGTGAGTATCAGCAATCTGGGCACTCTACTTCTTATCAGTATCGACATTGGAGTCTGTGCCTGCCATGTCCCTTATCTTCCCTTCGAGCTCTGCCACTCGGGCTTCCAACTCAGTGCACTTCACCGTCAGACTCTCTACTCTGTCAAGATCATCCCCCAACATTTCTCTCAACATTGCTACCGCTTCCCCCCTGGCAGCCTTTTGAAATCATGATGAACCAACATAGTCCTCCATAACATCTATTATGGCATTGAAGTTCCTTGGATTGCCCATTCTCAAGATTCTTTCCCCTTGATGAGAGCACTCGTTAGTGTCGGCAGGTGCATGTGTGGCTGATACCAAACAGGGAATGATGTATGCATGAATGCGTGATGTGACGTGTACATGTATGGATGGTGAGTTGCACATGTGATGTCATGTAATGTGTGAGCGGACGACGTTTTTGACATAACACGGACTCTCTCGGAAGGGAGTCTCGAGATCGGGCAACCCTCCCTCGCATGGGGTTTTTATGATGAAAATTCATTTTTAGAAAATTGGATTATTTCATAAAAAACCGAGACCTAAGTCTCGATAAATAGTGTAGGAGTTGCCACCCGGTTCAGCTCAACCAGGAAATTACAATGTAGATGAACCGGACAAGTCCCCTATTTCATGTCTAATCAAAATAAAATTTTGCCAATGCTCATAGATGGTATTTTATAATTCTAAAGTTGATTTCTATTAAATTATAGCACACAGCGTACACACAAATCAAAATAAAACAATAAATAAATGGCTTATTACAACCCAATTGAATAAAAATAAAAACTCTCAACCTCACCTTACAAACGCCTAAAATACACGATGATCTAAAATTTACAACCGCCTGAAATACACGGATTAATCTATTAATTACATCAAAAATAAAAATAAAAGAAATGAAAAGCAGCAAAACGGACGGTTAGCACAATTTATAGCACACCATAAATAGGACTAAAGTAGGACATAATGGGATTTTAAGGAGTTTGGGGGCATGCAATTGGGAGATAACCGGGTCGATTCGGCTAGCCATCCCAATTAGATCTGGAAAACAGTTTTGAAATGTCCCTATATTTTTGTACTGGAAAACTATTTTTGGAAAACAATTGGCTCGGTTATATGCAAATTTTCCCTTTTTAACGGGTCTGTTATCCTGGAATTAAATTATGTGTCCTATTCATGGGAGTGATTCCCTACTATGTGGGGAAATGAACTATGTCCTTAGATACAATAAACATACAAAAGCTATTTTAAGAAAGCACGACAATATATTTACTTCTATGAAATTTACTCAAAATAATGTGACATGTTACTTTTTTTATTAAACACAATAATAATAATAATAATAATAATAACAACAACAACAACAACAACAATAGTAATGTTTATGATAATAAAAGTAATATTCTTAATATTAATGAAATTGGTGAAAATAATATTCATGCATATATAGTTAATAATGATAGTAATGACTTATTACTAAGAATAATTATACATTATCTATACAAAAATACATATAAAAACACGTACATATACACACATAAACTAATACTTAAAATAAACTTATAGAAAATAATTACAATTTTTACAGAAATAATACAAATCATATATATATAGACACACGTAATTATGCCTAAAATAATATATTGTTATGAAACTTGATTTTCTTCATACATAAAAAAAATAGCCATAATAGTATTAATAATAACAAGACCAGTAGTAATAATATTAACAATTTTAATAAAATTTTTGACAATAAAAATTAATAATTATACCACTAATCTAATAAAATGAGCAATAGCTATAATAATATTACTACAAATAAAAATAGGAATAACTATAATAAAGTTACTAATACTAATAAAAATAGCTATAATAACATTAATAACTTATAAATACAGGTAATAATAGTAATAAAAGTAAAAAGATACTATTCAATTTAACAATTGTGGTAGAAATAATATTAATACTAACAAAACTAATTATTATACTAAAAATAATATTAATATCAATAAAATTAAATTTTTGATATGAAAATAATTTTTATCCTAAGAAAACTAATTTTAATCTGAAAATAATCAAATCACAAACAAAAATCAATCCAGAAAGCGATAAAATGATTTAAGGCCTCTCAGAAATTAGCTCTGCTGTATGTAGCCGTGTTTGTTTGGAGATCTTGAATCGATCATTGGGGTTCCAATTGATTTAATCGAGCCTGGCTATGTCTTGGATTGTCCTTGAGATCACGAATGAAAGATATAGGATTAGAGGTTTGTGTTTTGTAATGATTTGGTATATATATATATATATTTTTTTATTTTTTTAAGAAACAAAAAGAAGAAGAAGAAGAATCTGGGGAGTGAAAGAAAAAATGTCTGAAGATTGTGAAAGGCCCCTCTAAAAGAGAAGAATGGCCATGAGCTCTATGTTGTTTTTGAGCCAAAAATTTTTTCTCCTTTCTTAATTCCCTTTTATCTCTACCTCTCTCTTTTTTGTTTTTTTTTTTATTCATGAACCGTCCCCTCTTTTTTGTTCCTCCCTTTCTTTTTATGCCCATCTCTTCTTATTTGACCATTTTTTTACCTACTTCTATTCTTATTGGACCACTTTTACCTACTTCTACTCTTATTGGACCATTTTTACCCACTTCTATTCTTTTCATTTTTTTTTCTCTCTTTTGCCCAAGTTGGCCGCCCACTTTTGATTATTTTTTTATATATAATATTATAATAATAACATTATTATTAATTATATATATAACATATACTAATACATATATTATTATTATTATCTATGTATATAGTATATTATATATATAATTATATATACATGCGGCAACCAAATTTCATCTCGGTCCAATTAAAATTTATTCGAGAGAAAAAAACCATGCGGTTTCATGTAAAATTTGGATTAAAAGCTAGGGATCCCTTGGAGATTTCTTGGGCCGTCTCCTAAGCATGTTGAAATCCAACTTTTACTCTTCGGATCAAATTCCTACAAAAATCTCATTGTAATGGATAACCTTTGGGTTTTCATCACTGAGGTCGGAAAAACCCGGCGCTTACAGTTGCCCCTCGCGTGATCAAATTCGATACCCGATACCAAGTCTAAAATACCTGAGGGGAATTTGAGAACGCGAATTGAAGCGCCGTAAATATAAAGAAAGAAAGACATACCTGAGTTGCAGTGATGGTTTGATTTGAGCCGATACCGGGTCTAAATTACCCGAGGCAAAGTTGGTGATGAAATAAGCTGATACCGGGTCTAGGTTACCCGAGGTGAAGTTGAAGATGAAATAAGCCGATATCGGGTCTAGGTTACCTGAGGCAAAATTGAAGGTGAAATAAGCCGATACCGGGTCTAGATTACCCGAGGCGAGGTTGGTGATGAAATAAGCCGATACCGGGTCTAGGTTACCGAGGCAAAGTTGAAGGTGAAATAAGCCGATACCGGGTCTAGATTACCCGAGGTGAAGTTGGTGATGAAATAAGCCGATACCGGGTCTAGGTTACCCGAGGCAAAATTGAATTATAAAGGTGATGCTGATTTGGGCCTGACACCGGGCCTATATTACCCGCGACAGATCTCCTAAGTTTCTGAGGTGAAGCTGATCTGGGCCTGACATCGAGTTTAGGTTACCCGCGGCGGATCTGCTGGATTTCTAAGGTTGCATTGATGATGCGTATTTATTCCTTGATCGATAATTTTGGAATGAAAATTTTTGCCCCTTCGATCAAGAATAAATATGGCTTAATTGTCCTGCCCCTAAATACCTGCACTTGGAGCGGTCGTGATGCATGTATGCATGTGTATGTGTATGTTTTGAATGCCTATAATGTATGCATATGCGATGGAACTCTGGGAGATGCATTTCCCTCTATTTGTCCTATCTTGAAATTCTATGTTCTTACTTGGGAGACCGTGTCGTGGCTCTGGTTAGGGGAAGTACATCATGCCTACGCTCGACTCTAATTGGGGAGAGTATATTATTTATGTAATATGGCTCTTGTACCTCTACTGGGGATATACAACGGCTGTTGGGGAAGTCCGATGACTGCTGGGGAGAAAATGGTGATGTTCTTTGCGATGGTTCTGCTGGGGAAGAGTGCAGAGGATCCAGCTTGAGAATAGTGGAAGAGCTTCTGCTGGGGAAAGGTGGAAGGGTTCCACTTTTCTGCCCCTAAGAATGGTGAATCTGGAAGTGCTCTAAATTTTGCTTGAATTGCCCAATGTGGGTTTTCAGCTCAGCGAGCTACTCTAACTTTTACCTAAGGCGCCTTTTCGGTTTTCAACTTAGTGAGCTCCCCCTTTTTTTTTTTGGTCTTATGACATTTGGATTTGGATTTGCTTCAAAATTTCTTGTCGCCTCAAGAAATGATGAGTTAGATTTGGAGGATAAGAAAAGATTACAGATTCTGTGTGTTTAGCACATTTTCTTGTTAAAGTAATACGAGTCTTTGAACCAATTAAATGCAAAGTACTTTCTTTAAATGGATGTTTAGGTGAGATAACTTTGTTTATGCATTATGATATAACCATGCGAACATATTTAAACAAAAACATCACACTTTATTGATGAAATTAACATGAATACATTTGAAAAGGTTCATTCCCAAAATGGTATACATTCCACACAGAACCAGAATCTGTCACTAATCGTCCTTTGCAGATTTTCTGACTGATCATTCTGTCTCGTGTCTTAACTTTTGCCTAGGCTGCCCTTTTTGAGTTTTCAACCTAGCAGACTCTTTCTTTATTTCTTTTTTTTTTCAAACATAGTAAGGCTTCAAGCGGTCTTGGTTGACTGCATTGGTGAACTCATTTCCATTTATATCTATGATGCTGACACTGCCTTTCGATAGCACTTTCTTCACAACATAGGGCCCTTCCCAATTGGGTCTAAACTTCCCCTGAACATCGACATTTGAAGGCCTTAATTGTTTTAGAACCAAATCCCCTGCTTTCAACTACCGCCTGGGGTACTTCATATTCCGATTATAGGCTCTGGTCATTCTGTGTTGGTACATTCGTAGATGATCCAGTGCTTTCAATCGCTTTTCATCTAGCGTAGCTAACTTCTCGTACCTAGCTTGAACCCATTCAGTTTCTGGTAATTGAGCTTCCAAGGTGACTTTGAGTGACTTGAGCTCTATTTCTACTGGCAATACTGCTTCGATACCATATACCAAGGCATAGGGGGTTTCCCCTGTTGGCGCTCTGACACTGGTTCTGTAACCCCAAAGACCATATGGTAGCTTGTCAACCCAATCTCTGTAGGTGGTTACCATTTTCGATAAGATCTTCTTTATCACTTTTTTAGCTGCTTCCACTGCACCGTTAGCTTGGGGCCTATATGGAGAAGACTTATAGTGCTCAATGCCATGTTCTGCAAAAAGCTCAGTTGTTACCCCTTGAAACTGCACTCCGTTGTTAGTCACTATATGATGGGGAATCCTGTATCGGGCAAAGATGTTCTTCCGGATGAACTTGACCATCTGCTTAGCTGTTACACTAGTGAAGGATTCTGCCTCCACCCATTTTGAGAAGTAATCAACTACCACAACTATGAATCGATGCCCATTAGATGCTGCAGGATGAATTTCACCAATCATATCTACCCCCCATACGGAAAAAGGCCAAGGAGAAGCCAGATTTTGTAATTCAAGTGGTGGAAGATGACTGATATCAGTGTAAATCTAGCACTCGTGACATCTTCTTACTTTCCTTATACAATCAGCCTACATAGTCATCCAGAAGTACCCTTGTCTCATTATCTTCCTGGCCATAGAGAGTCCATTCATATGTGGCCTACAGGATCTTGCATGTACTTACTGCATCACTGTTTCTGCCTCCTGTTTTGTCAAGCACCTCAGAAGAACTCCATTTGTTGTTTTTTTATATAACCTATCTTCAAAGATTTTGAACTAACTGGCTAGCTTTCTTAATGACACCTTATCAGCTGTATTGACTCCTTCTGGGTATTTTCCTTCCTTCACATACTAGTAAATATCGAAGAACCATGGTTTTTCCCTAGCTGTCAATTCCATTACTTCGTGCACTTCAAAACAGGGTTGTCTGGAAGTTGCTATAACCAGCGGTTGCACTTAAGTTTCCTCTGGATTTTCCCACATAGAGGACAGTGTTGCTAGCGCATCCGCCATCTTGTTCTCATCTCTGGGGATATGTCTGAATTCACACTGGCCGAAAAAAGCTCTTTTATGTACTATAGCAGCTCCAAGTAGGGCCGTAAGGCTTCTTCTTTCAACTCCCATTCGCCTTGAGCTTGCCTAATCACTAAAAGTGAATCCCCAACAATCAAGACGTCATTTTCCCCTAGTGTCAATAGAGCTTCCATCCTGAATAAGCATGCTTCATACTTTGCCCCATTGTTGGCTATAGGAAAATCCAATCTTTTTGACAAAGGAATGATTTCACCATCCGGTGTTGCTATGATTACCCCGACTCCAGCCCCCTTCCTGTTCACGGCACCATCGAAGCACATAACCCACCTTTTTACTTCCACCATGGTCAATTGTTCATCCAGGAATTCCAAATTCTCTGTGTAATCTGATTCCAGTGGCTGATTTGCTAGAAATTCTGCTACGGCTTGCCCTTTGATAGTTTTCTTAGTGATATACTCAATGGCGAATTCTAAAAAAAGCAAGAGCCACCTAGATAACTTCCTAACCAACATTGGTGCTTCATAAAGATACTTCATTGGGTCTACTTTGGCCACAGCCTGCACTTTGTATGACTAGAAGTAATGGCGTAACTTCTTGGTCAGCCAGATCATTGCTACACATGTCTTTTCTACCAGCGTGTATTTGGTTTCATACTCCAGCAGCTTCTTGCTGAGGTAGTAGATAGGGTACTCCTTCCTGCCATCTTGTTCTTGTGCCAACATTGCCCCTACGGAGGAATCTTCAACTGCCAAATACAGGATCAAGGGCTTCGCTGGAATTGGTGGGCTCAGAACTGGCGGATTTACCAAATAAGCCTTGATTTTCTCGAATACCAACTGACATTTGTCATCCCACACAATCGGCTGATCTTTCTTTAACAGCTTGAAAATTGGCTCACAAGTGGAGGTCAATCGTGCTATGAAACGATTGACATACTGTAAGGAGCCCAAGAATGAATGGACTTCCTTCTCTGTTTTTGGAGCTGGCTTGTCTCGAATAGCTTTGATTTTATCTAGGTCCATTTCTATTCCTCTCTAGCTAACTATATGGCCCAATAACTTCCCTGATGTGACTCTAAATATGCACTTCTTAGGGTTGAGTTGCAAGTTATACTCCCTAAAGCGTGCAAGAAATCTATCCAGGATAACAGGATGTTCCTCCTGGGTCATTGATTTAACAAGCATATCATCGACATACACTTCGACTTCTTTGCGGATCATATCATGCAGCAAAGTTGTGACGGCCCTTTGGTAAGTGGCTCCTGCATTCTTCAACCCGAAGGGCATTACTCTGTAGTAGAAAGTGCCCCACTCCGTGATGAATGATGTCTTCACCTTATCAATCACATCCATCAGGATCTGATTATACCCTGAAAACCCATCCATGAAGGAGTACATTACTGCTTTTGTTACACTATCAACCAGGACATCGATATGAGGCAACGAGAAGTTGTCTTTTAGGCATGCCTTATTCAGGTCCCTGTAGTCGACACATACTCCATCCTTTTTAGGTACTGGGACGATATTGGCTAGCCATTCTGTATACTCCACCACTTCAAGGAACTTGGCCTCTATCTGCTTAGCCACTTCTTCTTTCACCAATGTAGCCCATTCTGGCCTTAGTCTTCTCAGTTTCTGCTTCACTGGCTTGAACTTAGGGTCAGTTAGGATCTTGTGAACTGCTATTTCTATATCTCCACCTGGCATGTCCTCGTATGACCAAGCAAAAGCATTAACATGTTTTTGCAATATTCTTGTAAGTTCTCTCTCTTCCTTGGGTTTTGCTCATGTGAAATGAATACCATTTTGGGATTTTTGATGGGTCCTAGGCATAGTAGTAAAACTAAACCTAGAAACGCACAACTAAGGCAGTGTACCTATCGTTGACAAGTAATAATTCTGGTTGGTCCAGGTATCGATCCCACAGAGAAAAGAATATTCTGCAAACACTAAACTACTCGGGGTTCCTTGCGTGTCCTAGGCGGAACGCAGTTTTGGGTTGATTATATTAACAACTAAACTATCCTACTCCTAGTTGATCTATTCTAGCTTGCTTTGCACTTGAGTTTTGTGTTATCAATTGGCGGTTTACCGACCTATGAATGCTAATGGGGATGGCTTTATCAATTAATTACAAAAGATGAATTTAACTCAACAATTAACCCTTAATTATGCTCTTTCGATAATACAACCTAGAGTATCTAGATCTTTTAAGTCCTTAGCCGGTTTCCCTTGTTTAGAGGCGGTCTAATTCTAAAGCTCAGAAAATAGGGGCACGTAAGTTCCGCAGTGTCGTCAATACTATTGGTTTCCTAGGTGTCAGTCTAGGTAATGCCACAAATATGAACTTAATAATTTAAGATCTTATGAGACTAGACATTCATTAAAGAAATTACATAAAGAAAAGGAATAAAAATTGAAATTAACTTGCAAACAATTGTATTAATTAAGAAAGATGAAATGAATTCAGTGTTTACAACCAAACACAATCAATTTGCGGAATCAAAACTAACTTAATCAAATTACAAAAGAGAAGAAGAAAAACTTATGCCCTTTTGGTCCGATTAACCGGATTCCGATGGTGTGAAGATGCTTGGGGTGTACCTCTATAGACGAACTCAAGCCGGAACTAAGAACGTCGCAAAAGGGGAAGATTCTATGTAAAGCTACAACCAATCGATGGTTCAAAACTCAAAGAAATCAAATAGTTCAAGCTCAAAACCTCACTACAAGTTTCTGCTCTCACTTAAAAAGACTGGAAAAAGATCCATTCAAACATAGAAAATAACCTATTTATATGGCTAGGTTAAAACTAGGAAAAAGAAGAGATGAAAGTAGGGCAACAGCAGGTTTCGGGGCTCGGCACGTCGTGCTGGTGGAAGTGGCACGCCGTGCTGTGCAGAATTGAAGGCGGCACACCGTGCTGCTGGAGTTGGCACGCCGTGCCATGTGATTTTGGGGGTGGCATGCCATGCTGATCTGAGTGGCACGTTTTCGTGCCACTCCACTGGACTGCTCCTGATGGCATGCCGGATTGGCACGCCGTGCCCTAATTGTGGCACGCCGTGCCACCTTGATTTTCAGCACTTCGAACTCTTCTTCGCCGCTGATGCTCCAACTTCCGGTCCGGGTCATAATACCTGTCCAAAACAAGCAAAAAGAAATATAACCGCACCAACGCCACGGACCATAAAAACGACAAATTATCAAAAATTACAAAAACAACCCTAGAAAACACGAAAAATACTAAAAGTTATAAAAATCTATCTAAAACATAAAAATCACAAAATATTCAAAAACCACCCAAACATTCACACAAAAGACTCTAAAAATTGCCGTTCAAACCAAGAAATTGCCTAAAAGATAAGGTCAAAAACCGACCTTATCAACCACCCCACACTTAAAGTCTTGCTTGTCCTCAAGCAAATCAACTAAAGACAAAGGAGTAAACTTGCTCGCTTTCACTTACAAATCCAACTAAGGGTTTAACCGCACGAGATTCATAAACTCAAGAAAGTAAAGCATCACCTTCGAAATGACATTAGGTGCACCAGGTTCAAAACCACTCAATACCCAAACCCAACACAATTTAGCTAGTCAAAGGGCGAGGAACAAACAGAGTTTATACGACCATAAAGCACCTCACAAGATGTCACTCCAACGCTCAAGTTCAAGGCAAGGCGGATGAGCACACAAAAACAAACAATGGCACACATCACATAGCGAACTAATGGCAATCCCGGTGAAGTCATTGGTCAAGGACCAAAATCAGAGAACCTGGGGCTTGTAATGTTACGGCTTAGGGTAGGTTTGATAAGGGAAATTTTAGGTATACAACTCCTACGAATCAAGTAAAATGTACAAATTGACTAAGTACTAAAGACGGGTCATGCAACTTTCAACTCAAAGCTAGTCCTAAGAGTGTTTGCTTTACTAAATATTTTTCTTTTTCTTTTTTTTTTTTTTTAGATTAACTTGACAACAAGAAGGCCTTATCCATACCCAATGGCCGAAACACAACTTAATGGGAAAAAGAGAACAAAAATTACAAGACATGGGTCAAGGCAATTAGATGATCGCCCTAATCTTTTATTCAACAAATGAAAAATTACAAGACATGGGACACAAATACCGGCTTAAAGATGCAAACCGGACAAACAAGACAGGCGTTCACAAACTCCGAATTTTACAAAAAGAAACCGAACAAACACATTGATTGTATTTGGATTTTTTTTTAACACAATTTTTCCATAGGACTAGATATGAAAGAGTTGAAATGCAAATGGTGATTGACCCCAAAATGAATGAACAACTTAGCCAATTACTTGATTTAGGAGAGGAGGGTGAGAAAAGAAAATCAAAGTGAATGGTAAAAAGTTAGGATTATAGAGTTGGCTTGGTGAAGGTTTTTTAAGTAAAAAAAAAAAGTTAATTTAGTGGCTATGGGTGATCTAAGGGATGAATTAGTAGTTAGGGTTAGGGTTATTTAAGTCAAGGGGTTAATCCTAAGGGTCTCCACATATTAAGCTCTCGATGCCAAGTGCAAAACAACACCGGGTTGTACGATCTACTGTGCCACGATTGTTTTTACCCTCACAAAGAAATAGAACCGATGTGAAATGGTTCTAAAGGCTCAAATTCTCACAAGTGTATTAGGGGTTGTATGCTAGGTCGTGTGACTCAACCAATGTTCCAAGGCGTAATCCTAGCTTAATCATGTAAGTAGGGGTAGAGGATTAATTCCCTAATGCAACCTAAATGACAAATCTAACCAATGGTTACCATCAAGAATCACAAACCACGCACAAACAAGCTAATGACTTGCAAACAACTCCTAATATCCCTAGCCAATTGCTATCAAACCAAGCACAGAGACTTAGGTTCAAGGGTGGATTAAGCAATGTTATTCAAACGGCAATTGACACATAAGCAACCTAAAAATACTAACAAACCAAAAACAACCAAAACCAACTTCACATGCATTGAAAAGTAAAGCCTAAATCTAACCAAAAACCAACGCAAAACATCCAATCATGCAAAAACACCAACAAACACCAATAAACACCAACAAACATGCGAAACAAACAATCAAAAAGTGCAATATAAGAAGAAGAAAAAGAAAGGGAGAAGTCCCTTTACCCACCCCACACTTAGATTGCACTTACTTCCAAAAGTGCAATGGAAGAAGAAGCAAACTAAATGGGAAAGGAAAAGGGTTACCTCACATATCGGGAGCTGGTGGTGGTGGCGGCAGGTACGGCCACCCTTGGGCGGCACAAAAGCGGGAGGCAAACGCCTCGACGTTGGCGAGTTGAGCTGCTTGCCGATCAAGGCGCGCGTTCAGCCGCTGCTCAAGCAGAACCTGATGGACGGTTAAGCCTTCCAATTGCTCAATTATGCCATCCAACCGTCCTTCAATCCGCCCCATAAAATCTACTCCCACCGATACATTCTCCGCGTCTTCCTCGCTGTCCTTTGCTTCCTCACTCTCTTCCTCCTCGTCTACTTCCATAGGGGCCTTTCCCCGACTTGAACCTCCTGCACTTGAAGGACCTGCAGCTGCCCCAACATGGGAACAAGACAAGATTCCCCTCGAAAGCTTCTTGGGAAGAATGCTATCGAGGTTCCTATAACAAGTATTACTATGAAAAAAACATGCAATACAAGTCACAATATGTCCTAACCCTAGTTCGGACTTAGCTCGGTTGTGGTGATTGTATAAAGCTTCCATGACAAAGAAGCCCAAATGCACCTTAATCTCACTATGCACATGCCACAGGATCAACAGTTCAAATGCATTAACCCGGTTGCTCTCAGTTTTTCTCGAAAAATTAAAAGATACAAATTTATGAACTAATTGCAAAACAGGGTCATGGATTTGGGAAGTTTTGGAAAACCGAGGTTGGTATACCCCTTGCCCTATCAAGCGCCAAAATTTCTTAGCATCCAAATTTTCGGGCCATTTATAACCATTCTTGTCAATCCCTATGCAAGCCCTAAGGCCATCAATATCCAAAGTCCGCTCAGTGCCAAAGAGGCAGAAGGTCATGCTTCTAAGGCCTGTATCCGGGTTGGTTTTAAAACTCAAGGTGGAGTAGAATTCTAGGTTCAACTCCCTAAAGACTGGAGGATTAGATTTCACAAACTCGTACCACCCTAGACTAGTTAACTTAGCTTTCACTCCCTCCGACCTATCTTGTACAAACAGAAATTCCCAATCGAAAGTGCGAAAGGGGGTGCTCTCTAAAGAAAATAAGGTTTTGTACTTCTTACCTTCATCGTCTGAAAGTAAAGGAAAGGGACATTTGTATTTCCTTGAGAGATTTGTCAGCGGGGCCATCAATTGCTCGGTGGGCAATTCGTCACGTGGCACCGGTTCCGGTGACGGTTCCATGGGCCGGCTAGACGAACCATGTCTCCGATCGGCGATGGTTTTCTTCTTCATCCTATGATTGCATAACCATAAAAATAAAGCAAAAATCAAAAACAAAAGAACACAAAGCCAAAGAACATCTACTATCAAAGATACAAACCACGAAAGAATAAAGCAGAAATTCATACCTGGGTTCAAGGAAATTGAAGCAAAATAAAACCCTAGGGAAAAATAGTGGAGGAAAAGGGGTGAGATGGAGAAGAAGAAGAAGAAGGAAAGGAGAGTAAGAGGGGATAGGGAGAAGGAGAGAAAGGAAGGAAGAAGAAGAAGAATAGAGAAGGAGAAGGAGAGAATGGATTCTAGAGAGAGAGAGTGAAAAGGGAGAGAGAAAGTGAGAGGGTGAGAGAAAGTGAGAGAGAGGAAGGAGAAGAAGAAGAAGAAGTCGGTTATGAGAAGGGGGGAAGGTGGAAAGAGCATTAAATAGGCGGTGGAATAACCCTTGGAATTCAAAATTTAAACGCTCGGCACGCCGTGCGAAACACTCAGCACGGCGTGCTGAGCAGGACAAAAACTCTTACCTGGAAACAGCGTGATGGCATGTCGGCGTGCTGTCTCGGCATGGCGTGCTGCCTTGAAATTTGAAAATGGGGCACAGCGTGCTGAAGTTTTGACATGGCGTGCTGGTCTCTCTTCCACAACTCACTTTAGGAACAGAGGGACGGCACGTTGGCGTGCCATATTGGCACGTCGTGCCGCCCTTCAGACCTGTGATTGGCACGGCGTGCTGAATGTGGCACGGCATGCTCCATTTTATGCACAAACCTCTTGCAAAACAGAACAACAGCACGTGGGTGTGCTGAATGGGCATGGCGTGCTGCTTTGCAAACCATCACCTTGGCACGGCGTGCTGAATGTGGCACGACGTGCTGATTACTTATGCATAATTTTCTTCCGGAACAGCAGCCTGGCACGATTTCGTGCCACTTTGGCACGCCCCGTGCTACTTCCAATAGAACCTTGGCACGACGTGCTGTATGGTGACACGGCGTGCCATCCTGAATTCTGCCAACCTTTGCTTTTTTTCAACATTTTGATCACGATTTTCGATTAACTTGCTTAAGTACCTAATCCTACACACAAAAACATATTAACGCAAAAAATTAATGTACAAGGGAGGCACACGTACCTCGTTGCTATGTTTATAGTCGGAATAGCTCGACTTCTACGTCCACGTTTTAACATTACACATCACGAAGGATTAAGACTTGCTTCTCCTCCTTCATTCCTCCGCTGACGTAGGGCTTCAATCGATGCCCGTTTACTTGTTGAATTCCCTCCGGGGTTTCAATTTCCACCATTCCGGAAGGGTAAATCTTATGCACGGTAAACGGCCCTGTCCATCGACTTCTCAGTTTGCCCGGAAATAGTTTCAATCGGAAATCGGACAAGAGCTCCAACTCCCCTTGGTTGAAACTCTTTTCTATCACATACGCATCAATAGGGCAAAAAGAGTCAACAAAATTACAACTTTCAACATCTAACGGATATTTCATTGAGTTATAGACGTTGAAACTTACCTCCTCATTGTGCAACCTAAGAATAATCTTACCTTCCTGGACATCTATTAGAGTCCTACCGGTTGCAAGAAATTGCCTTCCAAGCAAAAGGGCCACCGCACTATCTTCCTCCATATCCATCACCACGAAGTCCGCGGGGAAGATAAATTTATCCACTTTTACTAGCACGTCCTCGACCACCCCCTTTGGTCTCGTGAGAGATCTATCCGCCAATTGGAGGGTCATATTGGTTGGCTTTGGGTCTCCCAATCCGAGTCTCCTGAAAAACCACAGAGGCATCAGATTTATACTTGCACCCAAGTCACATAGGGCATTGGCGATCTCCAAGTTCCCTATCCGGCATGGGATAGTAAAACTGCCCTTATCTTTGAGCTTGGGTGGAAGTTTGTTAGTGATAATTACCGAACATTCCTCTGTTAAAACCACCACTTCGTCCTCACCTAGCTTTCGTTTCCCTGCAAGAAGTTCTTTAAAGAATTTAGCATAAGAGGGCATCTCTTGGAGAGCCTCAATCAATGGCATATTAAATTCTAACTTTTTAAAAATTTCCAGGAATTTGGAATATTTCTGCCCCAGTTTATCTTTCTTCTCCCTTTGAGGATAAGGAAGTTTAGGCACATAGGCTCTCACTGGGTCAGGAATTTTCCCTTTTTCATTTATGCTAGGTTCGGGTTCAGAAATCGAGTCGGGGTTGCTTACCTCTCCCGACTCTTCACTTACCTCGGTAGGTTGGGATGGAATATCAGCGTTTTGTACCCGTTCCTCCACTTGCCTACCACTTCGTAGGGTTATAGCTTGAGCTGTCTCCCGTTGATTACCCTTAGGATTTTGTTCAGTTCTACTCGGAAGTGCTCCTTGAGGTCTTTCCTGCCTCTCCCTACTCAATTGAGCCACCTGCTTACCCAAATCTCTACAGTATGCTTCATTATCAGCAAGCCGAGACGAGATGTCTTTTAGTAACAACAAAACTGTCTCATCTTGCTTAGACTGTTGAGGCTGCTGTGGAGATTGATCATTAGGAATAAATGGGGCCTTACCTAACCCCTGCTCACAGTGCTCATAATGGAATCCGGAAGGAGGTCTCAACACATTTTGGTTGTTACTATAAGACATGTTTGGGTGTTGATACCTTCTTCCGTAATTATTATTATTATTGAAGTTTTGTGGATAAGAGTTAGAGTTATCGTACCTTTGGTTTCCTCCCACAAAACTTACGTTTTCGGATGATTGGGCGAATGGGTCGCCCAATTCACAATCTTGCCCGGGATGCTCCGCTCCACATGATACACACAACACCGGCTGGTATTGTGGCCTATTTAAATTCAAGCGGGACATCAACAGGTCCAACTTCTTGTTTACATGGTCCATAGCTGCATCTTGCCATCCCAAATCTGCAGCTCGAACCTCATTCCTTGTTGGCGTGTCCGACTGCCACAAGGTACTCTTTCTAGCCAGCTCCGCAATCAACTCCTCGGCTTGTGTAGCAGTCTTCTTAAAAATGTCCCCACCTGCAGAAGAATCAATAATGGCACAGTTAGCTGGTGTCAAACCATGATAAAATGTGCTTACCTGAGTGAAACGCGGCATGTCATGGTAGGGGCAGTTCCGCAATAACCGTTGAAATCTCTTCCATGCTTCATTAAGAGTCTCCGTCCCAAATTGCCGGAATCCCATGATCTCGTTCCTTAGCTGAACCGTCTTTGATGGTTGGAAGTAGTATGCTAAGAATTGCTCTTCCAATTGGTCCCATGATGTCACTGATCCGGGCCTCAAGGATTTGTACCATTCCATTGCTCCCCCACATAGTGAAAAGGGAAACAGCTTCAACTACACAACATCTTGGGGCACCCCACCGATTCGGACTGTATCGGCCACCATGAGGAACCGGTCTAAGTGATCATTGGGGTTGTCACTTATTTCGCCACTGAATAGTCCGTTCCCTTGGATCAAATAGATCATACTGGACTTCAACTCAAATTGATTGGCAGTGATGGCTGGGATAACCACTCCGGGGCCGATGTGGAGCCATTAGGTCAGTCATGACCATGTTATCTCTATCACCACCCCTTCTTCTATTAGACTCCTCCCACTCTCACCGGAGTTGCTCTTGCTCAACTCTTTCCTGGAGTTGTCTCTCCTCGTCATCATGTTGCTGATGCTCCATTTGAACAATCTGCTCTTGGCGTACTCTACGGTTCCTACTACACAAACGTTCAATTTCAGGGTTATAAGGTAAAAGCTCAGGATGCTGAGAGCGAGTTCGCATAAGCTAGAAAACACACACACACAGAAATTAAAGAAAACTAAATTGCAACAAATATTCACAGAAAGAAAAATTATTTAACTATATGCATAGAAATGTTGCCTAGATCAGCAAATAGACCTTTGGCTCAATGATGCAGAAAAATAAATTTCCCCGGCAACGGTGCCAAAAACTTAATGGGTCATAGGCGTAGTAGTAAAACTAAACCTAGAAACACACAACTAAGGCAGTGTACCTATCGTTGACAAGTAATAATTTTGGTTGGTCCAGGTATCGATCCCACAGAGAAAAGAATATTCTGCAAACACTAAACTACTCGGCTTCCTTGCGTGTCCTAGGCGGAACGCAGTTTTTGGTTGATTATATTAACAACTAAACTATCCTACTCCTAGTTGATATATTCCAGCTTACTTTGCACTTGATTTTTGTGTTATCAATTGGTGGTTTACCGACCTATGAATGCTAATGGGGATGGCATTATCAATTAATTACAAAAGATGAACTTAACTCAACAATTAACCCTTAATTATGCTCTTTCGATAATACAACCTAGCGTATCTAGATCTTTTAAGTCCTTAGGCGGTTTCCCTTGTTTAGAGGCGGTCTAATTCTAAAGCTCAGAAAATAGGGGCATGTAAGTTCCACAGTGTCGTCAATACTAATGGTTTCCTAGGTGTCAGTCTAGGTAATGCCACAAATATGAACTTAATAATTTAAGATCTTATGAGACTAGACATTCATTAAAGAAATTACATAAAGAAAAGGAATAAAAATTGAAATTAACTTGCAAACAATTGTATTAATTAAGAAAGATGAAACGAATTCAGTGTTTACAACCAAACACAATCAATTTGCGGAATCAAAACTAACTTAATCAAATTACAAAAGAGAAGAAGAAAAACTTATGCCCTTTTGGTCCGATTAACCGGATTCCGACGGTGTGAAGATGCTTGGGGTGTACCTCTATAGACGAACTCAAGCCGGAACTAAGAACTTCGTAAAAGGGGAAGATTCTATGTAAAGCTACAACCAATCGATGGTTCAAAACTCAAAGAAATCAAATAGTTCAAGCTCAAAACCTCACTACAAGTTTCTGCTCTCACTCAAAAAGACTGGAAAAAGATCCCTTCAAACATAGAAAATAACCTATTTATACGGCTAGGTTAAAACCAGGAAAAAGAAGAGATGAAAGTAGGGCAACAGCAGGTTTCGGGGCTCGGCACGTCGTGCTGGTGGAAGTGGCACACCGTGCTGCTGGAGTTGGCACACCGTGCCGTGTGATTTTGGGGGTGGCACGCCACGCTGATCTGAGTGGCACGTTTTCGTGCCACTCCACTGGACTGCTCCTGATGGCATGCCGGATTGGCACGCCGTGCCCTAATTGTGGCACGCCGTGCCACCCTGATTTTCAGCACTTTGAACTCTATGCCGCCGATGCTCCAACTTCCGGTCCGGGTCATAATACCTGTCTAAAACAAGCAAAAAGAAACATAACCACACCAATGCCACGGACCATAAAAACGACAAATTATCAATAATTACAAAAACAACCCTAGAAAACACGAAAAATATAAACGTTATAAAAATCTATCCAAAACATAAAAATCACAAAATATTCAAAAACCATACAAACATTCACACAAAAGACTCTAAAAATTACCGTTCAAACCATGAAATTGCCTAAAAGATAAGGTCAAAAACCGACCTTATCAATTTTCATCTGTACTTATGTTGATTTCATGCAATGTAGTGTCATGAATGCTAAATATGCTTGATGGTTATTCAAATGCATTCACAGAATTATCGGGATAAACATCACATAAGTAAGCAAACTAAGATTTCATTGCATTAAACTTGTTATAAAGTACATCATTCACATTGAAAATGGAAGAAATAAATACAACAAAATCATTTTCATCCTCCACAGGTGGAGGGCCTTGCACTTCTTCAGCTTTCCTATTCAACTCCAGGACATCATCCAGATCTGTAGCTACTTTGGCTTCTTATTCAGCAGGAATAGTGGTCTTCTCAATTTCAGCCACCTGTGCCTTAACCTTCTTCATGATCTTGGCTATCTCAGCAACCACAGAACCCAAGTTCACCCTGGTTATCAGCTCTTCTTCGTACCCTTCTTTAGACTTCCCAAACGCCTTACTTAAGGCAGCAGCCAGTGCCCCTGAAATTGCTCTACAGATTCGTCACAGACTTTCTCTTCAGCTTTCTCCTTGGTCACTTCTACTGCTTCTGCTATTACTTTAGAGGGTTTCTCCTGGGGGATGGCAGGCTTAACAACTGTGTCCTCCACTGTAACTGGTGCAGCTGGCTCCTCTTGGCTCTTCTCAAAGTCTACAACATCAGAAAATACTTCGAAGCCTGGTATTCAACACCCCCAATCTTTACTAGCTTAGCTTGCCCCTTGTATGGCTCTTCACTTGCCTTAATAAATGGCTTCATCATGGGCTTACCATTCTTTCCTTTCTTCAGACTCTTCTTCTCAAATGCTTCAGCCGTGTAGCCTAAGCCGAACTGTCTCGACTTCCCAGAATCAATGCTAAATTCAGGCACCCCTTGTAGATTGGCCCCGAGTCCCATACCTGGAACAAAATCATGCCTGTGAAGGTATTTAGACAACCATTCTGGCATATAGTTCTCGTAGATGACCATTGGTGCATCTGTGGTTTCTTCCTCGTTAATCATGGCGATTTGGAACCAGCCAAATGGTGTGGTCTCCTTACTAACAGCAGCAATCACGGACTGAGAATCTGCCTCGACTGTGACAACCTCACCGTCCATTGAAAACTTGATCTTCTGGTGCAAAGTTGAAGGGACACCCCCCAACATGTGAAACCATGGTCTCCCTAAAAGCAAGGAGAAGGTAACTGGGATGTCAATGACAGTAAAGATGACCGTTGACCTAACTAGTCCTACCTCTACTTCGGCTTCAAAGGTCCCGATTACGGTCCTTTTCGAATCATCATAGGCCTTGATCACAGTGGAAGACTTTTTCAAACATTCTTCACTCAGGCCCAGGAATGGTAGCATTTTCAAGGGACATATATTCAGGGCTGACCCCATCATCTATCATCACGCACGTCATAACCCTAACCATGATGTTGAGCTTAATGTACAGAGCTTTATTGTGAGCCCTTCCCCTATGTGGCAGATCTTTCTTTGAAAATACAATGTCAGGGGAGCCTACATGAATTTTATCCAACAAGCAGCACATTGCCTTTGGAGAAGCAATCGGAGATACTTCAATTTCAGAGAGCTTTTTTACCAAAGCTGCTATGTGCTCCTTGGAGGTCAGCAATAAATGTCACAGACTAGCTTGGGCTGGAGTTTTCTTCAGTTGCAAAATAACTAGATCTTCCTTTTCTACTTCCTTTGGCACTGACATACTGCTTGATCTTATCACTGGGGTTTTCTCATTCTGCTGCAGTACTGGTTGGTATACCCTACCACTTCTTGTTACATTCTGAACTTCGTACACCTTTGGCTTTTCTACAACAGGCAACTTAACAGTCTTATCACAGCCTAACTCTTCATATTCATCCTCTGAATCCAGGTCATCCAAGCTCACAGGCTTCACTTCCCTTTGCTCTATCGGCTTCCCACTTTCTGACTTCACCTCAACATCATTGGCCACCAGAGACTGTACGGTGGGGTTTGCTTGGAGGATTTGAGCAAAGATAAAATTGTCTGGTAACCCTGACTGTACCATGTTGACCTGCCTTTCAAATGTTGGCAGTGGATTATTCTTTACGCTGGGTTTGGCAGGCTCTTATAGTTTTCCCTCATTGATAAGCTTCTGGATGGCGTCTCTCCGCTTGTAACAATTATTGGTTCTATGTCCTACCATGACGTGGTAAGTACAGAAATTGTCTTTATCTTCATCTACTGGTTTCTCAAATGGCCTGAGAGAACTTAACAGTCCACCATTCCTACACTTAGCAAAAATCTTGGCCAGAGAGAAAGCCCAAGGTGATATGCTGTGACCGTCTGGACCTCTGCTTTGGTTTCCTCACTGCTGAGACACCGCAGCAACCTCGGCTTGCTTAACTTCAGAAACTTGTCCTCCCTTACTTGTAGAATCAGAGCCAGATCCACTGCTTGACCCAGCTGCAATAGTCGATCTATACCCGGAGCTTCTGCTTCCCTTATGGCCTGTGGTCTTTTCCTCCACATCTCTCTCAATTTTCATGGCCAAACTATATACTTCGCTGAGCTCATTGAAAGGGTGGAACTTCATGTTGTTCTTGAGGATGTCCTTACTACCATCAATCAACTTGTGAATCAATTTGTCTTCATCAGGGCGATTCTTTAGCAAGATCATCTTGTTCATCCACCGTTGATAGTATTCATCAAAGGGCTCGTTTGACTTCTGCTTAACTCTTTCCAGGTCGTATAGCTTCACCTGGATCTTGGTATTGAAGCTGTAGTATTTGATAAAGGCCGCTGATAAAACCTCCCAATCTGACTGCTCTTCTTCAGATAAAGAATTGTACCAGCCCAATGCTCCTCCCTCGAGTGTATTCGGGAAGAGATTGATAAGTTGTTGCTTAGTGGCACCTGCCGTCAGCAAAACTCATGCATAAAGATTCACATGGGCCTCTGGTGAACCCATCCCTTTGTAGGAGGGAACTTTTGGCACTTGGAAGCTAATAGGAAAAGTCTCAATGCCTTTGCTGATCATGGCATCTACATTAACCCCCCTCTTGGAGTAACTGACACTGGACTTTTCTTCAGCTTGGCCACCACTTTATCCAATTCTGAATAATCTGCCCGCATTTTTCTTTCCATAGTAGCCTCAATTTCTTGTAGCTTTTCCAAACTAGTCGAGGCATCAGCCTCTTGCTAAGATGATTCAGCCTCCTTTTCCTTTCCAGTTCCACTAGCGCCGGTTTCACCGGCTTCTCTCACAACAGCCCGCATCTCCTCCTTCAGCATATCATAGAAATCCTATGATCTCAAGAAATCCTTTAAAGCATCAGCGAGACTTGGTGTCTGATTGGCCATCTCTACTTCTTCCCCGGAGTCAGATTCACTTTCTGATTCTATTATTCTTTGGTCCCCAACAGCCCTCAAAGCTTGAGATCTCGTCCAAGGTTGCTCTAGTTTATTCTGCTCGACATCACACAGGAAATGTTTAGGGACAATGAATGAATGGAATGGTGACATGAAGAGTGATATGCTAAAGGTGATTTATGATGAATGAATGAGATGATGTTATGAGTGAAATGATTATATGAATGATCACTATTTATTATCCTTTTTCTCTTTTAGGACATTCCTAGAACACCCAATGTCATGCAAAAGATTATGCAAAAGGATCACATGTGGACCCCACACAGACAAGGGTTCGGTGCCTTTGGGGCACCTAATGAATTTTATGAAATAGTCTCGTGTGTGCCGACACACGGACAAAGTTTCGACTCTTTGTAGGTCTATGAGATGATATGAAATATTCGCATGGGGCCGGCCTATGGACAGAGTTCTGATACTTTTGGGGCATGTGATATGAGATGATGCCATAAGAAAGTCACGTGTAACAGGGACACGGACAAAGGTTCGGTGTTTAGGGAACACCTTGCATGATTTGGTGATGTTATGAAATGCCTCTACATGCATACTAATCTGGCACTCGGGGAGCACCTTGAATAATGAGATAATGTCATGAAGTGATCCAATGTGGACCACGGTATTATATGATATTCATGATGAATGGGTATGGTGTCATGAAATGCATCGTGTAAATCGTTACACGAAAATAGACATAGGACCATTGTGGTCTCTATTGAATATGATGATTTGGTGAAATAGCCGAATGCAATCCGGTGCATTGGTAGAACACAGGCAGTTTTGGGATACCCGATATCTATGAAATGATATGATCGTGATGGGTGTCCTCAGAATGTCCATAATCTAAATGAGATGAGATGATATGAATGCTTATATCACACAAAATGCAAATGGCTGCACAAAAATGTGGTTAGGATGCATGACATACATAATGATGTTGTGTATGCCTTGTAAAAATGCTAACACACAAATATAATGTTATGGCTACAAAAATAATGGTTAGTATGAATGACACACAGATGATCTAATTTTCACACGTGAAAACAAAATGCAAGTGGCTGCATAAAGATATGGGTTAGTATCACACAAATGTTTTGTGTATGGTATGTCATGTGCATGTAAATGGTGATGATGGTATGTCACGGGATGGTGAGAAGCACATAGCACACGAAAATTTATTATTCCAACCTTATTTCTCCAAAACGTGGTCGGTCTATGAAAATTCTAACCGAGTCCTAGGAGGGGTTCTCTTCGATCATCGACCAGGGATGATGAAGGCGCGATTTCATATCATTCACACAATTTATTTTGGTATCCTAGGGGAATTCAACGAAGGTTGCCTATATGAGTTCGGTTCAAGTCGGGTTAAAATCAAGGCTCCCATAGCAAAATATACTCCTCACTTCTCCCCACTCAAGGGTCCAAACGAAGGGGTTCGTACAAGGCTATGGGTGGTGTTCCGTATTTGTGCCCCTAAGACCATGAGGAACAAAGGCGACACTTCAATAATTCACCGGGCTAAAAAGGGATACTTAACCTAATGCAAAAATGTCTAACTAAAGAATGCAAAATAAAATACCATACAAGAATCATCCACCTTATTTTGATTAGACACTTTTCAGGGCTTGTCAAATTCTTTTAAGTTTTAAAAAAACTTTTGTAAGAAATCCCCAGCAGAGTCGCCACTATGAGCGGACGACGTTTTCGACGGAACACGGACTCTCTCGGAAGGGAGCCTCGAGATCGGGCAACCCTCCCTCGCATGGGGTTTTTATGATGAAAATTCATTTTTAGAAAATTGGATTATTTCATAAAAGAACCAAGATCTAAGTCTCGATAAATAGTGTAGGAGTTACCACCCGGCTCAGCTCAACCGGAAAATTGCAGTGTAGCTGAACCAGATGAAGGCCGCTACACTTTCCAGAGATCTAGGTCCGGACAAGTCCCCTTTTTTATGTCTAATCAAAATAAAATTTGGCCAATGTTCATAGATGCTATTTTATAATTCTAAAGTTGATATCTATTAAATTAAAGCTCACAGCGTACAAACAAATCAAAATAAAACAATAAATAAATGGCTTATTACAAACCAATTAAATAAAAATAAAAACTCTCAACCTCACCTTACAAACGCCTAAAATACACGATGATCTAAAATTTACAACCGCCTGAAATACACAGATTAATCTATTAATTACATCAAAAATAAAAATAAAAGAAATTAAAAGCTGCAAAACGGACATTTAGCACAGTTTATAGCACACCACAAATAGGACTCAAGTAGGACAGAATGGGATTTTAAGGAGTTCGGGGGCATGCAATCGGTGTTGGGATTTGTCACCAAAAATCACCCGATTAAAGCGGAAGAACGCGATGATTTCCTCAAATCCGTGCCCAGGAGCAATTGAGATGGAAATTGGAAAAACTAAAATTTAATCACAAGACATAAATCTCTTACCCGATTATCTCTACTAGAGATGGATGCAGACTGCAAGAATCAAGCTAGAATCCCTCCTCGTTCACGTACACGAACGCCTAACGAACACGACTCGTGCTAGCATCGGAAAAACACGAACAATGGAGAAGGAGGAGGGGGACAATTCGGCTATGGTATCTTCAGTTCACTTCGGCCGAATTACCTAGGGTTATTTTAACCCTAGGTGGCCGAAATTCTCAATTGGCTCCTCTTTGTGTGGGCTTACCTTTCTTCATTTTAGGCCCAAATCTATTTTAATTTGTCTGGTTTAAATTAATTTCAAGCCCAACTTTAATTTACCCATGTATATAATATATTACACCATGTAACATATTATTTACATTTAATTAAAATTGGTTTGACTAATTAATTTAATCCATGAAATTAAAATTAGATCTTCACAAAATAAATTCATATGTAAGCCTATACATATGAATATTTCCACCAGGAAATAATCTCATAGTTAATCCAATTAATTATGAGAAAGCCAATCAAATATTGATTTTATTATCATGATCAATCCAATTGATCTATATAATATAATTAATATAATCCTCTCTCTCCAGAGTGTATACTCCAAGTATACGTGTGATTCCTTAAGTCAGTGTTCAGTCGCTCAATGTGTATGATCCCGTGGGCCCATCTTTATGTTGGCAGTGGGCCTTTGGCCCATAGACTGTAGTTGGGCTCTAGCAAGCCACTGCAGTCCCCAATTAAGATGGAGATGGCAGTCCAACTGTAATCATAACCCTATAGTTTGAACTTGTATATCCCATGTCATTGAAATCGGTGTCCAACACAGAGGCATGGATTGATCACCCTCTTTTGTGTCCGGACAATTACTTGATCCCGAATGTACTGATGCTCACAAACAAGTTCCAACTTATTTGGGTGTGGCCACACTCTTATCAGTCACATTCATCAAGAGGCCGGTGATATCTTCTCAGTGGACTACTGAGTGACAAATCCCTTCTGCATATCCATAGCATTGCCATGCTAAGTAACATACCTGAAAGTACCTATACTTGGCACCCTATTACGGGCCCTTTAGGCGTACCCCTAAGTATGCAACCTCACATGCAACACCATCATATGGTCAGGTTAAAGGATCCATACAAGTACTACACGAGAATCACTTGTGATACTATACCATGTGGATTTCTCGTTTAGTGGATCTATCCAGTACCATGCCCTTTTTATATATACCCATTAACTTGGTTGACATCCCATGTCCAATGACCGATAAGACATCGCCATACAACCAAGTTAATGGTAGTCTCTAGTTCCATTCATTGCCATGACTGGAACAGACTACGGATCTATTTATGGTCATATCATTTACCCTATCCATAGTCTTACTACCAAGTGCATGACACTTGTCATCATGGATATGGATATGTCCATTGGATACTTCATTTAATATATTGCACAATATATATATAATAAATGTATTAATGCCTTTATTAATAACTCAAAATGAGTATAATACATAAATCTAATAAATGTATAATACAAATACAAGGTCCAATGCCTCGGGACTAGGGCATATCCAACAATTGGGAGGTAACCGTGTCGGTTCGGCTAGCCGGCCCGATTAGACCTGGAAAACAGTTTTGAAACGTCCCTATATTTTTGTGCTGGAAAACTATTTTTGGAAAACAATTGGCTCGGTTACATGCAAATTTTCCCTTTTTAACGGGTCTGTTATCCCGGAATTAAATTATGTGTCCCGTTCGCGGGGGTGATTCCCTACTATGCGGGGAAATGAACTATGTCCTTAGATACAATAGACATACAAAAGCTATTTTAAGAAAGCATGACAATATATTTACTTCTATGAAATTTACTCAAAATAATGTGACATGTTACTTATTTTTTTTTAAACACAATAATAATAATAATAATAATAATAATAATAATAATAATAATAATAATAACAATAATAATATTTATGATAATAAAAGTAATATTCTTAATATTAATGAAATTGGTGAAAATAATATTCATGCATATATAGCTAATAATGATAGTAATGACTTATTACTAAGAATAACTATACATTATCTATACAAAAATACACATAAAAACACGTACATATACACACATAAACTAATACTTAAACTAAACTTATAGAAAATAATTACAATTTCTACAGAAATAATACAAATGATATATATATATATATATATACACACACACACGTAATTATGCCTAAAATAATATATTGTCATGAAATTTGATTTTCTTCATACGTAAAAAAAATAGCCATAATAGTATTAATAATAACAAGACCAGTAGTAATAATATTAACAATATTAATAAAATTTTTGACAATAAAAATTAATAATAATACCACTAATCTAATAAAATGAGCAATATCTATAATAATATTACTACAAATAAAAATAGGAATAACTATAATAAAGTTACTAATACTAATAAAAATAGCTATAACAACATTAATAACTTATAAATACAGATAATAATAGTAATAATACTAAAAAGATACTATTCAATTTAACAATTGTGGTAGAAATAATATTAATACTAACAAAACTAATTATTATACTGAAAATAATATTAATACCAATAAAATTAAATTTTTGATATGAAAATAATATTTATCCTAAGAAAACTAAATTTGATCTGAAAATAATCAAATCTCAAACAAAAACCATTCCAGAAAGCGATAAAAGGATTTAAGGCCTCTCAGAAATTACCTCTGTTATATGTATCCGTATTTGTTTGGAGATCTTGAATCGTTCCTTGGGGTTCCAGTTAATTCAATAGAGCCTGGCTACGTCCTGGATTATCCTTGAGATCACGAACGAAAGATCTAGGATTAGAGGTTTGTGTTTTGTGATGATTTGGTATATATATATATATATATATTTTAAGAAACAAAAAGAAGAAGAAGAAGAATCTGGGGAGTGAAAGAAAAAATGTCTGAAGATTGTGAAAGCTACCCTTAAAAGAGAAGAATGGCCATGAGCTCTAAGTTGTTTTTGAGCCAAAAATCTTTTCTCTTTTCTTAATTCCTTTATATCTCTGCCTCTCTTTTTTTTTTTTTTTAATCATGAACCGTCCCCTCTTTTTTGTTCCTCCCTTTCTTTTTATGCCCATCTTCTTCTTATTTGACCTTTTTTTTTTACCTACTTCTATTCTTATTGGACCACTTTTACCTGCTACTCTTATTGGACCATTTTTACCTACTTCTATTCTTATCATTTTTTCCTACTTTTATTCTTATCATATTTTTTTCTCTCATTTGCCCAAGTTGGCCGCCCACTTTTGATTGACCTTTTTATATATATAATATTATAATAATAACATTATTAATTATATATATAACATATACTAATACGTATATGATTATTATCATCTATGTATATAGTATATTATATATATAATTATATATATATGCGGTAACCAAATTTCATCTCGGTCCAATTAAAATTTATTTGGGAGAAAAAAACCATGTGGTTTCATGTAAAATTTAGGTTAAAAGCTGGGGATCCCTCAGACAATTCTTGGGCCGTCTCCTAAGCATATTGAAATCCAACTTTTACTCTTCGAATCAAATTCCTACAAAAATCTCATTGCAAAGGATAACCTTTGGGTTTTCATCACTGAGGTCGGAAAAACCCGACGCTTACATAATGCCATGTCATGTTATGCTATTCGGAACCGACCAAGTGTATGCAAAGTCAATAACAGAAACATACAGATGCAATGGATACTGTTGGGGATGATGCATGGTAAAGTAAAGCATGGCATATAAATATACACCACAGGGATAAAATGACACACATGGGTGTCCACGTGTCGAAGCAAGTGGTACTTACGGAGAGGATTTGAAATAGGGCGCATAACTATGCACCTTAGGGACACACAGGGTGTCCACGGATCGAAGCAAGTAGTACTTGCAAAGAGGATTTGAAATAGGGCATATAACTATGCCCCCTGGGGAATGAAATGACACACGGGGTGTCCACGGATCGAAGCAAGTAGTACTTGCGAAGAGGATTTGAAATAGGGCACATAACTATGCACCTGGGGAATGAAATAACACACGGGGTGTCCACGGGTTGAAGCAAGTAGTACTTACGAAGAGGATTTGAAATAGGGCACATAACTATGCACCCTGGGGAATGAAATGGCACATGGGGTGTCCACGGGTCGAAGCAAGTAGTACTTGCAAAGAGGAATTGTATGCTATGGATGCGTGTATGTGCGTGGTGTATGGGCGAGTTTCGGCGTTCAAGGAGCACCTTGGGTATTCATGGATGGAATAGGACAAGACGAAATGGTGTGCTCGGCATGGTGCTCGGGAAGCACCTAAACGGCTTTTATGCAATGACATGATATGAGATGGTGTGGCGGACACACAAATAACGTTTTGGTGCTCAGGGAGCACCTAAACGGCTTGATGTATAAATGAGATGTGACTTAGTCATGGTTGAATGATGCCAGATGGATGGAAACTATAATGATGGTGATTTTCTTTATTTTATTATTATTATTATTATTATTTTGGACGTTCCGCGGATGCCCCAATGCTATGCTCAATGTAACGCAAAGAGACCGCGTGCGATTCGGCACGCGGGCGGAGGTTCGGTGCCTTTGGGGCACCTAGTGGATGCCGTGAAATGGTCGCGTGTGGCCGACACACGGATAAGGTTTCGACCCGTTGCAGATCTATGAGGTGACATGAAATGGTCTCATGAGGACTGTCCCACGAACAAAGTTCTTATGCTTTTAAGGCATCCAATATGGAATGATGTTATAGACAAGTCACGTGTAACTTGAGACATGGACAAAAATTTGGCATTCGTGGAATGCCTTGCATGATTTGGTAATGTCATGAAATGCCCCTGCATGCATAGTAACTGGGCACTCGTGGAGTACCCTGGATGATTTGATAACGTTATTAGCAATCCGATGTGGATCGTGACACACAAGCGAAACCTAGGTATCCTTGTGACACCAATGATGGATGGATGAGATGTTGTGCAATGTTTTTCATGTGACTACCCACACAAAAATAGATCTAGGACCGTTGTGGTCTCCTAGTGAATGTTATGGCATAGCAGAATGGCCGAGTGCAAACCGAGGCATGGGCAAAACACAGGTGGCTTTGGGACACCTGTTATGAAATGAAATGAAATGGTCATGATGGAGCATCCTTGGAACATCCTTTATTAGGCATAATGAAGTGAAATGGCATGAACATGTATGTCACACAAAATGTAGGTGGCTGCATAAAAATTTGATTAGGATGCCTTACATACATGATGATGTCGTGTGTGCAAAGAACAAATGGATATGTCACACAAAATGCAGGTGGCTGTAGAAAAATGTGATTAGGATGCATGACATACATGATGATGTTGTGCGTGCAAGGAATGAATGCATATGTCACATAAAATGCAGGTGGCTGCAGAAAAATGTGATCAGGATGTATGACATACAGGATGATGTCATACGTGCAAGGAATGAATGCATATGTCACACACACAAAACATCATGGCTATTCCAAGACATGGTTAGCACATATGACACACAGGGTGATGTCTTGCAAGCTTTGTGGGAATGTCAGCATACAATGTGCGTATGGCATGCGAACAAAATATCATGGCTACACAAAGACATGGTTAGCATCGATGTCATACAAATGTTGATCTCTTGAAAATGATTGTGTAAAGATGTGATCATGATGACACATGGATGATTGCACGTGTTTGATGTTTCATAAATAGGGACAAGCATGATGATGATGATCTTTGTATTTTGGTTTATTTTGTTTTGGACGTCCCAAGAGTGCCCAATGCTATGCAAAAGGGGCATATGCGAGCCGTCACATGGATAGAGATTCGATGCCTTTGGGGCACCTAATGAATTATCGTAAAATGGTCGCGTGTGCACCGACACACAAGCAGGGTTTCGACGCTTCATAGGTCAATGAGATGGCATGAAATGTCACATGGGATCCATCCCACAGACAGAGTTTTGATGCTTTTGAAGCATATGATATAAAATGATGTTACAGTAATGTGACATGTAACTCGGAATACAGAAAGGGGTCCGACATTCGGGAAACACCTTGCATGATTTGACAATGTCACAGAATGTCCCTATATGTATACCAATTCGATACTCGGGGAGTACTTTGGATGACTTAATAATGAAATGATGATCCAATATGGATCACGACACGCAAGCAGAATTTCGGCATCACCGTGACACCTATGATGAATGAGTACATTGCCATGGAATGACGCTATGCGATTCGCCACATGGAAACAAACTTAGGACCATGGTGGTCTTCTTCTGAATGATGTGACATATTGAAATGGCCAAGTACAATCCAATGCATTGGCGGAATACGGGTGATTTTGGATCACCCGATATGTCATGAAATGAGATGAGCGTGAAGGGCACACTTGGCACGTCCCCAATTAGGTGAGATGAAATGATGTGTATGCACATGTCACACAAAATGCAAATGATTTCATGAAAATGTGAGTAGCAGCAGTGTCATACATATGTTGATGTTTTGGAAGTACCCGCTGTGAGCGGACGACGTGTTTTCGATGGGACGCGGGACTCCCTTATGGAAGGGGTGCCACGATCTCGGGTGGGGCCCTCCCTCACATGGGATTTTTATTAGAAATTTGTTTTTTTGGAAAATTGGATTGTTTCTTAAAAGAATCGAGACCTAAATATCGATGAAAAGTATAGGAGTCGCCACTGTGAGCGAACGACGCGTTTTCGACGGGACACGGGACTCCATTTCGGAAGGGGCTCCATGATCTCGAGCGGGACCCTCCCTCACGTAGGGTTTTTGGATTAGAAATTCATTTTTTGGAAAATTCGATTGTTTCTTAAAAGAATCGAGACCTAAATCTCGATGAAAAGTATAGGAGTCGCCACCCGGCTCAGCTCAACCAGGAAATTACAGTGTAGCTGAACCAAAGTGAGAACTGCCATACGTTTCAGAGATCTAGGTTCGGACAAGTCCCTTATTTCATGTCTAATCAAAATAAAATGGCCAATGTTCTAGTTATGACACTTTAAATTGCTAAGATAAGTTTTATTGAATTAATACATGCGGCGCGCATACATAATAATATAGCAAAAATAAAAATAAAAAGTAAAAGGAATAAATATTTAGAGGCTTACAACCCAATTGAAAGAAAAATAAAACTCTCGACCTCACGATACAAGCGCCTAAAATACACGAGAATCTAAGAAAAATTTACAATCGCCTAATATACACGGTTTAATCTATTAAATACATTAAAAATGAAATAAAGAAATTAAAGCTGCAAAATAAATGGTTAGCACAAATATATAGCACACCACACTTAGGACTCAAGTTTGATAGAATTGGGAATTCAAGGATTCGGGATCATGCAATTGGGGGTAACCGGGTTGGCCCAGTCGGCCGGCCCTGTTGGACCTGGCAAATCATTTTGAAACGTCCCTGTATTTTTGGTTTTGTGAGAAAATCGTTTTCGAAAACATTTTTCTGGTTTATTTTAATTGAGCATGCAAGGTGGGTCGGTTTTCGGGAGAATCGAGTCTCTGTCGTGGTTTTATCCTAAATGCAAAAACACCAAAAATTAAATCTAGGGTCGTGGATGCACACTCCAAAATTCATTTTTGATGATTTTTGATTTTTCAAGATTTTTTCATTTTTATGAAATTTTTGGGAGTTTATGAATTTTATTTTTATTTTTTATTTTTAGGGATTTCTGGTTCTGGCCGGGAACTACAGTCGTGCGACTGTGGTTACAGTCGTACGACTGTAAACTACAGTCGTGCGACTATAGTCCTACCTTAGGTAGAAATCGCCAAAAAGCTTAAAACGAAGGACTAAAACTGAGAAAGTTGAAAACAGTGATACGACTATAGATGAAATGGAACGACTGTAATTATAGTCGTGCCCCTGTTCTTTGTGACAAGAACAGTCGTACGACTGTTCTTAGTTTTCCAGAAACAGAAGTGAACAAAGTTAAATAAAAATGCACGAAATCAGCCAAAACACCCAGAAAGCAGGAAAAAGAGAAGGGAAAAGGAGTGTCTACCTTTTTGGCGTGCGTCCACAGTAGGATTGACCCCTGGCAATGCACCAATCCACGTGAAATTGCTCCTTTTTCTTGGTTTGTTAAGGTTGCAAATGAGGTCTAAAAATCCTCCAAAAAGTCACGTATTTGAATTTGTTTTTATCTAGAAACGATTTAGATTTTGTGTATGAATGTTAGCCTATGATTTCTAATTCGTTTTAAACATTAACACACTAGATTTGAGAAGAAAAAGATTAAAGAAAAGTTGGGTTTTTGTTTTTGTTTTTCTCTCCCTTCTCTCTTCTTTCTTTCTCTCTTTTCTTTCTTTTTCTCTATTCTCTGCCAAAAGTCCTTTCTTCCTCCTTTCTGGCTTCCTTTTATCCCTCAATCCCAAAAAATCCTCAGGCCATTAATGCCCAACTTTTCCCTTAATTTTTTATTCTAGGGGTATGGGTTCTGCAACCTGCCCCCGAACAGACAGTCGTACGACTGTAATATGGTTACAGTCGTACGACTGTAACAAAAACACCACGACTGTAGTTACAGTCGTGGTAATCACGGCTTCCTTTTTTTTTTTTTTGAGACCCAGAAAATTCCGTGTTCACAGGCTGCCCCTCATGTAGCTAAAGTCTGATTCTTTGCACGGATTTAGGTACACGATAAAGAACACAGGATCAAAGGTAGTGTGCACATGTGTGGCTTGTGGGTTGATTTCATGAGACTTTTGGTAGATAGGCGGTTTCTTATGATCCTTTTTCACATAAGGAAGACACCAGGGAAATACGATTCTTGGAGCCAAGCGATTCCTTATGATCCTTTTTCACATAAGGAGAACGCCAGCCAAAACATGACTTTTGAGAACAGATAGCCACGCATGACTTACCATACAGAGCCGTGGTGTTTGTAGTGTGCAATTGGTGAGCATATTTATTCCTTGATCGATAATTTTGAAACAAAAATTTTTGCCCCTTCGATCAAGAATAAATACGGGTAGATGCGTTTCTGGTTACCTTTTATAGTCATGTAGGACTGAAATTGTGGAGTGTGTGACAGCCGTGTGTGACTTGGCGTACTCAACGTACTGGCACAGAAATTCTGGTTCCGTTTTATAGTCGCAGTGGACTGAGATTGGTTGAAGGGTGTGACAGCCGTGTATGACTTGGCGCACTCAACGAACTGACACGAAAATTCGGGTTCCGTTTTACAGTCATGGTGGACTGAGATTGGGTGAAGGGTGTGACAGCCGTGTGCGACTTGGTGCACTCAACAGACTGACACGGAAATTCTGGTTCCGTTTTATAGTTGTGGTGGACTGAGATTTGGTGAAGGGTGTGACAGCCGTGTGCGACTTGGCGCACTCAACGGACTGACACGGAAATTCTGGTTCCGTTTTATAGTCACAGGGGACTGAGATTTGGTGAAGGGTGTGACAGCCGTGTGTGACTTGGCGCACTCAACGGACTGACACGGAAATTCTGGTTCCGTTTTATAGTCGTGGTGGACTGAGATTTAGTGAAGGGTGTGACAGCCGTGTGCGACTTGTCATACTCAACGGACTGACACGGAAATTCTATTCCGTTTTATAGTCGTGATGGACTGAGATTTGGGTGAAGAGTGTGTGTGCGTGTGTGTGTGTGTGTGTGACAGACTGGCATGACTTGGCATACAGGATGTGTCAAAAATGAAATTTGGTGGAATCGTACTTACAGTGAATTTTTCACGGTTTCCTCGGGTTTCGTGCCCCTTAGATGAGGTGGACCGTTGCTGGAAAAAATTAATCGCTGATGGCTTGACCCTGCAAAATTACTGAAATATCTTCCCGTGGGGAATAATTAAGCATTTGGTGATCTAGTAGGGTTTAGGAAATAAATAAAGAAAAATTAATTAAAAATTCCCCTTTTCCCACTACAGTCGTGCGACTGTATTCAAATTTGACTACAGTCGTACGACTGTAGATGAATTATAGTCATACGATTGTACTTCGCAGGACAGAAAAATAAAATGGGCGGTTTCCGCCCCTTTCTTTCCTACTTCTCATTTCTTCAGCGGTTTCAGTTTCCTCTCCTTCTTAAAACCAATTCCTAATCCCAACAACTTGCGAAAATGTTGAAGAAATTGGGAAAGAAAGTGAGGAAGCTCTCAAGTAACCTGATTCAGACGCCCAACAACGCAGATGATGTCCCCTTTGTCAGTGTTTCAAACGGTTACGGCCACCCACGATACATGGAGCATTTTGGGATTAGACTCGGGATAGAGATCTCGATTTTGCTGGAGGTGGGCTCCCATCTGTCTACCACTCATGTTGGTACCCGAATTTATTCTTTAATTTTACATTTTTGAATATTTGTCCTTTTGAGTATTTGAATCTGATTTGAAATGTTTTACCGCTTTCTGGGTTGATTGGTTGAGTAGAATGCATGCTAGGAGTTCCCTGCAGTTAATAGGAACAAGAAACTAGGAAAAACAGGTTAGAAATTGCAAAAATTGCATGAAAATTGAAATCTGTCCGTAGGTGTATGAACAATCATGCGACTGTTCATCCATTTTATGAACAATCGTACGACTGTGGGATGAACAATCGTGCGACTGTATCTATGCTCGTGCGACGCGTGCTACAATCGTATGACTGTAGCTAAAAAGCCAGATTGTTTTTTTTTCTTTTGTTTTGTTTTGTTTCTTTTTTTTTTTTTTTTTTTTTTTTTTTTTTTTTTTTTGCATGCCCCCTTTTAATTAATGTTAATTATGTTGATATTATGCAAAAATTGAATATGTATGCATTATACTTCCCAAATATGTAGGAGTATAGGATTTCCGGTAGCGGAAATCTTTCCTTGCCACAGGTTTGGTGGGACCGCCTTCCCGAGTTTGTAAGGGTTCGGGTTAGGATCCTGGGTCTAGAGACCTTTATTTTGTCACTACCCACGAGCACGCCGCATACTACTCACGCCGTGTTGATGGCTTTGTGTGAGAGGTGGGTTTGCACTACCCATATGTTTCATTTGTCCATTGGGGAGTTCACTGTCACTCCCTCGGACTTCGCCGCGATCACTGGTTTCTGGTTTGGCGGGACCCCGATTAGGTTCAACTGTTATTTGACTCGCCATCAGCTAGTGGACGACTACATCGGCGGACTGATCGGCTGCACCCCTGAGAAGGGGAAGATCTTATGCTCCAGGGTGGAGGCTTATTGGGCTGCTCGCCCAGACCTGTCTGAGGATGACGTGGAGCGGTGTGCTCGGGCTTATGTGCTTGTCCTGTGGTCCTGCACATTGTTTCCCACTGGTCAGAGCACTTGCAATATGACTCTGCTGCCGACTTTGATAGATTTGGCCACCTTTCCTTCTTTGGATTGGGCCCGAGCTGCGTTGGGGCAGCTGTACTACGGGTTGGACTTGTGTGCCAGGGGGAGGCAGCAGGAGATCGTCGGCTTCTGGTTCAGCCTTCTGGTATCGTCTTTCCCCTTTTCTCCTTTTTTTTTTTTACTCTTTTGTTAATTGCAGATTTGGGCCTTCGAGCACCGCATCCTAGAGCTGCCGGAGCTGAGGGACGTCCAGGATGACGTTCAGCTGACCGTCATACGTTCCTGGATGCAGGGGTGGCAGGGTATTAGCCGTGACTTACGGGAGGTCAGGCAGGGTTTACTAAATGCTTCTTGGCAGAGGGTAAGCAAACAAATCTCATTAGTAAGAAAAATTTAATTTAACTTTTACTTACCTGTATTGAATTTCTTCGATCGTATTTTGCAGATTCAGCACCACCCGTGGCATGGTCAGGGCGCCATTTCTCTGCTCGTGCAGACATCTATACGGTTTGACGACCGTCGGTTTGTCTTAGAGTGCCTGATGTCCCAGGAGTGGTACCTGGGCGAGCGCCTCCATCTATATGACCACGTGGATGACCCTGCTAGTCAGCTCGTTCCTCCGCCGCTCCCTCTTGCACTTTTTTGGCCCCATTTTGCCGATCCTGTTGTGGATCTCTATATTTTCGGGGATGGGTACCGTGCTGATACCGTGGACGGCGATTATTTGGCATTTATCCGCCAGTGTCTGCTGCCTATTACAGGTGATGCACCGGCAGCTCCTCCTACTCGTCAGGTATTTACTTCTTCTTTTTCCTTTTTTTTTAAATATTCTTCTGTTTGTAGGTCAAGAGACGCAGGAGATCCAGTTCTGCTCAGCCGAGCGGCCCGGCAGGCGAGGGTGCTGAGACCGCTACGATTGGTGGGCATACCCCGGTGTAGGATAGGAGTCATCCCGTGCGTGCTAGTAGCGCTGCAGCATCCGCTTCTTAGACTGTTGGTGTGGTGGAGGGTCACCTGATGACCGAGCCTGGGACCGACTTTAGCATGATAGGTCTAGACGACAGCTAGTCCTATAAGCCGTGGCCGGTTCACCGTGAGCAGCCACTTACATTTGCTCCAGTGGACACCACCCATGTACGTTTCTTTTTCTTTCTTTTTTTTTTTTTGAAATTCTGGTATGATCTGGCATGTTCTAGGTTCCTCAGGCTCAAGTGGAGGACATGGCATATCGGCACTTGGGCTTGGAGACCTTTCTCGTTCAGGAGAACGCCATCTGGGTGGTAAGCATTCTGCATTTTCTGCATTATCTGATGATTTATGCAATGCATGAATGTGTATGTATGTATGTATGCATGTTAATTTATATTGTTATTTTGCAGACTCGAGTGCAAATGTTCCAGGACCAGGCCAGACAGGCTGCTGTTTTTAAGGTTCGGGCCTTGGCTTCGGCCTAGGAAGGGGATCGGATGAGAGCTGATGTGGTCAGGTTGCAGGCTGAGCTGACCCGAATGCGGGAGGACTTCGACTCCTATAGGGCTACACATCAGATGAGTCCGAGGAGGAGGAGGAGGGAGAGGGACAGGATGAGAGCTAGATAGAGTGCTCAGTTTCACACTTTGTTTTTTTTTCTTTTTTTTTTGTATTGGATTGCTGTACACAACATGAACTTCACTTTTATTATTATGGGATTTTGATGCAACAACCTACTGATGGATGTTTATGTGTAATGGCATGATGTATGCGATGTGAACATCTAAGTAGAATATCAAACACATGTATAATATCATTAAGATGACATCATAATGAGTATAATAGGGAAATTAACAGTGACTCTGGCTTTAGACATCACCCTCTTCTTGTTACTAACAAGTCCTCTCGGTTTTCCGTGTCAGAAATTTTCTCTTTGTGATTTGATTGATTTTTTTTTAATGGCGTGAGCGTTCTGCGTGAGCGTTCCAACCGAATCAATCTCTTTGTATGAATCCCTTTTGAGATTGAAAAGCACGCCTTGACAATGCTCATCAGAAGTCGTGAGAACGTTGATACTGATGACATCCAGTGGTTTGGCTTTTACCTGCCCCTAGTATTAGAGGTTTGTATTTGGGGTATAAAACACTGAATCAGATGTGGTTCGCTGTGTACTGTCACCCGTATGTGGGCATTGACACGCAATGACATGACGAATGCATACTGAACATCAAAATTGAATATAAAACATCTATGACATAATGAATGTGGATGCATTAGGAAAATCTGAAGTGTGGCTCTAGCTTTGATTGATGCTCCTTTAAATTACCAATATGTCCTTTCGGTTTTCCATATTAGAGTTTTTTTTTTAACATGTGATAGAGCGTACAGTTGAGCACTAAACTGCATCAATTGATTACCCACTGGATCGTCCAAGAGTTTAACCCCATATGCATGTTTCCAATTCGCCTCAGATTCCAACTGGAGTACAGTTCTTAAAGATGAACACGGCTTTTAATCCTTCAAAGTATGGCCATAGAAGATGAAAGAACCACCAGTAAGTAGTCACTTCCGATGTGGCCGGTGACTGAGTTCTTGGAATGGTTGGTAAATGCAAATTTCCTTTGGATATTCGCGCAGTAGGCTTTGCAAGTCCTCCCGTTCATGATTGTTGAAGGGTTTGTAAAACCTGGTTGCCCCAACACTGTTGGTGAAGTTCATGAGTGCATAACTAATATTTCCTCCAATCCTGAAGTCCATAGGCAAATAGAGGGAATCATAAGCAGACTGTTCTTTGGGCTTGAACGGAGGGTAACGAGTGTTGAAGGTATGGAAGAAGATTGAGATGGGGAGTGTTTTGGGTTTGAAGATATATAGGAGTCTGAATCTTTCACAGGTTGTTTGAGAATGAGAAAGTCTAAATCCTTCACAGAAAGAGTACGAAAGATCCAATGGCGATGGAGATTGAGATGGTGAGTCATTCCCGTGTTAATTGTAGCTGCCATATGAGAGAGAAATTCTTTCGTCTGCACGGATCTTGTTTTCTTTTTTTTTCTTGAGGAAGTAAATCCAAGCCACAGCCACCTTTTGGTTTTCCTACTGCATTCAAATTCATGTATGTCATGTGTGCTTAATATGCCTTTTTGAATGAACAATGCATGCTCAATGTCATGTGCACAAGAATGTCATGCAAACAAGATTATACATGCACTATAACCAAGGAATGATTCAGAGTTTTACAATAAGATGGATGGTGAAGGTCGCTCGAATTTCTTGATGGTTGGTGCTTTGGATAAGTTCGGGTTTTTATTTTCGGGGTTTTGGTATAGGGTACTTTCTGGAGTATGAGGCCAAGCTTTTGATTCGGTTTTGCCTCTAGGAGGGCTTTCTTGGTTTGGGTGCCTCAAGGAGAGCTTTTCGGTTTGATTTTGCCTCAAGAAGGTCTTTCTGGTCTGATTTTGCCTCTAGGAAGGCTTTCTGGTTTGATTTTGCCTTAAGGAGGGCTTTCTGGTTTGATTTTGCCTTAAGGAGGGTTTTCTGGTTTGATTTTGCCTCTAGGAGGGCTTTCTAGTTTGATTTTGCCTCTATGAGGGCTTTCTGGTTTTATTTTGCCTCTAGGAAGGCTTTCTGGTTTGATTTTGCCTTAAGAAGGACTTTCTGGTTTGATATTGCCTCAAGGAGGGCTTTCTGGTTTGATATTGCCTCAAGGAGGGCTTTCTTCAGTTTGGGTGCTTCGATGAGGGCTTTCTGGTTTGATTTTGGTTTGGGTATCATGTATGCCTTTTAAATTGAAGCTCTGGGGCAGGATTGGTAGTGTCTTTCAAGGATTGTTGAATTGATTCAGCAGATGCCTCGGCGGGAGTGGTACCATCATATCATTTTATTTATCTCACAAGCTCACCTTTCAAGAGAGAGCTCATTCAGGACCAGGTTCACTTTTAGGTTCCCCACAATACTCAGAATGATGTCATGCATTTTGATACTATGTGTGTTGGATATGTTGTTTCAGATGGTCAAATGCATGCATAATGCCATGGACAAGTAATCATCACATAAGTAAGACGAAAGTAACTTTCATTGCATTCACGATGAATTCAATACATCCCACAAACAAAATCAGTCCCTTGTAAGAAGGAATCTCCAAGAGGTATTGATCTCATAGAACGTGATTATTTTCTGATTAGTCACCATTTCAGCTTAAGCATCCTCGACCCACTCTTATCAAAGCAGACTCTGAAGTTCTTCATCATAATCCTCTCCTCAGGAGACTTGAGAAATCTCCTTGGCGGGCTCCCTGATTGCCCCTGGTTGTTTATCAGAGAAGGCCGAGATTTCCAATTTCCCATCATCGACTAGCTTCTGGATCTCCTTTCTTAAAGCAAAACAATCATTGGTCCGATGGCCCAACACCACATGATAGCTGCAGAAATTGTTCTTTTGTGCTTTTGCCGGCTCTACAAAAGGCCTGACACTCTGCAGGAGACCCTCCTCTCTACATCTGAGGAATAGCTTGCCTAATGAGTTAGCCCATAGAGAAATGCCTTTTCCACTACCCACGGTAAGCTAGTTTTTGGTATGCCGTGGAATGGAGTCGGTGCCAACATTTGTCTTAATAGGCCTTTTCAGTTCTATTTCACCAGTTGGCCTTAGGAAACCCGAATCTTGGAGAGAGGGCATTCCCAGGTGTCGAGGGCAAGTGTTAGCAAACTGGGCATTCTGTTTCTCGCTAACATCAGTATTGGAGTCTGAGAATGCCGTATTCTTCATTTTCCCTTCGAGTTCTGCCACTCGTGCTTCCAATTCGGTGCACTTTGCTGTCAGCCTCTCTACTCTGTCAAGATCATCTCCTAGCACTTCTCTTAGCATTGCTGCTGCTTCCTTCTTAACCACCTTTCGGAACCGTGATGAGGTGATATGATCCTCCACGATATCCATTATGGAGTTGAAGTTCATTGGGTTGGCCATTCCCGAAATCTTTTCCTTTTCCCTCTGATAAGAACACTTATTAGCATTAACGGGCGCATACTCATGAAGAACACCAAATCACAGATGATTTAGGGCGATGATGAAGTGAAATGGTCACATAGGGGCCGGCCCATGGACAGAGTTCTGATGCTTTTGAGGCATATAATATGAGATGATGTTTACAGATAAGTCAAGTGTAGGCAAGGACACGGATGGAAATTCGGTGCCTTTCATGATTCGGTAATGCAATGAAATGCCCCTAGATGCATAATAATTCAGCACTCATGGAGCACCTCAAATGATACAATAATGTCATGTAACAATCCGAAATGGATCGCAACACACCAACAGAACTTCGGAGTCCCCACGACGCCAATGATAAATGACGTGAAGTCATGCAATGATGTCATGTGACCTACCACACGAAAAAAGACCTAAGACCATTGTGGTCTCCTATCGAATGAAATGGTCTAGTGAAATGGCTAAGTGTATTCCGGTACACGGGCAGAACACGGGCAGTTTTAGGACTCCCGATATGTTATAAAATGAAATGACCGTGAAGGGTATCCTCAGAATGTCCTTAATTTAAATGGTATGAAATGACATGAATGCTTGTGTCACACAAAAATGCAAGTGGCTGCACAAAAACGTGGTTAGGATGCACGACATACATGATGATGTCGTGTATGCTTTGCGAAGATAACAATATACAGGATGTAAATATGCATGGCACACAAATAAAATGTCATGGCTGCATGAAAACGTGGTTAGAATAAATGCCATGCTTATGTTGATGTCTTGAAAATGGCTGCATGAAAACGTGGTTAGAATGACATATAGGCCAAGTTTCGGCGCTCGGGGAGCACCTTGGGTTTTTATGATATGAAATGAGATGAACATGCGCGTGGCACATGGTCAAGATTTTCGGCGCTCGGGGAGCACCTAAATGATTTGATGCATGAAATGTAATTTTTCGGCGCTCGTAGAGCACCTAAATGATTTAATGTGTGAAATGTAATTTCTCGGTGCTCATGGACCACCTAAGTGATTTGATGCATGAAATGTAATTTTTCGGCGCTCGTGGAGCACCTAAATGATTTAATGTATGTGATGAAATTTTTTTCGGCACTCGTGGAGCACCTAAATGATTTAATGGAATGAAATGAATTTTTTCGGTGCTCGTGGAGCACCTAAATGATTTAATGGATGCGAGAAAATTTTTCGGCCCTTGTGGAGCACCTAAGTGTTTGAATGTACGTGATGAAATTTTTCGGCGCTCATGGAGCACCTAAATGATTTAATGGAATGAAATGAATTTTTTCGGCGCTCTTGGAGCACCTAAATGATTTAGTGGAATGAAGTGAATTTTTCGGCGCTCGTGGAGTACCTAAATGATTTAATAGAATGAAATGAATTTTTCGGCGCTCGTGGAGCACCTAAATGATTTCCTACTTGGTAGGTGGTGTAATGTGTGTGATCCTTATGGGGTTGTTCAAGGCCCACATGAATGTTTTATGCATGACACGCATTCCCTATGGCTATAAAATAAATTGGTTAATGCCTTATGACATTCAAGTGATGCGTATGAATTAATGTTTTCACACAATGAAAAGATGCATAGCTGCAAAAAAATGTGGTTAGTGTAAATGTCACACGGATGATTAATATATCTACACACGAAAAATAATGGATGGGCTGCACAAAAGATGTGAGTTAGTGTCACACGAATGCTTTACATGTGGTATGTTATGTTCATGAAAAATAAGGATGATGGTATGTTATGAAGGGACGAGAAACATGTAGCAATTAGCACACGAATCGAATTCCTCCAACCTTATTCCTCCAAACGTGGTCAAGTCGATAAAATTCTAATCGAGTCCTAGGAGGGGTTCTCTTCGATCACCAACCGGGGATGACGAAGGCGTATTTTTAGGAATAATCATACGATTTATTTTGGTATCCTAACGGAATCCAACTAGGGTTGCTTAAATGAGCTCGGTCCAAAGTTGGGATAACATCAAGGCTCCCATAGCAAAATACACTCCTCACTTCTCCCCACTTAAGGGTCCGAACGAAGGGGTTTGTATGAGGGTATGGATGGTGTTTCGTATCCGTGCCCCTAAGACCAAGAGGAACTTAGGCGACACTTCAACAATTCACCGGGCTAAATAATGGATACTTAACCTAATGCAAGAATTTCTAACTACAAAAATGCATAAAATGCCATATAAGAATCATCCGCCTTATTTTGATTAGACATTTTTTAGGGCTTGTCAAATTCTTTTATGTTTTTGAAAAACTTTTGAGAAATCCCCAGCGGAGTTGCCACTGTGAGCGGACGACGCGTTTTCGACGAAACGCGGGACTCCCTTTCAGAAGGGGTGCCACGATCTCAGGCGGGGCCCTCCCTCACGTGGTTATTTTTGGATTAGAAATTCGCTTTTTGGAAAATTGGATTGTTTCTTATAAGAATCGAGACCTAAATCTCCATGAAAAATATAGGAGTCGCCACTGTGAGCGGACGACGCGTTTTCGACGGGACGTGGGACTCCTTTTCGGAAGGGACACCACGATCTCGGGCGGGGCCCTCCCTCGCGTGGGGTTTTGGATTAGAAATTCATTTTTTGGAAAATTGGATTGTTTCTTAAAAGAATCGAGACCTAAATCTTGATGAAAAGTATAGGAGTCGCCACCCGGCTCAGCTCAACCGGGAAATTACAGTGTCGCTGAACCAAAGTGAGAACTGCCACACTTTTCAGAGATCTAGGTTTGGACAAGTCCCTTATTTCATGTCTAATCAAAATAAAATGACCAATGTTCTAGTTACGACACTTTAAATTGCTAAGATAAATTTTATTAAATTAATACATGCGGCGTGCATACATAATAATACAGCAAAAATAAAAATAAAAAGTAAAAGGAATAAATATTTAGAGGCTTACAACCCAATTGAAAGAAAAATAAAACTCTCGACCTCACGATACAAGCACCTAAAATACACGAGAATCTAAGAAAAATTTACAATCGCCTAATATACACGGTTTAGTCTATTAAATACAATAAAAATGAAAAATAAAAAAATTAAAGCTACAAAATAAATGGTTAGCGCCAATATATAGCACACCACACTTAGGACACAAGTTTGACAGAATTGGGAATTCAAGGATTCGGGGTCATGCAATTGGGGGTAACCGGGTTGGTCCGGTCGGCCGGTCCGGTTAGACCTGGAAAATCATTTTGAAACGTCCCTGTATTTTTGGTTTTGTGAGAAAATCGTTTTTGAAAACATTTTTCCGGTTTATTTTAATTTAGCATGCGAGGTGGGTCGGTTTTCAGGAGAATCGGGTCTCCGTCGTGGTTTTGTCCTAAATGCAAAAACACTGAAAAATAAATCTAGGGTCGTGGATGCAAACTCAAAAATTCATTTTTGATGATTTTTTATTTTTCAAGATTTTTTTATTTTTATGAATTTTCTGATTTTTATGAAATTTTTGGGAGCTTATGAACTTTTTTTTTGGATTTTTAGGGATTTCTGTTTCTGGCCAGGAACTACAGTCGTGCGACTGTGGTTACAGTCGTGCGACTATAGTCCTACCTTAGGCAGAAATCGCCAAAAAGCTTAAAACGAAGGACTAAAACTGAGAAAGTTGAAAATAGTGGTACGACTATAGATGAAATGGCACGACTGAAATTACAGTCGTGCCCCTGTTCTTTGTGACAAGAATAGGGGTACAACTGTTCTTAATTTTCCAAAAATAGAAGTGAACAAAGTTGAATAAAAATGCACAAAATCAGCCAAAACACCCAGAAAGCTGAAAAAAGAGAAGGGAAAAGGAGTTTCTACCTTTTTGGCGTGCGTCCACCGTAGGATTGACCCCTGGCAACGCACCAATCCACGTGAAATTGCTCCTTTTCCTTGGTTTGTTAAGGTTGCAAATGAGGTCTAAAAATCCTCCAAAAAGTCACAGATTTGAGTTTGTTTTTATCCAGAAATGATTTAGATTTTGTGTACAAATGTTAGCCTATGATTTCTAATTCGTTTTAATCATTAACACACTAGATTTGAAAAGAAAAAGATTGAAGAAAAGTTGGGTTTTTTTTTTTTTTTGTTTTTCTCTCCCTTCTTTCTTCTTTCTTTCTCTCTTTTCTTTCTTTTTCTCTATTCTCTGCCAAAAGTCCTTTCTTCCTCCTTTCTAGCTTCCTTTTATCTCTCAATCCCGGAAAATCCTCAAGCCATTAATGCCCAACTTTTCCCTCAATTTTTTATTCTAGGGATGTGGGTTCTACAACCTGCCCCCGAACAGACAGTCGTACGACTGTAATATGGTTACAGTCGTATGACTGTAACAAAAACACCACGACTATAGTTACAGTCGTGGTAATCATGGCTTCCTTTCTTTTTTTTTTTTGAGACCCGGAAAATTCCGTGTTCACACCCGCATAAAGACATGATCCCAATGATACATAAATGATTGTGCGTGTTGATGCTTCGTGAATGAAAATGATAACAAATGCGACTTTTTGTTCTGGATGTTTTAAGAATGCCTAATGTCATGCAAAATAGAATGCAAAAGAAATCATGTGTGAGCCGACAAACGGATGGAGGTTCGTTGCTTTCGGGGCACCTACTGGGTGTCATGAAATGGTCACGTGTGCACCATCACACAGACAAAGTTTCGACGCTTTGTAGGTCAAAATGAAATGGCGTGACATGGTCACATGGAAGTCATTCCATGGACAGAGTTCTGATGCTTTTAGGGCATCTATCATGAGGTGATGCTGTAAATAAGTCACGTGTAAATAAAGACACGGATGAAGGTTCGACGTTCGCAGAATGCCTTGCGTGAATTGGTAATGTTATGATATGCTCCTATGTGTGTAATAATCTGGGCACTCATGGAGCACCTCAAATGAATTATTAATGTCATGAAACATTTCCGATGTGGATTGTGACACACAAGCAAGTTTTCAGCATCACTGTAATGCCAACGACAAATGGATGTGATGTTATGTCATATTGCCATGTGACTTACCACATAACGCGGACCTACAATTGTTGTGATCTCTTAGTGAATGGCATGGTATAGCGGAATGGCCGAGTGCGAGCCGGTGCGCAGGCGGACTGCGGGTAGTTTTGGGTACCCGACATGATATGAGATGAAATGATCATGGTTGGCATTCTCAGAACATCCCTTACAAAATGGAATGAAATGAAATGACATGGATGTGAATATAGCACAAAATGCAAGTGGCTGCAAAAAAAAAAAGTGGTGAGGGTGCGTGACAAACAAAATGATATCATGTATGCATTGTCGAAATGTTGGCACACAAGATGTATATATATGTCACATGAGCAAAATGTCGTGGCTACACGAAGATGTGGTTAGTTCAAATGCCATACATATACGTGCATAAGAGATGGCTGCACGAAAACGTGATTAGAAATAGCACACGATTGATTATGCATTTTGGATGCTTTATGAAAAGTTAAAAAGAAAATCAACACGGAACAAACATTAGCACACGCAAAAATATGCTCTCCCTTCTAACCTTATTTCTCCGTACGATTGGTCTCGCAGTCTTTCTAGGTGTTGGACCTCTTTGGCATCAACGGGGGATACCAATGGTGCATGCTCAATTATTCAATTTTAGATTTATGTTTTGGTAGTCCTAGGGGAAATTACTAAGCCATTACATATGGGCCAAAGTCAAACCAAGGGTCGTATAGGCTCCCATAGCGAATAAACACTTCCCCACCGTAGAACACTATGTAAGGTCATGTAGGGCTATGAGTGGTTTACCTCGTCGGGTGTCTCCAATCCTAGTGGTAGAGGTAGGCCACCTTCTTGGGTAAACCGGGGCTAATCAGTGTATTTGAGGGGTTGAGAAGAAGAAAACATCATGATATGCAAGGTATGAATAGATTTGGTATTTATAAATTGATAAATGAATACAAGCGAGGTTATATTTTAGTAGTTGCCTAAGTTCCTTAAGTTTTTATGAAAAACATTTTAAGGAAATTTAAAATCCCCAGCAGGGTTGCCACTGTGAGCGGACGTCCCAAAACAAGGTGAAAGGAACGCAGCGAAGTGAACCGGGGAAAGTTTTTGAAAATGGGTTTCGTGATGTTTTGGGAAAAACGGGCTTTAGTTTATCTTGCTTTAGGAAAATCATTTCTTTGTTTTGAAATTTGTTTTGTAGAAAACGTTTTCCCGATTTATTACTTAAAGACCTCAAAACCTAAATTTCGAGATCAGTGACAGAGTCGCCACCCGGATCAGCTCATCCGGGAAATTCCGGGACAGCTCCCTACTGAGCACAGACTGCTGCACCTAATCCAGAGATTCAGGGTTCGGGCAACTTACCTATGTAACCTCAAGCTTGTATTCATTTATTATTTATAAAACTATATTTATTCAATTTATTATCTTTCTCTAACCCGATTTGTTTATTTTATTAGCCCGATGCTAAAGCAAAATGCAAAATAAATTGCAGAAAAAAAAAGTATACATCCAAAATATACAAGAAAATAGTAGAGGCCGATTATACAACCCAATCGAATAAAAGTGCCTAAGTACACGAGGATCTAAAAATTACAATCGCCTAATTTACACGGAATCTATTAAATACAATAAAATAAAAACAAAGGCTGAAAAACAAATTGGTTAGCACAATTTATATTACAAACACAAGTAGGACTCAAATTGGACAGAATTGGGATTTTAGGAAACGAGGGCATGCATTTAGGGGGTAACCGGGTTGACCCGACCAGTCGGACCGGTTATACCTGGAAAACGGTTTTGAAACGCCCTGTAAATTTTGTGCTGGGAAACAATTTTTGTAAAACATTTGGCTCGGTTGCATGTAAATTTCCATTTTGTGGGTCTATTATCCCGGAATCCAAGGTTCCGTTCGTATGGGTTCCTAAATGCGTAATCCATCTAGGGTCCAAAATGCAATAAACACACCAAAAACATTTGTAAAAATATCGTTTTGCTCGTTTTCAATATTTTTCGGGGATTTTGTGGGGTTCGGGGGTCCGCTAATGCTGAACTATGGATCCGATTAGGATAAAACAACCCCGAAACTCAGAAAAACTCAGAAAACACTGAAAACCCTAATATCCGTACGTACAGAAATTTGAAAACCAAAATTTTATGACATACGGATGAATTTGAGCCGAAATGATCACAACAAATGCTTAAAATGGAAAACGGACTGTTTTCTGCCGGTCGGGACAAACCGGGAATCTATCCCTGTAGAACAGAGCCGCTCGGCTCTGTTCATCACAAACACAGCTGTACGGCTATGATGGCTAGCCCAGTCTCTAGAAATCACAGAAATGAAGGAAACGCACAAAAAATACAATGCAAACAGGTTTAAGGCCTCTCAGAGTTTACCTTGGTGTTGTTTTGATGCTTTAAACGTCAAGAAACGGATTTAAAGCTGGAAATGTGTCCTGGAGTCTCAACCGGCCAAATTCTTGGATGATCCAAAACAATCCGAAACCAACCCGTAATGATCCCGAATCAAATAGCAAAGGTTGTAGACTTTGTTGTTATCGTTTGGAGATTGATTTAGAGTTTTGATGAGAGTGTTTTTAGGAGCTCTCTTTCTCGGTTTTGTCTTTCTTTTTCTGCCTCTTTTTTTTCTTTTTTCCACTTCTTTCTTTTCTAAGAACCCCTCTCAAAAGTCCTCCTTCAAGATTTTTTTTTCTCTTTTTATCTCTCTCTTTCATACTCATTTCAATCAATCAGTGTGCCACCTGACTTTATGATTTCGCACCCCAAATCTTTCTATCAAGCCAAGTTGCTTTGCTTTGCAAGGCAACTTGGCTTGCCCACTAAAGCCGCCCGACTCTAGTTTGCACTAGAGCCATGCTGTTCTAGCTAGAGCCGGCACCCAGAGCCGCGAGGTTCTAGCAAGAGCTAGGGCGAAATTTTGAAAATCGGATGTGCACACTATAAGCGGACGATGTTTTTGACGGAATGTGGACTCTCTTTCTGAAGGAGCGTCTCGATTTCGGGCGGACCCCTCCCTCGCGTTGAGTTTTTATTATGAAAAAATCGGTTTTGAGAAAATAGAATTAATTATCTTAAAAGAACCGAGACCTAAGTCTCGATGAATATTGTAGGAGACGCCACCCGGCTCAGCTCAACCGGGAAATTTATAATGTAGCTGAACCGGATGAATGGCCGCTACACTATCTAGAGATCTAGGTCCGGACAAGTCCCCTATTTCGTGTCTAATTAAAATAAAAACGATCAATGTTCATAGACGGTATTTCATAATTCTAAAGTCAATTTTATTAAAATAATTCATACAGCCCGCATACATAGAAAATAAGAATAAAAGTAAAGTAGTAGATATTTAAGGGGCTTACAACCCAATCGAATAAAAAATAAAAACTCTCAGCCTCACTTTTACAACTGCCTAAAATACACGATTTATCTAAAAATTAAAATCGCCTAAAATACACGAGTAATTCTGTTAAATACATCAAAAATAAAAATAAAAAGCTGCAAAACAGAGGGTTAGCACAATTTACGGCACACAACAAATAGGACTCAAGTAGGACAGAATTGGAAAATTAGAATTCGGGGGTATGCATTTAGGGGGATAACCGGGTCGGCTCGGCTAGCCGGCCCAATTAGACCTGGAAAACATTTCAAAACGTCCCTGTATTGTGGTTTTGTGAGAAAATCATTTTGAAAACATTTTGATTTTCCGGTTTACATTAGTTTATCAAGTGAGGTGGGTCGGTTTTCAGGAGAATTGGGTCTCCGTCGTTGAATTGTTCTAAATGCAATAAGGCTGAAAATTAAATCTAGGATCGTGAATGCACACCACAAAATTCATTTTTGATGATTTTCTGATTTTCTAAATTTTTAGGGATTTTTAGAAATTTTTAGGGATTATTCTAGAAATTCTGCTCTTGGACGAGCACTATAGTCATGCAACTGTAACTACAGTTGTGCGACTGTAAATCAATCCAACTTCAGAATTTTTCCAAAATCATTCAAAATAAAACTGAGAAGTTAATGGAAATCAAGAACACTCGTACGACTGTATTTATAGTCGTACGACTATTCATCAATTCAAGAACAGTCGTACAGCTGTTCTTGATTTTCAGAAACAGAAAACGCAGGAAATAAATAAAAATGCACAAAAACGTACCAATTCACCCAGAAAGCATGAAAAATAGAGGGAATGAAGAGTGTTCACCTTTTTGGCACTTATCCACCGTAGGATTGACCCCTGGCATCACACCAATCCACTCAAATTTGCACTTTTTCCTCTTGAGTCAAGGTTGAGAAGTTTGGGTCCAAAATCTCCAAATGTTAGGGATTCTGATGATTTTTTAGTCCGAGATTGATTGAATTTAGAGTGTTAAGTTGTTAACCTATTGATGTCTAACAGATTTTAAACTTAAACACTCAAGAATTCTGAAGAAAAAGAAGAGAAAAAGAATGCTCTTTGTTTGGTATTGTTCCTTTTCTTTCCTTTTACTCCCAATTCTCTCTCTAAATTCTCTCTCTCTAAAAACCAAAAATCAAGTGTCCAATCCCCTTCTTCTCTCCTCTTTTCCTCTCTTATATCCTGGCCTTTCTTCACCAAAAATCGGGCATTAATTGCCCATCTTTTCCCCTCTCTTTTCTTATGTCATGGGTATGGTGTTCTGCACCTGCTCCGATCGTACAGTCATACGACTGTAACTACAGTCGCACGACTGTAAGTTACAGTCGTGTGACACTAGTAATTTTTTTTAACGAAAAATTTAAGCGCTTACAAATGCCCCTCGCGTGATCAAATTCGACACCCGGATTCAGGTCTAAAATACCTGGGATGATGAATTTGAGAGCGCGAATCAAAGCACCACAAACACAAGAAAGAACCTTCTGTTGAGATAAGCCGATACCGGGTCTAGGTTACCCGAGGCGAAGCTGAGGAAGAAATAAGCCGATATCAGGTCTAGGTTACCCGAGGCGAAGTTGATGGATTGCAAATTGGCTGATACCGGGTTTAGGTTACCCGAGACAAAGGAAGCTGGATTGCGGATTGGCCGATACCGGGTTTAGGTTACCCGAGGCAAAGGAAGGTTGATTGCGGATTGGCCGATACCGGGTTTAGGTTACCCGAGGCAAAGGAAAATGAAAGGCGGATTGGCCGATACCGGGTCTAGGTTACCCGAGGCAAAGGAAAGGTGAAAGGCGGATTGGCCGATACTGGGTCTAGGTTACCCGAGGCGATGTTTGTTGGGGATTTGAAGATGGAGCCGATCTGGGCTGATACCGAGTTTACATTACTCGAGGCGGGTCTGCTAAGGAATTGGAATAGAGCTGATCTGGCCGATACCGGGTTTACATTAGCCGAGGCGGATCTGCTGAGGAACTAGAATGGAGCCGATCTAGGCCGATACCGGGTTTACATTAGCCGAGGCGGATCTGCTGAAGAACTTGAGATGATGGAGCTGATCTGGGCCGATGCCGGGTTTACATTACCCAAGGCGGATCTACTGAAGAACTTAAGATGATGGAGCCGATCTAGGCCGATACCGGGTTTACAATACCCGAGGCAGATCTGCTGAAGAACTTGAGATGATAAAGCTGATCTGGGCCGATACCGGGTTTATATTACCCGAGGCGGATCTGCTGGAGATATGATGCTGGGGGTGATGAATTCCTGCATGTGAAATGGCAAGTCTTCATTCCTTGATCGAGAGATTTTGAACAAAAAATTTTTCGCATTCGATCAAGAATGAAGACTAGTTGGGGATGAATGGTTCATGTATGCTATATATGCATGTATAATGATGTATATGCACATGTATGCATTTCCCGCTGTTTGATATCTTCTCTTTCTGCTGGGGAGAGGTATGTTATGCCCCTAGCTGACTTTGTTTTCTTTGTATGATGGTTGTCGGAGTAGTTAGACGATCGCTGGGGAGATGATTGTAATACTCTTAATGGGGATTCTGCTGGGGAATAGTGTGGAGAGTCCTGCTGGAGAATAATGTAAAGACTCATGCGGGGAATTGCTGAGGAAATTCTAACTTCTTGCCCCTAAGGAGTTTATTAATCTGTAGGTGCTCTAAATTTTGCCTGGGTTACCCGATGTGGATTTTCAGCCCAGCGAGCTACTTTAACTTTTGCCTAAGGCGCCTTTTTGGTTTTCACTTTCGCGGGCTATTTTTTTTAAGAATCGATTAAAATGGCACCGTGACCACTTGTTCCACCATATTTCTGGTGTTGATGTACTACTTGGAGCAACAATGAGTTCCCATTTCTTGTTAGAAGCCATTGACGGTAGAAGAGATGATTTTGCATAAGGTTGATCTTTTTGATAGTTAAGTTCTTGGATAATCCCTGTTGCTCTTTTAGGAAGATGAATTGGATTTTGGAGGATGATAAAAGATTTCAAATTGCATGTATTTAGTGCATTTTCATTTAAATAATGTGATGAATTTAACTAGTTGAATGCAAAGCGCTTTCTTTAAATAGATGTTTAGGCAAAATAACTTTGTTTATGCATTTGTCATAACCATGCAAATATATTTAAACAAACATTTCACTTTATTGATGAAATCAAAATGAGTACATTTGAAATGATTGGTTCCCAAATGGTACATTTTCCACACCGAGCCAGAATCCGTCACCAGTCATCCTTTTCAGATTTTCTGACTGATCATTTTCTCATGTCTTAATTTTTGCCTAGACCACTCTTTTCTAGTTTTCAGCCTAGCAGACTTCCCCTTTTTTTTCCTTTTTTTACACATGATAAGGCTTCAGCCGGTCTTGATTGATAGGGTTTGTGAACTCATTTCCGTCCATATCTATGATGCTGATACCACCTTTCGATAACACCTTCTTCACCACATAGGGGCCTTCCCAATTGGATCTGAACTTGCCTCTGACATCGACATTTGAGGGCCTTAACTGTTTGAGAACTAAGTCCCCTGCTTTCAACCGCCATTTGGAGTATTTCACATTTTGGCTATAAGCCCTGGCCATTCTGCGCTGGTACATCTGTAGGTGATCTAGTGCTTTCAGTCGCCTTTCATCTAGCACTGCCAACTGCTCGTATCGGCTTAAACCCATTCAGTCTCTAGTAACTGGGCTTCCAAGGCAATTCTGAGTGACTTGAGCTCTATTTCCACTGGTAATACTGCTTCCATACCATAGACCAAGGCATAGGGAGTTTCTCCTGTTGGCATTTGGACACTGGTTCTTTAACCCCAAAAAGCATATGGCAATTTGTCAGCCCAATCTCTGTAGGTGGTTACCATCTTTGACAAAATCTTCTTTATCGCCTTATTAGCTGCTTCAATCACACCATTAGCTTGCGGTCTGTATGGAGAAGATTTATAATGCTCAATGCCATGTTCTGCAAGTAGCTCAGTTGTTACATTAGTGAAGGATTCTACCTCCACCCATTTTGAGAAGTAATCAACTGTCACGATTATGAATCTGTGTCCATTAGATGCAGCTGGATGAATTTCACCAATCATGTCTATCCCCTATGCTGAGAACGGCTAAGGAGATGCCAAATTCTGTAGTTCAAATGGTGGAAGATGACTGATGTCTGCATATATCTGACATTCATGACATCTCTTCACTTTCCTTATGCAATCTGCCTGCATGGTCATTCAGAAGTACCCTTGTCTCATTATCTTCCTGGCCATAGCAAGTCCATTCATATGCAGCCCATAAGAACCTGCATGTACCTGCTGCATCACTTCTTCTGCTTCTTGCTCTGTCAAACACCTCAGAAGAACACCATTTACTGTTCTCTAGTATAGCTTATCTTCAAAGATTCTGAACTGACTGGCTAGCTTTCTTAATGACACCTTATCAACAACACTAGCTCCCTCTAGGTATTTTCCTTCCTTTGCATATTGGTAGATGTTGAAGAACCATGGCTTTTCTTCAGCTGTCAACTCCATTATTTTGTGCACTTCAAAGCAACGATGCCTGGAAGTGGCTATAACCAGTGGCTGGACCTGAGTTTCTTCTGGATTTTCCCACATAGAGGATAGAGTTGCTAGTGCATCAGCCATATTGTTCTCATCCCTGGGGACATGTCTGAATTCACATTGGCCAAATAACTCTTTTCTAAACTGTAGCAGCTCTAAATAAGGCCATAAGGCTTCTTCTTTCAGCTCCCATTCACCCTGTGCTTACGTGATCACCAGAAGTGAATCTCCAACGATCAAGATGCCATTTGCCCCTAGCGTCAGTAGAGCATCCATCCCAAACAGGCATGCCTCATACTCTACCCCGTTATTGGTTATGGGAAAAATCAGTCTCTTTGACAAAGGAATGATTTCACTGTCCGGCGTTGCTATTAGTACCCCGATTCCAGTACCCTTTCTGTTCACTGCACGATCGAAGCACATAACCCATCTTTTTACTTCAACCATGGCTAACTGTTCATCTGGGAACTCTAGATTCTCAGTGTAATCTGATTCCAGAGGTTGATTTGCTAGAAATTCCGCTACGGCTCGCCCTTTGATGGTCTTTTTGGTGATGTACTCAATGTCGAATTCAGATAAGAGTAACAGCCACCTGGATTACTTTCTGACTAGCACTGGTGCTTCATACAGATACTTCATTGGATCCACCTTAGCCACGGCTTGTATCTTGTAGGACTGGAAGTAATGGCGTAGCTTCTTGGTTAACCAAATCATTGCCACACATGTCTTCTCCACCAGTGTGTATTTGGTTTCATACTCCAGCAGTTTCTTGCTGAGGTAGTAGATAGGGTATTCCTTTTGGCCATCTTGCTCTTGTGCCAACATTGTCCCTATGGAAGATTCTTCGACCGCCAGGTACAAAATCAGAGGCTTCCCTGGAATTAGTGGACTCAGGACTGGTGGCTTTACCAGATAAGCTTTGATCTTCTCGAATGCTAGCTGACATCTATCATCCCATATAATAGGTTGATCTTTCTTTAACAACTTGAAAATTGGCTCACAAGTAGAGGTCAATCTTGCTATGAAACCACTGACGTACTGCAAGGAGCTTAAAAATGATCGGACCTCTTTTTCTATCTTTGGAGCTGGCATATCTCGAATGGCCTTGATCTTGTCTGGGTCCATTTCTATTCCCCTCTGGCTGACTACATGGCCCAACAGTTTCCATGATGTGACCCCGAATATGCACTTCTTAGGGTTAAGTCGTAAGTTGTACTTTCCAAATGCGTGTAAGAAATCTATCCAGGATAACAGGATGTTCCTCACGGGCTGCTGATTTAACAAGCATATCATCGACATACGCTTCGACTTCTTTATGGATCATATCATGCAACAGAGTTGTGACAGTCCTTTGATAAGTGGCTCTAGCATTCTTCAGTCCGAAGGGCATTACTCTGTAGCAGAAAGTACCCCATTCTGTGATGAACGATGTCTTCACTTTGTCGATCACATCCATCAAGATCTGGTTGTACCCTGAAAAGCCATCCATGAAGGAATACATTACTGCTTTCAATGCACTATCAACCAGGACATTAATGTGAGGTAGTAGGAAATTATCCTTTGGGCATGCCTTATTCAAATCCCGGTAGTCAACATATACTCGGACCCTTCCATCCTTCTTGTGTACTGGAACAATATTAGTTAGCCATTTTGTGTATTCTACCACTTCAAGAAACTTGGCATCTATTTGCTTACCCACTTCCTCTTTCACCAATGTAGCCCACTCTGGCCTCAGTCTTCTTAGCTTCTGCTTTACTAGCCTGAACCTAGGGTCCGTCAGGATCTTGTGCACTGCTATCTCTGTGTCTACACCCGACATGTCTTCATTTGACCAAGCAAAAGCTTTAACATGTTTTTAAAGTATTCTTATTAATTCTTTCTCTTCCTCGGATTTTAGCTCGCGTGAAATGAATACCATTTTGGGATTTTCATCTATACTTATATTGATTTCATGCAATGCAGTGTCATGTATGCTAAATATGCTTGATGGTGATTTAAATGCTTGCATAGAATTATCAGGATAAACATCACACAAGTAAGCAAACTGAGATTTCATTGCATTAAACTTGTCATACAGTACATCATTCATATCGAAAATGGAAGAAACATATACAACAAAATCATTTTCATCCTTCACAGGCGGAGGGCCTTGTTCTTCTTCAGCTTCCATCTTCATCTTCAGAGCACTATCTGGGACTGTAGCTTCTTCAGTTTCTTTCTCAGTCACCTGCGCCTTAGCTTTTTCCATGATCTTAGCAATCTCAGCAACCACAGAGTCCAGGTTCACCTTGGCTATCAGCTCTTCATCGAACCCTTCCTTGGTCTTCCCAAATGCCTTGCTTAAGGCAGCAGTTAATGCTCCTGAAATTACCTCTGCAGCTTCATCACAGGCTTTCTTTTCATCTTTCTCCTCGGCTACCTCTACTGCTTCCGCTATCTCTTTGGACAGCTCACCTTGTAGAACATCAGATTCAACAGCTACCTTTTCTATCACCACTGGGGCCACTGGTTCCTCCTGGCTTTTCTCAAAATCAACAACATCAGCAAAAATTTCAAAGCTAGGATATTCAACATTTCCAACCCTTATTGGTTCAACCTGGCCCTTGTATAGCCCTTCTCCCACTTTCAGGAATGGCTTCATCATAACCTTATCGTTCTTGCCCCTTTTCAGGTTCTTCTGCTCAGATGTCTCCTCTGTATAGCCAAGGCTGAACTGTTTCGGCTTCCTCGAGTCGATCTTAAACTCTAGTACCCCTTGCAACTTGATCCCATGTCCCATGCTCGGGGCAAAATTCTGCTTGTACAAATATTGGGATAGCCACTCTGGCATATAATTTTCATAAAGGACCATGGGAGCATCCATGGTTTCTTCTTCCTTGATCACAGCGACTTAGAACCCTCCAAAAGGGACCACTCCTTCATTCACTGCAGCAATCATCGATTGGGCATCTGCCTCAACAGTCACTACCTTGCCTTTTATCGAGAACTTGATTTTCTGATGCAATGTGGAAGGGACACCTCTTAGAGGGTGGAACCATGGCCTTCCTAGCAGTAGAGAGAAGGTGATCGGAATGTCTATCACTGTAAAAAAAACCATGGATTTGATGGACCCAACCTCTACTTCAGTTTTAAAGGTCCCTATCACGGTTCTCTTGGAGTCATCGTATGCCCAGATTACTATTGAGGACTTCTTCAGCGCATCTTCATTCAGACCTAGAAATGGCAGCATTTTTAGTGGACATATATTCAGTGCCGAGCCGTCGTCCACCATAACACACGGCATCACCTTATCCATCATATAGGCTCTAATGTAAAGAGCCTTGTTGTGAGCCTTTCCTTCATCAGGTAGATCTTTCTCTGAGAAACTGATATCAGGGGCCCCAGAATGGACTTTATCCAACAGACAGCATATAGCCTCTAGTGAAGCTATGGGGGAGACTTCAATCTCTGACAGTTTCTTCACTAAGGTAGCCCTATGCTCCTTAGAAGTCAGAAGCAAATGCCACAGGCTGGCTTGTGCAGGAGTCTTCTTTCACTGGGAAATGACTAGGTCCTCTTTTTCAACTCCCTCCGGTGCCGATGTACTACCTGACCCAGTCATCGGGGCTTTGTCCTTTACTTGGTCTGCTGGTTGGTATACCCTACCACTTCGGGTCACATTCTGTACCTCCTGAACCTTCAGCTTCTCAATGTTAGGAGCTTAACTGTCTCCTCTCTGCCAAAATCTTCATACTCGTCTTTAGAATCAAGATCATTCAAGCTTATTGGCTTCTTCTCCTTCCGCTCCTCCTTCTTCTCACATTCTGGTTCTACTTTGAAGAACTTAGGCAAAGATAAAATTAGCCGGCAGTCCTGAATGTACCATGTTGACCCGCTTTTCAAATGTTGGTAGCGGGTTGGTCTTCGTGCTGGGCTTGGCTGGCTCTTGCAGCTTCCCTTCATCTATCAACTTCTGAATGGTATCTCTCAGCTTGTAACAATTGTTAGTCCGATGACCAGCAACAACATTATATGTGCAGAAATTGTCTTCATCTGCTTTAAAAGGCTTTTCAAATGGCCTCAGCGATTGTAGCAACCCACCATTTCTGCATTTAGCAAATATCTTCACCAATGGGAGAGTCTAAGGTGATATGCCCTGACTTCCCGGATTCCTGCTCTGATTGCCGTGTTGCTGGGTCACTGTAGCAACTTCCACTTACTTCACTTCTGAGGTCTGCCCCCCTTTGCCACCAGGACTTGAGCCAGAACCACTGCCAGACCCAGCTGCAGCAGTTGATCTATATCCAGAACTGTACCACAAGTTTCTACCGCCCTTATGACTGGTTGCCTTCTCTTCTTCATCCCGCTCGATTTTCATTGCCATACTATAGACTTCACTGAGCTCGTTAAAGGGATGAAATTTCATATTATTTTTGAAGATGTCCTTGCTGCCATCTATCAACTTTTGTATAAGCTCATCTTCATCTGGTCGGTTCTTCAAAAGGATCATTTTATTCATCCACCGCTGGTAGTATTCGTCGAAAGGCTCGTGGGGTTTCTGCTTGATCCGCTCCAAGTCGTACAGCTTCACTTGAATCTTGGTGTTGAAGCTGTAATACTTAATGAAAGCTGCTGACAAAATCTCCCAATCTGACTGTTCCTCCTCTGTCAAAGAATTGTACCAGCTTAGTGCTCTTCCCTTCAGTGTGGTGGGGAAAAGATTAATCAATTACTGCTTTGTGGTGCCCACCGTCAGCATGACTCGGGCATACAGGTTCACATGGGCCTCTGGCGAGCCCATTCCTTTATAAGAGGGAACTTTCAGCACTTGGAAGCCGATGGGAAAAGTCTCGATGCCCTTACTGATCATGGCATCAACATTCACCCCTTTCTTGGATTCTGCACTGACATTGGCCCCTTTCTTCAACTGGGCCACTACCTCATCCAGCTCAGAACATTTTGCCTTCATTCTCTACTCCATGGCTGCCTCTATTTCTTGCAGCTTCTCAAGACTGGATGAAGTGTCACCACCCTGTTGGGATGACTCGGCTTCCTTTTCTTTTACAGCTCCACTACCACCGATCTCACCAACTTCTCTTACTACTGCCCACATTTCTTCCTTCAACATATCACGAAAGTCTTGTGATCTGAAGAAATCCTTTAGAGCATCATCTAGGCTTGGTGTCGGGTTTGCCATTTCCACTTCTTCCCCAGATTCTGAATCACTATCCCTTTCGACTACTCTTTGTTCCCCAACGGCTCTCGAAACCTGAGACCTTGTTCTAGGACGCTCCAGTGTGTTCTGCTAGGCATCATACGAGAAGTATTAGGGACATGAATGATTGGCATGGTGTGATATGAAGAGTAAGGCATTAAGAGTGCTTGTAATGAATGAATGAAGTGAGGTTATGAGTGAAATGATGGTATGAATGGTCTCTTTTTATTCTTTTTCTTCTTCTTGGGACATTCCAAGAACACTCAATGGTTATGCAAAAATGTCACGTGTGGACTGCCACACGGACAGAGGTTCGGTGCCTTTGGGGCACCAAGTGAATTAGTGAAATGGTCGCGGGTGTGCCGAAACACGAACAGAGTTTCGACGCTTTTAAGGTCTATGAGATGATATGAAATGGTCACATCAGACCGTCCCTTGGATAGAGTTCTGATGCTTTTGAGCATATAATATGAAATGATGTTATGAGAAAGTCACGCGTGGCAGGGACACGGACAGAGGTTTGGCGTTCGGGGAACACCTCTCATGATTTGGGATGTTATGAAATGCCTCTACATGTGTACTTCCCCAGCACTCGGGGAGCGCCTTGAATAATGTAGTAATGTCATGAAGTAACCCGATGTGGATCACAGTGATATTTGTGATGAATGGGTATGATGTCATGAAATGCATCGTATGGATTGTCACACGGAAGTAGACCTAGGACCATTGTGGTCTCTTTTGAATGAAATGATTTAGTGAAATGGCCGAATGCAATCCAACGCATTGGCAAAACACGGGTATTTTGGGATACCCGATATGTTATGAAATGAAATGATCGTGGTGGGCGTCCTTTGGATTGTCCTTAATTTAATTTAAATTTAAATAATATGCCGTGAATGCTTATGACACACAAAATGCAAATGGCTGCACAAAAACATGGGTTAGGACGCATGACATACATAATGATGTTGTGTATGCCATGTGGAAAAAAAATGCTAATCACACAAATACAATGTCATGGCTGAAAAAGAAATGGTTAGTATGAATAGCAAGCAGATGAATAATATTGTCACACGAAAATAAAATGCAAATGGCTGCATAAAAATGTGGGTTAGTATCACACAAAAATGTTTTATGAATGGTATGTCATGTGTATGGAAAATGGTGATTATGGTATGTTGTGAAATGTCGAGATGCATGTAACACGTAGCACACGAAGTGAATTCTTCCAACCTTATTTCTCCAAGCGTGGTTGTTCTCAAAAATTCTAACCGAGTCCTAGGTGGGGTTCTCTTCGATCATCAACCGGGGATGATGAAGGTGCGATTTTATTTTATTCACACGATTATTTTGGTATCCTAAGGGAATCCAACTAAGGTTGCCTATATGAGTTCAGTCCAAGTCAGGATAACATCAAGGCTCCCATAGCAAAATATACTCCTCAATTCTCCCCACTCAAGGGTCCGAACGAAGGGGTTCGTACAAGGCTATGGGTGGTGTTTCGTATCCATGCCCCTAAGACCAAGAGGAACTTAGGCAACACTTCAACAGTTCACCGGGTTAAAGCGGGATACTTATCCTAATGCAAGCATGTCTAATTAAGAATGCAAAATAAAATACCAATCAAGAATCATCCACCTTATTTTAATTAGACACTTTTCAGGGCTTGTCACATTCTTTTAAGTTTTTAAGAAAACTTTTTGCAAGAAATTCCCCAGCGGAATCGCCACTGTGAGCGGACGACGTTTTCGACGGAACGCGGACTCCCTTTCAGAAGAAGCGCCTAGATTTTGGGCGAACCCCTCCCTCGCGTGGGGTTTTTATTATGGAAAAATCGGTTTTGAGAAAATAGAATTAATTATCTTAAAAGAACTGAGACCTAAGTCTCGATGAATATTGTAGGAGTCGCCACCCGACGCAGCTCAACCGGGAAATTTATAATGTAGCTGAACCGGACGAACGGCCGCTACACTATCCAAAGATCTAGGTCCGGACAAGTCCCTTATTTTGTGTCTAATTAAAATAAAAACGATCAATGTTCATAGACGGTATTTCATAATTCTAAAGTCAATTTTATTAAAATAATTCATACAGCACGCATACACAGAAAATCAGAATAAAAGTAAAGTAGTAGATATTTAAGTGGCTTACAACTAGGGCTGGGCACAGTTCGGTCCAATCCGGGGACTTAGAAATCTCCAAAATTGGATTGGATGAATAAATCTCTAGAATTGGATTGTTCCAAAAATTTCGGTCCAGTCCAGTTCGGTTATTCGGGGATTCGGTTCCGGTCCTATCCGGTTATGGAATCCTGGGATTCAGTCCTGTCCAATCCTAATATAAAAAATAAATCCTAAAAATAAAAAAGCACAGATATTTTCTTATATAATTTCAACTAAAAAATATAAATTCTAGTAATATCTTTCTAAATATTATATATTAAGTTGACTCAGTGGTTAGAAAGATTATAAATTATTATTTTTACATATATTATAAAATTTTAAAATTAAATAATCTCTTTATATATATTTAATACTAATAAATTCCTGGTTCTATCAGTCTGGTTCTCGGTCCAATCCAATTCAATCCGGTCCTCGGTCCGGTCCTGGATAAATTACGGTCCAGTCCAGTCCAGTTCTTTTTTAAAAAAAAGTCAACAGTTCGGTCCAATTCTAGATCTTTTTCCTCGGATATTCGGTCCAATCCAGTATATCCGGTTCTTATGCCTAGCTCTACTTACAACCCAATCGAATCAAAAATAAAAACTCTCAGCCTCACTTTTACAACCACCTAAAATACACGATTTATCTAAAAATTACAATCGCCTAAAATACACGAGTAATTCTATTAAATACATCAAAAATAAAAATAAAAAGCTACAAAACAGAGGGTTAGCACAATTTACGGCACACAACAAATAGGACTCAAGTAGGACAGAATTAGAAAATTAAAATTTGGGGGCATGCATTTAGGGGGATAACGGGGTCGGCTCGGCTAGCCGGCCCGATTAGACCTGGAAAACATTTTAAAACGTCCCTGTATTATGGTTTTGTGAGAAAATCATTTTGCTCTGTTCGTTTTAATGTCCCAAGTCTGTTTGAAATTGAATTCGTATTACACATATATGGGTGTGCACATTCTTTGATTGCATGCATCTCACTTCAAGTAAAAAAAATAAGAAGAAGAAGAAGAAGAAGTCCGATAGATCGAAAACCCGAAAGGGTGGTCTATGCAAAAATTAGGACACAAAATAAAGTCTGCTGAATTGAAAACCTGAAAGGGCAGTTCATGCAAAAGTAAAGACAGTCCGAAAGGCCAAAAACCCAAAAGGGCAACCTGTGCAAAAGTTAGGACATAAAATTAAAAACAGAATAAAAGTCATATAGTAGCATTAAGCTCAGATAACCCTAATCCTCTAAAGACTGAGGTACCTCAAAGTTAGTGCTTCACGTCCACGTCTCGTGGAGCAAGCAAATAGGTCAGTCAGCCAAGCTCTGTAGCGAGAATCTACCTCCACAGGTGCAGTACTATCATATCTCAGAATCTCAGTGCGAATAGGATGCATCCACTGATGCTGCACGTGTCGAGGCCACTGTGGTGTAAACACTCTGCACTAGGTGGTGCATAAAGATCGAGGGACCCCCTGCAACTGACCATATTGTCTGCACAGCAGAACGGGAGAGTAGAAAGTCACGTGGGTCAATCCAGGTAGCTGGACACCTCCGGCCCAGGTCTCAGTTGTCACATCAAAAATATCCCACCAGGGGCAGACCTATCAGATAGAGACATCAGTCCGGCTCCTTAGCCAATCAAACCAATTTGGTGTGGGGTGGCTCTAAGGTGTCTGGCAGCTGTAATGTCCTACAAAGATGTGGCTATAATGTGCCAGGCGGCTGTAATATTATAGTGGAGTGGTTGTAATGCAAACAGCACTTTGTCTATATCTTTATATAACTTCTGATGATCATATACGCCCGACCATGAGTTCCCGGGGCAGTTCTTTAAGGAAAATGAAGTTTAAAGGCATCGAAACATGTCCTGAACCAGATCAAATTGGATTGAGGGGCAATAAAAGCATGAAAAGGTAGAAAATATACACTCAAGGGCTCAAATTCAATGAATAAAAGATGTAAATGTTATAAACCATGTGCAAATCATTCAAACCATCAAGTACATCACAAAGTAAGACCCATGCAAGGGCCAGGATATGCAAATGTCAAAGGAAGTAACCCACAAATGGGTCAATACAGCATAAGTAGAAAGATGGAGAAATAGGCCTAAGGAGGTGCAAAGCCGACATCATCATCATCATCTCTGTCATCTCTTAGCTCCTTGGTCGGGTTCTCGCTCACATGCTCACCCCCATCTGGGCCTCCAAATCATCCACCCGATATCTGAAGGTCTAACTCATGATCTCTAGCTCGGTGACCCATCGACGCAACTGGTCAACCTTCACCCTCAAGCGAGTGGACTCTTGGCGCTCAATCCCAGTCGTCGTTTACACCAAGCAAAGCATTAAGAACACCATAATCACATGCATATGCATCCAAGACATACACATATACATACATTCAAAACATACATATACACATGCATACATGCATCGAAGATCAATCCAAGTACAGGTACCCACTATCATCATCGGGCTGTCTCGAACCGTGAGTGCTCCAAAGGCAGAAATAACCTGACATTGGGGCATCCTCTAAACCCCAAGAAAGAGACTTTTCTCAATTTTCAAAATTCATAATTACGCCGATATAATCCCAAGAAGAGTATCTCTTACCTTTTACAGGTATCTACGGGCAAAACAATCAAGCCGTATTTATTCTTGATCGAAGGGGTAAAAATTTTTGTTTCCAAAATTATCGATCAAGGAATAAATATGCACTCCCCAACTTCAATGGTATAGCTCCACCACAGAGAGCCAATTTCAATGGTATTGCTCCACCACAGAGAGCCGATTCCAATGGTATTGCTCCACCACATGGGGCTGATTTCGGTGGTATTGCTCCACCACAGAGAGCCGATTCCAATGGTATTCCTCCACCACAGAGGGCTGATTTCAATGTTATTTCTCGAACACAGAAAGCTAATTCCAATGGTATTGCTCCACTACAGAGGGCTGATTCCAATGGTATTGCTCCACCACAGAGGGTTGATTTCAGCGGTATTGCTCCACCACAGAGGGCCAATTTTAATGGTATTGCTCCACCACAGAGGGCTGAGCTATTAAAAGCCACCTCTTACCCACCATTATAGCCGCGCGGCTATAGCACTATAATGGCGCCACTATAGTTCGTCATTTTGCAAAGTCTTTGTTCTTTCGTTTTTCAAAACTTATTTTATGCCAATTTGATCCTGAGAGAGGTATTTTTCATGTCTTGTAGGTACCAAGGGGCAAGATATTCATTCCATATTCATTCTTGATCGAAGGGGCAAAAATTTTTAATTCCAAAATTATCAATCAAGGAACGAATACGTACCTAAAACAAATTCAAAACATCAAAAGAGATAATCAAACTTCTCAAATCACCAAAGCATCTTTCCCCAGTGACACAAGCTTTATAGGAAACACTATTATCCTTTCCTTCAGTGACACAGGTCCCACTAGAAGCGAAATGACCAAAATTCCCTTCTATTAGTAACCAAACTACCAAATGGCCAAAACACCTTCCCTTTAGTGACACAAGCTTCACGGGAAACCAAATCATCAAAATATTTCTTCCTCTAGTGACATAGGCTCCACTAGAGGTGAAATGACCAAAATCTCCTTTGGTTAGCCGCCAAGCTACCAAATGACCAAAATACCCTTTTTCTCACCATAGGAGATACCAAATCACTAAAACTCACTTCTTTTTATGACATAGGCCCCACGAGAAGGAAAGGACCAAAATACCCTTCCTCCAAAGGACCCCAACTGTAAGCACCAAAATTTTATGTTAAAAAAAATGCATGTGTCACACGACTGTAATATACAGTCGTGCGACTGTCGTTACAATCGTTCGACTGTAATTAAAAATTACAGTCGTACGACTGTAACCTCGGAGCAGGTACAAAAGCCCATACCTCTGGAGTAGAAAAATGAAAAAAGAAAGGGGAGCAATTAATGCTCCGCCCATTGCAGCAAGGAACCAGAAATAAAAGAAGGAAAAGAGAGAAGATTGGGGGACTTTTAGACTTTTTGGATTCTTGGAATTCAGAGAGGGAGTTTAGAGAGAATTGAAGAAAAAGGAAAAAAACCAACCTAAAAGAGACAAGCTTTTTCCTCCTCTTTTTCTTATAATTCTTGAGTGTTTTGGATTAAAAAACCTATTAGAAATCTTAGGTTAATAATCTGACACTCTAAACTAAATTAATTTCGGACTAAAAACCATCAGAAACCTCAACATTTTGGAGATTTTGGACACCTCTTAAAACCTCTGCACCCAAGGAAAAAGAAGCGATTTGGAGTGGATTGGTGCGTTGCCAGGGGTCATTCCTACGGTGGATTAGCACCAAAGAGGTAAACACACTTCCATCCTTCATTTTCTTGTGCTTTCTGGGTGTTTGGTGTGTTTTTGTGCATTTAAACTTAATTTTTGAACCTGTTGTTTCTAGAATTCAAGAACAACCGTATGACTGTTCTTGTGTTGAGTAACAATCGTATAACTGTAATTACAGTCGTACGAGTGTTCTTGAATTCCCGCAACCTTTTGTTTTATTTGAATAAAATATTGGCAAAATGCTGCAATAGGAAGGATTACAGTCGCACGACTGTAATGTCCATCTAGAAGCAGAATTTCTATTTTAACCCAGAAAATTCTTAAAAATCCATAAAAATTCTGTAAAATCAGAAAATCATCAAAATGAATTTTGTTGTGTGCATTCATGACCTTAGATTTAATTTTCAGTATTATTGCATTTAGAAAAATACAACGACGGAGACCCGATTCTCCTGAAAACCGAGCCACCTCGCATGCTAAATTAAATTAAACTAGAAAATAAAATGTTTTCAAAACGATTTTCTCACAAAACCAAAATACAGGGATGTTTCAAAATGTTTTCCAGGTCTAATCGGGCTGGCTAGCCGAGCTGACCCGGTTATCCCCCTAAATGCATGCCCTCGAATTCTAATTTCCCAATTCTGTCATGTTTGAGTCCTATTTGTGGTGTGCAGTATATTGTGCTAACCCTCTATTTTGCAGCTTTTAATTTAATTTATTTTTATTTTTTATGTAATTTAATAGATTAATTCGTGTATCTAGGCGATTGTAAATTTCTAATAAATCGTGTATTTTAGGCTTTTGTAAGGTGAGGTTGAGATTTTTTATTTTTGCTCGATTTGGTTGTAAGCCATTTAATTATTTACTGCTTTACTTCTATTTTTATTTTATGTGTATGCGCGCTATATGACTTAATTCAATAAAATTGACTTTAGAATTATGAAGTACCGCACATGAACATTGGCCAATTTTTATTTTGATTAGACACGAAATAGGGGACTTGTCCAGACCTAGATCTCTGGATAGTGTGGCGGCCGTTCGTCCGGTTTAGCTACACTGAAATTTCCAGGTTGAGCTGAGCTGGGTGGTGACTCCTACACTCTTTATCGAGACTTAGGTTTTGGTTCTTTTATGAATTAATTAATTTTCTAAAAATGAATTTCCATTCTAAAAACCCCACGCGAGGGAGGGCTGCCCGAAATCGAGGCGCACCTTCCGAAAGGGAGTTCGCGTTCCGTCAAAAACGTTGTCCGTTCATAGTGGCGACTCTGCTGGGGATTTCTTACATAAGTTTTTCTAAAAACTTAAAAGAAATTGACAAGCCCTGAAAAGTGTCTAATCAAAATAAGGTGGATGATTCTTGTTTGGTATTCTATTTTGCATTCTTTAGTTAGACATTTTTGCATTAGGTTATGTATCCCGTTTTTAGCCCAGTGAATTGTTGAAGTGTTGCCTTTGTTCCTCATGGTCTTAGGGGCACAGATACGAAACACAACCCATAGCCTCGTACGAACCCCTTCGTTCGGACCCTTGAGTGGGGAGAAGTGAGGAGTATATTTTGCTATGGGAACCTTGATTTTAACTCGACTTGGACCAAACTCATATAGGCAACCTTAGTTGGATTCCCCTAGGGTACCAAAATAAATCGTGTGAATAAAATAAAATCAAATCACTCCTTCACCATCCCCGATTGATGATCGAAGAGAACCCACCTAGGACTCGGTTAGAATTTTCGAGACTGACCACGTTTGGAGGAATAAGTTTGGAAGAATACGTTTCGGGTGCTATCTGTTCCTCACCATCCCGTGACATACATTAATCAACATTTTTCATACACATAACATACCATTCACAAAGCATTTGTGTGATAATTAACCCACATTTTTATGCAGCCATTTGCATTTTGTTTTCATGTGAAAACATTAAATCATCCGTGTGTCATTCATACTAACCATTATTTTTGCAGCCATAACATTACATTTGTGTGCTAGCATTTTCATAATACATACATTGCATCATTACACGTGTCATGAATTCTAATCACATTTTTGTGTAGCCATTTGCATTTTATGTGACATAAACATCCATATCACCTCATATCATTTAAATTAAGGACATTCCAAGGGTGCCCATCATGATCATATCATTCCATCACATATCGGGTATCCCAAAATTACCCGTATTCTACAAATGCACCGGATTGCATTTGACCATTCCACCAAATCATATCATTCAATAGAGACCACAATGGTCCTAGGTATATTTTCGTGTGACGATTTACACGAGGCATTTCATGACATCACGCCCACTTATAATAAACATCATATAACACCGTAGTCCACATCGGATTATTTCATGACATTATTACATCATTCTAGGCACTCCCCGAGTGCCGGATTAGTACGCATGTAGGGGTGTTTCATGACATCCCAAATCATGAAAGATGTTCCCCGAATGCCGAACCTCTGTCTGTGTCCCTTGTTACACGTGACTTTCTTACAACATCATTTCATATCATATGCTCAAAAGCGTCAGAACTCTATCCATGGGCCGGCCTCATGTGACCATTTTATATCATCACATAGACCTGCAAAGTGTCAAAACTCTGTCTGTGTGTCGGCACACACGCAACCATATTACAAAAGTCATTAGGTGTCCCAAAGGCGCCGAACCCTTATCCGTGTGGCGGTTCACATGTGACCTTTTTACATAGCGTTAGGTGTTCTTAGAATGTCTAAAAAAAAATAGAATAATAAGTGGAAATCATTTTCATCATCATTTCAGACAAAACATCACTCCATTCTTTCATCTTAAGTATTTTCAATGTCTCACTCTTCATGACATCATTCCATACATTGACCCTAAACGTTTCCCGACTGATGTTAAGCAAAATAAGCTGGAGTGGCCTTGGATAAGATCTCAGGCTTCGAGGGCAGTTGGGGAATGGAGAGCTATTGAAACGGAAAGTGATTATGAGTCTAGGGAAGCAGTAAAGATGGCTAATCCAATATCGGGTCTCGCTGATGCTTTAAAGGATTTCCTAAGATCACAGGATTTTCGTGATATGCTCAAGGAGGAGATGCGGGCTGTAGTGAGAGAGGCTGGAGAAACTGGAGGTAGTGGAACTAGAAAGGAGAAAGAAGCCAAATCATCCCAGCAAGGGGGTGATGTCTCGGCTAGTCTGGAAAAGCTGTAAGAAATCGAGGTAGCCATAGAAAGAAAGATGAAAGTGAAATGCTCAGAGTTGGATGAAGTTATGGCCCAGTTGAAGAAAGGGGCCAGTGTCAGTACAGAGTCCAAGAAGGGGGTTAATGTTGATGCCATGATCAGTAATGGTATCGAGACTTTTCCCATCGGCTTCCAAGTGCCGAAGGTGCCTTCTTATAAGGGAATGGGTTCACCCAAGGCCCATGTGAATCTATACGCTCGGGTCATACTGACGGCGGGCGCCACCAAGCAACAATTGATTAATCTCTTCCCGATTACCTTGGAGGGAGGAGCATTGGGCTAGTATAACTCTTTATCAGAGGAAGAACAGTCAGATTGGGAGGTTCTGTCAGTGGCCTTTATTAAATATTACAGCTTCAACACCAAGATTCAAGTGAAGCTGTATGATTTGGAGTGGATCAAGCAGAAAGCCGATGAGTCTTTTGATGAGTATTACCAGCGACGGATGAACAAGGTGATCCTTTTGAAAAATCGCCTAGATGAAGATGAACTGATACAGAAGCTAATTGATGGCAGTAAGGACATTTTCAAAAACAATATGAAATTTCATCCATTCAATGAGCTTAGTGAAGTCTACAGCATGGCGATGAAAATCGAGGGGGATGAAGAAGAGAAGGCAGCAAGCCATAAGGGTGGAAGAAGCTCAGGGTACAGTTTAGGGTATAGATCAACAGCTGCAGCCAGGTCTGGTGGTGGTTCTAGCTCAAGTCCTAGAGGAAAAGGGGGATAAACCTCAGAAGTGAAACAAGTAGAGGTTAGTACAGTAACCCAGCAACAAGGCAGTCAGAACAAGAATCCAGGAGGTTAAGGCATATCACCTTGGACCCTTCCCTTGGTCAAAATATTTGCTAAGTACAGAAACGGTGGGTTGCTACAGTCTCTGAGGCCATTTGAAAAGCCTGCTGAGGCAGATAAAGATAATTTCTGCACATACCATGTTGTCGCTGGCCACAGAACCAACAATTGCTACAAGTTGAGGGTCGCCATTCAAAAGCTGATTGATGAAGGGAAGCTGCAAGAGCCCGCTAAGCCCAGCACAAAGACTAACCCATTACCAGCATTTAAGAAGCAGGTCAACATGGTACATTCAGGACTGCCTGCTAATTCATTTTTGCTCAAGTCCTTTAGGTGAATCCCACTATTTAAGCTATGGCAATAGGGGAAGTTGAAGTAGAGTTAGAATGTGAGAAGAAGGCAGAACAGAAGGAAATCAAGCCAATAAGCTTGAATGAGCTTGACTCGGAAGACGAATATGAAGAGTTTAGTGGAGAGGAGACAGTTAAGCCTCCAGCCATTGAAAAGCTGAAAATCCAAGAGGTCTAGAATGTGACCCGAAGTGGCAGGGTGTATCAACCAGCAGACCAGTTGAAAGATAAGGCCCCGATGGCTGGATCCGGTAGCATGTTGGCATAGGAGGGAGTTGAGAAAGAGGACTTAGTTATTTCCCAGTTAAAGAAGACTCCTGCACAAGCCAGTTTATGGCATCTGTTGTTGACCTCTAAGGAGCATAGGGCAGCCTTAGTAAAGAAGTTGTTAGAGATTGAGGTTTCTCCTATTGCATCCCCGGAGGCCATGTGTTGTCTATTGGATAAGGTCCATTCTGGGTCCCCTGACATTATTTTTTCTGAGAAAGATCTGCCTGGGAAAGGAAAGGCTCACAATAAGGCCCTTTACATCAGAGCCCATGTGATTGATAAGGTGATGCCGTGTGTGATGGTGGACGATGGCTCGGCATTGAATATATGTTCACTGAAGATGCTGCCATGTTTGGGCCTGAATGAAGATTTTCTGAAAAAGTCCTCAATAGTAATCCGAGCATATGATGACTCCAAGAGAACAGTGATAGGGACTTTTGAAACTGAAGTAGAGGTTGGCCCAGTCAAGTCAATGGTTGCGTTCACCGTGATCGACATCCCGGTCACTTTTTCCTTTCTGTTAGGAATACCATGGTTCCACCCTTTAGGAGGTGTCCCCTCTACCTTACATCAGAAGATAAAGTTCGCTATAAATGGTGAGATTGTGACTGTTGAAGCTGATGCCTAGTCTATGATTGCTGCTGTGAATGAAGGGGTTGTACCTTTTGGCGGATTTTAGATCACCATGATCGAGGAAGAGGAAGTCACAAATGCCCCAATTGTCATTTAAGAAAATTATATGCCGGAGTGGCTATCCCAATTGTGAGTAAACGACCTTTTTACAAAACACACAGTGAAGCGAGAACCGAGGATTTTCTTTTTAAAGTGAGTGATGTTGTGGTTTGAAAACGGGTCTTTAATCTTCCTTAGGAAAATCTTTCATTTTATTGGAAAAACCCTTTTGTAGAAAACTTAATTGTAAGTGTGAATTTTGGAAAAATAGGTTTTTAGAAAATCCTAGTTTGAACTTAAAGATCTCGAAACCTAAATTTCAAAATTAGATACAGAGTCACCACCCGGATCAGCTCATCTGGGAAATTCCGGTACAGCTCCCTACCAAGTGTAGACACGGTACCTAATTCAAAGATTCAGGGTTCGGGCAACAAATCTACTAATCCTCACTTATTTTCAATTATTATTTCATAATGTAATGTTGCATTCACTTAATTCTACTCATTTTATCTCCTTTTTTTATTATTAACCAATGCTCATGCAAATGACATAAATATAAAACCAATATAAAGTGCAAAAAAGTAAAAGTACGGGAAAAGTAAATAGAGGCCAAAGTATACAACCCATAAAAAGAAAAAGCTCTCATCCTCACCATTACAACCGCCTATAATACACGATGATCTAAAAAATTACAATCGCCTAGATACACGATTCAATCTATGAAGTACATTCAAAAATAAAAATAAAGAAAAGTCAAAGCTGCATCCAAATACGGTTAGCATAGGTAAATAAATCACACCAAGGACTCATATAGGACAGAATAGGGGTATTTTAGGAAACGGGATGATGCATAGGGGGTAACCGGGTTGACCCGACTGGTCGGCCTGGTTAGACCTGGAAAACAGTTTTTTCAAACGCCCTGTAGGTTTTGTGGATGAAAAACCAATTTTGAAAACCACTTTGGCTCATTTATATGCATTTTCCAACTTTAGTGGGCTTGATATCCCGGGACCCGGGGGTCCCGTTCGTGGGTGGGTCTAAATTAAACATCCATCAAGGGTCCAAAAAGAATGTAAACACACCAAAATTCAGTTTTGAATAGGAAAAAGATGCAAAATTACAAGTTTGGGGCCCAAAAGGACAAAACTGTAATTCTACCTCGACTACAGCTGCGCGGCTATAGGCACTATAGCCGCACGGCTATAGTCGAGGTAGAATTACATTTTTGTACGCTCCAGAATTGTGTTCCTGTCTTCTTTTCTCGTTTTTGAAAATCGTTTTGCAAATTTAGGGATTTCAGGTAATCTGGGATTTCTGGAAACACACTGATTTCAACAAAACGGATCCGAAATGGATTGAAATAAGTCTGTAAATCCCTAAAAACTCAGAATCGCCAAACTTGAAATCACATCCATCAATTAAAATAAGAAAACTGGGAGTCTAAGCATACATGGATGTAATTAGACCGATAATAAATATGAAAAATACATTTAACTTGAAAACGGAAGCATTATCAGTCGATTCGGGGCATTTGGAGCTTCTACCCCTGTAGGTTACAGCCGTGCGACTGTGGGTTACAGCTGCGCCACTGTAGGTTACAGCCGTGCGGCTGTAATCATCAGGTGAGGCGGCTGTAACTGTAATCGCTTCCAAAATCGCAAAAAACTCAAAAACACAAACAATTAGCACCCAGAATGAATTAAAAAGGTTTTTTAAGGCCTCTCAGAATATACTTTGTCTGTGTTCCAGTGTTTTGGACCACCAGGGATGCATCCGGATGCCGGGAACGCCTTGCAATCACGAACAACCTAAAAACTTGTGTGATTTCCAAAGCCCGAATGGAACCCCGAATGAGATTGAATGAGCAATTATGGTCTAAGAATTCCCCTAGAAAACTAATCCCTCTAAAGTTATGATGATTTAAATGGATTTTTGTTAAGGTTTCTTTGATTGTTTTGGATTAAAACACTCAATTTTAATCTTTTTCACTCAACAACCCTAAGTGTGGTGTGTTTTCTCTTAATTCTTTATTCCTTCTGTAATTTTTTTGTCTGCCTTCCTCACCCTAAAATCCGGTCACAATATATTTATATCTCCTATTTAGGTTAAAAATCCAGATTAAATGCTGATTTTGCACAAAAAAGAAAATCTGATGATTACAGCCGGTGGGGCTGTAATGTACTACAGCCACGCGACTGTAGTACAGCTGCGCAGCTGTAGTGACCAGATTAGCGCATTGTGCTTATTTTTCATTCTTTTGTTCGGTTTTCTTAAATACTCACTCGAATTCCTTCGGGGTTCCGTACCAAGACTTTATCACACACGTTTGGGTCACCCGAGACATTTCTGATGTCATCCCAGTCATTCCGAATCCGTTTCATGTTTATCCATGAAAAAGGTAATAATGGCTTTCATCACCGAAGTCGGGAAAAAACCCATGCTCACAGGCTACCCCTCGGTGACCAAAGTCAACTTGAACGAGTGCTTGTGCCCAATTCGAGTTTGGTCCCGCGATAGGGAGCATGGTGAGAAGGAAAAGAGGACGTACCTGGTGGCTCCTCCCGCGTCTACCAGCTTTGATGTTTGTAGGGACTTCTCTCAGTTGTTTTATGAAATAGCGGTCTTGCCCAGGTTGATTTGATTCTTTAGGGACTTACTTCGACTCTGTTATAAAGCATAGGACTTCGCCCAAATTGGTTTGACGTTCTCTAGGGACGTGCTTCGATTCCATCATGAAGCAGAGGACTTTGCCCAAATTGTAATGGTTTTCTAGGGTCATGCTTCGGCTCCATTGCGAAGTAGAGGACTTTGCCCAAATTGTATTGGTTTTCTAAGGTCGTGCTTCGACTCCATTGGGAAGTAGAGGACTTTGCCTGGATTGGGTTGATGCTCCAGGGACGTGCTTCAACTCTATTGCGAAGCACAGGACTTTACCCGGATTAGGTTGATGCTCCTGGGACATGCTTCGACTCCATTACGAAGCAGAGGACTTTGCCCGAATCAGATTTTCCTTGTGAATTGATTATTCATGAAGGTGAAGGGTATTTTGGTAATTTTGTAGCTTGGAAAGTTGGTGTCCTTTAGAGGAAGGGTGTTTTGGTCATTTCACCTCTAGTAGAGCCTATGTCACTAGGGGAAGAAATATTTTGATGGTTTGGTTTCCCGTGAAGCCTGTGTCACTAAAGGGGACGTGTTTTAGCCATTCGGTGGTTTGGTTACTAACAGAAGGGCATTTTGGTCATTTCACTTCTAGTGGCGCTTGTGTCACTGAAGGAAAGGATAATAGTGTTTCCCATGAAGCTTGTGTGGCTGGGGAAAGATGCTTTGGTGATTTGAGAAACTTGATTATGTCTTTTGATGTTTTAAAGTTGTTTCAGGTGCGTATTCGTTCCTTGATCGATAATTTTGGAAACAAATTTTTTTCCCCTTCGATCAAGAATGAATATGGACTAAATATCTTGCCCCTTGATACCATTGAAATTGGCCCTCTGTGGCGAAGCAATACCATTGAAATCAGCTCTTTGTGATAGAGCAATACCATTGAAGTTGGCTCTCTGTGGCAGAGCAATACCATTGAAATCAACTCTCTGTGGTGGAGCAATACCATTGAAATCGGCCCTCTGTGGTGGAGCAATACCATTGAAATTGGATCGGGAGTACGTATTTATTCCTTGATCGATAATTTTGGAAACAAAAATTTTTACCCCTTCAATCAAGAATAAATACGGCTTGATTGTTTTGCCCCTAGATACCTGTAAAAGATAAGGAATACCCTTCTCAGGATTATATTAGCATAAAGATGAATTTTGAAATTGAGAAAAGTCTCTTACTTGAGATTTGAGTATGCCCCAGTGTCAAGTTATTTCCGCTTCCAGAGTACTCATGGCTCGAGGCAGCTTGATGATGACGCATGTGCCTGTACTTAAGTACACATTAATGCGTGTATGCATGTGTGTGTGCATGTTTTGAGTGTATGTGTATGTGCATGTCCTGGATGCATATGCGTATGATCATGGTGCTTTTCATGATTTGCTTGGTGCAGACGGTGATTGGGATTGAGTGCCAAGAGTCCGCTCGCTCGAGAGTGAAGGTTGACCAGTTGTGTCGACGGGTCACCGAGTTAGAGATCATGAGTCAGAATTTCATAGATCGGGTGGATGACTTGGAGGCCCAGATGGGTCTGCCCTTTATGGGATATTTCTAATGTGACAACTAAGACTTGGGCCGGAGGTATCCAGCTGCTTGGATTGACCCACGTGACTTTTCTACTTTGCTGCTCGACTGTGCGGGTAGTATGGTCAGTTGCTGAGGGTCCTTCGATCTTTGTGTACCACCGAATGTAGAGTGTTTACACCACAGTGGCCTCAACACATGCAGCATCAGTGGATGCATCTTGGTTGCTTGCCTCACGAGATGTGGACATGAGGTGCTGACTTTGAGGTGCCCTGGTCTTTAGAGGATTAGGGTTACCTGAGCTTGTTTCTACTGTATGACTTTCTTCTTTTTTTTTCTTTAATTTTATGTCTTAACTTTTGCATAGGCTACCTTTTTAGGTTTTCAGCTGATTGGACTGTCTTTACTTTTGCCTGAATTGCCCCTTCAGGTTTTCAACTCAGCAAACTTTATTTTGTGTCCTAATTTTTACATAGACTGCCCTTTTGGGTTTTCAATCTATCGGACTATCCCAATTTTTGCATGGACCGCCTTTTTGGTTTTCGATCCATTTGAGTTTTTTTTTTTTTTTTTGCAGTGAGATGCATGTAAACAGAAAATGTGCACATCAAAGATGAAATGAAGCTAAGGACAGAATCAATAATGGTATCCATCTTGACTGGACCCATGCCTGCCACCAACTAGTCTTTACATATTTTCCCGTTGATGGTGTTTGCCTCTCTGTCCTAACTTTTGCATGGACCGCCGTTTCGGTTTTCGATCCATCGGACTGTCCTGATTTTTACATGGATCGCCTTTTTAGTTTGTGACCCATCGGACCTTTTTTTTTAACACGTAATAGTGCCTGGGCTTGTTTGGGTTGATGGGGTTGACGACTTGGTCTTCATCTCCCCTGGTGGAACCGCTTCCATCCTGTAGGCTAAGGAGTATGATGTTTCTTCAGTACGTACTCTGATGCTAATTCTGTGTCCTTCCAAAGCAGATGGTAATATGTGGACCCAAACTCTGTACGTAACCACTACTTTTGACGGAATCCCTTTGATGGATTTATTGGCTGCTTCTATCGCTCCGTTGGTTTATGAGAGATACGGAGATTGTCTATGATGTCTAACCCTTTATTTTGGAGCACTATGTTATTGCCCCTAGGAATTGTACTCCATCATCAGTCATGACATAATAGCACTTTTTTTTTGGAAGTGACATTCATATATAGTTCTGCTTCTACCCACTTTGAGAAGCAGTTGACGGTTGCTACCACGGAGTGATGTCCATTCGATGCCAGTGGCCTTACTTTGTTGACACTGTCAATTCCCCATGTTGTGACAACCCTCCTTTTTCTAGTTTGAGTCTATGGAGCTCCTGCTTGGCTGATTTTGTCTTCGAATCCCTTGGAACTTGGTATTCAGTAATCTCCGTCAATCTCCGTACGACATCGTTCAGTTAGGCAAAGATTTCTATGTTCTTTTATGGTATGTTGCAATTTTCTTTCCTCTCATCAGGCGTGAGGTCTTTCGATATGGATATCATTTTTGGGTCAACATCTGTCCTTAGATTCATTTCATGTATTGATGTATCATGTGTGTTAAAGGCATTAAATGAATGTTAAATGCATGCACAGTTCCATCCGAAAAATAAAATAAAACCATTAAAACATCAAAATGACTATCGCCTCCACATGCGGAGGTTCTTCTCTTTATTGCAGCATTATGGTCCTCAATAGCTTGTGTAGCCAAATCATCCGAGGTTCGGTAAGGGATTACTCTGAATGCTAGTTTTCAAAGCCGGCTCGATGATCCTTCCATCAATGACCAACTGCTTGATGGCTCTAATCAACTGGGTACACTCATTTGTACTGTGACCCGTCATTACGTGATAAGTGCAGAAGTTATCCTTATCTGCCTCAGCTGGAGGCGAAAATGGCTTCAAGCTCTGTAATAACCTAGCCTTTCTATACTTAGCAAAAATCTGGCTTATTGACTCAGCCCATGGATTGGTGACCCTTTGAGGAGTCTGTCTTCCCAGGTTCACAGCGGCCACGTCATCTCATTACACTTCGATCGGGGCTACATTCTGAGTCAACTTAGCACTGGACCCCACTGGAGTAGCCTTAGAGCTATTGCCTTTGTACCCTTGAGAGTACCCCTGATTGCTTCTATAGGAGCCCGAACTCTGTCTGCCCCTCTGCTCCTCTTCCTCGTATAGCTCGATATGTTTGGCAAACTCCACCACCTCATTAAAGGAGTGGAATCTTTTCAGCTTCATCTTATCCTTGTATTGGGGGAGACTTCCATCTACCAGCTTCACAATGAGCGACTCCAACTTTGGTGCCCTATCCACCAAAACTTGCACATCCATCCACTGTTTGTAGTAAGCCAGGAAGGACTCATTTGGCTTCTGGCGGATTCTTTCCAGGTCTTCGAGGGTAGTCTCTACTTGGGTATTGTAAGCGTACTGCTTTACAAAAGCTTCAGATAGGTCCTCCCAAGTAGAACCAGTGTAGAGAGGCATCTTCATATACCACTTCGCCGCAACACCCCTTAGTGTAGTCGGAAACAGATTTAAGAGATGACATTTCCCAATCCCCATACTAGTCATCAACCTCACATAACTGTCCAAATGGGCTTTTGGTGGGCCCTCTCTGGTGTACGAAGGTAGGTAAGGCATCTGAAAACCAGCTAGGAGTGGCTCTCCTCCATTAGCCATCAAAGTAGTCGGGTCGACATACTTAACAGGGTTATAGTGGACTATCTCCTTCAGCTTAGGTAGCATAGCTTCAATATCAGAAAATTTCTGATTGAGATGCTTCTCTAGCATCGTCTCAATTGAGGCTTCCCTTGCCTTCTCAAAGGCTTCATCCTCTTCAGACTGATGATCAGGTTCTCTGTGGTTAACCACTCCACCACTTCCTCCAGGAAGGCTTCCTGCGGCACCATTAGTAATTTGGACAAACTATTGTCCCTCACTTCTGACCGAAGTCTGAGCCGGTGGAACGGTCTGAACAGGTATGGTGCTTATCACAACTTGAACTTGTTCCCTAAGAGTAGCCTTGAACTCGTCTGAGGTTAGAAAGCTCCTCATAAAAGTAGCCATGTTAAAAAGCAAGTTTCCATTGTTTCCATCGGCCATCTCTGCTCTGTCAGCTTCTTCTAACAAAATCTGACTGTCAACTGGTAGAGTAGGTAATTGAATTTTGATCTCCCGATTTGAATCTGACCTTGAACTGATCCTCTCCACGGTGACCGGCTCTGATTGAACTGATTGAATCGATGGGTTTGGCACTGACTCGACACAAACTAACTACTTTGAGGTTCATCTCCAAACTCCATATTCATCACAAGGTTAGAATCGTATATGGATGTCATAGACCTAGACTTGACACGTGTTCATGTTTATGATCGGATGATGCTTTATGGATGCGGGTGATGAAAATGACTTTTGTATTTTCTTTCTTTTTGTTTTGGATGTTCCAAGCATATCCTATGCCATGCAAAAGGAAATGTCACGTGTGGGCTGGCACACGGACAGAAATTCGATTCCTTTTGGGCACCTAGCAGATGTCGTGAAATCGTCACATGTGTACCGACACACGGACAGTGGTTTGACGCTTTATAGGTCAATGAAGTGACATGTGATGGTCATATGGGAGCCATTCCATAGACAGAGGTTCGATGCTTTTATGGCATCTTAGATGAGGTGATGTCATAAAAAAGTCGCGTGTAACTCGAGACGCAAACAACATTTTAGCGTTCATGGAACACCTTACATGAATTAGGCCTGTTATGAAATGTCCTAGTACAAGTTCTAATTTGTCACTCGTGGAGTACCTTGAATGAATTTTCAATGTTATGAAACAATCTGATGTGGATTGTGACACACAAATAAGACTTTAGTGTCGCCATGACACCATGATGAATGGACATGATGTCATGCAATGGTATTGTGTGGTCTGCCACATGAACACGAGCCTAAGACCGTTGTGGTCCCCTAATGGTGCAATGATGTAATGAAATGGCCAAGTACAATCCGGTGCACAGGCAAACACTGGTAATCTTGGGGACTCCCGATATGTCATGAGATGAAATGTCATGAGGGGCATACTTAGAACATCCTTCAATTTATATAGGATAAGATGATATGAATGCCCATGTCATACAAAATGCAAATGGTTGCACAAAAACGTGGTTAGAATGCATGACGCATGAGATGATGTCATGTATGCTTTAGGAGATGCAAGCACATAAGATATATATGACACACGAGTAAGATGTTATGGCTGCAAGAAAACGTGGTTAGTATAATATCACACATATGATGATGCTTGCGTATGGCTGCATAAAGATGTAGTTAGAAAATAGCACACAGATGATGCGTGTTTGATGTTGCATGGGAAGGTCAAAAATGAAACCACTATAGAACAAACGTTCGCAAATGCAACAATATGCTCACCCTTCCAACCTTATTTCTCCATTCGATTGGTCTCGCATTTTTCCTAGGTGTTGGGTCTCTTTGGCATCAACCGGGGATACCAAAGTCGCACTCTCAATATCCATTTTCAAATATATGTTTTGGTAACCCTAAGGGGAAATTGCTAGGCCATTACATGAAGGTATGAGTCAAGCCAAGGGTCGTACAGGTTCCCATAGCAAAAATATACTCCTCACTTCTCCCTACTCAAGGGTGCAAACGCAGGGGTTCGTACGAGGCTATGAGTGGTTTACCCCCTCGGGTGCCTCCAATCCTAGTGAAAGAGGTAGGTCACCTTTGAAGATAAACTGGGCTTAAACAAGTGTTGGAGGGATTCAAGAAGAGAAAATGTCATGCTTATGCAAATGTGAATGGAACATCAAATTATGATTTAATAATTGACTAAAAGTGAGGATATACTTCGATTGTTGCCTAAGTTCCTTAAGTTTTTATGAAAAACTTTTTAAAAGAAACCGTTGATCTCTAGTGGAATCGCCATTGTGAGTGGACGACCTTTTTAAGGAACACGCGGTGCAGCGAGAACCGGGGATTTTCTTTTTAAAGTGAGTGATGTTGTGGTTTGAAAACAGGTCTTTAATCTTCCTTAGGAAAATCTTTCATTTTATTGGAAAAACCCTTCTGTAGAAAACTTAATTGTAAGTGTGACTTTTGGAAAAATAGGTTTTTAGAAAATCCCAATTTGAACGTAAAGATCTCGAAACCTAAATTTCGAAATTAGATACAGAGTCACCACCCGAATCAGCTCATCCGGAAAATTCCGGTACAGCTCCCTACCAAGCGTAAACGCGGTACCTAATTCAGAGATTCAAGGTTCGGGCAACAAATCTACTAATCCTCACTTATTTTCAATTATTATTTCATAATGTAATGTTGCATTCACTTAATTCTACTCGTTTTATCTCTTTTTTTATTATTATTAACCAATGCTCATGCAAATGACATAAATATAAAACCACTATAAAGCGCAGAAAAGTAAAAGTGCAGGAAAAGTAAATAGAGGCCAAATTATACAACCCATAAAAAGAAAAAGCTCTCATCCTCACCATTACAACCACCTATAATACACGATGGTCTAAAAAATTACAATCACCTAGATACACGATTCAATCTACGAAGTACATTCAAAAATAAAAATAAAGAAAAATAAAAGCTGCATCCAAATACGATTAGCACAGGTAAATAAATCACACCAAGGAATCATATAGGACAGAATAGGGGTATTTTAGGAAACGGGATGATGCATAGGGGGTAACCGGGTCGACCCGACCGGTCGGCCCGGTTAGACTTGGAAAACGGTTTTTTGAAACGCCCTGTAGGTTTTGTGGATGAAAAACCAATTTTGAAAACCACTTTGGCTCATTTATATGCATTTTCCAACTTTAGTGGGCCGGATATCCCGGGACCCTGGGGTCCTGTTCGTTGGTGGGCCTAAATTAAACATCCATCTAGGGTCCAAAAAGAATGTATACACACCAAAATTCAGTTTTGAATAGGAAAAAGATGTAAAATTACAAGTTTGGAGCCCAAAAGGGCAAAACTGTAATTCTGTCTCAACTACAGCCGCGCGGCTGTAATGCTCCAGAATTGTGTTCCGGCCTTCTTTTCTCGTTTTTGAAAATCATTTTGCAATCGGGTAATCTGAAACACACTGATTTCAACCAAACGGATCCGAAACGGATCGAAATAAGTCCAGAAATCCCTAAAAACTTAGAATCGTAAAACTTGAAACCACATCCATCAATTAAAATAAGAAAACTGGGAGTCTAATCATACATGGATGTAATTGGACCGATAATAAATATGAAAAATACATTTAACTTGAAAATGGAAGCATTATCGGTCGATTCGGGGCATTTGGAGCTTCTGCCCTTGTAGACTGCAGCCGTGCCACTGTAGGTTACAGTTGCACGGCTGTAATCATCAGGTAGGGTGGCTGTAACCGGAATCGCTTCTAAAATCGCAAAAAACTCAAAAACACAAATAAATAGCACCCAGAATGAATTAAAAAGGATTTTTAAGGCCTCGTAGAATATACCTTGTCTGTGTTCCAGCGTTTTGAACCACCAGGAATGAATCCGGATGCCGACAACGCCTTGCAATCATGAACAACCCAAAAACTTGTGCTATTTCCAAAGCCCGAACAGAACCTCGAATGAGATTGAATGAGCGATTATGGTCTAAGAATGCCCCTAGAAAACTAATCCCTCTAAAGTTATGATGATTTAAACAAATTTTTGTAAAGGTTTCTTTGATTGTTTTGGATTAAAACACTCAATTTTAATCTTTTTCACTAAAAAACCCTAAGTGTGGTGTGTTTTCTCTCAATTCCTCAATTCTTTTTTCCTTCTGTAATTTTTTTGTCTGCCTTCCTCACCCTAAAATCCGGTCACAATCTATTTATATCTCTTATTTAATTTAAAAATCCTGATTAAATGATGATTTTGCACAAAAAAGGAAATATGATGATTACAACCGCGCGGCTGTAGTGACTAGATTAGCCCATTTTGCTTATTTTTCGTTCTTTTCTTCGGTTTTCTTAAATACTCACTCGAATTCCTTTGGGGTTCCGTACCAAGACTTTGTCACACACATTTGGGTCACCCGAGACATTTTTGATGTCATCCCGGTCATTCCGAATCCTCTTCACGTTTATCCATGAAAAAGGTAATAATAGCTTTTATCACCGAGGTCAGGAAAAAACTCGTGCTCACATCGATATTTGCACAAACAGAACTTTGTCCCTGGCATGAGACTTGGAATCAACTTGCAAGGAGTGCCTGAGTTTAACATCGACTCAGGAAAGCCAAAGTAGTTTGGCCTTGGGTATACAGAGGAGACATCTGATCACAAGAACCCAAGAAGGGACAAGAACAGCAAGGTTATGATGAAACCATTTCTAAAGGTAGGTGAAGAGATTTATAATGGCCAGGACCAGTAAGGGCAGAAATGTCGAATACCCCAACTTTGAAATATTTGTTGATGTTATTGATTTTAAGAGAAGCCGAGAGGAACCAGTGGCCCCTGTGATGGTAGAAGAGGCAGCTGCCAAGTCTGATGTTCCGTAAAGTGTGCCAGCCGAAGTAATAGCAAAAGCAGTAGAGGTGGCTGAGGAGAAAGATGAGAAGAAAACCTATGATGGAGCTGTAGAAGTAATCTCAGGCGCATTGATTGTTGCCTTAAGCAAGGCATTTGGGAAGTCCAAGGAAGGACTCGGTGAGGAGATAATGGCCAAGGTAAACTTGGATTCTGTGGTTGCCGAGATAGTCAAGATTATGGACAAGGCTAAGGTGCAGATGGTCAAAAGTGAAGACATCACTGTTGCTGCTGAGAAAGAGGCCAAGCTGGCTGCAGACTTGGATGATGCTCTAAAGATGAAAGTTGAAGCTGAAGAAGTGCAAGGCCCTCCACCTGTGGAGGATGAAAATGATTTTGTTGTATCTGTTTCTTCCATTTTCAATATGAATGATGTACTTTATAAAAAGTTTAATGCAATGAAATCTTAGTTTGCTTACTTGTGTGATGTTTATCCTGATAATTCTGTGCATGCATTTGAATCATTATCAAGCATATTTAGCATACATGACACTGCATTGCATGAAATCAACATAATTACAGATGAAAATCCTAAAATGGTATTCACTTCACGCGAGCTAAAACCCGAGGAAGAGAGAGAATTAATAAGAATACTGCAAAAACATGTTAAAGCTTTTGCTTGGTCATATGAAGACATACTGGGTGTGGACACAGAGATAGCAGTGCACAAGATCCCAACAGACCCCAAGTTCCGGCCAGTAAAGCAGAAGCTGAGAAGATTGAGGCGAGAATGGGCTACACTGGTGAAAGAGGAGGTGGCTAAGCAGATAGATGCCAAGTTTCTTGAAGTGGTAGAATACACAGAATGGCTAGCTAATATCATCCCAGTGCCTATGAAAGACGGAAGAGTCAGAGTGTGTGTCGACTATAAGGACCTAAATAAAGCATGCCCAAAAGATAATTTTCCACTGCCTCATATTGATGTTCTGGTTAATAGTTCAGCGAAAGCGGCAATGTATTCCTTTATGGATGGCTTTCCGGGGTTACAACCAAATCCTGATGGATGTGATTGATAAGGTGAAGACATCGTTCATCATAAAGTGGGGTACTTTCTGCTACAGAGTAATGCCCTTCTGGTTGAAGAATGCTGGAACTACTTATCAAAGGGCTGTCATGACTCTGCTGCATGATATGATCCACAAAGAAGTCGAGGTGTATGTCGATGATATGCTGGTTAAATCAATGACCCGAGAGGAACATCCCGTTATCCTGGATAGATTTTTTACACGCATTAGATAATACAACTTGCGACTTAACCCCAAGAAGTGCATATTCGGGGTCACATCAGGGAAGCTGTTAGGCCATGTAGTCAGCTAGAGGGGAATAGAAATGGACCCAAATAAGATCAAGGCCATTCGAGATGTGCCACCTCCAAAGAAATAGAAGGAAGTCCACTCATTCTTGGGCTCCTTACAATATGTCAGCCGCTTCATAGCACGGCTGACTTCCACTTGTGAGCCAATTTTCAAGCTACTGAAGAAGGATTAGCGAATCATATGGGATGACAGATGTCAATTGGCGTTCAATAAGATCAAGGCTTATCTGGTAAATCCGCTAGTTCTGAGCCCACCAATTCCAAGGAAGCCTTTGATCTTGTATTTGGCTGTTGAAGATTCCTCCGTAGGGGCAACGTTGGTGCAAGAACAGGATGATAGAAAAGAGTATCCCCATTTACTACCTCAGCAAGAAGCTGCTGGAGTACGAAACAAAGTACACACTGGTGGAGAAGACATGTGTGGCAATTATCTGGCTGACCAAGAAGCTGCGCCATTACTTTCAATCATACCAAATTCAGGCCGTCGCCAAAGTAGATCTAATGAAGTATCTGTATGAGGCACCAGTGCTAGTTGGGAAATTGTCTAGGTGGTTGTTACTCTTATCGGAGTTTCGAGTACATCACTAAGAAAACCATCAAAGGGCGAGTCGTGGCCGAATTTCTAGCAAATCAACCATTGGAATCAGATTACACGGAGAATTTAGAGTTCCTAGACAAACAGCTGGCTATGGTTGAAATAAAAAGATGGGTTATGTGCTTTGATGGAGTAGTGAACAGAAAGGGTGCTGGAATCGGGGTGCTAATAGCAACGCTGGATGGTGAGATCATTCCTTTATCAAAGAGGTTGCATTTTCCCATAACAAATAACAGAGAAGAGTATGAGGCATGCCTATTTGGGATGGAAGCCCTATTGACATTAAGGGCAAATGATGTCTTGATTGTTGGAGATTCACTTTTGGTGATTAGGCAAGCTCAAGGAGTTGAAAGAAGAAGCCTTACACCCCTACTTAGAGCTACTGCATATGAATTCAAACATGTTCCCAGAGATGAGAACAAGATGGTTGATGCATTAGCAACATTGTCTTCTATGTGGGAGAATCCAAAAAAGACTCATGTACAGCCGTTGGTTATAGCCACTTCCAAACAACCCTGCTTTGAAGTTCACGAAGTAATGGAGTTTACAGCTAAAGAAAAGCCATGGTTCTTTGATATCTACCAATATGCGAAGGAAGGAAAATACCGAGAGGGAGCCACTATTACTGATAAGGTGTCATTAAGAAAGTTAGCCAGTCAGTTCAGAATCTTCGAAGAGAAGCTATACAAAAGAACAGCAAATGGAGTTCTCCTAAGATGTCTGACAGAACAGGAGGCAGAAATAGTGATGTAGCAAGTACATGCAGGATCCCGCGGGCCATACATGAATGGACTTGCTATGGCCAGGAAGATAATGAGACAAGGGTACTTCTGGATGACTATGCAGACTGATTGTATAAGGAAAGTAAAGAGATGTCATGAATGTCAGATCTATGCTGATATCAGTCATCTTCCACCACTTGAATTACAGAATCTAGCATCCCCTTGGCCGTTTTCAGCATGGGGAATAGATATGATTGGTGAAATTCATCCTACAGCGTCTAATGGACACAGATTCATAGTCGTGGCAGTCAATTATTTTTCAAAATGGGTAGAAGCAGAATCCTTTGCCAGTGTAACGGCTAAACAGATGGTTAAGTTCATCCAGAAGAACATCTTTGCCTGATACAGAATTCCTCACCATGTAGTGACTGACAACGGAGTACAGTTTCAAGGGGCAACGGCTGAGCTACTTGTAGAACATGGCATTGAGCACCATAAGTCTTCTCCATACAGACCCCAGGCTAACAGTGCAGTAGAGGCAGCCAATAAGGAGATAAAGAAGATCTTATAAAAAATGGTAACTACTTATAGAGATTGAGCTGACAAATTGCTGTATGCTCTTTGGGGTTACAAAACCAGTGTCAGAACGCCAACAGGGGAAACTCCATATGCCTTGGTGTTTGGGATGGAAGCAGTGTTACCAGTAGAAGTAGAGCTCAAGTCACTCAGAGTTTCCTTGGAAGCTTAGTTACCAGAAACTGAATGGGTTCAATCCAGATACGAACAGTTGACGGTGCTAGATGAAAAGTGGCTGAAAGCACTGGATCACTTACAGATGTACCAATGCAGAATGGCTAGAGCCTATAATCGAAATGTGAAGTGCCCCAGGCGACAGTTAAAAGTAGGGGACTTGGTTTTGAAACAATTAAGGTCCTCGAATGTCGATGTTTGGGGGAAGTTCAGACCCAACTACGAAGGGCCCTATGTTGTGAAGAAGGTGCTATCAAAAGGTGGTGTCAGCATCATGGACATGGACGGAAATGAGTTCACCAACCCTGTCAACCAAGACTGCTTAAAGCTTTATCATATGTAAAAAAAAAGTCTGCTAGGCTGAAAACTTGAAAAGAGCGGCCTAGGCAAAAATTAAGACACGGGAGAAAATGATCAGTCGGAAAATCTGAAAGGGATGACTGGTGACGGATTCTGGCTCTGTGTGGAATGTATACCATTTGGGGAATTAATCTTTTCAAATGTACTTATTTTGATTTCATCAATAAAGTGCAATGTTTGTTTAAATACATTTGCATGGTTATGACGAAATGCATAAACAAAATTATCTTTCTTAAACATCCACTTAAGGAAAGCACTTTGCATTTAACTAGTCAAACATATCACGTTATTTAACAATGAAAATGTGCTTAATACATACAATCTGAAATCTTTTATCGTCCTCTAAATCCAATTCAGCTTTCCGAAGAGCAACAGCAATTGTCCAAGAACTTGCTGTTTCAATCGATTGGTCTAAAAAAAAATAGAGGAAAGAAAGCTTGCTAGGGTGAAAACCAAAAAGGCACCCTAGGCAAAAATTGTGAAAACTGAAGAGGTGCCTTAGGCAAAAATTAGAGTAGCTCACTGGGTCGAAAACCTACATTGGGCAACCCAGGCAAAATTTAAAGCATTTCCAGATTCACCAATTACAGGGGTGAGAAGCAAAGTCTTTCCATCATCTGCCTAGCAGAATTCTCCACATCACTCCCCAGTGGAACATCTACAAAAGATACTATGATTCTTTTCCCCAGCATTATCACGCATTCCTAGCAATTATCTCATTTCCCCAGCAATCCTCACATATATCTTCAACAAGGGGAAGCCTTACGCAAAGAGCGTCTTCCACCAACTAGGGGCAAAACATGCCTTCCCCGGCAGAAAGGAGAAATATCAATCTTGTACAAACAATGAGAAATGCATCACTTAATGTCCATGTGCATATACATCGTTATGCATGCATACATAGCATACACAAATCATTCATCCCTAGCTAGTCTTCATTCTTAATCAAAGGGGCAAAAATTTTTGTTCAAAATCTCTCGATCAAGGAATGAAGACTTACCATTTCAAATGCAGGAACTCATCATCCACAGCTTCACATCTCCAGCAGATCTGCCTCAGGTAATATGAACCCGGTATCGGCCCAGATCAGCTTCATTCCACTTCCCCAATAGATCCGCCTCGGGTAATATAAACCCGGTATCGGCCCAGATCGGCTCCATCTTCAAATCCCCAGCAAACCTTGCCTCGGGTAACTTAAACCCGGTATTGGCTTATTTCATCACCTTCTTTGCCTCGGGTAACCTAAACCCGGTATCGGTCTATCCGCTTTCCACCTTCTTCGCCTCAGGTAACCTAAACCCGGTATTGGCTTATTTCATCACCTTCTTTGCCTCGGGTAACCTAGACCCAGTATCGGCCAATCCGCCTTTCACTTCCTTCACCTCGGGTAACCTAGACCCGATATCGGCCAATCCGCCTTTCATCTTCCTTTACCTCGGGTAACCTAGACTAGGTATCAGCTTATTTCAACAGTGGGTTCTTTCTTGTGTTTACGGCGCTTTGATTCGCGCTCTTAAATTCATCATCTCAAGCATTTTGAACCTCCATCCGGGTGTCGAATTTGATCACACTAGGGGTAGCTGTAAGCGCCGGAATTTTACGTAAAAAAAAATACATGTGTCACACGACTGTAATATACAGTCATGCGATTGTAATTAAAAATTACAGTTGTACGACTATAACCTCAGAGCAGGTGCAGAAGCCCATACCTCTGGAGCAGAAAAATGAAAAAAGAAAGTGGAGCAATTAATGCTTCGCCCATTACAGCAAGGAACCAGAAATAAAAGAAGGAAAAGAGAGAAGATTGGGGGACTTTTGGACTTTTTGGATTCTTGGAATTCAGAAAGGGAGTTTAGAGAGAATTGAAGGAAAAGGAAAAAAAACCAACCTAAAAGAGACAAGCTTTTTCCTCCTCTTTTTTTTATAATTCTTGAGTGTTTTGGATTAAAAAACCTATTAGAAATCTTAGGTTAATAATCTGACACTCTAAACTAAATTAATTTTAGACTAAAAACCATCAGAAACCTCAACATTTTGGAGATTTTGGACACCTCTTAAAACCTTTTCACCCAAGGAAAAAGAAGCGATTTGGAGTGTATTGGTGCGTTGCCAGGGGTCATTCCTGTGGTGGATTAGCGCCAAAGAGGTAAACACACTTCAATCCTTCATTTTCTTGTGCTTTCTGGGTGATTTGGTGTGTTTTTGTGCATTTAAACTTAATTTTTGAACCTGTTGTTTCTGGAATTGAAGAATAGCCGTACGACTGTTCTTATGCTGAGGAATAATCATACGACTATAATTACAGTCATACAAGTGTTCTTAAATTCCGACGGTCTTTTGTTTTATTTGAATAAAATTTTGGCGAAATCCTACAATTGGAAGGATTACACTCGCACGACTGTAATGTCCGCCCAGAAGCAGAATTTCCATTTTAACCCAGAATATTCTTAAAAGTCCATAAAATTCAGTAAAATAAAAAAATCATCAAAATGAATTTTGTTGTGTGCATTCACGACCTTAGATTTAATTTTCAGTATTATTGTATTTAGAACAATACAACAACGGAGACCCGATTCTCCCAAAAACCGACCCACCTTGCATGCTAAATTAAATTAAACCGGAAAATAAAATGTTTTCAAAACGATTTTCTCACAAAACCAAAATACAGGGACGTTTCAAAATGTTTTCTAGGTCTAATCGGGCCGGCTAGCCTAGCCGACCTGGTTATCCCCCTAAATGCATGCCTCCGAATTCTAATTTCCCAATTCTGTCATGTTTGAGTCCTATTTGTGGTGTGTCGTATATTGTGCTAACCCTCTGTTTTGTAGATTATTTTATTTTTATTTTTGATGTAATATAATAGATTAATTCGTGTATCTAGGCGATTGTAAATTTCTAGATAAATCATGTATTTTAGGCGTTTGTAAGGTGAGGTTGAGAGTTTTTATTTTTGTTCAATTAGGTTGTAAGCCATTTAATTATTTACTGCTTTACTTCTATTTTTATTTTATGTGTATGTGCACTGTCTGACTTAATTCAATAAAATTGACTTTAGAATTATGAAGTACCGCACTTGAACATTGGCCAATTTTTATTTTAATTAAACAAGAAATAAGGGACTTGTCTGGACCTAGATCTCTGGATAGTGTGGCGGTCGTTCATCCAGTTCAGCTACACTAAAACTTCCCGGTTGAGCTGAGCCAAGTGGCGACTCCTACACTCTTCATCGAGACTTAGGTCTCGGTTCTTTTATGAATTAATCTAATTTTCTAAAAACGAATTTTCATTCTAAAAACCCCATGCGAGGGAAGGCTACCCGAAATCAAGGCACCCCTTCCGAAAGGGAGTCTGCGTTCCATCAAAAACGTCATCCGCTCACACCAACTTTCCAAGCTACAAATTACCAAAATACCCTTCACTTTCATGAATATCAATTCACAAGGAGAATTCAATTCGGGCAAAGTCCTTTACTTCGCAAGGGAGTCGAAGCACGTCCCTGGAACACCAATCTAATATAGGCAAAGTCCTTTGCTTTGCAGTGAAGTTGAAGCATGTCCCTGCAGCACCAATCCAATCCGGGCAAAGTCCCCTGCTTTGCAATGGAGTCGAAGCACATCCATGGAGCATCAAACCAATCTGGGTAAGTCCTCTGCTTCATAATGGAGTCAAAGCATGTCCCTGAAAAACGTCAAATCAATTCGGGCAAAGTCCTATGCTTCTCAATGGAGTCAAAGTAAGTCCCTGAAAAATCAAGCCAACTTAGGCAAGACCGTTGTTTCGAAAATCAACTGAGACAAGTCCCTACGAACATCATAGTAGATCAACACAAGGAGAACCCCCATATATGTCCTCTTTTCCTTCTCACCGTGCTCCTTATCATGGGGCCAAACTCGAATCAGGCACAAGCACCCGTCTAAGTTGACTTTGGTAATGCGAGAGGCAGCCTGTGAGCACGGGTTTTTTTCTGACCTTGATGATGAAAGCCTTTATTACCTTTTTCACAAATAAGCATGAGGTGGATTTGGAACGATCGGAATGACGTCAGAGATGTCTCAGATGACCCAAAGAAGTGTAACAAATCATGGTGCGGAACCCCGAAGAAGGTTGACTGAGCGGTTAAGAGAACTGGAAAGAAAAATGAGAAAAGGTGAGAAATGTAAAACTGGCAACTATAGTCACTCGGCTATAGTGCCTTATAGCCGTGTGGCTGTAGTGTGCACAACTACAACCGCCCAACTATAGGCCACTACAGCCGCTCGACTGTAGTTACCAAATTTGATTTTTTCCTAAATAGAGTGTATTTTACCTCATTAAACCGGGATTTTCAACCTTAAATGGGCCATATAAAAGGAAAAAATGAAAATTAGGTCAAGGGGAGACCATTCTACAACCAAAAAAAGAGCTAGGGTTTTGAGATTTTGAAAAGGAGAGAGAGAAAACTAGGTTTAGTAAGAAAGAAACCCTAAATCCACTACAAAATCATCTAATCTCGAATTTAATCCATAGAAATCATTAGGGTCCTTTGAGGAATCACATCTGGGAGTGATTCTTATTGATTTGGTGTTTGTTCATATCGATTTGGGGTTCCATTTGAGTTTTGGAGATTTGTGAATGATTTCGGGTTGTTCGTGATTTCGAGGAGTTTTCTGGAGTCCGAATCTATTTCTGGTGATCCACAACGCTGGAACGTAAACAAGGTAGGCTATAAGAGGCCCTAAAAACTTGTTTGATATTGATTTGGGTGTTGTTGTATGTGTTTTTGCATTTTTCTTAAAGCTGGAAGTGAAAACCTAGCTATAGCCGCCCCGTCTATTGATTACAGCCGCTCGGCTGTAGTCTGATGACTATAGTGGCACGGCTGTAACCTACAGTGGTGTAGCTATAGTTCTCTGATTACAGCCACTTGGCTATAATCTCCAGGGCAAAAGCTCCAAATGCCCTAAATCGACCGAAAACACTTCCTTTTTCAAATCAAATGTATTTTTCATGAATAATATCGGTCAGATCACATCCATATATGCTTATATTTACGGTTTTCGGGTTTTTGATTGATGGATGTGAGATTTAGTTTTGATGATTTTGGGTTTTTAGGGATTTCCGGATTTTTTTGATCTGATCTGGATCTATTTCGTGGATTTTATAACTTTCTGGAAACCCTAGATTACCTGAAACCATCAAAACACCAAAACGATTTTCAAAATGAGAAAGAAAACTGGATTATTGATTCTGGAGCACTACAGCCACTCGGCTGTAGGTGTTACAGCCACTACAGTGGTGCGGCTGTAACATACTACAGCTGCTCGACTGTAGTTGATGAAACAAAATCACAGTTTTGCCCCTTTTGGCCTCTAACTTGTAATTTTATTTCTCCTTGTGATTCAAAAAGGATTTTTGGTGTGTTTATGTTTCTAGACCCTAGATGGAAGTTCAATTTAGGCTCACTCACTAACGAAACCCCCGGGTTTCGGGATATCCGGCCCACTAAGAGATGAAAAATGAGTGTAAAACGAGCCAAACCGCTTTCAAAATTGGTTTTTATTCATAAAATCTACAGGGCGTTTCTATAAAATGTTTTCCAGGTCTAATCGAGTAGTCATCCAGACTTCTCGATTATCCCCCTATGCATGATCCAGTTTCCCAAAATACCCCTATTCTGTCTTATGTGAGTCCTTGGCGTGATTTGTTTATTTGTGCTAACCATATTTGGATGCAGCTTTTTATTTTTCATTTTTCTTTTGATGTATTTAATAGATCATTCTGTGTATCTAGGGGGTTGTACCTTTTTTAGATTATCGTGTATTCTAGGCAGTTGTAAATGGTGAGGATGAGAGTTTTTTTTTCGGGTTGTATAATTAGACCATTACTTTACTTTTCCTACACTTTTATTTTTCTACACTTTATTTATGATTTATATTTATATCATTTGCATGAGCATTAACTTAAATTAAAAGAAGATAAAATGGGTAGAATTAAGTGAATGTTATATCATATTATGAAATAATAATTGAAAACAAATTGAGGATTAGTAGATGTGTTGCCCGAATCGTGAATCTCTAGATCAGGTACTGCGTCTACACTTGGTAGGGAGCTGTACCGAAATTTCTCGGATGAGCTAATCCGAGTAGTGACTCTGTATCTGATCACGAAATTTAGATTTCGAGATCTTTAAGTTTAAATTGAGATTTTCTAAAAATCTGTTTTCCAAAATTCACTCTTAAAATTAAGTTTTCTACAAAAAGAGTTTTTCAATAAAATGAAAGGTTTTCTTAAGAAAGATTAAAACCTGTTTACGAACCACATAATCACTCTAAAAGAAAATCCCCGGTTCCTGCTTCACAGCGCGCGTTCCAAAAAATGTTGTCCGTTCACACTAGGATTTAAGGCTTTGCTTGAAGGTAGATTTATCTGCTGATAAGTGCTAAAAAGGCACTTATATATGATATGATCTATAAGGAGTTTGCAATGTTTTTACTTATTATATATTAGATTTCACATTGGTATTGCTTGTTTTTAATGATTTACATTTTTTAAAATCTAAGTAGCAAAAAACCGAAGAAATTAAAGGAAAGAGATAGGTCACGAGCGTGATGCCTATCGCAATCGCGACCTAGCACATAGGCAGACTTTGATTTCAGCATTTTGCAAAGAAACCCGTGTGAATCACGACCGCGACACTCTGTCATGATCGTGACATACACTTAGCATCAGTTATTCGATCTTCTCCGTTCGAAACTTCAACTGCTACTCTGGATAAAGACAACCCTTCATGAAAAGACACAACTTTCTAAGAAGAAGCAATAGTATTCAAGAGATACAACCTTTCACAAAGAGACACAACCATTCATTGAATCAACACAATCTGTCACAAAGAGACACAATGCTTCAATGCTTATAAATAGAGAAGGAATTCTAGATTGTAAAGGAGGCAAGGAAAAATCGACAAATGGAAGATACCTATATCATATAAAGTTAGAAAAATAAAGTATCTAGACAGTTCGAGTGTTGTTTGTAATATTTAGTATACGTAAAGGGGAGCCTAATGCCAAGGTCCTTGAATCAAGTATTGTCACTATATAGAGAAAAGATACCCTCGAGGTTGCAATATACCTATAGGTGTAAGGGAGTGTTTTATGCCCAATTGCTTTCTTAAGTCTATTCTTATGCTTTTCCTTTACGAGAGCGTCACACTTGTATATGTATTGAATATTTATGAAATCAATATCGATAAGTTTTCTTATATCTTACTCTTCATTGCATGACTAACGCCAAGTATGCATTATTAACATAAATTCATAATAAGATATAGAGAAGTTCGCATTTTACTTTGTCTTATTTTGTTACTACGATAGAATAAATTATGATGCATGATTGTTTTGCTTCACTTTGTTAAATTAATTGGAGATCATCTTAATATAGCTTGGCCATTGTGTATTAAGACCTTTAGTTATTTTCACAAATGTCTTCGATAATTTGTCTATGAGTTATTGAATAAAGTCTATTTCTAGACATGGCCGTTGAAATTGAACTTATCCGACATACTCTTATCATAGGGATTGAATAGATAATTGATGCATATGCAATGAATATCTAAGATAAAATGCTTGTATATTTATGTGACTAGCTATTAAACAACAACTCAACTCATAACTAGTACTTTAATTCATTTAACTTGCCATTTACCCAATTTCCCATATCACTTTATAATTCGATACTCTATAGACGCAAAGAAAAACAAACTAAAGTGTACATACATATTTCTCATGGGATCGATATCTTTTATTACTACGTTGTGATTCGTATACTTGCAAGCACTAATCTCTAAATGGAATTATTGTTAGAAAAATTATTGTCAAAAGCTAAGTAAGAGATTTGTAGAAAATGCAATAAGGTTTTTGGCGCCGTTGCCAGGGAATAATTGTTATGCCATTTGGTGTTTGTTAAGTATTTGTGGCTTATAGAATTTTATTTTATTTTTTGTTTTTTTAGTGTGTTTATTTTCATTGTTGGTTTTTGTTATTCTATTAAATTTTCTTTTCTATTTTATTTTTTAAAGTTTGTAGTTTATGCCCAGAACACGTAGTTCTGCGGATTAACTTGAACCAGTTAATCCTAAAATCGAGCGTTTTATTTCAAAAAGAAAGAAAAAGAGTAAGAAGAAAAATCAAAAGAAGAAATGGATGAACAACCAAAGAAGTTGATGGATTATTCCATCCCTAGTCTTAATGGTACACAGGATGGTGTAGTAAGGCCACCTGTTAATGCAAATTCTTTTGAAATTAAACCTGCTCTTTTGCAAATGCTTCAAAATAGTGTAACTTTTCATGGTTTTCCTAATGAATGTCCTAATGCTTATTTATCTAATTTGCTTCAAATATTCAATACTTTTAAAATTAATGTGGTTTTAGTGGAAGCAATCAAACTTCGGTTATTTCCTTTTACTTTAAAGGATAAAGCGAAGGCTTGGCTGAATTCAATAACAACTTGGGATCAATTCGCCCAAGCATTTTATCTAAGTATTTTCCTTTAGCGAAAACGGCTAGATTAATTAAAGAAATTACTTCATTTACTTGGTATGAGGCTTTGAAAAGATATAAAGAAATGCAAAGATTATGCCCTCACCATGGTTTGCCTAGCAATATATGAATACAAACTTTCTATAATGGGGTTAATCCTGTTACTAGAGGTACTATTGATGCCATGGCTGGTGGTTCTTTATTACGAAAAACAACCGAAGAGGCTTATGAATTATTAGAAGAAATGGCTACTAATACTAGCATGTGACCTACTGAAAGGGCACGAGTTCAATCTTCGAATAACTCAAATAGTCCTTCGAGTTCATCGAATTCTACTATGAAAGGAGTGCATCATGTTGACTCTATTACTATGCTACAAGCACAAATTTCTGCTTTAACTCATAAAGTTGATAATTTATCTTTGGAAGTTATTCTCATAATCCTTGTATTGTATGTAGTCAACAAGGTCATGTTCCTAGTGAATGTAAGGAATTGAATATAGAGGAACAAGTGAATTTTGTCCAAGGGCAAGTTTGCAATAACCCATATTCAAATACTTATAATCCGAGATATAGAAACCATCCGAATTTCTCTGGGAGAAATAATGAAAACCAAGATCGGATGAATTCTATCGCAAAATAGAATTAGAATGTTGTCATCTAAAATTGATAAGTTTTTAGAAGGAGTTCATGTTAAAGTTAGTGATCAAGATGAAAATTTTAAGAAAGTGGAGTCCAAATTTGAACAATTTATTAAAAATCACTCGTCTTCAATCCATAATTTGGAGGTTCAGATTGGGCAATTAGCCAATGCCATTCCTTCTCGTGGACCAGGTGCATTTCCAAGTGAATGCGGTGAAGTAAGTGAATACGGTGATATAAGATCCCGTAAGAAGTATGAAAATTTAGATTCTACTAGTTTTGAAACTAACCCAGTGGAGGACAAGACGTTCAAAGATGAAGAAATCATTCAAAGTAGAGAAAAGGAAGCATTTTCTAATCAATCAAATGTCCGCAAGGTTAAGAATGATAATTTTCAACCGAAACTACCATTTCCGCATAGGCTAAAAAGAAAAGATCAAGATAAGCAATTTCATGACTTTGTTAATAAATTGAAAAACCTTCATATTAGTTTATCATTCATTGAAACTATTAGTCATATTCCCAGTTATGGTAAATTCTTGAAAGAACTTGTTTCTAAAAAGAAGACTTGGGCTAATGTTTTGACTATTGCTTTAAATGAAGATTGTAGTGCTATAATGTCTAGTAAAATTCCTACAAAGCTTAAAGATCCGGATAGTTTTACTATTCCGTGTAAATTGGGTAAAGTAGAATTTCCTAGATGTCTATCTGATTTAGGAGCTAGTGTGAATTTAATGCCATTAAATATTTTTAAGAAAGTGGGTTTAGAAGAAGATGTGAAACGTACTTCTATGATTTTGCAACTTGCCGACCAATCTATTAAGAAACCTTTGGGTATTATTGAGGATGTTTTCGTCAAAGTTGATAAATTTATTTTTCCTACGGATTTTGTGATCCTAGATTTTGCTTATGATGAGCAATGTCTGTTGATTTTGGGTAGACCTTTTATGAATATCGGTCATGCCTTGATTGATGTTTCAGAAGGAAAAGTAATTTTACACATCAGTAATGATAAAATTGAATTTCACATGGATAAAGCTACTAAATACCCTATGGATAATGAAGTTTGCATGAAACTTGATGTTATTGATAAGAGTGTTAAAGAAATCTTAAATATAAATGATGATGATGTTGATATGCATGATAAGACTATTGAACATAAGATCGAAATTGTTAAACCTGAATTATTAGACAGAAATGAGGGTCATTTACCCGCTTCTGTTGATATTCCATCTAATATTGAATTGAGAGAGTTACCAAGTCATTTAAGATATGTATTTTTAATGAAAGATGATAAGTTGCCTATAATAATCTATAATAAACTTAGTTTAGACCAAGAAAAGGAATTAATTAATGTGATTAGCAAAAGGATTAGAAGTATAGGTTGGCAAAGCTCTGATTTAAAAGGTATAAGTCCTAATGTAGTAATGCATCGTATTTATTTAGAAGAAGGTATGTTACCTAAGGCGAATAGACAAAGAAGATTAAATCCTAATATGAAAGAGGTAGTTAAGCAGGAAGTGATCAAATTGCTTGATGCCTTCGGATATTGAATAGGTTAGTTCGATTCAATGTGTGCCTAAAAAGGGTGGTATAACTGTAGTTAAGAATGAACAAGGAGAAATGGTACCCACAAGAACAACCACTGGTTGGAGAGTGTGTATTGACTATAGAAAGTTAAATTCGGCAACTAGGAAAGATCATTTTCCACTTCCTTTCATTGATCAAATGTTAGAAAGAATTGCTAGACATGCTTTTTATTGTTTTCTAGATGGATTCTCAGGTTATTTCCAGATTTTTATAAATCTGGATGATCAAGAAAACCACTTTTACTTGTCCATATGGAACTTTTGCTTACCGTAGAATGCCTTTTGGTTTATGCAATGCACCTGCTACATTTCAAAGATGCATGACTTCTATTTTTGGTGATTTTATTGAGGATATTATGGAAGTGTTCACGGATGATTTTTCTGTTTATGGTGATTCGTTTGAGCAATGTTTAGTTCATTTAGATAAAGTTTTTTCTAAATGTGAAGAGTCTAATTTAGTCCTTAATTGGAAAAAATGCCATTTTATGGTTGATGAAGTTATAGTTCTTGGCCATAAGATTAGTAAAAGAGGAATAGAAGTTGATAAAGCTAAAACTAAATTAATAGGAAATCTACCTCCAGCAACTTCAGTTACGGGAGTGAGGTCTTTCCTAGGATATGCTGGTTTTTATATACGATTTATTAAGAATTTCTCGATAATTGCTAAACCATTGACCAATTTGTTAGTTAAAGATACACCTTTTGTATTTATACCTGATTGTATAAATGCCTTTAATATTCTTAAACAAGTATTAGTTAGTGCACCTATAATCATAAGTCCTGATTGGAACTTGCCATTTGAGATTATGTGTGATGCTAGTGATGTTGTGGTAGGATATGTTTTTGGACAAAGGAAATATAAGAATTTGTATGTTGTTTACTATGCAAGTCATACTCTTTCTGGTGCTCAATGTAATTATACAATTAAGGAAAAAGAGATGTTGGATGTTGTGTTTGCATGTGATAAGTTTAGATCTTACTTGTTAGGTTCTAAAGTTATAATTTATAATAATCATGCTGCTTTGTGATACTTGTTTGCTAAGAAAGATGCTAAGCCACGCCTTATTCGTTGGGCGTTACTTTTGCAAGAATTTGATTTAGAAATAAGAGATAAGAAAGGTTCTGAAAATTTGGTTGCCGATCATCTTTCTAGGTTAAAAGATGAGAACGATCCAATTGGTGAATCTAATACTATTAATGAAACATTTCCTGATGAGAGTTTAATGGCTGTGCAACATGCTAAGGAACCTTGGTATGCTGACTACGTCAATTACCTCGAAGCCAATATTACACTATATAACTTAGATGCAAATGCTAGGAAAAAGTTCTTTAATGATGTGAAAAGTTATATTTGGGACAATCCTTATTTGTTTAAAATATGTGCTGATAATATTATTAGGAGATGTGTTGATGAGTCAAAATATGTGTCCATTTTATCTCATTGCCAAGCTAGTGCTTATGGAGGCCATCATGCAGCAAATAAAACCGCCGCCAAAGTGTTGGAGAGTAGATTTTATTGGCCTATCTTTGTTTCAAGATGCTCGTTTCTATGTTAATCATTGTGATAAGTGTCAATGTGTTGGTAATATTAGTCGTACAGATGAGATGCCACTAAAGAATATTTTAGACGTTAAAATCTTTGATGTATGGGGAATAGATTTTATGGGTCTTTTTCTTGTATCTCAATGGCAGAAATACAGCTTAGTAGCTATCGACTATGTTTCCAAATGGGTTGAGGCTTGTGCATGCCCGACAAATGATGTGAGAATAGTTGTTAAGTTTTTAAAGAAATTATTTAGTAGTTTTGGGATACCACGTGCTATAATTAGTGATGGTGGTACGTATTTTATTAAAAAATTATTTGAGTTGCTCATGAGGAAATATGGAGTTCATCATAAGGTTGCAACTCCGTATCATCCCCAAACTAGTGGTCAAGTAGAAATTTCAAATAGAGAACTTAAATGGATTTTGGAAAAGATGGTATCTAATTCGCATAAGGATTGGGCGAAGAAGCTAGATGAAGCTTTATGGGCTTATCAAACGGCTTATAAGACTCCCATGGGATGTCTCCTTATCGGTTAATATATGTTAAGGCTTGTCATTTGCCAATTGAGTTAGAACATAAATCTTATTAGGCTATTCATTCTTTGAACTTTGATGCAAATCAAGCCGGTAAAAATAGGTTGTTGCAAATATCTGAATTAGATGAAATTGGGTCTATGGCTTATGAAAATGCTAAGATTTATAAAGAGAAAACTAAGAGGTGGCATGATATGAAAATTAAAGCCAAAACTTTTAATATTGGTGATAAAGTGCTTTTGTACAATTCTCGGTTACATTTGTTTCCGGGTAAGTTAAAATCACATTGGTATGGACCATTCACCGTTATTAATGTCTTTAGTAATGGAGCATTAGAGTTAAGGAGTTCTAAGAATAATGAGTTTAAAGTTAATGGGCAGCGTTGTAAATCATATTTGAGATGGGATGATACCATTCAAGAGCAATTTATGAACGACCCTACACCCTAGTTATTCTTCTTGACTTTGGTTTTATTCTTGACTTTTGACTGTATTTTAGTTAAGTATTAATAAATACAGATGAATGTTTAAGTTTAATGTTAAGTATATACTATAGTAAAGTAGTGTTAAGTTGATGAAATGCATGAAAAGCTGTAATTCAAGTGAATCGCGATCGTGACGATTAATCATGATCGCGACATCTGGATTTTTAGATTTTTGACTTTCGGTTATTTTTGCTTTAAACTGGCCATATTCTAGATATCTTGTTTCTTATTAATAATGATATCCAAGATGCGGTGTTCGAGTACTTGCAGTACCTCGGTTGGAGTAAGTTTGGGGCAATGTTATTCCCCCAGAAAGATATTTATGTATTGGAGATGTTATGCACATTCCAGTTTTTGGATAATACAAGGAGTAATTTTCTATTTTGTAACAATGGAGTCGAATATACCGTAGGGTACGACCAAATGTCTGAGTGGTTTGGTTTTCCAAAGGAAAACTTGGCTATTATGCCTTCTAGTTTCAAACCGGACAGCATTTGGAATTCCTTGACGGGTTTGCATTGTTATGTGTCGAGCCATGCTTCAAATAAACTTATTCAAGATGAGGCAATGTTGTACTTGCACAAGTTCCTTGCACATTCATTATTTTGCAGGGTGGATAGTTCCATTGTTCGTCCCGCTGATCTTTTTGTTTTAGAATGCACATTTAGGGGTACTCCCATTGATTCATGCAACATTCTCTTCAATGCCATTAACAATGCATCGAAGCAAAGATATGGGCCGATTGGTGGTGTAAATATCATGACCACAATAGTAATGGGTGCAAGGGGAGAACTTCCATGTTGTGTTGATTCGAGAGCTTGTGTCAATTTCCTTGATGGTATGGTGATGATTCAAGAAGGAATTTCTAAGGTGGATAATCTAGGACGTCACATATTCCTGCCTTATATGGAACGCCTTATGAATCATTGGCCATTGATGACAAAGGAAAAGACCCAATTGATGACTCTCTGATAAATTAGGAGGATGGTCCTGAACCTACAAGTACAATGCATTGCATGGACCGGATTAGAGAGTTGCAATATGAAGTTAACAATACGCGTAGGACACTCTTCCAAATGCGTCAAGCACATAAGTCCTTGAAGAATGAAATCCTTTCCTGGGCTAACAATGTTAACTTCACATTCACTCCGTGTTCATCCTTGTCATCCAAGGAGTGATTCTACTTTTACCTACATATGTCTATATATATATATATATATATATATATATATATATATATATATATATATATATATATATATATATATATATATATATATATATATATATATATATATCTAGTGTGGTGTGCTTATCTATATCTAATTCTTCTTCTAAGTGTGGTTTTCTTTTCTTTTCTTATTCTTTATACAAGGAGGACCTTATGTTCTTCAAGTGTAGGGGAGGGATATGAAGAAGAATATAATATTTGCTCTTGCATAAATAAATATAATGTTTGTTGTTGCATAAATAAATCTAATTTGGTGTGCAATTTATAAGTTTTTGTTGTTTTCATTGAAAAATAAGGTTAAAATTATCCTAATTCAATGAGAATAACGATCGTGATACATGCGAATCACGATCGTGATGCATGTTGCGATCGTTATTGAGCAAATCAAAGAAAAAGGAAATAAAGATAAAGCACGAGTCATGATCGTGACCATCCATCGCAATCGCGACTTAAGTGCACAAGAAGGTGAAAACTTTATGTTTCCAAATCGCGATCGTGACATGAGTGTCACGATCGCAACTCAGTTTTTTTCATATGAAATTTTTTGTGTTTCGTGTAGATCACGATCGCGACCTGGGTGAAAGTTAAACGGTCCATTTTTACATTCAACGATAATTTGGCTCTAATTTTCAAAATTTGACCGTTGGGGCAGTAAAAACGTGTTCCTATTGGTTAATAACTATAATTGATTAATATTTTTATTATATTTAATGAATTAAATTGGTGAAAGGATGTGTCTTTTAGTGAAATTCACTATGAATAGGACTCCCTTTCTTTGTTGTTATTCACAAACCAAATTCTTCTAATAGTATACTTCCTTTACAAATCAGACTACTAAAAAATCCTTTTCATCTTTTATCTTTCAAGTCAATATTTTCAAAACCCTAGCCAAATTATTTTCTATGCCGAGGCAAAAGAGAATTGCTACCAAGAAGGGCCAAAGTTCTTCATGAACTCCTCAACTGGTGGATTTGGGTGAGACCTATGGTGCAAACTTCCTAATTTGTAATGAAAAGGAAGGGCGGCAATTCACAAGATTCAAAAACATTGAAATCATCGATATGTTTTTCCTTGATGAGGTCTTTATGACAAATAATGGAATTCATGATGAGATAAAGAGGTTTTTAAATGTTCTTGGGCTTTCAACATTTGCTTCAATGTTTTTTCCACTAAACCGTGATTGGATTTTGGAGTTGTTGACAACTTTTCGCTATGTGGATAAAAACCGAATGGCTATTATCTTCCCTAATGAAGGTAATGAGTACACGGTTGGTTATGAAGAGATGACTAATTGGTCTGATTTTCCTATAGAAAGTAAGGGATGGCGTTATCCATTTTCTGAATATAACCCACATCCTTTTTGCAAAAGTATAACCGGGTTAGAGAAATACTCAGCAAAGAATTCGCCAAACCATTTGATTAAGAATAATGCGCTTCTCTATTTGCACAAGTATTTGTGCCATTCTATTTTTTGTAGGGTGGAAAGCAATAAAGTGCAAACAAAAGACTTATATGTCTTAGATCAAACCGTGAAAGGAAGAAAAGTGGATTACACGTGTGAGCAGACGACCTTTTTCGGAACGCGCGGTGAAGCAGGAACCGGGGATTTTCTTTTTGGGTCTTGGTGTTTTGGTTTTGAAAACGGGTTGTAATCTTTCTTAGGGAAACCTTTCATTTTATTGAAAAAGCCTTTTTGTAGAAAACTTAATTTTAGGCATGAATTTTAGAAAACAAGCTTTTTAGAAAATCCCATTTTAGCTTAAAGGTCTCGAAATGCGAATTTCGAGATTAGATACAGAGTCGCCACCCGGATCAGCTCATCCGGGAAATTCCGGTACAGCTCCCTACTAAGTGTAGACGCAATACCTAATCCAGAGATTCGAGGTTCGGGCAACATATCTACTAATCCTTCATAATATGACATTTCATTCACTTAATTCTACTCATTTTACCTCTTCTTTTATTATTAGCCAATGCTCATACATATGACATAAATATAAAACCAAAATAAAAATTCGAAAAAGTAAAAGTGCGGAAAAGTAAATCAGAGGCCAAATTATACAACCCGAGAAAAAGAAAAACTCTCATCCTCACCTTTTACAATCGCCTATTATACACGATGATCTAGAAAATTACAATCGCCTATATACACGATTTAATCTATAAAATACATTCAAAAATAAAAATAACACAAAAATAAAAACTGCATCCAAATACGGTTAGCACAGATAAATAAATCACAACAAGGACTCATATAAGACAGAACAGGGATATTTTAGGAAACGGGGTCATGCAAAGGGGGTAACCAGGTCGACCCGACCGGTCGGCCCGGTTAGACCTGGAAAACGGTTTTTTAAACGCCCTGTAGGTTTTATGGATGAAAAATCAGTTTTAAAAGCGATTTGGCTCATTTACATGCATTTATCCAACTTTAGCGGGCCGGATATCCCGGGACCCGGGGGTCCCGTTCGTGTGTGGGCCTAAAACATACATCCATCTAGGGTCCAAAAGTATGCAAACACGCCAAAATTCATTTTTCAATGTGAAAAGGATGCAAAATTACAAGTTTGGGGCCCAAAAGGGCAAAACTGTAATTCTGCCCATATTACAGCCGCGCCCCTGTAGGCTACAGCCGCGCCCCTGTAGCTTACAGCCGGGCGGCTGTAATGCTCTAGAATCGATTCCGACTTATTTTTCGTGTTTTCGAAGATCATTTTGCAAAGTTTGATGATTTTAGGCAATCCGGGACTTCTGGAAAAATACTAAAGCCAACAGAAAAGATCCGAAATGGACCAAATCGAATCTGGAAGTCCCTAATCGCTCAAAATCACCAAATTCGTCACATCCGCTCATAAAAGAAAGAGAACATGGAATCGAGGCATGCACAGATGTGATTGGATCGACAACAGATGTGAAAAACACATTTAATTGAAGCGTGGGAGCGTTACCGATCGATTTGGGCCGATGGAGCTTCGGCCCCTGTAGGTTACAGCCGCACCCCTGTAGGTCACAACCGCGCGGCTGTAGATTACAGCCGGGCGGCTGTGATTACATGGGGCGGCTGTAATCACAGAAAACCCAAAAAAAAACATAAAAATCCACAAAAAGTATTACAGCCGCGCCCCTATAGGTCACAGCCAGGCGGCTGTAGGTTACAGCCGGGCGGCTGTGATCTTGTGGGGCGGCTGTAATCAGAAAACTCCCATAGAACAGAAGAAAAAATGGAAAATGACCACAGTCGTGCCCTTGTAGGTCACAGCCGCGCGGCTGTAGATTACAGCCGGGCAGCTGTGATCTTTGATGGGGCGGCTGTAGTCCAAAAAAAAAACAGTCAAATGCGAAAAAACTCAAATCATGCAACAGAATCACAACCAGGATGAATACAATGGATTTTTAGGCCTCTCAAAAAATTACCTTGTATGTGTTCCAGCGCTTGGACCACAAAAAAGATTTTTGGATTCCGGAAAACTTCCCGCAGTCACAGACGACCCGAGCAAAGTGCGTTTCCCGAACCTCGAACGGAACCCCGAGGAAAATTCAAGGATTGGTTTTTCGGTGTTCTCTTTTCCTCTAACTTTTCCCCTCTTTCTTTCTTTTTCTTTTTTTTTTTTGTCTAAATTTTATTTTATTTTTTTTGTATTGAAAACCTTAAGAAAAGCTATATGATTTTTTTTTCTCTTTTTCTCCCTTTTTTCTGTTTTTTTTCTGCCTCCCCTCTGCCCTAATTCCCAAATAGAAACCTTAAATATCTCCTGTTTTGGAATTAAATCGGAATTAATTGCTGATTTTGTCAAAAAAGGAAAACTGAACATTACAGCCGCGCGGCTGTAGTTTACAGCCGGGCGGCTGTAGCATGAAAAATTCCTATTTTGCTCAGAAACCGAATTAAATGCTGATTTCGCCCAAAAAAGGAAATAATGAGATTACAGCCAGGCGGCTGTAGATTACAGTCTGGCGGCTGTAATGCCCAAAAATTACATTTTCACTTATTTTCTTTGGTTTATTCTTCGGTTCTCTTAAATATTCGCTCAAATTTTCCAGGTTCCGTACTAGGACTTGTCACACACCTCTGGGCTATCCGGGACATTTCCGACGCCATTTTGGTCGGTCCGGATCCGCTTCACGTTTATGCGTGAAAAAAAGGTAATAATAGCTTTCATCACCAAGGTCGGGAAAAATCCGTGCTCACAGGCTGCCCCTCGCGCGACCAAAGTCGACTTAAATGGGTGCTTATGTCTGATTCGAGTTTAGTCTCGCGATAGGGAGCACGGTGAGAAGGAAAAGGGAACATACCTGAGGGGTTCTCCTCATGCCGACTTGTTTGGGTGTACACAGGGACTTGTCTTGGTTGCTTTTGAGACAGTGGTCTTGCCTAAATTGATTTGATTTTTTCTTTTCTTTCAAGGTCTTGCTTCGGTTCTGATACGAAGTATAGGACTTTGCCCGAGTTGTTCCGACGTTATCTAGGGTCATACTTAGACTTCATTGTAAGGCAGAGGACTGTGCCCAGATGTCGTTTGATTCGCCAGGGACATGCTTCAACTCCATCGTGAAGCAGAGGACTTGCCCAGATCATGTTTGACTTGCCAGGGACATGCTTCGACTCTATTGTGAAGCAGAGGACTTGCTCGGATCATGTTTGACTTGCCAGGGACATGCTTCGACTCTATTATGAAGCAGAGGACTTACCCAGATCGGATTCTCCTTTCCATTCGGTGCCTACGAAAGGGAAGGGTATTTTTGTAATTTTACAACTTGGGAAGTTGACGTTCCTTGAAGTAAGGAGACTTTGGGCGTTTGGTCTTTTGCAGTGCTTATGTCACAAAAGAAACGGGGTTTTTAGTGATCTGGTGTTCCCCTCTTTGTGGGAAGGGGTATTTCGGTCATTTGACAGCTTGGTGGCCGGCAGAAGGAATCTCGGCCATTTCGACCTTAATGGAGCTTGTGTCATTAAGGGGAGGAATATTTTGGGTGACTTGGTATTCCATATAGCTCATATCGCTAAAGGGAAAGTGTTTTGGCCATCCGGTGGTGTGGTTATTACCCGAAGGGCGTTTTGGACATTTCACTTCTTGTGAAGCATGTGTCACTTGAAGGAGAGGATAATTATGACGTCACGGCGCTCTTGTAGCCGGCAAGTTGGTTCTTTGGCGGCTTGAGAATTTTGGTCAACACTTAAAGCTTTGAAGTCGTTTTGGGCGCATATTCGTTCCTTGATCGATAATTTTGGAAACAAAAATTTTTGCCCCTTCGATCAAGAGCGAATTTGAGCCCAAAATCCTGTTCTTTGATGCCTGCAAAATAAGAAAATTACCTTTCTCAGAGTCAAATAGACATAAAATAAATTTCGGAAAAGAAAAATGAAACAAATTTTAAAGGGAAGGAAGCTACAGCCGCGCGGCTGTAGCAGCTACAGCCGCTCGGCTGTAGTGGTAGGTGGGGATGAGTTTATAAGAGCCACACTATGTGGTAGCCCCCATTTACCCATTTTGGCCGAAAATACTCTCCTTTTTGGCAATTTTTCTTGCTCCCAAGCCGAAACCATGAGGCGAAAGATGCTTAGAGTCCTCCATCCCTTCCCGGCTGCTCAACCCGTGTTTCAAACTCGGTTTTCTATCCCGGAAGGAAACTTTACTCTACCCTTTGAACCCACTGAGTGTATTTATGGGTTAAAAGAGGAGGATGCATACTGTGGAGTGAAGATCGACGACCCGGTGCCCATTTTACTCCAAGTTTCGAACCATGCTTACACAAATCCGGTTAGTTTTCTCAAACTTTCCCACTTTTTCCAAGTTTCCAATTTCTGCAAAATTGAGGAAAATATGTGAAATTGATGCATGATTTAAGTAGATTATGCCCCTAGGATGATTAATTGTTGGTTTGGCTCGAGTTAGGACGAGATTTAACTGAAAAAACGAAAAAAATTGAGTTGGGCTGAAAAAATGCAGCTATAGCCGCCCCACCTTTGATCACAGCCGCGCGGCTGTGATCATATGGGTTACAGCCGGGCGGCTGTAGCCCTACAGCCGGGCGGCTGTAGTCCTACATTTTTAAGGCAACCCCATTTTTTCGATTCAAATAATGTTTCTTTGATTTTTATGGCGTGTATGCATTCTAAAAAGCTCATAAACTCCCTGATTATTAATTTTGTAGTCGAGGTCTGGCCATTGTGGTTGCAAATCCATCACAGAGGCTTTAAAGTGGTATAGGCGTCTCCTTCAAGGGGTGAAGGATATTGTGAACTCCACCGGCCTGCACCGACTTGTTCGCAGCATGTCAATCACCATTCCTCGCACAAGTCGGGGGCTTTTGGCCGCACTATTGGAGAGGTGGATGGACTCTACCCACACATTTCATTTCCCTTCCGGGGAATACACCATGACCCCGGAGGATGTCGTTGCTATTACGGGCCTTCCCTTCTCGGGCCAGACGATTCACTTCAATCAAGTTTTCGTGCATGGCGAACATCATCAGGAGTTGATATCCACGTTGATCGGGATTAGTTCTCCCGAGAGCCGGATCCAATGTAGTAGGCTCCTCGAGTACTAGCTCGGGCGGCAGCGTACGCTTCCGGAGGGAACCACCTTTGATGCTGGTGATGAAAGGAAGTACGCTAGAGCGTACCTGTTGCATGCTCTATCCACCACTCTTTTCCCCACAGGCCGGAGCAATGTGAATCTGGCTCTATTGCCTTCATTGATCGACTTGAAGGCTGTGAGGACCCTTAATTGGGCTCGGGCTAGATTGGCCCAACTTTATTATGCTCTAGATCTTTGCGCCCGGGGCTCCCATAAGGAGTTGAAGGCCTTTTGGATTCTGCTGCACGTGAGTGTCTTGAAATTTTTTTTTTTTTTTTTTGCTGACTTGCTTTAAATTTTCCCTCGCAGATTTGGGTCTATGAGTATCGCTTCGTCCCTCCCCCGATCGTGCAGATTCCTGAAGGGGTCACTTTGGTTGAATTCCCCCGCCTCCGCCGTTACATGGGATACGTCTGGAGCGAGGTGGATAAGAACCAGGAGGAGTGCCGGCAGGCTCTGAGAGATGTGACGTTCGAGGGGGTATGATAATAATTTTTTTTTTTTTTTTACAATTGACGAGCTCCTCAATTTCAGATTGTCAAGGCCCCTTGGAGTCGGAAAGGGGAAAATTTGCCCCAGCAGCTTGCTGATGCGCAGGGGCTCACGAGCAAACGCTTCGTGATGGAGTGCCCCTCCGGCCAGGAGTGGTTCTTAGGGGAGAGGACTTGCGACTGGCGCTCTGGTCCCGGGGCGCGTAGGATCCCGGCTGCCCTGCCAGTAGGGTTATTCTGGCCTCATCTGCTGTCCCTTGAGTCGCACCCAGACCTCTATGGTGTCGGATATGAGGCAGGCAGTGTAGATGGGGATTATAGCCACTTCATCACCGTCCACTTGCTCCCACCATCCGCTGATGCTAGTGCTAGCGCTGGGGTAATGGAATTTCCTCTTTTCTCTCTCTCTTTTTTTTTTCTTTTTTTTTCAGTTAACGCTGTGGTGCTTGATTGACCCCAGCCATCTTCCCGGGGTAGACGGGCACACGCTTCTTCATCAGCTAAGGGGAGAGGAGGTAGGTCACGTCCCGCTGGTCCCAGGGCCGCTGGTGTGGATTCTGCTGCCATTGCGGAGGATATTCTGATCCCTAATTTCCAGGCTCCTCTGGCCCCCGATCTCGGATACGTGCATGGTCGGCTTGAATTCCCGATCGAAGACTCCATTCAGTTGTATGATGACTTCCAGCAATCTTATCGGGCTGATCTGCATCTGCAAGACCATAATTTTCCAGAATCTATTCCTTCTGACACCACACATGTGAGTATCTCTTTGTTAATCTATTTTCCCCTTTTTCTGTCATTAGCTGATACTCTGAATCCCAACTTTTGTTTTTGCAGATTCCAGTGATGCAGGGTATGTACATGGGTCAGGCCATTAATGCGCTGAGGGCGCTCTCTTTCTGAGACAATTCTGCTAGGACAGTAAGTACCTGCACAGAATGATATGCTTATGTCTGGATGTATGCATTGTATGCATGGATGCATATGCGATGTTTTTCATGTTTTGTTTTAATGCAGACGACGATCGGGATAGAACGTCGTGAGTCCGCTCGCTTGAGGATCGAGAACGACCGATTGCGGCGTTGAGTCACCGAGTTGGAGATCATGAACCAGACCTTCAGAGACTAGGCAGGCGATTGGAACATCGAGATGGGAGGGGCAGACGATGACGACGCCGATGATGATGATGATGAGGCAAAAGATGATGAGGATGACGATGATTCTTCTTAGCACATATCGGGTCCTGGTGTGGATCTGACTTAGTTTTGTATTGGATATGTCTGATGTATATAACTTTTGTATGACACTTGTACTTCTTATCCATGTATTTTCTCGCCTTCTCTTACATTTTATCACTCCTTTGTTCAATTTGGTCCAATCCGGGACGCATCTTGGCGCCTTTATACTTCGTTTCCATTGAAAGGCGATCTCCAGAACCCTTATTTTTGTAATCAGAAATCATAAAAGGCCATAGATAAGGGATTATCTGAACTACAGCCGCGCCCCTGTAGCTATTACAGCCGCCCCACATATTACAGCCGCGCCCCTGTAGCAGCTACAGCCGCCCCATGCCAAAAATTCAATCCCACATCGATTTTCAAGCTTTCTTCAGCACAGTCGAGCCCCTGTAGACATTACAGCCGCCCCATCCATTACAGCCACGCCCCTGTAGGCTACAACCGCGCCCCTGTAGAAGTTACAGCTGCCCCATGCCAAAAATTCAATCCCACATCGATTTTCAAGCTTTCTCCAGCACAGCCGAGCCCCTATAAATGTTATAGCCGCCCCATGTACTACAGCCGAGCCCCTGTAGTGCATTACAGCCGCCCCGCATACTACAGCTGCCCCACTTATTTTTCAGCCCTTCCTCTTCTTCCGCTTCTCTTTTAACATGGATTAGCTTAGAGGACGACTCCGAGGCTACTGGGGTACGCTCCGCTCTTCTAATTGGGCCCTACTTGCACCCTTTAACTTGCAGTATCTCAGATATTACATCGCTTTGACCCCGAACCAGGTCTTCTTGGACGCAGCTGTCAGCTTTTGGGATCCAATGGATCATGTGTTCCGTTTCTCCGGTCAAGAGTTATGCCCCTTGATAGAGGAGTTTAGTGCCATTCTCTGTGTTCCCTGCCCCCAGGGGGTCCAGTTGGCTGTTCCTGACCCTGATTATGATGATGCCCGCACATTCTTAAGCCAGTTCACTCCTTCAGTGGGCGGCATAAGTCGTGCACTTACTGGTAGGTCTACCTCATCCAGACTTAGTCTTTCTATCATTGCTGACTTGTGTTTTGCTTTATCTCCCACTGCCCCTAGGTGGGCTCCACTGATGAGTCTGTTACTGACGGCTTGCTATCTGTGCGAGTCCCAAGATGATACTTGTGGTCTTAGGCTAGCTTTAGTGGTGACTCAGGTGTCTCAGGGTGCATCTTTCATGGGGGTTGTTCTGGCTGAGACCTTGATATACTTAGACTCCATCCATTCTGATTCTCCTATCGAGAGCCGTGGATCTCTCTTCCTGCTTCAGGTATGTTTTAGTTCTCCTTTTTTTTTTTTTTTTTTTTTTTGAACTCAAACATTCATAACCGCCTGCAGATTTGGCTGATGGAAAAGCTATGCCTCTTGAGTCCTCCTCCACCTCATCCGAGATATGCTCCGAAGCGCTATTGGTCTCGGCACATCGAGCTTCCAGATTTCGGTTTCATGTCCATGGATCATTGGTTCGACTGGCTAAGGAGGCGATCTGATGCCTTTATCCGATGGGTCTGCCCTTGTTGGGATATTACTGATGTGACTACTGAGACCTGGGCCGGAGGAGTTCAGTTGCTTGGGTTGACCCGTGTGACTTTCTACTCTCCTGCCCGGCTGTGCAGGCAGTATGGGTAGCTGCAAGGGGTTCCTCGATCTTTGTGCACTATTGAATGCGGGGTGTTTACATCACCGTGGCCTCGGCATGTGCAACACCAGTGGATGCACCCTACTCGTACTGAGGTCCTGATGATAGTCTTGCCTCCATAGAGACAGATGCTTGCTACAGGGCTTGGTTGGCAGATCTGGTCGGCTGTCCCACCCGGCAAGGACGTGATGCGCTGATGCTGCGGTATCTTGGCCTCTAGATGATTAGGATTGATTACTGTTGTATGAATTTTTTTTTTCTTTTTTTTTTTCATAGGTCGCCCTTTTTGGGTTTTCGGCCTATCGGACTGTCTTTATTTTTGCCTGAACTGCCCATTTTTGGGTTTCCAATCCAGCAGACCTTACTTTATGTCCTATCTTTTGCATAGACCGCCCATTTCGGGTTTTCAGCCCATCGGACTAATGTTTTTTTTTTTTTTTTGAATGGATGTGAGATATGTGGAATATACATAAAGATAAATATGCACAGAATAATATGAATTACAGATGAACTTGCGACATTTAAACGAATAAAACCGAACATTCATTCATTCATTCATATATAATGTTTTAGCACAATGTACATCGAATGATGAAATGAAACTAAGGACAGAACTATCGATGGTATAAGTCTCGACCGAAGCCACGCTTGCCACCAACCAGTCTTTGCAGATTTTCCAGTTGATGATCCTTACCTCTCTCTCCTAATTTCTGCATGGATCGCCTTTTCGGTTTTCGACCTATCGGACTATCCTAATTTTTGCGTGGACCGCCTTTTTGGTTTTCAATCCACCGGACTTTTTTTTTTTTACACGTAGTAGTGTTTCAGCTTGTCCTGATTGATGGGGTTGACAAATTCGTTCCCGTCCATATCCATGATTTTTGCAGCACCTTTCGAAAGCACCCTCTTAATTACATATGGACCTTCCCAGTTCGGCTTGAATTTCCCCCGCACATCTGTGTTGGTCTGTTTCATCTGCTTGAGTACCAGATCCCCTGCCTTAAATGGACGCTTCAGATGGCGAACCTTGTTGTTGTATGCCCTAGCCATCCGCTGTTGGTACATTTGCAACCGATCTAAAGCCTGAAGACGTTTTTCGTCAATCAGTGCTAGTTGTTCATATCTCGACTGAAGCCAATCAGACTCCGGTAACTGTGCCTCCATGACCACTCTTAACGATCTGATTTCCATCTCCACCGGTAATACTGCTTCCATCCTGTAAACCAGTGAATATGGAGTTTCTCCAGTAGGGGTTCTGATGCTTGTCCGATATCCCCACAAAGCCAATGGTAACATGTCGGCCCAATCTCTGTAGGTTACCACCATCTTTGATAAAATCTTCTTGATGGACTTATTGGCCGCTTCCACCACCCCATTGGCTTGTGGGCGATATGGGGATGACTTGTGGTGCTCGATCCCCTTCTCTTGGAATAACTGTGCTGTTACCCCTTGGAATTGTACCCCGTTATCGGTCACGACATGATGAGGAACCCCATATCTTGCGAAGATGTTCCTTTCTATAAATTTGGCCATCTTCTTGGCAGTGATATTCGCGAATGATTCTGCTTCGACCCACTTGGAAAAATAATCTACAGCCACAACGATGAATCGGTGCCCATTCGAAGCAGGCGGCCATATCTCTCCGATTATGTCTATACCCCATGCTGCGAATGGCCATGGAGTCGAGGACACTTGAAGTTCAAGCGGGGGGAGATGATTGAGGTCTCTATACACTTGACATTCGTGGCATTTCTTAACTTCCTCGATGCAATCGGCTTGTAGAGTGAGCCAAAAGTATCCTTGCCTCAGTATCTTCTTTGCTAGAGCCAAACCATTCATGTGCGGGCCACAAGCGCCGGAATGTATCTGTTTCATAACCGCGACCGCTTCCTCCTCCGTGATATATTTCATAAGAACTCCGTTAGCCGTTCTCTTGAAAAGTTGATTCTCAAATATCCGGAACTGTGCTGCTAACCTCCTGAGGGAAACCTTATCAGATTCATTGGCGCCTTCAGGATATTGGCCGTTCTGGATGAACAATAGAATATCATAATACCAAGGGCGTGCCTCAATAGTTGCCACCGTATTGATTGACAAATAGCATGGGTTCTAAGCGATTTCTAGGATGACCGGCTGTATTGGTTGTTTTCGGGGGCCTTCCCACATTGACGACAACGTGGCCAAAGAGTCTGCCATCTGATTCTCCTCCCTCGGTACATGTCGGAATTCACATTGACTGAATACCTTTGCCCTTTCCCAAACCAACTCGAGATAGGGTCGAAGCGACTCTTCCTTTATTTCCCAGTCTCCGGTTACTTGCCGAATCACCAAGGCTGAATCCCCGATAACTAGTACTTCGTTTGCCCCCAGTGTGATCAAGCCATCAATACCAAAAAGACATGCTTCGTATTCGGCCCCATTATTGGTCACTGGAAAGTCAAGTCGCCTTGCCAGAGGGATGATTTCTCCTTCGGGCGTGGCAATGATTACCCCCAAGCCTGCGCCATGTTTATTCACCGCCCCGTCAAAGTACATCACCCACCTATTCAACTCCTCTTCCACCACCGCCAGCTGTTCGTCGGGAAATTCTAAGTTCTCCACATAGTCTGAATCTATTGGCTGGTTAGCGAGGAATTCTGCTACGGCTCTTCCCTTGATTGTCTTCCTCGTCACGTATTCTACGTCGAATTCTGACAACAAAAGCAACCACCTCGATAACTTTCCCGCTAATACCGGAGCTTGGCATAAGTACTTCATGGGGTCCACCTTGGCCATCGCCTGAACCTTGTATGACTGGAAGTAGTGTCTTAACTTCTTTGTCAACCATACCATAGCAGCACAAGTTTTCTCTACTATCGTATACCTACTCTCATACTCTAGTAGCTTCTTGCTCAAATAATAGATCGCATGCTCACGCCCATCCTCTTGTTCTTGTACTAGCATGGCCCCCACAGAAATCTCTTCGATGACTAAGTACAGAATCAAAGGCTTGCCTGATATTGGAGGTTTTAGAACTGGGGGATTCATCAAATAAGTCTTAATTTTATCAAAGGCTATCTGACACTGCTCGTTCCATTTCACAGGCTGGTTCTTCTTCAGCAGTCTGAAAATTGGCTTGCAAACTGTCGTCAATCTCGCAATAAACCGACTGACATACTGTAGTGACCTGAGAAACGACCTTACTTCCTTCTCTGACTGTGGTGCCGGCATATCCCTAATGGCCTTAATCTTGTCCGGATCCATCTCAATCCCTTTCTGGCTGACTACATGACCAAGCAACTTCCATGAAGTGACACCAAATACACATTTCTTCGGGTTGAGGCGAAGATTGTACTTCTCGATCCTATTTAAAAATCTATCCAGGATGGCTGGATGCTCCTCCCGGGTCATCGACTTCACCAACATATCGTCCACATAAACCTCGACCTCTTTGTGGATCATATCGTGCAGAAATGTCGTGACCGCCCGCTGATAAGTTGCCCCAGCATTCTTCAAACCAAAAGGCATAACTCTGTAGCAGTAAACTCCCCATTCTGTGATGAAGGCTGTCTTTACTTTGTCGACCACATTCATTAAAATCCGATTGTATCCCGAAAACCCATCCATGAAGGAATACATGGCTGCCCTGGCGGCCCTGTTAATAAGAACGTCGATATGCGGGAGTGGGAAGTCGTCTTTGGGGGACGCCTTATTCAGATCACGGTAATCCACACAAACCCTTACTCGACCATCTTTCTTTGCAATCGGTACGACATTGGCCAACCATTCTGGATATTCTACCACTTCTAAGAACTTGGCTTTTATCTGTTTGGCTACTTCTTCCTTAACTTTTTCAGGTCATTCTGGTCGAAGTCATCTAAGTTTCTGCTTAACCGGTTTCATCTTCGGATCTGTCGGGATTCTATGCTCTGCAATCTCTCTGTCAACCCCTGGCATGTCGTCGTAGGACCAAGCGAATGCTTTGACGTGTTTCTATAGGATTTTTACAAGTTCTTTTCTCTCATCAGGCATGAGGTCTTTCGAGACGGATACCATCTTTGGTTCATCATCTGTCCCTAGGTTCATTTCATGCAATGATGCATCATGTATGCTAAAGACATTAAATGAATGTTTGTATGTATGCACAGTTCCATCCGGAAAAACATCACACAAGTAAGCAAAATCAGATTTTATTGCATTGTGTGCCTTATAGGCAGAATTGTTCACATCAAAAATAGAAAAAGCAGATACATTCAAAAAATTTCCATCCTCCATATGCGGAGGGTCTTCATCAACAGCAGCACAGTCGACCTCTTCGAACAAGTATCCCAGGTCTCCTTCCAGGTCTTCTTTCTGTTTGTCATTCAACTCTTCCTCTGTCATCTGAGCCTTGCCTCTCATAACCAGCTTGGTAAGTTCCTTTACCGCTTCTTCCACCAGGTCCTCATGTGTTTTTCCCATAGGCGATGTCTTCTCTGCAGCACCCTTGCTTGGTTTCATCAAGGTGGACAGTGCTCTCGTAATGGCCCCCATAGCCACTTCCATCTCGCTTCTCACCAGATCCGTCTTCTTGAAAGCTTCTCCCTTGTTCCCGAATTCAACCCTGACTTGGTCAACATCTTTCTGAAAATGAACCCCCTTGTTTCCACTTTCAGCTTCGACACGCAGCATGTTCACAACCGGTTCTACTCCATACTTGCTGAAATCCACCACATCAGCAAAGATTTCAAACCCTGGGAGCTGACCTCCCTCTACAATTACCAGCTCAGGAGTCCCATCATATACTGATTCTATGGCCCGGACAAAAATATCCACTAGATTCACACTCTTCCTTTCTCGCTTGGTCCTTCCTTCTTGATACCCCAGCCCGAATTGTCGGTACTTCCCAGCCTCTATGTTGAATTCAGGGATTCCTTGTTCCTTGGCCCCTAATCCCTTTCCTGGCTCATAATTCTGTTTGGCAAAATACCTGTGAATCTAGTCCGGAAACTCAGGCTTATCAGCAATCACAGCAACCTGAAACTCAGTCATTGGCTGCTCGGTAGCACTCAATGCGGCTACAACAGAAGGTTCATCCGCTTCCACCGTCACTACTTTCCCTCCGATTAAGAACTTTATTTTCTGGTGCAAAGTCGATGGAACTCCACCTAAAGCATGGAACCATGGTCTTCCCAAGAGTAAGGAGAAGGTGACAGGAATATAAATCACGGTAAACAACACCTTTGATTTAACCTCCCTTACTTTAACTTCCGTTTCAAAGGTCCCTAAGACAGCTCTTTTGCTATCATCATAAGCTCTGATTACAGTGTTGGACCGGCATAGAGCTTCAGGACTCACTCCCAGGAAAGGGAGGACCTGAGAAGGACAAATATTCAAGGCCGAGCCATCATCCACCATCACGCTCGGCATTATTTTATCCATAATTTCCACCCTCAAATACAAGGCCCTATTATGATTCACACCCTCAGGTGGGAGGTCTTCTACCCCAAAACTGATCTCCGGGGCCTTATTAACCTTCAACTCTGCTCCCCTTATCATTACACACACCTCATCGGGGGACATGGTGGGGTTAGCATCCATCTCCATCAGTTGCTTCACCACCGCTTCTCGGTGTCTCTTGGATTCCATAAGTAAGTGCCACACACTGGCACTGGCCGGTGTCCTCTTCAGCTGGTCCACAACCATATCTTCTTCTTTAACCATTGGGCTATTGTTCTGCACTGGTGTTGTGTTCCTTCTTGGGGGTGCTGGAGGTGGTGCACTAATGGGTTGATAAACCCTGCCGCTCCTAGTGATGTGCATCACCGGCCCATCTTTCTCTATTACCGTCCCTCTTCTTGTCTCCACCGGGTAAACTGGCTTCGACTCTTGCACCTCAAACTCATCGTACTCGTCTTTTGCCTCAAAGTCATCTAAATCAATCGGACCCATCTTGTCCCCTACCACAGCAGTCTGTTCTTCAAACACCTCTGACTCTTCTTCCCTTTCTACCAGTACGGCTCGCACACTCGGATTCGCCTTAATGATCTGGGCGAACACAAAATTGGCTGGCAAGCCCGACTGCACCATGTTTACTTGACTACCAAAGGTGGGGAGTGGATTTTTCTGCACATTCGGCTTCAGAGCCGGCTCTACTATCTTGCCATCTATAACCAGCTGCTTGATGGCTTTGATCAATTGGGTACACTCGTTCGTACGGTGACCCGTCATTACATGGTAAGAACAGAAATTATCTTTATCTGCCTCTGCCGGAGGCGAGAATGGCCTTAAACTCTACAGCACCCCTGCCTTCCTACACTTGGCAAAGATTCGGCTGACTGACTCAGCCCATGGACTGGTGATTCTTGGAACATTTGCTCTCCCTTGATTCACAGTAGCTACTTCGGCTTCCTGAGTTTCAATGGAGGCCGCCTTCGGTGTCGTCCTTGAACTAGGTCCTACCACAGTGGTCTTAGAACCTCCACTCTTGTATCCTTGGGAGTACCCCTGGTTGTTTCTATAGGAGCCTGAACCCTGCTTGCCCCTCTGTTCCTCTTCTTTGTATCGCTCGATACGTTTGGCAAACTCTACCACCTCATTGAAGGAGTGGAACCTCTTCAGCTTCATCTTGTCTTTATATTGGGGCAAGCTGCCATCCACAAGCTTCACAATTAAAGATTCTAATTTCGGAGCCCCATCCACCAAAACCTGTACATCCATCCATCGTTTGTAATATGCCGGAAATGACTCATTCGGCTTTTGGCGGATCCTCTCCAAATCCTCAAGAGTTGTCTCGACTTGGGTGTTGTAAGCATATTGTTTCACAAAAGCATCAGCTAAGTCTTCCCAAGTGGAACGGGTGTACAATGGCGTCTTCATGTACCACTTTGCTGCAGTGCCGCTCAAGGTAGTAGGGAACAAATTCAGAAGATGACCCTTTCCAATCCCCATACTAGTCATCAATCTCACATAGCTATCCAAATGGGCTTCCGGTGGCCCTTCTCCGGTGTAAGGAGGGAGGTATGGCATATGAAAACCAGCCGGGAGCGGTCCTTCCGCATCAGCAACTAATGTCGCGGGATTGGCACACTTGATAGGATTGAAGTGGACCATTTCTTTCAGCTTGGGCATCATAGCATCTATGTCCGAGAATTTCTGGTTGAGTCGTTTCTCCAGCATCGACTCAATCGAGGCTTCCTTCGCCTTCTCAAAAGCCTCATCCTCTTCGGACTGACGGTCCGGCTCTCTGTGATTAGCAACTCCGCCGATGCCGTTTGGAGTATTCCCCCCGGTTCCATTAGTGGCTTGCGCAGGTTGTCGTCCTCCATTTCCAACCGAGGTCTGGGCTGGCTGGACAACTGGAATAGGGAGGGTAGTCATAACCGCCTGCACCTGCTCCCTAAAGGTAGCCCTAAACTCATCTGAGCTTAAGAAGCTCCTCATAAAGGTGGCCATGTCGAAGGGCATGTTTCCACTGTTTCCACTATTTTCGTCAGCCATATCTGCTCTCTCAACCTCTTCTAACAACGCCTGACTGTCAATCGGTAGAGTGGGCAACTGAACTTCAACTTCTAAATCCGACCCTGAACTGATTCCTTCCACGATGACCGGTTCCGATTGAATTAACTGAACTGGTGTGTTTAGTTCTAATTCAACTCGAATTAACCTCCTCGAGATGCGACTCCAAACTGCACAATCAGCGTAAGGTTAGAATTTTGGATGGATGTCGTGGTCCTAGACTCGACACTCTAGATGGTACTTTTATGCTCATGTTCGGATGATGCCGCATGGATGTGGATGATGTCAAGGATGGTTTTAGTGCTTTTCTTTCTTTTGCTTCGGATGTTCCAAGTATACCCTATGCTATACACAAGACAATGCAACAACGTCGTGTGCGAGCCATCACACGGACAGAGGTTCGGTGCCTTTGGGGCACCTAGGGGATGTCGTGAAATGGTCGCATGTGTGCCGACACATGGACTAAAGTTTGACACTTTGTAGGTCAATGTAATGACATGAAATGTTCTTAAGGGAACCATCCCGCAGATGGACACTCGATGCTTTTATAGCATCTTAACATGAAGTGATGTCACATACAAGTCACGTGCGAATCAAAACACGGACAGCATTTCGGTGTTTGTGGAACACCTCACATGATTTAGGGGTGCTATGAAATGTCTTAATATGAAAACTAGCTCGGCACTCGTGGAGTACCTCAAATGAGTTGTTGATGTTATGTAACAATCCGACATGGATTGGGACACGCAAGCAAAACGAAGGCGTCTCCATGACACCAAATGTGAATGATCAAGATGTGGTGATTTCGTGTGATCCATCACACAAATGTGAGCTAAGACCATTGTGGTCTTCTAATAATGTAATGGGATGGCCAAATGCAAACTAGTGCACAGGCGGAGCACGGGTAGCCTTGGGGACTCCCGATATGTTATGATATGAAATGGTCGTGAAGGGCATACTTAGAACATCCTTACATTTTTATTGAAATGAAATGATGTGGATGCCTATGTCATACAAAAATGCAAATGGCTGCATAAGAACGTGGTTAGAATGTATGACACGCACGATGATGTCGTGTATGCTTTATGAATCCATGAGCACACAAGATGAATGTGGCACACAGAAAATGATTATGGCTGCACAAAAATATGGTTAGTATAATACACATGTATGAGGATGTTCAAAGATGGCTGCATAAAGAAAGTGATTAGAATACGGCATACGTATGATGCGTGTTTATGTCATATGAAAAGGTTAAAAATAAAACAACCACAGAGCAAACATTAGCACACACACAAAAATATGCTCACCTTCCAACCTTATTTCTCCATTCGATTGGTCTCGCATTCTTCCTAGGTATTGGGTCTCTTTGGCATCAACGGGGGATACCACAGGCGTACTCTCGATGTCCATTTTCAAGTATATGGTTTTGGTAATCCTAAAGGGAAGTTGCTAAGCCATTACATGAAGGTATGAGTCAAGCCAAGGGTCGTACTGGTCCCCATAGCGAAAATATACTCCTCACTTCTCCCCACTCAAAGGTCCAAACGAAGGGGTTCGTACAAGGCTATGAGTGGTTTACCTCCTCGGGTGCCTCCAATCCTAGCGGAAGAGGTAGGTCACCTTTAGAAATAAACCGGGTTTAAATGAGTGTTGGAGGGATTTAAGAAGAGAAAATGTCATGCTTTATGCAATGTGAATGAAATATTGAATTATGATTTAATAATCAACTATAAGTGAGGATGTACTTCAATTGTTGCCTAAGTTCCTTAAGTTTTTTGTGAAAACTCTTTTGAAGAAACCGTTAATCCCCAGCAGAGTCGCCACTGTGAGCGGACGACCTTTTTCGGAACGCGCGGTGAAGCGGGAACCGGGGATTTTCTTTTTGGGTCTTGGTGTTTTGGTTTTGAAAACGGGTTTTAATCTTTCTTAGGGAAACCTTTCATTTTATTGAAAAAGCCTTTTGTAGAAAACTTAATTTTAGGCATGAATTTTAGAAAACAAGCTTTTTAGAAAATCCCATTTTAACTTAAAGGTCTCGAAATGCGAATTTCAAGATTAGATACAGAGTCGCCACCCGGATCATCTCATCCGGGAAATTCCGGTACAGCTCCCTACCAAGTGTAGACGCAATACCTAACCCAGAGATTCGAGGTTCGGGCAACATATCTACTAATCCTCACTAATTTTTAATTATTATTTCATAATATGACATTTCATTCACTTAATTCTACTCATTTTACCTCTTCTTTTATTATTAGCCAATGCTCATACATATGACATAAATATAAAACCAAAATAAAAATATGAAAAAGTAAAAGTGTGGAAAAGTAAATCAGAGGCCAAATTATACAACCCGAGAAAAAGAAAAAAACTCTCATCCTCACCTTTTACAATCGCCTATTATACACGATGATCTAGAAAATTATAATCGCCTATATACACGATTTAATCTATAAAATACATTCAAAAATAAAAATAACACAAAAATAAAAGCTGCATCCAAATACGGTTAGCACAGATAAATAAATCACAACAAGGACTCATATAAGACAGAACAGGGATATTTTAGGAAACGGGGTCATGCAAAGGGGGTAACCGGATCGACCCGATTGGTCGGCCCGGTTAGACCTGGAAAACGGTTTTTTAAACGCCCTGTAGGTTTTATGGATGAAAAATCAGTTTTAAAAGCGATTTGGCTCATTTACATGCATTTATCCAACTTTAGCGGGCCGGATATCCAGGGACCCGGGGGTCCCGTTCGTGTGTGGGCCTAAAACATACATCCATCTAGGGTCCAAAAGTATGCAAACACGCCAAAATTCATTTTTCAATGTGAAAAGGATGCAAAATTACAAGTTTGGGGCCCAAAAGGGCAAAACTGAAATTCTGCCCATATTACAGCCGCGCCCCTGTAGGCTACAGCCGCGCGGCTGTAGGTTACAGCCGTGCCCCTGTAGCTTACAGCCGGGCGGCTGTAATGCTCCAGAATCGATTCCGACTTATTTTTTGTGTTTTCGAAGATCATTTTGCAAAGTTTGATGATTTTAGGCGATCCGGGACTTCTGGAAAAATACTAAAGCCAACAGAAAAGATCCGAAATGGACCAAATCGAATCCGGAAGTCCCTAATCGCTCAAAATCACCAAATTCGTCACATCCGCTCATAAAAGAAAGAGAACATGGAATCGAGGCATGCACAGATGTGATTGGATCGACAACAGATGTGAAAAACACATTTAATTGAAGCGTGGGAGCGTTACCGATCGATTTGGGCCGATGGAGCTTCGGCCCCTGTAGGTTACAGCCGTGCCCCTGTAGGCCACAGCCGCGCGGCTGTGATCACATGGGGCGGCTGTAATCACAGAAAACCCAAAAAAAAAAAACATAAAAATCCACAAAAAGTATTACAGCCGCGCCCCTATAGGTCACAGCCGAGCGGCTGTAGGTTACAGCCGAGCGGCTGTGATCTTGTGAGGCGGCTGTAATCAGAAAACTCCCACAGAATAGAAGAAAAAATGGAAAAGGACCATAGCCACGCCCCTGTAGGTCACAGCCGCGCGGCTGTATATTACAGCAGGGCGGCTGTGATCTTTGATGGGGCGGCTGTAGTCCAAAAAAAAAAACAGTCAAACGCGAAAAAACTCAAATCATGCAACAGAATCACAACCAGGATGAATACAATGGATTTTTAGGCCTCTCAGAAAATTACCTTGTATGTGTTCCAGCGCTTGGACCACAAAAAAGATTTTTGGATGCCGGAAAACTTCCCGCAGTCACAGACGACCCGAGCAAAGTGCGTTTCCCGAACCTCGAACGGAATCCCGAGGAAAATTCAAGGATTGGTTTTCGGTGTTCTCTTTTCCTCTAACCTTTCCCCTCTTTCTTTCTTTTTCTTTTTTTTGTCTAATTTTTTTTTTTTTTTTTTTTTGTATTGAAAACCTTAAGAAAACCTATATGATTTTTTTTTTTCTCTTTTTCTCCCTTTTTTCTGTTTTTTTTCTGCCTCCCCTCTGCCCTAATTCCCGAATAGAAACCTTAGATATCTCCTGTTTTGGAATTAAATCGGAATTAATTGCTGATTTTGTCAAAAAATGAAAACTGAACATTACAACCGCGCGGCTGTAGGTCACAGCCGCGCCCCTGTAATTTACAGCTGCGTGGCTGTAGTTTACAGCCGGGCGGCTGTAGCATGAAAAATTCCTATTCTGCTCAGAAACCGAATTAAATGCTGATTTCGCCCAAAAAAAGGAAATAATGAGATTATAGCCGGGCGGCTGTAATGCCCAAAAATTACATTTTCACTTATTTTCTTTGGTTTGTTCTTCGGTTCTCTTAAATATTCGCTCAAATTTTCCAGGGTTCTGTACTAGGACTTGTCACACACCTCTGGGCTATCCGGGACATTTCCGACGCCATCTTGGTCGGTCCGGATCCGCTTCACGTTTATCCGTGAAAAAAAGGTAATAATAGCTTTTATCACCGAGGTAGGGAAAAACCCGTGCTCACAACACGGATCATATTTGGGAAGGAATTTCTCGAGCAGCAGATTCTAACAAGAAGAAAGTTAGAGGCGGTCGTGAAATGATAGCCCTAATTTTGACCGCTAGAGGAGAATTGCCTTACACATTGTAACATGGAGAAAAAGTGTGATTCCTTGATGGACAATTGATGAAAAATGTTGGATTAGAAAAAGAGACCAATGGAGCTTTCAAATTCACTTCCTATAAACAGAGAACAAAGAAGATTCTTATTACCTTGGAAGAGGAAGGAGGAGCCGGACCTTTGGATGCATGATCTAGGAACAAGGGGAAGCAAGTGCAAAGGGAAGAAGAAGGAGGTGATGAAGATGATGAAGAGGAGCAGAATGCTAATGAAGAGCAAGAAGCGAAAAATCAAGGTTGGCAACAAGTGCTAACCAAGGTTGAAGTGGTGGAGCAAAATGTCCACCAAGTTCGGCAAGAAGTAAAGGAAATGCAGAAGGAGAATGCGTCATTGAAAAGGAAGCTTCTCAAGTTCTTCCAATGCCAAAACATTGAGTTTACTCCAAGTCCACCAGGATCACTGGAGGCTTGATTTGGTTTTTCTATCTTTTTCTTCCTTACTTTATTTTATTTTCTGTTTCTAATATTTTCTAGTTTTTAGTTTGTTATTGAAAGTTAGTTTATTATCCTACACATTGAGGGCAATGTGCAATGCAAGTGTAGGGGGGTAAAATTAGGATAATTTTAAATTTTTATTCTTATATATCATTATAATATCAAGTATTCTTGCATTTTTATCTTATTTTGTGATTGTCAAAAAGCTTATGACATCTTTTTCCATTATGAGTTGAAGTGCATGATTATGGTAATACAATATTTAGATAATGCAAAAGAAGATAATCTCACCTTAAGTTAAGGAATAAGAGGTTTTGATTCTATAAAAGTATGTATTTTCAAGTGATAAAATGTTGAAAAACTGAGTATGTTTATTGTTGAAGTAGTTTGAAAAGCACGACGGAAGAATAAATCCTATAAGTGTTTAGGTATCCATTGGCAATTTTTATTTGAATGCAATAAGATGCATGATTTTCTGCCTTATAAGACTAAGTTTGAAGTGATTGAACTAAGGAAACTAAAGCCATAATACGGATTAGCATTGTTCAATAAAAGATGAGGGTATTGCAAATTAAGTATTGAGTGAATAACCAAAGTGTTATGTAAAAGGGGAGAGTGGTATGGAGCATAAAATGCAACCACTAAAAGCGAGATAAAGAATAAAAGAAAAATATTTACTTTTATATAATACAAGAAAAGAAAAATTGCAATATAAGTGGTAACAAATAAGATAAAAGGGGAGGTGTGGTATGGAGCGAAACGCAACCACACATGAGTGCTTAGAAAAAAATATAGGTTACCTAAAAATGCTTTGAGGACAATGGCTAAACGCGTGCTAAAATTTTTCCCGAAAAGCTTTCACCGATATGCTTTGGTTAAAGTAAGCTGAAATTGTGTTGATTAAGGTATGAACATGGTTAAAGGTGTATAGAAACTCTACTTATGGTCGATACTTCTAAGTTAAGCTTGGCAAAACAATCTTTTTGCAAGACCCATACTTAATAAAAGTATAAAGAAGGATATACATATGTGTCGTTAAAAATTCAAAAGCCTTATAGTTGCCTTAGAAGTCGAAGCTTGAGACTCTTTATTTTGTGTTTCGAAGACTAAGTATGTTAGGTCATCACAAGTAAGATGATTAAGAGATTCATATTTTGCTTAAGGACAAGCAAAAGGATAAGGGTAGGGGCTTGATAAGTGCTAAAAAGGCACTTATATATGATATGATCTATAAGGAGTTTGCGATGTTTTTACTTATTATATATTAGATTTCACGTTGGTATTGCTTGTTTTTGATGATTTATAGTTTTTAAAATCTAAGTATGCAAAATGTGGAATTTAGCTATAAAAGGAAGCAAAAAACAAAGAAATTAAAGGAAAGGGACAGATCACGAGCGTGATGCCTATTGTAGTCGCAACCTAGCACATAGGCAGACTTTGACTTCAGCATTTTGCAAAGAAACCCGTGTGAATCACGACCGCGACACTCTGTCACAATTGTGACATACACTCAGCAGCAGTTATTTGATCTTATCCGTTCGGAACTTCAACTGCCACTATGGATAAAGACAACCCTTTATGAAAAGACACAACTTCCTAAGAAAAACCAATAGTATTCAAGATTTCAACCTTTCACAAAGAGACACAACCATTTATTGAATCAACACAATCTTTCATAAAGAGACATAATGCTTCAATGCTTATAAATAGAGAAGGAATTCTAGATTGTAAAGGAGGGGAGGAAAAATCGGCAAATGGAAGATACCTGTAGTATATAAAGTTAGAAAAATAAAGTATCTAGAGATTTCGAGTGTTGTTTGTAATATTTAGTATACGTAAAGGGAAGCCTAATGCCAAGGTCCTTGAATCAAGTATTGTCGCTGTATAGAGAAAAGATACTCTTGAGGTTGCAATATACTTATAGGCTTGAGGGAGTGTTTTATGCCGAATTGCTTTCTTAAGTCTATTCTTATACTTTTCCTTTATGAGAGCATCACACTTGTATATGTGTTGAATATTTACGAAATCAATATCGATAAGTTTTCTTATATCTTACTCTTCATTGCATGACTAACGCCAAGTATGCATTATTAACATAAATTCATAATAAGATATAGAGAAGTTCGCATTTTACTTTGTCTTGTTTAGTTACTAAGATAGAATAAATTATGATGTATGATTGTTTTGCTTTACTTTGTTAAATTAATCGGAGATCATCTTAATATAGCTTGGCCATTGTGTATTAAGACCTTTAGTTATTTTGACAAAGGTATTCGATAATTTGTCTATGAGTTATTGAATAAAATCTATTTCTAGACATGCCGATTGAAATAGAACTTATCTGACATACTCTTATCATGGGGATTGAATAGATAATTGATGCATATGCAACGAATATCTAAGATAAAATGTTTGTATATTTATGTGACTAGATATTAAACAACAACTCAACTCATAAGTAGTACTTTAATTGATTTAACTTGCCATTTACCCAATTTCCAATATCACTTTATAATTCGATACTCTATAAATGCAAAGAAAAACAAACTAAAGTGTACATATATATTCCTCGTGGGATCGATATCTTTTATTACTACGTTGCGATCGTATATTTACGAGCATTAATCTCTAAATGGAATTATTATTAGAAAAATTATTGTCAAAAGCTAAGTAAGAGATTTGTACAAAATGCAACATCTGCTTTCTGTGTTCTTGGCTTTTCCACTTTCCAATTTACTAAACACTCACTAGAGTCGCTCTTCTAGCTTTCTTTCCTTGAAAGGAGCTTCCCCCAGGTTGGGAAAGCACTCCCAAATGACCCCTAATTCAAAATTGCTAATTAAACTAAGTTTTGTAGTTTATTTTTCATGTTTATAAATAACTTTATTATTCAACCAGTTTAGCTATTTATAATATTCAATTTAAAAATGAGCGCTTAATTTTACGGCACTTAATTTTGAGTTTTGCCAAATATCACTTAACTTTGTAATTTGCCAAATTATTAGCTACACAAAATTTTAACCAGATTAACAATCTCAAACAAATTAATTAAATTTAACTAAAAAAGTAATTTACGAAATTAAATTCACTGAGACGCCTTAAATTCTTCTCTTTTGTGCCTTGTTGTGTCTTATACTGCTTTCTAGATTGAGTGTCACGTATATTTTCTCATAATTTATGTCATTCCTTTTAAGCCTTCAAATAAAAAGATAAACATAAGTATACATATATGTAAGAAGACTAAATGTAATTTGTTTGCAAAATAAAATAAACCAAGCCAAGTTTTTAACAAAAGCCCATAACCCATACAAGTCTAAAATGGGTAAATAGAAGTGAAAAAGGGGAGAAACTCACATGCTTTTATAGGTCAGCCACGTGACTTCTCAAAACAATGAAGTATTGTGAGAAACAATGCTATCCAAGGACACTAAAAAAGGCGTCGGTTTGATCATCTTCTCCAATGCATTTATGAAGCCAGAAGCTATTGAAAAGACAGTTTTACAAACTAAATCATCACCAACTTTTCTAAAGATCGTACTTCGCCCCTGTCCTCTCTCTTAACCTCTCTGTCAAAATCTTTTCTTAGAGATCAACCTCTCTAGCAAATACAATGATAAAAAGGTGTATTGTCAATGCCACTCAGAAGTTGCGAGTATACCTTCCCAGAAAACCAAAAGGGGAAATGAAGAGGAAGAAAAGATGATTCGACCATCTTTGAAAATCAGCCTCAGTCAAAGAAGAGGAAAATCAACTCACTTGATGAAGTATATGGGAAAAGAAGGACTGCTAAGAAGTCAGCACCAACTCATGAAGCCGTCTTATCTGCCTCACCACCTTCTAGAAGTTCAATGCCCAACGAAGGTAAACTAATCTATCCTGATGCGTTTACAAAAGAGAAAGTAAGGTGTAGGAGAACAGATTGGGAATTCCTAGGTAAAGTAGAAAAGCCATTTATGTGGATTTTTAAGTTTCAGGAATGGGAAGATTTCATGAACATAAATGAACCAATTTATAAGCCCCTGGTTGCTGAATTCTATAGAACCCTAACTTACATAGGTTACATGAACTATTAACTGACATTGAGAGGAAGAAAACACCTTGTAAATGAAGAAACCTTTAATAAGGTCTTCAATCTACCATTAGATGGTGTGAAAATTGAGAGATCACCCACACCCTCTTACTTAGGGTATTACAATTTTGTTGCATTTGCCCATCAGCTGTTCGATATTCCCATGGACCATTATGTGCCCTGGTCTGAACTTGACTCTGGATACTTAGATGACAAGTTCAGAATATTGCAGCTTTTGAATTCTGCTTACTTTCAACCATAGAATCCTAGTCTAGCAACAATGAATGGTTTTGATCTTTTTTTCACCTGGCATTTAGTCAACCGAGTTAGAATCAATATGCCCTTTGCTTCAATTAATCACTTTTTCATACCAGAAGCAATTCACCTCTGCCATTTAGCATGATCCTTACTAGATATTTTAACTTCTTTAAAATATCTAAAGATGGAATTAAACCATCTTTTGTCTATCACCGAGCCATTATAAATGAAACCAATATTACCAGAATGTTGAAAGCCTGTGCCCACAAGACTCAATTGCCAACCAAGCCAGTCTTCACTGAGTTTGAGCTAGCATCAAGCAATGAATCCTTGAAAGAAAATAACCAAGAGGCCAATTCTGACCCCGTAAATTTGAGTTAGATTGAATTAGATTGAATTAAGACCAACCCATTAGCAAACAAATTGACATATGAATATTTCAATTTTCCTATTAAGAGCTATAGATTGACAACTCAGATGTCAAATTGATTAATATTCATATATACTGCTATCTTTATATGTATTAATATTACTTTATACATATTTCTTTTATGTTTTACTTATTAATATTACTTTGAAAAGGGCTATTACATGAGAACTCAAATTTACAAAACTATCTATGATTAAATCAATTCCGATTTAGAAATATGGCAAAGTTTTAGAAATTTTCAAATTAACAATATCTTATTATGTTTTTTTTTTTTTGTCAGTTATTTGTTCTACTATGATCCTAATATCCCTATCTTTTTTATTCCCACTTACCTGACTTAATTTTCTTTTTTTCTTCTTTATAAGTTTATGCGATTTGAAGCATTAAAAATCATACTACCCCATTGTTGAATTCTACTTTTACATTTTACTTATGCTACGTGTAATATTGATATTTCTTTGTGGAAATTTGATGGTGATAATTGTTCGCAGTGGTTAATTTAGTGCTTCTTAAAGTGTGTAAATTTAATGGCAGGGAGATAATTCGTATAGGTGTATATTTTCCGCTTTTTACTTACAGTTCCTGTTTCCCATTCTCAGTTTTGTAGAGATACTTCTTAATACCTTCATCTTCTCTTTCTCAATTTCAGTAGCTGTGCGCGTGCGCATTGTGTTGTTTAGATGTGTACTTATATAGCATGGGATACAGCGACGATAATCAAAACATAGACAGTGTGTTTTTATACGATTTATGGGACATTGCCATTCTGTTTTAGGTACTTCTTAGTTTTATTCTTATCAGTGTACCTTAGTATCCTTTTTAATGCATGCATTGCCTATTTCTTTATTGTGCATTTGTGTTCTTATCTGCCATGTTTGCAGCTGTGTGCTTAGAAATCGTGATATCCAGGCGTTGTGCCCAAAATCTAGACCTAATGCACTTTCGTTGGTTTTGTGGTGTTACAGAATCAATAGTCTTAATTAGGAATCACTAGCTGTAAATAGTCTTAATTAGGAGTAATTTAAGGGAGCAAATTTAGGGATTTATTCCCATTCTTGTAACTTGTATGCAGTATATATACCCCTAAGTATTCATCAATGAAATACAAGAAATTCATCTCAATCTCTCTATAATAACATGGTATCAGAGCTTGAATTTCTGGGTTAGTGTAATTTTTCCGGTTAGCTCCTCAACTGTCAGTGTTCTAGGGTTTAGTGGGCAGTCGCTTGGAGACACAGTCTTGTCTCACCGCCCCCCTAGACAGAAAGAGGAAGCTCCGATCGGCGGTTCTCCAAAATCCGGCGACCAGATTCTCTGCATGTGGGTCTCACGTGCCACCCTGTCCAGACGCGCCTCCTCACTCGCCGGCGTGTGTGGGCGAGTGGCACGTCCTTTGGCCACCGGATTTTTACAGCGGCGGTGTCTCTTTGTTTCCGGCCTTTCTGTTTGGTCGGTCTAGCAGTCCGGCAATTCCACCGGCGTGATTTTAGGGGCAGATTGTGTTTTGTCCGTTTTTGAGGTTGGTCTTTTCCATTTGGTTGTGATTTCAGTCTGTTAGTGATTTTTAGTGTAGCTGTGATTTACTTAAATGGAGGATAGTGGTGAAAAGAAAGTAATTACTGAAGTCACTTTTGGTTCCTCTAAGATTACTGATAGAAAATTAATTGGGAGTCAAAACTATAGTCAATGGAAAAGAATTATTCGTAGATTTGTTAATAGTGTTGATTTAGAAGACCATTTAATTGGTAACCCACCATCTAATCCTGAGGCTAGAAAGAAATGGATAAAAGAAGATGATAAACTGTTCAATCAAATTCAGAACACCTTAGACCCAGCTATTGATGATGTTGTGACTCACTGTGAATCTGTTAGAGAATTATGGAAATATCTTGAATTTATGTATGCTAGCAAAGAGGATATGTCATATGTTCATAATTTGCTATTCAAGCTTTATCGACCAGACCAAAAAGATCGTTCTCTTAAACAGTATTACACTGAATTCAAGAATGCTGTTGAAGAAGAGCGATCTATATTTCCTATTGTTGCCCATGTGAAGAAAATGCAAGAGCAAAAAGAGCTGGTCCAAGTTCAATGTTTCTTAGCGGGGTTGGGTCCTAAATATGATGTGGCACGTACACAATTGTTGACTAGTGGTGGGACACTTCCTTCTCTTACAGAAGTATATGCCCGATTGCTTCGAGTTTCCAAAAATGAAGACACAACTTCTGGTGGGGTGCCTAATGACACGGTGGCATTGGTGAGCAGCTCTAATCAGGGTGACAAAAGCGGAAATAACAGTGGGAGTGCTACTCGTACCTGCCATCATTGTGGTGAAGGGGGACATATCAGGAGGTTTTGTTGGAAGCTGCATGGTAAGCCTCAAAAGTACGCAGGACAGAACAATCATAAGAAATTTGCTAATGTTGCCACTCAAGGAGAAACTTTTCAGTCATCTTCACCTTCTATCACCATTTCGGTTGATGAGTATGCTCACCGTACTAGTACTCAACAACAACTTTCTGGTGCTTCTAACCTAGAGCAACCATCTTCATCCATGTCCACCTTGGCTAATACACTGCCTGCCTTTCCACCTCATCCCGTAGTTGCGTTATTGATTCGGGTGCTACAGATCATATGACTGGCAACTCAGGTATTCTTTCTTCTTTTATGCCTTGTGCCAATTTACCTCCTGTTACTTTAGCCAATGGAGCTACAGCTTCTGTTATTAGGTGTGGGACAGCATACCCCTCAAAAACATTACATTTATCCTCTGTTTTATGCTTATCACAGTTCCCTTTTAACTTGTTATCTGTTAGCCAACTCACAAAAAGCCTTAACTGTTGTGTTATTTTCTATCCTACTTATTGCCTTTTTCAGGATCTTGGGACGAAGCAGATTATTGGTAAAGGGTGTTTGGTGAATGGCTTGTATGCACTTGAGTCACATTCTGAACCAATGCCTCGATCAATTGCATGCACCAGCTCCGCCACTCTGCAACTCCACTATTAGTTTGGTCATCCGCCTCTTCGAGTTTTACAACAGTTGTGTCCTAGTCTTAAACGAGAGTCTACTTTAGAGTGTGAAGCCTGTCGATTTGCTAAACACCATAGAGTATCTTACTCTCCTAGAATAAATAAACGCGTTGAGTCTCCTTTTTATTTAGTACACAGTGATGTTTGGGGTCCTTGTCCGGTTTTGTCCAAAACTGGTTTTCATTATTTTGTGACATTTGTTGATGATTATTCTCGAGTAACTTGGCTTTATCCTATGAAATCTCGTTCAGAATTATTTACAATATTTTGTGCTTTTTATGCTGAGATCAAAACCCAATTTAACAAGTCTATTTGCATTCTAAGGAGTGATAATGCTAAAGAATACATATCTAGTACATTCACATCATATCTCTCCCAGCATGGCATCATTCATCAAACTTCGTGTATTGTTACACCTCAGCAAAATGGTGTGGCTGAACGAAAGAACCGTCATTTACTCGAGGTTGCTCGTGCATTAATGTTTCATATGCAGGTCCCAAAACCCTTCTGGGTTGATGCTGTTTCCACTACCTGCTTCCTTATTAACCGTATGCCTTCTTCTGTTCTTAACAGATAGATCCCTTATTCCCTTCTCTTTCCATCAAAAGCATTGTTTCCTCTCCCTCCTCGGGTATTTGGGTGTACTTGTTTTGTCCAAGACATGCGACCTCAGGTATCAAAACTAGACCCTAAGTCTCTTAAATGTGTTTTTTTGGGATATTCTCGGCAACAAAAAGGGTATCGTTGCTACTCTCCTTCTTTAGGTCGTTACTTGGTGTCTGCAGATGTTACCTTCTTTGAGAACAACCCTTTCTTCGGCTCCGTTGCGTCAGTTCCTGTATCCCCCACAAGTACTTCTGAAAATGACTGTCTTGATTATACTGTGAGTGAACAGGTGCAATCCCCTCATGTTCCTACTGTTACACAAGTAGAATCCTCTCCTCGGCCTGTTGTCCGTCAAGTTTACTCCCGTCGTGTGCAGCATACGATTGAGGCATCTCCACCTGGTTCAGAAACCAATGTTGCACCCACTGCTTCGTATCCAGACCCTGTATTTGTCTCTGATCCAAGCCTCGACCAACCAATTGCTATCCGCAAAGGTAAACGCACATGCACTTACCCAGTCTCTACCTATGTCTCTTATAATGCCTTATCACCCTCTTCCAAGTCCTTTGTAGCATCTTCGGTTACTGTTCCCAAATCCGTGGCAGAAGCTTTGGCTCATCCTGGTTGGCAAGAGGCAATGAAAGAAGAAATGAGGGCACTGGAACATAATCATACTTAGGATCTAGTGACTTTACCTTCGAGTAAGCGAGCTATTGGGTGCAAGTAGGTGTTCACGGTCAAGATGAATCCAAATGGTTCTGTTGCACGGCTGAAAGCTCATTTAGTTGCAAAGGGGTATGCTCAAAATTATGGGGTAGACTACTCTGAAACATTCTCTCCGGTTGCCAAGCTATCTTCCGTCCGTCTGTTTATCTCCTTGGCTGCTACTTATAATTGGGATCTTCATCAACTTGATGTTAAGAATGCCTTCTTACATGGTGATTTATATGAAGAAGTATACATGGAGCAACCACCTGGGTTTGTTGCTCAGGGGGAGTTAGGGAAGGTGTGCAAGTTGAGAAAATCCTTATATGGTTTGAAACAGTCTCCACGTGCATGGTTTGGAAAATTCAGTTCTGCTGTGACTGAGTTTGGCCTACGAAGAAGTGCGTATGATCATTCCGTATTCTTTACCTCATCTAGCTCGGGATGTGTTTTGCTAGTTGTGTATGTGGATGATATAGTGATTACTGGAAGTGATAAGTCAGGAATTTCAAAGCTGAAAGCCTTTCTTGGTACTTGTTTTCAAACAAAGGACCTAAGCTAAAAGCCTTTCTTGGTACTTGTTTTCAAACAAAGGACCTCGGACCATTGAAATATTTTTTTGGGGATTGAAGTTCTCTGCAGCCGAAAGGGAGTCTGTCTTACTCAAAGGAAATATTGTCTTGATTTGTTAAGTGATGCTGGTTTGATTGAAGCAAAGACGTGTGATGCACCAATGATACCAAATGTGAAGTTGAAAGCTGAAGACGGTGATTTACTTGAAAATCCTGAGAAGTATAGGAGGGTTGTTGGGAAATTGAACTATCTTACAATCACTCGTCCTGACATCGCATTTCCAGTAAGCGTGGTCAGTCAATTCATGTCATCTCCTAGAACTTCACATTGGGATGCCGTTACTCATATTTTGAGATATCTAAAGGGAGCACCTGGACGAGGTATCTTATATCAAAACCATGGTCATCACATAGTAGAAGGATTCACAGATGCTGATTATGTAGGTGACATTACAGATAGATGTTCTACAACTGGTTATTGTGTGTTTGTTGGGGGTAATCTTGTGTCTTGGAAAAGTAAGAAACAGACCGTGGTATCTCGTTCAAGCGCTGAATCTGAATACAGGGCTATGGCACAGACTACGTGTGAGCTTGTATGGCTATGTCACTTACTTGAGGAACTTGGTTTTGTTCAAACAAAACCAATGACATTATGGTGTGACAATGAAGCAGCTATCTACATTGCCAATAATCCTGTATTTCATGAAAGGACCAAGCATATAGAAGTTGACTGTCACTTTACCCGAAAAAAGCTTGAGGATCTCAACTTAACATGTGAGAACCGGGAGCCAGCTGGCAGATGTATTCACTAAAGCTTTACCGGGAAATCGAGTCAACTACATTTGTACCAAGCTGGGCATGACTAATATCTATGCTCCAGCTTGAGGGGGAGTGTTACAGAATCAATAGTCTTAATTAGGAATCACTAGCTGTAAATAGCCTTAATTAGGAGTAATTCAAGGGAGCAAATTTAGGGATTTATTCCCATTCTTGTAACTTGTATACTGTATATATACCCCTAAGTATTCATCAATGAAATACAAGAAATTCATCTCAATCTCTCTGTAATAACATGTGGGAAACAAGTGTTCTCTTTTAGGTACCATCTGTTTCCAGGTTGTTCCTGTTATTTTTTCCTTTGTTTTTGACCATTGTTTTTTTGTCTTGCCACTGCTTTAATGTGAAATTTTTTTGGGTTATCGGTATTGCTGATGCGAAATACAGACGTGTTCCTCAAAATCTAGAGCCAATGCACTTTGGTGGGTTTTGCGGGGAACAGGTGTTCTATGTGAAATTTTTTTGGGTTATTGATATTGCTGATGCGAAATACAGATGTGGTCCTCAAAATCTAGAGCCAATGCACTTTGGTGGGTTTTGCGGGGAACAGGTGTTCTCTTTTAGGTACTGCCTTTTTTTTAGGTTCTTGATATGTTTGTGCCTTTGTTTTTTTTGCACTGTTTTGGCCTTGCCACTAATTATTCAATTTGACTTTCAGTGACGTTGAATGTGTCGCACCAGATTTTTCTTTCACCAGTACTTTGGCTGGCCTTTCAGAGCTGCTTCTCTGTATTTTCTCAAGGCAGTTTTTAAATGTGCGTGTTCTCTTTTTTAAAATAATTTAATATTTTTTTTTGTACGCGAATTCTTATTTTGTTATTCCTTACATACGGGGTACTGTTTGCAGTACAATTGGTCCACCGCAGGCCCTTTGCATACTGTATTTTTTTCCATTTTATGTTGTATGGCGGTTTATTTCAGGTACCTTCTGCGAGCTAATTGCTGATATCCATCCTTACTTATTTCCTCCTATTTTCAATCTATTGTTTTGTTTGTCTATATATATTCCTTTTTATGGCAACACCTCCAATCATGCAAGCATATGTTTTTCCCTTCTTCATTCTCTTCTAGCATTGTACATGTGCAGTGATGTTTTCCACTTTTTACCTGTGTACTGTGATTAGCTTTTGCTGTTCCTTCAATTGAGTTTAGAAATTTGTTGGGATAATTGATTCATTTTATAATGCTTAGTCACTCAATTATTTTGCTTCTGATTATAGATAAGTTGTTGATCATACCATACTGTTCCAGTGTTCTAACTCTTCTTTTTATGGTTTTTTTTCCCAGTACTATTAATCGAATTTCATATTACCATTTTGCCTACGAAATGGTTCTTGCGTCCCTGCCTTTAGGGGATGGCATTGTTTTGTTTTGACACTTCTATTTGCCCTTTCACACTTGACAGCATTCCAAGCACTTCTTCTAGCCTTTCACACTTGACAAGCTTCAAAGCCGCTTTGACTTCATACTAATTATGTTATTTATTATTTATATAATGACATTTAAGTTGGAGGAGAGAAGGAAATCTTCAAATAGATATCATTTGTTGTGCTATTAATATTACTTTTTTTTCTCTTGTTAATAACCTATTAAATCCTTCCAACACAGATTTTCTCTTTCCTTTTTCCTTTATAAAACCATGTTTTCCTTCTCAGTTAGCTTCTCTTCTTTTGTAGTTTCTTTGTTGTTTTTAATAAAAACTAGTTTAATAAATAATATAATTTGTTGCTTTTGTTCCTAATGAAGCTTGCGTATTTTTACAGGTATATAATTCAACTTCTTGCTGTATTAAGGTGCAGTCTTTTCTCGTTTCATTCATAATCTCATCTTTGTTTCCTCCTATCTACCTGCTCCTCCTTCTGTCTTATGAACTTACTTTATTTTATTGTTATTTTTGCTTCGTATTTGGCCGCACTCTTTTGCTCCCTGCGAGGTACCATGCTTTCCCACCTATTGTTTTCAAATATTATGAATATGTTGTTCCTTCACTAAATATGCTGTTTATAAAAACCTTTGCAATTTCTACGACTCTAACTGACATCATCGGTACAGAATTTCACATGTACCCGTATTTTTGCATGCTTCATATTTGTTTTTGGCTTTTGGCTATTTAATAGTTCATGTTACACCTTAGTTTATCGATTAAATTAAATTGTTGAAAATAATATCTATGTATCTATTGTACAGATGGTTGACATAAAATTGCCATTGCATTCTGTTCTCTATGAGATTTTGAACAACTTGAAGTTACAAATGATTGAGTCCTTAACAAAGAGTGATGAAACCCAACTTTACAGTTGCTGTATCACTTTGCTTTCACGTACCTTTAATGATGAATTGTTACCCTCTGTCGATATTTATGGTTTCAGCGCCTTAGATTATAATGACGCATAAAATGTTGCTGCCTGCAGGACATGAATATCTTTGGTATAGTTATAGATCAAAGATTTTAATTCATATGAAATTGACGAGTTCACGACCAAAAGTAGAGTTCTTAGAGATCTTCAAGTGAGGGGTGTTGTAGCTTTGACATCTTTATCTCAAAAATATGAAATGATAAAGGAAATGTATAGCAAAAGTTTAGAGATTTTGCAATCCATTAACTCTGTGGTCTAAAATTTTAATTTTGCAGACTTTACAAATATTAATCTTGAATTGAATTGAATTGATACTACGTTTTTTATCAAACTTATTTAATGTAGTAAGGCTGACTTACTTTTATGTTTTGTTCCTCCATGTTTTTAGATCAATTTATAAATAATTTCAGTTTCTTTAAGTCTCACTTATGATTTGTTTTTCTTTTGTTTAGCATATTCCAGATTATTAATATATGAAATTGCACTTTCTTACCAGATGCTAAAATTTTTGCTTTTCCTTGAGTCGATATTTCGATTTGCTCTCATCTAATTGAATTTTCGTTCCCCTGCTATCGAGTACGAACTTGATACCCCGATCCTTTATAAATGCCGTGTTTCATATATATATATATAGGGACGAGCAAGGTCTTGAGCACCCAATGGATGTAGTTCGGAGAGTTACATAGATGCTAATAAAAAATATTGCCATATTGCAATCAAATCATTGTAGTGTTCATACACAATCAATATCAATGATTTCAATGTTGATTGAGCAGATTCTATTAGATCCACGTATTTTGAGCAGCTTGATGATTACAAAAATGTTACATTTTCTGTCCAAAAAAAAATTTTAAGCGACTATGAAGAATTGAAGAAAAATTATAGCATTGTAGTTAGTTTCTTAGGTAATTTAAAGGTTATTTCTGGAAAAATCAATCACTTGCTAAACTGATTGTATTTTATTTTCAGCCAATAAAAACGTACTACTATGTTTATCTATTTTTAATTTCTTCCTTCTTTAGCCAATTAAATGTGTTTTTTCTTTTTTTTTTTAAAAAAAAAAAAAAACTTATTTATTAGATAGAGTTGTCTAATTCTAACGATCAAAGATCCAAACACCCTTCAATGAATGTGAATATGGCTGATATCAAAAATGAATTTCAAGTGAATAAAAAAGATAAACGAAAACTTTCGAGCCTTTCTCCCTGCTCTAATGAACAACCACGTGTTGATATAATTTTCCAGTTGATTACTGTATCTGCTGAATTGGAAATCAGCCTTTATAAACTTTGCCAAAAAAAAAAGGAAAGAAAACTATGGGTCCAACCACTTCAGAAACACCTTGTGAACCTAACGAAGACAATATTTCTCGATCTAATCATGAAAAAATACATATTCACTTGCCCTTAATTGACAATCTTGTTCAATTGGATGCTGCTTTATTTAAAATCTACATCAAAGAAGATTACATTGAAAGTAAGTTTATACCAATTTAGCAAAGGAAAATTAATCTCTTTTATAAAACATTTTTATTAGTTCATTTGTTAATTAATTGTTTCGATAAATGCAGATGTAGAAATATCAAACTCCGACACGCCTGATCAAGAATGTTCCTTCTATGGGGTTTTCTTCTAGTCTAACGAGGCTTTAAAAAAAAAAAAAAATTCAATGATTGAATACAATCAATGTTGCAAACAAGGTTAATTGTTTTGCCAAAATATAACAAACCACATTCCCTATTATTATAACTTTTAACACAACAACCTCCTTTCAATGTTGTAATTTTTTAGAAAACATTCGAACATATAACTTTATTTTCTCTTTTACATCTATGGGTGCAAAAATCGATTACGATATTAACAAATCTAAAGGTACATACATATTTCGTATTTGTGGTCAAAATTACCATTTAATGGGTTTCTTACTATCTCCTATATATAAAAAACAAAATTTGGCCAACTATAGGTCTATGACAATGACTCTGAAAGTGAAATATCACAACCGACTATCATTCTTAAAAAATAGTGAAAGTGAAAATACTATAGATAGAGATATAACGAAGAAACTTACAAACATGTTCAATGAGTACAATGAAATAACAAAGGCATTTCGTATGGCAAGGGAAAAAGTACACCATAAGAATGTTGAGCCTTTCAAAATGCGATTAATAGCTAATCACCCTCTAACAAATAAACAGTATGATTTACCACAAAATTCAGAAATAGCAACCCTAATAGTAGGTGATTTGGATTTATATGATATATCAAGAGATATTATAGTTGAATACAGAGATAGCTCTTTAAAACGTATAAGCATTTTACACATCAGTTTAATGGCTATGCAATATCCTATTCTTTTCCCTTTCGGTGAGGATAGTTATCACCCTGATATAAGCTATGTTAGTTCTTCAAACAAAAAACAACTAAAAAGAAAATTTGTAACCATGCACGAATACTATTTCTACAGACTGCATTATAAAGCGAATAATGAACAAACTTTATTTTATTGGGGCTGTTTATTACAACAATATATAGTTTATGCATATACATGTATCGAACAAAGTTGGTTGGATTTCCTAAGACGAAACCAAAAGATGTTACGATCTGAAATTTATTCAGAATTACTAAATGCTTTTTTTAGGGGAGATTCGGATGGTTCTCAAATAGGAAAGTCTATTATTTTTCCTTCAACATACACATGCGGCCCTAGATATATGTTAGAACACTACCATGATGCTATAACAATAACTAGATTTTATGAGAATCCAAATCTATTCATAACCTTTACGTGCAACCTTTTATTGTTTGAAATTAGTGAAATTATTAAAAACCCTCATCCTTAAAAATATGAAAACTGACCATATATTGTTACAAGAGTTTTTAAAATGAAAATAGATAGCTTAATAAAAGATTTTAAAGAAAAAAAAATATTTGGAGAAGTTATTGCTTTATTATATACTGTTGAATTTCAAAAGCGTGGGTTACCCCATATACATTGTTTACTATGGTTACAAGAAAGAAATAAACAATTGTAAATATCAAAAATCGACTCATATATATCCGCTGAACTACCGGACCCCAATATTGATCCTATTGGCTTTAAATTTGTTTCTAGATTTATGATTGATGGCCCCTATGGACCAATTAATCCAAAAAATCCTCGCATGAAAAACAATAACGCTATGAATTTTATCCAAAAAATACCACACAAATACTACAATCAATGAAAATGGTTACCCTACTTACAAAAGAAGAGATAACAAAGTAGCAGTAAAAAAAGGAGATTTACAAATAGATAACTATTTTGTTGTTCCCCATAATAGAAATTTAATTGTTCGATACCAAGCCCACTTGAATGTAGAATCATGTTGTCATTCAACTTTGGTTAAATATTTGTTTAAATACATAAATAAATGAATTAATAGAGTCCGTGTCGTAATACAAACTAATAATTCTTCTAATAGTGAAATAAATTCTAATGACATTTCAGTAAGAGAGGAAATTAAAAATTACTTAGATTGCTGCTATTTTCACCGTGCGAGGCATGCTAGCGAATATTTGAATTCCTAATACATCATAGAGAATCTACAATAGAATGATTATGCATTCATCTACATAATCAAAACACAGTATGGTATCATGAAAACCAAAGTCTAAATCAAATAATTAATAATTCATTCATACATAAGACAATGCTAACTCAATGGATGCATACTAATCAGATTTATAGAGAAGCATGCACATTAACTTATGTTGAATTTCCATCAAAATGGGTATGGGATAGTGAAAATAAACTTTGGTTTCCTCAAAAAAGAGGTTTCAATCTAGGAAGAATAGCATATGTAAATCCATCTGCTTAGGAATTATTTTATTTAAGGATACTTCTTAATATTGTAAAAGGATGTAAATCATTTGAGGATATTAGAACAGAGAATGGTGTGCTGCATGAAAGCTTCCGGTCTGCCTGTGCTTCATATGGGCTAATAGGAAACGATAATGAGTAGATTAATGCTATGAAATAATGTTCTCTTATAGGTAGTGCTAAGCAAGTAAGACATTTATTTGTTACATTGGTTATTTTTTGCTAACTATCCGATCCAAAAAAGTTGTCAGAACTATTCATAAAAAATCTATCAGAAGACATTACATATGATTTACATAAAAATCTAGATATTCCTATAAATTTCATTACCACTACGCATGTAAAAAATTACGTTTTATTAGATCTAGAAAAAAATATGTAACCTTAATGGCTACTCTTTATCTGATTTTAATATGCCCTTGCCCGAATCATCCTTAGAAACTCTTAATGCAAACAAACTAATACATGAAGAATTATGTTACAATCTTTTAGAACTAAAAGAACATGAACATGCTATTCAAACTTTGAACGAAGATCAGCGTCAAATCTACGATGCAGTCATGCTTCCTATTGAAAAAACCTAATGGAAAAGCTTTTTTTGTTTACGGATACGGTGGCATAGGTAAAAAAATATTTATATGAAACAATTATGGCTAAATTAAGATCAAGCCTTAAAATTGTTTTGGTAGTCGCCTCATCCAATATTGCATCATTACTTTTACCTGGAGGCCGTACTTTACATTCAAGATTCAAAATTCCTATAGATATTACTAATTGTTCAACATGTAACATTAAAAAAAAAAAATACAAATCTTGCTAACTTAATTATGGTCACATCTCTTATCATTTGGGATGAAGCACCCATGAATCACCATTTTACATTTGAAGCTGTAGATAAATCTCTAAAAGATATAGTGTCCTCAATTAATGCAAATAATAAAGAGCTCCCCTTTGGAGGGAAAAATATAATTTTAGGTGGAGATTTCAGGCAAAATTTACTGTAATGCCAAATGGTTCTAAAGAGGAAATTTTAGATGCTTCAATAACAAATTCCTATTTATGGGATTCTTTTGAAATTTACCGCCTAACTGCTAATATGAGACTTCGAAATGATACAAATACCTTCAATTTCCAAAATTATACCTCTTTCGCACAATGGTTTTTAGCTGTTGGAGATGGTTTTACTACTAAATATTCATTAAAAAAAATCGACGAAGAAAATAATTGGTATGAAATTCTAAATTCTTTAATAGTTAAACCCATAGAAGAACCTATGATTCATATAATAAATAAAACTTATCCAGATTTTCTAACAAAATACAAATGTTGCAGTTATTTAATAGAGAGAGCCATTGTTGCACCAAAATATGAAATAGTAAATAAAATCAGCAAATTTATATTAGATTTGGTCCTAGAAGAACCGCGTACATACTATAGTTTAGATTCCATAGCCACTTCCTCTACCAACGTAGAAGAATTACAAATTTTATATCCGTTAGAATTTCTTAACACAATCAATCCCAACGGCTATCCGTAACACAAATTACAATTAAAAATTAATACTCCTATTATGCTGATACGAAACATAAATTCATCGATAGGGTTATGTAATGGAACAAGACAAATAATTCTTCGGTTGGATGACAGAATTATAGAAGCACAGACTTTAGGCAGATCTTTTATAGGAGAAAAGGCATTCATACCCAAGATTACACTTAATTACATAGACCACAAATTCCCTTTTATTTTACAAAGATGCCAATTCCCTGTTAAAATTAGCTGTTCTATGACTATAAATAAAAACCAAGGTCAAACTCTTAAGCAATTAGGTCTCTATCTAAATGAACTTGTATTTACACAAAGTCAACTTTATGTTGCATTGTTCAGAGTTACAAGCGAAAGAGGAATACGAATAGTCATTGAAAATTCTTATTTAGAAACTAAGGATGACATTAAACAGTACACAAAAAATATTGTCTACCACGAAATATTTGAATATATATATTAAATTTTGCACTAAACAATATTCACATCTTTGTACCATTTTTTTAGGCGAACAATGAATTACGCTCCACTTTCAACAATAAACAAAGATACCAAGAACACTGCAATCAAAGTACGACTAATACGATGCTAGGATTTTGTGAAACCAAGAGATGCTGATTATTTATTTAGATTTGACTTTTTATTAATTGATGGAAAGGAAAAAAAAATTTCCTACGATCTTAACTTTCTACTTTGCTTCACCCTCATTTCAATTATTTTTGCTTTATTTGTTGTTTACAAATAACAATTTATAGTTTCAACATGTTATGTAAAAAAAATTTTCACAGGGCGACACCATTTATGGAACTACTTCTGCTGAGAACACTGAGATATTTCGTCCTAAACTAATAAAGTGAACTATTTATCATATTTACGGGTTTTTAGTTACTCCGGCTCTATCTAAATACAAATGTAGTAGCTACCCTTTTCCCTTAAGGCTTCCACAAAATAAAATTGTTAAAAAGTTAGAAGAAAACAATGATACCATCCATATGAGAAATTCAATTTCCTAAGTTTTGTAGATTTAGAACAACGGGCAGGCCACACTGACTATCTCTGTGGAACTAATCTATTTCTTAATAAGTGTAATATAAATATATATATTTCTTATGTAAATAAGTTATTTTATTATTTTCATATTAGATGCAAATGGATTGGTGGAAGACATTGGCTTTGTTGAACAAGTCCGAACCTATGATATCGTGAAAAAAAAGAACAGTTAGCATTACAGATTCTAGGTTAGTTTAAGTATATTTATACTTATTTATTTATAATAATTTCCCACTCGTGTCTTTATAATGTATCATAAATTATAGTGGAAAACAAATGCATGTGCTGCTGTAGCTGAAAAATTTCCAGAGAATGAAATTCTTCTTAGTGCAACCATTAAACCAGTTATTTTAGTTTTTGTGGGCATGATTCCTAAGTCTTTCAAAGGTTACTTTCCTTCAAACCAAACTCTCTAATGTTCCATCAATTTGTATCTTAATTTTCTAATTTGCCTTATTTTCTTTGTTACAAATGCCTTCTCACTGAATAGTTCATCCGACACCAAAATTTATATGAATCTAGCACTTGACGAAATCTCAACTTTCTTAAATGGGTATATTTCATAAATTAAACCATTTAACCTTAGTTTATTTACTTATAATTATTTTTCTTTCCATATAATTTTTTCCAGGATCCATCCTCCTTATCCTAAATTGAAGAAAGTTGAAAATGAACAAAGGCCAATTTCAGATATCGAAACAGAAAAAAAAAAAAACAGAAGAACTATTTCAGAACTCTTACGAGTTGATATTCACACTGATAAGGTTCAGCCTCTAATTAAACATTTGTCGCCGCTAACGAAAATTTATAGCTTTAGATTTTATAACAGGAGATCAAATTCATGTGCAAGGCTAAAATCAAAGGAATCGATGCTTCAGAAGGCTGGTGGTATTGAGTATGTCCTGACTGCAAAAGCAGAATCCAAATTTCTAAGGACCAGATTCGGTTCAAAAATCATGGGTGTATTGACAAAATTCCTTTACCTTGGTAACAATTAAGCACAGAAAAAAAAATTTTCCAACAACAAATTATTAATTCATTTACTAATTTTTTTATCCCTTTATTTTATATATAGGTACATGTTAAAAATGACAGTAGATGATGAAACTAGAACTATTCCTTTTATTGTGTTTGACAATATGGAAAAGAACTTATTGGTGTGCAAGCACACAGTTTGAGTTTGTTGTTTAAAGAACGTTACAAAATTCCTTCAACAATTTCCAAAATTCATGGAATCAAAAAACTTTTTTAAATTCAATTGAGCAACACAATAGAAGATCCTTCTCCAATTATATTTCGTGTTCTTTATGTTTTCAAGGACGATTCTGAAATTGTTAAAAAAAGAAATTCCTAGCCTAGTTTCAGCATCCACAAGTCATTTAAAATGTTTAGCTTTAGCCCACGCAAAATCCAATACAACCTGGCACACTTTAGAATTCAAGGACGATTCTACTGGTACTACGGCCAAGAAATGCAAACTTAGATAATCCACTTACTTATACACATTAGAATTATCTCCATAACATATATAATTCCTTATAAATTTCTATAACATTGTTTTCTTTTAGGTCATCAACATCGCCTTCAAACGAAGACAAATCCGCCTAACAATCCTTATTTATTATTTTAATTAAAATATATTGTTTGAATATTAATAATTTGAACTTAAACAACATTACTATGTTTTAGTTGTAAGGACATAACTAATAATATTAATTACTTATAAATTATTATTATATCATAGTTTGTTTATATATCATCTCATCTATACCGATTTTCGGAAACAACGCAAGGGTATAGCTTCTACCATAAATTGAAAACTTGTAAAAAAAAATCTTTAAACAAATTTAGTATATATAAATGATGATTAATTAATTAATGGCAAAACACATTCTGAGCCTTTTGATTTTTTATCAAAACTGCAATTGGGCATTTGATTAATTTTTTGAATATATTTAGTACCCGATCTTTTCATTTTAATTTTATAAGCCCCAAACTCGATTTTATTTTATGTCTATGTAACAAGCACTATAAAGTGACATGACTAATAATATTTTAGTACGTAACATAATTTTAGAAAATTGCCAAGATAAGAAAACATATTTGCTGGAAGTGTACATTTTACAGTTTCAAGCAATAAAACCATATAATTGGTAAATCATTTTGGAATGTTTATTTCACAGTTCTGTCACTGAACAAAGCGTATTATACATACGCAAAAGATAGGTCAAGTTTGGGGTTAATAATATTGAAATGGAAAGATCTGATACTCAATGTGTTAAAAAAATTGATTAGGGTACTAATTGTAGTTTTATTAAAAAATCAAGCGGCTCATTATATGTGGTGCCTTAATTAATTAATATATTTGTGATTGGGGCGATGACGTCATAAGAAAGAAATTAAGAGGTATTTTCGCCGTTATCAAGAGGAGAGACCATAGTTGTGCAAACCGGACCGGACCGGCCGTCGGATCGGATTCGATCGGAACCGGAGGTCAGACCGGTCAGTTTTTATCCGGATTTCATTTTGGTCAACAACCGGTCAATTTTTTATTGAACCGGATGGTCAAAACGAAAAACCGTGAACCGAAACGGTTTTCTGGTTTGATCAGATTTTTTTTTTAAAAAAAAATTATTTGAATATAAAATTTAAGTTATTATTTTGAAGTGTTTTTAATTAAAATAAAATATAGTTTGTATTTTTAAATTAAATTAACATTTAATTATAACTAAAAAAATTATATTTCATAAATTGGGTTTTTTTAATTACTATATCGTATTTGAAATGCTTAAATTTAAAGAATTATAATAAAAATATTCAAATTTTCATACATTATAAGTGTAAAAATAAAAACATATTAATATTTTAATATATTTATTAAATTCGGTTTGATTTCGGTTTATTCCGCTTTAATCCAAAATCTATGAATCCATCCGTTTATCGGTTCGATGACCGGTCCGGGTCTGAAAACCATGGGAGAGACACTTGAAATTGAAGGACATGCGTCAAAGTCTACGCATACAACTCATTTCTCAGAAACGTCTCCTGCAAGTAGTTGAATTGTTCAATCGAAATTGTCTGCGATCGTAGATTCTACCCTAAACTCTCTTTCCATCACCACCATCGCCTTCTCTGTTTTTACAGGTTCCTTTTCTCTTTCATTACTCCTCTTTCTTCTGTATTTACCCTCAATCTTTAATCTGTTTCTCTCTCTCTCTCTTCTTCTGTAAAATTTGTTTCTTTTGGTGCTCTGTAATTTTGTGTTTGGTTTAAAGTTGCAGACTCGAACCAAAAACAAAATGCAGAGACTAAAATTTCTGTATTGGTTGTTTTTTCTTTGGTTTTTTGAATGATTAACACTTCTTTTTAAAGGCATTTAAAAAAAAAAAAAATAATTTCTTGTATAATTAGTGATGTTGTTTCTCGTTCTAGATTTTTTTTTTCGTTGACCTAATTAAAAAACGAAAATCCCTAATTTTTCTCCTTTGATTCGGTTGCTCTGCTTATTTAGTGTCTTGGTTGCCGTGTAATTAATCAACCGTCGGAGTTTTTTCTTTCTTTAATTGTTTAATGTATCCTGTAAAACTTAAATTTCCTTTCCTGTAGAACAAGTTTCTTTGTCAGTGCAGCAAATCTGTACTATTTTGTTTTTGGTTGTGCATTCGTTTCTATGTTAGATATATTTTGAAGAGAAAGAACAAATTTTGGTTTATGCTTTACTTATTGCTATTGTTTTTAGTTTGTGTTTACTTCAGTTTTCTTCCTGTTAATATATCTTAGTGAACTGAATTGATTCTTTCCCCTTATAAACATAAGGTTTAATTAGGACAGATTTCTTTTGAAGTATTTTTGGTTTGTTCAATTTTATACCCAGCGAACTGAATTAATTATTGAACCCATATTTTTGGTTAGTTCAATTTTGATAATGCCGTTGTTAGCTTTACGAAGCGTTGTAACAATGGGTTAGCCAATGTTCTTGCTAACTTAGGGAAGACTTGTGGTGAGAGGTTAATTTGCTGTACTCCCCTCCCTGAGATTGTAGCTTGCTTTGCTTTTCAATCCTAATGCATAATTGTTCAGTCAAAAAAAAATTATTGAACCCAGATTTTTACATGATATCATTAATAAACAAAGATGAACCTATGCTAGAAATGTTTATTTGAAGTATCCCACTTTTTTCACTTCTTGTCTATCTCCTGTATATGAAATTTCATCAAGTCTTATAACATATGTGGTAATAAAAAGATGAAACTGATGTATTTATGACAGTTGAAGAATTGCATTTTTTCTTTTCCCTTGTTTTTCGTTTTTGAAGTTATAGCTTCTTTCATTTTAGAAGTTGTTTGTACTTTTTCGTCAATTTTTAATTTATTCATTAAACTTATACTGAAACTAATTAGTTGAATCTTCATTTGAAGGAAAATGACGAGTGTTCTTTCATTTAAACTAGAAGAAACGGATGATGAGTACATCATAGTTAACTGCGAGGAAGAAGATATATGCTCGGAAAGCATACAACAACAGGAGGATACGTGCGAACCTCAGCTAGGTGATGAGGAAATAGTTAACTTTGAGGATGCATACTTGGAAATCATACAACATGAGGATACGTGCGAACCTCAGCTAGGTGATGAGGAAATAGTTAACTTTGAGGATGCATACTTGGAAATCACACAACAACATGAGGATACTTGCGAACCTCAGCTAGATGATGAGGAAATAGTTAACTTCAAAGATTCATGGTCGGAAAGCATACAACAATGGGAGGATAAGTGCAAACTTCAGCTAGATGATGAGAAAATTTTGGACTTGGTATTTTTTTGAATATATTAGAAATTTTGGCTATTTCTGCAAATAATAGATGCAATAACTTGGCTTCAGTTCTTAGAATTATACTAAACTGATGCCAGAGTTTGTTGTTAGTTCATGTTAATCTGCAATCCTCACTCTGATTGTTGTTTCGCCTGTATTATTGTTAATAGATATTGATAGAACTGTATTGCTCCTCAGGCGACTCACGAAAGTCTAAAACATTTTGCTATATCTCGGAAGTATCTGACGCTAAGAAAAGACTACAATATTGAAGATATTGTGAAGGAACATGTCCTTACTTTCCTCCCAGCCAAATCACTGTACAAATGCAGAGCAGTTTCGAAAGAGTGGGAGCGGTGGATAAGCAGTCCGTTTTTCATCCACCAACATACTCTTCGCTTCAAGGATGTCTCGGGTCTCTTTTGTCAGTTGCCTGGCAGTGAGCCTTCCTTCATTTCACTTGATCCATCCACTTTTGGTGTTTGTAATCCGACCTTAAGTTTTTTGCCTGAGCGTGTTGACATTAGAGCCACTTGTAATGGGTTGTTGTGCTGCCAAGGGCGGTTGGATAATCAAGCCTACTACATATGCAACCCTGTGACTGAGGAATGGAAGATGCTTCCGGAGCCATCCTTGTATCATGCATCGGGAACAGGCATTGCACTTGTTTTCGAGCCTTCTACTTTCAATTTTGGTTCACATTATGAGTTGATTGCTGCTGTTCAATTTCCTGACACTTCTGTTCTGTTCTTTGAGATATACTCTTCAAGGACCAACTCTTGGAGAATCAGCGAGACAGTATGTTGCGAAATCAATGATGGGAGAACTAATGGTGATGGGTTCTATATGAGGGGGTATGCCTATTGGGAAATGCAGTCCGGTTTTGCTCTGGCTTTTAACGTGATCCACGAACAATACGGGATTATCAAGCTCCCGCATTGTCGTGCTCCAGTTGGTACTCTGACGGAAATGGATGGTTGTTTGTGCTACCTTTTTCCCCGAGTACATTATAACAATAACATTAATATCGAAGTTTATGGGACAATGGAAATGAGGCTGACGCATGGGATTCCGATCGGTAGTGATGCTGGGAGCGATCTCTATTTGGATGATGGGTTGTGCCGAGCTGTGTGTTTTGTGAATGATGACTTGCTGATCATTGAACTTGGTGGCAAAATTATTGCTTATAATGTGAAGGAACGAAAATCACAGTGGTTGAGCTGTGGAAGGACCAAAGAATTTTCAAAGTATCTACCGTATGTGAATAGCCTTGTGACTGTGGCCAGCCCTGTGGCTAAAGAGATGGATTAAAATTTCTTGCATTTTGACTGTGGCATCCTTTTGTTTCCAGAAAACACTTTTGCAGGTTGAATTTTTGTGGTGCAGATTCAAAATTTCTTTGCCAAATTCTAGTTTAACCCCTTGGAAATTCTGTCTCTTTTCTATGTGGATGGTTTCTCTTTCTTTTAACTAGTAGCTGTGAATGATAGTTAACAGAATGAATTTGGTTTCTATGTCCCCTGTCTGCTCAAAAGACATTAAGAAAGACAGAGCAAAATTAAATTCCTGATTTGATGCTCCATAAATGTTATGTTATTGATTTTGCCCGTAGTTTTTATTGGCTCATAGCAGTGTTACAATGTAAGATATACATGTGTATGCAATTCTCAGGCTGCCAAACTAATGTGGTTAAACTCATCGGTCGTGTTATGGAATGGATATGGTGAGATTAAAATAGTTATTCCATGAAACGGAAGAGGAATAGAGTGGTTATTCTTTTTCTCATTGTATTCCAATGTTTGGTTCGATACTTGAACAACTTATAGAATATGTCATATTCTATTAAGCATGGACATTTCCCGGGGGTCACGGTATCTTTGTCGGACACTCCAAGCACACAGGGCCTGCCTGGACATGTGTTCGACATGCCAGAATGGTGTCTCACTCATTTTTATTTTTTTATTTTTTTGAGGGAAAACCGATGGGACACGAGGGGACATGAGATTAAGGGTGCTTTTGAGAAAAACTTTCTAAAGAGAGGTTTTTTTGTAATTTTAAAAAATTACAAACTAAAAACTTAAACCTATCGACAATTTTGCTGCTCTGCATCTATTTCTAATTCAATTGAAACTCAACAACTCCTCCTCCCAACAAAATTTTGCTGCTCTGCATCTATTTCTAATTCAATTGAAACTCAACAACTCCTCCCAACAAACTCAGCCACCATCGACATCTCTTCCTCCCTCATTTACTTATTTATGGTTTGCCATGTCCTCCGATTTACTTATTTATGGTTTTTATATATTTATATATTTTTTATAATTTTAAAATATTTGTCGTGTCTCCGCAATATCCCTGTCTCACATTTTTGGAAAATATCATTTACTGTGTCCGTGCTCGTGCTTTGTAGGCTATATTGAAATGAAAAAACGAAAAAAACTGGATAAATCAGTTTAAACCAAAGAAAAAAAAGGACTCAAACAACGAAAATAAAGAAAACAATATAAAAAAAAGTGATAAAATGAAGAAAAAGTGAGTAAAACAAAGAAAAATAGACAAAAAAAAAAAAAAAAAAAAAAAGAAGGGAAAAACGAAGAAAACAAAATAACACAGAACACACGAAAGAAAACAAATGAACATATAACATCAAAACAAATGAACATAGAACATCAAAGGAAAATGGAAAAATGTGAGAAAAATGAATAAAATAAAAATGAATATAAAAAAAAAATATAATATGTTAGTGAAGTATAGTTATTCCTTATTTTGACGAATAACTATGTTATGGCCAAATATTGAACCAAACTATGAAATTATTTTATTCTGCCTCTATTCCATGAACCAAGCCTAGCTATCTTTCTTCACCTATAGAAGATATATTTTTATACTTTATAAGCTTTATTATCTCTTTCCTATTTCTAATGTAGTTTCGAAAATGTTGCAACATGAGAAAGATCATGAATCCAAATATTGTAGATCTAATGGGCTCCAATGGTGAATAATAAGATCTTAACGCCTTTTCAGGGTGAGTATCATTTGATTTCGGTTACTGATCGAACAGAATTATCTTATGTTTTTAAAACCAAACCGAACTAAACTTCTAAAATAACCAAATATGATCAAATCATAAATTTTCAGTTAGGTTACTAACTGATTAATAACCGAAATTTATTTTAATTGATTAAAAATAAAAACATTAAAAAAATATGCATAATATATATAAAATAAATATAAAGAAGGAAAAATATTAATATGTTAATTTTGAATATAGTATATGAATAAGCAAAATTGTAAAAAAAAATTAATATTATATAAATACATATAAAAAATAATTTTTGGTTTTGTATTAAATTTTGGCTTGGTTTTGGTATAATCAAAATATTTTGGTAAAAACCAAACCAATAACTGAATACCGGAATTCTCAAAAATAAAAATTGAATAAAATCAAAACATATAAATAATCGAACCAAAATTTATTATTGGTTTAGTTTCAGTTTAGTTTCGGTCATTTCCATTGTCAGCTCACCCTACTTTTTTGTATAATTAATAATATAGTAAAAAGTTTAATTAGTGGTTTTGAGTTTCCTTCCAAAACATCTTTCCTCCTCTTGCCTGACAAAAATTAGTTACTGCTTTAATTAACCACGATTATTAAATTCGGTTTACTACTGATATTTAAAAAAAGAGTCAAACTATACATGTTCTATCGTGATTGTACCCAAATTGAACTATTTTAATTACTAATAAAAAGGGATATATTACTAGTATACACAATTACTTGATCATGGTGAAATTTTTGGATGAAAGTGCTTAACTTATTTTCATTGGAATTATTTATCGGCATTTGATGATAAGTGGACGAGTAGAAGTTCCTTTTGCACAAAAAATTTGATATTTTCATGTTAATGGTACTAACATATTACTATGAATTTTAGACTTCGTATGGTGTGCAGTTACCAAGGAAAATCACACTAGTGGTTTTGCCTCATTCAATCAAATTAGTGATTTTACAAGTTAGTAATACTAAATAAATCAATTGTATAGGCAAACACATTATGAGCCATCTAAACTTTTATGATTTTACAATTAGCGCCCCTCATAAATTTTGTAAACACAATGAGTACATAAATATCTTTTAGTTTTGATAGCATTCGTCCTAAATTTGACATTTTTATCTCGCATGGAACGCAGTATCCGTTACCTGACACACGATACAATTTTTTTATGAAAACGGAAGATGTTGGAGTTAGCTGCATAGATCCAAAACATACATTTGATGCAGACATGTTATGGCTACATATGTGAACTATACTTCTAATTGAATGCTATGTCATCGAAAATTCTATTATATGCCAATTAATGAATACTAGAACCCATGTGAAACAAAAGTGCCAAATATATGGAATATCATTAAAACAGAAAGATCACTCATTTGATGTGCTGAAACAATTGATGAATGAGCCAATTGCAAAATCTACAAAATGTCCGGGGAGGTCAAGATGCCTTTTTGCCTATTAGTAATTATTAATATTTGACTGATAAAGTAAAGAATTGATGTTATCTTTGTGACAATCACGTATGAAAAAAAGCAGGTCGTTTTAGTTTGGTGGTCTATTTCAGTTTTAATTCTACTCCCTCTGTCTTTTTATTATATGTTGTTTTAGATTTTTTTACTTTGTTCATTTTTATATGACACTTTATATTACCAACGCACTTTTGATCATGTTTTCTCATATTTGCCCTTATTTAAAGTATGATGGGAGATGTTTATTATTTAATGTAAAAAAATTATATATAAAGTTTTGATAATTAAGAAGAAAGATAATTTTGACATGAAAAATAGAGTAACGAGAGGGGTATTAAGTTTAAACTAGTCATTTTAGTGACTTAATTAATATTGGTTTTGGTGAATAACCTTAAACGATATATATAAAAAAAAATCTTAGGGAGTAATAAACAATAAAAAGTTGGAAGAGGGAAATTAGCAATCTTGATCTTGGGAGAGATTAGACGCAATGCAACTATTTTGGGTTAAAAATTGACCTTTTTGTAAAGAAGCATGAATTGTGGAAATTCTCTAAGATATCAATAAGATAATTCTCCTCTAACTAAATTAAAATTTAATGTTGAAATAACGACGTGACAAACCAATACTACATTTGGCTTGCCAGCATGATATCATATCAGTTCCAACCAATTTTATATTTTCATTTTTTTTTTAAATTTTTCCATATAGTGTTATATATGTGAGTGTTATATGAGTGACACAGATCAATTATTTTAGTAGTTAAAGTTAACGTGACATCTTGTTGATAGATCAGTCTTAATGTTGATTTGTCAGTTCATTATTCTAGCCTTATATTTCAAAGGATTAAAATGAAAGTGATTTTATTGACACCAAAATCGAAAATTAAAGACGGTGCCTATAATTAAATGTAATGGAGAGAATTAGCAATATTGACCTAGGAGAGATAATATGCAACTAACTATTTTGGTTTAAAAGGTGATATTTTGTTAGAAGCGTGGATTGCGGACAATTGAAAACATTGATAAATGAAAATGAAACAAAAAAAACAAAACTAAACTACAGCCTAGAAATGGTGAAAGAATAACGAACTAGAACTAAAGAAAGGCAGCAGAAAAATGGTTATGAAAAAGAGAGAGAAACAAAGAAACAAAGAAAGAACCAATTTGTAGGAAAATGACTGGATTTCCTTTCTAGAATGAAAACTCCATCATCATGCACTACTATCTTTTCCCTTTCTTTCTTCTAAGATCTCTTCTTCTTCTTCATCTTTTTCTTTCAGGTATATATCTTTAATTAACCCTGTTAATGTTATAATTATTTTCATAATCATTAATCATTATATATGTCCGGTTAGCGCATGAAGCTCGTACTTCCGAATCTTCATCACCTGGCGATTGATGAATACAGGATAGAGACTTCTATCTCACTCTTAATTTTTTGTGTTGTTTTTCATTTGTCGTTTTTTCACTTTCCTTGTTTCACCAAAAAAAAAAAAAAAAAAAGAATCATTATCTTCATCAATTGACTAATGAAGAGAGGACAAGAATCTCTGTTGCTTGTTCTTGGTTTTTTGTTTTGCATTTCGCTTGTCGTTTTTTTCGCTTTCCTTGTTTCACAAAATAAATTAATCATTACAGATATGTATATATAAACAAAAAAGATATGTAGATTTTCATTAAGTATATGATTTAATTAATTTTCCAGGGATCTGAAATTGTTGTGACGATAGCAGCAAGGGAAAGGTGGAGTTTCCAGTCAGGTTCTTGGCGTTTGACGACGGCCTGGACATAAACCAATAATGTCTGGAAATTCTACTACTCCGTCACCGGATTCTGAATCTCCACCTTCACCGGCTGCACCTCCACCACCTCAATCAGACTCTAATTCTACCTCCTCCTCCTCTCCCCCACCTCCTAAATCTTCAGATTCTTCTCCTCCACCATCCTCCAATTCTCCTCCTCCACCACCCTCAAATTCTTCTCCTTCAATATCACCGCCCCCGACTTCTAGTGATTCTTCACCTTCACCTCCGCCACCACCGCCTAGGAGCAGCAGTAGCAACAACCATTCACCACCTCCGCCACCCAAATCATCGTCATCATCAAGATCAGCACCAAGGTCTTCCTCTTCTTCTTCTTCGGATGAAAATAATAATAATAATCTAAGTGAAGATCAGCTAAAACTTATAGTTGGAGTTTGCGTAGGAGTTGGATTATTTATAATTTTGATGATCATACTATGTTTTGCAACATGTTGCAAAAAGAAGAAAAAGCGAAGGCCTGTTCAATATTATGGAGATTATCATGAAGGTGCATGCTCATATTCCTCATTTTATTATTTCACTCATCTGAGTAATTAATTACGCATAAAAAGCTTCTTAATTAATTTGGGTCCCATTCTCAATAAAATTCATTCATATTTACTTTGTGATTTAAAAATTGAAATGATAAAATTGATAATTAAATAGGAGAGATGAAAATTCCAATTAGCATGTTATAATTTGTATATTTCATGTGATTATATATAATATCAATTGTGTCAAGTTGTAGATATCGAGAAATTTTAGAATATGTCTAATACATCAGGTCATTCTTATGTTATGCTATTAAAATCATACCGTGCGATATATTTTAAGGTCTACCGTTTATAAATTAATCTCTAAGGCGTATATATTAGGGGTCTAGGATTTTTGTTTTAAGGTTTAGAATTTTCTTGAACTAGTGGATTATTAATTAAATAATTGCACATTATAATTTTTCTATCAATATAATTTCTTAGTGTTTATTGGCTTAACACACAGATGACCTCGCGTGTCTGAGATATATTTTAATTTCTTTTATTGAATATGTCATGAACACTCATCTGTATCAGAAAGTTTATTTTATAGAAGAAATTCTGTTGTACATCAATGTGAGTAAACTCAATCAAGTTGAAGTAATTATTATATATGATGAATTCATGCACAGGAAGCCAATTATATTATGCAAGTTCAGCAAACCCGCCAAAGTGGCAGAATGGTGCAGCAACGGGAGCAGATCATATAATGAGAACATCTCAAACAGGAGGTGGAATGGGTTTATCACCAGGACCAGGAGGGTGGCATAATGGAATGATGATGAGTGGGGAAATGAGCTCGGATTTCACAGGTCCGCATCGGCCTCCACCACTGCCACCGCCGTCACCAGGGTTTTCACTAGGATTCAATAAAAGCACATTCACATATGAGGAGCTGGCAGCAGCAACAGGTGGATTTGCAGACACAAATTTGTTAGGTCAAGGAGGATTCGGATATGTGCATAAAGGAGTATTGAGTAATGGAAAAGAGGTAGCAGTGAAGAGCTTAAAGTCAGGAAGTGGACAAGGAGAGAGAGAATTCCAGGCGGAAGTTGAAATAATTAGTAGAGTACATCATCGTCACTTGGTATCACTTGTTGGATATTGTATTGCCGGAGGACAACGACTTTTGGTCTATGACTTTGTTCCTAATAACACCTTGGAATACCATCTCCATGGTTAGTTCTTTTTTTTTTTTTTTTTTCTTCTTATCACTTAATGGTAGACCTATTCAAACAGTTCGCGGCCCTCTCAGCCCGCCCGTCCATCATGGGCTGAGATTGGATGTGAGGTTTATAATATAGGCCGGCCGACCTAAACCCACACTAGCCTGAATACCTCACAAGTTGGGCTTGGGATTAGTCATAAAACCCAAGCCCGGCCCGGTCCGGTCCGATCCGATTACATAATATTATATATTATTTGTTATCAATAATAGATAAGGCTCCACCCATCTGGACCGGGGCTTTGTAGGCAACCATATCAAACATATTATTAATTATAAGATTTTTTTAATTTTTTTTATTAATGAAAAATAATTTTTTAAATTAAAATTATAAATATATTTATTGGTCGGGTTGGATGGTTTTGGGCTTGGGATTTAGCTTTTTAGCACAGCCAGAGCCCAACTAGAGCCCAAAGCTTAAAAGTGCAGGCTGGGCTAGGAATTTTAGTGTAAAACCCGAGTTGGGCAGCCCAGCCCACTTGTTGAATAGGTCTAGTCAATAGCCTGTTTAACTCTTGTTTCAAGGTTGTCCTTTTGGCTTCTTTCCTATATGAAACCCACTCAACTGAACCACAAGTGACCATCTCTTCGCCTTTAACTTTAACTCATTTAGAGGGCAAAGCTCAGTTAGGGTTTGGTTGGATATGGGAATTAAAGACCTTTTTGCATCCTATCCTAGCATATTTTTTCTTTTTTCGCTCGTGATATGGGCATTACCTATTTTCCTCTTGTATTATGCAAACATGCTCTAAAATGGCCCAAAATAAGTATATTCCATCATATCTTGTTAACAATGAGCCATTTTGGAGTTTTGTTGTATAACACAAGGGGCAAAAAGGGAATATCAACAAGAAGGGCAAACTGGCAAACCATTAATAGCATAAGGGGCAAAAAAAATCTTTACTCCGTAAGTGTGATTTCGTATAGGACAAAAGGGTAACTTTGAAGGTGATTGGTTGATACAACAGGAAAATAAAAGGTCATTTAGCCTTTTCCTTTTCTTACTTTTTATTTATTTATAAATAATTACTCATGAACTAATATACATATATAATTCTTGGTTGCAGCAAAGGGTCGCCCGGTTATGGATTTTCCTACCAGGCTTCGTATTGCATTAGGCTCTGCCAAAGGACTTGCTTACCTTCATGAAGATTGTAAGACATCCTTTTTTGTATATTATTTTCACTATCTGATTTAATATGTATGCCTTTGGGAACCAATTCAGATCATCCAGACTCAAATTTAATAAGCATATAATAGAAAGCAAATATATATACTCATAAACTAATTTATTTCTGAAAATTATTGAGCAGGTCATCCTCGAATTATTCATCGTGATATCAAATCAGCTAACATTCTCCTTGACTTCAACTTTGAAGCCATGGTACTTACCTACTCACCAAAAAAAAAAAAAAAAAAAAAAACATGTTTTAACCCTAAATTTGCTAATTAATATAATTTATTAAATGTTTTAATTGATTTAGGTTGCTGATTTTGGATTGGCTAAGCTTTCTTCTGATAATTACACTCATGTATCAACCCGTGTAATGGGTACATTTGGGTAATTACACAACCTAGCTATTCTAAATTATTTTCTTGAAAATTAATTAGTTGTATGTTTGGTGCAAAATTAAGAAATGGTATGGTAATTTAGGTATTTGGCTCCAGAGTATGCATCAAGTGGGAAGTTGACAGAAAAATCAGATGTATTCTCATTTGGGGTCATGCTTTTAGAAATCATTACTGCAAAGAAACCTGTAGAGCCTTCAAATATCATGGAAGATAGCTTAGTAGATTGGGTTTGCACTTCCTCCGCTCCTTATCAGTAAATTTAATTAAATAAAAAAAATATATTAATTTTTTTTTTTTTACAATTAACGAACAGGCTAGACCACTCTTAAACCAGTCATTAGATGATAGCAACTCATGTGGTGAATTAATAGATAGTCGATTGGAGAATAACTATAACCGCGAAGAGATGCAGCGTATGATTGCTTGTGCTGCAGCCTCCATTCGTCATTCTGCTAGAAAACGTCCAAAAATGAGTCAGGTATTCAATTAATGATACTTCACACACTATTTCAAGGTGTCAAATTGAAAAAACTTCATGGACCTTGATTTCTCTTAACGTCTAATCTACATTACTTATATGTTACTCTTTAAACTCTTTTACTTATAATATTAGATTCATTCTCCCACACAAAGTATATATATTAAATGATGTACGTAAAAATGTGGAACAGATAGTACGTGCTCTGGAAGGAGACGTATCGCTAGATGACTTGAACGAGGGGATAAAGCCTGGTCAAAGCTCAATCTTCACAGCTACAAGTGGAAACACAGGTTACGATGCATCTTCTTATAATGCAGATTTGAAGAAGTTTAGGCAAGTTGCTTTATCAAGCCAAGAATTCGCGAGCGGTGAACTTGCAACTTCAAGCAATGATTCTCAAGAATTGTCTCCTAGAGATATTCGCAAGAACCATTTATAAAGAAAAAAAGAAAAAAAGAAAAACCTAAGTGTAGAACAAATATTTGTAGAAAATGATTTCGAATATCATGCCCAATATTAAAACTATCCACAACTTTGTTTGGCACAATTTTTATACCTCTATTTAATTCCTTTTCTGTATTTTGATTTCAAAACTTTATTTTTATTTTTAACTTACATCATGTTCCTTCAAGTCTCACTACATATCACAATGTTTTTTTTTGACATCATATCACAATGTTAGATCAAGTTGGTTTTGATGATTATTAAATCAAGTAATAAAATTAAGATTAACATTATCACATTTGATATCAAAATATAGCAATCTTTAAGATTATTTGACTAATTTATGCTTTAAAAGTACATTTGAAAACTTTAATTTCTTTTTCAAATTCTTTTGTATTCACTTCTTGAACAGAAATCAAATCAAAGCATGTACAAAATAATATTAATGTTTACAACGTGAGAAATAATAATAATAGCTATTCTTGGACTTTACCTACGAGATTAAACTTTTAGATCAAATGATTTCATGATATGGTATAAGAGTATCTTAAACCTAAAGGCTAATTAAGGGTTCAAATCTTAGCAGTTGCATTTATTGATTAAATTTTAACAAATGTATTTCTACATTTTCATAATTTTTGAACGCGCAAGGAAATTTATAAAAAAATCTTCAAAAGCTAGTAATAATTAAAATAAACTAACTTCTAATTAGAGATTGTGTTGAAGTTAAAAAATGACAAAAATAGCTATTTCTCAATCAATTCTACTACATGATTAATTGAAATGAATGTTTCCAAAACAAAATTAGAACAAAATTAATGCAGGTTGAATTGAAAAATTAAAAGATACTTACAAATTCCATACAAAGTTCAAGAAATGCTCCAAGGAGAGACAGAAAAGAGTAAAAAAAAAAAAAAAAAGAAGTTCGCAATTAATCAACTTGTAGAGTCTGCGCTGAATTTGCAGAAGTCTTCAATTGCCGTACTTATTCTTTGATTGCTCTGTGAATGAATAACTGCTTATTAACTCATTGAAACCATGATCAAACACATCATGTAACTTTCATCCCCACTTCTTTCAAACGTTTCCACTAACTTGTCCTAGTAGCTCAATCAATTAATTAGCCAACTAATTGAATTAAATAAATGGTCAGACTATTTTTCCAAATTAAGCCTCCCAAGCCCAATTTATTATAGGGTAATTTAGATAAATGCTACTATTTCCAATCATTATTTCAAAAATACCTGAAGTGTTCAAAATGTTAAACTTGCACGCCAAACTATAACTCATTCCTATAATACGTTTCAAACTATTTTTTCTTTTCTTTTTGTAATTTAAATGTTATTTTTTCATTTATTTCTCAAACAGTTCAGTTTTTCAACATTCCGAATTAATAAGTTCTTCTTTTTTTTTTTTTTTTTTTATCTTCGAAACGAAATCCATATGTATATATATTTTTTGATTGTAAAAAATGTATCAGATTTGTATCATAAATATATCAGAAATGTTCAAAGATATATTTTTGATACATTTTTGATACTTTACGTATTGCGTTATGCATTGATTTCATATGTAGTAACTTTATTTATCCTTCATAACAATTAAAAAAAATCAATTTAGATAATTTCTCACTACAGATAAAACATGTGGGATTAATTCATAAAATACAGTACGTAAAGTATTAGAAATGTATCAGAAAAATATCAGAAATGTATTAGATTAACTCCTTTTGTAGTTTTAATAAAATGAAATGTATCATAAACTTATAAAAAAAGGTAACTCTTTGTGCAGCTCTAATGCTAAACACAGCAAAAGATGAACAACTAGAAGAAGACATGCAAGATGTACACAATAATATACAACCAAGAAGAAGAAGATGATCACAACTTTACATAAGAAATATTAAGACAACACAATTCAGGAAATATATAAACAATAAATAATACATTAGAAGTATAAAAAATATATCAAAGAAGTATGATAAAAGTACCATAAAAGTATCAGAAATGTATCAAAGTCGCAAAAAAAAAAAAAAAAAGGTATCAGAATAACAAAACAACATACAAAATGTGCCAAAAAAGTATGAAATTTCAATACTTTTTGATAGTTTTCTGATACATTTCTAATGATTCGAAAAAAAAAATCCGAAAAAATTATATACATATGAATCTCATTTCGAAAAGAAAAAAAGAGGATAAAAATTTTCTATAGTAGCATGTCGAAAAAATTAAAGGATTAAGAGATAAAAGACAAAAATTAAAGTTAAAATACAAAAAAAGGAGAGAGGAAAGTGGAATATTCAGGTGTAGACAAAACCATGAAAAAGGGAGTAAAAAAGAAAGATAAAAGCGTATTTGAGGAATAGAACTTAAAGAGAGAGTATAAGAGAAATTGCATGAGTGTATGAGAGAAAGCAATCTTAAAAAGAAAGTAGTTTTTGGTAATTTTCCTAGTTTTATAGATTAAAGAGTAACATCTTACCACTTAATGTTAAAAACTTTCCTAATGGCAATTGAAACATTAATTAAAAACTTTATAAAAGTCAACTTATAAGTAGCTTTTATATGTATGCCTTTAAAAAGAACACTTGAAATTGGTTTTTAGTTTAGAGAAAGGATTTCATGAACAAATTAGATGAAATAGCTATATCTTAAGGATATAATTTAGACACAAAACTCAATAACTCATCACATGTGCACAAAAGATGAAAATGGGGAAGAACTTCTTTTACCAAATTGTTTAGAAATCGAAGAAAAGTTAGCCAGTAGGCCAAACCTCAAAATTTGACTCAAGTAACAATTCAAAATGAGCCTAATCGAGGCATAAGGGAGAAGAACTCATGGTCCATTTTTTTTCTTGAATATAGACTAATAAAGAATCTTTTAGCATGCTTTTAAATAATCACATTAAAAATTAGGTGGCTTTGAAAAAGAATTTATTTTTAAAGTTAACCCTCATGCAAAATGTAGTGAAATAATATAAATATTTCGGCCCAGACATTGGACTCAATAGAGTAAGGTAAGGGTGAGATAGAGATGTTGTAGGAAAGGGATGAGGAAGGCCTCATAATACACAATTTGCCTATTTTGGAATTGAATGACAACTTTACAAAGGGATCATGAGATAGAAAAAAAGAGATGCTTAATTTGTTTATTCTTTTATGCAGTAGCTTCCAAACAAAAATAAGAAATACTAGGAAACTCAAGCTTCTTCAAGTGAGATCGTTAGGATAATTAAACCCAAGCCCACTAGGATTATAATTACATAAATAAACTTTAATTAAAAAGCATATATTATGTAATTTAATTCCATTTGTCTAAATTTAATTACCCCTAAATAAAATTAAATCACACTTAAGTAAATATAATACATGTATTTAAGTTTCCTATTTAGGAAAATTATTTAATTAATTGTTTGCTTTATGTAATTCAATTAATTGATAAACTAATTAATTACATTATGTAAACTTATTAATAAAATTAAATTCAACCTTATGTTAATTAATTACCTTGACACCGAATGTCAACTAATTAATTAACGCATTCCTTCCAATGTACATTACATGTACACTTTCTATAAGTTCCGGCTCAGTTGATCTATGTGCACGATCCTATGGGTCTGTCTTTATGTTAGCATTAGGCCAAGGCCCATAGACTGTAAGTGGGTTCTAGCAAACCATTACAGCCCCCAATTAAGACAGAGATACAACAGTATTTAGAAGATACTCACTCGGTAGTAATCTCATAGTGTCCTTTGCCTAACGATATCGATATGAATAAATAAGAGGCATGGTGTCTGTCATCATATTCTGTTGTTTATTATATTTCTTGATCTTGAATTGACTGATTAATCAAATAAGCACCGACTTACATGGGTATGGCCATACACTTATCAGTTCCACTTATTAAGTGGCCAATGATATCATCTCGGTGTTACCTGAGTGGCAATTCCATCACTTCATCATCAATATCAACATGTTCACCGGTCCACCCAATCATACCCGTATTTAGCATACTTTTACAGACCTGTTAGGCGTATGTCAAAGTGAACCGGATTCCATATTGATATTATGATGAAATCTGGTCTGAGGATAAAAAAGAACTACTCAAGAAAGACCTATGACGCGACAACCATGTGGCTTTCTTGTGCGAATCGATCCAGTCCCATGTCAACGACATGTGCCTATATTCATGACTGACTATACAAGTACTATGGCTAGTTAAGAACTGCTATACAGTCATCGAATATACAAGTCTGTGGTTCTATTCGTTCCCATGATTAGAACAGACCTGGGATAGATTTTATGATTATCAATCAATGGATACTCTACTCATATTATAGCACAAGATATAAATGAAATAGATTAATTGCCTTTATTAATGTGACACAAATATTGTATTCATACAATGAGTCTTAATGTATAATACAAAATACAAGAATCCAATGCCCTAAGAACTAGGGCACAACAACAATCTCCCACTTGTACTAGTTCCAAGTGGGCATTACCCTAATTCCTATAGATATGGTATGACCGTTTTGCTATGTCTACGGCAGCACTTTGGTCAATGGATCAGCGATATTATTCTTGGTGTCAACCCTCTACAATGATTTGTCACCTCTGTTCATGATCTCCCGAATAAGGTGAAACTTTCTGAGCACATGTTTGGATCTCTTGTGTGACCGGGGCTCCTTAGCTTGTGCGATGGCCCCGTTTTTTAACAAAAAACATCAACTGGGTCTAGGATAGTGGGTACTACTCCTAACTCGGTTATGAATTTCTTGATCCAAAAGGCTTCCTTTGCAGCTTCGCACGCAGCTATGTACTCAGCTTCCATTGTAGAGTCAGTAATGGTGGCCTACTTTGAGGACCTCCAACTAATGGCACCACCATTCAGGAGAAAAACATAACCAGCCTGTGACTGGTTCTCATCCTCATTGGTCTCAAAGCTTGCATCAGTGTAACCTGACACTACCAGCTCATCTTGACCTCCATAGACTAAGAAAGCATTCTTAGTCCGATTATGGTACTTCAGGATTGCCTTGACAGCCTTCCAGTGTTCCTCCTCGGGGTTCGTCTGGTACTGGCTAGTCATACTTAGTGCAAATGCGACATCAGGCCTCGTACATAACATGAAGTACATGATAGATCTAATAGCAGATGCATAAGGGATCTTTTCCATATTCTCCCGGTCCTTCTTTGTTTTAGGACCATCTTTCTTACTCAGCTTCAACCCATGGCGAACAGGCAAGAATCCTTTCTTGCCTTGTCCATGCTGAATCTTTTCAGAACCTTGTCAATGTACGTGGCCTGACTTAGGCCTAGAAGCCGATTGGATCTATCTCTGTAGATCCTGATCCCTAAGATCGTCTCAGCTTTGCCTAAGTCCTTCATTGTGAAACACCTACTCAACCACTACTTAACCCCTTGCAGTGTTGGTATGTCGCCTCTAATGATAAGGATGTCATCAACATATAGCACTAGGAAGGTGGAAACGCTCCCACTAACCATCTTATACACACAGGGCTCATAAGAATTCTGTGTGAAGCCATATTCTGTAATGGCCTCATTGAATCTCTGATTCCATGACCCCAATGATTGCTTCAATCCATAAATGGATCTTTGAAGCTTGCATACCCGGTTTGGATACTTTGGATTGATAAAACCCTTAGGTTGTGCCATGTGCATATCCTCGAGTAGCTTTCCATTAAGGAAAGCGGTCTTAACATCCATCTGCCATATCTCACAATCGTACCATGCAGCTATGGCTAGTAGTATCCTAATGGATTTAAGCATAGCAATTGGTGAAAATGTTTCATAATAGTCAATTCCTTGAACTTGCCTGAATCCTTTTGCCACCAATTGCCCCTTGAAGGTGTTGTCGGCCTTTAACTTGAAACACCACATGCAACCTATCACCTTAGCACCTGGAGGTGGATCCATCAAGTTCCATACTTGGTTGTCATGCATAGATTGCATCTCAGCCTCCATGGCTTTGCACCATTGATCTGAGTGTGGGCTTTCAATAGCCTCCTAATAGGTCTTGGCCTCCTCTTGGTCAACGACCATAAGGTCCCCATCATCAGTCATGAGAAAGCCATACCTCTTTGGCTGATGACATGTCCTACCAGACCTTCTAAGGTCCTGTGCAACCGGTTATGGTTCCTCAATTTCTTGAGTAGTTAGATTGGTTCCTGAAGCATCCTCAGCAGTAGCTACAGGAGTTTGTGAGTCTTGAACTTCTGAAAGTTCAACATTACTCCCACTGTCTCTCTTGGAAAGGAATTCCTTCTCCAAGAAGACTGCATTTCTGGCTATGAAAACTTTGTTTTCTGCCGGATCATAGAAGTAATAACCCTTAGTTTGCTTAGGGTAACCCACAAATTGGCATTTGACAGATTTGGTCTCGAGTTTGCCACTTGTCAATTTCTTAACATGTGCATCACAGCCCTAAATCTTCAAGAAGGAAACATTGGGCTTTCGGCCTTTCCATAGTTCATATGGTGTTCCCTCAATTGCCTTGCTTGGTGTATTATTAAGAATGTAAGCAGATGTCTCTAAAGCATATCCCCAAAAGGAGACAGGGAGTGTAGCATGACTCATTATCGAGCGGACCATGTCTAGCAAGGTCCTGTTCCTCCTTTCCGACACTCCATTCCACTGGGTGTACTAGGAGGAGTGAGTTGGGATACTATCCCACACTCTCTCAAAAATGAGTAAAACTCTTGGCTCAAATATTCACCCCCTCAGTCAGACCGAAGTGCTTTTATTTTCTTGCCAATTTGGTTTTCTACTTCATTCTTAAAGTCCTTGAACCTTTGAAGAGTCTCAGACTTATGCTTCATTAGATACACGTAACCGTATCTGCTAAAGTCATCCGTGAAGGTGACGAAGCACAGAAGACCAGATCTAGCACTAGTGCTCATTGGGCCGCATAGATTGGAATGTATCAGCTCCAATAGCTCAGAGGCCCTTTCAGCAGTCTTACTAAAAGGCACCATTGTCATCTTGCCTCTCAAACAAGATTCGCATGTGTCATAAGACTGGATGTCAAATGACCCTAGCACTCCACTAGAGTGAAGCCTAGCTATGCGCTTCTCGTTTATGTGGCCAATTTGACAGTGCCAGATGTATATGGGATTAATTTCATTCTGTTTAATCCTTTTAGTATTTATGTTATAGGTTGAACTTTCACGTTTTAGATCAAAGATATATAAGCCATTTTCAAGAAATGCTGTTCCATAAATAATATTGCCACATTGCATAGAAATTCTACCATGTCCAATATTAAATACAAAACCAGAAATATCCAACAAAGAAATGGAAATAATATTCCTACGCATCGCAGGTACAAAATAACAGTTTCTTAGTTCCAAAACAAGTCCACTAGGCATCTCTAAGAAATAATCTCTGATTTCCATGGCCTGAACTCAAGCACCATTTCCGACTCGAAGATCTACTTCTCCAGATCCTAATAATCTCCTATTTCTTAGATCCTGCACATTTGAACAAATGTGAGATCCACATCTAGTGTCTAAGACCCAAGATGTAGAAATAGCCAGATTAATCTCAACAACATAAATACCTGAAGCAGCAGTTTTGCCCTTCAGTTGCTCCCTTAGCTTTGGACATGAGCTCTTCCAGTGCCCCTTCTCATGACACTCATGGCAGACATCATCAGGAGAAGCAACCCTTGCTTTAGGTTGGGCCACCACCTTTTTGCCCTTAGCCTTGGCCTTAGATTTGGCCTTTCCCTTAGCAATGGGTGTATGGACCTTGTTCACAAGCAATACTTCAGGAGTCTTCTTAAGAGACTGCTCAGCTAGCTTGTGCATGCCATGCAGCTCAACAACCGATTTATCCAACCCTTGCATATGATAGTTCATGATAAACTGGTTGTAAGACTTAGGAAGTGACCCGAGAATAATGTCTGCTGCCAAGTCCTGTGGAACTGGCGAGCCGAGGCGGGCAAGTGTATCAATATACCCCTTCAACTTTAGCACATGAGTGCTAACAAAAGTCCCAGCTGCCATCACAGTCGTGCAAAGTGCCTTAGTTGTCAAGTAACGTTCCTGACGAGCCTGATCTTGGAACATCGTTTTAAGTTGATCCATCATCTCATAAGCATGTTCGTCCATGAACTGCTTCTGAAGATCAGAAGCCATGGTACCCAGCATAAGGCACGTGACATCTCGGTCATCCCTCACGTGCCGGTCATACTGCTCCACCATCGTCGTGGTGATGCCTCTATCTGCGGGAGGGCCAGCTGGTAAAGGAGCATTCAGTACATACTCCTTGGACTCTTGTCTAAGAGCTATTTGTAAGTTCCTAGCCCAGTCCAGGAACTTAGTCGCCGAAAGCTTCTCCTTCTCCAAGAGTGACCGAAGTGAGAGTGAGTTGTTGTTTGTTGCAGCCATTTAAATTGCTTAAGTGAAATGTGATTATCTACATGGAAGAAATCATTGCTTGAGTTAGAAATAAAGGACTTTTAAGCCAATTCAAATTAATAATCCGATTTTAATTTGTTTGTTGGTGATGTTAATTGGCTGACTTGACCAAGATCCACAACTTATCAATGACTGCCTGAACTAGGGCTTGCTAACCAACCCTTGATTCGTTTGGTAGGACAACCTATCCAATCCTTCCGCGAAGGACTCTTGGTTTGATGGGCTTATTGACACTTTACCCATCTGTGCTTAGGGTCCGCTCTGAGCTAATGCTACCCATGTTGAGTCAAACCACCATTCACATGTTAACCATACCAAGTATCCTAACCCTCGACGGCCCACCAAATACTACAATGTACCCAGCTAGGGCATGGCACACATTGCAGCATCAATGGGAGGAAGAGGTGTGAATGTGGGAAGAACTTTTAAACGACTCAATATTTAAATTACCAGATTAAAATTAAGTGATATGGCTTAGCATGCATAAACGTGGGTAATAATTTGGTGATCCATACATCCATATTTTATGACAAATGTAATAGCATACTTAATTTAAAATAAATGAGATCCTATGGGCCTTTAATTACAACCTAATGAAAAATTAGATATCCTATCTAATTCTTCATGGGCCGGACTGCAATCCTTCTTGGGCTCCCACCGTGGGCTTGCTCCATCTGGGCCTTCCTCCATACTTGATGCAATTACAACAATTTTGTAAAATAAAATCTATTCTAAAATTACATCAAAATAAAAAAATTGGCACGCAGGCCATATTTCCCAAAATCTAATTACAACCGATAATAATTTAGGGCCCATAGAACTCAACATCACATTTCAAACAAAGTACCTATCGTGCACATACATACCAATATTATGCATGATCATGGCATTCCAAATTATAAATATAAATGTTAAGCCGAGTTACTTAGGGTGAAATCGTCAATTTTAACAAATGTGACTAAGGCCCATAAAGGCCCAATGGATAACATCCATAAATGCAAAATTAACTATTTTGCTTCCACTTGAATTTGGGTTGTCACAAATTGAAAATTTAGCTCTCCCAATTTTAACCGGTGTCACGGTTTATTGGGCCAATTTCACAAAGTCCATATTCAATTTAATATGCAAACAATTAAATTAAATATGCATGCCAACAAAATAAACAATTTAAATACAAATTAATTAAAAAAAATTTAATTTAATTTGCATTAGGGTCCGGGATAAAAAATACCCGTAAAATCCAAAGCCAGACCTAAACCCCGCGCGCGGCAGCCTGCTAAGGCAAGCAGCAGCGTTTGGCCATAATTGGAATCACAAATTGCGATTCCAATTTTGGCCAAACTATTATTTTTTTTAACATAAAAAAATAATCAAATAAAATCAATAATCAATAAAACAATAATTTTAGATGGAAACCAATTGGGGAAAATGATCAAAAACCCCAATCCAACAATTCTAGGGTTCATCCAAAAACAAAACCAATTGAATAAAAAACCCTAAAATCACAAACTTGAAACCCATTCTTTCTTCAAGAATGCTTTCAAGAACCAATTCCAATCAATCTAATGGACAAAACCTAGGCTCTGATACCACTGTTGGGATTCGTCATCAGAAAAATAACGTGGCACAGCGGAAAATACACCGTTTAAAATTTCCTAGAATCCACCTATCATGTCCAATTACCATTGATTAGAATAAAAACCAATTTGAATCAAGAGAGATTAACTCACCAGATTCGTCTCCTCTAGAGACTGCTGCAGAATCGTTTCTTGAAATTGCGATCTCCAAAGTCCGGTGCACGACCAACTATTGAGTGAGAACTGGTGCTAGACGAAGATGCGAAGGAATGGATGATTAATGCTGGGATTTTCGGCTGTTTTGGGCTGCTCTTGGTGGCTGAAATTTCCAGCAATTAATTAGGGTTGAATTATGTTTTTCTTCCTTAAGTGTGCCCTTATATAGACACCTTATCTAATTGGGTTTTAATTATGTTAATTAAACCCAAGCCCACTAGGATTATAATTACATAAATAAACTTTAATTAAAAAGTATATACTATGTAATTTAATTCCATTTGGATAAATTTAATTACCCCTAAATAAAATTAAATCACACTTAAGTAAATACAATACATGTATTTAATTTTCCTGCTTAGAAAAATTATTTAATTAATTGTTTACTTTATGTAATTAAATTAATTGATAAATTAATTAATTACATTATGTAAACTTATTAATTAAATTAAATTCAACCCTATGTTAATTAATTACCTTGACATCGAATGTCAACTAATTAATTAACGCATTCCTTCCAATGTACATTACATGTACACTTTCTCTAAGTTCCGGCTCAGTTGATCTATGTGCACGATCCTATGCGTCTGTCTTTATGTTAGCAGTAGGCCCAAGGCCCACAGACTCTAAGTGGGTTCTAGCAAATCATTACAGCCCCTAATTAAGACAGAGATGCATTAGTCTTTAGAAGACACTCACCCGGTAGTAATCTCATAGTGTCCTTTGCCTAACGATATCGATATGAATAAATAAGAGGCAGGGTGTTTAGTGTCTGTCATCCTCTTCTGTTGTTTATTATATTTCTTGATCTTGAGTTGACTGATTAATCAAATAAGCACTAACTTACTTGGGTATGGCCATACACTTATCAGTCCCACTCATCAAGTGGCCAATGATATCATCTCGGTGTTACCCGAGTGGCAATTCTATCACTTCATCATCAATATCAACATGTTCACCGGTCCACCCAATCATACCCGTATTTAGCATCCTTTTGTAGACCTGTTAGACGTCTGTCAAAGTAAACTGGATTCCATATTGATATTATGATGAAATCTAGAGGACAAAAGAGACCTACTCAAGAAAGACCTATGATGCGACAACCATGTGGCTTTCTTGTGCAGATCGATCCAGTCCCATGTCAACGACATGTACCTATATTCATGACTGACTATACAAGTACTATGGCTAGTTAAGAACTTTCATATAGTCATCGAATATACAAGTCTGTGGTTCTATTCGTTCCCACGATTAGAACAGACCTGGGATAGGTTTTATGATTATCAATCAATGGATACTCTACTCATATTATAGAACACAATATAAATGAAATAGATTAATTACCTTTATTAATGTGACACAAATAATGTATTCATATAATGAGTCTTAATGTATAATGCAAAATACAAGAATCCAATGCCCTAAGAACTAGGGCACACCAACACCTTGATTACTTGCTTTTGAATTATCTCTTGACGAAGCCAAGTATCGTTTGACATCACATTAGTTTCTTCTAATTGAAATTCAAAATATGACGACCATGCTAAGGATCTTGACTTTTTGGTGGAAAAATGTTGTGGAGATGACTACCATGCTTTCCTTTTCTTTAATTTCTTTTTTTTTTATTTTTTTGCACACAAGTCTTCTTCAGGAGAGAATTTACTTAAGATTAAAACCATTTTTGGATTTCAATTGCAACCAAATTAATTTCATGCATTAAAATTTCATGTATGCTAAATATGCCTTTCAAATGACCTAATACATGCTTGATGCCATTAATGTTAACATCACATGAGTAAAAAACGAAATTCATTGCATCATAACGTTATCCAAAAATTCATTTTTGAAATCAAAGAAAGTACAAATAAAATGATTTCCTTATAGGCAATCTTTATTGTCTTACTTTAGCCATGTTGTTTAGATCATGTTAAGATAACGAGTTAGGTGAAGCTTCTCATTCCCATTACTGTCAAACTTCTTGGTCTGGATCCATTCAGATAATGATTGTTTCTCTAATAGCTTGTTACCCAAGTTTGATAGGCAAATTGTTCTATTACAAACCCTTCAGTGAGGCCTGAGTTGACCATATTGATTTGTCCTCCGGAGCTCGAGATTGGGTTATTCTATGTATGGGGTTTATCCGAGTCTTGCATTTATCCAGTGTTAAACATAGCTTAGATGTCTGAAAGAAGTTTCTTGCATTCGTTAGTGTGGTGACCTACTTTTTGATGATGAAAACGTACATCACTCTTATCGAACCCAGGGGGAAATGCAACCACTAGCTTAAGAAGATGCATTGTGAAAGGAAGCATCCCGACAACAAATGAAAAGTTTTGGCAGCATAAGTCTCAATTTACTGCTAGATTCTATGCTCGGATAATGAACAAATGATAAGAGAATAAAAAACATGCAAAATCAAAGCATGTTTAGAACTTTAATGTTGCCGTCTCCGTAAAAGATTTTGACAAGGAATTGGCTTTATGTGAATTCCCTATACAATCTCTCACGTCAAAGCCTCTTGGATCGAACCATGTGCTAGCACCAGATTGATTGTGCAAACGAAATCTCCCTAGAAGCAAAAACAGATTTCTTCCTTTGGTTTTTTTTTTTTTTTGAAAAATAGAGACAAAGAGAGAGTGAATGGCAGCTGAGGGTTAGGGAGTTATAGAGTGATTTGCTTTCTTCTATTTTCACGTAATAGAATTTAAACCCCCTGCAAACTTTAAAATGTCATATAAAAAATATCTAGATATTTTGATACAACATATCTTAGATATTTTTTTTTTCACCTTTTAATATTACCATATGGTCATATTTCATAAGCTGAAATAAGCACTCAAGCGGGGCTTGGTATCTTTTATTGGGACTTGACAATTTAAGCCCGTGAAATAAATTAACCGAAAATGCACCAAATATTATATGTAACTATTACATATAAAATTAGTCCTTGACAAATTCATACAAACTTCATAATGTGCGATCTTGTAAGTCCATTTAATATTGCAGTGGGCCTAAAACCCTTTCTAGCTCAAAAGCTATAAATGGACTCTAGCAATTCATTACAATTATCCAACATTGGATGAATGTCCATGTGATGCTGACATGCACCTAATAGTAGTCTTATATGATCCCTTTCCTTGTGATATCAGGATCTAGCATGAGGCATGGTTTGGTCACCCTTATGAAGTGCTAAGACTTTCTTGATATCTGAGTGAACTGAAAACCTCATGTAATTAACTCTAAATTTCTTCATTTGGGTATGGCTACACACTTCTTAGTCTCACTCATCAAGTCGTTGGTGATATCTATTGTCAATTAAGAGAATGGCAATTCCTTCATATTGCTCATAGTCCTCAACATGATTTTGTAGGGATTTTCACCGTGCAAAACAAAAATTTTTTAGCAAAAGTAATTGATTTTATACTCAAATCCACCCCAGGAAACATTCAGATTGGGAAGAAATGACTCAACCAGAAAGCAATTTTAAATCTTACTTGATTATGAAGCTTTTTCTGCAAATTTCCAAGCAGGAAATCTTTGCCTTCACACACATAGGCCTTAAGCGATCGAATGAGCATGCTAGCACTAGATGGAGAGCAACAATGGTCAAACCCTAGAACCTACAGGGGGCCAAATTCCTTTGTGTCAGGGATGGAAAATTTCTAGTCTCTTTTTCCTCCAGGGAATTAAAGTTATAAGGGGCTATTTATACTCTAGGTTAATTAGGTTTTAATTTGATTAATCTTTATGTTAAAGTCTTAATCAAATTATAAACCCACAAACCTTATGATGTAAAATTGATGTACCCTTAAATTAATTTGTGTCAAAATCCAATTTTGACATAATTGTAATTTAACCTTAATTTATCTATTGCACAATGAAATAAATAAATTAACCTAAATATAATTAATTCCCTATCATGTCAAAATCCAATTTTGACAAATTATATTCTAATTAAATTATTTATTGTATCATACAATAATCAATTGAATGTGCATATAATTTAAATCCCATAAAAGTCAAAATCCAATTTTGACTAATTATATTTTAATTGATTTATTTATTGTACCATATAATAATTAAATCAATATAAATATATTGATTGCTCTTCAATTAAATATATATCCAATATATATTTATATCCTAAACATCCAATCTTGATCCTATGTGTGTGATCCAGTAGGTTCATCTTTATGTTAGCAATGTATCCCAAACCTTTGGGCCCACAGACTATAAGTGGGTCCTACCAAACCGTTATAGCCCCCGATTAAGATGAATATATCTTTTGGACAGATATACCTTTTAGCCTTTTTCTTATACATTCAATGCCCAATGGATATCTCTGTATTGCTAATACTATGACTAAGTCATTCCTTGTGGCTGCAAGTACATTTCTTGATATCGAGTAGACTGATGAACTTAATCACTTAATCACCTAATAATTAAGTATTGGGTTTGGCCAAACACTTCTTAGTCTCACTCATTAAGCGGCCAGTTGTGAGTGGATGATCCTAAAAGTGAGACGGGCCTCTTGACTGGGCCGGGGTTTGTATAAGTTTAAAAACGAGTTTTATAGTGAAACAAACTTGAATGCTCTCACTAAAAAGTGACAGGAGTAGTCACCCGGCTTAGCGCAACCGGGAAATTAGGGTACAACCAAAACAAGCTACAACTCACTACACCTTTTTGTCAGAGATTCAGGTCCAGGCAACTAACCTATTTTTTCTCAATTCAAAATATATCTAACAATTTATATCAATGTCTTTTATATTTCTATGGTTGATTTTATCTTTATTTTGTTAAACCAATGCTCACACACAAGCTGCGATACTGAAAGTGATAAATAAATTCAGAAAGCAGTAAATAATTTCAAGAAATTTTAAATATACAGACTGATCAAATGACTATCCTAGGGGATACAATTATGTCAAAAGGGATTCGGGGTACAATTTTATCTATATGCAAAACTCCTAAAAATAGAAAACTAAATATTCATCTATTCTATCATATATCTACCTGCAAAACAAAGTTAGTACAGATAAATATATAAACACGTAGGATTCAAACAGACTCAAAATAGGGAATTCCAGATAGCTCGGGATGTGAAGCTAGGAAAATCGAGAAATTCGATCAATTACCTGATTTAACCTGGAAAACATTTTTAAACACGGTTTGATGGGACTAGAAATTTGTTTGAAAATCAATTTATTATTTCAACATACAAAAATGGGCTGGCTTTCAAGAAAGTTGTGTTTCTATCATTGCATTGGTTTATAGAAAATTAATGCAGAAATTTAATACTGAAATTAAATAAATACAGAATATAAATCTAGATCAAAATGATATGACAAAAATAAGAAAGTAAACAAAAATCTATTTTGAAATTAAAACAATAGCGTACGGGTATAACAAGAAAAGCTATGTGGCTGTAAAAATATCCATACGGCTCTAGTTTTAAACACAACAGAGAAATTGCTAAATTTTAGAAATCCCTAAATCTGAAACAAAATACAGCCGTGTGGCTATTCGTAACAGCCGTACAGCCGTAGTCGGCTAGAAAATAAAAAACAAAGCAAAATTTTAAAACGATGCAATGCACCAAAATTGAACCAAGAAAGCTATAAAAAGGTTTAAGGCCTCTCAGAATTACCTTTTAGATACTTCTCCAGTGTTCAATTTGATAGAAATCTGGTTCTTGAGGCTTGATTTTGGATTTGAGATAAACTTGAACTTTGAAACCTAAAAACTTGAAATTCTCCAATTCAATTGCAATTCTTTGATTCCAATGCCCAAATATGTCTTTGAAAGCTTAATTTTGGTTTGGAGATTGAGTTTTGGTGACTGAAATTGAGGAATTACGGTTTTAATTCTTTGAATTTTGAGTTTTTGGTTTTTAAGAATTTGTGAAATTTTTTTTTCTTAATTCTTATTGTTGTTGTTAGTGTCCTTCTGTTAACTATCCTTAGAGCTCATTTCAATCCAAACCTCTTTGTAATGAGCCTCATTAGTGCAGAAGTTAGGTGGGTAAATGGTGTCAAGTCCCATAATCCAATAGCTATCTCTTTCATGCAGCAACCTGGTAATTCATCGATAACCATGTAGCTATCACGTTACAGCCGTATGACTATAGCATGAATAGCCATATGGGTATAACAATAGCCACACGGCTATAGTCTTCAGTCTACCTTAATTCTTCAAATTTTCGCGGTTTCAAGTTTCAAGTTCAATCAAATCCAAATCTTTGCTTCTTGAATTGACTTCCATAATGAACACAAAGAATAAATGACATTCAGTACTCTATCTTTGTTGAGGTCGAGAAAACCCGGCACTCAAAGCTGACCCTCGCGTGAAGAAATTTGATACCGATACCAGGTCTAAAATACCTAAGGTGAATTTGTAAATGCGGAGAAGAGAACCGTGAATGAAGAAAAGAAAATTTTACCTGTCAGGGGAACCAATGTCATAAATGTTACACTTTGACTATTGACTTCAGTAAGGATTAAGCAATTTGAATTGGTAGAGATTTGATGAAGGTTTTGATACTCTATGGGGGAAGACAAGCTTTATTAGCAACTGGCATGGTGGGAATGATATTTCGCTACCCTATATATCACTTTGTTTGAAGCTTTGTAAGTCCTTTATTGAGTAGTTTGCTAGAGATGAAATTCTTTCCACTGAGGATTATCGAATTTCTATCTTTGATGCAGTGAGTCTTCATTCCTTGATCGACTGATTTTGAAACAAAAAATTTTGCCCCTCCGATCAAGAGTGAAGACTAGCTGAAGAGGATTTGGATATCCTATGAATGAATGTCTAATGCATGTTATGTATGAATAATAATGCATATACATGTAAACATCAAAAGATACTCTTCCAATTATTATCTAGGTTTGAGATTCTTCTTCTGTTGGGGGAAAATGCACCATGCACCTTGTCAACTTCAGTTGGTGAGTACATTCTTTATTCAATGAAATCCTTGTACTTCTGCTAAGGATATATGATAACTGTTAAGGAAAAATTATAGCTTCACTGGGGAATAATGGAAAGTCTTTATAATTTGCCCCTCATTAACTACTGTTGAGGAATAATCGAAAATTCCGTATCTCTCTTCCATTTAGTGCTCAGTAAAATCTCTCTTATTGTCATATTTGTAAGTTGAAGTCCTTTCAATATATATGTAATTATTGGACTCTTGCCTTGCCTGTTAGGTTCCATTTCCATTCAGCTTAACTACTTCAATGACAACAAGATAACCGACACACTCCATTACTCTTAACTAAGCTTGGCTTTTGTGATTCTGTTGAAGAAGAAATGAATTTGAAGGTGCTCTAATTTTTGCCTAAACTGCCCAATGTGGGTTTTCAGCTTAGTGAACTGCTCTAATTTTTGCCTAAAGTGCCTTTTCGATTTTCACCTCAGCGAGCTTTTTTATTTTTGAAAGAAATAGAATGATGAATCAAATGTACTTCATTTTATACATATTAATCAATATTTACATGAGACTTTATAACATTGTATCTTAATTCTGCATCATAACTTTAATGATATTTATTAATGAAAATTTACATGAGACTTTATAACATTGTAGCTTAAATCTGCATCAGAACTTTAATGTCATTAAGGAAAAGATGAATCAAAATTTGAGGATAAAAATGATATCAAATTGCATATGTTTAATACATTTCCATTGTTAAACAGTGTGATCTTTATAATCGGCTAAATGCAAAGTGCTTTCTTTCAATGAATGTTCAAACAAGATAACTTCATTTATGCATTTTGACACAATCATATAAGCACATGTAAACAAAACATCACACTTTATTGATGAACTCAACATGAGTATATATCAAAGAATTGGTTCCCAAAATGGTATATATTCCACAGAACCAAACCCGTCACCAGTCGCCCCTTTCGAATTTTTCGACTGATCATTTTCTCTCATGTCTTAATTTATGCCTAGGCTGCCCTTTTCGAGTTTTCCTAGTAGACTTTTCTTTTCTTTTTATTCTTTTCTTTTCTTTTTTTTTTACACATGATAAAGCTTCAAGTGATCTTGGTTGACCGGATCCATGAATTTATTTCCATCCATATCCATGATTCTGACACCACCTTTCAATAGCACTTTCTTCACATCATATAGACCTTCCTAGTTTGGCTTAAACTTTCCCCAAACATCAAAATTTATGGGTCTCATTTGCTTCAGGACCGGATCATTAGCTTTCAACTGTTTCTTGGGATACTTACCCTCTGATTATAAACTTTGGCCATTCTGCACTATTACATCCGTAAATGATCTAGTGCTTTCAATCTCTTCTCATCTACAGCTGCTAAATGTTCAGATCTGGCTTGAACCCATTTAGTTTCTAGCAATTGAGCTTTCAAAACTATTCTGAGTCACTTGAGTTCCACTTCCACTGGCAACATAGCTTCCATACCATACACTGTGTTCCAACACTAGTTCTATAACCCCAAAGAACATACGGCAACTTCTTAGCCCAATCTCTATAAGTGGTTACCATCTTTGATAAGATCTTTATTGACTTGTTACCTGCTTCCACTGCACCATTAGCTTGTGGTCTGTATGGAGAAGATTTATGATGTTCAATGCCATGTTCTACAAATAACTCAGCTATTGTCCCTTGAAATTGTACTCCATTGTCAGTCAATAGATGATGAGGAACTCCATATCGAGCAAAAATATTCTTCTAAATAAACTTAGCCATCTTCTTGGTTGTTACACTAGTGAATGATTCTGCTTTAACCTAGTTCGAAAAGTAATCAACTGTAACCATTATAAATCTGTGCCATTAGATGCTGCAAGACAAATTTCCCCAATTGTATCTATCCCCTAAGCTGAAAATGGCCAAGGAGATGCTAAATTCTGTAACTCAAGTAGTGGTAGATGACTGATATCAGCATAGATCTGGCATTCAGGACATCCTCTCACTTCCTTTACACAATCAGTTTGTATAGTCATCTAGAAATACCCTGTCTCATTATCTCTCTGGCCAAAGCTATCCCATTCATATGAGGTCCACATGATCCTGAATGCACTTGTTATATCACTACTTCTGCTTCTTATCTTATTAAACACCTCAAAAGAACTCCATTCACTGTTCTCTTGTATAACAGATCTTTAAAGATTCTGAACTGGCTGGCTAATCTTTTAAATGAAACTTTATCAATAGAATTGGCTCCTTCTGGATAGTTTCCCTCCTTCATATACTGGTAAATGTAAAAAAATCATGGTTTTTCTTCAACTGCCAATTCCATCACTTTTTGAACTTCAAAATATGGTTATCTGGAAATTGCTATAACTAAAGGCTGTATCTATGTTCTTTTTGTTTTTTCCTACATAGAAGATAATATTGCTAGTGCATTTTCCATTTTATTTTCTTCTTTGGGAACATGTCTGAATTCACCCTAGCCAAATAACTCTTTTCTAAACTATAACAATTCTAAGTAAGGCCTTAGGGCTTCTTCTTTCACCTCCCATTCACCTTGAGTTTATTTAATTACTAGAAGTGAATCTCTAACAATCAACACATCATTTACCCTTAGAGATAAAAAAAGCTTCCATTCTAAACAAACATGCTCCATATTTTGCTCCGTTTTTTGTGATGGGAAAATCCAATCTCTTCGACAATGCAATAATTTCACCATCTAGCATTGCTACAATTATCCCATTTCTAGTGCCCTTTCTGTTTACAGCACCATCAAAGCACATAATCCACCTCTTCACTTCTACCATAGCCAGCTGTTCATTAGGGAACTCCAGAATCTCTACATAATCTTATTCTAAAGGTTGATTTGCTAGAAATTCTGCTACAGCCCTTCCCTTGATGGCTTTTTTTTTTTTTACATATTGAATATCAAATTCTGATAAGAGTAGCAGCCATCTAGATAATTTCCAACCAACACTGGTGCTTTGTACAAATACTTCATTGGATCAACTTTAGCCACAACTTGTACTTCATACAACTGGTAATAATTCCTTAGCTTCTTTGTCAACCAAACCATTGCTATACATGTCTTTTCTACCAGTGTGTACTTAGTTTCATAATCTAGCAACTTCTTGCTAAGATAATAAATAGGGTACTTTTTCTTCCTATCTTGCTCTTATGCTAGCATTGCCCCTATTGAAGAATCTTCAACTGCCTAATACAGAATTAAAGGCTTTCATAGAACTAATGGACTCAAAACTGGAGGGCTTACCAAATAAGCCTTAATATTTTCAAACACTAACCGACACCTATTATCCTATAAAATCGGCTGGTCTTTCTTCAAAAGCTTAAAAATTGGCTCGCAAATTGAAGTCAACCATGTTATGAACCAACTAAGATACTGTGAAGACCCCAGAAATGACTGAACTTCTTTCTCTGTTTTAGGAGCTGGCATGTTTCGAATAGCTTTGATCTTATCTGGATCTATTTAAATTCCCCTTTGACTAACCACGTGGCCAAGCAGCTTTCCTATTGTAATCCCAAATATGCACTTCTTGGATTAAGCTTGAGATTATACTCCTCAATGCGCATTAGAAATCTATCTAGGATAGCAGGGTACTCTTCCTGGGTCATCGATTTAACAAGTATATCATCGACGTAAACCTCCACTTCTTCATGAATCATATCATGTAGCAATGTTATGACAGCCCTCTAATAGGTAGCTCGAGCGTTCTTCAATCCAAACGGCACTACCCAATAGCAGAAAGTGCCCCATTTTGTAATAAAAGACGTCTTTACTTTATCGATTATATCCATTAGGATATGATTATACCTCGAAAACCCATCCATAAATGAATACATCGCTGCTTTAGGTGTACTATCAATTAAAACATCGATGTGAGGCAATAGAAAATAATCCTTCGGACAAGCCTTATTCAAATCTCTTCAATCTTTCTTAGGAACTAGAACAATATTGGCCAGCGATTCTGTATACTCCACAACTTCGAGAAATTTAGCTTTAATCTGTTTAGCCACTTCTTCTTTTTCCAATGTAGCCCATTCTGGTTTCAGTCTTCTCAGCTTCTGCTTTACTGGCTTGAATTTCGGATCCATTAGAATCTTATGCAATGCTATTTCTATGTCAACCCTTGGCATATCTTCGTACGACCAAGTGAAAGCTTTAATGTGTTTTTGTAATAGTTTTGTTAATTCTCTCTCTTCTTTGGAGCTTATATCACGTGAAATAGATACCATTATGGGTTTTTTGTTTGTACTTATATTAATTTCATGCAATACAATGTCATGAATGCTAAATATGCTTGATGGTGCTTCAAATGCATGCATAGAATTATCAGGATAAACAATGCACAAGTAAGCAAACTGTGACTTTATTGCATTAAACTTGTTATACAATACATTGTTTACATAGAAATGGAAGAAACAGATACAACAAAATCATTTTCATCCTCCACAGGTGGAGGGCCTTTTACTTCTTCATCTTCCTTATTCAGCTTTAGAAAGTTGTCCAAATCAGCAGCTAACTTAGACTCTTCTTCAGCAAAAAGAGTAATCTTCTCAATCTCAGTCAACTATGCTTTGGCTTTCATCATGATTTCTGTAATTTCAGAAACTACAGAATTGAGGCTTTCTTTGGTCATTACCTTCTTCTTATACCCTTTCTTGGTCTTTACAGAGGCATTGTTTAAGGAAACAAACAATGCCTTTGAAATTACCTCTACAGCTTCATCACAAATTTTCTTCTCAGTTAGACACTTCTTTCTAGGAATAGATGACTTTCTTCTTCATCTCCACTACATCGATCGACTTTTCATATGACTTCTTTTGGCAGATAACAGCAGGCTTGTAAACTATCTCTTCTTTTATCATGGGTGTGACTGGTTCTTCTTGACTTTTTTCAAAATCCACCACATTAGAGAATATTTCAAAACCTGGCAACTCTACATCTCCCACTTTTACAGGTTCAGCTTACCCCTTGTACAGCTTTTTGCCAGCTTTATTGAATGGTTTCATCATGATTTTACCATTCTTTCCCTTCTTCTGATTTTTCTTTTTAGATAGTTTAGCTTTAAGTCTCAATCCATATTGTTTTGGCTTCCCAGAATCTATATTGAATTCCGGCACACCCTGCAAATTGGCTCCAAGTCCCAATTCGGGTACAAAATTCTGCTTATACATTTATTTGGACAACCACTCTGACATATAGCTCTCGTATATAACCATTGGATCATCTATGATCTCTTCTTCATTAATTACAACAACCTGGAATCTGCTGAATGGTGGAACTTCTTCACTCACAACAGCTATCATGGATTGGGAATCTGCCTCCACTGTCACAACTCTATCACCCATAGGGAATTTTATCTTCTGATGTAGCGTAGAAGGGACTCCTCCAAACTGATGAAACTAGGGCATTCCTAGAGAATGTAACAGGAATATCAATTACTGTGAAAATGACCATTGACTGGTCCCCCTTCAACTTCAGCCTCAAACGACTCAATCACAGTCCTTTATGAATCATCATAAGCCCTAATCATAGTAGAGGAATTTTTCAAAGCTTCCTCACTCAAGCCCAGATACGACACATTTTCAATGGACATATATTCAAAGCCAAGCCATCATTAACCATTACACACAGCATAACTCTATCCATTATTTTGGGTTTGACATAAATAGCTTTGTTATAGGCTTTTCCTCCTTCTGACAAATCTTTTTCAGAGAATACAATGTCAGGGGACCGAGAGTTAACTTTGTCTAACAAACAACATATTGCTTATGGGGATGTTATTAGAGAAACTTCAATTTCAGATAACTTCTTCACTAATGCTGCTCTATGCTCTTTTGAAACTAGCAACAAATGCCATAAACTATCTTGGGCTGGAGTTTTCTTTAATTGTGAAATGACTAAATTTTCTTTCTCAACTTCTTTTGGAGGTGATACACTACTTGATCTGATCACCGGAGCCTTCTTTCTGTTGAGAAACTAGCTGATAAACCCTGCCACTTCTTGTCACATTCTTTACTTCAGCAATTCTCAGCTTTTCAACAACTAGTGGCTTAACCAATTTACTTCCATCATACTCCTCATACTTATCATCTGAATCCAAATCATTCAAACTGTTTGGCTTTATAACTTCCTTCTATTCTATTGACTTCCCACTTTCTGACTCTACTTTAGCTTCACCGACTACCACAGACTGCACACTAGGGTTTGCTTACAAGATTTAAGCAAAAACAAAATTAGACGGTAACCATGACTGCACCATATTAACCTGCTTTTCAAACTTCAATAATGGATTAGTCCTAGTGCTGGGCTTTACTGGTTCTTGCAATCTATCTTCATTAATCAATTTCTAAATAGCATCTCTCAATTTATAACAATTATTGGTCCTATGACCAACAACGACATGATATGTATAGAAATTATCTTTATTTGCATCAGCTGGTTTTTCAAAGGGCTTTAGAGATTTCAACAACCCTCCATTTCTGCATTTAGCAAAGATCCTGGACAAAGACAAAGTCCAAGGAGAGATGCCTTGACTTCCCGAGTTCTTATCTTGACTACTTTGCTACTGAGACACAACAGCGACTTCAACTTGCTTCACCTCTGATGACTACTCACTCTTACTTGTAGAACTAGAACCAGATCCGCTGCTTGACTCGGCAGTAGTTATTGATCGATACCTAGAACTGTACCCAAAACTACACCCAGAACTTCTACCACCTCTGTGGCTTACTGCTTTCTCCTCTTCATCTCTTTCAACTTTCATAGTCATGTTGTACACCTCACTAAGCTCACTGAAGGTGTGAAACTTCATGTTGTTTTTGTATACATCTCTGCTGCCATATATCAAAATCTGAATCGACTCATCTTCATCTGGATGGTTTTTTAGCAAGATCATCTTCTTCATCCACCTTTGATAGTACTTGTCAAAGGATTCATTCGGTTTCTGCTTTATTCTTTCCAAGTCATATAGCTTTACCTAGATCTTAGTGTTGAAACTGTAATATTTGATAAAAGCAGCTGACAGAGCTTTCTGATCTAAATATACAACTTCTGACAATGAACTATACCAAAGACAATGCCCCTTCTTCGAATGTGGTTAGAAAGAAATTGATCAATTGCTGCTTTGTAGCATGTGCTATCAACATAACTCGAGCATAAAGATTCATATGAGCTACCAGTGAATTGATACCTTTGTAAGAAGCAATCTTCAGCACTTGAAACCCGATAAGGAAAGTTTCAATGCCTTTGTTTATCATGGGATCCGCATTCATACCCCTCTTGGACTTCATACTGATACTAGCCCCTTTCTTCAATTTAGAAACTACTTCATCAAGTTCTGTGTATTTCGCCATTAATTTCATTTCCATTACAGCTTCAATTTCTTGCAACTTCTCAATACTTGTAGAAATATCACCCCCTGATTGGGATGATTCAGTCATCTTTTCTTTCCCAGGTTTAATGGCACTGCCTTTACCACCTTCTCTTATAACAGCCTGCATCTCTTCCTTCAAGATATCTGAAAAATCCTGCGACTTCAGAAAATCCTTCAGGATATCAACAATGTTCGATGTCTGATTTGCCATCTTAATTTTGTTAATAGATTCTGACTCACTCTCTGTCTCAACTGTCACTTCTTCTTCCTCAACCCTTGGAGATTCAGCTTTTTTCGTACTCTGATCCATCTTCTTGCTTAATGGACTCCCCAACTGAAGTTTCTTTCTTTCTAACCTCTTTCTCGTTTTCCTTTTCCACATATGTTCTGCTTCAAATAAAGCATGAAACATTAGGAATGTGATTCATGATGAGTGAATGAAATGACGTCATGCGGAAAAACAGATAAAAATGAATGAATGAATGAATAAATGAGTAATGCACATATGCATGTTATGGAATGACATGTTATGAAACTTGGTTGGAAAGTACATGATATACGTGTATCATGTATGGGGTTTTATAATAGTTGCATAGAGCTAGTCCTATACAAAGTATTGGGGATGAATAAATAGAGCTGGTCTTGTACAGGATTTGGATGTAAATGTATAGAGTTGGTCTTATACAAGGTTTTGGAATTTGGTGTATAGAGCTGGTGTTGTACAAGATTCGGATTTGGTGTATAGAGCTGGTCTTATACGACGTTTTTGGATAGGTGCATAGAGCTGGTCTTATACGGGGTTTTTGGATAGGTGTATAGAGATGGTCTTATATAGGGTTTTTGAAATGAATGTACAGAGCTGGTCTTATACGGGGTTTTTGAAATAAATGTATCGAGCTTGTCTTATACGGGTTTTTGAGTTTGGTGTATAGAGCTGGTCTTATATCGGATTTTGGATTTGGTGTATATGTTGGATGTGCCCTAGTCTCGAGGCTTTGGTCCTTGTATTTGTATTATAAATTTATTGGATTTATGTATTATATATTTTGTGTCATTAAATAAAGGCATTAATCTATATATTATATATCTTGTGCTATGTTTTAAATAAAGTATCTAATGGACATATCCATATCCATGTTGACAAGTGTTATGCACTTGACAGTAAGAACATGGATAGGGAAAACGATATAACCATAAAAAGATCCATAGTCTGTTCCAGTCATGGGAATAAATGGAACCATAGACTATCATTAGCTTGGTTGTATGGCGGTGTCTTACCGGCCATTAGACATGGGATGTCAACCACGTAAATGGGTACATGCAAGAGGGGCATGGTACTGGATAGATCCACTAAACAAGAAATCCACATGGTAAAGTATCACAAGTGATTCTCGTATAGTACTTGTATGGATCCTTTGACCTGACCATTTGATGGTGCTGCATATGAAGTGGCATACCTTGGTGTACACCTAAAGGGCCTATAACAGGGTGGCAAGTATAGGTACGTTTGGGTGTGTCAGTGAACAAGGCAGTGCTATGGATATGCAGAAAGGAATGTCACTCAGTAGTCCACTAAGAAGATATCACCGGCCTCTTGATGAATGCAATTGATAAGAGTGTGGCTACACCCAAACAAGTTGGAACTTATTTGTGAGCATCAGTCCATTCGGGATCAAGTAAATGTCCGGACACAAAAGAGGGTGATCAATCTACGCCTCTGTATTAGACACCGATATCAATAACATGGGATGTACAGGTTTAAACTATAGGGTTATGATTTCAGCTGGACTGCTATCTCCATCTTAATTGGGGGCTGCAGTGGCTTGCTAAAGGCCGCCTAAAGTCTGTGGGCCAAAGGCCTACTACCAACATAAAGATGGGCCCATAGGATCGTACACATTGAACGTCTAAACTCGGACTTAAGGGATCTACTGTATACTTAGAGTATATAAACCGGAGAGAGAGGATCGTATTAATCATATTATACAAACCAATTGGATTGATCAAAATAATATGATTAGTATTTGTATTGGCCTTCTCATAATTAATTCAATGAATTAATTTATGAGATTATTTCCTAGGTGGAAATATTTTACGTGTATAACTTTACATGTATTTAATTTGATGAAAGTCTAATTTAATTCCTTGGTTAAATTAATTTTCCAAATTAATTTTAATTTAAATGTATGTGATATATTATATGGTATAGTACATTCACATACATGTTGAATTAAAATAGAATTTGAAATTAAATTGGACTAGAAGAATTAAATCAGCTTTGGGCTTAAAAGAAAGATAAGGCTCGTATAAAATTAAAGAAAGATGGGCCGAAATTTTGACAAAAATTTCAGCCTCCTAGGGTTAAAATACCCTAGGGAAGTCGTCCAACACATAGGATTTTTGATAGAAAATTCCAGCCCCCAAAACCTCCCTTCCGGCCGATCCTCTCGCTAGCACGGGTCGTGTTCTACAGCTGTTCATGTACGGGAACGTGGAGAAAGTTAGATTCGATTTCTGCAGCCATCTCTTCTTGAGATTTTCTGGTGAGAATCCCTATTTATTTAATTTTGTTTTGTGGTTTTCAATTCCCACATCAATTGCTCCTGGGCACGGATTTGAGAAAATCAATGTGTGTTTCCGTTTTATCGGTTGATTTTCAGTAAAAAATCCCTACAGTGGTACCAAAGCAGGCTTTTGATCCGTGGAAATTGATTAACAGGATTGAATCCCTCATTTTAAAATTGGTGTTTTTAGTTTTTGGGATTCTTGGTTGGGGTTTTGTGATTTTTCCGCATTGATTTTTCAATTGAAAATTAATTGGATGTTTAGTTATGTTCATAGTTTAATTTTTGATTGATTGATTGTGTGTTTAATTTATTGGCTGCAATTTTTTTTAATTGGTTGAAAATCACAAGTTTTTCCTACGGATAGGGGGTTGTCGGAGGTGGAATCGCCACTGGCAGCTGCCGTAGTGGTAGGAACAGCAGCAGCAGCCGCCCCTACCAGCGGGCCAGGCCTAGTTTTGGATTTGGTGGGTTTAAATGCGCATGGTTTCTTGAATGAAATTTTAGTTTATTCATGAGATATTAATTTTGGAAATTAATATGGTTTAATTGAAATTGGTTTGGGTTTTCTTGGCATGATTACCCGGGCGGCTGATATGGACTCATGGTTTTCCAATTGCAGTGGGAGCAGTTATCTGCCTTGGCTGGAGGCCCAAAGTCCATTAAGGGGCTTGAACCATGATGGGCCAAAATTGGCGATTCCAAAATAATGGCTAGATTTCAAAATAATGGCTAAGGACATAATTGAAATGGGCTTAAATTCATGCATTATAACATGTTTATAAATTGATGTATTAGATGCATGGATGTGTGATTAAATTTATGTATGGATGCTATTGAGCCTTATTCAAGTTGGGTTGTATTTTTCTTTTTGGGTAAATACGGCCTGCTTGCTGTTTTCTTTTTTATGTAATTTTATTTTATTTATTTATTATAAAATTTGTAAAGAAGGAGCCTATTGGAGAGGCGAGCCCAAGAGGAAGAAGAAATGGAGGCCTACCTGATGTATTTTCTAGTATAGCTTTACTAGAATTATATTAGGTTGTAATATAGGCCCATAACAGTCCATTTTATTTATTTGATTATGGTTTATTTATTTACATGCATGTATGGATGATCCAAACCCAATTTCACCCGCCTATGCATCTAAGCCGTTATTAAAATGAATCTAATAACTTAAAGGAAATTACTAAGTCGCTTAAAAGTGCTTCGCTCATTCAAAACCGACTCGAAGTGGGGATAGGCCAGTTGTAGACCATGCCCTCATTGGATGCATTAGAGTATCGTCATTTTGTATTGGGTTGGAGTATTGGTTACTCTAACACTTGGATAGAGGTTTTTACTTAGCGTGGGTAGTAGGATTCTCCTGGCCTAAGCACAGATGGGTAAGTGCCAACAAGCCCATCAAACCGAGAGTCCCTAGGTTGGGATTGGACATCATTCCTACCTAAATAATTAGGGTATAGTTTTTTCAGGCCTTCGTCTGGCTATATCTTAATGAAATATAGATCTCGGCCCATGAGCCCAACAACTCGAGTTAATTAATAACATGATTCATTATTAATTTAATAATGGGAAAAACAAGTTAAGTCCTTTATTAACACTCTTGTAATTTTTTTGTGTGGTAATCTAATGGCAACAAACAACTCGCTTTCACTGCGATCTATCCTGGAAAGGGACAAACTTTCCGGCCCTAACTTCTTAGACTGGTCTAGGAACTTAAGGATAGTTCTAAGACAAGAGTGAAAGGAGTATGTGCTGGAAAGGCTTGTACCGACTGCACCTACAGGACACAATCCACCAGCTGCCCAGCTGGAGAAATACGAGGTGCATGTGAAGGATAATTGGGATGTGACATGCCTTATGTTGGCGTGTATGGTCCCTGAGCTGCAAAAGTAGTTCATGGACCATCAGGCCTATGCTATGATAATAACTCTAAATGAGATGTTTCAAGAGCAAGCTCGTCAGGAAAGGTACCTGACCAATAAGGCATTCCACTCTTGTAAGATGGGGACTGGGACATTTGTGAGCGCACACATGCTCAGGATGAAGGGCTATTTGGATAGTTTAGCTCCTCTCGAATCGCCTATCTCACAGGAGATGGTGGTGGACACAATCTTGGCTTCCTTACCAGATTCTTATGATCAATTCATCCTAAACTATAATATGCAAGGGATGAACTGTACTGTTAGTGAGCTGCATGGGATGCTCAAGCTCACTAAACAGTTGATCAAGAAGACTCCGCCGGTACTGCTGGTCAACAAGGGGAACCCTTCTCTTACAAAGGACAAGGGCAAAGAAAAGGCTAAGGCCAAGGCTTAGAAAGCCAAAGCCAACAAGCCAAAGGCCCAGCCCATGGCTAGTCCCGAGGACGTCTGTTTCACATGTAAGCAGGTAGGGCATTGGAAGAGATCGTGTCCCAAACTGTTAGGAGAGCAGAGGAAGACCCAGGGCGCGTCTGCATCAGGTATATATGTCATAGACAATAACCTCACTGTTTCAACATCCTGGGTATCGGATACTGGATGTGGTTCTCACATTTGTTGTAATGTATAGGGACTTAAGAATAGGAGGTCACTGGGATCTGGGGAGGTGGACTTGCAGGTCGGTAATGGAGTAAGGGTTGCTACCATAGAGATTGGCGAATACCACCTCATGATGCCTAGTGGATTGGTTTTAATATTGGAACATTGTTATTTTGTACCTGCAATGTGCATGAATATTATTTCTGTTTCAGTATTGGATATTTCTAGATTTCATTTTACTATTTCTAATGGTAGAATTTGTTTATCTAGAGAGGGATTATTTTATGGAGAAGCTCTATTAAATAATGGCCTATATATCCCATATTTGAATGAAACCAATCATGTCTATAATACAAATACTAAAAGGGTTAAGCCTAATGAACTTAATCCTATCTACCTTTGGCATTGTCATTTAGGCCACATAAATGAGAAGCGCATAGCTAGGCTTCACAAAGCTGGAATCCTAAGGTCATTTGACTTGGAGTCACTTGATATATGCGAGTCTTGTTTCCAAGGTAAAATGACTAAAGCGCCTTTTAGCAAGAAAGCTGAAAGGGCTAGGGGCTTATTGGACCTAATACATTCAGACGTATGTGGACCCATGAGCGCAGCTACCAGAGGTGGACATCTGTACTTCGTCACGTTCACAAACGATTTCAGCAGATATGGCTATGTCTATCTGATGAAACATAAGTCTAAGACCCTTGATAGGTTCAAGGAATTTAGGAATGAAGTATACAACTAGCTAGGTAGAAATATCAAAGCCCTTCAGTCAGACCAAGGAGGCGAGTATATGAGCCTAGAGTTTGACTCATATTTGAGAGAGCATGGAATCATCCCATAGCTCACTCCTCCACGAACACCACAATGGAATAGGGTGTCCGAACGAAGGAACAGGACCTTGTTGGACATGGTCTACTCAATGATGAGTCATGCCTTTCTCCCAATAAGCTTCTGGGGACACGCTCTTGAGACATCAGCTCTCATTTTGAATAATACTCCAACTGAGGCTGTGGAAAGGACACCATATGAGATATGGATCGGCATGGCACCCAATGTGTCTTTCCTTTGGATTTGGGGATGTGATGCATATGTCAAGAAATTGACTGGGGGCAAACTAGAACCCAAAACTGACAAATGCCTATTTGTGGGCTACCCTAGGGAAACCAAAGGATATTACTTCTACAAACCTGCCGAGAACAAGGTGTTCGTGGCACGGAAGGGGGTCTTTCTAGGAAAGGATTTCATTTCCAAGAAAGACAGTGGGAGCAATGTTGAACTCAGGGAAGTTCAAAGCCCATAAACTCCTAAAGAGGATAACTTAGGGACTAGGGTGGAGCTTCCATAGGAGGAAGCACCGACCCAGGTCACATAAGGACCTAGAAGGTCTGGTAGGGATCGTCGGGAACCAGAGAGATATGGGTTTCTCATCACCGATGATCACACTCTTCTCGTCTTTAATGAGGAAGAACCCAAAACTTACCAGGAGGCTATAGCTAGCCCACAGTCTGCCAACTGGTGTAAGGCCATGGAGGCAGAGATGCAATCTATTTACGATAATCAGGTTTGGAACCTGGTTGATCCACCTCTGGGTGCTAAGGTAATAGGTTGCAAGTGGTACTACAAGTTAAAGGACAACAACACCTTTAAGGGGTGTCTGGTTGCGAAAGGTTTTAGATAAATAGACTATGATGAAACTTTCTCTCCAGTCTCTATGCTCAAATCCATAATGGAAAGCTACTCGTGGATGTGTACATGACACAACCTGAGGGTTTTGTTGATTTAGAGTATCCTGGGAGGGTATGCAAGCTTCAAAGTTCTATTTATGGACTAAAGCAAGCATCCTAGAGTTGGAATCTTAGATTCAATGAAGCCATAAAAGAATACGGCTTCATACAGAATCAAGATGAGCCTTGTGCGTATAAAAGGATTAGTGGGAGCATTGTCACCTTCCTAGTATTATATGTCGATGATATCCTTCTTATTGGAATCTATATACTAAAACTGCAAGGCGTAAAGCAGTGGTTGTTAAGTGCTTCACAATGAACGACTTAGGCAAGGCTGAGACGATCCTAGGGATCAGGATCTACAGGGATAGATCCAATCGGCTTCTGGGCCTAAGTTAGGCCACGTACATAGACAAGGTTCTGAAAAGATTCAGCATGGATCAAGCCAAGAAAGGTTTCTTGCCAATGAGCCATGGGCTGAAACTTAGTAAGAAGAACTATCCTAAGACAAGGGAGAATAGGGAGAACATGAAGTTGGTCCCATATGCCTCGGCTATAGGATCAATCATGTACTCCATGCTATGTACAAGACCTGATGTCACCTTTGCACTAAGTATGACGAGCCGATACCAGTAAGATCCCGGTGAGGATCACTGGAAGGTTGTCAAAGCAATCTTGAAGTACCTTAACCGGTGTGGCTTGGAAAATGGGTTTAATCTTTCTTAAGAAAACCGTTCATTTTATTAAGAAAACTCATTTTGTAGAAAACTTAATTTTAAGTGTGAATTTTGGAAAATAGATGTTTTAGAAATCCCAATTTAAACATAAAGATCCTGAAACCTAAATTTCATGATCAGATACAGAGTCGCCACCCAGATCAGCTCATCCGGGAAATTCCGGTACAGCTCCTGTGAGCGGATGACATTTTCGATGGAACGCGGACTCTCTCGGAAGGGAGCCTCGAGTTCGGGCAACCCTCCCTCATGTGGGGTTTTTAAAATGGAAATCCGATTTCAGAAAAATTGAATTAATTCATAAAAGAACCGAGACCTAATTCTCGATGGAATGTGTAGGATTCGCCACCCGGCTCAGCTCAACTGGGAAATTTCAGTGTAGCTGAACAGGACGGAAGGCCGCTACACTATCCAGAGATCTAGGGCCGGACAAGTCCCCTATTTTGTGTCTAATCAAAATAAAATTGGCCAATGTTCTTTGATGGTATTTTATAATTCTAAAGTCGATTTTATTAAATTATATCACACAGCGTACACACAGATAAGATAAAAATAAAGCAGTAAATAATTAAGTTATTACAACCCGATCGAATAAAAATAAAAACTATCATCCTCACCTTACAGATGCCTAGAATACATGATTTATCTAAAAAAATACAACCGCCTAAAATACACGGATTAAGCTATTAACTACAGTCGTACGGCTATAATCCCTCCAATTGCAAAAAATCGCTAAAATTTTATTCAAATAAAACTAAAAGCCGCGGGAATTCAAGAACACTCGTACGACTATAATTACAATCGTACAACTATTCTTCACCACAAGAACAGTCGTACGGCTGTTCTTGATTTCCAGAAACAGCAAGCTCGAGAACTTAGGTTTTTATGCGCAAAAACACATCAAATCACCTAGAAAAAGTAAGAAAATGAAGGTTTGAAGTATGTTTACCTTTGTGGCGCTGATCCACCGTAGGATTGACCGCTGGAAACGCTCCAATCACCTCCAAATTGCTTCTTTTCCTTTGAGCTAAGGTTTTGAAAGTCAAGTCCAAAATCTCCAAAATCTCACGGATTCTGATAGATTTAAGGTCTGAAATTGATTGAGTTTTAAGTGTCAAGTTATTAACCTATGATTTCTATCAAGTTTTAAACTTTAACACTTAGAATCAAAAGAAAAAGAGGAAGAAAAGATTGAGCTTTGTGTTGGATTTTCTTTTCCTCTCCTTTTTCTCTCTTTTCTCTATCAATTCCTCTTTTTAAAATTCTAAAATCTCAGAATCCCCCAAGAGTCCGTGTCTCTCATCTCTTTTTCCTTTTTATTTCCCTGGTTTCTTGATGTAAAACTCAGGCATTAATTGCACCTCTAATCAACCCCAATTTTATGTCAAAAGGTATGGGCTACTGTACCTGCTCCACTAATACAGTCGTATGAATGTAATATAGTCCTAAGACTGTAATTACAGTCATGGCATTTTTTTTAAGTCTGGAAAATTCCGGCACTTACACCTGCCCCTTGCGTGACCAAATTCGACACCTGATGCCAAGTCTAAAATACCTGAGATGATGAATTTGAGAGCGCGGATTGAAGCGCAGTAGACATAAGAAAGAAAACATGCAAATGACTTGTTTGAGTCTCACTGTTGTGGTGGTGCACTGAATTGATTGGATGAAATAAGTGTTGGCATTTTTCACCGGAAATCACCCGATTAAAGCAGAAGAACGTGATGATTTCCTCAAATCCGTGCCCAGGAGCAATTGAAATGGAAATTGTAAAAATTAAAATTAACCAACAAGAGATTGATCTCTTTCCCAGATTATCTCTACAAGAGATGGATGCAGACTACAGGAATCAAGGTAGAATCCCTCCTCGTGCACGTACATGAATGCCTTTCGAACACAACCCGTGCTAGCATCGGAAAATCACGAACTTTGGAGACGAAGGGGATGAGAATTTCGGCTAGCCTTGCTTGTCCCTCTATGGCCAAAATACCTAGGGTTTTTTCAACCCTAGGTGACTGAAATTCTCCTTGAGAATTTCGGCCCAACTGGCTCACCATGTGTGGGCTTTCCTTCTTTCATTTTTTGAGCCCAAATCTATTTTAATTTGTGTAGTTTAAATTAATTTCAAGCCCAACTTTAATTTGCATATGTATATAATATAATACACCATGTAACATATTATTTACATTTAATTAAGATTGGTTTGACTAATTAATTTAATCCATGAAATTAAAATTAGATCTTCACAAAATAAATTCATATGCAAACCTATACATATGAATATCTCCACCCAGGAAATAATCTCATAAATTAATCCAATTAATTATGGGAAGGCCAATCAAATATTAATTTTATTATTATGATCAATCAAATTGATCTTTATAATGTAATTAATACAATCCTCTCTCTCCAGAGTGTATACTCCAAGTATACAGGTGATTCCATAAGTCTGTGTTCAATCGCTCAGTGTGTACGATCCCATGGGCCTATCTTTATATTGGCAGTGGGCCTGTGGCCCACAGACTGCAGTTGGGCTCTAGCAAGCCATTGCAGCCCCCAATTAAGATGGAGATGGTAGTCCAACTGTAACCATAACCCTGTAGTTTGAACTTGTATATCCCATGTCATTGATATCGGTGTCCAACACTGAGGCATGGATTGATCACCCTCTTTCATGTCCGGACATTTACTTGATCCCGAATGTACTGATGCTCACAAATAAGTTCCAACTTGTCAGGGTGTGGCCACACTCTTATCAGTCACATTCATCAAGAGGCCAGTGATATCTTCTCAGTGGACTACTGAGTGGCAAATCCCTTCTGCATATCCATAGTATTGCCATGCTAAGTGACATACCCAAAAGCACCCATACTTGGCACCCTATTACAGGCCCTTTAGGCATACCCCTAAGTATGCGACCTAGCATGCGATAACATCATATGGTCAGGTCAAAGGATCCATACAAGTACTACATGAGAATCACTTGTGATACTATACCATATGGATTTCTCGTTTAGTGGATCTATCCAGTACCATGCCCTTTTACATGTACCCATTAACTTGGTTAACATTCCATGTCCAATGACCGATAAGACACCGCCACACAACTAGGTTAATGATAGTCTCTAGTTCCATTCATTCCCATGACTGGAACAGACAACGGATCTCTTTATGGTCATATCGTTTACCCTATCCATGGTCTTACTGCAAAGTGCATGACACTTGTCATCATGGATATGGATATGTCTATGGGATACTTCATTTAAGATATTGCATAAGATATATATAATAAATGAATTAATGCCTTTATTAATGACACAAAATGAGTATAATGCATAAATCCAATAAATGTATAATACAAATACAATGTCTAATGCCTCGAGACTAGTGCATGTCCAACAATCTCCCACTTGCACTAGTTCCAACTAGGAATGGGGCTAATCCCTATAGATCTAGTATGACCCTCGTGCTTGGGCTAAGCTAGTATCTTAGTCAAAGGATCTGCGGCATTATCCTCGGTGTCCACTCTGTGTAATGCAATGTCACCTCTCTCCGCGATCTCTCGTATGAGGTGAAACTTTCTAAGCACGTGCTTTGTGTTCTTGTGTGACCGGGGCTCCTTAGCTTGTGCAATGGTCCCGTTGTTGTCACAGAAGATATCAACTGGGTCCTGGATAGTTGGTACTACTCCCAACTCAGTGATAAACTTCCTAATCCACACAGCTTCCTTAGCTACATCACACGCTGCGATGTACTCAGCTTCTATTGTAGAGTCCGCGATGGTTGGCTGCTTTGAACTACTCCAACTTACAACACCACCATTTAGCAAAAACACATACCCAGACTATGACTGGTACTCATCCTGATCGATCTGGAAGCTTGCATTAGTGTACCCAGTAGCTGATAGCACTTCCTGACCTCCATACACCAAGAAGCTATCCTTAGTCCGGTTAAGGTACTTGAGGATTGCCTTGATAGCCTTCCAGTGATCCTCCCCAGGATCCTGCTAGTACCGGCTCGTCATACTTAGTGCAAAGCCAACATCAGGTCTCATACATAGCATGGAGTACATAATTGACCCTATAGCCGAAGCATATGGAATCAGTTTCATGTTCTCCCTGTCCTCCCTTGTCTTAAGACAGTTCTTCTTACTAAGTTTCAGCCCATGACCCATTGGCAAGAAACCTTTCCTAGCCCGGTCCATGCTGAACCTTTTCAGAACTTTGTCTATGTATGAGGCCTGACTTAGGCCTAGAAGCCGATTTGATCTATCCCTATAGATCCTGATCCCTAGGATCATCTTAGCTTCGCCTAAGTCCTTCATTGCGAAGCACTTACACAGCCACTACTTTACTCCTTGTAGTGTAGGTATGTCGCTTCCAATGAGTAGGATGTCGTCTACGTAAAGTACCAGGAATGTGACAATGCTCCCACTAGTCCTCTTATACACACAAGGCTCATCTTGATTCTATATGAAGCCATACTCTTTTATAGTTTCATTGAATTTAAGATTTCAATTTCGAGATGCTTGCTTCAGTCTATAAATGGACCTTTGAAGTTTGCATACCCTTCTCGGATACTCTTAATCTACAAAACCCTCAGGTTTTGTCATGTACACATCCTCGAGTTGCTTTGGATTAAGGAAAGCGGTTTTGACATCCATTTGCCAGACCTCAGAGTCATACCATGCTGCTATGGCCAGTAAGATCCTGATGGATTTAAGTATGGCTACTTGATGTGATATCGACGGTGAGAAAGCCGAAATCAACTTTAATAAATTTCCCAAGTCTATCAATCAAGGTTGAACTCACAAAAACGAAACAAAGATAGGTGATAGTAAACCAATCCTAAGGTGTTTAAGCGACAATGAATGGGATTCAAACCTGACACCTTCGATTAAGCAATCTTAGAACCTGAATGTTGGATGATTCAGAAGCACCTTACCACAATACTTATTCATAATCAAGATAAAATTGTAAGAATGAAGAATTCGATCTCACAAACTCATAAAATTAAAAATCAGCCCCAGGCTGGAATCTCAACAAAGAGAGAAAAATTAGAATTGTATTAAATTTCATCCCTCCCTCTTTAACTATTACATTGGTGTTTAAATAGAAAACTTAAACCTAACCCTAAACTGAAAAGGAAAACAAATCCTTGCCGGACTAGGAAAGCTTAAATAAAAACAAATAAGGAAAACTTAAAACTAATGCTTATGCAATAAGGATGAAAAACGAAATTCCCTTTTGAGGGTTGTTTATGGGCTGATTTTTAAGCCCAAAACAACTCACTTATTGAAAAAAATAACAACTAAATATGGATACCTAAGCCTAATTCGAAATCCATACATATTCCCTAAGGGTGCCTTAAGTGCTAACACTTAATTATCCTTAGCTCATACGTAGAAGTCCAATTAGGCCCAGAAGATTCCCAATGGGCTAGTACATTCCTCACAAATAAACTATTAAGCTTCATTTTGCACCGAATCCTCCATAAATCAGCATTTGAAATGATGTTGTTATTCTTTGCATCAACCAAACTAATTAGACAAGTTAAACCAAAGATTAGGCTATCTCAATTCACATCATTTGGTATCAGAGCAATTGATGTGATATCGGCTGTGAGAAAGCCGAAATCAACTTTAATAAATTTCCCAAGTCTATCAATCAAGGTTGAACTCACAAAAACGAAACAAAGATGGGTGATAACAAACCAATCTAAAGGTGTTTAAGCGATAATGATAGGGATTCAAACCTGACACCTTTGATTAAGCAATCTTAGAACCTGAATGTTGGATGATTCACCAGTACCTTACCACAATACTTGTTCATAATCAAGATAAAATTGTAAGAATGAAGAACTCGATCTCACAAACTCACAAAATTAAAAATCAGCCCCGGGCTGGAATCTCAACAAAGAGAAAGAAAAATATGAATTGTATTAAATTTCGTTCATCTTTTCAACTATTACATTGGTGTTTAAATAGAAAACTTAAACCTAACCCTAAACTGAAAAGGAAAACAAATCCCTGTCGGACTAGGAAAGCTTAAATAAAAACAAATAAGGAAAACTTAAAACTAATCCTTATGCAATAAGGATGAAAAGCAAAATTCCCTTTTGAGGGTTGTTTATGGGCTGATTTTTAAGCCCAAAACAACGCACTTATTGAAAAAAATAACAACTAAATATGGATACCTAAGCCTAATTCGAAATCCATACATATTCCCTAAGGGTGCCTTAAGTGGTAACACTTAATTGTCCTTAGCTCATACGTAAAAGTCCAATTAGGCCCAAAAGATTCCCAATGGGCTCGTACATTCCTCACAAATAAACTATTAAGCTTCATTTTGCACTGAATCCTTCATAAATCAGCATTTTAAAGGATGTTGTTATTCTTTGCATCAACCAAACTGATTAGACAAGTTAAACCAAAGATCAAGCTATCTCGAATCACATCATTTTCCCTTTCTTCGAAAAGATTCATCCTCGAATCTTGTATGTTCAGAGCATAAGGAAGAATTATATCCTAAAAATCATGGAAAGAAACAATAGATAAACAATTATCAAGTATGTTAGTTGAAATCATGTCAATTTTTTCTAAGTGGTAATTATCTCCCACTTCATTCACAAGATTTCCAACATGCTGATCTTCATGTTCTCCATGTTTCACCATAATATTAGCTCCAATCTTTTCTCTACCAGGTTGTGCATCTTTGTGGATAAGATATTCAACAAGTTCAGCCTCTTCAACAACAATAGCTTCAGTTTTGTCACCATCACATCATTCATGATCACCAATAACTTTCACCTCTTTATTCACTTTAGATTCAGCATCATCATTGCAAGGAATTTCTTCATTAGCATTCTTTTGCTGTTGTTTGTGCAAATACAACATGTCTTTATAAGCTTCTTCATCACATAATGGAAGAATCTTGTACATGCATCCTTCTAATTTAAGTGAATAACAATTCTTCTCACCATCAAAGATAACATCTCTATGAACTTCCCATCGACGGCCAAGCAATAGATGACAATCTTCCATAGAATGAACATCACATAATATTTCATCTTTGTACCGACCAATGGAGAATTTCACCACAACTTGCTTATTTATTTCAATATCACATTTATTTAATGATGGCAAGATATATGGCTTTGGATGGTCAATAAGAGGCAAATTTAATTTCTCTACCAAAGTGAGACTAGCAATGTTTGCAAAATAAGTTCTATAAAAAATCACGCTGCAAATCTTATCATTGACTCGACATCTAGTACGGAAATTAAAACTGAACATGGCTTATAAATAATGAAAGCTCACATTCATAAAGAGACAAGAAAAAAAAGTACGCAAGATTTAGAGAAAAAAAGCAACAGATGAACCTAAGACACGACTAGAAGCAAATTTAACAAAACTAGATATAGAATTTCGACTCTAATTTAGGGCAACTTCCAAACCGATTCTAAACTTGAAGTATTCAGACATTATTTAGAACTTTTTCTTAAGAATCCAACAGTTTTTGAATTGCACAATTCCGAGTTATATAGACAAAGATACGATGGAAAACGTAAAAATAGTGCAAAAGATACGGGTTCACTAAAAAGAAAAAAAAAAAAGAAAAAGAATTTTTTTTTTTAAACACTAACAGACCTTGATTGAAGCCAAAGCTCTGATACCAATTGATGTGATATTGGCTGTGAGAAAGCCGAAATCAACTTTAATAAATTTCCCAAGTCTATCAATCAAGGTTGAAACTCAAAAAAACGAAACAAAGATTGGTGATAGCAAACCAATCCTAAGGTGTTTAAGCGACAATGAAAGGGATTCAAACCTGACACCTTCAATTAAGCAATCTTAGAACCTGAATGTTGGATGATTCACAAGTACCTTACCATAATACTTGTTCATAATCAAGATAAAATTGTAAGAATGAAGAACTCGATCTCAGAAACTCATAAAATTAAAAATCAGCCCCGGCCTGGAATCTTAATAAAGAGAGAGAAAAATCTGAATTGTATTAAATTTCATGCCTCCCTCTTTAACTATTACATTGGTGTTTAAATAGAAAACTTAAACCTAACCCTAAACTGAAAAGGAAAACAAATCCTTGTCGGACTAGGAAAGCTTAAATAAAAACAAATAAGGAAAACTTAAAACTAATCCTTATACAATAAGGATGAAAAACGAAATTCCCTTTTGAGGGTTGTTTATGGGCTGATTTTTAAGCCCAAAACAACTCACTTATTGAAAAAAATAACAACTAAATATGGATACCTAATCCTAATTCGAAATCCATACATATTCCCTAAGGGTGCCTTAAGTGGTAACACTTAATTGTCCTTAGCTCATATGTAGAAGTCCAATTAGGGCCAGAAGATTCCCAATGGGCTAGTACATTCCTCACAAATAAACTATTAAGCTTTATTTTGCACCGAATCCTCCATAAATCAGCATTTGAAAAGATGTTGTTATTCTTTGCATTAGCCAAATTGATTAGACAAGTTAAACCAAAGATCAGGCTATCTCGATTCACATCACTACTGGTGAGAAAGTTTCATTATAGTCTATTCTATGGACTTGTCTGAAACTTTCGCAACCAGAGGCCCCTTGAAGGTATTATCAGCTTTTAGCTTGTAGCACCACTTGCAACCAATTACCTTAGCACCCGGAGGTGGATCAACCAAGTTCCAAACCTGGTTATCGTACATAGATTGCATCTCTGGCTCCATGGCTTTACGTCAATTTGTAGAATGTGGGCTTGCCATGGCCTCCTTGTAGGTTTTGGGTTCTTCCTCATCACAGATGAGAAGAGTTTGATCTTCGGTGACTAGCAAACCATACCTCTCCGGTTCCCGACTATCCCTACCAGACCTTCTAGGTCCTTGTATAGCCTAGGTTGGTACTTCCTCCCGTGGAAGCTCTACCTGGGCCTCCGAGTTATCCTCTTCAGGAGCTTGTGGACTTTGAAATTCCCTGAGTTCAACATTGCTCCCACTATCTTTCTTGGAAAGGAACTCCTTTTCTAGAAAGACCCCCTTCCTTGCCACAAACACCTTGTTCTCGGTGGGGTTGTAGAAGTAATACCCTTTGGTTTCCCTAGGGTAGCCCACAAACAGGCATTTATCGGTTTTAGGCTCCAGGTTGCCACTAGTTAATCTCTTAATATGTGCTTTGCATCCCCAAATCCTTAGGAAAGACACATTGGGCTCCCTGCCTGTCCATATCTGATATGGGGTCTTTTCTACTACCTTTGTCAGAGTATTATTTAAAATAAGAGCAGTTGTCTCGAGGGCGTGTCCCCAGAAACTAATTGGGAGAGAGGCTTGACTCATCATTGAGCGGACCATGTCCAACAGGTCCTATTCCTCCGTTTGGACACCCTATTCCATTGTGGTGTTCCTGGAGGAGTGAGCTGTGGAACTATTCCATGCTCTCTCAACTATGAGTTAAAATCTAGGCTCATATACTCACCTCCTCGGTCTGATTGAAGGGTTTTGATATTTCTGCCTAGTTGGTTCTGTACATCATTCCTAAATTCCTTGAACCTATCAAGGGTCTCAGACTTGTGTTTCATCAGATCAACATAGCCATATCTGCTGAAATCATCCGTGAACGTGACGAAGTATAGATGTCCACCTCTAGTTGCTGCGCTCATTGGCCCACATACGTCTGAATGTATTAGGTCCAATAAGACAGTGGCCCTTTCAGCCTTCTTGCTAAAAGGCGTCTTAGTCATCTTTCCTTGTAAACATGACTCGCATATATCAATTGACTCCAAGTCAAATGACCCTAAGACTCCAGCATTGTGAAGCCTAGCTATGCGCTGCTCGTTTATTTGGCCTAAATGACAATGCCAAAGGTAGACAGGATTAAGTTCGTTGGGCTTAACCCTTTTAGTGTTTATGTTATAGACATGATTGGTTTCATTTAAGTCCAGGATATATTGGCCATTATTTAATAGAGCATCTCTATAAAATAATCCCTCTCTAGATAAAGAAATTCTACCATTCGAAATAGTAAAATAAAATCTAGAAATATCCAACATGGAAACTGAAATAATATTCCTGCACATAGCAAGTACAAAATAACATTGTTCCAAAGTCAAAACCAATCCACCAGACATCATGAGGTGATATTCGCCGATCTATATGGCAGCAACCCTTGTTCCATTTCCAATCTACAAGTCCACCTCCCCCGATCCCAGTGACCTTCTATTCTTAGGTCCCTGCACATTGCAATACCCAGGATGTTGAGACAGTAAGGTTAATGTATATGACATAAATACCCGACGAGGATGCACCCTGGGTCCTCCTCTGCTCTCCCATCAGCTTGGGACACGATCTCTTCCAATGGCCTACTTGCTTGCACCCGAAATAGACATCCTCGAGATTTGCCTTATGATGGGCCTTGGCCTTCTTAGCCTTGGCCTTCTTTGCCTTGGCCTTGGCCTTTTCCTTGGCCTTGCCCTTTGCAAGAGGAGGGTTCCCCTTGTTGACCAGCAGCATCGGTGGACTCTTCTTGATCGACTGTTCCGTGAGCTTTAGCATCCCATGCAGCTCGGTAACAGTGCAGTTCATCCCTTGCATGTTATAGTTTAGGATGAACTGATCGTAACAATCCAATAAGGATGCAAGGATTGTGTCCACCACCAACTCCTGAGAGATGGGCGATCTGAGATGGGCCAATGTATCCAAATAGCCCTTCATCTTGAGCATGTGTGCACTCACAGATGTCCCAGCCCCCATCTTACAGGATTGGAATGCCTTATTGGTTAGGTACCTATCTTGACGAGCTTGCTCCTGAAACATCTCGTTAAGAGTTGTTATCATAGCATAGGCTTGATGGTCCATAAACTATTTTGCAGTTCGGGGACCATGCAGGCCAACATAAGGCATGTCACATCCCTATTATCCTTGACATGCACGTCGTATTCCTCCAGTTGGGCAGCTGCTGGATTACATCCCTGAGGAGCAGCTGGCACAGGCCTTTCCGGTACGTACTCTTTGGACTCCTATCTTAGAACTATCCTTAAGTTCCTAGTATTGGATATGCCCTAGTCCTGAGGCATTGGTCCTTGTATTTGTATTATACATTTATTGGATTTATGTATTATACTCATTTGTTTTATTAATAAAGGCATTAATTCATTTATTATATTTATCTTGTGCAATATATTAAATGAAGTATCCAATGGGCATATCCATATCCACGATGACAAGTGTCATGCACTTGGCAGTAAGACCATGGATAGGGTAAATGATATGACCATAAATAGATCCGTAGTCTGTTCCAGTCATGGGAATAATTGGAACAAGAGACTATCATTAACCTGGTTGTATGGTGGTGTCTTATCGGTCATTGGACATGGGATGTCAACCAAGTTAATGGGTACATGTAAAAAGGGCATGGTACTGGATAGATCCACTAAATGAGAAATCCACATGGTATAGTATCACAAGTGATTCTCGTGTAGTACTTGTATGGATCCTTTGACCTGACCATATGATGGTGTTGCATGTGAGGTCGCATACTTAGGGGTACGCCTAAAGGGCCTGTAATAGGGTGCTAAGTATGGGTACTTTCGGGTATGTCACTTAGCATGGCAATGCTATGGATATGCAGAAGGGATTTGTCACTCAGTAGTCCACTGAGAAGATGTCACTAGCCTCTTGATGAATGTGACTGATAAGAGTGTGGCCACACCCAAATGAGTTGTAACTTGTTTGTGAGCTTCAGTGCATTCAGGATCAAGTTAATGTCCGGACACAAAAGAGGGTGATCAATCCATGCCTCTGTGTTGGACACCGATATCGATGACATGGGATATACAAGTTCAAACTACAGGGTTATGATAATAGTTAGACTGCCATCTCCATCTTGATTGGGGGCTGCAGTGGCTTGCTAGAGCCCAACTGCAGTCTGTGGGCCACAGGCCCACTGCCAACATAAAGATGGGCCCACGGGATCATACACATTGAGCGACTGAACACTGACTTAAGGAATCACATGTATACTTGGAGTATACACTCTGGAGAGGGAAGGTATATATTAATTATATTATAAAGATCAATTGGATTGATCATAATAATAAAATTAATATTTGATTGGCTCTTCATAATTAATTAAATTAATTATGAGATTATTTCCTAGGTGGAAATATTCATATGCATAGGTTTACATATGAATTTATTTTGTGAAGATCTAATTTTAATTTTATGGATTAAATTAATTGGTCAAAATAATTTTAATTTAAATGTAAATAATATGTTACTTAGAGTAATATATTAAATACATGGGTAAATTAAAATTGGGCTTGAAATTAATTTAAACCAGACTAACTAAAATAGGTTTGTGCCTGAATTAAAAGAAGGAAGCCCACACAGATGAAGCAGCCAGTTTGGGCCAAAATTCCCTTGGGAATTTTAGCCACCTATGGTTTAATTACCCTAGGAATTTCGGCCTAGCACACAACCAACACACATAGCCGAAATTGACCTAGCCTCTTTCTCCAAAGTTCGTGTTTTCCGATGCTAGCACGGGTGGTGTTCGTTAAGCGTTCGTGTACATGAACGAGGAGGGTTTCCAGTTTGATTCCTGTAGTTTGCATCCATCTCTTGAAAGAGATATTCCTGGTAAGAGATTTTTCTCTTTTAATTAAATTTTTTTTTCCAATTTCCATCTCAATTGCTCCTGGGCACGGATTTGAGGAAATCATCACGTTCTTCTGCTTTAATTGGATGATTTTCTGGTGACAAATCCCAACAGTGGTATCAGAGCAGGCTTTTGATCCATGGAAATTGTTAAAATTGGTTGAATCCCAAGTTTTAAAATTGGAGATTTTTTATTGGGATTCTTGGTTTAGGTTTAAGATTTTTCCCATTTGTTTTTTATACAATTGAAATTGAATTTGCATATAGGTTTATGTTTATTTAATTTAATTGTATGTTTGGGAATTCTTGGTGAATTTCTTGTTGTTGGATGCCATGATATTTTTTTATCTAAATTTTCTGTTTAATAAAAAAAAATCTGGCTGTTTCGAGGGTGCGGGGCTACCGGCGGCGGCCGCATGCCGTGGGAACAGCGGCGGCAGCCGCTGCCTGCTGCTGGGCAGTAGCTGCCTGGGTAGTGGATTGCCGTTGGGCAGTGGCTATTGGGCAGCCACTGTGCGGCAGCGGGCTGCCGCTAGGCTGCTGCACCACTGCTGCCTCTAGCAGCGGCGGCTGCTGCTAGGGCAACTTGGTTGCCCTAGCCGCAGCGGGCCGGGCCCAGTGTTTTTGGATTTGGCAGGTTTTTGGGCCCGGGGCCCAGTTTTGAAATTTTAATTGGTTTTAAAATTCGTGTGTTTAAATTCATGTTATTTAAATGCGTGTGGTTTCTTGAATGAAATTTAATTTTTATTCATATGATATTAATTTTAGAAATTAATATGGTTAATTGAAATTGGTTCGGGTAATTTTGGCACAATTACTTGGACGGTTGAATTAGACCCATGGTTTCCCAATTCCAGTAGGAACAGTTGGATTGCCTGGGTTGGAGGCCCAAATCCTGTTGAGGGTTAGAACCATGGTGGGCCAAAATTAGCGATTTCAAATAATGGCTTGGACATAATTGAAATGGGCTTAAATCATGCATTATAATATGCTTATGAATTATATGTATTCGATGCATATGGGTGATTAAATATTTTGTATGATTGGATGCTATTGGGCCTTATTCGAGATGGGTTGTATTTTCTTTTTGGGTAAATACGGCTTGCATGTCGTTTTTCTTTTTTTAATGTAATTTTATTTTATTCAATTATTATAAAATTTGTAAAAGAAGAAGCCCATGGAGTGGTGAGTCCAAGTGAAGGTGCAAGCCCAGAAGAAGGAAGATGGAGGCCAGCCTGAAATTGTTTTCTAGTATAGGTTACTAGAATAATATTAGGATGTAATATAGGCCCATAGCAGTCCATTTTACTTATTTATTTAATTATGCTTTATATTTATTTGCATGTATGAATGTATGATCCGACAGCTATTTCACCCGCCTTATGTATGCAAGCCGTTATTAAATGAATCTAATAACCAAATGAAATTACTAAGTCGCTTAAAAGTGCTTCCCTCATTCAAAACTAGCTCGAAGTGGGGATAGGCCGGACCGAAACCGGAGGTTCAATAGGAAATAAGGTTGAGGTTCAGGGTTGTTGGTTTGATTAACCTTCAAACCGCCGTTTAACCGGCGGTTTGAAGAAATTTAAAAAAGAAAAGAGACGTTGTGGCCTGGTTGTCTCCTGTTTTTTTCTTAAATTGGGAAAAAGAGACGTTCAACAACGTCTCTTTTTCCCAATTTCAATTCAATCCAACCGTTGTTGCCAACGGTTGGATTAGCTTTTTATTTTTATTTATTTTTTTTTCTTAATTTTTTCCCTATAAATGCCTTATCCTCCTTTTAATTTTTTCACACAATTCTTTACACTCTCTCTTTCTCTCTATTATATCCAATTTTTTCACACTCTCATTTACATTTTACAAGTTATTTTAATCTACATTATATTATTTACTACTTAATTTGTTCATTTACATTTTATTACAAATCATTTTATTATTCTACATAATATTATTTAAAAGTTTTTTTTAATTTATTTTATAGGTTATATTATTACATTATTTTTACTAATATTTATTTTGAATTTTACTAACAATATGGCAAATTATGAAAATATTGATGTTGCAAATTTAGAAACGCAGTAGAGTGAAACTTAATCTATTCCTACCCAAGAGGGGGGAGTGAAAGGAAGAGTTCTTAGTTCCCAAATTTTTACAAAACATTTTAAGAAGGGTCCTATAAAATCTAATAATAAATTAGATGCAATTTGTAATTATTGTGGTACTAAGTATGATTGGAAAGTGGGAGGAGGCTATGGGACTTTGACGCGACATCTTCAAAATAAACACCCCGAAAAAATAGGAATGGTGCCGGGACAAACGCAATTATCCGGGTGTGAGCGGACGACGCGTTTTCGACGGGACGCGGGACTCCCTTTCGGAATGGGGCGCCTCGATCTCGGGCGGGCCCCTCCCTCGCGTGGGGTTTTTATAATGGAAATCCGCGTTTTGGAAAAAATAAATAGAATTAATAAATAAAAGAACCGAGACCTAAGTCTCGATGAATATTGTAGATTCGCCACCCGGCTCAGCTCAACAGGGAAATTCTTATGTAGCTGAACCGGAGAACGGCCGCTACACTATCCAGAGATTCGGGTCCGGACAAGTCCCTTATTTCGTGTCTAATTAAAATAAATATTGCCAATGTTCTCGAATGGTATTTCAAAATCTAAAGTCCATTTTATTGAATATAAAAGGCATACAGCGCGCATACAAAATATTTAATACAAAAATAAAGAAAAGAAATAAATATTAATCGGCTTACAAACAAATCGAATGGAAAAATAAAAACTCTCGCCTCACTTATACAATCGCCTAGAATACACGAAAATCTAAAAATAATTACAACCGCCTAAATACACGATTTAATCTATTAAAATACATTAAAAAAAATAAAGAGAAATTAAAACCTGCAAAACAGAGGGTTAGCACAATATATACGGCACGCCACAATTTGGACTCAAATAGACAGAATTGGGAAATCAAGAATCGGGGGCATGCATTTAGGGGGTAACCGGGTTGGCTCGGCCAGCCGGTCCGGTTAGACCTGGAAAACATTTTGAAACGTCCCTGTATTTTTGGTTTTTAGTGGAAAAAAATCATTTTGAAAACAATTTTTCCGGTTTACATGCATTTTTATATATTTAAGTGGGTCGGTTTTCAGGAGAAATGGGTCTCCATCGTTGAATTATTCTAAATGCAATTTTTACTAAAAATTGAATCTATGGTCGTGATGCACACAACAAAATTCATTTTGATGATTTTTGGGGTTTTCTAATTTTTTTTGGGATTTTTTTTTTGGGGATGAGACTGAAATTCTGATTCTGGAACTGGGATTACAGTCGTGCGACTGTAATCAGTCCAGGATCAGAATTCCTCCAAAAATAATTTTTAACCAAAAACTTTGGGAAAAAATAACTGGAAATTAAGAACAGTCGTATGACTGTATATACAGTCGTACGACTGTTCATGAAAACCAAGAACAGTCGTACGACTGTTCTTGGTTTTCAGGAACAGAAATACGAAAATGCAGCAAAAATCGCACAAAACTCACTTCAAACACCCAGAAAGCGAGGAAAAGTGTAAGGAAAAGAAGTGACTACCTTTTTAGAAGCTATTCCAAGTCGTTTTGACCCCTGGCGTCGCTCCGATCCCAACAAATTCGCACTTTCCCCTTTGGAATGGAGGTTGAGAGCTTTTTGTCCAAAATCTAAATTGCAAGGGTTTCTGATGGTCTTAGTTCGAGTTCTTGATTTGGCTATGTAGTTAATTGATTAACCTAGGGATTTCTAACAAATTTTAAGCTTGATTTCGAGAGATTAAAGAAAATCCAAGGGGAAGAAATGAGTTTTCTTTTTATGGTTTTTCTTTTTTTTTTTTTCTCTTTCTCTCTCTAGATTTCTTTTTCACCAGCAATCCCTCTACCCTCTCTCCTTTCTTCTTTTTTTTTTTATCCTCTTTTTTCCTGCTTGCTTGTTGCAGAGCCGGAGCAATTAATGCTCAACCTCTCTCTCCTCCATTTTTGCTGCAGAGGTATGGGCCTCTGCAGATTTCCCGACATTATAGTCGTACGACTGTAACAATAGTCGTACGACTCTTTTTTTTTTTTTAAGTGTAGAAAATTCCGGCGCTTACAGCTGCCCCTCGCGTGATCAAATTCGACATTTAGCTCCAGGTCTATAATACCTGTGATGATGAATTTGAGAGCGTGAATTAAAGCGCCGTGAGCACTGGAATGAACCTTCTGATGAGATAGGCCGATACCGGGTCTAAGTTACCCGAGGCGACACTGGGGAGGAAATAAGCCGATATCAAGTCTAGGTTACCCGAGACGGAGGAATGGGTGAATTATGGTTTAGCCGATACAGGGTCTAGGTTACCCGAGGCAATGCTGGAGATGAGATTAGCCGATACCGGGTTTATGTTACCCGAGGCGAAATTGATGAAGAAATTGGCCGATACCGGGTCTAGGTTACCCGAGGTGAGGTTGATGAAGAAATTGGCCTATACCGGGTCTAGGTTACCCGTGGCGAACTTTACTGGGGAAATAGATGAAGCTGATCTAGGCCGATGCCGAGTCTACATTACTCGAGGCGAATCTGCTAGGGGACTTGGATGATGGAGTGGATCTGGGCCGATACCGAGCTTACATTACTCGAGGCGGACTCGCTGGAGAAAGTTGAGATAATGGAGCAGACCTGGGCTGATACCGAGTTTACATTACTCGAGGCGGATCTGCTGACTTGCTGAGGATATTAAGCTGGGGATGAATTCCTGCACTTAAAATGGCAAGTCTTCATTCCTTGATCGAGAGATTTTTAAACAAAAATTTTTGCCCCTTCGATCAAGAATGAAGACTAGCCGGAGATAAGTAATTGATATATGCAATGTATGGATACATGATGATGTATATGTACATGTATGTATTTTCTGTTATTGGATGCTTCTGTCTTCCCCTAGGGAGATATGTTGTGCCCCTGGTTGATTTTGCTCTTCTTGGGGCATTGTTTGGTGATTATTGACGGAGTGAGATGATTGCTGGGGAAAAGATCATAGTATTCCTTGTAGAGATTCCGCTGGGGAAGAGTGTGACAGCTTGACTGGGGAAACAATTGTGGTATTCTTTGTGTAGACTACACTGAGGAGTAACATGGCGACTTTGCGGAGAAGTAATTGATAGTGTTCTTTATGTAGACTCCGCTGGGGAATAGTATGGGAAACTCTGCTGGAGAGTGATGTGACTAATTCTGCGGGGAATACTGAGGATGTTCTGTTTTTTCCTGCTCCGTAGGATGTTCTTTTTTTTTTTTTTTTTTTTTTTAGGTGCTCTAATTTTTGCCTGGGTAGCCCAAATCAGGTTTTCAGCCCAGCGAGCTGCTCTAACTTTTGCCTAAGGCGCCTTTTTGGTTTTCGCCTTAGCGAGCTTTTCATATGCCCTACCTTTTGCCTAAACTACCCGATATGGGTTTTCAGCTTAGCGGGCCGCTCTAATTCTTGCCTGAGGTGCCTTTTCTGTTTTCACCTCAGCGAGCATTTTTTTTTTTTTTTAAATGGCGTTGTGACCCTTTATTGCTCGTCTGGGAAGATGAACTAGACTTTAGAGGACGATAAGAGATTTTAAATTGCATGTATTTGATACATTTTCATTTGTCAAATAATGCGATGATATTGATCAGTTGAATGCAAAGTGCTTTCTTTGAATGTGTGTTTATGCAAGACAACTTTGTTTGTGCATTTGTCATAACCATGCAAATATATTTAAACAAACACTTCACTTTATTGATGAAGTCAAAATGAGTACATTTGAAACAAGTTGGTTCCTAAATGGTACAGATTTCACATTGTGCCAAAATCCGTCACCAGTCGTCCTTTTCAGATTTTCCGACTGATTATTTTCTCTCGTGTCTTAACTTTTGCCTAGACCGCTCTTTTCGAGTTTTCAGCCTAGCAGACCTCTTTTTTTTTTTTTTTTTTTTTTTTTTTTTTTTTTATACATGATAAAGCTTTAGCTTGTCTTGGTTGATCGGGTTGGTGAACTCATTTCCATCCATGTCCATGATGCTGATAGCGCCTTTTGATAACACCTTCTTCACCACATAGGGTCCTTCCCAGTTAGGTCTGAACTTGCCCCTAACATCAACATTTGAAGGCCTTAGTTGCTTTAAAACCAAATCTCCTGCTTTCAACTGCCGCTTGGAGTATTTCACATTTCGATTATAGGCTCTAGCCATTCTGCACTGATACATCTGCAGGTGATCCAGTGCCTTTAGTCGCCTTTCATCCAGTGTAGCTAGCTGCTCATATCTAGCTTGAACCCATTCAGTCTCTGGCAATTAAGCTTCTAGGGCAACTCTGAGTGACTTGAGTTCTATCTCCACTGGTAACACTGCTTCCATTCCATATACCAAGGCATAAGGAGTTTCCCCTGTCAGTGTTTTGACACTGGTCCTGTAACCCCAAAGAGCATAAGGCAGTTTATCAGCCCAATCCCTGTAAGTGGTTACCATCTTTGATAAGATCTTCTTTATTGCCTTGTTAGCTGCTTCTACTGCACCATTAGCCTGAGGTCTGTATGGGGAAGACTTATGATGTTCAATACCATGTTCTGCAAATAGCTCAGCCGTTGCCCCTTGAAACTGTACTCCATTGTCTGTTACTATGTGATGAGGAATCCCATACCGAGTGAAGATATTTCTCTGGATGAACTTGACCATGTGCTTGGCTGTAACATTAGTGAAAGATTCCGCTTCGACCCATTTGGAGAAATAATCAACTGCCACAACTATGAATCTATGCCCATTAGATGCAGCCGGATGAATTTCACCAATCATGTCTATCCCCCATGCTGAAAATGGCCAAGGAGACGCTAGATTCTGAAGTTCAAGTGGAGGAAGATGACTAATGTCTGCATAGATCTGACATTCATGACATTTCTTCACTTTTCTTATACAATCTGCTTGCATCGTCAACCAGAAGTACCCTTGTCTCATAATCTTCCTGGCCATGGCAAGCCCGTTCATATGTGGCCCACAAGATCCTGCATGTACCTGCTGCATCACGTCTTCTGCTTCTTGTTCTGTTAGACACCTTAAAAGAACTCCATGTGCTGTTCTCTTATACAACTTGTCCTCGAAGATTCTGAATTGACTAGCCAATTTTCTCAGTGTCAACTTATCAGCAGCACTGGCCTCTTCTGGGTACTTTCGCTCCTTAACATACCGGTAAATGTCAAAGAACCATGGCTTTTCTTCGGCTGATAATTCCATTACTTCATGCACTTCGAAGCAAGGATGCCTGGAAGTGGCTATGACCAGTGGTTGAGCTTGTGTCTCTTCTGGATTTTCCCACATGGAGGACAAAGTAGCTAATGCATCAGCCATCTTATTCTCATCCCTGGGGACATGTCTGAATTCACACCGGCCGAATAAACCTTTCCTGAACTGTAGCAGCTCCAAATAAGGTCGTAAGGCTTCTTCTTTTAGTTCCCAATCTCCTTGAGCTTGCCTAATCACTAGAAGTGAGTCTCCAACAATCAGGACGTCATTTGCCCCTAGTGTTAGCTAAGCTTCCATCCCAAATAGGCACGCTTCATACTCTGCCCCGTTATTGGTTATGGGAAAATTCAACCTCTTGGATAAGGGAATGACTTCACCATCTAGCGTTGCTACAAGTACCCCGATCCCAGTGCCTTTTCTATTCACTGCCCCATCGAAACACATGACCCACCTTTTCACTTCCACCATGGCTAACTGCTCATCAGGGAATTCCAGGTTCTCTGTGTAATCTAATTCCAGGGGCTGGTTTGCCAGAAACTCTGCCACGGCTCGCCCTTTAATGGTTTTCTTCGTGATGTACTCAATGTCGAATTCAGACAAAAGTAAAAACCACCTGGACAGCTTCCCAACCAATGTCGGTGCTTCATAGAGATACTTCATTGGATCCACTTTAGCCACAGCTTGTATCTTGTAGGATTGGAAATAGTGGCGCAGCTTCTTGGTCAACCAAATCATCGCCACACATGTCTTCTCCACCAGTGTGTACTTGGTTTCATACTCCAATAGCTTTTTTCTTAGGTAGTAGATGGGATACTCCTTCTTGCCATCTTGTTCCTGTGCTAGCATTGCCCCTATAGAGGATTCTTCAACTGCCAAGTACAAAATCAGGGGCTTCCCTGGAATTGGAGGACTCAACACTGGTGGCTTTACCAGGTAAGCCTTGATCTTCTCGAAGGCCAGCTGACACTTGTCATCCCACACAACCGGCTGATCTTTCTTTAATAGCTTGAAGATTGGCTCACAAGTGGAAGTTAGCTTGGCTATGAAGCGGCTGACATACTGCAAGGAACCTAGGAATGATCTGACCTCCTTTTCAGTCTTTGGAGCCGGCATATCTTGGATGGCTTTGATTTTATCCGGGTCCATTTCTATTCCCCTCTGGCTGACTACATGGCCTAACAACTTCCCTGATGTGACCCCGAATATGCACTTCTTGGGGTTAAGTCACAAGTTGTACTCTCCAATGCGTGTTAGAAATCTATCCAGGATAACAGGGTGTTCCTCCCGGGTCGTTGACTTAACAAGCATATCATCGACATACACTTTAACTTCTTTATGGATCATATCATGTAACAGAGTTGTGACAGCCCTCTGATAAGTGGCACCGGCGTTCTTTAATCCAAAAGGCATCACTCTGTAGCAGAAAGTACCCCATTCTGTGATGAACGATGTTTTCACCTTGTCGATCACATCCATCAGAATCTGGTTGTACCCTGAAAAGCCGTCCATGAAGGAGTACATTGCCGCTTTTGCTGCACTATCAACCAATACATCAATGTGAGGTAGTGGGAAATTGTCCTTAGGGCAGGCCTTATTCTAGTCCCTGTAGTCAACGCATACTCTGACCCTTCCATCCTTTTTAGGCACTGGGACAATGTTGGCTAGCCATTCCGTATACTCCACCACTTCAAGAAACCTGGCATCTATCTATTTGGCCACTTCTTCCTTCACCAGTGTAGCCCATTCCGGCCTTAGTCTTCTCAACTTCTGCTTTACCGGTCTGAACTTGGGGTCCGTTGGGATTTTGTGCACTGCTATTTCTGTATCTACACCCGACATGTCTTCATACGACCAGGCGAAAGCTTTAACATGTTTTTGGAGTATTCTTATTAATTCTCTTTCTTCCTCGGATTTAAGCTCGTGTGAAATGAGTACCATTTTAGGGTTTTCATCTGTACTTATATTGATTTCATGCAATGCAGTGTCATGTATGCTAAATATGCTTGATGGTGATTTAAATGCATGCACAGAATTATCAGGATAAACATCACATAAGTAAGCAAACTGGGATTTCATTGCATTGAACTTATCATAAAGTACATCAGTTACATTGAAAATGGAAGAAATAGATACAACAAAATCATTTTCATCCTCCACAAGCGGAGGGCCTTGTTCTTCCTCAGCTTCCATCTTCCCTTCCAGAGCATCATCTGGGACTGCAGCTTTCTCGGCCAGCTGTGCCTTAGCATTCTCCATAATCTTGGTGATTTCCGCAACCACAGAGTCTAAGTTCACTTTGGCCATCAGTTCTTCGCCAAATCCTTCCTTGGATTTCCCAAAAGCTTTGGTTAATGCAGCAGTCAAAGCTCCCGAGATCACTTCTGTAGCTTCGGCACAGATCTTCTTTTCATCTTCTTCCTCGGCCACCTCTATGGTTTCTGCTGTCGCCTCAGATGGCTCTCCTTTCAAAATTTCAGATTCAGCAATAGCTTCCTCCATCATTACAGGGGCTACTGGCTCTTCCTGGCTTTTCTCAAAATCCACAACATCTGCAAAGATCTCAAAGCCAGGGTGCTCGACATTTCCAACCAGCACTGGTTCAGCTTGGCCCTTGTAAAGGCTTTCTCCTGCCTTCAGAAATGGCTTCATCATGACCTTGCCATTCTTGTCCTTTTTCAGATTCTTCTGCTCGGATGACCCTTCTAACCAAGGCCGTATTGCTTTGACTTTCTCGAGTCGATCTTGAATTCTGGCACACCTTGCAAATTAATCCCGAGTCCCATTCCCGGGACAAAGTTCAGCTTGTACAGATATCGGGATAGCCACTCCGGCATGTAGTTCTCATAAAGGACCATAGGGGCATCTGTGGTTTCTTCCTCCTTAATGACAGCAATTTGGAATCCACCAAAAGGAACCACTCCTTCATCCACTGCAGCTACCATCGACTGGGCGTCTGCCTCAACAGTCACAATTCTGTCATTCATAGAGAATTTAATCTTCTGATGCAATGTGGAAGGAACACCTCCCAAAGGATGGAACCAGGGCCTTCCAAGCAATAGGGAGAATGTGACCGGGATATCGATCACTGTGAAGACAACCATGGACTTGATGGGCCCAACCTCCACTTTTGTTTCGAAGGTCCCTATCACTGTTCTTTTAGAATCATCATACGCCCGAATGACTGTCAAGGACCTCTTCAACACTTCTTCATTCATGCCTAGAAACGGAAGCATTTTCAGTGGGCAAATATTCAGAGCTGAGCCGTCATCCACCATAACACACGGCATCACCTTATCCATGATATAGGCTCTAATGTAAAGAGCCTTGTTGTGGGCCTTTCCTTCTGCTGGTAGGTCTTTCTCAAAGAAAACAATATTAGGAGCTCCAGCATGGACTTTGTCTAGCAAGCAGCACATAGCCTCTGGTGAAGCTATAGGGGAGACTTTAATTTCTGATAGCTTCTTCACTAAAGCCTCCCTATGCTCTTTGGAGGTCATAAGCAAGTGCCACAAACTAGCTTGTGCAGGGGTCTTCTTCAATTGGGAAATGACCAAGTCTTCTTTCTCGACTCTTTCCGGTGCCGAAGTACTGCCCGACCCATTCATCGGTGCTTTATCTTTCATTTGATCTGCCGGCTGATATACCCTTCCACTTCGGGTCACGTGCTGCACTTCTGAAATCTTCAGCTTCTCAACAGCTGGGAGTTTAACGGCCTCTCTTCTGTCAAATTCTTCGTACTTATCTTCGGAGTCAAGGTCATCCAGACTTATGGGCTTGACCTCCTTACACCCCTCCTTTTCCTAACATTTAGGCTCCACTTCGGGTTCCACTTCGGGTTCCCCTACCGCCACTGCCTGAATCATAAGGTTCGCTTGCAAAACTTGGGCAAATATAAAGTTAGCCGGCAATCCCGACTGAACCATGTTAACCCGCTTCTCAAATGCTGGTAGTGGGTTAGTTTTAGTGCTAGGTTTAGGTGGTTCTTGCAGCTTTCCCTCGTCGATAAGCTTCTGGATAGCGTCCCTTAGCTTGTAGCAGTTGTTGGTTCGGTGGCCTGTCACCACATGATAAGTGCAGAAGTTATCCTTGTCAGCTTCAGGTGGGATCTCAAATGGCCTCAAGGACTGTAATAGGCCGCCATTCCTACACTTGGCGAATATCTTTGCCAAAGTAAGAGTCCAGGGCGTTATACCTTGTCCTCCGGGGCCCCTATTCTGGTTGCCTTGCTGTTGATTCACAGTAGCCACCTCAACCCGCTTCACTTCTGATGATTGCCCCTGCTTGCCACTGGCACTTGAACCAGAACCACTGCCAGACCCAGCTGCTGTAGTTGATCTATACCCTGAACCATACCCTGTACTTCTTCCCCCTTTTTGACCAGCTGGCTTCTCCTCTTCATCCCTTTCTATCTTCATGGCCATGCTATAGACCTCACTAAGCTCCTTGAAGGAATGGAATTTCATGTTGTTCTTGAAAATATCTTTGCTGCCATCAATGAGCTTCTGTATAAGCTCGTCTTCATCAGGGCGGTTCTTTAGGAGGATCATCTTGTTCATCCATCTCTGGTAATATTCATCAAAGGGCTCATTGAATTTCTGTTTCACCCTCTCCAAGTCATACAGCTTCACCTGGATTTTGGTGTTGAAGCTGTAGTATTTGATGAAGGCTGCTGACAATACTTCCCAGTCAGACTGCTCCTCCTGTGACAGCGAGTTATACCATCCCAAAGCACCTCCCTCCAGTGTGGTGGGGAACAGATTAATCAATTGTTGCTTGGTAGCGCTTGCTGTTAGCATAACCCGGGCATATAAATTCACATGGACCTCCGGTGAGCCCATTCCTTTGTAAGTGGGGATTTTTGGCACTTGGAAGCCAATAGGAAATGTCTCGATGCCCCTACTGATCATGGCATCAACGTTCACCCCCTTCTTGGATTCAGCACTGATCCCGACTCCCTTCTTCAACTGGGCCATGACCTCGTCTAGTTCAGAGCACTTGGCTTTCATCCTCTGTTCTATAGCTGCCTCTATCTCCTGTAGCTTTTCAAGACTAGCCGAAGCGTCACCACCATGTTGGGAAGACTCAGCTTCTTTTTCCTTCCCGGCTCCACTACCACCGGTCTCACCAGCTTCTCTAACGACTGCCCTCATCTCTTCCTTTAACATGTCGCGGAAATCCTGCGACCTGAAGAAATCTCTCAAAACATCAGCCATGCTTGGTGTCTGTTCTGCCATAATCGCTCCTTCCCCAGGCTCAGAATCACTGTCACTTTCGACTACCCTCTGTCTCCTAGCCGCCCTTGAAGCTTGGGATCTTGTCCAAGGTCGCTCCAGTGTATTCGGCTTGGGGGTAGACATGAGGTATTAGGGTCGTGAATGAATGACGTGATATGACATGAAAATTAAGACATTGCACATGCTTGAGATGCATGGAGTGGAATTATGTATGGAATAATGACATGGATGGTTCCCTTTTATTATTATATTTTTTCGAGGCATTCCAAGAACACCCAATATTTATGCAAAAACGTCACGTGTGAGCCATCACACGGACAGAACTTCGGCGCCTTTAGGGCACCTAATGAATTCGTGAAATGGTCGTGTGTGTACCGGCACACGGACGTAGTTTTGACGCTTTATAGGTCTATGAGATGATATGAAATAGTCGCATAGGCTGGACCCACAGACAAGGTCTTGGTGCTTTTGAGCATACGATATGGAATGATGTTATGAGAAAGTCACGTGTAACAGGAACACGGACAAGGATTCGGCATTCGAGGAACACCTTTCATGATTTGGTGATGTTATGGGCCTATATGTATACTAATCGGGCACTCGGGGAGTACCTTAAATGATGAATTAATGTCATGAAGTGGTCGGATGTGGACCACAGTGTTATATGATGTCTATGATAGATGGGTGTGATGTCATGAAATGCATCGTGTAAATTATTACACGAAAATGGGCCTAAGGCCGTTGTGGCTTTTATTAAATGAAATGATATTGGTGGAATGGCCGAATGCAATCCGGTGCATTGGCAAAACACGGGTAATTTTGGGTACCCGATATGTTATGAAATGGGATGGGATGGCCGTGATAGGCGTCCTTGAAATGCCCATTAATTTAATTTAAGTGAAATGTAGTGAATGAACATGTCACACAATATGTAAATGGCTGCATAAAAACGTGGGTTAGGATGCATGGCATACATAATGATGTTATGTATGCTATGTCAAAAATAAAATGCTAATCACACAAGTTTAATGTTATGGCTGAAAAAGAAATCGTTAGTATGGATGACAAGCGAATGAATTAATGTTTTACACACGAAATAAAATGCAAAATGGCTGCATAAAAAATGTGGGTTAGTATCACACAAAGATGTTTGTGTATGGTATGTCATATGTATGGAAAATGGTGATTATGGTATGTTATGCATGCATCGGCGATGTGTCACGAAACGGTGAAGAACACATAGCAAGCAAAACGAATTCTTCCAACCTTATTCCTCCAACGTGGTCAGTCTCAAAAATTTCTAACCGAGTCCTAGGCGGGATTCACTTCAATCACCAACCGGGGGTGATGAAGGCGCGATTTTATTATTATTCACACAATTATTTTGGTATCCTAAGGGAATCCAACTAGAGCTGCCTATATGGGTTCGGTCAAAGTCGGGATAACATCAAGGCTCTCATAGCAAGATATACTCCTCACTTCTCCCCACTCAAGGGTCCTAGCGAAGGGGTTCGTACGAGGCTATGAGTGGTGTTTCGTATTCGTGCCCCTAAGACCAGGAGGAACTTAGGCGACACTTCAACAATCCACCGGGCTATAAAAGGATACCTAATCTAATGCAAAAAATGGCTAACTAAAAATGCAAATAAAATACCAAAAGAGAATCATCCACGTTATTTTAATTAGACACTTTTCAGGGCTTGTCAATATTCTTTTAAGTTTTTAAGAAAACTTTTTTTTTTAAAGAATTTCCCAGCAGAGTCGCCACTGTGAGCGTACGACGCGTTTTCGACGGGACGCGGGACTCCCTTTCGGAATGGGGCGCCTCGATCTCGGGCGGGCCCCTCCCTCGTGTGGGGTTTTTATAATGGAAATCCGCGTTTTGGAAAAAATAAATAGAATTAATAAATAAAAGAACCGAGACCTAAGTCTCGATGAATATTGTAGAGTCGCCACCCGGCTCAGCTCAACCGGGAAATTCTTATGTAGCCGAACCGGACGAACGGCCGCTACACTATCCAGAGATTCGGGTCCGGACAAGTCCCTTATTTCGTGTCTAATTAAAATAAATATTGCCAATGTTCTCGAATGGTATTTCAAAATCTAAAGTCCATTTTATTGAATATAAAAGGCATACAGCGCGCATACAAAATATTTAATACAAAAATAAAGAAAAGAAATAAATATTAATCGGCTTACAACCAAATCGAATGGAAAAATAAAAACTCTCGCCTCACTTATACAATCGCCTAGAATACACGAAAATCTAAAAATAATTACAACCGCCTAAATACACGATTTAATCTATTAAAATACATTAAAAATAAAAAAAATAAAGAGAAATTAAAACCTGCAAAACAGAGGGTTAGCACAATATATACGGCACGCCACAATTTGGACTCAAATAGACAGAATTGGGAAATCAAGAATTGGGGGCATGCATTTAGGGGGTAACCGGGTTGGCTCGGCCAGCCGGTCCGGTTAGACCTGGAAAACATTTTGAAACGTCCCTGTATTTTTGGTTTTTAGGGGAAAAAAATCATTTTGAAAACAATTTTTCCGGTTTACATGCATTTTTATATATTTAAGTGGGTCGGTTTTCAGGAGAAATGGGTCTCCGTCGTTGAATTGTTCTAAATGCAATTTTTACTAAAAATTGAATCTATGGTCGTGATGCACACAACAAAATTCATTTTGATGATTTTTGGGGTTTTCTAATTTTTTTTGGGATTTTTTTTTTGGGGATGAGACTGAAATTTTGATTCTGGAACTGGGATTACAGTCGTACGACTGTAGTTTACAGTCGTGCGACTGTAATCAGTCCAGGATCAGAATTCCGCCAAAAATAATTTTTAACCAAAAACTTTGGGAAAAAATAACTGGAAATTAAGAACAGTCGTACGACTGTATATACAGTCGTACGACTGTTCATGAAAACCAAGAACAGTCGTACGACTGTTCTTAATTTCCAGGAACAGAAATGCGAAAATGCAGCAAAAATCGCACAAAACTCACTTCAAACACCCAGAAAGCGAGGAAAAGTGTAAGGAAAAGAAGTGACTACCTTTTTAGAAGCTATTCCAAGTCGTTTTGACCCCTGGCGTCGCTCCGATCCCAACAAATTCGCACTTTCCCCTTTGGAATGGAGGTTGAGAGCTTTTTGTCCAAAATCCAAATTGCAAGGGTTTCTGATGGTCTTAGTTCGAGTTCTTGATTTGGTTATGTAGTTAATTGATTAACCTAGGGATTTCTAACAAATTTTAAGCTTGATTTCGAGAGATTAAAGAAAATCCAAGGGGAAGAAATGAGTTTTCTTTTTGTGGTTTTTCTTTTTTTTTTTCTCTTTCTCTCTCTAGATTTCTTTTTCACCAGAAATCCCTCTACCCTCTCTCCTTTCTTCTTCTTTTTTTTTATCCTCTTTTTTCCTGCTTGCTTGTTGCAGAGCCGGAGCAATTAATGCTCAACCTCTCTCTCCTCCATTTTTGCTGCAGAGGTATGGGCCTCTGTAGATTTCCCGACATTACAGTCGTACGACTGTAACAATAGTCGTACGACTCTTTTTTTTTTTTTTTTTAAGTGTAGAAAATTCCGGTGCTTACACCGGGTTTGCATCATCTTCTTCTCAACCTCCTAGTTTATTTCGTTATCATCATGCTACTAGTACTTATGGTTTAGCGGAAGCTATTTCGGTAGATTCATTATCTTTTAGTTTTGGTGAAAAAATTGGTATTAATGATTGGATTAGTCGAGATGTTCAACCCGCATTTAAAAAAATACCTAGAACATCGCTTAAGAGAAATTTGATTAAAGCTTATAAAAAAAGAAAACATGATTTAGTAAATTATTTTAGTAATAATGATTTACATGTTTCTATTTGTAGTGATATTTGGAGTGATCTTAATTTAATTCATTCTTACATTGGTCTTACATGTAATTTCATTGATGAAAATTTTGAATTGAACAAAAGACTTTTAGCTTTTAGAGAATTTGATGATTCGCATACCGTACATAATATATGTAAAATATTCCATACCATTTTAGAAGAATATAGATTAGTTTATAGAGTTTTTTCGATTTCTTTTGATAATGCATCCGCTAATAATGCTTCAATAAATGAATTGAAATCTATTAGTGAACCAAAATTTGGAGGAAAATTTTTTCATGTAAGATGTGTATGCCATGTTTTAAACTTATGTGTGCAAGATGGTTTACGTGTAATGGTTAATTTAATTAAACCAATAAGAGATGTTATTAAATATATTTGGGTGCATCCTAATGTAACAAGAAATTGGTTAAAATTTTGTGAACAAAATAACGGCATCCAAAACGTTTTTCAAAAGATGTTGCTCATCGTTGGAATTCTACCTATGTTTTACTTTGTCAATCAGTTCAATACAAAAATTTGTTGTGTTCTTTTGCTACTGAAAATATTCCAAACTCTAATTTTTTACCACAAAATTGGGATTTATGTGCTAAAGTTATGGAAATTTTTAGAGTTTTTAATGATGCAACTTTCACTTTTAGTCATGTGTATAAACCAAGTTCTCATTTATTTTGTGTTGAAGCATTGAATATTGCATGTGCATTAAATGAGGGTGAAAAATTTTTTGAAATTCATGAAGCCATTCAACAAATGAAATCGAAATGGTTAAATTATTACAAAATAATTCCCGATATTTATCTTGTTGCTTTTCTTTTTGATCCTAGATTTAAATATGATGGTTTACAAGAAATGTTAGAAAATTATTATGAATTATTAGGATTAGAAGATATGGATGTAAGTGGTATGATATTGAGAGTTAAATGTTTTGTTAATGATTTATTTAGTCATTTTCATGTTATTGATAATGTTCATTCCCCTTCACTCCCTCCTATCCCATCAAACTCCAATGCATTAAGAACGAGAACAAAATTTCTGATGGAAAGGTCTAAAAAACCAAGGCATTTGAGCTCACATTCGGAGCTCGACATTTATCTAACAACTATTTTTCAGTTTGGTGATGCCACAGATTTAGAATTCAACATCTTAGATTGGTGGAAGAGACATAAGAGGACATTTGCAACACTAGCAAAGATCGCGGCTCAAATTTTAGCCGTTCCCGCCTCAACAGTTTCGGTGGAGCAAACATTTAGTATAGGGGGAAATATTCTAGACCTAAGGAGATCGAAGATGGCACCCGAATCACTAGAAACACAAGTTTGTGTGAATGATTGGAAAAGGGCGGAATTAAGAACTCAATCCAACATCGCTCCATCATCATCATCCGACGAGTATGTTGGAGATACTACAACAATTCCTACCACTTCCGAATCGGATGACTCGAGTTAGGTAAGTGGGGTTTCTACTTAATTTTGAAGGTAAGAGAACTACGTGGGCTTTGATTCCTCTAACCCCGAGGATACGTAGGCAACTTAATAAAATTAAGTTCAAGCCCTTTCTCTCTCTCTTTCTTTTTTCTTTTTTTTTAGCTTCTTTCACTTGATTTTGTTTTTAAATGTATTAGAGAAATAAATAGTCCATTTGTACAAGTTATATTTTTGTAATACTTTTTATATTATGTAAATTATTAATTGTAAAATAAAAAATATAAGTTGTTTTTTATATTTGAGAAATTATTTTTTTTATATATGTATTAATAATTTATCGAGAAATGTCTATATCGAAATCACACGGAAATTAAATTCTCAATGTTTATTGAAAAGGGTTGAACCTGAACCGGACCGGACCTGAACCTTGTCTGAACCTTGTCAAACCCTTGTCAAACCCTGGTCAAACCCTGAACCTGAACCGGACCGGACCGGACCAGAGGTTCATCCCTTTTGAAGGTTAAGGTTAAGGTTCAAGGATTTCTTGAACCTGAACCGACGGTTCATGAACCTGAACCGGAGTTTTATGAACCGTGGCCATGTCTAGCTGCATGGGATGCTCAAGCTTACTGAACAGTCAATTAAGAAGAGTCTGCCAGTGCTGCTGTCAATAAGGGGAACCCTCGTCTTGCTAAGGGCAAGGCCAAGGAGAAGGCCAAGGTGAAGGCCAAGAAGGCCAAGGCGAAGAAGGCCAAGGCCTTGCAGAAGGAAGGTCCTAAGGATGTCTGTTTCGGGGTGTGGTCAGGTAGGCCATTCGAAGAGATTGTGTCCCAAGCTGATGGGAGAGCAGAGAAGGGGCCAAGGTGCATCCTCTTCAGGTATTTATGTTATAGACATTAACCTTGCTGTTTCAACATCCTGGGTATTGGGTACTGGATGTGGTTCTCACATTTGTTGCAATGTGCAGGGACTTAAGAACAGAAGGTTACTGGGGTCGGGAGAGGTGGACTTGCGGGTTGGAAATGAAGCAAGGGTTGCTGCCATAGAGATCGGCGAATATCACCTTGTGATGCCCAGTGGATTGGTTTTGATTTTAGAACATTGTTATTTTGTACCTGCTATATGCAGGAATATTATTTCGGTGTCAATGTTGGATATTTCTGGATTTTATTTTACTATTTCTAATTGTAGAATTTCTATATCTAGAGAGGGATTATTTTATGGAGATGCTCTATTAAATAATGGCCCATATATCCTGGACTTAAATGAAACCAATCATGTCTATAACATAAACGCTAAAAGGGTTAAGCCTAACGAACTTAATCCTGTCTACCTATGGCATTATCGTCTAGGCCACATAAACGAGAAGCACAAAGCTAGGCTTCACAAAGCTGGAGTCTTAGGGTCATTTGACTTGGAGTCAATTGATACATACGAATCATGTTTACGAGGCAAGATGACCAAGGCACCATTTAGCAAGAAGGCTGAAAGGGCCACTGGCTTATTAGACCTAATACATTCAGATGTATGTGGACCTATGAGCGCAGCGACCAGAGGTGGACACTTGTACTTCGTCAAGTACATGGACGATTTCAGCAGATATGGCTATGTCTATCTAATGAAACACAAGTCTAAGACCCTTGATAGGTTCAAGGAATTTAAGAACGAGGTACAGAACCAATTAGGTAGAAATATCAAAACCCTTCGGTCAGACCGAGGTGGTGAATATATGAGCCTAGAGTTTGACTCATATTTGAGAGAGCATGGAATAGTTCCACAGCTCACTCCTCTCGGAACACCACAATGGAATGGGGTGTCCGAATGGAGGAATAGGACCTTGTTGGACATAGTCCGCTCAATGATGAGTCAGGCCTCTCTCCCAATAAGTTTCTAGGGACACGCCCTCGAGATATCATCTCTTATCTTAAATAATACTCCAACTAAGGCAGTGGAAAAGACCCCATATCAGATATAGACGGGCAGGGAGCCCAATGTATCTTTCCTAAGGATTTGGGGATGTGAAGCACATGTCAAGAAATTGACTAGTGGCAAGCTGGAGCCCAAAACTGATAAATGCCTATTTGTGGGCTACCCTAGGGAAACCAAAGGGTATTTCTTCTACAACCCCGCTGAGAACAAGGTGTTCGTGGCAAGGAAGGGGGTCTTTCTAGAAAAGGAGTTCCTTTCTGTTGGAAATGCCCTAGTCCTCGAGGCATTGGTCCTTGTATTTGTATTATACATGTATTGGATTTATGTATTATACTCATTTGTGTTATCAATAAATGCATCAATTCATTTATTATATTTATCTTGTACAATATATTAAATGAAGTATCCAATGGACATATCTATATCCATGATGACAAGTGTCATGCACTTGGCAGTAAGACCATGGATAGGGTAAACGATATGACCATAAATAGATCCGTAGTTTGTTCCAGTCATGGGAATGAGTGGAACCAGGGACTATCATTAACCTGGTTGTATGGTGGTGTCTTACCGGTCATTAGACATGGAGTGTCACCAAGTTAATGGGTACATACCTGGGAGCATGGTACTGGATAGATCCACTGAACGAGTAATCCATATGGTATAGTATCACAAGTGATTCTCGTGTAGTACTTGTATGGATCCTTTGACCTGACCATATGATGGTGTTACATGTGAAGTCACATGCTTAGGGGTACACCTAAAGGGCCTGTAATAGGGTGCCAAGTATGGGTACTTTTGGGTATGTCACTGAACATGGTAATACTATGGATATGCAGAAGGGATTTGTCACTCAGTAGCCCATTGAGAAGATATCACCGGCCTCTTGATGAATGTGACTGATAAGAGTGTGGCCACACCCAAACAAGTTGGAACTTATTTGTGAGCATCAGTACATTCGGGATCAAGTTAATGTTCGGACACGAAAGAGGGTGATCAATCCATGCCTCTGTGTTGGACAGCGATATCAATGACATGGGATGTACAAGTTTAAACTACAGGGTTGTGATAACAGTTAGACTGCCATCTCCATCTTAATTGGGGGGTGCAGTGGCTTGCTAGAGCCCAACTACAGTCTGCGGACCAAAGGCCTGCTGCCAACATAAAGATGGGCCCACGGGATCGTACACATAGAACGACTGAATACAGACTTGAGGAATCACATGTATACTTGGAGTACACACTATGGAAAGAGAGGTGTATATATATTAATTATATTATAAAGATCAATTGGATTGATCCTAGTAATAAAATTAATATATATATGTTCGATTGGCTCTTCATAATTAATTGGATTAATTATGAGATTATTTTCTAGGTGGAAATGTTCATATGTATAGGTTTACATATGATTTTATTTTGTGAAGGTTTAATTTTAATTTGATGGATTAAATTAATTGATCAAACTAATTTTAATTTAAATGTAAATAATATATTACTTGGTGTAATATATTAAAGACATGGGTATATTAAAATTGGGCTTGAAATTAATTTAAACCAGAACAATTAAAATTAGACTGGGCCTAAATTAAAGCATGGAAGCCTGCACAGAATAGAAAGGAGCCAAGGTGGGCCTGAATTCCCCTAAGGGAATTCGGCCACCCTAGGTATAAATACCTAGGGTTAGAAATTTCGGCCAACCCTAACACAAGCATAATTGCCGAAATTCCTAGACCCCTTCTCTCTCCATTGTTTCGTTTTTCCGACGCTAGCACAGGTTACATTCGTTAGACGTTCGTGTACGTGAACGAGGAGGGATTCTGTTTTGAATTCTGCAGTCATCATCCATCTCTTGAAAGAGATTTTCTGGTAAGAAAATTAATCTCTTTCTATTTATTTTTAAGTTTTTCAATTTCCATTTCAATTGCTCCTGGGACTGGATTTGTGGAAATCACCGCGTTCTTCCGCTTTTATCTGGTGATTTCCAGTAAAAAAATCCCAACACTTTCCAAGAAAGATAGTGGGAGCAATGTTGAACTCAGGAATGTTCAAGGTCCACATGCTCTTGAATAGGATAACTCGGAGGCCCAGGTGGAGCTTCCACAGGAGGAAGCACCGACCCAGGCCACACAAGGACTTAGAAGGTCTGGTAGGGATCGTTGGGAACTGGAGAGGTATGGTTTCCTCATCACCGATGATCAAACTCTTCTCATCTGGGATGAGGAAGAACCCAAAACCTACTAGGAGGCTATGGCAAGCCCACATTCTGCAAATTGGCGTAAAGCGATGAAGGCAGAGATGCAATCTATGTACGATAACCAAGTTTGCAACTTGGTTAATCCACCTCCGGGTGCTAAGGTAATTGGTTGCAAGTGGTGCTACAAGCTAAAAGCTGACAATACCTTCAAGGGGCGTCTAGTTGTGTAAGGTTTCAGACAAGTCCATGGAATAGACTATGATGAGACTTTCTCACCAGTAGCCATGGTCAAATCCATCAGGATCTTGCTAGCCATAGCCGCATGGTACGACTATGAAGTCTGGCAAATGGATGTCAAAACTGCTTTCCTTAATGAAAAGCTACTCAAGGATGTGTACATGACACAACCTGAGGGTTTTGTCGATCCAGAGTATCCGAGAAGGGTATGCAAGCTTCAAAGGTCCACTTATGGACTGAAGCAAGCATCCCAAAGTTGGAATCTTAGATTCAATAAGGCTATAAAGGAATATGGCTTCATACAGAATCGAGATGAGCCTTGTGTGTATAAGAGGACAAGTGGGAGCATTATCACATTTTTGGTACTTTATGTAGACGACATCCTACTCATTGGAAGCGACATACCTACACTGCAAGGCGTAAAGCAGTGGCTAAGTAAGTGCTTCGTAATGGAGGACTTGGGCGAAGCTGAGATGATCCTAGGGATCAAGATCTATAGGGATAGATCAAATCGGCTTCTGGGCCTAAGTCAAGCCTCATACATAAACAAAGCTGTAAAAAGGTTCAGCATGGACCGAGCTAAGAAAGGTTTCTTACCAATGGGCCATGGGCTGAAACTTAGTAAGAAGAATTGTCCTAAGACAAGGGAGGACAGGGAGAACATGAAATTGGTTCCATATGCTTCAGTTATAGGATCAATTATGTACTACATGCTATATACAGGACCTGATGTCGCCTTTGCACTAAGTATGACAAGCCGGTACCAGCAGGATCCTGGGGAGGATCACTGAAAGGCTGTCAAGGCAATCCTCAAGTACCTTAACCGGACTAAGGATAGCTTCTTAGTGTATGGTGGTCAGGAAGTGCTATCAGTTACAAGGTACACTGATGCAAGCTTCCAGACCGACCAGGATGAGTACCAATTGTAGTCTGGGTATGTATTTTTGCTTAATGGTGGTGTTGTAAGCTGGAGGAGCTCAAAGCAGCCAACCATTGCGGACTCTACAACAGAAGCTGAGTACATCGCGACGTGTGATGCAGCTAAGGAAGCTGTATGGATGAAGAAGTTTATCACTGAGTTAGGAGTAGTGCCAACTATCCAAGACCCAGTTGATATCTTCTGTGACAACAATGGTGGCGTTGCACAAGCTAAGGAGCCCCGGTCGCACAAGAACACAAAGCACGTGCTCAAAAATTTTTTTACCTCATACGAGAGATCGCGGAGAGAGGTGACATTGCATTGCACAGAGTGGACACCAAGGATAATGTCACAGATCCTTTGACCAAGGCACTGGCCCAACCCAAGCAGAAGGGTCATACCAGATCTATAGGGATTTGGCCTATTCCTAGTTGGAACTAGTGCAAGTGGGAGATTGTTGGATATTCCCTAGTCCTGAGGCATTGGTCCTTGTATTTGTATTATACATTTATTGGATTTATGTATTATACTCATTTTGTTATTAATAAAGGCATTAATTCATTTATTATATTTATCTTATGCAATATATTAAATGAAGTATACAATGGGTATATCTATATCCACGATGACAAGTGTCATGCACTTGGCAGTAAGACCATGGATAGGGTAAACGATATGACCATAAATAGATCCATAGTCTGTTCCAGTCATGGTAATGATTGGAACAAGAGACTATCATTAACCTGGTTGTATGGTGGTGTCTTATCGGTCATTGGACATGGGATGTCAACCAAGTTAATAGGCACATGTAAAAAGGGCATGGTACTGGATAGATCCACTAAATGAGAAATCAACATGGTATAGTATCACAAGTGATTCTCGTGTAGTACTTGTATGGATCCTTTGACCTGACCATATGATGGTGTTGCATGTGAGGTCGCATACTTAGGGGTACGCCTAAAGGGCCTGTAATAAGGTGCTAAGCATAGGTACTTTCGGGGTATGTCACTTAGCATGGCAATGCTATGGATATGCAGTAGGGATTTGTCACTCAGTAGTCCACTGAGAAGATATCACCGGCCTCTTGATGAATGTGACTGATAAGAGTGTGGCCACACCCAAATGAGTTGGAACTTGTTTGTGAGCTTTAGTGCATTCAGGATCAAGTTAATGTCCGGACACAAAAGAGGGTGATCAATCCATGCCTCTGTGTTGGACACCGATATCGATGACATGGGATATACAAGTTCAAACTCCAGTGTTATGATAACAATTAGACTACCATCTCCATCTTGATTGGGGGCTGCAGTGGCTTGCTAGAGCCCAACTGCAGTCTGTGGGCCACAGACCCACTGCTAACATAAAGATGGGCCCACGGGATCGTACACATTGAGCTACTGAACACTGACTTAAGGAATCACATGTATACTTGGAGTATACACTCTGGAGAGAGAAGGTATATATTAATTATATTATAAAGATCAATTGGATTGATCATAATAATAAAATTAATATTTGATTGGCTCTTCATAATTAATTGGATTAATTATGAGATTATTTCCTAGGTGGAAATATTCATATGCATAGGTTTACATATGAATTTATTTTGTGAAGATCTAATTTTAATTTGATGGATTAAATTAATTGGTCAAACTAATTTTAATTTAAATGTAAATAATATGTTACTTAGAGTAATATATTAAATACATGGGTAAATTAAAATTGGGTTTGAAATTAATTTAAACCAGACTAATTAAGATAGGTTTGTGCCTGAATTAAAAGAAGGAAGCCCACACAGATGAAGCAGCCAGTTTGGGCCAAAATTCCCTTGGGAATTTCGGCCACCTAGGGTTTAATTACCCTAGGAATTTCGGCCTAGCACACAACCAACACACATAGCCAAAATTCCCTTTCTAGGATTGATCGCACTGATAATGAGTTGTTATTTGCCATTTTAGGTTTTCTACACAGAAAAACATTTGAGAGTGTTAATAAAGGACTTTACTTTGTTATTCCCATATATAATTAATAATGAATCAAGTTATTAATTAATCCGAGTTGTTGGGCTCATGGGCCGAGATCCATATTTCATTAAGATATAGCCAGACGAGGGCCTGGTACAACTATACCCTAATTATTTAGGTAGGAACGCCGTCCAATCCTAACCTAGGGACTTTCGGTTTGATGGGCTTGTTGGCACTTACCCATCTGTGCTTAGGGCCAGGAGAATCCTACTACCCAGACTAAGTCAAAACCTCTATTCAAGTGTTAGAGTATCCCATACCCTAACCCAATACAAAATGACGATACTCCAGTGTATCCTGCGAGGGCAAGGTCTACAACTGGCCTATCCCCACTTTCAGCTGGTTTTGAATGAGGGAAGCACTTTTAAACGACTTAGTAATTTCCATTTGGTTATTAGATTCATTTAATAACGGCTTACATACATAAAGCAGGTGAAATTTGTTGTTGGATCATACATTCACACATGTAAATAAATATAAAGCATAATTAAATAAATAAGTAAAATGGACTGCTATGGCCTATATTACATCCTAATATTATTCTAGCAAACCTATACAAGAAACTAATATCAAGTGGGCCTCCATCTTCTTCCTTCTGGGCTTGCACCTCCACTTGGGCTCACCACTCCATGGGCTTCTTCTTTTACAAATTTTATAATAAGTAAATAAAATAAAATTACATTAAAAAAAAGCAAAACGTCACGCAGGCCGTATTTATAATACAAATACATAAATCCAATTAAAATATGTATAATACATAAATCCAATAAATTTATAATACAAATACAAGGTCCAATGCCTCAGGACCAGAGCATATCCAACACGAATGTGGAAAGTACTTTTAATCGACTCAATATTTAATTGGATTGATTAATAATGGCTTAGCATGTTGCAATGGCTAAACATACATTCATGCATATGTATATATGATTGACATTAGCATAAAATATGTATATAAATAAAAGAGACACTATGGGCTCTATTTTACAACCTAATGAATAACTAGTAAGCCTATACTGGAGATCCACTGGGTGGGCTTGTAAACTCCGTTGGGCTTGGCACCAATGGACTTCCTCTCCAATAGCTTGATGCAATTACAATTAAATTTACAAAATATAAATTAAATAAAATTACATCAAAATAAAATAAAACGACACGCAGCCCGTATTTCCTAAAATTAAATTTTACAACCCAATAGTGCTCAAATCCATACAACCAAGCATAGAAAATTATAAACACATAGTAAACATCAATAAACATACATGTATTAAAATGCATGAACATGGCAATTCCAATTTTAATTAATTATGTCCAGCATTTGTGAAATCGTCGATTCTGCCATCCATAACTAATGTCTGGTCACGGACCCGAATTAGCCGTCCAATTCTCAACCTGTGCCAAGCGCCAATTGGACCAATCTCATTAACCAATTTAATTTTAACCAAAAAATTAAATTATATGCATGAATTAAATCACACAAGAAACCACACGAATCCAGTTACGAAAATAAAATCATGCGAATTTTAAAACTAATTTAAAATACACAAAGGATCCAAAAAATAAAATTCCCCGCAAAAAAATAAAAAATAAATATCGAACACGTACCCCGCGCGTCAACGCTGTTGTCCGGAGATCGCAGAAGCTGCATGTCGCAGCAGGTCAATTACGTGCTGCGACAGCAGCCCAAAAAATGTCCAAATTGGAATCACAATTATTTGATTCCAATTTAGCCAGCTTTTTTTTTATTTCAAACCAATAAAATAAAAAAAAACTTGGGCAAAAATAATTAAAACCCCAAAACACGAATTAGGGTTCCAAACAAAATTAAATTGAAAACCAATTTCAATAAAATTAATTCAAACACCAAGAACCCTAATACTAATCATTCTATTAATCGGAACATGAACCTATGTTCTGATACCACTGTAGGGAATCTTCACGGGAAAAATTAAACGCGGGGCGGAATACCGATTAAAATTTTCCTCGATTCCAATGACCAAGATACATGTAGATTAATAGAATGAAATCAAGAATGGAGAAAATAAATTTTCTCACATTAACTGTCTCCTCTAAAGACTGTTGCAGAAACCCAAACGCGTTTCCACCACAATCCGGTACACGAACAACTCTCGAACGGGACTCGTGCTAGCGAACGTATTGAACAAAAACCAAGAGAAAATCCAAAAGGAGGCTGCTGTAATTTTTCTTATTGTGGCTGAAAATCCCCTATTAGGGTTAGGGAGAATTAAGTTAAGGCTTCCTATATATACTCCTTTAGTATATATACTCCTTAGCCTACTACAATTTTAATACTATAATTTTAATTAAGACTATAGATTATTTAATTTGATTTAATTTATTTACCTTATATTATGAGGATTAAATAAAGCCATATTATAAAATCCTAATTGATACAATTAAATACAATTTCATCAAATTAAAATAACCCAAAGTTAAATTAAAGCCACCCTTAATAAGTACAACCTTTGTATTTTTAATTTCCACCTAGGAACTATTATTATATTTAATTAATTATTTACTACATGTAATTAATTAATCAAAATAAAATAAATTTCTCCCTTTATAATTGAATTAATTATGAAATAACCTAATGTCAATAACTCAATTAATTTGGTTTCGTTTCCAATTCTGATTTGTCAATTCAGTCGTTCTATGTGTACGATCCTGTGGGTCCGTCTTTATGTTGGCAGTGGGCCTAAGGCCCACAGACTATAAGTGGGTTCTAGCAAACTGTTATAGCCCCCAATTAAGACGGAGACTTGCAGTCTAATGTGAAACATAACCCGGTAGTGATCTTGTATATCCCTTGCCAACTGACATCGATACATAAGCAAGAGGCATGGCCTTGCCATCCTCTTATATGCTTATTTATCTCTTGATACCTAGTGGACTAAACCTAACAAATAAGTATCCCAACTTATTTGAACATGGCCATACACTAGTCAGTCCCACTCATCAAGTGGCCAGTGATGTCATCTCAGGGGATGCTGAGTGGCAATTCCGTCAGCTTCACTATCAACATCAACATGTTCACTGGCGCATCCAACATACCCATACTTGGCACCCTGTTACGGGCCTGTTAAGCGTATATCAAAGTGTATGAGATCCCATGTTATGTTATAGCGAACATCGGGTCTAAGGATAATAGCAAGACCTTCCTGAGAAACACCTATGACGATCGAACCATGTAGTGTTCTCGTGGCGGATCGATCCAGTACCATGCAACCCAACATGTACCCATATCATTGACTGACATTCCATGTCCAATGGCGAGAGAGATGCTACCATCCAGTCAAGGATATGCTAGTCTTTGGTTCTATTCATTCCCATGATTAGAACAGACTAGGGATATCTTTGTAATTATAACTTTAACTCTACTAAAATGTCTCGTAATCCAATGACCTATATTGATTTACTTTAGTATGGTTATAATCATTGGATACTCAATTTATAAATAGCACAAGATATGAATAAATAGATTTATGCCTTTATTTCAACACAAAATTGTATAATACAAAATATCCAAACATAAAGTACAATACAATACAAGAACCAATGCCACTTGGACTAGGGCACACTAGCATAGTTTTAGCTAGAAAGATAATAAGATAGGGGTATTTCTGGATGACAATGTAATCTGATTGTGTGAAAGAAGTGAAAAGATGTCATGAATGCTGATTTATACTGATATTAGTCACCTACCATTACTTGAATTATAGAATTTGGTATATCCTTGGTTGTTTTCAGCTTGGGGGATAGATATAATTGGGGATATTCATCCTGCAGCATCTAATGGACACAGATTCCTAGTAGTTGCAGTTGATTACTTTTCAAAATGGGTAGAATCATAATCATTCACTGGTGTGACAACTAAGAAGATGGGTAAGTTTATCTAGAAAAACATCCTTGATTGATATGGAGTTCCTTATCATGTAGTGATTGACAATGGGGTATAATTTCAAGGGGCAACAACGAAATTATTTACAAAATATAGTATTAAACATTATAGATATTCTCCACATAGGCCACAAACTAATGTTGCAGTGGAAGCAGCTAACAAGTCAATAAAGAAGATTCTATCAAAGATGGTGGCCACTATAGAGATTGGACTAAGAAAAGTTGTCGTCTGCTATTTGGGGTTATAGAACCAGTGTGAGAACACCAACAGAAGAAACACCATATTCTTTGGTGTATGGAATGGAAGCAGTGTTGCTAGTAAAGGTAGAACTCAAGTCACTCAGAATAGCTTTAGAGGCTCAATTACCAGAAACTAAATGGGTTTAGGTTAGATATGAATAGTTAGCGGCAATAGATGAGGATAGATTGAAAGCATTGGATCATTTATAGATGTATCAGCGTGGAATGGCCAAAGCTTATAACTAGAAAGTGAAGTGTCCCAAAAAGCAATTGAAAGCAGGAGATCTGGTTTTGAAGCATTTGAGACCCAAAAATGTTGATGTTCGAGGAAAGTTTAAGCCAAACTAGGAAGGTCCATACGTCGTGAAGAAAGTGCTATTAAAAGGTGGCGTCAGAATCATGGATATGGATGGAAATGAATTTATGGATCCAATCAACCAAGATTGGTTGAAGCTTTATCATGTGTAAAAGGAAAAGAAAAGAAAAGTATGCTGGGTTGAAAACCCAAAAAAGGCAACCTTGGCAAAAATTAACACATGGGAGAAAATGATCAGTTGAAAAATCCAAAAGGGACGACTGGTGACGGGTCTAGTTTTGTGTGGAATATATACCATTTTGGGAACTAATTCTTTCAAATGTACTTACGTTGAATTCATCAATGAAGTATGATGCTTTGTTTTAAATGTGCTTATACGGTTATGTCAAAATGCATAAACAAAGTTATCTTGTTTGAACATTCATTAAATGAAAGCACTTTGCATTTAGCTGGTTATAAAGATCACATTATTTAACAATGGAGATATATTAAACATATGCAATTTGAAATCCTTTCTATCCTTTAAATCTTATTCATCTTTTGATGTTGATGAAAATTCTGAGATAGATTTAAGCTTGAATATTGTAAGGCTCAATGTAAATTTTGATTAGTATATATAAAGCACGTATGATTCCTCATTTCTTTTCTTAAAAAAAAAGCTCATTGAGGTGAAAACTAGAAAGGCACCTCAGGCAAAATTTAGAGCAGCTCACTAAGTTGAAAACCCATATTGGGCAGTTTGGGCAAAAGTTAGAGCAATTTCAAATTCATTCTTCCCTAGTAACAATTTCAAAGGGAAAATCATAAAGATTTTTCATTATCCCCCAGTGAAACCATAATAAAGAATATCACAATTTTCCTCAGCAGATATCATATATCCCTAGCAGAAATACAAAGATTTTATTGAATAAATAATGTACTCCCCAACTGAAGTCAATAAGGGGCATAGTTCATTTTTCCCCAAGAGAAGAAAAAATCTCAAACCTGGATAATAGTTGAAAGTGTATCATTTTATGTTTACACGTATATGCATTATCATTCATACATGCTTAATATGCATTGAACATCCATTCACAAGAAATTCAAATTCTTCCCCAGCTATCTTCGTTCTTGATTGAAGGGGCAAAAATTTTTGTTTCAAAATCTATCAATCAAGGAATGAAGACTCACTGCGCAAAGCAAAAATTCAACAATCCTCAGTGAAAAGAATTCATCTCCAGCAAACTACTCAACAAAGGATTTAAAATGTACACATAAGGCAACATAATATTATTCCCACCAAGCCAGTTACTAACTGAAGGGATTCATCATCGAAAATCAACTGTTCGGCAGCGGAAGCCGGTTGAGATTTTCTTAAATCCAAGCCCAGGAGCTTATGCAATAAAAATAGAAAACAATGGAAAAGTGGAAGAATAGAATCAATCTAACCTTGAAAGTCCCTTCTAGAGATAGCTGTAGAAACCAATGAAGATTTCCTCCACACTCACATACACGAACGGCTTTAGAGCAGGAACCCATTCTAGAGGAGGATCGGAAATCAATGGAGAGTACTGAAAGAGGGGCCAAAAATTCTCAAGAGAAAATTCTCTGCCTTGGCCGAAAGTTTGAGTGTCAAAATTAGGTTATGGGTTTGTTCTTTAAGTTGGTTTTTATACCTCTGAAACCCTAAGTCTAAAATAATTACTATGGGTTAAAATTCAATTGCAATTAATTTCAATTTTCATGTATGTGATTATATTAGACCATATAATATAACACATGAAATTTAAATTAAAATTAATTTGCCTAATTAAATTTACCTAATAAATTATTTTAGATTTCACTTAAATTAAAGACATATAAACCTATATATGTATAATATTTCTACCAGGAATAAATTCATAAATTAATTTATTCAAATTAATTCTATGAAACCCAATTTAAAATTGATTATATTATTTTGATCAATCCAATTGATCTATAATTTAATCAATGAATTTCTCCTCTCAAGTCAGTATACTCCAAGTATGCAATTGACCTGTTTAGTTCAAGCTCAGACATTCAATTTATACAATCCTATGGGCCCGTCTTTATGTTGGCAGTGGGCCCATGGCCCACAAACTATAGTTAGGCTCTAGCAAGCCATTACAACCCCCAATTAAGATGGAGACTTCAATCTAACGGAAGTCGTAACCCTATAGTTTAACTTATATATCCAATGTCATTGATATCAGTGTCCAACATGGAGACATGCTATCATCACCCTCTTTTGTGTCCGGACAAAAACTTATCCCGAATGAACCGATGCTCACAAACAAGTTCTAACTTGTTTAGGTGTGGCCACACTCTTATCAGTTACACTTATCAAGTGGCCGGTGGTATCTTCTCAGTGGACTACTGAGTGACATTTCCTTCTGCATATTCTTAGCCTAGCAATGTATAGTGGCACAACCGAACATACCTATACTTGGCACTCTGTTACAGGCCCTTTAGGCATACACTAAAATGTGCGAGTTCACATGCTAGACCATAATATGGTCAGGTCAAAGGATCCAATATAAGTACTACACAAGAATCACTTGTAATACTAGACCATGTGGATTTCTCGTTTAGTGGATCTGTCCAATACCATGCCCCATTACATGTACCCATAAGCTTGATTGACAATCCATGTTCTATAGCCGGAAAGACACCACCATACAATCAAGGTTATGATAGTCTTTGGTTCCATTCATTCCCATGATTGGAACAAACTATGGATGGCTTTATGGTTATATCATTTCTCTATCCATGGTCTCACTGCCAAGTGTATAACACTTGTCAACATGATATGACCATTGGATACTCTATTTATAATATTGCACAAGATATAGAATAAATAGATTAATGCATTTATTTAATAACACAAATGTACAATACATGAATCTTTTTAAAAGATCCAAAATACATAATACAATACAAGGACTAATGCCTCGGGACTGGGACATTTCCAACACTAATGAAGTTTGTTATCACCATAGAGTATCAAAGCCCTTATTATCAAAACCCTTATTATCAAAGCCCTCATTATCAAAGCCCTGATTATCAAAACCCTCATTATCAAAGCCCACATTATCAAAATCCTTATTATCAAAGCCCTTATTGTCAAAGCTCTTATTATCAAAGCTCTTTTTATCGAAGTCCTTATTATCAAAACCCTTATTATCGAAGCCCTTATTATCAATTCCCCAACAACTCAAATTGCTTAATCCCAGTGGAATCAACGACATTGAATCCCATGGTAGGTAAGTTTTTCTTTCCTTCGTTCACGGTGCTCTTTTCCGCCTTTACAAATTCACCTCAGGTATTTTAGACTTGGTATCAGTATTGAATTTGATCACACGAGGGGCAGCTGTGAGCACCGGGTTTTCCCGACCTCGATGATGATAAAATACCAAGGGATATTTGTCTTTATTATTCATTACGAGAGTTGATTCGAGAAGCAAAGATTCAGATTTGATTAGACTTGAAACTTAAAACCGAGAAAAATTTGAAGAATTAGGGTTAACTGAAGACAACAGCGGCATGGCTATTGGAAGAGCCACACCGCTATTGTGTCAACAACCGCATGACTACTACACGATAGCCACACGACTATTGATGAATCACCAGAAATATTGCATGAGAATGATAGCTGTTGAAGAACAAGGATCACAACCAAAATCCCACTAATTTTTTCTGTTATAGGGTCCGTTTTGGATTGAAAAGAGATCAATCTGGAAGGGGGAAAGGGATTAACAATAGAATTAAGAAATCAGAGAGCGGTTAAGCAAAAGGAAAACACAATTCTCAAAGTTTCAAAATCTCAAAATCAAGAATCAAAAACTGTAATTCACTCAATTTAGTCACCAAATTCATTCTCCAGACTAATCCTTAAACCTTAAGAGACTTGTTGATTGCTGAAATTGGAGAATTTGAGTTGAATTGGAGGATTTCAAGGTTTTGGTTTTAAAATTCAAGTTCAATTTCAAATCCAGATTAAAGCTTTAAGAATCGGTTTTCTGTCAAATTGAACCCTAAAGAGACATTTAAAAGGTAATTCTGAGATGCCTTAAACTCATTTACATCTTTCTGGGTTGATTTGTTGTGCATTTAATTATTTTGAATTTAAGTTCTATTTTTTGATTTCTAGCGAACCAGTACCGTACGACTATTGCATTATAGCCATATAGTTGTTGTTTGTTTCAGATTTAGCGATTTCTAGATTTTTAGCAATTTCTCTAATTTTCTTAAAACCAGAGCAGTACGGGTTTTGTAACAGCTGCACGGCTGTTGATGTTACACCTGCACAACTGTTGTTTTGATTCTAGAATTGATTTTTGTGAATTTTTATTATTTTTGCATATCATTTTGACCTAGATTTATATTATGTACTTATTTAATTTATGTCTGTTCAATGATGGAAACATAAGTTTCTTAAAAACTGCTCATTTTTTAATGCATATAGATAAAATCGGAAAAATTGATTTTCAAATGAATTTCCAATCCCATCAAAATTGTCTTTCAAAATTTTTTCCAGGTAAAATCGGGGTAATTTATGGAATTTCCCGATTTTCCCAATTTTACACCCCGAGCTATCTTGAATTCAAACTCTAAGTCTGTTTGAGTCTTTTTTGTATATATATTTATATGTACTAACTATATTTTACAAGTAGACGTATACTAGGTTAGATGAATGTTTAGCTTTATATTTTTCGGAATTTGTATATAGATAAAATTTGCATCCCTGAATCCCTTTTATATTATTGTACCCCCATAGGATAATCAGTTGATTGGTCTGTATATTTGATGTTTCCTGAATTTATTTACTGCTTTCAGTATTTATTTATTGTTTTTTGCATTTTATTTATATCTCGTGTAAGCATCGGTTAAATAACAAAGATAAAATCAACTAAGCATCGGTTAAATAACAAAGCTAAAATCAACTGTAGAAAATAATAAAAGCCATTGATATAAACTGTTAAATATGTTTTGAATTGACAAAAATAGGTGAGTTGTCCGAACCTAAATCTCTGACTAAACGTGTAGCGATTCGTAGTTCGTCTTGGCTGTACCGCAATTTTCCCGATTGAGCTTAGCTGAGTGGCAACTCTTATCACTTTAGTGAGAGCATTCGAGTTTGTTGTTTTCTCACTATTAAAACCCCTTTTCAATTATAAAATACCCCCGCCCGGTCGTGAGGCCTGTCTTTGTAGGATTTATCGCTCACACGTACATCAAAGCATATGAGTTCACATCTAGTGTTACAGGAATATCAGGTCCAAGGATCCAATATAAGTACTATTTGAGAACCACCTATGACATAGGTACCATATAGTGTTCTCAATAGCGGATCGATCCATTACCATATAATCTAACATGTACCCATATTCTTGATTGACATTCCATGTCCTATAGTCGCTAAGACACCACCATACAATCAAGCCACATGCTAGTCTTTAGTTTATTATCGGTCCCATGATTCTAACAGACTAGGGATAGATTTATAATTGTGTTTGATTCCTTACTCATGGTCTTACTGCCTGGAGAACGTTACCGACAATCATTAGTACAAACACAATTAATGGATACTTTGTTACTATTAATCACACAAGAAATTAATAAAATAAATTATTTCTTTATTAATAACACTAATGTATGATACATAAACCACAATGTACAATACAAATAAGATAGAATGCATTAGGACTAGTGCATACGCTAACAGTTTTCACCTCCTTCACTTGATGTAAAGATTTCTTCAATTTTGGGTAGAAGAAAAGCTATAGAGTCCCACTTGGAGTGATTTATACACAGCCTATCATAAACAAATATCCACTTCCCGATTTGGAAGGAAATTACTGCTGAACTTCATCCTGTGAATCTTTTCTAAAATTGAAAATTCCTTCAAGAGATTGGCTGTAATCTCTTTATTTTCTCTTGGATTTTTGAATCGTAATCCTCTAAAGCCTCTCCTACTATTCCAACATGAAAAAGGGTAAATGTTTTAAGTCATCTTCTTCTCTTCTCCTTGGAAAGCAAAATTTATTTAGTCTCTGAAGCCCATTTATCTAAAGCTCTCCCCTTAAAAGGGGTAAAATCCGAAAACCAAAATCTATTTTCTCCTCCAAGATTAAATCTCATCCTTCTTTTATAATCACCTATTTTAGGAGAAAAGACAAAAGATCATCAACTCTTAAGAGAAATATACTCATTGTATCTCTAGAGGAAAGAAATTCTAAACAAATAGGCTGAACTTGATTCACGCTCTTCAATAAGGAGCTGGTCTTTTCTTTCTTTTTTTTAGAATATCAATTTGCTTGGGTTAGCTTTAGCTATTTAATTTCTTAATTGAGAATTGATATTCTTTGATTTTTTTGTTGATTTGGAATTAATATTGAAGGAGTACCAATTATCCTAGGCCGAAAACTTTACTAATTTTGTCAATGGAGTTTATTTTTTGTGTTGTACATAATATGTTTGTTTAAAATACTTGTGAAATTGTACAAGCATGCATTTGACTCGATAGTTAGAAAAATGTAGCCCAAGTGTACCTAAAAGAATGTATAGAACCTAAAATGAAGGGAAATAAGGTGAAGACAAAAAAAAAAAAAAATACACCAATGTATCAGCACTCCTATTTTCAACAAATGATAGATTTTAACATAAAATAAAGTGAATATTGAGTATAAAATTATAGCTCTCAAATGAAAATGAGAAGAATGGAATTAATAAGGTGAAGACAAAAAAAAAAAACACCAATGTATCAGCACTCCTATTTTCAACAAATGATAGATTTTAACACAAAATAAAGTGAATATTGAGTATAAAATTATAGCTCTCAAATGAAAATGAGAAGAATGGAATTAATAATAGGTTTGGAATTCAACTTCAACTGGACAAGGGAAAGCCACTATTTGGTTTACTGGCATTGAAAGAAAGATTCAAGCAAAGAACAAAACAAGCTTTGTTAATTAGTTTCCAACATTAATAGTTGAAACTCATTGCCTAGTACATAGATGTTAGAAAAAATAATTAAGAAGAAAAGCGAAATCAATCCTTTATAGTTTTTATATATTAAAAAGTAATATCACCACTTAATGTTAAAAACTCTCCTACAAATTGAAACATTAATTAAAAACTTTATAAAAGTCAACTTATAAGTAGCTTTTATTGTATGCCTCTAAAAAGAACACTTGAAATTGGTTTTTGGTTTAGAGAAATGATTTCATGAACAAATTAGATGAAATAGCTATATCTTAAGGATATAATTTAGGCATGAAACTCAATAACGCATCACATGTGCACAAAAGATGAAAATGAGGAAGAACTTCTAGGACCAAATTGCTTAGAAAGCCAATAGGACAAACCTCAAAATTTGACTCAAGTGACAATTGAAAATGAGCCTGATCGAGGCATAATGAAGAAGAACTTGTGGTCCATATTTTAATACAAATCATATTGATATTGAATATAGACTAATAAAGAATTTTTTATTATGCTTTTAATAATCACATTAGACATCAGGTGGCTTTGAAAAAGAATTTATTTTTTAAGTAAACCCTGATGCAATATGTAGTGAAATAATACAAATATTTCGATCCAGGCACTGAACTCTATAGAGTAAGTTAAGGGTGGGATAGAGATGTTCTAGGAAAGGGACAGAAAGGCCCCTATATTGGAATTAAATGACAACTTTACAAAGGGATCAGGAGATAGAAAACAAGGGATGCTTAATTGTTTTCTTCTTGTATGCAGTGGCTTCGAAATAAAAATAAGAAAAACTAAGAAACTCAAGCTTCTTCAACTGAGCTCGTTAAGGTAACTCTCAGTCTTTAATGTGCTCTATGATGTGCTTTAGACCACTCCAATTTTTCAATAATACTCTATGCTTTGCATTGTAGATTAGATAATCCCCATCCTGACCGACTGTCCTCCACTTCGCATGACTCCAGTGCGCCCTTATCCAATGAAGGAGCTTCAAGAATATATTTTGTGTCAATGAACTTATGAACTAAATTCTATTAGGGAATCATGTCATGGCTACCACTTGTATAAAGAATGGGTGACATAAGTGGAAAAGCTAACTCCTTATTATGGGGCACTATGGAATGAACTAGACATAAATGATTTCATTCGCCTGACCCCTGAAGCTAAAGTCAATCACAATTTTGTTTCAACTTTTGATGAGAACTTCTAAAGTATCTTGTGACATCACATTAGTTTCTTTCAGATGAAATTCAAAATATGAGAATGCCCCCATTTATACCCAAATATTGTTGTAAGGATCTTGATTTTCAGGTGGAAAAAAATGTTGTGGAGATGAATACCATGATTTGCTTTGCTTTAATTTCTTTTTATTATTTTTTTTTCACACAAGTCTTTTTCAGGAGAGAATGTACTCAAGATTAAAACCATTTTTGGATTTCAATTACAACCAAATTAATTTCATGCATTAAAATGTCATGTAAGCTAAATATGCCTTCCAGATGACCTAATGTATGCATAATGCCATTAATGTAAACATCATATGATTAAAATAAGGAATTCATTGCATCATAAAGTCATCCAAAAATTCATGTTTGAAATCAAAGAAAGTACGAATAAAATGATTTCCTTACGGGCAGTCTTTATCGTCTTGCTTTAGTCATGCTATGTGGATCATGTTAAGCTAACGAGTAAGGTAAAGCTTTGCATTTCCATTACCGTTAAAGTTCTTGGTTCGGAACCATTCAAATAATGAATGTTTCTCCAATAGCTCATTACCCAAGTTTGATAAGGCAAATTAGTCCATTACAAACCCTTTGGTGAGGCTTGAGGCAACCATATTGACCTGACCTCCAGAGCTCGGGGCTGAGCTATTCTATGTATGGGGTTTATCCCGGTCTTGCATCTATCCAATGTTAAAACATAGCTTAGATGTCTGAAAGAAGCTTCTTACATTCATTAGTAGGGTGACCTACTTTTTGATGATGAAAATGTATATTTCTCTTATCCTACCTAGGGGAAATGCAATTACGAGCTTAAGCGGATGCATTATGAAAGGAATCACCTTGGCAACAAATGAAAAGTTTTGCCAAAGGAAGCCTCCATTTACAGCTAAATTCCATACCTGGATAATGAATAAATGATGAGAGAATGAAACACACGCAAAATCAAAGCAGATTTAGAACTTTACTATTGTTGTCTCCGCAAAAGATTCTGACAAGGAACTAGCATTGCGTGAATTCCCTTTACAATCTCACACACCGAAGCCTCTTTGATCGAACCGTGTGCTAGCACCAAATTGATTGTGCAAATCAAAATCTCCCGGAAGCAAAAACTAATTTCTTCCTTTGGTAATTTTTTAAAAAAAAAAAATAGAGATAGAGAGAGTGTGTGAGAGCCGACCGAGGGTTAGAGAGTTAGAGAGTGATTTGCATTCTTTTATTTTCATGTCATAGAATTCTACCCCCTACAAACCTTAAAATGCCATATAAAAAATATCTAGATATTTTTTTTCCACCTTTTAATTACCATATGGTCATATTTCATTGGCTGATCAATCAAGGCACGGTATCTTTTATTGGGAATTGAAAATTTAAGCCCATGAAATAAATTAACCCAAAATGCACTAAATATTATATGTAACTATTACATATAAAATTAGTCCTTGAATTCATCTAGACTTCATAATGTGTGATATTGTATGTCCATTTAATATTGGCAGTGGGCCCAAAACCCTTTTTGGCTCACAAGTTGTAAATGGACTCTCGCAATTCATTACAACTATCCAACATTGGATGAATGTCCATTTGATGTTGACATGCACCTAATAGTATTCTTATATGATCCCTTTCCCTACGATATCGGGATCTAGCATGAGCCATGGTCTGGTCACCCTCATTAAGTGCTAAGACTTTTTTGATATTTGAGTGAACTGAAAAACTCATGTAATTAACTATAAATTACTTCATTTGGATGTGGCCACATGCTTCTCACTCTCACTTATCAAGTGGCCGATGATGTCTATTCTTAATTAAGAGAATGGTAATTCCTTCATATAATGGTCCTTAGCATGATTCTTGGCATATAGATATAGCCGCATGGCTGTAAAAACAATAGCCACACAAGTATTGCTTAACAGCCGTGCAGGTCATACAATAGTTGCACAGCTCATGTAACATCTGCACGGCTTTCCTAACCACTACATAGCTGTTCATTCTAGTTTCAGACTTTTCGGTTTAGCTATGGATTTTTTTGATTCTCTATTTCACATATTTCTCAAAGCTCTGAAGAACCCAGATTAGTTGAAATTGAAGCCTTTTAGTCTTTGGAAAATGAAAGCTTACTAAAATGGGTCACAGAATCTAGCTTTACTGCAAGCCACCATACGTTTTTAGGATCCAGTTGACCATGTCTTCCGTTTCTCACATCAAGAGCTGTGTCCCTTGTTTGAGGAGTTTAGTGTAATTCTGAATATGCCTTATATGAGTGCCAGGTTTTCTCATCCTCGATGATGATAAAGTACCAAATGTCATGTATTCTTAGTGTTCATCACGGAAGTCAATTCGGGAAGCGAAGATTTGGATTTGATTAAACTTGAAACTTGAAACCGAGAAAATTTTAAGAATTAGGGTTGAGCTGAAGACTATAGCCGTACAACTATTGTTATATCCATATGGCTGTAACGTGACATCCGCACGACTATTGATGAATCACTAGCACTTTGCATGAAAACGGATAGTTGTTGAAAATGGAAGATGACACTTAATGTCCAATAATTTCTTTTCATCACGGGAAGATTTTGGATTGAAGGGAGATCCGTAATCAAGGATCAAAGAGACAATTAACACAAGAAGAACGATAGTAACAAAGAATTAGGAGAAGAAAAATTCCCAAATTCTGAAGAAAAAAACTCAAAATTCAAAGAATCAAAACCGTGAATCCTTCAAATCAGTCACAAAAACTCATAATCCAAACCAGAATTAAGCTTTCAAAGACTTATTTAGGCATTTAAGTTAGAGAATTGTTGCTGAATTGGAGAATTTCAAGCTTTTGGATTTCAAAGTTCAATTTCAATTCAAATCCAAAATCAATCTTCACGAATGGGTTTTCTGTGAAATTGAACACTGGAGAGAAATCTATTTGTTTTATGTTTTCTGGTGAACTAGAGCCGTACGGCTATTGTGACAGCTGCATGGCTATTGCACAAATAGCCGTATGGCTATAGTTCGTTTTAGATTTAGGAATTTCTAATAATTTAGCGATTTCTCTATTGAATTTAAAACTAGAGCTGTACGGGTATTGTTTACAGCCGCACGGCTGTTCCTACTACACCCGTACGGCTGTAGTTTTAATTTCAGAATTGATTTTTGTGGTTTTTGTGATTTTTATTTTTTTTGCATATCATTTTGAGTTAAATTTATATGTTGTATTTATGTAATTTCAGTATTAAATTTATGCATTAATTTTCTGTAAACTAGTTCAACGATAGAACTTGATTTTCTTGATAATTGGCCCATTTTTGGATGCAAATTTCTAGTCAAATTGATTTTCAAATGAATTTCTAGTCCTATCAAGCAGCGTTTAAAATCGTTTCCAGGTCAAATTGGATAATTTATTAAATTCCCTAATTTTCACCGTTTCATGTCCCGAGCTATTTGGAATTCCCTATTCCGAGTCTTTGTGAGTCCTATGTGTATATATATTTATCTGTACTAACTTTGTTTGATAGGTAGATGCATGTTAGGGTAGATGAATGTCTAGCTTTTTATTTCTAGGATTTTGTATACAGATAAATTTATACCCCGAATCCCTTTTGATACAATTATATTCCCTAGGGTAGTCATTTGATCTGTCTATATATTTTACATTTCCCGAATTTATTTACTGCTTTCTGAAATTATTTATCGCTTTCAGTATCACATCTCATGTGTGAGCATTGGCCTAACGAAATAAAGATAAAATCAACCATAGAAATAAAAAAGGCATTGATATAAATTGTTAGATATATTTTGAGTCGAGAAGAAATAGGTGAGTTGTGCGGACCCGAATCTTTGACTAAAAGATACAATGAGTTGTAGCTCATTTTGGTTGTACCATAATTTCCCAGTTGAGCTGAGTCAGGTGGCAACTCCTGTCACTTTTTAGTGAGAGCATTCGAGTTTGTTTGTTTTCTCATTAATAAAAACCCATTTTCAAAATGTATAAAAACCCCGTCCCGGTTGCAAGGCCCAATTATCTCTTTTTAGGATCGTTCGCTCATAGTGGCGACTCTGTTGGGGATTTATTTTTTGTTTTTCAAAATCAAAATTGGCAAACACTGAAAATTTTCGATTTAAAATATTTTAGCACTTTTTATCAATGCCTTTTATTTACATATCACTTAGAAACACTTTGCACACATACTTTTTGAGGTGCCTTTTAAACCCCAATGTGCTATTGAAACTGCCGTCTAACTTCTGCTAGGTCTTAGGGACACTGAAATAGTACATCACTCATAGCCTAGTATAAACCCCTTCATTGTGCCCTTGACAGGAGAGAAGTGAGGAGTTATTCTGCTATAGGAGCATTGACGTGAACCCGAGACTTTTGACTTGGCCCATATAAGGTAACCGTAGTAACTTCCCTTAGGAAAACCAAGGCGACCTTTATTATCCCCTATTGATGGTAAAGAAAACCAATTCTTAGGAAAGATTTTGCAACCAAACATGGAGAAATAAGGTTGGAAGGAGTGCATATTTATGCATGTTCTAATGTTTGTTCCATGTGCAGGAATTTGCATATTATGCATTTTCCTAAGCCATTTAGATTCACATAGATCTGTGCATTTACATATTGCATCATTTCCGAAATAGCTAAATACCAAAATCGCCAAATCTTAAATCCCGAAATCAAAATCGCCAAATACCAAAACTGTCAAATCTCAAAACCCCAAATCCTAGATTACCAAATTCCCAAATCCTCAAATTCTGAAATTGCTAAATCCTAAATTACCAAATTCCTATATCCCCAAATTCTAAAATCGCCAAAGCCCGAAATCGCCAAATTCGAAAATCGCTAAAGCTCAAAATTACTAAATTCCAAAATCCCCAAATTTCACAAATCCCCAATTTCATAAATCCCCAGTTCCAAATCCAAAAATCACTAAATCACAAATCCCAAAATCGCCAAATTTTCTCAAATTGCCAAAATCCCTAAATCCCAAAATATGCCAAAGTGCTGCCCACTTTCAATCAGATTCACAATTATCCAAAAACCCTAGGACCAACTCTATACACCAAATTCCAAAAACCTTATATAAGACCAGCTCTATACACCAAATTTCAAACCCGTATAAGACCAGCTCTATACACTTAATCCTAAAACATATAAGACCAGCTCTATACACTAATCCAATTACCGTATAAGACCAGCTCTATACACCAAAACCAAAAACCTTATATAAGACCAGCTCTATATGCCAAACTCTAAAATCTCGTATAAGACCAGCTCTATACACTTATTCCAAACCCTGTATAAGATCCGCTCTATATATACCATTTATCTAAAACCTCATTCATGATGTACACATATATCATGTACTTTTGAACCAAGTTTAATAATATGTCATTCTATAACATGCATGTGCATTACTCAATTATTCATTCATTTTTGTTCTATTTTCTACACAATGTCATTTCATTAATTCATTATGAACCACATTACTAATGTTTCGTGTTTGATTTGAAGCAGGAAGTTCAAAGAAAAGGAAACCGGGAAAGAGGTTAGATAGAAAGAAACTTTGGTTGGGGAATCCTTTGAGAAAGAAGTTGGATCAGAGTAGGGAGAAAGCTGAATCTCTGAGGGTTGAGGAAGAAGAAGAGACAGTTTAGATAGAAAGTGAGTCAGAATCTATTGAAGAGGTTGAAATGGCAAACCAGACACCAAACATTGCTGACATTCTAAAGGATTTCCTAAAATCTCAAGATTTTCAAGCTATCTTGAAGGAAGAGATATAGGTTGTTTTGAGAAAAGGTGGTGAAGGAAGTGCCACTAAACCGGGGAAAGAAAAGATACCTGAATCATCCCAATCTAGTGGTGATATTTCTGCAAGTGTTGAAAAGTTGCAAGAAATTGAAGCTGTAATGGAAAAGAAGTTGATGGCGAAATGCACAGAGCTTGATGAAGTAGTTTCTAAACTGAAGAAAGGGGCTAGTATCAATACGAAGTCCAATAGGGGTGTGAATGTGGATGCCATGATAAACAAAGGCATTGAAACTTTCCCTATTGGGTTTCAAGTGCTGAAGATTGCTTCTTATAAAGGTATCAATTCACTGGTAGCTCATGTGAATCTCTATACCCAAGTTATGTTGCAGCTGGTGCCACGAAATCACAATTGATCAATTTTTTCCCAACTACACTCGAAGAAGGAGCATTGTCTTGGTATAGTTCATTTTCGGAAGATGTATAGTCAGATTGGGAAGCTCTGGCAACTGCCTTTATCAAATATTACAGTTTCAACACCAAGATCTAGGTGAAGCTGTATGACTTAGAAATGATAAAGCAAAAACCGAATAAATCCTTTGATGAGTATTATCAAAGGTGGATGAACAAGATGATCTTATTGAAGAACCGTCTAGATGAAAATGAGTTGATTTAGATTTTGATACATGGCAACAGAGATGTATATAAAAAAACATAAAGTTTCACACCTTTAGTAAGCTTAGTGAGTTGTAAAATATGGCTATTAAAGTGAAAGAGATGAAAAGGAGAAAGCAACAGGCCACAGAGGTGGTAGAAGTTCTGGGTATCGATCAACAACTATAGCTGGGTGAGGTAATGGATCTGGTTCTAGTTCTACAAGTAAAAGCAGACATTCGTCATAAGTAAAGCAAGTTGAAGTAGCTGCAGTGTCACAACAACAAAGTAATCAAGATAGGAACCTTGGGAAGTCAAGGCATCTCTCTTTGGACTTTATCTTTGTCCAGGATTTTTAAGAAATATAGAATTGGAGGATTGTTAAATTCTCTGAAGCTGTTTGGAAAGCCAGTTGATGTAGATAAAGATAATTTTTGTACTTACCATGTCGTTGTTGGTCATAGAACCAATAACTGCTACAAGTTGAGATATGCTATTCAGAAACTAATAGATGAAGGGAGATTGCAAGAGCTTATGAAACCTAGCACTAGGACTAATCCATTGCTGAAGTTTTAAAAGAAGGTTAACATAGTGCAGTCGGGGTTACTGTCTAATTTTGTTTTTTCTCAGATTTTACAAGCAAACCCTAATGTGCAGTCTGTGGTAATCGGTGAAGCTAAAATAGAGTCAGAATGTGGGAAGTCAGCATAACAGAAGGAAATTATAAAGCTAATTAATTTAAATGATATGGATTTAGATGATGAGTATGAGGAATATGATGGAAGTAAATTGGCTAAGCAACTAGTTGTTGAAAAGCCAAAAATTGTTGAAGTGAGAAATGTGACAAGAAATGGCAGGGTTTATTAGCCAATTTCTCAGCAGAAAGATAAAGCTCCGGTAGCCTAATCAAGTAAGGTATCACCTCCGAAAAAGGTTGAGAAAGAAGATTTAGTCATTTCATAGTTGAAGAAAACTCTAGCTCAAGCTAGTTTATAGCATTTGTTGCTAGTTTCAAAAGAGCATAGAGCAGTATTAGTGAAGAAGTTATCCGAAATTGAAGTTTCTCCAATAACATCTCCAGAAGAAATGTATTGTTTATTAGATAACATTAGCTCTAGTTCTCCTGACATTGTCTTCTCTGAAAAAGGTTTTCTGGAAGGAGGAAAAGCCCACAAAAAAGCTATTTATGTCAAAGCCAACATTATAGATAGAGTTATGCCATATGTAATGGTTGACGATGGCTTGGCCTTGAATATCTATCCATTCAAGATGCTTTTATATTTGGACTTGAGTGAAAAAGCTTTGAAAAAGTCCTCGATTGTGATTAAGGCTTATGATGACTCAAGGAGGACTGTGATTGGCATGTTTGAGGCTTAAGTGGAAATAGGACCAGTTAAGTTAATGGTCACTTTCACTGTGATTGATAATCCTGTTACATTCTCTCTTTTGCTAGGAAGACCCTAATTTCATCCGTTACAAGGAGTCCCTTATACGCTGCATCAGAAATAAAGTTCCCTGTAGGTGATAGAGTTATGACAGTAAAAGCAGATTCTCAATCTATGATTACTGTTGTGAATGAAGAACTTCCACCATTCGGTGGATTCTAGGTCACCATAATTAATAAAGAAAAGGTTACAGATGCTCCAATGGTTATATACAAGAACTACATGCTGGAGTGGTTGTACAAACACCTATGTAAACAAAATTTTGTATCGGGATTGGGACTTGGTGCCAATTTATAGGGTGTTCTAGAATTCAATATATATATAGGGAAGCTGAAATAGTATGGGTTGGGATATGAAGCTGAAATGTCTGAAAGAATAATCAGAAGAGAGGAAAGAATGGTAAGTTCATGATGAAACCATTCATTAAGGTTAGTGAAGAGCTATACAAGGGATAAGTTGAGCCCGTGAAAGTTAGAAAAGTTGAATATCCGAGTTTTGAAATATTCTCTGATGTGGTGGATTTTGAAAAAAGTTAAAAAGAACCAGTCACACCCGTGATAGAAGAAAAAATTGTTTACAAGCCTAATTATCTACCAAAAGAATTCATCTAAAAAGTTGGTTGATATAGTAGAGATGAAGAAGAAAGTGAGCTATGCTGAAAAGGAAGTGTCTAAAGAGGAAGCTAAGAAAAAGATCTCCAATGAAGCTGTGGAGGTGATTTCAAAGGCTTCGACTATCATCTTGAATAATGCCTTTCCAAAGACTAAGAAAGGGTACAAGAAGAAGCTGATGACCAAAGAAAGCTTAGATTTTGTAGTTTCTGAAATTGCAGAAATCATGATGAAAGCCAAAGCACTATTCGATGAGGTTGAAAAGACTGCTCTTTCTACTGAATAAGATTCTAAGATAATTGCTAATCTGGACAACATCCTAAAGTTGAATAAGTAAGATGAAGAAGTGGAAGGCTCTCTGGCTGTGGAGGATGAAAACGATATTGTTGTGTCTGTTTCTTCCATTTTCGATGTAAACAATGTATTGTATAACAAGTTTAATACAATGGTGTGATATTTATCCTGATAATTTTGTGCATGCATTTGAATCACCATTAAGCATATTTAGCATTCATGACAATGCATTGCATGAAATTAACATAAGTACAAATGAAAAACCCAAAATGGTATCTATTTCACGTGATCTAAGCTCCAAAGAAGAGAGAGAATTGACAAAAGTAGTACAAAAACACATTAAAGCTTTCGCGTGGTCATATGAAGATATACCAGATTTTGACACAGAAATAGCAGTGCACAAGATTCTAACGAATCCTAAATTCAAAACGGTGAAGCAGAAGCTGAGGAGGCTGAGACCAGAATGGGCTACATTGGTAAAAGAAGAAGTGGCTAAACAAATTGAAGCTAAATTTCTTGAAGTTGTAGAATATACAGAATGGCTAGCCAATATTGTTCCAGTGCCCAAGAAGGATGGAAGAGTGAGAGTATGTGTGGATTACAGAGATCTAGATAAGGCTTGTCCGAAGGATGATTTTCCATTGCTTCACATCGATGTTCTGATTGACGGTGCAACTAAAGCAGCAATGTACTCATTTATGGATGGGTTTTCAGGGTATAATCAGATCCTGATGGATATAATCCACAAAGTGAAGACATCTTTTATTACAAAAGGGGGCATTTTCTACTATAGGGTAATGCTGTTTGGATTAAAGAATGCTAAAGCTACCTATCTAAGCGCTGTCACAACATTGGTGTATAAGGATTCATAAAGAAGTAGAGGTTTACGTTGATGATATGCTTGTTAAATCAATGACCGAGGAAGAGCACCCTCTTATCTTGGATAGATTTCTAATGCTCATTGAGGATTATAATATCAGGCTTAATCATAAAAAATGCATACTCGGGGTTACAATAGGAAAGCTGCTCAGCCATGTGGTTAGTTAGAGGGGAATTGAAATGGATCCGGATAAAATCAATGCTATTCAAGATATGCCAACACCAAAAGTAGAGGAAGAAGTTAGAGGGGAATTGAAATGGATCTGGATAAAATCAAGGCTAGTTAAGATATGACAACACCAAAAACAGAGGAAGAAGTTCGGTCATTTTTGGGTTCTCAGCAGTATGTCAGTCGGTTCATAGCACGATTGACTTCAGTTTGCAAGCCAATTTTAAGCTTTTAAAGAAAGACCGACCGATTATATGGGATGATAGGTGTCAGTTGGCAGTTGGAAAGATTAAGGCTTATATGGTAAATCCTCCGGTTTTGAGTCCTCTAGTTCTAGGAAAGTCTTTAATTCTGTATCTAGTAGTTGAAGATTCTTCAATAGGGACAATGATAGCATAGGAGAAGGTTGGAAAGAAGGAGTACCCTATTTATTATCTTAGCAAGAAGCTGTTGGATTATGAAACCAAGTATACACTGGTATAAAAGACATGTATAGCAATGGTTTGGCTGATGAAGAAGTTGAGGCATTATTTTCAGTCATATAAAGTACAAGTTATGGCTAAAGTGGATCCAATGAAGTATTTGTACAAAGCACCAATATTGGTTGGAAAATTATCCAGATGGCTACTTCATTTATCAAAATTTGGTATTGAATATGTCACAAAGAAGGTCATCAAGGGAAGGGTTATAGCCGAATTTCTAGCAAATCAACCTCTGGAATCAGATTATGTAGAGCATTTGGAATTTCCTGATGAACAACTAGCCATGGTAGAAGTGAAAAGGTGGACTATGTGCTTTGATGGTGCTTTAAACAAAAAAGGGTGCTGGAATTGGGATAATTGTAGCAACGCAGATGGTGAAGTTATTCCTTTTTCGAAGAGATTGGATTTTCCCATCATAAATAATGGGCCATAATATGAAGTATGTTTATTCAGAATGGAAGCTCTTTTATCGCTAGGGGCAAACAATGTGTTGATTGTTGGAGATTCACTTCTGGTAATTAGACAAGCTCAAGGTGCGTGTGGAGTGAAAGAAGAAGCCCTAAGGCCTTATTTAGGACCGTTACAATATAGAAAAGAGTTATTTGGCCAGTGTTTAGACATGTTCCTAGAGAAGAGAATAAAAGGGCTAATGCCCTAACAACATTGTCTTCTATGTGGGAGAATCTAGAAAGAACACAAATATGGCCTTTGGTTATAGCAATTTCTAGACAACCGTGCTTTGATATGTAGGAAGTGATGGAATTAACAAATGAAAAAAAGCCATGGTTCTTTGATATTTACCAGTATGTGAAGGAGGGAAAGTATCCATAAGGAACAATTTCTGCTGATAAAGTTTCATTGAGAAGATTATCCAGCCAGTTTAGAATTTTTGAAAATAAGCCATATAAGAGGACAGTTAATGGTGTTCTTCTGAGGTGTTTAACAAAACAAGAAGTAGAAGCAATGATTCAGTAGGTACATTAGGGATCATGTGGATCTCATACGAATGGGATAGCTTTGGCCAGAAAGATAATAAGATATGGGTATTTCTGGATGACAATGCAAACTGACTGTGTGAAGGAAGTGAGAAGATGTCATGAATGCCAAATCTATGCTAATATCAGTCATCTACCACCACTTGAACTATAGAATTTGGCCTCCTTAGCTATTTTCAGCTTAGGGGATAGATATAATCGAGGAGATTCGTCCTATAACATCTAATAAGCACAAATTTATAATGGTTGTAGTTGATTACTTTTTGAAGTGGGTTGAAGCAAAATCATTCACTGGTGTAACAGCTTAGAAGATGGCTAAGTTTATCCAGAAAAATATCTTTGCTTGATATGGAGTTCCTCATCATGTAGTGATTGACAATTGGGTACAATTTCAAAGGGCAACAGTTGAGTTATTTGCAGAACATGGCATTGAACATCATAGATCTTTTCCATCCAGACCACAAGCTAATGGTGTAGTGGAAGCAGCTAATAAGTCAATAAAGAAGATCTTATCAAAGATGGTAATCACTTATAGCGATTGGATTGAGAAGTTGCCTTATGCTCTTTGGGGTTATAGAACCAGTGTCAGAACACCAACAGGAGAAATGTTGTATTCTTTGGTGTATGGTATGGAAGCTGTCTTGCCAATAGAGATAGAACTCAAGTCACTCAAAATAGCTTTGGAAGCTTAATTTCCAAAAACTGAATAGATTCAAGCCAGATATGATCAGTTAGCAATTGCAGACAAAAAGAGATTAAAAGCACTGGATCACTTATACATGTATCAGCGCAAAATGAGCAAAGCTTATAATCAGAGGGTGAAGTATCCCAAGAAGCAGTGGAAAGCTGGTGACCTGGTCCTGAAGCCGTTAAGATTCATAAATGTTGATGTTCGAGGAAACTTTAAGCCAAATTAGGAAGGTCTATATATTGTGTAAAAAGTGTTGTTAAAAGGTGGTGCTAGAATCATGGATATGGATGGAAATGAATTCATGGATATGGTCAACCAAGATCGCTTAAATCTTTGTCAGGTATAAAGAAAATAAAATAAAAGAAGAAAAAAGAAAAAGTCTGCTAGGTTGAAAATCTGAAAAGGGCAGCCTAGGTAAAAATTAAGACATGAGAGAAAATGATCAGTCGAAAAATCTGAAAGGGATGATTAGTGACAGATCTAGTTCTGTGTGGAATATATACCATTTTAGGAATCAATTCTTTTAAATTTACTCATGTTAAATTCATCAATAGAGTGTGATATTTTGTTTAGATATGCTTATATGATTGTTGTGAGCACAGGTTTCCCTACCTCTGTGATGAAAATGCTATGTTGCCTGTTAGACAGACGAACATGAGTTGGATTTGAGAATGAGCAAAATGATGCCCAGAATGTTCTTAAATACTCTGAAAAATAGAAGATTCCCGATCTAAAACCCCAAGAAAGGTCCTTCAAGTGATTAGAAAGCTTAGATGTGAGTGTAGGATTTAGGAAAAGCCATGGTAGCTTTGGTTAGAGCCGCACAACTATAGTTTCACAACTACAGCCGTGCGGCTATAAGATCAGAGTGGCGCAGCTATAACATTAGACCCATGTGGCTCTAACGGTTGACCAGGTCATTTCCTAAATAAACCAACCTTATCTTTTCACCAGCGTTTTTTATTCCTTAATTGAAGGAAGTGGAGCATGGGATGATTAGGGTTAGCAGCAAGAAACATCAGTAAGATGTGGAATCAGTTTAGGAAAGGAGGGGAGAATTCTGGTGAGAAAAAGAAAGGTTTTAGAGAGAGAAAGGAGGAAAAGTGATAAAGAACCAACAAAAATCAAAGAAAAGTTTAAGAAACAGAGAGAAAGGGATTAGAAACACTCGGGAAACACATAAGGTGAGAGTTTTTAGTCATTCTATCATTCGTTTGGTTCATTTTCAGGTTTTTTCGGATCGATTCAAGGTTTGTGTTCGAGGATTTTGAGACATTCATAAGATTCTAGGCGTATTCTAGCATCGAAATTCCCTTTCGATATCAAACAAGTTGGAACATAAACAAGGTAAACTCTTAGAGGCCTTAAACCTAAAAATTGAGGATTTATAATTTGCGTTTTTGAGTTTTATGAAAATCTAGAAAACTGTCTGTGTAGCTATAGCCGTGTGGCTCTAGATAGAGCCGAGCGGCTATAGTTCCTCAAAACAGAGCCGCACGGTTGACCTCTATAGTAGCACGATTGTGTTCTTCATGGCAGAAACCTGAAATGCCCCTAAAACGACCAAATATCATCAGTTTTCCAATTTAAACGACCTTTTATGATTGAATTCGGTCAAATCGCATCTGTTATATTCAAAATTATGGTTTTCAGATTTTTGATAACGTTAATGCGAGCTTTAGGTTTCGTTGATTTTGATTTTTGGAATCGGGGTTGTTCGATCCAAATCGGATCCTTAGTTCAGCTTTAACGGATCTCTAGATTCCCTAAAATCCTTAGAAATCATCGAAACAATTTAGGTTCTAAACACTACAGCCACACGGCTATGGTCACTATAGCCGCGCGGCTCTAACTAGAATCGCACAGCTATAGTTGTTGAGGAAGAATCTCGGGATGATTCTTATGGATTTTGTCATGTGATGTTGTCTTCAGCTTCAAATTTAAATTGTTTTTGGCATGCTTATAGCTTTATACCTTAGATGGATGTTGGCATTAGGAACCCTAACAAACGAAACCTCGAGTTCCAAGATAACTGACTCACTAAAAGGGAGTAATTTGCATGTAATTAAGCCAAACTATTTTCCAAAATTGTTTTCGAGCACAAAAACCTATAAGATGTTTCTAAAACGGTTTTCCAGGTCTAATCAAGTAAGTCGCCCAGACTCCTCGGTTACCCCCTAAATGTATGCTCCCATTTCCTGAAATCTCCCGTTCTGTCCTGTTGGGAGTCCTACATGTGTTTATGATATAACCATGCTAACCGTCTATTTTGTAGCTTTTTATTTTTTTTCATTTTGAATGTATTTAATATATCAAATAGTGTATTCTAGGTGATTGTACTTTTCATAGATTTTCATGTATCTAGGCAGTTGTAAGGTGAGGATGAGAGTTTTTATCTTTTATTCGATTTGGTTGTAATAAGCGGCCTCTATTCTTTTGTTTTGCATGTATTTTTTACCTTTCCACACTTTATTTTTATGCTATTTATTTATGTCATCTGAATGAGCATCGGCTAATAATGAAAGATAAAATGGGTAGAGAATAACTGAGCATAATATGGAACTATGAACTATTAAATGAGAACAAGCTTGAGGTTGAATAGGTCAGTCGCTCGAACCCTGAATCTCTGGATCAGGTATGGCAGTCTACACTTGGTAGGGAGCTGTACCAAAATTTCCCAGATGAGCTGATCCGGGTGGCGACTATAGAGGAGTGTATATTCGCTATAGGGAACCGTACGACCCATGGTGTGACCTTGGCCCACATGTAGTGACCTAGTAATTTCCCCTTAGGAAAACATAAATATGAAATTGGACATAAAGAGTACACCTTTGGTATCCCCAGTTGGTATCAAAGAGACCCAATACCTAGGAAGTATGCATGCCAATCGAAAGGAGGAATAAGGTTGGAAGGGTGAGCATGTTGTTGTGTGTGCTAACATTTTTTTTGTAATGACTTTTGACCTTTTCACTTTGACACACATGTATAATCATTTGTGTGCCATTCTAACCACGTTTTCGTGTAGCCATTTTCCATACATAAACATATGTATGACATTGATGCTAACCACATCTTTATATGGCCACAACATTTTATTTGTGTGCCATATACATTTACTTCTCATGTGATGACATTTCCATGAAGCATACACGACATCATCCCTGTATGTAATACACTCTAACCCTATTTTCATGTAGCCATTTGCATTTCTATGACATAGACATTCATACCATTTCATTACAATTAATATAAGATGTTTTAAGAATGCCAAAAATGCCCATCACGATCATTTCATTTTATATCGAGTATCCCAAAACTACCTGTATTCTGCCCATGCATCCGATTTCACTCATCCATTCCATTATACCATATCATTAATTAGAGGACCAAGATGGTCTTAGGTCTATATTCGTGTGGCGGGTCACACGGTAACATTACATGACATCATGCCCATTCATTGTTGGTGTCACAGTGATGCCAAGGTCTTGTTTATGTGTCGTGATCCACATCAGATTATTCCATGACATTATCGAATCATTTGAGGTACTCCACGAGTAAAGGATTAATAAATGTATAGGGACATTTCACGACATTACTAAATCATACAAGGTGTTCTACGAACGCCGAACCTCTATCCGTGTCTTGATTCATACGTGACTTATTTGTAACATCATTTCACCTTTGAATGCCCTAAAAGTGTCGAAACTCTGTCCATGGGATAACCCCCATGTGATAATTTCATATCACCTCATTGACCTAAAAAACATCGAAACTCTGTTCGTGTGTCGGTACGCACGTGACCATTCCATGACATTCGCTAGGTGCCCCAAAAGCGTCGAAACTCTATCTGTGTATGGCTCACACAGAACCATCTCGCATTGTCTTTTGCATGGCATTGGATGTTCTTAGGATGTCAGAAATAAAATTCTTAGGATGTCAAAGGAAATGAAAACACAAGAGAAGATCATCCTCATTGTCATTTTCATGCATCCGACATCATTCAACCATGATCATTTCACGACCATACCATACATGTCACTTAGTGCGTTGTGTCTAAAATCATGACATCCATCCACAATACTAACCCTATGTTGAACATGCAGTTTGGAGTCAAACTTTGAAACAATTAGTACGCATTGAATTAGAGTCCAATCAGTTAGTTCAGCCAATTTAGTCAAAATTAATAACCGTGGAAGCAGTTAGGGTCAGTTCAGATTCAGAGTTAGAGTAAGAGTTCGGGGGTCAATTACCTTCTTTGCCAGTTGGCAGTCAGTTGTTGTTAGAAGAAGTGAATGGAATAGAAATGACTAATCTGTATGGATCTGGTGGGGCACCACCTTTTGACATGAATGTATTTATGGATGCCTTGTTAAACTCGGACCGGTTTAAGGCTACTCTGAGAGAACAGATGAGAGCTGTGATGACTACTGAAGGGGGTCAGATCGTCCAGCTAAACTTAGCTCTGGTCAGAAATGGAGGAAATGTTATCCAAGTGGTGAATGGAGCTAGGGGGAGTATCCCAGGAAGTAGTGGAGGATTTGTTCCCCATAGGGAGGTTGATCGCCAATCTGAACTAGAAGAAGCTAATATGAGAGCTAAGGAGGCCTTAGTTGAGATGCTACAGAAAAGCGTCCCAAAGAGAAATTTTCTGATTTTGAAGCTTGTGAGCGGACGACCTTCTTTTGAAAAGCGAAACGCAGTGAAGCGAACCGAGGAAAACGTTTTATGTTTGTTTTGATTTGGAAAGTGGGTTTTGTTTATCTTGAAAAAGATCATGGATTTGATTTGTTTGGAAAATCCCTTTTGTAGAAAACATTTTCCCGCTTTAACTTAAAGACCTCAAAACTTAAATTCCAAGATTAGTGACAGAGTCGCCACCCGGATCAGCTCATCCGGGAAATTTCGGTACAGCTCCCTACCGAGGATAGACTACTGTGCCTAATTTAGAGATTTAGGGTTCGGGAAAGTGACTTACTTTAACCTTAAGCTTGCTTTCACTTTACAGTTTATATTACCATATTTTATTTGCTTTATTATCTTTCTCTAATCCAATTTGTGTTTATTTATCAACCCATGCTCAAGCAAATGACAGGAATAAATTGTAGGAAAATAAACCATGCAATCAAATTATACAAAAATACTAGAGGCCGCTTATACAACCAAATCGAACAAAAATAAAAACTTTCAATCTCACTTTACAAACGCCTAGAATACACAAATATCTAAAAAATTACAGGTTCCTAGAATACATGAAATAATCTATTAATTACAGTAAAAATAATAAAAAGAAAGAAATAAATGCTGCAAGACAAATCGGTTAGCACAATTTTATATTACAAGCACAGATAGGACTCACAGCAGGACAGAATTAGGATTTTAGGAACAGGGAGCATGCATTTAGGGGGTAACCGGGTCGACCCGACCGGTCGGACCGGTTAGACCTGGAAAACGGTTTTGAAACGCCCTGTAAATTTTTGTGCTGGAAACAACTTTTAGAAAGCAATTTGGCCTGGTTTCATGCAAATTTCCACATTTAGTGGGTCTGTTATTCCAAAACTCAGGGTTCTGTTCGTGTGGGTTTTCCTAATTCTGACATCCATCTAGGGTCCAAAATGCAGTAAACACATAAAAAACAGTTGGAATTCTTAGACAGCATCATGCAACGAAGTCCGTACGGGTCGTTCCGTGATTCTACCTTATTCTGGAAACTATAGCCGTACGGCAATAATTACAGCCATGCGGCTATGGCTTCCAGAACCTGAAAAATGGTTTTCTCATTTTTCAAAATGTCGTTTTGCTTGTTTTCGATGTTTCCTAAGGGTTTTCTAAGGTTCGGGGGTCCACAAATGCTGGACCATGGATCCGGTTCGGATCGAACGACCCCGAAATTCAGAAAACAAAACTTCAAAAAAACTGAAAACCCTAATATTCGTACGTACAGAAATCCAAAAACCAAAATTTTACAACATACGGATTCATTTGGATCGAAATATATCACAACAAAAAGCATAAAATGGAAAACGGACTATTTTCGGCCGATCGGGGGCAGTTTCAGGATTCTGCCCCTACAATTACAACCGTGCGGCTATGTTTATGACAATTACAACCGTGCGGCTATGTTCATGGAGAATACAGCCGTACGACTATATCCAGGAGAATCAGTTTTCTGAAAGTTGCAAAAATAAGAAAAATGCAGGGAAAAAGCAATGTGCACAGGTTGAAGGCCTCTCAGACTTTACCTTGATATTGTTTTGATGTGTTTAACGTCAAGAAATGGATTAAAAACTTGAAATTTGCCTTGAATACTCAATCAACTGAAAACTAAAACGAATCTGAAACAATCCAAAATCAATCCAAAATAATCCCAATTGGTTAAGCAAAGGTTATGAGTCTCCCTTTTAATGCTTAGGTATTGATTTTTGGATGTTGGGTTTATGCTTTTTGGTTCTTTCTTGCTCCTGCTTTTGGTTGCCTTCCTTTCTCTTTTTTCTCTTTTTGTTTTCTGTTTCCTTGAGACCCAAAGTGTCTGCCTCCTTTTTTGATTTGATTTTTCTTTTTCTTTTATATCTCTCACTCACAATCATTTCCCACAATTAATAAGCTGTCTGAATCCCTGCTATATCTGCCAAAATCCTTTCTGTTCAGCTAAGTTGCTCTGCTTTACAGAGCAACTTGGTTGAACCCAGTAGAGCCGTACGGCTCTAGTTATACTAGAGCTGATAGCCGCATGGCTGTAGTTTTAAAACTATAGCCGTGCGGCTCTAGCAAGAGCTGGGCCGAAATTCGTAAAAATCCGACGCTCACCCTAAACCCTAAAAATCTTTCGGGGGACCTTCTCGGGGTTTTGGATCGAGGATAGCTCGATTTTCGGGACGTTTGAGATACTCTGGGCGATATTCCAGTTGTTTTCAAGTCCGATTCATGTCCGTCTATTCCATAGGTAATACAGGAATTCTCATCATAAAGGTCGGGAAAACCCGACGCTTATAGATGCCCCTCGCGTGATCAAATTCGATACCCAATATCAGGTTTAGGTTACCTAAGGGGAATTTGAGAACACGAATTGAGGCACCGTAAATGGAAGGAAAGAAAGACATACCTGAGGTGGAGCTAATCTGAGCCTGACATCAGGTTTAGGTTACCCGTGGCGGATTTGCTGAAGTTTGAGGGGGAAGCAAATCTGGGCCTGACATCGGGTTTAGGTTACCCGCGATGGATCTACTAGATTTCTGAGGAGAAGCCAATTTGGGCCTTACACCGGGTCTATGTTACCCGCAGCGGATCTGTTGGATTTATGAGGAGAAGCAAATCTAGGCCTAACACCGGGTTTAGGTTACCAGTGATGGTAGTTGAAATTGAGCTTAGGTTCAGGGGCCCAATTCGATGTCCGCATGAAACAATGGTCTTGCCTGAATTGAGTTGGATTCAAGGATTTAGAATCTTGCTTGAGGTGAGTGGGTTTCAAGGACTTGAAATCTTGCTTGAATTGGATGGGTTTAAGGATCTTAAATCTTACTTAGATAGGTTTCAAGGATCTGGGATCTTGCTTGAATGGGTTTTAAGGATCTGGGATCTTGTTTGAAGGGGTTTCAAGGATCTGGAATCTTGTTTGAAGGGGTTTCAAGGATCTGGGATCTTGCTTGAATGGGTTTCAAGGATCTGGGATCTTGTTTGAAGGGGTTTCAAGGATCTGGAATCTTGCTTGAAGGGGTTTCAAGGATCTGGAATCTTGCTTGAAGGGGTTTCAAGGATCTAGGATCTAGCTTGAATAGGTTTCAAGGATCTGCGATATTGCTTGAATGGGTTTCAAGGATCTAAGATCTTGCTTGAATGGGTTTCAAGGATCTAGGATTTTGCTTGAATAAGATTCAAGGATTTGCGATCTTGCTTGAAAGGGTTTCAAGGATCTGGGATCTTGCTTGAATGAGTTTTAGGGTTTCAAGGATCTGGGATCTTGCTTAAAGGGGTTTCAAGGATCTGGGATCTTACTTGAATGGCTTTCAAGGATTTAGGATCTTGCTTGAATGGGTTTCAAGGATCTGGGATCTTGCTTGAATAGGTTTCAAGGATCTAGGATCTTGCTTGAAGGGGTTTCAAGGATCTGGGATCTTGCTTGAATAGGTTTCAAGGATCTGGGATCTTGCTTGAAGGGGTTTCAAGGATCTGGGATCTTACTTGAATGGCTTTCAAGGATTTAGGATCTTGCTTGAATGGGTTTCAAGGATCTGGGATCTTGCTTGAATAGGTTTCAAGGATCTGGGATCTTGCTTGAAGGGGTTTCAAGGATCTGGGATCTTGCTTGAATAGGTTTCAAGGATCTGGGATCTTGCTTGAATGGGTTTCAAGGTTCTGGGATCTTGCTTAAAGTGTGGTTGACTTTAGGATTGATAATTTTGAAATCAGGTTGAGAATGTGTATTTATTCTTTGATGGAGGATTTTGGAAACAACAATTTTTGCCCCTTCGATCAAGAATAAATACGGCTTGCTCGCTTTGCCCCTGGGTACTTGAGATGTTAAGGTTTGGGCTTATGCGGCTTTAAGTTGTATCTTAAGGCCCGGTGGATGCCCCAGTGTTGGACTATTTTCGCTTTGAGAGCGATCTCAATCTGGAATGGCCCGATGATGGCGGTGGGTACCTATACTTGGATTGGTCGTGATGCATGTACGCATGTATGTGCATATATTTTAAATGCTTGTATGTACATGTTTCAATGTATGCATGTGCGAACGGACTCTGGGAGATGCATTTCCCACTTTTTGTCTAGTCTTGAAATCCTACGTCCTTGCTGGGGAGACCGTGTCGTGCCTCTGGTTAGGGGAAGTACATCACTCATACGCTTGACTCTAGCTGGGGGGAGTGTATCCTTTATGTGATATGGTTCTGCTGGGGATATACAATGGCTATTGGGGAAGTCCGATGACTGCTGGTGAGAAAGTGGTGGCATTCTTTGCGATGTTTCCACTGGGGAATAATGTGGTTGATTCTGCTGGAGAATAGTGCAGAGGATCCTGTTGGAGAATAATGGAAAGGCTCCTGTTGGGGAATAATGGAAGGGTTCCACCCGTCTGCCCCTAGGGATAGTGAATCTGGAAGTGCTCTAAATTTTTCCTCAACCACCCGATATGGGTTCTCAGCTCAGTGAGCTGCTCTAATTTTTGCCTGAAGCACCTTTTCGGTTTTCACCTTAGCGAGCCTCTTTTTGAAGGTTCCCTAAATTTTGCCTAAACTGTCCGATGCAGGTTTTCAGCTTAGCGAGCTGCTCTAATTTTTTCCTGGGGCGCCTTTTCAGTTTTCACCTCAGTGAGCATTTTTTTCTTTTAGTGAGACGCATGTAAGCGGAAAATGTGCACAACCATGTATGGTGCATGATGTGAATTCAATTTCAAGTAGACTTGAGGCATTTAAATGAACAGAGCAAGGCATTCATTCATTCATTCATTCATTAATAATGTTTTGGCATAATGCACATCACAGATGAAATGAAGTTAAGGACAGAATCAGTGATGGTATCCGTCTTGATCGAATCCACGACTGCCACCAACTGGTCTTTGTAGATTTTCCCGCAAGTGGTGCCACCTCAATGCCCTAATCTTTTCATGGACCGCCTTTTTAATTTTCGATCCATCGGACTAATTTTTTTTTCGAGGGCGTAGTTTCTGTTTCCTCTTATTAGAACCACTTTCATCTCATAGACTAATGAGTATAGTGTTTCTCCCGTGTGTGCTCTGTTGCTAGTTCTTCTGTTCTTGTAAGGCAAATGGTAATGTGTCAGCCTAATCACTGTAGATAGATGTAATGTTTGTCAGCACCCTTTTGATGGAATTATTGGCTATTTACACCACCTCGTCGGCTTATGAGTAATATGGTGACGGTGTATGATGCCACATCTCTTTATCCTGGAAGGATTGCGCTATTGCCCCTGACCCTACGTTTTGCTATGGGGCATGATGTGGTGCGGAGTGCCGTATAGTGTAAATACATCCTTCTCTCTGAACTTGGACCCACACTCTTTTTATTTTCAGTGGTATCCATATATGTGTATAACCCCGATATTACCAGCTTTGAGGAACAGTTGACGGTTATGACTATGAATCAATGTCTGTTCAACATAAGTGGCTCTGTCTTTCTAATGCTATCAACCCTTTATCCTATGATAACCCCTTTTCTAGTCTGAGTCTATGGAGCTTCCGCTTGGCTAGGCTCGTCTTTTGGATTTTTTGGAATTCTGTGTCCTGCAGTTCTTTGTCAACCCCTAGGTGTATCATCATAGGACCAGACGAAGATCTTCACGTGCTTTTGGGGTACTTTGCAATTTCTTCTTTTTTCTTATCAGGCATGAGGTCTTTCAAGATGGATACCATTTTCTGGGTCATTATCTATCCTTAGATTCATTTCATGCAATGATGTGTCATGTATGCTAAAGACAGTAGATGAATGTTTGTATGTATACAAAGTTGTTCCATCCAGAAAAATATCACACAAGCAATTGAAATCAAATTTCATTACATTAAATGCCTCGTGGGTTGAATTGTTCACAAAACATAATGGAAAATGAAAGCAGATACATCAAAATAGTTGTCATCCTCCACATGCGGAGGGTTTTCTTTTGCTGCTGCATCATTGCTTCAATAACTTGGACATGCAGATTAGTCAAAGCTGGGCAGAGGGTTGTTTTGGACATTAGGCTTTAAAGGTGGTTCCACAATATTTCCTTTGGCAATCAATTGTCAGATAGCCCTCATTAATTGCATGCAGTCATTCGTGTGATGCCCCACTGTCATATGATAGGTAGAGAAATTGCCTTTGTCTGTCTCGGGCTTTTCAAATGGCTTTAGAGAATTCAACAGACCACTGTTCCTGCATTTTGCAAAAATCTTGGCCAAGGAAAGAGTCCAAAGGGATAGGCCTCGATTTTGCAAATTCCCATCTTGGCCACCTTGTTGCTGGGACACAACTGCAACTTTAGTGGGCTTATCTTCCAAGGATTGCCCGCTTTTGCTTATAGAGCTGAAACTAGGTACACTACCTGATCCAGCTGTGGCCATCGTCTAGTAACCAGAACTATACCCAGAGCCTCTACTACCCCTGTGGCTCATGGCTTTCTCTTCTTTATCTCTCTCAATCTTTTGCTGCTGCATCATTGCTTCAATAACTTGGACATGCAGATTAGTCAAAGCTGGGCAGAGGGTTGTTTTGGACATTAGGCTTTAAAGGTGGTTCCACAATATTTCCTTTGGCAATCAATTGTCAGATAGCCCTGATTAATTGCATGCAGTCATTCGTGTGATGCCCCACTGTCATATGATAGGTAGAGAAATTGCCTTTGTCTGTCTCGGGCTTTTCAAATGGCTTTAGAGAATTCAACAGACCACTGTTCCTGCATTTTGCAAAAATCTTGGCCAAGGAAAGAGTCCAAAGGGATAGGCCTCGATTTTGCAAATTCCCATCTTGGCCACCTTGTTGCTGGGACACAACTGCAACTTTAGTGGGCTTATCTTCCAAGGATTGCCCGCTTTTGCTTATAGAGCTGAAACTAGGTACACTACCTGATCCAGCTGTGGCCATCGTCTAGTAACCAGAACTATACCCAGAGCCTCTACTACCCCTGTGGCTCATGGCTTTCTCTTCTTTATCTCTCTCAATCTTCATGGCCATACTGTAGACCTCACTGAGTTCACTGAAAGATTGGAATTTCATATTATTCCTAAAGAGGTCCCTGCTGCCATCAATCAATTTCTGGATCAATTCATCTTCGTCGGGGTGGTTTTTCAGCAGGATCATCTTGTTCATCCATCTCTGGTAGTATTCGTCAAAGGACTCATTCTGCTTTTGCTTAACCCTCTCTAGGTCGTACAGCTTCACCTGGATCTTGGTATTGAAGCTGTAGTATTTGATGAAAGCTACTGACAGAGCTTCCCAGTCTAATCGTACATCCTCTAATAGAGAGTTACATTAGCTCAATGCACCCCCCTCAAGTGTGGTCAGGAAAAAGTTGATTAGCTGCTATTTGGTGGCGCCCGCCGTCAGCATTATTACGGCATAGAGGTTCACATGGGCCTTCGGTGAATGATCCCCTTGTAGGAAGGAACCTTTGGCACTTGAAACCTAATAGGGAAGGTCTCAATGCCCTTCTTTATCATTGCGTCCACATTCACACCCCTTTTGGAGCCCAGGCTGATGTTGGCCCCTTTCTTCAGCTCGGCGACCACTTCGTCTAACTCTGGGTACTTTGCCTTTATTTTCTTTCCTATGGCTGCCTTAATCTCCTACAGCTTTTCCACACTGGCTGAGACGTCAGCCCCAAACTGAGAAGACTCATCCATCTTTTCCTTTCCAGGCCTACTGGTTCCTATTTCCCCAGTTTCTCTCACCGCAGCCCGCATCTCTTCTTTCAGCATGTCACGAAAATCCTGAGATCTCAGGAAATCCTTCAGGGCATCAGCAAGGCTTGGAGCTTTATTGGCCATTTCCACTTCCTCTCCGGAATCAGACTCACTGTCAGTTTCTACTATTCTCTGTTCCCCAATAGCCCTCAAAGTCTGAGACCTTGTCCTCGGTCGATCCAGCTTAGTCGGTGAACTGACTTTGCAGAGCTTTGGTCTTTTTTAGTCTCACGTGTGTGTGGTCCTACATCGCAAGTGGAGACTTAGGGGTGGTAAATGAATGATGTGATGTCATGAAGAATCATGCTTGGACAATGCTTGGTGAATGGAAATGGAAATGAGAATGAACTTTGTGTGTTTTATTTCCTTTGTTTGGGATGTCCCAAGAGTGCCCGATGTCATGCAAAAATAATGTAAGAATGTCTCGTGGGAGCCGCCACACAGACAGGGGGTTCGACGCCTTTGGGGCACCTAATGAATTGTCGTGAAATGGCCACGTGTATGCCGACACATGTGCAGAGTTTCGAAGCTTTGTAGGTCAATAGGATGAAATGAAATGGTCACATGCGGACCATCCCACGGACAAAGTTCTAATGCTTTTGAAGCATGTGATATGAGATGATGTTACAAAAAGAGTCACGTGTAACCGGGGACACGGACAGAGGTTTGACGTTTGTAGAACACCGAGCATGATTTTATAATGTTATGAAATGCCCCTATATGTGCACTAATCCGTAACTCGGGGAGTACCTTGAATGATTTTGCAATGTCATGAAATGACCCGACGTGGGCCACGATGTGCAGACTGGAATTCGGTGTCACGTGACACCTATGATGAATGAGTGTGATGCCATGTAATGACATTATGTGAACTGCCACACGGAAATAAACCTAGGACCATTGTGGTCTTATACTGAATGACATGGTGTAGTGAAATGGCCAAGTGCAATCCGGTGCACAGGCAGAACACTGGTAATTTTGGGATACTCGATATGTTATGGAATGAAATGATCGTGACAGGCATGATTGAAACATCCTTTATTAGGTGGGATGAAATGACATGAATGTGTATGTCACACAAAAAATGCAAGTGGCTGCACAAAAATGTGGTTAAGATGCATGACACACAAGAAGATGTCGTATATGCTTTGTGGAAATGTCGCACACGATATGTAAATGGCATACAAATAAAACGTCATGACTGCACAAAAATGTGATTAGTGTCACACATATGTTGATGCTTGAAAAATGGCTGCACAAAGATGTGGTTAGAATGGCACATGAAAGCTATGCATGTTTAATGCTTCGTGAAAAGTCAAATAGAAAACACCACAAACAAACGTTAGCACAAGCAATAATATGCACTCCCTTCCAACCTTATTTCTCCTTTCAATTGGTCTTGTGTTCTTCCTAGGAATTGGGTCTCTTTGGCATCAGTGGGGAATACCAAAGGCACTCACTCAATGTTCAATTTGAATTTAAGTTTTGGTAATCCTAGGGGAAATTGCTAAGTCATTACATGTGGGTCAAAGTCAAAACCAAGGGTTGTACAGGCTCCCATAGCGAATATACACTCCTCACCGTAGAACACGATGTAAGGTCATGCGGTGCTATAAGTGGTTTGCCCCGTCGAGTGTCTCCAATCCTGGCGGTATAGGTAGGCCACATTCTTGGGCAAACCGGTGTTGATCAATGTATTTTAGGGATTAAGAAGAAGAAAATGTCATGATATGCAAGGTGCAAACATATATGGTAATATGAACTAGTGAAGTGACTGCAAGAGAGGTTATATTTCGGTAGTTGCTTAAGTTCCTTAAGTTTTTGTGAAAACTTTTTTAAGAAACCTTATCTCCCCAGCAGAGTCGCCACTGTGAGTGGATGACCTTTTTTTGAAAAGCGGAACGCAGCGAAGCGAACTGGGGAAAACGTTTTATGTTCGTTTTGATTTGGAAAGTGGGTTTTGTTTATCTTGAAAAAAATCATGGATTTGATTTTCTTGGAAAATCCCTTTTGTAGAAAAAATTTTCCCGCTTTAACTTAAAGACCTCAAAATTTAAATTCCAAGATCAGTGACAGAGTCGCCACCCGGATCAGCTCATCGAGAAAATTCTGGTACAGCTCCTTACCGAGGATAAAGCACTATACCTAATCCAGAGATTTAGGGTTCAGGCAAGTGACTTACTTTAACCTCAAGCTTGTTTTCACTTTACAGTTTATATTACCATATTTTATTTGCTTTATTATCTTTCTGTAACCCAATTTGTGTTTATTTATCAACCCATGCTCAAGCAAATGACAGGAATAAATTGTAGGAAAATAAACCATGCATTCAAATTATAGAAAAATAATAAAGGCCGCTTATACAACCAAATCGAATAAAAATAAAAACTTTGGACCTCACTTTACAAACGCCTAGAATACAAGAATATCTAAAAAAATTACAGCCGCCTAGAATACATGAAATAATCTATTAATTAAAGTAAAAATAATAAAAAGAAATAAATAAATGCTGTAAGACAAATTAGTTAGCACAATTTTATATTACAAGCACCGATAGGACTTACAGTCGGACAGAATTGGGATTTTAGGAACGGGGAGCATGCATTTAGGGGGTAACCGGGTCGACCCGACCGATCGGACCGGCTAGACCTGGAAAACGGTTTTGAAACCCCTTGTAAATTTTTGTGCTAGAAACAATTTTTAGAAAGCAATTTGGCCCAGTTTCATGCAAATTTCCACATTTAGCAGGTCTGTTATTTCAGAACTCAGGGTTTTGTTCGTGTGGATTTTCATAATTTTGACATCCATCTAGGGTCCAAAACGTAGTAAACACATAAAAAATAGTTGGAATTCGAAGACAGCATCGCGCAACAACGTCTGTACGGGTCGTTCTGTGATTCTACCTTATTTTGGAAACTGTAGCCGTACAGCTCTAAATTATAGCCATGCGGCTATGGCTTCCAAAACCCAAAAAATAGCTTTCTCATTTTTTGAAAATGCCATTTTGCTCGTTTTTTATGTTTCCTGAGGGTTTTCTAGGGTTCGGGGGTCTGCAAATGCTGGACTACGGATCTAGTTCGGATTGAACGACCCCGAAATTCAGAAAATAAAACTCAGGAAAAACTGAAAACCCTAATATACATACATACAGAAATCCGAAAACCAAAATTTTAGAACATGCGGATGCATTTGGGCCGAAACATATCACAACAGAATGCATAAAATGAAAAACAGACTATTTTCAGCCAATCGGGGGCAGTTTCGGGATTCTGTCCCTGCAGAACACAACTGTGCGGCTCTATTCATGACAAATACAACCGTGTGGCTGTGTTCATGGAGAACACAGCCGTACGGCTGCACAGGTTTAAGGCCTCTTAGAGTTTACCTTGATATTGTTTTGATGTGTTTAACATCAAGAAACGGATTGAAAACTTTAAATTCGCCTTGAATACTCAACCGGATAAAAACCAAAATGAATCCAAAATAATCCCAATTGGTTAAGCAAAGGCTGTGAGTCTCCCTTTTAATGCTTAAGTATTGATTTTTGGATGTTGGGTTTGTGGTTTTTGGTTCTTTCTTGCTCCTACTTTCGGCTGCCTTCCTTTCTCTTTTTTCTCTTTTTGTTTTCTGTTTCCTTGAGACCCAAAATGTCTGCCTCCTCTTTTGATTTGATTTTCCTTTTTCTTTTATATCTCTCACTCACAGTCATTTCCCACAAATCATATGCTGTATGAATCCCTACTATTTCGGCTAAAATTCTTTCTGTTTAGTCAAGTTGCTCTGCTTTGCAGAGCAACTTGGTTGAACCCACTAGAGCCGCATGGCTCTAGTTATGCTAGAGCTATGCGGCTCTAGACTACAGCTGCACGACTGTAGTTTAAAAACTATAGTCGTGCGGCTTTAGCAAGAGCCGGGCCGAAATTCGCAAAAATCCGATGCTCACCCTAAACCCTAAAAATCATTTGGGCAACCTTCTCGGGGTTTGGGATCGAGGATAGCTCTGTTTTTGGGACTTTGGAGATACTCCGGGCGATATTCTGATTGTTTTCAAGTCCAATTCGTGTCCGTCTGTTCCACAGGTAATATAGGAATTCTCATCACAAAGGTTGGGAAAACTGGCGCTTACAAAGAAACTTGTATTTGGATGTAAAACACGTCGTCAGATATGGTTCGCTACGTGCTGTAACCCGTAAATGGACATTTATATACAATGACATGACGTATGCATATTGAACATTGAAATAGAATATGAAACATCCATGACATAATGAATATGGATGAATTAGGAAAATTCAAACTGTGGCTCTAGTTTTGCTCTGGTTTTTTTTTTTTAAAGGTATTAGTGTGGAATGATGCATGTTATTTCTATATCTTTTATCCTAGGCTTTTTTTCTCTTTGTGAGGTTCGTTCTTCGGATCTGAAGTTTCCACCCACCCTTTGATGTAATGGCGAGTTTATTTTGAAGGTATTTCATTTGTTGCCCTACCAACTTGGCATACATGCATTTCTTTTTCTTGAGTAGTTTCTGGAAATTAAGTGATAATCACTCCGTCATTTTCTGCCCCTTGTAGAGGGAGTCGTACGATGATCCTTTGATTTGTGGTGCTTGGATATCGAATTGACCTTACATCATTTGCATTATCTACGTCCTGCCTTGGACCCCAATGGTGTCATATTGGATAGCTACAATTGTCTTAGGTCATGCCTTTTATGGCAAAAAGAGAAAATTGGGTGAGACAATGCAGATGACATTGTTCTAGTTTCGAGCTTATGAAGGGAATGGAGTAATGGAATGACATGGGTGATGTAGTATGGTAATTTAGGCATGAGAAGAATTTTTTTTTTTTAGGGAATCACAACAGAAGGTGTCAGGATTTTCATATATCAAAGAAGCATGGCCGATTTAATGAATGGGTTGGTTATGACTTTAATAGGGAACTAAGGCTGCAAATTTAGACATCATTGGGGTCAAGATTCGTTAAGTCTTAATAGCAAGAACTTCGAATAGCAAGTCGATCAATCACGTAAATTTGTCTTCCACTGGTTGAATGACCTATCAAGATACCATATTTTTTTACTCAAGAAAGAAACTAAATCCAAGCCACAACCACCTTTTGGTTTTCCTGCTGCACTAAAATTCATGCATGTCATGTGTGTTTAATATGCCTTTTTGGATAAACAATGCATGTGTAATGTTATGTACATATGAATGTCATACGAACAAGATAGTACATGCACTACGACCATGAACTACTTTAGGGTTTTACCACATGATGGGTAATGAAGGTTATTTAAATTTCTCATGGGTTGGAGATTTTGACGAATTTGGAGTTTAGCTTTAAAGTTTTGACATGAGGTACCTTCTCGGATAGGGAACTGGGCTTGGAGTTTCATTTTGGATTTTGATTTTATGGTTCAGCCGTAGCTTTTGGCTTGGAATGGTTTAGGTATCATGTGTTCTGCTCAAATTGAAACTCTCGAGCAGGTCGATAGCATCTCGAATTGTGACTTATATGGATTGTTGATCTTGATTGGTGAATGACTCGGTGGAGATAATGCCATTGCGTATTTATTTATCTCACAAACTCACTTTATAATGCCATTTTGTATTTATTTATCTCACAAACTCACTTTTCAAGAGAGAGTTCGATCAGAGCTAGATTCATTTTCAGGTTCCCTGTAGTACTTAGATCAATGTCATGCTTTGGATATTTCTTTTCAGATGGTCAAATGCATGCATAATGCCTTGTACATGTAATCATCACATGAGTAAAAAGATAACGAACTGCATTATATTCAAAATAAGTTCAAGACACCTTACAAACAAAATGAGTTCCCTACGAGAAGGAAGTCCCTAAAAGGTGTTGATCTTATAGAATCTGATTATTTTTCGATTAGTCACCATTTTGGCTTCAGTGCCATTGCCCCACTCTTATCAAATTAGACCTTGTAGTTCTTCATCATGTTCTTTTCCTTGAGAAGCTTGAGGAGTTTCCTTGGCAACTTCTTTGATTGTCCCAGGTCATCTATTAAAGTCAGATGAGATCTTCAATTTTCCTTTGTCGATTAGCGTCTAAATCTCATCTCTTAAACCTAAACAATCATTGGTCCGATGGCCTCTCGTCACATGATAACTACATAAATTACTCTTATGTGCTTTTTCTGGTTCTACAAATGGCCTAACACTTTGCAATAGACCCTCCTTTCTACATTCAGAAAATATTTTACTTAACGAGTAGGCCCATGGAGAGATGCCTTTTTCGCTACCATTGGTAGGTGGGTTTCGGGCATGTTGCAGAATGGAGTCGGTTTTAACATTGGCCTTGAGGGGCTCCTTTAGTTCTAATTCATTGGTCAACCCTTGAACACCCTTTTGAAAGATCTGATCCAGAGAAACCGTTTTAGGGAGTATCATGTGATTCTTTCGACTTTTGATCTGAGTACGATGCCCCTGAGAGATTACTGCAACATCTTCTTTCAGATAGCTTATGAATTCCTTTGATTCAAAAAAGATTTAGTAGCCATGCTATAGTCCTCATAGTGATTGGAGGTGATTCCGCAGCCATGTTCAGCCCTGGTAGACCCAAGTCTCGATAAGAGGACTTTTCTAGGTGTTGGGAATAAGCATTAGTAACCTGGGCATTCTGCTTCTTGCTAGCATTATCATTGGTATTTGTGCATGCCATATCGTTTGTTTTTTCTTCAAGCTCTGCCACTTTTGCTTCCAATTCGGTACATTTTACCATCAGCCTTTCAACTCTACCAAAGTTATTCCCTACCATTTCTCTTAGCATTATAGCCATTTCTTCTCTGACTGCCTTTCGAAATTTTAATGCAGCGACATAGTCTTCCATAGCATCTATCATGCTATTAAAGTTAATTGAGTTGGTCATGTCCTCCTTATGAAGTTTTGCTGAAATATTGACTCCTTTTGCCAAATTTGGCTCTGATCCCGACACTACCCGTGAACTTGAATTCATTATTTTTTATTCCAATTTTGGTGGTTGAACTTGATAGATGGCTTCTCTAATGATCCTTTCTTGAAATCTTACCCCTCTCCCTGATAGGAACACCTGTTAGTGTCGACGGGTATGTGCATGAAAAGTATTAAATAGAGGATGATGTATGCATGAGTGTATGATGTGATGCGTGCATGGGGAATAACATGAATGAGACAAACTACCTCGTGATAAGTATGTATGAATGGTGAGTTGTATATGTGATGTCATGTCATGTTTCTGAACCACCCAAATGTATGCAAAATCAAGAATGGAAATGCACAAACGTAATGAATGCTGCTGAGATGGTCATAAATTAAGGCAAGGTATGGCGTATAATTATACACCAAGTGGATAAAATGACACACGGGGTGTCCACGGATTGAAGCAAGATGATACTTGTAAAGGGCATTGAAATAAGGTGCATAATTATACACCCAGGGAATAAAATGACACGCGGGGTGTCCACGGATCGAAGCAAGATGATACTTATGAAGGACTTTGAAATAAGATGCATAATTATACACCTGGGGAATAGAATGATGCGTGGGGTGTCCACGGATCAAAGAAAAAGGAAATTTGCAAAGGGCATTGAAATAAGGTGCATAATTATACACCCAGGGAATAGAATGACACACGGGGTGTCCACGGATTGAAGCAAGATGATACTTGAAAAGGGCATTGAAATAAAATGCATAATTATACACTCGGGGAATAGAATGGCATGCAGGGTGTCCACGGATCGAAGCAAGAGGATACTTGCAAAGGGCACTGAAATAAAGTGAATAATTATACACCTAGGGAATAGAATGACACATGCGGTGTCCACGGATTGAAGCAAGATGATACTTGCAAAGGGCATTGAAATAAGGCGCATAATTATACACCCGGGGAATAGAATGACATGTGGGGCATCCACGGATCAAAGCAAGATGATACTTGCAAAGGAGCACATGTATGTTTTATGGACTATGCTATGGATGTGTGCATGGTGTACGAACGGAGTTTCGACACTCGGGGAGCACCTAATGAGGTTATGCGTGGACGTGTTATGGAGTGTACATGTGCGTGGTGTATGGACGGAGTTTCAGCGCTCAGGGAGCACTTTGGGTTTTTATGTCATGGGATAGACACATGCTTGGCACACGGGCAGAGCCTCAATGCTCAGGGAGCACCTTGGGTTTGCATGTTTTGATATGAAATGAATGCGTGCTTGGCACATAAGCAGAGTTTCGGTGCTTGGGAGCACCTTGGGCTTTATATCGTGATATGAGATGAAATGATCATATGCTTGGTACACGAGCAGAGTTTTGGCACTTGGGGAGGAGCTTGGTTTTTTAGGCTGTGAGATGAAATGGATGTGTGCTTGGCGCATGGACAGAATTTCGGTGCTTGGGGAGCACCTTGGACTTTTATGCTATGATATGAGATGAGATTAACGTGTGTTCGGCACACGGATGAAGTCTCGGTGCTTGGGGAGCACCTTGGGTTCTTATATAGTGATATGAAATGAATTGTGCTTGGAACATGGGCTGAGTTCCAGTGCTCGAGGAGTACCTTGGGAACATACTATGTGGGATTCTTAAATGTTCGTGGAAAATTAATGCCTAAAGTGAGTTTTCGATGCTCGTGGAGTGCCTAGATGACTTGGTGTTATGGAATGAAGCTTTCGATGTTTGTGGATTACCTAAATGGATTGATGTGTGAAATTAAGTTTTTCGGTGTTCATGGAACACCTAAATGATTTGGTATATGAGATGAAGTTTTCGGTGCACGTGGAGCACCTACACAGTTTGATGTATGAAGTGGGGTTTTTGGTGCTCGTGGAGTACCTAAACGGTTTGATGCATGAAGTGTGGTGTATGGTCATGAGATGATCATGGTTGAATGATGTCAGATAGATGAAAATGACAATGAGGATAATCTTCTCTTATGTTTTCATTTTACTTTGGATGTTCTAAGAATACCCAATGCCATGTGTACCTAATGCCATGTGAAAAGTGATGCGAAAAGGTCGCGTGTGAGCCGTTACACGGATAGAGTTTCAGTGCTTTTGGGGCACCTGCTGAATGTCATGGAATGGTCACATGCGTACCGACACATGGATAGTGTTTTAATGCTTTTTATGTCAATGAAGTGATATGAAATTGTCACATAGGGGCCATCCCACAGACAAAGTTTTGACACTTTTAAGGCATCGAACATAAAATGATGTTACAAATAAGTCACGTGTGAATTAAGACATAGAGAGAGGTTCGGCATTCATAGAACACCTTTTATGATTTAGTAATGTCATGAAATGTCCCTATGCATGTAGTAATCTAGTACTCATGGAGTACCTCAAATGATTCAATAATGTCATGGAACAATCCAATATGGATTACGACACACAAACAAGACTCCGGCATCACCGTGACACCAATGATGAATGGGCATGATGTTATGTAATGTTATTGTGCGACCCGCCACACGAATATAGACTTAAGACCACTGTGGTCCTCTAGTGAATGAAATGGTCTAGTGAAATGGCCAAGTGCAACCAGATGCACGGGCAGAGTACTGGTAGTTTTAGGACACCAGATATGAAATGAAATGATCGTGATGGGCATTTTGGGCATTCTCAAAACATCTTATATTAAGTGTAATGAAATGGTATGAATGTCCATGTCACATGAAATGCAAATGGTTGGATAAAGATATGGTTAGTGTGTATGACATACAGGATGATGTCGTGTATGCTTCATGGAAATGTCAACACATGATATGTAAATGTGTATGGCACACAAATAAAATGTCGTGGCTGCACGAAGATGTGGTTAGAATCAATGTCGTACATATGCTCATGTCTTGAAAATGGCTGCACAAAAACATGGATAGAATGGCATACGAATGATTATGCATGCTTGATATTTTGTGTAAAAGTGAAAAGGTCAAAAATCACCACAGAACACACGTTAGCACGCGCAACAACATGCTCACCCTTCCAACTTTATTCCTCCTTTCGATTGGCACTCATTCTTCCTAGGTATTGGGTCTCTTTGGTACCAACTGGGGATACCAAAGGTGTACTCTCAATGTCCAATTTTATATTTATGTTTTGGTAATCCTAAGGGGAAATTACTAGGTCATTACATGTGGGCCAAAGTCATACCAAGGGTCGTACAGGTTCCCATAGCGAATATACTCTCCTCAACATAGAACATATGAGGTTCATGTGGTGCTATGAGTGGTTTACCCCTTTAAGTGCCTCCAATCCTGGCAGAAGAGCTAGATCACCTTCTGAAATAAACCGGGCTAATAAGTGAGTTTGAGGGGTTGAGAAGAAGAAAATGTCATGCTATGCGGTTGTGAGTAAAATATGGTATTATGAACTAGTGAATGACTGCAACCGAGGTTATATTTCAGTAGTTGCCTAACTTCCTTAAGTTTTTATTAAAAAAATAAATTTAAGAAACATTTTGTCCCTAGCGGAGTCGCAACTGTGAGTGGATGACCTTAAAGTTGGAATGCGGCGAAGCGAACTGGGGAGGTTTTGATAGATGTGTAGAGAATTGTTTTGAAAAATAGTGTAAGCGCTGGGTTTTCCCGATCTCTATGATGAGAATTCCCGTGTTGCCTATGGGGTGAATGGAATTGAAAACACCTAGAATGTCGCCTGCAGTACCTCAAACGTCCTGAAAACCGAGCTATCCGCAATCCCAAATCCCCGAAAAGGCCTCCCGAGTGATTTCCAGGTTTTACGGTGTGCGTTGGACTTTCAAAATTTTTTCCCAGCTCTTGTTGAAGCTACATGGCTCTAGACTAGAGCCGTACGGCTCTAGTGGGCAAGACAAGTTGCCTTACAAAGCAAAGCAACTTGTCTCGCCAGAAGTAAGTATGGGCAAAATCAGAGAGTGTCAGGCGGAAATTAAATGTCTTGAAATTATATGTGAGAGGAGGGTGTAAAAAGAGAAAATCAAATCAAGAAAGGGAGAGGCTTTTCAATCTTAAAGAAAAAAAGAAACAGAGAAAAAGAAGCAGAAGAAAAGAGAGAAAGAGAGGCCGAGAAGTTGCAAGTAAAGAGTTGAACCAAACACATAAATTAAGACTTAAAATCAATTCTAATACATTAAACACAAATCATATAACCTTTGCTCATTGGTTGGGAATCATTTCGGATTCATTTTGACTTGTTTTGGATCATTGCGGTTTTCACCCGGATGGGTTCCAGGATATATTCTGAGCTTCCAATCCATTCCGTGATGTTTGAAGCATCAAAACAACACCAAGGTAAACTCTGAGAGGCCTTAAACCTATTTGCATTGTCTTTTCTGTGTGTTTTCTTTGTTTCTGCAACTTTCAGAAACCGGATAGCTCGAATATAGCCAGGCGGCTATGTTCATGACGAACAGGACATCCTCCCGGTTCGTCCCGATTGGCCGAAAACATTCCGTTTTCCATTTTGTGCATTCTGTTGCGATCATTTTCGGCCCAAATCCATCCGTATGTCATAAAATTTTGGTTTTTAGATTTCTACATGTACGGACATTAGTGTTTTGGTATATCCTGGGGTTTTATTTTTTGAGTTTTGGGTAGTTTTATTCGAATCGGATCCATAGTTCAGCATTAGTGGGCCCTTGAACCATATATAGTTCCCGGAAAATATTAAAAAACAAGCAAAATAGTATTTTCACAAATTTTTTTGGTGTGTTTATTACATTTTGGACCATATATGGATGTTGAATTTAGGAACCCGCACGAACGGAACCCTAGATTCTGGGATAACAGGCCCATAAAAAATGGAAATTTGCATGTAACCGAGCTAAATTTTTTCCAGAAATTGATTTTCCAGCCAAAAAAAAAAATTAGAGGGCGTTTCAAAACAATTTTCCAGGTCTAATTAGTCCGACCAGTTGAGTCGACCCGGTTAACCTCTAAATGCATGCCCCCAATTTCCTAAATTCCCAATTCTATCCTAATTGAGTCCTATCTGTGTGTTCAATATAAATTGTGCTAACCAATTTGTTTTGCAACATTTATTTTTATTATTTTTTTGTAATTAATAGATTATTCTATATATTCTAGGCGGATGTAATTTTTAGATCCTCGTGCATTTAGGCGTTTGTAAAATAAGGACGAGAATTTTCCTTTTTTATTCTATTTGGTTGTATAATCAGCCTCTATTTTTATTCTTTTGACTTCTTGTATGGTTTAGTTTTCTGTAATTTATTTTCTGCATTTTACTTTAGCATCGGCTAAATAAATATAAACACAAATTGGGATTAGAGAAAGATAATAAAGCAAATTAAATATGGTACTATGAATGGCAAAGTGAAAGCAGGCTAGAGGTTAAGTAAGTCACTTGCCTGAACCCTAAATCTTTGGATTAGGTACAGCAGTCTGTCCTCGGTACGGAGCTGTACCGGAATTCTCGGATGAGCTGATCTGGGTGGTGACTTTGTCATTGATCTCAGAATCTAAGTTTTGAGGTCTTTAAGTTTAAACGGGGAAAATGTTTTCTACAAAGGAATTTTCAAATCAAATCAATGGTTTTCTTAACTTAAGATATACAAAACCCGTTTTACCAAAACCCAAACGTAACGGAAACGTTTTCCTTTCCCCGGTCCGCTTCATAGCCTTCCTAACTTTTCTCTTTCGTAAAAGGTCATCCGCTCACAGTGCCGACTCTGCTAGGGATTATGGTTTCTTAAAATGTTTTCAAAAGACTTAAGGAACTTAGGCAACTACCGAAATAAAACCTCGCTTGTAGTCACTTCACTAGTTCATATTACCATATTTATTTTCACCTTCCATATCATAACATTTTCTTCTTCTTAATCCCTCCAACACACTGATCAACCATGGTTTACCCAAGAAGGTGGCCTACCTCTACCGCCAAGATGGAGACACCCGACGGGGTAAACTACTCATAGCACCACATGACCTTACATCGTGTTCTACGGTGGGGAAGTGTCTATTCGCTATGGGAGCCTGTACGACCCTTGGTTTCGACTTTGGCCCACATGTAATGGCTTAGCAACTTCCCCTAGGATTACTAAAACTTAAATTCAAAATGAGCATCGAGTGTAAGCCTTTGGTATCCCTTTTTGATGCCAAAGAGACCCAACACCTAGGAAGAATGCAAGACCAATCGAAAGGAGAAATAAGGTTAGAAGGGAGTGCATATTTTTGTGTGTGTGCTAACGTTTGCTCTGTGGTGTTTTCTATTTAACTTTTCACATGCATAGCTTTTCGTGTGCCATTTACATCTCACGTGCAACATCTCCATGAAGCATACACAACATCATTCCGTGTGTCATACGTTCTAACCACATCTTTGTGCAGCCCCTTGCATTTTTGCGTGACATGCACATCCATATCATCTCATCTCACCTAATAAACGATGTTTCAAGCGTGCCTATCATGATCATTTCATTCCATGGCATATCGGGTACCCTAAAACTACCCGTGTTCTACCTTGCATCGGATTGCACTCGGCCATTTCACAAATCTCATATCATTCAATAGTTGACCACAATGGTCCTAGATTTGCTTTCGTGTGACAGTTCATATGATGTCATCTCATGACATCACATTCATTCATCATAGGTGTCCCGGTGATGCCGAAGTCCTGTTTGCACGTTATGGTTCACATCGAACCATCTCATAACATTGTGAAATCATTCGAGGTACTCCCTAAGTACCAGATTAGTGCACATATAGGGGTATTTCATAACATTACCAAAATCATATAAGGTGTTCCACGAACGCCAAACCTCTGTCCGTGTCGCCAAGTACACACAACTTTCCTGTAACATCATGTCATATCACTTGCCTCAAAGGCATCAGAACTATGTCCATGAGATGGCACCCATGTGACTATACCATTTCATGTCATCGACCTACAAAGCATCGAAACTCTACCCATGTCTCGATACACACGCGACCATCTCACAACAATTCATTAGGTGCCCCAAAGGCGCTGAACCTCTGTCCGTGTGACGGCTCACACGAGAATTTTTTGCATTATTTTTACATGACATTGGGCACCCTTGGGACATCCCAAATAAAGGAAATCAAACAAACAAAGTTCATTCTCATGTCCATCTCCATTCACGAAGCATTACCCAAGCATCATTCTCCATAACATCATGTCATTCATTCACTATCCCTAACTCTCCACTCGTGATGTAGGACCATACACACGTGAGACTAGAAAAGGCTAAAGCACCATCAAGACAGTTCATAGAGTAAGCTGGACCAACCAAGGACAAGGTCTTAGGCTTTGAGGGCTGTTGGCGAACAGAGAATAGTAGAAATTGATAGTGAGTCTGATTCTGGGGAGGAAGTGGAAATGGCCAATCAAACACCAAGTCTCGTTGATGCCCTGAAGGATTTCCTGAGATCCCAGGACTTCTATGACCTACTAAAAGAAGAAATGTGGGCTGTGGTAAGAGAAACTAAGGAAACTGGCACTAGGCCCAGAATAGAAAAGGTGGACGAGTCCTCTCAATTTGGGGCTGATGTCTCAACCAGTTTGGAGAAGCTGCAAGAAATGGAAGCAGCTATGGAAGAGAAAATAAAGCATAAGTATTCTGAGCTAGATGAAGTGGTGGCCAAACTGAAGAAAGGGGCCAGCATCAACCTGGGCTCCAAGAGAGGGGTGAATGTCGATGCAATGATCAACAAAGGCATCAAGACCTTCCCCATTGGGTTTCAAGTGCCAAAAGTCCCTTCCTAAAAGGGGAATGGTTCACCAGAGCCTCATGTGAACCTTTATGCATGAGTCATGTTGACAGTGGGTGCCACTAAGCAACAATTGATCAACTTTTTATTGGAAATGCCCTAGTCCCGAGGCATTGGTCCTTGTATTTGTACTATACATTTATTGGATTTATGTGTTGTACTCATTTGTGTCATTAATAAAGGCATCAATTCATTTATTATATTTATCTTGTGTAGTATAGTAAATGAAGTATCCAATGGACATATCTATATCCATGACGACTAGTGTCATGCACTTAGCAGTAAGACCATGGATAGGGTTAACGATATGACCATAAATAGATCCGCAGTCTGTTCCAGTCATGGGAATGAATGGAACAACAGACTATCATTAACCTGGTTGTATGGCGGTGTCTTACCGGTCATTGGACATGGAATGTCAACCAAGTTAATGGGTACATGCCTGGGAGCATGGTACTGGATAGATCCACTAAACGAGTAATCCACATGGTATGGTATCACAATGGATTCTCGTGTAGTACTTGTATGGATCCTTTGACCTGACCATATGATGGTGTTACATGTGAAGTCGCATACTTAGGGGTACGCCTAAAGGGCCTGTAATAGGGTGCCAAGTATGGGTACTTTCGGGTATGTCTCTGAACATGGTAATACTATGGATATGCAGAAGGGATTTGTCACTCAGTAACCAACTGAGAAGATATCACCGGCCACTTGATGAATGTGACTGATAAGAGTGTGGCCACACCCAAACAAGTTGGAACTTGTTTGTGAGCATCAGTACATTCGGGATCAAGTTAATGTCTGAACACAAAAGAGGGTGATCAATCCATGCCTCTGTGTTGGATACCGATATCAATGACATGGGATGTACAAGTTTAAACTACAGGGTTATGATATCAGTTAGACTGCCATCTCCATCTTAATTGGGGGCTGCAGTGGCTTGCTAGAGCCCAACTGCAGTCTGCGGGCCAAAGGCCCGCTGCCAACATAAAGATGGGCCCACAGGATCGTACACATAGAACGATAGAATGCAGACTTAAGGAATCACATGTATACTTGGAGTATACACAATGGAGGGAGAAGTGTGTATATATTAATTATATTATAAAGATCAATTGGATTGGTCATAATAATAAAATTAATATATTCAATTGGCTCTTCATAATTAATTGGATTAATTATGAAATTATTTCCTAGGTGGAATATTCATATGTATGGGTTTACATATGATTTTATTTTGTGTTGAGTTAATTTTAATTTGATGGATTAAATTAAATGTCAAACTAATTTTAATTTAGATGTAAATAATGTATTACTTGGAGTAATATATTAAATACATGGGTATATTAAAATTGGGCTTGAAATTAATTTAAACCAGAATAATTAAAATTAGACTGGGCCTAAATTAAAACATGGAAGCCCGCACAAAATAGAAAGGAGCCAAGATGGGCCTGAACTCCCCTAAGGGAATTCGGCCAACCCTAGGTATAAATACCTAGGGTTAGAAATTTCGGCCAACCTAGCTCATACACTCCTAGCCGAAATTCTTAGCTCCTCCTCTCCATTGTTTAGTTTTTCCGACGCTAGCACGGGTTGTATTCGCCAAGCGTTCGTGTACGTGAGAGTGGAGGAATTCTCAATTGAATTCTGCAGTCATCATCCATCTCTAGAAAGAGATTTTTTTGGTAAGAAATTTAATCCCTTTCTATTTAATTTTAAGATTTTCAATTTCCACTTCAATTGCTCCTGGGACTGGATTTGAGGAAATCACCGCGTTCTTCCACTTTTATCGGGTGATTTCCGGTGACAAATCCCAACAGTGGTATCAGAGCAGGCTTTTGATCCGTGGAATTTGATTAATTTTGGTTGAATCCCTATTTTGAAATTGGATGTTTTTGATTGGGATTCTTTGTATGGGTTTTATGATTTTTCCCATATGTTTTAATACAATGAAAATTAATATTGCATATTGGTTTATGTTGTTTTAATTTTATTGTATTGTTGGAATTCTTGGTGAATTGCTATGGATGATGTATGGTTAATTTTATTTTTTTTATTCTGTTTTAAAAAAAAAAAAAAAAAAATCGGCCTCCCGGGGGCGGGGCTGCCGCCGGCGGAATCGCCGCCGGCGGCCGCCGCACGCGGCTGGAGGCGCGGCGGCAGCCGCTGCCCGTGGCGCTGGGCGCCACAGGCAGCGGCCGCTGCCTGCTGCTGCACCAGCAGCAGCAGCCGCTGCAGGCGGCAGCAGCGGGCAGCCGCTAGGCGGCTGCGCCGCTGCTGCTGCTAGGGCAACCTCGTTGCCCTAGCTGCAGCGGGCTGGGCCCAGTTTTTGGATTTTGCGGGTATTTTGGGTCCGGGGCCCATTTTGAAATTTTAATTGGTTTTAAAATTCGTGTGTTTAAATTTATGTAATTTAAATGCGCATGGTTTCTTGGATGAATTTTATTTCGTTCATGTGATATTAGTTTTGGAAATTAATATGGTTAATGGAAATTGGTTCGGGTAATTTTGGCACAATTACTCGGACGGCTAAATTGGACCCATGGTTTCCCAATTCCAGTGGGAGCAGTTGGACTGCCTGGGCTGGAGGCCCAAAGCCCATTAAGGGTTAGAACCATGGTGGGCCAAAATTGGCGATTTCCTAATAAGGGCTTTGACATAATTTAAATGGGCTTAAATCATGCATTATGACATGCTTTTGAATTGTATGTATTGGATGCATATGAATGGTTGAATGAATGTATGATTGGATGCTATTGGGCCTTTTACGAGATGGGTTGTATTTTTTTTGGATAAATACGGCCTGCGTGTCGTTTTGTTTCTTTTAATGTAATTTTATTTTATTTAAATTAAATATTATAAAATTTGTAAAAAAAGAAGCCCATGGAGTGGTGAGCCCAAGTGGAGGTGCAAGCCCAAAAAAATTGGAGGTGCAAGCCCAGAAGGAGAAGATGGAGGCCCGCCTAATATTTGTTTCTAGTATAGGTTTACTAGAATAATATTAGGATGTAATATAGGCCCATAGCAGTCCATTTTAATTTTGTTTAATCATTTTAATATTCATTTGCATGTATGTATGTTTATAGCTCTTTCACCCGCTTTATGTATGTAAGCCGTTAAAATTTAATCTAATAACCAAACGGGAATTACTAAGTCGCTTAAAAGTGCTTCCCTCATTCAAAACTGAATCGAGGTGGGAATAGGCCAGTTGTAGACCATGCCCTCGCAGGATGCACTGGAGTATTGTCACTTTGTATTGGGTTAGAGTATGGGATACTCTAACACTTGGACGGAGGTTTTGACTTAGCATGGGTAGTAGGATTCTCCTGGCCCTAAGCACAGATGGGTAAGTGCCAACAAGCCCATCAAACCGAGAGTCCCTAGGTTGGGATTGGACGGCGTTCCTACCTAAATAATTAAGGTATAGTTGTACCAAACCCTCATTTGGCTATATCTTAATGAAATATGGATCTCGGCCCATGAGCCCAACAACTCGGTTAAATTAATAACTTGATTCATTATTAATTTTATATGGGAACAACAAAGTAAAGCCCTTTATTAACACTCTAAATGTTTTTCTGTGTAGAAACACCCAAATGGCAAACACTAATACCTTATCACTGCGATCGATTCTTGAGAAGGACAAGCTTTCCGGTCCTAACTTTTTAGACTGGTCTAGGAACTTGAGGATAGTTCTAAGACAAGAGTTGAAAGAGTATGTACTGGAAAGGCCTGTGCCGGCTGCGCCTCAGGGACGTAATCCAACAGCTGCACAGCTGGCGGAATACGAGGCGCACGTCAAGGACAACCGGGATGTGACGTGCCTTATGTTGGCTTGCATGGTCCCCGAATTGCAAAAGCAGTTTATGGACCACCAAGCCTATGCTATGATAACAACTCTCAATGAGATGTTTCAAGAGCAAGCTCGTCAGGAAAGGTACCTGACCAATAAGGCATTCCACTCTTGTAAGATGGGGGCCGGGACATCTGTGAGTGCACACGTGCTCAAGATGAAGGGCTATTTGGATACTTTGGCCCGTCTCGGATCGCCTATCTCTCAAGAGTTGGCGGTGGACACAATCCTCGCGTCCTTGCCGGATTCTTATGATCAGTTCATCCTAAACTATAACATGCAAGGGATGAACCGCACTGTTAGTGAGCTGCATGGGATGCTTAAGCTTACTGAGCAGTCGATCAAGAAGACTCCGCCGGTGCTGTTGGTTAACAAGGGGAACGCTCCTCTTGCTAAGGGTAAGGCCAAGGCTAAGGCTAAGAAGGCCAAAGCCAAGAAGGCCAAGGCCCAACCCAAGGCCCAGCAGAAGGCAGGTCCTGAGGACGTCTGTTTCGGGTGCAGACAGGCGGGCCATTGGAAGAGATCGTGTCCCAAGCTGATGGGAGAGCAGAGAAGGGGCCAGGGTGCGTCCTCTTCAGGTATTTATGTTATAGATGTTAACCTTACTGTTTCAACATCCTGGGTATTGGATACTGGATGTGGTTCTCACATTTGTTGCAATGTGCAGGGACTTAAGAACAGAAGGTTGCTGGGGTCGGGAGAGGTGGACTTGCGGGTCGGGAATGGAGCAAGGGTTGCTGCCATAGAGATCGGCGAATACCACCTATTGATGCCCAGCGGATTGGTTTTAATTTTAGAACATTGTTACTTTGTACCTGCTATGTGCAGGAACATTATCTCTGTATCAATGTTGGATATTTCTGAATTTGATTTTACTATTATAAATGGTCGAATTTCTATATCCAGAGAGGGATTATTTTATGGAGATGCTCTATTAAATAATGGCCTGTATGTCCTAGAGTTAAATGAAACCAATCATATCTATAACATAAACACGAAAAGGGTTAAGCCTAACGAACTTAATCCAGTCTACCTGTGGCATTGTCGTCTTGGCCATATAAACGAGAAGCGCATAGCTAGGCTTCACAAAGTTGGAGTCCTAGGGTCATTTGACTTGGAGTCAATTGATACATGCGAGTCATGTTTAAGAGGCAAGATGACAAAGGCGCCTTTTAGCAAAAGGGCTGAAAGGGCCACCGGCTTGTTGGACCTAATACATTCAGATGTATGTGGACCTATGAGCGCAGCAACCACAGGTGGACATCTGTACTTCGTCACGTTCACGGATGATTTCAGCAGATATGGCTATGTCTATCTGATGAAACACAAGTCCGAGACCCTTGATAGGTTCAAGGAATTTAGGAACAAGGTACAGAACCAGCTAGGCAGGAACATCAAAGCCCTTCGGTCGGACCGAGGCAGTGAGTACATGAGCCTAGAGTTTGACTCATACTTGAGAGAGCATGGAATAGTTCCATAGCTCACTCCTCCTGGAACACCACAATGGAATGGGGTGTCCGAACGGAGGAATAGGACCTTGTTGGACATGGTTCGTTCAATGATGAGTCAAGCATCTCTCCCAATTAGCTTCTGGGGACACGCCCTCGAGACAGCAGCTCTCATCTTAAATAATACTCCGACTAAGGCTGTGGAAAAGACCCCATATCAGATATGGACGGCCAAGGAGCCAAATGTGTCTTTCCTAAGGATTTGGGGATGCGAAGCACATGTCAAGAAATTGACTAGTGGCAAGCTGGAGCCCAAAACCGATAAATGCCTGTTTGTGGGCTACCCTAGGGAAACCAAAGGGTATTACTTCTACAACCCCGCCGAGAACAAGGTGTTCGTGGCAAGGAAGGGGGTCTTTTTGGAAAAGGAGTTCCTTTCCAAGAAAGATAGTGGGAGCAACGTTGAACTCAGGGAAGTTCAAGGTCCACAAGCTCCTGAAGAGGATAACTCGGAGGCCCAGGGGGAGCTTCCACAAGTGGAGGCACCGACCCAGGCCACACAAGAACCTAGAAGGTCTGGTAGGGATTGTCGGGAACCGGAGAGGTATGGTTTCCTCGTCACCGATGATCAAACTCTTCTCATCTGGGATGAAGAAGAACCCAAAACCTACCAAGAGGCTATGGCTAGCCCACAGTTTGCGAATTGGCGTAAAGCCATGGAGGCAGAAATGCAATCTATGTACGATAACCAAGTTTGGAACTTGGTTGATCCACCTCCGGGTGCTAAGGTGATAGGTTGCAAGTGGTGCTATAAGCTAAAAGCTGATAATACCTTCAAGGGGCGTCTGGTTACGAAAGGTTTCAGACAAGTCCATGGAATAGACTATGATGAAACTTTCTCACCAGTAGCCATGCTCAAGTCCATCAGGATACTACTAGCCATAGCCGCATGGTATGACTATGAGGTATGGCAGATGGATGTCAAAACCGCTTTCCTTAATGGAAAGCTACTCGAGGATGTGTACATGACACAACCTGAGGGTTTTGTCGATCCTAAGTATCCGGGAAGGGTATGCAAACTTCAAAGGTCCATTTATGGACTGAAGCAAGCATCCCGTAGTTGGAATCTAAGATTCAATGAGGCTATAAAGGAATATGGCTTCATATAGAATCTGGATGAGCCTTGTGTGTATAAAAGGACTAGTGGGAGCATTGTCACATTTTTGGTACTTTATGTAGACGACATCCTACTCATTGGAAGCGACATACCTACACTGCAAGGGGTAAAGCAGTGGCTGAGTAAGTGCTTCGCAATGAAAGACTTAGGCGAAGCTGAGATGATCCTAGGGATCAGGATCTATAGGGATAGATCCAATCGGCTTCTGGGCCTAAGTCAGGCTTCGTACATTGACAAAGTTCTGAAAAGATTCAGCATGGACCGGGCCAAGAAAGGTTTCTTGCCAATGGGCCATGGGCTGAAACTTAGTAAGAAGAACTGTCCTAAAACAAGGGAGGATAGGGAGAACATGAAATTGGTTCCATATGCCTCGGCTATTGGATCAATTATGTACTCTATGTTATGTATGAGACCTGACGTCGCCTTTGCACTGAGTATGACGAGCCGATACCAGCAGGATCCTGGGGAGGATCACTGGAAAGATGTCAAGGCAATCCTCAAGTACCTTAACCGGACTAAGGATAGCTTCTTGGTGTATGGTGGTCAGGAAGTGCTATCAGTTACTGGGTATACTGATGCAAGCTTCCAGACAGACCAAGATGAGTACCAATCGCAGTCAGGGTATGTATTCTTGCTGAATGGTGGTGCTGTAAGCTGAAGGAGCTCAAAGCAACCAACCATAGCGGACTCTACAACAGAAGCTGAGTACATCGCTGCGTGTGATGCAGCTAAGGAAGCTGTGTGGATGAAGAAGTTTATCACTGAGTTGGGAGTAGTGCCAACTATCCAGGACCCAGTCGATATCTTCTGTGACAACAATGGGGCCGTCGCACAAGCTAAGGAGCCCCGGTCACACAAGAACACAAAGCACGTGCTCAAAAAGTTTCACCTCATACGAGAAATCGCGGAGAGAGGTGACATTGCATTGCACAGAGTGGACACCGAGGATAATGTCGCAGATCCATTGACCAAGGCGCTGGCCCAGCCCAAGCACGAGGGTCATACTAGATCTATAGGGATTAGGCCCATGCCTAGTTGGAACTAGTGCAAGTGGGAGATTGTTGGAAATGCCCTAGTCCCAAGGCATTGGTCCTTGTATTTGTACTATACATTTATTGGATTTATGTGTTGTACTCATTTGTGTCATTAATAAAGGCATCAATTCATTTATTATATTTATCTTGTGCAGTATAGTAAATGAAGTATCCAATGGACATATCTATATACATGACGACTAGTGTCATGCACTTAGCAGTAAGACCATGGATAGGGTTAACGATATGACCATAAATAGATCCGTAGTCTGTTCCAGTCATGGGAATGAATGGAACAACAGACTATCATTAACCTGGTTGTATGGCGGTGTCTTACCGGTCATTGGACATGGAATGTCAACCAAGTTAATGGGTACATGCCTGGGAGCATGGTACTGGATAGATCCACTAAATGAGTAATCCACATGGTATGGTATCACAATGGATTCTCATGTAGTACTTGTATGGATCCTTTGACCTGACCATATGATGGTGTTACATGTGAAGTCGCATACTTAGGGGTACGCCTAAAGGGCCTGTAATAGGGTGCCAAGTATGGGTACTTTCGGGTATGTCTCTGAACATGGTAATACTATGGATATGCAGAAGGGATTTGTCACTCAGTAACCAACTGAGAAGATATCACCGGCCACTTGATGAATGTGACTGATAAGAGTGTGGCCACACCCAAACAAGTTGGAACTTGTTTGTGAGCATCAGTACATTCGGGATCAAGTTAATGTCCGAACACAAAAGAGGGTGATCAATCCATGCCTCTGTTGGATACCGATATCAATGACATGGGATGTACAAGTTTAAACTACAGGGTTATGATATCAGTTAGACTGCCATCTCCATCTTAATTGGGGGCTGCAGTGGCTTGCTAGAGCCCAACTGCAGTCTGCGGGCCAAAGGCCCGCTACCAACATAAAGATGGGCCCACAGGATCGTACACATAGAACGATAGAATGCAGACTTAAGGAATCACATGTATACTTGGAGTATACACAATGGAGGGAGAAGTGTGTATATATTAATTATATTATAAAGATCAATTGGATTGGTCATAATAATAAAATTAATATATTCAATTGGCTCTTCATAATTAATTGGATTAATTATGAAATTATTTCCTAGGTGGAATATTCATATGTATGGGTTTACATATGATTTTATTTTGTGTTGAGTTAATTTTAATTTGATGGATTAAATTAAATGTCAAACTAATTTTAATTTAGATGTAAATAATGTATTACTTGGAGTAATATATTAAATACATGGGTATATTAAAATTGGGCTTGAAATTAATTTAAACCAGAATAATTAAAATTAGACTGGGCCTAAATTAAAACATGGAAGCCCGCACAAAATAGAAAGGAGCCAAGATGGGCCTGAATTCCCCTAAGGGAATTCGGCCAACCCTAGGTATAAATACCTAGGGTTAGAAATTTCGGCCAACCTAGCTCATACACTCCTAGCCGAAATTCTTAGCTCCTCCTCTCCATTGTTTAGTTTTTCCGACGCTAGCACGGGTTGTATTCGCCAAGCGTTCGTGTACGTGAGAGTGGAGGAATTCTCAATTGAATTCTGCAGTCATCATCCATCTCTAGAAAGAGATTTTTCTGGTAAGAAATTTAATCCCTTTCTATTTAATTTTAAGTTTTTCAATTTCCACTTCAATTGCTCCTGGGACTGGATTTGAGGAAATCACCGCGTTCTTCCGCTTTTATCGGGTGATTTCTGGTGACAAATCCCAACACTTTTTCCCGACCACACTTGAGGGCGGTGCACTGAGGTGGTATAACTCTTTGTCTGAAGATGTGTAGTCAAATTGGGAGGCCTTGTTAGCATCATTCATCAAGTACTACAGCTTCAACACCAAGATCCAGGTGAAGCTGTATGACTTGGAAAGGGTTAAGCAGAAGCCCAATGAATCCTTTGATGCTTACTATCAGAGGTGGATGAACAAAATGATTCTGCTAAAGAACCACCCCGACGAGGATGAACTGATTCAAAAGTTGATTGACGGTAGTAGGGACATCTTCCGAAACAACATGAAATTCCACTCCTTCACTGAACTCAGCGAAGTTTATGGCATGGCCATGAAAATTGAAAGAGACGAGGAAGAAAAGGCAGTGAACTAAAGGGGTGGCAGAGGCTCCGGATACAGTTCTGGATATCGGTCAACTGCTGTAGCTGGGTCAAGCATTGGGTCCGAGTCTGGTTCTGCAAGTAAAAGTGTACAGTTTTTAGAGACCAAGCAAGTAGCAGTTGCCGCTGTGTGTTAGCAACGGGGCAATCAAGGCAGAAATCCAGAAGGCCAGGGTATATCTCCATGGGCTTTCCCTTTGGCTAAGATCTTTGCCAAGTTCCGAAATGGTGGTCAGTTAAACTCCCTCAGGCCTTTTGAGAAGCCTGCAGAGGAAGACAAAGACAACTTCTGTACCTACCATGTCATGGTAGGGCATAGGACCAACAATTGTTATAAGCTGAAGGACACCATTCAGAAGTTAATCGACGAGGGGAAACTACAGGAGCCTACCAAGCCTAGCACCAAGATGAATCCACTGCCAGTATTTAAAAGGCAGGTTAATATGGTATAGTCGGGGCTGCCAAACGATAGGCAAACCCAATGGTGCATTCTGTGATGGCCCACAAAATAGGGGCAAAGTTTGATTTGGAGAAGTCGGCAGAGCAGAAGGAGGTAAAGCCTGTGAGACTGGATGATCTGGACTCAAAAGATGAATATGAAGAATATGGCTGTACTGATGTAGACAAGCCGCCAGTCATGGTGACAAAAGCTTTCGAAGTCTAGAATGTGACCAGGAGTGGCCGGGTTTACCAGCCAGTGGTCCAACAAGGTGACAAGGCTCTAGTGACCGGGTCGGGTAGTACGTTAGTACCTAAGGAGGTGGAAAAAGAGGAACTAGTTATTTCACAATTGAAAAAGACTCCAGCATTGGCCAGTCTGTGGCACTTGTTTTTAGCTTCCGAGGAACACAGAGCAGCCTTGGTTAGAAAGCTGTCTGAGATAGAGGTTGTTGGATATGCCCTAGTCCCGAGGCATTGGTCCTTGCATTTGTATCATACATTAATTAGATTCATGTATTATACTTATTTGTGTTATTAATAAAGGCATTAATTCATTTATTATATTTATCTTGTGTAATATATTAAATGAAGTACCCAATGGACATATCTATATCCATGATGACCAGTGTCATGCACTTGGCAGTAAGACCATGGATAGGGTAAACGATATGACCATAAATAGATTCATAGTCTGTTCCAGTCATGGGAATGAATGGAACAAGAGACTATCATTAACCTGGTTGTATGGCGGTGTCTTACCAGTCATTGGACATAGAGTGTCAACCAAGTTAATGGGTACATGCATAAGGGGCATGGTACTGGATAGATCCACTAAACGAGAAATCCACATGGTATAGTATCACAAGTGATTCTTGTGTAGTACTTGTATGGATCCTTTGACCTGACCATATGATGGTCTTACGTGTGAGGTCACATACTTAGGGGTACGCCTAAAGGGCCTGTAATAGGGTGTCAAGTATGGGTACTTTCGGGTGTGTCACTTAGCATGGTAGTGCTATGGATATGCAGAAGGGATTTGTCACCCAGTAGTCCATTGGGAGGATATCACCGGTCTCTTGATGAATGTGACTAATAAGAGTGTGGCCACACCCAAACAAGTGGGAACTTGTTTGTGAGCTTCAGTGCATTCGGGATCAAGTTAATGTCCGACACAAAAGAGGGTGATCAATCTATGCCTCTGTGTTGGACACCGATATCAATGACATGGGATGTACAAGTTCAAACTACAGGGTTATGATAACAGTTAGACTGCCATCTCCATCTTAATTGGGGGCTGCAGTGGCTTGCTAGAGCCCAACTGCAGTCTGCGGGCCAAAGGCCCGTTGCCAACATAAAGATGTACCCACGGGATCGTACACATCGAACGACTGAACACAGACTTAAGGAATCACATGTATACTTGGAGTATACACTGTGGAGAGAGAGGTATATATATATTAACCATATTATAAAGATCAATTGGATTGATCCTAATAATGAAATTAATATATTCAATTGGCTCTTCGTAATTAATTGGATTAATTATGAGATTATTTCCTAGGTGGAAATATTCATATGTATAGGTTTACATATGATTTTATTTTGTGAAGATTTAATTTTAATTTGATGGATTAAATTAATTGGTCAAACTAATTTTAATTTAAATGTAAATAATATGTTACTTGGTGTAATATATTAAATACATGGGTATATTAAAATTGGGCTTGAAATTAATTTAAACCAGAATAATTAAAATTAGATTGGGCCTGAATTAAAAGATGGAAGCCCACACAAAATGAAAAGAACCAAGCTGGGCCTAAATTCCCCTAGGGGAATTCGGCCACCTTAGGTATAAAAACCTAGGGAAAAATTTCGGCCCCTTGAACACTTGTAGCCACCAATTGCCAAAATTCCCTACCCCTCTATCCATTGTTCGTGCTTTTCCAACGCTAGCATGGATTGTGTTCGTTAGGCATTTGTGTACGAGAACGAGGAGGGAATCTAATTTGATTTCTGCAGTCTTCATCCATCTCTAGAAAGAGATATTCCGGGTAAGAATATGATCTCTTTCTATTTCAATTTTATGTTTTACAATTTCCATTTCAATTGCTCCTAGGACTGGATTTGAGGAAATCATCGCATTCTTCCGCTTTTATCGGGTGGTTTCCGGTGAAAAATCCCAACAGTCGTATCAGAGCAGGCTTTTGATCCGTGGAAATTGTTTGAATTGGTTGAATCCCGTGTTTTAAAATTGGAGATTTTATTGGGGTTCATGGTTTGGCTTTAAGATTTTTCCCATTTGTTTTTTTGTACAATTGAAATTAAATTTGCATATAGGTTTATGTTAGTTTAATTTAATTGTATAATTTTGGAATTCTTGGTGAATTTCTTGTTGTTGATGGATGCCATATTTTTTGTTCATCTATTTTTTTTCTGTTTAAAAAAAAAAAAAAATCTGGCTCCCCGGGGGTGCAGGGCTGCCGGCAGCGGAATTGCCGCCGACGGTCACCACACGGGCAGGAGCGGCTGCTGCCTGCTGCTGCCGGAGCAGCGGGCTGCTACTAGGCAGTGGCCACTGTGCGGCCACTGCACAGCGGCAGTGCCGCTGCTGGGCGGCAGCAACGGGAGGGCCCCTAGGTGGCTGTGCCGCTGCTAGGGCAACTCGGTTGCCCTAGCCGCAGCAGGCCGAGCCCAGCATTTTTGGATTTGGCAGGTTATGGGCTCGGGGCCCAGTTTTGAAATTTTAATTCGTTTTAAAATTCGTGTGTTTAAATTTATGCAATTTAAATGTGTGTGGTTTCTTGAATGAAATTTTATTTTATTCATGTGATATTAATTTTGGAAATTAATATGGTTAATTGAAATTGGTTCGGGTAATTTTGGCACAATTACTTGGACGGCTGAAATGGACCCGTGGTTTCCCAATTCCAGTGGGAGCAGTTGGACTGGAGGCCCAAAACCCGTTAAGGGTTAGAACCATGGTGGGCCAAAATTGGCGATTTCTATATAATGGCTTGGACATAATTGAAATGGGCTTAAATCATGCATTATAACATGCTTATGAATTATATGTATTGGATGCATATGTATGATTAAATGTTTGTATGGTTGGATGCTATTGGGCCTTGTACAAGATGGGTTGTATTTTTCTTTTTGGGTAAATACGGCCTGCGTGTCATTTTTCTTTTTTAATGTAATTTTATTTTATTCATTTATTATAAAATTTGTAAAAAGAAGAAGCCCATGGAGTGGTGAGCCCAAGTGGAGGTGCAAGCCCAGAAGGAAGGAGATGGAGGCCCACTTGATATTCTTTTCTAGTATAGGTTTACTAGAATAATATTAGGATGTAATATAGGCCCATAGCAGTCCATTTTACTTATTTATTTAATCATGTTTTATATTTATATGCATGTATGTATGTATGATCCAACCACATTTCACCCGCCTTATGTATGTAAGCCGTTATTAAATGAATCTAATAACCAAATGGAATTACTAAGTCGCTTGAAAGTGCTTCCCTCATTCAAAACCGACTCGAAGTGGGAATAGGCCAGTTGTAGACCATGCCCTCGTAGGATACACTGGAGTATTGTCACTTTGTATTGGGTTAGGGTATGGGATACTCTAACACTTGAATGGAGGTTTCGACTTAGCGTGGGTAGTAGGATTCTCCTGGCCCTAAGCACAGATGGGTAAGTTCCAACAAGCCCATCAAACAGAGAGTCCCTAGGTTGGGATTGGACGGCGTTCCTACCTAAATAATTAGGGTATAGTTGTACTAGGCCCTCATCTAGCTATATCTTAATGAAATATGGATCTCGGCCTATGAGCCCAACAACTCAGTTTAATTAATAACTTGATTCATTATTAATTTTATATGGGAACAACAAAGTAAAGTCCTTTATTAACACTCTAAATGTTTTTCTGTGTAGAAATTCTTAAATGGCAAACAACAATACCTTATCACTGCGATCAATTTTGGAAAGGGACAAGCTTTGCGATCCTAACTTTTTGGACTGGTCTAGGAACTTAAGAATAGTTCTAAGGCAGGAGTCCAAAGGGTATGTACTGGAGAGGCCTGTACTAGCCGTGCCTCAAGGATGTAATCCATGGGCTACCCAGTTGGAGGAATACGAGGCGCATGTCAAGGACAATAGGGATGTGACATGCCTAATGTTGGCCTGCATGGTCCCCGAATTGCAAAAAAAGTTTATGGACCATCAGGCGTTTGCTATGATAACAACTCTAAATGAGATGTTTCAAGAGCAAGCTCGTCAGGAAAGGTACCTGACCAACAAGGCATTCCACTCTTGTAAGATGGGGGCCGGGACATCTGTGAGCACACACGTGCTCAAAATGAAGGGCTATTTGGACACTTTGGCCCGTCTCGGATCGCCCATCTCTCAAGAGTTGGCGGTGGACACAATCCTTGCATCCTTGTCGGATTCTTATTATCAGTTCATCCTGAACTACTACATGCAAGGGATGAACCATACTATCAGTGAGCTGCATGGGATGCTTAAGCTTACTGAGCAGTCGATCAAAAAGACTCCGCCGGTGCTGCTGGTCAACAAGGGGAACCCTCCTGTTGCCAAGGGTAAGGCTAAGGAAAAGGCCAAGGCCAAGGCCAAGAAGGCCAAGGCTAAGAAGGCCAAGGCCCAACCAAAGGCCCAGCAGAAGGCAGGTCCTGAAGATGTCTGTTTTGGGTGTAGATAGGCGGGCCATTGGAAGAGATCGTGTCCCAAGCTGATGGGAGAGCAAAGAAGGGGCCAAGGTGCATCCTATGTTATAGACATTAACCTTACTGTTTCAACATCCTGGGTATTGGATACTGGATGTGGTTCTCACATTTGTTGCAATGTGCAGGGGCTTGAGAACAGAAGGTCACTGGGGTCGGGAGAGGTGGACTTGTGGGTCGGGAATGGAGCAAGGGTTGCTGCCATAGAGATCGGCGAATACCACCTTATGATGCCTAGTGGATTGGTTTTAATTTTGGAACATTGTTATTTTGTACCTGTTATATGCAGGAATATTATTTCAGTTTCTATATTGGATATTTCTGGATTTTATTTTACTATTTCTAATGGTAGAATTTCAATATCTAGAGAGGGATTATTTTATGGAGATGCTCTATTAAATAATGGCCTAGATATCCTGGACTTAAATAAAACCAATCACGTCTATAACATAAACACAAAAAGGGTTAAGCCGAATGAACTTAATCCTGTCTACCTATGGCATTGTCGTCTTGGCCACATAAACGAGAAGCGCATTGCTAGGCTTCACGAAGCTGGAGTCCTGGGGTCATTTGACTTGGAGTCAATTGATACATGCGAATCATGTTTATGAGGCAAAATGACAAAGGCGCCTTTTAGCAAGAAGGCTAAAAGGGCCACTGGCTTATTGGACCTAATACATTCAGACGTATGTGGACCTATGAGCGCAGCGACCAGAGGTGAGCACCTGTACTTCGTCACGTTCACGGATGATTTCAGTAGATATGGCTATGTCTATCTGATGAAACACAAGTCCGAGACCCTTGATAGGTTCAAGGAATTTAGGAACGAGATACAGAACAGCTAGGCAGAAATATCAAAACCCTTTGGTCGGACCGAGGCGGTGAGTATATGAGCCTGGAGTTTGACTCATATTTGAGAGAGCATGGAATAGTTCCACAGCTCACTCCTCCCGGAACACCACAATGGAATGTGATATCTGAACTGAGGAATAGGACCCTGTTGGACATGGTCCGCTCAATGATGAGTCAAGCCTCTAGCCCAATTAGTTTCTGGGGACACACCCTTGAGACAGCATCTCTTATCTTAAATAATACTCCGACTAAGGCAGTGGAAAAGACCCCATATCAGATATGGACGGGCAAGGAGCCCAATGTGTCTTTCCTAAGGATTTGGGGATGTGAAGCATATGTCAAGAGATTGACTAGTGGCAAGCTGGAGCCCAAAACCGATAAATGCCTGTTTGTGGGCTACCCTAGGGAAACCAAAGGGTATTACTTCTACAACCCCGCCGAGAACAAGGTGTTCGTGGCAAGGAAGGGGGTCTTTCTAGAAAAGGATTTCCTTTCCAAGAAAGACAGTGGGAGCAATGTTGAACTTAGGGAAGTTCAAGGTCCACAAGCTCCTGAAGAGGATAACTCGGAGGCCCAGGTGGAGCTCCCACAAGGGGAAGCACCGACCCAGGCCGCATAAAAACCTAGAAGGTCTGGTAGGGATCGTCGGGAACCGGAGAGGTATGGTTTCCTCGTCACCGATGATCAGACTTCTCATCTGGGATGAGGAAGAACCCAAAACCTACCAGGAGGCTATGGCTAGCCCACAATCTGCGAATTGGAGTAAAGCCATGGAGGCAGAAAGGCAATCTATATATGATAACCAAGTTTGGAACTTGGTTGATCCACCTCCGGGTGCCAAGGTAATAGGTTGCAAGTGGTGTTATAAGTTAAAGGCCGAGAACACCTTCAAGGGGCGTCTAGTTGCGAAAGGTTTCAGACAAGTCTATGGAATAGACTATGATGAAACTTTCTCACCAGTAGCCATGCTCAAATCCATCAGGATCTTGCTAGCCATAGCCGCATGGTACGACTATGAAGTCTGGCAAATGGATGTCAAAACCACTGTCCTTAATGGAAAGCTACTCGAGGATGTGTACATGACACAACCTGAGGGTTTTGTCGATCCAAAATATCCAGGAAGGGTATGCAAACTTCAAAGGTCCATTTATGGACTGAAGCAAGCATCCCGAAGTTGGAATCTAAGATTCAATGAGGCCATAGAGGAATATGGCTTCATACAGAATCAAGATGAGCTTTGTGTGTATAAGAGGACTAGTGGGAGCATTGTCACATTCTTGGTACTTTATGTAGACGACATCCTACTCATTGGAAGCCACATAGCTACACTGCAAGGGGTAAAGCAGTGGCTGAGTAAGTGCTTCGCAATGAAGGACTTAGGCGAAGCTGAGATGATCCTAGGGATCAGGATCTATAAGGATGGGTCAAATCAGCTTCTGGGCCTAAGTCAGGCCTCGTACATAGATAAAGTTCTGAAAAGGTTCAGCATGGACCGGGCCAAGAAAGGTTTCTTGCCAATGGGCCATGGGCTGAAACTTAGTAAGAAACACTGTCCTAAAACAAGGGAGGACAGGGAGAACATGAAATTGGTTCCATATGCTTCGGCTATAGGATCAATCATGTACTCCATGTTATGTATGAGACCTGATGTTGCCTTTGCACTAAGTATGATGAGCCGGTACCAGCAGGATCCCGGGGAGGATCACTGGAAAGCTGTCAAGGCGATCCTTAAGTACCTTAACTGGACTAAGGATAGCTTCTTAGTGTATTGTGGTCAGGAAGTGCTGTCAGTTACTGGGTACACTGATGTGAGCTTCTAGACCAACCAGGATGAGTACCAGTCGTAGTCGAGGTATGTATTTTTGCTGAATGTTGGTGCTGTAAGCTGGAGGAGCTCAAAGCAGCCAACCATAGCGGACTCTACAACAAAAGCTGAGTACATCGATGCTTGTGATGCGGCTAAGGAAGCTGTATGGATGAAGAAGTTTTTCACTGAGTTGGGAGTAGTGCCAACTATCCAGGACCCAGTTGATATCTTCTGTGACAACAATGGGGCCGTTGCACAAGGTAAGGAGCCCCAGTCACACAAGAACACAAAGCACGTGCTCAGAAAGTTTCACCTCATACGAGAGATCATGGAGAGAGGTGACATTGCATTGCACAGAGTGGACACCGAGGATAATGCCACAGATCTTTTAACCAAGGCGCTGGCCTAGCCCAAGCATGAGGGTCATACTAGATCTATAGGGATTAGGCCCATGCCTAGTTGGAACTAGTGCAAGTGGGAGATTGTTGGATATGTCCTAGTCCCGAGGCATTGGTCCCTGCATTTGTATCATACATTAATTGGATTCATGTATTATACTTATTTGTGTTATTAATAAAGGCATTAATTCATTTATTATATTTATCTTGTGCAATACATTAAATGAAGTATCCGATGGACATATCTATATACATGATGACTAGTGTCATGCACTTGGCAGTAAGACCATGGATAGGGTAAACGATATGACCATAAATAGATCCATAGTCTGTTCCAGTCATGGGAATGAATGGAACAAGAGACTATCATTAACCTAGTTGTTTGACGGTGTCTTACCGGTCATTGGATATGGAGTGTCAACCAAGTTAATGGGTACATGCATAAGGGGCATGGTACTAGATAGATCCACTAAACGAGAAATCCACATGGTATAGTATCACAAGTGATTCTCACGTAGTACTTGTATGGATCCTTTGACCTGACCATATGATGGTGTTACGTGTGAGGTCACATACTTAGGGGTACACCTAAAGGGCCTGTAATAGGGTGCCAAGTATGGGTACTTTCGGGTGTGTCACTTAGCATGGTAGTGCTACGGATATGCAGAAGGGATTTGTCACCCAGTAGTCCACTGGGAGGATATCACCGGCCTCTTGATGAATGTGAGTGATAAGAGTGTGGCCACACCCAAACAAGTGGGAACTTGTTTGTGAGCTTCGGTGCATTCGGGATCAAGTTAATGTCCGACACAAAAGAGGGTGATCAATCCATGCCTCTGTGTTGGACACCGATATCAATGACATGGGATGTACAAGTTTAAACTACAGGGTTATGATAACAGTTAGACTGCCATTATGATAACAGTTAGACTGCCATCTCCATCTTAATTGGGGGCTGCAATGGCTTGCTAGAGCCCAACTGCAGTCTACGGGCCAAAGGCCTGTTGCCAACATAAAGATGGGCCGACGGGATCGTACACATAGAACGACTGAACACAGACTTAAGGAATCACATGTATACTTGGAGTATACACTGTGGGGAGAGAGGTATATATATATTAACCATGTTATAAAGATCAATTGGATTGATCCTAATAATGAAATTAATATATTCAATTGGCTCTTCGTAATTAATTGGATTAATTATGAGACTATTTCCTAGGTGGAAATATTCATATGTATAGGTTTACATATGATTTTATTTTGTGAAAATTTAATTTTAATTTGATGGATTAAATTAATTGGTCAAACTAATTTTAATTTAAATGTAAATAATATGTTACTTGGTGTAATATATTAAATACATGGGTATATTAAAATTGGTCTTGAAATTAATTTAAACCAGAATAATTAAAATTAGATTGGGCCTGAATTAAAAGATGGAAGCCCACACAAAATGAAAGGAGCCAAGCTGGGCCTAAATTCCCCTAGGGGAATTCGGCCACCCTAGGTATAAAAACCTAGGGAAAAATTTCAGCCCCTCGAACACTTGTAGCCACAAATTGCCGAAATTCCCTACCCCTCTCTCCATTGTTTGTGTTTTTCCAATGCTAGCACGGGTTGTGTTCGTTAGCCATTCGTGTACGAGAACGAGGAGGGAATCTAATTAGATTTCTGCAGTCTTCATCCATCTCTAGAAAGAGATATTCCGAGTAAGAATATGATCTCTTTCTATTTCAATTTTATGTTTTACAATTTCCATTTCAATTGGTCCTCGGACTAGATTTGAGGAAATCATCGCGTTCTTCCACTTTTATTGGGTGATTTCCGGTGAAAAATCCCAACAGAGGTTTCTCCGCTTTGCATCTCTAGGGGCCATGTGTTGCTTATTGGATAAGGTCCATATAGGATCCCCTAACATTATATATTCCGAAAAAGACATGCCACACGAGGGGAGAACTCACAACAAAGCTCTATATGTCAAAATCAACTTCATGGACCGGGTTATGCCATGTGTGATGGTAGACGATGGATCTGCCCTAAATGTATGTCCACTAAAGATGCTGCCATTCCTAGGTCTGAACGAAGATAGTTTGAAGAAGTCCTCTTCTGTGATAAGGGCCTATGATGATTCGAAAAGGATCGTGATTGGGACTTTTGAGACTGAAGTAGAAGTGAGACCGGTCAAGTCGACGGTCAATTTCACTGTAATTGATATCCCAGTCACCTTCTCCTTGCTGTTGGGGAGGCCGTGGTTCCACCCATTGGGGGGTGTTCTTTCGACATTACACCAAAAGATCAAGTTCTCAGCAGGCGGCGAGGTTGTGACAGTCGAGGGTGATTCCCAGTCTCTGATTGCAGCTATCAGTGAGAAGACTATACCATTTGGCGGATTCCAAGTCGCTATAATTAATGAAGATGAAACCACAGATGCCCCAATGGTTATATATGAAAACCATATGCCAGAGTGGTTATCTAAATACCTTCGCAGGTATGATTTTGTTCTGGGCATGGGACTCGGCACCAATCTATAAGGGATGCCCGAATTTAACATCGATTCTGGGAAGCCGAGGTAGTTTGGTTTAGGCTACAAGGATGAGGCATCTGAGCAGAAAAGTCTAAGGAAGGGAAAGAATGGCAAGCCTTTGATCAAACCATTCATTAAGGTAGGCGAAGGGCTGTACAAGGGGCAAACTGAACCAGTGAAAGTTGGGAGCATCAAACTTCCAGGCTTCGAGATATTTTCTGATGTAGTTGACTTTGAAAAGAGTCAGGAGGAGCCAGTGGTGCCAGTGATAGTGGAGGAGGTAATTGTTAAGCCTGTCATCCCCCAGGAGAAAGCATTCGAAGTAATAGCAAAATTGATAGAAGTGGCCAAGGAGGAGGTTGAAGAGAAAGTCTGTGATGAATCTGTGAAAGCAATTTCAGAGGCACTGGTTGTTGCCTTAGGCAAGGCATTTGAAAAGTCTGAGGAAGGTTCTGATAAGGAACTATTGGCCAAGGCAAGCTTGGATTATGTGGTTGTTGAAATAGCAGAGATTATGATGAAAGCCAAGGCACAGGTGGCTGAGATTCGGGAGACTGTTCTTCCTACTGAACAGGAGTCTGAAATTGCTACTAACCTGAATAACATCCTGGAGCTGAATAAGGACGCTGAAGGAGTTCAAGGCCCTCCACCTGTGGAGGATGAAAACCATCTTGTTGTATTTATTTCTTCTCTTTTTTATGTGAACGATGTACTTTTTAACAAATTTAATGCAATGAAAGCCTAGTTTGCTTACTTGTGTGATGTTTATCCTGATAATTCTGTGCATGCATCTAAATCACCATCAAGATTATTTAGCATTCATGACACCGCATTGCATGAAATTAACATAAGTATAGATGAAAACCCCAAAATGGTATTCATTTCACACGAACTAAAATCCGAAGAAGAGGGAGAATTGACAAGAATACTACAAAAACATGTTAAGGCTTTCATACGAAGGTATGCTAGGGGTTGACACAGAAATAGCAGTTCATAAGATTCCGACAGATCCTAGGTTCAAGCTGGTAAAGCAGAAATTGAGACGGCTAAGACCAGAATGGGCTACATTGGTAAAAGAAGAAGTGGCTAAACAGATTGACACCATGTTTCTCGAGGTGGTGGAATACACGGAATGGTTAGCCAATATTGTGCCAGTGCCTAAGAAAGATGGAAGACTCAGAGTGTGCGTCGATTATAGGGACTTGAACAAAACTTGCCCAAAGGACAACTTTCCCCTACCTCACATTGATGTTTTAATAGATAGTGCAGCCAAGGCAGCAATGTACTCTTTTATGGATGGATTTTCGGGATATAACCAGATCTTGATGGATGTGATCGACAAGGTGAAAACATCCATTATTACAGAGTGGGGCACTTTCTACTACAGAGTAATGCCTTTTGGATTGAAAATGCTAGGGCCACTTACCAGAGGGCTGTCACGATGCTGCTGCATGACATGATTCATAAAAAAGTGGAGGTGTATGTCGATGACATGCTTGTTAAATCAATGACCCGGCAGGAGCACCCTGCTATCCTGGATAGATTTCTTACACGCATCGGGGAATACAACCTACGTCTCAACCCTAAGAAGTGCATATTTGGGGTTACATCAGGTAAGTTGCTAGGTCATGTGTGTCAGCCAAAGGGGAATAGAGATGGACCCAAACAAAATCAAAGCCATCTGAGATATGCCAGCTCCTAAAATAGAAAAGGAGGTCCGATCATTCTTGGGTTCATTGCAGTATGTCAGCCGTTTCATAGCACGGTTAACTTCAGTGTGTGAGCCAATTTTCAAGTTGTTAAGGAAGGACCAGCCCATTGTATGGGATGACAGGTGTCAGCTAGCGTTTGAAAAGATCAAAGCTTATCTGGTAAATCAACCAGTTTTGAGCCCACCAACTCTAGGAAAGCCCTTAATTTTGTATTTAGCTGTCGAAGATTCCTCAATTGGGGCAATGCTGGCATAAGAGCAGGATGGGAGCAAGGAGGATCCCATCTACTACCTTAGCAAGAAGCTGCTAGAATACGAAACCAAGTACACACTGGTAGAGAAGACATGTGTTGCAATGATTTGGGTGACTAAGAAGTTACGCCACTACTTTCAGTCACATAAAGTACAAGCCGTGGCTAAAGTGGATCCAATGAAATACTTATATGAAGCACTAGTGTCGGTTGGGAAACTATCTAGATGGCTATTACTTCTGTCAGAATTCGACATTGCGTACATTACTAGAAAAACCATTAAAGGACAAGTCGTGGCAGAGTTCTTAGCGAACCAGCTGCTAGAGTCCGACCGTGAGGAAAATCTGGAGTTCCCCAATGAACAACTGGCGGTAGTAGAAGTGAGAAGGTGGGTTATGTGTTTTGATGGTGCCGTAAACAGAAAGGGTGTTGGAATCGGGGTAATCATAGCACCGCCGGATGGTGAGATCATTCCATTGTCAAAAAGATTAGACTTCCCTATAACCAACAATGGGGTGGAGTACGAAGCATACTTGTTCGGAATGGAATTCCTCCTGACACTAAGGGCAGATAATGTCTTGATTGTTGGGGATTCACTCTTGGTGATTAGGCAGGCACAAGGTGACTAGGATTTGAGAGAAGAAGCCTTGCGGCCCTACTCAGAACTGCTACAGTACAGGAGAGGACTATTCGATCAGTGTGAGTTCAGACATGTTCCCAGGGAAGAAAATAAAATGGCGGATGCACTAGCAACCTTGTCCTCCATATGGGAAGATCCAAAAAAGACACAGATACAACCACTGGTTATAGCAGTTTCTAGGCAACCCTGCTTCGATATGCATGAAGTGATGGAGTTAACGATTGAAGAAAAGCCATGGTTCTTTGACATTTATCAGTATGTGAAAGAGGGAAAGTATCTAGAAGGAGCTAGCCTTGTGGATAGAATGTCATTAAGATGATTAGCCAGCCAGTTCAGAATCTTCGAAGATAGACTCTACAAGAGAATTGCAAACGGGGTTCTTCTGAGGTGTTTGACAGAGCAAGAGGTAGAAACGGTGATGCCACAAGTACATGCAGGAGCCTGCAAGCCACATATGAATGGGATTGCCATGGCTAGAAAGATAATGAGACAGGGGTACTTATGGATGACAATGCAGTTTGATTGTGTGAAGAAGGTTAAAAGATGCCACGAGTGCCAAATCTATGCACATATCAGTCATCTGCCACCACTCGAATTACAAAATCTAGCATCTCCTTGGCCATTCTCAGCATGGGGAATTAATATGATTGGAGAAATTCATCCCACAGCATCTAATAGGCATAGATTCATAATGGTTACAGTTGATTATTTTTCGAAGTGGGTAGAAGCAGAATCCTTCTCCAGTGTGACAGCCAAGCACATGGTCAAGTTCATTCAGAAGAACATCTTCTCTCGATATGGGATCCCTCACCATATAGTGACAGACAACAGAGTGTAGTTTTAAGGGGCAACAGCTGAGCTACTTGCAGAACATGGCATTAAACATCACAAGTCTTCTCCTTATACACCGCAAGCTAATGGCGTAGTAGAAGCAGCTAATAAGTCAATAAAGAAGATCCTGTCAAAAATGGTAACCAACTATAGGGATTGGGCTGACAAATTGCCATATGCTCTTTGGGGTTACAGAACTAGCGTCAGAACACTAATAGGTGAAACTCCTTACACCTTGGTGTATGGGATGGAAGCAGTGTTGCCAGTAGAAATAGAGTTTAAGTCGCTCGATGTAGCTTTGGAAGCTCAGCTACCAGAAACAGATTGGGTCTAGGCTAGATATGAGCAATTGGCGGCATTCGATGAAAAGCAGTTGAAAGCGCTGGATCATCTGTAGATGTATCAATGCAGAATGGCCAGAGCTTATAATAGAAATGTGAAATGTCCCAGACAACAGTTGAAAGTCGGGGATATGGTTCTGAAACAGTTGAGGCCTACGAATGTTGACACCTGTGGGAAATTCAGACCTAAGTGGGAAGGCCCCTATGTTGTGAAGAAAGTGCTGTCAAAAGGTGGTGTAAGCATAGCAAACATGGATGGGAATGAATTTGCAAATCCTATCAACCAAGATCGCCTGAGGCCTTACTATGTATATATAAAAAAAAGTCTGCTTGGTTGAAAACTCGAAAAGGGAGGCCTAGGCAAAAGTCAAGACAAGAGGGAAATGATCAGCCGAAAAATCCATAAAGGACGGCTGGTGATGGATTCTGGTTCTATGTGGAATGTATACCATTTTGGGGACCAATCTTTTTCAGATGTATTCATGCTACTTTCATCAATAAAGTGTGATGTTTTGTTTAAATGTGTTTGCGTGGTTATATCAGAATGCATAAACAAATTTATCTTGTTTAAACATCCATTTAAAGAAAGCACTTTGCATTAAGTTGGGTAAAAGACTTGCATTATTCAATGATGAAATGCGCTCAAATGCTTGCAAACTCGCAATCTTTTTTCCTTCGAATTCAATTCATCATTCCTTAGAGCAGTCAAGAGTTTCGAAACAGATCCAAGTTCAAGTTCAAGTTCAAAAAAAAAAAACTCGCTAAGGTGAAAACCAAAAAAACGACGCCTTAGGCAAAAATTAGAGTAGTTTGCTGAGCTGAAAACCCACGTCGGGCAGTTCAGGTAAAATTTAAGCATTTCTGAACTCACCACTGCTAGGGCTAGGAAGACGAGGTACTTTCGTCATTACCCAGCAGAGACACTTTCATTCCCCAGCGGTGATCCCTTCCACCATTCTCCAGCAGAAGCCTTTCCATATGTCCTCCAGCAGGATCACCTGCACCATTCCCCAGCGAAATTATCACAAAGAATGCCACCATTTTCTCCCCAGTAGGAGCATCCGCACTACTCCCATTGAGACACTTGCGAGGGGCATTTTCATTTCCTCTCCAGTAAGTCATTGCACTTCCCCAATGAGGCTATAAGAATCACACCGCCCCAAGGGCATACTTCCTCAACAAAAGCTAGTCAGCGTTGTGGGATAATCTCCATGAACAACCCTAGCAGGAACGTGAGACATCTGGGTTGAACATGACAGGAAACACATCTTTTAGAGTCTATATTGATATGCATCATCATGCACACATACATATCATGCATAAAGCACTCATCCCCAGTTAGTCTTCATTCTTGATCGAAGGGGCGAAAAAAAATTTTTTTGTTCAAAATCTCTCGATCAAGGAATGAAGACTCGCTGTTTCAAACACAGGAATGCACCAACTTTGCCTCGGGTAACCTAGACCCGGTATCGGCTTATTTCCCCAGCAGATCCACCTCGGGTAACCTAGACCCGGTATCGGTGCAGATCCGTTTTATTCTAAACCTCCAGTAGATCCACCTCGGGTAACCTAGACCCGGTATCAGTCCAGATCCGCTTCACCAACTTTGCCTTTAGTAACCTAGACCCAGTATCGTCTTATTTCCCCACCAGATCCACCTCGGGTAACCTAGACCTAGTATCGGTCCAGATCCGCTTCACCAACTTTGCCTCGGGTAACCAAGACCCGGTATCAGCTTATTTCCCCAGCAGATCCACCTCGGGTAACCTCGACTCGGTATCGGTCTAGATCCGCTATATTCTAAATCTCCAGCAGATCCACCTCGGGTAACCTAAACCCGGTATCGGTCCAGATCTGCTTCACCAACTTTACCTCGGGTAACCTAGACCCGGTATCGGCTTATTTCCCCAACAGATCCACCTCGGGTCTAGACCCGGTATCGGTCCAGATCTGCTTCACCAACTTTGCCTCGGGTAACATAGACCCGGTATTAGCTTATTCCCCAGTAGATCCACCTCGGGTAACCTAGACCCAGTATCGGTCCAGATCCGCTTTATTCTAAACCTCCAACAGATCCACCTAGGGTAACCTAGACCCGGTATCGGTCTAGATCCGCTTCACCAACTTTACCTCGGGTAATCTAGACCCAGTATCGTCTTATTTCCCCAGCAGATCCACCTTGGGTAATCTAGACCCGGTATCGTTCCAGATCGGCTTCTACTTCACCAATCTTGCCTCGGGTAACATAAACCCCGTATCGGCTTATTCCAACTCATCACTGTAGCTCAGGTACGTCTTTCTTTCCTTCCATTTACGGTGCTTCTTTTGCGTTCTCAAATTCCCCTCAGGCAACCTAAACCTGGTATCAGGTATTAAATTTGATCACATGAGGGGCAGCTGTAAGCGCTGGGTTTTCCCGACCTCTATTATGAGAATTCCTATGTTGCCTATGGAGCGAACGGACTTGAAAACACCCGGAATGTCGGCCGGAGTACCTCAAATGTCTTGAAAACTAAGCTATCCACGATCCCAAATCCCCGAAAAGGCCTCCCGAGTGATTTCCAGGGTTTAGGGTGCACGTCGGACTTTTGAAATTTTGCCCCAGCTTTTGTTAGACCTGCACGGCTCTAGTGGGCAAGACAAGTTGCCCTGCAAAGCAGGGCAACTTGTCTCACGAGAAGTAAGTATGGGCAAAATCAGAGAGAGTCAGGCGGCCATTAAATGTCTTGAAATGGTATGTGAGAGGAGGGTATAAAAGGAGAAAATCAAATCAAGAAAAGGAGAGGCTTTTCAATCTTAAAGAAAAAAAGAAACAGAGAAAAAGAAGCAGAAGAAAAGAGAGAAAGAGAGGCCGAGACATTGCAAGTAAAGAGTTGAACCAAACATAGGAATTAGGACTTAAAATCAATTCTAATACATTAAACACAAATCATATAACCTTTGCTCATTGTTTGGGAATCATTTCGGATTCGTTTCGGCTTGTTTTGGATCATTGCGGTTTTTGGCCGGTTGGGTTTCCAGGATATATTCCAAGCTTCCAATCCATTCCATGATGTTAAAGCACAAAACAACAACAAGGTAAACTCGGAGAGGCCTTAAACCTGTCTGCATTTTCTTTTCTATGTGTTTTCTTCGTTTTTACCACTTTCGAAAACCAGATTGCCCGAACAGAGCTAGGCTGCTATGTTCATCATGAACACAGCCGTACGGCTATGTTCATGATGAACAAATCTGGGCGGCTCTAGTATTAGAGCCGTACGGCTCTGTTCTCCAGGGACAGCTTCCCGGTTCGTCCCAATCGGCCAAAAACAGTCCGTTTTACATTTTGTGCATTCTATTACGATCATTTTCAGCCCAAATCCATCCGTATGTCATAAAATTTTGGTTTTTAGATTTCTATACGTATGGATATTAGTGTTTTGGTATTTCCGAGGGTTTTATTTTTTAAGTTTCGGGGTCGTTTTATCCGAATCAGATCCATAGTTTAGCATTAGCGGGCCCCCGAACCCTATATAGTCCCTGGAAAATATTAAAAAACAAGCAAAATAGTATTTTCAAAAATGTTTTTGGTGTGTTTATTGCATTTTGGACCCTAGATGGATGTTGAATTTAGGAACCCGCAGGAACAGAACCCTGGATTCCGGGATAACAGGCCCACCAAAAATGGAAATTTACATGTAACCGAGCTAAATGTTTTCCAAAAATTGATATTCCAGCATAAAATAAAAATTACAGGGCGTTTCAAAATAATTTTCCAGGTCTAACCGGTCCGACCGGTCGGGTCGACCCAGGTACCCCCCAAATGCATGCCCCCCGTTTCCTAAATTCCGAATTATGTCCTGATTGAGTCCTATCTATATGTGGAATATAAATTGTGCTAACCAATTTGTTTTGCAGCATTTATTTTTATTATTTTTATGTAATTAATAGATTATTCCGTGTATTCTAGGCGGATGTAATTTTTAGATCCTCATGTATTTATGCGTTTGTAAAGTGAGGACGAGAGTTTTCTTTTTTTATTCAATTTGGTTGTATAATCGGCCTCTATTTTTATTCTTTTGACTGCTTGTATGGTTTATTTTTCTGTAATTTATTTTCTGCATTTTGCTTTAGCATCGGCTAAATAAATATAAACACAAATTGGCATTAGAGAAAGATAATAAAGCAAATTAAATATGGTAATATGAATGGCAAAGTGAAAGCAAGCTAGACTTTAAGTAAGTCACTTGCCCGAACCCTAAATCTCTGGATTAGGTACAGCAGTCTGTCCTCAGTAGGGAGCTGTACCAGAATTCCCGGATGAGCTGATCCAGGTGGTGACTCTGTCACTGATCTCGGGATCTAAGTTTCAAGGTCTTTAAGTTGAAACGGGAAAATTATTTCTACAAAGGAATTTTCAAATCAAATCAATGGTTTTCTTAACTTAAGATAAACAAACCCGTTTTACCAAAACCCAAATGTAACGAAAACGTTTTCCTTACCCCGGTCCGCTTCATAGCGTTCCTAACTTTTCGTAAAAGGTCATCCACTTATAAACAGGTTTGATGATTTTGTTTAAGAATACTAGTTGATATGATTGAAAAATCCCTGTTGTAGGAAACATCATTTAGAATATGAATTTTGGGGAAATTGATTTTACATTTTAGAAAAATCCCTTTTTATTAACTTAAAGTCCTAAAAACCTAAATTTCGAGATCACTGATGGAGTAGCCACCCGGATTAGCTCATCCGTGAAATTCTGGTTTAACTCCCTACTATGTGCAGACTGCCATACCTGATCCAGAGATTCAGGGTTCGGGCAACTTACCTATTCAACCTCAAGCTTGCTTTTATTTAATAGTTTATACCACCATATTATATTCACTTATTCTTTACCCATTTTATCTTTTCATATTAGTCGATGCTCATTCAAATGACATAAACAAATAACATAAAATTAAAGTGCAAAAAAGTAAATCATACATCCAAACCAAACAAAAGGATAGAGGCCACTTATTATAACCCAAAAAGATAAAAAATCTCATCTTTACCTTACAACCGCCTAGATACACGAAGATCCATAAAAAGTAAAATCGCCTAGAATACACGATTTGATCTATTAAATACATCTAAAATAATAAAAAGAAAAATAAAAGCTACAAAACAGAAGGTTAGCACAATTATATCACAAACACATGTAGGACTCATAACATGATAGAATGGGGAATTTCAGGAAATGGGAGCATACATTTAAGGGGGTAACCGAGAAGTCCAAGCGACATACTCGATTAGACCTGGAAAACCATTTTAGAAACACCCTGTAGGTTTTTGTGCTAAAAAAAAATTTGGCGTAATTACATACAAATCACTCCATTTTCAGTGAGTCGGTTATCCCGGAACTCGGGGTTCCATTCGTGTGGGTTCCTAATTCCAACATGCATCTAAGGCATAAAACTGTAAACACATCAACAACAGTTTTGAATTTGAATCTGGAGACAGCATGACACAACAAAATCTGTAAGAATCATCCCGTGATTCTGCCTTAACAACTATAGCCATGCGGCTCTAGTTAGAGCCACGTGGCTTAGCCACTAAAGTCGTGCGACTATAGTGTCCAGAACACGAATTGGTTTTCTTTTCCTTTGTAAACCTCTATTTTGAATCGTTTCAATGAATCTAAGGATTTTAGGGGTCCACTAAAGCTAGACCAGGGATCCGATTTAGATCGGACAACCCTGGATTCCAAAAATCAAAATCAACAAAACCCAAATCTCACATCAACATTATCGGAAATCTGAAAACCATAATTTTGAATATAACGGATGTGATTTGACCGAAATTATTCATAATAGAACAATTAAAATGGAAATTGACTATATTTCGGTCGATTTAGGGCATTTCAGGTTTCTGCCCAGAAGAACACAACTGTGCGGCTATAGTTGTACAGCCGCGTCACTCTGTTCTAAGGGATTATAGCTGCTTGGCTCTAGTTAGAGCTGCACGGTTATAATCAAACAAATAGTTTCTGGGATTTCAGAAAACTTAAAAACACACAGAACAAAGCAATCGATTACGAGTTTAAGGCCTCTCAGAATTTACCCTTTTTCTGTTCTAGTGCATTTGATGACCGGAAGTGGATTTGAATATCGAAATGCATTTAGAATCCCATAAACATCTCGAAACTTTGAACACGAACCTTAAACCGATCTGAAAAAACCCGAGATCAACCCGAACAAATGTGATATGCCTCTAGAAACTCTCGTTCTCAGTGTTTCTTGAGTGTTTCTGTCCTTTTTCTCTCTTTTTCTTATGCTTTTCTCTTAGTTTTCTTAGTTTTTTCTCACTTTCTCTCTTTTTTCCATAGAATTTTCTTCTTTTTCTCTCTAGACTCGCTTTCTGCTTACTCTGATGTTTATTGGCTGCTTAACCCTTGTATATCCCAGTTTAATTCTCCTGGTCAAAAAATAATTAGGAAATAACCCAGTCAACCATTAGAGTCATGCGGCTATAATGTTATAGCCGTGCGGCTTTGACATTATAGCCGCACGGCTGTAGTTATGAAACTACAGCCGTGTGGCTCTAACCAGAGCTACCATGGCTTTTCCTAAATTCTATACTCACACCTAAACTCTTTAATCACTTGAAAGACCTTTATCGGGGTTTTAGATCATGGATTATTTTGTTTTTCGGAGCATTTGAGAATATTCCAAGCTTCATTCCACTCATTTGCAAATCCGATTCACATTCATCTATTTAACAAGTGACATAGGATTTTCATCACAGAGATAAAGGAAAACTAGTGCTCACAAGCGGCGAAGAAGGTCATGAAACAAATCCATGCGAAAACTTGTGGACCGCACATGAATGGTTTAGCCTTGGCCAAGAAAGTGTTGAGGCAAGGCTACTTTTGGCTTAACTTGCAAACTAATTGTATCGAAGAAGTAAAGAAGTGCCATCAATGTTAAGTGTACGGAGATCTAAACCATCTTCCCCTACTAGAACTTCAAATATCATCAACTCCATGGCCATTTGCAGCTTAGGGAATAGACATCACTGGAGGGATAAGGCCACATGCATTGAATGGGCACCGTTTCCATGGACTACTTTTCGAAATGGGTAGAAGTGGAATCATTTGCAAATGTTACAGCTAAGAAGATGGCCAAGTTCATAAAAAAGAACATATTTGCATGATATGGAATCTTGCATTATGTCGTGACCGATAATGGAGTACAGTTTCAGGGGTTAACAGTACAGTTGTTCCAGAGTAAAGGGGTTGAACATCATAGATCATCTCCGTATCACCCGCAAGCTAATGGGGTGGTCGAAGCGGCCAATAAGTCTATCAAGAGAATTCTATAAAAACCTACAAAGATTGGGCTAACATGTTACCATTTGCCTTATAGGGATATAGGAATAGCATCAGAACACCTATCGGAGAAACACCGTACTTGTTGGTCTGCAGGATGGAAGCCGTTCTACCAATGGAAACAAAAATTAAGTCACTGAGGGTTGTCATGGAAGCACAGTTTCCATAATCTGAGTAGTTCTGTCGAGATATGAATAGTTAGCATTGATCGATGAGAAGCTTCTTTGAGCATTAGATCACCTATAGATGTATCAGCAGCGAATGTCTAAGGCTCACAACAGCAGAGTTTGTCATCAAAAATATCTGCTCAAGGCCAGGGATTTGGTACTTAAGCATATGAAGTAGACCAATACAGACGTACGAGGAAAGTTCAAGCTGAATTAGGAAGGTCCATATGTAGTCAAGAAAGTGCTTTCAAAGGGCGCTGTGAGGATCATGGATATGGATGGAAACGAATTCGTCAACCCCATCAATCAAGACAAGCTCAGGCATTACTATGTGTGAAAAAAATAATAATAATAAAGAAAAAAAGAGTCTGATGGATCAAAAACCGAAAAAGGCAATTGATGCAAAAGTTAGGATAATCCGATCGGTCGAAAACCGAAAAGGCAGTCCGTGTAAAAGTTAGGACAGTGAGGTGAGCACTATTAGTGGGAAAATCTATAAAAACTGTTTGGTGGCAGTCATGGATTCGGTTGAGACGGATACCATTACTAATTCTATCCTTAGCTTCATTTCATCTTTTATGTGTATTGTACTAAAACATTATTAATGAATGAATGAATGATTTGCTCTGTTTGTTTAAATGTCTCAAGTTTGCTTGAAATTGAGTTGGTATTATGCATATATGGTTGTGTACATTTTCTGTTTGCATACATCACACTTCAAATATATATATGTATACATAAAATACAAAAAAATGTCTGCTAGATTGAAAACCTGAAAAGGCGATCCATGCAAAAATTAGGATATAAATAAACATCTGCTGAACCGAAAACCCAAAAAGGCAATTCATGCAAAATTTAAAACGGTCCGATAGGCCAAAATCCCGCAAGGCGGTTTATGCAAAAATAAGGACATAAAACAAGGCAAATAGAAGTCAATCAGCAGCAATCTTAGATGATCAAGATACCCTACAACCCGAGATATCTCAAAGTCAGTGCCTCACGCTCACGTCTCGTAGGGCAGGTCACCAAGTCAGCCAACCAAGTTCTGTAATGACCATCTGTCTCCATTGGAGCTATATTATCATATCTTAGAATCTTAGAGCAAATAGGGTTCATCCACTGTTGCTGCATGTGTCAGGGCCACCACTGCGTGAACTCTCCACACTCGATCATGCACAAGGAATGAGGCACTCCCTGTACCTGCCCATACTGTCTACATAATCACGCAGGAGAGTAAAATGTCACCTTGGTCAACCCGAACATCGGTGTACCTCCTGCCCAAGTCTCGATAGTCACATATGAAATATCCCACCAAGGGCAGACCCAATGGATGGACGCATTTGTCCTCTCCCTTAGCCAAGTAGACCACTCCTCTGTAAAACTGGTGGTAAAGTCTGTTATCTCAATATGTTGAGCCCAATAACACTTCAGAGCGTACCTTGGATAAGGTGGAGGAATACGCAGGAGACTCAACTTCTCTAGTAACCAGATCTACATAATAGCCAATCAGTTAGAAGGGTATTGAGTCAGTCAGATTGAGAAAACATGGAATGGAAACATACCTGGAGTAGGAAGGGGCATCTGTTGGTCTCAATGGAGAAACTAGAATGAATGGAATCTAAATAAATTAAGGTCTCAGCTAAGATAACCCCCATGGGTGAAGCGCCGCAGGCCATCTGGGCCACTACTGAGGTTAATCAGAAGCTACAAGTCCTGTCTCTGGACTCGTATAAATAGCAAGACATCAGCAGTAAACTCATCAGAGAGGCCCAACCAAGAGCAGAAGTGGGTAAGGTGAACATAAATCTATAATAGCAGATAGGCTGAAACTTGTAGGGGCAGCTCCACTAGAAAGCAAACAACCTAAACCTACCATATCCAATGCGAACACCCTCTGAAGTGTGTGTAAGTTACCATAATCAGACTCAGGAATAGCTAACCTAACTCTACGGGGGCAAGGGATGTAAAGAATGAAGCTGAACTCCTACACCATGGGGCATAGCTCCTGTCCAGAGAAACAGAAAACATAGTCCATCAGATCCCAGAAATTGGTTGTAGCAACAAGAAAAGCCTGATTCGGAGCTGAAGTAGTGTAGAACTACATGGACTGCAGGCCGAAAGGTGTCAGTAAGACCTAGTCAGAAGAGCAAGAGGTCCTCCAGTAATCTCTAAGGTGATCACAAAGTTGATCCATCAAAAAGGGGTGAAGAAAGAAGAAAAGTTGCTGAAGGCTACCTATAGCCGTGCGGCTCTAATTGGAGATTTCACCTATAGCCGTGAGGCTGTAGTTCAGAGACAACACTTTTTCTATACTTAAATACAAAATTTCAAGGTTATGCTGCGTGGCTCTACTATTCAGAGGCAGTTTTCGGTTGAAATTAAGTCTACAATCATCAAATCAAGTCCCAGGAAGTGTTAAACAGGGATAAATAGCAATAAAAACAAGTACGATTGAAGAAAGCTCTTTCAAAATTGCAAATTTGACAAAAGGAAAGTAGTGAATATCAGAAGGATTGTTGTTGGGATCGACTCTCTGTGGTGGAGCATACCGTTGAAATTGAGTTGGAAGCGCATATTTATTCCTTGATCGACAATTTTGGAAACAAAAATTTTTGCCCCTTCGATCAAGAATAAACACGGTTTGGTTGTTTTGCCCCTAGGACCTGCAAAAGGCAAGAAATACCCTTCTCGGGATTATATTGGAATAAACAGAATTTGTGAAAAATCGAGAAAAACATGTTTACCTGTGCATCAGAGCCACGCGGCTCTGTATTGGCACAACAGAGCCATGTGGCGATAATAAAGCCACGCGGCTCTAGTTGGCCATGCAGGCTAGAGCCGCGCAGCTCTAGCGTGTGATGGCCGGCCCTATATAAAGGGGATGGACGGTCATTTTCACCAAAATTCCCTTTTCTCCATCTTCTATGCTCCTTTTTTTCTTAAAACTTCAACCTACATTCCTACTTCCAAAATGCTAAAGAAATGAGAAAAACCCTTCGGCCCTCTGCCCTTTCATAACCCAGAATTCATGTTAGACACGTTTTACCGGAGGGGGAGTTTGCGATGCTTGTGGAGAAGACTGTGGGCGTTTAAGGACTCCATGAGTCGATCGCGTACCATGGGATTAGGAGGAACGATCCCGTACCTATCACACTGAAGTTGTCTATGCATATGTGTCAGAATCTGGTAAGTTTTTCCAACTTTCCCTTTTTTCAATTTTTTGAGTTTCTACAATTGTAGAAAAAAATTAGGTGAAATTGTTGCATGATTATGGTAGATTATGCCCTTAGGAATCTTGATTGATGGTTTGGAGTTGATTGGAGTAGATTTTAGTAGAAAAATCATAAAATCCGGGTTTTTGAGAAAACTAGCAGGTTCGACCAAAGCCGCGCGGCTCAACGACAGAGCTGTGCGGCTCTGTTCTTGATCAAACCAAAGAACAGAGCCGTACGACTCTGTTCTACCATGAACACAGCCAGGCGGCTGTAGCATAGCCGTGCAGCTCTGTTCAAGCATAAAAGAGACCTTTGCATGCTATAATTTTATTCTGATGTTTTTATTCAATTCATTCATTCAATGCAAAACATAAATACTCATAAAAACTCCCTGTTCTTTTTTTTTTCAGGAGTGGCACCATAACCGGGGGGGACGGGATGGTGACCGAGGCCGTCAAGTGGTACCAGATGCTTCCCTATAATGTTAGGGACATTGTGGACTCCACTGGTCTGGATAGATCAGTTTGCTGCATGAGCGAGGTGGTGCCTCGTACGAGCCGTGGTTTACTGTCGACTCTGATTGAGCGTTGGAAGGACTCCACCCACATCTTTAACTTTTCGACTGGGGATCACACCATCACCCCTGAGGATTTCACGGCCATTACTAGGCTCTCCTTCGGTGGTCGCATTATCAACTTCAACCAGACCCTGGAGAAAAAGGGGTTCAAGCCAGAAGTGATCAGCGTGTTGATCTGTTTGGTCCTCCGTGACAAGAGGGTCCAATATAATTCACTTCGAGATTACTTGTTGGGAAGGCAGGCTGAGCTCCCCGAGGGCTCTACTTTTCTTCCGACAGAGGTGAGCCAGTGCGCTAGGGCTTTTCTGTTATATGCCCTTAGTACTTTGCTTTTCCCGACGAGTCAGATTGATTTGAACCTGGATGTCCTCCCGTCGTTGATTCAACTGGATGATGTGAGGAACCTGAGCTAGGGGCGAGCCAGGTTGACCCAGTTTATTATGGCCTCGACATCTGCGCCCGGGGGAAACACAGGGAGATTAAGGGATTATGGCTCGTCGTCCATGTGAATTTCTCGGTTTTTTTTTTTTTTGGCTGATCGCCTTTCTGATTATGCAGATTTAGGTATATGAGTACGCCTTTATCCCCCAGCCAAAGCTGGGCATACCGTCTAACGATGAGTTCCTAGAATTTCCCCGATTTAAGGGGTGCATAGGATACAACTGGAGTGAGGTGGACAACGACCCGTGGGATTGCTGCCAACTTTTGGCTAACATGACTTTCGAGGGGGTATGCCATTTTTCTTCCTTAAACATTTTGACTTTAGTTGTCTTATAGCTGCTTCTCTGGTTTTCTGACTTCTGATTTTCTGTTTTCAGCTGATTAAGGAGCCTTGGAGGGGAGCGGTGCTTCCTCCAGAGGTGGTGGACACTTTAAGGCTGATAACCTAGAGGTTCGTTATGGAGTGCCCATTCGGACTGGAGTGGTATCTAGGGGAACGGGTCATCGACTGGTGTGCTGGTCCGACCAAGCGTAGGATCCCACCTACACCACCGGTAGGGCTATTCTGGCCGCATCTGTTGTCCATTGAGGACCACCCTGACCTCTTCGGGTCTGGATATGCTGCTGATGGAGTGGAGGGGGACTACTCTATGTTCATTGATATACTCTATGTTCTGTGCAGCTGGAGGTATGTTCCTTCTCCTATTTGCCGTTCATCTGCACTGTTCTACTCACCCACTGATATCATCCTTTTTTTTAGACATCTGGGCGTGGGAGAGGCAAATGCCCTCATACTTCCTTTATGGGCCTTTTATTTGTTTGGATCTGGTACATTGACTGCTCTGACACTTATTCTGAAATTTATTGTCTTCCTTCTGTTATTTCCTTCTGTGGATTTCCCTTTCTGAATCCATTCTCTTTTCTTTGCTGTCATTTAGATCAGTCTGATGCTTCTTTGATGTTTTTTTTTTTTTCACTTATTTTTGCATAGACTGCCCCGATGGGTTTTCAGTCTATCAGACTGTCTTAACTTTTGCCTGGACCACCCTCTCGGGTTTTCAACCCATCAGACTTTTATTTGTATCCTAAATTTTGCACAGACTGCCTTTTGCTTTTCAGTCTATCGGGATTTTTTTTATGCGATGCAAGCGAACAAGAAATGTATACGGCCATGTATGCATGATACAAATGTAATTTCAAATAGACTTAGGGACATTTTAAACGCACAGAGCCAAGTATTCAATCATTCATTCATTAATAACGTTTTAGCGTAATATACATCAAAGATGAAATAAAGTTAGGGACAGAATCAGTAATGGTATCTGCCTCGATCAAACTCACAGCTACCATCAACTGGTCTTTACAGATTTTCCCGCTGATGGTGCTCACCCAGTTACCCTGACTTTTGCATGGACTACCTTTTCCATTTTCGATCCACCGGATTGTCTTAATTTTTGTGTGGACTACCTATTTGGTTTTCGATCAACCAGACACTTTTTTTTGCTGTGACATCCGAGCCTATCTTGGTTGACGGGGTTGACGGCTTGGTCCCTGTCTTTCCTAGTAGGATTGCTTCTACCTCACAGGTTGATGGCTACTATGTTTCCCTAGTGCGTGCTCTGACGTCGGTTCAATGTCCTTGCTAGGCAAATAGTAACATGCCAATTTAAGCTATATAGGCAGCTAGTGTTTTTGATAGAATCCCTGCGATGGATTTGTTGATTGCTTTCGTCGCTCCGTTGGCTTGTGGCTGATGAGGAGATGATGAGCGATGCCTCAGCCCTTTACTCCAAAATAACTACACTATTGCCCCTTGAAATCATGGCCTTTTGTTGGTCATAACAGAACGTGGACCTCTGTATTGTGCAAATATGTCTCTCTTTTTTTTTTTTTTTTTGCACCGATGGATAACTCTGCTCCCATCCACTTTGTGTACCGGATGGTTATCGCTGTGAACCAATGTTTGTCTGTCATGAGTAGTCTTATTTTTCTAGAGACTTCAGCTTTTCCTGCTGTGGTCTTCCCCCTCTTTACCTGGTCTGAGTCCGTGGAGTTTCTGTTTGGCCGACTTCGCCCTTAAGTCCTTTAGAATCCAGCGTTCATTAATTTTACTGTCGACCCCAGGCATGTCGCGACAAGATCAGGTGGAGGCTATTACGCACTTTTGAAGTGCTTTCACAATTTCTTTTCTCTCGTCAGGCGTGAGGTCTTTCGAGATGGATACCATTTTTGGCTTATCATCTATCCTTAGATTCATTTCATACAATGATGCATCATGTATGCTAAAGACATTAAATGAATGTTTATATGTATGCAAAGATCCATCCGAAAAAATATCGCACAAGTAATTGAAATCAAATTACATAAAATTAAATGCCCTATGAGCTGAATTGTTCGCACAATAGATAATAGTAATAATAATAATAACAAAACAAACAAAACAAACAAGTACATCAAAACAATTATCATCCTCCACATGCAGAGGGTCTTCTGTCATTGCGGCATCATGGCTTTCAGAAGTTTGTGCCCCGGACTAGCCGAAATTGGGTAGGGAATTGTTCTGAACGTTCGGCTTCAAGGATGGTTCCATCATGTCTTCCTCGGTGACCAACTGACGAATGGCCTTTATTAGCTGAGTGCAATCATTGGTGTGGTGGCCTACTGTCACATGGTAGGTGCAGTAGTTTTCTTTATCTGCTTCAAAAGGAGGAACATGGGGCTTCAAACTTTGTAACAAACCAGCCTTCCTGCATTTGGCAAAAATGCGGCCCAAGGGTTCTGCCCATGGGTTAGTGAGCCTTTATGGAGTTCTTGATTGCCCCCCTGGGTCACTGCTGCCACATCCACTTGTGTTGCTTGGTCTAATGGTGCTGACTTAGCTGGTTTTGAACTAGATTCGGATGATGTAGTCGTGGAGTTACCAACCTTGTACCCTTATGTATATCCCCAGTTACCTTGATAAGCGCCCAAGCTTTGTCTACTTATATGCTCTTCTTCTTCGTATCTCTCGATATGCTTTACAAAGTCCACAACATCATTGAAGGAGTGGAACCTCTTCAGCTTCATTTTTTTCCTTGTAAAGTGTCAAGCTACCATCAACTAACTTCATAATTAAAGATTCCAGTTTGGGGGCACCGTCTACCAATACCTGTACGTCCATCCATTGATGCGTGGTAAATACACACACTAATAGAAGCAAGTGTACTTCGTCGCTCAAGTAATATAAAGTAAGTAGAGTATCGATCACACAAGGACTAACTATTCTAACCCTAAATATAGTCGGATTTCTATTAATCTAGGCGGAGAGAATAATGTATCTTTGATTTTGGATTGTTAATTAAAATTACTGCTAAAAACAATTAAATTAAAATTAAGAATGTAATAAAATTGTATAAGAGAAATTGATGAGGAAGCTAACTAAGGCATCCGGTTTCACTTAGCATTAATTCTAGCAATATTTTATATTATGCAACTAATTCGATTAAATTCCAAAATGGCAATTTCCATAAATAATAAATACCGGTTAGGGCTATCAATTCTAATTCTTAACCTAAACACTTAAACCTCTCAGTTCTAAGCATCAAGCCAGAAAGCATTAAGTTTAAGAAATCCTAGCACTAACTAGTGAGCCACTAGAGCAATGGTCATGCAAAAGTCGCGTTGTATGATTCCGTTAACCTAGTCCTTTGGTTAATTATAGATTAACTATGAACATTGGAATTGATGGTCACGCATCCAAAGCATTAAACATACACAACACAATATTGGAAAATAATACGAATGAAATTGCATTTAACATAAAATAATTACATGGAACAATTGCTAAGATCCACCATAGCCTTAGCTATGGTGGAATTAGTTCATGTCTAAACTAATTACACAAAAATGGATTAAAGAAAACATGGTAAGGAGAAGGTTTAGAGAAAACTAGAATCAAAGTGGCTGATGTACGAATCGTTGAGATGAAAAGATGAATGCTCCTCCAAACCCTAGCTCCCAAGAACACGTTCTCCGAATCCACTCTTCCAAGAGAGAAAGTAAGAAAAAAATCTGAAAAACTAAACTCTAAAAACTTAAGACTAAAACTAAAACTGAATAATGAATCCTCTCCTATTCTAACTCTCCCCCCTAAAACAAAAAGGGAAGAAGAGTTCTCCTAAGAGTCGAAAACCCTTCCTTCTTTTAATGGAATTACCAAAAAAAAAAAAAAAAGAAAATATTCCTCCTTTGATAAGGAGTCCATTAGCTATCAAGATTTCTCAGCCAAAAGACTTCTATCTCTCTCCTTAATGAGACTAAACCCGCAGGTTTTCCTTGGCCCATCATGAATGGAGGCCCAAATCACCAAATTAGCTTTGAAACTCCAAAATCAGCACCTCCCAGGGCATGGTCATGCCTTAGGACTGCTCTTGGACTGTTTTAAGTCAATTTCGCTCCCTTATCATGCACTTTTAGCTCCATTCTCTTCTTAGGAGTCCTAACAAGGAAAATACATAAAAAGGAAGTAAAATATGCCTTAAATAAATAGAAACAATTCAATTAAAGCACAAAAATAAAGGTAAAATAAGTATATAAAATAAACTTATCATCCATCTCTTGTAATATGTAGAGAAGGATTCATTAGGCCTCTGACGGATTTTTTCCAGATCTTCTAGTGTAATTTCAACCTAAGTACATGGTGCGGCTATGGTTTGGTGTCTTCAAATACCACTTAGCGGCTGTGCCTTGCAGAGTTGTTGGGAACAAATTCAGCAAATGGACCTTCCTGATCCCCAAGCTAGACATAATTCTCACGTAGCTATCAAAGTGAGCTTTCGGCAGACCTTTCCCAGTGTACAGGGGCAAATACAGCATCTGAAACCCAACCGGGGGTGGCTCTCCCCCCTCTGCTAATAAAGTAGATGGATCCGCACACTTAATCGGATGGTAGTGCACCATTTCCTTTAGCTTCGGCAACAGTGCCTTAAAATCAGAGAATTTTTGCTTAAGGCGCCTTTCGGTGGCTGTCTCAATAGAGGCCTCTCTAGCCCTTTCAAAGGCCTCATCTTCCTTAGAATGATGATCAACTTCCCGGGGTGGAATGACCATCCTACTGCTGCTAGGGATGTTCCTTCATGAATTAGGGCCCCCGTGAATGACATTTCCTTCGTTTTTGACTGGGGCTTGGGCTTGCTGACTAGTCTGGCCCATAGCAGCAGTGACTGTAGTCTGCACTTGCTCCCTGATGGTAGCTTTGAACTGATCAAAATTCGGAAAAGCAGTCATGAATGCATTCATGTCAAAGAACAGATTTCCACTATTCCCATCTTGAGCCATTTCTGTTCTGCTTGCTTCTTCCAACACAAACTGACTGTCAACTGGCAAGGAAGGCAACTGTCCCCCAAACTCTTACTCTGAATCTGTATCTGAACTGACCCTAACACTTTCCACGGTGACTGATTATGTCTGAGCTGATTGAACTGACTAACTAGACCCTGATCTGACTCATACTAGTTGCTTCGAAGTTCAACTCCAAACTACACATTCAGCACAGGGTTAGCATCACGGATGAATGTCATGACCCTAGCCACAACATACTAAGTGGCATGCATGCTATGATCATGGGATGATCGTGATCAAATGATGTTTCATGAATGAAAATGATAATGGATATGGCTTCCTTTGTTTTTATTTTGGACATTCCAAGAATGCCTAAAACTATGCAAAAGATAATGCAAGAATCATCGCGTGTGGACCGTCACATGGACAGAGGTTTGACGCCTTTGGGGCACCTAATGGATGTTATGAAATGGTCGCACATGTACCGACACACGGATAGGGGTTTGACTCTTTGTAGGTTAAAATTAAATGGCATGAAACTATCACATAGAAGCTGTTCAGAATTCTGATGCTTTTAGGGCATCTAATATGGAATGATGTTGTAAACAAGTCATGTGTAAGTAAGGACACGGATAGAGGTTTAGCGTTCGTGGAACACCTTGCATGAATTGGTGATGTTATGAAATGTTCCTATGTGCATAATAATTTAGCACTTCGTGGAGTATCTCGAATGGGTTATTAATGTCATGAGACAATTCCAATGTGGATCGCGACAAACAAGCAAGGTTTTGGCGTTACCGTGATGCCAACAACAAATGGATATGAAATGGAGATGATGTAATGTTATGTTATCGCGCAACTTGCCACACTACCAGACCTATGATCTTTATGATCTTCTAGTGAATGATATGATATAGTGGAGTGGCCAAATGCGAACCGGTACACAGGCGGACCACGGGTAGTTTTGGGGTACCCGACATGGTATGAAATGAAATGATCATGATAGGCATTCTCAGAACGTCCCTTGTTTAGATGGAATGGAATGAAATGGCATGAATGTGTATGTCACACAAAATGCAAGTGGCTGCAAAAAAATATGGTTAGGATGCGTGACACATGGGATGATGTCGTGTATGCTTTATGGAAATGTTGGCACACGAGATGTACATATATGGCACACAAGTAAAATGTCGTGGCTGCACAAACACGTGGTTAGCATAAATGCCGTACATATGCATATGTGTTAAAGATAGCTGCATGAAAACATGGTTAAAATGGCACACGGATGATTATGCTTGTTTGATGCTTCGTGAAAAGGTAAAAAGAAAACCATCATGACAAACGTTAGCACATGCAAAAATATGCTCTCCCTTCCAACCTTATTTCTCCTTTCGATTGGTCTTGCATTCTTCCTAGGTGTTAGGTCTCTTTGGCATCTACGGAGGATACCAAAGGTGCACACTCAATTATCCAATTTTAATTTTATGTTTTGGTAATCCTAAGGGAAGTTACTAAGCCATTACATATGGGCTAAAGTCAAACCAAGGGTCGTACAGGTCCCCATAGCGAATATACACTCCTAACCGTAGAACACGATATAAGGTCATGCAGTGCTATGAGTGGTTTACCCCGTCGGGTGCCTCCAATCCTGGCGAAATAGGTAGGCCACCTTCTTGAGTAAACCGGGCTGATCAATGTATTTGAGGGGTTGAGAAGAAGAAAATGTCATGATATGCAAAGTATGAATAAATACGGTATTTACAAACTAGTAAATGACTACAAGCGAGGTTATATTTCAGCAGTTACCTAAGTTCCTTAAGTTTTTATAAAAATATTTTTAGGAAACTTTTATCCCCAGTGAAGTTGCCACTATGAGAAGATGACATGATCGGACGTGGCGAAGCGGACTGGGGAACCGGGAAAGCGGTTGTTTTGTGGTTTTGGCAGAAAAGCGGGTTTTTTTTCTCTTGCTTTAGGGAAAACCACTTTTTCTTTTTAGAAATTCCTTTTGTAGAAAACATTTTCCCATTTTATTACTTAAAGACCTCGAAACCTAAATTCCAAAATCAGTGACAGAGTCGCCACCCGGATCAGCTCATCTAGGAAATTCTGGTACAGCTCCCTACCGAGCGTCGACTCCCGTACCTAATCCAGAGATTCAGAGTTTGGGTAACTTACCTATTCAACCATGAGCTTGTATTCATTTACAATTTATATTACCATATTTATTCAATTTATTATCTTTCTCTACCCAATTACGTTTATTTATCAGCCGCGATGCTCAAGCAAATGATAGAAATAAATCACAGAAAAATAAATCATACATCGAAATTATACAAAAGAATGATAGAGTCTGCTTATATAACCAAATTGAATAAAGATAAAAACTCTCGTCCTCACATTACAAGTGCCTAGAATGCACGATTATCTAAAAATTTACAAACACCTAAAATACACGAATTAATTTATTAATTACACCAAAAATAATAAAAAAGAAAAATAAATGATGCAAAACGGACAGTTAGCACAGTTTATATCACAAACACAAACTGGACTCACAACAGGACAGAATTGGGATTTTTAGGAATAGGGGCATGCATTTAAGGGGTAACCGGGTGGACTCGGCCAGCCTGCCCAGTTAGACCTGGAAAACGGTTTTGAAACGCCCTGTAGATTTTGTGCTGAAAAATAATTTTGGAGAATTATTTGGCTTGATTTCATGCAAATTTTCATATTTCAGTGGGTCTGTTATTCCGGAACTCGGGGTTCCATTCGTGCAGGTTTCCTAATTTTTACAAACATCTAGGGTCTGAAAGCAGTAAACACACCAAAAACAGTTTGAATCCGGAAACAGCATCGCACGATGACGTCCATATGGGTCGTTCTGTGATTCCGTCTCTTTTTGAAGACTACAACCGTAAGGCTATAACTAGAGCCGCACGGCTATAATTAGAGTCGTGCCACTATAATTTAGGGTCGTGCGGTTGTAATTTCCAAAACCCGAAAAATAGTTTTCTCATTTTTCGAAAATCGCTATTTTGCTCGTTTTCAATGTTTCCCGAGGATTTTTATAGGGTTCGGGGGTCCGCTAATACTGGACTACGGATCTGATTCATATCAAACAATCCCGAAATTCAGAAAATAAAATCAAGGAAAAATTGAAAATCTAACACTGTTACGTACAGAAATCCGAAAACCAAAGTTTAATAACGTACGAATGTGTTTGGCTGAAAAACATCACAACAGAATGCATAAAAAGGGAAAACGGGCAGTTTTTGGTGGATTAGGCATTCTCAGGTTTTTGCCCAGGAGGAACATAGCCGTGTGGCTCTGTTCTAAGGAAACATAGCCGTGCAGCTGTGTTAACATAGCCGTACGGCTCTGTTCGGGTAGCCGGTTTTCTGAAAATGGAGAAAATAGAGGAAAAATCCATAGAAAACGTAATGAACACAATTTTAAGGCCTCTCGGAGTTTATCTTGATGTTGTTCAAGTGTATTGGATATTCAGAAATGGATTAAAAAGCGAGAATGTGCTTCGAATCCTTGAACGTTCCGAAATCCCAAAAACGAGTCCCGAACCAATCCGGACGAATGAGCACTGGTCTAGACTTGTCATAGGATGATTAGGGTATAAGTGTAAGCTTGGAATTCACTTTCTCTCTTTCTCTCTTTTTCTCTTCTTCTTCCTCACTTTCTGTTTTCTTTTTGTTTTTTTGTAACTCTTTGTTTTTGGCCGAATCTTTTTTTTTAAATCCTTCCTTTTTTTTATTTTGATTTTTAAGCTTTTATATCTCACACCCCATAATCATTTCAAGAATTAATGAGCCTTTTACTTTTTTCTGGATTTCAGCCGCTTTCCCTCTCTTTCAGTTAAGTTGCTATGCTTTGCAGAGCAAGTTGATTGACCCACTAGAGCTGGGGCCGATTCCGTAAAAAAACAACGCTCACCCTATTACCCTAAAATCAATCGGGGGACCTTTCTTGGGGTTTTGGATCGAGGATAGCTCGGTTTTTTGAGTGTTCGAGGCGTTCCAGGCGACCTTCTGCTTTTTTCCAAGTCCGACTGCTTAATAGAGGTAACAAAGGGTTCTCATCACAGAGGTCGGGAAAACCCGTGCTCACACCCACATAGATGAGAGCGTTGCCAAAGCGTCTGCCATCTAGTTGTCTTCTTTGCTTGAACTTGTATCGACTAAATGTTTCGATATGTTGCCACATGGATTCTAGATACGGTCGTAGTGACTCCTCCTTGATTTCCCATTCTCCTATGGCTTGGCGAATGACCAACAAAGAACCTCCAACCATCAATACGTCATTTGCCCCTACAGTAATTAGGGCATCAATACCAAATAAGCATGCTTTATATTTTGCCATGTTGTTAGTCATGAGGAATTCCAAACGCTTGGACAGTGGGACAATCTCTCCTTCTGGGGTAGCGTTGATAACTCCCAAGCTATATCCTTGCTTATTTATAGCCATATAGAAGTACATTGTACATCTTTTTAGTTCCACTTCAATCATCGTAATCTGTTCATCTGGAAACTCTAAGTTCTCCATATATTCCAAATCTAACGATTGATTCGCCAAGAATTCTACTACTACTCTACCTTCCTAGTCACGTACTTAATGTCGAATTCGGATAACAATAACAAGCACCTGGATAACTTCCCAGCCAATGTTGGTGCCTTACAAAGATACTTCATTAGATCCACTTTGGCCACTGCTAATATCCTATAGGACTAGAAATAGTGTCTCAGCTTCTCTATCAGCCAAACCATAGTTGTGCAGGTCTTCTCTAATATGGTGTATTAGGTCTCGTAGTCCAATAGCTTTTCACTCAGGTAGTAAATAGTATGCTCCCTCTTGTCATCTTGCTCATGTACAAGCATTGCCCCTACTGAAGTTTCTTCAATGGCCAGATACAAGATTAAAGGTTTACTTGGTGTCAGAAGTTTCAACACAAGTGGATTTGTTAGGTAAGCCTTTATTCTATCAAAAGCGATCTGGCACTAAACATTCCATACTACAGGCTGTTGTTTCCTGAGGAGTTTGATGATAGGCTCATAAATTGTAGTCAATCTGGCAATGAACCTGCAGACATATTAGAGTGACCCTAGGAATGATCTGACTTCTTTTTCAGTTTTTGGCATTGGCATATCTCGGATGGCTGTAATTTTTTCTGATCCATCTCAATTCCCCTTTGGCTGACTATATACCTCAGAAGCTTACCTAAAGTGACTCTGAATACATACTTCTTCTGGTTAATTCGGAGGTTATACTTCTCAATCCTGGTAATCAATCTATCCTGGACAACGCGGGGCTCTTCCTGGGTCATGGATTTGGCCAACATGTCATCGACATATACCTCAACTTCTTTGTGGATCATGTCATGAAGAAGTGTAGTGACGGCCCTTTAGTAAGTGGCTCCAACAATCTTTTGTCCGAATGGCATCACTGTTGGTTATGTCCTAGTCCCGAGGCATTGGTCCTTGTATTTGTATTATACATTTGTACAATATTATTGGATTTAATGTATCGTACAATTTGTGTAATTAAATAAAGGCATTAATCACTTTATTATATATCTAGTGCTATGTTTTAAATAGAGTATCCAATGGACATATCTATATCCATGTTGACAAGTGTCGTGCACTTAGCAGTACGACCATGGATAGGGAAAACGATATGACCATAAAGTCATCCATAGTCTGTTCCAGTCATGGGAATGAACGTAACTAGAGACTATCATTAGCTTGGTTGTATGGCGGTGTCTTACCAGCCATTGGACATGGGATGTCAACCAAGTTAATGGGTACATGCAAAAGGGCATGGTATAAGATAGATCCAATAAACGAGAAATCCACATGGTATAGTATCACAAGTGATTCTCGTATAGTACTTGTATGGATCCTTTGACCTAACCATATGATGGTGCTGCATGTGAAGTGGCATACTTTGGGGTATGCCTAAAGGGCCTAAAATAGGGTGCCAAGTATGGATACATTCGGGTATGTCAGTGAACATGGCAATGCTATGGATATGTAGAAGGGAATGTCACTCAGTAGTCCACTGAGAAGATATCACCGGCCTGTTGATGAATGCAAGTGATAAGAGTGTGGCCATACCCAAACAAGTTGGAACTTGTTTGTGAACATCAGTTCATTCGCGATCAAGTAAATGTTCGGACAAAAAAAGAGGGTGATCAATCCATGCCTTTGTGTTGGACACCAATATCAATGACATGGGATATACAAATTTAAACTACAGGGCTACTATTATAGTTGGACTGCTATCTCCGTCTTAATTGGGGGCTGCAATGGCTTGCTAGAGTCCACCTACAGTCTATGGGCCATAGGCCCACTGCCAACATAAAGACGGGCCCACAAGATCGTACACATTGAACGTCTGAGCTCGAACTAAAAGATCAATCGTATACTTGGTGTATACACGCTGGAGAGAGAGGATACCATTAATTATATTATATAGATCAATTGGATTGATCAAAATAATATAATTAATTTTGTATTAGCCTTTATATAATTAATTCAATGAATTAATTTATGAGATTATTTCCTAGGTGTAAATAATTTCACATGTATAGGTTTACATGTGATTAATTCTATTGAAGTCTAATTTAATTCCATGGTTAAATTAATTGGTCAAATTAATTTTAATTTAAATGTATGTAATATATATTATATGGTATAATATATAAACATACATGTTAGATTGAAATTACATTTACAATTAAGTTGGACCAAAAGAATTAATGCAGATTTGGGCTTATAGGAGAAAAGCCCGCATATAATTAAAGGAAATTGGGCCGAAATTCAACAAGTTAATTTTGGCCATTAAGGGTTAAAAACCCTTGAATATTTCGGCCAAGTGACAAGGGAATGATAGCAGAAAAATTCTAGCCACCACATTTTCTCTTTCAGTTGATTGAATCGCTAGCATGAGTTCAAGTTCGATATCCGTTCGTGTACGAGAACATGGAGGAAGCCTACATTGATTTCTGCAGCCATCTCTAGTAAAGATTTTCTGGTGAGAATCCAATCTTCCTTTATTTTATTTTGGTTTTTTTATTTCCACTTCAATTGCTCCTAGGCACAGATTTGAGCAAATCAACATGTTCTTCCTCTTTATCGATTGATTTCTGGTGAAAAATCCCAACAGTGGTATCAGAGCTGGCATTTGATCCTTGGAAATCAATAACAGGATTGAATGCCTTATTTTGAAATTGGTGATTTTGTTTGGGATTCTTTGTTTAGGGTTTCATGATTTCTCCCCTTGATTTTTCAATTGGAAAATTAATATGCATATTGGATATGTTGTTGGATTTAATTTTCTGTTGATTGGTTGTTTATTGGCCTTTGGTATTGTTGTATTTTTTTTTTAATCATGGCTGTTTTCACGCATACGGGACTGCCAGCGGCGAAAACTGCACCAGCAACTGCTACTACTAGGGCAACTCTGTTGCCCTAGCTGCAGCGGGCTGAGCCTTGTTTTGGTTTTGGCGAGTTTTGGGCCCGAGGCCCAGTTTTAAAATTTTAATAGGTTTTAAAATTTTGTGTGTTTAAATTTTCTGTAATTTAAATGCACATGATTTCTTGAATGAAATTTTAATTTTATTCATGAGATATTAATTTTGGAACTGAATATGGTATAATTGAAATTGGTTCGGGTTTTTTTGGCACAATCACCCCAACGGCTAATTTGGATTCATGGTTTCCCAATTCTAGTGGGAGTAGTGTTCTGCCTGGGCTGGAGGCCCAACGTCCATTAAGGGCTAGAACTATGATGTGCCAAAATTGGCGATTTCAAAATAATGGCTAAGGACATAATTGAAATGGGATTAATTCATAGATTTTTAACATGTTTATAAATTGATGTATGATTAAATGTCTGTATGGATGCTGTTGGGCCTTATTCAAGTTGGATTGTATTTTTCTTTTTGGGTAAATACGGCATGCATGCTGTTTTCTTTTTTTATGTAATTTTATTTTATTCGTTTATTATAAAATAATGTAAAGAAAAAGGCCATTGGAGAGGCAAGCCCAGAAGGAAGAAGAGGAGGCCCACCTGGTGTATTTTCTAGTATAGGTTTACTAGAATTATATTAGGTTGTCATATAGGCCTATAGCAATCCATTATTTATTTAATTATGTTGTATTTATTTACATGTATGAATGTATGATCCAATCTCACTTTCACCCGCTTATGCATCTAAGCCGTTATTAAAATGAATCTAATAACCAAAAGGAAATTAATAAGTTGCTTAAAAGTGCTTCCCTCATTCAAAACCAACTCGAAGTGGGGATAGGCCAGTTGTAGACCATGCCCTCGCAGGATACACTAAAGTATCATCATTTTGTATTGGGTTGGAGTATTGGTTACTCTAACACTTGGATGGAGGTTTGGGCTTAGCATGGGCAGTAGGATTCTCCTGGCCCTAAGCACAAATGGGTAAGTGCCAACAAGTCCATCAAAATGAGAGTCCTTAGGTTGGGATTGAACGTCGTTCCTACCTAAATAATTAGGGTATAGTTTTTCCAAGCCCTCGTCTGGCTATATCTTAAGGACATATGGATCTCGGCCCATGAGCCCAACAACTTGAGTTAATTAATAACATGATTCATTATTAATTAAATATGGGAAAAACAAAGTAAGTCCTTTATTAACACTCTTATAATTTTTCTGTGTAGTAACCAAATGGCAACAAAAGAACTGAAGGATAGTTCTAAAATAAGAGTATAAAGAATATATGCTTGAAAGGCCTGTACCGACTGCACCAACGGGGCTTAATCCACCGGTTGCCCAGCTGAAGGAATACGAGGTGCACGTAAAGGATAATAGGGACGTGACATGCTTAATGTTGGCGTGTATGGTCCTTGAGCTGCAAAAGCAGTTCATGAACCATCAGGCCTTTACTATGATAACAACTCTTAACAAAATGTTTCAGGAGCAAGCTCGTCCAGAAAGGTACCTGACCAACAAGGCATTCCACTCCTGTAAGATGGGGGCTAAGACATCTTTAAGCGCATACGTGCTTAAGATGAAGGGCTATCTAGATACTTTAGCCCGTCTTGGATCGCCTATCTCACAGGAGCTGGCGGTTGGCACGATACTGGCTTCCTTGTCGGATTCTTATGATCAGCTCATCCTAAACTATAACATGCAAGGGATGAGCCGTACTGTTAGTGAGCTGCATGGGATGCTCAAGCTCATTGAACAGTTGATCAAGAAGACTCCGAAGGTACTACTGGTCAACAAAATCAACCCTCCTCTTGCTAAGGACAAGGCCAAGGCCAAGGCTAAAAAGGCTACGGTCCAGGCCAAGGCCAGTCCTGAGGATGTCTGCTTCAGGTGCAAGTAGGTAGGGCATTGGAAAAGATCGTGTCCCAAACTATTGGGAGAGCAGAAGAAGATCCAGGGTGCATCTTCATCAGGTATTTATGCCATAGATATTAACCTCACTGTTTCAACATCCTGGATATTCAATACTAGATGTGGTTCTCACATTTGTTAAATGTGTAGGGACTTAAGAACAAGAGATCACTGGGATCTGGGGAGGCAGACTTACGGGTCAGAAATGGAGCAAGGGTAGCTGCCTTAGAGATCGGCAAGTACCAACTTATGATGCCTAGTGGATTGGTTTTAATACTGGAACAATGTTATTTTGTACCTGCAATGTGCAGGAATATTATTTTTATTTCAGTTTTGGATATTTTTGGATTTAAATTTACTATTGGTAATGGTAGAATTGGTTTATCTAGAAAGGGATTATTTTATGGAGAAGCTCTATTAAATAATGGCTATTTTATAGAGAAGCTCTATTAAATAATGGCTTATATATCCTGGATTTAAATGAAACCAATCATGTCTGTAATATAATACTAAGAGGGTTAAGCCTAACGAACTTAATCCTGTTTACCTTTGGCATTGTCGTTTAGGCCACATAAACAAGAAATGCATAGCTAGGCTTCACAAAGCTAGAATCCTAGGATCATTTGACATGAAGTCACTTGATATATTCGAGTCTTGTTTATGTGGTAAAATGACTAAAGCGCCTTTTAGCAAGAAAGCTGAAAGGGCTACTGGCTTATTAGACCTAATACATTTAGACATATGTAGGCCTATGAGCTCAGCTACCAGAGGTGGACATCTATACTTCGTCATATTCACGGACGATTTTAGTAGATATGGCTATGTCTATCTGATGCAACATAAGTCTAAGACCCTTGATAGGTTCAAGGAGTTTAGGAATGAAGTAAAAAACCAGCTAGGCAGAAATATCAAAGCCCTTCGGTCAGACCGAGGAGGCGAGTATATGAGCCTAGAGTTTGACTCATATTTAAAAGAGCATGTAATCATTCCACAGCTCACTCCTCCAGGAAAACTGCAATGGAATAGGGTGTCTGAACGGAGGAAAAGGACCTTGTTGGACATGGTCCGCTCAATGATGAGTCAAGCCTCTCTCCCAATAAGTTTATGGGGATACGCTCTTAAGACAGCAACTCTCATTTTGAATAATACTCCGACTAAGGCTATGGAAAAGACCCTATATGAGATATGGACAGGCAGGGCACCCAATGTGTCTTTCCTACAGATTTGGGGCTGTGATTCACATGTCAAGAAATTGACTAGGGGTAAACTAGAACCCAAAATGGACAAATGCCTATTTATGGGCTACCTAAGGGAAACCAAAGGGTATTACTTCTATAACCCCACTGAGAACAAGGTGTTTGTGGCACGAAAGGGGGTCTTCCTTGAAAAGGATTTCATTTCTAAGAAAGATAGTGAGAGCAATGCTGAACTCAGGTAACTTTAGAGCTCACAAATTCTTGAAGAGGATAACGCGGAGACCATGGTGGAGCTTCCATAGGAGGAAGCACCGACCCAAGTCACACAAGGACCTAGAAGGTCTAGTAGGGATCGTCGGAACTAGAGATATATGGGTTTCTTGTCACCGATGATCACACTCTTCTCATCTTCGATGAGGAAGAGCCCAAAACTTACAAGGAGGCTGTAGCTAGCCCATAGTTTGCCAACTAGCACAAGGCCATGGAGGAGGAGATGCAATCCATGTACGATAATCCGGTTTGGAACCTAGTTGATCCACCTTCGGGTGCTAAGGTGATAGGTTGCAAGTGTTGCTATAAGCTAAAGGCTGACAATACCTTCAAGGGGCGGCTGGTAGCGAAAGGTTTTAGACAAGTCTATGGAATAGACTATGATGAAACTTTCTCGCCAGTTGCTATGCTCAAATCCATAAGGATCCTGCTGGCCATAGCCGCTTGGTACGACTATGAGGTCTGGCAGATGGATGTCAAAACCGCTTTCCTCAATGAAAAGCTACTCTAAGATGTATACATGACACAGCCTGAGGGTTTTGTTGATCCAAAGCATCATGGAATGGTATGCAAGCTTCAAAGGTCCATTTATGGATTGAAGCAAGCATCCTGAAGTTGGAATCTTAGATTCAATAAAGCCATAAAGGAATACGGCTTCATATAGAATGAAGATAATCCTTTTGAGTATAAAAGGATTAATGGGAGCCTTGTCACTTTCCTGGTATTATATATGGATGACATCCTTCTTATTGGAAGCGACATACTAACACCGCAAGGAGTAAAGCAGTGGTTGTGTAAGTGCTTCTCAATGAAGGACTTAGGCGAGGCCGAGACGATCCTAGGGATTAGGATCTATAAGGATAGATCCAATCGGCTTCTGGGCCTAAGTCAGGCCATATACATAGACAAAGTTTTGAAAAGATTCATCATGGATCAGGCAAAGAAATGTTTCTTGCCAATGAGCCATGGGCTGAAACTTAGTAAGAAGAACTGTCCTAAGACAAGGCAAGACAAGGAGAACATGAAGTTGGTCCCATGTGCGTCAGCTATAGGGTTAATCATGTACTCCATGCTATGTATGAGACTTGATGTTGCATTTGCACTGAGAATGACAAGCCAATACCAGCAGGATCTCAGTGAGGATCACTGGAAGGCTATCAAAGCAATCCTAAAGTACCTTAACTGGACTAAATCAAAGCAATCCTAAAGTACCTTAACCGGACTAAGGATAGCTTCTTATTGTATGAAGGTTAGGAAGAGCTGTCAGTTACTGGGTACACTGATGCAAGCTTCTGGATCAACTAGGATAAGTACCAATCGTAGTCTGGGTATGTATTCTTGCAAAATGGTGGTGCTGTTAGCTGGAAGAGCTCCAAGCAGCAGAACATCGCGGACTCTACTATAGAAGCTGAGTACATTGTAGCATGTGATGTAACTAAGGAAGCTGTATGGATAAAAAAGTTCATCAATGATTGGAAGTAGTACCTACTATCAAGGATCCAGTTGATATCTTTTGTGACAAAAATGGGGCTATTGCTCAGGCTAAGGAGCCCCGGTCACACAAGAACACGAAGCACGTGCTTAGGAGGTTTCACCTCATATGAGAAATCACCGAGAGGGGTGACATTTCATTACATAGAGTGGTCACTGAGGATAATGTCATAGATCCTTTAACCAAGGCACTGTCTCAGCCCAAGCACAAGGGTCATACTAGATCCATAGGGATTAGGCCCATGCCTAGTTGGAACTACTGCAAGTGGGAGATTGTTGGATATAACCTAGTCCCGAGGCATTGGTCCTTGTATTTGTATTATACATTTGTACAATGTTATTGGATTTAATGAATCATACAATTTATGTCATTAAATAAAGGCATTAATCTATTTATTATATATCTTGTGCTATGTTTTAAATAGAGTATCCAATGGACATATCCATATCAATGTTGACAAGTGTCGTGCACTTGGCATTAAGACCATGGATAGGGAAAACGATATGACCATAAAGCCATCCGCAGTCTGTTCCAGTCATGGGAATGAATGGAACTAGAGACTATCATTAGCTTGGTTGTATGGCAGTGTCTTACCGGCCATTAGACATAGGACGTCAACCAAGTTAATGGGTGCATGCAAAAAGGCATGGTGCTGGATAGATCTACTAAACGAGAAATCCACATGGTATAGTATCACAAGTGATTCTTATGTAGTACTTGTATGGATCCTTTGACCTGACCATATGATGGTGCTGCATGTGAAATGGCATACTTTGGCATATGCCTAAAGGGCCTGTAATAGGGTGCCAAGTATGGGTAGCTTCGGGGTATGTCAGTGAATAGGCAATGCTATGGATATTCAGAAGGGAAGGTCACTTAGTAGTCCATTGAGAAGATATCACCGGCCTTTTGATGAATGCAACTGATAAGAGTGTGAACACACCCAAACAAGTTGGAACTTATTTGTCAGCATCAGTTCATTTGCAATCAAGTAAATGTCCGGACACAAAAGAGGGTGATCAATACATGCCTCTGTGTTGGAAACCGATATCAATGACATGGGATATAGAAGTTTAAACTACAGGGTTACGCTTACAGTTGGACTGCTATCTCCGTCTTAATTGGGGACTACAATGGCTTGCTAGAGCCCACCTATAGTCTATGGGCTATAGGCCCACTGCCAACATAAAGACGGGCCCACAGGATCACACACATTGAACGTCTGAGCTCGAACTAAAAGATCAACCGTATCCTTGGTGTATACACGTTGGAGAGAGAGGATACCATTAATTATATTATATAGATCAATTGGATTGATATAAATAATATAATTAATTTTGTATTGGCCTTCATATAATTAATTCTATGAATTAATTTATGAGATTATTTCCTAGGCGGAAATAATTTCACATGTGTAGGTTTACATGTGATTAATTCTATGGAAGTCTAATTTAATTCCATGGTTAAATTAATTGGTAAAATTAATTTTAATTTAAATGTATGTAATATATATTATATTTTATAATATGTAAACATACATGTTAGATTGAAATTACATTACAATTAACTTGGTCTAAAAGAATTAATTTAGATTTGGGCTTACAGGAGAAAAGCCCACTTAAAATTAAAGGAAATTGGGCCGAAATTCAGCAAGTAAATTTCGGCCATCAAGGGTTAAAAACCCTTGAATATTTCAGCCAAGTGACAGGGGAATCATAGTAGAAAAATTCTAGCCACCACATTCTCTCTTTCAGTTGATCGAATCGCTAGCACGGGTTCAAGTTCAATAGCCTTTTGGTGTAAGAGAACGTGGAGGAAGTCTACATTGATTTCGGCAGCCATCTCTAGTAGAGATTTTCTAGTGAGAATCCAATGTTCCTCTATTTTATTTTGGTTTTTTGATTTCTACTTCAATTGCTCCTGGGCACGGATTTGAGGAAATCAACCCATTCTTTCGCTTTATCGGTTGATTTCCGGTGAAAAATCACAACAATCACCCTGTAACATGTTGGGATTCGTCATTGGAAAAATAACGTGGCACAACGGAAATTACACCATTTAAATTTCCTAGAATCCACCTATCGTGTCCAATTACCATTGATTAGAATAAAAACAATTTGAATCAAGAGAGATTAAGTCACCGGATTCGTCTCCTCTAGAGACTGCTGCAGAATCGTTTCTTGAAATTACGATCTCCAAAGTTCGGTGCACGACCAACTATTGAGCGGGAGCCGGCGCTAGCCGAAGACACGAAGGAATGGAGGATTAATGCAGGGATTTTCGGCTATTTGGGGCTGCTATTGGTGGCTGAAAGCAATTAATTAGAGTTGAATTAGGTTTTTCTTCCTTAAGTGTGCCCTTATATAGACACCTTGTCTAATTGGGTTTTAATTAGGTTAATTAAACCCAAGCCCACTAGGATTATAATTACATAAATAAACTTTAATTAAAAAGTATATACTATGTAATTTAATTCCATTTGGCTAAATTTAATTACCCCTAAATAAAATTAAATCACACTTAAGTTAATACAATACATATATTTAATTTTCCTACTTAGGAAAATTATTTAATTAAATGTTTACTTTATGTAATTCAATTAATTGATAAATTAATTAATTAGATCATGTAAACTTATTAATTAAATTAAATTCAACCCAATGTCAATTAATTACCTTGACACCGAATGTCAACTAATTAATTAACGCATTCCTTCCAATGTACATTACATGTACAATTTCTATAAGTTCTAGCTCAGTTGATCTATGTGCACGATCCTATAGGTCTGTCTTTATGTTGGCAGTAGGCCTAAGGCCCACAGACTGTAAGTGGGTTCTAGCAAACCATTACAGCCCCCAATTAAGACAGAGATGCAGCAGTCTTTAGAAGACACTCACCCCGGTAGTAATCTCATAGTGTCCTCTGCCTAACGATATGGATATGAATAAACAAGAGGCATGGTGTCCGTCATCCTCTTCTGTTGTTTATTATATTTCTTGATCTTAAGTTGACTGATTAATCAAATAAGCAACCAACTTATTTGGGTATGGCCATACACTTATCAGTCCCACTCATCAAGTGGCCAATGATATCATCTCGGTGTTACCCGAGTGGCAATTCCATCACTTCATCGTCAATATCAACATGTTCACCGGTCCACCCAATCATACCCGTATTTAGCATCCTTTTACACACCTGTTAGGCATATGTCAGAGTAAACCGGATTCCATATCGATATTATAATGAAATCTGGTCTGAGGACAAAAGAGACCTACTCAAGAAAGACCTATGACCTGACAACCATGTGGCTTTCTTGTGCTGATCAATCCAGTCCCATGTCAACGACATGTACCTATATTCATGACTGACTATACAAGTACTATGGCTAGTTAAGAACTACCATACATTCATCAAATATACATGTCTGTGGTTCTATTCGTTCCCTCGATTAGAACAGACCTGGGATAGGTTTTATGATTATCAATCAATGGATACTCTACTCATATTATAGCACAAGATATAAATGAAATAGATTAATTACCTTTATTAATGTGACACAAATAATGTATTCATACAATGAGTCTTAATGTATAATACAAAATACAAGAATCCAATGCCTTAAGAACTAGGGCACACCAATAATCTCCCACTTGCACTAGTTCCAAGTGGGCATTGCCCTAATTCCTATAGATCTGGTATGACCGTCGTGCTATATCTGCAGCAGCACTTTGGTCAATGGATCGGTGACATTATTCTTGGTGTCAACCCTCTGCAATGATATGTCACCTCTGTTCACGATCTTCCGAATGAGGTGAAGTTTTCTGAGTACATGTTTGGATCTCTTGTGTGACCGGGGCTCCTTAGCTCATGCGATGGCCCCGTTGTTGTCACAAAAACAGCAACTGGGTCTAGGATAGTGGGTACTACGCCCAACTCAGTTATGAATTTCTTGATCCAAATGGCTTCCTTTGTGCTTCGTACTCAGCTTCCGTTGTAGAGTCAGCAATGGTGGCCTGCTTTGAGGACCTTCAACTAATGGCACCGCCATTCAGGAGAAAAACATAACCAGACTGTGACTGGTTCTCATCCTCATTGGTCTCAAAGCTTGCATCAGTGTAACCTGACACTACCAGCTCATCATGACCACCATACACTAAGAAAGCATCCTTAGTCCAGTTAAGGTACTTCAAGATTGCCTTGACTGCCTTCCAGTGTTCCTCACCGGGGTCCGACTGGTACCGGCTAGTCATACTTAGTGCAAAAATGACATTAGGCCTCATACATAACATGGATTACATGATAGATCCAATAGCAGATGCATAAGGGATCTTTTCATGTTCTCCCGGTCCTTGTTTGTTTTAGGACCATCTTTCTTACTCAGCTTCAACCCATGGTGCATGGGTAAGAATCCTTTCTTTACCTTGTCCATGCTGAATCTTTTCCGAACATTGTCAATGTACGTGACCTAACTTAGGCCTAGAAGCCGATTAGATCTATCTCTGTAGATCCTGATCCCTAAGATCGTCTTAGCTTTGCCTAAGTCCTTCATTGCGAAGCACCTACTCAACCACTGCTTAACCCTTTGCAGTGTTGGTATGTCACCTCCAATGATAAGGATGTCGTCAACATACAGCACTAGGACGGTGGAAACACTCCCGCTAACCATCTTATACACACAGGGCCTTTAACTTGAAACACCACTTGCAACCTATCACCTTAGCACCCGGAGGTTGATCCACCATGTTCCATACTTGGTTATCGTGCATAGATTGCATTTTAGCCTCCATGGCTTTACGCCATTGATCTGAGTGTGGGCTTTCAACAGCCTCCTGATAGGTCTTGGCCTCCTCTTGGTCAACGACCATAAGGTCCCCATCATCAGTCACGAGAAAGCCGTACCTCTCTGGCTAATGACGTGTCCTACCAGACCTTCTAAGGTCCTGTACAACCGGTTCTGGTTCCTCAATTTCTTGAGTAGTCAGATCGGTTCCTGAAGCATCCTCAGCAGTAGCTACAGGAGTTTGTGAGTCTTGAACTTCTGAAAGTTCAACATTGCTCCCACTATCTCTCTTGGAAAGGAATTCCTTCTCCAAGAAGACTGCATTTCTGGCTATGAAAACTTTGTTTTCGGCCAAATCGTAGAAGTAATAACCCTTAGTTTCCTTAGGGTAACCCACAAACTGGCACTTGACAGATTTGAACTCGAGTTTGCCACTTGTCAATTTCTTAACATGTGCATCACAGCCCCAAATCTTCAAGAAGGAAACATTGGGCTTTCGGCCCTTCCATAGTTCATATGGTGTTCCCTCAACTACCTTGCTTGGTGTATTATTAAGAATGTAAGCAGTTGTCTCTAAAGCATATCCCTAAAAGGAGACAGGGAGTGTAGCATGACTCATCATCGAGCGGACCATGTCAAGCAAGGTCCTATTCCTCCTTTCTGACACTCCATTCCACTAGGGTGTACTAGGAGGAGTGAGTTGGGATACAATCCCACACTCTCTCGAAACGAGTCAAACTCTTGGCTCAAATATTCACCCCCTCGGTCAGACCGAAGTGCTTTTATTTTCTTGCCAAGTTGGTTTTCTACTTCATACTTAAAGTCCTTGAACCTTTGGAGAGTCTTAGACTTATGCTTCTTCAGATACATATAACCGTATCTGCTGAAGTCATCCGTTACAGAAAACCAGATCTAGCACTAGTGCTCATTAGGCCACATACATCGAAATGTATTAGCTCCAATAGCTCTGAGGCCCTTTCAGCAGTCTGCTACAAGGCGCCTTTGTCATCTTGCCTCTCAAACAAGATTCGCATGTGTCATAAGACTAGATGTCAAATGACCCTAGCACTCCACTAGAGTGAAGCCTAGCTATGCGCTTCTCATTTATATGGCCAAGTCGACGATGCCAGATGTAAGTAGGATTAATTTCATTTTGTTTAATCCTTTTAGTATTTATGTTATAGATTGAACTTTCACGTTTTAGATCAAGGATATATAAGCTATTTTCAAGAGATGTTGTTCCATAAATAATATTGCCACATTGCATAGAAATTCTACCATGTCCAATATTAAATACGAAACCAGAAATATCCAACAAAGAAATGGAAATAATATTCCTATGCATCGCAGGTACAAAATAATAGTTTCTTAGTTCCAAAACAAGTCCACTAGGCATCTCCAAGAAATAATCTCCGATCTCCATGGCCTCAACCCGAGCACCATTTTCAACTCGAAGATCTACTTCTCCAGATCCTAATAATCTCCTATTTCTTAGACCCAGCACATTTGAACAAATGTGAGATCCACATCTAGTGTCTAAGACCTAAGATGTAGAAATAGCCAGATTAATCTCAACAACATAAATACCTGAAGCAGCAGTTTTTCCCTTCAGTTGCTCCCTTAGCTTTGGACATGAGCTCTTCCGGTGCCCCTTCTCATGACACCCATGGCAAACATCGTTAGGAGAAGCAACCCTTGCTTTAGGTTCGGCCACCACCTTTTTGCCCTTAGCCTTGACCTTTTCGGCCTTAGCCTTGGCCTTAGATTTGGCCTTTCCCTTAGCAATGGGCGTATTGCCCTTGCTCACCAGCGATACTGCTCAGCAAGCTTGAGCCTGCCATGCAGCTCAACAACTGATTTATCCAACCCTTGCATATGGTAATTCATGATAAAATGGTTGTAAGACTTGAGAAGTGACCCGAGAATAATGTCTGTTGCCAAGTCCTGTGGAACTGGCGAGCCGAGGCGGGCAAGTGTATCAACATACCCCTTCAACTTTGGCACATAAGTGCTAACAGAAGTCCCAGCTGCCATCATAGTAGTGCAAAGTGCCTTAGTTGTCAGGTAATGTTCCTGACGAGCCTGATCTTGGAGCATCTTTTTAAGTTGATCCATCATCTCATAAGCATGCTCGTCCATAAACTGCTTCTGAAGATCAGAAGCCATGGTACCCAGCATAAGGCACGAGACATCTAGGTCATCCATCACATGCCGATCGTACTGCTCCACCATCGCCGTGGTGATGCCTTGACCTGTAGGAGGGCCAGCTGGTAAAGGAGCATTCAGTACATACTCCTTAGACTCTTGTCTAAGAACTATTTGTAAGTTCCTAGCCCAGTCCAGGAAGTTAGTCCCCGAAAGCTTCTCATTCTCCAAGAGTGACCTAAGTGAGAGTGAGTTGTTATTGGTTGCAACCATTTAAATTGCTTAAGTGAAATGGGATTATCTACATGGAAGAAATCATTGATTGAGTTAGAAATAAAGGACTTTTAAGCCAATTCAAATTAATAATCTGATTTTAATTTGTTCATTGGTGATGTTAATTGGCTGACTTGACCAAGAACCACAACTTATCAATGACTGGCCGAACTAAGGCTCGCTAACCAACCATTGATTCGTCTGGTAGGACAACATATCCAATTCTTCCACGAAGGACTCCTGGTTTGATGGGCTTATTGACACTTTACCCATTTGTGCTTAGGGCCCGCTCTGAGCTAATGCTACCCATGTTGAGTCAAACCACCATTCACATGTTAATCATACCAAGTATCCTAACCCTCGACGGCCCACCGAATACTACAATGTACCCAGCTAGGGGCATGGCGTACATTGCATCATCAATGGGAGGAAGAGGTGTGAATGTGGGAAGCACTTTTAAGCGACTCGATATTTTAATTTCCGGATTATAATTAAGTGATACGGCTTAGCATGCATAAACGCTGGTAATAATTTAGTGATCCATACATCCATATTATATGACAAATGCAATAGCATACTTAATTTAAAATAAATGAGATCCTATGGGCCTTTAATTACAACCTAATGAAAAACTAGATGTCCTATCTAATTCTTCATGAGCCGGACTGCAATCCTTCTGAGGCTCCCACCATGGGCTTTCTCCATTTGGGCCTTCCTCCATACTTGATGCAATTACAATAATTTTGTAAAATAAAATCTATTCTAAAATTACATCAAAATAAAAAAATGGCACGCAGGCCATATTTCCCAAAATTAAATTACAACCGATAATAATTTAGGGCCCATAGAACTCAACATAACATTTCAAACAAAGTACCTGTCGTGCACATACATACCAATATGATGCATGATCATGGCATTTCAAATTATAAATATAAATGTTAAGCCGAGTTACTTAGGGTGAAATCGCCAATTTTAACAAATGTGACTAAGGCCCATAAAGGCCCAATGGATAACATCCATAAATGCAAAATTAACAATTTTGCTCCCACTTGAATTTGGGTTGTCACAAATTTAAAATTTAGCTCTCCCAATTTTAACCGGTGTCACGGTTTATTGGGCCAATTTCATAAAGTCCAAATTCAATTTAATATGTAAACAATTAAATTAAATATGCATGCCAACAAAATAAATAATTTAAATACAAATTAATTAAAAAAAATTTAATTTAATTTGCATTAGGGTCCGGGATAAAAAAATACCCACAAAATCCAAAACCGAACCCAAAACCCGTGCACGGTGCAGCTGTCTAGGCAGGGCAGCAGTGCCGCTGCGCGGCAGCAGCAGCAGCAGCTGCTGCCGCTAGATGGAATTGTAATTTGCGATTCCATCCAGCCCAACAATTTTTTTTTATGTTTTATTTAATTTCTTAAATCATAAACATTCCAGCCAACAAATAAGAATGAATAATCAATAAAAAAATGGATTGAAAACCAATTGGGGAAAGAAATCAAAAACCCCAATCCAAAATTCTAGGATTCAACAAAACCAATTGAACAAAAAAAACCCTAAAATCACAAACTTGAAACCCATTCTTTCTTCAAGAACGCTTTTAAGAACCAATTCCAATCAATCTAATGGACAAAACCTAGGCTCTGATACCACTGCTGGGATTCGTCATTGGAAAAATAATGTGGTGCAACGGAAATTACACCGTTTAAATTTCCTAGAATCCACCTATCGTGTCCAATTACCATTGATTAGAATAAAAACAATTTGAAGCAAGAGAGATTAACTCACGGATTCGTCTCCTCTAGAGACTGCTGCAGAATCGTTGCTTGAAACTGCGATCTCCAAAGTCCGGTGCACGACCAACTATTGAGCAGGAACCGGTGCTAGCCGAAGACGCGAAGGAATGGAGGATTAATGCAGGGATTTTCGGCTATTTGGGGCTGCTATTGGTGGTTAAAATTTCCAGCAATTAATTAGAGTTGAATTAGGTTTTTCTTCCTTAAGTGTGCCCTTATATAGACACCTTGTCTAATTAGGTTTTAATTAGGTTAATGAAACCCAAGCCCACTAGGATTATAATTACATAAATAAACTTTTATTAAAAAGTATATACTATATAATTTAATTCCATTTGGCTAAATTTAATTACCCCTAAATAAAATTAAATCACACTTAAGTTAATACAATACATATATTTAATTTTCCTACTTAGGAAAATTATTTAATTAATTGTTTACTTTATGTAATTCAATTAATTAATAAATAAATTAATTAGATTATGTAAACTTATTAATTAAATTAAATTCAACCCAATGTCAATTAATTACCTTGACACCGAATGTCAACTAATTAATTAACACATTCCTTCCAATGTACATTACATGTACAATTTCTATAAGTTCCAGCTTAGTTGATCTATGTGCACGTTCCTATGGGTCTGTCTTTATGTTGGCAGCAGGCCCAAGGCCCACAGACTGTAAGTGGGTTCTAGCAAACCATTACAGCCCCCAATTAAGACAGAGATGCAGCAGTCTTTAGAAGAGACTCACCCGGTAGTAATCTCACAGTGTCCTTTGCCTAACGATATCGATATGAATAAACAAGAGGCCTGGTGTCCGTCATCCTCTTCTGTTGTCTATTATATTTCTTGATCTTGAGTTGACTGATAAATCAAATAAGCAACTAACTTATTTGGGTATGGCCATACACTTATCAGTCCCACTCATCAAGTGGCTAATGATATCATCTCGGTGTTACCCGAGTGGCAATTCCATCACTTCATCGTCAATATCAACATGTTCACTGGTCCATCCAATCATACCCGTATTTAGCATCATTTTGTAGACCTGTTAGGCGTATGTCAAAGTGAATCGGATTCCATATCGATATTATACTGAAATCTGGTCTGCGGACAAAAGAGACCTACTCAAGAAAGACCTATGACGTGACAACCATGTGGCTTTCTTGTGCGGATCAATCCAGTCCCATGTCAACGACATGTACCTATATTCATGACTGACTATACAAGTACTATGGCTAGTTAAGAACTACCATACAGTCATCGAATATACAAGTCTGTGGTTCTATTCGTTCCCACGATTAGAACAGACCTGGGATAGGTTTTATGATTATCAATCAATGGATACTCTACTCATATTATAGCACTAAATGAAATAGATTAATTGCCTTTATTAATGTGACATAAATAATGTATTCATACAATGAGTCTTAATGTATAATACAATATACAAGAATCCAATGCCTTAAGAACTAGGGCACACCAACATAATAGTATGTGCCCTATTCTGTGATGAAGGCTATCTTAACCTTATCTATTATGTCAATCAGAATCTGGTTATACCTGGAGAATCCATCCATAAATGAGTACATGATCGCTCTGGTCACACTGTCGATAAGCACATCTATATGCAGTAATGGAAAGTCATCTTTAGGAGATGCCTTATTCAAATCTCTATAATTGACACAAACTTTGACCTTTCCGTCCTTTGAAACTAGTACATTGTTAGCCAACCACTTGGGATACCCCACGACTTCCAGGAATTTAGCTTTGATCTACTTGGTCACTTCATCCTTAACCTTTTCTGCCCATTCTAGTCTGAGATGCCTGAGTTTTTGCTTTACCGGATTGCATTTAGGATTCGTAGGGATTTTGTGCTCTGCATTTCCCTATCGACTCTAGGCATATCTTTATGTGACCAGGCCAATGCTCTGACATGCTTCTCTAGAACTTTTATGATCTCTCTCCTTTCCTCACGAGTAGATCGCCGAGATGGATACCATTTTAGGGTTTTCATCCGTTCCCAAGTTAATTTCATGTAATGGAGTGTCATGTATGCTAAACACATTATATGAGTGCTTGAATGTATGCACAGATCCATTAGGAAAAACCTCACACAAGTAAGCAAAGTTAGATTTTATAGCATTCAAAGGTAGAATTGTTCACATCAAACATAAAAGAATTGATACATAGAAGTCATTTTCCTCTTCCACATGTGGAGGGTCTTCACTAGCAATTGCCATAACCTCCTCAGTCTTTTCTTCCAGCGGGTCTTCTAGATCTAATTCCAGGGCCTCCCTCTATGCATCAGAAAGCATGGATTCTTTAGCCAGTGCTTTCCTGTCCCCATCAACCTGACCAATTCATCTACTGCCTTCTTGAACTGATCATTCTGGTTGGCTTTTCTTTGATCTGATTCCTAAGGCCTTTCTTTAGAAGGGCGAATAATGCCCTAGAGACAGCGTCTACCATCTTATCAAAGTCCCTCACACCTTGGCCTCCTTCAACGGGCTTCTTGCCTCAGATAACAGTATCCATAGGCTCTTTAGATTTCAGTAGAGTTACTGGTGAGACAACTTCTTTTCCTTCCTTGGGTTCTGACTTGAGCATGCATTTGATCGACTCCATCCCGTACTTAGAGAAATCCATAATGTTAATAAAAATCTCAAACCCTGGGACCATACATCCTTTCACCTCCATATGCGCCGCTGGTGGTAAGGACAAAAGTATCCATGAGGTGTACTGCTTTCTGCTTGGGTTTGCTTTTTAAAGACTCTCCTTTGTATCCAAGGCCTGCCTGATATGTTTGCCCGATGTCAATATCAAATTTAGGCATGCCTTGCTGTTGTGCTCCTACACCCTTTCCTGGGACAAATTTATGTTTCTCTAAGTATATGTGGACCCAATCCACGAACATAGGTTTTTTTCCCTTCTCACCAAATATGAGATCGACTTGGAAGTCAGTTATAGGCTAATCAAAGGCGTTCAATGTAGCAATGACTGAAGGCTTATCGCCCTCGAGAGTCATATCTTTCCCCTAATTGGGAACTTGAATTTCTGATGCAAAGTGGAAGGCACACCTCCCAACGAGTGGAACCATAACCATCCTAACAGTAGGTAGAAGGTCACTGGAATGTCAATGACCATAAACAGCACCTTGGATTCACTTCCCCAACTACCTCTTTCGCTTCAAAAGTTCCAATCACTATGCACTTCGAGTCATCACAAGGACGGTCACAGTGCTAGATCTTAGCAAGGTTTGTTCCCTTATGTTCAAATAGGGCAGAATTTTTAAGGGGTAGATGTTTAGGGTAGAGCCATCATCCATTATGTTGCACGGCATCACCCTGTCCATTATCTCCACTTTCAAGTACAGGGCCTTATTATGGTTTACTCCCTCTGGGTGACTAATGGACTTGCCTATCAACATACAGACTTCTTCAGGAGAATTCAAAGGGATTATTTCCATTTCCATCAATTTCTTTACCACCCAGCACGGTGTTTCTAGGACTCCATTAGAAGATGCCAAACATTAGCTTTGGCGGGCATTCTTTTCAACTGTTCCACTTCCAAGTCATTCTCTTCCATAGGAGTGGTAGGAGAGTCAATACGGATCTACCTTCCGCCCTGGGTGCTGACTCATTTTGGCATGATTGACTAGTGGGTTGGTAGACTTTCCCACTCCTAGCGATATGGTTAAGAGGCCCATCTTCCTTTCTCACCTACATACCAACCTTGGTACAGACCGGGTAAACCGCCTTGGACTCGGGAATCTCATATTCATCATAATCATCATCTTACTCCACATCATTCAAATTAATCAACCCTGGTTTCTTCTCTACCACTGCCACAGGCTCAACTACTTTTTTGGCCTCCCCACTGAAAGAAACTACCTGTACCACAGGATTGGCTCGGATGATCTGCACAAACACAAAATTAGACAGTAGTCCGGTTTGCGCCATGTTGACTTGGTTTCCAAAACTAGGCAATGGGTTCCTCTGCACACTTTGCTTAGCATCAGGCTCTTAGATTTTATTTTCAGTCACGAACTGCTTAATGGCATCTCTCAAGTGCAGGCAATCATTCGTTCGATGGCCTCTTGCCACATGATAGGTGCAAAAATTATCCTTGTCTGCCTCGGCGGGAGGAGTGAAAGGCTTTAAAATTTGCAAGAGCCCTAACTTTCTACATTTGCCAAATATTTTGCTTAACGACTCGGCCCATAGTGATATCCTTTTCAAATTGGTTTTAAGAGCCTGTCCCTGAGCCACTGCCGCCACCTCGACCTGCTTCACATAGGTGGAAGCCTGAGTAGGCTTTGGGCTATAGCTAGGACCAGACAGAGTCATGGTAGTACCACTGGTGCTCTTAAATCCAGACGTGTAGCTCCAAGCACTTCAGTAGCCATTACCACTACCATTATTTCGCTTATATTCTTCATACTTTTTAATTTTCTTGGCAAGATTGTACACATCCATAAAGGAATTGAAGTCATGGAGCTTCATGTTGTCACAATAATTCTTCAAACTCCCATTTATAAGCTTGATCATGAGCTCAAAATCTCTAGGCCTTTGTTCTAGCAACACTTGCTTGTCCATCCATCTCTTATAATACTCAACAAAAGTCTCGTTCGACTTTTGTTTCACTACCTCTAGATCTTGCAATGTTACTTCAATTTGAGTATTGTAACTATAATGTTTCACAAAGGCCTCGACCAGAGAGTTCCAATCTGTTTTGATGTAGAATAGCTGATTACTGAACCACTAAGCATCACCATCCTCGAGAGTGGTTAGGAATAATCCCAACAGCTAGTTGGTAGTTAGTCCATTCATCATCATTACAGTCACATAATTATCGATATGAGGTCTAGGTGGTCACCTTCCCTTGTAAGGAGTGAAGTTTGGCATCTAGAAGCTTGGAAAAAGTAATAAAATTCTATTAGCCCTCAAAAAGTTTGGGTCAATGCAATTTACAATGGCGATTTATGCCATCTAGCGGAGCTTGGGGAGGAGCTCGTCGAGTTGAGAATATTACTCCTTTAGTTTCCTTTCAGCTGCTGACTCGGCTGGTATTTCTCTAACTCTCCCTAATATTGGATGTGCCCTAGTCCCGAGGTATTGGTCCTTGTATTTGTATTGTACATTTATTGGATTTATGTATTATACATTTTGTGTCATTAAACAAAGGCATCAATCTATTTATGATATATCTTGTGTTATGTTTTAAATAGAGTATCTGATGGACATATCCATATCCATGTTGACAAGTGTCATGCACTTGGCAGTAAGACCATGGATAGGGAAAACGATATGACCATAAAGAGATCCATAGTCTGTTCCAATCATAGGAATGAATGGACCAAAGACTATCATTAGCTTGGTTGTATGGCAGTGTCTTACCGGCCATTGGACATGGGATGTCAACCAAGTTAATGGGTACATGCAAAAGGGGCATGGTACTAGATTGATCTACTAAACGAGAAATCCACATGGTATAGTATCACAAGTGATTCTCGTTTAGTACTTGTATGGATCCTTTGACTTGACCATATAATGGTGTTGCATATGAAGTGGCATACTTTGGTGTATGCCTAAAGGGCCTGCAATAGGATGCCAAGTATGGCTATGTTCGAGTATGTTAGTGAACATGGCAATGCTATGGATATGCCGAAGGGAATGTCACTCAGTTTACCACTGAGAAGATATCACTAGCCTCTTGATGAATGCAATAGATAAGAGTGTGGCCGTACCCAAACAAGTTAGAACTTGTTTGTGAGCATCAGTTCATTCGGGATCAAGTAAATGTCCAGACACAAAAGAGGGTGATCAATCCATGCCTCTATGTTGGACACCGACATCAATGACATGGGATGTACAAGTTTAAACTACAGGGTTATGATTACAGTTGGACTGCTATCTCCGTCTTAATTGGGGGCTGCAGTGGCTTGCTAAAGCCTGCCTGCAGTCTGTGGGCCAAAGACCCACTGCCAACATAAAGACGAGCCCATAGGATCGTACACATTGAACGTCTGAACTCGAACTAGAAGGGTCAACTGTATACTTGGAGTATACGCACCGGAGAGAGAGGATTATATTAATTATATTATTTAGATCAATTGGATTGATCAAAATAATATGATTAATATTTGTGTTATCCTTTTATCAATTAATTCAATGAATTAATTTATGAGATTATTTCCTAGGTGGAAATATTTTATAAGTAAAGGTTTACATGTATTTAATTTCATGATAGTCTAATTTATTTCCTTGGTTAAATTAATTAGTCAAATTAATTTTAATTTAAATGTATGTAATATATTATATGGTATAATATAATGACATACATGTTGGATTAAGATTACATATGAAATTAATTTGGACTGAAAGAATTAAATCGGACTCTGGCTTAAAGAGGAGAAAAGCCCACATGGAATTAAAAGAAAATTGGGCCTAAAAATTCCATAGGAATTTTAGCCACCTAGGTTAAATAACCTAGGGAAATTTTTGGCCAAGATAGACATAATAGCAGAAAAATTACAGCAGCCTTTGTTGGGATTTTTCACCGGAAATCACCCGATAAAAGCGGAAGAACGCGGTGATTTCCTCAAATCCAGTCCCAGGAGCAATTGAAGTGGAAATTGAAAAACATAAAATTAAATAGAAAGAGATTAAAATTTCATACCAGAAAAATCTCTTTCAGAGACGGATGATGACTGCAGAACTCAATTTAGAATTCCTCCACTCTCACGTACACGAACGCTTGGCGAATGCAACCCGTGCTAGCGTCGGAAAAACGAAACAAAGGAGAGGAGAGGCTAGGAAATTTCGGCTAGGCTTCCTTATGCTTAGGTTGGCCAAATTTTGCTAACCCTAGGTATTTATACCTAGGGTTGGCCGAATCCTACAAGTGGGTTCAGGCCCACCTTGGCTCTTTTCTATTTTGTGCGGGCTTCCATGTCTTAATTTAGGCCCAGTCTAATTTTAATTATTCTGGTTTAAATTAATTTCAAGCCCAATTTCAATATACCCATGTACTTAATATATTACTCCAAGTAATATATTATTTACATCTAAATTAAAATTAGTTTGACATTTAATTTAATCCATCAAATTAAAATCAACTCTACACAAAATAAAATCATATGTAAACCCATACATATGTATATTTCCACCTAGGAAATAATTTCATAATTAATCCAATTAATTATGAAGAGCCAATAGAATATATTAATTTTATTATTATGACCAATCCAATTGATCCTTATAATATAATTAATATATACATGCTTCTCCCTCCATGGTGTATACTCCAAGTATACATGTTATTCCTTAAGTCTGCATTCTATCGTTCTATGTGTACGATCCTGTGGGCCCATCTTTATGTTGGCAGCGGGCCCTTGGCCCGCAGACTGCAGTTGGGCTCTAGCAAGCCACTGCAGCCCCCAATTAAGATGGAGATGGCAGTCCAACTGATATCATAACCCTGTAGTTAGACTTGTACATCCCATGTCATTGATATCGGTGTCCAACACAGAGGCATGGATTGATCACCCTCTTTTGTGTTCAGACATTAACTTGATCCCGAATGTACTGATGCTCACAAACAAGTACCAACTTGTTTGGGTGTGGCCACACTCTTATCAATCACATTCATCAAGAGGCCGGTGATATCTTCTCAGTTGGTTACTGAGTGACAAATCCCTTCTGCATATCCATAGTATTACCATGTTCAGTGACATACCCGAAAGCACCCATACTTGGCACCCTATTACAGGCCCTTTAGGCGTACCCCTAAGTATGCGACATCACATGTAACACCATCATATGGTCAGGTCAAAGGATCCATACAAGTACTACACGAGAATCCATTGTGATACCATACCATGTGGATTACTCGTTCAGTGGATCTATCCAGTACCATGCACCCAGGCATGTACCCATTAACTTGGTTGACATTCCATGTCCAATGACCGGTAAGACACCGCCATACAACCAGGTTAATGATAGTCTGTTGTTCCATTCATTCCCATGACTGGAACAGACTACGGATCTATTCATGGTCATATCGTTAACCCTATCCATGGTCTTACTGCTAAGTGCATGACACTAGTCGTCATGGATATAGATATGTCCATTGGATACTTCATTCACTATACTGCACAAGATAAATATAATAAATGAATTGATGCCTTTATTAATGACACAAATAAGTACAACACATAAATCCAATAAATGTATAGTACAAATACAAGGACCAATGCCTCGGGACTAGGGCATTTCCAACAGCCTTTTCTCTCAATTCAGGCCGATTCCGACGCTAGCACGGGTTGAGTTCCAAAGCCATTCGTGTACAGGAACGTGGAGGAAGTCGGTTTCGATTTCTGCAGCCATCTCTTCAAGAGATTTTCTGGTGAGAATATATTCTTTGTCCATTTGATTTTGTTGTTTTCAATTTCCACCTCAATTGCTTCTGGGCATGGATTTGACGAAATCAACGTGTATTTCCATTTTATCGGTTGATTTCCAATGGAAAATCCCTACAGTGGTATCAGAGCGAGCTTTTGATCCGTCGAAATTGTTTAAATTAGTTGAATCCCTTGGTTTTAAAATGGATGATTTTATTTGGGATTCTTTGGATTGGGGTTTTGTGATTTTCCCTTTGGATTTTGCAATCGAAAATTAATGTACATATTGGTTTATGTTGGATTCAATTTTCTGTTGTTGGATTATTTCTTGGTGATTTAATTTGTGGGCTGTAATTTTTTTCTGCAAAATCACGGGCTTTTTCTGCGGATATGGTTCAGTCACCGTAGCGGCAGAAACAGCAGCAGCAAAGGCACTGCTGCCCCTACCTGCAGCCGGCTAGGCCCAGTTTTGGATTTGGCGGGTTTCGGGCCTGGGGCCCATTTTTGAAATTTTAATAGGTTTTAAAATTTTGTGTGTTTAAATTTTGTTATTTAAATGCACATGGTTTCTTGAATGAAATTTTAATTTTATTCATGAGATATTAATTTTGGAAATTAATATGGTATAATTGAAATTGGTTTGGGTTTTCTTAGCACGATTACCAGGGCAGCTGATGTGGACTCATGGTTTGCCAATTCCAGTGGGAGCAATATTCTGCCTGAGCTGGAGGCCCAAATCCCAAAAAAGGTTAACTAGATTTTGCTAGTCACAGTGATATACATATGAGTCTGCATATGGATAGAGGTTCAATGCCCTTAGGGCACCTAAGAGTGACACCAGACAATTTTGATGTCTTCGAACTTAAAACGACTTAAGGGATTGGGATGCATATGAGTCTACACATGGACACAAGTTCAATACTCGGGGAGTATAGAAAAGGGGTTGTGAGTGGACGACATTTTCCTCTCTCGGAAGGGAGCCTCGATATCAGGCAACCCTCCCTCATGGGGGTTTTTATTGCTGAAAATTTGGTTTTGGAAAATTAAATTATTTCGTAAAAGAATCAAGACCTAAGTCCCGATAGAGAGTGTAAGAGTCGCCACCCAGCTCAGCTCAATCGGGAAATTATAGTGTAGCTAAACCGGACGAGGGTCGCTACACTTTCCAGAGATCTAGGTCTGGACAAGTCCCTTATTTCATGTCTAATCAAAATAAATTTGGCCAGTGTTCACTGCAGGTATTTTCTTTTTCTAAGGTTGATTTTTATTGATTTAATCATGCAGCGTACACACAAATAAAAAGCAGTTAATAAATAAATTATTACAGCCCAATCGAATCACAAATAAACTATCCTAAGGGATACATCCATATAATTTGAGGATCGGGATACAATCGCCTATTTTACACGAGTATCTAATTAATTGAAATTAAAATAAAAAAATAAACCAAACCCTACAAAACAAAGGTTAGCACAGATATATGCAATAAGTTGGACTCAAATAGATAGAACGGGCAAATGAGAGATTTGGGGACATGCATTTAGGGGATAGTCAGGTAAACTAGGCTAGTTCACCCGATTAGACCTGGAAAACGGTTTTGAAACATTCCTGTGTTTTTGTTTCATGAGAAAATACATTTTTGAAAATATTTTCTTTTTCCAGTTTACTTCCATTTAGCATGCAAATGTGGGTCGATTTTCGGGAGATTTGGATCTCCGTCGTTGTTCTATTCTAAATGCGATAACTTCAAAAATTAAATCTAAGGTCATGGATGCATGAGATAAATTCATTTTTTATGATTTTTTTATTTTTATGCATTTTTATGATTTTCTATTGCTGATTAGAAACTACAGCCGTGTGACTGTAATGCATTTCTAATCCAAAAAAAGTTGAAATTATTTCAATGGGCAGGATTTAGAGCCAAAATAGCGAGAACAGTAGTACGATTGTAGTAACTATAATTACAATCATGCAACTGTAATTATAGTCATACGACTATTCATCCCGCCCAAAACCAGAAGACTTATTTTTGGGTTTTATGCTGAGGTGCGGGAGGATTTACAGCCGTAGAGGGCCAACTAAGGTCATACGACTATAATTATAGTCGCACGACTATAATTACAGCCGTACGGCTGTTCATCCTACCCAGAAACAGCAGACTTAAACATTTGGTTTTATGCACGAAAATGAACCAAAACACCCAGAAAACAAAGCAAAATACTAGTTTGAGGTGTAGTTACCCTTGTAGCTTGCATCCACTGTCGATTAGACCACTGGAAACACCTTAAATTGGCTCCATATTGCTCATTTTCCTTTATATGTCAAGGTACAAAAACAATGTCCAAAAATCTCCACAAGTTGCGGATTTAGATGATTTTAGGTTTTGGGATTACTTATATTTGAGTGACAGATTATTAACCTATCATTTCTACCAATTTTAGCCTCACAATACAAAGATTAAAAAGAAAAGAGTAGAAGAAAGTCTTGTGTGAATATTTTCATCTCTTATTTTCTCTTCTTTCAATGCCTCTTGAACTCTCTTCAATCCAAACTTCTGTCCAATCCCCTCCCTTCCTTTTCTTCAGCTACTTGTAGCCATAAGAAGGGGAAATCAGAGGCATTAATGCCTCTGATTTTGCCCATACCTATCCTCCTTTGGGTATGGCCAAAATGTCAAAAAATGGATCTACAGTCGTGCGACTATAATGTTTGGTAATTACATTCGTACGACTATAATGAGAGCTGGACGACTGTAAAATTTGGTTGCTTATTTGACTTTGACTGATGATTTAAATTATAGCCGTGGTAATAGAATTACAGCTGTATGACTGTAGTTACAATCATACGACTGCATTGTGTAGTTCATGACCATGTCTTTTTTTTTAACCCCAAAAAATTATGGTGCTTACAGGGGTTGTCTAGATTCTGCTAGTCACAGTGATATACATACGAGTCTGCATACGGACAGAGGTTCGGCACCCTTGGGGTACCTAAGAGCAATACTAGATAGTTTTGAAATCTTTGGACCAAAAACGACCTAGGGTTTTGGGTGCATGTGAGTCTACACATGGACAGGGTTTCGTACTTATGAAGTACTAAAAGGGTTAACTAGATTCTACTAGTCATAGTGATATACGTATGAGTCTGCATACGGATAGAGGTTCGCACCCTTAGGGTATCTGAGAGCGATACTAGATAGTTTTGAAGTCTTTGGACTTAAAACATCCTATGATTTTGGGTGTGTGTGAGTCTACACAAGGACTGAGGTTTGATACTCGAGGAGTATCAAAGAGGGATATCTTTTGAAGATAGGTGAGCATGTGAACTTCTTGCAGTAACCGTAAGTTACCGAAGAACAAATATGGTCATAAAGCCATATCTAAGGTTTATCTAAAGATGGTCATATGTAAGTTCACCAATGTGAGTTTATTTATGCATAAATGACAGACGGTTATGGGTGCATTAAAATCGTTAATATGTATGTCATACAATTTGAGGTATATGAGTGAGATTGCTTTCACAAAAAAATAGTGCATATGGATGCACGAAAATTGTTAGTATATGCGTCATACAAAAATGAGTTTATGAATGACATTATTTACATACTAAAATAATGCATATGGTTGCATAAAATAATGAGTTAGTATCACACAAGTGGTTTAATATGTTCATGAAAGAATGATTATAATAGTATGATATGGTACAGTGAGTAAATCACGTAGCACATAGCATGCAAACGCAAATTCCTAACCTTATTTCTCCACGTGGTTGAAAAGTTGATATTCTAACCGAGTCCTAGGTGGGGGGGGGGGGGGGGGTTCTCTTTAATCATCAACGGGGGATGGTAAAGGTGAAACTATAGATATATACATGCATTGTTTTGGTATCTTAGTGAAAATCGCTACGATTACTTACATGAGTTTTGTCCGAGTCCAAATAATATCAAGGTCCCCATAGCAAATATATACTCCTCACTTCTCCCCACTCAAAGGTCCATGCGAAGGGGTTTGTATGAGGCTAGAGGTGGTGGTCTATATCCATGCCCCTACGACCTGGCAGAACATAGGTGACAATTCAATAGTCCATCGGGCTAAAAATGGCACCTTAACTTCATGTTCAATCTAGCTACTATGCAATACACATAAAATGCTATAAGAAGTTTGCTCAAGCTATTTTAATTAGATACTTTCAGTGCTTGTTAAAATCTTTTAAGTTTTGAAAAACTTTTTGAAATAATTCCCTAGCGGAGTCGCCACTATTAGCGGACGATTTTTTCTATAAATACGGACACGGTGAAGTCGACAGGGGAATTTTTGATTTGTTTAATGTAATAATAGTTATAGTTACAAAATTTGTTTTGGAAAATCATATTTTCATAAAAGATTCGAGACCGAAATCCCGAAGAAAATATAGGAATCACCACCCGGCTCAACTCAACCTAGAAATTTTGGTATAGCCAAAACCATGTGAGGGCCACTATACCTTCTAGAGATCTAAGTCCAAACAAGTTAGTTACTTGTCATCTAATTAAAATGCAGGCTTCAACAACAAAATTATAGCATTTTATGAACTAAGTTCATTTTAATTAAAGCATACAGTGTTCATGCGAGGTGCGGGAAACAGTAAATAAATTAATTATTACAGCCACATCAAATCACATAAACTACCTTAGTAGATACATATAAATCAAATGAGGGATCGTGATACAATCGCCTAAAATACACGGATTTATCTAACGTAATAATAAAATCCTAACACACATTTAATCCTGCAAAATAGAGATTAGTACACCAATAATCACATGTAGGACTCAATTAAGAAAGAATGGGATAATAACAGAATCAGGGTCATGCATTTAGAGGGAATATAAGGGAGACTCCACAAATCTCACTGACTAGACCTGGAAAATGTTTTGAAACATCCCTGTGTTGATTTTTGAGAAAACGGTTTTGCAAACGATATTTTCTGGTTGATTATTTAACATGGCAAGTGAGTCGGATATCAGGAAATTAGGTTTCCATCATTGTTCTGTTCTACTACATGCTTTTGGAATGCAAATCTAAGGCTCAAATATTGTGAAATGCATGAAAATTAGTTTTCGGTGATTCTGTCCCGAAATAACAGCCATGTGAGTGTTGAGACAATAGTCGTGTGACTGTAAATTTTATACCCGTGCGTTTATTGCTTCAAAACCTGTGGAAAATTTCGAATCATAAATTTTCATTGTTCTTTTCTAAGAACCAACAGCCATGTAGCTGTTGCGACAGTAGCATAGCTCTGGTTCTTAGCCCAAAACTGAAAAATAGAGTAATTTGAAAAATGATGCAAATGATGCCCAAATACAGCACAAACAAGTCAAATGCTTAGGTTTTTTTAGATATTTACCCTTGTAGTGTGGATCCACAGCTTCAGGAGGTGAAAATCTTTAAGAAAAAGCTCTGATTTGAACCCTAACTTCAAGTTCCGAAAACGGTCTCAAACTCTGAAAGTTAAGGTTTTACTGTCCAGATTAGCCTCTAAACCTATTAGAAGACTTAGTGAAGTGTTTTCCTAAGATTTCTAACCGCTTTTGAACCTAATAACAGAGATTGAAGATGAAAATTAAAGAAAAAGCTTTATTTCTTTTTCTCTCTTTTCCTTCCCTTTCTTGCTCTTTCTCACTCTAAAACTTGCCAACATCTGAAACCAGAGATTATAGGCCTTTATATAAGCAAAATATGGTCTTACTTTGTAAAATCAGCCCAAAAAATCTAAAAAATCATTTCCAAGGAGAAGAGTCATGGTTTCTGCTAGAGATCAATAGTTGTGCAGCTGATGTAGTAATAGTTGTATGGCTGTTGTTCCCAGGCATCGTCCTTTTTTGTCCGGGAAATGTTTCAAGGCTTGATGTTTAGTCAACCGGAGCTTTGATCCTGAATTGAATTTAACTCCTACGACTTTAGAAAGCTATAGAAGCAAATAAATATCTCCATCATCATTGAAACCAGGGATGAGAATCTCATGCTTACAGCTGCACGAAAATTGTTAGTGTATGTGTCACACAGAATGAGGTATATGAATGAAATTGTTTACACATGAAAATAATGCCTATGGCTACACAAAAATAATGGGTAGTATCACACAAGTGGTATAATATGTGCATGAAAGAATGATTATAATGGTATTATGTGCTACTATAAAACAAATCACGTAGCATATAGCATGCAAATACAAATTCCCGACCTTATTTCGCCACGTGGTCAAAAGGTCGATATTCAAACCGATTTCTAGGTAGGGTTCTCTTTAATTGTCAATGGGGGATGATAAAGGCAAAACTACAAATGGGGGATGATAAAGGCAAACTATAGATATATACATGCATCATTTTGGTATCCTAGTGGAAATCACTATGGTTATTTATATGAGTTCGGTTCAAATCCGGGAGAACATCAAGGTCCCCATAGCAAATATATGCTCCTCACTTCTCCCCACTCAAGGGTATAGGTGAAAAGGTTCATACAAGGCTATGGGTTGAGTTACATATTCATGTCCCAATGACCTGGCAGAACGTAGGCGGCACTTCAACAGTTCATCGGGCTAATAATGGTACCTTAACCTAATGCTTAATCTAGTTAATATGCAATGCATATAAAATGCTACAAGAGGTTTGTTGAAGCTATTTTAATTAGATACTTTTAGTGCTCACAAAATCTTTTAAATTTTGAAAATTTTTTTAAAAGAATCCCCCAACAGAGTCACCACTGTGAGCGGACGACGTTTTTACATACACAAAATGCGGCGAAGTGAATCGAGGAATTTTTATAAATGTACTGGTTTTTTTGTGATAATAATTATATTACAGAATACGTTTTTAAAAACAATTTTCGTAAAACATTTAAGGCCAAAATCCCGAAGAAAATATAGGAGTCGCCACTTGGCTTTACTCAACCAGGAAATTTAGGTATAGCTGAAAACAAATAAGGGTCACTATACCTTCCAGAGATCTAGGTCCGGATGAGTTAGTTACTTGTTATCTATTTAAAATAAATGCTTCAACAACCTAATCATATCAGTTTATGAAACTAAACTAATTTTATTTAGAGCATGCGACGTTCATGTAAGGTAATGAAAGCAATACATAAATTAATTATACAGACCGAATCACATAAACTACCATAGGGGATACATATGAATCAAATAAGGAATCAGGGTATGATCGCCTAAAATACATGAATTTATCTACACAATAATAAAACCTCAACATACATCTAATCCTACAAAATAAATGTTAATACATGAATAATTGCATGTAGGACACAATCAAGATAGAATGGGACAATAAATGAGTTAGGGTCATGCATTAAGGGGGGATAGCCGGAGAGATTCGATAATTCTCACTGACTAGACCTGAAAAATGTTTTGAAACGTCCCTGTGTTGATTTTTAAGAAAACTATTTTGAAAATAGTTTTTCCGGTTAATTTCAACATGTTAAGTGGGTTAGATTTCAGGAAACTAGGATTCCATCGTTGTTCTATTCTAATACGTGCTTTTGGAATGTGGATCTAAGGTTCAAATGTTATGAACTGTATGAAAATTTTTCGTGATTCTATCCTGAACTAATACTTGCGTGGGTGTTAAGACAACGACCGTGCCACTATATATTTGCACCCGTGCGGGTGTCATTTTAAGATTAGTGAAAGATTTCAAAATCTAAGGTTTTGCAGTTCTGTTCTAAGAACTACAGCCGTATGGCTGTAGCTGTAATAGCCGTGCGACTGTAACTATAGTTGTGTGGCTATTGTGATAGCCGCACAGTTCTAGTTCTCATACTAGAACCCAAAAATAGAGCAACTTAAAAATGATGCAAATGATGCCAAAATACAACACAAACAGAACAAATGCTTTGGTTTCTTAGATATTTACCCTTGTAGCATGGATCCACAGCTTTTGGAGGTGAAAATCTTCCAAGAAAAACTCTAATTTTGGACCCAAACTCTAAGCTTTGAAAACGGTTTTAAGCTTTGAAAGTTAAGGTTTTGGTGTTCAGATTAGTCTCTAAACCTATTAGAAGCTTTAACAAAGTTTTTTCCTATGATTTTTTAACTAATTTTAAGCCTAAGAACAGAGATTGGAGATGAAAATTAAAGAAAAAGTTTGATTTTCCCTTTCTTTTTCTTCCTTTTTCTTCTTTCTCGCTAAGTGAAATTTGCCAACCCCTTAATTCTGATTCTAGTGGACTTTTTATAGGCAAAAAAACTAGTTTTTCCTTGTTAAATCCAGCCAAAAACATCCAAAAAATCATTTCTAAGAAGAAGGGTCACGGTTTTGTCAGGCATTGAGACCCATGCGGGTCTTGATGCAACAACTGTGCGGCTGATGGCATAACAGATGTATAGCTGATGGCACAACAACCATGTGCCTATTGTTCCTAGATAGCCTCATCTTCCGCTTAGGAAATGTTCCAAGGCTTGAAGTTCAGTTAATCGAAGCTTTGATCTTGGATTGATTTGACTCCTGTGGCAGTAGAAATCTATAAAAGCAAATAAATAACTTATTCATCACTAAAACTGGGAATGAAAATCCCGTGCTCACTGTTGGGATTTTTCACCGGAAATCACCCGATAAAAGTGGAAGAACGCGATGATTTCCTCAAATCCAGTCCCAGGAGCAATTGAAGTGAAAATTGTAAAACTTAAAATTATAGTAGAAAGAGATTAAATTCTTACCAGGAAAATCTCTTTCAAGAGATGGATGAAGACTGCAGAAATCAAATTAGATTCCCTCCTCGTTTTTGTACATGAACGCCTAACGAACACGAGCCATGCTATCGTTGGAAAAACGAAAACTATGGTGAGAGGGGCTAGGAGAATTCGGCTATAGCTTAGTGTATTAGTGGTGGCCGAAATTTCGAACCCTAGGTATTTATACCTAGGGTGGCCGAATTCCCTAAGGGGAATTCAGGCCCAATTTGGCTCCTTTCATTCTGTGCGGGCTTCCATCTTTTTAATTTAGGCCCAATCTAATTTTAATCATTCTAGTTTAAATTAATTTCAAGCCCAATTTTAATATACCCATGTATTTAATATATTACACCAAGTAATATATTATTTACATTTAAATTAAAATTAGTTTGACCAATTAATTTAATCCATCAAATTAAAATTAAATCTTCACAAAATAAAATCATATGTAAACTCATACATATGAATATTTCCACCTAGGAAATAATCTCATAATTAATCTGATTAATTATGAAGAGCCAATTGAATGTATTAATTTTATTATTAGGATCAATCCAATTGACTTTTATAATATAATTAACATATCAATTTACACCTCTCTCTCCATAGTGTATGCTCCAAGTATACATGTGATTCCTTAAGTCTTTGTTCAGTCGATCTATGTGTACGATCCCGTGGGCCCATCTTTATGTTGGCAGTGGGCCTACGGCCCACATACTGCAGTTGGGCTCTAGCAAGCCACTGCAGCCCCCAATTAAGATGGAGATGGCAGTCTAACTGTTATCATAACCCTGTAGTTTAAACTTGTACATCCCATGTCATTGATATCGCTGTCTAACACAGAGGCATGGATTGATCACCCTCTTTTGTGTCGGACATTAACTTGATCCCGAATGCACTGAAGCTCACAAACAAGTTCCCACCTGTTTAGGTGTGGCCACACTCTTATCAGTTACATTCATCAAGAGGCCGGTGATATCTTCCCAGTGGACTGCTGAGTGACAAATCCCTTCTGCATATCCATAGCATTACCATGCTAAGTGACATACCCGAAAGTACCCATACTTGGCACCCTATTACAGGCCCTTTAGGCGTACCCCTAAGCATGCAACCTCACATGTAACACCATCATATGGTCAGGTCAAAGGATCCATACAAGTACTACATGAGAATCACTTGTGATACTATACCATGTGGATTACTCGTTTAGTGGATCTATACAGTACCATGCCCCCATGCATGTACCCACTAACTTGGTTGACATTCCATGTCCAATGACCGGTAAGACACTGCCATACAACCAGGTTAATGATAGTCTCTTGTTCCATTCATTCCCATGACTGGAACAGACTACGGATCTATTTACGGTCATAACGTTTACCCTATCCATGGTCTTACTGCCAAGTGCATGGCACTTGTCATCATGGATATAGATATGTCCGTTGGATACTTCATTTAATATACTGCACAAGATAAATATAATAAATTAATTGATGCCTTTATTAATAACACAAATAGTACAATACGTAAATCCAATAAATGTATAATACAAATACAAGGACCAATGCCTCCGGATTAGGGCATTTTCAACAATCTCCCACTTGCACTAGTTCTAACTAGGCATGGGCCTAATCCCTATAGACCTAGTATGACCCTCGTGCTTGGGCTGAGCCAGTGCCTTGGTCAACGAATCTGTGACATTATCCTCGGTGTCCGCTCTGTGCAATGCAATGTTCACCTCTCTCCGTGATTTCTCGTATGAGGTGAAACTTTCTGAGCACGTGCTTTGTGTTCTTGTGTGACCGGGGCTCCTTAGCTTGTGCAATAGCCCCATTGTTGTCACAGAAGATATCGACTAGGTCCTGGATAGTTGGCACTACTCCCAACTCAGTGATAAACTTCTTCATCCATACAGCTTCCTTAGCCGCATCACACGCAGTGATGTACTCAGCTTTTGTTGTAGAGTCCACTATGGTTGGCTGCTTTGAGCTCCTCCAGCTTACAGCACCACCATTCAGCAAAAATTCATACCCAGACTGTGACTGGTACTCATCCTGGTCGATCTGGAAGCTCGCATCAGTATACCCAGTAACTGATAGCGCTTCCTGACCACCATACACTAAGAAGCTATCCTTAGTCCGGTTAAGGTACTTGAGGATCGCCTTGACAGCTTTCCAGTGATCCTCCCGAGGATCTTGCTGGTATCGGCTCGTCATACTTAGTGCAAAGGTGACATCAGGTCTCGCACATAACATTGAGTACATAATTGATCCAATAGCCGAAGCATATGGAACCAATTTCATGTTCTCCCTGTCCTCCCTTGTTTTAGGACAGTGTTTCTTACTAAGTTTCAACCCATGGCCCATTGGCAAGAAACCTTTCTTGGCTCAGTCCATGCTGAACCTTTTTAGAACTTTGTCAATGTACGAAGCCTGACTCAGGCCCAGAAGCCGATTTGATCTATCCCTGTAGATTCTGATCCCTAGTATCATCTCAGCCTCGCCTAAGTCCTTCATTGCGAAGCACTTACTCAGCCACTGCTTTACCCCTTGCAGTGTAGGTATGTCGCTTCCAATGAGCAGGATGTCATCTACATAAAGTACCAGGAATGTGACAATGCTCCCACTAGTCCTCTTATACACACAAGGCTCATCATCATTCTATATGAAGCCATATTCCTTTATGGCCTCATTGAATCTTAGATTCCAACTTCGGGATGCTTGCTTCAGTCCATAAATGGACCTTTGAAGTTTGCATACCCTTCCCGGATACTTTGGATCGACAAAACCCTCAGGTTGTGTCATGTACATATCCTCGAGTAGCTTTCCATTAAGGAAAGCGGTTTTGACATCCATCTGCCATACCTCATAGTCATACCATGCGGCTATGGCCAGTAGCATCCTAATGGATTTGAGCATGGCTACTGGTGAAAAAGTTTCATCATAGTCTATTCCATGGACTTGTCTGAAACCTTTTGCAACCAGACGCCCCTTGAAGGTATTATCAGCTTTTAGCTTGTAGCACCACTTGCAACCTATTACCTTAGCACCCGGAGGTGGATCAACCAGGTTCCAAACTTGGTTATCGTACATAGATTGCATTTCTGCCTCCATGGCTTTACGCCAATTCGTAGACTGTGGGCTAGCCATAGCCTCCTGGTAGGTTTTGGGTTCTTCCTCATCCCAGATGAGAAGACTTTGATCATCGGTGACGAGGAAACCATACCTCTCCGGTTCCCGACGATCCCTACCAGACCTTCTAGGTTCTTGTGCGGCCTGGGTCGGTGCTTCCACTTGTGGAAGCTCCACCTGAGCCTCCGAGTTCTCCTCTTCAGGAGTTTGTGGACTTTGAACTTCTCTGAGTTCAACATTGCTCCCACTATCTTGCTTGGAAAGGAACTCCTTTTCTAAAAAGACCCCCTTCCTTGCCACGATCACCTTGTTCTCGGCGGGGTTGTAGAAGTAATACCCTTTGGTTTCCCTAGGGTAGCCCACAAACAGGCATTTGTCGGTTTTGGGCTCCAGCTTGCCACTAGTCAATTTCTTGACATGTGCTTCGCATCCCCAAATCCTTAGGAAAGACACATTGGGCTCCTTGCCCATCCATATCTAATATGGGGTCTTTTCCACTGCCTTAGTCGGAGTATTATTTAAGATAAGAGCTGCTGTCTTGAGGGCGTGTCCCCAGAAACTAATTGGGAGAGAGGCTTGACTCATCATTGAGCGGAGCATATCCAACAGGTAACTATTCCTCCATTCGAACACCCCATTCCATTGTGGTGTTCAGGGAGGAGTAAGCTGTGGAACTATTCCATGCTCTCTCAAGTATGAGTCAAACTCTAGGCTCATATATTCACCGCCTCGGTCCTACCGAAGGGTTTTGATATTCCTGCCTAGCTGGTTCTGTACCTCATTCCTAAATTCCTTGAACCTATCAAGGGTCTCGGACTTGTGTTTCATCAGATAGACATAGCCATATCTGCTGAAATCATCCGTGAATGTGACGAAGTACAGATGCCTACCTCTAGTCGCTGCGCTCATAGGTCCACATACATCTGAATGTATTAGGTCCAATAAGCCAGTGACCCTTTCAGCCTTCTTGCTAAAAGGCGCCTTTGTCATCTTGCCTCGTAAACATGATTCGCATGTATCAATTGACTCCAAGTCAAATGACCCTAGGACTCCAGCTTTGTGAAGTCTAGCAATGCGCTTCTCGTTTACATGGCCGAGACGACAATGCCATAGGTAGACAGGATTAAGTTCGTTAGGCTTAACCCTTTTAGTGTTTATGTTATAGATATGATTGGTTTCATTTAAGTCCAGGATATATAGGCCATTATTTAATAGAGCATCTCCATAAAATAATCCCTCTCTAGATATAGAAATTCTACCATTAGAAATAGTGAAAATAAATCCAGAAATATCCAACATTGATACAGAAATAATATTCTTGCACATAGCAGGTACAAAGTAACAATGTTCCAAAATTAAAACCAATCAGCTGGGCATCACAAGGTGATGTTCGCCGATCTCTATGGCAGCAACCCTTGCTCCATTTCCGACCCGCAAGTCCACCTCTCCCGACCACAATGACCTTCTGTTCTTAAGTCCCTGCACATTGCAACAAATGTGAGAACCACATCCAGTATCCAATACCCAAGATGTTGAAACAGTAAGGTTAATATCTATAACATAAATACCTGAAGAGGACGCACCTTGGCCCCTTCTTTGCTCTCCCATCAGCCTGGGACACGATCTCTTCCAATGGCCCGCCGGTCTACACCCGAAACAGACATCTTCAGGACCTGCCTTCTGCTGGGCCTTGGGTTGGGCCTTGGCCTTCTTAACCTTGGCCATCTTGACCTTGGCTTTGGCATTTTCCTTGGCCTTACCCTTGGTAATCGGGGGGTTCCCCTTGTTGACCAGTAGCACCGACGGAGTCTTTTTGATCGACTGCTCGGTGAGCTTAAGCATCCTATGTAGCTCACTGACAGTACGGTTCATCCCTTGCATATTGTAGTTCAGGATGAACTGATCATAAGAATCCGGCAAGGATGCGAGGATTGTGTCCACTGCCAACTCTTGAGAGAGATAGGCGATCCGAGACGGGCCAAAGTGTCCAAATAGCCCTTAGCACGTGTGCGCTCACAGATGTCCCAGCCCCCATCTTACAAGAGTGGAATGCCTTATTGGTCAGGTACCTTTCTTGACAAGCTTGCTCCTGAAACATCTCGTTTAGAGTTGTTATCATAGCATTGGCTTGATGGTCCATAAACTGTTTTTGCAGTTCGGGGACCATACAGGCCAACATAAGGCATGTCACATCCCTATTGTCCTTGACATGCGCCTCGTATTCCTCCAGCTAGGCAGCCGGTGGATTACATCCTTGAGGCGCAGCCGGCACAGGCCTTTCTAGTACATACTCTTTAGACTCTTGTCTTAGAACAATCCTTAAGTTCCTAGACCAGTCTAAAAAGTTAGGACCAGAAAGCTTGTCCTTTTCAAGAATAGATCGCAGTGATAAAGTATTATTGTTTGCCATTTGAGAGTTTCTACACAGAAAAACATTTAGAGTGTTAATAAAGGACTTTAAATTATTATTCCCATATGAAATTAATAATGAATCATGTTATTAATTTAAACCGAGTTGTTAGGCTCATAGGCAGAGATCCATATTTCATCAAGATATAGCCAAACAAGGGTTTGGTACAACTATACCTTAACTATTTAGGTAGGAACGCCATCCAATCCCAACCTAGGGACTCTCGGTTTGATGGGCTTATTGGCACTTACCCATCTGTGCTTAGGGCCAGGAGAATCCTACTACCCACGCTAAGTCAAAACCTCTATTCAAGTGTTAGAGTATCCCATACTCTAACCCAATACAAAGTGACAATACTCCAGTGTATCCTGCGAGGGCATGGTCTACAACTGGCCTATTCCCACTTCGAGTCGGTTTTGAATGAGGGAAGCACTTTTAAGCGCCTTAGTAATTCCATTTGGTTATTAGATTCAACTCATAACGGCTTACATATATAAGGCGGGTGAAATTGCTATTGGATCATACATTCATACATGCGAATAAACATAAAGCATAATTATATAAAAGTAAAATGGATTGCTATGGGCCTATATTACATCCTACTATTATTCTAGTAAACCTATACTAGAAATGAATATCAGGTGAGCCTCCATCTTTTCCTTCTGGGCTTGCACCTCCACTTGGGCTTGCACCCCCACTTGGACTCACCACTCCATGGGCTTCTTCTTTTACAAATTTTATAATATTTGAATAAAATAAAATTACATTAAAAAAAGAAAAACGACACACAGGCCGTATTTACCCAAAAAGAAAAATACAACCCATCTTGTACAAGGCCCAATAGCATCCAACCATACAAGCATTTAATCGTACATATGCATCCAATACATATAATTCATAAGCACGTTATAATGCATGATTTAAGCCCATTTCAATTATGTCCAAGCCATCATTAAGAAATCCCCAATTTTGGCCCACCATGGTTCTAACCCTTAACGGGCTTTGGGCCTCCAGCCTAGGCAGTCCAACTACTCCCACTGGAATTGGGAAACCATGGGTCCAATTCAGCCATCCAAGTAATTGTGCCAAAATTCCCCGAACCAATTTCAATTAACCATATTAATTTCCAAAATTAATATTACATGAATAAAATAAAATTTCATTCAAGAAACCACGCGCATTTAAATTGTATAAATCTAAACACACAAATTTTAAAACTAATTAAAATTTCAAAACTAGGCCCCAGGCCCAAGACCCACATTAAAATTAGATCTTCACAAAATGAATTCATATGTAAACCTATACATATGAATATTTCCACCTAGGAAATAATTTCATAATTAATCCAATTAATTATGAGAATGCTAATCAAATATTAATCTTATTATTATGATCAATCCAATTGATCTTTATAATACAATTAATATAATCCTCTCTCTCCAGAGCGTATACTCCAAGTATACAGGTGATTTCCTTAAGTCTGTGTTCAGTCGCTCAGTGTGTACGATCCCGTAGGCCCATCTTTATGTTGGCAGTGGGCCTGAGGCCCACAGACTGCAGTTGGGCTCTAGCAAGCCACTGCAGCCCCTAATTAAGATGGAGATGGCAATCCAACTGTAATCATAACCTTGTAGTTTGAACTTGTATATCCCATGTCATTGATATCAGTGTCCAACACAGAGGCATGGATTGATCACCCTCTTTCGTGTCCGGACATTTACTTGATCCCGAATGTACTAATGCTCACAAACAAGTTCCAACTTGTTTAGGTGTGGCCACACTCTTATCTGTCACATTCATCAAGAGGCTGGTGATGTCTTCTCAGTGGATTACTGAGTGACAAATCCCTTCCACATATCCATAGCATTGCCATGCTAAGTAACATACCCGAAAGTTCCCATACTTGGCACTCTATTACAAGCCCTTTAGGCGTACCCCTAAGTATGTGACCTCGCATGCAACACCATCATATGGTCAGGTCAAAGGATCCATACAAGTACTACACAAGAATCACTTATGATACTATACCATGTGGATTTCTTGTTTAGTGGATCTAACCAGAATGCCCGTTTTGCATGTACCCATTAACTTGGTTGACATCCCATGTCCAATGACCGGTAAGACACCGCCATACAGCCAGGTTAATGATAGTCTTTAGTTCCATTCATTCACATGACAGGAATAGACTACAGATCTCTTTATGCTCATATCGTTCACCCTATCCATGGTTTTACTGCCAAGTGCATGACACTTGTCATCATGGATATGCATATGTCCATTGGATACTTCATTTAAGATATTGCATAAGATGTATATAATAAATGAATTAATGCCTTTATTAATAACACAAAACGAGTATAACACATAAATCCAATAAATGCATAATACAAATACAAGGTCTAATGCCTCGAGACTAGGGCATATCCAACAATCTCCCACTTGCACTAGTTCCAACTAGGCATGGGCCTACTCCCTATAGATCTAGTATGACCCTCGTGCTTGGGCTAAGCCAGTGTCTTGGTCAAAGGATCTACGACGTTATCCTTAGCGTCCACTCTGTGTAATACAATGTCACCTCTCTCCGCGATCTCTCGTATAAGGTGAAACTTTTTAAGCATGTGCTTTGTGTTCTTGGGTGATAGGGACTCCTTAGCTTGTGCAACGGCCCTATTGTTGTCACAGAAGATATCAACTAGGTCCTAGATAGTTGGTACTACTCCCAACTCAGTGATAAACTTCCTATTCCACATAACTTCCCTAGTTGGATCACACACCGTGATGTACTCAGCTTCTATTGTAGAGTCCGTAATGGTTGGCTACTTTGAGCTGCTCCAGATTACACCACCACCATTTAGCAAAAACACATACCCAAACTGTGACTGGTACTCATCCTAGTCTGTCTGTAAGCTTGCATCAGTGTACCCAGTAACTGATAGCACTTCCTGAGCTCCATACATTAAGAAGCTATCCTTAGTCCGGTTAAGGTACTTGAGGATTGCCTTGACAGCTTTTCAGTGATCCTCCCCAGGATCCTACGGGTACTAGCTCATCATACTTAGTGCAAAGGCGACATCAGTTCTCGTACATAGCATGAAGTACATAATTGACCCTATAGCCGAAGCATATGGAACCAATTTCATGTTCTCCCTGTCCTCCCTTATCTTAGGATAGTTCTTCTTACTACGTTTCAGCCCATGACCCATTGGCAAGAAACCTTTCATAGCCCGGTCCATGCTGAACCTTTTCAAAACTTTGTCTATGTATGAGGCCTGACTTAGGCCCAGAAGCCGATTTGATCTATCCCTATAGATCCTGATCCCTAGGATCATCTCAGCTTTGCCTAAGTCCTTGATTGTGAAGCACTTACACAGCCACTGCTTTACCCCTTGCAGTGTAGGTATGTCACTTCCAATGAGTAGGATGTCATCTACGTAAAGCACTAGGAATGTGACAATGCTCCCACTAGTCCTCTTATACACACAACGCTCATCTTGATTCTGTATGAAGCCATATTCTTTTATAGCTTCATTGAACCTATGATTCCAACTTCGAGATGCTTGCTTCAGTCCATATATGGACCATTGAAGTTTGCATACCCTTCCCAGATACTCTGGATCGACAAAACCCTCAGGTTGCGTCATGTACACATCCTCGAGTAGCTTTCCATTAAGGAAAGCAATTTTGACATCCATTTGCCAGACCTTATAGTTGTACCATGCGGCTATGGTCAGCAAGATCCTAATGGATTTGAGCATGGCTACTGGTGATAAAGTTTCATCATAGTCTATTCCATAGACTTGTCTGAAACCTTTCGCAACCAGACGCCCCTTGAAGGTATTATCAGCTTTTAGCTTGTAGCACCACTTGCAACCAATTACCTTAGCACCCGGAGGTGGATCAACCAAGTTCCAAACCTGGTTATCGTACATAGATTGCATCTCTGCCTCTATGGCTTTACGCTAATTTGCAGACTGTGGGCTCGCCATAGCCTCCTGGTAGGTTTTGGGCTCTTCCTCATCCCAGATGAGAAGAGTTTGATCATCGGTGATGAGGAAACCATACCTCTCTGGTTCTCTACGATCCCTACCAGACCTTCTAGGTCCTTGTGTGGCCTAGGTCGGTGCTTCCTCCTGTGGAAGCTCCACCTGGGACTTCGAGTTATCCTCTTCAGGAGCTTGTGGACTTTGCACTTCCCTGAGTTCGACATTTCTCCCACTATCTTTCTTGGAAAGGAACTCCTTTTCTAGAAAGACCCCCTTCCTTACCACGAGCACCTTGTTCTCGGCAGGGTTGTAGAAGTAATACCCTTTGGTTTCCCTAGGGTAGCCCACAAACAGGCATTTATCAGTTTTGGGCTCCAGCTTGCCACTAGTCAATCTCTTGACATGTGCTTCGCATCCCCAAATCCTTAGGAAAGACATATTGGGCTCCTTGCCCGTCCATATCTGATATGGGGTCTTTTCCACTGCCTTAGTCAGAGTATTATTTAAAATAAGAGTAGCTGTCTCGAAGGTGTGTCCCCAGAACCTAATTGGGAGAGAGGCTTGACTCATCATTAAGCGGACCATGTCCAACAGGGTCCTATTCCCTCGTTCGGACACCCCATTTCATTGTGGTGTACCTGGAGGAGTGAGCTATGGAACTATTCCATGCTCTCTCAAATATGAGTCAAACTCTAGGCTCATATACTCACCTCCTCGGTACGACCGAAGGGTTTTGATATTCCTGTCTAGCTGGTTCTGTACTTCGTTCCTAAATTCCTTGAACCTATCAAGTGTCTCAGATTTATATTTCATCAGATAGACGTAGCCATATCTATTGAAATCATCCATGAACATGATGAAATACAGATGTCCACCTCTGGTCAATGCGCTCATAGGCCCATATACACCTAAATGTATTAGGTTTAATAAGCCAGTGGCCTTTTCAGCCTTCTTGCTAAAAGGTGCCTTAGTCATTTTGCCTCGTAAACATGAGTCGCATATATCAATTCACGTCAAATGACCCTAAGACTCCAGCTTTGTGAAGCCTAGCTATGCGCTTCTCGTTTAGGTGGCCTAAACGACAATGCCATAGGTAGACAGGATTAAGTTCGTTTGGCTTAACCCTTTTAGTCTTTATGTTATAGACATGATTGGTTTCATTTAAGTTTAGGATATATAGGCCATTATTTAATAGAGCATCTCCATAAAATAATCCCTCTCTAGATAAAGAAATTCTACCATTTGAAATAGTAAAATAAAATCCAGAAATATCCAACATGGAAACTGAAATAATATTCCTGCACATAGCATGTATAAAATAACACTGTTCCAAAATTAAAACCAATCCACTAGGCATCGTGAGGTGATATTCGCCGATCTCTATGGCAGCAACCCTTGCTCCATTTCCGACCCGCAAGTCCACCTCCCTCGATCCCAGTGACCTTCTATTCTTAAGTCCCTGCACATTGCAATAAATGTGAGAACAACATCCAGTATCCAATACCCAGGATGTTGAAACAGTAAGGTTAATGTCTATAGCATAAATACCCGACGAGGACGTACCCTAGCCCCTTCTCTGCTCTCCCATCAGCTTGGGACACGATCTCTTCCAGTGGCCTGCCTGTCTACACCTAAAACAGACATCCTCAGGACCTGCCTTTTATTGGGCCTTGGGCTATGCCTTGGCCTTCTTAGCCTTGGCCTTCTTGGCCTTGGCCTTAGCCTTAGCAAGAGTAGGGTTCCCCTTGTTGACCAGCAGCACTGGCGGAGTCTTTTTGATCGACTATTCAGTAAGCTTAAGCATCCTATGTAGCTCACTAATAGTATGGTTCATCCCTTGCATGTTATAGTTTAGGATGAACTGATCATAAGAATCCGGCAAGGATGCAAGGATTGTGTCCACCGCCAACTCCTGAGAGATGGGTGATCTGAGATGGGCCAATGTATCCAAATAGCCCTTCATCTTGAGCACTTGTGTGCCCACAGATGTCCCAGCCCCTATCTTACAGGAGTGGAATGCCTTATTGGTGAGGTACCTTTCCTGACGAGCTTGCTCCTGAAACATCTCATTAAGAGTTGTTATCATAGCATAGGCTTGATGGTCTACAAACTGTTTTTGCAGTTCGGGGACCATGAAGGCCAACATAAGGTATGTCACTTCCCTATTATCCTTGACATGCACCTCGTATTCCTCCAGCTGGACAGCCGATGGATTAAGTCCTTGAGGCGCAGCCGGCACAGGACTTTCCAGTACGTACTCTTTGGACTCTTGTCTTAGAACTATCCTTAAGTTCCTAGACCAATCCAAAAAGTTGGGACCGGAAAGCTTGTCCCTCTCTAGGATTGATCGCAGTGATAATGAGTTGTTATTTGCCATTTTAGAGTTTCTATCCTTAAGGACTTTACTTTGTTATTCCCAAATATAATTAATAATGAATCAAGTTATTAATTAAGCTAAGTTGTTGGGCTCATGGGCCGAGATCCATATTTCATTAAGATATAGCTAGAGAAGGGCCTGGTATAACTATACCCTAATTATTTAGGTAGGAACACCATCCAAACCAAACCTAGGGGACTCTCGGTTTGATGGGCTTGTTGGCACTTACCCATCTGTGCTTAGGGCCAGGAGAATCCTACTACCGATGCTAAGTCAAAACCTCCATCCAAGTGTTAGAGTACCCCATACCCTAACCCAATACAAAATGACAATACTCCAGTGTATCCTGCGAGGGCAAGAACTACAACTGGCCTATCCCCACTTCGGACTGGTTTTGAATGAGGGAAGCACTTTTATGCGACTTTGTAATTTCCATTTGGTTATTAGATTCAATTAATAACGGCTTACACACATAAGGCGGGTGAAATTTGCTGATGGATCATACATTCACATATGCAAATAAATATAAAGCATAATTAAATAAATGAGTAAAATGGACTGCTATGGGCCTATATTACATCCTAATATTATTCTAGTAAACCTATACTAGAATCTCATATTAGGTGGGCCTCCATCTCCTTCTTTCTGGGCTTGCACCTCCACTTGGGCTCACCACTCCATGGGCTTTTTCTTTTACAAATTTTATAATAAGTAAATAAAATAAAATTACATTAAAAAAAAAAGAAAAAACGACACGCAGGCCGTATTTACCCAAAAAGATAATACAACCCATCTTGAATAAAGGCCCAATAGCATCCAATCATACAAATATTTAAGGGCTTTTTACATAAATACTTACCTTTTGGCACCATCTAACTTTGTTACCTACAAAGGAAAAGTTTGCATAAATACATTAAAAACTTTCCAAAATTTCAAAAATACCTAAAACAGGAAATTCCTGTTTTACGTGAATCTGTAGCAATAAATCATAAAACCAAAAGCCAAAATCTCTAAAATACGTGAATCGCACCTTGTCAAAAACCTCCCAAACGCAAGAAACTTAGAATTACAGAACATTAGTTTCTCCAAGAATCGCAACACATCAACATCGATCAGAGATGCAAAAATCAGGATCACACAACTGGATCGATCTCTCCAAACACACACAGCAAATCAATCGACCACTGCAAATAAACATAGCAATTCAATCGATCACAGAGATATGCAAGAAATCGCAATTCTACTCCATCATAATGGAACTTGGACTGAAGATTATAGATTCATCAATTACAAAGTAAGTGGAGTCCTAATACCAACAACATCAACATTCAATGACTTCAACCAAACTATCAAGATCGGTCAACAAAAATAAGATTTAAAGATCCAATTCCAAGTAACAGAAGGATATCCGGCAATGGATATAATGAAGTATCCACTATGCATAACAACAATTCAGAGAGAAATAGAAGATGAACAAGGTAAAATCATCACAATATCTCAGTATAACTAAGGTATAATTCAGTATAACTCAGTATAACTAAGGTATAATTCAGGTATAACTATGGTATAATCAGTGAAAATAGTGTATAATCAATGTATAACAAAGGTATACTTAATGTATCAGAAAGTATAACTAAGGTATAATCACAATAATAGTGTATATTAAGGTATAACTAATGTATAACTCAGTATAACTAAGGTATAATTCAGGTATAACTAAGGTATAATCAGTGAAAATAATGTATAATCAATGTATAACAAAGGTATACTTAATGTATCAGAATGTATAACTAAGGTATAATCACAATAATAGTGTATCTTAAGGTATAACTAATGTATAACTCAGTATAACTAAGGTATAATTCAAGTATAACTAAGGTATAATCAGTAAAAATAGTGTCTAATCAATAAGTAAGGTATAACTAAGGTATAATTACTATAAAACTGAATCTTAAGGTATAATTAAGGTATAACTAACATATAATCACTATAATGATGTATAAGTAGGTTATAATCAGTGTGTAACCAATCTGTCAGTAACAAAACAACAGACTAAGGTACAAGTAATGTATAAACAATGTATAACTAAAGTATAAAAAATGTATAACTACTAAAAAAATACGATATAACTAATGTATAATGACTGTAAAAATGCATATTAATGTATAATTAAGGTATAATTAATGTATAAGTAAGGTATAATCACTATAACATTATATCTTAAAGTATAAGTAAGGTATAATTGAGGTATAACTAAGGTATTATCACTCTAATAATGTATTTTAAGGTATAAGTGAGGTATAAAAAATGTATAACTCATGTATAATCACTATGACAGTATATCTTAAAGTATAAGTAAGGTATAATTTAGGTATAACTAAGGTATAATCAGTCTAATAATGTATCTTAAGGTATAAGTGAGGTATAAAAAATGTATAACTCATGTATAATCAATATAATAGTTTATCTAAATGTATAATGAATGTAATAGTGCATACTAATGTATAAATAAGTTATAATTAATGTATAAGTAAGGTATAATCACTATAATAATGTATAAAAAAAGGTATAAAAAAGGTATAAATAAGGTATAATCAGTGTAAAAATAGTATAATATGTCTATAATAAGTGTATCTTAAGGAATAATAATTTATCTTAAGGTATAATTAACATATAAACACTGTATAACTAACGTATAACTTAATGTATAACTAAGGTATAAATAAAGTATAACTAAGGTATAACTAATGTATAATAGGTTCAAAAGGTATAATGTATAATCAGTGTATGACAACAAACATAAACTATGTTTAATCAATCGATACATTATTACAGTAACAGAAAAATAAACACACCTAGAAAAACACAAAAAAAATAACAAAAACTATAAAATACAGGATAAATAACATAAAAAACTTACCACAACCTTTTCAGCAACAACATCCTCCCTAGATTTGCCCTTGAAAACAGCAAGAGGCTTCTTAACATTTTTTCCCTTCTGAGACCCAGTGTTCTTTGTACCCTTCACCATTTTAGAAAAATATAACACTGCAAAAGCAAAACTACAAAAATCACAAAACAAACACACAAACAAACAAACAAACAAACGCATGCAAAAAAAAAAAACCCTAAACGAACGTAAAAAAAATGATGAACCGCATACAAATGATGAACAAACCCACGAACCAAGAAGAAAATGATGAACACTGAAAGTAGAAAAAACAAAGAAAAAGCACACAGTAGAAGAATCAAAGAAAAAGCAGGAAGAAGAACGCCGAAAAAACGAAGCAGAAACGATGGACTACAGAAAGTGAAACAAACCAAATGAAAAATGTATAAAAGAAAAGCGTGACCCTGAAAAAGTAAAATAAATAAATAAATAAATAAATGTATTCCAGTAAATAAGAAAAGGTAGGCCCAAAAACAAAAGCCCAAATCCAATGTAATTTTGATAATTTCCCAATATTTAATCACCCATATGCATCCAATACATATAATTCATAAGCATGTTATAATGCATGAATTAAGCCCATTTCAATTATGTCCAAGCCATTATTTTGAAATCGCCAATTTTGGCCCACCATGGTTCTAACCCTTAATGAGCTTTGCGCCTCCAGCCCAGGCAGTCCAACTACTCCCACTGGAATTGGGAAACCATGGGTCCATTTTAGCCGTCCAAGTAATTGTGCCAAAATTACCCGAACCAATTTCAATTAACCATATTATATCACATGAATAATATTAAATTTCATTCAAGAAACCATGCGCATTTAAATTGTAAAAATTTAAACACACGAATTTTAAAACCAATTAAAATTTCAAAACTAAGACTTGGGCCTGAACCTACCAAATCCAAAAATACTAGGCCCGGCCCACTGCGGCTAGGGTAACCCAGTTGCCCTAGCAGCAGCCGCCGCTGCTAGAGGCAGCAGCAGCTACCGCCCAGTGGTAGCTGTTGTCCAGCAGCAGCTGCTACCTGTGGCGCCGCTGCTGGCAGCCCTGCACGCCGAGAACAGGCTATTTTTTTTTTTTAGTTCTGAAATTAAAATAAAAAATCAACCATAACAAGAATCACCAAGAATCTCATCCAAGAACAATAAAATTAAATAAACATAAACCTATATGCAAATTTAATTTCTATTGCAAAAATCAAAGGGGAAAAACCATAAACCCCAATCCAAGAATCCCAATAAAAATCTCCAATTTTAAAACCAAGGGATTCACCAATTTTAACAATTTCCATGGATCAAAAGCCCGCTCTGATACCACTGTTAGGATTTGTCACCGGAAATCACCCGATAAAAGTGGAAGAATGCGGTGATTTCCTCAAATCCGTGCCTAGGAGCAATTGAAATGGAAATTGCAAAAACAAAAAATTTAACCAACAAGAGATTGGTCTCTTACCCGGATTATCTCTACAAGAGATGGACGCAGACTGCAGGAATCAAGGTAGAATCCCTCCTTGTTCCCGTACACGAACGCCTTTCGAACACAACCAGTGCTAGCGTCGGAAAATCATGAACTTTGGAGCGGGAGGGGATTAGAATTTCGGCTATGGTGGCTTTTCTCGCTCTTAGCTGAAATACCTAGGGTTGTTTTAAGCCTAGGTGGTCGAAATTCTCCTTGAGAATCTTGGTCCAATTGGCTCACCATGTGTGGGCTTTCCTTCTTTCATTTTAAGCCCAAATCTGTTTAATTTTTCTGGTTCAAATTAATTTCAAGCCCAACTTTAATTTGCACATGTATATAATATATTACACCATGTAACATATTATTTACATTTAATTGAAATTGGTTTGACTAATTAATTTAATCCATGAAATTAAAATTAGATCTTTACAAAATGAATTCATATGTAAACCTATACATATGAATATTTCCACCTAGGAAATAAGTTCATAATTAATCCAATTAATTATGAGAATGCCAATCAAATATTAATCTTATTATTATGATCAATCCAATTGATCTTTATAATACAATTAATATAATCCTCTCTCTCCAGAGTGTATACTCCAAGTATACAGGTGATTTCCTTAAGCCTGTGTTCAGTTGCTCAGTGTGTACGATCCGGTGGGCCCATCTTTATGTTGGCAGTGGGCCTGAGGCCCATAGACTATAGTTGGGCTCTAGCAAGCCACTGCAACCCCCAATTAAGATGGAGATGGCAGTCCAACTGTAATCATAATCCCGTAGTTTGAACTTGTATATCCCATGTCATTGATATCGGTGTCCAACACAGAGGCATGGATTGATCACCCTCTTTTGTGTCCGAACATTTACTTGATCCCGAATGTACTGATGCTCACAAACAAGTTCCAACTTGTTTGGGTGTGGCCACACTCTTATCAGTCACATTCATCAGGAGGCCGGTGATGTCTTCTCAGTGGATTACTGAGTGACAAATCCCTTCTGCTTATCCATAGCATTGCCATGCTAAGTGACATACCCGAAAGTACCCATACTTGGCACCCTATTACAGGTGCTTTAGGCGTACCCCTAAGTATGCAACCTCGCATGCAACACCATCATATGGTCAGGTCAAAGGATCCATACAAATACTACATGAGAATCACTTGTGATACTATACCATGTGGATTTCTCGTTTAGTGGATCTATCCAGTATGATGCTCCTTTTGCATGTACCTATTAACTTGGTTGACATCCCATGTCCAATGACCGGTAAGACACCGCCATACAACTAGGTTAATGATAGTCTTTAGTTCCATTCATTCCCATGACTGGAATAGACTACGGATCTCTTTATTGTCATATCGTTTACCCTATCCATAGTCTTACTGCCAAGTGCATGACACTTGTCATCATGGATATGGATATGTCCATTGGATACTTCATTTAAGATATTGCACAACATGTATATAATAAATGAATTAATGCCTTTATTAATAACACAAAATGAGTATAATACATTAATCCAATAAATGTATAATACAAATACAAGGTCCAATGCCTCGGGACTAGGGCATATCCAACATTAGGGATCTAACAACCATGAATTCCAAGAATTGAAACCAACAAAACCCTATATCTCACATCCGAATTATTGAAATCCGAACACCATAATTTTATATCATTCAGATATCATTTAAAATAGGAAAACCAGCTGTATTCAGTCGAATTTGGGCTTTTTGGGCTTCTTCCTAGAAGAATATAGTCATGCGACTATAATTTCAATCGTGCAGCTGCAGTTGCATAGATAGTTTTTCGGATAAATTTTTAAACACATAATCAATCACAAATCAACATGAAACGAGTTTTAAGGCATATCAGAGTTTACTATTTTCCATTCCAGTATGCTTGATGACCGAAGTCGGATGTGGACATCGGAATCCGCCTAGAATCTCCAAACGACCCGAAATTCTCAAACACGCATCCCGAATTGATCCGAACGAACCCAAGAATGGTATTGATTGAATGATGTCAGATTGGGAATCCTCACGCTATGTGTTTCTCCCATATTCTCTCTGTGTTTTTTGGTTTTTTTCTTAGTTTTCCCTTAACTTTTTCTCACTTTCTCCCTCTAAAAGTCTCCTTTCTCTCACTAGAATGCTCTCTGATCTTCCAGACTTGATTTTATATTTCTATCACCCTAATTCCTGTAAATCACGCCCAAAATCCGAGCCAACTATAGTCGTGTGACTATAGAATTACAGTCGTGCGACTGTAGTTGTTATAGTCGTACAACTATAGTTGTTATAGTCATGCGACCATGAAATACAATCGTGCGACTTTAGATAGAGCCTGCACACGCACCTAAGTTTCCTAATCTCTCGATGGACTCTTCTTGGGGTTTCGGATCAATGACTCTTTTTAATTTCGAGCCGTTTGAGAACATTCCGGGCATTATTCTGCTCATTCTCAAATCTGAGTCATGTTCATCTGTTTAACATGTAACAATAGGTTTTCATCATAGAGGTCGAGAAAAACCCATGCTCACAAGTTGCACCTCGCGTGACTAAAGTCAACTAAGATGGGTGCTTGTACCTAATTCTAGTTTTCGTGATAGAGAGCACAGTGAGAAGGAAAGGAGGATGTACCTGGGGTTCTCTTCGTGTTGGTTACTATGATGTCTGTAGGGACTTGTCCCGGTTGATTCGCCAAACTACGGTCTTGCCTAAATTGACTTGATTATTCGAGGACTTACTTCAACTCCATTGCGAAGCATAGGACTTTGTCCGAATTGATTCGATGTTCTAGGGATGTACTTCGACTCCATTACGAAGCAAAGGACTTTGCCCGGATCGAGTTGATTCCCCAGGGACATACTTCGATTCCATCGCGAAGAAGAGGATTTTGTCTAGATTGGATTGGTTTTCTAGGGACATGCTTCGACTCCATTGTGATGCAGAGGACTTTGCCCGAATTGGGTTGATGCTCTAGGGACATGCTTCGACTCCATTACAAAGCAGTGGACTTTGCCCCAGATCGGATTCTCCTTATAACTTGATGTTTATGAAGGTGAAGGGTATTTTGGTAATTCTGTAGCTGGGAAAGTTGTTGTCCTTTGGAGGAAGGGTATTTTTGTCATTTCACCTCTAGTGGAGCCTGTGTAACTAGAGGAAGAAATTTTTCGATGATTTGGTTTCCCGTGAAGCTTGTGTGGCTGGGGAAATATGCTTTGGGGATTTGAGAAGTTTGATTATCTCTTTTGATGTTTTGAAGTTGTTTTGGGTACGTATTCATTCCTTGATCGATAATTTTGGAAACAAAAATTTTTGCCCCTTTGATCGAGAATAAATATGGAACAAATATCTTGTCCGTTGATACCATTGAAATCAGCTCTATATGGTGGAGCAATATCATTGAAATCGGCTCTCTGTGGTGGAGTATACCTTTGAAATCGGCTCTCTGTGGTGGAGTATACCATTGAAATCGCTCTCTGTGGTGGTGTGTACCATTGAAATTGGCTCTCTGTGGTGGAGTTGTGAGCAGACGACCTTTTTACAAGAACGGGAAGTAGCAAGGCGGACCGGGGGAAAACGTTTCGGCGTTACATGTTACACTTTTATGGAAAATGGGTTTAGTTTATCTTAGGAAAAATATCGATTTGGAAATCCCTTTTGTAGAAAATATTTTCCCGTTTTTGACTTAAAGACCTCGAAACTTAAATTCCATGATCAGTGATAGAGTCGCCACCTGGATCAGCTCATCTGAGAAATTCCAATACAGCTCCCTACCGAGGACAGACTACTGTACCTAATCTAGAGATTTAGGGTTCGGGCAAATAACTTATTTAACCTCTAGCTTGCTTTCGCTTTACCTTCCATATTACCATATTTAATTCGCTTATTATCTTTTTCTAATCCCAATTTGTGTTTATGTTTATTTGACCAATGCTAAAGCAAGATGCAGAAAATAAATTGTAGAAAAATAAAACATACATCCAAAATATAAAAGAAAATAGTAGAGGCCAATTATACAACCAAATCGAATAAAAGATAAAAATCCTCGTCCTCACATTACAATCGCCTAAGTACACGAGGATCTAAAAATTACAACCACCTAATTTACACGGGAATCTATTAAATACAACAAAAATAATAAAAATAAACGCTGCAAAACAGATTGGTTAGCACAGTTTATATTACACACACACATAGGACTCAAATCAGGACAGAATTAGGAGTTTTAGGAAACAGGGGCACGCATTTAGGGGATAACCGGGTCGACCCGATCGATCGAATTGGTTAGACCTGGAAAATGGTTTTGAAATGCCTTGTAATTTCTGTTGGGATTCATCATGGGAAACAGACCGATAAAAGTGGAAATACGCGTCGATTTCCTCGAATCCGGTCCCAGGAGCTTAAGATCTGGAAATCAAAAACTAAAAGAATAAAGAGAAAGTTTGAAAACTTATCACAAAGTCTCTCTAAGAGATGGATGCGGACTGTAGAAATCAAGTATAGATTTCCACCACCGATGCGTACATGAATGGCTATAGGACCTAACTCGTGCTAGCAGCTCGGATTTTCAAGAAGAGAGGGAGAGAGAGGCGGCACACTTAATGAAATATGGCTGTCCTATATTTCTTTCCAAAAGAAATAAAACCAATTTCATCCAAGTGAGCTCTCACATTTCTTTCCAAAAGAAAAAAAAAATGATGCAACAAAGTGGGCAAACTTTATTAATTCCAAATTAATAAAGATGGGCGGCCAAGCGTACTTAAAGGGATGAGTCAAAATCATTCTTCTTAAATCCTTAAAAGAAGAATAAAGATGATGGTGAAAAGAGAAGGCAAAGTCCAACTTTGCTACCCTATTTTCAACCTAATGACTCACACCATGAGTCATCACCAACCCATCATCATCTTTTGTCCAAAGATGACTCACCCTTCCATTCCCAAATCAATATACGGCAAAGATAGATGGGTGAAAACATCTCTCTTGTTTTCTTACTTTAAAGAAAGAGGATATTTTCTTAAGGTAGCAAAGTCCAACTTTGCAACCAAAAAGTCATACCATGACTCACCCATTTCCATCATCGTTTTTTTTTACAAAAATGAGTAATCATTTTTAGCCAATTCTCACATAAATTTTCGGCCAACATAATCCCACTCTATGTGGGCATTATTCATTTTAATGTCCAAGCCCAATTAATTCCTTCGATTTAATTAAAGTCAAATATAACTTTAATTCAACATGTATATATATATACATTATACAATATAATATATATTACATAAATTTAAATTAAAATTAATTTTCTCTATTAATTTAATCAAGGGATTAAATTAGACACACATAAAATGAAATACATGTAAACCTATACATATAATAATATTTCCCCTTAGGAAATAACTCTCATAAATTAATTCAATGAATTAATTAAGAGAAGGCCAAAATAAATATTAATCATATTATTTTTATTAATCCATTTAATCTATATCATATAATTAATGGATCTCTCTCTCTTCAAATGTGTATACTCCAAGTACACACTTAATTTTACTAGTTAAAGTCCAGATGTTCAATGTGTACGATTCAATGGGCCCGTCTTTATGTTGGCAGTGGGCCAAGGCCCACAGACTGCAGGTGGGCTCTAGCAAGCCACTGCAGCCCCCAATTGAGACAGAGATAGCATTGAAACTGTCACCATAACCCTGTAGTTTGAACTTGTAAATCCCATGTCGCTAAGATCGGTGTCCAACACAGAGGTATGGAAGGATCACCCTCTTTGTGTCTGGGCATTTACTTGATACCGAATGAACTGATGCTCACAAACAAGATCCAATCTTGTTTGGGTACGGCCGCACACTTATCAGTAACATTCTTCAAAAGGCCAGTGATATCGTCTCAATGAATCATTGAGTGACATTCCCTTCTGCATATCCATAGCACCACCATGTTCACTAACACACCCGAACGTACCCATACTTTGGCACCCTTTTACAGGCCCATTAGGTGTACACCAAAGTGTGCCACTTCACATATAGCACCATCATATGGTCCAGTCAAAGGACTTATACAAGTGCTATGCGAGAATCATTTGTGATACTATACTATGTAGATTCCTGTTAAGTGGATCGATCCAGTACCATGACCTTTTTGCATGTACCCATTAACCTAGTTGACATCCCATGTTCTATGACCGGTAAGACATAGCCATACAACCTGACTAATGATAGTCTTTGGTTCCAATCATTCCCATGATTGGAACATACTATAGATGACTTTATGGCCATATCGTTTTCCCTATGCACAGTGTTACTGCCAAGTGCCTCACACTTGACAACATGGATATGGATATGTCCATTGGATACTCTATTTAAAATATAGCATAAGACATATAATAAATAGATTGATGCCTTTATCTCTTGACATAAATTGCATAATACATAAAGTTCACTTTAATGTACAAATGCATAATACAAACACAAGGACCAATGCCTCGGGACTAGGGCATTTCCAACAATCTCCCACTTGCACTAGTACCTACTAGGCATGGGTCTAATCCCTATAGATCTAGTATAACCTTCAAGCATACACTGAGCCAAGCGTGTTGGTCAAAAGATCAGCGACATTGTCCTTTGTGTCCACTCTTTGTAATGAGATGTCACCCCCTTGGCTATTTCTCACATTAGGTGAAACTTCCTGAGTTTGTGCTTCGTGTATATGCATGACCGGGGCACATAGCTCATGCAACAGCCCCAACGATTTCACAGAAGATATCAACTATTTACTGGATAGTTGACCCTACCCCTAGTTCCGTGATAAACTTCTTTATCCACACAACTTCCATAGCTGCATCACATGTTGCAACATACTCAGTTCTTGTGATAGAATCCGTGATGGTCGGTTGCTTAGAGCCTTTCCAACAACAACACCACTATTTAGCATGAATACATACCTTGACTGTGACCGGTATTCATCCTGGTTGGTTTGGAAGCTTGCGTCAGTGTACCCAGTAACTGACAGCTCTTCTTGACCCGCATGTACTAAGAAGCTATCCTAAGTCCGGTAAAGGTACTTCAAGATTACTTTGACAGCCTTCCAGTGATCCACCCGGGATTCGGCTCGTCATAATTAGTGCAAAGGTGACATCAGGTCTTGTACATAACATGGAGTACATGATTGATCCTATAGCCGAAGTATATAGAACCATTTCATGTTCTCCCTGTCCTGCCTTGTCTTAGGATAGTTCTTCTTACTAAGTTTTAGCCCATGACACATTGGCAAGAAACCTTTCTTAGCCTGGTCCATGCTGAATCTTTTCAGAACTATGTCTATATACTTGGCCTGACTTAGGCCTAGAAGCCGATTAGGTCTATCCCTGTAGATCCTGATCCCTAGGATCAACTCAGCTTCCCCTAAGTCCTTCATTGTGAAGCACTTACACAGCCACGGCTTTACCATCGCAGTGTTGGTATGTCGCTTCCAATCAGAAGGATGCCACCCATAAATAATACCAGGAAAGTTACTATGCTCCCTCTAAACCTCTTATACACACCCTTAAAAGTATTGTTAGCCTATAGCTTATAGCACCACTTGCAACCTATTACCTTAGCACCTAGAGGTGGATCAACCAGGTTCCAAACCCGATTATCGTACATAGATTGCATGTCTGCCACTATGGCAGATAGTGGGCTAGCTATAGCCTACTGGTAGGTTTTGAGCTCCTTTTTGTCCAAGATAAAAAGAGCATAATCATCAGAAATGAGAAACCCATGTTTCTCATATTCTTGACGATCCCTACCAGACCTTTTAGGTCCTTGTGTGACCTAGGCTGGTGCTTCCACCTTTGGAAGCTTCACCTTGGTCTCCAAGTTATCCTTTTTAGGAGATTGTGAGCTTTAAACCTCCCTGAGTTCAACATCGCTCCCACTGTCTTTCTTGGAAAGAAACCCCTTTTCAAGAAGGACCCCCTTTCGTGCCATGAACACCTTGTTCTCAGCAGGGTTGTAGAAGTAAGACCCTTTGGTTTCCCTAGGGTAGCTCACAAATAGGCATTAGTAGGTTTTGGGTTCTAGTTTTGTTCACAGCCAATTTCATGACTTGTGCATAACAACCCCAAAGTATTATTCGTAGCCATTGGTTTCTACACAGAAAAATTTACATGTGTTAATAAAGACTTAACTTGTTCTTCGATAGTATCATTAATAATGAATCATGTTATTAATTAAACCGAGTTATTGGGCTCATAGACCGAGATCCATATTATATCAAGATATAGCCAGACGAGGGCCTAGAACAACTATACCCTAATTTTTAGGTAGGAACGCCGTCCAATCCCAACCTAGGGACTCTCAGTTTGATGGGTCTGTTGGCACTTACCCATCTATGCTTAGGGTCAGGAACATCCTACTGCCCACGCTAAGTCCAAACCTCCATTCAAGTGTTAGAGTAACCAATACTCTAACCCAATACAAAATGACGATGCTCCAGTGCATCCAGCGAGGGCTGGTCTACAACTAGCCCATCCCACTTCGAGAAGGTTTTGAATGAGGGAAGCACTTTTAAAAGACTTAGTAATTACCTTTTGGTAATAAGATTCATTTAATAATGGCTTAGATGCATAGGCAGGTGAAATTGGGTTGGTAGATACATTCTTACATGAAAATAAATAAAGCAAAATTAAATAAAATGGACTGCTATGGGCCAAAATAAATATTAATCATATTATTTTGATTAATCTAATTAATCTATATAATATAATTAATGGATCTCTCTCTCTTCAAATGTGTATACTCCAAGTACACACTTAATCCGACTAGTTAAAGTCCAGACGTTCAATGTGTATGATCCAATAGGCCCGTCTTTATGTTGGCAGTGGGCCAAGGCCCACAGCTTGCAGGCGGGCTCTAGCAAGCTACTGCAGCCCCCAATTGAGACGGAGATAGCAGTCAAACTATCACCGTAACCCTGTAGTTTGAACTTGTAAATCCCATGTCGCTGATATTTGCTGGGATTTGTCATGGGAAACCGAACGATAAAAGTGTGGAAATACGCATCGATTTTCTTAAATCCGAGTCCCGGGAGCTTAAGTAGTGAAAATCAAAAACAAAACACAAAGGAGGAATATAAAAGTCTTACTAAGATATCTTTTGAGAGATAGAAAAAGACTGCAGAAATCAAGTGTAGATTTCCTCCACAGATGCGTACAGGAACAGCTCTCGGACCGAAACCCGTGCTAGCGACTTGGAAATTTCAAGAAGAGAGGGAGAGTACTGTTTTTGGGCATCCAAGAGTTCTTGTATGTGTGAATAGGTAGGATTAATTTTTCCTTATATATCTTACAAAAGGAAGAAGGAAAAATATCCAAGTTAGCAAAGTCACACTTTACTTACCAAAAAGTCAACCATGACTCACCAATTCACTCATCACATTTTGTCTCAAAAGTGAGTCATCTTCCTTGCCACATCACATGATGATTTTGGCCAAGAGGTGATCCAAAATAGATGGGATGTGTTTCTTATTTATCTTTAATCGTAATGACAAAAAATATCCAAGTTAGTAAAGTCCACCTTTGCTAAGCCAAAAGTCCACCATGACTCACCTATTTGATCATTACCTTTTGTCCAACAATGACTCACTCTTCTCATCTTAATGACTCATCATTCTTGCCCTAAAATCCACCATGAATTTCGGCTAAGGCATGATGAAAGAGTGGGCTTACCATTTCAAGCACAAACCCACTTTAATTCTTTGGTTTTTATTTGATTTCAAATAACATTTTAATTCAACATGTATGCAAGTATATTATACCATATAATATGTTACATACATTTAAATTAAAATTAATTTGACACATCAAATTAATCAAGGAATTAAATTAGACACGTATAAGATGAGATACATGTAAACATATACATGTATAAATATTTCCACCTAGGAAATAATCTCATAAAGTAATTCATTGAATTAATTAAGAGAATGCCAAAAAAAATATTAATTATATTCTTTTGATCAATCTAATTGATCTATAATATAATTAATAAATCTCTCTCTCTTCAAACGTTTATACTCCAAGTACACACTTAATCTAACTAGTTAAAGTCCAGATGTTCAATGTGTATGATCCAATGGGCCCGTCTTTATGTTGGCAGTGGGCCACGGCCCATAGACTACAGGCAGGCTCTAGCAAGCCACTGCAGTCCCCAATTGAGATGGAGATAGTATTCAAACTGTCACCGTAACCCTGTAGTTGAACTTGTATGTCCCATGTCACTGATATCGGTGTCCAGCACAGAGGCATGGATGATCACCCTCAATATGTGTCCAGACATTTACTTGATCCTGAATGAACTAATGCTCACAAACAAGATCTAATCATGTTTGGGTGTGGCCACACTTTTATCAGTAACATTCATCAAGAGGCTGGTGATCTCATCTCAGTAAATTACTGAGTGACATTCCCTTCTACATATCCATAGTACTGCCATGCTCACTGACACACTCGAACGTACCCATACTTGGCACCCTTTTACAGGCCCGTTAGGTGTACACCAAAGTGTGCCACTTCACATGCAGCACCATCATATGGTTCGGTCAAAGGACTCATACAAGTACTACGCGAGAGTCATTTGTGATACTATACCATGTAGATTCCCGTTAAGTGGATCGATCTAGTACCATGCCATTTTTGCATGTACCCAGAAACCTGGTTGACATTCCATGTTCTATGACCGGTAAGACACCGCCATACAACCAAGCTAATGATAGTCTTTAGTTCCATTCATTCGTATGATCGAAACAGACTACGGATTGTTGGTGTGCCCTAGTTCTTAAGGCATTGGATTATTGTATTTTGTATTATACATTAAGACTCATTGTATGAATACATTATTTATGTCACATTAATAAAGGCAATTAATCTATTTCATTTATATCTTGTGCTACAATATGAGAGTATCCATTGCTTTATAATCATGAAACCTATCCTAGGTCTGTTTTAATCGTGGGAACGAATAGAACCACAGACTTGTATATTCGATGACTGTATGGTAGTTCTTAACTAGCCATAGTACTTGTATAGTTAGTCATGAATATAGGTACATGTCGTTGACATGGGACTAGATCGATATGCACAAGAAAGCCACATGGTTGTCGCGTCAGAGGTCTTTCTTGAGTAGGTCTCTTTTGTCCTCAAACCAGATTTCATTATAATATCAATATGGAATTCGGTTCACTTTGGCATACAACTAACATTTCTGTAAAAGGATGCTAAATATGGATATGATTGGGTGGACCAGTGAACATGTTGATATTGATGATGAAGTGATGGAATTGCCACTCGGGTAACATCGAGATGATATCATTGGCCACTTGATGAGTGGGGCTGATAAGTGTATGGCCATACCCAAGTAAGTCGGTGCTTATTTGATTAATCAGTCAACTCAAGATCAAGAAATATAATAAATTACAGAAGAGGATGACAGACACCATGCCTCTTGTTTATTCATATCGATATCGTTAGGCAAAGGACACTATGAGATTCCTACCGGGTGAGTATCTTCGAAAGACTGCTGCATCTCTATCTTAATTGGGGACTGTAATGGTTTGCTAGAACCCACTTACAGTCTGTGGACCTTGGGCCTACTGCCAATATAAAGATAGACCCATAGGATCATGCACATAGATCAACTGAGCCAGAACTTATAGAAATTGTACATGTAATGTACATTGGAAGGAATGCGTTAATTAATTAGTTGACATTCGGTGTCAAGGTAATTAATTAACATTGGGTTGAATTTAATTTAATTAATAAGTTTACATAATGTAATTAATTAATTTATCAATTCATTGAATTACATAAAGTAAACAATTAATTAAATAATTTTCCTAAGTAGGAAAATTAAATACATGTATTGTATTACTTAAGTGTGATTTAATTTTGTTTAGGGATAGTTAAATTTAGCCAAATGGAATTAAATTACATAGTATATACTTTTTAATTAAAGTTTATTTATGTAATTATAATCCTAGTGGGCTTGGGTTTAATTAACCTCAATTAGACAAGGTATCTATATAAGGGCACACTTAAGGAATAAAACCCTAATTCAACCCCAATTAATTGCTGGAAATTTCAGCCACCAAGAGCAGCCCCAAATCAGCCGAAAATCCTAGTAGTAATCCTCCATTCCTTCGCGTCTTCGGCTAGCACCGGTTCCTGCTCAATAGTTGGTCATGCACCAGACTTTGGAGATCGCAGTTTCAAGAAACGATTCTACAGCAGTCTCTAGAAGAGACGAATCCGGTGAGTTAATCTCTTTTGATTCAAATTGATTTTATTCTAATCAATGGTAATTGGACATGATAGGTGGATTCTAGGAAATTTTAAACGGTGTATTTTCCACTGCGCCATGTTATTTTTCCAATGACGAATCCCAACAGTGGTATCAGAGCCTAGGTTTTGTCCATTAGATTGATTAGAATTGGTTCTTGAAAGCAGTCTTGAAGAAAGAATGGGTTTCAAGGATGTGGTTTTAGGGTTCTTATCAAATTGGTTTTGTTTTTTATGAACCCTAAAACTATTGGATTGGGGTTTTTGATTATTTTTCGCCAATTGGTTTTCAATCCATTTTTTTATTGATTACCTATTCTTATTTGTTGGCTGGATATATTTTTTTTATGATTTAAAAAGAAAAAAAAATAATGAAGTTGGCCAAAATTGGAATCGGTTTTGCAATTCCAATTCTTGGCCATAGCTGCTGCGGCACGCCAGCAGCCCCTGTGGGCTGCTGGCTGCCGTGCAGCGGCACTACTGCCCCGCCGGGACAGTAGCACCGCACGCGGGACCTGGGTCCAGTTTTTTGGATTTTGCTGGTATTTTTTATCCCAGAACCGAATGCAAATTAAATTAAATTTTTTTTAAATTAATTTTTTTTAAAATTGTTTATTTTGTTGGCATGCATATTTAATTTAATTGTTTGCATATTAAATTGAATATGGACTTTATGAAATTGGCCCAATAAACAGTGACACCGGTTAAAATTGGGAGAGCTAAATTTTAAATTTGTGACATCCCAAATTCAAGTGGGAGCAAAATTGTTAATTTTGCATTTATGGATGTTATCCATTGGGCCTTTATGGTCCTTAGTCACATTTGTTAAAATTGGAGATTTCACCCTAAGTAACTCGGCTTAACATTTATATTTATAATTTGGAATGCCATGATCATGCATCATATTGGTATGTATGTGCACGACAGGTACTTTGTTTGAAATGTGATGTTGAGTTCTATGGGCCCTAAATTATTATCAGTTGTAATTTAATTTTGGGAAATATGGCCTGTGTGCCATTTTTTATTTTGATGTAATTTAGAATAGATTTTATTTTACAAAATTATTGTAATTGCATCAAGTATGGAGGAAGGCCCAGATGGAGCAAGCCCATTGTGGGAGCCCAAGAAGGATTGCAGTTCGGCCCATGAAGAATTAGATAGGATATCTAGTTTTTCATTAGGTTGTAATTAAAGGCCCATAGGATCTCATTTATTTTAAATTAAGTATGCTATTATATTTGTCATATAATATGGATGTATGGATCACCCAATTATTACCCGTGTTTATGCATGCTAAGCTGTATCACTTTATTATAATCTGGAAATTAAAATATTGAGTCGTTTAAAAGTGCTTCCCACATTCACACCTCTTCCTCCCATTGATGCTGCTATGTGCGCCATGCCCCTAGCTGGGTACATTGTAGTATTCGGTGGGCCGTCGAGGGTTAGGATACTTGGTATGATTAACATGTGAATGGTGGTTTGACTCAACATGGGTAGCATTAGCTCAGAGCGGGCCCTAAGCACAAATGGGTAAAGTGTCAATAAGCCCATCAAACCAAGAGTCCTTCGTGGAAGAATTGGATATGTTGTCCTACCAGACGAATCAATGGTTGGTTAGCGAGCCTTAGTTCGGCCAGTCATTGATAAGTTGTGGATCTTGGTCAAGTCAGCCAATTAACATCACTAATGAACAAATTAAAATCAGATTATTAATTTGAATTGGCTTAAAAGTCCTTTATTTCTAACTCAATCAATGATTTCTTCCATGTAGATAATCCCATTTCACTTAAGCAATTTAAATGGCTGCAACCAATAACAACTCACCTCACTTAGGTCACTCTTGGAGAAGGAGAAGCTTTCGGGGGCTAACTTCCTCGACTGGGCTAGGAACTCACAAATAGTTCTTAGACAAGAGTCCAAGTAGTATGTACTGAATGCTCCTTTACCAGTTGGCCCTCCCACAAGTCGAGGAGTCACCACGGTGATAGCGGAGCAGTATGACCGGCACATGAGGGATGACCGAGATGTCTCATGCCTCATGCTGGGTACCATGGCTTCTGATCTTTAGAAGTAGTTCATGGGCGAGCATGCTTATGAGATGATGGATCAACTTAAAAAGATGTTCCAAGATCAAGCTTGTCAGGAACGTTACCTGACAACTAAGGCACTTTGCACGACTATGATGGCAGCTGTGACTTCTATTATCACTCATGTGCTAAAGTTGAAGGGGTATATTGATACACTTGCCCACCTCGGCTCGCTAGTTCTGCAGGACTTGGTAGCAGATATTATTCTCGGGTCACTTCCTGAGTCTTACAACCAGTTTATCATGAACTATCATATGCAAAGGTTGGATAAATCGGTTGTTAAGCTGCATGGCATGCTCAAGCTTGCTGAGTAGTCTCTTAGGAAGACTCCTAAAGTATTGCTGGTGAACAAGGGCAATACACCCATTGCTAAGGGAAAGGCCAAATCTAAGGCCAAGGTTAAGGCCCAAATGGCCAAGGCTAAAGGCAAAAATGTAGTGGCCTAACCTAAAGCAAGGGTTGCATCTCCTGACAATGTCTGCCATGAGTGTCATGAGAAGGGGCACTGGAAGAGCTCATGTCCAAAGCTAAGGGAGCAACTGAAGGGCAAAACTGCTGCTTCAGGTATTTTTGTTGTTGAGATTAATCTGGCTATTTCTACATCTTGGGTCTTAGACACTAGATGTGGATCTCAAATTTGTTCAAATGTGCAGGGTCTAAGAAACAGGAGATTATTAGGATTTGGAGAAGTAGATCTTTGAGTCAGAAATGGTGCTCGGGTTCAGGCCATGGAGATCTGAGATTATTTCTTGGAGATGCCTAGTGGACTTGTTTTGGAACTAAGAAAGTATTATTTTGTACCTACGATGCGTAGGAATATTATTTCTGTTTCTTTGTTGGATATTTCTGGTTTCGTATTTAATATTGGACATGGTACAATTTCTATGCAATGTGGCAATATTATTTATGGAACAACATTTCTTGAAAATGGCTTATATATCCTTCATCTAAAATGTGAAAGTTCAATCTATAACATAAATACTAAGAGGATTAAACAAAATGAAATTAATCCTACTTACATCTGGTATTGTCGACTTGGCCATATAAATGAGAAGCGCATAGCTAGGCTTCACTCTAGTGGAGTGCTAGGGTCATTTGACACCCAGTCTTATGACACATGCGAATCTTGTTTGAAAGGCAAGTTGACAAAGGCACCTTTTAGCAAGACTGCTGAAAGGGCCTCAGAGCTATTATAGCTAATACATTCCGATGTATGTGGCCCAATGAGCAATAGTGCTAGATCTGGTTTTCTGTACTTCGTCACCTTCACGGATGACTTCAGCAGATACGGTTACGTGTATCTGATGAAGCATAAGTCTGAGACTCTCCAAAGGTTCAAGGACTTTAAGAATGAAGTAGAAAACCAACTTGGCAAGAAAATAAAAGCACTTCGGTCTAACCAAGGGGGTGAATATTTGAGCTAAGAGTTTGACTCATTTTTGAGAGAGTATGGGATTGTATCCCAACTCACTCCTCCTGGTACACCCCAGTGGAATGGAGTGTCAGAAAGGAGGAATAGGACCTTGCTTGACATAGTCCGCTCGATGATGAGTCATGCTACACTCCCTATCTCCTTTTGGGGATATGCTTTAGAGACAGCTGCTTACATTCTTAATAATACACCAAGCAAGGCAGTTGAGGGAACACCATATGAACTATGGAAGGGCTGAAAGCCCAATGTTTCCTTCTTGAAGATTTGGGGCTGTGATGCACATGTTAAGAAATTGACAAGTGCCAAACTTGAGTCTAAATCTATCAAGTGCCAGTTTGTGGGTTACCTTGAGGAAACTAAGGGTTATTACTTCTACGATCCGGTGAAAAACAAAGTTTTCATAGCCAGGAATGCAGTCTTCTTGGGGAAGGAATTCCTTTCTAAGAGAGACAGTGGGAGTAATGTTGAACTTTCAGAAGTTTAAGACTCACAAACTCCTGCAGCTACTACTGAGGATGCTTCGGGAACCTATCTAACTACTCAAGAAATCCAGGAACCAGAATCGGTTGCACAGGACCTTAGAAGGTCTGGTAGGACACGTCATCAACCAGAGAGGTACGGCTTTCTTGTGACTGATGATGGGGACCTCATGGTCATTGACCAAGAGGAGCCCAAGACCTATCAGGAGGCTGTTGAAAGCCCATACTTAGATCAATGGCGAAAAGCAATGGAGGCTGAGATGCAATCTATGCATGATAACCAAGTATGGAACTTGGTGGATCCACCTCCGGGTGCTAAGGTGATAGGTTGCAAGTGGTGTTTCAAGTTAAAAGCCGACAACACCTTCAAGGGGTGATTGGTGGCAAAAGGATTCAGGCAAGTTCAAGGGATTGACTATGATGAAACCTTTTCACCAGTTGCTATGCTCAAATCCATTAGGATACTATTAGCCATAGCTACATGGTATGATTATGAGATGTGGCAGATGGATGTTAAGACCGCTTTCCTTAATGGAAAGCTGCTCGAGGATGTGTACATGGCACAACCTGAGGGTTTTATCGATCCAAAGCATCCAAACCGGGTATGCAAGCTTCAAAGATCCATTTATGGATTGAAGCATGCATCGAGGTCATGGAATCAGAGATTCAATGAGGCCATTACAGAATATGGCTTCACACAGAATTCTGATGAGCCCTGTGTGTATAAGATGGTTAGTAGGAGCGTTTCCACCTTCCTAGTACTATATGTTGACGACATCCTTATCATTGGAGGCGACATACCAACACTGCAAGGGGTTAAACAGTGGTTGAGTAGGTGCTTTGCAATGAACGACTTAGGTGAAGCTGAGACGATTTTAGGGATTAGGATCTACAGAGATAGTTCCAATTGGCTTCTAGGCCTAAGTCAAGCCACATACATTGACAAGGTTTTGAAAAGATTCAGCATGGACAAGGCAAAGAAAATATTCTTGCCTATGCGCCATGGGTCGAAGCTGAGTAAGAAAGATGGTCCTAAAACAAAGAAGGACTGGGAGAACATGGAAAAGATCCCTTATGCATCTGCTATTGGATCTATCATGCACTCCATGTTATGTACGAGGCCTGATGTCACGTTTGCACTAAGTATGATTAACCGGTACCAGTCGGACCCCGGGGAGGAACATTGGAAGGCTGTCAAGGCAATCCTAAAGTACCTTAATCGGACTAAGGATGCTTTCTTTGTGTATGGAGGTTAAGATGAGATGGTAGTGTCAGCTTACACTGATGCAAGCTTTGAGACCGATGAGGATGAGAACCAGTCACAGTCTGGTTATGTTTTTCTCCTGAATGGTGGTGCCATTAGTTGGAGGTAAATTAAATACATGTATTGTATGTACTTAAGTGTGATTTATTTTATTTAGGAGTAATTAAATTTAGCCAAATGGAATTAAATTACATAGTATATACTTTTTAATTAAAGTTTATTTATGTAATTATAATCCTAGTGGGCTTAGGTTTAATTAACCTAATTAAAACCCAATTAGACAAGGTGTCTATGTAAGGGCACACTTAAGGAATAAAACCCTAATTAATTGCTGGAAATTTCAGCCACCAAGAGTAGCCCCAAAACAGTCAAAAATCCCAGCATTAAACCTCCATTCCTTCGCGTCTTTGGAGCACCGGTTCCCGCTCAATAGTTGGTCGTGCACCGGACTTTGGAGATCACAGTTTCAAGAAACGATTCTGCAGTAGTCTCTAGAAGAGATGAATCCGGTGAGTTAATCTCTCTTAATTCAAATTGATTATATTCTAATCAATGGTAATTGGACACGATCGGTGGATTCTAGGAAATTTTAAATGGTGTATTTTCCGTTGCGCCACATTATTTTTCCAATGACAAATCCCAACACGGATGATTTTATGGCCATATCGTTTTCCTTATCCATAGTCTTACTGCCAAGTGCATGACACTTGACAACATGGCTATGGATAAGTCCATTGGATACTATATTTAAAATATAGCACAAGACATATAGTCAATGGATTAATGCCTTTATTTCCTAACACAAATTGTATAATACATATATTTCACGTTAATGTACAAATGTATGATACAAAGACAAGGACTAATGCCTCGGGACTAGGGCATATCCAACAATCTCCCACTTGCACTAGTACCAACCAGGCATGGCCCTAATCCCTATAGATCTAATATGACCCTTGTGCTTGGGATGAGCCAGCACCTTGGTCAAAGGATCTGCGACATTCTCCTCGGTGTCCACTCTGCGTAATCAAATGTTACCCCTCTTGGTGATTTCTTGGATGACGTGAAACTTCCTGAGTACGTGCTTCAAGTTCCTACGTGACTGGGGCTCCTTAGCTTGTGCAACAGCCCCATTGTTGTCACAAAAGATATCAACTAGTTCCTGGATAGATGATACTACCCCCAGTTCCATGATAAACTTCTTTATCCACACAGCCTCCTTAGTTGTATCACACGCTGCAATGTACTCAGCTTCCGTGATAGAATCTGCAATGGTCGGTTGCTTGGAGCTTCTCCAGCTAATAGCACCACCATTAAGCATGAATATGTACCCTGACTACGACTTATATTCATCCTGGTTGGTCTGGAAGCTTGCATTAGTGTACCCAGTAATGGACAGCTCTTCTTGACCTCCATACACTAAAAAGCTATCCTTTGTCCAGTTAAGGTACTTTAGGATTGCTTTGACAGCTTTCCAGTGATCCACCCTGGGATCTTACTGGCACCGGCTTGTCATACTTAGTGCAAAGGCAATATCAGGTCTTGTACATAGCATAGAGTACATGATTGATCCGATGGCTGAAGCATATGGGATCTCACTCATGTTCTCCCTGTCCTGTTTTGACTTAGGGCAGTTCTTCTTACTAAGTTTCAGCCCATGACCTATTGGTAAGAATCCTTTCTTACCCTGGTCCATGCTGAATCTTTTCAGAACCTTGTCTATGTACTTGGCCTGACTTAGGCCTAGAAGCCGATTAGGTCTATCCCTGTAGATCCTGATCCCTAAGATTGTTTCAGCTTCACCTAGGTCCTTCATTGCGAAGCACTTACACAACCACTACTTTACCCCAAGCAGTGTTGGTATGTTGCTTCCAATCAGAAGGATGTCATCCACATATAAAACCAGAAATGTTACAATGCTCCCACTAATCCTTTTATACACACAAGGCTCATCTTGATTCTGCATGAAGCCATATTCCTTTATGGCCTCATTGAATCTAAGATTCCAACTACAGGATGCTTGCTCCAATCCATAAATGGACCTTTGAAGCTTGCATACTCTTTAAGGATACTCTGGATCGACAAAACCCTCAGGTTGTGTCATATACACATCCTCGAGTAACTTTCCGTTAAGGAAAGCGCTTTTGACATCCATCTGCCAGACCTCATAGTCGTACCAAGCGGCTATGGCCAGCAGGATCCTAATGGATTTGAGCATAGCGACTGGTGAGAAAGTTTCATCATAGTCGATTCCATGGACTTGTCTGAAACCTTCTGCTATTAGCTGCCCTTTGAAGGTATTGTCGGCCTTAAGCTTATAGCACCACTTGCAACCTATTACCTTAGCACCCAGAGGTGGATCAACTAGGTTCCAAACCTAATTATCGTACATAGATTGCATTTCTACCTCCATACCCTTTTGCCAGTTGGCAGACAGTGGGCTAGTTATAGCCTCTTGGTAGGTTTGAAGCTCTTCTTCATCAAAGACAAAAAGAGTTTGACCATCGATAATGAGAAACCCATATCTCTTAGGTTCCTGACGATCCCTACCAGACCTTCTAGGTCCTTGTGTGACCTGGGCCGGTGCTTCCTCTTGTGGAAGCTCCACCCTGGTCTCCAAGTCATCCTTTTTCAGGAGTTTCTGAGCTCTGAACTTCCCTGAGTTCAACATTGCTCCCACTTTCCATCTTAGAAATAAACTCCTTTTCAAGAAAGACCCCCTTTCGTGCCATAAACACCTTGTTCTCAGCAGGGTTGTAGAAGTAATACCCTTTGGATTCCTTAGGGTCGCCCACAAATAAGCATTTGTCGGTTTTTGGTTCTAGTTTACCCCCAGTCAATTTCTTGACATGTGCATAACAACCCCAAATCTGTAAGAAAGACACATTGGGTGCCCTGCCCATCCATATCTCAAATGGGGTCTTTTCCACAGCCTTAGTCGGAGTACTGTTTAAAATGAGAGCTGCTGTCTCAAGAGCATATCCCTAGAAGCTTTTTGGGAGAGAGGCATGACTCATCATTGAGTGGACCATGTCTAATAGGGTCCTATTCCTTCATTCAGACACCCCATTCCATTGTGGTGTTCCTGGAGGAGTGAGCTGTGGAACTATTCCATGCTCTCTCAAATATGAGTCAAACTCAAGGCTCATATATTCGCCACCTCGGTCCGACCGAAGTGCTTTTATATTCCTGCCTAGTTGGTTCTGTACTTCGTTCCCAAATTCCTTGAACCGATCAAGTGTCTCAGACTTATGTTTCATCAGATAGACATAGCCATATCTGCTGAAATCATTTGTAAAGGTGACGAAGTATAGATGTCCACCCCTGGTCACTACACTCACTGGTCCACATACATCCGAATGTATTAGGTCCAATAAGCCAGTAGCCCTTTCAGCTTTCTTTTTAAAAGGCGCTTTCATCATTTTTCCTCATAAACAAGATTCGCAGATATCTAGTGACTCCAAGTCAAAAGATCCTAGGATTCCCGCTTAGTGAAGCCTAGCAATGCATTTCTCGTTTATGTAGCCTAAACGACAATGCCAAAGGTAAACAGGATTAAGTTCGTTAGATTTAATCCTTTTAGTATTTATGTTATAGACATGGTTAGTTTCATTTAAATCTAGGATATAAAGGCCATTATTTAATAGAGCATCTCCATAAAATAAACCTTCTCTAGATATAACCATTTTACCATTAGAAATAGTAAATACATATCCAGAAGTATCCAAAACTGAAACAGAAATAATATTCATGCGTATAGCAGGTACAAAATGACATTGTTCCAGTAACAAAACTAATCCACTAGGCATACTAAGCTGGTACTCGCCTATCTCAATGGCTGCAACCCTTACTCCATTCCCGACCCGCAAGTCCACTTCTCCTGATCCTAGTGATCTTCTGTTCCTAAGTCCCTGCACATTACAACAAATGTCAGAACCACATCCAGTATCCAATACCTAAGATATTGAAACAGTAAGGTTAATGTCTATGACATATATACCTAACGAAGATGCACCCTGCGCCTTCTTTTGGTCTCCCAGAAGCTTTGGACATGATCATTTCCAATGTCCCGTCTGCTTACACCCGAAATAGACATCCTCAGGATGGGCCTTAGGCTGGACCTTGGCCTTCTTAGCTTTGGCTTTCTTAGCCTTAGCTTTAGCCTTTGCCTTAGCCTTGGCCTTTACAAGAGGAGCCTTCCCTTTGTTTACCATAAGTACCGGTGTAGTATTTTTGATCGACTATGTAGTAAGCTTAAGCATCCCATGCAGCTCACTCACAGCTTTGTTCATCCCTTGCATGTTGTAATTCAAGATGAACTGATCATAAGACTCCGGCAAGGAAACCAGGATGGTATCAACCGCCAATTCCTATGAAATGGGCGACCTGAGACGGGCTAAAGAATCCAAATAGCCCTTCATCTTGAGCACGTGAGCACTCATAGATGTCCCAGTCCCTATTTTGTAGGAATGGAATGCCTTATTCGTCAGGTACCTTTCCTGACACGCCTGCTCCTAAAACATCTCATTTACAGTTGTCATCATAGCAAAGGCCTCATGGTCCATAAACTATTTTTGCAGTTTGGGGACCATGCACGCCAACATAAAGCAAGTGACATCCCGGTTATCCTTCACATGCACCCCGTATTCCTCCAGCTCAGCAGCTGGTGGATTACGCCCAGTAGGTGCGGCCGGTACACGCCTTTCCAGTACATATTCCTTAGACTCATGTCTTAGAACTATCCGTAAGTTCCTAGACCAGTCTAGGAAATTAGAAACAGAAAGCTTGTCCATCTCAAGGGTAGTGCACAGTGATAAAGTGTTATTCGATGCCATTGATTACTACACAGAAAAATTAAAACAGTGTTAATAAAGGATTTAACAAATTTTCCCATAAATAATTAATAATGATTCATATTATTAATTAATCTGAGTTGTTGGGCTCATGGGCCGAGATCCATATTATATCAAGATACAGCCAAACGAAGGCCTAGAATAACTATACCCCAATTTTTAGGTAGGAACGCCATCCAATCCCAACCTAGGGACTCTCGGTTTGATAGGTCTATTGGCACTTACCTATCTATGCTTAGGGCCAGGAACATCCTACTACCCATGCTAAGTCCAAACCTCCATCCAAATGTCAGAATAACCAATACTCCAACCCAATACAAAATGACGATGCTCCAACACATCCAGCAAGGGCTGGTCTACAACTGGCCCATCCCCACTTCGAGTAGGTTTTGGATGAGGGAAGCACTTTTAAGAGACTTAGCAATTACCTTTTGGTTATTAAATTCAATTAATAATGGCTTAGATGCAAAAGCGGATGAAATTGGATTTGGACATACATTCGCACATGCAAATAAATACCGCATAATTAAATTAAAGAATGGAATGCAACGAGCCAAAATTTACATCCTAATATCATTGTAGTAAACCTATACTAGAACAGCATCAGGAGGGCCACCTCCTCATCCTTCTGGCCTCGCCAATCTAATCGGCTCATTGCTTACATAATTTCATAATAAACATATATAATAAAATTACATAAAAGGAAAACGACACGTAGGCCGTAAAAACCAAAAAGGAATATTACAACCCAACATAAATTAGTCCCATTTACATCCATCCACACATTCAACCATACATCATGTAAGCCAATACATGTAATTTAAAAGCATGTTAAATGCATGAATTAATCCGATTTCATTTTTGTCCATAGCCATTATTTTGAAATCGCCAAATTTTGGCCGTTCATAGTTCTAAGCCCGTATAGGCCTTGGGCCTCTAGCCCAGGCAGAAAACTGCTCCCAATCCAATTGGGATACCATGAATTCCAAATTAGCCGTCCAGGTAATCCTGCCAAGAAAACCCGAACCAATTTCAATTAATCGTATTAATTTCAAAAATTAATATCGCATGGACGAAAAATAAATTTCATTCATAAAACACGCGCATAAAAATTACCAAAATTTAAACATGCAAAATTTTAAAACCAATTAAAATTTTAACATCCGGCCCAGCCCAAAAATCCCGCCAAATCCAAAAAAGGGCCCGGCCCACCGTGCAGGGAGGTTACTGCCCAGCAGCAGCCTCGCAGCAGCTGCTGGGCAGCAGCACGCCAGCAGCAGCTGGCCGGCAGCAAGCTGCTGCCCCCCCACAACAAAACAGCCCTATTTTTTTTTTTAATTGCATGCATGCATAAGAATACAAATACACCAAGAATTAAATCAACAAGATGCATAAAATTAAATTCAAGGTGCATAAAATTAAATTCAAGATGCATAACAAAATAAACAAATTGAAAACATACACATATAACCTAATATGCATAATTAATTTCAATTTGAAAAACAAATGGGGAAAAATATAAAACCCCAAAACCGACAGAATCCCGATCCATAAAACACCAATTGTAAAACATGGGATCCGCCAAATTAAAGATTTCAATGGATCAAAAGCCCGCTCTGATACCACTGCTGGGATTCATCACGGCAAACCGACCGATAAAAGCGCGGAAATACGCATCGATTTCCTTGATTCCGGGTCCCGGGAGCTTAAGTAGCAAAAATCAAAAACAAAACACAAAGGAGGAATATAAAAGTCTTACCAAGATATCTCGCGAGAGATAGAAGAAGACTGCAGAAATCAAGTGTAGATTTCCTCCACCGATGCATACACGAACGGCTCTCGGACTGAAACCCATGCTAGCGACTCAAAAATTTCAAGAAGAGAAGGAGAGAGCTGTTTTTGGGCAGCCAAGAGTTCTTGTATGAGTGAATAGGTAGGATTAAATTTTCCTTATATATCTTGCAAAAGGAAGAAGGAAAAATATCCAAGTTAGCAAAGTCACACTTTGCTTACCAAAAAGTCAACCATGACTCACCAATTCACTCATCGCATTTTGTCTCAAAAGTGAGTCATCTTCCTTACCACATCACATGATGATTTCGGCCAAGAGGTGATAGAAAATAGATAAGATATTTTTCTCATTTATCTTTAATCATATTGACAAAAAATATCTAAGTTAGTAAAGTCCAACTTTGCTAAGCCAAAAGTCCACCATGACTCACTTGTTTGATCATTACCTTTTGTCCAACAATGACTCACTCTTCTCATCTTAATGACTCATCATTCTTGCCCTAAAATCCACCATGAATTTCGGCCAAGACATGATGAAAGAGTGGGCTTACCATTTCAAGCCCAAGCCCACTTTAATTCTTTGGTTTTTATTTGATTTCAAATAACATTTTAATTCAACATGTATGTAAGTATATTATACCATATAATATGTTACATACATTTAAATTAAAATTAATTTGACACATCAAATTAATGAAGGAATTAAATTAGACACATATAAGATGAGATACATGTAAACCTATACATGTATAAATGTTTCCACCTTGGAAATAATCTCATAAATTAATTCAATGAATTAATTAAGAGAATGCCAAAAAAAAATATTAATTATATTCTTTTGATCAATCTTATTGATCTATAATATAATTAATAAATCTCTCTCTCTCTCTTCAAACGTGTATACTCAAAGTACACACTTAATCCGACTAGTTTCCAGACTTCAATGTACGATCCAATGGGCCCATCTTTATGTTGGCAGTGGGCCAAGGCCCACAGACTATGGGTGTGCTCTAGAAAGCCACTGCAGCCCCCAATTAAAATGGAGATAGCAGTCAAACTGTCACCGTAACCCTGTAGTTGAACATGTATGTCCCATGTCACTGATATCGGTGTCCAATAGAGAGACATGGATGATCATCCTTTATATGTGTCCGGAAATTTACTTGATCCCGAATGAACTGATGCTCACAAACAAGATCTAATCCTGTTTGGGTGTGGCCACACTCTTATCAGTAACATTCATCAAGAGGCCAGTGATCTCGTCTCAGTAAATTATTGTGTGACATTCCCTTGTGCATATCCATAGTACTGCCATGCTCACTGACACACCCAAACGTACCCATACTTGGCACCCTTTTACAGGCTCGTTAGGCATACACCAAAGTGTGCCACTTCACATGCAGCACCATCATATGGCCCGGTCAAAGGACTTATACGAGTACTACGCAAGAATCATTTGTGATACTATACCATGTAGATTCCTGTTAAGTGGATCGATCCAGTACCATGCCCTTTTTACATGTACCCATTAACCTGGTTGACATTCCATGTTCTATGACCGGTAAGACACTGCCATACATCCAGACTAATGATAGTCTTTAGTTCCATTCATTCACATGATCAGAACAAACTACAGATGACTTTATAGCCATATCATTTTCCTTATCCATAGTCTTACTTCCAAGTGCATGACACTTGACAACATGGATATGGATATGTCCATTGGATACTCTATTTAAAATATAGCACAAGACATATAGTAAATAGATTAATGCCTTTATTTCTTGACACAAATTGTATAATACATATATTTCACATTAATGTACAAATTTATGATACAAAGACAAGGACTAATGCCTCGAGACTAGGGCATATCCAACAATATCGGTGTCCAACACAGAGGCGTGGGAGCATCACCCTCTTTATGTCTACATATTTACTTGATACCGAATGAACTTATGCTCATAAACAAGATCTAATTTTATTTGGGTGCAGCCGCACACTTATCAGTAACATTCTTCAAGAGGCCAGTGATATCATCTCAATGAATCACTGAGTGACATTCCCTTCTGCATATCCATAGCGCTGCCATGTTCACTAACACACCCGAACGTACCCATACTTGGCACCCTTTTACAGGCCCACTAGGCGTGCACCAAAGTGTGCCACTTCCCATGCAACACCATCGTATGGTCCGGTCAAAGGACTTATACAAGTACTACATGAGAATCATTTGTGATACTATACCATGTAGATTCCCGTTAAGTGGATTGATTCCGTACCATGCCCTTTTTGCATGTACCCATTAACTTGGTTGACATTCCATGTTCTATGATCGGTAAGACACTGCCATACAACCAGGCTAATGATAGATTTTAGTTCCATTCATTCCCATGATCATAATAGACTATAGATGACTTTATGGCCATATCGTTTTCCTTATCCATAGTCTTACTGCCAAGTGCATGACACTTGACAACATGGATATGGATATGTCCATTGGATACTCTATTTAAAATATAGCACAAGACATACAGTAAATAGATTAATGCCTTTATTTCCTGACACAAATTGTATAATACATATATTTCACATTAATGTACAAATGTATGATACAAAGACAAGGACTAATGCCTCGGGACTAGGGAATATCCAACAATATCGGTGTCCAACACAGAGGCATGGAAGCATCACCCTCTTTATGTCTAGACATTTACTTGATACCGAATGAACTTATACTCATAAATAAGATCCAATCTTGTTTGGGTGCGGCCACGCACTTATCGGTAACATTCTTCAAGAGGCCAGTGATATCGTCTCAGTGAATCACTGAGTGACATTCCCTTCTGCATATCCATAGCACAGCCATGTTCACTAACACACCTGAACGTACCCATACTTGGCACCCTTTTACAGGCTCGTTAGGCATACACCAAAGTGTGCCACTTCACATGCAGCACCATCATATGGTCCAGTCAAAGGACTTATACAAGTACTACGCGAGAATCATTTGTGATACTATACCATGTAGATTCTCGTTAAGTGGATTGATCCGGTACCATGCCCTTTTTGCATATACCCATTAACCTGGTTGACATCCCATGTTTTATGATCGGTAAGACACCGCTATACAACCCGACTAATGATAGTCTTTGGTTCCATTCATTTTCATGATTGGAACAGACTACGAATGACTTTATGGCCATATCGTTTTCCCTATCCACAGTAGTACTGCCAAGTGCCTCACACTTGACAACATGGATATGGATATGTCCATTGGATACTCTATTTAAAATATAGCACAAGACATATAATAAACAGATTGATGCCTTTATCTCTTGACACAAATTGCATAATACATAAACTTCACATTAATGTAGACATGCATTATACAAACACAAGGACCAATGCCTCGGGACTAGGGAATTTCCAACAATCTCCCACTTACACTAGTACCTACTAGCCATGGGTCTAATCCCTATAGATCTAGTATAACCTTCATACATAGGAAGAGCCAAGCGTGTTGGTCAAAAGATCTGTGACATTGTCGTTGGTGTCCACTCTTTGTAATGAGATGTCACCCCCTCGGTGATTTCTCGCATTAGGTGAAACTTCCTGAGTTTGTGCTTGGTGTATATGCATGACCGGGGCACATAGCTTGTGCAACAGCCCCAACATTGTCATAGAAGATATCAACTATTTACTGGATAGTTGACACTAACCCAGTTCCTTGATAAACTTCTTTATCCACACAACTTCCCTAGCTGCATCACATAATGTAACATACTCAGTTCCTGTGATAGAATCTGCGATGGTCGATTGCTTGGAGCCTTTCCAACAACAGCACCACTATTTAATGTGAATACATACCTTGACTGCGACCGGTATTCATCCTAGTTGGTCTGGAAGCTTGCATCAGTGTACCCAGTAACTGACAGCTCTTCCTAACCCGTATGTACTAAGAAGCTATCCTAAGTCCAGTTAAGATACTTCAGGATTGCTTTGACAGCCTTCCAGTGATCCACCCGGGATCCGGCTCGTCATACTTAGTGCAAAGGTGACATCAGGTCTTGTACATAGCATGGAGTACATGATTGATCCTATAGCTGAAGCATATAGAACCATTTCATGTTCTCCCTGTCCTGCCTTGTCTTAGGACAGTTCTTCTTACTAAGTTTTAGCCCATGACCCATTAGCAAGAAACCTTTCTTAGCCTGGTCCATGCTGAATCTTTTCAGAACTATGTCTATGTACTTGGCCTGACTTAGGCCTAGAAGCCGATTGGGTCTATCCCTATAGATCCTGATCCCTAGGATTAACTCAACTTCGCCTAAGTCCTTCATTGTGAAGCACTTACACAACCACGGCTTTACCCTTACAGTGTTGGTATGTCGCTTCCAATCAAAAGGATGCCACCCATAAATAATACCACGAAAGTTACTATACTCCCACTAAACCTCATATTGTCTAGCTTATAGCACCACTTGCAACCTATTACCTTAGCACCCGGAGGTGGATCAACCAGGCTCCAAACCTGATTATTGTACATAGATTGCATGTCCGCCACCATGGCAGATAGTGGGCTAGCTATAGCCTACTGGTAGGTTTTCAGCTCCTCTTCGTCCAAGACAAAAAGGGCATAATCATCAGAAACGAGAAACCCATGTTTCTCATATTCTTGACGATCCCTACCAGACCTTTTAGGTCCTTGTGTGACCTGGGCTGGTGCTTCCATCTTTGGAAGCTTCACCTTGGTCTCCAAGTTATCCTTTTCAGGAGATTGTGAGCTTTAAACTTTCTTGAGTTCAACATCGCTCCCACTGTCTTTCTTGGAAAGAAACCCCTTTTCACGAAGAACCCCCTTTCATGCCATGAACACCTTGTTCTTAACGGGGTTGTAAAAGTAAGACCCTTTGGTTTCCCTAGGGTAGCTTACAAATAGGCATTAGTTGGTTTTGGGTTCTAGTTTTACTCACAGTCAATTTCTTAACTTGTGCATTACAACCCCAAATTCATAGGAAAGACACATTGGGCACCCTGCCCGTCCATATTCCAAATGGGGTCCTTTCCAAAGCCTTAGTCGGAGTATAATTGAAAATCAGAGCCATTGTTTCAATAGCATATCCTTAGAAACTTATTGGGGAGAGGCATAACTCATCATTTTAGCGGACCATGTCCAACAGGGTCCTATTCCTCCATTCGGACACCCTATTCCATTGTGATGTTCCTGAAGGAGTGAGCAATGGAACTATTCCATGCCCACACAAAATGAGTCATACACTAGGTTTATATGCTCACCACCTCGGTCCGACCGAATGGCTTTGATATTTCTGCCTAGTGGGTTCTATGCTTCATTCCTAAATCCCTCGAACCTATCAAGGGTCTCAGACTAATATTTCATTAAATAGGCATAGCCATATCTGATGAAATTGTGTTTGAAGGAGAAGATGTATAGATGTCCACCCCTGGTTGCTTTGCTCATAGGTCCATAGACATCTGAATGTAGTAGGTCTAGTACGCTAGCGGCCCTTTAGTCATTTTACCTCGTAAATGAGACTCGCATATATCAAGTGACTCCATGTCAAATGATCCTAGGATTCAAACTTTGCGAAGCCTAGCTATGTGCTTCTCATTTATGTGGCCTAAATGCCAAAGGTAAACCAGATTAAGCTCGTTAGGCTTAACCCTTTACGTATGTATATTATAGACATGATTAGTTTTATTTAAATCTAGGATATAAAAGACCTTATTTAACAGAGCTACTCCATCAAATAATTCCTTTCTAGATAAACCCATTTTACTATTATCAATAGTAAATCTACATCCAGAAATATCCAAAACTGAAACAAAAATAATATTCCTGTACATAACAGGTACAAAATAACATAGTTTCAGTAACAAATGTGAGAACCATATCCAGTATCCAATACATAAGATGTTGAAACAGAGGTTAATGTCTATGACATATATACCTGATGAAGACACGCCATGTGTCTTCCTTTTCTCTACCATAAGCTTTGGGCACAATCTTTTCCAATGTCCAGTTTGCTTGCACCCGAAGCAGACAACCTTGGAACAAGCCTTGGGTTGGGCTTCAGCCTTTTTAGCCCTGGCTTCTTCAACCTTAGCCTTGGCCTTTGCCTTGCCTTTAGCAAGAGGAACCTTCAGTACTGATGGAGTCTTCTTAATCGACAGTTCAGCAAGCTGAAGCGTCCAATGCAGCTCACTAAAAGTACGGTCCATCCCTTGCTTGTAAAAGTTTAGGATGAATTGATCATAAGAATCTGGTAAGGATGCCAGGATGGTGTAAACTGCCAACTCCCATGAGATAGGCATCCCGAGATGGGCTAATTCATCCAGATAGCCCTTCATCTTGAGCACGTGTGCACTCACAGATGTCCCAGTCCCCATCTTATAGCAGCGAAATGCCTTGTGAGTCAGGTACCTTTCCTGAAAAGCTTGCTCATGAAACATCTCGTTAAGAGTTGTTATCATAGCAAAGGCCTAATGATCCATGAACTATTTTTGCAATTCAGGAACCATACACGCCAACATAAGGCATGTCACATCCCGGTTATCCTTTACATGTGCCAACTATTCCTCCAGCTGGGCAGTCGGTGGATTACTTCCCGTTGGCACAGCCGGTACAGGCATTTCTAGCATATACTCTTTAGACTCTTGTCTCAGAACTCTCCTTAAGTTCCTAAACTAGTCTAAAAAGTTAGGGCCAGAAAGCTTGTCCCATTCCAAGAAAGATCACAGTGATAAAGTATTATTCGTAGCCATTATTTTCTACACAGAAAAATTTACGAGTGTTAATAAAGGACTTAACTTGTTCTTCCCATATTATAATTAATAATGAATCATGTTATTAATTAAACCAGGTTGTTGGGCTCATGGGCCGAGATCCATATTATATCAAGATATAGCCAGACGAGGACCTGGAACAACTATACCCTAATTTTTAGGTAGGAATGCCATCCAATCCCAACCTAGGGACTCTCGGTTTGATGGGTCTGTTGGCAGTAACCCATCTATGCTTAGGGCCAGGAACATCCTACTGCCCATGCTAAGTCCAAACCTCCATCGAAGTGTCAGAGTAACCAATACTCCAACCCAATACAAAATGACGATGCTCCAGCGCATCCAGCGAGGGTTGGTCTACAACTGGCCCATCCCCTCTTCAAGAAGGTTTTGAATGAGGGAAGCACTTTTAAGAGACTTAGTAATTACCTTTTGGTTATAAGATTCATTTAATAATGGCTTAGATGCATAGGCAGGTGAAATTGGGTTGGTACATACATTCTTACATGAAAATAAATAAAGTAAAATTAAATAAAATGGACTGCTATGGGCCAAAATTTACAACCAAACATAATTCTAGTAAACCTATACTAGAAGAACATTAGGTGGGCCGCATCCTCATCCTTTTAGCATGCCAATCCAATCTGCTTCTTCTTGACATAATTTCATAATAAACCTATACAATAAAATTACATAATAAGAAAACGACGCGCAGGTCGTATATACCAAAAGAATATTACAACCCGAATAAATAAGGCCTAAAACATCCATTCAAGCATTTAATTGTACATACATGTATCCAATACATACAATTTATAAACATGTTAAATGCATGAATTAATCCCACTTCAATATGTCCATAGCCATTATTTTGAAATTGCCAAAGTTTGGTCATTCATGGGTCTATGCCCGTATAGGCCTTGGGCCTCCATCCCGGGCAAAATATTACACCTAATCCAATTAGGAAACCATGAATTCCAAATTAGCAGTCCAAGTAATCGTGCCGAGAAAACCCGAACCAATTTCAATTAACCATATAAATTTTTCCAAAATTAATATCGCATGAACGAAAAACAAATTTCATTCATAAAATGCGCGCATAAAAATTTCCGAAATTTAAACACGTAAAATTTTAAAACTAATTAAAATTTTAAAACCCGGCCCAGCTTGGACCGAGTCTTTATAGACAACCTTAGTTGGATTCCCTTAGAATACTGAAATAAATTGCATGAATTCTACAAATTACGCCTTCATCATCCCTGGTTGATGATAGAAGTGAACCCCTCTGATAAGGTCGGTTTTTGACCTTATCTTTTAGGCAATTTCATGGTTTGAACGGCAATTTTTAGAGTCTTTTGTGTGAATGTTTGTGGTTTTTGAGTATTTTGTGATTTTTATGTTTTGGATAGATTTTTATAACTTTTAGTATTTTTCGTGTTTTCTAGGGTTGTTTTTGTAATTTTGGATAATATGTCGTTTTTATGGTCCGTGGCGTTGGTGCATCGGCAGCAAGGAAGAGTTTGAAGTGCTGAAAATCAAGGTGGCACGGTGTGCCATAATTAGGGCACGGCGTGCCAATCCGGCGGGCCAAGAGATGCAATCCAGTGGAGTGGCACGAAAACGTGCCACTCAGACCAGCGCGGCGTGCCAACCCTAAAACTACACGGCACGGCGTGCCACCTCCAGCAGCACGGCGTGCCGAGCTCTGGAATTCTGCTATTGCCTTACTTTCATCTTTTCTTTTTCCTAGTTTTAACCTAGCCGTATAAATAGGTTATTTCTGAGTTTTAATGATCTTTTTCCATATTTTTAGAGTGAGAGCAGAAACTTATAGCTAGGTTTTAGCTTGAACTATTTGTTTTCTTTGAGTTTTGAACCATCAATTGGTAGGAGTTTTACATAGAACCTTCCCCTTTTGCGACATTCTTAGTTCCGGCTTGAGTTCGTCTATAGAGGTACACCCCAAGCATCTTCACACCGTCGGAATCCGGTTAATCGGACCAAAAGGGCATAAGTTTTTCTTCTTCTCTTTTGTAACAAGATTAAGTTAGTTTTTGATTCCGCAATTGATTGTGTTTGGTTGTAAACATTGAATTTGTTTCACCTTTCTTGATTAATACAATTGATTGCAATTTAATTTCATTTTTTATTCCTCTTCTTTATGCAATTCCTTTAATGATAATCTAGTCTCATAAGATCTTAATTTATTAAGTTCATATTTGTGGCATTACCTAGATTGACGCCTAGGAAACTATTAGTATTGACGACGCTGTGGAACTTATGTGCCCCTATTTTCTGAGCTTTAGAATTAGACCGCCTCTAAACAAGGGAAACCGACTAAGGACCTAAAAGATCTAGACACGCTAGGTTGAATTATCGAAAGAACATAATTAAGCGTTGATTGTTGAGTTAAATTCATCTATTGTAGTTAATTGATTAAGCCATCTCCGTTAGCATTCATAGGTCGGTAAACCACCAATTGATAACCCACATGCAAGTGCAAAGTAAGCTGGGATAGATCGACTAGGAGTAGGATAATTTAGTTGTTAATATAATCAAACCCAAAACTAGGTTCCGCGTAGGACACGTAAGGAACCCGAGTAGTTTAGTGTTTGCAGAATATTCTTTTCTCTGTGGGATCGATACCTGGACCAGCCAGAATTATTACTTGTCAATGATAGGTACACTGCCTTAGTTGTGCGTTTCTAGGTTTAGTTTCAATACTTCACCTATGACCCATCAAGTTTCTGGCGCCGTTGCCGGGGAACTTTATTTTTCTGCATCATTGAGCCAAAAGTCTATTTGCTGATCTAGGCACTATTCTTGTGTATATAGTTAAATAATTTTTCTTTTCTGTGGATATTTGTTGCAAGTTAGTTTTCCTTATTTTCTGTCTGTGTGTTTTCTAGCTTATGCGAACTCGCTCTTAACACCCTGAGCTTTTACCTTATAACCCTAAAATTGAACGTTTGTGTAGCAGGAACCGCAGAGTACAACAAGAGCGAATTATCCAAATGGATCATCAGCAACAGGAGGAAGAGGAGAGACAGCTCCGGGAAAGAGTTGAGCAAGAGTGACTCCGGCGTGAGCGGGAGGAGTTTGATAGAAGAAGGGGTGGTGATAAAGACAACATGGTCATTACTAACCTAATGGCTCCACATCGGCCCCGGAACAGATCCAGAGTGGTTATCCCAGCCATTACTGCTAATCACTTTGAGTTGAAGTCTAACATGATCAATTTGATCCAAGGGAACGGACTATTCAGTGGCGGAATAAGTGACAACCCCAATGATCATTTAGACCGGTTTCTCATGGTGGCCGATACAGTCCAAATCAGTGGGGTGCCCTAAGATGCTGTGCGGTTGAAGTTGTTTCCCTTCTTATTATGCAGGGGAGCAATGGAATGGTACAAGTCCTTGAGGCCTGGATCAGTGACTTCATGGGATCAATTGGAAGAGCAATTCTTAGCATACTACTTCCCACCATAAAAAACGGTCCAATTAAGGAACGAGATCATGGGATTCCAGCAATTTGGGACTGAGACTCTTAATGAAGCATGGCAGAGGTTTCAATAGTTATTGCGGAACTGTCCCCACCATGACATGTTGCGATTTACTCAGGTAAGCACGTTTTATCATGGTTTGACACCAGCTAACCGTGCCATTATTGATTCGTCTGTAGGTGGGGACATTTTTAAGAAGACTGCTACACAAGCATAGGAGTTAATTGCGGAGTTGGCTAGAAAGAGTACCTTGTGGCAGTCAGACATGCCAACAAGGAATGAGGTTCGGGCTGCAGATTTGGGATGCCAAGATACAGCCATGGACCATGTGAACAAGAAGTTGGACCTGTTGATGTCCCGCCTAAATTTAAATGGGCCACAATACCAGCCAGTGTTGTGTGTATCATGTGGAGCGGAGCATCCCGGGCAAGAATGTGCATTGGGCGACCCATTCGCCCAACCGTCCGAAAATGTAAGTTTTATGGGAGGAAACCAAAGGTACAATAATTCTAACTCTTACCCATAAAATTTCAATAACAATAATAATTCCGGAAGAAGGTATCAACACCCGAACATGTCTTATGGTAATAACTAAAATGTGTTGAGACCTCCTTCCGGGTTCCATTATGAGCACCATGAGCAGGGGTTAGGTAAGGCCCCATTTATTCCTAATGATCAATCCTCACAGCAACCTCAACAGTCTAAGCAAGATGAGATGGTTCGGCTTGCTGATAATGAAGCATATTGTAGGGATTTGGGTAAGCAGGTGGCTCAAATGAGTAGGGAGAGGCAGGAGAGACCTCAAGGAGCACTCCTGAGTAGAACTGAACAAAACCCTAAGGGTAATCAAAGGGAGACAGCTTAAGTTATAACCCTACGAATTGGTAGGCAAGTGGAGGACCGAGTGCAAAACGCTGATATTCCATCCCAACCTACTGAGGTAAGTGAAGAGTCAGGAGAGGTAAGCAACCCCGACTCGATTTCTGAACCCGAACCTAGTACAAATGAAAAAGGGAAAATTCCTGACCCAGTGAGAGCCTACGTGCCTAAACTTCCTTATCCTCAAAAGGAGAAGAAAGATAAACTGGAGCAGAAATATTCCAAATTCCTGGAAATTTTTAAGAAGTTAGATTTAATATGCCATTGATTGAGGCTCTCCAAGAGATGCCCTCTTATGCTAAATTCTTTAAAGAACTTCTTGCAGGGAAAAGAAAGCTAGGCGAGGACGAAGTGGTGGCTTTAACAGAGGAATGTTCAGCGATTATCACTAACAAACTCCCACCTAAGCTCAAAGATAGGGGCAGTTTTACTATTCCATGCCGGATAGGAAACTTGGAGATTGCCAATGCCCTATGTGACTTGGGTGCAAGTATAAATTTGATGCCTCTGTCTTTTTTCAGGAGACTCGGATTGGGAAACCCAAAGCCAACCAATATGACCCTCCAATTGGCGGATAGATCTCTCACGAGACCAAAGGGGGTGGTCGAGGATGTGTTAGTAAAGGTGGACATGTTTATCTTCCCCGCAGACTTTGTGGTAATGGATATAGAGGAAGATAGCTCGGTGCCCCTTCTACTTGGAAGACCTTTTCTCGCAACTGGTAGGACTTTGATAGATGTCCAGGAAGGTAAGATTATTCTTAGGTTGCACAACGAGGAGGTAAGTTTCAACGTCTATAACTCAATGAAATATCCATTAGATATCGAAAATTGTAATTTTGTGGACTCCTTTTGGCCTATTGATGCTTGTGTGAGTGAGAATTTGTGCAGTGAACTAGAATGCATCATAGGAGAAGGCTTAAGTGAAAGTGAGGCGAATGAAGTGTTAAGTGAGGAATGCTCATGGGTGAAGGGACGGTTTGATAAGCTGGAACGTGAAGTCAAGCCGGCACCTAAATCCTCATTGGAGGAACCTCCATCATTGGAGCTCAAAACCCTTCCCCCTAACCTTAAATATGTCTTTCTGCATCCTCCAAAGGACTTACCAGTTGTAATCTCTTCTTTGTTGACAGGAGAGGAGGAGGACAAGCTGCTAGAGGTGCTAAGGAAGCACAAAGGAGCATTCGGGTGGACAATCCACGACATCAAGGGAATAAGTCCGATGTTTTGCACACATAGAATTTTCCTGGAAGATGAGGTAAAACCGTGTGCACAGCCTCAGCGTCGTTTGAACCCAAACATGAAGGAAGTGGTAAGAACCGAGGTGATAAAACTCCTCGACGCAGGTATCATCTTTCCTATTTATGATAGTCAGTGGGTGAGTCCGGTCCAATATGTGCCTAAAAAGGGAGGCACGACGGTAGTGAAAAATGATAAAGGGGAACTAATCCCTACTAGAGCTGTCACGGGATGGCGTATGTGTATTGATTATAGGAAGTTGAATGACGCCACCCGGAATGATCATTTTCCATTACCGTTTATTGATCAAATGTTAGAAAGGATGGCCGGGCACGAATATATTTGTACGTTGGATGGGCTATCTGGGTATATGCAAATTCCAGTGGACCCTCTTGATCAAGAGAAGACCATGTTTACGTGTCCATACGGGACATTTGCATATAGACGGATGCCTTTTGGGTTGTGTAATGCCCCGGCCACCTTTCAAAGATGCATGCTCGCCATTTTTGCTGATATGATTAAGGATTTTATGGAAGTCTTTATGGATGATTTTTCTGTTGTTGGTCATACGTTTGAGTCATGCTTGGGGAACTTGGACCGGGTGCTTCAGAGATGTGAAGACACCAATTTGGCACTTAGTTGGGAGAAGTGTCAATTCATGGTCCGGGATTGCATTATCTTTGGGCATAAGATGTCGGGAAAGGGGATCGAGGTCGATCCAGCCAAGATTGAGGTGATTGAGAAACTGCCTCTCCCAAGTTCGGTTAAGTTAGTTAGGAGCTTCTTGGGACATGCGGGCTTTTATAGGCGTTTTGTGAAAAATTTTTCTAAGATTGCTAAGCTGTTGACTGAACTGCTCCTAAAGGATGCCCCATTTAATTTCAATGATGAGTGTATGTATGCTTTTAATTTGCTTAAGCAGAAATTGATTGAGGCACCGGTCATGGTGAGTCCAAATTGGGAAATCCCTTTTGAACTTATGTGTGATGCAAGTGACATAACTGTTGGGGCATGTTTAGGTCAGAGGGTGAACAAAATTTTTCACCCAATTTACTATGCTAGTAAAACATTAAACGGTGCTCAAATGAATTATACTGTGACTGAGAAAGAATTATTAGTTGTTGTGTTTGCTTTTGATAAGTTCAGGTCTTACTTGGTCCTATCAAAAGTCATTGTGTATACTGACCATGCTGCTCTTAAGTATTTGTTGGCTAAACAGGATGCAAAGCCCAGGTTGATTCGATGGATTCTACTCCTCCAGGAGTTTGATGTGGAGATTAAGGATAAGAAGGGAGTAGAGAATGTAGTGGCCGACCATTTGTCAAGACTACCAAGTGAAGGATCCGTATCCTCTCCAAAAGCGAACATCCGTGACACATTCCCCGATGAACAGTTGTGTGGGATAACCTCTATACCATGGTTTGCGGACATCGCAAACTTCAAAGTCGGTAACATTCTTCCACCTAACCTCTCACATGCACAGAGACGTAAATTCTTTCATGATGCTAAGGATTATTTTTGGGATGACCCTTATCTTTTTAGATTATGTGCTGATAATGTGATTAGGCGGTGTGTTGCTTGTGAGGAGGTTCCCTCCATTATTGAGATGTATCATGATAGAGAAGCGGGTGGCCATTTTGGACCCGATAGAACTGTAGGAAAAATTTTATCTAGTGGGTTTTATTGGCCAACCATGAAACAGGATGTCATTAATTATATTCGAGCCTGTGATGTGTGTCAAAGGACGGGAAATATCTCCCAAAAGAATGAAATGCTCCAACAGGGTATCTTTGTGTGTGAACTTTTTGATGTTTGGGGCATAGATTTCATAGGACCCTTCCAAATATCTCACAACAAGTAATACATTCTTGTGGCGGTTGAATATGTGTCTAAGTGGGTAGAAGCTGTCGCTTTACCAACCAACGATGCAAGGGTCATTGTCAAGTTTCTAAAGAAAAACATTCTTACTAGGTTTGGAACCCCAAGGGCTATCATCAGTGATGAGGGTTCCCATTTTTGTAATAGATAATTTGACAATCTTTTGCACAAGTATGGGGTTAAGCACAAGGTAGCAACTCCTTACCATCCTCAGACGAGTGGGCAAGTTGAGGTTTCGAATAGGGAACTAAAACAAATCTTAGAAAAAACTGTAAGTGCATCTAGGAAAGATTGGAGTCTAAGGTTAGATGATGCACTATGGGCATATAGGACTGCTTTTAAGACACCTATAGGGATGTCCCCTTACTGTTTAGTCTTCGGTAAATCCTGTCATCTACCTGTAGAACTAGAGCACAAGGCATATTGGGCTCTAAAATTTTTTAACTTTGATATGCAAGCTGCAGGTGAGCTTTGATTAAGGCAACTCATGGAGCTAGATGAGCTTCGGTTGAGTTCGTATGAGAATGCCAAGATCTATAAGGAGAGGACCAAGAAGTGGCATGACCAGCATGTAACAAAGAAAGGTTTCAACCAAGGGGAGTTGGTGCTCTTGTATAACTCTCGGTTGAAACTCTTTCCGGGCAAACTGAGAAGTCGATGGACGGGGCCTTTTACCGTGCATAAGGTCTACCCCTCCGGGATGGTGGAAATTGAAACCCCAGAGGGAATTCAACAAGTAAACGGCCATCGGTTGAAGCCCTACGTCAGTGGAGGAATGAAGGAGGAGAAGCAAGTCTTACTCCTTCGTGATGTGTAATGCTAAATCGTGGACGTAGAATTCGAGCTATTCTGACTATAAACATAGCAATGAGGTACGTGTGCCTCCCTTGTACATTAATTTTTTTGTTAATATGTTTTTTTTTTGTGTTTTTGTGTGTAGGAATAGGTAATTAAGCAAGTTAATCAAAAATCGTGATCAAAATGTGGAAAAAAGTAAAGGTTGGCAGAATTCAGGATGGCACGCCGTGTCACAACCAGCACGCCGTGCCAAGGTGAAATTGGGGTAGCACGTGGCGTGCCAGGGTGGCACGCAATAGTGCCAGGCTGCTGTTCCGAAATCGCGTGCAAGAGCAATTCAGCACACCGTGACTGGCATAGAGCACGCCGTGCCAAAGTGATGGACTTCAAAGTGGCACGACGTGCCAATACAGCACGCCCACGTGCCATCGTGCTGTTTCTAAAGAGGGTTGTGCATAAGCAAGCAGCACGCCATGCCAATTACAGGGTCTTCAAGGCGGCACGACGTGCCAATACAGCATGCCAATGTGCCGTCGCGCTATTTCTAAAGTGAGTTGTTGTAGAGCGAACAGCACGCCGTGTCAAAATTGGAGCACGCCATGCCACATATGCAATTTTCAAGGCAGCACGACGTGCTGAGCCAGCACGCCCATGTGCCCTCACGCTGTTTCCATTTAAGTGTTTATGCTCTGCTCAGCACGATGTGCTGATTGTTTGGCACGGCGTGCTGAGCATTTAAATTTTGAAATTCTAGGTCAAATCCACCCGCCTATATAAGGCACCTTCCACTTTCCCCTTTGTAACCGCCTATTATTCTTCTTCTTCTTCTTCCTCTTTCTCACTTTCTCTCACCTTCTCACTTTCTCTCTCCCTCTCCACTTTCTCTCTCTAGAACCAACTCTCCCCTTCTCCCTTTCTACCCTTATTCTTCCTTCCTTTCTCCCCTTCTCCCTCTCTACCCTTATTCTTCCTTCCTTTCTCCCCTTCTCCCTCTCTACCCTTATTCTTCCTTCCTTTCTCATCTTCTCCCTCTCACCTTCTCTTCCACTCTGATTTTGCCCTAGGATTTTATTTTGCTTCATTTTCCTTGCAACCAGGTATGAATTCATGCTTTGCTCTCCCTTTACTCTTTTTATTGTTTGTTCTTTTTCTCACTTTGATTTTGATTGATTGACTGCTTAATAGGGTGATTGTTTTGTATTCTTTTTCTTTTTAGTGGTTTGTATTTATGACAGTAGGTTTTCTGTGGACTTGGGTTCTTTTGTTTTCTATTTTTGTTCTGTTTTTATGGTTGTGCAATTGTAGGATGAAGAAGAAGACTGTCGCTGATCGGAGACACGGTTCGTCACGACGGCCCATAGACCCGTCACCGGAACTGGTGCCACGCGACGAATTACCTACCGAACAACTGATGGCCCCTTCGACGAGCCTCTCAAGGAAGTATAAATGCCTCTTCCCTTTACTTTCGGATGATGAAGGTAAAAAATACAAAACCCTATTTCCTTTAGAAAGCACCCCCTTTTGAACTTTCGATTGGGAATTTTTATTTGTGCAAGATAGGTCGGAGGCGCTAAGAGCTAAATTGACTAGTCTAGGGTGGTATGAGTTTATGAAGTCTAATCCACCTATCTTTAGGGAGTTGAACCTCGAATTCTACTCCACCTTAAGCTTTAAAACAAACCCTGATACGGACCTTAGGAGCATGACATTCTACCTCTTTGGTACTGAACGGTTTTTAGATATTAAGGGCCTTAAGGCTTGCATAGGTATTGAGGGGAATGGTTACAAATGGCCGGAGAATATGGATGCCAAGAAATTTTGGCGCATGGTAGGGCAAGGGGTATACCAACCTAGGTTTGCCAAAACTTCCCAAATTCATGACCCTATCTTGCAATTAATTCACAAATTTGTGTGTTTTAATTTTTCGGGAAAAACTGAAAGCAACCGAGTTAATGCATTTGAACTTTTAATACTGTGGCATGTGTTTAGTGAGATTAAGGTGCATATGGGCTTCTTTGTCATGGAAGCCTTATACAACCACCACAACAGAGCTAAGTCCGAACTAGGGTTAGGACATATTGTAACTTGTATTGCATGCTTCTTTCATAGTAATACTTGTTATAGGAACCTCGATAGCATCCTTCCCAAGAAGCTTTCGAGGGGAATCTTGTCTTGCTCCCATGTTGTGATAGCTGCAGGTACTTCAAGTGCGGGAGGTTCGAGTAGGGGAAAGGCTCCTATGGATGTCGATGAGGAGGACGAGAGTGAGGAAGCTGAGGATAGCGAGGAGGATGAAGAGAATGATTTCGGTGGGCCTGGATTTTATGGGGCGGATCGAAGGATGGTTGGATGGCATAATTGAACAACTGGAAGGCTTAACCGTCCATCAGGTTATGCTTGAGCAGCGGATGAACGCGCGCTTTGATAGGCAAGCAGCTCAGCTCACCAATGTCGAGGCGTTCGCCTCTCGTTTTTGTGCAGCCCAAGGGTGGCCATACCCGCCGCCACCCGATATGTGAGGTAACCCTTTTCCTTTCCCGCTTAAGTTTGCTCCTTCTTCCATTGCACTTTTGGAAGTAAGTGCAATCTAAGTGTGGGGTGGGTAAAGGGATTTCTCCCTTTCTTTTGCTTCTTTTTACATTGCACTTTTTGATTGTTTGTTTCATATGTTTGTTTGTGTTTTTGCATTTTTGGATGTTTTGTGTTGGTTTTTGGTTAGATTTAGGCTTTAGTTTTTAATGCATGTGGAGTTGGTGTTGGTTTGTTTTTGGTTTGATAGTGTTTTTAGGTTGTTTATGTGTCAATTGCTGTTTGAATAACATTGCTTAATCCACCCTCGAACCTAAGTCTCTGTGCTTGGATTGGTAGCAATTGGCCAGGGATACTAGGAGTTGTTTGCAAGTCATTAGCTTGTTTGTGCGTGATTTGTGATTCTTGATGGTAACCATTGGTTAGATTTGTCATTAAGGTTGCATTAGGGAATTAACCCTCTACCTCTACTTGCATGATCGAGCTAGGATTACGCCTTAGAACATTGGTTGAGTCACACGACCTAGCATACAACCCCTAGTACACTTGTGAGAATTTGAGCCTTTAGAACCATTTCACATCGGTTCTATTTCTTTGTGAGGGTAAAAACAATCGTGGCACACTAGATCATAGAACCCGGTGTCGTTTTGCACTTGGCATCGAGAGCTTAATATGTGGAGACCCTTAGGATTAACCACTTGACTTAAATGAGCCTAACCCTAACTACTAATTATCCCTTAGATCACCCAAAGCCACTAAATTAACCTTTTTGACTTAAAAAACCTTCACCAAGCCAACTCTATCATCCTAACTTTTTACCATTAACTTTGATTTTTCTTTCTCACCCTCCTCTCCTAAATCAAGTAATTGGCTAAGTTGTTCATTCATTTTGGGGTCAATCACCGTTTGCATTTCAACTCTTTCACATCTAGTCCTATGGAAAAATTGTGTATAAAAAAAAAAACAAAAACGAAAATCCAAATAGAGTCAATGTGTATGTTCGGCTTCTTTTCGTAAAATTCAGAGTTTGTAGACGCATGTCTTATTTGTCCGGTTTTCATCTTTAAGCCGGTATATGTGTTCCATTTCTAGTTCATTTGTTTGAATAAAGGATTAGGGCGATCATCTAATTGCCTTGACCTATGTCTTGTTTTTTTTTTCTTTTCCCCATTAAGTTGTGTTTTGGCCGTTGGGTGTGGATAAGGCCTTCTTTTTGTCAAGTTAATTTCAATATATATATATATATATATATATATATATATATATATATAGCAAAGCAAACACTCTTAGGACTAGTTTTGAGTTGAATGTTGCATGACCCGTCTTTAGTTCTTAGTCAATTTGTATATTTTACTTGATTCGTAGGAGTTGTATACTTAAAATTTCCCTTTTATCAAACCTACCCCAAGCAGTAACATTACAAGCCCCAGGTTCTCTGATTTTGCTCCTTGACCAATGACTTCACCGGGATTACCATTAGTTCGCTATGTGATGTGTGCCATTGTTTGTTTTTATGTGCTCATCCGCCTTACCTTGAACTTGAGCGTTGGAGTGACATCTTGTGAGGTGCTTTGTGGTCGTATAAACTCTGTTTGTTCCTCGCCCTTTGACTAGCTAAATTTTGTTGGGTTCAGGTGTTGAGTGGTTTTGAACCTGGTGCGCCTAGTGTCATTTCGAAAGTGATGCTTTACCTTCTTGAGTTTATGAATTTCGTATGGTTAAACCCTTAGTTGGATTTGCAAGTAAAAGCGAGCAAGTTTACTCCTTTGTCTTTAGTTTATTTCCTTGAGGTCAAGCAAGACTTTAAGTGTGGGGTGGTTGATAAGGTCAGTTTTTGACCTTATCTTTTAGGCAATTTCGTGGTTTGAACGGCAATTTTTAGAGTCTTTTGTGTGAATGTTTGTGTGGTTTTTGAGTATTTTGTGATTTTTATGTTTTGGATAGATTTTTATAACTTTTAGTATTTTTCATGTTTTCTATGGTTGTTTTTGTAATTTTGGATAATATGTCGTTTTTATGGTCCATGGCGTTGGTGCATCGGCGGCAAGGAAGAGTTTGAAGTGCTGAAAATCAAGGTGGCATGGCGTGCCACAATTAGGGCACGGCGTGCCAATCCGGCGGGCCAAGAGATGCAATCCAGTGGAGTGGCATGAAAACGTGCCACTCAGACCAGCGCGGTGTGCCAACCCCAAAACTACACGGCACGGCGTGCCGAGCTCCGGAATTCTGCTGTTGCCCTACTTTCGTCTTTTCTTTTTCCTGGTTTTAACCTAGCCATATAAATAGGTTATTTTCTGAGTTTTAATGATCTTTTTCCAGACTTTTAGAGTGAGAGCAGAAACTTGTAGCTAGGTTTTAGCTTGAACTATTTGTTTTCTTTGAGTTTTGAACCATCAATTGGTAGGAGTTTTACATAGAACCTTCCCCTTTTGCGACGTTCTTAGTTCCGGCTTGAGTTTGTCTATAGAGGTACACCCCAAGCATCTTCACACCGTCGGAATCCTATTAATCGGACCAAAAGGGCATAAGTTTTTCTTCTTCTCTTTTGTAATTTGATTAAGTTAGTTTTTGATTCCGCAATTGATTGTGTTTGGTTATAAACATTGAATTCGTTTCATCTTTCTTGATTAATACAATTGATTGCAATTTAATTTCATTTTTTATTTCTCTTCTTTATGCAATTGCTTTAATGATAATCTAGTCTCATAAGATCTTAATTTATTAAGTTCATATTTGTGGCATTACCTAGATTGACGCCTAGGAAACCATTAGTATTGACGACACTGTGGAACTTACGTGCCCCTATTTTCTGAGCTTTAGAATTAGATCGCCTCTAAACAAGGGAAACCGGCTAAGGACCTAAAAGATCTAGACACGCTAGGTTGAATTATCGAAAGAACATAATTAAGGTTTGATTGTTCAGTTAAATTCATCTATTGTAGTTAATTGATTAAGCCATCTCCGTTAGCATTCATAGGTCAGTAAACCGCCAATTGATAACCCAAATTCAAGTGCAAAGTAAGCTGGGATAGATCAACTAGGAGTAGGATAATTTAGTTGTTAATATGATCAAACCCAAAACTAGGTTCCGCCTAGGACACGCAAGGAACCCGAGTAGTTTAGTGTTTGCAGAATATTCTTTTCTCTGTGGGATCGATACCTGGACCAACCAAAATTATTACTTGTCAATGATAGGTACACTGCCTTAGTTGTGCGTTTCTAGGTTTAGTTTCAATACTTCGCCTAGGACCCATCACCCTCCCTCCTCGGACTCGGTTAGAATTTTCTCAAAAATTGACCACGATTAGAGGAATAAGGTTGGAGGAATGTGCTTTGCATGCTATGTGCTGCGTGTTTCTCATTCCTTCACAACATACCATCATCAACACTTTTCATGAACATGACATGCTACACGCAAAGCATTTGTGTGATACTAACTCACATCTTTTGTACAGCCACTTGCATTTTTTGTGTGTAAACATATTAATCACTCGTGTGATGTTACATTAACCATATCTTTTGTAGCCATACATTCCCTCATTGTGTGAAAAGCATTAATTCATACGCATCACTTGAATGTCATAAGCACTAACCTATTTGTTTTGTAGCCATATGGAATGCATGTCATGCATAAAACATTCATGTGGGCCTTTAACAATCCTATAAGGTTCACACACATCACCTCACCTATCAAGTAGGAAACCATTTAGGCACTCCATGAATGCTGAAAATCTCATTTATACATCAAACCATTTAGGTGTTCCACGAGCATCGAAAATCTCATTTCATACATCACACCATTTAGGGGCTCCATGAACGCCAAAAATCTCATTTCATACATCAAGCTGCTTAGGTGCTCCATGAGCGCCAAAAACCTCATCTCATACCTCAAGTAGTTTAGGTGCTCCATGAGCACCGAAGACCTCGTTTCATGCACCAAACAATTTGGGTGCTCCACGAGCGCCAAAAAATTTCATTTCATACATCAAGTCATTTAGGTGCTCCACGAGTGCCAAAAATCCCACTTCATACATAGTTGTTCCATGAACGTAAAAAAACTCCATACATCATAAAAAACCAAAGTGCTCGCTGAGCGCCGAAACTCTACTCATGTGCCAATCACGAGATCATTTCATCTCATATCACAATGTGAAATCCAAGGTGCTCCCTGAGCGTCAAAATTCCACTCTTGTACCAAACACAAGATCATTTAATCTCATGTCATGACATAAAAACCCAAGGTGCTCCCTGAGCACCGAAACTCTACCCGTACACCAATAACAGATTCATCTCATATCATGATGTAAAACCCAAGGTGCTCCCCGAGTGCCGAAATCCCGACCGTGTGCTAAGCGTGCGTTCATCTCATGTCACAACATGAAAACCCAAGGTGTCCCCCAAGCACCGAAACTTTGCCTATATGCCATTCCAACCATGTTTTCGTGTAGCCACTTTCAAGACATCAACATATCCATGGAATTTATGCTAACCACATTTTCGTGCAGCCATGACACTTTATTTATGTGTCATGCACATTTGCATCCCGTGTGTTAACATTTTCACTTAGCATACATGACATCATCATGCATGTTATGCATCCTAACTATGTTTTTGTGCAACCATTTGCATTTTGTATGACACAAGCATCCATGCCATCTCATCACATTTAAATTAAGGACATTCTAAGGATGCCCATCATGATCATTTCATTTCATAACATATCGGGAGTCTTAAAACTTCCGGTATACTGCCTGTGCACGGATTGCACTTGGCCATTTCACTAGACAATTTCATTCAACAGGGGACCACACTGGTCTTAGGTCTATTTTTGTGTGGTAGGACACATGATATCTTTACATGACATAATCTCATTTATCATTGGTGCCATGGTGATGCCGAAGTTATGTCGGTGTGTCGCGATCCACTACGGATTGCTGCATGACATTATTGAATCATTCGAGGTACTCCACGAGTACCGAATTACTACACATATAAGTGCATTTCATAACATTACCAAGTCATGAAAGGTGTTCCATGAATGCCAAACCTTTGTCCGTGTCCCAAGTTACGGGCGACTTGTTTGCAATATCACGTCATGTCTGATGCCCTAAAAGCGTCGAAACACTGTACACCATGTAACCATTCCACTTCATCTCATAGACCTACAAAGCATCAAAACTCTATTTGCATGTTGGCACACACACGACCATTTCACAAAGTTCACTAAGTGCTCTAAAAACGTCCAACCCCTGTCCATGTGGTGGTCCACACGTGATCTTTTCGCATTATCTCTTGTATGGCATTAGGTGTTCTTGGAATGTTTGAAAAAAAAGAGTAAAAAGTAAATAAAGATTATCCTCATCATCATATGTAACTCATCATTCATACATATACATATGCCATCATGCATTCATGCATTCATGCCTACATCATCCGTGGTCTAGTATTCTTCGTTTGTATGCTCCCGTCAATGCTAACAAGTGCTCTTAGCAGGGGGGAAAGGGAAAAAGTCTCAAGAATGGCCAACCCAATGAACTTCAACACCATAACAGATGTCATGGATGATTATGTTGCTTCATCACAGTTTCAAAAGGCAGTCAGGGAGTAAGTAGCAACAATGTTGAAGGAAATGCTAGGGGGTGATCTTAACAGGGTAGAAAGACTAACGGAAAAGTGCACCGAATTGGAAGCACGAGTGGCAAAGCTTAAAGGAAAAATAAAAAGTATGGTGAGCGTAGCTTCCAATGCCGGTGCTAGCGAGAAGCAGAATGCCCAGATTGCTAACACTCACCCTCGACACTTTGGACGGCCCTCTCGCCAAGATTCAGGTCTACCAAGGCTGACTAATGAAATAGAACTGAAGAGGCCCTGTAGGACTGATGTCGACACCAACTCCATTCCACGGCATACCAGAAACTCACTTACCAAGGGTAGCAGAAAAGGCATATCCCTCTGGCCCTGCTCGTTGACCAGACTATTTGCCAAATGTAGAAAGGAGGGTCTGCTGCAGAGTATCAGGCCATTTGTAGAACGAGAAAAAGCACATAGGAGTAATTTATGTAGCTATCATGTGATGACGGGTCACCAGACCAACGAGTGTTCTGCTTTAAGAAAGGAGATCCAGAAGCTAGTCGATGACGAGAAATTGGAAGCCTCGTCCAACTCTGGTAAACAACTTGGGACATCCAAGGAGATCACCAAGGAGACTTCTTAAACCTTTCGAAAAGAAGAATATGATGAAGAACTTCAAAGTCTGGTTTGATAAGAGTGGGACAGGGGCACCGAAGCTGAAATGATTACTAATCGAAAAATAATTAGTTTCTAGGAGATCAATATTTCCTTGAGGCTTCCTTCTTGTTGGGGACTCATTTTGCTTGTGAGATGTATTGAACTCAATAGGAATGCAATGAGATTTATTTTCATCTTACTTATGTGATGATTGCATGTACATGGCATTATGCATGCATTTGACCATCTGAAATGACATATCCAACACATATAATATTTAAATACATGAGATCAATTTGAGTATTATAGGAAACCTAAAAGTGAATCTAACTCTAATTGAACCCTCACTTGAAAGGCGAGCTTGCGAGATAAATAAGTAATGGGATGGCATCACCTCCGCTGAGCCATTGTTGACCCAGATCAATGATCTTTACATATCACAATCCAAAACGCTTTTGGCCTTACCCTAAAGTTTCAACTTGAGCAGCACGCATAATACCTAAACCATTCCAAACCAAAGGCTATTGTTAAAATTCAAAGTCAAACTCCAAAATGAAGCCTCAAGCCTAGTTCCACACCCAAGAAAGTAACCCATACCAAAACTCCGAAGCTAAAATTCCAAACTCATCAAAAGCACCAACCCCTAAGAAATTCAAATGACCTTCATCACCTACCATGCAGTAAAACTCTGAAGCACTACTTGGTTGTAGTGCATGCATAATCTTGTTTGTATGACATTCATATGCACATGACATTACGCATGCATTGTTCATCCAAAAGACATATTGAACACATATCACATACACAAATTTGAATGCAGCGGGAAAACCAAGAGGTGGCTGCGGCTTGGATTTAGTTCTTTCAAAAAAAAATCAGTGCAAACAAAAGAGTCTTTCTCTCTCATACATGGCTGCTATAGCTAACACTGGAATGTCTCACCATCCCAACTTCCATCACCATCAGATTTTTTGCACCCTTTATGTGGTAGATTTGGACTTTCTTTTTTTCAAATAACCTGTGAAGAATTTGGGTCTTCCTATTTGTAGACCCAAAGCACTTCCCTTCTCGACCTTCAACACCCTTTCTCTTCCATTTGCATATAAGGCATGAACACTTGTTCGATGAACTACCCTTTCTATATTCTCTCTTGAACTGATTCTGTGAAACCTTATTCTCTACCACTAATGGCTTCTAATAAGAAATTGAACCCTAATACTACCCTATATCGCATTTTTCCATGTTATCTCACCACTAGAAAGGGAACGGAGCAAGTGGTCATGGCATTGTTTGAATTAGTCTTCATTTATCATTAACCTGTACCTTATTGGGAATACCTGTTTATCTTGTGACACTCCTATTCAATCCAAACTCCTAGGCTAATTGTTTTGTACCTTTTGACTACGGGAAGGGTTTTCATTCCATGGTATAGAGGCGATTTGAATATAAGTCTGCTTCAATTGAGCTGGATAAGGAATAGCAGAAGTTACCCAAGAACTTGACTATTGAAGGGCCAAAGCTGAACAAGAAAAAGATTGAAGTCAACTTTGATAGGAAGACAAGCCTGATGGTCACAAATATGCCCAATTTCTTATACCTTCCTATTGTTTTCAAAAAAAAAAAAAAAAAAACAAAAACAAAGTGAACAAAGGGTATGTATTTGTAAATTTCACAAATCCAAAGGCCATATGCAAGCTCCAGCTAGCAGTTCACAGTGAGAGATGGCCACTTCTCCCTCCCAGCAAGATCTGCACCATAGCCTATGCTAGACTTCAGAACAAAGAGGGGCTAGTAAGGCGTTTTAAGAGGTCCCCTAGTCCATGCTAGACTTCAGAACAAAGATCTGCACCATAGCCTATGTTAGACTTCAGTAGAGCAAAAGGCGATAAGGAGAAAGTGGAGATTGACACTTAGTCCCTTCATCAATAGTGTTGGAACAACCAGGTTTTATAGAGCTGTCAACAATCGTGAATGGGAGGACTTGCAAAGCTTGCTGTGCTAATGGTCGGGGGAAAGTTGCATTTACCAACCATTTCAAGAACTTAGTCTTCAGTTGCTACGAAAGTGACTACTTACCAATGGTTCTTTCACCTCTTAGGGATGGTACATCTTGCTCTAGAGTTATTGTGATTTGCGGGCATAGACAAACCAAAATTACTCAAGTCATTCTGAGTCAAGCTATACCTTGAAAAGTTGTGTCCATCTTTGAGAACTGTGCATAAATTAGAATCTGGAGTGAATTGGAAACATGCATATGGTCAAACTCTTAGAGGATCTGGTGGGTAATCAATTGATTCAGTTCAATGCTGAGTTGTATGCTTTGGCATATGTTAGCACCGCAAAAAAAAAAAACCTCTAATGTGGAAAACTGAAAGGACATATTGGTAATTTGAAGGGGCATCAATCAAAACCAGTGCCACAATTTGGATTTTCCTACACCATTGGATTTCATTGGCAGCAGTGTTCTCGTGATTTCCGATGAACATATCGAGGCACACTTTCCAATCCTAAGACAAGCTAGTGTGAAGGGGTCAACTCGGACAAAATGCTCGCGCAGAATTTTTGGGCCATTCATCCCTAAAATAAATAAATAAATAAATAATAAAAAAATAAAAAAATCACAAAGAGAAAATTTACGACACGGAAAATCGAGAGGACTTGTCAATAACAAGAAGAGGGTGATATTCAAAGTTAGAGTCACTGTTAATTTCCCTATTGTACTCATTATGATGTCATCGTAATGATATTATGCATGTTTTGATCTTCTACTTAGATGTTCATATCGTATACATCGTGCCATTACATATAAACATCCATCAGTACCTCATTGCATCTAAGCCCATGATAATGCAAATGGAACTCCTGTTATAAGCACCGATGATAGGTCAGAACGTTATACAATACAGAAATGCAAGGCCTAATTCTCATCCTCATGCTCGAATAGACAAACCATTCCTTAGCAAAGATTGTGATCCGAATCCACTAAGCCCGATAGCACTTCAGAGCATACCAAGAATAAAGTGGAAGGATACTCGAGAGGTTTAACTTCTCCAATAACTAGATCTGTGTGATGGCCAGTCGATCAGAAAGGTGTTAAGACAATCAGACTGAGTCAGCATGGTACAAAAACTTGTCTGAAATCGAGAAGAAGCGTCCATGGGTTTCAATAGGGCAATTAGAATAAATAGAATCCAGAGAAATCAGGGCCTTACCCGAGGCAACCCCCATAGACCCGACACTGTAAATCATATGGGCTACCTTTAAGACTAATCTTAAGCCGCAAATTTCATCCCCGGACTCGCATAAATACCCAGAACAAAAAATAGAATCATCATATCACATACATGCATACATTTAAATCATACATGCATCCATGCATACATGTAAAGTGTACACACAATTCATATGTACATGCATCAAAATCAATCCAAGTACAGGTACTCATCGCTATCAACGGACCGTCTAGGATCGGAATCGCACTTAAAGAAGAAATGGCATAATTCAAGGGCACACTCAGAATTACAACATGAAAATCAGAACTATACGACTCTAAATCTCAGATGTCTAAAGGCAGAACAACCGAGCCGTATTTATTCTTGATCGAAGGGTAAAAATTTTTGTTTCCAAAATTATCTATCAAGGAATAAATAAGTATCCTCAATGCAACTCCAAAATTCAGCAGATCCGCCTCGGGTAACATAGACCTGGTATCGGCCCAGATCGGCTTCATTTCAAAAATTCAGTAGATCTGCCTCGGGTAACCTAGACCCGGTATCGGCCCAGATCGGCTTCACCTCCAAAATTCAGTAGATCTGCCTCGAGTAACATAGACCCAGTATCGGTCCAGATCGGCTTTATTCCAAAAATTCAGAAGATCCGCCACGGGTATCAAAGGCCCGGTATCGGCCTAGATCAGCTTCATTTCAAAAATTCAGCAGATCCGCCTCGGGTAACATAGACCTGGTATCGGCCCAGATCGGCTTCATTTCAAAAATTCAGCAGATCTGCCTCGGGTAACCTAGACCCGGTATCAGCCCAGATCAGCTTCACCTCCAAAATTCAGCAGATCTGCCAAGGGTAACATAGACCCGGTATCAGTCTAGATCCACTTCACCTCTAAAATTCGGCAGATCCACCTTGGGTAACATAAACCCGGTGTCAAGTCTAGATCGGCTTCACTTCAACCTTGGCAGATCCACCTCGGGTAACATAAACCAAGTGTTAGTTCCAGATCAGCTTTGCCTCAGGTAACATAGACCTGGTATCGGCTTATCTCACCATCAACTTCGCCTCGGTTAACATAGACCTGGTATCGGCTTATTTCACCATCAACTTCGCCTCGGGTACCATAGACCCGGTATCCGCTTATTTCATCATCAACTTCACCTCGGGTAACATAGACCTGGTATCGGCTTATTTCATCATCAACTTTGCCTCGAGTAACATAGACCTGTTATCGGCTTATTTCATAATCAACTTCGCCTCAGGTAACATAGACTCGGTATCAGCTTATTTCATCATCAACTTTGCCTCAGGTAACACTAACCCCGGTATCGGCTTATTTCACCATCAACTTCGCCTCGGGTAACATAGACCCGGTATCGGCTTATTTCATCATCAACCTCGCCTCGGGTAACATAAACCCGATTTCGGCTTATGTCAGATTCATTGTTTCAGAAACTCAGCAGATCTGCCTCAGACATATGTAAATCTGGTATCGGCCCAGATTAGCTTCGCTTCGGCTAATGTAAACTCGGTATCGGCTTATGTCACCCAATCAGCTCAGATCATTGTCTTAGTGAGATTTCGACAAGTCAGGTATGTCTTTATTCCCTTATGTTTACGGTGCTTCAATTCGCGTTCTTAAATTCATCACCGCAGGTATTTTTAAACCTGATGTCAAGTGTCGAATTTGGTTATGCGAGGGGCAGCTGTAAGCGCCGAAATCTACAAAAAAAATAATTGTGTCACATGACTGTAATTATAGTCGTGCGACTATATTTACAGTCGTGTGACTATAATTGAAAATTAAAGTCGTACGATTGTAATATCATAACAGGTGCAGCAGACCATATCTTGAAAGAAAAAAGGGAGGCGTGATTTGAAGGGCATTAAATGCATTGCAGCAGAGAAAATAAAAGAAGGAGGGTTAGATATGAAAAGGAGAAGAAAGAAAGAGAAAAGGGGGATAGATTTTTTAGATTGAAAAAGAAGAGAAAGGAAAAGGAGAGAAAAAGAAAAACTCAACAAAAAGCATCATCTTTTTCTCCTCTTTTTCTTTTAATTCTGTGTTGTAAAGCTAAAACCGGATATAAATCATAGGTTAAAATTTGACACAATCAAGTCCAGGCCTTAAACTAACTCCAATCCGTGACACTTGAAGATTTTTTGGACCATTTTTGGAACCTTGAAACATACGAAAAGAGGAGCCATCTAGAGCTAATTCAAGACGTTTCTCAGGCCAAATCGACGTTGGATCTGCGCTACAAGGGTAATTACACTTAAAGCCTTTGTTTTGCTTTGCTTTCTGGGTGTTTTGGTTCATTTTTGTGCATAAAAATACATATTTTTGGGCTGCTGTTTCTGGGTAATAAGAATAGTCGTATGACTGTTCTTGTGGCTATGAACGGTCGCACGACTGTAGTTACAGTCGTGTTACCATAACTATAGTCGTACGACTATTTTTGAATTCCCTATGCTATTTTCTCTCATTAAAATAATTTTTGCGATTTTCTGCAAATGGGTGAATTACAGTCACATGGCTGTAATCACAGCCAAGCGACTGTAATTTTCGTCCAGGAGCAAAAAATCTAGAAAAATCCATAAAAATCATAAAACATCATAAAAATTCAGAAGAAATCAGAAAATCTTCAAAAATGAATTTTGTTGTGTGCATTCACGACCTTAGATTTAATTTTTGAAGTTATTGCACTTAGAACAATGTAACGGCAGAGACCCAAATCTCCCGAAAACTGACCCACCTCACATGCTAAATGAAAGTAAACGGGAAAAAGAAAATGTCTTCAAAATGAATTTTCTCATAAAACAAATATACAGGGACGTTTCAAAACCGTTTTCCAGGTCTAGTCGAGCGAAAAAGCCGAGTTCACCGAAATATCGCCCTAAATGCATGTCCCCATTCCTAAAAATCCCAATTCTGTCCAATTTGAGTTCTATTTGTGATGTGCTATAAATTGTTAGTTTCTTTTTATTTTCGTTTTTAATGTAATTAATAGCTCAATTCGTGTATTTTAAGCCACTGTAATTTTCTAGATTATCATGTATTCTAGGCGCTTGTAATGTGAGGATGAGAGTTTTTATTTCTTATTCGATTGGGTTGTAATAATTTATTTATTTCCTACTTTATTTTTATTTGTATTCGTGTGTACGTTGCATGATTTAATTAATAAGAATCAACTTTAGAAATTTAAAATATCATCAATGAACATTGGCCAAATTTATTTTGATTAGACATGAAATAAGGGACTTGTCCGGACCTAGATCACTGGAGAGTGTAGCAGCCTTCGTCCGGTTCAGCTACGCTGTAATTTCCTGGTTGAGCTAAGCCGGGTGGCGACTCTTACACCATCTATTGGGACTTAGGTCTCGGTTCTTTTATGAAATAATTTAATTTTCCAAAATTGAATTTCCATCCCAAAAACCCACGCGAGGGGGGGTTGCACGATATCGAGGCTCCCTTCCGAGAGGTTAAAAAACATCATCCGCTCATAATACTGTAGTGAACCCAGAAACGACCTCACTTCTTTTTCTAACTATGGTGTCGGCATGTCCCTGATGGCCCTGATCTTGTCTAGATCCATTTCAATTCCCTTCTGATTGACTACATGACCAAGCAGTTTTCCGAAAGTTACCTTAAACACACACTTCTTAGGATTGAGAAGAAGATTGTACTTCTCAATTCTAGTTAAAAATCTATCCAGGATAGCTGCGTGCTCCTCCCGGGTCATAGATTTAACTAACATGTCGTCCACATAGACCTCGACCTCCTTATGGATCATATCATGCAGAAGTGTTGTGACTGCTCGCTGATAGGTTGTCCCGGCATTTTTTAACCCAAAAGGCATGACTCTATAGCAATAAACCCCCCACTCTGTGATAAAGGCCATTTTTACTTTGTCGACCACATTCATTAGAATCTGGTTGTACCCCGAGAACCCATCCATGAATAAGTACATCACTGCCCTGGCAGCACTGTCAATCAGAACATCAATGTGCGGGAGTGGGAAGTCATCCTTGGGAGATGCCTTATTCATATCCCTGTAATCTACATAGACCCTGACTCGGTCATCTTTCCTTGCAACCAGTACGATATTAGCCATCCATTCTGGATACTCTACCACTTGTAAGAACTTGGCCTTTATCTGCTTGGCCACTTCTTCCTTAACCTTTTCAGCCCATTCTGGTTGTAATCTTCTGAGCTTCTGCTTAACCGGTTTCATCTTCGGATCTGTCAGGATTCTATGCTCTGCAATCTCTCTGTTGACCCCAGGCATGTCGTTGTAGGACCAAGCAAAGGCTTTGACATGTTTTTGCAAAATTTTCTCAAGTTCTTTTCTCTCATTAGGCATGAGGTCTTTCGAGACTGATACCATCTTTGGATTATCATCTGTCCCTAGGTTCATTTCATGCAATGATGCATCATGTATGTTAAAGACATTAAATGAATGTTTATATGTATGCACAGTTCTATCATGAAAAACATCACACAAGTAAGCAAAATCAGATTTTATTGCATTAAAGGCCTTGTAGGCAGAATTGTCCACATCATAAATTGAAAAATTTGATACATTAGCAAAATTTTCGTCCTCCATATGCGGAGGGTCTTCATCAGTAGCAGCACAGTCGAACTCTTCAAATAGGTACCCAAGGTCATCTTCCATGTCTTCCTTTTGCTCTGCGGTCAGCTCCTCCTTAGGTGTTTCGGCTTTACCCCTCATCACCAGCTTGGTAAGCTCCTCCACAGCTTCTTCTACGAGCTCTTCATGTGTCATCCCAACAGGTGGCTCTTTCTTCTCTAAACCTTTACTCAGCTTCATCAGAGTGGACAGTGCCCTAGTGATGCCTTCCATAGCCACTTCAATCTCACTTCTCACCAAGTCAATCTTCTCAAAGGCTTCCCCCTTATCCCCAAATTCAACTCTGACTTGGTCAACTGCTTTTTGACTCGAAATTTCCTTACCTTTGGCTTCGATTCCAGTTCATAGCATACTCATAACAGGCTCGGTTCCATACTTGCTGAAATAAACAACATCAACAAAAATCTCAAACCCTGGGAGCTGGCAGCCTTCAACAACTACCATCTCAGGGTCCCATCTTAGACTGATTCAGAGGCTTGGATAAAGGTGTCCACCAAGTTCACATGTTTCCTCTCCTGCTTAACCTTCCCCTCGTGATAACCAAGCCCAAATTGATGGTACTTACCGGCTTCAATATTAAACTCATGGATACCTTGCTGCTTAGCCCCTAATCCTTTTCTAGGCTTATAGTTCTGCTTGGCAAAGTACTTGTGAATCTAGTTTGGAAATACCGGCTTATCATAAATTACTGCCACTTGGAAACCAGTCATCAGCTACTCAGTAGCACTCAAGGTAGCCACAACAGACCTTTTAAACGGAACGCGGCGAAGTGAACCAGGGAAAAAGAAAGAAGTAGAAACGTTTGGATTTTGAATATGGGGTTTGATGATCTCATTTAGGAAAACCACTGATTCTTTTTGGAAATCCTTTTATAGAAAACCTTTCCCCATTTTATTACTTGAAGACCTCGAAACTTAAATTTCAAGATCAGTGACAGAGTCGCCACCCGGATTAGCTCATCCGAGAAATTCCAGTACAGCTCCCTACCGAGCATAGACTACTGTACCTAATCTAGAGACTTAGGGTTCAGGCAACTTACCTATTCAACCTCAAGCTTGTATTCATTTTTAAGTACATATGATAATAGTTCACTCACTTATTATCTTTCTCTACCCAGTTTAATCCTTTACTACTAGCCTATGCTCATTCAGATGACAGGAATAAAGTACATAAAATTAAAGTGCGGAAATATAAACCATACATCCAAAAATAAACCAAAAAGAAATAAAGGCCTTATTACAACCCAGAAAAAGGAAAAAGACTCTCATCCACCATTACAATCGCCTAGATACATGAGAGTCTAAAAAGTACAATCACCTAGAATGCACGATTAATCTATGAAATACATCAAAAATAAAAATAAAGAAAAAAAGCTAGAAAACAAATGGTTAACACAGATATATCCTAGACACATATAGGACTCATACAAGACAGTATGGGGAATTTAGGAAGTGGGAACATGCATTTAGGGGATAACCGAGAAGTCCGGGCAACTTGCTCTGTTAGACTTGGAAAACAATTTTAGAAACGCCCTATATGTTTTCGATGCTTGAAAACAGTTTTGGAAAACAGTTTGGCTCAATTACATGCAAATTTCATCGGTTTAGTGGGTCAGATATCTCGGAACTCAGGGTTCCATTCATGGGAGTTCCTAATTCCAAACATTCATCTATGGTCTGAAAATAGTAAACATGCCAAAAACAGGTTTGATTCTGAAGACATCATCATACGACGATGTCCATATGGCTCATCCCGTGATTCTGCCTTCTGCCCGTCACTACAGTCGTGCGGCTGTATTACAATCATGCGATTGTAATTTACAGTCATACAACTATACTGATTACAGCCGTACGACACTAGTTAGAGTCATACGACTATAAAGTTATGGTCGCACGGCTGTAATGAATAGTGCCCGATAGTGGTTTTCCTGTTTTCTAAAATCATTGTTTCAATCTATTTTGATGATTTCTAGGGATTCTAGAAATTCAAGGATCCATTATCACTGGACCGAGGATCCGGTTAGGGATCTAACAACCACGAATTCCAAGAATTGAAACCAAAAAAACCCCAAATCTCATATCCATATTATTGAGATCCGAAAACCACAATTTTATGGTGTACAGATGTGATTTGACCGAATTGAATCATGAAAAATCATTTAAAATAGGAAAATCGGTTGTATTCGGGCATTTCAGGCTTCTGCCCAGAATAATACAGTTATGTGACTGTAATAGTCACACGGCTATGTTCCAGGCAACTACAGTCGTGCGACTATAATTAAAATCGTGCGGCTGTAGTTGCGTAGACAGTTTTTCGGATAAATTTTTAAACACATAATCAATCACAAATCAACATGAAACGAGTTGTAAGGCCTCTCAGACTTTACCTATTTTGGATTCCAGTATGCTTCATGACCAGATTTGGATGTGGACGTCAGAATTCGGCTAAAATCTCCAAATGTCCTAAAATTCTCGAACACGCGTACCAAATTGATCATAACGAAACCAAGAATGGTTTTGATTGAATGATGTCAGATTGGGAATCCTCACGCTATGTGTTTCTCCCATATTCTCTTTGTGTTTTTTGGTTTTTTTTCTTAGTATTCCCTTAACTTTTTCTCACTTTCTCCCTCTAAACTCTCCTTCCTCTCACTAGAAAGCTCTCTGATCTTCCAAACAAGATTCCCCCTATAAGCGCCGGAATTTTACTTTCCAAAAAAAAAGAGTACAGTCGTATGACTATACCTACAGTCATACGACTGTAATCAAACTACAGTCGTACGACTGTAGATAGCGGCAGGTGAGCCAACCCATACCTTAAAAACAGAGAAAGAAAGAGAAAGAGGGGACGGATAGAAACAAAAAGAGGAAAAAGAAAGAAAGAAAAGAGAGAAAAGGGAAAGAAGAAAAAAAAACAAAGAAGAGGAAGGGAAGAACTATTCATCAGAAACCCTTGCATTTGGAGATTTTAGACCCAAAAGCTCTCAAACCCTAACTCAAGGAGAAAAGTCTGGATTTTAGTGGATTGGAGCAATGCTAGGGGTCAATCCTACTGTGGACGCATACCAAACAGGTAGACACTCCTTTTCCCTCCTCTTTTCCATGCTTTTCTGGGTGATTGGTGTGCTTTTTCCGCATTTTTGTCCATTTTTCCTCGCATTTGTTTCTGGAAATCAAGAACAGTCATGCAACTATTCTTGAATCAGATGGATAGTCGTACGACTATAGTTACAGTCGTACGAGTATTCTTGATTTCCAGCGTTTTCTTTCCAATTTGCTTTAAATAAAGTTTTGGTGAAATTCTGATACTGGGCCGCTTACAGTTGCATGACTGTAATTTACAGTGGTACGGTACGACTGTAGTTACAGTCGCACGACTATAACATGGTGTCCAAGATCAGAATTCCCGTTTTTAATCCCAAAAATTTCCAAAAATCCCAAAGAATTTAGAAAACCCCAAAAATCATCAAAAATGAATTTTGTTGTGTGTATTCACGACCCTAGATTCAATTTTCAGTAAAATTGCATTCAGAACAATGCCACGACGGAGACCCATTTCTCCTGAAAACCGACCCACCTCACACGTAAAAATGCATGTAAACCGGAAAAATTGTTTTCAAAATGATTTTCCCACAAAACCAAAAATACAGGGACATTTCAAAATGTTTTCCAGGTCTAACCGGGCTGGCTAGCCAAGCCAACCCGGTTATCCCCTAAATGCATGCCCCCAATTCCTAATTTCCCCAATTATGTCTGTTTGAGTCCTATTTGTGGCATGCTATATATTATGCTAACTTTCTGTTTTGCAGCCTTTTATTTTTATTTTTGATGTATTTAATAGAATTAATTGTGTATCCTAGGCGATTGTATTTTTCTAGATAAATCGTGTATTCTAGGCGTTTGTAAAAGTGAGGCTGAGAGTCTTTTTTATCTTTTATTCGATCGGGTTGTAATAATTTAATTACTCACTATTTCACTTTATCTGTATGCGCGCTGTATGTCTATTTAAAGCAATAAAATTGACTTTAGATTTTGAAATACCATCTTTGAACATTGACCAATATTTATTTTAATTAGACACGAAATAAGGGACTTGTCCGGACCCGAATCTCTGGATAGTGTAGCGGCCGTTCGTCCTGTTCAGCTACATTATAAATTTCCCGGTTGAGCTGAGCCGGGTAGCGACTCTACAATGTTCATCGAGACTTAGGTCTCGGTTCTTTTAAGAATTAATTCTATTTATTTTCCAAAACCGATTTTCCATTATAAAAACCCCACGCGAGGGAGAGGCCCGCCCGAGATCGTGGCACCCCCTTTCGAAAGGGAGTCCGTGTTCCGTCGAAAACGTCGTCCGCTCACAGTGGCGACTCTGCTGGGGATTTCTTAAAAAAAGTTTTCTTAAAAACTTAAAAGAATTTGACAAGCCCTGAAAAGTATCTAATTGAAAAAAGGTGGATGATTCTCGATTAGTATTTCATTTTGCATTTTTAGTTAGACATGCTTGAATTAGATTTAGTATCCATTTTTAGCCCGGTGGATTATTGAAGTGTCACCTTTGTTCCTCATGGTCTTAGGGGCACGGATACGAAACACCACCCATAGCCTCGTACGAACCCCTTCGTTCGGACTCTTGAGTGGGGAGAAGTGAGGAGTATATTTTTGCTATGGGAACCTTGATTTTTAACCCGACTTGGACCGAACTCATATAGGCAGCCCTAGTTGGATTCCCTAGGATACCAAAATGATTGTGTGAATAAATAAAATCGCACCTTCATCACCCCCAGTTGGTGATCGAAGTGAACCCCACCTAGGACTCGGTTAGAATTTTTTGAGACTGATCACGCTTGGAGAAATAAGGTTGAAAAATTCGCTTTGTGTGCTACATGTTACACGCTTCTCGACATTTCACAACATACAATAATCACCATTTTCCATACACGATCAACATTTTCCATACATAAAACATTTTTGTGTGGTACTAACCCACATTTTTATGTAGCCATTTGCATTTAATTTTCGTGTGAAAACATTAAACCATCCACTTGCCATTCATACTAACCATTTCTTTTTCAGCCATAACATTATATTTGTGTGATTAGCATTTTTTCACATAGCATACATAACATCATTATGTATGCCATGCATCCTAACCTACATTTTTGTGCAGCCATTTACATTTTGTAAGTCATAAGCATTCACGACATATCATTTAAATTAAATTAGGGGCATTCCAAGGACGCCCACCACGATCATATCATTCCATCATATATCGGGTATCCCAAAATACCCGTGTTCTGCCAATGCACCGGATTGTATTCGGCCACTCCACCAAATCATCTCATTCAATAGTGACCACAATGGTCCTAGGTATATTTCCGTGTGACAATCCACACGATGCATTTCATGACATCATATCCATTCATCACAAACATCATATAACACTGTGATCCACATCGGGTTACTTCATGACATTACTATATCATTCAAGGCGCTCCTCGAGTGTTGGATTAGTACGAATGTAGGGGCATTTCATAGCATCCCAAATCATGCAAGGTGTTCCCCAAACGCCAAGCCTTTGTCCGTGTCCCCGTCACACGTGACTCTCTCATAACGTCATTTCATTTCATATGCTCAAAAGCATCAGAACTCTGTCCATGGGCCGGTCCCATGTGACCATTTCATATCATCTCATATACCTACAAAGCGTCCATGTGTCGGTACACACACGACCATTTCACGAAATTCATTAGGTGCCCCAAAAGCACCGAACTTTTATCTGTGTGGCAGTCCACACGTGATACCTTTGCATAGCATTGGGTGTTCTTGGAATGTCCAAAGTAAAAAAAAAAAAAAAAAGAAAAGAAAAGAAAAGAAGAGAATAAAAACAAAGGGATCATCCTCATTATCTCACGATGTATATCTCATTCATCCATCAAACGTTCATGGTTAAGCATTTGTGAATTTCACCGACAGTGTTGGAGCAACTTGGTTTTATAAAGCCTTCAACAATCATGAAGGGGACGATACCATAAACAGGAAAGCTTACAAAGTCTGTTGTGCTCATATTCAAAGGGAAAGTTGCATTTACCAACCATTTCAAGGATTCAGTCTTCGGGAACCATGTCTGAACTGAAATCTGGGGTGAATTGGAAACATGAATACGGCATCAGACCGCAGGACAATCAAGTGGTTAATTGAATTCACCTCAGGTTGTCTGTCCACAATAGCAACTCTATCCAGTGATCGGGCTAAAAAAAATCTCTATCCAATGTGTAAAATCAAAAGGGCATATTGGTAATTTAAAGGGGCATCAATTAAAACCAGAGCCACATTTTAGATTTTCCTAATGCATCTGCATTCATTATGCTGTGAATAGTTTGTATTCAACTTTGGTGCTCAATATGCATTTGTTGTGTTATTCCATGTCAATGTTCACTTATGGGTTACATCGCGCAGCGAACCATGTCTGTAGAAATGCTTTACTCCCTAAACACAAACCTATAATACTCCCCAAACACAAACCTATAATACTCCCCAAACACAAACCTATAATACCCGGGGCAAGTAGAAAACCGAACCACTGGGTATCATCGACAGCAGTATCTTCGTGAGTCGTAATGAACATATCAAGATATATCTTTCCCGTCCTAAGACAAATCGTTGCGAAAGGGATCAACGCAGACAAAATACCCATCACAGAATCTTTCTCAAAAAAAAAAAAAAACTTGTTGACATGGATAACCGAAAGGACATGTCGGCAACAGGGGAGGAGTGGTATACAAAGTCAGGGTCAATGTCACATTCCCTATTATACTCATTCTGATGTCACCATTGCAATATTATGTATGTTTGGACTTCTAATCAGATGTTCATCTTGCATACACCATGCCACTACTTATAAACATCCATCAGTAGGACACTGCATCTAAGCCCGTGATAATATCGCAAAAAACTCGTGTTATGCGATGCGGAAATGCAAAGTCTCACTCTCATCTTCTTGCTCCACCAAACAGACCATCCGTCGGCACGGCCTATTATCCTAATCCACTGAGCACTAACAACTCTCCAGAGTATGCTGAGGTAAAGTCAAAAGTCACTCAAGATAGTCAACTCCTCTAATACCTAGATCGGCGTAATACTTAGTCGGTCAGAAAACACGTCGAAACAATCAGACTAGGTCACCTGGGTCACCATCGGAGCCAGTCACAAGCCGTGAATTCCGTCTCTGAGCTCGCACGGATACCAAGAGCAAGGCATAAGCCACATTTTGCATGCATACATATATTCAGAACTATACATGCATCCGTACATACGTGCATACATTTAAAGTAAACACACACAATTCATATGCATATGTATCACAACCAACCTAAGCATAGGTATCTATCATTATCATCGGGCTATTCCGAACCAGGACCGCTCTCAAAGCAGAGATGGCACAACACCGAGGCATCCGTTGGACCTTAAGCATCAGCGCAAATCCAAATCTCAATAGATCATGTCTCCAAGAAGCAGAACAATCAAGCCGTATTTATCCTTGATCGAAGGGGCAAAAATTTTTGTTTCCAAAATTATCGACCAATGGATAAATACTCATTCCCCAACCAACATCAAAATTATCATTCCTAAAGCTATCCCTTTTCTTCAATCAAGCCAGATCTTGAACCCTTGAACTCCATTACGTTTAAGCATGGTTTCAGATCCTTGAACCTCTTATTATTTCAAGTCCACCCAATTCCAATAATATTTCAAATCATCCAAATTCCATCTTCCTTTGCCTCGGGTAACATAGACCCGATATTGGCCTATCCGTAATCCATCTTCCTTTGCCTCGGGTAACATAGACCCGATATCAGCCTATCCATAATCCATCTTCCTTGCCTCGGGTAACATAGACCCCGATATCGGCTTATTTCTTCCTTAGCTTTGCCTCAGGCAACCTAGACCAGATATCGGCTTATTTCTTCCTCAGTTCTGCCTCGGGTAACCTAGACCCCGATATCGGCTTATTTCTTCATCAACTTTGCCTCAGGTAACCTAGACCTGATATCGGCTTATTTCTTCCTCAGTTCTGCCTCGGGTAACCTAGACCGGATATCGGCTTATTTCTTCCTCAGCTTTGCCTCGGGTAACCTAGACTTGATATCGGCTTATTTTTTTCCCCAGCTTTGCCTCGGGTAACCTAGACCCGACATCGGCTTATTTCAACGGTGCGTTCTTTCCCGTGTCTGCGGCGCTTTGAGTCACGTTCTCAAATTCACATCAACTATCCCAGACTAAGATTTGGTGGTGAATTTGATCACATGAGGGGCAGCTTTAAGCGCCGGAATTTTACTTTCCAAAAAAAAAAAGAGTACAGTCGTACGACTATACCTACAGTCGTACGACTGTAGATCGCGGCAGGTGAGCCAACCCATACCCTAAAAGCAGAGAAAGAAAGAGAAAGAGGGGACGGACAGAAACAGAAAGAGGAAAAAGAAAGAAAGAAAAGAGAGAAAAGGGAAAGAAGAAAAAAAAACAAAGAAGAGGAAGGGAAGGACTGTTCATCAGAAACCCTTACATTTGGAGATTTTAGACCCAAAAGCTCTCAAACCCTAACTCAAGGAGAAAAGTCCGGATTTTAGTGGATTGGAGTGACGCCAGGGGTTAATCCTACGGTAGACGCATGCCAAACATATAGACACTCCTTTTCCCTCCTCTTTTCCACGCTTTTTGGGTGATTGGTGTGCTTTTTCAGCATTTTTGTCCATTTTTCCTCGCATCTGTTTCTGGAAATCAAGAACAATCGTGCGACTGTTCTTAAATCTGATACCGGGCCACTTACAGTCGCACGACTGTAATTTACAGTCGCACGACTGTAACATGGTTTCTAGGATCAGAATTCCCCTTTTTAATCCCAAAAATTTCCAAAAATCCCAAAAAATTCAGAAAACCCCAAAAATCATCAAAAATGAATTTTGTTGTGTGTATTCACGACCCTAGATTCAATTTTTAGTAAAATTGGATGCAGAACAATGGCACGACGGAGACCCAGTTCTTCCGAAAACCGACCCACCTCACATGTAAAAATGCATGTAAACCGGAAAAATTGTTTTCAAAATGATTTTCCCACAAAACCAAAAATACAACGATATTTCAAAATGTTTTCTAGGTCTAACCGGGTCGGCTTGCTGAGCCAACCCGGTTATCCCCTAAATGCATGCCCCCAATTCCTAATTTCCCTAATTCTGTCTGTTTGAGTCCTATTTGTGGCGTGCTATATATTATGCTAACTTTCTGTTTTGCAGCCTTTTATTTTTATTTTTGATGTATTTAATAGAATTAATCATATATCCTTGGCAATTGTATTTTTCTAGATAAATCGTGTATTCTAGGCGCTTGTAAAAGTGAGGCTGAGATTCTTTGTTATCTTTTGTTCGATCGGGTTGTAATAATTTAATTACTCACTATTTCACTTTATCTGTATATGCGCTGTATGTCTATTTAAAGCAATAAAATTGACTTTAGATTTTGAAATACTATCTTTGAACATTGACCAATATTTATGTTAATTAGACATGAAATAAAAGACTTGTCCGGACCCGAATCTCTGGATAGTGTAGCGGCCGTTTGTCCGGTTCAGCTGCATTATAAATTTCCCGGTTGAGCTGAGCCGGGTGGCAACTCTAAAATGTTCATCGAGACTTAGGTCTCGGTTCTTTTAAGAATTAATTCTATTTATTTTCCAAAACCGATTTTCCATTATAAAAACCCCACGCGAGGGAGGTGCCCGCCCGAGATCGTGGCGCCCCCTTCCGTCAAAACATCATCCGTTCACACCCCCCCTAAATTATTGTTTGTGCCTCTTTTTGTTATATTTCTGTCACCCTAATTCTTGTAAATCACGCCAAAAATCTGAGCCAAAATAGAATTCTTTCCTATTTAGGAATCTGCTAAGTTGAAACTAGAGTCGTACGACTCTAACTATAGTCTGCGACTGTAGAATTATAGTTGTATGACTGTGTAATTATAGTCATGCAACTGTAGTTGTTACAGTCGTGCGACCATAAACTACAGTCATGCGACTGTAAACTACAGTCGTGCGACTTTAGATAGAGCCTGCACGCGCACCTAAGTTTCCTAATCCTTAATGGACTTTTCTCGGGGTTTCGGATGAAGGATCTTCTAAATTTTGGGCCATTTGAGAACATTTCGGGCATTATTCCACTCATTCTCAAATCTGACTTACGTTCATCTGTTTAACAGGTAACGACAGGTTTTAATCCTAGAGGTCGGGAAAAAACCCATGCTCACAATATCTTGGATTTAAATGAAACTAATCATGTCTATAATATAAATAGTAAAAGGGTTAAGCCTAACGAACTTAATCTTGTCTATATTTAGCATTGTCGTTTAGGCCACAAAAATGAGAAACACATAGCTAGGCTTCACAAAGCTAGAATCCTAAGATCATTTGACTTGGAGTCACTTGATAAATGCGAGTCATGTTTACGAGGTAAAATGACTAAAGCACCTTTCAATAAGAAAGCTAAAAGCGCTACTAGCTTATTGGACCTAATACATTCAGATGTATATGGGCCCATGAGCAAAGCTACCAGTGTTGGGATTTTTCATCGCAAAATGCCCTATTAAAGTGGAACTACGGAGCATTTCCTCAAATCTGTACCCAGGAGCAATTGAAATGGAAATCATAAACAACAAATTCAATAGAGAAGAATTAGTTTCTCACCAGGAATATCTCCTCTAGAGATGGATGCAGAAACCGAAACCGATTACCTCCACTATCACATACATGAACGCCTATCGAGTCGAACCCGTGCTAGCGGCGGATCAATAAAATTTTGGAGAGAAAATTATGGCTGATTTTTCTTCCTCAGAATTTCAAAATTCAGCAGCAAAAATCACCCTTGAATTTTCAGCAGCAAGCCTCAAAAAGTAGCCAAAATTCATATATATTAAAGACCAATTAATGGCCAAAGTTTATGCCAATTTATTACCAAAAAAAAAAAAACAGCAGCTTTTTTACCAAAAAAAAAAAAAAAACAACAGCTTTTATTCACTAGTGGCCGTGATTTTTCTTGGCAATTAATTCTCACCTTTGGTCCAAAATTGAGCCTTAATTTTAGCTTGGGTTTAATTTGATTTCAGTTAGGATTTAATGCCATTAATCCCTAAATCCAATTTAATTATCATGGGTAAAATTAAATGTAATTTTATTTTAATTTTCACGTATATATTTATATAAAATCATATTATATAATGTAATATCATTAAATTAAAATGATTTACCAATTAATTGACCTAATAAATTAGTTGAGATCCAACTTAAATAAAAAATGCATATAAACCAATATATGCATTTCATTTCCACCTGGAAATAAATTCCCAATCAATATACACCAATTCAATTATATTGATCAATCCAATTGATCTATAATTTAATTAATTAAAATATATCTCTCTAGTCTGTATACTCCAAGTATACAGGTGATCTGACAATTTCAAACTCAGACATTCTATGTGTACGATCCTGTGGGCCCGTCTTTATGTTAGCAGTGGGCCTATGGTCCACATACTGCAGGCGGGCTCTAGCAAGCCACTGTAACCCCCAATTAAGACAAAGATAGTAGTCTAACTAAAATCAAAACCCAATATCCCATGTCATTGATATCGGTGTCTTACACAGAGGCATGGATTGATCACCCTCTTTTATGTCCAAACGTTAACTTGATTCTAAATGAACTAATGCTCACAAACAAGTTCCAACTTGTTTGGGTGTGGCCACACTCTTATCAGTTGCATTCATCAAGAGGCCGGTGATATCTTCTCAGTGGACTACTGAGTGACTTTCCCTTCTGCATATCCATAGCATTGCCATGTTCACTGACATACCCGAACGTACCCATACTTGGCACCTTGTTACAGGCCCTTTAGGTGTACACCAAAGTATGCCACTTCACATGCAGCACCATCATATGGTGAGGTTAAAGGATCCATATAAGTACTACATGAGAATCACTTGTGATACTTTACCATGTGGATTTCTCGTTTAGTGGATTATCCAGTACCATGCCCTTTTTGCATGTATCCATTAACTTGGTTGACATCCAATGTCCTATGACCGATAAGACATCGCCATACAACCAGGCTAATGATAGTCTTTGGTTCCATTCATTCCCATGACTGGAATAGACTACGGATCTCTTTATGGTCATACCGTTTTCGCTATCGATGGTCTTACTGCCAAGTGCATGACACTTATCAACATGGATATGGATATGTCCATTGGATACTCGATTTAAAACATAGCACAAGGTATATAATGAATAGATTAATGCCTTTATTTAATGACACAAATTGTAAGATACACAAAACCAATAAATGTACAATACAAATACAAGGACCAATGCCTTGGGACTAGGGCATATCCAACAATCTCCCACTTGCACTAGTTCCAACTTGGCAGGGGCCTAATCCCTATAGATCTAGTATGATCCCTATGCTTGGGCTGAGCCAGTGCCTTGGTAAAAGGATCTGCAACATTGTCCTCGGTGTCCGCTCTATGTAATGAAATGTCACCCTTGTCGGTGATTTCTCGTATGAGGTGAAACATCCTGAGCACATGCTCTGTGTTCTTGTGTGACTGGGGCTCCATAGCTTGTGTAATAGCCCCATTATTGTCACAAAAGATATCAACTAGGTCCTGGATAGTTGGCACTACTCCCAACTCAGTGATAAACTTCCATATCCATACACCTTCCTTAGCTGCATCACACATCACAATGTACTCAGCTTTTGTAGTAGAGTCCATGATGGTCGGTTGCTTTGAGCTCTTCCAGCTTACAGCACCACCATTTAGCAAAAACACGTACCCAGACTGTGACTGGTATTCATCCTAGTTGGTCTGGAAGCTCGCATCAGTGTACCCAGTAACTGACAGCTCTTCCTGACCTCCATACACTAAGAGGCTATCCTTAGTCCGGTTGAGGTACTTCAGGATTGCTTTGACAGGCTTCTAGTGATCCTCCCCGGGATCCTGCTAGTACCGGCTCGTCATACTTAGTGCAAAGTTGACATTAGGTCTCGTACATAGCATGGAGTACATGATTGATCCTATAGTTGAGGCATATGGGTCCAACTTCATGTTCTCCCTATCCTCCCTTGTCTTAGAAGAGTTCTTCTTACTATGTTTTAGCCTATGGCTCATCAGCAAGAAACCTTTCTCGGCCCGATCCATGCTGAATCTTTTCAAAACTTTTTCTATGTACGTGGCCTGACTTAGGTCTAGAAGCCGATTGGATCTATCCCTATAGATCCTGATCCCTAGATCGTCTTAGCCTCACCTAAGTCCTTCATTGTGAAGCACTTACACAACCACTGCTTTACACCTTGCAGTGTTGGTATGTTGCTTCCAATAAGAAGGATATCATCCACATATGATACCAGGAATGTGACAATGCTCCCACTAATCCTTTTATACACACAAGGCTCATCTTGATTCTATATAGAGCCATATTCCTTTATGGCTTCATTAAATCTAAGATTCCAACTTTGGGATGCTTGCTTCTATAAATGGACTTTTGAAGCTTGCATATCCTCCCAGGATAGTCTAGATCGATAAAACCCTCAGGTTGTGTCATGTACAAATCCTCGAGTAGCTTTCCATTAAGGAAAGCGGTTTTGACATCCATCTGCCAGACCTCATAGTCATACTAAGCTACTATGGCCAGCCGGATCCTAATGGATTTGAGCATAGCAACTGGTGAGAAAGTTTCATCATAGTCTATTCCATGGACTTATCTGAAACCTTTTACAACCAGACGCCCCTTGAAGGTGTTATCGGCCTTTAGTTTATAGCACCACTTGCAACCTATTACCTTAGCACTCGTAGGTCTATCAAACTAAGTTCTAAACCTAATTATCGTACATAGATTGCATCTCCGCCTCCATGGCCTTGGGCCAGTTGGCAGACTATGGGCTAGCTATAGCCTCCTAGTAGGTATTGGGCTCTTCCTTATCGAAGACGAGAAGAGTGTGATCATCGGTGATGAGAAACCCATATCTCTCTGGTTCCCGATGATCCCTACTAGACCTTCTAGGTCCCTGTGTGACCTGGGTCAGTGCTTCCTCCTATGGAAGCTCCACCCTAGTCTCCGAGTTATCCTCTTCAGGAGTTTATGATCTTTGAACTTCCTTAATGTCAACATTGCTCCCAATGTCTTTCTTGGAAATGAAATCCTTTTTAAGAAAGACCCCCTTTCATGCCACAAACACCTTGTTCTCGGCAGGGTTGTAGAAGTAATACCCTTTGGTTTCCCTAGGGTCGCCCACAAACTGGCATTTGTCAATTTTGGGTTCTATCTTGCCCCCGGTCAATCTCTTGACATGTTCATCGCATTCCCAAATCTGTAGGAAAGACATATTAGGCTCCCTGCCTGTCGATATCTCATATGGGGTCTTTTCCACTGCCTTAGTCAGAGTATTATTTAAAATGAGAGCCGCTGTCTCGAGAGGGTATCCCCAGAAGCTTATTGGGAGAGAAGAATGACTCATCATTGAGTGGACCATGTCCAACAAGGTCCTATTCCTCCGTTCAGACACCCCATTCCGTTGTGGTGTTCCTGGAGGAGTGAGCTATGGAACTATTCCATGTTCTCTTAAATATGAGTCAAACTCTAGGCTCATATACTCGCCTCCTCGATCTCACTGAAGGGCCTTGATATTTCTGCCTAGCTGGTTCTATACTTTGTTCCTAAATTCCTTGAACCTATCAAGGGTCTCAGACTTATGTTTCATCAGATAGACATAGCCATATCTGCTGAAATCATCCGTGAAAGTGATGAAGTACAAATGTCCACCTCTGGTAGGTGCGCTCATAGACCCACATACGTCTGAATGTATTAGGTCCAATAAGCTAGTAGCCCTCTCAGCTTTCTTGCTAAAAGGTGCTTTTAGTCATTTTTCCTCGTAAACAAGACTCACATATGTCAAGTGACTCCAAGTCTGATGACCCTAGGATTCCAGCTTTGTGAAGACTAGCTATGCACTTCTTGTTTATATGGCCTAAATGACAATGCAAAGGTAGACAGGATTAAGTTTGTTAGGCTTAACCCTTTTAGTGTTTATGTTATAGACATGATTGGTTTCATTCAAATCCAGGATATATAGGCCATTATTTAATAGAGCTTCTCCATAAAATAATCCCTCTCTGATAAACCAATTCTACCATTAGAAATAGTAAAATTAAATCCAGAAATATCTAATACTGAAACAGAAATAATATTCCTGCGTATGGCAGGTACAAAATAACAATGTTCTAATATTAAAACCAATCCACTAGGCATCATAAGGTTGTATTCGCAGATCTCTATGGTAGCAACTCTTGCTCGATTACTGACTGGCAAGTCCACCTCTCCCGATTCCAGTGACCTCCTATTCTTAAGTCCCTGCACATTACAACAAATGTGAGAACCACATCCAGTATCCAACACCAAAGATGTTGAAACAGTGAGGTTAATGTTTATGACATAAATACCTGATGAAGATAAGCCCTGGGTCTTCCACTGCTCTCCCAACAGTTTGGGACATGATCTCTTCCAATGCCCTACCTGATTGCACCCGAAGCAGACATCCTCAGGACTGGCCTTGGGATGGACCTTAGGCTGGGCCTTAGGCTTCTTGGCCTTGGCTTTCTTGGCCTTGGCCTTAGACTTTTCCTTAGCCTTGCCCTTTTCAAGAGGAGGGTTCCCCTTGTTGACCAGCAGCACCGGTGGAGTCTTCTTGATCAATTGCTCAGTGAGCTTAAGCATCCCATGCAGCTCACTAACAATACGATTCATCCTTTGCATATTATAGTTCAGGATGAACTTATCATAAGAATTCGGTAAGGAAGCTAGGATTATGTCCACCGCTAGCTCTTGTGAGATGGGAGATCCGAGATGGGCTAAAGTATCTAGATAGCCCTTTATCTTGAGCATGTGTGTGCTCACAAATGTCCTAACCCCCATCTTACAGGAGTGGAATGCCTATTGGTCAGGTACCTTTCCTGACAAGCTTGCTCTTGAAACATCTCATTTAGAGTTGCAATCATAGCATAGGCCTGATGGTCTATGAACTGCTTTTGTAGCTCAGGGACCACACACGCCAACATAAGGCATGTCACATCCCTGTTATCCTTTAAATGGACCTCGTATTCCTCCAGTTGGGTAGCTGGTGGATTACGTCCCTAAGGCGCAACCGGCAAAGGCCTTTCCAGCACATATTCCTTTGACTCTTGTCTTAGAACTATTCTTAAGTTCCCAGACCAGTCAAAGAAGTTAGGACCAGAGAGCTTGTCCCTTTCCAGGATACATCATAGTGAAAGTGACTTGTTTGCTGCCATTGGAATTCTACATAGAAATTTTGAAGAGTGTTAAGAAAGGACTTTATCTTGTTTCCTATATTTAATTAATAATGAATCAGGTTATTAATTAACTCAAGTTGTTAGGCTCATGGGCTGAGATCCATATTTCATTAAGATATAGCCAAACGAGGGCCTGGAAAACTATACCCTAATTATTTAGGTAGGAATGGCCGTCCAATCGCAACCTAGGGACTCTCGGTTTGATGGGTTTGTTGGCACTTACCCATCTGTGCTGAGGGCCAGAAGAATCCTACTACCCACGCTAAATCAAACCTCTATCCAAGTGTTAGAGTGACCAACACTCCAACCCAATACAAAATGATGATACTCCAGTGCATCCAGCGAGGGCATGGTCTACAATTGGCCTATCCCCACTTCGATTCGATTTTGAATGAGGGAAGCACTTTTAAGCAACATAGTAATTTCCATTTGGTTATTAGATTCATTTAATAGTGGCTTACATGCATAGGCGGGTGAAAATGGGTTTGGATCATACATACATACATGTAAATAAATACAAAGCGTAATTAAATAAGTAAAATGGACTACTATAGGCCTATATTACAACCTAATATAATTCTAGTAAAACTATACTAGAAAATACATCAGGTGGGCCTCCTTTTCCTTCCTTTTGGGCTCGCCTCTCCACTAGGCTTCTTCTTTACAAATTTTATAATAAATAAATAAAATAAAATTACATTAAAAAGAAAAACGATGCACAGGCTGTATTTACCCAAAAAGAAAATTACAACTCAACTTGAATAAGACCTAACAGCATCCATAACGGGCTTTGGGTCTCCAGCCCATGCAGATAACTGCTCCCACTAGAATTGGAAAACCATGAGTCCACATCAGCCGCCCGGGTAATTGTGCCAAAATAACCTGAACCAATTTCAATTAAACCATATTAATTTCCAAAATTAATATCTCATGAATAAAATAAAATTTCATTAAAAAAACCATATGCATTTAAATTACAAAAATTTTAACACACAAAATTTTAAAACCCATTAAAATTTTAAATTGGGCCAGGGCCCAAAGACCCATCAAATCTAAAACTGGGCCCGGCCCGCCGAGCAGCCAGTTGCTGCATGGCGTGCTGCCCAGCAGCATGCTGCACAACACAATTTTTTTTTTATAAACAAAAAAAAAAAATTAAAACAGCCATAAACAAAACCAAAAATCAAATAGAAATAGGCACATATAACCTAATATGCAATAACCAATTTCTATTTGAAAATAAATGTTGTTTTTTGGTCCGCCCATGACATTTTGGAATGGCAGGGACTAAACTGTAATGATGTGTAAATTACAGGGACCAAATGTCTAATTTGGTCCGACCCTATATATAGATGGAAGTTGGGATTTCCACTATAAATAGAGAAGAAGTTTCTCTATTTCCGAATGATGATGGAATCGTAGAGATTCCCTTCTGGTTCCAGGGAAAAACGTCCCTAGAGAGAGAACACGATATACTTCTTCGTACGTCGGAAGAATTCACGGAGAGATCCCGTACTCAGTGTATTCATACACTCATAGGAAAGGCAACCAGAACAATTCGGTTTCTCGTGTAGATTAGATCCATTCCATAAACGAGTTTCTGCTGCATATAAATCGTAAGTCTGTTTATTTATCCTGTTTATGGTAATCTATACATTCATTGTATAATCATTATGGAATTCTGACTTCATTGGTGTCAGAGCCGAAAGGTTTATAGATTGATGTGTTCAAATCTAGTTTTCTGGTATTCCATTAATAATTGATGTGTTCAAATCTTGGTTTATGGAAATCCGTGAATAAGAATACGTTTCTTTATTCGCTTGAATGCGTATTTATTCATTTAAATACATATTTGTTCATTTTGATACGGATTTATATAGGTATCCATGTCAAAATGATTCCATAAAACTTGATATCTGATGTTCCATGAATAAGAATATGTTTTTTTGTTCATTGGGATTCGTTTTGTTCATTTTGATACGGATTTGCATTGTTATCCACGTCAAAACGATACCGTATTAGATCCAACAGTACAAAGTGTCAAAATTTTTGTTGGAATTTTGAAAATTTGAGCACACCACTGAAATCAGCAAAAAAAATAAAGTCGGAATCTTAAATTTCACGGCCAACGGAGGCCCGAAAGGCGGTGAGTGGACCTCACATGCCACCACTGCGGTTGGAATTGGCCGCATAACGGTTGGGGGAAGTTAAGTAAGAGGGACACGTGGCGTAACGGGATTGGGTGATTTTCTGATGGTTGAAAAGTCCGATCAATCACATGTTGACACATGTACCAAGTCAACCGTTTTTGAAATGGTGAAACTCCACGTGTCAGACACATGGACCAATAGCATGATGACAAATGGTGAAACGGTTGTGAATGTGCCACATCAGAATGACACGTCATTTGACATGTCATCACAGTGGACCAATATAATGATGACACGTGTCAAGGTAGTGCCACGCCATCATGCCATATCATGTGCCACATCATCAGATGGACCAATCAGGTGATGACACGTGTCATGTGTGCCACGCCAGCATGAATCACATGTTGCCACGTGTCACATGAGTTAGCAGAACCCCTTGAGCACATGAAGGCACGTGTTCACACCTCACGTACCACCACTATGGCTGGAATTGGCCGCGTATTGGTTGGGGGAAGTTAAGTAAGAGGGACACGTGGCGCAACGGGATTGGGTGATTTTCTGATGGTTGAAAAGTCCGACCAATCACATGTTGACACGTGTACAAAGTCAACTGTTTTTTAAACGGTCAAACTCCACATGTCAGACACATGGACCAATAGCATGATAAGACGTGGTGAAACAGTTGTGAACGTGCCACGTTAGCATGACACGTCATTTGACATGTCATCACAATGGACCATTAAGGTGATGACACGTGTCAAGGCAGTGCCACGCCATCATGCCACGTCATGTGCCACTTCATCAGATGGACCAATAAGATGATGACACGTGTCATGTGTGCCATGTCTGCATGAATCACATGTTGCCACGTGTCACATGAGTCAGTAGAACCCCTTGAGCGCGTGAAGGCACGTGTTCACGCGTGGAGGCGTGAACACGTGCCATCACCCGCTCAAGGGGGAGGAGCTTCGGGCGGTGCGTGTGGGTGCATGCAGGTGTTTCCAGTGTCCAAATTTCGTTAAATTTTTTTCAGAATTAAAATTTACATTTTTCTTGAATTTTTGGTATATTTTGATGAATTTTTGGAATTCATTTGATATTTTAAACTAAGTTTACTAGTATTTATTATGTATAAATGCTTAATTTATGTTTAATAAATTCAAGAAAATTCAGTTTATTTATTATGTATTTATATACTGATTTTTGATTTATCATAACAAGTTTTTGTTATTTCTATATGTGTTATAGAAATGGCAATGTTCGTAAAAACGGGGAAAATAATCCAGTCTCAAGAGAAGGCGAGGACTATACAAAAAAAAAATTGAAGATGAGCTTTTCTCTAAACGGTATTCTCCTTTGGAGGAAGGGGATATTGTTGGAGTTATGGAACGGTTTAATGCGTTAAACCGGGAAATCCAAGAGCTTGTCTGGAAAGGAGGATTTTCCTCTGGAACTGATCAATTAAAAATGTTAAAATTTGCGAAAAAAGCTTTTTGTGAAAAGCACTTTAAGTAATTTTGGTTTGGAGAAAATTCTGCATTTGACGAACTGGTGGACTCCATTAAAGGATTAGTTCCTGAACAAGATTATGGATCCCAATGCAAAGTATTTGTGTGGAACTTGGATGAAACTAGAGCTAAGTTATCTTATAATCCTAGAACCATGTTACTTAGAAGTAACTAGTTGGTTCGTCGCCCATGTCCAGATGCTGATATTGAGGGTGTTGGGAACATACCTTTGGATCTCTACTATAAGTTCGTAGAGATAATCCCAGTCACCTCAAAAGAAATTGAGATAGTTCAACTCGATGGAAATGAAGATTGAGCTCTTCATTTTTCCACTCTTTCTCTTGCTGATTTCATTTTTCAATTTTGTATTGAATGGCTTTTGTGCTAAAATTTTTGTTGTGGTTGTAATTTTGACTAAATGTTGGATATTTTTTTATGGTATAATAAAATGTTTATTTGTTAAACATTGCTATTTTGGTTATTTGTTTTAGTAATTTTAATTTATTTATTTTGAGATTATAACTAAGTGTTATATTACTCATTAGTTTTATACTTAAGAGAAGTATAAATGTTAAATAAATTAAAATATAATCTAAAACAAAACTAAATATATATTTATTATTGGAAATTTAAACCTAATATGGTGTTTGTATTATCCTATGTAAATGGTGACTTAATACATAACGCATGGATGTTCGATTTTACGTGAACCAAACACTATTTTTAGTTTTAAATGATCTTATAATAAATATGGTGTATCGCTTACTTCTTAGTGCTACTTCGTCTTTAACGTTTTTTTTCAATGACTACTTCAAAAGCAATAGTTGCTTAACTAAATAAGGACCTTCGTTTGAATGGCGACAATTATGAAGTTTGGGCTATGAAAGTCCAATACGTAATTGAAGAGCAAAAGGCTCTGGATACTCTGGAGAGAATTATGGTTTCTCCTGAAGAGGGTAACACCATTCAAGCAAGAAGGGACCTTGAGGCTTATCAAGCCTGGAAGAGGAAGAACTCGTCTGCCCATATCACCATGCTTAATGCGATGAATGATGGTATCGTGAAAAAGTTTCACGTATAGAACACAGCTAAAGAACTATAGGATGCTCTTAAGGAGAACTTTGGAGGTGTATCCTAAACAAAACTCGTTCTTCGAGTATCAAGTTTGATACTTATAAGAAGAGAGCTGACCACATAATGAAGAGGCAATGAAGGGAAATGTCTAACATGATTTTTGAACTTCATGATGCTAGTCATAAGTTGACCGAGGAGCAGAAAGTTCAAGCTGTGATACGTTCTCTGCCAAATGAGTGGGAGCATATGAAGTTGCACCTAACCCATGCCAACGACATTAAGACCTTTGATGATGTAGTTCGTCATCTTGAACTGGAAGAGGACCATCTGGCCTCTCTTAGTGTGAAACCTGAGGTTCGCATAGCTAGTTCAAGTCCTGGTCTGAAGTCCAACAAGAGGAACTAAAGGTTCTTCAAAAAGAAGGCAAAGGGAACGGTGGGTAGTGTACCAGTTCAAAAGAAGGGCAAGAAAGATTTCAACATTTCTAGGGTGAAATGTTACAATTGCACACAGAAAGGGGCATTTTGCAAAAGATTGCACAGCTCCTAAGGTAAATGTTACCGAAGTGTATAAGTGTTATACATTTGTTTCAAGTTCTATTTTCCTAACTGAATCTCGTCCTTTGTGGATCATAGACTCAGGAGCAACAGACCATGTAACAAAGGATCGAGATTCTTTTATTGAGTTTCGTAGTGTTCCATGCAGAACTAGGTTGATATATGTGGGAAACAACTCTAAAGATGTTTGCGATTGGCTGTTGTCAGCTAGTCTTAAATAGTGGGCGACCACTGTTTCTTGAAAATGTCCTCTATGGAATTCGAAGTACTTGATTTCTGTTTCTGCCCTTATGAATTTGGGATTCATGTTATCTTTAGAATTGAACAATTTTAGTCTCTTTATGAACAATATCTACTTTGGTGGTGGACATTTGTTGGATGGTTTTATTGTTTTGGATTTGGATACAAATTATATGTGTCATAATAGTTTTTCCTTTATTGTTAACTCGTCTATGGATAATGTTAGCATTTCAAAAATGTGGCATGTGAGACTTAGCCACACTGGTCAACATCGTTTAGTACGATTGGCTAAAGCAGGTTTGTTGGCTGATTTATCGAACGTAGATCTCCCAACTTGTGAAAGCTGCTTAAAAGGAAAGATGACAAGAAAACCATTTGGTAAAGCTATGTGAGCTGACCAACCATTTGAACTAATCCATTCTGACATCTGTGGCCCAATAAATGTTCGGGCAAGGCAGGGTGCGTACTATTTCATTACATTCATTGACGACTATACAAGGTATGGTCATGTCTTTTTTATTGCACATAAATCTAAAGCATTAGCATGTTTCAAATGATTTATGGCTCTAGTTGAAATTCAATTAAAGAAGAGAATCAAAGCTTTAAGCCCATTGGGGAAGAGAGTACCTCTCCGAGTAATTTAAAGTTTTATGTGATGAAAAAGGTATTGAACATCAATTGACAATACCTATGGCTCCACAACAAAATGGAGTAACGAAAAGAAGAAACCGGACCCTCTTAAAGATGGTGAGGTCTATGATGGCTGTAGCCAATTTGCCTATCTCCTTTTGGGGAGACGCAATATTGATTGCCACATATGCACTCAATAGAGTACCTTCCAAGTCTGTTGAAACCACGCCTTATGAATTGTGGACGAGCCGCAAGCCCAATTTGAACCATTTACGACCATACGGATGTGCTACCTATGTTCATGATACATCTAGCAAGCATGGCAAGCTAGGCCCAAGAGGTAAGAAAGGTATCTTTATAAGATATCCTGATCTCTCCAAAGGATATGTTCTAGTGGGAGAGAATAAGAATGGTCAAATAACAGAATTTGAGTCGCAAGATGTCACATTCTTAGAGAATGAATTTCCTAAGCTGGGAGAGGTGGATAAGGAATTCACTTTCTTTGAAACTCAAGAGTCTGAAACTTCAGGATCACTCAATCCGAGTGGGAGGAATGAAGTTGAAGACGTAAGGGAAAGGGAAGAGAATGATGTTTTTCAACCTTCACAAGCGAATTTGAGTAATCCTAACCCAGACTTGAGTGGTCTTGATTTGAGTGGGAGTCTTGTTCCAAATTTAAGTGTGAATATGGATATGGATCCTAGTGGGAGTGGTCCTAGTGGGAGTTCTACCCAAAATCTTGATGAATATATGAGATTTGTTTATCAAGAAACAGAACCTCTAAGGCGATCGAAGAGAGGAAATATTCTGCGATGCTGTCATTTAGTTAATAGCGAAGTTTTCTCGATCGTAGCTCAAATTAAAGACATTCCAACTAACATGAAAGAGATATTGGAATCTCCAGCAAAGGAAGAATGGATAAAAGCGATGGAATGTAAAATGGAGTCAATGACGACCAACAAAGTTTGGGAGCTAGTTGATCTACCCAAAGGGCATAAAGCCACTGGGAATAAATGGGTACATACTATTAAGCGATCAGTGGATAGAAAACCTATCCAGACTAAGAGTCGGCTGGTTACGAAGGGGTTTACACAACAGGAAGGAATTGACTATAAGGAGACCTTTTCACCTGTTGTTTGTTTCACGTCTATAAGAAAAGTACTTGCTTTTGTAGCATGTATGGACCTTGAATTACATCAAATGGATGTAAAGACTGCATTCTTAAATGTCAAACTGAATGAAGAAATCTATATGGTTCAACCTGAAGGTTGATCATCCAGGGTCAAGAACATAAGGTTTGTAAGTTGAAAAGATCAATTTATGGCCTTAAGCAGTCTTCAAGATAATGGTATTTTCGTTTCCATGAAGCAATTATATCAATGCAATTTAAGGTGATTAATGTAGACTCGTGTGTCTACATTAAGCGTGAAAACGGAGGGGAGTTTGTCATTCTAACATTTTACTTTGGTGATATTTTGTTAGCAGGAAATGACACTTCCTTACTCAAGAAAGTAAAGACTTGGTTGTCTTCTAACTTTAAGATGAAGGATCTAGGAGAAGCTAATTACATTCTTGGGGTTAAGATCTCAAGAGATCGATTTAAGAGATTATTGGCTCTTTCACAAGAGACGTATATCAATAAGATCTTAAAACGGTTTGGTATGGCTCACTATGATCCCGATCCAACCCCTATTGCAAAAGGTACAGAACTGAATGCTAGTATGTGTCCCACGACTCCAAAAAAGACTAAAAGGATGGAGAGAATTCCCTATAGGTGTGCAATTGGTAGCTTGATGTATGCTATGATTTGTACATGACCTGATATAGGTTTTGCAGTGGGTCCTCCAAGCCGTTATCAGGCTAATCCAGGTTTGATGCATTAGGCAACAGTGAAAAGGATATTGAGATATTTGAAAGGGACTTCAAATTATTCCCTTATTACTAAGGAAAGGATCTGCAGTTAAAGGGATACACAAATGCTGATCACAGAATTGATAAAGACGGGTGGAAGTCCACTTCTAGGTATATTTTCATTCTAGGAAATGGTGCAATTTCCTGGTGTAGCAAGAAAAACTTGTGTGGCATTATCAACAATGGGTCGGTATATGTAGCTACAGCAACTGTAGTACAAGAAGTGGTTTGGTATATTGCCTATAGGGAAATATACAACTATCTACTTCGACGGCACGGTATCGATAGCTTATTCCAAGAATCCTTGTTGTCATGGAAAAAGCAAGCATATCGATATAAAATATCATTTTGTTAAAGACAAAGTAGCACAAGGAGAAATAAGTTTAGTGCATCTTCCAACTGGAGATATGATTTCAGATTCGTTAGCGAAGCCAATAGCTCCAAATGTTTTTAGTAAACACATTTTGGAATTTGGTCTTCGTAGGTTGTAGGAACATGTTGTTGTTTTTGAACTATTGTAATAACTTTGGTAAATTCTATTATAATAGAATGTGAGTTATTTGTTGTGTTCAAATTCATTCACTATTTAAAGCGATGCATATAAAGCTATTGAGTATAGTTCATTATGTTAGCGAAATGTCATCTACTTACATGGATGAATCTTTTACTATGAATTGTGTGTTCATAGGTAAAAGTGGGAGTGTGAGAAACTCCATATGTGATATGTGAAATATCATTATTTCGTTGATACCGGAAGCTGTCCTATGAAAGGCTTAAATGTGGACTAGAGGTAATGATGCATGAGTTGCATTTAGAGACTGAATGCTTTCGCATAGTGTTTATAAAACATACGTCCTAAGCAGATTAACACTATGGCATATTTTAGTAATATGTGTAAAAGCCGACCAAGGGATGGAAAGAAGAAAATTGATCTCAACTTTCCTAATATGAGACCCAAATGAAACTATGATTTTCAAGTTCACCCTTAAGGACTCTTGTAAATAACAAGAAGGGTATGTCTGATGATTAACTTGATTGGAACCCTAAACCAGGCTTCATTAGTTATGAACGGGTATATAAGGACCAGTTAGATAAGCATTGGACATATAGCAGAAGGTTATTTATAGAGAGGAAGTACATTTTCAGTAACATGTCACTTAGTAATCATATAACACTCGAGCTCAATACTTTTTCGTGGAAAAGGTATGTAGTGTATATGAATTTTTTCGTGAGATCAAAAGTGAGTCGAAAACTAGTGATCATGGAAAATGAACTAGGGGGAAGTCACGTTAAGCTAATGGTGGAACGAAGAAGGAGAGCTTCAAAGGTTTAACCGTTACGTTGACTGGCCACGTGAATTCACCGAATAAGAATTGAAAGAAGTATGTGTGTTCAATCGCAATGAAAGTGTGTCTTGTCATGTGCGAATGGGAGATGTTGGTTTTTGGTCCACCCATGACATTTTGGAATGGCAGGGACTAAACTATAATTATGTGCAAATTACAAGGACCAAATATGTAATTTGGTTCAACCCTATATATAGATGGAAGTTGGGATTTCCATTATAAATAGAGAAGAAGTTTCTATATTTTCGAATGATGAAGAAGTTTCTCCATACAACCAGGCTAATGATAGTCTTTAGTTCCAATCACTCTCATGATTGGAACAGACTACGGATGACTTTATGGTCATATCGTTTTCTCTATCCATAGTTTTACTGCCAAGTGCCTCACACTTGACAACATGGATATGGATATGTCCATTGGATACTCTATTTAAAATATAGCACAAGACATATAGTAAATATAATAATGCCTTTATTTCCTGACACAAATTGTATAATACATATATTTTACATTAATGTACAAATGTATGATACAATGACAAGGACTAATGCCTCGGCACTAGGGCATATCCAACAATCTCCCACTTGCACCAGTACCAACCAGGCATGGGCTTGATCCCTATAGATCTAATATGACCCTCGTGCTTGGGATGAGCTAGCACCTTGGTCAAAGGATCTGCGACATTCTCCTCAGTGTCCACTCTGCGTAATGAAATGTCACCCCTCTTGGTGATTTCTCGGATGAGGTGAAACTTCCTGAGTACATGCTTCAAGTTCCTGTGTGACCGGGGCTCCTTAGCTTGTGCAACAGCCCCATTGTTGTCACAAAAGATATCAACTAGTTCCTAGATAGATGATACTACCCCCAGTTCCTTGATAAACTTCTTTATCCACACAGCTTCTTTCGCTGTATCACACACTGCAATGTACTCAACTTCCATGATAGAATCTGCAGTGGTCGGTTGCTTGGAGCTTCTCCAACTAATACCACCACCATTAAGCATGAATATGTACCCTAACTATGACTTATATTCATCCTGTTCGGTTTGGAAGCTTGCATCAGTGTACCCAGTAACTGACAGCTCTTCCTGACCTCCATACACTAAAAAACTATCCATAGTCCAGTTAAGGTACTTTAGGATTACTTTTATAGCTTTCCAGTGATCCACCCCGGGATCTTGCTAGTACCGGCTTTTCATACTTAGTGCAAAGGCGACATCAGGTCTTGTACATAGCATAGAGTACATGATTGATCCAATAGCTGAAGCATATGGGATCTCACTCATGTTCTCCTGTCCTGTTTTGTCATAGGATAGTTCTTCTTACTAAGTTTCAACCCATGACCCATTGGTAAGAATTCTTTCTTAGCCTAGTCCATGCTGAATCTTTTCAGAACCTTGTCTATGTACTTGGCCTGACTTAGGCCTAGAAGCTGATTAGGTCTATCCTTGTAGATCCTGATCCCTAGGAACATTTCAGCTTTGCCTAAGTCCTTCATTACGAAGCACTTACACAACCACTACTTTACCCCAACTAGTGTTGGTATGTCACTTCCAATTAGAAGGATGTCATCCACATATAAAACCAGGAATGTTACGATGCTCCCACTAATCCTTTTATACACACAAGGCTCATCTTGATTCTGTATGAAGCCATATTCCCTTATGGCCTTATTGAATCTAAGATTCCAACTACGGGATGCTTGCTTCAATCCATAAATGGACCTTTGAAGCTTGCATACCCTTTCAGGATACTCTGGATTGACAAAACCCTCAGGTTGTGTCATATACACATCCTCGAGTAACTTTCCATTAAGGAAAGCAGTTTTGACATCCATCTGCTAGATCTCATAGTCGTACCAAGCGGCTATGGCTAGCAGGATCCTAATGGATTGGAGCATAGCGACTGGTGAGAAAGTTTCATCATAGTCGATTCCATGGATTTGTCTGAAACCTTTTGCTACTAACCACCCCTTAAAGGTATTGTCGGCCTTAAGCTTATGGCACCACTTGCAACCTAATACCTTAGCACCTGAAGGTGGATCAACCAGGTCCCAAACCTGATTATCGTACATAGATTGCATTTCTGCCTCCATAGCCTTTTGCCAGTTGGTAGACAATGGGCTAGCTATAGCCTCCTGGTAGGTTTGAGGCTCTCCTTCATCGAAGACAAAAAGAATGTGATCATCGGTAATGAGAAACCCATATCTCTCAGGTTCCTGACGATCCCTACCAGACCTTCTAGGTCCTTGTGTGACCTGGGCCGGTGCTTCCTCCTGTGGATGCTCCACCCTGGTCTCTGAGTCATCCTTTTCAAGAGTTTCTGAGCATTAAACTTCCATGGGTTCAACATTGCTACCACTTTCTTTCTTAGAAATAAACTCCTTTTCAAGAAAGACCCCCTTTCGTGCCACGAACACCTTGTTCTCGATGGGGTTTTAAAAGTAATACCCTTTGGTTTCCCTAGGGTAGCCGACAAACAGGCATTTGTCGGTTTTGGGTTCAAGTTTGCCCCCAGTCAATTTCTTGACATGTGCATAACAACCCCAAATCTGTAGGAAAGACATATTGGTCACCCTGCCCAACCATATCTCAAATGGGGTCTTTTCCATAGCCTTAGTCAGAGTACTGTTCAAAATGAGAGCTGCTGTCTCAAGAGTATATCCCTAGAAACTTATTGGGAGAGAGGCATGACTCATCATTGAGCGGACCATGTCTAACAAGGTCTTGTTCCTCCGTTCAGACATCCCATTCCATTGTGGTGTTCCTAGAGGAGTGAGCTGTGGAAATATTCCATGCTCTCTCAAATATGAGTCAAACTCAAGGCTCATATATTCGCCACCTCGGGCAGACCGAAGTGCTTTTATATTCCTACCTAGTTGGTTCTGTACTTCGTTTTTAAATTCCTTGAACCGATCAAGTGTCTCAGACTTATGTTTCATCAGATAGACATAGCCATACCTATTGAAATCATCTGTGAAGGTGAAGAAGTATAGGAACCCACCCCTAGCTACAGTGCTCATACGTCCACATACATCCGAATGTATTAGGTCTAATAAGCCAGTAGCCCTTTTAGCTTTCTTGCTAAAAGGCACTTTAGTCATTTTACCCCGTAAACAAGACTCGCATACATCTAGTGACTCCAAGTCAAAAGATCCTAGGATTCCCTCTTTGTGAAGCCTAGCTATGCGCTTCTCGTTTATGTGGCCTAAACGATAATGCCAAAGGTAAATAGGATTAAGTTTGTTAGATTTGATCCGTTTAGTATTTATGTGATAGACATGATTAGTTTCATTTAAATCCAGGATATAAAGGCCATTATTTAATAGAGCATCTCCATAAAAAAAAAAAAAACCTTTTCTAGATATAACCATTTTACCATTAGCAATAGTAAATACATATCCAGAAGTATCCAAAACTAAAATAGAAATAATATTCCTGCGCATAGCAGGTACAAAATAACATTGTTCCAGTAACAAAACTAATCCACTAGGCATCCTAAGCTAGTACTCGCCGATCTCAATGGCTGCAACCCTACAAGTCCACTTCTCCTGATCCCAGTGATCTTCTATTCCTAAGTCCCTGCACATTACAACAAATGTGAGAACCACATCCAGTATCCAATACCCAAGATGTTGAAACAGTAAGGTTAATGTCTATGACATATATACCTGACGAAGACACGCCCTGTGCCTTCTTTTGCTCTGCCAGAAGCTTTGGACATGATTGTTTCCAATGTCCCGTCTGCTTGCCCCGAAACAGACATCCTCAGGACGGGCCTTAGGCTGGACCTTGGCCTTCTTAGCTTTGGCTTTCTTAGCCTTAGCTTTAGCCTTTACCTTAGCCTTGGACTTTACAAGAGGAGCCTTCCCCTTGTTTACCATAAGTACCGGTGGAGTCTTTTTGATTGACTGTTCAGTAAGCTTTAGCATCCCATACAGCTCACTAGTAGCTTTGTTCATCCCTTGCATGTTGTAATTCAGGATGAACTGATCATAAGACTCCGGCAAGGAAGCCAGGATAATATCAACCGCTAATTCCTATGAAATGGGCGACCTGAGACGGGCTAAAGAATCCAAATATCCCTTCATCTTAAGTACCGTGAGCGCTCACAGATGTCCCAATCCCTATTTTACAGGAATGGAATGCCATATTCATCAGGTACCTTTCCTGACACGTCTGCTCCTGAAACATCTCATTTAGAGTTGTCATCATAGCAAAGGCCTCATGGTCCATAAACTGTTTTTATAGTTTGGGGACCATGCACGCCAACATAAGGCAAGTAACATCCCGGTTATCCTTCACATGCACTCCGTATTCCTCCAGCTGAGTAGCTGGTGGATTACGCCCAGTAGGTGCGGCCGGTACAGGCCTTTCCAGTACATATTCCTTAGACTCATGTCTTAGAACTATTCATAAGTTCCTAGACCAGCCCAGGAAATTAGGACCAGAAAGCTTGTCCTTCTCAAGGATAGTGCGCAGTGATAAAGTGTTATTCGATGCCATTGATTACTACACAGAAAAAATTAAAAGAGTGTTAATAAAGGACTTAACAAAGTTTCCCATAAAATAATTAATAATGAATCATGTTATTAATTAATCTGAGTTGTTGGACTCATAGGCCGAGATCCATATTATATCAAGATATAGCCAGACGAGGGCCTGGAACAATTATACCCCAATTTTTAGGTAGGAACGCCGTCTAATCCCATCTTAGGGACTCTCGGTTTGATGGGTCTGTTGGCACTTACCCATTTGTGCTTAGGGCCAGGAACATCCTACTACCCATGTTAAGTCAAAACCTTTATCCAAGTGTTAGAGTAACCAATACTCCAACCCAATACAAAATGATGATACTCCAGTGCATCCAACGAGGGTTGGTCTACAACTGGCATATCCCTACTTCGAGTAGGTTATGAATGAGGGAAGCACTTTTAAGAGACTTAGTAATTACCATTTGGTTATTAGATTCAATTAATAACGGCTTAGACGCAAAGGCAGGTGAAATTGGGTTTGTACATACATTCTCACATGCAAATAAATAAAGCAAGCATAATTAAATAAAAATGAAATGCTATAGGCCAAAATTTACAACCTAATCAAATTCTAGTAAACCTATACTAGAATAGCATCAGGTGGGTTGCCACCTCATCCTTCTGGCGCGCCAATCCAATCGACGTCCTCTTTACATAATTTTACAGTAAATTAATAAAATAAAATTACATAAAAAGAACACAGCGCGCAGGCCGTATTTACTAAAAGAATATTACAACCCAAATAAATAAGGCCCTATAACATCCATTCACGCATTTAATCATACACACATATAAACCAATACATACAATTTATAAACATGTTAAATGCATAAATTAATCCCATTTCATTTATGTCCATAGCCATTATTTTGAAATCGCCAAATTTTAGCCATTCATGGTTCTAAGCCCGTATGGGCCTTGGGCCTCCAGCCCAGGCAGAAAACTGCTCCCAATCCAATTGGGATACCATGAATTCCAAATTAGCCATCCTAGTAATCGCGCCAAGAAAACCCAAACCAATTTCAATTAACCGTATTAATTTCCAAAATTAATATCGCATGAACGAAAATTAAATTTCATTCATAAAACACATGCCCGGCCCAAAAATTTAAACATGCAAAATTTTAAAACCAATTAAAATTTAAAATCCGGCCCGGACCAAAAATCCTGCCAAATCCAAAAACGGGCCCAGCCCGCCGCGCGGGGAGGTTGCTTCCTAGTAGCAGCCCCGCAACAGCTGCTGGCCGGTAGCAAGCTGCTACCCCCCACAATTCAACCCTATTTTTTTTCATGCATGCATAAGAATACAAATACACCAAGAATTAAATGAACAAAATGCATCAAATCAAATTCAAGGTGCATAAAATTAAATTCAAGATGCATAACAAATTAAACAAATTGAAAACATACACATATAACCTAATATGCATAATTAATTTCAATTTGAAAAACTAATGGGGAAAAATATAAAACCCCAAAACCGAAAAAATTCCGATCCATAAAACACCAATTTTAAAACACGAGATCCGCCAAGTTAAAGATTTCTATGGATCAAAAGCCTGCTCTGATACCACTGCTGGGATTCGTCACGGGAAACCGACCGATAAAAGTGCAGAAATACGCATCGATTTCCTCGAATCCGGGTCCCGGGAGCTTAAGTAGTGAAAATCAAAAACAAAATACAAAGGAGGAATATAAAAGTCTTACCAAGATATCTCTTAAGAGATAGAAGAAGACTGCAGAAATCAAGTGTAGATTTCCTCCACCGATGCGTACACGAACGACTCTCGGACTGAAACCCGTGCTAGCGACTCGAAAATTTCAAAAAGAGAGGGAGAGAGCTATATTGGGCAGCCAAGAGTTCTAGTAAGATTGAATAGGTAGTATAAAATATTTTCCCTTATATATCTTACAAAAGAAGAAGGAAAAATATCCAAGTTAGCAAAGTCACACTTTGCTTACCAAAAAGTCAACCATGACTCACCAATTCACTCATCACATTTTGTCTCAAAAGTGAGTCATCTTCCTTGCCAAATCTCATGAAGATTTTGGCCAAGAGGTGATCAAATAGATGGGCTATTTTTCTCATTTATCTTATAATCATAATGACAAAAATATCCAAGTTAGTAAAGTCCAACTTTGCTAAGCCAAAAGTCCACCATGACTCACCCATTTGATCATTACCTTTCGCCCACCAATGACTCACTCTTCTCATCTTAATGATTCATCATTCTTGCCCTAAAATCTACCAAGAATTTCAGCCAAGACATGGTGAAAGAGTAGGCTTCCCATTTCAAGCCCAAGCCCACTTTAATTCTTTGGTTTTTATTTGATTTCAACTAATATTTTAATTCAACATGTATGTAAGTATATTTTACCATATAATATGTTACATACATTTAAATTAAAATTTATTTGACACATCAAATTAATCAAGGAATTAAATTAGACACATATAAGATGAGATACATGTAAATCTATACATGTATAAATATCTCCACCTAGGAAATAATCTCACAAATTAATTAAGAGAATGCCAAAATAAATATTAATTATATTATTTTGATCAATCTAATTGATCTATAATATAATTAATAAATCTCTCTCTCTTCAAACGTGTATACTCCAAGTACACACTTAATCTGACTAGTTAAAGTCCCGACGTTCAATGTGTACGATCCAATGGACCCGTCTTTATGTTGGTAGTGGGCCAAGGCCCATAGACTACAGGCAGGCTCTAGCAAGCCACTGTAGCCCCCAATTAAGATGGAGATAGCAGTCAAACTATCACCGGAACCCAGTAGTTGAACTTGTATGTCCCATGTCACTGATATCGGTGTCCAACACAGAGGCATGGTTGATCACCCTCCATATGTGTCCGGACATTTACTTGATCCCGAATGAACTGATGCTCACAAACAAGATCTAATCTTATTTGGGTGTGGCCACACTCTTATCAGTAACATTCATCAAGAGGCCGTTGATATCGTCTCAGTAAATTACTGAGTGACATTCCCTTCTGCATATCCATAGTACTGCCATGCTCACTAACACACCCGAACGTACCCATACTTGGCACCCTTTTACAGGCCCGTTAGGCATATACCAAAGTGTGCCACTTCACATGCAGCACCATCATATGGTCCGGTCAAAGCACTTATACAAGTACTATGCGAGAATCATTTGTGATACTATACCATGTAGATTCCCGTTAAGTGGATCGATCCAGTACTATGCCCTTTTTGCATGTACCCATTAACCTGGTTGACATTCCATGTTCTATGACCGGTAGACACTGCCATACAACCAAGCTAATGATAGTCTTTAGTTCCAATCACTCCCATGATTGGAACAGACTACGGATGACTTTATGGTCATATCGTTTTCCCTATCCACAGTCTTAAGGCCAAGTGCCTCATACTTGACAACATGGATATGGATATGTCCATTGGATACTCTATTTAAAATATAGCACAAGACATATAGTAAATATATTAATGCCTTTATTTCCTGACACAAATTGTATAATACATATATTTTACATTAATGTACAAATGTATGATACAAAGACAAGGACTAATGCCTCGGGACTAGGGCATGTCCAACAAAGCAGGCATCCTCGAGAATGGCCTTAGGCTGGACCTTGGGCTGGGCCTTAGGCTTCTTAGCCTTGGCTTTCTTAGCCTTGCTCTTACCCTTTTCCTTGGCTTTGCCCTTCGCAAGAGGTGGGTTCCCCTTGTTTACCAGCAGCACCAGTGGAGTCTTCTTGATCGACTGTTTAGTAAGCTTAAGCATCCTATCCAGCTCACTAATAGTACGGTTCATCCCTTGCATGTTATAGTTCAGGATGAACTGATCGTAAGAATCCGGTAAGGAGGCAAGGATTGTGTCCACCGCCAGCTCTTGTGAGATAGGTGATCCGAGATAGGCTAAAGTATCCAGATAGCCCTTCATCTTGAACACGTGTGTGCTCATAGATGTCCCAACACTCATCTTACAGGAGTGGAATGCCTTATTGGTTATGCACCTTTCTTGACGAGCTTGCTCTTCAAACATCTCATTTAGAGTTGTTATCATAGCATAAGCCTGATGGTCCATGAACTGCTTTTGCAGCTCAGGGACCATACATGCCAACATAAGGCATGTCACATCCCTGTTATCCTTTACATGCACCTTGTATTCCTCCAGCTGGGTAGCTGGTGGATTACGTCCCTGAGGTGCAGCCGGCACAAGCCTTTCCAGCATATATTCCTTTGACTCTTGTCTTAGAACTATTCTTAAGTTCCTAAACCAGTCTAAGAAGTTAGGAACAGAAAGCTTGTCCCTTTCCAGGATAGATCGCAGTGAAAGTGAGTTGTTTGTTGCCATTGGAATTCTACATAGAAAAATTTTAAAAGTGTTAATAAAGGACTTTATCTTGTTCCCCATATTTAATAAATAATGAATCAGGTTATTAATTAACTCAAGTTGTTGGGCTCATGGGCCAAGATCCATATTTCATTAAGATATACTAGATTAGGGCCTGGAAAACTATACCCTAATTATTTAGATAGGAACGCCATCCAATACCAACCTAGCGACTCTCGGTTTGATGGGCTTGTTGGCACTTACCCATCCGTGCTTAGGGCTAGGAGAATCCTACTACCCAGGCTAAGTCAAAAACTTCATCCAAGTGTTAGAGTAACCAATACTCCAGCCCAATACAAAATGATGATACTCCAGTGCATCCAGCGAGGGCTTGGTCTACAACTGGCCTATCCCCACTTTGAGTCGATTTTGAATGAGGAAAGCACTTTTAAGCGACTTAGTAATTTCCATTTGGTTATTAGATTCAATTAATAGCGGCTTAGATGCATAGGCGGGTGAAAATGGGTTTGGATCATATATACATACATGTAAATAAATATAAAGCATAATTAAATAAGTAAAATGGACTGCTATGGGCCTATATTATAACCTAATATAATTCTAGTAAACTTATACTAGAAAATACATCAGGTGGCCCTCCTTTTCCTTCTTTCTGGGCTCGCCTCTCCACTAGGCTTCTTCTTTACAAATTTTATAATAAATAAATGAAATAAAATTACATTAAAAAGAAAAATGGTGCGCAGGCCATATTTACCCAAAAAGAAAAATCACAATCCAACTTGAATAAGGCCCAATAGCATCCATACATACATACATTTAATCATACAAAAATGCATCCAATACATCGATTTATAAACATGTTATAATACATGAATTTAAGCCCATTTCAATTATGTCCAAAGCCATTATTCTGAAATCGCCAATTTTGGCCTATCATGGTTCTAGCCCTTAACGGGCTTTGGGCCTCCAGCCCAGGCAGACAACTGCTCCCACTGCAATTGGGAAACCATGAGTCCATATCAGTCGCCCGGGTAATTGTGCCAACATAACTCGAACCAATTTCAATTAAACCATATTAATTTCCAAAATTAATATCTCACGAATAAAAAAAATTTTCATTCAAGAAACCATGCACATTTAAATTACAGAAATTTAAACACACAAAATTTTAAAACCCATTAAAATTTTAAATTGGGCCCGGACCCAAAAACCTGCCAAATCTAAAACTGGGCCCGGCCCGCCGAGCAGCCCGAACACGCCGTGCAGCAGCGTGCTGCACAACACATTTTTTTTTAATTTTAATTTTTTTTAATAAACAAAAAATAAAATAAAATCAAAACAACCATAAACAAAGCCAACAATCAAATAGAAATAAACACATATAACCTAATATGCAACAACCAATTTCTATTTGAAAATAAAATTGGGGAAAAATATTAAAACCCCAAATCCATGAATCCCTAATCAAAATACCAATTTTAAAACCATGGGATTCAAACCATTTAATGATTTCCATGGATCAAAAGCCCGCTCTGATACCACTGTTGGGATTTTTCATCACAAAACGACCGATTAAAGCGGAACTACGGAACGTTTCCTCAAATCCGTGCCCAGGAGCAATTGAAATGGAAATCATAAATAACCAAATTCAATAGAGAAGAATTAGTTTCTCACCAGGAATATCTCCTCTAGAGATGGCTGTAGAAACCGAAACCGATTCCCTCCACTATCATGTACACGAATGTCTATAGAGTCTAACCCGTGCTAGCGGTGGATCAATAAAATTTTGGAGAGAAAATTATGGCTGATTTTTCTTTCTTAGAGTTTTCAAATTCAGCAGCAAAAATCACCTTAAATTTTCAGCAGCACAAATCAAAAAGTAGCCGAAATTCATATATAATAAAGACCAATTAATGGCCAAAGTTTATACCAATTTATTACCAAAAAAGACAACAGCTTTTATACCAAAAAAAACAGCAGCTTTTATTCACTAATGGCCGTGATTTTTCTTGGCAATTAATTCTCACCTTTGGTCCAAAATTAAGCCTTAATTTCGGCTTGGGTTTAATTTGATTTGAGTTAAGATTTAATGCCTTTAATCCCTAAATCCAAATTAATTATCATAGGTAAAGTTAAATGTAATTCTATTTTAATTTTCATGCATGAATTTATGTAAAATCATATTATATAATGTACATGTCATTAAATTAAAATGATTTGCCAATTAATTGACCCAATAAATCAATTAAGATCCAACTTAAATCAAAAATGCATATAAGCCTATATATGCATTTCATTTCCACCTGGAAATAAATTCCCGATCAATATACACCAATTAAATTATATTGATCAATCCAATTTATCTATAATTAAATTAACTAAAATTTATCTCTCCAGTCTGTATATTCCAAGTATACAGGCGATTCAACAAGTTCAAACTCAGACATTCTATGTATATGATCCTGTGGGCCCGTCTTTACGTTGGTAGTGGGCCTATGGTCCACAGACTACAGGCTGACTCTAGCAAGCCACTGCAGCCCCCAATTAAGACGGAGATAGCAGTCTAACAGAAATCAAAACCCAGTAGTTTAACTCGTATATCCCATGTCATTGATATCGGTGTCCGACATAGAGGAATGGATTGATCACCATCTTTTATGTCTGGACGTTAACTTGATTCCAAATGAACTAATGCTCACAAACGAGATCCAACTTGTTTGGGTGTGGCCACACTCTTATCAGTTGCATTCATCAAGAGGCAAGTGATATCTTCTCATTGGACTATTGAGTGACATTCCCTTTTGCATATCCATAACATTGCCATGTTCACTGACATATCCGAACGTGCCCATTCTTGTCACCCTGTTGCAGGCCATTTAGGTGTACACCAAAGTATGCCACTTCACACGTAGCACCATCATATGGTCAGGTCAAAGGATCCATACAAGTACTATACGAGAATCACTTGTGATACTTTACCATTTGGATTTCTTATTTAGTGGATCTATCCAGTACCATGCCCTTTTTCAATGTATCCATTAGCTTGGTGGACATCCAATGTCCAATGACCGGTAAGACACCGCCATACAACCAGGCTAATGATACTCTTTGGTTCCGTTCATTCCCATGACTAGAACAGACTACGGATCTCTTTATGGTCATATCGTTTTTGCTATCCATGGTCTTACTGCCAAGTGCATGACACTTGTCAACATGGATATGGATATGTCCATTGGATACTTTATTTAAAACATAGCACAAGGTATATAATGAATAGATTAATGCCTTTCTTTAATGACACAAATTGTATGATACATAAAATCAATAAATGTACAATACAAATACAAGGACCAATGCCTCGGGACTAGGGCATATCCAACACGTCTTTATATTGGTAGTGGGCCTATGGTCCACAGACTGTAGGCAGGCTCTAGCAAGCCACTGCAGCTCCCAATTAAGATGGAGATAGCAATCTAACTGAAATCAAAACCCAGTAGTTTAACTCATATATCCTATGTCATTAATATCAGTGTCCAACACAGAGGCATGGATTGATCACCCTCTTTTGTGTCCGGATGTTAACTTGATTCTGAATGAACTGATGCTCACAAACAAGTTCAAACTTGTTTGGGTGTGGCCACACTCTTATCAGTTGCATTCATCAAGAGGTTAGTGATATCTTCTCAGTGGACTACTGAGTGACATTCCCTTCTGCATATCCATAGCATTGCCATGTTCATTGACATACCCGAACGTACCCATACTTGGCTCCCTCTTACAGGCCCTTTAGGCGTACACCAAAGTATGCCACTTGACATGCAGCACCATCATATGGTTAGGTCGAAGGATCCATACAAGTACTATACGAGAATCACTTGTGATACGTTACCATGTGGATTTCTCGTTTAGTGGAGCTATCCAGTACCATGCCCTTTTGCATGTATTCATTAACTTGGTTGACATCCTATGTCTAATAACTGGTAAGACACTGCCATACAACCAGGTTAATGATAGTCTATGGTTCCATTCATATGACTAGAAAAAACTACGGATCTCTTTATGGTTATATCGTTTTCGCTATCCATGGTCTTACTGCCAAGTGCATGACACTTGTCAACATGCATATGAATATGTCCATTGGATACTCTATTTAAAACATAGCACAAGGTATATAATAAATTTATTAATGCCTTTATTTAATGACACAAATTATATGATACATAAAATCAATAAATGTACAATACAAATACAAGGAACAATGCCTCGGGGACTAGGGCATATCCAACCACCAGAGGTGGACATCTGTACTCCATCACCTTCATAGATAATTTCAGCAGATGTGGCTATGTCTATCTGATGAAATGCAAGTCTGAGACCCTTGATAGGTTCAAGGAATTCAAAGCCCTTCACTCATACCGAGGAGGCGAGTATATGAGCCTAAAGTTTGACTCATATTTGAGATAGCATGGAATCATTCCACAGTTCACTCCTCCGAGAACACCATAGTGGAATGGGGTGTCCGAACGGAGGAACAGGACTTTGCTAGACATGGTCCGGTCAATGATGAGTCACGCCTCTCTCCCAATAAGCTTCTGGGGATACGCTCTTGAGACAACAGCTCTCATTTTGAATAATACTCCGACTAAGGCAGTGGAAACGATGCTATATGAGATATGGACGAGCAGGGCACCCAATGTGTCTTTCCTGTGGATTTAGGGATGTAATGCACATGTCAAGAAATTGACTAGGGGCAACTAGAACCCAAAACTGATAAATGCCTGTTTGTGGGCTACCCTAGGGAAACCAAAGGGTATTACTTCTGTAACCCCACTGTGAACAAGGTGTTCATGGCACGAAAGGGGGTCTTTCTTGAAAAGCATTTCATTTCCAAGAAAAAAAGTGGGAGCAATGTTGAACTCAGGGAAGTTCAAAGCTCATAAATTCCTAAAAAGGATAACTCAGAGACCAGCGTGGAGATTCCACAGGAGGAAGCACCAGCCCAGGTCACACAAGGACCAAGAAGGTCTAGTAGGGATCGTCGGGAACCCGAGAGATATGGGTTTCTTGTTACCGATGATCACACTCTTCTCGTCTTCGATGAGGAAAAGCCCAAAAACTTACCAGGAGGCTATAGCTAGCCCACAGTCTGCCAACTAGCGTAAGGCCATGGAGGTGGAGATGCAATCTATGTACGATAATGAGGTTTGGAACTTGGTTGATCTACCTCCGGGTGCTAAGGTGATAGGTTGCAAGTGGTGCTACAAGCTAAAGGCCGATAATACCTTTAAGGGGCGTTTGGTTGCGAAAGGTTTTAGACAAGTCCGTAGAATAGACTATGATGAAACTTTTTCACCAGTTGCTTTGCTCAAATCCTGCTGGCCATAGCCACTTGGTATGACTATGAGGTCCGATAGATGGATGTGAAAACCGCTTTCCTTAACTAAAAGCTACTCGAGGACGTGTACATGACACAACCTGAGGGTTTTATTGATCCAAAGCATCCTGGAAAGGTATGTAAGCTTAAATGGTCCATTTATGGATTGAAGCAAGCATTCCGAAGTTGGAATCTTAGATTCAATGAAGCCATAAAGGAATACGGCTTCATACAGAATCAAGATGAGCCTTGTGTGTATAAAAGGATTAGTGGGAGCACTGTCACCTTCCTGGTATTATATGTGGATGATATCCTTCTTATTGGAAGCGACATACCAACATTGCAAGAAGTAAAGCAGTGGTTATGTAAGTGCTTTGTAATGAAGGACTTAGGCGAGGCTGAGATGATTCTAGGGATCAGGATCTACAGGGATAGATCCAATTGGCTTCTGGGCCTAAGTCAGGCCATATATATAGACAAAGTTCTGAAAAGGTTCAGCATGGATCAGGCCAAGAAAGGTTTCTTGCCAATGAGCCATGGGCTGAAGCTTAGTAAGAAGAATTCTAATAAGACATGGTAGGATAGGGAGAACATGAAGTTGGTCCCATATGCGTCAGCTATAGGGTCAATCATGTACTCCATACTATGTGCGAGACCTGATATAGCCTTTGCACTGAGTATGACGAGCCGATACCAGTAGGATCCCATTGAGGATCACTAGAAGGCTGTCCAAGCAATCCTGAAGTACCTTAACCGAACTAAGGATAACTTCTTAGTGTATGGAGGTCAAGAAGAGCTATCAGTTACTGGGTACACTGATGCAAGCTTCCAGACCAACCAGGATGAGTACCATTCACAGTCTGGGTAAGTATTCTTGCTAAATGGTGGTGCTATAAGCTTGAAAAGCTCCACGCAGTCGACCATCATGGACTCTACTACAGAAGTTGAGTACATTGCAGCGTGTGATGCAGCTAAGAAGGCTGTGTGCATAACAAAGTTTATCATTGAATTGAGAGTAGTACATGTAGGGATTTTTCACTGGAAATCAATCGATAAAGCAGAAGAACGTGTTGATTTTCTCAAATACATGCCTAGGATCAATTAAGGTGGAAATTGATAACAACAAAAAAGGAGAAAGAATATATTCTCACCAGAAAATCACTTTAAGAGATGGCTGCAGAAATCAAAACCGACTTCCTCCACGTTCCCGTACACGAACGGCTTTGGAACTTAACCCGTGCTAGCGTCGGAATCGGCCAGAATTGAGAGAAAAGGTTGCTGTCATTTTTTTGCAATTACAGCTACTTTGGCTGAAAATTCCCCTAGGTTATTTAACCTAGATGGCCGAAATTCCTATGGGAATTTTAGGCCCAATTTACTTTTTAATTTCATGTTGGCTTTTATCCTCTTTAAGCCCAAGTCCGATTTAATTCTCTGGGTCCAAATTAATTTCATATGTAATTTTAATCCAACATGTATGTCATTATATTATACCATATAATATATTACATACATTTGAATTAAAATTAATTTGACCAATTAATTTAACCAAGGAATTAAATTAGACTATCATGAAATTAAATACATGTAAACCTATACATTTAAAATATTTCCACCTAGGAAATAATGTCATAAATTAATTCATTAAATTAATTATAAGAAGGCTAATACAAATATTAATCATATTACTTTGATCAATCCAATTGATCTATGTAATATAATAAATACAATCCTCTCTCTCTGGTGCGTATACTCCAAGTACACAGTTGATGCCTTTCGTTCGAGTTCAGACATTCAATGTGTATGATCCTTTGGGCTCGTCTTTATGTTGGAGGTGGGCCTTTGGCCCACAGACTGTAGGTGGGCTCTAGCAAGCCACTACAGCCCCTAATTAAGACGAAGATAACAGTCCAACTGTAATCAAAACCCTGTAGTTTAAACTTGTACATCCCATGTCATTGATATCGGTGTCCAACACAGAGGCATGGATTGATCATCCTCCTTTGTGTTCAGACATTTACTTGATTCCGAATGAACTAATGCTCACAAACAAGTTCCAACTTGTTTGGGTGTAGCCACACTCTAATCAGTTGCATTCATCAAGAAGCCGGTGATATCTTCTCAGTGCTCTACTGAGTGACATTCCCTTCTGCATATCCATAGCATTGCCATATTCACTGACATACCCAAACATACCCATACTTGGCACCCTGTTGCAGGCCCTTTAGGCATACACCAAAGTATTCCACTTCATATGCAGCACCATCATATGGTCAGGTCAAAGGATCCATACAAGTACTACACGAGAATCACTTATGATACTATACCATGTGCATTTCTCATTTAGTGGATCTATCCAGTACCATACCCCTTTTGCATGTACCCATTAACTTGGTTGACATCCAATGTCAAATGGCCGGTAAGACACCGCCATACGACCAAGCTAATGATAGTCTTTGGTTCCATTCATTCCCATGACTAGAACAGACTACAGATCTCTTTATGGTCATATCGTTTTCCCTATCCATGGTCTTACTGTGAAGTGCATGACACTTGTCAACATGGATATGGATATGTCCATTGGATACTCTATTTAAAGCATAGCACAAGATATATAATAAATAGATTGATGCCTTTATTTAATGACACAAAATGTATAATACAATGTACAATACAAATACAAGGACCAATGCCTTGGGACTAAGGCACATCCAACAATCTCCTACTCGCACAATCCCAACTAGGCATAGGCTTAATCCTGATAGATCTAGTATGACCCTCGTGCTTGGGCTGAGCTAGCGCCTTGGTCAAAGGATCTACGACATTATCTTCGGTGTCCACTCTATGTATTGAAATGTCATCCCTCTCAACGATTTCTCATATGAAGGGAAACTTCGTGAGCACGTGCTTCATGTTCTTCTATGATCGAGGCTCCTTAGCTTATGCAACTGCCCCATTGTTGTCACAAAAGATATTAGCTGGATCCTGGATAGTTGGTACTACTCCCAATTCAGTGATAAACTTCTTTCTCCACACAGCTTCCTTAGCTACATCACACGCTGCAATGTACTCAGCTTCTGTAGTAGAGTCCATGATGGTCATTTACTTGGAGCTTTTCCAGCTTATAGCACCACCATTAAGTAAAAATAGGTACCTAGACTGTGACTGGTACTTATCCTGGTTGGTCTGGAAGCATGCATTAGTGTACCCAGTAACTGACAGCTCTTCCTGATCTCCATACACTAAGAAGCTAGCCTTATTCCGGTTAAGGTACTTCAAGATTACTTTGACAGCCTTCGAGTGATCCTCGCTGGGATCCTATTGGCATCGACTCATTATACTCAGTGTAAAGGCGACATTAGGTCTCGTAAATAGCGTGGAGTACATGATTGATCTTATAGCTGAGGCATATGGGATCAACTTCATGTTCTCCCTATCCTACCTTGTCTTAGGATAGTTCTTCTTACTAAGTTTCAGCCCATGGCTCTTTGGCAAGAAACCTTTCTTGGCCTGATCCATGCTGAATCTTTTTAGAAATTTGTCTATGTACGTGGCCTGACTTAGGCCTAGAAACCGATTAGATCTATCTCTGTAGATCCTGGCTCACCTAAGTCCTTCATTGCGAAGCACTTACACAACCACTGCTTTACACCTTGCAGTGTTGGTATGTCACTTCCAATAAGAAGGATATCATCCACATATAATACCAGGAAGGTGACAATGCTCCCTTAATCCTTTTATACACACAAGGCTCATCTTGATTCTGTATAAAGCCTTATTCCTTTATGGCTTCATTGAAACTAAGATTCCAACTATGGGATGCTTGCTTCAGTCCATAAATGGAACTTTGAAGCTTGCATACCCTTCCAGGATACTTTGGATCGACAAAACCATAAATTTGTGCCATGTACAAATCCTCGAGTAGCTTTTCATTAAGGAAAGCAGTTTTGACATCCATCTGCCAGACCTCATAGTCGTACCAAGTGGCTACGGCCAGCAAGATCCTTATCGATTTGAGCATAGCGACTGGTGAGAAAGTTTCATCATAGTCTATTCGATGGACTTGTCTAAAACCTTTCACAACCAGATGCCCCTTGAAGGTGTTATCGGCCTTTAGTTTATAGCACCACTTGCAACCTATTACCTTAGCACCCGGAGGTCTATCAAACCAGGTTCCAAACCTGATTATCGTACATAGATTGCATCTCCGCCTCCATGGCCTTGCTCCAGTTGGCAGACTGTGGGCTAGCTATAGCCTCCTTGTAGGTATTGGGCTCTTCCTCATCGAAGATGAGAATAGTGTGATCATCGATGATGAGAAACCCATATCTCTCTGGTTCCCGACGATCCCTACCAGACCTTCTAGATCTTTGTGTGACCTAGGTCGGTGCTTCCTCTTGTGGAAGCTCCACCCTGGTCTCCGAGTTATCCTCTTCAGGAGTTTATAAGCTTTGAACTTCCTTGAAATTCAACATTGCTCCCACTGTCTTTCTTGGAAATAAAATCCTTTTCTTGAAAGACCCCATTTCATGCCACAAACACCTTGTTCTCGGTGGGGTTGTAGAAGTAGTACCCTTTGGTTTCCCTAGGGTAGCCCACAAACAGGCATTTGTAAGTTTTGGGTTCTAGTTTGCTCCCAGTCAATTTCTTGACATGTGCATCACATCTCCAAACCCGTAGGAAAGACACATTGGGTGCCCTGCCTATCCATATCGCATATGGCATCTTTTCCACAGCCTTAATCAGAGTATTATTCAAAATGAGAGCCACTGGCTCAAGAGCGTATCCCCAGAAGCTTATTCAAAGAGAGGCATGACTCATCATTGAGAGGACCATGTCCAACAGGGTCCTGTTCCTCCATTCGGACACCCCATTCCATTGTGGTGTTCCTAGAGGAGTGAGCTGTGGAATGATTCCATGCTCTCTCAAATATGAGTCAAACTCTTGGCTCATATTCTCGCCTCCTCAGTCTGACCGAAAGGGCTTTGATATTTCTGCCTAGCTGGTTTTGTACTTTATTCCTAAATTCCTTGAACCATTAAGGGTCTCAGACTTATGTTTCATCAGATAGATATAGCCATATTTGCTGAAATCGTCCGTGAATGTGACAAAGTACAGATGTCCACCTCTGGCAGCTACGCTCATGGGCCTATATACGTCTGAATGTATTAGGTCCAATAAGCCAGTAACCCTTTCAGCTTTCTTGCTAAAAGGCGCTTTAGTCATTTTTCCTCGTAAACAAGACTCGCATATATCAAGTGACTCCAAGTCAAATGATCATAGGATTCCAGCTTTGTGAAGCCTAGCTATGCACGTCTTGTTTATATGGCCTAAATGACAATGCCAAAGGTAGACTGGATTAAGTTCATTAGGCTTAACCCTTCTAGTATTTATATTATAGACATGATTGGTTTCATTCAAATCTAAGATATATAGGCCATTATTTAATAGAGCTTCTCCATAAAATAATCCCTCTCTAGATAAACCAATTCTACCATTTGCAATAGCAAAATTAAATCAAGAAATATCCAATACTGAAACAAAAATAATATTCATGCACATTGCAAGTACAAAATAACATTGTTCCAATACCAAAACCAATCCACTAGGCATCATAAGGTGGTATACGCTGATCTATATGGCAACAACCCTTGCTCCATTTCTAACATGCAAGTCCACCTCCCCAGATCCTAGTGATCTCCTGTTCTTAAGTTCCTGCACATTACAACAAATGTGAGAACCACATCCAGTATCTAATACCCAGGATATTGAAATAGTGAGGTATATGTCTATGACATATATACCTGACGAAGATACGCCTAGGGTCTTCCTCTGCTCTCCCAATAGTTTGGGACACGATCTCTTCTAATGCCTTGCCTGCTTGCACCCGAAACAGACATCCTCAGGACTGGCCTTGGGCTAGGCCTTAGCCTTCTTGGCCTTGGCTTTCTTGGCCTTGGCCTTGGCCTTTTCTTTGGCCTTGCCCTTTACAAGAGGAGGGTTCCCCTTGTTGACCAGCAATACCGGCAGAGTCTCTTTGATCGACTACTCAGTGAGCTTAAGCATCCCATGTAGCTCATTAATAGTACAGTTCATCCCTTGCATGTTGTAGTTCAGGATGAGCTGATCATAAGGATTCTATAAGGAAGCCAGGATCAGGTCTCCCGCCAGCTCCTGTGAGATGGGCTATCCGAGATTGGATAAAGTGTCCAAATAGCCCTTCATCTTGAGCACGTGTGTGCTCACAGATGTCCCAGCCCCCATCTTACTGGAGTGGAATGCTGTATTAGTGAAGTACCTTTCCTGACGAGCTTGCTCTTAAAACATCTCGTTACAAGTTGTTATCATAGTAAAGGCCTGATGGTCCATGAACTGCTTTTGCAGCTCAAGGACCATACATGCCAACGTAAGGCACATCACATCCCGGTTATCCTTAACGTGCACCTCGTATTCCTCTAGCTGGGCAGCCAGTGGATTACGCCCCGTTGGTGCAGCCGGTATAGGCCTTTCTAGCACATACTCTTTAGACTCCTATCTTAGAACTATTCTTAAGTTCCTAGACTAGTCCAAAAAGTTAGGGCTAGAAATCTTGTCCCTTTCTAGGATAAATCGCAGTGAAAGTGAATTGTTTATTGCCATTTGGTTACTACACAGAAAAATTCTAAGAGTGTTAAAAAAGGACTTAACTTGTTTTTCCCATATTTAATTAATAATGAATCATGTTATTAATTAACTTGAGTTGTTGGGCTCATGGGCTGAGATCTATATTTCATTAAGATATAGCCAGACGAGGGGCTAGAAAAACCATACCCTAATTATTTAGGTAGGAGCCCCGTCCAATCCCAACCTAGGGACTATTGATTTGATAGGCTTGTTGGCACTTATCCATCTGTGCTTAGGGTCAGGAGAATCCTACTACCCATGCTAAATCAAAACCTCCATCCAAATGTTAGAGTAACCAATACTCCAACCTAATAAAAAATGATGATACTCCAGTGCATCCAGTGAGGGCATGGTCTATAACTGGCCTATCACCACTTCGAGTTGATTTTGAATGAGGGAAACACTTTTAAACGACTTAGTAATTTTCTTTTTGGCTATTAGATTCATTTTAATAACGGCTTAGATGCATAGGCGGGTGAAATTGGGTTTAGACCATACATTCATACATGTAAATAAATAAAGTATAATTAAATAAAATAGACTGCTATGGGCCTATATTACAACCTAATATAATTCTAGTAAACCTGTACTAGAAAATACATCAGGTGGGCCTCCTCTTCTTCCTTTTGGGCTCGCCTCTCCAATGGGCTTCTTCTTTACAAATTTTATAATAAATAAATAAAATAAAATTACATAAAAAAGAAAAACGGCACGCTGGCCATATTTACCCAAAAAAAAAATACAACCCAACTCGAATGAGGCCCAATAGCATCCATACACACATTTAATCATACAACATGCAATCCAATACATCAATTTATAAACATGTTATAATGCATGAATTTGGCCCATTTCAATTATGTCCTTAGCCATTATTTTGAAATCGCCAATTTTGGCCCATCATGGTTCTAGCCCTTAATGGGCTTTGGGCCTCTAGCCTAAGCAGAATACTACTCCCAAAGGAATTGGGAAACCATGAGTCCATATCATCCACCCAGGTAATTGTGCCAAGAAAACCCGAACCAATTTCAATTATACCATATTAATTTCCAAAATTAATATCTCATGAATAAAATTAAAATTTCATTCAAGAAATCATGTGCATTTAAATTACAAAATTTAAACACATAAAATTTTAAAACCCATTAAAATTTCAAAACTGGGCCCCGGGCTCGAAACCTGCGCAATCCAAAACTGGACCTGGCCCACTGCAGCTAGGGCAACGGAGTTGCCATAGCAGCAGCAGCTGCTACTGCCCTGCGGCAGCAACTGCCCAGCAGCTGTCAAGGCAGCAGTAGGAAGCGGCTGCAGCCACTGTTTCTGCCGCTACAACTACCGCCACGGGGGATTCCACCTCCGGCAGCCTCGTATCTGCGGAAACAGCCTGTGATTTTGTAGAAAAAAATTAAATTACAGCCAACAAATCAAATCACAAAGAAATAATCCAACAACAAAAATTTAAATCCAACATAAACCAATATGCACATTGATTTTCGATTGCAAAATCCAAGGGAAAAATCACAAAACCCCAATCCAAAGAATCCCAAATAAAATCATCCATTTTAAAACCAAGGGATTCAACCAAGTTTAATAATTTCCACATATCAAAAGCCCGCTCTAATACCACTGTAGGGATTTTTCACCGAAAATCAACAGATAAAGCGGAAGAACGCGTTGATTTTCTCAAATTTGTGCCCAGGAGCAATCGAGGGGGAAATCGAAAACAACAAAATCAAATGGAGAAAGAATAGATTCTCACCAGCAAATCTCTTTAAGAGATGGCTGCAGAAATCGATACTAACTTCCTCTATGTTCCTGTACATGAACAGCTTTGGAACTCAACCCGTGCTAGCGTCGAAATTGACCAGAATTGAGAGAAAAGGCTGCTGTAATTTTTCTGCAATTACACCTACTTTGGCCAAAAATTCCCCTAGGTTATATAACCTACATGGCCGAAATTCCTATGGCAATTTTAGGCCCAATTTTCTTTTTAATTTCATGTGGGCTTTTCTCCCCTTTAAGGCCAAGTCCGATTTAATTCTCTAGGTCCAAATTCATATGTAATTTTAATCTAACATGTATGTCATTATATTATACTATATAATATATTACATACATTTAAATTAAAATTAATTTGACCAATTAATTTAACCAAGGAATTAAATTAGACTATCATGAAATTAAATACATGTAAACCTATATATGTAAAATATTTCCACCTAGGAAATAATCTCATAAATTAATTCATTGAATTAATTATAAGAAGGCCAATACAAATATTAATCATATTATTTTGATCAATCCAATTGATCTATATAATATAATTAATATAATCCTCTCTCTCTAGTGCGTATACTCTAAGTATACAATTGATCCCTTTAGTTCGAGTTCAGACATTCAATGTGTATGATCTTGTGGGCCCGTCTTTATGTTGGTAGTGGGCCTTTGGCCCATAGACTGCAGGCGGGCTCTAGCAAGCCACTCCAGCCCCTAATTAAGACTGAGATAGCAGTCCAAGTGTAATCATAACCCTGTATTTTAAACTTGTACATCTCATGTCATTGATATCGATGTCCAACACAGAGACATGGATTGATCACCCTCTTTTGTGTCCGGACATTAACTTGATTCCGATTGAACTGATGCTCACAAACAAGTTCCAACTTGTTTGGGTGTGGCCACACTCTTATTAGTTGCATTCATCAAGAGGCCGGTGATATCTTTCCAATGGACTAGTGAGTGACTTTCCCTTCTGCATAGCCATAGCATTGCCATGTTCACTGACATACTCAAATGTACCCATACTTGGCACCTTGTTACAGGCCCTTTACGCGTACACCAAAGTATGCCACTTCACATGCAGTACCATCATATGGTCAGGTCAAAGGATCCATACAAGTACTACACGAGAATCACTTGTGATACTTTACCATGTGGATTTCTCGTTTAGTGGATCTATCTAGTACCATGCCTTTTTTGCATGTATCCATTAACTTGGTTGACATCCCATGTCCAATGACCAGTAAGACACCGCCATACAACCAGGCTAATGATAGTCTTTAGTTCCATTCATTCCCATGACTAGAACAGACTACGGATCTCTTTATGGTCATATCGTTTTCCCTATCCATGGTCTGATGGCCAAATGCATGACTTGTCAACATGGATATGGATATGTCCATTGGACACTCTATTTAAAACATAGCACAAGATATATAATAAATAGATTGATGCCTTTATTTAATGACACAAAATTTATAATACATAAATCCAATAAATGTACAATACAAATACAAGGACTAATGCCTCGAGACTAGGGCACATCCAATAGTACCAACTATCTAGGGGCTGTTGCACAAGCTAAGGAGCCCGTCACACAAGAACACAAAGCACATGCTTAGGAAGTTTCACCTCATACTAGAAATTACCGAGAGGGGTGACATTTCATTACATAGAGTGGACAACGAGGATAATGTCGCAAATCCTTTTACCAAGGTGCTGGCTCAGCCCAAGCACGAGGGTCATACTAGATCTATAGGGATTAGGCCCATGCCTAGTTGGAATTAGTGCAAGTGGGAGATTGTTGGATATGCCCTAGTCCTGAGACATTGGTCCTTGTATTTGTATTATAAATTTGCACAAAGTTATTGGATTTAAAGTATCATACAATTTGTGTGACTAAATAAAGGCGTTAATCTATTTATTATATATCTTATGATATGTTTTAAATAGAGTATCCAATGGACATATCCATATCCATGTTGACAAGTGTCATGCACTTAGCAGTAAGACCATGGATAGGGAAAACGATATGACCATAAAGTCATTCATAGTCTATTCCAATCATAGGAATGAATGGAACTAGAGACTATCATTAGCTTAGTTGTTTGGCCGTGTCTTACCAGCCATTGGACATGGGATGTCAACCAAGTTAATGGGTACATGCAAAAAGGGCATGGTACTGGATAGATCCACTAAACGAGAAATCCATATGGTATAGTATCACAAGTGATTCTTGTGTAGTACTTGTATGAATCCTTTGACCTGACCATATGATAGTGTTGCATGTGAAGTGGCATACTTTGGTGTTCACCTAAAGGGCCTGTAATAGGGTGCCAAGTATGGTTAGGTTTGGGTATGTCAGTGAACATGGCAATACTATGGATGTGCAGAAGGGAATGCCATTCAGTAGTCCATCGAGAAGAAATCACCAGCCTCTTAATGCATGCAACTGATAGGAGTGTGGCCACACCCAAATAAGTTGGAACTTGTTTGTGAGCATCAGTTCATTCGAGATCAAGTAAATGTCTGGACACAAAATAGGGTGATCAATCCATGCCTCTGTGTTGGACACCGATATCAATGACATGGGATATACGAGTTTAACTACAGGGTTTTGATTTCAGTTGGACTGCTATCTCATTCTTAATTGGGGCTGTAGTTGCTTGCTAGAGCCCGCCTGCAGTCTTTGGACCATAGGCCCACTGCCAATATAAAGACGGGCCCATGGGATCGTACACATAGAATGTCTGAGTTTGAACTTGTCAAATCGCCTGTATACTTGGAGTATACAGACTGGAGAGATAAATTTTAATTAATTAAATTATAGATCAATTGGATTGATCAATATAATTTAACAGGTGTATATTGATTGGGAATTTATTTCCAGGTGGAAATGAAATGCATATATAGGTTTATATGCATTTTGATTTAAGCTGAATCTCAATTAATTTATTAGGTAAATTGATTAGCAAATCAATTTTAATTTACTGACATGTATATTATATAATATGATTTTTATATACATACATGCATGAAAAATTAAAATAGAATTGCATTTAATTTTATCCATGGTGATTAATTTGGATTTAGGGATTAATGGCATTAAATCCTAACTCAAATCAATTTAAACCCAAGCCAAAATTAAGGCTCAATATTTTGACCAAAATGAGAATTGATTACTTAGGAAAATCATGGCCAAATAAGAAATATTTGCTACTGATTTTGGATAATTAATGGCATGAGTTTTGGCATTAATTGGGATTTATTTTGGCACATGGTTTACGGCTATAAGGGAAAAATTTCTGCTGGAATTTTTTTACACCTTAAGACAGAAATTTCAGCTCACTTTTCTCTCCAAAAATGTTATTGATCTGCCGCTAGCACAGGTTCTGCTTGATAGGCATTCGTGTACGTGAGAGTGGAGGGAATCGATTTCGATTTCTACATCCATCTCTAGAGGAGATATTTCTGGTGAGAAACTCAATTTCCTCATTTGAATTTTGTTGTTTTTTATTGCCATTTCAATTGCTCTTAGGCAAGAATTTGAGAAAATGCTTTGTACTTCCTCTTTAATAGAGCGTTTTACGATGAAAAATCCCTTCAGGTTTCATCTTAATCGATTCTATGGACTTGTTTGAAATCCTTTGCCATTAGTCACCCTTTGAAGGTATCATCGGCTTTTAACTTGAATCACCATTTACAACCGATTCCTTAGCACCCAGAGGTGGATTGACCAAGTTCCAAACTTGGTTATCATATATCGATTACATCTTAGCTTCCATGGCTCCAAGACATCTAGCTGAGTCTAGGCTTGCAAGAGCCTCTTGGTAGGTAGTCAGTTCCTCACAGTCGTAGATCATACGGGTGTTGTCACTGGCCATAAGAAACCCATATCTTTCTGGTTAATGAAAGACTCTACCAGAACTTCTTGGGTCCTATGTGATTGGTCTAGACTGTTCAATTGCTTAAGTCTCTAGCTCAATCCCCAAACTATCCTCTTTAGGAATATGTGGTTGTTGAACTTCCCTAAGTTCAACTCTACTCCCATTATCTTTCTTGGAAATAAATTCCCTTTCTAGAAAGACACCCTTCTTTGACACGAACACCTTGTTCTCATCAAGGTTGTAGAAGTAGTACCCACTAGTTTCCCTAGGATATCCCATAAATAGGCATTTATCAAATTTTTAAGGATAGTTTGTTCACACTTAATCTCTTGATGTAGACATCACATCCCTAAATCCATAGGAAAGACATATTGGGCACCTTGCGCGTCCATATTTCATATGGTCTCTTTTCTACTACATTATTTGATGTACGATTAAGCAGGAATGCTACCATCTTTAGGGCATAACCTTAGAATGATGTTAGAAGAGCATCATGATTCATCATTTATCGAACCATTTCCAACAAGGTCATATTCCTCCTTTCAGACACTCCATTCCATTAGGGTTCCAAGAGGAGTAAGATGTGAGACTATCCCACACTCTCTTAAGTATGAATCAAACTATAGGCTCATATATATGCCACTTCAATCCGATCGAATGGCTTCAATACTCTTGCCTAATCTATTTTGTACTTCATCTATAAAATCCTTAAACTGATTAAGGGTCTCAGATTTGTGCTTCATTAGGTAGACATAGCAATACCAGTTGAAGTCATTTATGAAAGTCACAAGTATAAAAACCCACCTCTAGCACTGGTGCTCATGGGTCCACATACATTTTGTGTATTAGGGCCAACAAGCTCAAAGACCTTTCAGCTTGCTTGTTGAAAGGACTCTTCATCGCCTTGCCAATAGACAGGAATCACAAGTCCCATATGACTCCAAGTCAAATAAGCCCAACACTCGAACTTTATGGAGACTAGCTATGTGTTTCTCATTTACATGCCTTAAATAACAGTGCTAAAAGTATATAGGATTTAACTTGTTAGGTTTAACCCTTTTAGTAATGATGTTATAGTTAGGATTAGTTTCACCCAGTCCAGGATATATAAACTAATATTTCCAAGGACTAGCGCTAATCTCGTGGGCATCTGCAAATAGTCCTCTACAATCCTATTGGTTGTAATTCCTTACCCCATTTCGAATTAGAGGTCCATCTCGATAGATCCCAATAATCTTTTATTTCTTAGTCCCTCTACATCACTACGAATGTGAGAACCACATCCAAGATGTTGAAATAGTAAGATTAATTTCTATAACATATGTACGTTAACTAGCTCCCTTGCCTTTCCTTTGCTCTTCCAGCAAATGAGGATAGTTCCTCTTCCAATGCCATAGTGGTTTGCACTGGAAGGAGATGTCCTCAAGTTGGGCTTTGGGTTGGAGAATAGGCTTGGGTGTCCTTGCCTAAGGCTCCTTACCTTTTGGGCCTGACTTTTTCCTTTCTCCTTCCCTTCACAAGAGAACCATTCCCTTGTTTACCACAAGCATAGGACTCACCTTTTGAGGGACTATTCAACTGACTTAAGCATTTTCCTGCAGTTCAACCGTAGTTTTGTTCATGCCTTGTATGTTATAATTCATTATGCACCCCTCAAAAGTGTCTAGGAAGGACGCAAAGATTATGTCAATTGCCAACTCCTATGGGACTGGTGTACCAAGCTAGGATAAGAAATCTAGATAGCCCTTCATCTTGAGCACATGAGAACTCACAGATGTGCCCAGTGCTATCCTTCAAGAGTTTAATGCTTTTATAATCATGAACCTTTCATAATGTGCTTGCTCCTTAAATGTCTCCTAGAGACTATTCAGAATAGCACATGCTTCCATCTCCATGAACTGTTTTTACAACTCAGGGACCATAGTAGTAAGCATTAGGCGGTTGACATTCTCGTGGTCCTTCCTAAATAGCTCATACTCTTATACCGCATTGGTAATGGTGGAATGAGCTAGTGCCCTAGGTAAAGCCCTATCCAATACATACTCCTGGGACTTATACCTAAGATTTATCCTTAAATTCCTATAGCAGTTCAGGTAGTTAGTACTAGATAACGGGTCCTTTTAAAGACAGATTGCAGCGAAAACCGTGTTGGATCGTGTTGCCAATTTGAATCTACTATAGAAGGATAATAGGGTTGGTTAATAAAAAGGCCTTTTAGTTTTTCCCACTTTAAAGAATAAAAATCCCATTTATGTTATTCAATTAGTGTAGTATGAAAGTGGCCTAAGATCCATCTTCCTCAAGACTTAGTCAAGCTGAGCCTGTACACCTAAGCCTTGGTTATTTAGGTGGGAATGTTGTCCAATCCTACCAATAGGATTCTTGGTTTGATGGACCTATTGGCACTTGCCCATCTGTGCTTAGGACTAGGTAATGTCCTACTACCTATGTTAAGTCAAACCACCAATCGAATGTTCAGGCGTACCAAGTACCCTTAACCCTTCACAAGACATGGATACCCCAATGCACCCGGCTTTGGCATGACTCACATTGAGTAACCCATATCCAAACAAGGGTCAAATGTGGAAAGTACTTTAGCGAATTAATATTTTAGGGATTCATTAAGTTTTAAATGGGTTTTACATGCATGAACATAGGTTTTAATTGGATAAATTAAAACATGCATAACAAAGATAAATAATAAATAAATAAATGAGACATTATAGGCCTAATATTACATCCTAATGGAAAGCTAGTAAACCTATGCTAGCTTGTGGGCTTCCATCAAGCTGGGCTTGCATTCTTTTCTGGGATTGTCACCAACTGGACCGCCTCTTCATGTTGCACTTGAGTAATTACAATTTATAAAATAAAAACCAATCTATTTAATAAATAAAATTACGTCAAAAATAAAAATGGCACATAGGTCGTATCTACCAAGTTCAAAAAATTAAATACAAGCTAATCTTTATTCTAGGTCCAATAATGCTCAAAACCATACACAACAAGTATACACATTAATGCACAAAATTATACCTGTTAAAATGCATGAAATTAATCCAATTTCAATTATATGTCACAGCTGTTATGGAAATCACCAAATTTTAAAAATCATGGTTTAAAGACTTGTTACGGGCTTGGGCCTTCGACCCATTGCAAACCAATTGCTCCCACTAGAATGGGGCAACAACGAATCCAAAATTAGCTGCTTAATTTTTTGTGCTAAGAAAAACCAAGCCAATTTCCTTTACCAATTTAATTTTACCAAAAATTAAATCACATGTATGAAATAAATCACACAAGAAACCACACGAAACCAATCATGAAAAATAAATCATGAGAAATTTTAACCTAATTTAAAATCTCACATAAGGTCTGGAAATAAAAAAAACACCCGTAAAATCCAAATTGGACCAAAGCCTCACGTGTAAGCACTACTATCCCGGCACTGGGCTAATGCTGCTTGAGCAGACTGCAGCAACCTGCTGTAGGGCCAAAATGAATCACAATTTTTTGATTCATTTTGAAAAATTACGATTTACAAGATTTTTTTTAATATAAAAATAGAAAATACAAATCAGTTTTGGGGAAAAATAAATTAAAAACCCTAAAACACCAAATTAGGGTTCCAATAAAAAACCAATTGAAACCCAATTTCAATAGAATAAATCAACAACCTTTAACCTTAATTCCCATATCCATAATCAAGAATGATCCCTCTCTGATACCACTATTGGGATCCTCCTGGTGCAAAATAAAACTTTAAAATCGTAGCAGAAGCGATTTCGTTTCGCACTCGAATCCGATACAGGAATGAATCGTTCAGATTATGGATCAGAACAAAGAAACACAAGAATAGAGTTTCAATTCCATACATATGTTGTCCTCGCACAATGAAATTGAATAAATAAAACTTGCTTTCTCGTGAAGTTCCTCCACCCTCATGCACACGGATGCCTCTTAAACGAAATAGTGTGCTAGCATGGGACAAAATGAAAGCTCTCCCCTTTCACCCCTCTTGGCCAAATTATACACTCATATATGGTGGCCAAAATTTTCCTCACTTAAGATTAGGGTTAGGGTTGAGAAATAGGCCTTATATACTCCTAGCATATAAGTGGGCCAAATTAAATTAAAGCTTATACTTTAATTTATTGAATTGACTTTAATTTATATTAATTTGATTTCATTAGAAACACATAATAAAATCATAATTACTAATTATGACCCAATCAATTAAATTAAATAAATCTCAATTCAATTAGTCCATGTCTTGAAATTAAAATATTCCATATTTAAATCTTAAGACAACTTTCCATCTATTTAAATTACTCGAAGTAATTATTTAAATAGATTGAAAATGAATTTTCCAATAAGTAAATTATATTAATTTGACTTTACCAAAAGTCTATAAATATAATTTACATAAAGCTCTACGTAAGATATAACCAATATATTAAGTCTGTGACAATTCCGTTCAGACACCTATGTGTGCGATCCTGTCAATTCGTCTTATGTTGGTTGTGGGTCTAAAACCTTAAGGCCCACAAACTGCTAGTGGGCTCTGGAAAACCATAGCAGTTACCCAAATAAGACAAAGATATCAATCTCATGTGAGGCATGAACCTGTAGTAACTTGTACATCCCTTGCCAACAATATCGGTGTCCTGCAAGAGGCATGGCAATGTCACCCTCTATAGTTGCATGGACATTCCTTAATTCTAAGTAGACTAAAGTTTACAAATAAGTATTCCCACTTATTCAGATGTGGCCACACTCTTATCAATCCTACTCATTAACTAGCCGACGATATCTTCTCAGAGTTAACTGAGTGGTATATCCCTTCACATCCCTACTATTCCTACAATAGTCACTGATATACCCAACTGTACCCATACTTGGTGACTTGTTACAAACTTGTTAGGCATACGTCAAACCATGCAAGCTCACATCTAGGGCTATAGGACTATCAGGTCTAAGGATCCAATGCAAGTACTACTTGAGAACCACCTATGACATAGGAGCCATGTGGTGTTCTCAAAGTGGATCAATCTAGTACCATGTAACCTAACTTGTACCCATGTTCTTGATTGACAATCCATGTCCAATGGTTGGTAAGACACCACCATGCAATCAAGACATATGCTAGTCTTTAGTTAAAATCATTCACATGACTTTAACAGACTAGGGGTAGTTTTATAACTAGTGTTCTTTCCCTACTCAAGGTCTTACTTCCCAGAGAACGTTACCAACATACTTGAGTAAAACATCAGTTAATAGATTCTCTTTATTTATTAAATTACATAAGAAATATAATAAACAAAAGCCTTTTATTATAAAAAAAAATATCGTATCACGTTATATAAGGACTATCGCATACACCAACAATGAAAACAAAGATAACCCACTTTTCGTATTGACATAACCTCCATCTAGATTTCTCCTTCTTTGGTTAAATTTGGTTTCAATAGATGGTTTCTTCCATAATATATCCTTCAACAATGGAACCTTTAGATTGACTTTTATTACAAACATAACATTTCAACACATAAAGAAACCTAAAACAACCAATTTTTTCATCTATTTCTAAACTAATATTAACAAGATAAAGAGTTATAAATAAATAAATACCTCTCAATTAGGTACATCTAATGATATTGTATAAGACCTGCTAGTTTAGTTCTAGTTGGAAGGTGAATTGCCAAATGCATCATGACATCAAAAAATGAATGTGGAAATATTTTCTCTAATTTGCATAACGTAACTGGGATTTGGGAGTCGAGCTGCTTCAAGTCATCTACTTTTAACACTTTAGAACATAACTCTTTACAGAATATGTTTAACTCAACAATAGCATCATAAATATTATTAGGCAAAAGCCCATGAAGAGCTAAGGGTAGAAGTTGTTCTAGGAGAATATGATAATTATGACTCTTAAGACCATATTTTAGGGTCTTTCAAATTCACACAACGAGATATATTAGAAGAAAATTGATCTGAAACCTTTATATCTTTTAGAAGCTGGATAATACCACTTCTTATTGGTGCAATTCTCTTCTAATACCCATTTCCTTCAAATCACGACTTGCATTCAAACTATTTTCGTCTTTCCTTCTATATCTAACAAAGTGCCAAAAATATTTTCACATATATTTTTCTCAATATGCATGACATCAAGATTATGCGGTAATAAATCTTTTTTCCAATAAGGCAGTTTTAAAAAATGCTTTTCTTTTTCCAATTCAATTGATCTTTGTTTTTACCACCGTTTATTTTTTCCCAACCTTACCAAATACAATTGGTTCCAACTTATGCAATGGTTTTAAAACATCATCTCCTGACAATGGTTGAGGTGTATTTCATAGTTCCATTAAAAGCACTTATATTAAGACGCCAACTGTGTTTTTTTGGCAAAAATCGAAGAGCACGCATGTAATAAAATTTACGACAATATTTAAGTATGAAAGAAGGAGTATGCTTTCAGCATAAAGGACAAGCTAATGTGGCGAATTGTGTTGTAAGCTACAAAAAGTTAAATTGGAATTTCATTTTTTCATGAATAAAAACATATGCACAAAAAAATATAAATTGCTCCAGCTCATATATATATATATATATATATATACATATATATATATATATATGTATATGTATATATATATATGTATATGTATATATGTATATGTATATATATATATGTATATGTATATATATATATGTATATATATATATGTATATATATGTATATATATATATGTATATATATATATATATATATATATATATAATAATTTCGTTGTAGGAAAAGTTTACTTTTGTAGTACCAAATGGAAGGAAAGAAATTATAATTAGTAAAATGAATTCTTTGTATTGAAATTATAGACACAAAATGAAGGGCTATTGTTTTGATTCAAAAATATATTATCAAAATCGTATTAAAAATAAACCAAAGCATGTTGGTGTGAATGATCGAAAGTATTTGGTTAACCTTTAGAGTGGTGGTGAATTTCATGTTAGTGCACTAGCTTAACTAGGCTATTTTTTTGTTATATATATATATATAGTTCATTCTTATTATTGGTTGATCAATAATTTTTGTGCAGCTTTTTATAGGAGAGAAGCAAGAAAAACAAAGATAATCTAAAAAAGCGTTCAATGACTTCGCAAATGGGAACCAAAAGTTATGCACGTCTAAGGCACCAAATGGTAATGACTATGCCCTATTTCATGCATATAAATAATTGCTCAAAGTTAAATAGAGAAGACATATATACCATTAATATGTACTAGGGATTGTTTGTAGTATAAGCTAGAAAAAAAAAACATTTAAAAAAAAAAAGAAAGGAAGGAAGGAAGCCCTAACATTAAATTCGACCAACTAATGAAAAAAATAGCAAACCCTTTAAAATATAAGCTATCAGGCATTCAATATGAAAGATTGCAAAACCACAGTTAAAATATCAAAACAATCAACAGAGAAAACATTAGTAATTTATCCGAAATTCATTAGGGAAAAAACTAAAACAAATAACCTAATTAACTATTAGCAATTTCCAGTTACAAATATACCTAATTAACTATTATTTTAGTAATTATTCTGAAAATTAATCCAAGCATATAGCTGATTAGGCCACACGTATATATGTATTTATTATTACATACATTCAATTTATATATTTTTAAGATGCTGATTATTACTGTTATTTTATTTTATTTATGTCGAATGTACAATAGAAAAAAGAAACTAGAAAAACGTCTTCTCATGTTTAAGTTTCGCTTGAAGGTTACAAAAGAAAAAAGAGGAAAGAGATTGATTCTTCTTCTCAAAATGACATTATGAGTCTATTTGTTTGCATATTACTTTTTACATACATATTACATTTTTTTAAAACTATAGAATATTTTAACTAGTTCACTTACAATATTGATGAGTTAAAGAAACAACAAGAGGAAGGAAAAGTCACAAATGGATGAAGAGATAATATTTCAAGAGTTACTTGGGTCTGAAAAAATGGGTATGTATGAGCATATGGTCCTGCAAAAAGTGTGACAAACTATTTTTGTGTTAGACCATCAAATAAAGAACTCATGAAATAATTAGAAGATGCTAAAAAAGAAGCAAGTGAGCAAGTGGAATATGTTAATGTAGGAACCTAACCCGGCTAGAGAATGAAACTAATTACAGAATAAATGCTCTCTAGCTAAGGTTTGTGCCCAAGATTTTAAGGCTGGATTATGGATCTACAAACTAAAGAGGAGAAAATAGGTTTTCACCTTAGCCTTCCTCGCTCGAAAAATTTTGACTATAGCTTCACTTGTCCCTCTTCTACCGCCATGCACACGGAGTCTCACCGGCGGAATCTGAGTGCTAACTCCGGAACAAAATTCCTCCTTTGAAGCCAAAACCACTTTTGCTTAAGAGATGGAGGAAGATGAGAATCGGTGGCTCCAATTGTCTATTAGGTATTAGGGTTTTATCTCTTCCTTTATATGTCAAACATATAAGGAAAACACAAATAATGTCCTTGTAAAATATCCACCATACTTTACAATATAATGACTTAACCAAAATTACCATGTGGTAAATTTGAAAAGCCATTATAACCAATTCTCATATCGGATTATTATATTTTATTTGGTACTTAACCAATTAATCTCATAAAATAAAATAACCCATTAACAATAATAATTAATATGTAATCCGCAAGTATTAAATGGTCGGTTAGAAAAAACACCTAAACTCTTTAGTGTGCGATCATGTAGGTCCATCCGTATGTTGGCCATAGACCCGAAATGACATTCAGTCCACAAGTTATAAGTGGGCTCTAGCAAGCCGTTACAAACCCCAATTAGGATGAAAATGTCAAAACCAAACTAATATAAACCTATAGTATCCTTATACGATTCGTTGCACATTTGATATCGGTGTCCTACATAAGGCATGGCTCTGTCATCCTTCTATGTGCTAGGAGATTTACTTGACATCCAAGTGCTGGTGTGCCCTGGTTCAAATGGCATTGGTTCTTGTTTTGTATTATACTTTATATTTGGATATTTTGTATTATACATTTTGTGTTAAAATAAAGGCATGAATCTATTTATTCATATCTTGTGCTATTTATAAATAGAGTATCCAATGATTATAACCATACTAAAGTAAACCAATATGGGCCATTGGACTATTCGACCTTTTAGTAGAGTTAAAGTTATAATCATAAAGATATCCCTAGTCTGTTCTAATCATGGGAATGAATAGAACCAAAGACTAGCATATCCTTGACTGGATGGCGGCGTCTCACCGGCCATTGGACATGGAATGTTAGTCAATGATATGGGTACATGGTACTAGATAGATTAGCCACGAGAACACCACATGGTTCGATCGTCATAGGTTTTTCTCAGGTAGGTCTTGCTATTATCCTTATACCCGATGTTTGCTATAACATAACATAGGATCTTACACACTTTGATATATGCCTAACGGGCCCGTAACAGGGTGCCATGTACAGGCATGTTGGGTGGGCCAGTGAACATGTTGATGTTGATAGTGCAGTTGACGGAATTGCCACTCAGCGTCCCCTGAGATGACATCACTGGCCACTTGATGAGTGGGACTGAAAAGTGTATGGCCATACCCGAATAAGTTTGGATATTTATTCATTAGGTTCAGTCCACCCGGTATCAAGAGATAAATAAGCATATAAGGGGATGACAGGGCCATGCCTTTTGCTTATATATCGATGTTAGTTGACAAGGGATATACGAGATCACTATCGGGTTATGTTTCACATTAGACTACTAGTCTCCGTCTTAATTAGGGGCTATAACGGGTTGCTAGAACCCACTTACAATCTATGGGCTTTGGGCCTACTGTCAACGTAAAGATGGACCCACAGGATCTTACATGTAGAACGACTGGACGTTGACAAATCGAAATTGGAACGGAAACCGAATTAATTAAATTATTGACATTAGGTTATGTCATAATGAATTCAATATATATATTGAGGGAGAAATCAATTTTATTTGGTTAATTAATTACATGCAGTAAATAATTAATTAAATAAAATAAAATTTCTTTGGTGGAAATATAAATACAAAAGGTTTATTTATTTAGGTTGGTTTTAATTTAACTTTGGGATATATTAATTTTGATAAAATTATATTTAATTGTGTCAATTGGAATTTTATAATAAGGTTTTATTTAATTCTAATTGTACAAGTTAAATTATTTTAATCAAATTAAATAACCTATAGTTTAATTAAAATCTTAGTAGGCTAAGGAGTATACTAAGGAGTATATAAAAGGAAGGCTTAACCTAATTTCTCCCTAACCCTAACCCTAGCACAAGGAATTTGGCCAACGTAATAAAAAAATTACAGCAGCCCCTTTCCTAGCTTTCTCTTGGTTTTCGTTCAATTCATTCGCTAGCACAAGTCCCGTTCGAGAGTCGTTCGTGTACCAGATTGTGGAGAAAACGCGTTTGGGTTTCTACAGCAGTCTCTAAAGGAGACAGTTAAGGTGAGAAAATTTATTTTTCTTTGTTCTTGATTTCATTCTATTAATCTACATGTATCTTGGGCTTTGGAATCAAGGAAAATTTTAATTGGTATTCCATCTCGCGTTTAATTTTTCTCGTGACAATTCCCCTATAGTGGTATCAAAGCATAATTTCATGTTCTAATTAATAGAATGATTGGTTTTAAGGTTCTTGGTGTTTGAATTGATTTTATTGAATTGGTGATTTGGGGTTTTAATTATTTGTTCCCATTCTTTTTATTCTAACTTTCTGGTTTGAATTAAAAAAAATTATAAGATTATTAATTGGGCTGCTTGCCACAACTGCTGCGGCACACAACCCTTGCGGACTATTGCTGGTAGCAGCGCTGCTGTCATGTGGGATAGGGGTCTGATTTTTTTTTTTTTTGCCCGTATTTTTATTTTTTCAGACCCTATGTGAATTTTCAAATTGGTTTTAAAATTTGTATGATTTTATTTTCGCGATTGGATTCGTGTGCTTTCTTGTGTGATTTAATTCATGCATATAATTTAATTTTTTGTTAAAATTAAATTGGTTAATGAAATTGGTCCAAATGGCCCTTGGCAAGGGTTGAGAATTAAACAGCTAATTCGGGTCCATGACCAGGCATCGGTTATGGATGGCAGAATCAGTGATTTCACAAACGGCTGGACATAATTAATTAAAATTGGAATTGCCATGTTCATGCATTTTAATACATGTATGTATATTGATATTTGCTATGTGTTTATAATTTTCTATGCGTGGTTGTATGGTTTTGAGCACTATTAGGTCTTAGATGAAGTTGGGTTGTAAAATTTAATTTTAGGAAATACGGCCTACGTGTCGTTTTATTTTATTTTGATGTAATTTTATTTAATTTATATTTTGGAAATTTAATTGTAATTGCATCAAGCCATTGGAAAGGAAGCCCATTGGTGCCAAGCCCAAGAGGAGTTTGCAATCCCACTCAGTGGATCTCTAGTATAGGCTTACTAGTTATTCACTAGGTTGTAAAATAGGGCATATAGTGTTTCTTTTATTTATATACATATTTTATGCTTTTGTCAATTGTACATACATATGTATGAATCTATGTTTAGCCATTTCAATCACCTGTGATTATGCATGCTAAGCCGTTATTAATCAATCCAATTAATTATTGAGTCGATTAAAAGGGCTTTCCACATTCAAACCTTATCGGTTTTTGAATAGTGCAATATGGGCCATGCCTCCACCGGGTACATTGTATTATTCAATTACTGTATAGGGTTATGGTACTAGGTACGCTTAGCACTTGAATGGTGGTTGGACACAACATGAGTAGTAGGATAAGCTCCTACCCCTAAGCACAGATAGGTAAGTGCCAATAAGCCCATCAAACCAAGAGTCCCTAGGTTGGGATTGGAGGGAGTTCCTACCTAAATAGTTAAGGGTTGGTTGACAAGCCTCTGCTTGGCCAATTCTTAATGAAATATGGATCTTAGTCTTGTAACCATATATCGCTAGCAAATTAATTAAAATGGATTGTCAATTAACATGGTTAAAATAATAAAGCCCTTTATTAATCACTCTGCAATTTTTCTGTGTAGATAATCACTTAAAATGGCTGGTAATTCATTTTCACTGCGATCACTCCTCAAAATGGAGAAACTATCTGGGGCTAACTTCCTAGACTGGGCTCGACAACTAAGAAGAGTGTTGAGGCAAGAGTCCAAGGACTATGTGCTAGATAGGGCCTTACCGGCCGCACAGCCTGTAGGTCGAGGGTTACTCAAGCTAAAGTTGAGGAGTACGACCTGCATAGAAGAGATGATAGAGATGTGTCTTGACTTATGTTGGGCACGATGGTGCCTGAGCTGCAAAAACAGTTCATGGACTGTCAAACCTATGCAGTCATGGATGATCTCAAAAGGATGTACCAAGATCAGGCACGTCAAGAAAGGTTCTTAACAACTAAGGCACTCAACACTTGTAGGATGGCAGTTGGGACATCTGTGAGCACCCACATGCTCAAGATGAAGGGCTATATCGACGCATTGGCCCATCTTGGCTCGCCAATTAGCCGCAGGAGTTGATGATAGACATCATCTTGGGATCCCTCCCTGAGTCTTATGATTAGTTCATCATGAACTATCACATGTAGGGCATGGACAAGACTGTGGCTGAGCTGCATAAAATGCTTAAGCTTGCTAAACAGTCTGTCAAAAGGACTCCACCGGTGCTACTAGTAAACAAGTGGAAGACCCCTGCTATGAAGGGCAAAGGCAAGGCTAAAGCTAGAGCCAAGGCTAAGGCTAAGAAGGCTAAGAAGGCTAAGCAAGGGCCTAAGCCCAAGGCCGCTCTCGGATGTGTGCTTTGATTGCAAGCAGAAGGACACTGGAAAAAGACATGTCCAAGGCTCATGGGAGAGCAAGTGAAGAACTAGGTTAGTTCTTCAGGTATATATGTTATTGATGTTAACCTCACTATTTCAACATCTTGGGTGTTGGACACCGAATGTGGTTCTTACAATTGTTATATGTGCAGGGACTGAAAGATAGGAGGTTATTGGGATCCAAAGAAGTAGATCTTTGAGTCAGGAATGGCGCCAGGATTATTACCATCGAGATTGGAGACTTCTACTTGGAGATGGCCACTGGATTGGTTTTAATTTTGAAAGATTGTTATTTTGTACCTGCCATGTGCAGGAATATTATTTCAGTTTCTGTCTTGGATATTTCTGGATTTGTTTGCAATATTGGTTTTGGAAAACTTGATATTGTCAAAGACAATATTATTTATGGAAATGCTTTTCTAAATAATGGTTTATATATCCTAGACTTAAATCAAAACAATCCAATCTATAACACAAACACTAAGAGGGTTAAGCCCAATGAACTTAATCCTACTTACTTCTGGCACTGTCTTTTAGGCCACATAAATGAGAAGCGCAAAGCTAGACTTCACAAAAGTGGAGTGCTAGGGTCATTTGACTTGGAGTCTTATGACATATGTGAATCTTATTTAAGAGGAAAAATGACAAAGGTGCCTTTCAACAAGAAAGCTAAGAGGGCCAAGGGCTTGCTGGAGCTAATACATTTGAATGTGTGTGGGCCAATAAGCACTAGTGCTAGAAATGGCTTTCACTACTTTGTTACTTTCACAGATGACGTTAGCAGATATGGCTATGTCTATCTGATCAAGAACAAGTCTAAAACCCTTGATAGGTTCAAGGAGTATAAGAACGAAGTGGAGATCCAACTAGGCAAGACTATAAAGGCACTTCGGTCTGACCGAGGTGGCAAATATATGAGCCTAGAATTTGATTCATTCTTGAGAGAGTGTGGGATAATATCACAGTTCACTCCTCTTAGAACACCCCAATGGAATGGAGTGTCAGAAAAGAGGAATAGGACCTTGTTGGATATGGTCCGGTCGATGATGAGTCAAACCACTCTCCCAACATCCTTCTGGGGATAGTAATAGAGACAGCTGCATTCACACTTAACCATACACCGAGTAAAGCAGTTGAACAGATGCCATATGAACTATGGATGGGCAAGGAGCCCAACGTCTCTTTCATGCTGATTTGGGGTTGTGAGGCCCATGTCAAGAAATTGACAAGTGGCAAGCTAGACTCCAAAAGTGAAAAGTGCCTATTTGTGGGTTACCCCCAGGAAACAAGGGGATATTACTTCTACAGCCCTGTTGAGAACAAGGTGTTTGTAGCACAAAAGGGTGTCTTTCTTGAAAAAGAGTTTATCTCCAAGAAAGATAGTGGGAGCAATATTGAGCTAAAGGAAGTTCAAGATCACAAGCACCTATACAAGATAGCTCGGAGATCGAACTAGAACCTTAAGCAATTGAGGAGTTTGAACCGATCACACTGGACCTTAGAAGGTTATGTAGGGTCTGTCATCCACACGAGAGATATGGGTTTTCTCTTGACTGATGATGGGAATCTTCTAGTCTTTAACCAAGAAGAACCCAGGACCTACCAGGAGGCTATTAAAAGCCCACCAGCTAACTAGAGTAAAGCCATGGAAGCTGAGATGCAATCGATGTACGATTATCAAGTTTGGAATTTGGTTGATCCACCTTCAGATGCCAAGGTAATCGATTACAAGTGGTGTTTCAAGTTAAAGGCCGACAACACCTTTAAAGGGTGACTGGTGGTGAAGGGTTTCAGACAAGTCCAGGAAATTGACTATGATGAAACCTTCTCACCAGTTGCAATGCTCAAATCCATTAGGATACTACTTGCCATAGCTACATGGTACGATTATGAGATATGGCAGATGGATGTTAAGACCACTTTTCTGAATGGAAAGCTACTTGAAGATGTGTACATGACACAACCTGAGGGTTTTATCAATCCAAAGTATCCTGACCAGGTATGCAAGCTTCAAAGGTCCATTTATGGATTGAAGCAAGCTTCTCAGAGTTGGAACCTGAGATTCAATAAGGCTATTAAGGAATATGGCTTCATACAGAATCCAGATGAGCCCTGTGTGTATAAGATGGTTAGTGGGAGTGTATCTACATTCCTAGTCTTATACGTAGATGACATCCTTCTCATTGGACTTAGGAGAATCTGAGATGATCTTAGGGATCAGGATCTACAGGGATAGATCCAATCGGCTTTTGGCCTAAGTTAGGCCTATTACATAGATAAAGTTTTAAAAAGGTTTGGCACGGATAAAGCAAAGAAAGGTTTCTTACCTATGTGCCATGGGCTCAAACTCAGTAGGAACAACGGTCCTAAGACAAAGGAGGACCAGGAGAAGATGCTGAAGATCCCATATGCTTTGGCTATATTATCCATCATGTACTCCATGTTATGTACGAGACCTGATGACGCTTTTGTTGGGATTTTTGACCAGAAATCCCCCGATAAAAGCAGAAGAATGTGGTGATTTCCTTAAATCCATGCCCAGGAGCAATTGAAGTTGAAATTAAAAGCATTAAAATTGAAATAAAAGAGAATCAATTAGGAATATCTCTTCTAGAGATGGCTGTAAAAATCAATGGAGACTTCCTCCACGTTACCGTACACGAACGGCTTTGGAACTCAACCCATGCTAGCATCGGGATCGGTCGGAAGAGAGGAATTTTCTGCTGTAATTTTCGACTACAATTACTTGTGTTGGCCGAAAATTTTCTCTAGGTCACTTAACCTAGATGGCCGAAATTCCCCTTGGGAATTTTAGGCCCAATTTCCTTTTAGTTTCATGTGGGCTTTTCTCCTCTTTAAGCCCAAGTCATATTTAATTCTTTCGGTCTGATTTAATTTCAATTCAACATGTATGGTAGCATATTATACCATATAATATATTACATACATTTAAATTAAAATTAATTTAACCAATTAATTTAACCGAGGAATTAAATTAGATTTTCATAAAACCAAATACATGTAAACCTATACATGTAAATATTTCCACCTAGGAAATTATCTCATAAATTAATTCATTGAATTAATTATGAGAAGGCCAATACAAATATTAATTTTATTATTTTGATCAATCCAATTGATCTATATAATATAATTAATACCATCCTCTCTCTCCGGTGCGTATACTCCAAGTATACAGTTGATCCCTTTAGTTCGAGTTCAGACGTTCAATGCCTATGATTCTGTAGACCCGTCTTTATGTCGGCAATGGGCCTATGGCCCACAGACTGCATGCAGGCTCTAGCAAGCCACTGTACCCAATTAAGACGGAGATAGCAGTCCAACTGTAATCATAACCCTATAGTTTAAACTTGTACTCCCATTTCATTGATATCAGTGTCCAACATAGAGGCATGGATTGATCACCCTCTTTTGTGTCCAGACATTTACTTAATCCCGAATGAACTGATGCTCACAAACAAGTTCCAACACGTTTCGGTATGGCCACACTCTTATCAGTTGCATTCATCAAGAGGCCGGTAATATCTTCTCTGTGGACTACTGACTGACATTTCCCTTCTGGATATCCATAGTACGGCCACGCTCATTGACATACCTGAACGTACCCATACTTGGCACCCTTTTATAGGCCCTTTAGGCATACATCAAAGTATGCCACTTCACACGCAGCACCATCATATGGTCAAGTCAAAGGATCCATACAAGTACTACACGAGAATCACTTTTGATACTTTACCATGTGGATTTCTCATTTAGTGGATCTATCCAGTACCATGCCCCTTTTGCATGTACCTATTAACTTGGTTGACATCCCATGGCCAATGGCCGGTAAGACACCACCATATAACCAAGCTAATGATAGTCTTTTGTTCCATTCATTCCCATGATTGGAACAGACTACGGATCTCTTTATGGTATATCGTTTTTCTTATCCATGGTCTTATTGCCAAGTGCATGACACTTGTCAACATGGATATGGATATGTCCATTAGATACTCTATTTAAAACACATCACAAGATATATAATAAATAAATCGATGCCTTTATTTAATGACACAAAATGTATAATACATAAATCTAATAAATGTACAATACAAATACAAGGTCCAATGCCTCGGGACTAGGGCATATCCAATAATCTCCCACTTGCACTAGTTCTAACTAGGCATGGGCCTAATCCCTATAGATCTAGTATGACCCTTATGCTTGGACTGAGCCAGCGCCTTTGTCAAAGGATCTGCGACGTTTTTCTCAGTGTCCACTCTATGTAATGAAATGTCACCCCTCTCGGTGATTTCTCATATGAGGTGAAACTTCCTGAGCACGTGCTTCATGTTCTTGTGTGACCGGGGCTCCTTAGCTTGTGCAGCAGCCCCATTGTTGTCACAGAAGATATCAACTGGGTCCTGGATAGTTGGTACTACTCCCAACTCAGTGATAAACTTCCTTATCCATACAGCTTCCTTAGCTGCATCACACACCGCAATATACTCAGCTTCTGTAGTAATGTCCGTGATGGTCGGTTGCTTTGAGCTCCTCCAGCTTACAGCACCACCATTTAGCAAAAACACGTACCTAGACTGTGACTGGTACTCATCCTGGTCGGTCTGGAAGCTCGCATCAGTGTACCCAGTAATTGACCACTCTTCCTAACCTCCATACACTAAGAAGTTATCCTTCGTCCAGTTAAGGTACTTCACGATTGCCTTGACAACCTTCTAGTGATCCTCACTAGGATCTTGTTGGTATCAGCTCATCATACTCAGTGCAAAGGCAACATCAGGTCCCGTACATAGTATGGAGTACATGTTTGATTCTATAATTGAGGCATATGGGACCAACTTCATCTTCTCCCTGTCCTCCCTTGTCTTAGGACAGTTCTTCTTACTAAGTTTTAGGGCATTGTTCATCAGCAAGAAACCTTTCTTGGCCCGATCCATGCTGAATCCTTTCAGAACTTTGTCTATGTACGTGGCCTGACTTAGGCCCAGAAGCCGATTGGATCTATCCCAATAGATCCTGATCCCTAGGATCGTTTCAGCCTCGCCTAAGTCCTTCATTGTGAAGCACTTACACAACCACTGCTTTAGACCTTGCAGTGTTGGTATGTCACTTCCAATAAGAAAGGATATTGTCCACATATAAAACCAGGAATCTGACAATGCTCCCACTAACATATACTACCATAAATGTGACAATGCTCCCACTTATCCTTTTACACACACAAAGCTCATCTTGATTCTGTATGAAGCTGTATTCCTTTATGGCTTCATTGAATCTAAGATTCCAACTCCAGGATGCTACCTTCAGTCCATAAATGGACCTTTGAAGCTTACATACCCTCCCAAGATACTCTGGATTGACAAAACCCTCAAGTTGTGTCATGTACACATCCTCGAGTAGCTTTTCGTTAAGGAAAGCAGTTTTCACATCCATCTGCCAGACCTCATAGTCATACCAGGCAGCTATGGCCAGCAGGATCCTAATGGATTTGAGCATAGCGACTGGTGAGAAAGTTTCATCATAGTCTATTCCATGGACTTGTCTGAAACCTTTTGCAACCAGATGCCCCTTGAAGGTGTTGTTGGCTTTTAGCTTATAGCACCACTTGCAACCTATTACCTTAGCACCCGGAGGTGGATCAACCAGGTTCCAAACCTAGTTATCGTACATAGATTGCATCTCTGCCTCCATGGCCTTACACCAATTTGCAGACTATGGGCTAGCCATAGCCTCCTGGTAGGTTTTGGGCTCTTCCTTATCAAAGACGAGAAGAGTATGATCATCAGTGACAAGAAACCCATATCTCTTTGGTTCCCGACAATCCCTACCAAACCTTCTAGGTCCTTATGTGACCTGGGTCGGTGCTTCCTCCTATGGAAGCTCCACCCTGGTCTCTAAGTTATGCTCTTCAGGAGCTTGTGAGCTTTGAACTTCCCTGAGTTCAACATTGCTCCCACTGTCTTTCTTGGAAATGAAATCCTTTTCTAGAAAGACCCTCTTCCGTGCCATGAACACCTTGTTCTCGGTGGAGTTATAGAAGTAATACCCTTTGGTTTTCCTAGGGTAGTCCACAAACAGGCATTTGTCGGTTTTGGGTTCTAGCTTGCCCCTAGTCAATCTCTTGACATGTGCGTCACATCCCCAAATCCGTAAGAAAGACACATTGGGTGCCCTACCTATCCACATCTCATATGGGGTCTTTTCCACTGCCATAGTCAGAGTATTATTTAAAATGAGAGACACTGTCTCAAGAGCTTATCCCCAAAAGCTTATTGGGAGAGGCATGACTCATCATTGAGCGGACCATGTCCAATAGGGTCCTATTCCTCTGCTCGGACACCCCATTCCATTGTGGTGTTTCTGGAGGAGTGAGCTGTGGAACGATTCAATGCTCTCTCAAAAATGAGTCAAACTCTAGGCTCATATACTCACCTCCTTGGTTTGGCCGAAGGGCTTTGATATTTCTACCTAGCTGGTTCTGTACTTCGTTCCTAAATTCCTTGAAGCTATTAAGGGTTTTCAGACTTATGTTTCATTAGATAGACATAGCCATATCTGTTGAAATCCTCTATGAACGTGACGAAGTACAGATGTCCACCTCTGGTAGCTGTGCTCATGGGCCCACATACATTTGAATGTATTAGGTCTAATAAGCCAATAGCCCTTTCAGGTTTCTTGCTAAGAGGCACTTCAGTCATTTTGCCTCGTAAACAAGACTTGCATATATCAAGTGACTCCAAGTCAAATGACCCTAGGATTCCAGCTTTGTGAAGCCTAGCTATGCGCTTCTCGTTTATATGCCCTAAATGACAATGCTAAAGGTAGACAAGTTAAAGTTCGTTAGGCTTAACCCTTGTAGTATTTATATTATAGACATGATTGGTTTCATTCAAATCCAGGATATATACGCCATTATTTAATAGAGCTTCTCCATAAAATAATCCCTCTCTAGATAAACCTAGGGGTGCACACAGTTGGTTAACCGGTCTATGTGGACTTTTATAAACGGTTAACTGATTGAACTATTTTTTTAATTTGCTAGCCGTACACTGTCCATTAAATTCGGTTATCCATTAATCGGTCAACCATTAATTTCGGTCGGTTAATCATTTCTTTACGGTTAACCATTTAGGAAATAGAAATTATGATTTTGCTAAATTTATAACATTTGAAACCTCAAATAAATAGACCATAAATATCAAATGTCAAATAAAAATATAAAATTACAAACCATAATCTTAATTATTAATTAAAATAATATTTTAACCATAAACTCCAATAATTAAAACATTAATAAGAAAAAGTTCCCAAACATAGAAATTATTGTATAAGATCAAACATTAATTAATGATCACTGTTTGTTTTTCGGTGAGTGTGAAATTAAGAATTGAGAGTAAATAGGATTGGAAGGGAGTGACCAAGACTACTTGATGTTGTAAGGAAATAAAATAACATAAAAGATACAAATGTTTCACTTATTATTCATATTACCTATATATATAATTACATAATTTTTTAAGAAAAATATTTGTAAAAAGATGGTTAACCATGAGTCCACATGGACTTTCGGTGTAAAAACCTAAACCGTAACCGTAACCGTTAATTTATAAAAATAAAAACCATACACTAGTGCATCGGTTTCGGTAAACCATATTTTTAGCTTGGTTTCGTTTTGGTTTCACGGTTTTTCGGTTTGTTTTATGCACCCCTAGATAAACCAATTCTGCCATTAGAAATAGTAAAATGAAATCCAAAAATATCCAATACTGAAACAAAAATAATATTCCTGCACATTGCAGGTACAAAATAACAATGTTCCAATATTAAAACCAATCCACTAGGCATCATGAGGTGGTATTTGCCGATCTTTATGCCAGCAACCCTTGCTCTATTACTGACCCGTAAGTCCACCTCCCCCGATCCCAATGACCTCTAGTTCCTAAGTCCCTTTACATTACAACAAATGTGAGAACCACATCCAGTATCCAATACCCAGGATGTTGAAATAGTGAGGTCAATGTCTATGACATAAATACCTAATGAAGACATGCCCATGGTCTTCCTCTGCTCTCCTAACAGTTTAGGACACGATATCTTCTAATGCCCTGCCTGCTTGCACCCAAAGCAGACATCCTCGGGACTGGCCTTGGCCTGGACCTTGGGCTGGGCCTTAGGCTTCTTGGCCTTGGCTTTCTTAGCCTTGGCCTTAGCCTTTTCCTTGGCTTTTCCCTTTGCAAGAGGAGGGTTCCCCTTGTTGAGCAGTAGTACTAGTGGAGTCTTCTTGATCGACTGCTCAGTGAGCTTAAGCATCTCATGCTGCTCACTAACAATACGGTTCATCCCTTGCTTATTATAGTACAGGATGAACTGATATTAAGAATCCGGTAAGGAAGCTAGGATTGTGTCCACCACCAAATCCTGTGAGATAGGTGAACCGAGATGGGCTAAAGTATCCAGATAGCCCTTCATCTTGAGCACGTGTGTGCTTACAGATGTCCCAGCCCCTATTTTATAAGAGTGGAATGCCTTATTGGTCAGGTACCTTTCCTGACGAGCTTGCTCTTGAAACATCTCATTTAGAGTTGTTATCATAGCATAGGCCCGATGGTCCATGAACTACTTTTACAGCTCAAGGACCATACAGGCCAACATAAGGCATGTCACATCCCGTTATCCTTCACATGCACCTCGTATTCCTCTAGTTGGGTAGCTGGTGGATTACGTCCCTGAGGTGCAGCCGACACAGGCTTTCCAGCACATACTCCTTTGACTCTCGTCTTAGAACTATTCTTAAGTTCCTAGACCAGTCTAAGAAGTTAGGACCAGAAAGCTTGTCCCTTTCTAGGATAGATCGTAGTGAAAGTGAGTTGTTTGTTGCCATTAGATTACTACATAGAAAAATTTTAAGAGTGTTAATAAAGGACTTAAACTTGTTTCCCATGATTAATTAATAATAAATCATGTTACTAATTAACTCGAGTTGTTGGGCTCATGGGCTGAGATCCATATTTCATTAAGATATAGCCAAACGAGGGCTTGGAAAAACTATACCATAATTGTTTAGGTAGGAACACAGTCCAATCCCAACCTAGGGACTCTCAGTTTCATGGGCTTATTAGCACTTACCCATCTATGCTTACGGCAGGAGAATCCTACTACCCACGCTAAGTTAAAACTTTCATCCAAGTGTCAGAGTAACCAATACTCCAACACAATACAAAATGACGATACTCTAGTGCATCCAACGAGGGCATGGTCGACAACTAGCCTATCCCCACTTCGAGTCGGTTTTGAATGGGGGAAGCACTTTTAAGCGACTTGGTAATTTCCTTTTGGTTATTAGATTCATTTTAATAACGACTTAGATGCATAGGCAAGTGAAACTGGGTTTGGATTATGCATTCATACATGTAAATAAATATAAATCATAATTAAATAAGTAAAATGGACTGCTATGGGCCTTTATTACAATCGAATATAATTCTAGTAAACCTATACTAGAAAATACATCAGGTGGGCCTCCTTTTCCTTCCTTCTGGGCTCGCCTCTCCATTGGGCTTACCTCTCCACTGGGCTTCTTCTTTACAAATTTTACAATAAATAAATAAAATAAAATTACATAAAAAAGAAAACGGAGCGCAGGCCGTATTTACCCAAAAAGAAAAATTACAACCCAACTCGAATAAGGCCCAATAGCATCCATACATACATTTAATCATGCAAAAAATGCATCCAATACATCAATTTATAAAAATGTTATAATGCATGAATTTAAACCCATTTCAATTATGTCCAAAGCCATTATTTTGAAATCGCCAATTTTGACCTATCATGGTTCTAGCCCTTAACGGGCTTTAGGCCTCTAGCCCAGGCAGATAACTACTCCCACTAGAATTGGGAAACCATGAGTCCATATCAGCCGCCTGGGTAATTATACCAAAATAAACAGAACCAATTTCAATTAAACCATATTAATTTCCAAAATTAATATCTCATGAATAAAATTAAAATTTCATCCAAGAAACCATGTGCATTTAAATTACAGAAATTTAAATACATAAAATTTTAAAACCCATTAAATTTCAAAACTGGGCCCCGGGCCTGAAACCAGCCAAATCCAAAACTAGGCCTGGCCCGCTGCAGCTAGGGTAACAGAGTTGCCCTAGCGGCAGCAGCCGCTGCTGGACTCAGCGGCAGCGGCTGCTGCCGCTATTTCTGCCAGATACGGGGGCTGTCGACGGCGATTCCATCGCCGGTAGTCCCGTAATCGAGGAAACAGCCCATGATTTTTGCCAGAAAAAAAAATTACAGCCATGAAATTAAATCACCAAGAAATAATCCAACAATAGAAAATTAAATCCAACATAAACCAATATGCACATTAATTTTCAATTACAAAAATCCAAGGGGAAAATCACAAAACCCCAATCCAAAGAATCCCAAACAAAATCACCCATTTCAAAACCAAGGGATTCAATCCTGTTTAATAATTTCCACAAATCAAAAGCCCACTCTAATACCACTGTTGGGATTTTTCATCGGAAATCATCCGATAAAAGCGGAAGAACGTGGTGATTTCCTCAAATCCGTGCCCAGGAGCAATTGAAGTGGAAATTAAAAACATTAAAATGGAAATAGAAGAGAATCAATTCTCACCAGGAATATCTCTTCTAGAGATGGCTGCAGAAATCAATGGAGACTTCCTCCACGTTCCCGTACACAAACAGCTTTGGAACTCAACCCGTGCTAGTGTCGGGATTCGTCGCAAGAGAGGAATTTTCTGCTGTAATTTTTGGCTGCAATTACTTGTGTTAGCCGAAAATGTTCTCTAGGTCATTTAACCTAGATGGCTGAAATTCCCCTTAGGAATTTTAGGCCTAATTTCCTTTTAGTTTCATGTGGGCTTTTCTCCTCTTTAAGCCCAAGTCATATTTAATTCTTTCGGTCTGATTTAATTTCAAATTTAATTTCAATTCAACATGTATGCTAGCATATTATACTATATAATATATTACATATATTTAAATTAAAATTAATTTGACCAATTAATTTAACCGAGGAATTAAATTAGATTTTCATAAAACCAAATACATGTAAACCTATACATGTTAAATATTTCCACCTAGGAAATTATCTCATAAATTAATTCATTGAATTAATTATGAGAAGGCCAATACAAATATCAATTTTATTATTTTGATCAATCCAATTGATTTATATAATATAATTAATACAATCCTCTCTCTCTGGTGCGTATACTCCAAGTATACAGTTGATACCTTTAGTTCGAGTTCAGACGTTCAATGTATACGATCCTGTGGGCCCGTCTTTATGTTGGCAGTGGGTCTATGGCCCACAAACTGCAGGCGGGGTTATTGGTGTGCCCTAGTTCTTAGGGCATTGGATTCTTGTATTTTCTATTATACATTAAGACTTATTGTATGAATACATTATTTGTGTCACATTAATAAAGGTAATTAATCTATTTCATTTATATCTTGTGCTATAATATGAGTAAAGTATCCATTGATTGATAATCATAAAACCTATCCCAGGTCTGTTCTAATCGTGGTGTGAGCGGACGACCTTTTTCGGAACGCACAGCGAAGCGGGAACCGGGGATTTTCTTTTTAAAGGTGTGGTGTTGGGGTTTGAAAACGGGTCTTTAATCTTTCTTATGTGGTGTTGGGGTTTGAAAACGGGTCTTTAATCTTTCTTAGGAAAATCTTTCATTTTATTGGAAAAACCCTTTTGTAGAAAACTAAATTGCAAGTGTGAATTTTGGAAAAATAGGTTTTTAGAAAATCCCAATTTGAACTTAAAGATCTCGAAACCTAAATTTCGAAATTAGATACAGAGTCGCCACTTGGATCAGCTCATCCGGGAAATTCCGATACAGCTCCCTACCAAGTGTAGACGCGGTACCTAATTCAGAGATTCAGTGTTCGGGCAACAAATCTACTAATCCTCACTTATTTTCAATTATTATTTCATAATGTAATGTTGCATTCACTTAATTCTACTCATTTTATCTTCTTTTAATTATTAATCGATGCTCATCCTCACCATTACAACCGCCTATAATGCACGATGATCTAAAAAATTACAATCGCCTAGATACACGATTTAATCTATAAAATACGTTCAAAAATAAAAATAAAGTAAAAATAAAAGCTACATCCAAATACGATTAGCACAAGTAAATAAATCACACCAATGACTCATACAGGACAGAATAGAGACTTATAGGAGCGGGGACATGTATTTAGGGCGATAACCGGGTCGACCGATCGTTCAGATCGGTTAGACCTGCAAAATGGTTTTTTGAAATGCCCTGTAGGTTTTGTGGGTGAAAAACCAATTTTGAAAATGGTTTGGCTCATTTACATGCATTTTTCCAACTTTAGTGGGCCGGATATCCCGGGACCCAGGGGTCCCGTTCGTGTGTGGACCTAAATTAACATTCATCTAGGGTCCAAAAAGAATGTAAACACGTCAAAATTCACTTTTGAATAGGAAAAAGGTGCAAAATTACAAGTTTGGGGCCCAAAAGGGCGAAACTGTCATTCTGCCATGGAACTACAGTCGAACGACTGTAGGGCATTACAGTCACTCGACTATAACTAGCCGGGCGGCTGTAACACCTATAGTTGAGTGACTGTAGTGCTCCAGAATCGATTCCAATGTTCTTTTCTCATTTTTTGAAAACCGTTTTGCAAATTTAATGATTTCAGGGGATCCGGGATTTCTGGAATATACAAAAATCAACAAAACAGATCCGGAACGGATCAAATCAAATCCAGAAATCCCTAATCTCTCAAAATCACCAAACTTTAAATTACATCCATCAATTAAAAATTAGAAAACTGGGAATCTAAGCGCATAGGGATGTAATTGGGCAGATCATAAACATAAAAAAACATATTTAATCGAAAAACGGGAGCGTTATCGGCCGATTTTGGGGCATTCAGAGCTTCTGCCCTAGAGATTACAATCGAGCGACTGTAATCAGAAGATTATAGTCGCGCGACTATAGGTCACAGTCACACGGCTGTAGGTTACAGCCGGGCGACTGTGATCTTAAGCGAGGCGGTTGTAAACAAAATTCGCTTCCGAAATCATAAAAAACCAAAAAAAAAATCCATAAACAACACCCAGAATGTACAAAAATGGATTTTTAAGGCCTCTTAGAATGTTACCTGGTCTATATTCCAATGTTTGGATCACCAGAGATGGATTCGGGTGCTAGAAATTGTCTTGTAGTCACGAACAGCCCAAAAACAATACACGATCAATAAAGCCCAAACGGAACCCCGAGAGAGATTGAGTGAGTAGTGATGATTTGAAAACACCCTACAACTATTTTTATGTGTTTTGTTAAAATTGTTTTTGTTATTTTCAGATCAAAATCCTTTTATTTTTTCCTAAGAACCCTAAAAAAAGTCCCAAAATCTATGTTATTATGTGTTTCATGTGGTTTCCTCTCAAAAACCCTTTTTTTTCTGCCTCTTTTTCGCTCTGCTAACCCTAATCCCAAATACTAGGTTTTTATATCTCCCATTTTGGTTAAAAATCAAAATTAAATGCTGATTTTCAATAAAAAAGGAAGTCTGGTTATTACAGTCTCTCGACTGTAATACTACAGTCACGCGACTGTAGTACAGTCACGTGGCTGTAGGCACTACAGTCAAGCGACTGTAGTAACCAGATTAGCCTATTTTGTTTAGGAAAACAGAATTAAATGCTGACTTGGGCAAAAAAAGAAAATATGATGATTACAGTCGCTCGACTGTAGTGGCTATAGTCGGGCGACTGTAGTGACTAGATTGGCTTATTTGTTTAGGAAAACCAAATTAAATGCTGATTTGAGTAGAAAAAAGGCAATCTTAATGATTACAGTCGCTCGACTGTAGTGGCTATAATCATGCGACGTAGGCACTACAGTCGGGCGAATGTAGTGACCAGATTGGCTTATTCGCTTATTTTTTCATTTTTTTCTTCGATTTTCTTAAATACTCACTGGAATTCCTTCAGGGCTCTGTACCAAGACTTGTCACACACACTTTGGTCATCCGGGACATTTCCGACATTATTCCGATCGGTCCAAATCCGCTTCACGCTAATCCGTGAAAAAGGCAACAATGACTTTCATCACAGAGGTCGGGAAAAAACCCGTGCTCACAGGCTACCCTCGCGTGACCAAAGTCGACTTGAACGGGTGCTTATGCCCCATTCAGAGTTTGGTCTCGCGATAGGGAGCACGGTGAGAAGAAAAAGAGAACGTACCTGGGGGTTCTCCTCGCATTGACTTGTCTTGATGTCTGTAGTGACTTCTCTCGGTTGCTTTTGCGAGACAGTGGTCTTGCCTAGGTAGGTTTGATTCTTTAGGGTCTTACTTCGACTCCGTTATGAAGCATAGGACTTTGCCCAAATTGATTTGATGCTTTCTAGGGTCGTGCTTTGACTCTATTATGAATCAGAGGACTTTGCCGAGATCAGTTTGATTTGCCAAGGACATGCTTCGACTCTATTGCAAAGCAGAGGACTTGCCCGGATCGAATTCTCCTTGTCACATGATGCTTATGAAAGGAAAGGGTATTTTGATAATTTTGCAACTTGGGAAGTTGGCATTCCTTGAGGTAAGGGTACTTTGGTCATTTGGTCTTTCATGGTGCCTATGTCACGAAAAGAAATTTGTTTCAGTGATTTGGTATCCCGTTTTGATTGGAAAAAGGTATTTTGGTCATTTGGTAGCTTAGTGGTCAACAAAAGGGTATTTTGGTCATTTCACCCCTAATGGAGCCTACGTCACTAGGGAAAGAAATGTTTTTGTGATTTGGTCTTCCGTATAGCTCATGTTGCTAAAGGAAAGGTGTTTTGGCCATCCGATAGTGTGGTTACTGATAGGAGGGCATTTTGGTCATTTCACTTCTAGTGGAGCTTGTGTCACTGAAGGAAAGGATGATTGTGTTTCCCGTGAAGTTCGTGTAGCTAGGGGAAAGATGCTTTGATGGTTTAAGGAGCTTGATCAACCCTTAACGTTTTGGAGTCGTTTCGGGTGTGTATTCGTTCCCTGATCGATAATTTTGGAAAAAAAAATTTTTGCCCCTTCGATCAAGAACGAATACAAGCCGAGTATCTTGCCTTTTGATACCTACAAGACATAGAAACTACCTTTCTCAGGGTCAAATAGACATAAAACAAGTTTCAGAAAGGAAAAAGAAGAAAATTTTGCAAGAAAAATAAGATACAGTCGAGCGACTGTAGCACTACAGTCGCGCGACTGTAGTGATTTGAAACTACAGTTGCTCGACTATAGTAATGGGTAAGGAATGATTTAAAGCCACCACAAAACAAAGGCAACCTCATTTTCTCCCATTTCAGTCGAAAACTCCTCCTCTCTTCAGTGATTTTCTTCTCTTGAACACAAAATCATGAGGCGAAAGATGCGTAGAGTCCTCCAGCCCATTCCCGCTGCTCAACCCGCCTTTCAAACGTGGTTTTCCATCCCAGAGGGAAACTTTACTCTAGCATTTGAACCCACAGAGTGTATATATGGATTAAAGGAGGAAGATGAATATTATGAAGTGAAGATCGATGCCCCAGTGCCTATCCAACTCCAGATTTTGACCCATGCTTTCATGCATCCGGTTAGTTTTCTCAAATTTCTCCACTTTTTCAAAGTTTGAAATTTCTGTAAAATTAAGGAAAATATGTGAAATTGATGCATGATTTGAGTAGAATATGCCCCTAGGATGTTTAGTTGTTGATTTGGTTTGAGTTAGGACAAGATTTAACCGAAAAAATGAGAAAAAAACAAAGTTGGCCGAAAAATTACAGCTACAGCCGCCCCATCTATGATCACAGTTGCGCGACTGTGATTAAGAGGGTTCCAGTCGCGCGACTGTGACCCCATAGTCAGGCGACTGTGACCCCATAGTCAGGTGACTGCAGCCCACAGATTTTAGGCGGGCCATTTTTTTGCGATCTCGATGGTGTTTCTCTGATTTTTATGACATATATGTATTCTAAAAACTTGTAAACTCCCTGATTGTTGATTTTGCAGTCAAGATTCAACCATCGCAGTAGCAGATCCATTACGGAGCCTTCCAATGGTATAGGCATCTTCCCCAAGGAGTGAAGGATATCATGAACTCCACTGGCTTGCACTGGCTAGTTCGTAGTATGTCCGCCACCACTCCTTGTACGAGCCGAGGGCTTTTGGCTGCACTTTTAAAGAGGTGGATGGACTCTACCCACACATTTCATTTCCCCTCCAGAGAGTATACGGTGACCCGGGAGGATATCATCGCCATCACGGGTCTTTCTTTCTCTGGTCAGACGATCCACTTCAATCAGGTCTTCGTGCATGGCGGCTACCGTCAGGAGTTAGTATCCATGCTTATTGGGATTGATTCCCCAGAAAGCTAGATTTAGTGTAGGAGTATCCATGAGTACTGGCTTAGGTAGTAGCATGCGCTCCCAGAAGGGACTACCTTTGATGCCACTAATGAGAGGAAGTATGCTAGAGCCTTCTTGTTACTTACTCTCTCCACTACCCTTTCTCCCGACGGCCGGAGTAGTCTGAATTTGGCCGTGTTGCTTTCACTGATCAACCTAGAGTCCATGAGGACTCTTAATCAGGCTCGGGCAGCCTTGGTCCAACTCTACTATACCCCTAGATCTTTGTGCCCGAGGCTCCCAGAAAGAGTTGAAGGCTTTTTGGATTTTGCTGCACGTAAGTATCTTGGACCTCCTCTTTTTTTTTTTTTTTTTACTTGCTTTACTCTCCCTTTATAGATCTGGGCCTATGAATACCATTTTGTTCCGTCCCCAGTGGTGCAGATTCCTGATGGTTACAACTTGGCTGAATTTCCCCGTCTCCAATGATATATGGGGTTCATCTGGAGTGAGGTCAACAAAAATTAGGACGAGTGCCGTCAGGCGTTGAGGGAGATGACATTCGAGGGGGTATATTTCTTCTCTCTTTTTTTCTACTAACTAATTTATTTTATGGTTTCCTAACCCTAGATTGCCAAGGGCCCTTGGAGCCGAGAGGGTGACAATTTACACCAGTAACTTCGTGACACACAGGCGCTCGTGAGCAGACATTTCATGATGTAGTGTCCTTTTGGTCAGGAGTGCTTCTTGGGTGAGAGACTCACGACTAGTGTTCCGATCCTAGGGCACGTAGGATTCCAGCTGCTTTGCTAGAGGGGTTATTCTGGCCTCATCTCCTATCTTTTGAGCTGCACCCGGACCTCTACAGTGCTGGGTACAAGGCTGGTAGTGTGGATGGTGATTATGGTTATTTCATCACTGTCCATTTGCTTCCACAGTCTGATGACGCTGACACTGACGTTTGGGTAATTTCTTTTCTTCTTCTTTTTTACATTATTGTTTTCAACTGGTTCCAGCCATCTACGTGAGGTGGGCGTACATGTCCATCCCTGTCTGTTAGAGGGATCGGAAGGAGGTATAGTACCGGTGCTTCCCGGACCGCTGGAGCAGGTTCTTCTGTTGGAGTGGAGGATGTCCCCATTCTCCAACCTTAAGTCCCTCTAGCTCCTGAAGTTGGGTACGTGCATGGTCGGCTTGAGTTTCCGATAGAGGATTCCATTCAGCTCCATGACGATTCTCGACAATCTTATCGGGCCGACCTCCATCTCCAAGATCATAATTTTCCCCCGGCTATTCCTCCTGACACCACACATGTGAGTATTTCCTCGCTTCTCTATCTCTGCCCCTTTTCTGCCATTAGCTGATCCCTCGAATAGCCATCTTTGCAGATTCCAGTGATGCAAGGCATGTACATGGGTCAGGCCATTTATGTGTTGAGGGTGCTCTCTTTATAAGACAATGCCACTATGGCGGTAAGTACCTGTACATGATCTTATGCTTGTGTTTGGATATATGCGTATGAGTAGTTGCGGCGTCGGGTCACTGAATTGGAGGTCATGAATCAGACCTTCAGAGATCAGGCGGGCGATTGGGATGCCCAGATGGGAGATGCAGGCAAGGGCACAAGATTGACTCCGGATGACGAGGCAGGAGATGACGGGGATGATGATGATGAGGATGGCTTTGACTCCTCTTAGATCTATTTCCCCATTCCTTATTTGTGATGTATTGACCCATGTGTATGTTATTTCTTTGCACACTTTAGGCTTTGCATAAGCCTGGCTCAGTGATGTACCTGATGTATTTGATATACATGACTCTCATATGACATTTGTACCCTTTTTGCCTTGGATTTGAATTTTTGAATGCATGTTTCTTTGCTTTTCCATGCTTTTGTCACTCTTCGGTACACCTTGATCGGGTTCAGGACGTATTTCAATGTCTTTAAACTTCATCCCCCTTGAAAAACAACCCCTAGAACTTAGAGCCGTACGGCCATAATCATCAGAAAACATATAAGGATGTAGATAAGGTGCTGTTTGCACTACAGTCGCGCGACTGTGACCATTTCAGCCGCCCCACACCAAAAATCATCCCACACCGATTTTCAAGCTTCCTTCAGCACATCCGGGCCTCTATATATACTACAGCCGCCCCACATACTACAGTCGCACCCCTGTAAGCATTATAGCCACCCTATATACTACAGTCGCGTGACTGTAGTGCATTATAGCCGCCCCATACACCATAGCCGCCCCATCTCTTTTTCAACCTTTCTCCTTCTTTCGCTCTTCTTTTGACATGGATCTATTGGAGATTGTGCCCTAAGGCCAATATTGGATTATGTAATTTGACTTCTAAGATTAATCTAGTGTAGATTAATATTATCATTTATGTTTGTATGTTAGCATTTATGATAAGTATCCATGAATAAATCGTGTTATTCTAAATATCCCTAGTCGATTGTTATTATGGGAATAATAACAAACTAAGACTAGTGTGAGTGATAATGGATATTCATAAGATGAATATAGTGTATACAGATACAGATTATACTCACGGGTAATATGTTAGAGAACATGTTACTGGAGACCCACTATGAGATCAAGTTCATGGTCATGTGTCACAACTGATCTTGATTATAGTAGTGTCATTAGCTGATTCCTTTGACCTGAGGTCACCATTGATTCCGGGATGAACTCATATTGTGCTTTGACGCAGTCAAACGCTGCTCGTAACAGAGTAGTTATAAAGGATGTGATTGGGTACGAGATGACTCATGCTTTGGGATGTGAGTGACAGATATGGGATTTTGTCCCTCTCTAACAAGAGAGTGATATCACTGGGCCCCTCGATAAGTAAGACTGTTAAATGCATGGCCGTGCTCAAATAATTGATAGAGTATCAATTGATTTGACTGGACAGTTTACTTTGAGATCGAGAAAGCATATGATTAATTATATAAGATTGACAAGTGTACCATGTCTTATGATTAATCATGATATCAAAGAGACAAAAGGGAATATGACATTCTATAAATAGGTATTGGATCATTCCAATCATATTAATTGGGTAGTCATAAAGGCTTGCTAGAGTCCGCTTATGACTTATAAGGATATTATGGTAATCTCCTTATTGCCAATTAATATGAACCTATGGGGTCACACACAAAGAGCAAAATGAAGTTCATCTTTTCGGGTATAAATTATTATTGGATAATAATTTATGAATGAGAAAGAGAATAAATATATATATAATGATATATATATATTTATATATATATATGTATATATAAATATTAATATGATTAATATTGCATAAAGTATGCTACATATTATAATTCAATTATATAGAGATATAATTAATTATAATATCAAATATACATATGTGTATGATGGAGAATGGAATTGATTTAATATTAATTGAGAATTAATATTAAGTTGTGTGGGTTAATTTATAATTATAACTAATAAGGGTATTAAGTTATAATTATAATTTAATGGATATAAAAGGAAGTTTTATAACCTAAAATCTTTAACCCTAGCCTACACATAAGATGCAGATTTTCTGCAGCCTCTAAGGAGCCAGCCGACTTCACCCTTCTCCATCACCCAAGGTTTTCGAAACTTTGGCCTTCTCTCGTTCGAAGAATCGTTCTTCAATCCCGGCGCTAGCATGCGGTGAATGAATTGCTCCGTGTGGATCAACCGTAGAGGGAAGCTACTTTGGTTCCTAATTGATTCAAAACCTACAAAGAATTAAGGTAATTCTTTAACCCTCCTTCCAATTCAATGTAATGTACATGGGTCCTTGGTGGGGATTAATCCTTTTATTTCCGCTGCGTTTTGTTTTGTGCGAGCAATTCCCCAACAGTGGTATCAGAGCCACTTGTGCATTGGTTGAATTGGATTTGTTATTTTGATTAGATCAAAATGCATGTTAGGGTTTGTGTGTTTTGATTTAGGGTTCTTTTGTTGTTGTGAATAACAAATTGAAATTTGATTTCAATGTTGATCATTATGAATGATTTGTTCTGTTATTGTGAATAACTATTTTGAATTGATTTGGAATTGATCATTGTGAATGATGTGTTTCTTCAATTGTTTTGCTCATTCGTGCACTGGAAATCGTTTCCAGATATGAGTTCAGTTCCGAACTCGTCGGCATACAGGTGCTGCACGCCGTGTTAACATGCTGTGCACGCCGTGTGCTGTCTTTGCACGGCGTGCAACTGGAAATTGTTTCCAGTATTGGCTTTCAGTTCGGAACACGACGGCGTGCAGGCTCTGCACGCCGTGCAAACATGAAGTGCACGCCGTGTGATGGTTTGGCACGGCGTGCAACCGGAAATTGTTTCCGTGTGTGCTGAGACACAGCGAGGAACACGGCGGCGTGCAGGTGCTGCACGCCGTGCAAACCGGTTTTGCACGCCGTGTTCCCTTGGTGCTGCCGTGTAGAAATTGTTTCTACACATTTAGCCTTTTCAAATCAATTCCTCAATGCAATAAGATTGTATTTTGCCTTTGAACCCTAAATCTTGTAGATGTAAAATTATTGTGATAATTTTATGCATGGTGTTGTGGTATGGTTTTGCACCCCGTGGATGTTTTTTTGTTTTCTTTTGGTTTTGGTGGATGTAAGGTTTTATAAATACGGCCTGCGAGTCGTTTGTATTTATGTAACCTTATTTTTCTAGATAAATTGTATAGGATGCAATTTATTGTTTGTAAATTTTATTTTGCTAGAAAATTGTATAGGATGCAATTTTGTGTAATATGTAAATCCATGAGATGGTGCCAAGGAACAAAGACGTGAAGACGGATCCAAGGGATGCGGTTTTGCTGTGACCATGCGATGATTACAACCACCTAGGAAATGACCTGTTGATTTTCATATTGGCCTGTGAAAATCAATGTAGATAAAACCATACCATAACACGGTCTTTCGAGTCTATTGCATGTTTTATATTTTGATGCCATGTGATGCCATGCTAAGTATGATATATGCATGCTAGATGAATGTATGACATTGGATGCCATGCTAGAATTAATATTAACTTAGAAAGATTAATGTTAATGCCATGTATTGTATGAGATACATTTTAATCACAGGAATTAATAAACCCTAAATAAACTTATGAAGTTTATATTTTTGCCACCCAATTACGTATAACACTAGTCAAGTACTATGTTCGCATCATGGTAGCCACGCCAAAGCGGGTACGCATGTTGTGACCTTAGCGAAGCGATAATATGAGAAATGGTGATTCTCATTGTGTTGTAATTGGTTTAACAAAGGGTTAATCAAAACGGTGTTTGAGCCCGAGGCAAAGATGAGATGAGTAACATACAATTAAATATGATATATGATATCATGCATCTCATAAATTAGAAGAGTTGCATAATGATGCAATTGGCAAAGAAGTGCACATCCAAAATATGTTTAAATGGTTTAAAGCATGATTTTGAGTCTTTGCCTACCGAAATTATATTTAATCATAGGGACATGCCAAAGCAGTGCTATGGTTAAGTATGGATTTTGGATCTTCACCCACTTAAATATTTTAAAGGGTTTTATAATTTAAGTGGGAGCATTTAAATAAAAATCTTTACACGCTTTATTATAGTTATGATTGCTATTACCATGATCTCGATTGTTATTGAACTTTGAGAATTGTTCTCAAATCAAAAGGAATCATATGTTCTCAATAATCCTTTTGCCCAATGAACCACTAGCAATTGTAACATGAGTATAAAAGATGCTTACTTGAAGCATCGAAGGGACTCTGTTTAAAATTTATTATCTTACACTTGCCACCAATTCTTCCGCACGTGGAAGTTTTACTTGAGGTATATGATACATCACAAATGGAAATGTTCCATCAGTTAGTGAGCAAGAAAAGATAAGTGTTTGAGGCAACAATTTCTCATTGGCCTCCAAAAGGCATTAAGATGTGATCTTGAATTCATTAATTGATAGTCATTGGTGATGAACTATCATTTGAATGACATGGAGAAAATTGTGAATTAGTTGCATAGGATGCAAAAGAATGTTAAGTTATCCATAAAGGATAAGCCCGCCTCGAATTGTGTGCTTATGGTTCAAAAGGAAAAGGATAAAAGGAAGGTCGAAAAGCATAAAGACCGAAAGGTTCGGGTGAAACATGTTTTAAAGGCCAAAGCTGTTGGCATAGAGAGATCTCCAAAAGAAGGGTGTTGCCATTTCTAGAATGAATCGTTCATTAGAATGGAAATAGTAAACTCTGTTTGGAGAACTATAAGAAGATGAAAGGCAGTAAGACTGCTACCTTAAGTATTTATTAATTATTCTACTTTTGTTTCTATATCAAAGGTATTAGATACCAGTTATGGATCTCATATTAGTGGAATATGAAGAATCTTAACTTGAATAGAAACCTTATGAAGGTGAAGGTAGAATACGAATAGGCAAGAGAAGCAAAGGTTGTTACTCGAAGGTTATGAACCTTTTACATAAAAGTTATGAACTTTGGTTAAAGGTTATGAACTTTTACATGTAAGTTATGAACTCTTGTTGCCTATTGAGCTTATTGGCTTAAGTAAACAAATGTTGTTTATTTTATAATTGTGAATTATAAGCTTTATAAAGACATGATTATGAAATACAGATTTACATAATTGTCTTTATATGTGAAGCCCATCTGTAACATAAATACTGTAAGGATCGAATCAAATAGTTTGATTCAACCTATTTTGGCAGTATCGTCTTGGAGGCATAAGCAAAGTCGCATTACGAAACTCCATGAGAATGGACTTTTGGATTCATGAGATTATGAATCATCTTGAATCATGCGAATGTTGTTTATTGTAAAAGATGACAAAAGGTTTTCTTTGCTAAAAGTAGTCAAAGAACAATCGATTTATTAAGCATTATACATGTGGATGTATATGAATTATAAATCAACTGCTAAAGGAGGTTCTAATACTTCATTACTTTCATGGAACTTTTCACTAGATAAGAGTATCTAATGAAACACGAGTTTGGAACTTTTGGAATGTTCAAAAGCTTGTAAAATGAAGTATGAAGTATCTTGACAAGATAGTAAAGTCACTTAGATATGATCCAAGTGCTGAACATTTGAGTCAAGATTTTGACAATCATCTTAGGGGTTGTGGGACTGTCTCACAATTGACTCCTCCAAGTACGCCACAAAGTATGTTGTGTCGAAAAGGGAGTAGTCGAACTCTATACAGATATAGTTCAATCTATGATGAAGTCAAGTTGATCATCGTTTTCTCGAAAATATGCCATTAAAGCAGCTGTGTATATTGTTCCGTCTAAAATAATTCATGAATCAACATATGAGATATGGTTGGGTAAGAGACCCAAGTTGTTTCATTGAATAAGTTTAGGGCTGTAAAGCTTATTTCGAATAAGTTGGCACCTAAATTTAAATGTCGTATTGTGGATTACTCAAAAGGAAAGTAGGAGTTGTTACTCCTGTGTTTCTTTGGGATACAAAGTAGTTGTAGCTAGAAATGGTTTCCCCTTGAAGAGGGAGTTAATTTCTAGAAGAGTTAGTGGGAGTAAAGTACACCTACAAAACTCGTAATTCACAAAGTGACATTAACGTTGAAGAGGAACATGGAAATGGTTTCATGATCATTGTTGAACTTACACAAGTCCAATGAAAGTCTAGTAGAATACGACATGAATAGGAGAGATATGGATTTCTCAAAATCATGATGTAGTTTTACTAGATTGGAATAAGTCTTCTTTTATGAAGAAGCAATGTTAGATTTTGAATCTAATATGTGACTTGATGCTACAAAGGTTGAAGATAAGTCCATGTCTGACAATCAAAGTATAGACTTTGATAAATCTTTTAGAAGATGCATATGCAATGGTTGCAAGTGAGTTTTCAAATTGAAAACCGACATGAATGGTGATCTTCAAACTTATAAAGCACGACTAGTGACAAAAAGGGGTTATAAACAAGTTCATAGTAGTGACTATGAGGATACGAACAAATTCATAGTAGGACTATGATAAAATCCTTTTTCGTCATTAATCATGATCAAGTCAAATTGAGTTCTTGTTGCCACATCCGCATAATATGATTATAAAATATGGCAAATGGATATTAAAATCTGTTTTCTACGTGAAAACATGATTGAGGATGTGTACGTGACACAACCCAAAGTTTTTGGGCATCCAAAGAATTCAAATAGCGTATGCAAGTTTTCAAAGATTCTCATAAGGATCGAAACATGCATCAAATAGTTGGAATCATAGTTTTGATAAAGAAATCAAATGGTTTGATTTTATCAAAAGGATGATGAATCTTGTGTTTCAAAAGGATCAGTGGGAGCATATCGGTATTCCTAATGCTATATGTGGATGACATATGGCTTGTTGGAAATAACATTCTTACCTTGCAAGAAATAAAATCTTGGCTAAGAAAGTAATTTCGGTTAATGTTATAAGCATGACTGCCTGTATTCTTGAAATTGGAATCTATACAGATAGATCTAAAAGAATGTTTTGGCTTAAGTCAAAGCATTGAAAGCGTTCAATGTAAAAGACTTAATAGAAGCTTGCTTATGTTAACTGTGTAAATAGTTGCACATATACAACTGATTGCAATTAGTTGCAATATATCAGTCGAGATCTAGTATTCTCTTAAAAAGAGATGTTATGATTTTGAAAGGTTCAAAATAAAACGATATAGCTAAATATCTATAATAGTAGTCAAAGTATATTGTTACATATGATGTAAAGGAAATTTTGGATGAAGAAGTTCATCACAAAATGTTGTGTTTTGTTCTAAGCATTGCTTATCCTGTGAGACTATTGTAGGGACAATAGTTCAATGCGTAAGAACCTTGTATGACACAAGCATATACTTAGGCGTTTCTCACTAATTTAGAGAGGCTGTCTCTAAAAAGAGAGTGAAAATGTGTAAAGTAGCAACGGAAGTGAAAATTAATAATTCACTGACAAAGACTCTCGCACGAATGAATACATGAAAGTCATGTAGGTCAATGGGTATAAGATACATGTATGATTGGCCATAGTGCAAGTGGGAGATTGTTGGAGATTGTGCCCTAAGGCCAATATTGGATTATGTAATTTGACTTCTAAGATTAATCTAGTGTAGATTAATATTATCATTTATGTTTGTATGTTAGCATTTATGATAAGTATCCATGAATAAATCGTGTTATTCTAAATATCCCTAGTCGATTGTTATTATGGGAATAATAACAAACTAAGACTAGTGTGAGTGATAATGGATATTCATAAGATGAATATAGTGTATACAGATACAGATTATACTCACGGGTAATATGTTAGAGAACATGTTACTGGAGACCCACTATGAGATCAAGTTCATGGTCATGTGTCACAACTGATCTTGATTATAGTAGTGTCATTAGCTGATTCCTTTGACCTGAGGTCACCATTGATTCCGGGATGAACTCATATTGTGCTTTGACGCAGTCAAACGCTGCTCGTAACAGAGTAGTTATAAAGGCTGTGATTGGGTACGAGATGACTCATGCTTTGGGATGTGAGTGACAGATATGGGATTTTGTCCCTCTCTAACAAGAGAGTGATATCACTGGGCCCCTCGATAAGTAAGACTGTTAAATGCATGGCCGTGCTCAAATAATTGATAGAGTATCAATTGATTTGACTGGACAGTTTACTTTGAGATCGAGAAAGCATATGATTAATTATATAAGATTGACAAGTGTACCATGTCTTATGATTAATCATGATATCAAAGAGACAAAAGGGAATATGACATTCTATAAATAGGTATTGGATCATTCCAATCATATTAATTGGGTAGTCATAAAGGCTTGCTAGAGTCCGCTTATGACTTATAAGGATATTATGGTAATCTCCTTATTGCCAATTAATATGAACCTATGGGGTCACACACAAAGAGCAAAATGAAGTTCATCTTTTCGGGTATAAATTATTATTGGATAATAATTTATGAATGAGAAAGAGAATAAATATATATATAATGATATATATATATTTATATATATATATGTATATATAAATATTAATATGATTAATATTGCATAAAGTATGCTACATATTATAATTCAATTATATAGAGATATAATTAATTATAATATCAAATATACATATGTGTATGATGGAGAATGGAATTGATTTAATATTAATTGAGAATTAATATTAAGTTGTGTGGGTTAATTTATAATTATAACTAATAAGGGTATTAAGTTATAATTATAATTTAATGGATATAAAAGGAAGTTTTATAACCTAAAATCTTTAACCCTAGCCTACACATAAGATGCAGATTTTCTGCAGCCTCTAAGGAGCCAGCCGACTTCACCCTTCTCCATCACCCAAGGTTTTCGAAACTTTGGCCTTCTCTCGTTCGAAGAATCGTTCTTCAATCCCGGCGCTAGCATGCGGTGAATGAATTGCTCCGTGTGGATCAACCGTAGAGGGAAGCTACTTTGGTTCCTAATTGATTCAAAACCTACAAAGAATTAAGGTAATTCTTTAACCCTCCTTCCAATTCAATGTAATGTACATGGGTCCTTGGTGGGGATTAATCCTTTTATTTCCGCTGCGTTTTGTTTTGTGCGAGCAATTCCCCAACAGTGGTATCAGAGCCACTTGTGCATTGGTTGAATTGGATTTGTTATTTTGATTAGATCAAAATGCATGTTAGGGTTTGTGTGTTTTGATTTAGGGTTCTTTTGTTGTTGTGAATAACAAATTGAAATTTGATTTCAATGTTGATCATTATGAATGATTTGTTCTGTTATTGTGAATAACTATTTTGAATTGATTTGGAATTGATCATTGTGAATGATGTGTTTCTTCAATTGTTTTGCTCATTCGTGCACTGGAAATCGTTTCCAGATATGAGTTCAGTTCCGAACTCGTCGGCATGCAGGTGCTGCACGCCGTGTTAACATGCTGTGCACGCCGTGTGCTGTCTTTGCACGGCGTGCAACTGGAAATTGTTTCCAGTATTGGCTTTCAGTTCGGAACACGACGGCGTGCAGGCTCTGCACGCCGTGCAAACATGAAGTGCACGCCGTGTGATGGTTTGGCACGGCGTGCAACCGGAAATTGTTTCCGTGTGTGCTGAGACACAGCGAGGAACACGGCGGCGTGCAGGTGCTGCACGCCGTGCAAACCGGTTTTGCACGCCGTGTTCCCTTGGTGCTGCCGTGTAGAAATTGTTTCTACACATTTAGCCTTTTCAAATCAATTCCTCAATGCAATAAGATTGTATTTTGCCTTTGAACCCTAAATCTTGTAGATGTAAAATTATTGTGATAATTTTATGCATGGTGTTGTGGTATGGTTTTGCACCCCGTGGATGTTTTTTTGTTTTCTTTTGGTTTTGGTGGATGTAAGGTTTTATAAATACGGCCTGCGAGTCGTTTGTATTTATGTAACCTTATTTTTCTAGATAAATTGTATAGGATGCAATTTATTGTTTGTAAATTTTATTTTGCTAGAAAATTGTATAGGATGCAATTTTGTGTAATATGTAAATCCATGAGATGGTGCCAAGGAACAAAGACGTGAAGACGGATCCAAGGGATGCGGTTTTGCTGTGACCATGCGATGATTACAACCACCTAGGAAATGACCTGTTGATTTTCATATTGGCCTGTGAAAATCAATGTAGATAAAACCATACCATAACACGGTCTTTCGAGTCTATTGCATGTTTTATATTTTGATGCCATGTGATGCCATGCTAAGTATGATATATGCATGCTAGATGAATGTATGACATTGGATGCCATGCTAGAATTAATATTAACTTAGAAAGATTAATGTTAATGCCATGTATTGTATGAGATACATTTTAATCACAGGAATTAATAAACCCTAAATAAACTTATGAAGTTTATATTTTTGCCACCCAATTACGTATAACACTAGTCAAGTACTATGTTCGCATCATGGTAGCCACGCCAAAGCGGGTACGCATGTTGTGACCTTAGCGAAGCGATAATATGAGAAATGGTGATTCTCATTGTGTTGTAATTGGTTTAACAAAGGGTTAATCAAAACGGTGTTTGAGCCCGAGGCAAAGATGAGATGAGTAACATACAATTAAATATGATATATGATATCATGCATCTCATAAATTAGAAGAGTTGCATAATGATGCAATTGGCAAAGAAGTGCACATCCAAAATATGTTTAAATGGTTTAAAGCATGATTTTGAGTCTTTGCCTACCGAAATTATATTTAATCATAGGGACATGCCAAAGCAGTGCTATGGTTAAGTATGGATTTTGGATCTTCACCCACTTAAATATTTTAAAGGGTTTTATAATTTAAGTGGGAGCATTTAAATAAAAATCTTTACACGCTTTATTATAGTTATGATTGCTATTACCATGATCTCGATTGTTATTGAACTTTGAGAATTGTTCTCAAATCAAAAGGAATCATATGTTCTCAATAATCCTTTTGCCCAATGAACCACTAGCAATTGTAACATGAGTATAAAAGATGCTTACTTGAAGCATCGAAGGGACTCTGTTTAAAATTTATTATCTTACACTTGCCACCAATTCTTCCGCACGTGGAAGTTTTACTTGAGGTATATGATACATCACAAATGGAAATGTTCCATCAGTTAGTGAGCAAGAAAAGATAAGTGTTTGAGGCAACAATTTCTCATTGGCCTCCAAAAGGCATTAAGATGTGATCTTGAATTCATTAATTGATAGTCATTGGTGATGAACTATCATTTGAATGACATGGAGAAAATTGTGAATTAGTTGCATAGGATGCAAAAGAATGTTAAGTTATCCATAAAGGATAAGCCCGCCTCGAATTGTGTGCTTATGGTTCAAAAGGAAAAGGATAAAAGGAAGGTCGAAAAGCATAAAGACCGAAAGGTTCGGGTGAAACATGTTTTAAAGGCCAAAGCTGTTGGCATAGAGAGATCTCCAAAAGAAGGGTGTTGCCATTTCTAGAATGAATCGTTCATTAGAATGGAAATAGTAAACTCTGTTTGGAGAACTATAAGAAGATGAAAGGCAGTAAGACTGCTACCTTAAGTATTTATTAATTATTCTACTTTTGTTTCTATATCAAAGGTATTAGATACCAGTTATGGATCTCATATTAGTGGAATATGAAGAATCTTAACTTGAATAGAAACCTTATAAAGGTGAAGGTAGAATACGAATAGGCAAGAGAAGCAAAGGTTGTTACTCGAAGGTTATGAACCTTTTACATAAAAGTTATGAACTTTGGTTAAAGGTTATGAACTTTTACATGTAAGTTATGAACTCTTGTTGCCTATTGAGCTTATTGGCTTAAGTAAACAAATGTTGTTTATTTTATAATTGTGAATTATAAGCTTTATAAAGACATGATTATGAAATACAGATTTACATAATTGTCTTTATATGTGAAGCCCATCTGTAACATAAATACTGTAAGGATCGAATCAAATAGTTTGATTCAACCTATTTTGGCAGTATCGTCTTGGAGGCATAAGCAAAGTCGCATTACGAAACTCCATGAGAATGGACTTTTGGATTCATGAGATTATGAATCATCTTGAATCATGCGAATGTTGTTTATTGTAAAAGATGACAAAAGGTTTTCTTTGCTAAAAGTAGTCAAAGAACAATCGATTTATTAAGCATTATACATGTGGATGTATATGAATTATAAATCAACTGCTAAAGGAGGTTCTAATACTTCATTACTTTCATGGAACTTTTCACTAGATAAGAGTATCTAATGAAACACGAGTTTGGAACTTTTGGAATGTTCAAAAGCTTGTAAAATGAAGTATGAAGTATCTTGACAAGATAGTAAAGTCACTTAGATATGATCCAAGTGCTGAACATTTGAGTCAAGATTTTGACAATCATCTTAGGGGTTGTGGGACTGTCTCACAATTGACTCCTCCAAGTACGCCACAAAGTATGTTGTGTCGAAAAGGGAGTAGTCGAACTCTATACAGATATAGTTCAATCTATGATGAAGTCAAGTTGATCATCGTTTTCTCGAAAATATGCCATTAAAGCAGCTGTGTATATTGTTCCGTCTAAAATAATTCATGAATCAACATATGAGATATGGTTGGGTAAGAGACCCAAGTTGTTTCATTGAATAAGTTTAGGGCTGTAAAGCTTATTTCGAATAAGTTGGCACCTAAATTTAAATGTCGTATTGTGGATTACTCAAAAGGAAAGTAGGAGTTGTTACTCCTGTGTTTCTTTGGGATACAAAGTAGTTGTAGCTAGAAATGGTTTCCCCTTGAAAAGGGAGTTAATTTCTAGAAGAGTTAGTGGGAGTAAAGTACACCTACAAAACTCGTAATTCACAAAGTGACATTAACGTTGAAGAGGAACATGGAAATGGTTTCATGATCATTGTTGAACTTACACAAGTCCAATGAAAGTCTAGTAGAATACGACATGAATAGGAGAGATATGGATTTCTCAAAATCATGATGTAGTTTTACTAGATTGGAATAAGTCTTCTTTTATGAAGAAGCAATGTTAGATTTTGAATCTAATATGTGACTTGATGCTACAAAGGTTGAAGATAAGTCCATGTCTGACAATCAAAGTATAGACTTTGATAAATCTTTTAGAAGATGCATATGCAATGGTTGCAAGTGAGTTTTCAAATTGAAAACCGACATGAATGGTGATCTTCAAACTTATAAAGCACGACTAGTGACAAAAAGGGGTTATAAACAAGTTCATAGTAGTGACTATGAGGATACGAACAAATTCATAGTAGGACTATGATAAAATCCTTTTTCGTCATTAATCATGATCAAGTCAAATTGAGTTCTTGTTGCCACATCCGCATAATATGATTATAAAATATGGCAAATGGATATTAAAATCTGTTTTCTACGTGAAAACATGATTGAGGATGTGTACGTGACACAACCCAAAGTTTTTGGGCATCCAAAGAATTCAAATAGCGTATGCAAGTTTTCAAAGATTCTCATAAGGATCGAAACATGCATCAAATAGTTGGAATCATAGTTTTGATAAAGAAATCAAATGGTTTGATTTTATCAAAAGGATGATGAATCTTGTGTTTCAAAAGGATCAGTGGGAGCATATCGGTATTCCTAATGCTATATGTGGATGACATATGGCTTGTTGGAAATAACATTCTTACCTTGCAAGAAATAAAATCTTGGCTAAGAAAGTAATTTCGGTTAATGTTATAAGCATGACTGCCTGTATTCTTGAAATTGGAATCTATACAGATAGATCTAAAAGAATGTTTTGGCTTAAGTCAAAGCATTGAAAGCGTTCAATGTAAAAGACTTAATAGAAGCTTGCTTATGTTAACTGTGTAAATAGTTGCACATATACAACTGATTGCAATTAGTTGCAATATATCAGTCGAGATCTAGTATTCTCTTAAAAAGAGATGTTATGATTTTGAAAGGTTCAAAATAAAACGATATAGCTAAATATCTATAATAGTAGTCAAAGTATATTGTTACATATGATGTAAAGGAAATTTTGGATGAAGAAGTTCATCACAAAATGTTGTGTTTTGTTCTAAGCATTGCTTATCCTGTGAGACTATTGTAGGGACAATAGTTCAATGCGTAAGAACCTTGTATGACACAAGCATATACTTAGGCGTTTCTCACTAATTTAGAGAGGCTGTCTCTAAAAAGAGAGTGAAAATGTGTAAAGTAGCAACGGAAGTGAAAATTAATAATTCACTGACAAAGACTCTCGCACGAATGAATACATGAAAGTCATGTAGGTCAATGGGTATAAGATACATGTATGATTGGCCATAGTGCAAGTGGGAGATTGTTGGAGATTGTGCCCTAAGGCCAATATTGGATTATGTAATTTGACTTCTAAGATTAATCTAGTGTAGATTAATATTATCATTTATGTTTGTATGTTAGCATTTATGATAAGTATCCATGAATAAATCGTGTTATTCTAAATATCCCTAGTCGATTGTTATTATGGGAATAATAACAAACTAAGACTAGTGTGAGTGATAATGGATATTCATAAGATGAATATAGTGTATACAGATACAGATTATACTCACGGGTAATATGTTAGAGAACATGTTACTGGAGACCCACTATGAGATCAAGTTCATGGTCATGTGTCACAACTGATCTTGATTATAGTAGTGTCATTAGCTGATTCCTTTGACCTGAGGTCACCATTGATTCCGGGATGAACTCATATTGTGCTTTGACGCAGTCAAACGCTGCTCGTAACAGAGTAGTTATAAAGGCTGTGATTGGGTACGAGATGACTCATGCTTTGGGATGTGAGTGACAGATATGGGATTTTGTCCCTCTCTAACAAGAGAGTGATATCACTGGGCCCCTCGATAAGTAAGACTGTTAAATGCATGGCCGTGCTCAAATAATTGATAGAGTATCAATTGATTTGACTGGACAGTTTACTTTGAGATCGAGAAAGCATATGATTAATTATATAAGATTGACAAGTGTACCATGTCTTATGATTAATCATGATATCAAAGAGACAAAAGGGAATATGACATTCTATAAATAGGTATTGGATCATTCCAATCATATTAATTGGGTAGTCATAAAGGCTTGCTAGAGTCCGCTTATGACTTATAAGGATATTATGGTAATCTCCTTATTGCCAATTAATATGAACCTATGGGGTCACACACAAAGAGCAAAATGAAGTTCATCTTTTCGGGTATAAATTATTATTGGATAATAATTTATGAATGAGAAAGAGAATAAATATATATATAATGATATATATATATTTATATATATATATGTATATATAAATATTAATATGATTAATATTGCATAAAGTATGCTACATATTATAATTCAATTATATAGAGATATAATTAATTATAATATCAAATATACATATGTGTATGATGGAGAATGGAATTGATTTAATATTAATTGAGAATTAATATTAAGTTGTGTGGGTTAATTTATAATTATAACTAATAAGGGTATTAAGTTATAATTATAATTTAATGGATATAAAAGGAAGTTTTATAACCTAAAATCTTTAACCCTAGCCTACACATAAGATGCAGATTTTCTGCAGCCTCTAAGGAGCCAGCCGACTTCACCCTTCTCCATCACCCAAGGTTTTCGAAACTTTGGCCTTCTCTCGTTCGAAGAATCGTTCTTCAATCCTGGCGCTAGCACGCGGTGAATGAATTGCTCCGTGTGGATCAACCGTAGAGGGAAGCTACTTTGGTTCCTAATTGATTCAAAACCTACAAAGAATTAAGGTAATTCTTTAACCCTCCTTCCAATTCAATGTAATGTACATGGGTCCTTGGTGGGGATTAATCCTTTTATTTCCGCTGCGTTTTGTTTTGTGCGATTAATTCCCCAACAGGATCAGCTTAGAGGACTACTCTGGGACTACTGGGGTTCGACCCACTCTTCGAATTGGGCTTTATTTGCGCCCTTTGGCTTGCGGTATCTCAGGTTTTACACCACTTTGACTCTGAACCGGGTCTTCTTGGATGCAGCTGTCAGCTTTTGGGATCCAATGGATCATGTCTTTCGCTTCTCCGGTCAGGAGTTATGCCTCTTGACAGAGGAGTTTAGTGCCATCCTCTGTGTCCCCTGCCCCCGACGGGTCCGGTTAGCTGTTCCCGACCCAGACTCCGGTGTTGTTCTTACTTTTCTGAGCTAGTTCGCTCCAACTGTAGCAGGCCTGGGTCATGCGCTTACTGATAGGTCTATTTCTCCTAGACTCAGTCTTTCTGTCATTGCTGACTTATGTTTTGCTTTATCTCCCACTGCCCCTAACTGGGCTCCGCTGATGAGTTTGTTACTGATGGCTTGCTATCTGTGCGAGTCCCAAAATCATACTTGTAGCCTTAGGCTGGCTTTGGTAGTGACTCAAATGGCTCAGGGTGCATCTTCTATGGGGGTTGTCTTGGCTGAGACCTTAATCCACTTAGATTCCATCCATTCTAATTCTCCCATCGAGAGTTGTGGATCTCCTTTTCTACTTCAGGTATGCTTCGGTACTGCACTTTCTGAATTCACATATTCACTACACCTTTACCCTGACTAAACCACATGCAGATCTGGCTGTTGGAGAAGTTGTGTCTCCTGAGCCCTCCTCCACCTCATCTGAGATATGCTCTAAAGCACTATCGGTCTCGATGCATCGAGCTCCCAGACTTCGGTTTCATGTCCATGGAGCACTGGTTCGACTGGCTAAGGAGGCGGTCCGATGCCTCTATCCGATGGGTCTGCCCTTGGTGGGATATCACTGATGTGACTACTGAGACTTGGGCCGGGGGTGTTCAGCTACTTGGATTGACACACGTGACCTTCTATTCTCTTGCTCAGCTGTGCAGACAGTACGGACAACTGCAAAGAGTCCCCCAATCCTTGTGTACTACTGAGTGTGGGGTATTTACACCGCAGTGGCCTCGGCATGTGCAGCACTAGTGGATGCACCCTACCCATACTAAGATTCTGAGGTATGACAATCTTGCAGCCGTGGAGATAGATGCTTGCTATAGGGCTTGGCTGACAGATCTGATTGGTTAGCCCACTAGGCGTGGGCGTGAGGGGCTGACGTTGCGGTACCTCAGTCTTTAGCTGATTAGGATCAGAGTTGGTTATTGTTGTATGACTTTTATTCTTTCTCTTTTTTTTTTTGTCTTTTTTTTTCTTGTCCTAACTTTTGCATAGGTCGCTCTTTTTTGGGTTTTCGGCCTATCGAACTATCTTTATTTTTGCCTGAACTGCCCTTTTGGGTTTTCAATTCAGCAGACTTTTTTTTTTTTTTTTTTGCATCCTATATACATGTTCAATTGATGGATATAAGATGTGTAAAAGGTATAAAGACAAATATGCACAAAATAATCTAAATTGCAATTAAACTCGGAACATTTAAACGAACAGAATTGAACATTCATTCATTCATTGATAGATAATGTTTTAGCACAATGTACATCAAATGATGAAATGAAACTATGGACAGAATCATTGATGGTATACATCTCGAATGAACCCACGTTTGCCACCAACCGGTCTTTGCAGATTTTTCAGATGATGGTCCTCACCTCTCTGTCCTAACTTTTGCATGGATCGCCTTTTTGGTTTTCGACCTATCGGACTGTCCCAATTTTTACGTGGATTGCCTTTTCAGTTTTCAATCCATCAGACCTCTTTTTTTTTTTTTACACGTAGTAGTGTTTCAGCTTGTCCTGGTTGATGGGGTTGACAAATTCATTCCCGTCCATATCCATAATCTTTGCAGCACCCTTTGAAAGTACCCTCTTGATTACATACGGACCTTCCCAGTTCGGTTTAAATTTCCCTCGTACATCCATGTTGGTCTGTTTCATCTGTTTGAGTATCAGATCCCCAGCCTTGAATGGACACTTCTGATGACGAACCTTGTTGTTGTATGTCCTAGCCATCCGTTGTTGATACATTTGCAACCAGTCTAAGGCCAAAAGACGCATTTCATCTATCATTGCTAGCTGTTCATGTCTCGACTGAAGCCAATCAGACTCTGGCAACTGTGCCTCCATAACCACTCTTAATTATCTGATTTCCATCTCTACTGGTAATACTGCTTCCATCCCGTAAACCAATGAATATGGAGTTTCCCCGGTAGGGGTTCTGATGCTTGTCCGGTATCCCCACAAAGTCAAGGGTAGCATGTCGGCCTAATCTCTGTAGGTCACCACCATCTTTGACATAATCTTCTTAATGGATTTATTGGCCACTTCCACCTCCCCATTGGCTTGTGGGCGATACGGGGATGACCTATGGTGCTCGACCCCCTTCTCTTGGAATAACTGTGCCGTCACCCCTTGGAATTGTACCCCATTGTCGGTCACGACATGATGAGGGATCCCATATCTTGCAAAGATGTTCTTTTCTAAAAATTTGGCCATTTTCTTAGCGGTGATATTTGCAAATGATTCTGCTTCGACCCACTTAGAGAAATAATCCACAACTACAACAATGAATCGGCGACCATTTGAGGCAGGCAGCCTTATCTCTACAATTATATCTATACCCCAAGCTGCAAACAGCCATGGAGTCGAAGATGCTTGAAGTTCAAGTGGGGGGAGATGATTGAGGTCTCCATACACTTGACATTCATGGCATTTCTTAACTTCCTCGATACAGTCAGCTTACAGAGTAAGCCAAAAGTATCTTTGTCTTAGTATTTTCTTTGCTAGGGCCAATCCATTCATGTGCAGACCACACGCACCACAGTGTATCTGTTTCATAACCATGACTGCCTCTTCCTCCGTGAGACACTTCAGAAGAACTCCGTTAGTTGTCCTTTTGAAAAGTTGATTCTCAAATATCCGGAATTGCGCTGCCAACCTTCTGAGGGAAACCTAATTGGACTCATTGGCATCTTCGGGGTACTGACCGTTCTGAATGAACTGTAGAATATCATAATACCAGGGGCATGCCTCAATAGTTGCGACCATGTTGACTGACAAATAGCATGGATTCTGAGCAATTTCCAAGATGACTGGCTGTATTGGTTGTTTTCGGGGACCTTCCCATATTGATGAAGTCTGCCATCTAATTCTCCTCCCTCAGCACATGTCGAAATTCACACTGACTAAATACCTTCGTCCTTTCCCAAACCATCTCGAGAAAAGGCCGGAGTGATTCTTCTTTTATTTCCCAGTCTCCGGTAACCTGCCGAATCACCAAAGCTGAGTCCCCAATGACTAACACCTCATTGGCCCCTAATGCGATCAGGGCATCAATACCAAAGAGACATGCTTCCTACTCTGCCCCATTGTTTGTCACTTAAAAGGTAAGTCGCCTTGCTAGGGGAATGATTTCCCCTTCCGGCGTAGCAATGATTACCCCCAAGCCTACGCCGTGTTTATTCACTGCCCCATCAAAATACATCACCCCTCTGTTGGACTCTTCTTCTATCACTGCCAATTGTTGGTTGGGGAATTTTAAGTTCTCCACATAGTCTGAAGCTATTGGCTGATTGGCTAGAAATTCTACTACGGCTCTCCCTTTAATTGTCTTTCTTGTCACATATTCTATGTCGAATTCTGACAACAAAAGTAGCCACCTTGATAACTTCCCCACTAGCACTGGAGCTTGGCATAAGTACTTAATGGAATCCACCTCGGCTACCGCCTAAACCTTATATGATTAGAAGTAGTGCCTTAACTTCTTTGTCAACCATACCATAGCCGCACAGGTCTTCTCTACTATCGTATACCTAGTCTCATACTCTAGTAGCTTCTTGCTCAAGTAATAGATCGCATGTTCGCGTCCATCCTCTTGCTCTTGCACCAACATAGCTCCTACGGAAGTTTCTTCAATGGCTAAGTACAGAATCAAAGGCTTGTCTAGTATTGGAGGTTTTAGAACTTGAAGGTTCATCAAATAAGCTTTAATCTTGTCAAAGGCTATCTAACACTGCTCATTCCACTTTACGGGCTGGTTCTTCTTCAGTAGCCTGAAAATTGGCTCGCAAACTGTCGTCAACCTTGCAATAAACAGACTGACATACTATAGTGAACCCAAGAACGACCTTACTTCTTTTTCTGACTGCGGTGCCAGCATTTCCCTGATGGCCTTAACTTTATCAGGATCCATTTCGATTCCCTTTTGGCTGACTATATGACCAAGTAGTTTCCCAGAAGTTACCCCGAATACACACTTCTTAGGGTTGAGGCGAAGATTGTACTTCTCGATTCTGGTTAGAAATCTATCCAGGATAGCTGGGTGCTCTTCCCGTGTCATTGATTTCACCAACATATCGTCCACATAAACCTCGACCTCCTTATGGATCATATCGTGTAGAAGTGACTACCCGCTGATAAGTTGCCCCGGCATTTTTCAACCCAAAAGGCATAACCCTGTAGCAGTAAACTCCCCATTCCGTGATGAAGGCCATTTTCACCTTATCGATCACATTCATCAAAATCTGATTATACCCAGAGAACCCATCCATGAAGGAGTACATAGCTGCTCTGGCAGCACTGTCGATCAGAACGTCAATATGGGGAATTGGAGAGTCATCTTTGGGAGATGCCCTATTCAGATCTCGGTAATCCACACAGACCCTTACCCGACCATCTTTCTTTGCAACCGGCACGATGTTGGCTAACCATTCTGGGTACTCTACTACTTCTAAGAACTTGGTTTTTATCTATTTGGCTACTTCTTCCTTAACCTTTTCAGCCCATTCTGGTTGAAGTCATCTGAGTTTCTGCTTAACTGGTTTCATTTTTGGATCTATCGGGATTTTGTGCTCTGTAATTTCCCTGTCAACCCCAGGCATGTCATCATAGGACCAGGCGAAGGCTTTGACTGGTTTTTGCAAGATTTTTACAAGTTCTTTTCTCTCATCAGGCGTGAGGTCTTTCAAGACGGATACCATCTTTGGTTCATCATCTGTCCCTAGGTTCATTTCATGCAATGATGCATCATATATGCTAAAGACATTAAATGAATGTTTGTATGTATGCATAGTTCCATCCGAAAAACATCACACAAGTAAGCAAAATCAGATTTTATTGCATTGTGTGCCTTGTAGGCAGAATTGTTCACATCAAAAATAGAAAAAGTAGATACATTCAAAAAAGTTTCCATCCTCCACATACGAAGGGTCTTCATCAACAACAGCATAGTCGAACTCTTCAAAACAGGTACCCCAGGTCTCCTTCGAAGTCTTCCTTTTGCTTCTCGTTCAGCCCTTCCTCTAGCATCTCAGCCTTGCCCCTCATGACCAGCTTAGTGAGCTCTTTCACTGCTTCCTCCACTAGCTCTTCATGTGTCCTCTTAGCAGGTGGTGCTTTCTTTTCTAAACCCCTGTTTGGCCTCATCAAAATCGATAGTGCCTTTGTAATGGCCCCCATAGCCACTTCCATCTAGTTCCTCACCAGGACAGTCTTCTTGAAAGCTTCTCCTTTATCCCCGAATTCAGTCCTGACTTGGTCGACAACTTTCTGATTCTGAACCTTCTTGCTCTCACCCCTAGCTCCGGCTCGCACCATGCTCACAACAGGCTCCATTCCATACTTGCTGAAATCAACCACATCAGCAAAGATTTCAAATCCCAGGAGCTGACCTCCCTCGATAGTTATCGGCTCAGGAGTCCCGTCATACACTGATTCTGTAGCCCGGATGAAAGTGTCTACCAGGTTCACATGCTTTCGCTCTTGCTTGGACCTTCCTTCTTGATACCCCCAGCCTAAACTGTCTATATTTGCTAGCCTTAATATTAAATTCAGGGATCCTTTGTTGCTTGGCCCTTAATCCCTTTCCCGGTTCGTAATTCTGCTTGGCGAAATACCTGTGAATCCAGTTCGAAAACTCAGGCTTATCAGAGATCATAGCAACCTAAAACCCCGTCATCGGCTGCTCAGTGGCACTTAATGCAGCCACTACAGAAGGTTCATCTGCTTCAACTATTACTACTTTCCCATCAATCAAGAATTTCACCTTTTGATGCAAAGTTGATGGAACTCCTCCTAGAGCATGGAACCATGGCCTCCCTAAGAGCATAGAGAAGGTGATAGGAATGTCGATCACGGTAAATAGTACCTTTGATTTGACCTCCCCCACTTTAACTTCAGTCTCGAAGGTTCCCAACATAGCTCTTTTGCTATCATCATAAGCCCTAATAATGGTGTTGGACCGATAAAAAGCTTCAGCACTCACCCCCAAGAAAGGCAGGATCTGAGAAGGACAGATATTCAAGGCTGAGCCGTCATCCACCATCACACTCAGCATCACCTTATCCATGACTTCCACCCTTAAGTACAGAGCTTTGTTATGATTAACCCCTTCGGGCGGGAGGTCCTCTACCCTAAAACTGATCTCCGGGGCCTTGTTGGCCTTCAAATCCACTCCCTGGATCATTACACACACCTCATCAGGGGACATATTGGGGTTGGCATCCATCTCCATCAATTGTTTAACCACCGCCTCTCGGTGCCTCTTCGATTCCATAAGCAGGTGCCACACACTAGCGCGAGCCGGTGTCCTTTTCAGTTGGTCCACCACCATGTCTTCTTTCTTGGCTATGGGAGGTGATTGGACAGTATCATTCTACATCGGTGTAGTGTTCCTCCTTAAGGGTGCCGGAGGTGGTGCTTTGGTAGGTTGATAAACCCTACCGCTTCTTGTAATGTGCATCACCGGCCCATCTTTCTCTATCACAGTCCCCCTCTTTGTCTCCACAGGATAAACTGGCTTTGACTTTTGAATCTCAAACTCATCATAATCGTCATCTGCTTCAAATTCATCTAAATCGATGGGACCTGGCTTGTCCCTTAGTGCTAAACTCTACTCTTCAACTACCCCTGGCTCTTCCTCCTTTTCCACCAGCACAGCTCGTAAACTCGGATTCGCCTTAATGATTTTGGCGAACATATAATTGGCTGGCAGACCTGACTGCACCATGTTCACCTGACTTCCAAAGGTAGGGAGTGGGTTTTTCTGCACATTCGGCTTTAGAGCTAGCTCTACTATCTTGCCATCTATGACCAGCTGTTTGATGGCTTTAATCAGTTGGGTGCACTCATTTGTACGGTGACCCGCCATCACATGGTAAGAACAAAAATTCTCTTTATCTGCCTCAACTGGAGGCGAGAATGGCCTCAGACTTTGTAACAACCCGGCCTTCCTACACTTGGCAAAGATTCGACTGACTGACTCATCCTGTTCACTGGTAATTCTCGGAACACTCAGCCTCCCTTGATTCACAGCAGCCACTTCTGCCTCTTTAATAGAAGCTGCCTTCGGTGCCGCCTTTGAGCTAGACCCCACTGTATTTGTCTTAGAACTGACACTCTTATACCCTTGGGAGTACCCTTGATTGTTTTTATAAGAGCCCGAACTCTGTCTACCCCTCTGCTCTTCTTCCTTGTATCGTTTGATACGCTTAGCAAACTCCATGACCTCATTAAAGGAATGGAACCTCTTGAGCTTCATCTTTTCCTTATATTGGGGCAGGCTACCATCCACAAACTTTACAATCAAAGACTCCAACTTCGGTGCCCCATCCACCAAAACCTGTACATCCATCCACCGTTTGTAATAAGCCGGGAAGGACTCATTCGGCTTGTGGCGAATTCTCTCTAAATCCTTGAGAGTTGTCTTAACTTGGGTGTTGTAAGCATATTACTTCACAAAGGCATCAACTAAATCTTCCCAGGTGGAATGGGTATACAAGGGCATCTTCATGTACCACTTTGCTGCAGCACCCCTCAGAGTAGTAGGAAATAAGTGCAAAAGATGACCTTTTCCAATCCCCATGCTGGTCATCAACCTCACGTAGCTATCCAAATGGGCTTCTGGTGGTCCTTCCCTGGTGTAGGGAGGAAGGAAGGTATGGCACATGAAAACCAGCCAGAAGTGGTCCTTCTACATCAGCCACCAATGTGCCAGGATCGGCACACTTTATAAGATTAAAGTGGACCATCTCCTTCAGCTTGGGCATCATAGCATCTATGTCAGAAAATTTTTGATTGAGCCATTTCTCCAGCATTGACTCAATCGAGGCTTCCCTCACCTTCTCAAAAGCCTCATCACCCTTCGGACTGACGGTCTGACTGTGAGCACGGGTTTTTTCCTGACCTCGGTGATGAAAGCTACTGTTACCTTTTTCACAGATAAACGTGAATCAGTTTTGGACCAACTGGGATAATGTCAGAAATTTCTCGGATAGCCCGAAGGTGTGTGACAAGTCCTAATACGGAACCCCAAAGAAGTTCGAGTGAGTATTTAAGAGAACTATGGAAAAGAATGAAAAATAAGTGAAAATGGCCTTATTTGGACATTACAGCCGCGCGGCTGTAGTCTACAGGGCGCGGCTATAATCATCATATTTCCTTTTTTTGTCTAAATCAGTATTTAATTCGGTTGTTAAGCAAAATAGGCATTTTTGTCACTACAGCCGCTTGGCTGTAACCTACAGCCATGCGGTTGTAAGTGTTATTTTTTCTTTTTTGCCGAAATCAGCAATTAATTCTAATTTAATGCCAAAACAGGAGGTATTTAAACATCATAATCCGAGATTAGGGTTAAGGGAAGCAGAAAACAAAAAAAAAAAAGAAAAAAGAAAAAGAGGATTTTGAAAGAAAAAAAAAAAAGAGAAAGACCATCACTTAGATTTTTCCCTAGGGTTCTTCAGACAATTGGGGAAAAAAAGAGAGTTTGACCTAAAGAAAAAAAAAAGAAAACAAAAAATAATCTCAATAGAACACATAATAATCAACCCTTCAATCTTCTTCGGGATTCCGTTCAGGCTTCGGAAACCGCGCTTTGTTCGGGTTGTTCGTGACTACAAGAGTTTCTGGCATCCGAATCCATTTTTCATGGTCCAAGTACTGGAACACAGACAAGGGTAATCTTCTGCAAGGCCTTAGAAATCAGTTTTGATCATTCTGGTTGTGATTTAATTGCATGTTTTGATTTTTTTACAATTTTTGGGAGTTTTTCCAGTTACAGCCGCCCCACTCATGATCACAGCCACTCGGCTGTAACCTACAGCCACGCGGCTGTGACCTATAGGTGCACGGCTATAATCTTCTGATTACAGCCGCTCGGCTGTAACCTACAGGGGTAGAAGCTCCAATTGCCCCAAATCGATCGATAACACTCCCACATTTCAATTAAATATGTTTTTCATACTTGTTATCGGTCCAATTACATCCCCGCATACTTAGATTCCATGTTCTTTGTTTTTTTAATGGATGAATGTGGTAAAATTTGGTGATTTTGGATGATTACAAATTTTCGGATTTGATTCGATCCTTTTTGGTCGTTTCTATTGGTTTTAATGTTTTTCCAGAAATCCCAGATCGCCCAAAATCCTCAAACTTTGCAAAACAATTTTCGAAAAAGCAAAAAGTACACTGGAATCGATTCTGGAACCTTACAGCCACGCAGCTATAAGCTACAGGGGCACGGCTGTAATCTACAGCCATGGCTGTAGTTGAGGCAGAATTACAGTTTTGCCCTTTTGGGCCCTAAATTTGTAATTTTGCATTCTTTTCTCATTCAAAAATGAATTTTGGCGTGTTTGCATACTTTTGGATCCTAGATGGAAGTTTGATTTAGGCCCACACACGAACAGGACCCCCGAGTCCTAGGATATCCGGCCTACTAAAGTTGGAAAAGTGCATGTAAATGAACCAAACCGCTTTTAAAATTGGTTTCTCATCCTTAAAACCTACAGGGCGTTTAAAAAACCGTTTTCCAGGTCTAACCGGGCCGACCGGTCGGGTCGACTCAGTTACCCCCTTTGCATGATCCCGTTTCCTAAAATACCCCTATTCTGTCCTATATGAGTCCTTGGTGTGATTTATTTATCTGTGCTAACCATATTTGGATGCAGCTTTTATTTTTGCTTTATTGTTATTTTTGAATGTATTTTATGGATTAAATCGTGTATCTAGGTGATTGTAATTTTTTAGATCATCGTGTATGATAGGCGGTTGTAAAAGGTGAGGATGAGAGTTTTCTTTTCCTTGGGTTGTATAATTTGGCCTCTGATTTACTTTTCCGTAGTTTTATTTTTCCGCACTTTATTTTAGTATTTATATTTATGTCATTTGCATGAGCATTGGTTAATAATTAAAGGAAGATAAAATTGGTAGATTTAAGTGAATGAAATGTCGTGTTATGAAATAATAATTAAAAATAAGTGAGGATTAGTAGATATGTTGCCCGAACCTCGAATATCTGGATTAGGTACTACGTCTACACTTGGTAGGGAGCTGTACCGGAATTTCCCGGATGAGCTGATCCGGGTGGCGACTCTGTATCTAATCTCGAAATTCTTGTTTTGAGATCTTTAAGTTAAAATAGGAATTTTCTAAAAGCCTGTTTTCTAAAATTCATGTCTAAAATTAAGTTTTCTACAAAAAAAGACTTTTCCAATAAAATGAAAGGTTTTTATAAGAAAGATTAAAGACCGTTTTCAAAACCAAAACATCAAACACTCAAAAAGAAAATCCACGGTTCCTACTTCACCGCGCGTTCCGAAAAAGGTCGTCCACTCACAGTGGCGACTCTGCTGGGGATTAACGGTTCCTTCAAAAAAGTTTTCACAAAAACTTAAGGAACTTAGGCAACAATTGAAGTATATCCTCATTTATAGTTGATTCTTAAATCGTAACTCAATATTTCATTCACATTGCATAAAGCATGACATTTTCTCTTCTTAAATCCCTCCAACACTCATTTAAGCTTAGTTTATTTCCAAAGGTGACCTACCTCTTCCGCTAGGATTGGAGGCACCCGAGGGGGTAAACCCCTCATAGCCTTGTACAAACCCCTTCGTTTGAACCCTTTAGTGGGGAGAAGTGAGGAGTATATTTTCGCTATGGGAACCTGTATGACCCTTGGCTTGACTCATACCTTCATGTAATGGCCTAGCAACTTCCCCTTAGGATTACCAAAACATATACTTGAAAATGGACATTGAGAGTATGCCTTTGGTATCCCCCGTTGATGCCAAAGAGACCCAATACCTAGGAAGAATGCGAGACCAACCGAATGGAGGAATAAGGTTGGAAGGGTGAGCATATTCTTATGTGTGTGCTAACGTTTGCTCTATGGTTGTTTTATTTTCGACCTTTTCATATGACATAAACACGCATCATCCGTATGCCATATTCTAATCACTTTCCTTATGCAGCCATTTTAGAGCATCCTCATACGTGTGTGTTATGCTAACCATTTTTTTCGTGCAGCCATAATCTTTTTCCGTATGCCATTTTCATTTTGTGTGCTCATTGATTCATAAAGCATACACGACATCATCTTGTGTGTCATGCATCCTAGCCACAATTCTGTGTAGCCATTTGCATTTTTGTATGACATAGGCATCAACATCATTTCATTTCATTAAAAATGTAAGGATGTTCTAAGTATGCCCTTCACGACCGGTTTCATCTCATAACATATCGGGAGTCCCCAAGGCTACCCGTACTCCGCCTGTGCACTAGTTTGCATTTGGCCATCCATTACATTATTAGAAGACCACAACGATCTTAAGCTTGCATTCATGTGACGGACCACACGACATCATCACATCTTGATCATCCACATTTGGTGTCATAGAGACGCCTTAGTTTTGCTTGCGTGTTCTAATCCATATCGGATTGTTACATAACATCGACAACCCATTTGAGGTACTCCACGAGTGCCGAGCTAGTTTTCATATTAAGACATTTCATAGCATTCCTAAATCATGTAAGGTGTTCCATGAACACCGAAATGCTGTCCGTGTTTTGACTCGCACGCGACTTGTATGTGACATCACTTCATGTTAGATGCCATAAAAGCATCAAACGTCTGTCTGTGGGACGGTTCCCTCAAGACCATTTCATGTCATCACATTGACCTACAAATTGTCAAACTTTTGTCCGTGTGTCGGTACACATGCGACCATTTCACGACATCCCCTAGGTGCCCCAAAGGCACCGAACCTCTGTCCGTGTGATGGCTCGCACGCGACGTTATTGCATTGTCTTTTATGTAGCATAAGGTATACTTGGAACATCCGAAGCAAGAGAAAGAAAAGCACTAAAGCCATCTTCAGCATCATCCATATCCATGAGACATCATCCAAACATATGCATAAAAGTACCATTTAGAGTGTCAAGTCTAGGACCACGACATCCATCCGAAACTCTAATCTTATGTTGATTGTGCAGTTTGGAGTCGCATCTCGAGAAGGTTAGTTCGAGTTGAATCAGAACCAAACACCCCAATTTAGTTAGTTCAATCAAAACTGATCACCGTGGAGGGAATCAGTTTAGGGTCGGATTCAGACAGAGAGTTTGAAGTGCAGTTGCATACCCTACCAGTTGACAGTCAGGTTTTGTTGGAAGAGGTCGACGGAACAGAGATGGCTGAAGGAAATAACGGAAACAATTGGAACAATGGGAACAATGGAAACCTACCTTTTGACATGGATGCCTTTATGAGGAGCTTCTTAAGCTCGGATGAGTTCAGAGTCACTCTCAGGGAGCAAGTGCAGGTGGTGATGACCACCCTCCCTATTCAGGTCATCCAATCGGCCCAAACATCAAATGGTAGTAGGGGACAATAGTTTGTCCAAGTTACCAATAGTGCTGGAGGAAGTCTTCCCGGGGGGAATGGCCTAGTGGTGAACCAGAGGGAACCCGATCGGCGTGAGGCTGATGACCAGCATGGGGATTGGAAAGGGTCATTTATTGAACTTGTTTCCAACTACTCTGAGAGGTGCTGCGGTAAAGTGGTACATGAAGATGCCCATACACACTCGCTCCACCTGGGAGGATTTATCTGATGCTTTTGTGAAGCAGTATGCCTACAACACCTAGACTGAGACAACTCTTGAGGACCTAGAAAGGATCCGTCAGAAGCCGAATGAGTCTTTCCTGGCTTATTACAAACGGTGGATGGATATGCAGGTTTTGGTGGATAGGGCACCAAAGTTGGAGTCTTTGATTGTGAAGCTGGTGGATGGAAGCTTGCCCTAGTACAAGGATAAAATGAAAATGAAGAGATTCCATTCCTTCAATGATGTGGTGGATTTTGCTAAGCGTATTGAGCTGTACGAGGAAGAAGAGCAGAGGGGCAGACAGGGTTCAGGCTCCTATAGAAGCAACCAGGGGTACTCTCAAGGGTACCAGAGTGGAAGTTCCAAAACTACTATAGTAGGGTCTAGTTCAAGGACAACGCCAAAGGCAGCCTCTATTGAAGCTCAGAAGGCAGAAGTGGCTGCTGTGAATCAGGGGAGAGCAAGTGTCCCAAGAATTACCAGTCCGTGGGCTAAGTCAGTCAGCCATCTTTGCCAAGTGTAGGAAGGCAGGGTTGCTACAGAGTTTGAGGCCATTCTCGCCTCCAGCAGAGGCAGATAAAGAGAATTTTTATTCTTACCATGTAATGGTGGGTCACCGTACAAACGAGTGTACCCAATTGATTAAAGCCATCAAACAGCTGGTCACGGATGGCAAAATAGTAGAGCCGGCTCTGAAGACAAATGTGCAGAAAAATCCACTCCCCACCTTTGGTAGTCAGGTGAATATGGTGCAGTTGGGCCTGCCAGCCAACTATGCATTCGTCCAAATCATTAAGGCAAATCCAAGTGTGCGAGCTGTACTGGCAGAAAAGGAGGAAAAGCTAGTGGTGGTTGAGGAACAGACTACGGCGATGAGGGACAAAATGGGTCCTATTGATTTAGATGAATTTGAAGTAGATGATGATTACGATGAATTTAAGGTCCAAGAGTCGAAGCCAGTTTATCCGGTGGAGAAAAAAAAGGGGACTGTGATAGAAAAGGATGGGCCGGTGATGCACATCACAAGGAGCAGTAGGGTTTATCAACCCATTAGTGCACCACCTCCAGAACCCCCAAGAAGGAACACAACACCGGTACAGGGTTATACTCCAGTTGCTAAGGAGGAGGACATGGTGGTGGACCAACTGAAAAGGACACCGGCCCGTGCCAGTGTGTGGCACTTACTTATGGAGTCCAAGAGGCACCAAGAGGCGGTGGTAAGGCAATTGATGGAGATGGATGCCAACCCCACTATGTCCCCTGATGAGGTGTGTGCAATGATAGTGGATTTGAAGGCTAGCAAGGCCCTGGAGATCAGTTTTGGGGTAGAGGATCTCCCACCTGAAGGGGTGAACCACAACAGGGCCCTGTACTTAAGGGTGGAAGTCATGGATAAGGTGATGCCAGGTGTAATGGTGGATGATGACTCGGCCTTGAACATTTGTCCTTCTCAGATCCTACCTTTCCTGGGGGTGAGTCCTGAAGCTCTCTGTCAGTCCAACATCATAATTAGAGCTTATGATGATAGCAAGAGAGCTGTCTTAGGAACCTTCGAAATGGAAGTTAAAGTGGGGGAGGTCAAATCGAAGGTACTGTTTATTGTGATCGACATTCCTGTCACCTTCTCTCTGCTCTTAGGGAGGCCATGGTTCCATGCTTTGGGAGGAGTTCCATCAACTCTGCATCAGAAGGTGAAGTTCTTAATTAAGGGGAGAATAGTAACAGTGAAAGCAGATGAGCCTTTTGTGGAGCCGCATTGAGTGCTACCGAGCAGCCGATGATGGGATTTCAGGTTGCTGTGATTTCTGATAAGCCTGAGTTCCCAGATTGGATTTATAGGTATTTTGCCAAATAGAATTATGAACTGGGAAAGGGATTAGGGGCCAAGCAACAAGGAATCCCTGAATTTAACATTAAGGCTGGTAAGTACCGACAATTTGGGCTGGGGTATCAAGAAGGAAGGGCCAAGCAAGAGTGGAAGCGTGTGAACCTGGTGGATACTTTTATCCAGGCCACAGAATCAGCGTATGATGGGACTCCTAAGCCGATAATTGTAGAGGGAGGTCAGCTCCCTAGATTTGAAATTTTTACTAATGTGGTTGATTTCAACAAGTATGGAATAGAGCCAGTTATGAGCATGTTGCATGTCGGAGCTGAGGATGGAAACAAGGGGGTTCAGAATCGAAAAGCTGTTGACCAAGTCAGGGTTGAATTCGGGGACAAGGGAGAAGCTTTTAGAAGACAGACCTAGTGAGAAGTGAGATGGAAGTGGCTATGGGGGCCATTACAAGAGCACTGTCCACCTTGATGAAGCCAAGCAAGGGTGCAAAAAGGAAGACATCACCTGCTGAGAAAACACATGAAGACTTGGTAGAGGAAGCAGTGAAGGAGCTCACTAAGCTGGTTATGAGGGGCAAGGCTGAAACGATAGAGTAAGAGCTGACTGACAAACAAAAGGAAGACCTGGAGGGAGACTTATTTGAGGAGATCAACTGTGCTGCTGTTAACGAAGACCCTCCGCATATGGAGGATGGAAACTTTTTGAATGTATCTGCTTTTTCTATTTTTGATGTGAACAATTCTGGCTACAAGGCATACAATACAATAAAATCTGATTTTGCTTACTTGTGTGATGTTTTTCCGGATGGAACTATGCATAAATACAAACATTCATTTAATGTCTTTAGCATACATGATGCATCATTGCATGAAATGAACCTAGGGACAGATGATGAACCAAAGATGGTATCCGTCTCAAAAGACCTCATGCATGATGAGAGAAAACAACTTGTAAAAATCTTGCAAAAACACGTCAAATCCTTCGCCTGGTCCTACTATGACATGCCGGGGGTTGACAGAGAAATTGTAGAACATAGAATTCCGACAGATCCGAAGGTGAAACCGGTTAAGTAGAAACTCAGAAGACTTTGACCAGAATGGGCTGAAAAGGTTGTGAGCGGACGACCTTTTCTCTCGGACGGGACGCGGGGGGGCCCGGCGAGGAAAACTCGGGTTTTGTTGATTTTGAAACGTTCTTCCTTTTCTTCATGGTGAGATTTTGGGAAAAAACAGGATTTGTTTATCTTACTTAGAAAAATCCATTCATTCGTCTCGGAATTCCTTTTGTAGAAAACATTTTCCCATTTTATTAATTGAAAGATCTCGAAACTTAAATCCCGAGATCAGTGACAGAGTCGCCACCCGGATCAGCTCATCCGGGAAATTCCGGTACAGCTCCCTACCGAGTATAGACTGCTGTACCTAATCCAGAGATTCAAGGTTCGGACAAGTCCCTTATTTCATGTCTAATCAAAATAAATTTGGCGGATATTCTTTGATGGTATTTTACGTTTCTAGAGTTGATTTTTATTGCATTAAGTTAAACACACGGCGCGCACACAAATAAAACAAAATAAAGCAGCAAACAATTAAGTTATTACAACCCGATCGAATAAATAATTAAATTATTACAACCCGATCGAATAAAAATAAAAATTCACTTTACAACCGCCTAAAATACACGGATAAATCTATTAAATACATCCAAAATAAAAAGTAAAAGGCTGCAAAACAGAGGGTTAGCACAATTTATATTGCACACACAAATAGGACTCAAATCAGGACAGAATTGGGAATTTTAGGAAATGGGGGCATGCATTTAGGGGATAACCGGGTCGATCCGACCGGTCGGACCGGTTAGACCTGGAAAACGGTTTTGAAACGCCCTGTGGTTTTATGCTGGAAAATCAATTTTTGGAAAACAATTGGCTTGGTTACATGCAAATTTTGATTTTCGCGGGTCTGTTGTCCCGGAATCCATGGATCCGTTCGTGTGGGTTCCTAAATTCATCGTCCATCTAGGGTCCAAAACGCAATAAACACACCAAAAACATTTATTTAAAATGCAATTTTATTTGTTTAATATTTTCCAAGGACTTATAGAGTTCGGGGGTCCGCTAATGCTGGATAATTGATCCGGTTCGATGTAACAACCCCGAAACTTGAAAAATAAATCCCGGAAAACTTGAAAATATTAATATCCGTATGTACAAAAATTCAAAAACCGGTGTTAAAATGACGTACGAATATTTACGAGCCGAAATATGTCAAATCAGAACGCGTATAAATGGAAAACGGGCTATTTTCGGCATGTCGGGACAGATCGGGGAGCTGTCCCTGAAGAACAGAGCCGTACGGCTCTAGGTTAGAGCCGGCCGGCTCTGTTCTTGAAGAACAGAGCCGTACGGCTCTATTCGGGTAGCCAATTTTCCAGATTTTCAGAAACAGAGAAAAATCACACGAAAAATGCAATAAACACAAGTTTAAGGCCTCTCAGAGTTTACCTTGGTGTTGTTCCATTATATTTTATGCACAAGAACGGTTTGAAAATCGAGAATGTAACTCGAATCCTCGAATATCCCGAAAATCCGAAAGTTTACCCGAACGAATCCGAAATCGAACCGAGAATCATTGTGAACCGGTGAGTAAATACTAGAGTGAATGGTTGTGTGCTAAGAAATTTGATTTCAAAGATAAAATTAAAAGGATTTTTTTTTTGTCTCTCTTTTCTCTGTGTTTCTTTTTTTTCTTTCTTTCTTTTTTTCTTTCAAAATCCTCCCCCCCTCTCTCTTTCTGTGTTTTTGATTTTTCTTCTTTTTATCATTCAATTGTTCAATTATTTTTCAGACAAAATAATTTCCCAATTAAATGCGTCGATTAATGGTTTTTGTCGTTTTTTTCATCAATTTCACAGAATTGGGACAAAGTGTGGCACCCATGCCCGCCCACTAGAGTCGGCCGGCTCTAGTTTGAACTAGAGCCGGCCGGCTCTGGTTTGTGGACCAGAGCCGGCCGGTTCTGGTTGAACCGGAGCCCACACTTTTTTTTTTTTTACGTGCCTAAAAATCACTCCGAGAACCCGCTTTACGGTAGTTTCGGATTGCGGATAATTTCGTTTTCGGAGAATTCGAGACGTTTCAGGTAATATTCTGCTCTTTTCTGTGACCGAAGGTAATAAAGATTTCTCATCACTGAGGTCGGGAAAACCCGTGCTCACAAAGGTTAAAAAAGAGGTAGCCAAACACATAAAGGCCAAGTTCTTAGAAGTGGTAGAGTATCCAGAGTGGTTGGCCAACGTAGTGCCAGTTGCAAAGAAAGACGGTCGAGTAAGGGTTTGCATGGATTACCGTGATATGAATAAGGCATCTCCCAAAGATGACTTTCCACTCCCGCATATTGATGTTTTGATTGACAGTGCCGCCAGGGCAGCTATGTATTCCTTCATGGATGGGTTTCAGGGTACAATAGGATTTTGATGAATGTAATTGACAAAGTAAAGATAGCCTTCATCACAGAATGGGGAGTTTACTACTACAGGGTTATGCCTTTTGGGTTGAAGAATGCCGAGGCAACTTATCAGCAGGCGGTCACGACACTTCTGCTTGATATGATCCATAAGGAAGTCGAGGTTTATCTGGATGATATGTTGGTAAAATCCATGACTTGGGAGGAGCACCCAACCATCCTGAATAGATTTTTAACTAGAATCGAGAAGTACAATCTTCGCCTTAACCCTAAGAAGTGTGTATTCGGGGTAACCTCAGGGAAATTGCTTAGTCATGTGGTCAGCCAGAAAGGGATTAAGATGGATCCGGACAAGATCAAGGCTATTAGGGATATGCCAGCACTACAATCAGAGAAGGAAGTAAGGTCGTTTATGGGTTCACTATAGTATGTCAATCGGTTTATTGCAAGATTGACGACAGTTTGTGAGCCAATTTTCAGACTGCTGAAGAAGAACCAGCCAGTAGAATGGAATGAGCAATGTCAGATAGCCTTCGACAGAATTAAAACTTATTTAATGACCCCCCAGTTTTAAAACCACCAAAACCAAACAAGCATTTGATTCTGTACTTAGCCATTGAAGAGACTTCTGTGGGAGCCATGTTGGTACAAGAACAAGAGGATGGCTGTGAACATGTGATCTATTATTTAAGCAAGAAGCTACTGGAGTATGAGACTAGATATACGATAGTAGAGAAGACTTGTGCTACTATGGTATGGTTGACGAAGAAACTAAGACACTACTTCCAGTCATATAAGGTTCAGGCGGTGGCTAAAGTGGACACCATGAAGTACTTATGCCAAGCTCCACTACTAGTAGGGAAGTTATCCAGGTGGTTGCTTTTCTTGTTAGAATTCGACATAGAATATGTGACGAGGAAGACAATCAAGGGAAGGGCCTTAGCAGAATTCCTAGCTAACCAGCCAATAGATTTAGACTATATGGAGAATTTAGAATTTCCCAACGAACAATTGGCGGTGGTGGAAGAGGAGTCGAATAGGTGGGTGATGTACTTCGACGAAGCGGTGAATAAACACGGTGCAGGCTTAGGGGTAATCATTGCCACACCCGAAGGAGAAATCATTCCTCTAGCGAGGCGCCTTGACTTTCAAGTGACCAATAATGGGGCCAAATATGAAGCATGTCTCTTTGGTATCGATGCCTTGATCACACTGTGGGTGAACGAGGTGTTAACTATTGGGGATTCAGCCCTGGTGATTCGGCAAGTGACCAGGGACTGGGAAATAAAAGGAAGAATCACTCTGACCTTATCTCGAGATGGTTTAGGAAAGGACAAAGGTGTTCAGTCAGTGTGAATTCCGACATGTACCAAGGGAAGAGAATCAAATGGCAGACTCTTTGGCTACATTGTCATCAATGTGGGAAGGTCCCCGAAAACAGCCAATACAGCCGGTCATCCTGGAAATTGCTCAGAATCCATGCTATTCGTCAGTCAACTCAATTGCAATAATTTAAACACACCCTTGGTATTATGATATTGTACAGTTCATTCGGGATGGTCAGTACCTCGAGGATGCCAATGAGTCTGATAAGGTTTCCCTTAGAAGGTTGGCAGCACAGTTTCGGATATTTGAGGACCAACTTTTCAAAAGGACGTCTAATGGGGTTCTTCTTAAGTGTCTAATGGAGGAAGAGGCAGTGATAGTTATGAAACAGATACACTCTGGTGTATGTGGCCCGCACATGAATGGGTTGGCCCTAGCAAAGAAGATACTAAGACAAGGATACTTTTGGCTCACTCTACAAGCCGACTGTATCAAAGAAGTTAAGAAATGCCATGAATGTCAAGTGTATGGAGACCTCAATCATCTTCCCCCGCTTGAACTTCAAGTATCTTCGACTCCATAGCCGTTTGCAGCTTGGGGTATAGACATAATTGGAAAGATAAGGCCACCTGCCTCAAATGGGCACCGATTCATTGCTGTAGCTATGGATTACTTCTCTAAGTGGGTTGAAGCGGAATCATTTGCAAATATCACCGCTAAGAAAATGGCCAAATTTATAGAAAAGAGCATCTTCCCAAGATATGGGATCCCGCATCATGTCGTGATCGACAATGGGGTACAATTCCAAGGGGTGACGGCACAGTTATTCCAAGAGAAGGGGAACGAGCACCACAAGTCATCCCCGTATCACCCACAAGCTAATGGGGAGGTGGAAGCGGCTAATAAGCCCATTAAGAAGATTCTGTCAAAGATGGTGGTAACCTACAAAGATTGGGCTGACGTGTTACCATTGGCTTTGTTGGGATACCGGACAAGCATCAGAACCCCTACCGGAGAAACTCCGTATTCACTGTGGAAATCAGATCGTTGAGAGTGGTCATGGAGGCACAGTTGCCAGAATCTGATTGGCTCCAGTCGAGATATGAACAGCTAGCACTGATTGATGAAAAGTATCTTCAGGCTTTAGATCGGTTGCAAATGTACCAATAGCGGATGGCTAGGACATACAATAACAAGGTTTGTCATCAGAAGGCCCATTTAAGGCAGGGGATCTGGTACTCAAGCAGATGAAACAAACCAACACAGATGTACGAGGGAAATTCAAGCCAAACTGGGAAGGTCTATATGTAATCAAAAGGGTACTTTCGAAGGGTGCTGCAAAGATTATGGATATGGACAGGAATGAATTTGTCAACCCCATCAATCAGGACAAGCTAAAACACTACTACGTGTAAAAAAAAATTAAAAAAAAATTAAAAAAAAAGAAAGAATAAAAGTCATACAGCAGTAATCAATTTTAATCCTAGTCATCTAAAGTCCAAGATACCACAATGTCAATGCCTCATGTCCTTGCCTGGTGGGACAGCCGACCAGATCCGCCAACCAAGCCCTGTAGCAAGCATCTGTCTCTACGGAGGCAAGACTATCATACCTCAGGACCTTAGTGCGAGTAGGATGCATCCACTGGTGCTGCACATGCCGAGGCCATTGCAGCGTAAACACCCCGTATTCAGTGGTACACAAAGATCGAGGAACCCCTTGTAGTTGCCCATACTATCTGCACAGCCGGACAGGAGAGTAGAAAGTCACATGGGTCAATCCAAGCAACTGGACACCTCCGGCCCAGTTCTCAGTAGTCACATCACTGATATCCCACTAAGGGTAGACCCATCAGATAGAGGCATCGGATCGCCTCCTCAACCAGTCAAACCAATGCTCTATGGACATGAAACCAAAATCAAGGAGCTCGATGTGCCGAGACCAATAGCGCTTTGGAGCATATCTCGGATGAGGTGGAGGAGGGCTCAGGAGACACAGCTTCTCCAACAGCCAAATCTGCATGTGGTTTAGTCAGGATGAAGGGGTAATGAATGTTTGAATTCAGAAAAGGGCAGTACTGAAGCATACCTAAAGCAGAAAGGGAGACCCACAGCTCTCAATGGGAGAATTAGAATGAATGGAATCTAAGTGGATTAAGGTCTCAGCTAAGACAACCCCCATGAAAGATGCACCTTGAGACACCTGAGTCACTACTGAAGCCAACCTAAGGCTACAGGTACCATCTCGGGACTCGCATAGATAGCAAGCCGTCAGTAACATACTCATCAGCGGAGCCCAGCCAGGGGCAGTGGGAGATAAAGTGAAACATAAGTCAGTAATGATAGAAAGACTGAGTCTAGAAGGGGTAGACCTACCAGTAAGTGCACCACCCATGCCTGCTACAATAGGAGCGAACTAGCTCAGAAATGTGTGAACATCACCAGAGTCAGAGTCGGGAACATCTAACTGGACCCCCCGAGGGCAGGGAACACAGAGAATGGCACTAAACTCCTCTATTAAGGGGCATAACTCTTGACCAGAGAAAAGGAAAACATGATCCATCGGATCCCAAAAGCTGACAGCTGCATCCAAGAAGACCCGGTTCGGGGTCAAAGCAATGTAACATCTAAGATACTGCAAGCCAAAGGGGACAAGTAGAGCCCAATTAGAAGAGCGGGTCGTACCCCAGTAGTCTCGAAGTCGTCTTTTGAGCTGATCCATGCTGAAGGAGGAACAAAAGAAGAAGAGAGGCTGAAAAATGAGTGGGGCGGCTATAGCTTATGGGGCGGATGTAATCTGCTACAGGGGCACGGCTTTAATGCATGGGGCGGCTGTAATACTTATAGAGGCTCGGCTGTGCTGAAGAAAGCTTGTAAATCGATGTGGGATGGATTTTTGGTGTGGGGCAGCTATAACCATCTATAGCCACACGGTTGTAGCCTACAGGGGCACGGCTGTAGCATGTGGGGCGGCTGTAATGCCTACAGGGGCGCGGCTGTAGTACAGACAACACTTCATCTATATCTTTATATGATTTCTGATGTTTATGGCCGCGTAGCTATGGGTTCTGGGGATCGTCTTTCAAGGAAACAAAGTTTAAAGGCACCGAAATATATCCCGGACCGGACCAAATTGAACAAAAGAGCCATAAAGCGTAAGAAAAGGTGAGGAAATATGTGGGTAATGTTGGATATGCCCTAGTCCTGAGGCATTGGTCCTTGTATTTGTATTATACATTTATTGGATTTATGTATTATACTCATTTGTGTTATTAATAAAGGCATCAATTCATTTATTATATTTATCTTGTGCAATATATTAAATGAAGTATCCAATGGACATATCTATATCCATTATGACAAGTGTCATGCACTTGGCAGTAAGACCATGGATAGGGTAAATGATATGACCATAAATAAATCCGTAGTCTGTTCCAGTCATGGGAATGAATGGAACAAGAGACTGTCAGTAACCTGGTTGTATGACGGTGTCTTACCAGTCATTGGACATGGAATGTCAACCAAGTTAATGGGTACATGCCTGGGAGCATGGTACTGGATAGATCCACTAAACGAGTAATCCACATGGTATAGTATCATAAGTGAATCTCGTGTAGTACTTGTATGGATCCTTTGACCTGACCATATGATGGTGTTACATGTGAAGTCACATGCTTAGGGGTATGCCTAAAGGGCCTGTAATAGGGTGCCAAGTATGGGTACTGTCGGGTATGTCACTGAGCATGGTAATACTATGGATATGCAGAAGGGATTTGTCACTCAGTAGCCCACTGAGAAGATATCACCGGCCTCTTGATGAATGTGACTGATAAGAGTGTGGCCACACCCAAACAAGTTGGAACTTGTTTGTGAGCTTCAGTACATTTGGGATCAAGTTAATGTCCGGACACAAAAGAGGGTGATCAATCCATGCCTCTGTGTTGGACACCGATATCAATGACATGGGATGTACAAGTTTAAACTACAGGGTCATGATAATAGTTAGACTGCCATCTCCATCTTAATTGGGGGCTGCAGTGGCTTGCTAGAGCCCAACTGTAGTCTACGGGCCAAAGGCCCGCTGCCAACATAAAGATGGGCCCACGGGATCATACACATAGAATGACTGAATGCAGACTTAAGGAATCACATGTGTACTTGGAGTATACACTATGGAAAGAGAGGTGTATATATATTAATTATATTATAAAGATCAATTGGATTGATCCTAATAATAAAATTAATATATGTTCGATTAGCTCTTCATAATTAATTGGATTAATTATGAAATTATTTCCTAGGTGGAAATATTCATATGTATAGGTTTACATATGATTTTATTTTGTGAAGATTTAATTTTAATTCGATGGATTAAATTAATTGATCAAACTAATTTTAATTTAAATGTAAATAATATATTACTTGGAGTAATATATTAAATACATGGGTATATTAAAATTGGGCTTGAAATTAATTTAAACCAGAATAATTAAAATTAGATTGGGCCCAAATTAAAACAAGGAAGCCCGCACATAATGGAATGGAGCAAAGCTGGGCCTGAATTCCCCTAGGGGAATTCGGCCACCCTAGGTATAAAACCTAGGGTGATTATTTCGGCCCCAACCCTAACATACAAGCTAGCCAAAATTCCTAGCCTCCTCTCTTCCATTGTTTCGTTTTTCCGACGCTAGCACGGGTTGCATTCGTTAGGCGTTCGTGTACGAAAACGAGGAGGAAATCTGCTTTGGTTTCTGCAGTCTTCATCCATCTCTTGAAAGAGATTTTCTGGTAAGAAAATTAATCTCTTTCTACTTTAATTTTAAGTTTTACAATTTTCACTTCAATTGCTCCTGGGACTGGATTTGAGGAAATCATCGCGTTCTTCAGCTTTTATCGAGTGATTTCCGGTGAAAAATCCCAACAGTGGTATCAGAGCGGGCTTTTGATCCGTGGAAATTGATAATATTGGTTGAATCCCATTTTTTGAAATTGGAGATTTTTTATTATTGGGGTTCTTGGTATGGGTTTATGATTTTTCCCATATGTTTTATACAATGAAAATTAAATTTGCATATAGGTTTATGCTAGTTTAATTTTGTTGTATGTTATTGGAATTCTTGGAGAATTGCTTTGTGTTGATGGATGGTGATTTTTTATTATTATTATTTATTCTGTTTAAAAAAAAATCTGGCTCCCAGGGTGCGGGGCTGCCGGCGGCGGATTTGCCGCAGGCGGCCGCCGCACGTGGCGGGAGCGGCGGCGGCAGCCGCTGCCTGCTGCTGTGCCAGCTGCAGCAGCCGCTGGGCGGCAGCTGCTGCCGGTTCAGCGGGCCGGGCCCAGTGTTTTTAGATTTAACGGGTCTCGGGCCCAGGGCCCAGTTTTGAAATTTTAATTGGTTTTAAAATTCGTGTGTTTACATTTATGCAATTTAAATGCGTATGGTTTCTTGAATGAAATTTTATTTTATTCATGTGATATTAATTTTGGAAATTAATATGGTTAATTGAAATTGGTTCGGGTAATTTTGGCACAATTACTTGAACGGCTGAATTGGACCCGTGGTTTCCCAATTCCAGTGGGAGCAACTGCCTGGGCTGGAGGCCCAAGGCCCGTTAAAGGTTAGAACCATGGTGGGCCAAAATTGACGATTTCTTAATAATGGCTTTGACATAATTGAAATGGGCTTAAATCATGCATTATAACATGCTTATAAATTATATGTATTGGATGCATATGTATGATTAAATGCTTGTATGGTTGGATGCTATTGGGCCTTGTACAAGATGGGTTGTATTTTTTCTTTTTGGGTAAATACGGCCTGCGTGTCGTTTTTCTTTTTTTAATGTAATTTTATTTTATTCGAATATCATAAAATTTGTAAAAGAAGAAGCCCATGGAGTGGTGAGCCCAAGTGGAGGTGCGAGCCCAAGTGGAGGTGCAAGCCCAGAAGGAAAAGATGGAGGCCCTCCTGATATTCATTTCTAGTATAGGTTTACTAGAATAATATTAGGATGTAATATAGGCCCATAGCAATCCATTTTACTTTTATTTAATTATGCTTATGTTTATTTGCATGTATGAATGTATGATTCCATAGCAACTTCACCCGCCTTATGTATGTAAGCCGTTATAAATTGAATCTAATAACCAAATGGAATTACTAAGTCGCTTAAAAGTGCTTCCCTCATTCAAAATCGACTCAAGGTGGGAATAGGCCAGTTGTAGACCATGCCCTCACAGGATACATTGGAGTATTGTCACTTTGTATTGGGTTAGAATATGGGATACTCTAACACTTGAATGGAGGTTTTGACTTAGCGTGGGTAGTAGGATTCTCCTGGCCCTAAGCATAGATGGGCAAGTGCCAACAAGCCCATCAAACCGAGAGTCCCTAGGTTGGGATTGGATGGCGTTCGTACCTAAATAATTAAGGTATAGTTGTACCAAACCCTCGTTTGGCTATATCTTGATGAAATATGGATCTCGGCCCATGAGCCTAACAACTCGGTTTAAATTAATAACATGATTCATTATTAATTTCATATGGGAATAATAATTTAAAGTCCTTTATTAACACTTTAAATGTTTTTCTGTGTAGAAACTCTCAAATGGCAAACAATAATACCTTATCACTACGATCTATTCTTGAAAAGGACAAGCTTTCCGGTCCTAACTTTTTAGACTGGTCTAGGAACTTACGGATTGTTCTAAGATAAGAGTCGAAAGAGTATGTATTGGAAAGGCCTGTGCCGGCTGCGCCTCAAGGACGTAATCCACCGGCTGCCCAGCTGGAGGAATACGAGGCGCATGTCAAGGACAATAGGGATGTGACATGCCTTATGTTGGCCTGCATGGTCCCCGAACTGCAAAAACAGTTTATGGACCATCAATCCTATGCTATGATAACAACTATAAACGAGATGTTTCAGGAGCAAGCTCGTTAGGAAAGGTACCTAACCAATAAGGCATTCCACTCTTGTAAGATGGGGGCCGGGACATCTGTGAGCGCACATGTGCTCAAGATGAAGGGCCATTTGGACACTTTGGGCCGTCTCGGATCGCCTATCTCTCAAGAGTTGGCGGTGGACACAATCCTCGTGTCCTTGCCGGATTCTTATGATCAGTTCATCCTGAACTACAATATGCAAGGGATGAACCGTACTGTCAGTGAGCTGCATGGGATGCTTAAGCTCACCGAGCAGTCGATCAAAAAGACTCCGCCGGTGCTGCTGGTCAACAAGGGGAACCCCCCTACTGCCAAGGATAAGGCCAAGGAAAAGGCTAAGGCCAAGGCCAAGAAGGCCAAGGCTAAGAAGGCCAAGGCCCAACCTAAGGCCCAGCAGAAGGCAGGTCCTGAAGATGTCTGTTTCGGGTGTAGACAGGTAGGCCATTGGAAGAGATCGTGCCCCAGGCTGATGGGAGAGCAAAGAAGGGGCCAAGGTGCGTCCTCTTCAGGTATTTATGTTATAGATATTAACCTTACTGTTTCAACATCCTGGGTATTGGATACTAGATGTGGTTCTCACATTTGTTGTAATGTGCAGGGACTTAAGAACAGAAGGTCACTGGGGTCGGGAGAGGTGGACTTGCAGGTCGGGAATGGAGCAAGGGTTGCTGCCATAGAGATCGGCGAATACCACCTTGTGATGCCCAGTGGATTGGTTTTGATTTTAGAGCATTGTTACTTTGTACCTGCTATGTGCAGGAATATTATTTCTGTATCAATGTTGGATATTTCTGGATTTATTTTCACTATTTCTAATGGTCGAATTTCTATATCTAGAGATGGATTATTTTATGGAGATGCTCTATTAAATAATGGCCTACATATCCTTGACATAAATGAAACCAATCATATCTATAACATAAACACTAAAAGGGTTAAGCCTAACGAACTTAATCCTGTCTACCTTTGGCATTGTCATCTCGGCCATATAAACGAGAAGCGCATTGCAATTAATTTAAACCAGAATAATTAAAATTAGACTGGGCCCTAATTAAAACAAGGAAGCCCGCACAGAATGGAATGGAGCCAAGCTGGGCCTGAATTCCCCTAGGGGAATTCGGCCACCCTAGGTATAAAACCTAGGGTGATTATTTCGGCCCCAACCCTAACATACAAGCTAGCCGAAATTCCTAGCCTCCTCTCTTCCATTGTTTCGTTTTTCCGACGCTAGCACGGGTTGCATTCGTTAGGCGTTCGTGTACGAAAACGAGGAGGAAATCTGCTTTGGTTTCTGCAGTCTTCATCCATCTCTTGAAAGAGATTTTCTGGTAAGAAAATTAATCTCTTTCTATTTATTTTAAAGTTTTTCAATTTCCATTTCAATTGCTCCTGGGGCTGGATTTGAGGAAATCACCGCATTCTTCTGCTTTTATCGGGTGATTTCCGGTGAAAAATCCCAACAGGTAAAAGGTACAAATGTCATACAAAAGTCATGTACATTAGATACATCAGATATGTCACTAAACCAGGCCTACGCAAGGACCCAAAATGTGCGAAGAAAAAAACCCACAGACTGGTTAATACATTACAAATAAAGAATGGAGGGATAAGCCTAAGAGGAGTCATCATTATTCTCATCATCTTCTGCCTCATCATCATCATCCTCGTCATCACCTGCATCTCCCATCTAGGCATTCCATTCACCCGCCTGGTCTCTGAAGGTCTGATTCATGACCTCCAATTCGGAGACCCGATGCCGTAATTGATCGTTGTCAGCCCTCAAGCGAGCGGACTCGTGGCGCTCTATCCCGATCGTCGTCTGTATTGAACAAAGCATGAGAAACATCACATTACATGCATATGCATCCATACATACATGCATACATCCAGACACAAGCATACTATCATGTACAGGTACTTACTATCCTAGCGGTATTGTCCCGAAAAGAGAGCACCCTCAGCACATTAATGGCCTGACCCATGTACATACCTTGCATCACCAGAATCTGCCCATGTACATACCTTGCATCACCGGAATCTGCAAAGATTGAGATTCAGAGTATTAGTTAATGACAAAAAAGGGGCGGAAATAGATGAGCAAGGAAATACTCATATGTGTGGTGTCAGGAGGAATAGCCGGGGGAAAGTTATGGTCCTGGAGATGCAGATCAGCCCAATAAGATCGCTGGGAATCATCATATTGCTGAATGGAATCTTCGATTGGCAATTCGAGCCGGCCATATACATATCCGACCTCGGGAGCCAGAGGAACCTGGAACTGAGGAATAGGGACATCCTCCGCACCGACGAAAGAGTCCGTCCCAGCAGTCCTAGGAGCGGTGGTACCCGACCTACCTCCTCTTCCCCTGGCTGATGAAGGCGCGCGTGCTCGCCCACCTTGTGAAGATGGCTAGAATCAATTAAAAACAATAATGTCAAAAAAAATTTAATTACCCCAGCACCAGCACTAGCATCAACAGATGGCGGAAGCAAATGAACAGTGATGAAGTGGCTATAATTACTATCCACACTACCAGCCTCGTATCCAATACCGTAGAGGTCCAGGTGCAACTCGAGAGGCAGCAGATGAGGCCAGAATAACCCTACTGGCAAGGTAGCTGGAATCCTATGTGCGCCAGGACCAGAACGCCAGTCGTAAGTCCTCTCACCTAAGAACCACTCCTGACCGAAGGGGCACTCCATCACAAAGTGCCTGCTCACGAGCGCCTATGCATCACAAAGCTGCTGGGGCAAATTTTCGCCGTCCCAGCTCCAAGGGGCCTTGACAATCTGAGATTGAGGAACCAGGAAATTAAAAATATATATATATATATATATATATATATGTATGTATATATAAATAAAAAAAATAAAATGAAATAATACCCCTTCAAATGTCATATCTCTTAAAGCCTGCTGATACTCTTATCAACCTCGCTCCAGACATATCCCATGTATCGTCGGAGGTAGGGGAATTCAATGATGACGACCCCTTCAGGAATCTACACAACTGGGGGAGGGACGAAACGGTACTCGTAGGCCCAGATCTGCGAAGGGAGATTTAAAGCAAGTCAGCAAAAAAGAGAGAGAGAGAGAGAGAGAGAGAGAGAGAGAGAGAGAAGGTCCAAGACACTCACGTGTAGTAGAATCCAAAAAGCCTTCAGCTCCTTATGGGAACCCCAGGCACAGAGATCTAGGCCATAGTAAAGTTGGGCCAAGGCAGCTCGAGCCTAATCAAGAGTCCTCACAGACTCCAAGTCGATCAGTGAAGGCAGCAAGGCCAAATTCAGATTGCTCCGGCCCGTAGGAAAAAGGGTGGTGGAGAGAGCATGCAACAGGAAGGCTCTAGCATACTTCCTCTCATCACTAGCATCGAAGGTAGCCCCCTCCGGGAGCACACGCTGCCACCCAAACCAGTACTCACGGATACTACTACATTGGATCCGGCTCTCGGAAGAACTAATCCCAATCAATGTGGATACCAGCTCCTAACAATAGCCACCATGCATAAAGACCTGATTGAAGTGGATTGTCTGGCCGGAGAAGGGAAGACACGTGATAGCAACAATATACTCCGGGGTCATCGTGTACTCCCCGGAAGGGAAATGAAATGTGTGGGTGGAATCCATCCACCTCTCTAGAAGTGCGGCTAAAAGCCCTCGGCTCATGCGAGGAGTAGTGATCGACATGCTGCGAACCAGTCGGTGCAAGCCGGTGGAGTTTACTATATCCTTCACCCCTTGAGGGAGATGCCTATGCCACTTCAGGGCCTCCGTAATGGACCCGCTACCACAATGGCCGGATCTCGACTGCAAAATCATTAATCAGGGAGTTTATGAGCTTTTTAGAATGCATACATATTATAAAAATCGAAGAAACATCATTTGAATCGTGAAAAACTGGCCTGCCTTAAATCTGCAGGTTACAGCCACCCGGCTATAGGGTCACAGCCGCACGGCTGTGATCATACATGGGGCGGTTGTAGCTGTAAATTTTCTGCCCATTTGGTTTTTTTTCGTTTTTTCGGTTAAATATGGTCCTAACTCAAACCAAACCAACAACTAATCATCCTAGGGGCATAGTCTACTTAAATCATGCATCAATTTCAAATATTTTCTCTAATTTTGTAGAAATTTGAAACTTGAAAAAGTGGAGAAATTTGAGGAAACTAACCGGATTCGTGTAAGTATGGTTCAAAATTTGGAGTAAGATGGGCACCGGGTCGTCGATCTTCACTCCACAATACTCATCCTCCTTTTTTAATCCATAAATATACTCCATAGGTTTAAAGGGTAAAGTAAAGTTTCCCTCCGAGATGGAAAATCAAGTTTGAAATACGGGTTGAGCAGCAGGGACGGGCCGGAGAACTCTACGTATCTTCCGCCTCATGGTTCCGGTTTGGGAGCAAGAAAATCGCCAAAAGAGAGAGCTTTTCTCATCCAAAGATGAGTAAATGAAGGCTGCCTTGGTTTGGTGACTTTTAAGCCACCCCTTCACCTACCACTACAACCGAGCGGCTGTAGTTTTCAAACACTACAACCGCATGGCTGTAGCTTTTCTCCCTTAAAAATTTTTATTCTTTTTCTTTTCCGAAACTTGCTTTATGTTTATTTGACCCCGAGAAAGGTGATTTCCATGTTTTGCAGGCATCAAAGAACAAGATATTAGACCTATATTCGTCCTTGATCGAAGGGGCAAAAATTTTTGTTTCCAAAATTATCGATCAAGGAACGAAAACGCGCACGAAATGACTTCAAAACGTCAAGTGTTGACTAAACTTCTCAAACTGCCAAAGCATCACCTTCTCGGCTACATGAGCTCCACGGGAAACATAATTATCCTTTCGTTCAGTGACACAGGCTCCACCAGAAGTGAAATGACCAAAATGCCCTTCAGTTAATAACCACACTACCGGATGGCTAAAACACCTTTCCTTTAGCGACACGAGCTATATGGAAGACCAAATCACCAAAATATTTCTTCCCCTAATGACATAGGCTCCATTAGGGGTGAAATAACCGAAATTCCGTTTTATCGTCCACCAAGCTGCCAAATGACCAAAATACCCTTTTCCACAAAAAGGAGACACCAAATCACTGAAACCCATTGCTTTTGTGACATAGGCACCACAAAAGACCAAACGACCAAAAGTACCCTTACTTCAAGGAATGCCAACTTCTCAAGTTACAAAATTACCAAAATACCCTTCCCTTTCGTAAAGCATAGAATGGCAAGGAGAGTTTGATCCGGGCAAGTCCTCTGCTTCACAATGGAGTCGAAGCATGTCCCTGGCAAATCAAACAAGATCTGGGCAAAGTCCTCTGCTTTGCAATGGAGTCTAAGCATAACCCTAGATAACATCAAATCAATTCGGGCAAAGTCCTATGCTTCGCATCGGAATCAAAGTAAGACCCTGTAGATTCAAACCAATTTAGGCAAGATCACTGTCTCGAAAAGCAACCGTGACAAGTCCCTATAAACATCAAAACGAGTCAACATGAGGAGAACCCCCAGGTACGTTCTCTCTTCCTTCTCACCGTGCTCCCTATTGCGAGGCCAAACTCAAATCGGGCACAAGCACCCGTTCAAGTCGACTTTGGCCACGCGAGGGACAGCCTATGAGCACGGGTTTTTTTCTGACCTCAGTGATGAAACCTACTGTTACCTTTTTCACGGATAAATGTGAAGCGGTTTCGGACCGACCAGGAAAATGTCGGAAATGTCCCGGATAGCCCGAAGGTGTGTGACAAGTCCTAATACGGAACCCCGAAGAAGTTCGAGTGAGTATTTAAGAGACCCAAGGAAAAGAATGAAAAATAAGTGAAAATGGCCTTATCTGGACATTACAGCCGCGCGGCTGTAGGAAAAGAATGAAAAATAAGTGAAAATGGCCTTATCTGGACATTACAGCCGCGCGGCTGTAGTCTACAGGGGTGCGGCTGTAGTCCACAGGGGCGTGGCTGTAATCATCATATTTCCTTTTTTTGTCTAATTCAGCATTTAATTCGGTTTTTAAGCAAAATAGGCATTTTTGTCACTACAGCCGCGCGGCTGTAAGTGTCAGTTTTCCTTTTTTGCAGAAATCAGTAATTAATTCTGATTTAATGCCAAAAAAGGAGGTATGTAAACATCACAATCTGGGATTAGGGTTAAGGGAAGCAGAAAACAAAAAAATTGAAAAAAGAAAAAGAGGATTTTGAAAGAAAAAAAAAAGAGAGAGACCATAACTTAGATTTTTCCATAGGGTTCTTAAGACAATTGGGGAAAAAAAGAAAGTCTAACCTAAAGAAAAAAAAAAAGAAAACAAAAAATAATCTCAATAGAACACATAATAATCAAGCCTTCAATCTTCTTCGGCATTCCGTTCAGGCTTCGGAAACCGTGCTTTATTCGGGTTGTTCGTGACTGCAAGAGTTTCTGGCATCCGAATCCATTTTTCGTGGTCCAAGCACTGGAACACAGATAAGGTAATCTTCTAAGAGGCCTTAGAAATCGGTTTTGATCATCCTGGTTGTGATTTGATTGCATGTTTTGATTTTTTTACGATTTTTGGGAGTTTTTCCGGTTACAGACGCCCCACTCATGATCACAGCCATTCGGCTGTAACCTACAGCTGCGCGGCTGTGACCTATAGGGGTGCGGATGTAACCTACAGGGGTAGAAGCTCCAATCACCCCAAATCGATCGATAACACTCCCATATTTCAATTAAATATGTTTTTCATACTTGTTATCGGTCCAATTACATCCCCGCTTACTTAGATTCCATGTTCTTTGTTTTTTTAATGGATGGATGTGGTAAAATTTGGTGATTTTAGACGATTAGGAATTTTTGGATTTGATTCGATCCGTTTTGGGTCTTTTCTGTTGGTTTTAATGTTGTTCCAAAAATCCCAGATCGCCCAAAATCCTCAAACTTTGCAAAACAATTTTCGAAAACGCAAAAAGTAGACTAGAATTGATTCTAGAGCATTACAGCCGCGCGGATGTAAGCTACAGGGGCACGGCTTTAGTTGAGGCAAAATTACAGTTTTTCCCTTTTGGGCCCCAAATTTGTAATTTTGCATTCTTTTCTGATTCAAAAATGAATTTTGACGTGTTTGCATATTTTTGGACCCTAGATGGATGTTTGATTTAGGCCCACACACGAACGGGACACCTGGGTCCCAGGATATCCGCCCCACTAAAGTTGGAAAAGTGCATGTAAATGAGCCAAACCGCTTTTAAAATTGGTTTTTCATCCATAAACCTACAGGGAGTTTAAAAAACCGTTTTCTAGGTCTAACCTGACCGACTGGTCGGGTCTACTCGGTTACCCCCTTTACATGATCCTGTTTCCTAAAATACTCCTATTTTGTCCTATATGAGTCCTTGGTGTGATTTCTTTATCTGTGCTAACCATATTTGGATGCAGCTTTTATTTTTGCTTTATTTTTATTTTTGAATGTATTTTATAGATTAAATCATGTATCTAGGCGATTGTAATTTTTTAGATCATCGTGTATGATAGGCGGTTATAAAAGGTGAGAATGAGAGTTTTCTTTTTCTTGGGTTGTATAATTTGGTCTCTAATTTACTTTTCCGGAGTTTTATTTTTTCGCACTTTATTTTAGTATTTATATTTATGTCATTTGCATGAGCATTGGTTAATTATTAAAGGAAGATAAAATGGGTAGATTTAAGTGAATGAAATGTCATGTTAAGAAATAATAATTAAAAATAAGTGAGGATTAGTAGATATGTTGCCCGAACCTCGAATCTCTGGATTAGGTACTGCGTCTACACTTGGTAGGGAGCTGTACCGGAATTTCCCGAATGAGCTGATCCGGGTGGCGACTCTGTATCTAATCTCGCAATTCGTGTTTTGAGATCTTTAAGTTAAAATAGGAATTTTCTAAAAGCCGATTTTCTAAAATTCGTGTCTAAAATTAAGTTTTCTACAAAAAAAGACTTTTCCAGTAAAATGAAAGGTTTTTCTAAGAAAGATTAAAGACCGTTTTCAAAGCCAAAACATCAACACACTCAAAAAGAAAATCCCCGGTTCCAGCTTCACCGCGCATTTCGAAAAGGTCATCCACTCACACCGGCTCTCTATGATTGGCAATTCCACCCCTTCCACTAGGGGTACTCCCCCTGGTTCTATTAGTAACTTGAACGAACTATTGTCTCCCATTCCCAACTGAGGTCTAAGCTGGTTGAACAACCGGAATAGGGAGGGTGGTCATCACCGCCTGCACCTGCTCCCTGAGAGTAGCCCTGAATTCATCTGAGCTTAAGAAGCTCCTCATAAAGGCAGCCATGTCGAAAGGCATGCTTCCACTGTTTCCATTGTTCCAACTGTTTCCATCGGCCATCTCTGCTCTATCAACCTTTTCTAACAACACCTGACTGTCAATCGATAGAATAGGCAACTGAGCTTCAAACTCCCTATCTGAATCCGATCCTGAACTGATTCCCTCCATGGTGATCGATTCTGATTGAACTGACTGAATCAGAGTGTTTGGTTCTGACTCAACTCGAACTAATCTTCCCGAGATGCGACTCCAAACTGCACATTTAAAATAGGGTTAGCACCTCGAATGGATGTCGTGGTCCTAGACTCAACACACTAAATGGTATGTTCATGCTCATGTTCAGATGATGCCTCATGGATGTAGATGATGTTGAAGATGATTTTTTATATTTTTCTTACTCTTGCTTTGGATGTTCCAAGCATACCCTATGCTACACAAAAGACAATGCAAAAATGTCATGTGTGGGCCTCCACATAGACAAAGGTTCGATACCTTCGGGGCACCTAAGGGATGTTGTGAAATGGTTACGTGTGTACCGACGCACAGATAGAAGTTTGACACTTTGTAGGTCGATGAAATGGTATATGATGGTCATATGAGAGCCGTTCCATAGACGGAGGTTTGATGCTTTTGTTTCATCTTGGATGAGATGATGTCACAAATAAGTCACGTGTAGCTAGAGACACAGACAGCATTTCGGTGTTCATGGAACACCTTGCATGATTTAGGCATGGTATGAAATGTCCTAGTATAAATTCTAATTCGGCACTCATGGAGTACCTCAAGTGGGTCATCAATGTAATGAAACAATAGGATGTGTATCATGACACGCGAGCAAGACTTTAGTGTCTCTATGACACCATGATGAATGGGCATGATGTCATGTGATGGTGTTGTGTGATCCGCCACACAAACACAAACCTAAGACCGTTGTGGTCCTCTAATGGTGCAATAATGTAATGAAATGGCCAAGTGCAATCCAGTGCACAGGTGGACACGGGTAATCTTGGGGACTCCCGATAAGTCATGAAATGGAATGTCGTGAGGGGCATACTTGGAACATCCTTCATTTTGGATGGGATGAGATGATATGAATGTCCATGTCATACAGAATGCAAATGGCTGCACAAAAATGTGGTTAAAATGCATGACACACAAGATGATGTCATGTATGCTTTATGAGTCAATGAGCACACAAGATGAATATGGCACATGAAAAAGGTCATGGCTGCATAAAAATATGGTTAGTATAACACACATGTAGGATGATGCTCCAAGATGGCTGCATAAAAATGTGGTTAGGAAATGACACACGGATGATGTTTGTTTATGTTGCATGACAAGGTCAAAAATAAAACAACCACAAAGCAAACATTAGCACACGCACAAAAACATGCTCACCCTTCCAACCTTATTCCTCCATTCGACTGGTCTCGCATTCTTCCTAGGTGTTGGGTCTCTTTAGCATCAACCAGGGATACCAAAGGCGTACTCTCAATGTCCATTTTCGAATATATGTTTTGGTAACCCTAAGGGAAAGTTGCTAAGCCATTAAATGAAGGTATGAGTCAAGCCTAGGGTCGTACAGGTTCCCATAGCGAAAATATACTACTCATTTCTCCCCACTCAAGGGTTCAAACGAAGGGGTTCGTACGAGGCTATGAGTGGTTTACCCCCTCGGGTGCCTCCGATCCTGGCGGAAGAGGTAGGTCACCTTTGAAGATAAACCGGGCTTAAATAAGTGTTGGAGGGATTTAAGAAGAGAAACTGTCATGCTTATACAAGTGTGAATGAAACATCGAATTATGATTTAATAATTGATTACAAGTGAGGATGTACTTTGATTGTTGCCTAAGTTCCTTAAGTTTTTTAGAAAAAAATTTTTTAAAAGAAACCGTTAATCCCCAGTAGAGTTGCCACTATGAGCGGACTGCCTTTATCGGAACGCGCGGCGAAGCGGGAACCAGGGATTTTCTTTTTAAAGGTGTAGTGTTGGGGTTTGAAAACGGGTCTTTAATCTTTCTTAAGAAAATCTTTCATTTTATTGGAAAAACCCTTTTGTAGAAAACTAAATTACAAGTGTGAATTTTGGAAAAATAAGTTTTTAGAAAATCCCAATTTGAACTTAAAGATCTCGAAACTTAAATTTCAAAATTAGATACAGAGTCGCCACCTGGATCAGCTCATCCAGGAAATTCCGGTACAGCTCCCTACCAAGTGTAGACGCGGTACCTAATTCAGAGATTCAGGGTTCGGGCAACAAATTTACTAATCCTCACTTATTTTCAATTATTATTTCATAATGTAATGTTGCATTCACTTAATTCTACTCATTTTATCTTCTTTTAATTATTAATTGATGCTCATGCAAATGATATAAATATAAATATTAAAATAAAGTGCAGAAAAATAAAAGTGTGGAAAAGTAAATAAGAGGCCAGATTATACAACCCAAGAAAAAGAAAAATCTCTCATCCTCACCATTACAACCGCCTATAATACACGATGATCTGAAAAATTACAATCGCCTAGATACACGATTTAATCTATAAAATACATTCAAAAATAAAAATAAAGTAAAAATAAAAGCTGCATCCAAATACGGTTAGCACAAGTAAATAAATCACACCAAGGACTCATACAGGACAGAATAGGGATTTATAGGAGCGGGGACATGCATTTAGGGGGTAACCGGGTCGACCAGACCGGTCGAACCGGTTAGACCTGGAAAACAGTTTTTTGAAACGCCCTGTAGGTTTTGTGGGTGAAAAACCAATTTTGAAAATGGTTTGGCTCATTTACATGTATTTTTCCAAATTTAGTGGGCCAGATATCCCGAGACCCGGGGGTCCCCGTTCATGTGTGGGCCTAAATTAACATTCATCTATGGTCCAAAAAGAATGTAAACACATCAAAATTCACTTTTGAATAGGAAAAAGGTGCAAAATTACAAGTTTGGGGCCCAAAAGGGCAAAACTATAATTCTGCCCCTTGAACTACAATCGAGCGACTGTAGGGCATTATAGTCACGTCGCTGTAACTAGCTGGGCGGCTATAACACCTACAGTCGAGCGACTGTAGTGCTCCAGAATCGATTCCAATGTTCTTTTCTCGTTTTTTGAAAACTGTTTTGCAAATTTAATGATTTCGGGGGAATCGGGATTTTTGGAATATACTAAAATCAACAAAACGGATCCGAAACGAATCGAATCAAATCCGCGAATCATGTGTGGGCCAATAAAAAACATAAAAAACACATTTAATCAAAAAACGGGAGCGTTATCGACCGATTTTGGGGCATTCGGAGCTTCTGCCCTAGAGATTATAGTTAAGCGACTGTAATCAGATGATTACAGTCACGCAACTATAGGTCACAGTCATGCGGCTGCAGGTTATAGCCGAGCGACTGTGATATTAAGCGAGGCAGCTGTAATCAAAATTCACTTCCGAAATCGTAAAAAACAAAAAAAAAATCAATAAACAACACCTAGAATGAACAAAAATGGATTTTCAAGGCCTCTCAGAATGGTACCTGGTCTGTATTCCAGTGTTTGGATCACCAGAGATGGATTCGGGTGCCGAAAAGTGTCTTGTAGTCATGAACAACCCAAAAACAATGTGCAATCAGTGAAGCCCGAACGGAACCCCGAGAGAGATTGAGTGAGTAGTGATGATTTGAAAACACCCTACAACTATTTTTATGTGTTTTGTTAAAATTGTTTTTGTTATTTTCATATCAAAACCCTTTTATTTTTTCCTAAGAACCCTAGAAAAAGTCCCAAAATCTATGTTATTGTGTGTTTCTTGTGTTTTCCTCTCAAAAACCCTTTTTTTCTGCCTCCTTTTCACTCTGTTAACCCTAATCCCGAATACCAGGTTTTTATATCTCCCGTTTTGATTAAAAATCTGAATTAAATGCTGATTTTCGGTAAAAAAAGGAAGTCTGGTTATTACAGTCGCTCAACTGTAATACTACAAGTGCGCGGCTGTAGTACAGTCGCGCGGCTGTAGGCACTACAGTCAAGTGACTGTAGTGACCAGATTAGCCTATTTTGTTTAGAAAAACCGAATTAAATGCTGATTTGGGCAGAAAAAAAGAAATTTGATGATTACAGTCGCTTGAATGTAGTGGCTACAGTCGTGCTGCTGTAGGCACTACAGTCCGGCGACTGTAGTGACCAGATTGGCTTATTTTGTTTAGAAAAACCGAATTAAATGTTGATTTGGGTGGAAAAAAGGAAACTGATGATTACAGTTGCGCGACTGTAGTGGCTACAGTCAGGCGATTGTAGTGACCAGATTGGCTTATTCGCTTATTTTTTCATTTTTTTCTTCGATTTTCTTAAATACTCACTGGAATTCCTTCGGGGCTCCGTACCAAGACTTGTCACACATACTTGGGTCATCTGGGACATTTTCGACATTATTCTGGTCATTCTGAATCCACTTCACGCTAATCCGTGAAAAAGGGAACAATGACTTTCATCACAGAGGTTGGGAAAAAACCCGTGCTCACACATGGGAACGAATAGAACCACAGACTTGTATATTCGATGATTGTATGGCAGTTCTTAACTAGCCATAATACTTGTAAAGTCAGTCATGAATATAGGTACATGTCGTTAACATGGGACTGGATCGATCCGCACAAGAAAGCCACTTGGTTGTCGCGTCATAGGTCTTTCTTGAGTAGGTCTCTTTTGTCCTCAGACCAGATTTCATTATAATATAAATATGGAATCCAGTTCACTTTGACATACGTCTAATAGGTCTGTAAAAGGATGCTAAATACGTGTATGATTGGGTGGACCGGTGAACATATTGATATTGATGATGAAGTGATGGAATTGCCACTCGGGTAACACCGAGATGATATCATTGGCCACTTGATGAGTGGGACTGATAAGTTTGTGGCCATACCCAAGTAAGTCAGTGCTTATTTGATTAATTAGTCAACTCAAGATCAAGAAATATAATAAACAATAGAAGAGGATGACAGACACCATGCCTCTTATTTATTCATATCGATATCGTTAGGCAAAGGACACTATGAGATTACTACCAGGTGAGTGTCTTCTAAAGACTGTTGCATCTCTATCTTAATTGGGGGCTATAATGGTTTGCTAGAACTCACTTACAGTCTGTGGGCCTTGGGCCTACTGCCAATATAAAGACAGACCCATAGGATCATGCACATAGATCAACTGAGCCGGAACTTATAGAAATTGTACATGTAATATACATTGGAAGGAATGCGTTAATTAATTAGTTGACATTCGATGTCAAGGTAATTAATTAACATTGGGTTGAATTTAATTTAATTAATAAGTTTACATAATGTAATTAATGAATTTATCAATTAATTGAATTACATAAAGTAAACAATTAATTAAATAATTTTCCTAAGTAGGAAAATTAAATCCATGTATTGTATTTACTTAAGTGTGATTTAATTTTATTTAGTGGTAATTAAATTTAGCCAAATGGAATTAAATTACATAGTATATACTTTTTAATTAAAGTTTATTTATGTAATTATAATCCTAGTGGGCTTGGGTTTAATTAACCTAATTAAAACCCAATTAGACAAGGAATTTATATAAAGGCACACTTAAGGAATAAAACCCTAATTCAACCCTAATTAATTGCTGGAAATTTCAGCCACCAAGAGCAGCCCCAAATCAGCCAAAAATCCTAGCAGTAATCCTCCATTCCTTCGTGTCTTCGGCTAGCACCGGTTCCTGCTCAATAGTTGGTCGTACACTAGACTTTGGAGATCGCAGTTTCAAGAAACGATTCTACAGCAGTCTCTAGAAGAGACAAATCCGGTGAGTTAATCTCTCTTGATTCAAATTGCTTTTATTCTAATCAATGGTAATTGGACAATAGGTGGATTCTAGGAAATTTTAAACGGTGTATTTTCCGCTGCGTCGCGTTATTTTTCCAATGACAAATCCCAACAGTGGTATCAGAGCCTAGGTTTTGTCCATTAGATTGATTGGAATTGGTTCTTGAAAACGTTCTTGAAGAAAGAATGGGTTTCGAGTTTGTGATTTTAGGGTTTTACTCAATTGGTTTTGTTTTTGCTTTTTTTCCCCAATTGGCTTCAATCTAGAATTGTATTTCTTTATTGATTATTTATTTTTTTTATGGCTGGAATTTTTTTTACGATTTGAGAAAAAAAAATATATTGGGGAAAGGGAATCGCAAAATTGCGATTCCCTTCCTCGGCGCAGCAGCTGCTAGCTGTTGCTGCGGTAGGCTACCGCACAGCAGCACTGCTGCTCCGCCGGGACAACAGCGCCACGTGAGGGATTTGCATCCGGTTTTGGATTTTGTGGGTATTTTTTTTCCTGGACCCTAATGCAAATTAAATTAATTTTTTTTTAAATTAATTTTTTTTTAAATTGTTTATTTTGTTGGCATGCATATTTAATTTAATTGCTTGCATATTAAATTGAATATAGACTTTGTGAAATTGGCCTAAATAAACCGTGACACCGGTTAAAATTGGGAGGGCAAAATTTTAAATTTGTGACAACTATAATCATAACCCTATAGTTTAAACTTATATATCTCATGTCATTGATATCAGTGTCCAACACAGAGGCATGGATTGATCACCCTCTTTTATGTCCAGACATTTACTTGGTCCCAAATGAACTGATGCTCACAAACAAGTTCTAACTCGTTTGGGTGTGGCTACACTCTTATCAGTTGCATTCATCAAGAGGCCGGTGAAATCTTCTCAATGGACTACTGAGTGACATTTCCCTTCTACATATCCATAGTACTGCCATGCTCAGTGACATACCCGAACGTACCCATACTTGGCACCCTTTTACAGGCCCTTTAAGCTTACACCAAAATATGCCACTTCACATGTAGCACCATCATATGGTCAGGTCAAAGGATGTTGGGATTTTCACCGGAAATCACCCGATTAAATGTGGAAGAACGCGATGATTTCCTTAAATCCGTGCCCAGGAGCAATTGATGTGAAAATTGTAAAACTTAAAATTAAATTGAAGAGAATAGATTCTTACCAAGAATATCTCTTTAAGTGATGGCTGCAGAAACCAAAATTGATTCCCTCCGCATTCATATACACGAATGGCTATCGAACACGACTCGTGCTAGCAAGAGGACCAATTGGAAGAGCGAGTTTGGTGGCTGAAAATTTCTGCTCAATGTCTCATCCCTTGGCCGAATTCTACCCTAGATTTTTAACCGAGGGGGCCGAAATTCCCTTTGGAAATTTTAGGCCCAATTCCATTTAATTTCATAAGGGCTTTTCTCCTTTTTAAGCCCACGTCCAATTTAATTCATCTGGTTCAATTTAATTTCAAATTTAAATTCTATTTAACATGTATTCTAACATATTAAACCATATAATATATTGCATACATTTAAATTGAAATTAATTTGACCAATTAATTTAACCGAGGAATTAAATTGGACATTTATGAAATCAAATACATGTAAACCTATACATGTAAAATATTTCCACCTAGGAAATAATCTCACAAATTAATTCATTGAATTAATTTTGAGAAGGCCAATTCAAATATTAATTTTCTTATTTCGATCAATCCAATTGATCCTTATAATATAATTAATATAATCCTTTCTCTCCGGTGTGTATACTCCAAGTATGCAGGTGATCCCTTAAGTCTGAGTTCAGACGTTCAATGTGTAAGATCCTGTGGGCCCATCTTTATGTTGGCAGTGGGCCTTTGGCCCATAGACTGCAGGCGAGCTCTAGCAAGCCACGGCAGCCCCCAATTAAGATGGAGATAGCAGTCCAACTGTAATCATAACCCTGTAGTTTGAACTTGTATATCCCATGTCATTGATATCGGTGTCCAACACAGAGGCATGGATTGATCACCCTCTTTTGTGTCCGAACAATTACTTGATCCTGAATGTACTAATGCTCATAAACAAGTTCCAACTTGTTTAGGTGTGGCCACACTCTTATCAGTCACATTCATCAAGAGGACGGTGATATCTTCTCAGTGGACTACTGAGTGACATATCCCTTTTGCATATCCATAGCACTGCCATGCTTAATGACATACCCGAACGTACCCATACTGGGCACCCTTTTACAGCACCTTCATATGGTCAGGTTGAAGGATCCATACAAGTACTACACAAAAATCACTTGTGATGCTTTACCATATGGATTTCTCATTTAGTGGATCTATTCAATACCATGCCCTTTTTGCATGTACCCATTAACTTGATTGACTTCCTATGTCCAATGGCCGGTAAGACACCGCCATACAACCAGGTTAATGATAGTTTCTAGTTCCATTCATTCCCATGACTGGAATAGACTACAGATTTCTTTATGGCCATATCGTTTTCCCTATCCATGGTCTTACTGCCAAGTGCATGACACTTGTCAACATGGATATGGATATATCCATTGGATACTCTATTTAAAATACAGCACAAGATATATAATAAACAGATTAATGCCTTTATTTAATGACACAAAATATATAAAATACATAAATTCAATAAATGTACAATACAAATACAAGGTCCAATGCCTCGGGACTAGGGCATATCCAATAAAGGATCCATACAAGTACTACATGAGAATCACTTGTGATACTTTACCATGTGGATTTCTAGTTTAGTGGATCTATCTAGTACCATGTCCCTATTGCATGTACCCATTAACTTGGTTGACTTCCTATGTCCAATGGCCGGTAAGACACCCCCATACAACCAAGCTAATGATAGTCTTTTGTTTCATTCATTCCCATGATTGGAATAGACTATGGATCTCTTTATCGTCATATCGTTTTCCCTATCCATGGTCTTACTGCCAAGTGCATGACACTTGTCAACATGGATATGGATATGTCCATTGGATACTCTATTTAAAACACAGCACAAGATATATAATAAATAGATTGATGCCTTTATTTAATGACACAAAATGTGTAATACATAAATCCAATAAATTTACAATACAAATACAAGGTCCAATGCCTCGGGACTAGGGCATATCCAATAGCTTTTGCACTGAGTATGACTAGCCAATACCAGTCAGATCCCGGGAGGATCACTGGACGGCAGTCAAGGTAATCCTTAAGTACCTTAACAGGATAAGGATAACTTCTTAGTGTATGGAGGTCAAGAACAGCTATCGTTGTTAGGGTACACTGATGCAAGCTTCAAGATCGACCAGGATGAAAACCGGTCATAGTCTGGCTATGACTTCCTATTGAATGGTGGGGCCATGTTGGGATTCTTCATCAAAAAAATAACGTGGCGTAACGAAAAATACACCGTTTAAAACTTCCTAGAATCCACCTATCGTGTCCAATTACCATTGATTAAAATAAAACCAATTTGAATTAAGAGAGAATAACTCACCGGATTTGTCTCTTCTAGAGACTACTGCAGAATCATTTCTTGAAACTGCAATCTCCAAAGTCTGGTGCATGACCAACTATTGAGCGAGAACCGGTGCTAGTCGAAGACACGAAGGAATGGAGGATTAATGTGGGGATTTTCAGCTGTTTTGGGGCTGCAATTGGTGGTTGAAATTTCTAGCAATTAATTAGGGTTGAATTAGGGTTTTCTTCCTTAAGTGTGCCCTTGGACACCTTGTCTAATTAGGTTTTAATTAGGTTAATTAAACCCAAGCCCACTAGAATTATAATTACATAAATAAACTTTAATTAAAAAGTATATACTATGTAATTTAATTCCATTTGTCTAAATTTAATTACCCCTAAATAAAATTAAATCACACTTAAGTAAATATAATACATGTATTTGATTTTCCTACTTAGGAAAATTATTTAATTAATTGATTACTTTACGTAATTCAAATAATTGATAAATTAATTAATTACATTATGTAAACTTATTAATTAAATTAAATTCAATCCAATGTTAATTAATTACCTTGATACCGAATGTCAACTAATTAATTAATGCATTCCTTCCAATATACATTACATGTACAAGTTCTATAAGTTCTGGCTCAGTTGATCTATGTGCATGATCCTATGGGTCTGTCTTTATGTTGGCAGTACGCCAAAGGCCCACAGATTGTAAGTGGGTTCTAGAAAACTGTTACAACCCCCAATTAAGACAGAGATGCAGCAGTCTATTGAAGACACTCACCCGATAGTAATCTCATAGTGTCCTTTGCCTAACAATATCGATATGAATAAAAAAGAGGCATGATGTCCGTCATCCTCTTCTGTTGTTTATTATATTTCTTAATCTTGAGTTGACTAATTAATCAAATAAGCACCGACTTACCTGGGTATGGCCATACATTTATCAGTCCCACTCATTAAGTGGCCAATCTCGGTGTTACCTGAGTGGCAATTCCATCACTTCATCATCAATATCAACATGTTCACCTGTCCACCCAATCATACCCGTATTTAGCATCCTTTTACAGACCTGTTAGGTTTATGTCAAAGTGAACCGGATTCCATATTAATACTATAATGAAATCTAGTCTGAGGACAAAAGAGACCTACTCAAGACTTATGATGCGACAACCATGTGGCTTTCTTGTGCGGATCGATCCAGTCCCATGTCAACGACATGTACCTATATTCATGACTAACTTTACAAGTACTATGGCTAGTTAAGAACTGCCATACAGTCATCGAATATACAAGTCTGTGGTTCTATTCGTTCCCATGATTAGAATAGACCTGGGATAGGTTTTATGATTATCAATCAATGGATACTCTACTCATATTATAGCACAAGATATAAATGAAATAGATTAATTTCCTTTATTAATGTGACACAAATAATGTATTCATACAATGAGTCTTAATGTATAATACTAAATACATGAATCCAATGCCCTAAGAACTAGGGCACAACAACAGGCCATCAGTTGGAGGAGCTCGAAATAGCCAACCATCATTGATTCTACCATAGAAGCTGAGTACATTGCTGTATGTGAAGCTGCAAAAGAAGCTGTTTGGTTGAAGAAATTCATCACTGGGTTAGGAGTAGTTCCATCTACCATAGACCCAGTGAATGTCTTCTATGACAACAACGGGGCATTCGCACAAGCTAAGGAGCCTCGGTCACATAAGAAGTCCAAACACATACTCAGGAAGTTTCACCTCATCCGAGAGATCATGGACAAAGGAGACATTTCACTGCAGAGAGTTGACACCGGGAACAATGTCGCTGATCCGTTGACCAAGGCACTGCCACAGGCACAGAACAAGGGTCATACTAGATCTATAGGGATTAGGGCAATGCATAGTTGGAACTAGTGCAAGTGGGAGATTACTGGTGTGCCCTAGTCCAAATGGCATTGGTTCTTGTTTTGTATTATACTTTATATTTGGATATTTTGTATTATACATTTTGTGTTGAAATAAAGGCATGAATTTATTTATTCATATCTTATGCTATTTATAAATAAAGTATCCAATGATTATAACCATACTAAAGTAAACCAATGTGGGCCATTGGACTATGAGACCTTTTAGTAGAGTTAAAGTTATAATCATAAAGATATCCATAGTATGTTCTAATCATGGGAATGAATAGAACCAAAGACTAGCATATCCTTGACTGGATGGCAGCGTCTCACCGGCCATTGGACATGGAATGTCATCAATGATATGGGTACATGTTGGGTTGCATGGTACTAGATTGATACGCCTTGAGAACACCACATGGTTCGATCATCATAGGTGTTTCTCAGGTAGGTCTTGCTATTATCCTTAGACTCGATGTTCGCTATAACATGACATGGGATCTCATACACTTTGATATACGCCTAACAGGCCCATAACAGGGTGCCAAGTATGGGTATGTTGGGTGGGCCAGTGAACATGTTGATGTTCATAGTGAAGTTGATGGAATTGCCACTCAGCGTCCCTTAAGATAACATCACTGGCCACTTAATGAGTGGGACTGACAAGTGTATGGCCATACCTGAATAAGTTGGGATACTTATTCATTAGGTTCAGTCCACTCGGTATCAAGAGATAAATAAGCATATAAGGGGATGACAGGGCCATGCCTCTTCCTTAAATATCGATGTCAGTTGGCAAGGGATATACAAGATCACTACCGAGTTATGTTTCACATTAGACTGATAGTCTCCGTCGTAATCGGGGGCTGTAACGGTTTGCTAGAATCCACTTACAATCTGTGGGATTTGGGCCCACTACCAACATAAAGACGGACCCACAGGATCGTACACATAGGACGATTGAACGTTGACAAATCGGAATTGGAACGGAAACCAAATTAATTGAATTAGTGACATTAGGTTATGTCATAATTAATTCAATATATATATTGAGGGAGAAATCAATTTTGTTTGGTTAATTAATTACATGTAGCAAATAATTAATTAAATAAAATAAAATTTCCTTGATGGAAATATAAATACAAAAGGTGTATTTATTTAGGTTGGTTTTAATTTAACTTTGGGATATATTAATTTGATAAAATTATATTTTATTCTGTCAATTGGAATTTTATAATAAGGTTTTATTTAATTCTAATTGTACAAGTTAAATTAATTTAATCAAATTAAATAACCTATAGTTTAATTAAAATCTTACTAGGCTAAAGAGTATACTAAGGAATATATAAAAGGAAGCTTTAACCTAATTTCTCCCTAACCCTAACCCTAGCACAAGGAATTTGGCCAACCTAATAAAAAAATTACAGCAGCCCCTTACCTAGCTTTCTCTTGGTTTTCGTTCAATCCGTTTGCTAGCTTAAGTCCCGCTCGAGAGTCGTTCATGTACTGGATTGTGGAGGAAACGCGTTTGGGTTTCTACAGCAGTCTCTAGAGGAGACAGTTTAGGTGAGAAAATTTATTTTTCTCTGTTTTTGATTTCATTCTATTAATCTACATGTATCTTGGGCTTTGGAGTCGAGGAAAATTTTAATCGGTATTCCACCTCACGTTTAATTTTTTCTGTGACAATTCCCCTGCACCATATAGACTGATAAAATCAAATAAATGAGTATCCAATAATCATTCTATTTGGGTAAGACCATACAATATGCAGTCTCACTTATCAAAAGGTCGGTGATATCATCTCTTCTATGAAAAGATGGAAATTCCTTCACATTACTCCCAGTCCTAGCATGGTTCCTAATATACCAAACGTATCCATACTTGGCACCTAGTTACGGGCCCGCTAAGCGCACATCAAAGCATACAAGGTCACATTTAGGATTGTAGTAATATCGGGTTTAAGGATCCAATATAAGCAATACATGAGAAACACTTATGACGCTGGACCATGTAGTGTTCTCACAAATGAATTAATCCAGTGCACTATGTACTAACATGTCCCTGTGTCCTTGATTGACTCTCTAAGTCTTGTGGTCTGAAAGACACCACCTATCTCATAAGGAACATACTAGTCTTTAGTTCCCATGATTATAACGAACTAAGGATAACTTTAAAATAGTGTTCTTTAAACTCATGGTCTTACTCGTTCAGTAAACGCTACTAACAAACATGAGTAAACACCAGTTTATGGATTCTCAATATTTATTAATTGCACAAGTAATTCAATAAATATGATTATGCCTTTCATTAATATGAAGCAAATGTATTCTCATATTCAAATAAAGATAGTACATCATCTAGGGACTAGGGCATAATCCAACACTAAAAGGGAAGCAAAGGCACACGTAGAAGCTGTGGAAAGGCAAATGGATGAAAAGTTGGCAAGAAAGAATAGAGTATGGAAAGAAAAATTTAAAATGCTACTTGGTGCAAATGCTCCACAAATTTCAACAAATGATCCAGCTTCTAGTACTTGAATTATGACTCTAGATTTAGAACCAAGTTATTTGAACATTACTATGAACTTTTTATTTTAATTCATGTTATCAATATCAATCATAATGATTTATGTTATTTTTGAAAATTGTTATATTACATTTTATTTACCAATAATATGATTCCATATGCTTAATTTTAATAAATAAGAATTATTGTTACAAAATTTGATATTTTATATGGCTAGTTGTTAGTTATAATTTGCTATATAATCATCTTATTTGTAGCAAATAGTTATAATAATTAGTTATAGCTTGTTAAATTTACAGCTAAAAATACATGTTTTTGTTACAAATTGAGAATTTACTTAGCAAAAGATTCTGAGTACTAGCTATAGTTAATTTGTAATGCAACCAAGTTTAGGTACAATTCTTGTGGTTTGTAGCTAAAATTTGACGTCATTAGCTACAATCTAACCCCATAGAAATTGAGTACATTATTTGCCATTAAACTATTAATTTTGTAGCTAAAACAGAAATATGTTTGCTATTAAATTATTATTGTGGCTAACGAAATGAACATTTAGCCACAAACATTTTGTGAAGCAATTAAATTAATAACAGCTGCATATAAGTGTTTACTGTAGCTATAATAATCAACTATTTGTTACCATTATTTTCCTTTTGTGATAAAATATTTTAATCTTTTAGTCACAATCAACTGAAATTTGTAGCAAAAAATGAGAACCTTAGCTACAAAAGTCATAACTTGTGTGGCAAACATATAGCTATGGCATTTCTTGCTACAACACCTATTATGGTAGCTAAAGTATGTAGCTATAGGAAAATGCATTTTTAGCCATAATATTTTTCATAGTTGTAACGCTAGATTGTTATAGTGAGGGTGCTAAGTATGGGTATGATTGGGTATGTTAGTGATTATGCTAAGGACTGTGAGTTGTGTGAAAGGATATGCCACTCTATTAACTAAGAGAAGATATCATCGACCATTTGATGAGTGAGACTGAGAAGAATGTGGCCACACCTAAATAAGGTAATTACTAGGTGATTACTTATTTATGATTTTTTAGTCTACTTGGAAACAAGGAACGTCGATGCAGCTAAAGAAGGTGACAATGTCATGTCTCTTGCAGGACAATGATATTGATGTGCAAAAGATGTATGAGTCACTATTGGGTTTGCATCTCCAATTAGGAGGATTTTTTCATCTTATTTGGGTAGCTTTAATAGTTTGCTAGAACCCACTTATTAAAGGGATTTTTAGAGAAAAATCAACCAATTAAGCAGAAGTTCGCATTGATTTTCTCAAATCTGTGTCCAGGAGCAATTGAAATGGAAACTAAAAACAACAAAATTAAAGATGAAAAAGATTAGATCTCACCCGGAATTTCTCTACAAGAGATGGCTGTAGAAATCGATATCGATCCCCTCCACGATCCCATACATAAACGGCTATCGAACTTGAACCCGTGCTATCAATTTGATCGACGGAAGAGAGGAAAAATATGGCTGGAATTTTCTGCCTATTTCTCTGCACCATTGGTTGAAATTCTTCTAGGGATTTTAACCCTAGTAAGCCGAAATTCCCTTGCTAATTTTTAGCCCAATTCCTTTTTATTTTATGTTGGCTTTTCTCTCCTTTAAGCCCAAGTCTTTATTAATTCTTTTGCTCCAATTCAATTGCAACTATAATTTCAATTTAACATTTATGTTTATATATTATACCATATAATATATTACATTCCATTTATTTGACCAATTAATTTAACCGAGGAATTAATTTACAAAATCCTCTCTCTCCAGTGTGTATACTCCAAGTATACAGTTGATCCTTTTAGTTCAAGCTCAGACACTCAATGTGTACAATCCTATGGGCCTATCTTTATGTTGGCAGTGGGCCTATGGCCCATAGACTACAGACGGGCTCTAGCAAGCCACTATAGCCCCTAATTAAGACAAAGATAGTAGTCCAACTGTAATCGTAACCCTGTAGTTTAAACTCGTATATCCTATGTCATTGATCTCGGTGTCCAACACAGAGGCATGGATTGATCATCCTCTTTTGTGTCCAGACATTTACTTGATCCCGAATGAACTGATGCTCATAAACAAGTTCCAACTTGTTTGGGTGTGGCCACACTCTTATCAGTTGCATTCATCAAGTGGCCGGTGGTATCTTCTTAGTGGACTACTGAGTGACATGTCCCTTCTGCATATCCATAGCATTGTCATGTTCAATGACACACCCGAACATACGTATACTTGGTACCCTGTTACAGGCCCTTTAGGCATACACCAAAGTATGCCACTTCACATGCAGTACCATGATATGGTCAGGTCAAAGGATCCACACAAGAACTACACAAGAATCACTTGTGATACTATACCATGTGGATTTCTCGTTTAGTGGATCTATCCAGTACCATGCCCCTTTGCATGTACCCATTAAATTAGTTGACATTCCATGTCCAATGGCCGGTCAAATACCGCAATACAACCAGGCTAATGATAATCTTTGGTTCCACTCATTCCCGTGACTAGAACTGACTATGGATGACTTTATGGTCATATTGTTTCCCCTATCCATGGTCTCACTGCCAAGTGCATGACACATGTTAACATGGATATGGATATGTCCATTGGATACTTTATTTAAAACATAGCACAAGATATATAATAAATAGATTAATGCTTTTATTTAATGAATAATACATAAATCTCATAACTGTTGGGATTCGTCATTAGAAAAATAACATGGTGCAGCGGAAATTACACCATTAAATTATTTCTAGAATCCACCTATCGTGTCTAATTACCATTGATTGGAATAAAAACCAATTTGAATCAAGAGAGATTAACTCACCGGATTTGTCTCTTCTAGAGACTGCTGCAGAATCGTTTCTTGAAACTGCGATCTCCAAAGTCCGGTGCATGACCAACTATTGAGCGGGAACCAGTGCTAGCCGAAGAAGTGGAAGGAATGGAGAATTAATTGCTATAAATTGTGGCTACTTTGGGACTAAAATTTCCAGCAAACAAAATAGGGTTAGGCTTAGGCTTTCTTTCTTAAGTGTGCTCTTATATAAACACCTTGTCTAATTGGGTTTTAATTAGGTTAATTAAACTCAAGCCCACTAGGATTATAATTGCATAAATAAACTTTAATTAAAAAGTATATACTTTGTAATTTAATTCCATTTGGCTAAATTTAATTACCCCTAAATAAAATTAAATCACACTTAAGTTAATACAATACATGTATTTAATTTTCCTACTTAGAAAAATTATATAATTAATTGTTTACTTTACGTAATTTAATTAATTGATAAATTAATTAATTACATTATGTAAACTTATTAATTAAATCAAATCAACCCAATGTTAATTAATTACCTTGACACCGAATGTCAACTAATTAATTAATGCATTCCTTCCAATGTACATTACATGTATAATTTCTATAAGTTCCAGCTCAGTTGATCTATGTGCATGATCCTATGGTTCTGTCTTTATGTTGGCAGTAGGCCCAAGGTCCACAGACTGTAAGTGGGTTCTAGCAAACCATTACAGCCCCCAATTAATACAAAGATGCAGTAATCTTTAAAAGACACTCACCCGATAGTAATCTCATAATGTCCTTTGCCAAACGATATCGATATGAATAAACAAGAGGCATGGTGTCTGTCATCCTTTTCTGCTGTTTATTATATTTCTTGATCTTGAGTTAACTGATTAATCAAATAAGCAACCGACTTACTTGGGTATGGCTATACACTTATCAGTCCCACTCATCAAGTGGCCAATGATATCATCTTGGTGTTACCTAAGTGGCAATTCCATCACTTCATCATCAATATCAATATGTTCACCTCCACCCAATCATACCCGTATTTAGCATCCTTTTATAGACCTGTTAGGCGTATGTCAAAGTGAACCGGATTCCATATTGATACTATAATGAAATCTGGTCTGAGGACAAAGGAGACCTACTCAAGAAAGACCTACGACGCAACAACTAGGTGGCTTTCTTATGCAAATCGATCCAGTCCCATGTCAACGACATGTACCTATATCATGACTGACTATACAAGTACTATGGCTAGTTCAGAACTACCATACAGTCATCAAATATACAAGTCTGTGGTTCTATTCGTTCCCAAGATTAGGACAGACCTAGGATAGGTTTTATGATTATCAATCAATGGATACTCTACTCATATTGTGACATAAGATATAAATGAAATAGACTAATTGCCTTTATTAATGTGACACAAATAATGTATTCATTCAATGAGTCTTAATGCATAATACAAAATACAAGAATCCAATGCCCTAACAATTAGGGCACACCAACAATAACAAAGTACAAATGTATGATACAAATATAGGGACCAATTCCTCGGGACTAAGGCGTATCCAATAATCTCCCTCTTGCACTAGTTCTAACTAGGCATGGGCCTAATCCCTATAGATCTAGTATGACCCTCGTGCTTGGGCTGAGCCAGTGCCTTGGTCAAAGGATCTATGACATTATCCTCGGTGTCCACTCTGTGTAATGACATATCACCCCTCTTGGTGATTTCTCGAATGAGGTGAAACTTCCTGAGCACGTGCTTCATGTTCTTATGTGACCGAGGATCCTTTGCTTGTGCAACAGCCCCATTGTTGTCAAAGAAGACATCAATTGGATCCTGGATAGTTGGTACTACTCCCAATTCAATAATAAACTTCTTTATCCATACAGCTTCCTTAGCTGCATCACGCGCTACAATGTCTTCAACTTCTATAGTAGAGTTCGCGATGGTCGGTTACTTAAAGCTCTTCCTGTTGGAAATGCCCTAGTCCCGAGGCATTAGTCCTTGTCTTTGTATCATACTTTTGTACATTTATATGAACTTCATGTATTATACAAGTTGTGTTAAGAAATAAAGGCAACAATCTATTTACTATATGTCTTGTGCAATATTTTAAATAGAGTATCCAATGGACATATCCATATCCATGTTGTCAAGTGTGAGGCACTTGGCAGTAAGACTATGGATAGGGAAAACGATATGGCCATAAAGTCATCCGTAGTCTGTTCCAATCATGGGAATGAATGGAACTAAAGACTATCATTAGCCTGGTTGTATGGCGGTGTCTTACCGGTCATAGAACATGGAATGTCAACCAGGTTAATGGGTACATGTAAAAGGGTGCATGGTACTGGATTGATCCACTTAACGGGAATCTACATGGTATAGTATCACAACTGATTCTCGCGTAGTACTTGCATAAGTCCTTTGACCGGACCATATGATGGTGCTGCATGTGAAGTGGCACACTTCGGTGTACGCCTAACGGGCCTGTAAAAGGGTGCCAAGTATGGGTACGTTCGGGTGTGTCAGTGAGCATGGCAGTACTATGGATATGCAGAAGGGAATGTCACTCAGTATTTTACTGAGACGATATCACCGGCCTCTTGATGAATGTTACTGATTAGAGTGTGGCCACACCCAAACAAGATGAGATCTTGTTTGTGAGTATCAGTTCATTTGGGATCAAGTAATGTCCGGACACATATAGAGGGTGATCAACCATGCCTCTGTGTTGGACACCGATATCAGTGACATGGGACATACAAGTTCAACTACAGGGTTACGGTGACAGTTTGACTGCTATCTCCGTCTTAATTGGGGGCTACAGTGGCTTGCTAGAGCCCGCCTGTAGTCTGTGGGCCTTGGCCCACTGCCAACATAAAGACGGGCCCATTGGATCGTACACATTGAACGTCTGGACTTTAACTAGTCGGATTAAGTGTGTGCTTGGAGTATACACGTTTGAAGAGAGAGAGATTTATTAATTATCTTCTAGGTCAATTAGATTGATCAAAAGAATATAATTAATATTTATTTTTGGCATTCTCTTAATTAATTCAATGAATTAATTTATGAGATTATTTCCTAGGTGGAAATATTTATACATGTATAGGTTTACATGTATCTCATCTTATATGTGTCTAATTTAATTCCTTGATGAATTTGATGTGTCAAATTAATTGTAATTTAGATGTATGTAACATATTATATGGTACAATATACTTACATACATATTGAATTACAATGTTATTTGAAATCAAAGAGAAACCAAAGAATTAATGTGGGCTAGGGCTTGAAATGGTAAGCCCACTTCTTCATCATGTGTTGGCCGAAATTCATGGTGGGTTTAGGGCAAGAATGATGAATTTTAAGATGAGAAGAATGAGTCATGGTGGGACAAAAGGTAATGATCAAATGGGTGAGTCATGGTGGACTTTTGGTTAGTAAAGTTGGACTTTACCAACTTGGATATTTGTTGGTCATTATGTGTTGGTCATTATGACTAAAGACAAGTGTCTTCCCCATCTTTTTCCCACCTCTTGGCCGAATCCTTGTGTCTTTGGACAAGGGAGGTGACTCATTCTTTGCCAAAAATTGTAATGAGTGAAAGTGGTGAGTCATTGTTGACTTTGTGGTGAGTCATAGTTGACTTTGCTTTATGGGATATTTTTTGCCTCTTGGTGAGAGATATTAGATGAAAGGCTTCAACTATTTTCATTCTAAGCAAGTGCTCTTGGCTGCCATCTCTCCCTCTCTTCTTGAATTTCCGAGTTGCTAGCACGGGTTTCAGTCCGATAGCCGTTCGTGTACGCATCGGTGGAGGAAATCTATCCTTGATTTCTGCAGTCTTCTTCTATCTCTTAAAGAGATATCTTGGTAAGACTTTATTCTCCTCCTTTGTGTTTTGTTTTTGATTTTCACTACTTAAGCTCCCGGGACCCGGATTCGAGGAAATCGACGCGTGTTTCCGCACTTTGTCGGTCGGTTTCCCGTGACGAATCCCAGCACTTCCAGCTAACAACACCACCATTAAGTAAGAACACATACATATACTGTGATTGGTATTCATCCTGGTCTTTCTGGAAGCTTGCATTAGTGTACCCAGTAATTGACAGCTCTTCTTGACCTCCATTCATTGAGAAGCTATCCTTAGCCCTAGTGCTGAGGCATTGGTCCTTGTATTTGTATTATACATTTATTGGATTTATGTATTATACATTTTGTGTTATTAAATAAAGGCATCAATCTATTTATTATAAATCTTGTACTATGTTTTAAATAGAGTATCCAATAGACATATCCATATCCATGTTGACAAGTTTCATGCACTTGGCAGTAAGACCATGGATAGGGAAAATAATATGACCATAAAGAGATCCATAGTTTGTTCTAGTCATGGGAATGAATGGAACTAAAGACTATCATTAGCTAAGTTGTATGGCGGTGTCTCACCGGCCATTAGACATGTGATGTCGACCAAGTTAATGGGTACATGCAAAAGGGGCATGGTACTGGATAGATCCACTAAACAAGAAATCCACATGGTATAGTATCACAAGTGATTCTCATGTAGTACTTGTATGGATCCTTTGACCTAACCATATGATGGTGCTGCATGTGAAGTGGCATACTTTGGTTTACACCTAAAGGGCCTATAACAGGGTGCCAAGTATGCTTGCGTTTGGGTATGTTAGTGAACTTGGCAATGCTATGGATATGCAGAAGGGAATGTCACTCAGTAGACCACTGAGAAGATATCACAGGCCTCTTGATGAATGCAACTGATAAGAGTGTGGCCACACCTAAACAAGTTGGATCTTGTTTATGAGCATCAGTTCATTCGGGATAAAGTAAATGTCCAGACATAAAAGAGGGTGATCAATCCATGCCTCTGTGTTGGACACCGATATCAATGACATGGGATATACAAGTTTAAACTACAGGGTTATGATTACAATTGGACTGCTATCTCCATCTTAATTAGGGGCTGCAGTGGCTTGCTAGAGCCCGCCTATAGTCTGTGGGCCAAAGGCCCACTGCCAACATAAAGACGGACCTACAGGATCATATACATTGAATGTCTGAACTCGAATTAAAAGGATCAACTGTATACTTGGAGTAGACACACCGGAGAGAGAGGATTACATTAATTATATTATATAGATCAATTGGATTGATCAAAATAATATGATTAATATTTGTATTGGCCTTCTTACAAATTAATTCAATCAATTAATTTATGAGATTATTTCCTAGGTGGAAATATTTTACATGTATAGGTTTACATGTATTTAATTTCATGATAGTCTAATTTAATTCCATGGTTAAATTAATTGGTCAAATTAATTTTAATTTAAATGCATGTAATATATTATATGGTATAATATAATGACATACATGTTGGATTAAAATTACATATGAAATTAATTTGGGCCGAAAGAATTAAATCAAACTTAGGCTTAAAGAGGAGAAAAGCCCACATGAAATTAAAAGAAACTTAGGCCTAAAAATTCCATAGGAATTTCGGCCACCTAGGTTAAATAACCTAGGGAAATTTTTGGCCAATATAGATGTAATTGCAGAAAAATTACTGCAGCCTTTTCTCTCAATTCCGACCGATTCCGATGTTAGCACGGGTTGAGTTCCAAAGCCGTTCGTGTACGGGAACGTGGAGGAAGTTGGTTTCGATTTCTCCAGCCATCTCATAAAAAGACTTTCTGATGAGAATCTATTCTTTCTCTGTTTGATTTTGTTGTTTTCAATTTCCACCTCAATTGCTCCTAGGCACGGATTTGAGAAAATCAATGAGTTTTTTAGCTTTATCGGTTGATTTTTGGTGAAAAATCCCTACATGCATACCCATACTGCGACTGGTATTCATCCTGGTCTGTCTGGAAGCTTGCATTAGTGTACCCAGTAACTGACAGCTCTTCCTGACCCCTATACACTAAGAAGCTATCCTTAGTACGGTTGAGGTACTTTAGGATTACTTTGACAGCCTTCCAGTGATCCTCGCCGGGATCCTGTTGGTATCGGCTTATCATACTCAGTGTAAAGGCGACATCAGGTCTCGTACATAGTATGGAGTACATGATTGATTCTATAGCGGATGCATATGGGACCAACATCATGTTCTCCCTATCCTGCCTTATCTTAGGACAATTCTTCTTACTAAGTTTCAGCCCATGGCTCATTGGTAAGAAACCTTTCTTGGCCTAATCCATGTTGAATCTTTTCAGAACCTTGTCTATGTACGTGGCTTGACTCAGGCCCAGAAGCCGATTGGGTTGATCCCTGTAGATCTTGATCCTTAGCATCATCTTGGCTTCACCTAAGTCCTTCAATGCGAAGCACTTACACAACCACTTGTTCACTCCTTGTAGTTTTGGTATGTCGCTTCCAATTAGAAGGATGTCATTGTAGGGATTTTTCGCCAAAAATCAACAGATAAAGCAGAAGAACGCGTTGATTTCCTCAAATCTATGCCCAGGAGCAATTGAAATGGAAATTTAAAACAACAAAACAAAATGGAGAAAGAATAGATTCTCACTAGAACATCTCATTAAGAGATGGCTGCAGAAATCGAAACCGACTTCCTCCACGTTCCCGAACACGAATGGCTATAGAACACAATCCATGCTAGCGAGAGGATCGGGCGGAATGAGAGAAAAAAAGCTGCTAGAAATTTTTGTCTAATTCCACTCTGTTGGCTGAATTCTCTAGGGTGTTTTAACCCTAGAAGGCTGAAATTTTTCTTCAAAAATTTCGGCCCATTCTTCTTTAATTTTATGCGGGCCTTTTCCCCTTTAAGCCCAAGTCTGATTTAATACTTACGGTCCAATTTAATTTCAAATTTTATTTTAATTCAACATGTATGTAAATGTATTATACCATATAATATATTAAATACATTTAAATTAAAATTAATTTGACAAATTAATTTAACTAAGGAATTAAACTAGACTTTCATAAAATTAAATACATGAAAACCTACACATGTAAAATATTTCCACCTAGGAAATAATCTCATAAATTATGAGAAGGCCAATACAAATATTAATCATATTATTTTGATCAATCCAATTGATCTATATAATATAATTAATATAATCCTCTCTCTCCGATATGTATACTCCAAGTATACAGTTGATCTCTTTAGTTCGAGTTCAGACGTTCAATGTGTATGATCCTGTGGGCCCGTCTTTATGTTGGCAGTGGACCTTTGGCCCACAAACTACAGGCGGGCTCTAGCAAGCCCTGCTGCCCCTAATTAAGACGGAGATAGTAGTCCAACTGTAATCGTAACCTTATAGTTTAAACTTGTATATCCCATGTCATTGATATCGGTGTCTAACACAGAGGCAAGGATTGATCAACCTCTTTTGTATCCGGACATTTACTTGATCCCAAATGAACTGATGCTCACAAACAAGTTCCAACTTGTTTGGGTGTGGCCACACTCTTATCAGTTGCATTCACCAAGAGGCTGGTGATATCTTCTCAGTGGTCTACTGAGTGACATTCCCTTTTGCATATCCATAGCATTGCCATGTTCACTGACATACCCAAACATACCCATACTTGGCACCCTATTACAGGCCCTTTAGGCGTAAACCAAAGTATGCCACTTCACATGCAACACCATCATATGGTCAGGTCAAATGATCCATACAAGTACTATAAGAGAATCACTTGTGATACTATACCATGTGGATTTCTCGTTTAGTGGATCTATCTAGTACCATGCCCCTTTTGCATGTACCCATTAACTTGGTTGACATCCCATGTCCAATGGCAGGTAAGACACCGCCATACAACCAAGCTAATGATATTCTTTGGCTCCATTCATTCCCATCACTGGAACAGACTAGGGATCTCTTTATGGTCATATCTTTTTCCCTATCCATGGTCTTACTACCAAGTATATGACACTTGTCAGCATGGAAATGGATATGTCCATTGGATACTCTTTTTAAAACATAGCATGAGATATATAATAAATAGATTGATACCTTTATTTAATGACACAAAATGTATAGTACATTAATCCAATAAATGCACAATACAAATACAAGGACCAGTGCCTTGGGAGTAGGGCACATCCAACAGTCATCCATAGATAATACTAGGAAAGTGACGACACTCCCATAAATCCTCTTATACACACAAGGCTCATCTTGATTCTGTATGAAGCCATTTTCCTTTATGGCTTCATTGAATCTAAGATTCCAACTTCGGAATGCTTGCTTCACTCCATAAATGGATCATTGAAGCTTGTATACCTTTCTAGGATGCTTTGGATTGACAAAACCCTCAAGTTGTGTCATGTACACATCCTCAAGTAGCTTTCCATTAAGGAAAGCAGTTTTGACATCCATCTGCTAGACCTCATAGTCGTACCAAGTGGCTATGGCCAGCAGGATCCTTATGGATTTGAGCATAGCGACCGGTGAGAAAGTTTCATCATAGTCTACTCCGTGGACTTGTCTGAAATATTTCACAACCAGCCACCCCTTGCTGGTATTGTCAGCGTTCAGCTTGTAGTACCACTTGCAACCTATCACCTTGGCACCCGGAGGTGGATCAACTAGGTTCCAAACCTGATTATGGCACATAGATTGCATCTCTGCCTCCATGGCTTTACGCCAATTGGCAGACTATAGGCTAGCAATAGCCTTTTGGTAGGTTTTGGGCTCTTCCTCATCGAATATGAGAAGAGTGTGATCACGGTAATGAGAAACCCATATCTCTCTGGCTCCCGACGATCCCTACCAGACCTTCTAGGTCCTTGTGTGACCTGGGTTGGTACTTCCTACTGTGGAAGCTCCACCCTGGTCTCTGAGTTATCCTCTTCAGGAGTTTGTGAGCTTTGAACTTCCTTGAATTCAACTTTGCTCCCACTGTCTTTCTTGGAAATGAAATCCTTTTTAAGAAAGACCCACTTTCATGCCATGAATTCCTTGTTCTTGGTGGGGTTGTAGAAGTAATACCCTTTGGTTTCCCTAGGGTAGCCCACAAACAGGCATTTATCGGTTTTGGGTTCCAGTTTGCCCCTAGTCAATTTCTTGACATGTGCATCACATCCCCAAATCCACAAGAAAGGCACATTAGGCACCCTGCCTATCCATATTTCATATGGGGTTTTTTCCACAGCCTTAGTCGGAGTGTTGTTCAAAATGAGAGCTGCTATCTCCAGAGCGTTTCCCAAGAAACTTATTGGGAAAGAGGCATGACTCATCATTGAGTGCACTATGTCCAACAAGGTCTTATTCCTTCGTTCGGACACCCTATTCCATTGTGGTGTTCAGGAGTGAGCTGTGGAATGATTCCATGCTTTCTCAAATATGAGTCAAACTCTAAGCTCATATACTCGCCTCCTCGGTCTGAGCGAAGGGCTTTGATATTTCTGCCTAGCTGGTTCTGTACTTCGTTCTTAAATTCCTTGAACCTATCAAGGGTTTGAAATTTGTGTTTATCAGATAGACATAGCCATATCTGCTGAAATCATCCGTGAAAGTGATGAAGTACAGATGTCCACCTTTAGTAGTTGCGCTCATAGGCCCATATATGTCTGAATGTATTAGGTCCAATAAGCTTAGTAGCTCTTTCAGCTTTCTTGCTAAAAGGCGCTTTAGTCAATTTACCTCTTAAACAAGACTCATATATATCAATTGACTCCATGTCAAATGATCCTAGGATTCCAGCTTTGTGAAGCCTATCTATTCGCATCTCGTTTATGTGGCCTAAACGACAATGCCAAAGGTAGATAGGATTAAGTTTATTAGGCTTAACCCTTTTAGAATTTATATTATAGACATGATTACTTTCATTTAAATCCATGATATATATGCCATTATTTAATAGAGCTTCTCCATAAAATAATCCCTCTCTCTACCATTTCCAATAGTAAAATTGAATCCAGAAATATCCAAAACTAAAACAGAAATAATATTCCTGCACATAACAGGTACAAAATAACAATATTCCACTAGGCATTAATAGATGGTACTCGCCGATCTCTATGGCAGCTACCCTTGCTCCATTTTTGAACCACAAGTCCACCTGTCCAGATCCCAGTGATCTCCTATTTCCAAGTCCCTGCACATTACAACAAATGTGAGAACCACATCCAGTATCCAATACCCAAGATGTAGAAACAGTGAGGTTTATGTCTATGACATATATACCTGATGAAGACGCACCCTGGCTCTTCCTTCGCTCTCCCAACAGCTGGGGACAAGATCTCTTCCAATGCCCAGCCTGCTTGCATTGGAAGCAGACATCCTTAGGACTGGCCTTAGGCTTGGCCTTTGCATTATTAGCCTTGGCCTTGGCATTGCCCTTAGTAAGAGGAGGTTTCATCTTGTTGACCAGTAGTACCGGCAGAGTATTCTTGATCGACTACTCAGTGAGCTTGAGCATCCCATGCAGCTCACTAATAGTACAGTTCATCCCTTGCATGTTATAGTTCAGGATTAACTGATCATAAGAATACGGCAAGGACGCTAGGATCGTGTCAATTGCCAGCTCTTGCGAGATAGGAGATCTGAAACGGGCTAAAGTATCCAAATAGCCCTTCATCTTGAGCACGTGTGTGCTCACAGATGTCCCAGCCCCCATCTTACAAGAGTGGAATGCCTTGTTGGTCAAGAACCTTTCTTGACGAGCTTGCTTTTGAAACATCTCGTTAATAGTTGTTATCATAATAAAGGCCTGATGGTCCATAAACTGCTTTTGCAGCTTAAGGACCATACACGCCAACATCAGGGCTGTCATGTCCCATTTATACTTAATGTGCACATCGTATTCCCCAGCTATGCAGCTTGTGGATTACGCCTATTGGTGCCGCCGGTACAGGCCTTTCCACTACATACTCCTTAGACCCTTATCTTAGAACTATCCTCAAGCTCCTAGACCAGTCCAAGAAGTTAGGCCCAAAAAGCTTATCCCTTTCTAGGATATATCACAGTCAAAGTGTGTTATTCGTTGCTATTTGATTACTACACAGAAAAATTAAAGAGTGTTAATAAAGGTCTTACTTTGTTTCTCCCATATTTAATTAATAATGAATCATGTTATTAATTAACTCATGTTGTTGGGCTAATGGGTCGAGATTTATATTTCATCAAGATATCGCTAGACAAGGGCCTGGAAAAACTATACCCTAATTATTTAGGTAGGAACACCGTCCAATCCCAACCTAGGGACTTTCGGTTCGATGGGCTTGTTGGCACTTACCCATCTGTGCTTGGGGCCAGGAGAATCCTACTATCCATGCTAAGTCCAAACCTCCATCCAAGTGTTAGAGTAACCAATATTCTAACCCAATACAAAATGATGATACTCCAGTGTATCCTACAAGGGCATGGTCTACAACTGGCCTATCCCTGCTTCGAGTCAGTTTTGTTGGATATGCCCTAGTCCTGAGGCATTGGACCTTGTGTTTGTATTATACATTTATTGGATTCATGTATTATACTCATTTTGTGTTATTAATAAAGGCATTAATTCATTTATTATATTTATCTTGTGCAGTATATTAAATGACGTGTCCAATAGACATATCAATATCTATGATGATAAGTGTCATGCACTTGGTAGTAAGACCATGGATAGGGTAAATGATATGACCATAAATAGATCTGTATTCTGTTCTAGTCATAGGAATGACTGGAACTAGAGACTATCATTAACCTCGTTGTATGGCGGTGTCTTACCGGTCATTGGACATGGGATGTCAACCAAGTTAATGGGTACATGTAAAAAGGGCATGGTACCGAATAGATCCACTAAACTATAAATCCACATGGTATAGTATCATAAGTCATTCTTGTGTAGTACTTGTATAGATCCTTTGACCGCACCATATGATGGTATTGCATGTGAGGTTGCATACTTAGGGGTACGCCTAAAGGGCCTGTAATAGGGTGCCAAGTATGGTACTTTTAGGTATGTTACTTAGCATGGCAATGCTATGGATATGCAGAAGGGATTTGTCACTCAGTAGTCCACTGAGAAGATATCACCGACCTCTTGATGAATGTGACTGATAAGAGTGTGGCCACACCTAAACAAGTTGGTGTTCGAATTCGTCATTGGAAAAATAACGTGGCGCAGCGGAAAATACACCGTTTAAAATTTCCTAGAATCCACCTATCGTGTCCAATTACCATTGATTAGAAAAAAACAATTTGAATCAAGAGAGTTTAACTCACCAGATTCATCTCCTCTAGAGACTGCTGCAGAATCGTTTCTTGAAACTGCGATCTCCAAAGTCCGGTGCACGACCAACTATTGAGCAGGAACCGGTGCTAGCCGAAGATGCGAAAGAATGGAGGTTTAATGCTGGGATTTTCAGCTATTTTGGGGCTGCTATTGGTGGCTGAAATTTCCAGCAATTAATTAGAGTTGAAAATTAGGTTTTTCCTCCTTAAGTGTGCCCTTATATAGACACCTTGTCTAATTGGGTTTTAATTAGGTTAACTAAACCCAAGCCTACTAGGATTATAATTACATAAATAAACTTTAATTAAAAATTATATATTATGTAATTTAATTCCATTTGGCTAAATTTAATTACCCCTAAATAAAATTAAATCACACTTAAGTTAATACAATACATATAATTAATTTTCCTACTTAGGAAAATTATTTAATTAATTGTTTACTTTATGTAATTCAATTAATTGATAAATTAATTAATTACATTATGTAAACTTATTAATTAAATTAAATTCAATCCAATGTCAATTAATTACATGTCAACTAATTAATTAACGCATTCCTTCCAATGTACATTACATGTACAATTTCTATAAGTTCCAGCTCAGTTGATCTATGTGCACGATCCTATGGGTCTGTCTTTATGTTGGCAGTAGGCCCAAGGCCCACAGACTGTAAGTGGGTTCTACCAAACCATTACAGCCCCCAATTAAGATAGAGATGCAGCAGTCTTTAGATGACACTCACCCGGTAGTAATCTCATAGTGTTCTTTGCCTAACGATATCGATATGAATAAACAAGAGGCATGGTATCCGTCATCCTCTTCTGTTGTTTATTATATTTCTTGATCTTGAGTTGACTGATTAATCAAATAAGCAACCAACTTATTTGGGTATGGCCATACACTTATCAGTCCCACTCATCAAGTGGCCAATGATATCATCTCGGTGTTACCCGAGTGGCAATTCCATCACTTCATCATCAATATCAACATGTTCACCGGTCCGCCCAATCATACCTGTATTTAGCATCCTTTTACAGACCTGTTAGGCATATGTCAAAGTGAACCGGATTCCATATTGATATTATAATAAAATCTGGTCTGAGGACAAAAGAGACCTACTCAAGAAAGAGCTATGACATGACAACCATGTGGCTTTCTTGTGCGGATCGATCTAGTCCCATGTCAATGACATGTACCTATATTCATGACTGACTATACAAGTACTATGGCTAGTTAAGAACTACCATACAGTCTTCGAATATACAAGTTTGTGGTTCTATTCGTTCCCACGATTAGAACAAACCTGGGATAGGTTTTATGATTATCAATCAATGGATACTCTACTCATATTGTAGCACAAGATATAAATGAAATAGATTAATTGCCTTTATTAATGTGACACAAATAATGTATTCATACATGACTCTTAATGTATAATACAAAATACAAGAATCCAATGCCCTAAGAACTAGGGCACACCAACAATCTCCCACTTGCACTAGTTCCAAGTGGGCGTTGCCCTAATTCCTATAGATCTGATATGACCGTTGTGCTGTGTCTGCAACAGCGCTTTGGTTAATGGATCAGCGACATTATTCTTGGTGTCAACCCTCTGCAATGATATGTCACCTATGTTCACGATCTCCTGAATTAGGTGAAACTTTCTGAGTACATGTTTGGATCTCTTATGTGACTGGGGCACCTTAGCTTGTGCGATGGCCCCGTTGTTGTCATAAAAACATCAACTGGGTCTAGGATAGTGGGCACTACTCCCAACTCAGTTATGACTTTCTTGATCCAAACGGCTTCCTTTGAGCTTCACACACAGCTATGTACTCAGCTTCCATTGTAGAGTCAGCAATGGTGGCCTGCTTTGAGGACCTCCAACTAATGGCACCGCCATTCAGGAGAAAAACATAACCAGACTGTGACTGGATCTCATCCTCATCGGTCTCAAAGCTTGCATCAGTGTAACCTGACACTACCAGCTCATCTTGACCTCTATACACTAAGAAAGCATCCTTAGTCCGGTTAAGGTACTTCAAGATTGCCTTGACTACCTTCCAGTGTTCCTCACCGGGGTCCGACTGGTACCGGCTAGTCATACTTAGTGCAAACACGACATCAGGCCTCGTACATAACATGGAGTACATGATAGATCCAATAGCAGATGCATAAGGGATCTTTTCCATGTTCTCCCGGTCCTTCTTTGTTTTAGGACCATCTTTCTTACTCAGCTTCAACCCATGACGCATAGGCAAGAATCCTTTCTTTGCCTTGTCCATGCTGAATCTTTTTAGAACCTTGTCAATGTATGTGGCCTGACTTAGGCCTAGAAGCCGATTTGATCTATCTCTATAGATCCTGATCCCTAAGATTGTCTCAGCTTCGCCTAAGTCCTTTATTGCAAAGCACCTACTCAACCACTGCTTAACTCCTTGCAGTGTTGGTATGTCGCCTCCAATGATAAGGATGTCATCAACATACAGCACTTGGACGGTGGAAACGCTCCCACGAACCATCTTATACACACAGGGCCTTTAACTTGAAACACCACTTGCAACCTATCACCTTAGCACCCGGAGGTGGATCCACCAAGTTCCATACTTGGTTATCGTGCATAGATTGCATCTCAGCCTCCATGGCTTTACGCCATTGATCTGAGTGTGGGCTTCCAACAGCCTCCTATAGCTCTTGGGCTCTTCTTGGTCAACGACCATAAGGTCCCCATCATCAGTCACAAGAAAGCCGTACCTCTCTGGATGATGACATGTCCTATAGTCCTTTTAAGCTCCCGTGCAACCGGTTCTGGTTCCTCAATTTCTTGAGTAGTCAAATCGGTTCCAGAAGCATCCTCAGTAGTAGTTGCAGGAGTTTGTGAGTCTTGAACTTCTGAAGGTTCAACATTACTCCCACTGTCTCTCATGGAAAGGAATTCCTTCTCCAAGAAGAGTGCATTTCTGGCTATGAAAACTTTGTTTTCTGCCAGATGATAGAAGTAATAACCCTTAGTTTCCTTAGGGTAACCCACAAACTAGCACTTGACAGATCTGGACTCGAGTTTGCCACTTGTCAATTTCTTAACATGTGCATCACAGTCCCAAATCTTCAAGAAGGAAACATTGGGCTTTCGGCCTTTCCATAGTTCATATGGTGATCCCTCAACTGCCTTGCTTGGTGTATTATTAAGAATGTAAGCAGCTGTCTCTAAAGCATATCCCCAAAAAGAGACAGGGAGTGTAGCATGACTCATCATCGAGCGGACCATGTCAAGTAAGGTCCTATTCCTCCTTTCTGACACTCCATTCCACTAGGGTGTACCAGGAGGAGTGAGTTGGGATATAATCCCACACTCTCTCAAAAAAGAGTCAAACTCTTGGCTCAAATATTCACCCCCTCGGTCAAACCGAAGTGCTTTTATTTTCTTGCCAAGTTGGTTTTCTACTTCATTCTTAAAGTCCTTGAACCTTTAGAGAGTCTCAGACTTATGCTTCATCAGATACATGTAACCGTATCTGCTGAAGTCGTCCGTGAAGGTGACGAAGTACAGAAAACTAGATCTAGCACTAGTGCTCATTGGGCCACATACATCGGAACGTATTAGCTCCAATAGCTCTAAGGCCCTTTCAGCAGTCTTGCTAAAAGGCGCCTTTGTCATCTTGCCTCTCAAGCAAGATTCGCATGTGTCATAAGGCTGGATGTCAAATGACCCTAGCACTCCACTAGAGTGAAGCCTAGCTATGTGCTTCTCATTTATATGGCCAAGTCGACAATGCCAGATGTAAGTAAGATTAATTTCATTTTGTTTAATCCTTTTAGTATTTATGTTATAGATTGAACTTTCATGTCTTAGATCAAGGATATATAAGCCATTTTCAAGAAATGCTGTTCCATAAATAATATTGCCACATTGCATAGAAATTCTACCATGTCCAATATTAAATACAAAACCAGAAATATCCAACAAAGAAACGGAAATAATATTCCTACGCATCGCAGGTACAAAATAACAGTTTCTTAGTTCCAAAACAAGTCCACTAGGCATCTCCAAGAAATAATCTCCGATCTCCATGGCCTGAACCCGAGCACCATTTCCGACTCGAAAATCTACTTCTCCAGATCCTAATAATCTCCTCTTTCTTAGACCCTGCACATTTGAACAAATGTGAGATCCACATCCAGTGTCCAAGACCCAAGATGTAGAAATAGCGAGATTAATCTCAACAACATAAATACCTGAAGCAGCAGTTTTGCCCTTAAGTTGCTCCCTTAGCTTTGGACATGAGCTCTTCCAGTGCCCCTTCCTATGACATTCATGGCAAACATCGTCAGGAGAAGTAACCCTTGCTTTAGGTTGGGCCACCACCTTTTTGCCCTTAGCCTTGGGCTTTTGGGCCTTAGCCTTGGCCTTAGATTTGGCCTTTCCCTTAGCAATGGGCGTATTGCCCTTGTTCACCAGTAATACTTCAGGAGTCTTCTTAAGAGACTGCTCAGCAAGCTTGAGCGTGCCATGCAGCTTAACAACCGATTTATCCAACCCTTGCATATGGTAATTCATGATAAACTGGTTGTAAGACTCAGGAAGTGACCCGAGAATAATGTCTGTTGCTAAGTCCTGCGGAACTGGCGAGCTGAGGCGGGCAAGTGTATCAATATACCCCTTCAACTTTAGCACATGAGTGCTAACAGAAGTCCCAGCTGCCATCACAGTTGTGCAAAGTGCCTTAGTTGTCAGGTAACATTCCTGACGAGCCTGATCTTAGAACATCTTTTTAAGCTGATCCATCATCTCATAAGCATGCCCGTCCATGAACTGCTTCTGAAGATCAGAAGCCATGGTACCCAGCATGAGGCACGAGACATCTCGATCATCCCTCACGTGCCGGTCATACTGCTCCACCATCGCTGTGGTGATGCCTCGACCTGCGGGAGGGCCAGCTGGTAAAGGAGCATTCAGTACATACTCCTTAGACTCTTGTCTAAGAACTATTTGTAAGTTCCTAGCCCAGTCCAGGAAGTTAGTCCCCGAAAGCTTCTCCTTCTCTAAGAGTGACCTAAGTGAGAGTGAGTTGTTGTTTGTTGCAGCCATTTAAATTGCTTAACTGAAATGGGATTATCTACATGGAAGCAATCATTGCTTGAGTTAGAAATAAAGGACTTTTAAGCCAATTCAAATTAATAATCCGATTTTAATTTGTTTGTTGGTGTTGTTAATTGGCTGACTTGACCAAGATCCACAACTTATCAATGACTGGCTGAATTAGGGCTCGCTAACCAACCATTGATTCGTTTGGTAGGACAACCTATCCAATCCTTCCACGAAGGACTCTTGGTTTGATGGGCTTATTGACACTTTACCCATCTGTGCTTAGGGCCCGCTCTGAGCTAATGCTACCCATGTTTAGTCAAACCACTATTCACATGTTAACCATACCAAGTATCTTAACCCTCGACGGCCCACCGAATACTACAATATACCCAGCTAGGGCATGGCGCACATTGCAGCATCAATGGGAGGAAGAGGTGTGAATGTGGGAAGCACTTTTAAGCGACTCAATATTTTAATTTCCGGATTATAATTAAGTGATACGGCTTAGCATGCATAAACGCGGGTAATAATTTGGTGATCCATACATCCATATTCTATGACAAATGCAATAGCATACTTAATTTAAAATAAATGAGATCCTATGGGCCTTTAATTACAACCTAATGAAAAACTAGATGTCCTATCTAATTCTTCATGAGCCGGACTGCAATCCTTCTTGGGCTCCCACCATGGGCTTTCTCCATCTGGGCCTTCTCTATCTGGACCTTCCTCTATACTTGATGCAATTACAATAATTTTGTAAAATAAAATATATTCTAAAATTACATCAAAATAAAAAAATGGCACGCAGGCCATATTTCCCAAAATTAAATTACAACCGATAATAATTTAGGGCCCATAGAACTCAACATAACATTTCAAACAAAGTACATGTCGTGCACATACATACCAATATGATGCATGATCATGGCATTCCAAATTATAAATATAAAGGTTAAGCCGAGTTACTTAGGGTGAAATCGCCAATTTTAACAAATGAGACTAAGGCCCATAAAGCCCAATGGATAACATCCATAAATGCAAAATTAACAATTTTGCTCCCACTTGAATTTGGGTTGTCACAATTTAAAATTTAGCTCTCCCAATTTTAACCGGTGTCATGGTTTATTGGGCCAATTTCACAAAGTCCATATTGTTGGGATTCGTCATTGGAAAAATAACGTGGCGCAGCGGAAAATACACCTTTCAAAATTTCCTAGAATCCACCTATCGGTTCCAATTACCATTGATTAGAATAAAATCAAATAAGAATCAAGAGAGATTAACTCACCGGATTCGTCTCTTCTAGAGACTGCTGCAGAATCGTTACTTGAAACTGCGATCTCCAAAGTCCAGTGCACGACCAACTATTGAGCGGGAACCGGTGCTAGCCGAAGATGCGAAGGAATGGAGGTTTAATGCTGGGATTTTCGGCTGTTTTGGGGCTGCTATTGGTGGCTGAAATTTCCAGCAATTAATTAGAGTTGAATTAGGTTTTTCTTCCTTAAGTGTGCCCTTATATAGACACCTTGTCTAGTTGGGTTTTAATTAGGTTAATTAAACCCAAGCCCACTAGGATTATAATTACACAAATAAACTTTAATTAAAAAGTAAATACTATGTAATTTAATTCCATTTGGCTAAATTTAATTACGCATAAATAAAATTAAATCACACTTAAGTTAATACAATACATGTATTTAATTTTCCTACTTAGGAAAATTATTTAATTAATTGTTTACTTTATGTAATTCAATTAATTGATAAATTAATTGATTACATTATGTAAACTTATTAATTAAATTAAATTAAACCCAATGCCAATTAATTACCTTGACACCGAATGTCAACTAATTAATTAACGCATTCCTTCCAATGTACATTACATGTACACTTTCTATAAGTTCCAGCTCAGTTGATCTATGTGCACGATCCTATGGGTCTGTCTTTATGTTGGCAGTAGGCCCAAGGCCCACAGACTGTAAGTGGGTTCTAGCAAACCATTACAGCCCCCAATTAAGACAGAGATGCAGCAGTCTTTAGAAGACACTCACCCGGTAGTAATCTCAAAGTGTCCTTTGCCTACCGATATCGATATAAATAAACAAGAGGCATGGTGTCTGTCATCCTCTTCTGTTGTTTATTATATTTCTTGATCTTGAGTTGACTGATTAATCAAATAAGCAACCAACTTATTTGGGTATGGCCATACACTTATCAGTCCCACTCATCAAGTGGCCAATGATATCATCTCGGTGTTACCTGAGTGGCAATTCCACCACTTCATCATCAATACAGCATGTTCACCGGTCCACCCAATCATACCCGTATTTAGCATACTTTTACAGATTTGTTAGGCGAATGTCAAAGTGAACCGGATTCGATATTGATATTATAATGAAATCTGGTCTGAGGACAAAAGAGACCTACTCAAGAAAGACCTATGACGTGACAACCATGTGACTTTCTTGTGCGGATCAATCCAGTCCCATGTCAATGACATGTACTTATATTCATGACTGACTATACAAGTACTATGGCTAGTTAAGAACTACCATACAGTCATCGAATATACAAGTCTGTGGTTCTATTCGTCCCCACGATTAGAACAGACCTGGGATAGGTTTTATGATTATCAATCAATGGATACTCTACTCATATTATAGCACAAGATATAAATGAAATAGATTAATTGCCTTTATCAATGTGACACAAATAATGTATTCATACATGACTCTTAATGTATAATACAAAATACAAGAATCCAATGCCCTAAGAACTAGGGCACACCAACAATCTCCCACTTGCACTAGTTCTAAGTGGGCGTTGCCCTAATTCCTATAGATCTGGTATAACCGTCGTGCTGTGTCTGCGGCAGCGCTTTAGTCAATGGATCAGCGACATTATTCTTGGTGTCAACCCTCTGCAATGATATGTCACCTCTGTTCACGATCTCCCGTATGAGGTGAAACTTTCTGAGCACATGTTTGGATCTCTTGTGTGACCGGGACACCTTAGCTTGTGCGATGGCCCCCGTTGTTGTCTCAAAAACATCAACTGGGTCTAGGATAGTGGGCACTACTCCTAACTCAGTTATGACTTTTTCGATCCAAACGGCTTCCTTTGAGCTTCGCACGTAGCTATGTACTCAGCTTCCATTGTAGAGTCAGCAATGCTGGCCTGCTTTGAGGACCTCCAACTAATGGCACCACCATTCAGGAGAAAAACATAACCAGACTATGACTGGTTCTCATCCTTATCGGTCTTAAAGCTTGCATCAGTGTAACCTGACACTACCATCTCATCATGACCTCTATACACTAAGAAAGCATCCTTAGTCCGGTTAAGGTACTTCAAGATTGCCTTGACTGCCTTCCAGTGTTCCTCACCGGGGTCCGACTGGTACCGGCTAGTCATACTTAGTGCAAACACGACATCAGGCCTCGTACATAACATGGAGTACATGATAGATCCAACAGCAGATGCATAAGGGATCTTTTCCATTTTCTCCTGGTCCTTCTTTGTTTTAGGACCATCTTTCTTACTCAGCTTCAACCCATGGCACATAGGCAAGAATCCTTTCTTTTCCTTGTCCATGCTGAATCCTTTTAGAACCTTGTCAATGTACGTGGCCTGACTTAGGCCTAGAAGCCGATTGGATCTATCTCTGTAGATCCTGATCCCTAAGGTCATCTCAGCTTCGCCTAAGTCCTTCATTGCGAAGCACCTACTTAACCACTGCTTAACCCCTTGCAGTGTTGGTATGTCACTTCCAATGATAAGGATGTCGTCAACATACAGCACTAGGACGGTGGAAACGCTCCCACTAACCATCTTATACACACAGGGCCTTTAACATGAAACACCACTTGCAACCTATCACCTTAGCACCCAGAGGTGGATCTACCAAGTTCCATACTTGGTTATCGTGCATAGATTGCATCTCAGCCTCCATGGCTTTGCGCCATTGATCTAAGTGTGGGCTTTCAACAGCCTCCTGTTAGGTCTTGGGCTCTTCTTGGTCAACGACTATAAGGTCCCCATCATCAGCCAGAGAGGTACGGCTTTCTCATGACTGCATTTCTGGCTATGAAAACTTTGTTTTCGGCCAGATCGTAGAAGTAATAACCCTTAGTTTCCTTAGGGTAACCCACAAACTGGCACTTAACAGATTTGGACTCGAGTTTGCCACTTGTCAATTTCTTAACATGTGCATCACAGCCCCAAATCTTCAAGAAGGAAACATTGGGCTTTCGGCCTTTCCATAGTTCATATGGTGTTCCCTTAACTGCCTTGCTTGGTGTATTATTAAGAATGTAAGCAGCTGTCTCTAAAGCATATCCCCAAAAGGAGACAGGGAGTGTAGCATGACTCATCATCGAGCGGACCATGTCAAGTAAGGTCCTATTCCTCCTTTCTGACACTCCATTCCATTGGGGTGTACCAGGAGGAGTGAGTTGGGATATGATCCCACACTCTCTCAAAAACGAGTCAAAATCTTGGCTTAAATATTCACCCCCTCGGTCAGACCGAAGTGCTTTTATTTTCTTGCCAAGTTGGTTTTCTACTTCATTCTTAAAGTCCTTGAACCTTTGGAGAGTCTCAGACTTATGCTTCATCAGATACACATAACCGTATCTGCTGAAGTCATCCGTGAAGGTGACAAAGTACAGAAAACCAGATCTAGCACTAGTGCTCATTGGGCCACATACATCGGAATGTATTAGCTCCAATAGCTCTGAGGCCTTTTCAGCAGTCTTGCTAAAAGGCGCCTTTGTCATCTTGCCTCTCAAACAAGATTCGCATATGTCATAAGGCTGGATGTCAAATGACCCTAGCACTCCACTAGAGTGAATCCTAGCTATACGCTTCTCATTTATATGGCCAAGTCGACAATGCCAGATGTAAGTAGGATTAATTTCATTTTGTTTAATCCTTTTAGTATTTATGTTATAGATTGAACTTTCACGTTTTAGGTCAAAGATATATAAGCCATTTTCAAGAAATGCTGTTCCATAAATAATATTGCCACATTGCATAGAAATTCTACCATGTCCAATATTAAATACAAAACCAGAAATATCCAACAAAGAAACGGAAATAATATTCCTGCGCATCGCAGGTACAAAATAACAGTTTCTTAGTTCCAAAACAAGTCCACTAGGCATCTCCAAGAAATAATCTCCGATCTCCATGGCCTGAACCCGAGCACCATTTCCGACTCGAAGATCTACTTCTCCAGATCCTAATAATCTCCTATTTCTTAGACCCTGCACATTTGAACAAATGTGAGATCCACATCTAGTGTCCAAGACCCAAGATGTAGAAATAGCCAGATTAATCTCAACAACATAAATACCTGAAGCAGCAGTTTTGCCCTTCAGTTGCTCCCTTAGCTTTGGACATGAGCTCTTCCAGTGCCCCTTCTCATAACACTCATGGCAAACATCGTCAGCAGAGGCAACCCTTGCTTTAGGTTAGGCCACCACCTTTTTGCCCTTAGCCTTGGCCTTTTGGGCCTTAGCCTTGGCCTTAGATTTGGCCTTTCCCTTAGAAATGGGTGTATTGCCCTTGTTCACCAGCAATACTTCAGGAGTCTTCTTAAGAGACTGCTCCGCAAGCTTGAGCATGCCATGCAGCTCAACAACCGATTTATCCAACCCTTGCATATGGTAATTCATGATAAACTGGTTGTAAGACTCAGGAAGTGACCCGAGAATAATGTCTGTTGCCAAATCCTGCGGAACTGGCAAGCCGAGGCGGGCAAGTGTATCAATATACCCCTTCAACTTTAGCACATGAGTGCTAACAGAAGTCCAAGCTGCCATCACAGTCGTGCAAAGTGCCTTAGTTGTCAGGTAACGTTCCTGACGAGCCTGATCTTGGAACATCTTTTTAAGCTGATCCATCATCTCATAAGCATGCTCGTCCATGAATTGCTTCTGAAGATCAGAAGCCATGGTACCCAGCATGAGGCACGAGACATCTCGGTCATCCCTCACATACCGATCGTACTGCTCCACCATCGCCGTGGTGATGCCTCGACCTGCAGGAGGGCCAGCTGGTAAAGGAGCATTCAGTACATACTCCTTAGACTCTTGTCTAAGAACTATTTGTAAGTTCCTAGCCCAGTCCAGGAAGTTAGTCCCCGAAAGCTTCTCCTTCTCCAAGAGTGACCTAAGTGAGAGTGAGTTGTTGTTTGTTGCAGCCATTTAAATTGCTTAACTGAAATGGGATTATCTACATGGAAGAAATCATTGCTTGAGTTAGAAATAAAGGACTTTTAAGCCAATTCAAATTAATAATCCGATTTTAATTTGTTTGTTGGTGTTGTTAATTGGCTGACTTGACCAAGATCCATAACTTATCAATGACTGGCCGAACTAGGGCTCGCTAACCAACCATTGATTCGTTTGGTAGGACAACCTATCCAATCCTTCCACGAAGGACTCTTGGTTTGATGGGCTTATTGACACTTTACCCATCTGTGCTTAGGGCCCGCTCTGAGCTAATGCTACCCATGTTTAGTCAAACCACCATTCACATGTTAACCATACCAAGTATCTTAACCCTCAACGGCCCACCGAATACTACAATATACCCAGCTCGGGCATGGCGCACATTGCAACATCAATGGGAGGAAGAGGTGTGATTGTGGGAAGCACTTTTAAGCGACTCAATATTTTAATTTCCGGATTATGATTAAGTGATACGGCTTAGCATGCATAAACACGGGTAATAATTTGGTGATCCATACATCCATATTATATGACAAATGCAATAGCATACTTAATTTAAAATAAATGAGATCCTATGGGCCTTTAATTACAACCTAATGAAAAACTAGATATCCTATCTAATTCTTCATGGGCCGGACTGCAATCCTTCTTGGGCTCCCACCATGGGCTTGCTCCATTTGGGCCTTCCTCCATACTTGATGCAATTACAATAATTTTGTAAAATAAAATCAATTCTAAAATTACATCAAAATAAAAAAAATGGCACGCAGGCCATATTTCCCAAAATTAAATTACAACCGATAATAATTTAGGGCCCATAGAACTCAACATAACATTTCAAACAAAGTACCTGTCGTGCACATACATACCAATATGATGCATGATCATGGCATTCCAAATTATAAATATAAATGTTAAGCCGAGTTACTTAGGGTGAAATCGCCAATTTTAACAAATGTGACTAAGGCCCATAAAAGCCCAATGGATAACATCCATAAATACAAAATTAACAATTTTGCTCCCACTTAAATTTGGGTTGTCACAAATTTAAAATTTAGCTCTCCCAATTTTAACCGGTGTCACGGTTTATTGGGCCAATTTCACAAAGTCCATATTCAATTTAATATGCAAACAATTAAATTAAATATGCATGCCAACAAAATAAATAATTTAAACACAAATTAATTTAAAATTTAATTTAATTTGCATTAGGGTCCGGAATAAAAAAATACCCGCAAAATCCAAAACCGGACCCAAAACCCGCGCTCGGTGCTGCTGTCCGGGGACAGCAGCACTGCCGCGCGGCAGCCTGCTGCCAGCAACAGCCTACAAGGGGCTGCTGCCTAGCGGCAGCAGGCAATATGCCTGCTGCGGCAAGCAACCGAAGAGCCAAAATTGGAATCGCAATTGCGATTCCAATTTTGGCCAACTAGTTATTTTTTTTTTTTTTATTAAATCATAAACATAAAATTAGTTACCAGCCAAATATATAATTCATATAGAAAAATAATTTTTGATGAAAACAATTGGGGAAAAATAATCAAAAACCCCAATCCAACAATTCTAGGGTTTATCCAAAACAAAACCAATTAAGCAAAAACCCTAAAATCGCAAACTTGAAACCCATTCTTTATTCAAGAACACTTTCAAGAACCAATTCCAATCAATCTAATGGACAAAACCTAGGCTCTGATTCCACTGTTGGGATTCGTCATTGGAAAAATAACGTGGCGCAGCGGAAAATACACCGTTTAAAATTTCCTAGAATCCACCTATCGTGTCCAATTACCATTGATTAGAATAAAATCGAATAAGAATCAAGAGAGATTAACTCACCGGATTCGTCTCTTCTAGAGACTGCTGCAGAATCGTTACTTGAAACTGCGATCTCCAAAGTCCGGTGCACGACCAACTATTGAGCGGGAACCGGTGCTAGCCGAAGATGCGAAGGAATGGAGGTTTAATGCTGGGATTTTCGGCTGTTTTGGGGCTGCTATTGGTGTCTGAAATTTCCAGCAATTAATTAGAGTTGAATTAGGTTTTTCTTCCTTAAGTGTGCCCTTATATAGACACCTTGTCTAGTTGGGTTTTAATTAGGTTAATTAAACCCAAGCCCACTAGGATTATAATTACACAAATAAACTTTAATTAAAAAGTATATACTATGTAATTTAATTCCATTTGGCTAAATTTAATTACCCCTAAATAAAATTAAATCACACTTAAGTTAATACAATACATGTATTTAATTTTCCTACTTAGGAAAATTATTTAATTAATTGTTTACTTTATGTAATTCAATTAATTGATAAATTAATTAATTACATTATGTAAACTTATTAATTAAATTAAATTCAACCCATTGTCAATTAATTACCTTGACACCGAATGTCAACTAATTAATTAACGCATTCCTTCCAATGTACATTACATGTACACTTTCTATAAGTTCCAGCTCAGTTGATCTATGTGCACGATTCTATGGGTCTGTCTTTATGTTGGCAGTAGGCCCAAGGCCCACAAACTGTAAGTGGGTTCTAGCAAACCATTACAGCCCCCAATTAAGACAGAGATGCAGCAGTCTTTAGAAGACACTCACCCGGTAGTAATCTCATAGTGTCCTTTGCCTACCGATATCGATATAAATAAACAAGAGGCATGGTGTCTGTCATCCTCTTCTGTTGTTTATTATATTTCTTGATCTTGAGTTGACTGATTAATCAAATAAGCAACCAACTTATTTGGGTATGGCCATACACTTATCAGTCCCACTCATCAAGTGGCCAATGATATCATCTCGGTGTTACCCGAGTGGCAATTCCATCACTTCATCATCAATATCAACATGTTCACCGGTCCACCCAATCATACCCATATTTAGCATCCTTTTATAGACCTGTTAGGCGTATGTCAAAGTGAACCGGATTCCATTTTGATATTATAATGAAATGTGGTCTGAGGACAAAAGAGACCTACTCAAGAAAGACCTATGACGTGACAACCATGTGACTTTCTTGTGCGGATCGATCCAGTCCCATGTCAATGACATGTACCTATATTCATGACTGACTATACAAGTACTATGGCTAGTTAAGAACTACCATACAGTCATCGAATATACAAGTCTGTGGTTCTATTCGTCCCCACGATTAGAACAGACCTGGGATAGGTTTTATGATTATCAATCAATGGATACTCTACTCATATTATAGCACAAGATATAAATGAAATAGATTTATTGCCTTTATCAATGTGACACAAATAATGTATTCATACATGACTCTTAATGTATAATACAAAATACAAGAATCCAATGCCCTAAGAACTAGGGCACATCAACACATATTCAATTTAATATGGGCAAAACACATCCAAAACCCCCTGATCTTTCTTTTTTTATGCAATCAGCCCCATGATCTTTGTTTTACCTACATTGAGTACATGATCTTTTCTTTTTTTGTCTAGTCTCCCACATTTTTGATAGCATCTTGCGCTTGTAACCCAGTCTCCGTTATCGGCGCGTCAACCGTTATGTATACCAGGCAAAACACATCCAAAACCCCTTGATCTTTCTTTTTTTATGCAATTAACCCCATGATCTTTATTTTACCTACATTAAGTACATGATCTTTTATTTTTTTGTCTAGTCGCCCGCATTTTTCACGACCCCTTACGGGTGTAACCCAGCTTCCGTTATCTGGCATGTCAACCGTTATATATGCCACGTCATCCGTCACATCAATGTTTTGGTCCCTCTTACCCATACCTATACCCAACCCAAAAACCCAACCAACCCAGCTAATATAACCCGATCCGAAATGCTGAAACCGGATTTTACATTCTAAAATGACGCCTTCTTCTTCTTCTTCTTTTTCTTGAATTCGTTCAAACCTTAACACCAAAACCAGTTTTATAAGATGAAGAAGGCATTATTTTAGAATGTAAAAATCCCGTTTCCGCATTTTGGGTCAGGTTATATTAGCTGGGTCGGTTGGGTTTTTGGATCGAGTATAGGTATAGGTAAGTGGGATCAAAACGCTGATGTGGCGGATGATACAGCATACATAACAGTTCACACGCCAGATAACGGAGGCTGGGTTACACGCGTAAGGGACCGTGAAAAATACGGGCAACTAGACAAAAAAATAAAAGATCATGTACTTAATGTAGGTAAAACAAAGATCATGGGGCTGATTGCATAAAAGAAGAAAGATCAGGGGGTTTTTGGATGTGTTTTGCCTGGTATACATAACGGTTGACGCGCCGATAATGGAGACTGGGTTACACGTGCAAGAGGCCGTAAAAAATGCGGGCGACTAGACAAAAAAAGAAAAGATCATGTACTCAATGTAGGTAAAACAAAGATCATGGGGCTGATTGCATAAAAGAAGAAAGATCAGGGGGTTTTAGATGCGTTTTGCCATTTAATATGCAAACAATTAAATTAAATATGCATGCCAACAAAATAAAATAATTTAAATACAAATTAATTAAAAAAAATTTAATTTAATTTGCATTAGGGTCTGGGATAAAAAAATACCCGCAAAATCCAAAACTGGACCCGAAACCCGCGCGCGGTGCTGCTGTCCCGGCGGGGCAGCAGTACCGCTGCACGGCAGCAGGCTGCAGTAGCAGCTGCTGGCGATGGCCAGCAGCTGCTGCGTGCTGCACGTAGTGGGGGAATCGCAAAATTGCGATTCCCTCACCCAAAATTCAACCCTTTTATTATTATTATTATTAAATCATAAAAAAAAATTTCAGTCATCAACATCAAATTATCAATAAAGAAAATACAATTCTAGATAGAAACCAATTAGGGAAAAAAATAAAACCCCAAACAAAAATTCTAGGGTTTATCAAAACCAAAACCAATTGGATAAAAACCCTAAAATCACAACTTGAAATCCATTCTTTCTTCAAGAATGCTTTCAAGAACCAATTCCAATCAATCTAATGGACAAAACTAGGCTCTGAAACCACTGTTGGGATTCGTCATTGGAAAAATAACGTGGCGCAGCGGAAAATACACCGTTTAAAATTTCCTAGAATCCACCTATCGTGTCCAATTACCATTGATTAGAAAAAAACAATTTGAATCAAGAGAGTTTAACTCACCAGATTTGTATCCTCTAGAGACTGCTGCAAAATCGTTTCTTGAAACTGCGATCTCCAAAGTCCGGTGCACGACCAACTATTGAGCGGGAACCAGTGCTAGCCGAAGACGCGAAGGAATGGAGGTTTAATGCTGGGATTTTCGGCTGTTTTGGGGCTGCTATTGGTGGCTGAAATTTCCAGCAATTAATTAGAGTTGAAAATTAGGTTTTTCCTCCTTAAGTGTGCCCTTATATAGACACCTTTTCTAATTGGGTTTTAATTAGGTTAACTAAACCCAAGCCTACTAGGATTATAATTACATAAATAAACTTTAATTAAAAAGTGTATATTATGTAATTTAATTCCATTTGGCTAAATTTAATTACCCCTAAATAAAATTAAATCACACTTAAGTTAATACAATACATGTATTTAATTTTCCTACTTGGGAAAATTATTTAATTAATTGTTTACTTTATGTAATTCAATTAATTGATAAATTAATTAATTACATTATGTAAACTTATTAATTAAATTAAATTCAACCCAATGTCAGTTAATTACCTTGACACCGAATGTCAACTGATTAATTAACGCATTCCTTCCAATGTACATTACATGAACAATTTCTATAAGTTCCAGCTCAGTTGATCTATGTGCACGATCTTATGGGTCTGTCTTTTTGTTGGCAATAGGCCCAAGGCCCACAGACTGTAAGTGGGTTCTAGCAAACCATTACAGCCCCCAATTAAGACAGAGATGCAGCAGTCTTTAGATGACACTCACCCGGTAGTAATGTCATAGTGTTCTTTGCCTAACGATATCGATATGAATAAAAAAGAGGCATGGTGTCCGTCATCCTGTTGTTTATTATATTTCTTGATCTTGAGTTGACTGATTAATCAAATAAGCAACCAACTTATTTGGGTATGGCCATACACTTATCAATCCCACTCATTAAGTGGCCAATGATACCATCTCGGTGTTACCCGAGTGGCAATTCCATCACTTCATCATCAATATCAACATGTTCACCGGTCCGCCCAATCATACCCGTATTTAGCATCCTTTTACAGACCTGTTAGGCGTATGTCAAAGTGAACTGGATTCCATTTTGATATTATAATAAAATCTGGTCTGAGGACAAAAGAGACCTACTCAAGAAAGACCTATGACATGACAACCATGTGGCTTTCTTGTGCGGATCGATCTAGCCCCATATCAATGACATGTACCTATATTCATGACTGACTATACAAGTACTATGGCTAGTTAAGAACTACCATACAGTCATCGAATATACAAGTCCGTGGTTCTATTCGTTCCCACGATTAGAACTGACCTGGGATAGGTTTTATGATTATCAATCAATGGATACTCTTCTCATATTATAGCACAAGATAAAAATGAAATAGATTAATTGCCTTTATTAATGTGACACAAATAATGTATTCATACATGACTCTTAATGTATAATACAAAATACAAGAATCCAATGCCCTAAGAACTTGGGCACACCAACAGTTGGAACTTGTTTGTGAGCTTCAGTACATTCAGGATCAAGTTAATGTCCGGACACAAAAGAAGGTGATCAATCCATGCCTCTGTGTTAGACACCGATATCGATGACATGGGATATACAAGTTTAAACTACAGGGTTATGATATCATTTGGACTGCCATCTCCATCTTAATTGGGTGTTACATTGGCTTGCTAGAGCCCAATTGCAGTCTGTGGGCCACAGGCCCACTGCCAACATAAAGATGGGCCCACGGGATCGTACACATTGAGCGACTGAACACTGACTAAGGAATCACTGTATACTTGGAGTATACACTCTGGAGAGCGAGGAATATGTTAATTACATTATGAAGATCAATTGGATTGATCATAATGATAAAATTAAGATTTGATTGGCTTTCTCATAATTAATTGGATTAATTATGATATTATTTCCTAGGTGGAAATATTCATATATATAGGTTTACATATGAATTTATTTTGTGAAGATCTAATTTTAATTTAATGGATTAAATTAATTAGTCAAACCAATTTTAATTTGAATGTAAATAATATGTTACTTGGTGTAATATATTAAATACATGGGTAAATTAAAGTTGGGCTTGAAATTAATTTAAACCAGGCTAATTAAAATAGGTTTGGGCCTGAAATAAAAGATGGAAGCCCACACAAAAGGAGAAGCTAATTGGGCCGAAATTCTCCTTGAGAATTTCGGCCACCTAGGGTTAAAATAACCCTAGGATTTTCGGCCTAGGAATCAATCATCACTGATGGTCGAAATTCCCCTCCCTCCCTCTCCAAAGTTTCGTGCTTTCCGACGCTAACACGGGTGGTGTTTGTTAGGCGTTCATGTGCGTGAACGAGGAGGGATTCTAGATTGATTCCTGCAGTCTGCATCCATCTCTTAAAGAGATATTCCGAGTAAGAGATTTATCTCTTGTGATTAAATTTTTGTTTTTGCAATTTCCATCTCAATTGCTCCTGGGCACGAATTTGAGGAAATCATCGCATTCTTCTGCTTTAATCAGGTGATTTCCAATGACAAATCCCAACAGGTTTTGAATAAGAGAATCATTTTTAAGTGACTTAGTAATTTCCTTTTGGTTATTAGATTCATTTTAATAACGTCTTAGATGCATAGGCGGGTGAAAGTGAGATTGGATCTTACATTCATACATGTAAATAAATAAAACATAATTAAATAAATAATAGAATGCTATGACCCTATATTACAACCTAATATAATTCTAGTAAACCTATACTAGAAAAACACCAGGTGGGCTCCTTCCTTCCTTCTGGGCTCGCCTTTCCAATGGGCTTTTTTTTACATCATTTTATAATAAATAAATAAAATAAAATTACATAAAAAAAGAAAAAAAGACACGTAGGCCGTAATTACCCAAAAAGAAAATACAACCCATCTTGAAATAAGGCCCAATAGCATCCATTCATACACTTAACCATACAAGCATGTAATCCAATACATCAATCTATAAACATGTAAAAATGCATGAAATTAATCCCATTTTAATTATGTCCTTAGCCATTATTTTGAAATCGCCGATCTAGCCCATCATTGTTCTAACCCTTAATGAGCTTTGCGCCTCCACCCCAGGCAGAATACTACTCCCACTGGAATTGGGAAACCATGAATCCAAATTAGCCGCCTGGATAATTGTGCCAAGAAAACCCAAACAAAGTTCAATTACACCATATTAATTTCTAAATTTAATATTTCATGAATAAAATTAAATTCCATTCAAGAAATCATACGCATTTAAATTACTGAAAATTTAAACACCTAAAATTTTAAAACCGGGCTTAGCCGTAAAAACCCACCAAATCCAAAACAGGGCCCGGCCCACTACAGCTAGGGCAACAGAGTTGCCCTAACAGCAGCAGCCGTTGCCGCCCAACAGCAACCCTGCTGCCGCACAGCGGCCGCTGCTGGTCTCAGCGACGGCAGCTACATGCGCAGCAGCTGCTGCCACTGTTTTTACCGCTATGATGGCGGCTAGAGGTGGATTTTGCCACCGGCAACCCTGTATTCACGAAAACAGCCCATGATTTTTAACAGAATAAAAAAGACAACAAATCACCAAGATTCATCTAATAGCAGAAAATTAAAATAAACATAACCAATATGCCATATTAATTTTCAACAGGAAAAACAAATGGGGAAAATCATAAAACCCCAAGAACCAAGAATCCCAATATCAAAAACATCAATTTTAAATCAAGAGATTCAATCCAATTAATGATTTCCATGGATCAAAACCCCCGCTCTGATACCACTGAAGGGATTTTCATAAAAAAAATCAACCGATTAAGTGGAAGTTGCATAGATTTTCTCAAATCCGTGACCAGAAGCAATTGAAATGGAAATCAAAACAATAAAATTAAAAATGAGAAAGATTAGATTCTCACCCAGAATATCTCTAAAAGAGATGACTGCAAAAATTGATATCGATCCCCTCTACGATCCTGTACACGAATGGCTATCGAACTCAAACCCGTGCTAGCGATTTGATCGATGGAGAGAGGAAAAATGTGGCTGGAATTATCTGCCTATTTCTCCACACCATTGGCCGAAATTCTTCTAGGGATTTTAACCCTAGTAGGCCGAAATTCCCTTGCTAATTTTCAGTCCAATTCCTTTTAATTTCATGCTGGCTTTTCTCTCCTTTAAGCCCAAGTCTTCATTAATTCTTTTGGTCCAATTTAATTGTAAATATAATTTCAATTTAACATGTATGTTTATATATTATACCATATAATATATTACATTTCATTTAAATTAAAATTAATTTGACCAATTAATTTAACCGAGGAATTACATTAGGCTTTCATAAAATTAAACACATGCAAATCCATACATGTGAAATATTTCCATCTAGGAAATAATCTCAAAAATTAATTCATTGAATTAATTATAAGAATGCCAATACAAATATTAATTATATTATTTTGATCAATCCAATCGATCTATATAATATAATTAACAGAATCCACTTTCTCCAGTGTATATACTCCAAGTATATAGTTGATTCTTTTAGTTCAAGCTCATAAGTTCAATGTGTACGATCCTGTGGGCCCGTCTTTATGTTGGCAGTAGGCCTATGGCTCACAGACAGCAGACAAGCTCTAGCAAGCCACTGCAACCCCCAATCAAGATAGAGATAGCAGTCCAACTGTAATTGTAACATTGTAGTTTAAACTCGTATACCCCATGTCATTGATATCGGTGTCCAACACAGAGGCATGGATTGATCACCCTCTTTTGTGTCCGAACATTTACTTATCTTGAATGAACTGATGCTCACAAACAAGTTCCAACTTGTTTGGGTGTGGCCACACTCTTATCAGTTGCATTCATCAAGTGGCTGGTGATATTTGACATTCCCTTCTGCATATCCATAGCATTGCCATGTTCACTGGCACACTCAAACGTACCCATACTTGGCACCCTGTTATAGGCCCTTTAGGTGTACACCAAAGTATGTCACTTCATATGTAGCACCATGATATGGTTAGGTCAAAGGATCCATATAAGAACTACATGAGAATGACGTGTGATACTATACCATGTGGATTTCTCGTTTAGTGGATTTATCCAGTGTTATGCCCCTTTGCATGTACCCATTAACTTGGTTGATATTCCATGTCCAATGGCCGGTAAGCCACCACCATACAACCAGGTTAATGATAGTCTTTGGTTCCATTCACTGGCCACTTGATAAGTGAGACTAAAAAGTGTATGGCTACACCCAAATGAAGTAAAAAAGAGTTTTTGCTCATATGTTTTATTTTTTAGCTCACTAGGAGATCAAGGAATGTTATAACACTCGATGAGGATGACAACGCCATGCCTCATGCTAGACTTGATATCAAGAGGCATAGGATCATATAAGATTACAATAGGTATATGTTGTTTATAATTGGCATTCATCTAATTAGAGTGGTCGTAATGACTTGCTAGAGTCCATTTACAACTTGTGGGCCGAAAGGTTGTTTCGCGCCAATTATTATTATTAGATAAACCTACAGGACAGCACAAGCAGAAGTCTGGTTGTATTAATTCAAAATAATTAATCTTTTAGGGCATCTTAAAATATATAATTTTTACAAAAATTTTAAGTAGGCAGTTGGTGTATTCTGACTAGGCTTAGTAGCGCGAGTTGTTAATTGGATTAAGGCTCGACCCGAACCAAGCCCAGTGGAAGGTAAAATTTTGACCATGGGATTTACCTTGTGTTAATATTATATTTTAATGGTTAAAATAAAATATCAAGATTATCTGGTCAGATTTTGTGGATTCTATATTTTATCTTTTGGGGGGTTTTTTTAAATTTAAAAAGGAGTTCCATAAAAGATCAAGAACCATGAACCAGAAGGTTACTCCTGGCCATCCAACTCTAGCTCTCCGCTAGTGCTAGCACACGTTCCAACCTAGTGACTTGGTGTGTGTGAAATTGTAGAGGGAGGTTGTATATCAACATCTCCTTGACTTTTTGGTGAAGAATACTCACACGGTTTAGTTTGAACTGTCCAATTGTCGCGAAATTTTAATAGTAGCTTCTTGACTTTTGTATTTCGGTTTTGAATGGTGGAGATCGTGTTCAGATGTGCAAAGGATAATTTCGTGTAGAGTCAGATTGCAAGCACGAATTGTCATATTTGGGGATCGCTAAGGTATTAGATCCTCATTCTCTTTCTATTTAGTCAATTTATAATTGTGCAAGTGTTGCTGGGATGATGTGATTAAATTTTTTGTTTTTTATTTTTTTTTTCTCTTTTAATCACAAAGGATTCCAACATTGTCTCATATGTGTTCATTGTATTTGCATAGATTTCTCTGTTTCAAGGAGGATCTTGCGGTAATAAACATATTTAACCCCTTTTATAAAACCTTCTAACAAAACTACTAACCAAATAAGGTTGCGAACTTTCCTTCTATACACCTTACTCCACTCAACTCGCCTTCTCTTGCCTTTAAAAATTTCTTTCAAACTCAAAACAAGCAACATGTAAATAGCTAATTAAAACTAATATTTAATTATGAGTTTCGAAAAAGAGAATAGATGGTGCTTTTGTGAAGAATAATTCTCCAATCTATCTGCAAACCTAAGATTCCCAACATTGAATCTACAAAAAAAAAAAAAAACCCAAAAACTTAACTGAATAGAAGTCAATCCTGATTTGAACATTGAATCTCCAACAAACCATGATTTTCCAATCTGACAACCATACATAAAAAACTATTGTAATTACAAAGGAAATCAACCTAAAAATTAATCAAATGGAAATCAACCCATAAACCAGAAAGTGGCGAAAGCAAAGGCAGAGAAGTCGAAGAGATCAAGAAGTCCACTGATGATCGGATAAAATATTTGCGGCAAAAGGATGACTGGTTCGATCTAGAAAAATAAAGGTGGAGGAAGCTGATTCGAGACAGCGGAGAACTGCTTTGACGGAGGCGCATTTTGACGGTTTGAATTGGCGGCAAAGGATTGCTTTGATGAAGGCAGCAATGGAGGCGAAGGCCGTGGCGTACTGCTTCAACAAAGGCGCACTTGTCAAAACGAATCGGCGGAAGAAGATTGCTTTGATGGGGGCAGCGCGATGGTGGTAGTGGCATGAGGTTGAGAAAAAAGAAATGAAATATACAATTTTGGCGAAATGCCCCTTAGCCACGTCATCATTTTAATAGTGTGAGGCGAAATTCCATCAAATGCTGAGAGTCTAAAATCTTGGTCCTTATTTTATAACAAACTAAACCTGGTTAATTAGGTTGAATACGTATAATATTGAACGTGGTTAAAAATATTTAATGTGTTTCTGTAATTTAAAAATGTCTTAATATCTCTTGAATTTCTTAAAAATATTCTAATGTTCTCTTAAATTTCTTAAAATTGGTCAAGTTTACCCCTAAGTTGTATAAAAATCAGAGTTTGTTTTCAAAAATTAAACATGAGACAACTAATAATTAAATGATACGTGGCAGTAAGGAGGCAAACTGAGTTACTTTTTCAAAATTCAGAAAATATTAGAATATTTTAAAAGTTCAGGAGACAATAAATATTTTTGGATAAGATTAGGAGTATTTATATATTTAGCTCGTTAATTATTATTATTTTTTTAAATCGGTCTATACGGTGGATTTTTCTTTTTTACTTAAAAAAAAAAATGTAATGCAAGAATTTACCATGTGCTTAGTATGAGGATAGCCAAAGTTGAAGAGACCAAGACAGGTTTATGATTCCAACAATGGTTGGAGAGGAATTTGGAAGGTGCCTTTTAGATTTCAGTCAGGTAATATGATCAAAATCCCTCCAACAGCAAGTAGGGGTCATTCGCCCGTTGTTCTAGGGTTTACTCTGCTCTGAAATTGGAGCATGAAAGCCACTCCACCTTGATTAATGGAGTTCAAAATCAACATCAAAAGCGAAGATCCATCCTTTCTCTCAGCCAGTTAGTATGTAATGCCTGCTTTTTCTCCTCTCTAATAACCAAGATCAGTCCATAAATAGATCCCGGCGACCAAAAGGGACTCGCGGACGAACCGGTTACTGTTCTCACCACAAGTCGGACAATAGAACAAGTTTAGAAAACCATAAATAGCTTTTTTTATTCATTGGTAGCAGAAACAGCGAGGAGAGTTATGTGGAGAAGCAAGAAGATGAAGCGCTGCTTCACCTTCTTCTTCTTCTCTTGTTAGAATTCATGGCTTCATCTTCTCAGCATCGTTGCGTTTTTGGTATTTTGATCTCTCTCGGCTTTTGAATTGAATAATACAGATGGAAAGACTGTCGAATTGAACTTGGAACCTATTTTGGGGACCGAAGTTCGTTTCTTTTGCTCTAAATTGAAATTTTGAGATGCTTTTTTGATTGGTTTTCTATTTTGACAGTTGGGAATATACCATACGATGCCACTGAGGAACAGCTCATCGACATCTGCAGAGAGGTTGGGCCTGTAGTGTCTTTCAGGTTAGAGATCTAGCTTTAATGATTATTTACTATTTACAGAGATCGTTTCTACTGTGGTGCTGTGGTTCTCTGATTAAATATTTAATTTCAGTTGTGTTTGCTGGTATTTGAAAAGGTTTTGTTTTTTGTACTTTTGGTTGTTTAATACTGTATCTTGATCTCAATTAAGTAGGGAACCAAGATTAGCTTGATGTTTCAGGCTTAATTCAAAAACTGCACTAGATTTTGCACATGAAATCATTTAAGCTGGTGTGTGTTAGTTAGTTAAATGAATTCAATGCTTCAATAAGAAGTAACTGAAGTTGAAGGGAATGCCCAAGCGAAGTTGAAATCTTGAATGGACCAGATATGGCTTATGCAGCTTGGCATGGCTAACATTATATGACATGATACATCTGGGATGAATGTCGGCAGTTGTTTGTGTTGTCAAAAACTGAAAGTTGGTGTAGCAGCATCAATTGATGGGACTTATGCAGCACACAACATTCATGTAACTTCCTGTGGCTATAAGTGATAGTCATGCCCGAGACTGTAGGAAGTTATTTTAGATACTGACAGTGAACAGAATAATGGTTACAGGAATTGTATACAAAAAAAGCTGCTCCACTTGAGGCCAAAGGTCTAGAGTGAAAAACATAATAGGGTTTATACCCAATTCGTGCTTGTTTCTTCTTCTCATGGCATGAATTTTTGTATACAAAAAAAAACTGCTACACTTGAAGCCAGAGGTCTAGAGTGAAAAAATTATAGGGTTTATATCCAATTCCTGCTTGTTACTTCTTCTCATGGCATGAATTTTTTTGCAACCTGTCTAGGAATTACTTCAAAAACGCAGTAAATTACTTTCTTTTGTATCATCAAGCCTGAAGGATCTGGTTATATTTTAAGTTCTTTTGTTTTAGTGAAATTGGGCTCGATGTGCTGTTAGTGAAACATGTACTTCCCACTTGATGTTGGCATTGCTTTAGGGTGGTGCATTTATTGTACTCGTTATAGTGTGTCCTTTCAGATAAAACTATCTATTATAAAACCAAGAAAGACATTTTTTATTCTGATAAAGCAATTGAGATGATGTGCATTTCAATTAAATGGTGCATTGTTGTTTTCAGTTGTCTTCTTCAAGGTCTATCTTTTTGCAAGACTACAATCAATAGAATAAGATCCTGTTGTTATAATTTTGCGGAAGAAGGGTGTTTGCCTTTCCACAAACTAGCTTGCTTTTTTTTTTTTCCCAACTTTACTTTTAATTTTTGTTTATCAATTTTTTGTTTTCCCTTCTGTTTCAGGTTGGTTATTGATAGAGAAACAGGGAAACCAAAAGGTTATGGATTCTGTGAGTATAAGGATGAGGAGACAGCCCTAAGTGCTCGTCGTAATCTCCAGGGTTATGAAATCAATGGCAGGCAATTAAGGGTTGATTTTGCTGAGAATGACAAAAATGCTGACAGAAACCGAGAACAGGTATGGTAAATGTTATGGCCTGATCCCTTAATTTGGTGTTTCCTAAGGGTAGAGTCTAGGGTTCAATCCATGACTCCTTTTTGGAATTTGCTTAATGCAGGATCAATTATTAATTTATTATCCTTTGTGTTCTAGGTTATCTGATGTCATGTCAGTGGATTTCTTGCATGACTAGTATATCTTTTCTTTTAACAACTGTGGTAAGGTGGCTGGGTTGCAAACCCAGCTCACCTGGGAACCCATAGTTCTCTCCCTGCTGTACTTGCCAATTAGACCAAGGCCAATTGGTACTTGGATGACAAGTATGATATTTCATGGTTGAGTGAGAGTGACTTTGTGATTCATCTTTTTGTAGTTCATGTAATATTATAGATAAGAGAAATATGACAATCTTTCTGGATGGCATGCAACTAGTTTTTATCAACATGTTCAAGCTTTCTGAATAAACTGGGACATTAGCATGAATGGTGGTTGTGTGAATCTCCTTAAATCATGTTAGCCCTTAGCATTGGTGATGTACACAAAGTAATTTGTCTTTAACATGGCTTCTTTTCTTTACTTGCTAGAAAATAATATTCAATGATCTAGATTATTTGATGTCGAGTCACTGAAATTACTTGGGTGACTAGTATGATATTTGATGGTCGTGTAAGTTTGTGATTCATCTTTTTGTAGTTCATGTAATATTATGGATAAGAGAGATATGACAATCTTTCTGGAAGCGTATGCAACAGTAGTTTTTCATCATCATGTTTAAACTTTCTAATTAAATTGGGACATTAGCATGACTGGTGGTTGTGTGAATCTCCTTAGGTCATGTTAGCCCTTAGCATTAGTGATGCACCCAAAGTAATTTGTCACAAGCATGGCTTCTTTTCTTGATTGGCTAGAAAAAAAAATATCTGCCATTAGCTAAGTTGGATTCAGTGATCTTGTTTATTATTCTCTTAAAGAAAGGAATTCGTTGTGTACTTTATTATTTTGAGAATACATCAAGTTTCACAATGCATTTTCTTGATAGGCATTAAGGATTGTTTAAGAAGTGGGCCGTTGGTTAGTAATTTTCAGATTGATTCTTGTGTTTATTTCCACAGTGGGAAGAAGGCAACAATCATTTTGGTTGTGATTGGTTTGAGATAAATATTTGTTTTAAATTTTAATTCATTTTGCAGCAAAAGTTAATCTGTGGGTCCTCCACATTGTGTTTACTGTCTCTTTCAGAGCAGGAATTAAAAGATTTGTAATCAAAATCGTTTGAAAATTTACAATAGAAAATTATATTGAGATGTTCCCTATCTTAAGGTGTATATAACTGTATAATTGCCTATATAAATTCAGAGCAAAAGTATTGATAAATTTAATGAAATTAAAATGGGTAATGAAGGATCTGCATGAGACATAACTACATAAGTGGCTTCCAGTTGGGTAGGTTTTTTTATGTGGGCCATAATAAATGTGAAGTATGTGACATCTAAGACATGATGCTTTATGTTAACATGTTATTTGATGTATCCTTTATTGTTCAAAGACTCGGTGTCTATAAACTGATTAAAGAAGTGTTGCTCCCGCCTGTGGAAATAACAAAACATACTCATATATCCACCAGTGCGTTATTACGATTTTATGATGAGCTATGAGCCATAGGATTTTGAAAGTGTCTGATCTGCTTTTCTTTTATGTCATTGTTTTTCAGCTTTAGTGGTTTGATTGTTTCGATTCCAGTTTTGATGGTAAGGTTAAATAATAAAGGGATTACATTTACATGTCCTGCAGGGTCGTGGGGGACCTGGATTGGTTACAAATACTGGTTAGTCTCTTTGTTTACTAACATTACATGTCGTTCTTTTTTCACATAATTGAGTTTAGTATAATATATTTTGCTTACCCATCACAGAATCTTTGAAACAAGTAGGGGGGCCAGTTGTCCTTGGGGATGCACAGCATCAGCCAATTGGTCTCCATATAGCTATAACTGCTGCCTCTGTCATGGCGGGAGCTTTAGGTGGTGCACAGACCGGAGTGCAGTCAAATCAAAACAGTTTACAGAGTCAGTCTGCATTAGCAAGTGATCCCCTAACACTTCATTTGGCCAAAATGTCAAGAAGTCAACTGATTGATATAATATCTGAGATGAAGGTATCTATTTGAATAAACCTTATGCTTAATCTGTTTTCATGGATGTTTATTGATTGGAGATATGATATATTCTTTATCTTCTGTGCTAAGGCAATGGCCACGCAGAACAAGGAATTAGCCCGCCAGCTATTGCTTGCTAGACCACAGTTGCCAAAAGCTCTTTTTCAGGTATTCTGTTCTTAGCTGTTTCTACATGGAGGTTGATGGAAACTCAGAATTTGTTAAACAAATAAACAATAATAAGAACAGGATTAGAAGAAGAAAATCAGAATTGCTTGTGTTGAAAGATTGAAAAAGATAAATTGTTTGAATAACAGAAAAGCAGAGAACTCTCTCCCGAGGGAAATCTTCCCTCTCTCTTAGTTGCCCAAGAGCCAAAATCAGAGAATAATCATTTTCATAACTCACACAATACACACAGTGTCTATATAACAAGTTAGCTCACTCCCCTAGGCAAATAACTAACTTGCCAGCTCATCATTCCCTTTCCCAACTACAGGTATCTTCTGCCTCCTAGAATATACTTGGTAAACCTTTGGGCCATGAGTGAGATGGGCTAACACAGGCCTGGACTGATTTGTATCAATACTCCCCCCTTTCTGAATTGTCTTGTCCTCAAGACAAAGATCCGGGAATTGACTTTGAATGACCAGAGTATCTTCCCAAGTAGCTTCCTCTTCAGGTCTCCCCTTCCATGAAATCAACCACTGGGGAACCATAGTACCGGACTTGGTGACTGAACGGTGTGCAAGAATAGCTTCAAGTATATAGAAATTAGAAACATCCATCTCCAATTCGGACGGTAAAGAGGACTCAACTGCTTGAGGCTCCGTTGCTCGTTTAAGGAGGGACATATGGAAAACAGGGTGAACTTTGGATGAGGCAGGAAGCTGCAAACGATAAGACAAAGGGCCCACTTGAGCTACAATCTGAAAGGGACCACAGAATTTGGCTGCGAGCTTCTGATTACTACGATGAGCAATTGATCCTTGACGGTAGGACGGAGCTTGAGGTAGACCCAATCACCGATTGAAAATTGGACATCCCGTCGGTGCCTGTCAGCCTGATCCTTCATCTGATCCTGGGCACGTTTGAGGTGGAACTTGAGTTGGCTAAGAGCTGCATCTCTATCCTGAAGAGCTGTTCTCACTGCTTCCACCTTGATTTCTCTGGGTAAAAATTGAATTACAGAAGGGGTTGCCTCCAATAAACAACTTCAAAAGGCGAGACACCAATAGAACTGTGAAAGGTTGAATTATACCAAAACTCTGCCCAAGGGACCCATTGGGACCAAGTACGCGGCTGTTCTACTGCAAAGCAACGGGGATAAGACTCCAAACATCGGTTAATGACCTCTGTTTGTCAATCAGGTTCCGGATGGTAAGAAGAACTCAGCTTTAGTTGTGCGCCTTGCAATCTGAAAAGTTCCTGCCAAAAATGACTGACAAATACAGGATCATGGTCACTAAGGATGGATTTCGGAATGCCATGATGGCGAACAACTTCCCGAACAAAAATGTCTGCTATGGCTCTGGCTGAATAAGGATGTTTAAGCAAGAGATGAAATGGCTGTATTTTGATAGTCTATCCAGTACTACCAATAAAGCATCATACCCCTTGGATTTGGGTAGACCAAGAATGAAATCCATGGAGATGTGCTCCCAAACGACATCAGGAATCTCCAAAGGTTGTAACAATCCCCCTGGCGCTAGAGTACTGGATTTACATCTTTGACAAATGTCACAAGCTTGCTCAAATCTCTGAACATCCTTAGTCATGCCAACCCAATATAAGTTTGCTGCCAACCTGCGATAAGTCCTGTAGTATCCCGAATGACCCCCCGACTTGGTACTGTGGAATTCCTCAATTAACTTAGGAATTAGAGCAGAAGTCCGAGACAGAACCAGGCGGTTTTTAAAGTACAAAATCCCATTCTCGACAGAGAATCCTGGGTGAGAAGATGAGTTTTGCTGCACTTCACGGAAAATCCGTTGGAGATGATTGTCTTGTTGGACCTCCTTCAGTAGTTGTGGACCCTGAACCCATGTAGGAGTAGACACAATGGAAGTGAATTCCCCTTCTTCCTCTCGTCGGGACAAAGCATCTGCTGCTCGATTTTCCTTTCCTGGTTTATAGCAGATGGTAAAGTTGTAACCAAGTAGTTTTGAAACCCAATTCTGTTGATCCTGTGTAGTGATACGCTGTAATAAAAGGTTGCGAAGGCTCTTTTGATATGTAAAGACAGTAAAAGTTGCTCCCATAAGATAAGGACGCCAATGTTGTACAGCTAGAGCAAGTGCCATGATCTCACGCTAATAAGCGGATTAGGCCAAATTCTTCTCTGAGAGGGCTTTGCTAAAGAAAGCAATGGGCTGCTGGTGCTGCATTAATACTGCCCTAATATCCCTTCTCGAAGCATCGCATTCTACTACAAAAGGGGCTGAGAAATCTGGTAATGCTAGCAGCGGGGCTGTTATCATAGCTTGTTTTCAAGGCTTCGAAAGCCAATTGCGCTTCAGGAGACCATTTGAAAGCATTCTTCTTGGTTAATTCGGTTAATGGTCGAGCAATACTACCATAATGACGGATGAATTTGTGGTAATAACCAGTAAGTCCCAAAAAACCGCGAACCCCTTTGACATGCTTAGGAATGGGCCAATGCAATACTGCCTTAATTTTCTTGGGATCCATAGAAACTTGGTCTCCTGTAATTATGTGTCCCAAATACTCCACAGAAAGCTTCCCAAACTCGCCCTTCTTCCTATTGACAACAAATTGATTATCTGAGAGTAATTACAAAACTTCAGATAAATGTGAAAGGTGGTCCTCCCAACTGCTGCTATAGATTTAGAATATTGTCGAAAAAGACCAGCACAAATCGACGAAGCAGAGGACGAAAAAGATCATTCATTACAGCTTGAAATGTTGAAGGAGCATTGGTAAGGCCGAATAGCATTACTAAATACTCGTAATGCCCATCATGGGTTCGAAAGGCTGTTTTTTCTACACTATCCTCCTTCATCCGAATTTGATTAAACCCGGATTTGAGATCGAGCTTTGAGAAAAATTGAGCGCCTCGCAATTCATCAATCAATTCATCTACCACCGGAATTGGGAATTTATCAGGAACCGTTACTTTATTCAAAGCGCGATAATCAACACACATTTGCCACGAGGAATCCTTCTTCTTAACGAGAATTACTGGGCTGGAGAAAGCACTCTCGTTGGCCCGAATTACCCCAATTTGAAGCAACTGTTGCACCTGGCATTGAATCTCCGCTTTCTGGTGATAAGGATATCGGTAGGGACGGACACATACTGGTCCCTGACTAGGAAATAAGGTTATGCCGTGATCATGTAGCCTTGCTGGATGCAATCTGGTAGGTTCCTGAAACAAAGACTGAAACCAGCTCAAAAGCTCTTCCAGGACCCGTTGCTAGGGGGGATGTAAATCCTCATGAACTTCGGACAAATCTTGTTTCTATACACCCAAAATTTGTAAAGCAGACTCACCAGGGCGAGTTAGCAAGCCACGCAAAGAAGAATTGCCAGATTGTCTTTGGGTATCCTTGCCCTGTAAAACAAACTCTCTATTGGCAGAAACGAAACGCATGTAGTCGCGTTCCCAGTGATGAGTCACCTCTCCAAGTGTTTTCAGCCATTCTATTCCAAGTACCATATCAAGATTACCCATATCAAACACTAAAGCATCAATTGAACAAGCAAATTCACCTAAACGAAGTGGAATAGCCAGACATTTCTCTGTTAAAGTAACACGATGGCCATCTCCCAACTTATTCATCATTCCAGCAATTTTTTTTAACTCCAAACCCATAGCTTTAGCTAACTTCTTAGAAATGAAATTATGGGTAGCCCCACTATCAATCAAAATTTCAATCGGAATCCCAAATAATTCCCCTTCCAACTTCAAAGTTTTTAAATCTTTTCCGGAATCAACAGCTAACCCATTAAATTCAAGCACCTTGCACTCACCTTCTTCAACGGGTGGAGTGATTTCCTCTTCTTCCTCAATCCGCAAGATCTCACCCTTAGCACTTAGTAATTCGTCATCTGCTAGGAGAATAACCCGAAGCTTCCCCTCTGGGCACTTGTGCGTCGGACCATACGCTTGTCCACAACCGTAGCACAGTCCCTTCCGGCGGCGTTCTTCCCACTCCGTGCGAGTCAATGATCGAGATCCCTGATTTCGGAAGGGAGAGATCTCCTTTCCATCGTGTTTCTGCCGTTCACCAAACTGATGAGGAGCAGCCAATACGCTGTGTTGTGGAGAAGAGATAGGACCAGGTTTTATTTCGGGCCGGTAAGAAGAAAGCTGAGGCCTAGCCCGAAAATTAGTACCCATCTTATATTCTGGCCTGGAAGAAGAAGTAGAGAGCCCAGATTTTTTAGAGAAAGACTCACCTGTATCTTGAGCATGACGAAGATGCCGAAAAGAAAAAGTGGAAGCAGTGGGGAACAACATATCTCTACGTCTTTTGCAAGACACATCGCCGCCAGCCGAGTTGCTGCGCGATGAGGACGCATCCAACGCTTGATTTCACTACTAAGGCCTCCAAGAAAATACCCCAATGCTTGTTTTTCAGGCAAATGAGGAATCAAGGAGAGTAAGTATTCGAAATCTTTAATATACTCTTGAGCGGAACCCAGCTGTTGAAGAGTGGACAACTGCTCATAAGGATTTTGGATCTCCAACCCACTGAACCGTTGCAACAATTCTTCAGTAAATTGCACCCAAGTTAGAGAATCATAGACCTCTTGTACCACTGAGAACCAGTGTTGAGCCAAGCCAACCATATTGAGCTTAGCCAAACGAATCTAAATTTCAGGTGGGGTTCCATGAATCTCGAAATATGTCTCCGCCTTAGATAACCAGCCGTGAGGATCATGGCCATGGAATTCAAGAAGTTTCACCTTCTTTGCAGCAAAGTAATACTTATTGTTGGAAGTATGTGCAGCGTGTGACAGGGGTGGATCAGTCCGTTGGCGGCGTCCTCTAAAAGAACCAGAATCAATGGAGCCATCATTGACCCCAGAGTTATCTCCCTCATCTACTGCTGGATGTTTACCACGCTGTTGCTTGACCCAATTTTGCATATAACCCTGGAAAGCCAGCATACTTTCTCGAAAAGAAGCCATGCTAGAACGAAAAGCATCCTGGGTAAGTTTCTCCTCCTCTATTGTTTGTTTAATGGATTGAATCTGTTTATCATGGGCGTCGAGGCGTGACTGAGTTCGAGTTTCCATAGCTAGGTTATCAGTGCGTCCCATCCTTGTATCCGGCAGGTCAGACCAATGATGGAAACTCAGAATTTGTTAAACAAATAAACAATAATAAGAACAGGATTAGAAGAAGAAAATCAGAATTGCTTGTATTGAAAGATTGAAAAAGATAAATTGTTTGAATAACAGAAAAGCAGAGAACTCTCTCCCCAGGGAAATCTTCCCTCTCTCTTAGGTGCCCAAGAGCCAAAATCAGAGAATAATCATTTTCATACCTCACACAATACACACAGTGTCTATATAACAACTTAGCTCACTCCCCTAGGCAAATAACTAACTTGCCAGCTCATCATTCCCTTTCCCAACTACAGGTATCTTCTGCCTCCTAGAATATACTTGGTAAACCTTTGGGCCGTGAGTGAGATGGGCTAACACAGGCCTGGACTGATTCGTATCAGAGGTCCTATTGCTATACATAATTCTATGGAACCTGTTTATTCAACTACAGACACTAGAGTAGTTTGTGTAGTTCTTATTGAGATCATTTCTTTTTACCCCCTACTTGTCTTCTTTATTTTTTATTTTTTATTTTTTTATTTTGTTTCTTTATTTGTTATAATATCCATTAACAGTATGAAACTGCAGTTCAAAAAATTTGGTACGAAAACTGCTGTGTAGTTGCTGATATTTACGTTTTATTAAAATAAAATCTTGACGATGAAACATTATTTTTTAATACAGGCAATGATAATGGTCATGGAATATATTCATGTTTGCAAATGTGCATTAATAAGATGCTTTAAACGTGGTTCCATTTTGATAATATTTATTTCTTTTGTGATTTGGTTTAATGCTTGTATGACAGTATTTATCATGATGTTTTACAGGCACAACTAATGTTAGAGTTGGTGAATGCACAAGTGGTTTGTTTCAATACCTCTCTCATTGTAATTTGATCCTGTTTTCACGTCTTAGTTATTATTTCAGACAAGTTATGCTTTTGATTTATGCAGTTGCGCATGCCAAATATTAGACAGCCTTCGGGTCCAAATAACTTAGAAGATACTCACCAAGCTCTACTGCCAGTGATTCAAACTCTTACTGGGTTACCTCCTCTTGCACAGAGGAATTACCCTGGCTCGGTCCCTAAAATGCATGAAAATCAAATCTCTTCTGCGACTCAAAGTTCCTTGGTTCAAAACCAAACTTCTATAGCCCAACAACCTGTGCAACCTCGATTACAGATTCCACAGCTCTCAATTAGTCATGTTCCTCAACCGGCCATACTACCGAGCCAGTCTGGAGTTCTGCCTCTTCGTGCCTCGCACCCTTCTGTTAGACCACGAGCTCAAGGGGTGAATACCTCTTCCTTGAACCAACAGTTACCAACTAAATTGCTTCAACATTCAGGACAGCAAGTTGGAACTGCAAATTTCAGGCATACCTCTCAGGCGGTTCTTCCAAATGTGACAATGCAATCGTCTGCTCCCCTGTCGGATGGAACATTCCAGGTACCAAAGTTTTGCTTCTGCCTCTGATCATCAAGCATAAGTAACTTCAGCTTTGCTCTCTCTCTCTCTCTCCCCTTCCCCCCCTCTGTGTATGTGTGTGTGTGTTGATAGTCTAGCATTATATGGTAGTAGTTAGCTTGGTTGCATCTCAGCGTTGGATATCTATTGACATGTCAGGAAAGGGTAAAAGAAAGAAGCCTGTACATGTTATATAAGTTGACTCCTAGTAATGACTTGCATCAAATTCTTTTTGTTTTGATATTTCCATAGGCAGGAAGATGCGCACATTGAGAATTCAATTAATTTTAATTTTTTTCAAAGATAATATGTGGCAACTCCTTTTTAAAACTTCTGTTTATGAGTAACATTTGGTTGTTTTGCGATACACTTTTGTTTGTATGGTGTGCTAAGGAACCTTTGTTTAGGAGGGGAAATTGGTGAAAATAAATAATGTGGGGAAGATATTGTATATTGTAAGTGAGAATGGAGAGAAATGTATAAGGTAGAGAAGTTACATTAGACCAACCATTAATATCTCCAAAATTGAGAGAAAGTGGCAATCCATTTGAAAGTGCTGACATCTAATTTGTTTTATAATAACAGCCTGGCCACACAATATCAGGCATTGCAGATGCCATTGGCAGTGATCCTGCTAGATCTATCCAAACTCCACTTGACACAGCACAGGTCTATAGAAGTAATGCATATTTGAGCATGCAGACAAAGAAAGTTGACGATTCTAAAGAACCAGTTGATCGCCCTTCAAAACTGCTGAAATTGGATGATGGAAGGAATTTGCATTTTTCTTCAAGGGCTTTGAATGTGTCTAGTGCCCCTGGATGTCGACCATCCCAAACATTTGCAGTGAGTTCAACACCTATAAATCCACTTCCTAAGACAGAAGAGTCTAACCATTCTGAAAAACAAGTTTCCCAGGTAATTTTACTGTCATTTACTTTTTCTTTTAAGTTTGTGTTGAGCCATCTTGATGTTCTGGCTAGAGAAATATCATCCGGTAAGGTTAGATTATGCATTATTCTAGTGGATATGATGGGGAAGGTGACTTCATATCGTGTGCGTGCAATTGTATTCATTTCTAGGTTTGTACATAAAAAAAAAAAAAGGAAACTTGGAACTTCTAAAGGCCCTCAATTGTGGGCAATTCCCTAAAGTTTACTAGTTGCAAACCTGCAATTATGAACTTAACTGAGGGTACTGATTGCAGCTGTTTATCAGTCTCTATGAATTGTGAGTTGTTGAAGTTCGACAGATTGGGGATTTAAATTCTTGTTGTATTTATTTAACTAATAATCAAGTAAGGTAACGACGTTCTTAATTATTGGTCTGGAGTAAAAAAAAAAAAAAGGGAAGAAGTATTACCATCCCCTGTAATTTTTCACGCAGATATTTCTTGATTGACTGGACATCAATAATTATATGAAAGTACTAAAAGTTTTTTATTGGCTTCCACTAATTGTTCAGTGGATCATCTCAAGGTTCGGTCACTGTATTCAGTGTCAAATATTTTAACCACTCTAGTTCAGTTGATTGATTTAGAAAGTTTTGCTCCAAAAATTAACTGCCTTGGTTATTTGTCTATTGTTCTTATGAAGATAATGCCAATAGAATCTGGTTGATTGTGGTATTGCGTATTAGGAAGCAATGCGACTGGTAACAAGAATGCCACTGATGTCCATACATATTTGTATTCTATAATGTCAAAATGAGTTAAGTTTAACAGCTTGCCAGTCTTCATCCATTGTGCATATCTAAATTGGGGTGATATTATTGTTGGTTTAGCTAGATTATGTGCCTTTCTTAACATATACTTTAGGTTATGGTACAATTTTACCCCTACATTTTTCGATAAATCAGATTAACTCCATATCATCTTCTTTTTCTTCAATATCAACGTCAAAGTTTTTGCCCTAAATTAATTTTTTCTCTTTCCCAGAGATTCCATGGAAAAATCTGTTGGGGTTTTGGTTTGTGGGTAATGTTCATAAGTGTTTACTTAAAAAAGGGGATAATTGATGAGGCCGCATTAGAATAATGTTAAGATGAAGGTGATTCTCTCTGTAAACATGGATAATATGTCACAGGATGTTCTATCTTTAACGCATATGGTTCGTTGATTTGTGAAGCTTACACGGATCCCATTCATTAATTGCAGCTTCCATCTGATGTGGAATCAGCGTTACTGCAGCAAGTCCTGAGCCTGACCCCAGAGCAGTTGAATTCATTGCCGCCCGAACAGCAACAGCAAGTTGTTGAGCTCCAGCAGGCACTCCGGCGAGACCAGATACAGCCATCATAGAATGCAGCGAAGAGTATTTTGTACTGTGTCATTGCAGGAACTTTCCTCGTTAGAAAATGAAAATCCCGCTGTTGATTCATTCCTCTAATCCTTTCTTAAAGCATGTAAAGAATAATTATTGGCATAAAGGAAAGGTCTGTCCGTATTCTCCAAGTGTCTGCGATGTGAAATGCAGAAGCATCATTCCATCCATGTAACGATTGTTTATTAGAATTTGGTTACCATATGTTATGTGGAAAGAATCAGTCATTTTACAAGAAAAGGAAAAGAAATTTTGTGTAGCCCTTGTCATTATTTGTTACAGGATTCTTTCTGATACTTTTTCTCTACTTTGCTTTTTCTTGGAGAACTTGAGCATTCTTCTTGGATATTATTATTGTTGTTGTTGTTGTTGATGATGATGATGTTGTGTATAAAAAAGGATTATAAGAAGGAATGGAGATATCTCAGATTAGGATTTCCAAAATGTACTGTGTAAAGACGGTATTCATGGGGTTCATTACTGAACGAAATCATGTAATACGAACCTTTTCTTTTTCCGGTTAAATTAATTTATTAATTTTGCAAGTTGGTGACATCTGTTAGTATATCTTTTGTAGTTTCTAAAAAAATTAAGTATTATTTCTGATTTTATGCAAATTATTTATTTATTTATTTTTACAGCTGAATTTAATAATTACAATATCACGACCTAAAAGTAGAGTAATTATTGACAAGGGGAATATGGGCACAATCCTAGCCGGACATGTGCATCCTAGATTTACTGTCACTGTTTTTGCCGAATGCTTGTCGAATAAAAGGCTACAACTTTAGACTTATCCAATCATACTCATACAAGTATAAAATTGGATTTGCCTTGCATTGCAACAAGCATAACAATGACAGTAGTAATTTAGGTTTTACACGTGTAGGGTAGATATATGGCCTTATTATTACCTACTTGATGAGTGAATCACAAGTCGACTGTAGTGTTGAGTATAAAAGATTAAGTTATGAATAGATTATTCTATTCATTTTTCTACACCCGATTGATTTAATAATCGGAGGGGTTTTGACGGATACCCGATTTCTCTAATATTGTCTCTCATTTCAGTTCAGTCACCACCCACACAGCAGACAAATTTCAGAAGATCATCAACTGGTGTAGTGAGCGTGGATTGAAATACAATTATATCAATAAAAAAAAAAAAATTCTTCTTAATATATATGTAAATAAAGTTACAAATTTTTCATGTTCATAATCATGGTTTAGTTATCAATCAGTTTTTTTTTTTCTTTTTTTTTTTTGTTTTTTTTAATTAAGAGTATAGTGTTTGGTGTTGATGAGAGACAAACTCTGAACCTCTCAGTTTGAGAGAAATATCTTTACCATAAAGCTACAACTGGATACATAGTTATTAATTAGTCTTAAATTACATTTAATAAGTAATATTTAATAGAAATTGAATAACATTATTTGGTAAGTGCAATTTTATATTACTATAGACATCAAATTTGATATCTTATATTTTAACATTTAATTTTCAATTTTATCCAACACAATCTTAATTTTGACAGACAGAAAAAAAAATCTTGAGAATTGTTCGATTTACAAATGCTATTTTTCTATTGGTTAGAGAGCAATTTGTCATAATTTTATTGGTTTGACACACGGATGACGTAATATGCCAGACATACTATATAACTTCTCTTAGTTCGACCCATAGATCTTCTATTTAGATAATTCGGCATAACTCGATAAAAAGGTTGAACTAACTATATCAACCAAAATAATAAAGCCAAACAATTTGGATTCTATCCATTTTATTTATTTGCAGGAAGAACTGAAAATAAAACATATTTTTGGGCTTTGAATTTTCTTAAAATCAAACACCACATAGTTAAAAAAAAAAAAATAAACAATTGAACAAAAACCTATTTTTCAAATTTTTTTTTAAATAATTTGTTTCTCCATCTAATTTCTATGTATATCATTACTATTGAATATCACCAAACTCGTACCTTTCTTTGTTATCGGTTATCACTACAAAAGCTACTTTTGGACCCTTGTACTTGGTTAAATTTTAGGAAAATTGTCAAAAATACATCTGTTTTAAGTTTTGTTTTGAGACTCTACCTTTTCAAAATTACTTTTCTACTTTTTTTTGCTGTTTCATAATTATTGAATTGCTTTTTTTTTTTTTCTTAATTCATATCTTTTATACATTTTCTCATGTAAAAATCTCCTTCAAACTTTTTAAATTTACTCAAATATGTAATTCTACTTTGTCCATATTTCTCTCCCCTTATTTCATAATTTTAATCTAATTTTGCATTTATCTCTTAATCCGTTTATTTTTTTGTCATGCGACTTTAGAAATTTTTTTCTCTTTGAAACAAGATCCGTATGTATATATTTTTTCCTACTTCTTTTTTTCATTAAAGTATAACTAATTATATCTTTGTATCTTAAGGTATAATCAATGTAATAGCGTATCTTAAGGTATAACTAAAGTATAGTCACTGTAATAGTGTATCTTAAGGTATAACTAAAGTATAATCAATATAATAATGTATCTTAAGGTATAACTAAGGTATAATCAATGTAATAGTGTATCTTAAGATATAAGTAAAGTATAATTAAGATTTAACTAATATATAATCAATGTAATAGTGTATCTTAAGGTATAATTAAGGTATAACTAAGGTATAATCACTATAATAGTGTATCTTAAGGTATAATCAATGTAATAGTGTATCTTAAGGTATAATTAAGGTATAATAATTGTAATAGTATAGCTTAAGATATAATTAAGGTATAACTATGGTATCATCATTATAATAGTGTATCTTAAGGTATAATTAAGGTATGACTATAGTATAATCAATGTAATAGTATATCTTAAGGTATAACTAAGGTATAATCATTGTAATAGTGTATCTTAAGATATAAACTAAGGTATAATCATTGTAATAGCGTATCTTAAGGTATAATTAAGGTACAACTAAGGTATAATCACTATAATAATGTATCTTAAGTTATAATTAAGGTATAATCATTGTAATAGTGTTATTATACCTTAGTTATACCTTTGATACTCCTATAATACCTTATACATTTATACAATTGTTATACCTTAGTTATATTTTAGTTATATCTTAAGATACACTATTATAGTGATTATACCTTAGTTATACCTTAATTATACCTTAAGATACACTATTCCAATGCTTATACCTTAGTTATACCTTTAGATACACTATTACATTCATTATACCTTAGTTATATATTAATTATACCTTAAGATACACTAATACGATGATTATACCTTACTTATACCTTAATTATACCTCAAGATACATTATTACAGTGATTATACCTTAGTTATATCTTAATTATACCTTAAGATACACTATTACATTGGTTATGCCTTAATTATACCTTAAGATACACTATTGCATTAATTATACCTTAGTTACACCTTAGTTATACCTCACTATTATAGTGATGATACCTTAGTTATACCTTAATTATACCTTACTTATACCTTAAGATACACTATTATATTGATTATACCTAAGTTATACCTTAATATACACTATTATAGTGATTATACCTTAGTCATACCTTAATTATACCTTAAGATACACTATTACATTGATTATATCTTGATTATACCTTAAGATACACTATTACAATGATTATGTTGGGATTCGTCACCGGAAATAAGATGACAAACATGTAAACCTATACATGTAGAATTATTCTCACCTAGGAAATAAACACTTAACTTAATTCATTGAATTAATTAAGTGATGGCCTAAGAAATATTAATCATATTATATTTGATCAATCCAATTGAGCTAAATAATATAATTAATACACCTCTCTTGCTTTGATGTGTATACACCAAGTACACACTTAATCCGTCTAGTCAAAGTCCAGACGTTCAATGTGTACGATCCGATGGGCCCGTCTTTATGTTGGCAGTGAGCTAAGGCCCACAGATTCCAGTTGGGCTCTAGCAAGCCACTGTAGCCCCCAATTAAGACGGAGTAAGCAGTCAAACTGAAACTTTAACCCAGTAGTTAAACTTGTACATCCCATGTCATCGATATCGGAGTCCAACACAGAGGCATGGTGTGATCACCCTCTATTGTGTATGGACATTAACTTGATCCCGAATGCACTGATATTCACAAACAAGTTCCAACTTGTTTGGGTGTGGCCACACTCTTATCAGCTGTATTCATCAAGAGGCCGGTGATATATTCTCAGTGGAACACTGAGTGACATTCCCATCTGCATATCCATAGTACTGCAATGTTCATTAACATACCCGAACGTACCCGCACTTGGCACCCTTTTACAGGCCCGTTGGGCGTACACCAAAGTATGCCACTTCACATCCAGTACCATCATATGGTCAGGTCAAAGGATCCATACAAGTACTACACGAGAATCCGATGTGATGTGATACCATGTGGATTCTCGTTAAGTGGATCAATCCAGTACCATGCCCTTTTTGCATGTACCCATTAACCTGGTTGACATTCCATGTTCTATGACCGGTAAGACACCGCCATACAACCAAGGTTAATGATAGTCTTTAGTTCCATTCATTCCCATGATTGGAACAGACTACGGATGACTTATGGCCATATCGTTTTCCCTATCCACAGTCTTACTGCCAAGTGCCTCACACTTGACAACATGGATATGGATATGTCCATTGGATACTCTATTTAAATATTGCACAAGACATATAGTAAATAGATTAATGCCTTTATTGATTAACACAAATTGTATCATACATATCTTACATAAAAGGTACAATGTATAATACAAACACAAGGACCCATGCCTTGGGACTAGGGCATATCCAACAGATTATACCTTAGTTATACCTTAATTATAGTTTAAGATACACTATTATAGTAATTATACCTTAGTTATACCTGAAGCTACCCTATTACATTGATTATACGTTAGTTATATCTTAATTATATCTTAAGATACAAAGGTATAATGAATTATACTTTAGTGAAAAAAAATGTCAAAAATATGGATCTTGTTTCGAAGAGAAAAAAAAAATTCTAAAGTCGCATGACAAAGAACCAAACGAATTGAGAGATAAATGTGAAATTAGATTAAAATTATGAAAAGATAAGAGAGAAATGTAGATAAAGTAGAATAAGGTATTTAGTAATGTTGAAAAGTAGGAAAGAGATTTTAGCAAAAGTTTTAAGTTCACGTAAAAAAGAAATATGGTACCGAAAATTAAGTGTTTTGTAAAATCCCCTAAATTTTATTAGTTAGCCCCTTAACTTTTATTTGGACTTAATTACCCCCTTTACTCTTGATTTTCAAATAATTTGGCCCCTTAGAGAACTGTTACATGTGTATCTTATTCTCTGTTATCTCTCACGTGGTCTTGCTTCTCTGAACTCCCTGAGTACGTGTATATCAGAAAAGTTAATCTCTGTTAATTTTATTCATATAGAGTGCATATTGCAAAAATTTTTATAAACATCATTAATCACTAAAGTACAACAACAACAACGAAAAAAAAAAAAACATGAATTAATTAAGAATCTAAGCGAGAGAAGTTTTTGGTTGAGAGTAACAAACTAATTAAAAGTTCAAATGACACATTATTGATACAAAAATTAACTTACATGACAAATAAATATACAACTAGTTACATCTCTGCGCGTTATGCGGGTAAATTTGATATTTTTAAAAATTTTAGCATTAATCTATTTGATTGAAGGATTAACAATTTTAATGAATTATGAAAATTCAATGCTTTAAGAAGTTTAAAAATTTAACACAATATTTTTTAAGTTTTTTTTTATCATATGAAACAGACCTATAACACCACATGCGCCTACATATATCCTAGCTCTTTGTAATAATCCCATCAAAATTAGAGCCAAGTAATGAACGTGAAACTTATTGTTCTTATATATCAGTTGTCTATAATTTTGCTGTTTCTTGTTTTGGTAATTGAATTGCAATTTTTAATTTAATTCCAGACTGTTTTGTAGTTTCAATGCATTTTTTAGCTTTTGTTTAGGTTTAACTTTATTGGATTGATTCTAAACGCAATTTTAATGAAATTTTAAAGTATTTGTCAAACAGACTGTTGAATTGATAAAGGGAAACGCAAATGTATTATCAAGTCAACTTTTTTCACAAAGGTATTACAAGATGAATATCAAATATGTTTGAGATTATTTCAAAATGTAGAAATATAGATTTTGTAATGTTGTTCATCATTACTAACATTGATAAAAACATATATAATCAAAATTAAGAAGCTACATTCACCTTTATTTACTTTCTTACCACTAAGACCTTTCTATAGCCTCATTCTAAATAAATCATTAACATCATATAGCATATTCAAATCCAAGTCCACCTTGTCAGCCTACACTGTAAAGATTTTGATTTTGTATCGAAATTTGAATTCAAGCTGATTGTCATTATAAGCTATTGTACATATACACATATTATACCAAAAATAAGCTCAAGGCCTTCTACACATGGTGTATACATTGTAAACATTGAGAGTTAGAAAGTCTCCTATTACCATTTTGGCACACTCCTCGTAGCAATAAACAACTCGTGGTCCAAGTACAAACACATCATGGTGTCTGTTTATTGTGGAAAAAGAGAACTCCAAATTACAGAATAATAGGAAGATACCAACCTTGAATATTGATCTATTGAGTTATATACATGATCGTCTTGATGAAAAGGTTAAAGAGCAAAGTACGTGATAATAAGAGTATTAAAAAAATCTCATTAAAACAACAAATGAGGATTTTGGAAATTCAGAAACCTTTTTGGTAAAAATTGATGAAAAAGAAAGAATATTTGAAGTAATGTTAAGGTATCTATTTTCAATTACTTGAGCTACAATAAGAAGTTCTAAGAAGTCCACATATGGTTTCAATCCTCATTTTGATTTCATTATATCCTCTTAGCTTAGTGTTTTATATTATTATAATATAGTCATTTTAGAAAAGAAAAAAACCCAATGACATCACATCGTATATTTCTTCCTAAAAAGAATTGATCCATAGATTTCTTTATTCATTCCAATTCCAACTGTAAACAGTTAATTTCACACTTTGGCCCCTAAATTACCACTTTCAAAAACGACATCATTAGAATTAAAGTTCATAGTACCTCTTCATTTCTCATGCTTATGTCCCTCTCCTCCATCCCACTCTCTCTGTCTCTTCTGCAATCATGTGGATTTTTCCTGGGTTCATCCAATTTCCTCCATCATGCTTACTTTCTGTGCTTCGATTTCATGCATGTACCCTACAATCACAAGTTTATGTGAGTTATTCCTTATAATTTAATGATAGGCATCCAAATATGAAAAGAAAAATAGAATTAACACAACTGGTCCCAACAACCAATCAATCTGACAAATAAAAAAGGATGGTCAATAGATGACTTGTGAAATATTAATGACCAATAAGACATGTTGAATTATTACTATCTGGAAGCGTCCAAAATCAGGAATTACATTACCAATTAAATACAAAAATTACAACGAATTTTGCTTACCGCAATCTAGGCAGTCCATGACAAAGTTGTTATGGGTCCAGCCCATATTTGTGGCCCTTTTCATGTTATTTTTGGAGTTCTTTTAGATTTTGGGCTAAGGAATATATAGAGGATTGAGCTGTCACTTTTCTAGCGAGAAGTTGAAAAGTTTGAGAGGGAAAAGCAAACAATCAAAGAGAGAAAATCTGTTTTCTTGGTTCATCCGCCCAGCTTTACTCTTTTGTTGTTTGCCGGAGTTTTGACTATTAGATCTCTGTGAAATTTGATCTGCTTCCTGACATTTGTGGCCTTATTCTGAATGCTGGAGATCATCGTTGGAGAGCATTTTCATCAAGTGGGCAGATTGTTGGTTGTTTGGGGTTCCTTTTTGTGGTATTCCTATAGTTTTTCTCTTGTAGTTGTGTTGTTTGTTGGTGGGTTATAGACCAGTGTGAAATTGTATTTTGTGTATTTTACCCTCAATTTTATCATAATAAGAGTAGAAGGATGGACTCCTCAAAAGTCCCGTGGTTTTTACTCTTCACACCAAAGAGGTTTTCCACGTATAAATCGTGTGTTGTTTGATTCAGTTTTATTCTTCCATGCTAGCTATTATATTTGTTTATATTGGTTGATGGATTGGGTTGTGTTATTTGGTTGATTATCTTGGAGATTGATCCTTGTGGATGTAGTTGGTTTCATTTTAGGTCCTTTAATTGGTATCAAAGCTCTTACGCTTAATTTGGAATTAATTATGGAGTCTAGTAATAGTAGTTCCATGGTTAAATTGACATCAACTGATTATTCCATATGGAGACCTATGATGGAAGATTTATTGTTTTGCAAAAGACCTGTATGATCCAATTAATGCAGAAACCAATGAGAGTAGTAGTGTGTCTAAACCAATTAAACTAGAAAAAAAATGGAAGATAGAGAATGGGAAAAGTTGAAAAGGAAGACTTTAGGGAGTATTAGACAATGGTTGATATTAGTATTTTCAACTATGTTTCTCAAGAGTCCGACCTTTATGATTTGTGGAAGAAATTGGAAGGTCATTATGAAAGAAAGACTACTCATAACAAGGCTTCATTGATTAAGAGCTTGTTAATTTGAAGTTAAAAGGCGGGAAGTCTATTTCTGAGCATCTTAGTGATTTTTAAGATATTATTAATAAACTTACTACTATGAAGATTATTCTTGATGATGAGTTACAGGCTTTATTTCTATTGAGCTCTTTGATAGATATTTGGGAAACTCTTGTTGTGACTATTAGTAACTCTGCTTCGGATGGTGTACTTTCATTGGATGTAACCAAAGAGAGTATGTTCAATGAACAAATAAGAAGAAAGGAGATGGGATTTGATAATTCACATGCTCTTGTTGTTGATAATAGAGGAAGAGCCAAGAGGAGAGGTCCTAAGGGGTGTGGTAACACAAAAGGCAAGTCCAAGTCCAAATATGGGAAAGCGACCAAGTTATGTCTCTACTACAATAAACCTGGTCACATTAAGAAATATTGCTACCATTGGAAAAGAGAACAAGGCAAAAAACAAGATTCACAAAAGGAGGGAGATGAAAAAAATACTGCTGCAACCACTTTTAAAAGTGATGATGAAGTCACTTTGATTTGTGCAACTAGTGAGTGTCATAATGTTGATGGTTTAGACACAGAGTGGCTTGTTAATATAGGAGCTTCTTATCATTATGTTAGAAGAGAGTACTTCTTGAACTACAAAACATGAGTTTTTGGTAGTGTCAAGATGGAAAATCACAGCTCAGCAAGCATTGTTGGCATAGGTGATATACGGGTAAAGGCATGTGTTGGGTGCAAGATTACTTTGAAGAATGTGTGCTATATCCCTAAATTATGCCTTAACCTATTATCTGCAAATGTTCTTGATCAAGAAGGGTTCAGGCATACCTTTAGAGATGGCAAGTGAAGATTGTCCAAAGGTTTATTGATTGTTGCTCGAGGAGAGTTGTGTTGTTCCTTGTATAAAACATACTTGAATATATGTTCTGGTGAGCTAAATGCAGTAAAAGAAAAGAACTATCCCAATTTGTGGTATCAAAGATTTGGCCACATGACAAACAAAGGGATAAAACGTTTAATAGGTAAATCTCTTATCCTTGTTGATAAATCTGTTTCTCTTGACCTTTGTGATTATTGGTTGGTAGGAAAGCAAAATAGAGCTTCCTTTTCTAAGAAGTCTACAAAGAAGGAAGGAAAGTTGGAGTTGATACATTCTAATATTTCTGGTCCTCTAAAGGTGGAGTCTCTTAGTGGCAACAAATATTTTGTCACTTATATTGATGATGCTACTCGGAGAACTTGGGTTACATTTTAAAAACAAAGATTCAAGTATTTGAAATCTTCTAGAAGGTTCATCACATGGTAGAAAGGGAGATATAAAGAAATTTGAAATGCCTTCAATCTGACAATGGTGGTGAGTATACTTCTAAAGATTTTGAGAACTATTGCTCACACCATGGCATAGACATGTGAAAATAGTTCTCGGGACCCCCACAGTACAATTATGTAGTAGAGAGAATGAACATAACCATTATGGAGAAGGTGAGAAGTATGCTTAGAATGTCTAACTTCCAAAGACGTTTTGGGCTGAAGCTGTAAACATTGTAGTCTACTTGATCAACCGGTCACCATCGATTCCTCTTGGTCTTGACATTCATGAAAGAGCTTGGAAGGGTAGTGATCCTACTTATTCACATTTGATAGTCTTTGGATGCAAGGCTTCTAATAGGTGCCAAAAGAATAGAGATCAAAACTTAATTTTAAGACTAATCCTTGTGTATTTATTGGCTATTGAGATGAAGAGTATGGTTTTAGACTTTCTGATCCAAAGAAAAAGAAGGTAGTGAGAAGCAGAGATGTAGTATTCTTTGAGCACAAGAAGGGTGTAGATCTCTCAAGAATAAGGTATACTTTTACTTCAGAGTTATCTTTGGATACTACTGATGTTTCTTCTATTTCTACTCCTAACTTTGTTGAGCAGCCAATAAATAAAAATGTTGAAGCAACACTTGATGGTTTACCAGAAGTTGAGAATGTTCCACATGAAGCTCAAAATGATGAAGAAGATGTTCATAAGCAGGGGGAGCAGCCAGCTCCTTTGGTTGAAGTGGCACAGGTTCGAAGGTCAACAAGATAAAGAAAATTCTTGACAAAATATCCAAGCTCGGAGTTTATTCTAGTCACTCATAAGGGGGAGCCAGAAAAAATTCATGAAGTGTTGTCTAGTGAAGACAAAAATATATGGCTTGATGCCATAAAGGAAGAGATGGATTCCTTGAAGAAGAATGTAACATTTGAGCTAGTGAACCCTTTAAGGATAAGAAGGTCTTCAAAAACATATGGGTTTTCAAGAACAAGAACGACAGTAATAAGATAGTAAAGAGTACAGCAATATTAGTGGTAAAGGGATGCAACCAAAAGAATTGACTTTGATGAGATTTTCTCTCCTGTTGTCAAGATGACTTCTATCAGAACTATTTTGGGTTTAGCTACTGTTGGATATGCCCTTGTCCCGAGGCATTGGTCCTTGTATTTGTATTATACATTTATTGGATTCATGTATTATACTCATTTTGTGTTACTAATAAAGGCATTAATTCATTTATTATATTTATCTTGTGCAATATATTAAATGAAGTATCCAATGGACATATCCATATCCATGATGACAAGTGTCATGCACTTGGCAGTAAGACCATGGATAGAGTAAACGATATGACCATAAATAGATCCGTAGTCTGTTTCAGTCATGGGAATGAATGGAACGGGAGACTATCATTAACCTGGTTGTATGGGGGTGTCTTACTGGCCATTGGACATGGGATGTCAACCAAGTTAATAGGTACATACAAAAGGGGCATGGTATTGGATAGATCCACTAAACGAGAAATCCACATGGTAAGGTATAACAAGTGATTCTCGTGTAGTACTTGTATGGATCCTTTGACCTGACCATATGATGGTGCTACAGGCGAAGTTGCTTTCTTTGGGGTGTGCCTAAAGGGCCTGTAAAAGGGTGCCAAGTAAGGGTACTTTCGGGTATGTCACTAAGCATGGCAGTGCTATGGATATGCAGAAGGGATATGTCACTCAGTAGTCCACTGAGAAGATATCACCGGCCTCTTGATGAATGTGACTGATAAGAGTGTGGCCACACCCAAACAAGTTGGAACTTGTTTGTGAGCTTCAGTATATTCGGGATCAAGTTAATGTTTGGACATAAAAAAGGGTGATCAATCCATGCCTCTGTGTTGGACACTGATATCAATGACATGGGATATACGAGTTTAAACTACAGGGCTATGATATTAGTTGGACTGCCATCTCCATCTTAATTGGGGGCTGCAGTGGCTTGCTAGAGCCCAACTGCAGTCTGTGGGCCACAGGCCCACTGCCAACATAAAGATGGGCCCATGGGATCGTACACATTGAGCGACTGAACACTGACTTAAGGAATCGCTGTATACTTGGAGTATACACTCTGGAGAGAGAGGAATGTATTAATTATATTATGAAGATCAATTGGATTGATCACAATGATGAAATTAATATTTGATTGGCTTTCTCATAATTGATTGGATTAATTATGAGATTATTTCCTGGATGGAAATATTCATATGTATAGGTTTACATATGAATTTATTTTGTGAAGATCTAATTTTAATTTAATGGATTAAATTAATTAGTCAAGCTAATTTTAATTTGAATGTAAATAATATGTTACTTGGTATAATATATTAAATACATGGGTAAATTAAAGTTGGGCTTGAATTTAATTTAAACTAGATTAATTAAAATAGGTTTGGGCCTGAAATAAAAGATGGAAGCCCACACAAAAGGAGAAGCTAATTGGGCCGAAATTCTCCTTGAGAATTTCGGCCACCTAGGGTTAAAATAACCCTAGGATTTTCGGCCTAGTTAGTGTTGGGATTCGTCACGGGAAACCGACCGATAAAAGCGGAAATACGCGTCGATTTCCTCGAATCCGGCCCAGGAGCTTAAGATGTGGAAATCAAAAACTTAAAGCATAAAAGGAGGGTTTCAAAAACTCACCACAAAGTCTCTCAAAGAGACGGATGCAGACTGCAGAAATCAAGTGTAGATTTCCTCCACCGATGCGTACACGAACGGCTCTCGGACCGAAACCCGTGCTAGCGACTCGGATGACAAGAAGAGAGGGAGAGAAGGCTGCCCACAAGAGGAAATATGGCTGTCCTAATTTCTTTCCAAAAGAAAAATCTATCTAGCCAAAGGTAGAACCAAGTTTCTCAAGTGTGCATCCAATTCTTACCAAAAGAATTAATTCATCAAAAGTGGGCAAAATTCATGCTTTAAAAGAAAACCCATTTCTCTTAAAGCACAAGTGATGGACGGCCAAAGGTAGAGTGAAGTTCATGGTCATTATGTCTCATAAAGGAAAAGGAGATGAGATGGAAGAGCAAAGTCCAACTTAATGAGTCAAACCAATGACTCACCATGGTGACTCACCACCATCACTCACCATCACCTTTTCTTCATCTTCATCCATAATACCAAAAAGTCAAGAATATGACTCACCAATACTCCAACAATTCGGCCAAGAGAGGAAAGAGAAAGGGGTGGATATTTTTCTCATCATCATACCATAATAATGACAAAAAAATATCTCATGAAGGTCATCCATGACTCATCCTTTCCACCATCTTCTTTTGTCTTAAGATGACTCACAATTCTTTCCTTTCCTTGCCCAAAATTTCGGCCAACACATCCCACTTAATGTGGGCATTTTCATTTTAAGCTTTAAGCCCAATTTTAATTCCTTTGATTTAATGAATTTCAAATGCAACTTTAATGTAACATGTATGCTTCTATATTATGCCATATAATATATTACATACATCTAAATTAAAATTCATTTGACCTATTTATTTAATCAAGGGATTAAATTAGACATACATAAAATGAGATACATGTAAACCTATACATGTATAATAATATTTCCACCTAGGAAATAATTAATTCATTGAATTAATTATAAGAAGGCCAAAATAAATATTAATTATATAACTTTGCTCAATCCAATTGATGCATATAATATAATTAATATATCTCTCTCTCTTCAAACGTGTATACTCCAAGTACACACTTGATCCGACTAGTTAAAGTCCAGACGTTCAATGTGTACGATCCAATGGGCCCGTCTTTATGTTGGCAGTGGGCCAAGGCCCACAGACTATAGGCGGGCTCTAGCAAGCCACTGTAGCCCCCAATTAAGACGGAGTAAGCAGTCCAACTGAAAACATAACCCAGTAGTTTGAACTTGTAAATCCCATGTCGCTGATATCGGTGTCCAACACAGAGGCATGGAAGTATCACCCTCCTTGTGTCTGGACCTTGACTTGATACCGAATAAACTGATGCTCACAAACAAGATCCAATCTTGTTTGGGTGCGGCCGCACACTTATCAGTAACATTCTTCAAGAGGCCGATGATATCGTCTCAGTGAATCACTGAGTGACATTCCCTTCTGCATATCCATAGTGCTGCCATGCTTGCTGACACACCCGAATGTACCCGTACTTGGCACCCTTTTACAGGCCCGTTGGGCATACACCAAAGTGTGCCACCTCACATGCAGCACCATCATATGGTCTGGTCGAAGGACTTATACAAGTACTACACGAGAATCATTTGTGATACTATACCATGCAGATTCCCGTTAAGTGGATCAATCCAGTACCATGCCCTTTTTGCATTTACCCATTAACCTAGTTGACATTCCATGTTCTATGACTGGTAAGACACCGCCATACAACCAGGCTAATGATAGTCTTTGGTTCCATTCATTCCCATGATTGGAACAGACTACGGATGACTTTATGGTCATATCGTTTTCACTATCCACAGTCTTACTGCCAAGTGCCTCACACTTGACAACATGGATATGGATATGTCCATTGGATACTCTATTTAAAATATAGCACAAGACATATAATAAATAGATTAATGCCTTTATCTCCTTGACACAAATTGTATAATACATAAAGTTGACATTAATGTACCAAATGTATTATACAAACACAAGGACCAATGCCTCGGGACTAGGGCATTTCCAACAATCTCCCACTTGCACTAGTACCTACTAGGCATGGGTCTAATCCCTATAGATCTAGTATAACCTTCGTGCATAGGCCTAGCCAAGCATGTTGGTCAAAAGATCTGCGACATTGTCTTTGGTGTCCACTCTTTGTAATGAGATGTCACCCCCTCAGCGATTTCTCGCAATAGGTGAAACTCCCTGAGTTCGTGCTTCGTGTATATTTGTGACCGGGGCACATAGCTTGTGCAACAGCCCCGCGTTGTCACAGAAGATATCAACTGGTTACTGGATAGTTGACACTACCCCCAGTTGCATGATAAACTTCATTATCCACACAGCTTCCCTAGCTGCTTCACACGTTGCAATGTACTCAGTTCCTGTGATAGAAACAGCGATGGTCTATTACGTGGAGCCTCTCCAACAATAGCACCACCATTTAGCATGAACACATACCTATACTGCGACCTATATTCATCCTGGTTGGTCTGGAAGCTTGCATCAGTGTACCGAGTAACTGACTGCTCTTCCTAACTTTCATGCACTAAGAAGCTATCCTTAGTCCGGTTAAGGTACTTCAGGATTGCTTTGACAGCCTACCTGTGATCCATTTAGGATCCGGCTCATCATACTTAGTGCAAAGCCGACATCAGGTCTTGCACATAGCATGGAGTACATGATTGATCCTATGGCCGAAGCATATAGAACTAATTCATGTTCTCCCTATAGTACTTCTTGCTAAGTTTCAGCTCATGACCCATTGGCAAGAAACCTTTCTTAGCCTGGTCCATGCTAAATCTTTTCAGAACTATGTCTATGTACTTGGCCTGACTTAGGCCTAGAAGCCGATTGGATCTAACCCTGTAGATCCTGATCCCTAGGATCGTCTCAGCTTCGCCTAAGTCCTGCATTGCGAAGCACTTACACAACCATTACAATTCCCTTGTAGTGTTGGTATGTCGCTTCCAATCAGAAGTAAGCCATCCATATATAATACCAGGAAAGTTACTATGCTCCCACTAAACTTCTTATACACACCCTTAAAGGTATTGTCGGCCTATAGCTTATAGCACCACTTGCAACCTATTACCTTAGCACCTGGAGGTGAATCAACCAGGTTCCAAACCTGATTATCGTACATAGATTGCAAATCCACCACCATGGCAGACAGTGGGCTAGCTATAGCCTATTAGTAGGTTTTGAGCTCCTCTTCGTCCAAGACAAAAGGAGCGTAATCATTAGAAACAAAAACCGATGTTTCTCATGTTCCTGATGATCCCTACCAGACCTTTTAGGTCCTTGTGTGACCTGGGCTGGTGCTTCCCCTTTTGGAAGCTTCACCCTGGTCTCCGAGTTATCCTTAGGAGTTTCTGAGCTTTGAACTTCCCTGAGTTCAATATCGCTCCCACTGTCTTTCTTGGAAATAAACCCCTTTTCAAGAAGGACCCCCTTTCGAGCCATGAACACCTTGTTCTCAGCGGGGTTGTAGAAGTAATACCCTTTGGTTTCCCTAGGGTAGCTCACAAACAGGCATTAGTCGGTTTTGGGTGCTTGTTTTGCTCACAGTCAATTTCTCGACTTGGGCATAACAACCCCAAATCCGTAAGAAAGACACATTAGGCACCCTACCCGTCCATATTCCAAATGGGGTCTTTTCCAAAGCCTTAGTCGGAGTATAATTGAAATTGAGAGCCATTGTCTCAAGAGCGTATCCTTTACAAGGAGAGAGGCATGACTCATCGTTTGAGCGGACCATGTCCAACAGGGTCCTATTCCTCCGTTCGGACACCCCATTCCATTGTGGTGTTCCTGGAGGAGTGAGCTGTGGAACTATTCCATGCTCTCTCAAAATGAGTCAAACTATAGGCTTATATGCTCACCACCTCGGTCCAACCGAAAGGCTTGGATATTTCTGCCTAGTTCTGTACTTCGTTCCTTACTCCCTTGAACCTATCAAGGGTCTCAGACTTATATTTCATTACATAGGCATAGCCATTTCTGATGAAATCGTCTGTGAAGGATACGAAGTATAGATGTCCACCCCTGGTTGCTATGCTTGTCGGTCCATATACATCTCAATCCATTAGGTCCAATAAGCTAGCGACCCTTTTAGCCCCTTTGCTAAAAGGTTGTTTAGTCATTTTACCTTATAAACAAGACTCGCATATATCAAGTGACTCCATGTCAAATGATCCTAGGATTCAAGCTATGTGAAGCCTAGCTATGTGCTTCTTGTTTATGTGGCCTAAATGACAATGCCAAAGGTAAACCGGATTAAGTTCGTTAGGCTTAACCCTTTAAGTATGTACATTATAGACATGATTAGTTTCATTTAGATCCAGGATATAAAAGACATTATTTAACAGAGCTACTCCATAAAATAATTCTTTTCTAGATAAACCCTTTTTACTATTACCAATAGTAAATGTACATCCAGAAATATCCAAAACCGAAACAGAAATAATATTCCTGTACATAACAGGTACAAAATAACATTGTTTCAGCAGTAACAAAACTAATCTACTAGGCATCATAAGCTGGTCCCGCTGATCTTTATGGCAGCAACCCTTGCTCCATTTCTGACCTGCAAGTCCACTTGTCCCGATCCCAGTGATCTCCTGTTCTTAAGTCCCTGCACATTACAACAAATGTGAGAACCACATCTAGTATCCAATACATAAGATGTTGAAACAGAGGTTAATGTCTATGACATATATACCTGCTGAAGACACGCCCTGCGTCTTCCTTTTCTCTCCCAAAAGCTTGGGACACGATCTTTTCCAATGTCCAGCCTGCTTGCAACCGAAGCAGACATCCTTGGAACGGGCCTTGGGCTGGGCTTTAGCCTTTTTAGCCTTGGCTTCCTTAGCCTTGGCCTTGGCCTTTGCCTTGCCCTTGCCTTTAGCAAAAGGAGGTTTCCCCTTGTTAACCTCAAGTACCGGTGGATTCTTCTTGATTGACAGTTCAGCGAGCTCAAGCATCCAATGCAGCTCACTAACAGTACGGTCCATCCTTTGCTTGTAAAAGTTTAGGATGAATTGATCATAAGAATCCGGTAAAGAATCCAGGATCGTACTAACTGCCAGCCCCCGTGAGATAGGCGTTCCGAGACAGGCTAAATTATCCAGATAGCCCTTCATCTTGAGCACGTGTGCACTCACAGATGTCCCGGCTCCCATCTTACAGCTGCGGAATGCCTTGTGGATCAGGTACCTTTCCTGATAAGCTTGCTCATAAAACATCTCGTTAAGAGTTGTCATTATAGCAAAGGCCTGATGATCCAAGAACTGCTTTTGCAATTCAGGAACCATACTAGCCAACATTAGGCATGTCACATCCCGGTTATCTTTTACATGTGCCAAGTATTCCTCCAGCTGGGCAGCCGGTGGATTACTTCCCGTTGGCACAGCCGGTACAGGCTTTTTGAGCACATACTCTTTAGACTCTTGTCTTAGAACTTTCCTTAAATTCATAGACCAGTCCCAAAAGTTAGGGCCAGAAAGCTTGTCCCATTCCAAGAAAGATCGCAGTGATAAAGTATCATTCGTAGCCATTGGTTTCTACACAGAAAAATTTACGAGTGTAAATAAAGGACTTAACATGTTCTTCCCATATTATAATTAATAATGAATCGTGTTATTAATTAACTCGAGTTGTTGGGCTCATGGGCCGAGATCCATATTATATCAAGATATAGCCAGACGAGGGCCTGGAACAACTATACCCTAATTGTTTTAGGTAGGAACGCCGTCCAATCCCAACCTAGGGACTCTCGGTTTGATGGGTCTGTTGGCACTTACCCATCTGTGCTTAGGGCCAGGAACATCCTACTACCCACGCTAAGTCAAAACCTCCATCCAAGTGTTAGAGTAACCAATACTCCAACCCAATACAAAATGACGATACTCCAGTGCATCCAACGAGGGTTGGTCTACAGCTGGCCTATCCCCACTTCGAGTAGGTTATGAATGAGGGAAGCACTTTTAAGAGACTTAGTAATTACCTTTTGGTTATTAGATTCAATTAATAACGGCTTAGATGCATAGGCGGGTGAAATTGGGTTTGTACATACATTCTCACATGTAAATAAATAAAGCATAATTAAATAAAAATGAAATGCTATGGGCCAAAATTTACATCCTAATATAATTCTAGTAAACCTATACTAGAACGACATCAGGTGGGCCGCATCCTCATCCTTCTAGCACGCCAATCCAATCGGCTTCTTCTTTACATAATATCATAATAAACAAATAAAATAAAATTACATAAAAAGAAAAACGGCACGCAGGTCGTATTTACCAAAAGAATATTACAACCCATAAATAAATAAGGCCCAAAACATCCATTCATGCATTAATCATACATCCATGTAAACCAATACATACAATTTATAAACATGTTAAATGCATGAATTAATCCCATTTCAAATATGTCCATAGCCATTATTTTGAAATCGCCAAATTTTGGGCCGATCATGGTTCTAAACCCGTGCGGGCTTTGGGCCTCCAACCCAGGCAAAATTGCTCCCAATCCAATTGGGAAACCATGAATTCCAAAATTAGCCGTCCGGGTAATCGTGCCAAGAAAACCCGAACCAATTTCAATTAACCGTATTTATTTCCAAAATAAATATCGCATGAACGAAAAATAAATTCATTCATAAAACATGCGCATAAAATTTCCAAAATTAAACACGCACAAGTTTAAAAACAAGTAAAATTTTAAAACCCCACGCGCATAAAAATTACCAAAATTTAAACACGCATATTTTTAAAATTTTAAATCCGGCCCGGCCCAAAAAAAAAAATCTCGCCAAATCCAAAAACGGGCGCGGCCCGCTGCGCGGAGCAGCCGCAGCTTGCTGCTGGCGTGCAGCAACTGCTGCCCAGCAGCAGCTGCTGGCGCGCAGCAGCCCTGCTGCTGGCGTGCAGCAGCTGCTGCCCAGCAGCAGCTGCTGGCCAGCAGCAGCCCAGCTGCTGCCGAGGCAGCAGCCAGCAGCAGCTGCTGCCCCCGTTTCGACCCGAAACGGTCCGTGATTTTTCTGAGAAAATAAAAACAACATGAAATTAAATCACCAAGAAATAAAATCATCCAAAGGAAATTAAATCTAGCATAAAACCTATATGCAAAATAAAATTTCCTTAACAAAACACAAATAGAAAAATAAACAAAGCATAAACCAATATGCAAAACTTTTCCATTTGCAAAATTCAAGGGGCAAAATCACAAAAACCCCAAACCAAAAATAAATCCCGTCCACAAAAATCGCCAATTTTAAAACACGGGATCCGCCAAGTTAAAGATTTCCACGGATCAAAAGCCCGCTCTGATCCCACTGTTGGGATTCGTCACGGGAAACCGACCGATAAAAGCGGAAATACGCGTCGATTTCCTCGAATCCGGCCCAGGAGCTTAAGATGTGGAAATCAAAAACTTAAAGCATAAAAGGAGGGTTTCAAAAACTCACCACAAAGTCTCTCAAAGAGACGGATGCAGACTGCAGAAATCAAGTGTAGATTTCCTCCACCGATGCGTACACGAACGGCTCTCGGACCGAAACCCGTGCTAGCGACTCGGATGACAAGAAGAGAGGGAGAGAAGGCTGCCCACAAGAGGAAATATGGCTGTCCTAATTTCTTTCCAAAAGAAAAATCTATCTAGCCAAAGGTAGAACCAAGTTTCTCAAGTGTGCATCCAATTCTTACCAAAAGAATTAATTCATCAAAAGTGGGCAAAATTCATGCTTTAAAAGAAAACCCATTTCTCTTAAAGCACAAGTGATGGACGGCCAAAGGTAGAGTGAAGTTCATGGTCATTATGTCTCATAAAGGAAAAGGAGATGAGATGGAAGAGCAAAGTCCAACTTAATGAGTCAAACCAATGACTCACCATGGTGACTCACCACCATCACTCACCATCACCTTTTCTTCATCTTCATCCATAATACCAAAAAGTCAAGAATATGACTCACCAATACTCCAACAATTCGGCCAAGAGAGGAAAGAGAAAGGGGTGGATATTTTTCTCATCATCATACCATAATAATGACAAAAAAATATCTCATGAAGGTCATCCATGACTCATCCTTTCCACCATCTTCTTTTGTCTTAAGATGACTCACAATTCTTTCCTTTCCTTGCCCAAAATTTCGGCCAACACATCCCACTTAATGTGGGCATTTTCATTTTAAGCTTTAAGCCCAATTTTAATTCCTTTGATTTAATGAATTTCAAATGCAACTTTAATGTAACATGTATGCTTCTATATTATGCCATATAATATATTACATACATCTAAATTAAAATTCATTTGACCTATTTATTTAATCAAGGGATTAAATTAGACATACATAAAATGAGATACATGTAAACCTATACATGTATAATAATATTTCCACCTAGGAAATAATTAATTCATTGAATTAATTATAAGAAGGCCAAAATAAATATTAATTATATAACTTTGCTCAATCCAATTGATGCATATAATATAATTAATATATCTCTCTCTCTTCAAACGTGTATACTCCAAGTACACACTTGATCCGACTAGTTAAAGTCCAGACGTTCAATGTGTACGATCCAATGGGCCCGTCTTTATGTTGGCAGTGGGCCAAGGCCCACAGACTATAGGCGGGCTCTAGCAAGCCACTGTAGCCCCCAATTAAGACGGAGTAAGCAGTCCAACTGAAAACATAACCCAGTAGTTTGAACTTGTAAATCCCATGTCGCTGATATCGGTGTCCAACACAGAGGCATGGAAGTATCACCCTCCTTGTGTCTGGACCTTGACTTGATACCGAATAAACTGATGCTCACAAACAAGATCCAATCTTGTTTGGGTGCGGCCGCACACTTATCAGTAACATTCTTCAAGAGGCCGATGATATCGTCTCAGTGAATCACTGAGTGACATTCCCTTCTGCATATCCATAGTGCTGCCATGCTTGCTGACACACCCGAATGTACCCGTACTTGGCACCCTTTTACAGGCCCGTTGGGCATACACCAAAGTGTGCCACCTCACATGCAGCACCATCATATGGTCTGGTCGAAGGACTTATACAAGTACTACACGAGAATCATTTGTGATACTATACCATGCAGATTCCCGTTAAGTGGATCAATCCAGTACCATGCCCTTTTTGCATGTACCCATTAACCTAGTTGACATTCCATGTTCTATGACTGGTAAGACACCGCCATACAACCAGGCTAATGATAGTCTTTGGTTCCATTCATTCCCATGATTGGAACAAACTACGGATGACTTTATGGTCATATCGTTTTCACTATCCACAGTCTTACTGCCAAGTGCCTCACACTTGACAACATGGATATGGATATGTCCATTGGATACTCTATTTAAAATATAGCACAAGACATATAATAAATAGATTAATGCCTTTATCTCCTTGACACAAATTGTATAATACATAAAGTTGACATTAATGTACCAAATGTATTATACAAACACAAGGACCAATGCCTCGGGACTAGGGCATTTCCAACAATCTCCCACTTGCACTAGTACCTACTAGGCATGGGTCTAATCCCTATAGATCTAGTATAACCTTCGTGCATAGGCCTAGCCAAGCATGTTGGTCAAAAGATCTGCGACATTGTCTTTGGTGTCCACTCTTTGTAATGAGATGTCACCCCCTCAGCGATTTCTCGCAATAGGTGAAACTCCCTGAGTTCGTGCTTCGTGTATATTTGTGACCGGGGCACATAGCTTGTGCAACAGCCCTGCGTTGTCACAGAAGATATCAACTGGTTACTGGATAGTTGACACTACCCCCAGTTGCATGATAAACTTCATTATCCACACAGCTTCCCTAGCTGCTTCACACGTTGCAATGTACTCAGTTCCTGTGATAGAAACAGCGATGGTCTATTACGTGGAGCCTCTCCAACAATAGCACCACCATTTAGCATGAACACATACCTATACTGCGACCTATATTCATCCTGGTTGGTCTGGAAGCTTGCATCAGTGTACCGAGTAACTGACTGCTCTTCCTAACTTTCATGCACTAAGAAGCTATCCTTAGTCCGGTTAAGGTACTTCAGGATTGCTTTGACAGCCTACCTGTGATCCATTCAGGATCCGGCTCATCATACTTAGTGCAAAGCCGACATCAGGTCTTGCACATAGCATGGAGTACATGATTGATCCTATGGCCGAAGCATATAGAACTAATTCATGTTCTCCCTATAGTACTTCTTGCTAAGTTTCAGCTCATGACCCATTGGCAAGAAACCTTTCTTAGCCTGGTCCATGCTAAATCTTTTCAGAACTATGTCTATGTACTTGGCCTGACTTAGGCCTAGAAGCCGATTGGATCTAACCCTGTAGATCCTGATCCCTAGGGTCGTCTCAGCTTCGCCTAAGTCCTGCATTGCGAAGCACTTACACAACCATTACAATTCCCTTGTAGTGTTGGTATGTCGCTTCCAATCAGAAGTAAGCCATCCATATATAATACCAGGAAAGTTACTATGCTCCCACTAAACTTCTTATACACACCCTTAAAGGTATTGTCGGCCTATAGCTTATAGCACCACTTGCAACCCATTACCTTAGCACCTGGAGGTGAATCAACCAGGTTCCAAACCTGATTATCGTACATAGATTGCAAATCCACCACCATGGCAGACAGTGGGCTAGCTATAGCCTATTAGTAGGTTTTGAGCTCCTCTTCGTCCAAGACAAAAGGAGCGTAATCATTAGAAACAAAAACCGATGTTTCTCATGTTCCTGATGATCCCTACCAGACCTTTTAGGTCCTTGTGTGACCTGGGCTGGTGCTTCCCCTTTTGGAAGCTTCACCCTGGTCTCCGAGTTATCCTTAGGAGTTTCTGAGCTTTGAACTTCCCTGAGTTCAATATCGCTCCCACTGTCTTTCTTGGAAAGAAACCCCTTTTCAAGAAGGACCCCCTTTCGAGCCATGAACACCTTGTTCTCAGCGGGGTTGTAGAAGTAATACCCTTTGGTTTCCCTAGGGTAGCTCACAAACAGGCATTAGTCGGTTTTGGGTGCTTGTTTTGCTCACAGTCAATTTCTCGACTTGGGCATAACAACCCCAAATCCGTAAGAAAGACACATTAGGCACCCTGCCCGTCCATATTCCAAATGGGGTCTTTTCCAAAGCCTTAGTCGGAGTATAATTGAAATTGAGAGCCATTGTCTCAAGAGCGTATCCTTTACAAGGAGAGAGGCATGACTCATCGTTTGAGCGGACCATGTCCAACAGGGTCCTATTCCTCCGTTCGGACACCCCATTCCATTGTGGTGTTCCTGGAGGAGTGAGCTGTGGAACTATTCCATGCTCTCTCAAAATGAGTCAAACTATAGGCTTATATGCTCACCACCTCGGTCCAACCGAAAGGCTTGGATATTTCTGCCTAGTTCTGTACTTCGTTCCTTACTCCCTTGAACCTATCAAGGGTCTCAGACTTATATTTCATTACATAGGCATAGCCATTTCTGATGAAATCGTCTGTGAAGGATACGAAGTATAGATGTCCACCCCTGGTTGCTATGCTTGTCGGTCCATATACATCTCAATCCATTAGGTCCAATAAGCTAGCGACCCTTTTAGCCCCTTTGCTAAAAGGTTGTTTAGTCATTTTACCTTATAAACAAGACTCGCATATATCAAGTGACTCCATGTCAAATGATCCTAGGATTCAAGCTATGTGAAGCCTAGCTATGTGCTTCTTGTTTATGTGGCCTAAATGACAATGCCAAAGGTAAACCGGATTAAGTTCGTTAGGCTTAACCCTTTAAGTATGTACATTATAGACATGATTAGTTTCATTTAGATCCAGGATATAAAAGACATTATTTAACAGAGCTACTCCATAAAATAATTCTTTTCTAGATAAACCCTTTTTACTATTACCAATAGTAAATGTACATCCAGAAATATCCAAAACCGAAACAGAAATAATATTCCTGTACATAACAGGTACAAAATAACATTGTTTCAGCAGTAACAAAACTAATCTACTAGGCATCACAAGCTGGTCCCGCTGATCTTTATGGCAGCAACCCTTGCTCCATTTCTGACCTGCAAGTCCACTTGTCCTGATCCCAGTGATCTCCTGTTCTTAAGTCCCTGCACATTACAACAAATGTGAGAACCACATCTAGTATCCAATACATAAGATGTTGAAACAGAGGTTAATGTCTATGACATATATACCTGCTGAAGACACGCCCTGCGTCTTCCTTTTCTCTCCCAAAAGCTTGGGACACGATCTTTTCCAATGTCCAGCCTGCTTGCAACCGAAGCAGACATCCTTGGAACGGGCCTTGGGCTGGGCTTTAGCCTTTTTAGCCTTGGCTTCCTTAGCCTTGGCCTTGGCCTTTGCCTTGCCCTTGCCTTTAGCAAAAGGAGGTTTCCCCTTGTTAACCTCAAGTACTGGCGGATTCTTCTTGATTGACAGTTCAGCGAGCTCAAGCATCCAATGCAGCTCACTAACAGTACGGTCCATCCTTTGCTTGTAAAAGTTTAGGATGAATTGATCATAAGAATCCGGTAAAGAATCCAGGATCGTACTAACTGCCAGCCCCCGTGAGATAGGCGTTCCGAGACAGGCTAAATTATCCAGATAGCCCTTCATCTTGAGCACGTGTGCACTCATAGATGTCCCGGCTCCCATCTTACAGCTGCGGAATGCCTTGTGGATCAGGTACCTTTCCTGATAAGCTTGCTCATAAAACATCTCGTTAAGAGTTGTCATTATAGCAAAGGCCTGATGATCCAAGAACTGCTTTTGCAATTCAGGAACCATACTAGCCAACATTAGGCATGTCACATCCCGGTTATCTTTTACATGTGCCAAGTATTCCTCCAGCTGGGCAGCCGGTGGATTACTTCCCGTTGGCACAGCCGGTACAGGCTTTTTGAGCACATACTCTTTAGACTCTTGTCTTAGAACTTTCCTTAAATTCATAGACCAGTCCCAAAAGTTAGGGCCAGAAAGCTTGTCCCATTCCAAGAAAGATCGCAGTGATAAAGTATCATTCGTAGCCATTGGTTTCTACACAGAAAAATTTACGAGTGTAAATAAAGGACTTAACATGTTCTTCCCATATTATAATTAATAATGAATCGTGTTATTAATTAACTCGAGTTGTTGGGCTCATGGGCCGAGATCCATATTATATCAAGATATAGCCAGACGAGGGCCTGGAACAACTATACCCTAATTGTTTTAGGTAGGAACGCCGTCCAATCCCAACCTAGGGACTCTCGGTTTGATGGGTCTGTTGGCACTTACCCATCTGTGCTTAGGGCCAGGAACATCCTACTACCCACGCTAAGTCAAAACCTCCATCCAAGTGTTAGAGTAACCAATACTCCAACCCAATACAAAATGACGATACTCCAGTGCATCCAACGAGGGTTGGTCTACAGCTGGCCTATCCCCACTTCGAGTAGGTTATGAATGAGGGAAGCACTTTTAAGAGACTTAGTAATTACCTTTTGGTTATTAGATTCAATTAATAACGGCTTAGATGCATAGGCGGGTGAAATTGGGTTTGTACATACATTCTCACATGTAAATAAATAAAGCATAATTAAATAAAAATGAAATGCTATGGGCCAAAATTTACATCCTAATATAATTCTAGTAAACCTATACTAGAACGACATCAGGTGGGCCGCATCCTCATCCTTTTAGCACGCCAATCCAATCGGCTTCTTCTTTACATAATATCATAATAAACAAATAAAATAAAATTACATAAAAAGAAAAACGGCACGCAGGTCGTATTTACCAAAAGAATATTACAACCCATAAATAAATAAGGCCCAAAACATCCATTCATGCATTAATCATACATCCATGTAAACCAATACATACAATTTATAAACATGTTAAATGCATGAATTAATCCCATTTCAAATATGTCCATAGCCATTATTTTGAAATCGCCAAATTTTGGGCCGATCATGGTTCTAAACCCGTGCGGGCTTTGGGCCTCCAACCCAGGCAAAATTGCTCCCAATCCAATTGGGAAACCATGAATTCCAAAATTAGCCGTCCGGGTAATCGTGCCAAGAAAACCCGAACCAATTTCAATTAACCGTATTTATTTCCAAAATAAATATCGCATGAACGAAAAATAAATTCATTCATAAAACATGCGCATAAAATTTCCAAAATTAAACACGCACAAGTTTAAAAACAAGTAAAATTTTAAAACCCCACGCGCATAAAAATTACCAAAATTTAAACACGCATATTTTTAAAATTTTAAATCCGGCCCGGCCCAAAAAAAAAAAATCCCGCCAAATCCAAAAACGGGCGCGGCCCGCTGCGCGGAGCAGCCGCAGCGCTGCTGCCCAGCAGCAGCTTGCTGCTGGCGTGCAGCAACTGCTGCCCAGCAGCAGCTGCTGGCGCGCAGCAGCCCTGCTGCTGGCGTGCAGCAGCTGCTGCCCAGCAGCAGCTGCTGCCCAGCAGCAGCTGCTGGCCAGCAGCAGCCCAGCTGCTGCCGAGGCAGCAGCCAGCAGCAGCTGCTGCCCCCGTTTCGACCCGAAACGGTCCGTGATTTTTCTGAGAAAATAAAAACAACATGAAATTAAATCACCAAGAAATAAAATCATCCAAAGGAAATTAAATCTAGCATAAAACCTATATGCAAAATAAAATTTCCTTAACAAAACACAAATAGAAAAATAAACAAAGCATAAACCAATATGCAAAACTTTTCCATTTGCAAAATTCAAGGGGCAAAATCACAAAAACCCCAAACCAAAAATAAATCCCGTCCACAAAAATCGCCAATTTTAAAACACGGGATCCGCCAAGTTAAAGATTTCCACGGATCAAAAGCCCGCTCTGATCCCACTGTTGGGATTCGTCACGGGAAACCGACCGATAAAAGCGGAAATACGCGTCGATTTCCTCGAATCCGGCCCAGGAGCTTAAGATGTGGAAATCAAAAACTTAAAGCATAAAAGGAGGGTTTCAAAAACTCACCACAAAGTCTCTCAAAGAGACGGATGCAGACTGCAGAAATCAAGTGTAGATTTCCTCCACCGATGCGTACACGAACGGCTCTCGGACCGAAACCCGTGCTAGCGACTCGGATGACAAGAAGAGAGGGAGAGAAGGCTGCCCACAAGAGGAAATATGGCTGTCCTAATTTCTTTCCAAAAGAAAAATCTATCTAGCCAAAGGTAGAACCAAGTTTCTCAAGTGTGCATCCAATTCTTACCAAAAGAATTAATTCATCAAAAGTGGGCAAAATTCATGCTTTAAAAGAAAACCCATTTCTCTTAAAGCACAAGTGATGGACGGCCAAAGGTAGAGTGAAGTTCATGGTCATTATGTCTCATAAAGGAAAAGGAGATGAGATGGAAGAGCAAAGTCCAACTTAATGAGTCAAACCAATGACTCACCATGGTGACTCACCACCATCACTCACCATCACCTTTTCTTCATCTTCATCCATAATACCAAAAAGTCAAGAATATGACTCACCAATACTCCAACAATTCGGCCAAGAGAGGAAAGAGAAAGGGGTGGATATTTTTCTCATCATCATACCATAATAATGACAAAAAAATATCTCATGAAGGTCATCCATGACTCATCCTTTCCACCATCTTCTTTTGTCTTAAGATGACTCACAATTCTTTCCTTTCCTTGCCCAAAATTTCGGCCAACACATCCCACTTAATGTGGGCATTTTCATTTTAAGCTTTAAGCCCAATTTTAATTCCTTTGATTTAATGAATTTCAAATGCAACTTTAATGTAACATGTATGCTTCTATATTATGCCATATAATATATTACATACATCTAAATTAAAATTCATTTGACCTATTTATTTAATCAAGGGATTAAATTAGACATACATAAAATGAGATACATGTAAACCTATACATGTATAATAATATTTCCACCTAGGAAATAATTAATTCATTGAATTAATTATAAGAAGGCCAAAATAAATATTAATTATATAACTTTGCTCAATCCAATTGATGCATATAATATAATTAATATATCTCTCTCTCTTCAAACGTGTATACTCCAAGTACACACTTGATCCGACTAGTTAAAGTCCAGACGTTCAATGTGTACGATCCAATGGGCCCGTCTTTATGTTGGCAGTGGGCCAAGGCCCACAGACTATAGGCGGGCTCTAGCAAGCCACTGTAGCCCCCAATTAAGACGGAGTAAGCAGTCCAACTGAAAACATAACCCAGTAGTTTGAACTTGTAAATCCCATGTCGCTGATATCGGTGTCCAACACAGAGGCATGGAAGTATCACCCTCCTTGTGTCTGGACCTTGACTTGATACCGAATGAACTGATGCTCACAAACAAGATCCAATCTTGTTTGGGTGCGGCCGCACACTTATCAGTAACATTCTTCAAGAGGCCGATGATATCGTCTCAGTGAATCACTGAGTGACATTCCCTTCTGCATATCCATAGTGCTGCCATGCTTGCTGACACACCCGAATGTACCCCGTACTTGGCACCCTTTTACAGGCCCGTTGGGCGTACACCAAAGTGTGCCACCTCACATGCAGCACCATCATATGGTCTGGTCGAAGGACTTATACAAGTACTACACGAGAATCATTTGTGATACTATACCATGCAGATTCCCGTTAAGTGGATCAATCCAGTACCATGCCCTTTTTGCATGTACCCATTAACCTAGTTGACATTCCATGTTCTATGACTGGTAAGACACCGCCATACAACCAGGCTAATGATAGTCTTTGGTTCCATTCATTCCCATGATTGGAACAGACTACGGATGACTTTATGGTCATATCGTTTTCACTATCCACAGTCTTACTGCCAAGTGCCTCACACTTGACAACATGGATATGGATATGTCCATTGGATACTCTATTTAAAATATAGCACAAGACATATAATAAATAGATTAATGCCTTTATCTCCTTGACACAAATTGTATAATACATAAAGTTGACATTAATGTACCAAATGTATTATACAAACACAAGGACCAATGCCTCGGGACTAGGGCATTTCCAACAATCTCCCACTTGCACTAGTACCTACTAGGCATGGGTCTAATCCCTATAGATCTAGTATAACCTTCGTGCATAGGCCTAGCCAAGCATGTTGGTCAAAAGATCTGCGACATTGTCTTTGGTGTCCACTCTTTGTAATGAGATGTCACCCCCTCAGCGATTTCTCGCAATAGGTGAAACTCCCTGAGTTCGTGCTTCGTGTATATTTGTGACCGGGGCACATAGCTTGTGCAACAGCCCCGCGTTGTCACAGAAGATATCAACTGGTTACTGGATAGTTGACACTACCCCCAGTTGCATGATAAACTTCATTATCCACACAGCTTCCCTAGCTGCTTCACACGTTGCAATGTACTCAGTTCCTGTGATAGAAACAGCGATGGTCTATTACGTGGAGCCTCTCCAACAATAGCACCACCATTTAGCATGAACACATACCTATACTGCGACCTATATTCATCCTGGTTGGTCTGGAAGCTTGCATCAGTGTACCGAGTAACTGACTGCTCTTCCTAACTTTCATGCACTAAGAAGCTATCCTTAGTCCGGTTAAGGTACTTCAGGATTGCTTTGACAGCCTACCTGTGATCCATTCAGGATCCGGCTCATCATACTTAGTGCAAAGCCGACATCAGGTCTTGCACATAGCATGGAGTACATGATTGATCCTATGGCCGAAGCATATAGAACTAATTCATGTTCTCCCTATAGTACTTCTTGCTAAGTTTCAGCTCATGACCCATTGGCAAGAAACCTTTCTTAGCCTGGTCCATGCTAAATCTTTTCAGAACTATGTCTATGTACTTGGCCTGACTTAGGCCTAGAAGCCGATTGGATCTAACCCTGTAGATCCTGATCCCTAGGATCGTCTCAGCTTCGCCTAAGTCCTGCATTGCGAAGCACTTACACAACCATTACAATTCCCTTGTAGTGTTGGTATGTCGCTTCCAATCAGAAGTAAGCCATCCATATATAATACCAGGAAAGTTACTATGCTCCCACTAAACTTCTTATACACACCCTTAAAGGTATTGTCGGCCTATAGCTTATAGCACCACTTGCAACCTATTACCTTAGCACCTGGAGGTGAATCAACCAGGTTCCAAACCTGATTATCGTACATAGATTGCAAATCCACCACCATGGCAGACAGTGGGCTAGCTATAGCCTATTAGTAGGTTTTGAGCTCCTCTTCGTCCAAGACAAAAGGAGCGTAATCATTAGAAATAAAAACCGATGTTTCTCATGTTCCTGATGATCCCTACCAGACCTTTTAGGTCCTTGTGTGACCTGGGCTGGTGCTTCCCCTTTTGGAAGCTTCACCCTGGTCTCCGAGTTATCCTTAGGAGTTTCTGAGCTTTGAACTTCCCTGAGTTCAATATCGCTCCCACTGTCTTTCTTGGAAAGAAACCCCTTTTCAAGAAGGACCCCCTTTCGAGCCATGAACACCTTGTTCTCAGCGGGGTTGTAGAAGTAATACCCTTTGGTTTCCCTAGGGTAGCTCACAAACAGGCATTAGTCGGTTTTGGGTGCTTGTTTTGCTCACAGTCAATTTCTCGACTTGGGCATAACAACCCCAAATCCGTAAGAAAGACACATTAGGCACCCTGCCCGTCCATATTCCAAATGGGGTCTTTTCCAAAGCCTTAGTCGGAGTATAATTGAAATTGAGAGCCATTGTCTCAAGAGCGTATCCTTTACAAGGAGAGAGGCATGACTCATCGTTTGAGCGGACCATGTCCAACAGGGTCCTATTCCTCCGTTCGGACACCCCATTCCATTGTGGTGTTCCTGGAGGAGTGAGCTGTGGAACTATTCCATGCTCTCTCAAAATGAGTCAAACTATAGGCTTATATGCTCACCACCTCGGTCCAACCGAAAGGCTTGGATATTTCTGCCTAGTTCTGTACTTCGTTCCTTACTCCCTTGAACCTATCAAGGGTCTCAGACTTATATTTCATTACATAGGCATAGCCATTTCTGATGAAATCGTCTGTGAAGGATACGAAGTATAGATGTCCACCCCTGGTTGCTATGCTTGTCGGTCCATATACATCTCAATCCATTAGGTCCAATAAGCTAGCGACCCTTTTAGCCCCTTTGCTAAAAGGTTGTTTAGTCATTTTACCTTATAAACAAGACTCGCATATATCAAGTGACTCCATGTCAAATGATCCTAGGATTCAAGCTATGTGAAGCCTAGCTATGTGCTTCTTGTTTATGTGGCCTAAATGACAATGCCAAAGGTAAACCGGATTAAGTTCGTTAGGCTTAACCCTTTAAGTATGTACATTATAGACATGATTAGTTTCATTTAGATCCAGGATATAAAAGACATTATTTAACAGAGCTACTCCATAAAATAATTCTTTTCTAGATAAACCCTTTTTACTATTACCAATAGTAAATGTACATCCAGAAATATCCAAAACCGAAACAGAAATAATATTCCTGTACATAACAGGTACAAAATAACATTGTTTCAGCAGTAACAAAACTAATCTACTAGGCATCACAAGCTGGTCCCGCTGATCTTTATGGCAGCAACCCTTACTCCATTTCTGACCTGCAAGTCCACTTGTCCTGATCCCAGTGATCTCCTGTTCTTAAGTCCCTGCACATTACAACAAATGTGAGAACCACATCTAGTATCCAATACATAAGATGTTGAAACAGAGGTTAATGTCTATGACATATATACCTGCTGAAGACACGCCCTGCGTCTTCCTTTTCTCTCCCAAAAGCTTGGGACACGATCTTTTCCAATGTCCAGCCTGCTTGCAACCGAAGCAGACATCCTTGGAACGGGCCTTGGGCTGGGCTTTAGCCTTTTTAGCCTTGGCTTCCTTAGCCTTGGCCTTGGCCTTTGCCTTGCCCTTGCCTTTAGCAAAAGGAGGTTTCCCCTTGTTAACCTCAAGTACCGGCGGATTCTTCTTGATTGACAGTTCAGCGAGCTCAAGCATCCAATGCAGCTCACTAACAGTACGGTCCATCCTTTGCTTGTAAAAGTTTAGGATGAATTGATCATAAGAATCCGGTAAAGAATCCAGGATCGTACTAACTGCCAGCCCCCGTGAGATAGGCGTTCCGAGACAGGCTAAATTATCCAGATAGCCCTTCATCTTGAGCACGTGTGCACTCACAGATGTCCCGGCTCCCATCTTACAGCTGCGGAATGCCTTGTGGATCAGGTACCTTTCCTGATAAGCTTGCTCATAAAACATCTCGTTAAGAGTTGTCATTATAGCAAAGGCCTGATGATCCAAGAACTGCTTTTGCAATTCAGGAACCATACTAGCCAACATTAGGCATGTCACATCCCGGTTATCTTTTACATGTGCCAAGTATTCCTCCAGCTGGGCAGCCGGTGGATTACTTCCCGTTGGCACAGCCGGTACAGGCTTTTTGAGCACATACTCTTTAGACTCTTGTCTTAGAACTTTCCTTAAATTCATAGACCAGTCCCAAAAGTTAGGGCCAGAAAGCTTGTCCCATTCCAAGAAAGATCGCAGTGATAAAGTATCATTCGTAGCCATTGGTTTCTACACAGAAAAATTTACGAGTGTAAATAAAGGACTTAACATGTTCTTCCCATATTATAATTAATAATGAATCGTGTTATTAATTAACTCGAGTTGTTGGGCTCATGGGCCGAGATCCATATTATATCAAGATATAGCCAGACGAGGGCCTGGAACAACTATACCCTAATTGTTTTAGGTAGGAACGCCGTCCAATCCCAACCTAGGGACTCTCGGTTTGATGGGTCTGTTGGCACTTACCCATCTGTGCTTAGGGCCAGGAACATCCTACTACCCACGCTAAGTCAAAACCTCCATCCAAGTGTTAGAGTAACCAATACTCCAACCCAATACAAAATGACGATACTCCAGTGCATCCAACGAGGGTTGGTCTACAGCTGGCCTATCCCCACTTCGAGTAGGTTATGAATGAGGGAAGCACTTTTAAGAGACTTAGTAATTACCTTTTGGTTATTAGATTCAATTAATAACGGCTTAGATGCATAGGCGGGTGAAATTGGGTTTGTACATACATTCTCACATGTAAATAAATAAAGCATAATTAAATAAAAATGAAATGCTATGGGCCAAAATTTACATCCTAATATAATTCTAGTAAACCTATACTAGAACGACATCAGGTGGGCCGCATCCTCATCCTTTTAGCACGCCAATCCAATCGGCTTCTTCTTTACATAATATCATAATAAACAAATAAAATAAAATTACATAAAAAGAAAAACGGCACGCAGGTCGTATTTACCAAAAGAATATTACAACCCATAAATAAATAAGGCCCAAAACATCCATTCATGCATTAATCATACATCCATGTAAACCAATACATACAATTTATAAACATGTTAAATGCATGAATTAATCCCATTTCAAATATGTCCATAGCCATTATTTTGAAATCGCCAAATTTTGGGCCGATCATGGTTCTAAACCCGTGCGGGCTTTGGGCCTCCAACCCAGGCAAAATTGCTCCCAATCCAATTGGGAAACCATGAATTCCAAAATTAGCCGTCCGGGTAATCGTGCCAAGAAAACCCGAACCAATTTCAATTAACCGTATTTATTTCCAAAATAAATATCGCATGAACGAAAAATAAATTCATTCATAAAACATGCGCATAAAATTTCCAAAATTAAACACGCACAAGTTTAAAAACAAGTAAAATTTTAAAACCCCACGCGCATAAAAATTACCAAAATTTAAACACGCATATTTTTAAAATTTTAAATCCGGCCCGGCCCAAAAAAAAAAATCCCGCCAAATCCAAAAACGGGCGCGGCCCGCTGCGCGGAGCAGCCGCAGCGCTGCTGCCCAGCAGCAGCTTGCTGCTGGCGTGCAGCAACTGCTGCCCAGCAGCAGCTGCTGGCGCGCAGCAGCCCTGCTGCTGGCGTGCAGCAGCTGCTGCCCAGCAGCAGCTGCTGGCCAGCAGCAGCCCAGCTGCTGCCGAGGCAGCAGCCAGCAGCAGCTGCTGCCCCCGTTTCGACCCGAAACGGTCCGTGATTTTTCTGAGAAAATAAAAACAACATGAAATTAAATCACCAAGAAATAAAATCATCCAAAGGAAATTAAATCTAGCATAAAACCTATATGCAAAATAAAATTTCCTTAACAAAACACAAATAGAAAAATAAACAAAGCATAAACCAATATGCAAAACTTTTCCATTTGCAAAATTCAAGGGGCAAAATCACAAAAACCCCAAACCAAAAATAAATCCCGTCCACAAAAATCGCCAATTTTAAAACACGGGATCCGCCAAGTTAAAGATTTCCACGGATCAAAAGCCCGCTCTGATCCCACTGTTGGGATTCGTCACGGGAAACCGACCGATAAAAGCGGAAATACGCGTCGATTTCCTCGAATCCGGCCCAGGAGCTTAAGATGTGGAAATCAAAAACTTAAAGCATAAAAGGAGGGTTTCAAAAACTCACCACAAAGTCTCTCAAAGAGACGGATGCAGACTGCAGAAATCAAGTGTAGATTTCCTCCACCGATGCGTACACGAACGGCTCTCGGACCGAAACCCGTGCTAGCGACTCGGATGACAAGAAGAGAGGGAGAGAAGGCTGCCCACAAGAGGAAATATGGCTGTCCTAATTTCTTTCCAAAAGAAAAATCTATCTAGCCAAAGGTAGAACCAAGTTTCTCAAGTGTGCATCCAATTCTTACCAAAAGAATTAATTCATCAAAAGTGGGCAAAATTCATGCTTTAAAAGAAAACCCATTTCTCTTAAAGCACAAGTGATGGACGGCCAAAGGTAGAGTGAAGTTCATGGTCATTATGTCTCATAAAGGAAAAGGAGATGAGATGGAAGAGCAAAGTCCAACTTAATGAGTCAAACCAATGACTCACCATGGTGACTCACCACCATCACTCACCATCACCTTTTCTTCATCTTCATCCATAATACCAAAAAGTCAAGAATATGACTCACCAATACTCCAACAATTCGGCCAAGAGAGGAAAGAGAAAGGGGTGGATATTTTTCTCATCATCATACCATAATAATGACAAAAAAATATCTCATGAAGGTCATCCATGACTCATCCTTTCCACCATCTTCTGTTGTCTTAAGATGACTCACAATTCTTTCCTTTCCTTGCCCAAAATTTCGGCCAACACATCCCACTTAATGTGGGCATTTTCATTTTAAGCTTTAAGCCCAATTTTAATTCCTTTGATTTAATGAATTTCAAATGCAACTTTAATGTAACATGTATGCTTCTATATTATGCCATATAATATATTACATACATCTAAATTAAAATTCATTTGACCTATTTATTTAATCAAGGGATTAAATTAGACATACATAAAATGAGATACATGTAAACCTATACATGTATAATAATATTTCCACCTAGGAAATAATTAATTCATTGAATTAATTATAAGAAGGCCAAAATAAATATTAATTATATAACTTTGCTCAATCCAATTGATGCATATAATATAATTAATATATCTCTCTCTCTTCAAACGTGTATACTCCAAGTACACACTTGATCCGACTAGTTAAAGTCCAGACGTTCAATGTGTACGATCCAATGGGCCCGTCTTTATGTTGGCAGTGGGCCAAGGCCCACAGACTATAGGCGGGCTCTAGCAAGCCACTGTAGCCCCCAATTAAGACGGAGTAAGCAGTCCAACTGAAAACATAACCCAGTAGTTTGAACTTGTAAATCCCATGTCGCTGATATCGGTGTCCAACACAGAGGCATGGAAGTATCACCCTCCTTGTGTCTGGACCTTGACTTGATACCGAATGAACTGATGCTCACAAACAAGATCCAATCTTGTTTGGGTGCGGCCGCACACTTATCAGTAACATTCTTCAAGAGGCCGATGATATCGTCTCAGTGAATCACTGAGTGACATTCCCTTCTGCATATCCATAGTGCTGCCATGCTTGCTGACACACCCGAATGTACCCCGTACTTGGCACCCTTTTACAGGCCCGTTGGGCGTACACCAAAGTGTGCCACCTCACATGCAGCACCATCATATGGTCTGGTCGAAGGACTTATACAAGTACTACACGAGAATCATTTGTGATACTATACCATGCAGATTCCCGTTAAGTGGATCAATCCAGTACCATGCCCTTTTTGCATGTACCCATTAACCTAGTTGACATTCCATGTTCTATGACTGGTAAGACACCGCCATACAACCAGGCTAATGATAGTCTTTGGTTCCATTCATTCCCATGATTGGAACAGACTACGGATGACTTTATGGTCATATCGTTTTCACTATCCACAGTCTTACTGCCAAGTGCCTCACACTTGACAACATGGATATGGATATGTCCATTGGATACTCTATTTAAAATATAGCACAAGACATATAATAAATAGATTAATGCCTTTATCTCCTTGACACAAATTGTATAATACATAAAGTTGACATTAATGTACCAAATGTATTATACAAACACAAGGACCAATGCCTCGGGACTAGGGCATTTCCAACAGTTAGAGTATTACACTGTGGCTGAAATTCTCCTCCCTCCCTCTCCAAAGTTTCATGTTTTTCGGCACTAACACAGGTTGTGTTCGTTAGGCGTTCGTGTACGTGAACGAGGAGGGATTCTAGATTGATTCCTGCAGTCTGCATCCATCTCTTAAAGAGATATTCCAGGTAAGAGATTTATATCTTGTGATTAAATTTTTGTTTTTCCAATTTCCATCTCAATTGCTCCTGGGCACGGATTTGAGGAATTCATTGCGTTCTTCCGCTTTAATCGGGTGATTTCTGGTGACAAATCCCAACAGCTGCAAGTCTTGATTTGGAGTTGGAGCAGCTTGATGTGAAAACTGTTTTCTTACATGGTGATCTACATGAAGAGATCTACATGGAGTAACCTGAAGGATTTAAAGAGAAAGGGAAAAAAAAGTTTATTTGGAAGTTGAAAAAGAGTCTTTATGGGCTTAAACAGGCACAAAGGAAATGGTATCAAAAATTTGATTCATTTGACAAGAAATGGCTATTAACGGACTTTAGCAGATCCATATGTGTATTTCAGAAAGTTCCCCAATGGTAACTTCATCATACTTCTTTTATATGTTGATAATATGCTAATTATTGGACAAGATGTTGACATGATTTGCAACTTGAAGAAAAATTCATATAAGTCGTTTGACATAAAAGATTTGGGACCAGCAAAGCAGATTTTAGGCATGGAGATAGTTTGTGATAGAAAAACTAGAAAGTTGTGGCTGTCATAAGAAAATATATTGAATAGGTTCTTGAAAGGTTCAATATGAAGTATACCAAGCCTGTTAGCACACCTTTAGCAATCATTTTAAGTTGAGTAAAAGAACTTGTCCTAAAGTAGAAGAGGAGAAAGCAAGCATGTCCTCTCTATTCCTTATGTTGGGTTATGCCCTAGTCCTTAGATGATGTACTCTATTTATTTTGTGTATGAGAACACATTTACACTATATTAATAAAAGGCATAATCATATTTATTGAATTACTTGTGCAATTAATAAATATTGAGAATCCATAAATTGGTGTTCGCTCATGTTTGTTAATAACGTGTACTGAACGAGTAAGACCATGAGTTTATTAAACATAGTTTTAAAGTTATCCCTATTCTGTTATAATCATGGGAATTAATACAACTAAAGACTAGTATGTTCCTTGTGGGATGGGTGGTGTCTTACTGACCATGACTTGGAAAGTCTATCAAGGACATAGGTACATGTTGGTATACTGGATCGATCCGATTGTGAGAACACTACAGGGTCTAGTGTCATTAGTGTTTCACACGTATTCCTTATATTGGATCCTTAGACCCGATATTACTATACTCCTGGATGTGACCTTGTATACTTTGATGTGTGCCTAACGGGCCCATAACTGGGTGCCAAGTATAGGTACATTGGGTATATCGGGATCCATGCTAGGACTAGGAGTAATGTGAAGGAATTTCTTATATCTTCACCGAAGAGATGATATCACCGGCCTCTTAACGAGTGAGACTGAGTAGTGTATGGCTGTACATAAATAGAATGATTATCGGATAATCATTATTTGATCTTATCAGTCTACTTAGATGTCAATTAACTGTCCTAGCACTTAGAAGGATGACAGTGCCATGCCTTATGTAGGACACTGATATCATATGTGCAAAGGATCATATAAGAATACTACAGGTGTATGTCATTTTGATTTTGACATCTCCATCCCAATTGGGGCTTGTAACGGCTTGCTAGAGCCCACTTACAACTTATGGGCCGAATGTCATTTTAGGCCCATGGCCAACATACAAATGGGCCTACAGGATTGCACACTTAGGAGTTTAGATGGACTAATTTATATGTATTGGATACATATTAATTGTTGGATTATTTTTTTTGTGGATTAATTGTTTAGTCCAAATAAAATAAAATAACCCATGATGAGAAATTGGGTTTTATGGTTTTTCAAAGTTATTATGTGGTGACTTTGGTTAAATCATAGTATATGTAAAGTATAATGGATATTTTACATAAAGGGTACTTTAGGTATTTTACTTTATGTTTCATACATAAAGAGAAAAAATCTAAAAATCCTAAGACCCAATGGTCGTTGACCTAGCCACCATCTCATCTTCTCTAACTTGGGCAAAAGGAGTTTTGGCACAAAAGGAGAAACCATTGGTCCAAGAGCTGGCACTCGAGTCCCGTTGAGAAGACTCCGCGTGCGAGAACATAGAGGGGTGACAACCCTTAGTCAAATCAATCTTGTGCGAGGACGGTTTAGGTGAGAAACCCATCTTCTTCCTCTTTGTTTTGGTAGATCCATAACCTAGCTTTGTGATTTTAGGCATGAACCTTAGCTTGATAACATTCATTCCGCAATTTTGTTTTGTTTTCAAGCCGGGATAGGTTCCAACAGTAGTTACAGAGCTTCCTTAGATTTGGTTATGGATTTGGTTTAGTTAGGGTTTCATGTTTGATTTGAATCGGTTTTGAATCTTTTGGTTTTTGGGAACCCTAGCTTTGGTTTGAATGGATTTCTGGGTTTTAGGTTCGTTTTCCCCTATTTTCCATTATGTTTTAGGTGTTTTTGGGTGGAGAATGGACTATTCTTGCTGGAGGTTTTTCTATAGAATTGTGCTTAAAAACTAAAGATGCATGACTGTAATGAACACCTGCACGGGTGATGTAACAGCCCCGTGGCTATTGCATAATGAGCTACACGACTAAGGTTTCTGTCGTAATTTTGGTTTTTCTGCTTTTCTGCGGACTATAGCTGCACAGACATCGATACAGCAGCACGATTGTTGTGCTATGGGCCATACGGTTGTAATCTCTTGTTTGGTAGGCTTGCTTTTTGGTTAGCCATGCTGCAATCACTACGAGCCGCATGGGTCTAAGCTACAGGCACACAGTTGTACATCTTCTGTTTTGTATAGCGGCACAGCTATACATGTTTTGCTTTGTATAGTCGCGTGACTATTGCTTTGGGACTAGATTTCCAGCATTTTCTTGGGCCTGTTTTCGATTTGCGGGTTTTTCTTGGCCCGGGATGGTGAATTTTAAAATGGTTTTAAAATTCACATGTTTAATTATGGCATTGGATGTGCATGGTTTCTTGGTTGAGATTTTATCATATTGGATATATGTTAAAATTGAAATTGGTAAAGGAAATTAGCTCGAGATGTTTTCATATGAAGGTCTTAATGGCTGACTTAGGTTTCTTGGTTGCCCTATTCTAGGGGGAGACTATAGGATTGGTCAATGGGCCTCGGGCCCAAGCCTATCACAAGGTGTAAGAGCGGGGTTTTCTCGACCCCCATGATGAGAAACCTGCGTTACCTATTGAGCAAACGGACACGAATCGGACTTGAGAATGACCAAAATGTCGCCTTGGATATCTCAAACACTCCGAAAATCAAGCTATCCTCGATCTGAAATCCCGAGAAAGGTCCTCCGGTTGATTTTAAGGTTTAGGGTGAGCGTTGGTTCTTTGCGGAATCGGCCCCGGCTCTATCTAGAGCCACACAACTGTAGTTTTTAAACTACAGCCGTGCAGCTGTAGATCTAGAGCCGCACGACTCTAGCATAACTAGAGCCATGCGGCTCTAGTGGGTCAATCAAGTTGCTTTGCAAAGAGCAACTTGACTGAAACAAAAGAAAAGCGACGAAAATCCACAAGAAAGTAAACGGCTCATTAATTCTTGAAATGATTACGGGGTGTGAGATATAAAAACTCAAAATCAAATAAAAAAAAGAGGGAAGAAAATTGATCTTAAAAGCCAAAAAAAAGAAAAGCAAAGAAAAAAGAGAAACCGGATACAGAGAGAAATAGTGAGAGCGAGAGAACAAAAACTTAAGACTAAAATCAATTCCTAAACATCAAAGGAAGTGTCCTCGACCTTTACACATTCAATTGGGATCGTTTTAGATTGGTTTCAGATCGATACAGATTCGTTTTCGGGATTTTGGGATGGTTGAGGATTTGGGAAGCATTTCGACTTTTCAATCCGATTCTTGATGTTAAGCACACCAAAACAACATCAAGGGAAACTTTGAGAGGCCTTAAAACTGTGTACATTGCTTTTTCTTTGCATTTTTCTCTGTTTCTCAAATTTTTGGAAAACTGGTTACCCAACTAGAGCCGCACGGCTGTGTTTGACAAGAACATGGCCGCACGGCTGTAGTTCTGAAGAACAGAGCCGCACGGCTCTAATCTAGAGCTGCATGGCTTTGTCCTTCTGAGTGGAAACCCGAAATTACCCTGGATCGGCCGAAAACAACCCGTTTTCCATTTTTTTCCATTCTATTGTGATATATTTCATCCCAAACACACACGTACACTATCAAACTTTGGTTTACGGATTTATATTCATGCGGGTGTGAGATTTTAGGTTTCCGTGGTTTCGATTTGCTGGAATCTGGGTTTGTTCGATCAGAACCAGATCCATTGTCCAGCAATAGCAGACCCCTGGACTTTATAGAAATCCCAAGGAACCACTGAAATCGAGCGAATCAATGATTTTCGAAACGAGAAAATCATTTTCGGGTTCTGGATGCTATAATCGCACGACTGTAGCTGTTAGAGTCGCACGACTGTAATTAGAGCTGCATGGCTCTAACCACAGTCATACGACTGTAGTCTCTAGAAGGAGACAGAATCAAGGAACGACCCGTACGGACATCGTTGCGTGATGCTGTCCTCAGGATCAAACCGTTTTTGGCATGTTTACCACTTTCGGACCCTAGATGAATGCTGAAATTAGGAAACCTGCACGAATAGAACCCCGAGTTTTGGGATAACAGACCCGATAAAAAGGGAAATTTTGCATGTAACCAAGCCAATTGATTTCCAAAAATGGTTTTCCTGCACAGAAAAATTACAGGGCATTTCAAAATTGTTTTCAAAGTCTGGTCGGGCCAACTGGTCCAGTCGGCCCGGCTACCCCCTGAAAGTATGCCCCAGTTCCTAAAAATCCCAATTTTGTCCAATTTGATTCCTATTTGTGTTGTGGTATAAATCGCGCTAACCGTCTGTTTTGAAGCTTTTAATTTTTCCTTATTTTCATTTTGGATGTACTTTGATAGATTTTCATGTAAATTAGGCGACTAAAATTTTCTAGATATTCGTGTATTTAGGCGTTTGTAAATGTGAGGATAAGAGTCTTTATTTTTATTCGATCTGGTTATATAAGCGGCCTTTATTTTTATTCTTTTAACTGCTTGGATGTATGGTTTATTTATTCTGTAATTTATTCCTGTCATTTGCTTGAGCATGGGCTAAATAAACACAAAATGGGTAGGCAATGGTCCTAGGTCTATTTTAATGTGGTGGTTCACACGATGTCATTATGTGGCATCACACTCATTCATCATAAGTGTCATGGTAACACCAGAGTCCTGCTCACGCATCGTGGTCCACATCGGATCATCTCATGACATTGTGAAATCATTCAAGGTACTCCCCGAGTGCCTGATTAGTACACAAATAGGGGCATTTCATAACATTATCAAATCATGCAAGGTGTTCTAAGAACGTCGAACCCTTGTCCGTGTTCCGAGTTACATGTGACTTTTCTATAACATCATCTCATATCACATTGCCTCAAAAGCATTAGAATTCTGTCCGTGGGATAGCCACCATGCGACCGTTTCATGTCATCTCATTGACCCACAAAGCGTCTAAACTCTGCCCATGTGACGGATCACACGCGGCCATGTCATGACACCCACTAGGTGCCCCAAAAGCACTGAACCTCTGTCCATGTGACGGCTCGCACGAGACCCCTTTTTGCATTATTTTTGCATGACATCAGACACTCTTGGGACATCCTAAACAAAAGAAATTAAAATACAAAGTTCATCCTCATTTTCATTTCCATTCATGAAACATCATCCAAGCATCATTCTTCATGACATCACTTCATTCATTTATTACCCCTAACTCTCCACATGTGATGTAGGACAGTATGCATGTGAGACTAGAAAAGATCGAAGCTCTGAACAGACAGTTCACTGAGTAAGCTGGATCGACGGAGAACTAGATCTCAAACTTTGAGGGCTATTAAGGAACAGAGGACAGTAGAAACAGAGAGTGAGTTTGATTCCGGGGAGGAAGTGGAAATGGCAAACCAAACATCAAGTCTTGTTGATGCTCTAAAGGATTTCCTGAGATCTTAGGATTTTACGACATTCTGAAAGAAGAGATGCGGGCTGTTGTAAGAGAAAGTGGGGAATTCGGAACCAGCAGACCTGGAAAGGAAAAAGTGGCTGAATCTTCTTAGTATGGGGTTGATGTCTCATCTAGTGTAGAGAAGCTACAAGAGATTGAGGTAGCCATGGAAAAGAAAATAAAGGCGAAGTACTCAGAGTTAGACGAAGTGGTAGCTGAGCTGAAGAAAGGGGCCAATATCAGCCTGGGCTCCAAGAGGGGCGTGCATATGGATGCAATGATAAACGAAGGCATTGAGAGCTTCCCTATTAGGTTTCAAGTGTTGAAGGTTCCTTCCTACAAGAGGATTGGTTCACCAGAATGAGTAATGCTGATAGCGGGCACCACCAAGCAACAGCTAATCAACTTCTTCCTAACCACACTTGAGGGGGGGGGGGGAGAGCATTGAGCTGGTATAAATCTCTATCTGAAGATGTGCAGTCAGACTAGGAAGCTTTGTCTGCAGCTTTTATCAAATACTACAGCTTCAATACTAAGATCCAGGTGAAGCTATGCGACTTGGAAAGGATTAAGCAGAAGCTGAATGAGTCCTTTAATGAATACTACCAGAGATGGATGAATAAGATGATTCTGTTGAAAAATCGGCCCAATAAATTGATTAATGGTAGCAGGGACATCTTCAGGTACAATATGAAATTCTACTCTTTCAGTGAGCTCAGCGAAGTGTACAGCATGGCTATGAAGATTGAGAGAGATGAGGAAGAGAAAGCAGCGAGCCACAGGGGTAGCAGAAGTTCCAGGTACAGTTCTGGGTACCGGTCGACGACTATAGCTGGGTCAAGCAGTGGGTCTGGTTTTGGTTCTACAAGCAAAGGCGGGCAATTTTTAGAGACTAAGCAAGCTGGGGTTGCTGTAGTATCTGAGCAACGAGGAAGCCAAAGTAGAAATTCAAAGGGTCAAGGCATATCCCGTTGGGCTTTCTCCTTGGCTAAGATCTTTGCGAAGTGCAGGAATGGCAGTCTGTTAAGCTCTCTTAGGCCATTTGAGAAGCCAACGGATGCAGCTAAGGACAACTTCTATACCTATCATGTTATAGTAGGACATATAACCAACAACTGTTATAAGCTGAAGGACGCCATCTAGAAGCTGATTGACCAAGGAAAGTTACAAGAGCCAGCCAAGCCCAGTACGAAGACTAATCAACTACCAGCATTTGAAAGGCAAGTCAATATGGTACAGTCGGGGTTGCCAGACAACTTCATTTTTGCCTAGGTCCTGTAGGAAAACCCCACCTTATAGTCTGTAATGGCCAATGAAACTGGGGCAAAGTTAGAATGTGGAAAGCCGATGGAGCAGAAAGGGGTGAAGCCAGTGAGTCTGGATGATCTGGATTCAAAAGATGAGTACAAAGAATATGGCTATGATGAGACAGTTAAGCTGCCGGTTGTTGAGAAGCCAAAAGCCCTCGAAGACAGGACCCCAGTGACTAGATCAGGCAGCATGTCAGTGTCGAAGGAAGTAGAAAAGAAAGATCTATCATTTCACAATTAGAGAAGACTCCAGCTCAAGCCAGTCTATGGCATTTGCTACTGACAACCAAAGAACACAGAGCGGCATTAGTTAAAAAGCTATCTGAGATTGAAGTTTCCCCAATTGCCTCCCCGGAGGCCATGTGTTGCTTACTAGACAAGGTTCATGCGGGGCCCCCTGACATTGTGTTTTCAGAAAAAGATTTGCCACAAGGAGGAAGGGCTCCCAACAGAGCTCTATATGTCAAAGTTAACATCATAGACAGAGTCGTGCCATGTGTGATGATAAATGATGGGTCGGCTCTAAATATATGCCCATAAAAAATGCTGCCGTATCTGGGCTTAAGTGAAGGTGCTCTGAAGAAGTATTCCACTGCGATTAGGGCTTATGACGATTCGAAGAGGACTGTGATCGGAACCTTTGAAGCCGAGGTAGAGGTGGGACCGGTCAAGTCGACGGTCACTTTTATTGTGATTGACATTCTAGTCACTTTCTCCTTGCTCTTGGGGAGACCATGGTTTCACCCATTGGGGGGTGTCCCTTTAACTTTGCACTAGAAGATAAAATTCTCAATAGGCAATGAGGTTGTGACGGTTGAGGCAGATTCTCAGTCCATGATTGCTGCGGTTAATGAAGAGATCATACCATTCGGCGAATTCCAAATTGCCATGGTCAGCGAGAAGGAAACCACAGATGCTCTGATGGTTATCTACAAGAACTATATGCCAGAATGGTTGTCCAAGTACTTGCACAAGCAGAATTTTGTTCTGGGTATAGGACTTGGAGCTAATCTATAAGGGGTGCCCGAATTTAACATTGATTCTGGGAAGCCAAGGCAGTTCGGCTTAGGCTACGCAGCGTGGACATCTGAGAAGAAAAGTCTAAGGAAAGAAAAGAATGGCAAGCCCATGATGAAGCCATTCATTAAGGCTGGCGAACAATTGTACAAGGGATAGGCTGAGCCAGTGAAAGTTGAGAGTATTGAATACCCGGGCTTCGAGATATTCTTTGATGTTGTGGACTTTGAAAAGAGCCAGGAAGAGCCAATTGCACCTGTGATGATGGAGGAGGCAATTGTTAGGCTTGTCATCCCCCAGAAGAAGCCGTCTGAGATGATAGTAAAAGCAGTAGAAGTGTCCAAGGAGAAAGCTGAAGAAAAAATCTGCAATGAATCTGTGGAAGCCATTTCAGAGGCACTGGCCGCTGCCCTGGGCAAGGTCTTTCCAAAATCCAAGGAAGGGTCTGAGAAAGAGCTGATGACCAAGGCAAGTCTAGATTCTGTGGTTACTGAAATAGCAAGAATCATGAAGAAGGCCAAGGCGCAGGTGGCTGAGATTAAGGAGACTGTCCTTCCTGTTGAACAGGAGTCTGAAATAGCTGTTGACCTGGATAACATTCTGAAGCTGAGCAAGGATACTAAAGAAGTTCAAGGCCCTCTACCCATGGAGGATGAAAATGATTTTGTTGTATCTGTTTCTTCTATTTTCAGTGTGAACGATGTACTTTTTAACAAGTTTAATGCAATGAAATCCCAGTTTGCTTACTTGTGTGATGTTTACCTTGATAATTCTGTGTATGCATTTGAATCACCATCAAGCATATTTAGCATTCATGACACTGTATTTCATGAAATTAACATAAGTACAGATGAAAATCCCAAAATGGTATTCATTTCACACGAACTAAAATCCGAAGAAGAGAGAGAATTGACAAAAATATTGCAAAAACATGTTAAGGCTTTCGCTTGGTCATACGAGGACATGCGGGAGGTTGACACATAAATAGCAGTTCATAAGATTCTAACAGATCCCAAGTTCAAGCCAGTAAAGTAGAAGCTAAGAAGGCTGAGGCTGGAATGGGCTGCATTGGTAAAAGAAGAAGTGGCTAAGCAGATTGAAGCTAAGTTCCTCGACGTGGTAGAATACACAAAATGGTTAGCCAACATTGTGCCAGTGCCTAAGAAAGATGGAAGGGTCAGAGTGTGTGTCGACTATAGGGATCTAAACAAAGCATGCCCGAAAGACAACTTCCCCTTACCTCACATCGATGTTTTGATAGATAGCGCAGCTAAGGCAGTAATGTACTCTTTTATGGATGGATTTTTGGGATATAACCAGATCCCAATGGATGTAATCGACAAGGTGAAGACATCATTTATTACAGAGTGGGGCACCTTCTGCTACAGAGTAAAGCCTTTTAGATTGAAAAATGGTAGGGCCACTTACCAGGGGCTGTCAATGTTGTGCATGACATGATTCACAAAGAAGTAGAGTTGTATGTCGATGATATGCTTGTTAAGTCAATGACCCGGGAGGAGCACCCTGCTATCCTGGATAGATTTCTTACACGTATTGGAGAGTATAACCTGCAACTCAACCCTAAGAAGTGCATATTTGGGGTTACATCGGGGAAGCTGCTGGGTCATGTGGTCATTCAAAGGGGAATAGAGATGGATCCAGACAAAATCAAAGCCATTCGAGATATGCCAGCCCCAAAAACAGAAAAGGAGGTCTGGTCATTCTTGGGCTCCTTACAGTATGTCAGCCGCTTCATATCGCAGTTAACTTCAGTGTGTGAGCCGATTTTCAAGCTATTAAGGAAAGATCAGCCGATTGTATGGGATGTCAGATGTCAGTTGGCTTTCAAAAAGATCAAAGCTTACCTGGTAAATCTGCCAGTTCTCAACCCACCAACTCCAGGAAAGCCCTTGATTTTATACGTAGCTGTTGAACATTCTTCCATAGGGGCGATGTTAGCACAAGAACAAGATGGAAGGAAGGAGTACCCTATTTATCATCTCAGCAAGAAGCTGCTAGAATATGAAACCAAGTACACACTAGTGGAGAAGACATGTGTAGCAATGATCTGGCTGACTAAGAAGTTATGCCACTACTTTCAGTCATACAAGGTACAAGCCGTGGCTAAAGTGGACCCGATGAAATATCTGTATGAAGAACCAGTGTTGGTTGAAAAATTATCTAGATGGCTATTACTTTTATATGAGTTTGATATTGAGTACATCACTAAGAAGACCATCAAAGGGCGAGTAGTGGCAGAATTCCTACCAAATCAGCCATTAGAATCGAATCACGTGGAGAATCTGGAGTTCCCTGATGAACAGCTGGCCATAGTAGAAGTGAGGAGATGGGTTGTGTGCTTAGATGGTGCTGTAAATAGAAAGGGTGCTAGAATTAGGGTGATCATAGCAATGCCAGATGGCGAGATCATTCCATTGTCAAAGAGGTTGGGCTTTCCCATAACTAACAATGGGGCAGAATATGAAGCATGCTTGTTCAGAATGGAAGCCCTCCTGACACTAGGGGCAGACGATGTCTTGATTGTCGGGGATTCACTTTTGGTAATTAGGAAAGCACAAGGTGAATGGGATCTGAGAGAAGAAGCCTTACGACCTTACTTAGAGCTGCTGCAATATAGAAGAGGGTTATTTGGCCAGTGTGAGTTTAGACATGTTCCCCGGGAGGAGAATAAAATGGTTGATGCACTAGCAACGTTGTCCTCTATGTGGGAAGATCCAGAAAAGACACAGATACAACCTCTGGTTATAGCAATTTCTAGGCAACCCTACTTTGATATGCACGAAGTGATGGAGTTAACAACCGAAGAAAAACTGTGGTTCTTTGACATTTATCAGTATGTGAAAGAGGGAAAGTATCCAGAAGGGGCTAATACTACTGATAAAGTTTCATTAAGAAGATTAGCCAGCCAGTTCAGAATCTTTGAAAATAAGCTATACAACAGAACTACGAACAGGGTTCTTCTAAGATGTTAGACAGAACAAGAAGCAGAAACTGTAATGCAGTAAGTACAAGTAGGGTCCTGCTGGTCGCATATGAACGAGGTCGCTATGGCTAGAAAGATAATGAGACAGGGATACTTCTGGATGACAATGCAATATAATTGTCTGAAGGAGGTAAGAAGATGTCACAAATGCCAAATCTATGATGATATCATTCATCTGCCACCACTTGAACTACAAAACCTAGCATCTCCTTGGCCATTTTCGGCGTGGGGAATTAACATGATAAGAGAAATTCATCCCGCAGCATCTAATGGGCACAGATTCATAGTGGTTGTGGTCTACTATTTCTCAAAATGGGTGGAAGCAGAGTCCTTCTCCAATGTGACAGCAAAGTAGATGGTTAAGTTGTTGGAAATGCCCTAGTCCCGAGGCATTGGTCCTTGTATTTGTATTATACATTTATTGGATTTATGTATTATACTCATTTGTGTTATTAATAAAGGCATCAATTCATTTATTATATTTATCTTGTGCAATGTATTAAATGAAGTATCCAATGGACATATCTATATCCATGATGACAAGTGTCATGCACTTGGCAGTAAGACCATGGATAGGGTAAACGATATAACCATGAATAGATCCGTAGTCTGTTCCAGTCATGGGAATGAATGGAACAAGAGACTATCATTAACCTGGTTGTATGGCGGTGTCTTACCGGTCATTGGACATGGAATGTCAACCAAGTTAATGGGTACATGCACGGGGGCATGGTACTGGATAGATCCACTAAACGAGTAATCCACATGGTATAGTATCACAAGTGATTCTCGTGTAGTACTTGTATGGATCCTTTGCCCTGATCATATGATGGTGTTACATATGAGGTCACATACTTAGGGATACGTCTAAAGGGCCTTTAATAGGGTGCCAAGTATGGGTACTTTCGGGTATGTCACTTAGCATGGTAATGCTATGGATATGCAGAAGGGATTTGTCACTCAGTAGTCCACTGGGAAGATATCACCGGCCTCTTGATGAATGTAACTGATAAGAGTGTGGCCACACCCAAACAGGTGGGAACTTGTTTGTGAGCTTCAGTGCATTCGGGATCAAGTTAATGTCCGACACAAAAGTGGGTGATCAATCCATGCCTCTGTGTTAGACACCGATATCAATGACATGGGATGTACAAGTTTAAACTACAGGGTTATGATAACAGTTAGACTGCCATCTCCATCTTAATTGGGGGTTGCAGTGGCTTGCTAGAGCCCAACTGCAGTCTGCGGGCCAAAGGCCCGCTGCCAACATAAAGATGGGCCCACGGGATCGTACACATAGAACAACTGAACACAGACTTAAGGAATCATATGTATACTTGGAGTATACACTATGGAGAGAGAGGTGTATATATGTTAATTATATTATAAAGATCAATTGGATTGATCCTAATAATAGAATTAACATATTCAATTGGCTCTTCATAATTAATTGGATTAATTATGAGATTATTTCCTAGGTGGAAATATTCATATGTATAGGTTTACATATGATTTTATTTTGTGGAGATTTAGTTTTAATTTGAAGGATTAAATTAATTGGTCAAACTAATTTTAATTCAAATGTAAATAATATATTACTTGGTGTAATATATTAAATACATGGGTATATTAAAATTGGGCTTGAAATTAATTTAAACTAGAATAGTTAAAATTAGACTGGACCTAAATTAAAAGATGGAAGCCCGCACAGAGTGAATGGAGCCAAGCTAGGCCTGAATTCCCCTAGGGGAATTCGGCCACCCTAGGTAATAAAACCTAAGGTGAAAATTTCGGCCAACCTAAGTGAGGCACTAAGAGAGATAGCCGAAATTCCTAGCCCCCTCTCACCATAGTTTTTGTTCTTCCAATGCTAGCACGGGTCGTGTTCGTTAGGCGTTCGTGTACGAAAACGAGGAGGGAATCTAATTTGATTTCTGTAGTCTTCATCCATCTCTTGAAAGAGATATTTCTGGGAAGAATTTAATCTCTTTCTATTTCAATTTTAAGTTTTACAATTTCTACTTCAATTGCTCCTGGGACTGGATTTAAGGAAATCATCACGTTTTTCCGCTTTTATCGGGTGATTTCTGGTGAAAAATCCCAACATAAGTTCATTCAGAAGAACATCCTCTCTCAATATCGAATCCCTCACCATGTAGTGACTGATAACGAGGTGCAATTCTAAGAGGCAATAGCCAAGTCATTCACAGAACATGGCATTGAACATCATAGGTCTTCTCCATATAGATCACAGGCTAATGGTGTAGTGGAGGCGGCTAACAAGTCAATTAAGAAGATCCAATCAGAAATGGAAACCACCTATAGAGACTGGGCTGATAAGTTGCCATATGCTCTTTGGGGTTATAGAACCAGTGTCGGAACGCCAACTGGGGAGACTCCCTATGCCTTGGTATATGGAATGGAAGCAGTATTGCCAGTGGAAATGGAACTTAAGTCACTCAGAATAGCCTTGGAAGCTCAGTTACTAGAAATGGGATGGGTTCAAGCTAGATATGAGCAGTTGGCAACATTAGATGAAAAGCAGTTGAAAGCACTGGATCATTTGCAGATGTATCAACGTAGAATGGCTAAAGCCTATAACCTGAAAGTGAAGTATCCTAGACGATAGCTGAAAGCCGGGGACCTATTTCTGAAACAGTTGAGGCCTACAAACGTCGATGTCCAAGGGAAATTTAGGCCAAATTGGGAAGGCCCATACATCATAAAGAAAGTGCTATCAAAGGGTGGTGTAAGCATCCCTGACATGGATGGGAATGAATTTGCAAATCCTATCAACCAAGATCGCTTGAAGCCTTACCATGTTTAAAAAAAAAGAGAAAGTCTGCTAGGTTGAAAAATCGAAAAGGGCAGCCTAGGCAAAAATTAAGACACGAGGGAAAATGATCAGTCACAAAATTCGAAAGGGGCGACTAGTAACAAATTCTGGTTCTGTGTGGAATGTATACCATTTTGGGAACCAATCTCTTCAAATGTACTCATGTTAAAGTGTGATGTTTTGTTTAAATATATTCGTATGGTTATATCAGAATGCATAAACAAAGTTATCTCACCTAAACATCCATTTAAAGAAAGCACTTTGCATTTAATTAGTTAAAAGTCTCGCATTATTTAATAATGAAAATGTGCCAAATACATATAATCTGCAATCTTTTCTTATCCTCCAAATCCAACGCATCATTTCTTGGGATGGCCGAAGAATTTGGAATAAATCCAAGTTTAAATGTCACAAGACCTCAAAAAAAAAAAAAAAAAAAGAGCTTGCTAAGGTGAAAACCGAAAAGGTGCCTTACACAAAAGTTAGAGCAGCTCGCTGAGCTGAAAACCCACATTAGGCAGTTCAGGAAAAATTTAAAGCACTTCTAGATTCACCATTCCTAGGGGGAAAAAGGTGGAACCCTTCCACCATTCCCCAGCAAGATCCCCTACACTATTCCCTAGCGGAACTGTTACTAAGAACGCCACCACTTTCACCCCGGCAGTCATCATGTATCCTCAGCAGGACTACAAGGATCACACTGCCCAAGGAACGTGCTCCCCTAGTTAAAAGTCAATCAGAGGTGTGACACAGTCTCCCCAGCATCCCCAGCAGGAACATGGGATATTAGGGTTGAACATAGCAGGAAACGCGTCCTCTAGAGGCTGCATACATATGCATCATCATGCATGCTGACATCACATACATAAAACATTCATCCCCAGCTAGTCTTCATTCTTGATCGAAGGGGCAAAAATTTTTGTTCAAAGTCTCTCGATCAAGGAATGAAGACTTGCTATTTCAAATGCAGGAATTCATTAACACCACCTCGGATACAGATAAATCCAGCACAGGCTCATTCTGTCAACTTCGCCTCGGATACAGATAAATCCGGTGCAGGCTTAATTCACCATCACCTCGGATACAGATAAATCTGGTACAAGCTCAGTTCACCATCACCTCGGATACAGATAAATCTGGTACAAGCTCAGTTCACCATCACCTCGAATACAGATAAATCCGGTTCAGGCTCGGTTCACCATCTCCTCGGCTACAGACAAATCCGGTTCAGGGTCAGTTCACCATCGCCTCGGATACAGATAAATCTGATGTAGGTTCATTCCACCACAGCCTCGAGTACAGATAAACCCGGTACAGGTTCATTTCACAGCCCTGGGTAATGTAGACCTAGTACAGGTTCATCCCACCTCAACCTTGGGTACAGATAAACCTGGTACAGGTTCATTTCATTGCCTCGGGTAATGTAGACCTGGTACAGGTTCATCCCACCTCAACCTTGGGTAATGTAAACCCGGTACAGGTTCATTTCACAACCTCGGGTAATGTAAACCCGGTACAGGTTCATTCCACCTCAGCCTCGGGTAATGTAAACCCGGTACAGGTTCATTCCACCTCGCCTCGGATACAGACAAATCCAGTTCAGGCTCAGTTCACCATCACCTCGGATACAGATAAATCCGGTTCAGGCTCAATTCACCACCACCTCGGATACAGATAAATCCAGTACAGGCTCATTCCAGCATCGCCTCGGATATAGATAAATCCAGTACAGGCTCAATTTCAACCACCGCCTCGGGTAACATAGACCCAGTATCGGCTCAAATCAAATCATCACTACAACAATGACACTTTACCAAGTCAGGGACATTTTTCTTTCCTTCCATTTATGGTGCTTCGATTCACGTTCTCAAATTCCCCTCAGGTAATCTAAACTTGGTATCAGGTATCGAATTTGATCATGCGAGGGGCAGCTGTAAGCGCCGGGTTTTCTCAACCTCTATGAGAAACCTGCATTACCTGTTGAGCAAACGGTCACGAATCAGACTTGAGAACGACTAAAATGCCACCTTGGATATCTCAAACACTCCAAACACTGAGCTATCCTCTATCCGAAACCCTGAGAAAGGTCCCCCGGGTGATTTTAGGGTTTAGGGTGAGCATTGGTTCTTTGCGGAATTGGCCCCGGCTCTATCTAGAGCCGCACGATTGTAGTTTTTAAACTACAACCGTGCAGCTGTAGATCTAGTGCCACACGGCTCTAGCACACCTAGAGCTGTGCGGCTCTAGTGGGTCAATCAAGTTGCTTTGCAAAGAGCAACTTGACTGAAATAAAAGAAAAACGATCGAAATCCACAAAAAAGTAAACGGCTCATTAATTCTTGAAATGATTACTGGGTGTGAGATATAAAAACTCAAAATGAAATTAAAAAAAAAACGAGGGAAGACAATTGATCTTAAAAGCCAGAAAAAAGAAAAAGAAAGAAAAAAGGGAAACCTGATAGAAAGAGAAATAGTGAGAGCGAGAGAACAAAAACTTAAGACTAAAATCAATTCTTAAACATCAAAGGAAGTGTCCTCGATCTTTACACATTCAATTGGGATCGTTTTGGATTGGTTTCAGATCAATACAGATTCGTTTTTGGGATTTCAAGACGGTTGAGGATTTGGGAAGCATTTCGACTTTTCAATCCGATTCTTGCCGTTAAGCACACCAAAACAACATCAAAGTAAACTCTAAGAGGCCTTAAACTTATGTACATTGCTTTTTCTTTGCATTTTTCTCTGTTTCTCAAATTTTTGGAAAATCTGTTGCCCAACTAGAGCCGCACAGCTGTGTTTGACAAGAACACAGCCGCACGGCTATAGTTCTAAAGAACAGAGCTGCACAGCTCTGTCCTTCCAGGTAGAAACCCAAAATTACCCCGGATCGGCCTAAAACAGCCCGTTTTCCATTTTTTTTCCATTGTATTGTGATATATTTCGGCCCCAAACACACCCATACACTACCAAACTTTGGTTTTCAGATTTATATTCGTGTGGGTGTGAGATTTTCGGTTTCTGTGGTTTCGATTTTCTGGAATCTGGGTTTGTTCAATCTGAACCAGATCTGTTGTCCAACAATAGCGGACCCCTGGACTCTATAGAAATCCCAAGGAACCACTAAAATAAAGCGAATCAGCGATTTTCGAAATGAGAAAACCATTTTCGGGTTCTGGATGCTACAGTCGCACGACTGTAGCTGTTAGAGTCGACGACTGTAATTAGAGCCGCACAGCTCTAGCTACAGTCGTACGACTATAGTCTCTAGATGGAGACAGAATCGTGGAACAACCCATACGGACATCATCGCGTGATGCTGTCCTCAGGATCAAACCGTTTTTGGCATGTTTACTGCTTTCGGACCCTAGATGAATGCTGAAATTAGGAAACCCGCACGAATAGAACCCCGAGTTCCGGGATAACATACCCACTAAAAAGGGAAATTTTGCATGTAAACGAGCCAATTGATTTCCAAAAATGGTTTTCCAGTACAGAAAAATTACAGGGCGTTCAAAATTGTTTTCCAGGTCTGGTTGGGCCAACTGGTCGAGTCGGCCCGACTACCCCCTAAATGTATGCCCCCATTCCTAAAAATCCCAATTCTGTCCAATTTGAGTCTTATTTGTGTTGTGATATAAATTGCACTAACCGTCTATTTTGCAGCTTTTAATTTTCCCTTATTTTCATTTTAGATGTACATTGATAGTTTTCATGTAAATTAGGCAACTGTAATTTTCTAGATATTTGTGTATTTAGGCGTTTGTAAATGTGAGGAAGAGAGTCTTTATTTTTATTTGATCTGGTTGTATAAACGGCCTCTATTTTTATTTTTTTAACTAAGTCATGGCGAAATATGGATCTTGTGTTGGGATTTTTCACCGGAAATCACCCGTAAAAGCAGAAGAACGCGGTGATTTCTTCAAATTCGTGCCCGGGAGCAATTGATATGAAAATTGTAAAATCAAAAATTAAACAACAAAAGAAAAGATTTCTCACCCGAGACACCTTTTCTAGAGATGGCTGCAGAAATCAAACTTGATTCCCTCTGCGTTCACGTACTCGAACGGCTATCAAACATGACCCGTGCTAGTGATGAGATCAAGTGAAGAGAGGTTTTAGGTGGCTGTAATTTTCAGCTACTCTAACCCTTGCTCGGGCCGAATCATCTAGGTTAAGATGTTAACCTGGATGGCTGAAATTTTACAATAAATTTCAGCCCAATCCCATCTCCCTTTTACGCAGGCTTTTCTCCCTTTTTAAGCCCAGTTCAATATTAATTCTTTTGGTCCAATTAACTATCAAACTTAAATTTTATTTAACATGTATTCTAACATGTTATGCCATATAATATGTTCCATACATTTAAATTAAAATTAATTTGATCAATTAATTTCACCATGGAATTAATTTTGACATTCGTAAAATTAAGATACATGTAAACCTATACATGTGAAACATTTCCTCCTAGGAAATAATCTCATAGATTAATTCATGGCATTAATTATGAGAAGGCCAATGCAAATATTAATTTTATTATTTCGATCAATCCAATTGACCCTTATAATATAATTAATATAATCCTCTCTCTCCGGTGTGTATACTCCAGGTATACAGGTGATCCCTTAAGTTCGTGTTAAGACGTTCAATGTGCACGATCCTGTGGGTCCATCTTTATGTTGGCAGTGGGCCTATGGCCCACAGATTGGAAGCAGGCTCTACCAAGTCACTGCAACCCCCAATTAAGTTGGAGATGGCAGTCCAACTGAAATCATAACCATGTAGTTTAAACTTGTATATCCCATGTCATTGATATCGGTGTCCAACATAGAGGCATGGATTAATAATCCTCTTTTGTGTCCGGACATTTACTTGATCCCGAATGTACTGAAGCTCACAAACAAGTTCCAACTTGTTTGGGTGTGGCCACACTCTTATCAGTCATATTCATCAAAAGGCCGGTGATATCTTCTCAGTGGACTACTAAGTGACATATCCCTTCTGCATATCCATAGCACTGCCATGCTTAGTGACATACCCGAAAGTACCCTTACTTGGCAGCCTTTTATAGGCCCTTTAGGCACACCCAAAAGAATGCGACTTCACCTGTAGCACCATCATATGGTCAGGTCAAAGGATCCATACAAGTACTACACGAGAATCACTTGTGATACTTTACCATGTGGATTTCTCGTTTAGTGGATCTATCCAGTACCATGCCCCTTTTGCATGTACCTATTAACTTGGTTGACATCCCATGTCCAATGGCCAATAAGACACCGCCATACAACCAGGTTAATGATAGTCTCTAGTTCCATTCATTCCCATGACTGGAACAGACTACGGATCTCTTTATGGTCATATCGTTTTCTCTATCCATGGTCTTACTGCCAAGTGCATGACACTTGTTAACATGGATATGGATATGTCCATTGGATACTTCATTTAGAATACAACACAAGATATATAATAAATGAATCAATGCCTTATTAATGACACAAAGTATGTATAATACATGAATCCAATAAATGTACAATACAAATACAAGGTCCAATGCCTCGGGACTAGGGCATATCCAACATCTTGGTCCATATAAAGAGCATAACCAACATGAATAAGTAAAATTGGCATTTTATTCATTAAGTGGAAAAATCAAAAGTCCTTTTATTAATAAAAACCTTAATGTTTTCTCTGTAGATTAATGGCAAACCATAGCAACACTTTTTCATTGCGATATGTCCTTGAGAAGGATAAGTTATCTGGACCTAACTTCTTGGACTGGTCAAGGAATCTTCAAATTCTCATACGACAGGAAGTCAAGGAGTATGTCCTAGATAGGGCCTTACTTAGAGCATTGCCAAGGAATGCATCTGATGATGCTATGGCTCAGTTTAAGGAGCACAAGAAGGACTCTTGAGATGTCACCTGTTTGATGCTAGCCACCATAACTTATGAGCAACAACAGCAGTTCATGGACATGGAGGCATATGCTATCATGGAGAATCTCCAAGGGATGTTCTAGGTACAAGCTCATCAAGAAAGGTTCTTGACAACTACGGCTTTGTACACCTGCATGATGGCACCAGGCTCATCTGTTACTGCTCATATGCTAAAGATGAAGGGCTATATTGATACGCTCTCTAGGCTCGGGACTCCAATCCGATAGGACTTGGCTATTGCCATTGTTTTGTCATCTCTACCAGAGTCTTATGACCAATTCATCCTTCATTACAACATGGAAGGGGTGAGCAAAACTATTTCAGAGTTGCATGGAATGCTTAAAACTATCAAATAGTCGGTCAAGAAGACCAATCCAATGCTCTTTGTAAACTAAGGAAATGTCTATATTGGCAAGGGCAAGCAAAAGGCCAAGATTGCTCCTAAAGGCAAGAAAGGTTATGTGCCTAAAAGAAAGCAACCTAAGCCCGCTGCAAAGCCCAAGGCCAAGGCCCACGCTGAGGTGCCCTACTTCCATTGCTAGCAGCTGGGGCATTGGAAGAGGCAGTGTCCTTTATACCTGGCAGAGCTAAGGAAGAGCAAGGGTGCTTATTCCAACATAGGTATCTATGTTACTGAAGTGAACCTTTCTATTTCTACATCTTGGGTATTGGATACCGGATGCAGTACTTGTTGGTGTGCCCTAGTTCTTAGGGCATTGGATTCTTGTATTTTGTATTATACATTAAGACTCATTATATGAATACATTATTTGTGTCACATTAATAAAGGCAATTAATTTATTTCATTTATATCTTATACTATAATATGAGTGGATTATCCATTGATTGATAATCATAAAACCTATCCTAGGTCTGTTCTAATCGTGGGAATGAATAGAACCATAAACTTGTATATTCGATGACTGTATGGCAGTTATTAACTAGCCATAGTACTTATATAGTCAGTCATGAATATAGGTACATGTAGTTGACATGGAACTGGATCGATATGCGTATGAAAGCCACATGGTTGTCGCATCACAGGTCTTTCTTGAGTAGGTCTCTTTTGTCCTCAGACCACATTTCATTATAGTATCAATATGGAATTTGGTTCACTTTGACATACGGTTAAAAGGTCTGTAAAAGGATGCTAAATACGGGTATGATTGGGTGGACTGGTGAACATATTGATATTCATGATGAAGTGATGGAATTGCCACTCGGGTAACACCGAGATGATATCACTGACCACTTGATGAGTGGGACTGAGAAGTGTATAGCCATACCCAAATAATTCGGTTGCTTATTTGATTAATAAGTTAACTTGAGATCAAGAAATATAATAAACAGTAGAAGAGGATGATGGAAACTATGCCTCTTATTTATTCATATCGATATCTTTTGGCAAAGGACACTATACGATTACTATCGGGTGAGTGTCTTCTAAAGACTGCTATATCTCTATCTTAATTGGGGGTTATAATTGTTTGCTAGAATACACTTATAGTCTATGGGTCTTGGGCCTATTGCCAACATAAAGACAGATCCATAGGATCATGCACATAGATTCGAGCCGGAACTTATAGAAATTATACGTGTAATGTACATTAGAAGGAATGCATTAATGAATTAGTTGACATTTTGTTTCAGGTAATTAATTAATATTGGGTTGATTTAATTTAATTAATAAGTTTACATAATGTAATTAATTAATTAATTTATTAATTGAATTACATAAGTAAACAAATTAATTAAATAATTTTCCTAAGTAGGAAAATTAAATACATGTATTGTATTTACTTAAGTGTGATTTAATTTTATTTACTGGTAATTAAATTTAGCCAAGTGGAATTAAATTACATGGCATATAATTTTCAATTAAAGTTTATATATGTAATTATAATCATAGTGGGCTTGGGTTTAATTAACCTAATTAAAACCCAATTAGATAAGAAGTCTATATAAGGGCACACTTAAGGAAGAAAACCTAACCCTAACCCTATTTTAATTGCTAGAAATTTCAGCCCCATAGCAGCCCCAAAACAGCCAAAATTTACAGCAATAATTCTCCATTTCTTCCTTTTCTTTGGCTAGCACCGGTTCCCACTCGATAGTTGGTCGTGAGCCGGATTGTGGAGATCATTTCCGCTTAAAGATTTTATTCTGCAGTAATCTCTAGAAGAGACAGATTTGGTGAGTAAATCTCTCTTGATTCAAATTGATTTTATTCCAATTAATGGTAATCGGACACGATAGGTGGATTCTAGGAAAATTTTAACGGTGTAATTTCCACTGGACCACGTTATTTTTCCGATGACGAATCCCAAACAGTACTCACATTTATTCAAATGTGTAGGGACTTAGAAGTAGAAGGGCATTGGCATCTGGAGAGGTGGATCTCAGAGTGGGAAACAGTACAAAGGTTACAGCTGTGGAAGTTGGAGAGTTCCACTTTGAGATGCCGACTGGATTGATTTTAGTTTTGAGAAACTGTTTTTATGTACCTGCCATGAGCAGCAATATTATATATACTTCTACTTTGGATTGTGATGGATTTCATTTTATTATTTCTAACAGTGTTATGAAAGTCTTTCACAGAGACATTTTTTATTATCATGCACAGTTAAATAATGGTCACTATATCCTGGAACTAAATGCATCTAACCCTGTTTATAGCATAAATACTAAAAGGGTTATACCAAATGAATTGAACCCATCATACTTTTGGCACTGTGGTGTAGGACACATAAATGAGAAACTCATAACTAGATTTCACAAGGCTGGAGCGCTAGGGTCATTTGACTTGGGGTCATATGAAACATGTGAATCTTGTCTATGTGGCAAAATGACCAAAAGCCCATTCAATAAGAAAGGTGAAAGGGCTTTGGGCTTAAGCTTGGGTTTACTTAACCTAATTAAAACCCAATTAGATAAGAAGTCTATATAAGGGCACACTTAAGGAAGAAAACCTAACCCTAACCCTATTTTAATTGCTAGAAATTTCAGCCCCATAACAGCCAAAATTTAAAGCAATAATTCTCCATTCCTTCCTCTTCTTTGGCTAGCACCGGTTCCCGCTCGATAGTTGGTCGTGCACCGGATTGTGGAGATCGTTTCTGCTTAAAGATTTGATTCTGCAGCAGTCTCTAGAAGAGACAGATTTGGTGAGTAAATCTCTCTTGATTCAAATTGATTTTATTCCAATTAATGGTAATCGGACACGATAGGTGGATTCTAGGAAAATTTTAACGGTGTAATTTCCACTGGACCACGTTATTTTTCCGATGATGAATCCAAAATAGTATCACATTTATTCAAATGTGTAGGGACTTAGAAGTAGAAGGGCATTGGCATCTGGAGAGGTGGATCTCAGAGTCGAAAACGGTACAAAGGTTACAGCTGTGGAAGTTGGAGAGTTCCACTTTGAGATGCCGACTGGATTGATTTTAGTTTTGAGAAACTGTTTTTATGTACCTGCCATGAGCAACAATATTAGATATACTTCTACTTTGGATTGTGATGGATTTCATTTTATTATTTCTAACAGTGTCATGAAAGTCTTTCACAGAGACATTTTTTATGGTCATGCACAGTTAAATAATGGTCACTATATCCTGGAACTAAATGCATCTAAGCCTGTTTATAGCATAAATACTAAAAGGGTTATACCAAATGAATTGAACCCATGATACTTTTGGCACTGTGGTGTAGGACACATAAATGAGAAATGCATAACTAGGTTTCACAAGGCTGGAGCGCTAAGGTCGTTTGACTTGGGGTCATATGAAACATGTGAATCTTGTCTACGTGGCAAAATGACCAAAAGCCCATTCAATAAGAAAGGTGAAAGGGCTTTGGGCTTATTGGACCTAATACACTCAGATGTATATGGGCCCATAAGTATTAGTGCTAGAGGCAGTTTTCAGTACTTTGTGACTTTCACAGATGACTTCAGTAGGTATGGCAATGTCTACCTAATGAAGCACAAATTTGAAATTCTTGAAAATTCTAGAGAGTTTAGGAATGAAGTACAAAACCAGTTAGGCAGAAGTATTAAGGCCATTCGATCAGATAAGGGGTGGCGAATACCTTATCTTGAAGTTTGACTCATTCTTTAGAGAGTGTGGGATAGTCTCACATCTCGCTCCACCTGAGACACCCTAATGGAATGAGTGTCTGAAAGGAGGAACCAGACCTTGTTGCACATGGTTAGGTATATGATGAGTCATGTAGCTCTTCTAACATCATTCTGGGGCAATGCCCTAGAGACAGCTATGATCCTGTTGAACCATACTCTAACTAAAGCAGTTGAAAAGACACCATATGAGATATGGATGGTGTGAGCGGATTACCTTTTAGAGTGGAACGTGGTGAAGCAAACCGGGGAAAAAGAGAACTTGTTGTTTGAAGTTTGAATTGAAAAACGGGTTTATATCTTGCTTAGGAAAATCATTGATTTTATTTGAAATCCCTTTTGTAGAAAACCTTTTCTTTGTATGCGAGTTTTGGGGAAACTAGTTTTACTCTTTTATAAAATCCCATCTTATTAACTTAAAGACCACAAAATCTAAATTTTAAGATCAGTGACAGAGTCACCACCCGGATCAGCTCATCCGGGAAATTCCGGTACAGCTCCTTACCAAGCGTAAACTGTCATACCTAATCCAGAGATTTAGGGTTTGGGCAACTTACCTATTCAACCTCAAGCTTGCTTTCATTTATAAGTCCATATTACAATATTATACTCACTTATTCTCTACCCATTTTATCTTTGGTTATTGATTAATCCATACTCATTCAGATAACGAAAATAAATAAAGTGCAGAAAAGTAAACCATACATCTAAACCAAGCAAAAATAATAGAGGCCGCTTATTACAACCCAAAAAGATAAAAACTCTAATCCTCATCTTACAACCGCGCAGATACAGGAAAATCTATAAAAACAATCATCGAGAATACACTATTTGATCTATTAAATACATTCAAAATAAAGTAAAAAGAAATAAAAGCTGCAAAACAGATGGTTAGCACAATTATATCACAAACACAAGTAGGACTCATAAGAGGACAGAATGGGGAATCTCAGGAAATGGGAGCATGCATTTACGGGGTAACCGAGAAGTTCGGGCGACTTACTAGATTAGATCTAGAAAACCATTTTAGAAACACCCTATAGGTTTTTTATGCTTGAAAACAGTTTTGAAAACGGTTTGGCTCAATTACATGCAAATTTCTCCATTTAGTGGGTCCTTTATCTTGGAACTCATGGTTTCATTCATGGGTGTTTCCTAATTTCAAACATCCATCTAAGGCCCAAAGCAGTAAACACACCAAAAACAATTTGATTTCGAAGATAGCATCACGCCATGAGGTCTGAAGACTTCGTCCTGGGATTCTACCTTTTAGCACTACAGTCGCATGATTGTATTTTAAGGAACTATAGTCGTGCGACTGTAATTAGAGTCATGTGACTCTAGTATTACAGTCGCACGACTGTAGTGAACAACGCCTGATAGTGGTTTTCTTTATTTTTTAAAATCATTTGTTTCAATCGATTTTGATGATTTCTAGAGATTCTGGAAATCTGAGGGTCCGCTAACACTAAACCGAGGATCCAATTTTGGATCTAACAATCACGAATTCCAAGAATACAAACCAGCAAAACCCTAAATCTCACATCCGCCTTATTGGAAATCCGAAAACCATAATTTTAGAGTGTAAGAATGTGATTTGATCGAATTGAATCATGAAAGTCGTTTAAAATGGGAAAACTAGCCATATTCAGTCGTATTAGGACATTTTGGGCTTTTGCTGAGAAGAATACAATCGTGCGACTATAGTATATAGTCGTGCAAATCTATTCTGATAACTACAGTTGTGAGACTGTAACTAGAGTCGTGTGACTGTAGTTACGCAGGCAGCTTTCTGGATAATCATTTAAACACAAAAATGCAACCACAAATCACCACGAATCGAGTTTTAAGGCCTCTCAGACTTTACCTCTTTGATGTTCCAGTGTGTTTGATGACCAGAATTGGATTCGAACATCGAAATCCGCTTAGAACCTTACGAACATCCCGAAGTTCTCAAATACACGTCCCAAATTGATTTGAACAACCTGAAAACAACCCAAGCAAGTGATGAAGTGACTAGAAACTTACCCTTAATATATTTTCCAAGTGTTTTGATCCCTTTTCTCTCTTTTGTATTGGTTTTTGGTGATTTTCCCTTACTTTCTCCCACTTTCTCTCTCTAAACCCTATTTTCTCTCAATAGGATTCTCTCTAGCCTCCCAAATTAATCTTCCCCTTTTTCTTTTTGTTTTTGCCTCTTAACCCTAGGTTTTCCCCTATATAAAGTTATGATCTATTTAGGAAATTGCTAGATCAAAGTTATGATCTATTTAGGAAATTGCTAGATCAAAGACTAGAGTCGTACGACTCTAACTATAGTCGCACAACTGTTGTTACTACAGTCGTGCAACTGTAGTTGTGAAACTACAGCCACGCGGCTTTAAATAGAGCTTGCATGCTTGTAAGCAGACGACCTTTTAAGCAAAAGCAGAATGCGACGAAGCAAACCTGGGAAAAAGAAGAAGAACTTGTTTGTTTGATGTTTTCCAAGCAGTTTTGTATCTTGCTTAAAAAAACCATTGATTTGTTTGGAAATCCTTTTGTAGAAAACCTTTTTCTTTGAATGTTAATTTTTGGGAAAACTAGTTTTTACATTTTAGAAAATCCCATTTTATTACTTAAAGATCTCAAAACCTAAATTTCGAGACCAGTGACAGAGTCGCCACCCGGATCAGCTCATCCAGGAAATTCTAGTACAGCTCCCTACCGAGCATAGACTGCCGTACCTAATCTAGAGATTCAGGGTTTGGGTAACTTACCTATTCAACCTCAAACTTGCATTCATTTATAAGTTCATATGACAATATTTTACTCACTTAATTCTCTACCCATTTTTATCTTTTGTTATTAGCCTATGCTCATTTAGATGACAAAAAATAAATATCATAAAAGTAAAGTACAAAAAAATACACCATACATCCAAACCAAACCAAAAGGAAATAGAGGCCACTTATTACAACCCAAAAAGAGAAAAACTCTCACCCTCACCAATACAATCACCTAGAATACACGAATATTTAAAAAAGGCACAATCGCCGAAGAAACACGATAATCTATCGAATACATCCAAAATAAAAATAAGAAAAATAAAAGCTGCAAAAACAGATGGGTTAGCATAATTACATCACAAACACACATAAGACTTATATAGGATAGAATGGGGATTTTAGAAAATGGGAGCATACACTTAGGGGGTAACCGAGAAGTCCGGGCGACTTACTCGATTAGACCTGGAAAATCACTTTAGAAACGCCCTGTAGGTTTTATGCTTGAAAACATTTTGGAAAACGGTTTGGCTCAATTACATGCAAATTTCTCCATTTAGTGGGTCTGTTATCCTAGAACTCGGGGTTCTGTTCGTGGGGTTTCCTAATTCCAAACATCCATCTAAAGTCTAAAATAGTAAACACGTAAAAAATGGTTGGATTCTAAAGATATCATCACACGATGATGTCCGTGTGAGTCGTCCCGTGATTCTATCTCCTTCTAGGAATAATAGCCATGTGACTCTAGTTAGAGCCACGCAACTATAGCCACTATAGCCGTGCAGCTGTAGTATCTAGAACCCAAAATTGGTTTTCTTCGTTTTTGAAAATCAATGTTTTAATCGTTTTCAATGACTTCTAAAGACGTTGAAGAATCTGGGGGTCTGCTAAAGCTGGACAGTGGATTTGATTTGGATCGACCAACCTTAGATTTCAAAAATCAAAATCAAAGAAACCGAAAATCTCACATCAGCATTCTAGGAAAACCGAAAACCAAAATTTAGAATGTAACGGATGTGATTGGGACCGAAATAGTTCGTAACAGAACAAGCAAAATGGAAAACTGACTGCTTTTGGTCAATTTAGGGCTTTTTAGGTTTCTGCCCTAAAGAACACAATCGTGCGGCTGTAGTGGTACAGCCGCTCAGCTCTATTCTAAAGGATTACAGCCGCTTGGCTCTAGTTAGAGCCACACGACTATAATCAAATAGACAGTTCTAGATTTTTCACAAAAACACAAAAAATACACAGCAAAAACAATCAAAAACGGGTTTAAGGTCTCTCAGAGTTTACCTTATTGATGTTCCAGTGTGTTTGACTACAGGAAGTGGATTGGAAAATTTGAATCCGCCTAGAACCTCATAAATGCCTCTAAAACTTTGAATATGTGTCTCGAATCAATCCAAATATAACCCGAGGACAATCCCGAATGAACATGATATGACCAGGAACTCTCACCTTACTTGTTTCTACTCCGTTTTATGTGTTTTGCTTGCTGTTTCTGGTCTTTTCTGTTGTGTTTTCTTAGTTTTCCTAGCTTTTTCTCTCTTTTTTTATTCTTTTTTATTTCTCTCTGTAAAATCCTCTCCCTGTTGTGTGTTTCTGATTCTCCCCTTCTTGTGTCTTTTTTTGATCTTAAGAAAAAAAAACCTAAATCACGGCAGAGAATCCTCCTTAATTAAGGAGTTCTCTTTGCTATCAAATACTGGCTGGCTATTTAGGAAGAATTCTATCCACTCGATAGAGCCGCGTGGTTATAAGGTTACGGGCATGCGACTCTGGAATTATAGCCGTGCGCCTCTAATCAGAGCCATGACAGATTGTCCTAAATCCCACACTCACCTCTAAGCCCTCTAATCACTCGAAGGACCTTTCTCGGGATTTCGAATCAAGGACCGGTCTATTTTTAGAGCATTTGAGACATTCCAGGAAACATTCTGCTTGTTCTTAAGCCCGACTCACATTCATCAGTCTGATAGGTAGCATAGAATTCTCATCACAGAGGTCGGGAAAACTCGTGCTCACAATGCTTTAACTATAGCCTACACTTACACCTGAGCTTCCTATTCACTCCACAAACCTTTCTTGGGGTTTCAGATTGAGGACTCTTTTGAATTTTAGGCTGCTTGAGAACATTCTGGGCATTATTCTGCTTATTCTCAAATTCAACTCACGTTCATCTATCGAATAGGTAACAAAGGGTTTTCATCATAGAGGTTAGGAAAAACCCGTGTGCACAGGCTACCCCTCGTAGGATCAAAGTTGACATGGTTGGGCTATTGTGCTCGGTTCGAGTTTGGGCTCACGATAGAGAGAGCGATGGGAAAAGGAATAGAAAAGACCTGATGTCTTGGTCGTGTTGGTCCTCCATGGTGCTTGTGTCATGGGTGGAATGGTGTTGACTTCAGGGACTTGCCTGATTTGTGCTAGTTCAAGGACTTACTTTGGTTCCTTTGCGAAGCAGCGGTCTAGCCTGAGTTGATTTGATTTAGGGACTTGTTTTGATGTTTGTGCGAAACAGCAGTCTAGCCCAAGTTACGTTGATTCAGGGACTTGCTTAATTTCCTTTGCAATGCAGCGGTCTAGCCCGAGTTGAGTTGATTTAGGGACATGCTTCGGTTCCTTTGTGAAGAAGCGGTCTAGCCCGATTTGAGTTGATTCTGGGACATGCTTCAGTGTCTGTGCAAAACAACGGTCTAGCCTGAGTTGAGTCGATTCAAGGACATGCTTCGGTTCCTTTGTGAAGCAATGGTCTAGCCCGATTTGAGTTGGTTCAGGGACATGCTTCGGTTCCTTTGTGAAGCAGCAGTCTAGCTCGAGTTGAGTTGATTCAGGTACTTACCTTGGTGTCTGTATGAGGTAGCAGTCTAGCCCAAGTTGAGTTGATTCAGGGACTTGTTTCAATATCTGTGCGAAATAGTGGTCTAGCCCGAGTTGACTTGATTCAGGGACATGCTTCGGTTCCTTTGCAAAGTAGCGATCTAGCCCGATTTGAGTTGATTCAGGAACTTGTTTCGATGTCTGTACGAAATAGTGGTCTGGCCCGAGTTGAGTTGATTTAGGGACATGCTTTCGGTTCCTTGGTGAAGCAACGATCTAACCCTATTTGAGTTGATTCAGGGACTTGTTTTGATGTCTCTATGAAACAGCGGTCTAGCCCGAGTTGATCGAGGTTAGCTATAGGAGCTTTGGTTTGAAGTCAGTGAGAGTGCGTATTTATTCCTTGATCGATAATTTTGGAAAAAAAATTTTTGCCCCTTCGATCAAGAATAAATATGGATTGATTGTTCCGTCCTTGGATACCTGCAAGAAGCAAGAAATACCGTTCTTGGGATTACATCGATGTAAATGTGAATTTTGAAAATTAAGAAAAGTCTCTTACCTGAGATTTAGAGGATGCCCCAGTGTTCGGCTATTTCCGCTTTCGGAGAGCTTACGATTCGGGACAACCTGGTGTTGACCATAAGTACGTACTTGAGTTAGCATTGATGCATGTATATGTGTATGGTTCAAGTGTATGCATGTATATATCATGATGCTTCTGCTATTGGTCTTGGTGTCTATGCAAGTCCACAAACGGGATTTGTGACTTTCGATTTGCCTCAGTGGTGGTCCAAATGGTTTTCGGTGCTTCACCCGTGAGGGTTATCTTAATTGAGACCTGATTTATTTGGATTCCATGCATTTTAATTGCCCATCGAGACCAACAGATGCTCCTCCCTATTTCAGGTATGTTTCTATACCATGCTTACTTAGCCTGATTATCTCAATACCCTCCTGATCGATGAGTTATCATACAGATCTGGTTACTGGAGAAATTGAGTCTCTTGAGTATTCCTCCACCTTATCTGAGGTACACTCCGAGCATTGCTATTTATAACATGAATTCCATTCTATTTATCGTGGGCCTGGATGCAATAACCGACTGATGGATGTTTATATGTAATGGCACGATGTGTGCAATATGAACATCTAAGCAGAAAATTAAACATACATAATATCATTACGATGACATTAGATTGAGCATAATAGGGAAATTAAAAGTGACTTTGACTCTGAACATCACCCTCTTCTTGTTACCAACACATCCTTTTGGTTTTCCATGTTGGAAATTTTCTCTTTGTGATAACTTGCCTTTTTTTTAAATGGCCTGAAAATTCTACACAAGTATTCCTGCCAAGTTGATCTCTTTGTATTGGTCAACCTTAGTATTGGAAAGTGTGCCTTGACATGTTCATCGAAGGTTGTGAGAACATCACCCCTGATGATATCCGATGGTTTGGCCTTTACCTGTCCTTAGTATTAGGAATTTGTATTTGGGAGTAAAATGCTTCGTCAGATATGGTTCGCTGCATGCTGTAATTTGTATGTGGACATTTATGCACTGACATGATGTATGCATATTGAACATTGAAATAGAATATAAAACATCCATGACATAATGAATATGGATGCATTAGGAAAATCCAAACTGTGGCTCTGGTTTTGATCAATTCCCCTTTGTGTTACCAACATGTCCTTTTGGTTTTCCACATTGGAGACTTTTTTTTTAGGTATCAGCATGGACTGACGCATGGTATTTCGATATCCTTCATCCTAGGCTTTTTCTCTTTGTGAGGTTCATTCTTTGGGTCTCAAGTTTACAACCCTCCCTTTGATGTAACACCGAGTTTACTCTGAAGGTATTTCATTTGTTACCCTACCAACTTGGCATACACGGATCTCTGTTTCTTGAGCAGTTTCTGGAATTTGAGTGATAATCACTCCTTCATTTTTTGCTCCTGGTGTAGGGAGTTGTATGATGATCCTTTGATTTGTGGTGTTTGGATATCAAATTGTCCTTGCATCATTTGCATTATCTGTTTCCCACCTTGGACCCCAACGGCATCATATTGGACAGCTTCAATTGTCTTAGGTCACACCTTTTATGGCGAAAAGAGAAAACTAGGTGAGATAACTCCGATGAAATTGTTCTAGGTTCGAGCTTATGAAGGGAATGGAGTAATGAAATGACATGGGTGATGTAGTATGGTAATTTAAGCATGAGAAGAAATTGGTTTTCTTTTTCGAGGTATCACAATAGAAGGTGTCAGGACTCTCATATATCAAAGAATCGTGGCCGATTTAAGGAATGGGTTGGTTATGACTTTGATAGGGAACTGAGGCTGCAAACTTGGACGCCATTGGGGTCAACATCTACTATGTCTTAATAGCAAGGACTTCAAACAACAAGTCGATCAATGGTTGAATGACCTATTGAGATACCGCTTTTTTTTCTTTTTTTTTTTTACCTAAGAAAGAAACTAAACCCAAGCCATAGCCACCTTTAGGTTTTCCTGCTGCATTTAAATTCATACATGTCATGTGTGTTTAATATGCCTTTTTGGATAAACAATGCATGCGTAATGTTATGTACACATGAATGTAATAAGAACAAGATAATACATGCACTACGACCATGAATTGGCTCTAGGTTTTAACACATCGGAGATTTTGAAGAATTCGAAATTTAGCTTTAGAGTTTTGACACAAAGGTACCTTCTCGGATAGGGAATTACACTTGGGGTTTCATTTTGTCATTTAATTTTGAGGTTCAACAGTAGCTTTTGGCTTGGAATGGTTTAGGTATCATGTGTGCTGCTCAAATTGAAACTCTAGAGCGGGATTGATAGCATCTTGAATTGTGATTTGTAAGGATTGTTGATCTTGGTTGGTGAATGACTCGGCAGAGATAATGCCATTCTGTATTTATTTATCTCATAAACTCACTTTTTAAGAGAGAGTTCGATCAGAGCCAGATTCACTTTTAGGTTCCCTGTAGTACTTAGATCGATGTCATGCATTTTAGTATTATTTGTGTTGGATATGTCTTTTCAGATGATCAAATGCATGCGTAATGCCATGTACATGTAATCATCACATGAGTAAAAAGATAACAAACTACATTGCATTCAGAATAAGTTCAATATACCTTACAAAAAAAGGAGTTCCCTATAAGAAGGAAGTCCCTAAAAGGTGTTGATCTCATAGAATCTGATTATTTTCCGATTAGTCACCATTTCAGCTCCAGTGCCCCTGCCCCACTCTTATCAAATCAGACCTTGTAGTTCTTCATCATATTCTTTTCCTCGAGAAGTTTGAGGAGTTTCTTTGGAAGCTTCTTTGATTGTCCTGGGTCATCCATCAAAGTCAGATGAGATCTTTAATTTTCCTTTGTCAATTAGCTTCTGAATCTCATCCCTTAAACCTAAACATTCTTTGGTTTGAAGGCCTCTCATCGTATGATAACTGCAGAAATTACTCTTATGTGCTTCTTTTGGTTCCAAAAATGGCCTGACACTCTACAGCAGACCCTCCTTTCTGCACTCGTAAAATAATTTGGTTAACAAGTAGGGCCATGGGGAGATGCCTTTTCTGGTACCTTTGGTAGGTGGGTTTCAAGCATGTCATGGAATGGAGTCGTTGTTGACATTGGTGTTGAAGGGCCCCTTCAGTTCTAATTCATTGGTCAACCCTTGAACACCCTTTTGAAAGATCTGATCTAGGGAAGCCGTCTTAGGGAGTATCATGTGATTATTTTAGCTTTCGATCCAAGTATGGTGCCCCCAAGAGGCTATTGCAACATCTTCTTTTAGAAAGCTTACGAATTCCCTTGATTTAAGAAAGTGTAGCAGTTGTGCTATAGTCCTCACAGTGATTGGAGGTGATTCCACATCCATGTTCAGCCCTGGTAGACCTAAGTCTCGATAAGAGGACTTTTCAAGGTGTCGGGAATGAGCATCAGTAACCTGGGCATTCTACTTCTCGCTAGGCGTTGGTATTTGCACATGCCATATTGCTTTTTTTTCTTCGAGCTCCGCCACTTTTGCTTCCAATTTGCTGCCAATCTCTCTACTCTGCCAAAGTTATCCCCTAGCATTTCTCTTAGCATTGATGTCACTTCTTCCCTGACTGCCTTTCGAAATCATGGTGAAGTGACATAGTCCTCCACAACGTCTATCATGCTATTAAAGTTCACTGAATTGGTCATCCCCTCCTTATGGACTTTTGCTGAAATATTGACTCCTTCTGCCAAATTCGGCTCTGATCCCGACACTACTTGTGAACCTGACTTCATCATTTTTTGATTCTAACTTTGGTGGTTGAACTTGATTGATGGCTTCCCCAATGGTCCTTTCTTGAAATCTTACCCCTCTCCCTGATAGGAACACCTGTTAGTGTCGATGGGCAGGTGCCTGAAAAATATTAAATAGAGGATGATGTATGCATGAGTGTATGTTGTGATGTGTGCATGGGGAATAACATGAATGAGACAAACTACCTTGTGATAAGTATGTATGAATGGTGAGTTGCATATGAGATGTCATGTAATGTCATGTCATGTTATATTCTTCTGAACCACCCAAATGTATGCAAAATCAAGAACAGAAATGCACAAATGTAATGAATGCCTCTGAGATGGTCACAGATTAGGGCAAGGTATGGCGTATAAGTATACACCAAGTAGATAAAATGACACGCGGGGTGTCCATAAATTGAAGCAAGATGATACTTGCGAGTGACTTGAAATAAGGTGCACAACTATACACCCAGGGAATAAAATGACATGCGAGGTGTCGATAGATCGAAGCAAGATGATACTTGTGAAGAAACTTGAAATAAGGTGCATAATTATACACCTGGGGAATAGAATGACACGCGGGGTGTCCATAGATTGAAGCAAGGTGATACTTGTGAAGGAACTTGAAATAAGGTGCATGACTATACACTCGGGGAATAAAATGACACATGGGGTGTCCACAGATCGAAGCAAGATGACACTTGCGAAGGAACTTGAAATAAGGTGCATGATGTTGGAAATGCCCTAGTCCCGAGGCATTGGTCCTTGTATTTGTATTATACATTTATTGGATTTATGTATTATACTCATTTGTGTTTTTAATAAAGGCATCAATTCATTTATTATATTTATCTTAGGCAATGTATTAAATGAAGTATCCAATGGACATATCTATATCCATGATGACAAGTGTCATGCACTTGGCAGTAAGACCAAGGATAGGGTAAACGATATGACCATGAATAGATCCGTAGTCTATTCCAGTCATGGGAATGAATGGAACAAGAGACTATCATTAACCTGGTTATATGGCGGTGTCTTACTAGTCATTGGACATGGAATGTCAACCAAGTTAATGGGTACATGCACGGGGGCATGGTACTGGATAGATCCACCAAACGAGTAATCCAGATGGTATAGTATCACAAGTGATTCTCGTGTAGTACTTATATGGATCCTTTGACCTGATCATATGATGGTGTTACATGTGAGGTCGCATACTTAGGGGTACGCCTAAAGGGCCTGTAATAGGGTGCCAAGTATGGGTACTTTCGGGTATGTCACTTAGCATGGTAATGCTATGGATATGCAGAAGGGATTTGTCACTCAGTAGTCCACTGGGAAGATATCACCGGCCTCTTGATGAATGTAACCGATAAGAGTGTGGCCACACCCAAACAGGTGGGAACTTGTTTGTGAGCTTCAGTGCATTCGGGATCAAGTTAATGTCCGACACAAAAGAGGGTGATCAATCCATGCCTCTGTGTTAGACACCGATATCAATGACATGGGATGTACAAGTTTAAACTACAGGTTTATGATAACAATTAGACTGCAATCTCCATCTTAATTGGGGCTGCAGTGGCTTGCTAGAGCCTAACTGCAGTCTGCGGGCCAAAGGCCCGCTGCCAACATAAAGATGGGCCCACGGGATCGTACACATAGAACGACTGAACACAGACTTAAGGAATCATATGTATACTTGGAGTATACACTATGGAGAGAGAGATGTATATATGTTAATTATATTATAAAGATCAATTGGATTAATCCTAATAATAGAATTAACATATTCAATTGGCTCTTCGTAATTAATTGGATTAATTATGAGATTATTTCCTAGGTGGAAATATTCATATGCATAGGTTTACATATGATTTTATTTTGTGGAGATTTAATTTTAATTTGAAGGATTAAATTAATTGGTCAAACTAATTTTAATTCAAATGTAAATAATATATTAATTGGTGTAATATATTAAATACATGGGTATATTAAAATTGGGCTTGAAATTAATTTAAACCAGAATAGTTAAAATTAGACTGGGCCTAAATTAAAAGATGGAAGCCTACACAGAGTGAATGGAGCCAAGCTGGGCCTGAATTCCCCTAGGGGAATTTGGCCACCCTAGGTATAAAAACCTAGGGTGAAAATTTTGGCCAACCTAAGTGAAGCAGTAAGAGAGATAGCCGAAATTCCTAGCCCCCTCTCACCATAGTTTTTGTTCAACCAACGCTAGCACGGGTCGTATTCGTTAGGCGTTCGTGTACGAAAACGAGGAGGGAATCTAATTTGATTTCTGCAGTCTTCATCCATCTCTTGAAAGAGATATTCCTAGTAAGAATTTAATCTCTTTCTATTATAATTTTAAGTTTTACAATTTCCACTTCAATTGCTCCTGGGACTGGATTTGAGGAAATCATCGTGTTCTTCTACTTTTATCAGGTGATTTCCGGTGAAAAATCCCAACAGTGGTATCAGAGCAGGCTTTTGATCCGTGGAAATTGTTTAATTGGTTGAATCCCATGTTTTAAAATTGGAGGTTTTTTTTTATTGGGATTCTTGGTTTGGGTTTAAGATTTTCCCCATTTGTTTTGTACAATTGAAATTAAATTTGCATATAGGTTTATGTTAGTTTAATTTAATTGTATGTTTTGGAATTCTTGGTGAATTTCTTTTTGTTGATGCATGGAATATTTGGTTGATATTTTTTTATTATTATTTCTGTTTTAATAAAAAAAAATCTGGCTCCTGGGGTGCGGGGATGCCGGCGGCAGCTGCACGCGGGGAGAGCGGCGGCGGCAGCCGCTGCCTGCTGCTGTGCCAGCAGCAGTAGCCATGCAAGCAGCTGCTGCCGCTGGTTCCAGCAGCAGCCGCTGGGTGGCAGCTGCTGCTGCTAGGGCAACTCCGTTGCCCTAGCTGCAGCGGGCCAGGCCTAGTATTTTGGATTTGGCGGGTCTTGGGCCCGGGGCCCAGTTTTGAAATTTTAATTGGTTTTAAAATTCGTGTGTTTAAATTTATGCAATTTAAATGCGTGTGGTTTCTTGAATGAAATTTTATTTTATTCATGTGATATTAATTTTGGAAATTAATATGGTTAATTGAAATTGTTCGGGTAATTTTCGCACAATTACTTGGACGGCTGAATTGGACCCATGGTTTCCCAATTCTAGTGGGAGCAGTTGGACTGCCTGGGCTAGAGGCCCAAAGCCCGTTAAGGGTTAGAACCATGGTGGGCCAAAATTGGCGATTTCTATATAATGGCTTGGACATAATTGAAATGGGCTTAAATCATGCATTATAACATGCTTATGAATTATATGTATTGGATGCATATGTATGATTAAATGTTTGTATGGTTGGATGCTATTGGGCCTTGTACAAGATGGGTTGTATTTTTCTTTTTGGGTAAATACGGCCTGCGTGTCGTTTTTCTTTTTTAATGTAATTTTATTTTATTCAACTATTATAAAATTTGTAAAAGAAGAAGCCCATGGAGTGGCAAGCCCAAGTGGAGGTGCAAGCCCAAGTGGAGGTGCAAGCCAGAAGGAAAAGATGGAGGCCCACCTGATATTCATTTCTAGTATAGGTTTACTAGAATAATATTAGGATGTAATATAGGCCCATAGCAATTCATTTTACTTTTATTTAATTATGCTTTATGTTTATTTGCATGTATGAATGTATGATCCAATAGCATTTCACCCGCCTTATGTATGTAAGCCGTTATAAATTAAATCTAATAACCAAATGGAATTACTAAGTCGCTTAAAAGTGCTTCCCTCATTCAAAACCGACTCGAAGTGGGAATAGGCCAGTTGTAGACCATGCCCTCGCAGGATACACTGGAGTATTGTCACTTTGTATTGGGTTAGAGTATGGGATACTCTAACACTTGAATGGAGGTTTTGACTTAGCGTGGGTAGTAGGATTCTCCTGGCCCTAAGCACAGATGGGTAAGTGCCAACAAGCCCATCAAGCCGAGAGTCCCTAGGTTGGGATTGGACGGCGTTCCTACCTAAATAGTTAAGGTATAGTTGTACCAAACCCTCGTTTGGCTATATCTTGATGAAATATGGATCTCAGCCCATGAGCCCAACAACTCGGTTTAAATTAATAACATGATTCATTATTAATTTCATATGGGAATAATAAATTAAAGTCCTTTATTAACATTCTCTATGTTTTTCTGTGTAGAAACTCTTAAATGGGAAACAATAATACCTTATCACTGCGATCTATTCTTAAAAAGGACAAGCTTTCCGGTCCTAACTTTTTAGACTGGTCTAGGAACTTAAGGATTGTTCTAAGAAAAGAGTCAAAAGAGTATGTACTGGAAAGGCCTGTGCCGGCTGCGCCTCAAGGATGTAATCCACCGGCTGCCCAGCTGGAGGAATACGAGATGCATGTCAAGGACAATAGGGATGTGACATGCCTTATGTTGGCCTGTATGGTTCCCGAGCTGCAAAAATAGTTTATGGACCATCAAGCCTATGCTATGATAACAACTCTAAATGAAATGTTTCAGGAGCAAGCTCGTCAGGAAAGGTACCTGACCAATAAGGCATTCCACTCTTGTAAGATGGGGGCCGGAACATCTGTGAGCGCACACGTGCTCAAGATGAAGGGCTATTTGGACACTTTGGCCCATCTCGGATCGCCTATCTCTCAAGAGTTGGTGGTGGACACAATCCTCGCATCCTTGCCGGATTCTTATGATCAGTTCATCCTGAACTACAATATGCAAGGGATGAACCGTACTGTCAATGAGCTGCATGGGATGCTTAAGCTCACCGAGCAGTCGATCAAGAAGACTTCGCCGGTGCTGCTGGTCAACAAAGGGAACCCCCCTGTTGCCAAGGGTAAGGCCAAGGAAAAGGCCAAGGCCGAGGCCAAGAAAGCCAAGGCTAAGAAGGCCAAGGCCTAACGCATGGCCCAGCAGAAGGCAGGTCCTGAAGATGTCTGTTTCAGGTGTAGACAGGCGGGCCATTGGAAGAGATCAAGTCCCAGGCTGATGGGAGAGCAAAGAAGGGGCTAAGGTGCGTCCTCTTCAGGCATTTATGTTATAGATGTTAACCTTACTGTTTCAACATCCTGGGTATTGGCTACTGGATGTGGTTCTCACATTTGTTGCAATGTGCAGGGACTTAAGAACAGAAGGTCACTGGGGTCGGGAGAGATGGACTTGCGGGTCGGGAATGGAGCAAGGGTTGCTGCCATAGAATCAGCGAATACCACCTTGTGATGCCCAGTGGATTGGTTTTGATTTTGGAACATTGTTACTTTGTACCTGCTATGTGTAGGAATATTATTTCTGTATCAATGTTGGATATTTCTGGATTTAATTTCACTATTTCTAATGGTAGAATTTTAATATCTAGAGAGGGATTATTTTATGGAGATGCTCTATTAAATAATGGCCTATATATCCTGGACTTAAATGAAACCAATCATATCTATAACATAAACACTAAAAGGGTTAAGCTTAACGAACTTAATCCTGTCTACCTAGGGCATTGTCGTCTCGGCCATATAAACGAGAAGCGCATTGCTAGACTTCACAAAGCTGGAGTCCTAGGGTCATTTGACTTGGAGTCAATTGATACATGCGAATCATGTTTACGAGGCAAGATGACAAAGGCGCCTTTTAGCAAGAAGGCTGAAAGGGCCATTGGCTTATTGGACCTAATAAATTCAGATGTATGTGGACCTATGAGCGCAGCGACCGGAGGTGGGCATCTATACTTCATCACGTTCACGGATGATTTTAGCAGATATGGCTATGTCTATCTGATGAAACACAAGTCCGAGACCCTTAATAGGTTCACAAAATTTAGGAACGAGGTACAAAACCAGCTAGGCAGGAATATCAAAAACCTTCGGTCGGACCGAGGTGGTGAGTATATGAGCCTAGACTTTGACTCATACTTGAGAGAGCATGGAATAGTTCCACAGCTCACTCCTCCCGGAACACCACAATGGAATGGGGTGTCTAAACAGAGGAATAAGACCTTGTTGGACATGGTCCGCTCAATGATGAGTCAAGCATCTCTCCCAATTAGTTTCTGGGGACATGCCCTCGAGACAGCAGCTCTCATCTTAAACAATACTCCGACTAAGGCAGTGGAAAAGACCCATATTAGATATGGATGGGGTAGGAGCCCAATGTGTCTTTCCTAAGGATTTGGGGATGTGAAGCACATGTCAAGAAATTGACTAGTGGCAAGCTGGAGCCCAAAACCGATAAATGCCTGTTTGTGGGCTACCCTAGGGAAACCAAAGGGTATTACTTCTACAACCCCGCCGAGAACAAGGTGTTCGTGGCAAGGAAGGGGGTCTTTCTAGAAAAGGAGTTCCTTTCCAAGAAAGATAGTGGGAGCAATGTTGAACTCAGGGAAGTTCAAGGTCCACAAGCTCCTGAAGAGGATAACTCGGAGGCCCAGGTGGAGCTTCCACAAGTGGAAGCACCGACCCAGGCCATATAAGAACCTAGAAGGTCTGGTAGGGATCGTCGGGAACCGGAGAGGTATGGTTTCCTCGTTACCGATGATCAAACTCTTCTCATCTGGGATGAGGAAGAATCCAAAACCTACCAGGAGGCTATGGCTAGCCCACAGTCTACGAATTGGCGTAAAGCCATGGAGGCAGAAATGCAATCTATGTACGATAATCAAGTTTGGAACTTGGTTGATCCACCTCCGGGTGCTAAGGTAATAGGTTGCAAGTGGTGCTATAAGCTGAAAGCTAATGATACCTTCAAGGGACGTCTGGTTGCAAAGGGTTTCAGACAAGTCCAAGGAATAGACTATGATGAAACTTTCTCACCAATAGCCATGCTCAAATCCATCAGGATACTACTGGCCATAGCCGCATGGTATGACTATGAGGTGTGGTAGATGGATGTCAAAACCGCTTTCCTTAATGGAAAGCTACTCAAGGTTGTGTACATGACACAACCTCGAGTAGCTTTCCATTAAGGAAAGCGGTTTTGACATCCATCTACCACACCTCGTAGGACACAACCTCGAGTAGCTTTCCATTAAGGAAAGCGGTTTTGACATCCATCTACTCGAGGTTGTGTACATGACACAACCTGAGGGTTTTGTTGATCCAAAGTATCCGGGAAGGGTATGCAAACTTCAAAGGTCCATTTATGGACTGAAGCAAGCATCCCGAAGTTGGAATCTAAGATTCAATGAGGCCATAAAGGAATATGGCTTCATACAGAATCAAGATGAGCCTTTTGTGTATAAGAGGACTAGTGGGAGCATTGTCACATTCTTGGTACTTTATGTAGACAACATCCTGCTCATTGGAAGTGACATACCTACACTGCAAGGGGTAAAGCAGTGGCTGAGTAAGTGCTTCACAATGAAGGACTTAGGCGAGGCTTAGATGATCCTAGGGATCAGGATCTACAGGGATAGATCAAATTGGCTTCTGGGCCTAAGTCAGACTTCGTACATTGACAAAGTTCTGAAAAGGTTCAGCATTGACCAGGCCAAGAAAGGTTTCTTGCCAATGGGCCATGGGCTGAAACTTAGTAAGAAACACTGTCCTAAAACAAGGGAGGACAGGGAGAACATGAAATTGGTTCCGTATGCTTCGGCTATAGGATCAATTATGTATTCCATGTTATGTACGAGACTTGATGTCGCCTTTGCAATTAGTATGACGAGCCAGTACCAGCAGGATCCCGGGGAGGATCACTGGAAAGCTGTCAAGGTGATCCTCGAGTACCTTAACCGGACTAAGGATAGCTTCTTAGTGTATGGTGGTCAGGAAGTGCTATCAGTTACTGGGTATACTGATGCGAGCTTCCAGACCAACCAGGATGAGTACCAGTCACAGTTTGGGTATGTATTTTTGCTGAATGGTGGTGCTATAAGCTGGAGGAGCTCAAAGCAGCCAACCATAGCAGACTCTACAACAGAAGCTGAGTACATCGTTACGTGTGATGCGACTAAGGAAGCTGTGTGGATAAAGAAGTTTATCACTGAGTTAGGAGTAGTGCCAACTATCCAGGACCTAGTTGATATCTTCTGTGACAACAATGGGGCTGTTGCACAAGCTAAGGAGCCCCGGTCACACAAGAACACAAAGCACGTGCTCAGAAAGTTTCACCTCATACGAGAAATCACGGAGAGAGGTGACATTGCATTGCACAAAGTGGACACCGAGGATAATGTCGCAGATCCGTTGACCAAGGCACTGGCTCAGCCCAAGCATGAGGGTCATACTAGGTCTATAGGGATTAGGTCCATGCCTAGTTGGAGCTAGTGCAAGTGGGAGATCCGTATTCATGAGTGTCATGCACTTGGCAGTAAGACCATGGATAGGGTAAACGATATGACCATGAATAGATCCGTATTCTGTTAGAGTCATGGGAATGAATGGAACAAGAGACTATCATTAACCTGGTTGTATGGCGGTGTCTTACCGGTCATTGGACATGGAATGTCAACCAAGTTAATGGGTACATGCACGGGGGCACGGTACTGGATAGATCCACTAAATGAGTAATCCACATGGTATAGTATCAGAAGTGATTCTTGTGTAGTACTTGTATGGATCCTTTGACCTGATCATATGATGGTGTTACATGTGAGGTCGCATACTTAGGGGTACGCCTAAAGGGCCTATAATAGGGTGCCAAGTATGGGTACTTTCGAGTATGTCACTTAGCATGGTAATGCTATGGATATGGAGAAGGGATTTGTCACTCAGTAGTCCACTGGGAAGATATCACTGGCCTCTTGATGAATGTAACTGATAAGAGTGTGGCCACACCCAAACAGGTGGGAACTTGTTTGTGAGCTTTAGTGCATTCGGGATCAAGTTAATGTCCGACACAAAAGAGGGTGATCAATCCATGCCTCTGTGTTAGACACCGATATCAATGATATGGGATGTACAAGTTTAAACTACAGGGTTATGATAATAGTTAGACTGCCATCTCCATCTTAATTGGGGGCTACACTAGCTTGCTAGAGCCCAACAGCAGTCCGCTGCCAACATAAAGATGGGCCCACGGGATCGTACACATAGAACGACTGAACACAGACTTAAGGAATCATATGTATACTTGGAGTATACACTATGGAGAGAGAGGTGTATATATGTTAATTATATTATAAAGATCAATTGGATTGATCCTAATAATAGAATTAACATATTCAATTGGCTCTTCATAATTAATTAGATTAATTATGAGATTATTTGCTAGGTGGAAATATTCATATGTATAGGTTTACATATGATTTTATTTTGTGGAGATTTAATTTTAATTTGAAGGATTAAATTAATTGGTCAAACTAATTTTAATTCAAAAGTAAATAATATATTACTTGGTGTAATATATTAAATACATGGGTATATTAAAATTGGGCTTGAAATTAATTTAAACCAGAATAGTTAAAATCAGACTGGGCCTAAATTAAAAGATGGAAGCCCGCACAAAGTGAATGGAGCCAAGCTGGGCCTGAATTCCCCTAGGGGAATTCAGCCACCCTAGGTATAAAAACCTAGGGTGAAAATTTCGGCCAACCTAAGTGAAGCACTAAGAGAGATAGCCGAAATTCCTAGCCCCCTCTCACCATAGTTTTTGTTCTTCCAACGCTAGCACGGGTCGTGTTCGTTAGGCATTCGTGTATGAAAACGAGGAGGGAATCTAATTTGATTTCTGCAGTCTTCATCCATCTCTTGAAAGAGATATTCCTGATAAGAATTTAATCTCTTTCTATTATAATTTTAAGTTTTATAATTTCCACTTCAATTGCTCCTGGGACTGGATTTGAGGAAATCATCGCGTTCTTCCGCTTTTATCGGGTGATTTCGGGTGAAAAATCCCAACACGTGACTATACACCCGGGGAATAAAATGACACGTGGGGTGTCCACGGATCAAAGCAAGATGATACTTGCGAAGGAACATGAAATAAGGTGCATGACTATACACCTGGGGAATAAAATGACACGCGGGGTGTCGACAGATTGAAGCAAGATGATACTTGTGAAGGAACATAAAATAAGGTGCATAATTATACACCCGGGGAATAGAATGACATATGAGGTGTCCACAGATCGAAGCAAGATGATACTTGTGAAGGAACTTGAAATAAGGTGCATAATTATACACCTGGGGAATAAAATGACACGCGGGGTGTCCTGTTGGGATTCGTCATCGGAAAAATAACATGGCGCAACGGAAAATACACTGTTTAAAATTTCTTAGAATCCACCTATCATGTCCAATTACCATTGATTAGAATAAAACCAAATTGAATCAACAGAGATTAATTTACCGGATTCGTCTCTTCTAGAGACTGTTGCAGGATCGTTTCTTGAAACTGTGATCTCCAAAGTCTAGTGCACGACCAACTATCGAGCAGGAACTGGTGCTAGCCGAAAAAATGAAGGAATGGAGGTTTAATGCTGGGATTTTCGGCTATTTTGGGGCTGCTCTTGGTGGCTGAAATTTCGAGCAATTAATTAGGGTTGAATTAGGTTTTTCTTCCTTAGGTGTGCCCTTATATAGACACCATGTCTAATTGGGTTTTAATTTGGATAATTAAACCCAAGCCTACTAGGATTATAATTACATAAATAAACTTTAATTAAAAAGTATATACTATGTAATTTAATTCCATTTGACTAAATTTAATTACCCCTAAATAAAATTAAATCACACTTAAGTAAATACAATATATGTATTTAATTTTCCTACTTAGGAAAATTATTTAATTATTTGTTTACTTTATGTAATTCAATTAATTGATAAATTAATTAATTACATTATGTAAACTTATTTAATAAATTAAATTCAACCAAATGTTAATCAATTACCTAGACACCGAATGTCAACTAATTAATTAACGCATTCCTTCCAATGTACATTATATGTACAATTTCTATAAGTTCCGGCTCAGTTGATCTATGTGCACGATCCTATGGGTCTGTCTTTTTGTTGGCAGTAGGCCCAAGGCCCACAGACTGTAAGTGGGTTCTAGTAAACCATTATAGCCCCCAATTAAGACAGGGATGCAGCAGTCTTTAGAAGACACTCACCCGATAGTAATCTCACAGTGTCCTTTGCCTAACGATATCGATATGAATAAACAAGAGGCATGGTGTCCGCCATCCCCTTTTGTTGTTTATTATATTTCTTGATCTTGAGTTGACTAATTAATCAAATAAGCATCCAACTTATTTGGGTATGGCCATACACTTATCAGTCCCACTCATCAATTGGCCAATGATATCATCTCGGTGTCACCCGAGTGGCAATTTTATCACTTCATCATCAATATCAATATGTTCACCTGTCCACCCAATCATACCCATATTTAGCATCCTTTTACAGACCTATTAGGCATATGTCAAAGTGAACCGGATTCCATATTGATATTATAATGAAATCTGGTCTGAGGACAAAAGAGACCTACTCAAGAAAGACCTATGACGCGACAACCATGTGGCTTTCTTGTGTGGATCGATCTAGTCCCATGTCAACAACATGTACCTATATTCATGACTGACTATACAAGTACTATGGCTAGTTAAGAACTGCCATACAGTCATCGAATATACAAGTTTGTGGTTCTATTAGTTCCCACGATTAGAACAGAACTGGGAGAGGTTTTATGATTATCAATCAATGGATACTCTACTCATATGATAGGATAAGATATAAATGAAATAGATTAATTGCCTTATTAATGTGACACAAATAATGTATTCATACAATGAGTCTTAATGTATAATACAAAATACAAGAATCCAATGCCCTAAGAACTAGGGCACACCAACAATCTCCCACTTGCACTAGTTTCAAGTGGGCATTGCCCTAATTCCTATAGATCTGATATGACCATCGTGCTGTGTCTGTAGCAATGCTTTGGTCAATGGATCAACAACATTATTCTTGGTGTCAACCCTTTGCAATGATATGTCACCTCTGTTCACGATCTCCTGAGTGAGGTGAAACTTTGTAAGCACATGTTTGGATCTCTTGTGTGACCGGAGCTCCTTAGCTTGTGTAATGGCCCCATTATTGTCACAAAAAAACCTCAACTGGGTCTAGGATAGTGGGTACTACTCCCAACTCGGTTATGAATTTCTTGATCCAAACTGCTTCCTTTGCAGCTTCGCATGCAGCTATGTACTCAACTTCCGTTGTAGAGTCAGCAATGGTGGCCTGCTTTGAGGACCTCCAACTAATGGCATCGCCATTCAGGAGAAAAACATAACCAGACTGTGACTGGTTCTCATCCTCATCGGTCTCAAAGTTTGCATCATAGTAACCTGACACTACTAGTTCATCTTGACCTCCATACACTAAGAAAGCATCCTTAGTCCGATTAAGGTACTTTAGGACTGCCTTGACAGCCTTCTAGTGTTCCTCCCCAGGGTCTGACTGGTACCATCTAGTCATACATAGTGTAAATGCGACATCAGCTCTTGTGCATAACATGGAGTACATGATGGTGTTGGGATTCGTCATCGGAAAAATAACGTGGCGCATCGCAAAATACACCGTTTAAAATTTCCTAGAATCCACCTATCGTGTCCAATTACCATTGATTAGAATAAAAACAATTTGAATCAAGAGAGATTAACTCACCGGATTCCTCTCTTCTAAAGACTGCTGCAGAATCGTTTCTTGAAACTGCGATCTCCAAAATCCGGTGCACGATCAACTATTGAGCGGGAACTGGTGCTGGTCGAAGACACGAAGGAATGGATGATTAATGCTAGGATTTTCGGCTGTTTTGGGGCTGCTCTTGGTGGATGAAATTTCCAGCAATTAATTAGGGTTGAATTTAGTTTTTCTTCCTTAAGTGTACCCTTATATAGACACCTTGTCTAATTGGGTTTTCATTAGGTTAATTAAACCCAAGCCTAATAGGATTATAATTACATAAATAAACTTTAATTAAAAAGTAGATACTATGTAATTTAATTCCATTTGGCTAAATTTAATTACCCCTAAATAAAATTAAATCACACTTAAGTAAATACAATACATGTATTTAATTTTCCTACTTAGGAAAATTATTTAATTAATTGTTTACTTTACGCAATTCAATTAATTGATAAATTAATTAATTACATTATGTAAACTTATTAATTAAATTAAATTCAACCTAATGTTAATTAATTACCTTGACACCGAATGTCAATTAATTAATTAACACATTCCTTCCAATGTACATTACATGTACAATTTCTGTAAGTTCCGGCTCAGTTGATCTATGTGCACAATCCTATGGGTCTGTCTTTATGTTGGTAGTAGGCCCAAGGCCCATAGACTGTAAGTGGGTTCTAACAAACCATTACAGCCCCCAATTAAGATAGAGATACAGCAGTCTTTCGAAGACACTCATCCGGTAGGAATCTCATAGTGTCCTTTGCCTAACGATATCGATATGAATAAACAAGAGGCATGGTGTCCGTCATCCTCTTCTGTTGTTTATTATATTTCTTGATCTTGAGTTGATTGATTAATCAAATAAGCACCGACTTACTTGGGTATGGCCATACACTTATCAGTCCCACTCATCAAGTGGCCAATGATATCATCTCAGTGTTAACCCGAGTGGCAATTCCGTCACTTCATCATCAATATCAACATGTTCACCGGTCCACCGAGTCATACCCGTATTTAACATCCTTTTATAGACCTGTTAGGCGTATGTTAAAGTGAACTGGACTCCATATTGATATTATAATAAAATCTGGTCTGAGGACAAAAGAGACCTACTCAAGAAAGACCTATGACATGACAACCATATGGATTTCTTATGCAGATCGATCCAGTCCCATGTCAATGACATGTATCTATATTCATGACTGACTATACAAGTACTATGGCTAGTTAAGAACTGCCATACAGTAATCAAATATACAAGTCCATGGTTCTATTCGTTCCCATGATTAGAACAGAACTGGGATAGGTTTTATGATTATCAATCAATGGATACTCTACTCATATTATAGCACAAGATATAAATGAAATAGATTAATTGCCTTTCTTAATGTGACACAAATAATGTATTCATACAATGAGTCTTAATGTATAATACAAAATACAAGAATCCAATGCCCTAAGAACTAGGGCACACCAACAGATGGATCCTATAGCAATGCATAAGGGATCTTTTCCATGCTCTCCCAGTCCTTCTTTGTTTTAGGACCATCTTTCTTACTCAGCTTCAACCCATGGTGCATAGGTAAGAATCCTTTCTTTGCCTTGTCCATGCTAAATCTTTTCAAAACCTTGTCTATGTACGTGGCCTGACTTAGGCCTAGAAGCCGATTGGATCTATCTTAGTAGATCCTGATCCCTAAGATCGTCTCAACTTCGCCTAAGTCCTTCATTACGAAGCACCTACTCAACCACTACTTAACCCCTTGTAGTGTTGGTATGTTGCCTCCAACGATAAGGATGTCATCGACATATAGCACTAGGAAGGTGGAAATGCTCCCACTAACCATCCTATACACACGAGCTTATAAGAATTCTGTGTGAAGTCATATTCTGTAATGGCCTCATTGAATCTCTGATTCCATGACCTCGATGCTTGCTTCAATCCATAAATCGATCTTTGAAGCTTGCATACCTGGTTTGGATACTTTGGATCGATAAAACCCTCAGGTTGTGCCATGTATACATCCTCGAGTAGCTTTCCATTAAGGAAAGTGGTCTTAACATCCATCTGCCATATCTCATAATCGTACCATGCAGCTATGGCTAGTAGTATCCTAATGGATTTGAGCATAGGAACTGGTGAAAAGGTTTCATCATAGTCAATTCCTTGAACTTGCCTGAATCCTTTTGCCACCAATCGCCCCTTGAAAGTGTTGCCGGCCTTTAACTTGAGACACCACTTGCAACCTATCACCTTAGCACCCGGAGGTGGATCCACCAAGTTCCATACTTGGTTATCGTGCATAGATTGCATCTCAGCCTCCATGGCTTTGCGCCATTGATCTGAGTGTGAGCTTTCATTGACCTCCTAATAGGTCTTGGGCTCCTCTTGGTCAATGACCATAAGGTCCCCATCATCAGTCATGAGAAAGCCATACCTCTCTGGCTGATGGCATGTCCTACCAGACCTTCTAAGATCCTGTGCAACCGGTTTTGGTTCCTCAATTTCTTGAGTAGTCAGATCGGTTCCCAAAGCATCCTCAGTAGTAGCTGTAGGAGTTTGTGAGTCTTGAACTTCTGAAAGCTCAACATTACTCCCACTGTCTCTCTTGGAAAGGAATTCCTTCTCCAAGAAGATGGCATTTTTGGCTATGAAAACTTTGTTTTCCGCTGGATCGTAGAACAATAACCCTTAGTTTCCTTAGGGTAACCCACAAACTGGCACTTGACAGATTTGGACTCGAGTTTTCCACTTGTCAATTTCTTAACATATGCATCACAGCCCCAAATCTTCAAGAAGGAAACATTGGGCTTTCGGCCCTTCCATAGTTCATATGGTGTTCCCTCAACTGCCTTACTTGGAGTACTATTAAGAATGTAAGCAGCTGTCTCTAAAGCATATCCCCAAAAGGAGACAGGGAGTGTAGCATGACTCATCATCGAGCGGACCATGTCTAGCAAGGTCCTATTCCTCTTTTTTAACACTCCATTCCACTAGGGTGTTCCAGGAGGAGTGAGTTGGGATACAATCCCACACTCTCTCAAAAATGAGTCAAACTCTTGGCTTAAATATTCACCCCCTCGGTCAGACCGAAGTGCTTTTATTTTCTTGCCAAGTTGGTTTTCTACTTCATTCTTAAAGTCGTTGAACCTTTGGAAAGTCTCAAACTTATGCTTCATCAGATACATGTAACCATATCTGCTAAAGTCATCCATGAAGGTGACGAAGTACAGAAAACTGGATCTAGCACCAGTGCTCATTGGGCTGCATACATCGGAATGTATCAGCTCTAATAGCTCTGAGACCCTTTCAGCAGTCTTGCTAAAAGGCGCCTTTGTCATCTTGCCTCTCAAATATGATTCGCATGGTTCATAAGACTGGATATCAAATGACCTTTGCACTCCACTAGAGTGAAGCCTAGCTATGCGCTTCTCATTTATATGGCCAAGTCGACAATGCCAGATGTAAGTAGGATTAATTTCATTTTGTTTAATCCTTCTAGTATTTATGTTATAGATTGAAATTTCACGTTTTAGATCAAGGATATATAAGAAATTTTCAAGAAATGTTGTTCCATAAATAATATTGCCACATTGCATAGAAATTCTACCATGTCCAATATTAAATATGAAACCAGAAATATCCAACAAAGAAAAAAAAATAATATTCCTACGCATCGCAGGTACAAAATAATAGTTTCTTAGTTCTAAAACAAGTCCACTAGGCATCTCTAAGAAATAATCTCTGATCTCCATGGCCTGAACCCAAGCACCATTTCTGACTCGAAGATCTACTTCTCCAGATCCTAGTAATCTCCTATTTCTTAGACCTTACACATTTGAACAAATGTGAGATCCACATCCAGTGTCCAAGACCCAAGATGTAGAAATAGCCCGATTAATCTCAACAACATAAATACCTGAAGTAGTAGTTTTGCCCTTCAGTAGCTCCTTTAGCTTTGGACATAAGCTCTTCTAGTGCCCCTTCTTATGACACTCATGGCAGACATCATCAGGAGAAGCAACCCTTGCTTTAGGTTGGGCCACCACCTTTTTGCCCTTACCTTTGGCCTTTTGGGCCTTAGCCTTGGCCTTAGATTTGGCCTTTCCCTTACCTTTGGGCGTATCTGTGGGGAATTAATCGCACAAAACAAAATATGCGCAGCGGAAATAAAAGATTAATCCCCACCAAGGACCCATGTACATTGCATTGAATCGGAAGGAGGGTTAAAGAATTACCTTAATTCTTTGAAGATTGAATCAAAGGAACCAAGATAGCTTCCCTCTACGGTTGATCCACACGGAGCAATTCATTCACCGCGTACTAGCGCCGGGATTGAAGAACGATTCTTCGAACGAGACAGAGAAAGCGAAAAATCAGATTTTTCCTTGGAGTTTTTTTGAGAATTTCGGCTGCCACTATTCCACTTGTTGTGGCTGCCGAAAAAATCAGTTTTTGTTATATTACCATTAGGTTATATATTTCCTTATATATATAACCTAATAAGTTAATTATAATTATACCCTAATACACTTATTAGTTATAATTATAAATTAACCCACACAACTTAATATTAATTCTCAATTAATATTAAGTCAAATCAATTCTCCATAATACACATATGTATATACAATATTATAATTAATTATATCTCTATATAATTTAATTATAATATGTGGCATACCTTATGCAATATTAACCATATTAATATTCACATATACATATATATGTAAATATATATCACTATATATATATTCTCTTTCTCATTCATAAATTATTATCCAATAATAATTTATACCCGATAAGATGAACTTCATTTTGCTCTTTGTGTGTGACCCCATAGGTTCATATTAATTGGCAATAAGGAAATTACCATAATGTCCTTATAGATCACAAGCGGACTCTAGCAAGCCATTATGACTACCCAATTAACATGATTGGAATGATCCAATACCTATTTATAGAATGTCATATTCCCTTTTGTCTCTTTGATATCAAGATTAATCATAAGACATGGTACACTTGTCAATCTTATATAATTAATCATATGCTTTCTCGATCTCAAAATAAACTGTTTAGACAAATCAATTGATACTCTATCAATTATTTGAGCACGGCCATGCATTTAACAGTCTTACTTATCGAGGGGCCCAGTGATATCGCTCTCTTGATAGAGAGGGACAAAATCCCATATCTGTCACTCACATCCCAAAGCATGAGTCATATTGTACCCAATCACAGCCTTTATAACTACTCTGTTACAAGCAGCGTTTGACTGCGTCAAAGCACAACATGAGTTCATCTCGGAATCAATGGTGACCTCAGGTCAAAGGAATCAGCTGATGACACTACTATAATCAAGATCAGTTGTGACACATGACCATGAACTTGATCTCATAGTGGGTCTCCAGTAACATGTTCTCTAACATATTACCCGTGAGTATAATCTGTATCTGTATACACTATATTCATCTTATGAATATCCATTATCACTCACACTAGTCTTAGTTTGTTATTATTCCCATAATAACAATCGACTAGGGATATTTAGAATAACACGATTTATTCATGGATACTTATCATAAATGCTAACATACAAACATAAATGATAATATTAATCTACACTAGATTAATCTTAGAAGTCAAATTACATAATCCAATATTGGCCTTAGGGCACAATCTCCAACAGTATTGCCCTTGTTCACCAGTAATACTTCAGGAGTCTTCTTAAGAGACTGCTCAGCAAGCTTGAGCATGCCATGCAGCTCAACAACAAATTCATCCAGCCCTTGCGTATGGTAGTTCATGATAAATTGGTTGTAAGACTCAGGAAGTGACCCGAGAATAATGTCTGCTGCCTAGTCCTGCAGAACTGGTGAGCCGAGGTGGGAAAATGTATCAATATACCCCTTCAACTTTAGCACATGAGTGCTAACAGAAGTCCCGGCTACCATTACAGTTGTGCAGAGTGCCTTAGTTGTCAAGTAACATTCCTAACGAGCCTGATCTTGGAACATCTTTTTTAGTTGATCCATCATCTCATAAGCATGCTCATCCATGAACTGCTTTTGAAGATTAGAAGCCATGGTACTTAGCATGAGGCACAAGACATCTTGGTCATCCCTCACATGCCGATCGTACTGCTCCACCATTGCCGTGGTGATGCCTTGACCTACTGGAGGTCCAGCTGGTAAAGGAGCATTTAGTACATACTCCTTGGACTCTTGTCTAAGAACTATTTGTAAGTTCCTAGCCCAATCTAGGAAGTTAGTCCCCGAAAGCTTCTCCTTCTCCAAGAGTGACCTAAGTGAGATTGAGTTGTTGTTTGTTGCATCCATTTAAATTGCTTAAGTGAAATGGGATTATCTACATGGAAGAAATCATTGATTGAGTTAGAAATAAAGGACTTTTAAGCCAATTCAAATTAATAATCTGATTTTAATTTGTTTGTTGGTGATGTTAATTGGCTGACTTGACCAAGATCCACAACTTATCAATGGCTGGCCGAACTAGGGCTCGCTAACCAACCATTGATTCATTTGGTAGGACAACCTATCCAATCCTTCCATGAAGGACTCTTGGTTTGATGGGCTTATTAACACTTTACCATCTGTGCTTAGGGCCCGCTCTGAGCTAATGCTACCCATGTTGAGTCAAACTACCATTCACATGTTAACCATACCAAGTATCCTAACCCTCGACGGCTCACCGAATACTACAATGTACCCAGCTAGGGTATGGCGCACATTGCAGCATCAATGGGAGGAAGAGGTATGAATGTGGGAAGCACTTTTAAAGGACTCAATATTTTAATTTTTGGATTATAATTAAGTGATACGGCTTAGCATGCATAAACGCGGGTAATAATTTGGTGATCCATACATATATATTATATGACAAATGCTATAGCATACTTGATTTAAAATAAATGAGATCCTATGGCCCTTTAATTACAACCTAATGAAAAATTAGATATCCTATCTAATTCTTCATGGGCCGGATTGCAATCCTTCTTGGGTTCCCACCATGGGCTTGCTCCATCTGGACCTTCCTCCATACTTGATGCAATTACAACAATTTTATAAAATAAAATCTATTCTAAAATTACATCAAAATAAAAAATGGCATGCAAGCCATATTTCCAAAAATTAAATTACAACCGATAATAATTTAGGGCCCATAGAACTTAACATCACATTTCAAACAAAGTACCTGTCGTACACATACATACCAATATGATGCATGATCATGGAATTCCAAATTATAAATATAAATGTTACGCCGAGTTACTTAGAGTGAAATTGTCATTTTTATCAAATGTGACTAAGGCCCATAAAGGGCCAATGGATAACATCCATAAATGCAAAATTAACAATTTTGCTCCCACTTGAATTTGGGTTGTCACAAATTTAAAATTTAGCTCTCCCAATTTTAACCGGTGTCACAGTTTATTGGGCCAATTTCACAAAGTCCATATTCAATTTAATATGCAAACAATTAAATTAAATATGCATGCCAACAAAATAAAAAAATTTAAATTACAAATTAATTAAAAAAATTTAATTCAATTTGTATTAGGGTCCAGGATAAAAGAAAATACCCGTAAAATCCAAAACCGGACCCGAACACTATGCACGGTACTGCTGTCCCGGCAGTGCAGCAGTGCCGCTGCGTGGCAACCTGTCGTGGCAGCAGCAGCTGCTGCAAATGGCATAAGGTGGATTCGCAAAATGCGATTCCACCTTTTGCTCATTATTTTTTTTTAATCATAAACAAAAAAAAAATGTTTCCAGCCAAAAAAAATATATAATTAATATAGAAAACAATTTTAGATGGAAAAGAATTAGGGAAAAATAATAAAAAACCCCAATCCAAAATTTTAGGGTTTATCAAAACTAAAACCAATAGAATAAAAACCCTAAAATCACAAACTTGAAACCCATTCTTTCTTCAAGAACGCTTTCAAGAACCAATTCCAATCAATCTAATGGACAAAACCTAGGCTCTGGTACCACTGTTGGGATTCGTCATCGGAAAAATAACATGGCGCAACGAAAAATACACCGTTTCAAATTTCCTAGAATCCACCTATCATGTCCAATTACCATTGATTAGAATAATACCAAATTGAATCAAGAGAGATTAACTCACCGGATTTGTCTCTTTTAGAGACTGCTGCAGAATCGTTTCTTGAAACTGCGATCTCCAAAGTCTGGTGCACGACCATTTATCGAGCGGGAACCAGTGCTAGCCGAAAAAATGAAGGAATGGAGGTTTAATACTGGGATTTTTGGCTGTTTTGGGGCTGCTCTTGGTGGCTGAAATTTCCAGCAATTAATTAGGGTTGAATTAGGTTTTTCTTCCTTCAGTGTGCCCTTATATAGACACCTTGTCTAACTGGGTTTTAATTAGGTAATTAAACCCAAGCCCACTAGGATTATAATTACATAAATAAACTTTAATTAAAAAGTATATACTATGTAATTTAATTCCATTTGGTTAAATTTAATTACCCCTAAATAAAATTAAATAACACTTAAGTAAATACAATACATGTATTTAATTTTCCTATTTAGGAAAATTATTTAATTAATTGTTTACTTTATGTAATTCAATTAATTGATGAATTAATTAATTACATTGTGTAAACTTATTAATTAAATTAAATTCAACCCAATGTTAATTAATTACCTTGACACAGAATGTCAGCTAATTAATTAACGCATTCCTTCCAATGTACATTACATGTACAATTTCTATAAGTTCCGGCTCAGTTGATGTATGTGCACGATCCTATGGGTCTGTCTTTATGTTGGCAGTGGGCCCAAGGCCCATAGACTGTAAGTGGGTTCTAGCAAACCATTACAGCTCCAATTAAGATAGAGATGCAGTAGTCTTTAGAAGACACTCACCCAGTAGTAATCTCATAGTGTCCTTTGCCTAACGATATCGATATGAATAAACAAGAGGCATGGTGTCCATCATCCTGTTCTATTGTTTATTATATTTCTTGGTCTTGAGTTGACTGATTAATCAAATAAGCAGCCAACTTATTTGGGTATGGCCATACACTTATCAGTCCCACTCATTAAGTGGTCAGTGATATCATCTCGGTGTCACTCGAGTGGCAATTCCATCACTTCATCATCAATATCAATATGTTCACCTGTCCACCCAATCATACCCATATTTAGCATCCTTTTACAGACCTGTTAGGCGTATGTCAAAGTGAACCAGATTCGATATTGATATTATAATGAAATCTGGTCTGAGGACAAAAGAGACCTACTCAAGAAAGACCTATGACGCGACAACCATATGGCTTTCTTATGTGGATCGATCCAGTCCCATGTCAACAACATGTACCTATATTCATGACTGACTATACAAGTACTATGGCTAGTTAAGAACTACCATATAGTCATCGAATATACCAGTCTGTGGTTATATTCGTTTCCATGATTCGAACAGACCTAGGATAGGTATTATGATTATCAATCAATGGATACTCTACTCATATTATAGCATAAGATATAAATGAAATAGATTAACTGCCTTTATTAATGTGACACAAATAATGTATTCATATAATGAGTCTTAATGTATAATACAAAATACAAGAATCCAATGCCCTAAGAACTAGGGCACACCAACATGTCCACGGATCGAAGCAAGGTGATACTTGCGAAGGAACTTGTGTATGTCGCGCGGACTATGCTATGGATGTGTGCATTTGCGTGGTGCATGGACGGAGTTTTGGCGCTCGGGTAGCACCTTGGGTTTTTATGTCATAATGTGAAATGAATATGTGCGTGGATCATGGGCAAGGTTCTGGCACTCCAGGAGCACCTTAGGAACATACTGTGTGAGATTTTTTGACGTTCGTGGAACATTAATTCATGAGGTGAGTTTTCAATGCTTACGGAATGCCTAAATGACTCGGTGTTATGGAATGAAGTTTTCGATGCTTGTGGATCACCTAAATGGATTGATGTGTGAAACGAAGTTTTCGGCATTCATGGAACACCTAAATGACTTGGTGTATGAGATTTGATGTATGAAGCATGGTTTTCGGTGCTCGTGGAGTGCCTAATGACTTGGTGCATGAGATGAAGTTTTCAGAAGCATTGTTTTTTATGCTCATGGAGTACCTAAATGGATTGGTGTATGAGATGAAGTTTTCAGTGATCATGAAGCACATAAATGTTTTGATGTATGAAGGGTGGTTTTCGGTGCTTGTGGAGTACCTAAATGGCTTGGTGTATGAGATGAAGTTTTTGGTGCACGTGGAGCACCTAAACAGTTTGATGTATGAAGTGAGATGTACGATCGTGAGTTGATCATGGTTGAATGATGTTAGATGGCTAGAAATGATAATGATGATGAATTTCTTTTGCATTTCCTTTATTTCTGATGTTCTAAGAATACCCAATGCCATGCAAAAAAAGGATGCAAAAAGGTCACATATGAGCCATCATACGGATAGAGTTTCGGCACTTTTGGGGGACCTAGTGAATGTCATGGAATGGTCATATGCGTACCAACACCCAGACAGAGCTTTGATGCTTTTCAAGCTAATGAGGTGATATGAAATGGTCACATGGGGGCTACCCCATGGACAAAGTTTTGATGCTTTTAGGGCATCCGACATGAAATGATGTCACAAACAAGTCACATGTAACTCGAGACACAAACAGGGGTTTGACGTTCGTGGAACACCTTGCATGATTTGGTAATGTCATGAAATGTCCACATACATGTAATGATCTGGTACTTATGGAGTACCTTGAATGATTCAATAATGTCATGGTACAATCCGATGTGGATCGCGACACACAAGTAAGACCCCAGTATCACCGTGACACCAATGATGAATGAGTGTGATGTCATGTAATTTTATCATGTGACCCACCACACGAATATAGACCTAAGACCATTGTGGTCCTCTAGTGAATGAAATGGTCTAGTGAGATGGCCAAGTGCAATCCAGTGGATAGGCAGAACACGGGTAGTTTTGGGACACCCGATATGATATGAAATGAAATGACCATGACGGGCATTCTCAAAACGTCTTACATTAAATGGGATGAGATGAGATGATATGAATGTTCATGTCACACGAAATGCAAGTGGCTGCACGAAGATGTGGTTAGGATGCATCACATATGGGATATCGTGTATGCTTCGTGGAAATGTCAACACACGATATGTAAATGTATGTGGCACATAAATAAAATGTCATGGCTGCACGAAGATGTGGTTAGCATTAATGTCACACATATGTTCATGTCTTGAAAATGGCTGCACGAAAACATGGTTAGAATGGCACACGAATGGTTATGCGTGCTTGATGCTTCCTGTAAAAGGTCAAATAGAACCGTCACTAGAAAAACGTTAGCACACACAACCATATGCTTACCCTTCCAACCTTATTCCCCCTTTTGATCGGCACGCATTATTCCTAGGTGTTAGGTCTCTTTGGTACCAACCGGGGATACCAAAGGCATACTCTTAATGTCCAATTTCATGTTTTATGTTTTGGTAATCCTAGGGGGAAATTACTAGGTCATTACATGTGGGCCAAAGTCAAACCAAGGGCCGTACAGGTTCCCATAGTGAATATACACTCCTACATATAGAACATGAGAGGTTCATGTAGTGCTATGAGTGGTTTACCCCTTCCGATGCCTCCAATCCTAGCGGAAGAGGTAGGTCACCTTCTGGAATAAACTGAGCTGATTAGTGAGTTTGAGGGGCTGAGAAGAAGAAAATGTCATGCTATGCAGTTGTGAGTAAAATATGGTATTATGAACTAGTGAAATGACTTCAAACGAGGTTATATTTCAGTAGTTGTCTAAGTTCCTTAAGTTTTTATAAAAAAACGTTGTAAGAAACATTTCATCCCCAGTGGAGTTGCCACTGTGAGTGGACGAACTTTTAGAGTGAAACGCGGTGAAGCAAACCAGGGGAAAAGAGAACTTGTGTAAAGTTTGAATTGAAAAAAGGGTTTGTATCTTGCTTAGGAGAATCATTGATTTGATTTGAAATCCCTTTTGTAGAAAACCTTTTCTTTGTAAGCGAGTTTTGGAGAAACTAGTTTTACTATTTTATAAAATCCCATTTTATTAACTTAAAGACCTCAAAATCTAAATTTCAAGATCAGTGACAGAGTTGCCACCCAGATCAGTTCATCCAGGAAATTCCAGTACAGCTCCCTACCGAGCATAGACTGCTATACCTAATTCAGAGATTTAGGGTTCGGGCAACTTACCTATTCAACCTCAAGATTGCTTTCATTTATAAGTCCACATTACAATATTATAATCACTTGTTCTCTACCCATTTTATCTTTTTTTTATTGATTAATCCATGCTCATTCAGATGACAAAAATAAATAAAGTGCAGAAAAGCAAACCATACATCCAAACCAAGCAAAACTAATAGAGCCGGTTATTACAACCCGAAAAGATAAAAACTCTCATCCTCACCTTACAACGGCCTAGATAAATGAAAATTTATAAAAACTACAATCATCGAGAATACACGATTTGATCTATTAAATACATTCAAAATAAAATAAAAAGAAATAAAAGTTGCAAAATAGACGATTAGCACAATTTTGTCACAAACACAAGTAGGACTCATAAGAGGACAGAATGGGGAATCTCAGGAAATGGGAGCATGCATTTAGGGGGTAACCGAGAAGTCCAGGTGACATAATCGATTAGACATGGAAAACCATTTTAGAAAGTCCCTGTAGGTTTTTTATGCTTGAAAGCAGTTTTGAAACGGTTTGGATCAATTACATGCAAATTTCTCCATTTAATGGGTCGGTTATCCTAGAACTCAGGGTTCTGTTCATAGGTGTTTCCAAATTTCAAACATCTATTTAAGGCCCAAAGTAGTAAACACACCAAAAACAATTTGATTCCAAAGACAGCATCACGCGACGAGGTCCGAAGAATTCGTCCCGAGATTTTACCTTTTAGCACTACAGTCGCATGACTGTATTTTGAGGAACTATAGTTATGCAACTGTAATTAGACTTGTGCGACTCTAGTATGATAGTTGCACAATCGTAGTGAACAGTGCCCGACAGTGGTTTTCTTTACTTTCTAAAATTTTTGTTTCAATCGATTTTGATGATTTCTAGAGATTCTGGAAATCTGAGGTTCCGCTACCACTAAAATGAGGAACCGATTTTGGATCTAACAACCGCAAATTCTGAGAATAGAAACCAACAAAACCCTAAATCTCACATCCACTTTACTGGAAATCTGAAAACCATAATTTTAGAGTGTACGGATGTGATTTGACCAAATTGAATCATGAAAAGTTATTTAAAATGGGAAAACTGGCCATATTCGGTCATATTAGGGCATTTTGGGCTTCTGCCTAGAAGAATTCAGTCGTGCAACTGTAGTATATAGTTGTATGACTCTATTCTGATAACTATAGTCGCGCGACTGTAACTAGAGTCGTGCGACTGTAGTTATGCAGATAGCTTACCGGATAATCATTTCAACACAAAAATGCAACCACAAATCACCTTGAATCGAGTTTTAAGGCCTCTCAAAGTTTACCTCTTCGATGTTCCAGTGTGTTTGATGACCGAAATTGGATTCGGATGCGAGAATCCGCTTAGAACCTCATGAACATCCTGAAACCCTCGAATGCATGTCTCGAATTGATCCGAACAACCCAAAAACAACCCGAGCAAGTAATGAAGTGACCAAAAACTTACCCTCAACATATTTTCCAAGTATTTTGATCCCTTTTTCTCTCTTTTGTATTGGTTTTTGGTATTTTTGGTATTTTCCCTTACTTTCTCCCACTTTCTCTCTCTAAACCCTATTTTCTCTCACTAGGATTCTCTCCAGCCTCCCAAATTGATCTCCCCCTTTTTCTTTTTGTTTCTGCCTCTTAACCCTAGGTGTTCCCTGCTCCACTTACTAAATTCATGGAGCTAAAATCGGAGTCAAAGATATAGTTATGATCTATTAAGGAAATTGCTGAGTCAAGGACTAGAGTCGCACGACTCTAACTATAGTCGTGCGACTGCACTTACTATAGTAGTGTGACTGTAGTTGTGAAACTACAGTCGCACGGATTTAAATAGAGCCTATATGCTTTAACTATAGCCTACACTCACACTTGAGCTTCCTAATCACTCGACGGACCTTTCTCAGGGTTTTGGATTGAGGACTCTTCTGAATTTCATGCCATTCTGGGCATTATTCTGCTCATTCTCAAATCTGACTCACGTTCTTCTATCTAACAGGCAACAAAGGGTTTTCATCATAGAGGTCGGGAAAAACCCGTACTCAAAGATGGGCAAGGCACCCAATATGTCTTTCTTGCGGATTTGGGGATGTGAATTCCATGTCAAGAAGTTGAGCGTGGACAAGCTATCTTCCAAAACTGATAAGTGCTTGTTTATGCTGTACTCTAAGGAAACAAGAGGGTACTATTTCTACAACCGTGATGAGAACAAAGTGTTTGTGTCTCAGAAAGCTGTTTTTCTTGAAAAGGAGTTAATCTCCAAGAAAGATAGTAGGAGTAGAATTAAACTCAGTGAAGTTCAACAACCACAAGCTCCTAAATAGGATAGTTTAGAGATTGAGCAAGATTCTCAAAGAGTTGAGGAATTTGTGCCAAGCACACAAGACCCAAGAAGGTCTGGTAGGGTTCGTCACCAGCTAGAGAGATATGAAAAAACTCCTGACTGATGATAACACTCTTCTGATATATGATCAGGAAGAGTCGACCACCTACTAGGAGGCCATGGCAAGCCTCAACTCAACTAAATGGATTGGAGCCATGCAAGCTGAGATATAATCAATTTATAGTAATCATATTTGGAATTTGGTTGATCCACCTTCAGGTGCTAAGGTCAATGGTTGCAAGTGGTACTTCAAGTTAAAGGTTAACAACACCTTCAAAGGGTGATTGGTAGTGAAGGGTTTCAGATAAGTCCATGGAATAGACTATGATGAAACCTTCTCCCCAGTTGTAATGCTCAAGTCCATTAGGATACTACTCACCATAGCTATGTGGTATGACTATGAGATATGGCAGATGGATGTCAAGATCACTTTCCTTAATGAAAACCTCCTTGAGGATGTTTACATGGCTCAACGAGAGGGGTTTGTTAATCCTAAGTATCCGATCAAGTGTGCAAGCTGTAAAGATTTATTTATGGTCTTAAGCAAGCATCCTGAAGTTGGAATCTTCGTTTTAATGAAGCAACAAAGGATTTTGGCTTCACCAAGAATTAAGATGAGCCTAGTGTGTATAAGAAGGTTAGTGGGAGCATAGTTGTATTTCTAGTCTTATATGTGGATGAATTCCTACTCATTGGAAATGATGTTCCAACACTCTTAAGTGTGAAGGAGTGGTTAGGAAAATGTTTTGCAATGAAGGACTTAGGCGAAGCGGAGACTATAATGGATATAAAGATCTATAAGGATAGATCTCTTTGGCTTCTAGGCTTGAGCCAGGAGAGGTACATAGACAAAATCATTGAAATGTTCAACATGACAAAAGCAAAGAAAGGTTTCTTACTATTTCATCATAGTCTTACTTTAAGTAAGAAGGGTTGTCCCTTCATAAGGGACTAGAGGGAATACATGCGATTCCATTGCTTTAGCAATTAGGTCCATTATGTATGCTATGTTATGTACCCAACCTCATGTCGCACATGTACTAATTTTGACCAGTCGATACCAACAAGACCCAGGTGAAGCCCATTGGACCATGGTCAAAGCCATCCTAAAGTACCTTAAAAGATACTAAGGATAACTTCTTGGTTTTTGGTGGTTAGGAAGTGCTCACTATAAGTGGTTACACTGATGCTAGCTTCCAGACAGATGCTGATGACTTTAGATCACAATCTGGTTATGTGTTTATCCTGAATAGGGGTGCTATAAGTTAGAAAAGCTCAAAGCAAGACACCATTGTTGATTCTACCATAGAAGATGAGTATATTGCTGCATAGGATGTTGCAAAGGATGCTTTTTGGATTAGGAAGTTTGTCACTGACCTCATCTATGACAACAACAGGGCCATAGCATAAGCCAAGGAGCCATGGTCACATCAAACATCCAAGCACATACTCAAGAGATTCCATGACCGAGGGGATGTGAAGATTTGTAGGGTTGCTTCAGAGGATAACATCGCTAATCTATTAACCAAGGCAATGGAGTAGTCCAAGCATGATGGTCATTTTAGATCAATAGGGATTAGGCCACTACATAATAGTGACTAGTGCAAGTGGGAGATTGTTGGGTTATGCCCTAATCCCTATATGATGTACTCTGTTTATTTTTTTGATGAGAACACATTTGCTCTATATTAACAAAAGGCATAATCATATTTATTGAATTACTCATGCAATTATTTATTAGTAGTGTGTACTAAACGAGTAAGACCATGAGTTTAAAGAACGCAGTTTTCAAGTTATCCCTAGTCTATTATAATTATAGGAATGAATATAACTAAAGACTAGTATGTTCCTTGTGGGATGGGTGGTGTCTTACCAACCATGACTTGGAAAGTCTATTAAGGACATAGGTATATGTTGGTGAATAATGTACAGGATCGATCTGATTGTGAGAACACTACATGTTCTAGTTGCTGAAAGGTGCCTTTAGACAAGAAAGCTGAGAAGGCTAAGGGCTTGTTGGACCTAATACACTCAGATGTGTGTGGGCCCATGAGCACTAGTGTTAGAAATGGTTTTCACTACCTCGTTACTTTCATAGATGACTTCAGTAGAATGGCTATGTCTATCTGATAAAGGACAAGTCTAAAACCCTTGATAGGTTCAAGGAGTACAAGAACGAAGTGGAGAGCCAACTAGGCAAGACTATTAAAGCACTTTGGTCTAATCGAGGTGGCGAGTATATGAGCCTAGAATTTGATTCATTCTTGAGAGAATGTGGGATAATCTCACAGCTCACTCCTCTGTGGGCTTTGAACCCACTGCCAACATAAAGACGGACCCACAGGATCATACATATAGAATTACTGAACATTGACAAATTGGAATTGGTACAGAAACCAAATTAATTGAGTTATTAATCAATTAATTACATATAGTAAATAATTAATTAAATAAGATATTATTTCCCTAGTGGAAATAAAATACAAAGGTTGAATTTATTAAGGTTGACTTTAATTTAACTTTGGGTTATTTTAATTTGATGAAAATGTATTTAATTATATCAATTAGAATTTTATAATATGGTTTTATTTAATCCTAATGATACAAGGTAAATGAATTAAATCAAATTAAATAATCTACAATTTAATTTAATCCTTGTACACTAAGGAGTAATAAAGGGATTAGAAACCTAGTATACTAAGGATAATACTAAGGACTATAAAAGGATGCCTTAATAGTTATTTCTCCGTAACCCAAATAGATAATTTCAGCCAGCATTAACAAAATTACAACAGCCCCTTTTGTGACTTTCTCTTGGTTTTCGTTCAATCCTTTCGCTAGCATGAGTCCCATTCGAGAGTCATTCGTACACCAGATTGTAGAGAAAATGCGTTTGGGTTTCTGCAGCAGTCTCTAGAGGAGACAATTAAGGTGAGAAAATTTATTTTTCACCGTTCTTCATTTCATTCTATTAATCTACATGCATCTTGGGCTTCGGAATCAAGGAAAATTTTAATCAGTATTCCGCCTCGTGTTTAATTTTTCCCTTTAACGATTCCCTACATGCAGCAGCTGCTGCGTGGCAGCACTGCTGTCCGGAGACAACAGCGCTGTGGGCTTTGGGCCCACTGCCAATAGAAAGACGGACCCACAAGATCATACATATAGAATGACTAAACATTGACAAATCGGAATTGGAACGGAAACCAAATTAATTGAGTTATTAATCAATTAATTACATGTAGTAAATAATTAATTAAATAAGATAATAATTCCTTGGTGGAAATAAAATACAAAGGTTGAATTTATTAAGGATGACTTTAATTTAACTCTGGGTTATTTTAATTTGATGAAAATGTATTTAATTGTATCAATTAGGATTTTATAATATGGTTTTATTTAATCCTAATGATACAAGGTAAAGCAATAAAATCAAATTAAATAATCTATAATTTAATTTAATCCTTGTACACTAAGGAGTAATAAAGGGATTAGAAACCTAGTATACTAAGGATAATGCGAAGGAGTATAAAAGGATACCTTAACAGTTAATTTCGCCCTAACCCTAATAAAGAATTTCAGCCAGCATTAATAAAATTACAGCAGCCCCTTTTCTGACTTTCTCTTGGTTTTCGTTCAATCCTTTCGCTAGCACGAGTCCCATTCGAGAGTCATTTGTGTACCAGATTCTGGAGAAAATGCGTTTGGGTTTCTGCAGCAGTCTCTAGAGGAGACAATTAAGGTGAGAAAATTTATTTTTCATCGTTCTTGATTTCATTCTATTAATCTACATGCATCTTGGGCATTGGAATCGAGGAAAATTTAATCAGTATTCCGCCTCGCGTTTAATTTTTCCCTTTAACGATTCCCTACATGCAGCAGCTACTGCGTGACAGCGCTGTTGTCTCCGGACAGCAATGCGGTGGGCTTTGGGCCCACTGCCAACATAAAGACGGACCCACAGGATCATACCCATAGAATGACTGAACATTGACAAATCGGAATTGGAACGGAAACCAAATTAATTGAGTTATTAATCAATTAATTACATGTAGTAAATAATTAATTAAATAAGATAATATTTCCTTGGTGGAAATAAAATACAAAGGTTGAATTTATTAAGAATGACTTTAATTTAACTATGGGTTATTTTAATTTGATGAAAATGTATTTAATTGTATCAATTAGGATTTTATAATATGGTTTTATTTAATGCTAATGATACAAGGTAAATCAATTAAATCAAATTAAATAATTTATAATTTAATTTAATCATTGTACACTAAGGAGTAATAAAGGGATTAGAAACCTAGTATACTAAGGACAATGCGAAGGAGTATAAAAGGATGCCTTAACAGTTAATTTCTCCCTAACCCTAGTAGAGAATTTCAGCCAGCATTAATAAAATTACAGCAGCCCCTTTTCTGACTTTCTCTTGGTTTTCGTTCAATCCTTTCGCTAGCACGAGTCCCATTCGAGACTCATTTGTGTACCAGATTCTGGCGAAAATGCGTTTGGGTTTCTGCAGCAGTCTCTAGAGGAGACAATTAAGGTGAGAAAATTTATTTTTCATCGTTCTTGATTTCATTCTATTAATCTACAAGCATCTTGGGCTTTGGAATCGAGAAAAATTTTAATCAGTATTCCGCCTCGCGTTTAATTTTTCCCTCAAACGATTCCCTACATGCAGCAGCTGCTACGTGACAGCGCTGCTGTCTCCGGACAGCAGCGATATGGGCTTTGGGCCCACTGCCAACATAAAGACAGACCCACAGGATCATACATATAGAATGACTGAACATTGACAAATCGGAATTGGAACGGAAATCAAATTAATTGAGTTATTAATCAATTAATTACATGTAGTAAATAATTAATTAAATAAGATAATATTTCCTTGGTGGAAATAAAATACAAAGGTTGAATTTATTAAGGATGACTTTAATTTAACTCTGGGTTATTTTAATTTAATGAAAATGTATTTAATTGTATCAATTAGGATTTTATAATATGGTTTTATTTAATCCTAATAATACAAGGTAAACCAATTAAATCAAATTAAATAATCTATAATTTAATTTAATCCTTGTACAATAAGGAGTAATAAAGGGATTAGAAACCTAGTATACTAAGGATAATGCGAAGGAGTATAAAAGGATGCCTTAACAGTTAATTTCTCCCTAACCCTAATAGAGAATTTCAGCCAGCATTAATAAAATTACAGCAGCCCCTTTTGTGACTTTCTCTTGGTTTTCGTTCAATCCTTTCGCTAGCACTAGTCCCATTCGAGAGTCATTTTTGTACCAGATTCTGGAGAAAATACGTTTTGATTTCTGCAGCAGTCTCTAGAGGAGACAATTAAGGTGAGAAAATTTATTTTTCACCATTTGATTTCATTCTATTAATCTACATGCACCTTGGGCTTTGGAATTGAGGAAAATTTTAATCAGTATTCCGCCTCGCGTTTAATGTTTCCCTTTAACGATTCCCTACATGTAGCAGCTGCTACGTGGCAGCGCTGCTGTCTCGGGACAGCAGCGCTGTGGGCTTTGGGCCCACTGTCAACATAAAGACGGACCCACAGGATCATACATATAGAATGATTGAACATTGACAAATCAGAATTGGAACGGAAACCAAATTAATTGAGTTATTAATCAATTAATTACATGTAGTAAATAATTAATTAAATAAGATAATATTTCCTTGGTGGAAATAAAATACAAAGGTTGTATTTATTAAAGCTGACTTTAATTTAACTTTGGGTTATTTTAATTTGATGAAAATGTATTTAATTGTATCAATTAGGATTTTATAATATAGTTTTATTTAATCCTAATGATACAAGGTAAACCAATTAAATCAAATTAAATAATCTATATTTTAATTTAATCCTTGTACACTAAGGAGTAATAAAGGGATTAGAAACCTAGTATACTAAGGATAATGCTAAGGAGTATAAAAGGATGCCTTGACAGTTAATTTCTCCCTAACCCTGATAGAGAATTTCAGCCAGCATTAATAAAATTACAGCAGCCCCTTTTGTGACTTTCTCTTGGTTTTTGTTCAATCCTTTCGCTAGCACGAGTCCCATTCGAGAGCCATTCGTGTACCAGATTGTGGAGAAAATGCGTTTGGGTTTCTGCAGCAGTCTCTAGAGGAGACAATTAAGGTGAGAAAATTTATTTTTCACCGTTCTTGATCTCCTTCTGTTAATCTACATGCATCTTGGGCTTTTGAATCGAGGAAAATTTTAATCAGTATTCCGCCTCGCATTTAATTTTTCCCTTTAACGATTCCCTACATGCAGCAGCTGCTGCGTGGCAGCGCTGTTGTCTCCGGACAGCAGCGCTGTGGGCTTTGGGCCCACTGCCAACATAAAGATAGACCCATAGGATCATACATATAGAATGACTGAACATTGACAAATCGGAATTTGAACGGAAACCAAATTAATTGAGTTATTAATCAATTAATTAAATGTAGTAAATAATTAATTAAATAAGTTAATATTTCCTTGGTGGAAATAAAATACAAAGGTTGAATTTATTAAGGATGACTTTAATTTAACTCTGGGTTATTTTAATTTGATGAAAATGTATTTAATTGTATCAATTAGGATTTTATAATATGGTTTTATTTAATCCTAATGATACAAGGTAAATCAATTAAATCGAATTAAATAATCTATAATTTAATTTAATCATTGTACACTAAGGAGTAATAAAGGGATTAGAAACCTAGCATACTAAGGATAATGCGAAGGAGTATAAAAGGATGCCTTAACAGTTAATTTCTCCCTAACCCTAATAGAGAATTTCAGCCAGCATTAATAAAATTACAGCAGCCCCTTTTCTGACTTTCTCTTGGTTTTCGTTCAATCCTTTCGCTAGCACGAGTCCCATTTGAGACTCATTTGTGTACCAGATTCTGGCGAAAATGCGTTTGGGTTTCTGCAGCAGTCTCTAGAGGAGACAATTAAGGTGAGAAAATTTATTTTTCATCGTTCTTGATTTCATTCTATTAATCTACAAGCATCTTGGGCTTTGCAATCGAGAAAAATTTTAATCAGTATTCCGCCTCGCATTTAATTATTCTCTCTAACGATTCCCTACATGCAGCAGCTGCTGCGTGACAGCGTTGCTGTCTCCGGACAGCAGCGATATGGGCTTTGGGCCCACTGCCAACATAAAGACGGACCCACAGGATCATACATATAGAATGACTGAACATTGACAAATCGGAATTGGAACGGAAACCAAATTAATTGAGTTATTAATCAATTAATCACATGTAGTAAATAATTAATTAAATAAGATAATATTTCCTTGGTGGAAATAAAATACAAAGGTTGAATTTATTAAGGATGACTTTAATTTAACTCTGGGTTATTTTAGTTTGATGAAAATGTATTTAATTGTATCAATTAGGATTTTATAATATGGTTTTATTTAATCCTAATGATACAAGGTAAACCAATTAAATCAAATAAAATAATCTATAATTTAATTTAACCATTGTACACTAAGGAGTAATAAAGGGATTAGAAACCTAGTATACTAAGGATAATGCGAAGGAGTATAAAAGGATGCCTTAACAGTTAATTTCTCCCTAACCCTAATAGAGAATTTCAGCCAGCATTAATAAAATTACAGCAGCCCCTTTTGTGACTTTCTCTTGGTTTTCGTTCAATCCTTTCGCTAGCACTAGTCCCATTCGAGAGTCATTTTTGTACCAGATTCTGGAGAAAATGCGTTTTGATTTCTACAGCAGTCTCTAGAGGAGACAATTAAGGTGAGAAAATTTATTTTTCACCGTTTGATTTCATTCTATTAATCTACATGCATCTTGGGCTTTGGAATTGAGGAAAATTTTAATCAGTATTCCGCCTCGAGTTTAATTTTTCCCTTTAACGATTCCCTACATGCAGCAGCTGCTACGTGGCAGCGCTGCTGTCTCGGGACAGCAGCGCTGTAGGATTTGGGCCCACTGTCAACATAAAGACGGACCCACAGGATCATACATATAGAATGATTGAACATTGACAAATCAGAATTGGAACGGAAACCAAATTAATTGAGTTATTAATCAATTAATTACATGTAGTAAATAATTAATTAAATAAGATAATATTTCCTCGGTGGAAATAAAATACAAAGGTTGTATTTATTAAGGCTGACTTTAATTTAACTTTGGGTTATTTTAATTTGATGAAAATGTATTTAATTGTATCAATTAGGATTTTATAATATGGTTTTATTTAATCCTAATGATACAAGGTAAACCAATTAAATCAAATTAAATAATCTATATTTTAATTTAATCCTTGTACACTAAGGAGTAATAAAGGGATTAGAAACCTAGTATACTAAGGATAATGCTAAGGAGTATAAGAGGATGCCTTAACAGTTTATTTCTCCCTAACCCTAATAGAGAATTTCAGCCAGCATTAATAAAATTACAGCAGCCCCTTTTGTGACTTTCTCTTGGTTTTCGTTCAATCCTTTCGCCAGCACGAGTCCCATTCGAGAGTCATTCGTGTACCAGATTGTGGAGAAAATGCGTTTGGGTTTCTGCAGCAGTCTCTAGAGGAGACAATTAAGGAGAGAAAATTTATTTTTCACCGTTCTTGATTTCCTTCTATTAATCTACATGCATCTTGGGCTTTTAAATCGAGGAAAATTTTAATCAGTATTCCGCCTCACATTTAATTTTTCCCTTTAACGATTCCCTACATGCAGCAGCTGCTGCGTGGCAGCGCTGCTGTCTCCGGACAGCAGCGCTGTGGGCTTTGGGCCCACTGCCAACATAAAGATAGACCCATAGGATCATACATATAGAATGACTGAACATTGACAAATCGGAATTTGAACGGAAACCAAATTAATTGAGTTATTAATCAATTAATTACATGTAGTAAATAATTAATTAAATAAGATAATATTTCCTCGGTGGAAATAAAATACAAAGGTTGTATTTATTAAGGCTGACTTTAATTTAACTTTGGGTTATTTTAATTTGATGAAAATGTATTTAATTGTATCAATTAGGATTTTATAATATGGTTTTATTTAATCCTAATGATACAAGGTAAACCAATTAAATCAAATTAAATAATCTATATTTTAATTTAATCCTTGTACACTAAGGAGTAATAAAGGGATTAGAAACCTAGTATACTAAGGATAATGTTAAGGAGTCTAAGAGGATGCCTTAACAGTTTATTTCTCCCTAACCCTAATAGAGAATTTCAGCCAGCATTAATAAAATTACAGCAGCCCCTTTTGTGACTTTCTCTTGGTTTTCGTTCAATCCTTTCGCCAGCACGAGTCCCATTCGAGAGTCATTCGTGTACCAGATTGTGGAGAAAATGCGTTTGGGTTTCTGCAGCAGTCTCTAGAGGAGACAATTAAGGTGAGAAAATTTATTTTTCACCGTTCTTGATTTCCTTCTATTAATCTACATGCATCTTGGGCTTTTGAATCGAGGAAAATTTTAATCAGTATTCCGCCTTGCGTTTAATTTTTCCCTTTAACGATTCCCTACATGCAGCAGCTGCTGCGTGGCAGCGCTGCTGTCTCCGGACAGCAGCGCTGTGGGCTTTGGGCCCACTGCCAACATAGAGATAGACCCATAGGATCATACATATAGAATGACTGAACATTGACAAATCGGAATTTGAACGGAAACCAAATTAATTGAGTTATTAATCAATTAATTACATGTAGTAAATAATTAATTAAATAAGATAATATTTCCTCGGTGGAAATAAAATACAAAGGTTGTATTTATTAAGGCTGACTTTAATTTAACTTTGGGTTATTTTAATTTGATGAAAATGTATTTAATTGTATCAATTAGGATTTTATAATATGGTTTTATTTAATCCTAATGATACAAGGTAAACCAATTAAATCAAATTAAATAATCTATATTTTAATTTAATCCTTGTACACTAAGGAGTAATAAAGGGATTAGAAACCTAGTATACTAAGGATAATGCTAAGGAGTATAAGAGGATGCCTTAACAGTTTATTTCTCCCTAACCCTAATAGAGAATTTCAGCCAGCATTAATAAAATTACAGCAGCCCCTTTTGTGACTTTCTCTTGGTTTTCGTTCAATCCTTTCGCCAGCACGAGTCCCATTCGAGAGTCATTCGTGTACCAGATTGTGGAGAAAATGCGTTTGGGTTTCTGCAGCAGTCTCTAGAGGAGACAATTAAGGTGAGAAAATTTATTTTTCACCGTTCTTGATTTCCTTCTATTAATCTACATGCATCTTGGGCTTTTGAATCGAGGAAAATTTTAATCAGTATTCCGCCTCGTGTTTAATTTTTCCCTTTAACGATCCCCTACATGCAGCAGCTACTGCGTGGCAGCGCTGCTGTCTCCGGACAGCAGCGCTGTGGGCTTTGGGCCCACTGCCAACATAAAGATAGACCCATAGGATCATACATATAGAATGACTGAACATTGACAAATCGGAATTTGAACGGAAACCAAATTAATTGAGTTATTAATCAATTAATTACATGTAGTAAATAATTAATTAAATAAGATAATATTTCCTTGGTGGAAATAAAATACAAAGGTTGAATTTATTAGGGCTGAATTTAATTTAACTTTGGGTTATTTTAATTTGATGAAAATGTATTTAATTGTATCAATTAGGATTTTATAATATGGTCTTATTTAATCCTAATGATACAAGTTAAATCAAATAAATCAAATTAAATAATCTATAATTTAATTTAATCCGTGTACTCTAAGGAGTAATAAAGGGATTAGAAACCTAGTATACTAAGGCTAATACTAAGGAGTATAAAAAGATGTCTTAATAGTTAATTTCTCCCTAACCCTAATAGAGAATTTCAGCCAGCATTATTAAAATTACAGCAGCCCCTTTTGTGACTTTCTCTTGGTTTTCGTTCAATCCTTTCGCTAGCACGAGTCCCATTTGAGAGTCATTCGTGTACCAGATTGTGGAGGAAATGCGTTTGGGTTTCTGCAGCAGTCTCTAGATGAGACAATTAAGGTGAGAAAATTTATTTTTCACTGTTCTTGATTTCATTCTATTAATCTACATGCATCTTGGGCTTTGGAATCGAGGAAAATTTTAATCAGTATTCTGCCTCATGTTTAATTTTTCCCTTTAATGATTCCCTACATGCAGCTGTTGCTGCGTGGCAGCGCTGCTGTCTCTGGACAGCAGCACTGACACGTGGGGGCGGGTCCGATTTGGTTTATTTTACGGGTATTTTGATTTTTCAGACCCTATGTGAATTTTATTAACATGGTTTTAAAATTCGCATGATTTTATTTTGCGACTGGATTTAAGTGGTTTCTTGTGTGATTTAATTCATGCATGGAATTTAATTTCTTGGTTAATGAAATCGGTCCAATTGGCCCTTGGCACGGGTTGAGAATTGGACGGCTAATTCAGGTCCGTGATCGGGCATTGGTTATGGATGCCAGAATCGGTGATTTCACAAACAGCTGGACATAATTAATTTAAAATTGGAATTGCCATGTTCATGCATTTTAAGACATGTATATAAATTGATATTTGCTATGTGTATATATATGATTCTATGCATGGTTGTGTGGATTTGAGCATTATTGGGCCTTCGATGAACTTGGGTTGTAATAAATTTAATTTTAGAAAATACGGCCTGCGTGTCATTTTATTTTATTTTGATGTAATTTTATTTAATTTATACTTGTAAATTTAATTATAATTGCATCAAGCCATTGGGGAGGAAGCCCATTGGTGCCAAGCCCAAGAGGAGTTTGCAAGCCCACCTAGTGGATCTCTAGCATGGGCTTACTAGTTATTCATTAGGTTGTAAAATAGGGCCTATAGTGTCTCTTTTATTTATATACATATTTTATACCTATGTCAGTTATATATATATTTGTATGAATGTATGTTTTGCCATTCCAATCACCTACGATTATGCATGCTAAGCAGTTATTAATCAATCCAATTAAATATTGAGTCGATTAAAAGTGCTTTCCACATTCGAACCTTGTCAGTTTTTGAATAGTGTAATGTGGGCCGTTCCTCTGCCAGGTGATTTGTAGTATTCATTTACTGTATATGCTTAAGGTACTGGGTACGCATAGCACTCGAATGGTGGTTGGACTCAACATGGGTAGTAGGATAAGCTCCTGGTCCTAAGCACAGATGGGTAAGTGCCAATAAGCCCATCAAACCAAGAGTCCCTAGGTTGGGATTGGAGGGTGTTCCTACCTAAATAGTTAAGGGTTGGTTGACAAGCCTCCGCTTGGCCAATTCTTAATGAAATATGGATCTTGGTCTTGTAACCATACATTGCCAGCAAATTAATTAAAATGGATTGTTAATGAACATGGTTAAAATAATAAAGCCCTTTATTAATCACTCTGCAAATATTTTTGGGTAAAGGAATCATTTAAAATGGTTGGCAATTCATTTTCACTACAATCACTCCACGAAAAGGAGAAACTATCTGGGCCTAACTTCCTAGAATAGGCTCGACAACTAAGAATAGTTTTGAGATAAGAGTCCAAGGAATATGTGCTAGATAGGACCTTACCGGCCGCAACGCCTGTAGGTTGAGGGGTTACTCAAGCTCAAATTGAGGAGTACGACCTGTATAGGAGGGATGATAGAGATGTGTCTTGCCTTATGTTAGGCACGATGGTTCCTGAGCTGCAAAAAGAGTTCATGAACTATCAAGCCTATATGATCACGGATGATCTCAAAAGGATGTACCAAGATCAGGCACATCAAGAAAGGTTCTTGACAATTAAGGCACTCAACACCTGTGGGATGGCAGTTGGGACATCTGTGAGCACCCACGTGTTTAAGATGAAGGGCTATATTAATGCATTGGCCCATCTCGACATGCCAGTCCTGCAGGAGTTGGCGATAGAAATAACCTTGGGATCCCTCCCTGAGTCTTATGATTAGTTCATCATGAACTATTACATGCAGGGCATGGACAAGACTATGGCTGAGATACATGGAATGCTCAAGCTTACTGAACAGTCTATCAAAAAGACTCCACCAATGCTGCTAGTAAACAACGGGAACACCCCTGCTGTGAAGGGCAAAGGCAAGGCTAAAGCTAAAGCCAAGGCCAAGAAGGCCAAGGCTAAGAAGGATAACCAAGGGCCGAAGCCCAAGGCCGCTCCCAAGGATGTGTGCTTCAAACACAAGTAGAAAGGACACTAGAACAAGACATGTCCAAGGCTCATGGGAGAGCAATCAAAGAACCAGGGTAGTGTTGGGATTTCTCATTGGAAATCACCCGACAAAAGCGGAAGAACACGGTGATTTCCTCAAATCCGTGCCCAGGAGCAATTGAAGTGAAAATTATAAAACTTAAAATCAAATAGAAGAGATAGATTTCTCACCAGAGATATCTCTTCTAGAGATGGCTGCAGAAACCAAAATTGATTCCCTCTGTGTTCACGTACCCAAATGGCTATCGAACACGACCCGTGCTAACGATGAGATCGAATGAAAGTGAGAGAGGAGAGGCTGTAATTTTAAGCTATCCACCTTGGTCTGCTTGGCCGAATAGTCTCCTAGGTTTTTAACCTAGGGGGCCGAAATTCTCATAGGGAATTTTAGGCCCAAACCGATTTTTATTTCATGTGGGCTTTTACCTCTTTAGCCCATGTCCAATTTTAATTCTTATGGTCCAATTTAATTTCAAATTCAATTTCTATTTAAGATGTATGTCATTATACCATATCATATACATTTAAATTGAAATTAATTTGACTAATTAATTTAACCAATTAATTTAACCAAGGAATTAAATTTGACACTTCATGAAATTAAATACATGTAAACCTATACATGTAAAATATTTCCACCTAGGAAATAATCTCATAAATTAATTCATCGAATTAATTATGAGAAGGCCAATACAACTATTAATGTTATTATTTTGATCAATCCAATTGATCATCATCATATATTAATATAATCCTCTCTCTCCTGTGTGTATACTCCAAGTATACAGGTGATCCCTTAAGTCCGTGTTCAGACATTCAATGTGTACGATTCTGTGGGTCCATCTTTATGTTGGCAGTGGGCCTATGGCCCACAGACTGTAAGCGGGCTCTAGCAAGCCACTGCAGCCCCCAATTAAGATGGAGATGGCATTCCAACTAAAATCATAACCCTGTAGTCTAAACTTGTATCTCCCATGTCATTGATATCGGTGTCCAACACAGAGGCATGGATTGATCACCCTCTTTTGTGTCTGGATATTTACTTGATCCCAAATGTACTGAAGCTCACAAACAAGTTCCAACTTGTTTCGGTGTGGCCACACTCTTATCAGTCACATTCATCAAGAGGCCAGTGATATCTTCTCAGTGGATTACTAAGTGACATATCCCTTTTGCATATCCATAGCACTGCCATGCTTAGTGACATACCCGAACGTACCCATTTACAGGCCCTTTAGGTGTACACCAAAGTATGCGACTTTGCATGCACCACCATCATATGGTCAGGTCAAAGGATCCATACAAGTACTACACGAGAATCACTAGTGATGCTTTACCATGTGGATTTCTCATTTAGTGGATCTATCCAGTACCAAGCCCCTTTTGCATATACTCATTAACTTGGTTGACATCACATGTCCAATGGCCGGTAAGACACCGCCGTATAACCAGGTTAATGATAGTCTCTAGTTCCATTCATTCCCATGACAGGAACAGACTACGGATCTCTTTATGGTCATATCATTTTCCCTATCCATGATCTTATTGCCAAGTGCATGACACTTGTCAACATGGATATGGATATGTCCATTGGATACTCCATTTAAAATATAGCACAAGATAGACAATAAACATATTAATGCCTTTATTTAATGACACAAAATATGTATAATACATAAATCCAGTAAATGTACAATACAAATACAAGGTCCAATGCCTCGGGACTAGGGCATATCCAACAGGCAGTTCTTCAGGTATACATGTTATTGGCATTGTCATTTCAGCCACATAAATGAGAAGTGCATAGCTAGACTTCACAAAAGTGGAGTGCTAAGGTCATTTGACTTGGAGTCTTATGACACATGTGAATCTTGTTTAAAGAGGCAAAATGACAAAGGCGCCTTTCAACAAGAAAGCTGAGAGGGCCAAGAGCTTGTTGCAGCTAATACACTCGGATGTGTGTGGGCCCATGAACACTAGTGCTAGAAATGGTTTTCACTACTTCGTTACTTTCACACTAGGTTAATAAACCTGCTGTGGCAAGTAGCAAAAGGAACTCAAATTGGAATCGCAAAATTACGATTCCAATTTGGCCCATCTTTTTTTTTCATTCAAACCAATAAATAAAAAAAACTTGGGGAAAATAATTAAAACCCCAAAACATAAATCAGGGTTCCAAACAAAATTAAAATGAAAATCAATTCAAACATAAAGAACCCTAATACCAATCATTCTATTAATCGTAACATGAACCTATGCTCTGATACCACTGTGAGGAATCGTCACGGAAAAAATTAAACGCGAGGTGGAATACCGATTAAAATTTTCCTCTATTCCAAAGCCCAAGATACATGTAGATTAATAGAATAAAATCAAGAATGGAGAAAATAAATTTTCTCACCTTAACTGTCTTCTTTAAAGACTGCTACAGAAACCCAAATGCGTTTCCTCCACAATCCGGTACACGAACGACTCTCAAACGGGACTCGCACTAGCGAACGGATTTAACAAAAACCAAGAGAAAGTCCAAGAGGGGGTTGCTATAATTTTCTTATTGTGGCTGAAAATTCTCTATAAGGGTTAGGGAGAATTAGGTTAAGGCTTCCCATATATACTCCTTTAGTATATATACTCCTTAGCCTACTAGGATTTTAATTAAAACTATAGATTATTTAATTTGATTTAATTGATTTACCTTATATCATTAGAATTAAATAAAATCATATTATAAAATCCTAATTGATACAATTAAATACAATTTCATCAAATTAAAATAACCCAAAGTTAAATTAAAGTCACCCTTAATAAATACAACCTTTGTATTTTTAATTTCCACCAAGGAAATATTATTTTATTTAATTAATAATTTACTACATGTAATTAATTAATCAAATAAAATAAATTTCTCCCTTTATAATTGAATTAATTATGACATAACCTAATGTCAATAACTCAATTAATTTGGTTTCCGTTCCAATTCCGATTTGTCAACATTCAGTCGTTCTATGTGTATGATCCTATGGGTCCGTCTTTATGTTGGCAGTGGACCCAAGGCCCACAGACTGCAAGTGGGTTCTAGCAAACCGTTATAGCCTCGAATTAAGATGGAGACTTGTAGTCTAATGTGAAACAAAACCCGGTAGTGATCTTGTATATCCCTTGCCAACTGACATCGATATATAAGCAAGAGGCATGGCCTTGTCATCCTTTTATATGCTTATTTATCTCTTGATACCGAGTGGATTGAAAGTATCCCAACTTATTAGGGTATGGCCATACACTTGTCAGTCCTACTCATGAAGTAGCCAGTGATGTCATCTCAAGGGGCGCTGAGTGGCAATTCCGTTAGCTTCACTATCAACATCAACATGTTCATTGGCCCACCCAACATACCCATACTTGGCACCCTATTATGGGCCCGTTAAGCGTATATCAATGTGTATGAGATCCCATGTTATGTTACAGTAAACATCAGGTCTAAGGATAATAACAAGACCTACCCGAGAAACACCTATGATGATCGAACCATGTGGTGTTCCCGTGGCGGATCGATCCAGTACCATGCAACCCAACATGTACCCATATCATTGACTGACATTCCATGTCCAATGGCCGATGAGACACTGCCATCCAGTCAAGGATATGCTAGTCTATGGTTCTATTCATTCCCATGATTAGAACAGACTAGGGATGTCTTTATGATTATAACTTTAACACTACTAAAAGGTCTCATAATCCAATGATCTATATTGGTTTACTTTAATATGGTTATAATCATTGGATACTCTATTTATAAATAGCACAAGATATGAATAAATAGATTCATGCCTTTATTTCAACACAAAATGTATAATACAAAATATCCAAATATAAAGTACAACACAATACAAGAACTAATGCCATTTGGACTAGGGCACACTAGCAGAACAAGTCTGAAACCCTTGATAGGTTCAAGGAGTATAAGAATGAAATGGAGAACCAACTAGGCAAGGCTATTAAGGCACTTCAGTCTGATCAAGGTGTCGAATATATGAGCCTAGAGTTTGATTCATTCTTGAGAGAGTGTGGAATAATCTCATAGTTCACTCCTCCTGGAACACCCTACTGGAATGGAGTGTCAGAAAGGTGGAATAGGACCTTGTTGGACATGGTCCGCTCGATAATAAGTCAAGCCACTCTCCCAACATCCTTCTAAGGATATGCAATAGAGATAACTGCATTCACACTTAACCATACACCGAGTAAGGTAGTTGAAAAGACACCATATGAACTATGGAAAGGCAAGGAGCCCAACATCTCTTTCATACGAATTTGGGGTTGTGAGGCCCATGTCAAGAAATTGACAAGTGGCAAGCTAGACTCCAAAACCGAAAAGTGTCTGTTTGTGGGTTACCCCAAGGAAACAAGGGGATATTACTTCTACAACCCTGCTGAGAACAAGGTGTTCATAGCATGAAAGGGGGTCTTTCTTGGAAAAGAGTTTATCTCCAAGAAAGATAGTGGGAGCAATATTGAGCTAAGGAAAGTTCAAGATCCACAAGAACCTATACAGGATATCTCAGAGATCGAACTAGAACCTCAAGCAATTGAGGAATATGAACCGATCATATAGGACCTTAGAAGGTCTGGTAGGGTCTGTCATCAAACCGAGAGATATGGGTTTCTCGTTACCGATGATAGGAATCTTCTATTCTTTGACCAAGAAGAACCCAGGACCTAGCAGGAGGCTATTGAAAGACCACAGTTAGCTAACTGGTGTAAAGCCATGGATGCTGATATGCAGTCGATGTACGATAACCAAGTCTAGAATTTGGTTGATCCACCTCCAAGTGCTAAGGTAATTGGTTGCAAATGGTGTTTCAAGTTAAAGGCCAACAACACCTTCAAAGGGCGACTGGTGGTGAAGGGTTTCAGACAAGTCTAAGGAATTGACTATGATGAAACCTTCTCACCAGTTGCAATGCTCAAATCCATTCCATAGCTGCATGGTATGATTATGAGATATGGTAGATGGATGTTAAGATCGCTTTTCTAAATGGAAAGCTACTCGAGGATGTGTACATGACACAACCTGAGGGCTTTATTGATCCAAAATATCCTAATCGGGTATGCAAGCTTCAAAGGTCCATTTATGGATTGAAGTAAACGTCACAGAGTTAGAAATTGAGATTCAATGAGGCTATTCAGGAATATGGCTTCATACGGAAACCAGATGAGCCCTGTGTGTATAAGATGGTTAGTGCGAGTGTATCTACATTCCTAGTCCTGTACATAGGTGACATCCTTCTCATTGGAAGCGACATACCAACATTGTAAGGGGTTAAGCAATGGTTGAGTAAGTACTTCGCAATAAAAGACATAGGAGAAGCTGAGATGATCTTAGAGATCAGGATCTACAGGGATAGATCCAATCGGCTTTTAGACCTAAGTCAAGCCTCTTACATAAACAAAGTTCTAAAAAGGTTTGGCATGGATAAGGCAAAGAAAGGTTTCTTATGCGCCATAAGCTCAAACTAAGTAGGAACAATGGTCCTAAGATGAAGGAGGACTGAGAGAAAATGTTGAAGATCCCATATGCTTCGGCTATAAGATCCACCATGTACTCCATGTTATGTACGAGACCTGATGTCGCTTTTCACTGAGTATGACTAGCCGATACTAGTCAAATCCCAGGGAGGATCACTGGACAACAGTCAAGGCAATCCTTAAGTACCTTAATATGACTAAGGATAGCTTCTTAGTGTATGGAGGTCAAGAAGAGCTGTCATTGTCAAGGTACATTGACGTAAGCTTGGAGACCGATCAGGATAAAAACTAGTCGCAGTCTAGTTATGTCTTCCTATTGAATGCCGGTGCCATCAGTTGAAGGAGCTTGAAACAGTGAACCATCACCAATTCTACTACAAAAGCTGACTACATTGCTGCATGTCAAGCTGCAAAGGAAGCTATTTGGATGAAGAAGTTCATCACTGAGTTAGGATTAGTTCCATCTATCCTAGACCCAATGAATGTCTTATGTGACAACAACGGGGCCATCACACAAGCTAAGGAGACTCGGTCATAGAAGAAGTCCAAACACATACTTAGGAAATTTCACCTCATCCGAGAGATCATGGATAGAGGAGACATTTCACTGCAGAGAGTTGACACCGAGAATAATGTCGTTGATCCATTGACCAAAGCGCTACCACAAGCACAGCACGTGGGTCATACTAGATCTATAGGGATTAGAGCAATGCCTAGTTGGGACTAGTGCAAGTGGGAGATTGCTGGTTTGCCCTAGTCCAAATGGCATTGGTTCTTGTACTGTATTATACTTTATATTTGGATATTTTCTATTATACATTTTATGTTGAAATAAAGGCATGAATCTATTTATTCATATCTTGTGCTATTTGTAAATAGACTATCCAATGATTATAACCATACTAAAGTGAACCAATGTAAGCCATTAGATCATGAGACCTTTTAGTAGAGTTAAAGTTATAATCATAAAGATATCCCTAGTCTGTTCTAATCATGGGAATGAATAGAACCAAAGACTAGCATATCCTTGACTGGATGGCAGCGTCTCACCAGCCATTGGACATGGAATGTCAATCAATGATATGGGTACATGTAGGGTTGCATGATACTGGATCGATCCGCCACGAGAACAGCACATGGTTCGATCATCATAGGTGTTTCTCAGGTAGGTATTGCTATTATCCTTAGACCTGGTGTTCATTGTAACATAACATGGGATCTCATACACTTTGATATACGCCTAACGGGCCCATAACAGGGTGCCAAGCATAGGTATGTTGGGTGGACCAGTGAACATGTTGATGCTGACAGTGAAGTTGACGAGATTGCTACTCAGTGTCCCCTGAGATGACATCACTGGCCACTTTATGAGTGGGACTGACAAGTGTATGGCCATACCCAAATAAGTTGGGATACTTATTTGTTAGGTTCAAGCCACTCGGTATCAAGAGATAAATAAGCATATAAGAGGATGACAGGGCCATGCCTCTTGCCTATATATCGAGTCAGTTGGCAAGGGATATACAAGATCACTATCGGGTTATGTTTCACATTAGACTGCAAGTCTCCGTCTTAATTGGGGGCCATAACTGTTTGCTAGAACCCACTTACAGTCTGTGGGCTTTGCGACCATTGCCAACATAAAGACGGACTCACAGGATCGTACACATAGAACGACTGAACGTTGAAAAATCTGAATTGGAACAGAAACCAAATTAATTGAGTTATTGACATTAGGTTATATCATAATTAATTCAATTATAAAGGAGAAATTAATTTTATTTGATTAATTAATTACATGTAGTAAATAATTAATTAAATAAAATAATATTTCCTTTGTGGAAATAAAAATAAAAGGTTGTATTTATTAAGGCTGACTTTACTTTAACTTTGGGTTATTTTAATTTGATAAAATTGTATTTAATTGTATCAATTAGAATTTTATAATATGGTTTTATTTAATCCTAATGATACAAGGTAAATCAATTAAATCAAATTAAATAATCTATAGTTTAATTTAATCTTTGTACACTAAGGAGTATAAAAAGAACTAGAAACCTAGTATACTAAGGATTACACTAAGGAGTGTTTAAAGGAAGCCTTAACCTAATTCTCCCTAACCGTAGCAAAGAGGAAGTCGGCCAGCACTAAACAAAATACAGCATCCCTTTTTTTGCTCTCTCTCAGTTTTCGTTCAATCCGTTCGCTAGCATGAGTCCTGTTCGAGAGTCGTTCGTGTACCGAATTATGGAGGAAACACGTTTGGGTTTCTGCAATAGTCTCTAGAGGAGATAGTTAAGGTCAGAAGATTTATTTTTCTCTATTCTTGATTTCATTCTATTAATCTACATGTATCTTGGGCTTTGGAATCGAGGAAAATTTTAATCAGTATTCCGCCTCGCGTTTAATTTTTCCTTTGATGATTCCCTACACTAATGTCATTAGTGTTTCACACGTATTGCTTATATTGGATCCTTAGACCTGATATTACTACACTCCTGGATATGACCTTGTATACTTTGATGTATGTCTAACGGGCCCATAATTGGTGCCAAGTATGGGTGCATTGGGTATATTAGGAACCATGGTAGGAACGGGAGTAATGTGAAGGAATTAACTATCTCTTCATCGAAAAGATGATATCACCAGCCTCTTGATGAGTAAGACTAAGTAGTGTACGGTTATACCCAAATAGAATGATTATTGGATAATCATTTATTTGATCTTATCAGTCAACTTGGATGTCAAGTAAATTTCCTAGCACTTAGAAGGATGATAGTGCCATGCCTTGTGTAAGACACTGAAATCATATGTGCAAAGGATCATATAAGAATCCTACAAGTGTATGTCATTTTCATTTTGAGATCTCCATCCCAATTAGGGGTTGTAATGGCTTACTAGAGCCCACTTACAACGTATGGGCCGAATGTCATTTCGGGCCCATGGCCAACATAGGTGTGAGTGGACAACCTTTTTCGGAACACGCGGAGAACCGGGAACCGGGCATATTCCTTTTAAGAGTTGATGTTTTGGTTTTGAAAACGGGTTTTAATCTTTCTTTAGAAAAAAAAAACCTTTCATTTTATTGGAAAAGTCTTTTTTATAGAAAACTTAATTTTAGACATGAATTTTAGAAAACAGGTTTTTAGAAAATCCCAATTTGAACTTAAAGATCTCGAAACCTAAATTTTGAAATTAGATACAGAGTCGCCACCCGGATCAGCTCATCCGGGAAATTCTGGTACAGCTCCCTACCAAGTGTAGACGCGGTACCTAATTCAGAGATTCAGGGTTCGGGCAACAAATCTACTAATCCTCACTTATTTTTAATTATTATTTCATAATATGATACTTCATTCACTTGAATCTACCCATTTTATCTTCCTTTAATCATTAACCAATGCTCATGCAAAAAGATATAAATACTAAAATAATGTGCGGAAAAATAAAAGTGCGGAAAAGTAAATCAGAGGCCAAATTATACAACCCAAGAAAAAGAAAACTCTTATCCTCACCTTTTACAACTGCCTATTATACAAGATAATCTAAAAAATACAATCGCCTAGATACAAGGGATAATCTATTAAATACATCAAAAGTAAAAAGAAAACTAAAAATAAAAGCTGCATCCAAATAGGGTTAGCATAAATAATAAAGGCATTCAAAAGACTCAAATAGGACAGAATAGGGATTTTTAGGAGTGGGGTCATGCACTTGGAAGTAACCGACTCGGCCCGATTAGACCTAGAAAATGGTTTTTCAAATGCCCTGTAGGTTTTATGGATGAAAACCAATTTTAAAAGCAGTTTGGCTCATTTACATGCATTTTTCCAACTTTAGCGGGCCGGATATCCTGGGACCTGGGGGTCCCGTTCGTGTGTGGGCCTAAATCAAACATCCATCTAGGGTCCAAAAGCATGCAAACATGCCAAAATTCATTTTTGAATAAGAAAAGGATGCAAAATTACAAGTTTAGGGCCTAAAAGGGTAAAACTGTATTTTTGCCTCCAGAACCACAGCCGAGCGGCTATAAGCATTACAGCAGCAAGGCTGTAACATAGCCGGGTCGCTATAACACTACATCCGCGTGGCTGTGGTGCTCCAGAACTGATTCCAGTGTGCTTTTTGCGTTTTCGAAAATCGTTTTGCAAAGTTTGACGATTTTGGGCGATCTGGGATTTCTAGAAAAGCATCAAAATCAATAGAAAAGACCCAAAATGGATTGAATCGAATCTAGAAATCCCTAATCATCCAAAATCACCAAACTTTATATTACATCCAGCCATTAAAAATCAGAGAACAGGGAATCTAAGCATGCAGGGATGTAATTGGACCAATAACAAATATGAAAAACACATTTAATTGAAATATGGGAGTGTTATCGATCGATTTTAGGGCATTTGGAGCTTCTACCCTAAAATCTACAGCCGCACCCCTATAGGTCACAGCCGTGCGGCTGTAGATTACAGTCGAGTGGCTGTGATCATGAGTGGGGCGGCTGTAACCAGAAAAAACTCCCAAAACCATAAAAAATTCAAAACATGCAATCAAATCACAACCAGAATGAACAAAGCAGATTTCTAAGGCCTCCTAGAAGATTACCTTGTCTGTGTTCCAGTGTTTGGACCACGAAAAATGGATTCGGATGCTAGAAATGTCTTGCAGTCATGAACAACCCGAGCAGTGCGTGATTTCCGAAGCTCGAATGGAACCCCAAAGAAGATTGAAGGATTGATTATGATATCATAAAACCCTACGATTGTTTTTATATGTTCTATTGAGATTATTTTTTTTTTAGGTCAAAGTTCCCTTTATTTTTTTTCCAATTGCCTTAGGAACCCTAGAGAAAATCTAAGTGACGGTGTTATTTTCTCTCAAAATCCCTTTTCTCTTTTTTTTTTTTTTTTTTTGTTTTTCTATTTCTGTATATTGAACCCTAATCCCGAATTATGATGCTTATATAGACATGGCCAAATAGGACTTGAACCGATCGAACCGGACCGGACCGGACCAGACCGGATCAAACTCGGTCAAACCCTGAACCAGACCGGACTGGACTGAAACCGGAGGTTCAATAGGAAATAAGGTTGAGGTTCAGGGTTGTTGGTTTGATTAAACTTCAAACCGCCGGTTAACTGGCGGTTTGAAGGAATTTAAAAAGAAAAAGAGACGGTGGCCTGGTAGGTATTGTCTCCTGTTTTCTTAAATTGGTCCCAATTTCAATTCAATCCAACCGTTGTTGCCAACGGTTGGATTTGCTCTTTTTTTTTCCTTAATTTTCTCCCTATAAATACCTTATCCTCCTTTTAATTTTTTCACACAATTCTTTACACTCTCTCTTTCTCTCTATTATATCCAATTTTTTCACACTTTCATTTACATTTTACAAGTTATTTTAATATTCTACATTATATTATTTACTACTTAATTTGTTCATTTACATTTTATTACAAATCATTTTATTATTCTACATAATATTATTTAAAAGTTTTTTTTTTTAATTTATTTTATAGGTTATAGTTTTTTCTCTTTTTTTTTTTAACTTCTTTCACTTGATTTTGTTTTTAAATGTATAAGAGAAATAAATAGTCCATTTGTACAAGTTATATTTTTGTAATACTTTTTATATTATGTAAATTATTAATTGTAAAATAAAAAATATAAGTTGTTTTTTATATTTGAGAATTTATATACATATATATATTAATAATTTATCGAGAAATGTCTATATCGAAATCACACGGAAATTAAATTCTCAATGTTTATTGAAAAGGGTTGAACCTGAACCGGACCGGACCTGAACCTTGTCTGAACCTTGTCAAACCCTGGTCAAACCCTGAACCTGAACCAGACCAGACCGGACCGGCAGTTCATTCCTTTTGAAGGTTAAGGTTAAGGTTCAAGGATTTCTTGAACCTGAACCGGCGGTTCATGAACCTGAACCGGCGGTTCATGAACCTGAACCGGCGGTTCATGAACCTGAACCGGCGGTTCATGAATCGTGGCCATGTCTATGCTTATATATCTCCCTTTTTGGCATTAAATCAGAATTAATTGCTAATTTTGGCAAAAAAGGAAAAATGACGTTCATAGCCGCGCGGCTGTGCTATACTCGAGCGGCTGTAGCGGCCAAAAATTCCTATTTTGCCCGTTTTCTATTTTTCCTTTGGTTCTTTCTAAAATACTCACTCGAATTCTTCGGGGTTCCGTATTAGGACTTGTCACACACCTTCAGGCTATCCAGGACATTTCCAACATTATCCCGATCGGTTCGAATCCGCTTCATGTTTATCCGTGAAAAAGGTAACAATAGCTTTCATCACCGAGGTCGGGAAAAAACCCATGCTCACAGGCTGCCCCTCGCGTGACCAAAGTCGACTTGAATAGGTGCTTGTGCCCGATTCTAGTTTGGCCTTGCGATAGGGAGCACGGTGAGAAGGAAGAGAGAACGTACCTGGGGTTCTCCTCTCGTTGACTTGCTTTGATGTCTGTAGAGACTTGTCACGGTAGCTTTTTGAGACAATGGTCTTGCCTAAGTTGGTTTGAATCTTTAGGGTCTTCGACTCCGATGCGAAGCATAGGACTTTTCCTGAATTGATTTGATGTTCTCTAGGGTCATGCTTAGACTCCATTGCGAAGCAGAGGACTTTGCCCAGATCTGTTTGATTTGCTAGGGACATGCTTCGACTCCATTGCAAAGCAGAGGACTTGCCCGGATTGAGTTCTCCTTGCCATTCGGTGCTTACGAAAGGGAAGGGTATTTTGGTAATTTTGCAACTTGGGAAGTTGGTATTCCTTGAAGTAAGGGTACTTTGGTCATTTGGTCTTTCGTGGTGCCTATGTCATGAAAACAAATGGGTTTCAGTGATTTGGTGTCCCTTTTTTGCGGAAAAAGGGTATTTTGGTCATTTGGCAGCTTGGTGGCCGACAAAAGGGGATTTCGGTCATTTCACCCCTTAATGGAGTCTATGTCATTAGGGGAAGAAATATTTTGGTGATTTGGTCTTCCATATAGCTCGCGTTGCTAAAGGAGAGGTGTTTTGGCCATCCGGTAGTGTGGTTATTAACTGAAAGGCATTTTGGTCATTTCACTTCTGGTGGAGCCTGTGTCACTGAAGGAAAGGATAATTGTGTTTCCCGTGGAGCTCATATAGCTGGGAGAATGATGCTTTGGTGGGTTGAGAAGTTTAGTCAACACTTGACGTTTTGAAGTCGTTTCGGACGCATATTGGTTCCTTGATCGATAATTTTGGAAACAAAAAGTTTTTCCCCTTCGATCAAGAATGAATATGGGCCTAATATCTTGTCCTTTGATGCCTGCAAAACATGGAAATTACCTTTCTCGGGGTCAAATAGACATAAAACAAGTTTCGGAAAAGAAAAAGAAAAAAAATTTTTAAGGGAGAAAAGCTACAGCCGAGCGGCTATAGCAGCAACAGCCGCGCAGCTGTAGTGTTTGAAAACCACAGCCGCTCAGCTGTAGTGGTAGATGAGTAAGTGGCTTAAAAGCCACATAACGAAGGCAGCCCTCATTTCCTCTATTTTCAGCTGAAAAACTCTCCCTTTTGGTGATTTTCTTGCTCCCAAACCGAAACCATGAGGCGAAAGATGCGTAGAGTCCTCCCGCCCGTCCCTGCTACTCAACCCATGTTTCAAACTCGGTTTTCTATTCCAGATGGAAACTTTGCTCTATCCTTTGAACCCATGGAGTACATCTATGGATCAAAAGAGGAGGATGAGTATTGTGGAGTGAAGATCGATGCCCCGGTGCCCATCTTACTCCAAATTTCGAACTATGCTTACACGAATCCGGTTAGTATTCTCAAATTTCTCCACTTTTTCCAAGTTTCAAATTTCTGCAAAATTAGAGAAAATATGTGAAATTAATGCATGATTTAAGTAGATTATGCCCCTAGGATGCTTAGTTGTTGGTTTGGTTTGAGTTAGGACTAGATTTAACCGAAAAAACGAAAAAAATCCAAAAGGGCGGAAAATTTACAGCTACAACCGCCCCATGCATGATCACAGCTATGTGGCTATGATCATGGGGGTTACAGCCACACGGCTGTGACCCTATGTCCGGGCGGCTATAACCTGCAGATTCAAGGCGAGCCAGTTTTTTGCGATTCGAATGATGTTTCTTCGATTTTTATGATATATATGCATTCTAAAAAAGCTCATAAACTCCCTGATTATTGATTTTGTAGTCAAGATCCGGCCATTACGGTAGCGGATCCATTACAGAGGTCCTGAAGTGGTATAGGCATCTCCCCCAAGGAGTGAGGGACATAGTAAACTCCACTGGCTTGCACCGACTGGTTCGCAGCATGTCCACACTACTCCTCGCACGAGTAGAGGGCTTTTAGCCGCACTTTCAGAGAGGTGGATGGATTCTACCTACACATTTCATTTCCCTTCTGGGGAGTACACGGTGACCCCGGAAGATATTGTTGCTATTACGGGTCTTCCCTTCTCTGGCCAAACAATCCACTTCAATTAGATCTTTGTACATGGTGGATATCGTCAGGAGCTGGTATTCATGCTGATTGGGATTAGCTCTTTCGAGAGCCGGATCCAATGTAGGAGTATCCATGAGTACTAGCTTGGATGGCAGCGTGTGCTCCCGGAGGGGGCTACCTTCGATGCTACTGATGAGAGGAAGTATGCTAGAGCCTTCCTGTTGCATGCTCTCTCCACCACCCTTTTTCTTACAGGCTGGAGCAATCTGAATCTGGCCTTGCTGCCTTCACTGATCAACCTGGAGTCTGTGAGGACTCTTAATTGGGCTCGGGCTACCTTGGCCCAACTTTACTATGCCCTAGATCTCTGCACCTGGGGCTCCCACAAGGAGTTGAAGGCTTTCTGGATTCTGCTGCACGTGAGTATCTTGGACCCTTTTTTTTTTTTGCTGACTTGCTTTAAATCTCCCTTTGTAGATCTGGGTCTACGAGTACTGTTTCATCCCTCCCCCAGTTGTGCAGATTCCTGAAGGGGTCGACCTGGTTGAATTCCCCTGCCTCCAATGATACATGGGATATGTTTAGAGCGAGGTTGATAAGGACCAAGAGGAGTGCCGACAGGCGTTAAGAGAGATGACATTTGAGGGGGTATTTTTTTATTTTTTGTATATATATATATGTGTGTTTTTTTTTTAATTTCCTGGTTCCCCAATCTCATATTGCCAAGGCCCCTTGGAGCCGGAAGGGTGAAAATTTTCCCCAGTAGCTTCGTGATGCACAGGCGCTCGTGAGCAGGTGCTTTGTGATGGAGTGCCCCTACGGTCGGGAGTTGTTCTTAGATGAGAGGACTCACGACTGGCGTTCTGGTCCTGGGGCATGTAGGATTCCAGCTGCCTTGCTGGTAGGGTTATTCTGGCCTCATCTGCTGTCTCTTGAGTTGCACCCGAATCTCTACGGTGTTGGATACGAGGCCGGTAGTGTGAGCGGTGATTATAGCCGCTTCATCACTATTTATTTGCTTCCGCCATCTGCTGATGCTAGTGCTGGTGCTGGGGTAATTAAAGTTTTTTTTCTTTTTTTTTTGACATTATTGTTTTTAATTTCCAGCCATCCTCACGAGGTGGGCGAGCATGCGCTTCTTCATCAGCCAGGGGAAGAGGAGGTAGGTCGGGTACCGCTGCTTCTAGGACTGCTGGAATGGACTCTGCCACCGGTGCGGAGGACATCCCTATTCCTCACTTCCATGTTCCTCTGGCTCCCGAGGTCGGATATGTACATGGCCGGCTCGAATTCTCGACTTAAGATTCCATTCAGCTATATGATGATTCCCGGCAATCTTATCGGGCTGATCTGAATCTCCAAGACCATAATTTTCCCCCGGCTCTTCCTCCTGACACCACACATGTGAGTATTTCCTTGCTTATCTATTTTTGCCCCTTTTCTGTCATTAGCTGATCCTGTGAATTGTGATCTTTGCAGATTCCGGTGAAACAAGGTATGTACATAGGTCAGGCCATTTATGCGCTCAGGGCACTCTCTTTTCGGGACAATGCCGCTATGACAGTAAGTACCTATACATGATAGTATGCTTATGTCTGGATGTATGCATGTATGGATGGATGCATATGCATGTAATGTGATGTTTCTCATGCTTTGTTCAATGTAGACGATGATTGAGATAGAACACCGCGAGTCCGCTTGCTTGAGGGCCGAGAACGATCAATTGCGACGTCGGGTCACCAAATTAGAGGTCATGAACCAGACCTTCAGAGACCAAGTGGGCGACTGGGTTACCCAAACGAGAGATGACGAGGATGATGATGACGAGGCAGAAGATGAAGAGAATGATGATGACTCCTCTTAAGCTTATCCCTCCATTCTTTATTTGTAATGTATTAACCCGTCTGTGGGTTATTTCTTTGCACATTTTGGGTCCTTGCGTAGGCCTGGTTTAGTGATGTATCTGACGTATCTGATGTACATGACTTTTGTATGACATTTATACCTTTTATCCACATATTTCCTCGCCTTTTCTTATGCTTTACCACTCTTCTGTTCAATTTGGTCGGGTCCGGGATATATTCCGGTGCCTTTAGACTTTTTTTCCTTGAAAGGCTATCCCCAGAACCCATAGCTGCGCGGCCATAATCATCAGAAATCATATAAAGATATAGATGAAGTGTTGTCTATACTACAGCTGTGCCCCTGTAGGCATTACAACCGCCCCACATCCTACAGCCGCGCCCCTATAGGCTACAGCCGCGCGGCTATGTATGGTTATAGCCGCCCCACACTAAAAATCCATCCCATATCGATTTACAAGCTTTCTTTAGCATAGCCGAGCCCCTATAAGTGTTACAGCCACCCCATGCATTACAACCGCGCCCTTGTAGCAGATTACAGCCGCCCCATAAGCTATAGCCGCCCCACTCATTTTTCAGCCTTTCTTCTTCTTTCACTCCTCTTTCGGTATGGATCAGCTTAGAGGACAACTCCGGTGTTGGTGTGCCCTAGTTCTTAGGGCATTGGATTCTTGTATTTTGTATTATAAATTAAGAGTCATGTATGAATACATTATTTGTGTCACATTAATAAAGGCAATTAATCTATTTCATTTATATCTTGTGCTATAATATGAGTAGCGTATCCATTGATTGATAATCATAAAACCTATCCCAAGTCTGTTCTAATCGTGGGAATGAATAGAACCACAGACTTGTATATTCGATGACTATATGGTAGTTCTTAACTAGCCATAGTACTTGTATAGTCAGTCATGAATATAGGTACATGTCATTGACATGGGACTGGATCGATCCGCACAAGAAAGCCACATGGTTGTCATGTCATAGGTCTTTCTTGAGTAGGTCTCTTTTGTCCTCAGACCAAATTTCATTATAATATCGATATGGAATCCGGTTCACTTTGACATACGCCTAACAGGTCTGTAAAAGGATGCTAAATACGGGGTATGATTGGGTGGACCGGTGAACATGTTGATATTGATGATGAAGTGATGGAATTGCCACTCGGGTAACACTGAGATGATATCATTGGCCACTTGATGAGTGGGACTGATAAGTGTATGGCCATACCCAAATAAGTTGGTTGCTTATTTGATTAATCAGTCCACTCAAGATCAAGAAATATAATAAACAACAGAAGAGGATGACAGACACCATGCCTCTTGTTTATTCATATCGATATCGTTAGGCAGAGGACACTATGAGATTACTACCGGGGTGAGTGTCTTCTAAAGACTACTGCATCTCTGTCTTAATTGGGGGCTGTAATGGTTTGCTAGAACCCACTTACAGTCTGTCGGCCTTGGGCCTACTGCCAACATAAAGACAGACCCATAGGATCGTGCACATAGATCAACTGAGATGGAACTTATAGAAATTGTACATGTAATGTACATTAGAAGGAATGCGTTAATTAATTAGTTGACATTCGGTGTCAAGATAATTAATTGACATTGGGTTGAATTTAATTTAATTAATAAGTTTACGTAATGTAATTAATTAATTTATCAATTAATTGAATTACATAAAGTAAACAATTAATTAAATAATTTTCCTAAGTAGGAAAATTAAATACATGTGTTGTATTAACTTAAGTGTGATTTAATTTTATTTAGGGGTAATTAAATTTAGCCAAATGGAATTAAATTACATAGTATATACTTTTTAATTAAAGTTTATTTATGTAATTATAATCCTAGTGGGCTTGGGTTTAATTAACCTAATTAAAACCCAACTAGACAAGGTGTCTATATAAGGGCACACTTAAGGAAAAAAAACCTAATTCAACTCTAATTAATTGCTGGAAATTTCAGCCACCAATAGCAGCCCCAAAACAGTCGAAAATCCCAGCATTAAACCTCCATTCCTTCGGGTCTTCGGCTAGCACCGGTTCCCGCTCAATAGTTGGTCGTGCACCGGACTTTGGAGATCGCAGTTTCAAGAAACGATTCTGCAGCAGTCTCTAGAAGAGACGAATCCGGTGAGTTAATCTCTCTTGATTCAAATTGAATTTATTCTAATCAATCGTAATTGGACACGATAGGTGGATTCTAGGAAATTTTAAACGGTGTATTTTCTGCTGCGCCACGTTATTTTTCCAATGACGAATTCCAACAGTGGTATCAGAGCCTAGGTTTTGTCCATTATATTGATTGGAATTGGTTCTTGAAAGCGTTCTTGAAGAAAGAATGGGTTTCAAGTTTGTTATTTTAGGGTCTTTATTCAATTGGTTTTGATTTTGATAAACCCTAGAATTTTTGGATTGGGGTTTTTGATTATTTTCCCCAATTGGTTTCCATCTTAAAAATTATTGTTTTATTGATTATTTATTTTGATGGATTTTTTTTATGATTAAAAAAAAAGGGTATATATTTGTTTTGCTGCAATTTGGAATCGCAGGATTCCAAATTGCAGCAGCTGCTGCCGCCAGGTAGCAGCTTGGCTGCTGCGTGGCAGCAGCCCATTGTGGGCTGCTGCCGCGCCGCAGCGCTGCTGTCTTCGGACAGTAGCGCCGCGCGCGGGTTTCGGGTCCGGTTTTGGATTTTGCGGGTATTTTTTTTATCCCGGACCCTAATGCAAATTAAATTAAATTTTAAATTAATTTGTGTTTAAATTATTTATTTTGTTGGCATGCATATTTAATTTAATTGTTTGCATATTAAATTGAATATGGACTTTGTGAAATTGGCCCAACAAACCGTGACACCGGTTAAAATTGGGAGAGCTAAATTTTAAATTTGTGACAACCCAAATTCAAGTGGGAGCAAAATTGTTAATTTTGCATTTATGGATGTTATCCATTGGGCCTTTATGGGCCTTAGTCACATTTGTTAAAATTGGCGATTTCACCCTAAGCAACTCGGCTTAACATTTATATTTATAATTTGGAATGCCATGATCATGCATCATATTGGTATGTATGTGCACGACAGGTACTTTGTTTGAAATGTTATGTTGAGTTCTATGGGCCCTAAATTATTATCGGTTGTAATTTAATTTTGGGAAATATGGCCTGCGTGCCATTTTTTTATTTTGATGTAATTTTAGAAAAGATTTTATTTTCAAAATTATTGTAATTGCATCAAGTATGGAGGAAGGCCCAAATGGAGCAAGCCCATGGTGGGAGCCCAAGAAGGATTGCAGTCCGGCCCATGAAGAATTAGATAGGATATCTAGTTTTTCATTAGGTTGTAATTAAAGGCCCATAGGATCTCATTTATTTTAAATTAAGTATGTTATTGCATTTGTCATATAATATGGATGTATGGATCACCAAATTATTACCCGCGTTTATGCATGCTAAGCCGTATCACTTAATTATAATCCGGAAATTAAAATATTGAGTCGCTTAAAAGTGCTTCCCACATTCACGCCTCTTCCTCCCATTGATGCTGCAATGTGCGCCATGCCCTAGCTGGGTATATTGTAGTATTCGATGGGCCGTCGAGGGTTTAGATACTTGGTATGGTTAACATATGAATGGTGGTTTGACTCAACATGTGTAGCATTAGCTCAGAGCGGGCCCTAAGCACAGATGGGTAAAGTGTCGATAAGCCCATCAAACCAAGAGTCCTTCATGGAAGGATTGGATAGGTTGTCCTACCAAACGAATCAATGGTTGGTTAGCGAGCTCTAGTTCGGCCAGTCATTGATAAGTTGTGGATCTTGGTCAAGTCAGCCAATTAACAACACCAACAAACAAATTAAAATCAGATTATTAATTTGAATTGGCTTAAAAGTCCTTTATTTCTAACTCAAGCAATGATTTCTTCCATGTAGATAATCCCATTTCAATTAAGCAATTTAAATGGCTACAACAAACAACAACTCACTCTCACTTAGGTCACTCTTGGAGAAGGAGAAGCTTTCGGGGACTAACTTCCTGGACTGGGCTAGGAACTTACAAATAGTTCTTAGACAAGAGTCTAAGGAGTATGTACTGAATGCTCCTTTACCAGCTGGCCCTCCTGCAGGTCGAGGCATCACCACGGCGATGGTGGAGCAGTACAATCGGCATGTGAGGGATGACCGAGATGTCTCGTGCCTCATGCTGGGTACCATGGCTACTGATCTTCAGAAGCAGTTCATGGACGAGCATGCTTATGAGATGATGGATCAGCTTAAAAAGATGTTCCAAGATCAGGCTCGTCAGGAACGTTACCTGACAACTAAGGCACTTTGCACGACTGTGATGGCAGCTGGGACTTCTGTTAGCACTCATGTGCTAAAGTTGAAGGGGTATATTGATACACTTGCCCGCCTCGGCTCGCCAGTACCACAGGACTTGGCAACAGACATTATTCTTGGGTCAATTCCTGAGTCTTACAACCAGTTTATCATGAATTACCATATGCAAGGGTTGGATAAATCGGTTGTTGAGCCGCATGGCATGCTCAAGCTTGCTAAGCAGTCTCTTAAGAAGACTCGTGAAGTATTGCTGGTGAACAAGGGCAATACGCCCATTGCTAAGAGAAAGGCCAAATCTAAGGCCAAGGCTAAGGCCCAAAAGGCCAAGGCTAAGGGCAAAAAGGTTGTGGCCCAACCTAAAGCAAGGGTTGCCTCTCCTGACGATGTTTTCCATGAGTGTCATGAGAAGGGGCACTGGAAGAGCTCATGTCCAAAGCTAAGGGAGCAACTGAAGGGCAAAACTGCTGCTTCAGGTATTTATGTTGTTAAGATTAATCTGGCTATTTCTACATCTTGGGTCTTGGACACTAGATGTGGATCTCACATTTGTTCAAATGTGCAGGGTCTAAGAAATAGGAGATTATTAGGATCTGGGGAAGTAGATCTTCGAGTCGGAAATGGTGCTCGGGTTCAGGCCATGGAGATCGGAGATTATTTCTTGGAGATGCCTAGTGGACTTGTTTTGGAACTAAGAAACTGTTATTTTGTACCTGCGATGCGTAGGAATATTATTTCCGTTTCTTTGTTGGATATTTCTGGTTTTGTATTTAATATTGGAAATGGTAGAATTTCTATGCAATGTGGCAATATTATTTATGGAACAGCATTTCTTGAAAATGGCTTATATATCCTTGATCTAAAACGTGAAAGTTCAATCTATAACATAAATACTAAAAGGATTAAACAAAATTAAATTAATCCTACTTACATTGGCATTGTCGACTTGGCCATACAAATGAGAAGTGCATAGCTAGGCTTCACTCTAGTGGAGTGCTAGGGTCATTTGACATCCAGCCTTATGACACATGCGAATCTTGTTTGAGAGGCAAGATGACAAAGGTGCCTTTTAGCAAGACTGCTGAAAGGGCCTCAGAGCTATTGGAGCTAATAAATTCCGATGTATGTGGCCCAATGAGCACTAGTGCTAGATCTAGTTTTCTGTACTTCGTCACCTTCACGGATGACTTCAGCAGATATGGTTACGTGTAACTGATGAAGCATAAGTCTGGGACTCTCCAAAGGTTCAAGCACTTTAAGAATGAAGTAGAAAACCAACTTGGCAAGAAAATAAAAGCACTTCGGTCTGACTGAGGGGGTGAATATTTGAGCCAAGATTTTGACTCGTTTTTTAGAGAGTGTGGGATCATATCCCAACTCACTCCTCCTGGTACACTCCAGTGGAATGGAGTGTCAGAAAGGAGGAATAGGACTTTGCTTGACATGGTCCGCTCAATGATGAGTCATGCTACACTCCCTGTCTCCTTTTGGGGATATGCTTTAGAGACAGCTGCTTACATTCTTAATAATACACCAAGCAAGGCAGTTGAGGGAACACCATATGAACTATGGAAGGGCCGAAAGCCCAATGTTTCCTTCTTAAAGATTTGGGGCTGTGATGCACATGTTAAGAAATTGACAAGTGGCAAACTCGAGTCCAAATCTGTCAAGTGCCAGTTTGTGGGTTACCCTAAGGAAACTAAGGGTTATTACTTCTACGATCCGGCCGAAAACAAAGTTTTCATAGCCAGAAATGCAGTCTTCTTGGAGAAGGAATTCCTTTCCAAGAGAGACAGTGGGAGTAATGTTGAACTTTCAAAAGTTCAAGACTCACAAACTCCTGCAGCTACTGCTGAGGATGCTTCGGGAACCAATCTGACTACTCAAGAAATTAAGGAACCAGAAACGGTTGCACAGGACCTTAGAAGGTCTAGTAGGACATGTCATCAGCCAGAGAGGTACGGCTTTCTCGTGACTGATGATGGGGACCTTATGGTCGTTGACCAAGAGGAGCCCAAGACCTATCAGGAGGCTGTTGAAAGCCCACACTTAGATCAATGGCGCAAAGCCATGGAGGCTGAGATGCAATCTATGCACGATAACCAAGTATGGAACTTGGTAGATCCACCTCTGGGTGCTAAGGTGATAGGTTACAAGTGGTGTTTCAAGTTAAAGGCCCTGTGTGTATAAGATGGTTAGTGGGAGCGTTTCCATCATCCTAGTGCTGTATGTTGACGACATCCTTATCATTGGAAGTGACATACCAACATTGCAAGGGGTTAAGCAGTGGTTGAGTAGGTGCTTCGCAATGAAGGACTTAGGCAAAGCTGAGACGATCTTAGGGATCAGGATCTACAGAGATAGATCCAATCAGCTTCTAGGCCTAAGTCAGGCCATGTATATTAACAAGGTTCTAAAAGGATTCAACATGGACAAGGCAAAGAAAGGATTCTTACCTATGCGCCATGGGTTGAAGCTGAGTAAGAAAGATGGTCCTAAAACAAAGAAGGACCGGGAGAACATGGAAAAGATCCCTTATGCGTCTGCTATTGGATCTATCATGATAAGGATGAGAACCAGTCACAGTATGGTTATGTTTCTCTCCTGAATGGCGGTGCCATTAGTTGGAGGTCCTCAAAGCAGGCCACCATTGCTGACTCTACAATGGAAGCTGAGTACATAGCTGCGTGCGAAGCTCAAAGAAAGCCATTTGGATCAAGAAAGTCATAACTGAGTTGGGAGTAGTGCCCACTATCCTAGACCCAGTTGATGTTTTTGTGACAACAACGGGACCATCGCACAAGCTAAGGTGCCCCGATCACACAAGAGATCTAAACATGTACTCAAAAAGTTTCACCTCATTCGGGAGATCGTGAACATAGGTGACATATCATTGCAGAGGGTTGACACCAAGAATAATGTCGCTGATCCATTGACCAAAGTGCTGTTGCAGACACAGCACAACGGTCATACCAGATCTATAGGAATTAGGGCAATGCCCACTTGGAACTAGTGCAAGTGGGAGATTGTTGGTGTGCCCTAGTTCTTAGGGCATTGGATTCTTGTATTTTGTATTATACATTAAGAGTCATGTATGAATACATTATTTGTGTCACATTAATAAAGGCAATTAATCTATTTCATTTATATCTTGTGCTATAATATGAGTAGAGTATCCATTGATTGATAATCATAAAACCTATCCCAAGTCTGTTCTAATCGTGGGAACGAATAGAACCACAGACTTGTATATTCGATGACTATATGGTAGTTCTTAACTAGCCATAGTACTTGTATAGTCAGTCATGAATATAGGTACATGTCATTGACATGGGACTGGATCGATCCGCACAAGAAAGCCACATGGTTGTCATGTCATAGGTCTTTCTTGAGTAGGTCTCTTTTGTCCTCAGACCAGATTTCATTATAATATCGATATGGAATCCAGTTCACTTTGACATACGCCTAACAGGTCTATAAAAGGATGCTAAATACGGGTATGATTGGGTGGACCGGTGAACATGTTGATATTGATGATGAAGTGATGGAATTGCCACTCGGGTAACACTGAGATGATATCATTGGCCATTTGATGAGTGGGACTGATAAGTGTATGGTCATACCCAAATAAGTTGGTTGCTTATTTGATTAATCAGTCAACTCAAGATCAAGAAATATAATAAACAACAGAAGAGGATGACAGACACCATGCCTCATGTTGATTCATATCGATATCGTTAGGCAAAGGACACTATGAGATTACTACCGGGTGAGTGTCTTCTAAAGACTACTGCATCTCTGTCTTAATTGGGGGCTGTAATGGTTTGTTAGAACCCACTTACAGTCTGTGGGCCTTGGGCCTACTACCAACATAAAGACAGACCCATAGGATCGTGCACATAGATCAACTGAGCTGGAACTTATAGAAATTGTACATGTAATGTACATTGGAAGGAATGCGTTAATTAATTAGTTGACATTCGGTGTCAAGGTAATTAATTGACATTGGGTTGAATTTAATTTAATTAATAAGTTTACGTAATGTAATTAATTAATTTATCAATTAATTGAATTACATAAAGTAAACAATTAATTAAATAATTTTCCTAAGTAGGAAAATTAAATACATGTGTTGTATTAACTTAAGTGTGATTTAATTTTATATAGGGGTAATTAAATTTAGCCAAATGGAATTAAATTACATAGTATATACTTTTTAATTAAAGTTTATTTATGTAATTATAATCCTAGTGGGCTTGGGTTTAATTAACCTAATTAAAACCTAACTAGACAAGGTGTCTATATAAGGGCACACTTAAGGAAGAAAAACCTAATTCAACTCTAATTAATTGCTGGAAATTTCAGCCACCAATAGCAGCCCCAAAACAGCCGAAAATCCCAGCATTAAACCTCCATTCCTTCGCGTCTTCGGCTAGCACCGGTTCCCGCTTAATAGTTGGTCATGCACCGGACTTTGGAGATCGCAGTTTCAAGAAACGATTCTGCAGCAGTCTCTAGAAGAGACGAATCCAGTGAGTTAATCTCTCTTGATTCAAATTGATTTTATTCTAATCAATGGTAATTGGACACGATAGGTGGATTCTAGGAAATTTTAAACGGTGTATTTTCCGCTGCGCCACGTTATTTCTCCAATGACGAATCCCAACATCCGGGACTACTGGGGTACGACCCGCTCTTCTAATTGGGCTCTACTTGCCCCCTTTGGCTTGCAGTATCTCAGGTGTTACATTGCTTTGACCCCGAACCGGGTCTTCTTGGATGCAGCTGTCAGCTTTTGGGATCCGATGGATCATGTATTCTGTTTCTCCGGTCAAAAGCTATGCCCCTTGATAGAGGAGTTTAGTGCCATTCTCTGTGTTCCATGCCCTCGGGGGGTCCGGTTAGCTGTTCCTGACCCTGACTCTGGTGATGTTCGCACATTTCTGAGCCAGTTCGTTCCTGCTATAGCAAGCATGGGTCGTGCACTTACTGGTAGGTTTACCTCTCCCAGACTCAATCTTTCTGTCATTGCTGACTTATGTTTCGCTTTATCTCCCACTGCCCTTTGCTGGGCTCCGCTGAAGAGTTTGTTACTGATAGCTTGCTATCTGTGAGAGTCCCGAGATGGTACCTGTAGCCTTAGGCTGGCTTCAGTAGTGACTCGGCTGTCTTAGGGTGCATCTTCCATGGGGGTTGTCTTGGTTGAGACCCTAATCCACTTAGATTCTATCCATTCTAATTCTCCCATCGAGAGCTGTGGGTCTCCCTTTTTGCTTCATGTATGCTTCAGTACTGCCCTTTTCTGAATTCAAACATTCATTACCCCTTCATCCTGACTAAACCACATGAAGATTTGGCTGTTGGAGAAGCTGTGTCTCCTGAGCCCTCCTCCACCTCATCCAAGATACACTCTGAATCGTTATTGGTCTCGGCGCATTGAGTTCCTAGATTTCGATTTCATGTCCATAGAGCATTGGTTTGACTGGCTGAGGAGGCAGTCCGCCGCCTCTATCCGATGGGTCTGCCCTTGGTGGGACATCACTGATATGACTACTGAGACTTGGGCTGGAGGTGTGCAGTTGCTTGGATTGACCCATGTGACTTTCTACTCTACTGCTCGGCTATGTAGACAGTATGGGCAACTACAAGGGGTTCCTCGATCTTTGTGTACTACTAAGTGCGGGGTGTTTACGCCGCAATGGCCTCGGCATGTGTAGCACTAGTGGATGGATCCTACTCGCACTGAGGTTCTGAGGTATGACAACCTTGCCTCCATAGAGACAGATGCTTGCTAAAGGGCTTGGTTGGTGAATCTAGTCAGCTGTTCCACCAGGCAAGGACGTGAGGCACTGATATTGCGGTATCTCGGCCTCTAGATGACTAGGATAAAATTTGATTACTGCTGTATGACTTTTATTCCGTTTTTTGCATTTATTGTCCTAATTGTGCATAGGCCGCCGTTTAGGGTTTTCAGCCTATCAGACTGTCTTTATTTTTACCTGAACCGCCCTTTTTGGGTTTTCAATTCAGCAGACCTTATTTTATGTCCTATCTGTTGCATAGACCACCCTTTTCGGGTTTTCAATCTATCGGACTTTCTTTTCTTTTCTTTTATTTTCTTTTTTTTTTTTTTGAATGTATGTGTTCAATATGTGGATGTGAGATATGCAGAAAATATATATAGATAAATATGCACAGAATAATCTGAATTGTAGATAAACTTGTGACATTTAAGTGAAGAAAACCGAACATTCATTCATTCATTCATAAATTATGTTTTAGCACAATGTACATCGAATGATGAAATGAAACTGTGAACAGAATTATTGATGGTATACGTCTCAACTGAAGCCACGGTTGCCCCCAACCGGTCTTTGTAGATTTTCCATCTGATAGTCCTCACCTCTCTGTCCTAACTTCTGCATGGATCACCTTTTCGATTTTCGACCCATCGAACTGTCCTAACTTTTGCGTGGATCACCTTTTCGGTTTTCAATCCACCAGACTCTTTTTTTTTAAACGTAGTGGTGTTTTAGCTTGTCCTGATTGATGGGGTTGACAAATTATTCCCGTCCATATCCATAATCTTTGCAGCACCCATCGAAAGTACCCTCTTGATTACATACGGACCTTCCCAGTTTGGCTTGAATTTCCCCCGTACATCTGTGTTGGTCTGTTTCATCTGCTTGAGTACCAGATCCCCTACCTTAAATGGGTGCTTCTGGTGATGAACCTTGTTATTGTATGTCCTAGCCATCCGTTGTTGGTACATTTTCAATCGATCTAAAGCCTAAAGACGCTTCTCATCAGTCAGTGCTAGGTGCTCATATCTCGACTGGAGCCAATCAGATTCTGGCAACTTCTATAACCACTCTTAATGATCTGATTTCCGTCTCTACCGATAATACTGCTTCCATCCCGTAAACTAGTGAATACAAAGTTTCTCCGGTAGGGGTTCTGATGCTTGTCCGGTATCCCCATAAAGCCAATGGTAACATGTCGGCCTAATCTTTGTAGGTGACCACCATGTTTGACAAAATCTTCTTAATGGATTTATTGGCTGCTTCCACTGCCCCATTGGCTTGTGGGCGATACGGGGATGACCTATGGTACTTGACCCCCTTCTCTTAGAATATCTGTGCCAACACCCCTTGGAATTGTACCCCATTGTCGGTCACAACATGATGAGGGATCCCATATCTTGCGAAGATATTCTTTTCTATAAATTTGGCCATTTTCTTAACGGTGATATTTGTAAATGATTCCGCTTCGACCCACTTAGAGAAATAATCCACAGCTACAACAATGAATCGGTGCCCATTTAAGGCAGGTGGCCTTATCTCTCCAATTATGTCTATACCCCAAGCTGCAAACGGCCATAGAGTCGAAGATACTTGAAGTTCAAGCGGGGGAAGATGATTGAGGTCTCCATACACTTGACATTCATGGCATTTCTTAACTTCCTCAATACAGTCAGCCTGTAGAGTGAGCCAAAAGTATCCTTGTCTTAGTATTTTCTTTGCTAGGGCCAACCCATTCATGTGCGGACCACACGCACTAGAGTGTATCTGTTTCATAACCACGACTGCCTCTTCCTCTGTGAGACACTTCAGAAGAACTCTGTTAGTTGTCCTTTTGAAAAGTTGATTCTCAAATATCTGGAACTATGATGCCAACCTTCTGAGGGAAACTTTATTGGACTCATTGGCATCTTCGGGTTACTGACCGTTCTGAATGAACTGTAGAATATCATAATACCAAGGGCGTGCCTCAATAGTTGCGACTGTGTTGACTGACAAATAGCATGGGTTCTGAGTAATTTCCAGGATGACCGGCTGTATTGGTTGTTTTCAGGGACCTTCCCACATTGATGATAGTGTAGCCAAAGAGTCTGCAATCTGATTCTCCTCCCTCGGCACATGTCGAAATTCACACTAACTAAATACCTTCGCCCTTTCCCAAACCATCTCGAGATAAGGCCGGAGTGATTCTTCTTTTATTTCCCAGTCTCCGGTAACCTGTCGAATCACCGAAGCCGAGTCCCCAATGACTAATCCCTCATTTGCCCCTAATGTGATCAGGGCATCAAACCAAAGAGACATACTTCATACTCTGCCCCATTATTGGTCACTTGAAAGTCAAGTCGCCTCACCAGAGGAATGATTTCTCCTTAGGGTGTAACAATGATTACCCCCAAGCCCGTGCCCTATTTATTCACCCCTCCGTCGAAGTACATCACCCACCTATTCGACTCCTCTTCCACCACCTCCAGTTGTTCATCGGGAAATTCTAAATTCTCCACATAGTCTGAATCTATTGGCTGGTTAGCTAGGAATTTTGCTACAGCCCTTCCCTTAATTGTCTTCCTCGTTACATATTCTATGTCGAATTCTTACAACAAAAGCAACCACCTGGATAACTTCCCTACTAGTACTAGAGCTTGGCATAAGTATTTCATGGGGTCCACCTTGGCCACCGCCTGAACCTTATATGACTGGAAGTAGTGTCTTAGTTTCTTCGTCAACCATACCATAGTAGCACAAGTCTTCTCTACTATCGTATACCTAGTCTCATACTCTAGTAGCTTCTTACTCAAATAATAGATCGCATGTTCATGCCCATCCTCTTGTTCTTGTACCAACATGGCTCCCACAGAAGTCTCTTCAGTGGCTAAGTACAGAATCAAAGGCTTGTTTGGTATTAGAGGTTTTAAAATTAGGGGGTTCATCAAATAAGTTTTAATTCTGTCGAAGACTGTCTGACATTGCTTATTCCATTCTACTGGCTAGTTCTTCTTCAGTAGTCTGAAAATTGGCTCGCAAACTGTCGTTAATCTCGCAATAAACTGACTGACATACTGTAGTGAACCTAGAAACGACCTTACTTCCTTCTCTGACTACGGTGCTGGCATATCCCTGATGGCCTTGATCTTGTCTGGATCCATCTCAATCCCTTTTTAGCTGACCACATGACCAAGCAATTTCCCTGAGGTCACCCTGAATACACACTTTTTAGGGTTGAGGCGAAGATTGTACTTCTCGATTCTAGTTAAAAATCTATCCAGGATGGCTGGGTGCTCCTCCTGGGTCATGGATTTTACCAACATATCGTCCACATAAACCTTAACCTCCTTGTGGATCATATCATGCAGAAGTGTCGTGACCGCCCGCTGATAATTTGCCCCAGCATTCTTCAACCCAAAAGGCATAATCTCGGTAGCAGTAAACTCCCCATTTTGTGATGAAGGCTGTCTTTACTTTGTCGATTACATTTATCAAAATCTAATTGTACCCCGAAAACCCATCCATGAAGGAATACATAGCTGCCCTGGTGGCACTATCAATCAGAACATCGATATGTGGGAGTGGAACGTCATCTTTGGGAGATGCCTTATTCAGATCAAGGTAATCCACGTAAACCCTTACTCGACCGTCTTTCTTTGCAACTGGCACTACGTTGGCCAACCACTCTGGATACTCTACCACTTCTAAGAACTTGGCCTTTATCTATTTGACTACTTCTTCCTTAACCTTTTTAGCCCATTCTGGTTAAAGTCGTCTGAGTTTCTGCTTAACCGGTTTCATCTTCGGATCCGTCGGGATTCTATGCTCTGCAATTTCTTTGTCAACCCCAGGCATGTTGTCGTAGGACCAGGCGAAGGCTTTGATGTGTTTTTGCAAGATTTTTACAAGTTCTTTTCTCTCATCAGGCGTGAGGTCTTTCGAGACGGATACCATCTTTGGTTCATCATCTGTCCCTAGGTTCATTTCATGCAACGATGCATCATGTATGCTAAAGACATTAAATGAATGTTTGTATGTATGCACAGTTCCATCCGAACAAACATCATACAAGTAAGCAAAATTAGATTTTATTGCATTGTGTGCCTCGTAGGCAGAATTGTTCACTCCACATACGGAGGGTCTTCGTCAACAGCAGCACAGTCGATCTCCTCAAACAGGTACCCCAGGTCTCCTTCCAGGTCTTCCTTTTGTTTCTCAGTCAGCTCTTCCTCTGGCATTTCAGCCTTGCCCCTCATAACAAGCTTAGTGAGCTCCTTCACTGCTTCCTCTACTAGTTCTTCATGTGTTTTCTTAGCAGGTGATGTCTTCTTTTCTGCACCCTTGCTTGGCCTCATCAAGGTGGACAGTGCTCTTGTAATGGCCCCCATAGCCACTTCCATCTCACTTCTCACTAGGCCTGTCTTCTTGAAAGCTTCTCCCTTGTCCCTGAATTCAACCCTACCCTACCTTGGTCAACAGCTTTCCGATTCTGAACCCTTGTTTCCATCCTTAGCTCCGACATGCAGCATGCTCACAACTGGCTCTATTCCATACTTGCTGAAAACAACCACATCAGCAAAACTTTCAAATCTAGGGAGCTGACCTCCCTCTACAATTATCAGCTCAGAAGTCCAATTATACACTGATTCTGTGGCCCAGACGAAAGTATCCACCAGGTTCACACGCTTCCGCTCTTGCTTGGCCCTTCCTTCTTGATACCCCAACCCAAACTTTCGGTACTTACCAGCCTCAATGTTAAATTCAGGGATTCCTTGTTGCTTGGCCCCTAGTCCCTTTCCCGGTTCATAATTCTGTTTGGCGAAATAGCTATGAATCCATTCTGGAAACTCAGGCTTGTCAGAAATCACAGCAACCTGAAACCCCATCATCGGCTGTTCGGTAGCACTCAATGGGGCTACCATAGAAGGCTCATCTGCTTCCACTATTACTATTTTCCCCTCAATTAAGAACTTCACCTTCTAGTGCAGAGTTGATGGAACTCCTCCTAAAGAATGGAACCATGGCCTCCCCAAGAGCAGAGAGAAGGTGACAGGAATGTCGATCACGGTAAACAGTACCTTTAATTTGACCTCCCCCACTTTAACTTCTATTTCGAAGGTTCCCAAGACAGCTCTCTTGCTATCATCATAAGCTCTAATTATGGTGTTGGACCGGCAGAGAGCTTCAGGATTCACCCCCAAGAAAGGTAGGATCTGAGAAGGACAAATGTTCAAGGCCGAGCCATCATCCATCATCACACTCAGCATCATTTTATCCATGACTTCCACCCTTAAGTACATGGCCCTGTTGTGTTTCACCCCTTCAGGTGGGAGGTCCTCTACCCCAAAACTGATCTCCGAGGCCTTGTTAGCCTTCAAATCCACTCCCTTAATCATTGCACACACCTCATCAGGGGACATAGTGGGGTTGGCATCCATCTCCATCAGTTGTTTTACCACCGCCTCTCGGTGCCTCTTGGATTCCATAAGTAAGTGCCACACACTGGCATGAGCCGATGTCCTTTTCAGCTGGTCCACCACCATGTCTTCCTCCTTAGCCACTGGAGTATCATTCTGTACCGGTGTTGTGTTCCTTCTTGGGGGTGCTGGAGGTAGTGCACTGATGGGTTGATAAACCCTACCGCTCCTTGTGATGTGCATCACCCGCCCATGCTTCTCTATCACAGTCCCCCTTTTTGTCTCCACCGGGTAAACAGGCTTCGACTCTTGTACCTCAAACTCATCATACTCATCTTTCACCTTAATGTCATCTAAATCAATAGGACCCATCTTGTCCCTCACCACCGCAGTCTGCTCTTCAACCACCTAAGGCTTTTCCTCCTTTTCTACCAGTACAACTCGCACACTCGGATTCACCTTAATGATTTGGGCGAATACATAGTTGGCTGGCAGGCCCAACTGTACCATGTTCACCTGACTGCCAAAGGTGGGGAGTGGATTTTTTTGTACATTCGACTTCAGAGCCGGCTCTACTATCTTGCCATCTGTGACCAGCTGTTTGATGGCTTTAATCAATGGGGTACACTCATTCGTACGATGACCCACCATTACATGGTAAGAACACAAATTCTCTTTATCTGCCTCTGCTGGAGGCGAGAACAGCCTCAAACTCTGTAGCAACCCTGCCTTCCTACACTTGGCAAAGATTTGGCTTACTGACTCGGCCCACAGACTGGTAATTTTTGGAACACTTGCTCTCCCCTGATTCACAACAGCCACTTCTGCCTCCTGAGCTTCAATAGAGGCTGCCTTTGGCATTGTCCTTGAACTAGATCCTACTGCAGTAGTTTTAGAACTTCCACTCTTGTACCCTTGAGAGTGCCCTTGGTTGCTTCTATACGAGCCTGAACCCTGTCTGCCCCTCTACTCTTCTTCCTCGAACCGCTCGATACGCTTGGCAAAATCCACCACATCATTGAAGGAATGGAATCTCTTCAGTTTCATTTTATCCTTGTACTGGGGCAAGCTTCCATCCACAAGCTTCACAATCAGAGACTCCAACTTTGGTGCCCTATCCACCAAAATCTGCACGTCCATCCATCATTTGTAATAAGCCGAGAAAGACTCATTCAGCTTCTGATGGATCCTTTCTAGATCCTCAAGAGTTGTCTCAGTTTGGGTGTTATAGGCATACTGCTTCACAAAAGCATCAGATAAATCCTCCCAGGTGTAGCAAGTGTGTATGGGCATCTTCATGTACCACTTTGCCGTAGCACCCCTCAAAGTATTTGGAAACAAGTTCAACAGATAACCCTTTCCAATCCCTATGCTGGTCATCAACCTCACATAACTGTCCAGGTGGGCTTCCGATGGTCCTTCCCCAGTGTAGGGAGGGAGGTACGGCATGTGAAAACTAGCCGGCAGGTGCCCTTCTCCTTCAGGCACCAGCGTGGTAGGATCGGCGCACTTGATAGGGTTGCAGTGGACAATTTCCTTCAGCTTGGGCATCATGGCATCAATGTCAGAAAATTTTTTATTGAGACGCTTCTCCAGCATCATCTCAATCAAAGCCTCCCTTGCCTTCTCAAAGGCTTCATCCTCCTCCGACTGCCGATCGGGTTCCCTCCGGTTCACCAATAGGCCACTCCCCCCCCCCCCCCCGGGAAGACTTCCTCCAGCACTATTGGCAACTTGGACAAACTGTTGTCCCCTACTTCCATCTAACGTTTGGGCCGATTGGACAACCTGAATAGGGAGGGTGGTCATCATTGCCTGCACTTGCTCCCTGAGGGTGACTCTAAACTCATCCGAGATTAAGAAGCTCCTCATAAAGGCAGCTATGTCAAAAGGCAGGTTTCCATTGTTCCCATTGTTTTTGTTATTTCCTTCAGCCATCTCTGTTCCATCGACCTCTTCCAACAAAACCTGACTGTCAACTGGTAGGGTATGAAACTGCACTTCAAACTCCCTATCTGAATCCGACCCTGAACTGATTCCCTCCACAGTGATCGGTTCTGATTGAACTAACTAAACTGGGGTGTTTGGTTCTAACTCAAATCGAACTAACCTTCCCGACATGCGACTCCAAACTGCACATTTAAAATAGGGTTAGAGTTTCGGATGGATGTCGTGGTCCTAGACTCGACACTCTAAATGGTACTTTTATGCTCATGTTCAGATGATGTCTCATGGATATGGATGATGCTGAAGATGGTTTTAGTGCTTTTCTTTCTCTTGCTTTGGATGTTCCAAGTATACCCTATGCTACACAAAAGACAATGTAATAACGTCACATGTGAACCATCACACGGACAGAGGTTCGGTGCCTTCGGGGCACCTAGGGGATGTCGTGAAATGGTCGTATGTGTACCAACACACAAACAAAAGTTTGACACTTTGTAGGTCAATGTGATGACATGAAATGGTCCTGAGGGAACCGTCCCGTAGATAGATGTTTGATGCTTTTATGGAATCTAACATGAAGTGATGTCATATACAAGTCACGTGCGAGTCAAAACACGGACAGCATTTCGGTGTTCGTGGAACACCTTACATGATTTAAGAATGCTATGAAATGTCTTAATATGAAAACTAGCTCAGCACTCATGGGGTACCTCAAATGGGTTGTCAATGTTATGTAACAATCCGATATGGATTGGGACACGCAAGCAAAACTAAGGCGTTTCCATGACACCAAATGTGAATGATCAAGATGTGATGATGTCGTGTGGTCCATCACACAAAAGTAGGCCTAAGACAGTTGTGGTATTCTAATAATGTAATGCGACGGCCAACTACAAGCTAGTGCACAGGCGGAGTACGGGTAGCCTTGGGGACTCCCGATATGTTATGAGATGAAATGGTCATGAAGGGCATACTTAGAACATCCTTACATTTTAAATGAAATGAAATGATGTGGATGCCTATGTCATACAAAAATGCAAATGGCTGCACAGAAATGTGGTTAGAATGCATGACATACAAGATGATGTCGTGTATGTTTTACACAAAATGAATATGGCATACAGAAAAAGATTATGGCTACACAAAAAATATGGTTAGTATAACACACACGTATGACGATGCTTTAAAATGGTTGCATAAAGAAAGTGATTAGAATATGGCATACGAATGATGCGTGTTTATGTTGTATGAAAAGGTCGAAAATAAAACAACCATAGAGCAAACGTTAGCACACACACAAAAATATGCTTACCCTTCCAACCTTATTCCTCCATTCAGTTGGTCTCGCATTCTTTCTAGGTATTGGGTCTCTTTGGCATCAACGGGGGATACCAAAGGTGTACTCTCAATGTCCAATTTCAAGTATATGTTTTGGTAATCCTAAGGGGAAGTTGCTAGGCCATTACATGAAGGTATGAGTCAAGCCAAAGGTTGTATAGGTTCCCATATCGAAAATATACTCCTCACTTCTCCCCACTCAAGGGTTCAAACGAAGGGGTTCGTATAAGGTTATGAGTGGTTTACCCCTTCGGGTGCCTCCAATCCTAGCGGAAGAGGTAGGTCACCTTTGGAAATAAACCAGGCTTAAATGAGTGTTGGAGGGATTTAAGAAGAGAAAATGTCATTCTTTATGCATTGTGAATGAAATATTGAGTTACGATTTAAGAATCAACTATAAGTGAGGATATACTTCAATTGTTGCCTAAGTTCCTTAAGTTTTTGTGAAAACTTTTTTGAAGAAACAGTTAATCCGTAGTAGAGTCGCCACTGTGAGCGGACGACCTTTTTCTAAACACGCGAAGAAGCGGGAACCGGGGATATTCTTTTTAAGAGTTGATGTTTTGGTTTTGAAAACGAGTCTTAATCTTTCTTTAGAAAAGTCTTTTTTGTAGAAAACTTAATTTTAGGCACGAATTTTAGAAAATAGGTTTTTAGAAAATCCCAATTTGAACTTAAAGATCTTGAAACCTAAATTTTGAAATTAGATACAGAGTCGCCACCCGGATCAGCTCATCCGGGAAATTCCGGTACAGCTCCCTACCAAGTGTAGACGCAGTACCTAATTCAGAGATTCAGGGTTCAGGCAACAAATCTACTAATCCTCACTTATTTTTAATTATTATTTCATAATATGATATTTCATTCACTTGAATCTACCCATTTTATCTTCCTTTAATCATTAACCAATGCTCATGCAAAAAAAATATACATACTAAAATAAAGTGCGGAAAAATAAAAGTGCGGAAAAGTACATCAGAGGCCAAATTATACAACCCAAGAAAAAGAAAACTCTCATCCTCACCTTTTACAACCGCCTATTATACACGATAATCTAAAAAATACAATCACCTAGATACACGGGGATAATCTATTAAATACATCAAAAGTAAAAAGAAAACTAAAAATAAAAGCCGCATCCAAATAGGGTTAGCACAAATAATCAAGGCATACAAAAGACTCAAATAGGACAGAATAGGGATTTTTAGGAGTGGGAGACATGCATTTGGGGGTAACCGGGTCGACTCGGTTAGACCTAGAAAACGGTTTTTTAAACGCCCTGTAGGTTTTATGGATGAAAACCAATTTTAAAAGCGGTTTGGCTCATTTACATGCATTTTTCCAACTTTAGCGGGTCGGATATCTTGGGACCCGGGGGTCCCGTTCATGTGTGGGCCTAAATCAAGCATCCATCTAGGGTCCAAAAGCATGCAAACACGCCAAAATTCATTTTTGAATAAGAAAAGGATGCAAAATTACAAGTTTGGGGTCCAAAAGGCAAAACTGTAATTCTAACTCCAGAACCACAGTCGAGAGGGCTTAGGCATTACAGTCGTGTGGCTGTAACATAGCCGGGCGGCTGTAACACTACAGGCACGGCGCTGTGGTGCTCCAGAACTGATTCCAGTGTGCTTTTTGTGTTTTTGAAAATCGTTTTGCAAAGTTTGACGATTTTGGGCGATATGGGATATCTGAAAAAACATCAAACAACAGAAAAGACCCGAAATGGATCGAATCAAATCCAAAAATCCCTAATCGTCCAAAATCACCAAACTTTATATTACATCCATCCATTAAAAATCAGAGAACAGGGAATCTAAGCATGCAGGAATGTAATTGGACCGATAACAAATATGAAAAACACATTTAATTGAAATATGGGAGTGTTATCGATTAATTTTAGGGCATTTAGAGCTTGTGCCCTGAAAGTTACAGCCGCGCCCCTATAGGTCACAGCCACACGGCTGTAGGTTACAGCCTAGCGGCTGTGATCATGAGTGGGGCGGCTGTAACTGGAAAAAGCTCCCAAAATCGTAAAAAATTCAAAACATGCAATCAAATCACAGCCAGAATGAACAAAGTGGATTTCTAAGGCCTCTCAAAAGATTACCTTGTTTGTGTTCCAGTGTTTGGACCATGAAAAATGGATTCAGATGCCGGAAACATCTCGCAGTCATGAACAACCCGAACAGTGCGTGATTTCCGAAGCCCGAACAGAACCCCGAAGAGGATTGAAGGATTGATTATGATATCACAAAACCCTACGATCATTTTTATGTGTTCTATTGAGATTTTTTTTTTTTAGGTCAAACTCCCCTACTTTTTTTTCCCATTGCCTTAGGAACCCCAGAGAAAATCTAAGTGACGGTGTCATTTTCTCTCAAAATCCCTTTTCTCTTTTTTTTTGTTTTTCTGTTTCTGTATATTGAACCCTAATCCCGGATTATGATGCTTATATATCTCCCTTTTTGGCATTAAATCAGAATTGCTGATTTTGGTAAAAAACGAAAACTGACGCTCACAGCCGCGCGGCCAGAAATGTCTATTCTGCCCTTTTTCTATTTTTTCTTCGGTTCTTTTTAAAATACTCGCTCGAATTCTTTGGGGTTCTGTATGAGGACTTGTCATACACCTTTGGGCTATCCGAGACATTTCCGACATTATCCCGGTCGGTCCGAATCCACTTCACGCTTATCCGTGAAAAAGGTAATAGTAGCTTTCATCACCGAGGTCGGGGAAAAAACCCGTGCTCACAATAGGGCTGGGCCTACAGGATCGCACGCTTAAGAGTTTAGATGGGTTTTATGATGGACCAATTGATATGTATTGCATACATATTAATTATTGGATTATTTTATTTTATGGATTAATTGTTAGGTCTAAATAAAATAAAATAACCCATGATGAGAAACAGGGTTTTATGGTTTTTCAAAGTTATTATATGGTGACTTTGGTTAAATCATAGTATATGTAAAGTATAATGGATACTTTACATTAGAGGGTACTTTGGGTATTTTACTCTATGATCATAAATAAAGAGAAAAAATGTAAAAACCCTAAGACCCAATGGTCATTGACCTAGCCACCATCTCACCTGCTCTGACTTGGGCAAAAAGAGTTTTGTCATAAGAGGAGAAACCATTGGTCCAAAAGCTGGTACTCGAGTCACATTAAGAAGACTCTACGTGTGGGAACGTAGAGGGGTGACAAGTGAAGCCCTTAGTCTAATCAATCTCATACAAGGACAGCTTAGGTGAGAAACCCATCTTCTTCCTCTTTGTTTTAGTAAATCCATAACCTAGTTCTGTGATTTTGTGCATGAACCTTAGCTTGATAACATTCATTCCATAATTTTTTTTTTATTTTCAAGCCGAGATAGGTTCCAACACCTTATTTTTCTATTGTTGGTTCCATGATGTATGCTATGGTTTGCATAAACCAGATATTGCACAAGTTGTTGGTTTGGTGAGCAGATTCTTATCCAACCCGAGTAAGGTTCATTGGGATGCAGTAAAGTGGAATTTTACGTATTTGCATGAAACTTCCAAACTGAGTCTATGTTTTGGAGGTGGCAAGCCAATTCTTGAAGGATATATAAATGCAGACATGGCTAGAGATCTTGATAATAAAAACTCTACCTCAGGTTATGTGTTTACTTTTTCAGGGGGAGCCATTTCTTGTCAATCTGAACTACAAAAGTGTATTTCTTTGTCTACCACTGAGGTAGAGTACAGAGCGGTTTGGATTTAAGCAAGAATGTACGTATCATGTTCGCACCAAGCACATTGATATTAGATATCACTGGTTGCAGAATGTGATTGAGGAGAAAGAATTGATACTGAATAAAGTCCACACGGACAAGAATGGATCATACATGTTAACGAAGGTGGTTCCCAGAAGCAAGATTGAGATTTACTGTAAGCTCTCTAGGATGAGACTCAAGTAAAAAAGAAATTGTATGTATCTTCCCCATGATGGGCTAGAAGGGGAGATTGTTATGGGTCCAGCCCATATCTGTGGCCCTTTTAATGTTATTTTTGGGCTTCTTTGAGATCTTTGGATTGAGGAATATATAAGGGATTGAGTTGTAACTTTTCTAGTTGGAATTTGAATAGTTTGAGAGGGAAAGGCAAACAATCAAAGAGGGAAAACTTGTTTTCTTAGTTCATCCACCTAGCTTCGCTCTTTTGATGTTTGTCGAAGTTCCGACCATTGAATCACCATGAAATTTGAACTGTGTCTTCCTAACATTTTTATCCTCATTCTAAATGAAGTTGATCATCATTGAAGGTTCAAAGGCATTTTCATCAAGTGGATAGATTATTAGTTGTTTGGTGTTCCTTTTTGTGGTATGCCTATAGTTCTTCTTCTCTTATAGTTATGATGTTTTTTGGTGGGTTATAGACCATTGTGAGACCATATTTGGTGTATTTTCCCCTCTATTTTATCATAATAAGAGAACAAGGGTGGACTCCTCAAAAGTCACTTGGTTTTTACTCTTCACACTGAAGAGGTTTTCCACATATAAATCATATGTTGTTTAATTGAGTTTTATTCTTCCATTCTTGTTGTTATATAATTTGGTTGATGGATTGGGTTTTGTTATTTGGTTGATTGTCTTAGAGATTGATCCTTGTAGGTTTAGTTGGTTTTCATTTTTGATCCTTCAAAAGTTTTCAGGCTATCAGTAACAGGCTTAAAGTGGTTGAAGCAATTAGATCACCTTTGCCCTATGCTTCCATTATCATATCATTAAGACATTCGGCAAGCCCTGCAGGTTTAGACAACATCAAATTTAAATAAACATAATCAAAATTCAAATTGTGTAATTGTGTGGCAAAAAACAAAAAAGGTGACACGAAATTTTTAATATGAAATCACATTTGAAAGAAGAGGGAGAGATGAAAAGGGTGAAAACTTAGGGATCCTTATATATAAAATCATGGGAGAAGTTATTGTTAGAACCAGAATATATATATATATATATATGTATATATGTGTGTGTGTGTGTGTGTGTGTGTGAAAAAATAATAAGAACAAATAGGAACGGAATTGTATGGAAAATATATGAAGCACAAATTACAAAATGATACTCTGTAACCTTAACTGGAGAAACTGATGAATGGTTTACTGAGGCCTGAATAAGATCAATTTCCTTAAGATATATTAGTCCACGATGAACTTCCGCCTCCTAGGATTCAAGAACAAAGACAAACTCAATGGTGTGCCAAGAATTATCTTTGGATGCAAGAGCCTAAGCACTAGTAGCCTAAAGATTTTGAAAATAGAGAAAAAGTATTCTAGAACATTTTGCTCTTTCTGAAAAGCAGACTGAAAATATCGAATATTAAGGCTGCAAAAGGATCATTGGAATTAATTAGCAATAAACCAGATAAATGAGAATTAAAACAAATTAATTTCATTAATTATAATTAATTTGCAACATTCACAGTTAGGAATTAAAAAAGATTCTAGATATTTAGAGTAAAAATAAATTAGGCTAGAGCAAAAGTAGATGAGCTCGTGGTGGCCCATTTTGGCTCGGCATTAGCATTGCCCATGATGTGCAGGTGCGCATTAGGCCTTTAGAGGCTTGGACTTGGATATGCACCCCTCTTATGTGCGCAAGAGAGAGCATCTTGGCTAGAAATTCTTGCAAACCTAACGAATGCTATTCCTTATAAACTACTCAACTTTCCTATAAACAAGGAACGTGGGATTTGGGAATTTGATTTCATTTTCCTCTACAAAATCCTTTCTTTCAAGCTCACTTTAAGTATCAATTTCTGATTCATCCTTAATCCATTTTAGGTGCATTATATACCATGGGAAAGATCTCATTGTGTAGAATACCATGACATAATTCAAATCAATCAAACTACAATCAAGCTGCAAAATAATTAAGCCTAAAGTTGACAAACAATCACTTGTCAAAAATGTCAATTTTCCAAAAATCCCCCACATGAATGAAATTTGAAAAACAAACAGACTTTTTAAAATTCGAAGTGGTGATAAGGCTTAACAGTCGATATCTGGATATGATAGGTAACCTAAAATGAACCTTTCCTTGTGAAATGATAGTAGACCTAAACAAATACCAACATAACATGGTCTTTGGTTTTCATGGTTATGTTCATTATGGTGATGAACATCTCCTGGTTTTGCAAGAATTTTAGAGAACTAAGCCCCGTTAGTCTCTGTTGAAGTGACCCAATTTCACTCTCATATAGGTGATCTCTTTTGCTCAGGCTTCTGACACACAAAGAATCATTAAAAGTACAGCTTAACCTTTTCATGTTTTATAGCTGTTACATCACAGGAATGGACAAGGAGTTAACCACAGTGACCTCACAAGGTCTATGTGTAGGGATTTTTCATAGAAAACAACCGATTAAAGCAAAAGCTCGCATTGTTTTTCTCAAATCCATGACCTAAGAGCAATTGATATGGAAATCAAAATAACAAAATTAAATAAGAAATTTAGATTCTCACCAAGTGAATCTCTTTCAAAGATGGCTGCAAAAACTAAAATTGATCTCCTCCACAATTCCGTAGACGAACGGCTTCGGAGTGAAATCCCTGCTAGCGTCGGATCGTCGGAAGAGAGGGAAATTTGGGGTTGAAATTTTCTGCCTAGAAAATCACATGTTGGCCAAAAATTACAGCAGCATATTTATCCCTTTGGCTGAATTCCAACTTGTGGAAATTTAGGTTTTAGGGTTTTCAATTTTATGTGGGCTTTTCCTCAATGAAGCCCAAGTTTGAAATTAATTGTTTAGGTTTAGTTTTAATTACAAATTTAATTTTAATCTTTCATGTATGTGAATATATTATGCCATATAATATATCACATGCCATTTCAAATTAAAATCAATTTGACCAATTAATTTAACCTAGAAATTAAAATTGAACTCTTCATAAAATTAAATGCATGTAAACCTATACATGTGAAATATTTCCACCTAGGAAATAATATCTTAAATTAATTCATTTGAATAAATTATAAGAAACCCAATATGAATATTAATTATATTATTTGGATTAATCCAATTGATCTATATAATATAATCAATAGAATCCTCTCTTTCCAGTTGGTATACTCGAAGTATACGGTTGATCCGTTAAGTTCAAGCTCAAACGTCCAATGTGTATGATCCCGTGGGCCTGTCTTTATGTTGACAGTGGACCCATAGTCCACAGACTATGGGCGGGCTCTAGCAAGCCACTACAGCCCCCAATTAAGATGGAGATAGCAGTCTAACTGAAATCGAAAACCCTATAGTTTAACTCATATCTCCTATGTCATTGATATCGATGTCTAACACAGAGGCATGGTATAATCACCCTCTTTTGTGTTCGGACTTTAACTTGATCCCTAGTGAACTTATGCTCACAAACAACTTCCAACTTATTTAGGTGTGGCCACACTCTTATCAATTGCACTCATCAAGTGGCCGGTGATATCATCTCGGTGGACTAATGAGTGATATTCCCTTCTGCATATTCATGGTCCTGCCATGTTCACTGACACACCCAAACATACCCATACTTGGCACCCTATTACAGGCCCTTTAGGCATACAACAAAGTGTGTCACTTCACATGCAACACCATGATATGGTCAGGTCAAAGGATCCATAAAGTACTACACCAGAATCACTTGTGATACTATACCATGTGGATTTCTCGTTTAGTGGATCTTATCCAGTACCATGCCCCTTTGCTTGTACCCATAAACTCAGTTGACAATCCATGTCCAATAGCTGGTAAGACACCTCTATACAACCAAGTTTACTTTAGTCTTTAGTTCCATTCATTCCTATGACTATAACAGACTACGAATAACTTTATGGTCATATCGTTTTCCCTATCCATGGTCTTACTGCCAAGTGCATGACACTTGTCAACATGGATATGGATATGTCCATTAAATACTCTATTTATAACATTGCACAAGGTATATAATAAACAGATTGATGCCTTTATTTATTAACACAAATTGAATAACACATAAATCTCATTATAAGATACAAATGTATGATACAATACAAGGACCAATGCCATAGGACTAGGGCATCTCCAACACTATGCAATTAAGGTGTCCCATTGAACCTAGATCTTGGGATCTCCAGTCAACAGGGTTGGGTTTTCCTTCACATAACAACTTAAATTTTTTATGGGCTTAAGTCCCACTCCTCTTGATACCATATTAACTTGATCTCGATTTAAGCCTCTGGTTAGTGGATCCACAATGTTACACTTTGAGCCAATAAAGTTAATAGAGATAAATCCATTGAGATCAATTGTCTAATGGTATTATCTCAACGATGTATGTGTCTTGACGTACCATTTTACATTACATTCTATGCTCTCTTAATCATTGCTTGATTATCATAATGTATACAAATTATGGGTACAAGTTAAGGCCATTCAACAATATTCACCAAGAAGTATCATAGCCACTCAGGCTTCTTCACCGATTTTATCTAGAGCTACAAACTCAGCTTCCATGGTAGATCTGGCTATGATCATTTGCCTTGAGGATTTCTAGGACACTACTCCTCCTAAAGTGAACACATATCCACTTGTGTCTTTGGAATTCTTGATGTCAACTATCCAACTGAAATCAGGAAATCCTTCTAGTACAGTTGGTTCTCTCATATAATGTAGTCTGTACTCATGAGTATATCCTAAATACCTTAGTATTATCACAGAATCCTTCCAATGGCGTTTTGGAGGCTTAAAAACAAAACAAAATTGTGGAATTAAATGCTTCAAGCTAAGGTTCGTGCCCAAAATCCCAAAGCTAGATTATGGATCTAAAGGAAAAAGGGAGAAGATGGGTTTCTCACCTAAGCTGTCCTCATATAAGATTAATTTAACTAAGGGCTTCACTTGTCACCCCTTTACATTCCAGTAGGCGGAATCTCATCAACGGGAATCAAGTGCTAGCTCTAGGACCAATGGTTTCTCCACTTGTGCCAAAACCCCCTTTGCCCAAGGAAGAAGATGAGATGGTGGCTAGGTCATTAACCCTTTTTGTTTAGGGTTTCCTCTTTACCTTTATATATGAAACATAATGGTAAGATACCCAAACTACCCCTTATGTAAATATTCATTATATTTACACTTATATTATGATTTAACCAAAGTCACAACATGGTAACTTTGAAAAACCATAAAATCAATTTCTCATTACGGGTTATTTTATTTCATTTGGACTTAACAATTAATCCCATAAAATAAAATAATCCAATAATTAATATGTATCCAATACATATCAATTGGTCCATCGTAAAGCCCGTCTAAACTCTTCAATGTGTGATCCTGTAGGCCCATCCGTATGTTGGCCATGCGATCGAAATGACATTCAGCTTATAAGTTGTAAGTGCGCTCTAGTAAGCCGTTACAACCCCCAATTAGGATGGAGATGTCAAAATCATAACGACAAACACCTGTAGTATTCTTGTATGATCTTTTGCACACCTGATATCGGTGTCTTACACAAGGCATGGCACTATAATCCTTCTAAGTGCTAAGACATTTACTTGACATCCAAGTAGACTGATAAGATCAAATAAATGATTATCCAATAATCATTCTATTTGGGAACGGCCGTACACTACTCAGTCTCACTCGTCAAGAGGCTGGTGATATCATCTTGTGAAGAGATAGGCAATTCCTTCACATTACTCCCAATCCTAGCTGTTGGATGTGCCCTAGTCCCGAGGCATTGATCCTTGTATTTGTATTGTACATTTATTGGATTTATGTATTATACATTTTGTGTCATTAAATAATGGCATCAATTTATTTATTATATATCTTGTGCTATGTTTTAAATAGAGTATTCAATGGACATATCCATATCCATGTTGACAAGTGTTATGCACTTGGCAGTAAGACCATGGATAGGGAAAACGATATGACCATAAAGAGATCTGTATTCTGTTCTAGTCATGGGAACGAATGGAACCAAAGACTATCATTAGCTTGGTTGTATGGCGGTGTCTTACTGGCCATTGGGCATGGGATGTCAACCAAGTTAATAGGTACATGCAAAAAGGGCATGGTACTAGATAGATCCACTAAACGAGAAATCCACATGGTATAGTATCACAAGTGATTCTCGTGTAGTACTTGTATGGATCCTTTGACGTGACCATATGATGGTGATGCATGAGAAGTGGCATACTTTGGTGTATGCCTAAAGGGCCTGTAATAGGGTGCTAAGTATGGGTGCGTTTGGGTATGTCAGTGAAAATGGCAATGCTATGGATATGCAGAAGGGAATGTCACTCAGTAGACCACTGAGAAGATATCACCGGCCTGTTGATGTGAAGGGAATCATCACTGGAAATATTAAACGAGAGGTGGAATACCGATTAAAATTTTCCTTGATTCCAAAGCCCACGATACATGTAGATTAATAGAATGAAATCAAGAACGGAGAAAAATAATTTTCACACCTTAACTGTCTCCTCTAGAGACTGCTGCAGAAACCCAAACGCGTTTCCTCCACAATCCGGTACACAAATGACTCTCGAATTGGACTCTGCTAGCAAACGGATTGAATGAAAACCAAGAGAAAGTGCAGAAAGGGGCTGTTGTAATTTCTGTATTGTGGTTGCAAATTCTTGTTTTGGGTTAGGGAGAATTAGGTTAAAGCTTCTTATATATACCCCTTTAGTATATATACTCCTTAGCCTACTAGGATTTTAATTAAAACTATAGATTATTTAATTTGATTTAATTGATTTACCTTATATCATTAAGATTAAATAAAACCATATTATAAAATCCTAATTGGTACAATTAAATACAATTTCATCAAATTAAAGTAACCCAAAGTTAAATTAAAGTCACCCTTAATAAATACAAACTTCGTATTTTTTATTTCCACCAAGGAAATATTATTTTATTTAATTAATTATTTACTACATGTAATTAATTAATCAAATAAAATAAATTTCTCCCTTTATAATTGAATTAATTATGACATAACCTAATGTCAATAACTTAATTAATTTGGTTTCCGTTCCAATTCCGATTTGTCAATGTTCAGTCATTCTATGTGTAAGATCCTGTGGGTGCGTCTTTTTGTTCTCAATGAGCCCAAGGCTCACAGATGGTAAGTGGATTCTAGCAAACCGTTATAGCCCCCAATTAAGAAGGAGACTTGCAGTCTAATGTGAAACATAAACCGGTAGTGATCTTGTATGTCCCTTGCCAACTGACATCGATACATAAGCAAGAGGCATGGCCCTGTCATCCTCTTATATGTTTATTTATCTCTTGATACCGAGTGGACTGAACCTAATGAATAAGTATCGCAACTTATTCGGGTATGGCCATATACTTGTCAGTCCCACTCATCAAGTGGCCAATGACGTCATCTCAGGGGACGCTGAGTGGCAATTCCATCAACTTCACTATCAACATCAACATGTTTGCTGGTCCACCCAACATACCCATACTTGGCACCCTGTTACGGGCCCATTAGGCATATATCAAAGTGTATGAGATCCCATGTTATGTTATAGCGAACATCGGGTCTAAGGATAATAGCATGACCTACCTGAGAAACACCTATAACGATCGAACCATGTGGTGTTCTCGTGGCGGATGGATCCAGTACCATGCAACCCAACATGTACCCATATCATTGACTAACATGCCATGTCTAATGGCTGGTGAGATGCTACCATCCAGTCAAGGATATGCTAGTCTTTGGTTTTATTCATTCCCATGATTGGAACAGACTAGGGATATCTTTATGATTATAACTTTAACTCTATTAAAAGGTCTCACAGTCCAATGACCTACATTGGTTCACTTTAGTATGGTTATAATCATTAGATACTCTATTTACAAATAGCACAAGATATGAATAAATAGATTCATGCCTTTATTTCAACATGAAATGTATAATACAAAATATCCAAATATAAAGTATAATACAATACAAGAACTAATGCCATTTGGACTAGGGCACAATAGCAATCTCCCACTTGCACTAGTTCCAACTAGGCATTGCCCTAATCCTTATAGATCTAGTATGACCCTTGTGCTGTGCCTGTGGCAGCGCCTTGGTCAACGGATCAGTGACATTGTTCCCGATGTCTACTCTCTATAGTGAAATGTCTCATTTGTCCATGATATCTCAGATGAGGTGAAACTTCCTGAGTACGTATTTGGACTTCCTATATGACAGAGGCTCCTTAGCTTGTGCGATGGCCCCGTTGTTGTCACAGAAGACATTGACTGGGTCTAGGATAGATGGAACTACTCCTAACTCAGTGATGAACTTCTTCATCCAAACAGCTTCCTTTGCAGCTTCACATGCAGCAATGTACTCAACTTTTATGGTAGAATCGGTGATGGTTGGCTATTTTGAGCTCCTCCAACTGATGGCCCCGCCATTCAATAGGAAGACATAACCAGACTACGACTGGTTTTCGTCCTGATCGGTCTCAAAGCTTGCATTAGTGTACCTTGACAATGACAGTTCTTCTTGACCTCCATACACTAAGAAGCTATCCTTAGTCATATTAAGGTACTTAAGGACTGTTGGGATTTGTCACCGGAAATCACCCGATTATAGTGGAAGAATGCGATGAGTTCCTCAAATCCGTGCCTAGGAGCAATTAAGATGGAAATTGGAAAAACAAAAATTTAATAGAAAGAGATAAATCTCTTACCCGGAAAATCTCTTTCAGAGATGGATGCAGACCGTAGGAATCAACTTAGAAACCCTCCTCGATCACGTACACGAACGCCTAATGGACACCACCTGTGCTAGCGTCGGAAAAACATGAACTTTGGAGAGGGAGGCTAAGAGAATTTCAGCTATGTCTATGTCTCTTGTATGTTGGCCGAAATTCCTAGGGTTCTATAACCCTAGGTGGCTGAAATTCCCAAGGGAATTTTGGTCCAAGTTGGCTCCTTCATCTGTGTGGGCTTCCTTCTTTTAATTCAGGCCCAAACCTATTTTAATTAGTCTGGCTTAAACTAATTTCAAGCCCAATTTTAAATAACCCATGTATTTAATATATTACACCAAGTACCATATTATTTACATTTAAATTAAAATCGGTTTGACCAATTAATTTAATCCATCAAATTAAAATTAGATCATCACAAAATAAATTCATATGTAAACCTATACATATGAATATTTCCACCTAGGAAATAATCCCATAATTAATCCGATTAATTATGAAGAGCCAATCAAATATTAATTTTATTATTATGATCAATCCAATTGATCTTTATAATATAATTAATAAATACCTCTCTCTCCAGAGTGTATACTCTAAGTATACATGTGATTCCTTAAGTCAGTGTTCAATCGCTCAATGTGTACGATCCCGTGGGCCCATCTTTATGTTGGCAGTGGGCCTGTGGCCCACAGACTACAGTTAGGCTCTAGCAAGCCACTGTAGCCCTCAATTAAGATGGAGATGGTAGTCTAACTGTTATCATAACCCTGTAGTTTAAACTTGTATATCTCATGTCATCGATATCGGTGTCCAACACAGAGGCATGGATTGATCACCCTCTTTTGTGTCCGGACATTAACTTAATCCCGAATGCATTGAAGCTCACAAACAAGTTCCAACTCATTTGGGTGTGGCCACACTCTTATCAGTCACATTCATCAAGAGGCCGGTGATATCTTCTCAGTGGACTACTGAGTGACATATCCCTTCTGCATATCCATAGCATTGCCATGCTAAGTGACATACCCGAAAGTACCCATACTTGGCACCCTATTATAGGCTCTTTAGGCGTACCCCTAAGTATGCGACCTCACATACAACACCATTATATGGTCAGGTCAAAGGATCCATACAAGTACTACACGAGAATCACTTGTGATACTATACCATATGGATTTCTCGTTTAGTGGATCTATCCAGTACCAGGCCCTTTTTACATGTACCCATTAACTTGGTTGACATCCCATGTCCAATGACCAGTAAGACACCACCATACAACTAGGTTAATGATAGTCTCTTATTCCACTCATTCCCATGACTGTAACAGACTACGGATCTATTTATGGTCACATCGTTTACCCTATCCATGGTCTTACTGCCAAGTGCATGACACTTGTCATCATGGATATGGATATGTCCATTGGATACTTCATTTAATATATGACACAAGATAAATATAATAAATGAATTAATGCCTTTATTAATAACACAAATGAGTATAATATATAAATCCAATAAATGTATAACACAAATACAAGGACCAATGCCTCAGGACTAGGTCATATCCAACAATCTCCCACTTGCACTAGTTCCAACTAGGCATGGGCCTAATCCCTATAGATCTGGTATGACCCTCATGCTTGGGCTGGGCCAGCGCCTTGGTCAAAGGATCTACGACATTATCCTCGGTGTCCACTCTGTGCAATGCAATGTTACCTCTCTCCACGATCTCTCGTATGAGGTGAAATTTTCTAAGCACGTGCTTTGTGTTCTTGTGTGACCGGGGCTCATTAGCTTGTACAACAGCCCCATTGTTGTCACAGAAGATATCAACTGGGTCCTGGATAGTTGGCACTACTCCTAACTCAGTGATAAACTTCTTCATCTACACAGCTTCCTTAGCTGCATCACACGCTGCGATGTACTCAGCTTCTGTTATGGAGTCCATGATGGTTGGCTGCTTTGAACTCCTCCAGCTTACAGCACCACCATTAAGCAAAAATACATACCTAGACTGCGACTGGTACTCATCCTGGTCGGTCTGGAAGCTTGCATCAGTGTACCCAGTAACTGATAGCACTTCCTGACCACTATACACTAAGAAGCTATCCTTAGTCTGGTTAAGGTACTTGAGGATTGCCTTGATAGCCTTCCAGTGATCCTCCCTAGGATCCTGCTGGTAACGACTCATCATACTTAGTGCAAAGGCGACATCAGGTCTTGTACATAGCATGGAGTACACATAATTGATCCTATAGCAGAAGCATATGGAACCAACTTCATGTTCTCCCTGTCCTCCCTTGTCTTAGGACAGTTCTTCTTACTAAGTTTTAGCCTATGGTCCACTGGTCAGAAACTTTTCTTAGCCCGATCCATGCTGAACCTTTTCAGAACTTTGTCTATGTATAAGGCCTGACTTAGGCCCAGAAGCCGATTTGATCTATCCCTATAGATCCTGATCCCTAGGATCATCTCAGCTTCGCCTAAGTCCTTCATTGCGAAGCACTTACTCAGCCACTGCTTTACCCCTTGCAGTGTAGGTATGTTGCTTCCAATGAGCAGGATGTCATCTACATAAAGTACCAAGAATGTGACAATGCTCCCACTTGTCCTCTTATAGACACAAGGCTCATCTTGATTCTGTATGAAGCCATATTCCTTTTATAGCCTCATTGAATCTAAGATTCCAACTTCGGGATGCTTGCTTCGGTCCATAAATGGACCTTTGAAGCTTGCATACCCTTCCCGGATACTCTGGATCGATAAAACCCTCAGGTTGTGTCATGTACACATCCTCGAGTAGCTTTCCATTAAGGAAAGCAGTTTTGATATCCATTTGCCAGACTTCATAGTCGTACCATGCGGCTATGGCTAACAAGATCCTGATGGATTTGAGCATGGCTACTGGTGAGAAAGTCTCATCATAGTCTATTCCATGGACTTGTCTGAAACCTTTCGCAACCAGATGCCCCTTAAAGGTATTGTCAGCTTTCAGCTTGTAGAATCACTTGCAACCTATTATCTTAGCACCCGGAGGTGGATCAACCAAGTTCCAAACCTAGTTATTGTACATAGATTGCATCTCTGCCTCCATGGCTTTACGCTAATTTGCAGACTATGGGCTTGCCATAGCCTCTTGGTAGGTTTTGGGTTCTTCCTTATCCCAGATGAGAAGAGTTTGATCATCGGTGATGTGGAAACCATACCTCTCCGGTTCTCGACGATCCCTACCAGACCTTCTAGGTCCTTGTGTGGCCTAGGTCGATGCTTCCTCCTATGGAAGCTCCACCTGGGCCTCCGAGTTATCCTTTTCAGGAGCTTGTGCTCCTTGAACTTCCCTGAGTTCAACATTGCTCCCATTATCTTTCTTGGAAAGGAACTCCTTTTCTAGAAAGACCCCCTTCCTTGCCACGAACACCTTGTTCTCGGTGGGGTTGTAGAAGTAATACCCTTTGGTTTCCCTAGGGTAGCCCACAAATAGGCATTTATCGGTTTTGGGTTCTAGCTTGCCACTAGTCAATCTCTTGACATGTGCTTCGCATCCCCAAATCCTTAGAAAAGAAACATTGGGCTCCCTACCCGTCCATATCTAATATGGGGTCTTTTCCACTGCCTTAGTCGGAGTATTGTTTAAGATGAGAGATGCTGTCTCGAGGGCGTGTCCCCAGAAGCTAATTGGGAGAGAGGCTTGACTCATCATTGAGCGGACCATATCTAATAGGGTCCTATTCCTTCGTTCAGACACCCCATTCCATTGTGGTGTTCCCGGAGGAGTAAGCTATGGAACTATTCCATGCTCTCTCAAATATGAGTCAAACTCTAGGCTCATATACTCACCTCCTCGGTCCGACCGAAGGGTTTTGATATTTCTGCCCCGTTGGTTCTGTACCTTGTTCCTAAATTCCTTGAACCTATCAAGGGTCTCAGACTTGTGTTTCATCAAATAGACAAAGCCATATCTGCTAAAATCATCCGTGAACATGATGAAGTACAGGTGTCTGTTGGAAATGCCCTAGTCCCGAGGCATTGGTCCTTGTATTTGTATTATACATTTATTAGATTTATGTATTTTACTCATTTGTGTTATTAATAAAGGCATCAATTCATTTATTATATCTATCTTGTGCAATATATTAAAGGAAGTATCCTATGGACATATCTATATCCATGATGACAAGTGTCATGCACTTGGCAGTAAGACCATGGATAGGGTAAACGATATGACCATAAATAGATCCGTAGTCTGTTCCAGTCATGGGAATGAATGGAACAACAGAATATCATTAACCTGGTTGTATGGCGGTGTCTTACCGGTCATTGGACATGGAATGTCAACCAAGTTAATGGGTACATGCCTGGAAGCATGGTACTGGATAGATCCACTTAACGAGCAATCCATATGGTATGGTATCACAATGGATTCTCGTGTAGTACTTATATGGATCCTTTGACCTGACCATATGATGGTGTTACATGTGAAGTCACATGCTTAGGGGTACGCCTAAAGGGCCTATAATAGGGTGCCAAGTATGGGTGCTTTCGGGTATGTCACTGAACATGGTAATACTATGGATATGCAGAAGGGATTTGTCACTCAGTAACCCACTGAGAAGATATCACCGGCCTTTTGATGAATGTGACTGATAAGAGTGTGGCCACACCCAAACAAGTTGGAACTTGTTTGTGAGCTTCAGTACATTCGGGATCAAGTTAATGTCCGGACACAAAAGAGGGTGATCAATCCATGCCTTTGTGTTGGACACCGATATCAATTACATGGGATGTACAATTTAAACTACAGGGTTATGATATCAGTTAGACTGCCATCTCCATCTTAATTGAGGGCTACAGTGGCTTGCTAGAGCCCAACTGCAGTCTGCGGGCCAAAAGCCCGCTGCCAACATAAAGATGGGCCCACGGGATCGTACACATAGAATGACTGAATGCAGACTTAAGGAATCACATGTATACTTGGAGTATACGCAATGGAGGGAGAGGTGTGTATATATTGATTATATTATAAAGATCAATTGGATTGGTCATAATAATAAAATTAATATATTCAATTGGCTCTTCATAATTAATTGGATTAATTATGAGATTATTTCCTAGGTGGAAATATTCATATGTATAGGTTTACATATGATTTTATTTTGTGTAGATTTAATTTTAATTTGATGGATTAAATTGATTGTCAAACTAATTTTAATTTAAATGTAAATAATATATTACTTGGAGTAATATATTAAATACATGGATATATTAAAATTGGGCTTGAAATTAATTTAAAGTAGAATAATTAAAATTAGACTGGGCCCAAATTAAAACAAGGAAGCCCGCACAGAATGGAATGGAGCCAAGCTGGGCCTGAATTCCCCTAAGGGAATTCGGCCACCCTAGGTATAAAACCTAGGGTGAAAATTTTGGCCATCTAACCCTTGCACACTAGTGGCCGAAATCTTCCCTTCCTCTCTCTCTATTGTTTCGTTTTTCCAACGCTAGCACGGGTTGCATTCGTTAGGTGTTCGTGTATGAAATCGAGGAGGAAATCTACTTTGGTTTCTGCAGTCTTCATCCATCTCTAGAAAGAGATTTTTCTGGTAAGAAAATTAATCCCTTTCTATTTAATTTTAAGTTTTTCAATTTCCATTTCAATTGCTCCTGGGACTGGATTTGAGGAAATCACCGCGTTCTTCCGCTTTTATCGGGTGATTTCCGGTGAAAAATCCCATCAGTGTCCACCTCTGATCGCTGCGCTCATGGGTCCACATACATCTGAATGTATTAGGTCAAATAAGCCAGTTGCCCTTTCAGCCTTCTGGCTAAAAGGCGCCTTAGTCATCTTGCCTCGTAAACATGACTCACATATATCAATTGACTCCAAGTCAAATGACCCTAAGACTCTAGCTTTGTGAAGCCTAGCTATGCACTTCTCATTTATGTGGCCAAGATAACAATGCCATAGGTAGACAAGATTAAGTTCGTTAAGCTTAACCCTTTTAGTGTTTATGTTACAGACATGATTGGTTTCATTTAAGTCCAGGATATATAGGCCATTATTTAATAAAGCATCTCCATAAAATAATCCCTCTCTAGATAAAGAAATTCTACCATTAGAAATAGTAAAATGAAATCCAGAAATATCCAACATTGATACCGAAATAATATTCCTGCACATAGCAGGTACAAAATAACAATGTTCTAAAATCAAAACCAATCCACTGGGCATCACAATGTGGTATTCGCCGATCTCTATGGTAGCAACCCTTGCTCCATTTTCGACCCACAAGTCCACCTCTCCCGACCCCAGTGATCTTCTATTCTTAAGTCCCTGCACATTGCAACAAATGTGAGAACCACATCCAGTATCCAATACCCAGGATGTTGAAACAGTAAGGTTAATGTCTATAACATAAATACCTGAAGAGGATGCACCTTGGCCCCTTCTCTGCTCTCCCATCAGCTTGGGACACGATCTCTTCTAATGGCCTACCTGCCTACACCCGAAACAGACATCCTCAGGACCTGCCTTCTGCTGGGCCTTGGCCTTCTTAGCCTTGGCCTTCTTGGCCTTGGCCTTGGCCTTTTCCTTGGCCTTGCCCTTGGCAAGAGGAGGGTTCCCCTTGTTAACCAGCAGCACTGGCAGACTCTTCTTGATCGACTGTTTAGTAAGCTTGAGCATCCCATGCAGCTCACTAACAGTGCGGTTCATCCCTTGCATGTTGTAGTTCAGGATGAACTGATCGTAAGAATCTGATAAGGATGCAAGGATTGTGTCCACCACCAACTCCTAAGAGATGGGCTATCCGAGACGGGCCAATGTGTCCAAATAACCCTTCATCTTGAGCACGTGTGCACTTACAGATGTCCCAGCCCCCATCTTACAGGAGTGGAATGCCTTATTAGTCAGGTACCTTTCCTGACGAGCTTGCTCCTGAAACATCTCGTTAAGAGTTGTTATCATAGAAAAGGCTTGATGTTCCATAAACTATTTTTGTAGTTCGGGGACCATACAGGCCAACATCAGGCATGTCACATCCCTATTATCCTTGACATGCACCTCGTATTCCTCCAGCTAGGCAGCCAGTGGATTACGTCCTTAAGGCGCAGCCGGTACAGGCCTCTCCAGTACATACTCTTTAGACTCCTGTCTTAGAACTATTCTCAAGTTCCTAGACCAGTCCAAAAAGTTAGGACCGGAAAGCTTGTCCCTTTCAAGAATTGATCGCAGTGATAAAGAGTTGTTATTTGCCATTTAGAGTTTCTACACAGAAAAACATTTGAGAGCGTTAATAAAGGACTTTACTTTGTTATTCCCATACATAATTAATAATGAATTAAGTTATTAATTAAACCAAGTTGTTGGGCTCATGGGCCGAGATCCATATTTCATTAAGATATAGCCAGACGAGGGCCTGGTACAACTATACCCTAACTATTTAGGTAGGAACACCGTCCAATCCCAACCTAGGGACTCTCGGTTTGATGGGCTTGTTGGCACTTACCCATCTGTGCTTAGGGCCAGGAGAATCCTACTACCCATGCTAAGTCAAAACCTCCATTCAAGTGTTAAAGTATCCTATACTCTAACCCAATACAAAATGACAATACTCCAGTGTTCCTGCGAGGGCATGGTCTACAACTGGCCTATCCCCACTTCGAGCTGGTTTTGAATGAGGAAAGCACTTTCAAGCGACTTAGTAATTTCATTTGGTTATTAGATTCATTTAATAACGGCTTGCATACATAAGGTGGGTGAAATAGCTGTTGGATCATACATTCATACATGCAAATAAATATAAAGCATAATTAAATAAATAAGTAAAATGGACTGCTATGGGCCTGTATTACATCCTAATATCATTCTACTAAACCTATACTAGAATCCAATATCAGGTGGGCCTCCATCTTTCTCCTTTTGGGCTTGCACCTCCACTTGGGCTCACCACTCCATGGGCTTCTTCTTTTACAAATTTTATAATAAGTAAATAAAATAAAATTACATTAAAAAAAGAAAAACAACACGTAGGCCGTATTTACCCAAAAAGAAAAATACAACCCATCTCGAATAAGGCCCAATAGCATCCAATGATACAAAATATTTAATCACCCATATGCATCCAATACATATAATTCATAAGCATGTTATAATGCATGATTTAAGCCCATTTCAATTATGTCCAAGCCATTATTTTGAAATCACCAATTTTTGGCCCACCATGGTTATAGCCCTTAATAGGCTTTGGGCCTCTAGCCCAGGCAGTCCAACTGCTCCCACTGGAATTGGAAAACCAAGGGTCCAATTCAGCCGTCCAAGTAATTGTGCCAAAATTACCCGAACCAATTTCAATTAACCGTATTGATTTCCAAAATTAATATCACATGAATAAAATTAAATTTCATTCAAAAAGCCACATGCATTTAAATTACATGAATTTAAACACACAAATTTTAAAACCAATTAAAATTTCAAAACTGGGCCTCGGGCCCAAAAACCAGCCAAATCCAAAAACACTGGGCCCGACCCGCTGCGGCTAGGGCAACCTAGTTTCCCTAGCAGCAGCAGCCCTGCTGCTGCGCAGCGGCCACCCAACGGCAGTCCGCTGCCCATGCAGCGGCTGCGACCGCTGTTCCCGCAGCATGCAGCGGCCGCCGGCAGCCCCGCACCCAGGGAACAACCAGATTTTTTTTTTTTATTAAACAGAAAAATCTAAATAAAAAAAATATCATGGCATCCACAACAAGAAATTCACTAAGAATTCCAAACATACAATTAAATTAAACAAACATAAACCAATATGCATATTCAATTTCAATTGTATAAAAATCAAATGGGAAATATCTTAAACCCAAACCAAGAATCCCAATAAAAAAAATCTCCAATTTTAAAACATGGGATTCAACCAATTTTAGCAATTTCCACGGATCAAAAGCCCCCCCTGATACCACTGTTGGGATTTTTCACCGGAAATCACCCGATTAAAGCGGAAGAACGCGATGATTTCCTCAAATCCATGCCCAGGAGCAATTGAGATGAAAATTGGAAAAACAAAAATTTAATAGAAAGAGATAAATCTCTTACCCGGAAAATCTCTTTCAGAGATGGATGCAGACCGCAGGAATCAACTTAGAAACCCTCCTCGATCACGTACACAAACGCCTAACGAACACCACCCGTATTAGCGTCGGAAAAACACGAACTTTGGAGAGGGAGGCTAAGAGAATTTCGGCTATGTCTGTATCTCTTGTATGTTGGCCGAAATTCCTAGGGTTCTATAACCCTAGGTGGCCGAAATTCCCACTAAGTTGGCTCCTTCATCTGTGTGGGCTTCCTTCTTTTAATTCAGGCCCAAACCTATTTTAATTAGTCTGGCTTAAACTAATTTCAAGCCCAATTTTAATTAACCCATGTATTTAATATATTACACCAATTAACATATTATTTACATTTAAATTAAAATCAGTTTGACCAATTAATTTAATCCATCAAATTAAAATTAGATCATCACAAAATAAATTCATATGTAAACCTATACATATGAATATTTCCACCTAGGAAATAATCCCATAATTAATCCAATCAATTATGAAGAGCCAATCAAATATTAATTTTATTATTATGATCAATCCAATTGATCTTTATTATATAATTAATATATACCTCTCTCTCCAGAGTGTATACTCTAAGTATACATGTGATTCCTTAAGTCAGTGTTCAGTCGCTCAATGTGTACAATCCTGTGAGCACGGGTTTTTTCCCGACCTCGGTGATGAAAGCCACTGTTACCTCCTTCACGGATAAACGTGAAGCAGATTCGGACCGACCGGGATAATGTCGGAAATGTCCCGGATAGCCCGTAGGTGTGTGACAAGTCCTAATACGGAACCCCGAAGAATTCAAGTGAGTATTTAAGAGAACCGAGGAAAAGAATGAAAAATAGTGAAAGTGGCCTTATCTGGACATTACAGCCGCGCGGCTGTAGTCTACAGGAGCACGGCTGTAGTCTACAGGGGCACAGCCGTAATCATCATATTTCCTTTTTTTTGTCTACATCAACATTTAATTCGGTTTTTAAACAAAATAGGCATTTTTGTCACTACAACCGCTCGACTGTAACCTACAGCCGCGCAACTGTAAGCATCAGTTTTCCTTTTTTGCCGAAATCAGCAATTAATTCCGATTTAATACCAAAAAAGGAGGTATTTAAACACCATAATCCGGATTAGGGTTAAGCAAGGCAGAAAACAAAAAGATACAAAAATAAAAAGAGGGATTTTGAGAGAAAAATAGACCATCACTTAGATTTTCTCTAGGGTTCTTAAGACAATTGAAAAAAAAAGAGTTTGACCTAAAAAAGAAAACAAAAATAATCTTAATAGAACACATAATAATCAATCCTTCAATCTTCTTCAGGGTTCCGCTCGGGCTTCGGCAATCGCTCTTTGTTCGAGTTGTTCGTGACTGCAAGAAGTTTATGGCATCCGAATCCATTTTTCGTGGTCCAAGCACTGGAACACAGACAAGGTAATCTTCTGAGAGGCCTTAGAAATCCGTTTTGTTCATTCTGGGTGTGATTTGATTGCATGTTTTGAGTTTTTTATGATTTTTGGGAGTTTTTCCGGCTACAGCCGCCCCACTCATGATCACAGCCGCCCGGCTATAACCTACAGCCGCGCGGCTGTAACCTACAGCCACGCGGCTGTAGTTGAGGTGAAATCGCTAAATTTGCAAAACGATTTTCAAAAACAAGAAAATAAGGCTGGAACATATTCTGGAGCATTACAGCCGTGCGGCTGTAGTTGAGGCAGAATTACAGTTTTGCCCTTTTAGGCCCCAAACTTGTAATTTTGCATCCTTTTCTTATTCAAAAATGAATTTTGGCGTGTTTGCATACTTTTGGACCCTAGATGGATGTTTGATTTACGCCCACACACGAATAGGACCACCCGGTCCCAGGATATCCGGCCCGCTAAAGTTGAAAAAATGCATGTAAATGAGCCAAACCACTTTTAAAATTGGTTTTTCATCCATAAAACCTATTGGGCGTTTAAAAAACCGTTTTTCAGGTCTAACCGGGCCGACCAACCGGGTCGACCTGGTTACCCCCAAATACATGTCCCCCACTCCTAGAAATCCCTATTCTGTCCTATTTGAGTCTTTTGTATGCCTTGATTATTTGTGCTAACCCTATTTGGATGCAGCTTTTATTTTTAGTTTTCTTTTTAATTTTGATGTATTTAATAGATTACCCCGTGTATCTAGGCGATTGTAATTTTTACATTATCGTGTATAATAGGCGGTTGTAAAAGGTGAGGAAGAGAGTTTTCTTTTTCTTGGGTTGTATAATTTGGCCTCTAGTTTACTTTTCCGCACTTTTATTTTTTCGCACTTTATTTTAGTATTTATATTTATGTCATTTGCATGAGCATTGGTTAATGATTAAAGGAAGATGAAATGGATAGATTTAAGTGAATGAAATGTCTTATTACGAAATAATAATTAAAAATAAGTGAGGATTAGTAGATATGTTGCCCGAACCTCGAATCTCTGGATTAGGAACTGCGTCTACACTTGGTAGGGAGCTGTACCAGAATTTCCCGAATGAGTTGATCCGGGTGACGACTCTGTATCTAATTTCGTAATTTAGGTTTCGAGATCTTTAAGTTCAAATTGGGATTTTCTAAAAAAAAAACTATTTTTCCAAAATTCACACTTACAATTAAGTTTTCTATAAAAGGGTTTTTCCAATAAAATGAAAGATTTTCTTAAGAAAGATTAAAGACCCGTTTTCAAACCACATCACCACTTCTTAAAAAGAAAATCCCCGGTTCCCGCTTCACCACACGTATCGAAAAAGGTCGTCCGCTCACAGTGGCGACTCCTCTGGGGATTAACGGTTTCTTCAAAAAAGTTTTCACAAAAACTTAAGGAACTTTGGCAACAATTGAAGTATATCCTCACTTATAGTTGATTCTTAAATCGTAACTCAATATTTCATTCACATTGCATAAAGCATGACATTTTCTCTTCTTAAATCCCTCCAACACTCATTTAAGCCCGGTTTATTTCCAAAGGTGTCCTACCTCTTCTGTTAGGATTGGAGGCACCCGAGGGGGTAAACCACTCATAGCCTTGTACGAACCCCTTCATTTGAACCCTTGAGTGGGGAGAAGTGAGGAGTATATTTTCACTATGGGAACCTGTACGACCCTTGGCCTAACTCATACCTTCATGTAATGGCCTAGCAACTTCCCCTTAGGATTACCAAAACATATACTTGAAAAATGGACATTGGGAGTACGCCTTTAGTATCCCCGGTTGATGCGAAAGAGACCCAATACCTAGGAAGAATACGAGACCAATTGAATGGAGGAATAAGGTTGGAAGGGTGAGCATATTGTTGCATGTGCTAGCGTTTGTTCTATGGTGGTTCCATTCTTGACCTTTACATGCAACATCAAACATGCATCATCCGTATGCCATTTTCTAACCTCATTTTTTTATATGCAGCTATCTACTATACTAACCATATTTTCGTGCAGCCATAACATCTTACTCATGTGTCATACACATCTTGTGTGCCCACATTTCATAAAGCATACATGACATCATCTCGTGTGTCATGCATTCTAACCACGTTTTTGTGCAGCCATTTGCATTTTTGTATGACATAGGCATCCACATCATTTCATTTCATTAAAAATGTAAGGATGTTCTAAGTATGCCCTTCATGACCATTTCATCTCATAACATATCGGGAGTCCCCAAGGCTACCCGTACTCTGCCTGTGCACTAGTTTGCATTTGGGCCATCCCATTACATTATTAGAAGACCACAACGGTCTTAGGCTTGCGTTTGTGTGACGGACCACACAACATCATCACATCTTGATCATTTACATTTGGTGTCATGGAGACGCCTTAGTTTTGCTTGCGTGTCCCAATCCATATCGGATTGTTACATAACATCGATAACCCATTTGAGGTACTCCACGAGTGCCAAGCTAATTTTCATATTAAGACATTTCATAGCATTCCTAAATCATGTAAGGTGTTCCACGAACACCGAAATGTTGTCCGTGTTTTGACTCGCACATGACTTGTATGTGACATCACTTCATGTTAGATGCAATAAAAGCATCGAACGTCTGTCTGCGGGATGGTTCCTTCAGGACCATTTCATGTCATCACATTGACCTACAAAGCATCAAACATTTGTCCGTGTGTCGGTACACATGCGACCATTTCACGACATCCCCTAGGTGCCCCAATGGCACCAAACCTCTTTCCGTGTGATGGCTCGCATATGACGTTATTACATTATCTTTTGTGTAGCATAAGGTATACTTAGAACATCCGAAGCAAGAGAAAGAAAAGCACTAAAACCATCTTCAGCATCATCCATATCCATGAGAGATCATCCGAACATGAGCATAAAAGCACCATTTAGAGTATCGAGGCTAAGACCACGACATCCATCCGAAACTCTAATCTTATGTTGATTGTGCAGTTTGGAGTCGCATCTCAGGAAGGTTAGTTCGAGTTGAGTCAGAACCAAACACCCCAGTTCAGTTAGTTCAATCAGAACCAATCACCGTGGAGGGAATCAGTTCAGGGCCGGATTCAGACAGGGAGTTTGAAGTGCAGTTGCATACCCTACCAGTTGATAGTCAGGTTTTGTTGGAAGAGGTCGACGGAACAGAGATGGCTGAAGGAAACAACGGGAACAACGGGAACAATGGAAACCTGCCTTTTGACATGGCTACCTTTATGAGGAGCTTCTTAAGCTCGGATGAGTTCAGAGTCACTCTCAGGGAGCAAGTGCAGGCGGTGATAACCACTCTCCCTATTCAGGTTGTCCAATCAGCCCAAACGTCAGATAGAAGTGGGGGACAACAGTTTATCCAAGTTACCAACAGTGCTGGAGGAAGTCTTCCTGGGGGGAGTGGCCCAGTGGTGAACCAGAGGGAACCCGATCGGCAGTCGAAAGAGGATGAGGCCTTTGAGAAGGCAAGGGAAGCCTCGATTGAGACGATGCCAGAGAAGCGCCTCAATCAGAAATTTTCTGATATTGAAGCCATGCTACCTAAGCTGAAGGAGATGGTCCACTATAACCCTGTTAAGTATGTCGACCCGACTACTTTGATGGCTGATGGAGGTGAGCCGCTCCCAGCTGGTTTTCAGATGCCTTACCTGCCTTCGTACACCAGAGAGGGCCCACCGGAAGCCCACCTAGACAGTTATGTGAGATTGATGACCAGCATGGGGATTGGAAAGGGTCATCTGTTGAACTTGTTTCCAACTACTCTGAGGGGTGCTGCGGCAAAGTGGTACATGAAGATGCCCATACACACTCGCTCCACCTGGGAGGATTTATCTGATGCTTTTGTGAAGCAATATACCTACAACACCCAAACTGAGACAACTCTCAAGAATCTAGAAAGGATCCGTCAGAAGCAGAATGAGTCTTTCCCGGCTTATTACAAACGGTGGATGGACGTGCAGGTTTTGGTGGATGGGGCTGTTGGAGATTGTGCCCTAAGGCCAATATTGGATTATGTAATTTGACTTCTAAGATTAATCTAGTGTAGATTAATATTATCATTTATGTTTGTATGTTAGCATTTATGATAAGTATCCATGAATAAATCGTGTTATTCTAAATATCCCTAGTCGATTGTTATTATGGGAATAATAACAAACTAAGACTAGTGTGAGTGATAATGGATATTCATAAGATGAATATAGTGTATACAGATACAGATTATACTCACGGGTAATATGTTAGAGAACATGTTACTGGAGACCCACTATGAGATCAAGTTCATGGTTATGTGTCACAACTGATCTTGATTATAGTAGTGTCATTAGCTGATTCCTTTGACCTGAGGTCACCATGGATTCCGGGATGAATTCATGTTGTGCTTTGATGCAGTCAAACGCTGCTTGTAACAGAGTAGTTATAAAGGCTGTGATTGGGTACGATATGACTCATGCCTTGGGATGTGAGTGACAGATATGGGATTTTGTCCCTCTCTATCAAGAGAGCGATATCACTGGGCCCCTCGATAAGTAAGACTGTTAAATGCATGGCCGTGCTCAAATAATTGATAAGAGTATCAATTGATTTGTTTAAACAGTCCGCTTTGAGATCGAGAAAGCATATGATTAATTTATATAAGATTGACAAGTGTACCATGTCTTATAATTAATCATGATATCAAGAGACAAAAGGGAATATGACACATTCTATAAGTAGGTTTATTGGATTATACCAATCATATGAATTGGGTAGTCATAATGGCTTGCTAGAGTCCGCTTATGACTTATGAGGGCATTATGGTAATTTCCTCATTGCCAATTTATATGATCCTACGGGGTCACACACAAAGAGCAAAATGAGATTCACTTAATTCGGGGATAAATCATTATGAGATAATGATTTATTATTGATGAGAAATTAAATATATATAAAGATATATATTTACATGTATATGTATATACACATGAACATATTAATAAGATTAATATATTTATGGCATAAAGTATGCTATATATATATATGTATATTATAATTATATTATATGGTGATATAATTAATTATAATATACATTTACGTATATGTGTATATATATATATGTATGTATGTATGTAAATATTAATAAGATTAATATAGCATAAAGTATGCTAATTATATTATATGGAGATATAATTAATTTTACATACATATGTGTATATGATGGAGAATTGACTAAGTTTAATATTAATTGAGAATTAATAAAACTTATGGGGGCTAATTTATAATTATAATTAAATATAGTATTTAATTACAATTATAAGTTAATAATAAAAAAAAAAAAAAAACCCTAGAACAAGGAGGAGATATACAGCAGCCCCCCCAATCTCCATTCAGTGGCCGAAAAAATGCTTTTGGCATAGAGTGAAAAATATCGATTTTTCACCTTCTCATTCGAAGAACTGTTCTCCGATCCCGGCGCTAGCACGCGGTGAGTCAATTGCTCGGTGTGGATCAACCGTAGAGGGAAGCTACTTTGGTTCCTAATTGATTCAAAACCTACAAAGAATTAAGGTAATTCTTTAACCCTCCTTCCAATTCAATGCAATGTACATGGGTCCCTGGTGGGGATTAATCCTTTTATTTCCGCTGCGTATTGTTTTTGTGCGATTAATTCCCAACAGTGGTATCAGAGCCACTTGTATTTTGATTGAATTGGATTTATGTTTTGATTGGATCAAAATTGCATGTTAGGGTTTGTATGATTTTGATTGGATCAAAATTGTTGTTAGGAGTTTGTATGTTTTATTTAGGGTTCTATGTTATTGTGAATAACAAAATAAAATTTGATTTTATTGATTAATCATTGTGAATGATTTTATGTTAATGATTTGGAATGTTTAAGGGGTTTTTGGAATCATGAATTTGATTCATGGGTTTTTATTGAAATTGTTTCAATTCAATTTAATTAAAAAAAAAAAAATAAATAAAAAAAAAATAAAATGCAACTGTTCGTATTCTGGGCATAATGCCCAGAATACTAATTGCAATTGCAAATTGCAATTGCAACTTGCAATTGCAATTTGCAATTGCCGTGCTGCGTAAGCAGCATGCTGCTTACGCAGCATGGGCTGCGCGCAGTATGCGCAGCCCGATGAGCCTGCTGTCCGACAGTTTTTTTTTTTAACCCTTTTTCGTTTTAAGTGTGGAAAATTGTTTTCTGCATATTTACGAATTTTTCCAAATTAATTAATTCTAAATACAATGTGATTGTATTTTACCACTTTGAACCCTAAATATTTTAGATATAAAATTATTGTTGATAATTTTATGCATGGTGTTATGGTATGGTTTTGGACCCCGTGGATGCTTTATTTTATTTATTATGGTTTTATATAAATACGACCTGCGAGTCGTTTGTATTTATGTAAATTTTAATTTTAATTTTACTAGATAAATTGTATAGGATGCAATTTATGATATGTAAAATTTATTTTACTAGAAAAATTGTATAGGTTGCAATTTTTTTGTAAAATATAAATCCATGAGATGGTGCTTAGAAGCAAAGACGTGGAGGCGGATCCAAGAGGCGGTGCAATGACCATGTGATGGATGCTACCACCTAGGATATGACCTTGTTGATTTTCATATTGGCCTATGAAAATCAATGTAGATTTAAACCATACCATAACACGGTTCGAGTCATATGCATGCTTTATTTTATTTAGATGCCATGTGATGCCATGCTAGATATTCTATATGCATGCTAGACAATTGTATGCCATAAGATGCCATGCTAATTAATATTAACAAAAGTATGATTAATATTAATGCCATGAAATTGTATATGATACAATTAACTCACAGGATTTAATAAACCCTAAATAAACTTATGAAGTTTATATTTGCCACCCAATTACGTATAACACTAGTCAAGTACTATGTTCGCATCATGGTAGCCACGCCAAAGCGGGTACGCATGTTGTGACCTTAGCGAAGCGATAATATGAGAAATGGTGATTCTCATTGTGTTGTAATTGGTTTAACAAAGGGTTAATCAAAACGGTGTTTGAGCCCGAGGCAAAGATGAGATGAGTAACATACAATTAAATATGATATATGATATCATGCATCTCATAAATTAGAAGAGTTGCATAATGATGCAATTGGCAAAGAAGTGCACATCCAAAATATGTTTAAATGGTTTAAAGCATGATTTTGAGTCTTTGCCTACCGAAATTATATTTAATCATAGGGACATGCCAAAGCAGTGCTATGGTTAAGTATGGATTTTGGATCTTCACCCACTTAAATATTTTAAAGGGTTTTATAATTTAAGTGGGAGCATTTAAATAAAAAATCTTTACACGCTTTATTATAGTTATGATTGCTATTACCATGATCTCGATTGTTATTGAACTTTGAGAATTGTTCTCAAATCAAAAGGAATCACATGTTCTCAATAATCCTTTTGCCCAATGAACCACTAGCAATTGTAACATGAGTATAAAAGATGCTTACTTGAAGCATCGAAGGGACTCTGTTTAAAATTTATTATCTTACACTTGCCACCAATTCTTCCGCACGTGGAAGTTTTACTTGAGGTATATGATACATCACAAATGGAAATGTTCCATCAGTTAGTGAGCAAGAAAAGATAAGTGTTTGAGGCAACAATTTCTCATTGGCATCCAAAAGGGCATTAAGATGTGATCTTGAATTCATTAATTGATAGTCATTGGTGATGAACTATCATTTGAATGACATGGAGAAAATTGTGAATTAGTTGCATAAGATGCAAAAGAATGTTAAGTTATCCATAAAGGATAAGCCCGCCTCGAATTGTGTGCTTAAGGTTCAAAAGGAAAAGGATAAAAGGAAGGTCGAAAAGCTTAAAGACCGAAAGGTTCGGGTGAAACATGTTTTAAAGACCAAAGCTGTTGGCATAGAGAGATCTCCAAAAGAAGGATGTTGCCATTTCTAGAATGAATCGTTCATTAGAGTGAAAATAGCAAACTTTGTTTGGAGATCTATGAGAAGATGAAAGGCAGTAAGACTGCTACCTTAAGTATTTATTAACTATTCTACTTTTGTTTCTATATCAAAGGTATTAGATACCAGTTGTGGATCTCATATTAGTAGAATATGATGAATCGCAACTTGAATAGAAACCTTATGAAGGTGAAAGGTAGAATGCGAATAGACAAGAGAAGCAAAGGTTGCTACTCGAAGGTTCTGAACTTTTACATGAAAGTTGTGAACTTCAAGTTAAAAGTTACGAACCTCTTTTCATAAAAGTTATGAACTTTTATATGAAAGTTATGAACTTTGGTTAAAGGTTATGAACTTTTACATGTGAGTTACGAACTCTTGTTGTCTATTGAGCTTGTTGGCTTGAGTAAACAAATGTTGTTTATTTTATAATTGTGAATTATAAACTTTATAAAGACATGATTATGAAATATAGATTTACATAATTGTCTTTATATGTGGAGCCCATCTGTAACATAAATACTGTAAGGATCGAATCAAATAGTTTGATCCAACCCATTTTGGCAGTGTCGTCTTGGAGACATAAGCAAAGTTGCATTTCGAAACTCCATGAGAATGGACCTTTGGATTCATGAGATTATGAATCATCTTGAATCATGCGAATGTTGTTTATTGTAAAAGATGACAAAAGGTTTTCTTTGCTAAAAGTAGTCAAAGGACAATCGATTTATTAAGCATTATACATGTGGATGTATATGAATTATAAATCAACTGCTAAAGGAGGTTCTAATACTTCATTACTTTCATGGAACTTTTCACTAGATAAGAGTATCTAATGAAACACGAGTTTGGAACTTTTGAAGTGTTCAAAAGCTTGTAAAAGGAGTATAAAGTATCTTGACATGATAGTAAAGTCACTTAGATATGATCCAAGTGGTGAACATTTGAGTCAAGATTTTGACAATCATCTTAGAGATTATGGGACTGTCTCACAATTGACTCCTCCAAGTACGCCACAAAGTATGTTGTGTCGAAAAGGGAGTAGTCGAACTCTATACAGATATAGTTCAATCTATGATGAAGTCAAGTTGATCATCGTTTTCTCGAAAATATGCCATTAAAGCAGCTGTGTATATTGTTCCGTCTAAAATAATTCATGAATCAACATATGAGATATGGTTGGGTAAGAGACCCAAGTTGTTTCATTGAATAAGTTTAGCGCTGTAAAGCTTATTTCGAATAAGTTGGCACCTAAATTTAAATGTCGTATTGTGGATTACTCAAAAGGAAAGTAGGAGTTGTTACTCCTGTGTTTCTTTGGGATACAAAGTAGTTGTAGCTAGAAATGGTTTCCCCTTGAAGAGGGAGTTAATTTCTAGAAGAGTTAGTGGGAGTAAAGTACACCTACAAAACTCGTAATTCACAAAGTGACATTAACGTTGAAGAGGAACATGGAAATGGTTTCATGATCATTATTGAAATTACACAAGTCCAATGAAAGTCTAGTAGAATACGACATGAATAGGAGAGATATGGATTTCTCAAAATCATGATGTAGTTTTACTAGATTGGAATAAGTCTTCTTTTATGAAGAAGCAATGTTAGATTATGAATCTAATAAGTGACTTGATGCTACAAAGGTTGAAGATAAGTCCATGTGTGACAGTCAAAGTATAGACTTTGATAAATCTTTTAGAAGATGCATATGCAATGGTTGCAAGTGAGTTTTCAAATTGAAAACCGACATGGATGGTGATCTTCAAACTTATAAAGCACGACTAGTGACAAAAGGGATTATAAACAAATTCATAGTAGTGACTGTGAGGATACGAGCAAATTCATAGTACGGACTATGATAAAATCCTCTTTCGCCATTAATCATGATCAAGTCATATTGAGTTCTTGTTGCCATATCCGCATAATATGATTATAAAATATGGCAAATGGATATCAAAATCTATTTTTTACGTGAAAACATGATTGAGAATGTGTACGTGACACAATCCAAAGTTTTGAGCATCCAAAGAATTCAAATAGCGTATGCAAGTTTTCAAAGATTCTCATAAGGATCGAAACATGCATCAAATAGTTGGAATCATAGTTTTGATAAAGAAATCAAATGGTTTGATTTTATCAAAAGGATGATGAATCTTGTGTTTCAAAAGGATCAGTGGGAGCATATCGGTATTCCTAATGCTATATGTGGATGACATATGGCTTGTTGGAAATAACATTCTTACCTTGCAAGAAGTAAAATCTTGGCTAAGAAAGTAATTTCAATTAATATTTAAGCAAGGCTGCCTATATTCTTGAAATTAGAATCTATATAGATAGATCTAAAAGAATGTTTTGTTTTAAGTCAAAGCATTGAAAGCGTTCAATGAGAAAGACTTAAAAGAAGTTTGCTTATGTTAACTGTGTAAATAGTTGCACATATACAACTGATTGCAATTAGTTGCAATATATCAGTCGAGATCTAGTATTCTCTTAAAAAGAGATGTTATGATTTTGAAAGGTTCAAAATAAAACGATGTAGCTAAATATCTATAATAGTAGTCAAAGTATATTGTTACATATGATGTAAAGGAAATTTTGGATGAAGAAGTTCATCACAAAATGTTGTGTTTTGTTCTAAGCATTGCTTATCCTGTGAGACTATTGTAGGGACAATAGTTCAATGCGTAAGAACCTTGTATGACACAAGCATATACTTAGGCGTTTTTTCACTAATTTAGAGAGGTTGTCTCTAAAGAGAGAGTGAAAATGTGTAAAGTAACAACGGAAGCGAAAATTAATAATTCACTGACAAAGACTCCTGCACAAGTGAATACATGAAAGTCATGTAGGTCAATGGGTATAAGATACATGTATGATTGGCCATAGTGCAAGTGGGAGATTGTTGGAGATTGTGCCCTAAGGCCAATATTGGATTATGTAATTTGACTTCTAAGATTAATCTAGTGTAGATTAATATTATCATTTATGTTTGTATGTTAGCATTTATGATAAGTATCCATGAATAAATCGTGTTATTCTAAATATCCCTAGTCGATTGTTATTATGGGAATAATAACAAACTAAGACTAGTGTGAGTGATAATGGATATTCATAAGATGAATATAGTGTATACAGATACAGATTATACTCACGGGTAATATGTTAGAGAACATGTTACTGGAGACCCACTATGAGATCAAGTTCATGGTTATGTGTCACAACTGATCTTGATTATAGTAGTGTCATTAGCTGATTCCTTTGACCTGAGGTCACCATGGATTCCGGGATGAATTCATGTTGTGCTTTGATGCAGTCAAACGCTGCTTGTAACAGAGTAGTTATAAAGGCTGTGATTGGGTACGATATGACTCATGCCTTGGGATGTGAGTGACAGATATGGGATTTTGTCCCTCTCTATCAAGAGAGCGATATCACTGGGCCCCTCGATAAGTAAGACTGTTAAATGCATGGCCGTGCTCAAATAATTGATAAGAGTATCAATTGATTTGTTTAAACAGTCCGCTTTGAGATCGAGAAAGCATATGATTAATTTATATAAGATTGACAAGTGTACCATGTCTTATAATTAATCATGATATCAAGAGACAAAAGGGAATATGACACATTCTATAAGTAGGTTTATTGGATTATACCAATCATATGAATTGGGTAGTCATAATGGCTTGCTAGAGTCCGCTTATGACTTATGAGGGCATTATGGTAATTTCCTCATTGCCAATTTATATGATCCTACGGGGTCACACACAAAGAGCAAAATGAGATTCACTTAATTCGGGGATAAATCATTATGAGATAATGATTTATTATTGATGAGAAATTAAATATATATAAAGATATATATTTACATGTATATGTATATACACATGAACATATTAATAAGATTAATATATTTATGGCATAAAGTATGCTATATATATATATGTATATTATAATTATATTATATGGTGATATAATTAATTATAATATACATTTACGTATATGTGTATATATATATATGTATGTATGTATGTAAATATTAATAAGATTAATATAGCATAAAGTATGCTAATTATATTATATGGAGATATAATTAATTTTACATACATATGTGTATATGATGGAGAATTGACTAAGTTTAATATTAATTGAGAATTAATAAAACTTATGGGGGCTAATTTATAATTATAATTAAATATAGTATTTAATTACAATTATAAGTTAATAATAAAAAAAAAAAAAAAAACCCTAGAACAAGGAGGAGATATACAGCAGCCCCCCCAATCTCCATTCAGTGGCCGAAAAAATGCTTTTGGCATAGAGTGAAAAATATCGATTTTTCACCTTCTCATTCGAAGAACTGTTCTCCGATCCCGGCGCTAGCACGCGGTGAGTCAATTGCTCGGTGTGGATCAACCGTAGAGGGAAGCTACTTTGGTTCCTAATTGATTCAAAACCTACAAAGAATTAAGGTAATTCTTTAACCCTCCTTCCAATTCAATGAAATGTACATGGGTCCCTGGTGGGGATTAATCCTTTTATTTCCGCTGCGTATTGTTTTTGTGCGATTAATTCCCAACAGGGGCACCAAAGTTAGAGTCACTCATTGTGAAGCTAGTAGTTGGTGGTCTTCCCCAATACAAGGACAAGATGAAGCTGAAGAGATTCCACTCCTTCAATGAGGTGGAGGAGCTTGCCAAACGTATCGAGCGATATGAGGAAGAGGAGAAAAGGGGCAGACAGAGTTTGGGCTCCTACAGAAGCAATCAGGGGTACTCTCAAGGGTACAAAGGCAGCAGCTCTAAGCCTACTCTAGTGGGGCCAATGCTAAGACGACTCAGGGTGTAGCCCTAATCAAAATGCAATGGGAGGATGTGGCCCCTGTGATCCAAGAAAGGCAGACTCCTCAAAGGGTCACTAGTCCGTGGACTGAGTCAGTAAGCCTGATCTATGCTAAGTGTAGAAAAGCTGGTCTGTTGCAGAGTTTGAGGCCATTTTCACCTCCGACTGAGGCAGATAAAGACAATTTCTGCTCTTAGCATGTGATGACGGGTCATCGTACAAATGACTGCACCTATTTGACTAAGGCTATCAAGCAATTGGTCACTGATGGACGGATCATTGAGCCGGCTCTGAAACCTAGCATTCAGAATAATCCCTTGCCCAACCTCGGGTGATTCAGATGCACAAGACATTAAGGACCATGATGCTGCAATAAAGAGAAGACCCTCCGCATGTGGAGGCGATAGTCATTTTGATGTTTTAATTTGTTTCATCTTATTATTATTATCAATTATCACGTGAACATTTCAACCTCTCAGTGTTTAATTTAATACAATTTGATTTCAATTACTTGTGCGATATTTTTCGGATGGAATTTTGCATGCATCCAAACGTTCATTTAATGCCTTTAACACACATGATGCATCAATGCATGAAATGAATGTAGGGACAGATGATGACCCAAAAATGATATCCGTCTCAAAAGACCTCACGCCTGATGAGAGGAAAGAAAATTAAAAGTACCACAAAAGCACATGGAAATCTTTGCTTGGCTGTACAGTGTCGTGCGAGGGTTGACGGAGAAATTACTGAACACCAAGCTCTAAAGGATTCAAAGATGAAATAAATCAAGCAGGAGCTCTGTAGACTCAAATGGGCATGGCTCCATGGTCGCAACCGCCAACTACTTCTCATAGTGGGTAGAAGCGGAGTCATATATGAATGTCACCGACCAAAAAAAAGACAAAAAAAAAGAAAAAAAAAAGCATTATCATGTCGTGACCAATAATGGCCTACAATTACAAGGGGTAAAGATGGAGCATCATATATTATCTTTGCATCTCCCACAGGCCAATGGGGCGGTAGAAGCGGCTCACAAGGTTCCATCCAAATGACAATCACCTAAAAAGGATAGGCCAATATGTTGTCATTTGTCTTGCAAGGGCACAGAACTAGCATCAGAGCACGCACTATAGAAACGTCATACTCCTTAGCCTCTAGGATGGAAGCAGTTCCACCAGGGGAGACAGAGACCAAGTCGTCAACCCCATCAACCCAAACAAGCCCAGGCACTATTACGTGCAAAAAAATAAAAATATAATAATAAAAAAAAAGGTCCGATGGATCGAAAACCGAAAAGGCGGTCCATGCAAAAGTTAGGACTGAGAGGCGGGCACCATCAGCAGGAAAATCTACAAAGACCAGTTGATGGCCGACATGGGTCCAGTCGAGACGGATACCATTACTGATTCTATCCTTAGCTTCATTTCATCTTTGATGTGCATTATGCTAAAACATTATAAATGAGTGAATGAATGAATGTCGTTTTATGTTTAGGTTAAATGTCCTAAGTCTGATTGAAATTGAATTCGTATGGATGTGCACATTTTCTGTTTACATGCATCTCACTTCAAAAAAAAAAGAGTCTGATAGATCGAAAACCTGAAAAGGGCAGTCTATACAAAAGTTAGGGCATAAAATAAAGTCTGCTGAATTGAAAACCTGAAAGGGCAGTTCAGGCAAAAATAAAGACAGTCCGATAGACCGAAAACCCAAAAAGGGCGACCTATGCAAAAATTAGGACAAATAATGAAAATGAAACAAAAGTCATACAGTAGTATCAAGCTCAGACAACTCTAATCTTGTAAAAACCGAGGTACATCAAAGCTAGTGCCTCACGCCCATGCCTTGTGGAGCAAGCAATTAGGTCAATCAACCAAACTTCAATGCGATATCCCACCAAGGACAGACCCATCTGGGCATCCCAATCGTCCGTCTGGTCCCTGAAAGTCTGATTCATGACCTCCAGCTCGGTGACCCACCGACGCAATTGATCAACCTCTGTTCTCAGACGAGTGGACTTATGGCGCTCGATCCCAATCGTCATCTGCAACAAACAAAACATGAAAAAGCACCATAATCATACGCATATGCATCTAAGACACGCACATACACATACACTCAAAACATGCACACACACACATGCATACATGCATCAATGTGTACTTAAGTATAGGTACATGATGTCATCATCAGGCTGTCTCGAGCCATGAGTACTCCGAAAGTGGAAATAACCTGACACTGGGGCATCCTCAAATCCCAAGTATCCAGGGGCAAAACAATCAAGCCGTATTTATTCTTGATCGAAGGGGCAAAAATTTTTGTTTCCAAAATTATCGATCAAGGAATAAATACGTACCCCCAATCCAACTTCAAAGGTGTTGCTCCACCACAGAGAGCCAGTTTCAATAGTATTGCTCCACCATAGAGAGCCGATGTCAACGGTATTGCTCCACCACAGAGAGCCGGTTTCAACGGTATTACTCCACCACAAAGAGCCAATTTTAATGGTATTGCTCCACCACAGAGAGCCGATTTCAACAGTATCAAGGGGTAAGATATTCAGCCCATATTCATTCTTGATCGAAGGGGCAAAAATTTTTGTTTCCAAAATTATCGATCAAGGAACGAATACGTACCCGAAACAACTTCAAAACATCAAACAAGATCATCAAGCTTCTCAAATCACCAAAGCATCTTTCCCCAGCCATAAAAGCTTCGCGGGAAACACAATCATCCTTTCCTTCAGTGACACAAGCTCCACTAGAAGTGAAATAACCAAAATGCCCTCCTATCAGTAACCACACTATCGGATGGCCAAAACACCTTTCCTTTAGTGACACGAGCTACACGAAAGACCAAATGACCAAAGTAACCTTACTTCAAGGAATGCCAACTTCCCAAGTTGCAAAATTACCAAAATATCCTTCCCTTTCGTAAGCACCGAATAGCAAGGACGATTCAATCCGGGCAAGTCCTCTGCTTCACAATGGAGTCGAAGCATGTCCCTGGCAAATCAAACAGATCTGGGCAAAGTCCTCTGCTTCACAATGGAGTCTAAGCACGACCCTAGAGAACATCAAATCAATTCGAAGCAAAGTCCTATGCTTTGCATCGGAGTCGAAGTAAGACCCTGAAGAATCAAACCAACTTAGGCAAGATCGCTATCTTGCAAAAGCAACCGAGACAAGTCCTATAGACATCAAAACAAGTCAACGCGAGGAGAACCGCTAGGGACATTCTCTTTTCCTTCTCACTGTGCTCCCTATCGTGAGACCAAACTCGAATCGGGTATAAGCACCTGTTCAAGTCGACTTTGGTCACGCGAAGGGCAACCTGTGAGCACTGGTTTTTTCCCGACCTCGGTGATGAAAGCTACTGTTACCTTTTTCACGGAAAACTGTGAAACAGATTCAGACTAACCGGGATAATGTCGGAAATGTCCCGGATAGCTTGAAGGTGTGTGACAAGTCCTAATACGGAACCCCAAAGAATTCGAGTGAGTATTTAAGAGAACCGAGGAAAAGAATGAAAAATAAGTGAAAGTGGCCTTATATGGACATTACAGCCACACAGCTGTAGTCTACAGAGGCGTGGCTGTAGTCTACAGGGGCGTGGCTGTAACCTACAGCCACGTGGCTATAATCATCATATTTCCTTTTTTTGTCTAAATCAGCATTTAATTTGGTTTTTAAGCAAAATAGTCATTTTTGTCACTACAACTGCTCTGTATCTAATTTCAAAATTTAGGTTTCAAGATCTTTAAGTTCATATTGGGATTTTCTAAAAAAACCTATTTTTCCAAAATTCACACTTACAATTAAGTTTTCTACAAAAGGGTTTTTCCAATAAAATGAAAGATTTTCTTAAGAAAGATTAAAGACCCGTTTCCAAACCACATCACCACTTCTTAAAAAGAAAATTCCCGGTTCCTGCTTCACCGTGCGTACCAAAAAAGGTCGTCCTCTCACAAATACCGTGGGCCAATCTTTATGTTGGCAGTGGGCCTGTGGCCCACAGACTGCAGTTGGGCTCTAGCAAGCCACTGCAGCCCCTAATTAAGATGGAGATGGCAGTCAAACTGTTATCATAACCCTGTAGTTTGATCTTGTATATCCCATGTCATCGATATCGGTGTCCAACACAGAGGCATGGATTGATCACCCTCTTTTGTGTCCGGACATTAACTTGATCCCGAATGCACTAAAGCTCACAAACAAGTTCCAACTCGTTTGGGTGTGGCCATACTCTTATCAGTCACATTCATCAAGAGGCCGGTGATATCTTCTCAGTGGACTACTAAGTGACAAATCCCTTCTACATATCCATAGCATTGCCATGCTAAGTGACATACCCGAAAGTACCCATACTTGGCACCTTATTACAGGCCCTTTAGGTGTACCCCTAAGTATGCGACCTCACATGCAACACCATCATATGGTCAGGTCAAAGGATCCATACAAGTACTACACGAGAATCACTTATGATACTATATCATGTGGATTTCTCGTTTAGTGGATCTATCTAGTACCATGCCCTTTTTACATGTACCCATTAACTTGGTTGACATCCCATGTCCAATGACCGGTAAGACACCGCCATACAACCAGGTTAATGATAGTCTCTTGTTCCACTCATTCCCATCACTGGAACAGACTACGGATCTATTTATGGTCACATCGTTTACCCTATCCATGGTCTTACTGCCAAGTGCATGACACTTGTCATCATGGATATAGATATATCGATTGGATACTTTATTTAATAAATTGCACAAGATAAATATAATAAATGAATTATTGCCTTTATTAATAACATAAATGGGTATAACACATAAATCCAATAAATGTATAATACAAATACAAGGACCAATGCCTCGGGACTAGGGCATATCCAACAAGGATTACCTTGACTACCGTCCAGTGATCCTCCCTAGGGTCTGACTGGTATCGGCTAGTCATACTCAGTGCAAAAGTGACATCAGGTCTCGTACATAATATGGAGTACATGATAGATCCTATAGTTGAAGCATATGGGATCTTTGCATCTTCTGTCGGTCCTCCTTTGTCTTAAGACCGTTGTTCCTACTTAGTTTGAGCCCATGGTGCATAGGTAAGAAACCTTTCTTTACCTTATCCATGTTAAACCTTTTCACAACTTTATCTATGTAAGAGCCCTAACTTAGGCCGAGAAGCTAGTTGGATCTATCCCTGTAGATCCTGATCCCTAAGATCATCTCAGCTTCTCTTAAGTCCTTCATTGCAAAGCACTTACTCAACCATTGCTTGACCCCTTGCAGTGTTGGTATGTCACTTCCAATGAGAAGGATGTCATCTACGTATAGGACTAGGAATGTAGATACACTCCCACTAACCATCTTGCACACACAGGGCTCATCTGGATTCTGTATGAAGCCATATTCCTTAATAGCCTCAAATGAATCTCAGGTTCCAACTCCGAGAAGCTTGCTTCAATCCATAAATGGACCTTTGAAGCTTGCATACCTAGTTAGGATACTTTGGATTGATAAAACCCTCAGGTTGTGTCATGTACACATCCTAGAGTAGTTTTCCATTCAGAAAAGCAGTCTTAACGTCCATCTGCCATATCTCATAATCGTACCATGCAGCTATGGCAAGTAGTATCCTAATGGATTTGAGCATTGCAACTGGTGAGAAGGTTTCATCATAGTCAATTCCCTGGACTTATGGGAAACCCTTCGCCACCAATCGCCCTTTGAAGGTGTTGTCGACCTTTAACTTGAAACACCACTTGCAACCGATTACCTTAGCACCCAGAGGTGGATCAACCGAATTCCAAACTTGGTTATCGTACATCAATTACATCTTAGCTTACATGGCTTTACGCCAGTTAGCTGACTGTGGGCTTTCAATAGCCTCCTGGTAGGTCTTGGGTTCTTCTTGGTCAAAGATTAGAAGATTCCCATCATCGGTTATGAGAAACCCATATCTCTCAAGTTAATGACAGACCTTACCAGACCTTCTAAGGTCCTGTGTGATCAGTTCAGATTCCTTAACTACTTGAGGTTCTGGTTCGATCTCCTAGCTATCCTTTATAGGTGCTTGTCGATCTTGAACTTCCCTTAGCTCAATATTGCTCCCATTATCTTTCTTGGAGATGAAATCTTTTTCAAGAAAGACACCCTTTCGTGCTATGAACACCTTGTTCTCAGCAGGGTTGTAGAAGTAATATCCCCTTGTTTCCTTGGGGTAACCCATAAACAGGCACTTTTTGATTTTGGAGTCTAGCTTGCCACTTGTCAATTTCTTGACATAGGCCTCACAACCCCAAATCCACATGAAATAAACGTTGGGCTCCTTGCCCATCCATATTTCATTCAACTGCCTTACTCGGTGTACCGTTAAGTGTGAATGCAGCTGTCTCTATTGCATATCCCCAGAAGGATGTTGGGAGAGTCATTTGACTCATCATCGAGCGGACCATGTCCAACAAGGTCCTATTCTTCCTTTATGACACTCCATTCCATTGGGGTGTTCCAGGAGGAGTGAGCTGTGAGATTATCCCACACTCTCTCAAGAATGAATCAAACTCTAGGCTCATATACTCGCCACCTCGGTCAGACTAAAGTGCCTTAATAGTCAGTTGGTTCTCTACTTCGTTCTTGTACTCCTTAAACCTATCAACAGTTTCAGACTTGTTCTTATCAGATAGACATAGCCATATCTATTGAAGTCATCTGTGAAAGTAATGACATAGTGAAAACCATTTCTAGCACTAGTGCTCATAGGCCCACACACATCCGAGTGTATTAGCTCCAACAAGCCCTTAGCCCTCTCAGCTTTCTTGTTGAAAGGTGCCTTTGTCATTTTGTTTCTTAAACAAGATTCACATGTGTCATAAGACTCCAAGTCAAATGACCCTAGCACTCCACTTTTGTGAAGTCTAGCTATGTGCTTCACATTTATGTGGCCCAAACGACAGTGCCAGAAGTAAGCCAGATTAAGTTCATTGGGCTTAACCCTCTTAATGTTTATGTTATAAATTGGATTGTTTTGATTTAAATCTAGGATATATAAACCATTATTTAGAAAAGCATTTCCATAAATAATATTGTCTTTCACAATATCAATTTTTCCAAAACCAATATTGAAAACAAATCCAAAAATATCCAAGACAGAAACTGAAATAATATTCTAGCACATGGCAGAAACTGAAATAATATTCTTGCACATGGCAGGTACAAAATAACAATTTTTCAAAATTAAAACCAATCCAGTGGGCATCTCCAAGTAGAAGTCTCCAATCTCGATGGCAACAACCTTAGCACCATTCCCGACTCGAAGATCTACTTCTTCGGATCCCAATAGCCTCCTATTTCTTAGTCCCAGTAGATTACAACAAATGTGAGAACCATATCCAGTGTCCAACACCCAAGATGTCGAAACAGTGAGGTTAATGTTAATAACATATATACCTGAAGAACCACCCTGGTTCTTCACTTGCTCTCCCATGATACTTAGACATGTCTTTTTCCAGTGTCCTTTCTACTTGCATTTGAAGCATGCATCCTCAGGAGCAGCCTTGGGCTTGGGCCCTTGCTTAGCCTCTTTAGCCTTGGCCTTCTTAGCCTTGGCTTTAGCTTTAGCCATGCCTTTGCCTTTCACAGCAGGAGTGTTCCCCTTGTTTACTAGCAACACCGTTGGAGTCTTTTTGACAAACTGTTCAGCAAGCTTGAGCATTCCATGTAGCTCAGCCACAGTCATGTCCATGCCCTACATGTGATAGTTCATATTGAACTGATCATAAGACTCAGGGAGGGATCCCAAGATGATGTCTATCGCCAACTCCTGTGGGACTAGCATGCCAAGACAGGCCAATGCATCGATATAGACCTTCATCTTGAGCACGTGGGTACTCACAGATGTCCCAACTGCCATCCTACAGGTGTTGAGTGCCTTAGTTGTCAAGAACCTTTCTTAACATGCCTGATCTTGGTACATCCTTTTGAGATCATCCATGATCGCATAGGCTTGATAGCCCATGAACTATTTTTACAGCTCAGGAACCATCATGCCCAACATAAGGCAAGACACATCTCTATCATCCCTCCTATACAGGTCATACTCCTCAATTTGAGCTTGAGTAACCCCTCGACCTACAGGCGGTGCGGCCGATAAGGCCCTATCTAGCACATATTCCTTGGACTCTTGTCTCAACACTATTCTTAGTTGTCAAGCCCAATCTAGGAAGTTAGGCCCTGATAGTTTCTCCTTTTCGAGGAGTGATTGCAGTGAAAATGAATTACCAGCCATTTTAAGTGATTATCTACACAGAAAAATTGTAGAGTGATTAATAAAGGGCTTTATTATTTTAACCATGTTAATTAACAATCCATTTTAATTAATTTGCTGGCGATGTATGGTTACAAGATGAAGATCCATATTTCATTAAGAATTGGCCAAGCGGAGGCTTGTCAACCAATCCTTAACTATTTACGTAGGAACTCCCCCCAATCCCAACCTAGGAACTCTTGGTTTGATGGGCTTATTAGCACTGACCCATCTATGCTTAGGGCCAGGAGCTTATCCTGCTACCCATGTTGAGTCCAACCACCATTCGAGTGCTAAACGTACCCAGTACCTTAACCCTATATAGTTATTGAATAATACAATGTACCCGGCGGAGGCAGGGCCCACATTGCACTATTCAAAAACCAACAATGTTCAAATGTGGAAAGCACTTTTAATCGACTCAATATTTAATTGGATTGATTAATAACAGCTTAGCATGTATAATCGCGGGTGATTGGAATGGCTAAACATACATTCATACATATGTATATATGATTGACATAAGCATAAAATATGTATATAAATAAAAGAGACGCTATGGGCCCTATTTTACAACCTAATGAATAACTATTAAGCCTATACTAGAGATCCACTGGGTGGGCTTGCAAACTCCTCTTGGCCTTGGCACCAATGGACTTCCTCTCCAATGGTTTGATGCAATTACAATTAAATTTACAAAATATAAATAAAATAAAATTACATCAAAATAAAATAAAACGACACGCAGGTCGTATTTTCCAAAATTAAATTTTACAACCCAACTTCATCTAAGGCCCAATAGTGCTCAATTCCATACAACCAAGCATAGAAAAGTATAAACACATAACAAATATCAATATACATACACGTATTAAAATGCATGAACATGGCAATTCCAATTTTAATTAATTATGTCCAGCCGTTTGTGAAATCGCCGATTCTGCCATCCATAACCAATGGCTGGTCACGGACCCGAATTAGCCATCCAATTCTCAACCCGTGCTAAGGGCCAATTTCATTAACCAATTTAATTTTAACCAAAAAATTAAATTACATGCATGAATTAAATCACACAAGAAACCACACGAATCCAATCGTGAAAATAAAATCATGAGAATTTTAAAACCAATTTAAAATATTCATATAGGATCTGGGAAAAAAAAAAAAAACCTACAAAATCCAAATCGAACCCGCACCTTGCGCGTCAGCCTGTTGTAGCAAGCAGCAAAAAAAATGCAGATCGGAATCGCAATTGCGATTCTAATCTGCCCATAATATATTTTTTTTAATTAATTAAACATTAAAATAAAAAAAACTAGGGGAAAAATAATAAAAACCCCAAAACACGAATTAGGGTTCCAAACAAAATTAAATTGAAAACCAATTTCAATAAAATTGATTCAAACACCAAGAACCCTAATACCAATCATTCTATTAATCGAAACATGAACCTATGCTCTGATACCACGGAAGGAAATCGTCACGGGAAAAATTAAACGTGGAGCGGAATACCGATTAAAATTTTCCTCGATTCTAAAGCTCAAGATACATGTAGATTAATAGAATGAAATCAAGAACGGAGAAAAATAATTTTCTCACCTTAACTGTCTCCTCTAGAGACTGCTGCAGAAACCCAAACACGTTTCCTCTATAATCCGGTACATGAACGACTCTCGAACGGGACTTGTGCTAACGAACGGATTGAAAGTAAACCAAGAGAAAGTGTAAAAGGGAGCTGCCGTAATTTCTGTATTGTGGCTGTAAATTCTCTATTTGGATTAGGGAGAATTAGGTTAAAGCTTCCTATATATACTCCTTTAGTATATATACTCCTTAGCCTACTAGGATTTTAATTAAAACTATAGATTATTTAATTTGATTTAATTGATTTACCTTATATCATTAGGATTAAATAAAACCATATTATAAAATCTTAATCGATACAATTAAATACAATTTCATCAAATTAAAATAACCCAAAGTTAATTAAAGTCATCCTTAATAAATACAACCTTTCTATTTTTTATTTCCACCAAGGAAATATTATTTTATTTAATTAATTATTTACTACATGTAATTAATTAATCAAATAAAATAAATTTCTCCCTTTATAATTGAATTAATTATGACATAACCTAATGTCAATAACTTAATTAATTTGGTTTCCGTTCCAATTTCGATTTGTCATCGCTCAGTTGGTCTAAGGCCCACATACTGTAAGTGGGTTCTAGCAAACCGTTGAGCCCCCAATTAAGACGGAGACTTGCAGTCTAATGTGAAACATAACCCGGTAGTGATCTTGTATGTCCCTTGCCAACTGACATCGATACATAAGCAAGAGGCATGGCCCTGTCATCCTCTTATATGCTTATTTATCTCTTGATACCGAGTGGACTGAACCTAATGAATAAGTATCCCAACTTATTCGGGTATGGCCATACACTTGTCAATTCCACTCATCAAGTGGCCAGTGATGTCATCTTAGGGGACGCTGAGTGGCAATTCTGTCAACTTCACTATCAACATCAACATGTTCACTGGCCCACCCAACATATCCGTACTTGGCACCCTGTTACGGGCCCGTTAGGAGTATATCAAAGTGTATGAGATCCCATGTTATGTTATAGCGAACATCGAGTATAAGGATAATAGCAAGACCTACCTGAGAAACACCTATGACGATCGAACCATGTGGTGTTCTTGTGACGGATGGATCCAGTACCATGCAACCTAACATATACCCATATCATTGACTAACATTCCATGTCTAATGGCCGGTGAGACGCCGCCATCCAGTTAAGGATATGCTAGTCTTTGGTTCTATTCATTCCCATGATTGGAACAGACTAGGGATATCTTTATGATTATCAGTCAAGGATATGCTAGTCTTTGGTTCTATTTAGTCCCATGATTGGAACAGACTAGGGATATCTTTATGATTATAACTTTAACTCTACTAAAAGGTCTCATAATCCAATGGCCTACATTGGTTCACTTTAGTATGGTTACAATCATTGGATACTCTATTTACAAATGGCACAAGATATGAATAAATAGATTCATGCCTTTATTTCAACACAAAATGTATGATACAAAATATCTAAATATAAAGTATAATACAATACAAGAACTAATGCCATTTGGACTAGGGCACACCAACATGATGAATGCAACTGATAAAAGTGTGGCCACACCCAAACAAGTTGGTACTTGTTCGTGAGCATCAGTTCATTCGGGATTAAGTAAATGTCTGGAGACAAAAGAGGGTGATCAATCCATGCCTCTGTAGTAGACACCGATATCAATGACATAGGATAAACAAGTTTAAACTATAGGGTTATATTACAGTTGGACTGTTATCTCCGTCTTAATTGGAGGCTATAGTGGCTTGCTAGAGACCGCCTACAGTCTGTGGACCAAAGGCCCACTGACAACATAAAGACGGGCCCACAGGATCTTTACATTGAACGTCTGAACTCGAACTAAAGGAATCAATAGGATACTTGGAGTATACGCACTGGAGAGAGAGAATTGTATTAATTATATTATATAGATCAATTGGATTAATGAAAATAATATAATTAATATTTGCATTGGCCTTCTCAAAATTAATTCAATGAATTGATTTATGAGATTATTTCCAGGTGGAAATATTTTACATGTATAGGGTTACGTTTACATGTATTTAATTTTATGCAAGTCTAATCTAATCTCATGGTTAAATTAATTGGTCAAATTAATTTTAATTTAAACATATGTAATATATTATATGGTATAATTTATTGACATACATGTTGGATTAAAATTATATTTGAAATTAAATTGGACCTGGAGAATTAAATCGGATTTGCGCTTAAAAGAGAAGAAAAGCCCGCATAAGATTAAAGAGAAAATTGGGCCTAAATTCCCTTGGGAATTTCGGCGAACTAGGTTAAATCACCTAGTGATTTTTGGCCAAGGGACAAGGAAATTACAGCAGAAATTTCCAGCCCCTATTCCTCTCATTCCGGCCGATTCTGATGCTAGCACAGGTTGAGTTCCAAAGCCGTTCATGTACGGAAACATGGAGAAAGTCGGTTTCGATTTCTGCAACCATCTCTTAAACAGATTTTCTGGTGAGAATCTATTCTTTATCCATTTGATTTTGTTGTTTTCAATTTCCATCTTAATTGCTCCTGGGCATGAATTTTAGGAAATCAACGCGTATTTCCACTTCATCCGTTGATTTTCGGTGAAAAATCCCTACACTAGCATGGTTCCCAATATACCCAATGTACCTATATACTTGGCACCAAGTTACGGGCCCATTAAGTGCACATCAAAGTATACAAGGTCACATCTAGGAGTGCAGTAATATCGGGTCTAAGGATTCAATATAAGCAATGCATGTGAAACACTTATGACACTACACCATGTAGTGTTCTCACAATCAAATTGAGTACATTGTTCACTAGCATGTACCTATATCCTTGATAGACTTTCCAAGTCCTATAACTTGAACCTAGGATTTAACTTTCAATTTTAAACAAAAATATTATTTATATCTATCAGTATCAAGAATACGGGGACAGGGACAGGGATAGGGGCCCGTGAGGCGGGGCAGAGTATTCCCATCCTCGTCATCGATAATAATTCAGGGACAAATTTATCCACATCCCCACCCCATGGGGATGCTTAATAGGGAATCCTATCTGCATTAACAACCCTTGATTTCAACAAAGCATTGTAAAGTTTCACACTTGATCTCAAAAGTGTAAGAATAGTTTAGTTGTTAAGCTTGAAAACAACATTTGTAAAATTTTGGTGTTTGATCTTTCAAAAAGCACTAGAATAATTGTTGTTGAGCTATAAAATAACATCTATAAGTTTGACACTAGAGTTTGTAAAAAGTGTCGGTAGAGGTTTTGATACTTTGCCTGGAAAAATATTGAGTTGGTTACTCAAACTTGTAAAAAGTAACATTAGGCTTAGTTCCTACTCGTAAAGGAATCATTAGTGGAAAATCTCAAGCGATGGGCTTGGGGATAGAAGTAGCCCGGTTAGGCCGAACATATATAAATCGATGTGTCTCCAATATCTCCATCCATAATCTCTTTATTTATTACTATTACATACTAAGCATTTAAATTAATAGCATTAGATTATGTAGAGATATTATTTAAACTATACAAAGCGATTATATTCATAAGTTTTATGAACTATTTCGTTCAGCATTTTTAAGTAAAACTTGTTTTGTTTGGCAAAATTATTTTCACCAAAAAAGTTTAATAACAGATTTTTTATTCAGTAAGACACACTAGTCACCCCCTCTCCTCCCCCTCTAGTGTGTCACCAGCCTATTTTAGGGCTAACAAAAACTATGTTCTTTTCTTACTCAAAGTCTTACTGCTCGAATAATGTTATCGATATACACGAGTAAAACAACAGTTTATGGATTCTTTATTTCTATTAATTGCATAAGAAATTAATTACCAAAATAGATTATGTCTTTTAATTTATAACAAAATATCTTATTACATTATATAGGGACTAGGGCAGACATTAAAATAAATACTGATATTCAATTTTACTAATTAGATTTCATGCATAACAAATTTGATAGAACTACTGAAAAAATAAGTTCACTAACTTACATGGGGCATAACAATTGGTGTATAGTCATATAAAAAAATTGCACTAAAACAATTAAAATATTAAAAGCTTTTTTTTATAAAATCATATAAACCATAACTAAATGTTAAATACATTTAACCAACCAATTGAAAAAAAAAAAAAAAAAAAAAAAAAAAAGCACTAAGCTTAAACAATTATTATTCTAAACTAATAAAATGCTTACGGAGAAAAAAAAATGACACTTATTGCCAAAAATAGGAAGTTATCACAAATATTTTCTATTGATTGAGAATGTAGCAAAGAGATTTTCTCTTAATTCTTTTGGGCATTTAATTCTTTAATTTCAATCGAAAGATAGTTATTTGTACGACCATTCCTTAATTTCAATATTGAATCAGAAGTATTACTTCTTAGAATCCCTTTTCTTGTAACTTTATGCAGGAAAATAATAATAGAATTCTCATAATTTCTATTAGATACTCGCCAACTTTGTGTCAATGTGGCATGTAGTTGAGGATGATTCATGAACAAATCAATATGATCTCATTTAGTGATGTTGCACTTAGACCCACATCAAGACCATCAACCGAGTTACATTCTTGCATCTCATGATTCATCTTGATTATTTGATGCATTATTGCATTAATTTCCATTACTCCAAACAAGAAGACTCATCTTCATATTTCCTACAAGATGCTCTCTTGCAATTGTGCAATTTCCATTACTCCAAACACGAAGACTCATCTTCATATTTCCTACAAGATGCTCTCTTGCAATTGTGCAAGTTAGTTGCTCGTCAAGTTGAAAAATTTTCGATGTCCTTCCCATTATTATTTTTGTAACATTTTTTAGAAAATAAAAAATAATATTTGTACTATATACTTATTTATAACCAAAATATTATTGTTGTTATTGAAACATGTTTCAATTGAAAAAAAAAAAAAAAATAACCAATAAATATACCGCATATATTCAAACTATTGCGTACATAGATCTTGATCTAAAATAATAGGATTAGCCCTATCTCTTGTTGCGTTATGTTAGTGTATGCTCCAATCCTAAGGCATTGTATCATAATATTTTGTTGATATTAATAAAAGGCATTAATCTATTTCTAGTTATTTACTTGTGCAAATAATATTAATAGAGTATCCATGGATTGTTGTTTGCTCATGTAGGGGTACACACGATCGGTTAACCAGTCCAAATAGACTTAGTTAATCGGTTACCCATATAATCGGTTTTTAAAAATCATTAACCATACATTAGTCCATTAATTTCGGTTAACCACTAATCGGTTAACCAATTATTTCGATCAATTAACTTTGTAGTTCGGTTTTTAACCATTAAGAAATATATAAAATTTTAATCATGTTTTTAAATTTTTTGCCAAAAATCTCAAACTAACAAAATATTACAACATAAGTCTCAAATTAAAATTTGTAACACAAACATCATATGTTAATAAATAATATTACATGAACCAAATTCAACATATTACAACATAAATTAAAGAAAAAGTTCTCGAAAACAAAAGTTTGTAGTACAAATGGAGCAGGGTCGAATCCACAGGGATTGGCCAATTATTTCTTCTAAAACTAAACAAGAAAAGTAAAGGGGGTTGTTTGAGAATTGCAATTAAAATATAAAAATAACAGAAATTGAATAATTGGGTAAAAATCTATATGAGGCGAATTCCAGCTAGAAGGCGAATTCGAGTCTTGAGTCAAGCCAACCGATCTTCGATCAAACACAAAAGATAACTTCAATGCATTCAAATAAATTAGCTATAGCATTCATAAAGCATGAATCACCTAGTCTCTTCTTACGGAATAGATAACTAAGAGAAGCTCGTTAATTATCCCTATTTAATAGAACAGTTCCGGATAAGCTTCGGAATTTAATTCAATTAAAAGCATTAACACATGAAAGAGACACTAATTCTACTCAACAATCACACAAGCGGGATTATTTAAAGCATATCAATTTCATCCATAACACAAATTAGAAACTTGTCCATAATTAATCGTGTTATTTGCTACCTAGGTTAAGTGAATTAAACGATTACGTATTTAATCACCTAACTAGCAAATCAATCACAAGTAAATAATTAAATCAAGAATTCAATTAAATCATGCAAAAGTAATAAGAACAAAATGAAATCAATTACTTGAATTAAAGAAAAAAAATAAGAACAATGATCTCACAGTTGACGTTACAAGACTGAAATTTCCTCCTAGCTAGAAATTAGGGTTTTAGTTCATCATGGGTGAAGAACACGTTAGAAAAAGGGGGAGAAAGAGAGGCTGCCGAAATTCAACCAAAAAGAAAGAAGAGAGAAGAGAAAAAAATAAAAATGACCTAACTCCTTTTTAAACCTAATCAACTAAGGAAAGAGTTCTAAAAAGGAAATAACTCTGATTAAGATTTTGTAGGAAAATCTAATTAGAGTTATTAAAAATAAAATATCTCTAATAGCCTATCACAAAAAGGCTGAAATAAAATAAAATAAGACTAAATTAGAAGTCTTCAAATTCCATAAAAAATCTTCAAAATTCGCAGGTCCCCTTAAGCCATGGTCTTGGCTTATGCAAAACAGCTTCCTAAGCCCAATTTCAGCATCAACAGCACTCCATAAGCCATGCCCATGGGTTATGACTTCAATCTCCATCCTTAAAGCACTCCAAGCTTCCAAAATCGGCTCTTTAAGCTCATTTCCAACTTCAGAGTCCCTAGCACGAGTAATTACACAAAATGGAGTAAATCCACCTAATTTAACTAATAATATATCAATTAAAGCCTATAAACAAAGATGGATTGCGTGCATAAAATGCACTTATCAAAATTCCCCCCACTTAAACCTTGTTGGTCCTCAAGCAAACAAAACAAGTCCAACTCCAAGGACAATTAAAAGCGCATTATATCTCACAAATCATAGTTTCAAAAATCAACTAATAAATCAAGCATGCTTATCAAGGGAGAGATGCGATAAACTTGGCAATTATTCCCAACTAATGCACCCAAAGCTACTCAATTAACAACGTGGAATATGATTTGCATCACTAGGATAGTAGACCTCTAATTGCTTCTTAATCAAAAACATAAACAAGGGACAATAGGATTTGGATATGCACACAATTTAATTAAGACATAAACAACTAACGGATCACTTTGTGATCTTATTTTTTTTATTTATTTTTCTTTCACAACTTTTAACCTTACTTAAGATGCTTTAGCTTTTCCGAACGGATAACAAAAATGGAGCAAACACAATGCACCCGACCTACTTCGCTAAGCATATTCATTAAGCGGCTACTAGCACTATTCATAACTTGGATTCGCAAATCAAGCCAGTGGAATAGAATGTGAATTTTCTTTCTTCTTTTTTTTTTAAGAATAGCATTAAAATCTAAAACATGCGTAAAACCTATTTTATCCCCTTGATTTATGGTTAGTCAAAAAAATTGCTTATACAATCTATGTCTCTAAGTGATACATCTCAATTCAAGTGTCTATTGATCACAGTGATTTCAACCAGCTAGAACCTCATACTTCATTTATGCAAACATCTCCCTTGACAAGTACACAAGACATAGAAGAAAAATTTTTGGTTCTACAATTGTTAAAGAGAACAATGCAAAATGATAAAGGAGTTGAAACTAATTTATGTTTTGCAAGATAACAGTCAAGAGAATAAAACAAATAATATGGACATAATCATAAGCACACAATTTGTGACCCCTCCCCCCACTTAACTTTGCACATAGCCCTCGATGTGTAAGAAAATATAGCATCACAAACCAGAGTAAAAATAGCAAGAAAGTTAGAACAGAACTCCCCTGGATTATGAATGCCAAATATCTGACGCTCCTAAGGGGAAGGCGGGCACGGGGGATCGCACTCCTGAAGTCGGTACAACTTGGCTACATTGGTTTCAATGCGGGTCACTTTCCGATGCAATGTGTTGACGTTGGTGTCAATGGTATGCAACTTCTCCATTGCTTGCTGCAACATATTAAGCATAGGTGAAAAATCAACATTAGCAGCTTCAGTATGAACGCTACTCTTGGCACGACGCCCTGGCTTCGGATCTTCACCAATGGGCAACCAACGAAGAATGCCATCGACTCAGGAAACTAGTCCCATATTGCTCAAACAGCTGAAATCCAATGGCTCCATCTCAAAAGCAATGTGTAAATTATTAGAATCAGGATCAATAAGGTGCAAATTCATAGCTAATTGAGTAATCAAGGAACCAAAAATTAAGTCTCTACCAGCAATCCAAGCAGTACGCATTTGCGTAGCTATCCAACAACCCAAGTTTACTTTGACATTGTTAAGCATACACCACAGAAAGTATAACTCGGTCTTATTGCAAGTGCTAGTACTTGAAATTCTTCCGGAAAAAGCATAGGCTAAAAAGCGATGGATATATTGCAATGTAGGTTGTTTCAAATAATAAGCCTTAGATTGACTGGAGTCATAGGCAAAAACATCAACAGACATTTGTTTCCAGACCTTGCAACCAATGAAATCTCGAGGGAAATCAATTGAAGATAATTTATAATCATCAGTCCTAGCAAAATCAGAGATAACCAAGCCACAGGACAAATTAAATTCAGTCACGGAAAAAGCAAAATCCCTACCCATCAATCTAAATTTATTTACCCCCGGTGTCTCTATAGTGAATTCCTTGGGCGTGGTGAATTGAAATGTTGTGTAAAATTATCTAATCAATTCAGTGTACCCAGGGCATTTAAGTGCGAAGAAGGGTGCCCAGCCAATATGCTCAACCATTAAATGAAATTCATCCAATAATCCAAGTTCAAGCAACAAAGAGGTATCAATGCATTTACAGGGAATAATTTTCCTACTACAAACATCAGCATATTGTTTTTTCAACCCAGCAAGAAAATGCAAGCAACCATTTAAATGATTTTCAGGAATAAGTATAGACGTACCTCAGGGTAATCGGGAACGAGTTTGCGTTACCCGACTTACCTTTTGTTTCTTGGATGGTGGAGCAGGAATGGTAGAATCCGAGGGAGCTGTAGGCGCCAAAGGCGGGGCGGCTTTTGGATTGAACCTGCTTTTCAGATTTGAAGTGGTTCCCATCTTGGCAGGGGTTTTGTTGCTCTTTGTGACTGATTTTACCTTTGTTTTGGAGCAAATCTCTGGTTGTGAAGATATTTTCACAGGGCGCGGCATACTTGTCGTAATCTAGTGTTCAACCACCGGTATGGACTGGTCATCAAGGGGATTGGGTGGTTCAGTCGTCGGAATTGGGTCGGCAGTGGAAGAAACATCGACCGGCGGTGGCAAGGGGCGGCGGCTGTAGAAGCTGGGGACTGCCGGTGCAGAGGAAAATGGAGCAGCGGCGGCGGACGTGCTGGGTAAACCGGCGGGATCGTGGGCTGGTGCATCCGGTGGTGGGATGGTGGACGGCCAGCCAAGGGAAGAACGTTGCTGCACAAATCGCGTTCCGGCAGCGGTAGACTTGGTGAGCTTTCCGCCTGGGAGTTGGCGGGTCCGTGCCATCTGCGGCTGATCTCGGTGGGACGGTGACCGGAGGACTTGGACAGGACAGCGGTGGCTGAAGGTTGGACGACGGCTGTAGATTGGAGGGTTTCTGCAAAATAAAGAGAAACAGGGGAAAAGAAAAGAAAAGGGAAATAGGAAGAGTCAACAGCCCGTAATTGCAATTGAAATAAATATCTTTTTTTTTTTGAAAAAAAAAATGAATAAAATAAAAGACAGGTGAGATTTTGAGTTTAAAAGACAAAAAGATCCAGAAGACTTAATAGCTCAATCCATGCTCATGGCTTAATTCACTACCTTTAGTTTTTGGCCCAAAAAATTCAGAAGACTAATTAGCTCAATCCATGCTCATGGCTTAATTCACTACCTTTAGTTTTTGGCCCAAAAAAATTCAGAAGACTAATTAGCTCAATCCATGCTCATGGCTTAATTCACTACCTTTAGTTTTTGGCCCAAAAAATCAGAAGACTAATTAGCTCAAGCATAGATCATGGCTTATGACAGTTTTGAATAAAATTTCAGATTCTCAAAAATACCCAAACCAAGATCTTGGCTAAATTAAATTTTTGCATCTTAAAAAGGCAATTAATTAGTGATTTAAAACATGATCAAAGGCAAAGATTGAAACTCAAAATTCATTAAAAACCTAAGAAATTAAAATAAAAATATCAAATTAAAGCACAAAATGAGAAGAATTAATCTAAAACAAAACCAATTTGGGTTGCCTCCGAAAAGCGCCTTTCTTTATTGTCTTTGGCTAGACAATTGATCCGTTTATCCTCCATAATCCGGATCCTCCAAGATCAATTCTTCCACATTATGAACTTCAAAACCTTCATAAAAAGGTTTAAGTCGATGTCCATTGACCTTGAAAATTTTATCTGTGGATAAACTCTGTATTTCGACTGCACCATGAGGAAAGATATTAGTAATGACAAAAGGGCCTATCCATCTAGACCGAAGCTTACCTGGAAATAATTTGAGACGAGAATGATAAAGGAGAACTTTTTGACCTATGACGAATGTTTTCCTAGAAATCATTCTATCATGCAAAATTTTCGTTTTCTCCTTATAAATTCTAGAATTTTCATACGCCTCATTCCTTATCTCCTCTAACTCTTGCAACTGTAATTTTCTAGATTCTCCCACCACATCCATTTCCATGTTACATTGTTTCACCGCCCAATATGCTCGATGCTCAAGCTCTACTGGCAAGTGACATGGTTTTCCAAAAATTAAACGGTAAGGAGACATACCTATGGGTGTTTTGTACGCCGTACGATATGCCCACAAGGCATCGTCAAGACGCACACTCCAATCCTTGCGATTAGGATTTACAGTCTTCTCAAGAATAAACTTAATCTCTCAGTTCGAAACTTCAGCTTGACCACTCGTTTGAGGATGATAAGCTGTAGATGTGCGATGAGTAACATTGTATTTCTTCAGCAAGGTCTCTACAACTTTATTACAGAAATGAGTTCCTCTATCACTGATCAACGATTTAGGTGTGCCAAACTTGGAAAAAATATGAGATTTTAGGAATTTGACAACAGTTTTGGCATCATTGTTGCGTGTGGCTGCAGCCTCCACCCATTTTGATACATAATCCACAGCTAACAAAATATAAACATTACCAAAAGATGAGGGGAATGGGCCCATGAAATCTATACCCCACACATCAAATATTTCACAAACCAATACGGGTTGTAGGGGCATTTGATCTCGCTTACTTAAATTCCCCCTTTTTTGACAGTTAGCGCATGTTTTACAAAATACATATGAATCATGAAAAAGAGTGGGCCAATAAAAACCACATTCAAGCACCTTACGAGCTGTTCTCTTAGGACCAAAATGTCCTCCACATGCATGAGAATGACAATAAGACAATATGGATGAAATTTCAGAGTCGTTCACGCACCTCCTTACTATTTGATCAGAGCAATATTTCCACAAATACGGTTCATCCCAAATGTAGTATTTAGAATCGTTTTTTACCTTATCTCTTTGGGCACGAGTCAAATCCTTAGGTAGGGTTCTAGTGACAAGGAAATTTACAATATCTGCATACCATGGAGCTGTCTCTTTGATAGCAAAGAGGTGTTCATCAGGGAATGAATCTTGCAACGGCAAGGGCTCTTCAGATCGAACCAATCGTCTCAAGTGATCTGCCACCAGATTTTCAGCTCCTTTCTTATCTCGTATTTCTAGATCAAATTCTTGGAGTAAAAGAATCCATCGGATTAACCTAGGTTTAGCTTCCTTCTTGGCGAGTAGGTACTTCAAAGCTGCATGATCAGAATAAACAATCACTTTAGTGCCAATCAAATAAGAACGGAACTTTTCTAAAGCAAACACAATGGCTAAAAGTTCTTTTTCCATTATTGAATAATTGCACTAAGCACTATCCAATGTCCTCGAAGCGTAGTAGATCACATGTGAGGCTCTACCAACTTTTTGTCCTAACACAGCACCGATAGCATGATTGCTAGCATCGCACATGATTTCGAACGGTAAGTCCTAGTTTGGGGGTTGCACAATAGGTGCAGAAGTGAGTGCTTCCTTCAGCTGGTCGAAAGTGGTTTTGCACGTACTATTGAATTCAAATACAGCATCCTTCTGCATGAGTCTACACAAAGGTTGAGCTATCTTCGAAAAATCACGGATGAATCTTCGATAAAATCCTGCATGACCAAGAAAAGAACGAACTTCCCACAAATTCGTTGGATAGGGTAAGGATTTTATGAGATCAACCTTAGCTTTATCTACCTCTATTCCCTTAGCAGAAATAACATGTCCTAGCACAATACCTTGATCGACCATAAAATAACATTTTTCAAAATTGAGAACAAGGTTTTTCTCAATACAACGTTGAAGCACTTTGGTGAGGTTAGATAAACATAAATCAAAAGAGTCACCATACACTGTGAAATCATCCATGAAGACTTCTATGATCCTCTCTACATAGTCAAAAAATATACTAACCATACACCTTTGGAAAGTAGCAGGTGCATTGCAAAGACCAAACGGCATTTGTCGATAAGCAAACGTTCCAAATGGGCATGTGAATGTCGTTTTCTCTTGATCTTTGGGTGCTACAGGAATTTGATTAAAACCTGAATAGCCATCAAGGAAGCAGAAATAAGATTTACCAGCTAACCTTTCTAACATTTGATCAATAAAAGGTAAAGGAAAGTGGTCTTTTCTAGTCGTAGCATTTAGCTTCCGATAGTCTATACAAACCCGCCACCCATTCTGAATTCGGGTGGGCACCAACTCGTTATTCTCATTCTTCACCACCGTGATCCCAGTTTTCTTTGGGACAACTTGCACTGGACTTACCCATTTGCTATCTGAGATCGGATAAATCATACCAGCATCCAAAAGTTTTAGTACTTCTTTCTTCACTACCTCCATCATAGGTGGGTTCAAACGGCGTTGAACATCTCTTGAGGGTCTAGCTCCATCTTCCAACAGGATCCTATGCATGCACGTGGATGGGCTGATTCCTATTATATCAGCTATGGTCCAACCAATAGCTTCCTTATGAACCTTCAACACTCGAAGCAGCTTGTCTTCCTCTAGCTCTGTAAGTTTATTGGAAATTATTACAGGAAGAGTCTCTCCATCACCCAAGTAAGCATACTTGAGGTGATCGGGCAGCGGTTTCAATTCAAGCTTTGGTGTCTGCATAGTAGAAGGAAGGAGTTTAGCAATAGATCTTGGTAGATCAATGTAAGATAAATTTAGATTCAAGGATGTTAGAGATTGAAGTTCAAAAACAGTGTCTGCTATGGCTTGGTTAACCACCAATTCTTTAGCAACATCATCCATCTCTTTTTTGTTGAAGTTGTGGCAAAGCACAAAGTTTAATTCGTCATCTTCTTACATATCAAAAACCTTCTGCACCATAGAGTTAGAAACATCTAAAGCAAAAACAGAGTGCAGTTCATTGGGGTATCTCATGGCATCATAAATATTGAATTTTATGGTGTCACCATCAAACTCCATAGTTAAAGTGCCTTCATGCACATCAATTTTACAGGGGTGTATTGGATTAAGACTTTTAATGACTTTTACATACTTTTAAAATCCGCAGGTATTCAATTAAGACTTTTTAGGAGTCTTTAAAAGTCATCAGATATTCAATTATGACTTTTTAAGAGTCATTAAAAGTCATTAGGTATTCAATTATGACTTTTTAAGAGTCTTTAAAAGTCATCATGTATTCAAAAAGTCATTGACAATTAATGAGAATGACTTTTATGGACTTTTTTTACAAAATATAACACAAAATCCTTAGAAAAAAGTCATGCATTTATACGCAAGACTTTTTATTTATCATTTATCGTGAAATCCATAATCACCCGCCCTTTCTGTCTTTGGAAACGATCGACCTCCACCCTCTCCAACCTCCATAATCACCCTCCATTTTTCGTTACCCTCTCCGACCTCCATAATCACCCGCCATTTTTCGTTACCCTCTCTGACCTCCATAATCACCCGCCATTTTTACCATCTTTAAAATAGCTCCCCCATTTACCATCTTTAAGACAGCTTCCCTATTTCAGTTTGACACACAAATAGAGATAGTCTGGGCTTATGCAGGATTGCATAATTTTCTTAGAAAGGAGTGTCGATCAGATGAGTTTCCAATTGAACAAAATAGTGAAACTAATTCATGTAAACCAATGTCAATTAATAAAAAAGAAGATTTTGAACCATTTATTGGAACACAAGAACAACAAAGAAATGATGTTAATGAATGGAGAGCTAGTATTGCTACTGACATGTGGAATAATGTTGAACATATGAATGATGATGAATATCAGATATTTTATAGCCAAATTACAATTTTTTAATTAACATTACTACTCAATTTTTATGTTACTATTTCATATTTTATGTTTAGCGATTGTTGTGGTCATTTATGTGGTGTATTATCATTACACACATGGAGATTATTAGTATTTTCGATTAAGTCTTTAAAAGTCTTTAAAAGTCTATAAAAGTCTATGAAAATAAACTTTTTAAAAGTCATCAATACTTTTAAAAATTCTCTGCATGATATTAAAAGTCACTGAAAGTCATTAAAGTTTATAAAAGTCATTCACTCAAAAAAAGTCTATAAAAGTCTTAATCGAATACCACCCCCTTAGTCTTAGATGTTTTCAGAAAAGATCTTCCTAGTAAAATAGGCACAGAACTAGAAGATTTTTCCTCTTCCATGTCTAACACATAAAAATCAGCAGGGAAAACCAATGCATTAACTTTGACAAGAACATTTTCCAACACACCATCACGATACACATTAGATCTATCAGCTAATTGTATTATCACACCTGTTTCTTTTAATGGTTCAGCATTTAAAGAGTCATAGATAGCACGTGGCATGACATTAATTGAAGCACCTAGATCTAACATGGCTCATTCGATTTTTTTATTCCCTATAGTACAAGGGATAATGAACATACCTGGGTCCTTGCATTTTGGAGGGAGTTTCTTCTGAAAGACAGCAGATACATTTTCTCCTACACTTATTTTCTCATTACCCTTCAATTTCCTCTTATTAGTACACAATTCTTTAAGAAATTTAGCATATCGAGGAACTTGCTTAATAGCATCAAGAAGAGGAATATTTACCTGAACTTTTCTGAACAAATCTAATACCTCTTTTTCTTGATCCTCTTTCAAAGATTTGGAGAATCGACTTGGGAATGGAGGTGGAATGACAATGGCTGGTGATGGCTTAGCCGGTGCAGGAGTTACCTCCTCTTTTTCTAGCTCTTTCTCTACCTCATGCTTCGAAACTCCAACAGATGGTAATTCCTTGCCACTCCTTAGAGTGATGGCATTAACATTCTGCCTCGGATTTATTTCAGGCTGTGATGGCAAACGTCCAGAAGCTTGTGACTCCAACTTACTCACCGAGGTGGCTAATTGGCTCATTTGGTTTTCTATGTTCTGGATGCTTGTCTTAGTGTCTTGTTGAAATTGTTGCACGTTGGAAGCCAAGGCAGACACTATTTGCTCTAAAGACATAGTTGGCTTAGGAGGGGGTGGTTGTGGTGTATGGATTGGCGGCCTAGGATGGTAGCTGTTAGATTGTTGTCCTTGCTGAAAGTTATTCGGCTTATGAGCATAGCTGAAATTCGGGTGATCTTTCCATCCAGGATTATAAGTCTGAGAGTACGGATCATATCTCCTCTGATGTTGTTGATTCTGAAAATTACCAACAGCATTCACCTGTTCTTCCTCTTGGAGAGTGTGACAAGAATCCGTAGGATCATCGAAACTTGAACAAATCCCATAAACATTCACTTGTTGTTGTTTTCCTAAAAAGGCTTTCTGCATGAGTGAAGTAAGGGTGTCAAGTCGTTTTTCAATAGCAGAAGTGTTTACCTCATTCACTTTCTGCACAGCATGATCTTATCGATTGCCAAACTGTTGTGTGTTGGCCGCCACTCTCAAAATCAGGTCTCTTGCATTGGTAATTGTCTTATCGGCCAAGGACCCACCGCTGGATGCATCAATTAGATTCCTGTCAGATAAGGTTAGTCCTTCATAAAAATATTGAAGTAAAAGTTGGTCCTTTATCTGATGATTTGGGCAACTGGTGCAAAGCTAATTAAATCTTTCCCAGTACTCATAAAGATTCTCCCCAGCATATTGGTGAATGCCCGATATATCTTTGCATATTGAAGAAACTCGTGAAGCAGGAAAGAATTTCTCAAGAAATTGCTTCTTCATCTCGCCCCAGGTTGTGATTGATCCAGACGGGAGGTAATACAGCCAATCCTTAGCTTTATCAGTTAGTGAAAACGGAAAGGCTCTCATTTTCACTTGCTCCACAGAAACTGCATTCCCTGGCGGTTTCATACTTGAACATACTACATGGAGCTCCTTCAAATGTTTATGTGGATCTTCACCTGAAAGTCCACAGAAAATAGGCAATAAGTGAATTAAACCAAATTTTAATTCAAAATTTACTGCATTTTCCGGATATAGTATGCATAGAGGTTATTGATCCATATCCGGTTCATCCATGGCTCTCAATGTTTGTTCTAGGTTAGCCATCTCTTCTTCTTCCTCGATTTCACTCTCACTTGATTCTAACGAATCAGCTACCACATCCGGTGGAAGTGATTCTCGTGATCCTCTTTCCTTCGTCTGCTTCCTCAGTCGACGACAGTTTTCTCTATTTCGAGATCAAATTCGAGTTCACCTGTACTAGAAGAACAAGGCATACACTAGAAAACACAGATTAGAAGAAATAAACAATTAAGACACCAATCCCCGGCAACGGCACCAAAATTTGATGCGTGCCGAGCACACCAAAAATAAATTCCTACTCTCGAAAACAAAAGTTTGTAGTACAAATGGAGCAGGGTCGAATCCACAGGGATTGACCGATTATTTCTTCTAAAACTAAAAAAGAAAAGTAAAGGGGGTTGTTTGAGAATTGCAATTAAAATATAAAAATAACAGAAATTAAATAATTGGGTAAAAATCTATATGAGGCGAATTCCAGCTAGAAGGCGAATTCGAGTCTTGAGTCAAGCAAACCGATCATCGATCAAACACAAAAGATAACTTCAATGAATTCAAATAAATTAGCTATAGCATTCATAAAGCATGAATCACCTAGTCTCTTCTTACGGAATAGATAACTAAGAGAAGCTCGTTAATTATCCCTATTTAATCGAACAGTTCCGAACAAGCTTCGGAATTTAATTCAATCAAAAGCATTAACACATGAAAGAGACACTAATTCTACTCAACAATCACACAAGCGGGATTATTTAAAGCATATCAATTTCATCCATAACACAAATTAGAAACTTGTCCATAATTAATCGTGTTATTCGCTACCTAGGTTAAGTGAATTAAACGATTACGTATTTAATCGCCTAACTAGCAAATCAATCACAAGTAAATAATTAAATCAAGAATTCAATTAAATCATGCAAAAGTAATAAGAACAGAATGAAATCAATTACTTGAATTAAAGAAGAAAATAAGAACAATGATCTCACAGTTGACGTTACAAGACTGAACTTTCCTCCTAGCTAGAAATTAGGGTTTTAGTTCATCATGGGTGAAGAACACGTTGGGAAAAGGGGGAGAAAGAGAGGCTGCCGAAATTCAACCAAAAAGAAAGAAGAGAGAAGAAAAAAAAATAAAAATGACCTAACTCCTTTTTAAACCTAATCAACTAAGGAAAGAGTTCTAAAAAGGAAATAACTCTAATTAAGATTTTGTAGGAAAATCTAATTAGAGTTATTAAAAATAAAATATCTCTAATAGCCTATCACAAAAAGGCTGAAATAAAATAAAATAAGACTAAATTAGAAGTCTTCAAATTCCATAAAAAATCTTCAAAATTCGCAGGTCCCCTTAAGCCATGGTCTTGGCTTATGCAAAACAACTTCCTAAGCCAATTTCAGCATCAACAGCACTCCATAAGCCATGCCCATAGGTTATGACTTCAAGCTCCACCCTTAAAGCACTCCAAGCTTCCAAAATCGGCTCTTTAAGCTCATTTCCAACTTCATAGTCCCTAGCACGAGTAATTACACAAAATGGAGTAAATCCGCCTAAGTTAACTAATAATATATCAATTAAAGCCTATAAACAAAGACGGATTGCATGCATAAAATGCACTTATCAGTTAACCAGTCCAAATGGACTTAGTTAATCGGTTACCCATATAATCAGTTTTTAAAAATCATTAACCATACATTAGTCCATTAATTTCGGTTAACCACTAATCGGTTAACCAATTATTTCGGTCAATTAACTTTGTAGTTCGGTTTTTAACCATTAAGAAATATATAAAATTTTAATCATGTTTTTAAATTTTTTACCAAAAATCTCAAACTAACAAAATATTACAACATAAGTCTCAAATTAAAATTTGTAACACAAACATCATATGTTAATAAATAATATTACATGAACCAAATTCAATATATTACAACATAAATTAAAGAAAAAGTTCTCAAATCATAGAAATTGGTTTTCAAATATATATATATTTAAATATGCTAAATAACATAGCATAGAAATCTAATAGCGGCTGAAATGAAATCAAAGTCTCAAACTCAAAGTGAAAGAATAGAAGCAGGGAGAAATTTAGGGTAAATAACATAGCATAATTATAAAACTATCCCGCTTCACACCTATAAATTATATATATATAACGACCGGTTAACCAAATCCAAATGGACTTTAAAAATAGAAACCGAAACCAAAACCAAAAATAAAAAAATTTAAAACTAAAAACCGTACACTAATCCATCAGTTTCAGTTAACGTAATTTTCGATGCAGTTTCGATGTGGTTTCGGTTCAGTTTCGGTTTTCCCTTTTTTTTGTTCATCCCTATGCTCATGTATGTCGAAAACGTATTATGGGGAGTAAAACCTTGAGCACTCAGAAACACAATTTTGTTCTCTTCTCTTATATACAAACCCTATCACCTTATACCAATCTCCGTCAAAATGAAAAAAATACTCTAAGCTTACTTCAAACATTCTCCACGAAAAAATACCCTTATCTTCTCTAAGTTAAAAAACTAATCCTACTATTTCCTCCTTTTTTTCAAAATGAGCACCTAATGGCATGTGAGCTAATATTTCCCATAGTAATGCCTTGTTAGACAAAAATTCTTATCTAATACTAAGTTAACTAGAATGGTGACGCTTTCAAATTTAAAGAACGATCCAGATTCAAGCGACAACACCTCTTCTATTTCACTATCACCCGAACAGGAGAGGATCCTAATCCTCGATTCTCATCCTCTATTATTTTTCGTCTTTTCTTTTGTAAAAAAAGGGATCAAAATTGTAATCTATAATTACAACCAAGGATCAAAGAATTTGGGACACGGTTGAGAATGTCTGCTACAAGGAGATATATAATTGTTCAATAAAATGTTGTTTTGAGGTTATAAAAGGATCACGATAATAATTAATTAATATAGGCAAACGCATGAGCCACTGATCTTTTACTAAAATTATAATTGATCCCCTAATTAATGTTTTGAACACAATAAGTGTCTAATCTTTTCATTTTGATTTAAGCGCTCTAAACTTAATTTATCTTTCGTATGTGTGTAATACACTTCGTTCAGTGGCAGAACTAAGAGACAAACACTTCAAAAAGATTCAAGAATCACATGGTTTTTTCACTTTAAACTGTAAAATGGACACCTTCAGGTAATCTGTTTTCTTATCCATATAATTTTCTAAAATTGTATTACGTGTTGAAATACTATTGGTTATGATACTTAACGGAGCATGGTACATAGCAGCAGAATAAGATTGAGTTTGTGACTAATAATATTAAAATGAAAAGATCTGGCACCCAATGTGTTAAAAAAATTAATCAGGTAATTAATTGTGTTTTTGGTAAAAAAAAAAAAAAAAAAAAAAAAAAAAAAAAAAAAAAAAATCGGAGGTTAAGGATGGGTTTGCCATTAATATACTTCTATGATCAAATGTATTGCTTACCTTGACAATTTTGAAAACAAGATAACCAGTCCAAAACATCAACTTTGCTAACTCTTTCTCCGAAGGTTTTGCAGTACAAAAATTTTAATTGCTGCTTTAAAAAAAACAAATCTAATTTTCTTACTATAATTTCTGTTAAGGACAACATTTTTCTTGCACCCGCATTGTCTTCCGACGCCGCAACCGGACGGATTTGTAGTGATTTGCAATCTTGTTCCTCACCATCTATTATATAAATAAACAATCACTACCACCAAAAATTTTCCATAATTAAAGTTGGGTCTCCACATAAATGGGCATGTAACATTTAAGAAAATATAAAATAAGTATCATATAAAAAATAAATTATAAAGTTATTATTTTTTAATTTATAAATTACAACACATAACATTTTTTTATAACTTGCTGACATCATTTATCAATTTTTGGTGCATAGCATAAAATCAATATAATCATGGTATAAAATCATTATAAAATCGATATATCTGCATAAAAACTAGAGATAAGCGGTATAAAATTAATATATTAGTAGTATATATGTAGTATTTGTGGATTTTGTGTAGTATGAGAGCCAAAAACAAATAGAACAAAAAAATTATATGGATATAAATCTCATTAAAAGAAAAACGAAAAAAATTTTCTACGGATAACAAAAAAGTGAACAAATATAAAAATAAATGAAAAATAATTTTTACTTATAGAAGAGGACAGAGAAAAGTATAGACAAAGAAGAGAGAAATTAAAATATAATTTTTATAATTTTATTAGGCTTGTAAAAAATAAAATATAGACGAATAGATATATTATAATGTGAATTTTAATAAAATATTAATACTATTGACTGTAAATAGAAATTACTATTTTGTAATTATTGCTTAATTGATTAAATGTAGCATAAATATCCTTTTTTTTTTTTTTAATTGTTCACAGTTGATTTTATACATTTTAAAAAGATTACATTTTTTTTTGTTGAACAAACTGAATTGATCAAGTTGATAACAACGGTTCAAATCAATGTAGTTTGGTTTTTTTTAGTTCAGTTTTTGGTCTAAACAGTGTATTGTCGTTTGAAATTCATTACTGTTCGGTCTTTTTCTGTCGTTTCAGTTTTCGTGAAAATTTACTAATATACATGCATCGAATATATACTATAATCCATTAACCATTTGCCTTTTGTAATTGAACTCTGCATTATAAAATAGTAAAATACAAAAACGTTTTTTTCCCATTCCGTGACTTTTATTTCCATCTCTCTATGGTTGTTTTTCCCTTGTCAATAATGGATCTTTTCTAAAATTATTATTCTACTCTTTTAATCGCTATAAATAGAAAAATAACTAAGTTTGTAGGAGAAATATAATATTAACTTCTTTTTATTATTTATAAGAATATAATTTGATTGATAATTATTTTTTTTATGTTATAACTTTTAGTTTGATTGATCACTATTTTTTAAACTATTAATTTTTGAAATACTTGAATCTAGTTATCAATTAGTAGATTATGTACAATTGAATTTTCTTTTATGTATGTCAATACTTCAATTGGGTTATTTTTAATTATAATAAACTTTTTAATCTAGTTACAAAGAATTACAAAAGAATTGTATATCAAAACTGAGTCACCAAACAAACCAAACCATGATCAGTTTTTGATCTACCAGGTCAACACCTTAATGGGTAAATAATTATAACCTCCCTGAGATTTGATCAAATACACTAGTACCTCCCTGTATTTTACATATCTAATTTATACCTTCCTGAAGTTTGTCTCTATCACATTATTACCTTCCTCAATTCATTATTAAGCATTTTTCTTTCAAAATTGTTGATGTTATTAAGATTTGACTAAAATTAACCATGTTTCCTATCTACCGTTGATTTTGTAAGGTCATTTGTCATAAAAAAAAAAAAAATGTTCACTTATTATGAGCCTTTTTTTTTATACATTTTAAGTTGTGATTATGTTAGGAAAAAAGACATTAAAGGGATCTAATTAAGAAAAAAATAAATGTAAAACATTTTAAGTGATATTAGTCCGTAAATATATATTACATTCATAATTTTAATAGAAAACCAAACAATAATAAAAAAATGGAGATCATAATGTGATTGATGTAAAATACAGAGAGGTATAAATTAAATATGTAAAACATAAGAAGATAATAGTATATTTGATCCAACCTCAGATAGGTTATAATTATTTATCTACAAAGTATTTCCGTAAACTAGAAATTTCTGAAGGTCTATCTATAGTACGTGCAAGACCTTATAGATTTTCACAATATTTATAAATAGTGATAATATCCAAGATAGTGATTTATTGTGTAACTCAACTCCAGCGCTAGCCATTGGACTCTTGTTCACATTCGGAATTATTAACATTTAGGCACCATTCAAAGTAAAATCACTTAAAAGAAAACGAAATGATTCCAATTCTATCTAATTAGCTTATTTAATTAGAAACAAATGATTACATTTTCTTTCCAATCAACGATTCATGAAGATAGAATTCAACTACAGACATACTGAGGACAAATACAAAAAGAAGTTTGCAACCATAAACCAAACTGTAGAACCTTAAGAGTCTCCATTCAAACAGATCCCAGTTAAAAGAGATCAATATGACATTACAATCCAGTACAAGCACGCTATACCCGCGAAACACATGAAAATATCCTTGGATTCCAGAAGCTTGAAAAAAAGAAAGAAAGAAAGAAATATAACAGTTATAGCTGAAATCACAAACCAGTCTGGCATTTTATCAAATAGAAGCCAAATAAGGGAACAAAGCTAAACAACATTAAGAACTGAAGGCCTGAACTAACCTCTGAGATCTCACCATCAAAAGACAACAGCATATTACCAGACAAAAGCTTGCTCAATTTTCATACTCCCGGGAAACCGACCTATCTGAGCGTCGATACTCATGTTCTCTTTCACGTGATTCAGATGCTTTGCGGCTATAATGGTAATCATCCTCGTCCATTTGATCATAACGATCACGATCATGGTCAGGATATTGATCATAACGGTCATGGTCACCTTGAACATCTGCATGATCATATTGTCCCCTACTTCTATGATGATCGTAGTGATCATAATGTGTATCATGCTCTGCATCTTGCCTCCTATGCCCCGGTTCAGGTTGTTCATACCAACCATGGTCGTCCTCTGCCTCAGCATGATCATAATCCTTTTCAGCACGCCGATCCCTTTCATGTTTTGACTCAACACGGTCATAATCAGACTCTCTATCATGTGAACGTCCACGATCAACTTCCCCAGCATCATAATCCCTTTCTCTATCTCGTGGACGATCACGATCATGCTCTCGACCACGATCTCGATCACGACCACGTTCCCGACCTCTATCACGATCACGTGCACGGTCCCGGTCCCTATCCCTGTCCCGTCCCCTTTCTCTCTCCCTTTCCCGGTCCTTCTCCCTATCACGATCTCTGTGGTGCCTATCTTCTCGATGCTCACGCTCCCTTGGCCTGTCATGGGAGCGCTCACGAGATCTCTCCCTCTCCCTATCTCTTTCCCTTCCCCTTTCACGCGATTTTTCCCTGTCCCTGATATATGATATACAGTAATAAATAAATCACATGCATATCAAACTAAAAACGATACAACATTAATAACAGATTTTGCCAAAGTTTCATGGCAACAGTTCATAAACTGATGTGAAAATTTCAAAGGAAGACATAAACAAGCTGTAAATGCAGAAGTGATAAACAGAAAATATGAAGGAGAGAGAGGGATCTCACCGTTCACTATGACGATCTTCCCGTACCCTTGGCTCCTCAGACCGAGATGATCCTCCAGATTGCTGTACCTCTCTGATTAAAGACAAGCACAATAATTCATCAAAATTCAAAGACAAAGTACCAAACAGAAGCTTTGTCACTTCACAAGGTGATACCCTCAAACTTAAATTCATACAAGTCATAATATGATGCTCTGTAAATGGCTATGGTAAAATTATAAAGGATTCTCTATTGAAGCCAGGCATACTAAATGTGGATTCGCCTGGTAAGAACAAATCATCATAAAACCAACATCATATAGTACCAAACTTGAATAAGAGCATATATCCTCATACAAACGTGTATGGGTCTGTGTTCACTTTTAAGAGTCTACAATAAATTACAGGAAATAGAATAGAAAATTGTTTCAGCAGCATCTATGTTACAGCTGTAGCAACTCAAAACATTACCTCCCAGAATACTTCTGATTGACTTCTTCACCCCCCACTCGGGTGGTCCCAAGTCCACCACCAAGTCTTCGAGGCCGCCAGTTTGGAACTGTTCTACCTCGCTCAACATCCACTAGTACTCTTCTTCCATCAAGCTTCCTCCCATCAGCTTGCTTATATGCAGCTGGATGTCCACAAGCAGGGTTAACAGGGGCAAAGTACATCATCTAATCAATTAAAAAAATAGATATATCAACAGCCAACAGATGAAATGAACCTTTCATGTCTCGGGTATGCATGTATTCAATGAAAGCGTAGCCTCTAGGTTTGTTTGTCTCCTTATCAGTGATCAGTCGGACCTGCGGAACTCAAAAAGAAGGATAAATAAAGCGCATACATGGCTAACAATTTTTACTTCTTCAAGCATATCCAAAATAATGTTCTTTTTATTCATAGAAATATATGGCTACACTATAAAAATAGAAAATAGCAAAACCTAAATGGCACGGCAGAAAGGCAATATGCCTCATTAGCCGTGCTCACCTTTAATCATAGAGCTTCCAATCGCGTGATGACCACCAGTGCAAGAGTTGCAGAAAAAAAACTGACAATTCATGGCCTATTTACCGGTTCTTGAACAGACTTACTTCCCCTTACCAGGGATTAATGTTTTAAATAAGAAAACACAGTTATAGATTAAATAGGAAATACCAGGACATCTTCTCAACTGCTGATATGTTTTGATAGCCTTTGAAGCCAAAAACAAAATTTTTAGTAGCAGGGAAATGCATTACAAAAACAAACTCAAATAAAAGAGAAAGAGATGCTAATACTCCGGACATGTTTTACCCAGTTCAGGGGAGAGAACAAATGGCAGTCTCCTTTTCTTGCTTGATAAATAACAGCCAAAAGGCACAATTCTACACTTGCTCTGCTCAATTTAGTTCTAGCTTTGCTGGCAGGATGAAGCACATCTTTGGAATTGGATGGCAAGAAAAAGGGGTTTGCAAAGTTTCCATTTATGGAACATAACAGAGAGAACAGCCCCCTTACCAGGGATCTCTGAACATGAAGGGTCTTAACACTAAATATTACCTATAACAGGAACAACACCCCATCCCTTGATGATTTCTGAAGTGAACTAATTTAAAGCAGAGTTATCAAAGAAGCATTGGAACAAATCCATACTTTTACCAGTTAATAGGAAGTGATACCTGCGCTATTATTTTGCATAATCCTCCAATGATACTATAGACGGGGTAGATGCTCAACATTCTCCCTTCATATAAATTCTCAATATAAAATTACCATGCATGACTAGTAACAATTACCACCAACACAGCACATCAGCAATTGTGGTACTCTACAGTTAAGAAGTTTGGCTACAGCCTAAAAGGGATTTAAAAATAGTTTTTCCCAAGTAGTAAGAGCCTATATACAGAACAATATGAGTGTGGATGAATTACAGGTGCAGACAAGTTGGGGAAGAAATCTGGGAAAGAAGGCATGAAATCCAAAATTTTCAGAACATAAAATTCACAAAAAGAATACAAATATGATGAAAAATCTTTGTGGGATATTTCAAATAATGCAGCCGCATAACCTCTTACCAAATCCGCTTGGTATACTCGAAAATACCTACCCGTTTTATTGGTCCATAGGACTCAAACTCCCTTTTAATTCTATTCTCTGTTGTCTCATAATTCTGCAGGAAGACAATATGAACTAATGAGTCCATCCCATTTTTTGTACACCTGAAAATTGATTAAAGATGACACAAAAAACTTACAAGCCTGGCAACAAACAAGGTCTTGTATGGATCTCCAGAAATATTTGGGTCATTATTTGGATCATCTGAAAGAGCACAAATTAAATTTAAAAATAATAAAAAAATAATAATTATTATTTATAAAAAAAAAAAAAAAAAAAAAAAAGACATACATACAAATTAGCAAAACAATGAAACCAGGAAAAGGAAACTCACATTTTTGAAGTTCTTCAGCAGCCTTTTCGGCTCCCTTCTCTAGTCGTAACTGGTGAATTCGAGCCCTCCTTTGTGCCTGCATACATAGGAAAGCATTAAAAAAAATTTTCGACCTTTATGCCAGGTTATTCTAGATATTAAGGAAAAACAAGAACAAAAGCATCAAAACGAGTCAAACAACTTAAAAATCCACTCCACTAAAAGAACAAATATTCTACAAAATGGTGGGAACTATCTCAGGATAAAAATGCAACTAATACTATCTATACGTCCATGAGTTATGTGTTTTAAGCATATTTAAGACAACATCAGTGTCAATTTTGACAAAAACATTTTTTTAGTTGTGCCACTGTAAGAATGAGTATACTTGAAAATTGTAAACTACACTATTTGGTTTTCAAACCTGTTTTTCTTTGTATGTAAATCATGCCAAGAAAACAATGATCTAATGGCATGATTGACTAACAATATCCAAAAACCAAGATATATGCCGAAAGGCTCTTAAATAACAAAAGGCTGTATTTCTGTTGCTCGAAAGTTCCATCACTATACAAATAAATCAAGTATATTCACCAAAAAATGACAGGCTATAAGTAAAAATAGAGCGTAAGATGCTGAAAGCAACATTACATGAGATAAAGATACCTAAACAGGCTAAAAGTATACAGTTTCTGAGGTACAAGAAAAATCAACGTGCATAAAGCTTCTCTGTTCTCATAAGAAACACAGTTCTCATCAATTAATTTTAAATTGAAAGCAAACACAAACAGAATTCAGGGCCACTAGAGTAGAAATAACTATATCAGGCTTTTCATTCATAAGGCATCATTATTCATAAGATCTATGAATTATTTTCTCCATAGTGACATTGACAATCATACCAAAACAAATTAGAGGATGACTGATTTGCCTACGTATTTGCATGATTGCATCATTTGAGCAAGAAAATAATATGCATTCAATCAAGTAACATAAATAAAGATTAACAACACCAAACATATGAGAAACTAAAGGACTTCAATAGGATATAGATAAGTAGTGTTTTTAATCAATGGGGAACCTACAGGAGTTTCAACCTCCGGGACTGGTGGAGCATACTCTGGATCCCCAGGCTCAGCGAAATGACTCACAAACTGCGCCATGCCTAAAGCAGGAATAAAAAGTGGATAGATTCTATTTATGTCAAATAAAGATAATATATAATACCGAAAATCAAGAAAATGCAAGAAATAAGAAAAATAAACGAATACCAGTGTATTGTGGGCATTTTCTCTTCTCTGGAGGAGGTTTAAATTCCAGGGGAGGTCGAGGCTCAAAAAGCTTCAACAGATTGGCCGTTAAACCAGTTGGGTGGCTTTGCCCAATCTGTAAAATCAATCGAAAAAAGGAAGCAATCGGCATCTCTCAATTAATTCAAATTTGGTTTTGTACACATACTATTTAAATACCGTATCAAAAAATATTCATCCAGCAAACAACAAATCACAAAGCAAAAATCTAGGGTTAACTGCTTCAGAGATCAAAAGAAGGCAAGATAAAAAAAAATTCACACATTAAGGAACAGAAGGACGAACCAGTTTGAGCTGGAGAACGTTGGCACGGTTCTGGCCCTTGGTAGCACCGCGTACAGCGGCGTTTTGGTTGCGCATGAAGGCATCATTGTAATCACCCATACCGATGAGATCGGAGCTCAGCTAGGGTTTCAGTAATTTGGAGAGGATCAAGAGAAAAGAAGAGCCGAGTGAAATACCAAAACTGAATAGAGGGAGACGACGTCTATATCCGAAGCCGGGTAATATCCGGATCCGATGGAGCACCGGACCAAATATGGCAATTTTTCCTTCAAGTTTCAATATTACCCCCTTAATATTTATTTTTTAGATCCATTTTACTTTTGTATCTGTGTAATTGTTCAATTAAATAACCTTCTCTCTCTTCCCTTGTTTTTGTTTTTGCTATATTTTGACCCATGCAGCAATCTTTAAAGACATCGAAATTTTGAAATTTAAAAGACATTTTTTAAGTTATACATCATCTATGAATGTGATTTTTATTAACTTTTCTACAATTTTTTTTTTAACTCTCAAATTTGATAGAAAACTGAAAAATGAGGTATTGATTCTTCGATTAAGGTAAACATATAAACTGACACTCAATTATTACTATACTAGTCGGACACCTGTGCGATGCCCAGATGCACATTCTTAATATTGTTATGAAAGATATATAAAATTAATTAATATTATAATTTAAATAAGGAATATTCAATAAATCCAATTTTATGTATATATTTTTTTTACAGAAAATGTCAATAAAATTTGTAAACACAAAGATTATACCATTTTATATCACTTCATGTCAAAATTAGAAAAAAAAATACAAATTAAGCATTAAGTTATTTATATTGTGTTTTATTTTGCCATATAGAGTTTTTTCAATTTTCCACAACTTATCACTATGCATGGTTTTAGTCCTTTTTTTTAAAAAACTATATCAGGGAAGAACATTAAATTTTAAATTAAAAATATTAACAAAAAAATATGTTCATAAAATAAGTTTTAAAAGTGTAATTTGTAAAATGAAATAAAAGTCGTGATGGAAATATATTAAGGTAATATTATGCATATAATAACATACAAAGAATATGAAGTAAAATTAACTAACTTTATTCAAAATAAAAAGTATAATTAACTAACTAATTCTTTTTCCATTTAATTCAAAAAAAAGAAAAAACTAAGTCTTTATCTCTTTTTTCACAAGTTTTTACTCAAAAATTACGCAACAAAGCAGTAAAAATAAAACCTCAAGCTACTTCCCTTCCTCAATTGCTTTTTCTTTTCTCTAATCAACAATTGATGTTTCTCTCATCGGCTTCCATTTCTCTCTCCCCATATGGTTTCATTGCAATGTAGCAACGACCATCGATTTCTCCTATCATGCTTATTTTCATCTGTATACAAAGTTTGACTTTTTGGTAACTAATAAGAGAAGATGAACAATTATGACTATGAAGGAGAGGAAGCAATTTCTCATTATAAATAGAAACATGAATATGGAGAAACTTTTATACGGAGAAGGAAAATAAATGAAAGGCAATTCGTGAATAATTTATTTGGAAAAACGACCTAGTGGAATTAGAAACTATTAAGCTATTTATATTTTTTAGTAGTAGGCTAGGTGGAAAGTTTTTATATTTTAAAACTGATCATGATTTGTAACATAAGTAGAAGAGTTGCAATTGATTTATAAAGTGGAAGAAAACGTTTTATGAAGCCATCAGAACAATGAAATTAAGAAAAAGAAACTGAATTATTATTAAAAAAATTACAAAAGCAATGAAATTTTGTGTGATTGACACTTCACAAAATACTGATATGGAATCTCTAGAAAAGCTCATTTGAGTTCAACTTTCATATAATTATATAGCTATAAAGATGAATCTGATTGCGCAATGAATTGAAATTTTTGTGCCAAATTTTTCCAATTGAGCCCTTGGATTTGCTATTCCCCAATTTGCCCTCAAACAATTAGCGAAATACTATATTTATGTAGAAGGATCACATATAAATTAAATATTATTAGGCCTAGAATAAATTTCAAATATTGAAATAATTACTTTAATTAAATATGTTTTATTTGACAAGCGAATACATTCATTTGGGTCATTATTCCTTTGGTGATAAATTCTATGCTTAATTTCATAAAATTCTAATAATAAGGTTAATCCTAACAAAAGACTTAATTCTTGAATATTACTAAGATCTAACCTTGAAAGATTATTACAAAATGATCTGAAACTTGATTATTTTGAAATTCGGATGGAACCATAATTACAAATAGTTTTGAATAAATAAAATTAAAATCCTTAAAAGATGCATCTTTCTATCAATATCAATGCATGTACAAAAACCTTCAATATGAAATTCATTATATTTATTAATTAAATGATTCCAGAAAGAAATTAGTTCATTCTTTAAATTAATCAAATCTCTTGAATTAGAAAAGTTTATTAAAGTAAGGTTATTGATAAAACTATCATTATAACGCGGCATATTACCAAATACCTGATTTATTACTTAAAGTACTTTACAAATGTTTGTTTCTTGAGAAAATTCTGATGAAATCGAATACTCTTGAATACATGACTTACACTCATGAATACTTGATCGAGACTCTTGCATACATGATGTAAGCGCCAGAATTTTCTATACTTAAAAAAAAAAAAAAAAAAAAAAAAAACGGTCGTCACGACTATCATTACAGTCGTACGACTGTAATGTTGGAAAATCTGCAGAGGCCCATACCTCTGCAGCAAAAATGAAGGAGAGAGAAAGGGAGCATTAATTGCTCCCTTGTTACAGCAAGCAAGGGGAGGAGGCAGAGATAAAAGAGAAAAAGGAGGAAAAAGGAAGGAGGAGATTTTCTGGTTTGTAAGAAGAAACTTAGAGAGAGAAAAAAAAACACAAAAAAAACTCATTTCTTTCATTTTGATTCTCTTTAATCTCTCGAAATTAAGGTTAAAATTTGTTAGAAATCCCTAGGTTAATCAATTAACTACATAACCAAATCAAGAACTCGGACTTAAACCATCAGAAACCCTTGCAATTTGGATTTTGGACAAAAAGCTCTCAACTTCAATTCAAAAGGGGAAAGTGCGAATTTGTTGGGATCGGAGCGACGCCAGGGGTCAAAACGACTTGGAATAGCTTCTAAAAAGGTAGTCACTTCTTTTCCTTACACTTTTCCTCGCTTTCTGGGTGTTTGAAGTGAATTTTGTGCATTTTTGCTGCATTTTCGCATTTCTGTTCCTGGAAATTAAGAACAGTCGTACGACTGTTCTTGGTTTTCTTGAACAGTTTTTTTTTTCTTTTTTCTCAAGTTTTTGATTAAAAATGATTTTTGGCAAAATTTTGATCCTGGATTGATTATAGTCGCACGACTGTAAACTACAGTCGTACGACTGTAATCCTTGTTCCAGAATCAGAACTCCAGCCTTATCCCCAAAAAATTCCCAAAAAGTCCCAAGAAAATTAGAAAACCTCAAAAATCATCAAAATGAATTTTGTTGTGTGCATCACGACCATAGATTCAATTTTTAGTAAAATTGCATTTAGAACAATTCAACGACGGAGACCCAGTTCTCCCGAAAACCGACCTACTGAAATATATAAAAATGCATGTAAACCGGAAAAATTGTTTTCAAAATGATTTTTTCCCACAAAACCAAAAATACAGGGACGTTTCAAAATGTTTTCCAGGTCTAATCGGGCCGGCTAGCCGAGCCAACCCGATTATCCCCTAAATGCATGCCCCCGATTCTTGATTTTCCAATTCTGTCTATTTGAGTCCAACTTGTGGCGTGCTGTATATATTGTGCTAACCCTCTGTTTTGCAGGTTTTAATTTCTTTTTATTTTTATTTTTATTTTGGATGTAATTTAATAGATTAAATCGTGTATCCTAGGCGGTTGTATTTTTCTAGATTCTCGTATATATAGGTGATTGTATGAGTGAGGCGAGAGTTTTTATTTTTCCATTCGATTTGGTTGTAAGCCAATTAATATTTATTCCTTTTCCTTATTTTTGTATTAAATATTTTGTATGCGCTCTGTATGCCTTTTATATTCAATAAAATGGACTTTAGATTTTGAAATACCATTTGAGAACATTGGCAATATTTATTTTAATTAGACACGAAATAAGGGACTTGTCCGGACCCGAATCTCTGGATAGTGTAGCGGCTGTTCGTCCGGTTCAGCTACATAAGAATTTCCCGGTTGAGCTGAGCCGGGTGGCGACTCTACAATATTCATCGAGACTTAGGTCTCGGTTCTTTTATGCACTAATTCCATTCATTTTCCAAAATGCGGATTTCTATTTATAAAAACCCCACGCGAGGGAGGGATCCGCCCGAGATCGTGGCGCCCCATTCCTAAAGGGAGTCCCGCGTCCCGTCGAAAACGCGTCGTCCGCTCACACATGACTTAGGAGGAATTAAAATACAAAGAGCATGACTCTGAAAATATAAACGGAAGATTTAAAAACTTATTACAAAAGGGAGTGGATATAACTAGAGGCTTTCTGAAGATTTCTCTAATCTTACAAACTTGGGGTTTTTTGCGAGCGTCTTTGATGAATGGATTTTGTTTTCTTAAATAGCTGGATGAAATTCTTGAACAATTTTGGCATTATTGCTTACTGACTTGAGTATTCAAGATAAGCTTTACACATGGATGGTTGAGATGGCTGAAAGCAGATTCTTGATAAAATACTGTCTTGAGATAAGATGTTGACTTGATAAAGGCTTGACTTGTGTAGATAAATTATTGCTATCTTGAGATAAAGACTTGACCTATTTGAAAAAATCTTTAACATAATGGAGTAACGAATCTAAACTGTTCATGAATTTTTTATTTCTTACTTTTTTTTTTTTTTGCCTGGTCCTTTTGGGCCATCGAGTTTTATTTAGCCTTAATTTGTGCCTGGGCTGCCTTAGCAGGTTTTTAATTGAGCAGGCTTATTTATTTATTACATGATTACATATAATAAGTTAACAAAGTAACAATTTCATATTACAATTTTATGTCATCATGTGGATCTAGAGAATCTTGAAAAAGTCTGGCGGTAAATTATTGTTTTCAAGAAGATGTGGATGGTTTGGATTCTAAAGTTTCTTCTAAGTCACTAACTTCTAGACATGCCTTTTCTAAAATATAATTTCGAATTCTGTCTTAGCGGTTGAAATAAGATTTATTAGATGTTCTTTATCTTGCTGGAGCTTTGATACTTGAATAGGACTTGTCAATAATTTTTCTAAACAATATGATTCTACCGCTTCTAGAGAGGCTCTTTTTAGAACATATGTATCCCAAAATTTGATTTTGTACTCACAATAGAGGATTGGGGGGGAGATTTCCATGTTCTCGTAATAATATGTCCATGACATGATCCAAGGGATTGAAAAAAGTGAAGCAAATCTGATAACCTTATCTAGCTCAAAATTATCATAAAATTTTAAAATTTTGTCATAACCTTGATTAACAACTGAAGGAAAAATATCTAGAATAGGACCGAAATATTTTGACCACTTTATAAAATAGTTAGGGAAAGTTCCATCAAAATTATGGTGAAAGTAGAAAAACCAAGAATGATTGAAAAATCTCATAAGGAAGATTCTGTACCAAGCATCTGTTGGAAATGCCCTAGTCCCGAGGCATTGGTCATCGTATTTGTATTATACATTTATTGGATTTATGTATTATACTCATTTATGTTATTAATAAAGGCATCAATTCATTTATTATATTTATCTTGTGCAATATATTAAATGAAGCATCCAATGGACATATCTATATCCATGATGACAAGTGTCATGCACTTGGCAGTGAGACTATGGATAGGGTAAACGATATGACCATAAATAGATCCGTAGTCTGTTCCAGTCATGGGAATGAATAGAACGAGAGGCTATCATTAACCTGGTTGTATGGCGGTGTCTTACCGGTCATTGGACATGGAATGTCAACCAAGTTAATGGGTACATGCATGGGGGCATGGTACTGGATAGATCTACTAAACGAGTAATCCACATGGTATAGTATCACAAGTGATTCTCGTATAGTACTTGTATGGATCCTTTGACCTGACCATATGATAGTGTTGCATGTGAGGTCGCATACTTAGGGGTACGCCTAAAGGGCCTGTAATAGGGTGCCAAGTATGGGTACTTTCGGGTATGTCACTTAGCATGGCAATGCTATGGATATGCAGAAGGGATTTGTCACTCAGTAGTCCACTGGGAAGATATCACCGGCCTCTTGATGAATGTAACTGATAAGAGTGTGGCCACACCCAAACAGGTGGGAACTTGTTTGTGAGCTTCAGTGCATTCGGGATCAAGTTAATGTCCGACACAAAAGAGGGTGATCAATCCATGCCTCTGTGTTAGACACCGATATCAATGATATGGGATGCACAAGTTTAAACTACAGGGTTATGATAACAGTTAGACTACCATCTCCATCTTAATTGGGGGCTGCAGTGGCTTGCTAGAGCCCAACTGCAGTCTGCAGGCCAAAGGCCCGCTGCCAACATAAAGATGGGCCCATGGGATCGTACACATAGAACGACTGAACACAGAATTAAGGAATCACATGTATAGTTGGAGTATACACTATGGAGAGAGAGGTGTATATATGTTACTTATATCATAAAGATCAATTGGATTGATCCTAATAATAGAATTAACATATTCAATTGGCTCTTCATAATTAATTGGATTAATTATGAGATGATTTCCTACGTGGAAATATTCATATGTATAGGTTTACATATGATTTTATTTTGTGAAGATTTAATTTTAATTTGATGGATTAAATTAATTGGTCAAACTAATTTTAATTTAAATGTAAATAATATATTACTTGGTGTAATATATTAAATACATGGGTATATTAAAATTGGGCTTGAAATTAATTTAAACCAGAATAGTTAAAATTAGACTGGGCCTAAATTAAAAGATGAAAGCCCGCACAGAGTGAAAGGAGCCAAGCTGGGCCTGAATTCCCTTAGGGGAATTCGGCCACCTTAGGTATAAAAACCTAGGGCGAAAATTTCGGCCACCCTAACACAAAAGAAAGAGATAGCCGAAATTTCCTAGCCCCCTCTCACCATAGTTTTTGTTTTTCCAACGTTAGCACGGGTTGTGTTCGTTAGGCGTTCGTGTACGAAAACGAGGAGGGAATCTAATTTGATTTCTGCAGTCTTCATCCATCTCTTGAAAGAGATATTCCGGGTAAGAATTTAATCTCTTTCTATTATAATTTTAAGTTTTACAATTTCCACTTCAATTGCTCCTGGGACTGCATTGAGGAAATCATCGCGTTCTTCCGCTTTTATCAAGTGATTTCCGGTTAAAAATCCCAACAGTGGTATCAGAGCGGGCTTTTGATCCGTGGAAATTGTTAAAATTAGTTGAATCCCATGTTTTAAAATTGGAGATTTTTTATTGGGGTTCTTGGTTTGGGTTTAAGATTTTTTCCATTTGTTTTGTACAATTGAAATTAAATTTGCATATAGGTTTATGTTAGTTTAATTTAATTGTATGATTTTGGAATTCTTGGTGAATTTCTTATTGTTGATGGATGCAATATTTGTTTGTATTTTTTTTATTTTTTCTGTTTTAAAAATAAAAATCTGGCTCTGGGGGTGCGGGGCTGCGCCGGCGGCGGCCGCTGCCTGCTGCTGGACAACAGCGGGCTGCTGCAGCGGGCCGGGCCCAGTGTTTTGGATTTGGCGGGTCTTGGGCCCGGGGCCCAGTTTTGAAATTTTAATTGGTTTTAAAATTCGTGTGTTTAAATTTATGCAATTTAAATGCGTGTGGTTTCTTGAATGAAATTTTATTTTATTCATGTGATATAAATTTTGGAAATTAATATGGTTAATTGAAATTGGTTCGGGTAATTTTGGCACAATTACTTAGACGACTGAATTGGACCCATGGTTTCCCAATTACAGTGGGAGCAGTTGGACTGACTGGGCTGGAGGCCCAAAGCCCGTTAAGGGTTAGAACCATGGTGGGCCAAAATTGGCGATTTCTATATAATGGTTTGGACATAATTGAAATGGGTTTAAGTCATGCATTATAACATGCTTATGAATTATATGTATTGGATGTATATGTATGATTAAATGTTTGTATGGTTGGATGCTATTGGGCCTTGTACAAGATGGGTTGTATTTTTCTTTTTGGGTTAATACGGCCTGTGTGTCGTTTTCTTTTTTTTTTTTTTAATGTAATTTTATTTTATTCAATTATTATAAAATTTGTAAAAGAAGAAGCCCATGGAGTGCTGAGCCCAAGTGGAGGTGCAAGCCCAGAAGGAAAAGATGGAGGCCCACCTGATTTTATTTCTAGTATAGGTTTACTAGAATAATATTAGGATGTCAAATAGGCCCGTAGCAATCCATTTTACTTTTATTTAATTATGCTTTATGTTTATTTGCTTGTATGAATGTATGATCCAATAGTAATTTCACCCGCCTTATGTATGTAAGCCGTTATAAATTGAATCTAATAACCAAATGGAATTACTAAGTCGCTTAAAAGTGCTTCCCTCATTCAAAACTGACTCGAAGTGGGAATAGGCTAGTTGTAGACCATGCCCTCGCAGGATACACTGGAGTATTGTCACTTTGTATTGGGTTAGAGTATGGGATACTCTAACACTTGAATGGAGGTTTTGACTTAGCGTGGGTAGTAGGATTCTCCTGGCCCTAAGCACAGATGGGTAAGTGCCAACAAGCCCATTAAACCGAGAGTCCCTAGGTTGGCATTGGACGGCGTTCCTACCTAAATAATTAAGGTATAGTTGTACCAAACCCTCGTTTGGCTATATCTTGATGAAATATGGATCTCGGCCCATGAGCCCAACAACTTGGTTAACATGATTCATTATTAATTTCATATGGGAATAATAAATTAAAGTCCTTTATTAACACTCTCAATGTTTTTCTGTGTAGAAACTCTTAAATGGCAAACAATAATACCTTATCACTACGATCTATTCTTGAAAAGGACAAGCTTTCCGGTCCTAACTTTTTAGACTGGTCTAGGAACTTAAGGATTGTTCTAAGACAAGAGTCAAAAGAGTATGCACTGGAAAGGCCTGTGCCGGCTGCGCCTCAAGGACGTAATCCACCAGCTGCCCAGCTGGAGGAATACGAGGCGCATGTCAAGGACAATAGGGATGTGACATGCCTTATATTGGCCTGCATGGTCCCCGAACTGCAAAAACAGTTTATGTACCTGTTAGAGATTGTGCCCTAAGCCAATGTTGGATTGTGTAAACAATCTTCTTAAGTCATTAATAAAGACTTATTTTATCATATATATTTGTATGTTAGTATTTATGATAATGTATCCATGAATTAATTGTGTAATTCTAAATTTCCCTAGTCGATTGTTATTATGGGAATAATAACAAACTAAGACTAGTATGAGTGATAATGGATATTCATAAGATGAATATAGTGTATACAGATACAGATTATACTCACGGGCAATGTGTTAGAGAACATGTTGCTGGAGACCCACTATAAGATCAAGTTCATGGTCACGTGTCACAACTGATCTTGATTATAGTAGTGTCATCAGCTGATTCCTTTGACCTGAGGTCACCATGGATTCCGGGATGAATTCATGTTGTGCTTTGACGCAGTCAAACGCTGCTTGTAACAGAGTAGTTATAAAGGCTGTGGTTGGGTACAATATGACTCATGCTTAGGGATGTGAGTGACAGATATGGGATTTTGTCCCTCTCTAACAAGAGAGCGATATCACTGGGCCCCTCGATAAGTAAGACTGTTAAATGCATGGCCGTGCTCAAATAATTGATAAGAGTATCAATTGATTTGTCTGAACAGTTTACTTTGAGATCGAGAAAGCATATGATTAATTATATAAGATTGACAAGTGTACCATGTCTTATGATTAATCATGATATCAAAGAGACAAAAGGGAATATGACATTCTATAAATAGGTATTGGATCATTCCAATCATGTTAATTGGGTAGTCATAATGGCTTGCTAGAGTCCGCTTGTGATCTATAAGGACATTATGGTAATTTCCTTATTGCCAATTAATATGAACCTATGGGGTCACACACAAAGAGCAAAATGAAGTCCATCTTATCGGGGATAAATTATTATTAGATAATAATTTATGAATGAGAAAGGGAATAAATATATATATAGTGATATATATTTATATATGTATATAAATATTAATATGATTAATATTGCATAAAGTATGCTACATATTATAATTCAATTATATAGAGATATAATTAATTATAATATTAAATATACATATGTGCATGATGGAGAATGGAGGTAATTTAATATTAATTGAGAATTAATATTAAGTTGTGTGGGTCAATTTATAATTATAATTAATAGGAGTATTAAGTTATAATTATAATTAAGACTAAAGGTTATATAAAATAAAACATAACCTAACCCTAACACATTAGAGAATTCGGCAGCCACACCAAGAAAAGAGCTAGCCGAAATTCTCCTCTCCAAGCCAAGAGAAAGTTTGTTTTTCTGCCTCTCTCTCAATCGAAGAATTGTTCTTCAATCCCGGCGCTAGCACGCGGTGGATCAATTGCTCCGTGTGGATCAACTGTAGAGGGAAGCTACTTTGGTTCCTTTTGATCCAATCCTATAAGAATTAAGAGGTAATTATTTAACCTTTCCTTCCAATTCAATGCAATATACATGGATCCTTGGCGGGGATTAATCCGTTTTTCTTTCCGCTGCGTATTTATTTTGGCGATTAATTCCCTTCAGTGGTATCAGAGCCACTTGTATTTTGATTGAATTGGATTTATGTTTTGATTGGATCAAAATTGCATGTTAGGGTTTGTATGATTTTGATTGGATCAAAATTGTTGTTAGGGGTTTGTATGTTTTTATTTAGGGTTCTATGTTATTATGAATAACAATTAAAATTTGATTTTATACATTAATCATTGTGAATAATTTGTTTTAATGATTTGGAATGTTTAAGGGGTTGTTATCATGAATTTGATTCATGGGATTTTAATTGAAATTGTTTCAATTAATTAAATGAAATTAATAAAAAAAAAAAAAGGAAAACAATTGTTGTTTTCGTTATTCTGGGCATAATGCCCAGAATAATTATGGATGCAATTGCAATTGCAATTGCGCCCAACAGCAATTGCAATTGCAATTGCATATTGCCATGCTGCGTAAGCAGCATGGGCTGCACAGTCCGTCGGGCTGCGCGCAGTATTGGATACTGCAGTGCGCGGCCCGACGAGAATGCTGTCCGACAGTTTTACCTCTTTTTCGTTTTAAGTGTGGAAAATTGTTTCTGCATATTTACGAATTTTTTCCAAATTAATTAATTCTTAATACAATGTGATTGTATTTTACCACTTTGAACCCTAAATATTTTAGATATAAAATTATTGTTGATAATTTTATGCATGGTGTTGTGGTATGGTTTTGGACCCGTGGATGCTTTATTTTATTATGGTTTTATATAAATACGACCTGCGAGTCGTTTGTATTTATGTAAATTTTAATTTTAATTTTACTAGATAAATTGTATAGGATGCAATTTATAATATGTAAATTTTATTTTACTAAAAAAAATTGTATAGGTTGCAATTTTGTAAAATATGTAAATCCATGAGATGGTGCCAAGGAACAAAGACGTGAGGACGGATCCAAGGGGTGCGGGAGAGCTGTGACCATGCGATGGTTACAACCACCTAGGAAATGGCCTTGTTGATTTTCATATTGGCCTATGAAAATCAATGTAGATAAAACCATACCATAACACGGTCTTTCGAGTCTATTGCATGTTTTATATTTTGATGCCATGTGATGCCATGCTAAGTATGAAATATGCATGCTAGATGAATGTATGACATTGGATGCCATGCTAGAATTAATATTAACTTAGAAAGATTAATGTTAATGCCATGTATTGTATGAGATACATTTTAATCACAGGAATTAATAAACCCTAAATAAACTTATGAAGTTTATATTTTTGCCACCCAATTACGTATAACACTAGTCAAGTACTATGTTCACATCATGGTAGCCACGCCAAAGCGGGTACGCATGTTGTGACCTTAGCGAAGCGATAATATGAGAAATGGTGATTCTCATTGTGTTGTAATTGGTTTAACAAGGGTTAATCAAAATGGTGTTTTGAACCCGAGGCAAAGATGAGATGAGTAACATGCAAATTAAATATGATATATGATATCATGCATCTCATAAATTAAAAGAGTTACATAATGATGTAATTGACATGGTGATGTCTACCGAAATTATATTTAATCATAGGGACATGCCAAAGCAGTGCTATGGTTAAGTATGGATTTTGGGTCTTTTACCCACTTAAATATTTTAAAGGGTTTTATAATTTTAGTGGGAGTTTAATTCTCTTATGTAATTAACTTTGCATATATTTTTTGTTGTAGATAAATGGCCAACACAAGCAATCCCGGTTCTATTCGATCTATCCTTGAGAAGGATAAACTGAACGGAACCAATTACCTAGATTGGTATCGCAACTTGAGAATTGTTCTCAAGCAAGAGCGAAAGCTGTATGTTCTGGATGGGCCTTTGCCCGCTAACCCTCCACCCACCACAGCTTCAAGAGCTGAAAGGGATGCTTTTCACAAGCATCAAAATGATCAGATTGATGTACAATGCCTGATGCTCGCATCAATGATTCCGGAACTTCAGAAGGATCTGGAAACATTTGAGGCATATGAGATGTCTCAAGAGCTTAAGGAAATGTTCCAAAAGCAAGCGAGAAGGGAAAGGTATGAGACCTTGAGATCCTTGGTTGGGTGCAAGATGACCGAAGGGAGTTCGGTTAGTGCCCATGTTCTGAAGATGAAAGGGTACATTGATCAGTTGGAGAGGCTTGGTTCGCCACTCAGACCTGAGTTGGCAACGGATTTGATCCTTAATTCTCTTCCCGAGAGTTACTCCCATTTTGTCATGAATTATCACATGAATGATATGGACAAAACGGTCAGCGAACTGCATGGGATGCTGAAAAACGCTGAAGTAACGATAAAAGAGAAGCCAAGCTCCAAAGGGATCCATATGGTGCAAAATGGTAGGATCCAGAAGAAGAAGGGTAAAGCAAACAAACCCAAAGAGTTTGGGAAGGATGCAAAGAAGCCCAAAGCTGTTACCAAGGCAAAGCCTCCAAAGGAAGGCACATGCCATTTCTGCAATCAGCCTGGTCATTGGCGCAGAAATTGCAAGCTTTATTTGGAGGACTTGAGGAAGAAGAGAGGCGGTGAGACCGCTAATCAAGGTATTTATGTTATTGAAATATTTCATTCTACTTCTGTTTCTACTTCATGGGTATTAGATACCGGTTGTGGTTCTCACATTTGTATGAATGTGCAGGGGCTTAAAGGAAGTAGAAAGCTCAAGAAGGGCGAGGTAGAATTCCATGTGGCGAACGGAGCTAGAGTTGCTGCTTATGAAGTCGGTCGCTACGAGCTCAAGTTGCCAAGTGGACTTGTTCTTTCTTTGAATAATTGTTATTTTGTTCCTAATTTGTCTAGGAACATCATTTCTATTTCATGTTTGGACAAGGAAGGATTTAAATGTGTTATTGAGAATAATCACTTATTGCTTTTCAATAAAGACTTGTTTTATGCAAATGCGGATTTACATGATGGTCTTTATTTGTTGAACCTTAGTGAAGGTTATAATGAGCATGTATATAACATAAATACCAAAAGGATAAGAACAAATGTTGTGAATCCTACTTATCTCTGGCACTGTCGTCTAGGACACATTAATGAGAAACGCATTACAAAACTCCATAAAGATGGAATTTTGGGTCTAGATGTTTTTGAAACATATGACACTTGCGAGTCTTGTTTAATGGGTAAGATGACCAAGAGTCCCTTTACTGGTCACAGTGAAAGGGCTAGTGACTTATTAGAACTCATACATACAGATGTATGTGGGCCTATGAGCACAACTGCTAGAGGTGGTTTTCAATACTTCATTACGTTCACTGATGATTTCAGTAGATATGGTTATCTATATCTAATGAAGCATAAGTCGGAATCCTTTGAAATGTTCAAAGCCTTCCAAAATGAAGTACAAAACCAACTTGGCAAGACAATTAAAGCACTTAGATCTGATCGAGGTGGTGAATATTTGAGCCAAGACTTTGACGATCATCTTAGAAAGTGTGGGATTGTCTCACAACTAACTCCTCCTGGTACACCACAGTGGAATGGTGTGTCTGAGAGGAGGAACCGTACTTTATTGGATATGGTTCGGTCGATGATGAGTCAAACAAATCTTCCTCTATCCTTTTGGGGATATGCACTTGAAACAGCGGCATTCACACTGAACCGAGTTCCATCAAAAGCAGTTGAAAAGACACCATATGAGATATGGGTTGGTAAGAGACCAAATTTGTCTTTTCTCAAGATTTGGGGTTGCGAAGCTTATGTGAAATACTTGATTTCAGATAAGTTAGCACCAAAATCTGTGAAGTGCAATTTTGTTGGTTATTGACCGGGCTAAATACGCAAGTGCACGTAGTCGATCAGAGTAATAAATCTGGAGTATTCCAGAGTCGAACCCAAAGGAGGAAATAGACTGCTATTCTAATTAATTCTAGTTTGAAAGCAATAATCTGGGGTTTTGTGTTAACTAATATCTAATAAAGCAATGATTAAGAAGATTGGATCAATGAGAAAAACACTAGGGATTCGGGGTTCACCTAATTGGGGAAATTAACCGTATTATCATCAAGTTATCAACAAAAGTTACAAAGGCAATTGTTCCTAAGATACCTTAACACTCCGTCGAGCTATTAAGTTGTGCCTAATTAACTGTGATTATCCGTCGATTTCTCACTAATTAATCAAACCCTTTAATCTACACTTTAAGCCATCACAATTAAATCTAACTATGTCTAGTCTAGGTTTAATCGTGTCTATCTTCTTAGTTCCGAATTCATATTTCACCTGTCAGTTCATCATATAAATTCTATAATTAAATCATGCACTCGCGAAATACACAATTCATCAATTAAATTAAAGAAGATAGATGTAAACAAGAAAAATAATTCCTTAGAATTAAAATCAAATATCCAACATGATGAATCAACAATTAATTACCCCAAACTAGGTTACATCCCTAACCCTAGTTTGGGGATTTAGCTACTCATAACCATGTTCGAAACCATAGAAATAAATAAACTAAGTTCCATAAAAATAAGTAAGAAGGAAGGAAAAAACTCTTAGAAAGATCGTAAAGAATTCCGTCGAATCCGGTAGAAGACTCCGTCAAGTTGTAACCTTGCTCCTCCAAAATAATACGTTCAAGTCTTTCTCAGAGAATACGGCTAAAACTCAAGAACAATAATAAAAATATCTCCCCCCTATACTAAAAATTACTCTCCTTATATATTCAGTCTTGGAGAGGAAACCTAAAAAGAAATAATAAACCTACTCTAATTAGGATACTAAAAGATAAATTCTAATTGAGAAATAATAAAATTTAAAAGACAAGTCATAGCTCCAATCTCCTTGCAAAACCCGTAGGTCTCCTTTGGCCCATTTGTAAAGCAGGCCCAAGTGTCAATTTCAACTCCCTTTCTTCAATTTCAGCTCCCCATAAGGCATGGTCATGCCTTAAGACAACTTCTGCACTGTTTTTGCCCCAATTTGCTCCATTTTTCATCAGTTTTGGACTCCAAAGTCCTAACCTGAAATATCATGAAAAGAGATGTAAAATCCACCCAAATAAACAAGAATTAAACATTTAAAGCTCAAAATATAAGGTGGGATAAGTGCATAAAACACACTTATCAAACTTCCCCACACTTAGACTTTGCTTGTCCTCAAGCAAACTAGGACTAAAGGAAAATTTCTCCCGAAATTGACTATGGTTGAACCCTAGTAAATCCTTAACCGTTCATTCAAGGAAGTTAAACCACCAAGATTTCATAGGAAGTTTCAAAACTCTACAAGCCAATAAGCTTAATCATAAGAACTAGAAAATCAAACAAGTCGACATAAACAAAACATTTAACCCAACTTCACAAGACTTAGTCAATTGAAAAACCACCACAAATTATTGAATTAACTTTAGGCAGGTGAATTGTCCAACCTAGAAGGACATCTAGAGATTTTAAGCTTTTATTCACATTTAAAGCACTTCAAACCGAGATAGTTACCAAATTAAGCATAGGGTCAACATCCCAATTTTGCGAGTATAGAAAAGGCCTCTAATGAGGGGTAACTCTCCCCATAGGTCATGCTCCATACACAAAGTCATTGTTTTTAACTTTGCTTAAGGTGAGGTGGGCCTATCCCCCAACTCAAAACCCATGGGTGTTGGAATGCGAAAGGTCTCGCTTTTTCGAGCAATGAAAAGGGTCTCTTATGAGAAGTTTGCTCTCCCTCTTAAGCCACTCTCCATACACAAGGAATGATTTTTGTCATACCTTGCTTAAGGTGAATTGGTCCCATCTCCCAATTCAAGGCTCAAGGGTAATCGAGACGATTAAATTATAAAATTTACATTCTCAGTATAATTCAACCAACATCATCAATTATAAGCTAGACTCTAGTTATCTCATCCTCCATAAGTTGGTAATAACTCACTTGCTTCACATTAGCCAACAAACTTTTTGAAAGCAATTGATCAATTAAACCTCATCACATTCTGTCAAAATTAAACGTAGAGTCATATGCAAACCAAGCTCAACCCCCAATCCTTACGACAAACCCACTAACATGCTTTGTTTCTAATTCTTCCTACTTCCAATTGGTTTATTATATTCAATGATGACAAAAATCAGGATTTTCCAAGGGCTAAACCAAGAAAATACCAAAAAATTTTCAAATTGGAGCTTAATTTACTCTTGGACAAACAACTGAGAATCCGATTTATGGAGGGAATTATGCAAAAACTTCATGCAATCCTAAATAGCACAAGCATTAAACTATCCTAAAAATTGAAAAATTGTTTCCCGATTTTCCTAACCCCTTCCCCCACACTTAACATGCATTTACTCCTGAAAATGCATCTAAATTAAGCACAAAAAGAGAAGGAAAGAAGTACTCCCTTAGAGTGTAGGAAAGAACGGTGGAGAATCGGAAGAACAATGTATGCAGAGGCAGCAAGTTCAAAGCCAATTTTGACACGGATAGATTCTGAATTCGGAGAGATGAAAAACTACAATGTTGTAGATCTTTCTCTTAGCTTTCCAACGCATTTTGAATCACTGCAATCGGAGGTCGGACGCAAAAGTTATGGCTGAATTACGAAACATGGTCAGATCTGGGCGCTGCGGTTGGTGCGGCATGCCGCGTGTGGCGTTGGAGAAGCAGAAGGGCAGCACGCCCGCGTGTCATTTTGGCACGCCGTGCCGCGCCTTTGGCAGGAACGCGCCCGAGAAGCAGAAAGGCAGCACGCCCGCGTGCCATTTTGGCACGCCGTGCCGCTATGAATTTTTGCCAATCCTTTGTTTTTCGAATTTTCGATTGCACTTTCTTGCTCCTTTACCGGATCCTGCACAAAAACTCATAAAAACATATAAAATTAGCAGGTTTTTTTTTTTTTTTTTTTTTTTTTTATTTTTGACTTGGGTTGCCTCCCAAAAAGCGCTTTTGTTTAACGTCTTTGGCTAGACATTGTCCGATGTTTAATTGTCATGGTCAAAGGAGATCGTGTCAACACCGGAAACATTTTCTCCTTCAAAATAATGTTTCAATCTTTGCCCATTGACCACAAATGGCCTCTTCTCATCTCCTTCAATTTCAATTGCCCCGTACGGATGAACTTTAGTTACTACGAACGGTCCCGACCATTTAGATTTCAACTTTCCTGGAAACAATTTAAAACGAGAGTTAAACAATAAAACCTTTTGTCCCTCCTTAAATTCGCGCCTCAAAATTCTTTTGTCATGCCACGCCTTAGTCCGTTCTTTGTAAATACGGGCGTTCTCATACGAGTCGCGTCGTATTTCTTCCAACTCCTGCAATTGGATCAATCGTTTTTCACCTGCAACTTTCAAATCATAATTTAATTTCCTTATAGCCCAATAAGCACGATGTTCCAATTCAACAGGAAGATGACATGATTTACCATAGACTAATCTATACGGTGACATGCCCAAAGGGGTCTTAAATGCCGTTCTATAGGCCCACAATGCATCATCTAACTTCTGAGACCAATCTTTCCTAGAGGTACTAACAGTTTTCTCAAGAATAGATTTAAGTTCACGGTTGGAAACCTCTACTTGTCCACTAGTTTGAGGGTGGTAAGTGGTTCCGGTTTTGAAGTGACAACCATATTTACCTAACAAGGCCTTAAATTGATGATTTTGGAAGTGAACTCCATTATCAGAAATTATGACCCTAGGGACGCCAAATCTAGAAAATAAATTTTTCACAAACTTAACGACACTATTAGCCGTGTTATTAGGTAATGCAATTGCCTCAACCCATTTAGACACATAATCTACAGCCACTAAAATGTACATGTTACCGTAAGATGGAGGGAAAGGTCCCATGAAGTCCAATCCCCATACATCGAAAAGCTCCACTTCGAGGATACTGTTCTGTGGCATCTCATGTCTCTTACCAATGTTCCCCACTCGCTGGCATCTATCACAGGTGAGAACAAAGCTTCTAGCATCCTTGAACAAGGTCGGCCAATAAAATCCGCATTGAAGCACCTTCGCAGCTGTTTTGTCGGCTCCATGATGACCTCCATAAGGCGACGAGTGACAGTCAAAGAGGATTTTAACCATTTCTTCCTCAGGTATGCATCGCCTCACTATGCCATCCGCACACCTTCTGAATAGAAGGGGTTCATCCCAAAAATAATGCTTGACCTCGGACATGAATCGCTTTTTCTGGTGAAAATTGTAATCCTGTGGGACAATATTAGACACCAAAAAATTAACAATGTCAGCAAACCAAGGTATTGTGTCAGAACTAATCGCCCACAACTTTTCATCAGGGAACTCTTCATTGATGGATTCATCATGGTTCTCCTTTACATGTTCCAGTCTAGATAAGTGGTCGGCAACTAAGTTCTCATTGCCTTTCTTATCTCGGATGTCCAAGTCAAACTCCTGTAATAACAAAATCCACCTTATCAATCTAGGCTTGGCATCCTTTTTAAGGAATAGATACTTGATGGCTGCGTGATCTGTGTAAACAATAACTTTCGAACCTACAAGGTAAGGACGAAATTTATCAAGTGCATAAACCACAGCTAAAAATTCCTTTTCAGTGATGGCATAATTCAATTGAGCATCATTCAACACTTTGCTCGCATAATATACAACATGCAAGTTTTTACCTTTCCTTTGTCCTAACACAGCACCTAATGCAAAATCACTTGCATCACACATAAGTTCAAAAGGTAAACTCCAATCCGGAGAAACAATAATAGGAGCAGAAATCAAAGCTTGCTTAAGAGTGTTAAATGCAGCTAGACATGCATCATCAAAAGTAAAAGGAACATCTTTAACTAAAAGATTGCATAATGGTTTAGCAATTTTCGCAAAATCTTTAATAAACCTCCTGTAGAAACCTGCATGCCCTAAGAAACTCCTTACCGCTTTCACCGAAGAAGGTGGAGGCAATTTTTCAATTACCTCAACTTTTGCCTTATCAACCTCTATTCCTTGAGTTGAGATTTTATGGCCTAAAACAATGCCCTCTGAAACCATAAAGTGGCATTTTTCCCAGTTAAGTACTAAGTTTGTTTCCTCACATCTCTGTAAAACTTTTTCAAGGTTAGCTAAGCAAGAATCAAATGAAGAACCAAACACAGAAAAATCGTCCATAAAAATCTCAATAATCTCTTCGACCATATCAGAGAAAATGGCCATCATACACCTCTGAAACGTAGCAGGTGCATTACAAAGACCAAAAGGCATTCTCCTATAGGCAAAAGTGCCATAGGGGCAAGTAAATGTGGTCTTTTCCTGGTCTTCAGGAGCAATTGGGATTTGAAAATACCCAGAATAGCCATCTAAGAAACAATAGTATGCATAGCCGGCTAAACGCTCTAACATTTGGTCAACAAAAGGTAAAGGAAAATGATCCTTACGTGTAGCCTCATTTAACTTCCTATAATCTATGCATACCCTCCAACCAGTGACGGTCCTAGTTGGGATTAGTTCATTTTTCTCATTATGAACTACAGTCATGCCACCCTTTTTGGGTACAACTTGCACAGGGCTTACCCAAGAACTATCAGAAATAGGATAGATAATACCTGCATCAATGAGCTTAAGTACCTCAGTGCGCACAACTTCTTTCATATTGGGGTTGAGCCGCCTTTGATTTTCAACCTTTGGAGTATGATTCTCCTCCAACAAGATCTTGTGCATACACACCGATGGATTGATTCCCTTTAGATCGGCTATTGACCATCCAATAGCGGATTTCCTTGCTCTCAACACCCTCAACAGCTTCTCTTCCTGCACAGAGCTCAAACTAGACGACACAATTACAGGATAAGCGTTATCATTACCCAGATAAACATATTTTAAATGAGATGGCAATGGTTTAAGTTCCACTTGCGGCGGCTTTTCAGTAGAAGGTGTTGGTCGTGGTTTGCCTGGCCCTAATTCCTCATATTCTTTGATATGTCTAGGCATACGACCCTGACCTTCTAACCTGATAGCACAATCAACAATTTTCTCATCAAAATCACTCTCATTCAAATTCAATGCAATGCACGCTTCTAAGGGTTCCTTGAATGATTGCCTAAGAAAGTCATGTTGATAAAGGGAATCAAGTGTGTCTATTCTAAAGCATGAGTCATCAAAAGACGGAAATTTGACTGACTTAGAAAAAGTAAATTCCTCTCTCTCTTTACCAACTCTAAAAATCAATTTTCCTAATGGCATGTCAATCAACACTCCACCAGTTAACAAGAAAGGTCTACCAAGAATGAGAGAAACATCCATCTCATCCTCCATATCCAATACAAGGAAGTCAGCAGGAAAGTAAAATTTACCGACTTTAACAAGAAGATCCTCTACTAATCCAAGTGGATATTTTACTGAACGGTCTGCAAGTTGTAGGGATACTGTAGTCGGTTTCAACTCCGCTATGCCCAATTTCCTGAAAAGAGTTAAAGGCATTAGGTTTATACTAGCACCAAGATCACATAAGCATTTTTCAATGCTAATATCACCAATAGAACATAAGATAGAAAAACTCCCTGGATCATTCAACTTCGGGGGTAGCTTCCTTTGAAGAATAGCACTACACTCCTCATTCAAGGGAACAGTAGCATATTCCTCAAGTTTCTTCTTGTTAGATACTATCTCCTTGATGTATTTGGCATAAGATGGCATCTTAGCAAGCGCTTCAGCAAAGGGTATGTTAATCTGCAATTTCTTAAAAATTTCTAAAAATCTTTGGAAATTATGATCCTGATTCTTTTTCTGTAACCTTTGTGGATATGGAATCGGAGGCACATAAGGTTTCACAGAAGAAAAATCAGGTTCATCGTTTTTAGGCTCATTGTTGTCAGAAGCTTTATCATTATCACCCTTGCCTATTTCTACCCGTTTTTCATCCTCACTCTCGTCTTCCTGTCTGACAGTTTTTTCTTTCACAACCTCATCTATCACCCTACCATTTCTTAAAGTTATAGACATAACTCCATCTTTAGGGTTTACTTCAGTGTTACTAGGAAACTTACCTTGGCCTCTATCCGCAAGTGATTTTGCCAATTGACCCATTTGCATCTCCAAATTGTGAATTGAAGCTTGATTTGACTGTGCAACTTGGTCAATCTTGGCATCCATCTTCTTCATCAAAGCTTCTTGTCCCGTAATAAAATTTGAGAGTAAATCCTCCAATTGAGGTTTCTTTTCTGGAACAAAAGCTGGACGTTGTTGCGACATCACAGGATACTGGGATTGCTGAAATCCAGGTGGTCCTCCAGGTCGAGCATTACCCGATTCTCTCCATGAAAAATTTGGGTGATTTTTCCACCCCGGATTATAAGTATTCGAGAATGGGTCATTTCTCTTTAGTGGCATTTGCCTCCCCATGTTGGCTCCCATGTAGTTTACCTCTTCAGCTGATTGGTTTACTAAAGCTGCATTTGAACAAAAATTTTCGTTATGTCCAAATGAACCACAATAAGCACAAATTTCATTTGAAACGGTATCACGGGTTAGAATCATGTCCATTTTCTTGGACAATGCTGCCACTTGCTGTGCCACATCGGGTTGTGCAGGTTGTGCAGTCACTTCATGCACAGTAACTCTCTTTCCCCGGTAAGATTTTTGGCGGGTGTTGAAAGCTACTTTTTCAAATATTGCCTGCATCTCTTCACCTGTCTTATCACCTGTATACCCATCTGCAGCATGATCTACCAAAGACTGACAATTGGGGGTTAAACCATCATAGAAAAATTGCGTTAATAAAAGCACAGGAAACTGATGGTGTGGGCACTGGTTTAAGAGACCTTGAAAGCGTTCCCAAGCCTCATGGAACAATTCCCCATCCCTTTGGACAAAATTGTGAATCTTGTCCCTATACTCCATGGTCCTTTGAGATGAATAAAATTTATACATAAAAGCATCATAAATGTCATCCCATGTAGTAAAAGATCCATTCGGCAAATTTATTAACCATTGCCTAGCTTCCCCCTTCATACAATACGAAAAACACCTCATCCTAAGTTCCATTTCAGATAAGTTATTCAAAGGAAGAGTTTGTACCGTACTGTAGAATTCCTTCATGAACCCCAAAGCATCCTCACTTCCCAACCCATGATAGGCAGGAAGCATGTGCAAGTGGATGTTTTTGAGCTCATAATTTCTAGCTGCTTCAGTTAACCTTATACAAGATGGATTCGCGGCTATCACCGGTTTCTGAATATCCTTCAGGCGAGATGGTTGAGCCATTGCCTCTTGTCGTGGTTTCTCCTCTTGATTTGGTTGTTCTTCTTGTCGCCTTCTAGCTCTGTTTTTCCTGCAAGTACGTTCAATTTCAGGATCAATAGGAATTAAGTCAAAAGTACTACTTAAACTTTTAGACCGTCTTAATTGCATAAAGACCCGAAAAATCAAGTTGGAAGAGGAGTCTAATAAAAATAAAAATAAAATATATTACAAAACTGAAATTAATCAAAATAGCAATTAAATTAGCCTCCCCGGCAACGGCGCCAAAAACTTGACCGGGCTAAATACGCAAGTGCACGTAGTCGATCAGAGTAATAAATCTGGAGTATTCCAGAGTCGAACCCAAAGGAGGAAATAGACTGCTATTCTAATTAATTCTAGTTTGAAAGCAATAATCTGGGGTTTTGTGTTAACTAATATCTAATAAAGCAATGATTAAGAAGATTGGATCAATGAGAAAAACACTAGGGATTCGGGGTTCACCTAATTGGGGAAATTAACCGTATTATCATCAAGTTATCAACAAAAGTTACAAAGGCAATTGTTCCTAAGATACCTTAACACTCCGTCGAGCTATTAAGTTGTGCCTAATTAACTGTGATTATCCGTCGATTTCTCACTAATTAATCAAACCCTTTAATCTACACTTTAAGCCATCACAATTAAATCTAACTATGTCTAGTCTAGGTTTAATCGTGTCTATCTTCTTAGTTCCGAATTCATATTTCACCTGTCAGTTCATCATATAAATTCTATAATTAAATCATGCACTCGCGAAATACACAATTCATCAATTAAATTAAAGAAGATAGATGTAAACAAGAAAAATAATTCCTTAGAATTAAAATCAAATATCCAACATGATGAATCAACAATTAATTACCCCAAACTAGGTTACATCCCTAACCCTAGTTTGGGGATTTAGCTACTCATAACCATGTTCGAAACCATAGAAATAAATAAACTAAGTTCCATAAAAATAAGTAAGAAGGAAGGAAAAAACTCTTAGAAAGATCGTAAAGAATTCCGTCGAATCCGGTAGAAGACTCCGTCAAGTTGTAACCTTGCTCCTCCAAAATAATACGTTCAAGTCTTTCTCAGAGAATACGGCTAAAACTCAAGAACAATAATAAAAATATCTCCCCCCTATACTAAAAATTACTCTCCTTATATATTCAGTCTTGGAGAGGAAACCTAAAAAGAAATAATAAACCTACTCTAATTAGGATACTAAAAGATAAATTCTAATTGAGAAATAATAAAATTTAAAAGACAAGTCATAGCTCCAATCTCCTTGCAAAACCCGTAGGTCTCCTTTGGCCCATTTGTAAAGCAGGCCCAAGTGTCAATTTCAACTCCCTTTCTTCAATTTCAGCTCCCCATAAGGCATGGTCATGCCTTAAGACAACTTCTGCACTGTTTTTGCCCCAATTTGCTCCATTTTTCATCAGTTTTGGACTCCAAAGTCCTAACCTGAAATATCATGAAAAGAGATGTAAAATCCACCCAAATAAACAAGAATTAAACATTTAAAGCTCAAAATATAAGGTGGGATAAGTGCATAAAACACACTTATCAGTTATCCAAAAGAAACTAAAGGTTATTTCTTTTACAATCCTAGTGAAAACAAAGTGTTTGTTGCTAGGAATGGTACATTCCTGGAAAAAGAGTTTATTTCCAAAGGAATCAGTGGGAGTAAAGTACACCTACAAGAAAATATGGATAACCAAGTTGAAAGTGAGTTTCAAATGGAACAATCTGATTCACAAGAAGTTGTTGAGTCAGAACCGATAACACAAGTCCAACGTAGATCAAGTAGAGTTCGTCATGAGCCCGAGAGATATGGATTTCTCGTCACGAACGAAAATGATCTGATTCTGTTAGAAGAGAATGAACCTTCTGTTGGGAATTAATAGCACAAAACAAAATGCACAGCGGAAATAAAAGATTAATCCCCACCAAGGACCCATGTACATTGCATTGAATTGGAAGGAGGGTTAAAGAATTACCTTTATTCTTTGTAGGTTTTGAATCAATTAGGAACCAAAGCAGATTCCCTCTACAGTTGATCCACACCGAGCAATTGACTCACCGCGTGCTAGCGCCGGGATCGTAGAACAGTTCTTCGAATGAGAAGGTGAAAAATTGATATTTTTCACTTTTTGCCAAAAGCAATTTTTCGGCCATTTGATGGAGATGGGGGGCTGCTGCTGTATACCATCCTTGTTCTAGGGTTTTTTTTTCTTTTATTATTAACTTATAATTGTAATTAAATACTATATTTAATTATAATTATAAATTAGCCCCCATAAGTTTTATTAATTCTCAATTAATATTAAACTTAGTCAATTCTCCATCATATACACATATGTATGTAAAATTAATTATATCTCCATATAATATAATTAGCATACTTTATGCTATATTAATCTTATTAATATTTACATACATACATACATACATATATATATATACACATATACGTAAATGTATATTATAATTAATTATATCACCATATAATATAATTATAATATACATATATATATATATATATATATAGCATACTTTATGCCATAAATATATTAATCTTATTAATATGTTCATGTGTATATACATATACATGTAAATATATATCTTTATATATATTTAATTTCTCATCAATAATAAATCATTATCTCATAATGATTTATCCCCGAATTAAGTGAATCTCATTTTGCTCTTTGTGTGTGACCCCGTAGGATCATATAAATTGGCAATGAGGAAATTACCATAATGCCCTCATAAATCATAAGCGGACTCTAGCAAGCCATTATGACTACCCAATTCATATGATTGGTATAATCCAATAAACCTACTTATAGAATGTGTCATATTCCCTTTTGTCTCTTGATATCATGATTAATTATAAGACATGGTACACTTGTCAATCTTATATAAATTAATCATATGCTTTCTCGATCTCAAAGCGGACTGTTTAAACAAATCAATTGATACTCTTATCAATTATTTGAGCACGGCCATGCATATAACAGTCTCACTTATCGAGGGGCCCAGTGATATCGCTCTCTTGATAGAGAGGGACAAAATCCCATATCTGTCACTCACATCCCAAGGCATGAGTCATATCGTACCCAATCACAGCCTTTATAACTACTCTGTTACAAGCAGCGTTTGACTGCATCAAAGCACAACCTGAATTCATCCCGGAATCCATGGTGACCTCAGGTCAAAGGAATCAGCTAATGACACTACTATAATCAAGATCAGTTGTGACACATAACCATGAACTTGATCTCATAGTGGGTCTCCAGTAACATGTTCTCTAACATATTACCCGTGAGTATAATCTGTATCTGTATACACTATATTCATCTTATGAATATCCATTATCACTCACACTAGTCTTAGTTTGTTATTATTCCCATAATAACAATCGACTAGGGATATTTGGAATAACACGATTTATTCATGGATACTTATCATAAATGCTAACATACAAACATAAATGATAATATTAATCTACACTAGATTAATCTTAGAAGTCAAATTACATAATCCAATATTGGCCTTAGGGCACAATCTCCAACAATCTCCCACTTGCACTATGGCCAATCATACATGTATCTTATACCCATTGACCTACATGACTTTCATGTATTCACTTGTGCAGGAGTCTTTGTCAGTGAATTATTAATTTTCGCTTCCGTTGTTACTTTACACATTTTCACTCTCTCTTTAGAGACAGCCTCTCTAAATTAGTGAAAAAAAAAACGCCTAAGTATATGCTTGTGTCATACAAGGTTCTTACGCATTGAACTATTGTCCCTACAATAGTCTCACAGGATAAGCAATGCTTAGAACAAAACACAACATTTTGTGATGAACTTCTTCATCCAAAATTTCCTTTACATCATATGTAACAATATACTTTGACTACTATTATAGATATTTAGCTATATCGTTTTATTTTGAACCTTTCAAAATCATAACATCTCTTTTTAAGAGAATACTAGATCTCGACTGATATATTGCAACTAATTGCAATCAGTTGTATATGTGCAACTATTTACACAGTTAACATAAGCAAACTTCTTTTAAGTCTTTCTCATTGAACGCTTTCAATGCTTTGACTTAAAACAAAACATTCTTTTAGATCTATCTATATAGATTCTAATTTCAAGAATATAGGCAGCCTTGCTTGAACATTAATTGAAATTACTTTCTTAGCCAAGATTTTACTTCTTGCAAGGTAAGAATGTTATTTCAAACAAGCAATATGTCATCCACATATAGCATTAGGATGCCGATATGCTCCCACTGATCCTTTTGAAAACACAAGATTCATCATCCTTTTGATAAAATCAAACCATTTGATTTCTTTATCAAAACTATGACTCCAACTATTTGATGCATGTTTCGATCCTTATAAGAATCTTTGAAACTTGCATACGCTACTTGAATTCTTTGAATGCTCAAAACTTTGGGTTGTGTCACGTACACACCCTCAATCATGTTTTCACGTAGAAAACAGATTTTGATATCCATTTGCCATATTTTATAATCATATTATGCGGATATGGCAACAAGAACTCAATATGACTTGATCATGATTAATGGCGAAAGAGGATTTTATCATAGTCCGTACTATGAATTTGCTCGTATCCTCACAGTCACTACTATGAATTTGTTTATAATCCCTTTTGTCACTAGTCGTGCTTTATAAGTTTGAAGATCACCATCCATGTCGGTTTTCAATTTGAAAACTCACTTGCAACCATTGCATATGCATCTTCTAAAAGATTTATCAAAGTCTATACTTTGACTGTCAGACATGGACTTATCTTCATCCTTTGTAGCATCAAGTCACTTATTAGATTCAAAATCTAACATTGCTTCTTCATAAAAGAAGACTTATTCCAATCTAGTAAAACTACATCATGATTTTGAGAAATCCATATCTCTCCTATTCATGTCGTATTCTACTAGACTTTCATTGGACTTGTGTAATTTCAACAATGATCATGAAACCATTTCCATGTTCCTCTTCAACGTTAATGTCACTTTGTGAATTACGAGTTTTGTAGGTGTACTTTACTCCCACTAACTCTACTAGAAATTAACTCCCTCTTCATGGGGAAACCATTTCTAGCTATAACTACTTTGTATCCCAAAGAGAACATAAGAGTAATAACTCCTACTTTCCTTTTGAGTAATTCACAATTCGACATTTAAATTTAGGTGCCAACTTATTCGAAATAAGCTTTACAGCCCTAAACTTATTCAATGAAACAATTTGGGTCTCTTACCCAACCATATCTCATATGTTGATTCATGAATTGTTTTAGACGGAACAATATACACAGCTGCTTTAATGGCATATTTTTGAGAAAACGATGATCAACTTGACTTCATCATAGATTGAACTATATCTTTATAGAGTTCGATTACTCCCTTTTCGACACAACATCCTTTGTGGCGTACTTGGAGGAGTCAATTGTGAGACAGTCCCACAATCTCTAAGATGATTGTCAAAATCTTGACTCAAATATTCACCACTCGGATCATATCTAAATGACTTTACTATCTTGTCAAGATACTTCATACTCCTTTTACAAGCTTTTGAACACTTCAAAAGTTCCAAACTCGTGTTTAATTAGATACTCTTATCTAGAGAAAAGTTCCATAAAGGTAATGAAGTATTAAAACCTCCTTTAGTAGTTGATTTATAATTCATATACATCCATATGTATAATGCTTAATAAATCGATTATTCTTTAACTACTTTTAGCAAAGAACAACTTTATCATCTTTTACAATAAACAACATTCGCATGATTCAAGATGATTCACAATCTCATGAATCCAAAAGTCCATTCTCATGGAGTTTCGTAATGCGACTTTGCTTATGTCTCCAAGAGGACACTGCCAAAATAGGTTGGATCAAACTATTTGATTCGATCCTTACAGTATTTATGTTACAGATGGGCTCCACATATAAAGACAATTATGTAAATCTACATTTCATAATCATGTCTTTATAAAGTTTATAATTCACAATTATAAAATAAACAACATTTGTTTACTCAAGTCAACAAGCTCAATAGACAACAAGAGTTCGTAACTCACATGCAAAAGTTCATAACCTTTAACCAAAGTTCATAACTTTTATGTAAAAAGGTTCATAACTTTTAACTTGAAGTTCACAACTTTCATGTAAAAGTTCAAAACCTTCGAGTAACAACCTTTGCTTCTCTTGCCTATTCGCATTCTACCTTTCACCTTCATAAGGTTTCTACTCAATTTGCGATTCTACATATTCTACTAATACGAGATCCACAACAGGTATCTAATACCTTTTGATATAGAAACAAAAGTAGAATAGTTAATAAATACTTAAGGTAGCAGTCTTACTGCCTTTCATCTTCTCATAGATCTCCAAACAAAGTTTGCTATTTCCATTCTAATGAACGATTCAATCTAAAAATGGCAACATCCTTCTTTTGGAGATCTCTCTATGCCAACAGCTTTGGCCTTTAAAATACTTTCACCCGAACCTTTCGGTCTTTATGCTTAACGACCTTCCTTTTATCCTTTTCCTTTTGAACCTTAAGCACACAATTCGAGGCGGGCTTATCCTTTATGGATAACTTAACATCCTTTTGCATCCTATGCAACTAATTCACAATTTTCTCCATGTCATTCAAATGATAGTTCATCACCAATGACTATCAATTAATGAATTCAAGATCACATCTTAATGCCCTTTTGGAGGCCAATGAGAAAATGTTGCCTCAAACACTTATCTTTTCTTGCTCACTAACTGATGGAACATTTCCATTTGTGATGTATCATATACCTCAAGTAAAACTTCCACGTGCGGAAGAATTGGTGGCAAGTGTAAGATAATAAATTTTAAACAGAGTCCCTTCGATGCTTCAAGTAAGCATCTTTTATACTCATGTTACAATTGCTAGTGGTTCATTGGGCAAAAGGATTATTGAGAACATATGATTCCTTTTGATTTGAGAACAATTCTCAAAGTTCAATAACAATCGAGATCATGGTAATAGCAATCATAACTATAATAAAGCGTGTAAAGATTTTTATTTAAATGCTCCCACTTAAATTATAAAACCCTTTAAAATATTTAAGTGGGTGAAGATCCAAAATCCATACTTAACCATAGCACTGCTTTGGCATGTCCCTATGATTAAATATAATTTCGGTAGGCAAAGACTCAAAATCATGCTTTAAACCATTTAAACATATTTTGGATGTGCACTTCTTTGCCAATTGCATCATTATGCAACTCTTCTAATTTATGAGATGCATGATATCATATATCATATTTAATTGTATGTTACTCATCTCATCTTTGCCTCGGGCTCAAACACCGTTTTGATTAACCCTTTGTTAAACCAATTACAACACAATGAGAATCACCATTTCTCATATTATCGCTTCGCTAAGGTCACAACATGCGTACCCGCTTTGGCGTGGCTACCATGATGCGAACATAGTACTTGACTAGTGTTATACGTAATTGGGTGGCAAATATAAACTTCATAAGTTTATTTAGGGTTTATTAAATCCTGTGAGTTAATTGTATCATATACAATTTCATGGCATTAATATTAATCATATTTTTGTTAATATTAATTAGCATGGCATCTTATGGCATACAATTGTCTAGCATGCATATAGAATATCTAGCATGGCATCACATGGCATCTAAATAAAATAAAACATGCATATGACTCGAACCGTGTTATGGTATGGTTTTATCTATATTGATTTTCATAGGCCAATATGAAAATCAACAGGTCATTTCCTAGGTGGTTGTAACCATCGCATGGTCACAGCAAAGCCGCATCCCTTGGATCCGTCCTCACGTCTTTGTTCCTTGGCACCATCTCATGGATTTACATACTTTACAAAATTGTATCCTATACAATTTTCTAGTAAATAAAATTTACATATTATAAATTGCATCCTATACAATTTATCTAGTAAAATTAAAATTAAAATTTACATAAATACAAACGACTCGCAGGTCGTATTTATATAAAACCATAATAAATAAAATAAAGCATCCACGGGGTCCAAAACCATACCACAACACCATGCATAAAATTATCAACAATAATTTTATATCTAAAAATATTTAGGGTTCAAAGTGGTAAAATACAATCACATTGTATTTAGAATTAATTAATTTGGAAAAATTCGTAAATATGCAGAAACAATTTTCCACACTTAAAACGAAAAAGGGGTAAAACTGTCGGACAGCATGCTCGTCGGGCCTCGCACTGCAGTATCCAATACTGCGCGCAGCCCGACGGGCTGCGCAACACAAAGCTGCGCAGCCCATGCTGCACAGCCCATGCTGCGTAAGCAGCATGCTGCTTACGCAGCATGTGCAATTGCAATTGCAATTGCAATTGCAGTTGGGCGCAATTGCAATTGCAATTGCATTGCACCCAAAAAATATTCTGGGCATTATGCCCAGAATAACGAAACAATCTTTTTTTTTTTTTTATTTTTTTTTATTTCATTTAATTAATTGAAACAATTTCAATTAAAATCCCATGAATCAAATTCATGATACCAACCCCTTAAACATTTCAAATTATTAAAACAAATCATTCACAATGATTCACATTAAAATCAAATTTTAATTTGTTATTCATAATAACATAGAACCCTAAATAAAAACATACAAACCCCTAACAACAATTTTGATCCAATCAAAATCATACAAACCCTAACATGCAATTTTGATCCAATCAAAACATAAATCCAATTCAATCAAAATACAAGTGGCTCTGATACCACTGTTGGGAATTAATCGCACAAAACAAAATGCGCAGCGGAAATAAAAGATTAATCCCCACCAAGGACCCATGTACATTGCATTGAATTGGAAGGAGGGTTAAAGAATTACCTTTATTCTTTGTAGGTTTTGAATCAATTAGGAACCAAAGCAGATTCCCTCTACAATTGATCCACACCGAGCAATTGACTCACCGCGTGCTAGCGCCGGGATCGTAGAACAGTTCTTCGAATGAGAAGGTGAAAAATTGATATTTTTCACTTTTTGCCAAAAGCAATTTTTCGGCCATTTGATGGAGATGGGGGGCTGCTGCTGTATACCATCCTTGTTCTAGGGTTTTTTTTTCTTTTATTATTAACTTATAATTGTAATTAAATACTATATTTAATTATAATTATAAATTAGCCCCCATAAGTTTTATTAATTCTCAATTAATATTAAACTTAGTCAATTCTCCATCATATACACATATGTATGTAAAATTAATTATATCTCCATATAATATAATTAGCATACTTTATGCTATATTAATCTTATTAATATTTACATACATACATACATATATATATATACACATATACGTAAATGTATATTATAATTAATTATATCACCATATAATATAATTATAATATACATATATATATATATAGCATACTTTATGCCATAAATATATTAATCTTATTAATATGTTCATGTGTATATACATATACATGTAAATATATATCTTTATATATATTTAATTTCTCATCAATAATAAATCATTATCTCATAATGATTTATCCCCGAATTAAGTGAATCTCATTTTGCTCTTTGTGTGTGACCCCGTAGGATCATATAAATTGGCAATGAGGAAATTACCATAATGCCCTCATAAGTCATAAGCGGACTCTAGCAAGCCATTATGACTACCCAATTCATATGATTGGTATAATCCAATAAACCTACTTATAGAATGTGTCATATTCCCTTTTGTCTCTTGATATCATGATTAATTATAAGACATGGTACACTTGTCAATCTTATATAAATTAATCATATGCTTTCTCGATCTCAAAGCGGACTGTTTAAACAAATCAATTGATACTCTTATCAATTATTTGAGCACGGCCATGCATATAACAGTCTCACTTATCGAGGGGCCCAGTGATATCGCTCTCTTGATAGAGAGGGACAAAATCCCATATCTGTCACTCACATCCCAAGGCATGAGTCATATCGTACCCAATCACAGCCTTTATAACTACTCTGTTACAAGCAGCGTTTGACTGCATCAAAGCACAACCTGAATTCATCCCGGAATCCATGGTGACCTCAGGTCAAAGGAATCAGCTAATGACACTACTATAATCAAGATCAGTTGTGACACATAACCATGAACTTGATCTCATAGTGGGTCTCCAGTAACATGTTCTCTAACATATTACCCGTGAGTATAATCTGTATCTGTATACACTATATTCATCTTATGAATATCCATTATCACTCACACTAGTCTTAGTTTGTTATTATTCCCATAATAACAATCGACTAGGGATATTTGGAATAACACGATTTATTCATGGATACTTATCATAAATGCTAACATACAAACATAAATGATAATATTAATCTACACTAGATTAATCTTAGAAGTCAAATTACATAATCCAATATTGGCCTTAGGGCACAATCTCCAACACCTTCCACGTACATGGAAGCTGTCTCTAATTCAGAATCTGAAAAATGGCTTGATGCTATGAAGTCGGAAATTCAATCCATGGACGACAACAAAGTATGGACTTTGGTTGATCTCCCAAAGGGTGCTAAAGCAATAGGGCACAAATGGGTTTTCAAGTTGAAAACGGACGTGGATGGGAATATTCAGACTTATAAAGCAAGGTTAGTGGCAAAGGGTTACCGACAAGTTCATGGTATAGACTATGACGAAACTTTTTCGCCAGTAGCTATGATCAAGTCCATCAGAATTCTTGTTGCCATAGCAGCATATTATGACTATGAAATATGGCAAATGGATGTCAAAACAGCTTTCCTAAATGGAAACCTTGTTGAGGATGTGTACATGACACAGCCTGAAGGTTTTGTCGATCCAAAGAATCCTGATAAAGTATGCAAGCTTCAAAAGGCCATTTATGGTTTGAAGCAAGCATCAAGAAGTTGGAATCATTGTTTTGATGAATCAGTCAAAAAGTTTTGGCTTCATCAAAAACGAAGATGAGCCTTGTGTGTACAAGAAGTTCAGTGGGAGTAATATAGTTTTCCTAGTTCTATATGTCGATGACATATTGTTAATAGGAAATCACATTCCTACCTTGCAAGAAGTAAAATCTTGGCTAGGAAAGTGTTTTTCTATGAAAGACTTGGGTGAGGCAGCCTACATTCTTGGAATAAAGATCTATAGAGATAGATCTAAGAGATTGATAGGTTTGAGCCAGAGTACATACATTGACAAAATACTGAAAAGGTTCAGTATGGATCAATCAAAGAAAGGAAATGTTCCTATTGGGCAAGGGATAAAGCTTAGTCGTAAGCAATGTCCTGTGACAGTTGAAGAACGTCAACGCATGGACAAGATTCCTTATGCGTCAGCTATAGGATCTATCATGTATGCCATGGTATGTACTCGGCCAGATGTCTCTTTTGCTTTGAGCATGACAAGTAGATATCAGTCTGATCCAGGTGATAGTCACTGGACTGCTGTCAAGAGTATTCTTAAGTACTTGAGAAGAACTAAAGATACATTCTTGATATATGGAGGCTCGGACGAAGATCTTGTTGTAAATGGTTACACGGATGCAAGTTTCCAAACTGATCAAGATCAGATGCAGTCACAGTCTGGGTATGTGTTCATTCTGAATGGAGGTGCGATAAGTTGGAAGAGTTCTAAGCAAAGCACGATAGCTGCATCTACAACAGAAGCCGAGTATATTGCTGCATCAGATGCAGCCCAAGAGGCTGTTTGGATCAAGAAGTTCATCGAAGAACTTGGTGTCGTTCCTAGCATAGTGAATCCTGTGAGCCTCTTGTGTGACAACAATGGGGCAATATCACTTGCTAAGGAACCTAGTGTGTCACAGAAATCCAAACATATACTTCGGCGTTTTCACTACATAAGAGAAGTCATCTCAAGAGGAGATGTGAAGATATGCAAAGTTGCGTCTGAAGACAATGTTGCCGATCCACTAACAAAAGCTCTTTCACAAGCTGTACATGATGGTCATACTAGGTCCATGGGTATTAGATACATTTGAAGATTGGACTTAGGGCAAGTGGGAGATTGTTAGAGATTGTGCCCTAAGCCAATGTTGGATTGTGTAAACAATCTTCTTAAGTCATTAATAAAGACTTATTTTATCATATATATTTGTATGTTAGTATTTATGATAATGTATCCATGAATTAATTGTGTAATTCTAAATTTCCCTAGTCGATTGTTATTATGGGAATAATAACAAACTAAGACTAGTGTGAGTGATAATGGATATTCATAAGATGAATATAGTGTATACAGATACAGATTATACTCACGGGCAATGTGTTAGAGAACATGTTGCTGGAGACCCACTATAAGATCAAGTTCATGGTCACGTGTCACAACTGATCTTGATTATAGTAGTGTCATCAGCTGATTCCTTTGACCTGAGGTCACCATGGATTCCGGGATGAATTCATGTTGTGCTTTGACGCAGTCAAACGCTGCTTGTAACAGAGTAGTTATAAAGGCTGTGGTTGGGTACAATATGACTCATGCTTAGGGATGTGAGTGACAGATATGGGATTTTGTCCCTCTCTAACAAGAGAGCGATATCACTGGGCCCCTCGATAAGTAAGACTGTTAAATGCATGGCTGTGCTCAAATAATTGATAAGAGTATCAATTGATTTGTCTGAACAGTTTACTTTGAGATCGAGAAAGCATATGATTAATTATATAAGATTGACAAGTGTACCATGTCTTATGATTAATCATGATATCAAAGAGACAAAAGGGAATATGACATTCTATAAATAGGTATTGGATCATTCCAATCATGTTAATTGGGTAGTCATAATGGCTTGCTAGAGTCCGCTTGTGATCTATAAGGACATTATGGTAATTTCCTTATTGCCAATTAATATGAACCTATGGGGTCACACACAAAGAGCAAAATGAAGTCCATCTTATCGGGGATAAATTATTATTAGATAATAATTTATGAATGAGAAAGGGAATAAATATATATATAGTGATATATATTTATATATGTATATAAATATTAATATGATTAATATTGCATAAAGTATGCTACATATTATAATTCAATTATATAGAGATATAATTAATTATAATATTAAATATACATATGTGCATGATGGAGAATGGAGGTAATTTAATATTAATTGAGAATTAATATTAAGTTGTGTGGGTCAATTTATAATTATAATTAATAGGAGTATTAAGTTATAATTATAATTAAGACTAAAGGTTATATAAAATAAAACATAACCTAACCCTAACACATTAGAGAATTCGGCAGCCACACCAAGAAAAGAGCTAGCCGAAATTCTCCTCTCCAAGCCAAGAGAAAGTTTGTTTTTCTGCCTCTCTCTCAATCGAAGAATTGTTCTTCAATCCCGGCGCTAGCACGCGGTGGATCAATTGCTCCGTGTGGATCAACTGTAGAGGGAAGCTACTTTGGTTCCTTTTGATCCAATCCTATAAGAATTAAGAGGTAATTATTTAACCTTTCCTTCCAATTCAATGCAATATACATGGATCCTTGGCGGGGATTAATCCGTTTTTCTTTCCGCTGCGTATTTATTTTGGCGATTAATTCCCTTCAGTACCATCAAGCCTATGCTATGATAACAACTCTAAACGAGATGTTTCAGGAGCAAGCTCGTCAGGAAAGGTACCTGACCAATAAGGCATTCCACTCTTGTAAGATGGGGGCCGGGATATCTTTGAGCGCACACGTGCTCAAGATGAAGGGCTATTTGGACACTTTGGCCCATCTCGGATCGCCTATCTCTCAAGAGCTGGCGGTGGACACAATCCTTGCATCCTTGCCGGATTGTTATGATCAGTTCATCCTAAACTACAATATGTAAGGGATGAACCGTACTGTCAGTAAGCTGCATGGGATGCTTAAGCTCACCAAGCAGTCGATCAAAAAGACTCCGCCGGTGCTGCTGGTCAACAAGGGGAACCCCCCTGTTGCCAAGGGTAAGGCCAAGGAAAAGGCCAAAGCCAAGGCTAAGAAGGCCAAGGCCCAACCCAAGGTCCAGCAGAAGGCAGGTCCTGAAGATGTCTGTTTCGGGTGTAGATAGGTGGGCCATTGGAAGAGATCGTGTCCCAGGCTGATGGGAGAGCAAAGAAGGGGCCAAGGTGCGTCCTCTTCAGGTATTTATGTTATAGATATTAACCTTACTGTTTCAACATCCTGGGTATTGGATACTGGATGTGGTTCTCACATTTGTTGCAATGTGCAGGGACTTAAGAACAGAAGGTCATTAGGTTCGGGAGAGGTGGACTTACGGGTTGAAAATGGAGCAAGGGTTGCTGCCATAGAGATCGGCGAATATCACCTTGTGATGCCCAGTGGATTGGTTTTAATTTTAGAACATTGTTACTTTGTACCTGCTATATGCAGGAATATTATTTCTGTATCAATGTTGGATATTTCTGGATTTAATTTTACTTTTCTAACGGTAGAATTTCAATATCTAGAGAGGGATTATTTTATGGAGATGCTCTATTAAATAATGGCCTATATATCCTGGACTTAAATGAAACCAATCATATCTATAACATAAACACTAAAAGGGTTAAGCCTAACGAACTTAATCCTGTCTACCTATGGCATTGTCGTGTCGACCACATAAATGAGAAGCGCATTGCTAGACTTCACAAAGCTGGAGTCCTAGGGTCATTTGACTTGGAGTCAATTGATACATGCGAATCATGTTTACGAGGCAAGATGACAAAGGTGCCTTTTAGCAAGAAGGCTGAAAGGGCCACTGGCTTATTGGACCTAATACATTCAGATGTATGTGGACCTATGAGTGTAGCGACTAGAGGTGGGCATCTGTACTTTGTCACGTTCACGGACGATTTCAGCAGATATGGCTATGTCTATCTAATGAAACACAAGTCTGAGACCCTTGATAGGTTCAAGGAATTTAGGAATGAGGTACAGAAACAGCTAGGTAGGAATATCAAAACCCTTCGGTCAGACCGAGGTGGTGAATATATGAGCCTAGAGTTTGACTCATACTTGAGAGAGCATGGAATAGTTCCACAGCTCACTCCTCCCGGAACACCATAATGGAATAGGGTGTCCGAACGGAGGAACAGGACCCTGTTGGACATGGTCCGCTCAATAATGAGTCAAGCCTCTCTCCCAATTAGTTTCTGGGGACACGCCCTTGAGACAGCAGCTCTTATCTTAAATAATACTCCGACTAAGGCAGTGGAAAAGACCCCATATCAGATATGGACGGGCAAGGAGCCCAATGTGTCATTCCTAAGGATTTGGGGATGCGAAGCACATGTCAAGAGATTGACTAGTGGCAAGCTGGAGCCCAAAACCGATAAATGCCTGTTTGTGGGCTACCCTAGGGAAACCAAAGGGTATTACTGTTGGAAATGCCCTAGTCCCGAGGCATTGGTCCTTGTATTTGTACCATACATTTATTGGATTTATGTGTTGTACTTATTTGTGTCATTAATAAAGGCATCAATTCATTTATTATATTTATCTTGTGCAGTATAGAAAATGAAGTATCCAATGGACATATCTATATCCATGACGACTAGTGTCATGCACTTAGCAGTAAGACCGTGGATAGGGTTAACGATATGACCATAAATAGATCCGTAGTCTGTTCCAGTCATGGGAATGAATGGAACAACAGACTATCATTAACCTGGTTGTATGGCGGTGTCTTACCGGTCATTGGACATGGAATGTCAACCAAGTTAATGGGTATATGCCTGGGAGCATGGTACTGGATAGATCCACTAAACGAGTAATCCACATGGTATGGTATCACAATGGATTCTCGTGTAGTACTTGTATGGATCCTTTGACCTGACCATATGATGGTGTTACATGTGAAGTCGCATACTTAGGGGTACGCCTAAAGGGCCTGTAATAGGGTGCCAAGTATGGGTGCTTTCGGGTATGTCACTGAACATAGTAGCACTATGGATATGCAGAAGGGATTTGTCACTCAGTAACCAACTGAGAAGATATCACCGGCCTCTTGATGAATGTGACTGATAAGAGTGTGGTCACACCCAAACAAGTTGGAACTTGTTTGTGAGCATCAGTACATTCGGGATCAAGTTAATGTCCGAACACAAAAGAAGGTGATCAATCCATGCCTCTGTGTTGGACACCGATATCAATGACATGGGATGTACAAGTTTTAACTACAGGGTTATGATATCAGTTGGACTGCCATCTCCATCTTAATTGGGGGCTGCAGTGGCTTGCTAGAGCCCAACTGCAGTCTGCGGGCCAAAGGCCCGCTGCCAACATAAAGATGGGCCTACAGGATCGTACACATAGAACGATAGAATGCAGACTTAAGGAATAACATGTATACTTGGAGTATACACTGTGGAGGGAGAAGCATGTATATATTAATTATATTATAAGGATCAATTGGATTGGTCATAATAATAAAATTAATATATTCTATTGGCTCTTCATAATTAATTGGATTAATTATGAAATTATTTCCTAGGTGGAAATATTCATATGTATGGGTTTACATATGATTTTATTTTGTGTAGAGTTAATTTTAATTTGATGGATTAAATTAAATGTCAAACTAATTTTAATTTAGATGTAAATAATATATTACTTGGAGTAATATATTAAATACATGGGTATATTAAAATTGGGCTTGAAATTAATTTTAACCAGAATAATTAAAATTAGACTGGGCCTAAATTAAAACATGGAAGCCCGCACAAAATAGAAAAGAGCCAAGATGGGCCTGAATCCACTTGAAGGATTCGGCCAACCCTAGGTATAAATACCTAGGGTTAGAAAAATTCGGCCAACTCAAGCATTAGTAAGCCTAGCCGAAATTTCCTAGCTCCCCTCTCCATTGGTTTTGGTTTTTCCGACGCTAGCACGTGTTGCATTCGCCAAGCGTTCGTGTACGTGAGAGTGGAGGAATTCTAAATTGAGTTCTGCAGTCATCATCCGTCTCTGAAAGAGATTTTTCTGGTATGAAATTTTAATCTCTTTCTATTTAATTTTATGTTTTTCAATTTCCACTTCAATTGCTCCTGGGACTGGATTTGAGAAAATCACCGCGTTCTTCCACTTTTATCGGGTGATTTCCGGTGAAAAATCCCAACAGTGGTATCAGAGCGGGCTTTTGATCTGTGGAAATTGATTAATTTGGTGGAATCCCTGTTTTGAAATTGGATGTTTTTGATTGGGATTCTTGGTATGGGTTTTATTATTTTTCCCATATGTTTTATGCAATGAAAATTAAATTTGCATATAGGTTTATGTTAGTTTAATTTTATTGTGTATTTTGTAATTCTTGGTGAATTGCTATGGATGGTGATTGGTTGTTATATTTTTTTTTATTTATTCTGTTTATAAAAAAATAAAAAAAAAATCGGCCTCCCGGCGGCGGCCGCCGCACGCGGCGGGAGTCGCGGCGGCAGCCGCTACCGCAGCAGCTGGCAGCCGCTAGGCGGCTGCAGCGGGCCGGGCCCAGTGTTTTGGATTTTGCGGGTATTTGGTTCCGGGGCCCATTTTGGAATTTTAATTGGTTTTAAAATTCGTGTGTTTAAATTTATGTAATTTAAATGCGTATGGTTTCTTGGATGATTTAATTTCGTTCATGTGATATTAGTTTTGGAAATTAATATGGTTAATGGAAATTGGTTCGGGTAATTTTGGCACAATTACTCGGACGGCTAAATTGGACCCATGGTTTCCCAATTCCAGTGGGAGCAGTTGGACTGCCTGGGCTGGAGGCCCAAAGCCCGTTAAGGGTTAGAACCATGGTGGGCCAAAATTGGCGATTTCCTAATAATGGCTTTGACATAATTTAAATGGGCTTAAATCATGCATTTTGACATGCTTTTGAATTATATGTATTGGATGCATATGTATGGTTGAATGAATGTATGATTGGATGCTATTGGGCCTTTTACGAGTTGGGTTGTATTTTTCTTTTGGGTAAATAAGGCCTGCGTGTCGTTTTCTTTTAATGTAATTTTATTTTATTTAAGTCATATATTATAAAATTTGTAAAAGAAGAAGCCCATGGAGTGGTGAGCCCAATTGGAGGTGCAAGCCCTAATGGAGGTGCAAGCCCAAATTGGAGATGCAAGCCCAGAAGGAGAAGATGGAGGCCCACCTAATATGTATTTCTATTATAGGTTTACTAGAATTATATTAGGATGTAATATAGGCCCATAGCAGTCCATTTTAATTTTATTTAATCATTTTATATATTCTCTTGCATGTATGAATGTATGTTATATGTAGCTCTTTCACCCGCTTTATGTATGTAAGCCGTTATAATTGAATCTAATAACCAAATGGAAATTACTAAGTCGCTTAAAAGTGCTTCCCTCATCCAAAACCGAATCGAAGTGGGAATAGGCCAGTTGTAGACCATGCCCTCACAAGATGCACTGGAGTATTGTCACTTTGTATTGGGTTAGAGTATGGGATACTCTAACACTTGGATAGAGGTTTTGACTTAGCATGGGTAGTAGGATTCTCCTAGCCCTAAGCACAGATGGGTAAGTGCCAACAAGCCCATCAAACCGAGAGTCCCTAGGTTGGGATTGGACGGCGTTCCTACCTAAATAGTTAAGGTGTAGTTGTACCAAACCCTCGTTTGGCTATATCTTAATGAAATATGGATCTCGGCCCATGAGCCCAACAACTCGGTTAAATTAATAACTTGATTCATTATTAATTTTATATGGGAACAACAAAGCAAAGCCCTTTATTAACACTCTAAATGTTTTTCTGTGTAGAAACACCCAAATGGCAAACACTAATACCTTATCACTGCGATCGATTCTTGAGAAGGACAAGCTTTCCGGTCCTAACTTTTTAGACTGGTCTAGGAACTTGAGGATAGTTCTAAGACAAGAGTCAAAAGAGTATGTGCTGGAAAGGCCTGTGCCGGCTGCGCCTCAGGGACGTAATCCGACGGCTGCATAGCTAGCGGAATACGAGGCGCACGTCAAGGACAACTGGGATGTGACGTGCCTTATGTTGGCGTGCATGGTCCCCGAACTGCAAAAACAGTTTATGGACCATCAAGCCTATGCTATGATAACAACTCTCAATGAGATGTTTCAGGAGCAAGCTCGTCAGGAAAGGTACCTGACCAATAAGGCATTCCACTCTTGTAAGATGGGGGCCGGGACATCTGTGAGTACTCACGTGCTCAAGATGAAGGGCTATTTGGATACTTTGGCCCGTCTCGGATCGCCTATCTCTCAAGAGTTGGCGGTGGACACGATCCTGGCATCCTTACCGGATTCTTATGATCAGTTCATCCTAAACTATAATATGCAAGGGATGAACCGTACTGTCAGTGAGCTGCATGGGATGCTCAAGCTTACTGAGCAGTCGATCAAGAAGACTCCGCCGGTGCTGCTGGTTAACAAGGGGAACGCTCCTCTTGCTAAGGGTAAGGCCAAGGCCCAACCCAAAGGCCAGCAAAAGGTAGGTCCTGAGGACATCTGTTTCGGGTGCAGACAGGCGGGCCATTGGAAGAGATCGTGTCCCAAGCTGATGGGAGAGCAGAGAAGGGGCCAAGGTGCGTCCTCTTCAGGTATTTATGTTATAGATATTAACCTTACTGTTTCAACATCCTGGGTATTGGATACTGGATGTGGTTCTCACATTTGTTGCAATATGCAGGGACTTAAGAACAGAAGGTTGCTGGGGTCGGGAGAGGTGGACTTGCAGGTCGGGAATGGAGCAAGGGTTGCTGCCATAGAGATCGGCGAATACCACCTAGTGATGCCCAGCGGATTGGTTTTAATTTTGGAACATTGTTACTTTGTACCTGCAATGTGCAGGAATATTATTTCTGTATCAATGTTGGACATGTCTGGATTTGAATTTTCTATTATAAATGGTCGAATTTCAATATCTAGAAAGGGGTTATTTTATGGAGATGCTCTATTAAATAATGGCCTGTATGTCCTGGACTTAAATGAAACCAATCACATCTATAACATAAACACGAAAAGGGTTAAGCCTGACGAACTTAATCCTGTCTACCTATGGCATTGTCGTCTTGGCCATATTAACGAGAAGCGCATAGCTAGGCTTCACAAAGCTGGAGTTCTAGGGTCTTTTGACTTGGAGTCGATTGATACATGCGAATCATGTTTAAGAGGCAAGATGACAAAGGCGCCCTTTAGCAAAAAGGCTGAAAGGGCCACTGGCTTGTTGGACCTAATACATTCAGATGTATGTGGACCTATGAGCGCAGCGACCAGAGGTGGGCATCTGTACTTCGTCACGTTCACGGATGATTTCAGCAGATATGGCTATGTCTATCTGATGAAACACAAGTCCGAGACCCTTGATAGGTTCAAGGAATTTAGGAACGAGGTACAGAACCAGCTAGACAGGAATATCAAAGCCCTTCGGTCGGACCGAGGCGGTGAGTATATGAGCCTAGAGTTTGACTCATACTTGAGAGAGCATGGAATAGTTCCACAGCTCACTCCTCTCGGAACACCACAATGGAATGGGGTGTCCGAACGGAGGAATAGGACCTTGTTGGACATGGTCCGCTCAATGATGAGTCAAGCAACTCTCCCAATTAGCTTCTGGGGACACGCCCTCGAGACAGCAGCTCTCATTTTAAACAATACTCTGACTAAGGCAGTGGAAAAGACCCCATATCAGATATGGACGGGCAAGGAGCCCAATGTGTCTTTCCTAAGGATTTGGGGATGCGAAGCACATGTCAAGAAATTGACTAGTGGCAAGCTAGAGCCCAAAACCAATAAATGCCTGTTTGTGGGCTACCCTAGGGAAACCAAAGGGTATTACTTCTACAACCCCGCCGAGAACAAGGTGTTCGTGGCAAGGAAGGGGGTCTTTCTGGAAAAGGAGTTCCTTTCCAAGAAAGATAGTGGGAGCAACGTTGAACTCAGGGAAGTTCAAGGTCCACAAGCTCCTGAAGAGGATAGCTCAGAGGCCCAAGTGGAGCTTCCACAAGTGGAGGCACCGACCCAGGCCACACAAGAACCTAGAAGGTCTGGTAGGGATCGTCGGGAACCGGAGAGGTATGGTTTCCTCGTCACCGATAATCAAACTCTTCTCATCTGGGATGAAGAAGAACCTAAAACCTACCAAGAGGCTATGGCTAGCCCACAGTCTGCAAATTGGCGTAAAGCCATGGAAGCAGAAATGCAATCTATGTATGATAACCAAGTTTGGAACTTGGTTGATCCACCTCCGGGTGCTAAGGTTATAGGTTGCAAGTGGTGCTATAAGTTGAAAGCTGATAATACCTTCAAGGGGCGTCTGGTTGCGAAAGGTTTCAGACAAGTCCATGGGATAGACTATGATGAAACTTTCTCACCAGTAGCCATGCTCAAATCCATCAGGATACTGCTGGCCATAGCCGCATGGTATGACTATGAGGTATGGCAGATGGATGTCAAAACCGCTTTCCTTAATGGGAAGCTACTCGAGGATGTGTACATGACACAACCTGAGGGTTTTGTCGATCCTAAGTATCCGGGAAGGGTATGCAAACTTCAAAGGTCCATTTATGGACTGAAGCAAGCATCCCGTAGTTGGAATCTAAGATTCAATGAGGCTATAAAGGAATATGGCTTCATACAGAATCTGGATGAGCCTTGTGTGTATAAGAGGACTAGTGGGAGCATTGTCACATTTTTGGTACTGTATGTAGACGACATCCTACTCATTGGAAGCGACATACCTACACTGCAAGGGGTAAAGCAGTGGCTGAGTAAGTGCTTCGCAATGAAGGACTTAGGCGAAGCTAAGATGATCCTAGGGATCAGGATCTATAGGGATAGATCAAATCGGCTTCTGGGCCTAAGTCAGGCTTCGTACATTGACAAAGTTCTGAAAAGATTCAGCATGGACCGGGCCAAGAAAGGTTTCTTGCCAATGGGCCATGGGCTGAAACTTAGTAAGAAGAACTGTCCTAAAACAAGGGAGGACAGGGAGAACATGAAATTGGTTCCATATGCCTCGGCTATTGGATCAATTATGTACTCCATGTTGTGTACGAGACCTGATGTCGCCTTTGCACTGAGTATGACGAGCCGATACCAGCAGGATCCCGGGGAGGATCACTGGAAAGCTGTCAAGGCAATCCTCAAGTACCTTAACCGGACTAAGGATAGCTTCTTGGTGTATGGTGGTCAGGAAGTGTTATCAGTTACTGGGTATACTGATGCAAGCTTCCAGACTGACCAAGATGAGTACCAATCGCAGTCAGGGTATGTATTCTTGCTGAATGGTGGTGCTGTAAGCTGGAGGAGCTCAAAGCAACCAACCATAGCGGACTCTACAACAGAAGCTGAGTACATCGCCGCGTGTGATGCAGCTAAGGAAGCTGTGTGGATGAAGAAGTTTATCACTGAGTTGGGAGTAGTGCCAACTATTCAGGACCCAGTCGATATCTTCTGTGACAACAATGGGGCCGTCGCACAAGCTAAGGAGCCCCGGTCACACAAGAACACAAAGCACGTGCTCAGAAAGTTTCACCTCATACGAGAAATCGCGGAGAGAGGTGATATTGCATTGCACAGAGTGGACACCAAGGATAATGTCGCAGATCCATTGACCAAGGCGCTGGCCCAGCCCAAGCACGAGGGTCATACTAGATCTATAGGGATTAGGCCCATGCCTAGTTGGAACTAGTGCAAGTGGGAGATTGTTGGAAATGCCCTAGTCCCGAGGCATTGGTCCTTGTAGTTGTACCATACATTTATTGGATTTATGTGTTGTACTTATTTGTGTCATTAATAAAGGCATCAATTCATTTATTATATTTATCTTGTGCAGTATAGTAAATGAAGTATCCAATGGACATATCTATATCCATGACGACTAGTGTCATGCACTTAGCAGTAAGACCGTGGATAGGGTTAACGATATGACCATAAATAGATCCGTAGTCTGTTCCAGTCATGGGAATGAATGGAACAACAGACTATCATTAACCTGGTTGTATGGCGGTGTCTTACCGGTCATTGGACATGGAATGTCAACCAAGTTAATGGGTACATGCCTGGGAGCATGGTACTGGATAGATCCACTAAACGAGTAATCCACATGGTATGGTATCACAATGGATTCTCGTGTAGTACTTGTATGGATCCTTTGACCTGACCATATGATGGTGTTACATGTGAAGTCGTATACTTAGGGGTACGCCTAAAGGGCCTGTAATAGGGTGCCAAGTATGGGTGCTTTCGGGTATGTCACTGAACATGGTAGCACTATGGATATGCAGAAGGGATTTGTCACTCAGTAACCAACTGAGAAGATATCATCGGCCTCTTGATGAATGTGACTGATAAGAGTGTGGCCACACTCAAACAAGTTGGAACTTGTTTGTGAGCATCAGTACATTCGGGATCAAGTTAATGTCCGAACACAAAAGAGGGTGATCAATCCATGCCTCTGTGTTGGACACCGATATCAATGACATGGGATGTACAAGTTTTAACTACAGGGTTATGATATCAGTTGGACTGCCATCTCCATCTTAATTGGGGGCTGCAGTGGCTTGCTAGAGCCCAACTACAGTCTGCGGGCCAAAGGCCCGCTGCCAACATAAAGATGGGCCCACAGGTTCGTACATATAGAACGATAGAATGCAGACTTAAGGAATAACATGTATACTTGGAGTATACACTTTGGAGGGAGAAGCATGTATATATTAATTATATTATAAGGATCAATTGGATTGGTCATAATAATAAAATTAATATATTCTATTGGCTCTTCATAATTAATTGGATTAATTATGAAATTATTTCCTAGGTGGAAATATTCATATGTATGGGTTTACATATGATTTTATTTTGTGTAGAGTTAATTTTAATTTGATGGATTAAATTAAATGTCAAACTAATTTTAATTTAGATGTAAATAATATATTACTTGGAGTAATATATTAAATACATGGGTATATTAAAATTGGGCTTGAAATTAATTTTAACCAGAATAATTAAAATTAGACTGGGCCTAAATTAAAACATGGAAGCCCGCACAAAATAGAAAAGAGCCAAGATGGGCCTGAATCCACTTGAAGGATTCGGCCAACCCTAGGTATAAATACCTAGGGTTAGAAAAATTCGGCCAACTCAAGCATTAGTAAGCCTAGCCGAAATTTCCTAGCTCCCCTCTCCATTGGTTTTGGTTTTTCCGACGCTAGCACGTGTTGCATTCGCCAAGCGTTCGTGTACGTGAGAGTGGAGGAATTCTAAATTGAGTTTTGCAGTCATCATCCGTCTCTGAAAGAGATTTTTCTGGTATGAAATTTTAATCTCTTTCTATTTAATTTTATGTTTTTCAATTTCCACTTCAATTGCTCCTGGGACTGGATTTGAGAAAATCACCGCGTTCTTCCGCTTTTATCGGGTGATTTCCGGTGAAAAATCCCAACAATTACTTCTACAACCCCGCCGAGAGCAAGGTGTTCATGGCAAGGAAGGGGGTCTTTCTAGAAAAGGAGTTCCTTTCCAAGAAAGATAGTGGGAGCAATATTGAACTCAGGGAAGTTCAAGGTCCACAAGCTCCTGAAGAGGATAACTCGGAGGCCCAGGTGGAGCTTCCACAAGTGGAAGCACCGACCCAGGCCACACAAGGACCTAGAAGGTCTGGTAGGGATCGTCGGGAACCGGAGAGGTATGGTTTCCTCATCACCGATGATCAAACTCTTCTCATCTAGGATGACGAAGAACCTAAAACCTACCAGGAGGCTATGGCTAGTCCACAGTCTGCGAATTGGCGTAAAGCCATGGAGGCAGAAATGCAATCTATGTACAATAACCAAGTTTGGAACTTGGTTGATCCACCTCCGGGTGCTAAGGTAATAGGTTGCAAGTGGTGCTACAAGCTAAAAGCTGATAATACCTTCAAGGGGCGTCTGGTTGCGAAAGGTTTCAGACAAGTCCATGGAATAGACTATGATGAAACTTTCTCACCAGTAGCCATGCTCAAATCCATTAGGATACTAATGGCCATAGCCACATGGTATGACTATGAGGTATGGCAGATGGATGTCAAAACAGCTTTCCTTAATGGAAAGCTACTCGAGGATGTGTACATAACACAACCTGAGGGTTTTGTCGATCCAAAGTATCCGGGAAGGGTATGCAAACTTCAAAGGTCCATTTATGGACTGAAGCAAGCATCCCAAAGTTGGAATCTAAGATTCAATGAGGCCATAAAGGAATATGGCTTCATACAGAATCAAGATGAGCCTTGTGTGTATAAGAGGACTAGTGGGAGCATTGTCATATTCTTGGTACTTTATGTAGATGACATCCTGCTCATTGGAAGCGACATACCTACACTACAAGGGGTAAAGCAGTGGTTGAGTAAGTGCTTCGCAATGAAGGACCTAGGCGAGGCTGAGATGATCCTAGGGATCAGGATTTACAGGGATAGATCAAATCGGCTTCTGGGCCTAAGTCAGGCTTCGTACATTGACAAAGTTCTGAAAAGGTTCAGCATGGACCAGGCCAAGAAAGGTTTCTTGCCAATGGGCCATGGGCTGAAACTTAGTAAGAAACACTGTCCTAAAACAAGGGAGGACAGGGAGAACATGAAATTGGTTCCATATGCTTCGGCTATAGGATCAATTATGTACTCGATGTTATGTACGAGACCTGATGTCGCCTTTGCACTGAGTATGACGAGCCGATACCAGTAGGATCCCGGGGAGGATCACTGGAAAGCTGTCAAGGCGATCCTCAAGTACCTTAACCGGACTAAGGATAGCTTCTTAGTGTAAGGTGGTCAGGAAGTGCTATCAGTTACTGGGTATACTGATGCGAGCTTCTAGACCACCAGGATGAGTACCAGTTGCAGTCTGGGTACGTATTTTTACTGAATGGTGGTGCTGTAAGCTGGAGGAGCTCAAAGCAGCCAACCATAGCGGACTCTACAACAGAAGCTGAGTACATCGCTGCGTGTGATGCTGCTAAGGAAGCTGTGTGGATGAAGAAGTTTATCACTGAGTTGGGAGTAGTGCCAACTATCGAGGACCCAGTCGATATCTTCTGTGACAACAATAGGGCCGTTGCACAAGCTAAGGAGCCCCGGTCACACAAGAACACAAAGCACGTACTCAGAAAGTTTCACCTCATACGAGAAAGCGCGGAGAGAGGTGACATTGCATTGCACAGAGTGGACACCGAGGATAATGTCGCAGATCCGTTGACCAAGGCGCTGGCTTAGCCCAAGCACGAGGGTCATACTAGGTCTATAGGGATTAGGCCCATGCCTAGTTGGAACTAGTGCAAGTGGGAGATTGTTGGAAATGCCCTAGTCCCGAGGCATTGGTCCTTGTATTTGTATTATACATTTATTGGATTTATGTATTACACTATTTGTGTTATTAATAAAGCCATCAATTCATTTATTATATTTATCTTGTGCAGTATATTAAATGAGGTATCCAATGGACATATCTATATCCATGATGACAAGTGTCATGCACTTGGCAGTGAGACCATGGATAGGGTAAACGATATGACCATAAATAGATCCGTAGTCTGTTCCAGTCATGGGAATGAATGGAACGAGAGACTATCATTAACCTGGTTGTATGGCGGTGTCTTACCGGTCATTGGACATGGAATGTCAACCAAGTTAATGGGTACATACATGGGGGCATGGTACTGGATAGATCCACTAAACGAGTAATCCACATGGTATAGCATCACAAGTGATTCTCGTGTAGTACTTGTATGGATCCTTTGACCTGACCATATGATGGTGTTGCATGTGAGGTCGCATACTTAGGGGTACGCCTAAAGGGCCTGTAATAGGGTGCCAAGTATGGGTACTTTCGGGTATGTCACTTAGCATGGTAATGCTATGGATATGCAGAAGGCATTTGTCACTCAGTAGTCCACTGGGAAGATATCACCGGCCTCTTGATGAATGTAACTGATAAGAGTGTGGCCACACCCAAACAGGTGGGAACTTGTTTGTGAGCTTCAGTGCATTCGGGATCAAGTTGATGTTCGACACAAAAGAGGGTGATCAATCCATGCCTCTGTGTTAGACACCGATATCAATGACATGGGATGTACAAGTTTAAACTACAATGTTATGATAACAGTTAGACTGCCATCTCCATCTTAATTGGGGGCTGCAGTGGCTTGCTAGAGCCCAACTGCAGTCTGCGGGCCAAAGGCTCGCTGCCAACATAAAGATGGGCCCACGGGATCGTACACATAGAATGACTGAACACAGATTTAAGGAATCACATGTATACTTGGAGTATACACTATGGAGAGAGAGGTGTATATATGTTAATTATATCATAAAGATCAATTGGATTGATCCTAATAATAGAATTAACATATTCAATTGGCTTTTCATAATTAATTGGATTAATTATGAGATTATTTCCTGGGTGGAAATATTCATATGTATAGGTTTACATATGATTTTATTTTGTGAAGATTTAATTTTAATTTGATGGATTAAATTAATTGGTCAAACTAATTTTAATTTAAATGTAAATAATATATTACTTGGTGTAATATATTAAATACATGGGTATATTAAAATTGGGCTTGAAAATAATTTAAACCAGAATAGTTAAAATTAGACTGGGCCTAAATTAAAAGATGGAAGCCCGCACAGAGTGAAAGGAGCCAAGCTGGGCCTGAATTCCCTTAGGGGAATTCGGCCACCCTAGGTATAAAAACCAAGGGTGAAAATTTCGGCCACCCTAGCACAAAAGAAAGAGATAGCCGAAATTTCCTAGCCCCCTCTCACCATAGTTTTTGTTTTTCCAATGCTAGCACGGGTTGTGTTCGTTAGGCGTTCGTGTACGAAAACGAGGAGGGAATCTAATTTGATTTCTGCAGTCTTCATCCATCTCTTGAAATAGATATTCCTGGTAAGAATTTAATCTCTTTCTATTATAATTTTAAGTTTTACAATTTCCACTTCAATTGCTCCTGGGACTGCATTTGAGGAAATCATCGCGTTCTTCCGCTTTTATCGGGTGATTTCCGGTGAAAATTCCCAACAGCATCTTGATAATCATAATAATTATATAACTTGAGTAAAGGATAATTCGACAACATTTTTGGGGCAAATGGTCTTTAACCCTATTCTTTAAGAGAAATGATCCTAATAATTTTAACCTTACTATAAGAAATCTTGTTGTTATCTTAAATATATTGTATTTCTACAGATCCTGAATGGACAAAAATAGTTTCATAATATTCTCTAGTTTTATTCATGTCTAACTCTATAGGATAAATTCTTGAGGAAAGATGTAATTGACAACTCTAGAAAAATTCTAATTATTTTTATCATAAGAACTTCTTCTGGCTCTAAAACCTTAATGAATTGTCTAAGGTATATACTGACTAATACTTTTTCTTAAGTGAAGTTGAGGAAGAAGGAGAAGGAGCATGTGCAAGGACTGGAGAATAAGTTGATGACTTAATTGCTAAAGAAAAAGGGACTTGAGGACGCAGACTAGGAAAAGAAAAAAAAAGGATGGATAGGAACTAATGGAGAAAATCTATTTGACTTGATTTATTATCTTGACTTTCTATAGAGGCTTTTGCTAAAATATTATTGTTTATATTCATTTTCCTTGTAAAAATTCACGAGATAAAAAGTCTGGTAAGCTGTTATTTTCTCCTTTTATATTTTCAATTTCAAAATCAAAGTTACTCAAAAGAGCTTGCCATCTAGCGAAAATCTGTTTTGAAGTTAAGTTTTTGACATCCTTTTCTAATACTAATTTTATAGATAAACAATCAATTCTAAGTAAAAACCTTTCATGTAAAGATCATCTTCAAACTTTAAAATGCATAAAACAATGCTTAACACTTCCTTTTTAATTGTAGAATAATTTCTTTAAGTTTGATTCTAATAACCTAAATAAAATCTTATTAAATCTTCTTTATCTTTACTAGGTTCTTTTTGTTTAAGTATTCCTTCAAATCCAATATCACTTGCACCCATTTCAACAATAAGATAAGCATCTGGATGAGGGATATTTAAAAAATGAGACTTTTAATATTTTCTTTAATTTTTCTAATTATTTTAGTATGTTCTTCTATCCCAGGTTTTGGATTTTTCTTGAGTCTATTGTATAATGGCTTACATAATTTTTCCAATGTCTTGAAAGAAATCATGAACATAGTTTAAACATCCTAAAAATCTTTGAAGTTGTTTTTTATCTTTAATTTCATCTGAAAATTTATAAGTAAATTCTAAACTCCTATTATTGGGTTTAATGGTCCCTTAATCAATATCATAACCTAAAAATCTTATTTTGGTCTGAACCAGTTTCATCTTAGGTGCTAATACAACTTGTCCATTATTGTGAATAACATTATAAAATTTCTTTAAATGACTCATGTGCTGATCAATAGAAGTTGGGTAAATTAAAACATACTCTATGTAAACAATTGAATAATCACTAATAGGCCTAAAGATATCATTCATAATATTTTGAAATTTAGAAGGCGCATTTTTTAAACCAAATGGCATTACGTTTCATTCATAGTGTCCAAATGACACATTAAATCCTGTTTTATATCTATCTTTCTCTTCAATATGAATTTGCCAAAATCCTGATTTCATATCGGATTTTGAATAAATCTTGGCAGTATAAAGTTTCTTTAACAAATCCCTTTTATTTGGTCTAGGATATCTAATCCATTACAAAACTTTATTTAATAGTTTATAATTTATTACTAATCTTGGTGTTTCTCTTTCAATTTTGACTGCATTCATTACATAAAAGACTAAGCATGACCATGGTGACTTTGAGTCCCTGATTAATCCATTATCTTTTAATTCCTGAATTTCTTTTCTACAAGTTCTTTCTAATTCTTCTTATATATGTATAGATTTAGAATTAGTGGGAATGTTTCTTTCATCAAAATCTTTAATTTAAGGTATAGTTACCATGTGATGTTTTTTGTCCTAAAAGGCGTTAGGAATTGGAGCACATATATTTCTTGAAAACATTTCTCCAATTTTTTTAATTTTTTGTTTAACATTCTAATTGTATCTCTATCCTTTTTTCTGCTATCTTTGAAGTTAAAAATTCTATTTGTTTATCTTTATTTTGGATCAAATTAATACTACTTTCTAATTGACTAATTCTTTTAGGTAACATTGGAAAACCAAATTTAAAGAAAATTTCTTTATCAAGAATTCTTGTCCTAATTCCATTATCATAAACTTGAAAGGGTAATAAAGGGAGTTTCTAAAATTCCTCCTGAATCTAGATTCTTAACTAAAACCAAATAAGTCTTAAAACAATAACTTTTATTGCAAATTTTTGTCTTAGGTAATTTATAATGAATTATTAATTTTGATCCATTTGTTGCGCTTAATCTTTTTGAATTTTTTTTATAATAGGCTGTTGGACTTAATCCTTCTTGAATACAATTTTGATTAGCTTATGTATCTATGAGGGGTAGTGTTTGTAAATGATATTCATCTTGAACAACTGTATCCAGCTTTACGTACCATTTTTTATAGTTTACTCTATTAATAATATTAATATATTCTTTATCAGGATCCTGTATATCTTTCCCAAAATTTAATTCTTTAATTATTTTCACTTGATGATGGAATATTGTTTTTCTGTAATATATTACTCAATCCTATTTTAAAATTTTCTTCTTTTAAAACTCGAACTCTATTTTCTAATTACGGAATCCTATTTCCTAATTGCTTCAACTGTTTCATTTCTTTATTAAGATTTCTAATTTCTTTCGGAAGATCTTGAATAGAACTTTCTTTTAATGCATTAAATCTATTATATATTTCTTTAAGATTATATGGTTTAAAATTTTTACTTTCTTTTCCTATAATATTTTTTTAACTTTTGTAGGTATTCTTTTTTATCTTCTGGTTTTTCAATTTTTTCTATCATATCTAAAAAGAATCCTTGTTCATTTCTTAACATATTCACATTATCCTTATTCAGTTTCTAACTCGTAATCACTTACCTTATTTAAATCATTCTCTGCAAAATTTGAATTTTTTCTACTGGATTCTGAGGATTCATTAATCATTATTTTTATAATTTCATTTTTCAAGTCTTCGGATATATATAAATTATTTATTTTATTTTTTACTCTACAATCTCTTGAATAATGTCCTTGGTTTCCACATTTATAACAAATTACTATATCTTTATTTTTCTATAATTCATATGTTTTCCTTTCTTATATCTATTCTTAACTGGTTCTTGAGGTTTTTCTTGAAATTTCATTTTTCCTTTCTGAGGTTTATAATTATAATAATTTTTCTTATAACCATATCTCTTTCTCTTAGTTTTAATTCTATTCTTCGATGAAGGTGCTTTTATTTGTTCATATCCATATCGTTGAAATGCCCATTAATTGCTTTTTCTGAAAATAATTGAATACTATCATGTTCTTGATTTATAACTATAGTTTGCTCTGCAGTTTTAATTAAATAATCTGTTAGAAATTCAAATGTTCCTATTGAATATAAGTCATGTTTGGTTCTTGGAATAGAGGGGGAATAGAATATAAGTCATGATTACATGTGGAATATCTATTCTAATATTTGGTTCAATATTTTGCCATGGAATAGTTATTCATTTTCACATGGAATAGTCATTTTTCCCCCATTTTTTTTTATTTTTCCTTGATATTCTGTTTTCATTTTTTTTTTCGTTTTTTCTAATTTTTTCGGTTTCTTATTTTTTTATCTGTTTCTCTTTGTTTTACTCAATTTTATCTGTTTTTTCTTCATTCTATCTCTTTTTTTTTCTGTTTTCGTTGTTTGATTTTTCTTCTTTGTTAACCTGTTTTCACCAAGTTTTCTTTATTTTTTTTCATTTTATTATGACATATTCCATATATTATTCTAGCATTGAACCAAACATTGGAATAGGATATGAAAATGAATAACTATTCCATTCCCCTTCTATTCCATTCCATGGAATAACTATTCTATTCTCACCATATTCCATTCCATGAACTAAACATGACCATATAATACTAATATTATCCTTAGGGATAGTCCAATCAAAAAAATAATTTTCTATTTTAATAATATTTGTTTCCATGGAATTCATATCCAAACTATTAATATTATCTTCTGTTCTAGAACCAGAACCTAGTTCTCTATTGGAGAAAATCCTTAGCAATCTATCCATTCCAAATTTATAATTATTGGGTTTAATAAGAAATAATCAACAATTAAGATTAAACCTGTTGTTGATGATGGGACCACCCAGTCTATCGGGATCACCTTGGCTCTCCTTGGTCTTTCTTCTAGCTGACCAATGACCTTTATGGCTAACCATCATTTCAACAACAGCAAACTTTACCTTCATTGTTAATTTTCTACTTAAACTTAATAGTCATAAATTTGAGAATGTTAAATTGTAAGTTTTTAACCCCAATACCTCTACCGGCTCTGATACCAAAACAGAAAGGTTACATATAAATTAAATATTATATATATATATATATGTATATAACTAAAGCAAAATGAGCAGTTGCAATTAAAATTCGATTGCAATTGGATTGCAAAATATTCCAATTGATCCCTCTAGCCTCGCTACGTTTAAACATTTTCAATAATGTCAGCATGATGGAATTAAATGACAATGTTTCAGTATTCTAAAGATTTTAAGGTATACAATCCCTCTTTTCCATGCCTCGATTTCCATTTCTTCTTCTTTTTCTCTTCATTCACTTTCTCTTTTTTATCTTCTCTCTAAACATGCATCATGATGCCTGCTTCTTCCTTCACTTCATGTTTCCTCTCTACACTGATCTCTTCTTCTGTTTCTCTCCTTCTCTTCTCTTTATTTGTGGATTGATGATTGCTGTTTCCATTCTCTACTAGAGGACTACTGCAATGTTTTTGTGCTCTCCTACCTTCCTATTACAAATTGGTAAATGTTTTTTTGCCTTCCTTTATGCTTCTTTGATTCACACTTTACCCTTCTCACTTAATTTTTTCCTTTTTGCGTTCATCCTGTTTCCGGTTCCAATTGTCTCCATGTTCGATTGCTACTTTAATTACTCCAAACTTTCAATTTCCAATCGGAATCGGAGCACATCAAAATCAATGAACGAGGTTTACCCCATTGCATTCATTGATGAACAGCATCTTAGATGTTTGAGATTTATCAAAGTTTTTCTCCATTACAATACAGATTGATCAATGAGGTTTACCCTCCTACTTTCATCCATGGACAATGGTCTTAATTATCTGAGATTTCTCAAATTTTTTATCCATTTTTTTGTGCAAATCGCACTTAATTCTTACCAGAGTGATGAGGTTTTGTCAAAAAATTACTTTGTCTTTTGTTACTTCAACTATGCTGATGAGGGTTTTTTTTTTGTTTTTTTCATTTTATGCCAATGTTGTAGCCAATGATCTACTCTTGGTGCGAAACAGAGAGGTTAAGAGGATAAAAGTGTTAAAAAGGAAGGGGATGATATTAACGCTGGTGATCGGTGACCGCTTTAATTGTGACCAATGCTTCTAGGTGTTGGGATTCTCCTAGTGTAAAACAAAAGAAAATCACAGTGGAAGTAATATTATTTTACACTCGAATCCGATTACAGGAATAATTATTCAAATTATAGAAGAAGCACAGATTGACTCAATTAGAAAGCATAATAAATTTCATACCTATGTCATCCCCGATTGAGATTGATTACTAGTTCTTTCCTTTACGCAAAAAATCTCAATGTTCACCCACACGAACACCTCTGGAACACGTCTATGTGCTAGCATAGGACAAAAGAGCAGTCTCCCAATTTTCCTAATGTTGGCTGAATTCTCAAGTACTAAGAGAGAGGGGGCCGAAATTTTTTAGTGAGAAAGATGGGAGAGAGATAGGTTTCCTTAGTTAGGAATTCTAATAAAATTAGGTTATATCATTTTCCTTTTATTTCTTTTAATTCCTAATTAGGTATTCTCCATAATAGAAAATCTCCTAAATAGAAATTAAAAGAACCTAAATAAGAAATTAATCAACCAACTTAGTTTTACTTTTCATACAATTAATAAACATACCATATATTTTTTTAAATAGAATCATCCCGTAAATAATTTAGTTTGAGTTCTAGCAAACCATTACAACTACCAAAATAAGATAGAAACATCAATCCTATTGGAGATGTAAACTTTGCAGTTAACTTGATACATGAATGCCAATGATATCGATGTCTTGCAAGAGCCGTGACAATGTCACCCTTTTTAGCTGTAAGGACATTCCTTGATTCCGAATAGACTAAAAAACACAAGTAACGAATCACCTAATGATTACCTTACTTAGGCATGGCTATGCTTTTCTCAGTCTCACTCATCAAGTGGCTAGTGATATCTACTCTTAATTAAGAGAAAAGTAAGTCCCATTACAACACTCACATCCATAGCATGATCATTGACATATGCAATTGTACCCATTCTTGGCACCCTGATAAAGGCCCGTTAGGCATACATTAAAATATGTGAGTTAGCATCTAAGTCTACAATAATATCAGGTCAAAAGGATCCGATATAAGCACTACTAAAGAAACCACCTTTTACATAGGAACCATATGGTGTTCTCATAGTGGATCGATCCAATACCATGTAGTCTCAAATATACCTAAGTTCTTGATTGACATTCCATATCCAATGGTTGGTAAGATACCACAATACAATCAAAACACATGCTAGTCTTTAGTTAAAATCATTCATATGATTTAACAGGCTAGGGATAGATTTATAACTAATGTTATTTTCCTACTCATGACCTTAATGCTCGGAGAACGTTAACGGCATATTGGGATTCTTCTAGTGTAAAACAAAAATTCAAACTACAGTAGAAGTGATTATGCTTTACACTTGAATCTGTTCCAGGAACAAATTGAGCAGATTATGGAATACAAAATCACCAATACTTAAATCATACCTATGGCGTCCCCACAATAAAAACTAATTAAAATCCTTGCTTTGCATGAAGAATCTTTACCCTCATGCACATGGATGCATTTCAAATGGGATGGTGTGCTAGCTCAGGACCGAAAATGAAGCTCTCCCAATTCACACACTTGGCTGAATACTCCTAGGTTTTGGGTGCTGTGGTCAATTTTTAGTCTTAGGGTTAGGGAGAAAAATTTCCTTTTTATACCCACATATAAAATATTAGGTTTAATTAAATTAGGTTTAATTTGTAATTCAATTTAATTAGTTTAATTTAATTTAATTAGATTAAATCATAGCCATATAATTGCATAAATTAAACTTGGTTAATTAAATTAACTAAGCCTTAATTTAATTAATCCATCTCTTAATTATAAATATAAACCATGCATTTATATTAAGAGATTATTTCATCCATTCAATTAACTACACCAAGTAATTAAATCAATAGGTTGAAATAAAATTTCTCCCTTAGTTAATCATATTAATCTTGACTTTACCATAAAGTCTATAAATATAATAAACATCAAGCTCCATATTACATATAACATATATCCAATATATATTATAATTAACTCAATGACAATCTCATCCAGATTTCTTTGTGTATGATCCTGTGGGTTCATCTTATGTTGGCAGTGGACCCAATACCTTAAGGCCCACAGGTTGTAAGTGGGTTCTAGCAAACTATTGTAGCTACCCAATAAGATGAAAACATCAATCTCATGCGAGGCATAAACCCTTTAGTAACTTATACATCCTCTGCCATTGATATCGGTGTCCTATAAACCCTAATCCGAATCTTTAACTAAAAGGTATGATGATTCCTACTTAATTTGGCTATACCATAATATTCTGGTTGAGCTGAACTGGGTGGCAACTCTTGTCACTTTAAATCCATTTTCAGGATCATCCGCTCATAGTGGCTACTCTGCTGGGGATTTAATTTTATAAATATCAAAAAATAAACATTGAAAATGTCTTGTTTAAAATGGGTTTGACTCCTCTGTTTTGTGCCTTTTATTGCATATCACTTATAAACACTTTGCACACACTCTTTTAAGGTACCTTTTTAAACCCCGATGTGCTTTTGAAGTGTCGCCTAAGTTCCTTCTAGTCTTAAGGGCAAGGAAATGGTACATCACTCATAGCCTAGTACGAATCCCTTCATTCGGACCCTTGAGTAGGGATAACTGATGAGTATATTCTTCTATGGGCATCTTGATGTTAACCCTAAGACTATGGACCTGAACCAAATAGGTCGCCATAGTAACTTTCCATAGGATAACCAAAAGAAAAGTTGCATTGGTTATTTTCAGAGAAGTGTTTTTATCACCCCCTATTGGTGGTAAATAAGCCAATTCCTAGGAAAGATTTGTCAACCAACGTTGAGAAATAAGGTTGGAAGGGTGTGCATTCTATGCATGTGCTAATCATTTGTTCCTTGTGCATGAGATCATGAACATTTTCATAATCATTCAAACCATAGATCATTCATTTAAATTATAAATTGCATTAAACAAATTTGTATGTCCTTTTTCACTAACTCCTTTCATGCAGCCATATTCTTTACATGTTATGCGTTTTAATAAATCATACATTCAACAATCATATTGAATGTCATTCACTAACCCTTTTGTGCAACCATATGCATTGCGTGGTTTAAACATATAATCAGTTAAAACTTTAAAACCCTGTATATTGTATACAAAGAATGTGTACCTTTGTCTACATATTCATTTCAAGCATGTAAAACTTCATACACAAAAGATTGTATACATTTCATTAAAACCCATGCATAAATTTCTATGCAATTTTCCATATAAAACCCTTTATGCAAAGATTGTGTGCATTTCATATAGACACCCATGTATAAATCTCTATGCACATTACATTTTGAACCTCGTTGTTATAAGTATAAAATGCTCATATTTTAAGTTGTTTTATCTTTGTAAATATTTGTGTTTGTTAGTTTTTATTAGAATTTCTTGTTCTATGTGATGCTTTTTACGTGTTTTTTTGACATTAGGAGAAGCGGAAATCATTTGGGGAAAGATCGGACGAAAAGCAGATCAAGCGTGCGAAAATTCAATAAAGAAGTGCTGAAAGCACCTATGTCACCGGCACGACTCTACCTGCGTTCAACTTCAGAAAATATTTTGGCCATGGCGTCGGTACAACCGACCCCGTTCTAGCACCCAAAAGACATCTCTCTTCACCAAAAGTCATGTCTCTTCACTCGAAAGTCATATCTCCTCACCCAAAAGTCATGCCTTTATGGAGAGACATCTCTATAAACCATTGTGTTGATTCATCGACTATTTAAAGGGGTGAAAATGTAGCCATTTTAGAGATATAAAGAAAAAGGAGATACCAGAGATATGTAGAAATCAAAGATCAGATTAGAGGAAGAAGAAGTACAAGAAAGATTGAACATAATTTAGGAGTAAAGGATTGAGAAATTCTTACTCTACCTTTTTTATCTTTCTTGAACTCGTTTATGCATACTATTTGGTTTTGTGAACAATGGTTTCTTCTTTTCTATGCTAAGTTATTTTAATTCCTGTGCCAAGTTTTCTTATATTTGGTTTTGATATAAGTTTAATATTGAGAAGTATACTCTCATGTATGCCAAGGATTGAGAAATTCTTACTCTACCTTTTTTTATCTTTCTTGTACTCTTTTATGCATACTAATTGGTTTTGTGAACAATGATTTCTTCTTTTCTATGCTAAGTTATTTTAATATAAGTTCTTGTGCCAAGTTTTTCTTATATTTGGTTTTGACATAAGTTTAATACTGAGAAGTATACTCTTATGTATGCCAAGTATGATTTATATTTTGTTTCTAACGTGATTCTAATATTGAGAAATATATTTTCACGAAAGTTTGCAAGAATTCATAAGTATGATAGTAGATAAGAGATCACCTATTATACTAATCAAGCTGCACTTCAACTTAAGCACATTAGTGTTAATAGAATTGGTTCACTAATGAGAATTAGGAGTCATGTTTAATAAGAATATGTTCAGGTAAATCTATGTATTGTTTGAGAGAAATTACATAGGAAATTAGTTTAACTTGTATAAATAACTTAAACAGAGATTTGAGAATAAGTTCACAAAACACTTATAGTTGTCTTCTTACTCTAATTCGACCCACATTAGGATTAGTTTAATTTAGGAGTAGAATTAGATTAAGAAAAACAAAATTTTTGATTTAAGTGCAAACAAAATCGGAAATCAAAATCCAGTGTGTAATAACAATCATTCCTCATGGGAATAATATCTTTTGTACTATAACAGTAACCGCACACTTATGGGAATTAATCAACAAGTTTTTTATTATAAAATTTTTGCTGTATACTTACGACTTAATGTCGCATGCGCTCACCCTTAGCAAATGTTTTGGCCATGTCGTGGATACATGTTTTCATTAATTTATTTTTTGTTTGTTCTTATTTTTACATGTTTCTGGGTTATTTAGTTTATGTATTATCCAACAAAAGTTTATTTGACTTTGGTTAAGTGCTTCACATATAAATGTCAAATTTTATGATCAATTTGTATATTATTAAGTTGCTTGTAGTTAGTCATTAAGTTTGCTCTACTATGTCTTTTGGATGGTTATCTTCAATATTTTTAGAATTTTTAGTCAAACTTCTAACTCTTCTTAAAATTGGGGATAGAATGATTCAAAATTGGTATCTTTAGATAATGATAGTTTTTGGGAAATTATAACCATAATACACATTTTGCTTTTCAATAATGGATGAGGACACATAAATTAGTTTTATTCATTTAGTTTATCTATTTCTTCTACTCCAATGTCTTTTATGAGATATGAGTATACAAAACACTTTGAAAGAGTGAAGTGTTGAGTAACTGGAGGTACACACCAAAAAGTGCGAGACAATCGTGTAAAAAGGCACTTGACTTAATCAAAGAAAAAGTTATTTTAATAAAAAAAATCTATGGGATGGAGCATAAAATGCACCCATGAGAAAGAAAAAAAAAATCTTCAACAAGTTTTTGGCGCCGTTGTTGGGAATGATTTGATTTATTGTCATTAACAATTTTCAAAAACTTGTTGAAGATTTTCCTACAAGTATACGGTTACTGTTATAGTATAAAAGATATCGTTCCAATGAGGAATGATTGTTATTACACACTGGGTTTCGATTTCCGAATTTGATTGCACTTAAATAAAAAATTTTGTTTTTCTTAATCTAATTCTACTCCTAAATTAAACTAATCCTAATATGGGTCGAATTAGAGTAAGAAGACAACCATAAGTATTTTGCAAACTTATTCTGAAATTTATGTTTAAGTTATTTCTACAATTTAATACTTATTTCTTATGTAATTTCTCTCAAACAATACATAGATTTACTTGAACATATTCTTATTAAACATGACTCCTCATTCTTATTAGTGAACCAATTCTATTAACACTAATATGCTTAAGTTGAAGTGCAACTTGATTAGTATAAAAGGTGATCTCTCATCTACTATCATACTTATGAATTCTTGCAAAATTTCATGAGAATATATTTCTCAATATTAAACTCACGTTAGAAACAAAATATAAATCATACTTGGCATACATAAGAGTATACTTCTCAGTATTAAACTTATGTCAAAACCAAATATAAGAAAAACTTGGCACAAGAACTTATATTAAAATAACTTAGCATAGAAAAGAACAAATCATTGTTCACAAAACCAATTAGTATGCATAAAAGAGTACAAGAAAGATAAAAAAGGTAGAGTAAAAATTTCTCAATCCTTTACTCCTAAATTACGCTCAATCGTTCTTGTATTTCTTCTTTCTCTAATTCGGTCCTTCACTTTTACAAATCTTCGGTATCTTGCTTTTTTTTTCCTTATATGGATATCCCTTTATGCTACAAATTCACCCCTTTAAATAGTAGATGAAACAATACAATGGTTTGTGGAGATGTCTCTCCAGAAAGGCATGACTTTTGGGTGATGATACATGACTTTTGGTTGAAGAGACAGGATTTTTGGGTGAAGAGACATGTCTTTTAGTTGCTGGAATGGGTTTGGTCGTGTCGGTGACATGGCCTAAGAACTTGTTAATGATGAACATAGGCACAGTCACGCCAGTGACATAGGTGCTTTCAGCACTTCTTTGTTGAGTTTTTGCACGATTGATCCACTTTTCGTCCGATCCTTCCCCAAACGATTTCCGCTACTCCTAATGTCATAAAAACACATAAAAAGCATCATATAGAACAAGAAATCCTAATAAAAACTAACAAACATAAATATTTATACAGATAAAACAACATGAAATATGAGCATTTTATGCCCATAACACTCGTACGCAAGTTTGTGTATGTTCCTTTTGAAACTCATGCATAAACTTCTATGCATATTTCATAAAAATCCATACAGACTAGATGCATAAGTTTCTATGTATATCACATGTAAAAGCCTACGTAAATTTCTATACACATTTCACAAAATCATATGCATAAATTTTTATTTATACCACATATAAAAATCTGTGTATAAATTTCTATTCACATTTCACAAAGCCATATGCACAAATTTCTATGCATATCATATCTCATTTAAAAACCTGTGTACAAGTTTCTATACACATTTCATAAACCAATTGCATAAATTTCTATGCATTTTCATGTACACAAAGATTGCGTACACATTTCATAAACCAATCGTATAAATTTCTATGCATTTTCTTGAACACAAAGACTTGTACACATTTCAGAAACCAAATTTCTATGCATTTTAATGTACACAAAGGCTGTGTACACATTTCATAAACCTGTCGCATAATTTTTATATGTTTTCTTGTACACCAAGGATGTATGTACATTTCTTACATTTTACATAAAATCTAGTGTACTTTCACTTGTATAACATCATCTTTATTCCTTCCTTACACCATATAATAACTATTATCACATCTCATATATGCATGCATGTCATATGCCACATGTGTCTACTTTTGCTGTGGTGATTCATATACATCCATTAGGACATTAACATTTCATGTTTAAATTGAACAGTTCCTTTGTGGAAGAGATCGCCCAACAAGTTTCTAGTTAGAAGAGAATTAAAGGTGTCACTTATTATCAAGTGAACAATGCGATGGATATCAGAGGAAAGAAATCAAAGTCAAGAATAACCACAGTTGAGAAAGAGAGTGTATTTGAACCAGTTGTAGAAACGGAAGGGTTTCTAATAGATTCTATTTTATTCTAATCCAATAGTGATACAGAGACAGTTAAAAGTGTTAAAATGGCAACCCCTAGCACACCCAGTATTACTGATGTTCTTAAGGAATACCTATCGTCTCAGGATTTACGAGATATCCTGAAGGTGGAATTAAAAGTTGTTGTAAGGGAGGATGTTGAACACAGTGCTATTAAAGGTAAGAAGGCCACTAAGTCATCTAGGACTACGGATGATCTTGGTACTAAGAGAGTAAAACGGGTGGAAGCTAAGATGGAAAGGAAAATAAAGGCAAAGTATGCTGAAATGGATGAGGTGATTTTTGAGATGAAAAAGAAAGCCAACATCACTTCTAAGAATTGTGTAGATGTTAATACCATGGTAAGTCAAGGGATTGAAAGGTTATGGGTTTCCAAATGGCCACAATCTCACCAACAACATATAGTATATCCGTGTGATGTTGACTGTTGGTGCAATGAAGCAACAATTAATCAATCTCTTTTCAACCACTTTGGTGGAGGTAGCGTTATCCTGGTATAATTCATTACCAGATGAGACCTAGTTGGATTGGGAAAGTTTTCCTATAGCCTTTATAAAGTATTACAGTTTCAATATGAAGATTCAGGTGAAGATGCATGACTTAGAAAGGATAAAGTAGAAGCCAAATGAGTCCTTTGATGAACATTACAATAGGTGGATAGCCAAGATGATCCAATTATAGAATCATTTTGATGAGGATGAGCTTATCTTAGAGATTATTACTAGAAGTAGGGATGTCTATAATCAGGCGATGAAGTTTCAGGAGTTTAGTACTCTTGAGGATGTTTACAATGGCAAGCCAAGTTAAGATGGATGAAAGTGATAGACAGTCAACAAGCTATAAAGGCAGAAGTTATGGTTCCAGGTATAAAACTATCAGTTCATCTAGTGCAGGTAGTAGTTCTAGTTCTATAAGTAAAGGTTCATAGCCAACAATAGAAACACATCATATTAAGGTGGCTGCAGTATCCAAACAGCCTGAACAAGAAAGGAAACTTGGAAATTTAGGGATTTCTCCTTGGGTTATGTCTTTATCCTTAATTTTTGCTTAATGTAGAAACAGAGGTTTGTTATCTTCATTGAAGCCTTTTGAAAAGCCCGTTAAAGAAGATAAAGATAATTTCTGTTACATACTATGTAACAGTTGGTCACAGAACTAACAACTGTTACAAATTAAGGGATGCAACATAGAGGTTGATTAATTAAAGGAAATTTGTTGAGCCTACTAAGTGGGAGCACGGGTTTTCCTAACCTTTGTGATGAGAGTCCTATGTTACATGTTAAGCAGACGAACGTGAATTGGACTTGAGAATGAGAGGGATGTTGCCTAGAATGTCTCAAACCCTCAGAAAACCAAACGATCCTCGATCCAAAACCCCGAGAAAGGTCCTTTGAGTGATTAGAGGGCTTAGTGGTGAGTGTAGTATTTAGGAGAATCTATCACGGCTTTGATTAGAGATGCACGACTATAGTTTCACAACTACAGCCGCACGGCTGTAACCTTACAGCCTCACGACTCTATTGTTCACACAAAATTTTTCCTAAATAGCAGAATTAGTATTTGACTGGGATTGAATTCCTTAATTAGTAGGGGGATTTAATACCGGGATTATCTAGGGTTTTTAAGATAAAAAAAGATAACAACAAAAAAGATAACACAAGGGACGAATAGAATTACAAAGAGAAAGAAAGAGAATTGGAGATTCATTCCAGGGGAGAAAACAAAAAGAGAGAAAACTAAAAACTAACAAACCTAAAAACAGTGAACAAAAACACCTAAGACAGACTAAAAATCACTTAGGGTGAGGATTTTCTAGAGACTTTCATTCACTGGGAACTATTCTCGGTCCTAATCAGATTGATTCGGGATACATTATTTGAAGTTTCAGAGCTTTCATAGGATTCTAGGATGCTCCACCTTTCCAATCCACTTTCGAATGTCAAACACACTGGAACATCGATAAGGTAAACTCTAAGAGGCCTTAAACTCACCCTTATTTGTTCTGTGTTGTGATTTTTCTGTGTTTTGTTGAATTTCCGGAACTGGCTGTTTGATTACAGCTGTGCGGCTCTAACTAGAGCTGAGCGGCTGTAACATTAAAACCGCATGACTGTGTACTTCTAGGCAGAAACCCGAAAAGCCCTAAAATCGACCGAAAGCAGCCATATTCCATTTTGTTCATTTCAAAATGATTTATTTCGGTCCCAATCACATCCGTTATATTCTGAATCATGGTTTTCGGTTTTCATTAAATGTTGATATGAGATTTTGGATTCTTTGGTTTTGATTTTTGAGTACCGGGGTTGTTCGATCCAAACCGGATCCACTGTCTAGTTATAGCGGACCCCCAGGTTCCTAAAAGTCCTTAGAAACCATTGAAAATGATCAAAACGGTGATTTTCAAAGCAAAGAAAACCAATTTCGGGTTTTGGATGCTATAGCCGTACGATTGTAGTGCTACAACCACACGGCTGTGGTTCTATAACTGTGCAGCTCTAACAGAGCCGTACAGCTGTGGCTTCCAAAAGGGGACAGAATCACGGGATGACCCACATGGACATCATCGTGTGATGCTGTCTTCAGGATCAAACTGTTTTTGGCGTGTTTACTGCATTTGGACCTTAGATGGATGTTTAAAATTAGGAACCCCCACAAACGGAACCCCGAGTTCTAGGATAACTGAATCAAGCCAACCGTTTTTCCAAAACTGTTTTTAAGCACAAAAAACCTACAGGGCATTTCTAAAATCGTTTTCCAGGTTTAACTGAGCAAGTCGCCCAGACATCTCGGTTACCCCCTAAACGCATGCCTCCATTTCCTAAAATCCCCATTTTGTCCTGTGTGAGTCCCATTTGTGTTTGTAATATGACTGTGCTAACCAATTTGTCTTGCAGCTTTTATTTTTTCTTTTTTTTTTTATTTTGGATGTATTTTATAGGTTAATCGTGTATTCTAGGCGGTTGTAATTTTTAGATATTCGTGTATTTAGGCAATTGTAATGGTGAGGATGAGAGCTTTTTTCTCTTTTTGGGTTGTAATAAGCAGCCTCTATTTCTTTTTGGTTTTTTTGTATGGTTTATATTTCTGCACTTTAATTTTATGCAATTTATTTCTGTCATTTGAATAAGCATGAGCTAATAACCAAAGATAAAAATGGGTAGAGGATTAAGTGAGTAAAATATTGTCATATGCACTTATAAATGAAAACAAGCTTGAGGTTAAATAGGTAAGTTGCCCGAACCCTAAATATCTGGATTAGGTACAGTAGTCTACGCTATGTAGGGAGCTGTACCAGAATTTCTCGGATGGGCTGATCCGGGTGGTGACTCTGTCACTGATCTTGAAATTTAGGTTTCGAGGTCTTTAACTTAATAAAACGGGATTTTCCAAAATGCAAAACCAGTTTTCTCAAAATTCACATGTAAGGAAAAAATTTTCTAAAAAATGATTTCCAAATAAGTCAATGGTTTTCCTAAGCAAGATACAAACCTATTTTCAAATCCAAACACTCTTTTCTTTTTCCCCGTTCACTTCATCACGTTCTGCTTTAAAAAGGTCATCCGCTCATACTAAGCTAAGTACCAGAAGCAATCCGCTGACGCAGTTTGAAAAGCAGGTGAATATGGTTTAGTTTGGCCTACCATCCAATTTTGTAATTGATCAGATTCTACAAGCGAATCCTAGTGTCTGTTCGGTGGAAGTTAGTGAGGTTTAGCCAGAAAATAGTGAGCTGGTGGATCAGAAGCAAAATGAGTCGAGATTGGTGAATTTGATTGATCTTGATTTGGATGATAAGTTTGTAGAGTACAGTGGGAATTCAGAGTCATCTAAGTCAGCAACAGCGAAGCCAATTTCTACAAAGGTTAGAAATGTTACTAGAAGTGGGAGAGTTTATCAGCCCTCTAAGCCTGTTGTTCCATTGAGTAGTAAAGCACCGATGAAGGGATCAAGTAGTTCTGCATATCAAAGGAGCATAGAGCTACTCTTGTGAAAAGTCATCAGAAATCAAGGGATCACCAATTACCTCACCTGAAGTGTTATGCTATATGCTGGATAAAGTTGATCATACTAATCCAAATATTGTGTTTACTAAAAAAGACTTGCTAGAATAGGGAAAGGGTTATAACAAAGCCTTTTATGTAAGAGCCAACATTATGGAAAAAGTCATGCCAGGTGTCATGGTTGATGATGGGTCAGCTTTAAATATTTGTCCTTGAAATATCTTGCCACATTTGGGTTTAAGCGAAGATGGTTTGAAGAAGTCTTCTACAGTCATTCAAGGTTATGATGACTCTAAGCGCACTATAATCGACACATTTGAAGTTGAAGTTGAAGTTGGCTCTATAAAGTCTATAGTCACTTTTATTGTGATCGATATCTCAGTCACCTTCTCCTAGTTGTTAGGTAGATCGTGGTTCCATCCACTAAGTGGTGTTCCATCCATGTTGCATCAGAAGATAAAGTTTCCAGTGGGAGATAAGGTTGTTATAGCTCCAGCTGACGCTCCATCAATTGTTGTTGCTCTAAATTCTAAGATGCTGCCATTTGGGGGTTTTCAACTTGCTGTGGTGACAAAGGAAATGTTTTATAGTAATCTAAGAGAATTACATACCAAAATGGTGGTCTTGGTATCTGTATAACCACTATTTTGTTCTAGGCATGGGTTTAGGAGCAAATCTCCAAGGTGTTCCTTAATTCAACATCAATTTTGGGAGGTCTTGCCAGAATGGGTTAGGTTATAAGACTGAGGCATCTGAAAAGAAATTAAAAAGAGGAAAAATGGCAAGTTCTTTGTGAAGCCATTCATTAAAGCTGGTGAAGAACCATAGTAGGGGCAGACAGAATTCGTGAAAGTGGGTGATGTAATCTGGCCTGGTTTTGAAATATTTTCTAATGTTGTGGATTTCTAGATAGTTTGGAGGAGACAGTTGCACTAGTGTTGGGTGAAAAGGAAGTCGTCCCAAATCCAGTTCTTTGTCAGAGAAAGGCATTTGAAAAGTCAGCTATTATAGCAGAAATGAAGAAGGAAGAGTTTTCTGTTGAGAAAAATGCATCCAAGAAAATTATGCAGAATATTTGTAATGAAGCTGCTGATGTTATTGCTAAGGCATTAACTGTTGCCTTGAACAATGCCTTTGCTAAAGTTAAGAAGGGTGATCAGAAGATGATGTTGAATAAAGAAAGTTTGAATTCTATAGTCACAGAGATTGCAGAGATTATGAAGAAAGCTAAAGCTCAATTAGCTGAGGTTGAGGAAGCTACTCTTTCTAAAGAATAGGAGTCAGAGCTAGCTGATGATGTTGATAGCATTTTCAAGGTGGTTTTCAATGAAGATGAAGGAACTGAAGGCCCTCCGCCTATGGAGGATGAATCTAATTTTGTTGTATTTATTTCTTCTATTTTCAATGTTGATAATGTATTCTACAACAAGTTCAGTGCAATGAAATCACAATTTGCTTACTTGTTTGATGTTTATCCTTATAAGCCTGTGCATGCATGTAAATTTCCATTGAGAACATTTAGCATACATGACACTTCATTACATGAAATCAACAAAAGTACAGATGAAAAACCTAAAATGGTATAAATTTCACTTGATCTTAATTCTGAGGAAGAGAGAGAATTGAAAAACATTCTAAAGAAACATGTCAAGGCTTTTGCTTGGTCATATAAAGATGCCAGGGGTTGATATAGAAAAGCAGCGCATGAATTCCTATAGATCCAAGATTTAAACCAGTTAAACAGAAGTTAAGAAGACTAAGGCCAAAGTGGGCTACTCTAGTGAAAGAAGGCATCGCAAAATAGATTGAGGCCAAATTCATACAAAATTTGGAATTCACAAAATGGCTAGCTAATATAGTGCCTTTTGCTAAGAAAGATGGGAGAGTTAGTGTTTGTACAGAATATATAGATTTGAACAAAGCTTCTCCGAAGGAGAATTTTTTCGTTGCCTCATATTGATGTGTTGCTTGACAATGTGAGTGTTGGAAATGCCCTAGTCCCGAGGCATTGGTCCTTGTATTTGTATTATACATTTATTGGATCTATGTATTGTACTATTTGTGTTATTAATAAAGGCATAAATTCATTTATTATATTTATCTTGTGCAGTATATTAAATGAAGTATCCAATGGACATATCTATATCCATGATGACAAGTGTCATGCACTTGGCAGTAAGACCATGGATAGGGTAAACGATATGACCATAAATAGATCCGTAGTCTGTTCCAGTCATGGGAATGAATGGAACAAGAGACTATCATTAACCTAGTTGTATGGCGGTGTCTTACCGGTCATTGGACATGGAATGTCAACCAAGTTAGTGGGTACATGCATGGGGGCATGGTACTGGATAGATCCACTAAATGAGTAATCCACATGGTATAGTATCACAAGTGATTCTCGTGTAGTACTTTGTGAGCACGGGTTTTCCCGACCTCAGTGATGAGAAATCTTTATTACCTTCGGTCACAGAAAAGAGCAAAATATTACCCGAAACGTCTCGAATTCTCCGAAAACGAAATTATCCGCAATCCGAAACTACCGTAAAGCGGGTTCCCCGAGTGATTTTCAAGCGCGTCATACTTAAAAAAAAAATAAAAAAAAAATAAATAAAATAAAAAAATAAATAAATAAAATAATTATTGGGCCCCGGTTCGACCAGAACCGGCCGGCTCTGGTCCACAAACCAGAGCCGGCCGGCTCTAGATTGAGCCGGCCGGCTCTAGTACAAACTAGAGCCGGCCGACTCTAGTGGGCGGGCATGGGTGCCACACTTTGTCCCAATTCTGTGAAATTGATGAAAAAAACGACAAAAACCATTAATCGACGCATTTAATTGGGAAATTATTTTGTCTGAGAAATAATTGAACAATTGAATGATAAAGAGAGAAGGATCAAAACACAGAAAAGGGGGGGGGGGGAGATTTGGAAAAAAAAAAAAGAAAAAAAGAAAAAAAAAGAAACACAGAGAAAAGAGAGACAGAAAAAAAATCCTTTTAATTTTATCCTTGAAATCAAATTTCTTAGCACACAACCATTCACTCTAGTATTTACTCACCGGTACACAACGATTCTCGGTTCGATTTCGGATTCGTTCGGGTAAACTTTCGGATTTTCGGGATATTCGAGGATTCGAGTTACATTCTCGATTTTCAAACCGTTCTTGTGCATCAAATATACTGGAACAACACCAAGGTAAACTCTGAGAGGCCTTAAACTTGTGTTTATTGCATTTTTCGTGTGATTTTTCTCTGTTTCTGAAAATCCGGAAAATTGGCTACCCGAATAGAGCCGTACGGCTCTGTTCTTCAAGAACAGAGCCGGCCGGCTCTGGTCCAATTAGAACAGAGCCGGCCGGCTCTAACCTAGAGCCGTACGGCTCTGCTTTTTAGGGACAGCTCCCCGATCTGTCCCGACATGCCGAAAATAGCCCGTTTTCCATTTTTATGCACCCTGATTTGACATATTTCGGCTCGTAAATATTTGTACGTCATTTTAACACCGGTTTTTGAATTTTTATGCGTACGGATATTAATATTGTCAAGTTTCCCGGGATTTATTTTTCAAGTTTCGGGGTTGTTACATCCGAAGCGGATCGATTGTCCAGCATTAGCGGACCCCCGAACTCTATAAGTCCTTAGAAAATATTAAAAAAAAAATAAAATTGCATTTTAAATAAATGTTTTTGGTGTGTTTATTGCGTTTTGGACCCTAGATAGACGTTGAATTTAGGAACCCACACGAACGGATCCATGGATTCCGGGACAACAGACCCACGAAAATCAAAATTTGCATGTAACCAAGCCAATTGTTTTCCAAAAATTGATCTTCCAGCATAAACTACAGGGCGTTTCAAAACCATTTTCCAGGTCTAACCGGTCCGACCGGTCGGGTCGACCCGGTTATCCCCTAAATGCATGCCCCCATCTCCTAAAATTCCCAACTCTGTCCTGATTTGAGTCCTATTTGTGTGTGCAATATAAATTGTGCTAACCCTCTGTTTTGCAGTCTTTTATTTTTTTTTTATTTTGGATGTATTTAATAGATTTATCCGTGTATCTTAGGCGGTTGTAAAGTGAATTTTTATTTTTATTCGATCGGGTTGTAATAATTTAATTATTTATTCGATCGGGTTGTAATAATTTAATTGTTTACTGCTTCATTTTGTTTTATTTGTGTGCGCGCTGTGTGTTTAACTTAATGCAATAAAAATCAACTCTAGTAACGTAAAATACCATCAAAGAATATCCGCCAAATTTATTTTGATTAGACATGAAATAAGGGACTTGTCCGAACCTTGAATCTATGGATTAGGTACAGCAGTCTATACTCGGTAGGGAGCTGTACCGGAATTTCCCGGATGAGCTGATCCGGGTGGCGACTCTGTCACTGATCTCGGGATTTAAGTTTCGAGATCTTTCAAGTAAAAAAAAAATGGGAAAATGTTTTCTACAAAAGGAATTCCGAAACGAATGAATGGATTTTTCTAAGTAAGATAAACAAATCCTGTTTTTTTCCCAAAATCTCACCATGAAGAGAAGGAAGAAGGTTTCAAAAACCAAAAATCAAAAACCAAAAAACCCGAAGTTTTCCTCGTCGGGCCCCGCGTCACGTCCCGTCCGAGAGAAGAGGTCGTCCGCTCACAGTGGCGACTCTGCTGGGGATTTCTACAAAAGTTTTCTTAAAACTTAAAAGAATTTGACAAGCCCTGAAAAATGTCTAATCAAAATAGCGTGGATGATTCTTACTTGGTATTTTATGTTTGCATTTTAGTTAGACATCCTTGCATTAGGTTGAGTAGCCAATATTTAGCCCGGTGAATTGTTGAAGTGTCGCCTATGTTCCTGCTGGTCTTAGGGGCATGGATACGAAACACCACTCATAGCCTCGTACGAACCCCTTCGATCGGACCCTTGAGTTGGGAGAAGTGAGGAGTATATTTTGCTATGGGGACCTTGATGTTATCCCGGCTTGGACCGAACTCATTTAGGCAACCTTAGTTGGATTCCCTTAGGATACCAAAATAAGATGTGTGAATAAAATAAATTGCGCTTTCATCATCCCCGGTTGATGATCGAAGAGAACCCCTCCTAGGACTCGGTTAGAATTTTATCAACTTGACCACGTTTGGAGGAATAAGGTTGGAGGAATACGATTTGCGTGCTAATTGCTACGTGTCTTTTTGTCCCTCCATAACATGCCATCATCCACACTTTTCACGAGCATAACATACCACATCCAAAGCATTTGTGTGATTCTAACTCACATCTTTTGTACAGCCATTTTCATCTTTCGCGTGTAAATACATTAATCACCCGTGTGACATAAAACTAACCACATCTTTTGTAGCCATGCATCTTTTTATTGTATGAAGAATTAATTAATTAATCCACATGCATCACTCGAGTGTCATAAGCACTAACCGTCTTATTCTGCAGCCATGGGAAACGCGTGTCATGCATAAAGCATTTGCACGGACCTTGAATGACCCCACACGGGCCACATACATCGCACCACATATCGAGTAGGAAATCATTCTAAGCACTCCACGAGTGCCGACAAAATGCATCACATCGCATTTTTAGTGCTCCACGAGTACGAACGAATTTCATTGCGTTTCATCTTAGGCGCTCCACGAGTGCCGACCAAATTCATCACAGTTCATCAAATCATTTTCGGTGCTCCACAAGTACCGAGAAAATTCCATCGCATTTCATTGAATCATTTTAGGCGCTCCACGAGTGCCGACCAAATTCATCACATTTCATCAAATCACTCTCGGCGCTCCACGAGCACCGACAAAATTCCATCGCATTTCATTAAATCATTTTAGGCGCTCCACGAGTGCCGGCCAAATTCATCACATTTCATTAAATCATTCTTGGTGCTCCCCGAGTACCAACAAGATTCATCGCATTACATTAAATCACTTTCGGTGCTCCACGGGTACCGACAAAATTCATCACATTTCATTAAATCACTTTCGGTGCTCCGCGAGTACCGACAAAATTCATCACATTTCATCAAATCACTTTTGGTGCTCCACGAGTGCCGACAAAATTCCATCGCATTTCATTAAATCATTTTAGGCGCCCCACGAGTGCCGGCCAAATTCATCACATTTCATTAAATCATTCTCGGTGCTCCCCGAGTACCAACAAGATTCATCACATTACATTAAATCACTTTTGGTGCTCCACGGGTACCGAAAAAATTCATCACATTTCATTAAATCACTTTCGGTGCTCCGCGAGTACCGACAAAATTCATCACATCTCATTAAATCACTTTTTAGGCGCTCCATGAGTGCCGACAAAGTTCCATCGCATTTCATTAAATCACCTTTCGGTACTCCACGAGTACCGATAAAATTCATCACATCTCATTAAATCACTTTCGGTGCTCCACGAGTACCGACAAAATTCATCACATCTCATTAAATCATTTTAGGCGCTCCACGAGTGCCGACCAAATTCATCACATCCCTTTCGGCGCTCCACGAGTACCGATAAAATTCATCACATCTCATTAAATCACTTTCGGTGCTCCACGAGTACCGACAAAATTCATCACATCTCATTAAATCATTTTAGGCGCTCCACGAGTGCCGACCAAATTCATCACATTTCATTAAATCACTTTCACGAGTACCGATAAAATTCATCACACCTCATTAGATCACTTTTAGGTGCTCCACGAGTGCCGACAAAATTCATCACATTTCATAAAATCACCTTTAGGCGCTCCACGAGTGCCGACAAAATTCCATCGCATTTCATTAAATCGCCTTTCGATGCTCCACGAGTGTCGTCCAAACTCATCACATTTCATTAAATCACTTTCGATGCTCCACGAGTGTCGACAAAATCCATCACTTCATCAAATCATTTTAGGTACTCCATGAGTGCCGAAAATTTCATTTCACGCATCAAAACGTTTAGGTGCTCCCCGAGCGCCGGAACTTTGCCTGTTCACTAAGAACGCATTCACTCCACATCGCGGCACGGAAATTGAGGTACTCCCCGAGTATTGAAATTCCACTCGCAAATTAAGCATGACTTCATTTCACATCATCAAAAACCCGAAGTGTCCCACGGACACCGAAACCTCGACCAAGTGCCATGCGCGTGTCGATCTCACATCACAAAAATCCGAGGCACTCCACGAGTGCCGAAAACTCTTTCCGTCCACTAAGGACAATCATATCATTTCACAAAAACCCGAGGTACTCCCCGAGCACCAAAGGTCGCATTCATGCATCTAACACTTAGATTGCAATTCGTACACGCAAAAATAAGAATTCATGCATACTTCACCCCCGAAGGATTGGTTGTTCAAGGTTTGTGTTACAAACACATTTCATGCAACACCTGCACATCATTCATCTAACACGTCATGCATACATGCATATCCCTTAGAGTTTATAACTCTTTAGGTGATCATTTCTTTGTATTGACCCTTTGTCCGAATCACTTTGAAGTTTGGCTCCGATCCGGACGAAGACTTGTGAGAATAGAACGCAGTGAACCGTCGTCTAGTGAGTCTGAGGAGCTTGTTCAGTTTGGGGAGGTTGAAGCATCATCTGATTTAAGTGCTGAGTTCCCGCTGGGATTTGAACAGTTGCAACAGAGATTTCAAGATATGGCGATCGCACCCGAAGCTGCTGCTGCCATGATGGCCGCCACTGCTATTCGAGAATTTATGAGTTCTGATGAGTTCAAGGACCTTATCAAAAATCAAGTGCAGAATGCTTTGAATGAGTTGCCTAATCAGAGGCCGGAAAGGCATGCTCGAGAAGAAAGTAGTGGAGGGAGACTGAATGATGGGCAGTCGAATGCTGAAGAGGGTCGAAGGGATAATACTGAGCGACCTGTGGAGTCAGCTTTAGAGAGAAAGATGAAGGAAATGGAGGAGACCATAGCGGAGCTGCGTGCCAGTTCTAAGGTTCAATCCGCCAAGCGTATTGACCCGTCCACGCTCATAGCCGGAGGGGTTGAAATGTTACCAGTAGGCTTCCAAATGCCTAGGATTGCACCATATGTGGGGAAAAGTCCTCCTACGGCCCATTTGAATCAGTACGTGCGGATTATGACCATGGCCGGGCTCACCATGAATCAATTAGTGGGACTGTTCCCCACTACTTTGGAAGGGGGTGCTATCACATGGTACAATAAGCAGCCCGAGGGGGTACAAGGTGACTGGGATGCACTGTCTGATGCCTTCATTAAGTACTTCAGTTTCAACACGCAACTGGAGGTCAAGCTGCAAGACTTAGAGGCGGTGAGGCAGAAACCGAATGAGACCTTCTCTGAATACTACCAAAGGTGGATGGATAAGATGATTCTCCTTCATCAGAAGCCATTGGAAGATGAATTGATCGTGAAGCTAATTGATGGGAGCTTGGAGGTTTATAGGAATGTGATGAAGTACCATAAATTCCAGTCCTTGATAGAAGTACATGAGTTGGCTCGCAAGGTTGAGAAGTATGAGATTGACCCGGCCTACAACAGTTCTGGAGGAGGGTATCGAAGCCGAACATATTCCTCGGGGTATAAAAGTAATAGCAATCCTGCAGCTTCTTCATCAACAAGCACTAAGCCGAGTCAGTCACCTGCACCTGTTAAGCAAGTAGAGGTAGCAACAGTTGCACAAGGGCCCAATCAACAAGTGACTGGAAAAGGGATCTCTCCTTGGGAGGAGTCCTTGGGGCGGATCTTTCTGAAATGTAGAAATCTGGGCTTTCTTCAAAGCCTGAAGCCGTACACACCTCTGGCCGAGGCGGACAAGAATAACTTTTGCTCCTATCATGTGACTAAGGGGCATCGAACCAACGAATGCCATTCTTTGAAAAAGGCGATCCAACAGTTGATTGACGAAAAGAAGATAGAAGCTCCACGCTCTAAGCCCAATGTGCAAAGTAATCCACTGCCCCAATTTGAAAGGAGAGTGAACATGGTGCAATCGGGATTATCTCCTAACTTTGTCTTAGCTCAGATTGCAAGGGCGAATCCCGTAATTCAAGTGGTAGTAGGTGAAGATGTTGAGCCACCTGTGGAGGAAAGCAAACCTGTGAATCTGGATGATATAGAATTGGCTGATGATGCGGATGAATTTGAGTTGATGAGTAGGCCCAAGCCTGTGGACCAGATGACACCTGTCTATCCTGTCTGCACTAAGGATGGGATGTATATAAGGAGGGAAGACGCTCCAGTGAATAATGTCACAAGGAGTGGAAGGGTATATCAACCCGAGCCACAACGGTTAGGAGAGCCGAGTAAGAGGGTAGAAGCACCGGTTCAAGATTATTTGCCCATCAAGGTGAATGAGAAAGAAGATCTGGTAGTGGAGCAACTCAAAAAGATGCCTGCACGTGCATCTGTGTGGCACCTGCTCATGGAGTCACAAAGGCACCGGGCTGCAGTAGTGAAAAAGCTTATGGAGATGGATGCCAATCCGTTGATGTCTCCCGAGGAAGTATGTATGGTGATTGGGAGTATCAAGAGTCAGCAATCTGATAACCCCAAGGGGATCACTTTCACCGAGGATGACTTACCACCGGAAGGCACTAACCACAATCGTGCCTTATATCTGAAAGTGGAGATGATGGATAGAACCCTGCCTTGTGTGATGGTTGATGACGGCTCAGCATTGAATATCTGCCCTCTGAAAGTTTTACCTAGCCTTCATTTGTCCGAAGGAGCATTATCACGGTCAAATACAGTGATACGGGCCTACGATGATTCAAAGCGTACTGTAATTGGTACTTTTGAGGCAGAGGTGTCAGTGGGAGAAGTTAAGTCAACCGTGCTGTTCACTGTCATTGATATTCCTGTGACTTTCTCCTTGCTTCTAGGGAGACCTTGGTTTCATGCTTTGGGAGGTGTGCCATCAACCTTACACCAAAAGGTGAAAATTCCAATGGGGGGAAAGATTGTAACACTTGAGGCAGATGAATCTTCTATGGTGGCAGCTCTGAACTCATCTGAACAACCTTTGACCGGCTTTCAAGTGGCAGTTGTCTCGGAGCATAAGGAGAAAGACTTGACATTTTCTCCATGGATCCATAAGTATTTTCAGAAACAGAACTTCATCCCAGGAAAGGGACTTGGGGTCAACCAATAAGGGGTCACAAAGTTTGATATTGCCATAGGCCATCACACCGAAAAGGTCTTGGTTACGAAGGCGCCAAAGAGAAGGAGGTCCCGGAAACTAAGAAAGTCCATCTTTTGGACGTTTTTGTTCGAGCAAGTGGTGGGCCATATGGTGGTGATCCAGAGCCAATGGTTATTGATGGGGAAACAGTCCCCGGATTTGAGATTTTCGCTGATGTTGTCAACTTCTCAAAATATGGGATTGCTTCAGTGGAAGGAATGCTTAAGTGGGAAGCGGTGCAAGTGATCAATCCTCCTCCGATGAGCCAAGCCGAAGTGGTGGCTCCCATCACTCCAGAAAAGGAATCAGAAGAAGATACAGACCCCCTGGTGGATGCCATTACCAAAGCATTTGCTGAATTACTGAAGAAAGGATTGAAAGAGAGCCCTGTGAAGAAGGAAGCTATTTCAGGACAGGCAGAGTTAGTGGAAAAAGCTATTGCTGAACTCACCAAAATGATGGCTAAGGGAAAAGCGAAGGTAGAAGAAGATGCCTTATCTGAAGCACAGAAAGAGACTCTTGAAGCTGATTTGAGTGACTTGTTCGAAGAAGAGCCTGCCGATCCGGAAGACCCTGCTGCAGAAGACCCTCCGCATGTGGAGGAAGAAAATGATTTCTTTGTAAACTTGTCATATGTACTTGATGTGAACAATTCCGTTTTTAAGGCGATGAATGAAATAAAGTCTAATTTTGCTTATTTGTGTGATGTTTTCCCTAATGGCTCTGTGCATACATGCAATCATTCATTCAATGTGTTCAGCATTCATGACACTGCATTACATGAAATTAATTTGGGTACAAGTGAAAATCCTAAAATGGTATCTATCTCTAACGAACTCAATCCTGAAGAAGAGAGAGAATTGTCAAAAATACTTAAAAAGCATGTAGGAGCGTTTGCCTGGTCTTACGACGATATGCCAGGGGTTGAAAGAGAAATAGCAGAACACAGAATTTCGATTGATCCCAAGTTCAGTGCAGTAAAGCAGAAGCTCAGACGTCTGCGTCCAGAATGGGCTGAGAAAGTCAAGGAAGAGGTAGCAAAGCAGATCAAGGCCAACTTCCTGGAGGTGGTGGATTACCCTGAATGGTTAGCCAATATAGTCCCAGTTGCCAAGAAGGACGGAAGAGTAAGAGTTTGTGTGGATTATCGGGATTTGAATAAGGCCTCCCCAAAGGATGACTTCCCACTTCCTCACATTGATGTCCTGGTCGACAGTGTAGCAAGGGCAGTTATGTATTCGTTCATGGATGGTTTCTCGGGGTATAATCAGATCTTAATGAATGTCATCGATAAGGTCAAGATAGCCTTCATCACTGAGTGGGGGGTGTATTGCTACAGAGTGATGCCGTTTGGGTTGAAGAATGCTAGGGCAACCTATCAACGAGCAGTCACAGCATTGCTACATGACATAATCCACAAAGAGGTCGAAGTGTATGTTGATGATATGCTGGTGAAATCTATGACTCGGGAGGAACACCCTGCTATTCTGGATAGATTTATGACCAGGATTGAGAAGTACAACTTGCGACTTAACCCAAAGAAATGTGTATTCGGAGTTGCATCGGGCAAGCTGCTGGGGCACATTGTCAGTCAGAAAGGCATTGAGATGGACCCGGACAAGATTAAAGCTATTCGAGACATGCCAGCACCGAAAACAGAGAAAGAAGTCAGATCTTTCCTAGGGTCACTTCAGTACGTCAGCAGGTTCATTGCCAGATTGACCACGGTCTGTGAGCCCATTTTCAAGCTTCTTCGGAAAGAACAACCAGTCGTGTGGAATGACCAGTGTCAGGTTGCATTTGATAGGATCAAAGAATACTTGATCAACCCACCAGTGCTAAAACCTCCAACTCTGGGAAAACCTTTGACTCTGTATTTAGCCATTGAAGAAACCTCCGTAGGGGCGATGTTGGTTCAAGAGCAAGATGACAAAAGGGAGCATGCTATCTACTACCTCAGTAAGAAGCTACTGGATTACGAAACTCGGTACACTGTGGTGGAAAAGACTTGCACTGCTATGGTCTAGCTTACGAAGAAATTGAGACACTATTTCCAATCCTACAAAATACAAGTTGTGGCAAAAGTTGATCCAATGAAATATCTCTGCTCTGCCCCATCCTTGACAGGGAAATTGTCCCGGTGGTTACTTTTGTTATCAAAGTTCGACATCGAGTATGTGACGAAAAAGGTGATCAAAGGGAGAGCAGTGGCTGAGTTCCTGGCCAATCAGCCACTTGAATCTGATTATATGGAAAACCTGGAATTTCCGGATGAACAGTTGGCCTTGGTGGAGGTGGAAGTCAGGAAATGGATTATGCATTTTGATGGAGCTGTAAACAAGAGGGGAGCAGGCCTTGGAGTAATCATTGTAACTCCCGAGGGAGAGATAATTCCTTTGTCAAAACGGCTAGAATTCCCGGTAACTAACAACGGCGCAGAATATGAAGCCTGTTTGTTTGGCATTGATGCTCTCACCGCACTAGGGGCAAATGATGTGACCATTATTGGAGATTCACTGTTGGTAATTCGCCAAGCCACCGGGGAATGGGAAATCAAGGAAGAATCACTTCGCCCATACTTGGAGACTTTGTGGGAAATGGTGAAAGTATTCGGGCATATTGAATTCAAGCATATAGCCAGAGATGATAATCAAATGGCAGATTCATTAGCTACTTTGTCATCCATGTGGGAAGGACCTCAGAAAGCACCGATGCAACCTTTGATCCTGGAAACAGCTAGAACACCGTTTCATCGTACTAGCGAGGTCCTGGCTTTAATTGTAGATGATAAGCCCTGGTACCAAGATATAGCCAACTTTCTACAAAATAGCCAATATCCTGAAGGAGCAGATGCATCAGATAAGGCCACTTTAAGAAAGTTAGCAACTCAGTTCAGATGGTTTGGCGGACAACTCTTCAGAAGAACCGCGGATGGATTGTTATTGAAGTGTCTAACGGAAGCAGAAGCCAAGAAGGTTATGCAAGAAATGCATTCAGGGGTTTGTGGCCCGCATATGAATGGATTAGCTCTGGCAAAGAAGATCATGAGACAAGGATATTTTTGGCTTACCATGCAAACAGACTGTGCAGAAGAGGTGAAAAAGTGCCATGAATGCCAGATTTACGGGGACATCAACCATATCCCACCTATGGAATTACAGAATCTCATGACTCCTTGGCCGTTTGCGGTGTGGGGCATAGACATAATTGGTGAAATTCGACCTCCAGCATCGAATGGGCACAAGTTCATTGTGGTGGCAGTGGATTATTTCTCTAAGTGGGTTGAGGCTGAATCTTATGTCACGGTCACAGCTAAGAATATGGCTAAGTTTGTAAAGAAGCACATCTTCGCGAGATATGGTGTACCACATCACGTGGTAACCGATAACGGGGTGCAATTCCAAGGAGCCACAGCTAAACTCTTCGAAGAATACAATGTGGAACATCGTAAGTCTTCACCCTATAGGCCACAAGCCAATGGAGCAGTGGAGGCAGCAAATAAGTCCATCAAGAAGATTTTGTCCAAGACCACTTCAACCTACCGAGATTGGGCAGACAGATTACCTTATGCTCTGTGGGGGTACAGAACCAGTGTTAGAACACCGACTGGAGAAACACCTTATTTGCTGGTTTATGGGATGGAAGCAGTCCTTCCTATTGAAGTGGAGTTGAAGTCACTACGGACTGTTTTGGAGGCCCAATTACCTGAGACGGAATGGGTAAAGGTGAGATTTGAGCAACTGGCTATGGTCGATGAAAGGCATCTCAAGGCTTTGGATCATCTACAGATGTACCACCAAAGAATGGCTAGGGCCTATAATCGACAGGTTCGTCATCAGAAACAGCCTCTGAAAGCGGGAGATCTAGTATTGAAACAGATGAGACCGACCAATACGGACGCGAGGGGCAAGTTTAAACCCAACTGGGAAGGGCCGTATGTGGTTAAGAAGATACTCTCCAAAGGTGCAGTGAAGATTATGGATATGGATGGCAACGAGTTTACCAACCCGATTAATCAAGATCACCTCAAACGCTACCATGTGTAAAAAAAAAATAATAAAAAAAAGAAAAAAAAAAGAGGCCTGTTAAGTCAAAAACCCGTGAGGGCGATTTAAGCCAAAATTAAGGCAACGAGAGTTAGCTTATTGACCAGAAAACCTGTATAGGATGGTTGATAACAGGAATGAGTTCGTTCGAGATATGTACTGATTTTGGCATTTTCAATTGATACAATAATTAAGTTTCATTAATGAAGTGTGTCTTGCTCAACATATTGCATGAACGTTTGGAGTATGTTACATGATTCATTTGCCGAAACATCCAGATAAACAAAGACATTTAGACGCCCAAAGTGTGCAATTGCGAACATCTTTAAAAAAAAAAAAAAAAAAAAAAGATCGCACCAATAATTGAAAAGACGGATAGGAATGATAATAATAATAGCCAATAGTGCATGATGATGAAAATCACATTTTTTCCTCTTTTGTTTTTCTTTTCTTGGCAGGAAGTGGTCCCGCGGTCTCAGAAGGAGTCAGCCAACGGGAAGACACACTCTTACGCGCCTCACGGGTCGGTAAACCCTGGATCTCGGCTAGCCACTGCTTGTAACGGTCATATGTCTCTGTGGGAGCGAGCGATGCATAATTCAACACCACATGATAGGTGTCTCCAGCCCAGCGAAGTCTGACGTGATCTGGCCAAGAAGTAGTATATTCCTCACAACTGGTGACACAAGAGTGCCGAGGGATACCCTGTAGACGACCGTACTACCGGCAGAGGTGACTCGGAGAATAGAATGTCACTCTGGTCTGCCCCAGCAATTGCACACCATGTGCCCACATGTCCACAATCACGTGGGGGATCTTCCACCAAGGGCACATCCACCTAATCTGGTCATCAGTCAGGCGAGATAGCCAAACGCCCCACTCATCAGCAGATATATCAGTGTAGGAGTCAATGGAGAAGCCTCGTTCCCTGAAATTGGCCGGGTGGTATTTCTTGAAGTTCCCCCTCGGAATCTTAAGAATTGATAGCTTCTCCAATAACCAGATCTGTAGTTGACAGCAAGCAATGGTTAGAAGTTCATTCGACCCAGAAATACATCAGACAACAAGGAATTTCACCTGGAGCAGTGTGAGGTGAGGGCCAATATGGAGAACACCGCTTGCCTTAGATGCATGTAAACTGATGAGTGTCTCAGCAAGTGCGAAAGGAGCTGGAGATGCTCCAACAGCCATCTGAGAGATAAGGGAGACAACCCTGAAGGAGACAACCCCATCATTAGGACCACAGAAATACCGACTCACCAGTAACAGGCTGACCATGTAGGCCCAGCTCATGTGGTCCCTAGGAGCATTGACACACCACTCCAACACAGAATTCGAGTTCAACCTGGGAAAAGGGGAACCAGTAGCAAATAAAAATCCCACCTCGGGATCAGAAAACCCGAACAAGCTCACCAAGGAGGAGGTGCTACCAAAAGTGAAATCGGGGATGGCAATGTCCACTCCTTTGTGGCAGGGAATGTTCAAGATAGCACTAAACTCCTCATATAAGGGGCAGAGCTCTTGGCATGAGAAGCGGAAAATGTTATCCACTGGATCCCAGAAGCGATAACAGGCATTCAACAGCTCAATGTTCCACGAGTGCTTGTAATAGGCCTTGAGATTCCACAACCCGAAAGGCTTCAATTTAAGCCAATCAGAGTCTTGTAACGATTCTAAGAAATTGTAAAAGCCTGGATAAAAAGAGAAAAAGCAAAAATTGAAGAAGAAAGTGAATTTCCAAATATCAACGAAACAAAAGCAAATCACATAATCCGATAAAAAAATGAATGAAGACATCAAATAAGAAGAGCAGGGCGCTCCGTATAGTTCTCATCCTGCCCCTCATCTTCCTCCCCCTCCTCGGACTCACTCTGATGCGTAACCTTGTAGGAGTCAAAGTCCGCCTGTAGACGAGCCATCCCAGCCTGTAGCCTAGCTATCTCGGCCCTCGCCCTGTCCACCTCTTGGCTCGCAGCCCGGGCCTAAGCCACGGAAGAGGCGACCTCCCTGGCCTGCTCTCGGGACATCTCGACTCGGGACTGCAATCGACAGCATAAATTAACATTCATACATACATACATACGCATTCAAGTATTGCATAACTTATGATGCAGGGAACACGGGATGCTTACCGCCTAAACGCCGTTCTCCCGGACTAAGAAGTCTCCTAGACCCTTGTGCCGGAATTCAAAAAATGGAAAAAAGGGGAAAATCGAAGAAACAAAAACTAACCAGATCTTTGATGATGTGCGTGGATGGACTTAAAGTTACAGATACTAGATCGTTCCTCCCAATTCCGCAGTAAGGAACCGTCTCTCTCGAGCCGTATACCTCCACTGTAGATTCGGTAGATAGAAAAACCTCACTCTCAGAGAAAGAGAAATTGAAGAAAGAAAAATGAAATGGGTGAAAGAAAGAGGAAGCCCCTTTTAAAACCATGTTGGCCGCCCAACTAGAGCCGGCCGACTCTATCTTGGCAAGATAGAGTCGGCCGTCTCTGGTTAGAGTCGGCCGACTCTGGTCAGAGCCGTCCGGCTTTGTCTCTTCTGACAGAGCCGCCCGACTCTGATCCTTCAAAAAAAATATATATATTATAAAAAAAAATATATAATAAAAAATAAAAAATAAAATAAAAAATTAATTTTAATTTAGTCCAATTTGATCCCGAGAAGGGTATGTCTTGTTTATTTTTGCAGACATCGAAAGGAAAAATGACCATACCGTATTTATTCTTGATCGAAGGGGCAAAAATTTTTGTTTCCAAAATTATCGATCAAAGAATAAATACGCAACTTGACGCAATTCCAACCACGCGCTCCACCATACGGAGAGAAGTTGAAAATTCATCGGGCACGCTCCACCATACGGAGAAGACAGTATCATTTGGTTGCTCCACCATACGGAGAAAAGTTAAAAATCATCGGGCACACTCCACCATACGGAGAAAAGTTAAAAATAATTGGGCACGCTCCACCATACGGAGAAGACAGTATCATTTGGTTGCTCCACCATACGGAGAAAAGTTAAAAATCATCGGGCACACTCCACCATACGGAGAAAAGTTAAAAATCATTGGGCACGCTCCATCATACGGAGAAGACAGTATCATTTGGTTGCTCCACCATACGGAGAAAAGTTAAAAATCATCGGGCACACTCCACCATACGGAGAATCGGGCACACTCCACCATACGGAGAAGACATTATCATTTGGTCGCTCCACCATACGGAGCAAAGTTAAAAATCATCGGGCACACTCCACCACACGGAGAAGACAGTATCACGGGCACACTCCACCGCAGCGAGTCGATACCACGGGCACACTCCACCACAGCGAGTCGATTACTCTGTACCCTCTGCGAGGGGCATCAGGTGCGTTTTTCTATCCTTTACTCACCGCGCTCTCAATCGCGAGACCAAAAACTCAAATCGAACGAAAGCTACCGATCTAGTTGATTTTGATCTCGCGAGGGGCAGCCTGTGAGCACGGGTTTTCCCGACCTCAGTGATGAGAAATCTTTATTACCTTCGGTCACAGAAAAGAGCAGAATATTACCCGAAACGTCTCGAATTCTCCGAAAACGAAATTATCCGCAATCCGAAACTACCGTAAAGCGGGTTCCCCGAGTGATTTTCAGGCGCGTCATACTTAAAAAAAAAAAATAAAAAAAAAAAAATAAATAAATAAATAAAAATAAAATAAAATAAAATAATTAATGGGCCCCGGTTCGACCAGAACCGGCCGGCTCTGGTCCACAAACCAGAGCCGGCCGGCTCTAGTACAAACTAGAGCCGGCCGACTCTAGTGGGCGGGCATGGATGCCACACTTTGTCCCAATTCTGTGAAATTGATGAAAAAAACGACAAAAACCATTAATCGACGCATTTAATTGGGAAATTATTTTGTCTGAGAAATAATTGAACAATTGAATGATAAAGAGAGAAGGATCAAAAAACAGAAAAGGGGGGGAGATTTGGAAAAAGAAAAAAAGAAAAAAGAAAAAAAAAGAAACACAGAGAAAAGAGAGACAGAAAAAAAATCCTTTTAATTTTATCCTTGAAATCAAATTTCTTAGCACACAACCATTCACTCTAGTATTTACTCACCGGTTCACAACGATTCTCGGTTCGATTTCGGATTCGTTCGGGTAAACTTTCGGATTTTCGGGATATTCGAGGATTCGAGTTACATTCTCGATTTTCAAACCGTTCTTGTGCATCAAATATACTGGAACAACACCAAGGTAAACTCTGAGAGGCCTTAAACTTGTGTTTATTGCATTTTTCGTGTGATTTTTCTCTGTTTCTGAAAATCCGGAAAATTGGCTACCCGAATAGAGCCGTACGGCTCTGGTCCAATTAGAACAGAGCCGGCCGGCTCCAACCTAGAGCCGTACGGCTCTGCTTTTCAGGGACAGCTCCCCGACCTGTCCCGACATGCCGAAAATAGCCCGTTTTCCATTTTTATGCACCCTGATTTGACATATTTCGGCTCGTAAATATTTGTACGTCATTTTAACACCGGTTTTTGAATTTTTATGCGTACGGATATTAATATTGTCAAGTTTCCCGGGATTTATTTTTCAAGTTTCGGGGTTGTTACATCCGAAGCGGATCGATTGTCCAGCATTAGCGGACCCCCGAACTCTATAAGTCCTTGGAAAATATTAAAAACAAATAAAATTGCATTTTAAATAAATGTTTTTGGTGTGTTTATTGCGTTTTGGACCCTAAATAGACGTTGAATTTAGGAACCCACACGAACGGATCCATGGATTCCGGGACAACAGACCCACGAAAATCAAAATTTGCATGTAACCAAGCCAATTGTTTTCCAAAAATTGATCTTCCAGCATAAACTACAGGGCGTTTCAAAACCGTTTTCCAGGTCTAACCGGTCCGACCGGTCGGATCGACCCGGTTATCCCCTAAATGCATGCCCCCATCTCCTAAAATTCCCAACTCTATCCTGATTTGAGTCCTATTTGTGTGTGCAATATAAATTGTGCTAACCCTCTGTTTTGCAGCCTTTTATTTTTTTTATTTTGGATGTATTTAATAGATTTATCTGTGTATCTTAGGCGGTTGTAAAGTGAATTTTTATTTTTATTCGATCGGGTTGTAATAATTTAATTATTTATTCGATCGGGTTGTAATAATTTAATTGTTTACTGCTTCATTTTGTTTTATTTGTGTGCGCGTTTTATTTGTGTGCGCGCTGTGTGTTTAACTTAATGCAATAAAAATCAACTCTAGTAATGTAAAATACCATCAAAGAATATCCGCCAAATTTATTTTGATTAGACATGAAATAAGGGACTTGTCCGAACCTTGAATCTCTGGATTAGGTACAGCAGTCTATACTCGGTAGGGAGCTGTACCGGAATTTCCCGGATGAGCTGATCCGGGTGGCGACTCTGTCACTGATCTCGGGATTTAAGTTTCAAGATCTTTCAAGTAAAAAAAAATGGGAAAATGTTTTCTACAAAAGGAATTCCGAAACGAATGAATGGATTTTTCTAAGTAAGATAAACAAATCCTGTTTTTTTCCCAAAATCTCACCATGAAGAGAAGGAAGAAGGTTTCAAAAACCAAAAATCAAAAACCAAAAAACCCGAAGTTTTCCTCGTCGGGCCCCGCGTCGCGTCCCGTCCGAGAGAAGAGGTCGTCCGCTCACATACTTGTATGGATCCTTTGACCTGACCATATGATGGTGTTACATGTGAGGTTGCATGCTTAGGGGTACGCCTAAAGGGCCTGTAATAGGGTGCCAAGTATGGGTACTTTCGGGTATGTCACTTAGCATGGTAATGCTATGGATATGCAGAAGGGATTTGTCACTCAGTAGTCCACTGGGAAGATGTCACCGGCCTCTTAATGAATGTAACTGATAAGAGTGTGGCCACACCCAAACAAGTGGGAACTTGTTTGTGAGCTTCAGTGCATTCGGGATCAAGTTAATGTCCAACACAAAAGAGGATGATCAATCCATGCCTCTGTGTTAGACACCGATATCAATGACATGGGATGTACAAGTTTAAACTACAGGGTTATGATAACAGTTAGACTGCCATCTCCATCTTAATTGGGGGCTACAGTGGCTTGTTAGAGCCCAACTGCAGTCTGTGGGCCACAGGCCCACTGCCAACATAAAGATGGGCCCACGGGATCGTACACATAGAACGACTGAACACAGACTTAAGGAATCACATGTATACTTGGAGTATACACTATGGAGAGAGAGGTGTATATTGATATGTTAATTATATTATAAAGGTCAATTGGATTGATCCTAATAATAAAATTAAGGGAAATTGTTGAAAATACCCTCTTTTAAGTATTTATTCATCCCATACCTTTTCATATTTTCATAAATACGCTTTTAGTATTATACTTCTTTCTGTTTTACGTTTTCTTCGTACCTTCTTCTCTTTCACGTTTTCTTCTTTCTCTATCATTGATTTCTCAATTTGATGACTCCATCAACTCGCAATATCTTCTTACAGAGCCCAAGACTCTTCAATTGCAGTCGCCGGATTCTGGCAGCTTCACTGCGTCCGATCTCCTTTATTCCCTTCTGGTATTGTGTGATTTTGTTTTATCTTTATTAGGTTCTTTTGGCATCTAAGATTTCCGTTCAGTCTCTTTTAGGTCGCCGATTGCATAGTTCGTGCATTCCTTCTGCCATTAACGCTTAATTTTGGTGGGTTTTTGGTTTCTCCTATGATTTCACTATAATTTATGCTTTTAATTTACCCTAGATTTTTTCATATCTTCGTTGTTGATTGCTGTGTGATTTGTAAGTCTTTATGTTGTATTGCTATTTTCCCCTTTTATGGATTTCAAATTTATGGTGTTAATGATCGATTTGAGTTTGTTGCCTTCTAGAATGAATTTCTTGTTTTGTTTACTTTTTCTATGCATTTCCAGGAGCTTGATCATCCACACATTAAAATTGTTCCCTCTTAATTTTGATTAGTGAAGTTGCCTCAACTGTCTTATCAAATAATTAGAATGTAAATTATGTTTTCCCATGCTAGTATTGAGACTTCTTGGAGCTGCGTTGTATACTTTTGGCTGCTGATATCAGATTTGTCAGCTTTCCCATGTGATTCTTCACCTTAGTTCTTGCTTTGTAGAAAAGATTAGTAAAGGAAGCTCGAGCTCAGGAAATACAAGCAAAGAATGCTGCACTTAGGGAAGAAATTGAAAGAGCAGCCAGCAGTAAAGGGCATGAAAGGTCGAAGTGAGGCTTCATTTTATAGAGTCCTATGCAAGGTGTGATTTACTTCCTTGTGTACTTCTTTTTGTTCTTTTTGCTGTCTTGGTTTAGTGTCTTTGTTTAATAAAGTCCACAACTGAATATGGAGATGTCAAGACTTCCCTGTGAAACTGATTTCAATGTAGGATAATGGAAATGGAATGCCACATGATGATATCCCAAACATGTTTGGATGGGGTTTGTGGTCAAATTTCAACTTAAATACTAAATTATTTTTAGATGGCTGTTTTGTTCAAATTTTTTTTAAATAATGATGTATACTTCCGTCCCCTTGATTTTATGTGTATTTGTGCATTCAGTTCTATCTGGAATGAAATCTGGTCTCAAGTAGACACATGGGAAGTTTGTACTTGGTGCCAAAATGGTAATGAATTTTTCTAAAGCTTGTTGCTTATGTATCTTTCTATTTTTTGTGATTGCAACTGTAAAAAAGAAGCACAATGCATTAAATTGTAGTAACTATTATGCAAAATCATCATTGAATCTGAGATTCCTTTTTTATTTGAGAACACTTTTAAGTGTGTTAGTTATCTGGTGAATTAGTTGGCAACTATGCTAGCATAAATTGTATTATATGATTATGAGTTGACTATTCTGAATTCTGCTTGTGTCCCAATCAGGTTTCAAGAGTTGTGGTTTAATTAGAATATTTGATTTTCAATTTATAAGCAGTGTATTTTATGACTGCATTTTGGGACTGCATGTTATGCACTTATTATACATTGTTTTATACTTCTTATACACGCACAGGATTGTAATTTTGGGACTGCATCTGTAATGTAGGACTGCATCTGCACTTTATGACTGCATTTCAATTTTGGGACTGTATTTGTACTTTATGACTTAATTTCAATTTTGGACTTCATCTGCACTTTCAGACTGCATTTTAGGATTGCAATTTTGGGACTGCATCTGCACTTTAGGACTGCATTTCAATTTTGGGACTGCATCTGTACTTTAGGAGTGCATTTTAGGATTGCAATTTTGAGACTGCATATGCACTTTAGGACTGCATATTAGGACTATAATTTTGGGACTGTATTAGCACTGCATTTTAGGACTGCAATTTTGGGACTGTATTTGCACTTTATGATTGTATTTTAGGATTGCAATTTTGAGACTGCATTTTAGGACTGTAATTTTGGGACTGCACTTATATTGTTATACACTGTTTATACATTGTTATACACTGTAATATATTGGTTATACACTGTTTATACACTTCTTATACATTGTTTATACACTTTTTACACACTGCTATATATTGTTATACACTGTTTATACACTTCTTATACATTGTTATATACTGTTATACACTTCTTATATATTGTTATAAATTGTTTATACGCTTCTTATATATTGTTATACATTGTTTATACACTTCTTATATATTGTTATATGCTGTTTATAGACTGTTTATACACTATTATACACTGTTTATATACTTCTTATACACTGTTTGACATTGTTATACACTTCTTATATATTGTTATACATTGTTTATACACTATTTATACATTGTTTATACACTGTTTATACACTTCTTATATATTGTTATAAACTGTTTATACACTGTTTATATAGTTCTTATACACTGCTTATACACTGTTATACATTGTTTATACACTACTTATACACTGTTATACATTGTTGTATACTTCTTATACAATGTTATATGTTTATACACTTATTATACATTATTATACAATCTTCAAATCTTAATTAATATTTGTTATGCAATTGCTAATGTTAATTTTAAAAGGAGATTTCCATACTGTTTATACACTTTTTATACACTGTTATACATTGCTTTTACACTACTTATACACTGTTAGACATTGTTATACACTTCTTATACAATGTTATATGTTTATACACTTATTATAGATTGTTATACAATCTTCAAATCTTAATTAATATTTGTTATGCAATTGCTAATGTTAATTTTAAAAGGAGATTTCCATGTTTATAGATTTGAGGATTTGTTACTGAGAAAGTTAAAATCCATCATTTAAATATGAAAATACCTTCTTATATGCTGTTATATATGCTTTTTTTGTTGCAGGAACTGAATAGAATCTCATCTTTGGTGGTACAATTGAAAACCAAGAAGAATTTTTCTTTTTACTGAAGAAGAAGATTGAAGGGATTGAATAGAATCTCAACATTTAGTAGTTTAAATTTGTCATCTTTTTAGATCTGTACCCAATACCTTTGCTGCAAGACATATTAGTATTATCTTGTAATTTAGATTAGGTCCTTTTGTTCCTAATGTATTTATACACTTCTTATACACTGTTATACATTATTAACACTTCTTATACAATGTTATATGTTTATACACTTATTATACATTGTTATACACTCTTTATACACTATTTATACATTGTTTATACATTATTTATACACTGTTATACATTGTTTATACATTATTTATACCTTGTTTATACATTATACACTGGTTATACATTATTTATACACTGTTATATATTGTTATACACTGTTTATACACTTCTTATACACTGTTATACATTGCTTATACATTGTTTATATACTGTTTATACACTCTTTATACCTTAGTTATACCTTAATTATACCTTATTTATACATTGTTTATACATTGTTTATACACTACTTATACATTGTTATACATTATACACTTCTTATGCAATGTTATATGTTTATAGACTTATTATACATTGTTATACACTCTTTATACACTATTTATACATTGTTTATACATTATTTATATATTATTTATACACTGTTATACATTGTTTATACATTATATACTGTTTATACATTGTTTATACATTATTTATACACTGTTATACATTGTTATACACTGTTTATACACTTCTTATATACTGTTATACATTGCTTATATATTGTTTATACACTACTTATACATTGTTATATATTATACACTTTTTATACAATGTTATATGTTTATACATTTATTATACATTATTATACACTGTTTATACATTGTTTATACATTATTTATACACTGTTATACATTGTTATACACTGTGTATACACTTCTTATACACTGTTATACATTGCTTATACATTGTTTATACACTACTTATACATTGTTATACATTATACACTTTTTATACAATGTTATATGTTTATACATTTATTGTACATTGTTATACACTGTTTATACATTATTTATACACTGTTATACATTGTTTATACATTATTTATACATTGTTTATACATTATATACTGTTTATACATTATTTATACACTGTTATATATTGTTATACACTGTCTATACAGTTCTTATACATTATTATACATTATTATACACTTCTTATATATTATTATAAATTATTTATACATCGTTTATACACTTTATACATTGTTTATACACTGTTTATACCTTAGTTATACCTTAATTATACCTTAAGATACACTATTCTAGTGATTATACCTTAGTTATACCCTAATATACATTATTATATTGATTATACCTTAATTATACCTTTGTTATACCTTAAGATACACTATTACAGTGATTATACATTAGTTATACCTTAATTATACTTTAGTTATACCTTAAGATACACTATTACATTGATTATCCATTAGGTATACCTTAATTATACATTGAGATACACTATTATAGTGTTTATACCTTAGTTATACCTTAATTATACCTTAGTTATACCTTAATTATACCTTAGTTATACATTAAGATACATTATTACAGTGATTATACTTTAGTTATACCTTAATTATACCTTAGTTATACCTTAATATACAAAGGCATAATTAGTTATACTTTAGTAAAAAAAATATGTCGGAAAAAGTATATACATATGGACTTTGTTTCGAAGATAAAAAAAAAAAAAAAAACTTTCTGAAGTCGCATGACAAAAAAATAAACGGATTGAAAGATAAATGCGAAATTAGATTAAAAATTATAAAAAAGGAGAGAGAAACGTGGACAAAATAGAGAAGGTATTTTGGAGATTTTGATTTGTGTTTTGTTGTTTATTTTGTGAATGAATCACGTAAAAATGATAATTTTTGTTTTAGGTATTTTTGAAAATTTAAAAAGTTTTTAAGGTATTTATGCAAACTTTTCTTTTTGAGGTAAAAATGTTATATAGTGCCAAAAGTTATGTATTTATGTAAAATGCCCTAAAATTAATATATTCAATTGGCTCTTCATAATTAATCAGATTAATTATGAGATTATTTCCTAGGTGAAAATATTCATATGTATGGGTTTATATATGATTTTATTTTGTAAAGATTTAATTTTAATTTGATGGATTAAATTAATTGGTCAAACTAATTTTAATTTAAATGTAAATAATATATTACTTGGTGTAATATATTAAATACATGGGTATATTAAAATTGGGTTTGAAATTAATTTAAACCAGAATGATTAAAATTAGATTAGGCCTAAATTAAAAAGATGGAAGCCCGCCTAGGTAATTCGGCCAGCCTAGGTATAAATACCTAGGGAATTATATTAGGGAATTCGGCCAGATTTAATATTAGGGAATTCGGCCAGCCTAGGTATAAATACCTAGGGTTAGAAATTTCGGCCACCACTAATACACTAAGCTATAGCCGAATTCTCCTAGCCCCTCTCACCATAGTTTTCGTTTTTCCAACACTAGCATGGGTCGTGTTCGTTAGGCGTTTATGTACGAAAACGAGGAGGGAATCTAAGGATTAAAGAAAAAATTATGGCACTATTACAAACTATTACCCAATATAGGGTAGAAATGAAACTAATTCCAATTTTATGGTGTTTTTGTCAAAGTCCGCATATCACATTGGCAGACATTCCTTTTTTTTCTCCCGCCGCAGGTCCGCCAGTCAAACTAATGGACCCAAAGAGGTCCGCTTATCAAAGTAGATGACTCAAAATGTCCGCCCATAGGAGAGGCGGACGATTAGGTCCGCTTTCAACAAAAGCGGACCTAAAAGCTGCCTTGTCCCAGTTGATGGGACAAGGCAGAGTCCGCCTACAGAGAATGCGGACACAGAGGTCCGCATTCCAAAGACGCGGACTCATGTACATATTTTAAGTCCGCGTCTTTGAAATGCGGACACCTGTGTCCGCATTCCAAACACGCGGACCGGCATCCAGAATCTTCCCCCCAGCCATCCGATCAAATGTAAATATAATCCCAACCGTCCGATGAATTTATATATTTACTCATTTATACGTTGTAAAAACATATCGGTGAATCAGAAATTTTTTTTTCAGCTTCGTTCTCCTGCATTCTCCTTCCTTGCTGCTTCTCCTTCCTTCTCCTTCTAAACCTTTCTTCTTCTTTCTTCTCCTTTTAAACTTATTACTTCAGTTCCTTCTACATTGTTTTCTTTTTTTTGGTAGGTTTATTTTATTAACCGTAATTTTTATTTTATATTTATAATTATATAATTAATTTTTGTTAATAATATTAATCAACTTTTTGTAATTTTTTCTCAGGATTGTCAGCATCAAATTGGAAACAAAAAATTTTATCACTACAACCACCAGACAACAGTTATTGTAGTATTAAACAGGAAAAAAGGTAAATATAAAATTTTTGTAAAAATTTGTAATTTCTGGAATAATATATATATATATATATATATATATATATATAGGAGATTTATGAAAAAATGGAATATGTATAAATTTGTATTAGATTTATTTTTGTGAAGTTAGTATATAATATTTATATGTTTGAAAAATCATATAGATATGATATAAACTATATAGTTAGTAAATATTTCTATAAGTTTTGTTTAAAAATTGTTATTAAAATTTGAAATATTATTATTTTTACAGAATATTTGAAAAAAAAATAAAACTGAGCTAGTAAAAAAGATTTTTTTTTAATTTGGTGTAAAATTTTATATTTATTTTTATCATTATTATTGTTATTGATATTATTTTTAATACAAGTTATTTTTTTGTAAATTATATTTTTATTTTTATTTTTTTTTATTGTTGTTATTAATATTAATATTATTATTATGATTATTATTATTACAAGGGTTTAAAATAGAAAACTGGTGTAGTGATATATAATATTTTATTTAAGTTGTTGTTTAATTAATTAATTAATTAATGTGTATTTGAAATGGTTTAATTAAGGTTAATATTTTTTTATGCAACCTGTAGATGGTTAAAACAATACTGACCCCAAAGATTATGCGGTTCCCGGAATTTGCATTGAAGAAAATAGAAAATTTAAAAAACATTCGGATGAGAAGGGGAAAAAAGTTACTGGAGTACCTGCTAAATATGAACGAAAAATTACAAGACATAATAATGTCTGGCTACAAATTTGATGTGCGAACGAGAGAACAAATGTCGATGCTAAGAAATGGATTATCTTGGCGTTATCAACGCTTATTTGATGAGATTTTTGACGAATCACCTGTAGATTATGATAATATGGTAAAAATATTAATTACGAAGGAGAGTGAATGTATAAAATTACCCAAGAATTGGTTGGCAAAGTTCTAGAAACTCTGCCAATATGTCAAGTAGACTATTGTAATAAAGTTAACGCTAGGAATGGTTTTAAATTTAAGATTAGGAGATGACTATAGTAGTAGTTTAATTTTATAATTATGTAACTTATGTATTTTTTTTATTGTTTAGTGTTATAATGTAATTTAATATTATAATGTAATTTAGTATTATGATTATCTAATTCAGCATTAATAATTTTAGTAAAGTCCTTTAATTATATAGAACATAAATGAACTCTAGAGTTATAACAATCGTTAAATAAATATACAATTTTACTATTATGGTATTATTAATAACAGTAAAAGGGGGAAAAAATAAAATAAATATGAAAATAATTTATGACCAGTCGTTAAGAGCTTGCATTTAGAAAAGTGATTAGCATCATTTTCTATCTCCAATTTTAATATTGCCAATTTGACCATAACATTTTCCAAGTGTGAAATTAATCAAAAGATGTCATCAAACAATCATTCCAATTAAAGGATTTCTGCAATTTGGTATTGAAATTCGTAGCAAGATTTCTCACTGCAATTTCTTTCTTTTAACTTTTTCCTTTTTAATTCAACCCTTGCCACCTAATTTCCCTTATATCATCCAAATTTTGGACTCTTGTCAACCATATGAAAGGCATGAAGAAGAATTCACTTTAATGTAGAAAAATCCTATATAAAAAAAGGAAAAAAAAATTAATTGAATGGTTTTTTTTATTGCTTTGGATGTTGAGAGTGTTTTATGAAAGAGTAACTAATTACGGACTTTTTGCATTTTGGTCAATCATTTTCTCTTTATTTTACCCATTAATTTAATTTATACATTTATTACGCTATAACATCTTTTCATTTATTTTTGATTATTTTCGTTGAAAATAATGAAATGGCAAGTTTTAAAAGACAAATTTACGCATTCTTGTCTCCCATTTTAACAATTTAAATTTCCCTAAAATTTGATTTTGAACAAAAATTTCAACCTCTCTATATTTTTATTTTGTCCTTGTATAATCGTCTTCCATGAGTATTAAAGGTATTTTTGTTGTTAAATACATGTCAAATAACCATATTGCTCTTCCTCTTAATTGTTTCTAATTCAAATTTTTTTAATTTTTAATTAATTTTGTACTTTTAAGATTGGGAGACTTATTTCTAGAGTTAAATTTTTAATTCTTAAAATATGATATGATTAGAATTTAATAACTACAAAGAAAAAAAAAATTAAGAGCTCATCAAAATTGAAATTTAATTTGACAATTAAGCTCATTAATCTTAATTACAAATCGTTCGATTTCAAAGGAATTGGATTGCACAATTTAAAAAATATATGACCTTTTAATTTATAGTCAATGTTCTAAATATTCAAAGATATAAGTCTTGAACTAAAACATAAAAATATTATACATTGTTTAAAAAGAAACATCAAATATTACGTCCACTTCTATTGGAAGGCTGCGATGGATCAGTACACTGTGATGGATTATATTCGATGTTGTTCCAAAGTTGGAATATGGAAAAGGAGGTTGTTGCTGAGAGTACATACTAGACATACCAACACACTGTTCCCCACTCCATTGTGTAAATGGGTTTTGAGAAGTGTTAAACCCATACTGTGGTGGACCAGTTGGACTAACAAATGAACCAGGAGCAGATGGGTTAGGAACCCATGATGAATATTGCTGTGTTGGTTGTGATTATTGTGAAGTGCTTGCTCCATATGGATCTTGTGAATGGTATGATACTGGATGTGGCACAATGTCACAAGAAGGATCTGTTGGTCTTGTGACCTCACGTCTCCTCGATGTGGTACGTTGGCGGCGTCTACCAGTGGCAGCAACTGGGTGCCTCTTCATCCACTTCAAAATTTGGATAAATAGCAGACGGAGCTGGATGAGGAGGTTGGGAACCCCGAACATAACGCCGTTCCTCCCCAAGCGCCCTGCATATGCTGTTTCTGATCCTGTTCACAGCATCCAAATCTCTAACCAAGGCAAGTTGCTCCATTCCATCAACCTGTGCATAATATATATTATTACTATGTACAGGTCATAAAAAAATTAAACACATGAATTTTCAATTTTAATGACTTACAGTGGCACCATGGGCAGCACCTCTAACAGAAATCCATCTCCTTGTTATTCGCCTATACCATTCCATGTACTCGGAATGATAATGGAGTGGTTCGGCACATGGTTGAGCTGCAAATATCAAATTTGCCCTATTATTCCATATTGCAACCCAGTAGGCCATTTTCTGCATAATGGAACCTTTAACCTGAATCAGTTCAATATCATGCAGCTCATTGGATTGCATGGGCGCAATAGGTATGTGTTGTTGCAAACCAAATTGTCGAAGAACTCTATCTGGTTGATGCCATTCCACAATTTGCATGCAAATCAATGGCACAACAGCTCTCCATAAATGATTTCCTTGAAAGTAATATTCTGGTAATGCTGCCCGGATTTCATCTGTGTATGGCTCCCAAGTGAACTACAAGCAACACAAAATAACATATATATTTATATGATTTTACCATTCCAAAAAAAAATATTTTTTTCGTACAATGTTTAACATGACTGCATGCCTAATTTGTATGACTTACAGAATCTTTGTCAGCCAAATCAAGTACATATCGTATATGTCTCAGCGTATGAGTTGGCACAGCAGTACAATCCTTAGGTGTGCTCCATCTGTAATTAATTAGGAGATATTATTTTACATGGTAAACATATAAGAAAATTGTAGAACTATATCATAACAACGAAATATAACTATGCATAAGTAATTTTGAATTCTAAATTACACAAGTTCGGCATCGTATACCCTAAGTTCTCGTATTTTATTAACTGTTCGGTAGGAACTATGTGAATTCAATGATTTGTCTCTCACTCTATATATATATATATATGACTCATGTGAAAACAAAATTGATATATTAATACATATATATCATAAGTGTTATGTATACGTACCGCCGACCAAGTGGTAAACCAGGCGTGATAACTCCACTCCGTAGGTTCGGCGATATATCTCTCAATCTCTCATATGCCCAAACCTGCAACAAAATTAAAGCACCACCAATTTGTGCAGTCTTGTGTCTGGCGGCTTTACACAGCTCTCTATAAAGATATGCCAAACACCCGCTCCCCCAGCTATACTGACCAATTGTTGGAATATTCTCCAACAAAGGTAGGAACAAAAGGTTGACATAACCTGATGTTTTTGTGCTAAACAATATGCTGGATAGTAGTTGCAACAAGTATGCACGGATGTACCGTGCAATGTCTTCTTCGTTATCATTAGCCGGCATTGCAGGAAAAGTAGCATTTAACCAACTCAATTGCAGCATATTTTTCTTTAAGGCATTTCTAGGAGGACGAACGCCTAATAGTCGTTCACACTCATCTACCCATTTTAAAGGAAGTGGGCAAATCAATGGATTACCATCTATTGGCAATCCAGTTTGAATAGCAACATCCTGCAGTGTAATTGTTGCCTCACCTTCGGGAAGATGAAAAGTATGAGTCTCCGGTCTCCATCTCTCAACTAGAGCCGTAATGAGATGATGGTCCAACTGAAAAAAACCCAACCGTGCAACTCCATAGAAACCAGTCTGTCTCAAGACTTGTTCTAGTCGCTCATCAATTTCTTCCTCACGTAGTATCGTACCGTCCCTCCTGCAAGTAAGGGTTGTCTCCTCATCCTAATATTTTTACGAAAAATTATATTAATTAATAACATAGTAACAAATATAACAAAATAATATACACTTAAATGAACTTAATATATTTCTTAATATATTAAAGAGGACAATGCTTTTTTAAGTAAAAATTTTGGATAAATTTATAAAATAATGCAACTTATTATCATAAGTAACATTAATTTAATTCATCACACAATATTTAATTAATAGTTAAATTATGTAAATAGAAAGTGATATATTTGCACCTCATTGAACCATACTGCCTCCGATCTATGTGATCTCTGTGAATGTAAAACGCTAGGGTCAATCGGCCCAGGCTCAATGTATGCTCGCTGTGGTCGTGGATTACCTGACATACCTAACAACACAAACATTTGATGTCAATATAATAAAATGATGCACATTAAGATTTCAACATACTAATAAGGTTTACCAATTGAGTGTATTACTATTAATTAAAGCAATATAGTCACAAAACACACATTATCATAGTAGTTTGCATTCCCAAATAACATATTAGAATCCATTACAAATTAGTCATTATAATTACAACATATTTAACTACGCCCACATGTCCTAGTGTTATGACCGGGTAAGCCACATTTACTACAAAAACTCAAGGTGTTAGCACCGGCAACTTTCCAATCCATCTCATTCCGAATCCGTGTTGTTTTTGGTCGACCCTTTTTTCTCATCAAATTCGGATTTGGTACAAGTGATGGTCCTGTTGGAGATTGTGCCCTAAGGCCAATATTGGATTATGTAATTTGACTTCTAAGATTAATCTAGTGTAGATTAATATTATCATTTATGTTTGTATGTTAGCATTTATGATAAGTATCCATGAATAAATCGTGTTGTTCTAAATATCCCTAGTCGATTGTTATTATGGGAATAATAACAAACTAAGACTAGTGTGAGTGATAATGGATATTCATAAGATGAATATAGTGTATACAGATACAGATTATACTCACGAGTAATATGTTAGAGAACATGTTACTGGAGACCCACTATGAGATCAAGTTCATGGTCATGTGTCACAACTGATCTTGATTATAGTAGTGTCATTAGCTGATTCCTTTGACCTGAGGTCACCATGGATTCCGGGATGAATTCATGTTGTGCTTTGACGCAGTCAAACGCTGCTTGTAACAGAGTAGTTATAAAGGCTGTGGTTGGGTACAATATGACTCATGCTTAGGGATGTGAGTGACAGATATGGGATTTTGTCCCTCTCTAACAAGAGAGCGATATCACTGGGCCCCTCGATAAGTAAGACTGTTAAATGCATGGCCGTGCTCAAATAATTGATAAGAGTATCAATTGATTTGTTTGAACAGTTTTACTTTGAGATCGAGAAAGCATATGATTAATTATATAAGATTGACAAGTGTACCATGTCTTATAATTAATCTTGATATCAAAGAGACAAAAGGGAATATGACATTCTATAAATAGGTATTGGATCATTCCAATCATATTAATTGGGTAGTCGTAATGGCTTGCTAGAGTCCGCTTGTGACCTATAAGGACATTATGGTAATTTCCTTATTGCCAATTAATATGATCCTATGGGGTCACACACAAGAGCAAAATGAAGTTCATCTAATCGGGTATAAATTATTATTGGATAATAATTTATGAATGAGAAAGAGAATAAATATATATATAGATATATATTTATGTATGTATATATAAATATTAATGTGATTAATATTGCATAAAGTATGCTACATATTATAATTAAATTATATGGAGATACAATTAATTATAATATATATACATATATGTATTATGGAGAATTGATTTGATTTAATGTTAATTGAGAATTAATATTAAATTGTGTGGGTTAATATATAATTATAACTAATAGGTGTATTAGGTTATAATTATAATTAACTATTTAGGTTAATTATTTAAGGAAACAATTAACCTAAACCTAGTGGGATTCTAAACTCATAATACAACAAGGAATTCGGCCACCACACATGGAAATGGGGGCAGCCGAAATTCTCATCCAAAACACATAGAAAATTTTGATTTTCTGCCTCTCTCTCTCGTTCGAAGAATCGTTCTTCAATCGCGGCGCTAGCACGCGGTGAATCAATTGCTCCGTGTGGATCAACCGTAGAGGGAAGCTAATTTGGTTCCTTTGATTCAAATCCTATAAGAACTAAGAGGTAATTCTTTAACCCTTCCTTCCAATTCAATGCAATTTACATGGATCCTTGGTGGGGATTAATCCTTTTCTTTCCGCTGCGTATTTTGTTTTGGTGATTAATCCCCAACAGTGGTATCAGAGCCACTTGTATTTTGATTGAATTGGATTTATGTTTTGATTGGATCAAAATTGCATGTTAGGGTTTGTAAGATTTTGATTGGATCAAAATTGTTGTTAGGGGTTTGTATGTTTTATTTAGGGTTCTATGTTATTGTGAATAACAAAATAAAATTTGATTTTATTGATTAATCATTGTGAATGATTTTATGTTAATGATTTGGAATGTTTAAGGGGTTTTGGAATCATGAATTTGATTCATGGGTTTTTATTGAAATTGTTTCAATTTAATTTAATTAAAAAAAAAAAAAAAAAAAAAATTATATATCACTGTTCGTATTCTGGGCATAATGCCCAGAATACCTTTTGGGCAAATTGCAAGCAATTGCAATTTGCCCTTGCTGCGCAAGCAGCATGGGCTGCGCAGCATGGGCTGCGCAGCTATGTGTTGCGCAGCCCGTCGGGCTGCGCGCAGTATTGGATACTGCAGTGCCAGGCCCGACGAGCATGCTGTCCGACAGTTTTACCCCTTTCTCGTTTTAAGTGTGGAAAATTGTTTCTGCATATTTACGAATTTTTCCAAATTAATTAATTCTAAATACAATGTGATTGTATTTTACCACTTTGAACCCTAAATATTTTTAGATATAAAATTATTGTTGATAATTTTATGCATGGTGTTATGGTATGGTTTTGAACCCCGTGGATGCTTTATTTTATTTATTATGGTTTTATATAAATACGACCTGCGAGTCGTTTGTATTTATGTAAATTTTAAATTTTAATTTTACTAGAAAAATTGTATAGGATGCAATTTATGATATGTAAAATTTATTTTACTAGAAAAATTGTATAGGTTGCAATTTTTTGTAAAATATAAATCCATGAGATGGTGTTTGGAAGCAAAGACGTGGAGGCGGATCCAAGAGGCGGTGCAATGACCATGTGATGGATGCTACTACCTAGGATATGACCTTGTTGATTTAAACCATACCATAACACGGTTCGAGTCATATGCATGTTTTATTTTATTTAGATGCCATGTGATGCCATGCTAGATATTCTATATGCATGCTAGACAATTGTATGCCATAAGATGCCATGCTAATTAATATTAACAAAAGTATGATTAATATTAATGCCATGAAATTGTATATGATATAATTAACTCACAGGAATTAATAAACCCTAAATAAACTTATGAAGTTTATATTTTTGCCACCCAATTACGTATAACACTTGTCAAGTACTATGTTCGCATCATGGTATACCGCCAGGGCGGGTACGCATGTTGTGACCTTAGCGAAGCAATAATATGAGAAAAGGTGATTCTCATTGTGTTGTAATTGGTTTAACTAAAGGGTTAATCAAAAAGGTGTTTGAGCCCGAGGCAAGGATGAGATGAGTAACATACAAATTAAATATGGTATATGATATCATGCATCTCATAAATTAAAAGAGTTACATAATGATGTAATTGACATGGTGATGTCTACCGAAATTATATTTAATCATAGGGACATGCCAAAGCAGTGCTATGGTTAAGTATGGATTTTGGGTCTTTTACCCACTTAAATATTTTAAAGGGTTTTATAATTTAAGTGGGAGCATTTAACTAAAATCTTTACACGCTTTATTATAGTTATAATTGCTATTACCTTGATCTCGATTGTTATTGAACATTAAGAATTGTTCTCAAATCAAAAGGAATCATATGTTCTCAATAATCCTTTTGCCCAATGAACCACTAGCAATAATAACACGAGTATAAAAGATGCTTACTTGAAGCATCGAAGGGACTCTGTTAAATTTTGTTATCTTACACTTGCCACCAATTCTTCCGTACGTGGAAGTTTTACTTGAGATATATGATACATCACAAATGGAAATGTTCCATCAGTTAGTGAGCAAGAAAAGATAAGTGTTTGAGGCAACATTTTCTCATTGGCCTCCAAAAGGCATTAAGATGTGATCTTGAATTCATTGATTGATAGTCATTGGTGATGAACTATCATTTGAATGACATGGAGAAAATTATGAATTAGTTGCATAGGATGCAAAAGAATGTTAAGTTATCCATGAAGGATAAGCCCGCCTCGAATTGTGTGCTTAAGGTTCAAAAGGAAAAGGATAAAAGGAAGGTCGAAAAGCATAAAGACCGAAAGGTTCGGGTGAAACATGTTTTAAAGGCCAAAGCTGTTGGCATAGAGAGATCTCCAAAAGAAGGATGTTGCCATTTCTAGATTGAATCGTTCATTAGAATGGAAATAGCAAACTTTGTTTGGAGAACTATGAGAAGATGAAAGGCAGTAAGACTGCTACCTTAAGTATTTATTAACTATTCTACTTTTTGTTTCTATATCAAAGGTATTAGATACCAGTTGTGGATCTCATATTAGTAGAATATGATGAATCGCAACTTGAATAGAAACCTTATGAAGGTGAAAGGTAGAATGCGAATAGACAAGAGAAGCAAAGGTTGCTACTCGAAGGTTCTGAACTTTTACATGAAAGTTGTGAACTTCAAGTTAAAAATTACGAACCTCTTTTCATAAAAGTTATGAACTTTTATATGAAAGTTATGAACCTTGGTTAAAGGTTATGAACTTTTACATGTGAGTTACGAACTCTTGTTGTCTATTGAGCTTGTTGGCTTGAGTAAACAAATGTTGTTTATTTTATAATTGTGAATTATAAACTTTATAAAGACATGATTATGAAATGTAGATTTACATAATTGTCTTTATATGTGGAGCCCATCTGTAACATAAATACTGTAAGGATCGAATCAAATAGTTTGATCCAACCCATTTTGGCAGTGTCGTCTTGGAGACATAAGCAAAGTTGCATTTCGAAACTCCATGAGAATGGATTTTTGGATTCATGAGATTATGAATCATCTTGAATCATGCGAATGTTGCTTATTGTAAAAGATGACAAAAGTGTTTCTTTGCTAAAAGTAGTTAAAGATTAATCGATTTATTAAGCATTATACATGTGGATGTACATGAATTATAAATCAACTGCTAAAGGAGGTTCTAATACTCCATTACTTTTATGGAACTTTTCACTAGATAAGAGTATCTAATGAAACACGAGTTTGGAACTTTTGAAGTGTTCAAAAGCTTGTAAAAGGAGTATGAAGTATCTTGACAAGATAGTAAAGTCACTTAGATATGATCCAAGTGGTGAACATTTGAGTCAAGATGTTGACAATCATCTTAGAGATTGTGGGACTGTCTCACAATTGACTTCTCCAAGTACGCCACAAAGTATGTTGTGTCGAAAAGGGAGTAGTCGAACTCTATACAGATATAGTTCAATCTATGATGAAGTCAAGTTGATCATCGTTTTCTCAAAAATATGCCATTAAAGCAGCTGTGTATATTGTTCCGTCTAAAACAATTCATGAATCAACATAGGAGATATGGTTGGGTAAGAGACCCAAGTTGTTTCATTGAATAAGCTTAGGGCTGTAAAGCTTATTTCGAATAAGTTGGCACCTAAATTTAAATATCGTATTGTGGATTACTCAAAAGGAAAGTAGGAGTTGTTACTTCTGTGTTTCTTTGGGATACAAAGTAGTTGTAGCTAGAAATGGTTTCCCCTTGAAGAGGGAGTTAATTTCTAGTAGAGTTAGTGGGAGTAAAGTACACCTACAAAACTCGTAATTCACAAAAGTGACATTTAACGTTGAAGAGGAACGTGGAAATGGTTCCATGATCATTGTTGAAATTACACAAGTCCAATGAAAGTCTAGTGGAATACGACATGATTAGGAGAGATATGGATTTCTCAAAATCATGATGAAATTTCACTAGATGAAGTAAGTCTTCTTTTATGAAGAAGCAATGTTAGATTTTGAATCTAATATGTGACTTGATGCTACAAAGGTTGAAGATAAGTCCATGTCTGACAATCAAAGTATAGACTTTGATAAGTCTTTTAGAAGATGCATATGCAATGGTTGCAAGTGAGTTTTCAAATTGAAAACCGATATGGATGGTGATCTTCAAACTTATAAAGCACGACTAGTGACTATAAGGGTACGAACAAATTCATAGTAGGACTATAATGAAATCCTCCTTAGTCATTAATCATGATCAAGTCATATTGAGTTCTTGTTGCCATATCCCCATAATATGATTATAAAATATGGCAAATGGATATCAAAATCTATTTTTTACGTGAAAACATGATTGAGGATGTGTACGTGACACAATCCAAAGTTTTGAGCATCCAAAGAATTCAAATAGCGTATGCAAGTTTTTCAAAGATTCTCATAAGGATCGAAACATGCATCAAATAGTTGGAATCATAGTTTTGATAAAGAAATCAAATGGTTTGATTTTATCAAAAGGATGATGAATCTTGTGTTTCAAAAGGATCAGTGGGAGCATATCGGTATTCCTAATGCTATATGTGGATGACATATGGCTCGTTGGAAATAACATTCTTACCTTGCAAGAAGTAAAATCTTGGCTAAGAAAGTAATTTCGGTTAATGTTATAAGCATGACTGTTTGTATTCTTGAAATTGGAATCTATATAGATAGATCTAAAAGAATGTTTTGTTTTAAGTCAAAGCATTGAAAGCGTTCAATGAGAAAGACTTAAAAGAAGTTTGCTTATGTTAACTGTGTAAATAGTTGCACATATACAACTGATTGCAATTAGTTGCAATATATCAGTCGAGATCTAGTATTCTCTTAAAAAGAGATGTTATGATTTTGAAAGGTTCAAAATAAAACGATATAGCTAAATATCTATAATAGTAGTCAAAGTATATTGTTACATATGATGTAAAGGAAATTTTGGATGAAGAAGTTCATCACAAAATGTTGTGTTTTGTTCTAAGCATTGCTTATCCTGTGAGACTATTGTAGGGACAATAGTTCAATGCGTAAGAACCTTGTGTGACACAAGCATAATACTTAGGCGTTTTTTTTTCACTAATTTAGAGAGGCTGTCTCTAAAGAGAGAGTGAAAATGTGTAAAGTAACAACGGAAGCGAAAATTAATAATTCACTGACAAAGACTCCTGCACGAATGAATACATGAAAGTCATGTAGGTCAATGGGTATAAGATACATGTATGATTGGCCATAGTGCAAGTGGGAGATTGTTGGAGATTGTGCCCTAAGGCCAATATTGGATTATGTAATTTGACTTCTAAGATTAATCTAGTGTAGATTAATATTATCATTTATGTTTGTATGTTAGCATTTATGATAAGTATCCATGAATAAATCGTGTTGTTCTAAATATCCCTAGTCGATTGTTATTATGGGAATAATAACAAACTAAGACTAGTGTGAGTGATAATGGATATTCATAAGATGAATATAGTGTATACAGATACAGATTATACTCACGAGTAATATGTTAGAGAACATGTTACTGGAGACCCACTATGAGATCAAGTTCATGGTCATGTGTCACAACTGATCTTGATTATAGTAGTGTCATTAGCTGATTCCTTTGACCTGAGGTCACCATGGATTCCGGGATGAATTCATGTTGTGCTTTGACGCAGTCAAACGCTGCTTGTAACAGAGTAGTTATAAAGGCTGTGGTTGGGTACAATATGACTCATGCTTAGGGATGTGAGTGACAGATATGGGATTTTGTCCCTCTCTAACAAGAGAGCGATATCACTGGGCCCCTCGATAAGTAAGACTGTTAAATGCATGGCCGTGCTCAAATAATTGATAAGAGTATCAATTGATTTGTTTGAACAGTTTTACTTTGAGATCGAGAAAGCATATGATTAATTATATAAGATTGACAAGTGTACCATGTCTTATAATTAATCTTGATATCAAAGAGACAAAAGGGAATATGACATTCTATAAATAGGTATTGGATCATTCCAATCATATTAATTGGGTAGTCGTAATGGCTTGCTAGAGTCCGCTTGTGACCTATAAGGACATTATGGTAATTTCCTTATTGCCAATTAATATGATCCTATGGGGTCACACACAAGAGCAAAATGAAGTTCATCTAATCGGGTATAAATTATTATTGGATAATAATTTATGAATGAGAAAGAGAATAAATATATATATAGATATATATTTATGTATGTATATATAAATATTAATGTGATTAATATTGCATAAAGTATGCTACATATTATAATTAAATTATATGGAGATACAATTAATTATAATATATATACATATATGTATTATGGAGAATTGATTTGATTTAATGTTAATTGAGAATTAATATTAAATTGTGTGGGTTAATATATAATTATAACTAATAGGTGTATTAGGTTATAATTATAATTAACTATTTAGGTTAATTATTTAAGGAAACAATTAACCTAAACCTAGTGGGATTCTAAACTCATAATACAACAAGGAATTCGGCCACCACACATGGAAATGGGGGCAGCCGAAATTCTCATCCAAAACACATAGAAAATTTTGATTTTCTGCCTCTCTCTCTCGTTCGAAGAATCGTTCTTCAATCCCGGCGCTAGCACGCGGTGAATCAATTGCTCCGTGTGGATCAACCGTAGAGGGAAGCTAATTTGGTTCCTTTGATTCAAATCCTATAAGAACTAAGAGGTAATTCTTTAACCCTTCCTTCCAATTCAATGCAATTTACATGGATCCTTGGCGGGGATTAATCCTTTTCTTTCCGCTGCGTATTTTGTTTTGGTGATTAATCCCCAACAGGTCCATCGATTGTTGGCCAGTAGTCACGTTCTCCAAGTGGGGTAAATGCTGTCGACCAACATTTCAAGTTGTTTTCTAATTTATAAATTGGATGAATAAATTGTCTATGGTCAATGCCATATGCCAAACACCCATCAATGGCATGGGAGAATGGTATTCGCAGTTGTTGAAACTTTCGGCAACTACAAGTCATTTCTTTCAGATTGACCACTTGCTTGTGTCCTCCCTTCCTTCCTGAATTCCAACGGGCAGTTTTAATCTCAAAAACACCATTCCTCGTATCAAACCATTGTACTACATGTCCAGATGCCTTTTCAAACCTTGTCCTCAATAGGTCTATTGCAAATGTAGTATATGAGAATCCCTTTTGCATTTCGGCTGCAATTTCACGTCTGTGTTTTTCGAAACGATCGACCAATTTTAAAAAAAGGCTTTCCATCATTGTTGTTATTGGCGATCCCCGAATATCTTTTAGCAGCCATCCGTTTACTGATTCAGCAATGTTAGTTGTCATACTACCCCATCGACAACCACCATCAAAAGCGAGAGCCCATTTCTCCTTTGGCACCCGATTCAACCATTGAAAGCTATCAGGTTCTTTCTCCTCAAGCAACCTCATCATCCGTTTAAACTTCCGAGGTTGATGTTGATATTCTAAAAAAAAACATATTTGAAAGCATAATGAGTTAAACAATTGTATACTTGATCCTTATGGTTTAGGTTTACGGTAATTGAAAAAGCAATACTCTTAAATACCTGTATTGATGATAAAGTTTTTAACTTCTTCATTTTTGAATTGCTTATTGTAGTTGCTCGCTAGATGGCGAATGCAGAATCGATGAGGTGTCGTCTTCCATTTTTCAGACTCCATGGCTCTTAAGATTCCAACATGCCTATCAGATACGACACAAACATCGGGCATGTCTGGGCAAACAAAATCTCGTACACAACGCAAGAAGAATTCCCAATTTGCAATATTTTCAACTTCAGCTATGCCAAATGCTATCGGAAATATGTTTCGGTTGCCATCAAGCGCTGATGCTACTAGTATTACACCTTTATACTTTCCAGTTAAAAAAGTGGCATCAACGTACAACACTGGCATACAATGTTTGAAACCATCAATGCATGGTTTCAGAATCAATATAAGACGCTCAAAACGTTTAACTCCTGGCACAAAACGACCATCGACAAAGTGATTAGACTCACTAATATGGTAGATTGAGACGGGGTTCATTTCGGTTACAGCATAAAGCCAAGGGCGAAGATGGTTATATGACTCATCAAAACCTCCATATATCTTCTCAATGGCTTTATTTTTTGCCAACCATGCCTTCTTGTAAGAGATTTTTATCTTATACCTTTGATCAAAGTTTGCAACAATGACCTTGACCTTTAGTGAGGGATCCTCCCTAATCATAGCCTCCACTATGGGATACATATAGGCCGTGTCAAGATTTCGGTTGTCTTGAGACTTTTTTGGCCCATGACAAGTATGTTCACCGACATACTTTGTGATCTCCCACAGATGAGACTTCTTCTTCAGCGTCGCACGTAACCTCCATGGACATCCCTCATCATAATAATGACATACCAATGTGATAGTATTCATCCCTGTCTCCCTACTCCGAAACTCTTTTTGTATTCTCATTGAGTATTCCTTAGCTGCATTTTTAACTGCTTCTCTTGAATAAAATAACATCCCCTTTAAGAGTTCCATTGACGAATCCCATCTTATAGCATTCCTGGTTTGATCAATATCATGGACTGTCATAGCTGATGCATCAAATTGGGTGAGCTGGGGAATATTTGGGAAAAATGTAGGGGTATAATTATTGTATAATGCAGTGTCATCAACATTTGAAGAAGAAGCCCTATAATTCCCTTGAAGCTCATCCTCATTGTGCAACCCATCATGATCATTATCAGCATCAGCATAATCCTCAGATTCACTATCATCACCATCAACATCAACATCATCCTCTTCATCATCATCAGATTCGCTATCACCATCACCACCACCACCACCACCACCACCACCGTTAAAACCAATAGGTTCATAATCATCGCTATCATCATCATCATCATCATCATCATCATCATCATCATCATCACAACCATAACCACCAAGTCCACCACTACCACCAACATCATAATCAACAGCTTGAGAATTAGAAGGTCTAGCTATATCCCTCTTGTGTGTAGAAGGTGTATTATGATTGCATTCGACGTATAATTCAATACAGAACAAGGTATGACCTAAACTGTGGACTATCCCCAACATCATATTCAAATCATCATCGTCACACAGATCAAAACACTTATACACTAACTGTACTCCATTCATTGCAATTGGGTTTCGAAATTGCACCCTAATCAAATCTTCGGTCGCTGGTATATTCATAACAGTCCTAATCTTATTAAACAATGAACTAAAATTGAATAAACCATTCATTGATATTACTTTGCAACATCCATTCTCATAATCAACTCCAAATTGATTCCTTATGATTTGACCACCCCAATGAATATATATTGGCAATGAAGTCGACATTATTCTGTCATATAATTAAAAAGCATTCATTAGGGCATCTCCAACCCACCACCAATATCCAATTTCTTTTTTTGATGTTTAGTGTTATTTTAGTTTCTTTTCCATTTTTATTTCAGTGTTAATTTTTTTTTTTTCAAAATGTCTAATTTTTTACAGTATTTCGCTTATGTGTTTTTATTATGGTTTTCAGACCCGGACTGGTCATCGAACCGGTCAAGGGATGGATTCATGGATTTCAGATTAAACTGTAATAAACCTAAATCGAACCGGATTTTGTAAATATATTAATAAATATTTTTTATATTTATAATCATGGTTTTCAGACCCGGACCGGTCATCGAACCGGTGAAGGGATGGATTCATGGATTTTGGATTAAACCGGAATAAACCGGAATCGAACCGGATTTAATAAATATACTAAAATATTAAAATATTTTTATTTTTATATTTATAATTTATGAAAATTTGAATATTTTTATTATAATTCTTTAAGTTTAAGCATTTCAAACACAATATACTAATTAAAAAAATTCAATTTATGAAATATAGTTTTTATAATTACAATTAAATGTCAATTTAATTTAAAAATACCAACTATTTTATTTTAATTAAAAACACCCCAAAATAATAACTTCAATTTTAGATTTAAATAAATTTTTTTAAAAAAAATTTCTGGTTGAACCGGAAAACCGGTCCGGTTTACGGTTTTCCGGTTCAACCGGCCAGTCCGACCGGCCATTGACCGGTTATTGACCAAAGTGAAAACCGGATAGAAACCGACCGGCCAGTTCGGTTCGGTTTTCACAACTATGTTTATAATATACGAAACTTTGAACATTTTTATTATAATTCTTATAATTAAGCATTTCAAACACAATATAGTAAATTAAAATGCTCAATTTATGAAATATAGGTTTTGTACTTACAATTAAAAATACAAACTATATTTTATTTTAAATAAATACACCTCAAAATAATAACTTAAATTTTATATTTAAAAAAAGATTTAAAAAATAGTTTGGTCGAACCGGATCCAAACCGATCGGCCTGCCCTCTGGTTCCAGTCGAACCCGGTCCGACCGGCCGGTCTTGTTCGGTTTTCACAAATATGGTTTTCATTAATTTGGGTGTTTGATAATTTATATGTGTATTTGTCATCTTCATTTATTTTAATAATTTTGCTTAAATTCTTAAAATTTTTTAAATTAATATTGATAAAATATCAAAACTAAATTAAAATGCTGCAAATTCAAAAAAATATTAATACATATACAACTTGGAACTATCATAAAATTTGATATATCCTATTTTTTAATCATTAAGTGTTATTTTTTGCATTAATATGTTAATTTTTTTTAACTATATCCTATATGATTTTATTTTATAAAATTATTTATTTATTAAAACATTACCCAGTCCATTAAAATTTTTTATATATTATTAACACTAAAATGTTTTGAATTACCCTTTATTAAAAACAATGAATAATATAATTGTATGTAAAAAGTAATATAATAGTAATAAAAATGTTTGTTGAAAGGAATAAATTAAAAATATTTTAATTTGGAGTGCAAATTTAGACTGCATAGTTGGAGATGGTCTTATATACTAACTTCACAAAAATCAATCTCATAAAAATTTCTAAACAAATATTATATACATATTCTATTTTTGCATATATCATATATATATTGGTAATGAAGTCGACATTATTCTGTCATATAATTAAAAATCATTCAATATATATATGTAAAAAATTATCTTAAATAAAATTATGATATTTTTTAATTAATTCTAACATAAATACAAATTTATATATATATATATATATTTATATAAATCAAATAGACATTTCTAATACAAACTATATAGTTTATATCATATATTTAAGATTTTCAAAACATATAAACATTAAAAAATTATTATGTAATTTAAATTATTTTTTTATATTTAATTAACATTAAATTTTTTTCTAAGAATTTCATAAAAAATATGTTAATAATATTATATAGTATGTAAAAAGAAATATATTAATAATAAAAATGTTAGGTGGAAAGGAATTATTTTCAAATATTTTTATTATAATTGGAAATTTGGAGTGGAGAGTTGGAGATGGTCTTATATACTACACAAAAATCAATCTAATACAAATTTATAAACAAATATTATATACATATTCAATTTTTCCATGCATCAATCACATATATATTACACAAATTTAAAGAAATTCACAACATAATTTCAAAAAAATACAAAAATTACAAAATTTCATAAATTTTTTTTATTTACCTTTATTACGTTTAATAAACGCGGACGATAGCTGCTATTTGATGATTGTAGTGCTAGGATTTTCGTTTCTAATTTGTTGATGCTATTCCTATATATAAAATACAAAAAATTTATACATTTAATTAAACACATATTATACATCTAATATAAATTTATAAACGAACATTTTATACATATTCCATTTTTTTACACATTACATATATATTACTACAAAAATTTATAGAAATTCACAACATAATTTCTACAAAATCTACAAAATATAAAATTTGTAAAAAATTTTAGTATTTACCTTTCTTGGGTTGAATACTTCACAATATTTGTTATTTGGTGGTTATATTATTGTTAGTATTTTCGTTCCTAATTTGATAATGCTAATCCTACAAAAAAAAAAAAAAAATTGTAACAAAAATTAAGAACTTAATTAAATATATATAAATACAAAATAAAATTATAATTACTAAAAACTTACTAAAAATTAATTAAATTGATAATTAAAAGAGGTAGGAAACTTACTTGAAAGAGATATAATGTTGAACAAATTTAACTTCTAAAATATTAAAGATGGAAGGAAATCAATTTTTTTTACAGATGAAGGTTGGAGAAGGAGAGGAAGAACAAATCTGGTTTTTTTTTTTACTAAACGCATAAATGAGCTGAAGAAAGCAGATAAAGGTAAGATGAAGGTATAAAATTTGATCGGACGGCTGGGATTATTTTTCATTTTGATCGGATGGCTGGGATATGTCGGTTGGATGGGGGGAGACACGGATTCCGCATGAAGTCCGCCTGTTGGGTATGCGGACACAGAGGTCCGCATTTCAAAGACGCGGACTTAAATGAGTCCGCGTCTTTGGAATGCGGACCTCTGTGTCCGCATTCTCTGTAGGCGGACTCTGCCTTGTCCCATCAACGGGGACAAGGCAGCTTTTAGGTCCGCTTTTCTTGAAAGCGGACCTAATCGTCCGCCTGTCCTATGGGCGGACATTTTGAGTCCGCTACTTTTATAGGCGGACCTCTTTGGGTCCATTAGTTTGACTGGCGGACCTGCAGGGGAAGAAAAAAAAGGAATGTCCGCCAATGTGATATGTGGACTTTGACAAAAACACCATAAAATTGGAATTAGTTTCATTTCTACCCTATATTGGATAATAGTTTGGAATAGTGCCATAATTTTTTCTTTAATCCGGAATCTAATTTGATTTCTGCAGTCTTCATCCATCTCTTGAAAGAGATTTTCCTGGTAAGAATTTAATCTCTTTCTACTATAATTTTAAGTTTTACAATTTTCACTTCAATTGCTCCTGGGACTGGATTTGAGGAAATCATCGCGTTCTTCCTCTTTTATTGGGTGATTTCCGGTGAAAAATCCCAACACTTTATTCCTGTCATCTAAATGAGCATGGGCTAGTAGAAAAGGATTAAATTGGGTAGAGAAAGATAATAAGTGAGTAAACTATTGTCATATTACTTATAAATGACTACAAGCTTGAGGTTTAATAGGTAAGTTGCCCGAACCCTAAGTCTCTGGATTAGGTACAGCAGTTTACACTTGGTAGGGAGCTGTACCGGAATTTCTCAGATGAGCTGATTCGGGTGGCAACTCTGTCACTGATCTTGAAATTTAAGTTTTGAGGTCTTCAAGTAATAAAATTGGAAAAGGTTTTCTACAAAAGGATTTCCAAAAAGAATCAATGGTTTTCCGAAATAAGATCATCAAACCCTGTCTTTAAAATCCAAACATTTATACTTCTCTCTTTTTCCCCGGTTTGCTTCGCCGCGTTCCGCCTAAAAGGTCGTCCGCTGATAGAAATATATGCCGTTATTTAATAGAGCTTCTCATAAAATAATCCATCTCTAGATAAACCAATTCTACCATTTCCAATAGTAAAATTAAATCCAGAAATATGCAAAACTGAAAGAGAAATAATATTCTTGTATATAGCAGGTACAAAATAACCATGTTCTAGTATCAAAACTAATTCACTAGGCATCAATAGATGGTACTCGCCGATCTCTATGGCAGCTACCCTTGCTCCATTCCTTACCCACAAGTCCACATCTCTAGATCCTAGTGATCTCCTATTCTTAAGTCCCTGAACATTACAACAAATGTAAGAACCACATCCAGTATCCAATACCCAGGATGTTGAAACAGTGAGGTTAATGTCTATAACATATATACCTGATGAAGACACGCCCAGGGTCTTCCTTTGCTCTCCCAATAGCTTGGGTCACGATCTCTTCCAATGCCCAGCCTACTTGCACCCGAAACAGACATCCTCAGGACCAGCCTTGGGCTGGGCCTTAGCCTTTTTGGCCTTGGCTTTCTTAGCCTTGGCCTTGGCCTTGCCCTATGCCAGAGGAGGGTTCCCCTTGTTGACCAGTGGTACCGGCGGAGTCTTCTTGATCAACTGCCAGTGAGCTTGAGCATCCCATCCATCTCACTAACAGTATGGTTCATCCCTTGCATATTATAGTTCAAGATGAACTATTCATAAGGATCTGACAAGGAAGCCAGGATCGTGTCAACCACCAGCTCTTGTGAGATAGGTGATCCGAGATGGGCTAAAGTAGCCAGATAGCCTTTCATCTTGAGCACCTGTGACAGATGTCCTAGCCCCCATCTTACTAGAGTGGAATGCTGTTGGATATGCCCTAGTCCCGAGGCATTGGACCTTGTATTTGTATTATACATTCATTGGATTTATGTATTATACTAATTTTGTGTTATTAATAAAGGCATTAATTCATTTATTATATATATCTTGTGCAACATCTTAAATGAAGTATCCAATAGACATATCCATATTCATGATGACAAGTGTCATGCACTTGGCAGTAAGACCATGGATAGGGTAAATGATATGACCATAAAGAGATCCGTAGTCTGTTCCAGTCATGGGAATGAATGGGAGAAGAGACTATCATTAACCTGGTTGTATGGCGGTGTCTTACCAGCCATTAGACATGGGATGTCAACCAAGTTAATGGGTATATGTAAAAAGGGCATGGTACTGGATACTAAACGAGAAATCCACATGATAGTATCACAAGTGATTCTCGTGTAATACTTGTATGGATCCTTTGACCTGACCATATGATGGTATCGCATGCGAGATCGCATACTTAGGGGTACGCCTAAAGGGCCTGTAATAAGGTGCCAAGTATGGGTGCTTTTGGGTATATCGCTTAGCATGGCAATGCTATGGATATGCAGAAGGGATTTGTCACTTAGTAGTCCATTGAGAAGATATCACCGGCCTCTTGATGAATGTGACTGATAAGAGTGTGGCCACGCCCAAACAAGTTGGAACTTGTTTGTGAGCTTCAATACATTCAGGATCAAGTAAATTTCCGGGCACAAAAGAGGGTGATCAATCCATGCCTCTGTGTTGGACACCGATATCAATGACATGGGATATACAAGTTCAAACTATAGAGTTATGATTACAGTTGGGCTACCATCTCCATCTCAATTGGGGGCTGTAGTGGCTTGCTAGAGCCCAACTGCAGTCTGTGGGCCAAAGGCCCATTGCCAACATAAAGGTGGGCCCACGGGATCATACACATTGAGCGAGTGAACACTGACTTAAGGAATCACATGTATACTTGGAGTATACACTCTGGAGAAAGAGGATTATATTAATTATATTGATCATGATAATAAAATTAATATTTAATTGGCTTTCTAATAATTAATTGGATTAATTATGAGATTATTTACTGGGTGGAAATATTCATATGTATGGGTTTACATATGAATTTATTTTGTGAAGATCTAATTTTAATTTCATGGATTAAATTAATTGGTCAAACCAATTTTAATTAAATGTAAATAATGTGTTACATGGTGTAACATATTATATACATGGGTAAATTAAAGTTGGGCTTGAAATTAATTTAAACCAGACAAATTAAAATAGATTTGGGCCTAAAATGAAAGAAGGTAAGCCCACACAAAGATGAGCCAATTGTGGCAGAAATTCTGAGAATTTCAACCACTTAGGGTTAAAATAACCCTAGGTATTTTGGCCAAGTGAACCTAACCCACCATAGCCGAATTCTCCACCTCCTTCTTCTCCATTGTTTGTGTTTTTTCGACGCTAGCACGGGTGGTGTTCGTTAGGCGTTCGTGTACGTGAACGGGGCGGGATTCTATCTTGATTCTTGCAGGCTGCATCCATCTCTTGTAGAGATAATCCAGGTGAGAGATTTATCTCTTATTATTAAATTTTTGTTTTTACAATTTACATCTTAATTGCTCCTGGGTACGGATTTGAGGAAATCACCATGTCCTTCCGCTTCAATCGGGTGATTTCCGGTGACAAATCCCATTATGGTATAAGAGCGGGCTTTTGATCCATGGAAATTGTTAAAATTGGTTGAATCCCTTGTTTTAAAATTGGAGTTTTTTTTATTGGGGTTCTTGGTTAGGGGCTTAAGATTTTCCCCTTGATTTTGTACAATTGAAATTGAATATGCATATAGGTTTGTGTTTATTTAATTTGATTGTATGTTTGATATTCATGGTGAAGTACTTAATGAGGATGCCATGGTTTTATTTTTTGTTTAAAAAAAAAAATCTTGCTGTTCCAGGCGTGCAGGGCTGCCCACGGCGAAATCACCGCTGCCTGCTGCTGGTTCCAGCGGCGGCCACTGCACGGCAGCAGTGTCGCAGCTGGGTGGCAGGGGGCAGCCGCTGCTGCCTCTAGCAGCAGGCCGGGCCCAGTGTTTTTGGATTTGGCGTGTTTTTGGGCCCGAGGCTCAGTTTTGAAATTTTAATGAGTTTTAAAATTCGTGTTTTTAAATTTTTGTAATTTAAATGCGTACGGTTTCTTGAATGAAATTTAATTTTATTCATGTGATATTAGTTTTGGAAATTAATATGGTTAATTGAAATTGGTTCGGGTAATTTTGGCACAATTACTTGGATGGCTAAATTGGACCCATGGTTTATGTAAGCACCAGAATTTTACTTAAAAAAAAAGAGTACAGTCGTACGACTCTACCTATAGTCGTACGACTGTAACCAAACTACAGTCGTACGACTGTAGATCATGGTAGGTGACCCAACCCATACCTTAAAAGCTGAAGAAAAAGCAGAAGAAAGGAGGGAGAGGCAAAACGGAGACAGACAGGAAAACAGAGGAGAAAAGGAAAAGAAAAGAAGAAGAGAGGAAAAGAGAAAGAAGAGAAACAAAGAAAGAAAGAACTGATCTTTAAGAAACCTTTGCATTTTGAAATCTCTGGACCCAAATTCCTAGCCCTAATTCAAGGAGAAAAGTTCGGCTTTTAGTGGATTGGAGTGACGCCAGCGGTCAATCCTACAGTGGACGCATGCCAGAGAGGTAAACACTCCTTTTCCCCTCTCTTTTACAAGCTTTCTAGGTGATTGGTGTGGTTTTGTGCCATTTCTATCCATTTTCTGCGTTTTCCATTTCTGAAAATCAAGAACAGTCGTGCGACTGTTCTTGAGTTTGTTGAACAGTCGTACGACTGTAGTTATAGTCGTACGAGTGTTCTTGATTTCTAGGCGTTTTCTTTCCAGTTTTGCTTCAAATGAAATTCTAGCGAAATTTTTATTCCGGACCACTTACAGTCGCACGACTGTAATTTGGGGTCCATCTTCTCTCTGGAACTTGAACCAATTCTGTGATTCCATATTTCCTACCTCCAATGGCTTCAAAGAAGTTGAAACCCAATGATGCTCCATATCGCATTTTTCTGTATCATCTCATCACCAGAAGGGTGACGGAGCGGAAAGAGGATTTGGATATGAGTCTGCTTCAAATGAGTTCAACAATGCTGAAAAAAAGGGGGGAAAATGAAATATATAGCTCCGAGATTCCAGAGTAAGAAGAAAATAGTTTCTATAGGTGAAAAGGAACAACAGTGGTTGCCCAAGAAATTGACTATTGAAGAGACCAAGCTGAATAAAAAGAGATTGAAGTTAATCTTGATGGAAAAACAAGCCTGATGATCAGAAATCTACCAAATCAGCTTCCAAGACATAACCTGTTGCAAATTCTGGGCAAGCATTGTCTGGAGGAAAACAAGGATAAGTCCAAAGGGAAGTTTGCTTATGATCTCCTCTATTTGCCTATGGATTTCAAGACTAGAGGAAATTTTGGTTATGCATCTGTGAACTTCACTAACGGTGTTGGAGCAACTTTGGTTTTACAAAGCTTTCAACAATCATGAAGGGGATGATACCATCAACAGGAAAGCTTACAAAGTCTGTTGTGCTCGTATTCAAAAGGGAAAGTTGCATTTACCAATCATTTCAAGGATTCGGTCTTCGGAAACCATGCCTGAACTGGAATCTGGGGTGAATTGGAAACATGAACACGACATCAAACCGTAGGAGAATCCAGCGGCTAATTGAATTCATCTCAGGTTGTCCGTCCAAAATGGCAACTCTGCCCAGTGATCGGGCATTCAAAAAAAAAAAAAAAAAAAAACTCCAATGTGTAAAACCGAAAGGGCATATTGGTAATTTGAAGGGGCATAAATTAAAACTAGAGTCACATTTTAGATTTTCCTAATGCATCCATATTCATTATGTCATGAATGTTTCGTATTCAACTTTGGTGTTCAATATGCATTTGTTGTGTCATTGCATGTCAATGTTCACTTACAGGCTACATTGCGCAGCGAACTTTGTCTGTGGAAGTGCTTCACTCCCCGAATACAAACCTATAATACTCCCCAAACACAAACCTATAATACTCGGGGCACGTAAAAAACCGAACCATTGGGAATCATCGACAGCAGTATCTTCGCGGTTCGCAATAAACATACCAAGATATATCTTTTCCCGTCCTAAGACAAACCGTCGCGAAAGGGATCAACGCAGACAAAATGCCTATCACAGAATCTTTCTCAAAAAAAAAAGTTTGTTGACACGGAAAACTGAAAGGACGTGTCGGCAACAGGAGAGGGATGATATACAAAGTTAGAGTCACTGTTCATACTCCCTGTTATACTCATTATGGTGTCACCACTGCAATATTATGCATGTTTGGATTTCCGATCAGATGTTCATCTTGCATACACCATGCCATTACATATAAACATCCATCAGTAAGACATTGCATCCAAGCCCGTGACAATATCGTAGAAACTCCAATTATGCGGTATGGAAATGCAAGGTTTCACTCTTATCTTCTTGCTCAACCAAACGGACCACCCATCGGCGTGGCCTATTATCCTGATCCACTGAGCCTGACAACGCTTCAGAATATGCAGAGGGTAAAGTGGAAAGTCACTGAAGACGGCCAACTCCTCTAATACCTAGATCAGCATAATAGTCAGTCGGTCAGAAAACACGTCAGAGTAATCGAACTAAGTCACCTGGGCTACTGTCGGGGCCAGTCACAAGCCATGAATTCCGTCTCCGAACTCGCACGGGTACCAAGAACAAAGCATAAGCCACATGTTGCATGCATACATACATTCAAATCATACATGCATACATGCATACGATTAAAGTAAACACGTACAATTCATATGCAAATGCATCGCAACTCATCCAAGTGCAGGTATCCACTGCCATCACCAGGTCTCCCCTAACCAGTATCGCTCTCAAAGCAGAGATGGCATAACGCCGAGGCATCCATTGGGCCTTAAGCATCAGCATAAACTTAAATCTCAACATACCAAGGGGCAGAACAACCAAGCCGTATTTATCCTTGATCGAAGGGGTAAAAATTTTTGTTTCCAAAATCATCGATCAAGGGATAAATACTTATCCTCCAGCCAACATCAAAAATTATCATTCCTAAACCTATCTCCTTATTTCATTCAAGCCAGATTTCATACCCTTGAACTCCACGATGTTCAAGCATGGTTACAAATCCTTGAACCCCTTTTCTTCATTCAAGCCAGATTTCAAACCCTTGAACTCCATTACGTTCAAGCATGGTTACAAATCCTTGAACCCCTTTTCTTCATTCAAGCCAGATTTCAAACCCTTGAACTTTAGTACGTTCAAGCATGGTTTCAAATCCTTGAACCATCGTCTTTCATTCAAGCCAGATTTTAAACCCTTGAACTCCATTACGTTCAAGCATGGTTGCAAATCCTTGAACCATCTTTTTCATTCAAGCCAGATCTTAAACCCTTGAACTCCATTACGTTTAAGCATGGTTTTAGATCCTTGAACCTCTTATTATTCCAAGTTCATCCAATTCCGGTAAGATTTCAAATCGTCAAAATTTCATCCAGCATCGCCTCGGGTAACATAGACCCGATATCGGCTTAACCGCAATTTCATCTTCCTTTGCCTCGGGTAACCTAGACCCAATATCGGCTTATTTCTTCTTCAGCTTTGCCTCGGGTAACCTAGACCCGATATCAGCTTATTTCTTCTTCAGCTTTGCCTCGGGTAACCTAGACCCGATATCGGCTTATTTCTTCTTCAGCTTTACCTCGGGTAACCTAGACCCGATATCGGCTTATTTCTTCTTCAGCTTTGCCTCGGGTAACCTAGACCCGATATCGGCTTATTTCTTCCTCAACTTTGCCTCGAGTAACCTAGACTCGATATTGGCTTATTTCTTCCACAACTTTGCCTCGGGTAACCTAGACCTGATATCGGCTTATTTCTTCCTCAGCTTTACCTCGGGTAACATAGACCCGATATCGGCTTATTTCCTCCTCAACATCGCCTCGGGTAACATAGACCCAATATCGGCTTATTTCTTCCTCGGCTTTGCCTCGAGTAACCTAGACCCGATATCGGTTTATTTCCTCCCCAGCATCGCCTCGGGTAACATAGACTCGATATCGGCTTATTTCTTCCTCAGCTTTGCCTCGGGTAACATAGACCCGATATTGGCTTATTTCCTCCCCAGCATCGCCTCTGGTAACATAGACCCAATATCGGCTTATTTCCTCCCCAGCATCGCCTCGGGTAACCTAGACCCGACATCGGCTTATTTCAACGGTGGGTTCTTTCCTGTGTCTGCGGCGCTTTGAGTCGCATTTCTCAAATTCACATCATCTATCCCAGACTAAGATCGGGTGGTGAATTTGATCACGTGAGGGGCAGTTGTAAGCGTCGGAATTTTACTTTAAAAAAAAAAAAGAGTACAGTCGTACAACTCTACCTACAGCCGTACGACTGTAACCAAACTACAGTCGTAGGACTATAGATCGTGGCAGGTGGCCCAATCCATACCTTAAAAGCTGAAGAAAAAGCAGAAGAAAAGAGGGAGAGGCAAAACGGAGACAGACAGGAAAAACAGAGGAGAAAAGGAAAAGAAAAGAAGAAGAGAGGAAAAGAGAAAGAAGAGAAACAAAGAAAGAAAGAACTAATCTTCAAGAAACCTTTGTATTTTGAAATCTCTGGACCCAAATTCCTAACCCTAATTCAAGGAGAAAAGTCTGGATTTCAGTGGATTGGAGCGATGCTAGGAGTCAATCCTACGGTGGACGTACGCCAAAGAGGTAAACACTCCTTTTTCCCTCTCTTTTACAAGCTTTCTAGGTGATTGGTGTGGTTTTGTGTCATTTCTATCCATTTTCTACGTTTTCCATTTCTGGAAATCAAGAACAGTCGTGCCACTGTTCTTGAGTTTGTTGAACAGTCGTACGACTGTATACAGTCCTACGAGTGTTCTTGATTTGCAGGCGTTTTCTTTCCAGTTTTGCTTCAAATGAAATTCTGGCGAAATTTTTATTCTGGACCACTTACAGTCGCACGACTGTAATTTATAGTTGTACAACTTTAGTTACAGTCGCACGACTGTGATGTATTTTCAGAATCAGAATTTCCATTTTAATTTCCAAAAATTTCCTAAAATCCCAAAAAACTCAGAAAACCCCAAAAATCATCAAAATGAATTTTGTTGTGTGCATTCATAACATTAGATTTAATTTTCAGTAAAATTGCATTTAGAACAATTCAACGATGGAGACCCAGTTCTCCTGAAAACCAACCCACCTCACATGTAATAAATGCATGTAAACCGGTAAAATTGTTTTTCAAAATGATTTTCCCATAAAACCAAAAATACAAGGACGTTTCAAGATCTATAGGGATAGATCAAATCGGCTTCTGGGCCTAAGTCAGGCCTCATACATAGATAAAGTTCTAAAAAGGTTCAGCATGGACCGGGCTAAGAAAGGTTTCTTGCCAATGGGTCATGGGCTGAAACTTAGTAAGAAGAACTGTCCTAAAACAAGGGAGGACAGGGAGAACATGAAATTGGTTCCATATACTTTGGCCATAAGATCAATTATGTACTTCATGCTATATACGAGACCTGATGCCGCCTTTGCACTAAGTATGATGAGCTGGTACCAGCAGGATCCTAGGGAGGATCACTGGAAGCCTGTCAAGGCGATCCTCAAGTTCCTTAACTGGACTAAGGATAGCTTCTTGGTGTATGCAGGTTAGGAAGTGCTATCACTTACTGGGTACACTGATGCAAGCTTCTAGACTGACCAAGATGAGTACCAGTCGTAGTCTAGGTATGTGTTTTTGCTAAATGGTGGTGCTATAAATTGGAGGAGCTCAAAGTAGCCAACCATCGTGGACTCTACAATAGAAGCTGAGTACATCGCGGTGTGTGATGCAGCTAGGGAAGCTATGTGGATAAGGAAGTTTATCAGTGAGTTAGGAGTAGTACCAACTATCCTGGACCTAGTTGATATCATCTGTGACAACGATGGGGCCGTTGCACAAGCTAAGGAGCCCCGGTCACACAAGAACACAAAGCACGTGCTCAGAAAGTTTCATCTCATACGAGAGATCGCAGAGAAAGGTGACATTGCATTACACAGAGTGGACATCGAGGGCAATGTCGCAGATCCTTTGACCAAGGCACTGGCTTAGCGCAAGCACGAGTGTCATACTAGATCTATAGGGATTAGGCCCATGCCTAGTTGGAACTAGTGCAAGTGGGAGATTGTTGGATATGCCCTAGTCCCAAGGCATTGGACCTTGTATTTGTATTATTCATTCATTGGATTTATATATTATTCTAATTTTGTGTTATTAATGAAGGCATTAATTCATTTATTACATATATCTTGTGTAATATCTTAAATGAAGTATCCAATGGACATATCCATATCCATGATGACAAGTGTCATGCACTTGGCAGTAAGACCATGGATAGGGTAAACGATATGACCATAAAGAGATCCGTAGTCTGCTCCAGTCATGGGAATGAATGGGACTAGAGATTATCATTAACATGGTTGTATGGCAATGTCATACCAGTCATTAGACATGGGATGTCAACCAAGTTAATGGGTATATGTAAAAAGGGCATGGTACTGGATAGATCCACTAAACGAGAAATCCACATGGTATAGTATCACAAGTGATTCTCGTGTAGTACTTGTATGGATCCTTTGACCTGAGCATATGATGGTATCGCATATGAGATTGCATACTCAAGGGTACGCCTAAAGGGCCTGTAATAGGGTGCCAAGTATGGGTGCTTTCGGATATGTCGATTAGCATGGCAATGCTATGGATATGCAGAAGGGATTTGTCACTCAGTAGTCCACTGAGAAGATATCACCGGCCTCTTGATGAATGTGACTGATAAGAGTGTGGCCACACCTAAACAAGTTGGAACTTGTTTACAAGCTTCAGTGGACACAAAAGAGGGTGATCAATCCATGACTCTATATTAGACACCTATATCAATGACATGGGATATACAAGTTCAAACTAAAGGGTTATGATTACAGCTAGACTACCATCTCCATCTTAATTGGGGGTTGCAGTGGCTTGCTAGAGCCCAACTGTAGTCTGTGGGCCAAAGGCCCACTGCCAACATAAAGGTGGGCCCACAGGATCGTACACATTGAGCGACTAAACACTGACTTAAGGAATCACATGTATACTTCGAGTATACACTCTTGAGAAAGAGGATTATATTAATTATATTATATAGATCAATTGGATTGATCATGATAATAAAATTAATATTTGATTGGCTTTCTCATAATTAATTGGATTAATTATGAGATTATTTCCTCGGTAGAAATATTCATATGTATGGGTTTACATATGAATTTATTTTGTGAAGATCTAATTTTAATTTCATGGATTAAATTAATTAGTAAAACCAATTTTAATTAAATGTAAATAATGTGTTACATGTTGTAATATATTATATACATGGGTAAATTAAAGTTGGGCTTGAAATTAATTTAAACTAGACAAATTAAAATAGATTTGGGCCTAAAATGAAAGAAGGTAAGCCCACACAAAGAGGAGCCAATTGGGGCGAAATTCTCCTTAAGAATTTTGGCCACCTAGGGTTAAAATAACCCTAGGTATTTCGGCCAAGTGAACCCAAGCCACCATAGCCGAATTCTCCACCTCCTTCTCCATTGCTCATGTTTTTTCGATGCTAGCACAGGTGGTGTTCGTTAAGCTTTTGTGTCCATGAACAAGGATTCTATCTTGATTCCTGCAGTCTGCATCCATCTCTTGTAGAGATAATCCGGGTAAGAGATTTATCTCTTATTATTAAATTTTTGTTTTTACAATTTCCATCTCAATTGCTCCTAGGCATGGATTTGAGGAAATCACCGCGTTCTTCCGCTTTAATTGGGTGATTTCCGGTGACAAATCCCATCAAATGCCTTGTTGGTCAGGCACCTTTCCTGACGAGCTTTGTTTTTGAAACATCTCGTTAAGAGTTGTTATCATAGCAAAGGCTTGATGGTCCATGAACTACTTTTGCATCTCAGGGACCATACATGCCAACATTAGACATGTCATGTCTTGGTTATCCTTTACGTGCACCTCGTATTCTCCAGCTGGGCATCCGGTGGATTACACCCCGTTGGTGCAGTCGATACAAGCCTTTCCAGCATATACTCTTTAGACTCTTATCTTAGAACTATCCTTAAGTTATTAGACCAGTCCAAAAAGTTAGGGCCAGAAAGCTTGTCCCTTTCGAGGATAGATCGTAGTGAAATTGAATTATTCGATAACATTGGTTACTACACAGAAAAATTATAAGAGTCTTAATAAAGGACTTACTTTGTTTTTCCCATATTTAATTAATAATGAATCATGTTATTAATTAACTCAATTTGTTGAGCTAATGGGTCGAGATCCATATTTCATTAAGGTATAGCTAAACGAGGGCCTGGAAAAACTATACCCTAATTATTTAGGTAGGAATGCTGTCCAATCCTAACCTAGGGACACTCGGTTTGATGGGTTTGTTGGCACTTACCCATCTATGCTAAGGGCTAGGAGAATCCTACTACCCATGTTAAGTCGAAACCTCCATCCAAGTGTTAGAGTAACCAATACTCCAACCCAATACAAAATGACAATACTCTAGTGCATCCAATGAGGGCATGGTCTACAACTGGCCTATCCCCACTTCGAGTCGATTTTGAATAAGGGAAGCACTTTTAAACGACTTAGTAATTTCCTTTTGGTTAGTAGATTCATTTTAATAATGGCTTAGATGCATATGCGGGTGAAAGTGAGATTGGATCATACATTCATACATGTAAATAAATAAAGCATAATCAAATAAACAATGGACTGCTATGGGCCTATATTACAACCTAAAATAATTCTAGTAAACCTATACTAGAAAAACACCAGGTGGGCCTCCTTCCTTCCTTCTAGGCTTGCCCCTCTAATGGGCTTCTTCTTTACAACATTTTATAATAAATGAATAAAATAAAATTACATAAAAAAGAAAAACGGCAAGCAAGCCGTATTTACCCAAACAAGAAAAATACAACCCAACTTGAATAAGGCCTAATAGAGTCCATACACACATTTAATCATACAAGCATGGAAACCAATACATCAATCTATAAACATGTTAAAATGCATGAAATTATTCCCATTTCAATTATGACCTTAGCCATTATTTTGAAATTGCCAATTTTGGCCCATCATGGTTCTAACCCTGAATGGGCTTTAACACTGCTCCCACTGGAATTCGAAAACCATGAATCCAAATCAGCCGTCTGGGTAATTATGCCAAAAGAACCTGAACCAATTTCATTACAGCATATTAATTTCCAAAATTAATATCTCACGAACAAGATTAAAATTTCATTTAAGAGACCATGCATATTTAAATTGCAGAAAATTTAAACACACAAAATTTTTAACCCATTAAAATTAAAACTAGGCCCGGGCCCAAAAAGACAGGAAATCCAAAACTGGGCCCGGCCTGCGGAGTAGCCCGTTGCAGCGGCAGCAGCCCCAAAGGGTTGCTGTCGCAGTAATAGGTTCGACAGCTGCTGCTGTAGCGACCAGTAGCTACTGCAACACCCAGCAGCAAGCTGCTTGTGAACGCAGCAGCATGCTGCGAAACACATAGTTTTTTTAAAATTTTGATTTTATAAATAAAAAAAATAAAATAAAATCAAAACAACCATAAACAAAAACCAACAATCAAATAGAAATAAAAACATATAACCTAATATGCAATAACCAATTTCTATTTGAAAATTAAAATTGGGGAAAAATATTAAAACCCCAAATCCAAGAATTCCTAAATAAAATGCCTAATTTTAAAACCATGGGATTCAAACCATTTATGATTTCCACAGATCAAAAGCCGGCTCTGATACCACTGATGGGATTTTTCATCACAAAACGCCTGATTAAAGTGGAACTACAGAGCGTTTTCTCAAATCCATACCTAGGAGTAATTGAAATGGAAATAAAAAACAACAAAATTCAAATGAGGAAATTGAGTTTCTTACCAGAAATATCTCCTCTAGAGATGGCTACTGTAAGCGCCGGAATTTTCTAGCCTAAAAAAAAAGACTTAAGCCACACGACTGTAGGATCACAGCAGTTGCAGCAGCCCATACCGCGAAGGAAAAAAAACGTGATTTGAGGGGCATTTAATGCTTCCTGCAGCCAGAAAACATGGCAGGGGGGGTAGAAAAGAAAGAGGGAAGCAGAAAGGTAGAGATGACAGACAAAAATTTGGGATTGAAGGAAGCTCTTAAAAATTGAAAAAAATACCAAAAACTCACCTTCTTCTACTCTCTTTTCTTTAATTTATGGTATTTTTAAGTAAAAATTGATAGAAACCATAGGTTTTAACTTAAAAAACAATCACAAATCATTCCAAAGCCATAAATCCGTAACTTGTGGAGTTTTTGGGACTTTATCTTGATACCTTGACACACAAAGGAGGAGGGGCAATTTGAAGCCAATTCAGAGCGTTTTTAGAGACATATCGACAGTGGATCAGCGCTACAAGGGTAACTATACTTAAAACTTGTTCTTTGCTTCATCTTCTATGTGTTTTGGTTTGATTTTGTGCATAAAATTTGAAAATGTAAGCTTGCTATTTCTGGGTAGGTTGAACAGCCATATGGCCATAATTACAATCGTGCGATTGTAAATATGGTCATACGACTGTAGTTGGTTCCCGCGGCTGTAAATCCTCTCATTTTGCGTCACCTTAGCATAAAATCCAAAAATAAAAGCATTCTGGTTCTAGATAGGATGAATAGCCGTACAGCTGTCATTACAATCGCACGACTGTTCTTGCTCCTTAGCTTTGAATCCTATCCATTTAAGTAATTTCAACTTTTTTGGATTAGAAATGCATTACAGTCGCACGACTATAATTACAAACAAATGGCTGTAGATTCTGGTCAGCAATGGAAAATTATAAAAATGCATAAAAATAAGAAAATCATCAAAAATGAATTTGTTTTGTGCATTCCACGACCTTAGATTTAATTTTTGAAGCTATTGGAATTAGAACAATGCAACGACAGAGATCTAAATCTCCCGAAAACCGACCTACATTTGCATGCTAAATGGAAGTAAAATGGAAAAAGAAAATATTTTCAAAAATGTATTTTCTCATGAAACAAAAACACAGGAATGTTTCAAAACCATTTTCTAGGTCTAGTCGGGCGAACTAGCTGAGTTCACCCGACTACACCCCTAAATGCATGTCCCTAATCTCTAATTTCCCCGTTCTGTCTATTTGAGTCCAATTTATTATGTATATTTGTGCTAACCTTTGCTATGCAGGGTTTGGTTTTATTTATTTTTATATATTTATTTTAATTTCAAGCCATTAGATATTCATATAAAGTAGGCGATTGTACCCCGATCCCCAAATTATACAATGTATCCCCTAGGATAGTTTATTTGTGATTTGATTGGGTTGTAATAATGAATTTATTTACTGCTTTTTATTTTTGCATGTATGCTGCATGATTAAATCAATAAAAATCCACCTTAGAAATATAAAATGCTATCAATGAACATTGGCAAAATTTATTTTGATTAGACATGAAATAAGGGACTTGTCCAGACCTAGATCTTTGGAAGGTGTAGTGGCCCTCGTCCGGTTTAGCTACACTGTAATTTCCCGGTTAAGCTGAGCCTAGTGGCGACTCTTACACTCTCTATCAAGACTTAGGTCTCGATTCTTTTAGGACATAACTTAATTTTCCAAAACTAAATTTTCATCATAAAAAACCCTCGTGAGGGAGGGTTGCCCGATATCGAGGCTCCCTTCAGAGAGAGAGGAAAAGGTTATCCACTCACAGTGGCAACTCTGCTCGGGATTTCTTACAAAAAGTTTTCTTAAAACTTAAAAGAATTTGACAAGCCCTGAAAAATGTCTAATCAAAATAAGGTGGATGATTCTTGCATGGCATTTTATTTTGCATTTTAGTTAGAGATACTTGCATTAGGTTAAGTATCCAATTTTTAGCCTGGTGAATTGTTGAAGTGTCCCCTTTGTTCCTTATGGTCTTAGGGGCATGGATATGAAACACCACCCATAGCCTCGTACATATCCCTTCGTTCAGACCCTTGAATGCGGAGAAGTGAGGAGTATATTTTGCTATGGGGACCTTGATTTTATCCCAACTTGGACCGAACACATGGAGGCAATCTTAGTTGGATTCCCTTAGGACACCAAACTAAATTGCATGAATGTTACAAATTACACCTTCATCATCCCTGGTTGATGATCGAAGTGAACCCCTCTTAGGACTCGGTTGGAATTTTCTCAAAAATTGACCACGATTGGAGGAATAAGGTTGGAGGAATACGCTTCGCATGCTTTGTGCTATGTGTTTCTCGCTCCTTCATAACATACCACCATCAACATTTTCCATGAACATGACATACACGCAAAGCATTTGTGTGATACTAACTCACATCTTTTGTGTAGCCACTCACATTTTATTTTTATGTGTGAAAACATTAAATCACTTGTGTGACATTCATACTAACCATTTCTTTTACAGCCATGACATTATCTTTGTGTGCTAACATTTTCACAAAGCATACACGACATCATCATGTATGTCATGCATCGTAACCACATTTTTGTGCAGCCATTTGCATTTTTATGTGACACAAGCATTCATGTCATCTCATCTCATTTAAATTAAGGACATTTCAAGGATGCCCATCATGGTCATTTCATCTCAGAACATATCGGGAGTCCTAAAACTACCCGTATTCTGCCCGTGCATTGCTTTGCACTCTGCCATTTCACTAGACCATTTCATTCAATAGGGGACTACATATTGGAAATGCCCTAGTCCCGAGGCATTGGTACTTGTATTTGTATTATACATTTATTAGATTTATGTATTATACTTATTTGTGTTATTAATAAAGGCATCAATTCATTTATTATATTTATCTTATGCAATATATTAAATGAAGTATCCAATGAACATATCTATATCCATGATGACAAGTGTCATGCGCATGGCAGTAAGACCATGGATAGGGTAAACGATATTACCATAAATAGATCCGTAGTCTGTTCCAGTCATGGGAATGAATGGAACGAGAGACTATCATTAACCTGGTTGTATGGCGGTGTCTTACCGGTCATTGGACATGGAATGTCAACCAAGTTAATGGGTACATGCATGGGGGCATGGTACTAGATAGATCCACTAAACGAGTAATCCACATGGTATAATATCACAAGTGATTCTCGTGTAATACTTGTATGGATCCTTTGACCTGATCATATGATGGTGTTACATATGAGGTCGCATACTTAGGGGTACGCCTAAAGGGCCTATAATAGGGTGCCAAGTATGGGTACTTTCGAGTATGTCACTTAGCATGGTAACGCTATGGATATGTAGAAGGGATTTTTCACTCAGTAGTGTTGGGATTTGTCACCGGAAATCACCCGATAAAAGCGGAAGAACGCGGTGATTTCCTCAAATCCAGTCCCAAGAGCAATTGAAGTGGAAATTGAAAAACATAAAATTAAATAGAAAGAGATTAAAATTTCATACCAGAAAAATCTCTTTCAGAGACGGATGATGACTGCAGAACTCAATTTAGAATTCCTCCACTCTCACGTACACGAACGCTTGGCGAATACAACCCGTGCTAGCGTCGGAAAAACCAAACAATGGAGAGGGGAGGGCTATGGAAATTTCGGCTATTGATGCTCTAAGCTTAGGGTGGCCGAATTCTTCTAACCCTAGGTATTTATACCTAGGGTTGGCCGAATTCCTTAAGGAATTCTGGCCCATCTTGGCTCCTCTTTATTCTGTGCGGGCTTCCATGTTTTAATTTAGGCCCAGTCTAATTTTAATTATTCTGTTTAAATTAATTTCAAGCCCAATTTTAATATACCCATGTATTTAATATATCACTCCAAGTAATATATTATTTACATATAAATTAAAATTAGTTTGACAATTAATTTAATCCATCAAATTAAAATTAACTCTACACAAAATAAAATCATATGTAAACCCATACATACGGATATTTCCACCTAGGAAATAATTTCATAATTAATCCAATTAATTATGAAGAGCCAATAGAATATATTAATTTTATTATTATGACCAATCCAATTGATCCTTATAATATAATTAATATATACATGCTTCTCCCTCCATTGTGTATACTCCAAGTATACAGGTGATTCCTTAAGTCTGCATTCTATCGTTCTATGTGTACGATCCTGTGGGCCCATCTTTATGTTTGCAGCGGGCCTTTGGCCCGCAGATTGCAGTTGGGCTCTAGCGCAGCCCCCAATTAAGATGGAGATGGCAGTCTAACTGATATCATAACCCTGTAGTTAAACTTGTACATCCCATGTCATTGATATCGGTGTCCAACACAGAGGCATGGATTGATCACCCTCTTTCGTGTCCGGACATTAATTTGATCCCGAATGTACTGATTCTCACAAACAATTTCCAACTTGTTTGGGTGTGGCAACACTCTTATCGGTCACATTCATCAAGTGGCCGGTGATATCTTCTCAGTTGGTTACTGAGTGACAAATCCCTTCTGCATATCCATAGTATTACCATGTTCAGTGACATACCCGAAAGCACCCATACTTGGCACCCTATTATAGGCCCTTTAGGCGTACCCCTAAGTATGCGACTTCACATGTAACACCATCATATGGTCAGGTCAAAGGATCCATACAAGTACTACACGAGAATCCATTGTGATACCAAACCATGTGGATTACTCGTTTAGTGGATCTATCCAGTACCATGCTCCCAGGCATGTACCCATTAACTTGGTTGACATTCCATGTCCAATGACCGGTAAGACACCGCCATACAACCAGGTTAATGATAGTCTGTTGTTCCATTCATTCCCATGACTGGAACAGACTACGGATCTATTTATGGTCATATCGTTAACCCTATCCACGGTCTTACTGCTAAGTGCATGACACTAGTCGTCATGGATATAGATATGTCCATTGGATACTTTATTTACTATACTGCACAAGATAAATATAATAAATGAATTGATGCCTTTATTAATGACACAAATAAGTACAACACATAAATCCAATAAATGTATGGTACAAATACAAGGACCAATGCCTCGGGACTAGGGCATTTCCAACAATCTCCCACTTGCACTAGTTCCAACTAGGCATGGGCCTAATCCCTATAGATCTAGTATGACCCTCGTGCTTGGGCTGGGCCAGCGCCTTGGTCAATGGATCTGCGACATTATCCTCGGTGTCCACTCTGTGCAATGCAATATCACCTCTCTCCGCGATTTCTCGTATGAGGTGAAACTTTCTGAGCACGTGCTTTGTGTTCTTGTGTGACCGGGGCTCCTTAGCTTGTGCGACGGCCCCATTGTTGTCACAGAAGATATCAACTGGGTCCTGGATAGTTGGTACTACTCCCAACTCAGTGATAAACTTCTTCATCCACACAGCTTCCTTAGCTGCATCACACGCGGCGATGTACTCAGCTTCTGTTGTAGAGTCCGCTATGGTTGGTTGCTTTGAGCTCCTCCAGCTTACAGCACCACCATTCAGCAAGAATACATACCCTGACTGTGATTGGTACTCATCTTGGTCAGTCTGGAAGCTTGCATCAGTATACCCAGTAACTGATAACACCTCCTGACCACCATACACCAAGAAGCTATCCTTAGTCCGGTTAAGGTACTTGAGGATTGCCTTGACAGCTTTCCAGCGATCCTCCCCGGGATCCTGCTGGTATCGGCTCATCATACTCAGTGCAAAGGCGACATCAGGTCTCGTATACAACATGGAGTACATAATTGATCCAATAGCCGAGGCATATGAAACCAATTTCATGTTCTCCCTATCCTCCCTTGTTTTAGGACAGTTCTTCTTACTAAGTTTCAGCCCATGGCCCATTGGCAAGAAACCTTTCTTGGCCCGGTCCATGCTGAATCTTTTCAGAACTTTGTCAATGTACGAAGCCTGACTTAGGCCCAGAAGCCGATTTGATCTATCCCTATAGATCCTGATCCCTAGGATCATCTCAGCTTCGCCTAAGTCCTTCATTGCGAAGCACTTACTCAGCCACTGCTTTACCCCTTGCAGTGTAGGTATGTCGCTTCCAATGAGTAGGATGTCATCTACATACAGTACCAAAAATGTGACAATGCTCCCACTAGTCCTCTTATACACACAAGGCTCATCCAGATTCTGTATGAAGCCATATTCCTTTATAGCCTCATTGAATCTTAGATTCCAACTACGGGATGCTTGCTTCAGTCCATAAATGGACCTTTGAAGTTTGCATACCCTTCCCGGATACTTAGGATCAACAAAACCCTCAGGTTGTGTCATGTACACATCCTCGAGTAGCTTCCCATTAAGGAAAGCGGTTTTGACATCCATCTACCATACCTCATAGTCATACCATGCGGCTATGGCCAGCAGTATCCTGATGGATTTGAGCATGGCTACTGGTGAGAAAGTTTCATCATAGTCTATCCCATGGACTTGTCTGAAACCTTTCGCAACCAGACGCCCCTTGAAGGTATTATCAGCTTTCAACTTATAGCACCACTTGCAACCTATAACCTTAGCACCCGGAGGTGGATCAACCAAGTTCCAAACTTGGTTATCGTACATAGATTGCATTTCTGCTTCCATGGCTTTACGCCAATTTGCAGACTGTGGGCTAGCCATAGCCTCTTGGTAGGTTTTAGGTTCTTCTTCATCCCAGATGAGAAGAGTTTGATCATCGGTGACGAGGAAACCATACCTCTCCGGTTCCCGACGATCCCTACCAGACCTTCTAGGTTCTTGTGTGGCCTGGGTCGGTGCCTCCACTTGTGGAAGCTCCACCTGGGCCTCCGAGCTATCCTCTTCAGGAGCTTGTGGACCTTGAACTTCCCTGAGTTCAACGTTGCTCCCACTATCTTTCTTGGAAAGGAACTCCTTTTCCAGAAAGACCCCCTTCCTTGCCACGAACACCTTGTTCTCGGCTGGGTTGTAGAAGTAATACCCTTTGGTTTCCCTAGGGTAGCCCACAAACAGGCATTTATCGTTTTTGGGCTCTAGCTTGCCACTAGTCAATTTCTTGACATGTGCTTCGCATCCCCAAATCCTTAGGAAAGACACATTGGGCTCCTTGCCCGTCCATATCTGATATGGGGTCTTTTCCACTGCCTTAGTCAGAGTATTGTTTAAAATGAGAGCTGCTGTCTCGAGGGCGTGTCCCCAGAAACTAATTGGGAGAGTTGCTTGACTCATCATTGAGCGGACCATGTCCAACAAAGTCCTATTCCTCCGTTCAGACACCCCATTCCATTGTGGTGTTCCGGGAGGAGTGAGTTGTGGAACTATTCCATGCTCTCTCAGGTATGAGTCAAACTCTAGGCTCATATACTCACCGCCTCGGTCCGACCGAAGGGTTTTGATATTCCTGCCTAGCTGGTTCTGTACCTCGTTCCTAAATTCCTTGAACCTATCAAGGGTCTCGGACTTGTGTCTCATTAGATAGACATAGCCATATCTGCTGAAATCATCCGTGAACGTGACGAAGTACAGATGTCCACCTCTGGTTGCTGCGCTCATAGGTCCGCATACATCTGAATGTATTAGGTCCAACAAGCCAGTGGCCCTTTCACCTCTTTTGCTAAAAGGCGCCTTTGTCATCTTGCCTCTTAAACACGATTCGCATGTATCAAATGACTCCAAGTCAAATGACCCTAGGACCCCAACTTTGTGAAGCCTAGCTATGCGCTTCTCGTTTATGTGGCCAAGACGACAATGCCATAGGTAGACTGGATTAAGTTCGTTAGGCTTAACCCTTTTCGTGTTTATGTTATAGATGTGATTGGTTTCATTTAAGTCCAGGACATACAGGCCATTATTTAATAGAGCATCTCCATAAAATAACCCCTCTCTAGATATTGAAATTCGACCATTTATAATAGAAAATTCAAATCCAGAAATGTCCAACATTGATACAGAAATAATATTCCTGCACATAGCAGGTACAAAGTAACAATGTTCTAAAATTAAAACCAATCCGCTGGGCATCATTAGGTGGTATTCGCCGATCTCTATGGCAGCAACCCTTGCTCCATTCCCGACCCGCAAGTCCACCTCACCCGACCCCAGCAACCTTCTGTTCTTAAGTCCCTGCACATTACAACAAATGTGAGAACCACATCCAGTATCCAATACCCAGGATGTTGAAACAGTAAGGTTAATATCTATAACATAAATACCTGAAGAGGACGCACCTTGGCCCCTTCTCTGCTCTCCCATCAGCTTGGGACACGATCTCTTCCAATGGCCCGCCTGTCTGCACCCGAAACAGACGTCCTTAGGACCTGCCTTCTGCTGGCCTTTGGGTTGGGCCTTAGCCTTCTTGGCTTTGGCCTTTTTGGCCTTAGCCTTGGCCTTTTCCTTGGCCTTACCCTTAGCAAGAGGGGCGTTCCCCTTGTTAACCAGCAGCACCGGCGGAGTCTTCTTGATCGACTGCTCAGTAAGCTTAAGCATCCCATGCAGCTCACTGATAGTACGGTTCATCCCTTGCATATTATAGTTTAGGATGAACTGATCATAAGAATCCAGTAAGGATGCCAGGATCGTGTCCACCACCAACTCTTGAGAGATAGGCGATCCGAGACGGGCCAAAGTATCCAAATAGCCCTTCATCTTGAGCACGTGAGCACTCACAGATGTCCCGGCCCCCATCTTACAAGAGTGGAATGCCTTATTGGTCAGGTACCTTTCCTGACGAGCTTGCTCCTAAAACATCTCATTGAGAGTTGTTATCATAGCATAGGCTTGATGGTCCATAAACTGCTTTTGCAGTTCGGGGACCATGCACGCCAACATAAGGCACGTCACATCCCGGTTGTCCTTGACGTGCGCCTCGTATTCTGCTAGCTGTGCAGCCGTCGGATTACGTCCCTGAGGCGCAGCCGGCACAGGCCTTTCCAGCACATACTCTTTCGACTCTTGTCTTAGAACTATCCTCAAGTTCCTAGACCAGTCTAAAAAGTTAGGACCGGAAAGCTTGTCCTTCTCAAGAATCGATCGCAGTGATAAGGTATTAGTGTTTGCCATTTGGGTGTTTCTACACAGAAAAACATTTAGAGTGTTAATAAAGGGCTTTACTTTGTTGTTCCTATATAAAATTAATAATGAATCAAGTTATTAATTTAACCGAGTTGTTGGGCTCATGGGCCGAGATCCATATTTCATTAAGATATAGCCAAACGAGGGTTTGGTACAACTATACCTCAATTATTTAGGTAGGAACGCCGTCCAATCCCAACCTAGGGACTCTCGGTTTGATGGGCTTGTTGGCACTTACCCATCTGTGCTTAGGGCCAGGAGAATCCTACTACCCATGCTAAGTCAAAACCTCCATTCAAGTGTTAGAGTATCCCATACTCTAACCCAGTACAAAGTGACAATACTCCAGTGCATCCTGCGAAGGCATGGTCTACAACTGGCCTATTCCCACCTCGATTCGGTTTTGAATGAGGGAAGCACTTTTAAGCGACTTAGTAATTTCCATTTGGTTATTAGATTCAATTATAACGGCTTACATACATAAAGCGGGTGAATGAGCTATATGTAACATACATTTATACATGCAAAAGAATATATAAAATGATTAAATAAAATAAAATGGACTGCTATGGGCCTATGTTACATCCTAATATAATTCTAGTAAACCTATACTAGAAATACATATTAGGTGGGCCTCCATCTTCTCCTTCTGGGCTTGCATCTCCAATTTGGGCTTGCACCTCCATTAGGGCTTGCACCTCCAATTGGGCTCACCACTCCATGGGCTTCTTCTTTTACAAATTTTATAATATATGACTTAAATAAAATAAAATTACATTAAAAGAAAACGACACGCAGGCCGTATTTACCCAAAAGAAAAATACAACCCAACTCGTAAAAGGCCCAATAGCATCCAATCATACATTCATTCAACCATACATATGCATCCAATACATATAAGTCAAAAGCATGTCAAAATGCATGATTTAAGCCCATTTAAATTATGTCAAAGCCATTATTAGGAAATCGCCAATTTTGGCCCACCATGGTTCTAACCCTTAACGGGCTTTGGGCCTCCAGCCCAGGCAGTCCAACTGCTCCCACTGGAATTGGGAAACCATGGGTCCAATTCAGCCGTCCGGGTAATTGTGCCAAAATTGCCCGAACCAATTTCCATTAACCATATTAATTTCCAAAACTAATATCACATGAACGAAATAAAATTCATCCAAGAAACCATGCGCATTTAAATTGCATAAATTTAAACACACGAATTTTAAAGCCAATTAAAATTCCAAAATGGGCCCCGGAACCAAATACCTGCAAAATCCAAAACATTGGGCCCGGCCCGCTGCAGCTAGGGCAACAGAGTTGCCCTAGCAGCAGCAGCCACTGCCCAGCAGTGGCTGCCGCATGCAGCGGCACTGCCGCTGTGCAGTGGCCGCCCAGCGGCCACTGCCCAGCAGCAGCCCGCTGCTGCTGGAACCAGCGGCAGTAGCCGCTTGCGCGGCTGCTGCTGCTGGCGCAGCAGCAGGCAGCGGCCGCCGCGCCTCCTGCCGCGTGCGGCGGCCGGGAAGCCGATTTTTTTTTTTTTTTTATAAACAGAATTTATAAAAAATAAATAACCAATCACCATCCATAGCAATTCACCAAGAATTACAAAATACACAATAAAATTAAACTAACATAAACCTATATGCAAATTTAATTTTTATTGCATAAAACATATGGGAAAATCATAAAACCCATAGCAAGAATCCCAATCAGAAACATCCAATTTCAAAACAGGGATTCAACCAAATTAATCAATTTCCACGGATCAAAAGCCCGCTCTGATACCACTGTTGGGATTTGTCACCGGAAATCACCCGATAAAAGCGGAAGAACGCGGTGATTTCCTCAAATCTAGTCCCAGGAGCAATTGAAGTGGAAATTGAAAAACATAAAATTAAATAGAAAGAGATTAAAATTTCATACCAGAAAAATCTCTTTCAGAGACGGATGATGACTGCAGAACTCAATTTAGAATTCCTCCACTCTCACGTACACGAACGCTTGGCGAATACAACCCGTGCTAGCGTCGGAAAAACCAAACAATGGAGAGGGGAGGGCTATGGAAATTTCGGCTATTGATGCTCTAAGCTTAGGGTGGCCGAATTCTTCTAACCTTAGGTATTTATACCTAGGGTTGGCCGAATTCCTTAAGGAATTCTGGCCCATCTTGGCTCCTCTTTATTCTGTGCGGGCTTCCATGTTTTAATTTAGGCCCAGTCTAATTTTAATTATTCTGTTTAAATTAATTTCAAGCCCAATTTTAATATACCCATGTATTTAATATATCACTCCAAGTAATATATTATTTACATATAAATTAAAATTAGTTTGACAATTAATTTAATCCGTCAAATTAAAATTAACTCTACACAAAATAAAATCATATGTAAACCCATACATACGGATATTTCCACCTAGGAAATAATTTCATAATTAATCCAATTAATTATGAAGAGCCAATAGAATATATTAATTTTATTATTATGACCAATCCAATTGATCCTTATAATATAATTAATATATACATGCTTCTCCCTCCATTGTGTATATTCCAAGTATACAGGTGATTCCTTAAGTCTGCATTCTATCGTTCTATGTGTACGATCCTGTGGGCCCATCTTTATGTTGGCAGCGGGCCTTTGGCCCGCAGACTGCAGTTGGGCTCTAGCAAGCCACTGCAGCCCCCAATTAAGATGGAGATGGCAGTCTAACTGATATCATAACCCTGTAGTTAAACTTGTACATCCCATGTCATTGATATCGGTGTCCAACACAGAGGCATGGATTGATCACCCTCTTTCGTGTTCGGACATTAACTTGATCCCGAATGTACTGATTCTCACAAACAAGTTCCAACTTGTTTGGGTGTGGCCACACTCTTATCAGTCACATTCATCAAGTGGCCGGTGATATCTTCTCAGTTGGTTACTGAGTGACAAATCCCTTCTGCATATCCATAGTATTACCATGTTCAGTGACATACCCGAAAGCACCCATACTTGGCACCCTATTACAGGCCCTTTAGGCGTACCCCTAAGTATGTGACTTCACATGTAACACCATCATATGGTCAGGTCAAAGGATCCATACAAGTACTACACGAGAATCCATTGTGATACCAAACCATGTGGATTACTCGTTTAGTGGATCTATCCAGTACCATGCTCCCAGGCATGTACCCATTAACTTGGTTAACATTCCATGTCCAATGACCGGTAAGACACCGCCATACAACCAGGTTAATGATAGTCTATTGTTCCATTCATTCCCATGACTGGAACAGACTATGGATCTATTTATGGTCATATCGTTAACCCTATCCACGGTCTTACTGCTAAGTGCATGACACTAGTCGTCATGGATATAGATATGTCCATTGGATACTTCATTTACTATACTGCACAAGATAAATATAATAAATGAATTGATGCCTTTATTAATGACACAAATAAGTACAACACATAAATCCAATAAATGTATGGTACAAATACAAGGACCAATGCCTTGGGACTAGGGCATTTCCAACAAGTAGTCCACTGGGAAGATATCACCGGCCTCTTGATGAATGTAACTGATAAGAGTGTGGCCACACCCAAACAGGTGGGAACTTGTTTGTGAGCTTCAGTGCATTCGGGATCAAGTTAATGTCCGACACAAAAGAGGGTGATCAATCCATGCCTCTATGTTAGACACCGATATCAATGACATGGGATGTACAAGTTTAAACTACAGGGTTATGATAACAGTTAGACTGCCATCTCCATCTTAATTGGGGGCTGCAGTGGCTTGCTAGAGCCCAACTGCAGTCTGCGGGCCAAAGGCCCGTTGCCAACATAAAGATGGGCCCATGGGATCGTACACATAGAACGACTGAACACAGACTAAAGGAATCACATGTAGACTTGGAGTATACACTATGGAGAGAGAGGTGAATATATGTTAATTATATTATAAAGATCAATTGGATTGATCCTAATAATAGAATTAACATATTCAATTGGCTCTTCATAATTAATTGGATTAATTATGAGATTATTTCCTAGGTGGAAATATTCATATGTATAGGTTTACATATGATTTTATTTTGTGAAGATTTAATTTTAATTTGATGGATTAAATTAATTGGTCAAACTAATTTTAATTTAAATGTAAATAATATATTACTTGGTGTAATATATTAAATACATAGGTATATTAAAATTGGGCTTGAAATTAATTTATAACAGAATAGTTAAAATTAGACTGGGCCTAAATTAAAAGATGGAAGCCCGCACAGAGTGAAAGGAGCCAAGCTGGGCCTGAATTCCCCCAGGGGAATTCAGCCACCCTAGGTTTAAAAACCTAGGGTGAAAATTTCGGCCACCATAACACAAAAGAAAGAGATAGCTGAAATTTCCTAGCCCCCTCTCACCGTATTTTTGTTTTTCCAACGCTAGCACGGGTCGCGTTCGTTTGGCGTTCATGTACAAAAACGAAGAGGGAATCTAATTTGATTTCTGCAGTCTTCATCCATCTCTTGAAAGAGATATTTCTGGTTAGAATTTAATCTCTTTCTATTATAATTTTAAGTTTTACAATTTCCACTTCAATTGCTCCTAGGACTGGATTTGAGGAAATCATCGCGTTCTTCCGCTTTTATCGAGTGATTTCTGATGAAAAATCCCAACAGTGGTCTCAGAGTAGTCTTTTGATCCGTGGAAATTGTTAAAATTGGTTGAATCCCATGTTTTAAACTTAGAGATTTTTTATTGGGGTTCTTGGTTTGGGTTTAAGATTTTTCCCATTTGTTTTGTACAATTGAAATTAAATTTGCGTATAGGTTTATGTTGGTTTAATTTAATTGTATGTTTTTGGAATTCTTGGTGAATTTCTTATTGTTGATGGATGCAATATTTGTTTCTTATTTTTTTATTTCTGTTTTAAAAAAAAAAATCTGGCTCTCGGGGTGCGAGGCTGCGGGCGACCGCCGCACGCGGCGGGAGCGGCGACAGTAGCCGCTACCTGCTGCTGCACCAGCAGTAGCAGCCGCGCAAGTGACTGGTGCCGCTGGTTCTAGCAGCAGCCGCTGCTGCCGGAGCAGTGGGCTGCTGTTGGGCAGCCGCTAGGCGGCTGCAGCGGGCCGGGCCCAGTGTTTTGGATTTGGCGGGTCTTGGGTCCGGGGCCCAGTTTTGAAATTTTAATTGGATTTAAAATTCGTGTGTATAAATTTATGCAATTTAAATGCGTGTGGTTTCTTGAATGAAATTTTATTTTATTCATGTGATATTAATTTTGGAAATTAATATGGTTAATTGAAATTGGTTCGGGTAATTTTGGCACAATTACTTGGACGGCTGAATTGGACCCATGGTTTCCCAATTCCAGTGGGAGCAGTTGGACTGCCTGGGCTGGAGGCCCAAAGCCCGTTAAGGGTTAGAACCATGGTGGGCCAAAATTGGTGATTTCTATATAATGGCTTGGACATAATTGAAATGGGCTTAAATCATGCATTATAACAAGCTTATGAATTATATGTATTTGATGCATATGTATGATTAAATGTTTGTATGGTTGGATGCTATTGGGCCTTGTACAAGATGAGTTGTATTTTTCTTTTTGGGTAAATACGGCTTACGTGTCGTTTTCTTTCTTTTTAATGTAATTTTATTTTATTCAATTATTATAAAATTTGTAAAAGAAGAAGCCCATGGAGTGGTGAGCCCAAGTGGAGGTGCAAGCCCAGAAGGAAAAGATGGAGGCCCACCTGATATTTATTTCTAGTATAGGTTTACTAGAATAATATTAGGATGTAATATAGGCCTATAGCGATCCATTTTACTTTTATTTAATTATGCTTTATATTTATTTGCATGTATGAATGTATGATCCAATAGCAATTTCACTCGCCTTATGTATGTAAGCCATTATAAATTGAATCTAATAACCAAGTGGAATTACTAAGTCGCTTAAAAGTGCTTCCCTCATTCAAAACCGACTCGAGGTGGGAATAGGCCAGTTGTAGACCATGCCCCCACAGGATACACTGGAGTATTGTCACTTAACGTGGGTAGTAGGATTCTCCTAGCCCTAAGCACAGATGGGTAAGTGCCAACAAGCCCATCAAACCGAGAGTCCCCAGGTTGGGATTGGACCGCGTCCCTACCTAAATAATTAAGGTATAGTTGTACCAAACCTTCATTTGGCTATATCTTGATGAAATATGGATCTCGGCCCATGAGGCCAACAACTCGGTTTAAATTAATAACATGATTCATTATTAATTTCATATGGGAATAATAAATTAAAGTCCTTTATCAACACTCTCAATGTTTTTCTGTGTAGAAACTTTTAAATGGCAAACAATAATACCTTATCACTGCGATCTATTCTTGAAAAGGACAAGCTTTTCGGTCCTAACTTTTTAGACTGGTCTAGGAACTTAAGGATTGTTCTAAGACAAGAGTCAAAAGAGTATGTACTGGAAAGGCCTGTGCCGGCTGCGCCTCAAGGACGTAATCCACCCGCTGCCCAGCTGGAGGAATACGAGGCGCATGTCAAGGATAATAGGGATGTGACATGCCTTATGTTGGCCTGTATGGTCCCCGAACTGCAAAAACAGTTTATGGACCATCAAGCCTATGCTATGATAACAACTCTAAATGAGATGTTTCAGGAGCACGCTCGTCAGGAAAGGTACCTGACCAATAAGGCATTCCACCCTTGTAAGATGGGGGCCGGGACATCTGTGAGCGCACACGTGCTCAAGATGAAGGGCTATTTGGACACTTTGGCCCATCTCAGATCGCCTATCTCTCAAGAGTTAGTGGTGGACACAATCCTTGCATCCTTGCCGGATTCTTATGATCAGTTCATCTTGAACTACAATATGCAAAGGATGAACCGTACTGTCAGTGAGCTGCATGGGATGCTTAAGCTCACCGAGCAGTCGATCAAGAAGACTCCGCTGGTGCTGCTGGTCAACAAGGGGAACCCTCCTCTTGCCAAGGATAAGGCCAAGGAAAAGGCCAAGGCCAAGGCCAAAAAGGCCAAGGCTAAAAAGGCCAAGGCCCAACCCAAGGCCCAGCAGAAGGCAGGTCCTGAAGATGTCTATTCCGGGTGTAGACAAGCGGGCCATTGGAAGAGATCATGTCCCAGGCTGATGGGAGAGCAAAGAAGGGGCCAAGGTGCATCTTCGTCAGGTATTTATGTTATAGATATTAACCTTACTGTTTCAACATCCTGGGTATTGGATACTGGATGTGGTTCTCACATTTGTTGCAATGTGCAGGGACTTAAGAACAGAAGGTCATTGGGGTCGGGAGAGGTGGACTTGCGGGTCAGAAATGGAGCAAGGGTTGCTGCTATAGAGATCGGCGAATATCACCTTCTGATGCCCAGTGGATTGGTTTTAATTTTGGAACATTGTTACTTTGTACCTGCTATGTGCAGGAATATTATTTCTGTATCAATGTTGGATATTTCTGGATTTAATTTCACTATTTCTAATGGTAGAATTTCAATATCTAGAGAGGGATTATTTTATGGAGATGCTCTATTAAATAATGGCCTCTATATCCTGGACTTAAATGAAACCAATCATTCTATAACATAAACACTAAATGGGTTAAGCCTAACGAACTTAATCCTGTCTACCTATGGCATTGTCGTCTTGGCCACATAAACGAGAAGCGCATTGCTAGACTTCACAAAGCTGGAGTCCTAGGGTCATTTGACTTGGAGTCAATTGATACATGCGAATCATGTTTGCAAGGCAAGATGACAAAGGTGCCTTTTAGCAAGAAGGTTGAAAGGGCCACTGGCTTATTGGACCTAATACATTCAGATGTATGTGGACCTATGAGCGCAGCGACCAGAGGTGGGCATCTGTACTTCCTCACGTTCACAGACGATTTCAGCAGATATGGCTATGTATATCTGATGAAACACAAGTCCGAGACCCTTGATAGGTTCAAGGAATTTAGGAATGAGGTACAGAACCAGCTAGGCAGGAATATCAAAACCCTTCGGTCGTACCGAGGCGGTGAGTATATGAGCCTAGAGTTTGACTCATACTTCAGAGGGCATGGAATAGTTCCACAGCTCACTCCTCTCGGAACACCACAATGGAATGGGGTGTCCGAACCGAGGAATAGGACCCTGTTGGACATGGTCCGCTCAATGATGAGTCAAGCCTCTCTCCCAATTAGTTTCTGGGGACACGCCTTCGAGATAGCAGCTCTTATCTTAAATAATACTCCGACTAAGGCAGTGGAAAAGACCCTATATCAGATATGGTCGGGCAAGGAGCCCAATGTGTCTATCCTAAGGATTTGGGGATGCGAAGCACATGTCAAGAGATTGACTAGTGGCAAGCTAGAGCCCAAAACCGATAAATGGCTGTTTGTGGGCTACCCTAGGGAAACAAAAGGGTATTACTTCTACAACCCCGTCGAGAACAAGGTGTTCGTGGCAAGGAAGGGGGTCTTTCTAGAAAAGGAGTTCCTTTCCAAGAAAGATAGTGGGAGCAATGTTGAACTCAGGGAAGTTCAAGGTCCACAAGATCCTGAAGAGGATAACTCGGAGGCCCAGGTGGATCTTCCACAAGTGGAAGCACCAAGCCAGGCCACACAAGGACCTAGAAGGTCTGGTAGGGATCATCGAGAACTGAAAAGGTATGGTTTCCTCGTCACTGATGATCAAACTGTTGGAAATGCCCTAGTCCCGAGGCATTGGTCCTTGTATTTGTATTATACATTTATTGGATTTATGTATTGTACTATTTGTGTTATTAATAAAGGCATCAATTCATTTATTATATTTATCTTGGGCAGTATATTAAATGAAGTATCCAATGGACATATCTATATCCATGATGACAAGTGTCATGCACTTGGCAGTAAGACCATGGATAGGGTAAACAATATGACCATAAATAGATCCATAGTCTGTTCCAGTCATGGGAATGAATGGAACAAGAGACTATCATTAACCTGATTGCATGGCGGTGTCTTACCGGTCATTGGACATGGAATGTCAACCAAGTTAGTGGGTACATGCATGGGGGCATGGTACTGGATGGATCCACTAAACGAGTAATCCACATGGTATAGTATCACAAGTGATTCTCGTGTAGTACTTGTATGGATCCTTTAACCTGACCATATGATGGTGTTTCATGTGAGGTTGCATGCTTAGGGGTATGCCTAAAGGGCCTGTAATAGGGTGCCAAGTATGGGTACTTTCGGGTATGTCACTTAGCATGGTAATGCTATGGATATGCAGAAGGGATTTGTCACTCAGTAGTCAACTGGGAAGATATCACGGGCCTCTTGATGAATGTAACTGATAAGAGTGTGGCCACACCCAAACAGGTGGGAACTTGTTTGTGAGCTTCAGTGCATTCGGGATCAAGTTAATGTCCGACACAAAAGAGGGTGATCAATCCATGCCTTTGTGTTAGACACCGATATCAATGACATGGGATGTACAAGTTTAAACTACAGGGTTATGATAATAGTTAGACTGCCATCTCCATCTTAATTGGGGGCTGCAGTGGCTTCCTAGAGCCCAACTGCTGTCTGTGGGCCGCAGGCCGACTGCCAACATAAAGATGGGTCCACGGGATCGTACACATAGAACGACTGAATACAGACTTAAGGAATCACATGTATACTTGGAGTATACACTATGGAGAGAGAGGTGTATATTGATATGTTAATTATATTATAAAGGTCAATTGGATTGATCCTAATAATAAAATTAATATATTCAATTGGCTCTTCATAATTAATCAGATTAATTATGAGATTATTTCCTAGGTGGAAATATTCATATGTATGGGTTTACATATGTTTTTATTTTGTGAAGATTTAATTTTAATTTGATGGATTAAATTAATTGGTCAAACTAATTTTAATTTAAATGTAAATAATATATTACTTGGTGTAATATATTAAATACATGGGTATATTAAAATTGGGCTTGAAATTAATTTAAACCAGAATGATTAAAATTAGATTGGGGCTAAATTAAAAAGATGGAAGCCCGCACAGAATGAAAGGAGCCAAACTGGGCTTGAATTCCCCTTAGGGAATTCGGCCACCCTAGGTATAAATACCTAGGGTTAGAAATTTCGGCCACCACTAATACATTAAGCTATAGCCGAATTCTCCTAGCCCCTCTCACCATAGTTTTCGTTTTTCCAACGCTAGCACGGGTCGTGTTCGTTATGCGTTCGTGTACGAAAACGAGGAGGGAATCTAATTGGATTTCTGTAGTCTTCATCCATCTCTTGAAAGAGATTTTCCTGGTAAGAATTTAATATCTTTCTACTATAATTTTAAGTTTTACAATTTTCACTTCAATTGCTCCTGGGACTGGATTTGAGGAAATCATCGCGTTCTTCCGCTTTTATCGGGTGATTTTCGATGGAAAATCCCAACAGTTTTATCAGAGCGGGCTTTTGATCCATGGAAATTGTTTAAGTGGTTGAATCCCATGTTTTAAAATTGGAGATTATTTTTTATTGGGGTTCTTGGTTTGGGTTTAAGATTTTTCCCATTTATTTTGTACAATTGAAATTAAATTTGCATATAGGTTTATGTTAGTTTAATTTTATTGTATGTTTTGGAATTCTTGGTGAATTTCCTTTTGTTGATGGATGGCATATTTGGTTTTTTTTTTTATTTTAATTCTGTTTTAAAAAAAAAAAATCTGGCTCCCGCCGCCGCCGGTCGCCGCTGCCTGTGGCGCGCTGCTGGCTGCAGCAGCGGGCAGCCGCTAGGCGGCTACGCCACTGCTACTGCTAGGGCAACTCCGTTGCCCTAGCAGCAGCGGGCCGGGGCCTGTATTTTGGATTTGGTGGGCCTTGGGCCCGGGGCCAAGTTTTGAAATTTTAATTGGTTTTAAAATTCGTGTGTTTAGATTTATGCAATTTAAATGCGTGTGGTTTCTTGAATGAAATTTTATTTTATTCATGTGATATTAATTTTGGAAATTAATATGGTTAATTGAAATTGGTTCGGGTAATTTTGGCATAATTACTTGGACGGCTGAATTAGACCTATGGTTTCCCAATTCCAGTGGGAGCTGTTGGACTGCCTGGGCTGGAGGCCCAAAGCCTGTTAAGGGTTAGAACCATGGTGGGTCAAAATTGGCGATTTCTTAATGATGGCTTGGACATAATTGAAATGGGCTTAAATCATGCATTATAACATGCTTATGAATTATATGTATTGGATGCATATGTATGATTAAATGCTTATATGGTTGGATGCTATTGGGCCTTGTACAAGATGGGTTGTATTTTTCTTTTTGGGTAAATACGGCCTGCGTGTCATTTTTCCTTTTTTAATGTAATTTTATTTTATTCAAATATTATAAAATTTGTAAAAGAAGAAGCCCATGGAGTGGTGAGCCCAAGTGGAGGTGCAAGCCCAAGTGGAGGTGCAAGCCCAGAAGGAAAAGATGGAGGCCCACCTGATATTCATTTCTAGTATAGGTTTACTAGAATAATATTAGGATGTAATATAGGCCCATAGCAATCCATTTTACTTTATTTTAATTATGCTTTATGTTTATTCGCATGTATGAATGTATGATCCAATAGCAATTTCACCCGCCTTATGTATGTAAGCTGTTATGAATTGAATCTAATAACCAAATGGAATTACTAAGTCGCTTAAAAGTGCTTCCCTCATTCAAAACCGACTCGAAGTGGGAATAGGCCAGTTGTAGACCATGCCCTCGCAGGATACACTAGAGTATTGTCACTTTATATTGGGTTAGAGTATGGGATACTCTAACACTTGAATGGAGGTTTTGACTTAGCGTGGGTAGTAGGATTCTTCTGGCCCTAAGCACAGATGGGTAACTGCCAACAAGCCCATCAAACCGAGAGTCCTTAGGTTGGGATTGGACGGCGTTCCTACCTAAATAGTTAAGGTATAGTTGTACCAAACCCTCGTTTCGCTATATCTTGATGAAATATGGATCTCGGCCCATGAGCCCAACAACTCGGTCTAAATTAATAACATGATTCATTATTAATTTCATATGGGAATAAATATTTAAAGTCCTTTATTAACACTCTAAATGATTTTCGGTGTAGAAACTCTCAAATGGCAAACAATAATACCTTATCACTGCGATCTATTCTTGAAAAGGACAAGCTTTCTGATCCTAACTTTTTAGACTGGTCTAGGAACTTAAGGATTGTTCTAAGACAAGAGTCTAAAGAGTATGTACTGGAAAGGCCTGTGCTGGCTGCGCCTCAAGGACGTAATCCACCCGCTGCCCAGCTGGAGGAATACGAGGCGCATGTCCAGGACAATAGGGATGTGACATGCCTTATGTTGGCCTGTATGGTCCCCGAACTGTAAAAACAGTTTATGGACCATCAAGCCTATGCTATGATAACAACTCTAAACGAGATGTTTCGGGAGCAAGCTCGTCAGGAAAGGTATCAGACCAATAAGGCATTCCACTCTTGTAAGATGGGGGCTGGGACATCTGTGAGCACACACGTGCTCAAGATGAAGGGCTATTTGAACACTTTGGCCCGTCTCGGATCGCCTATCTCTCAAGAGTTGGCGGTGGACACAATCCTCGCACCCTTGCCGGATTCTTATGATCAGTTCATCCTAAACTACAATATGCAAGGGATGAACCGTACTGTCAGTGAGCTGCATGGCTTAAGCTCACCAAGCAGTCGATCAAAAAGGCTCTGCCAGTGCTGCTGGTCAACAAGGGGAACCCCCCTGTTGCCAAGGGTAAGGCCAAGGAAAAGGCCAAAGCCAAGGCTAAGAAGGCCAAGGCTAAGAAGGCCAAGGCCCAACCCAAGGTCCAACAGAAGGCAGGTCCTGAAGATGTCTGTTTCGGGTGTAGATAGGTGGCCCATTGGAAGAGATCGTGTCCCAGGCTGATGGGAGAGCAAAGAAGGGGCCAAGGTGCGTCCTCTTCAGGTATTTATGTTATAGATATTAACCTTACTGTTTCAACATCCTGGGTATTGGATACTGGATGTGGTTCTCACATTTGTAGCAATGTGCAGGGACTTAAGAACAGAAGGTCATTGGGGTCGGGAGAGGTGGACTTACGGGTCGAAAATGGAGCAAGGGTTGCTGCCATAGAGATTGGCGAATATCACCTTGTGATGCCCAGCGGATTGGTTTTAATTTTGGAACATTGTTACTTTGTACCTGCTATGTGCAGGAATATTATTTCTGTATCAATGTTGGATATTTTTGGATTTATTTTCACTATTTCTAATGGTAGAATTTCTATATCTAGAGAGGGATTATTTTATGGAGATGCTCTATTAAATAATGGCCTATATATCCTGGACTTAAATGAAACCAATCATATCTATAACATAAAGACTAAAAGGGTTAAGCCTAACGAACTTAATCCTGTCTACCTATGGCATTGTCGTCTCGGCCACGTAAACGAGAAGCGCATTGCTAGACTTCACAAAGCTGGAGTCCTAGGGTCATTTGACTTGGAGTCAATTGATACATGCGAATCATGTTTACGAGGCAAGATGACAAAGGCGCCTTTTACCAAGAAGGCTGAAAGGGCCACTGGCTTATTAGACCTAATACATTCAGATGTATGTGGACCTATGAGCGCAGCGACCAGAGGTGGGCATCTGTACTTCGTCACGTTCACGTATGATTTCAGTAGACATGGCTATGTCTATCTGATGAAACACAAGTCCAAGACCCTTGATAAGTTCAAGGAATTTAGGAATGAGGTACAGAACCAGCTAGGCAGGAATATCAAAACCCTTCGGTCGGACTGAGGCGGTGAATATATGAGCCTAGAGTTTGACTCATACTTCAGAGAGAATGGAATAGTTCCACAGCTCACTCCTCCCGGAACACCACAATAGAATAGGGTGTCCAAATGGAGGAATAGGACCCTGTTGGACATGGTCCGCTCAATGATGAGTCAAGCCTCTCTCCCAATTAGTTTCTGGGGACACGCCCTCGAGACAGCAGCTCTTATCTTAAATAATACTCCGACTAAGGCAGTGGAAAAGTCCCCATATTAGATATGGACAGGCAAGGAGCCCAATGTGTCTTTCCTAAGGATTTGGGGATGCGAAGCACATGTCAAGAAATTGACTAGTGGCAAGCTGGAGCCTAAAACCGACAAATGCCTGTTTGTGGGCTACCCTAGGGAAACCAAAGGGTATTACTTCTACAACCCCACCGAGAACAAGGTGTTCGCAGCAAGGAAGGGGGTCTTTCTAGAAAAGGAGTTCCTTTCCAAGAAAGATAGTGGGAGCAATGTTGAACTCAGGGAAGTTCAAAGTCCACAAACTCCTGAAGAGGATAACTCGGAGGCTCAGGTGGAGCTTCCACAAGTGGAAGCACCTACCCAGGCCGCACTAGAACCTAGAAGGTATGGTTTCCTCGTCACCGATGATCAAACTCTTCTCATATGGGATGAGGAAGAACCCAAAACCTACCAGGAGGCTATGGCTAGCCCACAGTCTACGAATTGGCGTAAAGCCATGGAGGCAGAAATGCAATCTATGTATGATAACCAAGTTTGGAACCTGGTTGATCCACCTTCGGGTGCTAAGGTATTAGGTTGCAAGTGGTGCTACAAGCTAAAAGCTGATAATACCTTCAAGGGGCGTCTGGTTGCAAAAGGTTTCAGATAAGTCCATGGAATAGACTATGATGAAACTTTTTCACCAGTAGCCACACTCAAATCCATTAGGATACTACTGGCCATAGCCGCATGGTATGACTATGAGGTATGGCAGATGGATGTCAAAACCGCTTTCCTTAATGGAAAGCTACTCGAGGATGTGTACATGACACAACCTGAGGGTTTTATCGATCCAAAGTATCCGGGAAGGGTATGCAAACTTCAAAGGTCCATTTATGGACTGAAGCAAGCATCCCGAAGTTGGAATCTAAGATTCAATGAGGCCATAAAGGAATATGGCTTCATACAGAATCAAGATGAGCCTTGTGTGTATAAGAGGACGAGTGGGAGCATTGTCACATTCCTGGTACTTTATGTAGATGACATCCTGCTCATTGGCAGTGGCATACCTACACTGCAAGGGGTAAAGCAGTGGCTGAGTAAGTGCTTCGCAATGAAGGACTTAGGCGAGGCTGAGATGATCCTAGGGATCAGGATCTACAGGGATAGATCTAATCGGCTTCTGGGCCTAAGTCAGGCTTCGTACGTTGACAAGGTTCTGAAAAGGTTCAGCATGGACCGGGCCAAGAAAGGTTTCTTGCCAATGGGCCATGGGTTGAAACTTAGTAAGAAACACTATCCTAAAACAAGGGAGGACAGGGAGAACATGAAATTGGTTCCATATGCTTCGGCTATTGGATCAATTATGTACTTAATGTTATGTACGGGACCTGATGTCGCCTTTGCACTAAGTATGACGAGCCGATACCAGCAAGATACCGGGGAGGATCACTGGAAAGCTGTCAAGGCGATCCTCAAGTACCTTAACCAGACTAAGGATAGCTTCTTAGTGTATGGTGGTCAGGAAGCGCTATCAGTTACTGGGTATACTGATGCGAGCTTCCAGACCGACTAGGATGAGTACCAGTCACAGTCTGGGTATGTATTTTTGCTGAACGGTGGCGCTGTAAGCTGGAGGAGCTCAAAGCAGCCAACCATAGCGAACTCTACAACAAAAGCTGAGTACATCGCTGCGTGTGATGCAGCTAAGGAAGCTGTGTGGATGAAGAAGTTTATCACTGAGTTGGGAGTAGTGCCAACTATCTAGGACCCAGTCGATATCTTCTGTGACAACAATGGGGCTGTTGCACAAGCTAAGGAGCCCTGGTCACACAAGAACACAAAGCACGTGCTCAGAAAGTTTCACCTCATACGAGAAATCACGGAGAGAGGTGACATTGCATTGCACAGAGTGGACACCGAGGATAATGTCGCAGATCCGTTGACTAAAGCGCTGGCTCAGCCCAAGCACGAGGATCATACTAGGTCTATAGGGATTAGGCCCATGCCTAGTTGGAACTAGTGCAAGTGGGAGATTGTTGGAAATGCCCTAGTCCCAAGGCATTGGTCCTTGTATTTGTATTATACATTTATTGGATTTATGTATTGCACTATTTGTGTTATTAATAAAGGCATCAATTCATTTATTATATTTATCTTGTGCAGTATATTAAATGAGGTATCCAATGGACATATCTATATCCATGATAACAAGTGTCATGCACTTAGCAGTAAGACCATGGATAGGGTAAACGATATGACCACAAATAGATCCGTAATCTATTTCAGTTATGGGAATGAATGGAACAAGAGACTATCATTAACCTGGTTGTATGGCGGTGTGTTACCGGTCATTAGCCATGGAATGTCAACCAAGTTAGTGGGTATATGCATGGGCGCATGGTACTGGATAGATCCACTAAACGAGTAATCCACATCGTATAGTATCACAGGTGATTCTCGTGTAGTACTTGTATGGATCCTTTGACCTGACCATATGATGGTGTTACATGTGAGGTTGCATGCTTAGGGGTACGCCTAAAGGGCCTGTAATAGGGTGCCAAGTATGGGTACTTTCAGGTATGTCACTTAGCATGGTAATGCTATGGATATGCAGAAGGGATTTGTCACTTAGTAGTCCACAGGGAAGATATCACCGGCCTCTTGATGGATGTAACTGATAAGAGTGTGGCCATACCCAAACAGGTGGGAACTTGTTTGTGAGCTTTAGTGCATTCGGGATCAAGTTAATGCCCCACACAAAAGAGGGGGATCAATCCATGCCTCTGTGTTAGACACCGATATCAATGACATGGGATGTACAAGTTTAAACTACAGGGTTATGATAACAATTAGACTGCCATCTCCATCTTAATTGGGGGGCTGTAGTGGCTTGCAAGAGCCCAACTGCAGTCTGTGGGCCGTAGGCCCACTGCCAACATAAAGATGGGCCCATGGGATCGTACACATAGAACGACTGAACACAGACTTAAGGAATCACATGTATACTTGGAGTATCCACTATGGAGAGAGAGGTGTATATTGATATGTTAATTATATTATAAAGGTCAATTGGATTGATCCTAATAATAAAATTAATATATTCAATTGGCTCTTCGTAATTAATCAGATTAATTATGAGATTATTTCCTAGGTGGAAATATTCATATGTATGGGTTTACATATGTTTTTATTTTGTGAAGATTTAATTTTAATTTGATGGATTAAATTAATTGGTCAAACTAATTTTAATTTAAATGTAAATAATATATTACTTGGTGTAATATATTAAATACATGGGTATATTAAAATTGGGCTTGAAATTAATTTAAACCAGAATGATTAAAATTAGATTGGGCCTAAATTAAAAAGATGGAAGCCCGCACAGAATGAAAGGAGCCAAACTGGGCCTGAATTCCCCTTAGGGAATTCTGCCACCCTAGGTATAAATACCTAGGGTTAGAAATTTCGGCCACCACTAATACACTAAGCTATAGCCGAATTCTCCTAGCCCCTCTCACCATAGTTTTCGTTTTTCCAACGCTAGCACGGGTTGTGTTCGTTAGGCGTTCGTGTATGAAAACGAGGAGGGAATCTAATTTAATTTCTGCAGTCTTCATCCATCTCTTGAAAGAGATTTTCCTGGTAAGAATTAAATCTCTTTCTACTATAATTTTAAGTTTTACAATTTTCACTTCAATTGCTCCTGGGACTGGATTTGAGGAAATCATCGCGTTCTTCCGCTTTTATTGGGTGATTTCCGGTGAAAAATCCCAACACAAACTCTTCTCATCTGGGATGAGGAAGAACCCAAAACCTACCAGGAGGCTATGGCTAGTCCACAGTCTGCGAATTGGCGTAAAGCCATGGAGGCAGAAATGCAATCTAGAAATGCAATCTATGTACGATAACCAAGTTTGGAACTTGGTTGATCCACCTCTGGGTGCTAAGGTACTAGGTTGCAAGTGGTGCTACAAGCTAAAAGCTGATAATACCTTCAAGGGGCATCTGGTTTCAAAAGGTGTCAGACAAGTCCAAGGAATAGACTATGATGAAACTTTCTCACCAATAGCCATGCTCAAATCCATCAGGATACTACTGGCCATAGCCGCATGGTATGACTATGAGGTATGGCAGATGGATGTCAAAACCGCTTTCCTTAATGGAAAGCTACTCGAGGATGTGTACATGACACAACCTAAGGGTTTTGTCAATCCAAAGTATCCGGGAAGGGTATGCAAACTTCAAAGGTCCATTTATGGACTGAAGCAAGCATCCCAAAGTTGGAATCTAAGATTCAATAAGGCCACAAAGGAATATGGCTTCATACAGAATCAAGATGAGCCTTGTGTGTATAAGAGGACTAGTGGGAGCATTGTCACATTCTTGGTACTTTATGTAGATGACATCCTGCTCATTGGAAGCGACATACCTACACTGCAAGGGGTAAAGCAGTGGTTGAGTAAGTGCTTCACAATGAAGGACCTAGGCGAGGCTGAGATGATCCTAGGGATTAGGATCTACAGGGATAGATCAAAACGGCTTCTGGGCCTAAGCCAGGCTTCGTACATTGACAAAGTTTTGAAAAGGTTCAGCATGAACCGGGCCAAGAATGGTTTCTTGCCAATGGGCCATGGGCTGAAACTTAGTAAGAAACACTGTCCTAAAACAAGGGAGGACAGGGAGAACATGAAATTGGTTCCATATGCTTCGGCTATAGGATCAGTTATGTGCTCCATGTTATGTACGAGACCTGATGTTGCCCTTGCACTGAGGATGACAAGCCGATACCAGCAGGATCCCGGGGAGGATCACTGGAAAGCTGTCAAGGCGATCCTCAAGTACCTTAACCGGACTAAGGATAGCTTCTTAGTGTATGGTGGTTAGGAAGTGCTATCAGTTACTGGGTATACCGATGCGAGCTTCCAGACCGACCAGGATGAGTACCAGTCATAGTCTGGGTACATATTTTTGCTAAATGGTGGTGCTGTAAGCTGGAGGAGCTCAAAGCAGCCAACCAAAGCGGACTCTACAACAGAAGCTGAGTACATCGCTGCGTGTGATGCGGCTAAGGAAGCTGTGTGGATGAAGAAGTTTATCACTGAGTTGGGAGTAGTGCCAACTATCCAAGACCCAGTCGATATCTTGTGTGACAACAATGGGGCCGTTGCACAAGCTAAGGAGCCCCGGTCACATAAGAACACAAAGCACATGCTCATAAAGTTTCACCTTATACAAGAAATCATGGAGAGAGGTGACATTGCATTGCACAGAGTGAACACTGAGGATAATATCGCAAATCCGTTGACCAAGGCGCTGGCTCAGCCCAAGCACGAGGGTCTTACTAGGGCTATAGGGATTAGGCCCATGCCTAGTTGGAACTAGTGCAAGTGGGAGATTGTTGGAAATGCCCTAGTCCTGAGGCATTGGTCCTTGTATTTGTATTATACATTTATTGGATTTATGTATTATACTCATTTGTGTTATTAATAAAGGCATCAATTCATTTGTTATATTTATCTTATGCAATATATTAAATGAAGTATCCAATGGACATATCTATATCCATGATGACAAGTGTCATGCACTTGGCTGTAAGACCATGGATAGGGTAAACGATATGACCATAAATAGATCCGTAGTCTGTTCCAGTCATGGGAATGAATTGAACGAGAGACTATCATTAACCTGGTTGTATGGCGGTGTCTTACCCGTCATTGGACATGGAATGTCAACCAAGTTAATGGGTACATGCATGGGGGCATGGTACTGGATAGATCCACTAAACGAGTAATCCACATGGTATAGTATCACAAGTGATTCTCGTGTAGTACTTGTATGGATCCTTTGACCTGATCATATCATGGTGTTACATGTGAGGTCGTATACTTAGGGGTACGCCTAAAGGGCCTGTAATAGGGTGCCAAGTATAGGTACTTTCGGGTATGTCACTTAGCATGGTAATGCTATGGATATGCAGAAGGGATTTGTCATTCAGTAGTCCACTGGGAAGATATCACCGGCCTCTTGATGAATGTAACTGATAAGAGTGTGGCCACACGCAAACAGGTGGGAACTTGTTTGTGAGCTTCAGTGCATTCGGGATCAAGTTAATGTCCAACACAAAAGAGGGTGATCAATCCATGCCTCTAAGTTAGACACCGATATCAATGACATGGGATGTACAAGTTTAAACTACAGGGTTATGATAACAGTTAGACTGCCATCTCCATCTTAATTGGGGGCTGCAGTGGCTTGCTAGAGCCCAACTGCAGTCTGCAGGCCAAAGGCCCGTTGCTAACATAAAGATCGGCCCACAGGATCGTACACATAGAACTACTGAACACAGACTTAAGGAATCACATGTATGCTTGGAGTTTACACTATGGAGAGAGAGGTGTATATATGTTAATTATATTATAAAGATCAATTGGATTGATCCTAATAATAGAATTAACATATTCAATTGGCTCTTCATAATTAATTGGATTAATTATGAGATTATTTCCTAGGTGGAAATATTCACATGTATAGGTTTACATATGACTTTATTTTGTGAAGATTTAATTTTAATTTGATGGATTAAATTAATTGGTCAAACTAATTTTAATTTAAATGTAAATAATATATTACTTGGTGTAATATATTAAATACATGGGTATATTAAAATTGGGCTTGAAATTAATTTAGAACAGAATAGTTAAAATTAGACTGGGCCTAAATTAAAAGATGGAAGCCCGCACAGAGTGAAAGGAGCCAAGCTGGGCCTAAATTCCCTTAGGGGAATTCGGCCACCCTAGGTATAAAAACCTAGGGTGAAAATTTCGGCCACCCTAACACAAAAGAAAGAGATAGCCGAAATTTCCTAGCCCCCTCTCACCGTATTTTTGTTTTTCCAACGCTAGCACGGGTCGTGTTCGTTAGGCTTTCGTGTATGAAAACGAGGAGGGAATCTAATTTGATTTCTGCAGTCTTCATCCATCTCTTGAAAGCGATATTTCTGGTAAGAATTTAATTTCTTTCTATTATAATTTTAAGTTTTACAATTTCCACTTCAATTGCTCCTGGGACTGGATTTGAGGAAATCATCGCGTTCTTCCGCTTTTATCGGGTGATTTCAGGTGAAAAATCCCAACACTACAATGGTCTTAGGTCTATTTTTGTGTGGTAGGTCACACGATATCATTACATGACATCATGACATCATGACATTTATCATTGGCATCACAGTGATGCCGAAGTTCTGTTGGTGTGTCGTGATCCACTCCTGGTTGTTTCATGACATTATTGCATCATTTGAGGTACTCCATGAGTACCAGATTACTACACATATAAGTGCATTTCATAACATTACCAAATCATGAAAGGTGTTCCACGAAAGCTGAACCTGTGTCCGTGTCCCAAGTTACACACAACTTGTTTGCAATATCACGTCATGTCAGATGCCCTAAAAGAATTGAAATTCTATTCGTGGGCCAGCCCCACGTGACCATTTCACTTCATCTCATAGACCTAAAAAGCTCCAAACCCTGTCTGTGTGTTGGCTCACACGCGACCATTTCACAAAATTCACTAGGTGCTCCAAAAGTACCGAACCCCTGTCCTTCTTGCGGTCCACATGTGATCTTTTCACATTATCTCTTATATGGCATTGGGTGTTCTTAGAATGTTTGGAAAAAAAAAGGAAAATAAGTAAATAAAGATCATCCTCATCATCATTTCCCTCATGACATCATTTTATCCATTCATCATAAATCATCCTTGATGTCTCACTCTTCATGTCACCATTTCATTCACTCATTGTCCCTAACATTTCTAGTATGATGACAAGGAGTAAGCTGGAGCGAACTTGAATAAGGTTACAGATTGCGAGAGAGCATGAGAAGAGGAAGACAGTTGTGGCAAGTGAGGAAACTAAAGCTGTTGAGGAATTTGAGATGGCCAACCAAAAACCTAATGTCGTTGATATACTGAGAGATTTACTAAAATCTCAGGACTTCCGTGATATTCTAAACGAGGAGATGCGGGCAGTCACAAGGCAAACTGGTGAATCTGGCACTAGTGGGCCCAAAAAGGAGAGGGCAGCCGAATCATCATAGCTTGGGGCCGATGTCTTAGCTAGCATGGAGAAACTGCAGGAAATTGAGGCCGTAATGGATAAGAAACTAAAGGCTAAATGTTCAGAACTGGATGAACTGGTTACGACATTAAAAAGGGGGCCAATATTAGTTTGGACTCCAAGAGGGGAGTGAATATAGATGCTATGATTAGCAAGGGTATTGAAACTTTCCCCGTCGGGTTTCAAGTTCCGAAATCCTAAAAAGGGGTTGGTTCACCAGAAGCCCATGAACCTCTATGCCAGAATCATGCTGACAATAGGGGTCACAAAGCAGCAGCTGATTAATTTCTTCCCGACCACCCTTGAAGGAGGAGCTTTGTCCTGGTACAGTTCATTATCGGGGATGTGCAATCAGACTGGGAAGCCTTGTCAGCATCTTTCATCCAATATTACAGCTTCAACACTAAGATCCAAGTGAAGCTATATGACTTGGAAAGGGTCAAGCAGAAGCCTAATGAGTCATTTGATGAATATTATCAAAGGTGGATGAATAAGATGATCCTGTTGAAGAATCGCCCTGACGAGGATGAGTTGATCTAGAAGCTGATTGTTGGCAGTAGAGATGTCTACAGGAACCACATGAAATTCCACACCTTCAGTGAACTCAGTGAGGTCTATAGTATGGACAAGAAGATCAAAAGAGATGAGGAAGAGAAAGTAGTGAACTAAAGAGGGGGCAAAAGCTCCGGGTACAGTTTTAGGTATCGGCCGGTGACTGTAACTGGACCAGGTAGTGGATCTGGTTTCGGCTCTACAAGCAAAAATGGGCATAGGCAACTCTCGGAAGATAAGCCAGCTGAAATTGCCATTGTGTCTCAGCAACAAGGGGGCCAAGATGGAAATCTGCAAAATCAAGGTATATCTCCTTGGACTTTTTCTTTGGCCAAGATCTTCACGAAGTGCAGGAACGGTGGCCTGCTGAACTCTCCAAAGCCATTTGAGGAGCCCACTGATGTAGATAAGGATAACTTCTACATGTATCATGTCATGGTGGGACATAAAACTAACAATTGTCATGAACTAAGGGCAGCCATTCAAAAACTAATTACCGAAGGGAAGATCGAGGAACCGCCCTTGAAGCCGAGCGCGTAGAGTAATCCTCTGCCCAACTTTGGCTAGTGCAGATACGCAGGTTGGTAAGATTGGGATGCTACAAATACAAAAAGGCCTCTGCATGTGGAGGATAATAACTATCTTTATGTATTTGTCTTTTCTCTTTTTGTAATATGAACAATTCAACCCACAAGGCACTTAATGCAATTTGATTTCAACTACTTGTGTGATATTTTCAAGATGGACCTGTGCATACATACAAACATTCATTTAATGTTTATAATGTACATGATGCATTATTGCGTGAAATAAGTTCAAAGACAGATGATGATTGAAAAATGATATCCATCTCGAAAGACCTCACGCCTGATGAGAGGAAAAACTGTAAAGGCACTGCAAAAGCACATGAAAGCCTTCACCTATTCCTTTGATGATATGCCTGGAGTTGACAGAGAAATTGTAGAGCATAGAACTTCGATAGATCCAAAGACAGAACCAGCCAAGCAGAAGCTTTATAAACACAGACCAGAAAATGGGTTATCATAGGATAACAGTTTGATAGCGTTGGAGAAACGGGGCCTCTTATGCCGAACGAACATTGATTCATTGTCACAACTGTCAATTACTCCTTAAAGTGGTAGAATCGAGGTTATATATGAATGTCAAAGAACAAAAAAGGCATGTGTCAAAACTCAGAAGGAAGAATGCATTCACACTATATGGCATTCTGCACCATGTCACGGCTAATAGTGGGACATAGGTTCAGGGGCAACAACATAATTGTTCTTGAATAAAGGGATGAAACATCGTACAGAGGCTTGGATCTACATGTTACTATTTACCCTGCAAAGACAAAGAACTAACACTAGAGCATATACAGGAGAAACGCCATACTCAAGATGGAGGTGGATCTACCAGGGGAAACAGAGACCAAGTCGTCAAGCCTATCAATCAGAGTAGGCTCAGGTGCTATCACATGAAAAAGAGAAAAGAAAGTCTGATGGATCTAAAATTGAAAAGGCGGTCCATGCAAAAGTTAGGATGGTGAGGTCAGCACCATTAGCAGGAAAATCTGTAAGGACCGGTTGGTGGTAGTCGTGGATTCGATCGAGATGGATACCATTATCAATTCTATTTTTTAACTTCATTTCATCTTTAATGTGCATTATGCTGAAACATTATTAATGAATGAATGAGTGCCTTACCCTGTTTGTTTAAATATTCCAAGTCTGATTGAAATTGAATTCACATCATGCATATGTGTCTTTGCATATCTTCTATTCACGTGAAAAAAAAGGGGGATAGCTCACTGGGGCGAAAATCAAAAAGGCACCTCAGGCAAAAGTTAGAGCAGCTCGCTAAGCTGAAAACCCACATTAGGTAGTTTAGGCAAAAGTTAGGGCACTTCAAAAAAAAAAAAATTGCTATAGGTGGAAGGGCCTTTCCCTCTCTTACACGACCACCATGGCTAATACCAGAGTGTCTCATTGCATTAAATGGGCACAACACTTGTTTGATGAATTGCTCCTTTCATCTTCTCTCTTGAACCGATTCTGTGAAACCTTATTTCCTACCGTCGATGGCTTCTAACAATAAATTGAACCCCAATGCTGCTCCATATAGCCTTTTTCCATATCATCTCATCACCAGAAGGATGATGAGGCAGGTGGTCATAGCATCGTTTCAATCAGTCTTTGTTTATCATCAACTTGTACCAAATTGGGGATACCCTCTTAATCCCGCACCATTTCTCTTAAATCTAAACTCCCAAAATAATTATGTTACACTCTGAGATTATGAGAAGGGTTTTAATTTCATAATAGAGAGAGGATTTGAATGTAAGCCTGCTTCAAATGAGCTGAAGAACACTTTGTTAAAAAAAAAAGCTCATTGAGGTGAAAACCGAAAAAGCGCCTCAGGCAAAAGTTAGAGCAACTCACTGGGCTGAAAACCCAGATTGGGCAGCTCAGGCAAAATTTAGAGCACTTCCAAATTCACAAATCCTAGGGGTAGAAAGGTAGAACCCTTCCACCATTCCCCAACAGGAGCCCCTATAGTATCTTTCAGTATGATCCTCTGCACTATTCCCCCGTGGAACCTTTATAAAAGACATTATGACCTTTTCCTCAGTAGTTGTCACACGTTCCCAGTGGTCATCTCATTTGTTCAGCAGTCATCATACATCTTCAATAGAAATAAGAAAAAAAAGAAAAGAAAAAAAAAGAGAGCTTTGCACAAAGAATGTCTTCCACCAGCCAGAGTCAGCCAGGGGCATGACATATCTTCCCCAGTGGAGAAGGGAAACATCAATATTGAACAAACAATAAGAAATGAATCCTTTAGGATCCACATGCATATGCATCATTATGCATACATACATAACATACATAGAGCATTCATCCCCAGCTAGTCTTCATTCTTGATCGAAGGGGTAAAAATTTTTGTTCAAAATCTCTCGATCAAAGAATGATCGATCCGGCACGGGCTCAACCTCGGGTAATGTAGACTCGGTACAAGTTCATTCCACTTAGCCTCGGGTAATATAGACCCGGTACAGGTTCATTCCACTCAGCCTCAGGTAATATAGACCCAGTACAGGTTCATTCCACTTAGCCTTAGGTAATGTAGACCCGGTACAGGTTCATTCCACTCAGCCTCGGGTAATATAGACCCGATACAGGTTCATCCCACTCAACCTCGGGTAACATAGACCCGGTACAGGTTCATTCCACTCAGCCTCAGGTAATGTAGACCAGGTACTGTTTCATTCCACTCAGCCTCGAGTAATATAGACCCGGTACAGGTTCATTCCACTCAGGCTCGGGTAATATAGACCCAGTACAGGTTCATTCCACTCAGCCTCAGGTAATGTAGACCCAGTACAGGTTCATTCCACTCAGCCTCGGGTAATATAGACCCCGTACAAGTTCATTCCACTCAGCCTCGGGTAATGTAGACCCCGTACAGGTTCATTGCACTCAGCCTCGGGTAATATAGACCTGGTAGAGGTTCATTCCACTTAGCCTCGGGTAATGTACACCCAATACAGGTTCATTCCACTTAACCTCAGGTAATATAGACCCGGTACAGGTGTATTCCGCTCAGCCTCGGGTATAGATAAACCTGATATCAGCTTATCTCAAATCCACCTGAGGTACAGATAGATCTGGCACAGGCTCAGCCTTAGGTAATACAAACCCGGTGTCAGGCCCAGCTCAACTTCATCTCAAAAACTCAACAGATCCACCGCGGGTAATATAGACCCAGTGTCAGGCCCAGATCAGCTTCGCCTTGGGTAATGTAGACCCGAAATCGGTTCAACTCATCCAATCAACTCAGATCATCATCATGATAGTGAGATTTCAACAAGTCGGTGTGCGTTTCCTCTCTTACGTTTACGACACTTCAATTCACTCTCTCAAATTCATCACCTTGGGTATTATAGATCTGAAATCGGGTGTCGAATTTGATCACGCAAGGGGTAGCTGTAAGCACACCAAGGGTCGTACAGGTCCCCATAGCGAATATACACTCCTCCATATAGCACATGAGAGGTTCATGTGGTGCTATGAGTGGTTTACCCCTTCGGGTGCCTCTGTTCCTAGCGAAAGAGGTAGGTCACCTCGTAGAATGAACTGGGTTGATCAATGAGTTTGAGGAGTTGAGAATATTCAAGTGTGAATAAAATATCGTACCATGAACTAGTGAATGACTACAAGTGAGGTTATATTTCAATAGTTGCCTAAGTTCCTTAAGTTTTAAAAAAAACATTTTAAGAAACATTTCATCCCTAGTAGAGTCACCACTATGAGCATATGACCTTTCTATGAAAGCGAAATGCGGTGAAGCGAACTGGGGAAAAAATAGAAGAACTTGAATATTTGGTGTTTTGTAGTTGAAAACGGGGTTTGTATCTTACTTAGGAAAACTATTGATTTGTTTGGAAATCCTTTGTAGGAAACCTTTTATTTGAATGTGAGTTTTTGGAGAACTGGTTTTGCATTTTAGAAAATCCTGTTTTGTTACTTAAAGACCTCGAAACCTAAATTTCAAGATCAGTGACAGAGTAGCCACCTGGATCAGCTCATCCGGGGAATTCTAGTACAGCTCCCTACCAAGTATAGACTGCCGCACCTAATCCAGAGATTTAGGGTTCGGGCAACTTACCTATTCAACCTCAAGCTTGCACTCATTTATAAGTTCATATGATAATATTTTACTCACTTATTCTTTACCCATTTTATCTTTTGTTATTAGCCCATGCTCAATTCAGATGACAGAAATAAATAGCATAAAAGTAAAGTGCGGAAAAATAAACTCTACATCCAAAACAAACCAAAAGGAAATAGAGGCCGCTTATTACAACCTAAAAAGAGAAAAAAACTCTCATCCTCACCAATACAATCGCCTAGAATACATGAATATCTAGAAAAGGTACAATAGCCTAGTATACACAAAAATCTATCAAATACATCCAAAATAATAAAAAGAAAAATAAAAGTTGCAGAACAGATGGGTTAGCACAACTATATCACAAACACACGTGGGACTCATAACTGGACAGAATAGGGAATCTTAGGAAAGGGGGAGCATGCATTTAGGGGGTAATCGAGAAGTTCGGGTGACTTACTCGATTAGACCTAGAAAACCATTTTAGAAATGCCCTTTAGGTTTTTGTGCTTGAAAACATTTTGGAAAATGGTTTGCCTCAATTACATCAAAATTTCTCCATTTAGTGGGTCGGTTATCCTAGAACTAGGGGTTCCGTTCATGGGGGTTTCCTAATTTCAACATCCATCTAAGGCCTAAAATAGTAAACACACCAAAAACAATATGATTTTGAAGATAGCATCACGCGACAACATCCGTGGGAGTCGTCCCGAGATTCTACCCCTTTCTAGGAACTATAGCCGTGCAGGTCTAGTTAGAGCCGCTATAGCCGTGCAGCTATAATGTCCAGAACCCGAAATTGGTTTTCTTCACTTTTGTAAACATTGTTTTAATCATGTTTGATGATTTCTAAGGACTTTGCGGAACCTAAGGGTTCACTAAAGCTACATAGTAGATCCGATTTGGATCAAACAACCCCAGATTTCAAAAATTGAAATCAAAGAAATCAAAAATCTCACATCAACGTTATTGAAAAATCGAAAACCATAATTCTTAATGTAACGGATGTGATTGGACTGATATAATTCTTAATAGAACAAACAAAACAGGAAACTGACTGTGTTCAGTCAATTTAGGGAGTTTCGGGTTTCTGCCCTGAAGAACACAGCTGTGCGGATATAGTGTTACAGTCGCTCGACTCTGTTCTAAGGGATTATAGCTGCTCGGCTCTAGTTAGAGCTGCACTGCTGTAATCAAAGAGACAGTTCCAGATTTTTCCACAAAACACAGAAAAACACAGCATAAAACAAGTAATTACGAGTTTAAGGGCTCTTGGAGTTTACCTTATTCATGTTCGAGTATGTTTGATAACCGGAAGAGGATTTGGAAGCCAGAATTTGCTTAAAACCTCACAAACATCTTGAAATCCTCGAATAGGTGTCTCAAATCAACCTAAACAAAACTTGAGAACAGTCATGAATGAATGTGAAACGTCCAGACACTCACCCTCAATGTGTTTCTAGACTCTCTTTTTTGTTTTGCTTTGGTTTTTTCCCTTTTAGTTTTCTCTCTTTTTTGATTTTTCGTAGAATGATCTCCCTCTCTTTTCTACTAGAATTCTTTTTGTTATTGTTATGTTCTCCCCTCTCCCAAAACCTAGAGAAAACCAGCTTCTAATCCCCCAAATTAAGGAATCCTATTCTATCAAGGATACTGTTGGTTATTTAGGAAGTAATCTGGCCCCCAGCTAGAGACGCGTGGCTATAAGGTTATAGCTGTATGACTCTTGAATTATAGTCACAGGGCTGTAGTTGTGAAACTACAGTCGTGCGTCTCTAATCAGAGACGTGACGGATTCTCCTAAATCCCACACTCACCTCTAAGCCCTCTAATCACTTAAAGGACCTTTCTCGAGGTTTCGGATCAAGGACTGTTTGGTTTTTGGAGTGTTTGAGACATTCCAGGCAACATCTCGCTTATTCTCAAGTCCAAATCATGTTCATCCATCTTAACAGGTAACATAGGATTTTTATCACAGAGGTCGGGAAAACTTGTTCTCACACTTTCCATGTTCTCCGGATCCTTCTTTGTTTTAGGACCATCTTTCTTACTCAGCTTCAACCCATGTCACATAGGCAAGAATCCTTTCTTTGCCTTATCCATGCTGAATCTTTTAAAAACCTTGTCAATGTACGTGGCCTGACTTAGGCCTAGAAGCCAATTGGATCTATCTCTATAGATCCTGATCCCTAAGATCATCTTAGCTTCACCTAAGTCCTTCATTGTGAATCACTAACTTAACCACTGCTTAACCCCTTGCAGTGTTGGTATGTCACTTCCAATGATAAGGATGTCGTCAACATATAGCACTAAGAAGGTGGAAACACTCCCACTAACCATCTTATACACACAGGGCTTATCAGAATTCTGTGTGAAGCTATATTCATAATAGCCTCATTGAATCTCTAATTCCATGACCCTGATGCTTGCTTCAATCCATAAATGGATCTTTGAAGTTTGCATACTCGATTAGGATACTTCAGATTGGTAAAAACCTCAGGTTGTGCCATGTACACATCCTCGAGTAGCTTTCCATTAAGGAAAGTGGTCTTAACGTCCATCTACCATATCTTATAATTGTACCATGTAGCTATGGCTAGTAGTATCCTAATGGATTTGAGCATAGCAACCGATGAAAAGGTTTCATCATAGCCAATTCCTAGAACTTACCTGAATCCTTTTGCCACCAATCGCCCTTTGAAGGTGTTGTCAGCATTTAACTTGAAACACCACTTGCAACTTATCACCTTAGCACCCGGAGGTGGATCCACCAAGTTCCATACTTGGTTATCATGCATAGATTGCATTTCAGCCTCCATGGCTTTATGCCATTGATATAAGTGTGGGCTTTCAACAGCCTCCTAATAGGTCTTAGGCTCCTCTTGGTCAATGACCATAAGGTCCCTATCATCAGTCATGAGAAAGCCGTTTCTCTCTGGTTGATGACGTGTCCTACCAAACCTTCTAATTTCTTGTGTAACCAGTTCTGCTTCCTTAATTTCCTGAGTAGTCAGATAAGTTCCCGAAGCACCCTTAATAGTAGCTATAGGAGTTTGTGAATCTTGAACTTTTGAAAGTTCAACATTACTCCCATTGTCTTTCTTGGAAAGGAATTCCTTCTCCAAGAAGACTGCATTCCGGGCTATGAAAACTTTGTTTTCTGTCGGGTAGTAGAAGTAATAACCCTTAGTTTCCTTAAGGTAACCCATAAACTAGCACTTGACAAATTTGGACTCGAGCTTGCCACCTGTTAATTTCTTGACATGTGCATCACAGCCCCAAATCTTCAAGAAGGAAACATTAGGCTTTCGGCTTTTCCATAGTTCATATGGTGTTCCCTCAACTGCCTTGCTTGGTGTATTATTAAGAATGTAAGCAGCTATCTCTAAAGCATATCCTAAAAAGGAGACAGGGAGTGTAGCATGACTCATCATCGAGCGGACCATGTCTAGTAAGGTCCTATTCCTCCTTTCCGACACTCCATTCCACTGGGGTGTACTAGGAGTAGTGAGTTGGGATACAATCCCACACTCTCTCAAAAATGAGTCAAACTCTTGGCTTAAATTTTCACCCTCTCGGTCAGACCGAAGTTCTTTTGTTTTCTTGCCAAGTTGGTTTTCTACCTCATTCTTAAAGTCCTTGAATCTTTGAAGAGTCTCACTCTTATGATTCATCAGATACATGTAACAGTATCTACTGAAGTCATCTGTGAAGGTAACAAAGTACAAAAAACCTGATCCAGCACTAGTGCCCATTGGGCCACATACATCGACAAGTATCAGCTCCAACAGCTAAGAGGCCCTTACAGCAGTCTTGCTAAAAGGCGCTTTTGTCATCTTGCCTCTTAAACAATATTTGCATGTGTCATAAGACTGGATGTCAAATGGCCCTAGCACTCCACTAGAGTGAAGCCTAGCTAGGCACTTCCCATTTATGTGTCCAAGTTGACAGTGCCAGATGTATGTAGGATTAATTTCATTTTGTTTAATCCTTTTAGTATTTATGTTATAGATTGAACTTTCACATTTTAGATCAAGGATATATAAGTCATTTTCAAGAAATGTTGTTCCATTAATAATATTGCCACACTGCATAGAAATTCTACCATGTGCAATATTAAATACAAAAATAGAAATATCCAACAAAGGAACAGAAATAATATTCTTGCGCATCGCAGGTACAAAATAACAGTTTCTTAATTCTAAAACTAGTCCACTAGGCATCGCCAAGAAATAATCTCTGATCTTTATGGCTTGAACCTGAGCGCCATTTCCGACTCGAAGATCTACTTCTCCAGATCCTAGTAATCTCCTATTTCTTAGACCCTATATTTGAACAAATGTGAAATCCACATCCAGTGTCTAAGACCCAAGATGTAGAAATAGCCAAATTAATCTCTACAACAAAAATACCTGAAGCAGCAGTTTTGCACTTCAGTTGCTCCCTTAGCTTTGGACACGAGCTCTTCCAGTGCCCCTTCTCATGACACTCATGGCAGACATCATTAGGGTGGGCCACCACCTTCTTAGCCTTAGCCTTACCCTTTTGGGCCTTAGGTTTGGCCTTAGACTTGGCCTTTCCCTTAGCATTAGGTGTGTTGCCCTTGTTCACTAGTAGAACTTCAGGAGTCTTCTTAAGAGACTGCTCAGCAAGCTTCAGCATGCCATGCAGCTCAATAACCGATTTATCCAAACCTTGCTTTAGTAGTTCATGATAAACAAGTTGTAAGACTCAGGAAGTGACCCAAGAATAATGTCTGCTAGCAAGTCCTACAGAACTGGCGAGCCAAGGAGGGCAAGTGTATCAATTTACCCCTTCAACTTTAGCACATGAGTGCTAAGTACCGGTTGCCATTGCAATCGTCAAAGTGCCTTAGTTGTTAGGTAATGTTCCTGACAAGCCTGATCTTAGAACATCTTTCTAAGCTGATCCATCATCACATAAGCATGTCATCCATGAACTGCTTTTGAGGATCAGAAGCCATTGTACCCAGCATGAGGCACGAGACATCTCAGTCATCCCTTACGTGTTGGTCGTACTGCTCCACCATCGCCGTGGGGATGCCTCTACCCACGGAAGGGCCAACTGGTAAAGGAGCATTTAGTACATACTCCTTGGACTCTTATCTAAGAACTATTTGCAAGTTCCTAGCCCAGTCCAGGAAGTTTGTCCCTGAAAGCTTCTCCTGTTGGGATTTTTCACTGGAAATCACCCGATAAAAGCAGAAGAACGCAATGATTTCCTCAAATCCGTGCCCAGGAGCAATTGAGATGGAAATTGGAAAAACAAAAATTTGATCAAAAGAGATAAATCTCTTACCCGGAATATCTCTTTAAGAGATGGATGCGGACCACAGGAATCAATCGAGAATCCCTCCTCATTCACATACATGAACACCTAACAAACACCACCCATGCTAGCGTCGGAAAACATGAAACTTTGGAGAGGGAGGCTTGGGAATTTTGGCTAGTGTGTGTTGGTTACCTTGGCCAAAATTCCTAGGGTAATTAAACCCTAGGTGGCCGCAATTCTCAAGGAGAATTTCGGCCCAAACTAGCTCCTTCATTTGTGTGGGCTTCCATCTTTTATTTCAGGCCCAAACCTATTTTAATTAGTCTGGTTTAAATTAATTTCAATCCCAACTTTAAGTTACCCATGTATTTAATATATTACACCAAGTAACATATTGTTTACATTTAAATTAAAATTGGTTTGACTAATTAATTTAATCCATCAAATTAAAATTAGATCTTCACAAAATGAATTCATAAACCTATACATATGAATATTTCCACCCAGGAAATAATCTCATATATTAATCCTATTAATTATGAGAGAGCCAATCAAATATTAATTTTATTATTATAATCAATCCAATTAATCTTTATAATATAATTAATATATTCCTCTCTCTCCAGAGTGTATACTCCAAGTATAAATGTGATTCCTTAAGTCAGTGTTCAGTCGCTCAATGTGTATGATCCCGTGGACCCATCTTTATGTTGGCAGTGGGCCTATGGCCCACAGACTGCAGTTGGGCTCTAGCAAGCCACTGCAGCCCCCAATTAAGATGGAGATGGCAGTCTTACTATTATCATAACCCTGTAGTTTGAACTTGCATATCCCATGTCATCGATATCGGTGTCCAACACAGAGGCATGGATTGATCACCCTCTTTTGTGTCCGGACATTAACTTGATCCCAAGTGTACTAAAGCTCACAAACAAGTTCCAACTTGTTTAGGTGTGGCCACACTCTTATAAGTCACATTCATCAAGAGGCCGGTGATATCTTCTCAGTGGACTACTGAGTGACAAATCCCTTCTGCATATCCATAGTATTGCCATGCTAAGTGACATATCCAAAAGTACCCATACTTGGCACCATATTACAGGCCCTTTAGGCATACCCCTAAGTATGCAACCTCACATGCAATACCATCATATGGTCAGGTCAAAGGATCCATACAAGTACTACATGAGAATCACTTGTGATACTATGCCATATGGATTTCTCGTTTAGTGGATCTATCCAGTACCATGCCCTTTTTACATGTACCCATTAACTTGGTTAACATCCCATGTCCAATGACAAGTAAGACACCGCCATACAACTAGGTTAATGATAGTCTCCTGTTCCACTCATTCCCATGACTGGAATAGACTACGGATCTATTTATGGTCATATCGTTTACCCTATCCATGGTCTTACTGCCAAGTGCATGACAGTTGTCATCATGGATATGGATATGTCCATTAGATACTTCATTTAATATAATGCACAAGATATATATAATAAATGAATTAATGCCTTTATTAATAACATAAATGAGTATAATGCATAAATTCAATAAATGTATAATACAAATACTAGGACCAATGCCTCGGGACTAGGGCATATCCAACAATCTCCCCCTTGCACTAGTTCCAACTAGGCTTGGGCCTAATCCCTATAGATCTAGTATGACCCTCATGCTTGGGCTGGGCCAGCGCCTTGGTCAAAGAATCTGCGACATTATCCTCGGTTTCCACTCTGTGCAATGCAATGTCACCTCTCTCCGTGATCTCTCGTATGAGGTGAAACTTTCTAAGCACATGCTTTGTGTTCTTGTGTTACCGGGGCTCCTTAGCTTGTGCAACGGCCCCATTATTATCGCAGAAGATATCAACTGGGTCCTGGATAGTTGGCACTACTCCTAACTCAGTGATAAACTTCTTCATCCACACAGCTTCCTTAGCTGCATCACACGCCGCGATGTACTCAGCTTTTGTTGTAGAGTACGTGATGGTTGGCTGCTTTGAGCTCCTACAGCTTGCAGCACCACCATTTAGCAAAAATACATACCCAAACTGTGACTGGTACTCATCCTGGCCGGTCTGGAAGCTTGCATCAGTGTATCCAGTAACTAATAGCACTTCCTAACCACCATACACTAAGAAGCTATCCTTAGTCCAGTTAAGGTAATTGAGGATTGCCTTGATAGCCTTCCAGTGATCCTCCCTGGGATCCTGCTGGTACCGGCTCATCATACTTAGTGCAAAGGCAACATCAGGTCTTGTACATAGCATGGAGTACATAATTGATCCTATAGCCGAAGCATATGGAACCAACTTCATGTTCTCCCTGTCCTCCCTTGTCTTAGGACAGTTCTTCTTACTAAGTTTCAGCCCATGGCCCATTGGTAAGAAACCTTTCTTAGCCCGGTCCATGCTAAACCTTTTTAGAACTTTGTCTATGTATGAGGCCTGACTTAGGCCCAGAAGCCGATTTGATCTATCCATATAGATCCTGATCCCTAGGATCATCTCAGCTTCGCCTAAGTCCTTCATTGAGAAGCAATTACTCAGCCACTGATTTAGCCCTTGCAATGTAGGTATGTCGCTTCCAATGAGTAGGATGTCGTCTACATAAAGTACCCAAAATGTGACAATGCTCCCACTAGTCCTCTTATACACACAAGGCTCATCTTGATTCTGTATGAAGCCATATTCTTTTATAGCCTCATTGAATCTAAGATTCCAACTTCGAGATGTTTGCTTCAGTCCATAAATGGACCTTTGAAGCTTGCATACCCTTCCTAGATAATCTGGATCGACAAAACCCTCAGGTTGTGTCATGTACACATCCTTGAGTAGCTTTCATTAAGGAAAGCGGTTTTGACATCCATTTGCCAGACTTTATAGTCGTACCATGCGGCTATGGCTTGCAAGATCCTGATGGATTTGAGCATGGCTACTGGTAAGAAAGTTTCATCATAGTCTATTCCATGGACTTGTCTGAAACCTTTCGCAAATAGACGCCCCTTGAAGGTATTGTAGGCCTTCAGCTTGTAGCACCACTTGCAACCTATTACCTTAGCACCCGGAGGTGGATCAACCAAGTTCCAAACCTGGTTATTGTACATAGATTACATCTCTGCCTCCATGGCTTTATGCCAATTTGCAGACTGTAGGCTTAGCCTCCTGGTCGGTTTTAGGTTCTTCCTCCTCCCAAATGAGAAAAGTTTGATCATCGGTGACGAGGAAACCATACCTCTCCGGTTCCCGACGATCCTTACCAGACCTTCTAGGCCCTTGTATGGCCTGGGTCAGTGCTTCCTCCTGTGGAAGCTCCACCTAGGCCTCCCAGTTATCCTCTTCAGGAGCTTGTGGACCTTGAACTTCCCTGAGTTCAACATTGCTCCCACTATCTTTCTTGGAAAGGAACTCCTTTTCTAGAAAGACCCCCATCCTTTCCACAAACACCTTGTTCTCGGCGGGGTTGTAGAAGTAATACCCTTTGGATTCCCTAGGGTAGCCCACAAATAGGCATTTATCGGTTTTGGGCTTCAGCTTGCCACTAGTCAATCTCTTGACATGTGCTTTACATCCCCAAATCCTTAGGAAAGACACATTGGGCTCCCTGCCCGTCCATATCTGATATGGGGTCTTTTCCACTGTCTTCGTTAGAGTATTATCTAAGATAAGAGCTGCTATCTCGAGGGCGTGTCCCCAGAAACTAATTAGGAGAGAGGCTTGACTCATCATTGAGCGGACCATGTCCAATAAGGTCCTATTCCTTCGTTCAGACACCCCATTCCATTGTGGTGTTCCGGGAGGAGTGAGCTGTGGAACTATTCCATGCTCTCTCAAATATGACTCAAGCTCTAGGCTCATAAACTTACCTCTTCGGTCCGACCGAAGGGTTTTGATATTTTTGCCTAGCTGGTTCTGTACCTCGTTCCTAAATTCCTTGAACCTATCAAGGGTCTCAGACTTGTGTTTCATCAGATAGACATAGCCATATCTACTGAAATCATCCATGAACGTGACGAAGTACAGGTGTCCACCTCTGGTTGCTGCGCTCATAGGTCCATATACATCTGAATGTATTAGGTCCAATAAGCTAATGGCCCTTTCAGCCTTCTTGCTAAAAGGCACCTTAGTCATCTTGCCTTGTAAACATGACTCGCATATATCAATTGACTCCAAGTCAAATGACCCTAAGACTCCAGCTTTGTGAAGCCTAGCTATGCACTTCTCGTTTATGTGGACAAGACAACAATGCCATAGGTAGACAGGATCAAGTTTGTTGGGCTTAACCCTTTTAGTGTTTATGTTATAGACATGATTGGTTTCATTTAAGTCCAGGATATATAGGCCATTATTTAATAGAGCGTCTCCATAAAATAATCCCTCTCTAGATAAAGAAATTCTACCATTAGAAATAGTAAATTGAAATCCAGAAATATCCAACATTGATATCGAAATAATATTCCTGCACATAGCAGATACAAAATAACAATGTTCTAAAATTAAAACCAATCCACTGGGCATCATAAGGTGATATTCGCCGATGTCTATGGCAGCAACCCTTGCTCCATTTCCGATCGGCAAGTCCACCTCTCCCGAGCCCAGCGACATTCTGTTCTTAAGTCCCTGCACATTGCAACAAATGTGAGAACCACATCCAGCATCCAATACCCAGGATGTTGAAATAGTAAGGTTAATGTCTATAACATAAATACCTGAAGAGGAAGCACTTTGGCCCCTTCTCTGCTCTCCCATCAGCTTGGGACATGATCAATTCCAATGGCCTGCCTATCTACACCCGAAACAGACATCCTCTGGACCTGCCTTCTACTGGGCCTTGGGCTGGGCCTTGGCCTTCTTAACCTTGGCCTTCTTGGCCTTGGCCTTGGCTGTTTCCTTGGCCTTGCCCTTGGCAAGAGAAGGGTTTCCCTTTTTGACCTGCGGCACCGGCAGAGTCTTTTTGATCGACTGCTCAGTAAGCTTGAATATCCTATACAGCTCACTAACAGTACGGTTCATCCCTCGCATGTTGTAGTTCAGGATGAACTGATCATAAGAATCCAGCAAGGATGCAAGGATTGTGTCCACCGCCAACTCCTGAGAGATGGGCGATCCGGGATAGGCTAAAGTGTCTAAATAGCCCTTCATCTTGAGTACATGTGCACTCACAGATGTTCCAGCCCCCATCTTACAGGAGTGGAATGCCTTGTTGGTCAGGTACCTTTCCTGACGAGCTTGCTCCTAAAACATCTCTTTAAGAGTTGTTATCATAGCATAGGCTTGATGGTCCATAAACTATTTTTGCAGTTTGGGGACCATACAGGCCAACATTATGCATGTCACATCCCTATTATCCTTGACATGCACCTCGTATTCCTTTAGCTAGGCAGCCGGTGGATTACGTCCCTGAGGCACAGTCAGTACAGGCCTCTCCAGTACATACTCTTTAGACTCCTGTTTTAGAACTATTCTCAAGTTCCTAGACCAGTCCAAAAAGTTAGGACCGAAAAGCTTGTCCCTTTCAAGAATTGATCGCAATATTAATGAGTTGTTAATTGCCATTTAGAGTTTCTACACAAAAAAACATTTTAGAGTGTTAATAAAGGACTTTACTTTGTTATTCCCATACATAATTAATAATGAATCAAGTTATTAATTAAATCGAGTTGTTAGGCTTATGGGCCGAGATCCATATTTCATTAAGATATATCTAGACGAGGGCGTGGTACAACTATACCCTAACTATTTAGGTAGGAACACTGTACAATCCCAACCTAGGGACTCTTGGTTTGATGGGCTTGTTGGCACTTACCCATCTGTGCTTAGGGCTAGGAGAATCCTACTACCCATGCTAAGTCAAAACCTCCATTCAAGTGTTAGAGTATCCCATACCCTAACCCAATACAAAATGACGATACTCCAGTGTATCCTGCGAGGGCATGGTCAACAACTGGCGTATCCCCACTTTGAGCTGGTTTTGAATGAGGGAAGCACTTTTAAGCGACTTAGTAATTTCCATTAGGTTATTAGATTCACTAATAACGGCTTACATACATAAGGTGGGTGAAAAAGCTGTTGGATCATACATTCATACATGCAAATAAATATAAGGCATAATTAAATAAATAAGTAAAATGGACTGTTATGGGCCTATATTACATCCTAATATTATTCTAGTAAACCTATACTAGAATCCAATATCAGGTGGGCCTCCATCTTCTTCCTTCTGGTCTTGCATCTCCACTTGGGCTCACCACTCCATGGGCTTCTTCTTTTACAAATTTTATAATAAGTAAATAAAATAGAATTACATTAAAAGAAAAACGACGTGCAGACCGTATTTACCCAAAAAGAAAATACAACCCATCTTGAATGAGGCCCAATAGCATCCAATCATACAAAATATTCAACCACCCATATGCATCCAATACATATAATTCAAAAGCATGTTACAATGCATGATTTAAGCCCATTTCAATTATGTCCAAGCCATTATTTTGAAATTGCCAATTTTGGCTCACCATGGTTCTAACCCTTAACAGGCTTTAGGCCTCCAGCCCAGGCAGTCCAACTGCTCCCACTGGAATTAGGAAACCATGGGTCCTATTCAGCCATCCAAGTAATTGTGCCAAAATAACCCGAACCAATTTTAATTAACCATATTAATTTCCAAAATTAATATCAAATGAATAAAATTAAATTTCATTCAAGAACCATATGCATTTAAATTACATAAATTTAAATACACAAATTTTAAAACCAATTCAAATTTCAAAACTGGGCCCCGGGCCCACAAACCAGCCAAATCCAAAAATACTGGGCCCGGACCGCTGCGGCTAAGGCAACCTGCTTCCTCTAGCAGCAGCCGCCGCTGCTAGAGGAAGCAGCGGCGCAGCCACCGTGCGGCAGCCATTGCCCAGCAACGGCTGTCGCTGGAACCAGCGGCAGGTGCCTCCCGCGGCAGCGATTCCGCTGCCGGCAGCCCTGCACGCTGGGAACAGCCAGATTTTTTTTTATTAAAACAGAAAATAATAAAAAAAATATGGCATCCAAAACAAGAAATTCACCAAGAATTCTCATACATACAATTAAATTAAACAAACATAAACCAACATGCATATTCAATTTCAATTGTACAAAAATCAAATGGGAAAAATCTTAAACCCAAACCAAGAACCCCAATAAAAAATCTCCAATTTTAAAATATGGGATTCAACCAATTTTAATAATTTCCATGAATCAAAAGCCCGCTTTGATACCACTGTTGGGATTTTTCATCGGAAATCACCTAATAAAAGCGGAAGAACGAGATGATTTCCTCAAACCCGTGCCTAGGAGCAATTGAGATGGAAATTGGAAAAACAAAAATTTGATCAAAAGAGATAAATCTCTTACCCAGGATATCTCTTTAAGAGATGGCTACAGACTACAGGAATCAATCTAGAATCCCTCCTCGTTCACGTTCATGAACGGCTAACGAACACCACCAGTGTTAGCGTCGGAAAACACGAAACTTTGGAGAGGGAGGCTAGGGGATTTCGGCTAGTGTGTGTTGGTTGCCTTGGCCGAAATTCCTAGGGTAATTAAACCCTAGGTGGCCACAATTCACAAGGAGAATGTCGGCCCAAACTAGCTCCTTCATCTGTGTGGGCTTCCATCTTTTATTTCAGGCCCAAATCTATTTTAATTAGTCTGGTTTAAATTAATTTCAAGCCCAACTTTAATTTACCCATGTATTTAATATATTACACCAAGTAACATATTATTTACATTTAAATTAAAATTGGTTTGTCTAATTAATTTAATCCATCAAATTGAAATTGGATCTTTACAAAATAAATTCATATGTAAACCTATAAATATGAATATTTCCACCCAGGAAATAATCTCATAATTAATCCTATTAATTATGAGAGAGCCAATCAAATATTAATTTTATTATTATAATCAATCTAATTGATCTTTATAATATAATTAATATATTCCTCTCTCTCTTGAGTGTATACTCCAAGCATACATGTGATTCCTTAAGTCAATGTTTAGTCGCTCAATGTGTACGATCCCGAGGGCCCATCTTTATATTGGCAGTGGGCCTATGGCCCATAGACTGCAGCTGGGCTCTAGCAAGCCACTGCAGCCCCCAATTAAGATGGAGATGGCAGTCTAACTGTTATCATAACCCTGTAGTTTGAACTTGCATATCCCATGTCATCGATATCGGTGTCCAACACAGAGGCATGGATTGATCACCCTCTTTTGTGTCCGGACATTAGCTTGATCCCGAATGTACTGAAGCTCATAAACAAGTTCCAACTTGTTTGGGTGTGGCCACACTCTTATTAGTCACATTCATCAAGAGGCCGGTCATATCTTCTCAGTGGACTACTGAGTGACAAATCCCTTCTGCATATCCAAACTATTGCCATGCTAAGTGACATACCTGAAAGTACCCATACTTGGCACCCTATTACAGGCCCTTTAGGCGTGCCCTTGAGTATGCGATTTCGTATGCGATACCATCATATGGTCAGGTCAAAGGATCCATATAAGTACTATACAAGAATCACTTGTGATACCATGCCATGTGGATTTCTCGTTTAGTGGATCTATCCAGTACCATGCCCTTTTTACGTGTACTCATTAATATGGTTGACATCCCATGTCCAATGATTGGTAAGACACCGCCATATAACCAGGTTAATGACAGTCTCTTGTTCCACTCATTCCCATGATTAGAACAGACTACGGATCTATTTATGGTCATATCATTTACCCTATCCATGGTCTTACTGCGGATATGTCCATTGGATAATTCATTTAATATAATGCATGAGATATATATAATAAATGAATTAATGCCTTTACTAATAACATAAATGAGTATAATACATAAATCCAATAAATGTATAATACAAATACTAGGACCAATGCCTCGGGACTAGGGCATATCCAACATCTCCTTCTCCAGGAGTGATCTGAGTGAGAGTGAGTTGTTGTTTGTTGTGGCCATTTAAATTGCTTTTATGAAGTGGGATCTACATGGAAGAAATCATTGCTTGAGTTAGAAATAAAGGACTTTTGCCAATTCAAATTAATAATCCGATTTTAACTTGTTCGTTGGTGATGTTAATTAGCTGACTTGACCAAGATCCACAACTTATCAATGACTGGACGAACTAGGGCTCACTAACCGACCATTGATTCATTTGGTAGGACAAGCTATCCAATCCTTCCACGAAGAACTCTTAGTTTGATGGGCTTATTGACACTTTACCCATGTGTACTTAAGGCCCGCTCTAAGCTAATGCTACCCATGTTGAGTCAAACCACCATTCACATGTTAACCATACCAAGTATCCTAACCCTCGATGGCCCACCGAATACTACAATGTACCTAGCTAGGGCATGGCGCACATTGCAGCATCAATGGGAGGAAGAGGTGTGAACGTGGGAATTACTTTTCAATGACTCAATATTTTAATTTTTGTATTAAAATTAAGTGATACGGCTTAGCATGCATAAACACGGCTTATAATTTGGTGATCCATACATCCATATTATATGTTAAATGCAATAGCATACTTAATTTAAAATAATGAGATCCTATGGGCCTTAATTACAACCTAATGAAAAACTAGATCTCCTATCTAATTCTTCATGGGCCGGACTGCAATTCTCCTTGGGCTCCCACCATGGGCTTGCTCCATCTGGACCTTCCTTCATACTTGATGCAATTACAATAATTTTATAAAATAAAATCTATTCTAAAATTACATTAAAATAAAAGAAACGGCACGCAGGCCATATTTCCCAAAACAAATTACAACCGATAATAATTTAGGGCACATAGAACTCAACACAACATTTCAAACAAAGTACATGTCGTGCACATACATACCAATGTGATGCATGATCATGGCATTCCAAATTATAAAAATAAATGTTAAGTTGAGTTACTTAGGGTGAAATCGCCAGTTTTAACAAATGTGACTAAGGCCCAATGGATAACATCTATTAATGCAAAATTAACAATTTTGCTCCCACTGGAATTTGGGTTGTCACAATTTTAAAATTTAGTCCTCCCAATTTTAATCGTTGCCACGGTTTATTAGGCCAATTTCACAAAGTCCATATTCAATTTAATATGCAAAAAAATTAAATTAAATATGCATGTCAATACAAAAATAATTTAAATACAAATTAATTCAAAATAAAACATTTTAATTTAATTTGTAGTACGGGCCCGCAATAAAAAAATACCCACAAAATCCAAAACCGGACCCGAACCCCGCGCGTGGCGCTGCTATCCTAGCGGGGCAGTAGTGCCGCTACAGCTGCTGTGCATGCAGCAGCCTGCTGTGTAAATATAATATTTTTTTTATATGAGAAAAAAAAGAAAATTAGTAGCATGGGCAGAAAATATCACAAAATCAAACAGTGAAAAAAATGGAAACAATCCGATGAAAATAACTGCAGTAAATCGATAAAAACAATTCGCGAAAAATTATTCCAAAAACCCAAAAAACATTCTTGAAACCTATTCTTTATTCAAGAACACTTTCAAGAACAAATTTCAATCAATCTAATGGATAGAACCTAGGCTCTGATACCACTGTTGGGACTTGTCATCAGAAAAATAACGTGGTGTAGTGGAATTACACTGTTTAAAATTTTCGTAGAATCCATTTATCGTGTCCAATTACCATTGATTGAAAAAAAAAATACAATTTTGAATCAAGAGAGATTCACTCACCAAATCCGTCTATTCTAGAGACTCCTATAGAATCGATTCTTGTGACGGAAGTGATCTCCACAATCCGGTGCACGATCAACTATCGAGCGGGAGCCGGTGCTAGCCGAAGAGCAAAGGAACGGAGGAATTATTGCTGGAAATTTTGGCTTAGGGGCTGCTGTATTAGGGGCTGAAATTTACAGCTTATTCCTTAGAGTTAGGGCTGATTTTTCAACTTAAGTGTGCCTTATATAGTTCTTCCATAATTAGGTTTTAACCCAAGCCAATTAGGATTTAGATTACATAAATAAACCTTATACCAAAAGGATTATACTATGTAATTTAATTCCATTTGGCTAATTTAATTACCCCTACATAAAATTAAATCACTCTTAAGAAATACATTTCATGTATTTAATTTTCCTACTATAGGAAAATTATTTAATTAATTGTTTACTTTATGTAATTCAATTAACTGATAAATTAATTAATTACATTATGTAAACTTATTAATTAAATTAAATCAACCCAATCTTAACGTGAGCGGACAACATTTTTCGGAACACGCGGCGAAGCAGGAACCAGAGATTTTCTTTTTGGGTTTGAGTGTGGTTTTCAAAACGGGTTTTAATCTTTCTCAAGAATACCTTTTATTGTATTGAGAAAACTCTTTTTGCAGAAAACTTAGTTTAAAGTGTGAATTTTAGGTTAGAAAATCCCAACTTAACTTAAAGATCTCGAAACCTAAATTTCATGATCAGATATAGAGTCACCACCCGGATCAGCTCATCCGGAAAATTCCGGTACTGCTCCCTACCAAGTGTAGACGCGGTACCTGATCTAGAGATTCAAGGTTCGGGCAACACATCTACTAATCCTCAACTTGTTTTTAATTATTATTTCATAACGCGATATGACATTCACTTAATTCTACCCATTTTATCTTCTTTTAATTTTAGTTAATACTCATACAAAACACATAAATATAAATAATAAATAAAGAGCAGAAAAATAAAAGTGCAAGAAAAGTAAAGTAATGGCCAAATTATACATCCCGAAAAAGGAAAAAACTCTCATACTTATAATTTACAACCGCCTATAAAACATCTAAGAAAAGTACAACTGCCTAGATACACGGAATGATCTATCAAATACACCAAAAATAAAAATGAAAATAGAAAGCTGCATCCAAATACGGTTAGCACAAATAAATAAATCACACCAAGGACTCATGTAAGACAGAATAGGGGTATTTTGGGAAACGGGATCATGCAAAGGGGGGATAATCGAAGAGTCCGGATGACTACTCGATTAGACTTGGAAAACATTTTATGAAATACCCTGTAGATTTTATGAATGAAAACCAATTTTGAAAAATGTTTGGCTCATTTTACATGCATTTTCCATCTTCTAGTGGGTCGGATATCCCGGAACCCGGGGGTTCCATTCGTGAGTGGGCCCAAATTAAAAATTCATCTAAAAAATATAAACACACCAAAAAATCCCTTTTGAATAGAAAGGAGACACAAAATTACAAGTTTGAACTTGTATATCCACTGAGAAGATATCACCGGCCTCTTGATGAATGTGACTGATAAGAGTGTGGCCACACCCAAACGAGTTGGAACATGTTTGTGAGCTTCAGTGCATTCGGGATCAAGTTAATGTCCGAACACAAAAGAGGGTGATCAATCCATGCCTTTGTGTTGGACACTGATATCGATGACATGGGATATACAAGTTCAAACAACAGGGATATGATAACAGTTAGACTGCCATCTCCATCTTAATTGGAAGCTGCAGTGGCTTCCTAGAGCCCAACTACAGTATGTGGGCCACAGGCCCACTGCCAACATAAAGATGGGCCCACGGGATTGTACACATTGAGCGACTGAACACTGACTTAAGGAATCAAATGTATACTTGGAGTATACACTCTGGAGAGAGAGGTATATATTAATTATATTATGAAGATCAATTGGATTGATCATAATGATAAAATTAATATTTGATTGGCTCTTCATAATTAATTGGATTAATTATGAGATTATTTCCTAGGTGGAAATATTCATATGTATAGGTTTACATATGATTTTATTTTGTGAAGATCTAATTTTAATTTGATGGATTAAATTAATTGGTCAAACTAATTTTAATTTAAATGTAAATAATATGTTACTTAGTGTAATATATTATATACATGGGTAAATTAAAGTTGGGCTTGAAATTAATTTAAACCAGACTAATTAAAATAAGATTGGGCTTGAATTAAGAGAAGGAAGCCCACACAAATGAAAGAGCCAAGTTGGGCCAAAATTCCTTTAGGAATTTCGACCAACCTAGGGTTTAGGTGCCTTAGGAATTTCGGCCACAAAGGACAGTAGAGACATAGTCGAAATTTCCCTAGCCTCCTCACTCCAAAGTTCGTGTTTTCCGATGCTAGCATGGGTGGTGCTTGTTAGGCGTTCGTGTAAGTGAATGAGGAGGGTTTCTAGTTTGATTCCTGCAGTCTGCATCCATCTCTTGAAAGAGATATTCCTGGTAAGAGATTTATCTCTTTTTATTAAATTTTTGTTTTTCAAATTTCCATCTTAATTGCTCTTAGGCACGGATTTGAGGAAATCATCGCGTTCTTCCGCTTTAATCGGGTGATTTCCAGGGAAAAATCCCAACAGTGGTATTAGAGCGGGCTTTTGATCCGTGGAAATTCTTAAAATTGGTTGAATCCTATATTTTAAAATTGGAGATTTCTTTTATTGGGGTTCTTGGTTTGGGTTTAAGATTTTTCCCATTTGAATTTTATACAATTAAAATTCAATTTGCATATAGGTTTATGTTTGTTTAATTTAATTGTATGTTTTGGAATTCCTGGTGAATTTCTTGTTATTGGATGCCATGATTTTTTTTATTTAATTTTTCCTGTTTTAAAAAAAAATCTGGCAGTTCCCGGGGTGCGGGGCTGCCGGCGGCCGCTACCTACTGTTGCGCCAGCAGCAGCAGCCACTGCTGCCGAAGTAGCAGGTTGCTGCTGGGCGGCAGCCAATGTTGGGCCCAGTGTTTTTTGGATTTGGCGGGTTTTGGGCCAGAGGCCCAGTTTTGAAATTTTAATTGGTTTTCAAATTCGTGTGTTTAAATTTATGTAACTTAAATGTGTGTGGTTTCTTGAATGAAATTTAATTTTATTCATGTGAGATTAATTTTGGAAATTAATATGGTTAATTGAAATTGGTTCGGGGTAATTTTTGCACAATCTTGGACGGCTGAATTGGACCCATGGTTTCCCAATTCCAATGGGAGCAGTTGTACTGCTTGGGCTGGAGGCCCAAAACCCGTTAAGGGTTAAAACCATGGTGGGCCAACATTGGCGATTTCAAAATAATGGCTTAGACATAATTGAAATGGGCTTAAATCATGCATTGTAACATGCTTATGAATTATATGTATTGGATGCATATGGGTGATTAAATATTTTATATGATTGGATGCTATTGGGCCTTATTCAAGAAGAAAGAAGATGGAGGCCCACCTAATATTGTTTTCTAGTATAGGTTTACTAGAATAATAATAGGATGTAATATAGGCCTATAGCAGTCCATTTTACTTATTTATTTAATTATGCTTTATATTTATTTGCATGTATGAATGTATGATCCAACCGCATTTCACCCGCCTTAAGTATGTAAGTCGTTATTAAATGAATCTAATAACCAAATGAAATTACTAAGTCGCTTCAAAGTGTTTACCTCATTCAAAACCCACTCGAAGTGGGGATAGGCCAGTTGTAGACCTTGCCCTCGCAAGATACACTGGAGTATCGTCATTTTGTATTGGGTTAGGGTATGGGATACTCTAACACTTGGATGGAGGTTTTTGTTGGAAATGCCCTAGTCCCGAGGCATTGGTCCTTGTGTTTGTATAATACATTTGTACATTTATGTAATCTTTATGTATTATACAATTTGTGTCAAGGAAATAAAGGCATTAATCTATTTATTATATGTCTTGTGCTATATTTTAAATAGAGTATCCAATGGACATATCCATATCCATGTTGTCAAGTGTGAGGCACTTGGCAGTAAGACTGTGGATAGTGAAAACGATATGACCATAAAGTTATCCGTAGTCTGTTCTAATCATGGGAATGAATGGAACTAAAGACTATCATTAGCCTGGTTGTATGGCGGTGTCTTACCGGTCATAGAACATGGGATGTCAACCAGGTTAATGGGTACATGCAAAAAGGGCATGGTACTGGATTGATCCACTTAACGGGAATCTGCATGGTATAGTATCACAAATGATTCTCGTGTAGTACTTGTATAAGTCCTTTGACCGGACCATATGATGGTGCTGCATGTGAGGTGGCACACTTTGGTGTACGCCCAACGGGCCTGTAAAAGGGTGCTAAGTACGGGTACGTTCGGGTGTGTCAGTAAGCATGGCAGCACTATGGATATGCAGAAGGGAATGTCACTCAGTGATTCACTGAGACGATATCATCGGCCTCTTGAAGAATGTTACTGATAAGTGTGCGGCCGCACCCAAACAAGATTGGATCTTGTTTGTGAGCATCAGTTCATTCGGTATCAAGTAAAGGTCCAGACACAAAGAGGGTGATACTTCCATGCCTCTGTGTTGGACACCGATATCAGCGACATGGGATTTACAAGTTCAAACTACTGGGTTACGTTTTCAGTTTGACTGCTTACTCCGTCTTAATTGGGGGCTGCAGTGGCTTGCTAGAGCCCGCCTGCAGTCTGTGGGCCTTGGCCCACTGCCAACATAAAGACGGGCCCATTGGATCGTACACATTGAACGTCTGGACTTTAACTAGTCGGATTAAGTGTGTACTTGGAGTATACACATTTGAAGAGAGAGAGATTCATTAATTATATTATATGAATCAATTGGATTGATCATAGTTATATAATTAATATGTATTTTGGCCTCCATAATTAATTCAATGAATTAATTTATGGAAATATTTCCTAGGTGGAAATATTATTATACATGTATAGGTTTACATGTATCTCATTTTATGTATGCCTAATTTAATCCCTTGATTAAATTAATAGGTCAAATGAATTTTAATTTAAATGTATGTAATATATTATATGGTATAATATATAAGCATACATATTAAAGTAAAGTTGCATTTGAAATTAATTAAATCAAAGGAGTTAATATTGGGCTTAAGACATAAAATGATTTTTGCCCACATTGTGTGGGATGTGTTGGCCGAAATTCATAGCATCTTTGGGCAAGAATGGTGAGTCATTGTTGATGAGAATGGTGACCCATTGTTGGACAAAAGAGGATGAAGAGAAATGATGAGTCATGGATGACTTTAGGTGACAAAGTTGGACTTTGCATCATGAGATATTTTTGGTCATTATTGTGGTATCATTAATGAGAAAAAAAATATCCATCATTTCTTTCCTCTCTTGGCCGAATTGTAGGATGAAGAAGACAAGGTGATGGTGAGTCATTAGGTGAGTCACCATGGTGAGTCATTGGTTTGACTCCTTAGTAGCAAAGTTGGACTTTGCTCCTTCACACATCTTCTTTGTCCTTCACTCCATTTTTTGGCCGTAGGTTTTCTTCTTCTTTTAAGAGAAAGGCTTTGCCCATTTTTGAATAATTCTTTGGGAGAATTAGTTTTGCCCACTTGAGGAATTGATTTCTTAAGGTAAAGAAAGTGGTGCCTATGTTAAGGATAGATTTCTTTTGGAAAGAAATCTAGAGCCCTAACTTAGGGTTATTGTATTTTTCTTTCGGAAAGAAAATTACAGCCATATATTCCTATTGTGAGCAGCCTCTCTCTCCCTCTCTTTAAATCATCCGAGCCGCTAGCACGGGTTTCGGTCCGAGAGCCGTTCGTGTACGCATCGGTGGAGGAAACCTGCACTTGGTTTCTGCAGTCTGCATCCGTCTCTTAGAGAGACTTTGAGGTTAGTTTTTGAAACCCTCTTTTCTGCCTTTATGTTTTTGATTTCCACATCTTAAGCTCCTGGGCCGGATTCGAGGAAATCGACGCGTCTTTCCGCTTTTATCGGTCGGTTTCCCGTGACGAATCCCAACAGTGGTATCAGAGCAGGCTTTTGATCCGTGGAAATCTTTAAACTTGGCGGATCCCGTGTTTTAAAATTGGCGATTTTGTGGACGGGATTTATTTTTGGTTTGGGGTTTGGTGATTTTGCCCCTTGAATTTTACTTATGGAAAATTATTTGCATATGGTTTATGCTTTATTTAATTTTCTATTTGTGGATTGTTTATGGAAATTTTATTTTGCATATAGGTTTTATGCTAGATTTAATTTCCTATGCATGATTTTATTTCTTGGTGATTTAATTTCATGTTGCTTTTTTTGTTGCGGGAAAAAATCACGGACCGTTTCGGGGCGAAACAGGGGCAGCAGCCGCTGCCTGCGGCGCTAGGCGCCACAGGCAGCAGCTGCTGCTGGCTGCTGCCTCGGCAGCAGCTGGGCTGCTGCTGGCCAGCAGCTGCTGCTGGGCAGCAGCTGCTGCACGCCAGCAGCAGGGCTGCTGCGCGCAAGCAGCTGCTGCTGGGCAGCAGCTGCTGCACGCCAGCAGCAGGCTGCTGCTGGGCAGCAGCCGCTGCGCGGCAGCGGGGCTGCTGCTGGGCAGCAGCGCCGCGGCTGCCCCGCGCGGCGGGCCGGGCCCATTTTTGGATTTGGCGGGATTTTTGGGCCGAGCCGGATTTAAAATTTTAAAAAAAATATGCGTGTTTAAATTTTGGTAATTTTTATACGCGTGGGATTTTAAAATTTTAATTGGTTTTAAACTTGTGCGTGTTTATTTTGGAAATTTTATGCGCATGTTTTATGAATGAATTTATTTTTCGTTCATGCGATATTTATTTTGGAAATAAATACGATTAATTGAAATTGGTTCGGGTTTTCTTGGCACGATTACCCGGACGGCTAATTTTGGAATTCATGGTTTCCCAATTGGATTGGGAGCAATTCTGCCTGGGTTGGATGCCCAAAGCCCGCACGGGTTTAGAACCATGATCGGCCAAAATTTGGCGATTTCAAAATAATGGCTATGGACATATTTGAAATGGGATTAATTCATGCATTTAACATGTTTATAAATTGTATGTATTGGATACGTGTATGTATGATTAAATGCATGAATGGATGTTTTGGGCCTTATTTATTCGGGTTGTAATATTCTTTTGGTAAATACGGCATACGCGCCGTTTTTTTTTTTTATGTAATTTTATTTTATGTGATTATTATGGAATTATGTAAAGAAGAAGAAGCCGATTGGATTGGCGTGCTAGAAGGATGAGGATGCAGCCCACCTGATGTCGTTCTAGTATAGGTTTACTAGAATTATATTAGGATGTAAATTTTGGCCCATAGCATTTCATTTTTATTTAATTATGCTTTATTTATTTACATGTGAGAATGTATGTACAAACCCTATTTCACCCGCCTATGCATCTAAGCCGTTATTAATTGAATCTAATAACCAAAAGGTAATTACTAAGTCTCTTAAAAGTGCTTCCCTCATTCATAACCTACTCGAAGTGGGGATAGGCCAGCTGTAGACCAACCCTCGTTGGATGCACTGGAGTATCGTCATTTTGTATTGGGTTGGAGTATTGGTTACTCTAACACTTGGATGGAGGTTTTGACTTAGCGTGGGTAGTAGGATGTTCCTGGCCCTAAGCACAGATGGGTAAGTGCCAACAGACCCATCAAACCGAGAGTCCCTAGGTTGGGATTGGACGGCGTTCCTACCTAAAAATTGGGGTATAGTTGTTCCAGGCCCTCGTCTGGCTATATCTTGATATAATATGGATCTCGGCCCATGAGCCCAACAACTCGAGTTAATTAATAACACGATTCATTATTAATTATAATATGGGAAGAACATGTTAAGTCCTTTATTTACACTCGTAAATTTTTCTGTGTAGAAACCAATGGCTACGAATGATACTTTATCACTGCGATCTTTCTTGGAATGGGACAAGCTTTCTGGCCCTAACTTTTGGGACTGGTCTATGAACTTAAGGAAAGTTCTAAGACAAGAGTCTAAAGAGTATGTGCTCGAAAAGCCTGTACCGGTTGTGCCAACGGGAAGTAATCCACCGGCTGCCCAGCTGGAGGAATACTTGGCACATGTAAAAGATAACCGGGATGTGACATGCCTGATGTTGGCTAGTATGGTTCCTGAATTGCAAAAGCAGTTCTTGGATCATCAGGCCTTTGCTATAATGACAACTCTTAATGAGATGTTTTATGAGCAAGCTTATCAGGAAAGGTACCTGATCCACAAGGCATTCCGCAGCTGTAAGATGGGAGCCGGGACATCTGTGAGTGCACACGTGCTCAAGATGAAGGGCTATCTGGATAATTTAGCCCGTCTTGGAACTCCTATCTCACGGGGGCTGGCGGTTAGTACGATCCTGGATTCTTTACCGGATTCTTATGATCAATTCATCCTAAACTTTTACAAGCAAGGGATGGACCGTACTGTTAGTGAGCTGCATTGGATGCTTGAGCTCGCTGAACTGTCGATCAAGAAGAATCCGCCGGTACTTGAGGGGAAACCTCCTTTTGCTAAAGGCAAGGGCAAGGCAAAGGCCAAGGCCAAGGCTAAGGAAGCCAAGGCTAAAAAGGCTAAAGCCCAGCCCAAGGCCCGTTCCAAGGATGTCTGCTTCGGTTGCAAGCAGGCTGGACATTGGAAAAGATCGTGTCCCAAGCTTTTGGGAGAGAAAAGGAAGACGCAGGGCGTGTCTTCATCAGGTATATATGTCATAGACATTAACCTCTGTTTCAACATCTTATGTATTGGATACTAGATGTGGTTCTCACATTTGTTGTAATGTGCAGGGACTTAAGAACAGGAGATCACTGGGATCGGGACAAGTGGACTTGCGGGTCACAAATGGAGCAAGGGTTGCTGCCATAGAGATCAGTAGGACCAGCTGTTGATACCTAGTAGATTAGTTTTGTTGCTGAAACAATGTTATTTTGTACCTGTTATGTACAGGAATATTATTTCTGTTTCAGTTTTGGATATTTCTGGATGTACATTTACTATTGATAATAGTAAAAAGGGTTTATCTAGAAAAGAATTATTTTATGGAGTAGCTCTATTAAATAATGTCTTTTATATCCTGGATCTAAATGAAACTAATCATGTCTATAATATACATACTTAAAGGGTTAAGCCTAACGAACTTAATCCGGTTTACCTTTGGCATTGTCATTTAGGCCACATAAACAAGAAGCGCATAGCTAGGCTTCACATCGCTTGAATCCTAGGATCATTTGACATGGAGTCACTTGATATATGCGAGTCTGGTTTATAAGGTAAAATGACTAAAGAACCTTTTAGCAAGGAGGCTAAAAGGGTTGCTAGCTTATTGAACCTAATGCATTGAGATGTATATGGACCGACAAGCATAGCAACTAAGGGTGAACATCTATACTTCATATCCTTCACAGACAATTTCATCAGAAATGGCTACGCCTATGTAATGAAATCTAAGTCTGAGACCCTTGATAGGTTTAAGGGATTAAGGAACGAAGTACAGAACCAACTAGGCAGAAATATCAAAGCCTTTCGGTTGGACCGAGGTGGTGAGCATATAAGCCTATTGTTTGACTCATTATGAGAGAGCATGGAATAGTTCCACAGCTCACTCTTCCATGAACACCACAATGAAGTGGGGTGTCCAAACGGAGGAATAGGACCCTGTTGGACATGGTCCGCTCAAACGATGAGTCATGCCTCTCTCCAAATAAGTTTTAATGGATACGCTCTTGAGACAATGGCTCTCAATTTCAATTATACTCCGACTAAGGCTTTAGAAAGACTCCATTTGGAATATGGACAGGCAGGGTGCCAAATGTGTCTTTCTTGCGGATTTGGGGTTGTTATGCACAAGTCAAGAAATTGACTGTGAGCAAAACTAGAACCCAAAACCGACTAATGCCTGTTTGTGAGCTACCCTAGGGATACCAAAGGGTATTACTTCTACAACCCCGCTGAGAACAAGGTGTTCATGGCGCGAAAGGGGGTCCTTCTTGAAAAGGGGTTTCTTTCCAAGAAAGACAGTGGGAGCGATGTTGAACTTAGGGAAGTTCAAAGCTCACAAATTCCTGAAAAGGATAACTCGGAGACCAGGGTGAAGCTTCCAAAGGCGGAAGCACCAGCCCAGGTCACACAAGGACCTAAAAGGTATGGTAGGGATCATCAGGAACATGAGAAAAATTGGTTTCTTGTTTCTAATGATTATGCTCATTTTGTCTTGGACAAAGAGGAGTACATAACCTACTAGTAGGCTATAGTTAGCCCACTGTCTGCCTTGGAGGCAGATATGCAATCTATGTACGATAATCAGGTTTGGAACCTGGTTGATCCACCTCCGGGTGCTAAGGTAATAGTTTGCAAGTGGTGCTATAAGCTATAGGCCGAAAATACCTTTAAGGGTGTGTATAAGAGGTTTAGTGGGAGCATAGTAACTTTCCTGGTATTATATAGATGGCATCCTTCTGATTGGAAGCGACATACCAACACTACAAGGGAATTGTAATGGTTGTGTAAGTGCTTCGCAATGAAGGACTTAGGCGAAGCTGAGACGATCCTAGGGATTAGGATCTACAGGGTTAGATCCAATCGGCTTCTAGGCCTAAGTCAGGCCAAGTACATAGACATAGTTCTGAAAAGATTCAGCATGGACCAGGCTAAGAAAGGTTTCTTGCCAATGGGTCATGAGCTGAAACTTAGCAAGACGAACTATCCTAAGACAAGGCAGGATAGGGAGAACATGGATTGGTTCTATATGCTTCGGCTATAGGATCAATCATGTACTCCATGCTATGTACAAGACCTGATGTCGGATTTGCACTAAGTATGATGGGCTGGATCCTGAATGGATCACAGGTAGGCTGTCAAAGCAATCCTGAAGTACCTTAACCGGACTAAGGATAGCTTCTTAGTGCATGAAAGTTAGGAAGAGCAGTCAGTTACCAGGTACACTGATGCAAGCTTCCAGACTGACCAGGATGAATATGAGTCGCAGTATAGGTACGTGTTCATGCTAAATGGTGGTGCTATTGTTGGAGAGGCTCCAAGTAATAGACCATCGCGGTTTCTATCACAGGAACTGAGTACATTGCAACGTGTGAAGCAGCTAGGGATGCTGTGTGGATAATGAAGTTTATCATGCAACTGGGGGTAGTGTCAACTATCCAGTAACCAGTTGATATCTTCTGTGACAACTAGGGGCTGTTGCACAAGCTATGTGCCCCGGTCACACATATACACGAAGCACGAACTCAGGGAGTTTCACCTATTGTGAGAAATCACTGAGGGGGTGACATCTCATTACAAAGAGTAGACACCAAAGACAATGTCGCAGATCTTTTGACCAACATGCTTGGCTATGCCTCTGCACGAAGGTTATACTGGATCTATAGGGATTAGACCCATGCCTAGTAGGTACTAGTGCAAGTGGGAGATTGTTGGAAATGCCCTAGTCCCGAGGCATTGGTCCTTGTGTTTGTATAATACATTTGTACATTTATGTAATCTTTATGTATTATACAATTTGTGTCAAGGAAATAAAGGCATTAATCTATTTATTATATGTCTTGTGCTATATTTTAAATAGAGTATCCAATGGACATATCCATATCCATGTTGTCAAGTGTGAGGCACTTGGCAGTAAGACTGTGGATAGTGAAAACGATATGACCATAAAGTTATCCGTAGTCTGTTCTAATCATGGGAATGAATGGAACTAAAGACTATCATTAGCCTGGTTGTATGGCGGTGTCTTACCGGTCATAGAACATGGGATGTCAACCAGGTTAATGGGTACATGCAAAAAGGGCATGGTACTGGATTGATCCACTTAACGGGAATCTGCATGGTATAGTATCACAAATGATTCTCGTGTAGTACTTGTATAAGTCCTTTGACCGGACCATATGATGGTGCTGCATGTGAGGTGGCACACTTTGGTGTACGCCCAACGGGCCTGTAAAAGGGTGCTAAGTACGGGTACGTTCGGGTGTGTCAGTAAGCATGGCAGCACTATGGATATGCAGAAGGGAATGTCACTCAGTGATTCACTGAGACGATATCATCGGCCTCTTGAAGAATGTTACTGATAAGTGTGCGGCCGCACCCAAACAAGATTGGATCTTGTTTGTGAGCATCAGTTCATTCGGTATCAAGTAAAGGTCCAGACACAAAGAGGGTGATACTTCCATGCCTCTGTGTTGGACACCGATATCAGCGACATGGGATTTACAAGTTCAAACTACTGGGTTACGTTTTCAGTTTGACTGCTTACTCCGTCTTAATTGGGGGCTGCAGTGGCTTGCTAGAGCCCGCCTGCAGTCTGTGGGCCTTGGCCCACTGCCAACATAAAGACGGGCCCATTGGATCGTACACATTGAACGTCTGGACTTTAACTAGTCGGATTAAGTGTGTACTTGGAGTATACACATTTGAAGAGAGAGAGATTCATTAATTATATTATATGAATCAATTGGATTGATCATAGTTATATAATTAATATGTATTTTGGCCTCCATAATTAATTCAATGAATTAATTTATGGAAATATTTCCTAGGTGGAAATATTATTATACATGTATAGGTTTACATGTATCTCATTTTATGTATGCCTAATTTAATCCCTTGATTAAATTAATAGGTCAAATGAATTTTAATTTAAATGTATGTAATATATTATATGGTATAATATATAAGCATACATATTAAAGTAAAGTTGCATTTGAAATTAATTAAATCAAAGGAGTTAATATTGGGCTTAAGACATAAAATGATTTTTGCCCACATTGTGTGGGATGTGTTGGCCGAAATTCATAGCATCTTTGGGCAAGAATGGTGAGTCATTGTTGATGAGAATGGTGACCCATTGTTGGACAAAAGAGGATGAAGAGAAATGATGAGTCATGGATGACTTTAGGTGACAAAGTTGGACTTTGCATCATGAGATATTTTTGGTCATTATTGTGGTATCATTAATGAGAAAAAAAATATCCATCATTTCTTTCCTCTCTTGGCCGAATTGTAGGATGAAGAAGACAAGGTGATGGTGAGTCATTAGGTGAGTCACCATGGTGAGTCATTGGTTTGACTCCTTAGTAGCAAAGTTGGACTTTGCTCCTTCACACATCTTCTTTGTCCTTCACTCCATTTTTTGGCCGTAGGTTTTCTTCTTCTTTTAAGAGAAAGGCTTTGCCCATTTTTGAATAATTCTTTGGGAGAATTAGTTTTGCCCACTTGAGGAATTGATTTCTTAAGGTAAAGAAAGTGGTGCCTATGTTAAGGATAGATTTCTTTTGGAAAGAAATCTAGAGCCCTAACTTAGGGTTATTGTATTTTTCTTTCGGAAAGAAAATTACAGCCATATATTCCTATTGTGAGCAGCCTCTCTCTCCCTCTCTTTAAATCATCCGAGCCGCTAGCACGGGTTTCGGTCCGAGAGCCGTTCGTGTACGCATCGGTGGAGGAAACCTGCACTTGGTTTCTGCAGTCTGCATCCGTCTCTTAGAGAGACTTTGAGGTTAGTTTTTGAAACCCTCTTTTCTGCCTTTATGTTTTTGATTTCCACATCTTAAGCTCCTGGGCCGGATTCGAGGAAATCGACGCGTCTTTCCGCTTTTATCGGTCGGTTTCCCGTGACGAATCCCAACAGTTTTGACTTAGCATGGGTAGTAGGATTCTCCTGGCCCTAAGCACAAATGGGTAAGTGCCAACAAGCCCATCAAACCGAGAGTCCCTAGGTTAGGATTGGACTGCGTTCCTACCTAAATAGTTAAGGTATAGTTGTACCAGGCCCTCGTCTAGCTATATCTTAATGAAATATGGATCTCAGCCCATGAGCCCAATAACTCGGTTTAATTAATAACTTGATTCATTATTAATTATCTATGGGAATAACAAAGTAAAGTCCATTATTAACACTCTAAATGTTTTTTTGTGTAGAAACTCTAAATGGCAAATAACAACTTACTATCACTGCGATCGATTCTTGAAAGGGACAAGCTTTCCGGTCCTAACTTTTTGGACTGGTCTAGGAACTTGAGAATAGTTCTAAGATAGGAGTCTAAAGAGTATGTACTAGAGAGGCCTGTACTAGCTGCGCCTCAGGGACGTAATCCACCGGCTGCCCAGCTGGAGGAATACGAGGTGCATGTCAAGGATAATGGGGATGTGACATGCCTAATGTTGGCCTGTATGGTCCCTGAACTGCAAAAATAGTTTATGGACCATCAAGCCTTTGCTATGATAACAACTCTAAATGAGATGTTTCAGGAGCAAGCTCGTCAGGAAAGGTACCTGACCAACAAGGCATTCCACTCCTATAAGATGGGGGCTGGGACATCTGTGAGTGCACACATGCTCAAGATGAAGGGCTATTTGGACACTTTAGCCTGTCTCGGATCGCCCATCTCTCAGGAGTTGGTGGTGGACACTATCCTTGCATCCTTGCCGGATTCTTATGATCAGTTCATCCTGAACTATAACATGCAAGGGATGAACCGCACTGTCAGTGAGCTGCATAGGATGCTCAAGCTTACTGAGCAGTCGATCAAAAAGACTCCGCCGGTGCTGCTGGTCAACAAGTGGAACCATCCTGTTGCCAAGGGAAAGGCCAAGGAAAAGGCCAAGGCCCAACCCAAGGCCCAGCAGAAGGCAGGTCCTGAGGTTGTCTATTTCGAGTGTAGACAGGCGGGCCATTAGATGAGATCGTGTCCCAAGCTGATGGGAGAGCAGAGAAGGGGCCAAGGTGCGTCCTCTTTGGGTATTTATGTTATAAACATTAACCTTACTGTTTCAACATCCTGGGTATTGGATACTAGATGTGGTTCTCACCTTTGTTGCAATGTGCATGGACTTAAGAACAAAAGGTCACTAGGGTCGGGAGAGGTGGACTTGCGGGTCGGAAATGGAGCAAGGGTTTCTACCATAGAGATCGGCGAATACCACCTTGTTTTAGAACAATGTTATTTTGTACCTGCTATGTACAGGAATATTATTTCAGTTTCTATGTTGGATATTTCTATATCTTATTTTACTATTTCTAATGGTAGAATTTCCATATCTAGAGAGGGATTATTTTATAGAGACGCTCTATTGAATAATGGCGTATATATCCTAGACTTAAATGAAACCAATCATGTCTATAACATAAACACTAAAAGGGTTAAGCCCAATGAACTTAATCCTGTCTACCCATGGCATTGTCGTCTTGGCCACATAAATAAGAAGGGCATAGCTAGGCTTCATAAAGCTGGAGTCTTAGGGTCATTTGACTTGGAGTCAATTGATACAAGCGTATTATGTTTATGAGGCAAGATAACCAAGGCGCCTTTTAGAAAGAAGGCTGAAAGGGCCACTGGCATATTGGACCTAATACATTCAGATGTATGTGGACCCATGAGCGCAACGACCTGAGGTGGACACATGTACTTCGTCGCTTTCACGGACGATTTCAGCAACTATGGCTATGTCTATCTGATGAAACATAAGTCTGAGACCCTTGATAGGTTCAAGGAATTTAGGAACGAGGTACAGAACCAGCTAGGCAGAAATATCAAAACTCTTCGGTCGGACCGAGGTGGTGAGTATATAAGCCTAGAGTTTGACTCATATTTGAGAGAGCATGGAATAGTTCCACAGCTCACTCCTCCCGGAACACCATAATGGAATGGGGTGTCCGAACGGAGGAATAGGACCTTGTTGGACATGGTCCACTCAATGATGAGTCAAACCTCTCTCCCAATTAGTTTCTGGGGACACGTCCTCGAGACAGCAGCTCTTATCTTAAATAATACTCCAACTAAGGCAGTGGAAAAGACCCCATATCAGATATGGACGGGCAGGGAGCCCAATGTGTCTTTCCTAAGGATTTGGGGATGTGAAGCACATGTCAAGAAATTGACTAGTGGCAAGCTAGAGCCCAAACTGATAAATGCCTATTTGTGGGCTACCTTAGGGAAACCAAAGGGTATTACTTCTACAACCCCGCCGAGAACAAGGTGTTCGTGGCAAGAAAGGGGGTCTTTCTAAAAAAGGAGTTCCTTTCCAAGAAAGACAGTGGGAGCAATGTTGAACTCAGGGAAGTTCAAGGTCCACAAGCTCCTGAAGAGGATAAATCGGAGGCCCAGGTAGAGCTTCCACAGGAGGAAGAACTGACCTAGGCCACACAAGGACCTACAAGGTCTAGTAGGGATCATCGGGAACCGGAGAGGTATGGTTTCCTCGTCACTGATGATCAAACTCTTCTCATCTGGGATGAGGAAGAACCCAAAACCTACCAGGAGGCTATGGAGGCTATGCAAGCCCACAGTCTGCAAATTGGCGTAAAGCCATGGAGGCAGAGATGCAATCTATGTATGATAACCAGGTTTGGAACTTGGTTGATCCACCTCCGGGTGCTAAGGTAATAGGTTGCAAGTGGTGCTACAAGCTAAAGGCCGATAATACCTTCAAGGGGCATCTGGTTGCGAAAGGTTTCAGACAAGTCCATGGAATAGACTATGATGAGACTTTCTCACCAGTAGCCATGCTCAAATCCATCAGGATCTTGCTAGCCATAGCCACATGGCACGATTATGAAGTCTGACAAATGGATGTCAAAACTGCTTTCCTTAATGGAAAGCTACTCGAGAATGTGTACATGTCATAGCCTAAGAGTTTTGTCGATCTAAAGTATCCGGGAAGGGTATGTAAACTTCCAAGGTCCATTTATGGACTGAAGCAAGCATCCCGAAGTTGGAATCTTAGATTCAATGAAGCTATAAAGGAATATGGCTTCATACAGAATCAAGATGAGCCTTGTGTGTATAAGAGGACTAGTGGGAGCATTGTCACATTTTTGGTACTATATGTAGATGACATCCTACTCATTGGAAGCGACAGACCTACACTGCAAGGGGTAAAGCAGTGGCTGAGTAAGTGCTTCGCAATGCAAGATTTAGGCGAAGCTGAGATGATCCTAGGGATCAGGATCTATAGGGATAGATCAAATCGGCTTCTTGGCCTAAGTCAGGCCTCATACATAGACAGAGTTCTGAAAAGGTTCAGCATGGACCGGGCTAAGAAAGGTTTCTTGCCAATGGGCCATGGGCTGAAACTTAGTAAGAAGCACTATCCTAAGACAAGGGAGGACAGGAAGAACATGAAATTGGTTCCATATGCTTTGGCTATAGGATCAATTATGTACTCCATGTTATGTACGAGACCTGATGTCGCCTTTGCACTAAGTATGATGAGCCGGTACCAGCAGGATCCCAAGGAGGATCACTGGAAAGTAGTCAAGGCAATCCTTAAGTACCTTAACCAGACTAATGATAGCTTCTTAGTGCATGGTGGTCAGGAAGTGCTATCAGTTACTGAGTACACTGATGCAAGCTTCCATACTGACTAGGATGAGTACCAGTCACAGTCTGGGTATGTATTTTTGCTTAATGGTGGTGCTGTAAGCTGGAGAATCCCAAAGCAGCCAACCATTGGGGACTCTACAACAGAAGCTGAGTACATCGCGGTGTGTGATGCAGCTAAGGAAGCTGTGTGGATGAAGAAGTTCATCACTGAGTTAGGAGTAGTGCCAACTATCTAGGACCCAGTTGATATCTTCTTTGACAACAATGGGGCCGTTGCACAAGCTAAGGAGCCCCGGTCACACAAGAACACAAAGCACGTGCTCAGAAAGTTTCACCTCATATGAGAGATTGCGGAGAGGTGACATTGCATTACACAGAGTGGACACATATACCCTAGTCTCGAGGCATTGGTCCTTGTATTTGTATCATACATTTATTGGATTTATGTATTATACTTATTTGTGTTATAAATAAAGGCATTAATTCATTTGTTATATTTATCTTGTGCAATATATTAAATGAAGTATCCAATGGACATATCCATATCCATGATGACCAGTGTCATGCACTTGGCAGTAAGACTATGGATAGGGTAAACGATGTGACCATAAATAGATCCGTAGTCTGTTCCAATCATGGAAATGAATGGAATGGGAGACTATCATTAACCTGGTTGTATGACGGTGTCTTACCGGTCATTGGACATGGAATGTCAACCAAGTTATTGGGTACATGTAAAAAGGGCATGGTACTAGATAGATCCACTAAATGAGAAATCCATATGGTATAGTATCACAAGAGATTCTCGTGTAATACTTGTATGGATCCTTTGACCTGACCATATGATGGTGCTGCATGTAAGGTCACATACTTAGGGGTATGCCTACAGGGCCTGTAATAGGGTGCCAAGTATGGGTACTTTTGGGTATGTCACTTAGCATGGCAATGCTATGGATATGCAGAAGGGATTTGTCACTCAGTAATCCACTGAGAAGATATCACCGGCCTCTTGATGAATGTGACTGATAAGAGTGTGGCCACACCCAAACGAGTTGGAACTTGTTTGTGAGCTTCAGTGCATTCGGGATCAAGTTAATGTCCGGACACAAAAGAGGGTGATCAATCCATGCCTCTGTGTTGGACACTGATATCGATGACATGGGATCTACAAGTTCAAACTACAGGGTTATGATAATAGTTAGACTGCCATCTCCATCTTAATTGGGGACTGCAGTGGCTTGCCAGAGCCCAAATGCAGTCTGTCGGCAACAGGCCCACTATCAACGTAAAGATGGGCCTACGGGATCGTACACATTGAGCGACTGAACACTGACTTAAGGAATCACATGTATACTTGGAGTATACACTCTGGAGAGAGAGGTATATATTAATTATATTATGAAGATCAATTGGATTAATCATAATGATAAAATTAATATTTGATTGGCTCTTCATAATTAATTGGATTAATTATGAGATTATTTCCTAGGTGGAAATATTCATAGGTATAGGTTTACATATGATTTTATTTTGTGAAGATCTAATTTTAATTTGATTGATTAAATTAATTGGTCAAACTAATTTTAATTTAAATGTAAATAATATGTTACTTGGTGTAATATATTAAATACATGGGTAAATTAAAGTTGGGCTTGAAATTAATTTTAACCAGACTAATTAAAATAAGATTGGGCCTGAATTAAGAGAAGGAAGCCCACACAAATGAAAGAGCCAAGTTGGGCCAAAATTCCTTTAGGAATTTCGGCCAACCTAGGGTTTATGTGCCTTAGGAATATCGACCACAAAGGACAGTAAAGACATAACCGAAATTTCCCTAGCCTCCTCACTCCAAATTTCGTCGCATGGGTCGTGTTCGTTAGGCGTTCGTGTACGTGAACGAGGAGGGTTTCTAGTTTGATTCCTGCAGTCTACATCCATCTCTTGAAAGAGATATTCCTGGTAAGAGATTTATCTCTTTCTATTAAAATTTTTGTTTTTCAAATTTCCATCTCAATTGCTCCTGGGCACGGATTTGAGGAAATCATCGCGTTCTTCCGCTTTAATCGGGTGATTTCTGGTGAAAAATCCCAACAATTGCCACTCGGATAACACCGAGATGATATCATTGGCCAATTGATGAGTGGGACTGATAAGTGTATGGCCATACCCAAGTAAGTCGATGTTTATTTGATTAATCAGTCAACTCAAGATCAAGAAATATAATAAACAATAGAAGAGGATGACGGACACCATGCCTCTTGTTTATTCATATCGATATCGTTAGGCAAAGGACACCATGAGATTCCTACCGGGTGAGTGTCTTCGAAAGACTGCTACATCTCTGTCTTAATTAGGGGCTGTAATGGTTTGCTAGAACCCACTTCAGTCTGTGGGCCTTGGGCCTACTGCCAACATAAAGACAGACCTAATGGGATCGTGCACATAGATCAACTGAGCCGGAACTTATAGAAATTGTACATGTAATGTACATTGGAAGGAATGTGTTCATTAATTAATTGACATTCGGTGTCAAGGTAACTAATTAACATTGGGTTGAATTTAATTTAATTAGTAAGTTTCCATAATGTAATTAATTAATTTATCAATTAATTGAATTACATAAAGTAAACAATTAATTAAATAATTTTCCTCAGTAGGAAAATTAAATACATGTATTGTATTTACTTAAGTGTGATTTAATTTTATTTGGGGGTAATTAAATTTAGCCAAATGGAATTAAATTACATAGTATATACTTTTTAATTAAAGTTTATTTATGTAATTATAATCATAGTGGGCTTGGGTTTAATTAACCTAATTAAAACCCAATTAGACAAGGAGTCTATATAAGGGCACACTTAAGCAATATAACCCTAATTAAACCCTAATTATTGCTGAAAATTTCAGCCACCAAGAGCAGCCCCAAATCAGCCGAAAATCCCAGCATTAATCCTCCATTCCTTCACGTCTTCGGCTAGCACCGGTTCTCGCTCAATAGTTGGTCGTGCATCGGACTTTGGAGATCGCAGTTTCAAGAAACGATTCTACAGTAGTCTCTAAAAGAGACGAATCCGATGAGTTCATCTCTCTTGATTCAAATTGGTTTTATTCTAATCAATGGTAATTGGACACGATAGGTGGATTTTAGGAAATTTTAAACGGTGTATTTTCCGCTGCGCCATGTTATTTTTCCGATGACGAATCCCAACAGTGGTATTAGAACCTAGGTTTTGTCCATTAGATTGATTAGAATTGGTTCTTGAAAGCGTTCTTGAAGAAAGAATGGGTTTCAAGTTTGTGATTTTAGGTTTTTTGTTCAATTGGTTTTGTTGAACCCTAGAATTTTAGATTGGGCTTTTTGATTATTTTTCCCCAATTGGTTTCCATCTAAAATTGTTTAGGGTTTTTGTTTAGATATTTCTTGGCTGAAAATTTATTAATTTTTATGATTTATAAAAAAAAAAAAATAACAGGTTTGGATTGCGATTCCCTTCCTTGGCTCGGCAGGCTGACGTGCAGCAGCACTGCTGCCCCACCGGGATAGCAGCACCGTGCGCAGGATTTGGGTCCGGTTTTGGATTTTGTGGGTATTTTTTTATCCTAGACCCTAATGAAAATTAAATTAAATTTTTTTTGTATTTAAATTGTTTATTTTGTTGGCATGCATATTAAATTGAATATGGACTTTGTAAAATTGGCCCAATAAACCGTGACACCTGTTAAAATTGGGAGAGCTAAATTTTAAATTTGTGACAACCCAAATTCAAGTGAGAGCACAATTGTTAATTTTGCTTTTATGGATGTTATCCATTAGGCCTTTATGGGCCTTAGTCACATTTGTTAAAATTGGCGATTTCACCCTAAGTAACTCGGCTTAACATTTATAGTTATAATTTGGAATGCCATGATCATGCATCATATTGGTATGTATATGCACGACAGGTTCTTTGTTTGAAATGTGAAGTTGAGCTCTATGGGCCCTAAATTATTATCGGTTGTAATTTAATTTTGGGAAATATGGCCTGCGTGCCATGTTTTTCTTTTGATGTAATTTTAGAATAGATTTTGTTTTACTAAATTATTGTAATTACATCAAGTATAGAGGAAGGCCCAGATGGAGCAAGCCCATGGTGGGAGTCCAAGAAGAATTGCAGTCTAGCCCATGAAGAATTAGTTAGGACATCTAGTTTTTTATTAGGTTGTAATTAAAGGGCAATAGGATCTCATTTATTTTAAATTAAGTATGCTATTGCATTTGTCATATAATATGGATGCAAGGATCACCAAATTATTACCCGCGTTTATGCATGCTAAGCCATATCACTTAATTTTAATCTGGTAATTAAAATATTGAGTCGTTTAAAAGTGCTTCCCACATTCACACCTCTTCCTCCCATTGATGCTACAATGTGCGCCATGCCCTAGCTGGGTACATTGTAGTATTCGGTGGGCCATCGAGGGTTAGGATACTTGGTATGGTTAACATGTGAATGGTGGTTTGACTCAACATGGGTAGCATTAACTCAAAGCGGGCCCCAAGCACAGATGGGTAAAGTGTCAATAAGCCCATCAAACTAAGAGTCCTTCGTGGAAGGATTGGATAGGTTGTCCTACCAAACGAAACAATGGTTGATTAGCGAGCCCTAGTTCGGCCAGTCATTGATAAGTTGTGGATCTTGGTCAAGTCAGCCAATTAACATCACCAACAAACAAATTAAATCGGATTATTAATTTGAATTGGCTTAAAAGTCCTTTATTTCTAACTCAAGCAATGATTTCTTCCATGTAGATAATCCCATTTCACTTAAGCAATTTAAATGGCTGCAACAAACAACAACTCACTCTCACTTAGGTCACTCTTAGAGAAGGAGAAGCTTTCGGGGACTAACTTCCTGGACTGGTCTAGGAACTTACAAATAGTTCTTAGACAAGAGTCCAAGAAGTATGTACTGAATGCTCCTTTACCAGCTGGCCCTTCCGTAGGTCGAGGCATCACCACGGCGATGGTGGAGCAGTATGACCGGCATGTGAGGGATGACTGAGATGTTTCGTGCCTCATGCTGGGTACTATGGCTTCTGATCTTTAGAAGCAGTTCATGGATGAGCATGCTTATGAGATGATGGATCAACTTAAAAAGATGTTCCAAGATCAGGCTCGTCAGGAACGTTACCTGACAACTAATGCACTTTGCATGACTGTGATGGCAGCTGGGACTTCTGTTAGCACTCATGTGCTAAAGTTGAAGGGGTATATTGATACACTTGCCCACCTCGGCTCACCAATTCTGTAGGACTTGGCATCAAACATTATTCTCAGGTCACTTCCTGAGTCTTACAACCAGTTTATCATTAATTATCGTACGTAAGGGTTGGATAAATCGGTTGTTGAGCTGTATGGCATGCTCAACCTTGCTGACCAATCTCTTAAGAAGACTCCTAAAGTATTGCTAGTGAACAAGGGCAATACGTCCATTGCTAAAGGAAAGGCCAAATCTAAGGCCAAGGCTAAAGGCAAAAAGGTGGTGGCCCAACCTAAAGCAAGGGTTGCTTCTCTTGACGATGTCTGTCATGAGTGTCATGAGAAGGGGCACTGGAAGAGCTTATGTCCAAAGCTAAGGGAGCAACTGAAGGGCAAAACTACTGCTTCAGGTATTTATGTTGTTGAGATTAACCTAGCTATTTCTACATCTTGGGTCTTAGACACTAGATGTGGATCTCACATTTGTTCAAATGTGCAGGGTCTAAGAAATAGGAGATTACTAGGATCTAGAGAAGTAGATCTTCGAGTCGGAAATGGTACCTGAGTTCAGGCCATAGAGATTGGAGATTATTTTTAAGAGATGCCTAGTGGACTTGTTTTGGAACTAAGAAACTGTTATTTTGTACCTGAAAAGGTTTGGCATGGATAAGGCAAAGAAAGGTTTCTTAACTATGCACCATCGACTCAAACTAAGTAGGAACAATGGTCCTAAGACAAAGGAGGATCAGGAGAAGATGTAGAAGATCCAATATGCTTTGACTATAAGATTTATCATGTACTCCATGTTATGTACGAGACCTTACATCGCTTTTACACTGAGTATGACTAGCCGATACCAGTTAGATCATTGGGAGGAACACTAGATGGCAGTCAAGGCAATCCTTAAGTACCTTAACAGGACTAAGGATAGCTTCTTGTTGTATGCAGGTCAAGAAGAGCTATCATCACTGATGCAAGCTTTGAGACCGATCAGGATGACGGACACTATGCCTCTTTTTTATTCATATCGATATCGTTAGGCAAAGGACACTATGAGATTCCTATTGGGTGAGTGTCTTCGAAAGACTACTACATCTCTGTCTTAATTGGGGGCTGTAATGGTTTGCTAGAACCCACTTACAGTCTGTGGGCCTTGGGCCTACTGTCAACATAAAGACAGACCCATAGGATCGTGCACATAGATCAACTGAGCCGGAACTTATAGAAATTGTACATGTAATGTACATTGGAAGGAATGTGGTCATTAATTAATTGACATTCGGTGTCAAGGTAATTAATTAAGATTGGTTGAATTTAATTTAATTAATAAGTTTACATAATGTAATTAATTAATCTATCAATTAATTGAATTACACATAGTAAACAATAAATTAAATAATTTTCCTAAGTAGGAAAATTAAATACATTATTGTATTTACTGAAGTGTGATTTAATTTTGTTTAGCGGTAATTAAATTTAGCCAAATGGAATTAAATTACATAGTATATACTTTTTAATTAAAGTTTATTTATGTAATTATAATCCTAGTGGGCTTGGGTTTAATTAACCTAATTAAAACCCAATTAGACAAGGTGTCTATATAAGAGCACACATAAGCAATAAAACCCTAATTCAACCCTAATTAATTGCTGGAAATTTCAACCACCAAGAGCAACCCCAAATCAGCCGAAAATCCCAGCATTAATCCTCCATTCCTTCGCGTCTTAGGCTAGCACTGATTCTCGCTCAATAGTTGGTCGTGCACCGAACTTTGGAGATCGCAGTTTCAAGAAACGATTCTACAGCAGTCTCTAGAAGAGACGAATCCAGTGAGTTAATCTCTCTTGATTCAAATTGGTTTTATTGTAATCAATGGTAATTGGACACGATAGGTGGATTCTAGGAAATTTTAAACGTTGTATTTTCCGCTGCTCCATGTTATTTTTCCGATGACGAATCCCAATAATCTGGGGTTCTGGAAACTCATGAAATTCCACAAAACAGATCCAGATCGGATTAATCGTGTCCGGAAATCCCTAAAAGCCTGAAATCATCAAAATTCAATCTCACATCCATTAATCAAAAACCCGAAAATCATAAATCTAAACATATGCGGATGTGCTCTGACCGATAATATTCATGAAAAATATATTTAATTTTGAAAAAGGAAGTGTTATCGGTCGATTTAAGGCATTCGGAGCTTCTGCCCTGAAGATTATAGCCGAGCGGCTATAATCAAAAGACTATAACCACACCACTATAGGTTACAGCCACGCCACTGTAGTCATCAGACTACAGCCGAGCGACTGTAAGCATCTAATGGGGCGGCTATAGCTGGGTTCACTTACAGCTTTGAGAAAAACACAAAATCACATACAACCAACACCCAGAACAATCCAAAAAGAGTTTTTAGGGCCTCGCAAAGTGTACCTTATCTGTGTTCCAGTGTTTTGGATCACCATAAACGGATTCAGATGCCGGAAAACACCTTAGAATCACGAACAACCTGAAATCACCCATGATTCTCCAAAGCTCGAACGGAACCCCGAATCGATCCGAATGCACACCAAGTTTATCAGAATCATTCCAAAATGTTAATTCTTAGAGAACCCTAATTGTTCTACAAATCAAATTAAAGTTTTGATGATTGTAGATTGAATTGTTTGATTTTCTCTCTTTCTCTCTTTAAAATCTCAAAAACCCTAATTTTTTTTTATGATTGATTACAGAATGGAGTCTTTCTGATGATTTTTTTTACCTAATTTTGTTTCTATCTTTTATATGTTCCAATTTAGGTTAAAATCCCAGATTAATGGCAAATTTTGCCCTATTTAAGAAAGAAATTTAATTCTGGTAACTACAGCTGAGCGGCTGTAGCGGCTTACAACCGGGCGGCTGTAGGGCACTACAGTCGAGCAGCTATAGTGGCCAGATTCACATTTCTCGCCCTTTCTCACTTTTCTCTCCGGTTCTCTCAAGTGCTCACTCGACCTTCTTCGAGGTTCCGCACCAAGACTTGTCACACTTCTTCGGGTCATTAGAGACATCTCCAATGTCATTCCAGTCATTCCAAATTCGCCTCACGTTTATCCGTGAAAAAGGTAATAAGGGCTTTCATCATCAAGGTGGGGAAAAAACCCATGCTCACAGTTAATTAATTACCTTGACACCGAATATCAACTAATTAATTAACACATTCCTTCCAATGTACATTACATGTACAATTTCTATAAGTTCCGGCTTAGTGGATATATATGCATGATCCTATAGGTCTGTCTTTATGTTCGTAGTAGGCCCAAGGCCTATAGACTATAAGTGGGTTCTAACAAACCGTTACAGCCCCCAATTAAGATAGAGATGCAGCAGTCTTTAGAAGACACTCACCCGGTAGTAATCTCATAGTTTCCTTTGCCAAAAGCTATCGATATGAATAAACAAGAGGCATGATGTCCATCATCCTCTTTTGGTGTTCATTATATTTCTTAATCATGAGTTGACTGATTAATCAAATAAGCAACCAACTTATTTGGGTATGGCCTCCCACTCATCAAGTGGCCAGTGATATCATCTTGTCGTTACCCAAGTGGCAATTCCATCACTTCATCATCAATATCAATATGTTCACCTGTCCACCTAATTATATCCATATTTAGCATCCTTTTATAGACCTGTTAGGTGTATGTCAAAGTGAACTGGATTCCATATTGATACTACTCAAGAAAGAAACCTACCAAAAGAGACCTCCTCAAGAAATCTAGGCCTCCTCAAGAAATCTGGGCTTACTCAAGAAATCTGGTCTAAGGACAAAAGAGACCTACTCAAGAAAGACCTGTGACGTAACAACCATGTGGCTTTCTTGCACGGATCAATCCAGTCCCATGTCAGTGACATGTACCTATATTCATGACTGAGTTTACAAGTACTATGGCTAGTCAAGAACTACCATACAGTCATCAAATATATAAGTTTGTGGTTCTATCATTTCCATGATTAGAATAGACCTGGGATAGGCTTTATGATTATCAATCAATGGATACTCTACTCATATTATAGAACAAGATATAAATGAAATAGATTAATTACCGTTGTTAATATGACACAAATAATGTATTCATACAATGAGTCTTAATGTATAATACAAAATACAAGAATCCAATGCCCTAAGAACTAGGGCACACCAACAATAGAATCGGTGATGGTTGGCTGTTTCGAGCTCCTCCAACTGATGGCACCACCATTCAATAGGAAGACATAACCAGATTGCGATTGGTTTTCATCCTGATTGGTCTCGAAGATTGCGTCAGTGTACCCTGGTAATGATAGCTCTTCTTAACCTTCATACAACAAGAAGCTATCCTTAGTCCTGTTAAGGTACTTAAGGATTACCTTGACTACCATCCAGTGTTCCTCCCAAGGATCTGACTAGTATCAGCTAGTCATACTCAGTGCAAAAGCGACATAAGGTCTCTTACATAACATGGAGTACATGATAAATCTTATAGTCAAGCATATTGGATCTTCTACATCTTCTCCTGATCCTCCTTTGTCTTAGGACCATTGTTCCTACTTAGTTTGAGTCCATGGTGCATAGGTAAGAAACCTTTCTTTGCCTTATCCATGGCAAACCTTTCAGAACTTTGTCTATGTAAGAGGCCTGACTTAGACCCAGAAGCCGATTGGATCTATCCTTGTAGATCTTGATCCCTAAAATCATCTCAGCTTCTCCTAAATCCTTCATTGCGAAGCACTTACTCAACCACTGTTTAACCACTTGCATTGTTATTATATCGCTTCCAATAAAAAGGATATCATCTATGTATAAGACTAGGAATGTAGATACACTCCCACTAACCATCTTATACACACAGGGCTTATCTGGATTCTATATAAAGCCATATTCCTTAATAGCCTCATTGAATCTCAGGTTCCAACTCTGAGAAGCTTGCTTCAATCCATAAATAGACCTTTGAAGATTGCATACCAAGTTAGGATACTTTGGATCAATAAAACCCTCAGGTTATGTCATGTACACATCCTTGAGTAGCTTTCCATTTAGAAAAGCGGTCTTAACATCCATCTGTCATATCTCATAATCGTACCATGCAGCTATGGCAAGTAGTATCCTAATGGATTTGAGGATTGCAACTGGTGAGAACGTTTCATCATAGTCAATTCCTTATACTTGTTTGAAACCCTTCGCCACCAATTGCCCTTTGAAGGTGTTATCGGCCTTTAACGTGAAACACCACTTGCAACCAATTACCTTAGCAGCAAGAGGTGGATCAACCAAATTCTAAACTTGGTTATCGTACATCAATTGCATCTTAACTTCTATGGCTTCACCCCAGTTAGCTGATTATGGGCTTTCAATAGCCTCCTGGTGGGTCCTGGGTTCTTCTTGGTCAAAGACTAGAAGATTCCCATTATCAATCACAAGAAACCCATATATCTCAGGTTGATGATGGACCCTACCAGACCTTCTAAGGTCCTATGTGATCGGTTGAGATTCCATAATTGCTTGAGGTTCTGGTTCGATCTCCGAGCTATCCTCTATGGGTGCTTGTGGATCTTGAACTTCCCTGAGCTTAATATTACTCCCACTGTCATTCTTGGAGATAAACTCTTTTTCAAGAAAGATACCCTTTCATGCTATGAACACCTTATTCTCAACAGGGTTGTAAAAGTAATATTCCCTTGTTTCCTTGGAGTAACCCACAAACAAGCACTTTTCAGTTTTAGAGTCTAGCTTACCACTTGTCAATTTCTTGACATGGACTTCACAACCCCAAATCCACATGAAAGAGATGTTGGGCTCCTTGCCTATCCATAGTTCATATGGCATATTTTCAATTGCCTTACTCGGTGTACGGTTAAGTGTAAATGCAACTGTCTCTAATGCATATCCCCAGAAGGATGTTGGGTGAGCTGCTTGACTCATCATTGAGTGGACCATGTCCAGCAAGGTTCTATTCCTCCTTTCTGACACTCCATTCCATTGGGGTGTTTTAAGAGGAATGAGCTGTGAGATAATCCCACACTCACTCAAGAATGAATCAAACTCTAGGCTCATATATCTGTCACCTCGGTCAAACCGAAGTGCCTTAATGGTCTTGCCTAGTTGGTTCTCCACTTTGTTCTTGTACTCCTTGAACCTATCAAGGGTTTTAGACTTGTTCTTCATCAGAAAGACATAGCCATATCTGCTGAAGTCGTCTGTGAAAGTAATGAACTAGTGAAAACCATTTCTAGCACTAGTGTTCATGTGCCCACACACATCCGAGTGTATTAGCTCCAAGAAGCCCTTGGCCCTCTTAGCTTTCTTATTGAAAGGCACATTTGTCATTTTGCCTCTTCAACAAGATTCATATGTGTCATAAGACTCCAAGTCAAATGACCCTAGCACTCTACTTTTGTGAAGTCTAGCTATGCGATTCTCACTTATGTGGCCTAAACGACAGTGCCAGAAGTAAGCAAGATTAAGTTCATTTGGCTTAACCCTCTTAGTGTTTATGTTATAGATTAGATTGTTTTGATTTAAGTCTAGGAAATACAAACCATTATTTAAAAAAGCATTTCCACAAATAATATTGTCTTTCACAATATCAATTTTTCCAAAAAAATATTGAAAACAAATCCAAAAATATCCAAGACAAAAACTGAAATAATATTCCTGCACATGGCAGGTATAAAATAACAATCTCTCAAAATCAAAACCAATCCAGTAGGCATCTCTAAGTAGAAGTCTCCAATCTCAATGGCAACAACCTTAGCGCCATTCCCGACTCAAAGATCTACTTCTCTAGATCCCAATAACCTCCTATTTCTCAGTCCCTGTACATCACAACAAATGTGAGAACCACATCCAGTGTCCAACACCCAAGATGTCGAAACAGTGAGGTTAACATTAATAACATATATACCTGAAGAACTATCCTAGTTTTTCACTTGCTCTCCCATGAGCCCTGGACATATCTTTTTCCAGTGTCCTTTCTGCTTGCATTCGAAGCACACGTCCTTGGGAGCAGCCTTGGGCTTAGGCCCTTACTTAGCCTTTTTAGCCTTGGCCTTCTTGGGCTTGGCCTTGGCTTTAGCCTCGCCTTTGCCCTTCACAGCAGGGGTGTTCCCCTTGTTCATAAGCAACACCAGTGGAGCCTTTTTGACAGACTATTCAGCAAGCTTGAGCATTCCATGTAGCTCAGCCACAGTCTTGTCTATGCCCTGCATGTGATAATTCGTGATGAACTGATCATAAGACTCAGGGAGGGATCTCAAGATGATGTCTATCGCTAACTCCTACGGGACTAGCGTGCCGAGATGGGCCAATGCATCAATATAGCCCTTCATCTTAAGCACATGGGTGCTCATAGATGTCCCAGCTACCATCCTACAAGTGTTGAGTGCCTTAGTTGTTAAGAACCTTTCTTGACATGCCTGATCTTGGTACATCCTTTTGAGATCATCTATGATCGCATAGGCTTGATAGTCCATGAACTGTTTTTACAGCTCAAGAACCATCATTCCCAACACAAGGCAAGAAACATCTCTATCATCCCTCCTATGCAGGTCGAACTCCTCAATTTGAGCTTGAGCAACCCCTCAACCTGTTGGCGGTGTAGCCAGTAAGGCCCTATCTAGCACTTATTCCTTGGACTCTTGTCTCAACACTATTCTTAGCTGCCGAGCCCAGTCTAGGAAGTTAGGCCCAGATAGTTTCTCCTTTTCGAGGAGTGATCACAGTGAAAATGAATTGCCAGCCATTTTAAGTGATTATCTACACAGAAAAAATTGCAGAGTGATTAATAAAAGGCTTTATTATTTTAACTATGTTAATTATAATTTATTTTAATTAATTTACTGGCAATGTATGGTTACAAGACCAAGATCTATATTTCATTAAGAATTGGCCAAGCGGAGGCTATTCAACCAATCCTTAACTATTTAGGTAGGAACTCCCTCCAATCCCAACCTAGGGACTCTTGGTTTGATGGGCTTAATGGCACTTGCCCATCTATGCTTAGCGCCAGGAGCTTATCCGACTACCCATGTTGAGTCCAACCACCATTCGAGCGCTAAGCGTACCCAGTACCTTAATCCTATATAGTAGTTGAATAATACAATGCACCCGGCTGAGGCACGGCCCATATTGCACTATCCAAAAACCGATAAGGTTCGAGTGTGGAAAGCACTTTTAATCGACTCAATATTTAATTGGATTGATTAATAACTGCTTAGCATGCATAATCGCGGGTGATTGGAATGGCTAAACATGCATTCATACATATATATATACAATTGACATAAGTACAAAATATGTATATAAATAATAGAGACACTATGGGCCATATTTTACAACCTAATGAATAACTAGTAAGCCTATACTAGAGATCCACTAGGTAGGTTAGCAAACTCCTCTTGTGCTTGGCACCAATGGGCTACCTCTCGAATGGCTTGATGTAATTACAATTAATTTTACAAAATATAAATTAAATAAAATTACATCAAAATAAAATAAAACGACACACAGGCCATATTTATCAAAATAAAATTTTACACCACAACTTCATCTAAGGCCCAATAGTGCTCAAATCCACACAAACAAGCATAGAAGCATATATATACACATAGCAAATATCAATTTATATACATGTATTAAAATGCATGAACATGGCAATTCCAATTTTTTAATTAATTATATCCAGCTGTTTGTGAAATCGCCGATTCTGACATCCTTAACCGATGCCCGGTCACAAGTCGAATTAGCTGTCCAATTCTCAACCCGTGCCAAGGGCCAATTGGACCAATTTTATTTACCAATTTAATTTGAACCAAAAATTAAATTATATGCATGAATTCAATCACACAAGAAACCACACGAATCCAATCGCAAAAGTAAAATCATGCAAATTTTAAAACCAATTTAAAAATACACATAGGGTCCGAAAAAATCAAAATACCTGCAAAAAAATCCAAATTGGACCCACACCCCGTGCGTCAGCCTGCTGCCAGCAGCAGTTGCCCAAATTGGAATCGCAAGATTGGCCAACATAACAATTATTTTTTTTATTCAAACCAGAAAATAAAAACAGATTGGGGAAAATAATTAAAACACCAAATCACCAAATTAAGGTTTCAAATAAAATCAAATGAAACATAAAGAACCCTAATACCAATCACTCTGTTAATCGAAACATGAACCTATGCTCTGATACCACTGTAGGGAATCATCATGGGAAAAATTAAACACAAGGGGGAACACCAATTAAAATTTTTCTCAATTCCATAGTCCTAAGATTCATGTAGATTAATAGAATGAAACCAAGAACGGAGAGAATGTTGAATTTTCTCATCTTAACTGTCTCCTCTAGAGACTGCTGTAGAAACCCAAGCGTGTTTCCTCCACAATCCAGTACATGAATGACTCTTGAATGGGACTCATGCTAGCGAACGGATTCAATGAAAACCAAGAGAAGACAAGCAAAGGAGCGGCTGCAATTTTTATGGTTGGCCGAATTTACTTGCTAGGGTTAGGAAGAATCAGGTTAAAGCTTCCTTTATATACTCCTTAGTATACTCCTTAGCCTACAACGATTTCAATAAAACTATAGCTTATTTAATTTGATTAAATTAATTTAACTTGTACAATTAGAATTAAATAAAACCTTATTATAAAATTCCAATTGACACCATTAAATATAATTTTATCAAATTAACATAACCCAAAGTTATATTAAAACCAACCTTAATAAATACACCTTTTGTATTTATATTTCCACCAAGGAAATTTTATTTTATTTAATTAATTATCTACTGCATGTAATTAATTAATCAAATAAAATTAATTTCTCTCTTAATATAATTGAATTAATTATGACATAACCTAATGTCAACAACTTAATTAATTTGGTTTCCGTTCAAGTTCTGATTTGTCAATGTTCAGTCATTCTGTGTGTATGATCCTATGGGTCCGTCTTTATGTTGCAGTGGGCCCATATTGGGATTCGTCATCGAAAAAATAACGTGGAATAGCAGAAATTACACCGTTAAAATTTTTCTAGAATCCACCTATCGTGTCCTATTTCCATTTATTGGAATAAAACCAATTTGAATAGAGAGAGATTCACTCACCAAATCCGTCTCTTGTAGAGACTGATACAGAATTGAATCTTTAAGCGGAAGCGATCTCCACAATCCGGTGCATGACCAACTATCAAGCGGAAACAGCTGCTAGTTGAAGAAGCAGAAGGAATGAAGAATTATTGTTGTAAATTGTGGCTATTTTGGGGCTGAAATTTCTAGCAAATAATAAGGTTTTCTTCTTTAAGTGTGCCCTTATATAGACACGTTTTCTAATGGGCATTTTACATAAATACATACTTTTTGGCACCATATAACATTTTTACCACAAAAGGAAAAGTTTGCATAAAGACATTAAAAACTTTTCAAAATTTCAAAATAACCTAAAAAACTTATTCCTATATTACGTGACTCATTCACAGAATAAACAACAAAACAAAAATCAAAATCTCCAAAATACCTTTTCTACTTTGTCCACGTTTCTCACTCCTCTTTTTATAATTTTTAATCTAATATCGCATTTATCTGTCAATCCGTTTATTTTTTTGTCATGCGACTTATATAAAGTTTTTTTTTTGTTTTTTTTATCTTCGAAACAAAATCCATATGTATATATTTTTTCTGACATATTTTTTTCACTAAGGTATAACTAATTATACCTTTGTATCTTAAGGTATAACTAAGGTATAACTAAGTTATAACTAAAGTATAACTAAGGTATAATCAATGTAATAGTGTATCTTAAGGTATAACTAAGGTAAAATTGAGGTATAACTAAGGTATAAACACTATAATAGTGTATATTAAAGTATAATTAAGGTATAACTAAAATGTAATAGTGTATCTTAAGGTATAACTAATGTATAATTAATGTATAACTAAGGTATAATCAATGTAATAGTGTATCTTAAGGTATGATTAAGGTATAACAAAGGTATAATCACTGTAATAGTGTATCTTAAGGTATAATTAAGGTATAAGTAAGGTATAATCAATATAATAATGTATCTTAGGGTATAAATAAGGAATAACAAAGGTATAACAAAGGTATGATCACTATAATAGTGTATCTTAAGGTATAAGTAAGGTATAATCATGATAATAATGTATCTTAGGGTATAAATAAGGAATAACTAAGGTATAATCACTATAATAGTGTATCTTAAGGTATAATCAAGGTATAAGAAGTGCATAACAGTGTATAACCATGTATAAGCAGTGCATAAGAAGTGTATAACAGTGTATAATAATATATAAGAAGTGTATGACAATGTATAACAATGTATAAGAAGTGTATAAACAATGTATAAACAGCGTATAATAATATATAACAAGTGTATGACAATGTATAACAATGTATAAGAAGTGTATAAACAGTGTATAAGAAGTGTATAAACAATGTATAAACAGTGTATAAATAATGTATAAACAGTGTATAAACAATGTATAAACAATGTATAATAATATATAAGAAGTGTATAACAATGTATAATAATGTATAAGAAGTGTACAAACAGTGTATAACAATGTATAACAGTGTATAAGAAGTGTATAAACAATGTATAAACAATGTATAAAGTGTATAAGAAGAGTATAAACAGTGTATAAACAATGTATAATAATATATAAGAAGTGTATAACAGTGTATAAGAAGTGTATAAACAATATATAAACAATGTATAAACAATGTATAAACAATGTAAAAACAGTGTATAAACAATGTATAAACAGTGCAGTCATAAAATGCACTCTTAAAGTGCAGATGCAGTCCCAAAATTGGAGCCCTCATCTGCAGATGCAGTCCCAAAATTGTAGTCCTAAAATGCAGTCATAAAGTGCAAATGCAATCCCAAATTGCAGTCCCAAAATTGCAGTCCTAAAATATAGTCCTAAAGTGCAGATGCAATCCCAAAATTGCAATCCTAAAATGCAGTTATAAAGTGCAAATGTAGTCTCAAAATTGTAGTCCTAAAATGCAATCCTAAAGTGCAGATACAGTCCCAAATTTGTAGTCCTAAAATGCAGTCATAAAGTGCAAATGTTGTTCCAAAATTGCAGTCCTAAAATGCAGTCCTAAAGTGCAAATGCAGTCCCAAAATTGCAGTCCCTAAAATACAGTCCTAAAATGTAGATGCAGTCGTAAAATTGAAATGCAGTACTAAAGTGTAGATGCAATCCCAAAATTGTAGTCGTAAAATGCAGTCTTAAAGTGCAGATACAGTCCCAAAATTGAAATGCAGTCATAAAGTGCAAATCCAGTCCCAAAATTGAAATGCATTCCTAAAGTGGAGATGCAGTCCCAAAATTGTAGACCCAAAATACAGTCTTAAATTGCAGATGCAGTCCCAAAATTGAAATGCAGTCATAAAGTACAAATGCAGTCCCAAAATTGAAATGCAGTCCTAAAGTGCAGATGCAGTCCCGAAATTGCAGTCCTAAAATGTAGTCTTAAAGTGCATATGCAGTCCCAAAATTAAAACGCAGTCATAAAGTGCAAATGCAGTCCCAAAATCGCAATCCTAAAGTGCAGATGCAGCCCTAAAATTGAAATGCAGTCCTAATTAAGGTATATTCAATGTAATAGTGCATCCTAAGGTATAAATAAGGTATAATTAAGGTATAACTAAGGTATAATCAATGTAATACTGTATATTAAGGTATAAGTAAGGTATAAGTAAGGTATAACTAAGGTATAATCAATTTAATATGTATCTTAAGATATAACTAAGGTATAATTAAGGTATAACTAAGGTATAATTAAGGTATAACTAAGGTATAATCACTATAATAGTATATCTTAAGGTACAACTAAGGTATAATTAAGGTATAACTAAGGTATAATCACTGTAATAGTGTATCTTAAGGTATAACTAAGGTATAATCAATGTAATAGTGTACCTTAAGGTATAACTAAGGTATAATTAAGGTATAACTAAGGTATAATAAATGTAATAGTGAATCTTAAGGTATAACTAATGTATAACTAAGGTATAATCACTGTAATTGTGTATCTTAAGGTATAACTAAGGTATAATTAAGGTATAACTAGGGTGTAATCAGTGTAATAGTGTATCTTAAGGTATAACTAAGATATAATTAAGGTATAACTAAGGTATAATCACTGTAATAGTGTATCTTAAGGTATAATTAAGGTATAACTAAGGTATAATCAATGTAATAGTGTATCTTAAGGTAGAAGTAAGGTATAACTAAGGTATAATCAATGTAATAATAGTGTATCAAAAATGTAACAGTCCCAAAATTGTAGTACTAAAGTGCATACGTAGCCCCAAAATTGCATTGGTAAAATGCAGTCATAAAGTGCAAATGCAGTCCCAAAATTGCAGTCCTAAAGTACAGATGCAGTCCCAAAATTGAAATGCAATCCTAAACTGCATATTACAAAAACAATTTAAATTTCAAAAATAAAAACTCACAACTCAAACTTAGCAAAAAGGAAAAAATTATATTAACAATTTAAAATTTAAAAACTCACAAACTCATAAATAATCCAAAATTCAAATTCACTAAACATAAAACTTACTGAGAGGAAGCTGATAAGGGCTATAGGAGAAGCAATCAAAGGTGGAAATGACATTAGCATGAAGATTTCAACCCAGTTACAATAGAGAGCAATACAAAAGGATGAAGGAGCTGCTGGAAACTATGGAAAAAATAGGTGGAGTTAGCAGTGGACGAAAGGAGAAAGAGCACCGACGATGAGACGGCAACCATGGATAAACGATGATCAACGATGAAGAATGTGAAGAAGAGAATATGAAAAGGCTGAAAAGAAATCAAAAAACATAAGAAAGGAAGAACTCAAGCAGGAGCGTAGAGAAGAATTAGATGTAAAAAGAAACGCAAAAAAGTAAATAATAAAAGGGAAGCCAACAAAATAAACCCTAAAATGAGGGTAATTTTGACAATTTCCCTTGTCTAATTGGGTTTTAATTAGGTTAATTAAACCCAAGCCCACTAGGATTATAATTACATAAATAAAGTTTAATTAAAAAGTATATACTATGTAATTTAATTCCATTTGGCTAAATTTAATTACCCCTAAATAAAATTAAATCACACTTCAGTAAATACAATAATGTATTTAATTTACCTACCTAGGAAAATTATTTAATTAATTGTTTACTTTATGTAATTCAATTAATTGATAAATCAATTAATTACATTATGTAAACTTATTAATTCAATTAAATCAACCAATGTTAATTAATTACCTTGACACCGAATGTCAAATAATTAATTAATTCATTCCTTCCAATGTACATTACATGTACAATTTCTTTAAGTTCCAGCTCAGTTGATCTATGTGCACGATCCTATGGGACTGTCTTTATGTTGGCAGTAGGCCCAAGTCCCACACACTGTAAGTGTGTTCTAGCAAACCATTACAGCCCCTAATTAAGACAGAGATGCAGCAGTCTGTTAAAGACATTGACCCAGTAGTAATATCATAGTGTCCTTAGCCAAACAATATCAAAATATGAATAAACGAGAGGCATGGTGTCCGTCATCCTCTTCTGTTGTTTATTATATTTCTTGATCTTGAGTTGACTGATTAATCAAATAAGCAACTGACTTACTTGGGTATGGCCATGCACTTATCAGTCCCACTCATCAAGTGGCCAGTGATATCATTTCGATGTTACTCGGGTGGCAATTCCATCACTTCATCATCAATATCAATATGTTCACCGATCCACCCAATCATACCCGTATTTAACATCCTTTTACAAACCTATTACGCATGTGTCAAAGTGAACCAGATTCCATATTGATACTATAATGAAATCTGGTCTAAGGACAAAAGAGACCTACTCAAGAAAGACCTATGACTTTCTTATGCGGATCGATCCAGTCCCATGTCAACGACATGTACCCATATTCATAACTGACTATACAAGTACTATGGCTAGTACAAAACTGCCATACAATCATTGAATATATAAGTCCGTGGTTCTATTTGTTCCCACGATTAGAACAAACATGGGATAGGTTTTATGATTATCAATCAATGGATACTCTAGTCATTATAGCACAAGATATAACTAAAATAGATTAATTGTGTTTATTAATATGACACAAATAATGTATTCATACAATGAGTCTTAATGTATAATACAAAAGAATCCAATGCCCTAAGAACTAGGGCACACCAACAATCTCCCACTTGCACTAGTTCCAAGTGGGTATTGCCCTAATTCCTATAGATCTGGTATGACCGTCGTGCTATGTCTGCGGCAGCACTTTGGTTAATGGATCAGCGACATTATTCTTTGTGTCAACCCCTGTAATGATATGTCACCTCTATTCACGATCTCCCGAATGGGGTGAAACTTTCTAAGCACATGTTTGGATCTCTTGTGTGATCGGGGCTCCTTAGCTTGTGCGATGGCCCCGCTGTTGTCACAAAAAAATCAACTAGGTCTAGGATAGTGGGTATTACTCCCAACTTGGTTATGAACTTCTTGATCTAAACGGCTTCCTTTGCAGCTTCGCATGCAGCTATGTACCCAGCTTCCTTGTAGAGTCAGCAATGGTGGCCTACTTTGAGGACCTCCAACTAATGGCACCACCATTCAGGAGAAAAACATAACCAGACTGTGACTTGTTCTCATCCTCATCGGTCTCAAAGCTTGCATCAGTGTAACCTAACACTACCAGCTCATCTTGACCTCCATACACTAAGAAAGCATCCTTAGTCTGATTAAGCTACTTTAGGATTGCCTTAACAGCCTTCCAATGTTCCTCCCTAGGGTCTGACTAGTACCGGCTAGTCATACTTAGTGAAAACACGACATCAGGCCTCGTACATAATATGGAGTACATGATAGATCCTATAGCAAATGCATAAGGGATCTTCTCCATGCTCTCCCGGTCCTTCTTTTTTTTAGGACCATCTTTCTTACTCAGTTTCAACCCACGGCGCATAGGCAAGAATCCTTTCTTTGCCTTGCCCATGCTGAATCTTTTCAGAGCCTTGTACGTGGCCTGACTTAGGCCTAGAAGCCATTTGGATCTATTGCTATAGATCCTGATCCCTAAGATTGTCTCAACTTTGCCTAAGTCCTTCATTACGAAGGACTTACTCAACCACTGCTTAACCCCTTGTAGAGTTGGTATGTCACCTCCAATGATAAGGATGTCGTCAACATACAACACTAGGAAGGTGGAAACACTCCCACTAACCATCTTATGCACAAAGGGCTCATCAGAATTCTATGTGAAGCCATATTCCATAATGGCCTCATTGAATCTCTGATTCCAAGACCTCGATGCCTGCTTCAATCCATAAATGGATCTTTGAAGCTTGTATATTTGGTTAGATACTTCGGATCAATAAAACCCTCATGTTATGCCATGTACACATCCTCGAGTAGCTTTCCATTAAGGAAAGCAGTCTTAACATCCATCTGCCATATCTCATAATTGTACCATGCAGCTATGGCTAGTAGTATCCTAATGGATTTGAGCATGGCAACTGGTGAAATGGTTTCATCATATTCAATTCCTTGAACTTGCCTGAATTCTTTTGCCACCAATCGCTCCTTGAAGGTGTTGTCAGCTTTTAACTTAAAACACCACTTGCAACCTATCACCTTAGCACCTGGAGATAGAACCACCAAGTTCCATAATTGGTTATCGTGCATAGATTGTATCTCAGCCTCCATGGCTTTGCACCATTGATCTGAGTGCGGGCTTTCAACAGCCTCCTTATAGGTCTTGGGCTCCACTTGGTCAATGACCATAAGGTCTCCAACATCAGTTCTGAGAAAGCCGTACCTCTTTGGTGGATGATGTGTCCTACCAGACCTTTTACGGTCCTATGCAACCGGTTCTGCTTCTTTAATTTCTTGAGTAGTCAGATCAGTTCCTGAAGTATCCTCAGCAATAGCTGCAACAGTTTGTGAGTCTTAAACTTCTGAAAGCTCAACATTACTCCCACTGTCTCTCTTGGAAAGGAATTCCTTCTCCAAGAAGACTGCATTTCTGGCTATGAAAACTTTGTTTTCTTCTAGATCGTAGAAGTAATAACCCTTAGTTTCCTTAGGGTAGCCCGCAAACTGGCACTTAACAGATTTGGACTCAAGTTTGCCACTTGTCAATTTCTTAACATGTGCATCAAAGCCCCAAATCTTTTAGAAGGAAACATTGGGCTTTCGACCCTTCCATAGTTCATATGGTGTTCCCTCAATTGCCTTGCTTGGTGTATTATTAAGAATGTAAGCAGCTGTCTTTAAAGCATATCACCACAAGGGGACAGGGAGTGTAGCATGACTCATCATCGAGCGAACCATGTCTAGCGAGGTCCTATTCCTCCTTTCTGACACTCCATTCCACTAGGGTGTACCAAGAGGAGTGAGTTGGGATACAATCCACATTCTCTCAAAAACGAGTCAAACTCTTGGCTCAAATATTCACCCCCTCAGTCAGACTGAAGTTCTTTTATTTTCTTGCCATATTGGTTTTCTACTTCATTCTTAAAGTCCTTGAACCTTTGAAGAGTCTCAGAGTCATGCTTCATCAAATACACATAATCGTATCTGCTGAAGTCATCCGTAAAGGTGACAAAGTACAGAAAACCGGATCAAGCACTAGTGCTCATTGGGCCGCATACATCGGAATGTATCAACTCCAATAGCTATGAGGCCCTTTCAGCAATCTTGCTAAAAGGCGCCTTTGTCATCTTGCCTCTCAAATAAGATTCGCATGTGTCATAAGACTGGATGTCAAATGACCCTAGCACTCCACTAGAGTGAAGCCTAGCTATGCGCTTCTTATTTATGTGGCCAAGTCAACAGTGCCAGATGTATGTAGGATTAATTTCATTCTCTTTAATCCTTTTAGTATTTATGTTATAAATTGAACTTTCACGTTTTAGATCAAGGATATATAAGACATTTTCAAGAAATGCTATTCCATAAATAATATTGCCACATTGCATAGAAATTCTACCATGTCCAATATTAAATACAAAACCAGAAATATCTAACAAAGAAATAGAAATAATATTCCTACGCATCGCAGGTACAAAATAACAGTTTCTTAGTTCCAAAACAAGTCCACTAGGCATCTCTAAGAAATAATCTCTGATCTCCATAGCCTGAACTTGAGCACCATTTCTGACTCGAAGATCTACTTCTCTAGATCCTAGTAATCTCCTATTTCTTAGACCTTGCATATTTGAACAAATGTGAGATCCACATCCAGTGTCCAAGACCCAAGATGTAGAAATTGCCAGATTAATCTCAACAACATAAACACCTGAAGTCGCAGTTTTGCCCTTCTGCTCCTCCTTTAGCTGTGGATATGAGCTCTTCCAGTTCCCCTTCTCGTGACACTCATGGCAGACATTGTTAGGAGAAGCAACCCTTGCTTTAGGTTGGGCCACCACCATTTTGTCCTTAGCCTTGGCCTTTTGGGCCTTACCCTTAGCCTTAGAATTGGCCTTTCCCTTGGTAATGGGCATATTATCCTTGTTCACCAGTAAAACTTTAGGAGTCTTCTTAAGAGGCTACTCAGCAAGCTTGAGCAAGCCATGTAGCTCAACAACTAATTTATCCAACCCTTGCATATGGTAGTTCATGATAAACTGGTTGTAAGACTCAGGAAGTGACCCGAGAATAATGTTTGCTGCCAAGTCCTGCGGAACTGGCGAGTCGAGGTGGGTAAGTGTATCAATATACCCCTTTAACTTTAGCACACGAGTGCTAACAGAAGTCTCGGCTGCCATCGCATTTGTGCAAAGTGGCTTAGTTGTCAGGTAACGTTCCTGACGAGCCTGATGTTGGAAAATCTTTTTAAGCTGACCCATCATCTCATAAGCATGCCCATCCATAAACTATTTCTAAAGATCAAAAACCATGGTACCCAGCATGAGGCATGAAACATCTCGGTCATCCCTCACGTGCTGGTCGTACTGCTCCACCATCACCGTGGTGACACCTCGACCTGCGAGAGGGCCAGCAGGTAAAGGAGCGTTCAGTACATACTCCTCGGACTCTTGTCTAAGAACTATTTGTAAGTTCCTAGCCAAGTCTAGGAAGTTAGTCCATGAAAGCTTCTCCTTCTCCAAGAGTGACCTAAGTGAGAGTGAGTTGTTATTTGTTGTAGCCATTTTAAATTGCTAATATGAAATAGGATTATCTACATGGAAGAAATCATTGCTTGAGTTAGAAATAAAGGACTTTTGCCAATTCAAATTAATAATCTGATTTTAATTTGTTTGTTGGTGATGTTAATTGGCAGACTTGACCAAGATCCACAACTTATCAATGACTGGATGAACTAGGAATCACTAACCAACCATTGATTCGTTTGGTAGGACAACCTATTCAATCCTTCCATGAAGGACTCTTGGTTTGATGGGCTTATTGACACTTTACCCATCTGTGCTTAGGGCCAACTCTGAGCTAATGCTACCCATGTTGAGTCAAACCACCATTCACATGTTAACCATACCAAGTATCCTAACCCTTGACGGCCCACCAAATACTACAATGTACCCAGGTAGGGCATGGTGCACATTGTAACATCAATGGGAGGAAGAGGTGTGAATGTGGGAAGCACTTTTAAAAGACTCAATATTTTTAATTTGCGGATTAAAATTAAGTGATACTACTTAGCATGCATATACGCGGGTTATAATCTGGTGATCCATACATTCATATCATATGTCAAATGCAATAGCATACTTAATTTAAAATAAATGAGATCCTATGGCATTTAGTTACAACCTAATGAAAAAATAGATATCATATCTAATTCTTCATGGGTCAAACTACAATCCTTCTTGGGCTCTCACTATGGGCTTGCTCCATCTGGGCCTTCCTCCATACTTGATGCAATTACAACAATTTTATTTTAAATAAACTCTAGTCTAAAATTACATCAAAATAAGAGAAATGGCACTCAGGCCATTTCTCCCAAAATCAAATTACAACCGATAATAATTTAGGGCCCATAGAACTCAACATCACATTTCAAACAAAGTACATGTCGTGCACATACATACCAATATGATGTATGATCATGGCATTCCAAATTATAAATATAAATGTTAAGCCGAGTTACTTAGGGTGAAATTGCAATTTCAACAAATGTGACTAAGGCCTATAAAGGCCCAATGGATAACATCCATTAATGCAAAATTGACAATTTTGCTCCCACTTGAATTTGGGTTGTCACAAATTTAAAATTTAGCCCTCCTAATTTTAACCGGTGTCACGGTTTATTAAGCCAATTTCACAAAGTCCATATTTAATTTAATATGCAAAAAAATTAAATTAAATATGCATGCCAACATAATAAACAATTTAAATACAAATTAATTTTAAAAAAATTTAATTTAATTTTCATTAGGGTTTGGGATAAAAAAAATACCCGCAAAATCCAAAACAGGATCCAAACCCCCGCGTGTGGCAGCAGCCAGCTGTTGGCAATAATAAATTACAGCAAGGAAGAAAAAAAAAACAATAAAACCAATCGGGGAAAAATTATCAAAACCTGAAAAACCATTCTTGAAACCTATTCTTTCTTCAAGAACACAATCAAGAATGAATTCTAATCAATCTAGTGGACAAAACCTAGGCTCTGATACCACTGTTGGGATTCGTCATCGGAAAAAAAACGTGGCACAGCAGAAATTACACCGTTAAAATTTTTCTAGAATCCACCTATCGTGTCTAATTACCAATTATTGGAATAAAACTAATTTGAATCAAGAGAGATTCACTCACCAAATTCGTCTCTTCTAGAGACTGCTACAGAATCGAATCTTTAAGCCGAAACGATCTCCACAATTTGGTGCATGACCAACTATTGAGTGGGAACCAATGCTAGCCAAAGAAGCGGAAGGAATCAAGAATTATTGCTATAAATTATGGGTATTTTGGGGCTGAAATTTCCAGCAAATAATAGGGTTTGGGTTAGGTTTTCTTCCTTAAGTGTGCCCTTATATAGACACATTGTCTAATTGGGTTTTAATCAAGTTAATTAAACCTAAGCCCACTAGGATTATAATTACATAAATAAACTTTAATTAAAAGGTATATACAATGTAATTTAATTCCATTTGGCTAAATTTAATTACCCCTAAATAAAATTAAATCACACTTAAGTAAATACGATAAATGTATGTAATTTTCCTACTTAGGAAAATTATTTAATTAATTGTTTACTTTATGTAATTCAATTAATTGATAAATTAATTAATTACATTATGTAAACTTATTAATTCAATTAAATCAACCCAATGTTAATTAATTACCTTGACACCGAATGTCAAATAATTAATTAATACATTCCTTCCAATGTACATTACATGTACAATTTCTTTAAGTTTCAGCTCAGTTGATCTATGTGTACGATCCTATGGGTGTGTCTTTATATTGGCAGTAGGCCCAAGGCCCACACACTGTAAGTGGGTTCTAGCAAATTGTTACAGCTCCCAATTAAGACAGAGATGCAGCAGTCTATTGAAGACACTGACCTAGTAGTAATCTCACAGTGTCCTTTGCCAAACGATATCAAAATATGAATAAAAGAGGCATGGTGTCCGTCATCCTCTTCTATTGTTTATTATATTTCTTGATCTTGAGTTGACTGATTAATCAAATAAGCAAACAACTTACTTAGGTATGGCCATACACTTATTAGTCCCACTCATCAAGTGGCCAGTGATATCATCTCGGCATTACCTGAGTGGCAATTCCATCACTTCATCATTAATATCAATATGTTCACCGGTCCACCCAATCATACCCGTATTTAGCATCCTTTTACAGACCTGTTAGGTATATGTCAAAGTGAACCAGATTCGATATTAATACTATAATGAAATCTGGTCTGAGGACAAAAGAGACCTACTCAAGAAAGACCTATGACGCGACAACCATGTGGCTTTCTTATGCGGATCGATCCAGTCCTATGTCGATGACATGTACCTATATTCATGACTGACTAGACAAGTACTATGGATAGTTCAGGACTACCATAGAGTCATAGAATATACAAGTCTGTGGTTCTATTCGTTCCTATGATTAGAACAGACCTGGGATAGGTTTTATGATTAGCAATCAATGGATACTCTACTCATATTATAACACAAGATATAAATGAAATAGATTAATTACCTTTACTAATGTGACACAAATAATGTATTCATACAATGATTCTTAATGTATAATACAAAATGCAAGAATCCAATGCCCTAAGAACTAGGGCACACCAACAGCCCAAAGCCCACAGACTGTAAGTGGGTTCTAGCAAACCGTTACATCCCACAATTAAGATAGAGACTAGCAGTTTAATATGAAACATAACCCGACAATGATCTTGTTTATCCTTTACCAACTAATACCGATATATAAGCAAGAGGCATGGACCTGTCATCCTCTTATATGCTTATTTGTTTCTTGATACCGAGTGGACTGAACCTAACGAATAAGTATCCCAACTTATTTGGATATGGCCATACACTTGTCAATCCCACTTATCAAGTGGCCAGTGATATCATCTTAGGAGACGCTGAGTGGCAATTTCGTTAACTTTGATATCAACATTAACATGTTTACTGGCCCACCCAAAATACCCATACTTGGCACCCTGTTACCGGCCCGTTAGGCGTATATCAAAGTGTACGAGATCCCATGTTATTTTACAGTGAATATCAGGTCTAAGGATAATAGCAAGACCTACCTGAGGAACACATATAACGATCGAACCATGTGGTGTTCTCGTGGCAGATCGATCCAGTACCATGCAACCTAACGTGTACCCATATCATTGATTGACATTCCATGTCCAATGGCTGGTGAGACGCCGCCATCTAGTGAACGATATCATAGTCTTTGGTTCTATTCATTCCCATGATTAGAACAGACTAGGGATATCTTTAAGACTATAACTTTAACTCTACTTAAAGGTCTCATAACCCAATGACCTACAGTGGTTTGCTTTAGTATGGTTATAATCACTGGATACTCTATTTATAAATAGCACAAGATATGAATAGATAGATTCATGCCTTTATTTCAAAACAAAATGTACAATGTAAAATATCCAAATATAAAGTATAATACAATACCAAAACCAATGCCATTTGGACTAGGGCACACCAGTAGATCTAATGCATACGTGTGTTCAATGATTTCATAAATAGGGCTATAAGCGCCGAGATTTTCATTAAAAAAATCGAAAAAAAAAAAGAAAGAAAAAATAAGAAAAAAAGGAAAAAAATAAGAAAAAATAAGAAAAAAAAATTCGAAAAAAAAATAATTTACAGTGGTACGACTGTAATTACAGTCGTAAGACTATATTATCGGGGCAGGTGCAGAACACCATACCCATGACATAAGAAAGAGGAGGAGAGGATTTTGGGCAATTAATGCCCGGATTTTGGAGAGAAAATGGGAGAAATCAGAGTAGAAAAAGGGAAGAAAAGAGAGACAGAAGAGATATTGGATTTCTGGTGAAATTTAGAGAGAAGAGGAGAAAAGAGAGAAAGAAAAGGAAGAAGTAAAACAAAACCACAAAAAACTCATCTTTTCCTCTTCTATTTTCTTTAATTCTCGAAATTAGGATTAAAACTTGATAGAAATCCATAGGTTAATAAGTTAACTTCACAAACAAATTGAAATTTCGGACTAAAACAATCAGAATCCCAAACATTTTGGATTTTTGGACTTAAGGCTCTCAACTCTAATTCAAGAGGAAAAGTGCAAATTCTTGTGGATTGGAGCGACGTCAGGGGTCAATTTCGACTTGGAGGGACTTCTAAAGGGTAGGCGCCCCATTTGTCTTTAATTTTGCTTGTTTTCTGGGTGTTGATTGTGATTTTTCTGTGTTTTTATCTCATTTTCTGCGTTTCTGCTTCTGGAAATCAAGAACAGTCACATGACTGTTCTTGAAATTGATGAACAGTCATACGACTGTAGTTACAGTCGTACGACTATTCTTGATTTCCAGGTGATTTTATTTCCAGCTTGTTTTAAATAAGATTTTGGTGAAATCCTGAATTTTCAGCATTTATATTACAGTCGTACGACTGTAATTACAGCCGTACTACTGTAGTTGAGTTTGCATGACTGTAATTTATAGTCGTACCACTGTAGTTTCCAGAATCAGAATTTCACCTTTAAAACCCAAAAATTTCACAAAAAAATCCATAAAAATCCCCAAAAATCCCCAAAAATTCCCAAAAAATCCCAAAAAATTAGAAAACCCCAAAAATCATCAAAATGAATTTTGTTGTGTGCATCACGACCATAGGTTCAATTTTCAGTAAAATTGCATTTAGAACAATTCAACGACGGAGACCCGGTTCTCCCGCAAACCGGCCCACTTTAAATGTAAAAAAAAATAAATGCATGTAAACAGGTAAAATTGTTTTCAAAAATGATTTTTCCACAAAACCAAAAATACAGGGACATTTCAAAATGTTTTCCAGGTCTAATCGGGCCGGCTAGCCGAGCCAACCCGGTTACCCCCTAAATGCATGTCCCCAATTCTTGATTTCCCATTCTGTCTATTTGAGTCCAACTTGTGGCATGTTGTATATATTGTGCTAACCCTCTGTTTTGTAGGTTTTAATTTCTTTTTATTTTTACTTTTGATGTATTTTAATAGATTAAATCGTGTATTTAGGCGGTTGTAATTATTTTTAGATTTTCGTGTATTCTAGGCGATTGTATAAGTGAGGTGAGAGTTTTTATTTTTCCATTCGATTTGGTTGTAAGCCAATTAATATTTATTTCTTTTCTTTATTTTTGTATTAAATACTTGTATGCCTGTGCGCTGTATGCCTTTTATATTCAACAAAATTGACTTTAGATTTTGAAATACCATTTGAGAACATTGGTAATATTTATCTTAATTAGACACGAAATAAGGGACTTGTCCGGACCGAATCTCTGGATAGTGTAGCGACCGTTCGTCCGGTTTAGCTACATAGGAATTTCCCGGTTGAGCTGAGCCGGGTGGCGACTCTACAATATTCATTGAGACTTAGGTCTCGGCTCTTTTATGCATTAATTCCATTTATTTTCCAAAACCCGTTTTCTATTCGCGAGGGAGGGGCCCGCCCGAGATCGTGGCACCCCATTCCGAAAGGGAGTCTCGCGTCCCGTCGAAAACTCGTCATCCGCTCACAGTGGCGACTCTGCTGGGGAACTCTTAAAAAAGTTTTCTTAAAAACTTAAAAGAATTTTGACAAGCCCTGAAAAGTGTCTAATTAAAATAAGACGGATGATTCTCTTATGGTATTTTATTTGCATTTTAGTTAGCCATTTTTGCATTAGTTTAGGTATCCCTTTATAGCCCGGTGGATTGTTGAAGTGTCGCCTAAGTTCCTCTTGGTCTTAGGGGCACGAATACGAAACACCACTCATGGCCTCGTACGAACCCCTTCGCCAGGACCCTTGAGTGGGGAGAAGTGAGGAGTATATCTTGCTGTGAGAGCTTGATGTTATCCCGACTTTAACTGAACCCATATAGGCAGCTCTAGTTGGATTCCCTTAGGATACCAAAATAATTGTGTGAATAATAATAAAATCGTGCCTTCATCACCCCCGGTTGGTGATTGAAGTGAACCCCGCCGAGGACTCGGTTAGAAATTTTTGAGACCGACCACGTTGGAGGAATAAGGTTGGAGGAATTCGTTTTGCTTGCTATGTGTTCTTCACCATCTCGTGACACATGGCCATTGCTACCTACGCGTGCATAACATATCATAATCACCATTTTCCATACACGTGACATACCATACACAAACATTTTTGTGTAATACTAACCCACATTTTTATGCAGCCATTTGCATTTTATTTTCATGTGAAATCATTAATTCATCTGTTTGCCAGTCATGCTAACCATTTCCTTTTCAGCCATAATATTATATTTGTATGATTAACATTTTTCACATAGCATACATAACATCATTATGTCTGTCATGCATCCTAACCCACATTTTCGTGCAGCCATTTGCATATTGTGTGACATTCACTACATTTCAATTAAAATAAAGGGGCATTTCAAGGGCGCCTATCATGATCACCCCATTCCATTTCATAACATATAGGGTATCCAAAATTACCCGTGATTTGTCGATGTACCGGATTGCATTCGGCCATTCCACCAAAACCATTTCATTTAATAAAAGCCACAACGGTCTTAGGCCCATTTTTGTGTAGCGATTTACATGATGCATTTCATGACATCACACCCATTTATCATAAACATCATATAACACCGTGGTCCACATCCGACCACTTCATGACATTGATTTACCATTCGAGGTACTCCCCGAGTACCCAATTAGTATACACATAGGTCCACAACTTCACCAAATCATGAAAGGCGTTCCTCGAATGCCGAATCCTTGTCCGTATCCCTGTTACACGTGACTTTTTCATAACATCATTCCATATCATATGCTCAAAAGCATCAAGACCTTGTCTGTGGGCCCGCCCATGCGACCATTTCATATCATCTCATAGACCTATAAAGCGTCAAAACTACGTCCGTGTGCCGGTATACACGTGACCATTTCATGAATTCATTAGGTGTCCCAAAGGCACCGAATCTTTGTCCGTGTGGCGGCCCACGCGTGACATTTTTGCATAAGCATTGGGTGTTCTTGGAATGTCCAAAAAAAAAAAGAAAAATGAAAAAAATAAATAATAAAAAGAAACCATTCATATCATCATTCCATACATAATTCCACTCCATGCATCTCAAGCATGTTCAATGTCTTAATTTTCATGTCATATCACGTCATTCATTCACGACCCTAATATCTCCTGTCTACTCCCAAGCAGAATACACTGGAGCGACCTTGGACAAGATCCCAAGCTTCAAGGGCAGCTAGGAGACAGAGGGTAGTCCAGAGTGACAGTGATTCTGAGTCTGGGGAAGGAGTGAATGTGGCAGAACAGATACCGAGCATGGCTGATGTTTTAAGAGATTTCTTCAGGTCGCAGGATTTCCGCGACATGTTAAAGGAAGAAATGAGGGCAGTGGTTAGAGAAGCTGGTGAGACTGGTGGTAGTGGAGCCGGGAAGGAAAAAGAAGCTGAGTCGTCCCAACATGGTGGTGACGCTTCAACTAGCCTTGAGAAGCTGCAAGAGATAGAAGCAGCTATGGAACAGAAGATGAAGGCAAAGTGTTCTGAATTAGACGAGGTCATGGCCCAGTTGAAGAAGGGGGTCGGTATCAGTGCTGAATCCAAGAAAGGGGTAAACATTGATGCCATGATCAGTAGGGGCATCGAGACATTTCCTATCGGCTTCCAAGTGCCGAAAGTCCCCACTTACAAAGGAATGGGCTCGCCGGAGGCCCATGTGAATTTATATGCCCGGGTTATGCTAACAGCAGGCGCTACAAAGCAACAATTGATTAATCTTTTCCCCACCACGCTGGAGGGAGGTGCATTAGGATGGTATAACTCACTGTTAGAGGAGGAGCAATCTGATTGGGAAATTTTGTCTGCGGCCTTCATCAAATACTACAGCTTCAACACCAAAATCCAGGTGAAGCTATATGATCTGGAGAGGGTGAAGCAAAAATTCAACGAGCCCTTTGACGAATACATCCAGAGGTGGATGAACAAGATGATCCTCCTAAAGAACCGCCCTGATGAAGACAAGCTTATACAGAAGCTCATTGATGGCAGCAAAGATATTTTTAAGAACAACATGAAATTCCATCCCTTTAAGGAGCTTAGTGAGGTTTACAGTATGGCTATGAAGATAGAGAGGGATAAAGAAGAGAAGCCGGCCGGTCACAAGGGAGGAAGAAGCACAGGTACACCTCAGGGTATAGATCAACCCCGACAGCTGGGTCTGGCAGTGGTTCTGGTTCTAGTTCCAGTAGCAAGCAGGGGCAGTCATCAGAGGTGAAGCAGATTGAAGTGGCTACTATGAATCAGCAGCAAGGCAACCAGAATAGGGGTCCTGGAGGACAAGGCATATCACCTTGGACTCTTACTTTGGTAAAGATATTTTCCAAGTGTAGGAATGGCGGCCTGTTGCAATCCTTAAGGCCATTTGAGAAGCCATTAGAAGCTGACAAAGATAACTTCTGCACTTATCATGTGGTGACAGGCCACCGAACCAACAACTGCTACAAGCTAAGGGATGCCATCCAGAAGCTCATTGACAAAGGAAAACTGCAAGAGCCAGCCAAACCCAGCACTAAAACCAACCCACTGTCGGCATTCGAGAAACGAGTTAACATGGTTCAGTCGGGGTTGCCGGCTAACTTTATATTTGCCCAAGTTCTGCAAGCGAACCCTACGATTCAGGCAGTGGCGGTAGGGGAACCCGAAGTGGAACCCGAGTGTGAGAAGAAGGAGGGGTGTAAGGAGATCAAACCCATAAGTCTGGATGATCTTGACTCCGAAGATGAGTACGAGGAATTTGACAAAAGAGAAGCAGTCAAACTCCCTGTTGTTGAAAAGCTGAAAATTCAAGAAGTGCAGCACGTGACTTGAAGTGGAAGGGTATATCAGCCGGCAGATCAGACGAAAGATAAAGCACCGATGAATGGGTCGGGCAGTACTTCGGCACCGGAAAGAGTCGAGAAAGAAGACTTGGTCATTTCCCAATTGAAGAAGACCCCTACAAGCCAGTTTATGGCATCTACTTATGACCTCCAAAGAGCATAGGGAGGCTTTAGTGAAGAAGCTATCAGAAGTTGAAGTCTTCCCTATAGCTTCACCAGAGGCTATGTGTTGCTTGCTAGACAAAGTCCATGCTGGAGCTCCTAATATTGTTTTCTCTGAGAAAGACCTACCTGCAGAAGGAAAGGCCCACAACAAGGCTCTTTACATTAGAGCCTATGTCATGGATAAGGTGATGTCGTGCGTTATGGTGGATGACGGCTCGGCTCTGAATATATGCTCGCTGAAAATGTTACCATTTCTAGGCATGAATGAAGAAGTGTTGAAGAGGTCCTCGACAGTCATTCGGGTGTATGATGATTCTAAAAGAACAGTGATAGGGACCTTCGAAACATAAATGGAGGTTGGGCCCATCAAGTCCATGGTTGTCTTCACAGTGATCGATATCCCGGTCACATTCTCCCTATTGCTTGGAAGGCCTTGGTTCCATCCTTTGGGAGGTGTTCCTTCCACATTGCATCAGAAGATTAAATTCTCTATGAATGACAGGACTGTGACTGTTGAGGCGGATTCCCAATCGATGGTAGCTGCAGTGGATGAAGGAGTGGTTCCTTTTGGTGGATTCCAAATTACTGTCATTAAGGAGGAAGAAACCACAGATGCCCCTATGGTTCTTTATGAGAATTACATGCCGGAGTGGCTATCCCGATATCTGTACAAGCTGAACTTTGTCCCGGGAATAGGACTCTGGATTAATTTGCAAGGTGTGCTGGAATTCAAGATCGACTCAGGAAAGTCGAAGCAGTACGGCCTTGGTTATGTAGAGGGATCATCCGAGCAAAAGAACCTGAAAAAGGGCAAGAATGGCAGGGCCATGATGAAGCCATTTCTAAAGGCGGGAGAAAGCCTTTACAAGGGCCAAGCTGAACCGGTGCTGGTTGGAAATGTCGAGTACCCTGGCTTTGAGATCTTTGCAGATGTTGTGAATTTTGAGAAAAGCTAGGAAGAGCCAGTAGCCCCTGTAATGGAAGAAGAAGCAACTGCTGAATTTGAAATTTTGAAAGGAGAACCATCTGAGGTGATAGCAGAAACCATAGAGGTGGCCGAAGAAGAAGATGAAAAGAAAGCATGCGCTGAAACTACAGAAATCATCTTAGATGCTTTGACTGCTGCATTGAACAAAGCTTTTGGAAAGACCAAGCAAGGAGTTGATGAAGAACTGATGGCCAAAGTGAATTTAGACTCTGTGGTTGCTGAAATTGCCAAGATTATGGAAAAAGCTAAGGCACAGGCGACCGAAAAAGAAGCAGAGAAAGCTGCAATCCTAGATGATGCTTTGGAAGGGAAGATGGAAGCTGAGGAAGAACAAGGCCCTCTGCCTGTGGAGGATGAAAATGATTTTGTTGTACCTATTTCTTCCATTTTCAATGTAACTGATGTACTTTATGATAAGTTCAATGCAATGAAATCCCAGTTTGCTTACTTGTGTGATGTTTATCCTGATAATTCTGTGCATGCATTTAAATCACCATCAAGCATATTTAGCATACATGACACTACACTGCATGAAATCAATATAAGTACAGATGAAAATCCTAAAATGGTACTCATTTCACATGAGCTAAAATCCGAGGAAGAAAGAGAATTAATAAGAATACTCCAAAAACATGTTAAACCCTTCGCCTGGTCATATAAAGACATGCCAGGTGTGGACACAGAAATAGCGGTGCATAAAATCCCAACGGACCCTAAGTTCATACCAGTAAAGCAGAAGTTGAGAAGACTAAGGCCGTAATGGGCTACCCTGGTGAAGGAAGAATGGCCAAACTGATAGATGCCAGGTTTCTCGAAGTGGTGGAGTATACGGAATGGCTAGCCAACATTGTCCCTGTGCCTAAAAAGGATGGAATGGTCAGAGTATGCGTTGACTACAAGGACTTGAATAAAGCATGCCCAAAAGATAACTTTCCACTACCACATATTGACGTCCTAGTTGATAGCGCAGCAAAAGCGGCAATGTATTCCTTCATGGATGGCTTTTCGGGGTATAATCAGATTCTTATGGATGTGATCGACAAGGTGAAAACATCGTTCATCACAGAGTGGGGTACCTTCTGTTACAGAGTGATGTCCTTCGGGTTAAAGAACGCTGGTGCCACTTATCAGAGGGCTGTCACAACTCTATTGCATGACATGATTCATAAAGAAGTCGAAGTGTATGTCGACGATATGCTCGTTAAATCAGCAACCCGGGAGGAACACCCTGTTATCCTGGATAGATTTCTAACACGCATTGGAGAGTACAATTTGCGACTTAACCCCAAGAAGTGCATATTCAGGGTCACATCAGGGAAGCTATGGGGCCATGTAGTCAGCCAGAGGGGTATAGAAATGGACCCAGATAAAATCAAAGCCATCCAAGATATGCCAGCCCCAAAGACAGAAAAGGAAGTTAGATCATTCCTGGGTTCTTTACAGTATGTCAGCCGCTTCATAGCACGGTTAACCTCCACTTATGAACCAATCTTCAAGCTATTAAAGAAAGATCAGCCAGTTGTGTGGGATGACAAGTGTCAGCTGGCATTCAAGAAGATTAAGGCTTACCTGGTAAAGCCACCAGTGTTGAGTCCTCCAATTCCAGGGAAGCCTTTGATTTTGTATTTGGCAGTTGAAGAATCCTCTATAGGGGTAATGCTAGCACAGGAACAAGATGGCAAGAAGGAGTATCCCATCTACTACCTTAGTAAAAAGCTGTTGGAGTATGAAACCAAATACACATTGGTGGAGAAGACATGTGTGGCGATGATTTGGTTGACTAAGAAGCTGTGCCACTATTTCCAATCCTACAAGATACAAGCTGTGGCTAAGGTGGATCCAATGAAGTACCTCTATGAAGCACCCGCATTGGTTGGGAAGTTGTCTAGGTGGTTGTTACTTTTGTCTGAATTTGACATCGAGTACATCACAAAGAAAACCATTAAAGGGCGAGTCGTGGTAGAGTTTCTGGCAAATCAACCCCTAGAATCAGATTACACAGAGAACCTGGAATTCCTTGATGAGCAATTAGCCACGGTAGAAGTGAAAAGATGGGTCATGTGCTTCAATGGGGCAGTGAATAGAAAAGGCACTGGAATCGGAGTACTTATAGCAACACCGGATGGTGAGGTCATTCCTTTATCCAAAAGGCTGATTTTTCCTGTAACCAACAATGGGGCGGAATATGAAGCATGCTTGTTTGGAATGGAAACTTTATTAACCTTAGGGGCAAATGATGTCTTAATTGTTGGTGACTCACTTCTAGTGATCAGGCAAGCTCAGGGTGAATGGGAGCTAAAAAAAGAAGCCTTGCGGCCGTATTTGGAGCTGCTGCAATTCAGAAAAAGTTTATTCGGCCAGTGTGAATTCAGATATGTCCCCAGGGATGAGAATCAGATGGCTGATGCATTAGCAACTTTGTCCTTCACGTGGGAAAATCCAGAGGAAACACAAGTTCAACCACTGGTCATAGCCACTTCTAGACATCCTTGCTTCGAAGTGCACAAAGTGATGGAATTATCAGCTGAAGAAAAACCATGGTTCTTTAACATCCACCAGTATGTTAAGGAGGGTGGGTATCCCGAAGAGGCCAGTGTTGCTGATAAGTTGACATTAAGAAAGCTGGCCAGTCAATTCAGAATCTTCGAGGACAAGTTATACAAAAGAACAGCACATGGAGTCCTTTTAAGGTGTCTAACAGAGCAAGAAGCAGAAAAAGTAATGCAGCAGGTACATGCAGGATCCTGTGGGCCACATATGAATGGACTTGCCATGGCCAGAAAGATCATGAGACAAGGCTATTTCTGGATGACAATGCAAGCAGATTGTATAAGAAAAGTGAAGAGATGTCATGAATGTCAGATCTATGCAGACATTAGTCATCTTCCTCCACTTGAACTTCAGAATCTAGCGTCTCCTTGGCCGTTTTCAGTATGGGGGATAGAAATGATTGGTGAAATTCATCCAGCTGCATCTAATGGGTATAGATTCATAGTTGTGGCAGTTGATTATTTCTCCAAATAGGTCGAAGCAGAATCCTTCACTAATGTTACAGCCAAGCACATGGTCAAGTTCATCCAGAAGAATATCTTCACTCGGTATGGGATTCCTCATCACATAGTAACTGACAATGGAGTACAGTTTCAAGGGGCAATGGCTGAGCTACTTGCAGAACATGGTATTAAACATCATAAGTCCTCTCCATAGAGACCATAGGCTAATGGTGCAGTGGAAGCAGCTAACAAGGCGATAAAGAAGATCTTATCAAAGATGGTAACCACTTACAGAGATTGGGCTGATAAACTGCCTTATGCTCTTTGGGGTTACAGAACCAGTGTCAAAACGCCGATAGGGGAAACTCTTTATGCCTTTGTATATGGAATGGAAGCAGTGTTGCCAGTGGAGATAGAACTCAAGTCACTCAGAGTTGCCCTGGAAGCTCAATTACCAGAGACTGAATGGGTTCAAGCCAAGTATGAACAGTTGGCAGCACTAGATGAAAGGCGACTAAAGGCACTGGATCACCTGTAGATGTATCATCGCAGAATGGCTAGAGCCTATAATCGAAATGTGAAATACTCCAAGCGGTAGTTGAAAGCAGGAGACTTGGTTCTAAAGCAATTAAGGCCTTTAAATGTTGATGTTAGAGGCAAGTTCCGACCCAATTGGGAAGGACCATATGTGGTGAAAAAGGTGCTATCAAAAGGCGCTGTCAGCATTATGGACATGGATGGGAATGAGTTCACCAACCCGATCAACCAAGACAGGCTAAAGCTTTATCATGTATAAAAAAAAAGGAGAGGTCTGCTAGGCTGAAAACTAGAAAAGAGCGGTCTAGGCAAAAGTTGAGACACGAGAGAAAATAATCAGTCGGAAAATCTGAAAAGGACGACTGGTGACGGATTCTGGCTCAGTGTGGAATCTGTACCATTTAGGAACCAACTTGTTTCAAATGTACTCATTTTGACTTCATCAATAAAGTGAAGTGTTTGTTTAAATATATTTGCATGGTTATGACAAACGCACAAACAAAGTTGTCTTGCATAAACACACATTCAAAGAAAGCACTTTGCATTCAACTGATCAATATCATCACATTATTTGGCAAATGAAAATGTATTAAATACGTGCAATTTAAAATCTTTTATCATCCTCTAAAGCCCAGTTCATCTTCCCAAACGAGCAATAAAGGGTCACAACACCATTTTAGTCAAATCTAAAAAAAAAAAAAAAAAAAAGCTCGTTGAGGTGAAAACCGAAAAGGCACCTCAGGCAAAAATTAGAGCGGCCCGCTAAGCTGAAAACCCATATCGGGCAGTTTAGGCAAAAGTTAGGGCATATGAAAAGCTCGCTAAGGCGAAAACCGAAAAGGCGCCTTAGGCAAAAGTTAGAGCGGCTCGCTGGGCTGAAAACCTGATTTGGGCAACCTAGGCAAAAATTAGAGCACTTAAAAAAAAAACTCATAACTTCCCACGGAGGAGGAAAAGCAGAACATCCTCAGTATTCCCCATAGAATTCATCACATTACTCTCCAGCAGAGTTTCGCCCACTATTCCCCAGCGGAATCTACATAAAGAACACCATCAATTATTTTCCCGTAAAGTCGCCATGTTACTCCCCAGTGTAGTCTACACAAAGAACACCACAATTATTTCCCTAGTGGAGCTGTCACACTCTTCCCCAGCGGAATCTGTACAAGGAATACTATGATCATTTCCCCAGCAGTCACCTCACTCCTTTGATAATCACCAAACAATGCCCCAAGAAAAGCAAAATCAACCAGGGATATAACATATCTCCCCAGCGGAAGACAAAAGCGTCAAATAACAGGAAATACATACATGTACATACACATCATCATGCATCCATACATTGCATATATCAATTACTTATCCCCGGCTAGTCTTCATTCTTGATCGAAGGGGCAAAAATTTTTGTTTAAAAATCTCTCGATCAAGGAATGAAGACTTGCCATTTTAAGTGCAGGAATTCATCCCTAGCTTAATACCCTTAGCAAGTCAGCAGATCTGCCTCGAGTAATGTAAACTCGGTATCGGCCCAGATCCGCTCCATCATCCAAGTTCCCCAGTAGATCCGCCTCGAGTAATGTAAACTCGGTATCGTCCCAGATCAGCTTCATCTATTTCCCCAGCAAAGCTCGCCTCCGGTAACCTAGACCCGGTATCGGCCAATCTCTTCATCAAGCTCACCTCGGGTAACCTAGACCCGGTATCGGCCAATCTCTTCAGCAAGTCAGCCTCGGGTAACCTAGACCCGGTATCGGCTAAACCGTAATTCATCCACTCCTCCGCCTCGGGTAACCTAGACCCGATATCGGCTTATTTCCTCCCCAGCATCGCCTCGGGTAACCTAGACCCGGTATCGGCCAATCTCTTCATCAAGCTCGCCTCGGGTAACCTAGACCCGGTATCGGCCAATCTCTTCATCAAGCTCGCCTTGGGTAACCTAAACCCGGTATCGGCCTATCTCATCAGAAGGTTCATTCCAGTGTTCGCGGCGCTTTGATTCGCGCTCTCAAATTCACCATCTCAGATATTATAAACTTGAATCTAGGTGTCGAATTTGATCACGCGAGGGGCAGCTGTAAGCGTCGAGATTTTCATTAAAAAAAATCGAAAAAAAAATCGAAAAAAAAAATTCGAAAAAAAAAATTCAAAAAAAAAGAAAGAAAAAAAGAAAAAAAAAGAAAAAAAAAAGAAAAAAAAAATCGAAAAAAAAATCGAAAAAAAAAATTAATTTACAGTGGTACGACTATAATTACAGTCGTACGACTGTATTATCGGGGCAGGTGCAGAACCCCATACTCATGACATAAGAAAGAGAAGGAGAGGATTTTGGGCAATTAATGCCCGGATTTTGGAGAGAAAATGGGAGAAATCAGAGTAGAAAAAAGGGAAGAAAAGAGAGAGAGAAGAGAGATTGGATTTCTGGTGAAATTTAGAGAGAGAAGGAGAAAAGAGAGAAGGAAAAGGAAGAAGTAAAAAAAAACCACAAAAAACTCATCTTTTCCAATTCTATTTTCTTTAATTCTCGAAATTAGGATTAAAACTTGATAGAAATCCATTAATAAGTTAACTTCACAAACAAATTGAAATTTCGGACTAAAACAATCAGAATCCCAAACATTTTGGATTTTCGGACTCAAGGCTCTCAACTCCAATTCAAGAGGAAAAGTGCAAATTCTTGTGGATTGGAGCGACGCCAGGGGTCAATTTCGACTTGGAGGGACTTCTAAAGGGTAGGCGTCCCATTTCTCTTTAATTTTGCTTGCTTTCTATGTGTTGATTGTGATTTTTCTGCGTTTTTATCTCATTTTTTGTGTTTCTGCTTCTGGAAATCAAGAACAGTCACACGACTGTTCTTGAAATTGATGAACAGTCGTACGACTAGTTTTGATTTCTAGGTGATTTTATTTCCAGCTTGTTTTAAATAAGATTTTGGTGAAATCCTGAATTTTCAACATTTACAGTCGTACGACTGTAATTACAGTCGTACGACTGTAGTTGAGTTTGCACGACTATAATTTATAGTCGTACCACTGTAGTTTCCAGAATCAGAATTTCACCTTTAAAACCCAAAAATTTCACAAAAAAATCCATAAAAATCCCCAAAAATCCCCAAAAATTCCCAAAAAATCCCAAAAAATTAGAAAACCCAAAAAATCATCAAAATGAATTTTGTTGTGTGCATCATGACCATAGGTTCAATTTTCAGTAAAATTGCATTTAGAACAATTCAACAACGGAGACCCGGTTCTCCCGAAAACCGACCCACTTTAAATGTAAAAAAAAACAAATGCATGTAAACAGGTAAAATTGTTTTCAAAAATGATTTTTCCACAAAACCAAAAATACAGGGACGTTTCAAAATATTTTCCAGGTCTAATCGGGCCGGCTAGCCGAGCCAACCCGGTTACCCCCTAAAGGCATGTCCCCAATTCTTGATTTCCCATTCTGTCTATTTGAGTCCAACTTGTGGCGTGTTGTATATATTGTGCTACCCCTCTGTTTTGCAGGTTTTAATTTCTTTTTATTTTTATTTTTAATGTATTTTAATAGATTAAATCATGTATTTAGGCGGTTGTAATTATTTTTAGATTTTCGTGTATTCTAGGCGATTGTATAAGTGAAGTGAGAGTTTTTATTTTTCCATTCGATTTGGTTGTAAGCCAATTAATATTTATTTCTTTTCCTTATTTTTGTATTAAATACTTGTATGCGTGCGCGCTGTATGCCTTTTATATTCAATAAAATTGACTTTAGATTTTGAAATACCATTTGAGAACATTGGCAATATTTATCTTAATTAGACACGAAATAAGGGACTTGTCTGGACCCGAATCTCTGGATAGTGTAGCGACCGTTCGTCCGGTTCAGCTAGATAGGAATTTCCCGGTTGAGCTGAGCCGGGTGGCGACTCTACAATATTCATTGAGACTTAGGTCTCGGCTCTTTTATGCATTAATTCTATTTATTTTCCAAAACCCGTTTTCTATTCATAAAAACCCCACGCGAGGGAGGGGCCCGCCCGAGATCGTGGCACCCCATTCCGAAAGGGAGTCTCGTGTCCCGTCGAAAACGTGTCATCCGCTCACAAGGGCATCATTAGGCTAATCTTTTTTCACTATATCTTTTTATAATGGGTTCTCAAGGGCTATCTTCATCTCTTTCATAATGCAAACAAAGTGCTCTTCTCCATGGTAGTAAGGTAGCTTCAGGAGCTCTAGCTATTTCTCATTTGCTCTTTATAGATGATATCTACTTCTTTATAACAAACTTGGATGCTTGTCAGTAGATTAAGAATAGTCTTCATGGGCATTAGATGGCTTCAGGACATCAAGTGAACTTTCAAAAATCAATTATCGCTTGCAGTGGAAATGTGGACATATATATTAGCAATTATTTCAATGCTCCTTGATGGAAAAATTTGTTTATTTTCTTAGTATGCCTATGTATGTTAGATAGTTTTGACTTTCACCACTCTCTTTTTTTAAGGAGAAAATTTGGAAGAAGATTAACTCCTCAAAAACTAACAGTTATCTATTGGGGGTAAGGAGAAATTAATCAAATATATTCTATAATCAGTACTAGCTTATAGTATATCACTCTTTCATCTTCCAATAGGTTTTTGTGACTCTATTCATCGGTTATTGAATGGTTTTTGGTGGTCAGGGAGAGTTGGAGAAACTATGGCATAAATATTAAGTATTTTAATCCATCTTTATTGGAAACACAATTGTGGTAAGAATTTATGCCCACACACTCTTGTGTCCCATGTTTTCCAAGCAAGATATTTTCTGAGAGAACAGTGTGCTTTATTCAACTCTATCCTCTTGCCTAGTAATGTGCGGAGAAACACTTATTCTATGAAGGAATTTTTCATTTCACAGGTCTGTTGATGTGATGGTAGTGGTGCAAATTTGTCCATCTATTCTAATCTTTGGCTTTTAAGTGTGGATAGTTTTGGTTTGGAACATTTGGTGGATGCTAGGTTGATTTTCTTATCGATCAGTCTCTCCATCAATGAGATATAGAGAAATTAAATGCATTCTTTTCTAGGGCTGATGTGGAGGTAATTTTATCAATTCCTTTGAGATCCCATGTTAGTGTTGATCAATTGTACTAGATGGCGGAGTCTTCTAGATTGTATACAGTTAAAATAGCTTATTGCATTTACTCCTTTATCCATCATGATGATGTGTCTACCTTGAATGTGCTATTGCTTCGTCTTTGGAATCTAGGTAGCCTAAGAAAATAAAGATTTTCTTTTGTTGTGTGATGCATTACTTTCTTCCCACAATCCGAAATGGTATACCAATTTCACCAATGGTATACCAACTATCTCCCTAATAACAGTTTGGTATACCAACTACCATTTTGCACACTATAGTATCCCAACTTCTAGGTGACCTCCCATTGTGGTACATGTGACCTGTTATTGCAGGTTAACTATGCCATGTTAGCACTTTGTTGAATGTCAAATAAAAAAGTAGGACCCACTCTATACATATTTACTACTTTGCCCTCTCACCCCTTTTACTTTCTCTCCCCTCTAATCACACACATTCTCTCAAACCCTAGACTTTTCACAGCCACCACCATAAAATAGCAGAATTAGAGAATGAATGGAGAATGAATAGTTCCATCCAGTTGTGTGCAGGCCACATCTTCTAGCACTGCCGGTGAAGTTGATTTCTTTCTTCTTTGCTGAATTTGAGGCTCTACTGGATTATTCACTCCAGTGCTTTCAAGTCTAAAGGAAGAACCGTATGGCACTCTGGGATGAACCAATGGCTCCATTCCTTTTTTCAACGACCTCTGTTCTGTTTCTTTATCCTTTTCTCATTTACCCGTTTCTGGCTAGTAATGCTCGCTTATTTCCTGCCAAACAGAAAAATCTAGATGCTTTGTAATTTGTTGATTTTCACTCGATCAAACAAGGATGGAAGTTTCAATTAATTAAAGAGACACTTACTTCGGGTTCACCGGTAGGGGTAGAAGGTTTCGTGTCATCATCGGAATGATCTCCAGCGCTACCAGCAACTGCAGCGGTGGCAAATCCTTTTTGTGGAGCTCAAATTTGGCCCAAAGAGAAAGGCCTATAATATCTAGCAGCGATACTGGCGAATCATGAAAAAGGTTGCATACGTGAAAAGTTTTTAGAGAGATTGATTATTAATGGAGAATGAATGTGAGGGTAGAACTAGTGGTGGCTGTGAAAAGTTTAAGGTTTGAGAGAAGGTGTGTAATTAAGAGGGGAGAAAGTAAAAAGGGTAAGAGGGCAAAGTAGTAAATATGTATACAGTGGGTCCCACTTTTTTGTTTGACATTCAACAAAGTACTGACGTGGCATAGTTAACCTATAATAATAGGTCACATGTACCATAATAAGAGGTCACCTAGAAGTTGGGGTACTATAGTGTGCAAAATGGTAGTTGGTATACCAAACTATGATTAGAGAGATAGTTGGTATACCATGGGTGAAATTAAGCCCCAAAATATCATTATAAGACATGCAGTTATATCTTGCTTATGCTCTTTGTGTGGTCTCGAAGCTGAGAATATGAATCACTTATTCCTAAATTGTTAAAGTATGCAAAATTTTTGGGGTCTCTCTTTGTTCCTAGTGGCTATCTTTGAGAAGCCATTGTTGATTGAAGCTTGTATCTCTTGATGGTCTTCTTTTCCTAATGATGATCTTTCCTTCATTTTAACATTATATTAGGTTCAATGGTTTGCACATAATACATGGTTTCACGACAACAAGCTTCTAATGGGGAGGCCATGGTGCGAATGGCTAAAGTTACACTAGATCAGTAAAGGTTTTCTCATTATTTGATAAATCCCAGGGGCTATAAAGCTCTTCTTGGTAACCCCCTTCTGAAGGCTTTATGAAGTGTAATGTTGATGATGGTATTTTAACCAACAGTACAAGGGTTAGTTTTAGTGGTTGTGCTCGTTCTTCAAGTGGTCATTTTATTATTGCCTTTTATGGTACACTCCCTGCTATCCATGGTTTTATTTTGGCTGCGAGCCTTTATATTAAGGAGGCCCTTTCTTAGCTCAATGCAAAGAATTTCTGAAATATGATTCTAGAGCTCAATTATTAGATAATGTATCATGCCCTTCTTGGCGATTTCCCTACCAACTTATAGTTTGGGTCTATTGTCCAAGATTGCAAGTTTTTAACTTTAGATTTTGATAATTGTAAGCTTAATTGTGTTCGTAAGTAGTTGAATGCTACAGCTTACTATTTAGCTAAAGCAATTTCTTTATATGTTGTGTTTGGTGAGTGATTTGATATTCTTCCAAGTTGCATTGTTCTAGTTTAATGAAATTCACCTATTTAAAAAAAATTAAGTAAACAAAAATATTTCAAAGATATAAAATTAGGACTAGAACTATATAAACATAAAAAGTTGAGTATAAAAAACCTAATGCCGTCCCTTCCCTTCCAGCAGCCTCCCCTACCAAAACCCTTTACCGCCGCCAGCACCTCCTTCCGCGGGCCTCCACCCAACCTCCACTAAAACATCATCCCATATCCTCGTCCTTAACCCAGTCACAGCCAATCCATCACACTCAAAAACCTAACTTTTCCCTTCAACCCTCTATCGTGTATTTTGAAGATTTTCCTGAAGGATGGTCCATCCAGAATCTCAACAAGCTATTTATTTCGTATAATATCCACGGTCTCATCTCTTTGGCAAGGAAGAAGAATGTCAGGAAACTATGTTTTGGCTTTATACATATACACCAAGACCTGAGTATTGTGAATGTTATTACTGCTATTAACAAGATTTCCATTGGAGCTAGGAGAGTGCGTGCGTTTCAGGCACGTTATCGCAAGAAGCAAAATTCCTTTCCATCTAATCAGTAGATTATTAATCGCTCAAAACCCACACCTGCTCCCAAATCAAGACCGGTTTTCAAGCCTGCTCACAGGGATGATTGCTCTTGTGTTTCAGTCACTCAACACTCTGCTCACAGGGATGATCGCTCTCATGTTTCAATCACTCAACACACTCAAGCGGTTAAACCAAAAACCTTTCTCCCCAAAGAGAATATGTCCACCCCCCTTTGGAATAACTGTTCCTGTATTGTGATTATGCATGATATCAAGTTTTTGATTGTTTTGAAACGGACTATTAAGGAGAAGAACTATGGTTTTAGGAACATTACTCTATTGGGAGATTCATCTGTGCTTATTTCCTTCTTTTCAAAGGAGGCTTTGGAGGCTGTTATGTAGTCGGATTGGTTGTCTTTGAACGACATTATTCTTCAAGTTCAGCAGTTTAACCCAATTACAACTCCATCTCATCGTTTAACTTGTGTCAATATTATGGGGGTTCCAATAAATTATTGCAATACATCCTTTATCGAGTTGATTATGTCTGATTTTGGAGATATCATCGGGATCCATAAGGATTTTGTTGATGGAAACTGATTAGATGTTATTTCTTGCTTGGTTTCAACGAAAAAGAAATTTCTGAATGAGCAGGTTCTTGTTAATATTAACGGTATGGAAGTGGTGCTGGAGATTATTGAAAATATCGTTTCTTGTGATAGTATAGAATCGAAGTTTGCTATTGTCTCGGTTTCTCTTTTTAATGAAATTCCCTCAAAGTCGATGGAAGAGAGAATTCCAATTTCAGAAAATTCAGTTGCTCCTCAATTAGTTCAACCTGATTTTGCTCAGAATCAGCCTATTCTAGAGTTGCTGCCTGCATCTGATGCATCTGATTTCAAAAGAAAAAGGTCGGGCAGTGTTAATTGATGGGAATATTGGGTCTATTGTCAGTTTATCTTCGAATGGAGATCGCAGTATTGACATCGAAAACACAAATAATAGGAATTGGAACAATTTTAATGCAGATCCTTGTTCATCATCTGAGGATGAAATTGAGGGAACCTGGCAGGTGGGTAGTGCCATCGGGATCTTTAATGAAAAAGATAGAGCTGTTATCAAGGGACGTATCGAGGAACTGATCAAAGTTGCTTGAACCTTCTGCTTTTTCCAGGTTTAAATTTTGTCTCTATGCCTTTAAATTTTGCATTTTGGAATTGTCGAGGGGGTTTCAGAAATACAGCTAAACAAAAACTTATCCGTTCTTTGATCAATAGAAAAGGATTGCATTTTTTTGGCTTTTCAGAATCTAAAGTTGATATGATTGAGAATTTTTGTTTGAGAAATATTTGGGGATACTCGGATTTTGATCATGTTTTTTCTCCGTCGATTGGAGCAGCAGGGGGTTTGATCTTATGTTAGAAATCTAGATTGATCAATTACACTTTAGGGATTCGAATGACAAATGGCTGCTTGTTCAGTGTGTTAATCTGGACATTGACATTTTTGTTCTTCTTGTTTATGCTCTGAACGATTGGGCTGATAGAGCAATTCTTTGGAGCAACATTCTTCCTATCATTTCTCCTTTGCCACAGGTGATTGTTTGCGGAGATTTTAACGAAGTTCTCAATCCAGATGAGAGATCAAATGGCACTTTAACAAATTCTATTAGACATTTCCAAGATTTTGTCAACAAAGGGGAGCTTCATGACATTCCCATTCAAGGCAGGAATTTCACTTGGCATAATGCCTCCTCTTTTTCAAAGATCGACAGGGTCTTAGTCTCTTCCGAAATTACAAGCCTCTGGCCTCTCCATTCAGCTTTTTCTTTTGATTCAACTCTCTCGGAGCATCTTCCGATTATTTTTAAATCCTCAATGGATTTGTGGGGGGGCCCGAAACCTTTTAGATCATTAAATTGCTGGTGGGATGATTCAAGTTTTTTCCCTTTTGTTAAGGATTCTTGGGAGGAGATTTGTTCTAGAGATCAGGATTGCTCGCTCTCTTCAAAGCTGAAATTTTTGAGAAGCAAACTATCAGACTGGCACAGGAACAATTTTGGGAATGTAGAAAATTCCATTGCTTCTTTAGAACATCAGATACTTGAACTTTCTTCTGATCGGTATCCACGGCCTTTATCAGATAATCAAAAAGTCGTATTGGCCTTTTTAAAAGCGGAATTGTGTGCGAAGAGAAGACATTTCGAATTGATTCGTCACCAACAATCGAGATTGAATTGGAGCCTTCTGGGAGATAACAATACAACTTTTTTCCATAGAACTGCTTCAGCTAGATTCAGAAATAACAGAATTTCTGAAATTTCCACGGATATGGGATCGGTCACGAGTCCGGAAGCAATCAAGGAGTGCATTTTCATATTTTATAAAAATCTCTTTAGGAAGCAGACCTCTGTTCCCTTTAACCTGGATTCTTTAAACTTCTCAAAGGTTCCTGATGATCTAAACAGAGGTTTAATTACTCCTTTCACTGAAGAAGAGACCTGGGAAGCTGTGAAAGCTTGTGGAGAAAATAAGGCCCCGGGCCTAGAGGGTTTGAATTTCTTCTTTTATAGGCGTGCTTGGTGTATTTTCAAATCTCAAATTCTGAAGGTCGTAGATTCTTTCTATCATCACAGCTCCCTTCCTGCTGCCCTTAAATCCTCCTTTACAGTTTTGATCCTTAAGTTAGCGGGAAGTTCCTCTATCAAGAATTTTAGACCAATTTCTTTGATCCATGGGGTTTATAAAATTATTTCGAAGATGTTATCTCGTAGACTTCAGCATGTCCTTCCTCATATTATTTCGGGGTTGTCAATTCGCTTTTGTTAAGGAAAGGAATATTCATGATTGTTCCTTTTTGGCGTCGAAAATTGTTCACAGTCTTAGGAAAAGAAATCGGCCATCATTTATTCTCAAATTGGATTTCAATGAGGCTTTTGATAGCATTTCTTGGGATTATTTACATTATGTTTCAGTGAGCCTTGGTTTTTCACACACTTGGAACAATTGGATGAAAGCTTACAGGTCAAATTCATCAACTTCAGTTCTTGTTAATGGAAATCCAATTAAACCTATTTATCTTCGAAGAGGTGTGAAACAAGGAGACCCATTGTCTCCTTTTTTGTTTGTAATTGCTATTGAGGGGCTGAAAAAGTTGATTGACAAAGCCAGGGAGTTGAATATCCTTTCGGGTTTCCACTCTGATATGGATTTTCCAATTCCTCCTATTTTGCAGTTTGCGGACGATACTATTTGTTTCCTTCCAGCAGCTATGGATGAGATTTCTTCTTTTGTGCGTAGTCTGCGTTGTTTTGAAATCTTCTCGGTTCGAAGAGCTCTCTTATTGGTTTGGGTGTTAATGAGTCTTTGACAGAACTTTGTGCTTCAAAATTGGGCTGCAAAATTTCTGAACTTCCAATTAACTATTTAGGTGTGCCTTTAACTTTTAAAAAATTAAGAAACCGAGATTGGGATCCCCTCATTCAGAAATTTGAAACAAAGTTGGCTTTATGGAAAGGTTCTTGTCTTTCATATGCCGGGAGATTGACCTTGATTAAGTCGGTGTTATGTAGCCTTCCGGTATACCTACTGTCAATTTTCAAAATTCCAAAAGAAATATCAAGGATTATCGAGAGCTACATGAGGAATTTCCTTTGGAAACGAAATGGTTTCGAAAAGGGGCTGAATAAAGTGAGTTGGAATTCGATTTGTAAACCATATTGTCTCGGGGGGCTGAATGTTCACAAGCTTTCTGACAAGAACATTAGTTTGCTTTTTAAATGGATTTGGAAAACTAGATCTCGAGAGGAGAATTCTCTTTGGTACAATTTTTGTGTGCTTCGTAATGATATGGGTGATTGGAACACTTTAAGAGACTGTAATTTTCGAAATGTTTCTCCAATTTGGAAGGGGATTTTATTGACTTGTGTCAAGAATGATAGAGTGTGGGAGCTGTTCACTAATGCTGTCCGCTTTCAGGTCAGAGATGGCACTTCTACAAATTTTTGGAATGATATATGGTCGGAAACTTCGCCTCTCCGTCAGCGCTTTCCTGCTCTCTTTTCACTGGCTTCGAATAAAATGGCTATAGTGGCTGACTTTTTTATCAGATAGCGACTGTCAGGGGACGTCCGTTATGGGTCAGATCTTTACGCAGCTACCATCGTGCTCAACAGCAGGATTTAGTAGCTCTTCTCCCGAGTAATCTAAACCATGGTGTGCAGGATATTGTGTCTTGGTCGAAAGGTTACAGCCCAAACTTTCTTTACATGTCAGTTTCCTTCATTTGGGGACTGTTTGATCTCGAAAACTGCTGCCCAGAATCTGCAGTTTTTTTGGCTATTCAAAGTGCAAAGGTGCTCCCTAAGGTTAAGTTCTTTATGTGGGTTTTAGTGCATAGACGATTGCCTACTCGTCTTTTCTTAGCCCATCTCAATATCTTGCAATTGGAAGAGGCTATTTGTATCTTTTGTTCCGATTTTGAGTCGTTGGATCATATCATCATCCATTGTGCATATAGCTTTAAGATTTGGATGGAGTTGTTCTATTGGTTAAATCTAAATTTTGTCATCCCTAATTCGGCAACTGATTTTTTTTGGCAATGGATTGGTTGCTTTAAAGGCCTAGTTCAGAAGAATTTTTGTTCAGCTTTGTGGATGACAATTAGTTGGAGCTTGTGGAAAAGAAGAAACAGAGCCATTTTTCAAAACGATTCGGATTCAGAAGATATTTATTCAATTGTATCTATCTTTCGTGGTCCTATGTAAAAATTAGAACTATGAATTTTCCTTTTTCGCCTACTGATGTCATTGTAAACCCTATGGATCTTCTCTTGTAATTCTTTTGACCTTTCCTCAAGGTATTTTAATATATGTTCTTTCGGGTTTGGCCGGGTCGGATCCTAATTGTGCCAACCTAGTTGGGATGATTAGTCTCGTCCTTGGACAAATCTGTTTTCCTTTCAAAAAAAACTATATAAACATAAAATTAGATATAGAGCTATATAAAATTATATATATACCCAAACTTTTAATATCTAATATATCATATGAATAACATTATAAAAAATCATTTTGAAAAAAATTATCAAGTTTCGTAATAGATTTATTGTTAGTTTAAAGATTTTATATTATATTAATTAAAAAAATGATTATACAAATTTAAGAGAATGAATAACATCAAATTTTTTTATTTATATAATTGTACAAATGTAAAAATATTGGTGCATGTGTATATACTACAAAATTTTATTAGAAAGATTATAATTAAATTTGAAAATTTACAAGAAATCAAAGATTCAGTACCAAAAATTTTGCTACTAAAAATATAAAATTTGTTGCCATAACATTAGGGAGCAATAAAAAAAAAGTTGTTATTGTATAGTTGTGACTATATTTATTTGCAACAAAAATATGATGTAATTTTGTACTAAATGAGCTTATTGTTGCTAAATGTGCTTTTTGGCAGTAAAATTTATTTTGCTTTTATATCTAACATCTTTTGTATTGAAAATTAAATGACAAATTTTTTACTTATAATGAAGAATAATTTTGTATTTTCGAATGCAAAAATAAATGAAATCACTAAAGAGTTGATTGAAACAAAACCTAATTACTATGAATTTTTTTCAAGTTGACGACAAATTATCTAATATACTAGCAAATAGAAATTAGGCAAGATTTGGTTAAAGGTTCATTAACTTATTTTAAGTAGTATGATACCTAAATACAAGCATAGGGGTGTCAACATAAATCGTGGCACATCAACACGATTCGTGTGACAAGCAAATTTCGTAAATTAGAGTTCATGTTATGTGGATTAGTGTCGAAAATAGGTCGATATGTTTAATAAACATTCATGTTAGTGTTGACCTTATATGTATTGTCCGAGTAGATCAACACGACATGAACAAGATATGTCAATCCATTTTGATACCCTAGACATACATTCCACATTAATTTTAATGAAAAGGGTTATAGTTAAAACAAAAGAAGATAAAATTATTTAACAGAAATGTATAAACTAAAGCAGATTCCAATTTCTGGTTGTGGCATATTTAATAAGGGAAAAAGCAGATTCATAATAAGTAGAGAAAAGAAAAGTTGAACCACTCGTGCTGTGGAAACAATGAACAATGATTAGTAGTTAGGTTACCCTACAAAATAAATTAAAATATGATGAGATATGCAATGGGTGGATAATATAAAATTTGTTAAGATGGGTCAGCTTCATATTTCCCAAACGACAAAAGAACCTTTTATTTTGCCCCACGATTGGGTTGGTTTTGGTCACAGCAAAAATCCAGAGAAATTAGAAAATACTCACTTCGCTAGAAAGTTGCTAAAGTAAGGGAAAGGATTAAAGACAGTTTTACCCTTATCCTCCATGAAATGCTCTTTGAACCTTAAACTATTGGAATGGAACATTCACCTTTTGTAATATTACAATTAAGAGAAATTAAGAAACTACAAAATATACTATAGTTTTATAAAACCAACAAAAACTATATAATATTTAGTTAAAACTAGTGATACAAGATGCATTGCATTATATTATAACGTGACATTCGCCCAGATTATGATATTATAGGAGATAAATGTTACATTTCAATAGTCCAAAGGATGGAAGGATATTTTATGAATGGCACAGTAGGTGAAAATGCATTTAATTGGAAGAAAAAATCTCCAACTTCATCAGTAACTGTGTAGGGTATTATGACAAAAAATGTGTAGGGACTATAAAATTATTCATGCTATCATCACGACAACAACCTTAATTATGTCCTCTCTTTAGGACAAAAGAATAAGATAGCCATTAAGGCATTAATTCCCATTGTCCCACCATGAAATGATTATTAATTTCTGGGAAATGAAGGTTAATTCTCTTAAGCTTTTGTTAGTTATATATATATATATATATATATATATATATATATATATATATATATATATATATGCTCCATCTCACTACAAAGTTTTGTTATATCAGAAAAATTTAGTGGTTGATGTAGTTGAACATGCCACTAATAATCTTAGACAAATAAGAATCTTCTAGACTTAATTATTTCTTTTTTTTTAATTGGATCCGGTTTATCAATTTGAGATTGCTCAAAATATTTTTTAAATGGTATCTTCCCCAATTTAGGTGTTTATATATACCAAAAGTGAGATAGATTTTAGGTTTTGTGAAAACTCTCCTTAATTGTGGGGAGAGAATAACTTGTATATATATAGGTGCTTTACAAAGGGAAATTACAAGAAGAGTCCTATACAAATTATAATTTGACAATTATATACAATATAATATAATATACTCTATTACTCCCCCGCAAGTTGAGCTGGGATAGAAACCACAGCCAACTTGTCTCTCAATACTTGGAACCGGCGACGGGGAAGAGGCTTGGTGAGGATGTCCGCGATCTGATCATCTGTAGAGATATACCGAACTAACAACTGTTTGGAGGCCACCCTTTCACGAACAAAATGGAAATCAAGTTCCAAATGCTTAGTGCGGTTGTGAAAAATTGGATTGGCCGTGAGGTACGTAGCACTAAGATTATCACACCATAGGGTAGGAGCTTGAACAAGAGGAAATCCAATTTCCACAAGAAGCATACCTAACCAGGACAACTCAGACGTAGTGGTGGCCAAGGCACGGTACTCGGCCTCCGTCGAGGAGCGGGAAACGGTACGTTGCTTACGTGATGCCCAAGAAATCAAGTTTGTACCGTGATAAACACCAAAGCCAGAAGTCGACCGCCTATCATCAATATCCCCTGCCCAGTCAGAATCAGAAAATGCATTAAGTTGAATCTGCGGTTGAGGTTGAAACCGTAACCCATAAGCAGCCGTGGCCTTAAGATACCGGAGAATCCGCTTCAGAGCTTGCCAATGAGACTGAGTAGGAGCATGCATGTACTGAGCAACTTTGTGGACAGCAAAGGCAATATCAGGACGAGTGATGGTTAAATATTGCAAACTACCAACTAGACTCCTGTATGCCGTGACATCAGGTGAAGGAGCACCGGAAGCTTGAAGTCGATCCGTGGAACTAGCAGGAGTGTCAACCGGTTTGGAAGCAAGCATGTTGGCCTTAGACAACACATCCAGAACATATTTTTGTTGGACCAAGAATAGAGAGCCGGCATGCCAAGTCATCTCAATCCCCAAGAAATATTTAGCAGACCCCAAATTCTTGATAGCAAATTGTGACTGAAGATAAGAGATCAAAGAAGCCGACTGACCTGGATCATTGCCCAAAACCAGGAGATCATCAACATATATCAAACAGAACAAAATATAGGAACCCTTCCGCAGAAAATACAAAGAGACATCAGCCCGAGAGCAAGTGAAACCATAGGCCGTAAGTGCATGTGTAAGGCGTCTGTGCCACATCCTGGGCGACTGCTTGAGCCCATATAAAGATTTACGAAGGCGACAAACATGAGTAGGACAAGACTTATCTGTGAAACCAGGAGGCTGAGTCATAAATACAGGTTCATCGAGATCCCCATGTAAAAACGCATTTGAGACATCCAAATGAGTGATGGACCAGGAAAATGACACTGCAAGAGAGAGAAGTAACCGAATAGTGGTTGGCTTCACTACTGGGCTAAATGTATCATGAAAATCCATACCCGGGCGCTGATGAAGCCCCTTGGCAACTAAGCGAGCCTTATACCTTTCAATAGAGCCATCCGCTTTGAGTTTGGTCTTGAACACCCATTTACAACCAATGACATTGTGAGCACTAGAAGCCGGAACCAATTCCCAAGTCCCATTCGAAACCAAGGCAGAAAATTCCTCAGCCATTGCTTGGCGCCAATGCGCACTCTTAGACGCCTCAGTGAATGATGTGGGGTCAACTGGTAACACAGAGGTATTAAACATCTTCGGAGGTGGAGGCAATTTTCCTGTTTGTTGCCGAGTAACCATTCGGCGAATTGGAGGTGACACCGGAGCCTCAGGACTGGGACAAAGAGCAGCAGAGGAGGTGGGAGCATTATTCGCAGCCCCCCTTAAATCAACAATGAGGGGAATGCCGGGTGAATTATCTAGGGTAGGAGAGGGTGTATTAGGAAGGTCTCGGGTTGGAGAAGTGAAGGGAGAAGGGTCATTGGCGGGAGCGTTATTTGGTGGGTGGAGTGCTAGTGGGTGACGGGTAGCGGTAGTGGGGGCTGATCGAGTTAGAGAGGAGGGCTCGGTGGGGGCTGTAGATGTGTGGTGAGGCCGTAATGAGGTGGCTGGAAAAATTTGGCAAGACGGTAGGCACGTGTTGGAGGGAGGCGGATCATGGAGAACGGAGCTGCACAAGTCCTAAAATGGGAACACCTGCTCATCAAAAATAACATGACGTGAGAAGAAAAATTTTTTGGAGACAGGATCAAAACAGCGATAGCCTTTATGAATTTTACTATATCCCAAAAAGACACATTTACGAGAACGACAATGAAGTTTATTGGAGGAATATGGACGCAGCCATGGATAGCATAGACAACCAAACACACGAAGCATAGAATAATCTGGATGATGACAAAATAAAGTGTAATACGGAGAAGACATATTCAGCACATGTGATGGCATACGATTTATTAAATACACAGCTGTATCAAAGGCATATGTCCAAAAATTCATAGGCAATTTAGCACCATTTAACAAAGAGAGACCCGTTTCGACAACATGACGGTGTTTTCGTTCCGCTGCCCCATTTTGTTCAGGGGTATACGGACAGGACATACGATGTTGGATACCATGCTCAGCTAAGTATGATTTCATAGCAACAAATTCTCCCCCGCCATCAGATTGAAAAATTTTGATGGGGCGACCAAAAAACTTTTCAACAACAGAACGAAATTTAACAAATGTACTGAGCACTTCAGATTTATACCGTAGAAAATAAATCCAACAATACTTACTAAAATGATCATAGAATAGAATATAATAAAGAAAACCATCATCAGATTCAATCGGGGCAGGACCCCATAAATCAGAACAAATTAAATCCAATGGTCCATCAACAACAGTATCAGAAACAGGAAATGGTAATTTATGACTCTTACTGACCGCACAACTAGAACAAATATTGCGATCACGACTAGACAAAAAATTAATATTATTAGTACGAAGAACATGACGAGTGATCGGAGCAGCAGGGTGTCCAAGACGCGCGTGCCAGGTAGCCAAAGAAGTGAGGTGCGACCGGACCAGGGGTGGAGCACCGGGAGAGATAGCATATAGACCATTTTTATTCTGGCCGTGAAGTATCACCTGTTTGGAATTCAGGTCCTTCACAACAAAAAAAGAATCAAAAAACTCAACAGAAACATCGTTAGCACGGGTTAGAGCACTAATAGAAATTAAATTGGACTTGGACTCAGGAACATGTAAAACTTGAGATAATTTTAAAGGAGTAACGGAAGTGGACAGCAAAGAAGACCCAATGTGAGCAATAGAGAGACGGGAACCATTACCTAGATGAACTTCTTCGGGTCCAGAGTATTCGGAATGCAGGTTAAGTTGTCCCAAATCCGAAGTAAGGTGGTGTGTAGCTCCGCTATCCATGATCCACTGTGGTTCGGTTTGGTTAAGGGTAGTGTGGTTGGAAGTGGGCGGGTTGTTGTTCCTTGAGGAATTAAATTTTGGAGAGGGGCATTGGCGTGCATAATGACCCATTCCTCTACAATTATGACAAGTAACGGTTGCCACATCAACTGGAGCAAATTGACTCTGCTGTCCCTGCTGTGGGCGTGTAAAATTAGGCCCATAAAATTGATTTTGACCAAAAAATTGCTGCTGCTGATGTCCAGAAAACGGCTGCTGCTGATGCCGTCGAAAACCATGGCCATTTTGGCCATTCTGTCCTTGCTGGTGGCGTCCACGGCCCCTGCCTCTACCACCTGAACCGCCTGTACTGGGCTGTCTTGCCGTATAATGGGCTGCCGGAGTATTCAACTCTTCCGTCAGCATTTTTTCTTTCTTTAAATGACGTTCCTCCGTCAACAAAAGTCCAAACAAATCATCAAATGCAATTGAACGTGAACCAAAAGTTCGACACACATCTCTAAACGGTCCTCTAAGACCATCCAACACTGCATCTACCAAATCTTCCTCAGACACAACATATTGTAAGGCCGCTAAGCGATCCACAATTAACTTAGCGCGTTGCATATATTCTGAAATTGACTCTGTATTTGATTTAACCAATGAATGTAACTGTTGCGTCAAATCTCTAACTTGCGCCCTAGACCCCGACGCATATGTATTCTCCAATTTTAACCAGGCTTCACGAGCCGTCTTAACACCAATAATTTGTGGAAGAATTGAAGGAGAGAGAGAATTAAGGATCCAACTTAATACCTGTTGATCTTTCTAAAACCAAAGTTGAAAAACGGGATTGATGTCATTATTGGCAAGTCTCTCTGCTGGAGTGGCTGCCGTCCCATCTACATGGTTGATCAAGCCGCACCCCGCGAGCATTGGCATGATGAGGGTTCTCCATAGAACATAGTTATTAGGGTCTAATTTTAAAGGCAGCTGATGGGAGAAGATAGGAGTTGCGGCGGCACCTAGGGAAGAGCCGGTGGAGTCGGCTACGGTGGAGCTGTGGGCTGAAGCGGTGGAGGCCATGGCTACCGAAAGAAGAAGAGAAGAAGAATGAAGGTAGGGGCGGCTAGGGTTTGGGCGGTTAAGCCAAGTAGGGCTCTGATACCAAGATAGATTTTAGGTTTTGTGAAAACTCTCCTTAATTGTGGGGAGAGAATAACTTGTATATATATAGGTGCTTTACAAAGGGAAATTACAAGAAGAGTCCTATACAAATTATAATTTGACAATTATATACAATATAATATAATATACTCTATTAAAGTGGGAGTGGAAGTATTTACTGCTAAAGCCAACAGGTGCATCGACCGAATATTTTTAAGATATTTGGTTCAACATGAAGATGATCAAACCCTCTCATAAGAACTCACAACCATATGCCGGATAAGAAGTCTGATCTGAAAGTCATTAATTCATATAGAAGCTAGAAAAGTGTTTCTCAAATAAATAGGAGATTATACAACCTTTCCTGAACAGAAATGTTTGTTTAAGTAGGAGACTAATTTCTACTCGTGCCTTAAACAGGAGACATGCATTTTAAATGAAAATTCAATTCCTAAAGAGACAAGAAAGGTTCGATTGTTTTAGTGAGACTAGGAGTTTCTCTTGCCTATATAAAAGGTTAAGCCTCTATAGGTTTATCACATTTTCTTTCAATGCTAGAGTTTGAAAATCATTATTGACTTACTGCATTGGAGTGTCTCCAGCTAGAATATGTCACTCTCTCTTTTGTAGTGTTTTAATTGATAAGAAGATCTGACCCCACAAGTAAAGAACTTCTAATACAATCAGATAGAATTTTTCTCGAAAACATCTACAACATTAATTATTTTTTTATTCAATCCGGCAAATTTAACAAAAACAATTAAAAGTAGGCATATATATCTAGTCACTGGGAAAGTTTAAAAAATAAAAAATAAATTTTATTACTACGATGCGATATTTTTATTATTATACATTTAGAAGGTATAATAGGTTAGCCTGTCAAAAAACCCTAGCCACCATCTCTTTTCTCCCAAAAGAAAACATCTCTAAAGTTTCAACTTTTAAGGAGGACGAAAGAAGCCATTCTTCCTTCTTCCTCCTCCATATTCCTCTTCTTCCTCATTTATGTCCTTTCGTATTTTTGTTTAGATTCGAGTGATTTAATTGAAAATACCTCGTTAAAGATTGATTTATAAGTGTTAGATCAACATCTTTGTTTAATTATCTACTCGATTTACATCCTTTCAAGTCTAGCACAACGAGCGGAAGCATTTTTTTCTGTCAAAGACCTTCAATCATGGTCAGTGTATTTTATTAAAATGATCTTTGTATATCTATTTACTCGGAAGGATTATAGCGTTGAAAATTCTGTTGCAATTGTTATCCTGTAATGATGAATCGATCGACAATGGTTGAATTTTTTTATGATCTTAGTTTTTATTTTTTGTTTCTACCCTCTATGGATTTATTTTTGCCCTTTGTAGTCTTTTTTTCCCCGTTTGCGAAATTTGTGATTTAGGTTTAGTTTGGATTATGATGGAGATTTTTTCCATTTTTTCTTGATGCATTATTTCCTTATTGAAATAATATATGCTTTATTAAAAAAAAAAAAAAAAGGGGAAGGTATAATAAGTTGGTTGTGTAAGGCAGTTGTAATTCAAAAGGAAGGGCAAATTGGCTTTTTAAAATCTTTGGTGGATAGAAAGTTTACTTTAGACATAGGGAGAGAGATAAATTCTAATAATGAATGTTGATATTTGAAAATGAGTGAATGCAGCCAACAATGTTGATTAGTTTAAACAAATCAACCACAAATAATTGTTCTCTCTTTAATTAAAGATGAATTACAATAATAGGTTCACAGATAATACAGTATAGTAAAAACACTCACAATGATATTAGTGATGTATGATTATGCTACAATATTGTTGATCGTCTGAATATCATATGTAACTGCATATCAATGTATAATGTTGATGTTATGCAAGTAGTAAAGAAGAAATTCAAACACGGAGGACTTATAAAAGGTCCGGTCTTCTTGCCTACTCCTCTCTCCAACATGACATCATTATGGAAGTTTTCAATTCACTATAAACTTTTTCAATTCAATCCCCTTTTTTTCAATGCTGTTGTCCTAAGTACAAAGTACCCGTTTTGCAGTGCTATGACAACATATTACTTAACAACTAAATACTCAATAGAAAATTTTATTTGAGATGCTTTATAATGTTGAAGAAAGATTAAAAACTATGAAGTGCAAATTTTGATTCTATAAGCTCTCTTTCTTCTTTAATTTGGTGGATCTTCAATGAAGCTTGAAGTAGATTATATAGACTTCTCTTCATATGAACATTGAAGTAGCTGTTTATAAAAGAACTTTTTAGTCATTTCTTTTATTTTTGTTTATAAAAGAACAAAATTACCCTTAGTTATAGATAAAAGTTTATTTTTTAGTTTTTAAATTTAATTAAATATTTATAATAAATTTTTTTTGTAGTATACACACATGCAATAATATTTCTATACTTTTATATATTAATTATAAAAATAAAATTATTTATATTATGTACTCTCTTTAATATATATTATTATTTTTTAAGTTTAATATAATATCTATAAAATTAACAATAAATGTTATTATGAATCTTGTTATTTATTTTAAAATAATATCTTTTTGTTTATTAATGCTCTTAATAAGGTATATTAGAGATGAAAATTTTGAATTTATAATTTTATATTGTTCTAATCGTAATTTTATATTGTTTCGAATTTATAGTTTTATATAATTCTACTCTTAATTTTGTATTTTTAAAATATTTTGTATCTAGTTATTTCAATAAAACAACCTCTTTGTCAAGAGTTTAGTATATAATTATATAAAATTTAATAAATTAATTAATATTAGTAATATTATTAATATTAGGATTATGTGAGGAAAAATATAAAATAGAAAAATGATATGTTTTATTATTATAAAATAGAATAAAGTGTAATTTTGATTTTATTAGTCTAATTTGACTTAAAAGGGTTAAACAGTTGGTATTGATAAGATTTAGAAACTATAAAATTATCATGTGGACATTACTAATATAATATATAAAAATATATATTAATAAATTGTTTGTATATAAAGAAAAAACAAATCTATGGATCCATTAGTTCTCTCAAAATATTCCACAATCATGGAGAGGGGAAGACGGAGAAAAAAAAAAATACAATCCATGAGAGAGAGAGAGAGAGAGAGAGAGAGAGAGAGCTAATTAAGTATTGTAATAAATTGAATAGAGTTGGAATTTATTCCTGGTGTATAGACATATAAATTGAAGGAAGTTATACAGTATACGAAGGGAGTTGGAGAAAAATGCAATGAGGAATGTTGTTTAATTAATATGTATACGTGGAAAGAAAAAAGGAAAAATATGCACTAACGACGGTTTCGTTCCTGCGTTTTTAAAATTTTCTCTTTAGCTCTTGTTATTTTAAAGTTACTTTTTTGGTCTCTATCTTTTATGAATCATATATAACTGGATTATAATTGATCATTTTCTCTCTAGACATCAATTATAATCTAGTTGGATATGATTTAGTAGAAAACAAATGGCCAAAAGGGCAACTTTGAAATAACATAGCTAAAAGGGTAATTGATTGATAGAACAGGGACTGAAAAGATTTTTTACCGCGGATATATATATGGTACTTGTTTAACGAGTGAAGGTGACCTTGATAGGCAAACCTTTAGGAAAATCGACGAAAGGGTAAGCAAAAGCTTGATCACGATCAGCTAATTCCCAGTTGAAATTGAGGACCAAATGATGAATGAAAATTGCCATTTCTAGTTTTGCCAATTCTGATCCAGCACATAGTCTTGGTCCTCCCCCAAATGGCATGAAGCTATAATTCATCTTCCCACTATTTTCCTGTATCATGACAAGAACCATAATAATTCAGTATCCATCTTACTCATTTTCATACAATAATGAACCAGTAAATTGAAATGATATTCACCACTGTCATGAAAATTTATTCTGTATCAATGAAGTTACCAATGAAGTTACTTAACATTTATTCTAGTGTCAATAAAATCATTTTTACCTTAATTTATTGAAATTTAGCATTTAAATGATGACGCGGCAAATTTACACCAGATCTGACCTATCACCACGTTGTCACATCAACTCCAACCAATAAAAAACTGATACGTGTTATCTATATGGCACCCACATGTACAACAATCGGGAAAAAATAAAAAAGTATCAAAATTGAAAATTGGTTGGAGCTTACGTGGTGTCGCACGAGTAGATTATATTTAGACTTGACTTGTCACATCATCATTTCGGCGCTTAAAACATGAATGATGGGGCGAAAGTGACTTTGTTGATATTGGAATGAAAGTTTAGTGATTTTATTGACAAAAATTAAATTTCCACGACTTTAAATGTATAGACCGTAAACTTTAGTGAACTTTGTGTGTAATTTATCTCTAATCAACCTACATACAAATTCATATATGGTTATTTTATATTACAGAAAAGGTCATTTTTCATTTTTATGATAATTTGGCTAATTTTTCTTTTTTCCCATAAACAATAGCCGGCGGTCCACTTCCTTAGTTGATTTGCAGAAGATAGTTATAGTGATTGGCTGGCTCGAATTGTTGTTTTTCTAATCTTTTTCTTCCTAATATGACAAATTGTCATCAAGAAAATTCAACTATTTGAAGATTATAGTAATTAGTATCAGAAGCGGAGGAAGGGGAGCCTCGAGCCGGGGCCCCTCAAACCGTCGGGAAACCTCCTTAATAGGGATGTTTGGTCGGAAGCCCTCACCCCTACTAGTTAGAAATTTGGAGCAATTTGCCTCCCCCCAATAATATCAATGAAAGAGACGAATCCCATTAGGGTAAGAAGATGTCGTTTTTCTCCTAATGGGTTTTAAAAAAAATTAAAAACCTATTATACTTCTTTCCTCCCCATTTCTTCAACAGACAAAACCAAAATCAATTCCCTCCCTTTTCTTTGGCCAAATATGTCAATGCTCCTCTCCAGCACTGCTCGCCGGCCGCCTCAATTAGACGCCTTCTCCTATCACCGTCTTCATCTGTCTCCCCTCTTGAGGTTAGTTTGTGCCCCCTAATACTAGAATCCTGACTCCACCGCTAATTAGTATGAATGGAAAATGGAATTTCAAAATGATGGGATGGTCAACTTGATTACTACACATTTTCCCCATCTACGACTACATGTCTTTTCTATTCATTACTATCTATATGTAACGTTTTTCTCATATAAATAACTATCTACATAGAGTGTTAATTCAATAAATAGTACATAAAGAAAGAATAATTCCAACTAATGGTCACTTCATTCCTGTATTGACCATTAGCTTGACAGTTATATATATATATATTGTAACCATTTAAATGAGAGATATCTCATATTAAGAAAAATATTACTATGCTATAATATTTAGAAAAGATGAAAATTTTTGTTGAAAAAATAGAATTTTAGAAAAAAAAAAAGTCATTTCAACTAGTTTTATTAATATTTCATTAATTTTTATAAATAAAGATTCTTGTTTTTTTATAGAAAACTTAGTATACAATGAAGTATTAAAAAAAAACAAAGTTAAAGACACCTTTGCCCCATATATTATCTATGAAATGCCGTTTGATTCCCTAAACTATTGAAATGGAATATTTGCTCCTATAATGTAATAATTCCAGCAAATATCACCCTATTTCATAGAATGTGACTTGTTTTGTTATAAATTTTACTATGGTTTAACTGAATATGCAGTTTTTGTTGAATTAATAAAAATCTAGAATATCATATAATTTATTATTTTCTCTTTTCTCTTGAAAGTTAAATTATGAATTAGGGTGTATTGACCCTCGTAGTAGTGATATCACATAACACAAATGTTTCATTCTAATAATGTAGATTTGGATAATAGGCAAAAAGGTGTTTAATAGTGCATAAAAGAAGAAAGAAAGCGTAGTGATGTAGGTGCACGTGAGAAGGGCACAAAGCACATGGGGGCAATAGTGATGATAAGTGTTGGTATATATGAAAGAGCATTGGGTGAAGTAATAAGATACTATTGAATGATGATGACAGTTCATATAAGAAAATGCATTCACTTCTCATTTACTTGTTCTTGATACTAGTGCGCCTTATCCCCCTTTTCTTTACTTTTTTCCTTTTTTAACTTTTTACTAACAATGCCAATGTGGTCAATGCATTCAATATTTTAGTTGGATTCTTGTGACAAATAAAATATACTGCAATATATTTATATCAGTTTCGGCGACATTAACTTCCATAAAATGTAAGCACATTTTCTACCACATAATTTTTCTATATACTTTTTTTTTTTTTTTTTTGCTTAAATAGACATAAGAACTCTTTCCAATATTATAATTCAAAAATTCTTTCTCCTGTGGTTTTTGTAAGAATTTATTGTCTTTCTTTTCTTTTAAAAATAAATAAACTTATTATCAAAAAAATAAAAATAATTGTTATTATAATAATTTTATTGAAAGTATTTTAATTTATACTCTTAAATTTAATTAGAGTAACTAATTTATTTGTTTTCCGAAATTCCTATGATATTTCTATGCTGCAGAGGATGTAACACATTAATTAATGTTTATACCTACCAATTCAAAATAATAAATTGATAAAAGAATATTAATAATGGGATATAGGGGTGTCAATTTTTGACACGACACGATAACACGACACGACACGACCCGCATTTTTGCGGGTTTGGGTTGGGGGTTAAACGGGTTCGGGTCATAAACGGGTCAACACGTTTATGACACGAAATAAACGTGTTGTAAATGGGTCAACCCGCATAACCCGTTTCTGACCCGCGTAACCCGTTTATTTTATTATATTTTATTAGGCATATATAAATAAGTTAATAATTATATCGTAAGTATATATTATATTAATTAAATATAAATTATTAATATTTATTTATATAATTAATTATATTGTTGGATGGTGTTAGATTTTAATTAATGGTATTAACTAATATTTATAGTCGGGTTGCTAAACGGGTCGTGTTGCTAAACGGGTCGTGTTATTTATGGGTATCGTTTAATTGATTTTTTTTTATTAATCGTGTTAAACGGGTCGTGTCGTGTTACCCGTTTATTAAATGGGTCGTGTTCGTGTTTCAATTAATCGTGTCAAACTTAAACGGGTCGTGTTCGTGTCGTACTTAAACGTGTCATCAGAATATCCAAACACGACACGAACATGACCCGTAAACACGAATTGACACCCCTAATGGGATAGGAGTAAATGAGGACCCATGTCATGATAGAACCAAAAAACCAATTGAGAGGATCTTACTTCATAAAAAGAAGGATGGCGTTGGCTTGACTAGAGATGCCAACGGGTATGGGTACTCGTAAAATTCGGGACTACCCGATCCTAATGGGACTACCCGAACCCGATATAAAAGGATATGGGACGGGTACGGGTTCAAAAAAATTACCCGTCACGGGTATGGGACGGGTACGGGTTTACCCCTCAGGGTACCCGCTACCCGTACCCGTTTATATATATAGTTTATAAAAAAAAATTTAAATTTTTTTAGGTATAGTAGCTGGTAGGAGTCGAACCCAGCTTCTTTCATTCTTATTGAAGGGAAGAATGTTATGGAAGTTTGAAACACTGCTTCTTATGTAATTTTTTTAATTAAGGATTTATGATTTTTTTAATTTCTTTAGAACTTTCAAATTTAGATATGAATTATTGATTAAAATTATATTTGTTATTTTTGAATTGCAATGTATTAAAGTGTATTTATGAGTATTTTTTTATAATGTTGTGATTGATTAGTATAGAATTCTAGATATATTTTTATGATTTTTTAATTTTAAATGGGTAATTTTTGCGGGTACGGGTAATTAACGGGTACCCGGAAATTTCATGGGATGGGAATGGGATTTAAAATTTAATAACCACGGGTAATGGGACGGGTACGGGTAATTACTTTTCTAAACGGGAATGAGACGGGTATCACCATTATCCGCTGGTACCCTACCCGTTGCCATTCCTAACCTTACTAACAAAATAACAAAACAATTATAATAATGAAAAATGGGAAGTAAGGGTTCGCTTAAATGGTAGTTATCTAAGGTTAAGTGGGTTTCGAGTTCAACTTTTAACCTAAGTAAAAAGGTTTTCGATTGAAAAGATATTCAGAGAAATTTATCTGTGAACTGATAACATATCAATCATCCAATAATTCACAGCACATTAGAAATTTTTGGTTTTTTAAAAGAATAGTATTTTAATTATTAAAGAGGAAAAAAAAGAATATATATATATATATATATATATATATATATATATATATATATATATATATGCTGGTGGAAAGTAGAAAAGCATACCGAGTGGAACCATCTCCATGGATTAAAGCGTTGAGGGTGTTCAAAATGGCTACTGTCCAAATGCACTGCTGCTATCACTGGCAGCACTTTCCATCCACGTGGAATGTCGTACCCTTTAATTTCCCATTCACAAATTTTAAAAATTAAATCCACATTTAATTTGTGCTAATTGATTTAACTTTTTCTAATCATTCATACCTTTGTATTGAACATCTTTAATAGTCTTCCTATGAAGGAACCTCACTACGTTACCAAGTCTTAGTGTTTCATTGATAACCTTCGTACAAATTAAAAAAAAAAAAAAAGTAAGTTTTTCCTACAGAAAAAAAAAAAAAAATTCCACCTTGTATCTTTTGACTCATGTTTTATATAAAATCATACTTAATTATACCATAATTGATCATTTTAACTTTAACTTTAATTTACCTAAAGGTAATGATTAATTGTAATCTAGTTGAATATAATCTTTTGTAAAAGACATGAGCCGAAAAGGTAAAACTTTAAAATGTTATAGCACAATAAGAAATAAAAAGGTAAAAAAAAAAAATTTTTTTTTTTCTTAAAAGCTTACACATTGAGTGAATTCCATCTTTTTGTAATCATCCCAGTTCAATCCCTTGTCTCCTAATTGCATCTTGGATTGTTGAATTTCCCTGTGTTCTTCCTAAAATTTTTTATAAAGTTTAAAAAAATGAGTAATAGAAAATGATTAAAAATGATAATAATAAGGTGTTAATTAGAAGAAGAAAAAATAAAAAATACCCTAAGCTGTTGAAGAGCAGAAGGAGAAGCATGCAAAAAGTAGATAGCTAAAGCAATGGCAACTGAAGAAGTTTCATGGCCAGCAAACATCAAACTCAATACCAAATCAAGAATTTGTTCAGTTGAAAGATTCGAATGCTTCAAAACCCATCCAAGAAGATCATCTTCCTCCTCTTCTAATCCTCGTCTCATTTTCTCTATCCTCTCCTCCATTTTCTGCTCTATGAACTTCAAAATGCTCGAGCGAGACTACAACCATCCATAATACAAACATTATCACTTTTGCATTCATATTTAATAATGATATTTAATTAATTTGATTAAGTTTTTTTTTTTTTTTAATACCTGCAACGCCCTTCTATAAGCGGTTCCAGGCAAATTAATAGGAGCAGAAACAACTCCTTTCATAAAAGTAACATACTCTTTCTTCAGCTGCTCTGTCTCTGCCTTACCAGGATCCATGCTCATTATATGTTTGGCCATCAAATTGAATGTGAACTGCACTATTCAAGTTCTTGTCATTTGTTTCAAACTCATTCAAAACTGAAATTGCAAATTAGGTTAAGAAAAAGTTAAGGATGATGTTGATACCTTTTTGGCCTCATCTTGAGCTGAAAATGTACAATTATGGGTCCAAGAATTCAGAACAAGTAAAGTATGATTCTCCACTTGTTTTAATAGAGTCCTAAGGCGAGCATGGCTTAGAAAATTAAGAGAAATAATCCTCATATCTCTATGCATATCTCCAACTAAAACAAGCATTGACCATTTCCCAAGAATTCCACCTATACTTTTAGGATAACAACATTCAAATAATCTCCCTTCGTTTTGCAGTATAAATCTATTCAGTCCTGCATCTGCTGACACTATTGTTGGCTCCCCAAACAAATTCGATTTATAGATCTTTCCATACCTGAAATTAAAATGGGTAGAATTAGGATTAATTTTTGCTTAAAAAACATGTGGATTCGAGCTGGAATGAACGGGGTGAGACTCTCCCAGCAGAGACTTGTATTTTCTATTCACCAAGCTCGAACTTGAGACCTTGAGGGGTGGGAACTCCTTACCACTTTTTGCTCTCAACCATCCCGTTTAAATCTAAATTCGAGCTGTGAGGCTACTTTCAAGGTAAAGCTCTCCTGCAACTTTTTTTTTCCTTCTTTTTTTTTTTTCAATTCACAAAACCCGAACCGGACACCTTTAATATGACCTCTTTACCACTCTAACCAACGCATGTTGGTAATACAATTAACTAATTAATTAATTAAGTTTAGGAGGGGGTTAAATTACCTTGAGATATGATGTTGCATGAATTGACCAATAGAAGTAGCAGAGTAAGGCTTGAGATAGGCAATGGTTTCACCAAGAAACGGTAAACCCATTTTGCCAGGAGGAAGGTTGAATCTTCTTGCACGCTTTCTTTGACTAAGAATCAATAGCAGCAGCAGTGATATGACTGAAGGAAGAAGAAACAAAGCTAGCTCTGTTTCAGACATGGATTTTTTTTTTTCCAAAGAAGAATCAGATTTCCATGATTTCTAAGTTCTAGAGCTGAGAAATAGAGAAAATTTAACTTTTATTTAAAAGAGAGAAAAAGGTATGCATGTGGTTCATTGAAGTGTTTGAAGCCAATAGGCTGCTTTAATAAGCTTCTCTTCTGTCTATCAAGTAAAGCAGTGGAAAGAAGCAATGATTTTCCCCTTCATTTTTTAATTTCTAAATTTTCATTGTCTCGGTTGTAAAGTCTTATCATTTGCAAAAAATAAAATAAAAAAAAATTATTATTTTTATTTGCTTTTCATTTTGTATGCGGCAGGTGATTCCAGCTCTGAATTTTTCCATTCAAATAATGGGCTAAGTACTGGGGTTACTGGGTCTTTTTTTTTTCCCTAATCTTTTTACTACTTGTGGTTATGAATTATTGTGCGTTTGAAAACCGACAAAGATACTTTTTTGAGACTTTTTGACCTGGGGAAGAAAATCAAAGTTGTTTTTGTAATATACATCGTCAAAATTCTACTAGAAAACAAAAAATACCTGTTCTGCAGTATTCTACCTGCCCTACCTCTTTAACTTGTATCGTTTTAAAATTATCTTTCCACTCGAACTGTAAAAAAATTATATTCAAATATACTACAATTAACTCTCTTATTCTCTAAATAACTTAAAATTAAAAGGTAAAATAGTCAATTATGATATAGTTAGGTAAGATTTCATAATAAACAATGATTAAAATAACAACTTTCAAACGCAAGGGCAATTGGGTGAAAGAAAAGGAGCTGTGAAGTCATTTTTTATTAGAAGATAGTTTGAAATGTTTTTCAACTTGATATTAAAATTATATAACCATTTATGATTCGAGCGGGATCTTTTCTTTTCTTTTCTTTTCTTTTTTTTTTTAAATGAGGTTAATAGGCAACCTTCGACTTCTACATTAACAAGTATGAAAGAAACTCGTCATCTATTCAAATTTATGCTGCCATTAGACACGTAAAATTGATTATTTATACACTAAAAACTTTTGGACCACTACTTTATTATTCTATTAGGTCCAAAATTGATTGTTTGATTATTAATTTATTGTTATTATTTGGTATATTGCACGCAATGGAAATGGATATTGAAACTTAAACGGACACCAAAAAATTGTATTTGTAATATATATATATATATATATATATATATATATATATATATATATATATATATATATATATATATATAGGAGACAAAAATTTATGGAAACGTATAAATAATAAAAATATAAATTTATTTATAAATTTAAAACTACAAGGATGTACTTTTCTAGTGTTTTTATATGTATACAAAGAGAAAACAAATGCAAGTCACAAAATAAGAAACAACAATGTTAAATATTTTTACATTACAAAAACTGAGTTTTCAATTTTCAAAAATTACAGATGTAACCCTAAATGTTTTGTTCAAATTTCCGAAAGTTTCCAGTTTCCGAACCATTTCAGAAACAAGGAAACGCTTCAAAGTTCGGGCTTCCATGTAAGTAGATTATATCATGTTATGAGGTTTTATTCTATATAGAAAGGTTTTATTCTATATAGAAATTTGAATCTAACTTGCATATTTTAATTTAGGGAAAAGTACAAGAAAATCTTGTGGTTTGACCGGTTTACATATCGAAGGTTGCGTTTCAAAATGACAAAAGTATAACACGTGGTTTGATGATTTTACAAACAAAGGTTTATCATCCAATAAACTCCCGTAAAACTCTCTTATTTTTCAAAATTTCACCTGAAATTTTTCAAGTCTGTTGATTAAAATACAATGAACCTTAGTTTTGAAGTTTGGAAGTTTTTGAAATGTGTGTATATTTTTTATTAATTAATAATGTAAAAAAAATGAAAAATTATAAAAAAAAAAAAAGAAAAGAAAAATTGACAAACAATATCCAAATTTTTAAATCTTGTTGTAAAGTGATTACGTAATATGTATATATTTTCCGGATATTTGTGGATAATTTTTCTATTTCGTATGATTTTTTAATTTTTTTGTATTATTAATTAATAAAAATATATTCACTTTCTAAAAAATTTCAAGTTTCTAGATTAAGCCTCATTATCTTTAATCAACAGACTTATAAAATTTGAAAATTTTTCACCAATTTTTCTATTTTTATTTTATTGCATTATTAGTCAATAAAATATAATCATTATCTGAAAAATTTCAAGCTTCCACACTAAGATCCATTGTATTTTAATCAACAAAGTTGAAAAATTTCAAAAAATAAGAGAATATTAAGGGAGTGTATTGGATAATAAACCCTTGATCTAAAAATTATCAAATCAAGTGTCACATTTTTGTAATATTTTGAAAAACAACTCTCGATCTGCAAACCAGCCAGACCGCTTCAAACCACAACTCTTTCATCAGCAAATTTCCTGCAAAAGTTCAATATAAAAAACAAAGAAACAACTCCTTCACTGGCTAGACTCGAGGAATACAGTTCAAAACTATGACGAAAGAACCAATAAATACACTCTCTCTAGTCAAAAGAAGTCGTATGCAACAATTAACAATGAAATCTGTCATTTCATGCTACTCATATTTTACATAGTTTTCCTTAAATTTATTACACGCAAGAGATATTAGAAACATATGAAATCACAATATCCTTTCATGACTCATGAGTAGTTTGATTGAAAAAATGGTAACTATAATTTATTATTTTTTACACTGCACGCCAAAATTCCAATTCAATTTTGCCATATGTAAAAGCAATTAAAAAAAAAAAAAAAAAATCCTCTATTAGATGTGTAAAGTTGTGCCTAAAATAATGTACGCACAAGTATCATATACCAAAAATAAACTTTCAACTGTAATCATATTAGATTATTGGCCAACAGTAACATTTCTCCTAAGAGAAACATATGTATTCTACAAGTACCTGGTTGTATACATTAGAGTATAAGAGCACAATGTCATATAGCAGGAACAATCAAGATAGGCGCAGAGCCTCAATGGAACTTCTCCAATGAATGAGGTTGAGTGCGTTGCATTGATGAAGTTAAGGAAAACTTCTGTAAAAACTCCACAAGGGATAAAGTAAGGGATAACCTGATTCGAATCCTGGAGCAATGTGTTCTATCATACATTATAATGATGCCCAAACAAGAAGAAACCAAGATTCCTTACCACGATGAGGAATTTGGCGAAAGAGAACGAGAAGATCAGCATACATCATAGTGATTTTTAACTCAAAATTGGTGACTGCAACTCTTTGAGCTAGTTGCTTTAACAAAAACATGCATTCCCCAACCAACATGTTAAGGTCATGCAATTTCATGGGAAGCATGAGAAGACTGCTGAAAAAGAAAAGGGGCACAACGGCAGAGAATTAAAAATAAAGCTCCAAGAATCGTCAAATTGTACCTATCACGTTTAGCATATCGGATCCACATTCCTAGAACTTTGGATAACCTCAAAGTCACTTGGGTCAGTAACAGACGGTCTAGAACAGTAATAGCATGATTGGACCCAGAACTAAACCATGCTCCAACGAAACCAAACTGAGCAGATAAAATGCGAATGAAAATCGAGAAAGGAAGAAAAAGAGACATGAAATGATGGTATCGAAAAAGTCAATGAATAGCCACAAACTGATGATAGAAGGGTGCAAACCTCTGCATGGTCGATTTCACCTATTGGGTTATCTATAAACTCATTGCACCAGCAGCCGTGTGAAACATATGCAAGCAGCTCCTTTTCAATTCTGTATATAATAAAAGGTCCAGAAATCACTAAAATGAAGATGCGTATGCAGGTAATTTCCAAGCTTTTATTCAGCATTTCAAACTTCATAAGAAGAAGTCAGATGGGGTTCCAATCTGCGAAAGTTTCACAAAAAGTATTTCATTGAACTAGTTGTGCGAATAGTAGAACACTATGGGAAGATTAGAAGTAATGTCCATTAATGTTGCTCAGATGTATGGTGTTTACATGTATAAAGAAGGGCAAAAGAATAATTTTAGCCCCTGTACTTGGCAAAATTTTGACTGTTGACCCCTAAATTCCAGTTTGGTGAAACTTTGACCTTCAACTTTTAACAATTATTAATATGTACGCCTTAATGAACAAAATCATCACGCTTGAATGCATGTGCTGTGAACTACGTATTCAAAATGAAGAAAACAACATGAAAGAATATATTTCCAGAATGCCAAGGGTGACGAATTTGTCCATAAGGGGTACATCTTAACAAAAAAAAGAGTTCACGGGCAAAATCTCACCAAATCAAAGTTCACAAGCCAAAAGTTAAAATTTGGCCAAGTACAAGGCCCAAAATATCATTTGCCTAGTGTTGGCTAATTTCTTGATGCTACTGTGCAATTGTTATGAAGAGGGGAACCATCTATATAGAGGGTATGGGACAGCCCTGGTTGACCAAAAGCAGAGCACCCTACTTAGAATTCTAGCATAGGCCGCAGAACAAAGATGGAAGGTCAAATGTCATCAGCAAGTTACATGGCTAAAATACTCTGGTGTGATATGGTCACATTGACAAAGGCAATAACAATCTTCTCTCCCTCTTCCGAGCCAGTGCTTGCCTAGAACTTCTCAACTGTATAAGAAGAAAAATGCCAAGGCAGACTATGCTAAAAGAAAGCCAAAAGTGCCTGGAATAGAATGCCACATAGCATGATATGACAAGCACGCAAGACACTAAGGCCCAGAAAACAGCCACAATAACATCAGCCCTGCAGGAAATAAACAGCGTATTTTACTTTTATTTCACAAAATGAAACAGATATGGGAACAAATTATGAAGATCAAAATATTCATAATAGGTAGATATTGTAACTTCCCAGAGTTACAGAAGAAGTTCTAGCTTGATGGTGATAAGCAAGGTATGCAAAAGCACCAGATTGTGACAACACTCGCTAAAACACATTAAGAATCACGTGTTACTTCTCTAAATGACGCTACCAACAATGCTAAGCAATCATGAAACATGCAACAGGTAAATATGTATTTCAAACATCTTAGTATAAAGATCCAAATGCTGGGAAAATGATGCGAATAAGAAAAAACTTAACCCATGTTCAATATAGAGACTTCAATAATATTCTAGATATTATCCTGGGAAAACTGAAGAACAGTGTTTTAGTTTTAAAATGCGACATCATCTAAATTGAAAAGTTTAACTTTTCAAAATTTTCAACTACTGACTTCAGAAAACAAGTTTGTGAATGTATCCAAGGAGAGAAAAACTGTTTATGAGGAAGAAAAAATGTTCTTATTCTGTAAATTTCGTAACTACAACAGATCAATATATACACAAGTATAGGATCAGATCCTAGAATCAAGCTTTTTATTCCTATAATTTGATTCATATTTACTAACTGTGCCTATCAATATATTCACTTACAATACAAACACGCAGACACTTCAGTACACTTACAAATAACAACAGAAGCAGGTTCTACAAATGAAGACAAATTCTGAAGTACTACCACCTACCATATAAATCGCAAGAGGAAAAATGCAAGTAATATTTGACCCTGAAACATCCATGAAGTTCCAGTAACCAAGAATGAAGATGAAAACATCATAATAGGTAGATATTGTAACACTCCAGAGTTACGGACCAAAGTATGACCAGCTAAAGGTTCTACCATAATGTTGATAAGCAGGGTATGCAAATTGCAAAAACAGAAGGTGATTGCTACAATGCCTTGCTAAGCATTAAGACATAAGAATCACTTGTTAATTCTCTAAATGACGCAACCAACAATACCAAATGTCCAAGGTTAGAATAACTGTTATGAGCAGAAAAAATATTCTTATTCTGTAAATTCATAAGTACAAGAGATAAATATATACAAGCATAAGATCAGACCCTAGAATCAAGCTATTTGATCCTATAATTTGATTAATATTTATTTACTGTGCCTATCAATAAATTCACTTACAATACACACACACACACTTCATTACACTTGCAAGAATAACAAAAGGAGCAGGTTGTACAAATGAAGACACGGATGCAACAGTACCCTCCTGCGATATGCTCTAGCATTACACCTACTATGTATATCCAAAGAGGAAAAAAATTAAGGAAAAATTAAATAAAAATATTTGAACATGAAACATCCATGGAGTTCCAATAACCAATCATGAAATTAGAATGAATGAAGGGTCACATCATTTCTTAATCACTCAGACTAGTGAAAACTTGCATGCAGGATCACAATCTATTTTCTCACCTTGGTTGGAGATTGTCATTAAGGATCATACTTATGTCCTGAGCCAATTGTGGCTAAGGAGAGAGACTGGACAAGAAAAAGCAAGCTTTAATGATCATGGAGTGAAAAGCTCATTGAGAAAGAAATAAAGGTAGAATTCTAAATGAGCAAATTTTGGAAAAGCAAGAAAAGGTCAAAGGAGAGGAAAATATTCGAGATGGTATCCATTAACAGAGCATAAAAGAGCACTAACATAGAGCAAAGGTTCACAAGATCTCTGCATAACATTATTAATACTAAATCAAATTGCTTTTCGCAACTAAAGACAACAAACGATGATGCGCATTGGATTTAAGTAAAAAGTAGCCCAACAGAATAAAATAATTCACAAAATACAAAATTCAACCATATTCTTGTTCCTCTTATCATGTTGGAAAAACCCTTTTTATGTGAAAATTGAATTATAAACACGAGTTAACCACCAGTTTCAGAAACGATCCAATTCAAAAGATTAAAAAGAAAAAAGAAAAAGATTTTTTTTGCAAGAAATAAGTTTAGTTGGCGGTGGCTGGTGGGCCCATATATGTAACTTTATGCAAATTGGTGCCGTTTTATCTAGGGTGAGCTAATCCAGTCAACATATTAAATTCAACTTTCATTTATCCCCAACACATTGTTCAAATGAATTAGGGCAAATTACACCTATGGTACACAGACTTTATCTAATTTTACAGTATGGTACACAGACTTTATCTAATTTTACAGTATGGTACACAGACTTCATTTTTTCTCAACAAAATACATGAACTTAGTGGTGACTTGACATTAGGGTACATAAAACCTGTAATCAATGGTAAAGTAAAAAAAATTGCTGATGAACGGCTCTCCGATTCTCAAAACCGGTGAACGGCTCTCTGATTACCATCTCTTTCTCTCTCTCTCTCTCTCTCTCTCCAAATTTTGATAATTTTCAATCCAATTCAGAGATTTATATGTCTTTCGCTTCCAAAATGTCCAACAATTTCATCAAGAATCTGCTTTCTCACATACAAAAATGCTTTCTGCTATCTTCTGAAATACATTCTGCTACTCCTCTATTAGGCACCAGCAGAGCTTCATCTTCATTAGCAATTTTTTTAACTTCACCATTGATTATAGGTTATATGTACCCTAATGTCAGGTCACCACTAAGTTCATGTATTTTGTTGAACAAAAATGAAGTATGTGATACTGTGAACTTAGATAAAGTCTACCATACTGTGAAATTAGATAAAATCTGTGTACCATAGGTGTAATTTACCCGTAATTTTTTTTAGTTTACCATTAATTGCAGGTTATATGTACTTTAATATTAGGTCACCACTAAGTTTATGTATTTTGTTGAGCAAAAATGAAGTCTGTGTACCATACTATGAAATTAGATAAAGTCTGTGTACCATAGGTATAATTTACCCAAATGAATTATATCAATTTAAAAAGCATTATGAACATGCCAATTCTATCCCACATCAGTCAATATGCACTCTATGAATAAATTCAATCAAATTTTGTTCCCATGTTTGATTCTTGTAAGGTGTGTACGAATCCAAGAAGGAACTAAGTTTTTCCCATTAATTATGCTTCTAAATTGTAATATTTCAAGGACAGAAATAAACTTTTGGGTGCCTATTTAATTCTCTATAACGAATATCAACTTGAACAGAAAAAATAACTATCGTGTGGCATTGTTGAGACGTCATATGGTTGTCCATGTAATTACCATGTGGATAATGCTCCAGTTTCAATATCATTTCATGATAGATGGCAGAGTACAGTTGTTTAAATTATATTAACAAAAATTTTTGCTAAAAACACTTTAAAAGAAAAAAAAAAAAAACCTATTCTTTTGAGTGCCAAAGAATTTATGGTATGATTTCTCAGAATTCTACCTTTTTAACTATGTAAACTACAGACTGGGCAAAAGTGAACATGGGATACTTATGAAAGAAAAAAAGATCTCAATCCTTCTAACAAAATTTTGCAAGAAAAACGTGAAAGAAAAGTTGACAATTAAGTTGATACAGTTCTCCATTCAACTATTTCAAAAGATTTTTCTAAAGTTTTTGCATTTACTCTATCCTTTGGGTAACTGATTGTAATAGTTTTCTGCTCTTTAACTTGTATCAACAAACTATATTATCATTGGACAACCATATCAAAAGCCCATTCTAAGAAATGAATGTAAATAGAAACAGTAAAATTAAAAGGAAAAGCAGATTGAGTAAGCAAACATGCAATGTTTTCTTGTGACCTAGACAAAGATGAAGATGAGCTCATTAAGAAACAATGATTCGATAATGGCCCTATTGAATAGACACATGCAAACTTAATTTTATAGTGGTGAACAAGTCAAAGTATGTCTAGAAAAGATTCACCTGCCTCAGTATAGCAATCCTCCTCAAAAGAGGGCAGACTGAGAGAAGGAAGAAATGTGTAAGTTGTTATACTAGTTTCAAGAGGAAACCATTCACTAAAACATATTTGGATAGAAGGAAGATGTTACACTAAAAAGTTTTGCTCTAAAGAAGATGGTTCAGAAGAGACTTACAAAAATTTAAAACTTATTATGAGGGGCAAAAAGTTACTGTAGATGTATACATACTCTTTCACCAAGTATTACTAAGGGATAGATCGCAACTCACTTGAAAGGCAAAAGGTATAGTACAAAAATGCTAACCAAAAACTTCGACTGAAAGAAGCAATGCATCAGATTAGATGAGGTTAAAAGTTGTGCAATCTCGAAATATTTCCTATTTTGCGACAAACTAACTATGGTAAGTGCAAAGAATATAGAAGGGGAACTATATCTCAATACATTAGAAGACATCACAATTAATAACTTCAAATAGTTTATCAAACTTGAAGAAACATTCAAGTGTGATAATTGGAGCTTCAGTATAGGAATATGAAGTTAGCATCTAAAGATATAGTTATCAAAGCAAATAATGAACCCCTATCTCATAACTGCATGTCATCAAGTTTACAGATAAACCCAGACCATTGGAAACAAATGTCATAAGATTGAAACTGAAATGCCCAAAGTAATGGAAGTGGATCCTATCAAAGTGGAATATAATGCATCATTCGAGAAAGATTAAGAGCTTGACAATACCAATTGTCTGTGGTAATACAACAAGTGTCACATCCCAATCATACTTATTCAAAACGCTTAAACCACAAATAATTGACATTCAGAATCACCAAATTCTACCCTGGTGCAGTCTACTCTCGAACGAAACTATTTGTAAAATAAAATGAAATTGCAGTGTGTCTAGTGGTCCTTACAGGTCCAATAACCCTATCACCGAAGAAAACGTACACACAGCAACTCCGCAATTGATTATACAGAAAATGATTTCTCCAAATAGTCAACTAAAAATTAAATTCTTATATAACTGCATTTATCAAATAATCAATAGCCAATAACAAAAATCTGAAAACTTTCAAGAGTAAAACAAATAGAGAGAGAAATTAAATAGAGAGTTACCGACAAGAGATGTTGGTCTTGGGGGAGAAGACAGTGAGAGCAGAATACTTGTGCTGAGATCTGACCTGGTAGTCTCTGAGTTGCTCTACAAGTTTAGACCGAGTTATCATTTTCTTTTATGTTGCTTAATTTCCCAATTACTCTGGTCAACAAAATTGATCGGTCGAGGTTCGAGGCGAAGAGGAAGAAGATGATAATTTTTCAATTTAGAAGCGGAAAACCCTGCAGCAACCGACCAACCAATCAGTCGGAGCTTTGATTCTTTCGGTCGCCGGTGCGAAACTTTCAAGTCCCGATCACATACGATTTGACTGAAGGCGAGGAAAAATTAACGAAGTGACAATCTGGCTTACAAATTACTTAGCAGTGACGATTCAATTTTGTTTAGGGTTAAACCTCAATCCTTGAATATTCAAGTGTGATAATTTTGTCACCTAAAAATGTTTGATCTAGGGGTGGCACGGGTAGGAATTTCGCGGGTAACCCGCACTACTCGACTTGGGAATGGAATTACTCATCGCGGTCATGAATATAACCACATGATGCTACCTATCCGTATTGCCGTATTGGTTATGTACTTGTTAGCTAAGTTTTTATTTTGGATATGATAAAACCTAATATAAACTTAGTGATCAACTATAATATATGTTATTATTACGTTATAATTTTATAATAGCAGTTATCATAATATTTCACTTGTTATCCATATCTTTGACAGTTATAAAGTAAAAGTGGGACGTGGTTTTTCTAGATGTAATTTCCCTCTTTAAGAAATGAAGAAAAAAAGAGATGAAGTCGTAAAAAGCACTTATAAAAGAAATTCAAAGAGCAATAAAAGCCAAAAATTTAAAAATGAGTTAACTCGTTTTACTCTGATTAGAGATGTCCTATACAAAAGAGGATATTCCATGCCATTCAACTTAGGATTCAATGACTCATTTACCCTAACCTTTTTGGTTCTTTTCTCACCTACTATATTGATAGTTTCAATTATTTTATCTCGGGGTTCCAAGATTTTTTCTTTTTCTTCCACCAACCTTTCAAATTTAAAAGGAAACTCGTCATTCGAACACTTTATCCAAATCAACATCATATGCGGGATGATCAAAATTGTACATTTGATTATCAACATTGTCAATTTTTTCATCATCATTCCTGAATATACACAATATAAAGGGAAGTAAAAGGAAGAGGGAATAACAAACCAGTATATAACACATAGGGACAAATAAGGTTATTTGAAAATGTGCATTTTATTAAATATAGTTATTCATTCAACATTGGAAACAAGGTGCCCAAGCAACACTTTCTTTAAATCTTAGGCATAATTTAAAGAAACCAATAGTCACTATTACATCTTTATGGGGAGATCATAAGCTTTCCAATTTTCCAGCTCCCCTTTGCAAAAATGAATCGAATTATCATGTCCAAATTCAAATTCTTCTTTACTTTTCTCTGCCATTTTGATCATGTCTTCAACACTTGCTAACATACCCTGGTTTAGCATGAATTACCTTTACTCTAAAAGATGTTGCTTATAAGAGGGAATACCATTCCTTCTTCACTAATCTCCTTTCCTTCCAACCTGGCCACTCATTTTTCTTTTCTTTGCTGTCAAACTCTCCATTCGTAACTTTTAGTAGGTGTCGAAGCCCCATTAATGATGGTTTTGAAGATGACAAAAATAATGAAAAATATATAGATAAAAATAAACCTTACATGTGATCCATGACAAGAAAATATGGTGGTTATGCATAAAAAGGATGTATTTATTAATATCATAACTTGTTCCATAAATATGGTATAATTTAAAAAGGACCAAAAGTTGTTTTTACGATTATTAGAAAAAGGTAATCAGTTTCAAGGAGTCACAAATCTTAAAGTTGTGGAAAACTCAAAAAGAACCTGCGCGCACCTCTCAAGAAAATTACCAGCGCTGATTGAAAAGGTTTTTACCACTTTTGGTATATTGTCAGCATTCCGTGTAACGATGAAGGAATTCTTATCTAAAAAGGGAAACTGGTCAACGTCCTACTTGATGCCTTATATTTATTGGTGTGCCCTAGTTCTTAGGGCATTGGATTCTTGTATTTTATATTATACATTCAGACTCTTTGTATAAATATATTATTTGTGTCACATTAATAAAGGCATTTAATCTATTTCATTTATATCCTATGCTATAATATGAATAGAGTATCCCTTGATTGATAATCATAAAACCTATCCCAAAGTTTATTCTAATCGTGGGACCGAATAGAATCACAAACATGTATATTCGATGATTGTATGACAGTTCTTAACTAGCCATAGTACTTGTGTAGTCAGTCATAAATATAGGTACATGTCGTTGACATGGGACTGGATCGATCCACACAAGAAAGCCACATGGTTGTCATGTTATAGGTCTTTCTTGAGTAGGTCTCTTTTGTCCTCAGACCAGATTTCATTATAGTATCGATATGGAACCCGGTTCACTTTGACATACACCTAACAGGTCTGTAAAAGGATGCTAAATACGGGTATGATTGGGTGGACTAGTGAACATATTAATATTGATAATGAAGTGATGGAATTGCCACTCGGGTAACACCGAGATGATATCACTGGCCACTTAATGAGTGGGATTAATAAGTGTATGGCCATACCTAAATAAGTTGGATGCTTATTTGATAAATCAGTAAACTCAAGATCAAGAAATATAATAAACAACAAAAGAGGATGACGGACACCATGCCTCTTGTTTATTCATATCGATATCGTTTGGCAAAGGACACTCTGAGATTACTACTGGGTCAATGTCTTCAACAGACTGCTGTATCTATATCTTAATTGGGGGCTGTAACAATTTACTAGAACCCACTTACAGTCTGTGGGCCTTCGGCCTACTGTCAACATAAAGAGAGACCCATAAGATCATGCACATAAATAAACTGAGCTGAAACTTATAGAAATTGTACATGTAATGTACATTGGAAGGAATGCGTTAATTAATTAGTTGACATTCGGTGTCAAGGTAATTAATTAATATCGGGTTGATTTAATTTAATTAATAAGTTTACATAATGTAATTAATTAATTTATCAATTAATTGAATTACATAAAGTAAACAATTAATTAAATAATTTTCCTAAGTAGGAAAATTAAATACATGTATTGTATTTTCTTAAGTGTGATTTAATTTTATTTAGGGGTAATTAAATTTAGCCAAATAGAATTAAATTACATAGTATATACTTTTTAATTAAAGTTTATTTATGTAATTATAATACTAGTGGGCTTAGGTTTAATTAACCTAATTAAAACCCAACTAGACAAGGAGTCTATATAAGGGCACACTTAAGGAAGAAAACCTAACCCTAACCTATTTTAATTGCTAGAAATTTTAGCCCCATTGCAGCCCCAAAACAGCCAAAATTTATAACAATTAATATTCCATTCCTTCGCTTCTTTGGCTAGCACAGGTTCCTGCTCAATAGTTGATCGTGCACCAGACTTTGGAGATCGCAGTTTCAAGAAACGATTCTGCAACAGTCTCTAGAAGAAACGAATCTGGTGAGTTAATCTCTCTTGATTCAAATTGGTTTTATTCTAATCAATGGTAATCGGACACGATAGGTGGATTCTAGGAAATTTTAAACGGTGTATTTTTCACTGCGCCACATTAATTTTTCAATGACGAATATCAATACCAAACAACTCAAAGGACTTCTGTCAGTAGCCAAATCTATCTCAAGCGGCCACTGACTGAAATGGAAATTTTGAAGGATGAATCTAACAGCCAAAATTCACTTCTAATGACCAGATCTCATCTTTTAAATGGCTAGATGTCTTTTCCAATGTTAATATTTCTCATCTTGCCTGTAAATTGAAGCTTGGTGCCATTGAAGAGGTAATAAAGCAATTGAAAAGAAAGTAACTTAAGTGAGCTCAATATTTTCTGTAATCTTTCTTGAAAGTATTAAAACATCTCTTATTCTAAAATCAGTATGTTGTGAAGTAGTGAGGCTTAGTGTGTATCTAAACTTGTAAGGAGGGTACTTAGCAAGTGAGAGATAACATTAAGTTGTAAGGAGTGTTGAATTCCACTCATTGAAAGGAATTCATAGTGGATTGAAAATTCTCAAAGGGGGTACCTTGGGGAGAGGAGTAGTCAGGAGGATGAACCTTTATAAATCTATTGTGTTTGATCTTCTAAACTCTTTACTCACTGCTTTCAATATTTTATTTGTGCTTCTGAATATTCTTCATAAACTGTTATGCTTAGTTGTGTTGAAAAGTTAGTGTTGGAAGGTTGATTGAAAAAGTATTGATTAACACTTCTAGCCAGAAATCCAACATTGAATTACTTCATCTATTGATCTACTAATAACTTTTGAAAATTGAATTTACACTATTGACAATATCTATCATTATGCTTTTGATAACATTGTGATTTTATAATTCAATATCCTTCTCTACAAATAAGTCTGTTGATAATTGTGAATTATTAGATTGTGGTTTTGTAGAGAAATTGACAAGTCAGTTATTAAACTGATAATACCGTGTTAAAGCTGTGTACTTAAATAGAATTGCTATTTGCCTGTTATCAATACTTGAAAAGTATTTGAAATCAAGAATTTTTAAAGAGACCCAATTCACCCCCCCTTCTTGGGATTCAGCCTCTGGGACTATGAACAGACGATGTTTTCGACGAGACGGAGAAAAAATGATGCCGCAAGGTGGGCTGCTGTAAGCGGACGAGCTCGAAAAGAGCGGGACACGGTGAAGCGAACCGAGGGTTTTCGAAAACGGGAAAACTATTGATTTGATTTGGAAATTCCTTTGTAGAAAACATTTTTCCATTTTTAACTTAAAGACCTTGAAACTTAAATCCCGAGATCAGTGACAGAGTCACCACTCGGATCAGCTCATCCAGGAAATTCTAGTACAACTCCCTACCGAGCGCAGACTACTGTACCTAATCCAGAGATTTAGGGTTCGGGCAACTTACCTACTTAACCTCAAGCTTGTATTCATTTATTATTTATAAAACCATATTTATTCAATTTATTATCTTTTCTCTACCTAATTTGTTTATTTTTATTAGCCCAATGCTCAAGCAAAATGCATAAAATAAATTGCGGGAAAATAAATCATCCACACAAATTATACAAAAGAATAGTAAAGGCCGCTTATACAACCCAATCGAATAAAATATAAAAACTCTCATCCTCACTTTACAAGTGCCTAGCATACACGAGGATCTAAAAATACAACCACCTAAGATACACGAATTAATCTATTAAATACATCAATAATAAAAATAAATGCTACAATACAAACTGGTTAGTGCAGTTTATATTATAAACGCAAAAGAACTCAAATCAGGACAGAACTAGGATTTGGGAAACGGGGGCATGCATTTTAGGGGGTAACCGAGTCGACTAGACGGGTCGGACCGGTTAAACCTGGAAAACGGTTTTGAAACGCCTTGTGGATTTTTGTGCTGGAAAATTAATTTTGGAAAACCATTTGGCTCGGTTTCATGCAAATTTCCATTTTTGTGGTTTGTTATGCCGGAATCCATGGTTCCGTTCGTGCGGGTTCCTAAGTTTAACATCCATCTAGGGTCCAAAATGCGATAAACGTACCAAAAACGTTTGTGAAAATACCGTTTTGTTCGTTTTCAATATTTTCCTGGAATTTTATAGGGTTCGGGGGTCCGCTAATGCTGGACTATGGATCTGATTCGGATAAAACTATCCCGAAACTAAGAAAATAAAACCCCAAGAAATACGAAAATATTAATATCCATACGTACAGAAATCCAAAAACCAAAATTTTATGACCTACGGATGGATTTGGGCCGAAAATGATCGTAACAAAAAGCTTAAAATGGAAAACGGACAGTTTTTGGCCGATCGGGACGAACCAAGAGGCTGTCCCTGGAGAAGAACCATACAGCTCTAGTACTAGAGTCGGCCGGCTTTGTTCATTATGAACATAGCTGGCTGGCTCTGTTCATCACGAACAGAGCCGTACGGCTTTATTCGGGCAATCTGATTCTGAAAGTTGCAAAAACAAAGAAAACGCACAGAAAAGACAATGCAAACAGGTTTAAAGCCTCTCAGAGTTTACCTTGATGTTGTTTGGATGCTTTAAATGTCAAAGAATGGATTGGAAGCTTGAAATATAACCTAGGAACTCAACCGGCCAAAGAACCGCAATAATCCAAACAAGCCGAAAAGAATCCGAAATGGTTTCCAACCAGTGAGCAAAGGTTAAGTAACTTGTGTTTGATGTTTAAGGATTGATTTTAAGCTTTACTCTTTGTGTTTCTGGGTTCTCAAGTTCACGATCACTTTTCTTTCTTTCTCTGCTTCTTTTTTTTTTTCTCTGTATCTTTTTCTTTAAGATTGAAAAGCCTTCTCTTTTTCTGATTTGATTTTCCCTTTTTATACTCTCCTCTCACACATCATTTCAACATTAAAAAACCGCCTTAATTTTCTGATTCTGCCCATACTTCTTCTGGCGAGACAAGTTGCTTTGTTTTGTAAGGCAACTTATCTTGCCCACTAGAGCCGTGCGGCTCTAACAAGAGCTGGGGCAAGATTTTGAAAACCGGGCGCGTACCCTAAACCCTAGAAACTACTCGGGAGACCTTTTCGGGGATTTCAGATCGTGGATAGGTTGGCTTTCAGGACATTTGAGATACACAGGCGACATTCCGTGTGCTTTCAAGTCCGATTCAAGACTGTTCGCTCCATAGGTAACATATGAACTCTCATCACAGAGGTCGGGAAAAACCATGCTCACAGGCTGCCCCTCACGAGATCAAAGTCGACTAGATCGATAGCTTATGTCCGATTCGAGTTTGGTCTTGCGATTGGGAGCGTGGTGAGAAAAGGAACATAAAGCGTACCTAAGGGTTTCACTTGTGTCGGCCTCTGCGGCATTGGGGACTTGCTCCTATCGAAGTATGGAACAGCGGTCTTACCCAAGCTATCTGGATTGCCTTCGAGAGGACTTCTTGGGTTTAATTGCCTTAAGGAGGGCTTTTAGTTCGATTGCCTTAAGAAGGGCTTTTTCAGTTTGATTTTGCCTCAAGGAGGGTGTTTCAGTTTTGTTGCCTCAAGGACGGCTTTTTGGTTTGATTTTGCCTCAAGGAGGGCTTTTTAGGTTTTGCTGCCTCAAGGAGGGCTTTTTCAGCTTGGTTGCCTCAAGGAGGGCTTTTTCAGTTTTGTTACCTCAATGAGGGCTTTTTCAGTTTGATTTTGCCTCAAGAAGGGCTTTTTAGGTTTTGCTGGCTCAAGGAGGGCTTTTTCAGTTTGGTTGCCTCAAGGAGGACTTTTTCAGTTTTGTTGCCTCAAAAGGGCTTTTTCAGTTTGGGTGCCTCAAGGAGGGCTTTTTAGATTTGGTTGCCTCAAGGAGGGCTTTCTTTAACTCTATTGGAAACTACTCTCGAGGATATCTTGAAATTGCTTCGTGTACGTATTCATTCCTTAATCAATAATTTTGGAAACAAAAAATTTGCCCCCTCGATCAAGAGTAAATACACCTGAATTGTTTTGCCCCCAGATACCTGTTAAAGGCAAAAAATACATTTCTCGGGATTATATTGGCGTGAACAAAAACTCTGATAGTCGGGGAGGTTTTCATGCCTGATATTTGGAGTCGTATGGCTCTGATTTGCACGACATGACTCTGAGGGTGTTCCTAGATTAAATCTTTTCTGTCCTAGGAGGGTCCCTGATGCCCCTCATTGGGGGAACAGAGTTGTCGACTCACCGTGGTGGAGTGTGCCCGTTATGTCGACTCGCTGTGGTGGAGTGTGCCTGTGATATTGACTCGTTATGGTGGATTGTGCCCGTGATCATTTTTAATTCTTCTTCATGTGGTGGAGCGACCAGATAGGACTATTTTCTCCGTGTGGTGGAGTAAACCACATAAAATTTTCTCATTCCTCCGTGTGGTGGAGTAGCCCGTTAAAGTTGAGTCGAAAGCACGTATTTATTCCTTGATCGATAATTTTGGAAACAAAAATTTTTACCCCTTTGATCAAGAATAAATATGGCTTGGGGGCTTTTTGGCCCCCGGATACCTGCACTTGGGTTGGTCGTGATGCATGTATGCATGTTTATGTACGTGTTTTGAATGCTGGTGTGTGCGTGTTGCAATGTATGCACATGCGAATGGACTCTGGGAGATGTATCCCCCGCTATTCGTCTAGCCTTGAAATGCTATGCTCTTTGGGGATTTTGAGTCACGCCTCTGGCTAGGGGAAGCATATGACACCTACGACTGATCTAGCTGGGGAGTATATTCTTTATGTGATGTGATTCTTACACTTCCGCCGGGGATATGCTATGCAATGGCTGTTAGGGAAGTCTGATGATTGCTGGAGAGAACGTGGTCATGTTCTTTGTGATAGTTCTGCTTGGAATAGTGTAGAGGATCCCGCTGGAGAATAATAAAAGAGTGTCTGCTGAGGATCCGGAATGAAAGGGATCTCTGCTAGAGGATGAAAGTGTCTCCGATAGGGAATTACGTAGAGGATTCTGCTGGATTATAACATAAGAGCATCTACTAGGGAATGGTAAAATCTGGAAGTGCTCTAAATTTTGCCTGAACTGCTCGATGTGGGCTTTCAACTCAGCGAACTGTCCTAACTTTTGCCTAAGGCGCCTTTTCGGTTTTCACCTTAGCGAGCTCTTTTTTTTTTAGTCCTGCGACATTTAGATTGTTTCAAAATTTTCGACTACCGTAACGAATGATAAATTAAGTTTGAAGGAAAAGAAAAGATTATGAGTTGCAAGCATTTGAGCACATTTCCTCATTGAATGATGCGAGTCTTTTAACCAGTTTAATGCAAAGTGCTTTCTTTAAATGGATATTTAGGCAAGATAATTTTGTTTATGCATTATGATATAACCATGCGAACATATTTAAACAAAACATCACACTTTATTGATGAAATTAACATGAATACATTTGAAAAGATTGGTTCCTAAAAATGGTATACACTCCACATAGAACCAGAATCCGTCATCAGCCGTCCCTTGCGGATTTTCCGATTGATCATTTTCTCTAGTCTTAACTTTTGCCTAGGTTGCCTTTTTCGAGTTTTCAACCTAGCAGACTTTTTTTTAACATAGTAAGGCTTTAAGTGGTCTTGATTGATAGGGTTTGCAAATTCATTCCCGTCCATGTCTACGATGCTTACACCCCCTTTTATAGCACTTTCTTCACAACATATGGCCCTTCTCAATTTGGTCTGAACTTCCCTCGGGCGTCCACATTCGCAGGCCTTAACTGCTTCAGTACTAGATCCCTAATCTTCAGCTGCTGTTTGGGATACTTCACATTTCGATTATAAGCTTTGGCCATTATGCGCTGATACATCTGTAGGTGATCCAGTGCTTTCAACCGCTTTTCATCTAATGTAGCCAACTGCTCATATCTAGCTTGAACCCATTCTGTTTCTAGTACCTGAGCTTCCAAGGCTACTCTGAATGACTTGAGTTCCATTTCCACTGGCAACACTGCTTCCATTTCATACCCCAAAGCGTAAGGAGTCTCGCCCGTTGGCGTTCTGACACTGGTTCTGTAACCCCAAAGAGCATATGGCAATTTTTCAGCCTAGTCCCTGTAGGTGGTTACCATTTTTTATAGGATCTTCTTAATCAACTTGTTAGCCGCTTTCACTGCGCCATTAGCCTGTGGTCTGTACGGAGAAGACCTATGATGTTCAATGCCATGTTCTGAAAATAGCTTAGTTGTTGCCCCTTGTAATTGCATCCCGTTGGTGGTCACTACATGATGAGGGATTCTTTATCGGGAGAAGATGTTCTTCTGAATGAATTTGACCATCTGCTTAGCTGTCACATTGGAGAAGGATTCTGTTTCTACCCATTTTGAGAAATAGTTGACTACAACCATTATGAATCTATGCCCATTAGAAGCTGCGGGATGAATTTCTCCAATCATGTCAGTCCCCCATGCTGAGAATGGCCAAGGAGATGCTAGGCTTTGTAATTCAAGTGATGGCAGATGACTGATATCCGCATAGATCTGGCATTCATGACATTTGTTTACCTCCTTCACACAATCAAACTGCATTGTCATCCAGAAGTATCCCTGTCTCATTATCTTTCTAGCCATAGCAATTCTATTCATATGCAACCCGAAGGATCCAGATGTACTTGCTGCATCACAATTTCTGCTTCTCGTTCTGTCAAACATCTTAGAAGAACCCCATTTGTAGTTCTCTTGTATAGCTTATCTTCAAAGATTCTGAACTGGCTGGCTAATCTTCTTAGTGACATCTTATCAGCAATGCTAGCTCCTTCTGGATACTTTCCCTCTTTCACGTACTGATGAATGTCAAAGAACTAGGGCTTTTCCTCGGCTGTTAACTCCATCACCTCGTGCTTATTTAAGTAGGGTTGCCTGAAAATTGCTATGACTAGAGGTCGTATCTGTGTCTTTTCCGGATCTTCCCACATGGAGGACAGTGTTGCTACTGCATCCGCCATTTTATTTTCCTCTCTAGGGATATGTCTGAACTCACACTGCTCAAATAACCCTTTTCTATACTGCAGCAATTCTAAGTAGGGTCGTAGGGCTTCTTCTCTCAAATCCCAGTTGCCTTGTGCCTGCCGATCACCAAAAGTGAATCCCCAACAACCAAGACATTGTCTGCCCCTAATGCCAGGAGAGCCTCCGTTACGAATAAGCACGCTTCATACTCTGCCCCATTGTTGATTATGGAAAAGTCCAACCTCTTTGATAGTGGAATAATCTCGCCATCTGGCGTTGCTATGATCACCCCAATTCTAGCACCTTTTCTGTTTACGGCACCATCAAAGAACATAATCCATCTTCTTACTTCTACTACAGCTAGCTGTTCATCAGGGAACTCTAGAATTTCCACGCGGTCTAATTCTAATGGCTGGTTTGCTAGGAATTCTGCCACAGCTTGCCATTTGATGGTTTTCCTAGTGATGTACTCGATTTCGAATTCTAACAGAAGTAGTAGCCACCTAGATAATTTTCCAACCAACACTGGTACTTCGTACAGGTATTTCATTAGATCCACTTTAGCCACAGCTTGTACCTTGTATGACTAAAAGTAGTGGCGTAGCTTCTTAGTTAGCCAGATCGTTGCTACAAATGTCTTTTCTACCAGTGTGTACTTGGTTTCATATTCTAGCAGCTTTTTGCTGAGATAATAAATGGGGTATTCCTTCCTCCCATTCTGCTCTTGTGCTAGCATTGCCCCAATGGAGGAATCTTCAACGGCTAAATACAAAATTAAGGGCTTTCCTAGAGTAGGTGGGCTCAGAACTGGTGGATTTACCAGATAAGCTTCGATCTTTTCAAAAGCCAACTGGCACTTGTCATCCCACACGATAGGCTGGTCCTTCCTTAATAACTTGAAAATTGGCTCACACACTAAAGTTAACCGTGCTATGAAACAGATGACATACTGCAAGGAACCCAAGAATGACTGGACCTCCTTTTCTATTTTATCAGTTGGCATATCTCAGATGGCTTTGGTTTTGTCTAGGTCCATCTCTATCCCTCTTTGGCTGACCACATGACCCAACAGTTTACCTGATGTAACCCCGAATATGCACTTCTTATGGTTAAGCTGTAGGTTGTATTCTCTAATGCGTGTAAGAAATCTATCCAGGATCACTGGGTGCTCCTCCCGGGACATTGATTTAACAAGCATGTCATCGACATACACCTCCACTTCTTTGTGAATCATGTCATGCAGCAGTGTTGTGACAGCCCTCTGGTAGGTGGCCCCAGCGTTTTTCAGTCCAAAAGGCATTACTCTGTAGCAGAAAGTGCCCCACTCTATGATGAAGGGTGTTTTCACCTTGTCAATCACATCCACTAAGATCTGGTTGTATCCCAAAAATCTATCCATGAAAGAATACATTGCTGCCTTGGCTGCGCTGTCGATTAAAACATCAATGTGAGGCAAGGGGAAATTATCTTTGGAGCAGGCTTTGTTCAAGTCCCTGTAGTTGACACACACTCTGACCTTTCCATCTTTCTTAGGCACTGGCACAATGTTGGCTAACCATTTTGTGTATTCCACCACTTCGAGGAACTTTGCTTCAATCTACTTAGCCACTTCTTCGTTTACCAATGCGGTCCATTCTAATCTTAGCCATCTCGGTCTAAATCAGGGATCTTTTCGAATCTTGTGAACTGCTATTTCTGTGTTGACCCCTGGCATGTCTTCGTATGACCAAGCAAAAGCCTGAACATGTTTTTGTAGTATTCTTGTCAATTCTCTCTCTTCTCTTCAGATTTTAGTTCATGTGAAATGAATACCATTTTGGGGTCTTTATCTATACTTATGTTAATTTCATGCAATGTAGTGTCATGAATGCTAAATATGCTTGATGGTGATCCAAATGCATGCACAGAATTATCAGGATAGACATCACGCAAGTAAGCAAATTGGGATTTCATTGCATTAAACATGTTAAAAAGTACATCGTTCACATCAAAAAGAGAAGAAATAGATATAACAAAAGCATTTTCATCCTCCACAGGCGAAGGGCCTGAAACTTCCTCAGCATTCTTGCTCAGCTCCAGGATGTTGTCCAGGTCAGCAGCAACTTTAAACTCCTGTTTAGCAGGAAGAGCAGTCTTCTTGATCTCAGCCATCTGTGCCTTAGCTGTCATCATGATACTTGCTATCTCAGTAACCACAGAATCTAAGCTTGTCTTAGTCAATAGCTCCTTAGCGGATCCTTCCTCAGACTTTTCAAATGCCTTGCTTAAGGTAGCAGTTAGTGCCTCTGAAATTGCTTTCACAGATTCATCACTGGATTTTTCTTCAGCTTTCTCCTTGGCCACTTCTGCCATTACTTCAGATGGTTTCTCCTGGGGGATGATAGGCTCAACAACTGCCTCCTCCACTATCACTGGTGCAACTAGCTCCTCTTGGCTCTTTTCAAAGTCTACCACATCAGAGAATACTTCGAAGCCTGGGAGTTCGATGTTACCGACCTTTACTGGTTCAATTTGCCTCGTGTGTGTTAGGATTCGTCATTGGAAAAATAACGTGGCGCAACGAAAAATACACCATTTAAAATTTCCTACAATCAACCTATCGTGTCTAATTACCATTGATTAGAATAAAAACAATTTGAATCAAGAAAGATTAACTCACCGGATTCATCTCCTCTAGAGACTGCTGCAGAATCGTTTCTTGAAAATGCGATCTCCAAAGTTCGGTGCACGACCAACTATTGAGCGGGAACCGGTGCTAGCCGAAGACGTGAAGGAATGGAGGATTAATGCTAGGATTTTCGGCTATTTGGGGCTGCAATTGGTGGCTGAAATTTCCAGCAATTAATTAGAGTTGAATTAGGTTTTTTCTCCTTAAGTGTGCCCTTATATAGACACCTTATCTAATTGGGTTTTAATTAGGTTAATTAAACCCAAGCCCACTAGGATTATAATTACATAAATAAACTTTAATTAAAAAGTATATACTATGTATTTAATTCCATTTGGCTAAATTTAATTACCCCTAAATAAAATTAAATCACACTTAAGTTAATACAATACATGTATTTAATTTTCCTACTTAGGAAAATTATTTAATTAATTGTTTACTTTATGTAATTCAATTGATTAATAAATTAATTAATTACATTATGTAAACTTATTAATTAAATTAAATCCAACCCAATGTCAATTAATTACCTTGACACCGAATGTCAACTAATTAATTAACACATTCCTTCCAATGTACATTACATGTACAATTTCTATACGTTCCAGCTATTACATGTACAATTTCTATACGTTCCAGCTCAGTTGATCTATGTGCATGATCTTATGGGTCTGTCTTTATGTTGGCAGTAGGCCCAAGGCCCACAGATTGTAAGTGGGTTCTAGCAAACCATTATAGCCCCCAATTAAGACAGAGATGCAGCAGTCTTTAGAAGACACTCACCCGGTAGTAATCTCATAGTGTCCTTTGCCTAACGATATCGATATGAATAAACAAGAGGCATGGTGTCTGTCATCCTCTTCTGTTGTTTATTATATTTCTTGATCTTGAGTTGACTGATTAATCAAATAAGCAACCAACTTATTTGAGTATGGCCATACACTTATCAGTCCCACTCATTAAGTGGCTAATGATATCATCTCGGTGTTATCCGAGTGGCAATTCCATCACTTCATCATCAATATCAAGATGTTCACCGGTCCACCCAATCATACCCGTATTTAGCATCCTTTTATAGACCTGTTAGGCATATGTCAAAGTGAACCAGATTCCATATCAATATTATAACGAAATCTGGTCTGAGGACAAAGGAGACCTACTCAAGAAAGACCTATGACGTGACAACCATGTGGCTTTCTTGTGCGGATCGATCCAGTCCCATGTCAACGACATGTACCTATATTCATGACTGACTATACAAGTACTATGGCTAGTTAAGAACTACCATACAGTCATCGAATATACAAGTCTGTGATTCTATTCATTCCCACGATTAGAACAGACCTGGGATATGTTTTATGATTATCAATCAATGGATACTCTACTCATATTATAGCACAAGATATAAATGAAATAGATTAATTGCCTTTATTAATGTGACACAAATAATGTATTCATACAGTGAGTCTTAATGTATAATACAAAATACAAGAATCCAATGCCTTAAGAACTAGGGCACACCAACAATCTCCCACTTGCACTAGTTCCAAGTGGGCATTGCCCTAATTCCTATAGATCTGGTATAACCGTCTTGCTGTGTCTGCAACAACACTTTGGTCAATGGATCAACGACATTATTCTTGGTGTCAACCCTCTGCAATGATATGTCACCTCTGTTCACGATCTTCCGAATGAGGTGAAGCTTTCTAAGTACATGTTTGGATCTCTTATGTGACCGGGGCTCCTTAGCTTGTGCGATGGCCCCGTTGTTGTCACAAAAACATCAACTGGGTCTAGGATAGTGGGTACTACTCCCAGCTCAGTTACTCAGTTATGAATTTCTTGATCCAAATGGCTTCCTTTGAGCTTCGTACGCAGCTATCTACTCAGCTTCCATTTTAGAGTTAGCAATGGTGGCCTGCTTTAAGGACCTTCAACTAATGGCACAGCCATTCAGGAGAAAAACATAACCAGACTGTGACTGGTTCTCATCCTCATCGTTCTCAAAGCTTGCATCAGTGTAAACTGACACTACCAGCTCATCTTGACCTCCATACACTAAGGAAGCATCCTTAGTCCGATTAAGGTATTTCAGGATTGCCTTGACAGCCTTCCAGTGTTCCTCCCCAGGGTTCGACTGGTACCGACGAGTCATAATTAGTGCAAACACGACATCAAGCACTTGTACATAACATGGAGTACATGATGGATCCTCTAGCAGATGCATAAGGGATCTTTTCACACTCTCCCGGTCCTTCTTTGTTTTAGGACCATCTTTCTTACTCAGCTTCAACCCATGGCACATAGGCAAGAATCCTTTCTTTGCCTTGTCCATGCTGAATCTTTTCAGAACCTTGTCTATGTACATGGCCTGACTTAGGCCTAGAAGCCGATTAGATCTATCTCTGTAGATCCTGATCCCTAAGATCGTCTCAACTTCACCTAAGTCCTTCATGGTGAAGCACCTACTCAACCACTGCTTAACCCATTGTAGTGTTGGTATGTCGCCTCCAATGATAAAGATGTCATCAACATACAACACTAGGAAGGTGGAAATGCTCCCACTAACCATCTTATACACACAGGGCCTTTAACTTGAAACACCACTTGCAACCTATCAGCTTAGCACCCGGAGGTGGATCCACCAAGTTCCATACTTGGTTATCGTGCATAGATTGCATCTCAGCCTCCATGGCTTTGCGCCATTGATCTGAGTGTGGGCTTTCAATAGCCTTTTGATAGGTCTTGGGCTCCTCTTGGTCAATGACCATAAGGTCCCCATCATCAGTCATAAGAAAGCCGTACCTCTCTGGCTGATGACATGTCCTACCAGACCTTTTAAGGTCCTGTGCAACCGGTTCTGGGTCCTCAATTTCTTGAGTAGTCAGATTGGTTCCCGAAGCATCCTCAACAGTAGCTGCAGGAGTTTGTGAGTCTTGAAATTTTGAAAGTTCAATATTACTCCCACTGTCTTTCTTGGAAAGGAATTCCTTCTCCAAGAAGACTGCATTTCTGGCTATGAAAACTTTGTTTTCGGCTGGATCGTAGAAGTAATAACCCTTAGTTTCTTTAGGGTAACCCACAATGGCACTTGACAGATTTGGACTTAAGTTTGCCACTTGTCAATTTCTTAACATGTGCATCACAGCCCCAAATCTTCAAGAAGGAAACATTGGCCTTTCGGCCCTTCCATAGTTCATATGGTGTTCCCTCAACTGCCTTGCTTGGTGTATTATTAAGAATGTAAGCAGCTGTCTCTAAAGCATATCCCCAAAAGGAGACAGGGAGTGTAGCATGATTCATCATCGAGTGGACCATGTCAAGCAAGGTCCTATTCCTCCTTTCTGACACTCCATTCCACTGGGGTGTACCAGGAGGAGTGAGTTGGGATACAATCCCACACTCTCTCAAAAACGAGTCAAACTCTTGGCTCAAATATTCACCCCTTTGTTCAGATCGAAGTGCTTTTATTTTCTTGCCAAGTTGGTTTTCTACTTCATTCTTAAAGTCCTTGAACCTTTGGAGAGTCTCAGACTTATGCTTCATCAGATACACGTAACCGTATCTGCTGAAGTCATCCGTGAAGGTGACGAAGTACAGAAAACCAGATCTAGCACTAGTGCTCATTGGGCCACATACATTGGAATGTATTAGCTCCAATAGCTCTGAGGCCCTTTCAGCAGTCTTGCTAAAAGGCACCTTTGTCGTCTTGCCTCTCAAACAAGATTCGCGTGTGTCATGAGACTGGATGTCAAATGACCCTAGCACTCCACTAGAGTGAAGCCTAGCTATGCGCTTCTCATTTATATGGCCAAGTCGACAATGCCAGATGTAAGTAGGATTAATTTCATTTTGTTTAATCGTTTTAGTATTTATGATATAGATTGAACTTTCACGTTTTAGATCAAGGATATATAACCCATTTTCAAGAAATGCTGTTCCATAAATAATATTGCCACATTGCATAGAAATTCTACCATGTCCAATGTTAAATACGAAACCAGAAATATCCAACAAAGAAACGGAAATAATATTCCTGCGCATCGCAGGTACAAAATAACAGTTTCTTAGTTCCAAAACAAGTCTACTAGGCATCTCCAAGAAATAATCTCCGATCTCCATGGCCTCAAGCCGAGCACCATTTCCGACTCGAAGATCCACTTCTCTAGATGCTAATAATCTCCTATTTCTTAGACCCTGCACATTTGAACAAATGTGAGATCCACATCCAGTTTCCAAGACCCAAGATGTAAAATTGCCAGATTAATCTCAACAATATAAATACCTGAAGCAGTAGTTTTGCCCTTCAGTTGCTCCCTTAGCTTTGGACATGAGCTCTTCTAGTGCCCCTTCTCATGACACTCATGGCAGACATCGTCAGGAGAAGCAACCCTTGCTTTAGGTTGGGCCACCACCTTTTGCCCTTAGCCTTGGCCTTTTAGGCCTTAGCCTTGGCCTTAGATTTGGCCTTTCCCTTAGCAATGGGCGTATTGCCCTTATTCACCAGCAATACTTCAGGAGTCTTCTTAAGAGAGTGCTCAGCAAGCTTGAGAATGCCATGCAGCTCAACAACCGATTTATCCAACCCTTGCATATGGTAATTTATGATAAACTGGTTGTAAGACTCAGGGAGTGACCCAAGAATAATGTCTGCTGCCAAGTCCTACGGAACTGGTGAGCCGAGGTGGGCAAGTGTATCAATATACCCTTTCAACTTTAGCACATGAGTGCTAACAGAAGTCCCAGCTGCCATCACAGTAGTGCAAAGTGCCTTAGTTGTCAGGTAACATTCCTGACGAGCCTGATCTTGGAACATCTTTTTAAGTTGATCCATCATCTCATAAGCATGCTCGTCCATAAACTGTTTCTAAAGATCAGAAGTCATGGTACCCAGCATGAGGCACGAGACATCTCGGTCATCCCTCACAAGCCGATCGTACTGCTCCACCATCGCTGTGCTGATGCCTCGACCTGCGGGAGGGCTAGCTGGTAAAGGAGAATTCAGTACATACTCCTTGAACTCTTGTCTAAGAACTATTTATAAGTTCCTAGCCCAGTCCAAGAAGTTAGTCCCTGAAAGCTTCTCCTTCTCCAAGAGTGACCTAAGTGAGAGTGAGTTGTTGTTTGTTGCAGCCATTTAAATTGCTTAAGTGAAATGGGATTATCTACATGGGAGAATCATTGCTTGAGTTAGATATAAAGGACTTTTAAACCAATTCAAATTAATAATCCGATTTTAATTTGTTTGTTGGTGTTGTTAATTGGCTGACTTGACCAAGATCCGCAACTTATCAATGACTGACCGAACTAGGGCTCGCTAACCAACCAATGATTCGTTTGGTAGGACAACCTATCCAATCCTTCCACGAAGGACTCTTGGTTTGATGGGCTTATTGACACTTTACCCATCTGTGCTTAGGGCCCGCTCTGAGCTAATGCTACCCATGTTGAGTCAATCCACCATTCACATGTTAACCATACCAAGTATCTTAACCCCACCGAATACTACAATATACCCAGCTAGGGCATGGCGCACATTGCAGCATCAATGGGAGGAAGAGGTGTGAATGTGGGAAGCACTTTTAAGCGACTCAATATTATAATTCCCGGATTATAATTAAGTGATACGGCTTAGCATGCATAAACCCGGGTAATAATTTAACGATCCATACATCCATATTATATGACAAATGCAATAGCATAATTAATTTAAAATAAATGAGATCCTATGGGCATTTAATTACAACCTAATGAAAAACTAGATATCCTATCCAATTCTTCATGGGCCGGACTGCAATCCTTCTTGGACTCCCACCATGGGCTTGCTCCATCTGGGCCTTCCTCCGTACTTGATGTAATTACAATAATTTTGTAAAATAAAATCTATTCTAAAATTACATCAAAATAAAAAAATGGCACGCAGGCCATATTTCCCAAATTTAAATTACAACCGATAATAATTTAGGGCCCATAGAACTCAACATCACATTTCAAACAAAGTACCTGTCGTGCACTTACATACCAATATGATGCATGATCATGGCATTCCAAATTATAAATATAAATGTTAAGCCAAGTTACTTAGGGTGAAATCGCCAATTTTAACAAATGTGACTAAGGCCCATAAAGGCCCAATGGATAACATCCATAAATGCAAAATTAACAATTTTTCTCCTACTTGAATTTGGGTTCACAAATTTAAAATTTAGCTCTCCCAATTTTAACCGGTGTCACAGTTTATTGGCCAATTTCACAAAGTCCATATTCAATTTAATATGCAAACAATTAAATTAAATATGCATGCCAATAAAATAAGCAATTTAAATACAAATTAATTTAAAAAAAATTTAATTTAATTTGCATTAGGGTCCGGGATAAAAAAAATACCCGTAAAATCCAAAACCGGACCCGAAATCTGCGCGGCATGATGGAATCGCAAATTGCTATTCCATCTTGCCCAAACAATTTTTTTTTAATCATAAACAAAAAAAATGTTTCCAGCCAAAAAAAAAAAAAATTAAACAAAACCCTAAACAATTTTAGATGGAAACCAATTGGGGAAAAATAATAAAAAACCCCAATCCAACAATTCTAGGGTTCATCCAAAAACAAAACTATTTGAATAAAAAAAAACCCTAAAATCACAAACTTGAAACCCATTCCTTTTCAAGAACGCTTTCAAGGACCAATTCCAATCAATCTAATGGACAAAACCAAGGCTCTGATACCACTGTTGGGATTCGTCATTGGAAAAATAACGTGGCGCAACGGAAAATACACCATTTAAAATTTCCTAGAATCCACCTATCGCGTCTAATTACCATTGATTAAAATAAAAACAATTTGAATAAACAGAGATTAACTAACCGGATTCGTCTGCTCTAGAGACTGCTGCAGAATCGTTTCTTGAAACTGTGATCTCCAAAGTCCGGTGCACGACCAACTATTGAGCGGGAACCGGTGCTAGCCGAAGACGTGAAGGAATGGAGGATTAATGCTGGGATTTTCGGCTATTTAGGGCTGCAATTGGTGGCTGAAATTTCCAGCAATTAATTAGAGTTGAATTAGGTTTTTCCTCCTTAAGTGTGCCCTTATATAGACACCTTATCTAATTGAGTTTTAATTAGGTTAATTAAACCCAAGCTCACTAGGATTATAATTACATAAATAAACTTTAATTAAAAAGTATATACTATGTAATTTAATTCCATTTGGCTAAATTTAATTACTCCTAAATAAAATTAAATCACACTTAAGTTAATACAATACATGTATGTAATTTTCCTACTTAGGAAAATTATTTAATTAATTGTTTACTTTATGTAATTCAATTAATTAATTAATTAATTAATTACATTATGTAAACTTATTAATTAAATTAAATTCAACCCAATGTCAATAAATTACCTTGACACCGAATGTCAACTAATTAATTAACGCATTCCTTCCAATGTACATTACATGTACAATTTCTATACGTTCCAGCTCAGTTGATCTATGCGCACGATCCTATGGGTCTGTCTTTATGTTGGCAGTAGGCCCAAGGCCCACAGACTGTAAGTGGGTTCTCGCAAACCATTACAGCCCCCAATTAAGACAAAGATGCAGCAGTCTGTAGGTGCCGGAATTTTACTTTCAAAAAAAAAAAAAAAAAAGAGAGTATAGTCGTACGACTATCACTACAGTCGTACGACTGTAGTCAAACTACAGTCGTACGACTGTAGATCTACCCATAAAAGCAGAAACAGACAGACAGAGAAAGAAGGGACGGGAAAAAGAAAGAAAAACGGACAGACAGAGAGAAAGGGAGAAAAAGCGAAAGAAGAAAAAAACCAAAGAAAAGGGAGGAACTCCTCATCAAAATCCTCAGCATTTGGAAATCTCTGGACTCAAATCTCAAACCCTAACTCAAGGAGAAAAGTCCGGATTTTAGTGGATTGGAGCGACGCCAGTAAATACCCCTTTTCCCCTCTCTTTTACAAGCTTTCTGGGTGTTTGGTGTGCTTTTTCTGCATTTCTGTCCATTTTTTCTGCGTTTCTGTTCTGGAAATCAAGAACAGTCGTACGACTGTTCTTGAGTTGATGAACAGTCGTACGACTGTAGTTACAGTCGTACGACTATAGTTGACTTCCAGGTGATTTGCTTTCCAGCTTGTTTTAAATAAGATTTTGGTGAAATCTTGAATTTTCAGCATTTACAGTCGTACGACTGTAGTTGAGTTTGTACGACTGTAATTTACAGTCGTACCACTGTAGTTTCCAGAATTAGAATTTCACCATTAAAACCTAAAAATTTCATAAAAAATCCATAAAAATTCCCAAAAATTCCCAAAAAATCCCAAAAATTAGAAAACCCCAAAAATCATCAAAATGAATTTTATTGTGTGCATCACGACCATAGATTCAATTTTTAGTAAAATTGCATTTAGAACAATTCAACGACGGAGACCCAGTTCTCCCGAAAACCGACCCACCTTAAATATGAAAATGCATGTAAACCGGAAAAATTGTTTTCAAAATGATTTTCCCACAAGAAAACCAAAAATACAGGGACGTTTCAAAGTATTTTCCAGGTCTAACCGGGCCGGCTAGCCGAGCCAACCCGGTTATCCCCTAAATGCACGCCCCCAATTCTTGATTTCCCCATTCTGTCTATTTGAGTCCTAGTTGTGGCGTGCTATATATATTGTGCTAACCCTCTGTTTTGCAGGTTTTAATTTATTTTTATTTTGGATGTAATTTAATAGATTAAATCGTGTATCCTAGGCGGTTGTATTTTTCTAGATTCTCGTGTATATAGGCGATTGTATAAGTGAGGCGAGAGTTTTTATTTTTCCATTCGATTTGGTTGTAAGCCAATTAATATTTATTCCTTTTTCTTTATTTTTGTATTAAATACTTTGTATGAGTGCTGCATGTCTATTTATTCCAATAAAATTGACTTTAGATTTTGGAATACCATTTTTGAACATTGACCAATTTTATTTTAATTAGACACGAAATAAGGGAATTGTCCGGACCCGAATCTCTGGATAGTGTAGCGACCGTTCGTCCGGTTCAGCTACATAAGAATTTCCCGATTGAGCTGAGCCGGGTGGCGACTCTACAACATCCATCGAGACTTAGGTTTCGGTTTTTTTATGCATTAATTCTATTCATTTTCCAAAACGCGGATTTCTATTTATAAAAACCCCACGCAAGGGAGGGGCCCGCCCGAGATCGTGGCGCCCCATTCCGAAAGGGAGTCCCGCGTCCCGTCGAAAACGCGTCGTCTGCTCACAGTGGCGACTCTGCTGGGGATTTCTTTAAAAAGTTTTCTTAAAAACATGAAAGAATTTGACAAGCCCTGAAAAGTGTCTAATTAAAATAAGGTGGATGATTCTCGATTGGTATTTCATTTTGCATCTTTAGCTGGACATGCTTGCATTAGATTTAGTGTCCATTATCAGCCCGGTGGATTGTTGAAGTGTCGCCTTTGTTCCTCATGGTCTTAGGGGCACGGATACAAAACACCACTCATAGCCTCGTACGAACCCCTTTGCTAGGACCCTTGAGTGGGGAGAAGTGAGGAGTATATCTTGCTATGGGAGCCTTCATTTTTAACCCGAATTGGACCGAACACATATAGGCAGCCCTAGTTGGATTCCCTTAGGATACCAAAACAATTGTGTGAATAATAATAAAATCTCGCCTTCATCACCCCTGGTTGGTGATCGAAGTGAGCCCCACCTAGGACTCGGTTAGAAATTTTTGAGACCGACCACGTTAGAGGAATAAGGTTGGAAGAATTCGCTTTGTGTGCTACGTGTTACACGCTTCTTGACATTTCACTCCATATTATAATCCATATTTATCACGCATATGACATTTTCCACACATCGAACATCTTGTGTGACACTAACCCACATTTTTATGCAGCCATTTGCATTTTATTTCGTGTGTAAAACATTAATTCATCCGTTTGCCATTCATACTAATCCTTTCTTTTTCAGCCATAACATTGTATCTGCGTGATTAGCATTTTTTTCACATAGCATACATAACACCATTTTGTATGTCATGCATCCTAACCACGTTTTTGTGCAGCCATTTGCATTTTGTGTATCATAAGCATTCATGACATATCACCTAAATTAAATTAGGGGCATTCCAAGGACGCCCACCATGATCATATCATTCCATCATATATCGGGTACCCCAAAATACCCTTGTTTTGCCAATGCACTGGATTGCATTCGGCCATTCCACCAAATCATTTCATTCAATAGAGACCCCAATGGTCCTAGGTGTATTTCCGTGTGACAATCCGCACGATGCATCTCATGACATCATACCCATTCGTCATCGACATCACATAACACTGTGATCCACATTGGGTTACTTCATGACATTACTACATTATTCAACGCGCTCCCCGAGTGCCGGATTAGTACGCATGTAGGGGCATATCATAATATCCCAGATCATGAAAGGTGTTCCCCGAACGCCGAATCTCTGTCCGTGTCCCCAGTACACGTGACTCGATTACAACATCATTTCATTTCATACGCTCAAAAGCATCAGAACTCAGTCCATGGGCCGGCCCCATGTGACCATTTCATATCATCTCGTAGACCTGCAAAGTGTCGAACTTCGTCCGTGTGTCAGTACACACGCGACCATTTCACGAAATTCATTAGGTGCCCCAAAAGCACCAAACCTTCATCCGTGTGGTGGTCCATACGTGGTATTTTTGCATAGCATTGGGTGCACTTGGAATGTCCAAAGTCAAATAAAAAAAATATAAAAAATAAGATAAAAAAAAACAGAGGGATCATCCTCATTATCTCACGATGTACATCTCATTCATCCATCAAACATTCAAGCACTTCACAACGTTCAAGCATTCCATATGCACCAAGGACTTCACACCACGCTCTAAGTCATTTAAGTGTTCCAAAAGCACTAAAAACTTCATCAAGCCCCTTAGGTCTTCCATAATCATTAGAAATCCTATCCTTATGCCCCACGCACATAAGCTCTAAAATATCTTTCTGTGCAAGATAAGCTCTGCACACTTCCTCCCCGTGTAAGATAAGCTCTACACGTACTGCTCCAAATCTCCCCATGCAAGACCAGCTCTACACGTACCGCATCAAACTCTACACTTCCTCCCCGTGTAAGACCAAGCTCTACATGTACCGCTCCAAATCTCCCCGTGCAAGACCAGCTCTGCACGTATCGCATCAAATTCTACCCATCCTCCCCGTGTAAGATAAGCTCTACACGTATCGTTCCCTATATCTTTTTGTGCAAGACAAGCTCTGCACATTTCCTCTTCATGTAAGACTAAGTTCTACACTTGTCGTTCCAAATCTTCCCGTGCAAGACCATCTCTGCACGTACCGCATCAAACTCCACACTTCCTCCCCGTGTAAGACAAGCTCTACACGTATCATTCCAAATTCCCCGTGCAAGACCAGCTCTGCACGTACAGCATCAAACTCCACACTTCCTCCCCGTGTAAGACAAGCTCTACACGTATCATTCCAAATTCCCCGTGCAAGACCAGCTCTGCACGTACCGCATCAAATTCCACACTTCCTCCCCGTGTAAGACAAGCTCTACACGTACCGCTCTAAATCTCCCCGTGCAAGACCAGCTCTGCACGTACCGCATCAAATTCTACCCATCCTCCCCGTGTAAGACTAAGCTCTACACGTATCGTTCCCTATATCTTTCTGTGCAAGACAAGCTCTGCACATTTCCTCTCTGTGTAAGACTAAGTTCTACATGTGTCGTTCCAAATCTTCCCGTGCAAGACCAGCTCTGCACGTACCGCATCAAACTCCACACTTCCTCCCCGTGTAAGACAAGCTCTACACGTATCGTTCCAAATTCCCCGTGCAAGACCAGCTCTGCACGTACGGCATCAAATTCCACCCTTCCTCCCCGTGTAAGACAAGCTCTACACGTATCGTTCCAAATTCCCCGTGCAAGACTAGCTCTACACGTACCGCATCAAATTCCACACTTCCTCCCCGCGTAAGACCAAGCTCTACACGTACCGCTCCAAATCTCCCCGTGCAAGACCAGCTCTGCACGTACTGCATCAAACTCTACCCATCCTCCCCGTGTAAGACACGCTCTACACGTATCACACTAAACATTAAACCTCTTCCCGTGTAAGACACGCTCTACACGTACCACTTTAAACACTACATCCCTTTCCCGTGTAAGATCCGCTCTACAAGTACCGTTTCAAATGTCAACTCTCCTTCCGTGTAAGATACGCTCTACATGGGAATCCTTCGCAAGTATCACCTTGCTTCGATCCGTGGACACCCTGTGTGTCATTTTATCCATATGGTGTATATTTATATGCCACGCTATACTTCAGCATATAGCTTCATCAACAATATTCATTGCATTTTGCATGTTTCCATTCCTGGCTTTGTGTGCACATGACTAGCTTAGGATTGCATAACATGACATGGCATCATATGGCATCATCATTCATGCATGCATGCATCACATCCCGCATTCATACCTACTTCATCCCTCGACTTGGTATCTTCTGTGCGCATGCCCCAGTCAGTGCTAACAAATGTTCTTATCAGGGGAGAAAGGGAAGGAGTCTCGAGAATGGCTGGCCCAGTGAACTTCAACACCGTAACAGATGTCCTAGATGATTATATTGTCTCATCGTGATTCCGAAAGGTGGTCAGGGAAGAGGCAGCAGCAATGTTGAAGGAAATGCTAGGAGGTGACCTGGACAAGGTGGAAAAGCTGACGACAAGGTGCTCTGAATTGGAGGCCCGTGTGATTGAGCTTGAGGGAGTAATAAGAGGGCTGAATGGTGAAGCAGAATCAATGGCTCCCCTCAAAGCCAACACTGACCTTGTTCTGCGACCAACCAGGAGCCCACTCCCCAAGGGTGACCGAAAGGGCATATCCCCATGGCCTTTCTCGCTGAGCCAATTATTTGCCAAATGCAGAAAAGAGGGGCTACTGTAGAGCGTCAAGCCGTATATGGAGCCGGCACCGGATCAAAAGAACAACTTCTGTACCTATCATGTAGCGATAGGTCATCGAACCAATGTTTGCTATATTTTAAGGAAGGAGATCCGAAAGTTGGTTGATGAGGGAAGATTAAAGGTGCCATCCACTACTAATGAGCAACTAGGGGCTAGCAGGGAGACTGGCAAGGAAATTCCTCAAACCTCCCAGGGAGAGGAATATGATGAAGAGCTTCAAAGCCTAATCTGACGAGAGTGGGGCAGTGACCGGATAAGCAATAGTCGGGCGTTGTGAGATCAATACCTTTAGAGGCTCCTTCCCGTAGGGAACTCATTTTGTTTGTTTGTAAAATGTATTGAACTCATTTTGAATGCAATGCATCTTGTTATTTTCTTACTCATGTGGTGATTACATGTAAATGGCATTAAGCATGCATTTGATCATCTGAAACGACATTGTCCATCACGCATAATATTAAGATGCATGACATCAATCTGAGTCTTACAGGGAATTTACAAGTGAACTTGACTTCGGTAAAGCCCTTTTCTTCAAAAAAAAAAAAAAGAGAGAAAGAGAAAAGTCTGCTAAGCAAGCAATGGGATGGTACCATTTCCTTTGAATCAATTGCCAGCCTAGATCAGTGATCCCTATAAACCACGATCCAAAAATGCTGTTGGTCTTGCCTTAAAAGTTTCAACTTGGACAAGCCATGATACATCCAAATCATTCCAAACCAGGGACCATTACCCAGTTTCAGAGCCGAGCCCCAAAATAAAGCTTTGAGCTTGATTCATGCTCGAAAAGCATCTCACATCGAAAAAAAAAACCAAATCCATCCAAAAAGCACCAAGCCCTAAAAAATCCAAATGACCTTCGCCACCCACCATGCTATAAAACTCTGAAGCAGACATTAGTTTTAGTGCATGTATAGTCTTGTTTGTGTGGCATTCATGTGCATATGACATTACGCATGCATTGTCCATCCAAAAAGACATATCAAACACGCATGACATACATGAATCTGAATGCAGCAGGAAAATCAATGGGTGGCTGTGGTTTGGATTTAGCTTCTTCAAAAAAAAAAAAAAAAAAAAAAGAGAAAAAAAAGGAAAGCAAGCACCGGTGGAAGATCTCAGTTCTCTCTTACAGTCAAATTTCTACTCCTGGCCTAAAGTTATGCTGTCTTCAATCATAGAGTCAAACTCTGTTGAGTGCTTAATGAATCTGGGGGCGGCCCACCTATTGCATGAAACGTCGGGGTCAATGAGCTGAGACAATAGAGATAAGTACGTTGTTGCCTGATCTGAAAAGTTAACTTCGTGCGGTGATAGAGAAGATCGGTGTCTTTACCCAAAGCAGTTCCCTTTTCACTCTCCTCTCTATCTTCTCCATTTGCCTTCAACACCTTTGTCTTCCCTTTATTGTCTTTCCTTCCCTTTCATCTTCTATCTTTCATCTTCTCTTTGGAACTAGAACCGATTCTGTGATTCCATATTTTCTACCTTCAATGGCTTCTAACAAGAAGTTGAACCCTAATGCTGCTCCATATCATTTTTGTTCCGCACCATCTCATCAGCGGAAGGGTATCGGAACAGGTGGTTATGGCGCCGTTTTAATCCGTCTTCGTTTATCATCAACCTGTACCAAATTAGGGATACCCTTTTAATCCCACGCCATTTCTCTTCAATCTAAACTCCCAGACTAATTATTTAGTACCCTCAAATAGTGGGAAGGGATTTGATTTGATGATAGATAGAGTATTTGGATATGAATCTACTTCAAATGAGTTCAACAATGCTGAAAAAGGGGGAAACTGAAATATATAGCTCCGAGATTCCAGAGTAAGAAGAAAATAGTTTCTGTAAGTGAAAAGGAACAACAGTGGTCGCCCAAGAAATTGACTATTAAAGAGACCAAACTGGATAAAAGAGAGATTGAAGCTAATCTTGGTGGGAAAAAACAAGTCTGATGATCAGAAATCTACCAAATCAGTTTCAAAGACATAAGCTGCTGCAAATTCTGGACGGGCATTGTCTGGAGGAAAACAAGAATAAGTCCAAAGAGAAGCCTGCTTATGATTTCCTTTATTTGCCTATGGATTTCAAGACTGGAGAAAATTTTGGTTATGCATTTGTGAACTTCACCAACTGTGTTGGGGCAACTTGACTTTACAAAGCTTTCAACAATCATGAAGGGGACGATACCATCAACAGGAGAGCTTACAGAGTCTGTTGTACTCATATTCAAAGGGAAAGTTGCATTTGACAACCATTTCAAGCATGCAGTCTTCGGGAACCGTGTCTGAACTGAAATCTAGGGTGAATTGGAAATATGAATACAACGTCAGATTGCAGGAGAATCCAGTGGTTAATTGAATTCATCTCAGGTTGTCCACCCACAATAGCAACTCCATCCGGCGATAAAAAAAAAAAACTCCAATGTGTAAAACCGAAAGGGCATATTGGTAATTTGAAGAGGCATCAATTAAAGCCGGGGCCACATCTTAGATTTTCCTAATGCATCCGCATTCATTATGTCATGAATGTTTTGTATTCAATTTTGGTGTTCAATATGCATTTGTCATGTCATTGCATGTCAATGTTCACTTATGGGCTACACTGCGCAGCGGACCTTGTCTGTGGAAGTGTTTTACTCCATAAACACAAACCTATAATACTTCCCGAACACAAACCTATAATATTAGGGGCAAGTAAAAACCGAACCACTGGGCATCATCGACATCATTATCTTCGCGAGTCACAATGAACATATCAAGATATATCTTTCCCATCCTAAGACAAACCATCGCGAAAGGGATCAACGCAGACAAAATGCCCATCATAGAATCTTTCTCAAAAAAAAAAAAAAAGAAGAAGAACTTGTTGACACGGAAAACCGAAAGGACATGTCGGCAACAGGAGAGGGGTGATATAGAAAGTCAGAGTCAATGTCATATCCCCTGTTATACTCATTCTGGCATCACCATTGCAATATTGTGCATGTTTAGACTTCCGAACAGATGTTCATCTTGCATGCACCATGCCATTACATATAAACATCCATCAATAGGACATTCCAAACCCGTGATAATATCGCAGGAGCTCCTGTTATGCGGTACGAAAATGCAAAGTCTCACTCTCATCTTCTCACTCAATCAAACGGACTGTTCATCGGCACGACCTACTATCCTGATCCGCTCAGCACTGACAACGCTTCAGAATATGCAGAGGGTGAAGTGGAAGGTCACTCAAGATGGCCAACTCCCCTAATACCTAGGTCAGCGTAGTATTCAGTCGGTCAGAAGACACGCCAGAACAATCAGACTAGGTCACCTGGGTTACCATCGGGGCCAGCCACAAGCCGTGAATTCTGTCTCTGGGCTCACACGGATACCAAGAACAAAGCATAAGTCACATGTTGCATGCATGCATTTAGAACTATACATGCATCCGTACATACATGCATACGTTTAAAGTAAACACATACAATTCATATGCATATGCATCGCAACTCATCCAAGTGCAGGTATCCACTGCCATCACCAGGTCTCCCCTAACCAGGATTGCTCTCAAAGCAGAGATGGCACAATGTTGGGGTAGAACAATCAAGTTTCCAAGGGATAGAGTAGTCAAGCCGTATTTATCCTTGATCGAAGGGGCAAAAATTTTTGTTTCCAAAATCATCGATCAAGGGATAAATACTCATTCCCCAGCCAACACCAAATTACCATCCCTAAGCCTATTTCCTCTCCTTTTATTCAAGCAAGATTTTGAACCCTTGAAATCCACTACGTTCAAGCAAGGTTACAAATCCTTGAATCACTCCTTTCATTCAAGCAAGATTTCGAACCCTTGAACTCCATTATGTTCAAGCAAGGTTACAAATCCTTGAATCGCTCCTTTCATTCAAGCAAGTTTTTGAACCCTTGAACTCCATTACGTTTAAGCAAGGTTACAAATCCTTGAATCACTCCTTTCATTCAAGCAAGATTTCGAACCCTTGAACTCCGTTACGTTCAAGCATGGTTGCAAATCCTTGAACCACCTTCCTTCATTCAAGCCAGATCTTAAACCCTTGAACCCCATTATGTTTAAGCATGGTTTCAAATCCTTGAACCTCTTATTATTTCAAGTCCATCCGATTCTAGTAAGATTTCAAATCATCCATAATCCACCTTCCTTTGCCTCGGGTAACATAAACCCGATATTGGCTTAACCGCAATTCCATTTTCCTTTGCCTCGGGTAACATAAACCCGATATCGGCTTAACCGCAATTCCATTTTCCTTTGCCTCGGGTAACATAAACCCGATATCGGCTAATCCACAATCCACCTTCCTTTGCCTCGGGTAACATAAACTCGATATCGGCTTAACCGTAATTCCATCTTCCTTTGCCTCGGGTAACATAGACCCGATATCGGCTTAACCGCATTCCATCTTTTCTTGCCTTGGGTAACCTAGACCCGGTATCGGCTTATTTCTACATCAAACCTTTTATTTCATTCAAGCTAGATTTCGAATCCTTGAACTTCTTCAAGCATGATTCCCAATCCTTGAAAAACCGCCCAAGCCACATTTCGGATTCTTGGAGATTGATTCAAGTAAGATCCTAGATCTTTGAAACCAATTCGAATCCCACACTCCAAACTCATCTTTGCCTCGGGTGACCTAGACCTGATATCGGCTTATTTCAACGGAGGGTTCTTTCTAGTGTCTGCGGCGCTTTGAGTCGCGTTTCTCAAGTTCACATCATCTATCCTAGACTAAGTTCGGGTGGTGAATTTGATCACGCGAGGGGCAGCTGTAAGCGCCGGAATTTTACTTTCAAAAAAAAAAAAAAGCAGAAACAGACAGATAGAGAAAGGAGGGACGGGAAAAAGAAAGAAAAACGGATAGACAGAGAGAAAGGGAGAAAAAGAGAAAGAAGAAAAAAACCAAAGAAAAGGGAGGAACTCCTTATCAAAATCCTCAGCATTTGGAAATCTCTGGACTCAAATCTCAAACCCTAACTCAAGGAGAAAAGTCCGGATTTTAGTGGATTGGAGCGACGCCAGGGGTCAATCCTACGGTGGACGCACGCCATGGAGGTAAATACCCCTTTTCCCCTCTCTTTTACAAGCTTTCTGGGTGTTTGGTGTGCTTTTTCTGCATTTCTGTCCATTTTTTCTGCGTTTCTGTTCTGGAAATCAAGAACAGTTTGAGTTGATGAACAATCGTACGACTGTAGTTACAGTCGTACGACTGTAGTTGACTTCCAGCTGATTTGCTTTCCAGCTTGACTGTAGTTGACTTCCAGGTGATTTGCTTTCCAGCTTGTTTTAAATAAGATTTTGGTGAAATCTTGAATTTTCAGCATTTATAGTCGTACGACTGTAATTACAGTCGTACGACTGTAGTTGAGTTTGCACGACTGTAATTTACAGTCATACCACTGTAGTTTCCAGAATCAGAATTTCACCTTTAAAACCCAAAAATTTCATAAAAAATCCATAAAAATTCCCAAAAATTCCCAAAAAATTAGAAAACCCCAAAAATCATCAAAATGAATTTTATTGTGTGCATCATGACCATAGATTCAATTTTTAGTAAAATTGCGTTTAGAACAATTCAACGACGGAGACCCAGTTCTCCCGAAAACCGACCCACCTTAAATATGAAAATGCATGTAAACCGGAAAAATTGTTTTCAAAATGATTTTCCCACAAGAAAACAAAAAATACAGGGACGTTTCAAAGTGTTTTCCAGGTCTAACCGGGCCGGCTAGCCGAGCCAACCCGGTTATCCCCTAAATGCACGCCCCCAATTCTTGATTTCCCAATTCTGTCTATTTGAGTCCTAGTTGTGGCGTGCTATATATATTGTGCTAACCCTCTGTTTTGCAGGTTTTAATTTATTTTTATTTTTATTTTTATTTTGGATGTAATTTAATAGATTAAATCATGTATCCTAGGCGGTTGTATTTTTCTAGATTCTTGTGTATATAGGCGATTGTATAAGTGAGGCGAGAGTTTTTATTTTTCCATTCGATTTGGTTGTAAGCCAATTAATATTTATTCCTTTTTCTTTATTTTTGTATTAAATACTTTGTATGCGCGCTGCATGTCTATTTATTCCAATAAAATTGACTTTAGATTTTGGAATACAATCTTTGAACATTGACCAATTTTATTTTAATTAGACACGAAATAAGGGACTTGTCCGGACCCGAATCTCTGGATAGTGTAGCAACCGTTCGTCCGGTTCAGCTACATAAGAATTTCCCGGTTGAGCTGAGCCGGGTGGCGACTCTACAACATCCATCGAGACTTAGGTTTCGGTTTTTTTATGCATTAATTCTATTCATTTTCCAAAAAGCGGATTTCTATTTATAAAAACCCCACGTAAGGGAGGGGCCCGCCCGAGATCGTGGCGCCCCATTCCGAAAGGGAGTCCCGCGTCCCTTCGAAAACGCGTCGTCCGCTCACACAGTCTTTAGAAGACACTCACCCGATAGTAATCTCATAGTGTCCTTTGCCAAACTATATCGATATGTATAAACAAGAGGCATGGTGTCTGTCATCCTCTTCTGTTGTTTATTATATTTCTTGATCTTGAGTTGACTGATTAATCAAATAAGCAACCAACTTATTTGGGTATGGCCATACACTTATCAGTCCCACTCATAAAGTAGCCAATGATATCATCTCGGTGTTACCCGAGTGGCAATTCCATCACTTCATCATCAATATCAAGATGTTCACCGGTCCACCCAATCATACCCGTATTTAGCATCCTTTTATAGACCTGTTAGGCATATGTCAAAGTGAACCGGATTCCATATCGATATTATAATGAAATCTAGTCTGAGGACAAAAGAGACCTACTCAAGAAAGACCTATGACGTGACAACCATGTGGCTTTCTTGTGCGGATCGATCCAGTCCCATGACAACGACATGTACCTATATTCATGACTGACTATACAAGTAATATGGCTAGTTAAGAACTACCATACAGTCATCGAATATACAAGTCTGTGGTTCTATTCTTTCCCACGATTAGAACAGACCTGGGATAGGTTTTATGATTATCAATCAATGGATACTCTACTCATATTATAGCACAAGATATAAATGAAATAGATTAATTACCTTTATTAATGTGACACAAATAATGTATTCATATAATGAGTATTAATGTATAATACAAAATACAAGAATCCAATGCCTTAAGAACTAGGGCACACCAACAGTGTGGTCTCCTGGTTTCATGGAAGCTAGGTATGCCTTTTGGGGTGCTTATTGCCTTAATGAATGGCTTCATCATAGGCTTGCCATTCTTCCCTTTTTCTAGGTCTTTCTTCTCAGATGACTCAGCTATGTAGCCTAAGACAAATTGCCTCGGCTTCCCAGAATCTATGTTAAATTCGGGCATATCCTGTAGATTGGCCCCGAGTCCCATGCCGGGAACAAAGTTATGCATGCGAAGGTATTTAGACAACCATTCTGGCATATAGTTCTCATAGATGACCATTGGAGCATTCGTGGCCTCCTCATCGCTGACCATGGTGACTTGGAAACCACCGAATGGTATGGTCTCCTTACTAACAGCAGCAATCACGAACTGAGAATCTGCATCGACTGTCACAACCTCACTGGCCACTAAAAACTTTATCTTTTGGTGTAAGGCTGAAGGGACACCCCCTAATGGGTGAAACCATGGCCTCCCCAACAGCAAGGAGAAGGTGACTGGAATGTTAATCACAGTAAAAGTGACCATCAACTTGATCGGTCCCACTTCCAGTTTAGCTTCAAAAGTCCCAATTACAGTCCTCTTGGAATCATCATAGGCCCTTATCACAGTGGAGGAATTTTTTAGACTATCTCAGACCCAGGAATGATAACATCTTCAGTGGACATATGTTCAAGGCAGATCCATCGTCCATCATCACACATGGCATAACTCGGTCTAGGAGGTTAACCTTGACATAAAGGGCTTTGTTGTGAGTTCTCCCCTCGTGTGGCAAATCTTTTTTGGAAAATACAATCTCAGGGGACCCTATATGAATCTTGTCCAGTAAGCAACACATGGCCTCTGGAGATGCAAGTGGAGAAATTTCGATTTCAGACAGCTTTTTGACCAGCGCTGCCCTGTGTTCTTTGGAAGTCAGCAACAAATGCCACAGACTGACCTGTGCTGGAGTCCTTTTCAGTTGAGGAATAACCAAGTCTTCTTTCTCTATTTCTTTCGATGCTCACATACTACCTGACCTAGTCACTGGAGTCGTGTCACTCTGCTGAACCACTGGTTGGTATACCTTACTGCTCCTGTTTACATTCTGGACTTCAAGAACTTTTTTTCTCCACAACTAGCGGCTTGACCATCTCACTACTGCCATAGTCTTCGTATTCATCTTCTGAATCTAGATCATCCAGACTCACAGGCTTCACTTCCTTCTGCTCTATCGACTCCTCACAATCAGACTTTGCCCCAGCTCCACTAGCCATCACAGACCGTACGGTGGGAATTTTCCTACAGGACTTGTGCAAAAATGAAGTTGTTTGGCAGGCCTGACTGCACCATATTAACCTGTCGTTCAAATGCTAGCAAAGGGTTAGTCTTGGTACTAGGTTTGGCAGGCTATTGTAACTTCCCTTCATCGATCAACTTCTGTACAGCATCCTTCAGCTTATGACAGTTGTTGGTTCTATGTCCCACCATGACATGGTAGGTACGGAAATTGTCTTTGTCTTCCTCTGCTGGTTTCTTAAAAGGCCTGAGAGAGCTTAACAGACCATCATTCCTGCACTTGGTGAAGAGCTTAGCCAAGGAGAAAGCCTAGGGTGATATGCCTTAACTATCTGGATTTCTGCCTCGGTTGCCACGTTGCTGAGACACAACGGCAACCCCTACTTGCTTGGTCTCTGAAATCTGTCCACCTTTACTTGTAGAACCAGACCCAGACCCATTGTTTGACCTAGTCACAGTAGTTGATCGATACCCTGAACCGTACTCGGAGCCTCTACTGCCCCTTTGGTTTACTGTCCTTTCTTCTTCATCTTTCTCAATTTTCATTGCCATACTGTATACTTCATTGAGCTCACCGAAAGAGTGGAATTTCATATTGTCCCTGAAAATATCCTGACTACCGTCAATCAACTTTTGAATCAGTTCATCCTCGTCGGGGTAGTTCTTTAACAGGATCATTTTGTTCATCCATCTCTGATAATAAGTATCAAAGGATTCATTAGGCTTCTGCTTAACCCTCTCCAGATCATACAGCTTCACCTGGATCTTAGTATTGAAGCTGTAGTATTTGATGAAAGCCACTGATAAGGCTTCCCAATCAGATTGCACATCTTCTGCCAGAGAGTTGTACCAATTCAGGGCTCCCCCTTCTGGTATGGTCGGGAAGAAATTAATCAGCTGCTGTTTAGTGGTGCCTGCTGTCAGCATTACTAGTGCATACAGATTCACATGAGCTTCTGGGGAGTCGATCCCCTTGTAAGAAGGGATTTTAGGCACTTGAAACCCAATGGGGAAGGTCTTAATGCCTTTGTGGATCATTGCATCTACATTTACTCCTCTCTTGGAGCCCGGACTGATGTTGGCCCCTTTCTTCAATTCAGCTACTACTTCGTCAAGTTCAGAGTACTTGGCCTTCATTTTCTTTTCCATGGCTGCTTCCATCTCTTACAGCTTCTCCACACTGGCTCAGACATCAGCTCCATACTGAGAAGATTCATCTACCTTTTCTTTCCCGGGCCTACTGGTTCCGATATCCCTGGTTTCCCTTACAACAGCCCGCATCTCCTCTTTCAGCATGTCATAGAAATCCTGAGATCTCAGGGAATCCTTTAGAGCATCAGTAAGACTTGGTGTTTGATTGGCTATCTCCACTTCCTCTCTGGAGTTAGAATCACTATTAGTCACTACTGTGCTCTGTTCCCCAAGAGCCCTCAAAACCTGAGACCTTGTCCTTGGTCAATCTAGCTTACTCTGTGAATTGCCTTTACAAAGCTTTAGCCTTTTCTAGTCTCATGTGTGTATGGTCCTACATCATAAGTGAAGAGTTAGGGATGGTAGATGAATGACGTGATGTCATGGAGAATGATGTTTGGATAATGCTTCATGAATGGAGATGAAAATGAAGATGATCTTTGCATGTTTGAATTTCTTTTTTTTGGGATGTCCCAAGAGTGCCCAATGCTATGCAAAATGATGTAAAAATGTGTCATGGGAGCTGCCGCACGGACAAAGGTTCGGCGCCTTTGGGGCACCTAATGAATTTTCATGAGATGGCCGCATGTGTACGGACACATGGGCAGAGTTTTGACGCTTTGTAGGTCAATGTCATGAAGTGAAATGGTCGCATGGGGACCGTCCCACAGATAGAGTTCTGATGCTTTTGAGGCATGTGATATGAAATGATGTTGCAGAAAAGTCGCGTGTAACCAGGGACACGGACAGAGGTTCGGCGTTCGTGGAACACCTCGCATGATTTTGATAATGTCATGAAATGCCCCTATATGTGTACTAATCCGGTGCTCGGGGAGTACCTTGAACGATTTCATGATGTTATAAAGTGGTCCGAGGTGAACCATAATGCACAAATGGGATTTCGGCATCACCGGGATGCCTATGATGGATGTATATGATGCCATATGATGACATCGTGTGAACCGCCACATGAAAATAAATATAGGACCATTGCAGGTTTACTATTGAATGACATGTTATTTGTGAGATAGCTGAGTGCAATCCAGTGCACGGGCGGAATACGGGTAGTTTTGGGGTACCCGATATGTCATGGAATGAAATGATCGTGAAGGGCACACTTGGAATCATCCTTTTATGAGGTGAGATGGAATGATATGGATGTGCATGTCACACAAAAATGCAAGTGGATGTCGTTATGTTTCATGGAAATGTCACACGCGAGATGTAAATGACACACGAATAAAATGTTGTGGCTGCATGAAAATGTGATTAGCGTCACGCATATGTCAATGTTTGAAAATGGCTGCCTATGTGGTTAGAATGGCACACGAAAGTTATGCATGTTTGATGCATCATCAAGAAATCAAATAGAAAACACCACAGAACAAACGGTAGCACACACAAAAATATGCGCTTGCTTCCGACCTTATTTCTCCTTTCGATCGGTCTCGTATTCTTCCTAGGTGTTGGGTCTCTTTGGCATCAATGGGGGATACCAAAGGCGCACGCTCAATGTTCATTTTGAATTTAAGTTTTGGTCACCTTAGGGGAAGTTGCTAAGACATTACATGTGGGCCAAACTCAAAACCAAGGGTCGTACAGGCTCCCATAGGAAATAAACACTTCCCCACTGTAGAACACGATGTAAGGTCATGCAGGGCTATGAGTGGTTTACCCTGTCGGGTGTCTCCAATCTTGGCGGTAGAGGTAGTCCATCTTCTTGGGTAAAATGGGGCTAATCAATATATTGGAGGGGTTGAGAAGAAGAAAATTTCATGATATGCAAGGCTTGAATAAATATAGCTTTTATAAATTGATAAGCGAATACAAGCGAGGTTATATTTCAATAGTTGCCTAAGTTCCTTAAGTTTATAAAAAAAAAAACTTTTAAAGAAACTTGGTCATCCCTAGCAGAGTCGCCACTGTGAGCGGAGGACCTCGAAAAGAGCAGGACGTGGCGAAGCAAACCAAGGGTTTTCGAAAACGGGTTTCGTGATGTTTTGGGAAAAAGGGTTTGTTCATCTTGAGTTGAAAACTATTGATTTAATTTGGAAATTCCTTTGTAGAAAACATTTTTCCATTTTTAACTTAAAGACCTCGAAACTTAAATCCTGAGATCAGTGACAGAGTCGCCACCCAGATCAGCTCATTCGGGAAATTCTGGTACAGCTCCCTACTGAGCGCAGACTACTGTACCTAATCCAGAGATTTAGGGTTCGGGCAACTTACCTACTTAACCTCAAGCTTGTATTCGTTTATTATTTATAACACCATATTTATTCAATTTATTATCTTTTCTCTACCCAATTTGTTTATTTTTATTAGCCCAATGCTCAAGCAAAATGTATAAAATAAATTGTGGGAAATTAAACCATCCACACAAATTATACAAAAGAATAGTAAAGGCTGCTTATACAACCCAATCGAATAAAATATAAAAACTCTCGTTCTCACTTTACAAGCGCCTAGGAAACACGAGGATCTAAAAATACAACCGTCTAAAATACACGAATTAATCTATGAAATACAGCAAAAATAAAAATAAATGCTGCAAAACAGATCCTAAGTTCAACATCCATCTAGGGTCTAAAATACGATAAACACACCAAAAACATTTGTGAAAATACCGTTTTGTTCATTTTCAATATTTTCCGGGAATTTTATAGGGTTCGGGGGTCTGTTAATGCTGGACTATGGATCCGATTCGGATAAAACTACCCCGCAACTCAGAAAATAAAACCCCGGGAAATACGAAAATATTAATATCCATACGTACAGAAATCCGAAAACCGAAATTTTATGACATATGGATGGATTTGGCCTGAAAATGATCGCAACAAAAAGCATAAAATGGAAAATGGACAGTTTTTGGCTGATCGAGATGAACCGAGAGGCTATCCCTGGAGAACAGAGCCGTACAGCTCTAGTACTTGAGCCGACTAGCTCTGTTCATCACAAACAGAGCCGTACGGCTCTATTCAGGCAATCCGATTCCGAAAGTTGCAAAAACAAAGAAAATGCATAGAAAAGACAATGCAAATAGGTTTAAGGCCTCTCGGAGTTTACCTTGATGTTGTTTGGATGCTTTGAACGTCAAAGAATGGATTGGAAGCTTGAAATATAACCTGGGAACTCAATCGGCCAAAGAACCGCAACAATCCAAATGAGCCGAAACGAATCCGAAATGGTTTCCAACTACTGAGCAAAGGTTAAGTAACTTGTGGTTAATGTTTAAGGATTGATTTTAAGCTTTACTTTTTGTGTTTCTGGGTTCTCAAGTTCACGGTCACCTTTCTTTCTTTCTCTGCTTCTTTTTTTTTCTCTGTATCTTTTTCTTTAAGATTGAAAAGCCTCCTCTTTTTCTGATTTGATTTTCCTTTTTCATACTCTCCTCTCACACATCATTTCAAAATTAAAAGGCTGCCTTACTTTTCTGATTCTACCCATACTTCTTCTGGCGAGACAAGTTACTTTGTTTTGCAGGGCAACTTGTGTTGCCCACTAGAGCCGTACGGCGGTAGTTTGAAAACTAGAGTCGTGCGGCTCTAACAAGAGCCGGGGTAAGATTTCAAAAACCGGGCGCGCACCCTAAACCCTAGAAACCGCTCGGGAGACCTTTTCGGGGATTTCAGATCGCGGATAGCTTTGCTTTCAGGACGTTTGAGATACCCAAGTGACATGTTGGGTGCTTTCAAGTCTTATTCAAGACTGTTCGCTCCATAGGTAACATATGAACTCTCATCACAGAGGTCGGGAAAACTCGTGCTCACAGCCGCTTTTTGGGGTTTTTAGTTTTTTAGTCAAAATTCGGTTTTGGAAAATTCATCATTTATTTCATAAAAAGAATCGAGACCTAAATCTCGAAAGAACATGTAAGAGTCGCCACCCGGTTCAGCTCAACCGGGAAATTACAACATAGCCGAATCGGATGAGGGCCGCTACATTTTCCAGAGATCTAGGTCCAGACAAGTCCCTTATTTCATGGCTAATCAAAATAAATTTAGCCAATGTTCATTGATAGCATTTTATATTTCTAAGGTTGATTTTCCTTGATTTAATCATGCGGCGGACATGAGGATAAAAATGATAAGTAAATAAATTATTTACAACCCAATCGAATCACAACGAAGCTATCCTAGGGGATACATTTGTATAATTTGGGGATTGGGGTACAATCGCCTATTTTACACGAGTATATAATGTGTTAAAATTGAAATAAATAAATAAAAATAAATTAAATTAAATTCCTGCAAAACAAAGGTTAGCACAAATCTATGCAACAAGTTGGACTCAAGTAGACAGAATGGGGGATTAGAGATTGGGGACATGCATTTAGGGGGTAGTCGGGTAAACTCGGGTCGTTCGCCCGACTGGACCTGGGAAAACGGTTTTGAAACATTACTGTGTTTTTGTTTTATGAGAAAATACATTTTTAAAAATATTTTCTTTTACCGGTTTATTTCCATGTAGTATGTAAAGTGGGTCAGTTTTTAGGAGATTTGGATCTCCGTCATTGTACTGTTCTAATTACAACAACTCAGAAATTAAATCTAAGGTCGTGAATGTATGAAATGAATTTATTTTGGTTTGTTTTTGGTGATTTTCCAATTTTTATGCATTTTTATAATTTTTCTAATTTTTTTGGGATTTTTCTAGATTTTTTTTCAATTTTTTTTGTGATTTTTTGATGCTGAGCAGAAATTACAGACGTGCGACTATAATTATAGTCATGCGACTGTAATTATAGTCGTGCGACTATAATTCATTTCTGATGGGAAAATGACTGGAATTATTTAGATGGATATGATTTATAACCGTGGTGACATGAACAGTCGTGCGACTATAACTATAGTCGTACGACTATAGTTATAGACGTACGTCTATTCAATCTGCCCAGAGGCAGCAAACTTGTATTTTGTGTTTTAAGCAATTTTATGCATGAAAATGAACCAAAACACACAGAAAATAAAGCAAAACACTAGTTTTAGATATTGTTACCCTTGTAGCGCGGATCCACTGTTGATTTGGCTGAAGAAAACGCCTTGAACGGACTCTGGATTGCTTTTCCTCCTTAGTATGTTGAGGTACAAAAATAATGTCCAAAAATCTCCACAAGTTACAGATTTAGTCAAGTTCAAGTTCTGGAATTGATTATCTTTGAGTGACAGATTATTAACCTACGATTTCTATCAATTTGAGCCGCAATACAAAGATTCAAAAAGAATAGAGTAGAAGAAAATGGTTGTATTTTCTACTCTTCTATTCCCTTCTTTCAATGCCGCTTGAGCTCTCTTCAAACCAAAATTTTGTGAACCTTGGTTCCTCCATTTTTCCTAATATTTATAGACCTAAAAAAGGGACAAGAAGACATAATTAATGCCCCTGGATCATGCCCTATACCTCTCCCATTCTAGATGAGTTGTGACTGCCTGTTATTTAGATCTACAGTCGTACGACTGTATTTTGTCTATAGTTACAGTCGTACGACTGTACTCATTTTTTTATTATTTTTATTTATTTTACTTTTATTATTTATTTATTTATTTATTTTTACCGAAAAATTCCATGTTCACAGGGACCAACATTTGGTATCAAAGCCGATGCTCTATTGTCAAGAGATCTAACTATCTCGAAGCTAAAGGTCGAAGATGGCTGTTAATAGTGTTAGGCACTTGCCCAGTAATGAGACAACCCAGATCCTTCCCCAAGGATTGTCCATTACTAGACCTCCCCTTTTTCTGGATATAACTACACCTTTTGGAAAAATCGAATGAAAAATTTTATTCAAGCTACTGATATGAATGCTTGGCATGCTATTGTCAATGGACCCTATGTTCCCACTAAAACCATTGATGGTGAGACTATTGAAAAGAAAGATGATGAGCTTGATGATGCTAACTTCAAGAAACTACAAACTAATGTAGTAGCTATTAACATTTTACACTGCGCTTTAGATGCAGCTAAATACAACAAAATTTCAGGGTGTGAAACAGCTCAAGAAATCTGGAAAAAGCTCGAAGTCATATATGACAGAACAAATCATGTCGAGGAATCAAAGATCAATCAAAATATGAGACTCTTTGAATTGTTTGAAATGGAGGAAGGCGAGAATGTCACTGATATGAATGCAAGATTCACAAATATTGTCAGTGAGTTGAAAAGGTTAGGGAAAACCTTTACTGAAGAAGAACAACTAAAGAAAATTCTTAGAAGCTTGCTTAAAATCTGGCAAGCAAAGAAGACTAACAAGTAAAGAAAATTCTCAAAAGCTTGCCTAAATGCTGGCAAGCAAAGAAGACAGCTATGAAGAAGGTTAAGATATGAAAACTTACAAATATGATGAGCTGATAGGGTCATTACTAACTCATGCAATTTCAATGAAGAACTTTGAAAACAAAGAAAAAGCTGATGACAAGAAACAAAAACAACTAGAGTTGAGAGTTGATAGTTTTAATGACAACACTGTGAGCGGATGACCTTTTTAGGCGAAACGCGGTGAAGCGAACCAACGAAAAAGAGAACTTGGTTTGAAGTTGAAAATGGGTTTGTATCTTACTTAGATAAACCATTGATTTGTTTGGAAATCCTTTTGTAGAAAACACTTTATTTGAATGTGAGTTTTGGGAAAACTGGTTTTTTACATTTTAGAAAATCCCTTTTTATTTAAAGATCTCAAAACCTAAATTTTGGGATCAATGACAGAGTCACCAATAGGATCAGTTCATTTGGGAAATTCCGGTACAGTTCCCTACCGAACGTAGACTACCGTACCTAATCCAAAGATTTAGGGTTCGGGCAACTTACCTATTCAACCTCAAGCTTACTTTCATTTATAAGTTCATATGGCAATATTATACTCACTTATTCTTTACCCATTTTTATGTTTTATTGTTAGCCAATGCTCATTCAGATGACATAAATAAATAGCATAAAATAAAGTGCAAAAAAGTAAACCATACATCCAAACCAAACCAAAAATAATAAAGGCTACTTAATACAACCCAAAAAGATAAAAAAAACTCTCATCCTCACCAATACAACCGCCTACTATACACGAACATCTAAAAAAGTACAATCGCCTAGGATAAATGAGCTGATTTATTAAATACATCCAAAATAATAAAAATAAAAATAAAAAGCTGCAAAATAGATGGTTAGCACAATTATATCACAGGCACACATAAGACTCATAACAGGACATAATGGGGGATTTAAGGAAACAGGGACATGCATCTAGGGGGTAACCGAGGAGTCCGAGTGACTTACTCGGTTAGACCTGGAAAACCATTTTAGAAATGCCCTGTAGGTTTTTATGCTCGAAAAACAATTTTGAAAACAGTTTGGCTTGATTACATGCAAATGTTCTTTATTTTCAGTGAGTCGGTTATCTCAGAACTCGGGGTTCCGTTCGTAGGGGTTTCCTATCTCAAACATCCATCTAAGGCCCAAAGTAGTAAACACATAAAAAACAATTTGATTCCAAAGACAGCATCATGTGACGACGTCCATGGGAGTCATCTCGAGATTTTGCCTTCATCTGGGAACTATAGCGGTATGGCTCTAGTTAGAGCCGCGCGGCTATAGACTCTATAGCCATGCGGCTGTAGTTTCCAGAACCCAAAATTGGTTTTCTTTGCTTTTGTAAATACTGTTTCAAGTCATTTCAATGATTTCTAAGGATTTTGTGGAATCTGGGAGTTTGCTAAAGTTGAGCCGTGGATCCGATTTGGATCGAATAACCCTGAATTCCAAAAATTGAAATTAACGAAATCCCAATCTCACATCAACGTTATCGGAAATATAAAAACCATAATTTTGAATATAACGGATGTGATTTGACCGAAATAGTTCATAATAGAATGATTAAAATAGGAAACTGATTGTATTTGGTCGATTTAGGGCATTTCGGGTTTCCACACAGAAGAACACAGCCGTGGGGCTATAGAGGTATAGCCGCACCACTTTGTTCTAAAGGATTACAGCCGCTCGGTTGTAATCAACAGATATTTTCTGGCTTTTTTTACAAAACATAGAAAATACACAGTAAAAAGCAAATAATTACGAGTTCAAGGCCTCTCAGTGTTTACCTTTTTGATGTTCCAGTGTGTTTGACGACCAGAATTTGATTTGGATGCTGGAATCCACTTAGAACCTCATGAACATCCCGAAATCCTCAAATACATGTCCAAAATCAATCCGAACAAAGCCAAGAATGAACCGAATAAGTGATAGTGCGACTAGAGGTTCTCCCTCTAAGTGTCTCTAGTTTGTTTCCTCTCTCTCTCTGACTTTTTTCTTTTGGTTTTCTCCTTTTCTCTCTCGTTGAATGGTTTTTTCTTAGAATTCTCTCTATTTTGTTCTCTCCTCTGCTATTCTCTGTTCTCCCTCTATTTTTCTACCTCTAAACCTAGAGAATCTAGGTTTCTAATCCCCCCTTATTCCAGAATCTCTTTCTGTCAGATATTAATGTTGATTATTTAGGAAGTAACCTGGTCGCTCGTTAGAGCTGCGCGGCTATAAGGTTACAACCATGTAGCTCTGGTGTTACAGCCGCATGACTATAGTTGTGGAACTACAGCCGTATGGCTATAACCAGAGCTAACAAGGCTTTTCCTAAATCCCACACTCATGTCTAAGCTTTCTAATCAATCGAAGGACCTTTCTCTAGGTTTTAGATCGAGGACTGTTTGGTTTTCGGAGTGTTTGAGACATTCTAGGCAACATTCCATTCATTCTCAAGTCTGACTCACATTCGTCTGTCTAATAGGTAATATAGGATTTTCATCACAGAGGTCGGCAAAACCCGTCCTCACAAACACTACTGAAGAAGATGATGAAGTTGCCATGTAACAAGGAAGTTGAAAAGAACATTTAAGAAAGGAGGAAAGTTTTAGAAGAACAATTTTAGAAAAGGAGAGAAAAGCAAAAAGGATGTTAAAAAGGAATATACATGCTTTGAAAGTCATCAAGTGGGACACATCAAGCAAAGTTGTCCCAATCTAAGAAAAGACAAGAAAGCAGGGAAGAAAGCAATGGTGGCAACATGGAGTGGAAGTGATGATTCCTCAGATGATGAGGAAGACACTGCTGCTCACATTGCCAACATATGTTTCGTGGCTATTAAAGAAAACTCAACTATGAACGATGTTGTTTAGAAGCAGGCACCAATAATGCCTATTGAAAAGAGACACCAATAATGCCTATTGAAAAGGAACTATCTTTAGTAGACACTAAGGTATAACCTTTCTCTCTAACTCATGATAAGCTAATTGATGCTTTTTATGAACTATATGAACATTTGAAAGACACTGTGATTAAATTGAAACAAACTAAAAATAGATGTGTTGAAATTGAGAATGAAAATGCTTCTATAAGAAAAGAAAACAAGTATATGGTGGAAATAACACCATTATGGATATAACTATGTCCTATTTAGTTATGCAGGTAAAAACTCTTGTTGAAGATAACCAAAGATTAAGAAAGGAACTCAGTAAACTGAGTCAACAAGTGGGAATCAACATTAGAGAGGAAGTCAATATCACCAAACTGGTCAACAAAGACAGTTCAACAATAATGGGTGGCAAAAGAAGAGAACAAACCATAACATCATATATGACTATTGTGGGAGACCTAGACACACTTCAAAAGTGTGTAGAATCAAAAAGGGAAAGCATACTGAAAATTTAGTATAGAGATAAAAGACGTCTAACAACTTAGGACCCAACTTTGTTTGGGTACCTAAAACCAAGTGTAAGCGCCGAAATTTTCTATACTGAAAAAAAAGGAAGAAAGAGAGAGAGATTATGGTCGTACGACTATTCTTACAGTCGTGCGACTGTAATTTAAAAATTACAGTCGTACGACTGTAATACCGGAAAAATTACAGAGGCCCATACCTCTGCAGCAGAAATGGAAGAGAGAGAGGATGAGCATTAATTGCTCCGGTTTTGCAGCAAGCAAGCAGAAAAAGAGGGTAGAAAAAGAAGAGAAAGAAGAGAGAGAGGAGGAAGAGATTTTCTGGTAAAAAATCTAGAGAGAGAAGGAGAAAAGAGAGAAGGAAAAGAAAGAAGTGGAAAAACCTTCAAAAATTCACCTTTTCCTCTTCTATTTTCTCTTAATTCTCAGAATTAGAGTTAAAATTTGTTAGAAATCCCTAGGTTAATCAATTAACTTCACAACCAAATCAAGAATCCGGACTTAAATCATCAGAATCCTTTGTAATTTGGATTTTTGGACAAAAAGCTCTCAACTTCAATTCCAAATGAAAAAGTGCGAATTTGTTGGGATCGGAGCGATGCCAGGGGTCAAAACAACTTGGATTAGCTTCTAAAAAGGTAGACACTTTCTTTCCTTACACTTTTTCTCGCTTTCTGGGTGTTTGAAGTGAGTTTTGTGCGTTTTCTGCTGCATTTTCGTGTTTCTGCTTCTGGAAATTAAGAACAGTCGCACGACTGTTCTTGGTTTTCATGAACAGTCGTACGACTGTATATACAGTCGTACGACTGTTCTTAATTTCCAGTTGACTTTACAGTCGTACGACTGTTCTTAATTTCCAGTTGACTTTCTTCAGTCTTGATCCAAAATGAATTTTTGGCGAAATTCTGATCCTGAACTGATTACAGTCGCATGACTGTAAACTACAGTCGTATGACTATAATCCTCGTTCCAGAATCAAAATTTCAGCTTTTATCCCTAAAAAATCCCAAAAGAATTAAAAAATCCGAAAATCATCAAAATGAATTTTGTTGCGTGCATCACGACCATAGATTCAATTTTTAGTAAAATTGCATTTAGAACAATTCAACGACGGAGACCTAGTTCTCCCGAAAACCGACCCACTTAATATATAAAAATGCATGTAAACCTGGAAAAAAATGTTTTCAAAATGATTTACCCACAAAACCAAAAATACAGGAACGTTTCAAAATGTTTTCCAGGTCTAATCGGGCCGGCTAGCCGAGCCAACCCGGTTACCCCCTAAATGCATGCCCTAATTCTTGATTTCCCAATTCTGTCTATTTGAGTCCTAATTGTGGCGTGCTGTATATATTGTGCTAACCCTCTGTTTTGCAGGTTTTAATTTCTCTTTATTTTTATTTTTAATGTATTTTAATAGATTAAATCGTGTATTTAGGCGGTTGTAATTATTTTTAGATTTTCGTGTATTCTAGGCGATTGTATAAGTGAGGTGAGAGTTTTTATTTTTCCATTCGATTTGGTTGTAAGCCAATTAATATTTATTTCTTTTCCTTATTTTTGTATTAAATATTTTGTATGCGCGCTGTATGCCTTTTATATTCAATAAAATAGACTTTAGATTTTGAAATACCATTTGAGAACATTGGGAATATTTATTTTAATTAGACACGAAATAAGGGACTTGTCCGGACCCGAATCTCTGGATAGTGTAGCGGCCGTTTGTCCGGTTCAGCTACCTTAAGAATTTCCCGGTTGAGCTGAGCCGGTTGGTGACTCTACAATATTCATCGAGACTTAGGTCTCAGTTCTTTTATGCATTTATGCCATTCATTTTCCAAAACTCGGATTCCATTCATAAAAACCCCACGCAAGGGAGGGGCCCGCCCGAGATCGAGGCGCCCCTTCCGAAAGGGAGTCTCGCGTCCCGTCGAAAACACGTCGTCCGCTCACAGTGGCGACTCTGCTGGGGAAATTCTTAAAAAAAAGTTTTCTTAAAAACTTAAAAGAATTTTGACAAGCCCTGAAAAGTGTCTAATTAAAATTATGTGGATGATTCTCTTTTGGTATTTTATTTGCATTTTTAGTTAGCCATTTCTTGCATTAGATTAGGTATCCTTTTATAGCCCGGTGGATTGTTGAAGTGTCGCCTAAGTTCCTCTTGGTCTTAGGGGCACGAATACGAAACACCACTCATAGCCTCGTACGAACCCCTTCGCTAGGACCCTTGAGTGGGGAGAAGTGAGGAGTATATCTTGCTATGAGAACCTTGATGTTATCCCGACTTTGACCGAACCCATATAGGCAGCTCTAGTTGGATTCCCTTAGGATACCAAAATAATTGTATGAATAACGATAATAAAATCGCGTCTTCATCATCCCCGGTTGGTGATTGAAGTGAACCCCGCCTAGGACTCGGTTAGAAATTTTTGAGACCGACCACGTTGGAGGAATAAGGTTGGAAGAATTTGTTTTGCTTGCTATGTGTTCTTCACCATCTCGTGACACATCGCCAACGCGTGCATAACATACCATAATCACCATTTTCCATACACATGACATACCATACACAAACATCTTTGTGTGATACTAACCCACATTTTTATGCAGCCATTTTGCATTTTATTTCATGTGTAAAACATTAATTAATTCGCTTGTCATCCATACTAACGATTTCTTTTTTCAGCCATAACATTAAACTTGTGTGATTAGCATTTTATTTTTGACATAGCATACATAACATTATTATGTATGTCATGCATCCTAACCCACATTTTTGTGCAGCCATTTGCATATTGTGTGACATGTTCATTCACTACATTTCACTTAAATTAAACTAAGGGGCATTTCAAAGAACGCCTATCATGACCCTCCCATTCCATTTCATAACATATCAGGTACCCAAAATTACCCGTGTTTTACCAATGCACCGGATTGCATTCGGCCATTCCACCAATATCATTTAATAAAAGCCACAACGGCCTTAGGCCCATTTTCGTGTAATAATTTACATGATGCATTCCATGACATCACACCCATCTATCATAAACATCATATAACACTGTGGTCCACATCTGACCACTTCATGACATTAACTCACCATTCAAGGTACTCCCCGAGTGCCCGATTAGTATACATATAGGCCCATAACATCACCAAATCATGAAAGGCGTTCCTCGAATGCCGAATCCTTGTCCGTGTCCCTGTTACACGTGACTTTCTCATAACACCATATCATGTGCTCAAAAGCATCAAAACCTTGTCCGCGGGCCCGGCCCATGCGACCATTTCATATCATCTTATAGACCTATAAAGTGTCAAAACTCTATCCTTGTGCCGGTATACACGCGACCATTTCATGAATTCATTTAGGTGCCCCAAAGGCGCCGAAGTTCTATCCGTGTGACGGCCCACACGTGACGTTTTTGCATAAGCATTGGGTGTTCTTGGAATGCCTCGAAAAAAAAAATATAATAAAAAGAAACCATTCATATCATCATTCCATACATAATTCCACTCCATGCATCTCAAGCATGTTCAACGTCTTAATTTTCATGTCATATCACGTCATTCATTCACGACCCTAATATCTCCTATCTACTCCAAAAAAGAATACACTGGAGCGACCTTGGACAAGATCCCAAGCTTCAAGGGCAGCTAGGAGACAGAGGGTAGTCGAGAGTGACAGTGATTCTGAGTCTGGGGAAGGCGTGAATATGGCAGAGCGGACACCGAGTATGGCTGATGTTCTGAGAGATTTCTTCAGGTTGCAGGATTTCCGCGACATGTTAAAGGAAGAAATGAAGGCAGTGGTTAGAGAAGCTGGTGAGACCGGTGGTAGTGGAGCCGGGAAGGAAAAAGAAGCTGAGTCATCCCAACATGGTGGTGACGCTTCAGCTAGCCTGGAAAAGCTGCAGGAGATAGAAGCAGCTATGGAACAGAAGATGAAGGCAAAGTGTTCTGAATTAGACGAGGTCATAGCCCAGTTGAAGAAGGGGGTCGGGATCAGTGCTGAATCCAAGAAGGGGGTGAACGTTGATGCCATGATCAGTAGGGGCATCAAGACGTTTCCTATCGGCTTCCAAGTGCCGAAAGTCCCCAATTACAAAGGAATGGGCTCGCCGGAGGCCCATGTGAATTTATATGCCCGGTTATGCTAACAGCAGGCGCTACAAAGCAACAATTGATTAATCTTTTCCCCACCACACTGGAGGGAGGTGCTTTGGGATGGTATAACTCACTGTCAGAGGAGGAGCAATCTGACTGGGAGGTATTGTCAGCAGCCTTCATCAAATACTACAGCTTCAACACCAAAATCCAGGTGAAGCTGTATGATTTGGAGAGGGTGAAGCAGAAATTCAATAAGCCCTTTGACGAATACTACCAGAGGGGGATGAACAAGATGATTCTCCTAAAGAACCACCCTGATGAAGACGAGCTTATACAGAAGCTCATTGATGGCAGCAAGGATATTTTCAAGAACAATATGAAATTCCATCCCTTCAAGGAGCTTAGTGAAGTCTATAGCATGGCCATGAAGATAGAAAGGGATGAAGAGGAGAAGCCAGCTGGTCAGAAAGGGGGAAGAAGTACAGGGTATAGTTCAGGGTATAGATCAACCGCAGTAGCTGGGTCTGGTAGTGGTTCTGGTTCAGGTTCCAGTGGCAAACAGGGGCAATCATCAGAGGTGAAGCAGGTCGAAGTGGCTACTATGAATCAGCAACAAGGCAGTCAGAATAGAGGTCCTGGAGGACAAGGCATAACGCCCTGGACTCTTACCTTGGCAAAAATATTCGCCAAGAGTAGGAATGGCGGCCTATTGCAATCCTTAAGGCCATTTGAGAAGCCATCAGAAGCTGACAAAGATAACTTCTGCACTTATCATGTGGTGACAGGCCACCGAACCAACAACTGCTACAAGCTAAGGGATGCCATCCAGAAGCTGATTGACAAGGGAAAACTGCAAGAGCCAGCCAAACCTAGCACTAAAACCAACCCACTGCCGGCATTCGAGAAGCGGGTTAACATGGTTCAATCGGGGTTGCCGGCTAACTTTATATTTTCCTAAGTTCTGCAAGCGAACCCTACGATTCAGGCAGTGGCGGTAGGGGAACCCGAAGTGGAACCCGAGTGTGAAAAGGAGGGATGTAAGGAGATCAAGCCCATAAGTCTGGATGATCTCGACTCCGAAAATGAGTACGAAGAATTTGACAGAAGAGAGGCTGGTAAACTCCCAGCTGTTGAGAAGCTGAAGATTTCAGAAATGCAGCACGTGACCCGAAGTGGAAGGGTATACCAGCCGGCAGATCAGACGAAGGATAAAGCACCGATGAATGGGTCGGGCAGCACTTCGGCACCGGAAAGAGTTGAGAAAGAAGACTTGGTCATTTCCCAATTGAAGAAGACCCCTGCACAAGCCAATTTGTGGCATCTGCTTATGACCTCCAAAGAGCATAGGGAGGCTTTAGTGAAGAAGCTATCAGAAATTGAAGTCTCTCCTATAGCTTCACTAGAGGCTATGTGCTGCTTGCTAGATAAAGTCCATGCTGGAGCTCCTAATATTGTTTTCTCTGAGAAAGACCTACCTGCAGAAGGAAAGGTCCACAACAAGGCTCTTTACATTAGAGCCTATGTCATGGATAAGGTGATGCCGTGCGTTATGGTGGATGACGGCTCAGCTCTGAATATATGCCGGCTGAAAATGTTACAGTTTCTAGGCATGAATAAAGAAGTGTTGAAGAGGTCCTCGACAGTCATTCGGGCGTATGATGATTCTAAAAGAACAGTGATAGGGACCTTCAAAACAGAAGTGGAGGTTGGGCCCATCAAGTCCATGGTTGTCTTCACAGTGATCGATATCCCGGTCACATTCTCCCTATTGCTTGGAAGGCCCTGGTTCCATCCTTTGGGAGGTGTTCCTTCCACATTGCATCAGAAGATTAAATTCTCTATGAATGACAGGATTGTGACTGTTGAGGCAGACGCCCAGTCGATGGTAGCTGCAGTGGATGAAGGAGTGGTTCCTTTTGGTGGATTCCAAATTGCTGTCATTAAGGAGGAAGAAACCACAGATGCCCCTATGGTCCTTTATGAGAACTACATACCGGGGTGGCTATCCCGATATCTGTATAAGCTGAACTTTATCCCGGGAATGGGACTCGGGATTAATTTGCAAGGTGTGCCAGAATTCAAGATCGACTCGGGAAAGTCAAAGCAGTACGGCCTTGGTTATATAGAGGGTTCATCCGAGCAGAAGAACCTGAAAAAGGGCAAGAATGGCGAGGTCATGATGAAGCCATTTCTGAAGGCAGGAGAAAGCCTTTACAAGGGCCAAGCTGAACCAGTGCTGGTTGGAAATGTCGAGCACCCTGGCTTTGAGATCTTTGCAGATGTTGTGGATTTTGAGAAAAGCCAGGAAGAGCTAGTAACCCCTGTAATGGAAGAAGAACCAACTGCTGAATTTGAAATTTTGAAAGGAGAACCATCTGAGGTGATAGCAGAAACCATAGAGGTGGCCGAAGAAGAAGATGAAAAGAAAGCCTACTCTGAAACTACATAAATCATCTCAGATGCTTTGACTGCTGCATTGAACAAAGCTTTTGGAAAGACCAAGCAAGGATTTGATGGAGAACTGATGGCCAAAGTGAATTTAGATTCTGTGGTTGCTGAAATCACTAAAATTATGGAAAAAGCTAAGGCACAGGCGACTGAAAAAGAAGCAGAGAAAGCTGCAGTCCCGGATGATACTCTCGAAGGGAAGATGGAAGCTGATGAAGAACAAGGTCCTCCGCCTGTGGAGGATGAAAATGATTTTGTTGTATCTATTTCTTCCATTTTCAATGTAACTGATGTACTTTATGATAAGTTCAATGCAATGAAATCCCAGTTTGCTTACTTGTGTGATGTTTATCCTGATAATTCTATGCATGCATTTGAATCACCATCAAGCATATTTAGCATACATGACACTGCATTGCATGAAATCAATATAAGTACAGATGAAAACCCTAAAATGGTACTCATTTCACACGAGCTAAAATCCGAGGAAGAAAGAGAATTAATAAGAATACTCCAAAAACATGTTAAAGCTTTTGCCTGGTCGTATGAAGACATGCCAGGTGTGGATACAGAAATAGCAGTGCACAAATCCCAACGGACCCCAAGTTCAGACCGGTAAAGCAGAAGTTGAGAAGACTAAGACCAGAATGGGCTACGCTGGTGAAAGAAGAAGTGGCCAAACAGATAGACACCAAGTTTCTCCAAGTGGTGGAGTATACAGAATGGCTAGCCAATATTGTCCCTGTGCGTAAAAAGGATGGGAGGGTCAGAGTATGCGTCGACTACAGGGACTTGAATAAGGCCTGCCCTAAGGACAATTTCCCACTACCTCACATTGATGTATTGGTTGATAGTGCAGTAAAAGCGGCAATGTACTCCTTCATGGATGGCTTCTCGGGATACAACCAGATTCTGATGGATGTGATCGACAAGGTGAAAACGTCGTTCATCACAGAGTGGGGTACCTTCTGTTACAGAGTGATGCCCTTTGGGTTGAAGAATGCTGGTGCCACTTATCAGAGGGCTGTCACAACTCTGTTGCATGACATGATTCATAAAGAAGTCGAAGTGTATGTCGATGATATGCTTTAAATCAGCAACCCGGGAGGAACACCCTGTTATCCTGGATAGATTTCTAACACGCATTGGAGAGTACAACTTGCGGCTTAACCCCAAGAAGTGCATATTCAGGGTCACATCAGGGAAGTTGTTGGGCCATGTAGTTAGCCAGAGGGGGATAGAAATGGACCCAGATAAAATTAAAGCCATCCAAGATATGCCAGCTCCAAAGACTGAAAAGGAGGTCAGATCATTCCTGGGTTCCTTGCAGTATGTCAGCCGCTTCATAGCCAAGCTAACTTCCACTTGTGAGCTAATCTTCAAGCTATTAAAGAAAGATCAGCCGGTTGTGTGGGATGACAAGTGTCAGCTGGCATTCGAGAAGATCAAGGCTTACCTGGTAAAGCCACCATTGTTGAGTCCTCCAATTCCAGGGAAGGCTCTGATTTTGTATTTGGTAGTTGAAGAATCCTCTATAGGTGCAATGCTTGCACAAGAACAAGATGGCAAGAAGGAATATCCTATCTACTACCTTAGCAAGAAATTGCTGGAGTATGAAACCAAGTATACACTGGTGGAAAAGACATGTGTGGCGATGATTTGGTTGACCAAGAAGCTGCGCCACTATTTCCAATCCTACAAGATACAAGCTGTGGCTAAAGTGGATCCAATGAAGTATCTCTATGAAGCACCGGCATTGGTTGGGAAGCTGTCCAGGTGGTTGTTACTTTTGTCTGAATTCGACATTGAGTACATCACGAAGAAAACCATTAAAGGGCGAGCCGTGGCAGAGTTTCCGGCAAACTAGCCCCTAGAATCGGATTACACAAAGAATCTGGAATTCCCGGATGAGCAACTAGCCATGGTGGAAGTGAATAGGTGGGTAATGTGCTTCGATGGGGCAGTGAATAGAAAAGGCGTTGGGATCGGGGTACTTATAGTAACACCAGATGGTGAGGTCATTCCTTTATCCAAAAGGCTGATCTTTCCTGTAACCAATAATGGAGTGGAATATGAAGCATGCTTGTTTGGAATGGAGACTCTATTAACCTTAGGAGCAAATGATGTCTTAATTGTCGGTGATTCACTTCTAGTGATCAGGCAAGCTCAAGGTGAGTGGGAACTAAAAGAAGAAGCCTTACGGCCTTATTTGGAGCTGCTACAGTTTAGAAAGGGTTTATTCGGCCAGTGTGAATTTAGACATGTCCCCAGGGATGAGAATAAGATGGCTGATGCATTAGCTACTTTGTCCTCCATGTGGGAAAATCCAGAAGAGACACAAGCTCAACCACTGGTCATAGCCACTTCCAGGCATCCTTGCTTCGAAGTGCACGAAGTAATGGAATTATCAGGCGAAGAAAAGCCATGGTTCTTTGACCTTTACCGGTATGTTAAGGAGGGAAAGTACCCAGAAGAGGCCAGTGCTACTGATAAGTTGACACTAAGAAAACTGGCTAGTCAATTCAGAATCTTCGAGGATAAGCTGTACAAAAGAACAGCACATGGAGTCCTTTTAAGGTGTTTAACAGAGCAAGAATCAGAAGAAGTGATGCAACAGGTACATGTAGGATCCTGTGGGCCACATATGAATGGGCTTGCCATGGCTAGGAAGATAATGAGACAAGGGTATTTCTGGATGACAATGCAAGCAGATTGTATAAGAAAAGTGAAGAGATGTCATGAATGTCAGATCTATGCATACATTAGTCATCTTCCTCCACTTGAACTTCAGAATCTAGCATCTCCTTGGCCGTTTTCAGCATGGGGGATAGATATGATTGGTGAAATTCATCCAGCTGCATCTAATGGGCATAGATTCATAGTTGTGGCAGTTGATTATTTCTCCAAATGGGTCGAAGCGGAATCCTTCACTAATGTTACAGCCAAGCACATGGTTAAGTTCATCCACAAGAACATCTTCACTTGGTATGGGATTCCTCACCACACAGTAACTGATAATGGAGTACAGTTTCAAGGGGCGACAGCTGAGCTATTTGCAGAACATGGTATTGAACATCATAAGTCTTCCCCATATAGGCCTCAGGCTAATGGTGCAGTAAAAGCAGCTAACAAGGCAATAAAGAAGATCTTATCATAGATGGTAACCACTTACAGGGATTGGGCTGATAAACTGCCTTATGCTCTTTGGGGTTACAGGACCAGTGTCAGAACACCGACAGGGGAAACTCCTTATGCCTTGGTATATGGAATGGAAGCAGTGTTGCCAGTGGAGATAGAACTCAAGTCACTCAGAGTTGCCCTGGAAGCTCAATTACCAGAGACTGAATGGGTTCAAGCCAGGTATGAACAGTTGGCAGCATTAGATGAAAGGCGACTAAAAGCACTGGATCACCTGCAGATGTATCAGCATAGAATGGCTAGAGCCTATAATCGAAATGTGAAGTACTCTAAGCGGCAGTTAAAAGCAGGAGACTTGGTTCTAAAGCAACTAAGGCCTTCAAATGTTGATGTTAGAGGCAAGTTCAGACCCAATTGGGAAGGACCATATGTGGTGAAGAAGGTGCTATCAAAAGGCGCTGTCAGCATTATGGACATGGACTGGAAGGAGTTCACCAACTCGATCAACCAAGACAGGCTAAAGCTTTATCATGTATAAAAAAAAAGAAGGAGAGGTCTGCTAGGCTGAAAACTCGAAAAGAGCGGTCTAGGCAAAAGTTAAGACACGAGAGAAAATAATCAGTCGGAAAACCTGAAAAGGACGACTGGTGACGGATTCTGGCACAATGTGAAATGTGTATCATTTAGGAACCAACTTGTTTCAAATGTACTCATTTTGACTTCATCAATAAAGTGAAGTGTTTGTTTAAATATATTTGCATGGTTATGACAAATGCACAAACAAAGTTGTCTTGCATAAACACACATTCAAAGAAAGCACTTTGCATTCAACTGATCAATATCATCGCATTATTTGAGAAATGAAAATGTATCAAACACATGCAATTTAAAATCTCTTATCATCCTCTAAAGTCCAGTTCATCTTCCCAAACGAGCAATAAAGGGTCACGACACCATTTTAGTCAAATCTAAAAATAAAAAATAAAAAATAAAAAAAAGAGGGGAGAGCTCGCTGAGGTGAAAACCGAAAAGGCACCTCAGGCAAAAATTAGAGCGGCCCGCTAAGCTAAAAACCCATATCGGGCAGTTTAGGCAAAAGATAGGGCATATGAAAAGCTCGCTGAGGTGAAAACCGAAAAGGCACCTCAGGTAAAAGTTAGAGCGGCTCGCTGGGCTGAAAACCTGATTTGGGCAACCCAGGCAAAAATTAGAGCACTTAAAAAAAAAAACTCATAACTTCCCACGGAGCAGGAAAAGCAGAACATCCTCAGTATTCTCCACAGAATTCGTCACATTACTCTCCAACAGAGTTCCCCCACTATTCTCCAGCGGGATCTACATAAGGAACACTATCAATTATTTCCCCGCCAAGTGGCCATGTTACTCCCTAGTGTAGTCTACACAAAGAGCACCACCATTATTTCCCCAGTGGAGCTGTCACACTCATCCCCAGCGGAATCTGTACAAGGAATACTACGATCATTTCCCCAGCAGTCACCTCACTTCTTTGATAATCACCAAACAATGCCCCAAGAAAAGCAAAATCAACCAGGGGCACAACATATCGCCCCAGCGGAATACAAAAACGTCCAATAACAGAAAATACATACATGTACATATTCATCATCATGCATCCATACATTGCATATATCAATTACTTATCCCTGGCTAGTCTTCATTCTTGATCGAAGGGGTAAAATTTTTTGTTTAAAATCTCTCGATCAAGGAATGAAGACTTGCCATTTTAAGTGCAGGAATTCATCCCCAGCTTAATATCCTCAGCAAGTCAGCAGATCCGCCTCGAGTAATGTAAACTCGGTATTGGCCCAGATCCACTCCATTATCTCAACTTTCCCCAGCCAGTCCGCCTCGAGTAATGTAAACTCGGTATCGGCCCAGATCCGCTCCATTATCTCAAATTTCTCCAGCGAGTCCGCCTCGAGTAATGTAAGCTTGGTATCGGCCCAGATCCGCTCCATCATCCAAGTTCCCCAGCAAATCCGCCTCGGGTAACCTAGACCCGGTATCGGCCAATCTCTTCATCAAGCTCGCCTCGGGTAACCTAGACCCGATATCGGCCAATCTCTTCATCAAGCTTGCCTCGGGTAACCTAGACCCGGTATCGGCCAATCTCTTCATCAAGCTTGCCTCGGGTAACCTAGACCCGGTATCGGCCAATCTCTTCATCAACTCGCCTCGGGTAACCTGGACCCGGTATCAGCCAATCTCTTCGTAAAGCTCGCCTCGGGTAACCTAGACCCTGTATCGGCCTATTTCATCAGAAGATTCATTCCAGTGTTCGCGGCTCTTTAATTCACGCTCTCAAATTCATCATCTCAGGTGTTGTAAATCTGGAGCTAGATGTCGAATTTGGTCACGCGAGGGGCAGCTGTAAGCACCGGAATTTTCTATACTGAAAAAAAAAGAAGAAAGAGAGAGAGATTATGGTCGTACGACTATTCTTACAGTCGTGCGACTGTAATTTAAAAATTACAGTCGTACGACTGTAATACCGGGAAAATTGCAGAGGCCCACACCTCTGCAGCAGAAATGGAAGAGAAAGAGGATGAGCATTAATTGCTCCGGTTTTGCAGCAAGCAAGCAGAAAAAGAGGGTAGAAAAAGAAGAGAAAGAAGAGAGAGAGGAGGAAGAGATTTTCTAGTAAAAAATCTAGAGAGAGAAGGAGAAAAGAGAGAAGGAAAAGAAAAAAGTGGAAAAACCTTTAAAAATTCACCTTTTCCTCTTCTATTTTCTCTTAATTCTCAGAATTAGAGTTAAAATTTGTTAGAAATCCCTAGGTTAATCAATTAACTTCACAACCAAATCAAGAATCCGGACTTAAATCATCAGAATCCCTTGCAATTTGGATTTTTGGACAAAAAGCTCTCAACTTCAATTCCAAAGGAAAAAGTGTGAATTTGTTAGGATCGGAGCAACGCTAGGGGTCAAAACGACTTGGATTAGCTTCTAAAAAGGTAGACACTTTCTTTCCTTACACTTTTTCTCGCTTTTTGGGTGTTTGAAGTGAGTTTTGTGCGTTTTCTGCTGCATTTTCGTGTTTCTGCTTCTGGAAATTAAGAACAGTCGCACGAGTGTTCTTGGTTTTCATGAACAGTCGTACGACTGTATATACAGTCGTACGACTGTTCTTAATTTCCAGTTGACTTTCTTCAGTCTTGATCCAAAACGAATTTTTGGCGAAATTTTGATCCTGAACTGATTACAGTCGCATGACTGTAAACTACAGTCGTACGACTGTAATCCTCGTTCCAGAATCAAAATTTCAGCTTTTATCCCTAAAAAATCCCAAAAGAATTAGAAAATCCCAAAATCATCAAAATGAAATTTGTTGCGTGCATCACGACCATAGATTCAATTTTTAGTAAAATTGCATTTAGAACAATTCAACGACGGAGACCCAGTTCTCCCGAAAACTGACCCACTTAATATATAAAAATGCATGTAAACCTGGAAAAAATTGTTTTCAAAATGATTTTCCCACAAAACCAAAAATACAGGAACGTTTCAAAATGTTTTCCAGGTCTAATCGGGCCGGCTAGCCGAGCCAACCCGGTTACCTCCTAAATGCATGCCCCCAATTCTTGATTTCCCAATTCTGTCTATTTGAGTCCTAATTGTGGCGTGCTGTATATATTGTGCTAACCCTTTGTTTTGTAGGTTTTAATTTCTCTTTATTTTTATTTTTAATGTATTTTAATAGATTAAATCGTGTATTTAGGCGGTTGTAATTATTTTTCGATTTTCGTGTATTTTAGGCGATTGTATAAGTGAGGTGAGAGTTTTTATTTTTCCATTCGATTTGGTTGTAAGCCAATTAATATTTATTTCTTTTCCTTATTTTTGTATTAAATATTTTGTATGCTCGCTGTATGCCTTTTATATTCAATAAAATAGACTTTAGATTTTGAAATACCATTTGAGAACATTGGCAATATTTATTTTAATTAGACACGAAATAAGGGACTTGTCCGGACCCGAATCTCTGGATAGTGTAGCGGCCGTTCGTCTGGTTCAGCTACCTTAAGAATTTCCCGGTTGAGCTGAGCTGGGTGGCGACTCTACAATATTCATCGAGACTTAGGTCTCAGTTCTTTTATGCATTTATGCCATTCATTTTCCAAAACCCGGATTTCCATTCATAAAAACCCCATGCAAGGGAGGGGCCCGCCCGAGATCGAGGCGCCCCTTCCGAAAGGGAGTCTCGCGTCCCGTCGAAAATGCGTCATCCGCGAGGAAGAGTTAACACGATGGTATATTGATAATGTGTTCTTATTTGACATGAGCAATATCTCTTCAAAAGAAAAGTTTCTTGTTACCAATGAGGAAAATAGCTGGCTCTGGCATAGAAGGCTAGGTCATGCTAGCATGAACCTTCTATCAAATTAGCCAAATAAAAAATTATTGAGGGTTTTCCAAGCTTGAACTTTGAAAAAGATAACTTATGTGATGCTTGTCAACAGGGAAAGCAAACTCGAAAATCTTTCAAAAGTAAAAATCTGATTTCAACAAAACGGCCTCTTAAACTTCTATATATAGATCTTTTTGGTCTTGTTTTACCAATGAGCAAGGGAAGAAAGAAATATGGACTTGTAATTGTTGATGATTTTTCAAGATTTACTTGGGTGCTTCTTATCAATAGCAAAGATGAATATTTTAAAAAGTTTTCAACACTTTGAAAAAGAATTGAAAATGAAAAGAATTTAAAAATTACTCAAGTAAGGAGTGATAATGGTAGAGAATTCAAAAATCAATTGTTTGAGGAATTCTATGAAAACCATGGCATTACTCACGACTTTTCTGCTCCTCGAACTCTCCAATAGAATAGGGTTGTTGAGAGAAAGAACAGAACTCTTGTTGAAATGGCCAGGACAATGTTGAGTGAATGGAATTTGCCAAAATATCTATGGGGGTAAGCTGTCAACACATAATGCTACATTCTTAATAGAGCCCTTATAAGGCCTTTATTGAAGAAGATGCCATATGAACTTTGGAAAGGTAGAAAGCCCAACATTGGATATTTGACAGCTTTTGGTTGTAAATGTTTTATTCTCAATACAAAAGATTACCTCTAAAAATTTGATCCAAAATCTGAAAAAGGTATATGTCTTGGCTACTCAACAAACAATAAAGCCTATATAGTGTTCAACAAAGCAACTTTAACTGTTGAAGAATCAGCTCATGTTGATTTTGATGAAACTAACTCTATTGCTAGAAGTAGCAATGTTATCATTACTGAGAATGTAGATATTGAAGTCACAAATGTTGAACCTCAAGCAATCTTACCGAACATTGCTATTGAACAAGATGCTATTGAAATAAGTACTGCTGAACCTGTTGAACAAGCTCAATAAGAAGAAACTATTATTGAAGCTCATGAGGAAGATGACAACAATGAATTTCCTAAGGAAATCAGATACCATAGAAATCATCCTCAAGAAAACATCATCGACAGTGCTGAAAATCAAATGATGACAAGAGCGCAACTCAGAAGGTACTTTGGAAATGTGGCATTTGTATCAATGTTGGAACCAATGACATTCCAAGAAGCTGGAAAGGATGAAAATTGGATAATGGCAATGCAAGAAGAGTTGGAATAGTTTGAGAGAAATGAAGTATGAGAGCTCGTTCCTAAAGCTAAAGGAAAATCAATCGTTGAAACAAAGTGGGTTTTCAGAAACAAATTGGACAAATCAAGTAATGTTGTCAGAAATAAGGCACGTCTGTAGCTCATGGCTATAACCAACAGGAAGGTATTGATTACGATGAAACTTTCACTCTTGTTGCTAGATTAGAAGCTATTAGAATATTATGTGCTTTGCAAGCTTTATGAACTTTAAGCTTTTTCAAAAGGATGTTAAAAGTGCTTTCTTAAACAGATTTATAAATATGTTAAACAACCACCAGGTTTTGAAATTGCAAAATTTCCCAATCATGTTTTCAAATTGAGAAAGGCACTTTATGGTTTAAAACAAGCACCTCGGGCTTGGTGAGAGAGACTTACCAAGTACCTATTGATAAAAGGTTTTAAAAGAGGAAAAGCTGACATTACACTATTTATCAAAAAGAATCTTTAACACATTCTCTTGGTACAAATCTGTGTTGGTGATATCATTTTTGGTGCAACTAATGAAAGTTTATGCAAAGAATTTAGCAATCAAATGAAAAGTGAATTTGAAATGTCAATGATGGGAGAGCTAAATTTCTTTTTTGGCCTAAAATCAAACAAGGAGAAAATGGAATTTCATAAGTCAGACCAAATATACGAAGGAACTATTAAGGAAATTTGATCTATAATATTGTAAACATATTAATACTCCTATGAGCACTTCAACAGTGTTAACACAAGACCTAACAAGTAAGAGTGTTGACAATAAGATGTACAGAGGTGATCATTTAGACAGAAAGACTACTTCAGGATGTTGTCAATTTCAAGGAAATTGCTTGGTCTCGTGGTTCAGTAGGAAACGGGTTTTAGTGGTGTTGTCAACAACAGAAGCTGAATATATTCCTGTTGGAAGCTGTGTTGCTCAATTGTTGTGGATTAAGCAACAACTAGAAGATTTTGGGATCAAATCAAAGTACATTCGAGTTAAGTATGACAATACAAGTGCCATAAATTTATCTAAGAATCCCATTCAACACAACAGAATGAAGCATGTTAACATCCGACATCACTTCATTAAAGATCATGTTCAGAAGGGAGATATAAAATTGGAAATCATGTCAACTAATGAACAATTGGCAGATATATTTACCAAGGCTCTACCAAAAGAGAAATTTCAAAAATTAAAAGAAGCCATTGGTGTGTCTCATCCCATCTAAACTTATTTTTCTTATACTATGAATTTAAAATTCAAATTCATTAATTGTACTTAATTGCTTTATTGGAAACTGGCAAGTAGTTATTAGGGTTATAATGCGCTTTAGTAGGGTATTGGTAGCTAATTGTGTCAAAATTTCATAACCATCCCATCAATTCATTTGAATTATCTGACGCACATCATCTCAATCGTCTCTCTTTCTCTCACTTTATGTGATATGAATAGTTTAGGATAAATAGGACTCAATCTATGTTGAATCATTATCATATCTTTCTACTTCCTCTAAACACTAAAAACTCCACCTTCTGTGAAACCATAATTTCAAAATCATGGGAAGATGCCAACTGAAGAGAAAAATCTCAGAAGAATCAACTCCGCCACCACCATCCTCAAAATCCAAAAGTGTTTCCTTACATCCCAAGCAATGAACTGCACCTTACTCAAACCCAGATATCTTGACTAGAAATACTTCTAAAAAACCAAGCCTTTTAACGATTGGATTAAGAACTACGACTGGAAAACTTTTTTGAATCTCCAATTCCTAGCATATGAGGAACTGGTATAAGAATTTTATGCTAATCTTCAAGTCTCTCCTAAAAGCAAAGATATCCTCATTACCAGTGTGCAAAACCAGCAAATATCCATCACTCCTCAACTTCTCTCTGACCTATTAAAGTTTCCTCTGGAAGGCACTAAGCTGAGAAACCCTGGAGATGTGGCAAAAGTAACAAGCTTTCCAAAGACCTATCTTTATCCACCAAATGTCACTAGTGAGCTCTATGCTACAAAACTTAGTAAGATACCCCGAATTCTTCATCACTTACAAGTTGCCTTTATTCTTCCCAAATATTTCAGTACCAACTCCATAACCCGTTTTGGAGCTATGCATTGTGTGGCATATTTTGACCTTTCAATCTATGAATCTATCAATCTTGATCATCCACCATATGAAAAAAGAACAACAAGCCCTTATTTATGGTCCTCTAATCATAGTCATATTAAACCACTTTCAAATCAAACCCACTGAAGAAATGGAAGCTGTACATGGATATATTATCATTACAGCAAGCTTGGACAAGTTTGGTTGGCATAAGGAGACCGATGATGAAAACCTACCAAAACCTACTTTTGAAGCTGAAGTTATTGACAACACTGGAACTCCAGCTCCTGACATCAGCAAGAGTGCTGATGTTGAAAACACCGTTCGGACTCGTTCAAGAACTGAAGCTAACGGAATTGAAATAAAAGGAGATGTTCAGCCATACAAACATCAACCTACACCCAAAATGAGTAGTTTACTCTGATTTTGAATCTTCTGCTGAGTCAGATAAGGAACTATCTCTTATCCCCAACATTGATCTTAGCCAATATGATTTCCTCCATCATACCAAGGTAACTATTGAGAAAGCTCCAAATGTTGAGGAAATTCCTGATGTTGAGGAAGCTGTTGTCAACTCACCCAAAAATGTCCCACTAGATGAGCCTCGCATTCATCACTATACACCTTATTGGTGTGCCTTAATCCAAAGGGATTGGTTGTTGATTGTATTATGAATTGTATGCAAATATTTTGTATTATACATTATGTTAAATAAAGGCATTTAATCTGTTTAATTTTTGATTCTTGTGCAATTTAATAAATAGAGTATCTATTGATTACAGCCATACTCATGTTAACTAATGTAGGTCATTAGCTATTGAGACCGTGAGTAGTGTTAAAGCTATAATTATAAAGTTTTCCCGGGTCTACTCTAGTCATGGGAATGAATAATGCTAAAGACTAGCATGCACTTGACTGGATGGCAATGTCTCGTTAACTAATGGACATGGAATATTAGTCAAGTATATGGGTACATGTTAGGTTATATGGTACTGGATCGATCCGCCTTGAGAACACCTCATGGTTCGATGTCATAGGTGTTTCTGAGGTAGTTCTTGGTATTGTCCTTAGACCAAATTTCACTATAACATGACATGAGATCTCATAAACTTTGATATACACCTAACGGGTCCATAACATGGTGCCAAGTATGGGTATATTGGATGTGTTGGTGAACATATTGATGTTAATAGTGAGTTGACGGAATTGCCACTCAGTGTCCCCTGAAATGACATTACTGGCCACTTGATGAGTGAGACTGATAAGTGTATGACCATACCCAAATAAGTCAGGATGCTTATTCACGATCATCATTCTACTCAGAATTAAAGAATGAATATGCATAGAAGAGGTTGACTGGAACCATGCCTCTTGCTTATACATCGATGTCAGTTGGCAAGGAATATGCAAGAATACTATGGGTTATGTTTCACATGAGACTACTAGTCTCCATCTTAATTGGGGGCTGTAATGGTGTGCTAGAACCCACTTACAGTCTGTGGGACCTGGGCCCACTGCCAACATAAAGACGACCCACAGGATCGTACATATAGAACAACTGAACTTGTAACAAATCGGATATGTACACATTGGGTGAAACCATAATGGAAACTCTGTTAATTGATATAATGACAATAGGTTTTGTCAAAATTAATTCAATTAATATAAAAGGGAAATTGATCATATTTGATTAATTAATTACAACATGTAAATAATTAATTAAATATATTTTCCTTGATGGAAAATTAAATACATGGGTTGTATATATTTAAGGCTAAGTTAAATAAAATTTGGATTAAATAAATTTAATCAATTGGATTTACTTAAGTCAATTGAAATTTTATTATATGGTTTAATTTTATTCCAATTACATAAATTAAATTAATTGATTGAATTAAAATTTATCCTAAAGTTAAGTTAAAACCTAATTATACAAAGAGCATAAGAGGGAGCCTTAAGTGAATTTCTGCTAAACCTAGCCACCATAAGGATTTCAGGTAACACTAAAGAAATAGAGGGTGGAAAATGTCTTTGTGGTGCATCCGAGTTCCGTTCGTCTCCATTTACTAGCATGAGTCCTGTTCTAGAGCTGTTCGTGTACGTGGTTATGCAGAGTTACCGGTATTCATATCTGCAATCTTCAGCAGTCTCTAGAGGAGACATATAAGGTGAGAAGTTAATTATTCTTTTCTTCTTTCCTTAATGCTATCACTATCATTATCTTGGAATCATAGAATTAAGAGAAAATTCTAATCGATATTTTTCACTGCGCCTGTTTTTCCACGTGAAAATTCCGTATAGTGGTATCAGTGCAGTCATGATCTTTGATAAGATTGGGATTTTAGGTTTCTTGTTTCAATAGGTTTTGATTTTTGATAATCCATATAATTGTTTGATTGGGGTTTTTATTTATTTTTCACAATTGGTTTTCAATCTAAATTAGGTTTTTTGGATTGATGTTTGTTAATTTATTTTTTTCCTATTGCAATTTTCGTTTAAGCTGCTAATTTTTTTTTAAATATTAAGGGGAGAAGGGAATCACAAAATTGTGATTCCCATCTCCCGCTGCATGGCATGTTGCTGGACAGCATGCCATGCAACGCCGACGTGTGGGGCTCGGGTCTGTTTTTCGATTTACGAGAATTGACCTGGACCCGAGTCCTTAATGCATTGGTTTAAAAATTTTAAAATCTGTGTGTTTAAATTTTGTGAATTGGATTCATGTGGTTTCTTGAATGATTATTAAAATTGTCATTCATTGGATTTTAATTTTATTTGGTATGAAATTAAAATTGGTAATTGAAATTGGTCCAATTGGTCCTTTGCATGGGTTGAGAATTGGACTGCTAATTCGGGTTTGTGACATCCCAAATTCAAGTGGGAGCAAAATTTAATTTTGCATCATTGGGCTAGAAGCCTAATGGGCCTGTAAATGGGCTTAAAAACGGAATATTAATTCATGCATTTTATTAGAGAAGAAGCCCAATGGAGCCAAACCCAAAAGAATTTTAAAGCCCAGCCTAGTGGTCTTTAGTGTGGGTTTACTAGATTTTTCACTAGGTTATATTTAAGGGCCCATAGCATCTCATTTTAATTTATATTATGCTTTATTGAATATATATATGAGATATAATGTGCATGCAATCCATATTCCAAGCACACCAGCGATTATGTATGCTAAGCCGTGAATCAATCAATCCAAAACAAAATATTGAGTCGCTTAAAACTGCTTTCCACATTCAAACCATATCGTTTCTTGAATAATGCAATGTGGGTTGAGCCTCGTCCAGGTGCATTATGGTATTCATCTACTGTATTAGGTTAAGGTACTGGGTATGCTTAACACTTGAATGGTGGTTTGACTCAACGTAGGTAGTAGGATCAGCTCCTGGCCCTAAGCACGGATGGCTAAGTGCCAATAAACCCATCAAACCAATAGTCCCTAGGTTGGGATTGGAAGGAGTTCCTACCTAAATAGTTAAGGGTTAGTTGACAAGCCTCCACTTGGGTAATTCTTGATGAAATATGGATCTTGGTAATTCTTAACCATACATCACCAACAAGTTAATTAAAATTGGATTGTTAAATAATATGGTTAAATCACTAAAGACCTTATCAATACTATCTGTAATTCTTCTGTGTAGATAACTAAATGGCTGCAAACTCATTTTCACTGCGATCACTCCTGAAAAGGAGAAGCTGTCAGGGCCTAACTTCCAAGACTGGGCTCGAAACTTAGGAATAGTTCTGAGACAAGAGTCTAAGGAGTATGTGCTAGACAGGGCCTTACTGGCTGCACCTCTAGTGGGTCGTGGCACTACTACTGCTCAGGTTGAGAAGTACGACCTATAAAGGAGGGATGACAGAGATGTCACATGCCTTATTTTAGCCACCATGGTGCCTGAGCTACAAAAGCAGTTCATGGACTAGTAGGCTTTTGAGATCATGGACAATTTGAAAAAAATGTACCAAGATTAAGCGTTTCAAGAGAGGTTCTTGACAAGTAAGCCACTCAACACCTGTAAGATGGCTGCAGGGACATCTGTGAGCACCCATGTGCTTAAGATGAAGGGCTACATTGACTCGTTGGCCCGTTTCAGCATGCTAGTCCCACAAGAGTTGGCGATTAATATCATCTTGGGATCCCTCCCTGAGTCTTATGATCAGTTCATCATGAACTATCATATGCAAGGCATGGACAAGACTCTGGCTGAGCTGCATGGCATGCTTAAGCTGGCTGAACATTCTGTTAAGAAGACTCCTACGGTGTTGTTGGTTAACAAAGGGAATGATCCTCTTCCTAAGGGTAAGGCCAAGGCTAGGCCAAAGCCAAGGCTAAGAAGGCCAAGGCAAAGAAGGCTAAGTAAGGGCCCAAGCCCAAGGCCAATGCTGATGATGTCTGCTTGGAGTGCAAGCAGACATCATCAGCATTGGAGTGCAAGCAAAAGGGACACTAGAGGCAAATGTGTCTAAGGCTCATGGGAGAGTAAGGGAAGAACCAGGGTAGTTCTTCAGGTGTCCTAACAAAGGAGGGTTAAGCCTAATGAACTTAATCCTACTTATATCTAGCACTGTCATCTAGGCCACATAAACGAGAAGTGCATAGGTAGACTCCACAAAGTTAGAGTGCTAGGGTCATTTGACTTTGGAGTCATATGACACATGCGAATCATGTTTAAAGGGTAAAATGACAAACGCACCTTTTCAACAAGCAAGTTGAAAGGGCCAGGAGCTTATTGGACCTAATACACCCGGACATGTGTGTGCCCATAAGTGTTAGTAGAAATGGTTTTCACTACTTCGTTACTTTCATAGACGACTTCAGCAGATATGGCTATGTTTATCTGATGAAGAACAAGTCTGAAACACTTGATAGGTTCAAAGAGTATAAGAACGAAGTGGAGAACCAACTGGGCGAGACTATTAAGGCACTTCGGTCTGACAGAGTTGGCGAATATATAAGCCTAGAGTTTGATTCATTCTTGAGAGAGTGTGGGATTATCTTGTAACTCACTCCTCCTGAAACACCCCAACGGAATAGAGTGTCAAAAAGGAGGAATAGGACCCTATTAGACATGGTCTGCTAAATGATGAGTCAAGCTACTCTCCCAACATCTTTTCAGGGATATGTCTTAGAGATGGCTATTTTCACACTTAACCGTACATCGAGTAAGGCCTTGGAAAATACACCATATGAAATATCTGTTGGGATTCGTCATAAAAAAAATAACGTGGTGTAGCGGAATTACACTGTTTAAAATTTCCTAGAATCCACCTATTGTGTCTGATTACCATTGATTGAAAAAAATAATTTGAACCAAGAGAGATTAAACTCACCAGTTCTGTCTCTTCTAGAGATTGCTACATAATCGTTTCTTGAAACTACGATCTCCAACGTCCGATGCACGACCAACTATCGAATGAGAATTGGTGCTAGCCTAAGAGCGAAGGAATGAAAGAATAATTACTACAATTTTCTAGAGTTAGCACTGATTTTTTCTACTTAAGTGTGCCCTTATATAGACTCTTTATCTAATTGGGTTTTAGTTATGTTAATTAAACCCAAGCTCACTAGGATAATAATTACATAAATAAGCTTTAATTAAAAAGTTTATACAATATAATTTGATTCCATTTGGCTAAATTTAATTAACCCAAAATAAAATTAAATCACACTTAAGTAAATACATTACATGTATTTAATTTTCCTACTTAGGAAAATTATTTAATTAATTGTTTACTTTATGTAATTCAATTAATTGATAAATTAATTAATTACATTATGTAAACTTATTAATTAAATAAAATCAATCCAATATTAATTAATTACCTTGAAACCAAATGTCAACTAATTAATTAATGCATTTCTTCCAATGTAGATTACATGTACAATTTCTATAAGTTCCGACTCAGTTGATCTAGGAGCACGATCTCATGGTTTTGTCTATATGTTGGCCGTAGGCCCAAGACCCACAGATTGTACGTGGGTTCTAGCAAATTATTACAGCCCCCAATTAAGACAGAGATGCAGCAGTTTTTAAAAGACACTCACCCGGTGGTAATCTCATAGTGTCCTTTGCCAATGACATCAATATGAATAAACAAGAGGCACAGTGTCCATCATCCTCTTCTGCTGTTTATTATATTTCTTGATCTTGAGTTGACTAATTAATCAAATAAGCAACCGACTTATTTGGGTATGGCCATACACTTATCAGTCCCAATCATCAAGTGGCCAATGATATCATCTTGCTGTTACCCAAGTGGCAATTCCATCACTTCATCATCAATATCAATATGTTCACCGGTCCACCCAATCATACCCATATTTAGCATCCTTTTATAGACCTATTGGGCATAAGTCAAAGTGAATCGGATTCTATATTGATACTATAATGAAATCTAGTCTGAGGACAAAAGAGACCTACTCAAGAAAGACCTATGATGCGACAACCAGGTGGCTTTCTTTTGCAGGTCGATCCAATCCCATGTCAACAACTTGTACCTATATTCATAACTAACTATACAAGTACTATTGCTAGTTAAGAACTACCATACAGTCATTGAATATATAAGTCTATGATACTATTCGTTCCCACGATTATAATAGACTTGGGATTTGTTTTATGATTATCAACTCTATTCATGTTATAGCATAAGATCTAAATGAAATAGATTATTGCTTTTATTAATTTGACACAAATGATGTATGCATACATAGAGTCTTAATGTACAATACAAAATATAAGAATACAATGCCTTAGAACTAGAGCACACCAATAATATGGACAGGTAGGGAGCCCAATGTCTCTTTCATGAGGATTTGGGGTTGCGATGCACATGTCAAGAAATTGACAATGGCAAGCTAGACTCCAAAACTGAAAAGTGCCTGTTTGTGGGTTACCCTAAGGAAACTAGGGTTTACTACTTCTACAACCCTACTGAGAACAAGGTGTTCATAGCAAGAAAGGGTGTCTTCCTGGAAAAGGAGTTCTTTCTAAAAAAGATAGTGGGAGTAACATTGAACTAAGGGAAGTTCAAGATCCATAAGCACCTGAAGAGGATAACTTAGGGATCAAACTAGAACCTCAAGCAATTAAGGATTCTAAACCAATTACATAGGATCTTAGAAGGTTTGGTAGGGGTCCTTCATCAACCCGAGAGATATGGGTTTCTCATGACCGATGATGGGAATCTTCTAGTCATTTACCAGGAAGAACCCAAGACCTACTAGGGGGCTATTGAAAACGCACGGTGAACTAAATGGCATAAAGCCATGGAAGCTGAGATGCAATCAGTGTATGATAACCAAGTTTGGAGCTTGGTTGATCCACCTCTGGGTGCTAAGGTAATCGGTTGCAAGTGGTGTTTCAAGTTGAAATCCAACAATACCTTCAAGGGGCGATTGGTGGTGAAGGGTTTTAGACAAGTCCATGGAATAGACTATGATGAAACCTTCTCACTAATCGCAATGCTCAAATCCATTAGGATACTACTAGCCATAGCTGCATGGCACGACTATGTGATATGGCAAATGGATGTTAAGATCACTTTCCTGAATGGAAAGCTACTCAAGGATATGTACATCACACAACCTAAGGGTTTTATAGACCCAAAGTATCCTGATTGGTTATGCAAGCTTTAAAGATCCATTTATGGATAGAAGCAAGTGTTTCAGAGTTGGAATCTTAGATTCAATAAAGCTATAAAGGAATATGGCTTCACACAGAATCAAGATGAGCCCTTTGTGTATAAGATGGTTAGTAGGAGTGTGGTTATTTTCCTAGTCCATAAGTGGATGATATCCTTCTTATTGGAAGCGACATACCAACACTCCAAGGGGTAAAGCAGTGGTTGAGTAAGTGCTTTGCAACGAAGGACTTGGGCAAAGCTAAGATGATCTTAGGGATCAAGAGCTACATGGATAGATCCAATCAGCTTCTAGGCCTAAGTCAAGCCTCATACATAGACAAGGTTCTGAAAGGGTTTGGCATACACAAGGCTAAGAAAGGTTTCTTGCCTATGCGACATGGCCTGAAACTAAGTAAGAAACTTGGTCCTAAAACAAAAAAGGACCGGGAGAGGATGTAATTGATCCCATATGCTTCAGCTATAGGATCAATCATGTACTCCATGTTTATATACGAGACCTGATGTTGCATTTGCACTAAGTATGACAAGCTGATATCAGTCAGATCCCGGGAGGATCACTGGATGGTCGTCAAGGTAATCCTTAAGTACCTTAACCAGACTAAAGATAGCTTCTTAATGCATAGAGGTTAAGATGAGCTATGAGTAACATGGTACACTGATGCAAGCTTTGAGACCTATGAGGATGACAACAAGTCACAATCTGGTTATGCCTTCTTACTAAATAACGGTGCCATTAGCTGGAAGAGTTCTAAGCAGCCAACCATCATTGATTCTGTTGGGATTCGTCATGGGAAACCGACCGATAAAAGCAGAAATACGCATCGATTTCCTAGAATCCGATCCCAGGAGCTTCAGATGTGGAAATCAAAAAACATAAAGCCAAAAGAGAAAGTTTAAAAACTTACCACAAAGTCGTTCTAAGAGATGGATGCGGACTGCAGAAATCAAGTGTAGATTTCCTCCACCGATGCGTACACGAACGGCTCTCGGACAGAAACCCGTGCTAGCGACTCGGATAACAAGAAGAGAGGGAGAGAGGGGCAGCCCAAGATGACTAATATGGCTGTCCTATAATCAAGGGATTAAATTAGACATACATAAAATGAGATACATGTAAACCTATACATGTATAATAATATTTCCACCTAGGAAATAATCCCATAAATTAATTCATTGAATTAATTATAAGAAGGCCAAAATAAATATCAATTATAATATATTGATCAATCCAATTGACCTATATAATATAATTAATAAGTCTCTCTCTCTTCAAATGTGTATACTCCAAGTACACACTTAATCTGACTAGTTAAAGTCCAGATGTTCAATGTGTACAATCCAATGGGCCCGTCTTTATGTCGATAGTAGGCCAAGGCCCACAGATTGCAGGCAAGCTCTAGCAAGCCACTGCAGCCCCCAATTAAGACGGAGTAAGTAATCTAACTGAAAACGTAACCCTGCAGTTTGAACTTGTAAATCCCATGTCATTGATATCGGTGTCCAACACAGAGGCATGGAAGTATCACCCTCTATTGTGTCTGGACATTTACTAGATCCCAAATGAACTGATGCTCACAAATAAGATCCAATCTTGTTTGGTGCGGCCACACACTTATCAGTACCATTCTTCAAGAGGCCGGTGATATCATCTCAGTGAATCACTAAGTGACATTCCCTTCTGCATATCCATAGTACTGCCATGCTCACTGACACACCCGAACGTACCCGTACTTGGCACCCTTTTACAGGCCCGTTGGGCATACACCAAAGTGTGCCACTTCACATGTAGCACCATCATATGGTCTGGTCAAAGGACTTATACAAGTACTATGCGAGAATCTTGTGTGATACTATACCATGTAGATTCCCGTTAAGGGGATCGATCCAGTACCATGCCCTTTTTGCATGTACCCATTAACCTGGTTGACATTCCATGTTCTATGACCGGTAAGACACCGCCATACAACCAGGCTAATGATAGTCTTTAGTTCCATTTATTCCCATGATTGGAACATACTACGGATGACTTTATGGCCATATCGTTTTCCCTATCCATAGTCTTATTACCAAGTGCATGACACTTGGCAACATGGATATGGATATGTCCATTGGATACTCTATTTAAAATATAGCACAAGACATATAATAAATAGATTAATGCCTTTATCTCTTGACACAAATTGTATAATACATGAAGTTCATATTAATGTTCAAATGTATCATACAAACATAAGGACCAATGCCTCGGGACTAGGGCATTTCCAACAGATTCTATGATAGAAGCTAAGTACATTACTGCATACGAAGCTGCAAAGGAAGCTTTTTGGATGAGGAAGTTTGTCACTGAGTTAGGAGTAGTTCCATCTATCCTAGACCCAGTGGATGTCTTCTGTGACAACAACGGGGCCATCGCACAAGTTAAAGAGCCTTAGTCACACATGAGGTCCAAGCATGTGCTTAGGAAGTTTCATCTTATTTAAGAAATCATGGACAGAGGTGATATTTCATTACAGAGAGTAGATACCGGGAACAATGTCATTGATCAGTTGACCAAGGCATTGCCACAAACACAGCATGAGGGCCACACTAGATCTATAGGGATTAGGGCATTGCCTAGTTGGCACTAGTGTAAGTGGGAGATTGTTGGTGTGCCCTAGTCGAAAGGCATTGGTTCTTTATTGTATTATACATTGTATATGAATATTTTGTATTATAGATAGTGTTAAATAAAGGCATTAATCTATTTATTTGTTTCTTGTGCAATTTAATAAATAAGTATCCATTGATTATAGCCATACTCATGTTAACTAATGTAGGTCATTAGCTATTGAAACCGTGAGTAGTGTTAAAGCTATAATCATAAAGTTGTCCCGGGTGTGTTTTAATCATTGGAATGAATAGAGCTAAAGACCAGCATGCACTTGACTAGATGGCAGTGTCTCACTGACCATTGGACATGGAATGTAAGTTAAGTATATGGGTACATGTTAGGTTAAATGGTACCGGACCAATCCGCCTTGAGAACACCTTATGGTTCGGTGTCATGGGTGTTTCTCAAGTAGTTCTTGATATTGTCCTTAGACTGAATTTCAGTATAACATGACAAGGGATCTCATACACTTTGATATATGCCTAACGGGCCCGTAATAGGGTGTCAAGTATGGCTATATTTGGTGGACTGGTGAACATGTTGATGTTGATAGTGAGTTGATGGAATTGCCACTTAGTGTTATGGCTAGCAAGATCCTAATGGATTTAAGCATAGCGACTGGTGACAAAGTTTCATCATAGTCTATTCCATGGACTTGTCTGAAACCTTTTGCAACCAGACGCTCCTTGAAGGTGTTGTCAGATTTTAGCTTGTAGCATCACTTGTAACCTATTACCTTAGCACCCAGAGGTGGATCAACCAGGTTCCAAACCTTGTTATCGTACATAGATTACATCTCTGCCTCCATGGCATTATGCTAATTGGTAGACTGTGGGATAACCATAGCCTCCCAGTAGGTTTTGGGCTTTTCCTCATCGAAGATGAGAAGAGTATGATCATCAATGATGAGAAACCCATATCTCTCTGGTTCCCGACGATCCCTACCATACTTTCTAGGTCCTTGTATGACCTGGGTCGGTGCTTCCTCTTGTGGAAGCTCCGCCATGGTCTCTGAGTTATCCTCTTCAGGAGTTTGTGAGCTTTGAACTTTCCTGAGTTCAACATTGCTCCTACTGTCTTTCTTGAAAATGAAATCCTTTTCTAGAAAGACCCCCTTCCGTGCCATGAACACCTTGTTCTTGGTGTGGTTGTAGAAGTAATACCCTTTGGTTTCCCTAGGGTAGCCCACAAATAGGCATTTGTCGGTTTTGGGTTCTAGCTTACCCCCAGTCACTCTCTTGACATGTGCATTGCATCCCCAAATCCGCAGGAAAGACGCATTGGGTGCCCTACCCATCCATATCTCATATGGTGTCTTTTCCACTACCTTAGTCAAAGTATTATTTAAAATGAATGCCGTTGTCTCGAGAGCGTATCCCCAGAAGCTTATTGGGAGAGAGGCATGACTCATCATTGAGTGGACCATGTCCAATAGGAACTATTCCTCTGCTCGGACACCCATTCCATTGTGGTGTTCCTGGAGGAGTGAGTTGTGGAACTATTTCATGCTCTCTCAAATATGAGTCAAACTCTCATATACTCACCTCCTCGGTCTGACTGAAGGGCTTTGATATTTCTACCTAGCCGGTTCAGTACTTCATTCCTAAATTCCTTGAACCTATCAAGGGTCTCGGACTTATGCTTCATCAGATAAACATAGCCACATCTGCTGAAGTCGTCCATGAACGTGACGAAGTACAGATGTCCACCTCTGGTAGCTGCGCTCATGTGTCCACTTATGTTTGAGTGTATTAAGTCCAATAAGCCAGTAGGCCTTTTAGTTGTCTTGTTAAAAGGTGCTTTAGTCATTTTCCCTCGTAAATAAGACTCGCATATATCAAGTGACTCCAAGTCAAATGACCCTAGGATTCCAGCTTTGTGAAACCTAGCTATGCGTTACTCGTTTATGTGGCCTAAACGATAATGCCAAAGGTAGAAAGGATTAAGTTCGTTAGGCTTAACCCTTTAAGTGTTTATGTTATAGACATGATTGGTTTCATTCAAATCCAGGATATATAGGCCATTATTTAATAGAGCTTCTCCATAAAAATCCCTCTCCAGATAATTCAATTCTACCATTAGAAATAGTAAAATGAAATCCAGAAATATCCAATGCTGAAACAGAAATAATATTTCTGCACATAGCAGGTACAAAATAACAATGTTCCAATACTAAAACCAATCCACTAGACATCATGAGGTGATATTTGCCGATCTCTATGGCAGCAACCCTTGCTCCATTACCGACCTGTAAGCCCACCTCCCCAGATCCCAGTGACCTCTTATTCTTAAGTCTCCGCACATTGCAACAAATGTGAGACCTCATCCAGTATCCAATACCCAGGATGTTGAAATAGTGAGGTTTATGTCTATGACATATATACTCGATGAAGATGCACCCTGGGTCTTTCTCTGCCCTCCCAACAGTTTAGGACATGATCTCTTCCAATGCCCTACCTGCTTGCACCCGAAAATCACCTGATAAAAGCGGAAGAATGCGGTGAATTCCTCAAATATGTGCCCAGGAGCATTTGAAGTGGAAATTAAAAACATTAAAATTGAAATAGAAGAGAATCAATTCTCACCAGGAATATCTCTTCTAGAGATGGCTGCAGAAACCAAAACCGATTCCCTCCACTCTCACGTACACGAACGCCTATTGAGTCCAACCCGTGCTAGTGGCGGATCAAAAAAGAATAGCAAGAATCCATAGCCATGGCTGAAAATTTCAGCTCCCTTAAAACCATTATGGCCGAAATTCCCCTATTTGGAAAGTCTACCATTTAGCTTTTAAATCATGGCGTTATTTTATTGGGTGATTTAACTTTGTTTTCATGAATGGAATTAATGCCATAATTCCATAAATCCTAATTAATTGATAAGTTTTAATTCCTAATCAATTCACATTTAATTTCTTTACATGTATTTATATAATACCATATTATATAAGATACATGTCATCTAAATTAAATAGATTTGCCAATTGGAATTAACCCAACAAAGTAATTTATGATTTGACTAGAAACTAATACATATAAACCTATATATATGTATTAAATTTCCACCAGGAAATTTACCACAAGTTAATTTATTTAAATCAACTTTGTGCAAGCCAATAAAATATAAATATATGTCAATTAAATTATATTGACCAATCCAATTGATCTTTAATTTAATTGATTCATATTTATCTCTTCATTTAGTATACTCCAACTATACAGGTGATCCAACTAGTTCGAACTCAGACATTCTATATGTATGATCCTGTGGGCTCGTCTTTATGTTGGCAGTGGGCCTATGGCCCACAGACTATAGGCAGGCTCTGGCAAGCCACTGCAACCCCCAATTAATACGAAGATAGCAATCCAACTATAATCGTAACCCTATAGTTTAAACTTGTATATCCCATGTCATTGATATCGGTGTCCAACACAGAGGCATGGATTGATCACCCTCTTTTTTGTTCGGACACTTACTTGATCCCGAATGAACTGATGCTCACAAACAAGTTCCAACTTGCTTGGGTGTGGCCACACTCTTATCAGTTGCATTCATCAAGAGGCCGGTGATATCTTCTCAGTGGACTACTGAGTGACATTTCCCTTCTGCATATCCATAGTACTGCCATGCTTAGTGACATACCCAAACGTACCCATACTTGGCACCCTTTTATAGGCCCCTTTAGGTGTACACCAAAGTATGCCACTTCACATGCAGCACCATCATATGGTCAGGTCAAAGGATCCATACAAGTATTACACGAGAATCACTTGTGATACTTTATCATATGGATTTCTCGTTTAGTGGATCTATCCAGTACCATGCCCCTTTTGCATGTACCCATTAACTTGGTTGATATCCCATGTCCAATGACCAGTAAGACACTGCCATAAAACCAGGTTAATGATAGTCTCTAGTTTTATTCATTCCCATGACTGGAACAGAATATGGATCTCTTTATGGTCATATCGTTTTCCCTATCCATGGTCTTACTGCCAAGTGCACGACACTTGTCAACATGGATATGGATATGTCCATTGGATACTCTATTTAAAATACAGCACAAGACATATAACAAATAGATTGATGCCTTCATTCAATGACACAAATTGTATAATACATAAATCCAATAAATGTACAATACAAATACAAGGACCAATGCCTCGGGACTAGGGCACATCCAACAAAATCCAATTCACTTTGACATATGCCTAACAGGTCTGTAAAAGGATACTAATATGGGTATGACTAGGTGGCCAGGTGAACATATTGATATTGATGATGAAGTGATGGAATTGCCACTCGGGTAGTGCCGAGATGATATCACTGGCCATTTGATGAGTGCCACTAATAAGTGTATGGCCATACCCAAATAAGTTGGTTGCTTATTTGATTAATCAGTCAACTCAAGATCAGGAAATATAATAAACACCAGAAGAGGATGACGGACACCATGCCTCTTGTTTATTCATATCAATATCTTTTGGCAAAGGATACTATGAGATTACTACTAGGTGAGTGTCTTCTAAAGACTGCTACATCTCTATCTTAATTGGGGGTTATAACGGTTTGCTAGAACCCACTTACAGCCTGTGGGCCTCAGGCCTACTGCCAACATAAAGATAGACCCAGAGGATCATGTATATAGATCAAATAAGCCAAAACTTATAGAAATTGTACATGTAATGTACATTAGAAGGAATGAGTTAATTAATTAGTTGATATTCGGTGTCAGGTGTAATTAATTGATATTGGGTTGATTGAATTTAATTAATAAGTTTACATATTGTAATTAGTTAAGTTATCAATTAATTGAATTTTATAAAGTAAACAATTAATAAAATAATTTTCCTATAGTAGGAAAATTAAATACATGAATTGTATTTCTTAAGTGTGATTTAATTTTATTTAGGGGTAATTAAATTAGCCAAATGGAATTAATTACATAGTATAATCCTTTTGGTATAAGGTTTATTTATGTAATCCAAATCCTAATTGGCATGGGTTTTAATTAACCTAAATAGAAACCTATTTATGGAAGGACTATGTCAGGCACTCTTAAGTTGAAAAAACAGCTTTAACCCTAAGGGATAAGCTGTAAATTTCAGCCCCTAATACAGCAGCCCCTTAGCCAAAATTTCCAGTAGTAATTCCTCTGTTCCTTCGCTCTTCGGCTAGTACCGATTCCCGCCTGATTGTTGGTCGTGCAGCGGATTGCGGAGATCGCTTCAGTCACAAGAATCGATTCTACAGTAGTCTCTAGAAGAGATGGATTTGGTTAGTGAATCTCTCTTGATTCAAAATTGTTTTTTTAATCAATGGTAGTTAGACACGATAGGTGGATTCTAGGAAAATTTTAAATGGTGTAATTCCGTTGTGCCACGTTATTTTTCAGATGACGAATCAGAAGCTGAGTACATTACTGCATGTGAAGCTGTAAAGGAAGCTGTTTGGATGAAGAAGTTCATCATTAAGTTAGGAGTAGTTGCATTTATCCTAGACCTAGTGAATGTCTTTTGTGATAGCAACAGTGCCATCACACAAGCTAAGGAGCCTCGGTCACATAAGAATTCCAAACATGTACTCGGGAAGTTTCACCTCATCCGAGAGATTGTGGATAGAGGGGACATTTCACTGCAGAGAGTTGACACCAGGAACAATATCGATGGTCTGTTGACCAAGGCGCTGCCACAGACACAACACGAGGGTCACACTAGATCTATAGGGATTAGGGTAATGCCTAGTTGGAACTAGTGTCAGTGGGAGATTACTGGTGCGCCCTAGTCCAAATGGCATTGGTTCTTGTCTTGTATTATACTTTATATTTGGATATTTTGTATTATACCTTTTATGCTGAAATAAAGGCATGAATATATTTATTCATATCTTGTGCTATTTATAAATAGAGTATCTAATGATTATAACCATACTAAAGCAAAACAATGTAGGTCATTTGGTTATGAGACCTTTTAGTAGAGTTAAAGTTATAGTCATAAAGATATCCCTAGTCTGTTCTAATAATGGGAATGAATAGAACCAAAGACCATCATATCCTTGACTGGATGGCGGCGTCTCACCAGCCATTGGACATGGAATGTCAGTCAACGAAATGGGTACATGTTGGGTTGCATGGTACTGGATCGATCCGCCACGAGAACATCACATGGTTGGATCGTCATAGGTGTTTCTCAGGTGGGTCTTGCTATTATCCTTAGACCCGATATTCACTGTAACATAACATGGGATCTCATACACTTTGATATATGCCTAACGGGCCCATACCAGGGTGCCAAATATGGGTATGTTGGGTTGGCTAGTGAACATGTTAATGTTGATAGTGAAGTTGACGGAAGTGCCACTCAACGTCCCCTGAGATGATATCACTAGCCACTTGATGAGTGGGACTGACAAGTGTATGGCCATACCTGAATAAGTTGGGATACTTATTCATTAGGTTCGGTCCACTCGGTATCAAGAAACAAATAAGTATATAAGAGGATGATAGGGCCATGTCCCTTGCTTATATATCGGTATCAGTTGGCAAGGGATATACAAGATCACTGCCGGGTAATGTTTCACATTAGACTGCTAGTCTCTATCTTAATTGGGGGCTGTAACGATTTGCTGAAACCCACTTACAGTCTGTGGGCTTTAGGCCCACTACAACATAAAGACGGACTCACAAGATCATACACATAAAACGACTGAACGTTGACAAATCAGAATTTGAACAGAAACCAAATTAATTGAGTTGTTGACATTAGGTTATATCATAATTAATTAAATTTTATCGAGGGAGAAATTAATTTAATTTGATTAATTAATTACATGCAGTAAATAATTAATTAAATAAAATAAAATTTCCTTGGTGTAAATACAAATACAAAAGGAGTATTTATTAGGGTTGGTTTTAATTTAACTTTGGGTTATGTTAATTTGATAAAATTATATTTAATTGTGTCAACTGGAATTTTCCAATAAGGTTTTATTTAATTCTAATTGTACAAGTTAAATAAATTTAATCAAATTAAATAACCTATAGTTTAATTAAAATCCTAGTAGGCTAAGGAGTATATGAAGGAAGCCTTAACCTAATTCTCCCTAACTCTAGCAAGCATATTCGGCAACCTTAAAAATTGCAGCCACCCTTTTGCTTGTCTCCTCTTGGTTTTCGTTCAATCCGTTTGCTAGCATGAGTCTAGTTCAAGAGTCATTCGTGTACCGGATTGTGGACGAAACACGCTTGGATTTCTGCAGCAGTTTCTAGAGGAGACAGTTAAGGTGAGAAAATTTAATATTCTCTCCGTTCTTGGTTTCATTCTATTAATCTACATGAATCTTGGGACTATGGAATCGAGGAAAATTTTAATCGGTATTCCACCTTGCATTTAATTTTTTCCATAACAATTCCCTACAAGATCAACCCATCTCCTACCAAAGCCAAGTTTGATAAAAAAAATGCCTCCAAGTGAGGCCATTCAATGTGATCATAAGCCTTAGACCTATCAAGCTTCAAGGCTTGTAACATGTAAACCCTTGGTCTTTCATTTGAGGTAATGCCCCATCTTATAGGTAAGAAGAATACTGTTGAAGAATACTGTTGGGGTTCATCCTGGTGTAAATCAAAATTTTTATTGCTGTGGAAGCGTAATTGATTCATACTAAAACTCAATAGGAATGAATTGCTTGGATTAGGGAAGAAATAGAGTCAACTAGAAAGCAAATTAAATCATCCTTATGTAGGCCCTGCATAGAATTAAATTTGAGTTCTTACTATTGCATGAATCACCTCTACTTTCCCGCACACAGATGTCTACTAAGTTAGTTGGCGTGCTAGCACCAGACTAAATGGAGCTCCTTCCCTTTCCTTTCTTATGGCCAAAAACCACCTAGCCCTAAACCCTAGTGGTGGCCGAAATTCCAAGAGAAGCAAGGAGAGGGAGAGAGTTCTATTCAAAATAGAATTCTATGTTAACTTAAATTAGGTTATATTTTATTTCATTTATGGCATTTTAAATATCTAATAGGATTATTTTCATACCAGAATATACCCTAATTAGAAATTCAAAACTAATAATAAATAAAATTAAATCAATCTTGATTTAAGATAATATTTAATTTAAGATAATATTTCACCTTATAACTAAATTACTACATAGTAATTATATTAATAGGCTGAAATATTAATTCTCTCATGGGTTTATTCTACTAGGGCCTTAACCATGAAGCCCATAAACTCAAAAGCTCCAAAATTAATATCTAATCAATATACATATAGAATAGTCCATGATAGTCTCACTTAGACATCCTTTATGTGTGATCCTGTAGGTCCATCTTATGTTGGCAGTGGGCCTAATACCTTAAGACCCACAAGTTGTAAGTGGGTTTCAGCAAACCATTATGCTACCCAAATAAGACAAAAACATTAATGCTTTAGGACACAAAAACCTTATAGTAACTTATACATCCTTTTCCTAGTGATATCGGTGTCCTGCAAGAGGTATGGCAAAGTCACCTTCTTTAACTACAAGGAAATTCCTTGATTCTGAGTAAATTAAAAATCACAAATAAGCAATGTTAAGTGTGTATTTTCATGCATTTTTAGTATTAATTCTAAGTTAGTTTCATGCATTTTACCTTAATTTTATTATGTTTTAATTTGTTTTAGTTTGTTTTTAGAATTCTTGTACTTTTGAGTTTTTATCTCATTTTTAGGCTCGTTTAAGGTGAAAAAAAGCATTGAGTCTATCATTTACTCGCCGAGTGGAATTACAAAACAAATTGATGTATCAACTAGATCTATGAGCCAAAATGAAGAATTTGTCAGATTTGGCTAATAGGAATTGGTGGAAATGGTAAGAACTACTTGAGATGGTACTTGAAGGAATTGAGCAAAGTGCCAAATGCAAATGGAGAAAGAATCGATAAAGATAATGTCAATTCCTTACAATCTTATCGTTGCTGTAAATGTAATTCAGTAGAGAGGGAATAGTGAAAAAGTAGTGTGTAAGGTAGAATTATTATATGTGTTTAACTGATTTTGAAAGTGTGAATGTATTGTAATATAAATCTAGAAATTTTTGGTGTCATTGAATAAGAGTAAGAATGATATGGAAAGTGAAGTTGATATGGGAGACTTAAAATGTATGAGATGAAGAAAGTTGAATTCTACTTAATAAAAATTGTGTGAGATATAATACTCAAATATTAATGATTATTTGTTATTAAAGCGGAAAAAGAGTAACCAGCTATGACTAATGGATTTAGTTTGTGTGAGTGGAGACTCGGTAAACACTCCCATTGATCGAGTAGGTTAGTCTCGAGGTAGATGTGAGGGTAGCATCTCCTGAGAAAACACTGAATGAGTTGATATCTGGATCATTTTGAGAGTTAACTTATGATTTTCATCACAGAAGAGCTACTAATTGGTGATTCGGTAGTTGATGGGATCCAAAGGAGGGCTATAAGGCTTGGTGGTTGCACATAAGGATGAATCCTAAGGATCATGAATTTCATGTGGTAGGTCACTGTCAAAACGCATAAGGTAGCATCCTAGATGAAAATGCATAAGTTCTTGATCTTGTTAAATATGGAAATAGAATTATAATCGGATTAGCGAATGTAAATTCTAAGATGATTTAATGAAAGAAAACTTGAAAGAAATAATAATCTTGTAAATGTAGAAACTTATATCGTGAAGAAATGATATCCAAATTAATACGATAAAAAACTACAAAAGTTATGAGTTGAGTAATGAAACTGAATCATTTGTGTAATTGGGTTGAGACTCGGTAAAATGTTCTTAAATAGCGATAAACATCATTTGATAAAATGAGGGAAAACCTTAATAATTCTGCTAATGAGGAATGATGATTAAACAACAATTACTTAACCCTTTTAAAGAATTAGGACAAAGTGGGATTTGAATATGGAGAACTGGCTAAAAGATGGTTTATAATTCCTTGATCCAGTTACACCGGGTTAGGGCATTACAAATCCTTTAGTAGATGCTAATACTTTTGAAATTAAACTAGCTATGATTTAGATGCTACAAAGATCTAGGTAGTTTCGAGGATTTGCTCATGAGGATCCAAATGCACATCTTAATAAATTTTTGATGCACTGTTCTATATTAAAAAAACATGGGGTTCCAGTAGTCGCTATAAAGTTAAAGCTTTTCCCCTTTTCATTGAAGGACGATGTAGCTAAATGGTTATGCTTGCTTAAGTTGGGCTCCATGTCTTCGTGGGATGAGATAGTGAAGGAATTTCTCTCTAGATGTTTTCCTCTATAAAAAAATAGCTCATTCAAAGAATGAAATCAGCACCTTTCGCCAACTAAAGAGTGAGAGTTTGTGAGAACCATATTTTTCCAACCTCTCTGATGAAAACCGAATCGGTTAGCCTTTGTGTTAAGATTTTTGTTGAAACCAGTTTAAGAAGCAAAGATCCAGATTCAAATAAGCTTGAAAATTAAACTTGGAAGAATTTGAAGAATTAGGGTTAGAAAGAAATGAGACCCGTATTGCGATTGACACAAGACTCATATGGTTGTTGACACAATAGCTACACAGCTATCAATGAGTGTCAAAGATGCATGAAAATGGGATAGTTGTAGCTTGATTGGTTTGACAGGAGAATTCCCACTAATCTTTGGATAATAGGGTCTTTGGATTGAAGAGAACCCGGTAATCAAAGGGGGAAGGAAGCTCATTACAGAGAGGAGGAGAATTAACACAGAGAATTTAGGAGAGTTAGCCAAAAAAACCCTGAGGAAAATTCGAGGGAGAATTGAAATCATAATCAAACCAAAAAACACAAGCTAAAATCAACTATAATCAATCAAAATTCAATCCTCAAACCTCACATAAACATGTAGAGACATAATTTGGGGGCCTGAAAATTAGAGAATTCAAGCTCAATTAGGGAAATTCAAGCTTTTGGAATTAATTCTTAAGTTTCTTTGAATCTAAATTAAAGCTTCAATAATCTATTTTCTTTCATTTGAACTCTATAAAAACAATCCAAAAGTACTTCTGAAATGCCTTAAATCCATTTTATTACTTCTTGGGTTGATTTCGTGCATCATTTTATCCCAATTTTGCATATTTTGTTCTCTAAAATTCTAGAAATCCAGAGCTGTGTGGATATTGTGATGGCTGTACGGCTAATTTGTAAGAGTTGCATGGCTATGGTACTCTTACATAAAAGACCAAAATGCAACGCCCTAAAGCAAAGGTCTAAGCTAATGCAACACCCTAATGCAACAGTTCAAGCTAATGCAACACCCTAATGCAACGGTCGAAGCTAATGCAACACCAAAATGCACTGGTCAAAGCTAATGCAACACCAAAATGCAATGCTTCAAGCTAATGTAACACCAAAATGCAATAGTTGATGCTAATGCAACATCCAAATGGAACTGTTGTAGCCGGTTGTATCTATTGCAATGGGTTTTCTTTTTAACAATTGCAATAGCGAAAAATCCCCCCTAAAATTTTATCACTCATGACAATTATTCCTAGCAACTCAAAACTCTAAATTAAAAAGATTAAATATTAAGAAAGAAAAACTTTAAATTTCCACCAACTCGCCAGATTGCCTCTCTTTCTCAATCTTCACTCAACACTAAAGAAAAAAACTCCCAAATCCTAATTTTTGAAACTTTGTTAGTTTCTTTCTCGATCTCTGTTCTTTCTTCTTTGTATCTTTCTCAGTCTCTCCTTCTTCATTCATTTTTTTCATATTTTTCTCAACCCAACAGCTATTCAGCTTGCGATGAATTGAAGTCGTAAATCTTTGGATCTTTAGTGTTGGCAGCATTAATGGAGGTGACCGACTTTGACGAAGCAAGTAGGCGTTCCTTTATGGGAGCAAATCTGCCCACTTTGATGGTTAGAGTTATTTTCTAAATCATTTTTGGGTTAATGTTTGAAACTGAGATTTGCTTCAAATTATAATTCTTTTGTTTTATGTGAAAAATTGTTTTAATCCTTTCCTTTGTTTCTTCTTGGCTCTAGAATTAGTGACTTTGAGCCTCAGCATCTCTTGCTTGTTGATGGTGGCTAGATCTAGGTTGCAGGTAGAGACAATAACATCATGGTCACTCGCTTGGAAATTGAGGTAAGTTTTCTTTTTAAAATTTAGGGTTTCATTTCTATTGATTAAAACTATGTTTTGTAAAATTTTATTTGTTTGTTTAGGTATTAATAGTGTGAATTTATTAAGTTTAGGATTTATTGAGCTTAATTCTAGGTTTTAGTTGTAATTTGTTGAACTAATCATAGATTTTGGCAAGTTCCTCATCTAAAATGCTACTTAATGTGATTAATTAAATGTTATTTGTTCAACTTATTCTGCTAGAAATGCTGCTCTCCTTTGTTCCATTATAAACTTTATTTGTCCTCAAAAGTAAGTAGTCTCATTAAATTAGATTTAGTCCTGACATTGTATTTCTTTTCATTAAAAAGAGATGATAAATAGTTTTAGGTTTCCTCCTTACAGTTAAAGATCTTGATATTGTTGTTTTATTGGATTGGCTAGCTAAATCCCACATTAGGCAATTATGAAAGTTTGTTGGTTTGATTAGTGTAATTTGTAATTCATTGTTTTGTAAACTTATGGGTTTTTCTAATAAATTATTTTTTTTTGTTGTTTAATTTATGCAAATGCAAAATCTATTTTGATGTGTTTAGAAGCTATGATCTCAAGTTCATTTTAGTTAGTGGAAGTGTGAGCTACATTTATTGATTATTTACAAAGTTTAAAGTTAGCATTATAAACATTGCCTTACTTGTTTAAACTTGTGCATTTGTTAGTAATTTTAAATGGATAAATTATGTCTTATGCTCTATGATTTTAAATATATAGTATTGTTAGTAATTACTTGATGACCGATTTCCCTATTTTCTTAAAGTAGTTATGGTTTTGATTTTTTAGAGGAGCTTAACAGTGCATTATATGTATTAAACGAAAAAACCATGTAGTCGTATTTCTTGAATTAAAGGCCATAATTGAGAGAGTCCATCATCAACATGAAAGTCAAATATAGTTGAACATAAGTTTTAGAATAATTTCTTACGGCATTAAATTAACTTTATTGTATGCATTAATTTATTTTTCAGATTTCATGAATATACTTGACTTTTGGCATGATGATATACTTGTAGACACTAAATGTTCAATGCTATGAAACTGAAAGTCTACACGAATGTAATGACTCTTTTACTTCATGTTGGAATGTAATGCAATTCGATTAGTGAATCCATTCTCATTATCTACTATTTCTTACTGAAATGGGAAAGTAGTATATGTTATGACCTGCTTATTCTTTTTCCAACATTATGTTGGTGTATGCCCTAGTCTCTACATAATGTAATCAGATATTTTGTTATAAGTAAAAAGGCATAATCTGTTTTGTTAATTTCTTGAGCAATTAATAGTACTAGAGAATCCATTGCTGGTGTGCCCTAGTCCAAATGACATTGGTTCCTGATTGTATTGTACTTGTTTTAGGTGCTATTTATAAATAGAGTATCCAATGATTATAACCATACTAAAGTATACCAATGTAGGTCATTGGATTATGAGACCTTTTAGTAGAGTTAAAGTTATAATCATAAAGATATCCCTAGTCTGTTCTAATCATGGTAATGAATAGAACCAAAGACTAGCATATCCTTGACTAGATGACAGTGTCTCACCAGCCATTAGACATGGAATGTCAATCAATAATATAGGTACATGTTGGGTTGCATGGTACTAGATCGATCTGCAACGAGAACACCACCTCGTTCGATCGTCATAGGTGTTTCTCAGGTAGGTCTTGTGTGAGCACTGGTTTTTCCGACCTTCGTGATGAGAATCCTTTATTACCTGTTAAGCAGTTGGACTTTGAAGTGAGCGGGGGGTTGCTTGGAATGCCTTAAACGCTCCTAAAACCGAACCGCCCACAACCCGAAACCCAGAGAAAGGTCCCTTGAGTGATTACAGGGTTTAGAGGTGAGTGTAGGAATCAGGGGAGTCTGTCCCGGCTTTGTCTAAAGCCACACAACTGTAGTTTCAAAACTACAGCCGCGCGGTTGTAGATCCAAAGCTCACAGCTCTAACACTTAGAGCCGTATGGCTCTGGTGGGTAGCCAAGTTGCTCTGCCAAAATTAGAGCAACTTGGCTGAAACTGGGGCTAGGATGATGATTTCATCCGAAAAGAGAGGTGGCTCATTAAATGTGGGAAGTGACAAAAGAGAGAGAAAGGTATAAAAGAAGAAAAATTCGGATCAGCAGGAGAGGAGGATTTCTCAAAAATTGGAAAAACAAAAAGAGAGAAAAAGAAACAGAGAAGAGAGAAAGAAAAAGAGAGAAAAAGAGATAGAGAAATAGAAAAACAAAGGCCAAAATTTACACTCAAAAGATCAAGTGAGAGTTCTAGACCGTTTCTCACTCATCTGGACACATTTTCGGGTTCGCTTAGGATTGGTTCGGGATTCATTTTTGGAATTTTGGGAAGTTTGTGGATTTGAGGCACATTTCAGCTCTTTAATCCATTTCTGATTGTCCAATACGCTGGAACAACAACAAGGTAAACTCTGAGAGGTCTTAAACTTGTGTTCATTGTGTTTTTGTGCATTTTCTCCTCTATTTTGTCAATTTCCAGAAAATCGGCTATTGGTGTGCCCTAGTTCTCAGGGCATTGGATCCTTGTATCTTGTATTATACATTAAGACTCATTGTATGAATACATTATTTGTGTCACATTAATAAAGGCAATTAATCTATTTCATTTATATCTTATGCTATAATATGAGTAGAGTATCCATTCATTGATAATTATAAAACCTATCTTAGGTCTGTTCTAATAGTAGGAATAAATAGAACCACAAACTTGTATATTCGATGACTGTATGGTAGTTCTTAACTAGCCATAGTACTTGTATAGTCAGTCATGAATATAGGTACATGTTGTTGACATGGGACTAGATCAATCCGCACAAGAAAGCCACATGGTTGTCGCGTCATAGGTCTTTCTTGAGTAGGTCTCTTTTGTCCTCAAACCAGATTTCATTATAGTATCAATATGGAATCTGGTTCACTTTGACATACGCCTAATAGGTCTGTAAAAGGATGCTAAATACGGGTATGATTGGGTGACCGGTGAACATGTTGACATTGATGATGAAGTAATGGAATTGCCACAGAGTAACACCGAGATGATATCATTGGCCACTTGATGAGTGGGACTGATAAGTGTATGGCCATACCCAAGTAAGTCGGTGCTTATTTGATTAATCAGTTAACTCAAGATCAAGAAATATAATAAACAACAGAAGAGGATGACGAACACCATGCCTCTTGTTTATTCATATCGATATCATTAGGCAAAGGACATTATGAGATTACTACCGGGTGAGTGTCTTCTAAAGACTGCTACATCTCTGTTTTAATTAGGGGCTGTAATGGTTTGCTAGAACCCACTTACAGTCTGTGGGCCTTGGGCCTATTGCCAACATAAAGATAGACCCATAGGATCGTACACATAGATCAACTGAGCTGGAACTTATAGAAATTGTGCATGTAATGTACATAGGAAGGAATGCATTAATTAATTAGTTGACATTCAGTGTCAAGGAAATTAATTAACATTGAGTTGATTTAATTTAATTAATAAGTTTACATAATGTAATTAATTAATTTATCAATTAATTGAATTACATAAAGTAAAGAATTAATTAAATAATTTTCCTAAGTAGGAAAATTAAATACATGTATTGTATTTACTTAAGTGTGATTTAATTTTATTTAGGGGTAATTAAATGTATCCAAATGGAATTAAATTACATAGTAGATACTTTTAATTAAAGTTTATTTATGTAATTATAATTCTAGTGGGCTTGGGTTTAATTAACCTAATTAAAACCCAATTAGACAAGGTGTCTATATAAGGGCACACTTAAGGAAGAAAAACCTAATTCAACCCTAATTAATTGCTGCAAATTTCAGCCACCAATAGCAGTCCTAAAGCAGCTGAAAATCCCAGTATTAATCCTCCATTCCTTCACGTCTTCGGCTAGCATCGGTTCTCGCTCAGTAGTTGGTCGTGCACCAAACTTTGGAGATCGCAGTTTCAAGAAACGATTCTGCAGTAGTCTCTAGAAGAGACGAATCCAGTGAGTTAATCTCTCTTGATTCAAATTGTTTTTATTCAAATCAATGGTAATTGGACACGATAGGTGGTGTGAGCGGATGACCTTTTTCGGAACGTGCGGAGAAGCGGGAACCGGGGATTTTCTTTTTAAAGAGTTGATGTTTTGGTTTTGAAAACGGGTTTTAATCTTTCTTTAAGAAAAAAAACCTTTCATTTTATTGGAAAAGTCTTTCTTGTAGAAAACTTAATTTTAGACACGAATTTTAGAAAAAAGGCTTTTTAGAAAATCCTATTTTAACTTAGAGATCTTGAAACCTAAATTTCGAAATTAGATACAGAGTCACCACCCAGATCAGTTTATCTGGGAAATTCCGGTACAGCTCCCTACCAAGTGTAGGCGCGGTACCTAATTCAGAGATTTAGGGTTCGGGCAACAAATCTACTAATCCTGACTTATTTTCAATTATTATTTCATAATATGATATTTCATTCACTTGAATCTATCCATTTTATCTTCCTTTAATCATTACCCAATGCTCATGCAAATGACATAAATATAAATACTAAAATAAAATGTAGAAAAGTAAAAGTGCAGGAAAAGTAAATAGGGGCCAAATTACATGCATTTTCCAACTTTAGTTGTAACACCCCCTATATTTATAATAACCTGCTAAACTCTGTTAATATCTATTAATTTGGTCTTTTAATCCATATATACATCGCAAAAAAAAATTTATAATTCTTAGAAGAAATATTCACAACTCCAAGGCTTTAAAATAAAGTATCCAAATGAAACTCCAAGTTACACATTTAACCATTTAGTACATGCCATACTATTACAACAATTCACCATTCACCAATATATATTATACCAGATATCCACCTTAGCACGCTTCCACTATCTGCTCTGCACACACTTGATCCACTTCTACCACTGGTCCAGGTTATCTACAGCTCCAAAACTGCGTGTAGAAAAACAAACTACACACTAAGCAAATTTGCTTAGTGGTGTACACTAACTTTATTTCATACAATTCAATCACTCAAGTTTTAATTTAAAAACAATCACTTGAAGTTATAAAAGTACAAATAAATGAAATTAACCCAAAAACCATACATAGCTCCTTAAGAACATCATAACTTTTAGTTATGCAAATAACTCAAAATAATATCAAATATTATTGCCCAAGTAACTCAAGTAAAATAGAAACAGGAATTGGATACGGGGGCGGACAAGCCCGAAGCCGAAGCTCCAAAATCAAATATTCACAATGATCGGACAAGCCCGAAGCCGAAGCTTCAAAATCAAATTTCCATAAGTTTACTAATCACATAATATCGGCCAAAGCCTGAAGCAAAAGCTTCAATTGTTTGTGCAGTACTGCACTCCCCCTTTATTGGCGCCAATCTACCCGAACCCATTCTTTACTTGAATTCTAAGGGCAATACCATTTATCTTCTATAATTCAAACAAGAGCTTAAACTCAATTTCATAAAGCCAATAGCCCAAAAATCAAATCACCAAAAACAAAAGCATCAAAACAATGTGGCAATATATTTCACAACACAATACAAACCTATTTCTTCCCAAAAAACAGGACAGCTTCTAACATCAATTTTTGAACCCAAATTCAAACCTTTAACCAGCCCAAAAAGTCAAAAAAATCATCACAAACATGTTCCCCTACATCTTAAGATCACTAGGAATTTTGAATCATGAAATTTCAAGTCATACACACCAAGTTATACCCACACAATTAGACCACACTCCAAAAATTTCTGCCCAAAAACAGAATTCGAGCATCAACTTCAACCATGAATTCGAACCAGAAAACAATTGAATTTGACAAAATGTTCTTATAAACATATCTTTCTCTATGTCTTAAGAATCCACAGAATTTGGAATCACCCAAATTGGAAGCGTAAAACATGAGAAAAGTCACAAACAATCCACAGTACTCAAATCTGAAATTTCCAGCAAAAGGAGAGAGAAATAAAATTAGTGTACACAAACCTTATCAAAGCCCTCACTCGCCTTCTTCTACCTCTTTTCCTCTTTCCCTACTTGATCTTGATTCCTCTACACATAACCCAAGGGATTCAAGATATAACCACAATTGAGTCAAGATAGACAACATATAATTAAACCATCAAATGCATAAAACATGCTTAATTAACCTTAAACCCTAACTTACAAGCTTTAATTTCATCAATTTCTACTTACCTCAAATTTGGGTTACTATTCACCAAGAACCCTAACTTCTTTAAAACCCTCTTTTCTTGATGTAATAAGTGAAATTGATGAGCTTAATGAGCTTAATCATCAATTTCTAACAAGAATTTGACATTGGATTGAAGGAATGAGAAGATTTCGGTTTCTTAAGGAAAATGGTAAAAAAAATGGGTAAAGAAGAAGAAGGAGAAGAAGAAGAAGAAGAAGAACAAGTAGTAGTAGACGTGTATGAGCTGATGAAAATCAGATTTTATTTGGCTTAGAGGTGTAAAATTACACTTTAGTCCTCGAAGAAAAAATAAATTTTCACAACACCCATCACAAATTAACTCGTTAACCCTTTCTCATAGTTTAACGCCATAAACAAATATTATACGCTACATTCATTATTTCCACCATCACTTATGCCATCACACTTCCGTATATATTTAATTTGAGAAATTTTCGGATTTCAATTTTACCGATTACGGGTACAAATTTGACCGTCGGTCAAACTTGTCTCATATTTATTTCACACCATGACTTGAACCCTTAATTATTACTTCTATAATATTGTCTTAACCCAAAATTTATCTCCAATTATATTATTCACGAGTTCAAACAATATTATTTGAGATTTCAAAATTTCGGGTCGTTACATTAGTGGGCCGGATATCCCGGGACCCGGGGGTCCCGTTCGTGTGTGGGCCTAAGTTAAACATCCATCTAGGGTCCAAAAAGAATGTAAACACACCAAAATTCAGTTTTGAATAGGAAAAAAAATGCAAAATTACAAGTTTGGGACCCTATTCTGCCTCAACTACAGCCGTGCCACTGTAGGTTACAGCCACGTGGCTGTAGCTTATAGGCCCACGGCTGTAGGTTACAGCCACGCGGCTGTAATGCTCTAGAATCGATTCCAGTGTGCTTTTTTGCATTTTCGAAAATCGTTTTGCAAAGTTTGATGATTTTGGGCGATCTGGGATTTCTGGAAAAACATCAAAATCAACAGAAAAGACTCAAAATGGATCGAATCGAATCTGAAAATCCCTAATCATCCAAAATCACCAAATTTCATACTACATCCATCCATTAAAATCAAAGAACAGGGAATCTAAGTATGCAGGGATGTAATTGGACCGATAACAAATGTGAAAAACACATTTAATTGAAATATGGGAGCGTTATCGATCGATTTGGGGTGATTGGAGCATCTGCCCCTGTAGGTTACAACCGCACGGCTATAATCAGAAGATTACAGCCGCGCCCCTATAGGTCACAACCGCGCAGCTGTAGGTTACAGCCGCACGGCTGTGATCATAAGTGGGGCGGCTGCAACCGGAAAAACTCATAAAAAATTCAAAACACGTAATCAAATCATAACCAGAACAAACAAAACTGATTTCTAAGGCCTCTCTGAAGATTACCTTGTTTGTGTTCCAGTATTTGGACCACGAAAAATGAATTCGGATGCCGAGAACGTCTTGCGGTCACGAACAACCCGAATAGAACACGATTTCCGAAGCTCAAACGGAACCCCAAAGAAGATTGAAGGATTGATTATGATATCACAAAACCCTCTGATTGTTTTTATGTGTTCTATTGAGATTATTATTTAGGTTAAACTCTTTTCTTTTTCCCAATTGCTTTAAGAACCCTAGAGAATATCTAAGTGAAGTGTTATTTTCTCTCAAAAATCCTTTTTCTCCTTTTCTATTTTTTTTTTGTCTGCTTGAACCCTAATCCCGATTATGATGTTTATATATCTCCCTTTTTGGCATTAAATCAGAATTAATTGCTGGTTTCGGGAAAAAAGGAAAACTGACGCTCACAGCCGCGCTGTTGTAGGGCTACAGCCGAGCGGCTGTAGCAGTTAGAATTGCCTATTTTGCTTAAAAAACCAAATTAAATGCTGATTTAGACAAAAAAAAGGAAATTTGATGATTACAGCCCTGCCACTGTAGACTACAGCCGCGCAGTTGTAATGTCCAGATAAGGCCATTTTCATTTATTTTTCATTCTTTTCCTCTATTCTCTTAAATACTCACTTGAATTCTTTAGGGTTTCGTATTAGGACTTGTCACACACCCTCGGGCTATCCGGGACATTTCCTACATTATCCCGGTCGATCTGAATCCGCTTCACGTTTATCCATAAAAAAGGTAATAGTAGCTTTCATCACCGAGGTCGGGAAAAAACCCATACTCACAGGCGGATTCTAGGAAATTTTAAACCGTGTATTTTCCGCTGCACCATGTTATTTTTTCGATGATGAATCCCCACACCGGCTACCCCAACAGAGCCGCACAGCTGTGTTTTCTTAGAACACAGCCACGCGGCTATAGTCTCTTGGAACAGAGCTGCGCAGCTGTAACATTATAGTCGCACAGTTGTGTTCCTTCCGAGCAGAAACCCGAAAAAGCCCTCGAATCGGTCGAAAGCAGTCTGTTTTCCATTTTGTTCATCTTGTTGAGATATATTCCGGCCCAAATTCATCTGTGCATTATCAAACTGAGGTTTTCAGATTTCTATGTGTGTGGATACTAGGTTTTCGGTTTTTTTCCTGGATTTCGCTTTCTGGAGTTAGGGGTTGTTTGATCCAAATCGGATCCGGACCCTACAATAATCCTTAGAAAACATAAAAAACAAACAAAATATCGATTTTTGAAAAAACGAGAAAACATAATTTGGGTTCCGGGTGTTATAGCCGCACGGCTTTAACTTAAGCCGCACTGCTCTAACCATAGCCGCACAACTGTAGTTCCCGGAAGGAAATAGAATCACGAGACAATCCACATGGATGTCATCACGCGATGCTTTCTTCAGAATCAAATCATTTTTAGTGTGTTTACCGCTTTCAGACTTTAGATGGTTCTTGAAAATAGGAAACCCATACGAACAGAACCCCGAGTTCCGGAATAACAGACCCGTTGAAATATAGAAATTTGCATAAAACCGAGCCAAATGGTTTTCCAAAATTGTTTTCCAACACAAAACCTACAGGCCATTTCAAAACCGTTTTCCAAGTCTAGCCTGGCCAACTGGCCGAGTTGACCCGGCTACCCCCTAAATGCATGCCCCCATTCCTAAAAATCCCAATTCTGTCTTGCGTGAGTCATTTGTTTTTGTGTGATAATTTTGCTAACCGTCTGTTTTGCAGCATTTATTCCCCTTTTTTATTACTTTTGATGTAATTAATAGATTAATTCGTATATTTTAGGTGTTTGTAAATTTTTAGATACTCGTGTATTATAGGCAATTGTAATGTGAGAACGAGAGTTTTCTTTTTTTCATTCAGTTTGGTTGTATAAGCGGCCTCTATTACTTTTGTATAATTTGGATGCATGATTTAAATTTCTGCAATTTATTTCTGTCATCTGTATGAGCATCGGCTGATAATTAAACAAAATTGGGTAGAGAAAGATAATAAATTGAATAAATATGGTAATATAAATTATAAAATGAATACAAGCCCGAGGTTGAATACGTAAGTTGCTCAAACCCCAAATCTCTGGATTATGTATGGCAGTCCACACTCGGTAGAGAGCTGTACCGGAATTTCTCGGATGAGCTGATCCGGGTGGCGACTCTGTCACTGATCTTGAAATTTAGGTTTCGAGCTCTTTAAGTAACAATGGGGAAAATATTTTCTACAAAAAGGAATTTCTAAACAAACTAATTGTTTTCCCTACAGCAAGACACACAAACCTGTTTTCATTAAATCAAATCATGAAACCTCGTTCAATTCCCTTGTTCGCTTCGCCGTGTCCCGCCTTTTTTAGGTCATCCGCTCACAGTGGCGACTCCACTGGGGAATCCAAAAGACACCGTGAGGCAGTGGTGAAAGAGTTGATCAAAATGGATGCTACCCCTACAATGTCCCCTGACGAAGTATGTGCCATGATAAGGGGAGTTGACTAGAAATCCAAACAGGCCCCGTAGATTAGTTTTGGGGTGTCTAACTTGCCACCAGAAGGCGTGAATCACAATCGGGCTTTGTATCTGAAAGTAGAAATCATAGAACGGGTAATGCCTTGTGTAATGGTTAATGATGGCTCAGCTCAAAACATCTGCCCCTCTAAAGTTTTGCCATACCTGGGTATAAGAATGGAAGCACTCTGCTGGTCTGTCACTATAATCAGAGCATATGACGCAGTAAAAGGTCAGTGATTGGCACGTTTGAAGCCGAAGTTAGTGTTGGGGAGGTTAAGTCCAAGGTACTATTCATAGTCATTGATATCCCCGTCACATTTCTCTATTCCTTGGAGGGATGTGGTTTCATGCCTTGGAGGAGTGCCTTCGACTCTACACCAGAAAGTGAAGTTCTTAATAAAAGGGAAAGTGGTGACCGTGGAAGCTGACGAACCATCGGTGGCGGCTGCTTTGAATGCTGTAGAGCAGCCGATGACTAGGTTTCAGGTGGTAGTAGTGTCAGACAAAAGTGAGAATGAACTGAGGTTCCCGGAGTGGATCCATAAGTACTTTGCTAAGTAGAAGTTCGAACCCAGCAAGGGATTGGGGGTAAGGCAGCAAGGTATCCCTAAGTTCAATATTGAAGCTGGAAAGTATCGTCAACATGGACTTGGTTATCATGAGAAGGAGAATAAGCCGAACAAGAGGTATGTGAATTTGGTCGACACCTTTGTCCGTGTGACCAAAGAAGTATATAACAGAGTTCTAGAACCTATAAAAGTTAAGGGGGATCAACTCCTAGGTTTTGAGATCTTTTTTGATGTGGTGGACTTCAGTAAGTATACGGTCGAGCCAGTTATGAACATGCTGCGTGCTGGTACTAAGGATGAAAAGAAGAAGGTCCTAAGAGGGCATGAAAAAGTAGTCGACCAGGTCAAAGTCGAGTTCAGAAACAAGGGTGAATCTACTGAGAAGATAGGCCTGGAAAGTGGGGAAGCTGAAGCGGCTGTCGAAGCTATTACTAAAGCATTGTTTGCACTTATGAAAGTTAACATGGGCTCTAGGCAGAAGTAAACACCTATGGCAAAGACTCAGGAGGAGCTGATGAGTCAAGCTGTGAAAGAGTTAGCCAAGCTAATGATGGCAGGAAAGGTGAAGATGGCCAAAGAAGAACAATCCACCAACCAGGAAGAAGCCCTTGAGAGTGACCTGGGGAACTTGTTCGAAGAAATTGAGGATGCTGCAATAGGAGAAGACCCTCCACATGTGGAGGATGACAACCATTTCAATGTATCTATTTCTTCTGTTTTTGATGTAAACAATTCAGCCTATAAGGCTCTTAATGCAATGAAATCCAATTTCGCTTACTTGTATAATGTTTTTCTCGATGGAATTGTGCATACATACAAACATTCATTTAATGTCTTTAGCATACATGATACATCATAGCATGAAATGAATCTAGAGACAAATGATAATCCAAAAATGGTATTCGTCTTGAAAGATCTCATGCCTGACGAGAGAAAAGAAGTTGTGAAGGTGCTACAAAAGCACGTAAAAGCCTTCGCCTGGTCCCACAATGACATGCCTAGGGTTGATAGAGAGATCGCAGAGCATAGAATTCCAATAGATCCAAAAATGAAACCTATCAAGCAGAAGCTCAGAAGACTCAAACTAGAATGGGCAGAGAAAGTTAAGGAAGAAGTGGCCAAATAGATAAAGGCAAAGTTCCTAGAAGTAGTGGAATCCCCAGAATGGCTGGCCAACATAGTACCGATTGTAAAGAAGGACGACAGAGTCAGGGTTTGTATAGACTACAGGGATCTGAACAAAGCATCACCTAGGGATGATTTCCTGCTACCACACATTGATGTTTTGATCGACAGCGCCACCAGGGCAACAATGTACTCGTTCATAGATGGATTCTCATGGTATAACCAGATTCTGATGGACATCATTGACAAGGTAAACATAGCTTTCATCACATAATGGGGACTCTATTGCTACAGAGTTATGCCATTTGGGCTGAAGAATGCCAGAGCAACTTACCAGCGTGCAGTCACTGCACTTCTGCATGATATGATTTATAAAGAGGTCGAAGTTTATGTAGATGACATGCTAGTCAAATCAATGACCTAGGAGGAGCACCCTGCTATCTTGGATAGATTTCTGACTAGAGTTGAAAAGTACAATCTCCGCCTGAATCCCAAGGAGTGTGTATTTGGGGTGACCTCAAGGAAACTTCTTGGCCATGTGGTGAGCCAGAGGGGGATTGAAATGGATCTGAACAAGATCAAAGCCATCAGTGATATGCCTACACCGAAGACGGAAAAGGAAGTAAGGTCATTTCTTGGATCACTGCAGTATGTTAGTCGGTTCATTGTGAGATTGATGACAGTCTGTGAACCTATCTTCAAACTCCTAAGAAAGAATTAGCCGGTGAAGTGGAGCGATTAGTGCCAACTACCCTTTGATAGGATCAAGGCTTATTTGATGAATCCACCAGTCCTAAAGCCACTAATGCCAAATAAGCCTTTGGTCCTGTACCTTGCTATTGAAGATGCTTAAGTAGGGGCAAAGTTAGTTCAAGAACAGGAAGACGGGCGACAACATTTGATCCACTACCTGAGCAAGAAACTGCTTGATTACGGGGTTTGATATACTATAGTAGAAAAGACTTGTACCACTATGGTGTGGCTGACTAAGAAATTAAGGCATTACTTCTAATCATACAAGGTGCAGGCAGTAGCGAAAGTTGGTCTAATGAAGTACTTGTGCCTGACCCCTGCGTTGACCGAGAAATTATCGAGGTGGTTACTTTTGTTATCAGAATTTGACATTGAGTAAGTAACCAAGAAGATGATCAAGGGGAGAGCTGTAGCAGAGTTTCTGGCCAACCAACCTCTAGAGTCTGATTATGTTGAGAACTTGGAAATTGCAGATGAACAGCTGGCTGTAGTGGAGACAGAACTGACTAGGTGGGTAATGTATTTTTGATGGGGCTGTAAACAAACATGGCGTAGGCCTGGGAGTAATTATCGGTACACCCGACGGAGAAATCATCCCCCTAGCTAAATGTCTTGAGTTCTCAGTAACTAACAACAGGGTAGAATAAGAAGCTTGCCTTTTTGGAATTGACACCTTGATCACACTGGGGGTGCATGAAGTGTTAGTAATTCATCAGATTACTGGAGAGTAGGAGATAAAAGAAGGGTCGCTCTGGCCGTATCGTTAGCTAGTTTGGGAAAAGGTGAAGGCATTTGGGCAGTGTGAGTTCAGACATGTCCCGAGAGAAGAGAATCAGATGGTAAACTCCTTAGCTACGCTCTCATCTATGTGGGAGGAACCCTAGAAGCATCCAATACAACTAGTGATATTGGAAACCACGTAAAATTCTTGCTACCTATCAGTTAGTGTTGTAGCAACAGTGGAAGAACCTCCTTGGTTTCGTGACATCCTATAGTTTATTCAGTACGGGCAATACCTCGAAGATGCTAGTGACACAAATAAGATCTGCCTCCGGAAGTTGGCAGCACAGTTCAGATTATTCGAGGATCAACTCTTCAAGAAAGTCGCTAACGACCTACTCCTGAAATGTTTAACAGAAGAAGAAGCAAATCTATGCAGGAACTTGCGGGCCACACATTAACGGGTTAGCCCTGGCTAAGAAAGTATTGAGACAAGGCTACTTTTTGCTTACCTTGCAAGTAGATTATGTCAAAGAAGTGAAAAAATGCCATGGAGATCTCAATCATCTCCCACCACTTGAACTTCAGATATCATCGACTCTGTGGCCATTTGCTACTTGGGGGATAGACATCATCGGGGAAATAAGGCCACCTGCATCAAATGGGCACCGCTTCATAGTTGTGGCTGTTGACTACTTCTGAAAATGGGTGGAAGCAGAATCATTCATGCATGTCACGGCTAAGAAAATGACCAAGTTCATCGAGAAGAATATCTTCACGCGGTATGGCATTCCACACCTTGTCGTGACAGATAACGGTGTACAGTTTCAAGGGGCAACATCATAACTATTTCAAGACAAAGGGGTTGAACATCACAAGTCATCTCCCTATCACCCATAAGCCAATGGTGCGGTAGAAGTAGCCATCAAGTCCAGCAAAAGGATTTTGTCAAAAATGGTAGTCACCTACAGGGCTTAGGCAGACATGTTGCCGTTTGCCTCATGGGGATACAGAACCAGTGTCAAAACTCATACCAGAGAAACACCTTATTCCTTGGTCTGTAGGATGGAAGCCATCTTACCAGTGGAAACCGAGCTTAGGTCACTGAGAGTGGTCATGGAAGTGTAGTTGCTAGAATCAGAATGGATTCAGTTGAGATATGAGCAGTTGGCATTGATCGATGAGAAACGTCTTTGGGAACTAGATCATTTGTATATGTATCAGCAAAGAATGGCTAGGGCTTATAACAATAAAGTCTGTCATCAGAAACACCCACTCCAAGCTGGGGATTTGGTACTGAAGTAGATGAAACAGGTCAACACGAATGTAAGGGGAAAGTTCTAGCCTAACAGTGAAGGTCCATATATGGTCAAAAGGGTACTTTCAAAAGGCGCTGTAAAGATCATAGACATGGACGGAAACGAGTTCGTTAACCCCATCAACCAGGACAAGCTCAGGCGATACTATGTATAAAAAAAAGGAGTCGTGTGGATAAAAAATTGAAAAGGAGGTCCGTGCAAAAATTAGGACAGTCCGATGGATTGAAAACCGAAAAGGCGGTCCATGTAAAAGTTAGGATAACAAGGTGAACACCATTGGCGGGAAAATCTGCAAAGACTGGCTGGTGGCAGTCGTGGATTCGGTAGAGATGGATACCATTATTAACTCTGTTCTTAGCTTCATTTCATCTTTGATATGCATTGTACTAAAACATTATTAATGAATAAATGAATGAATGCCTTTTTTTGTTCGCTTAAATATCTTAAGTCTACTCGAAATTGGATTCGTATTATACATATATATGATTACGCACATTCCATATTTGCATGCATCTCATACCAAAAAAAAATCTGATAGACTGAAAACCGAAAGGCGATCTATGCAAAATTTAGGAAACAAATAAAAATCTACTGAGCCGAAAACCTAAAAGGGCAGTTCAGGCAAAAGTTAAGACAGTCCGATAGATTGAAAACCCATAAGGGCAGTCTATGAAAAAATAAGAACATAAAATGAAATTATAAAGCAAATAAAAATCAACCAATAATAGCCCCATACAATCTAAAACCCTACAAACCGAGGTACCTTAGGGTCAGTATCTCACACTCGCGTCTTGTAGGGCAAGTCACTAAGTCGGCTAACCAAGCCCTGTAACGGCCATCCATCTCTGTTGGAGCTATACCATCATATCGCAAGAACTTGGAGTGAATAGGGTTCATCCACTACTACTGCATATGTCTGGGCCATCGCTGTGTGAATTCTCCACACTCGGTCGTGCATAAGGAAGGGGGCACCCCCTGTACTTGCCCGTACTATCTGCACAACCATACGGGAGAGTAGAATGTCACCTTGGTCAACCCAAGAAGCTGTACACCTCTTGCCCAAGTCTTGGTAGTCACATGTGAAATATCCCACCAGGGGTAAATCCAACGGATGGATGCATCTGTCCTCCCTCTCAGCCAGGTAAACCACTTCGCTACAGACTGGGTGGCAAAGTCTGAGATTTCAATATGTAGGGCCCAATAATGCTTCGGAGCATATCTCGAATGAGGTGGAGGAATACTCAGGAGACTCAATTTCACTAGAACCCAAATTTGCACAATAGCCAACTAATTAGAGGGGTGCAGAATCAATCAAGATGTGAAGCATGGGTTAGGAACAAACCTGAAGTAGAAAGGAACATCTGTTGGTCTCAATGGGGCAATCAGAGTCAACAAAATCTAGATAAATCAGGGTCTCGGCTAAGATAACCCCTACGGGTGAAGCACCATTGGCCATCTGGGCCTCTACCAAGACTAATTGGAAACAGCAGGTCCCATCTCTAGACTTGCACAGATAGAGAGACATCAACAATAGGCTCATCAGAGGGGCCTAGCCAGGGGCAGAAGTGTTTGGGATGGAGCACAGGTCCATAATAGCAGACAGATTGAAGCTCTTAGGGGAAGCCTTATCAGGATGCAAGCGGTCTAAATATGCCTTGTCTAATACAGATAGCCTCTGAAGCATCTGTAAGTTGTCCGAATCTGGCTCGGGGACAGCTAACCTGACTCCACGTGGGCAAGGGATACAGAGAATGGCACAAAACTCTTCGACCATGGGGCACAGCTCTTGCCCAGAAAACAAAAAGACATGATCCATCGGATCCTAGAAACTAGCCGCAGCCGCCAGAAAGGTCCGATTCGGAGTCAGATTCATGTAGGGCCGCATGGACTACAGACTAAATGGGGCTAATAAGGCCCAGTTAGAAGAGCGGGAAATCTTCCAGTAATCCCTAAGATGGTCATAGATTTCATCCATCGAAAAGGAGAATTGAAGGAAGAAGAGTTGCTGAAACTCACAAAGAGCCGCGTGGCTGTAATTATGGTCGTGCGGCTATATATAGAGCCATGCAGCTCTAGTTGTGGCAGGCGGCTGTATGCAAAGCTGTGCGACTGTAATACAGTAATAGCACTCACTCTATACTTTCATACAGAATCCAAAACCTGTAGCCGCGCCGCTCTACTGCTCAGAATCAGTTTTCAGTCAAAATCAAGCCCAAAATCGCAAAATAAGGTTTCGAAAAAGCCTAAGTTGATTCAAATGATGATAAAAGCAAGTGAGATGGAAGAGAATGCATTTAGAAAGGTAAATCCAATAGAAGAAAAAATAAAAGGAGGGTAATGAACATCAGAATAGATGTCAGAACAGCCAATGTACCTGGTCAAAATAAACAAATGTAACAGAAGAGGCCCACAGACGGGCAAAATTTTCTACAGCATAGTGTAACGCAACCCACAGGCAGGCTGTCACAATCAAAACAACAAAAAAAGAAGGCTACAACTGTCCCCCATCGTCCTGGTCGTCCGCCTCATCCTCACTCTTGTCTGTGCCCTCACCCCTATAAGCGCATTCCTGGCCGTCCACGCATCCATCTGTGTGCGGAGGGTCTCGTTCATCAGCCTTAGGTCCAAGCAGCTCCTCTATAGCCACTCTACCTCCAACCTCAGGTGAGCCTCCTCACAAAGACGAGCACCTATCACGGCCTGCACCAGAATCAACAATGCGAACATCATGTCATATACATGCATACATTCACAACAAGCACGCACACATGCATATACACATCAATGCTAGCTCAAATATAGGTACTTACCAACATCACCGTATTATCCCAGATAGCAAGTGACCTAAAGGCCGAAACTACCTCGTACAGGGCCACCCCCTGAGATACCGGAATCTGCATGAGAGACAGTGTACAAATTAGACCAAAGGCAATGATAAGGATCCAAAGCAAGCAAAAGCAAGCATACTCACATGGTTAGTGTAGGCAAGGAAAATAGCAACAGGGAGCTAGTTCTGTAGGTACAAGTCAGCCTGATAAAGATGCCTAAACTCATCAAGCAGTAGTACCAACGGCTCCAACGAGAACTCGAACCGACTCGGGATGAAGCTGGTAGGAGGAACCACTGGGGCCACCATCGGATGAATGGGCGGGACACTCTCCATCCTAATATCAGTGCCGTACTCATCCTTATGTGATGCAGAGCTCCTGTCGCCCCGATCACCAGTGGTCTGGGATCCGCAGCCACTAGAATGCCTGCCTAATGAAGTATGAGGGTGTTTACCTCTCCCAGATGGCTGTAAAAACAAGTATGTCAGCAAGCAAGCAGAACAGTGTAGATAAATGACAAATAGGAAAAGAAATATACCTCTAACTGCACAGTTCCAGTTGGAGGAAATGGATGTGTATCAATGAACTGGAGGTAGTCCCCCTCCACTCCGTCAGCCACGTACCCAGACCTGAAGAGGTCGGGATGGTCCTCAAACGATAGCAGATGCGGCTAGAACAGCCTTACCAGTAGAGTGGGCAATATCCTACGCTTCGTGGGGCTAGTAATCAATCGACGACCCGCTCCTCCAAATACCGCTCCAAGCCAAACAGACACTCCATGAAAAAGCTCAGGGGCGTCAGCATCAAGGCATCCACCATCTCCGGAGGCAACACGGCTCCCCTCCATAGCTCTTTGATCAGCTAGAATCAGAGAATCAGAAATCAAAAAACTAGAAAGATAGGTATGAGATAGTAGATGTTAGAATGTATAATAAAGGGAAGATGTGTACCCCTTCAAACATCACATTGGCCAGAAGGTGGCAACAGTCCCCCAAATCGTTATCCACCTCACTCCAACTGAAGCCCAACCACCACCTCAGTCGGGGGAAATCTGGGAACTCAGAGGTATCTGTTATGCCTAATTTTGGCTGGGGGATAAATGCATACTCGTACGCCCAAACTTGCGTAATGAGAAAGTGAAAAAAAAGGAAAATCGAGAAACTCACATGCACGATGATCCATAGGCCCTTCATCTCCCTATGCTCACCTCGGGCACAGATGTCAAGAGAACAGTACAGCTGAGCCAGCCCAGCTGGCCCCCAACTCAGATTCCTCACGCCCTCCAATTGAATCAGCGAGGGGAGGATGGCCAAGTTCAGGTCACTCTGACCTGTGGGGAAAGCACGTATTTATTCCTTGATCGATAATTTTTGAAACATCATTGGCTGAACTCCAAAATAGAGTCGTGGCTCTGTCGTTGAGCCATGTAGCTTTATCTGGAAATCGGCCGTTTCTGGATAAACCCTAGGTTTTGCTATTTTTACTCCAAAATCATCTCTGATCAACTCTAAATCACTAATCAAAGCTCCTAGGGGCATAATCTCCTCTAAATATGCATCAAACATCATTTAATTTTGCCTAATTTTGCCTACATTTGAAGAAATTGAAAAAATTGAAAAAAAGGGGATTTGGGAAAACTAACCAAATTTTGGCACGCATGCGTCGACAGCTGAAAGCATGGCAAGCACGGGATCATTCCTCCTAACCCCGCAGTATGCAACCGACTCCTAGAGTCTATAAACATCCACCGTGGTCTTGGTGGGCAATACAAACTCCCTCTCCAGTAAAACGTATCTTGTATGGAGTCTGGGCTGTGAAGGAGTAGACGGGCGAAGAGCCTTTCGCATTTTCTTTAACATTTTGGGAGTGAGAATTTAGATTGAAGGTTTGAGGGAGAAAGAAATGAGAAAGATGAAGAAAAGTGAGTTTTGGTGAAAATGGCGGTCCATTCGCCTTTTAAGGATTCTGCCTCCTCCTGCTAGAGCCACGCGACTCTAAGCAGTATGGCGAATTAGAGCCGCGCATACAGCTGCATGGCTCCATCTCGAGAAATCAGAGCCACGCGGCTCTGACACTCAAGTAAGCAAATTTTTTCTCGATTTATTATAACTTCCGTTTATTCCAATATGATCCCGAAGAGGGTATTTCTAACCTTTTACAGGTATCCAGGGGTAAAACAACTAAGCCGTATTTGTTATTGATCGAAGGGGTAAAACTTTTTATTTCCAAAATTATCGATGAAGGAATAAATACGTGCTTTTAACTCAATTCCAACGGTATGCTCCACCACAGAGAGCCGATTCCAACAGTTATACCTGATTTCACTAGTACACTCCATCATAAAGAGCTGATTTCATCGATACACTCCACCACAGAGAGCTAATTCCAACAGCTATATCCAACCTCATCGGTCCACTCCACCATAGAGAGTCGATTACATCAGTACACTCCACCACAGGGAGTCAATTTCCATGGTATGCTCCACCACAGACTGCTGATTTCATCAAATATATCTGATCTCAATGGCATGCTCTGCCACAGAGAGCCGACCACAGAATCAAAGCCAACATTCCCAGCTAGATGTTGTGCCTATTCCTTAACAAGCTGAGACGCCAGGTACATCTTCTCTTCCTCACCACGCTCCTAATCGCGAGACCAAACTTGATTCAGGCCTGATAGTTCGATCATGAATCAACTTTTATCCCATGAAGGGTAGCTTGTCAGCACTGGTTTTCTTGACCTCCGTGATGAGAATCCTTCATTACCTGTTAAGCAGTCGGACTAGGAACTGAGCGGGGGGTAGCCTGGAATGCCTCAAACACTCTGAAAACCGAATCGCCCATGACCCGAAACCCCAAGAAAGGTCCCTCGAGTGATTATAGGGCTAAGAGGTGAGCGTAGGAATCAGGGGAGTCTGCCCCGGCTCTGTTTAGAGCTGCACAGCTATAGATTCAAAACTACATCCGGGTGGCTATAGATCCAGAGCCGCATGGCTCTAATAGTTAGAGTCACACAGCTCTACTGGGCAGCCAAATTGCTCTACCGAAAGTAGAGCAACTTGGCTGAAACGGGGGCTGGGATTATGATTTCAACCGAAAAGAGAGGTGGCTCATTAAATTGGGAAGTGACAAAAGAGAAAGAGAGGTATAAAAGAAGAAAAATTCAGATCAGCAGGAGAGGGGGATTTCTAAAAAATTGGAAAAACAAAAAGAGAGAAAAAGAAACATAAAAGGGAGAAAGAAAAAGAGAGAAAAGAGATAGAGAGAAACAGAAAAACCAAGGCCAAAAATACACCCAAAACATTAAGTGAGAGTTCTAGATCGTTTCTCACTCGTTAGGACACATTTTTGGGTTCATTTCGGATTGGTTCGGGATTCAGTTTTGGAATTTTAAGAAGTTTGCAGATTCGAGGCATATTCTGGCTCCTTAATCCGTTTCTGATTGTCCAATACACTGGAACAACAACAAGGTAAACTCTGAAAGGCCTTAAACTTGTGTTCATTATGTTTTTGTGCATTTTCTCCTCCGTTTTGTCAATTTCCAGAAAACCGGCTACCCCGACAAAGCCATGCAGCTGTGTTTTCTTAGAACGCAGCCGCACGGCTATAGTCTCTTGGAACAGAGCCGTGCAGCTGTAACATTACAGCCGCATGGCTGTGTTCCTTCTAGGAAGAAACCAGAAAAAGCGCTCAAATTGGCCGAAAGCAGTCCGTTTTCCATTTTGTTCATCCTGTTGAGATATATTTCAACCCAAATTCATTTGTGCGTAATCAAACTGAGGTTTTCGAATTTCTATGTGTGCGGATGCTAGGTTTTTGGTTTTTTTTCCTAGATTTCGCTTTTTAGAGTTTGGGGTTGTTTGATCCAAATCGGATCAGTCGTTCAGCATTAGCGGACCCCCTGACCCTACAAAAATCCTTAAAAAACATTGAAAACAAACAAAATGATTTTTGAAAAAAAAGAAAACCTATTTCGAGTTCCGAGTGTTACAGCCGCACGGCTGTGGGTGATGCTGTCTTCAGAATGATATCATGTTTGGTGTGTTTACCGCTTTCAGACTTTAGATGGTTGTTGAAAATAGGAAACCCGTGCGAACAGAACCCTGAGTTCCGGAATAACCGACCCGCTGAAATATAAAAATTTGCATAAAATTGAGCCAAATGGTTTTCCAAAATTGTTCTCCGGAACAAAACCTATAGGGCGTTTCAAAACTGTTTTCCAGGTTTAGCCAGGCCAACTGGCCGAGTCGACCTAGCTACCCCCTAAATGTATGCCCTCGTTCCTAAAAATCCCAATTTTGTCTTGCATGAGTCCTATTTGTGTTTGTGTGATAATTGTGCTAACCTTCAATTTTGCAGCATTTATTCCCCTTTTTTATTATTTTTGATGTAATTAATACATTAATTCGTGTATTTTAGGTGTTTGTAAACTTTTAGATACCCGTGTATTCTAGGCGCTTGCAATGTGAGGAGGAGAGTTTTCTTTTTTTCATTCAATTTGTTTGTATAAGTGGCCTCTATTATTTTTGTATAATTTGGATGCATGATTTACTTTTCTGTAATTTATTTCTGTCATCTATATAAGCATCGACTGATAATTAAACAAAATAGAGTAGAGAAAGATAATATATTGAATAAATTATAAAATGAATACAAGCTCGAGGTTGAATAGGTAAGTTGCATGAACCCCAAATCTCTGGATTAGGTACGGTAGTTTACACTTGGTAAGGAGCTGTACTGGAATTTACCAGATGTACTAATCCGGGTGGCAACTCTGTCATTGATCTTGATATTTAGGTTTCGAGGTCGTTAAGTAATAAAATGAGGAAAATGTTTTCTACAAAAAGGAATTTCTAAACAAACTAATAGTTTTCCCTAAAGCGAGACACACAAACCTGTTTTCATCAAATCAAATCATGAAACCCTGTTCAATTCCCCTGTTCGCTTCGTCGCGTCCTGCTTTTTTAGGTCGTCCGCTCACATATTGCTATTATCCTTAGACCTGATGTTCACTATAACAAAACATGGGATCTCATACACTTTGATATATGCCTAACTGGCCCGTAACAGGGTACCAAGTATGGGTATGTTGGGTGGGCCAGTGAACATATTGATGTTGATAATGAAGTTGATGGAATTCCCACTCAGTATCCCCTGAGATGACATCACTTGCCACTTGATGAGTGGGATTGACAAGTGTATGGCCATACACAAATAAGTTGGGATACTTATTTGCTAGGTTCAATCCACTCGGTATCAAGAGATTAATAAGCCTATAAGGGGATGACAAGTGTTGGATATGCCCTAGTCCCGAGGCATTGGACCTTGTATTTGTATTATACATTTATTGGATTTATGCATTATACTCATTTTGTATTATTAATAAAGGCATTAATTTATTTATTATATATATCTTGTGCAATATCTTAAATGAAGTATCCAATGGACATATCCATATCCATAATGACAAGTGTCATGCACTTGGCAGTAAGACCATGGATAAGGTAAACGATATGACCATAAAGAGATCCGTAGTCTGTTCCAGTCATGGGAATGAATGGAACTAGAGACTATCATTAACCTGGTTGTGTGGCGGTGTCTTACCGGTCATTGGACATGGAATGTCAACCAAGTTAATAGGTATATGTAAAAGGGCATGGTACTGGATAGATCCACTAAACGAGAAATCCACATGGTATAGTATCATAAGTGATTCTCATGTAGTAGTTGTATGGATAGTTTGACCTGACCATATGATGGTACTGCATGCAAGGTTGCATACTTAGGGGTACACCTAAAGGGCCTGTAATAGGGTGCCAAGTATGGGTACTTTCGGGTATGTCACTTAGCATAGCAATGCTATGGATATGCAGAAGCGATTTATCACTCTGTAGTCCACTGAAAAGATATCACTGGCCTTTTGATGAATGTGACTGATAAGAGTGTGGCCACACTTAGATAGGTTGGAACTTGTTTGTGAGCATCAGTATATTCGGAATCAAGTAAATGTCCGGACACAAAAGAGGGTGATCAATCCATGCCTCTGTGTTGGACACCGATATCAATGACATGGGATATACAAGTTCAAACTACAGGGTTATGATTACAGTTGGATTGCCATCTTCATCTTAATTGGGGGCTGCAGTGGCTTGCTAGAGCCCAACCACAGTCTGTGGGCCACAGGCCCAATGCCAACAAAAAGATGGGCCCATAGGATCATACACACTGAGTGACTGAACACAGACTTAAGGAATCACCTGTATACTTAGAGTATACACTTTGGAGAGAGAGGATTGTATTAATTATATTATAAATATCAATTGGATTGATCATAATAATAAAATTAATATTTGATTGGCCATCTCATAATTAATTGGATTAATTTATGAGATTATTTCCTGGGTTGAAATATTCATATGTATAGGTTTGCATATGAATTTATTTTGTGAAGATCTAATTTTAATTCCATGGATTAAATTAATTAGTGAAACCAATTTTAATTAAATGTAAATAATATGTTACATGGTGTATTATATTACATACACGTGCAAATTAAAGTTGGGCTTGAAATTAATTAAAACCAGACAAATTAAAATAGATTTGGGATTAAAAAATGAAAGGAGGAAAGCCCACACATGGTGAGCCAATTGGGCCGAAATTGTCAAGGAAAATTTCGGCCACCTTGGGTTAAAACAAGCCTAGGTATTTCGGCCATGAGTGGACAAGCAAGGCTAGCCAAAATTCTCATCCCCTCCCTCTCCAAAGTTCATGATTTTTCAATGCTAGCACGGGTTGTGCTCCAAAGGCGTTCATGTATGTAAACGAGGAGGGATTCTACATTGATTCCTGTAGTCTGCATCCATCTCTTGTAGAGGTAATCTGGGTAAGAGATCAATCTCTTGTTGGTTAATTTTTAAGTTTTACAATTTCCATTTCAATTGCTCCTGGGAGCGGATTTGAGGAAATCACCGCTTTTTTCCGCTTTAATCGGGTGATTTCCGGTGACAAATTCCAACAACAAGGCCATGCCTCTTGCTTATATATCAATGTTAGTTGGCAAGGGATATACGAGATCACTACCGGGTTATGTTTCACATTAGACTTCTAGTCTCCATCTTAATTGGGGGCTGTAACGGTATGCTAGAACTCACTTACAGTCTGTGGGCTTTAGGCCCACTTCCAACATAAAGATGGACCCACAAGCGATCATACCCCAAGCTGATGGGAGAGTAGAGGAGGGCCCAGGGTGCGTCCTCGTTAGGTATTTATGCCATAGACATTAACCTTACTGTTTCAACATCCTGGGTATTGGATACTGGATGTGGTTCTCACATTTGTTGCAATGTGCAGGGACTTAAGAATAGAAGGTCACTGGGATCGGGGGAGGTGGACTTGCGGGTCAGAAATGGAGCAAGGGTTGCTGCCATAGAGATCGGCGAATATCACCTCATGATGCCTAGTGGATTGGTTTTGATTTTGGAACAATGTTATTTTATACCTGCTATGTGCAGGAATATTATTTCAGTTTCCATGTTGGATATTTCTGGATTTTATTTTACTATTTTGAATGGTAGAATTTCTTTTTCTAGAGGGATTATTTTATGGAGATGCTCTATTAAATAATGGCCTATATATCCTGGACTTAACTGAAACCAATCATGTCTAAAACATAAACACTAAAAGGGTTAAGCCCAACGAACTTAATCCTGTCTACCTATGGCATTGTTGTTTAGGCCATATAAACGAGAAGCGCATAGCTAGGCTTCACAAAGTTGGAGTCTTGGAGTCATTTGACTTGGAGTCAATTGATATATGCGAGTCATGTTTACGAGGCAAAATGACTAAGGCACCTTTTAGCAAGGAGGCTGAAAGGGCCACTAGCTTATTGGACCTAATACATTCAGACGTATGTGGGCCCATGAGCGGAGCGACTAGAGGTGGACATCTGTATTTCATCACGTTCACGGATGATTTCAGCAGATATGGCTACGTCTATCTGATGAAACATAAATCTGAGACCCTATATAGGTTCAAGGAATTTAGGAACGAAGTACAAAACTAGCAAGGTAGGAATATCAAAACCCTTCGGTCGGACCGAGGAGGTGAGTATATGAGCCTAGAGTTTGACTCATATTTGAGAGAGCATGGAATAGTTCCATAGCTCACTCCTCCAGGTACACCATAATGGAATGGGGTGTCCGAACGGAGGAATAGGACCCTGTTAAACATGGTCCGCTCAATGATGAGTCAAGCCTCTCTCCCAATTAGTTTATGGGGACATGCCCTCGAGACAGCTACTCTTATTTTAAATAAAACTCTGACTAAGGCAGTGGAAAAGAGCCCATATCAGATATGGATGGGCAGGGAGCCTAATGTGTCTTTCCTAAGGATTTGGGGATGCGAAGCACATGTCAAGTGATTGACTAGTGGCAAGCTGGAGTCCAAAACCGATAAATGCCTGTTTGTGGGCTACCCTAGGGAAACCAAAGGGTATTACTTCTACTACCCCACTGAGAACAAGGTGTTCGTGGCAAGGAAGGGGGTCTTTCTAGAAAAGGAGTTCCTTTCCAAGAAAGATAGTGGGAGCAATGTAAAACTTATGGAAGTTCAAAGCCCACAAGCTTTTGAATAGGATAACTCGGAGGCCCAGGTGGAGCTTCCACAGGAGGAAGCACCGACCCAGGCCACACAAGGACCTAGAAGGTCTGGTAGGGATCATCGGGAACCGGAGAGGTATGGTTTCCTCGTTACCGATGATCAAACTCTTCTCATCTGGGATGAGGAAGAACCTAAAACCTACCAAGAGGCTATGGCAAGCCCATAGTCTAGAAATTGATATACCGTCATGGAGGTAGAGATGCAATCTATGTACGATAACCAGGTTTAGAACTTTGTTGATCCACCTCCGGGTGCTAAGGAAATTGGTTGCAAGTGGTGCTACAAGCTAAAAGCTGATAATACCTTTAAGGGGCGTCTGGTTGCGAAAGGTTTCAGACAAGTCCATGGAACAGACTATGATGAAACTTTCTCACCAATAGCCATGCTCAAATCCATCAGGATCTTGCTGGCCATAGTCACATGGTATGACTATGAGGTCTGGCAAATGGATGTCAAAACTGCTTTCCTTAATGGAAAGCTACTCGAGGACGTGTACATGACACAACCTGAGGGTTTTGTCAATCCAGAGTATCTGGGAAGGGTACGCAAACTTCGAAGGTCCATTTATGGACTGAAGCAAGCATCCCAAAATTGGAATCTTAGATTCAATGAAGCTATAAAGAATATGGCTTCATACAGAATCAAGATGAGCCTTATGTGTATAAGAGGACTAGTGGGAGCATTGTCACATACTTGGTACTTTACGTAGATGACATCCTACTCATTGGAAGTGACATACCTACACTACAAGGAGTAAAGTAGTGGCTGTGTAAGTGCTTCGCAATAAAGGACTTAGGCGAAGCTGAGATGATCCTAGGGATTAGGATCTATAAGGATAGATCAAATCGGCTTCTGAGCCTAAGTCAGGCCTCATACATAGACAAAGTTATGAAAAGGTTCAGCATGGACCGGGCTAAGAAAGGTTTCTTGCTAATGGGTCATGGGCTGAAACTTAATAAGAAGAACTGTCCTAAGACAAGGGAGGATAGGGAGAACATGAAATTGGTTCCATATGGTTCGGCTATAGGGTCAATTATATACTTCATGCTATGTACGAGACCTGATGTCACCTTTGCACTAAGTATGATGAGCCGATACCAACAGGATCCTGGGGAGGATCATTGTAAGGCTGTCAAGGCAATCCTCGAGTACCTTAACCGGACTAAGGATAGCTTTTTAGTGTGTGGAGGTCAGGAAGTGCTATCAGTTACTGGGTACACTATTGCAAGCTTCCAGACCGACCAGGATGAGTACCAGTCGCAGTCTGGGTATGTGTTTTTGCTAAATGGTGGTGCTGTAAGCTGGAGGAGCTCAAAGCAGCCAACCATCACGGACTCTACAATAGAAGCTAAGTACATCACGGCGTGTGATGCAACTAAGGAAGCTGTATGGATTAGGAAGTTTCTCACTGAGTTGGGAGTAGTACCAACTATCCAGGACCCAGTTGAAATCTTTTGTGACAACAATGGGGCCGTTGCACAAGCTAAGGAGCCCCGGTCACATAAGAACACAAAGCACGTGCTCAGAAAGTTTCACCTCATATGAGAGATTATGGAGAGAGGTGACAATGCATTACACAGAGTGGACACCGAGGATAATGTCGCAGATCCTTTGACTAAGGCACTGGCTCAGCCCAAGCACGAGGGTCATACTAGATCTATAGGGATTAGGCCCATGCTTAGTTGGAACTAGTGCAATTAGGAGATTGTTGGATATGCCCTAGTCCCGAGGCATTGGACCTTGTGTTTGTATTATACATTTATTGCATTTATGTATTACACTCATTTTGTGTTATTAATAAAGGCATTACTTCATTTATTATATATATCTTGTGCAATATCTTAAATGAAGTATCCAATAGACATATCCATATCCATGATGACAAATGTCATGCACTTAGCAGTAAGACCATGGATAGGGTAAACGATATGACCATAAAGAGATCCATAGTCTGTTCTAGTCATGGGAATGAATGGAACTAGAGAATATCATTAACTTGGTTATGTGGCAGTGTCTTACCGGTCATCGGACATGGAATGTCAACCAAGTTAATGGGCACATGTAAAAGGGCATGGTACTAGATAGATCCACTAAACGAGAAATCCACATGATATAGTATCACAACTGATTCTCGTGTAGTACTTGTATGGATCGTTTGACTTACCATATGATGGTATTGCATGCGAGGTCGCATACTTAGGGGTACACCTAAAGGGCCTGTAATAGGGTGCCAAGTATGGGTACTTTCGGGTATATCACTTAGCATGGCAATTTAATGGATATGCAGAAGGGATTTGTCACTCAGTAGTCCACTGAGAAGACATCACCGGCCTCTTGATGAATGTGACTGATAAGAGTGTGGCCACACCCAGACAAGTTGGAACTTGTTTGTGAGCATCAGTACATTTGAGATCAAGTAAATGTCTGGACACAAAAGAGGGTGAACAATCAATGCCTCTCTGTTGGATACCGATATCAATGACATGGGATATATAAGTTCAAACTACAGGGTTATGATTACAGTTGGATTGCCATCTCCATCTTAATTTAATTAGGGGCTGCAGTGGCTTGCTAGAGCCCAACTGTAGTCTGTGGGCCACAGGCCCACTGCCAACATAAAAATGGGCCCATGGGATCGTACACACTGAGCGACTGAACACAGACTTAAGGAATCACCTGTATACTTGGAGTATACACTCTAGAGAGAGAGGATTGTATTAATTATATTATAAAGATCAATTCGATTGATCATAATAATAAAATTAATATTTGATTGGCCTTCTCATAATTAATTGGATTAATTTATGAGATTATTTCCTAGGTGGAAATATTCATATGTATAGGTTTGCATATGAATTTATTTTGTGAAGATCTAATTTTAATTTCATGGATTAAATTAATTAGTCAAACCAATTTTAATTAAATGTAAATAATATGTTACATGGTGTATTATATTACATACATGTGAAAATTAAAGTTGGGCTTGAAATTAATTTAAACCAGACAAATTAAAATAGATTTAGGCTTAAAAAATGAAAGGAGGAAAGCCCCCACATGGTGAGCCAATTGGGCCGAAATTCACAAGGAGAATTTCAGCCACCTAGGGTTAAAACAAGCCTAGGTATTTCGGCCATGAGTGGACAAGCAAGGCTAGCCAAATTCTCATCCCCTCCCTCTCCAAAGTTCATGATTTTCTGATGCTAACACGGGTTGTGTTTGAAAGGCATTCATGTACGTGAACGAGGAGGGATTCTACCTTGATTCCTGCAGTCTGCATCCATCTCTTGTAGAGAAAATCCAGGTAAGAGATCAATCTCTTGTTGGTTAATTTTTAAGTTATACAATTTCCATTTTAATTGCTCCTAGGCGCGGATTTGAGGAAATCACCGTGTTCTTGCAATTTAATCGGGTGATTTTCGGTGACAAATCCTAACAACAAGGCCATGCCTCTTGCTTATATATCGATGTCAGTTGGCAAGGAATATACGAGATCACTACCGCGTTATGTTTCACATTAGACTGCTAGTCTCCATCTTAATTGGGGGCTGTAACGGTTTGCTAGAACTCACTTACAGTCTGTGGGCTTTGGGCCCATTGCCAACATATAGATGGACCCACAAGATCGTACATATAGAATGACTAAACGTTGACAAATCAGAATTGGTACAAAAACCAAATTAATTGAATTATTGACATTAGGTTATGTCATAATTAATTCAATATATATTAAGGGAGAAATCAATTTTATTTGGTTAATTACTTACATGTAGTAAATAATTAATTAAATAAAATAAAATTTTCTTAGTGGAAATATAAATACAAAAGGTTTATTTATTTAGGCTGGTTTTAATTTAACTTTGGGATATATTAATTTGATAAAATTATGTTTAAATGTGTCAATTAAAATTTTATAAGAAGGTTTTATTTAATTTTAACTGTACAAGTCAAATTAATTTAATCAAATTAAATAACCTATAGTTTAATTAAAATCCTAGTAGGCTAAGGAGTACACTAAGGAGTATATAAAAGGAAGCCTTAACCTAATTTCTTCCTAACCCTAGCATAAGGAATTTGGCCAACTTAATAAAAATTACAGCAGCCCCTTTCCTAGCTATCTCTTGGTTTTCGTTTAATCCATTCGCTAGCACGAGTCCGGTTCGAGAATTATTCGTATACCGGATTATAGAGGAAACACGTTTATGTTTCTGCAGTAGTCTCTAGAGGAGACAGTTAAGGTGAGAAAATTTATTTTTCTCTGTTCTTGATTTCATTCTATTAATCTACATGTATCTTGGGCTTTGGAATCGAAGAAAATTTTAATCAGTATTCTGCCTCGCGTTTAATTTTTCCTGTGACGATTCCCTACTGTGGTATCAGAGCATAGGTTCATGTTTCGATTAATAGAGTGATTGGTATTAGGGTTCTTAGTGTTTGAATTGATTTTATTGAATTGGTTTTCAATTTAATTTTGTTTGGAACCCTAATTTGGTGATTTGGGGTTTTAATTATTTTTCTTTAATCTTTTTCTTTTAATTTTCTGGTTTGAATTTAAAATACTAATAACAACAACAACAACAACAACAACAACAACAACAATAATAATAATAATAAGTTTATTTGGCGAAATTGGGGCTGCTTGATGCTACTGCGGGGGGTATGGGTCCGATTTTTTTTGTCGGTATTTTGTTTTTTTGGGACCCTATGTGAATTTTTAAATTGGTTTTAAAATTCACATGATTTTATTTTCGCGATTGGATTCGTGTGCTTTCTTGTGTGATTTAATTCATGCATATAATTTTATTTTTGGTTAAAATTAAATTGGTTAATGAAATTGTTCCAATTGGCCCTTGGCACGGGTTGAGAATTAGACGTCTAATTCAGGTCCGTGACCAAGCATTGGTTATGGGTGGAAGAATCGGCGATTTCACAAACGGCTGGACATAATTAATTAAAATTGGAATTGCCATGTGTGAGTGGATGACCTTTTGGAACGTGGCGAAGTGAATCGGGGAAAAAGAAAAGGAAATGTGAAAGTGTTGTTTTTGGAAAATGAGGTTTGATTATCTCGTTTAGGAAAACCATTGATTTGTTTTGGAAATCCTTTTGTAGAAAACGTTTTCCCATTTTATTACTTAAAGATCTCGAAACTTAAATTTCAAGATCAGTGACAGAGTCGCCACCCGGATCAGCTCATCTGGAAAATTCCGGTACAGCTCCCTACCGAGCGTAGGCTAATGTACCTAATCCAGAGATTTAGGGTTCGGGCAACTTACCTATTCAACCTCAAGCTTGTATTTATTTATAAGTACATATGACAATATTTTACTCACTTATTATCTTTCTCTACCCGTATTTTAGCCCATGCTCATTCAAATGACATAAATAAAGTGCATAAAATTAAAGTGCAGGAATATAAATCATACATCCGAAAATAAACTGAAAAAGAAATAGAGGCCGCTTATTACCACCTAAAAAAAGAAAAAGCTCTCATCCTCACCATTACAACTGCCTAGATACACGAAGATCTAAAAAGTACAATCGCCTAGAATACACGATTAATCTGTAAAATACATCCAAAATAAAAATAAAGAAAAATAAAAGCTACAAAATAAATGGTTAGCACAATTATATTACAAGCACAAGTAGACTCACACAAGACAGAATGGGAATTTCAGTAAGTGGGGGCATGCCTTTAGGGGATAACTGAAAAGTCCGGGCGACTTACTCGGTTACACCTAGAAAACAGTTTTAGAAACGCCCTGTGAGCGGACGACGCGTTTTCGACGGGACGCGGAACTCCCTTTCGGAATGGGGCGCCACGATCTCGGGCGGGCCCCTCCCTCGCGTGGGGTTTTTATAATGGAAATCCGCTTTTTGGAAAATAAACAGAATTAATAAATAAAAGAACCAAGACCTAAGTCTCAATGAATATTGTAGAGTCGCCACCCGGCTCAGCTCAACCGGGAAATTTATAATGCAGCTGAACCGGACGAACAGTCGCTACACTATCCAGAGATTCGGGTCCGGACAAGTCCCTTATTTCGTGTCTAATTAAAATAAAATTGGTCAATGTTCAAAGATGGTATTTCAAAAATCTAAAGTCAATTTTATTGAATATAAAAGGCATACAGCGCGCATACAAATATATAATACAAAAATAAAGAAAAATAAATGTTAATTGGCTTACAACCAAATCGAATGGAAAAATAAAAACTCTCGCCTCACTTATACAATCGCCTATATACACGAGAATTTAGAAAAATACAACCGCCTAGGATACACGATTTAATCTATTAAATTACATCCAAAATAAGAATAAAAATAAAAAGAAATTAAAACCTGCAAAACAGAGGGTTAGCACAATATATACAGCACGCCACAACTAGGACTCAAATAGACAGAATTGGGAAATCAAGAATTGGGGGCATGCATTTAGGGGATAACCGGGCTGGCTCGGCTAGCCGGTCCGGTTAGATATGGAAAACACTTTGAAACGTCCCTGTATTTTGGGTTTGGTGGGAAAATCATTTTGAAAACAATTTTTCCAATTTACATGCATTTTTATATATTTAAGTGGGTCGGTTTTCAGGAGAAATGGGTCTCCGTCGCTGAATTGTTCTAAATGCAAATTTACCAGAAAATTGAATCTATGGTCGTGATGCACACAACAAAATTCATTTTGATGATTTTTGGGGTTTTCTAATTTTTTGGGAATTTTTGGGAATTTTTGGGAATTTTTTATGATTTTTTATGCATTTTTTAAGAAATTTGGGCTTAAAGGTGAAATTTTGGTTCTGAAAACGACAATGGTACGACTGTAAATTACAGTCGTGGAAACTCAACTACAGTCGTACGACTGTAACGACAGTCGTACGACTGTTCATCAATTCAAGAACAGTCGTGCGACTGTTCTTGATTTCCAGGAGCAGAAACGCAGAAAAATGGACAGAAATGCAGAAAAGGCACACCAAACACCCAGAAAACTTGTAAAAGAGAGGGCTAAAGGGATATTTACCTCCGTGGCGTGTGTCCACCGTAGGATTGACCCCTGGCGTCGCTCCAATCCACTAAAATCCGGACTTTTCTTCTTGAGTTAGGGTTTGAGATTTGAGTCCAGAGATTTCCAAATGCTGAGGATTTTGATGAGGAGTTCCTCCTTTTTCTTTGGTTTTCTCTTCTTTCTCTTTTTCTCCCTTTCTCTCTGTCTGTCCATTTTTTTTTCTTTTTCCCCGTCCCCCCTCTTCTGCCCTTCTTTTCTGCTTTCATGGGTAATGATCTACAGTCGTACGACTGTAGCGATAGTCGTACGACTATACTCTTTTTTTTTTCTTTTTTTTTTTGAAAGTAAAATTCCGACGCTTACAGCTGCCCCTCGCGTGATCAAATTCACCACCCGAACTTAGTCTGGGATAGATGATGTGAATTTGAGAAACGCGACTCAAAGCGCCACAGACACAGGAAAGAACCCTCCGTTGAAATAAGCCGATATCAGGTCTAAGTCACCCGAGGCGATACTAGGGAGGAAATAAGCCGATATCAGGTTTAGGCTACCCGAGGCAAAGCTGATGAGGAAATAAGCCGATATCAGGTTTAGGTTACCCGAGGCAAAATTGAGGAAGAAATAAGCCGATATCGGGTCTATGTCACCCGAGGCAAAGATGAGTTTGAAATGTGGGATTCGAATTAGTTTCAAAGATCTAGGATCTTGCTTGAATCGATCTCCAAGAATCCGAAATGTGGCTTGGGCGGTTTTTCGAGGATTGGGAATCATGCTTGAAGAAGTTCAAGGATTCGAAATCTAGCTTGAATGAAATAAAGGGTTTGATGTAGAACTAAGCTGATACCGGGTCTAGGTTACCCGAGGCAAGAAAAGATGGAATGCGGTTAAGCCGATATCGGGTCTATGTTACCCGAGGCAAAGGAAGATGGATTATGGATTAGCCGATATCAGGTTTATTTTACCCGAGGCAATGGAAAATGGAATTGCGGTTAAGCCGATATCGGGTTTATGTTACCCGAGGCAAAGGAAGGTGGATTATGGATTGGCCGATATCGGGTTTACGTTACCAGAGACAAAGGAAAATGGAATTATGGTTAAGCCGATATCGGGTTTATATTACCCGAGGCAAAGGAAGGTGGATTATGGATTGGCCGATATCGGGTTTATATTACCCGAGGCAAAGGAAAATGGAATTGCGGTTAAGCCGATATCGGGTTTATGTTACCCGAGGCAAAGGAAGGTGGATTATGGATTGGCCGATATTGGGTTTATGTTACTCGAGGCAAAGGAAGATGGAATTGTGGTTAAGCCGATATCGGGTTTATGTTACCCGAGGCAAAGGAAGGTGGATTATGGATTGGCCGATATCGGGGTTTATGTTACCCGAGGCAATGGAAGATGGAATTGTGGTTAAGTCGATATTGGGTTTATATTACCCGAGGCAAAGGAAGGTGGATTATGGATTGGCCGATATCGGGTTTATGTTACCCGAGGCAAAGGAAGATGGAATTGTGGTTAAGCCGATATCGGGTTTATGTTACCCAAGGCAAAGGAAGGTGGATTATGGATTGGCCGATATCGGGTTTATGTTACCCGAGGCAAAGGAAGATGGAATTGTGGTTATGCCGATATTGGGTTTATGTTACCCCGAGGCAAAGGAAGGTGGATTATGGATTGACCGATATCGGGTTTATGTTACCCGAGGCGAAGGAAGGTGGAAATTCGGATGATTTGAAATCTTACTGGAATTAGGTGGACTTGAAATAATAGAGGTTCAAGGATCTAAAACCATGCTTGAACATAATGGAGTTCAAGGGTTTAAGATCTAACTTGAATGAAGGAAGTGGTTCAAGGATTTGTAACCATGCTTGAACGTAATGGAGTTCAAGGGTTTGAAATCTTGCTTGAAGAAAGGAGTGGTTCAAGGATTTGTAACCATGCTTGAACATAATGGAGTTCAAGAGTTCGAAATCTTGCTTGAATGAATGGAAAGGAAATAGGTTTAGGGATGGTAATTTTGGTGTTGGCTGGGGAATAAGTATTTATCCCTTGAATGATGATTTTGGAAACACAAATTTTTGCCCCTTCGATCAAGGATAAATATGGCTTGATTGCTCTATCCCTTGGAAACTTGATTGTTCTGCCCCAACATTGTGCCATCTCTGCTTTGAGAGCGATCCTGGTTGGGGGAGACCTGGTGATGGCAGTGGGTACCTGCACTTGGATCAGTTGTGATGCATATGCATGGGGATCATGCATGTTTACTTTAAACGTATGCACGCATGTACGGATGCATGTATGGTTCTAAATGTATGCATGTAACATGTGGCTTATGCTTTGTTCTTGGTATCCGTGCGAGTCAAGAGACGGAATTCATGGCTTGTGGCTGGCCCCGATGGTAGCCCAGGTGACCCAGTCTGATTGTTCCGGCGTGTCCTCTGACTGACTGACTATTACACCGATCTAGGTATTGGAGGAATTGGCCGTCTTAAGTGACCTTCCACTTTACCCTCTACATATTCTGAAGCATTGTTAGTGCTGAGCGGATCAGGATGATAGGCCGTACTAATGGATGGTCCGTTTGATTGAGCAAGAAGATGAGAATGAGACTTTGCATTTCTGTACCGCATAACAGGAGCTTCTGCAATATTGTCACGGGCTTGGATGCAATGTCCTACTGATGGATGTTTATATGTAATGGCATGGCGTATGCAAGATGAACATCTGATCGGAAATCTAAACATGCACAATATTGCAATGGTGATGCCAGAATGAGTATAACAAGGGATATGACATTGACTCTGACTTTCTATATCACCCCTCTCCTGTTGCTGACACGTCCTTTCGGTTTTCCGTGTCAACAAGTTCTTTTTTTTTTTTTTTAGAAAGATTATGCGATGGGCATTTTGTCTGCGTTGATCCCTTTCGCGATGGTTTGTCTTAGGATGGGAAAGATATATCTTGATATGTTCATTGCGACTCGCAAAGATAATGATGTCGATGATGCCCAGTGGTTCGGTTTTTATTTGCCCCTAATATTATAGGTTTGTGTTCGGGAAGTATTATGGGTTTGTGTTTATGGAGTAAAACACTTCCACAGACAAGGTCCGCTGTGCGGTGTAGCCCGTAAGTGAACATTGACATGCAATGACATGACAAATGCATATTGAACACCAAAATTGAATACAAAACATTCATGACATAATGAATGCGAATGCATTAGGGAAATCTAAGATGTGGCTCTGGTTTTAATTGATGCCTCTTCAAATTACCAATATGCCCTTTCAGTTTTACACATTGGATTTTTTTTTTTATCGTCGGATGGAGTTGCTATTGTGGGTGGACAACCTGAGATGAATTCAATTAACCACTGGATTCTCCTGCGGTCTGATGCTGTATTCATATTTCCAATTCACCCCAGATTTCAGTTCAGACACGGCTCCCGAAGACTGCATGCTTGAAATGGTTGTCAAATGCAACTTTACCTTTGAATATGAGTACAACAGACTTTGTAAGCTCACCTATTGATGGTATCGTCCCCTTCATGATTGTTGAAAGCTTTGTAAAGTCAAGTTGCCCCAACACAGTTGGTGAAGTTCACAAATGTATAACCAAAATTTCCTCTAGTCTTGAAATCCATAGGCAAATAGAGGAAATCATAAGCAAGCTTCCCTTTGGACTTATTCTTGTTTTCCTCCAGACAATGCTCGTCCAAAATTTGCAGCGGCTTATGTCTTTGAAACTGATTTGGTGGATTTCTGATCCTCAGGCTTGTTTTTCCACCAAGATTAGCTTCAATCTCTCTTTATTCAGCTTGGTCTCTTCAATAGTCAATTTCTTGGGCGACCGCTGTTGTTCCTTTTCACCTACAGAAGCTATTTTCTTCTTACTCTGGAATCTCAGAGCTATGTATTTCATTTTCCCCCTTTTTCAGCATTGTTGAACTCATCTGAAGCAGATTCATATCCAAATCCTCTATCTATCATCAAATCAAATCCTTTCCCACTATCTGAGGGTACTAAATAATTAGTCTGGGAGTTTAGATTGAAGAGAAATGGCGTGGGATTAAAAGGGTATCCCCAATTTGGTACAGGTTGATGATAAATGAAGACGGATTGAAACGGTGCCATAACCACCCGCTCCGATGCCCTTCCGCTGATGAGATGATGCGGAAAAATACAATATGGAGTAGCATTGGGGTTCAACTTCTTATTGGAAGTCATTAAAGGTAGGAAATATGGAATCACAGAATCGGTTCAAGTTCCAGAGAGAAGATGAAAGTGAAGGAAAGACAATAAAGGGAAGACAAAGGTGTTGAAGGCAAATGGAGAAGACAGAGAGGAGAGTGAAAAGGGAACTGCTTTGGGTAAAGATACCGATCTTCTCTGTCACCGCACGAAGTTAACTTTTCAGATCAGGCAACAACGTACTTATCTCTATTGTCTCAACTCATTGACCCCGGCATTTCATGCAATAGGTGGGCCGCCCCCAGATTCATTAAGCACTCAACAGAGTTTGACTCTATGATTGAAGAGAGCATAACTTTAGGCCAGGAGCAGAAATTTGACTGTAAGAGAGAGCTGAGATCTTCCACCGGTGCTTGCCCTCTTTTTTTTTCTTTTTTTTTTTTTGAAGAAGCTAAATTCAAACCACAACCACCTATTGATTTTCCTGCTGCATTCAGATCCATGTATGTCATGCATGTTTGATATGTCTTTTTGGATGGACAATGCATGCGTAATGTCATATGCACATGAATGCCACACAATCAAGACTATACATGCACTAAAACTAATGTCTACTTCAGATTTTTACAGCATGGTGGGTGGCGAAGGTCATTTAGATTTCTTAGGGCATGGTGCTTTTTGGATGGATTTGGTTTTTTTTTTTATATGAGATGCTTTTCGAGCGTGAATCAAGCTCAAAGCTTTATTTTGGGGCTCGGCTCTGAAACTTGGTAATGGTCCCTGGTTTGGAATGATTTGGATGTATCGTGGGCTGTCCAAGTTGAAACATTTAGGGCAAGACCAACAGCATTTTTGGATCGTGGTTTATAGGGATCACGGATCTAAGCTGGCAATTGATTCGAAGGAAATGGTACCATCCCATTGCTTGCTTAGTAGACTTTTCTCTTTCTCTTTTTTTTTTTTTGGTTTTTTTTAAGAAAAGGGCTTTACCGAAGTCAGGTTCACTTGTAAATTCCCTGTAAGACTCAGATTGATGTCATGCATCTTAATATTATGCGTGATGGACAATGTCGTTTCAGATGATCAAATGCATGCTTAATGCCATATACATGTAATCACCGCTTGAGTAAGAAAATAACAAGATGCATTGCATTCAAAATGAGTTCAATACACTTTACAACAAAATGAGCTCCCTACGAGAAGGAGCCTCTAAAGGTATTAATCTCACAGTGCCTGACTATTCCTTATCCGGTCACTGCCCCTGCTTCAATGTCACTGCCCCATTTTCATCAAATCAGGCTTAGGAGTTCTTCATCATATTCCTCTCCCCGGGAGGTTTGAGGAATTTCCTTGTCAGTCTCCCTACTAGCCCCTAGTTGCTCATTAGTAGTGGATGGCACCTTTAATCTTCCCTCATCAACTAACTTCCGGATCTCCTTCCTTAAAATATAGCAAGCGTTGGTTCGGTGACCTGTCGCTACATGATAGGTACAGAAGTTGTTCTTTTGATCGGTGCCAGCTCCATATACGGCTTGATGCTCTGCAATAGCCCCTCTTTTCTACATTTGGCAAATAATTGGCTCAGTGAGAAAGGCCACGGGGATATGCCCTTTCCGTCACCCTTGGGGAGTGAGCTGCTGGTTGGTCGCGGAACAAGGTCAGTGTTGGCTTTGAGGGGAGCCATTGATTCTGCTTCACCATTCAGCCCTCTTATTACTCCCTCAAGCTCAATCACACGGGCCTCCAATTCAGAGCACCTTGTCGTCAGCTTTTCCACCTTGTCCAGGTCACCTCCTAGTATTTCCTTTAACATTGCCGCTGCCTCTTCCCTGACCGCCTTTCGGAATCGCAATGAGGCAACATAATCATCTAGGACATCTGTTACGGTGTTGAACTTCACTGGGCCAACCATTCTCGAGACTCCTTCCCTTTCTCCCCTGATAAGAACATTTGTTAGCACTGACTGGGGCATGCGCACAGAGGATACCAAGTCGAGGGATGATGTAGGTATGAATGCGGGATGTGATGCATGCATGCATGAATGATGATGCCATGTGATGCCATGTCATGTTATGCAATCCTAAGCTAGTCATGTGCACACAAAGCCAGGAATGGAGACATGCAAAATGCAATGAATATTGTTGATGAAGCTATATGCTGAAGTATAGCGTGGCATATAAATATACACCACATGGATAAAATGACACACAAGGTGTCCACGGATCGAAGCAAGGTGATACTTGCGAAGGATCCCCGTGTAGAGCGTATCTTACATGGGAGGAGAGTTGACATTTGAAACGGTATGTGTAGAGCGGATCTTACACGGGAAGAGGTTTAATGTTTAGTGCGATACGTGTAGAGCGTGTCTTACACGGGGAGGAAGTGTAGAGTTTGATACGGTACGTGCAGAGCTGGTCTTGCACGGGGAGGAGGTGTGCAAAGCTTGTCTTGCATAGAAAGATATATGGAACAGTATATGTAGAGCTTAGTCTTACACGGGGAGGATGGGTAGAGTTTGATGCGATACGTGCAGAGCTAGTCTTACACGGGAAGATTTGGAGCGGTACGTGTAGAGCTTGGTCTTACACAGGGAAGGGATGTAGTGTTTAAAGCGGTACGTGTAGAGCGTGTCTTACACGGGAAGAGGTTTAATGTTTAGTGCGATATATGTAGAGTTTGATACGGTACGTGCAGAGCTGGTCTTGCACGGGGAGGAGGTGTGCAAAGCTTGTCTTGCACAGAAAGATATATGGAACGGTACGTGTAGAGCTTAGTCTTACACGGGGAGGATGGGTAGAGTTTGATGTGATACGTGTAGAGCTGGTCTTGCAGGGGAAGATTTGGAGCGGTATGTGTAGAGCTTGGTCTTACACGGGGAGGAAGCGTAGAGTTTGATACGGTATGTGCAGAGCTGGTCTTGCACGGGGAGATTTGGACTGGTACGTGTAGAGCTTGTCTTACACAGGGAGGAAGTGTGCAGAGCTTGTCTTGCACAAAACATATTTCAGTATTTGGGTGTGCGGGACATAAGGACAGGGTTCCTAATGGTTATGGAGGACATAAGGGGCTTGATGAAGCTTCTAGTGTTTTTGGAACCCTTAAGTGACGGTAGTGTATGCTGTGAAGTCCTTGGTGCTTATGGAATGCTTGAACGTTGTGGAGTGTTTGAATGTTCGATGGATGAATGAGATGTACATGGTGAGATAATGAGGATGATCCCTTTGTGTTTATTTTTATCTTTATTTTTATTTTTGGACATCCCAAGAATACCCGCAAAAATGCCACGTGTGGACCACCACATGGATGAAGGTTCGGTGCTTTTGGGGCACCTAATGAATTTCGTGAAATGGCATGTGCACTGACACGCGGACGAAGTTTGACACTTTGTAGGTCTATGAGATGATATGAAATGGTCACACAGGACCATCCCATGGACAAAGTTCTGATGCTTTTGAGCGTATGAAATGGAATGATGTTGTAAGACAGTCATGTGCCATAGGAGACACAGACAGATGTTCGGCGTTCGGGGAACACCTTTCATGATTTGGGATGTTATGAAATACTCCTAAATGTATACTAATCCGGCACTCGGGGAGCACCTTGAATAATGTAGTAAGGTCATGAAGTAACCCGATGTGGGTCATAGTGTTGTATGATGTTTGTGATGGATAGATATGATGTTATGAAATGTAACTTGTGGATTGTCGCACGGAAATATACCTAGGACCATTGTGGTCTCTATGGAATGAAATGATTTGGTGGAAGGGCCGAATGCAACCCGGCGAATTGGCGGAACACGGGTATTTGGGATACCCGATATATGATGGAATGATATGATTATGGTGGGCGTCCTTGGAATGCCCCTAATTTAATTTAGGTGATATGTCGTGAGTGCTTATGACACACAAAATGCAAAAGGCTACACAAAAACGTGGTTAGGATGCATGACACACATAATGATGTTATGTATGCTATGTGAAAAATGCTAATCACACAGATATAATGTTATGGCTGAAAAAGAAAGGGTTAGTATGAATGACAAACAAATGAATTAATGTTTTACACACGAAATAAAATGCAAATGGCTGCATAAAAATGTGGGTTAGTATCACACAAAAATATTTTATGTATGATATGTCATGCGTATGATAAATATGGATTATGGTATGTTGTGAAATGTCGAGAAGCGTGTAACACGTAGCACACGAAGCGAATTCTTCCAACCTTATTTCTCCAAGCGCGGTCGGTCTCAAAAAATTCTAACTGAGTCCTAGGCGGGGTTCACTTCGATCACCAGCAGGGGGTGATGAAGGCGCGATTTTATTATTATTCACACAATTATTTTGGTATCCTAAGGGAATCCAACTAGGGCTGCCTATATGAGTTCGGTCCAAGTCGGGTTAAAAATTAAGGTTCCCATAGCAAAATATACTCCTCACTTCTCCCCACTCAAGGGTCCGAACGAAGGGGTTCGTACGAGGCTATGAGTGGTGTTTCGTATCCGTGCCCCTAAGGCCATGAGGAACAAAGGCGACACTTCAACAATCCACCGGGCTGAAAATGGATACTAAATCTAATGCAAGCATGTCTAGTTAAAGATGCAAAATGAAATACCAATCGAGAATCATCCACCTTATTTTAATTAGACACTTTTCAGGGCTTGTCAAATTCTTTTAAGTTTTTAAGAAAACTTTTTAAGAATTCCCCAGCAGAGTCGCCACTGTGAGCGGATGACGCGTTTTCGACGGGACACGGGACTCCCTTTCAGAATGGGGCGCCACGATCTCGGGCGGGCCCCTCCCTCGCGTGGGGTTTTTATAATGGAAATCCGTGTTTTGGAAAATAAACAGAATTAATAAATAAAAGAACCGAGACCTAAGTCTCAATGAATATTGTAGAGTCGCCACCCGGCTCAGCTCAACCGGGAAATTTATAATGCAGCTGAACCGGACGAACGGTTGCTACACTATCCAGAGATTCGGGTCTGGACAAGTCCCTTATTTCGTGTCTAATTAAAATAAAATTGGTCAATGTTCAAAGATGGTATTTCAAAAATCTAAAGTCAAATTTATTGAATATAAAAGGCATACAACGCGCATACAAATATATAATACAAAAATAAAGAAAAATAAATGTTAATTGGCTTACAACCAAATCGAATGGAAAAATAAAAACTCTCGCCTCACTTATACAATCGCCTATATACACGAGAATCTAGAAAAATACAACCGCCTAGGATACACGATTTAATCTATTAAATTACATCCAAAATAAAAATAAAAATAAAAATAAATTAAAACCTGCAAAATAGAGGGTTAGCACAATATATACAGCACGCCACAACTAGGACTCAAATTGACAGAATTGGGAAATCAAGAATTGGGGGCATGCATTTAGGGGATAACCGGGCTGGCTCGGCTAGCCGGTCCGGTTAGATCTGGAAAACACTTTGAAACATCCCTGTATTTTGGTTTTGGTGGGAAAATCATTTTGAAAACAATTTTTCCAATTTACATGCATTTTTATATATTTAAGTGGGTCGGTTTTCAGGAGAAATGGGTCACCGTCGTTGAATTGTTCTAAATGCAAATTTACCGGAAAATTGAATCTATGGTTGTGATGCACACAATTCATTTTGATGATTTTTGGGGTTTTCTAATTTTTTTGGATTTTTTGGGAATTTTTGGGAATTTTTTATGATTTTTTATGCATTTTTTAAGAAATTTGGGCTTAAAGGTGAAATTTTGGTTCTGAAAACGACAGTGGTACAACTGTAAATTACAGTCGTGGAAACTCAACTACAGTCGTACGACTGTAACGACAGTCGTACGACTGTTCATCAATTCAAGAACAGTCTGTTCTTGATTTCCAGGAGCAGAAACGCAGAAAAATGGACAGAAATGCAGAAAAAGCACACCAAACACCCAGAAAACTTGTAAAAGAGAGGGGTAAAGGGGTATTTACCTCCGTGGCATGCGTCCACCGTAGGATTGACCCCTGGCGTCGCTCCAATCCACTAAAATTCGGACTTTTCTTCTTGAGTTAGGGTTTGAGATTTGAGTCCAGAGATTTCCAAATGCTGAGGATTTTGATGAGGAGTTCCTCCTTTTTCTTTGGTTTTCTCTTCTTTCTCTTTTTCTCCCTTTCTCTCTGTCTGTCCATTTCTCTTTCTTTTTCCCCGTCCCCCTTCTTCTGCCTTTCTTTTCTGCTTTTATGGGTAATGATCTACAGTCGTACGACTGTAGCGATAGTCGTACGACTATACTCTTTTTTTTTTTTTTTTGAAAGTAAAATTCTGGCACTTACACGCCCTATAGGTTTTCTGCTTGAAAACATTTTGGAAAACTATTTGGCTCAATTACATGCAAAGTTCTCCATTTAGTGGGTCGGTTATCCCAGAACTCGGGGTTCCGTTCGTGTGGGTTCCTAATCCCAAATCATCCATCTGCGGTTTGAAAGCAATAAACACGCCAAAAATAGTTTAATTCTCAAGAAAGCATCGTGCGACGACATCCATACGGGTCGTCCCATGATTCTGATTCCTCTCTATCACTACAGCCGTACTGTGAGCATGGGTTTTTCCCTACCTCGGTGATGAGAATTCCTTAGTTACCTGTGAACCGGACGGACTCGAACATGACTTAAAAGCGATTGGAGTGTTGCCTGGAGAATCTCAAACGTCCGGAAAGCTAGGCTATCCATGATCTGAAGCCCCCGAAAAGGTCTCTCGAATCATTTCCAAGGTTTGGTCTGCGTGTCTGACTTTTGAAGTTTCGCCCCAACTCTCGATTGAACCAGGCGGCTCTGGTTTTTGAACCAGAGCTAGCTGGCTCTAGTGGTCAAACTAAGTTGCTCTGCAAAGCAGAGCAACTTGGCTTTATAGAACGAAAATTGGTACAGAGATTTCAGAGGTCAGACGGCTGATTGATTGAGCGAAATGAGTGAGAGAGAGTGATATAAAAGAAAGAAAATCAAAAAAGAAAAGTAGGAGAGGAGGAGGAGGAAGGATTTTAACGACTGGTTCTTAAGAAAAGAAAAAGAAAAGCAGAGAAAGAGAGAAAAAGAGAGAAACCCATAAACACTCTCGTCAAAACCCTAAACCAATCTCCAAACATTGTTGACAAATCCTACAACCCTTACTCTTTGATTCGAGATCATTTCGGTTTGGTTTCGGATCGTTTCAAACTGTAATGGGATTCGGCCGGTTGAGTTCCCAGGACACATTTCAAAGCTCTCAATCCATTTCTTAATGTTCAAAGCATCTAAACAACATCAAGGTAAACTCTGACAGGCCCTAAACCTGTTTGCATTGTGTTTTCTGTGTGTTTTCTTTCATTTTGCAAAAATCCGAAAAGTGGGCTGCCCATCATAGCTATATGGCTGTGTTCTTCATGAACACAGCCACCCGGCTGTGTTCGTGATGAACAGAGCAAGCCAGCTCTGACCCTAGAGCCGCCCGGCTCTATTCTTCAGGGACAGTTCCCTTATCTGTCCCGTTCAGCCAAAACAATCCGTTTTCCATTTCAAACATTCTGTTGCGATGATTTTCGGCCCAAATACATCCGTATGTCATAATATTTTGGTTTTTGAATTTCTGTACATATAGATGTTAGGGTTTTTGATGTTTCCCGGGTTTATTTCCTGAGTTTCGGGGTTGTTTTATCGAAATCGGATCCACAGTTCAGCATTAACGGACCCCCGAATCTTACCAAATCCTCGGGGAATATTGAAAACGTGCAAAATAGTATTTTTCACAAAATTTTTTAGTGTGTTTATTGCATTTTGGACCCTAGATGGATGTCGAGTTTAGGAACCCACACGAACGGAACCCCGAAATTTGCATGAAACCGAGCCAAATGGTTTTCTAAAATCAATTTTCCAGTATAAAATCTACAGGGCGTTTCAAAACCGTTTCCCAGGTCTAACCTGTCCGACCGGTCGGGTAGACCCGGTTACCCCCTAAATGCATGCCTCCGTCTCCCAAATCCCAATTCTGTCCTGCTTTGAGTCCTATTTGTGTTTATAATATAAATTGTGCTAACCAGTCTATTTTGCAGCATATTTTTATTTTTGCTGTATTTAATAGAATAATTCGTGTGCTTAGGCGGTTGTATTTTTAGATTCTCGTGTACTTAGGCGCTTGTAAAGTGAGGGCGAGAGTTTTTTATTCTTTATTCGATTGGGTTGTATAAGCGGCCTTTACTATTCTTTTGTATAATTTGTGAGGATGTATGCTTTATTTTCTGCAATTTATTTTATGCATTCTGCTTTAGCAAGGCTAATAAAATAAACAAACTTGGGTTAGGAAAAGATAATAACTTGAATGAATATGGCTTTATAAATAATAAATGAATACAAGCTTGAGGTTAAGTAGTTAAATTGCCCAAATCCTGAATCTCTGGATTAGGTACAGTAGTCTACGCTCGGTAGGAAGCTGTACCGGAATTTCCCGGATGAGCTGATCCCGGTGGCGACTCTGTCACTGATCTCGAAATTGAGGTTTCGAGGTCTTTAAGTAATAAAATGGGAAAACGTTTTCTACAAAATGGAATTTCAAAATAAATGAACAATTTTCCCTAAAGCAAGATAAACGAAAATCTATTTCTTCCAAAACATCGCACAATACCGGTTTTCTGAAAACCCCCAGGTTCGCTTCGCCGCATCACGTTGAAAAAAAAGGTCGTCCGCTCATAGTGGTGACTCTGCTGGGGATGTTTTTTAAAAAAGTTACTTTAAAAGTTTTTTATAAAAAGTTAAGAAACTTAGGCAACTATTGAAATATAACCTCGCTTCTATTCGCTTATCGATTTATAAATACCATATTTATTCATACTTTGCATATCATGACATTTTCTTCTTCTCAACCCCTCAAATACACTGATTTACTCCGGTTTACCCAAGAAGGTGGACTACCTCTACCGCCAGGATTAGAGACGGGGTAAACCACTCATAGCCCCGTATGACCTTGCATCGTGTTCTACGGTGGGGAAGTGTTTATTCGCTATGGGAGCCTGTACGATCCATGGTTTGACTTTGGCCCACATGTAATGGCTTAGTAATTTCCCCTAGGGTTACTAAAAGTTAAATCTAAAGTTGAGTATTGAGCGTGCACCTTTGGTATCCCCTGTTGATGCCAAAGAGACCCAACACCTAGGAAGAATGCGAGACCAATCGAAAGGAGAAATAAGGTTGGAAGGGAGAGCATATTTTTGTGTGTGCTAATGTTTGTTCCATGGTGATTTTCTTTTTATCTTTTCATGAAGTATAAAAATACATAATCATTAGTGTGCCATTTTTAATCACGTTTTCATGCAGCCGTCTCTTTACATATACATATGTATGATATTTGTGTTAATCATGTTTTTGTGCTGCCATCTTCAAATATGTATGCATATGTGTGACATTTATGCTAGCCACATCTTCATGCAGCCATTTTTGAGAACAGACATATGCGTGACACTAATCACACTAATTGTATATATTGTGTGCCATATATACATCTTGTATGCCAACATTTCCTTAAAATATACATGACATCATCCCGTGTGTCACACACCCTAATCACATTTTTCCGCAGCCACTTGCATTTTATGTGACATACACATTCATGCCATTTCATGTCATTCAATCTAACAAAGGACGTTCCGAGAATGCCTATCATGATCATTTCATTTCATGACATATCGAGTACCCAAAATTACCCGGAGTCCGCCTATGTACCGGTTCGCACTTAGCCATTCCACTATACCATGTCATTCACTAGAAGATAACAAAGATTTCAGGTCTGGTTGTGTGACAAGTCACACGACAACATAATACCGTATCATCACCTTTTCATGTGCACTCGGTGTTGGTGTTGCAAGGACGCCGAAACTTTGCTTGTAAGGCGCAATCTACATCAGACTTGTTTCATGACATTAATAACCCATTTGAAGTACTCCATGGGTACTGAATTATTACACACATAGGAACATATCATGACATTATCAATTCATTCAAGATGTTCCGTGGATACCTAACCTTTGTCGGTGCTCCTAGCACATGTGACTTGTTTGCAACATCACTTCATACCAGATGCCCCAAAAGCACTTAAACTCTGTCCGAGGAAAGGCTTCCACGTGACCATTTAATGCCATCTCATCTTGACATACAAAGTGTCAAACCCTTGCCTGTGTGTCGGTACACATGTGGTCACTTCAAAACATCCATTAGGCACCCCAAGGGTGCCGAGCCTTTGTCCGTGTGATGGTCCGCATGTGACTATTCTTGCATTGCCTTTTACATAGCATTAGGCATTCTTGGGACGTCCAGAATAAACAACTTGCATCCATCATTGTTTTCACTTATGAAGCATCAAACATGCATGCAATCGTCTATGTGTCATTCTAATCACATCCTTATGCAACCATGATATTTCATTCATGTGCCATACGCACACTTTCTGTTGACATTTCCATGAAGCATATAAGACATCACCCCATGTGTCATATGTGCTAACCATGTCTTTGTGTAGCCACGATGTTTTATTTGTGTGACATATGCATTTGTTCTTTACACGTACGACATCATCCTGTATGTCATGCATCCTAACCACATTTTTCTGCAGTCTGTATTTTGGAGGACATATACATTTGTTCTTTGCACGCACGACATCATCTCGTATGTCATGCATCCTGACCACATTTTACTACAACCACTTGCATTTTGTGTGGCATATGCATACACACCATTTCATCCCATTACACCTAATAAAGGATGTTCCAAGGGTGCCCTATCATGATCATTTCATTTCATAACAGGTGCCCCAAAGCCACCTATGTTTTGCCTATACCCCAGTTTGCACTCGTCCATCCCTCTATACCATCACATTCATTAGGAGACCACAACGGCCCTAGATCTAAGTTTGTGTGGGGATTCACATGACAAACGTTGCATTATAACTCGTCCATTTATCATTAATGTCAAGGGGATATCGAGATTTTGCTTTCATGTCGTGATCCACATCGGATTGTTCATAACATTATCAAATCATCCAGGGTACTTTATGAGTGCCCGGTCACTAGATGTATAAAAGCATTCCATGACATTTCTAAATCATGCAAGGCATTTCACGAATGCTAAGCTTTTGTCTGTGTCTCAAGTTACACGTGACTTATTTGTAAACATCATTTCATGTCATATGCATCAAAAGCATCAAAACTCTTTCTATGTGTTGGCATACACACGACCATTCCATAATGTCCATTAGGTGCCTCAAAGGTATCAGAACTCTGTCTATGTGCTGGCCACATGTGACCATATCATGACATCCACTAGGTGCTCCAAAGGCACAGAACTTATGCCCCGTGTGCGGGATCACCCACGATCTGTTTTGCATTGCCTTTTTTACATAGCATAGGGGCATCCACGGAACCTCCAAAATATATAATGAGGTAAATCATGTTCATTATTATCTCCACCTATCTGACATCATTCAATTGCATCAACCCATGACCTTACATCTCATTCATACATAAACGAAAGGCGCTCCCCAAGTGTCAAAATTCGGCTCGTGTACCAAGCATGTTATCTCATATCATTTCGTCGCATAAAAGCCCAAGGTGCTCCCCGAGCGCCGAAACACTATCCATGTATCGAGCATACCATTCCGTCTTATTTTATTTCATTTCATGCTTGAAAACTCAGGGCGCTCCCTGAGCACCTAAAATTATGTTTGGCCACCATGCGCATACATACATCCATGATATCTAATTCTCCTCGCAAGTAATGTCTTGCTTTGACCCGTGGACACCCCAGTGTGTCATTTCTCCCTAGGGGCATAACTATGTACCCTATCTTAACTTCCCTTTGCAAGTCATATCTTGCTTTGACCCGTGGACACCCCAGTGTGCCATTCTTCCCAAGGGCATAACTATGCACCCTTTCTCAAATTCTCATAGCAAGCAATGTCTTGCTTCGACACCCCAGTGTGTCATTTCTTCCTAGGGGCATAACTATGCACCTTAACTTAACTTCCCTCTGCAAGTCATATCTTGCTTCGACCCGTGGACACCATAGTGTGTCATTTCTCCCCAGGGCATAACTATGCACCCTATCTCAACTTTCCTCTATAATTCATATCCTGCTTCGACCCGTGGACACCCCAGTATGTCATTCTTTCCAGGAGCATAACTATTCACCCTATCTTAACTCTCCTTGTAAGCAATGTCTTGCTTCGACCTATGGACACCCCAGTGTGTCATTCTTCCCATGGGCATAATTATGCACCCTATTACAAGTACCACTTGCTTCGATCCGTGGACACCCCTGTGTGTCATTTTATCCATATGGTGTATATTTCTACACCACGCTTTACTTTAGAATGCTTCATCCCCAACAACATTCATGGAATCTGTGTGTTTCCATTCTTGACTTTATATATACTTGGTCTGTTCCGAATAATATAGCGTGACATGACATCACATGACATTATGTGTGCAACTCACCATCCATGCATGTGCATATCACGTCACGCATATTCATGCATACATAGCTCCCTGTTTGGTATCTGCCAAGCATACACCAGCCGACACTGATAAGTTCTCTCATCAGGGGAAAAGGATCTTGAGAATGGCCAACCCAAGGAACATTAACGCCATAACAGATGTCGTGGAAGACTATGTCACTTCATCTCAGTTCCGAAAGGTAGTTAGGGAGGAAGCGACAGCGATGTTAAGAGAAATGCTGGGGGGTGATCTTGAAAGAGTAGAGAGACTGACGGTGAGGTGCATTGAGTTGGAGGCCCGCGTGGCAGAGCTTGAGGGAAAAGTAAGGGGCATGGCGAGCACATACTTCAATGTCGATACTGATCAGAAGCGGGATGTCCAGCTACTGATACTCACTCTCGACACCTCGGAAGGCCCTCTCGCTAGAACTTGGGCTCGTCAGGGTTGACCAGTGAAGGGGAATTGCAAGGACCTCCTAACACCAGTGCCAACGCTGACCCTACTCTACGAAATGTCCAGAACTCACCTCCCAAAGATAGTGGGACAATCACATCCTCTGGGCCTCACTCGGTGAACAGGCTATTCACCATATATAGAAAGGAGGGATTGCTATAGAATGTCAGACCATATGTGGGGCCAACACCAGAACAAAAGGGTAACTACTGCTGCTATCATGTAGTAGCGGGCCATCGGACCGATGAATGTGTCGCTCTGCGAAGGAGGATCCAGAAGCTAATCGACGAGGGAAAATTGAGGGTCCCATCCACCTCTAATAAACGACGAGGGGCAATCAGGGAGACCACCAAGGAAATTTCTCAAACTTCCCAGGGAGAGGAATATGATTAAGAACTACAAGGTCTGGTTTGAAGAGAGTGGGGGCAATGACACTGAAGTCGAGATAGTGACTGGATGGGGAATAATCAGATGCCATGAAATCAATACCCTTAGAGTATCCCTTTTCATAGGGGACTCACTTTTTGTTTCTACGGTGTATTGATATCATTTTGGATGCAATGCATTTTGTTGTCTTCTTACTTGTGTGGTGATTTCATGTACATGGCATTATGCATGCATTTGATCATCTAAAATAACATATCCAACACGCATAATATCAAAACGCATGATATCAATCTGAATACCGTAAGGAACTTAAAAGTGAACCTGATCTCGACCGAACTCTCTCTTAGAAGGTGAGCTTGTGAGATAAATAAATGATATGATGGCACCAACTCCGCCAAGGCATTTGCTGACCCAAATCAACAATCCTTGCAAGATGCTACTAGTCCTGCCCCAAAGTTTTAACTTAAATGGCACACATGACACCCAAACCTTTCCAAGATAAAAACCATTCCCGGATTTCAAAACAAAAACCTCAAAACAAAACCCCGAGCTTAATTCCATATCCAAGAGGATGCCCCATGCCAAAACCCTAAAACAAAGATTCCAAACACACCAAAATCTCCAACATTTGGGGAATTCAAATGGTTTTCATAATCCTCACCATCTGGCATGTGATAAAACTCTGATGCAGTCTTAGTTGTAGTGCATACATTATCTTGTTCGTGTGATGTTCATATGTACATGACATTACACATGCATTGTTCATCCAAAAAGCATATTAAACACGTATGACATGCATGGATTTGAATGCCGCAGGAAAACCAACAAGTGGCAATGACTTGGTCTTAGTTCTTAAAAAAAAAGGGGGGGAATCAGTGCAGACAGAAGTCTTTCTCCCTCTCATGTATGGCCGCCATAGCTCACACTAGAGTGTCTTGTAGCATTAAAGGGTAATCTCCAACTCTCATCATTTTCAGATCCTTCCCTCCTATCTATGAAAGATTTGGATTTTCCTGTCTTCAAAACCCAAAGCACGACCCTTTTCCAACCTCTTCCATACTTTCAACACCCTTTGTCTTCCGTTTGCAAATGAACCACCAAACCACCAACACCTATTTGATGAAACTCTTTTTCACCCTCCCCACTGAACTGATTCTGTGAAGCCTCATTTTCCATCATCTATGGCTGCTAATAAGAAATTGAACCCCAATGTTGTTCCACATTACATCATCCTATCACCAGAAAGGCGAAGGGGCAGGTGGTCACAGAACTACCCCAATCAGTCTTTGTTTATCATCAACCTGTACTAGATTGGGGATTCTTTTGCTACCCCATGCCACTTCTCTTCTACCTAAACCCCTAGACCAAATATTTTGTAACCTCAGACTGACAGGAAAGGCTTTGACTTTCATGACAGAGAGAGGATTTGAATATAAGCCTGCTTCAATTGAGCTGTAGTTTGCCACTGCACAAGCAACTATTGATGGAACTCCTAGATGACCACTATTCCTGTTCGATAAAGTCTGCACTATAGCCTATGTTGGGCTCCAAGGAAAAGAGGAGCTGGTGAAGCATCTTGAAAAGCCAATATTTTGGATGGTCACCCACCAGTAAAATTGAACCCAGCAAGGGATGGTTCTGTTGAGCAAAATGTGCTACGGAAAGGAAAGGACTGACGCTAACCCCTGTGAACTTCACTAATAGTGTTGGAGCAACCAGGTCTTATAAAGCTTTCAACAATCATGAAAGGGATGTTCCCATCAACAGAAAGACTTGCAAAGCCTGTTGTGCTAATATTCAGGGGAAAGTTGCATTGACCAACCATTTCAAGAACTCAGTCTTTAGCTGTAATAGAAGTAACTACTTACCAGTGGTCCCTTTCACCTCCTAAAGATTGTTTCTTTTGCCACAATTAGCTCAAGTCATTCTGAACCAAGCCATGCCTTGAAGGGCTGAAAGCTGTGCCTATCTTCGGAGACTGTGCATAATTAATACAGTTCCAGACCCTTGGAGAATTCAGTGGTTAATTGACTCCATCTTAGGTTGTCCGCTTATAGTGGCGACTCTACTCAATGTTTGGCTACATACTCTGGTGACTTGATCAAAAAAAAAAAAGAAAAAGAAAAACAAATCCAAATATGGAAAACCGAAAGGACATATTGGTAGCATGAAGATGTATAGGCCAAACCAGAGCCACGGGTTTGATTTTCCTAATGCATCCACATTCATCATATCATAAATGTTTCATATCCTGTTTCAATGTTCAATATGCATACGTCGTGTCATTGCATGTAAATGTCCATATGCAGGTCACCACACACAGTAAACCAGATCTGATAAAGTGTTTTACAACCAAACATCCAAACACAAACCTCCTACACTAGGGGCAGGTAAAAGTTAAACCACGAAGCATCAGCAAGGATAATTCTCTCATGATCTTTGGCGGACTTATTGAAGCGCATTTTCTAATCCTAAGACAAGCCAGTGCTAAGAAATCCACTCAGCTGGTGTGCTCTTACAGACTTGGTCATCACTTAAAAAAAAACAATGACTACAATTCTTAGCGAAAGCTTCCAACATAAAAAACCGAAAGGATGTGTTGGTAACAAGAAGAGAGTGACATTCAGACTCAGAGTCACTTTTGACTTTCCTATCGCATTCATTCTTATGTCGTCATAATGATATTAAGCATGTCTGATTGTTTGCTTAGATGTTCATACTGCATACATCGTGCCATTGCATGTAAACATCCATCAGTAGGCCATTGCATCCAAACCCACGACCGCTTCAATGAAATTGTCACTACAAATGGTAACCCCAGGCCTAGTTGTATTGTCCCCAGCAGGATCATCCACGGCAGAGTTGTGCCTAACAAGATTTTCAGCAAAATCCCCGACGGATTCCCCAGCTTAGACGATTATCAAAATCTCTAGCAGATCCCTGGTATAGTCAAACGGACTAGGGTTCCCCTCTGAGTCTTCGGCAAAACCCCCAGCAGGGTCCCAGCTAAGACATCCCCCACTGAATCAAAATCCTCGGTGAAGTCATCTGATTGAAATAGTCCCCACAAGAGATATCGAAAGTCACAAGTTCTGTTGTGGATTAAACGCAAAAACAAAATACGCAGCGGAAATAAAACGGACTAATCCCCACCAAGGACCCATGTACATTGCATTGAATCGGAAAGAGGGTTAGAGAATTACCTTAATTCTTTGTAGGTTTTGAATCAAAGGAACCAAATTAGCTTCCCTCTACGGTTGATCCACACGGAGCAATTGATTCACCGCGTGCTAGCGCCGGGATTGAAGAACGATTCTTTGAACGAGAGAGAGAGAGACCGAAAAATCAGATTTTCTTTGGGTGTCAATGGTGAAATTCGGCTGCCACACTACCTTTCTTTTGTGTCTGCCGAAAACCAGTTTTTGCATATGTGGAGAATCTACTTTCTTTTAGGTTTTTATATCCTTATATATAAAACCTAAAAGTTAATTATAATTATGACCTAATACACTTATTAGTCATAATTATAAATTAACCCACACAACTTAATATTAATTCTCAATTAATATTAAATCAAATCAATTCTCCATAATACACTTATGTATATACAATATTATAATTAATTATATCTCTATGTAATTTAATTATAATATGTGGCATACTTTATGCAATATTAATCACATTAATATTCATATACACATGCATAAATATATATCACTATATATATATTTATTTTCTTCCTCATTCATAAATTATTATCTCATAATAATTTATACCCGTTAAGATGAACTTCATTTTGCTCTTGTGTGTGACCCCATAGGATCATATTAATTGGCAATAAGGAAATTACCATAATGTCCTTATAGGTCACAAGCGGACTCTAGCAAGCCATTACGACTACCCAATTAATATGATTGGAATGATCCAATACCTATTTATAGAATGTCATATTCCCTTTTGTCTCTTTGATATCAAGATTAATTATAAGACATGGTACACTTGTCAATCTTACATAATTAATCATATGCTTTCTCGATCTCAAAGTAAACTGTTCAGACAAATCAATTGATACTCTTATCAATTATTTGAGCATGGCCATGCATTTAACAGTCTTACTTATCGAGGGGCCCAGTGATATCGCTCTCTTGTTAGAGAGGGACAAAATCCCATATCTGTCACTCACATCCCTAAGCATGAGTCATATTGTACCCAACCACAGCCTTTATAACTACTCTGTTACAAGCAGCGTTTGACTGCGTCAAAGCACAACATGAATTCATCCCGGAATCCATGGTGACCTCAGGTCAAAGGAATCAGCTGATGACACTACTATAATCAAGATCAGTTGTGACACGTGACCATGAACTTGATCTCATAGTGGGTCTCCAGCAACATGTTCTCTAACATATTGCCCGTGAGTATAATCTGTATCTGTATACACTATATTCATCTTATGAATATCCATTATCACTCACACTAGTCTTAGTTTGTTATTATTCCCATAATAACAATCGACTAGGGAAATTTAGAATTACACAATTAATTCATGGATACATTATCATAAATACTAACATACAAATATATATGATAAAATAAGTCTTTATTAATGACTTAAGAAGATTGTTTACATAATCCAACATTGGCTTAGGGCATAATCTCTAACAATCTCCCACTTGCCCTAAGTCCAATCTCAAATGTATCTAATACCCATGGACCTAGCATGACCATCATGTACAGCTTGTGAGAGAGCTTTTGTTAGTGGATCAGCAACATTGTCTTCAGACGCAACTTTGCATATCTTCACATCTCCTCTTGAGATGACTTCTCTTATGTAGTGAAAACGCCGAAGTATATGTTTGGATTTCTGTGACACACTAGGTTCCTTAGCAAGTGATATTGCCCCATTATTGTCACACAAGAGGCTCACAGGATTCACTATGCTAGGAACGACACCAAGTTCTTCGATGAACTTCTTGATCCAAACAGCCTCTTGGGCTGCATCTGATGCAGCAATATACTCAGCTTCTGTTGTAGATGCAGCTATCGTGCTTTGCTTAGAACTCTTCCAACTTATCGCACCTCCATTCAAAATGAACACATACCCAGACTGTGACTGCATCTGATCTTGATCAGTTTGGAAACTTGCATCCGTGTAACCATTTACAACAAGATCTTCGTCCGAGCCTCCATATATCAAGAATGTATCTTTAGTTCTTCTCAAGTACTTAAGAATACTCTTGACAGCAGTCCAGTGACTATCACCTGGATCAGACTGATATCTACTTGTCATGCTCAAAGCAAAAGAGACATCTGGCCAAGTACATACCATGGCATACATGATAGATCCTATAGCTGATGCATAAGGAATCTTATCCATGCGTTGACGTTCTTCAACTGTCATAGGACATTGCTTACGACTAAGCTTTATCCCTTGCCCAATAGGAACATTTCCTTTCTTAGATTGATCCATACTGAACCTTTTCAGTATTTTATCAATGTATGTACTCTGGCTCAGGCCTATCAATCTCTTAGATCTATCTCTATATATCTTTATTCCAAGAATGTAGGCTGCCTCACCCAAGTCTTTCATAGAAAAACACTTTCCTAGCCAAGATTTTACTTCTTGCAAGGTAGGAATGTGATTTCCTATTAACAATATGTCATCGACATATAGAACTAGGAAAACTATATTACTCCCACTGAACTTCTTGTACACACAAGGCTCATCTTCGTTTTTGATGAAGCCAAACTTTTTGACTGATTCATCAAAACAATGATTCCAACTTCTTGATGCTTGCTTCAAACCATAAATGGCCTTTTGAAGCTTGCATACTTTATCAGGATTCTTTGGATCGACAAAACCTTCAGGCTGTGTCATGTACACATCCTCGACAAGGTTTCCATTTAGGAAAGCTGTTTTGACATCCATTTGCCATATTTCATAGTCATAATATGCTGCTTTGGCAACAAGAATTCTGATGGACTTGATCATAGCTACTGGCGAAAAGGTTTCGTCATAGTCTATACCATGAACTTGTCGGTAACCCTTCGCCACTAACCTTGCTTTATAAGTCTGAATATTCCCATCCATGTCCGTTTTCAACTTGAAAACCCATTTGTGCCCTATTGCTTTAGCACCCTTTGGGAGATCAACCAAAGTCCATACTTTGTTGTCGTCCATGGATTGAATTTCTAACTTCATAGCATCAAGCCATTTTTCAGATTCTGAATTAGAGACAGCTTCCATGTACGTGGAAGGTTCATTCTCTTCTAACAGAATCAGATCATTTTCGTTCGTGACGAGAAATCCATATCTCTCGGGCTCATGACGAACTCTACTTGATCTACGTTGGACTTGTGTTATCGGTTCTGACTCAACAACTTCTTGTGAATCAGATTGTTCCATTTGAAACTCACTTTCAATTTGGTTATCCATATTTTCTTGTAGGTGTACTTTACTCCCACTGATTCCTTTGGAAATAAACTCTTTTTCCAGGAATGTACCACCCTTAGCAACAAACACTTTGTTTTCACTAGGATTGTAAAAGAAATAACCTTTAGTTTCTTTTGGATAACCAACAAAATTGCATTTCACAGATTTTGGTGATAACTTATCTGAAATCAAATATTTCACATAGGCTTCGCATCCCCAAATCTTGAGAAAAGACAAATTTGGTTTCTTACCAATCCATATCTCATATGGTGTCTTTTCAACTGCTTTTGATGGAACTCGGTTCAGTGTGAATGCCGCTGTTTCAAGTGCATATCCCCAAAAGGATAGAGGAAGATTTGTTTGACTCATCATAGACCGAACCATATCCAATAAAGTTCGGTTCCTCCTCTCAGACACACCATTCCACTGTGGTGTACCAGGAGGAGTTAATTGTGAGACGATCCCACAATTTCTAAGATGATCGTCGAACTCTTGGCTCAAATATTCACCACCTCGATCAGATCTAAGTGCTTTAATTGTCTTGCCAAGTTGGTTTTGTACTTCATTTTGGAAGGCTTTGAACATTTCAAAGGATTCCGACTTATGCTTCATTAGATATAGATAACCATATCTACTGAAGTCATCAGTGAACGTAATGAAGTATTGAAAACCACCTCTAGCAGTTGTGCTCATAGGCCCACATACATCTGTATGTATGAGTTCTAATAAGTCACTAGCCCTTTCACTGTGACCAGTAAAAGGACTCTTGGTCATCTTACCCATTAAACAAGACTCGCAAGTGTCATATGTTTCAAAAACATCTAGACCCAAAATTCCATCTTTATGGAGTTTTGAAATGCGTTTCTCATTAATGTGTCCTAGACGACAGTGCCAGAGATAAGTAGGATTCACAACATTTGTTCTTATCCTTTTGGTATTTATGTTATATACATGCTCATCATAACCTTCACTAAGGTTCAACAAATAAAGACCATCATGTAAATCCGCATTTGCATAAAACAAGTCTTTATTGAAAAGCAATAAATGATTATTCTCAATAACACATTTAAATCCTTCCTTGTCCAAACATGAAATAGAAATGATGTTCCTAGACAAATTAGGAACAAAATAACAATTATTCAAAAGGAGAACAAGTCCACTTGGCAACTTGAGCTCGTAGCGACCGACTTCATAAGCAGCAACTCTAGCTCCATTCGCCACATGGAATTCTACCTCGCCCTTCTTGAGCTTTCTACTTCCTCTAAGCCCCTGCACATTCATACAAATGTGAGAACCACAACCGGTATCTAATACCCACGAAGTAGAAACAGAAGTAGAATGAAGTATTTCAATAACATGAATACCTTGATTAGCGGTCTCACCGCCTCTCTTCTTCCTCAAGTCCTCCAAATAAAGCTTGCAATTTCTGCGCCAATGACCAGGCTGATTGCAGAAATGGCATGTGCCTTCCTTTGGAGGCTTTGCCTTGGTAACAGCTTTGGGCTTCTTTGCATCCTTCCCAAACTCTTTGGGTTTGTTTGCTTTACCCTTCTTCTTCTGGATCCTACCCTTTTGCACCATATGGATCCCTTTGGAGCTTGGCTTCTCTTTTATCGTTACTTCAGCGTTCTTCAGCATCCCATGCAGTTCGCTGACCGTTTTGTCCATATCATTCATGTGATAATTCATGACAAAATGGGAGTAACTCTCGGGAAGAGAATTAAGGATCAAATCCGTTGCCAACTCAGGTCTGAGTGGCGAACCAAGCCTCTCCAACTGATCAATGTACCCTTTCATCTTCAGAACATGGGCACTAACCGAACTCCCTTCGGTCATCTTGCACCCAACCAAGGATCTCAAGGTCTCATACCTTTCCCTTCTCGCTTGCTTTTGGAACATTTCCTTAAGCTCTTGAGACATCTCATATGCCTCAAATGTTTCCAGATCCTTCTGAAGTTCCGGAATCATTGATGCGAGCATCAGGCATTGTACATCAATCTGATCGTTTTGATGCTTGTGAAAAGCATCCCTTTCAGCTCTTGAAGCTGTGGTGGGTGGAGGGTTAGCGGGCAAAGGCCCATCCAGAACATACAGCTTTCGCTCTTGCTTGAGAACAATTCTCAAGTTGCGATACCAGTCTAGGTAATTTGTTCCATTCAGTTTATCCTTCTCAAGGATAGATCGAATAGAACCGGGATTGCTTGTGTTGGCCATTTATCTACAACAGAAAATATATGCAAAGTTAATTACATAAGAGAATATAGCTCCCACTAAAATTATAAAACCCTTTAAAATATTTAAGTGGGTAAAAGACCCAAAATCCATACTTAACTATAGCACTGCTTTGGCATGTCCCTATGATTAAATATAATTTCGGTAGACATCACCATGTCAATTACATCATTATGTAATTCTTTTAATTTATGAGATGCATGATATCATATATCATATTTAATTTGTATGTTACTCATCTCATCCTTGCCTCGGGCTCAAACACCTTTTTGATTAACCCTTTAGTTAAACCAATTACAACACAATGAGAATCACCTTTTCTCATATTATTGCTTCGCTAAGGTCACAACATGCGTACCCGCCCTGGCGGTATACCATGATGCGAACATAGTACTTGACAAGTGTTATACGTAATTGGGTGGCAAAAATATAAACTTCATAAGTTTATTTAGGGTTTATAAATCCCGTGATTAAAAATTTTATCATATACAAAACATGGCATTAATATTAAACTTTCCAAGTTAACATTAATCCTAGCATGGCATCCAATGTCATACATTCATCTAGCATGCATATTTCATGCTAGGCATGGCATCACATGGCATCAAAATATAAAACATGCAATAGACTCGAAAAACCGTGTTATGGTATGGTTTTATCTACATTGATTTTCATAGGCCAATATGAAAATCAACAGGTCATTTCCTAGGTGGTTGCAACCATCGCATGGTCACAGCACAGCCGCACCCCTTGGATCCGTCTTCACGTCTTTGTTCCTTGGCATCATCTCATGGATTTACATATTTAACAAAATTGTATCCTATACAATTTTCTAGTAAAATAAGATTTACAAACAATAAATTGCATCCTATACAATTTATCTAGAAAATAAGATTACATAAATACAAACGACTCGCAGGCCGTATTTATAAAACTTTACATCCACCAAAACCAAAGGAAAACAAAAACATCCACAGGGTCCAAAACCATACCACAACACCATGCATAAAATTATCACAATAATTTTACATCTACAAGATTTAGGGTTCAAAAACTAAACACAATCTTATTGTATTTAAAAGAAATTGATTTGAGAAGAAAAGGTATAGAAGACAATTTCTACATTGCAGCACTAAGGGAACACGGCGTGCAAAACCGGTTTGCACGGCGTGCAACACTTGCACGCGGCCGTGTTCCTCGCTGTTACTCAGCGCACATGAGAAATTTCCGGTTGCACGCCGTGCAAAACCAGTACACGGCGTGCAACACACATATGCACGGCGTGCAACACTTGCACGCCGGCGAGTTATGCACTGATTCTCAGCTTACGAAAACGATTTCCGACTACACGCCGTGCAAAACCAGTACACGGCGTGCAACACACGTTTGCACGGCGTGCAGTGCCTGCACGCCGGCGTGTTCTGCACTGAAAAACAATTCTGCGTCAATTTGTTCAAAACAACAATTCCCAAATCAATTCCAAACGTTATTCACAATAACAAAGAACCCTAAATCAAAAACATATAACCCTAACATGCAATTTTGATCTAATCAAAATAACAAATCCAATTCAATCAATGCACAAGTGGCTCTGATACCACTGTTGTGGATTAAACGCAAAAACAAAATACGCAGCGGAAATAAAACGGACTAATCCCCACCAAGGACCCATGTACATTGCATTGAATCGGAAAGAGGGTTAGAGAATTACCTTAATTCTTTGTAGGTTTTGAATCAAAGGAACCAAATTAGCTTCCCTCTACGGTTGATCCACACGGAGCAATTGATTCACCGCGTGCTAGCGCCGGGATTGAAGAACGATTCTTCGAACGAGAGAGAGAGAGACCGAAAAATCAGATTTTCTTTGGGTGTCAATGGTGAAATTCGGCTGCCACACTACCTTTCTTTTGTGTCTGCCGAAAACCAGTTTTTGCATATGTGGAGAATCTACTTTCTTTTAGGTTTTTATATCCTTATATATAAAACCTAAAAGTTAATTATAATTATGACCTAATACACTTATTAGTCATAATTATAAATTAACCCACACAACTTAATATTAATTCTCAATTAATATTAAATCAAATCAATTCTCCATAATACACTTATGTATATACAATATTATAATTAATTATATCTCTATGTAATTTAATTATAATATGTGGCATACTTTATGCAATATTAATCACATTAATATTCATATACACATGCATAAATATATATCACTATATATATATTTATTTTCTTCCTCATTCATAAATTATTATCTCATAATAATTTATACCCGTTAAGATGAACTTCATTTTGCTCTTGTGTGTGACCCCATAGGATCATATTAATTGGCAATAAGGAAATTACCATAATGTCCTTATAGGTCACAAGCGGACTCTAGCAAGCCATTACGACTACCCAATTAATATGATTGGAATGATCCAATACCTATTTATAGAATGTCATATTCCCTTTTGTCTCTTTGATATCAAGATTAATTATAAGACATGGTACACTTGTCAATCTTACATAATTAATCATATGCTTTCTCGATCTCAAAGTAAACTGTTCAGACAAATCAATTGATACTCTTATCAATTATTTGAGCATGGCCATGCATTTAACAGTCTTACTTATCGAGGGGCCCAGTGATATCGCTCTCTTGTTAGAGAGGGACAAAATCCCATATCTGTCACTCACATCCCTAAGCATGAGTCATATTGTACCCAACCACAGCCTTTATAACTACTCTGTTACAAGCAGCGTTTGACTGCGTCAAAGCACAACATGAATTCATCCCGGAATCCATGGTGACCTCAGGTCAAAGGAATCAGCTGATGACACTACTATAATCAAGATCAGTTGTGACACGTGACCATGAACTTGATCTCATAGTGGGTCTCCAGCAACATGTTCTCTAACATATTGCCCGTGAGTATAATCTGTATCTGTATACACTATATTCATCTTATGAATATCCATTATCACTCACACTAGTCTTAGTTTGTTATTATTCCCATAATAACAATCGACTAGGGAAATTTAGAATTACACAATTAATTCATGGATACATTATCATAAATACTAACATACAAATATATATGATAAAATAAGTCTTTATTAATGACTTAAGAAGATTGTTTACATAATCCAACATTGGCTTAGGGCATAATCTCTAACAAGTTCATACCCCAGCATAGCTCAGATACCAAGCATAGTATCAGGGACATCATGTCACATACATGCATATACTTGAATCATGCATGCATTCACGCATACATGCATCAAACCAACTCAACCGTATTTATTCTTGATTGAAGGGGCAAAAATTTATGTTTCCAAAATTGTAAATCAAAGAATAAATACGTGCTATTGCATACAAATTTTTTGAGATGCTCATCATCGGCGGGTCGTCTCGAGGAGGGATCCTTGCCAAAGCGGAAATGATTTGATCCAGGGGCACCCTCAGAATCATAGCACGCAAATCAGATCCCTGCGACTCCAATTCTCAGGTATGGAAAATTCTCCAATTATCACAATATTCGTTCACGCCAATATAATCCCGAGAAGGCTATTTCATGCCTTTAATAGATTCTGGGGGCAAAAAAATCTTATATCAATCTTCACTGGCACACTCAACCACAGCAAGTTGACTAAGAACCATGGCCAACATCCCCAGCAAAGGACACTAGGTACATTTCATCCGACCTCTTCGTCACATGGGAGGGGAAGGAAAAACAAACCAAGCTCATGCTGCCTCTTCGCCATATGGAAGGGACAGTACATCTCGTTCAACCTTTTCATCACATGGAAAAGGAAGAACACCCATTTCAACCTCTTTGCCACATGAAAGAGGAAGAAATGCCTATTGAAGGCCCAAACTCTAGTTCATGCTGTTGGGATTCGTCATTGGAAAAATAACGTGGCGCAGCGGGTAATAATTTAGGAAATTAAAATATCGAGTCGCTTAAAAGTGCGTCCCACATTCACACCTCTTCCTCCCATTGATGCTGCAATGTGCACCATGCCCTAGCTGGGTATATTGTAGTATTTGGTGGGCCGTCGAGGGTTAAGATACTTGGTATGGTTAACATGTGAATGGTGGTTTGACTCAACATAGTCTCAGAGCGGGCCCTAAGCACAGATGGGTAAACTGTTAATAAGCCCATCAAACCAAGAGTCCATCGTGGAAGGATTGGATAGGTTGTCCTACCAAACGAATCAATGGTTGGTTAGCGAGCCCTAGTTCAGCCAGTCATTGATAAGTTGTGGATCTTGGTCAAGCCAGCCAATTAACAACACCAAAAAACAAATTAAATAGGATTATTAATTTGAATTGGCTTAAAAGTCCTTTATTTCTAACTCAAGCAATGATTTCTTCCATGTAGATAATCCCATTTCAGTTAAGCAATTTAAATGGCTGCAACAAACAACAACTCACTCTCACTTAGGTCACTCTTGGAGAAGGAGAAGCTTTCGGGGACTAACTTCCTGGACTGGGCTAGGAACTTACAAATAGTTCTTAGATAAGAGTCTAAGGAGTATGTACTGAATGCTCCTTTACCAGCTGGCCCTCCCGCAGGTCGAGGCATCACCACAGCGATGGTGGAGCAGTATGATCGGCACGTGAGGGATGACCGAGATGTCTCGTGCCTCATGCTGGGTACCATGGCTTCTGATCTTTAGAAGCAGTTCATGGACGAGCATGCTTATGAGATGATGGATCAGCTTAAAAAGATGTTCCAAGATCAGGCTCGTCAGGAACGTTACCTGACAACCAAGGCACTTTGCACAACTGTGATGGCAGCTGGGACTTCTGTTAGCACTCATGTGCTAAAGTTGAAGGGGTATATTGATACACTTGCCCGCCTCGGCTCACCAGTTCCGTAGGACTTGGCAACAGACATTATTCTCGAGTCACTTCCTAAGTCTTACAACCAGTTTATCATGAATTACCATATGCAAGGGTTGGATAAATCGGTTGTTGAGCTGTATGGCATGCTCAAGCTTGCTAAGCAGTCTCTTAAGAAGACTCCTGAAGTATTGCTAGTGAACAAGGGCAATACGCCCATTGCTAAGGGAAAGGCCAAATCTAAGGCCAAGGCTAAGGGCAAAAAGGTGGTGGACCAACCTAAAGCAAGGGTTGCTTCTCCTGACGATGTTTGCCATGAGTGTCATGAGAAGGGGCACTGGAAGAGCTCATGTCCAAAGCTAAGGGAGCAACTGAAGGGCAAAACTGCTGCTTCAGGTATTTATGTTGTTGAGATTAATCTGGCTATTTCTACATCTTGGGTCTTGGACACTGGATGTGGATCTCACATTTGTTCAAATGTGCAGGGTCTAAGAAATAGGAGATTCTTAGGATCTGGAGAAGTAGATCTTCGAGTAGGAAATGGTGCTCGGGTTCAGGCCATGGAGATCGGAGATTATTTCTTGGAGATGCCTAGTGGACTTGTTTTGGAACTAAGAAACTGTTGTTTTGTACCTGCGATGCACAGGAATATTATTTTCATTTCTTTGTTGGATATTTCTAGTTTTGTATTTAATATTGGACATGGTAGAATTTCTATGCAATGTGGCAATATTATTTATGGAACATCATTTCTTGAAAATGGCTTATATATCCTTGATCTAAAACGTGAACGTTTCATCTATAACATAAATACTAAAAGGATTAAACAAAATGAAATTAATCCAACTTACATCTGGCATTCTCGACTTGGCCATATAAATGAGAAGCGCATAGCTAGGCTTCACTCTAGTGGAGTGCTAGGGTCATTTGACATCCAGCCTTATGACACATGCAAATCTTGTTTGAGAGGCAAGATGGCAAAGGCGCCTTTTAGCAAGACTGCTGAAAGGGCCTCACAGCTATTGGAGCTAATACATTCCGATGTATGTGGCCCAATGAGCACTAGTGCTAGACTAGTTTTGTGTACTTCGTCACCTTCACAGATGACTTCAGCAGATACGTTTACGTGTATCTGATGAAGCATAAGTCTGAGACTCTCCAAAGGTTGAAGGACTTTAAGAATGAAGTAGAAAACCAACTTGGCAAGAAAATAAAAGCACTTCGGTCTGACCGAGGGGGTGAATATTTGAGCCAAGAGTTTGACTCGTTTTTGAGAGAGTGTGGGATCATATCCCAACTCACTCCTCCTGGTACACCCTAGTGGAATGGAGTGTCAGAAAGGAGGAATAGGACCTTACTTGGCATGGTCTGCTCGATGATGAGTCATGCTACACTCCCTGTCTCCTTTTAGGGATATGCTTTAGAGATAGCTGCTTACATTCTTAATAATACAACAAGCAAGGCAGTTGAGGGAACACCATATGAACTATGGAAAGGCCGAAAGCCCAATGTTTCCTTCTTGAAGATTTGGGGCTGTGATGCACATGTTAAGAAATTGACAAGTGGCAAACTCGAGTCCAAATCTGTCAAGTGCCAGTTTGTGGGTTACCCTAAGGAAACTAAGGGTTATTACTTCTACGATCCGGCCGAAAACAAAGTTTTCATAGCCAAAAATGCAGTCTTCTTGGAGAAGGAATTCCTTTCTAAGAGAGACAGTGGGAGTAATGTTGAACCGTCAGAAGTTCAAGACTCACAAACTCCTACAGCTACTGCTGAGGATGCTTTGGGAACCAATCTGACTACTCAAGAAATTGAGGAACCAGAAACGGTTGCACAGGACATGTCTTCAGCCAGAGAGGTACGGCTTTCTCATGACTGATGATGGGGACCTTATGGTCATTGACCAAGAGGAGCCCAAGACCTATCAGGAGGCTGTTGAAAGCCCACACTCAGATCAATGGCACAAAGCTATGGAGGCTGAGATGCAATCTATGCATGATAACCAAGTATGGAACGTGGTGGATCCACCTCCGGATGCTAAGGTGATAGGTTGCAAGTGGTGTTTCAAGTTAAAGGCCGACAACACCTTCAAGGGGCGATTGGTGGAAAAAGGATTCAGGCAAGTTCAAGGAATTGACTATGATGAAACCTTTTCACCAGTTGCTATACTCAAATCCATTAGGATACTACTAGCCATAGCTGCATGGTACGATTATGAGATATGGCAGATGGATGTTAAGACCGCTTTCCTTAATGGAAAGCTACTCGAGGATGTGTACATGGGACAACCTGAGGGTTTTATCGATCCAAAGTATCCAAACCGGGTATGCAAGCTTCAAAGATCTATTTATGGATTGAAGCAAGCATCGAGGTCATGGAATCAGAGATTCAATGAGGCCATTACAGAATATGGTTTCACAGAGAATTCTGATGAGCCATGTGTGTATAAGATGGTTAGTGGGAGCATTTCCACCTTCCTAGTGCTGTATGTTGCCGACATCCTTATCATTGGAGGTGACATACCAACACTGCAAGGAGTTAAGCAGTGGTTGAGTAGGTGCTTTGCAATGAAGGACTTAGGCGAAGCTGAGACGATCTTAGGGATCACGATCTACAGAGATAGATCCAATCGGCTTCTAGGCCTAAGTCAGGCCACATACATTGACCAGGTTCTGAAAAGATTCAGCATGGACAAGGCAAAGAAAGAATTCTTGCCTATGCACCATGGGTTGAAGCTGAGTAAGAAAGATGGTCCTAAAACAAAGAAGGACCAGGAGAACATGGAAAAGATCCCTTATGCTTCTGCTATTGGATCTATCACGTACTCCATGTTATGTACGAGGCCTGATGTCGCGTTTGCACTAAGTATGACCAGTCGGTACCAGTCGGACCTTGGGGAGGAACACTGGAAGGCTGTCAAGGAAATCCTAAAGTACCTTAATCTGATTAAGGATGCTTTCTTAGTGTATGGAGGTCAAGATGAGCTGGTAGTGTCAGGTTTCATTGATGCAAGCTTTGAGACCGATGAGGATGAGAACCAGTCACAGTTTGGTTATGTTTTTCCCCTGAATGGCGGTGCCATTAGTTGGAGGTCCTCAAAGCAGGCCACCATTGCTGACTCTACAACTGAAGCTGAGTACATAGCTGCGTGCGAAGCTGCAAAGGAAGCCGTTTGGATCAAGAAATTCATAACCGAGTTGGGAGTAATACCTACTATCCTAGACCCAGTTGATGTTTTTTATGACAACAACGGGGCCATCGCACAAGCTAAGGAGCCCCGGTCACACAAGAGATCCAAATATGTGCTTAGAAAGTTTCACCTCATTCGGGAGATCGTGAACAGAGGTGACATATCATTGCAGAGGGTTGACACTAAGAATAATGTCACTGATCCATTGATCAAAGCGTTGCCGCAGACACAGCATGACGGTCATACAGATCTATAGGAATTAGGGCAATGCCCACTTGGAACTAGTGCAAGTGGGAGATTGTTGGTCTGCCCTAGTTCTTAGGGTATTTGATTCTTGTATTTTGTATTATACATTAACACTCATTGTATGAATACATTATTTGTGTCACATTAATAAAGGCAATTAATCTATTTCATTTATATCTTGTGCTATAATATGAGTAGAGTATCCATTGATTGATAATCATAAAACCAATCCCAAGTCTGTTCTAATCGTGGGAACGAATAGAACCATATACTTGTATATTCGATGACTGTATGGTAGTGCTTAACTAGCCATAGTACTTGTATAGTCATTCATGAATATAGGTATATGTAGCTAACATGGGACTGGATCGATCCACACAAGAAAGCCACATGGTTGTCACGTTATAGGTCTTTCTTGAGTAGGTCTCTTTTGTCCTCAGACTAGATTTCATTATAATATCGATATGGAATCCGGTTCACTTTGACATACGCCTAACAGGTCTGTAAAAGGATGCTAAATATGGGTATGATTGGGTGGACCGGTGAACATGTTGATATTGATGATGAAGTGATGGAATTACCACTCGAGTAACACCGAGATGATATCATTGGCCACTTGATGAGTGGGACTGATAAGTGTATGGCCATACCCAAATAAGTTGGTTGCTTATTTGATTAATCAGTCAACTTAAGATCAAGAAATATAATAAACAACAGAAGAGGATGACGGACACCATGCCTCTTGTTTATTCATATCGATATCGTTAGGCAAAGGACACTATGAGATTACTACCGGGTGAGTGTCTTCTCAAGACTGCTGCATCTCTGTCTTAATTGGGGGCGGTAATAGTTTGCTAGAACCCACTTATAGTCTGTGGGCCTTGGGCCTACTGCCAACATAAAGACAGACCCATAGGATCGTGCACATAGATCAACTGAGCTGGAACTTATAGAAATTGTACATGTAATGTACATTGGAAGGAATGCGTTAATTAATTAGTTGACATTCCGTGTCAAGGTAATTAATTGACATTGGGTTGAATTTAATTTAATTAATAAGTTTACATAATGTAATTAATTAATTTATCAATTAATTGAATTACATAAAGTAAACAATTAATTAAATAATTTTCCTAAGTAGGAAAATTAAATACATGTATTGTATTAACTTAAGTGTGATTTAATGTTATTTAGGGGTAATTAAATTTAGCCAAATGGAATTAAATTACATAGTATATACTTTTTAATTAAAGTTTATTTATGTAATTATAATCTTAATGGGCTTGGGTTTAATTAACCTAATTAAAACCGAATTAGACAAGGTGTCTATATAAGGGCACACTTAAGGAGGAAAAACCTAATTCAACTCTAATCAATTGCTAGAAATTTCAGTCACCAATAGCAGCCCCAAAATAGCTGAAAATCCCAGCATTAAACCTCTATTCCTTCGCGTCTTCGGCTTGCATCGGTTCCCACTCAATAGTTGGTCATGCACCGGACTTTGGAGATCGCAGTTTCAAGAAACGATTCTGCAGCAGTCTCTAGAAGAGACGAATCCGGTGAGTTAATCTCTCTTGATTCAAATTGTTTTATTCTAATCAATGGTAATTGGACACGATAGGTGGATTTTAGGAAATTTTAAACGGTGTATTTTCCGCTGCGATCTCCAAAGTCCGGTGCACGACCAACTATTGAGCGAGAACCGGTACTAGATACTGTGTTGGCTATTTCACCATACCTCAAAACCTCAAAGTGGATGGGATTCATCCACTACTGCTGCACTTGCTGGGGCCATCATTGTGTGAATTCCCCACACTTGGTCATGCATAAAGAACGAGGCACCCCTTGTGCTTGCCTGTATTATCTACATAATCGTGCGGGAGAATAAAATGTCACCTTGTATAGTCCGAGGAGCTGTACACCTCCTGCCCAAGTCTCCGTAGTCACTTGCGGGATTTCCCACAAAGGGAAAACCCAACGGATGGATGCGTCTGTCCTTTCTCTCAGCCAACTGAGCCATCCCTCTGTAGTCCATGTGGTAAAGTCTGCAAGTTCAATACAACCGGTCCAAAAACGCTTCGTGACATATCTTGGCTGATGTGGAGGAGAGGTCAGGAGATTAAGTTTCTCCAATAACCAGATCTACCGGAAAGGTGGGCAATTAGTGGAATGCATGTTCGATCAGAATATCAAACTTGAAGTTGGGAACAAACCTGAAGCAAGAAGGGGCACCCGTAGGTCTCGATTGGATGACCTAAGTGGATGGAGTCCAGATAAATCAGGGTCTCAACCAAAATGGCCCCTATGGATGAAGCATCGTCGGCCATCTGGGCCACCACCGGGATTAATTAGACGTCATAGGTCCCGTCTTGTGACTCGCATAGATAGAGGGACATCAGCAGCAGACTCATCAGAAAAGCCCAACCAGGGGCAGAGGGATCCAAGGCAGATATCCATGATAATGGACAAGTCAAGTCTCCTAGGAACAGCCTCACAAGGAAGCAAATGGTCTAGATGTGCTGTATCCAATAGCCCCCGAAGTGTCTGTAGGCTATATGAATCAAGTTCGAGAATAGCTAACCTAACTCCACGTGGACAAGAAGTGAAGAGGATGGCTCCAAATTCCTCCACCATAGGGCATAACTTTTGCCAGGAGAAGGAGAAGACGTGATCCATCGGATCCCAGAATCTGGCAGCAGCTGCCAGGAAGGGTCAGTTTAGGGGCAGATTCAAGTAAAACTGCATGGAATATAGAATGGAAGGTGCCAATAAGGCCCAATTGGATGAGCGGCATGTTCTCCAGTAATCCCTACGCGGGTGCGTAGTAAGTCCATCCAGAGAGGGCACAGGAAGAAAAGCTGGGTGACTATTTCCTACGGCACAGAAAACAAATAAAACACATTCAAAAAAACAAATCGAGAGAGGTGGAACTGATATATCTGCAAAAAAGGGGAATGAAATTCCATAAAATATCAGCAAAAGTGGTACACTAGTCGACGGTCACATAATGAAATATGCACATGTACATGAAGATGTCTAATGCTAGCCCACAAATGGGCTACATAAACACGAAACTACAAAACTACAGAAGAAAGTCTACGACTATCCCCCTTTAGTCGAATCGTCATCCTCTTCGCCTTCGACTCCGACACCATCATAGAAGATACGCTGATCGGCCTCCTAGTCATCTAACTAAGTACGGAGAGTCACATTCATGAATGTGAGATCCACAATAGTCTTCTACATCTCCTCCATCTCTACCCTCACACGGGCATCCTCGTGTCGGCAGGCGGCAAGTGCAGCCTGCGTTAGAGTTAAAACAACATAAACAACATGTCATACATACACTAGCATCTGAAACATACATATATGCACATACACACATCGACGCAGGTACTCACCATCATCACCTTGTTATCCCGAAGCGAGAGGTATCTCGGAGCAGAAGTTGCCTGGCACAGAGCCATCCCCTCTGTCACTAAAATCTGCACATAGAATAGTGCACAGATCAGACCAGTGGCAAGGGTAATAGTCAAAAGTAAGCCGGGGCAGGGATACTTACATGTGTCATGTCAGGAGGAAATGCAGCAGGAGGGGGGTGTCCATCGATATGCAGATCAGCTCGGTAAAGCTCCCCTGCCTTATTATGTAGAATCACCCAGGGCTTCACTAGATACTCCAGACATCCTGGGATGAAGACAGCAGGAGGAACCATCGAGGGAATGGGCTTAATGTAACCTGCCTTGATGTCAACGCCAAGCACACCCGTGTGGGCAGAGGAACCTCCATCTCCTCGGCCGCCAACAATCCCAGATCTGCGACCACTGGAACATCTGCTAGATAAAGAGCGCAAGCGCTTACCCCTCTCAGATGGCTAAAAAAAAGAAGAAGAAGAAAAAGGAGTAAGTAACAGATTAATCTTAAAACAAGAAGAAAATAAAAGCAAAGCAAAGAAGTACCCCAGCTGGTGCATCCTCCGGTGGTGCAGTTTCGGTGGGAGAAAAAAGCTGTGCACTGATGAACTGTGGATAGTTGCCATCATCTTCCATAACTACGTACCCGGACCCAAACAGATCTGGATGGTCCTCCAACGGTAGCAGGTGTGGCTAGAACAATCCTACTGGAAGTGCAGGCGGGATCCTGCGCTCCTAGGGGCTAGCACGCCAATCAGTGATCCTCTCCCCAAGGTACCACTCTAAGCTGACGGGGCTCTCCATGACAAATCATCGAGGCACTAGCCTCCGAGCGTCTATAAGCTCGAAGGGCCACACAGCATTCCCCCACGGCTCCTTGATCACCTGAAGACAGACAACAGTTAAAAAAAATTATGATTGAATTAGATGAGTACCTGCTCAAAAGTCATACCTGCCAAAAGCTGGCGGCAAATCCAAGGGTTGGTGTCCACATCACTCCAACCAAAGCCTAACCACCGCTGCAGCCGGGGAAAGTCGGGAATCACAGCATTAGCCGGTATGGCTAATTTTGGTTGTGGGACAAAATCGTACTCATACATCCAAATCTGCATAATAACAATAGTCTAAAAAAAAGGGAAAATGTATGTATATAGGTAACTTACATGAAGAGCTATTTATGCACCCTTCACCTCTCTGTGCCTCCCGTGGGCACAGATGTCGAGACCATAATATAGCTGAGCCAGTCCGGCTCGTCCCCAGTTCAGACTCCCTAAATCCTCTAGCTGTACCAGTCAAGGGAGCACAGCAAGGTTCAGGTCACTCTGACCTGTAAGGAATAACAAAGTGCTCAAGGCATGCAGCAGGAACGCCTGAGCATAACGTCTCACATCCCTAAGTGGGAATGAGGAGCCCTCGGGCAGACTGTCCTGTCTACTCAACCAATAATCCTACAAGGTACTCCCTTAGACCCGCTTGCCCGCAGGGGTCAAGCTAATCAGCAAGGCAACCACATATTGTCTAAAGCCTCCTTGCTCCAACATCTGGTTAAAGTTTATGGTATGCCCACCGAAGGATAGACCGGTGATAGCCATAAAATCCTCTGGCGTGATGTTGAATTCCTTAATCGGGAAGTGAAAAGTGTGTGTGGAGTCCATCCACCTCTCCAGGAGTGCCATCAGTAAACCCTAGCTCATCCGAGGTGCAGACTCACACATCAAGCAGACAAACGGGTCTAAGCCGGTTGAATCAACCAACTCCTGCACCTCATCAGAGAGCTTTTGGTACCAAGCCAATGCATATGTTATGGAGCCGGCTCCTCAGTTATGTTGCCATGTCTGCAAGCAATAAACAAGGGGTTTTATGAGTCATTTACATTTTGCATTGCATGAATAAATTAATTGGAAGCATTTAAAATAAAATTTGAACCTTGGAATTCTGGTTTTGGTCGAACCAGAGCCGTCCGGCCATGGTTAGAGCTGCCCGGCCCTCCTACAGCCGCCCAGCTCTTTTCTGGCCAGAACAGAGCTGGCTGGCTCTCTTCTTGACCAGAGCCGCTGAGCCAAGAACACAACCGCCCGGCTCTAGCGTTGAGGGGATGACATCTCATTACAAAGAGTGGACACCAAGGACAATATCGTAGATCTTTTGACAGCACACTTGGCTTTGCTTATGCATGAAGGTTATACTAGATCTATAGGGATTAGACCCATGCATCATAGGTACTAGTGCAAGTGGGAGATTGTTGGAAATGCCCTAGGCCCGAGGCATTGGTCCTTATGTTTGTATAATACATTTGTACATTAATATGAACTTGATATATTATACAATTTGTGTCAAGAGATAAAGGCATTAATCTATTTATTATATGTCTTGTGCTATATTTTAAATAGAGTATCCAATGAACATATCCATATCCATGTTGTCATGTGTCATGCACTTGGCAGTAAGACTATGGATAGGGAAAACGATATGGCCAAAAAATCATCTGTAGTCTATTCCAATTAGGGGAATGAATGGAACTAATGACTATCATTAGCCTAATTATATGGCGGTGTCTTACCGGTCATAGAACATAGGATGTCAACTAGGTTAATGGGTACATGCAAAAAGGGCATGGTACTGGATCAATCCATATAACGGGAATCTACATGGTATAGTATCACAAATGATTCTCATGTAGTACTTGTATAAGGCCTTTGACTGGACCATATGATGGTGCTGCATATGAAGTGGCACACTTTGGTGTATGCCTAACGGGCCTATAAAAGGGTGCCAAGTATAGGTACGTTTGGGTGTGTTAGTGAACATGGCAGTGCTATGGATATGCAGAAGGGAATGTCACTCAGTGATTCACTGAGACGATATCACTGGCCTCTTAAAGAATGTTACTGATAAGTGTGCGGCTGCACCCAAACAAGATTAGATCTTGTTTGTGAGCATCAGTTCATTTGGTATCAAGTAAATGTCCAGACAAATACAGAGGGTGATCAACCATGCCTCTGTGTTGGACACCGATATCAGTGACATGGGACTTACAAGTTCATACTACAGGGTTACATTTTCAGTTAGACTACTTACTCCATCTCAATTAGGGGCTGCAGTGGCTTGCTAGAGCCCACCTGTAGTCTGTGGACCTTGGCCCACTGCCAATATAAAGACGGGCCCATTGGATCGTACACATTGAACGTCTGGACTTTAACTAGTCGGATTAAGTATGTACTTGGAGTATACTTGTTCGAAGAGAGAGAGATTTATGAATTATATTATAAATCAATTAGATTGATCAAAAGAATATAATTAATATTTATTTCGGCATTCTCTTAATTAATTCAATGAATTAATTTATGAGATTATTTCCTAAGTTGAAATATCTATACATGTATAGGTTTACATCTATTTCATTTTACGTATGTCTAATTTAATCCATTGATTAAATTAATAGGTGAAATGAATTTTAATTTATTTGTATACAATGCATTATATGGTATAATATATTTGCATACATGTGAAATTAAAGTTGCATTTGAATTTAATTATATCAATGGAATGTAAGTTGGGCTTAGGCTTAAAATGAAAGAAAGCCCATATGATGTTGGACTTGTAATGGCTGAAATTTTGGTGGGATTTAGGGCAAGAAAGATGACTCATTTTGGGACAAAAGTGATGATGTAAATATTGAGTCAGATGACTTTTGGGGTTCGAAAGTTGGACTTTGCTACTTTGATATTTTGTATTATTCTTATGGTAAGAATAAAAGGCAAATATCCCATTCACTCATCAGTTTTGGCAGTGTGCTTTGGCTTATGGATGAGTCATTTTTTTGACAAAATAATGATGACTAAAGTGATGACTCATGGTGTGAGTCATTGATTTTGAAAATGGGATAGCAAAGTTGAACTTTGCCTTCTCATTTTTAATTCTTTCTTTTGGTAATTAAAAGAAATGGATGCATCACTTTAATTAATCAATTATTGGCTGTGATTTTCACATTCTTTTGGAAAGAATACTTTGCCCACTTTTGCATATTAGTTTTCTTTTGGAAAAAAACAATTGTGAGTAAAAGAGAGAAATTGGATTATTTCTTTTGGAAAGAAATATTTTGTATAGCCATAAGAACTTAGCTTGGCCACCCCTTTCTTCTCTCTTTCTCCCTCTCTTTGTGTCATCCGAGTCACTAGCACGGGTTTTGGTATGAGAGCCGTTCATGTACGCATCGGTGGAGGAAATCTATACTTGATTTCTGCAGTCCGCATCCGTCTCTTAGAGAGATAGTATGGTAAGTTTTCAAACTTTCTCTTTATGCTTTAAGTGTTTGATTTCCACATCTTAAGCTCCTAGGACCAGATTCCAGGAAATCGACACGTATTTCTGCTTTTATCGGTCGGTTTCCTATGACGAATCCTAACAGTGGTATCAGAGGGGGCTTTTGGTCCGTGGAAATCTTTAACTTGGCGGATCCCATGTTTTTAAATTGGAGATTTTTGTGGACGGGATTCTTTTGGTTTCGGATTTGTGATTTTGCCCGTTGAATTTTGCAAATGGAAAATTATCATGCATTAGGTTTATGCATGGTTTCATTTTCTATTTGTGATTTTGTTTCCTGAAAATTTTATTTTGCATATAGGTTTTATGCTAGATTTAATTTCCGATACTTGATTTTATTTCTTGGTGATTTAATTTCATGTTGCTTTTTTTTCTTGGGAACAAATCACGGACCGTTTCGGGAGGAAACAGGGGCAGCATCTGCTGCCTGCGGGGGTAGGCGCCACATGCAGCAGCCGCTGTCCACTGCTGTACACCTGCAGCATCACCGCGCTGCTACCCCGTGCAGCGGGCCGGGCCTAAATTTGGATTTGGTGGGATTTTTGGGCCTGACCGGATTTTAAATTTTAATTGGTTTTAAAAATTTGCATGTTTAAATTTTGGAAATTTTTATGCGCGTGTTTTATGAATGAAATTTATTTTTCATTCATGCGATATTAATTTTGGAAAAATTAATACAGTTAATTGAAATTGGTTCGGGTTTTCTTGGCATGATTACCTGGACGGCTAATTTTGGAATTCATGGTTTCCCAATGGATTAGGAGCAATTTTGCCTGGGTTGGAGGCCCAAAGCCCGCACGGGTTTAGAACCATGATTGGCCAAAATTTGGTGATTTCAAGATAATGGCTATGGACAAATGAAATCAGATTAATTCATGCATTTAACATGCTTATAAATTACATGTATTGGTTTACATGATGTATGATTAAATGTGTGGATGGATGTAAATGGGACTAATTTATGTTGGGTTGTAATATTCCTTTTTGGTTTTTACGGCCTGCGTGTCGTTTTCCTTTTATGTAATTTTATTATATATGTTTATTATGAAATTATGTAAGTAAGGAGCCGATTGGATTGGCGAGCCCAGAAGGATGAAGAGGCGGGCCACCTGATGGTGTTCTAGTATAGGTTTACTAGAATGATATTAGGATGTAAATTTTGGCCCGTTGCATTCCATTGTTTAATTTAATTATGCGGTATTTATTTGCATGTGCGAATGTCTGTCCAAATGCAATTTCACCCGCTTTTGCATCTAAGCCATTATTAAATGAATCTTATAACCAAAAGGTAATTACTAAGTCTCTTAAAAGTGCTTCCCTTATTCATAACCAACTCGAAGTGGGGATAGGCTAGCTGTAGACCAACCCTCGTTGGATGCACTGGAGTATCGTCATTTTTTATTTGGTTGGAGTATTGGTTACTCTAACACTTGGATGGAGGTTTGGACTTAGCGTGGGCAGTAGGATGTTCCTAGTCCTAAGCACAGATGGGTAAGTGCCAACAGACCCATCAAACCGAGAGTCCCTAGGTTGGGATTGGAAGGCGTTCCTACCTAAAAATTGGGGTATAGTTGTTCCAGGCCCTCGTCTGGCTATATCTTGATATAATATGGATCTCGGCCCATGAGCCCAACAACTCAGTTTAATTAATAACATGATTCATTACTAATTATAATATGGGAAGAACAGGTTAAGTCCTTTATTAACACTCGTAAATTTTTCTGTGTAGTAACCAATGGCTACGAATGATACTTTATCACAGCGATCTTTCTTGGAATGGGACAAGCTATCTGGCCCTAACTTTTGAGACTGGTCTATGAACTTGAGGAAAGTTCTAAGACAAGAGTCTAAGGAGTATGTGCTAGAAAAGCCTGTACCGGCTGTGCCAACGGGAAGTAATCCACCAGCTGCCCAGTTGGAGGAATACTTGGCACATGTAAAGGATAACCGGGACGTGACATGCCTGATGTTGGCTAGTATGGTTCCTGAATTGTAAAAGCAGTTCATGGATCATCAGGCCTTTTCTATGATAACAACTCTTAACGAGATGTTTTATGAGCAAGCTTATCAGGAAAGGTACCTGATCAACAAGGCATTCCACAGCTGTAAGATGGGGGCTGGGACATCTGTGAGTGCACATGTGCTCAAGATGAAGGGCTATCTAGATAATTTAGCCCATCTCAGAACACCTATATCACGGGGGCTGGCGGTTAACACGATCTTGGTTTCCTTAACAGATTCTTATGATCAATTCATCCTAAACTTTTACAAGCAAGGGATGGACCGTATTGTTAGTGAGCTGCATTGGATGCTTCAGCTCGCTGAACTGTCGATCAAGAAGACTCCGTCGGTACTTAAGGTTAACAAGGGGAAACCCCCTCTTGCTAAAGGCAAGGCAAAGGCCAAGGCCAAGGCTAAGCGAACCAAGACTAAAAAGGCTAAAGCCCAACCCAAGGCCCGTTCCAAGGATGTATGCTTTGGTTGTAAGCAGACTGGACATTGGAAAAGATCATGTCCCAAGCTTATGGGAGAGAAAAGGTAGACACAGGGCGTGTCTACATCAGGTATATATATCATAGACATTAACCTCTATTTCAACATCTTATGTATTGGATACTATATGTGGTTCTCACATTTGTTGTAATGTGCAGGGACCTAAGAACAGGAGATCACTGTGATCGGGACAAGTGGACTTGCGGGTCAGAAATTGAGCAAGGGTTACTGCCATAGAGATCAGCAGGACCATCTTATGATGCCTAGTAGATTAGTTTTGTTACTGAAACTATATTATTTTGTACCTGTTTTGTACAGGAATATTATTTCTGTTTCAGTTTTGGATATTTCTGGATGTACATTTCGTATTGGTAATAGTAAAAAGGGTTTATCTAGAAAAGAATTATTTTATGGAGCAGCTCTATTAAATAATGTCTTTTATATCCTGGATCTAAATGAAACAAATCATGTCTATAATATACATACGTAAAGGGTTAAGCCTAATGAACTTAATCCGGTTTACCTTTGGCATTTTCATTTAGGCCATATAAATGAGAAGCGCATAGCTAGGATTCACAAAGTTTGAATCCTAGGATCATTTGACATGGAGTCACTTAATATATACAAGTCTCGTTTACGAGGTAAAATGACTAAAGGGCCGCTAGCTTACTAGACCTAATACATTCAGATGTCTGTGGACCTATGAGCAAAGCAACCAGGGGTGAACATCTATACTTCATCTCCTTCATAGACAATTTTATCAGATATGGCTATGCCTATTTAATGAAATATTAGTCTGAGACCCTTGATAGGTTCAAGGGATTTAGGAATGAAGCACAGAACCCACTAGGCAGAAATATCAAAGCCATTCAGTTAAAGCGAGGTGGTGAGCATATAAACCTAGTGTATGACTCATTTCGAGTGGGCATGGGATAGTTCCATTACTCACTTCTCTAGGGACACCACAATGGAATGGGGTGTCCGAACGAAGGAATAGGACCCTGTTGGACATGGTCCGAACGATGAGTTATGCCTCTCTCCCAATAAGTTTTAAGGGATACGCTCTTGAGACAATGGCTCTCATTTTCAATTATACTCTGACTAAAGCTTTGGAAAAGACCCCATTTGGAATATAAATGGGCAGGGTGCCCAATGTGTCTTTCCTATGGATTTGGGGTTGTTATGCACAAGTCAAGAAATTGACTGTGAGCAAAACTAGAACCCAAAACCGACTAATGCCTGTTTGTGAGCTACCCTAATGGAAACCAAAGGGTATTACTTCTATAACCCCACCGAGAACAAGGTGTTCATGGCACAAAAGGGGGTCTTTCTTGAAAAAGGGTTTATTTCCAAGAAAGACAATGGGAGCGATTTTGAACTCAGGGAAGTTCAAAGCTCAGAAACTCCTGGAAAGGATAACTTGGAGACCAGGGTGAAGCTTCCAAAGGTGGAAGCACCAGCCCAGGTCACACAAGGACCTAAAAGGTCTGGTAGGAATCATTGGGAACCTGAGAAATATGGGTTTCTCATTTTCGATGATTACGCTCTTTTTGTCTTGGACGAAGAGGAGCTCAAAACCTACCAGTAGGCTATAGCTAGCCCACTGTCTGCCATGGTGGTGGATATGCAATCTATGTACAATAATCAGGTTTGGAACCTAGTTGATCCACCTCCAGGTGCCAAGGTAATAGGTTGCAAGTGGTGCTATAAGCTATAGGCTGACAATACCTTTAACGGTGTGTATAAGAGGTTTAGTGGGAGCATCGTAACTTTCCTGGTATTATATATGGACGGCATCCTTCTGATTGGAAGCGACATACCGACACTACAAGGGTCTTGTAATGGTTGAGCAATTGCTTCGCAATGAAGGACTTAGGCGATGGTGAGACGATCCTAGGGATCAGGAGCTACAAGGTTAGGCCCAATCAGCTTCTAAGCCTAAGTCAGGCTAAGTACATAGACATAGTTCTGAAAAGATTCAACATGGACCAGGCTAAGAAAGGTTTCTTGCCAATGGGTCGTGGGGTGAAACTTAGTAAGAAGAACTATCCTAAAACAAGGTAGGACAAGGAAACCATGGAGTTAGATCTATATGCTTCGGCTATAGGATCAATCAACTCCAAGCTATGTATGACACCTGATGTCGCCTTTGCACTAAGTATGATTAGCCGGATCCTGGGAGGATCACTAGAAGGCTGTCAAAGTAATCCTAAAGTACCTTAACTGGACGAAGGATAGCTTCTTGGTGTTTACAAGTCAGGAAGAGCTATCAGTTACTGGGTACAATGATACAAGCTTTCGGACCAACCAGGATGAATAACAATCATAGTCTAGGTATGTATTCATGCTAAATGGTGGTACTGTTGTTAGAGAGGTTCCAAGTAACCAACCATCATGGTTTCTATCACAGGAACTGAGTACATTGCAACGTGTGAAGCAGCTAGGGAAGCTGTGTGGTTAAAACAGTTTATCATAGAACTAGGGGTACTGGCTGCTATCTGGGAACTAGTTGATATCTTATGTGACAACGAGGGGCTGTTGCATAAGCTATGTGCCCCGGTCACAGATATACACGAAGCACGAACTGAGGAATTTTCACCAAATGCGAGAAATCACCGAGGGGGTGACATCTCATTACAAAGAATGGACACCAAGGACAATGTCGCAGATCTTTTGACCAGAACGCTTGGCTCTACCAATGCATGAAGGTTATACTAGATCTATAGGGATTAGACCCATGCCTAGTAGGTACTAGTGCAAGTGGGAGATTGTTGGAAATGCCCTAGTCCCGAGGCATTGGTACTTGTGTTTGTATAATACATTTGTACATTAATATGAACTTTATGTATTATACAATTTGTGCCAAGAGATAAAGGCATTAATCTATTTATTATATATCTTGTGCTATATTTTAAATAGAGTATCGAATGGACATATCCATAGCCATGTTGTCAAGTGTCATGCACTTGGCAGTAAGACTATGGAAAAGGAAAACGATATGGCCATAAAATCATCCGTAGTCTATTCCAATCATGGGAATGAATGGAACTAATGACTATTGTTAGCCTGGTTGTATGGCGGTGTCTTACCGGTAATAGAACATGGGATGTCAACCAGGTTAATGGGTAAATGCAAAAAGGGCATGGTACTAGATCGATCCACTTAACGAGAATCTACATGGTATAGTATCACAAATGATTCTCATGTAGTACTTGTATAAGTCCTTTGACCGGCCCATATGATGGTGCTGCATGTGAAGTGGCACAATTTGGTGTACAACTAACGGGCCTTTAAAAGGGTGCCAAGTATGGGAATGTTTGGGTGTGTTAGTGAACATAGCAGTGCTATGGATATGCAAAAGGGAATGTCACTCAGTGATTCACTGAGACGATATCACTGGCCTCTTGAAGAATGTTACTTATAAGTGTGCGGCCGATCCCAAACAAGATTGGATCTTATTTATGAGCATCACTTCATTCGGTATCAACTAAATGTCCGGACACATATAAAGGGTAATCAACCATGCCTCTATGTTGGACACCGATATCAGTGACATGGGACTTACAAGTTCAAACTACAAGGTTACGTATGGAGCAGACGGACTTGAATTGACCTCAAAAGTGACCAGTTTGTTGCCTGGAGTGTCTAAAATGCCCTGAAAACCAAGCAATCCATGATCCGAAACCCCCGGATAGGTCTCTCGAGTGATTTCTAGAGTTTAGGGTGCATGTCCAATTTTTCGATTTTTGCTCCGGCTTTCGCTAGAACTGGGCGGCTCTGGTTTCTTAGACCAGAGCCGGCCAGCTCTAGTGCACACTAGAGCTGGGTGGCTCTAGTGGGCTAGACAAGTTACCTTGCAAAACAAAGCAACTTGTCTCACCATAAGCAAGATATGGGCAACATCATAAAGTCAGGCGGCCAATAAATGCTAGATATGATATGTGAGAGGAGAGTATAAATAGAAAAAATAAAATCAGAGAGAGGGGGAGATTTTTACAATCTAAAGACAGAGAAAATCATCTCGAGAGGAAAAAAAAAGCAAAAGAGAGAAGAGAGGAAAGGAGACTGAGGAAGAGGAAAAGTAGAGTGAACCAAAGCGTCAAGATTAAAACCCTACATCATTCTAAAGATATTAAGATCATGTTCTAAGACCTTTGCTGATCAATCTGGGATGTATTCGGGTTGGTTTCGGTTTGCTTTGGATTGCTGCGGTTTTCGACCATTTAAGCTTCTAGCATCAATTCCAAGCTTTTTAATCTGTTCTTACATATCCAGTACACTGGAACAACACCAAGGTAAACTCTGAGAGGCCTTAAACCTGTTTGCATTGTGTTTTCTGCATGTTTTTCTTTGTTTTATATTTTCCGGAAAGCAGACTTAACCCATCATAGCGGTACTGCTGTGTTCTTCATGAACATAGCAGCACAGCTGTGATTGTGATGAACAGAGCCAGCCGGCTCTATTCCTCAAGGACATATTCCTGATCTGTCCCAATCGGCCGAAAAGAGTCTATTTTTCATTTTATGTCTTCTGTTTTGATATTTTTCGGCCTAAGAATATTTGTACGTCGTTTTAGCTTCGGTTTTCAGATTTCTGGACATATGAATATTGGTTTTTCAGTCTTTCTGAGTTTTATATTTCAGTTTTGCGATTGTTCGATCCGTTATGGATCCGTAGTTCAGCATCAGCGGACCCCCGAACATTATAAAATCTTAGGAAAATATTGAAAATAAGCAAAAATGGCGATTTTTCGAAAAAACGAGAAAATCAGTTTCGGGTCTGGGTATTAGAGCTGCCCTGCATGGGTTAGAGCCGCCCGGCTCTATTTTCTAGCCGTGTGGCTGTAGTTCCTAGAAAAGGAAGAATCGCGAAACAACCCATACGGACATCATTGCGCGATGCTGTTTTCGGATTCAAACTGTTTTTGGTGTGTTTACTGCTTTTTGGGCCTTAGATGTTTGTGAAATTAGGAAATCCCACACAAATGGAACCCCGAGTTTCGGGATAACAGACCTATAAAAGTGGAAATTTACATGAAACCGGACTAAATGGTTTTCAAAAATTGATTTTTCAGCACAAAAATTATAGGGTGTTTCAAAACCGTTTTCCAGGTCTAACTGGTTCGACCGATCGGGTCGATCCGGTTATCCTCTAAATGCATGCCCCCTTTCCCAAATCCCAATTCTGTCCTGGTTTGAGTCCTATTTGTGTTTATAATATAAACTGTGCTAACCCTTTGTTTTGCAACATTTATCTTCACTTTATTATTTTTCCTGAAATTAATAGACTATTCCGTGTAAACTAGGCGATTGTATTTTTAGATCTTCGTGTATTCTAGGTGATTGTAAATGTGAGGATGAGAGTTTTTATTTTTATTCAATTTGGTTATATAAGCGACCTCTATTATTCTTTTGTATGATTGTGTGGATGATTTAATTTCTTGTAATTTTATTATATCATTTGCTTGAGCTTCGGGCTAGTAAAAATAAACAAATCAAAATAGAGAAAGATAATAAAATTGAATAAATATGGTTTTATAAATAATAAACGAATACAAGCTTGAGGTTAAGTAGGTAAGTTGCCCGAACCCTGAATCTCTGGATTAGGTATAGTAGTCTAGGCTCGATAGGGAGCTGTACCGAAATTTCCTAGATAAGCTGATCCGGGTGGCGACTCTGTCACTAATATCGAAATTGAGTTTTTGAGATCTTTAAGTAATAAAATGGGAAAACTTTTTCTCCAAAATAGAATTTCAAAATAAACAAACAATTTTCCCTAAAGCAAGATAAACAAAAATCCATTTCTTCCAAAACATCGAGCGAAACCTGTTTTCTGAAAACCCCCCGGTTCGCTTCGCCGTGTCCCGTTGAAAAAAGGTCATCCGCTCACACATATCATCACTAGAAGGATGACGGGACAAGTTGTCACGACGCCATTTCGGTCGATCTTTGTTCATCTTAAATTTGTTAATTAAAAAAAAAAACTCGCTGGGGTGAAAATCGAAAAGGTACCTCAGGCAAAAGTTAGAGCAGCTCGCTAGGCTGAAAACCCACATTGGGCAACCCAAGCAAAAGTTAGAGCACTTCCAGATTCATAAATCACAGGGGTAGAAGGGTAGAACTTCTCCACCGTTTCCCCACAGGAATCCTTACGACATTTCCCCAGCGAGATCCTCCACATTACTCTCCAGCGGAACATTCACAAGGGACACTATTATCCTTTCCCCAGCAGATGTCACACATCCCCAGCAGTCATCCCATTTCCTCAGCAGTCCTCATATGTCTTTAATAAAGAAAAGCTTTGTGCAAAGAGTGTCTTCCACCAGGCAGGGGCAGAGCATACCTTCCCCAACAGAAAGGAGAAACATCAATATTGAACAAACAACAAGAAATGCATCCCTTAGGGTCCACGTGCACATGCATTATCATGCATACATACACAACATACATAGAGCATTCATCCCACGCTAGTCTTCATTCTTGATCGAAAGGGCAAAAATTTTTGTTCAAAATCTCTCAATCAAGGAATGAAGACTCGCGATTTCAAATGCAGGAATTCATCATCACCGTCTTAGACACAGACAAACCCCCAGCAGATCCACCTCGGGTAACATAGACCTGGTATCGACCCAGATCAGCTTCATTCCAGAGCCCGCAGCAGATCCACCTCGGGTGACATAGACCTGGTATCAGCCTTGATCGGCTTCATTCTAGATCCATCAGCGGATCCACCTCGGGTAACATAGACCCAATATCGGTCCAGATCGGCTTCATTCCACTTCCCCAGCAGATCCGCCTCTGGTAACATAGACCCAGTATCAGCCTAGATCGACTTTAATCCAGATCCATCAACCTCGCCTTGGGTAACCTAGACCCGCTATCTGCTTGTTTCATCTCCAGCATCACCTCGGGTAACATAAACCCGGTATCAGCTGATTTCATCATCAATCTCGCCTCAGGTAACCTAGACCCGGTATCAGCTTATTTCATCACCAACCTCGCCTCGGGTAACATAAACCTGGTATCGGCTTATTTCATCATCTGCTTCGCCTTGGGTAACCTAGACCTGTATCGGCTTATTCCATCCAATCAACTCAGTGCATTATCACGACAGTGAGACTTCAATAAGTCAGTGCATGTTTCTTTCTTGCGTCTGCGGTGCTTCAATTCGCGATCTTAAATTCATCACCTCTGGTATTTTAAACTTGGAGTCGGGTATCGAATCTGATCATGCGAGGGGTAGCTGCAAGCGCCAGAATTTTCTAGAAAAAAAGTGCCACGACTGTAATTACAGTCATAGGGCTGTATTACAGTCGTACGATTGTATTATTGGAGCAGGTACAACAGCCCATACCTTGTGAAATAAAAAATTTTGGATTGATGGGAGGGGCAATTAATGGCCGAATTCTGCAGCAAGAAACTAGGAAATAAAAGGGAAGGAGAGAGGAATGAGAAGGGACTTTTTGATCTTTGAAGAGTTTGGCAGAAATTGAGAGAAAATTGGAGGAAAAGAGAGAAAAAGGAGAGAAAAAGTGAAAACCAAACCAAGCCATCCTTTTCTCCTCTTTTTCTTTTGATTCTTAAGTGTTAAAGTTTAAAACTTAATAGAAATCATAGGTTAACAACTTGGCACTTCAAATTCAATCAATTTCAGACATTAAACTCTCTAAATCCATGACATTTTGGAGGATTTTGGACAACCCTTGAAACCTTTGCCTATAAGGAAAAAGAAGCAATTTGGAGGTGATTGGGCGTTTCCAGCAGTCAATCCTATGGTGGATCAGCGCCACAAAGGTAAACATACTTCAAACCTTCATTTTCTTGCTTTTTCTGGGTGATTTAATGTGTTTTTGTGAATAAAAACTCAGTTTTTGGGCTTGCTATTTCTGGAAATCAAGAACAGCCGTACGACTGTTCTTGTGGTGCAGAATAGTCATACCAGTGTTCTTGATTTCCCACGGCATTTAGTTTTATTTAAATAAAATTTTGGCGATTTTTAGCAAAAGGAAGGATTACAGTCACACGACTGTAACCTCCATCCAGAGGCCGAATTTCCAGATTAATTAATGAAAATTCTCAAAAATCATAAAAATTTAGAAAAATCAAGAAATCATCAAAAATGAATTTTGATGTGTGCATTCACAACCTTAGATTTACTTTTTGATGTTATTACATTTAGAACAACGCAACGACAGAGACCCGATTCTCCCGAAAACCAACCCACCTCACATGTTAAAATAAACTTGAAAAAGAAAAAAATGTTTTCAAAATGATTTTCTCATAAGACAAAAATATAGGGACGTTTCAAAAATGTATTCCAGGTCTAATCAGGCCGGCTAGTCGAGCCAACTCGGTTATCCCTCAATCGTATGCCCACGAACTCCTTAAAATCCCATTCTGTCTAATTTGAGTCCTATTTGTGGTGTGACGTAAATTATGCTGACCGTCTGTTTTGTAGCTTTTAGTTTATTTTTAATGTAATTAATAGTTTAACCCGTGTATTTTAGGCGGTTGTAAATTTTTAAATTATCGTGTATTTTACGCGTTTATAAAGTGAGGTCGAGAGTTTTTATTTTTATTCCATCGGGTTATAATAATTTAATTATTTATTGCTTTATTTTATTTGTATGTGTATGCTGCATGCTTTTTATTAATAAAAAGGGATTTAGAATTATAAAATCTCATCTATGAACATTGGCCAAATATTATTTTGATTAGACACAAAATAAGGGACTTGTCCGAACCTAGATCTTTGGAAGATGTAGCTGCCTTCGCTCGGTTCATCTACACTGCAATTTCCCAATTGAGCTAAGCCGAGTGGCGACTCCTACACTATCTATCAAGACTTAGGTCTCGGTTCTTTTATGAATTAACTTAATTTTCCCGAAATCGAATTTCCATTTAAAAACCCTACGCGAGGGAGGGTTGCCCGATATCGAGGCTTCCTTCCGAGAGAGTCCGCGTTCCATCGAAAATGTCATCCGCTCACAACTGCAGTGGCTTGCTAGAGCTCGGCTACAGTCTATGGGCCATAGACCCACTACCAACATAAAGATAGGCCCATAGGATCATACACATAGAATGTCTGATTTTGAACTAGTCGGATCACCTGTATACTTAGAGTATACTAATTGAAGAGATAAATATTAATAAATTAAATTAAGGATCAATTGGATTGGTCACTATAATTTAATTGATATATATTTATATTTTATTGGGTTGTACAAAGTTGATTTAAATAAATTAACTTGTGAATAAATTTCCTGGTGGAAATTTTATACATATATAGGTTTATTTGTATTTGTTTCTAATCAAATCATAAATTAATTTGTTAGGTTAATTCCAATTGGCAAATCTATTTAATTTAAATGACATGTATCTTATCTAATATGGTATTATGTAAATACATACATGGAAATTAAATTAGAATTGATTAGGAAGTAAACCTCATGAATTAATTAGGATTTATGGAATTATGGCATTAATTCCATTTATAGAAACAAAGTTAAATCACCCCAATAATAAAGGCCATCATTTAAAGCTAAAATGTAGATTTCCCTTAAGGGGAATTTCGGCCATATGGGTTTTATGGAGCTAAAAATTTCGGCCATGGTAATGGATTCTTCCTATTCTCTTTTGATTCGCCACTAGCATAGGTTCAACTCGATAAGTGTTCGTGTACGTGAGAGTGGAGGGAATCGGTTTCGATCTCTCTAGCCATCTCTTAAAGAGATTTTCTAGTGAGAATATACTCTTTCTCCATTTTGTTTTGTTGTTTTCAATTTCCATAACAATTGCTCGTGGGTATGGATTTGAGGAAATCAACGCGTATTTTTGCTTTATCGGTTGATTTTCGGTGAAAAATCCCAACAATTATGAGATATGGCAGATGGATGTTACGATCGCTTTTCTGAATGGAAAGCTACTTGAGGATGTGTACATGACACAACCTGAGGGTATCGATCCAAAGTATCCTAACCTGGTATGCAAGCTTCAGAGGTCCATTTATGGATTAAAGCAAGCTTCTCGGAGTTGGAACCTAAGATTCAACGAGGCTATTAAAGAATATGGCTTTATACAGAATCCAGATGAGCCCTGTGTGTACAAGATGGTTAGTGGGAGTGTATCTACATTCTTGGTCCTATACGTAGATGACATCCATCTCATTAGAAGCGACATACCAACACTGCAAAGGGTTAAGTAGTGGTTAAGTAAGTGCTTCGCAATGAAGGACTGAGGAGAAGCTGAGATGATCTTAGGGATCAGGATCTATAGGGATAGATCCTATCGGCTTCTGGGCCTAAGTTAGGCCTCTTACATAGACAAAGTTCTGAAAAGGTTTGGCATGGTTAAGGCAAAGTCTTACCTATGTGTCATGGGCTCAAGCTAAATATGAACAATGGTCTTAAGATGAAGGAAGACCGGGAGAAGATGCTGAAGATCCCATATGCTTCAGCTATAGGATCCATCATGTACTCCATGTTATGTACGAGACCTGATGTCGCTTTTACACTAAGTATGACTAGCCGATACCAGTCAGATCCTGGGGAGGATCACTAGACGGCAGTCCAGGAAGTCCTTAAGTACCTTAACAGGACTAAGGATAGCTTCTTAGTATATGGAGGTCAAAAAGAGCTATCATTGTCAGAGTAGACTGATGCAAGCTTGGAGATCGATCAGGACGAAAACCAGTTGTAGTCTGGTTATGTCTTCCTATTAAATGGTGGGGCCATCAGTTGGAGGAGCTTGAAATAGCCCACCATCACCGATTCTACCACAGAAGCTGAGTACATTGCTGTATGTGAAGCTGCAAAGGAAGCTGTTTGGATAAAGAAGTTCATCATTGAGTTAGGAGTAGTTACAACTATCCTAGACCCAATGAATGTCTTCTGTGACAACAACAGGGCCATCGCACAAGCTAAGGAGCCTCGGTCACATAAGAATTCCAAACACATACTCAGGAAGTTTCACCTCATCAGAGAGATCATAGACAGAGGAGTCATTTCACTACAAAGAGTTGACACCGGGAACAATGTCGTAGATCCATTGATCAAGGCGCTGCCAGAGGCACAGCATGAGGGTTATACTAGATTTATAGGATTAGGGCAATGCCTAGTTAGAATTAGTGTAAGTGGGAGATTGCTGGTGTGCCCTAGTCCAAATGGCATTGGTTCTTGTATTGTACTATACTTTATATTTGGATATTTTGTATTATACATTTTGTGTTGAAATAAAGGCATGAATCTATTTATTCATATCTTGTGCTACTTGTAAATAGAGTATCCAATGATTATAACCATACTAAAGTAAACCAATGTAGGTCATTGGATTATGAGACCTTTTAGTAGAGTTAAAGTCATAATCATAAAGATATCCCTAGTTTGTTCTAATCATGGGAATGAATGGAACCAAAGGCTAGAATATCCTTGACTAGATGGCGGCGTCTCACTGGCCATTGGGCATGGAATGTCAGTCAATGATATGTACATATTGGGTTGCATGGTACTGGATCGATCTGCCAAGAGAACACCACATGGTCCGATCGTCATATATGTTTCTCAGGTAGGTCTTACTATTATCCTTAGACCCGATGTTCACTGTAACATAACATGGGATCTCATACACTTTGATATATGCCTAACGGGATCGTAACAGGGTGTCAAGTATGGGTACGTTGGGTGGGATAGTGAACATGTTGATGTTGATAGTGAAGTTGACAAAATTGGCACTCAGCATCCCCTAAGATGACATCATTGGCCACTTGATGAGTGGGACAGACAAGTGTATGGCCATACCTAAATAAGTTGGGATACTTATTCGTTAGGTTCAGTCCACTCGGTATCAAGAGATAAATAAGCATATAAGGGGATGATAGGGCCATGCCTCTTGCTTATATATCGATGTCAGTTGGCAAAGGATATACGAGATCACTACCGGGTTATGTTTCACATTACACTACTAGTCTCCATCTTAATTGGGGGCTATAACGGTTTGCTAGAACCCACTTACAGTCTGTGGGCTTTAGGCTGACGGACCCACAAGATCGTACATATAGAATGACCGAACGTTGACAAATCGGAATTGGAACGGAAACCAAATTAATTGAATTATCGACATTAGGTAATGTCATAATTAATTCAATATATATTAAGGGGGAAATCAATTTTATTTGGTTAATTAATTATACACAGTAAATAATTAATTAAATAAAGTAAAATTTCCTTGGTGGAAATATAAATACAAAAGGTGTATTTATTTAGGTTGGTTTTAATTTAACTTTGGGATATATTAATTTGATAAAATTATATTTAATTGTGTCAATTGGAATTTTATAATAAGGTTTTATTTAATTCTAATTGTACAAGCTAAATTAATTTAATCAATTTAAATAACCTATAGTTTAATTAAAATCCTAGTAGGCTAAGGAGTATACTAAGGAGAATATAAAGGGAAGCCTTAACCTAATTTCTTCCTAACCCTAACCCTAGCAAAAGGAATTTGGCCAACCTAATAAAAATCACAGCAGCCCCTTTCCTAGCTATCTCTTGGTTTTCGTTCAATCCATTCGCTAGCACGAGTCCCGTTCGAAAATCGTTCATGTACCGGATTATGGAGGAAACGCGTTTGGGTTTCTACAGCAGTCTCTAGAGGAAATAGTTAAGGTGAGAAAATTTATTTTTCTCTATTCTTGATTTCATTCTATTAATCTACATGTATCTTGGGCTTTGGAATCGAGAAAAATTTTAATCTATATTCCGCCTTGCATTTAATTTTTCTCGTGACGATTCCCTACATCCATTAACTGGTGTTTTACTTAAGCATGTTGGTAATGTTCTCCAGGTAATAAGACCTTGAGTAGGGAAAGAACACTAGTTGTAAAGCTATCACTAGTCTGTTAAAGTCATAGAAATGATTTTCACTAAAGACTAGCATGTGTCTTGATTGTATGGTGGTGTCTTACCGACCATTGGACATGGGTACATGTTAGGTTACATGGTACTAAATCGATCTACTATGAGAACACCATATGGTTCCTATGTCATAGGTGGTTCTCTGGTAGTACTTATATTGAATATTGTGACCTGATATTCCTACAGACCTAGGTGCTAGCTCACATACTTTGATGTATGCCTAACGGGCCTTTAACAGGGTGCCAAGTATGGGTAAGGTTGGGTATGCCAGTGATCATGCTAGGAATGTGAGTGATGTGATGGGACTTGCCTCTCTTTTAATTAAGAGTAGATATCACTGGCGTCTGGATGAGTGAGACTGAGAAGAGCATGGCCACGCCTAAGTAAGGCAATCATTGGATGATTAGTTAGTTGAGTTTTTTCAGTTTACTTGGAATCAAGGAATATTTATGCAGCTCAAGGGGGTGACATTGCCATGGCTCTTACAAGACACTGATATCATTGGCAGAGGAAATATAAGTTGCTATAGGGTTTATGCCTCGCACAAGATGTTAGTGTATGCCCTAGTCCCAAGGCATTACATCTCATTTGTATTATCAATTATGGTTCATATGTTATACATTAGTGTGTTATTAATAAAGGAATAATTTGTTTTATGAATTTCTTTTGCATTTAATAGTAGCAAAGTATTCATTAATTATGTTTGTACTCATGATTGTTGGTAACGTTCTTCGGGCAGTATGACCATGTGTAATGAATCAAACATAGTTATAAATCTATCCCTAGTCTGTTAGAATTATGGAAAAAATAATAACTAAAGACTAGTATGTGGCTTGATTGTATGGTGGTGTCTTACCGATCATTGGACATGGATTGTCAATCAAGGACATGGGTATATGTTAGGTTACGTGGTACTACATCAATAGGTGGTGACATGAAAACACCACATGGTACCTATGTCATATATTCCTATAGACCTAGATGTGAGCTCGCATGCTTTGACATATGCCTAATGGGCCTGTAACAAGGTGCCAAGTATGAGTACGGTTAGGTATGTCAGTGACCATTGTAGGACTAGTAGGGATGTGACGGGATATGCCACTTTGTTAACTCAGAGCCAATATCACCAGCCACTTGATGAATAGGACTGATAAGAGTGTAGCCACACCCAAGTAAGCAACAACGCTTATGTGTGAACTTCAGTCTACTCGAAATCAAGGAATGTCCATGTAGCTATAGAGAGTGACATTGCCATGCCTTTTGCAAGATATCAATATCACTAGCAGAGGATGTATAAGTTACTATAGGGTTTATGCCTCACATTAGACTGATGTCTTCATCTCATTTGGATAGTTGTTATGGTTTGCTAGAGCCTACTTGCAGATTATAGGCTTTAAGGTTTAGGTGCACTGCAAACATAAGACAAACCCACAAGGACGCACACAAAGATATCTGAACGAAATAATTACAGACTTGATATAAATTAGTTATATATTATATGGAGCTTTATGTTAATTGTATTTGTAGACTTTTTGGTAAAGTCAAATCAATACAATCAATTTTTGGAGAAATCATATTTCAACCGATTAATTTAATTAGATGGTGTAATTAACAAATTAGATGAAACAATCTCTTAATAAAAATATATGCATTATATTTATTATTAAGAGAGAGATTAATTAAATTGAGGATTAGTTATATTTAATTAATTGAGTTTAATTTGTGAAATTGAGTGTTATCATGTGGATATGATTTAATTTAATTGAATTAAAATTAAACTAATTAAATTCAAATAATGGCAAATTACAACAAAAAAAATCTTGTGGTTTTATTTTTTTGTAAATAAAGGATTGTGGTTTTTTTTTTTTTTTTGTTAAAAAATAAGGATTGTGTTTTAAAATATTAACAAAAAAAAGGACAACTAAAATTAAATCATGATATTACATAGGGTATTCTTGTCCATTTTGAACTCAAAATTTTCAAGTTGGTTAATAAAAATAAAATAGACATTAATGATAAATTTTGAAATTTTTTGAAAAGCACAAATATTTTTCTAAATTAAATAATGATAATAAATTTAAAAAAAATCACAACAAATTGAAAAATCTTCGAAAAATATTCAAATCTTGATATAAAATTCTTAAATAATATGCATAAATTATTGGTATGTTAAATAACAAAAAAAAAACCCTCCACTATATCATCATTTTTAACGGAAAAATGTTAGTTGTCCTTTTTTTGTTAACATTTTAAAACACAATCCTCATTTTTAACCAAAAAAAAAAAAAAACCACAGTCCTTTATTTGCAAAAAAGTGAAACCATAAGGTTTTTTTTTCCTAATTTGCCCTTAAAAATAACACATAAACCTAATTTAATTAAAAGCTTTAATTTTATACTAGGGTATAAATAAGAAAATATTTCTCCTCCCACCCTAATGAAAATTTCAACCACCAAACCCTAGTTTGAGAGAGAGGGATTCGGCGAAGGGGTAGCAAGGATGTAGAGTCTCCATTCGTTCCATCTCTAAAAGGAGTTCTGTTCGTACAATGTCTATGTCTATGAGGGTGGAGGAACTTCACAGAAAGCAAGTTATCTAATTCAATTTCATTGTGTGGGGACAACATAGGTGAGATTGTTATTTCAGTTTTGTTATTTCCATGTTTATTTCCATAATCTGACCAATTTGTTCCTGGAAAGGATTTGAGTGCGAAACAAAATCACTTTCGCTGCGATTTTAAAGTTTTGTTTTGCACCGGGAGAATCCCTACATAAGATTGATGTATTCATCTTATTTGGATACCTATAACGGTTTGTTAGAACACACTTACAGCTTGTGGCTCTTAAGGTATTAGGCCCACTGCCAATATAAGATGAACCCACAGGATCGCACATAAAGATGTCTGAACGAGATTGTCACAGACTTAATTATGATATATATATATATATATATATATTATATTTAATATGGAGCTTGATGTTAATTATCTTTATAAATCTTATGGTAAAGTCAAGATTAATATAATTAACTAAGGGAAAAATTTTATTTCAACCTATTGATTTAATTACTTGGTGTAATTAATTAAATGGATGAAATAATCTCTTAAAATATAAATACATGGTTGATATTTATAATTAAGAGAAGTATTAATTAAATTGAGGTCTAGTTAACTTAATTAATTGATTTCAATATATGCAATTGGATTTTATCATATGGTTTTAACCTAATTAAATTAAATTAAACTAATTATTTTGAATTAACAATTAAACCTAATATTTTATACATAGGCATAAAAGGATAATTTTCTCCCTAGAACCCTAAGGGGAATTTTGGCCACCACACTTAAGGGAGAGGGTTTCAGCTAAGACAGAGAGACTGGAGTCGAGCTCCATTTTCGGTTTCGTGCTAGCACACTATCATGTTCGGTAGGAATCCATGTACAGGATTGTCGAAATACTGCAAGCAAGTATTTAATTCAATTTCTATTGGGGGACAACATAGGTATAATTTAAATCGCTTTCTGGTTGAGTCTTATTGGTTCTTATTCCATAATCTATTCAATTTGTTCCTGAACAGATTTGAGTGCAATGCTTGGTCTCTTCCAATGCAATTTAAATTTCAGTTTTTCATCGGGAGAATCCTAACACATTAATATCCATTTCGGTTATGATACATTTATGTTTATACATACATTCTTACAATAAGGGATTGGTGGAGCTCTGCTCAAATTTCTAGTCATTACTTTCTTCTTGATCAAGAACTATTCTTTTGTGGACAACAGGGCAGTTGCAAAAAGAGAATGTTCCACATAATCTAATTCCTCACAAGATTGAATCGTTTTAGATTCTCTTTAACATTGTTGCTTCATTTTTAGAATATTATTTTCATTGGCCTTTATCTTTTTCAGACCTTCTCCGGCAACATGCCTTCTCTCGGTATTCTGCTTTCATCCTTGGATGCTTATAACATTGGAAAGTTTTATGGTTTTTCACTCATTGATGGAGTAAGCAGTGCTCGAGAACTTATACAATGGACTCGGTCCATGCGGACTTTCCTAATGAAACTAACACATAGTGTTTTTTTATTTCCATAACAAGCTTTTTACTTTTCCAATACTCATGTTGCTTATGTGTTAGTGTTTTATTAGAAGGGTCCATATGTACTGGGTCCACTAGAAAATTTCTCATGGTGCTCTAATTTTTGTTACTAGAATATTTGGAGATGGATATTTGATAAGCATTCATATTTTATTAGTTTATCTTAAAAAGTTCCAACTTGATCTTGTTGATGTACTGTACATTGTATTGAATTGTACTGAATGCATAATTAGATTTTAATTATCTCAAATCCATCATTGTTAAGAACATTAAACATATTTCATACATATTGCTTGTTTGTATCATCAACAATGGTCTCTCTATGTTTTGGAGTTGCTGAAACTTTCTAATATGAGTTGAATCTAAGATTTTCTCTGCTATTATTTTGAATAAACATATTCATAGTAGAAATGAGAGGAGGCAGCTTTCGGCAACTTATATTATTAATCTATTAACTACCAATCGCCAACTTATATTTGTTTTATTAACATTTTAACTACTGTTTCAAACATCACTGGATAAAACATATTGATATATATTAAAAAAAATAAGATGATGGGTGATGTTTCAATGGTCTAAGCTTTTGATAAAAGCAGGCAAACCCATAAAGTTTACCTAATTTGTTAGTGTATAATTAAACTATATACATTAATTAAAAAATTTATAACTAAATGTTGCTTTCTTTAATTAGTTAATTCTGCATATATGTTTAATTACATCCCATACGATTAGGCCAATGTCGAATATATTGTCTACTATTGTAATTTGACCTTAGAGATATAGTTGCTCCAATAGCTATCTTATAGCTTGGTATGCATCCGTCTACATATCAACATTATGCATTACTAATCCTACTTAATTTTTAAAATTAAAAAGTCATAGCTAAAATTGCACTACTTACTGTCGTATGGCAACATGATTGGCATTTTTTTATTGGCATTTCATATTGCATTATCTGCTGTTTTATTTTTCTGTGGTAACTGTTTGCTATATGTCTCATAAGTGCTTGTTGGTTGTCTATTTTCTAGTGCGCTCCTTATGATAAGCCTATTTTCTACGTTGATTTGTCTTTTATGCTACTTGTGTTATGTCATTGTTTTGTTATGTCTGCTGCTAAAAGCTTTTCGTTCTTAGCTTAACTGCTTCTGTTTTTAGTTCTTGATTGATTCAACTAGTTTATGAGCTTTGTTTTTTTTAATGCTTAGGTATGATGAAACAAATGGAGAGGAACAACAAGGACAATTGAAATGGAGCATGAAAGGTATTTGTGTACATAAGATGACGATGATATGGATCTTTTTGGTCAAAGTTCTTAGAACTTTTGGGTAGAACTAAGGTCAATTCTTTTTGGTAGAAGTAAGGTAAACAATGGATCTTTTTTGTCAAGTTCTTAGAACTTTTAAGTAAAACTAAGGTTAACAATTGGTTAGAAATTAATTTGGTATAATGGATTCTATTATCGACTTATTTATGCATGAAATGGAGTATTTTCTATTACATGTGATTTTTGTAATGGAGTTTCTATTTTGGATGGAATATGAATAACAGGGAATGGTATATATATATATATATAGAAAATGTATATATGCATTAATTACATTTTGAACCAGTGTTATGTTAGCTATCGATATTGGGTACCATGTGTTGCATTGGCTTCAAAAACCATTGTAGAAAAAATATAAAAAAATTGTTGCAATAGGTGAAATAACCATTGCATTTGGTTGTAAAATTTGAGAGCAGACCGTTGCATTAGACATATTTAACGGTTTCCATAGAACTAATCGACAGTTAAAAAAATGATATGAACTATTGCATCAGAAAGATGTGATTATTGCATTAGGCCTAATGCAATGGTAAAAAAGAAAAGATATTCAACTTTTGTATTAGACAGAACTAACCATTGCATTAGACCTAATGTAACATGATTATTAGTAATGGTTGGAGTTTAGCTAATGTAATGGTTAAACCACCTATTGCAACAGTTAAAAAATGTTGCGTTTGGTCTTTTATGTAGTAGTGTGGATTGAAGAATTAGAATTTTAATATTAGATTTTTGGCATTTTCTTGTTCATTTCCAAAACCAAATCCACACAGATGTATGGATAGCCATATGGCTGTTGTCTTGTACCTATACGGCTATAGTTCTATAATCATACTTTTTTCTTTTAATTATTATCATGCATATCATATCATTTTTGCCCTATATTGAATTTTGAAAGCATATGATAGGCCAGTGCAACGATAGAGATTTTCATCCCTTTAAAACCGAGCCATCCTTGTGTGTATGAATGTTGAAATCTAGATAAAATGTTTTGTAAAATTTTTTTCAAATTGAAATTTAGCGTTTTAAAATATTTGCCAGGTTTAGCCAGTTAAACTTGGCGGGTTCCTTTTGATTCCTGTGTGTATATATTTATTTATGTAATAACCTTTGTTTTGTAGTTAGATGTATGTTAGTTTTTATTTTTAGATCCTTATATATTAGGAGAATGTAAATATTAGAGTTTCGTGTATATAGGCTTTTGTACCCCTATCCTCTTTTATATAAATGTATCCCCTAGGTTAGATTATTCAATTGGATTGTAATAATTTACTTCTCTGAATTTATTTAATTTTAGAATTTATTTACAACTTTCCCATATGAGCATACAGATAAAATCATATTAAAATGAACCATATAAATATAAAAGAGAAGGAGATAGAACTGTTAAATTAATTTGAATAAAAAAGAAATATGTAATTTGTCCAGATTCAAATCTCGAACTAAAGGATATAGAGATTCCTATTCAGCTCGGCTATACTGCAATTTTCCGGTGGAGTTGAACTAGATGGTGACTCATATCACTTTTAGTGAGAGTGTTCAGTTTCGTTCGTTTTCTTACTATCATTTTATAGAACCCATTTTTATTTCACCAAAATCCAAGCCCGACCTCATGACTTATCGCTCTAAAAGAAATCCACTCACAAACTCTCTATGATGCATGGGAGAGGTTCAAGAAATCATTGAGGAAGTATCCACATCAACGCTTCCCCAAATGGCAACAAGTAAGTATCTTCTACAATGGCTTAACTCCCGCTAATTGCGCTATAATCAATTCTACTGTTGGTAGAACTCTATTAAAAAATCAGACTAAGGCATATGATCTAACTAGAGAACTTGATGAAAGAAGTTCACATTAGGCCGCTAAAAAACCTAGGTGGGAAAAGATCAGGTAAGTATGCCGTGGAAGCTCCTATCAATTCTTAAATCTTGGAGCTAAACTGAAAGCTAGATATGTTAATGTTGAATACACAACCTAGTCAATCAAGTCAAACTTATTCCTATGAGAAGAATGTTGAATGTCAAGCTGGGAATTCATTTGTAGGAGAACCAGTTGCTTCAAATTTCCATCTCCAACTTCAATAGGCAACAAAACAATCTCTTTTTCAATACCTACAGTCCAAGGTGAAGGAATCATTCTAATTCTTCATGGTGAAATCAACATCATGCTCAAAGGCCACCACCCAGATTTCAACCGCAAGAAAAGAAGAATGATTCTGAGGATAAAATGATGAAAATGGAAGGGAGGTTGATCAGTACTTAATCATGATACAAGAACATCAAGACACAAATGAATCAAATCACTAAGCTTTTGTCAAAGCAACAGAAGAGAACTCTACCGAGCAATACATAAGCTAATCCTAAGGAACAAGCTATGACTATCATTCTTAGAAGTGGGAAAGAAGTAGAGGCAGCTCCTTTGAGAAATCCTCAAAACGTAGAGAAAGATAAGAAGGAGAAAGAGGTACAAAAGCCAAACTCTATAGCTGAAATTTCGGCCCCTCTGAAACTTTTTGTTGATCCAAATGTGCAACCTTCTAAATGTTCAATTCTTTTTCCTCAAAGGTTGTACAAGGAAAAATTAAATAAACAATTCTTTAAATTTTTAGATGTTTTAAAAAGTTTCATATTAATATTCCTTTTACTAAAGCTTTAGAACATATGCCATCTTATGCAAAATATTTAAAGACATCTTAACCAAGAAAAGAAAATTGGAGGATAATGAAACTGTGAAATTAACTAAGGGCTGTTCTACAATCCTATTATTAAAACTACCAATTAAGTTGAAAGACCTAGGTAGCTTTACTATACCGTACCCTATAGGTGGTTCATATTTTTATAAGGCACTTTGCTATTTAAGAGCTAGTATAAATTTGATTCCTTTATCTAGTTTTAGAATATTAGGATTAGGAGAATCGAAACGAACAAATGTCTATCTACAACTTGTTGATCATTTTATTAAATACCTTGGTGGAATCATAGAGAATGTTTTGGTTAAATTTGATAAGTTCATCTTCCTCGCAGATTTTGTTGTGTTAGATATGGAGGAAAATGAATGTATCCCTATTATCTTTGGTCATCATTTTCTAGCAACCGTAATAACCATTATTGATTTTCAAAATTTAACTCTCCGGTTGTAATATAAGGAAGTAGTTTTTAATGTCTGTGATTCCATGAAATAGCTTGATACTTATTTTGAAACTTGCAATGTTATTGAAATTACTGATGTTGCTACTAGAAATAATTTTTAGGAAGAATCAATTTCTAACCCATTAGAAACGATATTGATTAATGGCATAGGCTTGAACAAAGAGGAAGTAGTGGTTGATCAAAATACGAACATTAGTTAATGATAACTCATTCTCATATAGGTGTTTTTAGGTTTATTAAAACTTGTGTTTTTATTTATTTTCACATTTTTAGTGTTAATTTTATTATTTACTTAGTTAATTTGTATATTTTATTTATTTGTTCTTATTAGTGTTATTTTTCTCTTTTAGGTGTTATGTAGTAGATTTTTGACTAATTAGGAGTTTTGCTAGAAGAAGGACTGTTGCAAGCTGAACTTTGGTCGCATCTTCGAGATAGTTGAAGGTTTTTTGAGCTTCTAAGTTGTTTTGCAAAATTGTACACCAATCCATTAGCTTTTCAGCACATCTTAAATCGAGCCAAACGAAGTTGTATCGAAAAAGTTAGTTTAGGTTTTCTATAGCTGGTGCTGGTCCTATGGGTCAACCTATTTTATTGACTTTTTCTCCTTTAATTTGGGTCTTCCTAATTCACTTAGAAGACTTAGGGTTGGAGTGGTTTATTTTTGGGAATTCTTATTCTAGAAAGACTGTTTCAGTCAAGGAGTTTTAGTTTAGGGGAGTTGGGTGTCTTTTAGTAGTTTTTCTCATTATTGGGTTAGGAGCCCCAGTTTTTCTTAATTAAGGAATCTTTATTCTTTAAGGAAGGGGATCAATTTTTCAAGCACGTTGGAGAGAGCACGTTTGGGTGAATTCTCTACAGCTTTTGTGAAGACGTCTACACCGACTTAAAGTTTTTCTTTTCTCTTTCATGTTTCTCTTTATCTATACTTTTTGCGTTTTAGATACCATGTGTAGCTAAACTTTCTTATTTAGGATGTTGATGTAGTACAATTCGTTTGGTTAATGAAAGTATTGTAGTTTTCTTACTTTATTCGTGCAATTTCTGTTATCTTACTTATTGCTTGCTTTTGTCTAGCCATCAATTGCATGTTGATAGATTGAAATAGTATAGAGTACTGGGAGGGAATACTATTGAAATTGGAACTAAGATAATTGGTATATAAATTAAGGTGTGAACGGAAGTAATATAAGTAGAACTTATATGGAGTTCTTAGATGATTCGAACTTAATCAGTTACTTTTATGTTATTAATTGTTATTGGGAAATAAGGTTAGTAATGCATGTTTAGCATTGATGACATATCTTGGGAGGGAGTGCCTTTGACATAAAATCATTCTCCATTGCATGAGTAATTATTAGCTAAGCATTGAATGAAGTCGATATCTTAGACTTTTTCTCCTATTGAATTTTCTCTATTTGTTTTATTGGTCTTTTCATTTAATTGGTAGTTTAATACAAATCAAATCAATATTCGCTATTTGCTTGAGTTTGTAGATTTCATGGTTTAGTTTGAGATTAGAACATAATCCTTGTGGGAACAATCTCGACTTACTCTTTATTACTTGATACGATTTGTGCACTTGCAAATTTTCAACATCAAGTTTTTGGCGCCGTTGTCGAGGATTGTTTTGTTATTAATTTCAACTCAATTTCACCTGATCATTAACTTAAGAATTTTTCTATTTCTTTAAATTGATTATGTAGTCTATGCAGAGTTCTAGCAAATCAGATTTAATCGCATTTAATCTAGAAATTGGGAGGACCTGAAGACAACTAAACAAGTAAAGGAAAGAATGAATTGCACGAGAGAGAGCCAATCATCGGTTGGAGTTAAAATCGCATGAGCAGGATTACAATCTTAATTTTGAAATTTTAACCAAAGAACAAACAATGGCTGAACAACAAAGAGACATAAGAGATTATGCTATACCAATTATAGTTGATGACAACTTTGGAATTATTAGGCCGCTTGTGGAACACAACTTTGAAAGTAAGCTGGCTTTTATCTAGATGATATCCAACACTATTCAGTTTGGTGGAATGGCAACTGACAACCCTCATGCTTACATTCAGAATTTCTTGGAGATATGTGACACCTTTAAATACAATGGTGTGACATCAGATGCAATTTATTTAAGGTTGTTTCCTTTCTTATTGAGGAACAAAGCAAAAAATTGGATCCAATCCTTACCAGCGAGTTCCATCACATCTTAGGATGAGTTATCCAAGCAATTTTTGGCAAAATTCTTCCCATCTGCAAAGACCGGTAAGTTAAGGAATGACATCACCAGTTTCAAACAGCATGAGATGGAGAGTCTTTATGAATCTTGGGAGAGATACAAAGACCTCCTAAGAAAATGTCCTCATCATGGTATTCCTGATTGGATGGTTCTTCAAACATTCTATAATGGATTGAGCGAATCAACCGGCTTGATGCTTAATGCTTCTGCTAGAGGATGTTTCATTGCTAAGAGTCCAAAGGATGTCTATGAGCTCATCAACGAGATAGCAACTAACAACTACTAATGGGGAACAGAAAGGGGGTCATCTAAAACAACAGCTAGAGTTCACGAGATTGATGCTTTCACTCTTTACATGCTAAACTTCATGCTTTAAATAAAAAGTTGGATTCTATAAAAGCTGTAAAAAGTCTAATGGTTTGTGAACTCTGTGTAGGTAATCATAGTACTAGGGAATGCGGATTAAGTGGCGTTGATTCAAATTCCATGACAGAACAAGCAAACTACTTCTCTAATCAAGGAAGACAACAAAACAATCCATATTTGAGCACTTAGAATCCGGGTTGGAGAAATCATCTGAACTTCTCATGGAATAATAACTAAAATGTTATTAAACCTCCACCCGGATTCCAAGCCCAAGAAAGAAAGCAATCACCAGAGGATATAGTAGCCTCACTCGCCAATGCAATGAACGTTATGATGTAGCGAATTAATAGCCAAGATGCTTCTATGAAGAAGATGGAGACACAACTTGGACAAATGGTTAAAGCATTAAGTGAAAGGGATCAAGGAACCTTATCAAGCAATACAGTGACCAACCCAAAAGAGCAAGTTCAAGCAATCACATTGAGAAGTAGGAAGCAGGTTGAAGAACTTGTTCCCATGGAGAAGGAGGAAAGCAAGAAGGAAGAGCGAGTAGAAAGGGAAGCACCCAAGGATGAGCTTAAACCATATCAGCCTAGAATTCCATACCCTTAATGAATGCAAAACAAGATGCAAAATTGAGATTAATTTGGTGGATTCTTTTACTTCAAGAGTTTGACTTAGAGATTAGGGATAATGAAGGTACTAAAAACTTGGTGGCATATTACTTATCTTGGTTAGAGTTTGAGGCGAGAGAACCCTTATTGGATGAGGAGATTAAAGATTATTTTCTTGATGAGCAATTGATGATGATTAATTCCTCACCATGGTATGCTAATTTTGCAAAATTTCTAGTAGGTAATATCTTTCCTTATGATTTGATGTATCGACAAATACGTTTTTTTTTATCTGATGTTAAACATTATTTATGGGAAGATCCATACTTGTTTTAAAATTTGTGGAGATGATGAAATTAGATGTTGTATACCTAATGAAGAAAGTAAGTCAATTTTGGAGTTGTGTCTTACTAGAGAGACGGGTGGTCACTTAGGGTTAAATAAAATTGTTGCTAATATTTTACAATGTAGTTTTATTGGCCTTCTTTATTTAAAATGCTTTTGAGTTTGTGCGTTCATGTGACAGGTGCTTAAGGACGGGGAATATTTTGAGGGGACATGAGATGCCCTTCAATAAAGTTTTGGTTTGTAAAATATTTGATGTTTGGGAGATTAATTTCATAGGACCTTTTTCTAGTTCATATGGTAATCATTATACTCTTGTGGCTATTGCTTATATGTTTAAATGGGTCGAGGCAATAGCCTTACCAACCAATGATGCTAGGGTAGTAACTAAGTTCTCGAAGAAGATTATTTTCACAAGATTTGGTACTCATAATGCTATTATTACTGATGGTAGAACACATTTTTGTAATAAGTAATTTGACCAACTATTAGGTAAACATGGTGTGGCACATAAGATAGCTACCCCTTATCAGGCTTAAACAAGCGGCCAAAAGAGCGTTAAAAAACATCTTTGAGAAAATGGTTAACGCATCTAGGAAAGATTGGTCCTTAAAACCTGATGATGCATTTTGGTCATAAAGAACTGCATTTAAAACCTCGATAGGTATGTCACCTTATTGTTTGGTTTTTCGAAAAGCATGCCATTTACTGCTTAAACTTGAAAATAAAGCATATTGAGCTTTGAAATTTCTTAACTTTGATGCTCAAGCTACAGGTGATAAAAGGCTCCTTCAACTAGATGAGTTGGATGAATTTCACCTAAGTGTGTATGAAAATGAAAAACTCTACAAAGAACACACTAAGAAGTGGCACGAATGACGTCTTCTTCATCGAGAGTTTAAGGTTGGGGATAAAGTTTTGCTTTATAACTCGAGTTTGAGGTTGTTTCTTTCGAAAATTCGATCTAAGTGGTAACATCCATTCATAGTCACCAATTTATTTCCTTCTAGTATGTAGGAAATCAAGCATAATAATGAGGAGCCATTCAAAGTCAATGGACAAAGGGTCAAGCACTATGAAGGCAGAGAGATTGAGGCAAACTATGTCACAATTTTCCTTAAGGATCCCAAGTAAAAAGGGGGGTATAGTCAAGCTAATTGACCTTAAACTTAGCGCTTGTTAGGAGGCAACCCAATATTTTCTTACTCCTTGTCAATTTGTTTGTTTTTTATCCATCATTTTTGTGCAAGTTTAATTTAATGCCTCAAAAAAAATGTAGAAAATAAAGTGTGAGGAGAAGCATTTTGGAATGGTACGAAAAGAAGAATTATTTTTAAAGAATAAGAAAAGGTACGTTCTTAAAAAAAATGATGATTTTCGTTCCACTCGCCGAGTTGAACTGCTTCTTGCGGCTCATGAGAAGCAGTAAGTTCCGCTCGCCAACTGCTTCACAACCACTCAGCGAGTGAAGCTTTGAGCAGAGCGCTTGAAGTCCATGAAATTCAATTGCTGAGTGGATTTCGTTTTCACAGAAATGCTCCGCGCTTCGAAGTCCATGAAATTCACTCATCAAGTTGTTTTCGTTTTCCTAGGTCTTTTAATATTTTTTTTGCTTGTCTAATTTTTAATTATTTTATTCTTGATTAGTATTAGCTTTTCTTCTTCTTCTTCTTCTTCTTCTATTATGTTCTAAAACCCTCTCCTCTATACACATATTCCCTCTCTAAGTCCTCCATTCTTATTTCTTTTTTCCTCAATTTCTTTCAAATGTCTTGCCCAAATCCACTCTTCATTACCTTGATTTCACTAATCTACTCACAAATCACACATTCCAAACCCCAAGTCCCCAAATTTTCAATCCCCATTGTCATTTATTCAAATTGCAAAATTCTGGCTCTAAAAAATGGGAACTTCAAAGAAATTGGCCTCTTCCTTTCAAGCTCAAGACCAACACAAGGGTAAAGCTCCATTAGAGATAAGTGCTCTATCCAAAGAATTTTATTGCCCTCTTCCGTTGAAAGATTGGAAAGAAGGTGAGAAATATGTTACTTTGAGGAAAAAATCTTTTACATTCATCCAATATTTTGATAAGGATATTATGGAAACATGGAATGGTGATAATGTATTGAAAGAAGATTTGAAAGACCAATCTTTAGCATAAATGACATTTTCTAAGTTAGGATGTTATGAAGAATTAGTTCATGAGTTTTATCTACTATTGAGAAAGTGTCTAGTGAGGATGAGGGTGAATGTACTAAATTCCATATTTTGGGTGATGAATTTATTATTAGTAGAGCAAACTTTTGAAAAATTTTTGGTTTTGATAGGGGTGGTTTGTCCTTGTGGCCAAGGAATGCATCCGAAAAAGAAACATGGTTTATTTTGTCTAAGCACTCTTTCAAGGTGTAAAATTCATGATCTTGTGTATGCTTTCTTTCCTAAATTCTTATGTTGTGGTATTACGTGTAGTGGATGACGTTTTTGTTTACACACAAGACACGACAAAGTGGTCCGAGTAATTTTGATATAGGTTTTGTAATGATTATAGTATGAAGTTCATTTTGGAAAACAATATTCATAAAAGATTAGAAGATATAGGAGTCGCCACTCGGCTCAACTCAACCAGGAAATTTAGGTATAGTTGAAACCACATGAGGGCCGCTATACCTTCCAGAGATCTAGGTCCGGACGAGTCATTTACTTATTATCTAATTAAAATAAACGCTTCAATAACCAAATTATAGCATTTTATGAAACTAAACTAATTTTATTTGGACCATACAACATTCATGCAAGGTACAGAAAGGAATAAATAAATTAATTATACAAATCAAATCAAATAAACTACCCTAGGGGATACATATGAATCAAATGGGGAAACAGCGTACAATCACCTAAAATACATGAGTTCACCTAATGCAACAATAAAATTTAAACATACATTTAATCCTACAAAACAAACATTAGTACATGAATAATCACATGTAGGACTCAATCATGACAGAATAGGATAATAAATGAGTCAGGTTCATGCATGGGGATAGTCGAAGAAACTCGACAAATCTAACCAACTAGACCTGGAAAATGTTTTGAAATGTCCTGCATTGACTTTTGAGAAAATGGTTTTACCACTTAATTATTTAGCATGATAAGTAAGTAATTTTCAAGAAACTATGTTTCTATCGTTGTTCTGGTCTAATACATGGTTTTGGTATATAAATCGAAGTTTCAAATGTCATGAAATGTACAAAAATCAGTTTTCGCTTATTTTGTCCCAAACTGATACCCGCATGGATGTGGAGACAACAGTCGTGCGGCTGTAGATTTACACCCATGCGCGGGTCACTTCAAGACCAATGGTAGATTTCAAATCTTCTAATTCTGCAGTTTTGATCTGGGAACCACAGTCATGCGGCTATTAGAGCTATAGTCATGCAGCTGTTATGGTGGCCACACAAGACTTTTTCTCATGCCAAAACCCAAAAACAGAGTAGTTTTTAAAATGATGCAAATGATGCCAAAATACAGCACAAACAAGTTAAATGCTTTGGTTTCTCAGATATTTACCCTTGTAGCATGGATCTACAGCTTTAGGAGGCATAAATCCTCCAAAAAAGTCTCTAATTTTGAACCTGAACTTCAAGCCCCGAAGATGGTTTCAAGCTCCAAAATTCACGGTTTTAGTGTGTAGATTAGTCTCTAAACCTAATAAAAGCCTTAGTGGAGTGTTTTCCTATGATTTCCAACCAATTTTAAGCCTCGAAACAGAGATTAAAGCTGAAAAATGGAGAGAAAGTTTGAATTTCCTTCCTTTTCTTCATTTTTTTCTTCTCGCTCTCTAAATTTAAGTTGCCAACCCCTATTTCAGAAATAAATGGGGTTTTATAGGTAAAAATAGGACATTTCTTTGTAGAATCTGCCCCCTAAAATCAAAAAAATCATTTCCAAGGTTGAAGATCACGGTTTTGTTAGACATCGAGACCTATGCGGGTCTTGATGTGATAGTCGTGTGGCTGATGACACAACAACCATGCAGTTGTTGATCCGTACAGCCTCCTCTTTGGCTCAGGAAATGAACCAAGGCTTGAAGTTTGGTCGACCGTAGTGTGAGCGCAGGATTTTCATCCCCGGTTTCAGTGATCAATAAATTGTTTACTTCTATAGCTTTTTACAGCCATAGGAGTCAGAGTCAATTCAAGATCAAACCTTCAGTCGAATAAACTTCAAGCCTAAAAAAATTTACCGAATGAAGAGGAGGGTATCAAGGAACAATAGCTGCACAACTGTAACATCAGCCACACGGCTGATGCGTCTACAGCCATATAGCTGTTGCATCAACACCGGCATGGGAGTTTATCCTTGACAAAACTGTGACTCTTCTTCTTAGCATTGATTTTTTGGATTGTGGGGATGGATTCTACAAGGAAAAGCCTCATTTTTTCCTATAAAAAGGCCTCTAGTTTCTAGATTAGGGGTTTATCAACTTTTGTTGAGAGAAAGAGGAAGAAAAAGGAAGACAAGAGAAAAACAAATCCAAGCTATTTCTTCAATTTTCATCTTCAATCTCTATTCTTAGGCTTAAAATTGGTTAGAAATCTTAGGAAAACACTGCACTAAGACTTCTAATAGGCTCAGGGACTAATCTAAACACTAAGACCTTAATTTTGGAGCTTAAGACCATTTTCGAAGCTTGAAGTTTGGGGTTCAAAATCAAAGCTTTTCTTGAAGGATTTCTACTTCCTAAAGCTGTGGATTCACGCTACAAGGGTAAATATCTGAGAAACCAAAACATTTGACTTTTTTGTGTGTATTTAGGCATCAGTTGCATCATTTTGAAAATACTCTATTTTTTGGTTTTGGGTTGAGAACTAGAGTCGTACGGTGGTCGCAACAGCCATCCGATTGTAGTTATGATCGTATGGCTATTACAGCTACAGCTACATAGCTGTTAGTTCTCAAAATAGAATTGTTAAAACTCCTGATTTTGAAATCCTTCACTGATCTTAAAGTGACACCCGTACAGGTGTAAAACTACTATCTCACGACTGTTGTCTCAATACCTGTACGGGTGTTAGTTCAGGACATAATCACCAAAAATCGATTTTCATGCATTTCACGACATTTGAACCTCAGATTTGCATTCCAGAAGCATGTATTAGAACAGAACAATGATGGAAGCCTAGTTTCCTAAAATCTGACCAACTTGCCATGTTAAATAATTAACCGGAAAAACTATTTTCTCAAAAATCAACACATGAACGTCTCAAAACATTTTCAAGGTCTAGTCGGTGATTTTTTTAGTCTCTCCAAATATGCCCTCTAAATGCATGACCCCGACTCATTTATTATCCTATTTTGTCTTGATTGAGTCCTCATATAATTATTCATGTACTAACATCTGTTTTGCAAGATTAGATGTATGTTTAGGTCTTATTATTATGTTAGATAAATTTGTGTATTTTAAGTGATTGTACCTCGATTCCCCATTTGATTCATATGTATCCCCTAGGGTAGCATATGTGATTCAGTCTGTATAATTAATTTATTTACTACTTTCAGTACCTTATATGGATATTGTATGCTCTAAATAAAATCAACTTAGTTCATAAAATGCTATAATTTGGTCATTGAAGCATGCATTTTATTTAGATAACAAGAAACGGACTCGTTCGGACCTAGATCTCTAGAAGGTATAGTGGCCCTCACCCAGTTTTGGCTATAACTAACTTTGCCAATTGAGCTGAACCAGGTGGCGACTCCTATATTTTCTTCAGTTTTTGGTCTCGAATCTTTTATGGATATTGTTTTCCAAAACGAATTTCCTTCTATAATCTAATAATAATAAAAACTCCTTGATTCGCTTCGTCGGGTTTCGTGTAACTATTAAAAACGTCATCCGCTCAGAGTGGTGACTTTGCTGGGGACTTCAAAAAGTTTTCAAAACTTAAAATATTTTGATGAGCATTGAAGGTATCTAATTAAAATAGCTTCAACAAACTTCTCTTAGGATTTTATGTGCATTGCATATTTGATAGAATTAGCATTAGGTTAAGTACCATTTTTAGCCCGGTGACTTGTTGAAATTGTTTCCTACGTTCCACCAGGTCATAGGGGCATGGATACGGAACACCATTGATAGCCTCGTACGAATCACATCGCATGTACCCTTGAGTGGGGAGAAGTGAGGAGTATATATTTGCTATGGGAACCTTGATGTTATCCTAGACTTGGACCGAACCCATATAAGTAACCATAGTAATTTCCACTAAGATATCGAAATGATGTATATATATATCTATAGTTTTGCCTTTATCATCCTTTATTGATGATTAAGAGAACCCCACCCTGGACTCGGTTAGGAAATTGACTTTTTGACCACATGGAGAAATAATGATGGGAATTTGCATTCGCATGTAATGTGTTATATGATTTACTTATTGTACCATACCATGCCATTATAATCATTCTTTCATACACATATTAAACCACTTGTGTGATATTAACCCATTGTTTTTGTTCAGCCATAAGCATTATTTTTGTGTGCAAATACTTGCATTCATATACCACATCCTGTCTAACGAATACACTAACAATTTTTAAGCAGCCATACACATGATTTTCGCGTGCAAATAATTGCATTCATACACCACTTTTTGCATGACATATGCACTAATAATTTTGATGTAGCCATAATTGTGTGTCACTTATGCATAAACGAAACCCACATTAGTAAACCGTATATGATCACCTTTTAGGCAAACCCTAGAAGTGATGTTAAGACCTCACATTTATTCTTATGTAACCCACAGTTACTACGAGAAAACCTCACACTCACTTGTCTTCTAAAGACAATCCTTTTCGATACTCTCTGAGTGTCAAACCTCTATCGGTGTGTAGACTCATAAGCAACCAAAACTAAAGCTTGTTTTAGGTCTAAAGACTTCAAAACTTTCTAGTATCGCTCTTAGGAGCTCTAAGGGCACCAAACTTCTGCCTGTATGCATACTCATATGTGTATCGCTGTAGCTAGCAGAATTTAGTTACTCCATTTTGATACTCCCCGACTACTAAACCTCTGTCCATATGCAGACTCACACGCACCTAAAACCCTAGGTTGTTCTAGGTCTAATGACTTCAAATCTATCTAGTATCACCTTTAGGTGTCCCAAGGGCACCGAATCTCTGTTCGTATGTAGACTCATATGTTTATCATTGTAACTAGCAGAATCCAGTTAACCCCTTTTCGATACTCCCCGAGTACCGAACCTCTGTCTATGTACAAACACACACACACCCAAAACCCTAGGTTGTTTTAGGCCCAAAGATTTTGAAACTGTCTAATATCACCCTCAGGTGCCCCAAGGGTGTCGAATCTCTGTTCGTATGCAAACTTATACGACTGTGACTAGCAGAATCTAGTTAACCTTACTTGATACTCCCTGAGTACCAAATCCCTGTCTGTATACTCCCCAAGTATCGAATCCTCTTTTATCCCTCATAAACATTAATGTCTTTCACATATCACACATCGACCATATCACATCATCCGTACATGTATGCACGCCTACCACTTTAGTTCAAAGGACTGCCATGCATTCATCCATAATGCTAATGTGATCTAGTGACTATTTGTAGTTTGGAATCACCCTCCTGAAGAAAGACTAGAGAGAGTCGGTTGCATAGACCCTCAACTGAGATGAAGAACTAGACCAAGATTAGTCAGTGTGGTGTCTAGGTTAGTGGTTGTAGAGTCAGGGTTAGATTCGGAATAAGAGGAACAGATTCAAACTTTGGGTGTAGATAGTTTGTTTGTACTAGAGGAGAATACTGTAGAGATAGGAGATCAACAGAATGCCAACAAGCAGAATGTTGCTATTATCACTACTTCTGTGGCATCAGCCATCAGATATCTTTTAGGTTTAGATGAGTTCAGAGCTAGCATTCTTAGTCAGGTGCAGGCCGCTGTAGGTAGCAAGTTACTAACAGGAAAGCAGAGCCTGTGGCATATCAGGAGGTCAATAATAGATAGATAGAATAGAATGTAAACAATAGGAATATCAGCAGAAAAGCTCCAGTAAGGGATGAAGATTATCAGTCAAAGTAAGGGGATGCTTTTGGGAGAGTTAAAGAGGTACTAGCTAGAGTTGCTACCCAAGCTTTGCTAGATGGCACATATTTCTATAGTATTGACTTGCTCCCTCTAGGCTTCCAAATGCCTAAGTTCACTCTATACAAAGGAACTAGGCCATCTGGACCTCACATTGACAACTATGTGATGGTGATGATGATGAATGGTCTGACTACAAGCCACTATTGGCATTATTCCCGATCACTCTGGAAGATGGTGCTACTTGGTGGTTCAGCAATTCGCCGGCCCACATCAGGAAAGATTGGAAATCTCTGGCTAAGGCCTTTATGAAGAACTACAGCTATAATACTCATATTGAAGTGACATTGCAGGATCTAGAGGCAGTGAAATAGAAACCAAATGAGACCTTTGCTGAGTATTACAAGAGATGGATGGACAAACAGGTACTGTTGGAACAAAGGCTGAGGGATTCTGAGCTTATCATCAAGCTTGTGGATGGGAGTTTGAAAAACTACCATGATAACATGAAACTTTGTGACTTCAATTCTTTTATGGATGTTTACAATCTGGCCAAAAGGATTGAGAAGTACGAAGAGGAAGATAAACATAACAATGGTAATGGTAACAGTTACCGAGGTGGTTGAAGCTATACACCCAGGTTCAGGAGCAGCAGTAGTACCACCACGACTCCAGCCAGTTATAGCTACAACCCAAAGCCTACACAGGCTTCCACCTTTGTTAAGCAAGTGGAGGTAATGGTAGTAACTCAAGGATCGGCCCCTCATGCCAATCTAAAAGGGATATCACCATGGGCCGAGTAACTAAGTAGAATATTTGACAAATGCAGAAAGTTGGGGCTCCTACAAAGTTTGAAGCCTTTCACTTCTCCAGCTAAGGGAGACAAGGATAATTTCTACCTTTATCATATGGCAAAAGGCCATCGGACGAATAACTATCTCCGTCTGTGGGACATCATCAAGTAGTTGGTAACATAGAACAAGATCCAAGTGTTGGGGAATTAATCGCACAAACAAACATAAAACGCAGCGGATAAAGGATTAATCCCCACCAAGGACCCATGTGCATTGCATTGAATCGGAAGGAGGGTTAAAGAATTACCTTAATTCTTTGAAGTTTGAATCACTTAGGAACCAAAATTGCTTCCCTCTATGGTTGATCCACACGGAGCAATACGTTCACCGCGTGCTAGCGCCGGGATGGAAGAAACGGTTTCTTCGAATCGAGAGAAGAGAGCAGAAAAAAAAAATCAGATTTTTCTTTTGCTTGGAGAGACTGAATTTCGGCTGGCTACTTTTTTTCTGGTGGCTGGCCGAATTCTGCTATAGTATTAGTGTGGAGAGTGATTAGGTTTAGGTTAATTGTTTCCTTAAATAATTAACCTAAATAGTTAATTATAATTATAACCTAATACACCTATTAGTTATAATTATATATTAACCCACACAATTTAATATTAATTCTCAATTAACATTAAATCAAATCAATTCTCCATAATACATATATGTATATATAATATTATAATTAATTATATCTCCATATAATTTAATTATAATATGTAGCATACTTTATGCAATATTAATCACATTAATATTTATATATACATACATAAATATATATCACTATATATATTTATTCTCTTTCTCATTCATAAATTATTATCCAATAATAATTTATACCCGATAAGATGAACTTCATTTTGCTCTTGTGTGTGACCCCATAGGATCATATTAATTGGCAATAAGGAAATTACCATAATGTCCTTATAGGTCACAAGCGGACTCTAGCAAGCCATTACGACTACCCAATTAATATGATTGGAATGATCCAATACCTATTTATAGAATGTCATATTCCCTTTTGTCTCTTTGATATCAAGATTAATTATAAGACATGGTACACTTGTCAATCTTATATAATTAATCATATGCTTTCTCGATCTCAAAGTAAACTGTTCAGACAAATCAATTGATACTCTTATCAATTATTTGAGCACGGCCATGCATTTAACAGTCTTACTTATCGAGGGGCCCAGTGATATCGCTCTCTTGTTAGAGAGGGACAAAATCCCATATCTGTCACTCACATCCCTAAGCATGAGTCATATTGTACCCAACCACAGCCTTTATAACTACTCTGTTACAAGCAGCGTTTGACTGCGTCAAAGCACAACATGAATTCATCCCGGAATCCATGGTGACCTCAGGTCAAAGGAATCAGCTGATGACACTACTATAATCAAGATCAGTTGTGACACGTGACCATGAACTTGATCTTATAGTGGGTCTCCAGCAACATGTTCTCTAACACATTGCCCGTGAGTATAATCTGTATCTGTATACACTATATTCATCTTATGAATATCCATTATCACTCACACTAGTCTTAGTTTGTTATTATTCCCATAATAACAATCGACTAGGGAAAATTTAGAATTACACAATTAATTCATGGATACATTATCATAAATACTAACATACAAATATATATGATAAAATAAGTCTTTATTAATGACTTAAGAAGATTGTTTACATAATCCAACATTGGCTTAGGGCACAATCTCTAACAATCTCCCACTTGCCCTAAGTCCAATCTCAAATGTATCTAATACCCATGGACCTAGCATGACCATCATGTACAGCTTGTGAAAGAGCTTTTGTTAGTGGATCAGCAACATTGTCTTCAGACGCAACTTTGCATATCTTCACATCTCCTCTTGAGATGACTTCTCTTATGTAGTGAAAACGCCGAAGTATATGTTTGGATTTCTGTGACACACTAGGTTCCTTAGCAAGTGATATTGCCCCATTGTTGTCACACAAGAGGCTCACAGGATTCACTATGCTAGGAACGACACCAAGTTCTTCGATGAACTTCTTGATCCAAACAGCCTCTTGGGCTGCATCTGATGCAGCAATATACTCGGCTTCTGTTGTAGATGCAGCTATCGTGCTTTGCTTAGAACTCTTCCAACTTATCGCACCTCCATTCAGAATGAACACATACCCAGACTGTGACTGCATCTGATCTTGATCAGTTTGGAAACTTGCATCCGTGTAACCATTTACAACAAGATCTTCGTCCGAGCCTCCATATATCAAGAATGTATCTTTAGTTCTTCTCAAGTACTTAAGAATACTCTTGACAGCAGTCCAGTGACTATCACCTGGATCAGACTGATATCTACTTGTCATGCTCAAAGCAAAAGAGACATCTGGCCGAGTACATACCATGGCATACATGATAGATCCTATAGCTGACGCATAAGGAATCTTATTCATGCGTTGACGTTCTTCAATTGTCATGGGACATTGCTTACAACTAAGCTTTATCCCTTGCCCAATAGGAACATTTCCTTTCTTAGATTGATCCATACTGAACCTTTTCAGTATCTTATCAATGTATGTACTCTGGCTCAGGCCTATCAATCTCTTAGATCTATCTCTATAGATCTTTATTCCAAGAATATAGGCTGCCTCACCCAAGTCTTTCATAGAAAAACACTTTCCTAGCCAAGATTTTACTTCTTGCAAGGTAGGAATGTGATTTCCTATTAACAATATGTCATCGACATATAGAACTAGGAAAACTATATTACTCCCACTGAACTTCTTGTACACACAAGGCTCATCTTCGTTTTTGATGAAGCCAAACTTTTTGACTGATTCATCAAAACAATGATTCCAACTTCTTGATGCTTGCTTCAAACCATAAATGGCCTTTTGAAGCTTGCATACTTTATCAGGATTCTTTGGATCGACAAAACCTTCAGGCTGTGTCATGTACACATCCTCAACAAGGTTTCCATTTAGGAAAGCTGTTTTGACATCCATTTGCCATATTTCATAGTCATAATATGCTGCTATGGCAACAAGAATTCTGATGGACTTGATCATAGCTACTGGCGAAAAGGTTTCGTCATAGTCTATACCATGAACTTGTCGGTAACCTTTCGCCACTAACCTTGCTTTATAAGTCTGAATATTCCCATCCATGTCCGTTTTCAACTTGAAAACCCATTTGTGCCCTATTGCTTTAGCACCCTTTGGGAGATCAACCAAAGTCCATACTTTGTTGTCGTCCATGGATTGAATTTCTGACTTCATAGCATCAAGCCATTTTACAGATTCTGAACTAGAGACAGCTTCCACATACGTGGAAGGTTCATTCTCTTCTAACAGAATCAGATCATTTTCGTTCGTGACGAGAAATCCATATCTCTCGGGCTCATGACGAACTCTACTTGATCTACGTTGGACTTGTGTTACTGGTTCTGACTCAACAACTTCTTGTGAATCAGGTTGTTGTTCCATTTGAAACTCACTTTCAATTTGGTTATCCAGATTTTCTTGCAGGTGTACTTTACTCCCACTGATTCCTTTGGAAATAAACTCTTTTTCCAGGAATGTACCATTCCTAGCAACAAACACTTTGTTTTCACTAGGATTGTAAAAGAAATAACCTTTAGTTTCTTTTGGATAACCTACAAAGTTGCACTTCACAGATTTTGGTGCTAACTTATCTGAAATCAAGTATTTCACATAAGCTTCGCATCCCCAAATCTTGAGAAAAGACAAATTTGGTCTCTTACCAACCCATATCTCATATGGTGTCTTTTCAACTGCCTTTGATGGAACTCGGTTCAGTGTGAATGCCGCTGTTTCAAGTGCATATCCCCAAAAGGATAGAGGAAGATTTGTTTGACTCATCATAGACCGAACCATATCCAATAAAGTTCGGTTCCTCCTCTCAGACACACCATTCCACTGTGGTGTACCAGGAGGAGTTAATTGTGAGACAATCCCACAATTTTTAAGATGATCGTCAAACTCTTGGCTCAAATATTCACCACCTCGATCAGATCTAAGTGCTTTAATTGTCTTGCCAAGTTGGTTTTGTACTTCATTTTGGAATGCTTTGAACATTTCAAAGGATTCCGACTTATGCTTCATTAGATATAGATAACCATATCTACTGAAATCATCAGTGAACGTAATGAAGTATTGAAAACCACCTCTAGCAGTTGTGCTCATAGGCCCACATACATCCGTATGTATGAGTTCTAATAAGTCACTAGCCCTTTCACTGTGACCAGTAAAGGGGCTCTTCGTCATCTTACCCATTAAACAAGACTCGCATGTGTCATATGTTTCAAAAACATCTAGACCCAAAATTCCATCTTTATGGAGTTTTGAAATGCGTTTCTCATTAACGTGTCCTAGACGACAATGCCAGAGATAAGTAGGATTCACAACATTTGTTCTTATCCTTTTGGTATTTATGTTATATACATGCTCATTATAACCTTCACTAAGGTTCAACAAATAAAGACCATCATGTAAATCCGCATTTGCATAAAACAAGTCTTTATTGAAAAGCAATAAGTGATTATTCTCAATAACACATTTAAATCCTTCCTTGTCCAAACATGAAATAGAAATGATGTTCCTAGACAAATTAGGAACAAAATAACAATTATTCAAATAAAGGACAAGTCCACTTGGCAACTTGAGCTCGTAGCGGCCGACTTCATAAGCAGCAACTCTAGCTCCATTCGCCACATGGAATTCTACCTCGCCCTTCTTGAGCTTTCTACTTCCTCTAAGCCCCTGCACATTCATACAAATGTGAGAACCACAACCGGTATCTAATACCCACGAAGTAGAAACAGAAGTAGAATGAAGTATTTCAATAACATGAATACCTTGATTAGCGGTCTCACCGCCTCTCTTCTTCCTCAAGTCCTCCAAATAAAGCTTGCAATTTCTGCGCCAATGACCAGGCTGATTGCAGAAATGGCATGCGCCTTCCTTTGCAGGCTTTGCCTTGGCAGCAGCTACGGGCTTTTTAGCATCTTTCCCAAACGCTTTGGGTTTGTGCGCTTTACCCTTCTTCTTCTGGATCCTACCCTTTTGCACCATATGGATCCCTTTGGAGCTTGGTTTCTCTTTTATAGTCACTTCAGCGTTTTTAAGCATCCCATGCAATTCGCTTACCGTTTTGTCCATATCATTCATGTGATAATTCATGACAAAATGGGAGTAACTATCGGGAAGAGAGTTTAGGATCAAATCCGTTGCCAACTCAGGTCTGAGTGGCGAACCAAGTCTCTCCAACTGATCAATGTACCCTTTCATCTTCAGAACATGTGCACTAACCGAACTACCTTCGGCCATTTTGCACGCAACCAAAGATCTCAAGGTCTCATACCTTTCCCTTCTCGCTTGCTTTTGGAACATTTCCTTAAGCTCTTGAGACATCTCGTATGCCTCAAACATTTCCAGATCCTTCTGAAGTTCCGGAATCATAGAAGCGAGCATTAGGCATTGCACATCAATCTGATCATTTTGATGCTTGTGGAAAGCATCTCTTTCAGCTCTTGGAGCCGTGGTGGGTGGAGGGTTAGCGGGCAAAGGCCCATCCAGAACATATAGCTTCCGCTCTTGCTTGAGAACTATTCTCAAGTTGCGATACCAGTCAAGGTAATTCGTTCCATTTAGTTTATCCTTCTCAAGGATAGATCTAATAGAACCGGGATTACTTGTGTTTGCCATTTATCTACAACAGAAAATATATGCAAAGTTAAATTACATAAGAGAATTAAGCTCCCACTAAAATTATAAAACCCTTTAAAATTATTTAAGTGGGTAAAAGACCCAAAATCCATACTTAACCATAGCACTGCTTTGGCATGTCCCTATGATTAAATATAATTTCGGTAGACATCACCATGTCAATTACATCATTATGTAACTCTTTTGATTTATGAGATGCATGATATCATATATCATATTTAATTTGCATGTTACTCATCTCATCTTTGCCTAGGGCTCAAACACCATTTTGATTAACCCTTTGTTAAACCAATTACAACACAATGAGAATCACCATTTCTCATATTATCGCTTCGCTAAGGTCACATCATGCGTACCCGCTTTGGCGTGGCTACCATGATGCGAACATAGTACTTGACTAGTGTTATACGTAATTGGGTGGCAAATATAAACTTCATAAGTTTATTTTAGGGTTTATTAAATCCCGTGATTAAATTGTATCATATACAATACATGGCATTAATATTAATCTTCTTAGTTAACATTAATTATAGCATGGCATCCAATGTCATACATTCATCTAGCATGCATATTTCATACTAAGCATGGCATCACATGGCATCAAAATATAAAACATGCAATAGACTCGAGAAAAAAAAAAAAAAAAAACCGTGTTATGGTATGGTTTTATCTACATTGATTTTCATAGGCCAATATGAAAATCAACAGGTCATTTCCTAGGTGGTTGTAACCATCGTATGGTCACAGCACTCCCCCACCCCTTGGATCCGTCTTCACGTCTTTGTTCCTTGGCACCATCTCATGGATTTACATATCTTACAAAATTGTATCCTATACAATTTTCTAGTAAAATAAAATTTACAAACAATAAATTGCATCCTATACAATTTATCTAGAAAAATAAGATTACATAAATACAAACGACTCGCAGGCCGTATTTATAAAACCTTACATCCACCAAAACAAAAGGAACAAAAAAAAAAAAACATCCATGGGGTCCAAAACCATACCACAACACCATGCATAAAATTATCACAATAATTTTACATCTACAAGATTTAGGATTCATAAAGGGTAAAATACAATCCTATTGTATTTAGAGTAATTGATTTGAAAATCGTAAATGTGTAGAAACAATTTCCACACATAAACGAAAAACACCAAACCCAACTTCCAGCGATCCAACTCGCTGCTGAGTTGGACGGGGGTACGGGGGCGGTAGCCCCTGTTGCGAAGCAAGCGCCGCAGGCAAAAAATTTTTCGCGCAAAAAACAGCCCCCTCTGAAAATTCCCAGGTGGCACGCCGTGCCAAGGTTGGCACGCCGTCGTGCCGCCATTCTGGTCGCAACACTGGAAACGGTTTCCAGTTGGCACGGCGTGCAAAGGCCCAGCACGTCGTGCCATATGCAAAATTTTCAGGTTGGCACGCCGTGCCAAATCGGCACGCCCGCGTGCCACCATTCTGAACTCAAGCATCCAGGAACGATTTCCTGTTGGCACGCCGTGCCAAAACCGGCACGCCGGCGTGCCAACATGCTGAATCCAAAATTTCACCCCTTTTCTGATTCAAAACAATTACAACCAAATCATTCACAATGATTCACATTAAAATCAAATTTTAAACATGTTATTCACAATAACATTGAACCCTAAATCAAGAACATACAACCCTAACATGCAATTTTGATCTAATCAAAATAACAAATCCAATTCAACCAATGCACAAGTGGCTCTGATACCACTGTTGGGGAATTAATCGCACAAACAAACATAAAACGCAGCGGATAAAGGATTAATCCCCACCAAGGACCCATGTGCATTGCATTGAATCGGAAGGAGGGTTAAAGAATTACCTTAATTCTTTGAAGTTTGAATCACTTAGGAACCAAAATTGCTTCCCTCTATGGTTGATCCACACGGAGCAATACGTTCACCGCGTGCTAGCGCCGGGATGGAAGAAACGGTTTCTTCGAATCGAGAGAAGAGAGCAGAAAAAAAAAATCAGATTTTTCTTTTGCTTGGAGAGACTGAATTTCGGCTGGCTACTTTTTTTCTGGTGGCTGGCCGAATTCTGCTATAGTATTAGTGTGGAGAGTGATTAGGTTTAGGTTAATTGTTTCCTTAAATAATTAACCTAAATAGTTAATTATAATTATAACCTAATACACCTATTAGTTATAATTATATATTAACCCACACAATTTAATATTAATTCTCAATTAACATTAAATCAAATCAATTCTCCATAATACATATATGTATATATAATATTATAATTAATTATATCTCCATATAATTTAATTATAATATGTAGCATACTTTATGCAATATTAATCACATTAATATTTATATATACATACATAAATATATATCACTATATATATTTATTCTCTTTCTCATTCATAAATTATTATCCAATAATAATTTATACCCGATAAGATGAACTTCATTTTGCTCTTGTGTGTGACCCCATAGGATCATATTAATTGGCAATAAGGAAATTACCATAATGTCCTTATAGGTCACAAGCGGACTCTAGCAAGCCATTACGACTACCCAATTAATATGATTGGAATGATCCAATACCTATTTATAGAATGTCATATTCCCTTTTGTCTCTTTGATATCAAGATTAATTATAAGACATGGTACACTTGTCAATCTTATATAATTAATCATATGCTTTCTCGATCTCAAAGTAAACTGTTCAGACAAATCAATTGATACTCTTATCAATTATTTGAGCACGGCCATGCATTTAACAGTCTTACTTATCGAGGGGCCCAGTGATATCGCTCTCTTGTTAGAGAGGGACAAAATCCCATATCTGTCACTCACATCCCTAAGCATGAGTCATATTGTACCCAACCACAGCCTTTATAACTACTCTGTTACAAGCAGCGTTTGACTGCGTCAAAGCACAACATGAATTCATCCCGGAATCCATGGTGACCTCAGGTCAAAGGAATCAGCTGATGACACTACTATAATCAAGATCAGTTGTGACACGTGACCATGAACTTGATCTTATAGTGGGTCTCCAGCAACATGTTCTCTAACACATTGCCCGTGAGTATAATCTGTATCTGTATACACTATATTCATCTTATGAATATCCATTATCACTCACACTAGTCTTAGTTTGTTATTATTCCCATAATAACAATCGACTAGGGAAAATTTAGAATTACACAATTAATTCATGGATACATTATCATAAATACTAACATACAAATATATATGATAAAATAAGTCTTTATTAATGACTTAAGAAGATTGTTTACATAATCCAACATTGGCTTAGGGCACAATCTCTAACACCAAGAGCTGGATGCCAACCAGGGTGTGCAAAGAAATCCCCTGCCCAGTTTTGGAAGTCAAGTCAATATGGTGCAAACTGGGCTACCTTCTAATTTTGTATTTGCGCAAATTATTAAAGCCAATCCTAGAATATAGGTAGTTTCCTTCGATGGGGTGGCCGAGAAGGTAGTCGAGCCTGTGGCAGTGGTCGAGAAGAAGCCAGAGCCGATCAATTTGAATGATATGGAGCTAGATGATGATTAAGATGAGTATGAGATTCTCGAACCTAAGGTGGTTTATCCAGTCTGTACCAAGGCCGGGATGTACGTGAGAAAAGAAGATGGTCTGATCAATTGTATAACTAGAAGTGGGAGATTCTACCAACCCACCAATCAACCGCGACAGAGTGAGTCAGCACCCAGGATGAAAACACTGGTTCATAATGGCTCTTCTGCCACTCCTATTGAATAGAATGACCTGGTGATTGAATAACTAAAGAGAATGCCTGCCAAAAGCCAGTGTTTAGAACCTTTTGATAGAATCCCAAAAACACCATGTTGCAGTAGTGAAGAAATTAATGGAAATGGAAGCAACCCTTTGACTTCTCCTGAAGAAGTATGCATGCTGATAGACGAATCCATCAATCGCCTAAAAAATTGCCCCTTAGTGATAAGTGACACGGATTTACAGCCAGAGAGACTGAATCACAATAAAGCCCCGTATTTGAAAGTGGAGATAATGGACAGAGTGATGTCGTGCGTCATGGTGGATGATTGCTCTGCCATAAACATCTGCCCCTTGAAAATTCCACTTTGTTTGAATATGAGGGAAGAGGCCCTATTGAGGTACAGTACTGTGATTCATGCTTATGATGATTCAAAGTGCATAGTGATTTGGACTTTTGAAGCATAAGTGCTAGTCAAAGGAGTGAATTCTAAAGGTGATGTTCATAGTCATTGATATCCCAATGACCTTCTCCTTGCTCTTAGGGTCCATGGTTCGACTCACTGGGAGTTGTGCATTTCACTTTGCACTAGAAAGTCAAGTTCCCCATTAGGGGAAAGATAGTGACCCTCGGGGCTGATGAGCCTTCAGCTATTACTGCTTTGAGTGCCTCTGATCAGCCTATGACCAGCTTTTAAGTCACTGTCATATCTGGTGAAAGGGCAAGGAACCCGTGTTCATAGATTGGGTCGACAAATATTTAGAGAAATAAAAATTTGTCCCAGGAAAGGGTCTAGGAGCACAATAGCTGGGCATACCTAAATTTGATATTGACATTGGGCAGACACATCAGACAGGCCTTGGATAAAAAGGTGGGACCCCAAAAAGTGACCCAAGCATAAGGCAATACACCTTATGGATAGCTTTATCCGTGCCACCAGTGGGGTTTATGACGGTAAGCTTGAGCTAGTCAAGAAGAAAGGAAAGGTGATCTTAGGATTCGAGATCTTTGTTGACATTGTAGACCTCTCCAAATATAGGGTGGAACCAATCAAAGGCATGCTCAAGCCTAAAACCAAGAAAGGAAAAGAAGTCGTCTCACCAGTAGCTCTGCTAAAATTTGAAGAGCCTATGGATGTTGTGGTCTAGAACAAGAAGACTGAAGGGGAAGGTTAGGGAGTGAAGGACAATGACGCGATGGTGGACATTGTCTCTAGGGCATTATTTGCCCTTTTGAAGAAAAGCCTGAAGCAGTGGAACAGAATGATCAGTTCAAGGTAGTAGCTGAATTGGATAGGTTAATGGGCATAGAGAAAGCACTGACAAAAGGATCTGCCTTCACTGATGCATAGAAGGAGGTCTTGGAATTAAATTTGGATGACCTACTAGAAGAGGAGGCATTTAAAGCTATGACAGTCGCCAATGAAGACCCTCCACGTATGGAGGAGGAAAACGACATCTATGTATCCATTTCTTCTATGATTGATGTGAACAATTCTACCTACGATGCCTTAAATGCAATAAAATCTAACTTTCCTTACTTGTGTGATGTTTTTCTTGATGGATCTGTGCATACATTCAAGCATTCATATAATGTGTTTAGCATACATGATACTCCATTGCATGAAATTAACTTGGAAATGAATGAAAATCCCAAAATGGTATCCATCTCGGATGACCTTACTTGTAAGGAAAGGAGAGAGATTATAAAAGTTCTGGAGAAGCATGCTAGAACATTTGCCTAGTCACATGAAGACAAGTCAATAGAGAGATCACAAAACACAGAATTCCCCTTAATCCTAGATGGAACCTAGTGAAATAGAAACTCAGACGTCTCAGATTTGGCTAAGCAGATCAAAGCCAAATTCCTGAAAGTTATGGAGTATCCCAAATCGTTGGCCAACATCGTGTTGGTGGCGAAGAAAGTCAAAGTCTCTATTGACTACAGAGATCTGAACAAGGAATCTCCTAAAGAAGACCCCCTATCACATATAGACCTGCTGATCGACAGTGTAGCTAGAGCAGTCATGTATTCATTCATGGATGGGTTCTCTGGTATAATGAAATCCTCATGGACACTATCGATAAGGTCAAGACAACTTTCATCATGGAATGATGCACATATTGTTACTGGGTGATGCCCTTTGGACTAAAGAATGCTAGAGCCATGTACCAAAGGGCCATCACCACACTTCTTCATGACATGATCCACAAAAAGGTTGAGGTATATGTCAATGACATGCTGGTTAAATCCATGACCCAAGAAGAGCACCTTGCTGTCCTAGATAAATTCATGACCAGGATTGAGAAGTATAACCTCTCAATTAATCCAAACAAGTGTGTACTTAGAGTCACCCCGGGCAAGCTGCTAGGACATATAGTCGGTAAAAGGGGAAATTGAGATGGATCCAGATAAAATCAGAGCCATCTAAGATATACCTATGCTGAAAGCTGAAAAAGAAGTTAGATCATTCCTATGGTCACTCTAGTATGTCAGTAGGTTCATTGCTAGATTAACTACAGTTTGTGAGCCTATCTTCAAACTCATCTGGAAGCAACATCCACACTTCTTCAAATTGCTTTTGATAGAATAAAGGCCTACCTAACAAATCCACCTGTGTTGAAACCTCTGACACCGGGTAAACCTTTAATCCTATATCTGGCCATCAAAGAGACCTTGGTAGGGGTGATATTGGTGCATGAGCAAGATGACAAGAGAGAACATGCTATTTACTACCTCTGTAAAAAGCTGCTAGACTACGAGACCAGATACACCACAGTTAAAAACACCTATACAACTATTGTTTGGGTGACAAATAAGCTGAGACACTATTTCTAGTCTTGCAGGATACAAGCAGTAGCCAAGGTGGACCCAATGAAGTATCTAGTTGTTATTGTTATTTGAATTCGATATTGAGTACGTGACCAAGAAGGTGATAAAAGGTAGAGCAGTAGCAGAATTCTGTTGGGATTCATCACGGGAAAAATAATAGGGCGCAGCGGAATTTCACCGATTAAAATTTCCTAGAATCCACCTATTGTGTCCGATTACCATCGATTGGAATGAAAACAAATTTGAATTAAGAGGCATTAAAATCACCGGATTCATCTCTTCTAGAGACTGCGGCAAAATCAATTCTTCAAGCAATCTCCAAAGTTCGGTGCATGATAAACTATAGAGCGGGAACCGGTGCTAGCCGAATAGCGAAGGAACGGAGAAATTATTGTTGGAAATTTCGGCTAAGGGGCTACTGTATTAGGGGGCTTAAAACCTCCTTCAGATTCTAGGGTTTTAGCTATTTTTTTTTATTCTTAAGTGTGCCTTTCAATAGACTCCTTGTCTAATTAGGTTTTAACTAGGTTATTTAAACCCAAGCCCACTAGGATTATAATTACATAAATAAACTTTAATTAAAAAGTATATACTATGCAATTTAATTCCATTTGCTTCAATTTGATTACCCCTAAATAAAATTAAATCACACTTAAGTAAATACATTACATGTATTTAATTTTCCTACTAAGAAAATAACTTAATTAATTGTCTACTTTAGGTAATTTAATTAATTGATTAATTAATCAATTACATTATGTAAACTTATTAATTAAATTAAATCATCCCCATGTTAATTAATTATCTTGACACAGAATTTTAACTAATTAATTTAACACATTCCTTCCAATATACATTACATGTGCAAGTTCTAGAAGTTCTAGTTCAGTTGATCTATGTGCACAATCATATGCGTCTGTCTTTATGTTCGCAGTGGGCCCAAGACCCACAGACTGTAAGTGGGTTCTAGTAAACCATTATAGCCCCCAATTAAGACAGAGATATAGCAGTCTGTTAAAGACACTTACCCAGTAGTAATCTCACAGTGTCCTTTGCCAAGTGATATCGATATGAATAAACAAGAGGCACGGTGTCCGTCATCCTCTTCTGTTGTTTATTATATTTCTTGATCTTGAGTTGACTGATTAATAAAATAAGCAACCAACTTATTTGTGTATGGCCATACACTTATCAGTCCTACTCATCTAGTGGCCAGTGATATTATCACGGTGTTACCCGAGTGGCAATTCCATCACTTCATCATCAATATCAATATGTTCACCTATCCACCCAATCATACCCATATTTTGTATCCTTTTACGGACCTGTTAGGTGTATGTCAAAGTGAACCGGATTCCATATTGATACTATAATGAAATCTGGTCTAAGGACAAAAGAGACCTACTCAAGAACGACCTATGACGTGACAACCATGTGGCTTTCTTGTGTGGATCAATACAGTCCTATGTCAATGACATGTACGTATATTCATAACTGACTTTGCAAGTACTATGGCTAGTAGAGAACTACCATACAGTGATCGAATATATAAGTCTATGATTATATTCATTCCCACGATTAGAATAGACTTGGGATATGTTTTATGATTATCAATCAATGGATACTCTATTCATGTTATAGCATAAGATATAAATGGAATAGATTAGATGCCTTTATTAATGTGACAAAAAAATGATGTATACATATAATGAATCTTAATGTATAATACAAAATACAAAAATCCAATACCATAAGAACTAAGGCACACCAACAATTCTTGGCCAATCAACCGTTGGATTCAGAAGATGTGGAGAACTTAGAATTCCCGAATGAATATCTTGCAATGATTGAAGTTAAGCAGAGAAGATGGACAATGTACTTTGACGGGGCTATAAACAATCGAGGCTATTGCTTAGGGGTTATCATCACTACCCCAGATAAGAGAGACCACCCCACTCTCATGGCGGTTGGGATTCCCAGTGACCAACAATGGAGAAGAATATGAGGCCTGCTTATTTGGTAGTGATGCCTCATTACTCTAAGGGCAAATGATGTAATGATAATTGGAGATTGTTTGTTGGTAATTCACCAAGCCACAGGAGAATGGGAAATCAAGGAAGAGTCACTGCGACAGTATCTAAAGTCTATATGGTGATTGATTGAAACATTCAGCCGTTGTGAGTTCAAACATGTGATCAGGGATGACAACCAGATGGCATATGCTCTGGAAAAATTCTCATCTATATGGGACCGACCAAAGAAACAACCCATGAAACCTCTAGTATTGGAAGTTTCCAAAAGACCCTTCTTCGACTGTGATGGTACTCTGACATCTTTAAATTTCTACGGGATGGACAATATCCAAAGGTAGCAAACAGAGCTAAAATAGCAGTGATCAGGCAGTTGACAGTGTAGTTTAGGACATTTTAGAATTATCTCTTCAAAAGGATAGTAGACGGTCTGCTTCTAAGATGTCTGGTAGAATCAGAAGCACAGTAAGTGATGAAGCAGATACATTCAGGATCATGCGGGCCACATATGAATGGCATAGCTCTAGCGAAGAAGATTCTATGATAAGGAATGCCAAATTTATGGGGATATCATCCACCTCTCACCAATGGAACTACAAAGCCTCTCTACTCCTAGGCCATTCTCAGCATCGGGAATAGACATCATTGGTGAAGTTCAACCTCCAGTGTCAAATGGCCACAGATTCATTGTGGTGGTAGTTGACTACTTCTCGAAGTGGGTAGAGGCTAAATCCTACCTCAACATAATAGTAATGAAGATGGCCAAGTTTATAGAGAAGCACATTTTCACATGATACAGCATTCCACACCATGTCGTGACCAATAACGAGGTGCAGTTCCAAGGTGTAACGATAGAACTACTTGAAAAGCATGGCATAGAGCATCACAGATCTTCTCCCTACAAACCACAAGCCAACGGATAGTGGCAACGGCCAATAAGTCCATCAAGAAAATCTTTTCTAAAACGGTTGCCACTTACAGAGATTTGGCAGAAAGGTTACCATTCGCTCTTTAAGGTTACAGAACTAGTGTCAGGAGTCGTACTGGTGAGACCCCGTATTCATTAACATATGGGATGGAAGCGGTGCTACCAGTAGAAACAAAACTAAAATCCGTGTGGATCACCTTAGAACCTCAACTGCCAGAGACAGAGTGGATCAGAGCCTGGTTGAACAGTTAACTATGGTCGGCAAAAAGTGTCTAAAGGCTTTGGATAATTTAAAAATTTATTAGTAGAGGATGCCTAGGGCATACAATCATTGGTTTCGTCACTAGAGGCATCTCTAAAAGTAGGAGACCTAATGCTGAAACAGCTGAAACCTTCCAACACAGACTTCAGGGGCAAGTTCAAGCCGAACTAGGAAGGCCTATACGTTGTGAAGAAGATACTTTCGAAAGGCACAACCAGTGTAATGGATATGGATGGGAATGAGTTCACCAACAAAATCAATCAGGATCGCCTCAAGCGCTATCATGTTTAGAGGAACCCAAGGGCCTGCTGTGAGCATAGGTTTTTAATCCCCGGTTTCGATGATGATGAGTTGTTTATTTTGTTTTATAGCTTTCCACAGTTACGGGAGTCAAAGTTAGTTCTAGGCTAAAGCTCTGATCGAACTTCAAGCCTTAAGGCATTTACTGGATGAAAAATAGGATGTCTAAGAACAACAGCCACATGGTTGTACTATCAGCTGCGTGAGTAATACGCCAACAACCGAATGGCTGTTGTATCAATGTCCACACAGCTATTGATGTCTGGCAAAAACCTTGACACTTCCTCTTGGAAAATTTTTTATGGATTTTCTAGGTGGATTCTTTAAGAGAAACCTCCCTTGTTGTGTATAAAAAAATCTCTAATCTCTGTTTTTTGGGTTGGCAAGTTTTAGAGTGAGAAAGAGGAAGAAAAAGGAGGAAAAAGAAAGAAAGAAATCTAAGCTTTTTCTTCAATTTTCATCTTCAATCTCTATTTCTAGGCTTAAAATCGGTTAGAAATCGTGGGAAAACATCTCACTAAGACATTTAAAAGGTTTAGGGACTAATTTGGACACTAAAACCTTAACTTTTGGAGTTTGAGACTATTTCCGAAACTTAAAGTTTGGGTTTGAATTAGAGCCTTTCATTGAAGATTTCCACCTCCTAAAGCTGTGGATCCATGCTACAAGGGTAAATATCTGAGAAACCTAAGCATTTGACTTGTTTGTGTTGTATTTGGGCATCATTTGCATCATTTTTCAATATACTCTATTTTTTGGTTCTAGGTTGAGAACTAGAGCCGTGTGGCCATTGCAAGAGCTCTACGGCTGTTTGGTTCTCAGGATAGAACCATGAGGGCTTGTGATTCAAAAATCTTCATTGGTTTTGAAGTGATATTCGCATAGATGTAAACATATAGTTGTATGGTTGATGTCTCAATACTCGCACAGATGTTAGTTCAAGATAGAATCACCAAAACCCAATTTTTGTGAATCTCACGACTATTAAACCTTAGATTTACACTCCAGAAGCATATATTAGAACATAACAATGATAGAAACCTAGCCCCTAGATACCTAACTCACCTGCTATGTTAAAGAATTAACCAAAAAAAATTTTTCACAATAGTTTTACCAAAAATCAACACACAAAAGTCTCAAAACATTTTCCAGGTCTAGTCGGTGAGATTTGTCGAGTCTCTCCGACTATCCCCTCTAAATGTATGACGCCGATTCATTTACTATCATTTTCTGACCTGTTTGAGTCCAAAGTACGATTATTTATATACTGACCTTTGTTTTGTAGGATTAGATGTATGTTAGCATTTTATTGTTACGTTAGATAAATCTGTGTATTTTAGGCAGTTATATCTGTAGGGAATTCTCACAGGGAAAACCGTTATGCAGAGGAAAATAGTGATTAAAATTTTCCCTCGAATTCCGTGATCCTAATAAACATGATTTTGGTAGAATCAAAAATAAAATGGAAAGAAAATAAATTTCTTACCTTATTCGTCTCTTCTAGAGACTGATAAAGATTGCAGACATGAAGACGACAACTCTACACAATAAAGTACACGAACAGCTCTCAACCCGAACTCGTGCTAGCAAATGGAGATGAACGGATCTCGGGAATTTCACCAAAGGAATTTGGCTCCTCCCTCTCTATATTGGCCAAAATTCAATACGGTGGCTAGGGTTAGGAGAATTTGACTTAAGGCTCCCTTTTATACTCCTTGTATAAATTAGGTTTTAAATTAACTTTGGGTTAAATTTTAATTTAATTAACTGATTCAATTTATGCAATTGGAATTAAATTAAACTATATAATAAAATTCCAATTGACTTAATTAAATCCAATTAATTAAATTTATTCAATCCAAATTTAATTTAATCTAACCTTAAATAAATACTACCCATGTATTTAATTTTTCAACAAGGAAAGTATATTTAATTAATTATTTACATACTGTAATTAATTAATTAAATATAATCAATCTCTTTTATATTAATTGAATTAATTTTGACAAAACCTACTGTCATTAATTCAATTAACCGAGTTTCCATTCTAATTACACCCAATGTGTACAAATCCGATTTGTCACAAGTTCAACTGTTCTATGTGTATGATCCAGTGGGTCCGTCTTTATGTTGGTAGTGAGCCTAGGTCCCACAAACTGTAAGTTGGTTCCAACAAACCATTATAGCCCCTAATTAAGACGAAGACTAGTAGTCTCATGTGTAACATAACTCGATTGTATTCTTTAATATCCCTTGCCAACTAACATCGATGTATAAGCAAGAGGCATAGTTCCAGCCAACCTCTTCGATGCTTATTCATTCCTTGATTCTGAGTAGACTAATGATCGCAAACAAGTATCCCAACTTATTCGGGTATGGACATACACTTATTAGTCCCACTCATTAAGTGGCCAGTGATGTCATCTCAGGGGACACCGTGTGGCAATTCCATCAACTCATTATCAACATCAACATGTTCACTGACCCACCCAACATACACATACTTAGCACCCTATTATGGGCCCATTAGGGATATATCAAGTGTATGACATCCCATGTTATGTTATAGTGAAATCAAGTAGAAGGAAAATATTAAGAACTACCTGAGAAATACCTATAATGATTAGACCGTGAGGTGTTCTCGAGGTGGATCAGTCCAATACCATGTAACCTAACATGTACCCATATACTTGACTGACATCCCATGTCCAATGGACAGTGAGACACTGCCATCCAGTCAAGTACATGCTGGTCTTTAGCTTTATTCATTCCCATGATTAGAACAGACCTGGGACAGCTTTATGACTATAACTTTAACACTACTCAAGGTCTCAATAGCTAATGATCTACATTAGTTATGATGAGTATGGCTATAATCAATGGATACTCTATTCATTAAATTGATTAAATGCCTTTATTTAACATAATGTATAATACAAACTATTTGCACATAATGTATAATACAATCAAGAACCAATGCCTTTGGACTAGGGCACACCAACAATCTCCCACTTGCACTAGTGCTAACTAGGCATTACCCTAATCCCTATAGATCTAGTATGACCCTCATGTTATGTCTGTGGTAGCACCTTGGTTAATGGATCAATGACATTGTTCTTGGTGTCTACTCTTTGTAATGAGACATCACCTCTGTCCATAATCTCTCAAATGAGATGAAACTTCCTGAGCACATGTTTGGACCTCTTGTGTGATTGGGGCTCCTTAGCTTATGCGATGGCCTCGTTGTTGTCACAGAAGACATCCACTAGGTTTAGGATAGATGGAACTAGTCCTAACTCAAAGATGAACTTCCTCATCAAAACAACTGCCTTTATAGCTTCTCATGCAGCAATGTACTCATCTTTTGCTGTAGATTCAGTGATAGTTGGTTGCTTAGAACTCTTCCAGCTAATGGCACTACCATTCAGTAAGAAGACATAACCAAACTATGACTGGTTTTCATCCTCATCGGTCTCAAAGCTTCCATCAGTGTACCTTGTCACTGATAGCTCTTTTTGACCTCCATACACTAAGATATTATCCTTAGTCCGGTTAAGGTACTTAAGGATTACCTTGACAGGCGTTTAGTGATCCTCCCCGGGAACTAACTAATATCGGTTTTTCATACTGAGTGCAAAGCGACATCAGGCTATACCCAAATTTCTCGATTGAGCTGAACCAGGTGGTGACGCCTATACTTTCTTCAGGATTTCAGTCTTGAATCTTTTATGAAAATAAGATTTTCCAAAATGAATTTTGTATTATAATTATAAAACAAAACCACAAATGAAAAATTTCCTCAGTTCGCCTTGCCGCATTTCCTGTGTCAAAAACGTTGTCCACTCATAGTGGTAACTCCGCTAGGGATTTCGCTTAAAAGTTTCTGAAAACTTAAAAGATTTTGACAAGCACTGAAAGTATCTAATTAAAATAGTTTCAAAAAACTTCTAATAGCATCTTATGTGCATTTCATATTAGCTAGATCGAGCACTAAGTTATGGTGCCATTAGTAGCCTGATGAACTATTGAAGTTACCACCTACGTTCCGCCAAGTCTTAGGGACATGGATACAGAACACCACCTATAGCCTCGTGAGAACCCTTTCGCATGGACCCTTAAGCAGAGAGAAGTGTGGAGTATATATTTGCTCTGGGGACCTTGATGTTATCTGTACTTGGACAGAACTCATATAAGTAACCATAGAAATTTCCACTAAGATACCAAAATGACCTATGTAATATGTATCTATAGTTATGCCTATATCATGCCCTGTTGATGATTAAAAGACCTCGACCAAGGACTTTGTTAGAATATCGAATTTTTAACCATGTGGAGAAATAAGGTTGAAAAGTTGCGATCGCATGCTATGTGTTACTTGACTTACTCACTGTACCATATCATACCATTATAATCATTCTTTCATGCACATATTAAACCATTTATGTGATACTAACTCATTGTTTTATGCAACCATACACATTTTTTCTATGTGTACATAACCTCATTCATAAACTTATTCTTATGTGATGCACACACAAACAATTTTAGTCCAGCCATATGCATTATTTTTGGTGTGAATGCAATCTCACTCATACACATCAACTTATATGACATACACGCTAATGATTTTACTGTAGCCATAATTGTGTGCCACTTATGCATAAATAAGCCCATATTGGTGAACTTACGTATGACCATCTCTAGATAAACATTAGATATGGCTTTATGAACACTTTTATTCTTCGATAACTCATGGTTACTACAACAAGTTCACAGGCCACCCATCTTCAAAAGAGAAAACCTTTTTTAGTACTCCACGAGTGCTGAACCTCTGTCCATGTGCAAACTCACACGCACCTAAAACCCTAGGTTTTTTTAGGTCCGAAGACTTCAAAACTGTCTAGTATCACTCTTAGGTGGCCCAAGGGTGCCGGACCTCTGTCCGTATGCAGACTCATATGTATACCATTATGACTAGCAGAATCTAGTTAAATGCCTTTTCGATACTCCATGAGTGCTGAACCTTTGTCCATATTCATACTCACACACACCTGAAACCCTAGGTTATTTTAAGTCCAAATACTTCAAAACTGTCTAGTATCACTCTTAGGTGCCCCAAGGGTGCTAAACTTCTGTCTATATGTGGACTCATACATATATCACTGTGACTAGGAAAATCTAGTTAACCTTTTTCAGTGTTCCCTGAATATCGGATCTTTATCCATATGCTGCTTGAGTATCGGATCCGCCCTATCCTGCATAAGCATTCATATCGCATGTGTATCATGCACCTACCATGTCATATTATCCATACATACAAACATACCATGTTAAGTCAAAGGGCTATCATGCATTCATCCATAGTGCTAATGTGTGGCTGTGATTGTCTGTAGTTTGGAATCGCCTTCCTAAAGGAAGACTAGAAAGAGTTGGCTATGCAAATCCTTGGCCAAGACGGAGAGCTAGAGTAGGAATAGTTAGTGTGGCATCCGAGTCAGTGGTTGTAGAGTTAGGGTTGGATTCAGAACCGGAGGAGCAGGTTCAGACTTTATGGATTGACAGCTTATTTGTGCAAGAGGAGAATTTTGCAGAAATGGGAGATTAGTAGAATGCCAATCAGTAGAATGCCACCATAATCACTGCTTCTATGGAAATAGACATCAGGGGCCTCTTGGGTTTAGATGAGTTTAGAGCTAGTATTCACAGTTAGGTACAGGCCGCGGTGGGCAGTGTTATCACTAACAAGCAAGCAGAGCTCATGGCAAATCAGGGGGCTGGTAATTGGCAGCCATAACTGAATGTAAACCATGGGAATGCAGGCAGACATAATTTAGTAAGGAAGGTGGACCATTGGTCTGAATAGGGGAATGCTTTCAGGAGAGTTAAGGAAGTGCCGACCGAGTCGGCAGTTGAAAGAAAACTAAAAGAGAAGTACTATGAGCTCAATGAGCTCTTCCCTAAGCTTCACTAGATGGCACAAATCTCTACTATAAAGTACATTGACCCTGATGTATTGAGGGCTGATGGAATTGACTTGCTTCCTTCGGTCTTTTAGATGCCAAAGTTCACCCTTTACAAGGGAACAGGACCACCTGGACCTCACATTGACAACTATGTAAAGGTAATGATGATGAATGGCTACTACCAACTAGTTGTTGGGATTATTCTCGACCACTCTTGAGGATGGTACTACTTGGTGGTTCAGTAATCAGGTAGTCAACATCAGAAAAGACTAGAACTCCCTGGCCAAGGCCTTTCTGAAACACTATAGTTCCAATAAACAAATTAAAGTAACACTACAGGACCTAGAGGAAGCGAAACAAAACCATACGAGACTTTTGTTAAGTATTATAAGAGATGGATGGATAAGCAAGTGTTTTTCGAGCAAAGGCCTAGAGATTCCAAGGTCATTATCAAGCTCGTAGATAGGAGTTTGAAGAATTATAATGACACATGAAGCTTCATGACTTAAATTCTTTCGTGGATATTATAATTTCACTAAGAAAATTGAAAAGCCTGAAGAAGAAGACAAACAGAATAATAGTTGTGGTAACAACTATTAGAACGGTCGAAGCTACACCCATGGATTCAAGAGCAACAGCAGTGCCACCACAACTGGCTGGTCCCAGCTATGGTCCGAAGCCTACTCAGGCTTCCACTTTTGTAAAGCAAGTCGAGGTGGCAACAATAGCTCAGGAACCGGATACCTAACCCAATTTGAAAGGGATATCACCATGGCCTAGTAAATGAAGGAAGTTGGGGCTCTTACAGAGCTTAAAGCCTTTCACCCCTCCTACTAAGGCAAACAAGGACAATTTTTGCACTTATCATATAGTAAAGGGCCACAGAACAAATGATTGCTTCCGCCTGTGAGATTCCATTAAGCAGTTGGTGACTGAAAATAAGATCCAAGAGCCAGATGCTAAGGCAAGTGTGCAAAGGAACCCATTGCCTTGCTTTGGAAGCTAAGTTAATATGGTGCAAATCGCGCTACTGTCTAATTTTGTATTTCCATAAATCATCCAAGCTAATCCAGTGGTACAAGTAGTCTCCTTCAATTGGAAGGATGAAAAGGTAGTGGAGCCGGTAGTGATTGTTGACAAGAAGCCAACACCGATTAACTTGAATGATATGGAGTTAGATGATGATTATAACGAGTATGAGATTCCTAAGCCCGAAGCTATTTACCTATCTACACTAAGGTCGAAATGTATGTGAGAAAAGAGGATGTGTCAGTTAACCACATCACTAGGAGTGGAAGAGTATACCAACTTACAAATCAACCACGGTAGGATGAGTCAACACCTAGGACGGGAAAACCAACCCGTAATGGCCTTATCGCCGTTCCTACTAAAAAGGATGACTTGGTGGTGGAACAGTTGAAAAGGATGCCTGCTAGGGCTAGTGTTTGGCATCTATTGATGGAGTCCTAGAAGCACCATGCTGCGATGTTGAAGAAGTTGATGGAAATGCAGGCAACCCCCTTAACTTCTCCCACAGAAGTTTGCCTGATGATAGGTAGTTCAGTTAGCTGCCCATCAAATCACCCATTAAAGATAACTTTCACTGATGCTGATTATCCATCAGAGGGAGTGAACCATAATAAGGCCCGATACTTGAAAGTGGAGATAATGGATCGAGTGATGCCTTGTGTTAGGATGGACAACGGATCCATCTTAAACATCTATCCCTTGAAAATTTTGCCCTGTTTGAACATGAGTGAAGAAGCCTTACTAAGATCCAACATTGATATTCATGCCTTTGATGACTCGAAGCACATAGTGATTGGAACTTTTGAAGCAGAAGTGGTAGTTGGGGAATTAAAGTCCAAGGTGCTATTTATGGTCATTAATATCCCGGTTGTAAGCGCCGAAATTTTACTTAAAAAAAAAAGAAAAAAAAAAGAAAAAAAAAGAAAAAAAAATTTCGAAAAAAAAATCGAAAAAAGAAAAGAAAAAAAATTAATTAAAAAAATTAAAAAAATTACAGTGGTAAGACTGTAATTACAGTCGTACGACTGTAATTTAAAAATTACAGCCGTACGACTGTAGATCGCGGTAGGTAAGCAAACCCATACCCCAAAAGCTGAAGAAAGCAGAAGAAAAAGGGGGACAGAAAAAAAAGAAAAAAAAAGAGACAGACAGAAAAAAAAAAGAAGAGAAAAAAAGAGAAAAAGAAGAGAAGAGAAAATCAAAAAGAAAAGGAGGAACTCCTCATCAAAATCTCTCAGCATTTGGAAATCTATGGACCCAAATCTCAAACCCTAACTCAAGGAGAAAAGTCCAGATTTTAGTGGATTGGAGCGATGCCAAGGGTCAATCCTATGGTGGACGCACGCTACAGAGGTAAATACCCCTTTTCCCTTCTCTTTTGCAAGCTTTCTGGGTGATTGGTATGCTTTTTCTGCATTTTTATCCGTTTTTCTGCATTTTTGTTTCTGGAGATCAAGAACGATTGTACGACTGTTCTTGAGTTGATGAACAGTCGTACGACTGTAGTTACAGTCGTACGACTGTAGTTGATTTCTAGGTGATTTTCTTTCCAGCTTGTCTTAAATAAGATTTTGGTGAAATCTTGAATTTTCAGCATTTCTAGTCGTACGACTGTAATTACAGTCGTACGACTGTAGTTGAGTTTGCACGACTGTAATTTACAGTCGTACCACTGTAGTTTCCAGAATCAGAATTTCACCTTTAAAACCCAAAAATTTCATAAAAAATCCATAAAAAATCATAAAAAATTCCCAAAAATTCCCAAAAAATCCCAAAAAATTAGAAAACCCCAAAAATCATCAAAATGAATTTTGTTGTGCACATCACGACCATAGATTCAATTTTCTGGTAAATTTGCATTTAGAACAATTCAACGACGGAGACCCAGTTCTCCCGAAAACCGATCCACTTAATATATAAAAATGCATGTAAACCGGAAAAATTTTTTTCAAAATGATTTTCCCACAAAAATAAAAAATACAGGGACGTTTCAAAATGTTTTCCAGGTCTAATCGGGCCGACTAGCCGATCCAACCCGGTTATCCTCTATATGCATGCCCCCAATTCTCGATTTCCCAATTCTGTCTATTTGAGTCCAACTTATGGCGTGCCGTATAAATTGTGCTAACCTTCTGTTTTGCAGGTTTCAATTTCATTTATTTTTATTTTTATTTTTGATGTATTTTAATAGATTAAATCGTGTATTTAGGCGGTTGTAATTTTTTTTAGATTTTCGTGTATTCTAGGCGATTGTATAAGTGAGGTGAGAGTTTTTATTTTTTCTATTCGATTTGGTTGTAAATCAATAAATATTTATTTTTCTTTATTTTTGTATTATATATTTGTATGCGCGCTGTATGCCTTTTATATTCAATAAAATGGACTTTAGATTTTGAAATACCATTTAAGAACATTGGCAATATTTATTTTAATTAGACACGAAATAAGGGACTTGTCCGGACCCGAATCTCTGGATAGTGTAGCGGCCGTTCGTCCGGTTCACCTACATAAGAATTTCTCAGTTGAGCTGAGCCGGGTGGCGACTCCTACAATATTCATCGAGACTTAGGTCTCAGTTCTTTTATGTATTGATTCTATTTATTTTTCCAAAACGCGGATTTTTATTTATAAAAACCACACGGGAGGGAGGGGCCCGCCCGAGATCGTGGAGCCCCTTCCGAAAGGGAGTCCGGCGTCCCGTCAAAAATGCATCGTCCGCTCATAGTGGCGACTCCGCTGGGGAGTTCTTAAAAAGTTTTCTTAAAAACTTAAAAGAATTTTGGCAAGCCCTGAAAAGTGTCTAATTAAAATAAGGCGGATGATTCTCTTTTGGTATTTTATTTGCATTTTTAGTTAGCCATTTCTTGCATTAGATTAGGTATCCTTCTATAGCTCGGTGGATTGTTGAAGTGTCGCCTAAGTTCCTCTTGGTCTTAGGGGCACGGATACGAAACACCACTCATAGCCTCGTACGAACCCCTTCATTCGGACCCTTGAGTGGGGAGAAGTGAGGAGTATATCTTGCTATGGGAACCTTGATTTTTAAACCGACTTGGACCGAACCCATATAGGCGGCCCTAGTTGGATTCCCTTAGGATACCAAAATAATTGTGTGAATGATTATATAAATCGCGCCTTCATCACCCCTGGTTGGTGATCGAAGTGAACCCCACCTAGGACTCGGTTAGATTTTTTGAGACCGACCACGCTTGGAGAAATAAGGTTGGAAGAATTCGCTTCATGTGCTACGTGTTACACGCTTCTTGACATTTCACTCCATATCATAATCCATATTTATCATACATATGACATTTTCCATACATAGAACATCTTGTGTGATACTAACCCAAATTTTTATGCAGCCACGTGCATTTTATTTTCATGTGCAATCATTAAGTCATCCGTTTGCCATTCATACTAACCATTTCTTTTTCAGCCATAACATTGTATCTGCGTGATTAGCATTTTTTCACATAGCATACATAACACCATTTTGTATGTCATGCATCCTAACCATGTTTTTGTGTAGCCATTTGCATTTTGTATGTCATAGCATTCACGACATATCACCTAAATTAAATTAGGGGCATTCCAAAGATGCCCACCACGATCATATCATTCCATCATATATCGGGTATCCTAAAATACCCGGGTTTTGCCAATGCACCGAATTGCATTCGGCCATTATACCAAACCATTTCATTCAGTAGAAGCCACAATCGTCCTAGGTGTATTTCCGTATGACAATCCACACGATACATTTCATGACATCATACCCATCCATCACAAATATTATATGGCTCTGTGATCCACATCGGGTTACTTCATGACCTTACTACATTATTCAAGGTGCTCCCCGAGTGCCGGATTAGTATACATTTAGGGGTATTTCATAACATCCCAAATCATGAAAGGTGTTCCCCGAACGCCGAACTTCTGTTTGTGTCTCCTATGGCACATGACTATCCTACAACATCATTCCATTTCATACGCTCAAAAGCATCAGAACTTTGTCCATGGGCCAGTCCCGTGTGACCATTTCATATCATCTCATAGACCTAGAAGGTGTCAAACTTCATCCGTGTGTCAGTACACATGCGACCATTTCACGAAATTCATTAGGTGCCCCAAAAGCACCGAACCTTCATCCGTGTGGTGGTCCACACGTGGCATTTTTTAATAGCATTGGGTGTTCTTGGGATGTCCAAAAATAAAAATAAAAATAAAAATAAACACAAAGGGATCATCCTCATTATCTCACGATGTACATCTCATTCATCCATCAAACATTCAAGCACTCCACAACGTTCAAGCATTCCATAAGCACCAAGGACTTCACAGCATACACTACCATCATTTAAGTGTTCCAAAAATGCTAGAAACTCCATCAAGCCCTTTGGGTCCTCCATAATCATTAGAAACCCTGTCCTTGTGTCCCGCACACTCAAATACCGAAATATCCTCCCCGTGTAAGACTAGGCTCTACACGTATCGTTCCTTATATCTTCTTCTGCAAGACAAGCTCTGCACATTTCCTTCCCATGTAAGACTAAGTTCTACACGTCTCATACCAAATCTCCCCCGTGTAAGACACGCTCTACACGTATCGCTCTAAAAATTAAATCCTTCTCCCGTGTAAGACACGCTCTACACGTATCGCTCTAAACATTCAACCTCTTCTCGTGTAAGACCAAGTGCTACACGTACCGCTTTAACTCTATCCTTCCTTCCCGTGTAAGACTCGCTCTACACATATCGCTCTAAACACTACAACTTCTCCTGTGTAAGACACGCTCTACACGTATCGCTCTAAATATTCAACCTCTTCTCGTGTAAGACCAAGTTCTACACGTACCGCTTTAAACACTACCTTTCCTCCCCGTGTAAGATTAAGTTCTACACGTGTCATTCCAAATCTCCCCGTGCAAGACAAGCTCTGCACATACCGCTTTGACTCAATCCTTTCTTCCCGTGCAAGACCAGCTCTGCACGTACCGCTTTAACTCTATCCTTCCTTCCCGTGTAAGACTAAGTTCTACGCGTACCGCTTTAAACTCTACCTTTCCTCCCCGTGTAAGACTAAGTTCTACACGTGTCATTCCAAATCTCCCAGTGCAAGACAAGCCCTACACGTACCGCTTTAAACTCTACCTTTCCTCCCCGTGTAAGACTAAGTTCTACACGTGTCATTCCAAATCTCCCAGTGCAAGACAAGCCTTGCACGTACCGCTTTAACTCTATCCATCCTTCCCGTGCAAGACAGGCTCTGCACGTATCGCTTTAAACTCTGCCTTTCCTCCCCGTTTAAGACTAAGTTCTACAAGTGTCATTCCAAATCTTCCCGTGCAAGACACGCTCTACACGTACCGCTTTGACTCTATCCTTTCTTCCCGTGCAAGACCAGCTCTGCACGTACCGCTTTAACTCTATCCTTCCTTCCAGTGTAAGACACGCTCTACACATATCGCTCTAAACATTCAACCTATTCCCATGTAAGACTAAGTTCTACGCGTACCGCTTTAACTCCAAACCTTCTCCTGTGTAAGACAAGCTCTACACGTGCCGCTCTAAACACACTTCACTCTCCCGTTGTAAGCGCCGGAATTTTCTATACTTAAAAAAAAAAAAAAAAGGGAAGAGAGTCGTACGACTATTGCTACAGTCGTACGACTGTAATATCGGGATTTCTGCAGAGGCCCATACCTCTGCAGCAGAAATGGAGGAGAGAGAGGTTGGGCATTAATTGCCCCGGCTCTGCAGCAAGCAACCAGGAAAAAGAAGGTAGAAAAGAAGGAAAAGAAAGAGAAAAAAAAGGAGGGGAGATTTCTGGGGAAAGGAAAAAAACTTAGAGAGAGAAAGAGAAGAGAGAGAAAAAGGAAACCACAAAAAACTCACTTTTCTTCCTCTTTGATTTGCTTCAATTCTCGAAATTAAGCCTAAAATTTGTTAGAAATCTCTAGGTTGATCACTTAACTACACAACTAAATCAAGAACTTGGACTTAAACCACCAGAATCCCTTGCGAATTTGGATTTTTGGACACAAACTCTCAACTTCAATTCAAGAGGAAAAGTGCAAATTCTTGTGGATTGGAGCGACGCCAGGGGTCAAAACGACTTGGAATAGCTTCTAAAAAGGTAGTCACTTCCTTTCCTTACACTTTTCCTCGCTTTCTGGGTGTTTGAAGTGAATTTTTGTGCGTTTTTGCTGCAGTTTCGTATTTCTGTTCCTGGAAACTAAGAACAGTCGTACGACTGTTCTTAGTCTTCATGAACAGTCGTACGACTGTATATACAGTCGTACGACTGTTCTTAGTTTCCAGCCTTTTTTTCTTCAGTTTTGGTCCAAAATGAATTTTTGTTGAAATTTTGATCCTGAATTGATCACAGTCGCACGACTATAAACTACAGTCGTACGACTGTAATCATTATTTCAGAATCAGAATTTCAGCTTTTATCCGTAAAAATCCCAAAAAAAAATTAGAAAATCCCGAAAATCGTCAAAATGAATTTTGTTATGTGCATCACGACCGTAGATTTAATTTTCAGTAGATTTGCATTTAGAACAATTCAACGACGGAGACCCAGTTCTCCTGAAAACCGACCCGCTTAAATATGTAAAAATGCATGTAAACCGGAAAAATTGTTTTCAAAATGATTTTCCCACAAAACCAAAAATACAGGGACGTTTCAAAATGTTTTCCAGGTCTAATCGGGCCGGCTAGCCGAACCGACCCGGTTACCCCCTAAGTGCATGCCCCCAATTCCTAATTTCCCATTCTGTCTATTTGAGTCCTAATTGTGGCGTGCTGTATATATTGTGCTAACCCTCGGTTTTGCAGGTTTTAATTTCTTTTTATTTTTATTTTGGATGTAATTTAATAGATTAAATCGTGTATCCTAGGCGGTTGTATTTTTCTAGATTATCGTGTATATAGGCGATTGTATAAGTGAGGCGAGTGTTTTTACTTTTCTATTCGATTTGGTTGTAAGCCAATTAATATTTATTCCTTTTCCGTATTTTTGTATTAAATACTTTGTATGCGCGCTGCATGTCTATTTACTCCAATAAAATGGACTTAGATTTTGAAATGCCATTTGAGAACATTGCCAATATTTATTTTAATTAGACACGAAATAAGGGACTTGTCCGGACCCGAATCTCTGGATAGTGTAGCGGCCGTTCGTCCAGTTTAGCTACATAAGAATTTCCCGGTTGAGCTGAGCCGGGTGGCGACTCCTACAACATCCATCGAGACTTAGGTCTCGGTTCTTTTACGTATTAATTCTATTTATTTTCCAAAACGCGGTTTTCCATTATAAAAACCCCACGCGAGGGAGGGGCCCGCCCGAGATCGTGGCACCCCATTCCGAAAGGGAGTCCCGCGTCCCGTCGAAAACGCGTCGTCCGCTCACAGTGGCGACTCTGCTGGGGAATTTTCAAAAAGTTTTCTTAAAAACTTAAAAGAAGTTTGACAAGCCCTGAAAAGTGTCTAATTAAAATAACGTGGATGATTCTCTTTTGGTATTTTATTTGCATTTTTTTTAGTTAGCCATTTCTTGCATTAGAATAGGTATCCTTTTGTAGCCCGGTGGATTGTTGAAGTGTCGCCTAAGTTCCTCATGGTCTTAGGGGCACGAATACGAAACACCACTCATAGCCTCGTACGAACCCCTTCGCTAGGACCCTTGAGTGGGGAGAAGTGAGGAGTATATCTTGCTATGAGAGCCTTGATGTTAACCTGACTTGGACCGAACCCATATAGGCAGCTTTAGTTGGATTCCCTTAGGATACCAAAATAATTGTGTGAATAATAATAATAAAATCGCGCCTTCATCACCCCCGGTTGGTGATCGAAGTGAACCCCACCTAGGACTCGGTTAGAAATTTTTTAAGACCGACCACGTTGGAGGAATAAGGTTGGAAGAATTCGCTTTGCTTGTTATGTGTTCTTCACCATTTTGTGACACACCGCCGACGCATGCATAACATACCATACCATGATCACCATACACATGACATACCACACACAAACATCTTTGTATGATACTAACCCACATTTTTATGCATCCATTTTGCATTTTATTTCGTGTGTAAAACATTAATTCATTCGCTTGTCATCCATACTAACGGTTTCTTTCTTAGCCATAACATTGAACTTGCGTGATTAGCATTCTATTTTGACATAGCATACATAACATCATTATGTATGTCATGCATCCTAACCCACGTTTTTATGCAGCCATTTGCATATTGTGTGACATGCTCATTCACTACATTTCACTTAAATTAAATTAAGGGGCATTTCAAGGACGCCTATCATGAACATCCCATCCCATTTCATGGCATATCGGGTACCCGAAATTACCCGTGTCTTACCAATGCACCGGATTGCATTCGGCCATTCCATTTCATTTAATAAAAGCCACTACGGCCTTAGGCCCATTTTCGTGTAATAATTTACACGATGCATTTCATGACATCACACCCATCCATCATAAACATCATATAACATTGTGGTCCACATCCGACCACTTCATGACATTAATTCACCATTTAAGGTACTCCCCGAGTGCCCGATTAGCATATATGTAGGCCCGTAACATCACCAAATCATGGAAGGCGTTCCTCGAATGCCGAATTCTTGTCCGTGTTCCTGTTACACGTGACTTTCTCATAACATCATTCCATATGCTCAAAAGCATCAAGACCTTGTCAGTGGGCCCGGCCCATGCGACCATTTCATATCATCCCATAGACCTACAAAGCGTCAAAACTACGTCCGTGTGCCGGTATACACGCGACCATTTCATGAATTCATTAGGTGCCTCAAAGGCGCCAAAGTTCTGTCCGTGTGATGGCCCACACGTGACATTTTTGCATAAACATTGGGTGTTCTTGGCATGCCTCGAAAAAAAAGAAGAGAAAAAAATATAATAATAAAAAGAAGAAACCATTCATATCATCATTCCATACATAATTCCACTCCATGTATCTCAAGCATGTTCAATGTCTTAACTTTCATGTCATATCACGTCATTCATTCGCGGCCCTAATACCTCCTGTCTACTCCCAAGCAGAACACACTGGAGCGACCTTGGACAAGATCCCAAGCTTCAAGGGCAGCTAGGAGACAGAGGGTAGTCGAGAGTGATAGTGATTCTGAGTCTGGGGAAGGAGTGAATATGGCAGAGCAGACACCGAGTATGGCCGATGTTCTGAGAGATTTCTTCAGGTCGCAGGATTTCCGCGACATGTTAAAGGAAGAAATGAGGGCAGTGGTTAGAGAAGCTGGTGAGACCGGTGGTAGTGGAGCCGGGAAAGAAAAAGAAGCTGAGTCATCCCAACATGGTGGTGACACTTCAACTAGTCTTGAAAAGCTTCAGGAGATAGAGGCAGCTATGGAACAGAAAATGAAGGCAAAGTGTTCCGAATTGGACGAGGTCATGGCCCAGTTGAAGAAGGGGGTCGGGATCAATGCTGAATCTAAGAAGGGGGTGAACGTTGATGCCATGATCAGTAGGGGCATTGAGACATTTCCTATCGGCTTCCAAGTGCCGAAAGTCCCCACTTACAAAGGAATGGGCTCGCCGGAGGCCCATGTGAATTTATATGCCCGGGTTATGCTAACGGCAGGTGCTACCAAGCAACAATTGATTAATCTTTTCCCCACCACACTGGAGGGAGGTGCTTTGGGATGGTATAACTCACTGTTAGAGGAGGAGCAATCTGATTGGGAAATTCTATCTGCTGCCTTCATCAAATACTACAGCTTCAACACCAAAATCCAGGTGAAGCTGTATGACTTGGAGAGGGTGAAGCAGAAATTCAATGAGCCCTTCGATGAATACTACCAGAGGTGGATGAACAAGATGATCCTCCTAAAGAACCGCCCTGATGAAGACGAGCTTATACAGAAGCTCATTGATGGCAGCAAAGATATCTTCAAGAACAATATGAAATTCCATTCCTTCAAGGAGCTTAGTGAGGTCTATAGCATGGCCATGAAGATAGAAAGGGATGAAGAGGAGAAGCCAGCTGGTCAGAAAGGGGGAAGAAGTACAGGGTACAGTTCAGGGTATAGACCAACCACAGCAGTTGGTTCTGGCAGTGGGTCTGGTTCAGGTTCTAGTGGCAAACAGGGGCAGTCATCAGAGGTGAAGCAGGTCGAAGTGGCTACTGTGAATCAGCAACAAAGCAACCAGAACAGAGGTCCTGGAGGACAAGGCATATCGCCTTGGACTCTTACTCTAGCAAAGATATTCGCCAAGTGTAGGAATGGCGGCCTATTGCAATCTTTAAAGCCATTTGAGAAGCCATCTGAAGCGGATAAGGACAACTTCTGCACTTATCATGTGGTGACAGGCCACCGAACCAACAACTGCTACAAGCTAAGGGATGCTATCTGGAAGCTCATTGACGAGGGAAAACTGCAAGAGCCAGCCAAACCCAGCACTAAAACCAACCCCCTGCCGGCATTTGATGTTGGAGATTGTGCCCTAAGGCCAATATTGGATTATGTAATTTGACTTCTAAGATTAATCTAATGTAGATTAATATTGTCATTTATGTTTGTATGTTAGCATTTATGATAAGTATCCATGAATAAATCGTGTTATTCTAAATATCCCTAGTCGATTGTTATTATGGGAATAATAACAAACTAAGACTAGTGTGAGTGATAATGGATATTCATAAGATGAATATAGTGTATACAGATACAGATTATACTCACGGGCAATGTGTTAGAGAACATGTTGCTGGAGACCCACTATAAGATCAAGTTCATGGTCACGTGTCACAACTGATCTTGATTATAGTAGTGTCATCAGCTGATTCCTTTGACCTGAGGTCACCATGGATTCCGGGATGAATTCATGTTGTGCTTTGACGCAGTCAAACGCTGCTTGTAACAGAGTAGTTATAAAGGCTGTGGTTGGGTACAATATGACTCATGCTTAGGGATGTGAGTGACAGATATGGGATTTTGTCCCTCTCTAACAAGAGAGCGATATCACTGGGCCCCTCGATAAGTAAGACTGTTAAATGCATGGCCGTGCTCAAATAATTGATAAGAGTATCAATTGATTTGTCTGAACAGTTTACTTTGAGATCGAGAAAGCATATGATTAATTTATATAAGATTGACAAGTGTACCATGTCTTATAATTAATCATGATATCAAGAGACAAAAGGGAATATGACACATTCTATAAGTAGGTTTATTGGATTATACCAATCATATGAATTGGGTAGTCATAATGGCTTGCTAGAGTCCGCTTATGACTTATGAGGGCATTATGGTAATTTCCTCATTGCCAATTTATATGATCCTACGGGGTCACACACAAAGAGCAAAATGAGATTCACTTAATTCGGGGATAAATCATTATGAGATAATGATTTATTATTGATGAGAAATTAAATATATATAAAGATATATATTTACATGTATATGTATATACACATGAACATATTAATAAGATTAATATATTTATGGGATAAAGTATGCTATATATATATATGTATATTATAATTATATTATATGGTGATATAATTAATTATAATATACATTTACGTATATGTGTATATATATATATGTATGTATGTATGTAAATATTAATAAGATTAATATAGCATAAAGTATGCTAATTATATTATATGGAGATATAATTAATTTTACATACATATGTGTATATGATGGAGAATTGACTAAGTTTAATATTAATTGAGAATTAATAAAACTTATGGGGGCTAATTTATAATTATAATTAAATATAGTATTTAATTACAATTATAAATTGATAATAAAATAATAAAAACCCAAGAAACAAGGGTTTTTAGGGTTGGACAAAAAAAAAAAAGAAAGAAAACAGCAGCAGCCCCCCCATCTCCAAAATATGGCCGAAAAATTGTTTTTGAAAAAAAGTGAAAAATATCAATTTTTCACCTTCTCATTCGAAGAATTGTTCTTCAATCCCGGCGCTAGCACGCAGTGAGTCAATTGCTCTGTGTGGATCAACTGTAGAGGGAATCTGCTTTGGTTCCTGTATCCAATCCTGCAAAATTTAAGAGGTAATTCTTTAACCCTTCCTTCCAATTCAATGCAATATACATGGATCCTTGGCGGGGATTAATCTTTTCTTTCCGCTGCGCATTTTGTTTTGTGCGATTAATTCCCAACAGTGGTATCAGAGCCACTTGTATTTTGATTGAATTGGATTTATGTTTTGATTGGATCAAAATTGCATGTTAGGGTTTGTATGATTTTGATTGGATCAAAATTGTTGTTAGGAGTTTGTATGTTTTATTTAGGGTTCTATGTTATTGTGAATAACAAAATAAAATTTGATTTTATTGATTAATCATTGTGAATGATTTTATGTTAATGATTTGGAATGTTTAAGGGGTTTTTTGGAATCATGAATTTGATTCATGGGTTTTTATTGAAATTGTTTCAATTCAATTTAATTAAAAAAAAAAAAAAAAAAAAAAGAAAAATTGCTACTGTTCGTATTCTGGGCATAATGCCAGAATACTAATTGCAATTGCCGTGCTGCGTAAGCAGCATGCTGCTTACGCAGCATGGGCTGCGCGCAGTATGCGCAGCCCGATGAGTCTGCTGTCCGACAGTTTTAACCCCTTTTTCGTTTTAAGTGTGGAAAATTGTTTCTGCATATTTACGAATTTTTCCAAATTAATTAATTCTAAATACAATGTGATTGTATTTTACCACTTTGAACCCTAAATATTTTTAGATATAAAATTATTGTTGATAATTTTATGCATGGTGTTATGGTATGGTTTTGGACCCCGTGGATGCTTCATTTTATTTATTATGGTTTTATATAAATACGACCTGCGAGTCGTTTGTATTTATGTAAATTTTAATTTTAATTTTACTAGATAAATTGTATAGGATGCAATTTATGATATGTAAAATTTATTTTACTAGAAAAATTGTATAGGTTGCAATTTTTGTAAAATATAAATCCATGAGATGGTGCTTAGAAGCAAAGACGTGGAGGCGGATCCAAGAGGCGGTGCAATGACCATGTGATGGATGCTACCACCTAGGATATGACCTGTTGATTTTCATATTGGCCTATGAAAATCAATGTAGATAAAACCATACCATAACACGGTTTTTAGTCTTATGCATGTTGTATTTATTTTATGCCATAAGATGCCATGATAATAAATATTGATGCATGTTAGAAATTATTTTGCATGTGATGCAAAATGTTAATATATATATATATGAAAATGCATGCTTTGTTCTTTTAGATGCCATGTGATGCCATGCTAGATTGCATGCTTAACATATGTATGACATAGGATGCCATGCTAATTAGTATTAACAAGAGTATGTTTAATATTAATGCCATGAATTGTATATGATACAATTAAAATCACAGGATTTAACAAACCCTAAATAAACTTATGAAGTTTATATTTGCCACCCAATTACGTATAACACTAGTCAAGTACTATGTTCGCATCATGGTAGCCACGCCAAAGCGGGTACGCATGTTGTGACCTTAGCGAAGCGATAATATGAGAAATGGTGATTCTCATTGTGTTGTAATTGGTTTAACAAAGGGTTAATCAAAATGGTGTTTGAGCCCGAGGCAAAGATGAGATGAGTAACATGCAATTAAATATGATATATGATATCATGCATCTCATAAATTAGAAGAGTTGCATAATGATGCAATTGGCAAAGAAGTGCACATCCAAAATATGTTTAAATGGTTTAAAGCATGATTTTGAGTCTTTGCCTACCGAAATTATATTTAATCATAGGGACATGCCAAAGCAGTGCTATGGTTAAGTATGGATTTTGGATCTTCACCCACTTAAATATTTTAAAGGGTTTTATAATTTAAGTGGGAGCATTTAAATAAAAAAAAAAATCTTCACACGCTTTATTATAGTTATGATTGCTATTACCATGATCTCGATTGTTATTGAACTTTGAGAATTGTTCTCAAATCAAAAGGAATCATATGTTCTCAATAATCCTTTTGCCCAATGAACCACTAGCAATTGTAACATGAGTATAAAAGATGCTTACTTGAAGCATCGAAGGGACTCTGTTAAATTTTGTTATCTTACACTTGCCACCAATTCTTCCATACGTGGAAGTTTTACTTGAGATATATGATACATCACAAATGGAAATGTTCCATCAGTTAGTGAGCAAGAAAAGATAAGTGTTTGAGGCAACATTTTCTCATTGGCCTCCAAAAGGGCATTAAGATGTGATCTTGAATTCATTAATTGATAGTCATTGGTGATGAACTATCATTTGAATGACATGGAGAAAATTGTGAATTAGTTGCATAGGATGCAAAAGAATGTTAAGTTATCCATAAAGGATAAGCCCGCCTCGAATTGTGTGCTTAAGGTTCAAAAGGAAAAGGATAAAAGGAAGGTCGAAAAGCATAAAGACCGAAAGGTTCGGGTGAAACATGTTTTAAAGACCAAAGCTGTTGGCATAGAGAGATCTCCAAAAGAAGGATGTTGCCATTTCTAGAATGAATCGTTCATTAGAATGAAAATAGCAAACTTTGTTTGGAGAACTATGAGACGATGAAAGGCAGTAAGACTGCTACCTTAAGTATTTATTAATTATTCTACTTTTGTTTCTATATCAAAGGTATTAGATACCGTGGTGGATTTCATATTAGTAGAATATGAAGAATCTCAACTTAAGTAGAAACCTTATGAAGGTGAAAGGTAGAATACGAATAGGCAAGAGTAGCAAAGGTTGTTACTTGAAAGTTATGAACTTCTGGTTAAAAGTTATGAACTTTTACATGAAAGTTATGAACTTCTAGGTAAAAGTTGTGAACTTTTACATAAAAGTTATGAACTTTGGTTAAAGGTTATGAACTTTTACATGTAAGTTATGAACTCTTGTTGCCTATTGGGCTCATTGTTTTGAGTGAACAAATGTTGTTTATTTTATAATTGTGAATTATAAACTTAATAAAGACATGATTATGAAATACAGATTTACATAATTGTCTTTATATGTGGAGCCCATCCGTAACATAAATACTGTAAGGATCGAATCAAACGGTTTGATTCAACCTATTTTGGCAGTGTCGTCTTGGAGACATAAGCAAAGTCGCATTTTGAAACTCCATAAGAATGGACTTTTGGATTCATGAGATTATGAATCATCTTGAATCATGCGAATGTTGTTTATTATAAAAGATGACAAAAGTGGTTCTTTGCTAAAAGTAGTTAAAGAATAATCGATTTATTAAGCATTATACATGTGGATGTATATGAATTATAAATCAACTGCTAAAGAAGGTTTTAATACTTCATTACCTTTATGGAACTTTTCACTAGATAAGAGTATCAAATGAAACACGAGTTTGGAACTTTTGAAGTGTTCAAAAGCTTGTAAAAGGAGTATGAAGTATCTTGACATAATAGTAAAGTCACTTAGATATGATCCAAGTGGTGAACATTTGAGTCAAGATTTTGACAATCATCTTAGAGATTGTGGGACTGTCTCACAATTAACTCCTCCAATTACGCCACAAAGGAAGTTGTGTCGAAAAGGGAGTAGTCGAACTCTATACAGATATAGTTCAATCTATGATGAAGTCAAGTTGATCATCGTTTTCTCGAAAATATGCCATTAAAGCAGCTGTGTATATTGTTCCGTCTAAAATAATTCATGAATCAACATATGAGATATGGTTGGGTAAGAGACCCAAGTTGTTTCATTGAATAAGTTTAGCGCTGTAAAGCTTATTTCGAATAAGTTGGCACCTAAATTTAAATGTCGTATTGTGGATTACTCAAAAGGAAAGTAGGAGTTGTTACTCCTGTGTTTCTTTGGGATACAAAGTAGTTGTAGCTAGAAATGGTTTCCCCTTGAAGAGGGAGTTAATTTCTAGAAGAGTTAGTGGGAGTAAAGTACACCTACAAAACTCGTAATTCACAAAGTGACATTAACGTTGAAGAGGAACATGGAAATGGTTTCATGATCATTGTTGAAATTACACAAGTCCAATGAAAGTCTAGTAGAATACGACATGAATAGGAGAGATATGGATTTCTCAAAATCATGATGTAGTTTTACTAGATTGGAATAAGTCTTCTTTTATGAAGAAGCAATGTTAGATTTTGAATCTAATAAGTGACTTGATGCTACAAAGGTTGAAGATAAGTCCATGTCTAACAATCAAAGTATAGACTTTGATAAATCTTTTAGAAGATGTATATGCAATGGTTGCAAATGAGTTTTCAAATTGAAAACCGACATGGATGGTGATCTTCAAACTTATAAAGCACGACTAGTGACAAAAGGGGTTATAAACAAATTCATAGTAGTGACTATGAGGATACGAACAAATTCATAGTAGGACTATGATGAAATCCTCCTTCATCATTAATCATGATCAAGTCATATTGAGTTCTTGTTGCCATATCCGCATAATATGATTATAAAATATGGCAAATGGATATCAAAATCTGTTTTCTACGTGAAAACATGATTGAGGATGTGTACGTGACACAACCCAAAGTTTTGAGCATTCAAAGAATTTAAGTAGCGTATGCAAGTTTCAAAGATTCTTATAAGAATCAAAACATGCATCAAATAGTTGGAGTCATAGTTTTGATAAAGAAATCAAATGGTTTGATTTTATCAAAAGGATGATGAATCTTGTGTTTTCAAAAGGATCAGTGGGAGCATATCGGTATTCCTAATGCTGTATGTGGATGACATATTGCTTGTTTGAAATAACATTCTTACCTTGCAAGAAGTAAAATCTTGGCTAAGAAAGTAATTTCGGTTAATGTTATAAGCATGACTGCCTGTGTTCTTGAAATTGGAATCTATAGAGATAGATCTAAAAGAATGTTTTGGCTTAAGTCAAAGCATTGAAAGCGTTCAATGTAAAAAGACTTAATAGAAGCTTGCTTATGTTAACTGCACATATACAACTGATTGCAATTAGTTGCAAAATATCAATCGAGATATCGTATTCTCTTAAAAGAGATGTTATGATTTTGAAAGGTTCAAAATAAAACGTTATAGCTAAATATCTATAATAATAGTCATAGTATATAGCTACATATGATGTAAATTTTGGATGAAGAAGTTCATCAAAATTTTGTGTTTTGTTCTAAGCATTGCTTATCCTGTGAGACTATTGTAGGGACAATAGTTCAATGCGTAAGAACCCTGTATGACACAAGCATATACTTAGGCGTCTTTCACTAATTTAGAGAGGCTGTCTCTAAAGAAAAAGTGAAAATGTGTAAAGTAGCAACGGAAGCGAAAATTAATAATTCACTGACAAAGACTCCTGCACGAGTGAATACATGAAGGTCATGTAGGTCAATGGGTATAAGATACTTGTATGATTGGCCATAGTGCAAGTGGGAGATTGTTGGAGATTGTGCCCTAAGCCAATATTGGATTATGTAATTTGACTTCTAAGATTAATCTAATGTAGATTAATATTGTCATTTATGTTTGTATGTTAGCATTTATGATAAGTATCCATGAATAAATCGTGTTATTCTAAATATCCCTAGTCGATTGTTATTATGGGAATAATAACAAACTAAGACTAGTGTGAGTGATAATGGATATTCATAAGATGAATATAGTGTATACAGATACAGATTATACTCACGGGCAATGTGTTAGAGAACATGTTGCTGGAGACCCACTATAAGATCAAGTTCATGGTCACGTGTCACAACTGATCTTGATTATAGTAGTGTCATCAGCTGATTCCTTTGACCTGAGGTCACCATGGATTCCGGGATGAATTCATGTTGTGCTTTGACGCATTCAAACGCTGCTTGTAACAGAGTAGTTATAAAGGCTGTGGTTGGGTACAATATGACTCATGCTTAGGGATGTGAGTGACAGATATGGGATTTTGTCCCTCTCTAACAAGAGAGCGATATCACTGGGCCCCTCGATAAGTAAGACTGTTAAATGCATGGCCGTGCTCAAATAATTGATAAGAGTATCAATTGATTTGTCTGAACAGTTTACTTTGAGATCGAGAAAGCATATGATTAATTTATATAAGATTGACAAGTGTACCATGTCTTATAATTAATCATGATATCAAGAGACAAAAGGGAATATGACACATTCTATAAGTAGGTTTATTGGATTATACCAATCATATGAATTGGGTAGTCATAATGGCTTGCTAGAGTCCGCTTATGACTTATGAGGGCATTATGGTAATTTCCTCATTGCCAATTTATATGATCCTACGGGGTCACACACAAAGAGCAAAATGAGATTCACTTAATTCGGGGATAAATCATTATGAGATAATGATTTATTATTGATGAGAAATTAAATATATATAAAGATATATATTTACATGTATATGTATATACACATGAACATATTAATAAGATTAATATATTTATGGGATAAAGTATGCTATATATATATATATATGTATATTATAATTATATTATATGGTGATATAATTAATTATAATATACATTTACGTATATGTGTATATATATATATGTATGTATGTATGTAAATATTAATAAGATTAATATAGCATAAAGTATGCTAATTATATTATATGGAGATATAATTAATTTTACATACATATGTGTATATGATGGAGAATTGACTAAGTTTAATATTAATTGAGAATTAATAAAACTTATGGGGGCTAATTTATAATTATAATTAAATATAGTATTTAATTACAATTATAAATTGATAATAAAATAATAAAAACCCAAGAAACAAGGGTTTTTAGGGTTGGACAAAAAAAAAAAGAAAGAAAACCGCAGCAGCCCCCCCATCTCCAAAATATGGCCGAAAAATTGTTTTTGAAAAAAAGTGAAAAATATCAATTTTTCACCTTCTCATTCGAAGAATTGTTCTTCAATCCCGGCGCTAGCACGCGGTGAGTCAATTGCTCTGTGTGGATCAACTGTAGAGGGAATCTGCTTTGGTTCCTGTATCCAATCCTGCAAAATTTAAGAGGTAATTCTTTAACCCTTCCTTCCAATTCAATGCAATATACATGGATCCTTGGCGGGGATTAATCTTTTCTTTCCGCTGCGCATTTTGTTTTGTGCGATTAATTCCCAACATTTGAGAAGCGGGTTAACATGGTTCAATCGGGGTTGCCGGCTAACTTTATATTTGCCCAAGTTCTGCAAGCAAATCCTACGATTCAAGCAGTAGCGGTAGGGGAACCCGAAGTGGAGCCTGAATGTGAGGAAAAGGAGGGGTGTAAGGAGATCAAGCCCATAAGTCTGGATGATCTTGACTCCGAAGATGAGTACGAAGAATTTGACAGAAGAGAAGCTGTTAAACTTCCAGCTGTTGAGAAGCTGAAGATTTCAGAAGTGCAGCATGTGACCCGAAGTGGAAGGGTATATCAGCCGGCGGATCAGACGAAAGATAAGGCACCGATAAATGGGTCGGGCAGTACTTTGGCACCGGAAAGAGTCGAGAAAGAGGATTTGGTCATTTCCCAACTGAAGAAGACTCCTGCACAAGCCAGTTTGTGGCACTTGCTTATGACCTCAAAAGAGCATAGGGAGGCTTTAGTGAAGAAGCTATCGGAAATCGAAGTCTCCCCTATAGCTTCACCAGAGGCTATGTGCTGCTTACTAGATAAAGTCCATCTTGGAGCTCCTAATATTGTTTTCACTGAAAAAGACCTACCAGCAGAAGGAAAGGCTCACAACAAGGCTCTTTACATTAGGGCCAACATCATGGATAAGGTGATGCCGTGCGTTATGGTGGATGACGGCTCAGCTCTGAATATTTGCCCACTGAAAATGCTACCGTTTCTAGGCATGAATGAAGAAGTGTTGAAGAGGTCCTCGACAGTCATTCGGGCGTATGATGATTCTAAGAGAACAGTGATAGGGACATTCGAAACAGAAGTGGAGGTTGGGCCCATTAAGTCTATGGTTGTCTTCACAATGATCGATATCCCGGTCACATTCTCCCTATTGCTTGGAAGGCCCTAGTTCCATCCTTTGGGAGGTGTTCCTTCCACTTTGCATCAGAAGATTAAATTCTCTGTGAATGACAGAATTGTGACTGTTGAGGCAGACGCCCAGTCGATGGTAGCTGCAGTGGATGAAGGAGTGGTTCCTTTTGGTGGATTCCAAATTGCTGTCATCAAGGAGGAGGAAACCACAGCTGCCCCTATGGTCCTTTATGAGAACTACATGCCAGAGTGGCTATCCCGATATCTGTATAAGCTGAATTTTGTCCCGGGAATGGGACTCGGAATTAATTTGCAAGGTGTGCCAGAATTCAAGATCGACTCGGGAAAGTCAAAGCAGTACGGCCTTGGTTATGTAGAGGGGTCATCCGAGCAGAAGAATCTGAAAAAGGACAAGAATGGCAAGGTCATGATGAAGCCATTTCTGAAGGCAGGAGAAAGCCTTTACAAAGGCCAAGCTGAACCGGTGCTGGTTGGAAATGTCGAGCACCCTGGCTTTGAGATCTTTGCAGATGTTGTGGATTTTGAGAAAAGCCAGGAAGAGCTAGTAGCCCCTGTAATGGAAGAAAAAGCAACTGCTGAATTTGAAATTCTGAAAGGAGAATGATCTGAGGTGATAACAGAAACCATAGAGGTGGCCGAGGAAGAAGATGAAAAGAAGACCTCTGCTGAAGCTACAGAAGTGATCTCGGGAGCTTTGACTGCTGCATTAACCAAAGCTTTCGGGAAATCCAAGGAAGGATTTGGCGAAGAACTGATGGCCAAAGTGAACTTAGACTCTGTGGTTGCTGAAATCGCCAAGATTATGGAGAATGCTAAGGCACAGCTGGCCGAGAAAGCTGCAGTCCCAGATGATGCTCTGGAAGGGAAGATGGAAGCTGATGAAGAACAAGGCCCTCCGCCTGTGGAGGATGAAGATGATTTTGTTGTATCTATTTCTTCCATTTTCAATGTAACTGATGTACTTTATGATAAGTTCAATGCAATGAAATCCCAGTTTGCTTACTTGTGTGATGTTTATCCTGATAATTCTGTGCATGCATTCGAATCACCATCAAGCATATTTAGCATACATGACACTGCATTGCATGAAATCAATATAAGTACAGATGAAAACCCTAAAATGGTACTCATTTCACACGAGCTAAAATCCGAGGAAGAAAGAGAATTAATAAGAATACTCCAAAAACATGTTAAAGCTTTCGCCTGGTCGTATGAAGACATGCCGGGTGTAGATACAGAAATAGCAGTGCACAAAATCCCAACAGACCCCAAGTTCAGACCGGTAAAGCAGAAGTTGAGAAGACTAAGGCCGGAATGGGCTACACTGGTGAAGGAAGAAGTGGCCAAACAGATAGATGCCAAGTTTCTCGAAGTGGTGGAGTATACGGAATGGCTAGCCAATGTTGTCCCCGTGCCTAAAAAGGATGGAAGGGTCAGAGTATGTGTTGATTACAGGGACTTGAACAAGGCCTGCCCTAAAGATAATTTCCCGCTGCCACATATCGACGTCCTAGTTGATAGCGCAGCAAAAGCGGCAATGTACTCTTTCATGGATGGCTTTTCGGGGTACAACCAGATTTTGATGGATGTAATTGACAAGGTGAAGACGTCATTCATCACCGAATGGGGTACTTTCTGCTACAGAGTGATGCCTTTTGGATTGAAGAACGCCGGTGCCACTTATCAGAGGGCTGTCACAACTCTATTGCACGATATGATCCATAAAGAAGTTGAAGTGTATGTCGACGATATGCTCGTTAAATCAACAACCCGGGAGGAACACCCTGTTATCCTGGATAGATTTCTAACACGCATTGAAGAGTACAACTTGCGGCTTAATCCCAAGAAGTGCATATTCGGGGTCACATCAGGGAAACTGTTGGGCCACGTAGTGAGCCAGAGGGGGATAGAAATGGACCCAGATAAAATTAAAGCCATCCAAGATATGCCAGCTCCAAAGTCTGAAAAGGAGGTCAGATCATTCCTGGGTTCTTTGCAGTATGTTAGCCGCTTCATAGCCAAGCTAACTTCCACTTGTGAGCCAATCTTCAAGCTATTAAAGAAAGATCAGCCGGTTGTGTGGAATGACAAGTGTCAGCTAGCCTTCGAGAAGATCAAGGCCTACCTGGTAAAGCCACCAGTGTTGAGTCCCCCAATTCCAGGGAAGCCTCTGATTTTGTATTTGGCAGTTGAAGAATCATCCATAGGGGCAATGCTTGCACAAGAGCAAGATGGCAAGAAGGAGTTTCCCATCTACTACCTAAGCAAAAAGCTGTTGGAGTATGAAACCAAATACACACTAGTGGAGAAGACGTGTGTGGCGATGATTTGGTTGACCAAAAAGCTGCGCCACTATTTCCAATCCTACAAGATACAAGCCGTGGCTAAGGTGGATCCAATGAAGTACCTCTATGAAGCACCAGCATTGGTTGGGAAGTTGTCCAGGTGGTTGTTACTTTTGTCTGAATTCGACATCGAGTACATCACGAAGAAAACCATTAAAGGGCGAGCCGTGGCAGAGTTTCTGGCAAACCAGCCCCTAGAATCAGATTACACAGAGAACCTGGAATTCCCTGACGAGCAGCTAGCCGTGGTGGAAGTAAAAAGATGGGTCATGTGCTTCGATGGTGCAGTGAATAGAAAGGGCGCTGGAATTGGAGTACTTATAGCAACGCCAGATGGTGAGGTCATTCCCTTATCCAAGAGGTTGAATTTTCCCATAACCAATAACGGGGCAGAGTATGAAGCATGCCTATTTGGGATGGAAGCTTTGCTAACACTAGGGGCAAATGACGTCCTGATTGTTGGAGACTCACTTCTAGTGGTGAGGCAAGCTCAGGGTGAGTGGGAGCTAAAAGAAGAAGCCTTACGGCCTTATTTGGAGCTGCTACAGTTCAGAAAGGGTTTATTCGGCCAGTGTGAATTCAGACATGTCCCCAGGGATGAGAATAAGATGGCTGATGCATTAGCTACTTTGTCCTCCATGTGGGAAAATCCAGAAGAGACACAAGCTCAACCACTGGTCATAGCCACTTCCAGACATCCTTGCTTCGAAGTGCATGAAGTAATGGAATTATCAGCCGAAGAAAAGCCATGGTTCTTTGAAATTTACCGGTATGTTAAGGAAGGAAAGTACCCAGAAGAGGCCAGTGTTGCTGATAAGTTAACGTTGAGGAAGCTGGCTAGTCAATTCAGAATCTTTGAGGATAAGTTATACAAAAGAACAGCACATGGGGTTCTTTTGAGGTGTCTAACAGAACAAGAAGCAGAAGATACGATGCAGCAGGTACATGCAGGATCTTGTGGGCCACATATGAATGGACTTGCCATGGCTAGGAAAATCATGAGACAAGGCTACTTCTGGATGACAATGCAAGCAGATTGTATAAGAAAAGTGAAGAGATGTCATGAATGTCAGATCTATGCAGACATTAGTCATCTTCCCCCACTTGAACTTCAGAATCTAGCATCTCCTTGGCCGTTTTCAGCATGGGGGATAGACATGATTGGTGAAATTCATCCAGCTGCATCTAATGGGCACAGATTCATAGTTGTGGCAGTTGATTATTTCTCCAAATGGGTCGAAGCGGAATCCTTCACTAATGTCACAGCCAAGCACATGGTCAAGTTCATTCAGAAGAACATCTTCACTCGGTATGGGATTCCTCACCACATAGTAACTGATAATGGAGTACAGTTTCAAGGGGCAACAGCTGAGCTATTTGCAGAGCATGGAATTGAACATCATAAGTCCTCTCCGTATAGACCACAGGCTAATGGTGCAGTAGAAGCGGCTAACAAGGCAATAAAGAAGATCTTATCAAAGATGGTAACCACTTACAGGGATTGGGCCGATAAACTGCCTTATGCTCTTTGGGGTTACAGAACCAGTGTCAGAACACCGACAGGAGAAACTCCTTATGCCTTGGTATATGGAATGGAAGCAGTATTACCAGTGGAAATAGAACTCAAATCACTCAGAGTTGCCCTGGAAGCTCAATTGCCAGAGACTGAATGGGTTCAAGCCAGGTATGAACAGTTGGCTGCACTAGATGAAAGGCGACTAAAAGCACTGGACCACCTGCAAATGTATCAGCGCAGAATGGCTAGAGCCTATAATCGAAATGTGAAGTACTCCAAGCGGCAGTTGAAAGCAGGAGATTTGGTCCTAAAGCAACTAAGGCCTTCAAATGTTGATGTTAGGGGCAAGTTCAGACCTAACTGGGAAGGACCCTATGTGGTGAAGAAGGTGTTATCAAAAGGCGCTGTCAGCATCATGGACATGGATGGAAACGAGTTCACCAACCCGATCAACCAAGACAGGCTAAAGCTTTATCATGTATAAAAAAAAAAAAAAAAAAAAAAAGAAAAAAAAAGGTCTGCTAGACTGAAAACTCGAAAAGAGCGGTCTAGGCAAAAATTAAGACACGAGAGAAAATAATCAGTCGGAAAATCTGAAAAGGACGACTGGTGACGGATTCTGGCTCAGTGTGGAATCTGTACCATTTAGGAACCAACTTGTTTCAAATGTACTCATTTTGACTTCATCTATAAAGTGAAGTGTTTGTTTAAATATATTTGCACGGTTATGACAAATGCACAAACAAAGTTGTCTTGCATAAACACACATTCAAAGAAAGCACTTTGCATTCAACTGATCGATATCATCGCATTATTTGACAAATGAAAATGTATCAAATACATGCAATTTAAAATTTCTCATCGTCCTCTAAAATCCAGTTCATCTTCCCGGACGAGTAATAAAGGGTCACAACATCATTTTAGTCAGATCTTAAAAAAAAAAAAAAAAGAGCTCGTTGAGGTGAAAACCGAAAAGGCACCTCAGGCAAAAATTAGAGCTAAAAAAAAAAAAAAACAGAAAACAGAACATCCTCAGTACTCCCCAGCAAAGTTTCCCATACTATTCCTCAGCGGAGTCTACATAAAGAACACCATCAATTACTTCCCCGCAAAGTCGCCATGTTACTCCTCAGTGCTGTCTACACAAAGAACACCACAATTGTTTCCCCAGTCAAGCTGTCACGCTCTTCCCCAGCGGAATCTCTACAAGGAATACTATGATCATTCCCCCAGCAGTCACCTCGCTTCTTTGATAATCATCAAACAATGCCCCAAGAAAAGCAAAATCAACCAGGGGCACAACATATCTCCCCAGCAGAGGACAGAAACATCCAATAACAGAAAATACATACATGTACATATGCATCAACATGCATCCATACATTGCATATATCAATTACTTATCCCCGGCTAGTCTTCATTCTTGATCGAAGGGGCAAAAATTTTTGCTTAAAAATCTCTCGATCAAGGAATGAAGACTTGCCATTTTAAGTGCAGGAATTCATCCCCAGCTCAATATCCTCAGCAAGTCAGCAGATTTGCCTCGAGTAATGTAAACTCGGTATCGGCCCAGGCCCGCTCCATTATCTCAACTATCTCCAGCGAGTCTGCCCCGAGCAACGTAAGCTCAGCATCGGCCCAAATCCGTTCCATCATCCAAGTTCCCTAGCAGATCCGCCTCGAGTAATGTAAACTCGGTATCGGCCCAGATCAGCTTCATCTATTTTCCCAGTAAAACTCGCCTCGGGTAACATAGACCTGATATCGGCTTATCTCTTCATCAATCTCGCCTCGGGTAACATAGACCTGATATCGGCCAATTTCTTCATCAATTTCGCCTCGGGTAACCTAGACCCGATATCGGCCAATCTCTTCATCAACTCACCTCGGGTAACATAGACCTGATATCGGCCAATTTCTTCATAAATTTCGCCTCGGGTAACCTAGACCCGATATCGGCCAATCTCTTCATCAACTCGCCTCGGGTAACATGGACCTGATATCGGCTTATTTCCTCCCCAGTCTCGCCTCGGGTAACATAGACCCGGTATCGGCTTATCCCATCAGAAGATTCATTCCAGCATTCACGGCGCTTTGATTCACGCTCTTAAATTCATCATCACAGGTATGATGGACTTGGAGCTAGATGTCGAATTTGATCACGTGAGGGGCAGCTGTAAGCGCCGGAATTTTCTATACTTAAAAAAAAAAAAAAAAGGGAAGAGAGTCGTACGACTATTGCTACAGTCGTACGACTATAATTTAAAAATTACAGTCGTACGACTGTAATATCGAGATTTCTGCAGAGGCCCATACCTCTGCAGCAGAAATGGAGGAGAGAGAGGTTGGGCATTAATTGCCCCGGCTCTGCAGCAAGCAACCAGGAAAAAGAAGGTAGAAAAGAAGGAAAAGAAAGAGAAAAAAAAGGAGGGGAGATTTCTGGGGAAAGGAAAAAAACTTAGAGAGAGAAAGAGAAGAGAGAGAAAAAGGAAACCACAAAAAACTCACTTTTCTTCCTCTTTGATTTTCTTCAATTCTCGAAATTAAGCCTAAAATTTGTTAGAAATCTCTAGGTTGATCACTTAACTACACAACTAAATCAAGAACTTGGACTTAAACCACCAGAATCCCTTGCGAATTTGGATTTTTGGACACAAACTCTCAACTTCAATTCAAGAGGAAAAGTGCAAATTCTTGTGGATTGGAGCGACGCCAGGGGTCAAAACGACTTGGAATAGCTTCTAAAAAGGTAGTCACTTCCTTTCCTTACACTTTTCCTCGCTTTCTGGGTGTTTGAAGTGAATTTTTGTGCGTTTTTGCTGCAGTTTCGTATTTCTGTTCCTGGAAACTAAGAACAGTCGTAGGACTGTTCTTAGTCTTCATGAACAGTCGTACGACTGTTCTTAGTTTCCAGCCTTTTTTTCTTCAGTTTTGGTCCAAAATGAATTTTTGTTGAAATTTTGATCCTGAATTGATCACAGTCGCACGACTGTAAACTACAGTCGTACGACTGTAATCATTATTTCAGAATCAGAATTTCAGCTTTTATCCATAAAAATCCCAAAAAAAAATTAGAAAATCCCGAAAATCGTCAAAATGAATTTTGTTATGTGCATCACGACCGTAGATTTAATTTTCAGTAGATTTGCATTTAGAACAATTCAACGACGGAGACCCAGTTCTCCTGAAAACCGACCCGCTTAAATATGTAAAAATGCATGTAAACCGGAAAAATTGTTTTCAAAATGATTTTCCCACAAAACCAAAAATACAGGGACGTTTCAAAATGTTTTCCAGGTCTAATCGGGCCGGCTAGCCGAACCGACCCGGTTACCCCCTAAGTGCATGCCCCCAATTCCTAATTTCCCATTCTGTCTATTTGAGTCCTAATTGTGGCGTGCTGTATATATTGTGCTAACCCTCGGTTTTGCAGGTTTTAATTTCTTTTTATTTTTATTTTGGATGTAATTTAATAGATTAAATCGTGTATCCTAGGCGGTTGTATTTTTCTAGATTATCGTGTATATAGGCGATTGTATAAGTGAGGCGAGTGTTTTTACTTTTCTATTCGATTTGGTTGTAAGCCAATTAATATTTATTCCTTTTCCGTATTTTTGTATTAAATACTTTGTATGCGCGCTGCATGTCTATTTACTCCAATAAAATGGACTTAGATTTTGAAATGACATTTGCGAACATTGCCAATATTTATTTTAATTAGACACGAAATAAGGGACTTGTCCGGACCCGAATCTCTGGATAGTGTAGCGGCCGTTCGTCCGGTTCAGCTACATAAGAATTTCCCGGTTGAGCTGAGCCGGGTGGCGACTCCTACAACATCCATCAAGACTTAGGTCTCGGTTCTTTTACGTATTAATTCTATTTATTTTCCAAAACGCGGTTTTCCATTATAAAAACCCCACGCGAGGGAGGGGCCCGCCCGAGATCGTGGCACCCCATTCCGAAAGGGAGTCCCGCGTCCCGTCGAAAACGCGTCGTCCGCTCACACCCGTGTAAGACACGCTCTACACGTATCGCTTTAAACACACTTCATTCTCCCGTGTATGACACGCTCTACACGTATCGCTTTAAACACACTTCATTCTCCCGTGTAAGACACGCTCTACACGTATCGCTCTAAACACTAAACCTTCTCCCGTGTAAGACATGCTCTACACGTACCGCTCTAAACACACTTCATTCTCCCGCATAAGACACGATCTACACATATTGCTTTAAACACACTTCCTTCCCCCGTGTAAGACACGCTCTACACGTATCGCTCTAAACACACTTCACTCTCCTGTGTAAGACACGCTCTACACTTATCGCTTTAAACACACTTCATTCTCCTGTGTAAGACACGCTCTACACGTATCGCTTTAAACACACTTCACTCTCCCGTGTAAGACACGCTCTACACGTATCGCTCTAAACACTAAACCTTCTCCCGTGTAAGACACGCTCTACACGTACCGCTCTAAACACACTTCATTCTCCCATGTTAGACACGCTCTACACGTATCACTTTAAACACACTTCATTCTCCCGTGTATGACACGCTCTACACGTATCGCTTTAAACACACTTCATTCTCCCTTGTAAGACACGCTCTACATGTATCGCTCTAAACACTAAACCTTCTCCCATGTAAGATACGCTCTACACATAGCTCTAAACACACTTCATTCTCCCGTGTAAGACACGATCTACACGTATCGCTTTAAACACACTTCCTTCCCCCGTGTAAGACACGCTCTACATGTGTCGGTCTAAACACACTTCACTCTCCCGTGTAAGACACGCTCTACACTTATCGCTCTAAACACACTTCACTCTCCCGTGTAAGACAAGCTCTACACGTATCGCTTTTTACACACTTCATTCTCCCGTGTAAGACACGCTCTACACGTATCGCTCTAAACACTAAACCTTCTCCCGTGTAAGACACGCTCTACACGTACCGCTCTAAACACACTTCATTCTCCCGTGTTAGACACGCTCTACACGTATCGCTTTAAACACACTTCATTCTCCCGTGTAAGACACGCTCTACACGTATCGCTCTAAACACTAAACCTTCTCCCGTGTAAGACACGCTCTACACGTACCGCTCTAAACACACTTCATTCTCCCGTGTAAGACACGCTCTACACGTATCGCTCTAAACACTAAACCTTCTCCCGTGTAAGACACGCTCTACACGTACCGCTCTAAACACACTTCATTCTCCCGTGTAAGACACGCTCTACACGTATCGCTTTAAACACACTTCATTCTCCCGTGTAAGACACGCTCTACACGTATTGCTCTAAACACTAAACCTTCTCCCGTGTTAGACACGCTATACACGTACCGCTCTAAACACACTTCATTCTCCCGTGTAAGACACGCTCTACACGTATCGCTCTAAACACTAAACCTTCTCCCGTGTAAGACACGCTCTACACGTACCGCTCTAAACACACTTCATTCTCCCGTGTAAGACACGCTCTACACGTATCGCTTTAAACACACTTCATTCTCCCGTGTAAGACACGCTCTACACGTATTGCTCTAAACACTAAACCTTCTCCCGTGTTAGACACGCTATACACGTACCGCTCTAAACACACTTCATTCTCCCGTGTTAGACACGCTCTACACGTATCGCTTTAAACACACTTCCTTCCCCCGTGTAAGACACGCTCTACACGTATCGCTCTAAACATCTAAATCTTCACCTGTGTAAGACACGCTCTACACGTACCGCTCTAAGCATTAAACCTCTGCCCATGTAATATCCGCTCTACACGTATTGCTTCAAATATTAACTCTCCTCCCGTGTAAGATACGCTCTACACATGAGCCCTTCGCAAGTATCACCTTGCTTCAATCCGTGGACACCCTGTGTGTCATTTTATCCATGTGGTGTATATTTATATGCCACGCTATACTTCAGCATATAGCTTCGTTAACAACATTCATTACATTTTGCATGTTTCCATTCCTGGCTTTGTGTGCACATGACTAGTTTAGGGTTGCATAACATGCCATGGCATCACATGACGTCATCATTCATGCATGCATGCATCACATCTCGCATTCATACCTACACCATCCCTCGACTTAGTATCCTCTGTGCGCATGCCCCAGTCAATGCTAACAAATGCTCTTATCAGGGGAGAAAGGGAAGGAGTCTCGAGAATGGCTGGCCCAGTGAACTTCAACACCGTAACAGATATCCTAGATGATTATGTTACCTCATCGTGATTCCGAAAGGCAGTCAGGGAAGAGGCAACGACAATGTGGAAGGAAATGCTAGGAGGTGACCTAGACAAGGTGGAGAAGCTGATGACAAGGTGCTCTGAATTGGAGGCACGTGTGATTGAGCTTGAGGGAGTAATAAGAGGGCTAAATGGTGAAGCAGAATCAATGGCCCCCTCAAAGCCAACACTGACCTTGTTCCGCGACCAACCAAGAGTCCACTCCCCAAGGGTGATGGAAAGGGCATATCCCTGTGGCCTATCTCACTGAGCTGATTATTTGCCAAGTGTAGAAAAGAGGGGCTACTGCAAAGCATCAAGCCGTATGTGGAGCCCACACCGGATCAAAAGAACAACTTCTGTACCTATCATGTAATGACTGGTCACCGAACCAACGCTTGTTATATTTTAAGGAAGGAGATTCGGAAGTTGGATGATGAAGGAAGATTAAAGCTGCCATCCGCTACTAATGAGCAACCGAGGACAAGCAGAGGGACTGGTAAAGAAATTCCTTGAACCTCCCGGGGAGAGGAATATGATGAAGAGCTCCAAAGCCTGATTTGATGAAAGTGGGGCAATGACCGGACAAGGAATAGTCGGGCGCTGTGAGATCAATACCTTTAGGGGCTCCTTCTCGTAGGGAACTCATTTTGTTGTAAAGTGTATTGAACTCATTTTGAATGCAATGCATCTTGTTACTTTTCTTACTTGTGTGGTGATTACATGTATATGGCATTAAGCATGCATTTGATCATCTGAAATGACATGTCCATCTCGCATAATATTAAGATGCATGACATCAATCTGAGTCTCACAGGGAATTTACAAGTGAACCTGACCTCCGCTAAAGCCCTTTTCTGTAAAAAAAAAAAAAAAAAAAAGAGTAAGAGAGAGAGAAGTCTGCCAAACAAGTAATAGGATGGCACCATTTCTTCCGAATCAATTGCCAACCTAGATCAGTGATCTCTACAAACCACGATCCTAAACGCTGCTAATCTGGCCCTAAAAGTTTCAACTTGGACAGCCCACAATACACTCAAAACATTCCAAACCAAGGACCGTTGCCAAGTTTCAGAGCCGAGCCCCAAAAAGAACCTTTGAGCCTAATTTGTGCTGGAAAGAAGCATCCCACATCAAAAACCAAACCCATCAAAAAGCACTAAGCCCTAAAAATCCAAATGACCTTCGCCATCCACCGTGCTATAAAACTCTGAAGCAGACATTAGTTTTAGTGCATGTATAGTTTTGTTTGTATGGCATTCATGTGCATATGACATCACACAATCATTATTCATCCAAAAAGACATATCAAACACGCATGACATTCATGGATCTGAATGCAGCAGGAAAATCAATAGGTGGCTGTGGTTTGGATTTAACTTCTTCAAAAAAAAAAAAGAAAAAAAAGAAAAAAAAAACGAAGAAGCAAGCACCGGTGGAAGACCTCAGCTCTCCCTTACAGTCAAATTTCTACTCTTGGTCTAAAGTTGCACTCTCTTCAATCATAGAGTCAAACTCTGTTGAGTGCCTGGTGAATCTGGGGGCGGCCCACTTATTGCATGAAATGTCGAGGACAATGAGTTGAGACAATGGAGATAAGTACGTCGTTGCCTGTTTTGAAAAGTTAACTTCGTGCGGTGACAGAGAAGATCAATGTCTTTACCTAAAGCAGTTCCCTTTTCACTCTCCTTCTGTCTTCTCCATTTGCCTTCAACACTTTTGTCTTCCCTTTATTGTCTTTCCTTCACTTTCATCTTCTATCATTCATCTTCTCTCTGGAACTTGAACCGATTCTCTGACTCCATATTTCCTACCTTCAATGGCTTCTAACAAGAAGTTGAACCCCAATGCTACTTCATATTGTATTTTTCTGCATCATCTCATCAGTAGAAGGGCATCAGAACAGGTGGTTATGGCACCGTTTCAATCCATCTTCGTTTATCATTAACCTGTACCAAATTCGGGATACCTTTTAATCCCATGCCATTTCTCTTCGATCTAAACTCCCAGACTAATTATTTAGTACCCTCAGATAGTGGGAAGGGATTTGATTTGATGATAGATAGAGGATTTGGATATGAATCTGCTTCAAATGAGTTCAACAATGCTGAAAAAGGGGGAAAATGAAATATATAGCTTTGAGATTCTAGAGTAAGAAGAAAATAGTTTCTGTAAGTGAAAAGGAACAACAGTGGTCGCCCAAGAAATTGACTATTGAAGAGACCAAGCTGGATAAAAGAGAGATTGAAGCTAATCTTGGTGGGAAAAACAAGCCTGATGATCAGAAACCTACCAAATCAGTTTGAAAGACATAATCTGCTACAAATTCTGGGCAAGCATTGTCTGGAGGAAAACAAGAATAAGTCCAAAGGGAAGCCTGCTTAGGATTTCCTCTATTTGCCTATGGATTCCAAGACTGGAGGAAATTTTGGTTATGCATTTGTGAACTTCACCAACTGTGTTGGGACAACTTGGCTTCACAAAGCTTTCAACAATCATGAAGGGTACGACACCATCAACAGGAAAGCTTAAAAAGTCTGTTGTACTCATATTCAAAAGGAAAGTTGCATTTGCCAACCATTTCAAGAATTCAGTCTTCGGGAGCCGTGCTTGAACTGAAATCTGGGGTGAATTCGAAACATGAATACAGCATCAGACCGCAGGACAATCCAGTGGTTACTTGAATTCATCTCAGGTTGTCCACCCATAATAGCAACTCTATCCGGTGATCGGGCTTAAAAAAAACAAAAAAAAAAACTCTCCAATGTGTAAAACCGAAAGGGCATATTGGTAATTTGAAGGGGCATCAATTAAAACCAGAGCCACATTTTAAATTTTCCTAATGCATCCGCATTCATTATGTCATGAATGTTTTGTATTCAATTTTGGTGTTCAATATGCATTTGTTGTGTTGTTGCATGTCAATGTTCACTTACAGGCTACATTACACAGCAAACCTTGTCTGTGGAAGTGCTTCACTCCCCAAACACAAACCCTTAATACTCCCCGAACACAAACCTATAATATTAGGGGCAAGTAAAAAAACCGAACCATTAGGCATCATCGACAGCATTATCTTTGCGAGCCACAATGAACATATCAAGGTATATTTTTCCCGTCCTAAGACAAACTGTCGTGAAAGGGATCAAAGCAGACAAAATGCCTATCACAGAATCTTTCACATAAAAAAAAGGGGTTTGTTGACACGGAAAACCGAAAGGAAGTGTCAGCAACAGGAGAGGGATGATATACAAAGTCAGAGCCACTGTCATACTCCCTGTTATACTCATTCTGATGTCACCATTGCAATATTGTGCATGTTTAGATTTCCAATCAGATGTTCATCTTGCATGCACTGTGCCACTACATATAAACATCCATCAGTAGGACATTGCATCCAAGCCCGTGATAATATCACAGAAGCTCCTGTCATGCGGTACAGAAACGCAAAGTCCCACTCTCATCTTCTTGCTCGACCAAACAGACCATCCACTAGCACGGCCAACTATCCTGATCTGCTCAGCACTGACATGCTCTAGAGTATGCAGAGGTAAAATGGAAAGTCACTTAAGACGGCCAACCCCTCTGATACCTAGATCAGCATAATAGTTAGTCGGTCAGAAGACACGTCGGGACAATCAGGCTAGGTCACTTGGGCTACCACCGGGGCCAGCCACAAGCCGTGAATTCCGTCTCCGTACTCGCACGGGTACCAAGAACAAAGCATAAGCCACATGTTGCATGCATACGTACATGTAGAACCATACATGCATCCATACATACGTGCATGCGTTTAAAGTAAACACGCACAATTCATATGCATATGCATCACGACCAATCCAAGTGCAGGTATCCACTGCTGTCACCAGGTCTTTTCGAACCAGGTTCGCTCTCAAAGCAGAGACGACACAATGTCGGGGCAGAACAATCAAGTTTCCAAGGGGCAGAACAATCAAGCCGTATTTATCCTTGATCGAAGGGGCAAAAATTTTTGCTGCCAAAATTATCGATCAAGGGATAAATACTCATTCCCCAGCCAACATCAAAATTACCATCCCTAAATCTATCCATCTTCTTCATTCAAGCAAATGATTTCAGATCCTTGAAAATCTTATTATTTCAAGTCCACTCAATTCTAGTAAAATTTCAAATTGTCCATAATCCATCTTCCTTTTGCCTCGGGTAATCTAAACCCCGATATCGGCCAATCCATAATCCATCTTCCTCTGCCTCGGGTAACCTAAACCCGATATCGACCAATCCATAATCCATCTTCCTTGTGCCTCGGGTAACCTAAACCCGATATCGGCCAATCCATAATCCATCTTCCTCTGCCTAGGGTAACCTAAACCCGATATCGGCCAATCCACATTCCATCTTCCTTTGCCTCGGGTAACCTAAACTCGATATCGGCCAATCCATAATCCATCTTCCTCTGCCTTGGGTAACCTAAACCTGATATCGGCCAATCCATAATCCATCTTCCTCTGCCTCGGGTAACCTAAACCCGATATCGGCCAATCCATAATCCATTTTCCTTTGTCTCGGGTAACATAAACCCCGATATTGGCTAATCCTCAATCCATCTTGCTTTGCCTCGGGTAACATAAACCCGATATCGGCTTAACCATAGTTCCATCTTCCTTTGCCTCGATAACATAAACCCGATATCGGCTTAACCATAGTTCCATCTTCCTTTGCCTCGGGTAACATAAACCCGATATCGGCTTAACCGCATTTCATCTTTTCTTGCCTCGGGTAACCTAGACCCGGTATCGGCTTAGTTCTACATCAAACCCTTTATTTCATTCAAGCTAGATTTCGAATCCTTGAACCTTCCTCAAGTATGATTCCTAATCCTTGAAAAATCGCCCAAGCTATATTTTGCATTCTTGAAGATCGATTCAAGCAAGATCCTAGATCTTTGAAACCAATTCGAATCCCACACTTCAAACTCACCTTTGCCTCGGGTAACATAGACCCGATATCGGCTTATTTCTTCCTCAACTTTGCCTCGAGTAACCTAAACCTGATATCGGCTTATTTTCTCATCAGCTTTGCTTCGGGTAACCTAAACCTAATATCGGCTTATTTCCTCCCCAGCATCGCCTCGGGTAACCTAGACCTGATATCGGCTTATTTCAATGGCGGGTTCTTTCCTGTGTCTGCGGCGCTTTGAGTCGCGTTTCTCAAATTCACATCATCTATCCCAGACTAAGTTCGGGTGGTGAATTTGATCACGCGAGGGGCAGCTGTAAGCGCCGGAATTTTACTTAAAAAAAAAAAGAAAAAAAAAAGAAGAAAAAAAAAGAAAAAAAAAAGAAAAGAAAAGAAAAAAAATTTCGAAAAAAAAATCAAAAAAAGAAAAGAAAAAAAATTAATTAAAAAAATTAAAAAAATTACAGTGGTACGACTGTAATTTAAAAATACAGTGGTACGACTGTAATTACAGTCGTACGACTGTAATTTAAAAATTACAGTCGTATGACTGTAGATCGCGGCAGGTAAGCAAACCCATACCTCAAAAGCTGAAGAAAGCAGAAGAAAAAGGGGGACAGAAAAAAAATAAAAAAAAAAAAGAGACAGACAGAAAAAAAAAAAGAAGAGAAAAAAAGAGAAAAAGAAGAGAAGAGAAAATCAAAAAGAAAAGGAGGAACTCCTCATCAAAATCTCTCAGCATTTGGAAATCTCTGGACCCAAATCTCAAACCCTAACTCAAGGAGAAAAGTCCGGATTTTAGTGGATTGGAGCGACGCCGGGGGTCAATCCTATGGTGGACGCACGGCACAGAGGTAAATACCCCTTTTCCCTTCTCTTTTGCAAGCTTTCTGGATGATTGGTGTGCTTTTTCTGCATTTTTATCTGTTTTTCTGCATTTTTGTTTCTGGAGATCAAGAACAGTCGTACGACTGTTCTTGAGTTGATGAACAGTCGTACGACTGTAGACTGTAGTTGATTTCTAGGTGATTTTCTTTCCAGCTTGTCTTAAATAAGATTTTGGTGAAATCTTGAATTTTCAGCATTTACAGTCGTACGACTGTAATTACAGTCGTACGACTGTAGTTGAGTTTGCACGACTGTAATTTACAGTCGTACCACTGTAGTTTTCAGAATCAGAATTTCACCTTTAAAACCCAAAAATTTCATAAAAAATACATAAAAAATCATAAAAATTCCCAAAAATTCCCAAAAAATCCCAAAAAATTAGAAAACCCTAAAAATCATCAAAATGAATTTTGTTGTGCGCATCACGACCATAGATTCAATTTTCTGGTAAATTTGCATTTAGAACAATTCAACGACGGAGACCCAGTTCTCCCGAAAACCGACCCACTTAATATATAAAAATGCATGTAAACCGGAAAAATTGTTTTCAAAATGATTTTCCCACAAAAATAAAAAATACAGGGACGTTTCAAAATGTTTTCCAGGTCTAATCGGGCCGGCTAGCCGAGCCAACCCAGTTATCCTCTATATGCATGCCCCCAATTCTCGATTTCCCAATTCTGTCTATTTGAGTCCAACTTGTGGCGTGCCGTATAAATTGTGCTAACCTTCTGTTTTACAGGTTTTAATTTCTTTTATTTTTATTTTTATTTTTGATGTATTTTTATAGATTAAATCGTGTATTTAGGCGGTTGTAATTTTGTTTAGATTTTTGTGTATTCTAAGCGATTGTATAAGTGAGGTGAGAGTTTTTATTTTTTCTATTCGATTTGGTTGTATATCAATAAATATTTATTTTTCTTTATTTTTGTATTATATATTTGTATGCGCACTGTATGCCTTTTATATTCAATAAAATGGACTTTAGATTTTGAAATACCATTTGAGAACATTGGCAATATTTATTTTAATTAGACACGGAATAAGGGACTTGTCTGGACCCGAATCTCTGGATAGTGTAGCGGCCGTTCCTCCGGTTTAGCTACATAAGAATTTCCCGGTTGAGCTGAGCCGGGTGGCGACTCCTACAATATTCATCGAGACTTAGGTCTCGGTTCTTTTATGTATTGATTCTATTTATTTTTCCAAAACAAGGATTTTCATTTATAAAAACCCCACGCGAGGGAGGGGCCCGCCCGAGATCGTGGCGCCCCTTTCGAAAGGGAGTCCCGCGTCCCGTCGAAAACGCATCGTCCGCTCACACCGGTAACCATCTTCTTATTGTTGAGGCATCTATGGTTCCACTCACTAGGTGGTGTGCCTTCCACCTTACATCAGAAAGTTAAGTTCCCTATAGGGGGAAAGACAGTGATGCTCGAGGCCGATGAGCCTTTAGTCGTTGCTGCGTTGAGTGCCTCTGATCAACGTATGACCGGCTTCCAAGTCGTTGTTGCGTCAGGCGAAAAGGGAAAGGAACTTGTATTCATAGATTAGGTTCACAGGTATCAAGAGAAATAGAAATTTGTCCTAGGAAAGGGTTTAGGACCACAGCATGTTGGGGATTAATCACCAAAACAAAATACGCAGCGGAAAGAAAAGGATTAATCCCCGCCAAGGATCCATGTATATTGCATTGAATTGGAAGGAAGGGTTAAAGAATTACCTCTTAGTTCTTATAGGATTTGAATCAAAGGAACCAAATTAGCTTCCCTCTACGGTTGATCCACACGGAGCAATTGATTCACCGCGTGCTAGCGCCGGGATTGAAGAACGATTCTTCGAACGAGAGAGAGAGGCAGAAAATCAAAATTTTCTATATGTTCTTGGAAGAGAATTCGGCTGCCTCCTCCTTTCCTAGTGGTGGCCGAAATCTTTTTTTGTGTTGGGAGTCTAGAGTTGTGTTAGGTTTAGGTCAAATATTTCCTTAAATAATTAACCTAAATAGTTAATTATAATTATAACCTAATACACCTATTAGTTATAATTATATATTAACCCACACAATTTAATATTAATTCTCAATTAACATTAAATCAAATCAATTCTCCATAATACATATATGTATATGTAATATTATAATTAATTATATCTCCATATAATTTAATTATAATATGTAGCATACTTTATGTAATATTAATCACATTAATATTTATATATACATACATAAATATATATCACTATATATATTTATTCTCTTTCTCATTCATAAATTATTATCCAATAATAATTTATACCCGATAAGATGAACTTCATTTTGCTCTTGTGTGTGACCCCATAGGATCATATTAATTGGCAATAAGGAAATTACCATAATGTCCTTATAGGTCACAAGCGGACTCTAGCAAGCCATTACGACTACCCAATTAATATGATTGGAATGATCCAATACCTATTTATAGAATGTCATATTCCCTTTTGTCTCTTTGATATCAAGATTAATTATAAGACATGGTACACTTGTCAATCTTACATAATTAATCATATGCTTTCTCGATCTCAAAGTAAACTGTTCAGACAAATCAATTGATACTCTTATCAATTATTTGAGCACGGCCATGCATTTAACAGTCTTACTTATCGAGGGGCCCAGTGATATCGCTCTCTTGTTAGAGAGGGACAAAATCCCATATCTGTCACTCACATCCCTAAGCATGAGTCACATTGCACCCAACAACAGCCTTTATAACTACTCTGTTACAAGCAGCGTTTGACTGCGTCAAAGCACAACATGAGTTCATCCCGGAATCCATGGTGACCTCAGGTCAAAGGAATCAGCTGATGACACTACTATAATCAAGATCAGTTGTGACACGTGACCATGAACTTGATCTTATAGTGGGTCTCCAGCAACATGTTCTCTAACACATTGCCCGTGAGTATAATCTGTATCTGTATACACTATATTCATCTCATGAATATCCATTATCACTCACACTAGTCTTAGTTTGTTATTATTCCCATAATAACAATCGACTAGGGAAATTTAGAATTACACAATTAATTCATGGATACATTATCATAAATACTAACATACAAATATATATGATAAAATAAGTCTTTATTAATGACTTAAGAAGATTGTTTACATAATCCAACATTGGCTTAGGGCACAATCTCTAACAATCTCCCACTTGCCCTAAGTCCAATCTTCAAATGTATCTAATACCCATGGACCTAGTATGACCATCATGTACAGCTTGTGAAAGAGCTTTTGTTAGTGGATCAGCAACATTGTCTTCAGACGCAACTTTGCATATCTTCACATCTCCTCTTGAGATGACTTCTCTTATGTAGTGAAAACGCCGAAGTATATGTTTGGATTTCTGTGACACACTAGGTTCCTTAGCAAGTGATATTGCCCCATTGTTGTCACACAAGAGGCTCACAGGATTCACTGTGCTAGGAACGACACCAAGTTCTTCGATGAACTTCTTGATCCAAACAGCCTCTTGGGCTGCATCTGATGCAGCAATATACTCGGCTTCTGTTGTAGATGCAGCTATCGTGCTTTGCTTAGAACTCTTCCAACTTATCGCACCTCCATTCAGAATGAACACATACCCAGACTGTGACTGCATCTGATCTTGATCAGTTTGGAAACTTGCATCCGTGTAACCATTTACAACAAGATCTTCGTCCGAGCCTCCATATACCAAGAATGTATCTTTAGTTCTTCTCAAGTACTTAAGAATACTCTTGACAGCAGTCCAGTGACTATCACCTGGATCAGACTGATATCTACTTGTCATGCTCAAAGCAAAAGAGACATCTGGCCGAGTACATACCATGGCATACATGATAGATCCTATAGCTGACGCATAAGGAATCTTATCCATGCGTTGACGTTCTTCAACTGTCACAGGACATTGCTTACGACTAAGCTTTATCCCTTGCCCAATAGGAACATTTCCTTTCTTTGATTGATCCATACTGAACCTTTTCAGTATTTTGTCAATGTATGTACTCTGGCTCAAACCTATCAATCTCTTAGATCTATCTCTATAGATCTTTATTCCAAGAATGTAGGCTGCCTCACCCAAGTCTTTCATAGAAAAACACTTTCCTAGCCAAGATTTTACTTCTTGCAAGGTAGGAATGTGATTTCCTATTAACAATATGTCATCGACATATAGAACTAGGAAAACTATATTACTCCCACTGAACTTCTTGTACACACAAGGCTCATCCTCGTTTTTGATGAAGCCAAACTTTTTGACTGATTCATCAAAACAATGATTCCAACTTCTTGATGCTTGCTTCAAACCATAAATGGCCTTTTGAAGCTTGCATACTTTATCAGGATTCTTTGGATCGACAAAACCTTCAGGCTGTGTCATGTACACATCCTCAACAAGGTTTCCATTTAGGAAAGCTGTTTTGACATCCATTTGCCATATTTCATAGTCATAATATGCTGCTATGGCAATAAGAATTCTGATGGACTTGATCATAGCTACTGGCGAAAAGGTTTCTTCATAGTCTATACCATGAACTTGTCGGTAACCTTTTGCCACTAACCTTGCTTTATAAGTCTGAATATTCCCATCCATGTCCGTTTTCAACTTGAAAACCCATTTGTGCCCTATTGCTTTAGCACCCTTTGGGAGATCAACCAAAGTCCATACTTTGTTGTCGTCCATGGATTGAATTTCTGACTTCATAGCATCAAGCCATTTTTCAGATTCTGAATTAGAGACAGCTTCCATGTACGTGGAAGGTTCATTCTCTTCTAACAGAATCAGATCATTTTCATTCGTGACGAGAAATCCATATCTCTCGGGCTCATGACGAACTCTACTTGATCTACGTTGGACTTGTGTTACTGGTTCTGACTCAACAACTTCTTGTGAATCAGGTTGTTCCATTTGAAACTCACTTTCAACTTGGTTATCCATATTTTCTTGTAGGTGTACTTTACTCCCACTGATTCCTTTGGAAATAAACTCTTTTTCCAGGAATGTACCACCCTTAGCAACAAACACTTTGTTTTCACTAGGATTGTAAAAGAAATAACCTTTAGTTTCCTTTGGATAACCAACAAAATTGCATTTCACAGATTTTGGTGATAACTTATCTGAAATCAAATATTTCACATAGGCTTCGCATCCCCAAATCTTGAGAAAAGACAAATTTGGTTTCTTACCAATCCATATCTCATATGGTGTCTTTTCAACTGCTTTTGATGGAACTCGGTTCAGTGTGAATGCCGCTGTTTCAAGTGCATATCCCCAAAAGGATAGAGGAAGATTTGTTTGACTCATCATAGACCGAACCATATCCAATAAAGTTCGGTTCCTCCTCTCAGACACACCATTCCACTGTGGTGTACCAGGAGGAGTTAATTGTGAGACAATCCCACAATTTCTAAGATGATCGTCGAACTCTTGGCTCAAATATTCACCACCTCGATCAGATCTAAGTGCTTTAATTGTCTTGCCAAGTTGGTTTTGTACTTCATTTTGGAAGGCTTTGAACATTTCAAAGGATTCCGACTTATGCTTCATTAGATATAGATAACCATATCTACTGAAGTCATCAGTGAACGTAATGAAGTATTGAAAACCACCTCTAGCAGTTGTGCTCATAGGCCCACATACATCTGTATGTATGAGTTCTAATAAGTCACTAGCCCTTTCACTGTGACCAGTAAAAGGACTCTTGGTCATCTTACCCATTAAACAAGACTCGCAAGTATCATATGTTTCAAAAACATCTAGACCCAAAATTCCATCTTTATGGAGTTTTGAAATGCGTTTCTCATTAATGTGTCCTAGACGACAGTGCCAGAGATAAGTAGGATTCACAATATTTGTTCTTATCCTTTTGGTATTTATGTTATATACATGCTCATCATAACCTTCACTAAGGTTCAACAAATAAAGACCATCATGTAAATCCGCATTTGCATAAAACAAGTCTTTATTGAAAAGCAATAAGTGATTATTCTCAATAACACATTTAAATCCTTCCTTGTCCAAACATGAAATAGAAATGATGTTCCTAGACAAATTAGGAACAAAATAACAATTATTCAAAAGAAGAACAAGTCCACTTGGCAACTTGAGCTCGTAGCGACCGACTTCATAAGCAGCAACTCTAGCTCCATTCGCCACATGGAATTCTACCTCGCCCTTCTTGAGCTTTCTACTTCCTCTAAGCCCCTGCACATTCATACAAATGTGAGAACCACAACCGGTATCTAATACCCACGAAGTAGAAACAGAAGTAGAATGAAGTATTTCAATAACATGAATACCTTGATTAGCGGTCTCACCGCCTCTCTTCTTCCTCAAGTCCTCCAAATAAAGCTTGCAATTTCTGCGCCAATGACCAGGCTGATTGCAGAAATGGCATGTGCCTTCCTTTGGAGGCTTTGCCTTGGTAACAGCTTTGGGCTTCTTTGCATCCTTCCCAAACTCTTTGGGTTTGTTTGCTTTACCCTTCTTCTTCTGGATCCTACCCTTTTGCACCATATGGATCCCTTTGGAGCTTGGCTTCTCTTTTATCGTTACTTCAGCGTTTTTCAGCATCCCATGCAGTTCGCTGACCGTTTTGTCCATATCATTCATGTGATAATTCATGACAAAATGGGAGTAACTCTCAGGAAGAGAATTAAGGATCAAATCCGTTGCCAACTCAGGTCTGAGTGGCGAACCAAGCCTCTCCAACTGATCAATGTACCCTTTCATCTTCAGAACATGGGCACTAACCGAACTCCCTTCGGTCATCTTGCACCCAACCAAAGACCTCAAGGTCTCATACCTTTCCCTTCTCGCTTGCTTTTGGAACATTTCCTTAAGCTCTTGAGACATCTCATATGCCTCAAATGTTTCCAGATCCTTCTGAAGTTCCGGAATCATTGATGCGACCATCAGGCATTGTACATCAATCTGATCGTTTTGATGCTTGTGAAAAGCATCCTTCTCAGCTCTTGAAGCTGTGGTGGGTGGAGGGTTAGGGGGCAAAGGCCCATCCAGAACATACAGCTTTCGCTCTTGCTTGAGAACAATTCTCAAGTTGCGATACCAATCTAGATAATTGGTTCCGTTCAGTTTTTCCTTCTCAAGGATAGATCGAATAGAACCGGGATTGCTTGTGTTGGCCATTTATCTACAACAGAAAATATATGCAAAGTTAATTACATAAGAGAATTAAACTCCCACTAAAATTATAAAACCCTTTAAAATATTTAAGTGGGTAAAAGACCCAAAATCCATACTTAACCATAGCACTGCTTTGGCATGTCCCTATGATTAAATATAATTTCGGTAGACATCACCATGTCAATTACATCATTATGTAACTCTTTTAATTTATGAGATGCATGATATCATATATCATATTTAATTTGTATGTTACTCATCTCATCCTTGCCTCGGGCTCAAACACCTTTTTGATTAACCCTTTAGTTAAACCAATTACAACACAATGAGAATCACCTTTTCTCATATTATTGCTTCGCTAAGGTCACAACATGCGTACCCGCCCTGGCGGTATACCATGATGCGAACATAGTACTTGACAAGTGTTATACGTAATTGGGTGGCAAAAATATAAACTTCATAAGTTTATTTAGGGTTTATTAATTCCTGTGAGTTAATTGTATCATATACAATTTCATGGCATTAATATTAATCATACTTTTGTTAATATTAATTAGCATGGCATCTTATGGCATACAATTGTCTAGCATGCATATAGAATATCTAGCATGGCATCACATGGCATCTAAATAAAATAAAGCATGCATATGACTCGAACCGTGTTATGGTATGGTTTAAATCTACATTGATTTTCATAGGCCAATATGAAAATCAACAAGGTCATATCCTAGGTAGTAGCATCCATCACATGGTCATTGCACCGCCTCTTGGATCCGCCTCCACGTCTTTGCTTCCAAACACCATCTCATGGATTTATATTTTACAAAAAAATTGCAACCTATACAATTTTTCTAGTAAAATAAATTTTACATATCATAAATTGTATCCTATACAATTTTTCTAGTAAAATTAAAAATTTAAAATTTACATAAATACAAACGACTCGCAGGTCGTATTTATATAAAACCATAATAAATAAAATAAAGCATCCACGGGGTCCAAAACCATACCATAACACCATGCATAAAATTATCAACAATAATTTTATATCTAAAAACATTTAGGGTTCAAAGTGGTAAAATACAATCACATTGTATTTAGAATTAATTAATTTGGAAAAATTCGTAAATATGCAGAAAACTATTTTCCACACTTAAAACGAAAAAGGGGTTAAAAACTGTCGGACAGCGGGCTGGACGGGCTGCGCATACTGCGCGCAGCCCATGCTGCGCAAGAAGCAGCAAGTGCAATTGCAAATTTGCAATTGCAGCCAACTAATTGCAATTGCAAATTTGCAATTGCAATTAATTGGCCAAAAAGTATTCTGGGCATTATGCCCAGAATACGAACAGTATATATTTTTTTTTTTTTTTTTTTTTTTTTAAATTGAATTGAAACAATTTCAATAAAAACCCATGAATCAAATTCATGATTCCAAAACCCCTTAAACATTCCAAATCATTAACATAAAATCATTCACAATGATTAATCAATAAAATCAAATTTTATTTTGTTATTCACAATAACATAGAACCCTAAATAAAACATACAAACCCCTAACAACAATTTTGATCCAATCAAAATCATACAAACCCTAACATGCAATTTTGATCCAATCAAAACATAAATCCAATTCAATCAAAATACAAGTGGCTCTGATACCACTGTTGGGGATTAATCACCAAAACAAAATACGCAGCGGAAAGAAAAGGATTAATCCCCGCCAAGGATCCATGTATATTGCATTGAATTGGAAGGAAGGGTTAAAGAATTACCTCTTAGTTCTTATAGGATTTGAATCAAAGGAACCAAATTAGCTTCCCTCTACGGTTGATCCACACGGAGCAATTGATTCACCGCGTGCTAGCGCCGGGATTGAAGAACGATTCTTCGAACGAGAGAGAGAGGCAGAAAATCAAAATTTTCTATATGTTCTTGGAAGAGAATTCGGCTGCCTCCTCCTTTCCTAGTGGTGGCCGAAATCTTTTTTTGTGTTGGGAGTCTAGAGTTGTGTTAGGTTTAGGTCAAATATTTCCTTAAATAATTAACCTAAATAGTTAATTATAATTATAACCTAATACACCTATTAGTTATAATTATATATTAACCCACACAATTTAATATTAATTCTCAATTAACATTAAATCAAATCAATTCTCCATAATACATATATGTATATGTAATATTATAATTAATTATATCTCCATATAATTTAATTATAATATGTAGCATACTTTATGTAATATTAATCACATTAATATTTATATATACATACATAAATATATATCACTATATATATTTATTCTCTTTCTCATTCATAAATTATTATCCAATAATAATTTATACCCGATAAGATGAACTTCATTTTGCTCTTGTGTGTGACCCCATAGGATCATATTAATTGGCAATAAGGAAATTACCATAATGTCCTTATAGGTCACAAGCGGACTCTAGCAAGCCATTACGACTACCCAATTAATATGATTGGAATGATCCAATACCTATTTATAGAATGTCATATTCCCTTTTGTCTCTTTGATATCAAGATTAATTATAAGACATGGTACACTTGTCAATCTTACATAATTAATCATATGCTTTCTCGATCTCAAAGTAAACTGTTCAGACAAATCAATTGATACTCTTATCAATTATTTGAGCACGGCCATGCATTTAACAGTCTTACTTATCGAGGGGCCCAGTGATATCGCTCTCTTGTTAGAGAGGGACAAAATCCCATATCTGTCACTCACATCCCTAAGCATGAGTCACATTGCACCCAACAACAGCCTTTATAACTACTCTGTTACAAGCAGCGTTTGACTGCGTCAAAGCACAACATGAGTTCATCCCGGAATCCATGGTGACCTCAGGTCAAAGGAATCAGCTGATGACACTACTATAATCAAGATCAGTTGTGACACGTGACCATGAACTTGATCTTATAGTGGGTCTCCAGCAACATGTTCTCTAACACATTGCCCGTGAGTATAATCTGTATCTGTATACACTATATTCATCTCATGAATATCCATTATCACTCACACTAGTCTTAGTTTGTTATTATTCCCATAATAACAATCGACTAGGGAAATTTAGAATTACACAATTAATTCATGGATACATTATCATAAATACTAACATACAAATATATATGATAAAATAAGTCTTTATTAATGACTTAAGAAGATTGTTTACATAATCCAACATTGGCTTAGGGCACAATCTCTAACACAGCAGTAGGGTATGCCTAAGTTTGATACTTCAAAAGGCAAACCCAAGCCAAAAGCATTACACCTCGTGGATACTTTTGTCCGCACCACCAGTGGATCCTATGATAGAAAGCTTGAGCTGGTGGAGGTAGAAGGAGGTATGGACCCCGGATTCGAGATTTTTGTTGACGTTATGGATTTTTCTATGTATGGGATGGAACTAATTGAAGGCATGCTCAAGATGGAACCCAAGGAAGGAAATGGGATTGTCTCACCAGTAGCTGTACTGAAGCCTGAAGAGCCTATAGACGCTTTAGTCCAAGGTAAGAAGCCCTTAAAGGAGGCCAAGGTGTGAGGGACATGGATTAATTAATAGACGCTATCTCTAGGGCATTATTCGCCCTTTTGAAGAAGGGCCTTACAGTTTAAATAAAAAAAAGCCTACAGCAATAAAAAAAATGATCAGTTTAAGAATGTAGTAGCTGAATTAGCCGAATTGATGGGTACAGAGAAATCAGTAATGAAAGAATCTGCCATGTTTGGGGTGCAAAGAGAGGCATTAGAATTAGATCTGGAAGACCTGTTGGAAGAGAGGATTGAGGAAGACTTGGCAACTGCTAGTAAAGACTCTCTGCATGTGGAAAAGGAAAATGACTTCTATGTATCTATTTCTTCTATCTTTGATGCGAACAATTCCACCCACAAGGCTTTGAATGTAACAAAATCCAACTTTGCTTACTTGTGTAATGTTTTTCCTGATAGATCTATCATACATTCAAGCATTCATACAATGTGTTTAGCATACATGACACTCCATTGCATGAAATTTAACTTGGGATCAAATGAAAACCCCAAAATGATATCTATCTTGAGCGATCTTACTTGTGAAGAAAGGCGAGAGATTATAAAATTTCTAGAGAAGCATGTCAGAGCATTTGCCTAGTCACATAAAGATATGCTTAGAATCGATAGGGAAATCATAGAGCATAGAATCCCTACGAATCCTAAATGCAAACCGATAAAGCAGAAACTTAGATGCCTCATATCGGAATGGGTGGAAAAGGTTAAAGACGAAGTAGCTAAGAAGATCAAAGCCAAATTCCTAGAAGTTGTATAGTATCCCGAGTGGATGGCTAAAATTGTACCAGTTGCAAAGAAAGATGGAAGGGTCAGAGTCTAAGTCAACTACAGAGATTTGAACACTAAAGATGAATTTCCCCTACCACATATAGATGTACTTATCGATAGTGCGGCCAGAGCAGTCATGTACTCGTTTATGGATGGATTCTCTGGGTATAACCAGATCTTGATGGACATAATCGATAAAGTTAAAACAACCTTCATCATAGAATGAGGCACATACTATTACAGAGTGATGCCATTTAGGATAAAGAATGTTGGAGCCATATATCAAAGAGCCATCACTACACTTCTTCATGACAAGATCCATAAAGAGGTCAAGGTGTACGTCGATGACATATTGGTCGAATCCATGACCCAGGAAGAGCACCCTGCTGTCTTAGATAGACTCATGACCAGGATTGAGAAGTATAACCTCCGACTCAATCCAAAGAAGTGTGTATTTGTAGTCACCTCGGGCAAGCTACTGAGGCATATAGTTAGCCAAAAGGGAATTGAGATGGATCAAGATAAAATTAGAGCGATTCAAGATATGCCGGTGCTGAAAACTGAAAAAGAACTTAGATCTTTCCTAGGATCACTCCAGTATGTCTTACCAGGTTGACTATAGTTTGTGAGCCTATCTTCAAACTCCTCAAGAAGTAACAGCTTGTAGTATGGAATGATCAGTGCTAGATTGCTTATGATAGAATAAAGGCTTACCTAACAAACCCACCTGTGTTGAAACCTCCAACACTGGGTAAACTTTTAATCTTGTATTTGGCCATTGAAAAGACTTCAGTAAGGGCAATGCTAGTGTAAGCGCCGGTGTGAGCACGGGTTTTTCCCGACCTCGGTGATGAGAATTCCTTAGTTACCTGTAGACTGGACGGACTCGAACAGGACTTGAAAGCGACCGGAATGTTGCCCGGAGAATCTTAAGCATTCGGAAATCAAGGCTATCCATGATCTAAATCCCCCGAAATGGTCTCCCAAATCATTTCCAAGGTTTGGTCTACGTGTCCGACTTTTGAAATTTCGCCCCAACTCTCGGTAGAACCGGGCAGCTCTGGTTTTTGAACCACAACCGACTGACTCTAGCTAGAGCCGTACGGCTCTAGTGCAAACTAGAGCCGGGTGTCTCTAGTGGACAAACCAAGTTGCTCTACAAAGCAGAGCAACTTGGCTTGACAGAACGAAAATTGGAGTAGGGATTTCGAAAAGTCAGATGACTGATTGATTGAGCAAAATGAGTGATATAAAAGAGAAAAGAAAAAAGGGTAGGAGGCAGGACTTTTGGTTTTTGGTTCTTAGGGAGAGAAAAAAAAAAGAAACATAGAGAGAAAAGGAGAGAAAGAAGCCAAGAGAGAAACCCATAAACACTCTCATCAAAACCCTAAACCAATCTCCAAAAATTGTTACAAATCCTACAACCCTTACTCTTTTATTCGGGATCATTTCGGCTTGGTTTCGGATCATTTTAGACCGTCATGGGATTCGGTAGATTGAGTTCCTAGGGCATATTTCAAAGCTCTCAATCTGTTTCTTGACGTTCAAAGCATCCAAACAACATCGAGGTAAACTATGAGAGGCCTTAAAACCTGTTTGCATTGTGTGTTTTGTGTGTTTTCTTTCATTTTGCAAAAATCCGGAAACTAGGCTACCACCATAGCCGTACGGTTGTGTTCTTCATGAACACAGCCGCCCGGCTGTGTTTGTGATGAGCAAAGCTGGCCGACTCTGTCCCTAGATCCGCCCAGCTCTGTTCTTCAAGGACAGATCCCTGATCCTGTTCGGCCGAAATAGTCCAGTTTCTATTTCAAACATTCTATTGCGATCATTTTCGGACCAAATCCATCCATATGTTATAATATTTTGGTTTTTGAATTTCTATACGTATAGATATTAGGGTTTTTTTGATGTTTCCTGGGTTTATTTCCTAAGTTTCAGGGTTGTTTTATCCAAATCGGATCCACAGTTTAGCATTAGTGGACCCCCGAATCTTACCAAATCCCCGGGGAATATTGAACACATGCAAAATAGTATTTTTCACAAAAGTTTTTGGTGTGTTTATTACATTTTGGACCCTAGATGGATGTTGAGTTTAGGAACCTATAAGAACAGAACCCCGAGTTCCGGGATAACAGACCCACAAAAAGCGGAAATTTGTATGAAACCGTGCCAAATGGTTTTCTAAAATCAATTTTCTAGCATAAAATCTACAGGGCGTTGCAAAACCGTTTTCCAGGTCTAACCGGTCTGACTGGTCGGGTCGACCTGGTTACCCCCTAAATGCATGCCCCCGTCTCCCAAATCCCAATTATGTCCTGCTTTTAGTCCTGTTTACGTTTATAATATAAATTGTGCTAACCAGTCTGTTTTGCAGCATATATTTTTATTTTCGCTGTATTGAATAATTAATTCGTGTACTTAGGCGGTTGTATTTTTAGATCCTCGTGTACTCTAGGCACTTGTAACATGAGGACGAGAGTTTTTATATTTTATTCGATTGGGTTGTATAATTGGCCTTTACTATTCTTTTGTATAATTTGTGGATGTATGCCTTATTTTGTGCAATTTATAATTCGTGTACTTAGGCGGTTGTATTTTTAGATCCTCGTGTACTCTAGGCGCTTGTAACATGAGGACGAGAGTTTTTATATTTTATTCGATTGGGTTGTATAATTGGCCTTTACTATTCTTTTGTATAATTTGTGGATGTATGCCTTATTTTCTGCAATTTATTTTCTGCATTTCACTTGAGCATCAGGCTAATAAAATAAACAAATTTGGGTTAGGAAAAGATAATAAATTGAATAGATATGGTTTTATAAATAATAAACGAATACAAGCTTGAGGTTAACCAGGTAAGTTGCCCGAACCCTGAATCTCTGGATTAGGTACAGTAGTCTACGCTCAGTAAGGAGCTGTACCGGAATTTCCCGGATGAGCTGATTCGGGTGCTGACTCTGTCACTGATCTTGAAATTGAGGTTTCAAGATCTTTAAGTAATAAAATGGGAAAATGTTTTCTACAAAATGGAATTTCAAAATAAACGAATGATTTTCCCTAAAGCAAGATAAACGAAAATCCATTTCTTCCAAAACATCGCACAAAACCCGTTTTTCGAAAACCCCCGATTCGATTCACCGCGTCCCGTTGAAAAAAGGTCGTCCGCTCATAGTGGTGACTCTGCTAGGGATTGTTTTTTAAAAGTTTCTTTAAAAGTTTTTTATAAAAACTTAAGGAAGTTAGGCAACTATTGACATATACCCCGCTTGTATTCATTTATCAATTTATAAATGCCATGTTTATTCATACCTTGCATATCATGACATTTTCTTCTTCTCAACCCCTCAAATACACTAATTAGCCCTGGTTTACCTAGGAAGTGGACTACCTCTACCACCAGGATTAGAGACACCCGACGGGGTAAACCACTTATAGCCCAGCATGACCTTACATCGTGTTCTATAGTGGGGAAGTATTTATTTGCTATGGGAGCCTGTACGACCCTTGGTTTGACTTTGGCCCACATGTAATAGCTTAGTAATTTCCCCTAGGGTTACCAAAACATAAATTAAAATTGAACAATTAAGTGTGCGCCTTTGGTATCCCCTGTTGATGCCAAAGAGACCCAACAGCTAGGAAGAATGCAAGACCAATCGAAAGGAGAAATAAGGTTGGAAGGGAGATCATATTTTTGTGTGTGCTAATGTTTGTTCCATAGTGATTTTCTTTTTATCTTTTCACAAAGCATCAATATACATAATCATTTGCATGCCAATTTTAATCACGTTTTCATGTAGCCATCTCTTTACATATACATATGTATGATATTTGTGTTAATCATGATTTTGTGCAGCCACGACATTTTATTCGCATGTCATACATATATACATCTCGGGTGCCAACATTTCCATAAAGCATACACGACATCAATCTACGTGTCATACATCTTAACCATATTTTTCATATAGCCATCTTTAAATATGTATGCATATGTGTGACATTTATACTAGCCACATCTTCATGTAGCCCTTTTCGAACACCGACATATGCGTGACACTAATCGCATCTTCGTGTAGCCATGACGTTTTTTTTTCGTGTGCCATATATGCATCTTGTATGCCAACATTTCCTTAAAACATACACGACATCATCCTGTGTGTCACGCACTCTAATCACATTTTTCTGCAGCCACTTGCATGTTATGTGACATACACATTCATGCCATTTCATTTCATTCCATCTAACAAAGGATGTTTTGAGAATGCCTATCATGATCATTTCATTTCATGACATATCGGGTATCCAAAATTACCCGTAGTCCGCCTGTGTACCGGTTCGCACTTGTCCATTCCACTATACCATGTCATTCACTAGAAGATCATAAAGATTTTTGGCCTAGTTGTGTGGCAAGTCACACGACAACATAATACCGTATCATCACCTTTTCATATGAACTCGGTGTTAGTGTTGCGGAGATGCTGAAACTTTGCTTGTAATTTGTAATCCACATCGGACTTGTTTCATGACATTAATAACCCATTTTAAGTACTCCATGGGTACTAATTATTACACACATAGGAACATATCATGACATTATCAATTCATTCAAGGTGTTCCACGAATACCTAACCTTTGTCGGTGCTCCTGGCACACGTGACTTGTTTGCAACATCATTTCATACCAGATGCCCCAAAAGGACTTAAACTCTATCCGAGGAAAGGCTTCCACGCGACCATTTCATGCCATCTCATCTTGACATATAAAGTGTCAAACCCTTGCCTGTGTGTCAATACACACGTGGTCACTTCATAACATCCATTAAGCACCCCAAGGGTGCCGAGCCTTTGTCCGTGTGATGGTCCGCACGCGACTATTCTTGCATTGCCTTTTACATAGCATAGTCATTCTTGGCACATCTAGAATAAACAACTTGCATCCATCATTGTTTACACTCATGAAGCATCAAACATGGACGCAATCATCTATGTGTCATTCTAATCATATCCTTGTGCAACCATGATATTTCATTCATATGCCATATGCACACTTTGTGTTGACATTTCCATGAAGCATACAAGACATCACCCCGTTTGTCATATGTGCTAACCATGTCTTTGTGTAGCCACGATGTTTTATTTGTGTGACATATGCATTTGTTCTTTGCACGCACAACATTATCCTGTATGTTATGCATCCTCACCATATTTTTCTGCAGCCATCTGCATTTTGGATGACACATACATTTGTTCTTTGCACGCACGACATCATCTCTTATGTCATTCATCCTGACCACATTTTCCTACAACCACCTACATTTTGTGTGGCATGTGCATACACACCATTTCATCCCATTACACCTAATAAAGGATGTTCAAAGGGTGCCCATCATGATCATTTCATTTCATAACAGGTGCCCCAAAGCCACCTATGTTTTTCCTGTGCCCCAGTTTGCACTCGGCCATCCCTTTATACCATCACATTCATTAGGAGACTACAACGGTCCTAGATCTAAGTTTGTGTGGGGATTCACATGACAAACATTACATTACACCTCATCCATTTATCATCAGTGTTAAGGGGATATCGAGATTTTGCTTACATGCCGCAATCCACATAGGATTGTTCATAACATTTTCAAATCATCCAGGGTACTTTATGAGTGCTCAGTCACTAGACATATAAAAGCATTCCATGACATTGCTAAATCATAAGAGGCGTTTCACGAACGCCAAGCTTTTGCTTGTGTCTCAAGTAACACGTGAATTGTCTGTAACATCATTTCATGTCAGATGCATTAAAAGCATCAGAACTCTATCTGTGTGTCGGCATACACACGACCATTCCATAACATCCATTAGGCGCCTCAAAAGCATCAAAACTCTATCTGTGTGCTGGCCACGTATGTCCATATCATGACATCCACTAGGTGCTCCAAAGGCACCGAACCTATGCCCGTGTGTGGGATCACCCGCGATCTATTTTGCATTGCCTTTTTTGCATAGCATAGGTGCATCCACAGAACGTCCAAAATATATAATAAGGTAAATCATCTTCATTCTTATCTCCACCCGTTTGACATCATTCAATCACATCAACCCATGACCGTACATCTCATTCAATCATAAACACAAGGTGCTCCCCGAGCGCTAAAATTCGGCTCGCATACCAAGCACGTTATCTCATATCATTTTATCACATAAAAGCCCAAGGTGCTCTCCGAGCGCTGAAACACTATCCACGTACCGAGCACACCATTCCATCTTATTTTATTTCATTTCATGCTTGAAAACTCAAGGCGCTCCTTGAGCGCCTAAAATTATGTTTGGCCATCATGCGCATACATGCATCCATGATATCTAACTTCCTCTACAAGTCATATCTTGCTTTGACCCATGGACACCCCAGTGTGTCATTCTTCCCAGGGGCATAACTATGCACCCTATCTCAACTTCCTTTGCAAGTCACATCTTGCTTCGACCCGTGGACACCCCAGTGTGTCATTCTTCCCAGGGGCATAACTATACACCCTATCTTAACTTCCCTTGCAAGACATATCTTGCTTCGACCGGTGCACACCCCAGTGTGTCATCCTTCCCAGGGGCATAACTACGCACCCTATCTCAACTTTCCCTTGCAAGTCACATCTTGCTTCAACCCGTGGACACCCCAGTATGTCATTCTTCCCATGGGCATAACTATGCACCCTATCTTAACTTCCCTTGCAAGCAATGTCTTGCTTCGACCTGTGGACACTCCAGTGTGTCATTCTTCCCAGGGGCATACTATGTACCCTATCTTAACTTCCTGCGTAAGCAATATCTTGCTTCGACCTATGGACACCCCGTGTGTCATCTTCCCCAGGGGCATATTTATGCACCCTATTCTTCGCAAGTACTACCTGCTTCGACCCGTGGACACCTCTGTGTGTCAGTTTATCCCTGTGGTGTATATTTATATGCCACGCTTTACTTTAGCATGCATGCATCATCCCCAATAGCATCCATGACATCTGTGTGTTTCTGTTCATGACATTGCATACATTTGGGTCGGTTCTAAATAGTATAGCATGATATGACATCATATGACATCATGTGTGCAACTCACCATCCATGCATATGCACATCACGTCATGCATATTCATGCATACATTATTCCCTATTTGGTATCTGCCACACATACACCAGCTGACACTAATAAGTGCTCTCATCAAGGGGGAAGGATCTTGAGGATGGCCAACCTAAGGAGCTTCAACGCCTTAGCAGATGTTGTGGAAGACTATGTCGCTTCATCACAATTTCGGAAGGCAGTTGGGGAGGAAGCAGTAGTGATGTTGAGGGAAATGCTAGGGGATGATCTTGGCAAGAATGAGAGACTGATGGCAACGTGCACTGAGTTGGAAGCCCGGGTGGCAGAGCTCGAAGGAAAAGTAAGGGGCATGGTGGGCATGAACTCCAATGTCAATTCTGATGAGAAGCTGGATGCCCAGATTACTGATACTCCCTCATGACACCTCAAAAGGCCTTGTCACTAGGACTTGGGCTCACCGGGGTTGACCAATGAAAGAGAATTGGAAGGGCCTCTTAATACCAGTGCCAACGCTGACCCTTTTCCGTGACATACCTGGAGTTCACCTCCCGAAGATAGTGGGACAATCGCATCCTCTAGGCCTCGCTTGGTGAATAGGCTATTTGCCATATGCAGAAAGATGGGTTTGCTACAGAGTGTCCAACCATATGTGGGGCCAACACCAGAACAAAGGAGCAATTTCTGCAGCTATCATGTAGTAGCGGGCCACCGGACCAATGAATGTGTCACTTTACGAATGAGGATTCAGAAGCTGATCGACGAAGGAAAGTTGAAGGTCCCATCCGCCTCTAATAAGTGACCAGTGACAAACAAGGAGACCACAAGGAAATTCCTCAAACTTCCCAGGGAGAGGAATATGATGAAGAACTACAAGGTCTGGTCTGATGAGAGTGAGGCAATGACACTGAAGCCAAGATAGTGACTGGACGGGGAATAATCAGATGCCATGGAATCAATACCCTTACAGGCTCCCTTTTCATAGGGGACTCATTTTTGTTTCTATGGTGTGTTGATATCATTTTGGATGCAATGCATTTTGCTATCTTCTTACTTGTGTGGTGATTGCATGTATATGGCACTATGCATGCATTTGAGCATCTAAAATGACATATCTAATATGCATAATATCAAAATGCATGACATCAATTTGAATACCGTAAGGAACTTAAAAGTGAATCTAATATCGACCGAACTCTCTCATGGAAGGTGAGCTTGTGAGATAAATAAATGATATGATGGCACCACCTCCGACGAGACATTTGCTGACCTAAATCAACAATACTTACATGATGCTACTAGTCCTACCCCAAAGTTTCAAATTTGAATAGCACACATAACACTTGAGCTATTCCAAGCCAAAAGCTATTATTGAAACTCAAAACCCAACTCCAAAATGAAACCCTAAGCCTAATTCCTTACCCAAGAAAGCACCCCACGCTGGAACCCAAAAACTAAAATTCCAAACTCACCAAAATCTGAAATCTGTAGGGAATTCAAATGGTTTTCACCATCCTCACCATCTATCATATGGTAAAACTCTGATGCAGTCTTGGTTGTAGTGCAAACATTATCTTGTTCGTGTGACGTTCATATGTACATGACATTACGCATGCATTGTTCATCCAAAAAGCATATTAAACACACATGACATGCATGGATTTGAATGCAGCAGGAAAACCGATAGGTGGCAATGGCTTGGCCTTAGTCCTTAAAAAAAAGGGGGGAATCAGTGCAGACAGAAGTCTTTCTCCCTCTCATGCATGGTCGCCATACCTAACACTGGAGTGTCTCGTAGCATTAAAGGGTAATCTCCAGCTCTCGTCATTGTCAGATCCTTACCTCTTATCTGTGAAAGATTTGGACTTTCCTGTCTTTAAAACCCAAAGCACTACCCTTTTCCAACCTCTTTCATACCTTCAACACCCTTTGTCTTCCGTTTGCAAATGAACCACCAAACCACCAACACCTATTTGATGAAACTCTTTTTCACCCTCCCCTCTGAACTGATTCTGTGAAGCCTCGTTTTCCACCATCTATGGCTTCTAACAAGAAATTGAACCCTAATGTTGTTCTATATTACATCATCCTATCACCAGAAAGGCGATGGGCGCAGGTGGTCACAGCACTGCCTCAATCAGTCTTTGTTTATCATCAACCTGTACCAGATTGGGGATTCTCTTTCTACCCCATTCCACTTCTCTTTAACCTAAACCCTAGACCAAATATTTTTTAACCTCAGACTGATAGGAAAGGCTTTGACTTTCATGACAGAGAGAGGATATGAATATAAGCCTGCTTCAATTAAGCTAGAGTTTGCCACTGCACAAGCAACTATTGATGGAACTCCTAGATGACCACTGTTCCAGTCTGACAAAGTCTACACTATAGCCTATGCTGGGCTCCAAGAAAAAGAGGAGCTGGTGAAGCATCTTGAAAAGCCAATATTTGGGATGGTCACCCACTAGTAACATTCAACCCAGTAAGGGATGGTTCTATTGAGCAAAATGTGCTAGGGAAAGGAGAGGACTGATGCTCACCCTTGTGAACTTCACCAATAGTGTTGGAGCAACTAGGTCTTACAAAGCTTTCAACAATCATGAATGGGATGTTCCCATCAACAGAAAGACTTGCAAAGCCTACTGTGCTAATATTCAGGGGAAAGTTGCATTTACCAACCATTACAAGAACTTAGTCTTCAGCTGCAACAGAAGTGACTTGTAACACCCCCTTTAAAAAAAAAAAACCACCGTATCGACTAAGGGTGTCACAGAATTTAATACCTATATTTATCTTGGTCACCAATTGAAAGTATTCACATTTTTCTAATCCATGCTAGATCCATTACAAATCCACACAATAGTAACAAAATTTGACATCCACCTTTCCCGCTTTAATCATGTCCATCTATAAGCTCCAAACTGTGTGTAGAAAAGAAACTACATGCCAAACAATTTATTTCATGGTGTACACTAACTTCATTTCATAAAATATACACATTCAATTTTCCTTTAAAAACTTCACTCGCTGTATAAAAGTATGAATAAATAAAATTGACTCAAAAGCCTTAACTAGTTCCATAAAAAAATGTTATAAATCTTACTTATCCAAATATCTCAAAAATAATATCAAAAATTATTGTTATTGCTATTGCCCAAAGTAACTAAAGTAAAATATAAGCAGGAATTGGATACAGGGGCAGACAAGACCGAAGCCGAAGTGCCAATAATAGTAATATCGTCCAAAGACCGAAGCCGAAGCCTGAAGCCAAAGCTCCAATAACAGTAATAACAGTAATATCGGCCAAAGCCCGAAGCCGAAGCTCCAATTGTTTGTGCAGTACTGCACCCCCCTTTTATTGGCGCCAATCTATCCGAACCCATTCTTTACTTGAATACTAAGGGCAATCAAATTTATCTCATATACTTCAAACAGGAGCTTAAACTCAATTTCATAAAACCAACAGCTCAAAAATCATATCACCAAAAAAACAAAATAATAAATGGCAATTTATTTCACAATACAAAACAAAACTATTTCTTCCCAAAAACAGGATAGCTTCCAACATCAATTTTGAAACCCAAATTCAAACCTTTAACCAGCCCAAACATTAAAAAAAAAACATCACAAACATGTTCCCCTACATCTGAAGGTTGCTAGGAATTTCGAATCATGAAATTCCAAGCCATACACACCAAGTTATAGCCACACAAATAGACCACAATCAAAGAATTTCTGCCCAGAAACAGAATTCGTGCATCAATTTCAACCATCAATTCATAGTAGAAAACAATTGAATTTGACAAAATTTTCTTCGAAACATATCTTTTTCTATGTCTCAAGAATCCACAGAAATTTGAATCACCAAAATCGGAGTTATAAAACATAAGGAAAGTCACCAACAACAAAGAGTGTTCAAAACTGAAATTTACAGCAAAACACAAAGAAATAAAATTAGTGTACACAAACTTCTTTAAAAACCTTAACACCCTCCTATCTCTTACTCCTTTCCTATACCTTAACTTGATCCCTCTAAACAACCATTTTTGAATCAATGAATGTTTATCAACAAATAAATCATCAAATTTATAGCTATCTATTTGGCTTGGACTTGATATTAACTTAGTATCAAGCTTCCTACGTATCCCAATAATTTCAATTTGGGAATCAAAGCCATGTAGTTCTCCTAATCTTAAAATAACTTAAGATCATTCTTGTATAATACATCACCCTATCACTATTCACATATACTATCACTATTCACCTATACGATTATTGTTCACATATACGGTATATCACTATTCACCAAATTATCAAAAATAACCAAAAACATCATACACTCCTCCAAATGCATTTCTAAAATTTTTCTCATATTTTCTCCACATATAAATATCATTTAATCTAATTATTCAACAAATAATACAATTAATTAACCCAAAATACTTCAACAATTCATATAAAATATCCGTCCAAAATCATCGAAAACTTCAAGAATTAATATTACTCCAAATAGTTCATAGATGAATATAAAAATATCAAACCAACCGAAACTTGCCGGAGAATATTTCGATCAATGGAATAGTACCTATAATTCGGATGAAGACCACCACTAGATTTACAGCACTGCTAGGAGTCCAAATATACCAATTTTATTCTCATATCACTTCATATTTAGAATTAATTTGTAAAGATACTCCAAAATTACATTTCCAAATACACTATCATATAAACCTAAAAATAAAATCTTGGTCGTACATAATGAAATTCACTTAATTATGAATACGTACCTGTAATTTCATCAAAATCTAACTGTCGCAAGTTAGTTTTTCCATTTTTTTCCTTAATTTTCCCTTACCTCCGTTTTATTCTCCATTTCTGGAGAATTCTACATCCTTCTCCTCCTGCCCCTCTTTCTTTCGTCACTTCTTCTCTTTTTATATTAAATTTTTCTTTCAAATTTACCATTTTGCCATCAATATTATTTTTCACCTCAAACTTTTTAATTCTTTCATAATCATCCTTACTGTGCTTATAATTTTCATTCTCAAAACTTTCTATTTTTTTATATTTCTTCAATATTTCACCCCATAAATATATTGCACCACTGAAATCTATTCCATAAAAATCCTCAAATTATAATATCACTCTAAATATTAATATTTATTGAATTTTCGGCATGTTACATGACTACTTACCAGTAGTCCCTTTCACCTCCTAAAGATGGTGTGTTTTGCCACAATTAGCTCAAGTCATTCTGAACCAGGCCACGCCTTGAAGGACTGAAAGCTGTGCCCATCTTTGGAGACTGCGCATAATTAATACAGTTCCAGACCCTTGGAGAATTTAGTGGTTATTGACTCTATCTCAGGTTGTCTGCTCACAGTGGCGACTCTACTCAATGTTCGGCTACATACTCTGGCGACTTGTTTGGAAAAAAAAAAGAGAAAAAGAAAAAAAATCCAAATATGGAAAATCAAAAGGATATATTGGTAGCATGAAGAGGTATAGGCCAAACCAGATCCACGGGTTTGATTTTCCTAATGCATCCATATTCATCATATCATAAATGTTTCATATCCTATTTCGATGTTCAATATGCATACGTCGTGTCATTGCATGTAAATGTCCATATGCAGGTCACTGCATGCAGCAAACCAGATCTGATAAAGTGTTTTACAACCAAACATCCAAACACAAACCTCCTACACTAGGGGTAGGTAAAAGTTAAGCCACTGGGCATCATTGAGAACCATGCTCTCACAACCCTCGATGAACATGTTGAGGCGCACTTTCCAATCCCAAGATAAGCCAATGCGTCGAAATCTGCTCGGCCGGCATGCTCTTGTAGACTTGGTCAGTGCCTTAAAAAAACAAAAACAACGGCAACAATCCACAACGAGAGCTTTCGACATGGAAAAATGAAAGGACGTGTTGGTAATAAGAAGAGAGTGACGTTCAGCCTCAGAGTCACTTCTAATTTTCCTATCGCATTCATTCTGATGTCATCATAATGATATTAGGCATGTTTAATTTTCTGCTTAGATGTTCGTATTGTATACACTGTGCCATTGCATGTAAACATCCATCAGTAGGCCACTGCATCCAAACCCACGACGGCTTCATTGAAATTGTTACTACAAGTGGCAACTACCAGCCCAGATGCATCATCCCCAACATAATTATCCCTGGCAGAGTGGTCCCTAGAAGGATCATCCCCATAGAATCTCTAACAACATCCCTAACAGGGTCCCAGATAAGACATCCCCACTGAATCAAAATCCTCAGCGAAGTCATCTGATTGAAACAGTCCCCACAGGAGACCATCGGAAGTCATAAGTTCAATCCCTAGCATAGCACAGATACCAAGCATAGTATTAAGGACATCATGTCACATACATGCATATACTTGAATCATGCACGCATTCATGTATACATGCATCAAACCAACTCAACCGTATTTATTCTTGATTGAAGGGGCAAAAATTTTTGTTTCCAAAATTGTCAATCAAAGAATAAATACGTGCTCTTGCAAACAAATTTGTTGAGACACTCATCATCGGTGCATCATTTCAAGGACGGATCCTTCCCAATTTAGAAAGGATTTAATTCAGGGGTACCCTTAGAGTTATAGTGCATAGATCAAAGCTGTACGACTCCAATTCTCAGGTATCGAAAATTCTCCAATTATCACAATATTCGTTCACGCCAATATAATCCCGAGAAGGGTATTTTTTGCCTTTAACAGATTTTAGGGGCAAAATAATCTTACATCAATCTTCACGGGCACACTCCACCACAGCGAGTCGACTAAGAACCACAGCCAGCATCCCCAGCAAAGGACGCTAGGTACATTTCATCCGACCTCTTCGTCACATGGGAAGGGAAGGAAAAACAAACCAAGCTCGTGCTGCCTCTTCGCCACATGGAAGGGACAGTAAATCTCATTCAACCTTTTCGTCAAATGGAAAGGAAGAACACCCATTTCAACCTCTTTACCACATGAAAGAGGAAGAAATGTCTATTGAAGGCCTAAACCCCAGTTCGTGCTGCTCTTCACCACATAGGAGGGACAGTACATTTCATCCGACCTCTTCATCACATGGGAATGGAAGGAAAAAAATAAACCATGCTCGTGCTGCCTCTTCACCACATAGGAGGTACAGTACATTTCATCCGACCTCTTCGTCATATGGGAGGGGAAGGAAAAACTAAACCAAGCTCATGCTGCCTCTTCACCACATAGGAGGGAAGTACATTTCATTCGACCTCTTCATCACATGGGAGGGGAAGGAAAAACAAACCAAGCTCGTGCTGCCTCTTTGCCACATGGAAGGGACAGTACATCTCGTTCAACCTTTTCGTCACATGGAAAAGGAAGAACACCCATTTCAACCTTGTCGTCACATAGGGAGGGAAGAAATGTCTGTTGAAGAAGTTTCTTGCCTTTAACAGGAATCTGGGGGCAAGACAACTCAACCAAGCTCGTGCTGCCTCTTCGCCACATGGAAGGGACAGTGCATCTCGTTCAACTTTTTCATCATATGGGAAAGGAAGAACACCCATTTCAACCTTGTCATCACATGGGTAGGGAAGAAATGTCTATTAAAGAAGTTTCTTGCCTTTAACAGGAATCTGGGGGCAAGAAGTTTCTTGAGTCCTACTTGCGTTGTGCTATAAACTATGCTAATGGTCTATTTTGCAGCATTTATTCCCCTTTTTATTATTTTAATGTAATTAATAGATTTTCATGTAAATTAGGCGACTATAATTTTCTAGATCCTCATGTATTTTAGGCGCTTGTAACGTGAGGATGAGAGTTTTTATTTTTATTCGATTTGGTTGTATAAGCGGCCTTTATTATTTTTTGTATAATTTAAATGTATGGTTTATTTTTCTGCAATTTATTTCTGTCATTTGCTTGAGCATGGGTTGATAAATAAACACAAATTGGATTAGAGAAAGATAATAAAGCAAATAAACTATGGTAATATAAGCTATAAAGTGAAAGCAAGCTTGAGGTTGAAGTAAGTCACTTGCCCGAACCCTAAATCTCCGGATTAGGTACAGTAGTCTACCCTCGGTAAGCAGCTATACTGGAATTTCTCGGATGAGCTGATTCGGGTGGCGACTCTGTTACTGATCTTGGAATTTAAGTTTTGAGGCCTTTAAGTTAGAAACAGGAAAATGTTTTCTACAAAAGGATTTTCCAAACTAGTCAAATCCATGATTTTCCTAAATTATGATAAACAAAACCTGTTTTCCACACAAATCAAATGAAAACATTTTCCCCAGTTCACTTCGCCACGTCCCATTTCAATAAGATCGTCTGCTCATAGCTGGTACAGGAGCAAGACGATAAGAGGGAGCATGCTATTTACTACCTCAATAAAAAGCTGCTAGACTATGAGACCAGATCCACTATAGTTGAGAAAACCTACATAACTATGGTTTGGCTGACAAAGAAGCTGAGACACTATTTCCAATCTTATAGGATACAAGCAGTGGCCAAAGTGGATCTAATGAAGTATCTATGTGAAGCACCAATATTGGCTAGGAAATTATCCAGGTGGTTTATCCAAATTTGACATTGAGTATGTGACTAAGAAAGTGATAAAAGGCAGAGTAGTCAGGGAATTCTTGGCCAATCAACCGTTAGATTTAGAATATGTTGAGAATTTGGAGTTTCTAGATGAACAACTTCCAATGATCAAAGTGGAATAGAGAAGATGGATGATGTACTTCGATGAGGTTGTAAATAAGCGAGGATATGGCTTAGGAGTTGTCATCGCTACCCCAGATAGAGAGATCATCCCACTGTCCAAGCATTTGGAATTCCCCGTGACCAACAATGGGGTAGAATATGAGGCCTGCTTATTCGGTATTGATACCTTGATCACCCTAGGGGCAAATGATGTATTGATAGTCGGAGATTCTTTGTTGGTCATTTGCTAGGCCATGGGAGAATAGAAAATCAAGGAGGAGTTACTAAAACCGCATCTAGAATCTATATGGTGATGGATCAAAACATTTGGCCGATGTTAGTTCAAGAATGTGATCAAAGATGACAACCAGATGATAGATGCTTTGGCCACAAAAACAACACATGAAACCTCTAGTTTTAGAAGTTTCAAAGAAACCTTACTATGACTTGCATAGCGTTCTAAGTCTAGCAGTGGACGATAAGCCATGGTACTCAACATCCATAAGTTTCTACAAGAAGGACAGTATCCAGTAGCAGTAGACACGGCTGACAGAGCGGTAATTAGGTGACTAGCAATGCAATTCAGGATCTTTGAAAACCAGCTGTTTAAAAGAACATCAAATGGTCTACTCTTGAGGTGTTTGGTAGAATCAAAAGTGTAGCGAGTAATGAAACAAGTGCATTCGAGATCCTATGGTCCACACATGAACGAAATGGCTCTAGCACAAAAGATCATTCGGTAAGGTTACTTTTGGCTTACTATACAAGTAGATTGTGTTGAAGAGGTGAAGAAATGCCATGAATGCCAGATCTATAGGGATGTTAACCACCTCTCATTGTTGGACTACAAAATCTCTCTACTTCTTAGCCATTTTTAGTATGGGGGGCAGATATCATTGGTGAGATTTGACCCCCAGCATCAAATGATCATAGATTCATTGTGGTGGTAGTTGACTACTTCTCAAAGTGGGTAAAGGCTGAATCCTATGCCAATATCACAATAAAGAAAATGGCTAAGTTTATAGAAAGGCACATTTTTGCACGGTTTGGCATTCCACATCACGTGGTGACAGACAACAAAGCACAATTCCAGGGTGTGATGGTAGAACTACTCGCAGAATATGGTATTGAGCATCATAGATCTTCGCGCTATAGACCTCAAGCCAACAAGGCAGTAGAGGCGGCCAACAAGTCCATCAAGAAGATTATGGCTAAGACAGTCACCACTTATAGAGATTGGGAGGAAAAGTTACCGCTCGCTCTTTGGGGTTACAAGACTAGTGTTAAATCTGTTGGGATTTTTCACCGAAAATCACCCGATAATGCGGAAGAACGCGATGATTTCCTCAAATCCATGCCCAGGAGCAATTGAAATGGAAATTGTAAAAACAAGAATTATAATAGAAAGAGATAATTCTCTTACCCGGAATATCTCTTTCAGAGATGGATGAAGACTGCAGGAATCAAAGCTGAGTCCCTCCTCGTTCTTGTACACGAACGCCTAACAAACACGACCCGTGTTAGCGTTGGAAAAATAAGCAATAGAGAGGAGACTAGGTTGAAATTTCGGCTACGTTTGTTGTGTCACAAACTTGGCCGAAATTTTCCTAGGTTAAAAACCTAGGTTGGCCGAATTCCCCTAGGGGAATTGAGGCCCAGCTTGGCTCCTTCAATTTGTGTGGGCTTCCTTCTTTTAATTCAGGCCCAATCTTATTTTAATTATTCTGGTTTAAATTAATTTCAAGCCCAATTTTAATATACCCATGTATTTAATATATTACACCAAGTAATATATTATTTACATTTAAATCAAAATTAGTTTGACCAATTAATTAAATCCATCAAATTAAAATTAGATCTTCACAAAATAAAATCATACATAAACCTATACATATGAATATTTCTACCTAGGAAATAATCTCATAATTAATCCAATTAATTATGAAGAGCCAATTGAATATATTAATTTTATTATTAGGATCAATCCAATTGATCTTTATAATATGATTAATATATATATATCTCTCTCTCCAGAGTGTATACTCCAAGCATACATGTGATTCCTTAAGTCGGTGTTCAGTCGCTCAATGTGTATGATCCCGTGGGCCCATCTTTATGTTGGCAGTAGGCCTTTGGCCCACAGACTGCAGTTGGGCTCTAGCAAGCCACTGCAGCCCCTAATTAAGATGGAGATGGTAGTCTAACTATTATCATAACCCTGTAGTTTAAACTTGTACATCCTATGTCATTGATATCGGTGTCCAACACAAAGGCATGGATTGATCACCCTCTTTTGTGTCGGACATTAACTTGATCCCGAATGCACTGAAGCTCTCAAACAAGTTCCCACTTGTTTGGGTGTGGCCACACTCTTATCAGTACATTCATCAAGAGGCCGGTGATATCTTCCTAGTGGACTACTGAGTGACAAATCCCTTCTGCATATCCATAGCATTACCATGCTAAGTGACATACCCGAAAGTACCCATACTTGGCACCCTATTATAGGCCCTTTAGGCGTACCCCTAAGTTTGTGACCTCACATGTAACACCATCATATGGTCAGGTCAAAGGATCCATAAAAGTACTACACGAGAATCACTTGTGATACTATACCATGTGGATTTCTCGTTTAGTGGATCTATCCAGTACCATACCCCCTATGCATGTACCCATTAACTTGGTTGACACTCCATATCCAATGACCGGTAAGACACCGCCATACAACCAGGTTAATGATAGTCTCTCGTTCCATTCATTCCCATGATTGGAACAGACTACGGATCTATTTATGGTCATATCGTTTACCCTATCCATGGTCTTACTGCCAAGTGCATGACACTGGTCATCATGGATATGGATATGTCCATTAGATACTTCATTTAATATATATTGCACAAGATAAATATAATAAATGAATTGATGCCTTTATTAATAACACAAATAAGTATAATACATGAATCCAATTAATGTATGATACAAATACAAGGACCAATTCCTCGGGACTAGGGCATATCCAACAATCTCCCACTTGCACTAGTTCCAACTAGGCATGGGCCTAATCCCAATAGATCTAGTATGACCCTCGTGCTTGGGCTGGGCCAGCACCTTGGTCAAAGGATCTGCGACATTATCCTCGGTGTCCACCCTGTGCAATGCAATGTCACCTCTCTCCGCCATCTCTCGTATGAGGTGAAACTTTCTGAGCACGTGCTTTGTGTTCTTGTGTGACCGGGGCTCCTTAGCTTGTGCAACGGCCCCATTGTTGTCATAGAAGATATCAACTGGGTCCTAGATAGTTGGCACTACTCCCAACTCAGTGATAAACTTCTTCATCCACACAGCTTCCTCAGCCGCATCACACGCAGCGATGTACTCAACTTCTGTTGTAGAGTCCACGATGGTTGACTGCTTTGAGCTCCTCCCGCTTACAGCACCACCATTTAGCAAAAATACATACCCAGGCTGTGACTAGTACTCATCCTGGTCTGTCTGGAAGCTTGCATCAGTGTACCTAGTAACTGACAGCACTTCCTGACCACCATACACTAAGAAGCTATCCTTAGTCTGGTTAAGGTACTTAAGGATCGCCTTGACAGCTTTCCAGTGATCCTCCCCGGGATCTTATTGGTACCGACTCGTCATACTTAGTGCAAAGGCGACATCAGGTCTCGTACATAACATGGAGTACATAGTTGATCCTATAGCTGAAGCATATGGAACCAATTTCATGTTCTCCATGTCCTCCCTTGTCTTAGGACAGTGTTTCTTACTAAGTTTCAGCCCATGGCCCATTGGCAAGAAGCCTTTCTTGGCCCAGTCCATGTTGAACCTTTTCAAAACTTTGTCTATGTACAAGGCCTGACTTAGGCCCAGAAGCCGATTTGATCTATCCCTATAGATCCTGATCCCGAGGATCATCTCAGCTTCGCCTAAGTCCTTCACTGCGAAGCACTTACTCAGCCACTGCTTCACCCCTTGCAGTGTAGGTATGTCGCTTCTAATGAGTAGGATGTCATCCATATAAAGTACCAAGAATGTGACAATGCTCCCACTAGTCCTTTTATACACACAAGGCTCATCTTGATTCTGTATGAAGCCATATTCCTTGATGGCCTCATTGAATCTTAGATTCCAACTTTAGGATGCTTGCTTCAGTCCATAAATGGACCTTTGAAGCTTGCATACCCTTCCTGGATACTTTAGATCGACAAAACCCTCAGGTTGTGTCATGTACACATCCTCGAGTAGCTTTCCATTAAGGAAAGCGGTTTTGACATCCATTAGCAAGACTTCATAGTCGTACCATGTGGCTATGGCTAGCAAGATCCTAATGGATTTGAGCATGGCTACTGGTGAGAAAGTTTCATCATAGTCTATTCCATGGACTTGTCTGAAACCTTTCGCAACTAGACGCCCCTTGAAGGTGTTGTCAGCCTTTACCTTGTAGCACCCACTTGCAACCTATTACCTTAGCACCCCGGAGGTGGATCAACCAAGTTCCAAACTTGGTTATCGTACATAGATTGCATTTCTGCCTCCATGGCTTTACGCCAATTCACAGATTGTGGGCTAGCCATAGCCTCCTGGCAGGTTTTGGGTTCTTCCTCATCCCAGATGAGAAGAGTTTGATCATCTATGATGAGGAAACCATACCTCTCTGATTCCCGACAATCCCTACCAGACCTTCTAGGTCCTTGTGCGGCCTGGGTCGGTGCTTCCCCTTGTGGTAGCTCCACCTGGGCCTCCGAGTTATCCTCTTCAGGAGCTTGTGGACCTTGAACTTTCCTGAGTTCAACATTGCTCCCACTGTCTTTCTTGGAAAGGACTCCTTTTCTAGAAAGACCCCCTTCCTTGCCACGAACACCTTGTTCTCAGCAGGGTTGTAGAAGTAATACCCTTTGGTTTCCCCAGGGTAGCCCACAAACAGGCATTTATCAGTTTTTGGCTCCAGCTTGCCACTAGTCAATCTCTTGATATGTGCTTCATATCCCCAAAACCTTAGGAAAGACACATTGGGCTCCTTGCTGTCCATATCTGATATGGGGTCTTTTCCACTGCCTTAGTCAAAGTATTATTTAAGATAAGAGTTGCTGTCTCGAGGGCGTGTCCCCAGAAACTAATTGGGAGAGAGGCTTGACTCATCATTGAGCGGACCATGTCTAACAGGGTCCTATTTCTCCGTTCGGACACCCCATTCCATTGTGGTGTTCTGGGAGGAGTGAGCTGTGGAACTATTCCATGCTCTCTCAAATATGAGTCAAACTCTAGGCTCATATACTCACCACCCCGGTCCGACCAAAGGGTTTTGATATTCCTGCCTAGCTAGTTCTGTACCTCGTTCCTAAATTCCTTGAACCTATCAAGGGTCTCGGACTTGTGTTTCATCAGATAGACATAGCCATATCTGCTAAAATCATCCATGAATGTGACGAAGTATAGGTGTCCACCTTTGGTCACTGCGCTCATAGGTCCACATACATCTGAATGTATTAGGTCCAATAAGCCAGTGGCCTTTCAGCCTTCTTGCTAAAAGGTGCCTTGGTCGTCTTGCCTCGTAAACATGATTCGCATGTATCAATTGACTCCAAGTCAAATGACCTTAAGACTCTAGCTTTGTGAAGCCTAGCTATGCGCTTTTCGTTTATGTGGCCGAGACGACAATGCCATAGGTAGACAGGATTAAGTTCGTTTGGTTTAACCCTTTTTGTGTTTATGTTATAGACGTGATTGGTTTCATTTAAATCCAGGATATACATGCCATTATTTAATAGAGCATCTCCATAAAATAATCCCTCTCTAGATATTGAAATTCTACCATTAGAAATAGTAAAATGAAATCCAGATCCAAAATAGAAACTGAAATAATATTCCTGCACATAGCAGGTACAAAATAACATTGTTCCAAAATTAAAACCAATCCACTAGGCATCACAAGGTGGTATTCACCGATCTTTATGGCAGCAACCCTTGCTTCATTCCCGACCCGCAAGTCCACCTCTCCCGACCCCAGTGACCTTCTGTTCTTAAGTCCCTGCACATTGCAACAAATGTGAGAACCACATCCAGTATCCAATACCCAGGATGTTGAAATAGTAAGGTTAATGTCTATAACATAAATACTTGAAAAGGACGCACCTTGGCCCCTTCTTTGCTCTCCAATCAACTTGGGACACGATCTCTTCAAATGGCCCGCCTGTCTAACCCGAAACAGACATCTTCAGGTCCTGCCTTCTGCTCGGCCTTGGGTTGGGCCTTGGCCTTCTTAGCCATGGCCTTCTTGGCCTTGGCTTTGGCCTTTTCCTTAGCCTTACCCTTGGCAACTGGAGGGTTCTCCTTGTTGACCAGCAGTACTGGCGGAGTCTTTTTGATCCACTGCTCAGTAAGCTTAAGCATCCCATGCAGCTCACTGGCAGTACGGTTCATCCCTTACATATTGTAGTTCAGGATGAACTGATCATAAGAATCTGGCAAGGATGCAAGGATTGTGTCCACCGCCAACTCCAGAGAGATAGGCGATCTGAGACGGGCTAAAGTGTCCAAATAGCCCTTCATCTTGAGCACGTGTGTGCTCACAGATGTCCCGGCCCCCATCTTACAGGAGTGGAATGCCTTGTTGGTCAGGTACCTTTCCTGACGAGCTTGCTCTTGAAACATCTCGTTTAGAGTAGTTATCATAGCAAAGGCTTGATGGTCCATAAACTGTTTTTGCAATTCGGGGACCATACAAGCCAACATAAGGCATGTCACATCCCTATTATCCTTGACATGCGCCTTGTATTCCTCTAGCTGGGCAGCCAGTGGATTACATCCTTGAGGCGTAGCCGGTACAGGCCTCTCCAGCACATACTCTTTGGACTCCTACCTTAGAACTATTCTCAAGTTCCTAGACCAGTCTAAAAAGTTAGGACCGGAAAGCTTATCCCTTATAAGAATTGATCGCAGTGATAAGGTATTGTTGTTTGCCATTTAGAATTTCTACACAGAAAAACATTTAGAGTGTTAATAAAGGACTTTACTTTGTTATTCCCATATAAAATTAATAATGAATCAAGTTATAAATTAAACCGAGTTGTTGGGCTCATGGGCCGAGATCCATATTTCATTAAGATATAGCCAGACGAGGGCCTGGTACAACTATACCCTAATTATTTAGGTAGGAACGCCTTCCAATCCCAACTTAGGGACTCTCGGTTTGATGGCCTTATTGGCACTTACCCATTTGTGCTTAGGGCCAGGAGAATCCTACTACCCAAGCTAAGTCAAAACCTCCATTCAAGTGTTAGAGTATCCCATACCCTAACCCAATACAAAGTGACAATACTCCAGTGTATCCTACGAGGGCATGGTCTACAACTGGCCTATTCCCACTTCGAGCCGGTTTTGAATGAGGGAAGCACTTTTAAGCGACTTAGTAATTTCATTTGGTTTTTAGATTCAATTAACAATAGCTTGCATACATAAGGCGGGTGAAATGTGGTTGGATCATACATTCATACATGCATATAAATATAAACCATAATTAAATAAATAAGTAAAATGGACTGCTATGGGCCTACACTAGAAAAAAATATCAGGTGGGCCTCCATCTTCTTCCTTCTGGGCTTGCACCCCCACTTGGGCTCACCACTCCATGGGCTTCTTCTTTTTACAAATTTTATAATAATCGAATAAAATAAAATTACATTAAAAAGAAAACGACATGCAGGCCGCATTTACCTAAAAGAATATACAACCCATCTTGAACAAGGCCCAATAGCATCCAACCATACAAAAATATTTAATCACACATATGCATCCAATACATATAATTCATAAGCATGTTATAATGCATGATTTAAGCCCATTCAATTATGTCCAAGCCATTATATAGAAATCACCAATTTTGGCCCACCATGATTCTAACCCTTAACGGGCTTTGGGCCTCCAGCCCAGGCAGTTCAGCTGCTCCCACTGGAATTGGGAAACCATGGGTCCAATTTAGCCGTCCAAGTAATTGTGCCAAAATTACCCGAACCAATTTCAATTAACCATATTAATTTCCAAAATTAATATCACACGAATAAAATAAAATTTCATTCAAGAAACCACACGCATTTAAATTGCATAAATTTAAACACACGAATTTTAAAACCAATTAAAATTTCAAAACTGGGCCCCGGGCCCAAAAACCCGCCAAATCCAAAAACACTGGGCCCGGCCCGCTGCTCCGGCAGCAGCGGCTGCTGCTGGAACTAGAGGCTGCCACCGCTGCTCCCACCGCGTGCTGCGGCCGCCAGCAGCGATTCCGTCGCCCGTAGCCCCGCACTCCCAGGAACAGCCAGATTTTTTTCTTTTTTATAGAAAAAAATAAAACATCCATCAACATGAAATCCACCAAGAATTCCAAAAACATAAAATTAAATTAAACAAACACAAACCAATATGCATATTCAATTTCAATTGTATGAAAATCAAATGGGAAAAATCTTAAGCCCAAAACAAGAACCCCAATGAAAAAAACTCCAATTTTAAAACATGGGATTCAACCAATTTTAACAATTTCCATGGATTAAAAGCCGGCTCTGATACCACTGTTGGGATTTTTCACCGGAAATCACCCGATAATGCGGAAGAATGCGATGATTTCCTCAAATCCATGCCCAGGAGCAATTGAAATGGAAATTGTAAAAACAAGAATTATAATAGAAAGAGATAATTCTCTTACCCAGAATATCTCTTTCAGAGATGGATGAAGACTCCAGGAATCAAACTAGAGTCCCTCCTCATTCTCGTACACGAACGCCTAACGAACATGACCCGTGCCAGCGTTGGAAAAACGAGCAATGGAGAGGAGGCTAGGTTGAAATTTCGGCTACCTTTGTTGTGCCACAAACTTGGCTGAAATTTTCCTAGGTTAAAAACCTAGGTTGGCCGAATTCCCCTAGTGGAATTGAGGCCCAGCTTGGCTCCTTCATTTTGTGTGGGCTTTCTTCTTTTAATTCAGGCCCAATCTTATTTTAATTATTCTGGTTTAAATTAATTTCAAGCCCAATTTTAATATACCTATGTATTTAATATATTACACCAAGTAATATATTATTTACATTTAAATCAAAATTAGTTTGACCAATTAATTTAATCCATCAAATTAAAATTAGATCTTCACAAAATAAAATCATACGTAAACCTATATATATGAATATTTCCACCTAGGAAATAATCTCATAATTAATCCAATTAATTATGAAGAGCCAATTGAATATATTAATTTTATTATTAGGATCAATCCAATTGATCTTTATAATATGATTAATATATATATACCTCTCTCTCTAGAGTGTATACTCCAAGCATACATGTGATTCCTTAAGTCAATGTTCAGTCGCTCAATGTGTACGATCCCGTGGGCCCATCTTTATATTGGCAGCAGGCCTTTAGCCCACAGACTGCAGTTGGGCTCTAGTAAGCCACTGCAGCCCTTAATTAAGATGGAGATGGCAGTCTAACTGTTATCATAACCCTGTAGTTTAAACTTGTACATCCTATGTCATTGATATCAGTGTCCAACACAGAGGCATGGATTGATCACCCTCTTTTGTGTCGGACATTAACTTGATCACGAATGCACTGAAGCTCTCAAACAAGTTCCCACTTGTTTGGTTGCTACCACATTCTTATCAGTCACATTCATCAAGAGGCCGATGATATCTTCCCAGTGGACTACTGAGTGACAAATCCCTTCTGCATATCCATAGCATTACCATGCTAAGTGACATACCCGAATGTACCCATACTTAACACCCTATTACAGGCCCTTTAAGCGTACCCCTAAGTATGTGACCTCACATGTAACACCATCATATGGTCAGGTCAAAGGATCCATACAAGTACTACACGAGAATCACTTGTGATACTATACCTTGTGGATTTCTCGTTTAGTGGATCTATCCAGTACCTTGCCCCCTATGCATGTACCTATTAACTTGGTTAACACTCCATGGCCAATGACCGGTAAGACACCGCCATGCAACCAGGTTAATGATAGTCTCTTGTTCCATTCATTCCCATGGCTGGAATAGACTACGGATCTATTTATGGTCATATCGTTTACCCCATCCATGGTCTTACTGCCAAGTGCATGACACTAGTCATCATGGATATGGATATGTCCATTGGATACTTCATTTAATAGATATTGCATAAGATAAATATAATAAATGAATTGATGCCTTTATTAATAACACAAATAATTATAATACATGAATCCAATTAATGTATGATACAAATATAAGGACCAATGCCTCCGGACTAGGGCATATCCAACAAAATCCCCTCCTGGTGAGACCCCATACTCACTAGCAGATGGATGGAATTAGTGCTGCTAGTATTGACAGAATTGAAATCCCTAAGGGTAGCCTTGGAAGCTCATTTGCCAGAACCAAAGTGGGTTAGGGCCAGGTTCAAACAGTTGGCTATGGTCAATTAAAATCATCTAAAGGCATTGGATCATTTGCAAATGTATCAGTAAAGGATTGATACAGGACAAAATAGGGATTTGTAGGAGCGACCCAACCGGTCAGACTGGTTAAACCTGGAAAACAGTTTTTTGAAATGCCCTGTAGGTTTTATGGGTGAAAAATCGATTTTGGAAATGGTTTGGCTCATTTACATGCATTTTTCCAAATTTAGTGGGCCAGATACCCCGGGACCCGGAGGTCCCGTTCGTGTGTAGGCCTAAATTAACATTCATCGAGGGTCCAAAAATAATGTAAACATGTCAAAATTCACTTTTGGATAGGAAAAGGGTGCAAAATTACAAGTTTGGGGCCCAAAAGGGTGAAATTGTAATTCTGCCCCGTGAACTACAGTCGAGCGACTATAGGGCATTACAGTCACACGTTCATAACTAGCCGAGCGGCTGTAACACCTACAGTCGAGTGACTGTAGCGCTCCAGAATCGATTCCAATGTACTTTTCTCTTTTTTTGAAAACCGTTTTGCAAAATTCAATGATTTCGGGGGATCCGGGATTTCTGGAATATGCAAAAATCAACAAAATGGATCCGAAATGGATCGAATCAAATCCGAAAATCCCTAATCTCTCAAAATCACCAAACTTTAAATTACATCCATCAATCAAAAATCAGGATACAAGGAATCTAAGCACATAGAGATGTAATTGGGCCGATAATAAACATAAAAAATACATTTAATTGAAAAATAAAAGCGTTATCGGCTGATTTTGGGGCATTCAGAGCTTTTGCCCCAGAGATTACAGCCAGGCGACTGTAATCAGAAGATTATAATCGCGCAACTATAATCAAAAGATTACAGTCGCGCGACTATAGGTCACAGTCGCACGTTTGTAGTTTACAACCGGGGCGACTGTGATCTTAAGCGAGGCGGCTCTAATCAAAAATCACTTCCGAAATAAAAAAACCAAAAAAACATCAACAATCAACACCTAAAATGAACAAAAGTGGATTTTTAAGGCCTCTCAAAATGTTACCTGGTCTGTATTCTAGTGTTTGGATCACCAGAGATGGATTCGGGTGCTGAAAAGTGTCTTGTAGTCACGAACAACCCAAAAAACAACTCGCGATCAACTAAGCTCGAACGGAGCCCCGAGCGAGATTGAGTGAGTAGTGATGATTTGAAAACACCCTATAACTATTTTTGTGTGTTTTGTTAAAATTTTTTTTGCTATTTTCAGATCAAAACCCTTTTATTTTCCTAAGAACCCTATAAAAGTCCCAAAATCTATATTATTGTGTGTTTCTTGTGTTTTCCTCTCAAAAACCCTCTAATTTTCTACCTCCTTTTCGTTTTTCTAACCCTAATCCCGAATACCAGATTTTTATATCTCCCGTTTTGGTTAAAAATTAGAATTAAATGCTGATTTTCTAGTAAAAAAGGAAGTCTGGTTCTTACAGTCGCCCGATTGTAATACTACAGTCGTGCGGCTGTAGGCACTATAGTCGAGCGACTGTAGTGACCAGATTAGGCGACCTTCTTTAGGAAAACCAAATTAAATGCTGATTTTGGCTGAAAAAAAGAAATCTAAAGATTATAGTCGCTCGACTGTAATGGCTACAGTCGCGCGGTTGTAGGCACTACAGTCGGGCGACTGTAGTGACCAGATTAGCCTACCATGTTTAGGAAAATCAAATTAAATGTTTATTTCGATGGAAAAAAGGAAATCTGAAGATTACAGTCGCTTGACTGTAGTGGCTATAGTCGTGCGACTGTAGTACAGTTGCGCGGCTGTAGTACAGTCGCACGGCTGTAGGCATTACAGTCGGGCGACTGTAGTGACCAGATTAGCCTGTATGCTTATTTTTTCATTTTTTTCTTTGATTTTCTTAAATACCCATTGGAATTCCTTCGGCGCTCCGTACCAAAACTTGTCACACACACTTAGGTCATCTGCGACATTTCCAACATTATTCCGGTCGGTCTGAATCTGCCTCATGCTAACCCGTGAAAAAGGCAACAATGACTTTCATCACAGAGGTTGGGAAAAAACCTATGCTCACAGGCTGCCCCTCGTGTGACCAAAGTCGACTTGAACTGGTGCTTATGCCCGATTCGGGGTTCTCCTCGCGATAGGGAGCACGGTGAGAAGGAAAAGAAAACGTACCTAAGGGTTCTCCTCATGTTGAAAAGAAAATGATTTGAGTTGTCTCGGTTGCTTTTGCGAGACAGTGGTCTTGCCTAGGTTGGTTTGATTCTTTAGGGTCTTACTTTGATTCCGCTACGAAGCATAGGACTTTGCCTAAATTGATTTGATGTTCTTTAGGGTCATACTTTGACTCTATTGTGAAGCAGAGGACTTTGCCCAGATCAGTCTTGATTTGCCAGGGACATGCTTCGACTCTATTACGAAGCAGAGGACTTGCGCGGATTGAATTCTCCTTGTCACTTGATGCTTATGAAAGGAAAGGGTATTTTGGTAATTTTGCAACTTGGAAAGTTGGCATTCCTTGAGGTAAGGGTACTTTGGTCATTTGGTTTTTCGTGGTGCCTATGTCGTGAAAAGAAATGGGTTTTAGTGATTTGGTATCCCCTTTTGATGGGAAAAGGGTACTTTGGTCATTTGGTAGCTTAGTGGTCAACAAAAGGGTATTTTGGTCATTTCAGCCCTAATTGAGCCTATGTCACTAGGGAAAGAAATGTTTTTGTGATTTCGTCTTCCGTATAGCTCATGTTGCTAAAGGAAAGGTGTTTTGGCCATCCGATAGTGTGGTTGCTAACAGAAGGGCATTTTGGTCATTTCACTTCTAATGGAGCTTGTGTCACTGAAGGAAAGGATGATTGTGTTTCCCATGAAGTTCATGTAGTCGAGGAAAAGATGTTTTGATGGTTTAAGGAGCTTAATCAACACTTAACGTTTTGGAGTCGTTTCAGGCGCGTATTCGTTCCTTGATCGATAATTTTGGAAACAAAAATTTGTGCCCCTTCGATCAAGAACAAATATGGGTTGAGTATCTTACCTTTTGATACCTGTAAGACATGGAAACTACCTTTCTCGGGGTCAAATAGATATAAAATAAGTTTTGGAAAGGATAAAGAAGAAAATTTTGTAAGAAAAATAAGCTACAGTCGCGCGACTGTAGTGATTGGAAACTACAGTTGCTCAACTGTAGTAATAGGTAAGGAATGATTTAAAGCCACCCCAAAATGAAGGTAGCCTCATTTTCTCCCATTTCAGCCAAAAACTCCTCCTCTCTTCAGTGATTTTCTTCTCCTGAACACAAAATCATGAGGCAAAAGATGCGTAGAGTCCTCCAGCCCGTTCCTGCTGCTCAACCCACCTTTCAAACGTGGTTTTCCATCCCGAAGGGAAACTTTACTCTAGCATTTGAACCCACAGAGTGTATATATGGATTAAAGGAGGAAGATGAATATTATGAAGTGAAGATCGATGCCCCAGTGCCTATCCAACTCCAGATTTCAACCAATGCTTTCTTGCATCCGGTTAGTTTTCTCAAATTTCTTCACTTTTTCCAAGTTTGAAATTTCTACAATATTAGGGAAAATATGTGAAATTGATGCATGATTTGAGTAGAAAATTCCCCTAGGATGTTTGGTTGTTGATTTGGTTTGAGTTAGGACAAGATTTAACCGAAAAAATGAGAAAAAACAAAATTGGCCGAAAAATGCAGCTACAGTCGCCCCACATATGATCACAGTCATGCGACTATGATCAAGAGGGTTACATTCGCGTGACTGTTACCCCATAGTCGGGCGACTGTAGCCCACAGATTTTAGGCAGGCCCTTTTTTTTGCAATTTTGATGGCGTTTCTCTGATTTTTATGACATATATGTATTCTAAAAACTTGTAGACTCCCTGATTGTTGATTTTGCAGTCGAGATTCGACCATAGTGGTAGTAGATCCATTACAGAGGCCTTCCAGTGGTATAGGCATCTTCCCCAAGGGGTGAAGGATATTGTGAACTCCACTGGCTTGCACCAACTAGTTCGGAGTATATCCGCCACTACTCCTCGTACGAGCCGAGGGCTTTTGGCTGCACTTTTAGAGAGGTGGATGGACTCCACCCACATATTTGATTTCCCCTCTGGCGAGTATACAGTGACCTCAGAGGACATCATTGGTCTTTCTTTCTCCGGTCAGCCGATCCATTTCAATCAGGTCTTCGTGCATGGCGGATACCGTCAGGAGTTAATATCCATGCTTATAGGGATCGATTATCTAGAAAGCCAGATTCAGTGTAGGAGTATCTGTAAGTACTAGCTTGGGCAGCAGCGTGCTCTCCTGGAAAGGACTACCTTTGATGCTGCTGATGAGAGGAAGTACGCTAGAGCCTTCCTGTTGTATGCTCTCTCCACTACCCTTTTTCCTACGGGTCGGAGTAGTCTGAATCTGGCCATGTTGCCTTCACTGATCGACCTAGAGTTCGTGAGGACTCTTAATTGGGCTCGGGCAGCCTTGGCCCAACTCTACTATGCCCTAGATCTTTGTGCCCAAGGCTCCCAGAAAGAGTTGAAGGCTTTTTGGATTTTGCTGCACGTAAGTATCTTGGACCCCCTTTTTTTTAACATTATTGTTTTTAACTGTTTCTAGCCATCTACGCCAGGTGGGCGTGCGCGTCCGTCCCTGTCTGCTAGGGGGAGAGAAAGGAGGTCTGGTACCACTGGTGCAAGTTCTTCTGTTGGAGCAGAGGATATTCCCATTCTCCAACCTTAAGTCCCTCTAGCTCCCGAAGTTGGGTACGTGTATGGTCGGCTCGAGTTTCTAATAGTGGATTCCATTCAACTCTATGATGATTCTCGATGATCTTATTGGGCTGATCTCCATCTCCAAGATCATAATTTTCCCCCGGCTATTCCTCTTGACACCATACATGTGAGTATTTCCTCGCTTCTCTATCTCTGTCCCTATTCTGCCATTAGCTGATCCCTCGACTCGTCACCTTTGCAGATTCCAGTGATGCAAGGCATGTATATAGGTCAGGCCATTTATGTGTTGAGGGCACTCTCTTTCCAAGACAATGCCGCTATGGCGGTAAGTACCTGTATATGATCTTATGCTTGTGTTTGGATGTATACGTGTATGTATATATGCATATGCATGCAAATGTGATGCTTTTCATGTTTTGTTCGATACAGAAGATGATCCTGGTAGAGCGCCACGAGTCCACTCACTTAAGGCCGGAGAATGAGCGGTTGCGGCGCCGGGTCACCGAATTGGAGGTCATGAATCAGACCTTCTGAGATCAGGCGGGCGATTGGGATGCCCAGATGGGAGATACAGGCGAGGATGCAAGCGGGACTCTGGATGACGAGGCAAGAGATGACAGGGATGATGATGACGACGAGGATGGTTTTGACTCCTCTGAGATCTATTTCCCCATTCCTTATTTGTGATGTATTGACCCATGTGTAGGTTGTTTCTTTGCACACTTTAGGCTTTGCATAGGCCCGGCTCAGTGATGTATCTGATGTATTTGATATACATGACTCTTATATGACATTTGTACCCTTTTTGCCTTTGATTTGAATTTTTGAATGCATATTTCTTTGCTTTTCCACGCTTTTATCACTCTTCGGTTCACCTTGATTGGGTTCGAGACTTATTTCCATGTCTTCAAATTTCATCCCCCTTGAAAAACAACCCCCAGAACTTAGAGCCGTGCGGTTATAATCCTTAGAAATCATATAAGGATGTATATAAGGTGTTGTTTGCACTACAGTCGCACAACTATAGCCATTACAGCCGCCCCACATACTACAGTCGCTCAACTGTAGTCTACAGTCATGCGACTGTGACCATTACAGCCACCCCACACCAAAAATCATCCCACACTAATTTTCAAGCTTCTTTCAGCACATCCGGGCCTCTATATATACTACAGCCGCCCCACATGCTACAGTCGTGCCCCTGTAAGAGTTATAGCCGTCCCACATACTACAGTTGCTCGACTGTAGTGCATTACAGCCGCCCCATACACCATAGCCGCCCCCATCTATTTTTCAGCCTTTCTCCTTCTTTTGCTCTTCTTTTGACATGGATAAGCTCAGAGGACGACTTCGGGACTACTAGGGTTCGACCCGCTCTTCTAATTGGGCTTTACTTGCACCCTTTGGCTTGCAGTTTTTCAGGTTTTACACCGCTTTGACTTCGAACCGGGTCTTCTTGGATACAGCTGTCAGCTTTTGGGATCCAATGGATCATGTCTTCTGCTTGTCTGGTCAGGAGTTATGCCCCTTGATAGAGGAGTTTAGTGCCATCCTCTGTGTCCCCTATCCCTGGGGGGTCCGGGTAGCTATCCCCGACCCAGACTCTACTGATGTTCTCACTTTTCTAAGCCGGTTCATTCCAACTGTAGCAGGCCTAGGTCATTCGCTTACTGGTAGGTCTATTTCTCCCAGACTCAGTCTTTCTGTCATTACTGACTTATGCTTTGCTTTATCTCCCACTGCCCTTGGCTGGGCTCCCTGATTAGTTTGTTGCCGATGGCTTGCTATCTGTGCAAGTCCTGAGATGGTACTTATAGCCTTAGGCTGGCTTCAGTAGTGACTCAGATGGCTCAAGGTGCATCTTCTATAGGGGTCATCTTGGCTGAGACCCTAATCCACTTAGATTCCATTCATTCTAATTCTCCCATCGAGAGTTGTGAATCTCCTTTTTTGCTTCAGGTATGCTTCGGTACTACACTTTTTGAATTCCCATATTCACTACATCTTCACTCTGACAAAACCACATGCAGATCTAACTATTGGAGAAGTTGTGTCTCCTAAGCCCTCCTCCACCTTATCTAAGATACGCTCCGAAGCGCTATTGGTCTCGATGAATTGAGCTCCCAGACTTCGGTTTCATGTCTATGGAGCACTAGTTAGATTGGCCGAGGAGGCGGTCCGACGCCTCTATCCAATGGGTCTGCCCATGGAGGGATATCACTGATGTGACTACTGAGACTTGGGCTGGTGGTGTTCATCTACTTGGATTGACACACGCTATTCTCCTGCTCGGCTGTGCAGATAGTACGGACAACTGCAAAGAGTCCCTCGATCCTTGTGTACTACTGAGTGTGCGGTATTTACACCGTAGTGGCTTTGGCATGTGCAGCACCAGTGGATGCACCCTACCCGTACTGAGATTCTGAGGTATGATGATCTTGCACCCGTGGAGACAGATGCTTGCTATAGGGCTTGGCTGACAGATCTGATTGGTTGCCCCACTAGGCGTGGGCGTGAGGCATTAACGTTGCGGTACCTCGGTCTTTAGCTAATTAGGATCAGAGTTGGTTATTGTTGTATGACTTTTATTCTTTTTTTTTTCTTTGTCCTAACTTTTGCATAGGTCGCCCATTTTTTTTGGGTTTTCGGCCTATCGGACTGTTTTTATTTTTGCCTGAACTGCCCTTTTAGGTTTTCAATTCAGCAGACTTTTTTTTTTTGCATATATATACATGCTAAATTGATGGATGTGAGATGTGTAAAAGGTATAAAGACAAATATACAAAAAATAATCTGAATAGCAATTAAACTCGGAACGTTTAAATGGGCAGAATTGAACATTCATTCATTCATTCATAGATAATGTTTTAGCACAGTGTACATCGAATGATGAAATGAAACTATGGATAAAATCATTGATGGTATGTCTCGAATGAAACCACGCTTGCCACCAACCGGTCCTTGCATATTTTCCAGATAATGGTCCTCACCTCTTTGTCCTAACTTTTGCATGGATCGCCTTTTCGGTTTTTGACCCATCGGACTGTCCTAATTTTTGCATGGATCACCTTTTCAGTTTTCAATCCATCGGACCTCTTCTTTTTTTTTTTTAATTTTTACACGTAGTAGTGTTTCAGCTTCTCCTGGTTGATTGGGTTGACAAAGTCGTTCCCGTCCATATCCATAATCTTTGCAGCACCCTTCGAAAGTACCGTCTTGATCACATACGGACCTTCCCAATTCAGCTTAAATTTCCCCCGTACATCCGTATTGGTTTGTTTCATCTGTTTAAGTACCAAATCCCCAGCCTTGAATGGATGCTTCTAATGATGAACCTTGTTGTTGTATGTCCTAGCCATCCATTGTTGATACATTTGCAACTGATCTAAGGACTGAAGAAGCTTTTCATCTATCATTGCAAGATGTTCATGTCTCGACTGGAGCCAATCAGACTCTGGCAACTGTACCTCTATAACCACTCTTAATGATCTGATTTCCATCTCTACTGGTAATACTGCTTCCATCCCGTAAACCAATGAATATGGAGTTTCCCTGGTAGGGGTTCTGATGCTTGTTCGGTATCCCCACAAAGCCAATGGTAACATGTCGGCCCAATCTCTATAGGTCACAACCATCTTTGATAGAATTTTCTTAATGGATTTATTGGCCTCTTCCACCGCCTCATTGGCTTGTGGGTGATACGGGGATGACCTATGGTGCTCGACCCCCTTCTCTTGGAATAACTATGCCGTCATCCCCTGGAATTGTACCCCATTGTCGATCACGACATGATGAAGGATCCCATATCTTGCAAAGATGTTCTTTTCTATAAATTTAGCCATTTTTTATTGGTGATATTTGCAAATGATTCCGCTTCGACCCACTTAGAGAAATAATCCACAGCTACAACAATGAATAGGTGTCCGTTTGAGGTAGGCGGCCTTATCTCCCTAATTATATCTATACCCTAAGCTGTAAACAGCCAAGGAGTCGAAGATACTTGAAGTTCAAGTGGGGGAGATGATTGAGGTCTCTATACACTTGACATTCATGGCATTTCTTAACTTCCTCAACACAGTCAGCTTGCAAAGTGAGCCAAAAGTATACTTGTCTCAGTATCTTTTTTGCTAGGGCTAATCCATTCATGTGCGGACCACATGCACCAGAGTGTATCTGTTTCATAACCACGACTGCCTCTTCCTCTATGAGACACTTCAAAAGAACTCCATTAGTTGTCCTTTTGAAAAGTTGATTCTCAAATATCCGAAACTGTGCTGCCGACCTTCTGAGGGAACCCTTATCGGACTCACTGGCATCTTCGGGGTACTGACCGTTCTGAATGAATTGTAGAATATCCTAATACCAAGGGCGTGCCTCAATAATTGCGGCCACGTTGACTGACAAATAGCATGGATTCTGAGCAATTTCCAGGATGACCAACTGTATTGGCTGTTTTTTGGGACCTTTCCATATTGATGATAGTGTAGCCAAAGAGTCTGCCATCTGATTCTCCTCCCTCGACACATGTCGGAATTCACACTGACTAAATACCTTCACCCTCTCCCAAACCATTTCAAGATAAGGCCGGAGTGATTCTTCTTTTATTTCCCAGTCTCCGGTAACCTGTCAAATCACCAAAGCTGAGTCTCTAATGACTAACACCTCATTTGCCCCTAATGTGATCAGGGCATCAATACCAAAGAGACTGGGAATGATTTCTTGAAAGTTAGCTTTGGTGATTTGACAGCTTCGCACTCTGCCCCATTACTTGAAAGTCAAGCCACCTTACCAGGGGAATGATTTCTCCTTCTGGCGTAGCAATGATTACCCCCAAGCCTATGCCATGTTTATTCATTGCCCCATCAAAATACATCACCCATCTGTTGGACTCTTCTTCTATCACTGCTAATTGTTCATCGGGGAATTCTAAGTTCTCCACATAGTCTGAATCAATTGGCTGATTGGCTAGAAATTCTGCTATGTCTCTCCCTTTAATTGTCTTTCTTGTCACATATTCTATGTCGAATTCTGACGACAAAAGCAGCCATCTTGATAACTTCCCCACTAGCACTGGAGCTTGGCATAAGTACTTCATGGAATCCATCTTGGCTATCGCCTGAACCTTATACAATTGGAAGTAGTGCCTTAACTTCTTCGTCAACCATACCATAGCTGCACTGGTCTTCTCTACTATCGTATGCCTAGTCTCATACTCCAGTAGTTTCTTGCTCAAGTAATAGATTACATGTTCGTTTCCATCCTCTTGATCTTGCACCAACCGAGCTCCTATAGAAGTCTCTTCGATGGCTAAGTACAGAATCAACGGCTTGTCTGGTATTGGAGGTTTTAGAACTAGAGAGTTCATCAAATAAGTTTTGATTCTGTCAAAGTCTATCTGACACTACTCATTCCACTTTATGGGCTGGTTCTTCTTCAGTAGCCTGAAAATTGGCTCGTAAACTGTCGTCAACCTTGCAATGAACCAACTGATATACTGTAGTGAACCTAGAAACGACCTTACTTCCTTTTCTGGATGCGATGCTGGCATGTCCCTGATGGCCTTAATTTTGTCATGATCCATTTCGATTCTTTTTTGGTTGACTATATGACAAAGTAATTTCCCAAAAGTTACCCCGAATACACACTTCTTATGGTTGAGGCGAAGATTGTACTTCTCAATTCTTGTTAGAAATCTATCCAGGATAGCTGGGTGCTTCTCCCGGGTCATGGATGTGACTAACATGTAATCCACATAATCCTCGACCTCCTTGTGGATCATATCATGTAGAAGTGTCGTGACTGCCCGTTGGTAAGTTGCTCCGGCATTCTTCAACCCGAAATGCATAACCCTGTAACAGTAAACTCCCCATTTTGTGATGAAGGCTGTTTTCACCTTGTCGATCACATTCATTAAAATCTGATTATACCTAGAGAACCCATCCATGAAGGAGTACATAGCTGCTCTGGCGGCACTGTCGATCAGAACATCAATATGGGGAAGTAAAGTCATCTTTGGGAGATGCCCTATTTAGATGTCGGTAATCCATGCAGACCCTTACCTGACCGTCTTTCTTTGCAACCGGCATGATATTGGCTAACCATTTTGGGTATTCTACTACTTCTAAGAACTTGGCTTTTATCTGTTGGGCTACTTCTTCCTTAACCTTTTCAGCCTATTCTGGTTGAAGTCGTCTGAGTTTCTGCTTAACTAGTTTCATTTTCGGATCTGTCAGGATTTTGTGCTCTGCAATTTCCCTATCAACCCCAGGCATGTCATTGTAGGACCAGGTGAAGGCTTTGACCTGTTTTTGCAAGATTTTTACAAGTTCTTTTCTCTTATCAGGTGTGAGGTCTTTCGAGATGGATACCAACTTTGGTTCATCATCTGTCCCTAGGTTCATTTCATGCAATGATGCATCATGTATGCTAAAGACATTAAATGAATGTTTGTATGTATGCACAGTTCCATCTGAAAAAACATCACACAAGTAAGCAAAATCAGATTTTATTGCATTACGTGCCTTATAGGCATAATTGTTCACATCAAAAATAGAAAAAGCAGATACATTCAGAAAGTTTCCATCCTCCACATGCGGAGGGTCTTCGTCAACAGCAGCATAGTCGAACTCTTCAAATAGGTACGCCAGGTCTCCTTCGAGGTCTTCCTTTTGTTTCTCGGTCAGCTCTGCCTCTAGCGTCTCAGCCTTACCCCTCATGATCAGCTTAGTGAGCTCCTTCACTGCTTCCTCCACTAGTTCTTCATGTGTCCTCTCAGCAGGTGGTGCTTCCTTTTCTGAACCCCTGTTTGGCCTCATCAAAGTGGATAGTGCCCTTGTAATGGCCCCCATAGCCATTTCCATCTCATTGCTCACTAGGTCAGTCTTCTTAAAGGCTTCTCCTTTATCCCCGAATTCAAGCCTGACTTGGTCGATAACTTTCTGATTCTGAACCTTCTTGCTCTCATCCCTAGCTCCAGCTCGCAGCATGCTCACGACAGGCTCCATTCCATACTTACTGAAATCAACCACATCAGCAAAGATTTCAAACCCCAAGAGCTGACCTCCCTCTATTGTTACCGGCTCAGGAGTCCCGTCATAGACTAATTCTATAGCCCAGATGAAAGTGTCCACTAGATTCACACGCTTCCGCTCTTGCTTGGCCCTTCCTTCTTGATATCCCAGCCAAAACTGTCCATATTTGCCAGCCTCAATATTAAATTCAGGGATCCCTTGGTTGATCAAAGCTGGCGAATCTCCTTCAACAATTACTTGAGGGTGATTTAGGTGAAGAAACCAGGTTAGAGCTTCTCGGCAATTAAGAGTCTTGTTGACAAGAGCATCTTAAGCACACAGAAGGTGACCATAACAACAAGCTACCCTAATGCTTCTTTAACACACACCAAAAACCAATAAAAACCATTCATAAAGAACACTGTTATAAGTGGCACAGGATCGATGCACAATTAGGGCTAAAAAGCCTTCAAAGTGGAGGTGTGATAGGCCTCCCCACCTTTTTTAATGGACAAGATTCGGATAAACATTAATATTTTGCGGTTTGATTAGTGTGGATTCGTCGCCCGGGATGAATACCTGGAAAGGTATCGTGATCTTTGACTAATTACTACTGTTAGTGTGTGCCCTAGTCCCTTTAATAATGTAATCAGAATTTTGATAATTAATAAAAGACATTAATCTATTTTCTTAATTTCTTGTTTAATTAATAGTTATATAGTATCCATTAGTTAAGTCATACTCTTTTTTGGTAGGAGCATCTCTTAGCAGGTAGGACTGAGAGTAGGGTTAACACTTACCTATAAATATCCCTAGTCTATAATATCATGGGAATGATACTAACTAAAGACTAGCATGGTCTTTGATACTATGGTGGTGTCCTACCTGCCATTGGACATGGATTGTCAATCAAAGAGATTGGTACATGTTAGGTTACATGGTACTGGATCGATCCACTTAGATATTTCACTTGACCCCTATAAGACAAGTGAAACTCTAGCAGCACTTATATTGGATCCTTAGACCTGATATTGCAATGGACTTAGCGATAATCTCACATACTTTGACATTTGCCTAACGGGCTCGTAAAAGAGTGCCAAGTATGGGTATCATTGGATATGCTAGTGAATACCTAAGGATCATGGGCAAGGTAAAAGGAAAGGCCAATCTCTTAATTGAGATCATGATATCACTGGCCACTTGATGAGTGAGACTACAAAGTGCTTGGCCAAGCCCAACGCTTAATCACCAAGTGATTAAGTGATTAAAGTTCTTCAGTCTACTCGGTATCAAGAAATGTACTTGCAGCCATAGGGGATGACTTCGTCATGATTCTAGTAGTACAGAGATATCTAATAGGCATGGGATGTATAAGAAAAAGGCTACAAGGTATATATACCCAAAATATATATTCATCTTAATTGGGGGCTATAATAGTTTGCTAGAACCCACCTATAATCAATGGGCCCAAAGGTTTGGAGCCCACTACCAACATAAAGATGAACCTTCCGGATCCTACCCATAGGGTCAAGATCGAATGTTTATGACCTAAATATATATTGGTTTTATATTTATTTAAAGGAGTTATTGTCATTTTTATATTAATTTAATTGTTGCATGGTGCAATAAATAAATTAATTAAAATATGACTTGTCAAAATTGGATTTTGACATTTATGGGATTAGTATTATATTCATGTTAAATTAGTTATTGTATGGCACAATAAATAATTTAATTGAAATGTAATTTGTCAAAATTTAATTTTGAGGGAATTATATTATATTTAGATTAATTTGTTTTATTGCATAGTGTAATAAATAAATTAAGGCTGAAATATAATTATGTTAAAATTGTATTTTGACATAAGGAATTATTTTTATTCATGAGGTTGGTGGGGATTTAATTGAATTAAATCTTTAACCTAAAGTTTAATTAATTAAACCTTAATTAAGCTAGAGTATAAATAGAAGCATATTTCCTAAATTCTTAAACATAACATAGACTGCCTCCTTCCCATAGAACACAGAGAATTTCAGCTAGCAATAATCTCCCTAGGGTTCAGTCATTCTTGCTCCTGCTTTAATGCTAGCACACTCATCCTATCACTTGAGACCTGTGTGTGTGAAGGTAGAGATTTTCTCCTTGGAAATTGTGAGAGAAAGCTTCAAAATCAATGTAAGATTTACTCGCTTTCTGGTTGAGTTCGTTTCTTTTCCCGGATCGAATTTGAGCGCAAATCAATTGCTTCCACTACCAAAAATTTTGTTTTGCACTATGAAAATCCCAACAACTACACCTTATTCAAGTAAAGAGATTCTGAGTCCATGGACAATCTATTTATATATAATATAAAGGAATAGACACAGGGGACATGTGTCATTTCTTGAGATTTTCTAAATGTTTTAATTATTAAAATAAAAAATAATATTTTATACATTACTAAAATTTCTCTTATCTATTTATATCTAATTAACTTTACCAAAAATAAATACTAAGAGATGATTGGACAAATTCTCCTATTTTATAATTTTATTATTAAAATAAAAAATGATATTTTATAGATTACTACAATTTCTCCTATGTATTTATATATAATTATCTTTACCAAAAGTGAATACTTAGAAATCATTGGACAAATTCTCCTATTTTAGAATTTTTATTATTTTTTGCTATTTAGTTTACTTTTTCTTATATTTTTTCGAGAATGTTTACACTATGTAATTTGCGGCTCAGGGTTTGTACTCAATCTTCCTCAACTGTTTTACCATCTTTGATTTCTCTTATGGCATCACTGGGACTATTGCTTCTTGTGTTTGGATGCCGTTGGTCGATCGTCAACATTCTTTGTTTGAATTTCTTTCTAATTAGTTGGGTTTTGTTTTTGTTCATTTAATTTGACGATTTTTTTGTTTTGGAGTGCTTAAAACAAAAGTCATAGTTCTCTTTATTTAAATGTAATTGGGCAAGTTTTTCTATTCTTGAGATTATTGATAACAGAATTTACTGAGATACTTTGGAATAAGGAGCTTGATAAAAGAAAGATACAACCAAAAGGTAATTTGATACATTGAGTTAAGTGTGCTATCACATTTTGTAGGTGCATAATTTGAAGTTGTAGTTGTTTCCACTTTCCATGATTGGCTCTCTACCAAATATTTATTCTGGTAAACTTTTATGTCTTTTCCTGCCTATTGAATTGCCTCCTTGCCATATAGATTTCTCCAATTTTTCAATTTCAAGTTAAATTTTGGTGATTAGGTAGTTTTTCCCGAAGAAGCACATTCTATAGAACCATGTAAAGTTTAGTGTCAATTAGATTATTCTACTTTACCTCAAAAACCTAGAAGTTTGTAAATTATAATTTCAAACTTTAAATTCTAGGTGCAGTATCATGCTCTCCTTTTGTTAACTATCAACTCTGATCTAATGAAACTTATTATATGAGATCTCACCCAAGCTTTAAATATTATATAATGATCGCATCCAAAATCTAGTTTCCAAGTATTAGTAGATTGGAATATGTAGGTTGATCTTGAACAAGTCTGCTTATCCAAAAGAAATTATTAGATCTAAGAGGAACTCTGGTGTTATTAGTAACAAAGTGAGAAAAATTCAACCGAGTAAAGCTGACTTATATGTTACTCTCCATCCTTCTAAAATGTGTGAAAATTTTTCACTTGGGATCAATGTTTGTGTCCTTTAATGTTAATTTGATTTCTAGATGCAAAGATAGAAGGATCTTCACAAAGTGTTTCTGCTATACAAGTAAGGAGACCTTTGCTTCCATTTTTATCATTTTCACATGCAAATTGGGATACCCTGGATGGATCATTTTATTCTTGGCATATTATGCTTAACTGCTCACTTTAAAGTTATATTCAGTTGGAATTGTTTGCTTATTAGGTTTTTGTTCGATTGTTGTTAATTGATATGGAAATGCCAAATATTTTAAAGCAGTGGAAATATTTGAATTAGTATTGGGATCAAAACTGTAAGGAAGCTTTGGTGACAAGTTATAATGTTGCCTATTATGATTTATTATAAATTGTAATAACAAACATATAAGAAACATGAACTCATGATATTGAAGTTGGGATGGAGCTTTTAAGGAGCACCATAATATGGGTATAGAAGCTTTCAATAATCAGTTATTTATTTCAATTTTGTGACATTCGGCCCACAAGTTGTAATGGGCTCTAGCAAGCCATTACAACCCCTAATTAGGATGAAAATGTCAAAACCAAACAGACATAAACATATAGTATTCTTATACGATCCTTTGTGCATTTCATATCGGTGTCCTACACAAGGTATGGCTCCGTCATCCTTCTCTGTGCTAGGATATTTACTTGAGAGCCAAGTATACTGAAAAAATCAAATAAATGATTATCCAATAATCATTCTATTTGGGTACGACTATACAGTACTCACTCTCACTCATCAAGAAGCCGGTGATATTATCTCTTCCATAAAGAGATAGGTAATTCCTTCACATTACTCCCAGTCCTAGCATGATTCCCGATATACCCAACGTACCCATACTTGGCAGTTATGGGCCCATTAGGTGCACATCAAAGCGTACAAGGTCACATCTATGAGTGTAGTAATATTGAGTCTCAGGATAATATAAGCAATATGTGAAAACCACTTATGACACTAAACCATGCAGTGTTCTCACGAGCGGATCGATCCAGTACAACTGTTCACCAACATGTACTTATGTCCTTGATTGACTTTCCAAGTCCTATGATTGGTAAGACACCATGCATCTCACAAGGAACATACTAGTTTTTAGTTATATTCATCCCCATGATTATAACATGTTGAAACCTATCCCGGCTTGAAAACAAAAATAAATTATGGAATACATGTCTCTAAGCTAAGGTTCATGCCCAAAATCCCAAAGCTAGGTTATGGAACTAACAAATCAAAGAGGGAGAAATGAGATTTCTCACCTAAGCTGTCCTCGCACTAGATTGATTTGACTAAGGGCTTCACGTGTTGCCCCTCTACGTTCCCACACGTGGAGTCTTCTCAACCGGACTCAAGTGCCAGATCTTGGACCAATGGTTTCTCCTTTGCACCAAAACCCCTTTTGCACAAATTAGGAAAATGAGATGGAGGCTAGGTCATTAACCTTAGGGTCTTAGGGTTTTTTCATTTTCCTCTTATATATAGAAATATACCCAAAATGCCCTTAATGTAAAATATCCATTATACTTTACATATATTATGATTTAACCAAAATCACCATATGGTAACTTTGAAAAACCATAAAACCAATTTCTCATCATGGGTTATTTTATTTTATTTGGACTCAACAATTAATCCATAAAATAAAATAATCCAACAATTAATATGTATCCAATACAAATCAATTGGTCCATCATAAAACCCGTCTAAACTCTTAAGCGTGCGATCCTGTAGGCCCATCCATATGTTGGCCATGGGCCCGAAATGATATTTGGCCCGTAAGTTGTATGTGAGCTCTAGCAATCGGTTACAACCCCCAATTGGGATGGAGATGTCAAAATCATAACGACATACGCCTGTTGTATTCTTATATGATCCTTTGCACATCTGATATCGGTATCCTACACAAGGCATGGCACTGTCATCCTTCTAAGTGCTAGGACATTTACTTGACATTTAAGTAGACTGATAAGATCACATAAATGATTATCCAATAATCATTTTGTTTGGGTACGGACATACAGTACTCATTCTCACTCGTTAAGAGGCCGGTGATATCTTCTCTTTGGTGAAGAGATAGGCGATTCCTTCACATTAATCCTAGTCCTAACAAGGTTCCCGATACACCCAATGTACCCATACTTGGCACCCAATTATGGGCCTGTTAGGTGCACATCAAAGTATACAAGATCACATCTAGGAGTGTAGTAATATCGGGTCTAAGGATCCAATATAAGCAATACGTGTGAAACACTTATGACACTAAACCCTGTAGTGTTCTCACAATTGGATCGATCTAACATGTACCTATGTCTTTGAAAGACTTTCCAAGTCTTATGGTCGGTAAGTCACTACCCATCCCACAAGGAACATACTAGTCTTTAGTTATACTCATTCCAATGATTATAACAAAATAGGGATAGCTTTAAAACTATGTTCTTTAGACTCATGGTCTTACTCGTTCAATACACGTTACTAACAAACATGGGTAAACATTAGTTTATGGATTTTATGCATTTATCAATTGCACAAGTAATTCAATAAATAAGATTATGCCTTTTATTAATATTTAGATAATGTATGTATACAAAATACAAAACACCAAGTACAACTAGGGTTGTAAATGGGGCAGGGCGGGGCGGGGATTGGATTTCCCATCCCCGTCCCCAAACTAATCGGGGATCCCCATCCCCACCCCGTTTATTAATCGAGGACAAATCTTTGTCACATCCTCGATCCCGGCGGAGAATTGGTTCCCCGCGAGGATCCCCGTCCCCATTTAGCTAGTTTTATATGTTATAAAAAAACCTTGTAAAATTTTAATTTTCACCCTCATACTTATCCAAATGTGTATTAAACTATAAACATAAAATTCTCAAAAATCAATTCTCAAATACACTAATATATAATTAATAATTATATATAAAATAACAAAGTGAGATGAGAAGAAGCAGAGTAAGAATTGGGCGATGAGTTTATAAAATTAGTTTTATTTACTTTATTTTATAAAATTATAAATAAAAAGTGAGAAGAAGCAGAGTAAGTGTAGGTGTATAGGAATCAAGTGGATTTAATTTATAAAATTAATTTTATTTACTTTATTTTATAAATAATAAATAATAATAATATAATATAATAATATTAATTAATGAAATATAAACGGGGATTTGGGTATTTTATCGGGGATCCCCGCGGATTTTAATCGGGGATGAGGACGGGGGCCTGCGGGACAGGTAGGGCTATTATCGTCCCCGTTCCCAATTAATAAAGGGGGACAAATTCATCCTCGTCCCCGCCTTAGGGAGATTTTAATCGGGGATTCTCCATCCCCGTCAGGGCGGGCCCCATCGGGAACGGGTTCCAGCTACCCGATTGACAACCCTAAATACAACATCTAGGGACTAGGGCATACACCAACACTTTTTCCCGCTGTTGTAACAAGTGGAAATGTGTTGCCATCCAGGCTCTATGTCCCTTGTTGTGAAGAGTGGCTAGCGCTTTGTCCGATGTTGTGAGGGGCGGCCAGCTCTTCGTCTGCTGTTGTGAAGAGCTGGCTATGAGATGGCAATAGCATCCACTATTTTGACCAGCAGATGGGCTGTGGAAGACAAAAATCTGCTTGTCCGATATTCAAACAAGCGGGCATGGATAAGAACACCACAAACCTGTAAATTCCACTTCTCCCACTACTAATCTGTAATAACTTTGAAATAGTGCTATAAAAAAATCAACATCCCATGGGATTTGACCTCTCATGATGAGAGCAATATCTTTGGGTCCCTTGATAAATGAAACTGAATAAATGTAAAGTCGTGCTCAATTGAATTAATAAGTGTATTAATTCGATTCATTTTATTAGTCTACTTGGAGATTAAAAAACAATATGATTGAACAATATAAGGGTGACACTGACCATGCCTTATGTTCTATCTAGATATCATGTGACAAAAGGATTATGACATAAGCTATTTAATTGGTTATTAAGTATCAATGATCTTCATATAAATTTGGTAGTCATAATGCCTTACTAGAGACTGCTTGTGACTTGTTGGATATATTATTTTATCGCATTGCCAATTTACGTAAACCTATAGGATCACACACAGAGAACGAATTAAAACATAAAAATTGTCCAAATTAATTATATTTGGATACTAACCATATATATCGAAACTTAATTAGATCTAGAATCCAATTAGATTTAGACCCGAAAATAATTTTTTTTTTAAATCCTATTTGCATTAGAAATCCAAATATAATTAGATTTAAAATAAATATTTTATTAATAGCAACTCTAATCTATTTGCATTTTGAATCCAAATAGAAGTACATTGGTAAAAAAATACTAGATATTAAATTTAATTATACTCCTAAATCTTTTTGGATTGGGAATCCAAATTATAATAAGATTAGAAATAATAAAATAAATATCAGATAATTTATTTTATTTTATTATGCCTATATATATGGATATATCTCTCTTAAATTGGTTGCAAACGTACAAATTCATTATTAAAGAAATTTAAAAAAACCTAGAGAGAAAGGAAAAAGTGGCTAGAATTTAAGAGGGACAATTGTTTTTGGAACTAGGAATCAATCGTTCGTGGTGGGAATAACGGTAGAGGGGATTTGTCGTTTTGCCAGCGCTTAATCCAATCAACGTATAACACACTCCGATTAGATTCTGCTCTTCATCACAGGTTTTTGATCTAGCCTTTCTTTTCCATTTAATTAAATCACTTGGATCCTGCGTTTGGAGATTTTGAATTATTTTTCTTTAGCGTTTTGATGTATGTTTCGCCTGAAACACTGGTATCGGAAGCACTTGCGATTTTGATTAAATCGAATATGTTGTTATTTATTCGTGAATGCCTAAAATCAACTGTTGTGTTTTGGTTGGATTTTATAGAATTTAATTGTTTCGTATAATAGTTCTGTTTTGATTCGATTAATTAATACGATTCGGTCATATAATTTTGATTCATTAATACGATTCGGTGCTATGATCTCCTCGTCAGATTGTTTCGGTGAATGAGTATAATTTAGATCGAAATTAGGCATATTGAAAATTGAGGCCAAACCATGTGACAATGATTAAGATGGCTTTATGCTTTTACTGGTTAAGAAAATCATGTGATACGATTTTCAATTTTTTTTATTATGATAATAATAGAAAGGAATGCAATATATTTGTGTTTTCTTTCGGTATCTCAGGACTTTTTGGCTTATTTAGGCTATATAATTATTTTTAGAAATTAATGGTTACGGTTTAGGTTTAGATTTTATACCAAAAGTTCATGTGGAGTCGCGGTTAACCGACTTTTTACAAATATTTTTCTTAAAAAATTATGTAATTTTATATATATAGGTAATATGAATAATAAGTGCAACATTTGTACTTTTGATGTTAGTTTACTTCCTTACTATACAACACCAAGTAATCTCGGTCACTCCTTTCCAATGCCATCTCCTCTTAATTCTTAATTTCACACTCACTGAAAAACGAACAACGAAGAACAATTTCATTAATTAATGTTTGATTTTGTACAACAATTTCTATGTTTGGGAACTTTTTTTTTAATTAATTTTTTAATTATTGAAGTTTACGGTTAAAATGTTATTTTAATTAATAATTACGACTATGGTTTGCAATTTTATATTTTTATTTGATGTTTAAGATTTATGGTCTATTTATTTGAGGTTTCAAATATTTATAAATTTAGCAAAATCATAATGTTTATTTCGTAAATGGTTAACCGTAAAGAAATGGTTAACCGACCGAAATTAATGGTTAACCGACTAATGATTAACAGAGTTTAATGGAAAGTGTATGGTTAGTAAATTTAAAAAACTGTTCAAACGGTTAATCGTTGTAAAAGTCCATATGGACCGGTTACCGATCGTGTGCACCCCTAAATGAAAACAAGAAGAAGATCAAGTCAATGGAGGATTTGACCATCTTTGAGGGTCCACACCGTGAAGATGGAAATCCACCTAGGATTGACCTTTTGATCTTTATATTGGCTTATGAAGATCAATTTAGATTTAGGACTATACTATGATACATTTATTTTACGCTTTATATATATATATATATATATATATATACACACGATGCAATGCCATCCATCATTAAAACACTTGTCACGACTTCAATCACTTATATGTAAGATCTACCAAAGTAGAATGCATAGGATTATCTTAGTAAGAAAAGATGGATAATGGTGTTACCCATGGTTTAGATGGTTTAATTGAATTAGGCTATCAAACGTTTTTGGTCCTAGTGGCATAGATAAGATTAAGTAACATGCAAAGACATGACATCATAATGTCATAAAAGGTTTAAGAGTTATATATGATGTAATTGGTAATGAGTTTTCTACCTAAATAATTTAACTTTAAGTGTCATGCCAAAAATGAATTTAGAGTTAAGTGAAACATGGATTTTATTCCACTATATTGTTTTATTTTGAGGGATTAGTGGAAATTTTTATCGAAGTTATTTTGCATATTTAAACCTGTTGTAGATCAATGGCTTCAGACACCATTCCCACGCTATCACTGCGATCCTTCCTTGAAAAGGATAAACTTAATGGAAACAACTTCCTTGACTAGTTCAAAAACTTGAGAATCGTTCTTAAACAAGAAAGGAAGCTATATGTCTTAGATCAGCTTGTCCCTAAAGAACCAGTTGCAAATGCTCCAAGAGCTCTAGGAGATGCTTATAGTAAACATGTTAATGACTCTGTGGATTTCTCCTGCCTTATGTTAGCTACCATGATTCTAGAACTTCAAAAGGACTTGGAATCCTTGGAAGCTTATGAGATGACCCTTCGGCTGAAGGAAAAGTTCCAAAAACAAGCTAGGTAACAGAGGTTTGAAACAACCAAAGCACTGCATGCTTGTAAGATGGCTGAAGATGCTGATGTAAGAGTCCATGTTTTGAAAATGAAGGGCAACATAGATCACCTAGCTAGGCCTAGATTTCCCATGAGCCAAGAGTTGGCTACTAATTTCATATTGAACTCATTGCTAGACAGTTTTAGACAGTTCATTATGAACTACAACATGAATAATATGGAGAAATCTATTTTTCAGTTGTATGGGATGCTTAAAAATTTTGGACAGAATATTAAAAAAAAAAAGCCTTGCCATGTTCTAATGGTTCAAAAGGGGAAAAGGGTAACAACCAAAGGTTATGGCAATCAAAAGCCCAAAGCCAAAAGGAAAAGGTCCAAAGGAAGGAACTTGTCATTTTTGTAATGAACCGGGTCATTGGAGAAGAAATTGCAAGCTCTATTTGGAAGATCTAAAGAAGAGGACAAGTAGTGAGACTACTACTTTAGGTATTTATGTTATAGAGATAAATCTATCCACCTCTGATTCTACTTTTTAGGTATTGGACACTATATATGGATTTCACATTTGTTTAAATATGCAAGGTCTCAAAAGGAGTAGGAAATTTGCAAAGGGTAAGGTGGACATGCGAGTTGGAAATGGAGCAAAGGTTGCTGCTTTAGTCATAGAAGATTTTGAACTACTTTTGCCCAATCGGCTTTCATTGGTTTTGAACAATTGTTATTATGTTCCTACAATTAATAGAAATATTATTTTTGTTTCTTGTTTGAATAATGATGATTTTAGTTTTATTATTGAGAATAATAAATGCTCCATTTATAATAAAGACATGTTTACTTGTTGGAAAATTATGATTTACTTGTTGATTTATAAACAACTGATGTGTATGCATTTTTCATATTATATATATATATATATGTGTGTGTGTGTGTGTGTGTGTGATGTCTTTATATAAATAAAAAAAGGAGTGTCTATATTATTTAATAAAATAAAGTTAGTGTGCACCACTAAGCAATTGCTTAGTGTGCATTCTACACAGTTTTGGAGATCTATAAATAGTCTAAACCAAAGAGTTAAAGGTGGATGAGTCATGAAGTGTAGATTGTGATAACGCATGAAGATGGATGCCTTTAAAGTTTTTGTTTATTTTTGGTGATTTTTGTAATAGTATGGCATGTACTAAATTATACCATGAAAGTATAAAGAAATATTAATCATATTTATGTTAAAAATGAAGGAAAAGCAAGTTTAATGTGTCTGTTTTTAGTCTTTGTTTTGCAAGCTGAATTAGATAAACGACGCTGCTGGAAGCTTGAAGATAAACTTAGCCACCTCGAATATGACGTGGATTGCACTAGAGAGAATAAGAGAGCAACTTAGAGTAGTGAAATGACCATATCAACATTGAAAAGTAGCTGATATTAATCTAGTCTCTTTTTGGATTAGCAAGTGGGATGCAAGTGGATTTTCCTTTAAATATGTTTTGAATATTTTACTCATTAACTTGTTTGTAATAGATTTACTCTTTTTCCCATATTTACTAATATAAATAAGTAGCAGTCTCACTTTGTAAGCTCGGTCATCTTATTTGGCACGAGTAATGTTAGTATATGCCCTAGTCCCTTTTACAGTGTAATCGGAATTTTGATAATTAATAAAAGACATTAATCTATTTTATTAATTTCTTGTGCAATTAATAGTTATAAATTATCTATTAGTTAAGTCATACTCTTGTTTGCTAGGAGCATCTCCTAGCAAGTAAGACTGAGAGTAGGGTTAACACTTAACTATAAACATCCGTAGTCAGTTATATCATGGGAATAATACTAACTAAAGACTAGCATGATTTTTGATTGTATGGTGGTGTACTACCGACCATTGGACATGGATTGCCAATCAAAGAGATAGGTATGTATTAGGTTACATGGTACTGGATCGATCCACTCAGAGTATTTCACTTGACCCCTATAAGACAAGTGAAACTGTAGTAGCACTTGTGCTTGATCTTTAGACGTGATATTGCTATGGACTTATGGATGATCTCACATACTTTGACATACACCTAATGGGCTTGTAAGAGAGTGCCAAGTATGGGTATGATTGGGTATGTCAGTGAATACCTAAGGATCATGAGCAAGGTGAAGGGAAATACCAATCTCTTAAATAAGATCATGATATCACTAGCCACTTGATAAGTGAGACTGAGAAGTGCCTGGCTTTGGCTAAGCCCAATACTTAATCACTGGGTGATTAAATGATTGATGTTCTTTAGTCTACTCGATATCAAGAAATGTACTTGCAGCCATAGGGGATGACTTTGTCATGGTTCTAGCAGTATAGAGATATCAAAAGGGTATGGGATGTATAAGAAAAAGGTTACAAGATATCTATATCCAAAAGATATATTCATCTTAATTGGAGGCTATAATGGTTTGCTAGAATCCACCTATAGTCAGTGGGCCCAAAGGTTTGGGGTCCACTGCCAACATAAAGATAAACCTACGGGATCACATGCATAGGATCAAGATCAGATGCTTAGGACTTAAATATATATTGGTTATCTATTTAATTAAAGGAGCTATTATCATATTTATATTAATTTAATTATTGCATGGTGCAACAAATAAATTAATTAAAATATGACTAGTAAAAATTGGATTTTGACATTTATGGGATTGAAATTGTATTCATGCTAAATTAATTATTTTATGATACAATAAATAATTTAATTAGAATATAATTTGTCAAAGTTGGATTTTGACATCATAAAGAATTAATTATATTTAAGTTAATTATTTAATTGCATAGTGTAATAAATAAATTAAGGCTAAAATATAATTATGTCAAAATTGGATTTTAGTATAAATTAATTTAAGGGTGCATCAATTTTATATCATAAGGTTTATGAGTTTATAATTTAATTAAGACTTTAGAATAAAGTTTAATTAAATTAAAACCTAACTAACCTAGGGTATAAAAAGCAAATTATTAATTTAATTCTCTAAGCCTGCTGGAAAAGTAGACCAGAAAACACTGCTTCTCCTTCCCACTCCCTGTGAAATTCGGCCAAAACTAGTCTCTGGGGTTTAGCCACTTTCTTGCTCTCAGTCTAGTGCTAGCACGCTCGTTCTATTGTTTGAGGCCTGCGTGTGTGAAGATGGAGATTTCCTGCTTGGAAATTTGCATAGGAAGCTTGAAAATCCGAGTAAAATTTAAATTACTTTCTGGTTGAGTCTGTTTCTTCCAATCTGAATGAGTTCCTGGGATGGATTTGAGTGCAAAATCATTGCTTCTGTTGGTACAAGTAAGTCTTTCTCTCTTTTATTTTCCATGTTAAGACTCTGGATGTACCTAACATTGTAAATAGTTGCAGGAGAACAAAAGCCACAAGCTCAGCCCACAGGAAATCAAACCACAACTCAGCAAGATCAAGCATAATCTGAATCTGCTACCACACCAACACCACTTGATTATATGTAATCTTCTATTCTAGAAGAACAATCTCTTCTGGTATACCAACCCAGAATACCTTTTCCTCAAAGGGAAAAATAACATGAGATGGTGAAGCAATTCGACAAATTTCTTAAAATATTTAAAAAGCTTCACATTAACATACCTTTTGCAAAGGCACTCGCTCAAATGCCCATGTATTTGAAGTTCTTGAAAGGAATCTTGGAAAATAAAAAGAAACTTGAAAATTTAACTATGTTGCAACTCAACTGAGACTGCTTATCCATTCTACAATGCAAGCAACCTTTGCCTCAGAATCTAAAAGAGCCAAGGAGTTTCTCAATTCCTTATTCTATATGTAATCTCAATATTGATAATGCATTATGTGATTTGGTGCTAGCATCGATCTTATGACATACTATATTTACATGCAATTAGGTTTACGAGAACCTTAACCCACCAAAGTATCACTTTAGCTTGTTGATCATTCGATAATATACACCTAGAGGCATTGTTGAGGATGTTTTAGTGAAAGTAGGCAAGTTCATATTACCTTTTTATTTCATTGTTATGGATATGGATGAGGATTTACATGTGCAAATTATTCTAGGAAGGCCTTGTCTTGCTACTTGTCGGGCTATTATTGATATGCATAATGGAAAACTCATATTGAAAATTCATGATGAAGAAGTAATCTTTGATATGAATGAAGCTATGAAGCATCCACCTTCGAGTGATAATTCTTGTTATTTCATTGATTCTACTAATGAATGCTTAAATTTCATGCAGGGTAGATAATGATGATTATGAAGAAGAAGAAGTAGAAGAGGATATCTAAGAAGATGCATGTTGCCCAGCAGCTTTCATATAGCCTATGGAACCCTTAGACCATGTACCCTCCATACCTCTCAAAACATCACTTGAATAACCTCCCACACTTGAACTCAAACCATTACCACCACACCTTGAATATGCTTACCTAGACCCACCAAGTAACCACCCTATAATTATCTCTTGTAAATTGAACCAAGAACAAAAAAAATGCAACTCTTGACCGTTCTTAGGAAAAATAAAGCGGCCATGGCATGGACAATCTCAACCATCAAAGGAATCAATCCTTCTACATGTGTACATCACATCATGATGGAAGAAGATCACAAACCAGTTATGCAACCTTAAAGAAGGTTGAATTCGAACACGAAGGAGGTTGTAAAGAAGGAAGTAGTCAAGCTACTTAATGCATGAATAATCTACCCAATCTCAGATAGCATCTAGACAAGCTCTATTCAGGTACTTCTGAAGAAAGGAGGGATGACTATGATCCAAAATGAAAATAATGAACTCATTCCCACTCGCACAATCATCGATGGAGGGTTTGTATTGACTATTGCAAGCTCAATGATGCAACTAGAAAAGATCATTTTCCTTTACCATTCATTGATCAAATGCTCGAAAGACTCTTAGGATATGCATTTTACTTCTTTCTTGATGGTTATTTAGGCTACAATCGAATTGCAATCCATCTTAAAAATTAAGAGAAGAAAACTTTCACATGCCCTTATGGTACCTATGCATACTGGAGGATGTGTTTTGCTTTCTATAATGCTCTAGAAACTTTCCAAAGGTTGACGATGTCCATCTATAATGATATGGTAAAGAAGACTGTGGAGATATTCATGGATGACTTCTCAGTTTGTGATAAGACTTTCTAGTCTTGCTTAAGCAACCTGTAAGTGCTAGTTTTTCCCGACCTCTATGATGAGAATTTCTGTATTACCTGTGGAACGGATGGACTTGAATCGGACTTAAAAACGACCAGAATGTCACACGGAGTGTCTCAAATGTCCTAAAAACCAAGCTATCCACGATCCGAAATCCCCGAAAAGGTCTCCCGAGTGGTTTCTAGGGTTTAGGGTGAGCGTCCGATTTTCGAAATTTTGCCCCGGCTCTAGTGGGTGAACCAAGTTGCTAGGCAAAGTAGAGCAACTTGGCTCGGCAGGAGAGAAATGGGGCAAAATCAGAAAGTCAGGCAGGCATTTAATGTTCGAAATGTTGAGGAGAGGAGACTATAAAAAGAAAAGAAAAAATCAAATCAAAGGAGGTTGAGTCTTGGGCAGAAAAGAAAGACTTGAAAAATCAAACAGAGAAAAGGAGAGACAAAGAGAAAAAGAGAGATAGAGACTGAGACATTCTAAGCTAAAGGAGAGCCCAAAAACACAAAGGCTAAGACTTAAAACCAATCCTAAAACATCAAGAACAAGTTCTGCAACCTTTGCATACTGGTTTAGGATCGTCTCGGATTCATTTCGGGTTGTTTCAGATCGAATTTTGGTTTTTAGCCGCTTGACCTTACAGGACAAATTCCAAGCTTTCAATCTGTTTCTTGACGTTCAAAGCATCAAAACAACATCAAGGTAAACTCTGAGAGGCCTTAAACTTGTTTGCATTGTCTTTTCTATGCGTTTTCTTCATTTTTGTAAATTTTAGAACTGGACTTTCCCGAATAGAGCCGGGCGGCTCTATTCTACAGAGACAGATTTTCGAATTGTCCTGATCGGCCAAAAATAGTCCATTTTCCATTTTGTGCACTCCGTTGTGATCGATTTCAGCCCAAATTCATCCGTATGTTTTAAAATTTTGGTTTTTGGATTTCCGCATGTACGGATATTAGGGTTTTCGGTTTTCCCGGGGTTTTATTTTCTGAGTTTAGTTCAGCATTAGCGAACCCTCGAATCCTATAAATTCCTAGAAAATATTGAAAACGAGCAAAACGATATTTTCACAAATGTTTTTAGTGTGTTTATTGCATTTTGGACCCTAGATGGATGTTGAATTTAGGAACCCACACGAACGGAACCCTGGATTTCGGAATAACAGACCCGCAAAAAAAATGGAAATTTGCATGTAACCGAGCCAATTGTTTTCTAAAAAAAAAAAGATTTTCTAGCACAAAAATTACAGAGCGTTTCGAAACCATTTTTTAGGTCTAACCGGTTCGACAGGTCGGGTCGATCCGGTTACCCCTTAAATGCATGCCCCCGTTTCCTAAATTCCCAATTCTGTCCTATTTGAGTCCTATTTGTGTGTGCAATATAAATTGTGCTAACCGTCTGTTTTGCAGCTTTTCTTTTTTTTCTTTTTTATTTTCGTTGTAATTAATAGATTATCCCATGTCTTCTAGGCGGTTGTAATTTTTAGATCCTCGTGCACTTAGGCGATTGTAAAGTGAGGATGAGAGTTTTCCATTTTTATTCGATTAGATTGTATAATCGGCCTCTACTATTTTCTTGTATATTTTGGATGTATGTTTTATTTTTCTACAATATATTTTCTGCATTTCTCTTTAGCACCAGCTGAAATAAATAAACAAATTAGGGTTAGAGAAAGATAATAAAGCAAATTAACTATGGCAATATAAACTGTAAAGTGAAAGGAAGCTAGAGATTAAAGTAAGTCACTTGCCTGAACCCTAAATCTCTGGATTAGGTATAGTAGTCTGTCCTCGGTAGGGAGCTGTACCGGAATTTTCCCGATGAGCTGATCCGGGTGGCGACTCTGTCGCTGATCTCAGGATTTAAGTTAAAACGGGAAAATGTTTTCTACAAAGGAATTTTCAAACCAAATCAAATCCATGATTTTTTCCAAGACAATCAAAACCTTTTTTTTCCAAACAAAAATCGAAACGGACAAAAATGTTATCCCCGGTTCACTTCACCGCATTCCACTTTTCTTTCTTTTCTTTGTAAACAGGTCATCCGCTCACAGTGGCAACTCTGCTGGGGATAATGGTTTCTTAAAAAGTTTTCACAAAGACTTAAGGAACTTAGGACACTACCGAAATAAAACCTCGCTTGCAGTCACTTCACTGGTTCATAATACCATATTCGTTTGCACCTTGCATATCATGACATTTTCTTCTTCTCAATCCGTCCAACACACTGATCAACCCCAGTTTACCCAAGAAGGTGGACTACCTCTTCCTCCAAGATTGGAGACACCCGACGGGGTAAACCCCTCATAGCACCGCATGACCTTACATGGTGTTCTACAGTGGGGAAGTGTATATTTACTATGGGAACCTATACGACCCTTGGTTTTGGCTTTGGCCCACATGTAATGACTTAGCAACTTCTCCTAGGGTTACCAAAACTTAAAATTCAAAATGAACATTGAGTGTGCACCTTTGGTATCCCCCGTTTATGTCAAAGAGGCCCAACAACTAGTAAGAATGCAAGACCAATCGAAAGGAGAAATAAGGTCGGAAGGGGCGCATATTTTTACGTGTGCTAATGTTTGTTCTATGGTGTTTTCTATTTGACTTTTCATGAAGCATCAACATGCATAGTCATTCATTCATGTGCTATTCTAACCACATCTTTATGCAGCCACTTTCGAGCACCGACATATTCGTGACGCTAATCACATTTTCATGCAGCCATGACATTTTTTTATATGCCATTCACATCTCGTGTGCGTCATTTCCATGAAACATACACGACATCATTCCGTGTGTCATGCATTTTAACCACATTTTCATGCAGCCACTTGCATTTTTGTGTACATACACATTCATGTTATTTCATCCCACCTAATAAAAGGATGTTCTAAGTGTGTTCCTCAAGGCCATTTCATTTCATAACATATCGGGTATCCCAAAACTACCCATGTTCTACCGTGCACCGGATTGCGCCTGGCCATTTCACAAATATCATATCATTCAATAGAAGACCACAATGGTCCTAGATTTATTTTGGTGTGATAGTTCACACGATGTCATCACATGGCATCACATGCATTCATCATAGGCGTCCTGGTGATGCCGAAATCCTGTTTGTGCATTATGGTTCACATCGGACCATTTCATAACATTGTAAAATCATTGGAGATGCTCCCTGAGTACCAGATTAGTACACATATAGGGGCATTTTCATAACATTATCAACATCATGCAAGGTGTTCCATGAACATTGAACCTCTGCCTGTGTCCCCGGTTACACGCGACTTTTTTATAACGCCATCTCATATCACATGCCTCAAAAGCATCAGAACTTTGTCTATGGGATGGTCCCCATGTGACCATTTCACTTCATGACATCAACCTACAGACCGTTGAAACTCTGCCTGTGTGCCGGTACACACGCTGCCATCTCACGATAATTCATTAGGTGCCCCGAAGGAGCCGAACCTCTGTCCATGCGGCAGCTCCCATGAGACATTTTTGAAATATTTTGCATAGCATTGGGCACTCTTGGGACATCCCAAATAAAAGAAATCGAACACACAAAATTCATTCTCATGTCCATCTCCTTTCACAAAGCATTATCCAAGCATCATTCTCCATGGCACCACATCATTCATTTGCCAGCCCTAACTTTCCACTTATGATGTAGGACCATACACACGTGAGACTAGAAAAGGCTAAAGCTCCATAAAGATAGTTCACAGAGTAAGCTGGATCGACCAAGGACAAGGTCTTAAGCTTTGAAGGCTGTTGGGGAACAGAGAAGAGTAGAAACTGACAGTGATTCTAATTCCGGGGAGGAAGTAGAAATGGCTAATCAAACACCAAGTTTTGCTAATGCCTTGAAGGATTTCCTGAGATCCCTGGATTTCCGTGACATGCTAAAAGAAGAGATGCGGGCTGTTGTAAGGGAAACTGGGGAAACTCGGACTAGTAGACCCGGAAAGGAAAAGGTGGATGAGTCCTCTCAATTTGTGGAAGATGTCTCAGCCAGTGTGGAGAAGCTGCAAGAGATGGAGGTAGCCATGGAAAGGAAAATGAAGGCGAAATACTCTAAGTTAGACGAAGTAGTCGCAGAGCTGAAGAAAGGGGCCAACATCAGTCTGGGCTCTAAGAGAGGTGTAAATGTCGATGCTATGATCAATAAGGGCATTGAAACCTTTCCTGTTGGGTTCCAAGTGTCGAAGGTTCCTTCATACAAGGGGATTGGCTCCCCAAAAGCTCATATGAATCTATATGCCCGGATATTGCTGACAGCGGGTGCCACTAAACAACAGCTGGTTAACTTCTTCCCGATCACACTGGAAGGGGGAGCCCTAAATTGGTACAACTCTCTGGCAGAAGATGTGCAATCTGACTGGGAAGCCTTATCAGTGGCTTTCGTCAAATACTACAGCTTCAATACTAAGATCCAGGTGAAGCTGTATGCTGAAGAGGGTTAAGCAGAAGCCCAATGAATCCTTTAATGCATACTATCAGAGATGGATGAACAACATGATTCTGCTGAAGAAGCACCTCGATGAGGATGAACTGATTCAAAAGTTGATTGAAGGGAGTAGGGACATCTTCTGAAACAACATGAAATTCCATTCTTTCAGTGAGCTCAGTGAAGTATATAGCATGGCAATGAAAATTGAGAGAGATGAAGAAGAAAGGGCAGTAAACCAAAGGGGCAGCAGAGGCTCTGGGTACAGTTTAGGGTATCGGTCAACTGTTGTGACTGGGTCAAGTAATGGGTCTAGGTCTGGTTCTATAAGTAAAAGTGGATAGTTTTTAGAGACCATGCAAGCAGGGGTAGCTGTTGTGTCTCAGCAGCGGGGAAACCAAGGCAGAAATTTAGAAGGCCAAGGTATATCTCCGTGGGCTTTCTCCTTGGCTAAGATCTTTGCCAAGTGCAGGAATGGCGGTCTATTAAGCTCTCTCAGGCCTTTTGAGAAACTAGTGGAGGAAGACAAAGACGACTTCTATACCTACCATGTCATGGTGCGACATAGAACCAACAACTGTCACAGGTTGAAGGATGCCATACAGAAGTTGATTGATGAAGGGAAATTGTAGAAGCCTACCAAGCCTAGTACTAAGACTAACCCTTTGCCAGCATTTGAAAGGTAGGTTAATATGGAACAGTCGGGCTTGCCAGACAACTTCATTTTTGTACAAGTCCTGCAGGTAAATCCCATCGTACATTCTATAGTGGCTAGTGGAGCTGGGGCAAATTCTGATTGTGAGAAGTCGATAGAGCAAAAGGAACTAAAACCTATAAGTCTGGATGATCTGGATTTAGAAGATGAATGTGAAGAATATGGCTATAATGAGATAGTCAAGCCACCGATTATAGAGACAAAAGTTTCTGAAGTCCAGAATGTAACCAGGAGTGGTCAAGTCTATCAGCCAATGGTTCAACAGAGTGACAAGGCTCTAGTGATCAGGTTGGGTAGTATGTCAGCACCTAAGGAAATGGAAAAAGAGGACCTGGTTATTTCACAATTGAAAAAGACCCCATCATAGGCCAGTTTGTGGCATTTGTTGCTAACTTCCAAAGAAAATAGGGCAGCGCTGGTTAAAAAGCTATATGAAATCGAAGTTTCTCCATTGGCATCTCCAGAGGTCATGTGTTGCTGACTGGACAAGATTCATATAGGGTCACCTGAGATTATATTTTCTAAAATAGATTTGCCATACGAGGGGAGAGCTCACAACAAAGCTCTGTATGTCAAGGTTAACCTCCTGGACCGAGTTATGCGATGCGTAAAGGTAGACGATGGATCTGCCCTGAATATATGTCCACTGAAGATGATGCCATTCCTGGGTCTGAGTGAAGATAGTCTGAAAAAGTCCTCCACTGTGATAAGGGCTATGATGATTCCAAAAGGACTGTAATTGAGACTTTTGAAGCTGAAGTGGAAGTGGGACCGATCAAGTCGATGTTCACCTTTACTGTGATTGACATTCTAGTCACCTTCTCCTTGCTGTTGGGGAGGCCATGGTTCCACCCGTTGGGGGGTGTCCCTTCAACCTTGCACCAGAAGATCATGTTTTCAGTAGGTAGGGAGGTTGTGATGGTCGAGGTAGATTCTCAGTCCATGATTGCCGTGGTTAGTGAGGAGACCATACCATTCGGCAGTTTCCAAGTCGCCATGGTCAGTGAGGAGGAGACCAAAGATGCTTCAATGGTCATCTATGAGAATTATATGCCAGAATGGTTGTCGAAATACCTTTGTAGGCATGATTCTTTTCCAGGTATAGGACTCGGTGCCAATCTACAGGGGGTGCCCGAATTTAACATTGATTCTAGAAAGCTGAGGCAGTTTGGCTCAGGATACACAGCAGAGGCATCTAAGAAGAAAAACCTGAAAAGAGGAAAGAATGGCAAGCCCATGATGAAGCCATTCATTAAGGCTGGAAAACAACTGTATAAGGGGCAAGCTAAACCAGTGAAGGTCGGGAGCATCGAACTCCCAGGCTTCGAGATATTTTCCAATGTTGTGGACTTTAAAAAAACCAGGAGGAGCCAGTTGCACCAGTGATAGTGGAGGAGGCAGTTGTTGAGCCTGTCAACCCCCAGGAGAAACCATCTGAAGTAATGGCAGAAGCAGTAGAAGTAGCCAAGGAGAAAGTTGAAGAAAAAGATGAATCTGTGAAAGCAACTTCAGTGGCACTGGCTACTACCTTAGGCAAAGCATTTGAAAAATCTGGGGATGGATCCACTAAGGAGGTGATGACCAAGGCAAGCCTGGATTTTGTGGTTGCTGAGATAGCAAGTATCATGATGAAAGCCAAGGCACAGGTGGCTGAGATTGAGAAGACTGCTCTTCCTATTAAACAGAAGTCTGAAGTTGCTACTGACCTGGACAACATCCTGGAGCTGAGTGAGGATGCTGAGGAATTTCAAGGCCGTCCACCTGTGGATGTTTATCTTGAAATCCCAGTTTAATGCAATGAAATCCCATTTTGTTTACTTGTGTGATGTCTATCCTGATAATTATGTGCATGCATTTGAATCACCATCAAGCATATTTAGCATTCATGACACTGCATTGCATGAAATTAACATAAGTACAGATGAAAATCCCAAAATGGTATTCATTTCACATGAACTAAAATCCAAAGAAGAGATAGAATTGACAAGAGTACTACAACAGCGTGTTAAGGGATTTGCTTGGTCATAAGATGACATGCCAGGGGTTGACATAGAAATAGCAGTTCACAAGATTCCAACAGATCCCAGATTCAGACCAGTAAAGTAGAAGTTGAGACGGCTAAGACTAGAGTGGGCTGCATTAGTGAAGGAAGAGGTGGCTAAGTAGATTGAAGCAAAGTTGCTCGTGGTGGTAGAATACACAGAATGGTTAGCCAACATTGTGCCAGTGCCTAAGAAAGATGGAAGGGTCAGAGTGTGTGTTGACTATAGGGACTTGAACAAAGCCTGCCCAAAAGATAATTTCCCCTTGCCTCACATTGATGTTTTAATAGCCAAGATAGCAATGTACTCTTTTATGGATGGATTTTTGGGATATAACCAGATCTTGATGGATGTGATCGACAAGGTGAAAATGTCCTTCATCACAGAATGGGGCACATTCTGCTACAGGATAATGCCCTTTCGGGTTGAAAAATGCTAGAGCCACCTACCAGAGGGCTGTCACAACATTGCTGCATGACATGATTCATAAAGAAGTGGAGGTATATGTCGATGACATGCTTGTTAAATTAATGACCCGGGAAGACCACCCTGCTATCTTGGATAGATTTTTTACATGCATCGGGGAATACAACTTGCGACTTAATCCCAAGAAGTGCATATTTATGGTTACATTAGGTAAGCTGCTGGGTCATGTGGTCAGTCAGAGAGGAATAGAGATGGACCCAGACAAAATCAAAGCCATCCGAGATATGCCAGCTCCTAAAATAGAAAAGAAGGTCCGATCATTCTTGTGCTCTTTGCAATATGTCAGCCGTTTCATAGCGCGGTTAACTTTAGTGTGTGAGCTGATCTTCAAGCTGTTAAGGAAAGATCTGCCAATTGTATGGAATGATAGGTGTCAATTGCCTTTCAACAAGATCAAAGCTTACCTGGTAAACCCACCAGTCTTGAGCCCACCTACTCCGGGAAAGCCTTTGATTTTGTACTTGGCTGTTGAAGACTCCTCCATAGGGGCAATGCTAGCACAGGAGCAGGATGGTAGGAAGGAGTACCCCATTTATTACCTCAGCAAAAAGCTGCTAGAATATGAAACCAAGTACACACTGGTAGAAAAGACATGTGTAGCAATGATCTAGCTGACTAAGAAACTACGCCATTACTTTCAGTCATATAAGGTACAAGCAGTGGCTAAAGTGGATCCAATGAAATACATGTACGAAGCACCAGTGTTGATTGGAAAATTATCCAGGTGGCTACTACTTTTGTCAGAATTCGACATTGAGTAAATCACTAGAAAAACCATCAAAGGGCGAGCTGTGGTAGAATTCCTAGCAAAATTAGCCCCTAGAATCGGACTGCGTGGAAAATCTGGAGTTCCCGGATGAACAATTGGCTGTAGTGGAAGTAAGGAGATGGGTTATGTGCTTCGATGGTGCCGTAAACAGAAAGGGTGCTGGAATTGGGGTAGTCATAGCAACGCCAAATGGCGAGATTGTTCCATTGCCAAAGAGATTGGATTTCTCCATAACCAACAATGGGGCAGAGTATGAAGCGTGCTTATTTAGAATGGAAGTCCTCCTAACACTAGGGGCAGACAATGTCTTGATTGTTGGGGATTCACTCTTGGTGAATAGGCAGGCACGAAGTGACTGGGATTTGAGAGAAGAAGCCTTACGGCCCTACTTAGAACTGCTGTAGTACATGAGAGGGTTATTCGACCAGTGCAACTTCAGACACGTTCCTAGAGAATAAAAAAAATGGTGGATGCACTAGCAACACTGTCCTCCATGTGGGAAGATCCAGAGAAGACACAGATACAGCCTTTGGTCATAGTAATTTCAGCCCTGGTTCTTTGACATTTATCAGTATGTGAAAGAGGGAAAGTATCCAGAAGGGGCTAACATTGCTGATAAGATGTCATTAAGAAGATTAGCCAGCCGGTTCAGAATCTTTGAAGATAACCTGTACAAGAGAACCGCGAATGGGGTTCTTCTGAGATGCTTGACAGAACGAGAAGCAGAAACTATGATGCAGCGAGTACATGCTGGATCCTATGGGTTGCATAGGAATGGGATTGCCATGGCTAGAAAGATAATGAGACAGGGATACTTCTAGATGACAATGCAATCTGATTATGTGAAAGAGGTAAAAAGATGTCACGAGTACAAATCTATGCCAATATCAGTCATCTGCCCCTACTTCAACTACAGAACCTAGCATCTCATTGGCCTTTCTCGGCATGGGGGATTGATATGATTGGAGAAATCCATCCTGAAGCTTCTAACGGGTACGGATTCATAGTGGTTATGGTCGACTATTTCTCAAAATGGGTAAAAGCAGAATCCTTCTACAATGTGACAGCTAAGTATATGGTTAAGTTCATCCACAAGAGCATCATCTCCCGATATGGAATCCCTCATCATTTAGTGACCGATAACGGAGTGCAATTTCAAGGGGCAACTGTAAGCGCTGGAATTTTCCAGACTTAAAAAAAGAAAAAGTGCCATGACTGTAATTACAGTCGTGGGGCTGTATTACAGTCGTACGACTATATTAGCATAGCAGGTGCAGCAGCCAATACCTTAAGAATTAAAAAAATGGGAGATGATTGGAGAGCAATTAATGCTCGGATTTTGCAGCAAGAAAGCAGGAATAAAATGGAAGAAGAGACGAAGAAGAAAAGATTTTTGGCTCTTGAAAATTTGGCAGAAAATTAGGAGAGAAATTGATAGAGAAAAAAAGAGAAAAAGGAGCGGAAAAGAAAATCCAACATAAAGCTCAATCTTTTCCTCCTCTTTTCTTTTGATTCTTAAGTGTTGAAGCTTAAAACTTGATAGAAATCATAGGTTAATAACTTGACACTTAAAACTCAATCAATTTCAGACTCTAAACCAATCAGAATCCATGACATTTTGGGAGATTTTGGACTTGAGTTTGGAACCTTAGCTCAAAGGGAAAAGAAGCAATTTGGAGGTGATTGGGGCGTTTCCAGCGGTCAATCCTACGGTGGATCAACGCCACAAAGGAAACATACTTCAAACCTTCATCTTATTGCTTTTTCTGGGTGATTTGGTGTGTTTTTGTGCATAAAAACCCAATTTTCGGGCTTTCCGTTTCTGGAAATCAAGAACAGTTGTACGATTGTTCTTGTAGTGAAGAACAGTCGTACGACTGTAATTACAGTCATACAAGTGTTCTTAATTTCCTGTAGCTTTTAGTTTTATTTGAATAAAATTTTATCAATTTTCTACAGTTGGAGGGATTACAGTCGCACGACTGTAGTTATAGTCGCACGATTGTAACTTCCGTCCAAGGGCAGAATTTCTAGTTTAACCCATAAAAATTCCTAAAAATCATAAAAATTTAGAAAAATCAGAAAATCATCAAAAATGAATTTGTTGTGTGCATTCACGATCCTAGATTTAATTTTCAGTATAATTGCATTTAGAACAATGCAACGACGGAGACCCGAATCTCCCGAAAACTGACCAACCTCACATGTTAAATTAAAGTAAACTGGAAAAAGAAAGTGTTTTCAAAAATGATTTTCTCACAAAACAAAATACAAGGACATTTCAAAATTGTTTTCCAGGTCTAATCGGCTGGCTAGCCAAGCTGACCCGGTTATCCCCCAATTGCATGCCCCCGAACTCCTTAAAATCCCATTCTGTCCTACTTGAGTCCTATTTGTGGTGTGCTATAAATTGTGCTAACTGTCTGTTTTGCAGCTTTTAATTTATTTTTATTTTTCACTTTTGATGTAATTAATAGATTAATCCATGTATTTTAGGCAATTGTATTTTTTAAGATCATCGTGTACTTTAGGCGTTTGTAAGGTGAGGTTAAGAGTTTTTATTTTTATTCAATTGGGTTGCAATAAGATATTTATCTGTCGTTTTATTTTGACTTGTGTGTACACTGTGTGTTTTAATTTAATAAAAATGAATGCTAGAATTATAAAATACCATCAAAGAACATTGGCCAATTTTATTTTGATTAGACACAAAATAGGGGACTTGTCTAGACTTAGATCTCTAGATAGTGTAGCGGCCTTTCGTCCGGTTTAGCTACACTGAAATTTCTCGGTTGAGCTGAGCTGGGTGGCGACTCCTACACTATTTATCGAGACTTAGGTCTCGGTTCTTTTATGAAATAATTAATTTTCCAAAAATGAATTTTATTATAAAAACCCCACGCGAGGGAGGGTTGGCCGATATCGAGGCTCCCTTCCGAGAGAGTCCGCATTCCATCGAAAACGTCATCCACTCACAGTGGCGACTCCGTTGGGGAATTCTTACAAAAAGTTTTCTTAAAAACTTAAAAGAATTTGAGAAGCCCTGAAAAATGTCTAATCAAAATAAGGTGGATGAATCTTGTATGGTATTTTATTTTGCATTCTTTAGTTAGACATTTTTGCATTAGGTTAAGTATCCCATTTTAGCTCGGTGAATTGTTGAAGTGTCACCTATGTTTCTCTTGGTCTTAGGAGCACGGATACGAAATACCACTTATAGCCTCGTACGAATCCCTTCGTTCGGACCCTTGAGTGGGGAGAAGTGAGGAGTATATTTTGCTATGGGAGCCTTAATTTTAACCCGGCTTGGACCGAACTCATATAGGCAACCTAAGTTGGATTCCCTTAGGATACCAAAATAAATTGTGTGAATGCTATAAATCGTGCCTTCATCATCCCCGGTTGATGATCGAAGAGAACCCTCCTAGGACTCGGTAAGAATTTTTGAGACTGACCACGTTTGGGGGAATAAGGTTGGAAGAATACATTTCATGTGCTGTGTGTTTCTCGCCCCCTCATGACACACCATCATCGTTATTTTCATGAACATGACATGCCATACACGTAAGGCATTTGTGTGATACTAACTCACATCTTTTGTGCAGCCATTTGCATTTTATTTTCATGTGTGAATACATCAAATCATCCGTGTGCCATTCATACTAACTATTTCTTTTGCAGCCATAACATTATATTGGTGTGTTAACATATTTTCACAAAGCATACACAACATCATCTCGTATGTCATGCATCCTAACCATGTTTTGTGCAGCCATTTGCATTTTTGTGTGACATAAGCATTCATATCATCTCATCTCATTTAAATTGAGGACATTCCAAGGGTGCCCATCATGATCATTTCATTTCATAACATATTGGGAGTCCTAAAAATACCCGTGTTCTGCCAATGCACTGGATTACATTTGGTCATTCCATCAAATCATCCCATTCAATAGAGACCACAATGGTCCTAGGTATATTTCCGTGTGACAGTTTACACGAGGCATTTCATGACACCATACTCATTTATCATAAATATTATGTGACACCGTGGTCCACATCAGATCACTTCATAACATTATTACATCATTCAAGGCGCTCCCCGAGTGTCAGATTAGTACACATATAAGTACATTTCATAACATCACCAAATCATGCAAGGTGTTCCCCGAATGCTGAACCTCTGTCCGTGTCCCTGTTACACGTGACTTTCTTATAGCATCATTTCATATCACAAGCCTCAAAAGCATCAGAACTCTGTCCGTGGGATGGCCCCCATGCGACCATTTCATGTCATCTTATAGACCCATAAAGTGTCAAAACTCTGTCCGTGTGTCGGCACACACATGACCATTTCACAAAATTCACTAGGTGCCCCAAAAAGCGACGAACCTTTGTCCGTGTGATGGTCCATACATGATCTTTTTGCATAACATTGGGTGTTCTTGGAACGTCCAGAAAAGAAAATAGAATAATAAGTAGAAATCATTCTTATCATCATTTCACGCACGACATCATTTCATTCATTCATCATAAGCAGTTTCAGTGTCTCACTCTTCATGTCACCATTCCATTCACTCATGTCCCTAAACATTTCCCATATGATATCGAGCAGAGTAAACTGGATCGACCTAAGACAATATCTAGGCTCTGAGGGCTGTTGGGGAACAAAAAGCAGAAGAAACAGAATGTGAATCTGATTCTGGGGAACAATTTGAGATGGCTAACCAGACATCGGGTCTTGCTGATGCCCTGAAGGATTTCCTGAGATCTTAGGATTTTCGTGACATGCTGAAGGAGGAAATGCGAGCTGTTGTGAGAGAAGCCGGGGAAACTGGCACTAGTGGGGCCGTAAAAGAGAAAGAGGCTGAATCATCCCAGTAGGGTGGTGATACCTCGGCTAGTTTAGAGAAGCTGCAAGAAATTAAGGCAGCTATGGAAAGAAAAATGAAGGCGAAGTATTCTGAGCTAGATGAAGTTATGGCCCAGCTCAAGAAATGGGCCAGTGTTAGTTCTGAATCCAAGAAGGCAGTTAATGTGGATGCCATGATCAGTAAAGGCATTGAGACTTTCCTATTGGCTTTCAAATGCCAAAGGTTCCTTCTTACAAGGGAATGGGTTCACCAGAGGCCCATGTGAATCTCTACACCCGAGTCATGTTGACGACGGGCGCCACTAAGCAACAACTTATCAACCTCTTCCCTACCACACTTGAGGGAGGAGCATTGGGTTGGTATAATTCTTCATCGGAGGAAGAGCAGTCAATCTGGGAAGCTTTATCAGTGGCCTTTATCAAATATTACAGCTTCAACACTAAGATTTAGGTGAAGCTGTATGATCTAGAACGAATCAAGCAAAAGCCTAATGAGCCCTTCAATGAATATTATAAATGATGCATGAACAAGATGATCCTTCTGAAAAACCGCCCTAATGAAGATGAATTGATACAGAAGCTGATTGACGGTAGTAGGGACATCTTCAAGAACAATATGAAGTGACATCCATTCAGTGAGTTTAATGAAGTATATAGGATGGCTATGAAAATCGAGCGAGATGAGGAAGAGAAAGTAGCAAGCCATAAAGGTAGCAGAAGTTCAGGGTATAGTTCTGGGTACAGGTCGACAGCTGCGACCGGGTCTGGTGGTGGTTCTAGCTTAGGTTCTGGAGGAAAAAGGGGCAGTCTTAAGAGGTGAAGCAAGTTGAGGTTATTGCAGTAACCCAGCAGCAAAGCAGTCAGAACAGGAATCCAGGAGGACAGGGTATATCCCTTTGGACTCTCCCATTGGTCAAAATCTTTACAAAGTGTAGAAACAGAGGATTGTTACAGTCCCTGAGGCCATTTGAAAAACCTGCTGAGGCAGATAAAGATTATTTCTGCACGTACCATGTTGTGACTAGCCACAGAACCAATAATTGCTATAAACTGAGGGATGCTATTCAAAAGTTAATTGATGAAGGGAAATTGCAGGAACCCCCTAAACCCATCACAAAAACCAACCCGTTGCCGACATTTGAGAAGCAGGTTAACATGGTACACTCGGGATTGCCAGCTAATTTCATTTTTGCTTAAGTCATTCAGGCGAATCCTGCTATCCAGTCTGTAGCAATTAGCAAAGCTGAAGTAGAGTCAGAATGTGTGGAGCAGACAGAACAGAAAGAAGTTAAGCCGGTGAGCTTGAATGACCTCGACTCGGAGGATGAATATGAGGAGTTTGGCAGGGATGAGATAGTTAAGCTTCCAGTTATCGAAAAGCTAAAAATTCAAGAAGTTCAGAATGTGACCCAAAGCGGCAGGGTTTATCAACAAACGGCCCAACCGAAGGATAAAGCCCTGATTACTGGGTCGGGTAGTATATCAACACAAGAGGGGGTTGAAGAAGAAGACCTGGTTATTTCTCAGTTGAAGAAAACCCCTGCCCAAGGTAGTTTGTGGTATCTACTTTTGACCTCTGAGGAACATAGGGCGGCCTTAGTGAAGAAGTTGTCAGAAATCGAGGTGTCTCCTATTGCATCACCGGAGGCCATGTGTTGTCTATTGGATAAGATCCATGCTGGGACTCCTGACATTATTTTCTCTGAAAATGATCTGCCCAATAAGGGAACAGCCCATAATAAGGCCCTCTACATCAGGGCCCATGTGATGGATAAAGTAATGCCATGTGTAATGGTAGATGAGGGGTCAGCCCTGAATAAATGTCCACTGAAAATGCTACCATGCTTGGGCCTGAATGAAGATGCTCTAAAGAAAACCTCCATAGTGATCCGGGCGTATGATGACTCCAAGAGAACAGTAATGGGGACTTTTGAAACTGAAGTGGAGGTCGAGCCTGTCAAGTCAATGGTCATTTTCATTGTGATAGACATCCCGGTCACTTTCTCCTTGCTGTTGGGAAGACCATGGTTCCACCCATTAGGAGGTGTCCCTTCTACTATGCATCAGAAAATAAAGTTCTCAATAAATGGGGAGATTGTCACTGTTGAGGTGCATGCCCAATCCATGATTGCTGCGGTAAATGAAGGAGTTGCACCATTTGGTGGATTTCAAGTCGCCATGGTCGGGGAAGAGGAAACCACAGATGCTCCAATGGTCATTTATGAAAACTATATGCCGGAGTGGCTGTCCAGGTATTTGCACAAGGAGAATTTTGTTCTGGGCATAGGACTTGGAATCAACCTACAAGGAGTGCTTGAGTTTAACATTGACTTGGGAAAGCCAAAGCAGTTTGGGTTAGGGTATACAGCCGAAACATCTGACCAGAAGAACCTGAGAAGGGGCAAGAACGGCAAGCTTATGATGAAACCATTCCTGAAGGTAGGAGAAGGGCTATACAAGGGCCAGGCTGAACCAGTAAGGGTCGGGAAAATTAAATATCTCGGCTTTGAAATATTTTCTGAAGTCATAGACTTTGAGAAATTCTGGGAAGAACCAATAGCCCCCGTGGTGGTGGAAGAGATAGCTGCTAAGTTTGTTGTCCTACAAGGTGACCCGCCTGAAGTGATAGCAAAAGCAGTGGAAGTGGCTAAAGAGAAAAATGAAGAGAAAGTTTGCAATGAAGCTATAGAAGTAATCTCAGGTGCGCTAACTGCCACACTAAGCAAGGCATTTGGGAAGTCCAAAGAAGGGTTCGGTGAGGAGCTGATGGCCAAAGTAAACTTAGATTCTATGGTTGCTGAGATAGCCAAGATCATGGAAAAGGCTAAGGCATAGATGGATGAAAGTGAGGAGACCACTGTTAATGCTGAGAAAGAAGTCAAAGTAGCTGTAGATCCAGATGATGCTTTAAAAGTGAAAGTGGAAGCCGAAGCAGTGCAAGGCCCTCTACCTGTGGAGGATGAAAATGATTTTGTTGTATCTATTTCTTCCATTTTCAATGTGAATGATGTACTTTATGACAAGTTTAATGCAATGAAATCTCAGTTTGCTTACTTGTGTGATGTTTATCCTGATAATTTTGTGCATGCATTTGAATCACCATCAAGCATATTTAGCATTCATGACACTGCATTGCATGAAATCAACATAAGTATAAATGAAAACCCCAGAATGGTATTCATTTCACATGAGCTAAAACCCAAGGAAGAGAGAGAATTAACAAAAATATTACAAAAACATGTTAAAGCTTTTGCGTGGTCATACGAGGACATACCGAGTGTAAACATAGAAATAGCAGTTCACAAGATCCCAAAGGACCTTAAGTTCAAGCCAGTGAAGCAGAAACTAAGAAGGCTGAGGCTAGAGTGGGCTACATTGGTGAAAGAAGAAGTGGTTAAGCAGATAGGAGCCAAATTTCTCGAAGTGGTGGAGTATAAAGAATGGCTAGCCAATATCGTCCCAGTACCTAAAAAGGATGGAAGGGTCAGAGTATGTGTCGACTACAGGGACCTGAATAAAGCATGCCCAAAAGATAATTTCCCCTTGCCTCACATCGAGTCCTGGTTGATAGTGCAGCAAAAGCGGCAATGTATTCCTTCATGGATGGGTTTTCAAGGTACAATTAGATCCTGATGGATGTGATTGACAAAGTGAAGACGTCATTCATCACAGAGTGGGGTACCTTCTGTTACAGAGTAATGCTCTTCGAGTTGAAGAATGTTGGAGCCACTTACCAAAGGGCTATTACAACTTTGCTGCATGATATGATCCACAAAGAAGTCGAGGTGTATGTTGATGATATGCTTGTTAAATCAATGACCGGGAGGAACACCCTGTTATCCTGGATAGATTTCTTACACGCATTGGAGAGTATAACTTGCGACTCAACCCTAAGAAGTGCGTATTCGGAGTCACATAAGGGAAGCTGTTGGGTTATGTAGTAAGCTAAAGGGGAATAGAAATGGACCCATATAAGATCAAGGCTATTCGAGATATGCCAGCTCCAAAGACAGAAAAGGAAGTCCGGTCATTCTTGGGCTCCTTACAGTACGTCAGTCGTTTCATAGCACGATTGACCTCCACTTGTGAGCCAATTTTCAAGCTATTAAAGAAAGATCAGCCAATTATGTGGGATGACAGATGTAAGTTGGCATTCGAGAAAATTAAGGCTTATCTCGTAAATTCACCGATTCTGAGTCATCTAATTTCGAGGAAGTCTTTGATATTATATCTGGCTATTGAAGATTCCTCCATAGGGGCAATGTTGGCACGAGAACAAGATGACAGAAATGAGTACCCTATTTACTACCTCAGCAAAAAGATGCTGGAGTATGAAACTAAGTACACCCTGGTGGAAAAGACATGTGTGGCAATGATCTGGCTGACCAAGAAGCTGCACCATTACTTCTAGTCATACAAAGTACAGGCTGTGGCCAAAGTAGACCAAATGAAGTATCTATATGAAGCACCAGTGTTGATTGGAAAGTTATCTAGGTGGCTGTTACTCTTATCGGAGTTCGACATTGAGTACATCACTAAGAAAACCATCAAAGGGCGAGCTGTGGTAGAATTTCTGGCAAATCAACCACTGGAATCAGATTATACAGAGAATCTAGAGTTCTCAGATGAACAGCTGGCTATGGTGGAAATAAAGAGATGGGTTATGTGCTTCGATGGTGCCGTGAATAGAAACGGTACTGGAATCAGGGTGATCATAGCAACACCGGACGGTGAAGCCATTCCTTTGTCGAAGAGATTGGATTTTCCCATAACCAACAAAGGGGCAGAGCATGAAGCATGCTTATTCGAGATGGAAGCTCTGCTGACACTAGGGGCAAGTGATGTCTTGATCGTTGGAGATTCACTTCTACTGATTAGGCATGCTCAAGGCGAATGGGAGCTGAAAGAAGAAGCCTTACGGCCTTACTTGGAGCTGTTACAGTACAAAAAAGAGTTATTTGGCCAATGTGAATTCAGACAAGTCCCCAGGGATGAGAGCAAGATGGTTGATGCACTAGCAACACTATCTTCTATGTGGGAAAATCTTGAAGAAACTCAGGTACAACCACTGGTTATAGCAACTTCCAGACAACCTTGCTTTGAAGTGCATGGAGTAATGGAATTGATAGCTGAAGAAAAGCTATGGTTCATTGATATTTACCAGTATGTGAAGGAAGGAAAATACCCAGAGGGAGCCAATAATGCTGATAAGGTGTCATTAAGAAAGCTAGCCAGTCAGTTCATAATTTTTGAAGATAGGCTATACAAAACAACAACAAATGGTGTTCTTTTGATGTGCTTGACGGAGCAAGAGGCAGAAGCAGTGATGCAGCAAGTGCACATAGGGTCCTGCTGATAAGGTCGGTTTTTGACCTTATCTTTTAGGCAATTTTGTGGTTTGAACGGCAATTTTTAGAGTCCTTTGTGTGAATGCTTGTTTGGTTTTTGTGTATTTTGTGATTTTTATGTTTTGGTTAGATTCTCATAACTTTTAGCATTTTTCGTGTTTTTTAGGGGTGTTTTTGTAATTTTGGATAATGTGGCATTTTTGTGGTACGTGGCTTTAGTGCGGTCATGTTTCTTTATGTTTGTTTTGGACAAGCATTATGACCCGGACCAAAAGTTGGAGCAATGGCGGAAAAGAAAAGTTTGAAGTGCTGAAAAGCAAGGTGGCACGGTGTGTCGCAATGAGGGCACGGCGTGCCATTCCAGCGTACCAAGGGATGGAATCCAGTGGAACGGCACGACGGCGTGCCACACCACCAGCACGGTGTGCCACCCCCAAATCTATACAGCACGGCATGCCACCTCCACCAGCACGGCGTGCCGAGCTTCGGAATTCTGTTGTTGCCCTACTTTCATCTTTTCTGTTTAGTGGTTTTAACCTAGCCATATAAATAGGTTATTTTCTAAGTTGTATGGATCTTTTTCCAGACTTTTAAAGTGTAAAGCATAAACTTGTAGCTAGGTTTAATTGCTTGAACTATTTGTTTCTCTGCTTTTTGAACCATCAATTGGTAGAAGTTTTACATTGAATCTTCCCCTTTTGCGTCGTTCTTGGTTCCGGCTTGAGTTCGTCTATAGAGGTACACCCCAAGCATCTTCACACCGTAGGAATCCGGTTAATCGGACCAAAAGGGCATAAGTTTTTCTTCTTCTCTTTTGTAATTCGATTAGTTAGTTTTGATTCCTCAATTGATTATGTTTGGTTGTAAACATTGAATTCTTATCACCTTTCTTGATTAATACAATTGATTACAATTTAATTTCAATTTTTACACCTTTTCTTTATGCAATTCCTTTAATGATAATCTAGTCTCATAAGATCCTAACTTATTAAGTTCATATTTGTGGCATTACCTAGATTGACACCTAGGAAACCATTAGTATTGACGACACTGTGGAATTTACGTGCCCCTATTTTCTGAGCTTTAGAATTAGACCGCCTCTAAAAAACGAAAACCGGCTAAGGACCTGAAAGATCTAGACACACAGTAGGTTGAATCATCGGAAGAACATAATTAAGGTTTAATTGTTGAGTTAAGTTCGTCTATTGTAATTAATTGATAAAGCCATCACCACTAGCATTCATAGGTCGGTAAACCGCCAATTGATAACCCGAATTCAAGAGCAAAGTAAGCTGGGATAGATCAATTAGGAGTAGGATAGTTTAGTTGTTAGTATAATCACAAACCAAAATTAAGTTCCGCCTAGGACACGCAAGGAACCCGAGTAGTTTAGTGTTTGCAGAATATTTTTCTCTGTGGGATCGATACCTGGACCAACCAGAATTATAACTTGTCAGCGATAGGTACACTGCCTTAGTTGTGTGACTCTAGGTTCAGTTTCACTATTTCACCTAGGATCTACCAAGTTTTTGGCACCGTTGCCGGGGAAATTTATTTTCCTGCATCATTGAACCAAAGGTCTATTTGCTAATCTAGGTACTGTTTATGTGCATATAGTTAGATTATTTTTCTTTTCTGTGGATATTTGTTGCAAATTTTTTTTATTTTATGTGTGTGTGTGCTTTCTCGCTTATGCGAACTCGTTCTCAGCACCCTGAGCTTTTACCCTATAACCCTGAAATTGAACATTTTTGTAACAGGAACAGTAGAGCCCAATAAGAGCGAATTGTCCAAATGGATCTTCAGCAACATGAGGAAGAGGAGAGACAGTTAAGGGAAAGAGCTGAGCAAGAGCGACTCCGGCGAGAGCGGGAGGAGTTTGATAGAAGAAGGGGTGGTGATAGAGACAACATGGTCATGACAGACCTAATGGCTCCACATCAACCTCGGAACAGATCCGGAGTTGTTCTCCCAGCCATCACTGCTAATCACTTTGAGTTGAAGTCCAGTATGATCAATTTGATCCAAGGGAACGGGCTATTCAGTGGCGGAATAAGTGACAACCCCAATGATCATTTAGACCGGTTTCTCATGGTGGCCGATACAGTCCGAATCGGTGGGGTGCCCCAAGATGCTATACGGTTGAAGTTGTTTCCCTTCTCATTATGCGGGGGAGCAATGGAATGGTAAAACTCCTTGAGACCCGGGTCAATGACTTCATGGGATCAATTGGAAGAACAATTCTTAGCGTATTACTTCCCACCATCAAAGACAGTTCAGTTAAGGAACGAGATTATGGGATTCCGGCAATTTGGAACTGAGACTCTCAACGAAGCATGGCAAAGGTTTCAACGGTTGTTGCGGAACTGTCCCCACCATGACATGCCGCGATTCGCTCAGGTAAGCACGTTTTATCATGGTTTGACACCAGCTAACCGTGCCATTATTGATTCTTCTGCAGGTGGAGACATTTTTAAGAAGACTGTTACGCAAGCCGAGGAGTTGATCGCGGAGCTGGCTAGGAAGAGTACCTTGTGGCAGTCGGACACGCCAAGAAGGAGTAAGGTTCGAGCTGCGGATTTGGGACGCCAAGATGCAGCCATAGACCATGTGAATAAGAAGCTGGACCTGTTGATGTCCCGCTTGAATTTAAATGCGCCACAATACCAGCCGGTGTTGTGTGTATCAAGTGGAGCGGAGCATCCCGGTCAAGAATGTGCATTGGGCGATCCATTCGCCCAACCATCCGAGAATGTAAGTTTTGTGGGAGGAAACCAAAGGTATAACAATTCTAACTCTTACCCATAAAATTTCAATAATAATAACAATTACGGAAGAAGGTATCAATACCTGAACATGTCTTATGGTAATAACCAAAATATGTTGAGACCTCCTTCCGGATTCCATTATGAGCACCGAGAGCAGGGGTTAGGTAAGGCCCCATTTATTCCTAATGATCAATCCCTACAGCAACCTCAACAGCCTAAGCAAGATGAGACGATTTTGTCTTTATTAAAAGACATCTCGTCTCGACTTGCTGATAATGAGGCATACTGTAGGGATTTGGGCAAGCAGGTGGCTCAAATGAGTAGGGAGAGGCAAGAAAGGCCTCAAGGAGCACTCCCGAGTAGAACTGAACAAAACCTTAAGGGGCATCAACGGGAGACAGCTCAAGCTATAACCCTGTGAAGTGGTAGGCAAGTGGAGGACCGAGTGCAAAACGCTGATATTCCATCCCAACCTACTGTGGTAAGTGAAGAGTCGGGAGAGGTAAGCAACCCTGACTCGATTTCTGAACCCGAACCTAGTACAAATGAAAAAGGGAAAATTCCTGACCCAGTGAGAGCCTATGTGCCTAAACTTCCTTATCCTCAAAGGGAGAAGAAAGATAAACTGGAGCAGAAATATTCCAAATTTCTGGAAATTTTTAAGAAGTTAGAATTTAATATGCCATTGATTGAGGCTCTCCAAGAGATGCCTTCTTATGCTAAATTTTTTAAAGAACTTCTGGTAGGGAAAAGAAAGCTAGGCGAGGACGAAGTGGTGGTTTTAACAGAGGAATGTTCGGCAATTATCACTAACAAACTTCCACCCAAGCTCAAAGATAAGGGCAGTTTTACTATCCCATGCCGGATAGGAAACTTGGAGATTGCCAATGCCCTATGTGACTTGGGTGCAAGTATCAATTTGATGCCTCTATCGTTTTTCAAGAGACTCAAACTGGGAAACCCAAAGCCGACCAATATGACCCTCCAATTGGCGGATAGATCTCTCACGAGGCCAAAGGGGGTGGTCGAGGACGTGTTAGTGAAGGTGGACAAGTTTATCTTCCCCGTGGACTTCGTGGTAATGGATATGGAGGAAGATAGCTCAGTGCCCCTTTTGCTTGGAAGGCCATTTCTTGCAACCGATAGGACTTTCATAGATGTCTAGGAAGGTAAGATTATTCTTAGGTTGCACAATGAGGAGGTAAGTTTCAACTTCTATAACTCAATGAAATATCCATTAGATGTTGAAAGCTGTAATTTTATAGACTCCTTTTGTCCTATTGATGCTTACATGATAGAGAAAGGTTTCAATCAAGGGGAGTTGGTGCTCTTGTATAACTCCCGGTTGAAACTATTTCCGGGTAAATTGAGAAGTCGGTGGATGGGGCCGTTTACCATGCATAAGGTCTTTCCCTCCGGGATGGTGGAAATTAAAACCCCAGAGGGAATTCAAAAAGTAAACGGGCATCGATTGAAGCCCTACGTCAGTGGAGGAGTGAAGGAGGAGAAGCAAGTCTTACTCCTTCGTGATGTGTAATGCGTAATCGTGGACGTAGAAGTCGAGCTATCCCAACTATAAACATAGCAAAGAGGTACGTGTACTTCCCTTGTACATTAATTTTTGTGTTAATATGTTTTTGTGTGTTTATGTTTGTAGGAATAGGTCACTAAGCGAGTTAATCACAAGTCTTGATCAAAGTGTGAAAAAGCAAAGGTCGAAAGAATTCCATGATAGCACGCCGTGCCAGCATGGGCACGTCATGCCAAGATGAGAAGGGGGTCAGCACGTGACATGCTAGTGTGGCACGCAATCATGCCAGGCCGCTGGAACAAATCACGTGCAAGAGCCAAGCAACACGCCGTGCCAACACAGTACGCCGTTGTGCCATCGCGCTGTTTCTAAAGAGGATTGTGCAAGAGCAAGTAGCACGCCATGCCAAAATTTAGCACGCCGTGCCAATTATAGGGTCTTCAAGACAGCATGACGTGCCAAGTCAGCACGCCATCGTGCCGTCGTGCTGTTTCAAAAGTGAAGTGTTGCAAGAGCGATCCGCACGCCGTGCCAATTAAAGGGTTTTCAAAAGAGCACGGCGTGACAACCCAGCACACCTTCGTGCCCTCATGCTGTTTCTAGGTAAGTTGATATGCTCTGCTCAGCACGGCGTGCTGTTTATTTGGCATGGCGTGCTGAGCGTTTAAATTTCAAAATTTTAGGTCAAATTCGCCCGCCTATATAAACCATTCTCCTATTTCCTTCTTTGTAACCACCCCACTTCCACTTCTTCTTCTTCTTCTTCTTCTTCTTCTTCTACTCCTTTCTCACTTTCTCTCTCTCTCCACTTTCTCTCTCTAGAACCAACCCTCACCTTCTCCCTCTCTACCCTTATTCTTCCTTCCCTTCTCATTTTGGCCTAGGATTTTATTTTGCATCATTCTATTCATGCTTTGATTTTCCTTTACTCTTTTTATTGCTTTTTCTTTTTTTCTCACTTTGATTTTGGTTGATTTACTGCTTAATAGGGTGATTGTATTGCGTTCTTTTTCTTTATATGTTCATATTTAGTGGTTTGTAGTTATGAAAGTAGGGTTTCATTGGATTTGATTTCTTTTGTTTTTGATTTTTGTTGTGTTTTTATGGTTATGAAATAGTAAGATGAAGAAGAAGACTGTAGCTGATCGGAGACATGGTTCTTCGCGACGGCCCATAGACCCGTTACTGGAACCGGTGCCAAACGAAGAATTACCTCCCCGAGCAGCAGATGGCCCCTTTAACTAGCCTCTCCAAGAAGTATAAATGCCCTTTCCCTCTCCTCTCTGATGATGAAGGTAAACGATACAAAACTCTGTTTCCATTAGAAAGTAACCCCTTTTGAACCTTCGATTGGGAATTTTTGTTTGTGCAAGATAGGTCAGAGGCTGTACATGCTAAATTAACTAATCTAGGATGGTATGAGTTTGTGAAGTCTAATCCGCTTGTCTTTAGGGAGTTGAACTTAGAATTCTACTCCACTTTAAGCTTCAAAACTAACCCCGATACCGGCCTTAGGACCATGACCTTCCGCTTATTTGGTGATGAACACTCTTTAGATATTGAGGGTCTTAAGGCTTGCATAAGAATTGAGGGGAATAGTTACAAATGGCTTGAGAATATGGATGCCAATAAATTTTGGCGTATGGTAGGTCAAGAGGTATACCAACCTAGGTTTGCTAAAACTTCCCAAATACATGACCCAATCCTGCAATTAATACAAAAATTTTTGTGTTTTAATTTCTAGGGCAAAACTGAAAGCAATCGGGTCAATGCATTTGAACTTTTAATACTGTGGCATGTGTATAATGATGTTAAGGTGCACATGGGCTTCTTCGTCATGGAAGCCCTATACACCCACCATAACAGATCTAAGTCAGAACTAGGGTTAGGGCATATTGTAACTTGTATTGCATGTTTCTTTTGTAGTAATACTTGTTATAAGAACCTCGATAGCATCCTTCCCAAGAAGCTTTCGAGGGGAATTTTGTCTTGCTCCCATGTTATGGCAGCTGCAGGTACTTCAAGTGTGGGAGGTTCGAGCAGGGGTAAGGCCCCTATGGACGTGGATGATGAGGACGAGGGTGAGGAAGCTGAGGATAACGAGGAGGATGAGGAGAATGTTTCGGTGGGCCTGGATTTTATGGGGTGGATCGAAGGGCGGTTGGATGGTATAATTGAACAACTGGAAGGTTTAACCGTCCATCAGCTTATGCTCGAGGAGCGGATGAACGCGCGCCTTGATAGGCAAGCAGCTCAGCTTGCTAATGTCGAGGCGTTCGCCTCTCATTTTTATTCAGCCCAAGGGTGGCCGTACCCGCCTCTGCCACCACCAGCCCCCGATATGTGAGGTAACCCTTTTCCTTTCCCGCTCTATTTTGCTCCTTCTTCCATTGCAGTTTTGGAAGTAAGTGCAATCTAAGTGTGGGGTGGGTAAAGGGATTTCTCCCTTTCTTTTGCTTCTTTCTACATTGCACTTTTTGGTTTTTTTATTTCGTATGTTTGTGTGTTTTTGCGTATTTGGATGTTTTGCATTGGTTTTTGGTTAGATTTAGGCTTTAGCTTTTAATGCATGTGGAGTTGGTTTGGTTTGTTTTTGGTATGATAGTGTTTTTAGGTTGTTTATGTGTTAATTGCCGTTTGAGTAACATTGCTTAATCTACCCTCAAAACTAAGTCTCTGTGCTTGGATTGGTAGCAATTCGCTAGGAGTTGATTACAAGTCATTAGCTTGTTTATGCGCGATTTGTGATTATTGATGGTAACCATTGGTTAGATTTGTCATTAAGGTTGCATTAGCGAATTAACCCTCTACCTTTACTTGCATGATCGAGCTAGGATTACGCCTTGGAACATTGGTTGAGTCACACGACCTAGCATACAACCCCTAGTACACTTGTGAGAATTTGAGCCTTTGGAACCATTTCACATTGGTTCTATTTCTTTGTGAGGGTAAAAACAATCGTGGCACACTAGATCATAGAACCCGGCGTCATTTTGCACTTGGCATCGAGAGCTTAATATGTGGAGACCCTTAGGATTAACCCCTTGACTTAAATGAGCCTAACCCTAACTACTACTTTATCCCTTAGATCACCCAAAGCCACTAAATTAACCTTTTTGACTTAAAAAAAAACCTTCACCAAGCCAAATCTATCATCCTAACTTTTTACCATTAACTTTGATTTTCCTTTCTTACCCTCTCTTCCTAAATCAAGTAATTGGCTAAGTGTTCATTCATTTTGGGGTCAATCACCTTTTGCATTTCAACTCTTTCATATCTAGTCCTATGGAAAAATTGTGCTGCAATAAAAAAAAAAAATCCAAATAGAGTCCATGTATGTCTTCGGCTTCTTTTCTTAAAAATCGGAGTTTGTAGAAGCATGTCTTATATGTCCGGCTCTCGTCTTTAAGCCGGTGTTTATGTTCCATTTTTAGTTCATTTGTTTGAATAAGGGATCAGGGCGATCATCTAATTGCCTTGACCCATGTCTTGTCATCTTTTTCCCCATTGAGTTGTGCTTTGGCCGTTGGTTATGGATAAGGCCTTCTCTTTGTTAGTAGAATTTCTTTTTTTTCTTTCTTTTAAAAAAAAGAGAGAAAAAACAATATATAGCAAATCAAGCACTCTTAGGACTAGTTTTGAGTTGAAAATTGCATGACCCGTCTTTAGTACTTAGTCAATTTGCATATATCACTTGATTTGTAGGAGTTGTATACCTAAAATTTCCCTTTTATCAAACTACCAAAGCCGTAACATTACAAGCCCTGGGTTCTCTGATTTTGCTCCTTGACCAATGACTTCACTAAGATTGCCATTAGTTCGCTATGTGATGTGTGCCATTGTTTGTTTTTTTGTGCTCATCTGCCTCGCCTTGAACTTGAGCGTTAGAGTGACATCTTGTGAGGTGCTTTGTGGTCGTATAAACTCTGCTTGTTCCTCGCCCTTTGACTAGCTAAATTTTGTTGGGTTCGGGTATTGAGTGGTTTTGAACCTGGCCCGCCTAGTGTCATTTCGAAAGTGATGTTTCATCTTCTTGAGTTTATGAATTTCGTACGGTTAAATCCTTAGTTGGATTTGCAAGTAAAAGCGAGCAAGGTTACTCCTTTGTCTTTAGTTTATCTGCTTGAGGACAAGCAAGACTTTAAGTGTGGGGTGGTTGATAAGGTCGGTTTTTAACCTTATCTTTTAGGCAATTTCTTGGTTTGAACGACAATTTTTAGAGTCCTTTGTGTGAATGCTTGTTTGGTTTTTGCGTATTTTGTGATTTTTATGTTTTGGTTAGATTCTCATAACTTTTAGCATTTTTCATGTTTTTTAGGGGTGTTTTTGTAATTTTGTATAATGTGTCATTTTTGTGGTCCGTGGCTTTGGTGCGGTTATGTTTCTTTATGCTTGTTTTGGACAGACATTATGACCCAGATGGAAAGTTGGAGTAACGGCGGCAACGAAAAGTTTGAAGTGCTGAAAGGCAAGGTGGCATGGCCTGCCGCAATGAGGGCACGACATGCCATTCTAGCGTGCCAAGGGATGGAATCCAGTGGAACGGCACGACGGCGTGCCACCACCACAAGCATGGCGTGCCACCCCCAAATCTGCACAGCACGGTGTGCCACCTCCACCAGCACGGCGTACCGAGCTTCGGAATTCTACTGTTGCCCTACTTTCATCTTTTCTGTTTAGCGGTTTTAACCTAGCCGTATAAATAGGTTATTTTCTAAGTTGTATGGATCTTTTTCTAGACTTTTAAAGTGTAAAGCATAAACTTGTAGCTAGGTTTAATTGCTTGAACTATTTGTTTCTTTGAGTTTTGAACCATCAATTGGTAGAAGTTTTCAATTGAATCTTCCCCTTTTGCGACGTTCTTGGTTCCGGCTTGAGTTCGTCTATAGAGGTACACCCCAAGCATCTTCACACCATCAGAATCCGGTTAATCGGACCAAAAGGGCATAAGTTTTTCTTCTTCTCTTTTGTAATTCGATTAGTTAGTTTTTGATTCCTCAATTGATTATGTTTGGTTGTAAACATTGAATTCTTATCACCTTTCTTGATTAATACAATTGATTGCAATTTAATTTCAATTTTTACACCATTTCTTTGTGCAAATCCTTTAATGATAATATAGTCTCATAAGATCTTAACTTATTAAGTTCATATTTGTGGCATTACCTAGATTGACACCTAGGAAACCATTAGTATTGACGACACTGTGGAATTTATGTGCCCCTATTTTCTGAGCTTTAGAATTAGACCGCCTCTAAACAAGGGAAACCGGCTAAGGACCTAAAAGATCTAGACACGCTAGGTTGAATCATCGGAAGAACATAATTAAGGTTTAATTGTTGAGTTAAGTTCGTCTATTGTAATTAATTGATAAAGCCATCACCGCTAGCAATCATAGGTCGGTAAACCGCCAATTTATAACCCAAATTCAAGAGCAAAGTAAGCTGGGATAGATCAATTAGGAGTAGGATAATTTAGTTGTTAGTATAATCACAATCCAAAATTAAGTTCCGCCTAGGACACGCAAGGAACCCGAGTAGTTTAGTGTTTGCAGTATATTTTACTCTGTGGCATCGATACCTGGACCAACCAAAATTATAACTTGTCAACGATAGGTACACTGCCTTAGTTGTGTGACTCTAGGTTCAGTTTCACTACTTCGCCTAGGATCCACCAAGTTTTTGGCACCATTGCTGGGGAAATTTATTTTCCTGCATCATTGAACCAAAGGTCTATTTGCTAATCTAGGTACTATTTATGTGCATATAGTTAGATAATTTTTCTTTTCTGTGGATATTTGTTGCAAATTTTTTTTATTTTATGTGTGTGTGTGCTTTCTAGCTTATGCGAACTCATTCTCAGCACCCTGAGCTTTTACCCTATAACCCTGAAATTGAACATTTTTGTAGCAGGAATCGTAGAGCCCAACAAGAGCGAATTGTCCAAATGGATCTTCAGCAACATGAGGAAGAGGAGAGACAGCTACGGGAAAGAGCTGAGCAAGAGCGACTCAGGCGAGAGCGGGAGGAGTTTGATAGAAGAAGGGGTGGTGATAGAGACAACATGGTCATGACTGACCTAATGGCTCCACATCGACCTCGGAACAGACCTCGGAATAGACCTAATGGCTCCACATCGACCTGTGGTCCGTATACGAATGGACTCACTATGGCCGGGAAGATAATGAGACAGGGGTACTTCTGGATGACTATGCAGGCTGATTGTATAAGGAAAGTAAAGAGATGTCTCGAATGTCAGATCTATGATGATATCAGTCATCGGCCGCCACTTGAATTACAGAATTTGGCATCCCTTTGGCCAGTTTTAGCATGGGGGATAGATATGGTTAGTGAAATTCATACTGCAGCATCTAATGGACACAGATTCATAGTTATGGAAGTTGACTATTTTTCAAAATGGGTAGAGGCAGAATCCTTCACTAGTATAACAGCCAAGCATATGGTTAAGTTCATCCAGAAGAACATCTTCACTTGATATGGGATTCCCTTTCATGTAGTGACTGACAATGGAGTGCAATTCCAAGGGGCAACAGCTGATCTGCTTGCAGAATATGGCATTGAACACCATAAGTCTTCGCCATATAGGCCCCAAGCTAATGGTGCAGTGGAAGCAGCTAATAAGGCAATAAAGAAGATTTTATCAAAAATGGTAACCACCTACAGAGATTGGGCTGACAAACTGTCGTATGCTCTTTGGGGTTATAGAACCAGTGTTAGAACTCCCTATGCCTTGGTGTATGGTATGGAAGCAGTACTACTAGTAGAAATAGAACTCAAGTCACTCAAAGTCACCTTGGAAGCTTAGTTACCAGAGACCGAATGGGCTCAAGCTAGATACGAGTAGTTGGCAGCACTAGATGAAAAGCGGTTGAAAGCACTGGATCATTTGCAAATGTACCAACGTAGAATGGCTAGGGCTTATAATCGGAATGTGAAGTGCCACAGGCGGCAGTTGAAAGCAGGGGATTTGGTTTTAAAGCAATTAAGGCCTTCAAATGTAGATGTTAGGGGGAAATTCAGGCCTAACTGGGAAGGGCCCTATGTTGTAAAGAATGCTGTCAAAAGGCGGTGTCAACGTCATGGACATGGATGGAAATGAGTTCACCAACCCTATCAATCAAGACCGCTTAAAGCTTTATCATGTTTAAAAAAAAGAGGAGTCTGCTAGGTAAAAATCTCGAAAAGTGCAGCCTAGGCAAAAGTTAAGACACAAGAGAAAATGATCAGTCGGAAAATCTGAAAAGGACGACTGTTGACGGATTCTGGCCCTATGTGGGGCATATACCATTTTGGGAAACAATCCTTTCAAATGTACTCATTTTTATTTTTTCAATAAAGTGAAATGTTTGTTTAAATACATTCGTGTGGTCATGTCAAATGCATAAACAAAGCTATCTTGCTTAAACATCCATTTAAGGAAAGCACTTTGCATTTAACAAATTAAACACATCACTTCATTTAACAATGAAAATGTACTAAATACATACAATCTGAAATCTTTTATCGTCCTCCAAATCTAAATCATCCTTCCGAAGAGCGACAATGATTGTGCAAGAACTTGCCCTATCAATCGGTCTTTGTCAAAAAAAAAAAAAGAGCTCGATGGGGTGAAAACCGAAAAGGTGCCTCAGGGAAAAGTTACAGCAGCTCTTGGAATGAAAACCTGTATTGGGCAGTCCAGGCAAAATTTAGAGCACTTCCAAATTCATAAATCGTAGGAACAGAAGGGTAGAATCTCTCCACTAGTTCCCCACAGGAATCTTTACAGCATTTCCCCAGCAGGATCCTCCACATTACTTCCTAGCAGAACATTTACAAAGGACACTATGATCCTTTTCCCCAGCATTGTCATGCATCCCCAGCAATCATCTCATTTCCCCAATAGCCCTCATATATCTTCAACAAGGAGAAGCTTTGTGCAAAGAGCGTCTTCTACCAGCCAGGGGTAAAGCATACCTTCCCTGGTAGAAAGGAGAGGCATCAATGCTAAACAAACAACAAGAAATGCGTCCTTTAGGATCCATGTGCATATTCATCATCATGCATACATATACAACATACACAGAACATTCATCCCCAGCTAGTCTTCATTCTTGATCGAAGGGGCAAAAATTTTTATTCAAAATCTCTCGATCAAGGAATGAAGACTCGCTATTGCAAATACAGGAATTTTTCATCACTGTCTCGGACATGGATAGATCCCTAGTAGATCCACCTCGGGTAACATAGACCCGGTATCGGCCCAGATCAGCTTCATTCCACTTCCCTAGCAGATCCGCCTCAGGTAATATAGACCTGGTATCGGCCTAGATCGGCTTCATTCCACTTCCCCAGCAGATCCGCCTCAGGTAACATAGACCGGGTATCGGATTATTTCACCATCAACTTCGCCTCGGGTAACCTATACCCAGTATCGGCTTATTTCATTATCAACTTCGCCTCGGGTAACCTAGACCCGGTATCAGCTTATTTCACTATCAACTTCGCCTCGGGTAACCTAGACCTGGTATCGGCTTATTTCACCATCAACTTCGCCTTCGGTAACCTAGACCTAGTATCGGCTTATTTCACCATCAAATTCGCCTCGGGTAACCTAGACCTGGTATCGGCTTATTTCACCATCAACTTCGCCTCGGGTAACCTAGACCTGGTGTCAGCTTATTTCACCATCAACTTCGCCTCGGGTAACCTAGACCTGGTATCGGCTTATTTCATCATCAACCTCGCCTTGGATAACCCAGACCTGGTATTGGCTTATTTCAGATTCATCATTTCAGCAGATCTGCCTCGGATATATGTAGATCCGGTATCGGCCCAGATTAGTTGTGTTTTCTTTCCTGTGTCTGTGGTGCTTCAATACGCTCTCTCAAATTCATCACCTCAGGTATTTTAGACCTAGCATCGGGTGTCGAATTTGATCACGTGAGGGGCAGCTCTAAGCGCTGGAATTTTCCAGACTTAAAAAAAAGTGCCACGACTGTCATTACAGTCATGGGGCTATATTACAGTCGTACAACTGTATTAGCGGAGCAGGTATAGCAGCCCATACCTCAAGAATTAAAAAAATGGGAGATGATTGGAGAGTAATTAATGCTCGGATTTTGCAGCAAGAATGCAGGAATAAAAGGGAAGAAGAGAGGAAGAAGAAAAGACTTTTGGCTCTTGAAAATTTGGCAGAAAATTGGGAGAGAAATTGCTAGAGAAAAAAAAGAGAAAAAGGAGAGGAAAAGAAAATCCAACACAAAGCTCAATCTTTTCCTCCTCTTTATCTTTTGATTCTTAAGGGTTAAAGTTTAAAACTTGATAGAAATCATAGGTTAATAACTTGACACTTAAAACTCAATCAATTTCAGACCTTAAAACAATCAGAATCCATGACATTTTGGGAGATTTTGGACTTGAGTTTGGAACCTTAGCTTAAAGGGAAAAGAAGCAATTTGGAGGTGATTGGGGCGTTTCCAGCAGTCAATCCTATGGTGGATCAGCACCACAAAGGTAAACATAATTCAAACCTTCATCTTGCTGCTTTTTCTGGGTGATTTGGTGTGTTTTTGTGAATAAAAACCCAATTTTTGGGCTTTCCGTTTCTGGAAATCAAAAACAGTTGTATGACTGTTCTTGTAGTGAAGAACAGTCGTACGACTGTAACTGTAATTACAGTCATACGAATGTTCTTGATTTCCTGTGGCTTTTAGTTTTATTTGAATAAAATTTTACCGATTTTCTGTAATTGGAGGGATTACAGTCGCATGACTGTAATTACAGTCGTACAACTTTAGTTACAGTCGCACGACTGTAACTTCCGTCCAAGGGCAGAATTTCTAGTTTAACCCATAAAAATTCCTAAAAGTCATAAAAATTCAGAAAAATCAGAAAATAATAAAAAATGAATTTTGTTGTGTGCATTCACGATCCTGGATTTAATTTTCAGTATAATTGCATTTAGAACAATGCAACGACGGAGATCCGAATCTCCCGAAAACCGACCAACCTCACATGTTAAATTAAAGTAAACCGGAAAAAGAAAATGTTTTCAAAAATGATTTTCTCACAAAACAAAATATAGGGACGTTTCAAAATTGTTTTCCAGGTCTAATCGGGCCGGCTAGCCGAGCCGACCCCGTTATCCCCCAATTGCATGCCCCCGAAGTCCTTAAAATTCCATTTTGTCCTACTTGAGTCCTATTTGCGGTGTGCTATAAATTGTGCTAACTGTCTATTTTGCAGCTTTTAATTTATTTTTATTTTTCACTTTGGATGGAATTAATAGATTAATCCGTGTATTTTAGGCGATTGTATTTTTTTAGATCATCTTGTATTTTAGGTGTTTGTAAGGTGAGGTTGAGAGTTTTTATTTTTATCCAATTGGGTTATAATAAGATATTTATCTATCATTTTATTTTGACTTGTGTGTACGCTGTGTGTTTTAATTTAATAAAAATGAATGTTAGAATTATAAAATACCATCAAAGAACATTGGCCAATTTTATTTTGATTAGACACGAAATAGGGGACTTGTTCGGACCTAGATCTCTGGATAGTGTAGTGGCCTTTCGTCCGGTTCAACTACATTGAAATTTCCCGGTTGAACTAAGACGGGTGGCGACTCCTACACTATTTATCGAGACTTAGGTCTCGGTTCTTTTATGAAATAATTAATTTTCCAGAAATGAATTTCATTATAAAAACCCCACACGAGGGAGGGTTGCCCGATATCGAGGCTCCCTTCCGAGAGAGTCCACGTTCCGTCGAAAACACTGTCCACTCATAGCAACAGCTAAGCTATTCTCAGAACATGGCATCGAACATCATAGGTCTTCTCCATACAGACCACAAGCTAATGGTGCAGTGGAGGAGGCTAATAAGTCGATAAAGAAGATCTTATAAAAAATGGTAACCACCTCCAGTGACTGCGCTGACAAATTGCCATATGCTCTTTAGGGTTACAGAACTAGGTTAGGACACCAACCGGCGAAACTCCTTACGCCTTGGTATATGGGATGGAAGCAGTGTTGCCAGTGGAAATGGAACTCAAATCACTCAGAATAGCCTTTGAAGCTCAGCTACTAGAAACAGAATGGGTTCAAGCTAAATATGAGCAGTTGGCAGCATTAGATGAAAAACGGTTGGAAGCACTAGATCATCTGCAGATGTATCAACGCAGAATGGCCAGAGCTTATAATCAAAATGTGAAGTATCCCAGACAGCAGCTAAAGGTCGGGGATCTGGTTCTGAAATATTTAAGGCCTACAAATGGGGACACCCGCGGGAAATTCAGACCGAATTAGGACGGCCCTTATGTTGTGAAGACAGTGCTTTCAAAGGGTGGTGTAAGCATCGCAAACATGGATAGGAATGAATTTGCAAACCCTGTCAACCAAGACCACTTGAAGCCTTACTATGTTTAAAAAAAAAGAAAAAGAAAAAAAAAGTCTGCTAGGTTGAAAACTGGAAAAGGGCGGCCTAGGCAAAAATCAGGACAGGAGCAAAAATAATCAGTCGGAAAATCCGCAAGGGACGACTGGTGACGGATTCTGGTTCTGTGTGGGATGTATACCATTTTGGGAACCAACCTTTTCAAATGTATTCATATTAATTTCATCAATAAAGTGTGATCTTTTGTTTAAATATGTTCGCATAGTTATATCATAATGCATAAACAAAGTTATCTCGCCTAAACATCCATTTAAAGAAAGCACTTTGCATTTAATTGGTTAAAAGACTCGCATTACTTTAACAAACAAATGTGTCAAATACATGGAATCTGTAATCTTTTCTCGTCCCCCAAATCTCGCTCATCATTTCTTGAGGTGGCTAGAAATTTCGAAACAAACCCAAATCCAAATGGCACGGGACCAAAAAAAAAAAAAAAAAGAGAGCTCGCTAAGGTGAAAACCGAAAAGGCACCTTAGGCAAAAGTTAGAGCAACTCGCTGAGCTAAAAACCCATGCCGGGCAGTTTAGGGAAAATTTAGAGTATTTCCAAACTCACCACTCCTAGGTATAGAAAGATGAGACACTTTCGTCATTCCCCAGCGGAGACACTTTCATCCCCCAACGGAGATCCCTTCCACCATTCCTCAGTAGAAACTCTTCCACTATTCTCCAGCGTGGTCCTTTGCACTATCCCCAGCAGAACCATCACAAAGAACATGACCACTTTCCCCCCAGTAGTCATCAGACTTCCTTAACAGCCATTACATGTCCTCATATATCCCCAGCAGATGTGCAAGAGTCACATCACATAAAGAAAATGCTCCCCAGCTAGATCAGTCCTAAGTGTGATATGCTTTCCCTAGTCAAAGGCACGACTCGATATCCCCAGCAAGAGCATAGCATTTCAATGCCAGACAAATAGCAGGGGTTGCATCTCCCAGAGTCCATTCTCATATGCATACATTGCAACATGGACACACAAGCATTCAAAACACGTACATAAACACACATACATGCATCAGGATCCATCCAAGTACAGGTACCCACCACCATCGTCAGACCGTCCCAAATCAAGATCGTTCCTGAAACAGAAATAGTCCAATAGAGGGGCATCCATTAGGTCTCAAAAGACAAGTTAGAGTTGGGCGGACCCAAGCCTCAGCATCTCAAGCATCCAGGGGCAAGTCAATCAAATCGTATTTATTCTTAATCAAAAGGGCAAAAATTTTTGTTCTGAAATTATCAATCAAGGAATAAATACGCATCACCTATACAACTTTAGAAATCCTCAGGAATCCAGCAGATCCACCTCAGGTAACCTAGACCCGGTATCTGTCCAGATCGGCTTCATCAACTTTGCCTCGGGTAACCTAGATCTGGTATCAGCTTATTTCTGTAGCAGATCCACCTCAGGTAACCTAGACCCATTATCGGTCTAGATCAGCTTCATCAACTTTGCTTCGGGTAACCTAGACCCTGTATCGGCTTATTTCTATAGCGGATCCACCTCGGGTAACCCAGACCCGGTATCGGTCCAAATCAGCTTCATCAACTTTGCCTCGGGTAACCTCGACTCGGTATCATTTATTTCCTCAGTAGATCCGTCATGGGTAACCTAAACCCAGTGTCAGGCTCAGATTTGCTTCCACCTCAAAACTCCAGCAGATCTGCCGTGGGTAACCTAAACCCAATATCAGGCTCAAATTTGCTTCTATCTCAAATTCAGTAAGTCCGCCACCGGTAACCTAAACCCGATGTCAGGCTTAGATTTGCTTCCATCTCAACTTCAGCAAATCCATCGCGGGTAACCTAAACCCCGTGTCAGGCTCAAATTTGCTTCCATCTCAAATTCAGCAAGTTCGCCGCGGGTAACCTAAACCCAGTGTCAGGCTCAGATTTGCTTCCACCCTGAACTCCAACAAATCCGTCGCAGGTAACCTAAACTGATGTCAAGCTCATATTTGCTTCTTTCTCAAATTCAGCAAGTCCACCGCAAGTAACTTAAACCCATTGTCAGGCTCAGATTTTCTTCCACCTTGAACTTCAGCAGATCCGTCGCGGTTAACATAAATCCGGTGTCAGGCCCAGATTTGCTTCAACCTTAAAATCCAGCAGATCCGTCGTAGGTAACCTAAACCTGGTGTCAGACCCAGATTTGCTTCCATCTCAACTTTAGCAGATCCACCGCGGGTGACATAAACCTGACGTCAGGATTAGATCAGCTTCCAACTCAACTTCAGCAGATCCACCGTGGGTAACCTAAACCCGATGTCATGCTCAGATTTGCTTCTATCTCAAATTCAGTAAGTCCGCCATGGGTAACCTAAACCCGGGGTCAGGCTCAGATTTGCTTCCATCTCAACTTCAGTAAACCCGTCACGGGTAACCTAAACCCGGTGTCAGGCTCAGATTTGCTTCCATCTCAACTTCAACAGATCCGTCATGGGTAACCTAAACCTGATGTTAGGCTTATATTTGCTTCCACCTCAAAACTTTAGCAGATCAATCACGAGTAACCTAATCCCATTGTTAGGCTCAGATTTGCTTCCACCCCGAACTTTAGTAGATCTGTCGCGGGTAACATAAACCCGAAGTTAGGCCCAGATTAGCTGCAACTCAGGTATGTCTTTCTTTCGTTCCACTTACGGTGCTTCAATTCACGTTCTCAAATTCCCCTCAAGTAACCCAGACCGGGTATTGGGTATTGAATTTGATCACCCGAGGGGTAGCTGTAAGCGCCTGGTTTTCCTGACCTTTATGATGAGAATTCCTGTATTACCTGTGGAACAGACTGACTTGAATCGGACTTGAAAATGACCGAAATGTCACCCGGAGTGTCTAAAACGTCCTGAAAACCAAACTATCTGAGATCCAAAATCCCCAAAAAGGTCTCTTGAGTGGTTTCTAGGGTTTAGGGTGCGCATCCAATTTTTGAAATTTTGCCCCGGCTCTTGCTAGAGCTGCACAACTCTCGCCTTTTTAAGCTATAGCTAGGCCGCTCTAGACTAGAGCTGAACGGCTTTAGTGGATGAACCAAGTTGCTCTGCGAAGCAGAGCAACTTGGCTCCATAGGAGAGAAATGGGGCAAAATCAGATAGTCAGGCGGCCATTTAATGTTTGAAATGATGAGGAGACGAGAGTATAAAAAGAAAAGCAAAAATCAAATCAAAGGAGGTTAAGTCTTGGGTAGAAAAGAAAGATTTAAAAAATCAAACAGAGAAAAGGAGAGACAGAGAGAAGAAGAGAGATAGAGACCGAGATATTCTAAGCCAAAGGAGAGCCCAAAAACACAAAGGCTAAGACTTAAAACCAATCCTAAAACATAAAGAACAAGTTCTACAAACTTTACATATTGGTTTGGGATCATCTCGGATATGTTTCGGGTTGTTTTGGATCGAATTTCAGTTTTTGGCCGGTTGAGCTTCTAGGACAAATTTCCAAGCTTTCAATCCGTTTCTTGATGTTCAATGAATCGAAACAAAATCAAGGTAAACTCTGAGAGGCCTTGAACCTATTTGCATTGTCTTTTCTGTGCGTTTTCTTCATTTTTGCAGATTTCGGAACCGGACTTTCCCAAATAGAGCCGGGCGGCTGTGTTCCGCCTGGCTCTGTTCTATAAAGACAGATTTTTGAATCATCCCCGATTGCCTGAAAATAGTCCATTTTCCATTTTGTGCACTCTGTTATGATCAATTTCAGCCCAAATTCATCCGTATGTTTTAAAATTTTGGTTTTTGGATATCTGCATGTACAGATATTCAGGTTTTTGGTTTTCCCGGGGTTTTATTTTCTGAGTTTCGGGGTTAGTTTATCCGAATTAGATCTATAGTTCAGCATTAGCGGAGCCCCAAATCCTATAAATTCCCGAAAAATATTGAAAACAAGCAAAACGATATTTTCACAAATGTTTTTGGTGTGTTTATTGCATTTTGGACCCTAGATGGATGTTGAATTTAGGAACCTGCACGAACAGAACCCTGGATTTCGGAATAACAGACCCACAAAAAAAAAAAGGAAATTTGCATGTAACCGAGCCAATTGTTTTCAGAAAAAAAAAGATTTTGCAACACAAAAATTACAGGGCATTTCAAAACCGTTTTCCAGGTCTAACCGGTTCGACCAATTGGGTCAACCGGTTACCCCCTAAATGCATGCCCCCATTTCCTAAATTCCCAATTCTGTCCTATTTGAGTCCTATTTGTGTGTGCAATATAAATTGTGCTAACCGTCTGTTATGTAGCTTTTCTTTTTATTTTATTTTCGCTGTAATTAATAGATTATCCCGTGTATTCTAGGCGGTTGTAATTTTTAGATCCTCGTGTACTTAGGCGATTGTAAAGTGAGGACAAGAGTTTTCCATTTTTATTCGATTTGATTATATAATTGGCCTCTACTATCTTCTTGTATATTTTGGATGTATGTTTTATTTTTCTACAATTTATTTTCTGCATTTTGCTTTAGCACTGGTTGAAATAAATAAACAAATTGGGGTTAGAGAAAGATAATAAAGCAAATTAAATATGGCAATATAAACTGTAAAGTGAAAGCAGGCTAGAGGTTAAAGTAAGTCACTTGCCTGAACCCTAAATCTCTAGATTAGGTACAGTAGTATGTCCTCAGTAGGGAGCTGTACTGAAATTTCCCGGATGAGCTGATCCAGGTGGCGACTCTATCACTGATCTCGGGATTTAACGAGGTATTTAAGTTAAAACGGGAAAATGTTTTCTACAAAGGAATTTTCAAACCAAAACAAATCCATGATTTTTTCCAAGATAATCAAAACCTGTTTTTTTCCAAACAAAAATCAAAACAGACAAAAGCATTTTCCCCGGTTTGCTTCGTAGTGTTCCACTTTTCTTTCTTTTCTTTGTAAAAAGGTCATCTGCTCACACAACCTTAAGGCTATCTTGGCATGTTGCATACATACCACTTTGGTCTTGAATTGGGACAAATGTCACTTTATGGTCAATGAAGGAATTATTCTTGGCCATAAATTTTCTAAAAAAGGAGTCAATGTATATCAACCAAAGGTGGAGGTAATTGTAAAGTTTGTAGTTTCCTTGGCCATGTAGGCTTCTATCAATTGTTCCTTAAAGATTTCTCTAAGATAGCATAACACTCTCTTATCTTCTTCACAGAGATGTAGATTTTAAATTTGATTTAGCTTACTGAAAGACTTTTGAGGGGATGAAAAATAAATTGATCAACACTCCCATACTGATTGCTCCCGAGCTACCTTTTAAACTTATGTGTGATGCCAATGACACTTCCATAGTCGTTGTCCTTGGTCAAAGGTTAGATAAACATTTTTGGCCTCTCTATTATACTAGTAAAACACTCACTGATGCTTAGTTGAATTATACCACCATTGAAAAAGAACTACTTGTTATGGTATATGCTTTTAATAAATTTAGATCATATCTTATGCTTTCTAAGGTTACTATTTTTACAGATCACGCAACCTTAAAGTACTTGTTTATGAAGAAGGATGCAAAACCAAGACTTATTTAATGGCTCTTGTTATTACGAGAATTTGATCTTAAAATTAAAGATAAGAAAGGCACTAAAAAAGTAGATGCTAATCATTTATCAAGAATCCAAGAAAGCAGCCTAGGAGAGCAACCTGAGGTTTGTCAAATCATTCCCGGATGAAAAATTGTTGATGGTAAACTCTTTCCCTAGGTATGCTGACATTGAAAACTACCTTGCTTGTGGAAAAACACCCACACATCTCTCTTTTTACCAAAGTAAAAAATTCTTTGTTGATATTAAATACAATTTTTAAGAAGAACCATTTTTATTTAAGCTTTATGCAGTTCAAATTGTTGGGCTTCATCATCGAAAAAATAACGTGGTGCACCAGAATTACACCATTTAAAATTTTCCTATAATCCACCTGTCGTGTCCAATTACCATTGATTGAAACAAAAAAAAATTTGAATAAAGAGAGATTAAACTCACCGGATTCGTCTCTTCCAGAGACTGCTACAGAATCAATTCTTTAAGCGATCTCCAAAGTCCGATGCGCGATCAACTGTCAAGCGGAAACTGGTGCTAGCCGAAGAGCGAAGGAACAGAGGAACTATTGCTGGAAATTTCGACTAAGGGGCTGCTGTTTTTGGGGCCGAAAATGTCCTTGCAATTCTAGGGTTAGGGTTGATTTTTTTCTATTTAAGTGTGCCCTTCTATGGACTCCTTGTCTAATTGGGTTCTAATTAGGTTAATTAAATCCAAGCCCACTAGGATTATAATTACATAAATAAACTTTAATTAAAAAGTTTATACTATGTAATTTAATTCCATTTGGCTAAATTTAGTTACCCCTAAATAAAATTAAATCACACTTAATTAAATACATTACATATATTTAATTTTCTTATTTAGGAAAATAATTTAATTAATTGTTTACTTTATGTAATTCAATTAATTGATAAATTAATTAATTACATTATGTAAACTTATTAATTAAATAAAATCAATTCAATATTAATTAATTACCTTGACACCAAATGTCAACTAATTAATTAACGCATTCCTTCCAATGTACATTACATGTACAATTTCTATAAGTTCCGACTCAGTTGATCTATGTGTACTATCCTATGGGTCTGTCTTTATATTGGCAGTAGGTCCAAAGCCGACAGATTGTAAGTGGGTTCTAGCAAACCGTTATAGGCCCCAATTAAGACAGAGATACAACAGTCTTTAGAAGACACTCACCCGATAGTAATCTCACAATGTCCTTTGCCAAATGACATCGATATGAATAAAAAAGAGGCACGGTGTCCGTCATCGTCTTCTTCTATTTATTATATTTCTCGATCTTACTAATTAATCAAATAAGCAACTGACTTATTTGGGTATGGCTATACACTTATCAGTCCCACTCATCAAATGGCCAGTGGTATCATCTCGGTGTTACCCGAGTGGCAATTCCATCACTTCATCATCAATATCAATATGTTCACCAGTCCACCCAATCATACCCTTATTTAGCATCCTTTTACAGACTTGCTAGGCATATTTCAAAGTGAACCAGATTCCATATTGATACTATAATGAAATCTGGTCTGAGGATAAAAGAGACCTACTCAAGAAAGACCTATGATGCGACAAGCATGTGGTTTTCTTATATGGATCAATCTAGTGCAACGTCAACAACATGTACCTATATTCATGACTAACTATACAAGTAATATGGCTAGTTAAGAACTACAATACAATCATCGAATATACAAGTCTGTGATTCTATTCATTCCCACGATTAGAATAGACTTGGGATATGTTTTATGATTATCAATTAATAGATACTCTATTCATTTTATAGCACAAGATATAAATGAAATAGATTATTGCCTTTATTAATGTAACACAAATGATGTATACATATATAGAGTCTTAATGTACAATACAAAATACAAGAATACAATGCCCTAGAACTAGGGCACACAAACACAAATGATACGAAGATGTGTTTCCCATGAAGAAGTAGGTGCAATCTTCATAATTTGCCACACCAGAGAGGCTGGAGGTCACTTTGGTACCCACTCACACACCCTCAAAAGTGTTGGAATCTAAGTTATATTGGCCTAGGATCTTCAAAGATGCCTAAAGGTTTGTTATGCAGTGTGATGAATGTCAACGCACAAGTGATATCTCTGCTAGAAATGCTATGCCCTTGGAAAACATTGTTGTTTGTGATGTCTTTGATGTATGGGGTATTGATTTTATAGGACCTTTCTCCAAGTTCTCATAGGAACAAGTACATTTTAGTTGATTATGTAATTGAATAGGTTAAAGAAATTGCTAGTCCAACCAATGATGCACGTGTTGGTGTGCCTCACGTAATCATTAGTGATCAAGGCACTCAATTTTGTGACCCTCAATTTGAGAGTTTGCTTAAGAAGTGTGCTGTCACATATAAAGTTGTTACTCCTTACCATCCATAAACCAGTGGATAAGCTGAGACTTCTATTAGAGAATCAAGCACATACTTGAGAAAACAATACGCAACTCTAGAAGAGATTGGTCATGCAAGCTCGACAATGCTCTATGGGCTTGCTGTACTGCCTATAAAACACCTATTATGATGTCTCCTTCTAAAATTCTTTATGGCTCCTTCTAAAATTCTCTATGGCAAAGCTCCACTTACTGGTTGAACTTGAATTCAAAGCACTGTGAGCTTTAACTTTGTTAAATTTTAATAGGTAAGCTAACGAAGAACAATGGAAACTATAGTTGAATGGACTAGATGAGTTCAGATTGTTTATGTTTGAAAATTCCACGTTTGAGCGGATGACCTGAAATGAGAAACAGACGAGGCGAAGCAAACCCGAGGGTTTTCAAAAACTAGGTTCTCGTGATGTTTTGGAAAAAGTGGGTTTTTGTTTATATTGCTTTAGGGAAAATCATTTGTTTGTTTTAGAAATTCTTTTTATAGAAAACATTTTCCCATTTTATTACTTAAAGACCTCGAAACCTAAATTTTGAGATCAGTGATAGAGTCGCCACCCGTATCAGCTCATCCAGGAAATTCCGGTACAACTCCCTACCGAGCATAGACTACTGTACCTAATCCAGAGATTTAGGGTTCGGGCAACTTACCTACTTAACCTCAAGCTTGTATTTAGTTTATAATTTATATTGCCATATTTATTCAATTTATTATCTTTTCCCTACCCAATTAAGTTTATTTTATTAGCCCGTGCTCAAGCAAATGAAAGAAATACATTGCAGAAAAATAAAAGAATAATAGAGGTCGTTTATACAACCAGATCATACAAAAATAAAAAGCTCTCGTCCTCACATTACAAATGCCTAAGTACACGAGATCTAAAAATTACAACTGCCTAATTTACACGGGAATCTATTAAATACAACTAAAATAATAAAAATAAATGCTGCAGAATAGAATGGTTAGCATAGTTTATATTATGAACACAGATAAGACTCACAACAGGACAGAATTGGGATTTTTAGGAGCAGGGGCATGCACTCAGGGGGTAACTGGGTCGATCCAACCAGACGGATCGGTTAGACCCGGAAAATGATTTTGAAACGCCCTGTAATTTTTGTGCTGAAAAACAATTTTTGGAAACCATTTGGCTCGGTTTCATGTAAATTTCCACTTTTGTGGGTCTGTTATCTCGGAACTCGGGTAATGATATCCATATGGGTCGTTCCGTGATTCTATCTTTTCTGAAAATTACAGCCACACGGCTGAAAAATAGAGCCGAGCGGCTCTGGTTAGAGTCGGACGGTTGTAATACCCGGACCTAAAATCGGTTTCTCATTTTTTGAAAAATCATTATTTTGTTCGTTTTCAGTGGTTCCCGAAGATTTTATAGAGTTCGGGGGTCCGCTGATGCTGGACTACGGATCCGAATCGGATCGAACAACCCCAAAATCAAAAAAAAAAAAACCCGAGAAAAAAAAAATAATATCCATATGCATAGAAATCTGAAAACCGAGGCTAAAATAATGTATGAATATTTTTGGACCGAAAAATATCACAACAGAATGCATAAAATGGAAAACGAACTATTTTCGGTCGATCGGGACAAATCGGGAATCTGTCCCTGAAGGATAGAGCCGTGCGGCTCTGAGTACCATAGTCGCCCGGCTCTATTCATGCTGAACATAGCCGTGCGGCTGTGTTCATGAAGAACACAGCCGTACGACTATGACGGGTTGAAGCCATTTTTCGAAAAATGCAAAACAAAGAAAAACATACAAAGAAGGCAATGCAAACAGGTTTAAGGCCTCTCAGAGTTTACCTTGATGCTGTTCCATTGTACTGGATACGCAGGAACCGATTGAAAGCTTGGAATTGGTGCTGGAAGCTCAACCGGCTGAAAACTGCAAAATCCAAAACAACCCAAAATCAACTCGAAATGGTCCCGAATCGTTGAGCAAAGGTTGTAGAACTTGCCTGTAATGTCTTAAGATTGATTTAGGGCTTTAACTTTGGTGTTTTTGATTCACCTTCTTTGCTTATGATATTCGGTTTCTCCTTCTCTTTTTCTCTGCTTTCTTTTATCCCTTTTCTTCGAAATATGTTTTCTCTCACTTAAGATTCAAAAATCCTCCCTTCTCTAATATGATTTTTTTCCTTTCATTTATATCTCCTCTCACATATCATTTCACTTCATTAAATGGCCGTCTGACTTTCTGATTTTGCACCTAAAATCTCTTTCTGTCAAGCCAAGTTGCTCTGCTTTACAGAGCAACTTGGTTTACCCACTAGAGCCGGGGCAAAATTACAAAAATCAGACGCGCGCTTTAAACCCTAGAAAATCATTCGGGAGACCTTGTTGGGGGTTTCAGATAATGGATAGCTCAGTTTCCAAGACGTTTGAGATACTCCAGGCAATATTCTGGTTGCTTTCGAGCCCGATTCAAATCTGTCTACTCCACAGGTAACATATGAATTCTCATCATAGAGGTCGGGAAAACCCGTGCTCACAGGCTGCCCCTCGCGAGACCAAAGTCGGCTCATGGTCGACTATGAAGCCTAAAACAAGTTTGGTCTTGCAATTGGGAGCACGGTGAGAAAGGATAAGAAAATGCACCTGATGCCCCTCGTTAAGGGTTCTAGTTCAGTCTCGACCCGACTCAATGTGGTGGAGTGTGCCTGTGATATCGACTCACTGTGGTGGAGTGTGCCCGTGATATCGACTCGCTGTGGTGGAGTGTGCCCGTGATATCAACTCGCTGTGGTGGAGTGTGCCCATGATATTTTAATTCTTCTCCACGTGGTGGAGTACCGAATAAGGCTATGTTCTCTGTATGGTGGAGCACCCGAACAAGACTGATTTTCTCCGTGCGGTGGAGTGCCCGAACAAAGCTACTTTCTCTGTGTGGTGGAGTAACCGAACAAGAATGATTTTCTGATGTGAATCGAGATAGCATGATCTTTGGTTTAACTTGTCTAATCAGTTTGGTTGATGCAAAGAATAATAACATCCTTTCAAATGCTGATTTATAGAGGATTCGGTGCAAAATGAAGCTTAACAGTTTATTTGTGAGGAATGTACGAGCCCATTAGGAATCTTCTGGGCCTAATTAGACTTCTACGTATGAGCTAAGGACAATTAAGTGTTAGCACTTAAGGCACCCTTAGGGAATAAATATGGATTTCGAATTGGGCTTAGGTATCCATATTTAATTGTTATTTTTTTCAATAAGTGAGTTGTTTTGGGCTTAAAAATCAGCCCATAAACAACCCTCAAGAGGGAATTTCGTTTTTCATCCTTATTGCATAAGGATTAGTTTTAACTTTTCCTTATTTGTTTTTATTTAAGCTTTCCTAGTCCGACAAGGATTTGTTTTCCTTTTCAGTTTAGGGTTAGGTTTAAGTTTTCTATTTAAACACTAATGTAATAGTGAAAGATGATACATGAAATTTAATACAATTCAGATTTTTCTCTCTTTGTTGAGATTCCAGCCCGGGGCTAATTTTTAATTTTGTGAGTTTGTGAGATCGAGTTCTTCATTCTTACAATTTTATCTTGATTATGAATAAGTATTGTGGTAAGGTACTTGTGAATCATCCAACATTTAGGTTCTAAGATTGCTTAATCGAAGGTGTCAGGTTTGAATCCCTTTTATTGTCGCTTAAACACCTTAGGATTGGTTTGCTATCACCAATCTTTGTTTCGTTTTTGTGAGTTCAACCTTGATTGATAGACTTGGAAAATTTATTAAAGTTGATTTTGGCTTTCTCATAGCTGATATCACATCAATTGGTATCAGAGCTTTGGCTTCAATCAAGGTCTGTTAATGTTTAAAAAAAAAAAAAAAAGAAAATTCGTTTTTGCTTTTTTTCTTTTTGGTGAACCCGTATCTTTTGCACTGTTTTTACTTTTTCTATCATATCTTTGCCTATAGACCTCAGAATTATGCAATTCAAAAACCGTTGGATTCTTAAGAAAATGTTCTAAATAATGTCAGAATACTTCAAGTTTAGAATCGGTTTGGAAGTTGCGCTAAATTTGAGTCGAAATTCTATTTCTACTTTTGTTAAATTTGCTTCTAGTTGTGTCTTATAGGTTCATCTGTTGCTTTTTTTCTCTGAATCTTGTGTACTTTCTTTTTTCTATTGTCTCTTTGTGAATGTGAGCTTTCATTATTTATGAGCCATGTTCAGTTTTAATTTACATACTAGATGTGGAGTCAATGATAAGGTTTGCAGCGTGATTCTTCATAGAACTTATTTTACAAACGTTGCTAGTCTCACTTTGGTAGAGAAATTAAATTTGCCTCTTATTGACCATCCAAAGCCATATATCTTGCCATCATTAAATAAATGTGATATTGAAATAAATAAGCAAGTTGTGGTAAAATTCTCCATTGGTCGGTTCAAAGATGAAATATTATGTGATGTTCATCCTATGGAAGATTGTCATCTATTGCTTGGCTGCCCATGGAAGTTCATAAAGATGTTATCTTTGATGGTGAGAAGAATTGTTATTCACTTAAATCAGAAGGACGTATGTACAAGATTCTTCCATTATGTGATGAAGAAGCTTATAAAGACATGTTGTATTTGCACAAGCAACAGCAAAAGAAAGCTAAGGAAGAGCTTCCTTGCAATGTTGATGCTGAATCTAAAGTGAATAAAGAGGTGAAAGATATTGGTGATCATGAAGGATGTGATGGTGACAAAACTAAAGCTTGTGTTGTTGCAGAGGCTGAACTTATTGAACATCTTGTCCACAAAGATGCACAACCTGATAGAGAAAAGATTGGAGCTAATATTATGGTGAAACATGGAGAACATGAAGTTCAGCATGTTGGAAAGCTTGTGAATGAAGTGGGAGATAATTACCTCTTAGAAAAAATTGACATGATTTCAACTAACATACTTGATAATTGTTTGTCTATTGTTTCTTTTCATGATTTTTAGGATATAATTCTTCCATATGATCTGAACATACAAGATTCGAGGATGAATCTTTTCGAAGAAAGGGAGAATGATGTGAATCGAGATACTTGATCTTTGGTTTAACTTGTCTAATCAGTTTGGTTGATGCAAAGAATAATAACATCCTTTCAAATGCTGATTTTTGGAGGATTCGGTGCAAAATAAAGATTAATAGTTTATTTGTGAGGAATGTACGAGCCTAATAGGAATCTTCTGGGCCTAATTAGACTTCTACGTATGAGCTAAGGACAATTAAGTGTTCCTTAGGGAATATGTATGAATTTCGAATTGGGCTTAGGTATCCATATTTAATTGTTATTTTTTTCAATAAGTGAGTTGTTTTGGGCTTAAAAATCAGCCCATAAACAACCCTCAAAAGGGAATTTCGTTTTTTATCCTTATTGCATAAGGATTAGTTTTAAGTTTTCCTTATTTGTTTTTATTTAAGCTTTCCTAGTCCGATAAGGATTTTTTTTTCTTTTCAGTTTAGGGTTAGGTTTAAGTTTTCTATTTAAACACCAATGTAATAGTGAAAGATGATACATGAAATTTAATACAATTCAGATTTTTCTCTCTTTGTTGAGATTCCAGCCCAGGGCTGATTTTTAATTTTGTGAGTTTGTGAGATCGAGTTTTTCATTCATACAATTTTATCTTGATTATGAACAAGTATTGTGGTAAGGTACTTGTGAATCATCCAACATTCAAGTTCTAAGATTGCTTAATCGAAGGTGTCAGGTTTGAATCCCTTCCATTGTCGCTTAAACAGCTTAGGATTGGTTTGCTATCACTAATCTTTGTTTCATTTTTGTGAGTTCAACCTTGATTGATAGACTTGGGAAATTTATTAAAGTTGATTTCGGCTTTCTCACAGCCGATATCACATCATTTTCTCCATGTGGTGGAGCACCCGAACAAAGCTTCTTTGTCTATGTGGTGGAGTACCCGAACAAGAATGATTTTCTCCGTGTGGTGGAGTACCCGAACAAAGCTACTTTCTCTGTATGGTGGAGTACCTGAACATGAATGATTTTTCCATGTGGTGGAGTAGACCGTTGAATTTAACACTGTGGTGGAGTGTGCCCGTGATATCGACTCACTGTGGTGGAGTGTACGCGTGATATCAACTCGATGTGGTGGAGTGTGCCCATGATATTGACTCCCTATGATGGAGTGTGCCCATGTTATCGACTCGCTGGAGTGGAGTGTGCCCGTGATATTTTAATTCTTCTCCGTGTGGTGGAGTACCGAATAAGGCTATCTTCTCCGTGTGGTGTAGCACCCGAACAAGACTGATTTTCTCCGTGTGGTGGAGAGCCCGAACAAAGCTACTTTCTCCGTATGGTGGAGTACTCAAACAAGAATGATTTTCTCTGTGTGGTGGAGCACCCGAACAAAGCTACTTTCTCTGTATGGTGGAGTACCCAAACAAGAATGATTTTCTCCATATGGTGGAGTACCCGAACAAAGCTACTTTCTCCGTGTGGTGGAGCACCTAAACAAGAATGATTTTCTCCATGTGGTGGAGTAGACCATTGAAGTTAAGTCGAAAGCGCATATTTATTCCTTGATCCATAATTTTGGAAACAAAAATTTTTACCCCTTCGATCAAGAATAAACACGACTTGATTATTTTTGCCCCTGGATATCTGCAAAAGCGAGAAATACCTTTCTCGGGATTATATTGGAATAAAGGGAAATCATGAAATAAAAAAAAAAAATGCAATACCTAGAGCTGGGCAGCTTTGTTTTGGCAAGACAGAGCTGGTGGCTCAAAGATGGAGCAGCCCGGCTCAAGGCCAGAGCTGCACAGCTCTAGCGGGTGGGGGGTGAGAAGAGAAGGGGGCGCCGGCCCCTTTCTTCTTCACCCATATATTTTTTTCTCTTCTTCTCACTTTTTTTCTGAAATTTCCCACTAGAATTCTTCTAGCCAAGATGAGGAAAATGCGAAAGGCTATTCTCCCAAACACTCCCACACAACCTTCTCCTCATGTGAGATACGTTTTACCTGAAGGGGAATTCTTTCTACCCACAACAGTGGAGGTGTGCAGATTACGGGAGACGATTCTGTATTATGGGGTTAGGAGAGATGATCCCGTACCCGTGACTCTAAAACCATCTACGCACATCGTTCAGAATCTGGTTAGTGTTTTCTTTAATTTCCTTTTTTTCTAAATTTTTTTGAATTTCTACAAAATAGACAAAATTAGGAGAAATTACATGAAATTGATGCCTGTTTAGAGTAGATTTTGCCCATAGGAGACTTAATTGATGATTTAAAGTTGATTAGAATCGATTTTAGGGTGAAAAATCACAAAACCTAGGTTTGGAAACCAAAGCCGTTGGTTTCCCGAACAGAGCCAGGCGGCTCAATGTTAGAGCCGGGCTCTGTTCTTCGCCTGGTGGCTCTGGTGAAGAACAGAGCCGGCCGGCTGTGGTTAGGGCTGGGCAGTTCTGACCACAGTCGGACGGCTCTGGTTCGACCAAAACCACATGTTCGTCTTTTAATTTTATTTTAAATGCTTCCATTCGATTTATCCATGCAATGCATAATGTAAATAACTCATAAAAAGTCCCTATTTATTATTTTGTAGACGTGGCCCCATAACCGGAGGGCCGGTTCCATATATGACACGCTGGCTTGGTATCGGAGGCTCCCTGACGAGGTGTGGGAGCTGGTTGACTTGACCAGGCTGGACCGGTTTGTCTATTCTATGTGTGAGAACGTGCCCCGAACGAGCAGGGGTCTACTGATGTCGTTCCTGGAGAGGTGGATGGATTCCACTCACACTTTTCACTTCCTGATCGGGGAATTCACCATCACACCTGAAGACTTCATGGCTATCACTGGGCTCTCTTTCGGTAGGCACTCCATAAAGTTCAATTAGACTCTAGAGCGAGGAGGCTTCAGCCCGGACCTTATCGCCATGTTGATCGGCCTGACTCCTTTGGGCAAGCGAGTCCAGGGGAGCATACTGCGAGATTATTGGCTGAGTGGGTAGAGCAACCTACCCGAGGGTTTCGCGTTCTCACCTAGGGATGTGAGACGTTTTGCTCGGGCATTTCTGTTGTATGCCTTGAGTACTCTACTTTTCTCTACGGGTCAGAGCGACCTGAACTTTGTAGTGCTCCCCTTATTGATACAGCTAGAGGCCATGGGGAGTCTGAACTGGGGATGAGCCGGGTTGGCTCAGCTGTATTATGGCCTTGACATCTGCGCCCGCGGGAGGCACCAAGAGGTGAAGGGTGCATGGATAATTCTTCACGTGAGTTACCACCCTTTTTTTTTAACATACTTTTTCATTGTGCAGATATGGGTGTATGAGTAAGCCTTTGTTCCTCAACCTAAATTGGCCATACCAGCCAATGCCGTGCTTCTTGATTTCCCAAGGCTGTAGCGACGACTGGGCTTCGGTTGAAGCGAGATGGACACCGACCCTTGGATCTGACGCTAGCTCTTGGTGAGTATGAGTTTTGAGCAGGTATTCCCCTTTTTTTTTATTGCCATATGTTTCCAGGAGATTAAAGAGCCACGGGGAATGCTGTGTGGTCCCCTGAGCTGATGGATGCTCGGAGGCTGATGCCCATATGGTTCATGATGGAGAGCCCTATCAGCTTTGAGTGGTACCTTGGGGAAAGGGTCATCGATTGGTGTGTTCACCCCCCAAGAGCACAGGATCCCGCCTCCAACTCCAATCAGACTGTTCTGGCCGCACCTGCTACAGGAGGAGGACCACCCAGATTTGTTCAAGCCCGGGAATACAGTCATGGCGAATGACGGCAACTATGTTGGGGATTAATCACACAAAACAAAATACGCAGCGGAAATAAAACGGATTAATCCCCGCCAGGGATCCATGTATTTTGCATTGAATTGGAAAGAGGGTTAAAGAATTACCTCTTAATTTTTGCAGGATTGGATACAGGAACCAAAGCAGATTCCCTCTACAGTTGATCCACACCGAGCAATTGACTCACCGCGTGCTAGCGCCGGGATCGTAGAACAGTTCTTCGAATGAGAAGGTGAAAAATCGATATTTTTCACTCTTGGCCAAAAAACAATTTCGGCTATGTCATGGAGATAATAGGGGCTGCTCATTTTTTTTCGTCCCACACATGTGTTTCTAGGGTTTTTTTTTTTATTTTTTATTATTAACTTATAATTGTAATTAAATACTATATTTAATTATAATTATAAATTAGCCCCCATAAGTTTTATTAATTCTCAATTAATATTAAACTTAGTCAATTCTCCATCATATACACATATGTATGTAAAATTAATTATATCTCCATATAATATAATTAGCATACTTTATGCTATATTAATCTTATTAATATTTACATACATACATACATATATATATATATATATATACACATATACGTAAATGTATATTATAATTAATTATATCACCATATAATATAATTATAATATACATATATATATATATAGCATACTTTATGCCATAAATATATTAATCTTATTAATATGTTCATGTGTATATACATATACATGTAAATATATATCTTTATATATATTTAATTTCTCATCAATAATAAATCATTATCTCATAATGATTTATCCCCGAATTAAGTGAATCTCATTTTGCTCTTTGTGTGTGACCCCGTAGGATCATATAAATTGGCAATGAGGAAATTACCATAATGCCCTCATAAGTCATAAGCGGACTCTAGCAAGCCATTATGACTACCCAATTCATATGATTGGTATAATCCAATAAACCTACTTATAGAATGTGTCATATTCCCTTTTGTCTCTTGATATCATGATTAATTATAAGACATGGTACACTTGTCAATCTTATATAAATTAATCATATGCTTTCTCGATCTCAAAGCGGACTGTTTAAACAAATCAATTGATACTCCTATCAATTATTTGAGCACGGCCATGCATTTAACAGTCTTACTTATCGAGGGGCCCAGTGATATCGCTCTCTTGATAGAGAGGGACAAAATCCCATATCTGTCACTCACATCCCAAGGCATGAGTCATATCGTACCCAATCACAGCCTTTATAACTACTCTGTTACAAGCAGCGTTTGACTGCGTCAAAGCACAACATGAATTCATCCCGGAATCCATGGTGACCTCAGGTCAAAGGAATCAGCTAATGACACTACTATAATCAAGATCAGTTGTGACACATGACCATGAAGTTGATCTCATAGTGGGTCTCCAGTAACATGTTCTCTAACATATTACCCGTGAGTATAATCTGTATCTGTATACACTATATTCATCTTATGAATATCCATTATCACTCACACTAGTCTTAGTTTGTTATTATTCCCATAATAACAATCGACTAGGGATATTTAGAATAACACGATTTATTCATGGATACTTATCATAAATGCTAACATACAAACATAAATGATAATATTAATCTACACTAGATTAATCTTAGAAGTCAAATTACATAATCCAATATTGGCCTTAGGGCACAATCTCCAACAATCTCCCACTTGCACTATGGCCAATCATACATGTATCTTATACCCATTGACCTACATGACTTTCATGTATTCACTTGTGCAGGAGTCTTTGTCAGTGAATTATTAATTTTCGCTTCCGTTGTAACTTTACACATTTTCACTCTCTCTTTAGAGACAGCCTCTCTAAATTAGTGAAAAAACGCCTAAGTATATGCTTGTGTCATACAAGGTTCTTACGCATTGAACTATTGTCCCTACAATAGTCTCACAGGATAAGCAATGCTTAGAACAAAACACAACATTTTGTGATGAACTTCTTCATCCAAAATTTCCTTTACATCATACGTAACAATATACTTTGACTACTATTATAGATATTTAGCTATATCGTTTTATTTTGAACCTTTCAAAATCATAACATCTCTTTTTAAGAGAATACTAGATCTCGACTGATATATTGCAACTAATTGCAATCAGTTGTATATGTGCAACTATTTACACAGTTAACATAAGCAAACTTCTTTTAAGTCTTTCTCATTGAACGCTTTCAATGCTTTGACTTAAAACAAAACATTCTTTTAGATCTATCTATATAGATTCTAATTTCAAGAATATAGGCAGCCTTGCTTAAACATTAATTGAAATTACTTTCTTAGCCAAGATTTTACTTCTTGCAAGGTAAGAATGTTATTTCAAACAAGCAATATGTCATCCACATATAGCATTAGGATGCCGATATGCTCCCACTGATCCTTTTGAAACACAAGATTCATCATCCTTTTGATAAAATCAAACCATTTGATTTCTTTATCAAAACTATGATTCCAACTATTTGATGCATGTTTCGATCCTTATGAGAATCTTTGAAAACTTGCATGCGCTATTTGAATTCTTTGGATGCTCAAAACTTTGGGTTGTGTCACGTACACATCCTCAATCATGTTTTCACGTAGGAAACAGATTTTGATATCCATTTGTCATATTTTATAATCATATTATGCGGATGTGGCAACAAGAACTCAATTTGACTTGATCATGATTAATGACGAAAAAGGATTTTATCATAGTCCTACTATGAATTTGTTCGTATCCTCATAGTCACTACTATGAACTTGTTTATAACCCCTTTTTGTCACTAGTCGTGCTTTATAAGTTTGAAGATCACCATTCATGTCGGTTTTCAATTTGAAAACTCACTTGCAACCATTGCATACGCATCTTCTAAAAGATTTATCAAAGTCTATACTTTGATTGTTAGACATGGACTTATCTTCAACCTTTTTAGCATCAAGTCACTTATTAGATTCAAAATCTAACATTGCTTCTTCATAAAAGAAGACTTATTTCATCTAGTAAAATTACATCATGATTTTGAGAAATCCATATCTCTCCTAATCATGTCGTATTCCACTAGACTTTCATTGGACTTGTGTAATTTCAACAATGATCATGAAACCATTTCCACGTTCCTCTTCAACGTTAAATGTCACTTTTGTGAATTATGAGTTTTGTAGGTGTACCTTACTCCCACTAACTCTACTAGAAATTAACTCCCTCTTCAAGGGGAAACCATTTCTAGCTACAACTACTTTGTATCCCAAAGAAACACAGGAGTAACAACTCCTACTTTCCTTTTGAGTAATCCACAATACGATATTTAAATTTAGGTGCCAACTTATTCGAAATAAGCTTTACAGCCCTAAACTTATTCAATGAAACAATTTGGGTCTCTTACCCAACCATATCTCATATGTTGATTCATGAATTGTTTTAGACGGAACAATATACACAGCTGCTTTAATGGCATATTTTTGAGAAAACGATGATCAACTTGACTTCATCATAGATTGAACTATATCTGTATAGAGTTCGACTACTCCCTTTTCGACACAACATACTTTGTGGCGTACTTGGAGGAGTCAATTGTGAGACAGTCCCACAACCCCTAAGATGATTGTCAAAATCTTGACTCAAATGTTCAGCACTTGGATCATATCTAAGTGACTTTACTATCTTGTCAAGATACTTCATACTCCTTTTACAAGCTTTTGAACATTTCAAAAGTTCCAAACTCGTGTTTCATTAGATACTCTTATCTAGTGAAAAGTTCCATGAAAGTAATGAAGTATTAGAACCTCCTTTAGCAGTTGATTTATAATTCATATACATCCACATGTATAATGCTTAATAAATCGATTGTTCTTTGACTACTTTTAGCAAAGAAAACCTTTTGCCATCTTTTACAATAAACAACATTCGCATGATTCAAGATGATTCATAATCTCATGAATCCAAAGGTCCATTCTCATGGAGTTTCGAAATGCAACTTTGCTTATGTCTCCAAGACGACACTGCCAAATGGGTTGGATCAAACTATTTGATTCGATCCTTACAGTATTTATGTTACAGATGGGCTCCACATATAAAGACAATTATGTAAATCTATATTTCATAATCATGTCTTTATAAAGTTTATAATTCACAATTATAAAATAAACAACATTTGTTTACTCAAGCCAACAAGCTCAATAGGCAACAAGAGTTCGTAACTTACATGTAAAAGTTCATAACCTTTAACCAAAGTTCATAACTTTTATGTAAAAGTTCACAACTTTTAACCAGAAGTTCATAACTTCCAAGTAACAACCTTTGCTACTCTTGCCTATTCGTATTCTACCTTTCACCTTCATAAGGTTTCTACTTAAGTTGAGATTCTTCATATTCTACTAATATGAAATCCACCACGGTATCTAATACCTTTGATATAGAAACAAAAGTAGAATAATTAATAAATACTTAAGGTAGCAGTCTTACTGCCTTTCATCTTCTCATAGTTCTCCAAACAAAGTTTGCTATTTTCATTCTAATGAACGATTCATTCTAGAAATGGCAACATCCTTCTTTTGGAGATCTCTCTATGCCAACAGCTTTGGTCTTTAAAACATGTTTCACCCAAACCTTTCGGTCTTTATGCTTTTCGACCTTCCTTTTATCCTTTTCCTTTTGAACCTTAAGCACACAATTCGAGGCGGGCTTATCCTTTATGGATAACTTAACATTCTTTTGCATCCTATGCAACTAATTCATAATTTTCTCCATGTCATTCAAATGATAGTTCATCACCAATGACTATCAATTAATGAATTCAAGATCACATCTTAATGCCTTTTGGAGGCCAATGAGAAAATGTTGCCTCAAACACTTATCTTTTCTTGCTCACTAACTGATGGAACATTTCCATTTGTGATGTATCATATATCTCAAGTAAAACTTCCACGTACGGAAGAATTGGTGGCAAGTGTAAGATAACAAAATTTAACAGAGTCCCTTCGATGCTTCAAGTAAGCATCTTTTATACTCGTGTTACAATTGCTAGTGGTTCATTGGGCAAAAGGATTATTGAGAACATATGATTCCTTTTGATTTGAGAACAATTCTCAATGTTCAATAACAATCGAGATCAAGGTAATAGCAATTATAACTATAATAAAGCGTGTAAAGATTTTAGTTAAATGCTCCCACTTAAATTATAAAACCCTTTAAAATATTTAAGTGGGTGAAGATCCAAAATCCATACTTAACCATAGCACTGCTTTGGCATGTCCCTATGATTAAATATAATTTCGGTAGGCAAAGACTCAAAATCATGCTTTAAACCATTTAAACATATTTTGGATGTGCACTTCTTTGCCAATTGCATCATTATGCAACTCTTATAATTTATGAGATGCATGATATCATATATCATATTTAATTTATATGTTACTCATCTCATCCTTGCCTCGGGCTCAAACACCTTTTTGATTAACCCTTTAGTTAAACCAATTACAACACAATGAGAATCACCTTTTCTCATATTATTGCTTCGCTAAGGTCACAACATGCGTACCCGCCCTGGCGGTATACCATGATGCGAACATAGTACTTGACAAGTGTTATACGTAATTGGGTGGCAAAAATATAAACTTCATAAGTTTATTTAGGGTTTATTAATTCCTGTGAGTCAATTGTATCATATACAATTTCATGGCATTAATATTAATCATACTTTTGTTAATATTAATTAGCATGGCATCTTATGGCATACAATTGTCTAGCATGCATATAGAATATCTAGCATGGCATCACATGGCATCTAAATAAAATAAAGCATGCATATGACTCGAACCGTGTTATGGTATGGTTTAAATCTACATTGATTTTCATAGGCCAATATGAAAATCAACAAGGTCATATCCTAGGTAGTAGCATCCATCACATGGTCATTGCACCGCCTCTTGGATCCGCCTCCACGTCTTTGCTTCCAAGCACCATCTCATGGATTTATATTTTACAAAAAATTGCAACCTATACAATTTTTGTAGTAAAATAAATTTTACATATCATAAATTGCATCCTATACAATTTTTCTAGTAAAATTAAAAATTAAAATTTACATAAATACAAACGACTCGCAGGTCGTATTTATATAAAACCATAATAAATAAAATAAAGCATCCACGGGGTCCAAAACCATACCATAACACCATGCATAAAATTATCAACAATAATTTTATATCTAAAAATATTTAGGGTTCAAAGTGGTAATATACAATCACATTGTATTTAGAATTAATTAATTTGGAAAAATTCGTAAATATGCAGAAACAATTTTCCACACTTAAAACGAAAAAGGGGTAAAAACTGTCGGACAGTATGCTCGTCGGGCCGCGCACTGCAGTATCCAATACTGCGCGCAGCCCGATGCTGCATGAGCAGCATGCTGCTTACGCAGCAGGAGAAGAATTTCTGGGCGTCATGCCCAGAAAAGAAAAAAAAATATTTTTTTTTTTTTTTTTTTTTTTATTTATAAAGAGTGTTGCAATTGCGATTGGTGTTGCAATTGCAACACCAATTGCAATTGCAATTACAAAGTTGTTTCTGGGCGTCATGCCCAGAAAAGAAAGAAAAAAAACATTTTTTTTTTTTTTTTTTTTTATATATTAATTGAAACAATTTCAATTAAAAAACCCATGAATCAAATTCATGACACCAACCCCTTAAACATTCCAAATCATTAAATCATTCACAATGATTAATCAACAAAATCAAATTTTATTTTGTTATTCACAATAACATAGAACCCTAAATAAAACATACAAACTCCTAACAACAATTTTGATCCAATCAAAATCATACAAACCCTAACATGCAATTTTGATCCAATCAAAACATAAATCCAATTCAATCAAAATACAAGTGGCTCTGATACCACTGTTGGGGATTAATCACACAAAACAAAATACGCAGCGGAAATAAAACGGATTAATCCCCGCCAGGGATCCATGTATTTTGCATTGAATTGGAAAGAGGGTTAAAGAATTACCTCTTAATTTTTGCAGGATTGGATACAGGAACCAAAGCAGATTCCCTCTACAGTTGATCCACACCGAGCAATTGACTCACCGCGTGCTAGCGCCGGGATCGTAGAACAGTTCTTCGAATGAGAAGGTGAAAAATCGATATTTTTCACTCTTGGCCAAAAAACAATTTCGGCTATGTCATGGAGATAATAGGGGCTGCTCATTTTTTTTCGTCCCACACATGTGTTTCTAGGGTTTTTTTTTTTATTTTTTATTATTAACTTATAATTGTAATTAAATACTATATTTAATTATAATTATAAATTAGCCCCCATAAGTTTTATTAATTCTCAATTAATATTAAACTTAGTCAATTCTCCATCATATACACATATGTATGTAAAATTAATTATATCTCCATATAATATAATTAGCATACTTTATGCTATATTAATCTTATTAATATTTACATACATACATACATATATATATATATATATATACACATATACGTAAATGTATATTATAATTAATTATATCACCATATAATATAATTATAATATACATATATATATATATAGCATACTTTATGCCATAAATATATTAATCTTATTAATATGTTCATGTGTATATACATATACATGTAAATATATATCTTTATATATATTTAATTTCTCATCAATAATAAATCATTATCTCATAATGATTTATCCCCGAATTAAGTGAATCTCATTTTGCTCTTTGTGTGTGACCCCGTAGGATCATATAAATTGGCAATGAGGAAATTACCATAATGCCCTCATAAGTCATAAGCGGACTCTAGCAAGCCATTATGACTACCCAATTCATATGATTGGTATAATCCAATAAACCTACTTATAGAATGTGTCATATTCCCTTTTGTCTCTTGATATCATGATTAATTATAAGACATGGTACACTTGTCAATCTTATATAAATTAATCATATGCTTTCTCGATCTCAAAGCGGACTGTTTAAACAAATCAATTGATACTCCTATCAATTATTTGAGCACGGCCATGCATTTAACAGTCTTACTTATCGAGGGGCCCAGTGATATCGCTCTCTTGATAGAGAGGGACAAAATCCCATATCTGTCACTCACATCCCAAGGCATGAGTCATATCGTACCCAATCACAGCCTTTATAACTACTCTGTTACAAGCAGCGTTTGACTGCGTCAAAGCACAACATGAATTCATCCCGGAATCCATGGTGACCTCAGGTCAAAGGAATCAGCTAATGACACTACTATAATCAAGATCAGTTGTGACACATGACCATGAACTTGATCTCATAGTGGGTCTCCAGTAACATGTTCTCTAACATATTACCCGTGAGTATAATCTGTATCTGTATACACTATATTCATCTTATGAATATCCATTATCACTCACACTAGTCTTAGTTTGTTATTATTCCCATAATAACAATCGACTAGGGATATTTAGAATAACACGATTTATTCATGGATACTTATCATAAATGCTAACATACAAACATAAATGATAATATTAATCTACACTAGATTAATCTTAGAAGTCAAATTACATAATCCAATATTGGCCTTAGGGCACAATCTCCAACAAACTATCCCCAGTTCATCAGTACACAACTTCTTCCTCCCACCAGGACTACACCGCTAGAGGATGTGCTAGCTGGGTATGCCTTTGTTCTGCTTTCATCTTTTGCTTGTTTGGACTATTCTGTTACTTGCTAACTCGTACCCCCTCCCCTTTTTTTTTTTACCATCTGAGAGGGGTAAACATCCTCGCACATCGTCGGGCAGACGTTCTAGTGGCCGTGGGTCTGGGACCATTGGCGGCCGGAAAGATGGAGGTTCCTTTGCCCAGACGGGCGTGCTTAGTGCCGACGTCGAGGCGGGGTACACTGAGCCCGTTCCCCTAGTGGTATCCCCGATGGTTCCCCCTGCTGGCTTTATTCCAGGCCATCTGGAGTACCTGGTGGAGCCTTGGGTGATGCTGCATAATGAGGCGGGGGAACTTTATCAAGCTGATATGCACATGGAGGTGCACCTCCCTCCTATTGATATTCCTCTTGATGCGACGCATGTGAGTATCCTTGTCCCTTCTTACTTTTGACTGCTCCTGTGCCATTGGTCTGACCTATGCACTGTTCTTTATGCAGATTTCGGTGACACAGGGGATGGCTCTATGCCAGGCGACTTCTGCTCTTAGGTATCTCTCACTTCGGGATAACGGGGCGATGATGGTAAGTACCTGCATCAATATGTATATATACGTGTATGTATGTTTCAGATGTATGTGTATGTATGCCATGATGTTTATGCTGTTTAATTCTGATACAGGCTGCAGTTGCCGCTCATCGGCGTGAGGAGGCCCGTATGAGGGAAGAGATGGAGGAGATGAAGAGGACCATTGCGGACCTCATATTCATGAATGGGACTCTCCGCACTCAGTTGGACGACTGGGAGGCCGACCGGTGCATCTTCAGTGATGGCGTCGGAACCGAGGGCAAGGAGGATGATGATTCGACTGATGGGGGACAGTCGTAGACCTTTTTCTGTAGCTTTTGTAGTTCTATATTTATGCAGCCCATCTGTGGGCTTGGATTGGATGTTATTATATATATTTTTACGTGACTGTTAACTGGTGTACTGTTTTTGTTGATGTTTTATGGAATTTCCTCCCCTTTTTGTTGATCTGTTACTTTTTCCTTGTTGGACTTCCTTTTCTGATGGCATTTTATTTGTTTTTTGTGTCGTAAGGAATAGTCATCTGGTTCTTTCTGTGCCCGTTTTGAATGGATCAACTTCGTGACCACCTTAGGGATTATTGGAGAACATCCCACTCTTCCAACTGGGCCTTATTGGCACCCTATAGTCTACATTCCATGCGGTTTTATATGAATCTACCCCTAAACCAAACCTTTTTGGCGGCTGCAGCCGGGTTTTGGGATCCGATCGATAATGTTTTCTGATTTTTCGAGCAAGACCTGTGCCCATGGTGGAGGAATTTGGGGCCATCTTCTTTGCTTCCTGTCCACAGGAGTCAGGTTAGATGTTCCTAAACCCGATTCGGATAGCCTACAGACACTTCGGTGTTGGAAATGCCTTAGTCCCGAGGCATTGGTCCTTGTATTTATATAATACATTTGTACATTAATGTGAACTTTATGTATTATACAATTTCTGTCAAGAGAGAAAGGCATTAATCTATTTATTATATGTCTTGTGCTATATTTTAAATAGAGTATCCAATGGACATATCCATATCCATGTTGTCAAGTGTCATGCACTTGGCAGTAAGACTATGGATAGAGAAAACTATATGGCCATAAAGTCATCCGTAGTCTGTTCCAATCATGAGAATGAATGGAACTAAAGGCTATCATTAGCCTGGTTGTATGGCGGTGTCTTACTGGTCATGGAACATGGGATGTCAACCAGGTTAATGGATGCATGCAAAAAAGGCATGGTACTGGATCAATCCACTTAACGGGAATCTACATGGTATAGTATCGCAAATGATTCTCATGTAGTACTTGTATAAGTCCTTTGATTGGAACATATGATGGTGCTGTATGTGAAATGGCATACTTTGGTGTACGCCTAATGGGACTGTAAAAGGGTGCCAAGTATGGGTACGTTCGGGTGTGTAAGTGAGCATGGCAGTGCTATGAATATGCAGAAGGGAATGTCACTCAGTAGTTTACTGAGACGATATCACCAGCCTCTTGATGAATGTTACTAATAAGAGTGTGGCCACACCCAAACAAGATTGGTTCTTATTTGTGAGCATCAGTTCATTCGGGATCAAGTATATGTCCGGACACAAATAGAGGGTGATTAATCATGCCTATGTGTTGGACACCGATATCAGTGACATAGGACATACAAGTTCAAACTATAGGGTTACGGTGACAGTTTGACTGCTATCTCCATCTTAATTGGGGGCTATAGTGGCTTGCTAGAGTCCGCCTGTAGTCTATGGGCCTTGGCCCACTGCCAACATAAAGACGGGCCCATCGGATTGTACATATTGAACGTCTGGACTTTAACTACTCGGATTAAGTGTGTAGTTGGAGTATACATGTTTGAAGAGAGAGAGATTTATTAATTATATTATATAGATCAATTGGATTGATCAAAATAATATAATTAATATTTATTTCGACATTCTCTTAATTAATTCAATCAATTAATTTATGAGATTATTTCCTTGGTGGAAATGTTTAAACATGTATAGGTTTACATGTATTGCATTTTATGTGTGTCTAATTTAATCCATTGATTAAATTAAATGTCAAATGAATTTTAATTTCAATGTAAGGAATATATTATATGGTATAATATCTATGTACATATGTTAAATTAAATGTGCATTTGAATTTAATTAAATCAAACGAAGTAAATTTGGCTTTAGACATAAAATGCAAAATGCCCACATAAAGTGGGATATGTTGGCCGAAATTTTGATGCATTTGGGCAGAGAATGGTGACTCATTTTTGGACAAAAAGTGATGATGAGAATGGTGAGTCATGGTTGACTTTTGGTTGCATAGTTGGACTTTGCATCTTTTGATATTTTGGTCGTTATTATGGTAAGAAAATGAGAAAAATATACATCCAATTTCATCACACTTTTGGCTATGTACTTCATGGCTTTGGTGAGTCATGATATTTACTTTAAGGAAGTAAAGTAAGACTTTGCTTCTTATGCATTTAAAGTGTGAAAGTGATGTGTCATAGGATTGGCATAGATTTTATTCTTTTGGAAAGAAAATAAAAATAAGTCAACACTTTTCATGGGATGGCTGTATCTTATGGCAAGGGAGAGATGAGGATGGTGAGTCACCATTTGGAACAAAAGGTAGCAAAGTTAGACTTTGCATCTTTTGGACCAATTGGAAAGGGGTGACTCACACTTTGTGTAAAAAGGGTTTTTTACTACTTGATGCTCATCCATCCATTTTTCTAGGTATGAGGAGAAAAATTTCACCCATTAGTAGAGAGCTTGGCCTCCCACTTTATGGATAAAAATGGGGAAATTATTTTTGGCTTTTAAGTGAAAATAATTAGCCCACTTTTATGGATTGTTTCTTTTGGAGAGAAACTTGGGTGCTTGCTTGAGAGAGCTGGCTTATTTCTTTTGGAAAGAAATAGAGGACAACTATAAGGCTTAAGTGTGCTACCCTTCTCTCCCTATCTTTGAAATCGTCCGAGTCGCTAGCACGGATTTCAGTCCGAGAGCCGTTCGTGTACGCATCGGTGGAGGAAATCTACACTTGATTTCTGCAGTCCGCATCCGTCTCTTAGAGAGACTGTATGATAAGTTTTCGAACTTTCTCTTTACGCTTTAAGTTTTTAATTTCCACATCTTAAGCTCCTAGGACTGGATTCGAGGAAATCGACACGTATTTCCGCTTTTATCGGTCTGTTTCCCGTGACGAATCCCAACATTCGGAAGTTGCAGGATACAGTACATTTAGACCGTTTGCTTCCTGGTGAGGCTACTCCTAGGAGACTCAACCTGTCTGCTGTCATGGACTTGTGTTCTACCCTGGATACCTCTGCCCCTGGTTGGGCTTTTCTAATGAGTCTACTGCCGATGTCCCTCTATCTGTGCGAGTCAAGAGACGGGACTTGTGAGTTCTGGTTAATCCCGGTGGTGGCCCAGATGGCCGACGTTGCTTCACCCATGGGGCTCATTTTGGCTGAGACCCTAATTTATCTAGATTCCATCCATTCTGGTCACCCGGTCGAGACCTATGGGTGTCCCTTTCTGCTTCAGGTTTTTTCCCAACTCATGTTTGATATTTGATTAATCTTGCATTCCACAGATTGGCCGTCTCTTCTGCAGATTTGGCTATTGGAGAACCTAAACCTCTTGAGTGTTCCTCTACCTCAGCCGAGATACGTTCCGAAATGTTTGTGGGCCTCGTGTATCAAACTCACAGACTTTGCCACGCGTACCACTGAAAAATGGCTTAGTTGTCTAAGAGAAAGGACGAACGCATCCATCCGTTGGATTTGCCCCTGGTGGGAAATTCGGCAGGTAACTATAGAGACTTGGGCAGGAGGTGTGTAGCTCCTCGGACTATCCAAAGTAACATTTTACTCTCCAACATGATTATGCAGACAATGCGGGCAAGTACAGGGGGTGCCTTATTCCTTATGCATGACCGAGTGCGGGGAGTTCACACAATGGTGGCCTCAACATGTGCAGCAGTAGTGGATGAACCCCACTCGTTCTGAGGTTTTGAGATATGGTGAGGTGGCCTCGACGGAGACAGATGGTCATTATACGTCCTGGCTAGCAGACTTAATGACCTGTCCTATAAGACACGAGCATGAGATCCTAACCCTATGATATCTCAGCTTGTAGATTTCTTCCATGTTGTATGGAGTTATTGCTGAATGATATTTATTTTACTATTTTATTTTACATCCTTACTTTTGCAAGACTCCCCTTACGGGTTTTCAATCTATCGGACTTTATTTGTATCCTAAATTTTGCTTGAACCGCCTTTCGGTTTTCAGTCCATCGGATTTTTTTTTTTTTGGAAATATGTGATGCATGCGAAACATGGAATGTGCATAATCATAAATATATGTATGTATGTATAACAAAAATCCAATTTCAGGTAAACTCAAGACATTTAAGCGAATAGAATAAGCATTCATTCATTCAATGATTAGTAATGTTTTAGTACAACGTGTATCAATAATGAAATGAAGCTAAGAACAGAGTTAAAAATGGTATCTGTCTCAACCAAACTCGCGACTGCCACCAGCTAGTCTTCGCAGATTTTCCCACCGATGGTGCTTACTTCCCTGCCCTAACTTTTGCATGGATTCCCTTTTGAGTTTTCGATACATCGAACACTTTTTTTTTTACATGTAGTACCGTCTGAGCTTGTCCTGGTTGATGGGGTTGACGAACTCGTTCCCATCCATATCCGTGATCTTTATGGTGCCTTTGAAGAGTACCTTCTTCACCACCTACGGACCTTCCCAATTAGGCCTAAATTTCCCCCTCACATCTGTGTTGACCTGTTTCATCTGCTTTAGAACCAAGTCTCCGGCCTTGAGCAGATGCTTCTGATGGCACACTTTGCTGTTGTAAACCCTAGCCATTCCCTGCTGATACATCTGTAAGTGATCCAATGCTGGAGACTCTTCTCATCAATCAGTGCCAACTGTTCGTATCTCGATTAAACCCATTCTGATTTTGGCAATTGCTTTTCCCTAACCACCCTTAGCGACTTGATCTCGGTTTCCACTAGCAGTACAACTTCCATTCCGTAGACTAGGGAGTATGATGTTTCTCTGGTGGGGGTTCTGAGACTGGTTTTGTAGCCCCACAAAGCAAACAGCAACATATCGGCCTAATCTTTGTAAGTGACCACCATTTTTGATAGAATCTTCATGATGGAACCATGGCCTCCCTAGGAGCAAGGAAAAAGTAACTGGGATGTCGATGACTGTGAACAAGACATTGGACTTGACTTCCCCAACACTAACTTCGGCTATGAAAGTGCTTATTACAGATCTCCTACTGTCGTCATAAGCCCTAATCACCATACCAGAATTATAGAGGGCTTCTGTTTCAATGACCAGGTAGGGCAAAATTTTAAGGGGGCAAATGTTGAGGGCCGAGCCGCGTTGACCATTACACATGGCATAGTCTTATCCATAATCTGTACCCTCAGATATAGAGCTCTATTGTGATTCACCCCCTCTGGTGGTACGTCCAATACCCCAAAACTGATTTCTTGGGCCCTGTCGGCCTTCAGATCAATCCCCCTCATCGCTGCAAAAACTTCATCCGGCAGCATCATAGGAGTTGCCTCTATTTCCATTAGCTGCTTTACTACCGCCTCATGGTGTCTCTTGGACTCCATGAGAAGGTGCCAGATGCTAGCCCGATGTGAGCGGACGACCTTTTTTCTTGAAAAGAATGGAACGCGACGAAGCAAACCGGGGGTTTTCGGAACACGGTTTCACGCGGTGTTTTGGAAGAAATGGATTTTCGTTTATCTTGCTCTTAGGGAAAAACATTCATTTGTTTTGAAATTCGTTTTGTAGAAAATGTTTTCCCATTTTATTACTTAAAGACCTCGGAACCTAAATTTCTAGATCAGTGACAGAGTCGCCACCCGGATCAGCTCATCCAGGAAATTTCGGTTACAGCTCCCTACCGAGCACAGACTATTGTGGCAACTTACCTACTTAACCTCAAGCTTGTATTCGTTTATTATTTATAAAACCATATTTACTCAATTTTATTATCTTTCTCTACCCAAATTTGTTTATTTTATTAGCCCGATACTCAAGTGAAATGCAGAAAATAAATTGCGGAAAATAAAGCATACATTCACAAATATACAAAAAAGTAATAAAGGCCGATTATACAACCCAATCGAATAAAATAATAAAAAACTCTCGTCCTCACTTTACAAGTGCCTAAGTACACGAGGATTTAAAAATACAATCGCCTAAATACACGAATTAATCTATTAAATACAGCAAAAATAAAGATAAATGCTACAAAACAAATTGGTTAGCACAATTTATATTATAAACACATATAAGACTCAAAGCAGGACAAAATTGGGATTTGGGAGATGGGGGCATGAATTGAGGGGGTAACCGGGTCGACCCGACCAGTCGGACTAGTTAGACCTAGAAAATGGTTTTGAAACGCCTTGGAGATTTTTATGCTGGAAAATTAATTTTAGAAAACCATTTGGCTCGGTTTCATGCAAATTTCCGTTCTCTGTGGGTCTGTTACCCCAGATTCTGTTCGTGTGGGTTACTAAACTCAACATCCCTCTAGGGTCCAAAACGCAATAAACATACCAAAAACATTTGTAAAAACATTGTTCTACTCGTTTTCAATATTCCCTGGGGATTTGGTAAGATTCGAGGGTCCGCTAGTGCTGAATTGTGCATTCGATTTGGACCAAACAACCCCGAAACTCAGAAAATAAACCCGAAAAACATAAAAAAACCCTAATATCCATACATACAGAAATTTGAAAACCGAAATACTACAACATACAGATGGATTTGGGCAAAAAATTATCACAATAGAATGCTTAAAATGGAAAAACGGGCTGTTTTTGGCCGTTTGAGACGGACCGGCAATCTGTCCCTGAGGAAGAGAGCCTGGCGGCTCTCGGTTCATAGCCGACCAGCTCTGTTCATCACGAACACAGCCGTATGGGTATGACGGGCAGCCCAGTTTTCGGATTTTCACAAAATGAAAGAAAACACATAGAAAACACAATGCAAATAAGTTTTAGGGCCTCTCAGAGTTTACCTTAAATATTATTTGGATGCTTGGAGTGTCGAGAAGTGGATTGAAATCTGGAAATGGGTCCTGAAGACTCAACTGGCTGAATCCCACGATGATCCAAAATAATCCGAAATCGACCCAAAATGATCCCGAATCACAAAGTTAAGGTTGTAGGATTTGTTAACAATGTTTTGAGATTGATCTAGGGTTTAGATGAGAGTGTTTATGGGTTTCTCTCTCGGTTTCTTTCTCTGCTTTTCTCTCTGTGTTTCTTTTCTTTTCTTTTTCTCTCTGAGAACCGAAAACCAAAAGTCCTGCCCCCCTAAAAAAAGTCCCCCTTTTGTGATTTCTTTTCTCTTTTATTTCACTCATTTCGCTCAATCAATCAGCCGTCTGACTTTCTGAAATCCCTGTGCTAATTTTTGTTCAGTCAAGCCAAGTTGCTTTGCTTTACCGAGCAACTTGGTTTGCTCACTAGAGCTGCCCGGTTCTATTGGGAATTAGGGCGAAATTTCAAAAGTTGGACGCGCAGACCAAACCTTGGAAATGATTCGGGAGACCTTTTCGGGAGCTTCAGATTGCGGATAGCCTGGCTTTCAGGATGTTTGAGATTCTCTGGGCAACATTTTGGTCGCTTCCAAATCCCGTTCGAACCCATTCAGTCCACAAGTAACTAAGTAAGTCTCATAATTAAGGTCAGGAAAAATTCGTCCTCACGGGCTGCCCCTCGCGGGACCAGAGTCGGCTCATCGTGGGCTGTAAAGCCTAGATCAAGTTTGGGCTCGCGACTCAGAGTGCGGTGAGGAAGGAAAAGGAAACAAACCTGGCGTTCCTCATTGGGGGTGCCGGTCGTGGTTCCAAATCAACTCACTGTGGGGGAGTGTGCCCGTAATGTCAGCTCATTGCAGTGGAGCGTGCCCATAACGAATTCAATTCTTCCCCGTGTGGTGGAAAGGTTGATCAAGATGTACTATCCCTCTTATGTGGTGAAGAGGCAGCACGAGCTTTAGAGTTCTTCTTCGTGTGGTGGAGTTCCCATGAGATTGATATCAGGTTCTGTATTTATTTCTTGATCGACAATTTTGGAAACAAAAATTTTTGCCCCTTCGATCAAGAATAAATATGGTTGAATTGTTTTGCCCCCAGATACCTATTAATGTCAAGAAATTTCTTCAATAGACATTTCTTCCCTACCCATGTGATGACAAGGTTGAAATGGATGTTCTTCCTTTCCCATGTGACGAAAAGGTTGAACGAGCTTGGTTGAGTTGTCTTGGCCCCAGATACCTGTTAAAGGCAAGAAACTTCAAAAGACATTTCTTCCCTGCCCATGTGACGACAAGGTTGAAATGGGTGTTCATCCTTTCCCATGTGACAAAAAGGTTGAACGAGCTTGGTTCAGTTGTCTTGCCCCCAGATACCTGTTAAAGGCAAGAAGCTTCAAAAGACATTTCTTCCCCGCCCATGTGCCGACAAGGTTGAAACAGGTGTTCTTCCTTTCCTATGTAACGAAAAGGTTGAACGAGCTTGGTTGTTTTTCCTTCCCCTCCCATATGACGAAGAGGTCGGATGAAATGTACTGTCCCTCCTATATGGTGAAGAGCAGCATGAACTGGAATTTGGGCCTTCAATAGGCATTTCTTCCTCTTTCATGTGGCAAAGAGGTTGAAATGGGTGTTCTTCCTTTTCCATGTGACGAAAAGGTTGAACGAGTTTGGTTGAGTTGTCTTGCCCCTAGATACCTGTTAAGGGCAAGAAACTTCTTCAATAGACATTTCCTCCCTGCCCATGTGATGACAAGGTTGAAATGGGTGTTCTTCCTTTCCCATGTGACGAAAAGGTTGAACGAGATGTACTGTCCCTTCCATGTGACAAAGAAGTAGCACGAGCTTAGTTTGCTTTCCTTCCCCTCCCATGTGACGAAGAGGTCGGATGAAATGTACCTAGCGTCCTTTGATGGGGATGCTGGCTATGGTTCTTAGTCGACTCGCTGTGGTGTAGTGTGCCCGTGAAGATTGATATAAGATTGTTTTGCCCCCAGAATCTGTTAAAGGCAAGAAATTCCCTTCTCAGGTTTATATCAGCGTGAACGAATATTGTGATAATTGGAGAATTTTCCATACCTGAGAATTGGAGTCGTATAGCTTTGATCTACGCACTATGACTCTGAGGGTACCCTTGAATTATATCCTTTCTGAATTTGGAAGGATCCTTCCTCGAGACGACCCACCGATGATGAGCGTCTCAACAAATTTATATGCAAGAGCACGTATTTATTCTTTGATTGACAATTTAGGAAACAAAAATTTTTTCCCTTTCAATCAAGAATAAATACGGTTGAGTTGGTTTGATGCATGTGTGCGTGAATGCGTGCATGATTCAAGTATATGCATGTATGTGACATGATGTCCCTGATACTATGCTTGGTATCTGCGCTATGTTGGGGAATGAACTTGTGACTTCCGATGATCTCTTGTGGGGACTGTTTCAATCGGATGACTTCACCGAGGATTTGGATTCAGTGGAGAATGTCTTAGCTGGGACCCTATTAGGGATGTTGTTAGAGATTCTACGGGGATGATCCTGTTGGGGACCACTCTGCCAGGGATAATTATGTTAGCGATGGTACATCTGGGCCGGTAGTTTCCATTTGTAGTAACAATTTCATTGAAGCCGTCGTCGGTTTGGATGCAATGGCCTACTAATGGATGTTCACATGCAATGGCACGATGTATGCAATACGAACATCTAAGCAGAAAATCAAACATGCCTAATATCATTATGATGACATCAGAATGAATGCAATAGGAAAATCAAAAGTGACTCTGAGTCTGAACGTCACTCTCTTCTTGTTACCAACACGTCCTTTCAGTTTTCTGTGTCAGAAGCTCTCACTGGCAATTTTTTTTTTCAAAGTAATGACTAAGTCTATAAGAGCACGCCAGCCAAGTGGATTTCTTAGCACTGGCTTATCTTAGAATTGAAAAATGCACTTTGACACCGCCAATGATCATGAGAGAATTGTCCTTAATGATGCTTCATAGTTTAACTTTTACCTGACCCTAGTGTAGGAGGTTTGTGTTTGGATGCTTGGTTGTAAAACACTGCACCAGATCTGGTTTGCTGCGTATGGCAACCTAAACATGGACATTTATATGCAATGGCATGACATATGCATATTGAACATCTAAACAGCATATAAAACATCTATGACATGATGAATGTGAATGCATTAGGAAACTCCATCCTATCGCTCTAGTGTGGATCAATGTCCCTTCATTACACACTTTTTTTTTAACAAGCCGCCAGAGTATATAGCCGAACATTGAGCATAGTCGCCACTATGAGCGGACAACCTGAGATGGAGTTAATTAACCACTGAATTCTCCAAGGGTCTGGAAATGTATTAATTATGCACAGTCTCTGAAGATGGGCACAGCTTTCAGTCCTTCAAGGCATGGCCTGGTTGAGATGACTTGAGTTAATTGTGGAAAAACACACCATCTTTAAGAGGTGAAAGGGACCACTAGTAAGTAGTCAGTTCTGTTGCAACTGAAGACTGAGTTCTTGAAATGGTTGTAAATGCAACTTTCCCCTGAATATTAGCACAGTAGGTTTTGCAAGTTTTTCTGTTGATGGGAACATCCCATTCATGATTGTTCAAGGCTTTGTAAGACCTGGTTGCTCCAACACTATTGGTGAAGTTCACAGGGGTGAGCATCAGTCCTCTCCTTTTCCTCCCATATTTTGCTCAACAGAACCATGCTTTGCTGAGTTAAGTGTTACTGGTGAATGACCATCCCAAACATTGGCCTTTCAAGATGCTTCGCTAGCTCCTCTTTTCCTTGAAGTTTAGCACAGGCTATAGTGTAGATTCGGCTTTTGTTCACTTTGTTTTTGAAAAAAAGATGAAGGTATAAGAAATCGAGGGTTGACACTGATCTCTCATTGCTACTCTCGTTCTCTTTCATGCAGTGCTCATCCAGGAGTTCCATCAATGGTTGCTTGTGCAGTGGCAAACTTCAGCTCAGTTGAAGTAGGCTTATATTCAAGTCCTCTCTCTGTCATGAAATCAAAGCCTTTCCTATCAGTCTAAGGTTACAAAATATTTGGTCTAGGGGTTTAGGTTGAAGAGAAGTAGCATGGGGTAGAAAGAGAATCCCTAATCTGGTACAGGTTGATGATAAACAAAGACTGATTGAGGCAGTGTTGTGACCACCTACCCCATTGCCTTTCTGGTGATAGGATGAAACAGTATGGAACAACATTGGGGTTTAATTTCTTGTTAGAAGCCATAGATGGTGGAAAACGAGGCTTCACAGAATCAGTTCATGGGGAAGGATGAAAAAATGGGTTTTGTCAAATAGGTGTTGGCGGTTTGGTGGTAAACGGAAGACAAATGGTGTTGAAGGTGTGGAAGAGATTGGAGAAAAGAAGGGAAGAGCATTGGTTTTGAAGATAAGAAAGTCCAAATATTTCACAGATAGGAGGGAAGGATCTAACAATCACGAGAGCTGGAGATTACCCTTTAATGCTATGAGATACTCCGGTGTTAGCTATGGCAGCGATGCATGAGAGGGAGAAAGACTTCTGTCTGCACCGATCCCCCCCCCTTTTTTTTAAGGACTAAGCCCAAGCCATTGCCACCTATTGTTTTTCCTGCTGTATTCAAATCCATGCATGTCATACGTGTTTAATATGCCTTTTGGATGAACAATGCATGCATAATGTCATGTACATATGAACGTCACACAAACAAGATAATGTATGCACTACAACCAAGACTGCATTAGAGTTTTACCACATGACAGATGGTTGAGGATGATGAAAACCATTTGAATTCCCCACAGGTTGAAAATTTTGGTGAGTTTGGAGTTTTATCTTTAGGGTTTTGGCGTAAGGTGCCCTCTTGGATATGGAATTAAGCTCAGGGTTTTATTTTGGAGTTGGATTTCAAGTTTGAATAATAGCTTTTGGCTTGGAATGGTGTGGTTATCATGGGTCCCATTCAAATTGAAACTTTAGGGGTACGGCTAATCGCATCTTACAAGGATTGTTGATTTGGATTAGCAAATGACTTGGCAGAGGTGGTGCCATCACATCGTTTATTCATCTCACAAGCTCACCTTCCAAGAAAGAGTTCGGTGAGGGCCAAGTTCACTTTTAAGTTCCTTACGGTATTCAGATTGATGTCATGCATTTTGATATTACGCATATTAGATATGTCATTTTAGATGATCAAATGCATGCATAATGCCATGTACATGAAATCACTACATAAGTAAGAGGATAACAAAATGCATTGCATTCAAAATGATATCCGTACACTATAGCTACAAAAATGAGTCCCCTATAAAAATGGAGCCTCTAAGGGTATTGATTCCATAGCATCAGATTATTCCCCAACTAGTCACTGCCTCGGCTTCAGTGTCATTGCCCCACTCTCATCAAACCAGACCTTGTAGTTCTTTATCATATTCCTCTCCCTGGGAAGTTTGAGGAATTTCTTTGGTGGTCCCTTTGTTTGCCACTGGTCACTTATTAGAGGTAGATGGGACCCTCAACTTTCCTTCATCGACCAGCTCTTGATCCTCCTTCGTAGAGTGACACATTCATCAGTCCGATGGCCGGCTACTACATGATAGTTGTGGTAGTTACCCTTTTGTTCTGGTGTTGGCCCCACATATGGTCTGACATTCTGCAGTCCCTCCTTTCTACATATGGCAAATAGTCTGTTCACCAAACAAGGCCCAAAGCAAGTAATTATCCCGCTATCTTCGGGAGGTGAGTTCTGGATATGTGGCAAAACAGGGTCAATGTTGGCACTGGTGTTAAGAGGTCCTTCCAACTCCACTTCATTGGTCATCCCTGGTAAGCCCATGGTGAGAAAGTCCTCCGAGATGTCGAGGGTGAGCACCATCAGGCTGGGTACCCTATCTCTTGTCAGCATTGACTTCGGAGTCCATGCTTGTCATGCAACTTATTTTTCCTTCCAGCTCTGACACCCGGCCTTCCAGCTCAGTGCACCTTGCCACCAGTTTCTCCACTCTATGAAGATCATCCCCCAGCATTTCTCTTAGCATCGCTGCTACTTCCTCCCTAACTGCCTTTCAGAACTGAGGTGAAGCGACATAGTCTTCCATAACATCTGTTATGGCGTTGAAGTTCCTTGGGTTGGCCATTCTCAAGATCCTTTCCCCCTGATGAGAGCAGTTGTCAGTGTCGGCTGGTGTATGCGTGGCAGATACCAAACAGGGAACTATGTGTGCATGAACATGCGTGATGTGATATGCACATGCATGGATGGTCAGTTGCACACATGATGTCATGTGATGTCATGTCATGCTATATTATTCAGAACAGACCAAGTATATACAAAGTTAAGAATGGAAACAAACAGATGCCATGAATGTTGTTGGGGATGATTCATGCTAAAATAAAGCGTGGTGCATAAATATACACCACAGGGATAAAATGACACATAGGGGTGTCCACGGATCGAAGCAAGTGGTACTTGTAATAGGGTGCATAATTATGCCCCTGGGAAGAATGACACACTAGGGTGTCCACAGGTCGAAGCAAGATATGACTTGGAAGGGAAGTTGAGATAGGGTGCATAGTTATGCCTCTAGGGAGAATGACACACTGGGGTGTCCACAGGTCAAAGCACGATATGACTTGCAGAGGAAGTTAAGATAGGGTGCATAGTCATGCCCCTGGGGAGAATGACACACTGAGGTATCCACGGGTCGAAGCAAGATATGAGTTGCAAAGGAAGTTGAGATAGGGTGCATAGTTATGTGTTGGGGAATTAATCGCACAAACAAACATAAAACCGCAGCGGAAAAAGATTAATCCCCACCAAGGACCCATGTACATTACATTGAATCGGAAGGAGGGTTAAAGAATTACCTTAATTCTTTGAAGTTTGAATCACTTAGGAACCAAAATTGCTTCCCTCTACGGTTGATCCACACGGAGCAATACGTTCACCGCGTGCTGGCGCCGGGATAGAAGAAACGGTTTCCTCGAATCGAGAGAGAGGCAGAAAATCAAATTTTCTCTTGGCTTGGAGAGGAGAATTTCGGCTGGCTATTCTCTTGTGTTGGCTGGCCGAAAATCTGCTATAGTATTAGTGTAGAGAGTGATTAGGTTTAGGTTAATTGTTTCCTTAAATAATTAACCTAAATAGTTAATTATAATTATAACCTAATACACCTATTAGTTATAATTATATATTAACCCACACAATTTAATATTAATTCTCAATTAACATTAAATCAAATCAATTCTCCATAATACATATATGTATATATAATATTATAATTAATTATATCTCCATATAATTTAATTATAATATGTAGCATACTTTATGCAATATTAATCACATTAATATTTATATATACATACATAAATATATATCACTATATATATTTATTCTCTTTCTCATTCATAAATTATTATCCAATAATAATTTATACCCGATAAGATGAACTTCATTTTGCTCTTGTGTGTGACCCCATAGGATCATATTAATTGGTAATAAGGAAATTACCATAATGTCCTTATAGGTCACAAGCGGACTCTAGCAAGCCATTACGACTACCCAATTAATATGATTGGAATGATCCAATACCTATTTATAGAATGTCATATTCCCTTTTGTCTCATTGATATCAAGATTAATTATAAGACATGGTACACTCGTCAATCTTATATAATTAATCATATGCTTTCTCGATCTCAAAGTAAACTGTTCAGACAAATCAATTGATACTCTTATCAATTATTTGAGCACGGCCATGCATTTAACAGTCTTACTTATCGAGGGGCCCAGTGATATCGCTCTCTTGTTAGAGAGGGACAAAATCCCATATCTGTCACTCACATCCCTAAGCATGAGTCATATTGTACCCAACCACAGCCTTTATAACTACTCTGTTACAAGCAGCGTTTGACTGCGTCAAAGCACAACATGAATTCATCCCGGAATCCATGGTGACCTCAGGTCAAAGGAATCAGCTGATGACACTACTATAATCAAGATCAGTTGTGACACGTGACCATGAACTTGATCTTATAGTGGGTCTCCAGCAACATGTTCTCTAACACATTGCCCGTGAGTATAATCTGTATCTGTATACACTATATTCATCTTATGAATATCCATTATCACTCACACTAGTCTTAGTTTGTTATTATTCCCATAATAACAATCGACTAGGGAAATTTAGAATTACACAATTAATTCCTGGATACATTATCATAAAAACTAACATACAAATATATATGATAAAATAAGTCTTTATTAATGACTTAAGAAGATTGTTTACATAATCCAACATTGGCTTAGGGCACAATCTCTAACAATCTCCCACTTGCCCTAAGTCCAATCTCAAATGTATCTAATACCCATGGACCTAGCATGACCATCATGTACAGCTTGTGAAAGAGCTTTTGTTAGTGGATCAGCAACATTGTCTTCAGACGCAACTTTGCATATCTTCACATCTCCTCTTGAGATGACTTCTCTTATGTAGTGAAAACGCCGAAGTATATGTTTGGATTTCTGTGACACACTAGGTTGCTTAGCAAGTGATATTGCCCCATTGTTGTCACACAAGAGGCTCACAGGATTCACTATGCTAGGAACGACACCAAGTTCTACGATGAACTTCTTGATCCAAATAGCCTCTTGGGCTGCATCTGATGCAGCAATATACTCAGCTTCTGTTGTAGATGCAGCTATCGTGCTTTGCTTAGAACTCTTCCAACTTATCGCACCTCCATTCAGAATGAACACATACCCAGACTGTGACTGCATCTGATCTTGATCAGTTTGGAAACTTGCATCCGTGTAACCATTTACAACAAGATCTTCGTCCGAGCCTCCATATATCAAGAATGTATCTTTAGTTCTTCTCAAGTACTTAAGAATACTCTTGACAGCAGTCCAGTGACTATCACCTGGATCAGACTGATATCTACATGTCATGCTCAAAGCAAAAGAGACATCTGGCCGAGTACATACCATGGCATACATGATAGATCCTATAGCTGACGCATAAGGAATCTTATTCATGCGTTGACGTTCTTCAACTGTCATGGGACATTGCTTACGACTAAGCTTTATCCCTTGCCCAATAGGAACATTTCCTTTCTTAGATTGATCCATACTGAACCTTTTCAGTATCTTATCAATGTATGTACTCTGGCTCAGGCCTATCAATCTCTTAGATCTATCTCTATAGATCTTTATTCCAAGAATGTAGGCTGCCTCACCCAAGTCTTTCATAGAAAAACACTTTCCTAACCAAGATTTTACTTCTTGCAAGGTAGGAATGTGATTTCCTATTAACAATATGTCATCGACATATAGAACTAGGAAAACTACATTACTCCCACTGAACTTCTTGTACACACAAGGCTCATCTTCGTTTTTGATGAAGCCAAACTTTTTGACCGATTCATCAAAACAATGATTCCAACTTCTTGATGCTTGCTTCAAACCATAAATGGCCTTTTGAAGCTTGCATACTTTATCAGGATTCTTTGGATCGACAAAACCTTCAGGCTGTGTCATGTACACATCCTCAACAAGATTTCCATTTAGGAAAGCTGTTTTGACATCCATTTGCCATATCTCATAGTCATAATATGCTGCTATGGCAACAAGAATTCTGATGGACTTGATCATAGCTACTGGCGAAAAGGTTTCGTCATAGTCTATACCATGAATTTGTCGGTAACCTTTTGCCACTAACCTTGCTTTATAAGTCTGAATATTCCCATCCATGTCCGTTTTCAATTTGAAAACCCATTTGTGCCCTATTGCTTTAGCACCCTTTGGGAGATCAACCAAAGTCCATACTTTGTTGTCGTCCATGGATTGAATTTCTGACTTCATAGCATCAAGCCATTTTTCAGATTCTGAATTAGAGACAGCTTCCATGTACGTGGAAGGTTCATTCTCTTCTAACAGAATCAGATCATTTTCGTTCGTGACGAGAAATCCATATCTCTCGGGCTCATGACGAACTCTACTTGATCTACGTTGGACTTGTGTTACTGGTTCTGACTCAACAACTTCTTGTGAATTAGGTTGTTCCATTTGAAACTCACTTTCAACTTGGTTATCCATATTTTCTTGTAGGTGTACTTTACTCCCACTGATTCCTTTGGAAATAAACTCTTTTTCCAGGAATGTACCACCCTTAGCAACAAACACTTTGTTTTCACTAGGATTGTAAAAGAAATAACCTTTAGTTTCTTTTGGATAACCAACAAAATTGCATTTCACAGATTTTGGTGCTAACTTATCTGAAATCAAATATTTCACATAAGCTTCGCATCCCCAAATCTTGAGAAAAGACAAATTTGGTTTCTTACCAATCCATATCTCATATGGTGTCTTTTCAACTGCTTTTGATGGAACTCGGTTCAGTGTGAATGCCGCTGTTTCAAGTGCATATCCCCAAAAGGATAGAGGAAGATTTGTTTGACTCATCATCGACCGAACCATATCCAATAAAGTCCGGTTCCTCCTCTCAGACACACCATTCCACTGTGGTGTACCAGGAGGAGTCAATTGTGAGACAATCCCACAGTTTCTAAGATGATCATCAAACTCTTGGCTCAAATATTCACCACCTCGATCAGATCTAAGTGCTTTAATTGTCTTGCCAAGTTGGTTTTGTACTTCATTTTGGAAGGCTTTGAACATTTCAAAGGATTCTGACTTATGCTTCATTAGATATAGATAACCATATCTACTGAAGTCATCAGTGAACGTAATGAAGTATTGAAAACCACCTCTAGCAGTTGTGCTCATAGGCCCACATACATCTGTATGTATGAGTTCTAATAAGTCACTAGCCCTTTCACTGTGACCAGTAAAGGGACTCTTGGTCATCTTACCCATTAAACAAGACTCGCAAGTGTCATATGTTTCAAAAACGTTTAGACCCAAAATTCCATCTTTATGGAGTTTTGAAATGCGTTTCTCATTAATGTGTCCTAGACGACAGTGCCAGAGATAAGTAGGATTCACAATATTTGTTCTTATCCTTTTGGTATTTATGTTATATACATGCTCATCATAACCTTCACTAAGGTTCAACAAATAAAGACCATCATGTAAATCCGCATTTGCATAAAACAAGTCTTTATTGAAAAGCAATAAGTGATTATTCTCAATAACACATTTAAATCCTTCCTTGTCCAAACATGAAATAGAAATGATGTTCCTAGACAAATTAGGAACAAAATAACAATTATTCAAAAAGAGAACAAGTCCAGTTGGCAACTTGAGCTCGTAGCGACCGACTTCATAAGCAGCAACTCTAGCTCCATTCGCCATATGGAATTCTACCTCGCCCTTCTTGAGCTTTCTACTTCCTCTAAGCCCCTGCACATTCATACAAATGTGAGAACCACAACCGGTATCTAATACCCACGAAGTAGAAACAGAAGTAGAATGAAGTATTTCAATAACATGAATACCTTGATTAGCGGTCTCACCGCCTCTCTTCTTCCTCAAGTCCTCCAAATAAAGCTTGCAATTTCTGCGCCAATGACCAGGCTGATTGCAGAAATGGCATGCGCCTTCTTTTGGAGGCTTTGCCTTGGTAACAGCTTTGGGCTTCTTTGCATCCTTCCCAAACTCTTTGGGTTTGTGTGCTTTACCCTTCTTCTTCTGGATCCTACCCTTTTGCACCATATGGATCCCTTTGGAGCTTGGCTTCTCTTTCATCGTTACTTCAGCGTTTTTCAGCATCCCATGCAGTTCGCTGACCGTTTTGTCCATATCATTCATGTGATAATTCATGACAAAATGGGAGTAACTCTCGGGAAGAGAATTAAGGATCAAATCCGTTGCCAACTCAGGTCTGAGTGGCGAACCAAGCCTCTCCAACTGATCAATGTACCCTTTCATCTTCAGAACATGGGCACTAACCGAACTCCCTTCGGTCATCTTGCACCCAACCAAAGATCTTAAGGTCTCATACCTTTCCCTCCTCGCTTGCTTTTGGAACATTTCCTTAAGCTCTTGAGACATCTCATATGCCTCAAATGTTTCCAGATCCTTCTGAAGTTCCGAAATCATTGATGCGAGCATCAGGCATTGTACATCAATTTGATCATTTTGATGCTTGTGGAAAGCATCCCTTTCAGCTCTTGAAGCTGTGGTGGGTGGAGGGTTAGCGGGCAAAGGCCCATCCAGAACATATAGCTTTCGCTCTTGCTTGAGAACAATTCTCAAGTTGCGATACCAGTCTAGGTAATTGGTTCCGTTCAGTTTATCCTTCTCAAGGATAGATCGAATAGAACCGGGATTGCTTGTGTTTGCCATTTATCTACAACAGAAAATATATGCAAAGTTAATTACATAAGAGAATTAAACTCCCACTAAAATTATAAAACCCTTTAAAATATTTAAGTGGGTAAAAGACCCAAAATCCATACTTAACCATAGCACTGCTTTGGCATGTCCCTATGATTAAATATAATTTCGGTAGACATCACCATGTCAATTACATCATTATGTAACTCTTTTAATTTATGAGATGCATGATATCATATATCATATTTAATTGTATGTTACTCATCTCATCTTTGCCTCGGGCTCAAACACCTTTTTGATTAACCCTTTTTTTAAACCAATTACAACACAATGAGAATCACCTTTTCTCATATTATCGCTTCGCTAAGGTCACAACATGCGTACCCGCCCTGGCGGTATACCATGATGCGAACATAGTACTTGACTAGTGTTATACATAATTGGGTGGCAAATATAAACTTATTAAGTTTATTTAGGGTTTATAAAATCCTGTGATTAAATTGTATCTCATACAATTCATGGCATTAATATTAAACATACATTTGTTAATACTAATTAGCATGGCATCCTATGTCATACATATGTTAAGCATGCAATCTAGCATGGCATCACATGGCATCTAAATGATACAAGGCATGCATTTGCACATATATATAAACATTTTAACATGCATCAATATTTATTAACATGGCATCTTATGGCATAAAATAAATATAACATGCATAAGACTCAAAACCGTGTTATGGTATGGTTTTATCTACATCGATTTTCATAGGCCAATATGAAAATCAACAGGTCATTTCCTAGGTGGTTGTAACCATCGCATGGTCACAGCACAGCCGCACCCCTTGGATCCGTCTTCACGTCTTTGTTCCTTGGCACCATCTCATGGATTTACATACTTTACAAAATTGCATCCTATACAATTTTCTAGTAAATAAAATTTACAAACAATAAATTGCATCCTATACAATTTATCTAGAAAAATAAGATTACATAAATACAAACGACTCGCAGGCCGTATTTATAAAACCTTACATTCACCAAAACCAAAAAAATAAAAAAATATCCAAGGGTCCAAAACCATACCAAAACACCATGCATAAAATTATCACAATAATTTTATATCTACAAGATTTAGGGTTCATAAAGGGTAAAATACAATCCTATTGTATTTAGAGTAATTGATTTGAAAAATCGTAAATGTGTAGAAACAATTTCCACACATAAACGAAAAACACCAAACCCAACTTCCAGCGATCCAACTCGCTGCTGAGTTGGACGGGGGTACGGGGGCGGTAGCCCCTGTTGCGAAGCAAGCGCCGCAGGCAAAAAAAAAAAAAAATTTTCGCGCAAAAAACAGCCCCCTCTGAAAATTCCCAGGTGGCACGCCGTGCCAAGGTTGGCACGCCGTCGTGCCGCCATTCTGGTCGCAACACTGGAAACGGTTTCCAGTTGGCACGGCGTGCAAAGGCCCAGCACGTCGTGCCATATGCAAAATTTTCAGGTTGGCACGCCGTGCCAAATCGGCACGCCCGCGTGCCACCATTCTGAACTCAAGCATCCAGGAACGATTTCCTGTTGGCACGCCGTGCCAAAACCGGCACGCCGGCGTGCCAACATGCTGAATCCAAAATTTCACCCCTTTTTCTGATTCAAAACAATTACAACCAAATCATTCACAATGATTCACATTAAAATCAAATTTTAAACATGTTATTCACAATAACATTGAACCCTAAATCAAGAACATACAACCCTAACATGCAATTTTGATCTAATCAAAATAACAAATCCAATTCAACCAATGCACAAGTGGCTCTGATACCACTGTTGGGGAATTAATCGCACAAACAAACATAAAAACGCAGCGGAAAAAGATTAATCCCCACCAAGGACCCATGTACATTACATTGAATCGGAAGGAGGGTTAAAGAATTACCTTAATTCTTTGAAGTTTGAATCACTTAGGAACCAAAATTGCTTCCCTCTACGGTTGATCCACACGGAGCAATACGTTCACCGCGTGCTGGCGCCGGGATAGAAGAAACGGTTTCCTCGAATCGAGAGAGAGGCAGAAAATCAAATTTTCTCTTGGCTTGGAGAGGAGAATTTCGGCTGGCTATTCTCTTGTGTTGGCTGGCCGAAAATCTGCTATAGTATTAGTGTAGAGAGTGATTAGGTTTAGGTTAATTGTTTCCTTAAATAATTAACCTAAATAGTTAATTATAATTATAACCTAATACACCTATTAGTTATAATTATATATTAACCCACACAATTTAATATTAATTCTCAATTAACATTAAATCAAATCAATTCTCCATAATACATATATGTATATATAATATTATAATTAATTATATCTCCATATAATTTAATTATAATATGTAGCATACTTTATGCAATATTAATCACATTAATATTTATATATACATACATAAATATATATCACTATATATATTTATTCTCTTTCTCATTCATAAATTATTATCCAATAATAATTTATACCCGATAAGATGAACTTCATTTTGCTCTTGTGTGTGACCCCATAGGATCATATTAATTGGCAATAAGGAAATTACCATAATGTCCTTATAGGTCACAAGCGGACTCTAGCAAGCCATTACGACTACCCAATTAATATGATTGGAATGATCCAATACCTATTTATAGAATGTCATATTCCCTTTTGTCTCATTGATATCAAGATTAATTATAAGACATGGTACACTCGTCAATCTTATATAATTAATCATATGCTTTCTCGATCTCAAAGTAAACTGTTCAGACAAATCAATTGATACTCTTATCAATTATTTGAGCACGGCCATGCATTTAACAGTCTTACTTATCGAGGGGCCCAGTGATATCGCTCTCTTGTTAGAGAGGGACAAAATCCCATATCTGTCACTCACATCCCTAAGCATGAGTCATATTGTACCCAACCACAGCCTTTATAACTACTCTGTTACAAGCAGCGTTTGACTGCGTCAAAGCACAACATGAATTCATCCCGGAATCCATGGTGACCTCAGGTCAAAGGAATCAGCTGATGACACTACTATAATCAAGATCAGTTGTGACACGTGACCATGAACTTGATCTTATAGTGGGTCTCCAGCAACATGTTCTCTAACACATTGCCCGTGAGTATAATCTGTATCTGTATACACTATATTCATCTTATGAATATCCATTATCACTCACACTAGTCTTAGTTTGTTATTATTCCCATAATAACAATCGACTAGGGAAATTTAGAATTACACAATTAATTCATGGATACATTATCATAAAAACTAACATACAAATATATATGATAAAATAAGTCTTTATTAATGACTTAAGAAGATTGTTTACATAATCCAACATTGGCTTAGGGCACAATCTCTAACATTATGCGCCTGGGGAGAATGACACACTGAGGTGTCCACGGGTTGAAGCAAGTTATGACTTGCAAGAGAAGTTGAGATATGGTGCATAGTTGTGCCCTTGGGAAGAACGACACACTAGGGTGTCCACGGGTCGAAGCAAGTTATGACTTGCAACGGAAGTTGAGATAGGGTGCATAGTTATGCCCCTGGGAAGAATGACACACTGGTGTGTCCACGGGTCGAAGCAAGACATTGCTTACAGAGGAAGTTGAGATAGGGTGCATAGTTATGCCCCTAGGAAGAATGGCACACTAGGGTGTCCGCGGGTTGAAGCAAGCCATGACTTGCAGAGGAAGTTGAGATAGGGTGCATAGTTATGCCCCTGGGAAGAATGACACACCGGGGTGTCCACGGGTCGAAGTAAGACATTGCTTGCAGAGGAAGTTGAGATATGTTGCATAGTTATGCCCCTGGGAAGAATGACACATGGGGGTGTCCACGGGTCGAAGCAAGCTATGACTTGCAGAGGAAGTTGAGATGGGGTGCATAGTTATGCCCCTGGGAAGAATGACACACTAGGGTGTCCACGGGGCGAAGCAAGACATTGCTTACAGAGGAAGTTGAGATAGGGTGCATAGTTATGCCCCTGGGAAGAATGACACACTGGGGTGTCCACGGGTCGAAGCAAGTTATTACTTGCAGAGGAAGTTGAGATAGGGTGCTTAGTTATGCCCCTGGGAAGAATGATGCACTTGGGTGTCCACGGGTCGAAGCAAGTTATGACTTGCAGAGGAAGTTGAGATAGGGTGCATAGGTATGCCCCTTTGAAGAATGACACACTGGGCTATCCATGGGTTGAAGCAAGTTATGACTTGCAGAGGAAGTTGAGATAGGGTGCATAGTTATGCCCCTGGGAAGAATGACACACTGGGTTGTCCACGGGTGGAAGCAAGGCATTGCTTGAGAGGAGAATTAGATATCATGGATGCATGTATGTGCACGGTGGCCAAACATAATTTTAGGCGCTCAGGGAGGGCCTGAGTTTTCATGCATGAAATGAAATAAAATAAGGCAGAATGGTGTGCTCGGTACACGGATATGAGATAACGTGCTTGGTACGCGAGCCGAGTTTCGGCGCTGGTGTAGCACCTTGTGTTTATGTATGAATGAGATGTATAGTCATGGGTTGATGCGATTGAATGAAGTCAGACGGGTGGAGATAAGAATGAAGATGATTTACCTTCTTATATATTTTGGACGTTCCGCGGATGCCCCTATGCTATGCAAAAAGGCAATGCAAACAGACCGCGTGTGATCCCACATACGGGCATAGGTTCGGTGCCTTTGGAGCACCTAGTGGATGTCATGAAATGATCACACGTGGCAGGCACTGGGACAGAGTTCTGATGCTTTTGAGGCACCTAATGGATGTTATGGATGTTGGTGTGCCCTAGTTCTTAGGGCATTGGATTCTTGTATTTTGTATTATACATTAAGACTCATTGTATTATAAGTGAGGCGAGTGTTTTTATTTTTCTATTCGATTTAGTTGTAAGCCAATCAATATTTATTTCTTTTCTTTAATTTTGTATTAAATATTTTGTATGCGCGCTGTATGCTTTTTATATTCAATAAAATGGACTTTAGATTTTGAAATATCATTTGAGAACATTGACAATATTTATTTTAATTAGACACGAAATAAGGGACTTGTCCGGGCCCGAATCTCTGGATAGTGTAGCGACCGTTCGTCCGGTTCAGCTACATAAGAATTTCCCGGTTGAGCTGAGCCGGGTGGCGACTCTACAATATTCGTTGAGACTTAGGTCTCGGTTCTTTTATGCATTAATTCTATTTATTTTCCAAAACGTGGATTTCCATTATAAAAACCCCACGCGAGGGAGGGGCCCGCCCGAGATCGTGGCGCCCTATTCCGAAAGGGAGTCCCGCGTCCCGTCGAAAACGCGTCGTCCGCTCACAGTGGCGACTCTGCTAGGGAATTCTTCAAAAAGTTTTCTTAAAAACTTAAAAGAATATTGACAAGCCCTGAAAAGTGTCTAATTAAAATAACATGGATGATTCTCTTTTGGTATTTTATTTGCATTTTTAGTTAGCCATTTTTTGCATTAGATTAGGTATCCTTTTATAGCCCGGTGGATTGTTGAAGTGTCGCCTAAGTTCCTCCTAGTCTTAGGGGCACAAATACGAAACACCACTCATAGCCTCGTACGAACCCCTTCGCTAGGACCCTTGAGTGGGGAGAAGTGAGGAGTATATCTTGCTATGAGAGCCTTGATGTTATCCCGACTTTGACCCGAACCCATATAGGCAGCTCTAGTTGGATTCCTTTAAGATACCAAAATAATTGTGTGAATAATAATAAAATCGCGCCTTCATCACCCCCGGTTGGTGATTGAAGTGAACCCCGCCTATGACTCGGTTAGAAATTTTTGAGACCGACCACGTTGGAGGAATAAGGTTGGAAGAATTCGTTTTGCTTGCTATGTGTTCTTCACCATTTCGTGACACATCGCCGACGCATGCATAACATACCATAATCACCATTTTCCATACACGTGACATACCATACACAAACATCTTTGTGTGATACTAACCCACATTTTTTATGCAGCCATTTTACATTTTATTTCGTGTGTAAAACATTAATGCATTCGCTTGTCATCCATACTAACGATTTCTTTTTCAGCCATAACATTAAATTTGTATGATTAGCATTTTATTTTGACATAGTATACATAACATCATTATGTATGCCATACATCCTAACCCACGTTCTTGTGCAGCCATTTGCATGTTGTGTGACATGTTCATCCACTGCATTTCGCTTAAATTAAATTAAGGGGCATTTCAAGGACGCCTATCATAACCATCCCATCCCATTTCATAACATATCGGGTACCCAAAATTACTCGTGTTTTGCCAATGCACCGGATTGCATTCGGCCATTCCACCAATATCATTTCATTTAATAAAAGCCACAACGGCCTTAGGCCCATTTTCGTGTAATAATTTACACGATGCATTTCATGACATCACACCCATCTATCATAGACATCATATAACACTATGGTCCACATCCGACCACTTCATGACATTAATTCACCATTTAAGGTACTCCCCGAGTGCCCGATTAGTATACATATGGGCCCATAACATCACCAAGTCATGAAAGGCGTTCCTCGAATGCCGAATCCTTGTCCGTGTTCCTGTTACACGTGACTTTCTCATGACATCATTCCATATCATATGCTCAAAAGCATCAAGACCTTGTCTGTGGGCCCGGCCCATGCGACCATTTCATATCATCGCATAGACCTATAAAGCGTCAAAAACTACGTCCGTGTGCCGGTACACACGCGACCATTTCACGAATTCATTAGGTGCCCCAAAGGTGCCAAAGTTCTATCCGTGTGATGGCTCACACGTGACGTTTTTGCATAAACATTGGGTGTTCTTGGAATGCCTCGAAAAAATAATAATAAAAAAATATATGTTCATATCATCATTCCATACATAATTCCACTCCATGTATCTCAAGCACGTTCAGTGTCTTAATTTTCATGTCATATCACGTCATTCATTCACGACCCTAATACCTCCTGTCTACCCCAAGCAGAATACACTGGAGCGACCTTGGACAAGATCCCAAGCTTCAAGGGCAGCTAGGAGACAGAGGGTAGTCGAGAGTGACAGTGATTCTGAGCCTGGGGAAGGAGTGAATATGGCAGAACCGACACCGAGCATGGCTGATGTTTTGAGGGATTTCTTCAGGTCGCAAGATTTTCGCGACATGTGAAAGGAGGAAATGAGGGCAGTCGTTAGAGAAGCTGGTGAGACCGGTGGTAGTGGAGCCGGGAAGGAAAAAGAAGCTGAGTCATCCCAACATGGTGGTGACGCTTCGGCTAGTCTTGAAAAGCTGCAGGAGATAGAGGCAGCTATGGAACAGAGGATGAAAGCCAAGTGTTCTGAATTAGACGAGGTCATGGCCCAGTTGAAGAAGGGGGTTGGGATCAGTGCTGAATCCAAGAAGGGGGTGAACATTGATGCCATGATTAGTAGGGGCATCTAGACATTTCCTATCGGCTTCCAAGTGCCGAAAGTTTCCACTTACAAAGGAATGGGCTCGCCGGAGGCCCATGTGAATTTATATGCCCGGGTTATGTTAACAGCAGGCGCTACAAAGCAACAATTGATTAATCTGTTCCCCACCACACTGGAGGGAGGTGCTTTGGGATGGTATAACTCACTGACAGAGGAGGAGCAGTCTGACTGGGAAGTATTATCAGCAGCCTTCATCAAATACTACAGCTTCAACACCAAAATCCAGGTGAAGCTGTATGATTTGGAGAGGGTGAAACAGAAATTCAATGAGCCCTTTGATGAATATTACCAGAGATGGATGAACAAGATGATCCTCCTAAAGAACCGCCCTGATGAAGACGAGCTTATACAGAAGCTCATTGATGGCAGCAAAGATATGTTCAAGAACAACATGAAATTCCATTCCTTCAAGGAGCTTAGTGAGGTTTATAGCATGGCCATGAAGATAGAAAGGGTTGAAGAGGAGAAGCCAGCTGGTCAGAAAGGGGGAAGAGGTACAGGGTACAGTTCAGGGTATAGATCAACCACAGTAGCTGGGTCTGGCAGTGGGTCTGGTTCAGGTGCCAGTGGCAAGCAAGGGCAGTCATCAGAAGTGAAGCGGGTTGAGGTGGCTACTGTGAATCAGCAGCAAGCCAACCAGAATAGGGGTCCTGGAGGACAAGGCATAACACCCTGGACTCTTACTTTGGCAAAGATATTCGCCAAGTGTAGGAATGGTGGCTTACTACAGTCCTTGAGGCCATTTGAGTTCCCACCTGAAGCTGAAAAGGATAACTTCTGCACTTATCATGTGGTGACAGGCCACCGGACCAATAACTGCTATAAGCTAAGGGAAGCTATCCAGAAGCTTATCGACGAGGGAAAGCTGCAAGAACCACCTAAGCCTAGCACTAAAACCAATCCACTGCCGGCATTCGAGAAGCGGGTTAACATGGTTTAGTCGGGGTTACCGGCTAACTTCATATTTACCCAAGTTCTGTAAGCGAACCCTACGATTCAGGCAGTGGTGGTAGGGGAATCCGAAGTGGAGCCTAAATGTGAGGAAAAGGAGGGGTGTAAGAAGGTCAAGCCCATAAGTGTGGATGACCTTGACTCCGAAGATGAGTACGAAGAATTAGACAGAAGAGAGGCTGTTAAACTCCCAACTGTTGAGAAGCTGAAGATTTCAGAAGTGCAGCATGTAACCCAAAGTGGAAGGGTATATCAACCGGCAGATCAGACGAAAGATAAAGCACCGATGAATGGGTCAGGCAGTACTTCGGCACCGAAAAAAGTCGAGAAAGAAGACTTGGTCATTTCCCAACTAAAGAAAACCCCTGCACAAGCTAGTTTGTGGCACTTGCTTATGACCTCCAAAGAGCATAGGGAGGCTTTAGTGAAGAAGCTATCAGAAATTGAAGTCTCCCCTATAGCTTCACCAGAGGCTATGTGCTGCTTGCTAGACAAAGTCCATGCTGGAGCTCCTAATATTGCTTTCTCTGAGAAAGACCTACCAGCAGAAGGAAAGGCTCACAACCAGGCTCTTTACATTAGAGCCTATATCATGGATAAGGTGATGCCGTGCGTTATGGTGGATGACGGCTCGGCTTTGAACATATGCCCGCTGAAAATGTTACCTTTTCTAGGCATGAATGAAGAAGTGTTGAAGAGGTCCTCAACAGTCATTCGGGCGTATGATGATTCTAAAAGAACAGTGATAGGGACCTTCGAAACAGAAGTGGAGGTTGGGCCCATCAAGTCCATGGTCATCTTCACAGTGATCGATATCCCGGTCACATTCTCCCTATTGCTTGGAAGGCCCTGGTTCCATCCTTTGGGAGGTGTTCCTTCCACATTGCATCAGAAGATTAAATTCTCTATGAATGACAGAATTGTGACTGTTGAGGCAGATGCCCAGTCGATGGTAGCTGCAGTGGATGAAGGAGTGGTTCCTTTTGGTGGATTCCAAATTGCTATCATTAAGGAGGAAGAAACCACAGATGCCCCTATGGTTCTTTATGAGAATTACATGCCGGAGTGGCTACCCCGATATCTGTACAAGCTGAACTTTGTCCCGGGAATGGGACTCGGGATTAATTTGCAAGGTGTGCCAGAATTCAAGATCGACTCAGGAAAGTCAAAGCAGTACGGCCTTGGTTATGTAGAAGGGTCGTCCGAGCGTAAGAACTTGAAAAAGGGTAAGAATGGTAGGGCCATGATGAAGCCATTTCTGAAGGCGGGAGAAAGCCTTTACAAGGGCCAAGCTGAACCGGTGCTGGTTGGAAATATCGAACACCCTGGCTTTGAGATTTTTACAGATGTTGTGGATTTTGAAAAAAGCCAGGAAGAGCCAGTAGCCCCTGTAATGATGGAGGAAGCAATTGCTGAATCTGAAATTCTGAAAGGAGAATCGTCTGAGGTGATAGCAGAAACCGTAGAGGTGGCTGAGGAAGAAGATGAAAAGAAGACCTGTGCCAAAGCTACAGAAGTGATCTCGGGAGCTTTGACTGCTGCATTAACCAAAGCTTTTGGGAAATCCAAGGAAGGATTTGGCGAAGAACTAATGGCCAAAGTGAACTTAGACTCTGTGGTTGCTGAAATCGCCAAGATTATGGAAAAGGCTAAAGCACAAGAAGCAGAGAAAGCTGCAGTCCTAGATGATGCTTTGGAAGGGAAGATGGAAGCTGATGAAGAACAAGGCCCTCCGCCTGTGGAGGATGAAAATGATTTTGTTGTGTCTATTTCTTCCGTTTTCAATGTAACTGGTGTACTTTATGATAAGTTCAATGCAATGAAATCTCAGTTTGCTTACTTGTGTGATGTTTATCCTGATAATTCTGTGCATGCATTTGAATCACCATTGAGCATATTTAGCATTCATGACACTGCATTGCATGAAATCAATATAAGTACAGATGAAAACCCTAAAATGGTACTCATTTTACACGAGCTAAAATCCGAGGAAGAAAGAGAATTAATAAGAATACTCCAAAAACATGTTAAAGCTTTCGCCTGGTCGTATGAAGACATGCCGGGTGTAGATACAGAAATAGCAGTGCACAAAATCCCTACAGACCCTAAGTTTAGACCGGTAAAGCAGAAGTTGAGAAGACTAAGGCCGGAATGGGCTACATTGGTGAAGGAAGAAGTGGCCAAACAGATAGATGCCAGGTTTCTCGAAGTGGTGGAATATAGGAAATGGCTAGCCAATATTGTCCTTGTGCCTAAAAAGGATGGAAGGGTCAGAGTATGCGTCGACTACAGGGACTTGAACAAGGCCTGCCCTAAGGACAATTTCCCACTACCTCATATTGATGTATTTGTTGATAGTGCAGCAAAAGCGGCAATGTACTCCTTCATGGATGGCTTTTCAGGGTATAACCAGATCCTGATGGATGTAATTGACAAGGTGAAGACGTCATTCATCACCGAATGGGGCACTTTCTGCTATAGAGTAATGCCTTTTGGATTAAAGAATGCCGGTGCCACTTATCAGAGGGCTGTCACAACTCTGTTGCACGATATGATCCATAAAGAAGTTGAAGTGTATGTCGATGATATGCTTGTTAAATCAGCAACCCGGGAGGAACACCCTGTTATCCTGGATAGATTTCTAACACGCATTGGAGAGTACAACTTGCGGCTTAATCCCAAGAAGTGCATATTCGGGGTCACATCAGGGAAGTTGTTAGGCCATGTAGTCAGCCATAGGGGGATAGAAATGGACCCAGATAAAATCAAAGCCATCCAGGATATGCCAGCTCCAAAGACTGAAAAGGAGGTCAGATCATTCCTGGGTTCCTTGCAGTATGTCAGTCGCTTCATAGCCAAGCTAACTTCCACTCGTGAGCCAATCTTCAAGCTATTAAAGAAAGATCAGCCGGTTGTGTGTGATAACAAGTGTCAGTTGGCCTTCGAGAAGATCAAGGCCTACCTGGTAAAGCCACCAGTGTTGAGTCCTCCAATTCCAGGGAAGCCTCTGATTTTGTATTTGGCAGTTGAAGAATCCTCTATAGGGGCAATGCTAGCACAGGAACAAGATGGCAAGAAGGAATATCCTATTTATTACCTTAGCAAGAAATTGTTGGAGTATGAAACCAAGTACACACTGGTAGAGAAGACATGTGTGGCGATGATTTGGTTGACCAAGAAGCTGCGCCACTATTTCCAATCCTACAAGATACAAGCCGTGGCTAAGGTGGATCCAATGAAGTACCTCTATGAAGCACCAGCATTGGTTGGGAAGTTGTCCAGGTGGTTGTTACTTTTGTCTGAATTTGACATCGAGTACATCACGAAGAAGACCATTAAAGGGCGAGCCGTGGCAGAGTTTCTGGGAAACCAGCCCCTAGAATCAGATTACACAGAGAACCTGGAATTCCCTGATAAGCAATTAGCCATGGTGGAAGTGAAAAGGTGGGTCATGTGTTTCGATGGGGCAGTAAATAGAAAAGGCGCTGGGATCGGGGTACTTATAGCAACACCGGATAGTGAGGTCATTCCTTTATCCAAAAGGCTGATCTTTCCCGTAACCAACAATGGGGCGGAATATGAAGCATGCTTGTTTGGAATGGAAGCTTTATTAACATTAGGAGCAAATGATGTTTTAATTGTTGGTGACTCACTTCTAGTGATTAAGCAAGCTCAGGGTGAATGGGAGCTGAAAGAAGAAGCCTTACGGCCTTATTTGGTGCTGCTACAGTTCAGAAAGGGTTTATTCGGCCAGTGTGAATTCAGACATGTCCCCAGGGATGAGAATAAGATGGCTGATGCATTAGCTACTTTCTCCTCCATGTGGGAAAACCCAGAAGAGACACAAGCTCAACCACTGGTCATAGCCACTTCCAGGCATCCTTGCTTCGAAGTGCATGAAGTAATGGAATTATCAGCCGAAGAAAAGCCATGGTTCTTTGACATTTACCGGTATGTTAAGTAGGGAAAGTACCTAGAAGAGGCCAGTGCTGCTGATAAGTTGACACTGAGAAAACTGGCTAGTCAATTCAGAATCTTCGAGGACAAGTTGTATAAGAGAACAGCACATGGAGTTCTTTTAAGGTGTCTAACAGAACAAGAAGCAGAAGACGTGATGCAGCAGGCACATGCAGGATCCTGTGGGCCACATATGAACGGGCTTGCCATGGCCAGGAAGATTATGAGACAAGGGTACTTCTGGATCACGATGCAAGCAGATTGTATAAGAAAAGTGAAGAAATGTCATGAATGTCAGATCTATGCAGACATTAGTCATCTCCCTCCACTTGAACTTCAGAATCTAGCGTCTCCTTGGCCGTTTTCAGCATGGGGGATAGACATGATTGGTGAAATTCATCCAGCTGCATCTAATGGGCATAGATTCATAGTTGTGGCAGTTGATTATTTCTCTAAATGGGTCGAAGCGGAATCCTTCACTAATGTTACAGCCAAGCACATGGTCAAGTTCATCCAGAGAAATATCTTCACTCGGTATGGGATTCCTCATCACATAGTAACAGACAATGGAGTACAGTTTCAAGGGGCAACGGCTGAGCTATTTGCGGAACATGGTATTGAACATCATAAGTCTTCCCCATACAGGCCTTAGGCTAATGGTGCAGTAGAAGCAGCTAACAAGGCAATAAAGAAGATCTTATCAAAAATGGTAACCACTTACAGGGATTGGGCCGATAAACTGCCTTATGCTCTCTGGGGTTACAGAACCAGTGTTAGAAAGCCGACAGGAGAAACTCCTTATGCCTTGGTATATAGGATGGAAGCAGTGTTGCCAGTGGAGATAGAACTCAAATCACTCAGAGTTGCCCTGGAAGCTCAATTGCCAGAGACTGAATGGGTTCAAGCTAGATATGAGCAGTTGGCTGCACTAGATGAAAGGCGACTAAAGGCACTGGATCATCTGCAGATGTATCAGTGCAGAATGGCCAGAGCCTATAATCGAAATGTGAAATACTCCAAGCGGCAGTTGAAAGCGGGAGATTTGGTTTTAAAGCAACTAAGGCCTTCAAATGTTGATGTTAGGGGCAAGTTCAGACCTAACTGGGAAGGACCCTATGTGGTGAAGAAGGTGTTATCAAAAGGCGCTGTCAGCATCATGGACATGGATGGAAACGAGTTCACCAACCCGATCAACCAAGACAGGCTAAAGCTTTATCATGTATAAAAAAAAAAAAAAAAAAAAAAAAAAAAGAGAGAGGTCTGCTAGGTTGAAAACTCGAAAAGAGCGGTCTAGGCAAAAGTTAAGACACGAGAAAAAATAATCAGTCGGAAAACCTGAAAAGGACGACTGGTGACGGATTCTGGCACAATGTGAAATCTGTACCATTTAGGAACCAACTTGTTTCAAATGTACTCATTTTGAATTCATCAATAAAGTGAAGTGTTTGTTTAAATATATTTGCATGGTTATGACAAATACACACATTCAAAGAAAGCACTTTGCATTCAACTGATCAATATCATCACATTATTAGGCAAATGAAAATGCATTAGATACGTGCAATTCAAAATCTTTTATCATCCTCTAAAGTCCAGTTCATCTTCCCAAACGAGCAATAAAGAGTCACAACACCATTTTAGTCAAATCTAAAAAAAAAAAAAAAAAAAAAAAAGGATGCTTGCTGAGGTGAGAACCGAAAAGGCACCTCAGGCAAAAATTAGAGCGGCCCGCTAAGCTGAAAACCCATATCGGGCAGTTTAGGCAAAAGTTAGGGCATATGAAAAGCTCGCTAAGGCGAAAACCGAAAAGGCGCCTTAGGCAAAAATTAGAGCGGCCCGCTAAGCTGAAAACCCATATCGGGCAGTTTAGGCAAAAGGTAGGGCATATGAAAAGCTCGCTAAGGCGAAAACCGAAAAGGCGCCTTAGGCAAAAGTTAGAGCGGCTCGCTTGGTTGAAAACCTGATTTGGGCTACCCAGGCAAAAATTAGAGCACCTAAAAAAAAAAAAAACTCATAACTTCCCACGGAGCAGGAAAAATAGAACATCCTCAGTATTCCCCGCAGAATTCGTCACATCACTCCCCAGCAGAATGTCCCCTACTATTCCCCAATGGAGTCTACATAAAGAACACCATCAATTACTCCCCCGCAAAGTAGCCATGTTACTCCTTAGTGCAGTCTACACAAAGAACACCACGATTGTCTCTTCAATCAAGTCTCCACACTCTTCCCCAGCGGAATCTCTACAAGGAATACTACGATCATTTCCCCAGCAATCACCTCACTCCGTCAATAATCACCAAACAATGCCCCAAGAAAAGTAAAATCAACCAGGGGCACAACATATCTCCCCAGCGGAAGACAGAAGCGTCCAATAACAGAAAATACATATATGTACATATACATCATCATGCATCCATACATAGCATATATCAATTACTTATTCCCGGCTAGTCTTCATTCTTGATCGAAGGGGCAAAAATTTTTGTTTAAAAATCTCTCGATCAAGGAACGAAGACTTGCCATTTTAAGTGCAGGAATTCATCCCCAGCACAATATCCTCAGCAAGTCAGCAGATCCGCCTCGAGTAATGTAAACTCGGTTTCGGCCTAGGTCCGCTCCATTATCTCAACTTTCTCCAGTGAGTCCGCCTCGAGTAATGTAAACTCGGTATCGGCCCAGATCCACTCCATCAGTCAAGTCCCTTAGCAGATTCGCCTCGAGTAATGTAGATTCGGCATCGGCCCAGATCAACTTCATCTATTTCCCCAGTAAACCTCGCCTCGGGTAACCTAGACCCAGTATCGGCCAATTTCTTCATCAACTCGCCTCGGGTAGCATAGACCTGGTATCGGCTAATCTCATCTCCAGTATCGCCTCGGGTAACCTAGACCCGGTATCGACCAATTTCTTCATCAATTTCGCCTCGGGTAACCTAGACCCGGTATCGGCTAATCTCTCCATCAATTTCGCCTCGGGTAACCTAGACCCGGTATCGGCCAATTTCTTCATCAATTTCGCCTCGGGTAACCTAGACCTGGTATCGGCTAATCTCATCTCCAGCATCGCCTCGGGTAACCTAGACCCGGTATCGGCCAATTTCTTCATCAATTTCGCCTCGGGTAACATAGACCTGATATCGGCTAATCTCTTCATCAATTCGCCTCGGGTAACCTAGACCCGGTATCGGCTAATCTTGTCATCAATTTCGCCTCGGGTAACACAGACCTGATATCGGCTTATTTTATCCCTAGTATCGCCTCGGGTAACCTAGACCCGGTATCGGCCTATCTCATCAGAAGGTTCATTCCAATGTTCACGGCGCTTTAATTCACGCTCTCAAATTCATCATCACAGGTATTATAGACCCGGAGCTAGATGTCGAATTTGATCACGCGAGGGGCAGCTGTAAGCGCCGGAATTTTCTATACTTAAAAAAAAAAATAAATAACTCTATAGTCGTACGACTATTGTTACAGTCGTACGACTGTAATTTAAAAATTACAGTCGTACGACTGTAATGTCAGAAAATCTGCAGAGGCCCATACCTCTGCAGCAGAAATGAAGGAAAGAGAAAGGGAGCATTAATTGCTCCCTTGTTGCAGCAAGCAAGAAGGAGGAGAGAGATAAAAAGAGGAAAAAGAAGAAGAAAAGGGGAGAGGATTTCTGGTGAAAAGGAAACTTAGAGAGAGAAAGAGAAGAGAGAGAAAAAGAAAACCACAAAAAACTCATTTTTCTTCCTCTTTGATTTTCTTTAATTCTCGAAATTATACCTAAAACTTGTTAGAAACCCCTAGGTTAATCAATTAACTACATAACCAAATCAAGAATTCGGACTAAAACGATCAGAATCCTTTGCAATTCGGATTTTGGACAAAAAGCTCTCAACTTCCATTCCAAAGGGGAAAGAGCGAATTTGTTGGGATCGGAGCGACGCCAGGGGTCAAAACGACTTGGAATAGCTTCTAAAAAGGTAGTCACTTCTTTTCCTTACATTTTTTCTCGCTTTCTGGGTGTTTGAAGTGAGTTTTGTGCCTTTTTACTGCATTTTTCATATTTCTGTTCCTGGAAATTAAGAACAGTCGTACGACTGTTCTTGGTTTTCATGAACAGTCGTACGACTGTATATACAGTCGTACGACTGTTCTTAATTTCCAGATTTATTTTCTTCAGATTTTGATTTTCAATGATTTTTGGCGAAATGCTGACCCTGAACTGATTACAGTCGCACGACTGTAAACTACAGTCGTACGACTGTAATCCTTGTTCCAGAATCGGAATTTCAGTTTCATCCCCAAAAAAATTCCCAAAAAATCCCAAAAAAATTCGAAAACCCCAAAAAACATCAAAATGGATTTTGTTGTGTGCATCACGACCATAGATTCAATTTTTAGTGAAATTGCATTGAGAACAATTCAACGACGGAGACCCATTTCTCCTGAAAACCGACCCACTTAAACATATGAAAAATGCATGTAAACTGGAAAAAATTGTTTTCAAATGATTTTCCCACAAAACCAAAAATACAGGGACGTTTCAAAATGTTTTCCAGGTCTAATCAGGCCGGCTAGCCGAGCCAACCCGGTTATCCCCTAAATGCATGCCCCCAATTCTCGATTTCCCAATTCTGTCTGCTTGAGTCCAACTTGTGGCGTGCCGTATAAATTGCGTTAACCTTCTATTTTGCATGCTTTAATTTTTATTTTTATTTTTATTTCTATTTTTGATGTATTTTAATAGATTAAATCGTGTATTTAGGCGGTTGTAATTATTTTTAGATTATCGTGTATATAGGCGATTGTATAAGTGAGGCGAGTGTTTTTATTTTTCTATTCGATTTGGTTGTAAGCCAATCAATATTTATTTCTTTTCTTTAATTTTGTATTAAATATTTTGTATGCGCGCTGTATGCTTTTTATATTCAATAAAATGGACTTTAGATTTTGAAATATCATTTGAGAACATTGACAATATTTATTTTAATTAGACACGAAATAAGGGACTTGTCCGGGCCCGAATCTCTGGATAGTGTAGCGACCGTTCGTCCGGTTCAGCTACATAAGAATTTCCCGGTTGAGCTGAGCCGGGTGGCGACTCTACAATATTCGTTGAGACTTAGGTCTCGGTTATTTTATGCATTAATTCTATTTATTTTCCAAAACATGGATTTCCATTATAAAAACCCCACGCGAGGGAGGGGCCCGCCCGAGATCGTGGCGCCCCATTCCGAAAGGGAGTCCCGCATCCCGTCGAAAATGCGTCGTCCGCTCACACCAGGTCTATTCTAATCGTGGGAACGAATAGAACCACAGACTTGTATATTCGATGACTGTATGGTAGTTCTTAACTAGCCATAGTACTTGTATAGTCAGTCATGAATATAGGTACATGTCGTTGACATGAGACTGGATCGATCCGCACAAGAAAGCCACATGGTTGTCACGTCATAGGTCTTTTTTGAGTAGGTCTCTTTTGTCCTCAGACCAGATTTCATTACAATATCGATATGGAATCCGGTTCACTTTGACATACGCCTAACAGGTTTGGTGTTCGTGAAACGCCTTGCATGATTTAACAATGTCATGGAATGCTTTTATATGTCTAGTGACCAAGCGCTCATAAAGTGCCTGGATGATTTGATAATGTTATGAACAATCCGATGTGGATCGCACCACACAAGCAAAATCTCGATATCCCATTGACACTAATGATAAATGGATGAGGTGTAATGCAACGTTTGTCATGTGACTCCCCACATGAACATAAATCTAGGATGGTTGTAGGCTCCTAATGAATGTAATGTGTAGAGAAGTGGCCGAGTGCTAACCAAGGCACGGGCAAAACATAGGTGGCTTCGGGTCACCTGTTATGAAATGAAATGATCATGATGGGCATCCTTGGAACATCCTTTATTAGGTGTAATGGGATGAAATGGTGTGTATGCACATGCCACACAACATGGAGGTGGCTTCAGGAAAATGTGGTTAGGATGCATGACATGCAGACCAATGTTGTGCGTGCAAGGAACAAATGCATATGTCACACAAATAAAACATCGTGGCTACACAGAAACATAGTTAGCTCATATGACACACAGGATGATGTGTTGTATGCCTCATGGGAACGTCAACACAATGTATGCATGGCATGCAAACAAAACATCTTGGCTGCACAAGGATGTGATTTAGTATCCATGTCATACAAATGTTGGTGTCTTAAGAATGATCTTGTAAAGGTGTGATTAGAATGACACATAGATAATTGTGTGTGTGTTTGATGCTTCATGAGTGAGGACAATGATGGATGTGGGTTGTTTATTCTAGACGCTCCAAGAATGCCCAATGCTATATTGAAGATAATGCAAGAATGGTCACATGCAGACTATCACATGGACAAAGAGATATTATGAAGTGGCAGCGTGAGTACCGACACACGAGCAAGGGTTTGACGCTTCACAGGTCAAGATGAGATGACATGAAATGGTCATGTGGAAACCTTTCCTTAGACAGAGTTTTGATGCTTTTGGGGCATCTACTATGAAATGCTGCTACAAACAGGTCATTCGTGTAATTCAAGACACGGACAGGGATTGGGTGTTCGTAGAACACTTTGCATGGATTCATAATGTCGTGATATGTTCCTATGTGCATAAAAATTCAGTACCCATGGAGCACTTAAAATGGGTTATTAATGTCATGAAACAAGTCCGATGTGGATTGCGACTTACAATCAAAGTTTCGGTGTCTCCGTGACACCAACACCAAGTGCACATTAAAAAATAATGGTATGGTGTTATGTTGTTGTATGACTTGCCACACAACTAGACCTAAATCTTTGTGATCTTCTAGTGAGTGACATGGTATGGCCAAGTGCGAACCAGTACACAGGCATACTACGGGTAATTTTGGGTACCCGATATGTCATGAAATGAAATGATCTTTGTTAGATTAAATGAAATGAAATGGCATGAATGTGTATGTCACATAAAATGCAAGTGCCTGCGAAAAAATGTGATTAGGGTGCGTGACACACAGGATGATGTCGTGTATATTTTAAGGAAATGTTGGGATACAAGATGTATATATGGTACACGAAAAAAAACGTCGTGGCTGCATGAAGATGCGATCATTGTCACGCATATGTCGATGTTTGAAAATGGCTGTATGAAGATGTGGCTAGCATACGTCACACGTATGCATATGTATTTAAAGATGGCTGCACGAAAACATGATTAACACAAATATCATACATATGTATATGTAAAGAGATGGCTGCATGAAAACGTGATTAAAAATGGCACGCAAATGATTATGTATTTTTATGCTTCGTGAAAAGATAAAAAGAAAATCACCATGGAACAAACATTAGCATACATAAAAATATGCTCTCCCTTCCAACCTTATCTCTCCTTTTGATTGGTCTCGCATTCCTCCTAGGTGTTGGGTCTCTTTGGCATCAACAGGGGATACCAAAGGTGCACGCTCAATGTTCAATTTTAGATTTAAGTTTTGGTAACCCTAAGGGAAATTACTAAGCCATTACATATGGGCCAAAGTCAAACAAAGGGTTGTACAAGCTCCCATAGCAAACAAACACTTCCCCACCGTAGAACACGATGTAAGGTCATGCAGGGCTACGAGTGGTTTACCCCGTCGGGTGTTTCCAATCCTAGCAGTAGAGGTAGTCCACCTTCTTGGGTAAACCGGGGCTAATCAGTGTATTTGAGGGGTTGAGAAAAAGAAAATTTCATGATATGCAAAGTATGAATAAATATGGTATTTATAAATTGATAAACAAAAACAAGCAAGGTTATATTTCAATAGTTGCCTAAGTTCCTCAAGTTTTTATAAAACTTTTAAAGAAACTTTTATAATCCCCAGCAGAGTCGCCCCTATGAGTGGACGACCTTTTTTCTTTAAAAAGAATGGAATGCGGTGAAGCGAACCGGGGGTTTTCGGGAAACAGGTTTCGCGCAGTGTTTTGGAAGAAATGGATTTTCGTTTATCTTGCTCTTAGGGAAAAACATTCATTTGTTTTGAAATTCGTTTTGTAGAAAATGTTTTCCCGTTTTATTACTTCAAGACCTCGAAACCTAGATTTCGAAATCAGTGACAGAGTCGCCACCCGGATCAGCTCATCTGGGAAATTCTAGTACAACTCCCTACCGAGTGCAGACTAATGTACCTAATCCAGAGGTTCAGGGTACGGGCAACTTACCTACTTAACCTTAAGCTTGTATTCATTTATTATTTATAAAACCATATTTATTCAATTTTATTATCTTTCTCTACCCAAATTTGTTTATTTTATTAGCTCGATGCTCAAGCGAAATGCAGAAAATAAATTGCGGAAAATAAAGCATACATTCACAAATATAAAAAAAAGTAATAAAGGCCGATTATACAACCTAATCAAATAAAAGAATAAAAAACTCTCGTCCTCACTTTACAAGCGCCTAAGTACATTAGGATCTAAAAATACAATAGCCTAAATACACGAATTAATCTATTAAATACAACAAAAATAAAGATAAATGCTACAAAACAAATTGGTTAGCGCAATTTATATTATAAACACAGATAAGACTCAAAGCAGGACAGAATTGGGATTTAGAAGATGGAGGCATGCATTTAGGGGGTAACTGGGTCGACCTGACCAATCGGACTGGTTAGACCTGGAAAACGGTTTTGAAATGCCCTATAGATTTTTATGCTGGAAAATTAATTTTAGAAAACCATTTGGCTCTGTTTCATACAAATTTCCGTTCTTTATGGGTCTGTCATCCCGGAACTCGGGATTCCGTTCATGTGGGTTCCTAAACTCCACATCCCTCTGGGGTCCAAAATGCAATAAACACACCAAAAACATTTGTAAAAACATCGTTTTACTCGTTTTCAATATTCCCTGGGGATTTGGTAAGATTTGGGGTTCCGCTAAACACAGATAAGACTCAAAGCAGGACAGAATTGGGATTTAGAAGATGGAGGCATGCATTTAGGGGGTAACTGGGTCGACCTGACCAATCGGACTGGTTAGACCTGGAAAACGGTTTTGAAATGCCCTATAGATTTTTATGCTGGAAAATTAATTTTAGAAAACCATTTGGCTCTGTTTCATACAAATTTCCGTTCTTTATGGGTCTGTCATCCCGGAACTCGGGATTCCGTTCATGTGGGTTCCTAAACTCCACATCCCTCTGGGGTCCAAAATGCAATAAACACACCAAAAACATTTGTAAAAACATCGTTTTACTCGTTTTCAATATTCCCTGGGGATTTGGTAAGATTTGGGGTTCCGCTAATGCTGAACCGTGGATCCGATTTGGATAAAACAACCCTGAAACTCAGAAAATAAACCAGGAAAACATCAAAAAACCCTAATATCCATATGTACAGAAATTTGAAAACCAAAATACTACAACATACAGATGGATTTAGGCCGAAAATAATCACAACAGAATGCTTAAAATGGAAAAAACGGGCTGTTTTTGGCCTTACGGGACGGACCAGGAATCTATCCATGAGGAACAGATCCGGACGGCTCTAGGGTCAGAGGCGACCGGCTATGTTCATCAAAAACACAGCTGGGTGGCTATGTTCTTGAAGAAGACAGTGGTACGACTATGGTGGTCAGCCCAGTTTCCAGATTTTTGCAAAATGAATGAAAATGCATAGAAAACACAATGCAAACAGGTTTTAGGGCCTCTCAGAGTTCACCTTGATGTTGTTTGGATGCTTGGAGTGTCGATAAGTGGATTGAAAGCTGGAACCTAGAGACTCAACTGTCCGAATCCCACAATGATCCGAAACAATCCGAAATTGACCTAAAATGATCCCGAATCATAGAGTAAAGGTTGTAGGATTTGTTAACAATGTTTTGAGATTGATCTAGGGTTTTGATGAGAGTGTTTATGGGTTTCTTTCTTTTTTGTTTTCTTTCTCTCCTTTTCTCTCTATGTTTCTTTTCTTTTCTTTTTCTTTCTTTTTCTCTCTAAGAACCGAAAACTAAAAGTCCTGCCCCCACCCCCAAAAAAGTCCCCATTTTTTGATTTCTTTTCTCTTTTATATCACTCATTTCGCTCAATCAATCAACCGTTTGACTTTCTAAAATCCCTGTGCCAATTTTCGTTCTGTGAAGACAAGTTGCTCTGCTTTACAGAGCAACTTGGTTTACGCACTAGAGCCGCCCGGCTGTAGTTTGTACTAGAGCCATACGACTTTAGCTAGAGTTGGCCAGCTCTGGTTCAAAAACCAGAGCCGCTTGGTTCTACCGAGGATTGGGGTAGAATTTCGAAAGTCGGATGCATACACCAAACTCTGGAAATGATTCGGCAGACCTTTTTAGGAGCTTCGAGTCATGGACGGCCTGGCTTTCAGGATGTTTGAGATTCGCTAGGTAACATTCCAGTCGCTTCTAAATCCCGTTCGAGCCCGTACAGTCCATAGGTAACTAAGTAATTCTCATCATTGAGGTCGGGAAAAACCCATGCTCACACCCAGGCGAGTGTTCTCTTCAGTTGCTCGACTATCACATCATCGTCTTTAACCTTCAATCCCTGGGCTACAGTGCCTGATTCTACAGCAGAATGATTCCTTGTAGGTAACACCTAGGGAGCTACATTGATGGGTTGGTAAACCCTGCCGCTTCGGGTGATATGCATGACGGGGCCGTCTTTCGTGACCACCGTCCCCTATCTCGTTTCCACTGGATACATCAACTTAGGCTCCTCAAAACCAAAATCTTCATCATCATCCTCCAGATCAATGTCATTCAGATCAATGGGACCCTGTACGCTGTGTACGACTGATATCTGCACTTCAGTTTCCTCCAGCTCTTCCTCCTCTACTTCAGCTATAACCGCTTGAACACTCAGATTGGCCTGAATTATCTGAGCAAATACACTATTGGCTGGTATACTAGAGTGAACCATATTAACCTGACCCCCAAAATTAGGCAAAGGGTTCTTCTGCACATTCGGCTTTAATGCAGGTTCTACAATTTTCCCCTTGGTGACTTTTGAATGGCCCTTATCAAGCCAGTACACTCATTGGTGCGGTGACCTGTCATCACATGGTAGGCATAGTAATTTTCCATGTCAGCTTCAACAGGGGGAACATAAGGCTTTAGGCTTTGTATACTAGCCTTTCTGTACTTGGCAAAGATGCGGCCTAAGGATTCGACCCATGGATTGGTGAGTCTCTGAGATGTTCTTGTCTGGCCTCCTTAGGCCACAGTTGCCACATCAGCCTCCTTTTCCCGGTCTACTATTGCTGACTAGACTGGCTTCGAACTAGACCCCATTGAGGAGGATGTAGAACCACTAGCTTTGTACCCCTAGGTATATCCACGGTTGCCCTGGTAGGTACTCGAGCCTTGCTTACTCAGCTGCTCTTCTTCAGCATACCTCTCAACCCGCTTTGCAAAATCTATCACATCATTAAAGGAATGGAATCTCTTTAGTTTAATTTTCTCCTTGTTGGGTGGCAAGCTAGCATCAACAAGCTTCACAATAAGGGACTCCAGTTTAGGAGCTCCGTCCACTAACACTTGCACATCCATCCACCTCTTGTAATATGCCCAGAAGGATTCATTAGGCCTCTGACGAATCCTCTATAGATCTTCCAATGTGGTTTCAACTTCTGTGTTGTAGGCTTAATGTTTCACAAATGCCTCAGACAGATCCTCCCAGGTGGAACGGGTGTGGACCGGCGTCGTGAGATACCACTTAGTAGCTGCACCTTGTAAAGTAGTAGGAAACAGATTCAGCAGATGGACCTTTTCGATCCCCAAGCTAGACATGATTCTGACATAGCTATCTAAATGGGCTTCTGGTGGACCTTCCCTAGTGTACGGGGGTAAATAAGACATCTGAAACCCAACTGGGAGCGGCTCTCCCCCTTCTGCAAGTAAAGTAAACAGATCTATGCACTTAACAGGCTGAGAGTGCACCATCTCCTTCAGCTTTGGTAACAGTTCTTCAAAATCAGAAAATTTCTCCTTGAGGCACTTTTCAGTGGACGTCTCAATCGAAGCCTCCCTAGCCCTTTCAAAGGCCTCGTCTTCCTCAGAATGATGGTTGATTTCCCGAGGTGTGATGAACACTCTACTGCTACCAGGCACATTTCTCCCTGAGTTAGGGGCCCTTTGAATGACATTCCCCTCATTCACAACCGGGGCTTAGGCTTGCTGGCTAGTCGGGCCTACAGCGGCAGTCACCGCAGTCTGTACCTTCTCCCTAATGGTTGCTTTAAACTGATCAGAATTTAGAAAGGTGTCATGAATGCATTCATGTCAAGGGAGAACTTCCACCATTTCCACCTTGAGCCTTCTTAGTTCTACTTGCTTCTTCTAACACAAATGGACTGTCAACTAGTAAAGAGGGTAACTGCCCCCCAAACTCTTGCTTCGAGTCAGAATCTGAACTGACCCTAACCCCTTCCACTGTGGCTGATTCGGTCTGAGCTGACTGAACTAATTGACCAAACCCTGAACTGACCTGTTCCAGTTGTTTCAAAGTTTGACTCCAGACTGCATTTTCAGTATTGGGTTAGCATCACGAATGAATGTAATGACCCTAGATGCAACATATCTAGTGGTATGTATGGTATGATCGTGGTCGAATGATGTTTCATGAATGGAAATGATAATAGATGTGGTTTCCTTTGCTTTTATTTTGGACATCCCAAGAATGCCCAATGCTATGTAAAAGACAATGCAAGAAACGTCACGTGCGAATCGTCACACGGACAGAGGTTTGGCGCCTTTAGGGCACCTGACGGATGTTATAAAATGGTCATGTATGTACCAACACACGGACAGAGGTTCGACACTTTGTAGGTCAAAATGAAATGGCATGAAATGGTCACATGGAAGCCGTTCCCTGGATAGAGCCCTGATGCTTTTGGGGCATCCAACATGCAGTGAGGTTGTAAACGGGTCATGTGCAAATAGGGACATACATAGAGATTCGGCGTCTGTGGAACACCTTGCATGAATTGATAATGTTATGAGATGTTCCTATGTGCATAAAAGTTTGGCACTCGTGGAGTACCTCGATTGAGTTATCAATGTCATGAAACAAGTCTGATGTGGATTGTGACACACAAGCAAGGTTTTGGTATCACCGTGACACTAACACCGAATGGACATGAGATGGAGATGATATGGTGTTATGTTGTCGTGTGACTTGCCACACAACCAGACCTAAAATCTTTAAGATTTTCTAGTGAATGATGTGATGTAGTGAACGGCTGAGTGCAAACCATCGCACAGGCAGACCACGGGTAGTTTTGGGTACCCGATATGGCATCAAAAGATTGTGGTAGGCATTCTTAGAACGTCCTTTATTAGATGGAATGGAATGAAATGGCATGAATGTGTATGTCACACAAAATGCAAGTGGCTGCAAAAAAAAATGTGGTTAGGATGCGGGACATACAAGATGATGTCGCGTATGCTTTATGGAAATGTTGGCACACGAGATGTATATATATGTCACACGAGCAAAATGTCGTGGCTGCACGAAGACATGGTTAGTTCAATTACCATACATATGCATATGTAAGAGATGGCTGCATGAAAACATGATTAGAAATGGCACGTGAGTGATTAAGCATTTTGGATGCTTTTTGGAAAGTTAAAAAGAAAATCAACACGGAACAAACGTTAGCACACACAAAAATATGCACTCCCTTCCAACCTTATTTCTCCTTTCGATTAGTGTCGCATTCTTCCTAGGTATTGGGTCTCTTTGGCATCAACGGGGGATACCAAAGGTGCACACTCAAGAATTCAATTTTAATTTTATATTTTGGATATCTAGGGGAAATTACTAAGCCACTACATGTGGGCTAAAGTCAAACCACGGGTCATACAGGCTCCCATAGCGAATATACACTTCCCCACTGTAGAACACGATGTAAGGTCATGCTAGGCTATGAGTGGTTTACCCTGTCGGGTGTCTCCAATCCTGGTGGTAGAGGTAGGCCACCTTCTTAGGTAAACCGGGGCTAATCAGTGTATTTGAGGGGTTGAGAAGAAGAAAATGTCATGATATGCAAAGGCATGAATAAATATAGTATTTATAAATGGATAAATGAATACAAGCGAGGTTATATTTCAATAGTTGCCTAAGTTCCTTGAATTTTTAAGAAAAAACATTTTTAAGAAACTAATACATCCCCAGCGGTGTCACCACTGTGAGCGGACGACCCAAAACGAGAAATGGACGAGGCGAAGCGAACTCGGGGGTATTCGAAAACTAGGTTCTCGTGATGTTTTGGAAAAAGTGGGTTTTCATTTATCTTGCTTCAGGGAAAATCATTCGTTTGTTTTAGAAATTCTTTTTGTAGAAAAAATTTTTCCCATTTTATTACTTAAAGACATCGAAACTCAATTTCGAGATCAGTGACAAAGTCGCCACTCGGATCTGCTCATCTGGGAAATTTAGTACAGCTCCCTACTGAGCGCAGACTACTGTACCTAATCTAGAGATTTAGGGCTCGAGCAACTTACCTACTTAACCTCAAGCTTGTATTTAGTTTATAATTTATATTGCCATATTTATTCAATTTATTATCTTTTCCCTGCCTAATTAAATTTATTTTATTAGCCGGTGCTCAAGCAAATGACAGAAATACATCGCAGAAAAATAAACCATGCATCCAAAATAAAAGAATAACAAAGACCAGTTATACAACCAGATCGAACAAAAATAAAAAGCTCTCATTCTCATATTACAAGCGCCTAAGTACACGAGGATCTAAAAATTACAAATGCCTAATTTACACGGGAATCTATTAAATACAGCCAAAATAATAAAAATAAATGCTGCAAAATAGAATGGTTAGCACAGTTTATATTATGAACACAGATAGGACTCACAGCAGGACAAAATTAGGATTTTTAGGAGTAGGGGCATGCATTTAGGGGGTAACCAGGTCGACCTAACCGGTCGGACCGGTTAGACCTGGAAAACGGTTTTGAAACGCCTTGTAATTTTTGTGCTGAAAAACAATTTTTGGAAACCATTTAGCTCGGTTTCATGCAAATTTCAACTTTTGTGCGTCTATTATCCCAGAACTCGGGGTTCCGTTCGTGTGGGCTTGCCTAGTTTTTACAAACATCTAGGATATAAAAAGCAGTAAACACACCAAAAACAGATTGAATCCCAAAACAGCATCACACAACGATGTCCGTATGGGTCGTTCCGCGATTTTGTCTTTTCCGAAAATTACAGCCGTGCTACTAAAAAATAGAGCCAGGCGGCTCTGGTTAGAGCCAGGTGGCTCTGGTTAGAGTCGGGCGGCTCTAACCCATGCTGAACAGCTGTAATACCCGGACCCGAAATTGGTTTTGTCGTTTTTCGAAAAATCATTATTTTGTTCGTTTTTAGTGTTTCCCGAAGATTATACAAAGTTCGGGGGTTCGATGATGCTGGACTACGGATTCGAATCGGATCGAACAACCCCGATATCAAAAAATAAAACCTGGGAAAAAAAAAACAAATATCCTTACACACAAAAATCTGAAAACCGAGGCTAAAATAATGTCCGAATATTTTTGGACCGAAAAAATATCACAACAGAATGCATAAAATGGAAAACAGACTGTTTTTGGTCGATCGGGACAAATCGAGAATCTATCCTTGAAGGACAGAGTCGTGCGGCTCTAAATACCAGAGCCGCCCGGCTCTGTTCATGCTGAACATAATCGTACGGTTGTGTTCATGAAGAACACAGCCGTACAACTATGATGGGTTGAAGTCGTTTTCCAAAAAATGCAAAACAGAGAAAAACATACAAAGAAGGCAATGCAAATAGGTTTAAGGCCTCTTAGAGTTTACCTTGATGTTGTTCCAATGTACGGGATACGCATGAAAGGATTGAAAGCTTGGAATTGATGCTAGAAGCTCAACCGGTTGAAAACCGCAACAATCCAAAACAACCCGAAATGGTCCCGAATCGATGAGCAAAGGTTGTAGAACTTGCCTGTAATGTCTTAAGATTGATTTAGGGCTTTAACTTTGGTGTTTTTGATTCACCTTCTTTGATTATGATATTCGGTTTCTCCTTCTCTTTTTCTCTGCTTTGTTTTCTCCTTTTTCTTCGAAATATGTTTTCTCTCCCTTAAGATTCAAAATCCCCCCCTCTCTAATACGATTTTTTCCTTTCTTTTATATCTCTTCTCACATATCATTTCACTTCATTAAATGGCCGTCTAACTTTCTGATTTTGCGCCCAAAATCTCTTTCTATCAAGCCAAGTTGCTCTGCTTTGCAGAGCAACTTGGTTTGGCCACTATAGCCGTCTGCCCGGTTCTAGCGAGTGCCGGGGCAAAATTTCAAAAATCAGACGCACGCTCTAAACCCTAGAAAATCAATCGGGAGACCTTTTTGGGGGTTTCGGATCACGGATAGCTTAGTTTTCAAGATATTAGAGATACTACGGGCAATATTTCGGTTGCTTTCAAGCTCGATTGAAATCCTTCTACTCCATAGGTAATGCATGAATTCTCATCATAGAGGTCGGGAAAACCTGTGCTCACACCATGAACTACAAAGCCAAAATTAAAGAATGGGATAACAAATGAATTCTAAACAAAGATTTCTATCCTGGACTGCAAGTAGTTTTTTATGATTCTTGTTTAAGGCTGTTGCCAGGCAAGCTCAAGTTTAGGTGGTTTAGACCATTTCAAATCACAAGGATATTCTCAGATGGTGATGTAGAAATTGCCAAATCTACTGGGGAAACTTTCAAAGTCAATGAAGAAAGGCTAAAGCCTTATCTTATTCATATGGTACCTAAGGTGATGGGTGATACCCAATACCTACAACCACCTTAAGCAACCTTAGGTTACTGGTGTCCGCTTCAAACACCAATTGAAGAAAAAATTGGTTGGACAAACCTCAACTTCTCTATGCTTGTATATATACTCATTTATATTCAACATTTGTTTTTATATTATCTTTTTGCTCATATGTAGGTACTCTTGATTTAATTCAAGCGTGGGGATTGAAACATGAGTTCAATGTTTCATAATTTCTCCACTAATGTTGCATTCATATATTTGTATTTCTACTACATGAATTTTTGTTCTCACATTGATTTTAATTTATGAAGCTTGCAAAAACCGCATTAAGGAATTTAATTCTCACAATCTGAGCTAGCATGATTGCCACGTTTAAGACGATCATAGGAATTTAAATTTTTAATGATGATCATTATCTTCATACTTTTAGTTCATGTAAAGATTTTTAATTAATGGGAATTAGTCAAATCAATTTTAAGGTGGCAGTATTTTCACTAGTTAAAGGAAGAAGTGGAAAAGAGAATCTAAGAGAAGGTGGTACCCAAGATAGTACAATTTCTCCTATAATGGTTAATCCTAATTATGTAGAAACTACTCACCTTCTCTTTTCAAAACTACCTTACTAATTCTTTCTACTTAATTCACTTCAATCTCACTCATTCTACACTTCATTCCTATTATTACAAATTTCTTCTTTCTTTCTTTTTCTTTGTTTCAGAAATTCAATCCTCATAAAAATGTCAACTAGAAGATCAAAGAAATCTCTAATCTCTACTCCAAAACCACAGTCTTCCACCACTTATGATTCTTCCATGGCAAAGAAATTGCTGAAGAAAATGGCTACCTTTATGAGGATGAAGACTAGCACCGCTATGCAGTGTTTGAAAGCTTGAATTCAATCCTTCGTAAATTTTATGTTGGAAGACACTGAAGCAGTTAAGACTAAATTAGGAGATCGAAAACTTGCTCACAAATGGAGGTTTTGATGCATTCACCAAGGTGAAACGAGCCCTTTTATAGAGAACTCACCCTTGAGTTCATATCCACTTCCTCTTACAATGCCACAATCCCAAACTCCAAAAATCCAAAAAAAGCATCCTTAAATGATCTTAATTTTTATTTAGGTGTTGCTGATGAAGATAATGTGACCATTGTTGAATTCCAAACCTGCCATGCTGATTATTTCTTTGATTTTGAAACCATCACATTCTAGAAGGAAGTTATTAAACTTGACAACTATAGTTCCTAAACATGTGATTCCAACAGCCTCATGCACTACTCTCACAAGGTCCTGCAAAAATTCATTACCGGTTCTCTCTTTCCTTGCTTCAACCAATCACATGTGCTTGCTCAAGATTTATTTGCACTCTGGTGCATGGTGAAGTAGTAGTCTCTCAACATTGGTGCATGTTGTAGGTTAAATTTTATTTTCCCTAGCCTCTACGACTTAGATAGAGTAAGTAAGGTGTCAAACACTGGGAATTGATATAATTATAAGTATTGTTTAGGATTAACCAAATAGATATTAAAAGTAGTAAGCAAATAAAAGTTCAAAGATGATTTGGTTTATTCTTACTAAGTTTAAATTTTCAAAATGCTACAGTATTCAACCAAGTTAGTCATTAGAAATACAAGTTACAAATTGATCTTACTAGAAATGCAATAAAATATGCATACATTCAATGATTGGAGAATATGGCCTATGATTTCTAAATGCAATTCTTATTGTTAAATAGAAGTAATCTTATATAGAGTCCATAAGCATTCCCATGTCATTATGGAGATAGACAAAAATCATGAAGTTCTATGTCTATTCTTTTTATCCATCAAAGTGAAATCCTAGTCCCCTAAGTGTTTTCTACCCTTTAAGTAAATTTATTTGTTTTCCACCAAAGTGTCCTGATTCTCATTGTGAACAAATTGTCTAACATATGGTGATCAAGCATACATAATAACTTACATGCTCAAATAAACTTAAATCATTAATGCATTGAAAGTAATATTGATAATATGCAAAGGATCAATTCATACTTGTAATTCCAACAATCAAATTACTCTAAGTACATATTGTCAAGTAAATCATACAAGAAAGATAATAATATTGAAAACATAATCTAAAGAAGAAGAAAAGAAGAAAGAGAGATTGATAATTCCTTAAATACTTCTTCAAAAGATACTTGTAGATGGTATGACATCTTCATAAGCAATTTGATTGTGTTTAAATAATTTCTTCTTGGTGTTTTTCTTGGTCTTCTTAAAAATTATGGATAATAACATATATTTATAAGCCATGAAGAGATGTAATGGTTGGATGAAGAGTCATAATGTTTGGACGAAATCTTACATTGGTTTGGATGGAAAGTCATAATGGTTGGTTGAAAAGTTGCAATGGTTGATGTATTGGTTGGATAAAGAGTCATAATGTTTGGATGAAATGTTACATTAGTTTGAATGGAAAGTCATAATGGTTGGTTGAAAAGTTGCAATGGTTGATGTATTGGTTGGATAAAGAGTCATAATGTTTGGACAAAAAGTTACATTGGTTTGAATGAAAAGTTACAATGGTCAGCCAAAAAATTGCAGTGGTTTAATTGAAGAGTTGTAATGCTTCAATTGAAGAGTCGCATCTCTTGGACAAATAGTCACCTCGCTTGCATGAATAGTTTCCTCCTTTATTTTGTGTCACGAGTTGGCATAAACAGTACAAGTCTGCACAGTCATCTCAGCACAATCTCAAACTTATTTAGTTTTTCCATACAAATTTCTTAATTACAGCCTTAAATCATTCAATTGACCCTATAAAACAAAAACAAAAACAAAATAAAAGTAGTATAAAACGTGATAAATTGAGCTAAATACACAACTTAAACTTAGAATTTGACACTAAATCAACTGGGATAATTATGCTGAATTGTGTAACATCAAATCTCCCCACACTTAGAACTTTTCCTCGAGCAAAACTACAAATCGGAAGATCATTTATCTTGTATGTTTAAAAAGAGAATCCTTTAAGTTTAATTTAAACTTTGAATGAGTGCTTGGGAATTTAATCAAATAATTTCCAATCCTCAACAATGGTAGAGATTATTAAGTTGCATAATATAGTCAATAAATTTAACTTACACATCTTAAGTTATCAAAATCAAAATCAACAATATAGAGTCAAAAAGCTAACCAAACTTTTAATTTAAGATGGACATTTTCCAAATTTAGTAGATTTAAGGATAAAACATAGCCTTGGAACAAAGTTAAACACATACATTATTCACATTTCTCATGGCATTTTTAGGCACCCTCAGTTTTTCTAAGTAATTGCTTCTCTCTTTTTTTTTTCTTTTTTTTCTTTTTTTTTTCATAGGTGCATTTTATGCTCCATCCCATCATCATTTTTTTTCTTTCTTCTTTTTTTTTCCATATCATATGGGTGCCTTTTGTGCTCCATCCCATATATTTTATTTGCAAAAATTTAAATTTTGAGCCCTCATCCATTATTGAAAAGTGAGACACGTGTATTATGGCTATAGTTTCCCAAAGACTACATTTGTTTTTAAGTAATATTTTTGAATCATGTCAACCTAGCTTTAAGAAGAGTTAGAAGGTTGACTAAATATTCTAAAAACTTTGAAAGTAATAACAAAAGATAGTTTGAAAAACTTATAGACTAACTACATGAAACTTGTAGATTCTACTAATTGAGCATCAAAAATTTGTTGACATAACTAAATGATGCACTCGAATTATATCTTAATAAACTTAAAGGAAATTATGATACCGATTAAGAAGATAAATAAAGATGCACCAAATTAACATAGAAAAATGCATGCAAAAAACATAAACTCTTAATTATGCAAAACTAATCATGCATAAAAACTACAAACATAATAAATTTCCTTCTCCCACATCTGAACTTCACATTTTCCCCATTGTGAACCCACAAATACAAAGGGCAAAACTAAAGAGAAACCTTCCTTTACACATTCAAAGGAGATGGTGGAGAAGCAACTATAAAGAGCTTGAGCAAGAAATGTGTCGATGTTTTTGGGGGCTCCTTTTGTATTCCCAGTTTGATGTGTTCACTGAATTTTATTGATTATATATATATATATATTGATAAAATGAAGAAAAGAAAAAAATAATAAACAAAGAAACCATTCAAATAAAAAAATGCGAACAAAATGTGTTAGTCAAATAATCAATATAAAGAGAAAAAAATAAAAGGGCATAATATTCTAAAAATGTGTAATAGAATTTGTATTGTGTTAAATCCTAATCAACCTTCTAAGGTATAGAAAAATGAATTAATTTGACTTCATCAATGGATTCCCTTACAAGATATGGTTTAAGTCGTTGACCATTAACTATTAAAAATTTCTCTCTTATCATTTGATATATCAACGACTAATTTATAAACCTTAATAACCTTGAACGGACCAGACCATCAAAATTTCAATTTTCCACGAAATGATTTTAACTCGAATTATATAATAAAACCATATCTGCTTCGTTAAACTCCTTCTTAAGAACATGCCTATCATGCCATCTTTTTGTTCTATCTTTATACAACTAAGAATTTTCATAAGCAGTCATTCTTAATTCCTCTAACTCATTAAGTTGAAGTAATCTTTTCCTTCAGCTTTCTTTATATCAAAATTTAAAGCCCTTGTTACTTAATAAGCCTTATGTTCTAACTCTACGGGTAAGTGACATGACTTTCCATAGACCAGTTTATATGGGGTAAGACCTATAGGGTTTTAAAGGCTGTCCTATATGCCCATAAGGCATCATCTAATTTCAATGCCTAATCTTTCCTCAATAAAGAAACAATTTTCTCTAAAAGCCATTTTAACTCTTGATTACTTATTTCAACTTGTCCGCTAGTTTAAGGATGATAAGCGGTAGCAATCTTATGTTTGAATAGACTTGGGATATGTTTATGATTATGAATCAATGGATACTCTATGTAACAACTCGGTCCTAAGAGGGGTGGCGGTGGGGTAGAGAAACCTGAGCAAGGAGTGGCCCTGAAGGATGTCGATGGGGGCAAGAATGAACCAAATATATACCAGAAAGAGAGGGTTCCGAGACTATGCTGGTATGGGACGATACAGTTAAGAAGGGCTAAATTTCAAGACCGTACTGGTATGGGATGGTATAGCTAAGAAATGACATAAGAGATTTGATAATTACTACCTATACCAATAAGATACATCTTCTTTTTGGTAGCCTATTCGGAAGTAACTTCAAAGTTAAGCGTGCTTGACTTGGGGAAATTTCAACACATGCTGGTTTGTGGGGACAGATGATCAGATCTCAGGTGTTATAAGTTGGTATCAGAGCCAGCCCTCTCCCAGTACTGTATGGTTCGGGGACGAACCGGCTGAAGCTGGTGGGTCTGTAATGACCCGGTCCTAAGAGGGGTGGCACCGAGGTAGAGAATCCTGAGCAAGGAGTGGCCCTGAAGGATGTCGATGGGGCTAGGAATGAACCAAATATATATCGAAAAGAGAGGGTTTCGAGACTATGTTGGTATGAGACGGTACAGTTAAGAAGGGTTAGATTTTAAGACTATACTGGTATGAGATGGTACAGTTGAGAAATGACATAAGAGATTTGATAAGTATTACCTATACCAACAAGATACATCTTCTTTTAGGTAGCCCATTTGGAAGTAACTTCAAAGTTAAGTGTGCTTGACTTGGGAAAATTTCAGGATGGGTGACTTCCTGGGAAGAAATTTCTAGGAAGCATGTTAGTGAGGACAAAGCATGCTGGAAAGACAAGTGTTGGTTTATGGGGACAGACGATGAGATCTCGGGTGTTACACTCTATTTATGTTATAGCACAAGATATAAATGAAATAGATTATTACCTTTATTAAAGTGACACAAATGATGTATACATACATAGAGTCTTAATGTACAATACAAAATACAAGAATACAATGCCCTAGAACTAGGGCACACCAACAATCTCCCACTTGTACTAGTGCCAAGTGGGCATTGCCCAAATTCTTATAGATATGGTATGACCATCATGTTGTGTCTACGGTAGCGCCTTGGTCAATGGATTAGTTACATTATTCTTGGTGTCAACCATCTACAATGATATGTCACCTCTGTTCATGATCTCCTGAATAAGGTGAAACTTTCTAAGCACGTGTTTGGATCTCTTGTGTGACTGGGGTGAGATAAAATACAAGAATACAATGCTTTAGAACTAGGGCACACCAACAATCTCCCACTTGCACTAGTGCTAAGTGGGCATTGCCCAAATTCCTATAGAAATGGTATGACCATCATGCTGTGTTTGCGGTAGCGCCTTGGTCAATGGATTAGTGACATTATTCTTGGTGTCAACCCTCTACAATGATATGTCACCTTTGTTCATGATCTCCCGAATGAGGTGAAACTTTCTAAGCACGTGTTTGGATCTCTTATGTGACTGGGGCTCCTTAGCTTATGTGATGGTCGCGTTGTTATCATAGAATACCTCAACTAGGTCAAGGATAGCGGGTACTGCTCCTAGCTCAGTTATGAACTATAGGGAATCGTCATGGGAAAAATTAAACGAAAAGCGAAATACCGATTAAAATTTTCCTTGATTCCATAGCCCAAGATTCATGTAGATTAATAGAATGAAACCAAGAATGGAAAGAATATTAAATTTTCTCACCTTAATTGTCTCCTCTAGAGACTGCTGCAGAAACCCAACTATGTTTCCTCCATAATCTCATACATGAGCGACTCTTGAACCTGACTCATGCTAGTGAACGGAAGAATGGAAACCGAGAAATTTCAGCCTAATGAATTTTTTGCTCCTTTCTTTGGTGTAGGCCAAAAATATCAAGTGGCTAGGGTTAGGGAGAAATTGACTTTAAGACATTGTTTTATACTCCTTAGTACTATCCTTAGTATACTAGGTTTCTAATTCCTTTTATACTCCTTAGTGTACTAGGATTAAATTAGACTATAGATTATTTAATTTGATTTAATTGATTTATCTTGCATCATTAGGATTAAATAAAACCATGTTATAAAATTCTAATTGATACAATCAAATACAATTTTATCAAATTAAAATAACCTCAAGATAAATTAATGTCAACCTTAACAAATTCAACCTTTGTGTTTTATTTCCACCAAGGAAATATTATTTTATTTAATTAATTATTTACTACATGTAATTAATCAAATAAAATTAATTTGTCCCTTATAATTGAATTAATTATGACATAACCTAATATCAATAACTCAATTAATTTGGTTTCCGTTCCGATTCCAATTTGTCAATGTTCAGTTATTCTATGTGTATGATCCTGTGGGTCTATCTTTATGTTGGCAGTAGGCCCAAAGCCCACATACTGTAAGTGGGTACTAGCAAACCATTACAACCCCTAATTAAGACGGAGACTTGTAGTTCAATGTGAAAAATAACTCAATAGTGATCTTGTATATCCCTTGCCAACTGACATCGATACATAAGCAAGAGACATGGCCCTGTCGTCCTCTTATATGTTTATTTATTTCTTGATACCGAGTGGACTGAACCCAACAAATAAGTATCCCAACTTATTTGGGTATGGCCATACACTTGTCAGTCCCACTCATCAAGTGGCCAGTGATATCATCTCAAGGGACACTGAGTGGCAATTCCGTCAACTTCACTATCAACATCAACATGTTCACTGGCCCACCCAACATACCTATACTTGACATCCTGTTACAGGCCCGTTAGGAGTATATCAAAGTGTATGAGATCCCATGTTATGTTACAGTGAACATCAAGTCAAAGGATAATAGCAAGACCTGCCAGAGAAACACCTACGACGATCGAACCATGTGGTGTTCCCGTGGAAAATCGATCCAGGGCCATGCAACCCAACATGTACCCATATCATTGACTGACATTCCATGTCCATTGGCCGATGAGATGCCACCATCTAGTCAAGGATATGGTAGTCTTTGGTTCAATTCATTCCCATGATTAGAATAGAATGGGGATATCTTTATGACTATAACTTTAACTCTACTAAAAGGTTTCATAATCCAATGATCTACATTGGTTTACTTTAGTATGGTTATAATCAATGGATACTCTATTTATAAGTGGCATAAGATATGAATAAATAGATTCAAGCCTTCATTTCAACACAAAATGTATAATACAAAATATCCAAATATAAAGTATAATACAATAGAAGAACCAAAGCCATTTGGACTAGGGCACACCAGTAATCTCCCACTTGCACTACTTCCAACTAGGCATTGCCCTAATCCCTAGAGGCATAGTATAACCCTCATGCTATGTCTGTGGTAGTGCCTTGGTCAACGGATCAATGACATTGTCCCCGATGTCAACTCTTTATAGTGAAATGTCTCCTCTATCCATGATCTCTCGGATGAGGTGAAACTTCCTGAGTACGTGTTTGAACATTTTGTGTGACTGAGGCTCCTTAGCTTGTGTGATGGCCCCATTATTTTCACAAAAGACATTCACTGGGTCTAGGATAGATGGAACTACTATAAATGGAAATACTCCTAACTCAGTGATGAACTTCTTTATCCAAACAGCTTCCTTTGCAACTTCACATGCAGCAATGTACTCAACCTCTGTGGTAGTATTGATGATGGTTGGTAGTTTCGAGCTCCTTCAGCTGATGGCACCACCATTCAATAGGAAGACATAACCAGACTGTGACGGGTTTTCATCATGATCATTCTTAAAGCTTGCATAGTGTACCCTGACAATGACAGCTCTTCTTGACCTTCGTACACCAAGAAGCTATCCTTAGTCCTATTAAGGTACTTAAGGGTTGCCTTGACTGCCATCTAGTGATCCTCCCTGGGATTTGATTGGTATCGGCTAGTCATACTTAGTGCAAAAGAGACATCAGGTCTCGTACATAACACGTAGTACAAGATAGATCCTATAGTCAAAGCACATGGGGTTTTCTGCATCTTCTCCCAGTCCTCCTTTGTCTTAGGACCATTGTTCCTACTTAGTCTGAGACCATGGTGCATAGGTAAGAAACCTTTCTTTGCCTTATCCATGCCAAACCTTTTTAGAACTTTGTCTATGCAAGAGGCCTGACTTAGGCCAAGAAGCTGATTGGATCTATCCCTGTAGATCTTGATCCCTAAGATCATCTCAGCTTCTAGTAAGTCCTTCATTGTGAAGCACTTACTCAACCACTGCTTAATCCCTTGTAGCATTGGTATGTTGCTTCCAATGAGAAGGATGTCATCTACGTATAGGACTAGGAATGTTGATACACTCCCACTAACCATCTTGTACACATAAGGTTCATCTGGATTTTGTATAAAGCCATATTCCTTAATAGACTTATTGAATCTTAGGTTCCAACTCTGAGAAGCTTTTTTCAAACTATAAATGGACCTTTGAAGCTTTCATACCTGGTTAGGATACTTTGGATCAATAAAACCCTCGGGTTGTGTGATGTACACATCCTCGAGTAGCCTTCGATTCAAAAAAGTGATCTTGACATCCATTTGGCATATCTCATAATCATACCATGCAGCTATCATGAGCAGTATCCTAATGGATTTGAGCATTGCAGCTGGTAAGAAGGTTTCATCAATTTCAATTCCCTGGACTTATCTGAAACCCTTTGCCACCAATCGCCCTTTGAAGGTGTTGTCAGCCTCTAACTTGAAACACCACATGCGACTGATTACCTTAGCACCCGGAGGTGGATCAACCAAATTCCAAACATGGTTATCGTACATCGATTGCATCTCAGCATCCATGGCTTTACGCTAGTTAGCTGACTGTTGGCTTTTAATGTCCTACTGGTAGGTCTTGGGTTTTTCTTAGTCAAAGACTAGAATATTCCCATCATCGGCCACGAGAAATCCATATCTCTCGGGTTGATGACGGACCCTACCAGACCTTCTAAGGTCCTGTGTGATTGGTTCAGATTCCTCAATTCCTCGAGGTTCTGGTTCGATCTCTGAGCTATCCTATATAGGTGCTTGTGGATCTTGAACTTCCCTAAGCTCAATATCACGCCCACTATCTTTCTTGGAGATAAACTCTTTTTTAAGAAAGACACCCTTTCGTGCTATGAACACCTTGTTCTCAGCAGGGTTGTAGATGTAATATCCCCTTGTTTCCTTAGGGTAACCCACAAACAGGCACTTTTTAGTTTTGGAGTCTAGCTTGCCACTTGTCAATTTCTTGACATGGGCCTCGCAACCCCAAATCAGCATGAAAGAGACGTTGGGCTCCTTGCCCGTCCATAGTTCATATGGCATTTTCTGAGTTGCCTTAATAGATGTACAGTTAAGTGTGAATGCAGCTGTCTCTAATACACATCCCCAAAAAGATGTTGGGAGAGTGGTTTGACTCATCATCAAGCGGACCATGTCCAACAAGGTCCTATTCCTCCTTTCTAACACTCCATTCGATTGGGCTGTTCTAGAAGGAGTGAGCTGTGAGATAATTCCACACTCCCTCAAGAATGAATCAAACTCTAGGCTCATATATTCGCCATCTTGGTCAGACCGAAGTGCCTTAATAGTCTTGCCTAGTTGGTTCTCCACTTCGTTCTTGTACTCTTGAACTTATCAAGGGTTTCAGACTTGTTCTTCATCAGATAGACATAGCCATATCTGCTGAAGTCGTCTGTGAAAGTAACGAATTATTGAAAACCATTTCTAGCACTAGTGCTCATGGGCCCACACACATCCGAGTGTATTAGCTCTAATAAACCCTTGACCCTCTTAGCTTTCTTGTTGAAAGGCACCTTTGTCATTTTGCCTCTTAAACAAGATTAGCAAGTGTCATAAGAATCCAAGTCAAATGACCCTAGCACTCCACTTTTGTGAAGTCTAGCTATGCGCTTCTCATTTTTATGGCATAATCAATAGTGCCAGAAGTAAGCAGGATTAAGTTCATTGGGCTTAACCCTCTTAGTGTTTATGTTATAGATTGGATTGTTTTGATTTAAGTCTAGGATATACAAACCATTATTTAGAAATGCACTTCCATAAATAATATTGTTTTTCAATATATCAATTTTTCCAAAGCCAATATTAAAAACAAATCCAAAAATATCGAATACAGAAAATGAAATAATATTCCTGCACATGGCAGGTAGAAAATAACAATCTTTCAAAATCAAAACCAATCCAGTGGGAATCTCCAAGTAGAAGTCTCCAATCTCGATGGCAAAAACCGTAGCGCCATTCCCGACTCGAAGATATACTTCTTCGGATCCTAATAACCTCCTATTTCTCAGTCCCTGCACATTACAACAAATGTGAGAACCAAAACCAGTGTCCAACACCCAAGATGTCGAAACAGTGAGGTTAATGTCAATAACATATATACCTGAAGAACTACCCTGGTTCTTCACTTGCTCTCCCACGAGCCTTGGACATGTCTTTTTCTAGTGTCCTTTATGCTTGCATTTGAAGCATACGTCCTCAGGAGCAGCCTTAGGCATGGGCCCTTTCTTAGCCTTCTTAGCCTTGGCCTTGGCTTTAGCCTTGCCTTTGCCCTTCACAGTAGGGGTGTTACCCTTGTTCACTAGCAGAACCGGTGGAGTCTTTTTGATAGACTATTCAGCAAGTTGAGCATTCCATGTAGCTTAGCCACAGTCTTGTCCATGCCCTGCATGTGATAGTTCATGATGAACTGATCATAAGACTTAGGGAGGGATCCCAAGATGATGTCTATTGCCAACTCCTACGGGATTGGCATGTCGAGATGGGCCAATGCATCGATATAGCCCTTCATCTTAAGCAGATGCTTACAGATGTCCCGGCTGCCATCCTATAGGTGTTGAGTGCCTTAGTTGTCAAGAACCTTTCTTGACGTGCTTGATCTTGTTACATCCTTTTGAGATCATCCATTATCGCATAGGCTTGATAGTCCATGAACTGTTTTTGCAGCTCAGGAACCATCATGCCCAAAATAAGGCAAGACACATCTCTATCATCCCTCTTTTATAGGTCGTACTCCTTAATTTGAGCTTGAGTAACCCCTCGACCTATAGGCGTTCGGCCGGTAAGGCCCTATCTAGCATATATTCCTTAGACTCTTGTCTCAACACTATTCTTAATTGCTGAGCGTAGTCTAGGAAGCTAGGCCTAGATAGTTTCTCCTTTTCGAGGAGTCTTGTAGTGAAAATGAAAGTTGTTTTAAGTGATTATCTACACAGAAAAATTTACAGAGTGATTAATAAAGGGCTTTATTATTTTAACCATGTTAATTTACAATCCATTTTAATTAATTTGCTGCTAATGTGTGGATACAAGACCAAGATCCATATTTCATTAAGAATTGTCAACCAACCCTTAACTATTTAGGTAGGAACTCCCTCCAATCCCAACCTAGGGACTCTTGGTTTGATGGGCTTATTGACACTTACCCATCTGTGCTTAGGGCCATGAGCTTATCCTACAACCCACGTTAAGTCCAAGCACCATTGGAGCACTAAGTGTACCCAGTACCTCAACCTTATACAGTAAATGAATAATAAAATGTACCCGACAGAGGCACAACCCACATTGCAATATTTAAAAACCCACAAGGTTCGAATGTGGACAACCCTTTTAATTTACTCAATATTTAATTAGATTGATTAATAACGGCTAAGCGTGTATAATCGCGAGTGATTGGAATGGCTTAACATACATTCACACACACACACACACACCTATATATATATTGTTGGATATGCCTTAGTCCCGAGGCATTGGTTCTTGTGTTTGTATAATACATTTGTACATTAATGTGAACTTTATGTATTATACAATTTGTGTCATTAGATAAAGGCATTAATGTATTTATTACATGTCTTGTGCTATATTTTAAATAGAGTATCCAATGGACATATCCATATCCATGGTGTCAAGTGTGAGGCAATTGGCAATAAGACTGTGGATAGGGAAAAAGATATGACCATAAAGTCATTCGTGGTCTGTTCCAAGCATGGGAATGGATGGAACCAAAGACTATCATTAGCCTGGTTGTATGGCGGTGTCTTACCGGTCATAGAACATGGAATGTCAACTAGGTTAATGGGTACATGCAAAAAGGGCATGGTACTGGATCGAACCACTTAACAGGAATCCACATGGTATAGTGTCACTAGTGATTCTCGTGTAGTACTTGTATAGATCCTTTAACCAGACCATATGATGGTATTACATATGAAGTGGCACACTTTGGTGTATGCCTAACAGGCGTGTAAAAGGGTGCCAAGTATGGGTACATTCGGGTGTGTCAGTGAACATGGCAATGCTATGGATATGCAGAAGGGAATGTCACTCAGTAGTTTACTCAGACGATATCACCGACCTCTTGAAGAATGCTACTGATAAGTGTGCGGCTGCACCCAAACAAGATTGGATCTTGTTTGTGAGCATCAGTTCATTCAGGATCAAGTAAATGTCCGGACACAATAGAGGGTGATACTTCCATGCCTCCGTGTTAGACACTGATATCAGTGACATAGGATATACAAGTTTAAACTACTGGGTTACATTTTCAATTGGACTGCTTACTTCGTCTTAATTGGGGGCTGCAGTGGCTTGCTAGAGCCCTCTTGCAGTCTGTGGGCATAGGCCCACTGCCAACATTAAGACAGGCCCATCGGATCATACACATTGAACGTCTGGACTTTAATTAGTCGGATTAAGTATATACTTGAGTATACACATTTAAAGAGAGAGATTTATTAATTATATTCTATAGATCAATTGGGTTGATCAAAATAATACAGTTAATATTTATTTTGGCCATTTATAATTAATTCAATGAATTAATTTATGAGATTGTTTCCTAGGTGGAAATAATGTATATGTATAGGTTTACATGTGTGTCTAATTTAATTCCTTGGTTATAATTAAGAGGTCAAATTAATTTTAATTTAAATGTATGTAATATATATTATATGATATAGTATATTTACATACATGTTGAATTAAAATTCTATTTGAAAATAATTTAAAACCATGTAATTAAATGGGCTTGGGCTTAAAATGGTGAAGCCCACTCAAAATGATGCCATGGCCGAAATTCATGTGGCATTTTGGGCATGCATGGATGAGTCACTCTTTGGATAAGAGTGATGAATCATGCTTGAGACAAGAACAAAATGGTGAGTCATTCTTTGACTTAAGAGTAGCCAAGTTGGACTTTGCTACTTTGTAACTTATCTTGACTTTTCATGGTGAAAATTAAGAATAAGGGGCAGCCATTTTGTTGTTGGCTGAATATATATATAGGATTGGAAGGGTGAGTCATCTTTGGACAAAAGATGATGATGAAAAGGTGATGACTCATGGTGTGAGTCATGAGGTTGAAAATGAGGTAGCAAAGTTGGACTTTGCCTTCTCTTTTCACCATCATCTTTATTCTTCTTTTGATACTCAAAGAAGATTTTTCACCACTTCCATTACTTCTTGGCCGTATATATTACTTCTTTGGTAGAATTAATTGGCCAACTTTAAGGATGAATTTCTTTTGATAAGAAATTTGATCCCACCTTTTGCATGATTTCTTTTGGAAAGAAATTGGTGCCCACTTGAGAGAAATTGGTTTATTTCTTTTGGAAAGAAATATAGGACAGCCATAATTCTTCAAGTGTGCCACCCCCTCTGTCCCTCTCTTCTTGTAAATCCGAGTACCTAGTACGGGTTGGGTCCGAGAGCCATTCGTGTACGTGACGTTCGAGGGAGTCTACTTTGATTCCTTCAGTCCGTGTCCGTCTCTTAGAGATACTTTGTGGTGAGTTTTCTAAACTTCCTCCTTTATGCTTTAAGTTTTTGATTTCCATGTCATAAGCTCCTAGGCCAGATTCGAGGAAATCGACGCGTATTTCTGCTTTTATTAGTCGGTTTCCCATGACGAATGACATAAGTATAAAATATGTATGTAAATAAAAGAGACACTATGAGCCCTATTTTACTACCTAATGAATAACTAGTAAGCCTATACTAGAGATACACCAGGCGGGCTTGCAAACTCCTCTTGGGCTTGGCACTAATAGGCTTTCTCTCTAATGGCTTGATGCAATTACAATTAAATTTACAAAATATAAATTAAATAAAATTACATCAAAATAAAATAAAACAACACGCAGGCTGTATTTTCCAAAATTAAATTTTACAACCCAACTTCATCTAAGGCCCAATAGCTCTCAAATCCACACAACCAAGCATAGAAACATATATACACATAGCATATATATATATATGTGTGTGTGTGTGTGTGTGTGTGTGTGTGTGTATTAAAATGTATGAACATGGCAATTCCAATTTTTTTAATTAATTATGCCCAGCTGTTTGTGAAATTGCCGATTCTGGCATCCATAACCAATGCCCGGTCACGGACCCAAATTAGCCGTATAATTCTCAACCCATACCAAGAGCCAATTAGACAAATTTTATTAACTAGTTTAATTTTAACCAAAAAATTAAATTATATGCATGAATTAAATCACACAAGAAACCACACGAATCCAATCACGGAAATAAAATAATGTGAATTTTAAAACCAATTTAAAAATTCACATAGGGTCCGAAAAATTAAAATACCCATAAAATCCAAATCGAACCCAAAGCCTGCGAGTCAGTGCTGCTGTCTGGAGACAGCAGCGCTGCCAAGCGGTAGCCTGCTGAGGCAAGCAGCAGCAATGGCTGAATTGGAATCGCAAATAGAGATTCCAATTTGGCGAAACATATAATTTTTTTTAAAAAAAAAACAAAAAATAAAAAAAGAAAGACAAATTGGGGAAAAATAATTAAAATCCCAAATCACCAAATTAGGGTTCCAGATAAAATCAAATTGAAAACCAATTTCAATAAAATCAAATCAAACACTAAAAACCTTAATACCAATCATTTTATTAATCGAAATATGAACTTGTGCTCTGATACCACTACAGGGAATCGTCACGGGGAAAAATAAACTCAAGGTGGAATACTAATTAAAATTTTCCTCGATTTCATAGGCCAAGATTCATGTAGATTAATAGAATGAAACCAAGAATGGAAAGAATATTAAATTTTCTCACCTTAACTGTCTCCTCTAGAGACTGCTGCAGAAATCCATATGCGTTTTCTTCACAATCCCATACACGAACGACTCTTGAACGTGACTCATGCTAGCAAACAGAAGAATGGAAACCAAGAAATTTCAGCCTAGGGAATTTTTTGCTCCTTTCTTTGGTGTACCAAAATTATCAAGTGGCTAGGGTTAGGGAGAAAAATTGACTTTAAGGCATTGTTTTATACTCCTTAGTATTATCCTTAGTATACTAGGTTTCTAATTCCTTTTATACTCCTTAGTGTACTAGGATTAAATTAAACTATAGATTATTTAATTTGATTTCATTGATTTACCTTGTGTCATTAGGATTAAATAAAACCATATTATAAAATTCTAACTGATACAACTAAATATAATTTTATCAAATTAAAATAACCCAAAGTTAAATTAATGTCGGCCTTAATAAATTCAACCTTTGCATTTTATTTCCACCAAGGAAATATTATTTTATTTAATTAATTATTTACTACATGTATTTAATTAATCAAATAAAATTAATTTTTCCCTTATAATTGAATTAATTATAACATAACCTAATGTCAATAACTCAATTAATTTGGTTTCCATTTCAATTCCGATTTATCAATGTTCAGTCATACTATGGCTACGATCCTGTGGGTCCGTCTTTATATTGGCAGTGGGTCCAAAGCCCACAGACTATAAGTGGGTTCTAGCAAACCGTTACAGCCCTCAATTAAGATGGCGACTTGCAGTCTAATGTGAAACATTATCGGTAGCAATCTTGTATATCCCTTGCCAATTAACATCGATATATCAGCAAGAGACATGGCCCTGTCATCCTCTTATATGCTTATTTATTTCTTGATGCCGAGTGGATTAAACCTAATGACTAAGTATCCCAACTTATTTGGGTATGGCCATACACTTGTCAGTCCCACTCATCAAGTGGCCAGTGATATCATCTCAGGCGACACTGAGTGGCAATTCCGTCAACTTCACTATCAACATCAACATGTTCATTGGCCCACCCAACTTACCCATACTTGGCACCCTATTACTGGCTTGTTAGGTGTATATCAAAGTGTATGAGATCCCATGTTATGTTATAGCGAACATTGGGTCAAAGGATAATAGCAAGACTTACCAGAGAAACACCTTGGACAATCAAACCATGTGGTGTTCCCGTGGCGGATCGATCCAGTACCATGCAACCCAACATATACCCATATCATTGACTGACATTCCATGTCCAATGGCCGGTGTGATGCCGCCATCCATTCAAGGATATGCTAGTCTTTGGTTCAATTCATTCCCATGATTAGAACATACTAGGGATATCTTTATGACTCTAACTTCAACTCTACTAAAAGGTTTCATAATCCAATGACCTACATTGGTTTACTTTAGTATGGTTATAATCATTGGATAATCTATTTATAAATAGCATAAGATGAATAAATAGATTTATGCCTTCATTTCGACACAAAATGTATACTACAAAATATCAAAATATGAAGTATAATACAATACAAGAACCAATTCCATTTGGACTAGGGCATACCAATATGAACTCACTGATCCAAACGACTTCCCTTACAGCTTTGCATGTAGCGATGTACTTAGCTTCTGTTGTAGAGTTAGCAATGGTGGCTTGCTTTGAGGTGTTGGAGATTGTGCCCTAAGGCCAATATTGGATTATGTAATTTGACTTCTAAGATTAATCTAGTGTAGATTAATATTATCATTTATGTTTGTATGTTAGCATTTATGATAAATATCCATGAATAAATCGTGTTATTCTAAATATCCCTAGTCGATTGTTATTATGGGAATAATAACAAACTAAGACTAGTGTGAGTGATAATGGATATTCATAAGATGAATATAGTGTATACAGATACAGATTATACTCATGGGTAATATGTTAGAGAACATGTTACTGGAGACCCACTATGAGATCAAGTTCATGGTCATGTGTCACAACTGATCTTGATTATAGTAGTGTCATTAGCTGATTCCTTTGACCTGAGGTCACCATTGATTCCAGGATGAATTCATGTTGTGCTTTGACGCAGTCAAACGCTGCTTGTAACAGAGTAGTTATAAAGGCTGTGGTTGGGTACAATATGACTCATGCTTAGGGATGTGAGTGACAGATATGGGATTTTGTCCCTCTCTAACAAGAGAGCGATATCACTGGGCCCCTCGATAAGTAAGACTGTTAAATGCATGGCCGTGCTCAAATAATTGATAAGAGTATCAATTGATTTGTCTGAACAGTTTACTTTGAGATCGAGAAAGCATATGATTAATTATATAAGATTGACAAGTGTACCATGTCTTATGATTAATCTTGATATCAAAGAGACAAAAGGGAATATGACATTCTATAAATAGGTATTGGATCATTCCAATCATATTAATTGGGTAGTCGTAATGGCTTGCTAGAGTCCGCTTGTGACCTATAAGGACATTATGGTAATTTCCTTATTGCCAATTAATATGATCCTATGGGGTCACACACAAGAGCAAAATGAAGTTCATCTTATCGGGTATAAATTATTATTGGATAATAATTTATGAATGAGAAAGAGAATAAATATATATAGTGATATATATTTATGTATGTATGTATAAATATTAATGTGCTTAATATTGCATAAGGTATGCCACATATTATAATTAAATTATATAGAGATATAATTAATTATAATATTGTATATACATATGTGTATTATGGAGAATTGATTTGACTTAATATTAATTGAGAATTAATATTAAGTTGTGTGGGTTAATTTATAATTATAACTAATAAGTGTATTAGGGTATAATTATAGTTAACTTATTAGGTTATATATATAAGGAAATATATAACCTAATTGATATAATAACAAAAACACTTTTTCGGCAGCCACTATAGTGAATAGTGGCAGCCGAAATTCTCAAAAAAACTCCAAGAAAAATCTGATTTTTTGCTTTCTCTGTCTCGTTCGAAGAATCGTTCTTCAATCCCGGCGCTAGCACGCGGTGAATGAATTGTTCCGTGTGGATCAACCGTAGAGGGAAGCTATCTTGGTTCCTTTTGATTCAAAACCTACAAAGAATTAAGGTAATTTTTTTAACCCTCTTTTCAATTCAATGCATTGTACATGGGTCCTTGGTGGGGATTAATCTTTTATTTCCGCTGCGCATTTTGTTTTGTGCGATTAATTCCCAACAGTGGTATCAGAGCCACTTGTGCATTGGTTGAATTGGATTTGATATTTTGATTGGATCAAAATTGTTGTTAGGGGTTTGTATGTTTTTTATTTAGGGTTCTATGTTATTATGAATAACAATTAAAATTTGATTTTATACATTAATCATTGTGAATAATTTGTTTTAATGATTTGGAATGTTTAAGGGGTTGGTGTCATGAATTTGATTCATGGGTTTTTAATTGAAATTGTTTCAATTAATAAATAAAAAAAAATTGTTTTTTTTTCTTTTCTGGGCATGACGCCCAGAAACCAATTTGGGCGTTGTAATTGCAATTGCAACACCAATTGCAATTGCAACACACATCATTATAAAAAAAAAAAAAAAAGGTTTTTTTTCTGGGCATGACGCCCAGAAACCATTTTCTTCTCATGCTGCGTAAGCAGCATGCTGCTCATGCAGCATGGGCTGCGCAGCCCGTCGGGCTGCGCGCAGTATTGGATACTGCAGTGCGAGGCCCGACGAGCATGCTGTCCGACAGTTTTACCCCTTTTTCGTTTTAAGTGTGGAAAATTGTTTCTGTATATTTACGAATTTTTCCAAATTAATTAATTCTAAATACAATGTGATTGTATTTTACCTCTTTGAACCCTAAATAATTTTAGATATAAAATTATTGTTGATAATTTTATGCATGGTGTTATGGTATGGTTTTGGACCCCGTGGATGCTTTATTTTATTTATTATGGTTTTATATAAATACGACCTGCGAGTCGTTTGTATTTATGTAAATTTTAATTTTAATTTTACTAGATAAATTGTATAGGATGCAATTTATAATATGTAAATTTTATTTTACTTAAAAAAATTGTATAGGTTGCAATTTTGTAAAATATGTAAATCCATGAGATGGTGACAAGGAACAAAGACGTAAGACGGATCCAAGGGGTGCGGCTGTGCTGTGACCATACGATGGTTACAACCACCTAGGATATGACTTGTTGATTTTCATATTGGCCTATGAAAATCAATGTAGATAAAACCATACCATAACACGGTTTTGAGTCTTATGCATGTTATATTTATTTTATGCCATAAGATGCCATGTTAATAAATATTGCTGCATGTTAGAAATTATTTTGCATGTGATGCAAATGTTAATATATATGTATGTAAATGCATGTTTTGATACATTTAAATGCCATGTGATGCCATGCTAAATATTCAATATGCATGCTAGATGAATGTATGACATTGGATGCCATGCTAGAATTAATATTAACTTAGAAAGATTAATGTTAATGCCATGTATTGTATGAGATACATTTTAATCACAAGAATTAATAAACCCTAAATAAACTTATGAAGTTTATATTTTTGCCACCCAATTACGTATAACACTAGTCAAGTACTATGTTCGCATCATGGTAGCCACGCCAAAGCGGGTACGCATGTTGTGACCTTAGCGAAGCGATAATATGAGAAATGGTGATTCTCATTGTGTTGTAATTGGTTTAACAAAGGGTTAATCAAAACGGTGTTTGAGCCCGAGGCAAAGATGAGATGAGTAACATACAATTAAATATGATATATGATATCATGCATCTCATAAATTAGAAGAGTTGCATAATGATGCAATTGGCAAAGAAGTGCACATCCAAAATATGTTTAAATGGTTTAAAGCATGATTTTGAGTCTTTGCCTACCGAAATTATATTTAATCATAGGGACATGCCAAAGCAGTGCTATGGTTAAGTATGGATTTTGGATCTTCACCCACTTAAATATTTTAAAGGGTTTTATAATTTAAGTGGGAGCATTTAAATAAAAAATCTTTACACGCTTTATTATAGTTATGATTGCTATTACCATGATCTCGATTGTTATTGAACTTTGAGAATTGTTCTCAAATCAAAAGGAATCATATGTTCTCAATAATCCTTTTGCCCAATGAACCACTAGCAATTGTAACATGAGTATAAAAGATGCTTACTTGAAGCATCGAAGGGACTCTGTTTAAAATTTATTATCTTACACTTGCCACCAATTCTTCCGCACGTGGAAGTTTTACTTGAGGTATATGATACATCACAAATGGAAATGTTCCATCAGTTAGTGAGCAAGAAAAGATAAGTGTTTGAGGCAACAATTTCTCATTGGCATCCAAAAGGCATTAAGATGTGATCTTGAATTCATTATTTGATAGTCATTGGTGATGAACTATCATTTGAATGACATGGAGAAAATTGTGAATTAGTTGCATAAGATGCAAAAGAATGTTAAGTTATCCATAAAGGATAAGCCCGCCTCGAATTGTGTGCTTATGGTTCAAAAGGAAAAGGATAATAGTAGGGTCGAAAAGTATAAATACCGAAAGGGTTTCGGTGAAAGTATTTTAAAGGCCAAAGCTGTTGGCATAGAGAGATCTCCAAAAGAAGGATGTTGCCATTTCTAGATTGAATCGTTCATTAGAATGGAAATAGCAAACTTTGTTTGGAGAACCATGAGAAGATGAAAGGCAGTAAGACTGCTACCTTAAGTATTTATTAACTATTCTACTTTTGTTTCTATATCAAAGGTATTAGATACCAGTTGTGGATCTCATGTTAGTAGAATATGATGAATCGCAACTTGAATAGAAACCTTATGAAGGTGAAAGGTAGAATGCGAATCGACAAGAGAAGCAAAGGTTGCTACTCGAAGGTTCTGAACTTTTACATGAAAGTTGTGAACTTCAAGTTAAAAGTTACGAACCTCTTTTCATAAAAGTTATGAACTTTTATATGAAAGTTATGAACTTTGGTTAAAGGTTATGAACTTTTACATGTGAGTTACGAACTCTTGTTGTCTATTGAGCTTGTTGGCTTGAGTAAACAAATGTTGTTTATTTTATAATTGTGAATTATAAATTTTATAAAGACATGATTATGAAATGTAGATTTACATAATTGTCTTTATATGTGGAGCCCATCTGTAACATAAATACTGTAAGGATCGAATCAAATAGTTTGATCCAACCCATTTTGGCAGTGTCGTCTTGGAGACATAAGCAAAGTTGCATTTCGAAACTCCATGAGAATGGACTTTTGGATTCATGAGATTATGAATCATCTTGAATCATGCGAATGTTGCTTATTGTAAAAGATGACAAAAGTGTTTCTTTGCTAAAAGTAGTTAAAGAATAATCGATTTATTAAGCATTATACATGTGGATGTACATGAATTATAAATCAACTGCTAAAGGAGGTTCTAATACTTCATTACTTTTATGGAACTTTTCACTAGATAAGAGTATCTAATGAAACACGAGTTTGGAACTTTTGAAGTGTTCAAAAGCTTGTAAAAGGAGTATGAAGTATCTTGACAAGATAGTAAAGTCACTTAGATATGATCCAAGTGGTGAACATTTGAGTCAAGATGTTGACAATCATCTTAGAGATTGTGGGACTGTCTCACAATTGACTTCTCCAAGTACGCCACAAAGTATGTTGTGTCGAAAAGGGAGTAGTCGAACTCTATACAGATATAGTTCAATCTATGATGAAGTCAAGTTGATCATCATTTTCTCAAAAATATGCCATTAAAGCAGCTGTGTATATTGTTCCGTCTAAAACAATTCATGAATCAACATATGAGATATGGTTGGGTAAGAGACCCAAATTGTTTCATTGAATAAGTTTAGGGCTGTAAAGCTTATTTCGAATAAGTTGGCACCTAAATTTAAATATCGTATTGTGGATTACTCAAAAGGAAAGTAGGAGTTGTTACTCCTGTGTTTCTTTGGGATACAAAGTAGTTGTAGCTAGAAATGGTTTCCCCTTGAAGAGGGAGTTAATTTCTAGTAGAGTTAGTGGGGGTAAGGTACACCTACAAAACTCGTAATTCACAAAAGTGACATTTAACGTTGAAGAGGAACGTGGAAATGGTTTCATGATCATTGTTGAAATTACACAAGTCCAATGAAAGTCTAGTGGAATACGACATGATTAGGAGAGATATGGATTTCTCAAAATCATGATGTAACTTTACTAGATGAAGTAAGTCTTCTTTTATGAAGAAGCAATGTTAGATTTTGAATCTAATATGTGACTTGATGCTACAAAGGTTGAAGATAAGTCCATGTCTGACAATCAAAGTATAGACTTTGATAAGTCTTTTAGAAGATGCATATGCAATGGTTGCAAGTGAGTTTTCAAATTGAAAACCGATATGGATGGTGATCTTCAAACTTATAAAGCACGACTAGTGACTATAAGGATACGAACAAATTCATAGTAGGACTATGATGAAATCCTCTTTAGTCATTAATCATGATCAAGTCATATTGAGTTCTTGTTGCCATATCCCCATAATATGATTATAAAATATGGCAAATGGATATCAAAATCTATTTTTTACGTGAAAACATGATTGAGGATGTGTACGTGACACAACCCAAAGTTTTGAGCATCCAAAGAATTCAAATAGCGCATGCAAGTTTTCAAAGATTCTCATAAGGATCGAAACATGCATCAAATAGTTGGAATCATAGTTTTGATAAAGAAATCAAATGGTTTGATTTTATCAAAAGGATGATGAATCTTGTGTTTCAAAAGGATCAGTGGGAGCATATCGGTATTCCTAATGCTATATGTGGATGACATATGGCTTGTTGGAAATAACATTCTTACCTTGCAAGAAGTACAATCTTGGCTAAGAAAGTAATTTCAGTTAATGTTATAAGCATGACTGCCTGTATTCTTGAAATTGGAATCTATACAGATAGATCTAAAAGAATGTTTTGGCTTAAGTCAAAGCATTGAAAGCGTTCAATATAAAAGACTTAATAGAAGCTTGCTTATGTTAACTGTGTAAATAGTTGCACATATACAACTGATTGCAATTAGTTGCAATATATCAGTCGAGATCTAGTATTCTCTTAAAAAGAGAAGTTATGATTTTGAAAGGTTCAAAATAAAAACGTTATAGCTAAATATCTATAATAGCAGCCAAAGTATACAGTTACATGTGATGTAAAGAAATTTTGGACGAAGAAGTTCATCAAAATTTTATGTTTTTGTTCTAAGCATTGCTTATCCTGTGAGACTATTGTAGGGACAATAGTTCAATGCGTAAGAACCTTGTATGACACAAGCATATACTTAGGCGTTTTTCACTAATTTAGAGAGGCTGTCTCTAAAGAGAGAGTGAATATGTGTAAAGTAGCAACGGAAGCGAAAATTAATAATTCATTGACAAAGACTCCTGCACGAGTGAACACATGAAAGTCATGTAGGTCAATGGGTATAAGATACATGTATGATTGGCCATAGTGCAAGTGGGAGATTGTTGGAGATTGTGCCCTAAGGCCAATATTGGATTATGTAATTTGACTTCTAAGATTAATCTAGTGTAGATTAATATTATCATTTATGTTTGTATGTTAGCATTTATGATAAATATCCATGAATAAATCGTGTTATTCTAAATATCCCTAGTCGATTGTTATTATGGGAATAATAACAAACTAAGACTAGTGTGAGTGATAATGGATATTCATAAGATGAATCTAGTGTATACAGATACAGATTATACTCATGGGTAATATGTTAGAGAACATGTTACTGGAGACCCACTATGAGATCAAGTTCATGGTCATGTGTCACAACTGATCTTGATTATAGTAGTGTCATTAGCTGATTCCTTTGACCTGAGGTCACCATTGATTCCAGGATGAATTCATGTTGTGCTTTGACGCAGTCAAACGCTGCTTGTAACAGAGTAGTTATAAAGGCTGTGGTTGGGTACAATATGACTCATGCTTAGGGATGTGAGTGACAGATATGGGATTTTGTCCCTCTCTAACAAGAGAGCGATATCACTGGGCCCCTCGATAAGTAAGACTGTTAAATGCATGGCCGTGCTCAAATAATTGATAAGAGTATCAATTGATTTGTCTGAACAGTTTACTTTGAGATCGAGAAAGCATATGATTAATTATATAAGATTGACAAGTGTACCATGTCTTATGATTAATCTTGATATCAAAGAGACAAAAGGGAATATGACATTCTATAAATAGGTATTGGATCATTCCAATCATATTAATTGGGTAGTCGTAATGGCTTGCTAGAGTCCGCTTGTGACCTATAAGGACATTATGGTAATTTCCTTATTGCCAATTAATATGATCCTATGGGGTCACACACAAGAGCAAAATGAAGTTCATCTTATCGGGTATAAATTATTATTGGATAATAATTTATGAATGAGAAAGAGAATAAATATATATAGTGATATATATTTATGTATGTATGTATAAATATTAATGTGCTTAATATTGCATAAGGTATGCCACATATTATAATTAAATTATATAGAGATATAATTAATTATAATATTGTATATACATATGTGTATTATGGAGAATTGATTTGACTTAATATTAATTGAGAATTAATATTAAGTTGTGTGGGTTAATTTATAATTATAACTAATAAGTGTATTAGGGTATAATTATAGTTAACTTATTAGGTTATATATATAAGGAAATATATAACCTAATTGATATAATAACAAAAACACTTTTTCGGCAGCCACTATAGTGAATAGTGGCAGCCGAAATTCTCAAAAAAACTCCAAGAAAAATCTGATTTTTTGCTTTCTCTGTCTCGTTCGAAGAATCGTTCTTCAATCCCGGCGCTAGCACGCGGTGAATGAATTGTTCCGTGTGGATCAACCGTAGAGGGAAGCTATCTTGGTTCCTTTTGATTCAAAACCTACAAAGAATTAAGGTAATTTTTTTAACCCTCTTTTCAATTCAATGCAATGTACATGGGTCCTTGGTGGGGATTAATCTTTTATTTCCGCTGCGCATTTTGTTTTGTGCGATTAATTCCCAACATGAGGACCTCCAACTAATGGCACCACCATTCAGGAGAAAAACATAACTAGACTGTGAGTAGTTTTCGTCCTCATCAGTCTCAAAGCTTGCATCAGTGTAACCTCCATAAACTAAGTAATCATCCTTAGTCCGGATAAGGTACTTTAGGATTACCTTGACTGCCTTCTAGTGTTCCTCACCGTGATCCTGAAGGGATTTTCACAGAACAATCAACCGATTAAGCGGAAGTTCATATTGATTTTCTCAAATCCATGCCCATAAGCAATTGAAATGGAAATAAAAAATAATAAAATAAAGATGAGAAAAATTAGAGTCTCATCCAGAATATCTCCACAAGAGATGGTGCAGCGATTTGATTGATGGAAGAGAGGCAAATTGAGGCTGGAATTTTCTGCTTCTTAAACCATACCTTGGCCGAAACTCTTCTAGGGATTTAAACCTAGATGGCTGAAATTCCCTTGTTGATTTTCAGCCCAATTCCTTTTAATTTTATGTGGGCTTTTCCTCACCTTTAAGCTTAAGTCTGCATTAATTCTTTTTGGTCCAATTTAATTGCAAATATAATTTCAATTTAACATGTATATTTATATATTATACCATATAATATATTACAATCCATTTAAATTAAAATTAATTTGACCAATTAATTTGACCGAGGAATTAAATTAGACGTTCATGAAATTGAACACATGTAAACCTATACATGTGAAATATTTCCACCTAGGAAATAACCTCATAAATTAATTCATTGAATTAATTATAAGAAGGTCAATACAAATATCTTATGTTATTTTGATCAATCCAATCGATCTAAATAATATAATTAACGAAATCCTCTCTCTCTAGTGTGTATACTACAAGTATGCAGTTGATCCTTTTAGTTCAAGCTCAGACATACAATATGTACAATCCTGTGGGCCCGTCTTTATGCTGGTAGTGGGCCTATGGCCCATAGACTGCTGGCAGGCCCTAGCAATCCACTACAGCCCCCAATTAAGATGGAGATAGCAGTCTGACTGAAATCTAAACCCTATAGTTTAAACTCGTATATTCCATGTCATTGATATCGGCATCCAACATAGAGGCATGGATTGATCACCCTCTTTTGTGTCCAAACATTTACTTGATCCCAAATGAACTGATGCTCATAAAAAGTTCCAACTCATTTGGTTGTGGCCACACTCTTATCAGTTGCATTCATCAAGTGGCCGGTGATATCTTCTCAATGGACTACTGAGTGACATTCCCTTCTGCATATCCATAGCATCGCCATGTTCACTGACACACCCAAAGGCACCCATACTTGTCACCCTATTACAAGCCCTTTAGGCATACACCAAAGTATGCCACTTTACATGTAGCACCATGATATGGTCAGGTCAAAGGATCCATACATGAAGTACACGAGAATCACTTGTGATACCATACCATTTGGATTTCTTGTTTAGTGGATCTATCTAGTACCATGCCTCTTTGCATGTACCTATTAACTTGGTTGACATTCCGTGTCCAATGGCCAGTAAGACATCACTATACAACCAGGCTAATGATAGTCTTTGGTTCCATTCATTCCCATGACTGGAACAGACTACGGATGACTTTATGGTCATATTGTTTCCCCATCCATGGTCTACTACCAAATGCATGACACTTGTCAATAGGGATATGGATATCTCCATTGGGTACTCTATTTATAACATAGTACAAGATATATAATAAATAGATTAATGCCTTTGTTTAATGACACAAATTGTATAATACATAAAACTCATAACAAAGTACAAATGTATGATACAAATACAAGGACCAATGCCTTGGGACTAGGGCATATCAAAAATCTCCTACTTGGACTAGTTCCAACTAGGCTTGGGACTAATCCTTATAGATCTAGTATGACCCTCGTGCTTGGGCTGAGCCAGCACCTTGGTCAAAGGATCTACGACATTATCCTCAGTGTCCACTTTGTGTAATGAAATGTCACCCTTCTCGCCGATTTCTAGTATGAGGTGAAACTTCCTAAGCACATGCTTCATTTTCTTGTGTGACCAAGGCTCCTTTGCTTGTGCAATAGCCCCGTTGTTGTCATAAAAGATATCAACTAGATCCTTGATAGTTGGTACTACTCCCAATTCAGTGATAAACTTCTTCATGCACACAGCTTCCTTAGCTGCATCACATGCTCCAATGTTCTCAGCTTCTATAATAGAGTCCACGATGGTCAGTTGCTTGGAGCTCTTCAAGCTTATAGTACCACCATTTAGTAAGAATATGTACCCAGACTGCGACTGGTATTCATTTTTGGTCAGTCTTGAATCTTACATCAGCATACCCAGTAACTGACAGCTCTTCCTGAACCCCATACACTAAGAAGCTATCCTTAGTTTGATTAAGGTACTTTAGGATTGCTTTGACAGGCTTCTAGTGATCCTCGTAGGGATCTTGCTAGTATCGGCTCGTCATACTCAGTGCAAAGGCAACATCAGGTCTCGTACATAGCATAGAGTACATTATTGATCCTATAGCGGATGCATATGGGACCAACTTCATGTTCTCCCTGTCCTGCCTTGTCCTAGGATAGTTCTTCTTATTATGTTTTAGCCCATAGCTCATTAGCAAGAAATCTTTCTTGGCCTGATCCATGCTGAATCTTTTCAAAACCTTGTCTATGTACTTGGCCTGACTCAGGCCCAGAAGCTGATTAGGTCTATCCCTGTAGAACTTGATCCCTAGGATCGTCTCGGCTTTTCCTAAGTCCTTCATTGTGAAGCACTTACACAACCACTGCTTTACTCCTTGCAGTGTTGGTATGTCGCTTCTAATCAGAAGGATGTCATCCACCTATAATACTAGGAAAGTGACGATGCTCCCACTAATCCTTTTATACATACAAGGCTCATCTTGATTCTATATGAAGCCATATTCCTTTATGGATTCATTGAATCTAAGATTCTGACTTCATGATGCTTGCTTCAATCCACAAATGGATCTTTGAAGTTTGCATACCTTTCCAAGATGCTTTGGATCGAAAAAACCCTCAGGTTGTGTCGTTTACACATCCTCGAGTAGCTTTCCATTAAGGAAAGCAGTTTTGACATCCATCTGCTAGGCCTCACAGTCGTACCAAGCGGCTATGGCCAGTAGGATCCTTATGGATTTGAGCATAGCAGCTGGTAAGAGAGTTTCATGATAGCCTATTCCATAGACTTGTCTAAAACATTTCACAACCAGCCGCCCATTAAAGGTTTTGTTGGCCTTCAGCTTATAGTAACACTTGCAACCTATCACCTTAGCACTCGAAGGTGGATTAACTAGGTTTCAATCCTGATTATCTTACATAGATTGCATTTCCACCTCCATGGCCTTATGCCAGTTGGTAGACTGTGGGCTAGCAATATCCTCCTGGTAGGTTTTGGGCTCTTCCTCATCGAAGATGAGAAGAGTGTGATCATTGGGAACGAGAAACCCATATCTCTCGGGTTCCTGACGATCCCTACCATACCTTATAGGTCCTTATGTGACCTGAGCTGGTGATTCCTCCTATGGAAGCTCCACCCTGGTCTCCGAGTTATCCTCTTTAGGAGTTTGTGAGCTTTCAACTTCCCTGAGTTCAACATTGCTCTCACTGTCTTTCTTGGAAATGAAATCATTTTTAAGAATGACCCCTTTCGTGCCACGAACACCTTGTTCTCAGCGGGGTTGTACAAGTAATACCCTTTGGTTTCCCTAGGGTAGCCCACAAACAGGCATTTATCGATTTTGGGTTCTAGTTTGCTCCTAGTCAATTTCTTGACATATGGATCACAGCCCCAAATCTATAGGAAAGACACATTGGGCACCTTGCCCGTCCATATTTCACATGGGATTTTTCCATAGCCTTAGTCGGAGTGTTGTTCAAATGAGAGCTGCTGTCTCGAGAGCATATCCCCATAAACTTATTGGGAGAGAGGTGTGACTCATCATTAAGCAGACCATGTCCAACAAGGTCCTATTCCTACGTTCGGACACCCCATTGTATTGTGGTGTTTTAGAGGAGTGAGCTGTGTAACGATTCCATGCTCTCTCAGATATGAGTCAAACTCTAGGCTCATATACTCCCCTCCTCGATCTAAGCAAAGGGCTTTGATATTTCTGCCTAGTTGGTTCTGTACTTCATTCTTAAATTCCTTAAACCTATCAAGAGTTTCTTATTTATGTTACATTAGATAGACATAGCCATATCTGCTGAAATCATCTGTGAAAGTGACGAAGTACAGATGTCCACCTCTGGTAGCTATGCTCATAGGTCCATATACCTCTAAATGTCTCCAATAAGCTAGTAGCCCTTTCAGCTTAGTTACTAAAAGGCACTTTAGGCATTTTACCTCGTGTAAGCACCGAAATTTTCTCATACTTAAAAAAAATATTCCGTTATTGTGCCACGACTGTAATTAAAGTCGTGGCATTGCATTATAGTCGTACAACTGTAATACAGTCATACGACTGTATTGGCAGAGCAGGTATAGCAGCCCATACCTCAAAGATTAAAAAAATGAGTTTGCTTTGACGGGCAATTAATGCCCGAGTTCTCAGTAAGAAAGCAGGAAATAAGAAAGGGAAAAGAAAGAAAATAAAGGGGCTTTTTGGATTCTAAAAATCAGGATAGCTTTGAGAGAGAAATTGAGAGAGAATTGGAGAAAAAGGAGAGAAAAAGGAAGAACACACAAAAAATTCATCTTTTTCTCCTCTTTTTCTTTTTAATTCTTAGGTGTTTAAGTTTAATATCTATTAGAAATCAATAGGTTAATAACCTGACACTCTAAATTCAATCAAATTCGGACTCTAAAACTCTCTAAATCCTTGACTTTTTGGAGATTTTGGACTTGACTTTCAAAACCTCAAATCAAGGAAAAAGGAGCAATTTGGAAGGAATTAAGGCATTTCCAACGGTCATTCCTACAGTGGATCAGCGCCAAAGAGGTAAACACACTTCAAACCTTCAATTTTGTTGCTTTTCTGGGTGTTTTGGTGTGTTTTGGTGCATATAAACTCATTTTTTGTGGTTGCTGTTTTTGGAAATCAAGAATAGTCATACTACCGTTCTTGAGTTGAAGAACAGTCGTACGACTGTAATTACAGTCGTACGAGTGTTCTTGATTTCCCTCCAACTTTTAGTTTCTTTTGAATAAATTTTGGCGAAATCTTGAAATTGGAAGGATTACAGTCGTACGACTGTAACCTCCGTCCAAAAGCAGAATTTCCAGATTGATCCGTAAAAATTCCTAAAAACCTATAAAAAGAATCAAAGAAATTAGAAAATCACCAACAATGAATTTTGTTGTGTGCATTCACGACCTTAGATTTAATTTTCAGTATTATTGCATTTAGAACTATACAACGACGGGGACCCAATTCTCCCGAAAACCAACACACCTCACATGTTAAATTAAAGTAATTGGAAAAATAAAATGTTTTCAAAATGATTTTCTCATAAAACCAAAAATACAGGGATGTTTCAAAATGTTTCCCAGGTCTAATCAGGCCGATTAGCCGAGCCGACCCGGTTATCCCCCTAAATGCATGCCCCCGAATTCTAATTTCCCAATTCTATCATGTTTATGTCCTATTTGTGGTGTGCTGTAAACTGTGCTAACCGTCTGTTTTGCAGCTTTTAATTTTCTATTTTGATGTATTTGATAGATTTATTCGTGCATTTTAAGTAGTTGTAATTTTTAGATTCTCGTGTATTTTATGCTGTTGTAAAGTGAGGTTGAGAGTTTTTTTTTTTGTTCGATTGGGTTGTAAGCCATTTAATTATTTACTGCTTTGCTTTCATTTTTATATTATGTGTATGTGCGCTGTATGATTTAATTCAATAAAATTGACTTTAGAATTATAAAATACCTTCAAAGAACATTGGCCGTATTTATTTTAATTAGATACGAAATAAGGGACTTGTCCGGACCTAGATCTCTGGATAATGTAGCAGCCTTCGTCCGGTTCAGCTATGCTATAAATTTCCTGGTTGAGCTAAGCAGGGTGGCGACTCCTACACTTTCTATTGAGACTTAGGTCTGGGTTCTTTTATGAAATAATTTAATTTTCCAAAAATGAATTTTATCATAAAAACCCCACGGGAGGGAGGGTTGACCGACCTCGAGGCTCCCTTCCGAGAGCCCTGAAAAGTGTCTAATTAAAATAAGGTGGATGATTCTTACTTGGTATTTTATTTTGCATTCTTTAGTTAGACATCCTTGCATTAGGTTAAGTATCCAAATTTTAGCCCGGTGAATTGTTGAAGTGTATCTTATGTTCCTCTTGGTTTTAGGGGCACGGATACGAAACACCGCCCATAGCCTCGTACGAACCCATTCGTTCAGACCCTTGAGTGGGGAGAAGTGAGGAGTATATTTTGCTATGGGAGCCTTGATTTTAACCAGACTTGGACCGAACTCATATAGGCAACCTTAGTTGGATTCCCTTAGGATACCAAAATAAATCGGGTGAATAATATAAATCGCACCTTCATCATCCCCAGTTGATGATCGAAGAGAACCTCTCCTAGCACTCGGTTAGAATTTTCTCAAAAATTGACCACGTTTGGAGGAATAAGGTTGGAGGAATATAATTTGCGTGCTATGTGTTACACGTCTCTCGACATTACATGACATACCATAATCAACTTTTTCCATGCACATGACATGATACACAAAGCATTTGTGTGATAAATAACCCACGTTTTTATGCAGCCACTTGCATTTTATTTTCACGTGTGAAAACATTAAATCATCCATTTGCCATTCATACTAACCATTTCTTTTTCAGCCATTACATTTATTTGTGTGATTAGCATTTTTCCACATAGCATACACATCATTATGTATGTCACACATCCTAACCACATTTTTGTGCAGCCATTTGCATTTTATGTGACATAAGCATTCATGACATATCATTTCATTTAAATTAAGGACATTCCAAGGGTGCCCATCATGATCATTTCATTCCATAACATATCAGGTATCCTAAAAATACCCGTGTTCTGGCAATGCATCGGATTGCATTCGGCCATTTTACCAAATCATTTCATTCAACAGAGACCTCAATGGTCCTAGGCCCATTTTTGTGTGGCGGTTTACATGCACATTTCATGAGACCATACTCATTTATCATAAATATCATTTAACACCGTGATCCATATCAGATCATTTCATGACATTAACATATCGTTCAAGGTACTCCCCGAGCGCCTAATTAGTACACATATAAGTTCATAACATTACCAAATCATAAAAGGTGTCCCTCGAACGCTGAACTTCTGTCCATGTCCCTGCTACATGTGGCTTTCTCATAACATCATTTCATATCATATGCCTCAAAAGCATAAGAACTCTGTCCAAGGGGCGGCCCCATGCAACCATTTCATGTCATCTCATACACCTACAAAGCGTCGAAACTCTGTCCGTGTGTCAGCACACACGTGACCATTTCACAAAATTCATTAGGTGCCCTAAAGGCACCGAACCCATGTCCATGTGATAGTCCACATGTGATCTTTTTGCATTGGGTGTTCTTGGAATGTCCCAAAAAGAAGAATAATAACATCATTTTTACCATTCATATCACTTCCCCATGGAATAATTCCATTCATTCATCATAAGTGTTTTCAATGTCACACTCTTCATGACATCATTCCATTCATTGACCCTAAACATTTCCCAACTGATGTCGAGCAGAGTAAGCTGGAGCTACCTTGGACAAGATCTCAGGCTTCAAGGGCTATTGGGGAATGGAGAGCTGTTGAAACAGAAAGTGACTCTGATTCCAGGGAAGAAGTTGAGATGGCTAATCCAACATCGAGTCTTGCTGATGCTTTGAAGGATTTCCTGAGGTCACAGGATTTCCATGATATGCTTAAGGAAGAAATACAGGTTGTAGTAAGAGAAGCCGGGGAAACTGGTGGTAGTAGAACCAAAAAGGAGAAAGAGGCTGAATCATCCCAATAAGGTGGTGATGCCTCAACTAGTCTGGAAAAGCTGTAGGAAATTGAGGCAGCCATGGAGAGAAAAATGGAGGCAAAGTGCTCAGAATTAGACGAGGTTATGGCTCAATTGAAGAAAGGGGCCAGCGTCAGTACCAAGTCTAAGAAAGGAGTTAATGTTGATGCCATGATCAGCAAGGGCATCGAGACTTTTCCCATTGGCTTCCAAGTGCCAAAGATTCCTTCTTACAAGGGAATGGGCTCACCAGAGGCCCATGTAAACCTCTATGCCCGGGTCATGCTGACAGTGGGTGCCACTAAGCAGCAATTGATTAATCTCTTCCCAACTACAATTAAGGGAGGAGCACTGGGTTGGTACAATTCCTTGTCAGAGGTAGAGCAGTCAGATTAGGAGGTGCTATCGGCAGCTTTTATTAAATATTACAGCTGCAACACTAAGATTCAAGTGAAGCTGTACGATCTTGAACGAATCAAGCAGTAGCCCAATGAGCCCTTTGATGAGTATTATCAACAATGGATGAACAAGATGATCCTTCTGAAAAACCACCCTGATGAAGATGAATTGATTCAGAAGCTGATTGATGGCAGTAGGGACATTTTCAAGACCAACATGAAGTTTCATCCATTTAGTGAGCTTAGTGAAGTATACAGCATGGCCATGAAAATCGAGCAAGATGAGGAAGAGAAAGTAGCAAGCCATAAAGGTGGCAGAAGTTCAGGACATGGTTCTGAGTATAGATCAATAGCTACAGCTGGGTCTGGTGGTGGTTCTAGCTCAAGTTCTAGAGGGAAAGGGGGACAAACTTCAGAAGTGAAGCAAGTAGAGGTTGCTAAAGTAACCCAACAGCAAGGCAATCAGAACAGGAATCTTGGAGGACAGGGGATATCGCCTTGGACTCTTCCCTTAGTGAAGATTTTTGCTAAGTGCAAAAATGGAGGAATGCTACAGTCTTTGAAGCCGTTTGAAAAACCTGTTGAGGTAGATAAAGATAATTTCTACACGTAGCATGTTTTTGCTAGCCACAGAACTAACAATGGCTACAAGTTAAGGGATGCCATTCAAAAGCTCATCGATGAAGGAAAATTGCGAGAGCCTACTAAGCCTAGCACAAAGACTAACCCGCTGCTGGCGTTTGAGAAACGGGTCAATATGGTACATTCAGGATTACCGACTAATTTTATCTTTGCTTAAGTCCTTCAAGCAAATCCTACGATTCAGCCTATGGCAATTAGTGAAGCTGAGGTAGAATCAGAATGTGAGGTGAAGGCAGAATAAAAAGAGATCAAGCCAATAAGCTTGAATGACCTTGACTCGGAAGATGAGGATGAAGAGTTTCGTGGAGAGGAGATAGTTAAGCCTCCAGCCATTAAAAAACTGAAAGTTTAAGAAGTTCAGAATGTGACCCGAAGCGGCATGGTTTATCAACCAACGGCCCAACCGAAGGATAAGGCCCCGATGACTAGATCGGGTAGCACATCAACACAGGAGAGAGTTGAGGAATAAGATCTGGTTATCTTTCAGTTGAAGAAAACCCCTGCCCAAGCTAGTTTGTGGCATCTACTTTTGACCTCCAAGGAACATAGGGTGGCCTTAGTGAAGAAGTTGTCAGAAATGAAGGTGTCTCCTATTGCATCACCGGAGACCATGTGTTGTTTGTTAGATAAGATCCATTCTGGGTCTCCTAACATTATTTTCTCTGAGAAAGATCTGCTCAGCGAAGGGAAGTCTCACAATAAGGCCCTCTACATTAGGGCCCATGTGATGGAAAAAGTAATGCCATGCGTAATGGTGGACGACGGGTCAACACTGAATATATGTTCATCGAAGATGCTGCCATGCTTGGGCTTAAGTGAAGATGCTTTGAAGAAGTCCTCAACTGTAATCCGGGAATATGACGACTCCAAGAGAACAGTAGTAGGGACTTTTGAAACCGAAGTGGAGGTTGTGCCTGTCAAGTCAATGGTTATGTTCACCGTGATCGACATCTCGGTCACCTTCTCCCTAGTGTTAGGAAGACCATGGTTCCACCCTCTAGGAGGTGTCCCTTCTACTTTGCACCAGAAAATTAAGTTCTCGATCAATGGCGAGATTGTGACTATTGAGGCAGAAGCCAAGTCTATGATTGCTGCTGTGAATGAAGGAGTTGTTCCTTTTGGCGGATTCCAAATCGCCATGATCGAGGAAGAGGAAGCTACAGACGGCCCAATGGTCATTTATGAAAACTATATGCCAGAGTGGCTATCCAGATATCTACATAAACAGGATTTTGTCCCGAGCATGGGACTTGGAATCAAACTACAAGGGGTGCCTCAGTTTAACATTGACTCAAGAAAGCCAAAGCAGTTTGGCCTTGGGTATACAGAGGAGACGTCTGACCAGAAAAACTCAAGAAGGGGCAAGAACGGCAAGCTTATGATGAAACCATTCCTGAAAGTGGGAGAAGGGCTATACACGGGCCAGGCTAAACCAGTAGGGGTTGGAAATGTTGAATATCCTGGCTTTGAAATTTTTACTGATGTTGTAGACTTTGATAAAAGCCGGGAGGAACCAGTAGCCACTGTGGTGGTAGAAGAGATAGCTGCTAAGCCTGATGTTCTGCAATGTGAGCTGCCTGAAGTGATGGCAAATGCAGTGGAGGTGGCCAAAGGGAAAAACGAAGAGAAATATTGTGATGAAACTGTGGAAGTCATTTCGAGTGCATTAACTACTACCTTAAGCAAGGCGTTTGGGAAGTCCAAAGAAGGGTTTGAAGAGGAGCTGATGGCCAAGGTGGACCTAGACTCTGTGGCCACCGAAATAGTCAAGATCATGGAAAATGCTAAGGCACAGGTGGCTAAAAAAGAAGTCGAAGCAACTACAGACTTGGATGATGCTCTGAAGATGGAAGTGGAAGCTGAAGAAATGCAAGGCCGTCCACCTTTGGAGGATGAAAATGATTTTGTTGTATCTATTTCTTCTATTTTCAGTGTGAATGATGTACTTTATGACAAGTTCAATGCAATGAAATCTTAGTTTGCTTACTTGTGTGATTTTTATCCTGATAATTTTGTGCATGCATTTGAATCACCATCAAGCATATTTAGCATACATGACACTGCATTGCATGAAATCAACATAAGTACAGATGAAAATCGCAAAATGGTATTCATTTCACATGTGCTAAAACCTGAGGAAGAGAGAGAATTAACAAGAATATTACAGAAACATTTTAAAGCTTTCGCTTGGTCATACCAGGATATGTCGGGTGTAGACACAGAGATAGCAGTGCACAAGATCCCAAGGAACCCTAAGTTCAGGCCGGTAAAGCAGAAGCTGAGAAGATTGAGGCTAGAATGGGCCACACTGGTAAAAGAGGAAGTGGCTAAGCAGATAGACGCCAAATTTCTTAAAGTGGTAGAATACACAAAATGGCTAGCAAATATCATCCCACTGCCTAAGAAAGATGGAAGGGTCAGAATATGTGTTGACTACCGGGACCTGAATAAGGCATGCCCAAAAGATAATTTTCCACTGCCTTATATTGATGTCCTGGTTGATAGTGCAACAAAAGCAGCAATGTATTCCTTCATGGATGGCTTTTCATGGTACAACTAGATCTTGATGGATGTGATTGATAAGGTGAAGACATTGTTCATCACAGAATGGGGTACCTTCTGCTACAGAGTAATGCCCTTCGGGTTAAAGAATGCTGGAGCTACTTATCAAAGGGTTGTCATGACTCTATTGCATGATATGATCCACAAGGAAGTCGAAGTGTATGTTGATGATATGCTTGTTAAATCGATGACCCGGGAGGAACATCCTGTTATCCTGGATAGATTCCTTACACGCATTAGAGAATACAACTTGCGACTTAACCCAAAGAAATGCGTATTCGGAGTCATATCAGGAAAGCTATTGGGTCACGTGGTCAGCCAGAGGGGGATAGAAATGAACCCAGACAAAATCAAAGTCATCCTAGATATGCCAGCTCCAAAGACAGAAAAGGAAGTCCGGTAATTTCTGGGTTCCTTACAATACGTCAACCACTTCATAGCACGGTTGACTTCCACTTGTGAGTTGATTTTCAAGCTGTTAAAGAAAGATCAGCCGATTGTATAGGATGATAGATGCCACCTGGCATTTGAGAAAATCAAGGCTTATCTGGAAAGTCCGCCAGTTCTGAGCCCACCAATTCCAGGGAAGCCATTGATCTTGTATTTGGTTGTTGAAGATTCTTCCGTAGGGGCAATGTTGGCGCAGGAGCAAGAGGATAGAAAAGAGTACCCTATCTACTACCTTAGTAAGAAATTGCTGGAGTATGAAACCAAGTACACATTGGTGGAGAAAATGTGTATGGCAATGATCTGGCTGACCAAGAAGTTGCGCCACTACTTTCAGTCATACAAAATACAAGCCGTTGCCAAGGTGGATCCTATAAAGTATCTGTACGAAGCACTGGTGTTGGTTAGGAAGTTATCCAGGTGGCTATTACTCTTATCGGAATTTCACATCGAGTACACCACTAAGCAAACCATCAAAGGGCGAGCCATAGCAGAGTTTCTGGCAAATCAACCGCTGGAATCGGATTGTATAGAAAATTTGGAGTTCCCAGATGAACAATTGGCCAGGGTTGAAGTAAAAAGATGGGTTATGTGTTTCATTGGTGCCGTGAACAGAAAGGGTGCTGGAATCGGAGTACTTATAGCGACGCTGGATGGTGAGATTATTCCTCTGTAGAAAAGATTGAATTTTCCCATAACCAACAATGGAGTGGAATACGAAGCATGCTTATTTGGGATGGAAGTTCTATTAACTCTAGGGACAAATGACGTCTTCATCGTCGGGGTTTTGGTGATTAGGCAAGCTCAGGGCGAATGGGAACAAGATGGCCCTACTTGGAGCTACTACAATACAAAAAAGAGATATTTGGTCAATGTGAATTCAGACATGTCCCCAGGGATGAGAACAAGATGGCTAATGCACTAGCGACATTATCTTCTATGTGGGAAAACCTAGAAGAAACTCAAGTACAACTGTTGGTTATAGCTACTTCCAAACATCCTTGTTTCAAAGCGCATGAAGTAATGTAATTGACAGCAGAAGAAAAGCCATGGTTCTTCGACATCTACCAGTATGTTAAGGAAGGAAAATACCGATAGGGAGCTAGTATTGCTAATAAGATGCCATTAAGAAGATTAGCTAGTCAGTTCAGAATCTTCGAGGACAAGCTATACAAAAGAACAGCACATGGGGTTCTTTTGAGGTGCCTGACAGAGCAAGAAGCAGAAACAGTAATGCAGCAGGTGCATGCAGGGTCTTACGGGCCACATATGAATGGACTCGCTATGGCCAGGAAGATAATGAGACAGGGATACTTCTGGATGACTATGCAAAGAGATTGTATAAGAAAAGTGAAGAGATGTCATGAGTGTTAGATCTATGCTGACATCAGTCATCTTCCACCACTCGAGCTGCAAAATCTAGCATCCCCTTAGCCATTTTCAGCATGGGGGATGGATATGATTGGTGAAATTCATCCAGCTGCATCTAATGGACATCGATTCATAGTCGTGGCAGTTGATTACTTTTTGAAATGGGTAAAAGCAGAGTCCTTGTCTAGTGTAACAGCCAAGCAAATGGTTAAGTTCATCCAGAAGAACATCTTTACCCGGTCCCATCATATAGTGATCGACAATGGAGTGCAATTTCAGGGGGCAACAACTGAGCTACTTGTTGAACATGGCATTGAGCATCATAAGTCTTCACCATACAGACCCTAAGCTAACGGTGCAGTGGAAGCAGCTAATAAAGCGATAAAGAAGATCTTGTTGAAAACGGTGACCACCTACAGAGATTGGGCTGACAAACTACCGTATGCCCTATGGGGTTACAGAACCAGTGTCAGAATGCCAACAGGAGAAACTCCTTACTCCTTGGTGTATGGTATAGAGGCAGTGTTGCCAGTAGAAATAGAGCTCAAGTCACTCAGAGTTGCCCTGAGTGGATTCAATCTAGATATGAGCAGTTGGCAGCGGTAAATGAAAAGCGGTTGAAAGCACTGGATCACTTGTAGATGTACCAACACAGGATGGCCAGAGACTATAATAGAAATGTAAAGTGTCCTAGGCGGCAGCTGAAAGCAGGGGAATTGGTTCTAAAGCAATGAAGGCTTTCAAATGTCAATGTTCGAGGAAAGTTTAGGCCCAACTGGGAAGGGCCCTATGTTGTGAAGAAAGTGCTATCGAAAGGTGGTGTCAGCATCATGGACATGTATGGAAATGAGTTCACAAATCCTATCAACCAAGACCACTTAAAGCTTTATCATGTATAAAAAAAAAGGTCTGCTAGGCTGAAAACTCGAAAGGAGCGGTCTAGGCAAAAATTAAGACAAAAGAGAGAAAATGATCTATCAGAAAATCTGAAAAGGACGACTGATGATGGATTCTGGCTCTATGTGGACTGTGTACCATTTGGGAATCAACTATTTCAAATGTACTCATTTTGATTTTATCAATTAAGTGGAGTGTTTGTTTAAATATATTTGCATGGTTATGACAAATGCATAAACAAAGTTATCTTGCTTAAACATCCATTTAAAGAAAGCACTTTCCATTCGACTGGTTAAATTCATCGCATTATTTAACAATGAAAATGTACTAAATACATGCAATTTGAAATCTTTTATCATCCTCCAAATCTGATTTATCTTCCTGAAAGAGCAACAAGGATTGTCCAAGAACTTGACTGCTGAACGGATCAATTCTGTGAGATCCTATTTTCCACCATCAATGGCTTCTAATAAGAAATTGAACCTCAATGCTGCTCCATAGAGCATTTCTCAACACCAGAAGTACGATGGAGCAAGTGGTCACAGCGCCATTTTAATCAGTCCCTCGTAAAAAAAAAGCTCGCTGAGGTGAAAACCGAAAAGGCGCCTCAGGCAAAAGTTAGAGCAGCTCGCTGGGCTGAAAACCCACATTGGGCAACCCGGGCAAAATTTAGAGCACCTATAAATTCATAAATTCCTAGGGGTAGAAAGTTGGAACCTCTCCACCATTTCCCCACAGGAGTCCTTACAGCATTTTCCAGTAGAATCCTCCACACTATTCCCCAGTGGAATCTCCACAAAGAATACCACAATCATTTACCCACTAGTGTCATACATCCCCAGCAAACATCTCACTTATCCAGCAGTCATCATACAGCGCCCCACACCAACCAAAGTCAGCCAGGGGTGCGACACACTTTCCCCAGCGGGAGGGACAAACATCAATTAGTGGGAAGTGCATCCATGTGCATATTCATCATTATGCATGCATACATAGTATACATGAGTCATTCATCTCCAGCTAGTCTTCATTCTTGATCAAAGGGGAAAAAATTTTTGTTCAAAATTTCTCGATCAAGGAATGAAGACTTGCCATTTCAAATGCAAGATTTCATTATCCTCAGCCTCAGTTCGCCAGCAGATCCACCTCAGGTAATGTAAACCCGGTATCGGTAAAGATCAGCTTCATTCTTCTTCCCCAGCAGATCCGCCTCGGGTAATGTAAACCTGGTATCAGCCCAGATCGGCTTCATTCTTCTTCAGCAGATCCGCCTCGGGTAACATAGACCCGGTATCGGCCCAGATCAGCTTCATCTTCAGATCCCTAGCAAACCTCGACTCGGGTAACCTAAACCCGGTATCGGGTTATTTCATCTCCAACCTCGCCTCGAGTAACCTAAACCAAGTATCGGCTTATTTCACCATCCACCTCGCCTTGGGTAACCTAAACCCGGTATCGGCTTATTTCACCTCTATCCTTGCCTCGGGTAACCTAGACCCGGTATCGGCTTATTTCACCTCTATCCTCGCCTCGGATAACCTTGACCCTGTATCGGCTTATTTCACCATCCACCTCGCCTCAGGTAACCTAAACCCAGTATCGACTTATTTCACCTCTATCCTCAACTCAGGTAACCTAAACCCAGTATCGGCTTATTTCACCTCTATCCTTGCCTCGGGTAACGAAAACCCGGTATCGGCTTATTTGACTATCCACCTCGCCTCGGGTAACCTAGACCCGGTATCGGCTTATGTCAAATTCATCATTTCAGCAGATCCTCCTTAGATATGTGTAGATCCAGTATCGGCCCAGATCAACTGTGTTTTCTTTCCTGTGTTTTCGGCGCTTTGATCCGTGCTTTCAAATTCATCACCTCAGGTATCTTAGACCTGGAGTCGATTGTCGAATTTGATCATGCGAGGGGCAATTGTAAGCGCCGTAATTTTCTCGGACTTAAAAAAAAATTCTGTTATTGTGCCACGACTTTATTTACAGTCGTGGCATTGTATTACTGTCGTACGACTGTAATACAGTCATACGACTATATTAGCAGAGCAGGTATAGCAGCCCATACCTCAAAGATTAAAAAAAATGAGTTTGATTTGAAGGGCTTGAGTTCTCCGCAAGAAAGCAAGAAATAAGAAGGGAAAAGAAAGAAAAGAAAGGGGCTTTTTGGATTCTAAAAATTAGATAGCTTAGAGAGAGAAATTGAGAGAGAATTGGAGAAAAAGGAGAGAAAAAGGAAGAACACACAAAATGTGTTTAAGTTTAAAATATGTTAGAAATCAATAGGTTAATAAACTGACACTCTAAATTCAATCAAATTCGGACTCTAAAACTCTCTAAATCCTTGACATTTTGGAGATTTTGGACTTGACTCTCAAAACCTCAACTCAAGGAAAAAGGAGCAATTTGGAAGGGATTGAGGCGTTTCCAGCAGTCATTCCTACGGTAGATCAGCGCCAAAGAGGTAACCACACTTCAAACCTTCAATTTTGTTGCTTTTCTGGGTGATTTGGTGTGTTTTGGTGCATATAAACTCATTTTCTGTGCTTGCTATTTCTGGAAATCAAGAATAGTCTTACGACCATTCTTGAGTTGAAGAACAGTCGTACGACTGTAATTACAGTCGTACTAGTGTTCTTGATTTCCCTCCAACTTTTAGTTTTTTGTAAATAAATTTTGGCGAAATCCTGAAATTGGAAGGATTACAGTCGCATGATTGTAACCTCAGTCCAAAAGCAGAATTTCCAGATTAATCCCTAAAAATTCCTAAAAACCCATAAAAAAAATCAGAGAAATCAGAAAATCACCAAAAATGAATTTTGTTGTGTGCATTCACGACCTTAGATTTAATTTTCATTATTATTGCATTTAGAACAATACAACGACGGAACCCAATTCTCCCGAAAACCGACCCACCTCATATGTTAAATTAAAGTAATTGGAAAAATAAAACGTTTTCAAAATGTTTTTCTCACAAAACCAAAAATACAGGGACATTTCAAAATGTTTTCCAGGTCTAATCGGGCCGGTTAGCTGAGCCGACCTGGTTATCCCCCTAAATGCATGCCCCCAAATTCTAATTTCTCAATTCTGTCATGTTTAAGTCCTATTTATGGTGTGCTATAAACTGTACTAACCGTCTGTTTTACAGCTTTTAATTTTCTATTTTGATGTATTTGATAGATTTATTCGTGTATTTTAAGCGGTTGTAATTTTTAGACTCTTGTGTATTTTAGGTGGTTGGAAAGTGAGGTTGAGAGTTTTTATTCACCGTTTAAAATTTCCTAGAATCCACCTATCGTGTCTAATTACCATTGATTAGAATAAAAACAAATTGAATCAAGAGAGATTAACTCACCGGATTCGTCTCCTCTAGAGACTGTTGCAGAATCGTTTCTTGAAACCGTGATCTCCAAAGTCCGGTGCACGACCAACTATTGAGCGGGAACCGGTGCTTGCCGAAGATGCGAAGGAATGGATGATTAATGCTTGGATTTTCGGCTGTTTGGGGTTGCTCTTGGTGGCTGAAAATTTCCAGCAATATTTAGGGTTGAATTAGGTTTTTCTTCCTTAAGTGTGCCCTTATATAGACACCTTGTCTAATTAGGTTTTAATAAGGTTAATTATACCCAAGCCCACTAGGATTATAATTACATAAATAAAGTTTAATTAAAAAGTATATACTATGTAATTTAATTCCATTTGGCTAAATTTAATTACCCCTAAATAAAATTAAATCACACTTAAGTAAATACAATACATGTATTTAATTTTCCTACTTAGGAAAATTATTTAATGAATTGTTTACTTTATGTAATTCAATTAATTGATAAATTAATTAATTAAATTATGTAAACTTATTAATTAAATTAAATTCAACCCAATGTCAATTAATTACCTTGACACCGAATGTCAACTAATTAATTAACACATTCCTTCCAATATACATTACATGTACAATTTCTATAAGTTCCAGCTCAGTTGATCTATGTGCACGATCCTATGGGTCTGTCTTTATGTTGGTAGTAGTCCCAAGGCCCACAGACTATAAGTGGGTTCTAGCAAACCATTACAGCCCCCAATTAAGACAGAGATGTAGCAGTCTTTAGAAGATACTCACCCGGTAGTAATCTCATAGAGTCCTTTGCCTAACGATATCGATATGAATAAACAAGAGGCATGGTGTCCGTCATCCTCTTCTGTTGTTTATTATATTTCTTGATCTTGAGTTGACTGATTAATCAAATAAGCAACCAACTTATTTGGGTATGGCCATACACTTATCAGTCCCACTCATCAAGTGGCCAATGATATCATCTCGGTGTTACCCGAGTGGCAATTCCATCACTTCATCATCAATATCAACATCTTCATAGGTCCACCCAATCATACCTCGTATTTAGCATCCTTTTACAGACACGTTAGGCATATGTCAAAGTGAACCAGATTCCATATTGATATTATAATGAAATCTAGTCTGAGGACAAAAGAGACCTAGTCAAGAAAGACCTATGACGTGACAACCATGTGGCTTTCTTATGCGGATCGATCCAGTCCCATGTCAACGACATGTACCAATATTCATGACTGACTATACAAGTACTATGGCTAGTTAAGAACTGCCATACAGTCATCGAATATACAAGTCTGTGGTTCTATTCGTTCCCACGATTAGAACAGACCTGGGATAGGTTTTATGATTATAAATCAATGGATACTCTACTTATATTATAGCACAAGATATAAATGAAATAGATTAATTACCTTTATTAATGTGACACAAATATTGTATTCATACAATGAGTCTTAATGTATAATACAAAATACAAGAATCCAATGCCTTAAGAACTAGGGCACACCAACAATCTCCCACTTGCACTAGTTCCAAGTGGGCATTGCCCTAATTCCTATAGATCTGGTATGACCGGTGTGCTGTGTCTGCGGTAGCACTTTGGTCAATGGATCAGCGTCACCTCTGTTCATGATCTCCCGAATGAGGTGAAACTTTCTGAGCACATGTTTGGATCTCTTGTGTGACCGGGGCTCCTTAGCTTGTGCAATGGCCCCGTTGTTGTCACAAAAACATTAACTAGGTCTAGGATAGTGGGCACTACTCCCAACTCAGTTATGAATTTCTTGATCCAAACGGCTTCCTTTGAGCTTCGCACGCAGCCATGCACTCAGCTTCCATTGTAGAGTCAGCAATGGTGGCCTGCTTTGAGGACCTCCAACTAATGGCACCGCCATTCAGGAGAAAAACATAACCAGACTGTTACTGGTTCTCATCCTCATTGGTCTCAAAGCTTGCATCAGTGTAACCTGACACTACCAACTCATCTTGACCTCCATACACTAAGAAAGTATCCTAAGTCCGGTTAAGGTACTTTAAGATTGCCTTGACTGCCTTCCAGTATTCCCCACCGGGGTCTGACTGGTACTAGCTAGTCATACTTAGTGCAAACACGACATCAGGCCTCTACATAACATGGAGTACATGATAGATCAAATAGCAGATGCATAAGGGATCTTTTCCACGTTCTCCTGGTCCTTCTTTGTTTTAGGACCATCTTTCTTATTCAGCTTCAACCCATGGCGCATAGGCAAGAATCCTTTCTTTGCCTTGTCCATGCTGAATCTTTTCAGAACATTGTCAATGTACGTGACCTGACTTAGGCCTTGAAGCCGATTGGATCTCTTGTTCCCTAAGATCATCTCAGCTTCACCTAAGTCCTTCACTGCGAAGCACCTACTCAACCACTGCTTAACCCCTTACAGTGTTGGTATGTCACCTCCAATGATAAAGATGTCATCAACATACAGCACTAGGACGGTGGAAATGCTCCCACTAACCATCTTATACACACAGGGCCTTTAACATGAAACACCACTTGCAACCTATCACCTTAGCACCTAGAGGTGGATCCACCAAGTTCCATACTTGGTTATCGTGCATAGATTGCATGTCAGCCTCTATGGCTTTGCGCCATTGATCTGAGTGTGGGCTTTCAATAGCCTTCTGATAGGTCTTGGGCTCCTCTCGGTCAACGACCATAAGGTCCCCATCATCAGTCATGAGAAAGCCGTAGCTCTCTGGCTGGTGATGTGTCCTACCAGACCTTTTAAGGTCCTGTGCAACCGGTTCTGGTTCCTCAATTTCTTGAGTAGTTAGATCGGTTCCTGAAGCATCCTCAGCAGTAGCTGCAGGAATTTGTAAGTCTTGAACTTCTGAAATTTCAACATTACTCCCACTGTCTCTCTTGGAAAGGAATTCCTTCTCCAAGAAGGCTGTATTTCTGGCTATGAAAACTTTATTTTCGGCTGGATCATAGAAGTAATAACCCTTAATTTCCTTAGGGTAACCCACAAACTAGCACTTGACAGATTTGGACTCGAGTTTACCACTTGTCAATTTCTTAACATGTGCATCATAGCCCCAAATCTTCAAGAAGGAAACATTGGGCTTTCGGCCCTTTCACAGTTCATATGGTGTTCCCTCAACTGCCTTGCTAGGTGTATTATTAAAAATGTAAGCAACTGTCTCTAAAGCATATCCCCAGAAGGACTCGTCATCGAGTGGACCATGTCAAGCAAGGTCCTATTCCTCCTTTCTGACACTCCATTCCACTGGGGTGTACCAGGAGGAGTGAGTTGGGATACAATCCCACACTCTCTCAAAAACGAGTCAAACTCTTGGCTCAAATATTCACCCCCTCGGTTAGACCAAAGTGCTTTTATTTTCTTGCCATGTTGGTTTTCTACTTCATTCTTAAAGTCCTTGAATCTTTGGAGAGTCTCAGACTTATGCTTCATCAGATACACGTAACCGTATCTACTGAAGTCATCCGTGAAGGTGATGAAGTACAGAAAACCAGATCTAGCACTAGTGCTCATTAGGCCACATACATCAGAATGTATTAGCTCCAATAGCTCTGAGGGCCTTTCAGCCGTCTTGCTAAAAGGTGCCTTTATCATCTTGCCTCTCAAACAAGATTCGCATGTGTCATAAGACTGGATGTCAAATGACCCTAGCACTCCACTAGAGTGTAGCCTAGCTATGCGCTTCTCATTTATATGGCCAAGTCGATAATGCCAGATGTAAGTAGGATTAATTTCATTTTGTTTAATCCTTTTAGTATTTATGTTATAGATTGAACTTTCACGTTTTAGATCAAGGATATATAAGCCATTTTCAAGAAATGTTGTTCCATAAATAATATTGCCACATTGCATAGAAATTCTACCATGTCCTATATTAAATACAAAACTAGAAATATCCAACAAAGAAACAGAAATAATATTCCTGCGCACCACAGGTACAAAATAACAGTTTCTTAGTTCCAAAACAAGTCCACTAGGCATCTCCAAGAAATAATCTCCGATCTCCATGGCATCAACCCAAGCACCATTTCCGAATCGAAGATCTACTTCTCCAGATCCTAATAATCTCCTATTAATTAGACCTTGCACATTTGAACAAATGTGAGATCCACATCCAGTGTCCAAGACCCAAGATGTAGAAATAGCCAGATTAATCTCAACAACATAAATACCGAAAGCAGCAGTTTTGCCCTTCAGTTGCTCCCTTAGCTTTGGACATGAGCTCTTCCAGTGCCCCTTCTCATGACACTCATGGTAGACATCGTCAGGAGAAGCAACCCTTGCTTTAGGTTGGGCCACCACCTTTTTGCCCTTAGCCTTGGCTTTTTAGGCCTTTGCCTTGGCCTTAGATTTGGCCTTTCCCTTAGCAATGGGCGTATTGCCCTTGTTCACCAGCAATACTTCAGGAGTCCTCTTAAGAGACTGCTCAGCAAGCTTGAGCATGTCATGTAGCTCAACAACCGATTTATCCAACCCTTGCATATGGTAATTCATGATAAACTGTTTGTAAGACTTAGGAAGTGACCCGAGAATAATGTTTGCTGCCAAGTCCTGTGGAACTAGCGAGCCAAGGTAGGCAAGTGTATCAATATACCCCTTCAACTTTAGCACATGAGTGCTAACAGAAGTCCCAGCTACCATCACAGTAGTGCAAAGTGCCTTAGTTGTCAAGTAACATTCCTGACGAGCCTGATCTTGGAACATCTTTTTAAGTTGATCCATCATCTCATAAGCATGCTCGTCTATAAACTGCTTCTGAAGATCAGAAGCCATGGTACCCAGCATGAGGCACGAGACATCTCGGTCATCCCTCACATGCCGATCGTACTGCTCCACCATCACCGTGGTGATGCCACGACCTACGGGAGGGCTAGCTAGTAAAGGAGAATTCAGTACATACTCCTTGGACTCTTGCCTAAGAACTATTTGTAAGTTCCTAGCCCAATCCAGGAAGTTAGTCCCCAAAAGCTTCTCCTTCTCCAAGAGTGACTTAAGTGAGAGTGAGTTGTTGTTTGTTGCAGCCATTTTAATTGCTTAAGTGAAATGGGATTATCTACATGGAAGAAATCATTGCTTGAGTTATAAATAAAGGACTTTTAAGCCAATTCAAATTAATAATCCAATTTTAATTTGTTTGTTGGTGATGTTAATTGGCTGACTTGACCAAGATCCATAACTTATCAATGACTGGCCGAACTAGGGCTCGCTAACCAACCATTGATTCGTTTGGTAGGACAACCTATCCAATCCTTCCACGAAGGACTCTTGGTTTGATGGGCTTATTGACACTTTACCCATCTGTGCTTAGGGCCCGCTCTGAGCTAATGCTACCTATGTTGAGTCAAACCACCATTCATATGTTAACCATACCAAGTATCTTATCCCTCGACGGCCCACCGAATACTACAATGTACCCAGCTAAGGCATGGCGCACATTGCAGCATCAATGGGAGGAAGTGGTGTAAATGTGGGAAGCCCTTTTAAGCGACTCAATATTTTAATTTCCGGATTATAATTAAGTGATAGGGCTTAGCATGCATAAACATGGGTAATAATTTGGTGATCCATACATCCATATTATATGACAAATGCAATTGCATACTTAATTTAAAATAAATGAGATCCTATGGACCTTTAATTACAACCTAATGAAAAACTAGATGTCCTATCTAATTCTTCATGGGTCGGACTGCAATCCTTCTTAGGATCCCACCATGGGCTTGCTCCATCTGAGCCTTCCTCTATACTTGATGCAATTACAATAATTTTGTAAAATAAAATCTATTCTGAAATTACATCAAAATAAAAAAATGGCACGCAGGTCATATTTCCCAAAATTAAATTACAACTGATAATAATTTAAGGCCTATAGAACTCAACCTCATATTTTAAACAAAGTACCTGTCGTGCACATACATACCAATGTGATGCATGATCATGGCATTCCAAATTATAAATATAAATATTAAGCCGAGTTACTTAGGGTGAAATCGCTAATTTTAACAAATGTGACTAAGGCCAATAAAGGCCCAATGGATAACATCCATAAATGCAAAATTAACAATTTTGCTCCCACTTGAATTTGGGTTGTCACAAATTCAAAATTTAGCTCTCCCAATTTTAACCGGTGTCACAGTTTATTGGGCCAATTTCACAAAGTCCATATTCAATTTAATATGCAAACAATTAAATTAAATATGCATGCCAACAAAATAAACAATTTAAATACAAATTAATTTTTTAAAAAAATTTAATTTAATTTGCATTAGGGTCGGTATAAAATGCCCGCAAAATCCAAAACCGGACCCCAATCCCACGCGCGGCGCTGCTGTCTGGAGACAGCAGCGTTGCCGCAAGTGGCAGCAGCCCACAATTGGAATCACAAAATTGCGATTCCAATTGTGAACAATTATTTTTGTTTTTTTATATATAAATCATAAAATTAAAATTTCCAGCCAAAAAAATTTAAACAAAACCCTAAACAATTTTAGATGGAAACCAATTGGGGAAAAATAATCAAAAACCCCAATCCAACAATTCTAGGGTTCATCCAAAAACAAAACCATTTGAATAAAAAAACCCTAAAATCACAAACTTGAAATTCATTCTTTCTTCAAGAATGCTTTCAACGACCAATTCCAATCAATCTAATGGATAAAACCAAGGCTCTGATACCACTATTGGGATTCATCATTGGAAAAACAATGTGGCGCAGCAGAAAATACACTATTTAAAATTTCCTAGAATCCACCTATCGTGTCCAATTACCATTGATTAGAATAAAAACAAATTGAATCAAGAGAGATTAACTCACTGGATTTGTCTTCTCTAGAGACTGCTGTAGAATCGTTTCTTGAAACTGCGATCTCCAAAGTTCGGTGCACGACCAACTATTGAGCGGGAACCGGTGCTAGCCGAAGATGCGAAGGAATGGATGATTAATGCTTGGATTTTCGGCTGTTTGGGCCTGCTCTTGGTGGCTGAAAATTTCCAGCAATAATTAGGATTGAATTAGGTTTTTCTTCCTTAAGTGTGCCCTTATATAGACACCTTGTCTAATTGGGTTTTGATTAGGTTAATTAAACCCAAGCCCACTAGGATTATAATTACATAAATAAACTTTAATTAAAAAGTATATACTATGTAATTTAATTCCATTTGGCTAAATTTAATTACCCCTAAATAAAATTAAATCACACTTAAGTAAATACAATACATGTATTTAATTTTCCTACTTAGGAAAATTATTTAATGAATTGTTTACTTTATGTAATTCAATTAATTGATAAATTAATTAATTACATTATGTAAACTTATTAATTAAATTAAATTCAACCCAATGTCAATTAATTACTTAACGTATTCCTTCCAATGTACATTACATGTACAATTTCTATAAGTTCCAGCTCAGTTGATCTATGTGCACGATCCTATGGGTCTGTCTTTATATTGGCAGTAGTCCCAAGGCCCACAGACTGTAAGTGGGTTCTAGCAAACTATTACAACCCCCAATTAAAACAGAGATGTAGCAGTCTTTAGAAGACACTCACCCGGTAGTAATCTTATACTGTCCTTTGCCTAACGATATCGATATGAATAAACAAGAGGCATGGTGTCCGTCATCCTCTTATGTTGTTTATTATATTTTTTGATCTTGCGTTGACTGATTAATCAAATAAGCAACCAACTTATTTGGGTATGGCCATACACATATCAGTCCCACTCATCAACTGGCCAATGATATCTTCTCGGTGTTACCCGAGTGGCAATTCCATCACTTCATCATCAATATCAACATGTTCATCGGTCCACCCAATCATACCCGTATTTAGCATCCTTTTACAGACGCATTAGGCATATGTCAAAGTGAACCGGGTTCCATATTGATATTATAATGAAATCTGGTCTAAGGACAAAAGAGACCTAGTCAAGAAAGACCTATGACGCGACAACCATGTGGCTTTCTTGTGCAAATCGATCCAGTCCCACGTCAACGACATGTACCTATATTCATGACTGACTATACAAGTACTATGGCTAGTTAAGAACTGCCACACAGTCATCGAATATACAAGTCTGTGGTTCTATTCGTTCCCATGATTAGAACAGACCTAGGATAGGTTTTATGATTATCAATCAATGGATACTGTACTCATATTATAGCACAAGATATAAATGAAATAGATTAATTGCCTTTATTAATGTGACACAAATAATGTATTCATATAATGAGTCTTAATGTATAATACAAAATACAAGAATCCAATGCCTTAAGAACTAGGGCACACCAATAGTCAGGGCTACCAGCTAATTTCATTTTTGCTAAAGTCTTACAGGTGAACCCTGTTATACAGTCTATTGCAATCGGTGAAGCTAAGGCCGAGTCAGGATGTGTAGGGCAGATAGAACAGAAAGAAATCAAACCAGTGAGTTTGAATGACCTCGAATTGGAGGACAAATATGAGGAGTTTGGTGGGGATGAGACAGTTAAGCCACCGGTTATTGAAAAGCTGAAAATTCAAGAAGTGCAAAATGTGACCCGAAGCGGCAGGGTTTATCAACCAGCGGTCCAATTGAAAGACAAGGCCAGTGACTGGGTCGGGTAGCACAACAACATAGGAGGGAGTTGAGAAGGAAGACATGGTTATTTCTCAGTTAAAGAAAACCCCTGCCCAAGCTAGTTTATGGCATCTGCTGCACAGAGCGGCCTTGGTGAAGAAGTTATCAGAAATCGAGGTTTCCCCCATTGCATCACCGGAAGCCATGTGTTGTCTGCTAGATAAGATCCATTTTGGGTCTCTCGACATTGTTTTTTCTAAAAAAGATCTGCCCAACAAGGGAAAAGCTCACAATAAAGCCCTTTACATTAGAGCCCATGTCATGGACAAAGTAATGCCATGTGTGATGGTGGACGACGGGTCGGCACTGAACATATGTCCATTAAAAATGCTACCATGTTTGGGCTTGAGTGAAGATGCCCTAAAGAAGTCCTCAACAGTAATCCGGACATATGATGACTCCAAAAGAACTGTAATTGGAACTTTCGAAGTTCAAGTGGAGGTCCGGCTAGTCAAGTCAATGGTCGTTTTCACTGTGATAGACATCCCGGTCACTTTCTTCCTATTGTTGGGAAGACCATGGTTCCACCCATTAGGAGGTGTCCCTTCTAGTTTGCATAAGAAAATAAAGTTCTTGATAAACGGGGAGATCGTGACTGTTGCCATGGATGCCCAATCCATGATTGCTGCTATAAATGAAGGAGTCGTACCATTTGGCAGGTTCGAAATTGCCATGGTCGGGAAGAGGAAGCCACAACCACCCTGATGGTCATTTATGAAAACTATATGCTGGAGTGGCTGTCTAGATATTTGCATAAGCAAAATTTTGTTCTGGGCATGGGACTCGAAATTAACCTGTAAGGGGTGCCTGAGTTTTACATTGACTCGGGAAAGCCAAAACAGTTCGGGCTAGGGTATGTAGAAGAAACATCTTACTAGAAGAATTAGAAAAGGGGCAAGAATGGCAAGCCTATGGTGAAACCATTCATAAAGGCAGGAGAAGAGCTGTATAAGGGTCAAGCTGAGCCAGTGAGAGTCCGGAACATAGAATACCCGGGCTTTGAGATATTCTCCGATGTTGTAGACTTTGAGAAGAGCCGGGAAGAACCAGTAGCCCCCGTAGTGGTGGAAGAGGCAATTGTTAAGTCTGCTATTCTGCAAAAACAGTGGAGGTGCCCAAGCAGGAAACCATAGAGAAAGTCTGCGATGAAACTATAGAAGCAATTTCAAGTGTGCTGGCTGCCACCTTAAACAAGGCATTTGGGAAGTCTAAAGAAGGGTTTGAAAAGGAGCTGATGACCAAGGTAATCTTCAATTCTGTGGTTGCTCAGATAGCCGAGATCATGAAAAGGGCTAAGGCGCATATGGCTGAAATTGAAGAGACCACCACTCCTGCTGACAAAGAGGCCAAGATAGCTGTAGATCTAGATGATGCTCTAGATATGAAAGTGGAAGCTGAAGAAGTGCAAGGCCCTCCGCCTATGGAGGATAAAAATGATTTTGTTGTATCTATTTCTTCCATTTTCAATGTGAATGATGTACTCTATGACAAGTTCAATGCAATGAAAGCTCAATTTGCTTACTTGTGTGATGTTTATCCTAATAATTCTGTGCATGCATTTGAATCATCATCAAGCATATTTAGCATACATGACACTACATTGCATGAAATCAACATAAGTATAGATGAAAACCCCAAAATGGTATTCATTTCACGTGAGCTAAAACCCGAGGAAGAGAGAGAACTTACAAGAATATTGCAAAAACATGTTAAAGCTTTCGCTTGGTCATACGAGGACATACAGGGTGTAGACACGGAAATAGCAGTTCACAAGATTCCAATGGACCATAAGTTCAAGCCAGTGAAGCAGAAACTAAGAAGATTGAGGCCATAATAGGTTACACTAGTGAAGGAGGAAGTGGCTAAGCAGATAGAAGCCAAATTCTTCGAAGTGGTGGAGTATATAGAATGGCTCGCCAATATTGTCCCAGTACCCAAGAAAGAGAGAAGGGTCAGAGTATGTGTCGACTACAGGGACCTGAACATGGCATGCCCAAAAGACAACTTCCCGTTGCCTCATATCGATGTCCTGGTTGATAGCGCAGCTAAAGCAGCAATGTACTCCTTCATGGATGGGTTTTCAGGATATAATCAGATCCTGATGGATGTAATTGATAAAGTAAAGACATCATTCATTACAGAGTGGGGCACCTTCTGCTACAGATTAATGCCCTTGGGATTAAAGAACGCTGGAGCCACATACCAAAGGGCTATCACAACTTTGCTTCATGATATGATCCACAAAGAAGTCGAGGTGTATGTCGATGACATGCTTGTTAAATCAATGACCCAGGAGGAACATCCTGTTATCCTAGATAGATTTCTTACACGCATTAGAGAGTATAACTTGCGACTTAACCCTAAGAAGTGCATATTTGGAGTCACATCAAGAAAGCTGCTTGTTCATGTAGTCAGCCAGAGAGGGATATAAATGGACCCAGAGAAAATTAAAGCTATTCGAGACATGCCAGCTCCAAGAAAAGAGAAGGAAGTCTGCTCATTCTTGGGCTCCTTACAGTATGTCAGTCGCTTCATTGCACGGTTGACTTCCACTTGTGAGTTGATTTTCAAATTGTTAAAGAAAGATCAGCCAATTGTGTGGGATGACAGATGTCAATTGGCATTCAAGAAAATCAAGAATTATCTGGTAAATTTGCCAGTTCTGAGCCCACCAATTCCAGGGAAGCCTTTGATCTTGTATTTGGCCATTGAATATTCCTCCGTAGGAGCAATGTTGGTGCAAGAAGAAGATGGCAGGAAGGAGTATCCTATTTACTACCTCAGCAGGAAGGAGTACACACTGGTAGAGAAGACATGTCTGGCAATGATCTGGCTAACCAAGAAGTTACACCATTATTTCCATTCATACAAAGTGCAAGCCGTAGCTAAAGTGGATCCAATGAAGTGTCTGCATGAAGCACCATTGTTGGTTGGGAAATTATCTAGGTGGCTCTTGCTTTTGTCAGAGTTTGACATTGAATACATCACTAAGAAGACCATCAAAGGGCGAGCCGTAGCAGAATTTCTAGCAAATCAGCTGCTGGAATCAGATTACACAGAGAATTTAGAGTTCCCAGATGAACAGCTGTCCATGGTTGAGATGGGTTATGTTCTTCGATGGTGCCATGACTAGGAAAGGTGCTGGAATCGGGGTAATCATAGCAACACCGGACAGTGAGATCATTGCTTTGTCAAAGAGATTGGATTTTCCTATAACCAACAACGGAGCAGAGTATGAAGCATGCTTGTTTGGGATGGAAGCTCTGTTGACACTAGGGGCAAATGATGTCTTGATTGTTGGAGGTTCACTTTTAATGATTATACAAGCTCGAGGAGAATGTGAGTTGAAAGAAGAAGCATTGCGGCCCTACAGTACAGAAAAGAGCTTTCAGCCAATGCGAATTCAGACATGTCCCCAGAGATGAGCACAAGATGGCTGATGATCTAGCAACACTGTCTTCTATGTGGGAAAATCCAGAAGAAACTCAAGTACAACCACTAGTTATAGCAACCTCCAGACAACCCTGCTTTGAAGTGCACGAAGTAATGGATTTGGCAGCTGAAGAAAAGCCATGGTGCTTCGATATTTACCAGTATGTGAAGGAAGGAAAATACCCAGAGGGAGCTAGTACTGCCGATAGGGTGTCATTAAGAAAGCTAGCCAGTCAATTCAGGATTTTTGAAGATAGGCTATACAAGAGAACAACAAATGGTGTTCTTCTGAGGTGCCTGATAGAACAGGAGGCAGAAACAGTGATGCAGCAAGTGCATGCAGGATCTTGCAGGCCACATATGAACGGACTCCCTATGGCCGGGAAGATAATGAGACAGGGGTATTTCTGGATAACTATGCAGGCTGATTATATAAGGAAAGTAAGAAGATGTCATGAGTGTCAGATCTATGCTGATATCAGTCATCTTCCGCCACTCGAACTACATAATCTGGCATCCCCTTGGCCGTTCTCAGCATGGGGAATAGATATGATTGGTGAAATTCATCCTGCAGCATCTAATGGGCATTGATTCATAGTTGTGGTGTTTGATTACTTTTCAAAGTGGATAGAGGTAGAATCCTTTGCTAGTGTAACAACTAAGCAGATGGTCAAGTTCATCCGGAAGAACATCTTTGCCCGATACGGGATTCCCCATCATATAGTGACTAACAACGGAGTGCAGTTTCAAGGGGCAGCAGCTGAGCTGCTTGCAGAACATGGCATTAAGCACCATAAGTCTTCTCCATATAGGCCCCAAGCTAACGGTGTAGTGGAAGCAGCCAATAAGGCAATAAAGAAGATCTTATCGAAAATGGTAACCACCTACAGAGATTGGGCTGACAAACTTCCATATGCTCTTTGGGGTTATAGAACCAGTGTCAGAACGCCAACAGGGGAAACCCCCTATGCCTTGGTATATGGTATGGAAGCAGTATTGCCAGTAGAAATATAGCTTAAGTCACTAAGGGTCCCTTTGGAAGCTCAGTTACTAGAGACTGAATGGACTTGAGCTAGAGATGAGCAGTTGTTGATGCTAGATGAAAAGCGGCTGAAAGCACTGGATTACTTGCAGATGTACCAATGCAGAATGGCCAGAGCCTAGAACCGAAATGTGAAATACCCTAGGTGGTAGTTCAAAGAAGGGGATTTGGTTCTAAAGCAATTGAGGCCTTCAAATGTCAATGTTCGGGGGAAGTTCAAACCCAACTAGGAAGGGCCCTATATTGTGAAGAAAGTGCTATCAAAAGGTGGTGTCAGCATCATGGACATGGATGGAAATGAGTTCACAAATCCTGTCAATCAAGACCATTTACAGCTTTATCATGTCTAAAAAAAAAGAAGTTTGCTAGGTTGAAAACTCAAAAAGAGCGGCCTAGGCAAAAGTTAAGACACGAGAGAAAATGATCAGTCGGAAAATCTGAAAGGGACGATTGGTGACGGATTCTGGCTCTATGTGGAGTGTATACCATTTTGGAAGCCAACCTTGTCAAATGTACTCATTTTGATTTTATCAATAAAATGAAATGTTTGTTTAAATATATTTGTGTGGTTATGTCAAATGCATAAACAAAGTTATCTCGCTTAAATATCCATTTAAGGAAAGTGCTTTACATTTAACTGGTTGAACATATCACGTTATTTAACAATGAAAATGTACTAAATACATACAATCTAAAATCTTTTATCATCCTCTAAATCTAATCCATCTTCCCAAAGGGTAATAGTGGTTGTCCAAGGACTTGGCTGTTGAAGAAATCAAGCTAGGTAAAAGCTACACTGGCATGATGAATCGCTCCTTTCATCTGCTCTCTTGGACTGATCCTGTAAAACCTTATTTGCTGCCGTCAATGGCTTCTAACAAGAAATTAGACTGCAATGATGCTCTATATAGCATTTTTCTGCATCATATCATCACCAGAAGAATGATGGAAGAAGTAGTCACGGCACCATTTCAGTCGGTCTACGTTCATCCTAAGTTTGTGAAAAAAAAAAGCTCGCTCGGGTGAAAACCGAAAAGGCACCTCAGGAAAAAGTTAGAGCAGCTCATTGGGCTGAAAACCCACAATGGGCAACCCATGAAAAATTTAGAGCACTTCTAAATTCATAAATCACAGGGGCAGAAAGATAGAACCTTTCCACCATATAAAACCTTTCCACCATTTCCCCACAGGCATCTTTACGGTATCCTCCAATAGGATTCTCCACATCACTCCCTAGTGGAACATTTACGAGGGACACTACGATCCTTTCCCCGACAGTTGTCTTGCATCCCCAGCAGTCATCTCATTTCTTCAACATTCCTCATATGCCTTCAACAAGGAAAAGCTTTGTGCAAAGAGTGTCTTCCACCAGCCAGGGGAAAAACATACCTTCCCCAACAGAAAGGAGAAACATCAATATTAAACAAACAATAAGAAATGCATCCTTTTGAATCCACGTGCATAGACATCATCATGCATACATACGCAACATACATAGAGCATTATCCCTAGCTAGTCTTCATTCTTGATCGAAGGGGCAAACATTTTTGTTCAAAATCTCTCGATCAAGGAATGAAGATCGCTATTTCAAATGCAGGAATTAGTCATCATTGTCTCGGACACAGATGAATCCCCAGCAAATCCACCTCGGGTAACATAGACCTGGTATCAGCCCAGATCAGCTTCATTGTAGATCCCCAGTAGATCTACCTCGGGTAACATAGACCCGGTATCGGCCCAGATTAGCTTCATTCCGGACCCTAGAAGATCCGCCTCGGGTAACATAGACCCGGTATTAGCCCAGATCAGCTCCATTCCAGTTCATCATCAACCTCGCCTCGGGTAACCTAGACCCTGTATCGGCTTATTTTACCTTCAACCTAGCCTCGGGTAACCTAGACTCAGTATCGGCTTACTTCATCATCAACCTCGCCTCGGGTAACCTAGACCCAGTATCAGCTTATTTCATCATCAACCTCGCCTCCGGCAACCTAGACCCGGTATGGGCTTATTTCATCATCAACCTTGCCTCGGGTAACCTAGACCCGGTATCAGCTTATTTCATCATCAACCTCGCCTCGGGTAATGTAAACCTGGTATCGACTTATTTCATCCATTCAACTCTGTGCATCATCACGACAGTGGGACTTCAATAAGTCAGTTGAGAGTATTCTTTCATGCGTCTATGGCTCTTCAATCCGCGCTCCCAAATTCATCACCTCGGGTATTTTAAACCCGGAATCGGGTGTCAAATTTGATCACGCGAGGGGCAGCTGTAAGCACCAGAATTTTCCATACTTAAAAAACAAAATCTATCACACCACTGTAGTTACAATCGTGTGACTGTAATTGGAAAATTATAGTCGTACGACTATAAGTGCGTAGCAGGTACAGCAGCCCATACCTTAAAAAAAATGGAGGTGATTTGAAGGGCAATTAATGCCCGGTTTTGAGTAGCAAGAAAGCAGAGATAAAAGGGAGAAAGAGACGAACGAAAGGGGCTTTTGACTCTTGGAATTTTGGTAGATTTTAGGGAGAGAAATTAAAGGACAGAAGAGAAAGAAGGAAAAGAAGGAAAAACCAACTAAGCATCATCTTTTGCTCCTCTTTTAAAATCTATTAGAAATCATAGGTTAAAACTTGACACACTAAATTAAATCAATTCAAGACCTTAAATCCATAAAAAATCCGTAACATTTTGGAGAATCTTGGACAACTTTTGGAACCTTAACACACAAGGAAAAAGAAGCAATTTGGAGTCGATTGAGGCATTTCCAGCGGTCAAACCCATGGTGGATCAGCGCCACAAAGGTAATTATACCTCAAACCTTCATTTTGTTGCTTTTTCTGGGTTTTTTGATGTGATTTTGTTCATAAAACTCATATTTCTAGCTTGCTATCTCTGAGAAATTAGAACAGTCATACGACTGTTCCTGTGACAAAGAACAGTCGTATGACTGTATATATGGTCGTACGAGTGTTTTTAATTTCCCACGGCTATTAATTTTATTTGAACAAATTTTGACGATTTTCTGCATCTGGATGATCTAAAGTCGTATGACTGTAATTACAGTCGAACAGCTGTAATTACAGCCGGACAACTATAATTCTCGTCCAAGAGCAGAATTTCCAGAAAAATCCCAAAAAATTCCCAAAAATCATAAAAACTCAGAAAAATAAAAAAATCATCAAAATTGAATTTTGTTGTGTGCATTCACGACCTTAAATTTAATTTTTGATGTTATTTCATTTAGAACAACGCAACAACGGAGGCCCGAATCTCCCGAAAACCGACCCACCTCACATGTTAAATTAAAGTAAACCGGAAAAAGAAAATGTTTTCAAAATGATTTTCTTATAAAACAAAAATACAGGGACGTTTCAAAAATGTTTTCCAGGTCTAATTGGGCCGGCTAGCCGAGCCGACCCGGTTATCCCCTAAATGCATGCCCCCCGATCTCTAATTTCCCAATTCTATCTGACTTAAGTCCTATTTATGATGTGCTATAAGTTGTGCTAACCATCTGTTTTGCAGCTTTTAATTTCTTTTATTTTTATTTTTGATATAATTAATAGATTAATCCGTGTATTTTAGGCGATTCTAATTTTCTAGATCATTCGTGTATTTTAGGCGCTTGTAAAGTGAGGTTGAGATTTTATATTTTTATTCAATTGGGTTGTAAAAATTTATTTATTTATTACTTTATTTTGATTTGTGTGTACGCTGTGTGCTTTAATTTAATAAAAATCGACTTTAGAAATTTAAAATACCATCTATGAACATTGACAAAATTTTATTTTGATTAGACATGAAATAAGGGACTTGTCCGGATCTACATCTCTAGAGAGTGTAGCAGCCTTTATCCGGTTCAGCTACTTTGTAATTTCCCGGTTGAGCTGAGCCGGGTGGCGACTCCTACACTATCTATCGAGACTTAGGTCTCGATTCTTTTACGAAGCAATTTAATTTTCCAAAAATGAATTTCCATTCCAAAAACCCCACTCGAGGTAGGGTTGCCCGATCTCGAGGCTCTCTTCCCAGAAAGTTCGTGCGCCTAAAAAATGTTGTCCGCTCACAAGAAGTTAGGCCCGAAAAGTGTGTTATTTGTTGCCATTTAATTACTACAGAGAAAAATTTAAAGAGTGTTAATAAAGGTCTTACTTTGTTTTTCCCATATTTAATTAATAATGAATCATGTTATTAATTAACTCAAGTGGTTGGGCTAGTGGGCTGAGATCCATATTTCACCAAGATATAGCCAGACTAGGACCTGGAAAAACTATACCCTAATTATTTAGGTAGGAATGCTATCCAATCCCAACCTAGGGACTCTCGGTTTGATGGGCTTGTTGGCACTTTCCTATCTGTGCTTAGGGCCAGGAGAATCCTACTACCCATGCTAAGTCCAAACCTCCATCCAAATGTTAGAGTAACCAATACTCCAACCCAATACAAAATGACGATACTCCAGTGCATCCTGCGAGGGCATGGTCTACAACTGGCTTATCCCTACTTTGAGTCGGTTTTGAATGAGGGAAGCACATTTAAGCAACTTAGTAATTTCCTTTTGGTAATTAGATTCATTTTAATAACGGCTTAGATGCATAGGGGAGTGAAAGTGAGATTGGATCATACATTCATAGATGTAAATAAATAAAACATAATTAAATAAATAATGGAATGCTTTGGGCCTATATTACAATCTAATATAATTCTAGTAAACCTATACTAGAAAAACACTAGGTGGGCCTCTTTCCTTCCTTCTGGGTGCGCCTCTCCAATGGGCTTCTTCTTTACATCAGTCTATAATAAATAAATAAAATAAAATTACATAAAAAGAAAACGACATGCAGCCTATATTTACCCAAAAAGAAAAATACAACCCATCTTGAAATAAGACCCAATAGCATCCATTCATACATTTAATCATACAAGCATGTAATCCAATACATTAATTTATAAACATGTAAAATGCATGAAATTAATCCCATTTTAATTATGTCCTTAGCCATTATTTTGAAATCGCCAATCCGGCCCATCATGGTTCTAACCCTTAATGGGCTTTTGGCCTCTAACCCAGGTAGAACACTGCTCCCACTGGAATTAGGAAACCACGAATCCAAATCAGCCGCCCGGGTAATTGTGCCAAAAAAACTTGAAACAATTTCAATTACACCATATTAATTTCCAAAATTAATATATAAAATTAAAATTTCATTTAAGAAACCAAGCGCATTTAAATTACAGAAAATTTAAACACGTAAAATTTTAAAATCCATTAAAATTTTAAAACAGTCAAGCCCAAAACCACCAAATCCAAAACAGGACCCAGCTCACTACAGCTAGGGCAACAGAATTGCTGCTGATAGGGGCAGCAGTAGGCAGCGGCTACTACTGCTGTTTCCGACGCTACGACAGTGGATGATGATGGATTCTGCCACCGATAGCCTCATATCCGTGAAAATAGCCCATGATTTTTAACAGAATAAAAAAAACAACAACAAATCGCCAAGATCCATCCAATAGCAAAAAATTAAAATAAAAATAACCAATATGCCATTTAATTTTCAATCAGAAAAACAAATGGGAAAAAGCTTAAAAACCCAAGACCAAGAATCTCAATATCAAAAACATCAATTTTAAATCAAGGGATTCAACCCAGTTAATGATTTCCATGGATCAAAAGCCTGCTCAAATACCATTGAAGGGATTTTCACAGAAAAATCAACCGATTAAGCCGAAGTTCACATTGATTTTCTCAATTCCGTGCCTAGGAGCAATTGAAATGGAAAAACAATAAAATAAAGATGAGAAAAATTAGATTCTCACCCGGAATATCTCTACAAGAGATGGCTGCAGAAATCGAATTAGATCTCCTCCACGTTCCCATACACGAACGGCTATCGAACTAGAACCCGTGCTAGCGATTTGATCGACGGAAGAGAGGCAAATTGAGGCTGGAATGTTTTTGCTTCTCAAACCACACCTTGGCCGAAATTCTTCTAAGGATTTAACCCTAGATGGCCAAAATTGCCTTGTTGATTTTCGGCACAATTCCTTTTAATTTATACGGGCTTTTCCTCTCCTTTAAGCCCAAGTCTGCATTAATTCTGCATTAATTCTTTTTGGTCCAATTTAATTACAAATATAATTTCAATTTAACATGTATGTTTATATATTATACCATATAATATATTACATTCCATTTAAATTAAAATTAATTTGACCAATTAATTTGACCAATGAATTAAATTAGACTTTTATAAAATTGAACACATGTAAATCTATACATGTGAAATATTTCCACCTAGGAAATAATCTCATAAATTAATTTATTGAATTAATTATAAGAAGGCCAATACAAATATTAATTATATTATTTTGATCAAACCAATCGATGAATATAATATACTTAACGGAAGCCGCTCTCTCTAGTGTGTATACTCTAAGTATACAGTTGATCCTTTTAGTTCAAGCTCAGACGTTCAATGTGTACGATCCCGTGGGCGTGTCTTGATGTTGGTAGTGCACCTATGGCCCACAGACTATAGGAGGGCTCTATCATGCCACTGCAGCCCCCAATTAAGACAGAGATAGTAGTCCGACTGAAATCTAAACCTTGTAGTTTAAACTCGTATATCACATGTCTTTGATATCGATGTCCAACATAGAGGCATGGCTTGATCACCCTCTTTTGTGTCCGGACATTTACTTGATCCCGAATGAACTGATGATCTTATCAGTTTGGGTGTGGCCACACTCTTATCAGTTGCATTCATCAAGTGGCCAATGATATCTTCTCTGTGGACTACTGAGTGACATTCCCTTCTGCATATCCATAGCATCGCCATGTTCACTGACACACCCGAACATACCCATACTTGGCACCCTGTTGTAGGCCTTTTAGGCGTACACCAAAGTATGCCACTTCACACGTAGCACCATGATATGGTCAGGTCAAAGGATCCATATAAGTAATACACGAGCATCACTTATGATACTATACTATGTGGATTTCTCATTTAGTAGATCTATCTAGTACTATGCCCCTTTGCATGTATCTATTAAAATTGGTTGACATTCCATGTCCAATGGCCGGTAAGACACCACCATACAACCAAGCTAATGATAGTCTTTGGTTCCATTCATTACTGGAACAGACTATGGATGACTTTATGGTCATATCATTTCCCCTATCCATGGTCTCACTGCCAAGTGCCTGACACTTATCAACATGGATATAGATATGTCTATTGGATACTCTATTTATAACATAGCATAAGATATATAATAAATATATTAATGCCTCTATTTAATGACACAAATTGCATCATATAAATCTTATAACAAAATACAAATGTATGATACAAATATAAGGACCAATGCCTCAGGACTAGGGCATATGTAATAGATCCAATTGGTACCAGCTAGTCATACTTAGTGTAAACGTGACATCAGGCCTCGTGCACAACATGGAGTACATGATAGATCCTACAGCAAATGCATAAGGGATCCTCTCCATGCTCTCCCGGTCCTTCTTTGTTTTAGGACCATCTTTCTTACTGAATTTCAACCGTGGCGCATAGGCAAGAATCCTTTCTTTACCTTATCCATGTTGAATCTTTTCAGAACCTTGTCAATGTACGTGGCTTGACTTAGGCCTAGAATTTGATTGGATCTATCTTTGTAGATCCTGATCCCTAACATCGTTTTAGCTTTGCCTAAGTCCTTCATTGCAAAGCACTTACTCAACCACTGCTTAAACCTTTGCAATGTTGGTATCTCACCTCCAATGATAAGGATGTCATCAACATACAGCACTAGGAAGGTGGAAACGCTCCCACTAACCATCTTATACACACAGGGCTCATCAAAATTCTGTGTGAAGCGATATTCTGTAATGGCCTCATTGAATCTCTGATTCCAAGACTTGGATGAGTGCTTCAATCCATAAATGGATCTTTGAAGCTTACATACACGATTAGGGTACTTCAGATCCATAAAACCCTTAGGTTATGCCATGTACACATCCTCGAGTAGCTTTCCATTTAGGAAAGTGGTCTTAACATCCATCTGCCATATCTCATAATCATACCATGCAACTATGGCTAGTAGTATCCTAATGGATTTGAGCATGGCAATTGGTGAAGAGGCTTCATCGTAGTTAATTACTTGAACTTGCCTGAATCCTTTTTCTACCAATTGCCCCTTGAAGGTGTTGCCGGCCATTAACTTGAAACACTACTGCGAGTGGACGACCATTTTCGAGAAGACGAGAAAAGGAACGTTGCGAAGCAAATCAGGAAAACGTTCTGTTTATCTTGAGTTAGGAAAAAATCATGGATTTGATTTGGAAATTCCTTTGTACAAAACATTTTCCCGTTTTAACTTAAAGACCTCAAAACTTAAATTCCAAGATTAGTGACAGAGTCGCCACCCGGATCAGCTCATTCGGGAAATTCTGGTACAGCTCCCTACCGAGGGTAGACTACTGTACCTAATCCAGAGATTTAGGGTTCGGGCAAGTGACTTAGTTAACCTCTCGCTTGTTTTCACCTTACAGTTTATATTACAATATTTAATTCGCTTTATTATCTTTCTCACCATTTTGTTTATTTTAATTAGCCGATGCTAAAGCAAAATGCATGAAATAAATTGCAGAAAAATAAAGCATACATCCAAAATATACAAGAAAATAGTAGAGGCTGATTATACAACCCAATCAAATAATAGATAAAACGCTCGTCCTCACATTACAATCGCCTAAGTACACGAGGATTTAAAAATTACAACCGCCTAAAAATACACGAAATCTATCACTCACATAAAAAATGAAAATAAAAGAAAGATAAATGCTGTAAAATAGATGGTTAGCATAGTTTATATTACACACATAGATAGGACTCAAATATGACAGAATTGGGAATTTAGGAAACGGGGGCATGCACTTAGGGGGTAACTGGGTCAACTCGATTGGTCGGACAGGTTAGTCCTGGAAAACGGTTTTGAAACGCCCTGTAATTTTTGTGCTGAAAAATCATTTTTTGGAAAACAATTGGCTCAGTTACATGCAAATTTCCATTTTTTATGGGTCTGTTATCCCAGAATCTAGACTTCCATTTGTGCGGGTTTCCTAATTCTAACATCCATCTAGGGTCCAAAAAGCAATAAACACACAAAAAACAATTTGAATCTAAAAACAGCATCTCACAATAAATCCAATACGGGTCGTTCTATGACTCTGTTTTCTCCTGGGGATTATAGCCGTACGGCCGTGATTTGAGCCGTGTGGCTATAATTTCCAAGACCCAAAAATGGTTTTCTCAATTTAAAAATAAATCATTTTACTCGTTTTCAGGATTTCCTAAAAATTTCCTTGGAAGCCGGGGGTCCGCAAATGCTGGACTATGGACCTGGTGTTGATCGAACAACCCCGAATCTCAGAAAAACGAAAATTTAGGAAACCAAAAACCCAGTATCCATGAGATTGGAAATCCGAAAAGAAGGGGAATCAAAAGAGTGGATAGAGTTGAGATTTATAAAATAAATGATGGGAAATTTTGGATTGAAGGGAGCTAAACACTAACACTTAGGATAGTTTAAGAAACTAGATGAAATTTGGGTAAGAATCAATTAAAACCACAAAACAAAGTCTAATTTGTTTGTATAAGGACTTAAATCTGAACCATAACATGGATTTGGGGATCATTTGGGTCAAATCAAAGCATTCAATGATGCAGAAATTGACCCCGACCCATTCTGAGATCGTCTTTTACTGCTATCTGGGTTGAGCTTTCATGTTTTGGGTTTGATTTTTTGTCAAAATCACATAAATTTGCCATTCCTAGTTCTGTTCCCAAGAATAGATCTGCACAGCTCTATTGTGGGAAGACTAGAGTTGTACAGCTTTGTTCAAGGCACAAAATGGATTTGTACATCCTAGAGCATTATCCATCGATTTTTACCAGTAAGAAATTAAATTTTTGCCACAAAACCCACCAAAATTAGGTGAAATAAGTCTTTTAATGTGTAAAAAAATAACCAGAATACTAAGATATGTATGAAACCTTTTCTCCAGCACACCGAATCTTAAGCTAATTTTCACCCGTAAGCGATTAACTTTTTTCAGCAAAACCCACGCAAAATAGGAGAAATTAATTGACACCCAACTCCAAAATAATTTAACTTTTATACTCATCCTAACATCTCTAGAAGCACACAATAATTTCCTTAATAACAAATAAATTCCCTGTTGTTATCAATCTTCAAATTCTAATATAGAATCTTCTTCCTTTTATGTTTTATATAACCATGTAAACCAACTTTCAAATATAACATATAATTCATGTAATATCATATAAATCATGTAGCACACATAAATTTGTATAACATCTTACTTTCTCGTATTCCATATAACCACCATAAACACACATTCACATATTCAACTCAACCCTTTTAACTCATAAAACAACTCATAATAACATCTGTGAGCGGACGACGCGTTTTCGACGGGACGCGGGACTCCCTTTCGGAATGGGGCGCCACGATCTCGGGCGGATCCCTCCCTCGCGTGGGGTTTTTATAATCGAAATCCGCGTTTTGAAAAATAAATAGAATTAAATCTTAAAAGAACCGAGACCTAAGTCTCGATGGATGTTGTAGAGTCGCCACCCGGCTCAGCTCAACCGGGAAATTCTTATGTAGCTGAACCGGACGAACGGTCGCTACACTATCCAGAGATTTGGGTCCGGACAAGTCCCTTATTTCGTGTCTAATTAAAATAAATATAGCCAATGTTCTCGAATGGTATTTCAAAATCTAAAGTCCATTTTATTGAATATAAAAGCATACAGCGCGCATACAAAATATATAGTACAAAAATAGAGAGAAATAAATATTAATCGGCTTACAACCAAATCGAATGGAAGAAAAGAAACTCTCGCCTCACTTATACAATCGCCTAGAATACTCGAAAATCTAAAAATAATTACAACCGCCTAAATACACGATTTAATCTATTAAAATACAATAAAAATAAAAACAAAAAGAAATTAAAACCTGCAAAACAGAGGGTTAGCACAATATATGCGGCACGCCACAAGTTGGACTCAAATAGACAGAATTGGGAGATTAAGAACTGGGGACATGCGTTTAGGGGATAACCGGGTTGACTCGGCTAGCTGGCCCGGTTAGACCTGGAAAACATTTTGAAACGTCCCTGTATTTTTGGTTTTGTGGGAAAAATCATTTGAAAACAATTTTACCGGTTTACATGCATTTTTCATATATTAAGTGGGTCGGTTTTCGGGAGAACTGGGTCTCCGTCGTTGAATTGTTCTAAGTGCGAATTTACTGAAAATTAAGTCTACGGTCGTGATGCACATAACAAAATTCATTTTGACGATTTTCGGGATTTTCTAATTTTTGGGATTTTTTATGGATAAAAGCTGAAATTCTGATTCTGAAATAATGATTACAGTCGTACGATTGTAGTTTACAGTCGTGCGACTGTGATCAATTCAGGATCAAAATTTCAACAAAAATTCATTTTGGACCAAAACTGAAGAAAAATTGGCTGGAAACTAAAAACAGTCGTACGACTGTATATACAGTCGTACGACTGTTCATGAAAGCTAAGAACAGTCGTACGACTGTTCTTAGTTTCCAGGAACAGAAATACGAAACTGCAGCAAAAACGCACAAAAATTCACTTTAAACACCCAGAAAGCGAGGAAAAGTGTAAGGAAAGGAAGTGACTACCTTTTTAGAAGCTATTCCAAGTCGTTTTGACCCCTGGCGTCGCTCCAATCCCAACGAATTCGCACTTTTTCCTTTGGAATGGAAGTTGGGAGTTTGAGTCCAAAAATCCAAATTTGCAAGGGATTCTGATTGTTTAAGTCCAAGTTCTTGATTTAGTTGTGTAGTTAAGTGATCAACCTAGAGATTTCTAACAAGTTTTAGGCTTAATTTCGAGAATTGAAGAAAATCAAAGAGGAAGAAGATGAGTTTTTTTGTGAAGATGAGTTTTTTTGTGGTTTTCTTTTCTCTCTCTTCTCTTTCTCTCTCTAAGCTTTCTTTCACCAGAAATCTCCTCCTCTCCTTTCCCTCCTTTCTCTTCCTTTTTATCTCTCTGCCTCTACCTTGCTTGCTGCCAAACCCGAGCAATTAATGCTCCTCCCCTTTTTCTTCCATTTCTGCTGCAGAGGTATGGGCCTCTGCAGTCTGCCCGACATTACAGTCGTACGACTGTAGCAATAGTCGTACGACTCTCTCTTTTTTTTTTTTTTTTTTAAGTATAGAAAATTCCGGCGCTTACAGCTGCCCCTCACGTGATCAAATTCGACATCTAGCTCCAGGTCCATAATACCTGTGATGATGAATTTAAGAGCGTGAATCAAAGCACCGTGAATGCTGGAATGAATCTTCTGATGGGATAAGCCGATACCGGGTCTATGTTACCCGAGGCGAGACTGGGGAGGAAATAAGCCGATATCAGGTCTATGTTACCCGAGGGGAGTTGATGAAGAGATTAGCCGATATCAGGTCTATGTTACCCGAGGCGAGTTGATGAAGAGATTAGCCGATATCAGGTCTATGTTACCCGAGGCGAGTTGATGAAGAGATTAGCCGATATCAGGTCTATGTTACCCGAGGCGAGTTGATGAAGAGATTAGCCGATATCAGGTTTATGTTACCCGAGGCGAAATTGATGAAAAGATTAGCCGATATCAGGTTTATGTTACCCGAGGCGAGATTGATGAAGAAATTAGCCGATATCAGGTTTATGTTACCCGAGGCAAACTTTACTGGGGAAATAGATGAAGCTGATCTGGGCCGATACCGAGTTTACATTACTCGAGGCGGATCTGCTAGGGAACTTGGATGATGAAACAGATCTGGGCCGATGCCGGGCTTACATTGCTCGAGGCGGACTCGCTGGAGAAAGTTGAGATAATGGAGCGGACCTGGGCCGATACCGAGTTTACATTACTCGAGGCGGATCTGCTGACTTGCTGAGGATGTTGAGCTGGGGGTGAATTCCTGCAATTAAAATGGCAAGTCTTCATTCCTTGATCGAGAGATTTTTAAACAAAAATTTTTGCCCCTTCGATCATGAATAAAGACTAGCCGGGGATAAGTAATTGATATATGCAATGTATGGATGCATGATGATGCATATGTACATATATGTATTTTCTGTTATTGGATGTTTCTGTCTTCCGCTGGGGAGATATGTTGTGCCCCTGGTTGATTCTACTTTTCTTGGGGCATTGTTTGGTGATTATCGACGGAGTGACGTGACTGCTGGGGGAATGATCATAGTATTCATTGTAGAGATTCCGCTGGGGAAGAGCGTGACAGCTTGACTGGGGAAACAATTGTGGTGTTCTTTGTGTAGACTGCACTGAGGAGTAACATGGCGACTTTGCGGGGAAGTAATTGATGGTGTTCTTTATGTAGATTCCGCTGGGGAATAGTATGGGAAACTCTGCTGGGGAGTGATGTGACGAATTCTGCGGGGGATACAGAGGATATTTTGTTGTTGTTTTTTTTTTTTTTTTTTTTTTTTTTTTAGCTCTAATTTTTGCCTGGGTTGCCCAAATCAGGTTTTCAGCCCAGCGAGCCGCTCTAACTTTTGCCTAAGGCGCCTTTTCGGTTTTCACCTTAGCGAGCTTTTCGTATGCCCTAACTTTTGCCTAAACTGCCCAATATGGGTTTTCAGCTTAGCGGGCCGCTCTAATTTTTACCTGAGGCGCCTTTTCGGTTTTCACCTCAGCGAGCTTTTTTTTTTTTTTTTTTTTTTTTTAAGATCTGACTAAAATGATGTTGTGACCCTTTACTACTGGTCCGGGAAGATGAACTGGATTTTAGAGGATGATGAGAAATTTTAAATTGCATGTATTTGATACATTTTCATTTGTCAAATAATGCGATGATGTCGATCAGTTGAAAGCAAAGTGCTTTCTTTGAATGTGTGTTTATGCAAGACAACTTTGTTTGTGCATTTGTCATAACCATGCAAATATATTTAAACAAACACTTCACTTTATTGATGAAGTCAAAATGAGTACATTTGAAACAAGTTGGTTCCTAAATGGTATAGATTCCACACTGAGCCAGAATCCGTCACCAGTCGTCCTTTTCAGATTTTCCGACTGATTATTTTCTCTCGTGTCTTAACTTTTGCCTAGACCGCTCTTTTCGAGTTTTCAGTCTAGCAGACCTCTCCTTTTTTTTTTTTTTTTTTATACATGATAAAGCTTTAGCCTGTCTTGGTTGATCGGATTGGTGAACTCATTCCCGTCCATGTCCATGATGCTGACAGCGCCTTTTGATAACACCTTCTTCACCACATAGGGTCCTTCCCAGTTAGGTCTGAACTTGCCCCTAACATCAACATTTGAAGGCTTTAGTTGCTTTAGAACCAAATCTCCTGCTTTCAACTGCTGCTTGAAGTACTTCACATTTCGATTATAGGCTCTAGCCATTCTGCGCTGATACATCTGCAAGTGATCTAGTGCTTTTAGTCGCCTTTCATCTAATGCTGCCAACTGTTCATACCTGGCTTGAACCCATTCAGTCTCTGGTAATTGAGCTTCCAGGGCAACTCTAAGTGACTTGAGCTCTATCTCCACTGGTAACACTGCTTCCATTCCATATACCAAGGCGTAAGGAGTTTCTCCTGTTGGCGTTCTAACACTGGTCCTGTAACCCCAAAGAGCATAAGGCAGTTTATCAGCCCAATCCCTGTAAGTGGTTACCATCTTTGATAAGATCTTCTTTATTGCCTTATTAGCTGCTTCTACTGCACCATTAGCCTGAGGTCTGTATGGAGAAGACTTATGATGTTCAATACCATGTTCTGCAAGTAGTTCAACTGTTGCCCCTTGAAACTGTACTCCATTATCAGTTACTATGTGGTGAGGAATCCCATACCGAGTGAAGATGTTCTTCTGGATGAACTTGACCATGTGCTTGGCTGTCACATTAGTGAAGGATTCCGCTTCGACCCATTTGGAGAAATAATCAACTGCCACAACTATGAATCTATGTCCATTAGATGCAGCTGGATGAATTTCACCAATCATATCTATCCCCCATGCTGAAAACGGCCAAGGAGACGTTAGATTCTGAAGTTCAAGTGGAGGAAGATGACTAATGTCTGCATAGATCTGACATTCATGACATCTCTTCACTTTTCTTATACAATCTGCTTGCATTGTCATCCAGAAGTAGCCTTGTCTCATGATTTTCCTAGCCATGGCAAGTCCATTCATATGTGGCCCACAAGATCCTGCATGTACATGCTGCATCGTATCTTCTGCTTCTTGTTCTGTTAGACACCTCAAAAGAACTCCATGTGCTGTTCTTTTGTATAATTTGTCCTCGAAAATTCTGAACTGACTAGCCAATTTTCTCAGTGTCAACTTATCAGTAGCACTGGCGTCTTCTGGGTACTTTCCCTCCTTAACATACCGGTAAATGTCAAAGAACCATGGCTTTTCTTCGGCTGATAATTCCATTACTTCATGCACTTCGAAGCAAGGATGTCTGGAAGTGGCTATGACCAGTGGTTGAGCTTGTGTCTCTTCTGGATTTTCCCACATGGAGGACAAAGTAGCTAATGCATCAGCCATCTTATTCTCATCCCTGGGGACATGTCTGAATTCACACTGGCCGAATAAACCCTTTCTGAACTGTAGCAGCTCCAAATAAGGCCGTAAGGCTTCTTCTTTTAACTCCCACTCACCCTAAGCTTGCCTCACCACTAGAAGTGAGTCTCCAACAATTAGGACGTCATTTGCCCCTAGTGTTAGCAAAGCTTCCATCCCAAATAGGCATGCTTCATACTCTGCCCCGTTATTGGTTATGGGAAAATTCAACCTCTTGGATAAGGGAATGACCTCACCATCTGGCGTTGCTATAAGTACTCCAATTCCAGCGCCCTTTCTATTCACTGCACCATCGAAGCACATGACCCATCTTTTTACTTCCACCACGGCTAGCTGCTCGTCAGGGAATTCCAGGTTCTCTGTGTAATCTGATTCTAGGGGCTGGTTTGCCAGAAACTCTGCCACGGCTCGCCCTTTAATGGTTTTCTTCGTGATGTACTCGATGTCGAATTCAGACAAAAGTAACAACCACCTGGACAGTTTCCCAACCAATGCTGGTGCTTCGTAGAGGTACTTCATTGGATCCACCTTAGCCACGGCTTGTATCCTGTAGGATTGGAAATAGTGGCGCAGCTTCTTGGTCAACCAAATCATCGCCACACATGTCTTCTCCACCAGTGTGTACTTGGTTTCATACTCCAACAATTTCTTGCTAAGGTAATAGATAGGATATTCCTTCTTGCCATCTTGTTCTTGTGCAAGCATTGCCCCTATAGAGGATTCTTCAACTGCCAAATATAAAATCAGAGGCTTCCCTGGAATTAGAGGGCTCAACACTGGTGGCTTTACCAGGTAAGCCTTGATCTTCTCGAATGCCAGCTGACACTTGTAATCCCACACAATTGGCTGATCTTTCTTTAATAGCTTGAAGATTGGCTCACAAGTGGAAGTTAGCTTGGCTATGAAGCGGCTGACATACTGCAAGGAACCCAGGAATGATCTGACCTCCTTTTCAGACTTTGGAGCTGGCATTTCTTGGATGGCTTTAATTTTATCTGGGTCCATTTCTATCCCCCTCTGGCTGACTACATGGCCTAACAGCTTCCCTGATGTGACCCCGAATATGCACTTCTTGGGATTAAGCCGCAAGTTGTACTCTCCAATACGTGTTAGAAATCTATCCAGGATAACAGGGTGTTCCTCCCGGGTTGTTGATTTAACAAGCATATCATCGACATACACTTCAACCTCTTTATGAATCATATCATGCAACAGAGTTGTGACAGCCCTCTGATAAGTGGCACCGGCATTCTTCAATCCAAAAGGCATCACTCTGTAACAGAAGGTACCCCACTCTGTGATAAACGATGTTTTTACCTTGTCGATCACATCCATCAGAATCTGATTGTATCCCGAGAAGCCATCCATGAAGGAGTACATTGTCGCTTTTGCTGCGCTATCAACTAGGACGTCAATATGTGGCAGTGGAAAGTTATCTTTTGGGCATGCTTTATTCAAGTCCCTGTAATCAACGCATACTCTGACCCTTCCATCCTTTTTAGGCACAGGGACAATGTTGGCTAACCATTCCGTATACTCCACCACTTCGAGAAACTTGGCATCTATCTGTTTGGCCACTTCTTCCTTCACCAGTGTAGCCCATTCCGGCCTTAGTCTTCTTAACTTCTGCTTTACCGGTCTGAACTTGGGGTCTGTTGGGATTTTGTGCACTGCTATTTCCGTATCTACACCCGGCATGTCTTCATACGACCAGGCGAAAGCTTTAACATGTTTTTGGAGTATTCTTATTAATTCTCTTTCTTCCTCGGATTTTAGCTCGTGTGAAATGAGTACCATTTTAGGGTTTTCATCTGTACTTATATTGATTTCATGCAATGCAGTGTCATGTATGCTAAATATGCTTGATGGTGATTCGAATGCATGCACAGAATTATTAGGATAAACATCACACAAGTAAGCAAACTGGGATTTCATTGCATTGAACTTATCATAAAGTACATCAGTTACATTGAAAATGGAAGAAATAGATACAACAAAATCATCTTCATCCTCCACAGGCGGAGGGCCTTGTTCTTCATCAGCTTCCATCTTCCCTTCCAGAGCATCATCTGGGACTGCAGCTTTCTCGGCCAGCTGTGCCTTAGCATTCTCCATAATCTTGGCGATTTCAGCAACCACAGAGTCTAAGTTCACTTTGGCCATCAGTTCTTCGCCAAATCCATCCTTGGATTTCCCGAAAGCTTTGGTTAATGCAGCAGTCAAAGCTCCCGAGATCACTTCTGTAGCTTCAGCAGAGGTCTTCTTTTCATCTTCTTCCTCGGCCACCTCTATGGTTTCTGTTATCACCTCAGATGATTCTCCTTTCAGAATTTCAAATTCAACAGTTGCTTTTTCTTCCATTACAGGGGCTACTGGCTCTTCCTGGCTTTTCTCAAAATCCACGACATCTGCAAAGATCTCAAAACCAGGGTACTTGACATTTCCAACCAGCACCGGTTCAGCTTGGCCCTTGTAAAGGCCTTCTCCCGCCTTCAGAAATGGCTTCATCATAGCCCTGCCGCCCTTTTTCAGATTCTTCTGCTCGGATAACCCCTCTACATAACCAAGGCCGTACTGCTTTGACTTTCCCGAGTCGATCTTGAATTCTGGCACACCTTGCAGATTAATCCCGAGTCCCATTCCCGGAACAAAGTTCAGCTTGTATAGATATCGGGATAGCCACTCTGGCATGTAGTTCTCGTAAAGGACCATAGGGGCATCTGTAGTTTCCTCCTCCTTAATGACAGCAATTTGGAATCCACCAAAAGGAACCACTCCTTCATCCACCGTAGCTACCATCGACTGGGCGTCTGCCTCAACAGTCACAATTCTGTCATTCACAGAGAATTTAATCTTCTGATGCAAAGTGGAAGGAACACCTCCCAAAGGATGGAACCAGGGCCTTCCAAGCAATAGGGAGAATGTGACCGGGATATCGATCACTGTGAAGACAACCATGGACTTGATGGGCCCAACTTCCACCTCTGTTTCAAAGGTCCCTATCACTGTTCTTTTAGAATCATCATATGCCCGAATGACTGTCGAGGACCTCTTCAGCACTTCTTCATTCATGCCTAGAAACGGTAACATTTTCAGCGGGCAAATATTCAGAGCTGAGCCGTCATCCACCATAACGCACGGCATCACCTTATCCATGATGTTGGCCCTAATGTAAAGAGCCTTGTTGTGAGCCTTTCCTTCTGCTGGTAGGTCTTTTTCAGAGAAAACAATATTAGGAGCTCCAGGATGGACTTTGTCTAGCAAGCAGCACATAGCCCCTGGTGAAGCTATAGGGGAGACTTCAATTTCTGATAGCTTCTTCACTAAAGCCTCCCTATGCTCTTTGGAGGTCATAAGCAAGTGCCACAAACTGGCTTGTGCAGGGGTCTTCTTCAGTTGGGAAATGACCAAGTCCTCCTTCTCGACTCTTTCCGGTGCCGAAGTACTGCCCGACCCATTCATCGGTGCTTTATCTTTCATCTGATCCGCTGGCTGATATACCCTTCCACTTCGGGTCACATGCTGCACTTCTGAAATCTTCAGCTTCTCAACAGCTGGAAGTTTAACAGCTTCTCTTCCGTCAAATTCTTCGTACTCATCTTCGGAGTCAAGATCATCCAGACTTATGGGCTTGATCTCCTTACACCCCTCCTTCTCCTCACATTTAAGCTCCACTTCGGGTTCTCCTACCGCCACTGCCTGAATTGCAGGGTTCGCTTGCAGAACTTGGGCAAATATAAAGTTAGCCGGCAATCCCGACTGAACCATGTTAACCCGCTTCTCAAATGCCGGCAGGGGGTTGGTTTTAGTGCTGGGTTTGGCTGGCTCTTGCAGCTTTCCCTCGTCAATGAGCTTCCGGATAACATCCCTTAGCTTGTAGCAGTTGTTGGTTCGGTGGCCTGTCACCACATGATAAGTGCAGAAGTTGTCCTTATCCGCTTCAGATGGCTTCTCAAATGGCTTTAAAGATTGCAGTAGGCCGCCATTCCTACACTTGGCGAATATCTTTGCTAAAGTAAGAGTCCAAGGCGATATGCCTTGTCCTCCAGGACCTCTGTTCTGGTTGCTTTGTTGTTGATTCACAGTAGCCACTTCGACCTGCTTCACCTCTGATGACTGCCCCTATTTGCCACTAGAACCTGTACCAGAACCACTGCCAGACCCAACTGCTGTGGTTGATCTATACCCTGAACTGTACCCTGTACTTCTTCCCCCTTTCTGACCAGCTGACTTCTCCTCTTCATCCCTTTCTATCTTCATGGCCATGCTATAGACCTCACTAAGCTCCTTGAAGGAATGGAATTTCATGTTGTTCTTGAAGATATCTTTGCTGCCATCAATGAGCTTCTGTATAAGCTCGTCTTCATCAGGGCGGTTCTTTAGGAGGATCATCTTGTTCATCCATCTCTGGTAGTATTCATCGAAGGGCTCATTGAATTTCTGCTTCACCCTCTCCAAGTCATACAGCTTCACCTGGATTTTGGTGTTGAAGCTGTAGTATTTGATGAAGGCAGAAGATAGAATTTCCCAATCAGATTGCTCCTCCTCTGACAGTGAGTTATACCATCCCAAAGCACCTCCCTCCAGTGTGGTAGGGAAAAGATTAATCAATTGTTGCTTGGTAGCACCTGCCGTTAGCATAACCCGGGCATATAAATTCACATGGGCCTCCGGCGAGCCCATTCCTTTGTAAGTGGGGACTTTCGGCACTTGGAAGCCGATAGGAAATGTCTCAATGCCCCTACTGATCATGGCATCAACGTTCACCCCTTTCTTAGATTCAGCACTGATCCCAACCCCCTTCTTCAACTGGGCCATGACCTCGTCCAATTCGGAACACTTTGCCTTCATTTTCTGTTCCATAGCTGCCTCTATCTCCTGCAGCTTTTCAAGACTAGCCGAAGCGTCACCACCGTGTTGGGATGACTCAGCTTCTTTTTCCTTTCCGGCTCCACTACCACCGGTCTCACCAGCTTCTCTAACCACTGCCCTCATTTCCTCCTTTAACATGTCGCGGAAATCCTGCGACCTGAAGAAATCTCTCAGAACATCAGCCATACTCGGTGTCTGCTCTGCCATATTCACGCCTTCCCCAGATTCAGAATCACTATCACTCTCGACTACCCTCTGTCTTCTAGCTGCCCTTGAAGCTTGGGATCTTGTCCAAGGTCGCTCCAGTGTGTTCTGTTTGGGAGTAGACAGGGGATATCAGGGTCGTGAATGAATGACGTGATATGACATGAAAGTTAAGACATTGAACATGCTTGAGATGCATGGAATGGAATTATGTATGGAATGATGATATGAATGGTTTCTTCTTTTTATTATTATATTTTTTTCTCTTCTTTTTTTTTTTTCGAGGCATTCCAAGAACACCCAATGTTTATGCAAAAATGTCACGTGTGGGCCATCACACGGACAGAACTTTGGCGCCTTTGGGGCACCTAATGAATTCATGAAATGGTCTCGTGTATACCGGCACACGGACGTAGTTTTGACACTTTGTAGGTCTATGGGATGATATGAAATGGTCGCATGGGCCGAGCCCACTGACAAGGTCTTGATGCTTTTGAGCATATGGAATGATGTTATGAGAAAGTCACGTGTAACAGGAACACGGACAAGAATTCGGCATTCGAGGAACGCCTTTCATGATTTGGTGATGTTATGGGCCTATATGTATACTAATCGGGTACTCGGGGAGTACCTTGAATGGTGAATTAATGCCATGAAGTGGTCGGATGTGGACCACAGTGTTATATGATGTCTATGATAGATGGGTGTGATGTCATGAAATGCATCGTGTAAATTATTACACGAAAATGGGTCTAAGGCCGTTGTGGCTTTTATTAAATGAAATGATATTGGTGGAATGGCCAAATGCAATCCGGTGCATTGGCAAAATACGGGTAATTTTGGGTACCCGATATGTTATGAAATGGAATGAGATGGTTATGATAGGCGTCCTTGAAATGCCCCTTAATTTAATTTAAGTGAAATGTAGTGAATGAACATGTCACACAATATGTAAATGGCTGCATAAAAACGTGGGTTAAGATGCATGACATACATAATGATGTTATGTATGCTACGTCAAAAATAAAATGCTAATCACACAAGTTTAATGTTATGGCTGAAAAAGAAACCGTTAGTATGGATGACAAGCGAATGAATTAATGTTTTACACACAAAATAAAATGCAAAATGGCTGCATAAAAATGTGGGTTAGTATCACACAAATATGTTTGTGTATGGTATGTCATATGTATGGAAAATGGTGATTATGGTATGTTATGCATGCGTCGGCGATGTGTCACGGAACGGTGAAGAACACATAGCAAGCAAAACGAATTCTTCCAACCTTATTCCTCCAACGTGGTCGGTCTCAAAAATTTCTAACCGAGTCCTAGGTGGGGTTCACTTCGATCACCAACCGGGGGTGATGAAGGCGCGATTTTATTATTATTGTTCACACAATTATTTTGGTATCCTAAGGGAATCCAACTAAAGCTGCCTATATGGGTTCGGTCCAAGTCGGGTTAACATCAAGGCTCTCATAGCAAGATATACTCCTCACTTCTCCCCACTCAAGGGTCCTAGCGAAGGGGTTCGTACGAGGCTATGAGTGGTGTTTCGTATTCGTGCCCCTAAGACCATGAGGAACTTAGGCGACACTTCAACAATCCACCGGGCTATAAAGGATACCTAATCTAATGCAAAAATGGCTAACTAAAATGCAAATAAAATACCAAAAGAGAATCATCCACGTTGTTTTAATTAGACACTTTTCAGGGCTTGTCAAAATTCTTTTAAGTTTTTAAGGAAACTTTTTTAAGAAGTCCCCAGCAGAGTCGCCACTGTGAGCGGACGATGCGTTTTCGACGGGACGCGGGACTCCCTTTCGGAATGGGGCGCCACGATCTCGGGCGGATCCCTCCCTCGCGTGGGGTTTTCATAATGGAAATCCGCGTTTCGAAAAATAAATAGAATTAAATCTTAAAAGAACCGAGACCTAAGTCTCGATGGATGTTGTAGAGTCGCCACCCGGCTCAGCTCAACCGGGAAATTCTTATGTAGCTGAACCGGACGAACGGTCGCTACACTATCCAGAGATTTGGGTCCGGACAAGTCCCTTATTTCGTGTCTAATTAAAATAAATATAGCCAATGTTCTCGAATGGTATTTCAAAATCTAAAGTCCATTTTATTGAATATAAAAGCATACAGCGCGCATACAAAATATATAGTACAAAAATAGAGAGAAATAAATATTAATCGGCTTACAACCAAATCGAATGGAAGAAAAGAAACTCTCGCCTCACTTATACAATCGCCTAGAATACTCGAAAATCTAAAAATAATTACAACCGCCTAAATACACGATTTAATCTATTAAAATACAATAAAAATAAAAACAAAAAGAAATTAAAACCTGCAAAACAGAGGGTTAGCACAATATATGCGGCACGCCACAAGTTGGACTCAAATAGACAGAATTGGGAGATTAAGAACTGGGGACATGCGTTTAGGGGATAACCGGGTTGACTCGGCTAGCTGGCCCGGTTAGACCTGGAAAACATTTTGAAACGTCCCTGTATTTTTGGTTTTATGGGAAAAATCATTTGAAAACAATTTTACCGGTTTACATGCATTTTTCATATATTAAGTGGGTCGGTTTTCGGGAGAACTGGGTCTCCGTCGTTGAATTGTTCTAAGTGCGAATTTACTGAAAATTAAGTCTACGGTCGTGATGCACATAACAAAATTCATTTTGACGATTTTCGGGATTTTCTAATTTTTGGGATTTTTTATGTATAAAAGCTGAAATTCTGATTCTGAAATAATGATTACAGTCGTACGACTGTAGTTTACAGTCGTGCGACTATGATCAATTCAGGATCAAAATTTCAACAAAAATTCATTTTGGACCAAAACTGAAGAAAAATTGGCTGGAAACTAAGAACAGTCGTACGACTGTATATACAGTCGTACGACTGTTCATGAAAGCTAAGAACAGTCGTACGACTGTTCTTAGTTTCCAGGAACAGAAATACGAAACTGCAGCAAAAACGCACAAAAATTCACTTCAAACACCCAGAAAGCGAGGAAAAGTGTAAGGAAAGGAAGTGACTACCTTTTTAGAAGCTATTCCAAGTCGTTTTGACCCCTGGCGTCGCTCCAATCCCAAAGAATTCGCACTTTTTCCTTTGGAATGGAAGTTGGGAGTTTGAGTCCAAAAATCCAAATTTGCAAGGGATTCTGATTGTTTAAGTCCAAGTTCTTGATTTAGTTGTGTAGTTAAGTGATCAACCTAGAGATTTCTAACAAGTTTTAGGCTTAATTTCGAGAATTGAAGAAAATCAAAGAGGAAGAAGATGAGTTTTTTTGTGGTTTTCTTTTCTCTCTCTTCTCTTTCTCTCTCTAAGCTTTCTTTCACCAGAAATCTCCTCCTCTCCTTTCCCTCCTTTCTCTTCCTTTTTATCTCTCTGCCTCTACCTTGCTTGCTGCCAAACCCGAGCAATTAATGCTCCTCCCCTTTTTCTTCCATTTCTGCTGCAGAGGTATGGGCCTCTGCAGTCTGCCCGACATTACAGTCGTACGACTGTAGCAATAGTCGTACGACTCTCTCTTTTTTTTTTTTTTTTTTTTTTTTTAAGTATAGAAAATTCCGGCGCTTACAACATCCATCTAAACATCTTACATAAATCAATTCACTAATATCACCATAGCACATACAAATTTATATTAAGTTTATACTCACAAATTAGCCTTTGGTTTTTGTGGCCATAACCTATATCATTCTCTAAACTATCATCAAATAAATTCATCTTTAACAACCTATCTCCAATTCTATTATCAAGTAATCTCTTATTACTAAAACTATCTAATTAAATTTATCTATTTGGCTTGGACTTGATATTAACTTAATACCAAGCTTCCTGCATATCCCAACAAATTCTAATTTGGGAATCAAAGCCATGTAATTCTCCTAATCTTAAAATAACTTATTTATCATTTTAATATCACTTACTCTACCTAATATACTCATTTATCGCTATTTACCAAAAATCACCTTAAACATCATATATTCCTCCAAATGCATCTCTAGAAACTTTCACATCCTTGACAATTATTCCATTTAACCGGGCAGAATTAAATATCAAATCAATATAATCTCTTCCTATTAAACATAAATATCAAATACTCCATCTGAGAATATCATTTCCAAAAATCATCAATTCCATAACATAATTCATCTGAATGCACAAAAAATATTCACATGTAAAATAAAATCCTATCTGTAACACAAAGTTTCATACTTCCATGAAAGACACCATACATATTGATAATTAATTATTATAAATTAATCATAATAAACTATTCAAATATTATCCAATTCTACCAAAATTATCCCAAATTCATCCCTATGCATATCTCCCCATTAAATCTAAACCATCAAACAAACCAATAATATAGTATTATAATTAACTACACCAAAGTATTCCAGTAATCCATATAATATAATATGGATCATTTAAACTAATTTTCCAACAAATAATATAATTAATTGAACTCCAAATTCTTCAAAAATTCATATAAAATAATCTACTCAAAATCATCAAAAACTTCAAGAATTAATATTGTTCCACTTAATTCATAGATCAATACAAAAATATTAAACTAATAGAAACTAGCCGGAAAATATCCTGATCACCGGAATAGTACCCATAATTCAAACGGAAAACACCACTAGATTCACAACACTGCTAGGAGTCCAAAAATACTAATTTTATTCTCATATCACTTTATATTTAGAATTAATTTACAAAAATACTCTAAAATTTTATTTCCAAATACACTATCATATTGACCAAAAAATAAAATCTTAACCGTACATATTAAAATTGACCTAGTTCTAAATATGTATCTGAAATTTCATCACGATCGGACCACAGAATATTCAGTTATTAAATTTCTTCTAGATATATGTATATATATATATATGGCCTTTCGCTCTGGATGAAAATGTCGAGAGCTTTCTGCCTCCTCCCTCGTCTCTTTACAATTTTGCCCTCAAATTAATATAATTTTAATTTCTAAATTCATCCACATAACTTTTAATTCTTTGCGATTATATCCTTACATTGCGTATAATTTTCACCCCCAGAACTTTCTGTTCCATAAAAATCCTCAAATTATAATATCACCTTTTAAATATTAATACTTATTGAATTTTTGGGGTATTACATTTCTCCCCCTCTAAACAAAATTTCGCCCTTGAAATTTCCTATTGCTATTCTTTATCACAGATCAAATCTTTGTATATACGCAAAGATCACTACAACTCCATTGATAATAATCTTATGCACTACCACAAATCACGATTCTCTCATCTTTCACAGTAAAATTTAAAACTAACTTGTAAGCATACATGTGTGATACAAATATACCTACTCAACTAGATATCATATCTCAAAATATTAGTCTTTTTTTGTCACATCATTGAGATTCCAAATAATGAAACTCAAATAAGGAAGCTTAAGAACCTGTTGCTAGTCATTTCTTGTTATTAACCTCTTGAAATAACTTAAATTAAAATTTGATTCTCCAAGCTATATATCTAATACACGTAATATACCTTAATTATAACATTCAAGATTTCAGACAACAATATTCTAAATGATAACAACACTAACAATTTTAAAAATTCATGTCTCAAAGCATTAATCAAAGAAACTTCAAAATATAACTAGCTTGATTCATATGAGAAGCTAATATAATCTATATTTCATCGATTTTCCCTTTTTAATCTAGAAAACATTAACTACAAATAAACTCCAACAATTACTACAATTCGATTTCTGTATCCATAAACTTTGATCAAACAAACTTCAATGAATAACTTGCTCACAAACTCTAAAAATATTTGGTGGGCCCTAGGCGAAGTAATGAAACTAAACCTAGAGTCGCACAACTAAGGCAGTGTACCTATCGTTGACAAGTAATAATTCTGGTTGGTCCAGGTATCCATCCCACAGAGAAGATATTCTGCAAACACTAAACTACTCGGGTTCCTTGCGTGTCCTAGGCGGAACTTAAATTTGGTTTGTGATTATACTAACAACTGAATTATCCTACTCCTAGCTGATCTATCCCAGCTTACTTTGCACTTGAATTCGGGTTATTAATTGGCGGTTTAACCAACCTATGAATGCTAACGGTGATGGCTTTATCAATTAATTAAAACAGATGAATTTAACTCAACAGTTAAACCTTAATTATGTTCTTTCAATAATTCAACCTAGCGTGTCTAGATCTTTTAGGTCCTTAGCCGGTTTCCCTTGTTTAGAGGCGGTCTAATTCTAAAGATTAGAAAATAGGGGCATGTAAATTCCACAGTGTTGTCAATACTAATGGTTTCCTAGGCATCAATCTAGGTAATGCCACAAATATGAACTTAATGAGTTAAGATCTTATGAGACTAGATTATCATTAAAGGAATTGCATAAAGAGAAGATATAAATATTGAAATTAAATTGCAGTCAATTGCATTAATCAAGAAAGATGACAAGAATTCAATGTTTACAACCAAACACAATCAATTGAGGAATAAAAAACTAACTAATCAAATTACAAAAGAGAAGAAGAGGAACTTATGCCCTTTTGGTCCGATTAACCGGATTCCAGCGGTGTGAAGATGCTTGGGGGTGTACCTCTATAAACGAACTCAATCCGGAACCAAGAACATCACAAAAGGGGAAGATTCAATGCAAAATGTCTACCAATTAAAGGTTCAAACTCAAAGTAACAAAGAGTTCAAGCAATAAACCTAGCTACAAGTTTGTGCTTTCTACTTCAAAAGTCTGGAAAAAGATCCCTACAACTTAGAAAATGTCCTATTTATATGGCGAGGCTAAAACCACTAAATAGGAAGGAGGAAAGTAGGGCAACAACACTTTTCCAATGTTCGGCACGCCGTACTGGTGTTGGCACGTTGTGCTAGGATAGATTTGGGGTTGGCACGCCATGCTGGTGATGGCACGCAGTCGTGCCGACCTACTGGACTCCATCTTTTGGCACGCTGGAATGGCATGCCGTGCCCTCATTGTGGCACGCTATGCCACCTAGCTTTTCAGCACTTTAATCTCTTCTTCGTCGCCATCGCTCCAACATTCGGCCCGGGTCACAGTGCCTATCCAAAACAAACATAAAGAAACATAACCGCACCACAGCAACGGACCACAATCAAGATGCAATGTCCAAAATTACAAAAACACCCCTAAAAACACGAAAAACACTAAAAAGTTATGAAAATCTAATCAAAACATACAAACCGCAACATACGCACGACCAAGCAAGCATTCACACAAAGGACACTAAAATATTGCCGTTTAAACCACGAAATTGCCTAAAAGATAAGGTCAAAAACTGACCTTATCAATATTGTACATTCAAATCTCTACCTTCCTATCATGATATCAATTACTGCATATAATTGTCACCATAATAAATATTGACATTCAAAGACCTCATTGATCAAATTCCCTAAATTTGTATACATATGGCTGTATTATTATCCTCATCTATCAATATTTATTTCGAAAATCATATTCGAACCATCACAAACTTTTGAATGACATGTATACTATAATTTCTTCAAACTTTAAACCCACCTTAATCATTTATTATCATCGATATTTATCCATATCAATTCGTAATATTACTTAAATTCATATTTATTTACTCTAATTATCACCCAAACTTTATTTCCATATCATCAACATTACCAATACAATCTCTTCAATACAATCTCTCCAATACATATCACATTGTTTATTCTCCATGAGAGCGTCATCGTTCCATATCTATAGATAAGATGTAAATATATCAATTTCACTCTTGTATTTCTCCATTACATCCCTCGTATTTAAATGAAACATTATATTGTTAATAACCATACGTATGCCACAAATAACTCGCAAAAATATCACTAAAAAGACTTCACTTCCTTTTTTCCTCTTTCCTAAATTTCCTATCACAACGCTCTTCTTTAAATCTTCAAACTCATTAACTTGGTATACAACTTTTAGTTTCACATCCATTACTTGATCACTAATCTAAGAATGCATATGGTTTCCTGTTTTACTTTCCATAATACTGTTGTTATAAAAATGCTCTTTCGAATAATAAAAATACAATCATTCTGAATAACTTGGAAAAGAAAATTCTTTTCCTTTGTTTCAAATCATAACTATTTTTTTCTATATTGGTATGTCAAGATATCAAAATGATGAATCCATGTGGAACACCATAAGAAAAAGATGTTTCCACAAAAATCACCTCATCATTTTTTTCCGCATTCGCATAAATCATTTTACTCAATCCACTAGCTTTCACAAATTTCCCATAAAACTTCACATGTTCCACATTCTTTGAAATTTTAAAAGAATACATTGCAAATTCAAAATTATTCATGAACATTTGTATGATGGAAAATTTAAAACACTTCTCAAAAATCTCGTGAATAAAAACATTTTTCGAATGATATCCTTGTCATCTACATATATATATTTGGAACTCACAACACTTGAGTCAAATGCAACAAACTAATGCATAACCGATGCAATTTATATTGTGACTCATAATATGTGATGTAATTTCACAATGCATGTGTGTATACAATGACAACATCATCTGATCTCAAGGTCAAAGTTCCAAAATATTCAAGAAAAATACTGTAAAACTCTTTTCGAAATCGCCTATTATATATGTTATATCAATTATCATTATTCACTCAACCACGAATATCATTGATCAACTTCATAGAGCAAGACCACGTAGGGATGACTAACCAGCTCTAGGAAGCAACTGAAGATACTAGGGTGAAATTTTTTTTACATTTCACGTCTTATCACATTTGGAATAAGCATGTGGAAACCATGCATCCACGACCTATCATATATAAAGTATGCGTGGAAACCTTCTGCATCCACATCTTATCATACATATATACTATCATGCTTGGAAACCTTGTGCATCCACATCTTATCATATAAAAAATATCTGTGTGGAAACCATGCATCCACATCTTAGTTTTATTAGCATCATCACCAGAATACCCGTCATCATGGGCACGATCAAATTTTCTCATAATTGAGTGTATAATAACAATTCATCCAACATATATTATACTATAAAAAATATATATATATATAAAATAGAAAAGTTGATTTTTTTTTAATTAAAACCACATTTGCATTCTCAAGTCTATATGCATCATTTTATCTTTTTATACTTGGTTCCTAATCAACCACAACATATTCATCTTAATTTAACTTTATATTCTAAACACAATATTTAATTCATCATTATCAACTATCATACACTCTCTCTTGGTCCGAGGAAATATAACCTAAGCTATGATACTATTAAATGTGACACCCAACTCCGAAATAATTTAACTTTTATACTCCTCCTAACATCTCTCAAACCACCCAATAATTTCCTTAATATACAAATAAATTCCCCGTTGTCATCAATCTTCAAATTCTAATATAGAATCTTCTTCCTTTTATGTTTTATAAACTATGTAAACCAACTTTCATTTATAACATATAATTCATGTAATATCATATAAATCATGTAACACATATAAATTTGTATAACATCTTACTTTCTCGTATTCCATATAACCACCATAAACACATATTCACATATTCAGCTCAACCGTTTTAATTCATAGAACAACTCATAATAGCACCCATCTAAACATATTACATAAATTAATTCACAAATATCACCATAGCACATATAAATTTATATCAAGTTTATACTCACAAATTAGCCTCTGGTTTCTGTGGCGATAACCTATATCATTCTCTAAACTATCCTTAAATAAATTCATCTTTCATAACCTATCCCCAATTGTATTATCAAGTAATCTCTTATTACTAAACTATCTAATTAAATCTATCTATTTGGCTTGGACTTGATATTAATTTAATATCAAGGTTCCGACATATCCCAACAAATTCCAATTTGGGAATCAAAGCCACGTAGGTCTCCTAATCTTAAAATAACTTATTTATCATTTTAATGTAACTTATTCTACCTGATATACTCATTTATCACTATTCACCAAAAATCACCTTAAACATCATATATTCCTCCAAATGCATTTTTAGAAACTTTCACATCCTTGACAATTATTCCATTTAACCAGGCAGAATTAGATATCAAATCAATATAATCTCATCCCATTAAACATAAATATTAAATACTCCATCTGAGAATATCATTTCCAAAAATCATCAATTCCATAACATAATTCATCTGAATGCACCAAAAATATTCACATGTAAAATAATATCCCATTCATAACACAATGTTTCATACTTCCATGAAATACACCACACATGTTGATAATTAATAATTATAAATTAATCATGATAAACTGTTCAAATATTATCCAATTCTACCAAAACTATCCCAAATTCATCCCTATGCATATCTGCCCAATAAATCTAAACCATCAAACAAACCAATAATATAATATTATAATTAACTACACCAAAATATTCCAATAATCTACAGAATATATTATGGATCGTCCAACAAATAATATAATTAATTTAACTCCAAATACTTTAAAAATTCATATAAAATAATATACTCAAAATCATCAAGAATTAATATTGTTCCACTTAATTCATAGATCAATACAAAAATATTAAACCAATAGAACTCCTTGGAAAATATTCCGATCACCGGAATAGTACCCATAATTCGAACATAAAACACCACAAAATTCACAGTACTGCTAGGAGTCCAAAAATAAAAATTTTATTCTCATATCACTTTATATTTAGAATTAATTTACAAAATACTCTAAAATTTCATTTCCAAATACACTATCATATTGACCACAAAATAAAATATTAACCGTACATATTGAAATTCCCCTAGTTCTGAATACATACCTATAGTAATATTCACCCCCCTTAGTATTGTAGCTAAACCATTTGGGATCATAAAGAATTATTTTTGATTTTTGTTTGAATTTGAGAATCAATGAATTTTTTTCTAGTTCTTCCTTTGTCTCTCTAGATTTTCTTAATTTTCCTCTATTAATTCTTTTCTATTTTTCATAAATCGTTTCTACAATATTCCTTTTGTTTGTTCGTAATCCATTGAAAAACAGATAAGCACAAGGTGGCCTACAATTCCACATGTCAAGCTGCCTTCAATCCAAATGTCCCCTGTCCATCAAGAGCCATACAGCTCAAGTTAATGGCATGATAGTTGTACGGCTCTTACATTACAGTCGTACAGCTTATGTATAACACCTGTACGACTATAACTTATAATTTTCACCCCCAGAACTTTCTATTCCACAAAAATCCTCAAATTATAATATCACTTTTTAAATATTAATACTTATTGAATTTTTGTGGTATTACGTTAATCATTTACATGCATGTAAAAATCAACATAACATCAAAATATACCGCAATGAGGTCGCCAGGTCTTATGTCAATGCGAGGCAACGCATGCTCAAGGCCCATCGACTCCGTCGTGTGCACATTTTGTCCAAGAACACCTTGAATGCACTTATATACATGTTTTGATGCCTGCACACCATCAAAAACATGATTTAACATCAGATTAATATGTTTTGGTGATTAAAATTACAGATTGATGAATTTATGGAGTAGAGATTCATGCTTTCAAAGAAAGAATGCATTTTCACTCAAACTTCCCATGAATTAAGGATGCTACAACAAATTTTCATCTTTGATCGAAGGGGCAAAAATTTTTGCTTTCAAAATTTATCAATCAAGAGACAAAGACTTATTGCACCAGAGCAAAATGTCAGACTCCCCAATGGGGAAACTTCACTTTACAAAAAGGATTATGAAAGTTTCAAAGTAGAGCAACATGTAGGGTAGCAAAGCACACCTCCCGTTGATCCAGTTGCTGATGAAGTATATATGGTTCTCAATAAAGAGAACAACCACGTTATTAAAACTCTCAACATCAAATCTCCTGTGGAATCGGAGTCTAAAGTTTAGCACACCACTACAACGACACCTAAAGTCAGGTAAGTACTCCTTTCCTTTGTTCACTGCACTCTTCTTCACATTCTTAAATTCACATTGTGTATCGATTACCCATTGTCAATGTCAAATTTAATCAGGCGAAGGGTAGCTATGAGCGCTGAATTTTTTCGACCTCGGTGATGAAAGTTTATTTGGTTATCAATGGCTTAGAGGTCTTTATTGAAACCGATTCACAGAGTGAGAATTTGGATTTGACGAATTTGAGAATTGGACCCCAAAACCATTTTTGAACCGACTATTTCAAGTTATTGGGCTTAGAGCTACATGGCTCTAGATTACAACCATACAGCTGTTATACATAAGCCCTATGGCTCTAAGTTATAGTCGTACAGGTGTTATACATAAGCTGTACGACTGTAATGTAAGAGCCGTACAACTATCATGCCATTAACTTGAGCTGTATGGCTCTTGATGGACAGGGGACATTTGGATTGAAGGCAGCTTGACATGTGGAATTGTAGGCCACCTTGTGCTTATCTGTTTTTCAATGGATTACGAACAAACAAAAGGAATATTGTAGAAACGATTTATGAAAAATAGAAAAGAATTAATAGAGGAAAATTAAGAAAATCTAGAGAGACAAAGGAAGAACTAGAAAAAAATTCATTGATTCTCAAATTCAAACAAAAATCCAAAATCATTCTTTATGATCCCAAATGGTTTAGCTACAATACTAAGGGGGGTGAATATTACTATAGATCAAATAAAAATTTTAGCAAACTATTTAGAAAATTCATTTTAATAAAAAGAAATTTGCAATAAACACAAGTTTCACAAAATGCGGAATTGATAAAATAGTAAAACTTGTAAATATAAGTTTGCTTAACTAAATAAAGATTGTCTTCGAAAATTAATGCTATTAATTTAAATTGTATAAAATTAAATTGTAATAAATATAAAGAGTATAGGGATAGAGAATTGGAGACATTAAAATTTATACTGGTTCGACCCAATCGCTCTACGTTCAGTCTTCAAGCCAACCACTTAAGATTTTCCACTAATATTTCCTTTATGGTCAGGAAATAAGGCTGAGTTACTTTTTACCAGTTCAAGTAACAAACTCAATTCTTTTACAGGCTGAGAATCAAACCTCTACCATTAATTTTTCAGAGCTTAAGTAATAAAACTCTTCCGATGCTTTTTTAAAGCTCAAGCACCAAACTCTTATAAACTTTGTTAATCACACTATCGACAAAATAAACCCCCTTTCACACAACCTTGTGAGAAAATACAATTCCCTTGAATAAATATTTAAATGAATAAACAAGAAACAAAGATGAAACTTTTCTCTCTTAATTTGTTCTTGAAGGAATTTTGGAAGACTTAAAAGTAGCTTGTATATGTGTGAAAAGTTATTAAGTCTCCCATCCAACAAATTTGATCTTTCTTACTTTTATAGGAGGTGGTGAGCTTTTTATTAAGTGAGATGGTCATTGCATTTGAGTCATAAAGGGAATATGCTTGTTGAAAATACTTCATAAAGAAGATATGACCGTTGGAGCTCTTGAAGCAATAGTATGGTGGTTGCTTTCACCTTGTAAACATAATATAGTTGTTGGGATTGCTTCCTAAAAAGGATGTGGTTATTTGTTGAGCTTATCAAGAGAAGTTTGTAGCCTCTGAAGGGATATTCATCTTGTAAGACATAGGACTTATAGCTCTTAAATCACTTTGTAGATCTTTATGGCCGTTGGAATCACTTTTGAAGATAATGACCATAAGTGGTTTAGCTTCATAAACAATCTTTGTCATATAGTACTCTTTTGATCCCGTAATGCTTTTTATGGTCTTGTACATATGACTTCGATTTCATTTATTCTTTGTTAATTATAATATAATTGTAATCATTTATACAAGAAGAATTTCTTTTCTTTTATTTCAACTTTTTGTGATCATCAGATAGAACTTCTGATAAACATGTCATATACATGTTAGATAACCATGTCATATAATATCACATAACTTCTCCCCCTTTGAAATCATCAAAAAGAAACATTTCATATAAATATAAATATTGTAGACACAGAGTACTTAGTGATAAGAAAGCATTCATGTCCTATTTAGGTCATATGTAACTGAAATAGAATAAAATACTTTCAAGCAAGAGTAATAATATAAAGAGTATTGTTTTGAGATGAAATAGATAAAGTACTAATAAACTATTGACTTCAAAAATGCTGAGGAGATTTGAGAAGTGCTAGCTGTCTCTTTTAATCATCTCTACATATCAACAGAATGTTGTAAACCTTACTGTAGAGGAGAAGATGAGGATGATGCACCAGACTTTAGAATGTTAGAGATGAGGCTCTTTATTGCTTCAAGTTGAGTAGAAAGATGATGTACTTTGTCTTGGCTATTTAACAGCTGCAACTGAAGATCTCTGTGGGTAGTTGGAGCTTCAGTGTATGCCATGGATGCCATAAGAGCTTTTGATGCACTGAGTACTTCTAAAATTACTTTGAAACATGTTTCCATAGTATAAGCTTTAACTCTATGGTAATCTAGAAGTGGTGGAGGGCTTGAAGTGTATGGAGTGGTGATTGATGACATATTCATTGTAGGATAGGAGCTTGATCCGGGAAAAGTTAATGAAGGTGAAGGAGGACATCTACTGAGGGGAAGAGATGGGAAGTGCTTTGGATTAGTAAATGTATTGGTCATTATAAAGGTTGGATGATAATCAATGGTGTTTGAATAAATGTCTTATAGAGATCAGAGATGGTGCAGGTCATAAGTAGAGTTTCTTGCTCAGATGAGAAGTCAAGATTGATAGTTGGATTGTGAGTTGTCTCTTCTTGAGGTCTTAAGGCCAAATCCACCTTATCAAATAAGGCTAAAAGAGAATCAAACACTGCTTTCTCATCTTGGACCACAGGAGCTATTTTTTCAAATGACATCTCAGGCTGGAATGCTTTAGTCCTATCAGAAACGACAATATTTTGTTCTTGTGAGAGTACAAATTATGATTGGACTTCAGGGGCTTCATTTCCTTGCTTTGGTGATATTCCAACATTGACCTCTCTAATCTCTTCTTTCCCTTTTTGACTTGTTGAACTAACAACTGGTGTACTTATTTAGAGGTACAGACATAACCTCTTTAGTGTCATTGCTTGAGGAGTCATCAGACTCGGATTCAATAAGGATTGCCTTGGTAGGAAGCTACATCTTATGAGCACATGCCTTCAACATTCTTGTGATGTTAGGCTCATTTATAATTGATCTTACACTGACAAAAGAGGGAATAAGTCTAGCTCTAGACACTTTGAAAAAGTTGAAATATTTTGTAAGGATCATACTGTATGGAAGTGCAGAATTGCTCCCAACATGGGTGAGATGATTTTTTTAGGGCATAAGGTAGGTTAATCTTTACATAGCTCACTAGGTGCCAAGTGAAACATAAATCAAAGCTATTCACTATGGCTAAATTGGCTTTTTGGGGTAAGAAAAAGGTAGAGTTTAGAAGTTGCAAAAGTCTGAAATCATCATTCAGGTAACCTAAGCCAAGTTCAAACCACGATATGAAATGTCCTAAGGGAATGTTGAAAAGTTTACTAGCGAAGGCATCAGCATTTTAACTCCCTAGATAAGTTGGAGCTGGTGACTATCTATCCTAACTCCATCTAAGGGCAAGTCAAAAACTTGACTAAAGATTTTCTCATTCACAGGGTACTTTCTTCCTTGCAAAGTGACTTCAAAATTCATATCTCCTATGCAAGCCAGAGTTCCATAAAACTCATTAAATAATGAGTCATAAATTGGTTCATTTATACTCTTAAAGTTTTCCCATCCTTGTGTCTTAAAGAACCAGATAAAAGGCTTATCTACTTCTCCTAAGTAGTACCAATCGACTCTCATACATCTCACTTTCTCTCTTGTGAAGCCATCTAAGTAAATGATATTACTGTTCCCAAACTTTGGAGTATAAGAACTTCGGCAGTTGGTGTGGATTTCCTAGCACTGTTTCTTCTTTCATACATATCCTAAAGAGAGCTTATTCTTCTCTTCTTTGTTTGATGAAGGTTTGCAGAATTGTTTAATTCTTCTCTCTTTCTCTTCATTTCTAATTGTGGAATGTACACTCATAACTTTTTCGTTGCATTCGCAGCATAGCTTCTCATCATTGTTATGGCTTGTTAAGTTGATCTTTGAGAGGTGATTTTTGGCAGAGAAATCATGAGGAGGTAAGGTATGAAGTGTAAGATATAAAGATTTTGGTGTAGATTTAGCTTTAAAGAGTCTTTTTAATAACCAGTATTTCATAGACATAGCTTAGCAGAGATGATAAACTGGCACCTTCTTTTGGCTTCTTGTACGGTGTTGTTTTCATCCTTTGCATCACCGTTTTAGCTAATGAAGTTAAGTGAGTTCCTCAGTTTTGTTCTCTTTTTAGCTTAAGGAACTTTGGCTTTATTTGGCCCTGTGCTTCATTTGATATAAAGGTATTCATAGGTTTGTGGACTAAAGAGAATAATTTGGCCTTAATTAGTTAATCATACAAGCTAATTTAACTTTGTCAAAATTTATACTTTTATGCCATTTATAAAATATTATATTTTAGTTTAAAATAGCATAAATTTAGAAAATATTCATGATCCAATGGTAAAATCTTGATTGATTTTACGTAATCTAGACTTATATACCAGAAATAGCCATAATATTTAATCTTTTATTTTTACTTAAAAAAATATTAATTCATGTGAATTAATACCTTTTAGAAAAAATAACTTTATTTATCATAAATTGGTGTTGACATTCCAAATTTTAACCTTAATTCACTGAATTTATTTTCACATAGGGGCTTTGTGAAAATATCAGCTATTTGTTCTTCTATTGGAACAAATTCTAAGTAAATGACACCTTTTTTAGTATGATCTCTGATAAAGTGACGTTTGATATCTATGTGATTTGTCCTTGAATGCTGAATATGCTTCTTTGTTAAATTTACAGCACTGGCATTATCACATCTTATGGGTATATGATAATACTTTATGCCATAATCTTCAAGATGTTGCTTCACCCATAAATTCTGTGCAGCACAGCTACTTGCAGATATATATTCAGCTTCTGTTGTTGAAAATGCTACAGTTGATTGCTTTTTGCTTAACCATGAAACTAGTGCTTCTCCTAAAAATTAGCAAGTACCTGAAGTACTTTTCCTTTCTAATTTGCATCCAGCATGATCAGCATCAATATATCCTATAAGATCAAAGTTTTGACACTTTGGATACCAAAATCGCAATTTGTTGAGCACCATTTAGATACTTAAGAATTCTGTTAACAACCTTTAAGTGAGACTCTTTGGGATTGGCCTGAAATCTTACACATAGACATACATTGAATTGTAGATTAGGTCAACTAGAAATTAAATAGAGTAAAGAACCAATCATACCTTGATATTTTTTTGTCTACACTTTTACCTTTCTTTCCGGTTTAAAATTCTCCATTCCGGTTTATCATATAGTACTCTTTTGATCTCATAATGCTTTTTATGGTTTTGTACGTATGACTTCAATTTTATTTATTCTTTGTTAATTACAATATAATTGTAATTATTTAAACAATAAGAATTTCTTTTCTTTTATGTCAACTTTTTGTGATCATCAGAACTTAAGTCAACAATTCTCAACCTTTAAGACTTTAAATTGCAAATCTTTAGTGACCTTCTAGAAACTACTGGTGTGCGATTTTGGATTAGAAATTAGAAGAATCATGCTAAGTTCAACTTCAATTCAAATTTGGAGTTTCACAGTTCAAGCTTGGATTAAATCTCAAATTCCTACTTCTAATCAGTTTCTAAGGATCAAAAGCTAGATAAAAATATCAAAGGTAATTTCTAAGAGGCCTTAAATCTCGTTTATAGCTTTCTAGGTTGATTAACGGTTGAATTGCATCATTTTTGAAAATTTTTGATTTCTGGAAACCAAAGCCATGCAAATATCACAATAGTCACACGACAATAACATGTTATCCATATGGTTATGGTTATAGTATTCATATGCTTTGTGTGAAGTTCAACAATTTCAAATTTTAGTGATTTGAAACAAGAGCTATACGGCTCTAATAACAGCCACACGGCTATAGTACATGGGTCGTATGGCTCTCATTTCAAAATTAGGATATTGTTTTGCTTGCTCAATCATTTTTCATGCATTTCAAATTTAGATTTATATTTATTATTCATAATAGACCAGTGCAATGATAGAAATGCTAGTTTCTTGAAAACCAGCCTGCTATTGTATACGAAATATATTAAAATTGACTAAATTATTTTTAGACAAAATCTAGCATTTCAAAAATATTTTTCAGGTCTAATCGATTGAATCTACCAGATTCATTCAGATCCCCCATTCACGCCCTAAGCTATCTAAATCACTCTTTTTGTCTGTTTGAGTCTTATGTGCATATTTATTTGTACACTAACCTTTATTTTTCAAGTATGTTAGGTTAGATCTATGTTAGCTTTTATTTATAGATTTTTGTGTAAATTAAGCGATGTAAATATTAGAATTATGTATATAGTCATTTTTGTATCCCTATTTCCCTTTTACACAAATGTAACCCCTAAGATAGATTATTCAATTAGGTTGTAATATTTTACTTTTCGGAATTTATTTATAATTTCATGCCTAAGCATATAAAATAAACAAGATTAAAATCAAATTTAGAAAGCATAAAAGGCACAATTCAGTATAGTTAATAACCATTGTAAACGAGATAGAAATATGTAGTTTATCCGAACCCTAATCTTTAACTAATCCATAACTATATCCTCCTTGATGGCTGGCTAAACCGGAGGAGCTACTCCAACTAGAGAATCAACTCTATAAGTAGGTGTTGGATATGCCCTAGTCCCGAGGCATTGGTCTTTGTATTTGTATTATACATTTATTGGATTTATGTATTATACTCATTTGTGTTATTAATAAAGGCATTAATTCATTTATTATATTTATCTTGTGCAATATATTAAATGAAGTATCCAATGGACATATCCATATCCATGATGACAAGTGTCAAGCACTTGGCAGTAAGACCATGGATAGGGTAAACGATATGACCATCAATAGATCCGTAGTTTGTTCCAGTCATAGGAATGATTGGAACAAGAGGCTATCATTAACCTAGTTGTATGGCGGTGTCTTACCGGTCATTGGACATGGGATAGCAACCAAGTTAATGGGTACATGTAAAAAGGGCATGGTATTGGATAGATCCACTGAACGAGAAATTCACATGGTATAGTATCACAAGTGATTCTCGTGTAGTACTTGTATGGATCCTCTGACCTGACCATATGATGGTGTGGCATCTGAGGTCGCATAATTACGGGTATGCCTAAAGGGCCTGTAATAGGGTGCCAAGTATGGCTACTATCGGGTATGTCACTTAGCATGGTAATACTATGGATATGCAGAAGGGATTTGTCACTCAGTAGTCCACTGGGAAGATATCACCGGCCTCTTAATGAATGTAACTGATAAGAGTGTGGCCATACCCAAACGAGTTGGAACTTGTTTATGAGCTTCAGTGCATTCGGGATCAAGTTAATGTCCGAACACAAAAGAGGGTGATCAATTCTTGCCTCTGTGTCGGATACCGATATCAATGACATGGGATATACAAGCTCAAACTACAGGGTTATGATTATAGTTAGACTACCATCTCCATCTTGATTAGGGGCTGCAGTGGCTTGCTAGAGCCCAACTGTAGTCTGTGGGCCACAGGCCCACTGCCAACATAAATATGGGCCCACGGGATCATATACATTGAGCGACTGAACATTGACTTAAGGAATCACATGTATGCTTGGAGTATACACTCTGGAGAGAGAGGTATATATATTAATTATATTATAAAGATCAATTAGATTGATCATAGTAATAAAATTAATATATTTAATTGGCTCTTCATAATTAATTGGATTAATTATGGGATTATTTCCTGGGTGGAAATATTCATATGTATAGGTTTACATGTGAATTTATTTGTGATGATTTAATTTTAATTTGATGGATTAAATTAATTGGTTAAACCGATTTTAATTTAAATGTAAATAATATGTTACTTGGTGTAATATATTAAATACATGGGTAAATTAAAATTGGGCTTGAAATTAGTTTAAGCCAGACTAATTAAAATAGGTTTGGGCCTGAATTAAAACAAGGAAGCCCACACAGATAAAGGAGCCAACTTAGGCCAAAATTCCCTTGGGAATTTCGGCCACCTAGGCCAAAAGAACCCTAGGATTTTCGGCCAACACACAAGAGAAAAAAGCTAGCCGAAATTCTCCCTTCCTCCTCTCCAAAGTTTGTGTTTTATGATGCTAGCACGGGTGGTGTTCGTAAGGCGTTCGTGTACGTGAACGAGGAGGGTTTCTAGTTTGATTCCTACGGTCTGCATCCATCTCTTCAATATCTCTTTTGATTAAATTTTTGTTTTTCCAATTTCCATCTCAATTGCTCCTGGGCACGAATTTGAGGAAATCATCGCGTTCTTCCGCTTTAATCAGGTGATTTCCAGTGAAAAATCCCAACAGTGGTATCAGAGCGGGCTTTTGATCCATGGAAATTGTTAAAATTGGTTGAATCCCATGTTTAAAATTGGAGATTCTTTTATTGGGGTTCTTGGTTTGGGTTTAAGATTTTTCCCATTTGATTTTTATACAATTGAAATTGAATTTGCATATAAGTTTATGTGTGTTTAATTTAATGGTATCTTTGGGAATTCTTGGTGAGTTTCTTTTTGTTGGATGCCATGATATAATTTTTTTTATTTAAATTTTCTGTTCAAAAAAAAATCTTGCTGTCGCGGGGGGAACAGCGGCGACAGCCGCTGCCCGTGGCGCTAGTCACCGCAGGCATCAGCAGCGGCTGCTGCCGCAGCTGGGTAGTGGCTGATGGGCAGCCACTGCGTGGCAGTAGGGCCGCTACTGGGTGGCAGCAGGCAGCCGCTAGGCGGCTGCACAGCTGCTTCCTCTAGCAGCGGCTGCTGCTGCTAGGGCAACTTGGTTGCCCTAGCCGTAGCAGACCGGGCCCAGTGTTTTTGGATTTGGCTGGTTTTTGGGCTCGGGGGCCCATTTTTGAAATTTTAATTGGTTTTAAAATTCGTGTGTTTAAATTCATGTAATTTAAATGTATGTGGTTTCTTGAATGAAATTTAATTTTATTCATGTGATATTAATTTTGGAAATTAGTATGGTTAATTGAAATTGGTTCGGGTAATTTTGGAAATTAGTATGGTTAATTGAAATTGGTTCGGGTAATTTTGGCACAGTTACTTGGACAGTTGAATTGGACTCGTGGTTTCCCAATTCCAGTGGGAGCAGTTGGACTGCCTGGGCTGGAGGCCCAAAGCCCATTAGGGGTTAGAAACATGCTGGACCAAAATTGAGGATTTCAAAATAATGGCTTGGACATAATTGAAATGGGCTTAAATCATGCATTGTAACATGCTTATGAATTGTATGTATTGGATGCATATGTGTGATTAAATGTTTTGTATGATTGGTTGCTATTGGGCCTTATTCGAGATGGGTTGTATTTTCTTTTTAGGTAAATATGGCCTGCGTGTCGTTTTTTTTTAATGTAATTTTATTTTATTCTGTTATTATAAAAATTTGTAAAAGAAGAAGCCCATGGAGTGGTGAGCCCAAGTGAAGGTGCAAGCCCAGAAGGAAGAAGATGGAGGCCCACCTGATATTGTTTTCTAGTATAGGTTTACTAGAATAATATTAGGATGTAGTATAGGTCCATAGCAGTCCATTTTACTTATTTATTTAATTATGCTTTATATTTATTTGCATGTAGGAATTTATGATCCAACAGCTATTTCACCCGCCTTATGTATGCAAGCCGTTATTAAATGAATCTAATAACCAAATGAAATTACTAAGTCTCTTAAAAGTGCTTCCCCCATTGAAAACCAGCTCGAAGTGGGGATAGGCCAGTTGTAGACCATGTCCTCGCAGGATACACTGGAGTATTGTCATTTTGTTTTGGGTTAGGGTCTGGGATACTCTAGCACTTGAATGGAGGTTTTGACTTAGCATGGGTAGTAGGATTCTCCTGGCCCTAAGCACAGATGGGTAAGTGCCAACAAGCACATCAAACTGAGAGTCCCTATGTTGGGATTGGACGGCGTTCTTACCTAAATAGTTAAGGTATAGTTGTACCAGGCCCTCGTCTGGCTATATTTTAATGAAATATGGATCTCGGCCCATGAGCCCAACAACTCGGTTTAATTAATAACTTGATTCATTATTAATTATGTATGGGAATAACAAAGTAAAGTCCTTTATTAAAACTCTTAAATGTTTTTCTGTGTAGAAACTCTAAATGGCAAATAACAACTCTTTATCACTGCGATCGATTCTTGAAAGGGACAAGCTTTCCGGTCCTAACTTCTTGGACTGGTCGAGGAACATGAGAATAGTTCTAAGATAGGAGTCTAAAGAGTATGTACTGGAGAGGCTTGTACCAGCTGTGCCTCAAGGACGTAATCCACCGGCTGCCCAGCTAGAGGAATACGAGGTCTATGTCAAGGATAATAGGGATGTGACATGCCTGATGTTTGCCTGTATGGTCCCCAAACTGCAAAAACAGTTTATGGACCATCAAGCCTTTGCCATGATAACAACTCTTAACGAGATGTTTCAAGAGCAAGCCCGTCAGGAGAGGTACCTGACCAACAAGGCATTCCACTCTTGTAAGATGAGGGCTGGGACATCTGTGAGTGCACACCTGCTCAAGATGAAGGGCGATTTGGACACATTGGCCTGTCTTGGACTCAGGATTTGGCAGTGGACACAATCCTTGCATCCTTACCAGATTCTTACGATCAGTTCATCCTGAACTACAACATGCAAGGGATGAACCGCACTGTTAGTGAGCTGCATGGGATGCTCAAGCTTACTGAACAGTCAATCAAGAAGAGTCCACCGGTGCTGCTGGTCAACAAGGGGAACCCTCCTCTTGCCAAGGGCAAGGCTAAGGAAAAGGCCAAGGCTAAGGCGAAGAAGGCCAAGGCTAAGAAGGCCAAGGCCCAGCAGAAGGCAGGTCCTGAGGATGTCTATTTTGGGTATAGGCAGGCAGGCCATTGGAAGAGATCGTGTCCCAAGATGATGGGAGAGCAGAGAAGGGGCCAAGGTGCATCCTTTTCAGGTATTTATGTTATAGACATTAACCTTACTGTTTCAACATCCTGGGTATTGGATACTGGATGTGGTTCTCACATTTGTTGCAATGTGCAGGGGCTTAAGAACAGAAGTTCACTGGGGTCAGGAGAGGTGAACTTGCGGGTCGGAAATGGAGCAAGGGTTGCTGCCATAGAGATCGGTGAATATCACCTCATGATGCCTAGTGGATTGGTTTTAATTTTGGAACAATGTTATTTTGTACCTGCTATGTGCAGGAATATTATTTCAGTTTCCATGTTGGATATTTCTGGATTTTATTTAACTATTTTGAATGGTAGAATCTCTATATCTAGAGAGGGATTATTTTATGGAGATACTCTATTAAATAATGGCCTATGTATACCGGACTTAAATGAAACCAATCATGTCTATAACATAAACCTAAAAGGGTTAAGCCCAACGAACTTAATCCTGTCTACCTATGGCATTGTCGTCTTGGCCACATAAACGAGAAGCGCATAGCTAGGCTTCACAAAGCTGGAGTCTTAGAGTCATTTGACTTGGAGTCAATTGATACATGCGAATCATGTTTACAAGGAAAGATGACCTAGGCACCTTTTAGCAAGAAGGCTAAAAGGGCCACTGGCTAATTGGACCTAATACATTCAGATGTATGTGGACCCATGAGCACAGTGACCAGAGGTGGACACCTGTACTTCGTCACGTTCACGGACGATTTCAACAGATATGGCTATGTTTATCTGATGAAACATAAGTCCAAGACCCTTGATAGGTTTAAGGAATTTAAGAACAAGGTACAGAACCAACTGGACAGAAATATCAAAACCCTTTGGTCGGACCGAGGAGGTAAGTATATGAGCCTAGAGTTTGACTCATACTTAAGAGAGCATGGAATAGTTCCACAACTCACTCCTCCTGGAACACCACAATGGAATGGGGTGTTCGAACAAAGGAATAGGACACTGTTGGACATGGTCCGCTCAATGATGAGTCAAGCCTCTCTCCAAATTAGTTTCAGGGGACACGCCCTCGAGACAGCAGCTCTTATCTTAAATAATACTCCGACTAAGGCAGTGGAAAAGACCCCATATCAGATATGGACAGGCAGGGAGCCCAATTTGTCTTTCCTAAGGATTTGGGGATGCGAAGCATATGTCAAGAAATTGACTAGTGGCAAGCTGGAGCCCAAAACCGATAAATGCCTATTTGTAGGCTACCCTAGGGAAACCAAAGGGTATTACTTCTACAACCCTGCCGAGAACAAGGTGTTCGTGGCAAGGAAGGGGGTCTTTCTAGAAAAGAAGTTCCTTTCCAAGAAAGATAGTGGGAGCAATGATGAACTCAGGGAAGTTCAAGGTCCACAAGCTCCTGAACAGGATAACTCGGAGGCCCAGGTGGAGCTTCCACATGAGAAAGCACCGACCCAAGCCACATAAGGACCTAGAAGGTCTGGTAGGGATCATCGAGAACCAGAGAGTTATGGTTTCCTCATCACCAATGATCCAACTCTTCTCATCTGGGGTGAGGAAGAACCCAAAACCTACCAGGAGGCTATGGCAAGCCCACAGTCTGTAAATTGCCGTAAAGCCATGGAGGCAGAGATGCAATCTATGTATGATAACCAGGTTTGGAAATTGGTTGATCCACCTCCAGGTGCTAAGGTAATAGGTTGTAAGCGGTTCTACAAGCTGAAAGCCGATAATACCTTCAAGGGGCGTCTGGTTGCAAAAGGTTTCAGACAAGTCCATGGAATAGACTATGATGAAACTTTCTCACTAGTAGCCATGCTCAAATCCATCAGGATCTTGCTAACCATAGCCGCATGGTACGATCATGAAGTCTGATAATTGGATGTCAAAACCGCTTTCCTTAATGGAAAACTACTCGAGGATGTGTACATGACACAACCTGAGGGTTTTGTCGATCCAGAGTATCCGGGAAGGGTATATAAGCTTTAAAGGTCCATTTATGGACTGAAGCAAGCATCCTGAAATTGGAACCTTAGATTCAATGAGGCCATAAAGGAATATGGCTTCATACAGAATCAAGATGAGCCTTGTGTGTATAAGAGGACAAGTGGGAGCATTGTCACATTTTTGGTACTTTATGTAGACGACATCCTAATCATTGGAAGTGACATACCTACACTACAAGAGGTAAAGCAGTGGCTGAGTAAGTGCTTCGCAATCAAGGACTTAGGCGAAGCTGAGATGATCCTAGGGATCAGGATCTATAGGGATAGATCAAATAGGCTTCTGGGCCTAAGTCAGGCCTCATACATAGACAAAGTTCTAAAAAGGTTCAGCATGGACCGGGTTAAGAAAGGTTTCTTACCAATGGGCTATGGGCTAAAACTTAGTAAGAAGAATTGTCCTAAGACAAGGGAGGATAGGGAGAACTTGAAGTTGGTTCCATATGCATCTGCTATAGGATCAATTATGTACTCTATGCTATGTACGAGACATGATCTCACATTTGCACTAAGTATGACAAGCTGGTACCAGCAGGATCCCGGGGAGGATCACTGGAAGGCTGTCAAGGTAATCCTCAAGTACCTTAACCGGACTAAGGATAGCTTCTGAGTGTATGGTGGTCAGGAAGTGCTATCGGTTACTAGGTACACTGATGCAAGCTTCCAGATCAACCAGAAAGAGTACCAGTCGTAGTCTGGGTATGTATTTTTGCTTAATGGTCGGGTTGTAAGCTGGAGGAGCTTAAAGCAGCCAACCATCATGGACTCTACCACAAAAGCTGAGTACATCATGGCTTGTGATGCAGCTAAGGAAGCTGTATGGATGAAGAAGTTTATCACTGATTTAGGAGTAGTGGCAACTATCCAAGACCCAGTTGATATCTTCTGTGACAACAATGGGGTTATTGCACAAGCTAAGAAGCCCCGGTCACATAAGAACATAATGCATGTGCTCAGAAAGTTTCACCTCATACGAGAGATCGCGGAGAGAGGTGACATTGCATTGCACAGAGTGGACACCGAGGATAATGTTGTAGATCCTTTGACCAAGGCGCTGGCCCAGCCTAAGCACGAGGGTCATACCAAATCTATGGGGATTAGGCCCATGCCTAGTTGGAACTAGTGCAAATGGGAGATTGTTGGATATGTCCTAGTCCCAAGCCATTGGCCCTTGTATTTGTATTATACATTTATTGGATTTATGTATTATACTCATTTGTGTTATTAATAAAGGCATTAATTCATTTATTATATTTATCTTGTGCAATATATTAAATTAAGTATCCAATGGACATATCCATATCCATGATGACAAGTGTCATACACTTGGCAGTAAGACCATGGATAGGGTAAACGATTGACCATAAATAGATCCATAGTCTGTTCCAGTAATGGGAATGATTTGAACAAGAGACTATCATTAACCTAGTTGTATGGAGGTGTCTTACCGATCATTAGACATGGGATGTCAACCAAGTTAATGGGTACATGTAAAAAGGGCATGGTATTGGATAGATCCACTAAACGAGAAATCCACATGGTATAGTATCATAAGTGATTCTCGTGTAGTACTTGTATGGATCCTTTGACCTGACCATATGATGGTGTTGCATGTGAGGTCGCATACTTAGGGGTATGCCTAAAGGGCCTGTAATTGGGTGCTAAGTACGGGTACTTTTGGGTATGTCACTTACCATGGTAATACCATGGATATGCAGAAGGGATTTGTCACTCAGTAGTCCACTGGGAAGATATCACCAGCCTCTTGATGAATGTAACTGATAAGAGTGTGGCCATACCCAAACGAGTTGGAACTTGTTTGTGACCTTCAGTGCATTCGGGATCAAGTTAATGTCCGGACACAAAAGAGGGTGATCAATCCATGCCTCTGTGTCGGACACCGATATCAATGACATGGGATATACAAGTTCAAACTACAGGGTTACGATTCCAGTTAGACTGCCATCTCCATCATGATTGGGGGCTGCAATGGCTTGCTAGAGCCCAACTACAGTCTGTGGGCCACAGGCCCACTGCCAATATAAAGATGGGCCTACGGGATCGTACACATTGAGCGATTGATCTCTGACTTAAGTAATCACATGTATGCTCGGAGTATACAATCTGGAGAGAGAGGTATATCTATTGATTATATTATAAAGATCAATTAGATTGATCATAGTAATAAAATTAATATATTTAATTGTCTCTTCATAATTAATTGGATTAATTATGGGATTATTTCCTCGGTGGAAATATTCATATGTATAGGTTTACATGTGAATTTATTTGTGATGATCTAATTTTAATTTGATGGATTAAATTAATTGGTCAAACCGATTTTAATTTAAATGTAAATAATATGTTATTGGTGTAATATATTAACTACATGGGTAAATTAAAATTGGGCTTGAAATTAGTTTAAGCCAAAATAATTAAAATAGGTTTGGGCCTGAATTAAAACAAGGAAGCCCACATAGATGAAGGAGCCAACTTGGGCCAAAATTCCCTTAGGAATTTCGGCCACCTAGGGTAAACGAACCCTAGGATTTTCGGCCAACACACAAGAGAAAGAAGCTAGCCGAAATTCTCCCTTCCTCCTCTCCAAAGTTTGTGTTTTCCGATGCTAGCATGGGTGGTGTTTGTAAGGCATTCGTGTACGTGAATGAGGAGGGTTTCTAGTTTGATTCCTGTAGTCTACATCCATCTCTTGAAAGAGATATTCTTGGTAAGAGATTTATCTCTTTTGATTAAATTTTTGTTTTTCCAATTTCCATCTCAATTGCTCCTGGGCACGGATTTGAGGAAATCATCGCGTTCTTCCGCTTTAATCGGGTGATTTCCGATGAAAAATCCCAACAGTAGGAACATTCTAACAATACTCTACCCACTTATTCTCTACCCGTTTTATCTTTTAATGTTTAGTCCATGCTCATTCGAATGACATAAATAAATAACATAAAATTAAAGTGCAGAAAAGTAAATCATACATCCAAACCAAACAAAAAGATAGAGGCCACTTATTACAAGCCAAAAAGATAAAAACTCTCATCCTCACCAATACAACCGCCTAGATACATGAATATCTAAAAAATTACAATCACCTAGGATTAATGAGCTGATATATTAAATACATCTAAAATAAAATAAAAAAGAAATAAAAAGCTGAAAAACAGAATGGTCAGCACAATTATATCACAAACACAAGTAGGACTCATAAGAGGACAGAATGGGGAATCTCAGGAAATGGGAGCATGCATTTAAGGGGTAACTGAGAAGTCTGGGTGACTTACTCGATTAGACCTGTAAAACCATTTTAGAAATGCCCTGTAGGTTTTTTATGCTTGAAAACAGTTTTGAAAATGGTTTGGCTCAATTACTTGCGAATTTCTCCATTTAGTGGGTCAGTTATCCTGGAACTCAAGGTTCTGTTCGTAGGTGCTCCCTAATTTTAACATCCATCTAAGGCCCAAAGCAGTAAACACACCAAAAACAATTTGATTCCCAAGACAGCATCACGTGACGAGGTGTGAATAATTTGTCTCGAGATTCTACCTTTCAGCACTACAGTCACACCACTGTATTTTGAGGAACTACAGTAGTACAACTGTGATTAGAGTCGTGCGACTCTAATATTATAGTCGCGTGACCGTAGTGAACAATGCTCGACAGTGGTTTTCTTTATTTTCTAAAATCATTTGTTTCAATCGATTTTGATGATTTCTAGAGATTCTGAAAATCCGAGGGTTCGCTAACACTGAACCGAGGATCCGATTTTGGATCTAACAACCGTGAATTCCAAGAATAGAAACCAACAAAACCCTAAATCTCACATTCGCCTTTTTGGAAATCCGAAAACCACAATTTTAGAGTGTATGGATGTGATTCGACCGAATTGAATCATGAAAAGTCATTTAAAATGGGAAAATTGGCCATATTTGGGCGCATTGGGGCATTTCGGGCTTCTACCCAAAAGAATACAGTCATGTGACTATTGCACAGTGACGCAACTCTATTCCGATAACTACAGTTGTGCAACCGTAACTAGAGTCGTGCGACTGTAGCTAGAGTCAGACGACTGTAGTTACACAAAAAGCTTTCCGAATAATTGTTTAAACATAAAAACACAACCACAAATCACTGCAAATCGAGTTTTAAGGCCTCTCAGAGTTTACCTTTTTGATATTCTAGTGTGTTCAACGACCGAAATTGGATTCGGATGTGGGAATCCGCTTAGAACCTCATGAACGTCCCAAAATCCTCGAATACATGTCTTGAATTGATTTGAACAACCCGAAAATGACCCGAGCAAGTGATGAAGTGACCAGAAACGTATTCTCAATATATTTCCCTAGTGTTTTAATCCCTTTTTCTCTCTTTTGTATTGGTTTTTTTTTGTTATTTTTTGTATTTTTCCTTACTTTCTCCCATTTTCTCTCTCTAAACCTATTTTCTCTCACTAGGATTCTCTCCAGCCTCTCCAATTGATCTCCTTCTTTTTGTTTTTGTTTCTGTCTCTCTTTTCTATGTTTTCCCTACTCCACGTACTTAATTCAAGGAGCTAAAATCGGAGTCAAAGATAAAGTTATGACCCATTTAGGAAATTGCTGGGTCAAAGACTAGAGTCGCACGACTCTAACTATAGTCGTATGACTGTAGTAACTATAGTCGTACGACTATAGTTACTACAGTCGCACGATTATAGTTGTGAAACTATAGACACACGGCTTCAAATAGAGCTCACATGCTTTAAGTATAGCCTACACTCACACCTAAGCTTCCTAATCACTCGACGGACCTTTCTCGGGGTTTCGGATCGAGGAATCTTTTGAATTTTGGGTCATTTGAGAACATTCCAGACATTATTCCGCTTATTTTCAAATCCAATTCATGTTCATCTGTCTAACAAGTAATAAAGGGTTTTCATCATAGAGGTCAGGAAAAACCCGTGTTCACACTCAGCTTCTGAATTTCATCCCTTAAACCGCGATAATCATTAGTTCTATGCCCCTTAGTCACATGATAACTACAAAAATTATCTTTATTAGCCTTAGCCAGCGGGACATACAGCTTCACACTTTGCAACAAACCTAGCTTCTTACACTTGGTGGAAATCTTGCCAAGGTTGTCAGACAATGGAAAGATACCCCTTAGGTTAGCTTGAGTAGCTAAGGTTTGGGCTATGGCCGCTACCTCAACTTGTTTAATGGTAACAGGAGGTTGCACAATCATACCACCAAAGATGGCTGGAGTTAAAGAAGAACTACTAGTATTGTTGTTCTTATAACCCGACTTGTAAGTTTGGCGTCCCCGTACCCACTGCTGTTCTACTTATTCTCAATCATACTTCTCGATCTTCTTCCCCGTTGCAAGCGCCGGGTTTTTCCGACCTCTATAATGAGAATTCCTGTGTTACCTATGGAGCGAACAGACTTGAATCGGACTTGAAAACACCCGAAATGTCACCCGAAGTATCTTAAACGTCCTGAAAACCAAGCTACCCGCGATCTAAAATCCTCGAAAAGGTATCCCGAGCGGTTTCTAGGGTTTAGGGTGCGCGTTTGATTTTCAAAATTTTGCCCTGGCTCTAGTTTTCAAACTAGAGCCGTACGGCTCTAATGGGTGAGCCAAGTTGCTCTGCAAAGCAGAGCAACTTGGCTCAATAGAAGGAGTTGTTGGGCACAAAATCAGAAAAGTAAGGCGGCCATTTAATGTTGAAATGATATGTGAGAGGAGAGTATATAAAGAGAAAAATCAAATCAAAAGAACGGGGGGTCTTGAGCAGAGAAAAAAAAATTTCCAAGAAAACAGATAGAAATAGAGGTAGAGAAAGGGAGAAAGAGAGGCCGAGACATAAGGCAAGAAGAGAACCCAAAAACACAGAAGCTAAGACCCAAAATCAATCCCCAAACATTGGTGCAAGTTGCTTAACCTTTGCTTATTGATTCGAGATCGTTCCGGATTTATTTCGGATTGTTCCAAATAGTTCCGGTTCTTAGCCGGTTGAGTTCCCATGACACATTCCAAGCTTTCAATCCATTTCTTGACATTCAAAGCACTAAAACAACACCAAGGTAAACTCTGACAGGCCTTAAACTTGTGTGCATTGTCTTTTTGTGTGTTTTCTTCATTTTTTGCAACTTTCGGAAACCGAATTGCCCGAATAGAGCCAGGCAGCTACATTCTTCATGAACACAGCTACACGGCTATGTTCATGATGAATAGAGCCGGGCGGCTCCAGTGCTAGAGCCGCTTGGCTCTATTTTATAGGGACAGACTCCCGTTTTGTCCCGATCGACAGAAATAAGTCCGTGTTCCATTTTGCACATTCTGTTGTGATCATTTTCATCCCAAATCCATCCATATGTCATTTGATTTTGGTTTTTGGATTTTTGTACATACGAATATTAGTGTTTTTGGTTTTCCCGGGGTTTTATTTTTTGAGTTTCGGGGTTGTTTTATCTGAATCGGATCCGTAGTTCAGCATTAGCGGACCCTCGAACCATATAAATCACCAGAAAATATTGAAAACGAGCAAAATAGTAGTTTCCACAAATGTTTGTGGTGTGTTTATTGCATTTTGGACCCTAGATGCATTGTGTATTTAGGAACCCACAGGAACGGAACCCTAGGTTCTGGGATAACAGACCCACAAAAAATGAAAATTTGCATGTAACCGAGCCAAATGTTTTCCAAAAATTGATGTTCCAGCACAAAAATTACAGGGCATTTCAAAAAAAAAGTTTTCCTGGTCTAACCGGTCCCACCGGTCGGGTCGACCTGGTTACCCCCTAAATGCATGCCCCCGTTTCCTAAAACCTCAATTCTGTCCTATTTGAGTCCTATCTGTGTGTGTAACATAAACTATGCTAACCAATTTGTCCTGCAGGATCTATTTTTATTTTTATCATTTTTATTGTAATTAATAGATTATTATCGTGTAAATTACGCGGTTGTAACTTTTTAGATCCTCGTGTACTTAGGCGATTGTAAAGTGAGGACGAGAGTTTTTATCTTTTATTCGATTAGGTTGTCTAATCGGCCTCTATTATTTTTTTGTATATTTTTGGATGTATACTTTATTTTTCTCCAATTTATTTTCTGCATTTTGCTTTAGCATCGGCTGATTTAAAATAAACAAATCGGGGTTAGAGAAAGATAATAAAGCGAATTAAATATGGTAATATAAACTTTAAAGTGAAAGCAAGCTAGAGGTTAAGTAAGTCACTTGCCCGAACCCTAAATCTCTAAATTAGGTACTGTAGTCTACCCTCAGTAGGGAGTTGTACCGGAATTCCCGGATGAGCTGATCCAGGTGGCGACTCTGTCACTAATCTCAGGATTTAAGTCTCGAGGTCTTTAAGTTAGAATGGGAAAATGTTTTCTATAAAAGGATTTTCAAATCAAATCAATGGTTTTTCCTAACTCAAGATAAACAAAGCCCATCTTACCAAAACCAAAAGGAACGAAAACACCCGGTTCGCTTTTCCGCATTCCATTCTTTGTAAAAAGGTCGTCTGCTCACAGTGGCGACTCTGCTGGAGATAAAGTGGTTTCTTAAAAAAGTTTTCATAAAAACTTAAGGAACTTAGGCAACTACAAAAATATAACCTCGCTTGCAGTCACTTCACTAGTTCATATTACCATATTTATTTGCACCTTGCATGTCATGACATTTTCTTCTTCCTAATCCCTCCAACACACTTATCAGCCCCGGTTTACCTAAGAAGGTGGACTACATCTTTTGCCGAGATTGGAGACACCCGACGGGGTAAACCACTCATAGCACCGCATGACCTTACATCGTGTTCTACAGTGGGGAAGTGTAAATTCGCTATGGGAACCTATATGTCCCTTGGTTTTGACTTTGGCCCACATGTAATGGCTTAGCAACTTCCCCTAGGATTACCAAAACTTAAATTCAAAAATGAACATTGAGTGTGCTCCTTTGGTATCCCCAGTTGATGCCAAAGAGACCCAACACCTTGGAAGAATGCAAGACCCATTGAAAGGAGAAATAAGGATGGAAGGAAGCGCATATTTTTGCGTGTGCTAATGTTTGTTCTATGGTGTTTCCTATTTAACTTTTCACGAAGCATCAAACATGCATAGCTTACGGTGCCATTCTAATCACATCTTTATGCAGGCATTTTCAAACATCGACATATGTGTGACACTAATCACATGTTCGTGCAACCATGACATTTTATTCGTTTGCCATTTACATCTCGCGTGCGACATTTTCATGAAGCATACACAACATCATTCCGTGTGTCATGTATTTTAACCACATTTTCATGCAGCCACTTACACTTTTGCGTGACATGCACATCCATATCATTTAAGTGTGCCCTTCACGATCATTTCATTCCATAACATATCGGGTACCCAAAAACTACCCGTGTTTCGCCCGTGCATCGGATTGCACTCGACCATTTCACGAATATCATACCATTCAATAGTAGACAGCAATGGTCCTAGATTTATTTCCATGTGACAATTCACATGATGTCATCATATGACATCATGTTCATTCATCATAGGTGTTCCGGTGACGCTAAGTCCTGTTCGTGCATTACGGTTCACATCAGACCGTTTCATAACATCGTGAAATCATTCAAGGTACTCCCCAAGTTCCAGATTAGTACACATATAGGGGCATTCCATAACATTATCAAAATCATGCAAAGTGTTCCATGAACGCCGAATCTACGTCTGTGTCCCCGGTTACACGTGACTTTTTTGTAACGCCACTTCATATCACATTGCTTTAAAAGCATCAGAACTCTGTCTGTGGAACAGTCCCCACGCGACCATTTCACTTCATGACATTGACCTACAAAGCGTCGAAACTCTACCCGTCATCTCACTACAAGTCATTAGGTGCCCCAAAGGCGTCGAACCTCTGTCCTTGTGGTGGCTCCCATGAGACATTTTTGCATTATTTTGCGTAGCATTAGGCACTCTTGGGACATCCCAAACGAAAGAAATTCAAACATGCAAAGATCATCCTCATTTTCATTTCCATTCATGAAGCATCATCCAAGTATCATTCTCTATGGCATCACATCATTCATCTATGATCCCTAACTCTCCACTTATGATGTAAGACCATACATGCATGAGACTAGAAAATACCAAAGCTCCATACAGATAGTTCACAGAGTAAGCTGGATTGACCAAGGATAAGGTCTCAGGCTTTGAGGGCTGTTGGGGAACAGAGAGCAGTAGAAATTGACAGTGATTCTGATTCCGTGGAGGAAGTAGAGATGGCTAATCAAACACCAAGTCTTGTTGATGCCCTGAAGGGCTTCCTAAGATCTTAGGATTTCTGTGACATGCTAAAAGAAGAGATCCGGGCTGTCGTAAGAGAAGCTGGGGAAATCGGGACCAGTACACTTGGGAAGGAAAAGGTAGATGAGTATTCTCAATTTTGGGCTGATGTCTCAGCCAGCGTAGAGAAGCTGCAAGAGATGGAGGCAGCTATGGAAAAGAAGATGAAGGCAAAATACTCTGAGTTGGATGAAGTAGTTGCTGACTTGAAGAAAGGGGCCAACATCAGCCTGGGCTCCGAGACAGGAGTGAATGTCGATGCAATGATCAACAAGGGCATTGAGACCTTCCCCATTAGGTTTCAAGTGCCTAAGGTACCTTCCTACAAGGGGATTGGCTCACCGGAGGCCCATGTGAACCTTTATGTCAGAATCATGCTGACGGCAGGTGCAACCAAGCAGCAGCTAGTTAATTTCTTTCTGGCCGCACTCGAGGGAGGCACACTGGGCTGGTATAATTCTTTATCCAAAGATGTGCAATCAGATTGGGAGGCCTTGTTAGCATCCTTCATCAAATACTACAGCTTCAACACCAAGATCCAAGTGAAGCTGTATGACCTGGAAAGGGTTAAACAACAACAGAATGAATCCTTTGATGCCTATTACCAGAGATGGATGAAACAAAATGATTCTGCTGAAGAACCGCCCTAACGAGGATGAGCTTATTCAGAAGTTGATTGGTGGCAATAGGGACATCTTCAGAAACAATATAAAATTTCACTCCTTTAGTGAGCTCAGTGAAGTGTAACGCATGGCCATGAAAATTGAGAGGGATGAAGAGGAAAAGGCAGCAAGCCATAGGGGCAACAGAGGCTTCGAGTATAGTGTCGGGTATTGGTCGACTACTATAACTGGATCAGGCAGCAGATCTAGTTCTAGCCCTATAGGCAAAAGGAGGCAACTCTCAGAAGAAAAGCCAGCTGTAATCGTCATGGTGTCCCAGTAGTAGGGCTGCCAAGGTGGAAATTTGCAAACTCGAGGCCTGTCCCCTTGGACTCTTTCTTTGGCCAAGATTTTTATGAAATGTAGGAACAACAACCAATTGAATTCTCTGAAGTCGTTTGAAAAGCCGGCTTGTTAGAGATTGTGCCCTAAGCCAATGTTGGATTATGTAAACAATCTTCTTAAGTCATTAATAAAGACTTATTTTATCATATATATTTGTATGTTAGTATTTATGATAATGTATCCATGAATTAATTGTGTAATTCTAAATTTCCCTAGTCGATTGTTATTATGGGAATAATAACAAACTAAGACTAGTGTGAGTGATAATGGATATTCATAAGATGAATATAGTGTATACAGATACAGATTATACTCACGGGCAATGTGTTAGAGAACATGTTGCTGGAGACCCACTATAAGATCAAGTTCATGGTCACGTGTCACAACTGATCTTGATTATAGTAGTGTCATCAGCTGATTCCTTTGACCTGAGGTCACCATGGATTCTGGGATGAACTCATGTTGTGCTTTGACGCAGTCAAACGCTGCTTGTAACAGAGTAGTTATAAAGGCTGTGGTTGGGTGCAATGTGACTCATGCTTAGGGATGTGAGTGACAGATATGGGATTTTGTCCCTCTCTAACAAGAGAGCGATATCACTGGGCCCCTCGATAAGTAAGACTGTTAAATGCATGGCCGTGCTCAAATAATTGATAAGAGTATCAATTGATTTGTCTGAACAGTTTACTTTGAGATCGAGAAAGCATATGATTAATTATATAAGATTGACAAGTGTACCATGTCTTATAATTAATCTTGATATCAAAGAGACAAAAGGGAATATGACATTCTATAAATAGGTATTGGATCATTCCAATCATATTAATTGGGTAGTCGTAATGGCTTGCTAGAGTCCGCTTGTGACCTATAAGGACATTATGGTAATTTCCTTATTGCCAATTAATATGATCCTATGGGGTCACACACAAGAGCAAAATGAAGTTCATCTTATCGGGTATAAATTATTATTGGATAATAAATTTATGAATGAGAAAGAGAATAAATATATATAGTGATATATATTTATGTATGTATATATAAATATTAATGTGATTAATATTGCATAAAGTATGCTACATATTATAATTAAATTATATGGAGATATAATTAATTATAATATTATATATACATATATGTATTATGGAGAATTGATTTGATTTAATGTTAATTGAGAATTAATATTAAATTGTGTGGGTTAATATATAATTATAACTAATAGGTGTATTAGGTTATAATTATAATTAACTATTTAGGTTAATTATTTAAGGAAACAATTGACCTAAACCTAACACAACTCTACACTCATAATACTAGAAGAATTCGGCCACCACAAGGTAATAGGGGGCCAGCCGAAATTCTCCCTTTGAAGCCAAAGAAAATTTTGATTTTCTGCCTCTCTCTCAATTCGAGGAAACCGTTTCTTCTATCCCGGCGCTAGCACGCGGTGGACGTATTGCTCCGTGTGGATCAACCGTAGAGGGAAGCAATTTTGGTTCCTATTGATTCAACCTTCAAAGAATTAAGGTAATTCTTTAACCCTCTTTCCAATTCAATGCAATATACATGGATCCTTGGCGGGGATTAATCCGTTTTCTTTCCGCTGCGTATTTTGTTTTGGCGATTAATTCCCTTCAGTGGTATCAGAGCCACTTGTATTTTGATTGAATTGGATTTATGTTTTGATTGGATCAAAATTGCATGTTAGGGTTTGTATGATATTGATTGGATCAAAATTGTTGTTAGGAGTTTGTATGTTTTATTTAGGGTTCTATGTTATTGTGAATAACAAAATAAAATTTTGATTTTGTTGATTAATCATTGTGAATGATTTTATGTTAATGATTTGGAATGTTTAAGGGGTTTTTGGAATCATGAATTTGATTCATGGGTTTTTATTGAAATTGTTTCAATTCAATTTAATTAAAAAAATAAAAAATAAAAAATAAAACTGTTACTGTTCGTATTCTGGGCATAATGCCCAGAATACTTTTTTGGCCAACTAATTGCAATTGCAATTTGCAATTGCAGTTTGCAATTGCAATTTGCAATTGCACATGCTGCGTAAGCAGCATGCTGCTTACGCAGCATGGGCCGCGCACAGTATTGGATACTGTAGTGCGCGGCCCGTCGAGCCTACTGTCCGACAGTTTTAACCCCTTTTTCGTTTTAAGTGTGGAAAATTGTTTTCTGCATATTTACGAATTTTTCCAAATTAATTAATTCTAAATACAATGTGATTGTATTTTACCATTTTGAACCCTAAATATTTTTAGATATAAAATTATTGTTGATAATTTTATGCATGGTGTTATGGTATGGTTTTGGACCTCGTGGATGCTTTATTTTATTTATTATGGTTTTATATAAATACGACCTGCAAGTCGTTTGTATTTATGTAAATTTTAATTTTAATTTTACTAGATAAATTGTATAGGATGCAATTTATGATATGTAAAATTTATTTTACTAGAAAAATTGTATAGGTTGCAATTTTTTTTGTAAAATATAAATCCATGAGATGGTGCTTAGAAGCAAAGACGTGGAGGCGGATCCAAGAGGCGGTGCAATGACCATGTGATGGATGCTACCACCTAGGATATGACCTTGTTGATTTTCATATTGGCCTATGAAAATCAATGTAGATTTAAACCATACCATAACACGGTTCGAGTCATATGCATGCTTTATTTTATTTAGATGCCATGTGATGCCATGCTAGATATTCTATATGCATGCTAGACAATTGTATGCCATAAGATGCCATGCTAATTAATATTAACAAAAGTATGATTAATATTAATGCCATGAAATTGTATATGACACAATTAACTCACAGGATTTAATAAACCCTAAATAAACTTATGAAGTTTATATTTGCCACCCAATTACGTATAACACTAGTCAAGTACTATGTTCGCATCATGGTAGCCACGCCAAAGCGGGTACGCATGTTGTGACCTTAGCGAAGTGATAATATGAGAAATGGTGATTCTCATTGTGTTGTAATTGGTTTAACAAGGGTTAATCAAAATGGTGCTTTGAACCCGAGGCAAAGATGAGATGAGTAACATGCAAATTAAATATGATATATGATATCATGCATCTCATAAATTAAAAGAGTTACATAATGATGTAATTGACATGGTGATGTCTACCGAAATTGTATTTAATCATAGGGACATGCCAAAGCAGTGCTATGGTTAAGTATGGATTTTGGGTCTTTTACCCACTTAAATATTTTAAAGGGTTTTATAATTTTAGTGGGAGTTTAATTCTCTTATGTAATTAACTTTGCATATATTTTTTTTTTTTTTCTGTTGTAGATAAATGGCCAACACAAGCAATCCCGGTTCTATTCGATCTATCCTTGAGAAGGAAAAACTGAACGGAACCAATTACCTAGATTGGTATCGCAACTTGAGAATTGTTCTCAAGCAAGAGCGAAAGCTGTATGTTCTGGATGGGCCTTTGCCCGCTAACCCTCCACCCACCACAGCTTCAAGAGCTGAAAAGGATGCTTTTCACAAGCATCAAAACGATCAGATTGATGTACAATGCCTGATGCTCGCATCAATGATTCCGGAACTTCAGAAGGATCTGGAAACATTTGAGGCATATGAGATGTCTCAAGAGCTTAAGGAAATGTTCCAAAAGCAAGCGAGAAGGGAAAGGTATGAGACCTTGAGATCTTTGGTTGGGTGCAAGATGACCGAAGGGAGTTCGGTTAGTGCCCATGTTCTGAAGATGAAAGGGTACATTGATCAGTTGGAGAGGCTTGGTTCGCCACTCAGACCTGAGTTGGCAACGGATTTGATCCTTAATTCTCTTCCCGAGAGTTACTCCCATTTTGTCATGAATTATCACATGAATGATATGGACAAAACGGTCAGCGAACTGCATGGGATGCTGAAAAACGCTGAAGTAACGATAAAAGAGAAGCCAAGCTCCAAAGGGATCCATATGGTGCAAAAGGGTAGGATCCAGAAGAAGAAGGGTAAAGCAAACAAACCCAAAGAGTTTGGGAAGGATGCAAAGAAGCCCAAAGCTGTTACCAAGGCAAAGCCTCCAAAGGAAGGCACATGCCATTTCTGCAATCAGCCTGGTCATTGGCGCAGAAATTGCAAGCTTTATTTGGAGGACTTGAGGAAGAAGAGAGGCGGTGAGACCGCTAATCAAGGTATTTATGTTATTGAAATATTTCATTCTACTTCTGTTTCTACTTCGTGGGTATTAGATACCGGTTGTGGTTCTCACATTTGTATGAATGTGCAGGGGCTTAAAGGAAGTAGAAAGCTCAAGAAGGGCGAGGTAGAATTCCATGTGGCGAATGGAGCTAAAGTTGCTGCTTATGAAGTCGGTCGCTACGAGCTCAAGTTGCCAAGTGGACTTGTTCTTTCTTTGAATAATTGTTATTTTGTTCCTAATTTGTCTAGGAACATCATTTCTATTTCATGTTTGGATAAGGAAGGATTTAAATGTGTTATTGAGAATAATCACTTATTGCTTTTCAATAAAGACTTGTTTTATGCAAATGCGGATTTACATGATGGTCTTTATTTGTTGAACCTTAGTGAAGGTTATAATGAGCACGTATATAACATAAATACCAAAAGGATAAGAACAAATGTTGTGAATCCTACTTATCTCTGGCACTGTCGTCTAGGACACATTAATGAGAAACGCATTTCAAAACTCCATAAAGATGGAATTTTGGGTCTAGATGTTTTTGAAACATATGACACTTGTGAGTCTTGTTTAATGGGTAAGATGACCAAGAGTCCCTTTACTGGTCACAGTGAAAGGGCTAGTGACTTATTAGAACTCATACATACAGATGTATGTGGGCCTATGAGCACAACTGCTAGAGGTGGTTTTCAATACTTCATTACGTTTACTGATGATTTCAGTAGATATGGTTATCTATATCTAATGAAGCATAAGTCGGAATCCTTTGAAATGTTCAAAGCCTTCCAAAATGAAGTACAAAACCAACTTGGCAAGACAATTAAAGCACTTAGATCTGATCGAGGTGGTGAATATTTGAGCCAAGACTTTGACGATCATCTTAGGAAGTGTGGGATTGTCTCACAACTAACTCCTCCTGGTACACCACAGTGGAATGGTGTGTCTGAGAGGAGGAACCGTACTTTATTGGATATGGTTCGGTCGATGATGAGTCAAACAAATCTTCCTCTATCCTTTTGGGGATATGCACTTGAAACAGCGGCATTCACACTGAACCGAGTTCCATCAAAAGCAGTTGAAAAGACACCATATGAGATATGGGTTGGTAAGAGACCAAATTTGTCTTTTCTCAAGATTTGGGGTTGCGAAGCTTATGTGAAATACTTGATTTCAGATAAGTTAGCACCAAAATCTGTGAAGTGCAATTTTGTTGGTTATCCAAAAGAAACGAAAGGTTATTTCTTTTACAATCCTAGTGAAAACAAAGTGTTTGTTGCTAGGAATGGTACATTCCTGGAAAAAGAGTTTATTTCCAAAGGAATCAGTGGGAGTAAAGTACACCTACAAGAAAATATGGATAACCAAGTTGAAAGTGAGTTTCAAATGGAACAATCTGATTCACAAGAAGTTGTTGAGTCAGAACCGATAACACAAGTCCAACGTAGATCAAGTAGAGTTCGTCATGAGCCCGAGAGATATGGATTTCTCGTCACGAACGAAAATGATCTGATTCTGTTAGAAGAGAATGAACCTTCCACGTACATGGAAGCTGTCTCTAATTCAGAATCTGAAAAATGGCTTGATGCTATGAAGTCAGAAATTCAATCCATGGACGACAACAAAGTATGGACTTTGGTTGATCTCCCAAAGGGTGCTAAAGCAATAGGGCACAAATGGGTTTTCAAGTTGAAAACGGACATGGATGGGAATATTCAGACTTATAAAGCAAGGTTAGTGGCAAAGGGTTACCGACAAGTTCATGGTATAGACTATGACGAAACCTTTTCGCCAGTAGCTATGATCAAGTCCATCAGAATTCTTGTTGCCATAGCAGCATATTATGACTATGAAATATGGCAAATGGATGTCAAAACAGCTTTCCTAAATGGAAACCTTGTTGAGGATGTGTACATGACACAGCCTGAAGGTTTTGTCGACCCAAAGAATCCTGATAAAGTATGCAAGCTTCAAAAGGCCATTTATGGTTTGAAGCAAGCATCAAGAAGTTGGAATCATTGTTTTGATGAATCAGTCAAAAAGTTTGGCTTCATCAAAATCGAAGATGAGCCTTGTGTGTACAAGAAGTTCAGTGGGAGTAATATAGTTTTCCTAGTTCTATATGTCGATGACATATTGTTAATAGGAAATCACATTCCTACCTTGCAAGAAGTAAAATCTTGGCTAGGAAAGTGTTTTTCTATGAAAGACTTGGGTGAGGCAGCCTACATTCTTGGAATAAAGATCTATAGAGATAGATCTAAGAGATTGATAGGTTTGAGCCAGAGTACATACATTGACAAAATACTGAAAAGGTTCAGTATGGATCAATCAAAGAAAGGAAATGTTCCTATTGGGCAAGGGATAAAGCTTAGTCGTAAGCAATGTCCTGTGACAGTTGAAGAACGTCAACGCATGGATAAGATTCCTTATGCGTCAGCTATAGGATCTATCATGTATGCCATGGTATGTACTCGGCCAGATGTCTCTTTTGCTTTGAGCATGACAAGTAGATATCAGTCTGATCCAGGTGATAGTCACTGGACTGCTGTCAAGAGTATTCTTAAGTACTTGAGAAGAACTAAAGATACATTCTTGATATATGGAGGCTCGGACGAAGATCTTGTTGTAAATGGTTACACGGATGCAAGTTTCCAAACTGATCAAGATCAGATGCAGTCACAGTCTGGGTATGTGTTCATTCTGAATGGAGGTGCGATAAGTTGGAAGAGTTCTAAGCAAAGCACGATAGCTGCATCTACAACAGAAGCCGAGTATATTGCTGCATCAGATGCAGCCCAAGAGGCTGTTTGGATCAAGAAGTTCATCGAAGAACTTGGTGTCGTTCCTAGCATAGTGAATCCTGTGAGCCTCTTGTGTGACAACAATGGGGCAATATCACTTGCTAAGGAACCTAGTGTGTCACAGAAATCCAAACATATACTTCGGCGTTTTCACTACATAAGAGAAGTCATCTCAAGAGGAGATGTGAAGATATGCAAAGTTGCGTCTGAAGACAATGTTGCCGATCCACTAACAAAAGCTCTTTCACAAGCTGTACATGATGGTCATACTAGGTCCATGGGTATTAGATACATTTGAAGATTGGACTTAGGGCAAGTGGGAGATTGTTAGAGATTGTGCCCTAAGCCAATGTTGGATTATGTAAACAATCTTCTTAAGTCATTAATAAAGACTTATTTTATCATATATATTTGTATGTTAGTATTTATGATAATGTATCCATGAATTAATTGTGTAATTCTAAATTTCCCTAGTCGATTGTTATTATGGGAATAATAACAAACTAAGACTAGTGTGAGTGATAATGGATATTCATAAGATGAATATAGTGTATACAGATACAGATTATACTCACGGGCAATGTGTTAGAGAACATGTTGCTGGAGACCCACTATAAGATCAAGTTCATGGTCACGTGTCACAACTGATCTTGATTATAGTAGTGTCATCAGCTGATTCCTTTGACCTGAGGTCACCATGGATTCCGGGATGAACTCATGTTGTGCTTTGACGCAGTCAAACGCTGCTTGTAACAGAGTAGTTATAAAGGCTGTGGTTGGGTGCAATGTGACTCATGCTTAGGGATGTGAGTGACAGATATGGGATTTTGTCCCTCTCTAACAAGAGAGCGATATCACTGGGCCCCTCGATAAGTAAGACTGTTAAATGCATGGCCGTGCTCAAATAATTGATAAGAGTATCAATTGATTTGTCTGAACAGTTTACTTTGAGATCGAGAAAGCATATGATTAATTATATAAGATTGACAAGTGTACCATGTCTTATAATTAATCTTGATATCAAAGAGACAAAAGGGAATATGACATTCTATAAATAGGTATTGGATCATTCCAATCATATTAATTGGGTAGTCGTAATGGCTTGCTAGAGTCCGCTTGTGACCTATAAGGACATTATGGTAATTTCCTTATTGCCAATTAATATGATCCTATGGGGTCACACACAAGAGCAAAATGAAGTTCATCTTATCGGGTATAAATTATTATTGGATAATAAATTTATGAATGAGAAAGAGAATAAATATATATAGTGATATATATTTATGTATGTATATATAAATATTAATGTGATTAATATTGCATAAAGTATGCTACATATTATAATTAAATTATATGGAGATATAATTAATTATAATATTATATATACATATATGTATTATGGAGAATTGATTTGATTTAATGTTAATTGAGAATTAATATTAAATTGTGTGGGTTAATATATAATTATAACTAATAGGTGTATTAGGTTATAATTATAATTAACTATTTAGGTTAATTATTTAAGGAAACAATTGACCTAAACCTAACACAACTCTACACTCATAATACTAGAAGAATTCGGCCACCACAAGGTAATAGGGGGCCAGCCGAAATTCTCCCTTTGAAGCCAAAGAAAATTTTGATTTTCTGCCTCTCTCTCAATTCGAGGAAACCGTTTCTTCTATCCTGGCGCTAGCACGCGGTGGACGTATTGCTCCGTGTGGATCAACCGTAGAGGGAAGCAATTTTGGTTCCTATTGATTCAACCTTCAAAGAATTAAGGTAATTCTTTAACCCTCTTTCCAATTCAATGCAATATACATGGATCCTTGGCGGGGATTAATCCGTTTTCTTTCCGCTGCGTATTTTGTTTTGGCGATTAATTCCCTTCACGGCTAAGACCGACAAGGGAAATTTCTGTTCCTATCATGTGACAGTGGGGCACCATACGAATGACTACATGCAATTACTGAGGGCTGTCCGACAATTGATCGCTGAAGGAAAGATTATAGAACCACCTTTGAAGCCCAGTGTTCAGAACAATCCACAGCTGATAGTAATCAATAAAATGACTTATTTGGAGCTGATTGGAGTTGAACAAGAACTACCATCATTGTTGTTCTTGTGACTCGAGGAGTAAGTTTGGCCTCCCTAATACCACTGTTGTTCTGCTTGTTCTCAATCTCATACTTCTCGAACTTCTTCCCCATGTCGAACACATCGATATAGTCATCGAACTTCAAATATTTCATGTTGTCACGGTGCACATCAAAGCTGTTGTGAGCACGGGTTTTTTCCTAACCTCAGTGATGAAAGCTATTATTACCTTTTTCACGGATAAACGTGAGGCGGGTTTGGAGCGACTAGAATGGTGCCAAAGATATCCCGGATGACCCGAATGTGTGTGACAAGTCTTGGTACAGAACCCCGAAGAAGGTCGAGTGAGCATTTGAAAGAACCGAAGAGAAAAGGGGAAAAATAAAAAATAGGCTAATCTGGTTACTATAGCTGCACGGGTGTAGTCCACTACAGCCGTGTGGCTGTAATCACCTGATTTCCTTTTTTGACACCAATCAGCCTTTAATTCGGATTTCTCAATCTAAGTGGGAGATATAAAATCATAATAACGGGATTAAGGTTCACAACAGAGACACAAAACATACAGAATATAGAGAATTGAAAGAAAACACAGCCACACTTAGAGTTCTTGGAAGAAAAAGGTTGAAATAAAGTGTTTTAATCCAAAAATAATCAAAAAAACTTAATAAAATCTTTAGAAACAATCATAATTTTGAGAGAACTAGTTTTCTAGAGGTGTTTCTAGACTATAATCATTCATTCGATTTCATTCGAGGTTCCGCTCAGGCTTCAGAGATCGCATACGCTTTTGGTTTGTTCATGATTGCAAGGCATTTCCCGGCATCCGAATCCATCCCTGGTGGTCCAAAACACTGGAAGACCAACAAGGTATATTCTGAGAGGTCTTAAAAATCCTTTTTAATTCATTATGGGTGCTATTTATTCGTGTTTTTGAGTTTTTTGCGATTTTGAAAGCGATTCCGGTTACAGCCGCTCCACCTGATGATTACAGCTGCGTGGCTGTAACCTATAGGGGCACAGCTGTAATCTCCTGGGTAGAAGCTCCAAATGCCCTAAATCGACCGATAACGCTTCTGTTTTCAAATCAAATGTGCTTTTCATGTTTATTATCGGTCCAATTACATCCATGCATGTTTAGATTCGTGGTTTTCTAATTTTTGATTGATGGATGTAGTTTGAAGTTTGGTGATTTCGAGCTGTTAGGGATTTTCGGACTCATTTTGATCTGGTTCGGATCTGTTTTGTTGAATTTCGTGTGTTCCCAGAAATCCCAGATTACCCGAAACCACTAAATTTGTAAAACGATTTTCAAAAACAAGAAAAGAAAACCAAAATCCAGTCTGGAGCATTATAGCCGCCCGTTTGTAGGTGTTAAAGCCGCGCGGCTGTAGTCCGAGAAATAGAATTACAGTTTTGCCCTTTTGGGCTTGTAACTTGTAATTTTGCCTCTCCTTCCCATTCAAAATGGATTTTTGGCATGTTTACACTTTTGGACCTTAGATGGATGTCTAATTTAGTCCCACTCACGAATGGGACCCCTAGATCCCTGGATATCCGGCCTGTTAAAAGTTGGAAAATACATGTAAAATGAGCCAAATTGTTTTCAAAATTGGTTTTTCATCCACAAAATGTACAGGCGTTTCAATAAAATATTATCCAGGTCTAATCGAGCAATCATCCGGACTACTCGGTTATCCCCCCCATTTATGATCCCGTTTCCCAAAATACCCCTATTCTGTCCTACATGAGTCCTTAATGTGTTTTATTTATTTGTGCTAACCGTATTTGGATGCAGCTTTTATTTTTCCTTATTTTTTATTATTGGATGTATTTTATAGATTATCTCGTGTATCTAGGCGATTATACTTTTTAGATTATCGTGTATTATAGGCGATTGGAATGGTGAGGATGAGAGCTTTTTCTTTTTATGGGTTGTATAATTTGGCCTCTACTTTACTTTTCCTGCACTTTATTTTGGATTTATATTTATGTCATGTGTATGAGCATTAACTAAAAATAAAAAGAAGATAAAATGAGTAGAACTAAGTGGATGTTATGTTATATTATGAAATAATAATTGAAAATAAGTGAGGATTAGTAGATGTGTTGCCCGAACCTTGAATCTCTGGATTAGGTACTATGTCTACACTTGGTAGGGAGCTGTATCGGAATTTCCCAGATGAACTAATTTTGGTGGCGAATCTGTATCTAATCACGAAATTTAGGTTTCGAGATCTTTAAGTTTAAATTAGGATTTTCTAAAACCTATTTTCCAAAATTCACACTTACAATTAAGTTTTCAAGATCTTTAAGGGTTTTTCCAATAAAATGAAAGGCTTTCTTAAAGAAGATTAAAACCCATTTTTCAAAACTACAAACACTCATACTCCCCAAAAAAAAAAAAAAGAAAATCTCCGATTCCTGCTTCACCACGTGTTCCGTAAAAAGGTCGTTCGCTCACAGCTGTCATCTATGAGCTTTACCATAAACTCATCTTCATGGGGATAGTTATGCATCAAAATGATCTTGTCCATCCACCGCTGATAGTAATCAGTAAATTACTTATTTGGCTTTTGCCTTATTGCCTCTAGATCTTGGAGCTTTACCTCTAACTATATGTTGAAGCTGTAACACTTTACAATAAGCAATAGAAAGGGCAGGCCAATCTTTCCCTAACTCATTAGACTGGTTGTTGTACCACATAAGAGCACCACCCTCTAGAGTTATGGGGAAGAGATTTATAAGTTGATTAGTAAACAATCCAGCCATAGTCATAACAATGATATACTAATTAATGTGAGCCGACGGAGGTCCCTTTTTGGCATAGGTGATAAGTGTATTTTATATGCTTATATTGCCTTGGTTTATGAGCTTTAGTTGAGTTGTTTTACTCTATTTAAGACGTATTTTACTCCCTTTGTGCTATTTTCCCTGTTAGGAGCTTAAAAAGGAAAAAGGAGCTAAAAGTGCATGAAAAAGGAGCAAAATTGGCTTGGATCAGTCCAGGAGTAGTCTCAAGGCATGACCATGCCTTCTGGGGGCTTAATTTCACCCATGGTATACCAACTATCGACCTTATCACAGTTTGGTATACCAACTTTCATTTTGCACATTGTAGTACCCCAACTATCAGGTGACCTCCCATTGTGGTTTTTTTACCTATGACCCCCGGTTGACCTTGCCATGTCAGCGTGTTGACTAGTGTCAACCTGAAGATGTGGGCCCCACCATAATTGGAATTCCCAAAAATACCCTCCGTTGAAATTGAAACTGAAACTCTCCCTCCTTTTTTTTCCCTCTTCCCAACGTCTGACCGTTTCTCTCTCCTCACTCAACCACACTCTCTCTCCTCCTCATTACCGGCAACCACTCTCTCTCCCTCACTTATTTTCGATCTGAATTCTTCTGCTTTTTCCCCAAAATTTATCTCGCAAACCCTAAAAATCGTCCTTCTGATTTCGTGAATCACCAGTAGAGGAAGTCATCGCGCTCTTGTTCTTCAAGCACAGCATTTGAACTGGTAAGTGAAGGCTTTGAGATTTTTGTCTCTGCTGTTGCTTTGATATTCTCTCTCTACAAACTTCTTTCTTTCTCTCACTCTCTGTTGTTGCTTTGATATTCTCTCTCTACAAACTTCGTTTTTTCTCTCACTCTATGTTGTTGCCTTTATGTGGTTTTTGTGAGCCTGTGTCGTTGCATAAATAGTAGGAAAGAATGCCTAAAATTTTTGGTTTTTATGTATATAATAATAGACCTAACAGTGATGGAATATTTTGGGTTTGTGAATGCAGTGGACCCGGTTGAAAAGTTGATTCTTTTTAGAGCTTTTGGACCAGAACCAACTGTGATCAATGGCTGGGATGGCTTATGGCCCATGTAAGTCTGACTTCTCCTTGTTTGCTCTTTATTTTTGCAATTATTATATTTGTAAATGGTTGTTGGATAGTGATGGTAATGAATTAAATATTTGGTAGAATTGGTGTTGTTTTTGGTTTTGTGTTGTCTGTAATACTTAGCCACATTATACCACATATTTGCAATTGTAATTGATTTTTTTTAATACATCAGAAAATGTGTCATTGGGGATTATGATATTAGATTTGTAATTGATTGGATATTAGATTGGATTATGCAATTTGTTGATTTGTATAAATCTTTTTTTTTTAATCTAATTAGATTTGAATTAATCTTTGTTGAATAGTTTATTGATTTGTGCCAATCTGTGTTTTGATAATAATTGTATGCAATTATACTTGAAATTAAATTTTGAGTACTATCATTGGGTGTTCAAATGCAGATCCGGAGAAGGGCTATTTTGATATTATAATTAGGTAAGATGGGAGATTCAAAGGGGATAGTTATGTAGATGGTGATGTGTACATATGGGAAGCTTGTAATTAGAATGAAGGGTTGGCTTTATATACAATAGACAAAGTGGTTCAGCAAAGGTTAGAGATTAATGGAACTGTCCAATATCTTTGGAAACCATAGGATAAGCCAATTCAGGGATACTTACATTACTTGGGCAATGATGTAGATGTGTATAGGATGGCTTTGGTTGGGGTTGATTGTGGAGAAATTGATCTATATGTTAAGGTTATAGATCCAAAAGAAGTGGATGTTCTACTACATGAACTAGAACCTAGAGGGCAAAGCAGTGTTGTAATTGAAGAAATTATAGAGGAAAATCCACTGTTATAGCTACTGATAGGAAGGGTAAAAGTGAATTAAATGTTGGGGAGACAAGAGGAATCGAATTTCTTGAATATAACACAAGGGAGATAGGGAGTAGCTCAAGGCTGAATGTTGCTGTTGGTGATCTGAATGTTGATGTAAGTGTTGGTGATGTAAATGTAGGTGATGTACATATGGACAGTGGTGTAAATTTTGGTTCTAATAGAGGATTAGAAGCTGATTTTTTATATAATTGTACAAGTGATTTTGTAGATGCATTTTTTCCAACTTTTAATGACATTTCTGCTGTTGATGAAGAAATTGGGGATCATGAGCTTGGTGGTTGTAGCACCCCAATTAATGATAGCAATGTGGATAACACTAGTGTAGAAACTGAGATGGGTGATAATGAGAATGCTGAAGGTGGACAGCAATTGGATGAAGAGGATTTTGTTGATCCTGATTATGTTTTTGAAGATAGTGATGAAGATTTAATGAATGGAATTAATGAAGCTAGGACATCGAATCCATTTACCAGGCAGAGAGCTAGTGAGAACATGGGGAATACTGGTTGTGAAACCGGTATGAGATTTGAGGTGCAGGATGGTTCATCTAAATATGAAGATTCTGATGCACTTCACACAGATGTAAGCTCAGACTCCGAGAATGAAGCAAGGGTTAGATTTCCAGAGTTCAATGCACAAAGGGATTTAGAAGACCCTCAGTTCAGAATTGGCATGCTATTCGATAATGCAGAGGAGTTTAAAGAAGCATGCAGAAACCATGGCATCAATAGCAGATTTCAGATTTGTTTTCCAACCAATACAAAAAAAAGGTCAAGGCAGAGTGCAAATCAAAGCAAGATGATGGGGAAAAATGTCCATGGAGGTGTTATGCTTCAAGGCAAGATCGCCATGATGAAAACAATGTTACCATGCAAGTGAAGAGTGGCCATTTCCAGCACTTATGTTCGAAGGTGCACCGCAACTTCCATATGACATCCAAGTGGATTGCAAAAAGATATTTAGAGGCTTTTAGGAGTGATCCTGACTGGAAGATAAGTGCTTTAATTGATGATATCAGTAGGCACAAAGAGCTGAAGATTGGAAGAATGAAGGCATATCGTGCTAAATGTTTAGCACTTGAAAAGATTAACGGGGATGAAAGAACACAATATGCAAACATTTATAGGTAAACTTTTTATACAATTATCTTTAATTGCATTGTAAGAGTTTACTGTGTTTTTATTAATTGCATTGTACTATTTCACTGAATTGCATTGTCTTGTGTTTTAATTAATTGTATTCTATGTATTTTTAGGTATAGAGCTGAGCTGCTGAGATCAAATCCAGGCAGCACTGTTACTTTTAGATTCAAAGATGGAAGGTTTGTTGGGCTGTATGTATGCCTAAATGCTTTAAAATCAGCATTCAAAGCAGGATGCAGACCTTTCATTGGATTAGATGGCTGCTGGCTTAAAGGCTTGTTTAGAGGGCAACTATTGTCTGCTGTTGGCATTGATCCTAATGACTGCATTTTCCCAATTGCATGGGGAATGGCTGAAACAGAAAGCACAGAGACATGGACTTGGTTCTTGGAGCTGCTAGCAGAAGATTTGGGGATTGACAGCAACAGACATTGGACTTTTATGTCCGATAGACAAAAGGTACATTGCTCCAATACTTAATGATTAAGCTGGATTATTAAATAGCATGTACGAAAGTTTAATTATCTAGTGGTGTATGGTTGCTTAGGTGGATTTATGTGTTTTTATTTCAGGGACTGATAAATGCAGTTGAGACTTTATTCCCATCAGCAGAACACAGATTTTGTGTACGACACATGTACATAAATTTTAGAACTTTGTTCAAGGGGAAGGAGTTGAAGGACATGTTATGGGATGCAGCAAGGGCACCGTAAGAAGCCAAATTGGATGAGTGTCTTAAGAAGATTGAAGACAAATGCCCTGAAGCAAGAAAATGGTTAGGGGAAAGACCTTTTGAGCAGTGGTCTAGGGCTCGGTTTTCTGAAATATCACAATGTGATATGCTTCTTAATAATACGTGTGAGTGCTTCAATAAGTACATCTTGGATGCAAGAGATAAAGGGGTGATCACAATGAATGAGTTGGTTAAAGTGAAGTTAATGAAAAGAATGAAGAAGAAGTGTGATATGTTGAAGAACAGTGTTGCTTTGTGGTGCCCAAAGATAATGAAGAAGCTATGGAAGAACAGAGAGCTCTCTTTTCATTTCGAGCCAACATATTCTGGAGGTCCAAGAGTGCAAGTGGCAGGTTTTGGTGAGCAGTTTACAGTTGACATGGAAGCCAAAAGTTGCACTTGTAGAAGATGGCAACTGACAGGCATACCATGCAGCCATGGAATTGCTGCCATTATTGGCAACAACGAGAATCCGGCTACTTACTTAGACAAGTGTTATTCAGTGGAGATATATAGAAAGGTGTATGCTTTCTTTATTGAACCGACAAATGGGAGTGATCAGTGGCCTAATCCTGAAGAGGTCGTGCCAATTGTGCCTCCATCACCAGTAAAAACTAAAAGAGGAAGGAAGAAGAAGTCCAGGAGAAAGGAGCCCGAAGAACTAGAAGAAGCCAACCGAAAAGGGAAGTTAAGCAAGAGGGGACTAGTCAAAATGACTTGCAGCAATTGTGGTAGCAAAGACCATAACAAAAGGAGGTGCACAGAACCACTGACATCCACTACACCAAATGTAAGTAGTTATTTAACTACAGCTTTTATAATTCTTAGTGGGAATGACAATTACAAACTTACTGCAATTACTTTCTTAATGTAGGTGAAGAGAAGGAGGACTACTGATGATCCGGAAAATGAATTTTCTAGTGAAGGTGCAAGGACGACAGGAATAGGCCATGGAAATAGTCCTACGGGTGCATATGCTGGAAGCGGAAGCACTGGCAAAGGAGGAGGGGCAGGAAGGGGCAGTACTGGTAGAGGAGGAGGGGCAGGAAGAGGTAGCACTGGCAGAGGAAGAGAGGCAGGAAGGGGCAGCACTGGCAGAGGAGGAGGGGTAGGAAGAGGCAGCACTGGCAGAGGAGGAGAGGCAGGAAGGGGCAGCACTGGCAGAGGAGGAGGGGTAGGAAGGGGCAGCACTGGTAGAGGAGGAGGGGCAGGAAGGGGAAGCTATGCCAGAGGAGGAGGGGCAGGAAGGGGAAGCAATGCCAGAGGAGCAGGTGCAGGAATGGGAAGCAATGCCAAAGGAGCAGGTGCAAGAATGGGAAGCAACACCAGAGGAGCAGGGGCAGGAGAACAGACACTAAGATGGATGATGGATGTAAGTATTTAGGTGTTATGCTTCATAGATAATTGTCACTGAGTTGGTAGTTTAATTTTATATAAATTGAGTGATATGGTTTAGGAGTTCAAATTGATATGGTTTGTTAGTTGTCATGCTGTTACATTGGTATATAATTGTGGCAAATTGGTAGTTGAATTGAATTGCCAGTTATTCTGCTAGTCAATGGCAATTATCTTGACTTTTGTTTTATGTTACACAATTTCAAAAGGGAACTACTCAATATGTGCCAAGTCAACCTACTCAAACTGCATTCAGCAGTCAAGGAAGCAATGTCACTAGTGTTGGCCCCAGTCAGCCAAGTCAAGCAACTCCAAGTCAGCCAAGTCAGGCAACTCAAAGACAATTCGCCAATGCTGTCCTTAATGTTACTAGGAAGCCAACCACAAGAAGTGCTACTTTCAATGCACCAAGAAGGCAGTGGAGATGAAATAAGACAATATAGTAGAAATATTGTGGAATTTTGCTGGAATTTTGCTTAAACTGTAGAAAACAAAATTATTTCTCTTGTTTATATTTCATTGTTAGTAGTTCAGTAGATTAGAAGGGATGAAACTAGTAAGTATGGTTTGTAACTTTATGTATAGTTTGTAAATATTTGTTATCATCATTTTGTCATCTTCCCTTTCAAAATCCAATTTGTTGGCTACTAGTGCAGCTAGTCCATGCTTGAATTTTTCCTATTTTCTTTTACTTCTTTGGTTTGCTTTTCATTCATTGGCCCATGTTGTATTCTTTTAATTCTGATCTTCAACATTGTACAAATTCTGATATTCAACATTGTACATGTTGTATTCTTAATGCACTTGTAAATTGTGGCAATTCATTTGCACATTGCCTCCCCAATTTTAGAATCAATTTTAGAATATTATGTTAATTCGTTTGCACATTCTGCTATTATATGAGGCAAATTATTCCAAAAAAAAATGATTACACTCAGGGTATACAAACTATCAAAATTATTTCACCCATGGTATACCAACTATCGCATTTGTAACAATATGGTATACCAACTATGGATTTTATGACATCTTAGTGTACCAACTATCTAATTTATCACAATATGGTATACCTACTATCTAATTTATCACAGCAAATGTGCACCAAAAAATTGAGATTCAACTATCGCCTTCATGGCAGCAAATGTGCATCAAAAATTGAGAGTCAACTATCGCCTTTTTCACAGCAAATGATGCACTTACATTACACTCCAAATTTCAGTGGATTTAAAGCTCTTAAATGTGCAACAAAATTAACAGCAAAGCTACATAAGAGTTTTTAAGATTCTTTTATCATTAAGAGGGGAAAAAAGAGTGCAGAAGATTAACAGCAATCCACCTTTTATGAATGCAGAAGATTTTTTTGTCATTTCAAAGTTCAAAGCCGCCCGTTAATGTAGATCAATGGGGCATGGTATATCCAGCAGATTTTATCCACAAATTGCAGTCCTTTTTCTCAGATTTCATCCAACAGGTAACTCTATCAGTACAAATCGCAAAATCGCAACAGTTCTCTGTCGGTGGAAATCGCGGAATCGCAACAGTGCTCTACCTTTGCAAATCGCAAAAACGCAACAGGTCAGTCAAAGGAAAGGACGATTTTCAGGGTTTGTGATAGAAATTTTGGGGAATAAGGAGAGGAGAGGAAATAAGGAGAGGAAATCAGCAACAGTGCTCTATCTATGCAAATCGCAAAATCGCAAGAGATAACTCGAAGGAAGGACGATTTTTAGGGCTTGCGAAAGAAATTTTGGGGAATAAGGAGAGGAGAGGTGTGAGGGAGAGAGAGACGATGCCGGTGAGTGAGGAGATTCAGGGAGAGAGAGTAGTTGCCGGTAATGAGGAGGAGAGAGAGTGTGGTTGAGTGAGGAGAGAGAAACGGTCAGACGTTAGGAAGAGGGAAAAAAAAAGGAGGGAGAGTTTCAGTTTCAATTTCAACGGAGGGTATTTTTGGGAATTCCTATTATGGTGGGGCCCACATCTTCAGGTTGACACTAGTCAACACGCTGACATGGCAAGGTCAACCGAGGGTCATAGGTAAAAAAACCACAATGGGAGGTCACCTGATAGTTGGGGTACTACAATGTGCAAAATAAAAGTTGGTATACCAAACTGTGATAAGGTCGATAGTTGGTACACCATGGGTGAAATTAAGCCCCTTCTGGGGTGCTGATTTTTAGGTTTTGGAGCTGAAATTACTTCTTCGACCAACTTTATTGATGGGCCTACTTGGAGTTGCGGGTTTGACTTAAGAAAAAGAAGTCAACAATTTTTCGATTATTAGTTTATATTCTTTTTAAGTTTAGAGAAAATAAATTTAGTTAGTCTTTTATTTTCTTCCTTGGGAGGAAACGACAAGAACGCATTTGGAGCAATCAAAGGAGAAGCTAGGGTTTAAAGAGAACTTTTGATCTGATCGTCACCAATGGTTCCTACAAAGCTCCATTGAATATCTCAATTCTCTAGATTTTCCTGAAGTTTTTCTCCATTATGTTTTCTTCAATTTCTGTGGTTGTATTTAGTTTAGTTATGAACTAATTCCACCATATGGTGGATCTTAGCATAAATATGTAATTTCTTTTAGTTTAATACAATTCAACTCATATTATTTTCCATTGGTTGTGTTGTGTTTGCTTAATGTCTTCAATGCATGACCATCAATTTCAATGCTTTTAGTTAATTTATAATTGACCAAAGGACTAAATTAACAGAACCATATAACACAATGATTGTATGACCATTACTTTGTGGCTCACTAGTTTGTGTTAGGATTTCTTCAACTTAAAGCTTTCTTACATGATCACTTAGAACTAAGAGGTTTAAGTGATTAGGTTAAGAATTAGAATTGATAGCCCTAACCGGTTTTGATTATTTGTGGAAATCACCATTGCTAGAGAGTATAGTAGGTGAAACCAGATGCCTTAGTTAGCCTTCTCATCAAATTTATCCTATCAATTTTCTTTCATTATTTTTAATTTCTTTCTTAATTTTAATCTTAGATTTAGAAAACAAAAATCAAAGATATAATATTCTTTGGCTAGATTAATAGATAGCTCGATTGCATTTAGTGATTGCATGATTGATCCTCATAGGATCGATCCTTTAGTTATCCTATCTTACTTGAGCGACTGAGTGCACTTGCTCTATAGTGTGCGTATTTAATACACATCAATTGTGAGTGAACCTCGACATTTGAAAGCCCTTGGGAAACTGTTCCATACCATCAACCACTAAAGTGTTCAGGTCCACACACTTCTTGTCCTTAATCTTAGCAACCTTCTTCAGTTCCGTAAGAATCCCAGCCATCTCCCCCGTAGTTTTTTACCACTCTTTCTTCAAGGACGACTCAATAGTGGAAACTTCCTTGTCTTTCCCAGAAGTGTCACCCAAATCAAAATGATGGTCCATATCTCGAATCTGCCTACAGCCATTACCATGTAGCCTTGGCTGGGGTGAGAGTACCCTCTAGATGAACATTTGTGATTGAACCCTTAGGGCTAGAATTAATGAGAGCTCCCTCAGGGTAAGTGTTGGTGAAGTTGATCATTACAACCCTCACATGATCTTGAATGGTGTTCCTAAACTGATCAGAGTTCATAAAGTCAGTAAGTGTCGTAGCAATGTCATTCACAACTGCATTGCTAGTCCTTCAGCCTGCAACCCCTCTGTTATTGACATCATCTGAATTTGCCATTTCTTCCTTGTATCTATCTTGCAGGATGTACTGATTGTTTACACCCAAATTCTCAAGCTCGTGCTCTGACTCCCCACTTGACTCTGAACCAATTTCTCTTTCCTAGATGTTCACCACACAAACTCTTCCCGGTCTAACTAGTCGAATTGAGCTGGGTGTTGCAACTATGACTAACTAAATTTGTGGTCACTGCCAAAATACAAAACAGCCACAGACAGATGTTAACTTGATGAATGATGCATGTTGGGTTTCTAGACCTAAAATGACATGAAAGTGAGAATGAATGACGAGATATGTGTGAGATGTATGGTATGCTAATGCGATGTATGCTTTAGGGATTTGATATTCGTGGAACAAACGAATGATTGCTATGATACTAGTGGAGCACTAAGTGGGGTTGACTATGTTAGGAATCATCACGGGAAAAATTAAACACAAGGCAGAATACCGATTAAATTTTCCCAGATTTCATAGCCCAAGATTTATGTAGATTAACAGAATGAAACCAAGGATGGAAAGAATATTAAATTTTCTCACCTTAACTATCTCCATTGTTCATACGGTGTTCCCTCAATTGCCTTGCTTGGTGTATTATTAAGAATGTTAGTAGCTGTCTCTAAAGCATATCCCCAAAAGGAGATAGGGAGTGTAGCATGACTTATCATCAAGCGGACCATGTCTAGCAAGGTCCTATTCCTCCTTTTTGACACTCCATTCCACTGGGGTGTATCAGGAGGAGTGGGTTGGGATATAATCCCACACTTTTTCAAAAACGAGTCAAACTCTTGGCTCAAATATTCACCCCCTTGGTCAGACCGAAGTGCTTTTATTTTTTTACCAAGTTGGTTTTCTACTTCATTCTTAAAGTCCTTGAACCTATGGAGAGTCTCAGACTTATGCTTCATCAGATACACGTAACCATATCTGCTGAAGTCATCCGTGAAGGTGATGAAGTACAAAAAACTAGGTCTAGCACTAGTGCTTATTGGGCAGTTATGGCACGGGTTTTTTTCCCGACCTCTATGATGAGAGTTCCTTTGTTACCTATGGAAAGGAACAGACTCGAATATGACTCGAAAATGACCAGAATCTTGCCTGGAGTATCTCAACCGTCCTGAAACCAAGCTATCCACGATCCAAAATCCCCAAAAAGGTCTCCCGAGCGGTTTCTAGGGTTTAGGGTGCGCGTCCGACTTTCAAAATTTTTCCCCGGCTCTAGTGGGTTGAGACCAAGTTGCTATGTAAAGCATAGCAACTTGGCTTGACAGGAAAGAAAGGAGGGGTGGAAATTCAGAGATACAGACGGCTCATTTATTGGTTGAAATGATTATGAAAGAGGGATATAAAAAGAGGAAAAGAAATCAGAGGCAGGGGGACTTTTCTCAATCTGAGGCAGAGAAACAAAAAAAAAGACACAGAGAGAGAGAAAGAGAGGCGGAGACATAGGAGCAAAAGAGGTGAACCAAACACAAAGACTAAGGCTTAAAATCGACCTACAAACATTAAACAGAAGTTACTTAACCTTTGCTCATTGATTGGGGATTGGTTCGGGTATGTTTTGGATTGTTTCGGATCATTGCGGTTTTTAGCCGGTTGAGTTCCCAGGAAGCATTCCAAGCTTTCAAATCCATTTCTTGACGTTCAAAGCATCAAAACAACACCAAAGGTAAACTCTGAGAGGCCTTAAACCTGTTTGCATTGTCTTTTCTGTGCGTTTTCTTCGTTTTTGCAACTTTCAGAAACTGGGCTGCCTATCATAGTCGTACGGCTGTGTTGTTCATGAACATAGCTGCATAGCTGTGTTCGTGATGAACAGAGCAAGCCGGCTCTATTCCTTAGGGACAGATTCCTAGTCTGTCCCGATCAATCGAAAATAGTCCGTTTTCCATTTTAAGCATTCTGTTGTGATCCTTTTCGGCCCAAATTTATCCGTATGTTGTAATATTTTGGTTTTTGGATTTCTGTACGTATGGATATCGGGGTTTTCGATTTATCCGGGGTTTTATTTCCTGAGTTTTGGGGTTATTTTATCCAAATTGGATCTATAGTCTAGCATTAGCGGACCCCCGAACCCTACAAAATCCCCGGAAATACTAAGAACTATTGAATAATATTTTCACAAATGTTTTTGATGTGTTTATTGCATTTTGGACCCTAGGTGGATTGCGTATTTAGGAACCCACATGAACGGAACCCTGGATTCTGGGATAACAGACCCACAACATGGAAAATTGCATGGAACCGAGCCAAATGGTTTTCAAAAATTGTTTTCCAGCACAAAAATTTACAGGGCGTTTTAAAACCATTTTCCAGGTCTAACTGGTCCGACCAGTCGGGTCGATCCGGTTACCCCTAAATGCGTTCCCCCGTTTCCTAAATCCCCAATTCTGTCTTGTTGTGAGTCCTATATGTGTTTGTAATATAAATTGTGCTAACCAATTTGTTTTGCAGCCTTTATTTTTATTTTATTGTATTTAATAGATTGTCCCGTGTAAATTAGGCAATTGTAATTTTTAGATCCTCGTGCATTTAGGCGATTGTAATGTGAGGACGAGAGTTTTTGTCTTTTATTCGATTGGGTTGTATAATCGGCCTCTACTATTTTCTTGTATATTTCGTATGTATGCTTTATTTCTCCGCAATTTATTTTCTGCATTTTACTTTAGCATGGGCTAATAAATTAATCAAATTGGGTAGGGAAAAGATAATAAATTGAATAAATGTGGTTTTATAAATAATAAACTAATACAAGCTTGAGGTTAAGTAGGTAAGTTGCCCGAACCCTGAATCTTTGGATTAGGTATAGCAGTCTGCACTCGGTAGGGAGCTGTATCGGAATTTCCCGGATTAGCTAATCCGGGTGGCGACTCTGTCACTGATCTCGAAATTTAGGTTTCGAGGTCTTTAAGTAATAAATCGGGAAGATGTTTTCTACAAAATGAATTTTAAGAGAAATAAACGATTTCCCTAATCCAAGATAAACAAAACCCGTTTTTCCTAAAACACCATGAAACCGTTTTCGAAAACTTTCCTGTTCGCTTCACCGCGTTCCTTCTTCCTAAGAAAAAGGTCATCCGCGCATAGCCGTATACATTAGAATTTATTCGCTCCAATAGCTTTGAGGCCCTTTCAGCAGAAAGGCGCCTTTGTCATCTTGCCTCTCAAACAAGATTCGCATGTGTCATAAGACTGGATGTCAAATGACCCTAGCACTCCACTAGAGTGAAGCCTAACTATGCGCTTCTCATTTATATGGCCAAGTCCACAATGCCAGATGTAAGTAGGATTAATTTCATTTGGTTTAATCCTTTTAGTATTATGTTATACATTGAACTTTCACGTTTTAGATCAAGGATATATAAGCCATTTTCAAGAAATGCTGCTCCATAAATAATATTGCCACATTGCATAGAAATTCTACCATGTCCAATATTAAAAACGAAACTAGAAATATCCAATAAAGAAACGGAAATAATATTCCTTCACATCGTAGGTACAAAATAACGGTTTCTTAGTTCCAAAACAAGTCCACTAGGCATCTCCAAGAAATAATCTGTGATCTCCATGGCCTGAACCCGAGCACCATTTCCGACTCGAAGATCTACTTCTCCAGATCCTAGTAATCTTATATTTCTTAGACCCTAAACATTAGAACAAATGTGAGATCCACATCCAGTGTCCAAGAACCAAGATGTAGAAATAGCCAGATTAATCTCAACAACAAAAATACCTGAAGTAGCACATGAGCTCTTTCAGTGCCCCTTCTCATGACACTCATGGTAGACATCATCAGGAGAAGCAACCCTTGCTTTAGGTTGGGCCACCACCTTTTTGCCCTTAGCCTTGGCCTTTTGGGCCTTAGCCTTGGCTTTAGATATGGCCTTTCCCTTAGCAATGGGCGTATTGCCCTTGTTCACCAATAAAACTTCAGGAGTCTTCTTAAGAGACTGCTTAGCAAGCTTGAGCATGCCATGTAGCTCAACAAACGATTTATCCAACCCTTGCATATGGTAGTTTATGATAAACTGGTTGTAAGACTCAGGAAGTGACCTGAGAATAATGTCTGTTGCTAAGTCCTATGGAACTAATAAGCCGAGGCGGGCAAGTATATCAATATACCCCTTCATCTTTCGCACATGAGTGCTAACAGAAGTCCCGGCTTCCATTGCAGTAGTGCAAAGTGCCTTAGTTGTCAAGTAACGTTCCTGACGAGCCTAATCTTGGAACATCTTTTTAATTTGATCCATCATCTCCTAAGCATGCTCATCCATGAACTAATTCTGAAGATCAGAAGCCATGATACCCAGTATAAGGCATGAGACATCTTGGTCATCCCTTACGTGTCGGTCATATTGCTCCACCATCGCCGTGATGACGCCTTGACATACAGGAGGGCCAACTGGTGAAGGAGCATTCAGTACATACTCCTTGGACTCTTGTCTAGGAACTATTTGTAAGTTCCTAGCCCAGTCTAGGAATTTAATCCCCGAAAGCTTCTCCTTCTCCAAGAGTGACCTAAGTGAGAGTGAGTTGTTGTTTGTTGAAGCCATTTAAATTGCTTAAGTGAAATGGGATTATCTATATGGAAGAAATCATTTCTTGAGTTAGAAATAAAGGACTTTTAAGCCAATTCAAATTAATAATCTGACTTTAATTTGTTTGTTGGTGATGTTAATTGGCTTACTTGACCAAGATCCACAACTTATCAATGACTAGCCGAACTAGGGCTCGCTATTCAACCATTGATTCGTTTGGTAGGACAACCTATCCAATCCTTTCACGAAGGACTCTTGGTTTGATGAACTTATTGACACTTTACCCATCTATGCTTAGGGCCCGCTCTGAGCTAATGCTACCCATGTTGAGTCAAAACCACCATTCACATGTTAACCATACCAAGTATCTTAACCCTCGACGGCCCACTAAATACTACAATGTACCCAGCTAGGGCATGGCGCACATTGCAGCATCAATGGGAGGAAGAGGTGTGAATGTGGGAAGCACTTTTAAATGACTCAATATTTTTAATTTCTGAATTATAATTAAGTGATACGGCTTAGCATACATAAACGCAGGTAATAATTTGGTGATCCATATATCCATATTATATGACAAATGCAATAGCATACTTAATTTAAAATAAATGAGATCCTATCGGTCTTTAATTACAATCTAATGAAAAACTAGATATCCTATCTAATTATTCATGGGCCAGACTGCAATCCTTCTTGGGCTCTCACCATGGCCTTGCTCCATCTGGGCCTTCCTCCATACTTGATGCAATTACAACAATTTTATTTTCAAAAAAATCTATTCTAAAATTACATCAAAATAAAAGAAATGGCATGCAGGCCATATTTCCCAAAATCAAATTACAATCGATAATAATTTAGGGCCCATAGAACTCAACATCGCATTTCAAACAAAGTACCTGTCGTGCACATACATACCAATATGATGCATGATCATGGCATTCCAAATTATAAATATAAATATTAAGCTGAGTTACTTAGGGTGAAATCGCCAATTTTAACAAATGTGACTAATACCCATAAAGGCCCAATGGATAACATCCATAAATGCAAAATTAATAATTTTGCTCCTACTTGAATTTGGGTTGTCACAAATTTTAAATTTTGCTCTCCAAATTTTAACCGGTGTCACGGTTTATTGGGCCAATTTCACAAAGTCTATATTCAATTTAATATGCAAACAATTAAATTAAATATGCATGCGAACAAAATAAACAATTTAAAATTTAAATACAAATACATGTATTTAATTTTCCGACTTAGGAAAATTATTTAATTAATTGTTTACTTTATGTAATTCAATTAATTGATAAATTAATTAATTACATTATGTAAAATTATTAATTAAATTAAATCAACCCAATTTTAATTAATTACCTTGATACCGAATGTCAACTAATTAATAAAAGCATTCCTTCCAATCTACATTATATGTACAATTTCTATAAGTTCCAGCTCAGTTGATCTATGTGTATGACCTTATGGGTCTGTCTTTATGTTGGCAGTAGGCCCAAGGCCCACAGACTGTAAGTGGGTTCTAGCAAACCGTTACAGCCCCCAATTAAGACAGAGATGCAGCAGTCCTTAGAAGACACTCACCCAATAATAATCTCATAGTATCCTTTGCCAAAAGATATCGATATGAATAAACAAGAGGCATGGTGTCCGTCATCCTCTTCTACTGTTTATTATATTTCTTGATCTTGAGTTGACTAATTAATCAAATAAGCAATAGACTTATTTGGATACACTTACCAGTCCCACTCATCAAGTGGCCAGTGATATCATCTCGGTATTACCCGAGTGGCAATTCCATCACTTCATCATCAATATCAATATGTTCACCGATCCACCCAATCATACCCATATTTAGCATCCTTTTACAGAACTTTTAGGCATATGTCAAAGTGAACTAGATTCCATATTTGATACTATGATGAAATCTGGTCTGAGGACAAAAAAGACCTACTCAAGAAAGACCTATGACGTGACAACCATGTAACTTTCTTGTACAGTTCGATCCAGTCCCATGTCAATGACTTGTACCTATATTCATGACTGACTATACGAGTACTATGGCTAGTTAAGAACTGCCATACAGTCATCAAATATACAAGTGTGTGGTTCTATTCGTTCCCATGATTAGAACAGACTTGGGATAGGTTTTATGATTATCAATCAATGGATACTCTACTCATATTATAGCATAAGATATAAATGAAATAGATTAATTGCCTTTATTAATGTGACACAAATAATATATTCATACAATAAGTCTTAATGTATAACACAAAATACAAGAAACCAATGCCCTAAGAACTAGGGCACACCAACAACATTCACCTGCAAAACAAAGTTAGTATAGATAAATATATAAAGAAGTAGGACTCACACAGACTTAGAATGGGGAATTCCAGATAGCTCGAGACATGAAATGGGGAAAATCATGAAATTCAATAAATTAACCGATTTGACTTGGAAAATGTTTTTAAACGCCATTTTTTATGGGACTGGAAATTTGTTTAAAAATCAATTTGTCTGATTTATTATTTTCATATGCAAAAATGGGCCGGTTTTCAAGAAACTTGCATTTGTATAGTTGAACTAGTTTACAAAAAATAAATGCAGAAATTACTGAAATTAAATAAATAAAGAATATAAATCTACATCAAAATGATATGCAAAAATGAGAAAAATAAACAAAAATCTATTTTGAAATTAAAACAATAGCCGTTTAGGTAAAGAAAGAACAGTCGTATGGCTACAAAAATATCTATACGGCTCTAGTTTTAAGAGAATCAAAGAAATCATTAAAATATAGAAATCACTAAATTCTAAGACAAACCAGAGCCGTGCGACTATAGTGCAACAGTCGTATGGCTATTCACAACAGTCGTACGGCTCTAGTTTTCCAAAAAACAGAAAACATAGCAAATTTTAAAACAATGAATGCACTAAAATTCAACCCAGAAAGCTATAAATGAGTTTAAGGCCTTTTAGAATTACCTCAAAGATGTATCTCTAGTGTTCAATTTAAAGAAAATCCAATTCTTGAAGCTTTAATCCGAATTTGAAATTAAACTTGAACTTTGAAACCAAGCTTGAAATCCCAAGAAATTGAACTCCAATTCCCTTATTTAGCAACCCAAATAATCTCTAAAGGCTTGATTTAGGTTTGGAGAATTGGTTTTGTGATTGATTTTGAGGAATTATGGTTTGATTGTTGGAATTTAAGCTTGAGAATTTGGGAAATTTTTCTAAGTTTTTCTTCCTTTTCTCTCTTGTTCTTTTGTTGTTAATGTTGTTGTTAATGTCCCTCCTCTCCCCTGAGCTGCCGTCAATCCAAATCCTGCTGTAATGAGAAGCTTAGTGGAGAAAATTAGGTGATTTTTGGGTGTCAAGCCCCATTTTCAAAAACTGTCTATTTCATGCAAATCTGCTAGTGATTCATTAACAGTCGTGCGGTAGTCACGTAACAACCGTACGATTTTTGACACAATAATCGTGCGGCTCTTCCAATAGCCGTGCGGCTGTTATCTTCAAAAAGCCTGATTCTTCAAATTCTTTCTTGGTTTCAACTTTCAAGTTCAATCAAATTCAAATCTTCACTTCTCGAATTGACTCTTGAAATGAACTAAAAGGATACATGACATTCATTATTCTATCATCATGGAGGTCGAGAAAAGCCGGCACTCACAACTAGACCTGGAAAACATTTATAAACATCGCTGCATAGATCTTTAAGAAAACGGTTTTGAAAATGGTTTTACTGGTTAATTATTTAGTATGGCAAGTGAGTCATATTTTAAGAAATAATGTTTCTATCATTGTTCTGGTCTAGTACATACTTTTTGGAATATAAATTAAAGGTTCAAATGTCATGAAATGTACAAAAATCGGTTTGTTGGGATTCTTTCCACAGCTAATACACGCGTAAGTTTGGTGACAACAATCGTGTGGCTGTATATTTATACCCGTGTGGGTATTACTTCAAGACCAGAGTCAGATTTCAAATCTTCTAGTTTCAAGATTCTGTTCTAAGGACAAGAGCTGTATGGCTGTTAAAACTACAGCCGTGCAGTTGTTACTATAGTCATGTGGCTGTTATGATGCAAGCACGGCTCTGGTTCTCAGGCCAGAACCCAAAAACAGCGTAGCTTCAAAAATATGCAAATGATGCCCAAAATACAGCATAGACAAGTCAAATGATTTGGTTTCTTAGATATTTACCCTTGTATCATAGATCTACGGCTTTAGGAGGCGTAAATCCTTCAAGAAAGGATCCAATTTTGGACCCAAACTTCAAGCACTGAAAATGGTTTGAAGCTCCAAAAGTTATGGTTTTAGTGTTTATATTAGTCTCTACCTAAGATTTTTAGCCAATTTTAAGCCTAAAAACAGAGATTGAAGATGAAAATTAAAGAAAAGTTTGGTTTTCTCTTTTCCTTTTCTCCCCTTTTCTTCACCTCTCTCACTAGATTTTAATTGCCAACTCATTCTCTCTATTCTGGTGAGGTTTAAATAGGTAGATAAACTGGTTTTTCATTGTAAAATCTGCCCCTTAAAATCCAAAAAATCATTTCTGAGAGAAAGATTACGAATCTATCTGACAACGAGACCCTTACGGGTCTCGATGTGACAGGTGTGCGGCTGATGGCATAATAGCTGTACGGTTATTGATGCAGACAACCTCCTTTTTAGTAGGAAATGATCCAAGACTTGAAGTTCGGTCGACCGAAGCTTTGATATTGAATTTACTTTGACTCCTACAGTTATAGAAAGCTATAAAAGGAAACAAACGCTTTATTTATCAATGAAACTTGGGATGAAAATCCCGCGCTCACAGGCTACCCATCGGGTATCTAAATTCACGGCCTGTGGGTTTACCTTGTCTTGTTGTGAATTTGGCTAAACGATAGGGAGTGCGATGAGTAAGAAAAAAGACGTACCTACCACTAGCTTCGGCTGAAGGACTTGGCTGACTACTACCTTTTAAGGTCGCGTAGGATTAGTTACCTTTTAGGATTGCGTAGGATTGGTTACCTTTTAGGATCGTGTAGGACCTTTTACCTTTTAGGGTCATGTAGGGCAGGTTACCTTTTAGGGTCATGTAAGACCTTTTATGGGATGCCAAATAAGTTGGTAAGTTGTGAGATATATATTTATTTATTGATGGATTATCTTGGAAACAAAAATTTTTGGGCCTTCGAAATAAAATCTTATGGTGAAATCAGCTATTGGGTGCCAAGGTTTGGTAAAAGGACTCTAGTTTGCTGAGAAACTAAGAGCAACGAATAAGTGTTCTGATGTATTAGGGAATGCCTAGAGTGATAGTGTTGGATATGCCCTAGTCCCGAGAAATTGGTCCTTGTATTTATATTGTCCATTTATTGGTTTTTTGTATCATATAATTTGTGTCATTAAATAAAGGCATTAATCTATTCACTATATACCTTGTGCTCTGTTTTAAATAGAGTATACAATGGACACAGCCATATCCATGTTGACAAGTGTCATGCACTTGGCAGTAAGACCATGGATAGCGAAAACATGATCATAAAGAGATCTGTAGTTTGTTCCAGTCATGGGAATGAATGGAACCAAAGACTATCATTAGCCTAGTTATATGGCAGTGTCTTACCGGTCATTGAACATGGGATGTCAACCAAGTTAATGGGTACATGTAAAAAGCGCATGGTACTGGATAGATCCACTAAACGAGAAATCCACATGGTAAAGTATCACAAGTGATTCTCGTGTAGTACTTGTATGGATCGTTTGACCTGACCATATGATGGTGCTGCATATGAAGTGGCACACTTTGGTGTACGCCTAAAGGGCCTGTAACAGGGTGCCAAGTATGGGTACGTTCGGGTATGTCAGTGAACATGGCAATGCTATGGATATGCAGAAGGGAATGTCACTCAGTAGTCCACTGAGAAAATATCACCGGCCTCTTAATGAACACAACTGAAAAGAGTCTTGTTTGTGAGCATCAGTTCATTCGGAATCAATTTAACGTCTGGACACAAAAGAGGGTGATCAATCCATGCCTCTGTGTTGGACACCGATATCAATGACATGGGATATACGAGTTTAACTACAGGGTTTTGATTTCAGTTAGACTGCTATCTCCACCTTAATTGGGGGCTGTAGTGGCTTGCTAGAGCCCGCTTCCAGTCTATGGACCATAGACCCACTGTCAATATAAAGACGAGCCCATAGGATCGTACACATAGAATATCTGAATTTGAACTTGTCGGATCGCAAGTATACTTGGAGTATACAGACTGGAGAGATAAATTTTAATTAATTAAATTATAGATAAATTGGATTGATCAATATAATTTAATTGGTGTATATTGATTGGGAATTTATTTCCAGGTAGAAATGAAATGCATATATAGGTTTATATGCATTTTTTTATTTAAGTTGGATCTCAATTAATTTATTGGGTCAATTAATTGGCAAATCATTTTAATTTAATGACATGTACATTATATAATATGATTTTATATAAATACATGCATGAAAATTAAAATAGAATTGCATTAAACTTTACCTATAATAGTTAAATTGAATTTAGGAATTAATAGCATTAAATGCTAACTCAAATCAAATTAAATCCAAGCCAAAATTAAGGCTCAATTTTGGGCCAAAGGCAAGAATTAATTGCCAAGAAAAATCACGGCGATTAGTGAATAAAAGCTGCTGTTTTTTTTTTTTTTTTTTTTTTTTTGCTGCTGTTTTTTTTCTTTTTTTTTTTGGTGATAAATTGCCATAAACTTTCGCCATTAATTCGTCTTTAATATATATGAATTTCGGCTATTTTTTGAGGTGTGCTGCTGAAAATTCAAGGTGATTTTTGCTGCTGAATTTTTGAAATTCTAAGGAAGAAAAATCAGCCATAATTTTCTCTCCAAAATTTTATTGATCCGCTGCTAGCACGGGTTCGACTAGATAGGCGTTCGTGTACATGATAGTGGAGGGAATCGGTTTCGGTTTCTGCAGCCATCTCTAGAGGAGATATTCCTAGTGAGAAACTAATTCTTCTCGATTGAATTTTGTTGTCTATGATTTCCATTTCAATTGCTCTTGGGCATGGATTTGAGGAAACGTTCCGTAGTTCCGCTTTAATCAGGCGTTTTGCGATGAAAAATCCCAACAGTGGTATCAGAGCGGGCTTTTGATCCGTGGAAATCATCAAATGGTTTGAATCCCATGATTTTAAAATTGGTATTTTGATTAGGGATTCATGGATTTCGGGTTTTAATATTTTTCCCCAATTTTATTTTCAAATAGAAATTGGTTATTGCATATTAGGTTATGTGTGTTTATTTCTATTTGATTGTTGGTTTTGTCTATGGTTGTTTTGATTTTTTTTTTTTATAAAAAAAATTAAAAAAAATATATGTGTTGTGCAGCATGCTGCTGCGCGCAGCAACGGGCTGCTTGGAGGGCCGAGCCCAGTTTTGGATTTGGCGGGTTTTTAGGCCCGGGCCCAAATTATAATTTTAATGGGTTTTAAAATTTTGTGTGTTTAAATTTCTATAATTTAAATGCGCATGGTTTCTTGAATGAAATTTTATTTTATTTATGAGATATTAATTTTGGAAATTAATATGGTTTAATTGAAATTGGTTCGGGTTATTTTGGCGCAATTACCCAGGCGGTCGATATGGACTCATGGTTTTTCAATTCCAGTGGGAGCAGTTGACTGCCTAGGCTAGAGGCCCAAAGCCCGTTAAAGGTTAGAACCATGATGGGCAAAAATTGGCGATTTCAAAATAATGGCTTTGGACATAATTGAAATGGGCTTAAATTCATGCATTATAACATGTTTATAAATTGATGTATTGGATGCATTTTTGTATGATTAAATGTATGTATGTATGGATGCTATTGGGCCTTATTCAAGTTGGGTTGTAATTTTTCTTTTTGGGTAAATAGGGCCTGCGTGCCATTTTTCTTTTTAATGTAATTTTATTTTATTTATTTATTATAAAATTTGTAAAGAAAAAGCCTAGTGGAGAGGTGAGCCCAGAAGGAAGGAAAAGGAGGCTCACATGATGTATTTTCTAGTATAGGTCTACTAGAATTATATTAGGTTGTAATATAGGCCCATAGCAGTCCATTTTACTTATTTAATTATGCTTTATATTTATTTACATGTATGTATGTATGAGCCAAACCCATTTTCACCCAATAACCAAATGAAAATTACTAAGTCGCTTAAAAGTGCTTCCCCTCATTCAAAACCGACTCGAAGTGGGGATAGGCCAGTTGTAGACCATGCCCTCGCTGGATGCACTGGAGTATCGTCATTTTGTATTGGGTTGGAGTATTGGTTACTCTAACACTTGGATAGAGGTTTTGACTTAGCGTGGGTAGTGGGATTCTCCTAGCCCTAAGCACAGATAGGTAAGTGCCAACAAGCCCATCAAACCGAGAGTCCCTAGGTTGGGATTGTATGGCGTTCCTACCTAAATAATTAGGGTAAGAAATATGGATCTCGGCCCATGAGCCCAACAACTTGAGTTAATTAATAACCTGATTCATTATTAATTAAATATGGGAAACAAGATAAAGTCCTTTATTAACACTCTTAAAATTTTTCTATGTAGAATTCCAATGGCAACAAACAACTCACTTTCACTGCGATCTATCCTAGAAAGGGACAAGCTTTCTGGTCCTAACTTCTTAGACTAGTCTAGGAACTTAAGAATAGTCTAAGATAAGAGTCAAAGGAATATGTGCTGGAAAGGCCTGTGCCGGCTGCGCATCCGGGATGTAATCCACCAGCTGCCCAGCTAGAGGAATACGAGGTGCATGTAAAGCATAACAGGGATGTGACATGCCTTATGTTGGCATGTATGGTCCTTGAGCTACAAAAGCAGTTCATGGACCATCAGGCCTATGCTATGATAACAACTCTGAATGAGATGTTTTAAGAGCAAGCTCATCTGGAAAGGTCCCCGACCAATAAGGTATTCCACTCCTGTAAAATGGGGGTTGGGACATCTGTGAGCGCACACGTGCTCAAGATGAAGGGCTATCTGGATACTTTAGCCCCGTCTCGGATCTCCCATCTCATAGGAGCTGACGATGGACACAATCCTGGCTTCCTTACCGGATTCTTACGATCAGTTCATCCTGAACTATAATATGCAAGGGATGAACCGTACTGTTAGTGAGTTGCATGGGATGCTTAAGCTCACTGAGCAGTCGATCAAGAAGACTCCATCGGTGCTGCTGGTCAACAAGGGGAACCCTTCTCTTGCGAAGGGCAAGGCTAAGGAAAAGGCTAAGGCCAAGGCCAAAAAAGCCAAGGCCAAGAAGCCTAAGGCCCAGCCCAAGGCCATAGGATGTCTGCTTCGGGTGCAAGCAGGCAGGGCATTAGAAGAGATCATGTCCCAAACTATTAAGAGAGCAGAGGAAGAGGGCGTGTCTTCATCAGGTATTTATGTCATAGACATTAACTTCACTATTTCAACATCTTGGGTATTGGATATTGGATGTGGTTCTCACATTTGTTGTAATGGGCAGAGACTTAAGAACAGGAGGTCACTGGGATCAGGGGAGGTGGACTTGCTGGTGATAATGGAGCAAGGGTTGCTGCCATAGATATCGGTGAATTCCACCTTATGATGCCTAGTGGATTGGTTTTAATATTAGAACATTGTTATTTTGTACCTACCATGTGCAGAAATATTATTTCTGTTTCAGTATTGGATATTTCTATATTTAATTTTACTATTTCTAATGGTAGAATTGGTTTATCTAGAGAGGGATTATTTTATGGAGAAGCTCTATTAAATAATGGCCTATATATCCTGGATATGAATGAAACCAATCATGTCTATAACATAAACACTAAAAGGGTTAAGCCTAACGAACTTAATCCTGTCTACCTTTGGCATTGTTCGTTTAGGCCACATAAACGAGAAGCGCATAGCTAGGTGTAAGCGCCGGAATTTTCTATCCTTAAAAAAAAAAACCACGTGTCACACGACTGTAATAGTTACAGTTGTGCGACTGTAATTGAATATTACAATCATACGACTGTAATCATGGAGCAGGTGCAGCAGCCCATACCCTGAAGGAAGAAAAAGTGGAAGAGTATTTAATGCTCCTCCGACCAAAAAAAAGAGGGAGAGGCAAAAAATAAGAGAAAAAAAGAAGGAAGAGGAGGGAACTTTTGGCTTAAGGAAAATCAGAGAGAAGTAGAGAGAAAAGAGAGAAAAAGGGAAGGAAAAGAACCATCACAAAACACAAGCTTTTTTTTTCCTCTTCTTTTTCTTTTAATTCTCAGGTGTTAAGTTAAAGAACCTATTGGAAATCCTAGGCTAATGATCTGACACTCTAAATTAAATCAAATTCGGACTTAAAACTTTAGGAATCCTTGATATTTTGGAGATTTTTGGACTCAACTGCTCAACCTCAACTCGAAGGAAAAGAAACAATTTGGAGTGAATTAAGGCATTCCCAGGGATCATTCCTATGGTGGATCAGCACCAAAGAGGTAAACACGCTTCAATCCCTCATTTTCTTGTGCTTTCTGGGTGATTTGACGGGTTTTCGTGCATAAAGTTCAATTTTCTTGCCTTCTATTTCTGGAAATTAAGAACAGCCATACGACTATTCTTGAATTGAAGAACAGTCACAGTCGTATGAGTGTTCTTGATTTCCCTCCAAGTTTTCAGTTTCTTTTGAATAGTTTTGGCGAAATCCTGCATTTGAGCAATTTACAGTCGCACACGCCCAGAAGTGGAATTTCCATTTTAACACAGAAAATTCATAAAAATCCATAAAAATCCAAAAAATTAGAAAATCACCAAAATGAATTTTGTTGTGTGCATTCACGACCTTAGATTTAACTTTCAGTATTATTACATTTAGAACAATACAACGACGGAGATCCGATTCTCTCGAAAACCGACCCACCTCACATGTTAAATTAAATTAAACCGGAAAAATGTTTTCAAAACGATTTTTTCACAAAACCAAAATATAGGGACGTTTCAAAATGTTTTCCAAGTCTAACCGGGCCGGCTTGCCGAGCCAACCCGGTTATCCCCCTACTTATGTGTTCTCGAATCCTTAAAATCCCATGCTGTCCTCCTTGAGTCCTATTTGTGGTGTGACGTAAACTGTGCTAACCGTCTGTTTTGCAACTTTTAGTTAGTTTTATTTTCATTTTTTATGTATTTAATAGTTGGACTCGTGTATTTTAGGCGATTGTAAATTTTTAGATTATCGTGTATTTTAGGTGGTTGTAAGGTGAGATTGAGAGTTTTTTTTTATTATCATTATTCGATCGGGTTGTAATAACTTAATTAATTATTTAATACTTTATTATTATTTGTGTATGTGTGCCGTATGTTTTTATTCAATAAAATTGACTTTAGAATTATGAAATACCATACTTGAACATTGGCCAATTTTTATTTTGATTAGACACAAAATAGGGGACTTGTCCGGGCCTAGATCTCTGGATAGTGTAGCGGCCTTCATTCGGTTTAGCTACACTATAAATTTCCCAGTAGAGATGAGCCGGGTGGCGACTCCTACAATATGCATCGAGAGTTAGGTCTCAGTTCTTTATGCAAAAAATAATAATTTTTCCAAAAACGCATTTCCAATCCATTATAAAAACCCCACGCGAGGGGGAGTTTGCCCGAAATCGAGGCGCCCCTTCCGAAAGGGAGTCCGCGTTCCATCTAAAACGTCGTCAGCTCACAGTGGCGACTCCGCTGGCGAACTTCTTACAAAAGTTTTTCTTAAAAAACTTAAAAGAATTTGACAAGCCCTGAAAAGTGCCTAATCAAAATAAGATGGATGATTCTTGTATTGTATTTTATTTTGCATTCTTTAGTTAGACATTTTTGCATTAGGTTAAGTATCCAAATTTTAGCCCGGTGAATTGTTAAAGTGTCGCCTTTGTTCCTCATGGTCTTAGGGGCACAGATACGAAACACCGCCCATAGCCTCGTACGAACCCCTTCGTCTGGACCCTTGAGTAGGGATAAGTGAGGAGTATATCTTGCTGTGGGAGCCTTAATTTTAACCCAACTTAGACCGAACTCATATAGGCAACCTTAGTTGGATTCCCTTAGGATACCGAAAGAAATTGTGTGAATAATATAAATCACACCTTCATCATCCCCGGTTGATGATTGAAGAGAACCCCACCTAGGACTCGATTAGAATTTTCTCAAAAATTGACCACGTTTGGAGGAATAAGGTTGGAAGAATACGCTTCATGTGCTATGTGCTACACGTCTCTCGACATTACATGACATACCATAATTAACATTTCTCATGCATATGACATATCATACATAAAACATTTGCGTGATAAATAACCCACTTTTTATGCAGTCTCTTGCATTTTATTTTTGCGTGTGAAAACATTAAATCATCTGTTTGCCATTCATACTAACCCTTTCTTTTTCAGCCATGATATTATATTTGTGTGATTAGCATCTTTTCACATAGCATACACAACATCGCTCTGTGTGTCACGTATCTTAATCACGTCTTTCTACAGCCATTCGTATTTTTTGTGTGACATTCACATTCGTGTCATTTCATTTCATTCCATCTAATAAGGGACATCCTGAGGATGCCTATCACGATCATTTCATTTCATGCCATATCGGGTACCCAAAACTACCCATAGTCCGCCTATGCACTGGTTTACACTCAGCCATTCACTACATTCACTAGAAAATCACAAAGATTTCAGGTCTGGTTTTATGCCAAGTCGCATGACAATATAACACTATATCATCTCCATTTCATGTCCATTTGTTGTTTGTGTCACGGTGATACCAAAACCTTGCTTGTGAGTCACAATCCATATCAGACTTGTTTCATGACATTAATAACTCATCCGAGGTGCTCCACCAGCACTAAATTATTACGCACATAAGAATATATCATGACATTAGCAACTCATTCAAGGAGTTCCCCAAATGCCGAACTTCTATCCGTGTCCTTGTACACGCGCAATTTGTTTGCCACATCATTTCATATTGGATGCTCCAAAAGTGTCAAAACTCTGTTCGAGGAAAGGCTTCCACATGACCATTTCACGCCATCTCATTTAGACCTACAAAGTTTCGAATCCTTGCCCGTGTGTAGGTACACACATAGCCATTTCATAACATCCATTAGGTGCCCATAAGGCACCGAATTTAGGTCCGTGTAATGGTCCACATGTGACGATTCTTGCATTGTCTTTTACATGGCATTGGGCATTCTTAGGACGTCCGGAATAAAGAATTCACACCCATTATTGTTTTTGTTCACAAAACATCAAATGCACACAATCATCTGTATGCCATTCTGATCATGTCTTTGCATGATTATTGTCAAGATTATCGACATTTGTATGACATTGACACTAACCACATCTTTGCACAGCCATTTTTGAACATCAGCATATGCGTGACACTAATCACATTTTCATGCAGCCATGATGTTTTGTTTGTGTGCCATTTACATCTTATGTTCAACATCCCACGAGGTATACACGACATCATTCTGTGTGTCATGCATCTTAACCACATTTTTGTGCAGCCACTTGCATCTTTGTATGACATACACATCCACATCATATCATCCCACCTAATAAAGGATGATCCTGAGTGTGCCCTGTTGGGATTTTTCACCGGAAATCACCCGATAAAAGCGGAAGAACACGATGATTTCCTCAAATCCACTCCCAGGAGCAATTGAAGTGGAAATTGTAAAACATAAAATTGAAATAGAAAGAGATTAAATTCTTACTCGGAATATCTCTTTCTAGAGATGGATGAAGACTGCAGAAATCAAATTAGATTCCCTCGTTCTCGTACACGAACGCCTAACGAACACAACCCGTGCTAGAGTAGGAAAAACGAGCTATGGTGAGGGAGGGGGCTAGAGAATTCGGCAATGGTGTGGCTTCAAGTGGTTAGGTTGGCCGAAATTTTACCCTAGGTTTTTATACCTAGGGTGGCCGAATTCCCCTAGGTGAATTTAGGCCGAGCTTGGCTCCGTTCATTCTGTGTGGGCTTCTATCTTTTAATTGAGGCCCAATCTAATTTTAATTATTTTGGTTTAAATTAATTTCAAGCCCAATTTTAATATACCCATGTATTTAATATATTACACCAAGTAATATATTATTTACATTTAAATTAAAATTAGTTTGACCAATTAATTTAATCCATCGAATTAAAATTAAATCTTCACAAAAGAAAATCATATGTAAACATATACATATGAATATTTCCACCTAGGAAATAATCTCACAATTAATCCAATTAATTATGAAGAGCCAATTGAATATATTAATTTTATTATTAGGATCAATCCAATTGATCTTTATAATATGATTAATATATATATACCTCTCTCTCCATAGTGTATACTCCAAGTATACATGTGATTCCTTAAGTCTGTGTTCGGTCGTTCTATGTGTACGATCCCCGTGGGCCCATCTTTATGTTGGCAGCTGGCCTTTGGCCCGCAGACTGCAGTTGGGATCTAGCAAGCCACTGCAGCCCCCAATTAAGATGGAGATGGCAGTCTAACTGTTATCATTACCCTGTAGTTTAAACTTGTACATCCCATGTCATTGATATCGGTGTCTAACACAGAGGCATGGATTGATCACCCTCTTTTGTGTCAGACATTAACTTGATCCCGAATGCACTGAAGCTCACAAACAAGTTCCCACTTGTTTGGGTGTGGCCACACTCTTATCAGTCACATTCATCAAGAGGCCGGTGATATCTTCCCAGTGGGCTACTGAGTGACAAATCCCTTCTGCATATCCATAGCATTACCATGCTAAGTGACATACCCGAAAGTACCCATACTTGGCACCCTATTACAGGCCCTTTAGGCGTACCCCTAAGTATGCGACCTCACATGTAACACCATCATATGGTCAGGTCAAAGGATCCATACAAGTACTACACGAGAATAACTTGTGATACTATACCATGTGGATTTCTCGTTTAGTGGATCTATCCAGTACCATGCCCCTTATGCATGTACCCATTAACTTGGTTGACATTCCATGTCCAATGACCAGTAAGACACCGCCATACAACCAGGTTAATGATAGTATGTTGTTCCATTCATTCCCATGACTAGAATAGACTACGGATCTATTTATGGTCATATCGTTTACCCTATCCATGGTCTTACTGCCAAATGCATGACACTGGTCATCATGGATATGGATATGTCCATCGGATACTTCATTTAATATATTGCACAAGATAAATATAATAAATGAATTAATGCCTTTATTAATAACACAAATAAGTATAATACATGAATCCAATTAATGTATGATACAAATGCAAGGGCTAATGCCTCAGGACTAGGGCATATCCAACATGCCCTTAACGATCATTTCATTCCATGATAATAGATGTGACCCCCTTTTTTTTGATGTTTGAAGAATGCCCAATGCTATGTAGAAGATAATACAAGAAACGTAGCGTGCAGACCGTCACATGGACAAAGGTTTGATGCCTTCGGGGCACCCAATGGGTGTTATGAAATAGTCGCGTGTGTGCCAACACACGGACGGAGTTTTGACGCTTTCTAGGTCAAAATGAGATGGTATGAAATCCTCACGTGGAAGTCATTCCTTGGATAGAGTTCTGATGCTTTTGGGCATCCAATGTGAAATGATGTTGCAAACAGGTCACGCGTGTGCAGGGGCACGGACGGAGGTTCGGCATTCATGGAACACCTCACATGAATTGATAATGTTATGAAATGCTCTTATGTGTGTAAAAATTTGGCACTCATGGAATACCTCGAATGAGTCATCAATGTCATGAAACAAGTCTGATATGGATTGCAACACACAAGCAAGGCTTCGACATCACCGTGACACCAATCAACGAATGGGCATGAAATGGAGACGACATAGTGTTATGTTGTCATGTGACTTGCCACACAACCAGACCTAAAATCTTTGCGATTTTCTAGTGAATGATATGATGTAGAGAATTGGCCAAGTGCAAAGAGGTGCAGGTAGACTACGGGTATTTTTGGATACCCGATATGGTATAAAATGAAATGATCGTGGTAGGCATTCTCCAAACGTCCCTTATTAGATGGAATGGAATGAAATGGCATGAATGTGTATGTCACATGAAATGCAAGTGGCTGCAGAAAAATATGGTTAGGATGCGTGACACACGAGATGATGTCGTGTATGTTTTATGGAAATGTTGGCACGCGAGATGTGAATGGCTCACAGAAAAAATGTCGTGACTGCATGAAAATGTGATTAGCGTCACGAATATGTCGATGTTTGAAAATGGCTGCATAAAGATGTGATTAGAATGGCACACGAAAGCTATGCATGTTTGATGCATCGTGAAAAGTCAAATAGAAAACACCACAGAACAAATGTTAGCACACGCAAAAATATGCACTCCTTTCCAACCTTATTCCTCCATGCGATTGGTCTTGCATTCTTCCTAGGAATTGGGTCTCTTTGGCATCAACGGGGGATACCAAAGGCGTAAACTCGATGTTCATTTTGAATTTAAGTTCTGGTAATCCTAGGGTAGTTGCTAAGCCATTACATATGGGCCAAAGTTAAAACCAAGGGTCGTACAGGTTCCCATAGCGAATATACACTTTCCCACCGTAGAACACGATGTAAGGTCATCCGGTGCTATAAGTGGATTATCCTGTCGGGTGTCTCCAATCCTGGCAGAAGAGGTAATCCACCTTCTTGGGTAAACCGGGGCTGATCAGTGTGTTGGAGGGATTGAGAAGAAGAAAATGTCATGATATGCAAGGTGCAAACAAATATGGTAATATGAACTAATAAAGTGACTACAAATGAGGTTATATTTCGGTAGTTGCCTAAGTTCCTCAAGTTTTTGTGAAAACTTTTTAAGAAACTATGATCCCCAGCAGAGTTGCAACTGTGAGCGGACGACCTTTTTCAAAATGGAAAATCAGGACGTGGCGAAGCGAACCGGGGAAAAACATTTTTGTTAAGTTTTGGTTTTGGAAAACGGGTTTTATTTATCTTGAGTTTAGGAAAAATCATTGATTTGATTTGGAAATTCCTTTGTAGAAAACATTTTCCCGTTTTTAACTTAAAGACCTTGAAACTTAAATTTCAATATCAGTGATAGAGTCGCCACCGGGATCAGCTCATCCGGGAAATTCCGGTATAGCTCCCTACCGAGGACAGACTACTGTACGTAATCCAGATTAGGGTTTGGGCAAGTGACTTACTTTAACCTCTAGTTTGTTTTCATTTTACAGTTTATATTGCCATATTTAATTTGATTTATTATCTTTCTCTAACCCCAATTTGTTTATTTTAATCAGCCGATGCTAAGGCAAAATGCAGAAAATAAATTGCACGAAAATAAATCATTCATCCAAAATATACAAAAAATAATAGAGGCCGATTATACAACCCAATCAAATAAAAATGGAAAGCTCTCGTCCTCACTTTACAATCGCTTAAGTACACAAGGATCTTAAAAATTACATCCGCCTAGAATACACGGAATAATCTATTAATAACAGCAAAAATAAAAATAAAAGCTGCAAAACAAATTGGTTAGCACAATTTATATTGCACACACAGATAGGACTCAAATAGGACAGAATTAGAAATTTAGAAAACGGGGGGCATGCATTTAGGGGGTAATCGGGTCAACCTGATCGGTCAGACCAGTTAGATCTGGAAAACGGTTTTGAAACGCCCTGTAATTTTTGTGCTGAAAAATCGTTTTTTGGAAAACAATTGGCTCGGTTACGTGCAAATTTCCATTTTTATGGGTCTATTATCCCAGAATACAGGGTTCCGTTCGTGCGGGTTCCTAAATTCAACATCCATCTAGGGTCCAAAATGTAATAAACACACCAAAAACATTTGTGAAAATACTGTTTTGCTCGTTTTCAATATTTTCTGGGAATTTTATATGGTTCGGGGGTTCGCTAATGCTGAACTATGGATCCGATTCGGATAAAACAACCCCAAAACTCAGGAAATAAAACCCCGAGAAAACCGAAAACACTAATATCCATACGTACAGAAATCCGAAAATTAAAATTGTATAACATACGGATGGATTTGGGCCGAAAATGATCACAACAAAATACACAAAATGGAAAACGGACTGTTTTCAGCCGATCGGGACGATTCGAAATTCTATCTCTACAGAACAGAGCTGGGCGGCTCTTGGCACCAGAGCCGCCCGGTTGTGTTCATGAAGAACACATCCGCCGGCTCTATTCGGGCAATCCGATTTCTGAAAGCTGAAAAAACGAAGAAAACGCACAGAAAAGACAATGCAAACAGGTTTAAGGCCTCTCAGAGTTTACCTTGATGTTATTTTGATGCTTTGAACGTCAAGGAACGGATTCAAAGCTTGGAATGTGTCCTGGAAACTAAACCAGCCAAAAACTGCAACGATCCGAAACAATCCGAACCGAATCCGAAACGATCCTGAATCAATGAGCAAAGGTTAAGCAACTTGTGTTTAATGTTTTAAGATTGGTTTTAGGTTTTTGTTTTTGTGTTTCTGAGTTCTCCTTTGCTCCTGTTCCTCGGTTTCTATCTCCCTTCTTTTCTCTCTATTTCTTTTTTTTCCTTTTTCCTTTGAAACTTGGTTTTTCAATGCTCAAGACTACTAACCCACCCCCCCCCCCCCCCGCCCCTTCTGATTTGATTCTTTCCTTTTATACTCTCCTCTCACATATCATTTCAAACATTAAATGGCCGCCTGACCTTTCTGATTTTGCCCAACTTCTCCTCTGCCGAGCCAAGTTGCTCTGCTTTGCACAACAACTTGGTTCACCCACTAGAGCCATACGGCTCTAGTTTGTCGCTCTAGTCTAAAGCTACCCGGCTCTAGCTTAAAAGCTAGAGCCGTGTGGCTTTAGCAAGAGCTAGGGCAAAGTTTCGAAAATCGGACACATACCCTAAACCCTAGAAACCACTCAGGAAACCTTTTTAGGGATTTCAGATCATGGATAGCTTGGTTTTCAGGAAATTTGAGATACTCCGGGCGACATTCCAGGTGTTTTCAAGTCCGGTTCGTGTCCGTCCGCTCCATAGGTAACACTGGAATTCTCATCATAGAGGTAGGGAAAACCCGGCGCTTACAACCAATGAAGCATGCAAGAAGAAGTTGATGGCCGAAGCAAATCTAAACTTTATAGTTGCTAAAATTGCAAAAATCATGATGAAGGCTAAGGCACGACTGGCTGAGGTTGAGAAGATCGATCTTCCTACTAAGCAAGAGTCTGAAGTGCCTGCAGATCTAGACAACATCCTGAAGCTGAACAAGGTGGATCAAGAAATGCAAGGCCCTCCGCCTGTGGAGGATGAAAATGATTTTGTTGTATATGTTTCTTCCATTTTCAATGTAAACAATGTACTTCATGACAAGTTCAATGCAATGAAATCTCAGTTTACTTACTTATGCGATGTTTATCCTGATAACTCTGTGCATGCATTTGAATCACCATCGAGCATATTTAGCATTCATGACACTACATTGCATGAAATCAATATAAGTATAGATGAAAATCCTAAAATGGTATCCATTTCACATGAACTAAAACCCGAGGAAGAGAGAGAATTGACAAAAATATTACAAAAACATGTTAAGGCTTTTGCTTAGTCATACGAAGATATGCCAAGAGTCGACACAGAGATAGTGGTTCATAAGATTTCGACGGATCCCAAATTCAAGCCAGTAAAGCAGAAGCTAAGAAGACTAAGACCAGAATGGGCTACATTGGTGAAGGAAGAAGTGGCTAAGTAGATCGAAGCCAAGTTCTTCGAAGTAGTGGAGTATATAGAATGGTTAGCCAACGTTGTTCCAGTACCTAAGAAAGACAGAAGGGTCAGAGTATGCGTCGACTACAGGGATTTGAATAAAGCATGTCCGAAAGATAACTTCCCCTTGCCTTATATTGATGTTTTGATCGATAGCGCAGCTAAGGCAACAATGTACTCATTCATGGATGGGTTTTCAGGATATAACCAAATCCTGATGGATGTGATTGATAAAGTGAAGACATCATTCATTATAGAGTGGGGCAATTTCTGCTATAGAGTAATGCCTTTCAGATTGAGAAATGCTGGAGCTACTTATCAAAGGGCTGTCACGGCATTACTGCATGATATGATTCACAAGGAAGTAGAAGTGTATGTCGATGATATGCTTATTAAATCAATGACCCAGGAAGAGCATCCTACAATCCTGGATAGATTTCTTACATGCATTGGGGAGTAAAATCTACTACTTAATCCTAAGAAGTGCATATTCAGGATCACATCAGGGAAGTTGCTGGGTCACATAGTTAGCCAGAGAGGAATAGAGATGGATCCAGATAAAATTAAGGCTATTCGAAACATGCTAGTTCCCAGAATAGAAAAGGAGGTTCGATCGTTCTTGGGTTCCTTGCAATATGTCAGTCGTTTCATAGCATGGTTGACTTTAAATTGTGAGTCAATTTTTAAGTTGTTAAAGAAAAATTAGCCGATTGTGTGGGATGATAGATGTCAGTTGGTGTTCAAGAAGGTTAAAGCTTATCTAATGAGTCTATCAGTTCTGAGCCCACCAATTCCAGGAAAGCCCTTGATTTTATATTTGGCTATTGAAGACTCCTCTATAGGAGCAATGCTAGTGCAAGAACAAGATGAGAAGAAAGAGTACCCTATATACTACCTCAGTAAGAAGTTGTTGGAGTATGAGACCAGGTATACACTGGTAGAAAAGACATGTGTGGCGATGATTTGGCTGACTAAGAAGATGTGCCATTACTTCCAGTCATACAAAGTACAAGTCGTGGCCAAGGTGGATCCGATGAAATATTTGTAAGAAGCACCATTGTTGGTTGGGAAACTATCCAGATGGTTACTACTCTTATCATAATTTGATATTGAGTATGTTACCAAGAAAGCCATCAAAGGGCGAGTTGTGGCAGAATTTCTGACGAATCAACCGTTAGAATCGGATTGTGTGGAGAATTTGGAGTTCCCTAATGAGCAGCTAGCTATGGTAGAGGTAAAGAGCTGGGTTATGTGCTTTGATGGTGCTACAAACAGAAGGGGCACTGCAATTGGGGTAATGATATCGACACTAGATGGTGAAATCATTCCATTGTCGAAGAGACTGGACTTTCCCATAACTAATAATGGGGTAGAGTATGAAGCATGGTTATTTGGGATGGAATCCCTTCTGACGCTAAGAGCAATTGATGTTCTAGTTGTTGGATATTCACTTCTGGTGATCAAGCAAGCACAAGGCGAATGAGATTTGAAAGAAGAAGCCTTGCGGCCCTACTTAGAACTGCTACAATACAGAAGGGAGTTATTCGGCCAGTGTGAGTTCAGACATGTTCCTAAAGATGAGAATAAGATGGCCGATGCACTTGCAACATTCTCTTCTATATGGGAGAATCCAGAAAGGATGTAAATACAACCTTTGGTTATAGCAACTTCCAGATAGCCCTGTTTTGATATGTACGAAGTGATGGAGTTAACAGCTAAAGAGAAGCCATGGTTCTTTGATGTTTATCAGTAGTGAAGGACTGATAAAGTTTCGGTAAGAAGATTAGCCAGCCAGTTTAGAATCTTTAAAAAGATAAGCTATACAAGAGAACTACAAATGGAGTTCTTCTAAGATGCTTAATGGAGCAAGAAGCAGGAGCAGTGATGCAGCAAGTACATGCAAGATCCTATGGATCGCATATGAATGGAGTCACCATGGCTAGAAAGATAATGAGGAAGGGATACTTCTGGATGACAATGTAGACTGATTGTGTGAGGGAGGTGAGAAGATGTCATGAGTGCCAGATCCATGCTGACATCAGTCATCTACCACCACTTGAGCTACAAAATCTGGATTCTTCCTAGCCATTTTCAGCATGGGGGATAGATATGATTGGAGAAATTCATCCTGCAGCATTTAATGGGCATAGATTCATAGTGGTTTTAGTCGACTATTTTTTAAAGTGGGTGGAAGCGGAATCCTTCACTAGTGTAACAGCTAAGCAAATGGTCAAGTTCAGTTAGAAACATCCTGTATCGATATGGAATCCCCCACCATATAGTAACTAATAATGGAGTGCAGTTTTAAGGGGCAATAGTCGAGCTACTTGCAGAACATGGCATCGAGCATCACAGATCTTCTCCATATAAACCACAGGCTAATGATACGGCGGAGGCGGCTAAAAAGTCAATAAAGAAGATCTTATCAAAAATGGTAACCACTTATAGAGATTGGGCTAACAAACTACCATATAATATTTGGGGTTATAGAACCAATTTCAGAATGCCAACAGGTGAAACTCCTTATGCCTTGGTGTATGGTATGGAAGTGGTGCTGCCAGTAGAAGTGGAACTCAAGTCACTTAGAATAGCTTTGGAAGCTCAGTTACCAAAAACTGAATGGGTTCAAGCTAGATATGAGCAGTTGGCATCATTAGATGAGAAGCGGTTAAAAGCACTATATCATTAACAGATAATCAACGTAGAATGGCTAGGGCCTATAATCAAAAGGTGAAGTATCCCAAGCGGCAATTAAAACACAGGAGATTTGGTTCTAAAGTAGTTGAGGCCTACAAATGTTGATATCCGAGGAAGTTTAGGCCGAATTAGGAAGGTCCATATGTTATGAAGAAAGTGCTATCAAGAGGTGGAGTCAGCATTACGGCCATGGATGGAAATGAGTTCGTAAATGCTATCAACCAAGATCACTAAAACCTTACCATGTTTAAAAAAAAAAAGAAGAAGAGAGAAGAGTCTGCTAGGATGAAAACTCGAAAAAGGTCACCTAGGCAAAATTAAGACATAAGAGGAAATGATTACTCAAAAAATCTGAAAGGAACGACTGGTGACGAATTCTAGCTCTGTATGGAATGTATACCATTTTGGGAATCAATCCTTTCAAGTGTACTCATCTTGATTTTATCAATAAAGTGTGATGTTTATTCAAATATATTCATATGGTTATATCAAAATGTATAGTCCAAACATCCATTTAAAGAAAGCACTTTGCATTTTGTTGATTAAAGGGCTTACATTGCTTAGTAATAAAAATGTACCAAACACATACAATCTGAGATCTTTTCTTATCTTCCAAATCTAATCCATCTTTTCAAAGAACAACAGTGTTTGCCTAAGAACTTGACTGTTGAGGAGACCAAGCTGAATAAGAAAGGGATTGAAGTTAACTTTGGTGGGAAAACAAACTTGATGATAAGGAATATAGACAACCAATATATGGGAGGATTATTGATGGAATTCCTGGATGGGAAAATCAGTGTCAGCCTTTGATTTCTTACATCTTCCTATTGATTTCAAAAACAAGGTGAACAAAGGGTATGCATTTGTAAATTTCACAAACCCAAAAGTCGTATGCAGGCTTCAGTAAGCAGTTCACAATAAGAGATGGCTGCTTCTCTTGTCCGATAAAAGCTGCACTATAGCCTATGCTAGGCTTCAGGGAAAAGAGGAGCTGTGAAGCACTTTGAGGAGTCAATATTTGAGTATTAAAGGGATGATTATTCACCAACAACATTCTGTTGGGGATTTAATCTCACAAAACAAAACGCAGCGGAAATAAAAGGATTAATCCCCACCAAGGACCCATGTACATTGCATTGAATTGGAAGGAGGGTTAAAGAATTACCTCTTAATTTTTGCAGGATTGGATACAGGAACCAAAGCAGATTCCCTCTACAGTTGATCCACACCGAGCAATTGACTCACCGCGTGCTAGCGCCGGGATCGTAGAACAGTTCTTCGAATGAGAAGGTGAAAAATTGATATTTTTCATTCTTGGCCAAAGCAAATTTCGGCTATTTGATGGAGATAGGTTTCTGTATCACGTCCAACCACTTTTTGTTTCTAGGGTTTTTTTCATTTATTATTAACTTATAATTGTAATTAAATACTATATTTAATTATAATTATAAATTAGCCCCCATAAGTTTTATTAATTCTCAATTAATATTAAACTTAGTCAATTCTCCATCATATACACATATGTATGTAAAATTAATTATATCTCCATATAATATAATTAGCATACTTTATGCTATATTAATCTTATTAATATTTACATACATACATACATATATATATATACACATATACGTAAATGTATATTATAATTAATTATATCACCATATAATATAATTATAATATATATATATATATAGCATACTTTATGCCATAAATATATTAATCTTATTAATATGTTCATGTGTATATACATATACATGTAAATATATATCTTTATATATATTTAATTTCTCATCAATAATAAATCATTATCTCATAATGATTTATCCCCGAATTAAGTGAATCTCATTTTGCTCTTTGTGTGTGACCCCGTAGGATCATATAAATTGACAATGAGGAAATTACCATAATGCCCTCATAAGTCATAAGCGGACTCTAGCAAGCCATTATGACTACCCAATTCATATGATTGGTATAATCCAATAAACCTACTTATAGAATGTGTCATATTCCCTTTTGTCTCTTGATATCATGATTAATTATAAGACATGGTACACTTGTCAATCTTATATAAATTAATCATATGCTTTCTCGATCTCAAAGCGGACTGTTTAAACAAATCAATTGATACTCTTATCAATTATTTGAGCACGGCCATGCATATAACAGTCTCACTTATCGAGGGGCCCAGTGATATCGCTCTCTTGATAGAGAGGGACAAAATCCCATATCTGTCACTCACATCCCAAGGCATGAGTCATATCGTACCCAATCACAGCCTTTATAACTACTCTGTTACAAGCAGCGTTTGACTGCGTCAAAACACAACATGAATTCATCCCGGAATCCATGGTGACCTCAGGTCAAAGGAATCAGCTAATGACACTACTATAATCAAGATCAGTTGTGACACATAACCATGAACTTGATCTCATAGTGGGTCTCCAGTAACATGTTCTCTAACATATTACCCGTGAGTATAATCTGTATCTGTATACACTATATTCATCTTATGAATATCCATTATCACTCACACTAGTCTTAGTTTGTTATTATTCCCATAATAACAATCGACTAGGGATATTTAGAATAACACGATTTATTCATGGATACTTATCATAAATGCTAACATACAAACATAAATGATAATATTAATCTACACTAGATTAATCTTAGAAGTCAAATTACATAATCCAATATTGGCCTTAGGGCACAATCTCCAACAATCTCCCACTTGCACTATGGCCAATCATACATGTATCTTATACCCATTGACCTACATGACTTTCATGTATTCACTCGTGCAGGAGTCTTTGTCAATGAATTATTAATTTTCGCTTCCGTTGCTACTTTACACATATTCACTCTCTCTTTAGAGACAGCCTCTCTAAATTAGTGAAAAACGCCTAAGTATATGCTTGTGTCATACAAGGTTCTTACGCATTGAACTATTGTCCCTACAATAGTCTCACAGGATAAGCAATGCTTAGAACAAAAACATAAAATTTTGATGAACTTCTTCATCCAAAAATTTCTTTACATCACATGTAACTGTATACTTTGGCTGCTATTATAGATATTTAGCTATAACGTTTTATTTTGAACCTTTCAAAATCATAACTTCTCTTTTTAAGAGAATACTAGATCTCGACTGATATATTGCAACTAATTGCAATCAGTTGTATATGTGCAACTATTTACACAGTTAACATAAGCAAGCTTCTATTAAGTCTTTTATATTGAACGCTTTCAATGCTTTGACTTAAGCCAAAACATTCTTTTAGATCTATCTGTATAGATTCCAATTTCAAGAATACAGGCAGTCATGCTTATAACATTAACTGAAATTACTTTCTTAGCCAAGATTTTACTTCTTGCAAGGTAAGAATGTTATTTCCAACAAGCCATATGTCATCCACATATAGCATTAGGAATACCGATATGCTCCCACTGATCCTTTTGAAACACAAGATTCATCATCCTTTTGATAAAATCAAACCATTTGATTTCTTTATCAAAACTATGATTCCAACTATTTGATGCATGTTTCGATCCTTATGAGAATCTTTGAAAACTTGCATACGCTATTTGAATTCTTTGGATGCCCAAAAACTTTGGGTTGTGTCACGTACACATCCTCAATCATGTTTTCACGTAGAAAACAGATTTTAATATCCATTTGCCATATTTTATAATCATATTATGCGGATGTGGCAACAAGAACTCAATTTGACTTGATTATGATTAATGACGAAAAAGGATTTTATCATAGTCCTACTATGAATTTGTTCGTATCCTCATAGTCACTATTATGAACTTGTTTATAACCCTTTTTTTGTCACTAGTCGTGCTTTATAAGTTTGAAGATCACCATTCATGTCGGTTTTCAATTTGAAAACTCACTTGCAACCATTGCATATGCATCTTCTAAAAGATTTATCAAAGTCTATACTTTGATTGTCAGACATGGACTTATCTTCAACCTTTGTAGCATCAAGTCACATATTAGATTCAAAATCTAACATTGCTTCTTCATAAAAGAAGACTTATTCCAATCTAGTAAAACTACGTCATGATTTTGAGAAATCCATATCTCTCCTATTCATGTCGTATTCTACTAGACTTTCATTGGACTTGTGTAATTTCAACAATGATCATGAAACCATTTCCATGTTCCTCTTCAACGTTAATGTCACTTTGTGAATTACGAGTTTTGTAAGTGTACTTTACTCCCACTAACTCTTCTAGAAATTAACTCCCTCTTAAAGGGGAAAACATTTCTAGCTACAACTACTTTGTATCCCAAAGAAAACACAGGAGTAACAACTCCTACTTTCCTTTTGAGTAATCCACAATACGACATTTAAATTTAGGTGCCAACTTATTCGAAATAAGCTTTACAGCTCTAAACTTATTCAATGAAACAACTTGGGTCTCTTACCCAACCATATCTCATATGTTGATTCATGAATTGTTTTAGACGGAACAATATACACAGCTGCTTTAATGGCATATTCTCGAGAAAACGATGATCAACTTGACTTCATCATAGATTGAACTATATCTGTATAGAGTTCGACTACTCCCTTTTCGACACAACTTCCTTTGTGGCGTAATTGGAGGAGTTAATTGTGAGACAGTCCCACAATCTCTAAGATGATTGTCAAAATCTTGACTCAAATGTTCACCACTTGGATCATATCTAAGTGACTTTACTATCATGTCAAGATACTTCATACTCCTTTTACAAGCTTTTGAACACTTCAAAAGTTCCAAACTCGTGTTTCATTTGATACTCTTATCTAGTGAAAAGTTCCATAAAGGTAATGAAGTATTAAAACCTTCTTTAGCAGTTGATTTATAATTCATATACATCCACATGTATAATGCTTAATAAATCGATTATTCTTTAACTACTTTTAGCAAAGAACCACTTTTGTCATCTTTTATAATAAACAACATTCGCATGATTCAAGATGATTCATAATCTCATGAATCCAAAAGTCCATTCTTATGGAGTTTCAAAATGCGACTTTGCTTATGTCTCCAAGACGACACTGCCAAATAGGTTGAATCAAACCGTTTGATTCGATCCTTACAGTATTTATGTTACGGATGGGCTCCACATATAAAGACAATTATGTAAATCTGTATTTCATAATCATGTCTTTATTAAGTTTATAATTCACAATTATAAAATAAACAACATTTGTTCACTCAAAACAACGAGCCCAATAGGCAACAAGAGTTCATAACTTACATGTAAAAGTTCATAACCTTTAACCAAAGTTCATAACTTTTATGTAAAAGTTCACAACTTTTACCTAGAAGTTCATAACTTTCATGTAAAAGTTCATAACTTTTAACCAGAAGTTCATAACTTCCAAGTAACAACCTTTGCTACTCTTGCCTATTCGTATTCTACCTTTCACCTTCATAAGGTTTCTACTTAAGTTGAGATTCTTCATATTCTACTAATATGAAATCCACCACGGTATCTAATACCTTTGATATAGAAACAAAAGTAGAATAATTGATAAATACTTAAGGTAGCAGTCTTACTGCCTTTCATCTTCTCATAGTTCTCCAAACAAAGTTTGCTATTTTCATTCTAATGAACGATTCATTCTAGAAATGGCAACATCCTTCTTTTGGAGATCTCTCTATGCCAACAGCTTTGGTCTTTAAAACATGTTTCACCCGAACCTTTCGGTCTTTATGCTTTTCGACCTTCCTTTTATCCTTTTCCTTTTGAACCTTAAGCACACAATTCGAGGCGGGCTTGTCCTTTATGGATAACTTAACATTCTTTTGCATCCTATGCAACTAATTCATAATTTTCTCCATGTCATTCAAATGATAGTTCATCACCAATGACTATCAATTAATGAATTCAAGATCACATCTTAATGCCCTTTTGGAGGCCAATGAGAAAATGTTGCCTCAAACACTTATCTTTTCTTGCTCACTAACTGATGGAACATTTCCATTTGTGATGTATCATATATCTCAAGTAAAACTTCCACGTACGGAAGAATTGGTGGCAAGTGTAAGATAACAAAATTTAACAGAGTCCCTTCGATGCTTCAAGTAAGCATCTTTTATACTCGTGTTACAATTGCTAGTGGTTCATTGGGCAAAAGGATTATTGAGAACATATGATTCCTTTTGATTTGAGAACAATTCTCAATGTTCAATAACAATCGAGATCAAGGTAATAGCAATTATAACTATAATAAAGCGTGTAAAGATTTTAGTTAAATGCTCCCACTTAAATTATAAAACCCTTTAAAATATTTAAGTGGGTGAAGATCCAAAATCCATACTTAACCATAGCACTGCTTTGGCATGTCCCTATGATTAAATATAATTTCGGTAGGCAAAGACTCAAAATCATGCTTTAAACCATTTAAACATATTTTGGATGTGCACTTCTTTGCCAATTGCATCATTATGCAACTCTTATAATTTATGAGATGTATGATATCATATATCATATTTAATTGTATGTTACTCATCTCATCTTTGCCTCGGGCTCAAACACCATTTTGATTAACCCTTTGTTAAACCAATTACAACACAATGAGAATCACCATTTCTCATATTATCGCTTCGCTAAGGTCACAACATGCGTACCCGCTTTGGCGTGGCTACCATGATGCGAACATAGTACTTGACTAGTGTTATACGTAATTGGGTGGCAAATATAAACTTCATAAGTTTATTTAGGGTTTGTTAAGTCCTGTGATTTAATTGTATCATATACAATTCATGGCATTAATATTAAGCATACTCTTGTTAATACTAATTAGCATGGCATCCTATGTCATACATATGTTAAGCATGCAATCTAGCATGGCATCACATGGCATCCAATTGTCTAGCATGCATATAGAATATCTAGCATGGCATCACATGGCATCTAAATAAAAATAAAACATGCATATGACTCGAACCGTGTTATGGTATGGTTTAAATCTACATTATTTTCATAGGCCAATATGAAAATCAACAAGGTCATATCCTAGGTGGTAGCATCCATCACATGGTCATTGCACCGCCTCTTGGATCCGCCTCCACGTCTTTGCTTCTAAGCACCATCTCATGGATTTATATTTTACAAAAAATTGCAACCTATACAATTTTTCTAGTAAAATAAATTTTACATATCATAAATTGCATCCTATACAATTTATCTAGTAAAATTAAAATTAAAATTTACATAAATACAAACGACTCGCAGGTCGTATTTATATAAAACCATAATAAATAAAATAAAGCATCCACGGGGTCCAAAACCATACCATAACACCATGCATAAAATTATCAACAATAATTTTATATCTAAAATATTTAGGGTTCAAAGTGGTAAAATACAATCACATTGTATTTAGAATTAATTAATTTGGAAAAATTCGTAAATATGCAGAAACAATTTTCCACACTTAAAACGAAAAGGGGGTTAAAACTGTCGGACAGCAGGCTCGCCGGGCTGCGCATACTGCGCGCAGCCCATGCTGCGTAAGCAGCATGCTGCTTACGCAGCACGGCAATTGCAAATTGCAATTGCAATTTGCGGCCAAAAAGTATTCTGGGCATTATGCCCAGAATACGAACAGTAGAATTTTTTTTTTTTTTTTTTTATTAATTAAATTGAATTGAAACAATTTCAATAAAAACCCATGAATCAAATTCATGATTCCAAAAACCCCTTAAACATTCCAAATCATTAACATAAAATCATTCACAATGATTAATCAATAAAATCAAATTTTATTTTGTTATTCACAATAACATAGAACCCTAAATAAAACATACAAACTCCTAACAACAATTTTGATCCAATCAAAATCATACAAACCCTAACATGCAATTTTGATCCAATCAAAACATAAATCCAATTCAATCAAAATACAAGTGGCTCTGATACCACTGTTGGGGATTTAATCGCACAAAACAAAACGCAGCGGAAATAAAAGGATTAATCCCCACCAAGGACCCATGTACATTGCATTGAATTGGAAGGAGGGTTAAAGAATTACCTCTTAATTTTTGCAGGATTGGATACAGGAACCAAAGCAGATTCCCTCTACAGTTGATCCACACCGAGCAATTGACTCACCGCGTGCTAGCGCCGGGATCGTAGAACAGTTCTTCGAATGAGAAGGTGAAAAATTGATATTTTTCATTCTTGGCCAAAGCAAATTTCGGCTATTTGATGGAGATAGGTTTCTGTATCACGTCCAACCACTTTTTGTTTCTAGGGTTTTTTTCATTTATTATTAACTTATAATTGTAATTAAATACTATATTTAATTATAATTATAAATTAGCCCCCATAAGTTTTATTAATTCTCAATTAATATTAAACTTAGTCAATTCTCCATCATATACACATATGTATGTAAAATTAATTATATCTCCATATAATATAATTAGCATACTTTATGCTATATTAATCTTATTAATATTTACATACATACATACATATATATATATACACATATACGTAAATGTATATTATAATTAATTATATCACCATATAATATAATTATAATATATATATATATATAGCATACTTTATGCCATAAATATATTAATCTTATTAATATGTTCATGTGTATATACATATACATGTAAATATATATCTTTATATATATTTAATTTCTCATCAATAATAAATCATTATCTCATAATGATTTATCCCCGAATTAAGTGAATCTCATTTTGCTCTTTGTGTGTGACCCCGTAGGATCATATAAATTGGCAATGAGGAAATTACCATAATGCCCTCATAAGTCATAAGCGGACTCTAGCAAGCCATTATGACTACCCAATTCATATGATTGGTATAATCCAATAAACCTACTTATAGAATGTGTCATATTCCCTTTTGTCTCTTGATATCATGATTAATTATAAGACATGGTACACTTGTCAATCTTATATAAATTAATCATATGCTTTCTCGATCTCAAAGCGGACTGTTTAAACAAATCAATTGATACTCTTATCAATTATTTGAGCACGGCCATGCATATAACAGTCTCACTTATCGAGGGGCCCAGTGATATCGCTCTCTTGATAGAGAGGGACAAAATCCCATATCTGTCACTCACATCCCAAGGCATGAGTCATATCGTACCCAATCACAGCCTTTATAACTACTCTGTTACAAGCAGCGTTTGACTGCGTCAAAACACAACATGAATTCATCCCGGAATCCATGGTGACCTCAGGTCAAAGGAATCAGCTAATGACACTACTATAATCAAGATCAGTTGTGACACATAACCATGAACTTGATCTCATAGTGGGTCTCCAGTAACATGTTCTCTAACATATTACCCGTGAGTATAATCTGTATCTGTATACACTATATTCATCTTATGAATATCCATTATCACTCACACTAGTCTTAGTTTGTTATTATTCCCATAATAACAATCGACTAGGGATATTTAGAATAACACGATTTATTCATGGATACTTATCATAAATGCTAACATACAAACATAAATGATAATATTAATCTACACTAGATTAATCTTAGAAGTCAAATTACATAATCCAATATTGGCCTTAGGGCACAATCTCCAACACTTTCAACCCAGCAAGGGATGGTACAATCGGTTTAATTGAGCAAAAGGTGATAGGGAGAGAGTGGAGACTGATGCCTACCCCTGTAAGTCCTTACTTAGGGTAAGCAGTGGGATTCTCCCCCTCATCTAAAGAAAAATAAAAAGAAAAACCAGGCTGAATAAGAAAGAGATTGAAGTTAACCTTGATGGAAAAACAAGCCTGAGGATCAGAAATATACCAAATCAGTTTTCAGACCAGAGGAAGTTTTGGTTTTACATTTGTAAACTTTACCAACAGTGTTGGAGCGACCAGGTTTTACAAAGCTAGCAACAATCATAAGTGGAATGTGCCTGCCAACCAGAAGGCTTGTAAAGTCTGCTGTGCTAATATTCAGGGGAAAGTTGCATTTACCAACCATTTCAAGAACTCAGTGTTCAGCTGCAACAAAAGTGACTACTTACTAGTGGCTCTTTCACCTCCTAGAGATGGTGTGATTTGCTCTAGGGTCATTGTGATTGGCAGGCATAAGAAGACTAGAATTAACTTAAGTCATTCTGAATTAGGCCATACTTTGAAGGACTAAAAGCTGTGTCCATCTTTGGGAGCTGTGTGTGTGAGTTGGAATCTGAGGTGAATTGGAAACATATATACAGGTTCAGCTTGGAGAATCCAGTGGTTAATTAATTAACTTCATTCAGTATTCGGTTGTATATTTTGATGACTTGCTTTTAACACGTATTAGTGAAAAAAAAAGAGCTTGCTGAGGTGAAAACCGAAAAGGCACCTCAGGCAAAAGTTAGAGCAGCTCGCTAAGCTGAAAACCCACATTGGGCAGCTTAGGCAAAATTAGAGCACTTTCCAAACTCATTCTAGCTAGGGGCAAAATGGTAAAGTCTTCTCACTATCCCCCAGCAGAGCCGTTACAAAGAATGACACAACATTTTCCTCAACAGCCATCACATACCCTCGACAGGAGTACAAGGATCGCAATGCATAGGCGACACATTTCCCTAGCAAAAGTCAGTTAGAGGCATGACATAGTTTCCCCAACAAGAACACGAAATATCAAGATTGAACAAATAGCGGGGAACGCATTCTTTAGGGTCCACATGCATACGCATCATCATGCACACATGCATAATATGCATGAACATTCATCCCTAGCTGGTCTTCATTCTTGAGCGAAGGGGCAAAAAATTTTGTTTAAAATCTCTCGATCAATGAATGAAGACTCATCGTCTCAAACACAGAAATTCAAGACATCACCGCGGGTAATGTAGACCCGGCTCCGGCTTATTTTAAGACATCACTGCGGGTAATGTAGATCCAGCTCCGGCTTATTTCAACATTGTCGTGGGTAATGTAGACCCAGCTCTGGCTTATCTCAACATCACCACGGGTAATGTAGACCCAGCTCCGGCTTATATCAACATCACCGCGGGTAAGGTAGACCTGGCTCTGGCTTATCTCAACATCACCGTGGGTAAGGTAGACTCGGCTCCGGCTTATTTCAACATCACTGCGGGTAATGTAGACCCAGCTCTAGCTTATCTCAACATTGCCATGGGTAATGTAGACCTGGCTCTGGCTTATCTCAACATCGCCGCGGTAGACCCGGCTTTGGCTTATTTCAACATCGCCACGGGTAATGTGGACCCGGTTCTGGCTTATTCCATCATCATCACAGCAAGTAAATGTAGACCTGGCTCTGGCTTATTTCATCATCGCTGCAGGTAAATGTAGACCTCGCTCCAGCCTATTTCATCATCGTTACGGGTCATGTAGACCCGGCTCCAGCTTATCTCAACATCGCAGTGGGTAATGTAAACCCGGCTTCGGCTTATTTCAACATCGCCGCGAGTAATGTAGACCCGGTTCCTGCTTATTCCATCATCATCACCGTAGGTAAATGTAGACCTGGCTCCGGCTTATTTCAACATCGCCGCGGGTAATGTAGACCTGGCTCCGGCTTATTTCAACATCGCCGTGGGTAATGTAGACCCGATTCTGGCTTATTCCATCATCATCGCTGCAAGTAAATGTAGACCTGGCTCGGCTTATTTCAACATTATTGAGGACCCGACTTTGGCTTATGTCAAATCGCTGCGGGTAATGTAGACCCGATTCCGGCTGATTCCATCATCATCGCTGCAGGTAAATGTAGACCTGGCTCCGGCTTATTTCAACATCGCCAGGGGTAATGTAGGCCCGGCTCTGGCTTATTTCAACATCGTCGCGGGTAATGTAGACCCGGTATCAGCCTAAATCAAACCACCCCCACAACAATAGAACTTCGACAAGTCAAGTATGTATTTCTTTCCTTAAGTTTACAGTGCTTCAATTCATGTTCTCAAATTCACCTTAGGTATTTTAGACCTGAAATCAGGTGCCAAATTTGATCATGCGAGGGGTAGCTTTAAGCGCCGATTTTCCCAACCTCTATGATGAGAGTCGTATATCACCTGTTGAGCTAATGAACATGAATTAGACTTGGAATTGAGCGGGATGTCACCTGGAGCGTCTCGAATGCTCTGAAAACTGAGCGATCCTCAACCCGAAACCCCAAGATAGGTCCTTCGAGTCGTTAGGGAGCTTAGAGGTGAGTGTGAGATTTCAGAAAATTTGTCACAGCTCTGGTTAGAGCAGTACGGCTGTAGCTTTACAACTACAGCCATACGTCTATAATGCCAGAGCCGCATGGCTGTAACCCTTACCGAGCAGTAGGATTTTCTGCCAGAAATCTTAGAAAGTTGGTGGCAGGGTATGGGGTGTTGAAAATTTGGCAGAATTTGGAAGAAAGGAAAGAGAAACATTAATGGGAGTTAGAAAGGGATAAAAAGAAAGAAAGAGAAAGAGAGATGGGGATTTTTGGCAATTTGAATTAGAAATAAAAAAAAAAGAGGAAAAGAAGAAGAAAGAAGAAGAAGGAAAAAAAACATAAAGAGAGGGAAAAGTGGACACCAGAAACAAAACACAAAAACAACACCCTAGAAACTATGAGTGTTAGGTTTCTCACCATATCTCATTTGTCCGGGATTGTCTTGGGTTTGTTTCGGATTGGCTCAAAGCTCGGTTTAGGAATTTCGGGATGTTTATGGAATCCAAGGCATATTTCGGCATCCAAGCATGCTTCCAGAAATTAGACATCATCAAGGTAAACTCTGAGAGGCTTTAAACCTGTGTTTATTGCTTTGTTTGTGTGTTTTTCCTCTGTTTTTATAAATTTTCGGAAAGCTGACTGCCTAGCTATAGCCGCACGACTGTGTTTACCTTAAACACAGCTACACGGCTGTAGTTCTGAAGAATAGAGCTGCGCGGCTGTGATGTCATAGCCACATGGCTACGTATCTTCGGGGCAGCAACCCGAAAAAGCTTCAAATCGACCGAAAACAATCCATTTTCCATTTTTGTTCATTCTTTTATGATCCATTTTGGTCCAAATGCATCCGTACATTGCAAAACCTTGGTTTTCGGATTTATAATTATATGGATGTGAGGTTTTCGGTTTCCTGGATTTCGTTTTTCTTGAATTCGGGGTCGTTTGATCCAAATCAGATCTGTTGTTTAGCATATGCAAACCCTCGAACTCCACGAAAATCCTTAGAAAATATTGAAAACGAGTAAAATAGTGATTTTCAAAGCGAGAAAATGGATTTCGGGTTCTGGGTGTTATAGCCGCACGACTGTAATGGTTAGAGCCAGACGACTGTAGTCTTCAAAAGGAGGCGGAATCACGGGACGACCCGTACAGACGTCTTCGCATGATTCTACTTTCAGATTCAAACTATTTTTGGTGTGTTTACCGCTTTTAGACCTTAGATGGATGTCAGAATTAGGAAACCCGCATGAACAGAACCCTGAGTTCCCGGATAATAGACCCGCTACAAAGGAAAAATTTTCATGTAACCGAGCCAAATCGTTTTCCAAAAATGGTTTTCCAGCACAAAATTCACCGGGCGTTTCAAAACCGTTTTCCAAGTCTAGCCGGGACGACTGGCCGAGTTAGCCCGACTATCCCCTAAATGCATGTCCCCGCTCCTAAAATCCCAATTCTGTCCTGTTGTAAGTTTTCTATGTGTTTGTGATATAAACTATGCTAACCCATCTATTCTGCAGCTTTTATTTCTTTTTATTATTTTGGATGTAATTAATAGATTAATTCATGTATTTTAGGCGATTGTAAATTTTTAAATTCTCGTGTATTTTAGGCGCTTGTAATGTGAAGGCGAGGGTTTTCCTTTTTATTCGATTTGGTTGTATAATTGGCCTCTATTTTTATTCTTTTGAATTGCTTGGATGTATGATTTACTTATTTTGTAATTTATTTCTGTCATTTGCATGAGCATCGGCTAATAATTAAACACAAAAATGGGTAAAGAAAGATAATAAGCAAATAAAGTATGGTAACATAAACTAGAAAATGAATGTAAGCTTGAGATTGAATAGCTAAGTTGCCCAAACTCTGAATCTCTAGACTAGGTATAGTTGTCTACACTCGGTAGGGAGCTGTACTGGAATTTCCCAGATGAGCTGATCCGAGTGGCGACTCTATCACTGATCTTGAAATTTAGGTTTCGAGGTTTTTAAGTAAGAAAATGGGACTTTCTAAAAATGCAAAAAAAAAACTAGTTTTCCAAAATTCATATTTAAATAAAAGGCTTTCTACAAAAGGGATTTCTGAAACAAATCAAGGATTTTTCTAATGTCAGATCGTCAATCCCGTTTTCCAAAATCAAACACTTCTAATTCTTTTTCCCCAGTTCGCTTCGCCACCTTCTGCTTAAAAGGTCATCCGCTCACAACCCTCTTTTGCGTCCAGATATTCACTTGATACCGAGTGAACTGATGCTTACAAATAAGTTCCAACTTATTTGAGTGTGGCCACTATCTTATCAGTTGCACTCATCAAGGGGCCGGTGATATCCTCTTAATGAATCATTAAGTGACACATCCCTTCTATATATTTATGGCTTTGCCATGTTTACTAGCATACCCAACCTACCTATACTTGACGCCCTCTTATAGGCCCTTTAGGTGCACGACAAAGTGCGTGAGTTCATATGCAACTCCATGATATGGTTAGGTCGAAGGATCCAGTATAAGTACTACACAAGAATCACTTGTGATACTATACCATATGGATATCTCGTTAGTGGATCTATCCAGTACCATGTCCCATTACATGTACTCATATACCTGATTGACAATTTATGTACTATGGTCGATAAGATATCGCCATACAATCAAGGTAATGATAGTCTTGTGTTCCATTCATTCTTATGAGTGGAACAGACTATCGATGGCTTTATGGTTATATCGTTTCCTTATCCATGGTCTCACTGCCAAGTGCATGACACTTGACAACATAGATATAGATATCACCATTGGATACTCTATTTACATTTATTGCACAAGATATAAAACAAATAGATTATGCCTTTATATATCAACACAAGTGTATAATACACCAATCCATAAGTGGTCTAAGAATATATGATATAAAGCAAGGACCAATGCCTTGGGACTAGGATATTCCCAACATGCCATATCAGTAATTCTGTACTTTGAAAAACACCCGTGCGGTTATGACTACATCCGTGCGAATGTCGTATAATCCATGCGACTATAACATAATTTGTGCGGCTATTGTTCTGATTCTCAGGAATCTGATTTTTGGTGATCGATCTCGTTTCTTAGTGGACAAACGACAAGCCTTGTCTTCGGTGTGACCTTGACCTCTGTTGCCATGGAGACTGCCAAACCCGCAATAATCATCACGGAAATTTAGGGATAAAAATCTCGCGCTCACAAATATCATTCGTGTTATTTTTGTAAAATATCCCAATTTTTGCTAACAGAGTTACTTATGTTCATATTGTTATAGTTATAGTTGGATTTTTATCCAATGCTAATAGAGTTACTTATGTTCAACCTTTTTCTTAACTTTGTTTTACTTTTAGAAAGTGATTGTTAGCAATTTTGATAAGTTATATAAAAAACAATTTTTCTAAAGCAAAATGAGAATATTTTTCTAATATATACATATATTTTAACAAATAATTTAGATTGTTATATGTTAACATTCTAGTTTTCTAATTAAATAATATAATTCTATTTTTTTTAAGGGAAAAGTTAAAAAAATCTTATGGATTGCCTGATTTGCGGATCGATGATGGTGTTTTAAAATGGTACAAAAGCACGACATGTGATTAGGTAATTTTACAGATTAAACGATTTATCATCCAATACACTCTCCTAAAACTCTTTTATCCTTCGAAATTTTATCTGAAATTTTTCAAGTTTGTTGATTGAAATACAATGGACCTTGGTGTAGAAATTTGAAATTTTTTGGACATTGAGTATATTTCTAGTAATTAATAATGTAAAAAAATAAAAAATAAATAAAAAATAAAAAAATAAAATTAACAAGTTTGTTGATTAAAGTACAATAGACCTTGGCATCAAAGCTTGAAATTTATCGAGAAGTGACTATATTTTTACTAATTTAATAATTCAAAAAAATTAAAAAATCATAAAAAATAGAAAAATTGTTGACAAATACGTGAAGAATATATACATATTACTTAATAACTTTACAACAAGATTTGAAAAATTGAATATTGTTCGATAATTTTTCTATTTTTTATGCTTTTTTTCATTATTAACGAATAAAAATATAATCACTACCCAAAAATTTCCAAACTTTCACACTAATGTTCATTGTATTTCAATCAACAAATTTGAAAAATTTCAGGTGAAATTTTGAAGGATAAAAAAGTTTCAAGGGAATGTATTGAATGATAAACCCCTGATCAGTAAAATTGTCAAATCACATGTTATACTTTTATACCATTTTGAAACACACTCAACGATCTGAAAAAATAAACCAAGCTACATGCTAATTTTTTTATATTTTTTACTTTTTTCAAGTATATGAATCAATTTGATCAAATACTTATTTAAACATTTAAATAATGAAATAATATAAAAAAAGCAACAATATTCTATATTTCATCCGTGCTTTAGTTAAATTTGTAAGGTACCTTTCTATTATATTGTAAATATGTAATATTGGTGTAGATTTTGTGCTAGTTTTTTCTTTTTCAGAAAAGAAAATCTACCATTCAAAATAAGATTTTGCCCCAGAATAATGCTTATGTGAGAAAAAATTACCGTTGTAATGTTTGGTTAGTAAAAAAATACCGGTCTGGGGTCTGATTAACTGGCCCATTTTCGAAGCCAACATTTCCGAAAATGGTATGAATTTTTTTTTTAAATAACCTGTTTTTGGAAACAGAGTTTCCGAAAACAGGTTTGTGTCAGGTGCTAAAAAAGCGCCTGACACAAACTCTATTTTCGGAAACTCTGTTTCCAAAAACAAAGTGAAATTTTTTTTACAAAAATTAGTAAAATTTTAAAAAAAAATCACGGGAGTGGGAATCCCCACTGTTGGGGAATTCCCACGCCAGACGGTACGTAAATTTTTTTTTCTCCTCCTATATATATATGAGTGGAGTATGTGAGTGTGTGTGTGTGTGTATGTGTGTGAGAGAGAGAGAGAGAATGAGTGAGTGGTGAGGTTTTTAAGTTTGAGAGATTTGTGTGTTTAGTGAAAATAAAATCTTAAGTTTTGTATTAGCCGGAACTCTTGAAGTGTATAAGGTAATATTTAAAAGTTTTCCCAGTTTGAATATTTTTACATTTTTGCTTGTTCTGTTTTTGTTATAATATTGTTTTTGTTATACTGTTTGTTATCTTTTCCAAGTTAATATGTAATTACGGTGTCTTTAAGATATAAAATTTTTTCATTACCATATTTGCAAAATCTCTAGCTAGTTAATTTAGTGCAAAATCTAGTCTCCTGTCGATAATAATTCTGAGAGTAGGGTGTTACAAGTTTTTTGTTGGTGCATAGTTTTGTAACAAATCTAGAGAAGAAAAAAAAAAGAGAGAAAAATAAACGTTTTTTTAAGATATTGTCTTTCTTTCTGCAATAGATTCTGCCTCTTGTCAAAAATGCGTTGAACAAGTGCAAGTAAATTTTAAGATATAAAATTTTTTCATTAGCATATTATCAATTGGAAATAGTAAATTATACATATTCTTCATTTTTTAAATTTATCTTTTTTTTTCTTCTTTAATCTTTGCAATGATATTTGACGCAGTAGTTTAGTAATTTTCGATTAAAGGTATGTAATTTATGAGTTAATTTATTAATTTTTATAAATTTAATTTTTAAGTTGTTTACTAATTATACATGTAATATTAATTTAAATGTTAATATACAACCATATAGGTAGATTTTCAATTTGGTTTGGTTTTCGGTTATTGTTGAAAAAACAAAACCGAACCGAACCGAATCGTAATAGGAAAAAAAATATTTTTAAAAAATATGTAAATGTCTAAAAATAAATTTTATTTAGGATATTATATATTTATATTATTATTTACATGTAATAATAAATATTTTTTAAGCAATACTTTACATGTATTTGAAAAAAAATTGATAATAAAAAGAAAAAAAGTGAAATTTTTGTTGATTGGGTTTTAACCGAACCAAACCATAACCGAAATAAACTGGTTCGGTTCAGTGTGAGCGAAACAATATGAACTTTGGTTTATTCTTTGTTTCTTTTTTTTTACTTTGGTTTATGGTTGGGTTCGGTTTTTGAACCGAACCATGTTTTACTCACCCTCAATTTGTTGCACTTAATTGTCCATATGTTAATTGGTTGATATTTTTCCACCTTTAATTTCTTATTATAGTACTTGGACAGGATTTTTCATAGTATAGTAAATTTAATAAGCTAAATAAAAGTAATACATAGTTTTTGTTTGATTTAATGTGAAGTTGGAATTGAGAAATTTTTCCCAGTATATATATATACATATAAATTATTAATTATTTAATTGTATAATTCTTTTAAATATAATTAATTATTTCAAATTTAAAAGAATTTTATTTAAGTTTAATTAATAAAAAAAGAATTTGAATAATAAATAAGTAATATAAGTGAAAATATAATTAGTTGAAATTTCAAATAGAAAATTCAAAATAGAATTTAATTGGAAAAGAAATTTTTTAATAGAATTAAACATTAATAGAATTTACTAGAAATAGAATAGAATTACAATTTATCAATTTAATAGAAATGGAGTTTCAATTTATAATTTAATATAAAAAAATAGGAATATAATAAAATTTCAATTTCATATTAATAGAATACAGTCAACTAATTATGTAATCCTAGTAATGTAGTAATATAGAATATTTATTTTAATACTATATTAATAATATTTATTTTCTATTTTATTTCGCTAGAATTGGTTAGCAATTATTATATAATAATAAATGAATATTATTATTAATATTTAATTTTTTTATTAATATAATTTTTTATTTTTAATAAGTGAAAGTGATATTGTAGTATTGTGTCCACGGGTTTTTTTCCGACCTCAGTGATGAAAGCCATTATTACCTTGTTCACGGAAAACATGAAGCGGATTCGGAATGACCGAGATGACGTCAGAAATGTCTCGGGGTGACTCGAATGTGTGTGACAAGTCTTGGTACGGAACCCCGAAGTAATTCGAATGAGTATTTAAGAAAACAAAAGAAAAGAATGAAAAATAAGCAAAATAGGCTAATCTAGTCACTACAGCCGCGCCCCTGTAGTGCCTACAGCCGCGCGGCTGTAGTACATTACAGCCGCGCAGCTGTAATTATCATATTTCCTTTTTTGCTCAAAATCAGCATTTAATCCGGATTTTTAACCTAAATAGGAGATATAAATTGATTGTGACCGGATTTTAGGGGGTGGAACAGCAGACAAAAAATTAGAGAATTAACTTTAAGAAATTGAGAGAAAAAGACATCCACACCTAGGGTTTTGGAGTAAAAAAGATTAAAATTGAGTGTTTTCATCCAAAATAATCAAAGAAACTTTAACAAAAATCCGTTTAAATCATCATAACTTTAGAGGGATTAGTTTTCTAGGGGCATTCTTACGCTCGGGCTTCGGAGATCGCACACACTTTTGGGTTGTTCGTGATTACAAGGCATTTCCCGGCATCCAAATCCATCCCTGGTGGTCCAAAACACTGGAACACAAACAAGGTATATTCTGAGAGGCCTTAAAAATCCTTTTTAATTCATTCTGGGTGCTATTTGTTTGTGTTTTGGGGTTTTTTGCGATTTTGGAAGCGATTCTGGTTACAACCGCCCCACCTGATGATTACAGCCGCGCGCCTGTAACCTACAGTAGCGCGGCTATAACCTACAGCTGCGCAGCTGTAACCTACAGGGGCACGGCTGTAATCTCCAGATTACAGCCGCGCGGCTGTAACCTACAAGAGCAGAAGCTCCAAATGCCCTGAATCGACCGATAACACTTCCGTTTTCAAGTTAAATATGTTTTTCATATTTATTATCGATCCAATTACATCCATGTGTGCTTAGCTTCCCAGTTGCTTAGATTCCCGGTTTTCTTATTTTAATTGATGGATGTGATTTCAAGTTTGGCGATTCTAAGTTTTTAGGGATTTTCGGACTTATTTCGATCCGTTTCGGATCTGTTTGGTTGAAGAGAGTGTGTTTCCAGAAATCCCAAATTACCTGAAATCGCTAAATTTGTAAAATGATTTTCAAAAACAAGAAAAGAAGGTCGGAACACAATTCTAGAGCATTACAGCCGCGCGGCTGTAAGCTACAGTGGCACGGCTGTAACCTACAGTGGCACGGTTGTAGTTGAGGCAGAAATACAGTTTTGCCCTTTTAGGCCACAAACTTGTAATTTTGTATCTTTTTCCTATTCAAAACTGAATTTTGGTGTGTTTATATTCTTTTTGGACCCTAGATGGATGTTTAATTTAGGCCCACCCACGAACGGGACCCCCGGGTCCTAGGATATTCGGCCCACTAAAGTTGGAAAAAGTATGTAACTGCGCCAAATGGTTTTCAAAATTGGTTTTTCATTCATAAAACCTACAGGGCGTTTCAAAAAACCGTTTTCCAGGTCTAACAGGGCCGACCGGTCGGGTCGACCCTGTTACCCCTTATGCATGATCCCGTTTCCTAAAATACACCTATTCTGTCCTATTTGAGTCCTTGGTGTGATTTATTTACTTGTGCTTACCGTATTTGGATGCAGCTTTTATTTTTCTTTATTTTTATTTTTGGATGTATTTTATAGATTAAATCGTGTATCTAGGCGATTGTACTTTTTAGATTTTCGTGTATTATATGCGGTTATAATGGTGAGGACGAGAGCATTTTCTTTTTTTTTTTCTTTTTTTGTTGTATAATTTGGTCTCTACTTTACTTTTCTCGCACTTTTACTTTTTTGCATTTTATTTTGGATTTATATTTATGTCATATGAATGAGCATTAACTAAAAATAAAAAGAAGATAAAATGAGTAAAATTAAGTGAATGCAACATTACATTATGAAATAATAATTGAAAATAAGTAAGGATTAGTAGATTGTTGTCCGAACCCTGAATCTCTGAATTAGGTACCGCGTCTACACTTGGTAGGGAGCTGTACCGGAATTTCCGAGATGAGCTGATCCGGGTAGCGACTCTGTATCTAATTTCGAAATTTAGGTTTCGAGATCTTTAAGTTGAAATTGGGATTTTCTAAAAACCAATTTTTTTCCAAAATTCACACTTATAATTAAGTTTTCTACAAAAAGGTTTTTCCAATAAAATGAAAGATTTTCTTAAGAAAGGTTAAAGACCCATTTTCAAACCACATCTTCACATCTGAAAAAGAAAATCCTCGGTTCCCGCTTCATCATGCGTTCAGTGAAAACGTCGTCCGCTCACAGTGGCGACTCTGCTGGGGATTAATGGTTTCTTTTAAAAAAGTTTTCATAAAAACTTAAGGAACTTAGGCAACAATCGAAGTACATCCTCACTTGTAGTTAATTATTAAATCATAATTTCATGTTTCATTCACATTTGCATAAACATGACATTTTCTCTTCTTGAATCCCTCCAACACTTGTTTAAGCCCGGTTTATCTTCAAAGGTGACCTACCTCTTTTGCTAGGATTGGAGGCACCCGAGGGGGTAAACCACTCATAGCCTCGTACGAACCCCGTCATTTGGACCCTTGAGTGGAGAGAAGTGAGGAGTATATGTTCGCTATGGGAACCTATACGACCCTTGGCTTGACTCATACCTTCATGTAATGGCCTAGCAACTTTCCCATAGGGTTATCAAAACATATATTTGAAAATGGACATTGAGAGTGCGCCTTTGGTATCCCCGGTTGATGCCAAAGAGACCCAATACCTAGGAAGAATGTGAGACCAATCAAATGGAGGAATAAGGTTGGAAGGGTGAGCATGTTGTTGCATTTGCTAATGTTTGTTCTATAGTGGTTTCATTTTGGCCTTTACATGCAACATCAAACATGGATCATCTGTATGCCATTTTCTAACCATATTTTTATGTAGCCATTTGCAAGCATCATCATCATATGTGTGCTATTATACTAACCACATTTTCGTGCAGCCATAACATCTTACTCATGTGTCATAGATATCTTGTGTGCTTGCATTTCAGTGTCATACACCCTAACAACGTTTTTGTGCAGCCATTTGTATTATGTGTGACATAGGTATTCATATCATCTCATCCCATCTAAAATGAAGGATGTTCTAAGTATGCCCTTCACTACCATTTCATTTCATAACATATCGGGAGTCCCTAAGACTACCTGTGCTTCGCATGTGCACCGGATTGCACGTGGCAATTTCATTGCATCATTGCACTATTAGAGGACCACAACGGTCTTAGGCTTGTGTTTGTGTGGCAGATCACACAACACCATCACATGATATCATGTCCATTCATCACAGTGTCATGGCGACACTAAAGTCATGCTTGTATGTCACGATCCACATCAGATTGTTTCAAAACATTGATGACCCATTTGAGGTACTCCACGAGTGCCAAACTAGAATTCATATTAGGCCGTTTCATAACATGTTTAATCATGCAAGGTGTTCCATGAACGCCGAAATGCCGTCCGTGTCTCGAGTTACATGCGACTTGTTTGTGACATCACTTAATCCAAGATGCCATAAAAGCATCGAACCTCTGTCTATGGAACGGCTCCCATATGACCATCACATGTCATTTCATTGACCTACAAAGTGTCAAACCTCTGTCCATGTGTCGGCACACATGTGACCATTTCATGACATCCACTAGGTGCCCCGAAGGCGTCGAACTTATGTCCGTGTACCGGCCCACACGTGACATTTTTGCATTGTCTTTTGCATGGCATGAGGTATGCTTGGGACATCCAAAACAAAAAGAAAGAAAATACAAAAGTCATTATCATGAACATGAACACACCATACACGCCATTTAGTGTCTCGAGTCTAGGTCCATGATATCCATCCGAGCTTCTAACCTTATGTTGAGTGTGCAGTTTGGAGTCGAATCTCGAAACGGTAAGTTTGTGTTGAATCAGAGTCGAACCCACCAATTCAGTCTATTCAATCAGAGCCTGTCACGTGGAGGGAATCAGCTTAGGGTCAGACTCAGATCGGAAGGTCGAAACTCAGTTGCCCACTCTACCAATTGACAGTCAAGTTTTATTAGAAGAAGCAGATAGAGCAGAGATAGCTGACAGAAACAGTGGAAACTTTCCCTTTGACATGGCTGCTTTCATGAGGAGTTTTCTCACCTCAGATGAGTTCAAGAATACTCTTAGGAAACAAGTGTAGCCCGTGCTAAGCACTATCCCTATCCAGACTGTTCCTCCGGCTTAGACCTCAGTTGGAAATGGAGGACAACAGTTTGTCCCAGCTATGAATGGAACTGGAGGGAATACTCCTAGCGGAAGTGGCGAAATTGCCAATCACAGAGACCCCGACCATCAGTCTGAAGAACATGAGGCCTTTGCGAAGGCAAGAGAAGCCTCAATTGAGACGATGCTGGAAAAGCGTCTCAATCAGAAATTTTTTGATATCGAGGCCACGCTACCTAAGCTGAAGGAGATGGTCCACTATAACCCTGTTAAGTATGTCGACCCAACTACTTTGATGGCTGATGGAGGAGAGCCGCTCCCAGCTGGTTTTCAGATGCCCTACCTGTTGGAGATTGTGCCCTAAGGCCAATATTGGATTATGTAATTTGGCTTCTAAGATTAATCTAATGTAGATTAATATTGTCATTTATGTTTGTATGTTAGCATTTATGATAATTATCCATGAATAAATCGTGTTATTCTAAATATCCCTAGTCGATTGTTATTATGGGAATAATAACAAACTAAGACTAGTGTGAGTGATAATGGATATTCATAAGATGAATATAGTGTATACAGATACAGATTATACTCACGGGTAATATGTTAGAGAACATGTTGCTGGAGACCCACTATAAGATCAAGTTCATGGTCACGTGTCACAACTGATCTTGATTATAGTAGTGTCATCAGCTGATTCCTTTGACCTGAGGTCACCATGGATTCCGGGATGAATTCATGTTGTGCTTTGACGCAGTCAAACGCTGCTTGTAACAGAGTAGTTATAAAGGCTGTGGTTGGGTACAATATGACTCATGCTTAGGGATGTGAGTGACAGATATGGGATTTTGTCCCTCTCTAACAAGAGAGCGATATCACTGGGCCCCTCGATAAGTAAGACTGTTAAATGCATGGCCGTGCTCAAATAATTGATAAGAGTATCAATTGATTTGTCTGAACAGTTTACTTTGAGATCGAGAAAGCATATGATTAATTATATAAGATTGACAAGTGTACCATGTCTTATAATTAATCTTGATATCAAAGAGACAAAAGGGAATATGACATTCTATAAATAGGTATTGGATCATTCCAATCATATTAATTGGGTAGTCGTAATGGCTTGCTAGAGTCCGCTTGTGACCTATAAGGACATTATGGTAATTTCCTTATTGCCAATTAATATGATCCTATGGGGTCACACACAAGAGCAAAATGAAGTTCATCTTATCGGGTATAAATTATTATTGGATAATAATTTATGAATGAGAAAGAGAATAAATATATATATAGTGATATATATTTATGTATGTATATATAAATATTAATGTGATTAATATTGCATAAAGTATGCTACATATTATAATTAAATTATATGGAGATATAATTAATTATAATATTATATATACATATATGTATTATGGAGAATTGATTCGATTTAATGTTAATTGAGAATTAATATTAAATTGTGTGGGTTAATATATAATTATAACTAATAGGTGTATTAGGTTATAATTATAATTAACTATTTAGGTTAATTATTTAAGGAAACAATTAACCTAAACCTAAAAGGATTCTACACTTATAAACCTAAAGGGAATTCGGCCACCACACAAGGAAAAGGGGGCAGCCGAAATTCCAAGCTCTCCAACACATAGAAAATTTGATTTTCTGCCTCTCTCTCTCGTTCGAAGAATCGTTCTTCAATCCCGGCGCTAGCACGCGGTGAATCAATTGCTCCGTGTGGATCAACCGTAGAGGGAAGCTAATTTGGTTCCTTTGATTCAAATCCTATAAGAACTAAGAGGTAATTCTTTAACCCTTCCTTCCAATTCAATGCAATATACATGGATCCTTGGCGGGGATTAATCCGTTTTCTTTCCGCTGCGTATTTGTTTTGGCGATTAATTCCCTTCAGTGGTATCAGAGCCACTTGTATTTTGATTGAATTGGATTTATGTTTTGATTGGATCAAAATTGCATGTTAGGGTTTGTATGATTTTGATTGGATCAAAATTGTTGTTAGGGGTTTGTATGTTTTATTTAGGGTTCTATGTTATTGTGAATAACAAAATAAAATTTGATTTTATTGATTAATCATTGTGAATGATTTTATGTTAATGATTTGGAATGTTTAAGGGGTTTTGGAATCATGAATTTGATTCATGGGTTTTTATTGAAATTGTTTCAATTTAATTTAATTAAAAAAAAAAAAAAAAAAAAAAAATTATGTCACTGTTCGTATTCTGGGCATAATGCCCAGAATACCTTTTGGGGCAAATTGCAATTGCAAATTGCAATTGCAATTTGCCCCTGCTGCGCAAGCAGCATGCTGCTTACGCAGCATGGGCTGCGCAGCATGGGCTGCGCAGCTATATGTTTGCGCAGCCCGTCGGGCTGCGCGCAGTATTGGATACTGCAGTGCGAGGCCCGACGAGCATGCTGTCCGACAGTTTTACCCCTTTTTCGTTTTAAGTGTGGAAAATTGTTTCTGCATATTTACGAATTTTTCCAAATTAATTAATTCTAAATACAATGTGATTGTATTTTACCACTTTGAACCCTAAATAATTTTAGATATAAAATTATTGTTGATAATTTTATGCATGGTGTTATGGTATGGTTTTGGACCCCGTGGATGCTTTATTTTATTTATTATGGTTTTATATAAATACGACCTGCGAGTCGTTTGTATTTATGTAAATTTTAATTTTAATTTTACTAGATAAATTGTATAGGATGCAATTTATGATATGTAAAATTTATTTTACTAGAAAAATTGTATAGGTTGCAATTTTTGTAAAATATAAATCCATGAGATGGTGCTTAGAAGCAAAGACGTGGAGGCGGATCCAAGAGGCGGTGCAATGACCATGCGTTGGTTACAACCACCTAGGATATGACCTGTTGATTTTCATATTGGCCTATGAAAATCAATGTAGATAAAACCATACCATAACACGGTTCGAGTCATATGCATGTTTTATTTTTATTTAGATGCCATGTGATGCCATGCTAGATATTCTATATGCATGCTAGACAATTGGATGCCATGTGATGCCATGCTAGATTGCATGCTTAACATATGTATGACATAGGATGCCATGCTAATTAGTATTAACAAGAGTATGCTTAATATTAATGCCATGAATTGTATATGATACAATTAAATCACAGGACTTAACAAACCCTAAATAAACTTATGAAGTTTATATTTGCCACCCAATTACGTATAACACTAGTCAAGTACTATGTTCGCATCATGGTAGCCACGCCAAAGCGGGTACGCATGTTGTGACCTTAGCGAAGCGATAATATGAGAAATGGTGATTCTCATTGTGTTGTAATTGGTTTAACAAAGGGTTAATCAAAACGGTGTTTGAGCCCGAGGCAAAGATGAGATGAGTAACATACAATTAAATATGATATATGATATCATGCATCTCATAAATTAGAAGAGTTGCATAATGATGCAATTGGCAAAGAAGTGCACATCCAAAATATGTTTAAATGGTTTAAAGCATGATTTTGAGTCTTTGCCTACCGAAATTATATTTAATCATAGGGACATGCCAAAGCAGTGCTATGGTTAAGTATGGATTTTGGATCTTCACCCACTTAAATATTTTAAAGGGTTTTATAATTTAAGTGGGAGCATTTAAATAAAAATCTTTACACGCTTTATTATAGTTATGATTGCTATTACCATGATCTCGATTGTTATTGAACCTTGAGAATTGTTCTCAAACCAAAAGGAATCATATGTTCTCAATAATCCTTTTGCCCAATGAACCACTAGCAATTGTAACATGAGTATAAAAGATGCTTACTTGAAGCATCGAAGGGACTCTGTTTAAAATTTATTATCTTACACTTGCCACCAATTCTTCCGCACGTGGAAGTTTTACTTGAGGTATATGATACATCACAAATGGAAATGTTCCATCAGTTAGTGAGCAAGAAAAGATAAGTGTTTAAGGCAACAATTTCTCATTGGCATCCAAAAGGCATTAAGATGTGATCTTGAATTCATTATTGGATAGTCATTGGTGATGAACTATCATTTGAATGACATGGAGAAAATTGTGAATTAGTTGCATAAGATGCAGAAGAATGTTAAGTTATCCATAAAGGATAAGCCCGCCTCGAATTGTGTGCTTATGGTTCAAAAAGAAAAGGATAATAGTAGGGTCGAAAAGTATAAATACCGAAAGGGTTTCGGTGAAAGTATTTTAAAGGCCAAAGCTGTTGGCATAGAGAGATCTCCAAAAGAAGGATGTTGCCATCTTTAGATTGAATCGTTCATTAGAATGGAAATAGCAAACTTTGTTTGGAGATCTATGAGAAGATGAAAGGCAGTAAGACTGCTATCTTAAGTATTTATTAACTATTCTACTTTTGTTTCTATATCAAAGGTATTAGATACCAGTTGTGGATCTCATATTAGTAGAATATGATGAATCGCAACTTGAATAGAAACCTTATGAAGGTGAAAGGTAGAATGCGAATAGACAAGAGAAGCAAAGGTTGCTACTCGAAGGTTCTGAACTTTTACATGAAAGTTGTGAACTTCAAGTTAAAAGTTACGAACCTCTTTTCATAAAAGTTATGAACTTTTATATGAAAGTTATGAACTTTGGTTAAAGGTTATGAACTTTTACATGTGAGTTACGAACTCTTGTTGTCTATTGAGCTTGTTGGCTTGAGTAAACAAATGTTGTTTATTTTATAATTGTGAATTATAAACTTTATAAAGACATGATTATGAAATATAGATTTACATAATTGTCTTTATATGTGGAGCCCATCTGTAACATAAATACTGTAAGGATCGAATCAAATAGTTTGATCCAACCCATTTTGGCAGTGTCGTCTTGGAGACATAAGCAAAGTTGCATTTCGAAACTCCATGAGAATGGACCTTTGGATTCATGAGATTATGAATCATCTTGAATCATGCGAATGTTGTTTATTGTAAAAGATGACAAAAGGTTTTCTTTGCTAAAAGTAGTCAAAGAACAATCGATTTATTAAGCATTATACATGTGGATGTATATGAATTATAAATCAACTGCTAAAGAAGGTTTTAATACTTCATTACCTTTATGGAACTTTTCACTAGATAAGAGTATCAAATGAAACACGAGTTTGGAACTTTTGAAGTGTTCAAAAGCTTGTAAAAGGAGTATGAAGTATCTTGACATGATAGTAAAGTCACTTAGATATGATCCAAGTGGTGAACATTTGAGTCAAGATTTTGACAATCATCTTAGAGATTGTGGGACTGTCTCACAATTAACTCCTCCAATTACGCCACAAAGGAAGTTGTGTCGAAAAGGGAGTAGTCGAACTCTATACAGATATAGTTCAATCTATGATGAAGTCAAGTTTGATCATCGTTTTCTCGAGAATATGCCATTAAAGCAGCTGTGTATATTGTTCCGTCTAAAACAATTCATGAATCAACATATGAGATATGGTTGGGTAAGAGACCCAAATTGTTTCATTGAATAAGTTTAGGGCTGTAAAGCTTATTTCGAATAAGTTGGCACCTAAAATTTGAATATCGTATTGTGGATTACTCAAAAGGAAAGTAGGAGTTGTTACTCCTGGTTTTCTTTGGGATACAAAGTAGTTGTAGCTAGAAATGGTTTCCCCTTGAAGAGGGAGTTAATTTCTAGTAGAGTTAGTGGGAGTAAGGTACACCTACAAAACTCGTAATTCACAAAAGTGACATTTAATGTTGAAGAGGAACGTGGAAATGTTTTCATAATCATTGTTGAAATTACACAAGCCCAATGAAAGTCTAGTGGAATACGACATGATTAGGAGAGATATGGATTTCTCAAAATCATGATGTAACTTTACTAGATGAAGTAAGTCTTCTTTTATGAAGAAGCAATGTTAGATTTTGAATCTAATAAGTGACTTGATGCTACAAAGGTTGAAGATAAGTCCGTGTCTGACAATCAAAGTATAGACTTTGATAAATCTTTTAGAAGATGTATGTGCAATGGTTGCAAATGAGTCTTCAAATTGAAAACCGACATGGATGGTGATCTTCAAACTTATAAAGCACGACTAGTGACAAAAGGGGTTATAAACAAATTCATAGTAGTGACTATGAGGATACGAACAAATTCATAGTAGGACTATGATGAAATCCTCCTTCATCATTAATCATGATCAAGTCATATTGAGTTCTTGTTGCCATATCCGCATAATATGATTATAAAAATATGGCAAATGGATATCAAAATCTGTTTTCTACGTGAAAACATGATTGAGGATGTGTAAGTGACACAACCCAAAGTTTTGAGCATCCAAAGAATTTAAGTAGCGTATGCAAGTTTCAAAGATTCTTATAAGAATCAAAACATGCATCAAATAGTTGGAGTCATAGTTTTGATAAAGAAATCAAATGGTTTGATTTTATCAAAAGGATGATGAATCTTGTGTTTCAAAAGGATCAGTGGGAGCATATCGGTATTCCTAATGCTATATGTGGATGACATATTGCTTGTTTGAAATAACATTCTTACCATGCAAGAAGTAAAATCTTGGCTAAGAAAGTAATTTCAATTAATGTTTAAGCAAGGCTGCCTATATTCTTGAAATTAGAATCTATAGAGATAGATCCAAAAGAATGTTTAGGTTTAAGTCAAAGCATTGAAAGCGTTCAATGAGAAAGACTTAAAAGAAGCTTGCTTATGTTAACTGTGTAAATAGTTGCACATATACAACTGATTGCAATTAGTTGCAATATATCAATCGAGATATCGTATTCTCTTAAAAGAGATGTTATGATTTTGAAAGGTTCAAAATAAAACGTTATAGCTAAATATCTATAATAATAGTCAAAGTATATAGCTACATATGATGTAAATTTTGGATGAAGAAGTTCATCAAAATTTTGTGTTTTGTTCTAAGCATTGCTTATCCTGTGAGACTATTGTAGGGACAATAGTTCAATGCGTAAGAACCCTGTATGACACAAGCATATACTTAGGCGTCTTTCACTAATTTAGAGAGGCTGTCTCTAAAGAAAGAGTGAAAATGTGTAAAGTAGCAACGGAAGCGAAAATTAATAATTCACTGACAAAGACTCCTGCACGAGTGAATACATGAAGGTCATGTAGGTCAATGGGTATAAGATACTTGTATGATTGGCCATAGTGCAAGTGGGAGATTGTTGGAGATTGTGCCCTAAGGCCAATATTGGATTATGTAATTTGGCTTCTAAGATTAATCTAATGTAGATTAATATTGTCATTTATGTTTGTATGTTAGCATTTATGATAATTATCCATGAATAAATCGTGTTATTCTAAATATCCCTAGTCGATTGTTATTATGGGAATAATAACAAACTAAGACTAGTGTGAGTGATAATGGATATTCATAAGATGAATATAGTGTATACAGATACAGATTATACTCACGGGTAATATGTTAGAGAACATGTTGCTGGAGACCCACTATAAGATCAAGTTCATGGTCACGTGTCACAACTGATCTTGATTATAGTAGTGTCATCAGCTGATTCCTTTGACCTGAGGTCACCATGGATTCCGGGATGAATTCATGTTGTGCTTTGACGCAGTCAAACGCTGCTTGTAACAGAGTAGTTATAAAGGCTGTGGTTGGGTACAATATGACTCATGCTTAGGGATGTGAGTGACAGATATGGGATTTTGTCCCTCTCTAACAAGAGAGCGATATCACTGGGCCCCTCGATAAGTAAGACTGTTAAATGCATGGCCGTGCTCAAATAATTGATAAGAGTATCAATTGATTTGTCTGAACAGTTTACTTTGAGATCGAGAAAGCATATGATTAATTATATAAGATTGACAAGTGTACCATGTCTTATAATTAATCTTGATATCAAAGAGACAAAAGGGAATATGACATTCTATAAATAGGTATTGGATCATTCCAATCATATTAATTGGGTAGTCGTAATGGCTTGCTAGAGTCCGCTTGTGACCTATAAGGACATTATGGTAATTTCCTTATTGCCAATTAATATGATCCTATGGGGTCACACACAAGAGCAAAATGAAGTTCATCTTATCGGGTATAAATTATTATTGGATAATAATTTATGAATGAGAAAGAGAATAAATATATATATAGTGATATATATTTATGTATGTATATATAAATATTAATGTGATTAATATTGCATAAAGTATGCTACATATTATAATTAAATTATATGGAGATATAATTAATTATAATATTATATATACATATATGTATTATGGAGAATTGATTCGATTTAATGTTAATTGAGAATTAATATTAAATTGTGTGGGTTAATATATAATTATAACTAATAGGTGTATTAGGTTATAATTATAATTAACTATTTAGGTTAATTATTTAAGGAAACAATTAACCTAAACCTAAAAGGATTCTACACTTATAAACCTAAAGGGAATTCGGCCACCACACAAGGAAAAGGGGGCAGCCGAAATTCCAAGCTCTCCAACACATAGAAAATTTGATTTTCTGCCTCTCTCTCTCGTTCGAAGAATCGTTCTTCAATCTCGGCGCTAGCACGCGGTGAATCAATTGCTCCGTGTGGATCAACCGTAGAGGGAAGCTAATTTGGTTCCTTTGATTCAAATCCTATAAGAACTAAGAGGTAATTCTTTAACCCTTCCTTCCAATTCAATGCAATATACATGGATCCTTGGCGGGGATTAATCCGTTTTCTTTCCGCTGCGTATTTGTTTTGGCGATTAATTCCCTTCACTACCTACCTCCGTACATCGGGGAAGGCCCACCGGAAGCCCATTTGGACAATTATGTGAGGTTGATGACTAGCATGGGGTTGGGAAAGGTCACCTCTTAAACCTATTTCTGACTACTCTGAGGGGTGCTGCAGTAAAGTTGTGTATGAAGATGCCTTTATACACCCGTTCTACTTAGGAGGACCTATCTGAAGCTTTTGTAAAGCAGTACGCTTACAATACCCAAGTAGAGACTACCCTCGAAGACCTAGAGAGAATCCGCCAGAAGCCAAATGAGTCCTTCCCAGCTTAATACAAACGGTGGATGGATGTGCAAGTTTTGGTGGATGGGGCACCAAAGTTGGAGTCACTCATTGTGAAGTTGGTGGATGGTAGCCTGCCCCAATACAAGGATAAAATGAAACTGAAGAGATTCCACTCCTTCAATGAAGTGGTTGAATTTGCCAAGCGTATCGAGTGATACAAGGAAGAGGAGCAGAGAGGCAGACAAGGTTCGGGCTCCTATAGAAATAACCAAGGGTATAAGGGCAGCAGCTCTAAGGCTACTTCAGTGGGGTCCAGTGCTAAGACAACTCCGGATGCAGCTCTGTTCGAAATGCATGAGGCAAGCGTGGCCGCTGTGATCCAAGGAAGGCAAACTCCTCAAAGGGTCACTAGTCTGTGGGCTAAGTCAGTAAGCTTGATCTATGCTAAGTGTAAAAAAGCTGGGTTGTTGCAAAGTTTAAGGCCATTTTCGCCTCCAGCTGAGACGGATAAAGACAATTTCTGCTCTTAGCATGTGATGATAGGTCATCGTACAAACGAATGCACCCAGTTGATTAAGGCCATCAAGCAGTTGGTTGCTGACGGAAAGATCATCGAGCCGGCTTTGAAACCTAGCATTCAGAAAAATCCCTTGCCCAACCTCGAATGATTTAGTGCCCACTATCCTAGACCCAGTTGATGTTTTTGTGACAACAACGGGACCATCGCACAAACTAAGGTGCCCCGGTCACACAAGAGATCCAAACATGTACTTAGAAAGTTTCACCTCATTCGGGAGATCGTGAACATAGGTGACATATCATTGCAGAGGGTTGACACCAAGAATAATGTCGCTGATCCATTGACCAAAGCGCTGTTGTAGACACAGCACGACGGTCATACCAGATCTATAGGAATTAGGGCAATGCCCACTTGGAACTAGTGCAGGAGATTGTTGGTGTGCCCTAGTTCTTAGGGCATTGGATTCTTGTATTTTGTATTATACATTAAAAGTCATGTATGAATACATTATTTGTGTCACATTAATAAAGGCAATTAATCTATTTCATTTATATCTTGTGCTATAATATGAGTAGAGTATCCATTGATTGATAATCATAAAACCTATCCCAAGTCTGTTCTAATCGTGGGAACGAATAGAACCACAGACTTGTATATTCGATGATTGTATGGTAGTTCTTAACTAGCCATGGTACTTGTATAGTCAGTCATGAATATAGGTACATGTCATTAACATGGGGCTGGATCGATCCGCACAAGAAAGCCACATGGTTGTCATGTCATAGGTCTTTCTTGAATAGGTCTCTTTTGTCCTCAGACCAGATTTCATTATAATATCGATATGGAATCCGGTTCACTTTGACATATGCCTAACAGGTCTGTAAAAGGATGCTAAATACGGGTGTGATTGGGTGGACCGGTGAACATGTTGATATTGATGATGAAGTGATGGAATTGCCACTTGGGTAACACTGAGATGATATTATTGGCCACTTGATGAGTGGGACTGATAAGTGTATGGCCATACCCAAATAAGTTGGTTGCTTATTTGATTAATCAGTCAACTCGAGATCAAGAAATATAATAAACAACAGAAGAGGATAACAGACACCATGCCTCTTGTTTATTCATATCGATATCGTTAGGCAAAGGACACTATGAGATTACTACCGGATGAGTGTCTTCTAAATACTGCTGCATCTCTGTCTTAATTGGGGGCTGTAATGGTTTGCTAGAACCCACTTACAGTCTGTGGACCTTGGGCCTACTGCCAACATAAAGACAGACCCATAGGATCGTGCACATAGATCAACTGAGCTGGAACTTATAGAAATTGTACATGTAATGTACATTGGAAGGAATGCGTTAATTAATTAGTTGACATTCGGTGTCAAGGTAATTAATTGATATTGGGTTGAATTTAATTTAATTAATAAGTTTACATAATGTAATTAATTAATTTATCAATTAATTAAATTACATAAAGTAAACAATTAATTAAATAATTTTCCTAAGTAGGAAAATTAAATACATGTATTGTATTAACTTAAGTGTGATTTAATTTTATTTAGGGTAATTAAATTTAGCCAAATGGAATTAAATTACATAGTATATACCTTTTAATTAAAGTTTATTTATGTAATTATAATCCTAGTAGGCTTGGATTTAATTAACCTAATTAAAACCCAACTAGACAAGGTGTCTATATAAGGGTACACTTAAGGAAGAAAAACCTAATTCAACTCTAATTAATTGCTGGAAATTTCAGCCACCAATAGCAGCCCCAAAACAGCCGAAAATCCCAGCATTAAACCTCCATTCCTTCGCGTCTTCGGCTAGCACCGGTCCCTGCTCAATAGTTGGTCGTGCACCGGACTTTGGAGATCGCAGTTTTAAGAAACAATTCTGCAGCAGTCTCTAGAAGAGACGAATCCGGTGAGTTAATCTCTCTTGATTCTATTTGGTTTTATTCTAATCAATGGTAATTGGACACGATAGGTGGATTCCAGGAAATTTTAAACAGTGTATTTTCCGCTGCGCCACGTTATTTTTCCAATGACGAATCCCAACACAAGGGACAATAACACGTTACTCCAGAACAAAGGGTTGAACATCATAGACCATCTCCGTATTCCTCACAAGCCAACGGAGTGACAGTGGTGGCAAATAAATCCATCAAAAGGATTCCATCAAAAGTAGTGGTTACCTATAGAATATGGGTCAACAAATTACCATTTTCTTTGTAAGACACAGAAATAGCATCAGAGTACGCACTGAAGAAATGCCATACTCCTTAGCCTATACGATGGAAGCTGTTCCACCTGGGGAGACAAAGACTAATCCATCAGCCCCATCAACCAAGGCAAGCCCAGGCGCTATTACTTGTGAAAAAAAAAAGAGGTCAGATGAGTCGCAAATCAAAAAGGTGATCCATGCAAAAATCAGGACAGTCCGATGGATCTAAAACCAAAAAGGCGATCCATGCAAAAGTTAGGACAAAGAGGCGAGCACTATCAGCGGGAAAATCAATAAAGACCAGTTGGTGGCAGGCGTGGGTCCGGTCGATACGGATACCATTACTGATTCTAACCTTAGCTTCATTTCATCTTTGATGTGCATTGTGCTAAAGCATTATAAATGAGTGAATGAATGAATGCCATTTTCTGTTCAGGTTAAATGTCCCAAGTCCGCTTGAAATTGAATTCGTATGGATGTGCACATTTTCTATTTACATGCATCTCATTTCAAAAAAAAAGTCCAATGGATTGAAAACCGAAGAGGCGGTCCATGCAAAAATTAGGACAGTCCGATAGATCGAAAACCCAAAATGGGCGATCTATGCAAAAGCTAGGGCATAAAATAAAGTCTGCTGAATTGAAAACCCAAAAGGGCGGTTCAGGCAAAAATAAAGACAGTCTGATAGGCCGAAAACCCAAAAAAGGGGGACCTATGCAAAAATTAGGACAAGCAATGAAAATAACATAAAAGTCATACAGTAGTATCAAGCTCAGACAACTCTAATCCTGTAAAAACTGGGGAACATCAAAGCCGGTGCCTCATGTCCATGCCTCGTGGAGAAAGCAACCAGGTCAATCAACCAAACTTCAACGTAATATCCCACCTAGGACAGACTCATCTGGGCATCCCAATCGTCCATCCTATCCCTATTAATCTGATTCATGACCTCTAGCTTGGTGACCAGCTGATGTAACTGGTCAACCTCTGTTCTCGAACAATCGGACTCACGGTGCTTGATCCCAATCGTCGTCTGCAACAAGCAAAACATGAAGAAATGCCATAATCATATGCATATGCATCCAGGTCATGCACATACACATACACTGAAAACATGCACACACACATGCATACACGCATCAATGTGTACTTAAGTACAGGTACATGCTGTCATCATCAGGCTGTCTCGAGCCATGAGTACTCCGAAAGCGTAAATAACCTGAAACTGGGGCATCCTCAAATTCCAAGTAAGAGACTTTTCTCAATTATAGAATTCATCTTTATGCTAATATAATCCCGAGAAGGGTATTCCTTGTCTTTTACAGGTATCCAGGGGCAAAACAATCAAGCCGTATTTATTCTTGATCAAAGGGGCAAAAATTTTTGTTTCCAAAATTATCGATCAAGGAATAAATACGTACCACGATCCAATTTCAATGGTATTGCTCCATCACAGAGGGCCGATTTCAATGGTATTACTCCACCACAGAGAGCCGACTTCAATGGTATTGCTCTGCCACAGAAAGCCAACTTCAATGGTATTGCTCCACCACAGATGGCCGATTTCAATGGTATTGCTCCACCACAGAGAGTCGACTTCAATGTTATTGCTTCGCCACAGAAAGCCAACTTTAATGGTATTTCTCTACCATAAAGAGCCGATTTCAATGGTATCGCTCCACCACAGAGAGCCGACTTCAATGGTATTACTCCGCCACAGGGAGCCAACTTCAATGGTATTGCTCGACCACAAAGAGCTAATTTCAAAGGTATTACTCCGCCACAGAGAGCCGATTTCAATGATATCAAGGGGTAAGATATTCAGTCCACATTCATTCTTGATCGAAGGGGCAAAAATTTTTGTTTCCAAAATTATCGATCAAAGAACGAATACGTGCCCGAAACAATTGCAAAGCTTCGAGAGAGATGATCAAATTTCTCACATCATCAAAGCATCTTTTCCTCAGATACACTAGTTTCACGGGAAGCACAACTACTCTTCCCTTCAATGACACAGGCATCATTAGAAGTGAAATGACCAAAATGCCCTTCTGTTAGGAACTAAACTACTGGATGGCCAAAACTCTTCCTTTTAGCGACGCTAGCTATATGGAGAACCAAATCACTAAAATATTTCTTCTCCTACTGACATAAGCTCCAATACGGGTGAAAAGACCAAAATACCCCTTTTGTTAGCCACCAAGCTACCAAATGACCCAAAATATCCCTTTTCATCAAAAAGGGAACCAAATCATCAAAACTCATTCCTTTTCATGACATAGGCCCCACGAGAAGTCAAATGACCAAAATACCCTTCCTTCAAAGGGTGCCAACACCCTAAACTATGAAATTACCAAAATATCCTTTCCTTTTATAAACATCAAATGGCAAGGAAAATTCAATCCGGGCAAAGTCCTTTGCTTCGCAATGGAGTCGAAGTACATCCCTGGAAAACCAATACAATGTGGACAAAGTCCTCTACTTTGTAACGGAGTTGAAGCACGACCCTAGAAAACCATTACAATCTAGGCAAAGTCCTTTGCTTCACGATGGAGTCGAAGCACGTCCCTGGAGAACATCAAATCAATTAGGGCAAAGTCCTATGCTTCGTAACAGAGTCGAAGTAAGTCCTTAGAGAATCAAATCAACCTGGGCAAGACCGCTGTTTTGCAAAACAACCGAGACAAATCCCTATAAACATCAAAGCTGGTAGACGTAGGAGGAGCCACTAGGTATGTTCTCTTCTCCTTCTCACCGTGCTCTCTATCGCGGGACCAAACTCAAATCGGGCATAAGCACCCAATCAAGTTGACTTTGGTCATGCGAGGGGCAGCCTGTGAGCACGGGTTTTTTCCCGACCTCGGTGATGAAAGCCATTATTACCTTTTTCATGGATAAACGTGAAGTGGATTCGGAATGACCGAAATGACGTTAGAAATGTCTTAGGTGACTTGAATGTGTGTGACAAGTCTTGGTATAGAACCCCGAAGGAATTCGAGTGAGTATTTAAGAAAACCGAAGAAAAGAATGAAAAATAAGCAAAATAGGCTAATCTGGTCACTAAAGCCGCGCGGCTGTAATCATCAGATTTCCTTTTTTGCCCAAAATCAGCATTTAATCCGGATTTTTAACCTAAATAGGAGATATAAATTGATTGTGACCGGATTTTAGGGGGAGGAACAGCAGACAAAAATTAGAGAATTAAGAAATTGAGAGAAAAAGACATCCACACTTAGGGTTTTGGAGTGAAAAAGATTAAAATTGAGTGTTTTAATCCAAAACAATCAAAGAAACATTAACAAAAATCCGTTTAAATCATCATAACTTTAGAGGGATTAGTTTTCTAGGGGCATTCTTAGACCATAATCTCATATTAAATCTCATTCAGTGTTCCGCTCGGGCTTCGGAGATCGCAGACACTTTTGGGTTGTTCGTGATTGTAAGGCGTTTCCCAGCATCCGAATCCATCCCTGGTGGTCTAAAACGAACACAGACAAGGTATATTCTGAGAGGCCTTAAAAATCCTTTTTAATTAATTCTGGGTTTTATTTTTTCGTGTTTTTTAGTTTTTTACGATTTTGGAAGCAATTCTGGTTACAACCGCCCCACCTGATGATTACAGTCACGTGGCTGTAACCTACAGTGGTGCTACTGTAACCTACAGGGGCACGGCTGTAATCTCCATATTACAGCCGCGCGACTGCAACCTACAGGAGCAGAAGCTCCAAATGCCCTGAATCGACTGATAACGCTTCCGTTTTCAAGTTAAATGTGTTTTTCATATTTATTATCGGTCCAATTATATCCATGTATGCCTAGATTCCCGATTTTCTCATTTTAATTGATGGATGTGAATTCAAGTTTGGCGATTCTAAGTTTTTAGGGATTTTCGGACTTATTTCGATCCGTTTCGGATCCGTTTGGTTGAAGTTAGTTTGTTCCAGAAATCCCAGATTACCTGAAATCACTAAATCTGCAAAATGATTTTCAAAAACGAGAAAAGAAGGCCAGAACACAATTCTGGAGCATTAGAGCTACGCGGCTTTAGTTGAGGCAGAATTATAGTTTTGCCCTTTTGGGCCCCAAACTTGTAATTTTGCATCTTTTTCCTATTCACTGAATTTTGGTGTGTTTACATTCTTTTTGGACCCTAGATGGATGTTTAATTTAGGCCTACCCACGAACGGGACCCCCGGGTCCTGGGATATCCGGCCCACTAAAGTTGGAAAATGCATGTATATTAGCCAAATGGTTTTCAAAATTGGTTTTTCATCCAAAAAACCTACAGGGCTTTTCAAAAAACCGTTTTCCAGGTCTAACCGGGCCGATCGGTCGGGTTGATGTGGTTACCCCATATGCATGATCCCGTTTCCTAAAATACCTGTGAGCGGACGACGTTTTCGACGGAACACGAGACTCCCTTTCAGAAGGGGCGCCTCGATCTCGAGCGGACCTCTCCCTCGCGTGGGGTTTTTATAAATGGAAAATCGATTTTGGAAAATAAATGAAATTAATGCATAAAAGAACCGAGACCTAAGTCTCGATGAATATTATAGAGTCACCACCCGGCTCAGCTCAACAGGGAAATTCTTAAGGTAGCTGAACCGGACGAATGGTCGCTACACTATCCGGAGATTCGGGTCCAGACAAGTTCCTTATTTCATGTCTAATTAAATTAAATATTCCAATGTTCTCGAAATGGTATTTTAAATTCTAAAGTCAATTTTTATTGAATATAAAAGGCATAAAGCGTGCATACAAATATATAATACAAAAATAAAGAAAAGTAATAAATATTAATTGGCCAACAACCAAATCAAATATAAAAATAAAAATAAAACTCTCACCTCACTTATACAATCACCTAGAATACAAGAGAATCTAAAAAATAATCACAACCGCCTAAATACACGATTAATTCTATTAAAATACAAATAAAAATAAAAATGTACATGAATAAAAGCTGCAAAACAAAGGTTAGCACAATTTATACGGCACGCCACAATTAGGACTCAAATAGACAGAATTGGGAAATCAAGAATTGGGGGCATGCATATACGGGATAACCGGGCTGGCTCGGCTAGCCGGCCCGATTAGACCTGGAAAATGTTTTGAAACGTCCCTGTATTTTTTGTTTTATGGGAAAATCATTTTGAAAACAATTTTTTCTGGTTTTCATGCACTTTTCATATATTAGGTGGGTCGGTTTTCAGGAGAACCGAGTCTTCGTCGTTGTATTTTTCTAAATGCGAATTTTCTGAAAATTAAATCTAAAGTAGTGGATGCACATATCAAAATTCATTTTTGGGATTTTCGGATTTTTCTGATTTTTTATGGATTTTTATAAATTTTTATGGCTTAAAGGTGAAATTCTGATTCTGGAATGAGGGTTACAGTCGTGCGACTGTAACTACAGTCGTACAACTGTAAGTTACAATCGTGCAACTGTAAACGGCCCAGAATCAAGATTTCACCAAAATTTTATTTTGAATCAAAATTGAAGAAAAACAACCTGGAAATTAAGAACACTCGTACGACTGTATATACAGTCGTATGACTGTTCATCAAATCCAAGAACAGTCGTGCTACTATTCTTAATTTCCAAAAACAGAAGCGCGAAAACACAGCAAAAATGCATAAAAATTCACTTCAACCACCCAGAAAGCAAGAAAAAACGAAAGAAAAAGGAGTGTCTACCTTTTTAGAAGCTTATTTGACCCCTGGCGTCTCTCCAATCCACACGAATTTGCACTTTTTCCTTAAGTTTGGGGTTGAGAGCTTTGGTCCAAAGAATCTCCAAATGTCAAGGTTTCTGTTGGTTTAAGTCCGGGATTTCAATTTGTTTGTGAAGTTAATTGATTAACCTAAGGATTTCTATCAAATTTTAACCTTAATTCTGAGAATTAAAAGAAAATATAAGAGGAAAAGAAGAACTTGCGGGTTTTGGTTTTTCTTTCTTTTCCTTCCCTCTTTTCTCTTTTCTCTCTAATTTTTTCCACCAGAATTCAAGATTGGTTTCTCTCCCTTCCTTTTCTTCTTTTCTACTCTGATTTCTCTGCTTGCTTCCTGTCCATCCCGGAGCAATTAATGCTCCTCCCTCTCTCCTCCATTTTTCTGCTACAGAGGTATGGGCTCCTACAATTGCTCTGATATTATAGTCGTACGACTGTAATTTTTAAATTATAGTCGTACGACTGTAAGGTCAGTCGTACGATTATTTTTCTTTTTCTCTTTCTTTTTTTTAGTACAGAGAATCCCGGCGCTTACAACTGCCCCTCGCGTGATCAAATTAGACACCCAAACAAGATGATGAATTTGAGAGCGCGAATCAAAGCGCCGCGAACACTGGAGTGGACCCTTTGATGAGATAAGCCGATACCGAGTCTAGGTTACCCGAGGCGATACCGGGGAGGATTAAGCCGATGCCGGGTCTAGGTTACCCAAGGCGAAGTTGATGTGGATAGGCCGATACCGGGTCTAGGTTACCCGAGGCAAATGAAAGGTGAATTGCGGTTTAGCTAATACCGGGTCTAGGTTACCCGAGGTGATACTGGAGAGGATTAAGCCGATACTGGGTCTAGGTTACCCGAGATGAAGTTGATGCGGATCGGCCGATACCGGGTCTAGGTTACCCGAGGCAAATGAAGGGTGAATTACAGTTTAGCCGATACCGGGTCTAGGTTACCCGAGGCGAAGAAAGATGGATTACGGATTATCCGATACCGGGTCTATGTTACCTGAGGCAAAGGAAGAGTGAAATTAGCGATACCGGGTCTAGGTTTCCCGAGGCGAAGAAAGATGGATTGCGGATTGGCTGATGCCGGGTTTATATTACCCGAGGCAAAGGAAGAGTGAAATTAGCAATACCAAGTCTAGGTTTCCCGAGGCGATGCTGGAGAAGAAATTAGTCGATACCAGGTCTAGGTTACCCAAGGCGAGCTTTGCTGGGGAAATGGATAATGAAACTGATCTGGGTCGATATCGAGTTTACATTACTCGAGGTGGATCTGCTGGGGAAGTGAATGATGAAGCCGATCTGGGTCGATACCGAGTTTACATTACTCTAGGTGGATCTGTTAAAGAAGTGAATGATGAAGCCGATCTGGGCCGATACCGAGTTTATATTACTCGAGGCGGATCTGCCGAGGAACTTAGATGATGAAGCCGATCTAGGCCGATACTGAGTTTATATTACTCGAGGCGGATCTGCTGAGGAATTGAAGCGGGGGATGATGAATTCCTGCACTTAAGATAGCAAGTCTTCATTCCTTGACAGAGAGATTTTTAGACTAGCTGGGGATTAGTGATTGATGTATGCAATGTATGAGTGCATGATGATGTATATGTACATGTATGCATTTCCCGTTATTTTGACGTTTCCTCCTTCCACTGGAGAGAGATACGTCGTGCCCCTGGTTGATTTTGCTTTCTTCTGGGGCTTTGTTTGGTGATTTTCGAAAGGGTAAGGTGACTGCTGGGGATGTATGATACTGCTGGGGAGATAATCGTAGTGCTCCTTACAGAGATTCCGCTGGGGAAAAGTGTGGCAGCTCGATTGGGGAAACAATTATGGCGTTCTTTATGTAGATTCTACTGGGGAATTACGTGACGACTCTATGGGGAGTCGATGTGATGGCTTCTATAAGGAATGTCGGGGACATTCTGCTTTTCCTGCTTCGTAGGGAAATTATGAGTTTGTAAGTGCTCTAATTTTTTCCTGGGTTGCCCAATACGGGTTTTCAGCCCAGCGAGCCGCTCTAATTTTTGCCTGAGGTGCCTTTTCGGTTTTCGACTCAATGAGTTGCTCTAATTTTTGCCTGGGGTGCCTTTTTGGTTTTCACCTTAGCGAGCTCTTTTTTTTTTAGGATGATTGAGATGTCTCCATGACCATTTTATTGCTCTTTTGGGAAAATGAACTGAGTTTTAGAGGTTGATAAAAGATTTCAAATTGCATGTATTTAATGCTTTTTCACTTGTTAAATAATGTGATGATTTCAATCAGTTGAATGCAAAGTGCTTTCTTTAAATGTATGTTTATGCAAGACAATTTTGCTTGTGCATTTGTCATAACCATGCAAATATATTTAAAGAAACACTACACTTTATTGATGAGGTCAAAATGAGTACATTTGAAACAGGTTGGTTCCTAAATAGTATATATTTCACACTGAACCAGAATCTGTCACCAGTCATCCTTTTCAGGTTTTCCGACTGATTATTTTCTCTCGTGTCTTAACTTTTGCCTAGACCGCTCTTTTTGAGTTTTCAGCCTAGCAGATTTTTTTTTTATACATGATAAAGCTTTAGCCTATCCTGGTTGATAAGATTAGTGAACTCATTTCCGTCCATGTCCGTGATACTGACAGCGCCTTTTGATAGCACCTTCTTCACCACATAGGGCCCTTCCCAGTTGGGTTTGAACTTGCCCTTAACATCGACATTTGAAGGCCTTAGCTGCTTTAGAACCAAGTCACCTGTTTTCAACTGCCGTTTGGAATATTTCACATTCTGATTATAAGCTCTGGCCATTCTGTGCTGGTACATCTGAAGATGATCCAGTGCCCTCAGTCACTTTTCATCTAGTGCTGCCAACTGTTCATATCTGGCTTGAACCCATTTAGTCTCTGGCAACTGAGCCTCCAGGGTGACTCTAAGTGACTTAAGTTCTATTTCCACTGGCAATACTGCTTCCATTCCATATACTAAGGCATAAGGAGTTTCTCCTATCGGCGTTCTGACACTGATTCTATAACCCCAAAGAGCATAAGGCAGTTTATCGGCCCAATCTCTGCAAGTGGTTACCATCTTTGCTAAGATCTTCTTTATTGCCTTGTTAGCTGCTTCCACTGCACCATTAGCCTGTGGTCTATATGGAGAGGACTTATGATGTTCAATACCATGCTCTGCAATTAGCCCAACTATTGCCCCTTGAAACTGTATTCCATTGTCAGTTACTATATGGTGAGGAATCCCATACCGAGTGAAGATGTTCTTTTGGATGAACTTGACCATTTGTTTGGCTGTCACATTAGTAAAGGATTCTGCTTCGACCCATTTGGAGAAGTAATCAACTGCTACAACTATGAATCTATCTTGATTAGATGCAGTTGGGTGAATTTCACTGATCATATCTATCCCCCATGCTGAAAACGGCCAAGGAGATGCTAGATTCTGAAGTTCGAGTGGTGGAAGATGACTGATATCTGCATATATCTGACATTCATGACATCTCTTCACTTTTCCTATACAATCTACTTACATCGTCATCCAGAAATACCCTTGTCTCATTATCTTCCTAGCCATGGCAAGTCCATTCATGTGTGGTCTACAGGTTCCCGCGTGTACCTGCTGCATCACTTCTTCTGCTTCTCGCTCTGTTAGACACCTTAGAAGGACCCTGCGTGCAGTTCTTTTGTACAACTTATCTTCGAAGATTTTGAACTGACTGGCTAATCTCCTAAGGGACAGCTTATCAGCAGCACTAGCCCCCTCTGGATACCTACCTTCCTTAACAGACTGGTAGATATCAAAGAACCATGGTTTGTCTTCAACTGTCAACTCTATTACCTCGTGTACTTCGAAGCAAGGATGTCTAGAAGTGGCTATAACCAGTGGTTGCACATAAGTCTCTTCTGGATTTTCCCACATAGAGGATAACGTTGCTAGAGCATCAGCCATCTTATTCTCATCCCTGGGGATATGTCTGAATTCACACTGGCCAAATAAATCTTTTCTAAAGTGTATCAGCTCCAAGTAAGGCCGTAAAGCTTCTTCTTTCAGCTTCCACTCACCCTGAGCTTGCCTGATCACTAGAAGTGAATCCCCGACAATTAAGACATCATTTACCCCTAAGGTTAACAGAGCTTCCATTCCAAATAAGCATGCTTCATATTCTGCCCCATTATTGGTTACGGGAAAGATCAGCCTCTTGGATAAAGGAATAATCTCACCATCTGGTGTTGCTATAAGTACCCCGATTCCAGTGCCTTTTCTATTCACTGCCCCATCAAAGCACATAACCCATCTTTTCACTTCCACCATGGCTAGTTGCTCATCAGGGCATTCCAGATTCTCCGTATAATCTGATTCTAGAGGTTGGTTTGCCAGAAACTCCACCACGGCTCGCCCTTTGGTGGTTTTCTTCATGATGTACTTGATGTCGAAATTAGATAAGAGTAACAGCCACCTAGATAGCTTCCCAACCAATACAGGTGCTTCATAGAGATACTTCATTGGATCCACCTTAGCCACGGCTTGTATCTTGTAGGATTGGAAATAGTGGCGCAGCTTCTTGGTCAACCAGATCATCACCACACATGTCTTCTCTACCAGTGTGTACTTGGTTTCATACTCCAACAATTTCTTGCTAAGGTAGTAAATAGGGTATTCTTTCCTGCCATCTTACTCTTGTGCCAGCATTGCCCCCATAGAGGATTCTTCAACTGCCAAGTACAAAATCAGAGGTTTCCCTGGATTTGGCAGACTCAGTACTGGTGGCTTTACCAGGTAAGCCTTTATCTTCTCGAATGCCAGTTGACACCTGTCATCCCACACAATTGGCTGATCTTTCTTTAACAGCTTGAAGATTGGTTCACAAGTGGAAGTCAACCGTGTTATGAAGCGGCTGACATACTGTAAGGAACCCAGGAATGATCTGACTACCTTTTCTATCTTTGGGGCTGACATGTTTTAGATGGCTTTGATTTTATCCAGGTCCATTTCTATCCCCCTCTAGCTGACTACATGACCCAACAGCTTCCCTGATGTGACCCCGAATATACACTTCTTGGGGTTAAGTCACAAGTTGTACTCTCCAATGTGTGTTAGAAATCTATCCAGGATAACAGGATGTTCCTTCCGGGTTGTTGATTTAACAAGCATATCATCGACATACACCTCGACTTCTTTCATATCATGCAACAGAGTTGTGACAGCCCTCTGATAAGTGGCGCCAGCATTCTTTAATCCGAAAGGCATCACTCTGTAGCAGAAAGTACCCCACTCTGTGATGAACGATGTTTTCACCTTGTCGATCACATCCATCAGAATCTGGTTATACCTTAAAAATCCATCCATGAAAGAGTACATTGCCTCTTTTGCTGCACTATCAACTAGGACGTCAATGTAGGGCAATGGAAAATTATCTTTCGGGCATGCTTTATTTAGGTCCCTGTAGTCGACGCACACTCTGACCCTTCCATCCTGTTTAGGCACAGGGACAATGTTGGCTAGCCATTCTGTGTACTCCACCACTTCAAGAAACCTGGCATCTATTTGTTTAGCCACTTCTTCTTTCACCAGCGTAGCCCATTCCGGCCTTAGTCTTCTCAACTTCTGCTTTATCGGTCTGAACTTGGGGTCTGTTGGGATTTTGTGCTCTGCTATCTCCGTGTCTACACCTGGCATATCTTCGTACGACCAGGTGAAAGCTTTAACATGTTTTTGGAGTATTCTTATTAATTCTTTCTTTTCCTTGGATTTTATCTCATGTGAAATGAATACCATTTTAGGGTTTTCATCTGTACTTATATTGATTTCATGTAATGCAGTGTCATGTATGCTAAATATGCTCGATGGTGATTTAAATGCATGTACATAATTATCAGGATAAACATCACACAAGCAAGCAAACTGGGACTTCATTGCGTTGAACTTATCATAAAGTACATCAGTTACATTGAAAATGGAAGAAATAGATACAACAAAATCATTTTCATCCTCCACAGGCGGAGGGCCTTGTTCTTCATCAGCTTCCATCCCCCCTTTTAGAGCATCATCCGAGACTGAAGCTTTCTCTGCTTCCTTTCCAGTCACTTACATCTTAGCTTTTTCCGTAATCTTGACAATTTCAGTGACCACAGAGTCTAAGTCCACTTTGGCCATTAGTTCTTCACCGAATCCCTCCTTGGATTTCCCAAAAGCTTTGCTTAATGCAGCAGTCAAAGTACCCAAGATCACTTCTAGAGTTTCAGCACAAACCTTCTTTTCACCTTCTTCTTCGACCACCTTTACCGCTTTCTCCATCATTATAGGCGGCTCACTTTGTAGCACATCAGATTCAACAAAGGTTTCTTCCACCATTACAGGGGCTACCAGCTCCTCCTGGCTTTTGTCAAAATCAACTGCATCTGAAAAGATCTCAAAGCCAGGATACTCGACACCTCCTACCATCACCGGTTCAGCTTAACCCTTATAAAGGCCTTCTCCTGCCTTCAGAAATGGCTTCATCATACTCTTACCATTCTTGCCCTTTTTCAGATTCTTTCGCTCAGATGCCCCTTCTACATAGCCAAGGCCACACTGCTTCGACTTTCCCGAGTCAATTTTAAATTCTGGAACCCCCTGTAAATTAATTCTGAGTCCCATTCCCAGGACAAAGTTCTGCTTATACAGATACCGGGATAGCCACTCCAGCATATAATTCTCATAAAGAACCGTAGGGGCATCCATGGTCTCTTCTTCTTTAATTATAGCGACTTGAAATCCATCAAAGGGAACCACTCCTTCATTCACTGCAGCTACCATCGATTGGGCATCCGCCTCAATAGTCACAATTGTGCCGTTCATAGAGAACTTGATCTTTTGATGCAATGTGGAAGGGACACCTCCCAAAGGATGGAACCAGGGCCTTCCAAGCAACAGGGAAAATATGACCGGGATATCAATCACTGTAAAAGCAACTGTAGACCTAACTGGCCCCACCTCTACTTCTGCCTCAAACGTCCCTATTACAGTTCTTTTAGAGTCATCATATGCCCAAATGACTGTTGAGGATCTCTTTAACACTTCTTCGTTCAGCCCCAGAAATGGCAACATCTTTAGTGGACAAATATTCAGTGTCGATCCATCGTCCACCATGACGCAAGGCATTACCTTATCCATCACATGGGCCCTGACATAAGGAGCCTTGTTGTGGGCCTTCCCTTCAGCAGGCAGGTCTTTCTTGGAGAAGACAATATCAGGGCTTCCAACATGGACTTTGTCTAACAAATAGCACATAGCCTCTGGTGAAGCTATAGGGGAGATTTCAATCTCTAACAATTTCTTTACTAGGGTAGCCCTGTCCTCCTTGGAGGTCAGAAGCAAATGCCATAAGCTAGTTTGGGCAGGAATCTTCTTTAGCTGAGAGATGACTAGGTCCTCTTTCTCAACTCCTTCTAGTGCCTAAGTACTGCCCGACCCATTCATCGGTGCTTTATCTTTCATTTGATCTGCTGGCTGATATACCCTACCACTTTGGGTCACATGCTACACTTCCTGAATCTTCATCTTTTCAATAGCTGGGAGTTTAACTGCCTCTCCTCTCTCAAATTCTTCATACTCATCATCGGAGTCGAGATCATTCAGACTTATGGGCTTAATCTCCTTACATTCCTCCTTTTTCTCACATTCGGGTTCCACTTCGAGTTCCCCTACTGCCACTGCCTGAATTGTAGGGTTTGCTTGAAGAACTTGGGCAAATATAAAATTAGCCAGTAACCCTGACTGGACCATGTTGGCCCGCTTTTCGAATGCCAGCAGTAGGTTGGTTTTAGTGCTAGGTTTGGCTGGCTCTTGCAGCTTTCCCTCGTTAATAAGCTTCTGGATAGCATCCCTTAGCTTATAGTAGTTGTTGGTTCGATGGCCTGTCACCACATGATAAGTGCAAAAATTATCTTTATCAGCTTCCGATGGCTTCTCAAATGGCCTCAAAGACTGTAGCAGGCCACCATTCCTGCACTTGGCGAATATGTTCACTAAAGGAAGAGTCCAGGGCAATATGCCTTATCCTCCAGGACCCCTATTCTGATTGCCTTGCTGCTGATTTACAGTAGCCACTTCAACCTGCTTGACTTCTGAAGATTGCCCCTGTTTGCTACTGGAACCTAAACCTGAACCACTGCCAGACCCAGCTGCTGCGGTTGATCTATATCCTGAGCTTTACCCTATGCTTCTTCCTCCCTTGTGACAGGCTGGTTTCTCCTCTTCATCCCTTTCTATCTTCATGGCCATGCTGTAAACCTTACTGAGCTCCTTAAAGGGATGGAATTTCATGTTATTCTTGAAGATGTCTTTGCTACCTTCTATCAGCTTTTGTATAAGCTCATCTTCCTCAGGGCAGTTCTTTAGGAGGATCATCTTATTCATCCACCTCTGATAGTATTCATCAAAGGGCTCGTTAAATTTCTGCTTCACCCTCTCCAAATCATATAGCTTCACCTGGATTTTAGTGTTGAAGCTGTAGTATTTAATGAAGGCCGCCGATAAAACTTCCCAATCAGATTGTTTCTCCTCTGACAATGAGTTATACCATCATAAAGCACCTCCCTCCAGTGTGGTGGGGAATAAATTGATCAGCTGCTGCTTTGTGGCGCCCACCGTAAGCATAACTCGGGCTTACAGATTCACATGGGCCTCCGGCGAGCCCATTCCTTTATAAGTGGGGACTTTCGGCAATTGGAATCCAATAGGGAATATCTCGATGCCCCTACTGATCATGGCATCAACATTTACACCCTTCTTTGATTCAGCACTATACTGACCCCCTTCTTCAACTGGGCCATAACTTCATCTAGCTCGGAGCACTTCGCTTTCATTCTCTGCTCCATAGCTGCTTCTATTTCCTATAGCTTCTCAAGGCTAGCCGAGGTGTCACCACCATGTTAGGATGACTTAGCCTCTTTCTCTTTCCCGACTCCACTACCACCGGTCTCACCTGCTTCCCTTACAACTGCCTACATTTCTTCCTTCAACATGTCGCGGAAGTCTTGGGATCTGAAGAAATCTTTCACAATATCGGCCATGCTTGGTGTCTGATCTGCCATATTCACTCCTTCCCTAGACTCAGAATCACTGTCACTTTCAACTACCCTTTGTCTCCTAGCTGCCCTTGAAGACTGAGATCTTGTCCAAGGCCGCTCCAGTGTATTCTGCTTGGGAGTAGACAGGAGGTATTAGGGTCATGAATGAATGACGTGATGTGACATGAAAATTAAGGTATTGAGTATGTTCGAAATGAATGGAGTGGGATTATGTATGAAATGATGGTATGAATGGTTTCTTTTTATTATCTTTCTTCTTTTTGGGACATTCCAAGAACACCCAATGCTTATGCAAAAATGTCACATGTGGGCCGCCACACGGACAGAGCTTCTGCGCCTTTAGGGCGCCTAATGAATTCGTGAAACGGTCGCGTGTGTACTGACACACGGACGGAGTTCGACGCTTTATAGGTCTATGGGATGATATGAAATGGTCGCATGGGCCGGGCCCACAGACAAAGTTCTGACGCTTTTGAGCATATGATATGAAATGATGTTATAAGAAAGTCATGTGTAACAGGAACACAGATAGAGATTCGGCATTTGAGGAACACCTTTTTATGATTTGGTGATGTTATAAACCTATATGTGTACTAATTAGACACTCAGGGAGTACCTTGAATGGTAAATTAATGTCATGAAGTGGTCGGATGTGGACCACGGTGTTATATGATGTTCGTGATGAATGAGCGTGATGTCATGAAATGCATCGTGTAAATTGTTACATAAAAGTGGGCCTAAGACCGTTGTGGCTTTTATCGAATGAAATGATTTTGGTGGAATGGCCAAATGCAATCCGGTGCATCGGAAAAACACGGGTAATTTTGATACCCGATATGTTATGAAATGGAATGGAATGGTCATGATAGGCGTCCTTGAAATGCCTCTAATTTAATTTAGGTGATATGTCATGAATGCTTATGACACACGAAATGCAAATGGCTGCACAAAAACGTGGTTAGGATGCATGACATACATAATGATGTTATGTATGCTATGTGAAAAAATGCTAATCACACAAATATAATGTTATGGCTGAAAAAGAAATGGTTAGCATGAATGACAAATGAATGAATTAATGTTTTACACACAAAATAAAATGCAAATGGCTGCATGAAAGTGTGGGTTAATTAACACACGTATGTTTAATGTTTGAAAAAAATGTCATGTGTATGAATTATGGTATGCTATGCACGCGTAGGTAGCAATGGCGATGTGTCACGAGACGGCGAGAAACACATAGCAGGCAAAACGGATTCTTCCAACCTTATTCCTCCAACGTGGTCGGTCTCAAAAATTTATAACCGAGTCCTAGGAAGGGTTCACTTCGATCACCAACCGGGGGTGATGAAGGCACGATTTTATTATTTACATGCGATTATTTTGGTATCATGAGGGAATCCAACTAGGGCTGCTTATATGGGTTTGGTCCAAGTCGAGTTAAAAATCAAGGTTCCCATAGCAAAATATACTCCTCACTTCTCCCTACTCAAGGGTTCTAGCGAAGGGGTTCGTACGAGGCTATGAGTGGTGTTTCGTATTCGTGCCCCCAAAACCAAGAGAAACTTAGGCGACACTTCAACAATCCACCGGGTTATAAAAGGATACCTAACCTAATGCAAAAATAGCTAACTAAAAATACAAATAAAATACCAAAAGAGAATCATCCGCCTTATTTTAATTAGACACTTTTCAGGGCTTGTCAAAATTCTTTTAAGTTTTTAAGAAAACTTTTTAAGAAATCCCCAGCAGAGTCGCTACTGTGAGCGGACGATGTTTTCAACGGAACGCGAGACTCCCTTTCGGAAGGGGCACCTCGATCTCGGGTGGACCCCTTCCTCGCGTGAGGTTTTATAAATGGAAAATCGATTTTGGAAAATAAATTAAATTAATGCATAAAAGAACCGAGACCTAAGTCTCGATGAATATTGTAGAGTCGCCACTCGACTCAGCTCAACCGGGAAATTCTTAAGGTAGCTGAACCGGACGAACAGTCGCTACACTATCTGGAGATTCGGGTCTGGACGAGTTCCTTATTTCGTGTCTAATTAAATTAAATATTACCAATGTTCTCGAAATAGTATTTTAAATTCTAAAGTCAATTTTATTGAATATAAAAGGCATACAGCGCACATACAAATATATAATACAAAAATAAAGAAAAATAATAAATATTAATTGGCCTACAACCAAATCGAATATAAAATAAAAAATAAAAACTCTCGCCTCACTTATACAATTGCCTAGAATACACGAGAATCTAAAAAATAATTACAACCGCCTAAATACACGATTAATTCTATTAAAATACAAATAAAAATAAAAATATACATAAATAAAAGCTGCAAAACAAAGGTTAGCATAATTTATACGGCACGTCACAATTAGGACTCAAATAGATGGAATTGGGAAATCAAGAATTGTGGGCATGCATATAGGGGATAACCGGGCTGGCTCGGCTAGCCGGCCTGATAAAACCCAGAAAATGTTTTGAAACGTCCCTGTATTTTTGGTTTTGTGGGAAAATCATTTTGAAAACAATTTTTTTCTGTTTTCATGCACTTTTCATATATTAGGTGGGTCAGTTTTCAAGAGAACCGAGTCTCCGTCGTTGTATTGTTCTAAATGCGAATTTTCTGAAAATTAAATCTAAGGTAGTGGATGCACATATCAAAATTCATTTTTGGGATTTTCTGATTTTTCTAATTTTTTTTATTTTTATAAATTTTTATGGCTTAAAGGTGAAATTCTGATTCTGGAATGAGGGTTACAGTCAGTCGTACGACTGTAAGTTACAATAGTGCGACTGTAAACGGCCCAGAATCAAGATTTCACCAAAATTTTATGTTGAATCAAAATTGAAGAAAAACAACTTGGAAATTAAGAACACTCGTGCGACTATATATATAGTCGTACGACTGTTCATCAAATCCAAGAACAGTCATGCTACTGTTCTTAATTTCCATATACAGAAGCATGAAAACACAGTAAAAATGCACAAAAATTCACTTCAATCACCCAGAAAGCAAGAAAATTTGAAAGAAAAAGGAGTGTCTACCTTTTTAGAAGCTTATCCAAGTCGATTTGACCCCTTGGCGTCGCTTCAATCCACACGAGTTTGCACTTTTTCCTTAAGTTTGGGGTTGAGAGCTTTGGTCCAAAGAATCTCCAAATGTCAAGGTTTCTGTTGGTTTAAGTCCGGGATTTCAATTTGTTTGTGAAGTTAATTGATTAATCTAAGGATTTTTATCAAATTTTAACCTTAATTCTGAGAATTAAAAGAAAATATAAGAGGAAAAGAAGAACTTGCGGGTTTTGGTTTTTCTTTCTTTTCCTTCCCTCTTTTCTCTTTTCTCTCTAAGTTTTTTCACCAGAATTCAAGATTGGTTTCTCTCCCCTCCTTTTCTTCTTTTCTACTCTGATTTCTCTGCTTGCTTCCTGTCCATCCCGGAGCAATTAATGCTCCTCTCTCTCTCCTCCATTTTCTGCTGCAGAGGTATGGGCTCCTGCAACTGCTCCGATATTACAGTCGTATGACTGTAATTTTTAAATTACAGTCGCACGACTGTAAGGTCAGTTGTACGACTATTTTTCTTTTCCTTTTTTTTTTGAAGTACAGAGAATTCCGGCGCTTACAATACCCCTATTATGTCCTATATGAGTCCTTGGTGTGATTTATTTACTTGTGCTAACCGTATTTGGATGCAGCTTTTATTTTTCTTTATTTTTATTTTTGGATGTATTTTATAGATTAAATCATATATCTAGGTGATTGTACTGTTTAGATTTTCGTGTATTATAGTCGGTTGTAATGGTGAGAATGAGAGCGCTTTTTTTTGGGTTGTATAATTTGGCCTCTACTTTACTTTTCCTGCACTTTTACTTTTCTGCATTTTATTTTGGATTTATATTTATGTCATATGAATGAGCATTAACTAAAAATAAAATGAAGATAAAATGAGTAGAATTAAGTGAATGCAACATTACATTATGAAATAATAATTGAAAATAAGTGAGGATTAGTAGATTTGTTGCCTGAACCCTGAATCTCTGAATTAGGTACCGCGTCTACACTTAGGAGGGAGCTGTACCGAAATTTCCCGGATGAGCTGATCCTGGTGGCGACTCTGTATCTAATTTCAAAATTTAGGTTTCGAGATCTTTAAGTTCAAATTGGGATTTTCTAAAAACCAATTTTTTTTCCAAAATTCACACTTACAATTAAGCTTTCTACAAAAGGGTTTTTCCAATAAAATGAAAGATTTTCTTAAGAAAGATTAAAGACCCGTTTTCAAACCACATCTTCACATCTCAAAAAGAAAATCCCTGGTTCCTGCTTCACTGCGCGTTCCGTAAAAACGTCGTCCGCTCACAAGTATCTTTTGCTTGTTGAAGTCCCTAAAACTAACAACTCATTGATCTAAAAACTATTCTATCTTGTGTGCATTTGAGGAGATCTGGACTTGTATATTTATATTATATTACATGATACTTTTTTATATTTATCATCATATAATTATTATGTATATTCAAATATTGTACTGGTTTTTTTTATTTTTTGTACTAATTATTTTAACCTTATTATGTAAGGAGAAATGACTTACCAACAAAGAGCTGAACAAATCATTGAGGCAGGTCCAATTATGCCACACGTGTTAGTGCAACAAAATGTTCATCGATCTCAACTTTTATGGACGGGGCAGGTAAAGTATTAGCTACGGCCTTTTATTATTTTTGCTAGATGGAGGGTTAAAAATGTTGTTAAGTTAATTAAATACATATTTTCGAATTATATATAATTCATTAAACTTGAATAACATCATTATAATATAAAATTTGTATCCTTCTCACGACTGCCCATCCTTGAAATACACAAAAGCCGAGAATGATGATATGTACCAAAACATTGGCCCAGGATTTATTCATACCTATGACTATGTGTATTTGAGGGCATGGTGAAACTTGGTTCTATGCCCGTAGATCACCATTTGAACACTGCACTGGTAGAAAGATGGTGACCGGAAACTTACACATTCCATCTCAGTGTTGGAGAAGCAACAATAACGCTACAAGCCATTGAGATTTTAACCGACTTACATGTAGATGGTAGGGCCATGACAGGTAAATCCGAAGGTACTCATGGGGCATAGAAATTATGCCATCATTTATTGGGTAGGATTCCCGGTGAACATGATATGGAAAGAAATTGGTTGAAGTTAAGGTGGCTGGAGCAGTAATTTATGGACTTGCCTGATGATGCTACTAATGTAGTCATTCAATGTCATGCACGAGCTTTTATGATGCTTATGTTTGGTGGATTGATGTTTGTTAATCCGAAATCCACCATAGTTCATATCATGATGCTGAGTTTGCTTGAGGATTTATCTGAAGATGGAGTTGGTAGTTTTGCATGGGGAGCAGCAGTTTTGTCGTTTTTGTATCGGGAAATGTCAAAAGCTACTGCTCCAGATAAGAAGCAAATTGGGGGATGTGCCCAAATCATACAAGTATGGACGTACGAGCGCTTCACAACTATTGCCCCTACACTCACAACAAACTACATCCCTTATAATGAATATCCGTATGCAATAAAGTAAATATCTATATTATTTGCTTACAAATCTAATTCAAATATATTAAATGTTGTTATTATAATAAATATTATTATTTGCCATCCGATTAATTGATATACATAATTGAATGAATTTGCAGGTGGAAAGTAGCTATAGGACAACAAGGTTATGGTGCTCATAATATTAAGGAACTGAGGATGCCGTTGGATTGTTTAACTCCTGATCAGGTTTAATTTTGGTCTTAAACTATATTTTTATTGAATTTAGGTTCCGGAAGAATAATATTTTTTACTAATACTTGTTAATATCATTATTTACGCAGTTCGTCTGGGAACCGTACACCGAAGTCATTCAATTGTTGCCAGCCTATTGTCGTGGTGGACAAAATATTTGGCGTCCCATTGTGCCAATAATATATTTTCATATTGTCGAGTTTCATCATCCCGGTCGATGTATGCGACAATTTGGCATGGAACAACCTATCCCGCAAGGGATAGAACAATCGAACTATGCGCTAGCAACCGTGAAAATGACCGGGCATGGACCTCGTGATTGGGCAGTTAAATATGCCCCATACATAGAAATGTGGGATACGCATCATCACAGGGTTGCAATGACGCCGTAATTGCATCATCCGTTAGGTCCACAGTCTGAATATATGCAATGCTTCAAAAACATTACCAGACGATGGATGACCCCAGAAGGTGCACGAAATGATGCACTGGTATGAAAATTCCTCATCTGTGTTGAACAAAAATTCTGAAATAAAAATTATGAAATAACTGTTCAATTTCATTGATTATGTTTGGGTTTCGAATTTTTTAATGCAGGGAGATGGCCTTGAACGTTTGTATCACATGGGTGTAGATCAATTGAACAGGGCAAATGTGATGAATCTATCAGGAAGCATGCTAGGAGGGACAAACCAAGAATTCCTTATGTGTACTTCATGGTAATCACAACCTGCTCCTCATGCAATGATGTTTCCTAATGTCGAATTGCCTATGTTGGAAAGAAATCAAAAGAAGTTAACCTTCACTGACCAACGTATAAGAGTTCCTCCCCCTCTAATTCTGGAAGGGATTCAGCGAATTCCTCATCCACTTCAGCATCTTTATTACCCACAGCAGCAACCACAATTTCAAAATCCTTGTGATTTTGGTGGTCCATCCATGAGGAGTACAGTCCCATTACATGAACTTCACCAACAAAGTTAGGATCATCCAGAAACACAATTTGATAATGCTTAACATATGGTAGGTGGTTCTGATTTGAATCTGAATGAAGTTCATAATGTTCCCATTCAAGTCCATGAACATATGCAAACAGGTGGTTTTGGCTTTGACTTCACTAGTGGTGTTTCAGTTGCTGGAACATCCGATGCTAGATAAGGACAGGGGGATACTGGATGGGGTTCTTTTACAGACCTGCTGAATACTAATTTTAGTACAAGATGCAACGTGGACGAGGAATCCAGCGATGCATTCAGCAATGTTGTTGGTGAAGGGTCTTCATTCTGCACTCCGATGCAACAAAATATTCCAGCCTTCGGCTCACACAATTTTGATGATGCTGGTAACACAATTATGCCACCTCTGAATATGGGTGGTAACTACGAGATGGGCTCTGGAAGTGGACACCCGAGCACATACTTTCCCAACATGAACATGAATTTTTCAAAAGGTGCTCCTGGAGGCACGGTGTTAGATTTCTCTACAGCATTAAATATGCCTAATGAATAATATATGGGGTTCCAACCCGATATACCTCCCATGGCGGTCCAACGAAATGCGGTGGACCTAAATCTTCATCTAACACCAACAATGAAGATGCTTGTAACCTATGAAGAGCAGGTTGATACACAGCCCAACAGAAATTGTCATTAGTGTGTAGGGAGGGGTGTTCGCTGCGGAACATGTAGTGTTAAAATGTTACGACCCCAAAGACAAAATAGGAATTGTTAATGTAGTCGAAACATTAAATGCTCAAAATTAAATATTTCGTCTCTTGTAAAATTTTTAATGTTTAACTTATAGATGCATATGAATTATTAATGACAATCATACTACCTATCTTTCCTCTCCTGACGATCATACTACCTATCGTAAAATTAATAAATATTTCGTACAAGATAATATTTTAAAAAATGATTATGACATTACATAATAGAAGGTTATGCCATATAAACCTTAAATTCTAATAAAATCGTACAACCACCGCTATTAAATAATCATATGTTAAACTTAACAGCATCAGAGCAAACTCAGTTTCAAACAAATTAACATTACTACATAAAACATTTTAAACTTAGCAATTAAAAGTGAGTTACCCATCATCTGACATTTTGTCATCAGATTGGTAACGTCGAATTGATAATATGCGACATTTATGTTCAATTGATAGGTCTCTACCGTTAGCCGCTGAATGCTCTTTAGCTAATTTCAATATATAATACCGTGACCTCCTCAATAACATCCTATTATTCGCCACTTGGATTCGTTTGACAGCAAGTCAATACTCATGCGGATTTCGTCTAGGCATACTGAATGACCTACGGTTGACAACAGGTGCTTCTAGTAACTGTAGGTCATCAACAAGGTTGTCTGATTCTTGCACTCGATATTCCCACTCACACTTTAAACCAGCATAATATTTTGCACCGTCACTTTCGAGATATCTACGGTAGTTCTCGTTGAATGCTGGCAACATCCAATTCCTACGCCTATTTGCCATGACTTATAACCCACAAAAGAAAAAAAGCAAGGTCGTTCTAGGAGGTCTATATACTTATGTAACCGTTACCACCGTTATTAAATAATCATATGTCAATCTTTTGATTGTGTTCACTGTGATGAGAACTAAATATTAAAATGATATCACATAATTTGTCCACATAATATAAAGCCATGTTTTTACCAATTGTAAAAAATATTCACCATCATTTTCTTCCTCTACGAATTTAACATGAATTATAACAAATAAACTTTTAGCAATAGAATAAAAGTACACACTAACAAATAAAAGTAATTTGTTACGCATTTACATGGTTTCAACATATGATTAAACACACATTTAATAAAAAGTTGTACACTATAATAGGAACCTAGTTCGGGACTAACACAAGCTCTGTTTAATTTTCTTCATCTTTCATATCAATGTCAGAAGCATGCTCGGGATGGTGTGAATATGCTGCATAAAACCACGCCATCTACATATCACCATGCTCAGCATAATCTCTAGCGTGTTTTTGAAATTTGAAATGATTCAGCCTAATCTTTATTTGATTATTTTCTTCCCTTATTCTATATAAAGCAGCACAGAGTTCATCATTGTTACTATGTGGCATGTTGATTGACTTGTAACGAGTTTTTTGGACTCCCCATGTAGTTGCATCTTCTGGTAAAATCTCAGACTCGGTGACTTGATATTGCCATTCTTCTTGCATACGGCCTATGACATAAGGTGAATTATGTTATCTAGGATCAAGTGGGTAAACAAAGTCATCATCAAGTGCCCACCAACGGCCCATACCTTGAAATATATCTCCGGGAGTATATGTGATCGACATAGGTCACAAGCCTATGCCATAAACATACATTATCAACAAATTATTATACAAGTCAATAACACTATTTTACAAAATAAAATATGCTTCACATGGCTTCAAGTCAGAAAGAAATGTAATTATGAAATTTGAAATAACAACATCGGGGTAAATATCGTGGTTGTTTTTAGACATTAATAAGTACATAATCGAAAGTGCATTTAAACGTTCATAAATAATTCACACCTAATTCAATTCCCCCTCAAATGTCTTGTCAAAGCAGCCCTATTCGGTCCCCTGGAAGAAGACGGCATGTGTCGCGAGAGAGATTCAGTCCGGGATTTTGACATGTGGTTCTGTTATGCCCACCTTTACCACAGTTACTGCAATTGTAAGTATTTGTTCCCTTTTCCTTCTCGTCCATTTCATTGCGGATTCTTGTTGACTTTGGCGTTCCTTTTTTTTATTTACATATTGGATTGACAATCAATGTTGCCGAGTTGATCTCAGGTCAGTAGTCCTTGTGTGCTAAAGGCTGGAATGGATAGCTATACACTTGTAAATTCTCATCAAGTGTACGCGTCTTCTCTACAAAGTCCTAGATTCTATGACGTAAGTGCTTACAAGCAGCAATTGCATGTAAACTAGGCATTCGATAATTTTGGAATTTTTTACAGGAGCACTCACGAGCTTCTAAATTCACAATCTGAATATTGCTCCCTTTTTGTCTTATTGGATCATAGCCTGTTCTCACTTCACAAAGTCCAGTTTTACTACTGTAGTTTGTCACTGTATGACAATTGGCCCTACTAGAATACCTAACCAACACTTTCTTGTATTCAAGGGTGACCCTTTCACTGTTCTCAATCAAATTAGTGTATTTATTTTGACGGGAGTCAAAATAACTAACGATTTTACCAAGTGTGTGTTCGACGATGCACTGAATTGGCAAATGACGAATGCCCTTTAACATGCCATTTACACACTCAGCAATATTGGTAGTCATGTGACCGCATCTTGACCCATTGTCGTGTGCCAAACTCCATTTCTCCACTGGTCTTTCCATGGCCCATCGGTATGATCTTTCATCTAACCTCTTAAGCGCGTCCATAATCATCGTAAACTTATGAGGTTGTGCTTATGCTCCTACATATGTTAAAAATCAAAGAAGAAACCAAATTACAACTATTGGTAACAAATAACAAGCAAGACATTACTTCAGTAATTTAGGGTTCATACCTGTTGTAAGTGCCGAAATTTTACTCCCTAAAAAAAAAAGAGCAGGTGTCACACGACTGTAATGTACAGTTGTGCGACTGTCGTTACAGTCGTACGACTGTAATGCCAGAGCAGGTGCAGAAACCCATACCCTGCAGCAGAAAGAAGAAAGAGAAAAGGAGAGCATTAAATGCTCGGGATTTGGCAGCAAAAAAAAAAAGAGGAGGAAAAGGTGATAAAAAGAAAAGGAGAAAGAGAAGATGGAGGCTTTTGGATTCTGGTGAAAGATTAGAGAGAGAAAGAAGAAAAGAGAAGGAAGAGAGAAAACATTAAAACTCAAACTTTCTTCCCCTTTTTTTTTCTTTTAATTCTCAGAGTTAAGCTTAAAATCTGTTAGAAAGCCCTAGGTTAACAACTTAACACTTCAAACAAATCATAATCTCAGACCAAAATCATCAGAAACCTTTGCATTTTGGAGATTTTTTTACCTAAGTTCCCAAACTCAACTCAAGGAGAAAAGAGCAAATTCGTGTGGATTGAAGCGATGCCAGGGGTCAATTCGACATTCGATAAGTGCCCAAAGGTAGACACTCCTTTTCCCTTCCATTTTTCATGCTTTCTAAGTGATTGGTGTGGGTTTTGTACATTTTTGTTCTAGTTTTCGTATTTCTAATTCTGGAAATCAATAACCGTCGTGCAACTGTTCTTGAGTTTGATGAACAGTCGTACGAGTGTTCTTGATTTCTAGGCATTTTCTTCCAGTTCATTTCAAATAAAATTTTGGCGAAATCTTGATCTTGGACTGCTTACAGCACGACTCTAACATGTTTCCAGAATCAGAATTCCCTTTTGAGCTATAAAAATTCCCAAAAATCCTTAAAAAATTCAGAAAACCAGAGAATTATCAAAATGAATTTTGTTTTGTGTATCCACGACCATAGATTCAATTTTCAGTAAAATTGCATTTAGAACAATGCCACGACGGAGACCCGATTCTTCCGAAAACCGACCCAGCTCACATGTTAAAATTAATTAAATCGGAAAATTGTTTTCAAAAATGATTTTCTCACAAAACCAAAAATGCAGGGACGTTTCAAAATGTTTTCCAGGTCTAACCGGGCTGGCTAGCTGAGCCAACCCGGTTATCCCCTACATGCATGCCCCTAATTCTTGATTTTCCATTCTGTCATGTTTAAGTCCAATTTGTGGCGTGCCGTAAATTGTGCTAACCTTTGTTTTGCAGCTTTTATTTTTATTTTTATTTTATATGTATTTAATAGAATTAATCGTGTATTTTAGGTGATTGTAATATTTTTAGATTCTCGTGTATTATAGGCGCTTGTAAAAGTGAGGACTAGAGTTTTTATCTTTTATTCGATTGGGTTGTAATAATTTAATCAATTACTATTTTACTTTACCTGTATGCACACTGTATATCTATTTATGTTAATAAAATTGACTTTAGAGTTTGAAATACTATTCGAGAACATTGGCCAATATTATTTTAATTAGACACGAAATAAAGGACTTGTCGGGACCCAAAGCTCTGGAGAGTGTAGCGGCCGTTCGTCCGGTTCAGCTGCATTATAAATTTCCCGGTTGAGCTGAGCCGGTGGCGACTCTTACAATATTCATCAAGACTTAGGTCTAGATTCTTTTAAGAATTAACTCCATGTTTTCCAAATGCGATTTTCCATTCTAAAAGCCCCACGCAAGGGAGGGGCCTGCCTGAGATCGTGGTGCCCCTTCCAAGAGGGAGTCTCAAGTTCCGTCGAAAACGTCGTCCCCTTACAGTGGCGACTCTACTGGGGATTTCTTAAAAAAAGTTTTCTTAAAAACTTAAAAGAATTTGACATGCCCTGAAAAGTGTCTAATTGAAATAAGGTGGATGATTCGTGATTGGAATTTCGCCTTGCATTTTTAGTTAGACATGCTTGCATTAGGTTTAGTATCCCATTTTAGCCCGGTGGATTGTTGAAGTGTCATCTTGTTTCTCCTGGTCTTAGGGGCACAGATACGAAACACCACCTATAGCCTTGTACGAACCCCTTCGCTCCCTTGAGTGGGGAGAAGTGAGGAGTATATTTTACTGTGGGAACCTTGATTTTTAATACGACTTGGACTGAACTCATATAGGCAGCCTTAGTTGGATTCCCTTATGATACCAAAATAATGGTGTGAATAAATAAAATCGTGCATTCATCATCCCCGGTTGGTGATCGAAGAGAACCCCACCTAGGACTAGGTTAGAATTTTTGAGACCGACCATGTGGAGGAATAAGGTTGGGAGTATCTGTTTTGTGTGTTATGTGTTTCTCGCCATCCCGTGACACATCACCATCACCATCTACGCGTGTATAACATACCATAATCACCATTTTCCATACACATGACATACCATACATAAAACATTTTTATATGATATTAACCCACATTTTTATGCAGCCACGTGGATTTTATTTTCGTGTGAAATCATTAAATCATCCGTTTGCCATTCATACTAACCATTTCTTTTTCAGCCATAACATTAAATTTGTGTGATTAGCATTTTTCATATAGCATACATAACATCATTATGTGTGTCATGCATCCTAACCATGTTTTTGTGCAGCCATTCGCATTTTTTGTGTCATAAGCATTCACGACATATCACCTAAATTAAATTAGGGGCATTCCAAGGATGCCCACCATGATCATATCATTCCATTATATATTGGGTATCCCAAAATACCCGTCTTTTGCCAATGCATTGGATTGCATTCAACCATTCCACCAAATCATTTCATTCAATAGAGACCACAATGGTCCTAGGTATATTGCCTTGTGACAATCCACACGATGCATTTCATGACATCATATCCTTTCATCATAAATATCATATAACACTATGATCCACATCGGGTTACTTCATAACATTACTATATTATTCAAGGCGCTCCCCGAGTGCCAGGTTAGTATGCATGTAGGGGCATTTCATAACATTATCAAATCATAAAAGGTGTTCTCCGAACGCCGAATCTCTGTCTGTGTCCCTGTTACACGTGACTCCCTTATAACATCATTTCATATCATATGCTCAAAAGCATCATAACTCTGTCCACAGGTCAGTCCCATGTGACCATTTCATATCATCTCATAGACCTACAAATCGTCGAACTCCGTTCGTGTGTTAGTACACACGTGACCATTTCATAAAATTCACTAGGTGCCCCAAAAGCACCGAACTTCTACCTGTGTGGCGGTCTGCACGTGTTCTTTTGCATAGCATTGGGTGCACTTGGAATGTCCAAAATGAAAAAAAAAAAAGAAATGAATAAAAAAAGGTCATATTCATTATCATCCACATTCATGAAGCATCATCCAAGCATTATCATCCATACCATCCAACCATGCACTTATTAACCCTAACATTCTTTATGTGCATAAAGCAGAATAAGCTGGGGTGTCCTAGAACAAGATCCCGGATTGCAAGAGCGTGTGAGAGCGAAAGATCAGTCGAATCAAGCAGCGCAACAGAGTCTGGAGAAGAAGTAGCAATGGCTGATCAAACACCAAATATTGCCAGTGTTCTGAAGGATTTCTTCCAATCCCAAGACTTTTGGGATATGTTAAAGGAAGAACTGAGGGCTGTTGTTAGGGAAAGTGGTGAAGCTGGTAATGGTGGAATCGGGAAAGAAAAAGAAGGGGAGACCTTTTAATATGGGCCTGATGCTTCGGCCAATATAGAAAAGCTGCAGGAAATCGAGGCAGCTATAGAACAGAAAATGAAGGCCAAATACTCTGAGCTGGATGAGATGTTAGCTGAGCTGAAAAAGGGAGCCAACATCAGTTTGGGTTCCAAGCAGGGCGTCAATGTGGATGCCATGATAAACAAAGGCATCAAGACATTCCCTATGGGGTTCCAAGTCCCCGGAATTCCTTCTTACAAAAGGCTTGGGTCACCAGAAGCTCACATCAACCTCTATGCCCGTATAATGCTAACCTCGGGCGCTACCAAACAGTAGTTGGTCAACTTCTTCCCAACAACACTAGAAGAAGGAGCTTTGAACTGGTACAGCTCCCTAACAGAGGATGTACAGTCGGATTGGGGGACATTGTCAGTGGCCTTCATCAAATATCATAGCTTCAACACAAAGATCTAGGTGAAGCTATATGACTTGGAAAGGATTAAGTAGAAGCTCAATGAACCCTTTGATGAATCTTATCAAAGGTGGATGAACAAGATGATCCTGTTGAAGAATCGCCCCGATGAAGACGAGCTGATTCAGAAACTGATTGAGGGCAGCAGGGATGTCTATAGAGACAACATGAAATTCCATGCCTTCAATGAACTCAGTGAGGTCTACAAAATGGCCATGAAGGTTGAGAGGGACGAGGAAGAAAAAGCGGCCAGTCAAAAGGGTGGCAGAAGCTTCAAGCACAGTTTGGGGTATCGATCGACAACTACCATCGGATCAAGCAATGGATCCGGTTTCAGCTTTACAAACAAAGGTGACCAATCCCCAGAGGATAAACCAGCTGAAGTTGTTGTAGTGTCTCAACAACAAGGAGATCAAGCCAGAGATTCGCAAAATCAAGGCCTATCCCCGGGGAACCTTGGCACCACACGAATGACTGCAAGCAACTACTGAGGGCTATTCGATAACTGATCGCTGATGGGAAAATCGTGGAGCCACCCTTGAAGCCCAATGTCCAGAGCAATCCCTTGCCCAGCTTTGACTAGTCCAATCGAAGTGGATGATGCAGCAGCAAAAGGAGACCCTCCCTTATGTGGAGGATGTTAATTATTTTGATGTATTCATTTTGTTCTTTATCTTGTTTTGTGAACAATGCAGCCCACAAGGTGTTTAATATAATGTAATTTAATTTCAATTATTTATGTGATATTTTCCTGGACAGAACACTGTACATGCATACAAACATTCATTTAATGTATTTAGCTTACATGACACGTCATTACGTGAAATGAACCCAAGGACAGATTAACATCCAAAATGATATCTGTCCTGAAAGATCTCACGACTGATAAGAGAAAGAAAAGAAAAATTGCAAAATACCTAAAAGCATGTGAAGACCTTCACCTTGTCATATCATGACATGTCTGGAGATCGACAAAGGATTGCAGGATACAGAATTACAAAGAATCCAAAAGACAAGTCCAGCCAAGTGAAAGTTCCATAAAAAAAACACAAAAAAAACACAAAAACACAAAAACAAAATAACATGATTTCAAGTTCCGAAATAAGAATACATCTGTATCATATGATGTTTCGCACCATATCATCCCCGATAATAGAACGCAAGTTCTGGGGCAACAGTGCAACTATTCCAGAATAAAGGAGAGACGCATCATGCATCGCCTCCGTACCACCCGAAAGCCAGCAGGATAGTACAAGTAGCTAACAAACACATCAAAAAGCGCAGCCATCAACCTCCAGGATCAAAGCAGTCCTACAGAGAAAGATAGAGACCAAGTCGTCAACCCCTTCAATCAGGACAGGCTCAGGTTTCCATAAAAAAAAGTCCGATGGATTGAAAATCACATTAGCAATCCATGCAAAAGTTAGGATGGTGAGGTGAGCACCACCGGCGGCAGGAAAATCCGCAAGGACTAGTTGGTGGCAGTGGTGGGTTCGGCCGAGACGGATACCATGCTCATCTTGTCCTTAATTTCTTTCCCTATATAATGTGCATTATGCTAAAACATTATCAATGAATGAATGAATGAATGCCTCACTCTGTTCATTTAAATATCCTAAGTTTGCTTGGAATTGAATCCGCATCATGCATCATACGTGGTTGTCCACATTTTTCGCTTACATGTGTTACACTCAAAAAAAAAAAAAAGAAGAAGCTCACAGAGGTGAAAACCGAAAAGGCACCTCAGGCAAAAATTAGAGCAACCTGCTAAGCTGAAAACCTATATTGGGCGGTTTAGGCAAAATTTAGGGCATATGAAAATCTCGCTAAGGTGAAAACCGAAAAGGTGCCTTAGGCAAAAGTTAGAGCAGCTCGCTGAGTTGAAAACCCACTTTGGGCGGCTCAGGAAAAATTTAAAGCACTTCCAAATTCATGAAGCCTAGGGGCAGAGAAGGCAAAACCTCTCCGCCGTTCCCCGAGCAGGTCATTTCATTAATCCCCTACAAGATCCTCTATATTGTTTCTCAACGACATCGTTACCAAGAATAGCATCACTTTCTCTCTAACAGTCATCGTACTTCCTCACTAGCCATCATATATCCCTGGCAGGAATGCAAGAATTATATTACACCTGAAATTTTACTTCTCCAACTATGGATGATCAATCGCACAACATATCTTCCCCAATAAGAACCTGGAGTGTAAAGATTGAGTAAATGGCGCGAAATGCATTTTCTAAAGTTCATTTGCACATACACACATTGAAACATGTACATGCATTCAAATCATACATGCATACATGCATATATGTATCACAACCAACCCAAGCACAGGTATCCACCATTATCATCGGGCTATTCCGAACTAGGGTCGCTCTCAAAGCAAGAAATGGCTCAATGTCGGGGCATCTATTGGGCCTTAAAATATGAGAAGGATCCGTGCAAACTCAAATCTCAACATATCAAGTCTCCAAGGGGCAGAATAATCAAGCAGTATTTATCCTTGATCGAAGGGGAAAAATTTTTGTTTCCAAAATTATCGATCAAGGGATAAATACTCATCCTCGAGCTAACATCAAAATTATCATTCCTAAAGCTACCTCCTTATTTCATTCAAGCCAGATGTTGAGCCCTTGAACTCCATTACGTTCAAGCATGGTTGCAAATCCTTAAACCCTTCTCTTCACTCAAGCCAGATTTCGAACCCTTGAACTCTATTACGTTCAAGCATGGTTGCAAATCCTTGAACCCCTTTTTTTCATTCAAGCCAGATTCTGAACCCTTGAACTCCATTACGTTCAAGTATGGTTGCAAATCCTTAAACCCTTTTTCTTCATTCAAGCCAGATTCTGAACCCTTGAACTCCATTACATTCAAACATGGTTGCAAATCCTTGAACCCTTTTCTTCATTTAAGCCAGATTTTGAGCCCTTGAACTCCATTACATTCAAGCATGGTTGCAAATCCTTGAACCCTTTTCTTCATTCAAGGCAGATTTTGAGCCCTTGAACTCCATTACATTCAAGCATGGTTGCAAATCCTTGAACCCCTTTTCTTCATTCAAGCCAGATTCCGAACCCTTGAACTCCATTACGTTCAAGCATGGTGGCAAATCCTTGAACCCTTTTCTTCATTCAAGCCAGATTTTGAGCCCTTGAACTCCATTACGTTCAAGCATGGTTACAAATCCTTGAACCCCTTTTCTTCATTCAAGCTAGATTTCGAACCCTTGAACTCCATTACGTTCAAGCATGGTTTCAAATCCTTGAACCTCTTATTTCATTATTTAGAGTCTATCCAATTCCAGCAAAATTTCAAATCCTCAAAATTTCAGCAGATTTGCCTTGGGTAACCTAGACCCGGTTCTGCCTCGAGTAACATAGACCTGATATCAGATTATCCGCCTTCCAATCAACTCAACAAGTCACCACAGCAGTGAAGCTTCAGCAACTCAGTTGTATGTTTTATTTCCTGTGTCTGCGGCACTTTGAATCGCGTTCTCAAATTCACATCAACTATCCCAGACTAAGTTCGGGTGGTGAATTTGATCACGTGAGGGGCAGCTGTAAGCGCCGAAATTTTACTCCCTAAAAAAAAGAGAGTAGGTGTCACACAACTGTAATGTATAGTCGTGCGACTGTTGTTACAGTCGTGCCACTGTAATGTAAAACTTATAGTCGTATGACTGTAACGCCAGAGTAGGTGCAGAAACCCATACCCTGCGGCGGAAAGAAGAAAGAGAAAAGGAGAGCATTAAATGCTTGGGATTTGGTAGCAAAAAAAAGAGGAGGAAAAGGTGATAAAAAGAAAAGGAGAAAGAGAAGATGGAGGCTTTTCGATTCTGGTGAAAGATTAGAGAGAGAAAGAAGAAAAGAGAAGGAAGAGAGAAAACATAAAAACTCAAACTTTCTTCCCCTTTCTTTTTCTTTTAATTCTTAGAGTTAAGCTTAAAATCTGTTAGAAACCCCTAGGTTAACAACTTAACACTTCAAACAAATCATAATCTCGGACCAAAATCATCAGAAACCGTTGCATTTTGGAGATTTTTGGACCTAAGTTCCTAAACTCAACTCAAGGAGAAAAGAGCAAATTCGTATGGAATGGAGCGACGCCAGGGGTCGATTCGACGTTGGATAAGTGCCCAAAAGGTAGACACTCCTTTTCCCTTCTCTTTTTCATGCTTTCTGGGTGATTGTTGTGGGTTTTGTGCATTTTTGTTCAAGTTTTCGTATTTCTGTTTCTGGAAATCAATAACCGTCGCGCGACTGTTCTTGAGTTTGATGAACAGTCGTACGACTGTAGTTACAGTCGTACGAGTGTTCTTGATTTCCAGGCATTTTCTTCCAGTTCATTTCAAATAAAATTTTGGCAAAATCTTGATCTTGGACAGCTTACAGTCGCACGACTGTAATTTACAGTCATACGACTGTAGTTACAGTCGCACAACTGTAACATGTTTCCAGAATCAGAATTTCCCTTTAGAGCAATAAAAATTCCCAAAAATCCCTAAAACATTCAGAAAACCAGAAAATCATCAAAATGAATTTTGTTGTGTGCATCCACGACCATAGATTTAATTTTCAGTAAAATTGCATTTAGAACAATGTCATGACAGAGATCCGATTCTCCCGAAAACTGACCCACCTCACATGTTAAAATTAATTTAACCAGAAAATTGTTTTCAAAAATGATTTTCTCATAAAACCAAAAATGCAGGGACGTTTCAAAATGTTTTCCAGGTCTAACCGGGCCGGCTAGCCGAGCCAACCCGGTTATCCCCTACATGCATGCCCCCAATTCTTGATTTCCCATTCTGTCATGTTTGAGTCCAATTTGTGGTTGTCGTAAATTGTGCTAACCTTTGTTTTGCAGCTTTTATTTTTATTTTTATTTTATATGTATTTAATAGAATTAATCGTGTATTTTAGGCGATTGTAATATTTTTAGATTCTCGTGTATTATAGGCGCTTGTAAAAGTGAGGACGAGAGTTTTTATCTTTTATTCGATCGGGTTGTAATAATTTAATCATTTACTATTTTACTGTACCTGTATGCGTGCTGTATGTTTATTTATTTCAATAAAATTGACTTTAGAGTTTGAAATACCATTCAAGAACATTGGCGAATATTATTTTAATTAGACACGAAATAAGGGACTTGTCCGGACCCAAATCTCTGGATACTGTAGAGGCCGTTTGTTCGGTTCAGCTGCATTACAAATTTCCGGTTGAGCTGAGCCCAATGGCGACTCTTAAATATTCATCGAGACTTAGGTCTCAGTCCTTTTAAGAATTAACTCTATGTTTTCCAAATGTGATTTTCCATTCTAAAAACCCCACGTAAGGGAGGGGCCCGCCCGAGATCGTGGCGCCCCTTCCGAGAGGGAGTCTCGCGTTCCGTCGAAAACATCATCCACTCACACCTATGCGATACAAGAGTTTTTTTTATTGTAGTATTATGGAAGCTGTGATTGTAATTGCTCACAAAACGATGGAGGCAAAAACGATGATATGACATGGTTTCTTTCCAACCAGATCCTTCATTGTTCATGGCAAATAGGATACCAGCATGTCGATCAGAAATGACACCTTAACCAGTGCGTTGTGTCATAAACATCCTGATACACTCCATGAACCATTCCCAACTTGATTGGTTCTCATTTTCAATAATTACGAAAGCAATAGGAAAGATATGATTTTTACCATCCAACGTGGTTGCCACTAAAAGTGTGTGAAGGTATTTACCGTACAAGAATGTACCATCAATCTGTATGATCGGTCTACAGTGTTTGAATCCTTCTATACATGGATTAAAGGACCAGAACACTCGTTTAAACATTGTAAATCGATTATCAGTTGTTTCATCCGTGAGTAAGAGTGTCACCAACCCAGGATTATAGTAGGTCAACACGTTCAGGTACCGAGGCGACATATTGTATGATTCTTCCTAATTGCCATAAATCTTCTCTAATGCCTTCTTTTTAGCACCCCATGCTTTTTTCTTAGAAATGGTGAAGTGTAAGACCGCTTTCGCATGCTCAATTATCAAATCCAGGTTCAGTCTTGAATCTTTTTGAACCATCCCTAAAATTGAACTCGCTATTATCTTACTATCAAGATTGTAATGGTCTTGTGATGATCTTGCATTTACGCATGTATGTGGACCGCGGTAAACAGTTATCATCCAATGCCCTATGGATTTCTTGAATTGTGCACGGAGCCACCAACTACAATTTTGGTCTTCATTCCTACATCCGACGACCAATTTATGAGGATGTGATTCAACCACTTTGAATGACACATGATTTTTCATCGAATATGTCTTCACCGTTGCTTGAACTTCCTTTTTTCAACCAAAAACTAATCCACATTTTAGCTCAGATACTCCATCCCATGCGTTTATTTCATCAGAATCAATTGCGTATTGGTGTACATAATCCTGCTCTTCAATCGCGAAGATATGTTGGACCTGGGAATACAAAAGATGATAAGGGAGCAATAGGGGGAATATCTTCGCCTTCCGCAATATGGGGGGAGATAAATTCAAATCAATCATCCCCGTTGCTCCAACACTCACATTTTGCTCAATGGTAGTATCGATATTTGTCCCATCATATTGTTGACCATCTAAATTATCGCCTTCATGACCTTCATCCTCATTGTCATCATCGTCATCATTGTCAACATCAAACTGTACATAATCTTTAACAAATTGTTCGTCCACTATATTGTCAATTTCATTAGGCTCCTCACTTCCATCGATATAATGGCATATAGGATCTTCTTCTTCTTCATCATCAATTTGGGTAGCAATTCTAGTAATGTCTTCGGAACATCCTGATCCAAATGCTCTGCGATCTGCAAGCTCCATCGGTGATATGCTACTTAAATTATTGTTTTCTGTACCAACAACTTTGACGTTATGTACGACAGACACACCTTCAGAAGTAAGTAAGGAAGGTATATTAGCACCGATAGCAGTAGAATGATCATATAATGACCCATATGTTTGTATTGCTGCATACCCATCATGAACCTCCATAGCTGGACTGTGAGATGTGCCAGCCGGGGTTCTTATGGATGGGAACGAGTTAAAGGGATCAAAAGGTGCGTTGGGTTCACCGAATCCATCAGTTGGCATTATTGGAAAGCGTGTTAAGGAAATACCAATCCACCTTTTATTGAGCCAAAAGTAGGAAACGATTCAAATCCCTGGAAAGAAACAGATGGGGCAGGTTCTTGCAAACCGTAAGGCCCTATTGACTGAAAGGTAGATTGACTTTTAGAGTTGCCAAGCAAGGAATCACCTACTCCGTACCCCAGAATAGTACAATCATACACATTGTTGAAGGATGTAGGAATTGAAACCATCGCATCGCTTGCTGCTTCATTATCTCCAGATGCAAGAATCTCATAATCAACGAACAGCTTAACTGTATGATAATTTGGAATGTTTGCCAAATTTTCATGGATAATTCCAACATCACTGTCGCCACAGATTATCATGTGGGAGAATGAATTGGGTGATACAGGAAACTTATACACGATCTTTATCACCCTTCCGTTATTGTCAAATCCAATCTCATTGGATATCCGATCAATAAGCTTAACAAATGATGGTTTTTTCTTAACCGTCAACCGTTTCTACCTAGCCGATGAGCTAAACATACGATACTCAAAAACGGAATCGCTTACATACATCCTATCCCCCAGTGTATGACATAATAGTTGCTATTCTCTGACATTATTGCGCACCTACTGTAACGATAATATAATAAAAATAAGTGCATTGTTTTATAGGTTTTATTAATGAACATTTAAACAAAATTATATAAAATGATATTAATTTCAACATCTAGAAGTAGATTTACTACATTTACTAAATCATATATAGTCCTTCTTAGTGATCATAATATAATTGAAATACGTATAGGTCATTACTACAATGCAATGCTAACAAATATTATATTATTTTCAAATTTCTTTGCTTAATTCGTGTTCATATAATATTTCATATTCCATAGTACATTATACAATAAAATCATGCAACTCATCTTCAATAATAATAATAGGTAATACATATAAATAAATATATAATTTAACTTTACTAACTTCAAATGAGCTATATCGATAACCTTTAATTTGTAGTGTGCTTGATCAAGAGCTACCAAATATCAAGCTACATCAAATGACATAACATAAATATTAATTCATACACACACACACACATATATATATATACTACAATGCAATGCTAACAAATATTATATTATTTTCAAATTTCTTTGCTTAATTCGTGTTCATATAATATTTCATATTCCATAGTACATTATACAACAAAATCATGCAACTAAATCATGCAACTCATTTTCATTAATAATAATAGGTAATATATATATATAAATAAATATATAATTTAACTTTATTAACCTCAAATGAGTTATATCGATAACTTTTAATTTGTAGTGTGCTTGATCAAGAGTTACCCAATATCAAGCTACATCAAATGACATAACATAAATATTAAGTTTAAATAAATATAAAAACAAAATGTAAAGATAAATATAATTATAAATGTATGTATGTACGATTTAATGTTATTATGTTAATAAGAAATATTATGCACGATTTAATTAAATATAAAAAAATATCTCAAACATTTTTATATCTTTAACACATATTATGTATGACAATCATTTTTTTAAAATATATTTATTTTTTTAATACTCATGGTATAAATGCAATAAATTTTTTCCATATCTTTCGATTTTTTTTTTATCCCAATTGACTGTTATTATTAATACCACAATATTAGAATTATATATTTATTCAACGATCCTATTATAACTCTAGAGTTCATTTATGTTCTATATAATTTAAGGACTTTACCCAAAACAGTAACACTGAATTAGATAATCATAATATTAAATTACATAATAATATTAAATTACATGATAACACTAAACTACAAAAAACAACCTAATTTATAAAATTATAAAATTAAACTATTACTATAGACTTTTCTTAAACTTGAATTTGAAACCATTCATAGCATTCACTATATTACAATAGTCTTCTTGACATATTGGTAGAGTTTCTAAAACTTTGCCAACCAATTCTTGGGGTAAATTCATACAATCACTTTCCATCGTAATTAACATCTTCACCATATCATCATACTCTATAGGTGATTGTTCGTTAATCTCATCAAAATAGCGTTTATAACGCTAGGATAATCCATTTCTTAACAAGATCATTTGTTCCCTCCTTCGCTTGTCAAATTTATAGCCAGACATTATTATGTCTTGCAATTTTTCATTCATATTTAGTAGGTACTCTAACAAGTTTTTGCCCCTTCTCATCCTAATTGCTTTCAAATTTTCTAATTTTTTCATTGCAAATTCGGAGTATTAAAGCCTTTTCGGGGTAAGTATTGTTTTCACTATCTATAAATTGCATGCAAACAAAAGAAATACCTTAATTTAAACAATTCAAATACACATTAAAAAATTAATTTACAACTTAAAGAAAAGATTCCACGTCACTAACCCGGTTTTTATTTTATTTTTTTTTTATATGGTAACTTGTAATAAAAACAACAACAACAACAGCAATAATAATAATAATAATAATAATAATAATAATAATAATTTACAGCAAAAATTAAATCTACTTCACTACCCCAGTTTCCTTTTTTTTTTCAATAACCTTCAATAATAATAATAATAATAATAATAATAATAATAATAATAATAATAATACCAAAAAAAAAACAAAAATTACACCAAATCTTATCCACGTCACTACCCTACTTTTTTTTTCTTTTCTTTCGATAACTTCTTTTTATTCTCCACTAATTATTTTTTGTTTATCAACGTCCAAAACTAATTTCATTTAACCTAATTATTAAGGTGGGACTTGGAATAACAAACTATTACAAATTCAATGCTCAAGATAAGTGTGAGGATTTGATACTAATTATTTTTAGTGTTTTGCTGTCACTACCCCAATTTTCTTTTTTCTTTTTTGACTAACTTCTAATAATAATAATAATAATAATAATAATAATAATAATAATAATAAATTATAGCAAAATTTATCCCAATTTTTTTTCCGTAACTAATATAATAATAATAATAATAATAATAATAATAATAATAATAATAATACAGCAAACTATAAATTCACCATATATATATATAACAAAAGCCAAGAACTAAAACTTATGCTTCAATTTCATTATAACAAACTCAACCCATCAAACAAAATTAAGTGAACAAATTATTCAGAAGGTTAATATTGATAGCTCCAATACAATCAAATGCACTGATAAACTTGGTTGATTTTATTAAAGGGAAAAATTAACAAGAAGTTAAGTCCTCTAAACTCAGAACTTCAAAATCAAGCATCCAAGAACAAAAAAAAAGCTGAAAAATTATAAAAAAAAAATACCTTGAGAACTCAGAAACACAAGCCTTTTATAAATTACAATTTTTGCTCTCTTCACCTCAACTCAAACCGAATTCTATTTCTCTATAAAACTCTCTCCACTTCTCTATCTTTCAAATACTTCTCTGCCTATATCACTTCAAACACTTATACACACACACACACACATATATATATATGTTAGTTGCAGATTATAGAAAACACAATTGAAAATAAACGGAAGAACAACGAAAGAGTTAAAATACTTTTCAACCTTAACAGAAGGAAGGAAACAGTAGAGCCGAGGCCTGTATAAACAGTTTCCTTAAGACAATTATCTGCCCCGTAGTGGCGATTTGTCTCCTAGGATACAACGACTCTCGAAGGCGAACCGAACTGTGCATAGTGGGCTATCACCGGAAAAGGAAGGATTTCTTTAAGGAAAAAAAGAATGCAGAGAAGGAGAGGATTTTCGAATTTCAACAGATACAAGTCAAAGAAAAAATTGGCAGAAGGAGTATTTTAAAAGAATGGAAATAAATGACATTAAATTGGATTAATTCTCTCATTAGTTATATTTTTATTCAAAAAATAAAATTGACACAGAATTCGAATAAGCTCAAAAATATCTGGAGAAAATTTAGTTGGGCCGGAGCAAAAACTAGGCAGGCCCGTAGTGGCTCATTTCGGTCTGGCATTCGCGACGCCCACGTCGTGTAGGTGCGCATTGGGCCTTTGAAGGCTCGGGGCTAGGATTTGCAACCCCTCCTGCGCGCGCAAGAGAGAGCCTTTTGGCTTATACAAGTTAACACCTTACAAAAGTGTGTTTCAATATAAACACCTTTTCCACTTTATATTTTTTCCATATGGGATAAGTTAACATAATTCAAAATTTTCTCCAAATATTCCATTCCATTAGGCTAACTTTGAGCAACAATTTCTCATTCACTACTTATCCGTTTTGGGTAAATTATATACCGTTGGAACGCTCACGTTACGGACTATACAATGACATTAATCATTTAATTAAATACGCTTCCTTTCCATAATATAATTTGGCCCAAAGTTGACAAATAATCACTAACATATAATCCAATATATTTGTCAAATTTCCAACAATCCCCCACATGAATGAAATTGATTGACGAAAAGAAAGATCAAAATCGAAGTGGTGATAGTAAACTACAGTCGATATTTGCATAGGATAGGTAAGCATCAACCCTTGAACCTTCCCTTGTGCTAGTATATTTACTTTACTGGCTGACTAGTAGACACGATGTCCTTGAACTATTCTGCCGTTTGTGTAAACGACGATATACCTCACACAAATACCAACATAACACAGTTTTTGGTTCTTATGGTTATGTCCGTTATGGTCATGAACATCTCCTGGTTCTGTAAGAGTTTCAGATAACTAGGCCCCATTAGTTTCTTTTGAAGCGACCCCACTTCACTCTCACATAGGTGATCTCTTTTGTCTCAAACTTTTGAAGCACAAAGAATCATTAAAAGCATAGCTTAACCTTTCCACATTTTATCACTGTTTACATCATAGGAATGGACAAGGGTTTGACCCCCACAGTGACCTCACAAGGTCTATGCAATTAGGTTGTCCCATTGAACCTAGATCTTGGGATCTTCAGTTAACAAGGTTGGGTTTTCCTTCACATAGCGCCTTAAATATTCATGGGCTTTAGTCCCATTCCTCTTGATGTCTTTTCAACTTGATCTCGGTTTAAACCTTTGGTTAGCGGATCCGCAATGTTATCCTTTGACCCTACAAAGTCAATAGAGATAACTCCCGTTGAGATCAGTTGTCTAACGGTATTATAACGACGACGCATGTGTCTCAACTTACTGTTGTACATAATGTTCTGTGCTCTTTTAATCGCTGTTTGATTATCACAATGTATACAAATTGCGGGCACAGGCTTTAGCCATTCTAGAATATCTTCTAAGAAATTCCGTAACCATTCAGCTTCCTCTCCAGTTTTATCCAAGGCTACAAACTCAGCTTCCATAGTGGATCTAGTTATAATCATTTGCCTTGAGGTTTTCCAGGACACTGCTCCTCCTCCTAGAGTGAACACGTACCCACTTGTACCTTTAGAATTCTTGATATCAGCTATCCAACTGGCATCAGAATGCGCTTCTAGTACCGCAGGTTCTCTCGTATAGTGTAAACCATTATTACGAGTATATCGCAAACACCTTTGTATTCTCACGATAGCTACCCAATGAATCTTTCCTAGATTACTCGTATATCTACTTAAACTACTTACAGTGTAAGCAATATCTGGTCTTGTATAACTCGAAAGGTACATCAGACTACCTATAATCCTAGCATACTCCACTTGGTCTATGCCTTCACCTTTGTTCTTGGACAAATGTTGACTAATGTCCAACGGAGTTTTGGCTATACCAGAATCATCCTTGTTAAACTTATCAAGTATCTTGTCCACGTAGTGTGACTGAGTTAAAATGAGACCGTTAGGTGAACGTTTAACTTGGATGCCTAAAATCACATCCGCTAGTCCCATATCTTTCATGTCAAATCTGGAATTTAACATGCTCTTGGTACTCTTTACCATCTTCTCATTGCTTCCCACAATGAGTATGTCATCAACATACAAGCATAGGATAACATATCCTTCAATTGTAGTTTTGACATAAATACATTTATCACACTCATTGATACGATAGCCACTAGCCATCATGGCATCATCAAACTTTTTGTGCCATTGTTTTGGTGCTTGCTTTAAACCGTATAAAGATTTCACCAATTTACAGACTTTCTTTTCTTGACCTGGAACTACGCAACCTTCAGGTTGTTCCATGTAGATTTCTTCTTCCAGATCTCCATTCAGGAAAGCTGTCTTCACATCCATTTGATGTACCTCAAGATTCCGTAGAGCGGCAATAGCAAGTACCATCCTAATGGATGTTATTCTCGACACTGGAGAATAAGTATCAAAGTAGTCAAGGCCTTCCTTTTGTCTATAACCTTTTATAACCAAACGGGCCTTGTACTTATCAATTGTTCCATCTACTTTCAATTTCCGTTTGAAAATCCATTTAGAGCTTAGTGATTTAGTTCCGGGAGGAAGATCCACTAATTCCCAAGTATGATTTTACAGAATGGAATTAATCTCACTCCTTATGGCTTCTTTCCATAAAGGACTTTCAGTTGAACTTACAGCTTCTTTGTAAGTTTGTGGTTCGGCCTCTAACATGTAAGTTAGAAAATCTGGACCAAAAGATTTTTCCACCCTTGCCCTTTTACTTCTTCGAGGTTCAACCTCTATGTCCATCTCATCCTTTTCTTCAAGATCTTGAACATTCTCTTCCACCTCTTGTTGAAGCTCTTCATTATTCTCAACTTCGTCATGTTGACCATCTTGACTGTCAACTTCAACAGTCTCACGAGACCGTTTAGATCTCGACCCCACATCATTTTGTTTGCATGGAAACACATTTTCAAAGAACGAGGAGTCCTTTGACTCCATTAATGTATTCTTGTGTATTTCCGAGTTTTTAGATTCATGCACAAGAAACCGATACGCGTTATTATGTTCCGCATATCCAATGAAAATACAATCCACTGTCTTTGGGCCTATTTTCATTCTCTTAGGTAATGGGGCCATTACCTTTGCAAGACACCCACACACTTTCAAGTAATTATAAGAAGGTTTTCTACCTTTCCATAATTCATAAGGGGTTTTGTCTTGTTTCTTACGGGGTACCTTATTTAAAAGGTAATTTGCTGACAACACAGCATCCCCCCAGATGTTTTGTGGTAACCCAGAACTAGTTGGCATCACATTCATCATTTCTTTTAAGGTATGATTCTTTCATTCAGCTACACCGTTAGATTGAGGAGAGTACGGTGGTGTTACTTCGTGAATAATACCATGTTGGGAGCAAAACTCACCAAATGGTGCAACATATTCACCACCACGATCACTTCTTACCACCTTAATCTTTTTATTAAGTTGGTTTTCTACTTCTTGCCTATAGAGAACAAATTTCTCTAAAGCTTCATCTTTGCTTTTAAGCAAATACACATAACAATATTTTGTGCTATCATCTATAAAGGTAATAAAATATTTATTTCCTCCCCTTGATTGAACAAACTTCAAGTCACAAATATCTGTGTGTATAAGATCAAGTGGTTCTGAATTTCTTTCAACAGAATGAAATGAGGATCTTGTCAATTTTGTCTCTACACAAATTTCACATTTATGGTTTTTATCAATTTGAAAGATAGGGATATGATTCAAGTTAATTAAACATCGCAACGTATCAAAATTAACATGTCCAAGTCTACTATGCCATAAATTAGAAGACTCAATAATATAAGCAGAAGAAACGTTATTCTTATTCATTTCAATTGAATTTGATTTACAAGAGACACAATTAAATTTGAACATCCTATTACATTCATATTCCTTGCCCACATACATACCCCCTTTAGACAAAACAAATTTCTGAGACTCAAAAACCATCTTGAAGCCATGTGAGCTCAAGAGGCTCCTAGAAACCAGATTCTTCCTCATTTCAGGAACATACAAGACATTTTGCAGCTTCACTTCTTTCCCAGAAGTCATTTTCAGAATGACAGTTCCATGTCCCTTGATCTTTGAAGTAGCAGAATTGCCCATGTAGAGATTCTCTCCTTTCTTTGTAAGAGTCAATCCAGCAAAAGACCCTTTGTCACAGCAAATGTGACGTGTAGCACCAGTATCAAGCCACCATTCTCGTGGATTTGAGTCAACCAGGTTGACTTCAGAAATCACTGCACACAAATCGATGTCAGACACATCTCTAGCAATTTCTTCCACAGCATTTGCCTCCATTTTGTTGACCCTTTTTGGCAGCCTACAATCGGAGGACTTGTGTCCCATTTTGTTGCAATTGAAGCATTTCCCATTAAACTTTGGTTTCTTGGAAATGCCCCTTTTAGGTCCCAATTTGGACTTAAATCCAGCAGGTTGTTTGCCTTTCTTAGGGTCTTTCTTGACCTCCACTACATTCGGTCTAGCCACAGCTTGATTAGCAGCAACAGAAGATTTCCTCTCTGATCTTCTATTGTCTTCTTCAATACGAAGTCGAACAATTAGATCTTCAACAGACATCTCTTTCCTTTTATGCTTGAGATAGTTTTTGAAATCAATCCAACTAGGTGGTAATTTCTCAATGATTGCAGCCACTTGGAAGGTTTCACTAGTCTCCATCCTTTCAGCTTGCATCCCATGGATCAAAAGCTGGATTTCTTGCACTTGACTCACAACAGATTTGGAATCAATCATTTTGTAACTAAGGAATTGGCCTACTAAGTATTTCTTAGAACCCACATCCTCAGTTCTATACTTCCTATCCAAGGAATCCCATAATTCCTTTGCAGTTCGTTTAAAAGTGTAAACCTCATACAAATCAGGAACCAATCCATTCAGAATGTGGTTTCTACAAAGGAAATCCAAGTGATTCCAAGCATCAACAGCTAATTGAATAGAAGGATCCACCACACCCTCGGGAACAACAGAAGGATCTTCTTTCAGCAGCCTATGATATTACATGCTAGTCAAGTAGAAAAGCATTTTCTGCTGCCACATCTTAAAATTCATTCCGTTGAATTTTTCCGGCCTTTCAGGCACTGTTACTGGGTATGAACCCGAACCAGCTACAGGATCGTTAGGCATAACAAGCCTAGAACCACTAGGACCATTTTGTCCATGTTGGTTATTCTGGCCTAGGCTAGTTTCAGAACCATTGCCTCCAATAGGTGGGACAATATCAGCCATTTTTCAATCTGAAATTTCAAACAAACAAAGTTAGTGAAATTTCAAAATCAACAAATTAAACACAGAAAATGAATCACAAAAAGAACTGTTAATTTAGAACAACAAATGTCCAAACAGTCCACAATAATCCAGTAAAAGGTCTGAAAAATTCTCCAAATGTCAAGGTATAAATATCCAGAATGTCAAGATTTTAATATCCAAAATGTCAAGGTATTAAAAATCCAAAATGTCAAGGTAATCCTGCAAAACTTAACCAAGCACTACGTATATAATTGTCTTAAGATTGTTAGTTGCAGATTATAGAAAACACAATTGAAAATAAACGGAAGAACAACGAAAGAGTTAAAATACTTTTCAACATTAACAGAAGGAAGGAAACAGTAGAGCTGAGGCCTGTATAAACAGTTTCCTTAAGACAATTGTCTGCCCCGTAGTGGCGATTTGTCTCCCAGGATATAACGACTCTCGAAGGCGAACCGAACTGTGCGTAGTGGGCTATCACCGGAAAATGAAGGATTTCTTGAAGGAAAAAACAGAATGCAGAGAAGGAGAGGATTTTCGAATTTCAACAGATACAAGTCAAAGAAAAAATTGGCAGAAGGAGGATTTTAAAAGAATGGAAATAAATGACATTAAATTGGATTAATTCTCTCATTAGTTATATTTTTATTCAAAAAATAAAACTGACACAGAATTCGAATAAGCTCAAAAATATATGGAGAAAATTTAGTTGGGCCGGAGCAAAAACTAGGTAGGCCCATAGTGGCCCATGTGGGATAAGTTAACATAAGCCAAAATTTTCTCCAAATATTCCATTCCATTAGGCTAACTTTGAGCAACAATTTCTCATTCACTACTTGTCTGTTTTGGGCAAATTATATACCGTTGGAAAGCTCACGTTACGTACTATACAATGACACTAATCATTTAATTAAATACGCTTCCTTTCCATAATATAATTTGGCCCAAAGTTGACAAATAATTACTAATATATAATCCAATATATTTGTCAAATTTCCAACAATATATATAGGCTTTTTTTTAAAAAAAAAAAAAATTTCAAACCATTTTTCACGGGCTTAAATGCATGCAGTTAAAGGCTGCATGCATTTGCTGTGTCCCACGCCCGTGATTTTTTTAAAAAATTTTAATTTTTTTTTAAAATTTAACTCTGTTTTCTGAAACAGAGTTTGTGTCAGGCGCTTTTTCAGCGCTGGACACAAACCTGTTTTCGGAAACTCTGTTTCCGAAAACAAGTTATTTAAAAAATGAAAAAAATTTCATATAATTTTCAGAAATATTGGTTCCGAAAATGGTTCAACCAGTTTTCAGAACCAACGATTCTGAAAATGGACCAGTTAATCAAACCCCAAATCTGTATTTTTTATCAATCAAATATTACAATGGTAATTTTTTTCCACATAAGCATTATTGTGGAGCTAAATCCTTCAAAGTATTAAATTAAAATATTTTAATTATCATATCACGTGGTTGCAGTGCCGCGTTTGACGAGAAAATGTGCCACCAAACTTATCTACGAGCCAGCTCATGGTGGCCGTCCATGTTTCTGTCATTAGCCTAATCCCCACGCAAAGCAACCACGTGTTTCCCTCGAAGCCATCGATCTTTCTCATCTTCTTTAATCGCATCCGTCCATCTGACAATATAATCTTGGCATCCCCGCTCTTATTTTTCATCTTCTTGGTTTCTTCTTCTCTCATTTGATGATCGTTTATTCTCCGCTGAACTTCGAGGAATTTTGATTATGCCGTTGGCTTGGTAGCTATCCGATCTACATGTTGATTGTAATTTCAAGGAGTCGGCAAAAATATAAGGTTTGTGATGTTTTTCTGGTTCTTTTCATTTCTGAATCGTAATTTTTTTAGATTGAACCGATCATTTCTGAACTATTTTTGCAGATCTGGCATGGATCTATCGCTTGCGGCTATCAAGTACTGAATCAGAGCTCCCTAGTGTATGATTCTGTCTGTTTTGTCGATTTACCAGCGGAAAGATCAAGATGATGATTTTGATTCGGTTCTGAATCGCTCAATTTCTGGTGTGATCCATTTTGGAAGCTGCAGATGTAGACGAAAGTCTGATCTGACGGTGATGATACAGGCGAATTCGGCTATCATAACTGATTCGATCCAAGGGCTTGTACTTATGAATACTTGTGAAGGAAGGAGAAGATATGTAATATGGTGATTGATATGGGATGAAAGCGGTTGTGTGTGTTTGTGGATGTAGAAGATATATCATCAGGATGAAAATAGCCCCAAATTTGTTTGATTATGTGTTGATGGGGGCTATGTAGTCCTCGGTAGATCTATCTTTGTCATCCGACCTTTGCCATGTCAGGTGCGCTTGCTTGGCAGGTCAACCCAAATCTTAATAAAAAAAGCAAGGTTTCTGTGTTCTTGAGTGGAGATCGCACGGGATTTGCCCGGGTTCTCCTCTTTGCTGTGCTGTTGTGTGCCGTTTTCTACTTTTCTCTTATCCTTTTATCGCTTATTCAATATCCCCAAAATGCATTGATTATTTTGCGCTGCGGATCTGAGTTTTATCAATGCCGGTTTATCCATCTTCGCCTTTCTTGCTCGGCAGTATAAGCAAGGGTTTGCACCTTAAGGTAACCTCTATCTTTGATGCTCCAATTTTTCACTAAGCTCAAGTAATTATTCCTAAAAGGTTCAATCAGCTGAGCTTTTTCGATCAGTAATTTTTGTGTACGCTACATGTTATGATCGTAACTATACAATTTAAAATTGGCCTAATGTTTGGAATTCGCAGTATTACGATGTTGTGGAGTTGAACGTAACAGGGCTTGTATTCTTTGAGGTAAAAATTTAAATTGTGGTCATAGCGATGACTAGTGTGGTTAAAGTTTTATTCATTTTAGAATTTAGGCTCATAATTATGGAATTGTAACTGATAATTGAACCCAAATAATGCAACAATTTTGTTGTACTTTGATAAGGTCTGCAAAATTCAGATGATGTTTCTTTTTTCCAAGGGAACACGGTGCAATAAATACATTTATAATGCTTGTGGAAGTAGTATAATTGATTGATTGTTTACCACTTAAGGTGGTTCTTTTATCAAGTTATATAAGATGGCTGTAAATATTCATTGTAAATGATGTACAGCGATTTTGTTGTAGGCTGCAGTCTAAAATTTTGATGTAATTGAATGATCTTCTCAAGTTGTAAAGTATGTTGTACAGTTGGTTGGTATCGTAGGGCTTGAATACTTGGGGCTTTAATATGAAGTCCGTTTTTGAACGAAGTCAAAGGAATGATGAAGGTTTTCTATAGATTTGCGTCTTTAGAGTTCAAATTTTGAGGTGATGAAAGAAATCATTTTGTTCTTAACGAATGAGGTCTATTATCTGCACGCTAAAGTATTATGTTACTTTATTTGAGGCTCTCAGGGGCGTAAAATTTGATAATTTGTTTTTGAGGGAATTTGCTATACATGATGTCGAAATGTTTGGTATTTATATGATATTTTGATTTCATATATCAATCGATTTCTGCTCCACTTAAAAATCGTTTGCATCCATTTTTCTTATATTAACATTAATACACTGTACTACTTTATGAGCAGCCTAGTGTTTATTCAATTCATTTCAAAAAGACTAGTACGATTAGTCAATTAGTATAATCAGTTAAATTGACTAATGTCGTATGCAAAATTTTTTATGTTTTTGGAATGTAGTGGAGACGTAACTCCCATGAACGCACGAAATCTGATCTTAAATGTATCTGTAGCTCTGAAATGTGGTTCTGACGGTTGATTTAAGTACAGGGGGACATAAGCGGAGTACGTTTGTCGAATGAGAGTAAGGAATGAAATATATAATATGATGTTACTGGAGATCTGTAAGCTCAAAATGGCAGAGCGCGCAGTCCTTGTAGGAATTGTTGTGAGGTTGATGGTTCGAATCCATCCAGATCTGTTTATATTAGAAAATAGTGTAACAGAACGGTTCAAAACATTGTACCTATTCTACTAGCAAGTGCAGCTGCAATGTTCTATGTTGGTTTTCTAATTGCTAGATGTTTAAATACGGTTAGATTTGCAGAATAGATGTACTGCTTAGGAGTGAAGGCCCTGGGAACTATGGAAGAGTCGGCCGAAGAGTTGATCAGGCTTAGAAAACACTGACGATGGAGCCAAAGAGCAGTGTTTACATGAAAATATTGTTCGTCTTCTGTTCCTGATGCAATACCATGCGCCAGGGAAAAATTGTTTTCCATTTTGAAAAGGCCAGATGAGGAGATCAGATCCCCACAACACTGCTATGGTTTTTTTTATTAAAAAAAAAAGAAATATCTTTTCCAAATTTTGGTGATATGTAATTTCTATATCTTTCTAAGCTTCATTTGTTTTTCACTAATGAGCTTCAATTTATTTATTATTATTATTTTATGTCTCGTGATATATAGTTTATATGAATTGTTGTGAACTAACTAATTTATTTTTTCAAGTAAAATCTTTTAAATTATTTTTCTAATTTTGTATTTGTTATTTTCCTAGAATTAATTAGAGAGTTTCAGTTTTAATGAATTTTTTCGTCTTACACTACTATGATAGTCTATAACCATGTGTATATTAAATTTGGTTACATGTCATTTTCTTATTTAATCATTATATTATATATATTAAATTTCGTTACATATCATTTTCTTATTTAATCATTATCATACACGAGACAGAAATCTTCCATTTCCTAAACATCTTTTCAGGTTTTTCTAGTTTTTTTATTTTCCCAGTTTTCTATTTGGGAAATAAAAGATTGGAGAAAAATTGGGAAAAAAAGAAAAAGAAAAAGAAACGAAAAATAGAAAATATTTTCTGAAAATAAGTAAGGGCTTGATTTTCCATTTAAGTATTTAATTCATAAAATAAAAAAAGATATTTTCTAACTTTTTGTTTAGAGCTCTTTTTAACAAACAATTCTTTCTTTTATCCAATTTTCTTGGAAAACTTTTCTAGACAACTTTGTTTAGTTTTGGAAAATAAAACTTTTCTAGACAACCAGCTCAGTGTTTAGTTATTAATATGGTCTCTTAATAGAGAATTGGAAAACAAATCTATTTTTAATTGCTTCGAATAGAATTTAGGGGAGATGGTTTCTAAATTCAACTGTTTACGCTTTGCAGTACTGTTGGGGTTGTTGCTGGTAACCCTTTTATTGTTATTATTATTATTATTTTTAAATTTGTTACATTTATTTTCTTAATTTAAATTACAATGAACGGAATCTTGGTCAAAAAGAGTTTTCACGTTTAGAAAAATTTCAATTTCTTTTTAAACTCTTGGAAACTGATATTTAGAATTTTTTTGAAGAAGATTTTGGTTCTGTAATTTAAGAAAACTAAAAATTCGTTTGTCATGGTTTGGAAACATGTTTATTAAAATGCATTGTGTTTTCTGAAGGAAACAACAAAATTCCAAAATCTTTTGATCTGTTTATCATAAATCCATAAATGTTTAATGGATGAATATAAAGTTTTCATTCTTCTTTTTTTCTTATTATGTTAATGGACATAATGTTTCATATTTATATGAATATAAAAATTAAAAATAATTTTAAAATTTATAGACACATTCCTATAATTTTATCACTTCCACATTTTTTCCACATTTCCATTCCATATATTTTCAATGTATAGTTCTGTTTTCATATCATTTTTCGTTTCTGTTTCCATGTCTCTTCTTTGTTTGTTGTGAGATTGTTTCGATTTTTTTTTTCATTTTTTTTTTTATTTTTCTGTTTTTCTTCCTCTTTTTACATTTTCTTTTGTTATTCTTCATTTTTTCGATTTTTGTTGTTTTTTTTCATCTTTCTTTGTTGTTCTTCATTTTCCAATTTATATCTGCTTATATATATATATATATATATATATTTTCACTAGTGGTATCACCTTGTGATACAAATGTATGATCATTGTTTTTACTAATCTCACCAAATTAATGATATATATATATATATATATATATAAATTTGATTATGCAATGTAAGAGAATTAATTTTATTATTTTGTTGCCTTATATAGGTTTAGTAATTTAATAATTTATTTTTTTATTTTATTGTTTTGTAACACTAGTTTGGAATTTTATTATCTTATGTTTCCAATAGAAGTTTACCAAGAATAATAAGTTTCACCTTGTGATTACAATGTATTTCCTTGTAATACCAAGGTATCACCATTGTTTCAGTAAGAATTCACCCCAAAATTATAAGGTACCAACGCTGTTTTCAATAATGATTTATTAAAATAATAAGGTATCACATGCTTGTACTAATTTGTCATCTTGTGATCCAAGGTATTACTCACTATTTTCAATAAGAATTCACCAAAATAATAAGTTTTACCTTGTGGTACCAATGTATCACAACTGTTTTCATTAACAATTCACCAAAATAATAAGGCATCACCCTGTGATACCAAAGTATTATGATGATAAAAAACCATATGTTATCATTGATAGAATAAGAAGTATTTATATAACCCCAATAACAAGTATAGAAGGATTACGACAAAAGAGTTCTAACTAATACAAGAATACACAATACAACAAGGAAACGATATTATGCTATACGAATGTGAGACAAAGATTTTACTTGAATGGACATTAAGACATTTATATCCCTTATGAAGCTTGCCATAACCCAAGAAAACACAAGGAATATAACTTGACTCAAATTTATGTTTGGTATACAGACACAACCAAGCATAACAATGACACACAAGCACTTTACGAAATCAATATTAAGGATACACACCAAACAGTTTTTGAAAAGGATTGTCAAAATTAATTGTGTGAGTAAGAATTCTATTAATATTATAATCATCAGATTCAAAAGCAATAGTCTAGTATTTAATAGGCATGCGATTGTGATGAAGTAAAGACAAACCCGTTTCAACAATATGTGTGTGTTTTCGCTCAACTCTCTTATTTTGTTCAGGAGTATAGGGACAAGACATATAATGAGGAATACCATTTTGTCTCAGATAATTAGTTAAGGATTGAAACTCACCACCCTAATTAGGTTAGGATATTTTTATTGGTTTCAACCATTGGGCGAAATTGAATAAAATATATCCAAGACATCATATTTTCTATGCATGAAATATAATAATGTATATTTGGTGTGTTGATAAAAAATAGCACACGAATAACCATAAAATCTGATCTGGTACCCAAACATCAGCAAATGGCAATTTATGACTTATGCTTATAGCATAAGCATCAAACAGAGAAATATTGTAATGATTAGAATTTATTTTATTAGACTCAAGAGTATGTTTAATAATTGGTAAGGTAGGATGCTCTAAACAAGGATGACAAACATTCAAACTAGCAACACTTGCACTAACTAAAGATTGTTTAGAATTCAAATAAAGATTGTAGAAGCCACTCCCGCCTCGAAACAAGATTGCCTTTAACTCCAAATCACTACTAGAAAATTTGCTATTTTCGACGGACGGATGCATCGGTAATCTGAGGGTAATCACAAAATCCATCAGTAAAGTCGAGACGATGAGCATTTTACCAATGAACAGTTAATAAATTCCCTAGGTAATCAGGAATTTTCTTGTAGTGAATCTTTGATAAGAAAATGATCAGAAAAGAATTCAATAGACATATGATTAGTATTCTTTAGTGCAAAACTAATAATAATTTATGATTAGCAGAAGAAACATGCAAGACATTGTAGAAATTAAGAGACTAAGAACCAATTGCAAATGAACTATCACCAACATGAGTAATATGTAGAAACATACCATTAACAATTTGGACCTCTTCAGGACCATGATATTTGGAGTGAATAGCAAGATTCTCTATGTGTGATGTTAGACGATGTGTGGCCTTGGTGTCAACGACCCACGATTGGTTTGGGTTACTGCTTTCAACAATGTTGGATGCAGGAGAGTTGGCTGAGGTTTTGGAAAGTTTTGGTGAGGGACAATTAAACATTAGCCGTAACCATTAAGTTGAGGTGTCATTCTCTCCTTTCATTTTAGCTTAAAATTATTTTTTACTTAATATCCTTTTATTAACTAATTTTAATTCAATTTGAATCATTTTTATTTTGATCAAGGTTACATCACACAGCCTTCCCTTTTTACTTTTTTATTTAAAAATTTTTTTACTGCGATTTCTGCAAACCTCAATCTTCTTTTCATGCTCTTCTATGAATCTCCTTTGTTTGTTGAACTTCATAATGTAAGGTTTCGTTTTTCACTATGGTGCGATTTCATATGATGATCTACTTATTTTTTTGTTGTGTAAATTTGATGACATTCTTTTAATTTTTTTTAAGAGGAGGCTCATAATCGGATTTGAATTTAGATGAAATTTCTTTTGAAGCAGCTGTGAAATCTTAAGTAAAATAATTGATTCATAATGTTCATCTATTTATATTTTAGTTAGAACTCAAAAGTAATCTCCTTATTCTCACAAAAAAAGAAGAAGCTATCCCCTTATACAAATATTAACCTTATAGCCTAAACCCTTGCAATTGTAGCATGTGAATCTTCAGTGTTGGGAGTATGCGGCTGATAATTAGTAAATGAATATAATGGAGCTGTCTATTGTGAATGAGATCGCCCACCACCTCCGCCACGAGAGTTGGTGCCGCTGGCATGGCTGCGCTACGATGCTGGAGTTTGAACATTGTACTAGTCTGTTTGTGAAATTGCTGGAGTAGGTGTAGTACATTTGAGCTAACACTCCTCAGTTAACAAGACTCTCAACAAATTGTCAAAGCCCACTGGCTCCATTTTTTCTTTCGAAGTTCGATTGAATGGATGGTGATTCTCACCCAAACCCGTCAAGATTGAATCAATTAAATCCTCTTTTAACAGTAAATAAATAAGAACAACAAGTTGATCCAAAATCGGCTTAACATTATGAACTTATGTTGTAATTGAGGCTTTGCCTCGCTCAAGAGTTTGGAGTGATTTGAGTCTTCCATAACAAAAAATTTAGTGGATGTGAGCTTGAAGGACGAGTGAATAAAACTCGGAACTGAGGTGGAAAAAAGAGGGGCATCAACCGTGTTGAGCTTGGATAATGATGTTGATGAACCAGAGGAAACGACGGTGCCAAAGGTGGCAACAACAACGTTGCTGGCAGACATGATGATTTTCGGTTTTAAAACCTGAAGTTATTTCTGATAACATATGATGATAATCAACATTATGCTATCATTGATAGAATAGGAAGTATTTATACAACCCTAATTGCAAGAATGGAAGTATTACAACAAAAGAGTCCTAACCACAGTGGCAGAGCCAGGGTCTCCACTTTGGGGGGCACAAATGTTGGTGTATGTCCTAGTCCATATATAATGTAATAAGATATTTTGTTATAATAAAAAACATAATCTTGTTTATTATATTTCTTGTACAATTTAATAAATAAAGAGAATTCATTAACTTATATTTTACTCAAGTATGTCGGCAACATTCTCCGGTCAGTAAGACCTTGAGTAGGGAAAGAACACCAGTTATAAAACTATCCTAGTCTATTAAAGTCATGGGAATAATTTTAATTAAAGACTAGCATGTGTCTTGATTGTATGGTGGTGTCTTACTGACCATTAGACATGGAATGTTAATAAAGAACATGAGTACATGTTAGGTTACATGGTACTGGATCGATCTACTTTGAGAACACCATATGATACCTATGACATAGGTGGTTCTCAAGTACTACCTGTATTGGATCCTTAGACCTGATATTCCTATAGGCCTAGATATGAGCTCACATACTTTGACGTACGCCTAACAGGCCTGTAACAATATGCTAAGTATGGGTACGGTTGGGTATGTCAGTGGCCATTGTAGGACTAGTAGGGAAGTGAAGGGATATGCCACTTTGTTAACTCATAGCAGATATCACTGACCACTTAATGAGTTGGACTGATAAAGTGTGACCACACTCAAGTAAGTAAGGTTACTTATTTTTGAACTTCAGTCTACTTGGTATCAAGGAATGTCCATACAGCTATATGTTGGAAATGCCCTAGTCTCGAGGCATTGGTTCTTGTGTTTGTATAATACATTTGTACATTAATGTGAACTTTATGTATTATACAATTTGTGTCAAGAGATAAAGGCATAAATCTATTTATTATATGTCTTGTGCTATATTTTATATAAAGTATCCAATGGACATATCCATATCCATGTTGTCAAGTGTCATGCACTTGGCAGTAAGATTATGGATAGGGAAAACGATATGGCCATAAAATCATCCGTAGTCTATTCCAATCATGGGAATGAATAGAACTAAAGACTATCATTAGCCTGGTTGTATGGCGGTGTCTTACCGGTCATAGAACATAGGATGTTAACCAGGTTAATGGGTACATACAAAAAAGGCATGGTACTGGATCGATCCACTTAACGGGAATCTACATGGTATAGTATCACAAATGATTCTCATGTAGTACTTGTATAAGTCCTTTGACCAGACCATATGATGGTGCTGCATGTGAAGTGGCACACTTTGGTGTACGCTTAATGGGCCTGTAAAAGGGTGACAAGTATGGGTACGTTCGGGTGTGTCAGTGAGCATGGCAGTGCTATGGATATGCAGAAGGGAACGTCACTCAGTAATTTACTGTGACGATATCACCGTCCTCTTGATGAATGTTACTGATAAGATTGTGGCCACACCCAAACAAGATTGGATCTTGTTTGTGAGCATCAGTTCATTCGGGATCAAGTAAATGTCCGGACACATATAGAGGGTGATCAACCATGCCTCTGTGTTGGACACCAATATCAGTGACATGGGACATAAAAGTTCAAACTATAGGGTTACGATGACAGTTTGACTGCTATCTCCATCTTAATTGGGGACTGCAGTGGCTTGCTAGAGCCCGCCTGTAGTCTATGGGCCTTGGCTCACTGTCAACATAAAGACGGGCCCATCGGATCGTACACATTAAACATATAGACTTTAACTAGTCGGATTAAGTGTGTACTTGGAGTATACACGTTTGAAGAGAGAGAGATTTATTAATTATATTATATAGATCAATTGGATTGATCAAAATAATATAAATAATATTTATTTTGGCATTCTCTTAATTAATTGTATAGGTTGTTGGGATTCGTCAAGGGAAACCGACCCATAAAAGCGGAAATAAGCGTCGATTTCCTCGAATCCGCACCCAGCAGCTTAAGATGTGGAAATAAAAAAAATAAAGCATAAAGAGGAGAGTTTCAAAACTTACCACAAAGTCTCTTTAAGAGATGGATGCGGACTATAGAAATCAAGTGTAGATTTCCTCCACCAATACGTACACGAACGGCTCTCGGACCTAACTCGTGCTAGCGACTCGGATAATGTAAGAAGAGAGGGAGAGAGGGCTACTCACTTTGAGAATTATGGCTGTCCCTATTTCTTTCCAAAATAAATGTCTATCTATCCAAAGATAGAACCAATTTTCTCAAGTGTACACCCAAGTTTTTTTACCAAAAAAAAGTCAGGCATAAAAGTGGGCCAAATTCTTTCCAAAAGAATGAATATATCTTCGGCCAAGAGTCATAAAATATGGCTGATTTTTTTTTTCTTTTAACTTAAAAGAAAAGAAAATCAACACCAAGGAAACCAAAGTCTAACTTTGCCTCCTCAAAGTCAAAGTAATGACTCACCCATATGACTCATCCTTTTCTTGCCAAAATTCATTCGGCCAACACCAAGAAAAATTGTCATCATTCTATTTCATCATCTTACGAAAAGAATAGAAAAGATTTAAGAAAGCAAAGTCCAACTTTGCTACCTCAAAATCAAAGAATGACTCACTCTTTTTCTATTGGTCCATAAGAATTTGTCATCATCATTTTTGTCCAACAAAATGACTCACCATCCTTGCCCATGTCACCACCAAAATTTCGGCCATGTAATCCCACTTTATGTGGGAATTATCATTTTAAGTCTTAAGCCCAATTTTAATTCCTTTGATTTAATTAATTTCAAATGCAACTTTACTTTAACATGTATGTTTATATATAATACCATACAATATATTACATACATTTAAATTAAAATTCATTTGACCTATTAATTTAATCAAGGGATTAAATTAGACATACATAAAGATGAGATACATGTAAACCTATACATGTATAATAATATTTCCACCTAGGAAATAATCCCATAAATTAATTCATTGAATTAATGAAGAGAAGGCAAAAAAAAAAAAAAAAAATAATTATATTAGTTTGATCAATCTAATTGATCCATATAATATAATTAAAAGATCTCTCTCTCTTCAAAGTGTATACTCTAAGAACACACTTATCTGACTAGTTAAAGTCCAGACGTTCAATATGTACGAGCTGATGGGCCCGTCTTTATATTGGCAGTGGGCCAAGGCTCACAGACTACAGGCGGGCTCTAGCAAGCCACTGCAGCCCCCAATTAAGACGGAGATAACAGTCAAACTGTCAGCGTAACCCTGTAGTTTGCACTTGTAAATCCCATGTCATTGATATCAGTGTCCAACACAGAGGCATGGAAGTATCACCCTCTATTGTGTTCGGACATTTACTTGATCCCAAATGAACTGATGCTCACAAATAAGATCCAATCTTGTTTGGGTGCGGCCGCACACTTATCAGTAGCATTCTTCAAGAGGTCGGTGATATCGTCTCAGTGAATCACTGAGTGACATTCCCTTCTGCATATCCATAGTATTGCCATACTCAGTGACACACCCCGAACGTACCCGTACTTGGCACCCTTTTATAGGCCTGTTGGGCGTACACCAAAGTGTGCCACTTCACATGCAGCACCATCATATGGTCCGGTCAAAGGACTTATACAAGTACTACACAAGAATCATTTGTGATACTATACCATGTAGATACCCGTTAAGTGGATCGATCCAGTACCATGCCCTTTTTGCATGTACCCATTAACCTGGTTGACATTCCATGTTCTATGACCGGTAAGACACCGCCATGGAACCAAGCTAATGATAGTCTTTAGTTCCATTCATTCCCATGATTGGAACAGACTACGGATGACTTCATGGCCATATCGTTTTCCCTATCCATAGTCTTACTGCCAAGTGCCTCACACTTGACAACATGGATATGGATATGTCCATTGGATACTCTATTTAAAATATAGCACAAGACATATAATAAATAGATTGATGCCTTTATCTCTTGACACAGATTGTATAATACATAAAGTTCACCAAAATGTACAAATGTATTATACAAACACAAGGACCAATGCCTCAGGACTAGGGCATATCCAACAATCCCCCACTTGCACTAGTACCTACTAGGCATGGGTCTGATCCCTATAGATCTAGTATAACCCTCATACGTAGGCAGAGCCAAGCGTGTTGGTCAAAAGATCAGCGACATTGTCCTTGGTGTCCACTCTTTGTAATGAGATTTCACCCCCTCGGTGATTTTTCGCATTAGGTGAAACTTCCTGAGTTCGTGCTTCATGTATATGTGTGACCGGGCACATAGCTTGTGCAATAACCCCTCGTTGTCACAGAAGATATCAACTGGTTCCCGGATAGTAGATACTATCCCCAGTTCCGTGATAAACTTCTTTATCCACACAGCTTCCCTAGCTGCATCACACGTTGCAATGTACTCAGTTCCTGTGATAGAAACCGCGATGGTCGGTTACTTGGAACCTCTCCAACAGCACCACCATTTAGCATGAACACATACCTATACTGCGACTTATATTCATCCTGGTCAGTCTAGAAGCTTGCATCAGTGTACCTAGTAACTGACAACTCTTCCTGACCTTCATGCACTAAGAAGCTATCCTTAGTCCGGTTAAGGTACTTCAGGATTGCTTTGACAGCCTACCAGTGATCCACTCGGGATCCGGCTCATCATACTTAGTGCAAAGACGACATCAGGTCTCGTACATAGCATGGAGTACATGATTGATCCTATAGCCGAAGCATATAGAACCATTTAGGACAGTTCTTCTTGCTAAGTTTTAGCTCATGACCCATTGGCAAGAAACCTTTCTTAGCCTGGTCCATGCTGAATCTTTTCAGAACTATGTCTATGTACTTGGCCTGACTTAGGCCTGGAAGCCGATTGGATCTAACCCTGTAGATCCTGATCCCTACGATCGTCTCAGTTTCCCCTAAGTCCTTCATTACAAAGCACTTACACAACCATTGCTTTACTCTTGCAGTGTTGGTATGTCGCTTCCACTTAGAAGGATGCCATCCCTTTGTAATACCAGGAGAATAACTATGCTCCCACTAAACCTCTTATACACACCCTTAAAGGTATTGTTGGCCTATAGCTTATAGCACCACTTGTGACCTATTACCTTAGCACCTGGAGGTGGATCAACCAGGTTCCAAACCTAATTATCGTACATAGATTGCATATCCACCACCATGGTAGACAATGGGCTAGCTATAGCCTACTGGTAGGTTTTAAGCTCCTCTTCATCCAAGACAAAAAGAGCATAATCATCAGAAATGAGAAACCCATATTTCTCAGGTTCCCGATGATCCCTACCAGACCTTTTAGGTCCTTGTGTGACCTGGGCTGTGCTTCGACCTTTGGAAGCTTTACCCTGGTCTCCGAGTTATCCTTTTTAGGAGTTTATGAGCTTTGAACTTCCCTGAGTTCAAAATCGCTCCCACTATCGTTCTTGGAAATAAACCCTTTTTCAAGAAAGACCCCCTTTCTTGCCATGAACACCTGGTTCTCAGTGGGGTTGTAGAAGTAATACCCTTTGGTTTCACTAGGGTAGATCACAAACAGGCATTAGTCGGTTTTGGGTTCTAGTTTTGCTCATAGTCAATTTCTTGACTTGTGCATAACAACCCCAAATTCGTAGGAAAGACAAATTGGGCACGCTGCCCGTCCATATTCCAAATGGGATCTTTTCCAAAGCCTTAGTCAGAGTATAATTGAAAATGAGAGCCATTGTCTCAAGAGTGTATCCGTAGAAACTTATTGGGAGAGAGTCATGACTCATCAATTGAGCGGACTATGTCCAATAGGGTCTTATTCCTCCGTTCAGACACCCCATTCCATTGTGGTGTTCCTGAAGGAGTGAGCTATGGAACTATTCCATGCTCTCTCAAAATGAGTCAAACTATAGGCTTATATGCTCACCACCTCGGTCCAACCAAAAGGCTTTGATATTTCTGCCTAGTTGGTTCTGTACTTCGTTTCTCAGTCCCTTGAACCGATCAAGGGTCTCAGACTTATATTTCATTAAATAGGCATAGCCATATCTGATGAAATCATCTGTGAAGGAGACGAAGTATAGATGTTCACCCCTAGTTGCTTTTGCTTATAGGTCCACATACATCTGAATGTATTAGGTCCAGTAAGCTAGCACCCCTTTCAACCTACTTGCTAAAAGGAGCATTAGTCATTTTACCTCGTAAATGAGATTCGCATATATCAAGTGACTCCATGTCAAATGATCCTAGGATTCAAACTTTGTGAAGCCTAGCTCTACACTTCTGATTTATGTGGCCTAAATGACAATGCCAAAGGTAAACCGGATTAAGTTCGTTAGGCTTAACCCTTTAAGTATGTATATTATAGACATGATTAGTTTCATTTAGATCCAGGATATAAAAGACATTATTTAACAGAGCTACTCCATAAAATAATTATTTTCTAGATAAACCCTTTTTACTATTACCAATAGTAAATGTACATCCAGAAATATCCAAAACTGAAACAGAAATAATATTCCTGTACATAACAGGTACAAAATAACATAGTTTCAGTAACAAAACTAATCTACTAGGCATCATAAGCTAGTCCCACTGATCTCTGTGGCCGCAACCCTTGCTCCATTTCTGACCGGCAAGTCCACTTGTCCCGATCCCAGTGATCTCCTGTTCTTAAGTCCCTGCACATTACAACAAATGTGAGAACCACATCTAGTATCCAATACATAAGATGTTGAAACAGAGGTTAATGTCTATGCCATATATACCTGATGAAGACACGCCGTGCGTCTTCCTCTTCTCTCCCAAAAGCTTGGGACACGATCTTTTCCAATGTCCAGTCTGCTTACAACCGAAGCAGACATCCTTGGAATGGGCCTTGGGCTGGGCTTTAGCCTTTTTAGCCCTGGCTTCCTTAGCCTTGGCCTTGGCCTTTGCCTTGCCTTTAGCAAGAGGAGGTTTCCCCTTGTTAACCTCAAATACCAGCAGAGTCTTCTTGATCGACAGTTCAGCGAGTTGAAGCATCCAATGTAGCTCACTAACAGTACGGTCCATCCCTTGCTTGTAAAAGTTTAGGATGAATTGATCATAAGAATCCGGTAAAGAGGCCAGGATCATGCTAACCGCCAGCCCCCGTGAGATAGGCGTTCTGAGATGGGCTAAATTATCCAGATAACCCATCATCTTGAGCACGTGTGCACTCACAGATGTCCCGACCCCCATTTTACAGCTGCGGAATGCCTTGTTGATCAGGTACCTTTCCTGATAAGCTTACTCATTAAACATCTCGTTAAGAGTTATCATTATAGCAAAGGCCTGATGATCCATGAACTGTTTTTGCAATTCAGGAACCATACTAGCCAACATCAGGCATGTCACGTCCCAGTTATCTTTTACATGTGCCAAGTATTCCTCCAGCTGGGCAGCCGGTGGATTACTTCCCGTTAGCACAGCCGGTATAGGCTTTTCTAGCACATACTCCTTAGACTCTTGTCTTAGAACTTTCCTAAAGTTCATAGACCAGTCCCAAAAGTTAGGGCTAGAAAGCTTGTCCCATTCCAAGAAAGATCGCAGTGATAAAGTATCATTCGTAGCCATTGGTTACTACACAGAAAAAATTTACGAGTGTTAATAAAGGACTTAACATGTTTTTCCCATATTATAATTAATAATGAATCATGTTATTAATTAAACCGATTTGTTGGGCTCATAGGCCGAGATCCATATTATATCAAGATATATCTAGACGAGGGACTTTCGATTTGATGGGTCTGTTGGCACTTACCCATCTGTGCTTAGGGCCAGGAACATCCTACTGCCCACGCTAAGTCCAAACCTCCATCCAAGTGTCAGAGTGACCAATACTCCAACCCAATACAAAATGACGATGCTCCAGTGCATCCAGCTAGGGCTGGTCTACAACTGGCCCATCCCCACTTCGAGAAGGTTTTGAATGAGGGAAGCACTTTTAAGAGACTTAGTAATGACCTTTTGGTTATAAGAGTCATTTAATAACGGCTTAGATGTATAGGCAGGAGAAATAGGGTTGGATCATACTTTCTCACATGTAAATAAATAAAGCATAATTAAATAAAAATGGACTACTATGGGCCAAAAAATACAACCTAACATAATTCTAGTAAACCTATAGTCGAAGATCATCAGGTGGGCCGCATCCTCATCCTTCTAGCACGCCAATCCGAGCGGCTTTTTTTTTACATAATTTCATAATAAGCAAATAAAATAAAATTACATAAAAAGAAAACGGCGCGCAGGCCGTATTTACCAAAAAAATATTACAACCCAAATAAATAAGGCCCTATAACATCCATTTATGCATTTAATCATACATCCATGTAGACCAATACATACAATTTATAAACATGTTAAATGCATGAATTAATCCAATTTCAATTATGTCTATAGCCATTATTTTGAAATCGCCAAATTTTGGTTGATCATGGTTCTAAACCCGTGCGGGCTTTGGGCCTACAACCTAGGCAAAATTGCTCCCAATCCAATTGGGTAACCATGAATTCCAAAATTAACCGTCCGGGTAATCGTGCCAAGAAAACCCGAACCAATTTCAATTTACCTTATTTATTTCCAAAATAAATAGCACATGAACGAAAAATAAATTCCATTCAAGAAACCACGTGCATTAAATTTCCAAAATTTAAACACGCAAAATTTGAAAACCAATTAAAATTTTCAAACCTGGCCCGGCCAAAAAAAAAATCCCGCCAAAACCAAATTCGGGCCCGGCCCGCTGCGCGGGGCAGCTGGGGCTCAGCAGCAGCCTAGCTGCTCAAGGCAGCAGCCAGCTGCCTGTGGCGCCCATCGCCGCAGGCAGTGGCTGCTGCCCCCGTTTCAACCCAAAACGGTCCGTGATTTTTTCCGCAAACAAGAAATAAAAACACCAAGAAAATAAATCAAGTGTAGGAAATTAAATGAGCCTAAAACCACTATGCAAAATAAAATTTCCATCAAGAAAAACACAAATAGAAAATAAAACCTAGTATACACCATATGCAACATAATTTCTATTTGCAAAATTCAACGGCCAAAATCATAAACCCGAAACCAAAAGAATCCCTTCCACAAAAATCACCAATTTTAAAACACGGGATCCACCAAGTTAAGATTTTCACGGATCAAAAGCCCGCTCTGATACCACTATTGTGATTCGTCACGGGAAACCAACCGATAAAAGCGGAAATAAGCATCGATTTCCTCGAATCCAGGCCCAGGAGCTTAAGATGTGGAAATAAAAAACATAAAGCATAAAGAGGAGAGTTTCAAAACATACCAAAAAGTCTCTTTAAGAGACGGATGCAAACTGCAGAAATCAAGTGTAGATTTCCTCCACCGATACGTACACGAACGGCTCTCGGACCCAACCCGTGCTAACGACTCGGATAATGCAAGAAGAGAGGGAGTGAGGGCTGCTCACTTTGAGAATTATGGCTGCCCCTATTTCTTTCCAAAATAAATGTCTATCTATCCAAAGATAGAACCAATTTTCTCAAGTGTGCACCCAAGTTTTTTTACCAAAAAAAAGTTAGGCATAAAAGAGGGCCTAATTCTTTCCAAAAGAATGAATATATCTTCGGCCAAAAGTCATAAAATATGGCTGATTTTTTTTTTCTTTTAACCTAAAAGAAAAGAAAATCAACACCAAGGAAACCAAAGTCCAACTTTGCCTCCTCAAAGTCAAACCAATGACTCACCCATATGACTCATCCTTTTCTTGCCAAAATTCATTTGGCCAACACCAAGAAAAATTGTCATCATTCGATTTCATCATCTTACAAAAAGGATAGAAAAGATTTAAGGAAGCAAAGTCCAACTTTGCTACCTCAAAATCAAAGAATGACTCACTCTTTTTCTATTGGTCCATAAGAATTTGTCATCATCATTTTTGTCCAACAAAATGACTCACCATCCTTGCCCATGTCACCACCAAAATTTCGGCCATGTAATCTCATTTTATGTGGGAATTATCATTTTAAGTCTTAAGCCCAATTTTAATTCCTTTGATTTAATTAATTTCAAATGCAACTTTACTTTAACATGTATGCTTATATATTATACCATATAATATATTACATACATTTAAATTAAAATTCATTTGACCTATTAATTTAATCAAGGGATTAAATTAGACATACATAAAAATGAGATACATGTAAACCTATACATGTATAATAATATTTCCACCTAGGAAATAATCCCATAAATTAATTCATTGAATTAATGAAGAGAATGCAAAAAAAAAAAAAAAAAAAATATATTAGTTTGATCAATCTAATTGATCCATATAATATAATTAAAAGATCTCTCTCTCTTCAAAGTGTATACTCCAAGTACACACTTAATTCGACTAGTTAAAGTCTAGACGTTCAATGTGTACGATCCGATGGGCCCGTCTTTATGTTGGCAGTGGGCCAAGGCCCACAGACTACAGGCGGGCTCTAGCAAGCCACTACAGCCCCCAATTAAGATGGAGATAGCAGTCAAACTGTCAGCGTAACCCTGTAGTTTGCACTTGTAAATCCCATGTCGTTGATATCAGTGTCCAACACAGAGGCATGGAAGTATCACCCTCTATTGTGTTCAGACATTTACTTGATCCCGAATGAACTGATGCTCACAAACAAGATCCAATCTTGTTTGGATATGGCCGTACACTTATCAGTAGCATTCTTCAAGAGGCTGGTGTTATCGTCTCAGTGAATCACTGAGTGACATTCCCTTCTGCATATCCATAGTACTGCCATGCTCAGTGACACACCCGAACGTACCCGTACTTGGCACCCTTTTACAGGCCTGTTGGGCGTACACCAAAGTGTGCCACTTCACATGCAGCATCATCATATGGTTCGGTCAAAGGACTTATACAAGTACGACACAAGAATCATTTGTGATACTATACCATGTAGATTCCCGTTAAGTGGATCGATCCAGTATCATGCCCTTTTTACATGTACCCATTAACCTGGTTGACATTCCATGTTCTATCACCGGTAAGACACCGCCATACAACCAAGCTAATGATAGTCTTTAGTTCCATTCATTCCCATGATTGGAACAGACTACGGATGACTTCATGGCCATATCGTTTTCCCTATCCACAGTCTTACTGCCAAGTGCCTCACACTTGACAACATGGATATGGATATGTCCATTGGATACTCTATTTAAAATATAGCACAAGACATATAATAAATAGATTGATGCCTTTATCTCTTGACACAAATTGTATAATACATAAAGTTCACCAAAATGTACAAATGTATTATACAAACACAAGGACCAATGCATCGGGACTAGGGCATATCCAACATAAGTTTACATGTATCTCATTTTATGTGTGTGTCTAATTTAATCTATTGATTAAATTAATAGGTCAAATGAATTTTAATTTGAATGTATGTAATATATTATATGGTATAATATATATGTACACATGTTAAAATAAAGTTGCATTTGAAATTAATTCAATCAATGGGATTAAAATTTAGGCTTGGACTTTAAAGGAATAAAGTCTACATTAAGTGGGATTGAGTTGGCCGAAATTTTCATGCATTTGGGCAAAGAATGATGAGTCATTTTGTTGGACAAAATATGATTATGAATAAGGTGAGTCATGGATGACTTTTGGTTGCAAAGTTGGAGTTTGTATCCTTTGATGTTTTTGGTAAGAATGATGGAAAAAAATGGAGTGAATGAGTCATCAAGGTAGCAGCTGCTACATGCCAGCAGTAGGGCTGGTGCTATTGACCAGCGGCTGCTGTTGCCCCGCGCGGCGAGCCGGGCCCGAATTTGGATTCGGCGGGATTTTTGAGTCGGGCCGGGTTTTAAAATTTTAATTGGTTTTAAAATTTTACGTGTTTAAATTTTGGAAATTTTTATGCATATGTTTTATGAATGGAATTTAATTTTCGTTCATGCGATATTAATTTTGGAAATTAATACGGTTAATTGAAATTGGTTCGGGTTTTCTTGGCACGATTACTCAGATGGCTAATTTGGAATTCATGGATCCTAATTGGATTGGGAGCAGTTTTCTTCCTAGGCTGGAAGCCCAAGGCCCATACGGGTTTAGAACCATGAATGGCCAAAATTTGGCGATTTCAAAATAATGGCTATGGACATAATTGAAATGGGATTAATTCATGCATTTAACATGTTTATAAATTGTATGTATTGGTTTACATGGATGTATGATTAAATGCATGAATGGATGTTATTGGGCCTTATTTATTTGGGTTGTAATATTCTTTTGGTAAATACGGTCTGTGTGCCCTTTTTTTTATGTAATTTTATTTTATTTGTTTATTATGAAATTATGTAAAGAAGAAGCCGATTGGATTGGCGTGCTAGAAGGATGAGGATGCAGCCCACCTGACGTCGTTCTAGTATAAGTTTACTAGAATTATATTAGGATGTAAATTTTGGCCCATAGCATTTCATTTTTATTTAATTATACTTTATTTATTTACATGTGAGAATGTATGTACAAACCCTATTTCACCCGCTTATGAATCTAAGCCGTTATTAATTGAATCTAATAACCAAAAGGTAATTACTAAGTCTCTTAAAAGTGCTTCCCTCCTTCAAAACCTTCTCAAAGTGGGGATAGGCCAGTTGTAGACTAGCCCTTGCTAGATGCACTGGAGTATTGTCATTTTGTATTGGGTTGGAGCATTGGTTACTCTGACACTTGGATGGAGGTTTGGACTTAGCGTGGATAGTAGGATGTTTCTAGCCCTTACCATAGATGGGTAAGTGCCAATAAACCCATCAAACCAAGAGTCCCTAGGTTAGGATTGGACGGCATTCCTACCTAAAAATTGGGGTATAGTTGTTCCAGGCCCTCGTCTGGCTATATCTTGATATAATATGGATCTCTGCCCATGAGCCCAACAACTCAGTTTAATTAACGGAAATTGTCGATTTTACAGCTGTTTTAAGTTTTTTTTTAGTCCATTACCTTTCCCTATTTTCTTAAATACCTTTTCCTTCAAAATACATTTTTTAAATACGCCCTATTTTCTTAAATACATTTTCTTTCAAAATACATTTTTTAAATACACTAATTAGGTTTTTCTTTTTGTCTTTTCCGTACTCTACCTCTTTCTTAAAAATCTACATCCTCAATCACAAACCTCCCCATCTCCACTCTTCCTCGCTTTGTACAAATCAATCGAAAACATTTGGATAGATAAGGAGTTGTTGCATTTGTTATTGCTACAAGTCCAAGGCTTCGTACCTATGAATCTTAGATGTGGTTTCCTTTTTCTTTTGCTATTTTGTATCTGGATACTAACATCTTGTGACCTCTGCTTTTTCTTTTCACATTGCTTGGCAGTACTCTCAGGCCCTAGCTGCAGCTGTTTGTTCACCAAATGAATCTCCAAGATGCATCGTTCATCGGATACTATTTCTTAAAAGTTACTTTTCCTCTGCGGAGAAGACAAACTGGAGCTATGGGTTCTCTGATACTCCAAGCATTTTTTAAATTTCGAAGTGTATGCTGCCTTTCTTTTTGTCTATGTTTATTTGCTCATGGTTTTAATCTGTGGTAGCACGATTTTATCACCAATTTGTGAGTACATACTGTAAATGCAGTTAATCTAAGGTAGGTGGTGATGTTTTGCTGGTGACTTTCTTAATTCATACTTTCATAAATATGGTATATTGGTTTTATTTTGGTGAAGAAACGAAACAAAAGTTATAGTGCAAGTAAGGCAGCATTTTGAACATTTGTTGTTGTCCTTATAATTTCTTGGCTTCGTATGGACTATTTAAAGTAACTCAATAATATTATTTGTCGTGATGTCACATTATATTCCTGGCGTTATATCTGCTTTGCTATTTGTATTGTGTCAATCTTATTTTTTCAAATTAGATACAAACATCTCTGTGGCCCCTAGTTCTTCTTCCCTCATTACTGTTTACTTAGGCTTAGGCTGGTTTCTTCTTGTAATGGTCATCACATTATGAGTCGTAACTTCTCAACTTTTAAGGTGTGATTGTGCCACATCATTGTATCAGGGGCATGAACCTTTCAGTCAAGATAGTTTATCCAATAATGCTATAGGTTATAGTTTAGCTATGCGAATTAAGATATTGCTGTTGCTATAAGAGTTCATCACAATTTATCATGAAATGTTGGGAATACTCTGTATTTGAATAGATTGGTGTCTCTGATATTTACTCTGTGATCTTCTGATTTCATCAGTAAATTTTGAATGTTGTCTTTTTTGTTTGACAGGAACACATTCAGCCATTTATTAATAGTCTTATTTCAATGGAAGGTGATCATGTTCTTCAAACTGCAAAGATGCAGGGGGAGCATGTGTTATTGAAGCATTTCTTGCTTCCAATGCGTCTGTGAAACAGAAGTCCAGACTAATTGTGAAGTAGGTCATGCTGTAGTTTTTTTAAGTTTTTCCTTCTAGATATCTTTGTTGTTGTTTTGAACAATAACCAAAGGGATTGTTTTTGAAGTTCTGATTTCTATGATATGGCTCATTTACTTGGAATTTTGAAGGTTACGAGGACATTTTGGATATATTGCAATGAACTCATCTGGTTCATTTACCATTGAGAAGTGCTTCAGTGCCAGTAACTTGTCACTAAGGGAGTCAATAGCATCCGACTTTTTATATCTGTACCGAACACCTTTACTGCAAGACATTAGTATTATCTTGTAATTTAGATTAGGTCCTTTTGTTCCTAATATATTTATACATTTCTTATATATTGTTATACATTGTTATACACTTCTTATACAATGTTATTGTTGGGATTCATCACGGGAAACCGACTGATAAAAGCGGAAAAACGCGCCTATTTCCTTGAATCCTGCCCAGGAGCTTAAGATGTGGAAATCAAAAACTTAAAGCATAAAAGGAGGGTTTCAAAACTTACCACAAAGTCTCTCTAAGAGACGGATGCAGACTGCAGAAATCAAGTGTAGATTTCCTCCACCGATGCGTACACGAACGGCTCTTGGACCGAAACATGTGCTAGCGACTCGGATAACAAGAAGAGAGTGAGAAAGAGAGAAGAAAAAGGGCTGCCAAGCTAAGTCCTTATGGCTGTCCAAAATATTTCTTTCCAAAAGAAATAATTCAATCTCTCTCTTTTTCTCACAATTGTTTTTTCTACCAAAGAAAAAACCTAAAGACAAAAGTGGGCAAAGTATTCCTTTATCATCAAATATTCTCACGGCCAAAAGGTGGAGTAGCCTTAATAGTCATTATGTCTCATGAAAGAAAGGAGATGAGTATGGAAGAGCAAAGACCAACTTTGCTACAAATGAGTCAAACCAATGACTCACCATGGTGACTCACCACCATCACTCACCATTACCTTTTCTTCTTCTTAATCCATAATACCAAAAAGTCAAGAAGATGACTCACCAATACTCCCATAATTCGGCCAAGAGAGGAAAGAAAAGGGATGGATATTTTTCTCATCATTATACCATAATAATGACCAAAAAATATCTCATGAAGCAAAGTCCAACTTTGCCACCTAAAGTCATCCATGACTCATCATTTCCACCATCTTCTTTTGTCTTAAGATGACTCACAATTCTTTCCCTTCCTTGCCCAAAATTTCGGCCAACACATCCCATTAAATGTAGACTTTATTCCTTTAAAAGCCCAAGCCTAATTTTAATCCCATTGATTTAATTAATTTCAAATGCAACTTTAATTTAACATATATGCATATATATATTATACCTGTAATAGATTACATATATTTAAATTAAAATTCATTTGCCCTAGTAATTTAATCAAGGGATTAAATTAGACATACATAAAATGAGATACATGTAAACCTATACATGTATAAGAATGTTTCCACCTAGGAAATAATCCCATAAATTAATTCATTGAATTAATTATGAGAAGGCCAAAATAAATATTAATTATATAACTTTGATCAATCCAATTGATTCATATAATATAATTAATATATCTCTCTCTCTTCAAACGTGTATACTCCAAGTACACAGTTAATCCGACTAGTTAAAGTCCAGACGTTCAATGTGTACGATCCAATGGGCCCGTCCTTATGTTGGCAGTGGGCCAAGGCCCACAGACTGCAGGCGGGCTCTAGCAAGCCACTGCAGCCCCCAATTAAGACGGAGTAAGCAGTCTAACTGTAAACGTAACCCTGTAGTTTGAACTTGTAAATCCCATGTCGCTGATATCGGTGTCCAACACAGAGGCATGGAAGTATCACCCTCTTTGTGTCTGGACCTTTACTTGATACCGAATGAATTGATGCTCCCAAACAAGATCCAATCTTGTTTCGGTGCGGCCGCTGTGAACACGAAATTAAAGAAAAAAAAAAGAAAAAAAAGAAAAAAGAAAAGAGGGGCCGTTGACCCACGACTGTAGTATACAGTCGTGGGAATTCATTACAGTCGTACGACTGTAGTGTAAGTACAGTCGTACGACTATACCTTCGGGGGGCAGGTTCTTGCCCATACTTCTTTGACTTAAAAAGGAAGGGAAATCTTGAGCATTTAATGCTCAAGATTTCCGGGCTAGTAGGGTATAAAAGAAAAGGAAAAGCAGACTTTGAGGGACTTTTGGCTTTTTTGAACAAGAAATCAGAATTTTAGAGAGAGAAAGAGGGAGAAAAAGAAAGAAGAGAGAGGAGTAAAAGAGCTTACTTTCTTCTCACATTTTCTCCTTGATTTCTTGTTTTTAATCACTGAAACGAATTAGAAATCTTAGGTTAACTATCACACTAACAAACTAAATCATTTTGGACCAAAAACAAACACAAATCCGTGACTTTTCTGGAGTTATTTGGACATTCTTGCAACCTTGACTTTTTGGGGAAAAAGTGCAAATTCACGTGGATTGGTGCGAAGCCAGGGGTCATTCCAGCTGTGGATCGTCACCAAGGAGGTAAACAACCTCTAACTCATCTCATTTTCCAGCTTTCTGGGTGATTTGATTGTGTTTGGTGCTTTTTCCTTCAAGTTTTTGCATTTTTATTTCTAGAAAAGTAAGAACAGTCGTACGACTGTTCTTGAAATAAGAACAGGGGCACGACTGTAAATACAGTCGTGCCAAATAGCCTATAGTCGTACGACTGTGCATACTTGTTCAATTTCAGGGTTTTGTTTTAGGGTTTTTTTTAGCGATTTCTGCCCAGGCCAAGACTACAGTCGCACGACTGTAACTACAGTCGTACGACTATAGTTCTCGGCCAGGGACAGAAATCCCTAAAAAATCCCTAAAATCCAAATAAAATTCCAAAAATTCGAAAAATTTCATAAAAATCAGAAAATTCCAGAAAATCAGAAAAATTGGAAAACCCTAAAAAATCAACAAAATAAATTTTTGTTGTGCGCATCACGACCTTAGATTTATTTTTCGGCAAATTTGCATTTAGAACAATTCAACGACGGAGACCCAGTTCTCCCGAAAACCGACCCACTTTTGCATGATAAATTATAATAAACCAGAAAAATTGTTTTCAAAAAACGATTTTCTCACAAAACCAAAAATACAGGGACGTTTCAAAATGGTTTTCCAGGTCTAACCGGACCGGCCGACCGGGCCGACCCGGTTACCCCCAATTGCATGACCCCGAATCCTGATTTCCTAGTTCTGTCTACTTGAGTCCTATTTATGGTGTGCCGTATAAATTGTGCTAACCTTTGTTTTGCAGCTTTTATTCTATTTTAATTTTCTTTTTATTTGTATTTAATAGAATTAAATCGTGTATTTAGGCGGTTGTAATTTTTCTAGATTCTTGTGTATATAGGCGGTTGTATCAGTGAGGCGAGAGTTTTATTTTTATTTCAATTTGGTTGTAAGCTTTTAAATATTTATTTTCTTTACTTTATATTTTTTGTATTATTATCCTGTATGCGCGCTGCGTGTATTCTTTTAATGAAAATAAATCTTTAGCTACTTAAAGTGTCGTAACTAGAACATTGACAATAATATTTAAATTAGACACGAAATAAAGGACTTGTCCGGACCCGAATCTCTGAAAAGTGTGGCAGTTCCCACTTTAGTTCAGCTACACTGTAATTTCCCGGTTGAGCTAAGCCGGGTGGCGACTCCTATACTTTTTATCGAGATTTAGGTCTCGATTCTTTTTCGAAATAATCCGCTTTTCCAAAAAATGAATTTCCAAATCAAAAACCCCACGCGAGGGAGGGTCCCGCCCGAAATCGAGGCGCCCCTTCCGAAAGGGAGTCCCGCGTCCCATCGAAAACGCGTTGTCCGCTCACAGTGGCGACTCTGCTGGGGATTTCTTAAATGTTTTTCAAAAACTTAAAAGAATTTGACAAGCCTTGAAAAGTGTCTAATTTAAATTAAGTGGATGATTCTTATATGGCACTTTATGCATTCTTGTAGTTAGGCATTTATTGCATTAAGTTAGGTATCCACTATTTAGCCCGGTGAATCGTTGAAGTGTCGCCTATGTTCCTCTTGGTCTTAGGGGCACGAATACGAAACACCACCCATAGCCTCGTACGAACCCCTTCGTTCGGACCCTTGAGTGGGGAGAAGTGAGGAGTATATTTTGCTATGGGAGCCTTGATGTTATCCTGACTTTGGACCGAACTCACTTAGGCAACCTTAGTTGGATTCCCTTAGGATACCAAAACAAATTGTGTGAATAAAATAAAATAAAATCCACCTTCATCACCCCCGGTTGGTGATCGAAGAGAACCCCTCCTAGGACTCGGTTAGAATTTTATCGACCTGACCACGTTTGGAGGAATATGGTTGGAAGAATACGATCCGTGTGCTAATTGCTACGTGTCTTTTTGTTCTTCCATAACATATCATCATTCACATTCTTCACGAACATAACATACCGCATATAGAACATTTGTGTGATTCTAACTCACATCTTTTGTATAGCCATCTCCATTATTTCGCTTGTAAATACATTAATCACTCGCGTGACATTTACACTAACCACATTTTTTGTAGCCATGCATTTTTTCTTCGTGTGAAAAATTAATTAACTCACGCACATCATTTGAATGTCATGAGCATTAACCATTTTATTTTGCAGCCATGGGAAACGCGTGTCATGCATAAAGCATTATACGAATCTTGAATAATTCCACAAGGGTCACACACATCACGTTACCTACCAAGTAGGAAAGCATTTTAGGCGCTCCACGAGTGCCGACAAAAAATTCATCGCATTTCATTAAATCATTTGAGGCGCTCCACGAGTGCCGACAAAAAATTCATCGCATTTCATTAAATCATTTTAGGCGCTCCCCGAGTGCCGACAAAAATTCTTCGCATTTCATTAAAGCATTTTAGGCGCTCCACGAGTGCCGACAAAAAATTCATCGCATTTCATTAAATCATTTGAGGCGCTCCACGAGTGCCGACAAAAAATTCATCGCATTTCATTAAATCATTTTAGGCGCTCCCCGAGTGCCGACAAAAATTCTTCGCATTTCATTAAATCATTTTAGGCGCTCCACGGGTGCCGACAAAAATTCATCGCATTTCATTAAAACATTTTAGGCGCTCCACGAGTGCCGACAAAAATTCATCGCATTTCATTAAATCATTTTTAGGCGCTCCACGAGTGCCGGTAAAAATTCTTTGCATTTTATTGGATCATTTTCGGTACTCCACGAGGACCGGAAATTTTCACTTCACACATCAAAACGTTTAGGCGCTCCCCGAGCGCCGGAACTCTGCCCATTCACCAAGAACGCATTCACATTGTGGCGCGGAAACCGAGATACTCCCTGAGTATTGAAATTCCACCCGCAAGCCAAGCACGAGTTCATTTCATATCATCAAAAGTCCAAGGTGTCCCACGGACACCGAAACCCCGACCAAGTGCCATGCGCGTGTCGATATCACATCACAAAAATCCGAGGCACTCCACGAGTGCCGAAAACTCTGTCCGTCCACTAAGGACAATCATGTCATTTCACAAAAACCCGAGGTACTCCCCGAGCACCAAAGGTCTCGTCCATGCATCTAATGCTTGGATTGCAATATATGCATAAATAAATAGGAGTTCATGCATACTTAACCACCCAAAAGGTTAGTTATTCAAGGTTCGTATTACAAACTCATTCCATACAACATCCACACATCATGCATCCAACACGCCATGCATACATGCATATCCCCTAGAGTTTATGACTCTTTGGGTGATCATATTTCACTAACTTTTGTTTGAAATATTTTGTAGTTTGGCTCCGATCGGGACGACGACTCGTGAGGATAGAGCACAGTGATTCATCATCTAGTGAGTCTGAGGAATCTATTCAGTTTGGGGAGGCTGAAGTGTCATCTGAATTGAGTGCCGGGTTTTCGTTGGAACTTGAGCAATTGCAACAAAGGTTTCAAGATATGGCAATCCCACCTGAAGCTGCTGCTGCCATGATGGCTACCTCTGCTCTTCGTGATTTCATGAGTTCTGATGAGTTCAAGAATCTAATCAAGAGCCAAGTGCAGAGTGCTTTGGCCGAATCGTCTAATCAGAGGCCGGAAAGGGGTGCTTGAGAAGAAAGTAGTGGAGGGAGACTGAATGATGGGCAGTCGGACGCTGAAGAAGGCCGTAGGGATAATGCTGAGCGGCCTGTGGAGTCCGCCTTAGAAAGAAAGATGAAGGAGATGGAAGAAACTATAGCGGAGCTGCGTGCCAGCTCTAAGATCCAATCTGCCAAGCGTATCGACCCATCCACACTGATAGCCGGAGGGGTTGAAATGCTTCCAGTAGGCTTCCAAATGCCTAGGATTGCACCATATGTGGGGAAAAGTCCTCCTACGGCCCATTTGAATCAGTATGTGCGGATTATGACCATGGCCGGGCTCACCATGAATCAATTGGTGGGACTGTTCCCCACTACTTTGGAAGGGGGTGCTATCACGTGGTATAATAAGCAGCCCGAGGGGGTACAAGGTGACTGGGATGCACTGTCTGATGCCTTCATTAAGTACTTCAGTTTCAATACGCAACTGGAGGTCAAGCTGCAAGACTTAGAGGCGGTGAGGCAGAAACCGAATGAGACCTTCTCTGAATATTACCAAAGGTGGATGGATAAGATGATTCTCCTTCATCAGAAGCCATTGGAAGATGAATTGATCGTGAAGCTAATTGATGGGAGCTTGGAGGTTTATAGGAATGTGATGAAGTACCATAAGTTCCAGTCCCTGATAGAAGTACATGAGTTGGCTCGTAAGGTTGAGAAGTATGAGATTAACCCGGCTCAGAACAGTTCTGGAGGAGGGTATCAGAGCCGCACATATTCCTCGGGGTATAAAAGTAATAATAACCCTGCAGCTTCTTCATCAACGAGTGCTAAGCCAAGCCAGCCACCCGCACCTGTTAAGCAAGTAGAGGTGGCAACAGTTGCACAAGGGTCCAGTCAACAAGCAGCCGGAAAGGGGATCTCTCCTTGGGAGGAGTCTTTGGGGCAGATTTTTCTGAAGTGTAGAAATCTGGGCTTCCTCCAAAGTCTGAAGCCGTACACGCCTCCGGCTGAGGCGGACAAGAACAACTTTTGCTCTTATCATGTGACTAAGGGCCATCGAACCAACGAGTGCCATGCTTTGAAAAAGGCGATCCAGCAGTTGGTTGATGAAAGGAAAATAGAAGCACCACGTCCTAAGCCCAATGTTCAGAGTAATCCGCTACCTCAGTTTGAAAGAAGAGTAAACATGGTGCAATCGGGGTTATCTCCTAACTTTGTCTTAGCCCAGATTGCAAGGGCGAATCCCGCGATTCAAGTGGTAGTAGGTGAAGATGTTGAGCCATCCGTGGAGAAGAGCAAACCTGTGAATCTGGATGATATAGAATTGGATGATGATGCGGATGAGTTTGAGTTGATGAGTAGGCCCAAACCTCTGAACCGGACAACACCTGTCTATCCTGTCTGCACTAAGGATGGGATGTACATAAGGAAGGAAGACGCTCCAGTGAATAATGTCACGAGAAGTGGAAGGGTATATCAACCCGAGCCACAACGGTTGGGGGAGCCGAGTAAAAGGGTAGAAGCACCGGTTCAAGATTATTTGCCCATCAAGGTGAATGAGAAAGAAGATCTGATAGTGGAGCAACTCAAAAAGATGCCTGCACGTGCATCTGTGTGGCATTTGCTTATGGAGTCCCAAAGACACCGGGCTGCAGTGGTAAAAAAGCATATGGAAATGGATGCCAATCCATTAATGTCTCCCGAGGAAGTATGCATGGTGATTGGGAGTACTAAGAGTCAGCAATCTGATAATCCTAAGGGGATCACTTTCACCGAGGATGACTTACCACCGGAAGGCACTAACCACAATCGTGCCTTGTATCTGAAAGTGGAGATGATGGATCGAATTTTGCCCTGTGTGATGGTTGATGACGGCTCAGCATTGAACATCTGCCCTCTGAAAGTTTTACCTAGTCTTCATCTGTCCGAAGAAGCATTGTCAAGGTCTAACACGGTGATCCGGGCCTATGACGATTCCAAGCGTACTGTGATTGGAACCTTTGAAGCAGAAGTGTCGGTGGGGGAAGTTAAGTCAACCGTACTGTTCACTGTCATTGATATTCCTGTGACTTTCTCCTTGCTTTTGGGAAGACCTTGGTTTCATGCATTGGGAGGTGTGCCATCAACTTTACACCAAAAAGTGAAGATTCCGATGGGGGAAAGAATTGTAACTCTTGAGGCGGATGAATCTTCTATGGTGGCTGCTCTGAACTCATCTGAACAACCTTTGACTGGCTTTCAAGTGGCAGTTGTCTCAGAGCATAAGGAGACAGACTTGACATTCTCTCCATGGATCCATAAGTATTTTCAGAAGCAGAATTTCATTCCGGGAAAGGGGCTAGGAGTCCATCAACAAGGGGTCACAAAGTTTGATATCACTATGGGCCAGTCACACCGAGGGGGTCTTGGTTACAAAGATGCTGAAAAGAAGGGGATCCCGGAAACAAAGAAAGTCCATCTCTTGGATACTTTTGTTCGAGCCAGTGGTGGATCATATGGTGGTAAACCGGAACCGATGGTTATCGATGGGAAAACAGTCCCCGGGTTTGAGATTTTTGCTGATGTTGTTGACTTTTTGAAATATGGGGTTGGCTCAGTGGAAGAAATGCTTAAGCCTGAAGGTGTGAAGGAGACCACTCCTCCTCCAATAAGCCAAGCTGAAGTGGTGGCTCCCATCACCCCGGAGGAGCAACCAAAAGAAGATACGGACCCCCTAGTGGACGCCATTACCAAAGCATTTGCTGAATTGCTGAAGAAAGGGTTAAAAGAGAGCCCTGTGAAGAAAGGAGCTGCTTCAGGACAGGCAGAGTTAGTGGAAAAGGCTGTCGCTGAACTCACCAAAATGATGGCTAAGGGAAAAGCGAAGGTGGAAGAAGACGCCTTATCTGAAGCACAGAAAGAGACTCTTGAAGCTGATTTGGGTGACTTGTTCGAAGAAGAGCCTGCTGATCCGGAAGACCTTGCTGCAGAAGACCCTCCGCATGTGGAGGAAGAAAATGATTTCTTTGTAAACTTGTCCTATGTACTTGATATGAACAATTCCGCTTTTAAGGCGATGAATGAAATGAAATCCAACTTTGCTTATTTGTGTGATGTTTTTCCTAATGGCTCTGTGCATACATGCAATCATTCATTCAATGTGTTCAGCATTCATGACACTGCATTACATGAAATTAATTTGGGCACAATTGAAAATCCTAAAATGGTATCTATCTCTAACGAACTCAATCCTGAAGAAGAGAGAGAATTGACAAAAATACTTAAAAAGCATGTGGGAGCGTTTGCCTGGTCTTACGACGATATGCCGGGGGTTGACAGAGAAATAGCAGAGCACAGAATTCCGATTGACCCTAAGTTCAGCGCATTAAAGCAGAAGCTCAGGCGTCTACGTCCAGAATGGGCTGAGAAAGTCAAAGAAGAAGTAGCAAAGCAGATAAAGGCCAATTTCCTGGAGGTGGTGGATTACCCTGAATGGTTAGCCAACATAGTCCCAGTTGCCAAGAAGGACGGAAGGGTCCGGGTTTGTGTGGATTACCGGGATTTGAATAAGGCCTCTCCAAAGGATGACTTCCCACTTCCTCACATTGATGTCCTGGTCGACAGTGCAGCAAGGGCAGTTATGTATTCGTTCATGGATGGTTTCGCGGGGTATAACCAGATCCTAATGAATGTCATTGATAAGGTTAAGACCGCCTTCATTACCGAGTGGGGGGTGTACTGCTACAGAGTGATGCCGTTTGGGTTGAAGAATGCTGGGGCAACATATCAACGGGCGGTTACGACGTTACTGCACGACATGATCCACAAGGAGGTAGAGGTGTATGTTGATGATATGCTGGTAAAATCAATGACCCGGGAGGAGCACCCTGCTATCCTGGATAGATTTATGACCAGGATTGAAAAGTACAACCTGCGACTCAATCCAAAGAAATGTGTTTTCGGAGTTGCATCGGGTAAACTGTTGGGACACATTGTCAGTCAAAAAGGCATTGAGATGGACCCAGACAAGATCAAAGCAATTCGAGATATGCCGGCACCAAAAACAGAGAGGGAAGTCAGGTCTTTTCTGGGGTCTCTTCAGTACGTCAGCAGGTTCATTGCTAGATTGACTACGGTCTGTGAGCCCATTTTCAAGCTTCTTCGGAAGGAACAACCCGTCGTGTGGAATGATCAGTGTCAGATTGCATTTGATAGGATCAAAGAGTACCTGATTAATCCTCCAGTGTTGAAACCCCCAACTCTGGGAAAACCTTTGACCCTGTACTTAGCCATTGAAGAAACCTCCATAGGGGCAATGTTGGTTCAAGAACAAGATGACAAAAGGGAGCATGCTATTTACTACCTCAGTAAGAAGCTGCTAGATTACGAAACCCGATACACTGTCGTGGAGAAGACTTGCACTGCTATGGTCTGGCTTACGAAGAAGTTGAGACACTATTTCCAATCCTACAAAATACAAGCCGTGGCAAAGGTTGATCCAATGAAATACCTCTGTTCTGCCCCATCCTTAAAGGGGAAATTGTCCCGGTGGCTGCTTTTGTTATCAGAGTTCGACATCGAGTATGTGACGAAGAAGGTGATGAAAGGAAGAGCGGTGGCTGAGTTCCTGGCCAATCAGCCGCTTGAATCTGATTATGTGGAAAACCTGGAATTTCCTGATGAACAGTTGGCCTTCGTAGAAGTGGAGATCAGGAAATGGATCATGCATTTTGATGGAGCTGTAAATAAGAGAGGGGCGGGCCTCGGAGTAATCATTGTAACTCCTGAGGGAGAGATAATTCCTTTGTCAAAACGGCTGGAATTCCCGGTAACTAACAACGGCGCAGAATATGAAGCTTGTTTGTTTGGCATTGATGCTCTCATCACATTAGGGGCAAATGATGTGACCATTGTGGGAGATTCGCTGTTGGTAATCCGCCAGGCTACCGGAGAATGGGAAATCAAGGAAGAATCGCTTCGCCCATACTTGGAAACCTTGTGGGAAATGGTGAAGGTATTCGGGCATACTGAATTCAAGCACGTGGCTAGAGATGATAATCAGATGGCGGATTCATTGGCTACCCTGTCATCCATGTGGGAAGGACCTCAGAAAGCACCGATGCAGCCTTTGATCCTGGAGACTGCTAGAACACCGTTTCATCGTCCTAGCGCGGTCCTGGCTTTAGTTGCAGACAATAAGCCCTGGTACCAAGATATAGCTAACTTTCTGTAGAATGGCCAATACCCTAAAGAAGCAGCTGCATCGGATAAGACAACTTTGAGAAAGTTGGCAACTCAGTTCAGATGGTTTGATGGACAGCTTTTCAGAAGGACTGCAGATGGATTGTTGTTAAAGTGTCTGACGGAAGCAGAAGCCAAGAAGGTTATGCAAGAAATGCATTCAGGGATCTATGGCCCGCATATGAACGGATTAGCTCTAGCAAAGAAGATCATGAGACAAGGGTACTTCTGGCTCACTATGCAGACTGACTGTGCAGAAGAAGTGAAAAAGTGCCACGAATGCCAGATTTACGGGGACATCAGCCATCTTCCACCTATGGAGTTGCAAAACCTCATGACTCCTTGGCCATTTGTAGTATGGGGCATAGACATAATTGGTGAAATTCGGCCTCCCGCATCGAACGGTCACAAATTCATTGTAGTGGCAGTCGATTATTTCTCCAAGTGGGTTGAGGCCGAGTCATATGTCACGGTCACAGCTAAGAACATGGCTAAGTTTGTGAAGAAGCACATTTTTGCAAGATATGGGGTACCGCATCACGTGGTAACCGATAACGGAGTGCAATTTGAAGGAGCCACAGCTAAGTTATTCGAAGAGTATAATGTGGAACACCGCAAGTCTTCCCCTTATAGGACACAAGCCAATGGAGCAGTGGAGGCAGCGAACAAGTCCATCAAAAAGATCTTGTCCAAGACCACTTCAACCTACCGAGATTGGGCAGATAGACTACCTTACGCTCTGTGGGGGTATAGAACCAGTGTTAGAACACCGACTGGAGAAACACCTTATTCACTGGTTTATGGGATGGAAGCAGTCCTTCCTATTGAAGTGGAGTTAAAGTCGCTAAGGACAGTCTTAGAAGCCCAATTGCCTGAAACAGAATGGGTGAAGGCAAGATTTGAGCAGCTGGCTATGGTTGATGAAAGGCGTCTTAAGGCTCTGGATCATCTGCAGATGTATCACCAAAGGATCGCTAGGGCCTATAATTGGCGGGTTCGTCATCAGAAACAACCTCTGAAAGCAGGAGACCTAGTATTGAAACAGATGAGACCGACCAATACGGATGCGAGAGGTAAATTCAAACCCAACTGGGAAGGGCCGTATGTGGTTAAGAAGGTACTCTCCAAAGGCGCAGTGAAGATCATGGACATGGATGGTAATGAGTTCACCAATCCGATTAACCAAGATCATCTCAAACGCTACCACGTGTAAAAAAAAAAAGAGAAGAGCTTGTTAAGTCGAAAACCCGTAAGGGCGACTTAAGCAAAAGTTAAGGCAACGAGGGTTAGCTTATCGACCAGAAAACCTGTATAGGATGGTTGATAACAGGAATGAGTTCGTTCGAGATATGTACCAATTTTAAAGTTTTCAATTAATGCGATAATTAAATTTCATTAATGAAGTGCGTTATGCTCAACATATTGCATGTATGTTTGGAGTATGTTACATGATACATTTGTCGAAACATCCAGATAAACAAAGACATTTAAACGCCTAAGTGTGCAATTGCGAATATCATCCAATCGTAAAAAAAAAAAAAAAAAAAAAAGAAAAGAAAAGAAAAGGAAGCCTGTTAAGTCGAAAACCTGCAAGGGCGGCTTAAGCAAAAGTTAAGGTAGAAAGAAAAAAAAAAAAAAAAAGAAAAGAAAGTCTGTTAGGTCGAAAACCCGCAAGGGCGGCTTAAGCAAAAGTTGAGACAAAAAAAAAAAAAAGAAAGAGAAGAAGATTGCATTAATAATAACAATAAAAATGTAGACATATAATAATAATGGTGGCCAATACATGCATGATAATGAAAATCACATTTTCTTTATGATCTTCTTTTCTTGACAGGAAGTGGTCCCACGGTCTCAGAAGGGGCCAGCCAGCGGAAAGTTGCACTCTCACGCGCCTCACGGGTCGGTAAATCCTGGATCTCAGCTAGCCACAGCTTGTAACGATCATCTGTCTCTGTAGGAGCAAGACTGGCATAATTCAGCGTCACATGATGGGTATCTCTAGCCCAGCGAAGTCTGATGTGATCTGGCCAAGCAGCAGTATACTCCTCACAATGGGTAACACAAGATCGCTGAAGGATATCCTGCAGATGACCGTACTGACGGCAAAGGCGACTCGGAGAGTAGAATGTCACCCTGGTCTGCCCTAATAACTGCACACCATGTGCCCACATCTCTACAATCACGTGGGTAATCTTCCACCAGGGGCACACCCACCTAATCTGGTCATCAGTCCGGTGAGATAGCCAAGCGCCCCACTCATCAGCAGACATATCAGTATAGGAGTCAATGGAGAAGCCTCGTTCCCTGAGATTGGCCGGGTTGTATTTCTTGAAGTTCCCCCTCGGAATCTTAAGAATTGATAACTTCTCCAGCAACTAGATCTGCAGTTGATGGTAAGCAAGGGTTAGCGGCTCATTCGACTCAGAAATACACCAGATAATAAGGAATTTCACCTGGAGCAGTGTGAGGTGAGGGCCAATGTGGAGAACACCATTTGTCTTGGATGCATGCAAACTAATCAGTGTCTCAGCAAGTGCAAAAGGAGCTGGAGATGCTCCCACAGCCATCTGAGAGATAAGGGAGACAGCTCTGAAGGAGATAATCCCATCACTAGGACCACAGAAATACCGGCTCCCCAGTAACAGGCTGACCATGGAGGCCCAACTCATGTGGTCCCTAGGGGCATTGATACACCATCCTAATACGGAGTCCGAGCTCAATCCAGGAAAAGGAGATTTAGTAGCGACTAAAGCCTCCACCTCGGGATTGGGAAGCCCGAACAAACTCACCAAGGAGGAAATGCTTCCAAAAGTGAACTCGGGGACGGCAATGTACACTCCCTTATGGTAGGGGATATTCAAGATAGCACTGAACTCTTCATATAAGGGACAGAGCTCTTGGCATGAGAAGCGGAAAACGTTGTCCACTGGATCCCAGAAGCGATAACAGGCATTTAACAACTCGATGTTCCACGAGTGTTTGTAATAGGCCTTGAGATTCCATAACCCGAAAGGCTTCAATTTGAGCCAATCAGAGTCTTGTAATGATTCTAGGAAATTGTAAAAGCCTGGATAAAAAGAAGCAAAAAATTGAAGAAGAAAAGGAAGAGGAGTGAATTCCCAAATATCAATGAAACAAAAGCAAATTCAATAATATGAAAGGTGCAATTCACAATGTATCTAAAAAATCCAATACAAAAGAGCAAAAACTATGGAAACAACAAATAAGACAAGCAGGACGCTCCAACTAGCTCTCATCCTGCCCCTCATCCTCCTCCTCATCTTCAGACTCACTCTGATGTGTAGCCCGGTAGGAGTCAAAATCCGCCTGCAGACGAGCCATCCCAGCCTGCAGCCTAGCTATCTCGGCTCTCCCTCTCTCCACCTCTTGGTTCGCAGTACGGGCCTGGGCCACAGCAGAAGCAGCCTCCCTGGCCTGCTCTCGGAACATCTCGACTCGGGACTGCAGTTGACAACATAAAGTTAGCATCCATACATACATACATACACATTCATGCATTACATAAATTTTGATGCAGGAAATACAGGATACTTACCGCCCAAACGCCGTTCTCCTGGACTAAGAAGTCCCCTAGGCCCTTGTACCGGTAGGCTATCTCCTCCACATCAGCTCGCCGGACCTGAAAGAACATCAGAGATTAAAAAAAAAAAAAACAGAGAGACTTACATGGGTAGTGTCCTCCGGAAGGAACATAGCAGGCTCCTCACGAGGAATGCTCCAGGTCGTGTAGGCTTGGGTGCCATCCAACCCTATCAAAGTGAAGCCGGCCTTAAGCTCAGATATCAAGCGGCCCTCCACAACCCCACTAGCGCCGACGGCATGCGAAGCCGAAGCTGCGGCGCTGCCTGCATGGACAGGGTGGGTCCTATCCTGAACAGGAGTATCCTCTCCTCCTGTACCTGCATCAGTGCTCCCACCGGCCGGCCCACTGGGCTGAGAGGACCCAGTTCCCCGGCGCCTCTTAACCTGCAAAGAGAATATAAAGTCAAAAAAAAAAAAAAAAAAAGAGAATGAAATATGAATGAATACCTGACGAGGACGAGGAGGAGGAGCTGCTGGTGCGACACCCGCAGCGGGCAGTAAACACTGCTGGATATAAGCGGGGTAGTCTCCATCCACGGGGTCCACACTATACCCCTCTCCAAATATCTCAGGGTCTGCCGCAGGGTCCGCCAGATGTGGCCAGAAGAGTGCCTGCGGAAGCGGCGGGGGCACAAGTCGGCCAATCGGACCGTCGACGTGGTCAGAAAGGAAGAGACGATCGCCCAAGTACCACTCCTGGGACATAGGGCTCTCCATGACAAATCGACGGCGGTCGAAGCGTGCCGAGGACTGAACGAGGAGAGTGATGGCACCCAGATTCTCCCAAGGGTGGTGCCGGATCTGTAGAAGTGCAATAAAAGAAATATAGTACAGGTAAACAAAAATTATTCAAATTTTCTTACTAACGAATTTTGTTTACTTACCCTCCTCTAGGTCGGATCGAGCAGACTCTGCCGAACCTCCTCGATGTCACGGGCGGTACCTTGCCACCCCTGCGTCCAGCAACGCAGGACAGTCGGATGAACATCACCCTGGACATCCCTCAAATCAGGCGGCTCCAGCACGCGATGCTCAAAAGCCCAGATCTGTAGTTATAAAGAATAATTATAATACAAAAAAAAAAGGAGAGAGAGGCAATACCAGAAGGCCGAACCAGAATCCCAGAATCTCCTGCTGCTCTCCCCAGGCGCACAGGTCCAGCCCGTAATACAGCTGCCCTAACGCAGCCCGCGCCTAGTCCAAAGACAGGAAGGCAGCCAGGTCCACCAATGTCGGGAGCAGAGTCAAATTGCAGGTACTCTGTCCGGTCGGAAACAATGTGCAGGACAGGAGGACGAGCACGTAGGCCCTGGTGTACTGCTCCACGTCCTCCTCAGCCAAGACTGCGCGGGTGGCCCAATAAGCGTCCACCCGGGAGCACAAGATCTTCCCCTTTTCAGGGGTACAGCCAATCAACCTCCGGATATAAGTGTCCACCTGCTGGTGTCGGGTCAAGCTGCAGTTAAAGACAATAGGGGTCCCGCCGAACCCAAAACCTGTGATCGCCACGAAGTCCGACGGAGTGACAGTGAACTCCCCGATGGGCAGATGGAAGGTGTGGGTAGTGCAAACCCATCTCTCGCATAGGGCCGTCAGCACGGCATGTGTAGTCTGCGGTGTGCTCGTGGGCAAAGACAGGACGAAAGACTCTAGCCCTAGGAGCCTAACCCGAGCCCGCACGGGCTCTGGAAGTCGGTCCCACTAGACCCGGGGTAGGGAAAGATTCCCACTACCAGCAATCCTGTGTGCCTGCATTACGGGGAAGTACAACACACATGCATTCAGATTTTGCATTAAAAAAAAAAAACACCCCTGTTTTCTTGCTACAGTCGTACGACTGTTCATCATTTGCATGAACAGTCGCACGACTGTTCATATGCCTGCAGAAAAAATTTTCGCAATTCGTTTAATTTTCGCGATTTCTAACCTGTTTTTCCTAGTTTCTTGTTCCTATTGACTACAGGGGACTCCTAGCATGCATTCTACTCAATCAATTCAACCCAGAAAGTAGTAAATCATGCAAATCAGTTCCAAAAGTTCAAAAGGAAAAATATGGAAAAAACTCAAAATCAAGGCATAGGAATCGAATACCAACCTGTGTAACGGACAAATGGGAGTCCATTGCCAGCAGAATGGGGATCTCCATCCCGAATCGGATCCCGAAGTGGTCCATATAAAGAGGGTGCCCGTATCCTTGGGTGATCCCCACGAAAGCAATCTCATCCGGATTGTTGGGTTCCGGAACCGCGCTGTTCTGAATCTTCTTCAACTTCTTTCCCATTTTCTTCAACATTTTGGATGGCTTTTCGAGGTTTCGGATCGGTTTCAGAGAAAGGAGAGGAAAGGTTTTTTGTGAAAAATGAGAAAGTGGGAGAGAAAGGGGCGGAAACCGCCCCTTTTATTTTTGTCTGCCCGCGAAGTATAGTCGTACGACTGTACTTCGTCTACAGTCGTACGACTGTATTCAAAATTTGAATACAGTCGTGCGACTGTAGTGGAAAAAAAGGGGGGAAATTTATTTTATTTTATTTTATTTTCTTTTATTCCTATTTATTCCTTAAACCTATTCTCATTATCTAATGTGCAATAAATCCCTACAGGGGCATTTTAGTAATTTTGCAGGACTAATCCAGCGACGACTAATGTATTTCCATGACGGTCCGCCTCGCCCAAGGGGCACGAAATCCAAGAAAAACCATGAAAAATTCACTGTAAGTATAATTACACCAATCGCATTTTCAACGCGTCCCACCTGCCAAGCCACTCCGGGCCGTTACATTCACACAAAAATCATAGTCCCCCACGACTTTAAAAGGGAACCCAAATCCAATTTCAGTCTGTCGGGTGCGCCCAGCCGCACACGATCGTCATGCATTCATACAAAAATCATAGTCCCCCACGACCTTAAAAGGGAACCAAAAATCCTGTGTCAGTCCGTTGAGTGCGCCAGTCGAACACGACTATCACTTCCCATGTTCACAAATCCGGTCCCGCACGACTATAAAAGGCAACCATGGCACGCATTCCCGTATTTATTTTTGATCGAAGGGGCAAAAATTTTTGTTTCAAAATTATCGATCAAGGAACAAATACGTTCATCAAACATGCATCACATGCATTTTTAGGCTCGGTGTGACAAACCGTACACAGCCTTTTGACTCCAAAAGTCATTTCATTTCGGCGTCATCCTTGCGCGAAAGCCATCGTAGGGAACCGCCCGACTCCAAAAGTCATTTATACTCCCGGTGTCATCCTCATGCAAAAGGCATATGGACCACCTGACTACCAAAGTCACCTACGAAAACTAACCTTGCATATCCGTGATTTCGTGTTCTTGGTCGTGTACCTAAATCCGTTTCGAAAATCGGATTCCAGCTACACGAGGGGCAGCCTGTGAACACGAAATTTAAAAAAAAAAAAAAAAGAAAAGAAAAGAGGGGCCGTTGACCGTTGACCCACGACTGTAGTATACAGTCGTGGGAATTCATTACAGTCGTACGACTATAGTGTAAGTACAGTCGTACGACTGTACCTTCGGGGGACAGGTTCTTGCCCATACTTCTTTGACTTAAAAAGGAAGGGAAATCTTGAGCATTTAATGCTCAAGATTTCTGGGCTAGTAGGGTATAAAAGAAAAGGAAAAGCAGACTTTGAGGGACTTTTGGCTTTTTTGAACAAGAAATCAGAATTTTAGAGAGAGAAAGAGGGAGAAAAAGAAAGAAGAGAGAGGAGTAAAAGAGCTTACTTTCTTCTCACATTTTCTCCTTGATTTCTTGTTTTTAATCACTGAAACGAATTAGAAATCTTAGGTTAACTATCACACTAACAAACTAAATCATTTTGGACCAAAAACAAACACAAATCCGTGACTTTTCTGGAGTTATTTGGACATTCTTGCAACCATGACTTTTTGGGGAAAAAGTGCAAATTCACGTGGATTGGTGCGAAGCCAGGGGTCATTCCAGCTGTGGATCGTCACCAAGGAGGTAAACAACCTCTAACTCATCTCATTTTCCAGCTTTCTGGGTGATTTGATTGTGTTTGGTGCTTTTTCCTTCAAGTTTTTGCATTTTTATTTCTGGAAAAGTAAGAACAGTCGTACGACTGTTCTTGAAACAAGAACAGGGGCACGACTGTAAATACAGTCGTGCCAAATAGCCTATAGTCGTACGACTGTGCATACTTGTTCAATTTCAGGGTTTTGTTTTAGGGTTTTTTTTAGCGATTTCTGCCCAGGCCAAGACTACAGTCGCACGACTGTAGTATACAGTCGTACGACTGTAGTTCTCGGCCAGGGACAGAAATCCCTAAAAAATCCCTAAAATCCAAATAAAATTCCAAAAATTCGAAAAATTTCATAAAAATCAGAAAATTCCAGAAAATCAGAAAAATTGGAAAACCCTCAAAAATCAACAAAATAAATTTTTGTTGTGCGCATCACGACCTTAGATTTATTTTTCGGCAAATTTGCATTTAGAACAATTCAACGATGGAGACCCAGTTCTCCCGAAAACCGACCCACTTTTGCATGATAAATTATAATAAACCAGAAAAATTGTTTTCAAAAAACGATTTTCTCACAAAACCAAAAATACAGGGACGTTTCAAAATGGTTTTCCAGGTCTAACCGGACCGGCCGACCGGGCCGACCCGGTTACCCCCAATTGCATGACCCCGAATCCTGATTTCCTAGTTCTGTCTACTTGAGTCCTATTTATGGTGTGCCGTATAAATTGTGCTAACCTTTGTTTTGCAGCTTTTATTCTATTTTAATTTTCTTTTTATTTGTATTTAATAGAATTAAATCGTGTATTTAGGCGGTTGTAATTTTTCTAGATTCTCGTGTATATAGGCGGTTGTATCAGTGAGGCGAGAGTTTTATTTTTATTTCAATTTGGTTGTAAGCTTTTAAATATTTATTTTCTTTACTTTATATTTTTTGTATTATTATCCTGTATGCGCGCTGCGTGTATTCTTTTAATGAAAATAAATCTTTAGCTACTTAAAGTGTCGTAACTAGAACATTGACAATAATATTTAAATTAGACACGAAATAAAGGACTTGTCCGGACCCGAATCTCTGAAAAGTGTGGCAGTTCCCACTTTGGTTCAGCTACACTGTAATTTCCCGGTTGAGCTGAGCCGGGTGGCGACTCCTATACTTTTTATCGAGATTTAGGTCTCGATTCTTTTTCGAAATAATCCGCTTTTCCAAAAAATGAATTTCCAAATCAAAAACCCCACGCGAGGGAGGGTCCCGCCCGAAATCGAGGCGCCCCTTCCGAAAGGGAGTCCCGCATCCCGTCGAAAACGCGTCGTCCGCTCACAGCCGCACACTTATCAGTAACATTCTTCAAGAGGCCAATGATATCGTCTCAGTGAATCACTGAGTGACATTCCCTTCTGCATATCCATAGTACTGCCATGTTCACTAACACACCCGAACGTACCCATACTTGGCACCCTTTTACAGGCCCGTTAGGCGTACACCAAAGTATGCCACTTCACATGCAGCACCATCATATGGTCCGGTCAAAGGACTTATACAAGTACTACGCGAGAATCATTTGTGATACTATACATATAACACAAGACATATAATAAATAGATTAATGCCTTTATTTCCTTGACACAAATTGTATAATACATAAAGGTTACATTAATGTACAAATGTATTATACAAACACAAGGACCAATGCCTCAGGACTAGGGCATTTCCAACAATTATATGTTTATACACTTATTATACATTGTTATACAATGCTTATACATTATTATACACTGTTTTATACACTTCTTATGCACTGCTTATACACCATTTATACACTTCTTATACACTGTTATACACTTCTTATACACTGCTTATACATTGTTATACACTATTATACATTTATTATACACTGCTTATACACCATTTATTCAATTCTTATACATTGTTATAGATTCTTATACACTTATTCTACATTGTTATACACTGTTTATATACTTCTTATATATTGTTATACACTGTTATACACTTCTTATATAGTGTTATATATTGTTTATACACTGTTTATACACTTATTATACACTGTTTATACACTTATTATACACTGCTTATACACCATTTATACACTTCTTATACATTGTTATACACTTCTTATATATTGTTATACACTTCTTATACACTATTTATACACTTCTTATACACTGTTATACATTGTTTATACACTACATATACACTGTTATACATTGTTATACACTTCTTATACAATGTTATATGTTTATACAATTATTATACATTGTTTATACACTGTTTATTCATTGTTTATAAACTTTTTATACACTGTTTATACATTGTTTATACACTGTTATATATTGTTTATACACTGTTTATACACTATTATACATTGTTATACACTATTTATACACTTCTTATACACTGTTTATACATTGTTTATACACTTCTTATACACTGTTATACATTCTTATACGCTGTTTATACACTTCTTATGCATTGTTATACGCTTCTTATATATTATTATACATTGTTCATACACTGTTATACATTGTTATACACTGTTTATATATTGTTTATACATTGCTTATACACTTCTTATACATTGTTATACATTGTTATAAACTTTTTATATATTGTTATGCATTGTTTATACACTGTTTATACATTATTTATACACTGTTTATATACTTCTTATACACTGTTATACAATATTTATACATTGTTTATACATTGTTATACACTGTTATACACTATTTATACACTGCTTATACATTATTATACACTGTTTATACATTGTCATATACTTCTTATACATTTATATATTGTTATGCATTGTTTGTACACTGTTTATACATTGTTTATACACTGTTTATACACTTTTTATACACTGTTTATACACTGTTTATACATTGTTTATACACTATTATACATTGTTGTACACTGTTTATACACTTCTTATACATTGTTATACATTATTATACACTTCTTATATTTTATTATACATTGTTTATACATCGCTTATACACTTTATACATTGTTTATACACTTTTTATACACTGTTTATACACTGTTTATACATTGTTATACATTGTTTATACACTTCTTATACATTGTTATAGATTGTTATACCTTATATATTATTATACATGGTTTATACACTGTTATACATTGTTATACACTTAGTATACATTGTTATACTCTCTTTATACACTGCTTATACATTATTATACACTATTTATACATTAAGATACACTATTACATTGATTATACCTTAATTATACCTTAAGATACACTATTCTAGTGATTATGCCTTAGTTATTCCTAATTTACACCCTAAGATACATTATTATATTGATTATACCTTACTTATACATTAATTATACCTTAAGATACACTATTACAGTGATTATGCCTTTGTTATACCTTAATTATACCTTAAGATACACTATTACAGTGATTATACCTTAGTTATACCTTAAGATACACTATTACAGTGATTGTACCTTAGTTATACCTTAATTATACCTTAAGATACGTTATTACATTGATTATACCTTAGTTATACCTTAATTATACCTTACTTATACCTTAAGATATAGTATTACATTGATTATACCTTAGTTATACCTTAATTATACCTTAAGATATGCTATTCTAGTGATTATACCTTATTTATACCATATTTATACCCTAAGATACATTATTATATTGACTATACTTTTGTTATACCTTAATTATACCTTAAGACATACTATTACAGTGATTATACCTTAGTTATACCTTAATTATACCTTAAGATACACTATTACATTGATTATACATTAGTTATACCTTAATTATACATTAAGATACACTATTACAATGTTTATACCTTAGTTATACCTTAAGATACAACGGCATAATTAGTTATACTTTAGTGAAAAAAATATGTCAGAAAAAGTATATACATATGGACTTTGTTTCGAAGATTAAAAAAAAACAAAAAAAACTTTCTAAAGTCGCATGACAAAAAAATAAACAGATTGAGAGATAAATACAAAATTAGATTAAAAATTATAAAAAGAAGAGAGAGAAACGTGGACAAAATAGAGAAGGTATTTTGGAGATTTTTGATTTTTGTTTTGTTGTTTATTTGTGGATAAGTCACGTAAAAAAGAAATGTTTGTTTTAGGTATTTTTGAAATTTTGGAAAGTTTTATATGTATTTATGCAAACTTTTGCTTTGTATGTAAAAAATTTATATAGTGCCAAAAGGTAAGTGTTTATGTAAAAAGCCCTTTCATTAATAACATAATTCATTATTAATTATAATATGGGAAAAACATGTTAAGCCCTTTATTAAAACTCGTAATTTTTCTGTGTAGTAACCAATGGCTACGAATAATACTTTATCACTGCGATCTTTCCTGGAATGGAACAAGCTTTCTGGCCCTAACTTTTGGGACAGGTCTATGAACTTGAGGAAATTTCTAAGACAAGAGTCTAAAGAGTATATGCTAGAAAAGCCTTTACTAGCTGTGCCAACGGGAAGTAATCCACCGGCTGCCCAGCTGGAGGAATACATGGCACATGTAAAGGATAACCGGGATGTGACATACCTGATGTTGGCATGTATGGTTCCTGAATTGCAAAAGCAGTTCATGGATCATCAGGCCTTTGCTATGATGACAACTCTTAACGAGATGTTTTATGAGCAAGCTTATCAGGAAAGGTACCTGATCAACAAGGCATTCCGCAGCTGTAAGATGGGGGCTGAGACATCTGTGAGTGCACATGTGCTCAATATGAAGGGCTATCTGGATAATTTAGCCCGTCTCAGAACGCCTATCTCATTGGGGCTGGCGGTTAACACGATCCTGGCTTCCTTACCGAATTCTTATGATCAATTCATCCTGAACTTTTACAAGCAAGGGATGGATCATACTATTAGTGAGCTGCATTGGATGCTTCAGCTCGCTGAACTGTCGATCAAGAAGACTGCACCGGTACTTAAGGTTAACAAGGGGAAACCTCCTCTTACTAAAGGCAAGGCAAAGGCCAAGGCCAAGGCTAAGGAAGCCAAGGCTAAAAAGGCTAAAGCCTAGCCTAAGGCCCATTCCAAGGATGTCTGCTTCGGTTGTAAGCAGATTGGACATTGGTAAAGATCGTGTCCCAAGCTTTTGGGAGAGAAAAGGAAGACACAGGGCTTGTCTTCATCAGGTATGTATGTCATAGACATTAACCTCTGTTTCAACATCTTATTTATTGGATACTAGATGTGGTTCTCACATTTGTTATAATGTGCAGGGACTTAAGAACAGGAGATTACTGGGATCGGGACAAGTGGACTTGCAGGTCTGAAATGGAGCAAGAGTTGCTGCCATAGAGATCAGCAGGACCAGCTTATGATGCCTAGTAGATTAGTTTTGTTACTGAGACTATGTTATTTTGCACCTATTTTGTACAGGAATATTATTTCTGTTTCAGTTTTGGATATTTCTGGATGTACATTTACTATTGGTAATAGTAAAAAGGGTTTATCTAGAAAATAATTATTTTATGGAGTAGCTCTGTTAAATAATGTCTTTTAATATCCTAGTTTTAAATGAAACTAATCATGTCTATAATATACATACTGAAAAGGATTAAGCTTAACAAACTTAATCCAGTTTACCTTGGCATTGTCATTTAAGCCATATAAACAAGAAGTGCATAGCTAGGCTTCGTAAAGTTTGAATCCTAGGATCACTTGACATGGAGTCACTTGATATATGTGCATCTCGTTTACGAGGTAAAATGACTAATGCTCCTTTTAGCAAGTAGGCTGAAAGGGCCGCTAGCTTACTAGACCTAATACATTTAGATGTATGTCGACCTATGAGCAAAGCAACCAGGGGTGAACATCTATACTTTGTTTCCTTCACAGACAATTTCATCAGATATGGCTATGCCTATTTAATGAAATATAAGTCTGAGACCCTTGATAGGTTCGAGGGATTAAGGAACGAAGTACAAAACCAACTAGGCAGAAATATCAAAGCCCTTCGGTCAGACCAAGATGGCAAACATATAAGCCTAGAGTGAGACTCATTTTGAGTGGGCATGGAATAGTTCCATTGCTCACTCCTCCAGGAACACCACAATGGAATGGGGTGTCCGAATGGAGGAATAAGACCCTGTTGGACATGGTCCACTCAAATGATGAGTCATGACTCTCTCCCAATAAGTTTTTAAAGATATGCTCTTAAGACAATGGCTCTCATCTTCAATTATACTCTGACTAAGGCTATGGAAAAGACCCCATTTGGAATATGGATAGGCAGGGCGCTCAATGTGTCTTTACTACGGATTTGGGGTTGTTATGCACAAGTCAAGAAATTGACTGTGAGCAAAACTAGAACCCAAAACTGACTAATGCCTGTTTGTGAGCTACCCTAGGGAAACCAAAGGGTATTACTTCTACAACCCCACTGAGAACAAGGTGTTCATGGCACGAAAGGGGGTCTTTCTAGAAAAAGGGTTTATTTCCAAGAAAGACAGTGGGAGTGATGTTGAACTTCAAAGCTCAAAAACTCTTGAAAAGGATAACTCGAAAACCAGGGTGAAGCTTCCAAAGGTGGAAGCACCAGCCCAGGTCACACAAAGACCAAAAAAGGTCTGGTAGGGATCGTTAGGAACATGAGAAACATGGGTTTCTCATTTCTGATTATTATGCTCTTTTTGTCTCGGACGAAGAGGAGCTCAAAACCTACTAGTAGGCTATAGCCTGCCCACTGTCTGCCATGGTGGCAGATATGTAATCTATGTATGATAATCAGGTTTGGAACTTGGTTGATCCACCTCCGAGTGCTAAGGTAATAGGTTGCAAGTGGTGCTATAAGATATAGACCGACAATACCTTTAAAGGGGTGTATAAGAGGTTTAGTGGGAGCATAGTAACTTTCCTAGTATTATATATGGATGGCATCCTTCTGATTGGAAGCGACATACCAACACTACAAGGGTAATGTAATGGTTGAGTAAGTGCTTCGCAATGAAGGACTTAAGCGAAGCTGAGATGATCCTAGGGATCAGGATCTATAGGGGTAGATCCAATCGGCTTCTAGGCCTAAGTCAGGCCAAGTACATAGACATAGTTCTGAAAAGATTCAGTATGGACCAGGCTAAGAAAGGTTTCTTGCCAATGGGTCATGGGCTGAAACTTAGCAAGAAGAATTGTCCTAAGACAAGGTAGGACAGAGAGAACATGAAATGGTTTTATATGCTTCGGCTATAGGATCAATCATGTACTCCATGCTACGTACGAGACTTGATGTCGCCTTTGCACTAAGTATGATGAGCTGGATCCCGGGTGGATCACTGGTAGGCTATCAAAGCAATCCTGAAGTACCTTAACTGGACTAAGGATAGCTTCTTGGTGTGTGCAGGTCAGGAAGAGCTGTCAGTTACTGGGTACATTGATAGAAGCTTCTAGACCGACCAGGATGAATATCAGATGCAGTATGGGTATGTATTCATGCTAAATGGTGGTGCTGTTGTTGGAGAGGCTCCAAGTAACCGACCATCGCAGTTTCTATCACAGGAACTAAGTACATTGCAGTGTGTGAAGTAGCTAGGGAAGCTGTGTGGATCTAGAAGTTTATCATGAAACTGGGGGTAGTATCAACTATCCAGGAACTGGTTGATATCTTCGGTGACAACAATGGGGCTATTGCACAAGCTAAGTGCCCCAGTCACACATAAACACGAAGCACGTACTTAGGGAGTTTCACCTATTGCGAGAAATCGCTGAGGGGGTGCCATCTCATTACAAAGAGTGGACACCAAAGATAATGTCGCAGATCTTTTGACCAACACGCTTGGCTATGCCTATGCATGAAGGTTATAATAGATCTATAGGGATTAGACCCATGCCTAGTAGGAACTAGTGCAAGTGGGAGATTGTTGGAAATGCCCTAGTCCCGAGGCATTGGTCCTTGTGTTTGTATAATACATTTGTACATTAATGTGAACTTTATGTATTATACAATTTGTGTCAAGAGATAAAGGCATTAATCTATTTATTATATGTCTTGTGCTATATTTTAAATAGAGTATCCAATGGACATATCCATATCCATGTTGTCAAGTGTCATGCACTTGGCAGTAAGACTATGGATAGGGAAAATGATATGGCCATAAAATCATCTGTAGTCTGTTCCAATCATAGGAATGAATGGAACTAAAGACTATCATTAGCCTGGTTATATGGCAGTGTCTTACTGGTCATAGAACATGGGATGTCAACCAGGTTAATGGGTACATGCAAAAAGGGCATGGTACTAGATCGATCCACTTAATGGGAATCTACATGGTCTAGTATCACAAATGATTCTCGTGTAGTAATTGTATAAGTCCTTTGACCAGACCATATGATGGTGCTACATGTGAGGTGGCACACTTTGGTGTATAGCTGACGGGCCTGTAAAAGGGTGCCAAGTATGGGTATGTTCGGGTGTGTCAGTGAGCATGGCAGTGCTATGGATATGCAGAAGGGAATGAATCTTGTTTGCGAGCATCAGTTCATTCAAGATCAAGTAAATGTCTGGACAGATATAAAGGGTGATCAACCATGCCTCTGTGTTGGACACCGATATCAGTGACATGGGACATACAAGTTCAAACTACAGGGTTACGTTGATAGTTTGACTGCTATCTCCATCTTAATTGGGGACTGCAGTGGCTTGCTAGAGCCCACTTGTAGTCTGTGGACCTTGGTCCACTGCCAACATAAAGACGGGCCCATCAGATCGTACACATTGAACGTCTGGACTTTAACTAGTCGGATTAAGTGTGTACTTGGAGAATACATGTTTGAAGAGAGAGAGATTTATTAATTACATTATATAGATCAATTGGATTGATCAAAATGATATAAGTAATATTTATTTCGGCATTCTCTTAATTAATTCAATGAATTAATTTATGGGATTATTTCCTTGGTGGAAATATTTTTACATGTATAGGTTTACATGTATCTCATTTTATGTGTGTGTCTAATTTAATCCATTGATTAAATTAATAGGTCAAATGAATTTTAATTTAAATGTATGTAATATATTATATGGTATAATATATATATGTATACATGTTAAACTAAAGTTGTATTTGAAATTAATTCAATCAATGGGATTAAAATTTAGGCTTGGACTTTAAAAGAATAAAATCTACATTAAGTGGGATTGAGTTGGCCGAAATTTTCATGCATTTGGGCAAAGAATGATGAGTCATTTTGTTGGACAAAATATGATGATGAATAAGGTGAGTCATGGATGACTTTTGGTTGCAAAGTTGGACTTTGCATCCTTTGATGTTTTTGGTCATTATGATGGTAAGAATGATGAAAATAAATATCCCATGCATTGATCACTCTTGGCCGGATTATGGAGGGATGGAATGAGTCATCTTTTTGACTTTGAGTAGGAAAGTCTTTAAGAGAGAGAAGAAGAAAGGGTGATGGTCATTGGTGATGGTGAGTCACCATGATGAGTCATTGGTATTATTTTAATGCAAAGTTGGACTTTGCTTTTTAATGCATCATTACCTTTCTTTGATTGATATCTTGATGACTCATTCACTCCATTTTTTTTGCCATGATTTTTACATTCTTTTGGAAGAATGTTTTGCCCACTTTTGCTTTTATTTTCTTTTGGAAAGAAAATGGGTGAGAAAAAGAGAAATTGCCTTATTTGTTTTGGAAAGAAATATATTGGATAGCCATAATATCCAAGCTTGGCTGCCACTTTTCTTCTCTCTTTCTCCCTCTCTTTGAAATTGTCTGGGTCGCTAGCACGGGTTTCGGTCCGAGAGCCGTTCATGTACGTGACGTTGGAGGGAGTCTGCTTTGATTCCTGCAGTCCTCATCCGTCTCTTAGAGAGACTTTGTGGTGACTTTTTCTAACTCTCTCTCTTTATGCTTTAAGTTTTTGATTTCCACATCTTATGCTTCTGGGACTGGATTTGAGGAAATTGATGCAGATTTCCGCTTTTATTGGTCGGTTTCCTGTGACGAATCCCAACACTATAGAGGGTGACATTGCCATGCCTGTTGCAGGACACCAATATCACTAGCAGAGGACATATAAGATACTATAGGGTTTATGCCTTGTATGATATTGATGTCTTCGTTTTATTTGTGTAGCTGCTATGGTTTGCTAGAACCCATAACCAGTTTGTGGGCTTCAAGGTTTTGGGCCCGCTGTCAATATAAGACGAACTCACATGATCTCACACAAAGATGTCTGAACAGAATTGTTATGGACTTAGTATATATTGGTTATATATTATATGGAGCTTTATATTAATTGTATTTGTAGACTTTTTGGTAAAGTCAAATTAATACAATTAATTTTGGGAGAAGTTATATTTCAACCTATTGTTTTAATTACACGATGTAATTAATTGGGTGAAACAATCTCTTAATAAAATATATGCAATAAATTTATTAAGAGAAATGGATTAATTAAATTGATGATGAGTTAATTTTAATTAATTGAGTTTAATTTATAGAATTGAATTTTATCATATGGTTGTGATTTAATTCAATTTGAATTAAAATAAACTAATTGAATTAAAATAACACATGGTCCTAAATTTAATTAAACCCTAATTTTATATAAGGGGTATAAAAAGATATTTTCTCTCCTTCCCCTCTAACCTAATTTTAAGCCACCAAACTCTAAAAGGGAGGTGGGGAATTCGGCCACTAGGGGATTAGTGGGTAGAGGCTCCGTTCGTCCGATCACTAGCACGAGTTTTATTCGTACGACATCTGTGTGTGTGAGGGTGGAGGAACTTCACATAAACGCAAGTTCTGAATATTCAATTTCATTGTGCGAGGACAGCATAGGTATGGAATTGAAACTTCATTCTTGTTATTTTTTGTTGTATTCCATAATCAAATCGATTTGTTCCTGGAACGGATTCGAGTGAGAGATGAAATTGCTTCCGCTGCGATTGTAAAATTTTGTTTAGCGCTGGGAGAATCCCAACAACAAATTCATACCTGAAAAAATTTTAATCCACGTAACAAAATATTGGACAATATAAAATCCAACAAATAAGCTACTGTTACAAATTGTTAAACAAATTTACACACGCGAACAAATCAACAATCATTTTTGCTAATCGAAGGCGATAACGTACTACTAACAGGACAAAAACTTTTGATGGACCGCAAATGGTTTCTTTGAGACCCCAAATTGTGAAAACATTGTATAATAACTTCATTTTCAATGGTAATAAAAACCACCTTTTAAGGAAACACAATAAACAATCCGAGAGTAAGTCATCTCCTGTCCGGTTGTGAAAATCAATCTTGACAATATTCATTGTGGAAAAACCTCTATCATTAGCAGTTGTTCTAACAGGGACCAATGCCAACTTGATAAGTCGATACACTGAAGGAAACTAAATGTGATAGTTCTTTTCCACCATCTTCTTTGCAAGACCTTGAACATCATGAAGATTTAAGAATGCTTCATTTCATTTCACATTAGAAATGTAGTTGTGAAGTTCATGGTTAAGCTCCATTAGCTCAGAACTAGAGAAATCTGCTAAAGTATAACCCAGCAAGATATAATAGTTGCTTATAATAAAAATTAGCCAAAGATTTTGAAGGATCAAGACACATCATGTACTTAAGTAAATATGTGTTTGACTCGGTGAAATGATTGTCCAATTCTAGAGCAACAAGATCAATGACCAACCATTATATGAATAAAAACAATTTAGAATATAAACAACTTAAAGACCAATGTCGTATGTATCAATTAGTATAAATTCAAGGAGATTAAGCACCTTTATAAAGATTTTGGAACAAAAATGGTGAAAATGAGTCTTTGGTTCTCCATTAAGAAGCTGTCTACCACAACTGGAACAATATCCTCCATATTAAACATTCCAAATTTTTACCCTACACAAATCTCAGTGACTTCTTTCAACACATCAATCATACGAATAGCACATCCTATGTCTTGATCTTTAGCTTGTATTGAAAGAGCATTTGTCATTCCCAAAATATTTAACATCAACTTTCCAACAAATACAAAATCAAAAGTGTACATCTTGTTAACCAAACTCCCAGCAGTATATTGAATTTTTGTAGTCTCGCCATCCTTGTCTAATGCGAGAAGCACTTCTCCAATTAAATTCCATCTATCAAAAAGCCGGATTAATGTTTTATAGTGAGAACCCCAACGTGTATCACCTAGTTGAGCTAAGCTTATTTCTTAATTCTTACCTCTTCTAGTTGAAATCTCACCCATTTCTTTTTTGTTGACAACTTCATCATGGTGTAGTTGACAAAGAGCATCCTTCCTTTTACATGAAGCTCCAACCGCATTCACAATCATTGATAAATGCTCAATGAATTAACCTACAACATCTTTTTCCTATGAAGTAGACCAACAACTAACTGAAGTTGGTGTGGATATAATGTACATGCTTGTTCTCATTTAGAATGAGTCTTTTCAAGCCATGAAGTTCCCCATGCATATTAGAAGCCCCATCATAACCTTGACCTCTTAATCTTGCAATTGATAATCCATTCTTCATAAAGAAGTTATCAATGGCTTGTTTTAGACACTTTGCAAAAGTCTCAGTAACATGAACCACTCCAAGACACCGTTCCATAATTCCTTCTTTATCATTCATAATTCTCAAAACCACAGGCATTTTCTCCTTTATTGAACTATCATGGGCTTCATCAATCAAAAGAGAGAAAAACATGTCTCCTATCTCATTTAATATAACTTTTCTCATTTCAATTACATAACTTTCAATAATATCTCTTTGAATCATAGGGGAAGTCAATTGATTTTTTTAGGAGCATTGGCTTGCATTACCTTCCTTATATCTTTATACCAATCACAATACCAACTAATAAGTTCAAGAAAATGACCTTGATGCACTAAATCTGGGGACTTATATGTTCTTGGAAAGCCAACCCGTCATCTAAAAGATATCAAGCGATACATACAACTGTTGTTAACCAGGTACGATACTCATCTTCCATAACAACACTTTTTGATGACAAGGCATGATCAATATTCTCTTTTTAATTTCGATATTGATCAACCTTAACTCTATAGTAGGTGTGTAGGCTACCGTTACCTTCTTCATGATCAATAAAGTTTTGTATAACATGTTTCCAGTTATCATATCCAACTTCTATAAAAGCATTTTCCCCCACTTTTATTGCTATCCGTAAACAAATAACAATATGAACAATACACTTTATCTTTAGATACACTATACTCTAGCCAATCATAATTCTTAAACTAAGTACTTTGAAACCTCTTCTTTTTTTTTTCCAAAATAAGTCTATGGAAATTCATGTCCAATAGGTTGACTAGGGCCTTTAGCTAAATATTTCCTCCTTAATGAATTTCGAATTTCAAAGGGATAACTATCAATTAGTTTTCGCAATCGTGGATCACCAATAATATCATCATCTACAGCTTCTTTCTGAATAAATGCTCTTTTTTTACTATCTCTATCAATAGGTGTTGCATTGCTATTTGATGAAGGTTCGGGATTTGATATCAAATTTTTCTTAATCTTAGTTCTAGTAACAAAATTGTCCATGTCTTTAAATCCTAAAAAGCAACACAATCATATTACTAAATATAAATTTAAAATTATAATCTACCAATTTTAATTCAAATTATAACACAACTCAATTAATTCAATAAGTAACTTTCCTCATTGAACAATTAACTCAATTTCAATTCAAATTACAACAGAATTAACTAAATTCAAGTGTCAATTCATCAAATTATCGACAAATTCAAAAAATTCAAGTGTCAATTCATCAAATTAAACAAATAAATATTATACCTAAGTTACAAAACCTAATTCATCAAATTATCAAATTCACCCACAATAATGTAATAAATGATTCATATAATAATAATAATAATAATACACTAACAACATAGCAATTTTTAATTAATCTGATTTTAAGCTAAAGTTAATTTCTCATATTCAATTTATTGTAAATCAATGAATGAGAAATTGGGAATTGAAAGAAACTAACGTCAATTAAGAAAACAAAGGAAGGAAGATGACGGACGGAGACAACAAACGGGGCGGAACGGTGACGACGATGCAGATTGGTGGAGGCACGGTGTGGAGGTGGAGGCATCAAGTTTGTGCTGAAGTCACTGGCAATTGGGTGCAAAAATGTTTAAGAGGAGAGGGAGAGGAGATGAATGCAGACTTTTAATTTTTTTTAACTCAAATGTTTAAGAGGAGAGGGAGAGGAGATGAATGAAGACTTTTAATTTTTTTTAACTCATCAGGGCAAAATGAAGTCGTTTTGCCCTGATGGTGGTTTTTTTTTTTTTTAATTTTAAAAAAAGAGACGAAGCCTATCTCCTTTATAGGTTTGGGGGCGTATAACTCCCCCTAAACCTGTTAAAAGTTACAAGGGTAGCCACCAACCAAACACCCCTACTTTGGGTGTTTCTTGGCGATTGGTGGGGCAAGGGCCCCCCTCCCTCCCCTGCCTAACCAATATAGGAATACACAATACAAGAAAATAGTATAGGTAACAATTTGCTCTCACTTTTTATTACTAAGGTATCACTATTGTTTGAGTACAACAAAAATAAGATACACCTTGTGATATCAAGGCATCACCTTGTTACCTTCTGGTACTAAGGTATCACTATTGTTTTGAGTAAGAATGTACCAACCAAAATAATATACACCTTGTGATATCAAGGCATCACCTTGTAAAATACCAAATATAACCAGTGTTTCGAGTAATCAGTTTGCAAAATAATGAGATTTTTGGTATTTAAAAGAATTGATTTTATTATCTTGTTGCCTAATATAATTATAAAATCAACAATTTATTACTTTATTGCGTTATATGCTTTTTCACCTAATTTATCAAATTTAAGATAATTGATTTTGCTTTAATTTCCTTGTTTAGTTTTCATATTTTAGGAATGCTGATCGATTTGAAGATGTTTTGTTTTGGAAGGAAACCACGATCAAAGTGTGGAAAAAAATCATGATTGCTTGCAAGAGAGAATAAGATATTTTTTGGTTTAGAAAGAACCACGATTGAATGCGAGAGGGAGAAATAATATGGTATTTGAGAAATTTATTCATATGGTAATGTTTGGTTCACGAAATGAAATGGAATGTGATGAGAACACAATAGTTATTCCATGGAATGGAATAATCCTAATCCAATATTTGTTACAATACTAGAATAATATATATAATATACCATAATAAAATGAAAAAACAAAGAAAACTGGGTGAAGTCGGGTTAAAAAACAAAAAGAGGAATCAAACAACAAACGAAGAAAGACACACAAACAAATAAGAAACAAAAAAATGAAAAAAAATAGAAAAACACGGAAACACACGGAAGAAAACAAATGAACATAGAACATAAAGGAAAATTGGAGAAAGTTCGATAAAAATTAATATGAAAAAATATAATATATAGTAAAATATGAAATATATCTTCTTTGGTTCTACAAAGAATAGTTATTACTTACTTTGTGACATGACTATTCCATAGAATAGCTATTTCGTGATCAAATATTTACCCAAATATTGAAATAGCTATTCCACATAGATAACTATTCTATTCACTCTCTGTTCCATGAACTAAACATAGCAATATGATATTTCGTATTTTAGAAATGTGAAAATCCCTTATTTTTGGAATTGATTTTACAAAAATTTAATATTGTACAATGAATGAGGTTTGGAAAACATGGGATAATTCTTCAAATTGTTGACTTTTACTAAAAAGCATTTATCTTTTTTTGCTCAAATACATTTGATCATCAAAAATCACTCACGTAATTAGTTTAATTTCTAAATTCCATAATAATATATCAACTTTAAAGTCATTAAGAAAATTAACAATATATTAATCATAAACGTTAACACACTTGTATACTTTTACCCATTATATTTATATCATTATATTCAACTAATACTAATGTATTGTAAATATACCACTACTATATAATAAACACACTTAAAAAGTTATATTGAAAATACAATAAATGGAGATCAGAGATAAAGGAATCGGGTTACCTCTTGTAGTGCAGATTCCAATATGGTAGTTGCAATGGAAATGACAACTAACCGCAATCATGTATCACTGGTCATGCGTGGATCCTGCACTAACGTATTTGGGAGGAAGAATGACTAAGCCAAGAACTAAAGTGACTAGAGAGGATTTGGGAGGCAAGAGCTCTCTTTTGTTTGATGTATTGATCTCTTCACAAAATCGATCATAATGTTCTATTTATACTAGCTAAATTAGGTCTTAACCTAATTTAGCTGGATCAGGCTTGTATTGTATCGATGAACCATTGTAAGCACCAGAATTTTACTAAAAAAAAAAGTATAGTCATACGACTTTAACTACAATCGTACGACTGTAATTAAACTATAGTCGTACGACTATAGATCGTGGCAGGTGAGTCAACCTACACCCTAAAAGTTGAGAAAACAAAAAAGAAAAGAAATATGGGGGACAGAAGGAAAGAAAAAAAAAGAGAAAAGAGAGAAAAGGGAAAGAAGAAAAGAAACAAAGAAGAGGAAGGGAAGAACTGATCATCAAAAACCCTTGCATTTGGAGGTTTTGGACCCAAAAGCTCTCAAACCCTAACTCAAGGAGAAAAGTCCGGATTTTAGTGGATTGGAGCGACGCCAGGGGTCAATCCTACGGTGGACGCATGCCAAAGAGGTAAACACTTCTTTTCCCCTCTCTTTTACAAGCTTTCTGGGTGATCGGTGTGGTTTTGTGCCATTTTTATCCATTTTTCTGCATTTCCGTTTCTGGAGATGAACAGTCGTACGACTGTAGTTACAGTCGTACGAGTGTTCTTGTAGTTACAGTCGTACGAGTGTTCTTGGTTTTGTGCCATTTTTTATCCATTTTTCTTTCCAGTTTTCTTCAAATAAGATTTTGGCGAAATCCTGAGTCTGGGTCGATTACAGTCGCACGTACGACTGTAGTTATAGTCGAACAATTGTAACGTGATTTCCAGAATCAGAATTTCTATTTTTATTGCCAAAAATTTCCAAAAATCCCTAAAAATTCAAAAAACCCCAAAAATCATCAAAATGAATTTTGTTGTGTGCATTCACGACCCTAGATTCAATTTTCAGTAAAATTGCATTTAGAACAATGCCACGACGGAGACCCAATTCTGCCGAAAACCGACCCATCTCACATGTAAAAAATGCATGCAAACTGGAAAAATTGTTTTCAAAGTGATTTTCCCACAAAAACAAAAATACAGGGACGTTTCAAAATGTTTTCCAGGTCTAACCGGGCCGGCTAGCCGAGCCAACCCTGTTATCCCCTAAATGCATGCCCCCAATTTCTAAATTCCCCATTCTGTCCTATTTGAGTCCTATTTGTGGCGTGCTATATATATTATGCTAACCCTCCGTTTTGCAGCTTTTTATTTTTATTTTCTATGTATTTAATAGAATTAATACGTCTATCCTAGGCGATTGTATTTCTCTAGATAAATCATGTATTCTAGGCACTTGTAAAGTGAGCCGAGAGTTTTTATTTTTTATTCGACCGGGTTGTAATAATTTACTCATTTATTATTTTGTTTAACCTATATGCGCAATGTATGCCTATTTAAAGCAATAAAATTGACTTTAGAGTTTGAAATACCATCTTTGAACATTGATCAATATTTATTTTAATTAGACACGAAATAAGGGACTTGTCCAGACCCGAATCTCTAGATAGTGTAGCGGCCATCCGTCCGGTTCAGCTACATTATAAATTTCCCGGTTGAGCTGAGCCGGGTGGTGAATCCTACAATATTCATCGAGACTTAGGTCTCGGTTCTTTTATGCATTAATTCCATTTATTTTTCAAAACCGATTTTCCATTTATAAAACCCCCACGCGAGGGAGGGGCCCGCCCGAGATCGAGGCGCCCCTTCCGAAAGGGAGTCTTGCATTTCATTTAAAATGTCGTCCGCTCACAGTGGCGACTCTGCTGGGGATTTCTTAAAAAGTTTTCTTAAAAACTTAAAAGAATTTGACAAGCCCTGAAAAGTGTCTAATTAAAATAAGGTGGATGATTCTCGATTGGTATTTCATTTTGCATTTTTACCTAGACATGCTTGCATTAGATTTAGTATCCATTTTTAGCCCAGTGGATTGTTGAAGTGTCGCCTTTGTTCCTCATGGTCTTAGGGGCACAGATACGAAATACCACCCATAGCCTCGTACGAACCCCTTCGTTTGGACCCTTAAGTGGGGAGAAGTGAGGAGTATATTTTGCCATGGGAACCTTGATTTTTAACCCAACTTGGACCGAACTCATATAGGAAGCCCTAGTTGGATTCCCTTAGGGTACCAGAATAAATCGTGTGTAAATAAATTCATATCACGCCTTCATCATCCCCGGTTGGTGATTGAAGAGAATCCCGCCTAGGATTCGATTAGAATTTTTTGAGACTGACCGCGCTTGGAGAAATAAGGTTGGAAGAATTCGCTTCGGGTGCTACGTGTTACACGCTTCTCGACTTTGCACTACATACCATAATCACCATTTTCCATACACAATTAACATTTTCCATATGTAAAGCATTTTTGTGTGATACTAATCCACATTTTTATGCAGCCACGTGCATTTTATTTTCGTGTGAAATCATTAAGCCATCCGTTTGCCATTCATACTAACCATTTCTTTTTCAGCCATAACATTATATTTGTGTGATTAGCATTTTTCACATAGCATACATAACATCATTACGTATGTCATGCATCCTAACCATGTTTTTGTGCAGCCATTTGCATTTTGTGTGTCATAAGCATTCATGACATACCATTTAAATTAAATTAGGGGCATTCCAAGGACGACCACCACGATCATATCATTCCATCATATATCGGGTATCCCAAAATACCCGTGTTCTGCCAATGCACCGGATTGCATTCGACCATTCCACCAAATCATTTCATTCAATAGAGACCACAATGGTCCTAGGTATATTTTCATGTGACAATCCACACGATGCATTTCACGACATCATATCCATCCATCATAAATATTATATAGCACCATGGCCCACATCGGACCATTTCATGACATTACTACATTATTCAAGGCTCTCCCCGAGTGCCGGATTAGTACGCATGTAAGGACATTTCATAATATCCTAAATCATGCAAGGTGTTCCCTGAACGCCGAGCCTTTATCCGTGTCCCCGTGGCACATGACTCTCTTACAACATCATTTCATTTCATATGCTCAAAAGCATCAGAACTCTGTCCATGGACCGGTCCTATGCGACCATTTCATATCATCTCATAGACCTACAAAGCATCGAACTCCGTCCATGTGTCGGTACACACACGACCATTTCACGAAATTCACTAGGTGCCCCAAAAGCACCGAACTTTTATCCGTTTGGCGATCCACACATAACATTTTTGCATAGCATCGGGTGCACTTGGAATGTCCAGAATAAAAAAAATAAATAAAAATAATGATAATAAAAATAAAATAAAATAAGTAAATAAATAAATAAATAAAAACAAGGGAATCACCCTCATTATTTCACGATGTACATCTCATTGATCCATCAAACATTCAAGCACTCCATAACATTTAAGCACCCCACAAGCACCAAGGACTTTACAGCATGCACTGAGTCATTGAAGTGTTCCAAAAATGCTAGAAACTTCATCAAACCCCTTAGGTCTTCCATGATCATTCGAAACCCTATCCTTGTATCTCGTGCAACTAGGCTCCAAATACCAAAATCTTTTCCCGTGCAAGACAAGCTCTGTATACTTCCTCCCTGTGTAAGACAAGCTCTACACGTACTACTCCATATCTTCCCGTGCAAGACAAGCTCTACACACTTTCTCCCCGTGTAAGACAAGCTCTACACATATCGCTCCAAGTCTCTTCTCGTGTAAGACAAGCTCTACATGTACCGCTTTAAACACTACACTTCCTCATTGTGTAAGACAAGCTCTACACGTATCATTCCAAAATATCTTCTTGTGCAAAACAAGCTCTGCACACCTTCTCCCCGTGTAAGATCCGCTCTACATGTATCGCACCTAAATACCAAATATCTTTCCATGCAAAACAAGCTCTGCACACTTCCTCCCTGTTTGAGACAAGCTCTACACATAGCGATCCAAATATCTTTCCTTGCAAGACAAGCTCTGCACACTTCCTCCCTGTGTAAGACCAGCTCTACATGTATCGTTCCAAATATCTTCCCGTGCAAGACAAGCTCTACACACTTCCTCCCCGTGTAAGACAAGCTCTACACGTATCGCTCCAAAATATCTTTTCGTACAAGACAAACTCTGCACACTTCCTCCTCGTGTAAGACAAGCTCTACACGTATCGCTCCAAATCTTTTCCCGTGCAAGACAAGCTTTGCACGTACTATATCAAACACTATGCATCCTCCCCATGTAAGATCCGCTCTACACATACTGCTTCAAATATCAACTCTCCTCCCGTGTAAGATACACTCTACACGTAAGCGATTCGCAAGTATCACCTTGCTTCGATTCGTGGACACATTGCGTGTCATTTTATCCATGTGGTGTACATTTATAGGCCACACTCTCCCTCAGCATATAGTTTCATCAACAACATTTATTGCATCTTGCACGTCTCCATTCTTGACTTTGTGTGCACTTGACATGCTTAGAATTGCATAACATGACATGGCATCATATGACATCATCATTCATGCATGCATGCATGCATCACATCACGCACTCATGCCCACATTATCTCTTGACTTGGTATCCTCTGTGTGCATGCCCCAGTCAGCGCTAATGAATGTTCTTATCAGGGGAGAAAGGGAAGGAGTCTTGAGAATGGCTGGCCCAATGAACTTCGACACCGTAACCTAGATGATTATGTTGCCTCGTCGCGATTCTGAAAGGCGGTTAGGGAAGAGGCAGCAGCTATGTTGAAGGAAATGCTAGGAGGTGATCTTGATAAGGTGGAAAAGCTGACGACAAGGTGCTCTGAATTGGAGGCACATGTGATTGAGCTTGAAGGAGTAATAAGAGGGCTGACCGGTGAAGTAGAATCGAAAGCCCCCCTCAAAGTCAACACTGACCTTGTTCTGCGACCAAATAGGAGTCCACTCCCTAAGGGTGACGGAAAGGGCATATCCCCGTGGCCTATTTCACTGAGCCAATTATTTGTCAAATGTAGAAAAGAGGGGCTACTACAGAGCTTCAAGCCGTATGTGGAGCCGGCACTGGATCAAAAGAACAACTTTTGTACCTATCATGTAGTGATAGGTCACCGAATCAATATCTGGTATATTTTAAGGAAGGAGATCCAGAAGTTAGTTGATGAGGGGAGTTTAAAGGTGCCATCAGCTACTAATGAGCGACTAGGGGCAAGTAGGGAGACCGGTAAGGAAATTCCTCAAACCTCCTGGGAAGAGGAATATGATGAAGAGCTCCAAAGCTTGATCTGACGAGAGTGGGGCAGTGATATCGGAGCTGGGGCAGTGACCAGATAAGGAATAGTCGGACGCTGTGAGATCAATACCTTTAGAGGTTCCTTCCCGTAGGGAACTCATTTTGTTTGTAGAGTGTATTGAACTCATTTTGAATGCAATACATCTTGTTATTTTCTTACTTATGTGGTGATTACATGTATATGGTATTAAGCATGCATTGGATCATCTGAAACGACATGTCCATCACATATAATATTAAGATGCATGACATCAATCTGAGTCTTACAGGGAATTTAAAAGTGAACCTGACTTCGGTAAAGCCCTTTTCTTAAAAAAAAAAAGAGAAGAAAGAGAAAGGTCTGCCAAGTAAGTAGCGGGATGGCATCATTTTCGTCGAATCAATTGCAAACCTAGAGCAGTGATCCCTACAAACCATGATCCAAAACACTATTGGTCTTGCCCTAAAAGTTTCAACTTGGACAGCCCATAATACATCCAAATCCTTCAAAACCAGGGACCATTGTTAAATTTCAGAGCTGATCACCAGAATGAAGCTTTGAGCTTAGCTCATACCGAAAAAGCATCTCACATCAAAATCCCAAGCTCATCAAAGGCAGTCCTAAAAGATCCAAATGATCTTTGCCACCCACCATGCTGTAAAACTCTGCAACAGACTTTGGTTTTAGTGCATGTATGGTCTTGTTTGTGTGGCATTCATGTGCATATGACATTACACATGCATTGTTCATCCAAAAAGACATATCAAACACGCATGACATACATGGATTTGCGTGCAGTGGGAAAATCAACAGGTGGCTCTGGCTTGGATTTAGCTTCTTCAAAGAAAAAAAAGAAAAAAAAAACAGCACTGATGGAAGACCTCAGCTCTCCCTTACAGTCAAATTTCTGCTCTTGGCCTAAAGTTGTGCTCTCTTCGATCATAGAGTCAAACTCTGTTGAGTGCTTGATGAATCCAGGGGTGGCCCATCTATTGCATGGAATGCTGGGGTCAATGAGTTGAGACAATAGAGATAAGTATGTTTTTGCCTGCTCTAAAAAGTTAACTTCGTGCGGTGATAGAGAAGATCGGTGTCTTTACCCAAAGTGGTTCCCTTTTCATTCTCCTCTCTGCTTTCTCCTTTTGCCTTCAACACCTTTGTCTTCCTTTTATTGTCTTTCCTTCACTTTCATCTTCTCTCTGGAACTTGAACCAATTCTGGGATTCCATATTTTCTACCTTCAATGGCTTCTAACAAGAAGTTGAACCCCACTGCTGCTCCATATTGTATTTTTCCGCATCATCTCATCAGCAGAAGGGCGTCAGAGCAGGTGGTTATGGCGTCGTTTCAATCCATCTTCGTTTATCGTCTACCTGTACCGAATTGGGGATACCCTTTTAATCCCACACCATTTCTCTTCAATCTAAACTCCCAGACTAATTATTTTGTACCCTCAGATAATGGGAAGGGTTTTGATTTGATGACAGATAGAGGATTTGGATATGAGTCTGCTTCAAATGAGTTCAACCGATGCCCGTTTACTTGTTGAATTCCCTCCGAGGTTTTAATTTCCACCATCCTGGAGGGATAGACCTTATGCATGGTAAACGGTCTAGTCCACCGACTTCTCAATTTGCTGGAAATAGTTTCAACCGGGAGTTATACAAGAGCACCAACTCCCCTTGATTGAAACCTTTCTCTATCACATGCCGGTCGTGCCACTTCTTGGTCCTCTCCTTGTAGATTTTGGCATTCTTATACGAACTCAACCGAAGCTCATCTAACTCCATGAGTTGCCTTAATCGAAGCTCACCTGCAGCTTGCATATCAAAGTTAAGAAATTTTAAAGCCCAATATGCCTTGTGCTCTAGTTCCACAGGTAGATGACAGGATTTACCGAAGACTAAGCGGTAGGAGGACATTCCTATAGGCGTCTTAAAGGCAGTCCTATATGCCCATAGTGCATCATCTAACTTTAGACTCCAATCTTTCCTAGATGCACCCACCGTCTTTTCTAAGATTCGTTTCAGTTCCCTATTCGATACCTCAACCTGCCCACTCGTCTGACGATGGTAAGGAGTTGCCACCTTATGCTTAACTCCATACTTGTGCAAAAGATTGTCAAATTGTCTATTAGAAAAATGGGATCCCCCATCATTGATGATAGCCCTTGGGGTTCCAAACCTAGTAAGAATGTTTTTCTTTAGAAACTTGACAACGACCCTTGCATCATTGGTTGGTAAGGCGACAGCTTCTACCCACTTAGACACATATTCAACTGCCACAAGAATGTATTGGTTGTTGTGGGATATTGGGAAGGGTCCCATGAAATCTATGCCCGAGACATCAAAAAGTTCACACACCAAGACACCTTGTTGAAGCATTTCATTCTTTTGGGAGATATTTCCCGTCCTTTGACACGTATCACAGGCCCGAATATAGCTAATGACATCCTGTTTCATGGTCGGCCAATAAAACCAACTAGATAAAATCCTTCCTATGGTTCTATCGGGTCCAAAATGTCCACTCGCTTCCCTATCATGACACATCCTAATAATGGAGGGAACCTCCTCATAAGCAACACACCGCCTAATCACATTGTCTGCACATAATCTAAAAAGGTAAGGATCATCCCAAAAATAATCCTTAGCATCATGAAAGAATTTATGTCTCTATGCATGTGAGAGATTAGGTGGAAGGATGTTACCAACTTTGAAGTTTGTGATGTCCGCAAACCATGGCATAGAGGTTACCCCACACAACTGTTCATCCGGGAATATGCCACGAATGTCCGCTTCTGGAGAGGATACGGATCCTTCACTTGGCAGTCTCGATAAATGGTCAGCCACTATGTTCTTTACTCCCTTCTTGTCCTTAATCTCCACGTCAAACTCCTGGAGGAGTAGAATCCATCGAATCAACTTGGGCTTTGCATCCTGTTTAGCCAAAAAATACTTAAGAGCAACATGGTCAGTATACACAATTACTTTTGATAAGACCAAGTAAGACCTGAACTTATCGAAAGCAAAAACAACAGCTAGTAATTCTTTCTCAGTCACAGTGTAATTCATTTGAGCACCGTTCAAGGTCTTACTAGCATAGTAAATTGGGCAGAAAATTTTGTCCACCCTCTGACCTAAACATGCCTCGACAGCTATGTCACTTGCATCGCACATAAGTTCAAAGGGGATTTCCCAATTCGGGTTCACCATGACCGGTGCCTCAATCAATTTCCGCTTAAGCAAATTAAAAGTATGCATACACTCATCATTGAAATTAAATGGGGCATCCTTTAGGAGTAGCTCAGTCAACGGCTTAGCAATCTTAGAAAAGTTTTTCACAAAACGCCTATAAAAGCTCGCATGTCCTAAGAAGCTCCTAAATAACTTAATCGAACTTGGGGGAGGCAGTTTCTCAATCACCTCAATCTTGGCCGAATCGAGCTCAATCCCTTCCCGACACCTTGTGCCCTAAGATAATGCAATCCCAGACCATGAATTGACACTTCTCCCAACTAAGTGCCAAATTGGTGTCTTCACATCTCTGAAGCACCTGGTCCAAATTCCCAAAACATGACTCAAAAGTATGACCAACAACGGAAAAATCGTCCATAAAGACTTCCATGAAATCCTCAATCATATCAGCAAAAATGGCCAGCATGCACCTTTGAAAGGTGGCCGGGGCATTACACAAACCAAAAGGAATCCGCCTATATGCAAATGTCCCGTATGGACACGTAAACGTGGTTTTCTCTTGATCGAGAGGGTCCACTGGAATTTGCATATACCCGGATAGCCCATCTAATGTACAAAAATATTCGTGCTCGGCCATCCTCTCTAACATTTGATCAATAAACGGTAATGGAAAATGATCTTTTCGGGTGGCATCATTCAACTTCCTATAATCAATACACATGTGCCAACCCCTGATAGATCTAGTAGGGATTAGTTCCCCTTTATCATTTTCCACTACCGTTGTGCCTCCCTTTATAGGCACACACTGAACCGGACTCACCCACTGACTATCAGAAATAGGAAAGATGATACCTGTGTTGAGGAGTTTTATCACCTCTGCTCTTACCACCTCCTTTGTATTTGGGTTCAACCGACGCTGAGGCTGTGCACACGGTTTTACCTCATCTTCTAGAAAGATTCTATGCATCCAAAACGTCGGACTTATTCCCCTGATGTCATGGATTGTCCACCCGAACGCTCCCTTGTGCTTCCTCAGCACCTCTAGCAGCTTGTCCTCCTCCTCTCCTGTCAATAAAGAAGAAATTACAACTGGTAAGTCTCTTGGAGGATGCAGACAAACATACTTAAGGTTAGGGGGAAGGGTTTTGAGCTCCAATCATGGAGGTTCCTCCAGTGAGGATTTAGGTGCAGGCTTGACTTCACGATCCAGCTTGTCAAACCGTTCCTTCACCCATGAGCATTCTTCAACTAACACTTCATTCACCTCACTTTCAATTAGGCCTTCTCCTATGATGCACTCTAGTTCCCTACACACATTCTCAACCACATAAGCATCAATAGGATAAAAGGAGTCTATAAAATTACAGTTTTCAACATCTAATGGATATTTCATTAAGTTATAGATGTTGAAACTTACCTCCTCGTTGTGCAACCTAAGAATAATCTTACCTTCCTGGACATCTATCAAAGTCCTACCGGTTGGAAGAAATGGCCTTCCAAGCAAAAGGGGCACCAAGCTATCTTCCTCCATATCCATTACCACAAAGTCCGCGGGGAAGATAAACTTGTCCACCTTTACTAACACATCCTCGACCACCCCCTTTGGCCTCGTGAGAGATCTATCCGCCAATTGGAGGGTCATATTGGTCAGCTTTGGGTTTCCTAGTTCGAGTCTCCTGAAAAATGACAGAGGCATCAAATTGATACTTGCACCCAAGTCACATAGGGCATTGGCAATCTCTAGGTTTCCTATCCGGCATGGGATAGTAAAACTGCCCCTATCTTTGAGCTTGGGTGGAAGTTTGTTAGTGATAATTGCCGAACATTCCTCTGTTAAAGCCACCAGTTCATCCTCGCCTAGCTTTCTTTTCCCTGCAAGAAGTTCTTTAAAGAATTTAGCATAAGAAGGCATCTCTTGGAGAGCCTCAATCAATGGCATATTGAATTCTAACTTCTTGAAAATTTCCAGAAACTTGGAATATTTTTGCTCCAGTTTATCTTTCTTCTCCCTTTGAGGATAAGGGAGTTTAGGCACATAGGCTCTCACTAGGTCTGGAATTTTCCCCTTTTCATTTGTGCTAGGTTCGGGTTCAGAAATCGAGTCGGGGTTGCTTACCTCTCCCGACTCTTCACTTACCTTAGTAGGTTGGGATGGAATATCATCGTTTTGCACTCGGCTCTCCACTTGCCTACCACTTCGCAGGGTTATAGCTTGAGCTGTCTCCTATTGATGTCCATTAGGGTTTTGCTCAGTTTTACTCGGGAGTGCTCCTTGAGGTCTTTCCTGCCTCTCCCTACTCATTTGAGCCACCTGCTTGCCCAAATCCCTACTGTATGCCTCATTATCGGCAAGCCGAGACGAGATGTCTTTTAACAAAGACAAAACTGTCTCATCTTACTTGGATTGTTGAGGTTGCACTGGGGATTGGTCATTAGGAACAAATGGGGCCTTACCTAACCCGTGCTCATGGTGCTCATAATGGAACCCATAAGGAGGTCTCAACACATTTTGGTTATTACCATAAGACATGTTCGGGTGTTGATACCTCCTTCCGTAATTGTTATTATTATTGAAATTTTATGGGTAAGAGTTAGAATTATTGTACCTTTGGTTTCCCCCACAAAACTTACATTCTCGGACGGTTGGGCGAATGGATCGCCCAATGCATTCTTGACCGGGATGCTCCGCTCCACATGATACACACAACACCGGCTGATATTGTGGCACATTTAAATTCAAACGGGACATCAACAGGTCCAGCTTCTTGTTCACGTGGTCCATGGCTGCATCTTGGCATTCTGAGTCCGCAGCCCGAACCTCACTCCTTGTTGGCATGTCTGACTGCCATAAGGTACTCTTCCTAGCCAGCACCGCAATCAACTCCTCGGCTTGCATAGCAGTCTTCTTAAAAATGTCTCCACCTGTAGAAGAATCAAGAATGGCACGGTAAGCTAGTGTAAAACCATGATAAAACGTGCTTACCTGAGTGAATCGCGGCATGTCATGGTGAGGACAGTTCCGCAACAACCGTTGAAACCTTTGCCATGCTTTGTTGAGAGTCTCGGTCCTAAATTGTCGGAATCCCATAATCTCGTTCCTTAACTGAACCGTCTTTGATGGTGGAAAGTAATACGCCAAGAATTGTTCTTCGAATTGGTCCCATGAAGTCACCGACCCAGGCCTTAAGGACTTGTACCATTCCATTGCTCCCCCGCATAATGAGAAGGGAAACAACTTCAACCGCACCGCATGAAAAGCCCGTGAGAAACTGGTCTAAGTGATCATTGGGGTTATCACTTATTCCGCCACTGAACAGCCATTTCCCTTAGATCAAAATGATCATACTGGACTTCAACTTAAAGTGATTAGCAGTGATGGCTAGAAGAACCACTCCAGATCTGTTCCGGGGTCGATGTGGAGCCATTAGGTCAGTCATAACCATGTTTGCTCTATCACCACCCCTTCTTCTCTCAAACTCCTCCCGCTCTCGCTGGAGTTGCTCTTACTCAGCTCTTTCCTGTAGCTGTCTCGCCTCTTCCTCACGTCGTTGAAGATCCATTTGGGCAATTCGCTCTTGTTGTGCTCTACGGTTCCTGCTACAAAAATGCTCAATTTCAAGGTTATAGGGTAAAAGCTCAGGGTGCTGAGAACGAGTTCGCATAAGCTAGAAAGCACACACACACAGAGAAAAAAAATAATAAAAAAAAATTTTGCAACAAATATCCACAAAAAGAAAAATTATATAACTATATGCACGTAAACAGTACCTAGATCAGCAGATAGACCTTTGGTTCAATGATGCAGGAAAATAAATTCCCCGACAACGGCGCCAAAAACTTGGTGGGTCCTAGGCAAGGTAATGAAACTAAACCTAGAGTCACACAACTAAGGCAATGTACCTATCATTGACAAGTAATAATTCTGGTTGGTCCAGGTATCGATCCCACAGAGAAAATATTCTGCAAACACTAAACTACTTGGGTTCCTTGCGTGTCCTAGGCAGAACTTAATTTTGGGTTGTTATTATACTAACAACTAAATTATCCTACTCTTAGTTGATCTATCCCAGCTTACTTTGCACTTGAATTCGGGTTATCAATTGGCGGTTTAACCGACCTATGAATGCTAATGGTGATGGCTTTATCAATTAATTAAAACAGATGAATTTAACTCAACAGTTAAACCTTAATTATGTTCTTTCAATGATTCAACCAAGCGTGTCTAGATCTTTTAGGTCCTTAGCCGGTTTCCCTTGTTTAGAGGCAGTCTAATTCTAAAGCTCAGAAAATAGGGGCACGTAAATTCCACAGTGTTGTCAATACTAATGGTTTCCTAGGCGTCAATCTAGGTAATGCCACAAATATGAACTTAATAAGTTAAGATCTTATGAGACTAGATTATCATTAAAGGAATTGCATAAAGAAAAGGTGTAAATATTGAAATTAAATTGCAGTCAATTGTAGTAATCAAGAAAGATGATAAGAATTCAATGTTTACAACCAAACATAATCAATTGAGGAATCAAAGACTAACTAATCGAACTACAAAAGAGAAGAAGAGGAACTTATGCCCTTTTGGTCCGATTAACCGGATTCCAGCGGTGTGAAGATGCTTGGGGTGTACCTCTATAAATGAACTCAATCTGGAACCAAGAACGTCGCAAAAGGGGAAGATTCAATGCAAAACTTCTACCAATTGAGGGTTCAAACTCAAAGTAACAAAGAGTTCAAGCAATAAACCTAGCTACAAGTTTGTGCTTTCTACTTTAAAAGTCTAGAAAAAGATCCATACAACTTAGAAAATATCCTATTTATAGGGCTAGGCTAAAACCACTAAACAGGAAGGAGGAAAGTAGGGCAACATCAAAATTTTGGAGCTCGGCATGCCGTGCTGGTTTTGGCACGTCGTGCTGGGTAGATTTGTGGCTGGCACGCCGTGCTGGTGTTGGCACGCATTCATGCCGGCCTACTGGACTCCATCTTTTGGCACACTGGAATGGCACGCCGTGCCCTCATTGTAGCACACCGTGCCACCTTGCTTTTCAGCACTTCAATCTCTTCTTCGCCGCCATCGCTCTAACTTTCGGTCCAGGTCATAATGCCTGTCCAAAATAACATAAAGAAACATAACAGCACCACAACAACGGACCACAATCAGGACACATTGTCTAAAATTACAAAAACACCCCTAAAAATATGAAAAACACTAAAAAGTTATGAAAATTTAACCAAAACATGAAAACCACAAAATACGCAAGACCAAACAAGCATTCACACAAAGGACTCTAAAATATTGCCGTTTAAACCACGAAATTACCTAAAAGATAAGGTAAAAAACCGACCTTATCAGTGGCCACACCCAAACAAGTCGGAACTTGTTTGTGAGCTTCAGTACATTCAGGATCAAGTAAATATCCGGACACAAAAGAGGGTGATCAATCCATGCCTCTGTGTTGGACACCGGTAACAATGACATGGGATATACAAGTTCAAACTACAGGGTTATGATTATAGTTGGATTGCCATCTCCATCTTAATTGGGGGCTGCAGTGGCTTGCTAGAGCCCAACTGTAGTCTATGGGCCACGGCCCACTGCCAACATAAAGATGGGCCCACGGGATCGTACACATTAAGCGACTGAACACAGACTTAAGGAATCACCTGTATACTTAGAGTATACACTCTGGAGAGAGAGAGGATATATTAATTATATTATAAAGATTAATTGGATTGATCATAATAATAAAATTAATACTTGATTGGCTTTCTCATAATTAATTGGATTAATTATGAGAATATTTCCAGGATGGAAATATTCATATGTATAGGTTTACATATGAATTTATTTTCTAAAGATCTAATTTTAATTTCTTGGATTAAATTAATTAGTCAAACCAATTTTAATTAAATGTAAATAATATGTTACATGGTGTAATATATTATATATATGCGTAAATTAAATTTGGGCTTGAAATTAATTTAAACCAGACTAATTAAAATAGATTTGGGCCTAAAAATGAAAGAAGGAAAAGCCCACACAAAAGGAGGCAATTGGGCCAAAATTCTCCTTGAGAATTTCGGCCACCTAGGGTTAAAATAACCCTAGGTATTTCAGCCACCATGAGTACAAGCCACATAGCTGAAACCACCACCTCTTCCCTCTCCATTGTTTGTGTTTTTCCGATGCTAGCACGGGTTGTGTTTGTAAGGCGTTCGTGTACGTGAACGTGGAAGGATTCTACTTTGATTCATGCAGTCTGCATCCATCTCTTGTAGAGATAATCTGGGTAAGAGATTTATCTCTTGTTATTAAATTTTTGTTTTTGCAATTTCATCTCAATTGCTCCTAGGCACGGATTTGAGGAAATTATCGCGTTCTTCCGCTTTAATCGGGTGATTTCCGATGACAAATCCCAACATATGCACCTTCACCTATATCTTTCATCTTATAACTTGAGGTTAACCAAGCTTTTATTTGTTTCATATATTTTATGTCATTTTCAGCTATTATAATATCATCAACGTATAATGACATAATCACAAATCTACTTTCAGAGCTTTTTATATAGACATAATGGTCTTCTTCAATTACTTTAAAGCCATTCAATGTCATCACATTATGAAATTGAAGTTACCACTCTGTAGAAGACTGTTTAAGGCCATAAATTGATCTTTTCAACTTGTAAACCTTTTGTTTGCAGCCTTTTACGATGAAACCTATAGGTTGATCTATATAGACTTCTTCATCCAATTCTCTATTGAGAAAAGTAGTCTTAACATCAATTTGATGTATTTATAGGTCTAGACTCGTCATTATAGCAAGGATCAATCTTTTGAACTTAAACCTAACAACAGCTGAGAAGGTTTCCTATACCTTAGAAACTAGGCAGGCCTTGTATCTTTCAATGCTGCCATCAGGCTTACGCTTGATATTGAGAACCGACTTGTTCCCAGTAGCTCTTCTTCCCTTTGGCAGATCAACGAGTTCCCAAACTCTGTTAGATCTTATGGAAGCCTTAGTCCATTGATCTTTTGCAGTGTCCATTGATCTTTTGCAGGGTATTAGAGAGCTTCCTTGTAAATACTACGCTCATCATCATATTTTGGGGTGACTAAAAAAGTCATGACTTCGATACTAAATTGACGTCATTCGAATTTTTGTCTTTTAATTTTGCACAATTCCAAATCCTAATAGACATGTCTTATATATTCATTGTAATTTTGCATAGTCCCACTTGACCATGTTCCATACTCCCTTTGAAGTCTGGATCCACATGTTCACTAGAAATTGGAACTTGATCTAGACCTTGATATTGATCATTCATAACGTTTTGAGGTTCTTGAACATTTTCATGTTCCTCAAAATTCCTCCCACTCGAATGGAGAGATCTGTTAGTTTTCAATTCCTTGTAAATTGGTAAATCATAGTCTACCCTACCTAACTTAGGAAACTCATTCTCTACGAAGACACATCATGTTTTTGAACTCTGTCACTTTCTTGTCTTTAGTTTTTCCCAATAACACATATCCTTTAGTTTCTAGAGTCACTTTCATGTGACTTATACTCTGTCACTTTTTGCCTCTTAATCCTAGTTTCCCAAACTTGCTCAAGGTATCATAGGCAAAAATGGTGCAACCCCATGGTTTAAGGTTACTTAAATCGAGTTTGCAACCCATCCATAATTCATAATAGTGGAAGTGACATACTTAGAAGGCACTTGGTTGAGAATATAGGTGGCTATTAGTAGAGCTTCTCCCCAATAGGAGACAAAAAAATTTGCCCCAACCATCATAGATCTAACCATTTCAAAAAGAGTTTTATTTCTCCTCTTAACAACACAATTTTGGTACAGAGTGTGAGGAATTAAAAATTGATGCCTAATTCCTTTTTCATCATATAAAGCTTTGAATTCATCTGAGAGATATTCCCGACCATGGTCAGTTCGCAAAGCTTTGATGTTTGCATAAAATTGATTCTCAATAAGGTTCATAAATGTCTTGAAGCAACTCAAAAACTTTAGACTTGTGAGACATCAAATAGATGTGACCATTAGTATAGTCATCAATGAAAGTGATGAAATAATAGGTCCCATGCTTGCCGTCAGATTCATTAGGCCATTGACTTTAGAATGGACTAATGGTAAAGGGAACTTACCACTAATTGCTTTTCCAAATAGTTTCTTACACATTTCTTACACAATTCAACCTTATTCAAATTGAAAGGATTTTTCATGGAAAATCAACCGATAAAAATGGAAGCTCGAACCTAGGAGCAATTGAAGTGGAAATAAAAAACATAAAATCAAAGAACAAGAATTAGATTCTCACCTTTCTATGTCTCTTCAAGAGACGGCTGTAGAAACCGAAATCGATTTCCTCCACTCTCATGTACACAAATGTCTATCGAGTGGAACCTGTGCTAGCGACAGATCGAAGGAGGAGACGAAGAGGTGGCCAAAAATTTCTGCCTAAAATCACTAATAATGGCCGAAATTCTCATTAAGAGAATTAACTCCCTTGGCTAAACTTATGGCCTTGATCTAAGGCTTGGGTTTAATTAGATATTAAGTTAGGATTTAATACCATAAATCCCTAAATCCAAATTAATTACATGGGTAAAATTAAATATAATTTTATTTTAATTTTTATGCATGCATTTATGTAAGACCATATCATATAATGTACATGTCATTAAATTAAAATTGAGTTGCCAATTAAAATTAACCCAATAAATTAATTGAGATTCAACTTAAATCAAATACATATAAACCTATATATGTATTTTATTTCCACCCAGAAATAAATTCCCAATTTAATTTATTTAAATCAACTTTACGTAACCCAATAAAATATTAATCTCTCCAGTTAGTATACTCCAAGTATACAGGTGATCCGATTAGTTCAAACTCAAACATTTTATATGCACGATCCTATGGGCCCGTCTTTATGTTGGTAGTGGGCCCAAGGTCTACAGACTATAGGTGGGCTCTAGCAAGCCATTACGGCCCCTAATTAAGATGGAGACAGCAGTCTAATGGAAGTCTTAACCCTATAGTTAAACTTATATATCCCATGTCACTGATATCGGTGTCCAACACGAAGGCATGGTGTCATCACCCTCTTTTGTGTCTGGACATTAACTTGATCTCGAATCAACCGATGCTCATGAATAAGTTCCAACTTGTTTGGGTGTGGTCACACTCTTATCGGTTGCATTCATCAAGGGGCTGGTGATATCTTTTCAGTGGTTTACTAAGTGACATTCCCTTCTACATGTTCATAGTCTTGCCATGCTCACTGGCACACCAATGTACCCATACTTGGCACCCTGTTACAGGCCCTTTAGGCATAGACCAAAGTGTGTCTCTTCATATGTAAGACCATAACATGGTCAGGTTGAAGGATCCATATAAGTACTACACGAGAATCACTTGTCATACTATACCATATGGATTTCTTGTTTAGTGGATCTATCAAGTACCATGCCCTTTTGCATGTACACATAAATTTGGTTAACATTCCATGTTCTATAGCCGGTAAGACACCGCCATAGAACTAAGCTTATGATAGTTTTTGGTTCCATTCATTCCCATGACTGGAATAGACTACAGATAACTTTATGGTCATATCATTTTCCCTATCCATGGCCTTACTGCCAAATGCATGACACTTGTCAACATGGATATGGACATGTCTATTGGATACTTTATTTATAATATTACACAAGGTATATATAATAAATAGATTAATGCCTTTATTCATTAACATGAATGGATAGTACATAAATCTTATTATAAGATACAAAATGTATGATACAATATGAGGACCAATGCCTTGGGACTAGGTCATTCCCAACACAAATTACCTAATAAACTTTCTTTGGCTAAACGAATCATTCGATCTTTCATGACACAATACAACATCACTATTTCGATCACATATACAAGTAGAAGCAGATTGTAAGAAAAATGCATCATAACAATCATTGTTTGATTCAATATCCAAAACAAATAACATAAAAGGTTTCAACTAAAGACATAAGTAAACTATTATCATCTAAGAACAAGTTGAAACCTAAATTGAACAAAGCAGTTACAAAAATAAGAATCCTATGAATTTTAGGAGCAAACAGAACATCATGCATGAAACAAGTGCCGATCCCTTGGATTTCAACTCTTGAGTTATTTACTATATATAGCCACTTTGATTCATATTGGATTCATCGAAACTCAATGAAGGAACCTTGGTCCCTCTTCACATGGTCCGTTGCACCTAAATCAACAATCCATAAAGGATCATATTCTATTAGATGAATAATACTAGATACATATAATTTACTCACACTTAAGTAATTGAATGTACCTTACCCTCAAACTTGTAGTCTTCGGCATAATGACCCTTTACGTGGCACTTGAATCATTTCACTCTTGTAACCTTCACTTTCCCACTCTTGGGTCTTATGTTCCCTATTTGTTTAGATTTCTTAGGTTTACCAACTTGCTCTTTGCCTTTGTCATAGAAGCGCTTACGCTTTTTGCCTTAGTTGCTATAGCTATTTCTGGCAGATGCATAGTTAGCCTCAACATTAATCTTAATTGATGCTAAGCGATCCTCCTACAACTCGAGGTGGTGAATAACATCCTTGAAAGTCTTAATACTTTCAATGTGAATTAGGTGTATCTTTATATGCTCCCAACTATTAGGAAAAGAGCGGATACAAGCATGGACCTTCTACTCTTCAGTCAACTTATGACATGCATCACTAGGCTCGTTGATCGTGTTGGACATTTCTCTCAAATGTCTTTTCATGGTAAAATCAGGGTGGTTCTTGTAAGTGTTGAACATAAGAGAATGAAGTTTTCTCAGAGACATACCTCTGAACTTTTCTTTTAGAGCGACCCATAAGTCCCTTGTGTTCTCATACTTATGAAATTGCCTAGCGATATCATTATCCCTTGCAACCAACAAAGCCTTACACTAGAAATTTTAATTCGATATATATACATATAAGTAGAGAACTCGATTATAGGATCTCATCTCATAACTCATTCACGATAATATTATTATCATTTATGTTGACCCAGTTTTATTACCTCTTATCCTTCAACAGTGTTAGCAATGAATAATACAAACATAATGAATTACTCAATAATAAAACAAAAACAAATATCCTCAAATATTTATTCATTCAACATAAATATATAATAATCATCTAGTAGTCACTGTTATAAAATAATACAAATTCATTTTCTAAGACCCAAAAACTTAAACTTACTCAAAAGTTCAAACAGAGAAACTAATTCTCTAACTATAATCCCTATTAACTAGGAATGTCCTTATGACATTCCTCCGCAGATTCCCTGTGGTAAAGAAGTGACCTCATTTGTACCACGACGCAAACAATTTCTTTCCAGATCTCAGGTCATGAAAGACAGGCCTTGGTGAGCAGTGACATTTTCAGAGCTCAACCGATTAAGGAGCTTGATCACAGACTCTCTATAACGCATCTATCCTTCAATCCAACTAGAGACCAGTAAGCATCTTAAGACTTATGATCGGAAGGACCTCTTTAATGCTTTAAAGAGAAGTTTATCATCGGTGCATCTCTTGAGACCTCTTGCCAATATGCACTCTTGCATTTTCTTTTGCATAATGTTAATGTGAGAAACAATTTTCTCAAAGCAACATAGCTCATTTTACAATTAATAATTCCCAGTTTTCCGACCCTTGCCAACTGATTGGGATAACAGGAAATTAGTGGAACTCGAACACATTTCATTATTGTAATGCACTTACATTAATAGTGGGAATAATTAAAGTTTAGGATACTCATACACATCCTTTAATAATCAAAACACATTTCGATTTATTTAATTCGCATCAAATTACCCAACTCATTTTCTGCAATTTTCTATTAACTTTTTGGGATTTTGAAAAAATAGAAACTAATTTTAAATTAATTTTTAAGTATTGAAAAATATCAAATTAAATTTTTTGTTCACCCAAAACTTAAATAAAATTCACCAAAATATTAAAAAAAATGTAAAAACATGTTCTATAAAAAAATAGAAGCCAAAAGCCGACGTTAATAGTCCAGCACACGCTGGCAGACGCTCCATACACATGTAGATTTGTCCACGTTGGTGCTATGGGGCACTGCAGACAAATCCCAGTGTGCCCCGTGGTGCGATCGCGTCAATGCCACTACGCTAGATGCGTGTGCCCAAGGACGGCACTTGCAGGCCACGCGTTACCTTCCTAACTGATTTGGGCTCCTAGATTTTATCGGTCATTGGATTTTTGGGGTCTTTAGTCATGGTGGTTTGGTCCAATTATCTACATGACAATCAAAAAATTGAGTTTATGGCTCAAACTACCACTGGTGAGAATGAAACTAGTTTCAATCCAGATCAGAAAATATTTTATTCAAAAATCAATGTTTTTCAACTCAAATCATCTCCATTTTCATAAAACAGTCTAAAAGCACACGAATCAAGCCACCCAATATTATTTTTCATAGAAATGATTATCTAGCACACAAAAATGCATCACCTATTTACCAATGGAGCATGAAAAATTGACAGAATACGTGATTTACCGGCTCTAATACCAATGTTGGAAATACAACAAATGTAGATTCGAGAAAAGGAAATTTGGTTGCCTCATGTAACACAGATTCCACTATGGTGATTGCAGCAGAAATGACAACAAACTGTGATCTCGTATCACTGGTAGCTGTTCCATGGAATAGCTATTTCTTGATCAAATATTGAAACAAACATTGAAATAGCTATTCCATCCCTTTTATTCCATGAAATAAATATAGCAATATAGTATTTTGTAATTTAGAAATGTTAAAGTCCCTTGTTTTTTGAATTTATTTGACAAAAGTTTGATATTGTAAAATGAATGAATCTATGGTTTTGGAAAACATGGAATAATTCTTCAAAGTTTTACCAAAAAGCATTTATCTTTCTTACTCAAATACATTTGATCATAAAAAATCACTCACATAATTAATTTAATTTCTAAACTCCATAACACTAATATATCAACTTTAAAGTTATTAAAAAAAGATTAACAATATAATAATCATAAATGTTAACACACCTGTATAATCTTACCCATTATATATATATATATATATATCATTATGTGCAACTAGTACTAATATATTGTAAATATACCATACTATATAACAAATATACTTAAAAAGTTATGTTGGAAATACAACAAATGTAGATCCGAGATAAGAGAATTGGGTTATCTCTTGTAGTGCAACAGAAGAACCAAATACTAAAAAAACATATCCATTAAAATTCATCTTTTGAATCCAAAATAAAAAAAAAAGGGTGACCAAGTACCATCGATGTATGAAATAATAACGTGATGAGGATAAACAAAAGCCATCACTTTGACAATGAACTTAAAAAATGGACAAGCATAGGAGACTAAAACTTGCATAAAAGACAGTTCGTTTAAATTGATATAGGATCCTGAACTTGCAAAGCACAATTTTTAATGTAATACCTCTCGTTGTTGGACTAAGGGGAGGAGGATGTGGATAACCGATTGCCAACAACAAAATGTTATTAATCCTAAGCCCCATACCCATACCTAAATTTCATAACTATTTTGATATATCCATACTTCTCCGTCCTTATTTACTTGCCAAAACATACAAGATATATAGGGGTAACAGGTATATCATTATTCGCCCTTGATCATTGTAATTTGTCTTGCTAAAGCATGTGATCACCACCAAATGCAAGGCTTGTTCACCTTTTTCATGGCAAATAATGATACTTTTATCAACCCTATATATTTATTCCCCCATGGGTAGAGAATCATCATAAAAAATAACTTGATAGGTAGTTTCTCATGATTCACTATTTCTTAATGACAACCATGCCTATACCTCAACATGTTCTGGAAAAATGAAGAATAAAAAAGTTAACAATGGTGAACTACCTTATTTGGATTTTTTAAGGATGATTATCTGCCCATAAAATAATTGATATATAGGGGCAATCATTATTTGCCCTTGACCATAGTAATTCACATTACAAAGAACTGCAATCACCACCGAATGCAATGCTTGTTCACATGTATAATGGCGAAAAATGATACATATGTTGTTGTTAGTGTATGCCTGACTCCTTGTATTATGTAACCAGATGATTTGTTATAATAAAAGGCACAATCTTGTTTGTTACATTTCTAATGCAATTTAATTAATAAAGAGAATTCGTTAACTGTTGTTTTACTCATGTATGTTAGTAATGTTCTCCAGATAGTAAGACCATGAGTAGGGAAAGAACACTAGTTATAAAGCTATCCCTAGCCTATTAAAGTCATGGGAAACCAAAGGCTAACATGTGTTTTGATTTTATAGTGGTATCTTATCGACCATTGGATATAAAATGTCAATCAAGAACACATGTTAGGTTATATGGTACTAAATCGATCCACTATGAGAACACCATATGGTTCCTATGTCATAAGTAGTTCTCTAATAGTGCTTATATCAAATCCTTAGACCTGATATCGCTACAAACTTAGATACTAGCTCACATACTTTAACGTATGCGTAATGTGCCTTTAACAGGGTGTCAAGTATGGGAACAGTTGGGTATGCCAGTGATCATGCTAGGTATGTGAGTGATGTAATGGGACTTACCTCTCTCTTAATTGAGAGTAGATATCACTGGCCATTTGATAAGTGAGACTGAGAAGGGCATGGCCATGCCCAAGTAACGTAATCACTAGATGATTATTTACTTGTGTTTTTCAGTATACTCGGAATCAGGAATGTCCTTGCGGTTAAAAAGGGTGACATTTCCATGCCTCTTGCAAGACATCGATATTAATAGTATAGGATGTATAAGTCAACTACAAGGGTTACATCCCAATTGGATTGATATTTCTATCTTATTTGGGTTGTTGTAACAATTTGCTAAAATCCACTTACAGCTCATGAGCCTTAGGGTATTAGGCCGACTGCCAATACAAGATAGATCTACAGGATCATACACATAGGATGTCTAAATGAGTTTGTCATGAACCATATGATATGTATTGGACACGTATTATATATTACGGAGCTTTTGGATTTATGAGTTTTATGGTAAAGACTTGGTTATATAAATTCCGAGAGAGATTTATTTTATTTATGTTATTAATTACTGTGTGATAAATTAATCAATAGGTTATTTAATATTTGTTATACCTTATAAATATTTAGGATATTTATTTTTAAGGTGGGAATTAAAAGAAAAGTTGATTTTATTTTAAAGTTAATTTGAATTTCAAAATTGGATTTTTTGAATAGAAAAATCTATTTTGGAAATTTTAGTTAATAAAATAAAACTAACCTTTTTTCTCCCCCAACCTAAATGCGTGTGTCTCTCTCTCTTTTTTCTCTCTCTAAACGTGAAACACATAGAAAAACTCTTTGTGAAATTTGGCTAAGCTGAGAAAAGGAGGAGATTTTTCTGGTTCGGTAGTAGCACACCAGCTAATTCAATAGGCATTTGTGTGCGAACCGATAGAGGTTTTTCATACAAACGCAATAACTAAGAATCAATCTTAATCAGAGACACTATAGGTATGGTTTTACAGTGTAAACTGGTTGAGTCACTCCTAATAAGAACAATGTTCCTGTTATCGAATTCGAGTGTAAAATATTATTGTTCTATTGCTTTTTGTTTTGTTTCACATCGGGAGAATCACAACAGTTGCCTCCCATATTTCCATTTTTTTATACGACAGTTTATTTTATTTGGTAAGCTAGGAACTATTGTATTTTTTGAGTGAGATTCTAGATGGACAAAATGTTATTAGTTAGGTTTCTAGTAGTGTAAAACTTGAATTCACATAGATGCATGAAGCTTTAAGGAGGGGTTGTTGTGATTCGATTGTTTGGGCTTAAGTTTGGCCCATTAATTATATTTTTTATTATGCATGGTTTTAGTGCTGAATAAAGTTTTTCTTCATTAAAAAGAATATAAAATGTATTCCTCTTTTTTCTCCATTTTATAGTGTTTGAGTCTTCTAGTTCTTATCACAATTGGAATGAATTCTTCTTGTCATGACTGATTTATTCTTTTTTTTAGAGACTTATCAATTCCATTTGGTAGTATATTGTTTAGAGATGTGCATGAGCAGGGAGAGCTATGTAATACCCCATCTAAGTGTACAACATGCTCTACATGAGGCGATTGTGACCTAGGGGTTCTTAGATGGCTAAGATCAAGGGACATAACCACTAAGTAGAACCAACTAAATCACAGGGTTATGAATTGTTGATTATTCGAGATAGTAAGATTTTTAAAGTTGATATTGTAAGCTCCAAAAGAAAACATAAGGTTGTTAAGTTAGCTAGTGTATTCTACTTAACATTATTGATACATGTTTTGAATGATACTCGATTAGGGGAAAAATTATCTAATTGTATATGAAGTCATAATACCATAGATAACCATAAACAGAATAAATAAACAGACTTACGGTTTATGTGCAGCGGAAACTTGTTTATGGAATGGATCTGATCTACGAGAGAAACCGGATCGTTCTGGTTGCCTTTCCTACGAGTGTATGAATACACTGAGTACGGGCTATATCCATGAATTCTTCCGACGAACGAAGAAGTAATCCGTGTTTTTATCGATAGGGACGTTTTCCCGAGGAGTAGAATGGGAATCTCTACGATTCCCTCTCGTTAGGAAATAGAGAAACTTTTTCTCTATTTATAGTGGAAATCCCAACTTCCATCTATATATAGGGTCGGACCAAATTACACATTTGGTCCTTGTAATTTACACATAATTACAGTTTAGTCCCAGCCATTCCAAAATGTCATGGGCGGACCAAAAACCAACATCTCCCACTCGCACATGACAAGACACACTTTCATTGCGATTGAACACATATACTTCTTTCAATTCTTATTCGACGAATTCACGCGACCAGTCAACGTAACGGTTAAACCTTGAAGCTCTCCTTCATCGTTCCACCTTTAGCTTAATGTGACTTCCCCCTAGTCCATTTTCCATGATCACTAGTTTTCAACTCACTTTTGATCTCACGAAAACATTCATATACACTACATACCTTTTCCACGAAAAAGTATTGAGCTCGAGTGTTATATGTTTACTAAGTGACATGTTACTGAAAATGTACTTCCTCTCTATAAATAACCTTCCACCATATGTCTAATGCTTATCTGACTGGTCCTTATATGCCCGTTCATAGCTAACGAAGCCTAGTTTAGGGTTCCAATCAAGTTAATCATCAGACATACCCTTCTTGTTATTTACAAAAGTCCTTAAGGGTGAACTTGAAACTCATAGTTTCATTTGGGTCTCACATTAGGAAAGTTGAGATCAATTTTCTTCTTTCCATCCCTTGGTCGGCTTTTACATATATTACTAAAATATGCCATAGTGTTAATCCACTTAGGACGTATGTTTTATAAACACTATGCGAAAGCATTCAGTCTCTAAATGCAACTCATGCATCAGTACCTCTAGTCCACTTTTAAGCCTTTCATAGGACAGCTTTCGGTATAAACGAAATAATGATATTTCACATATCACATATGGAGTAACTCACACTCCCACTTTTACCTATGAACACACAATTCATAGTAAAAGATTCATCTATGTGAGTAGATGACATTTCGCCAACATACTGAACTATACTCAATAGCTCTATGTGTATCGCTTTAATTAGTGAATGAATTTGAACACAACAAATAACTCACATTCTATTCCAATAGGATTTGCCAAAGTTATTATAACAGTTCAAAAAAACAACAACATGTTCCTATAACCTACGAAGACCAAATTCCAAAATCTGTTTACTAAAAACATTTGGAACTATTGGCATTGGTAACGAATCTGCAATCATATTACCAGTTGGAACATGCACTAAACTTATTTCTCTCTGTGCTATTTTGTCTTTAACAAAATGATATTTCATATCGATATGCTTGCTTTTTCCATGATAACAAATATTCTTGGAATAAGCTATCGATGCAGTGCTGTCGGAATAGATAGTCGTATATTTCCTTTTAGGCAATAGATCCAAAAGATCTATGAAGCGAACCAAAACGCTTCTAGTACTGCAGCTACTGCAGCTACATATATCGACTCCATAGTCGATAATGCCATGCAAGTTTGTTTCTTGCTACACCAGGAAAATGCACAATTTCCTATAATGAAAATATACCCAGACGTGGACTACCTCCCGTCTTTATCAGTTCCGTGATCAGCATCTATGTATCCCTTTAACTGCAGATCCTTTTCCTTGGTAATAAAGGGAATAATTTGAAGTCACCTTCAAATATCTCAATATCATTTTCACTACTGCCCAATGCTTCAAACCTGGATCAGTCTGATAACGGCTTGCGAGACCCACTGCAAAACTTATATCAGGTGGTGTACAAATCATAGCATACATCAAGCTACCAATTGCACACCTAAAAGGAATTCTCTTCATCCTGTTAGTCTCTTCTGGAGTCGTGGAACACATACTTGCATTCAGTTCCGTACCTTATGCAATAGGGGTTGGATCGGGATCACAGTGAGCCATACTGAACCGTTCTAAGATCTTATTGAGATACATCTCTTGTGAAAGAGCCAATAATCTCTTAGATCGATCTCTTGAGATCTTAACCTCAAGAATGTAATTAGTTTCTCCTAGATCCTTCATCTCAAAGTCAGAAGACAACTAAGTCTTTACTTTCTTGAGTAAGGAAGCGTCATTTCTTGCTAACAAAATATCGTCAACGTATAACATTAGAATGACAAACTTCACTCCGTTTTCACGCTTAATGTCGACACACTAGCCTGCATTAATCACCTTAAATTGCATTGCTATAATCGCTTCATGGAAACGAAAATACCATTGTCTTGAAGACTGCTTAAGGCCATAAATTGATCTTTTCAACTTACAAACCTTATGTTCTGGTCCCTGGACAATGAAACCTTCAGGTTGAACCATATAGATCTCTTCGTTCAGTTCACCATTTAAGAACACAGTCTTTACATCCATTGATGTAATTCAAGGTCCATATATGCTACAAAAGCAAATACTTTTCTTATAGCCGTGAAACGGACAACAGGTGAAAAAGTCTCCTGACAGTCAATTCCTTCCTGTTGTGTAAACCCCTTCGCAACCAGTTGACTCTTAGTCTGGATAGGTTTCCTATCCGCTGATTGCTTTATCGTATATACCCATTTATTCCCAATGGCTCTACGCCCTTTGGGCAGGTCAACTAGTTCCCAAACTTTATTGACCCTTATTGACTCCATTTCACTTTCCATTGCTTTAATCCATTTTTCTTTCGCTGGGATTCCAATAACTCTATCATGTTTAGTTGGAATATCTTTAATTTGAGATACGATCAAGAGAGCTTCGCTATCAACTAAATGATGGTGTTGCGGAATATTTCCCCTCTGTGATCATTTTAGAGGTTCGCTATCAACTAAATGACGGCGTTGCGGAATATTTCCCCTCTGTGATCATTTTAGAGGTTCTGCTTCTTGATAAAACAAATCTTATATATTCATCAAGATGTTGGGCAGAACTCCCACTGGGACCACTCCCACTGGGATCTATATCCATATTCACACTTGAATTTGGAATAAGACTCCCACTCAAATCAAGACCACTCAAGTTAGGGTCAGGATTACTCAAATCCACTTGTGAAGGTTGAAAAACATCATTCTCTTCCCTTTCCCTTACGTCTTCAACTTCATTCCTCCCACTCGGATTGAGCGATCCTGAAGTTTCAGACTCTTGAGTTTTAAAGAAGGTGAATTTCTTATCCACTTCTCCCAGCTAAGGAAATTCATTCTCTAAGAATGTGACATCTCGTGACTCAAATTCTGTTATTTGACCATTCTCATTCTCTCCCACTAGAACATATCCTTTGGAGAGATCAAGATATCTTATAAAGATACCTTTCTTGCCTCTTGGGCCTAGCTTGCCAGGCTTGCTAGATGTATCACGAACATAGGTAACACATCCCTATGGTCACAAATGGTTCAAATTGGGCTTGAAGCTCGTCCACAATTTACAAGGCATGGTTTCAACGGACTTAGAAGGTACTCTACTGAGTACATATGTGGCAGTCAATAGTGCGTCTTCCCAAAAAGGAGATAGGCAAATTGGCTTCAGCCATCATAGACCTCACCATCTCTAAGAGGGTTCGGTTTCTTCTTTCCGTTACTCCATTTTGTTGTGGAGTCCTAGGTATTGTCAACTGATGTTCAATACCTGTTTCATCACATAAAACTTTAAATTCCTCGGAGAGGTACTCTCTTCCCCGTTCGGTCCTTAAAGCTTTGATTCTCTACTCTAATTGATTTGCAATTAGAGCCATAAATCTTTTGAAACATGCTAATGCTTCAGATTTATGTGCAATCAAATAGACATGACCATACTTTGTATAGTCGTCTATGAATGTAATGAAATAGTACACACCATGCCTGGCCCGAACATTCATTTGTTACAGATGTCATAATGGATTTGTTGCAATGGTTGGTCAGCTCACGTAGCTTTACCAAATGGTTTTCTTGTCATCTTTCCTTTTAAGCAGCTATCACAAGTTGGGAGATCTATTGTTGATAAATCAGCCAACAAACCTGCGTTAGCCAATCGTACTGAACGATGTTGACCAATGTGACTAAGTCTCGCATGCCACATTTTTGAAATGCTAACATTATCCACAGATGAGTTAACAGTAAAGGAAAAACTATTATGACACACATAATTTGGATCCAAATCCAAAACAATAAAACCATCCAACAAATATCCACCACCAAAGCAGATATTGTTTATAAAGAGACTAAAATTGTTCAATTCAAAAGATAACATGAATTCCAAATTCATGAGGGTAGAAACAGATATCAAGTTCCTTTGAATTCCTAGGAGCATAGAGGACATCTTCAAGAAATAGTGGGTGACCGCTATTCAAGACTAGCTGTCAACAGCCAATCCCTAAGACTTCCTCTTAAGAATTGTTTCCCACATATATCCACCTTGTTCCTCGTGGAACACTGCGGAACTCAACAAAAAGAATCTCTATCCTTTGTTACGTGGTCTGTTGCTCCTGAGTCTATGATCCACAAAGGACGAGATTCAGTTAGGAAAACAGAACTTGAAACAAATGTATAACACTTATACACTTCGGTAACATTTACCTCAGGAGCTTTGCAATCTTTTGCAAAATGCCCTTCTGTTTGCAATTGTAACATTTCACCCTAGAAATGTTAAAATCTTTCATGCCCTTCTTTTGAACCGGAGTACTGCTCACCGATCTCTTTGCCTTCTTCTTGAAGAACCTCGTGTTCCTCTCCTTGGACTTCAGACCAGGACTTGAACTGGCCATGTGAACCTTAGATTTCACACTAAGAGAGGCCAGACGGTCTTCTTCCAGTTCAAGATGACGAACGGTATCATCAAAGGCCTTAATGTCGTTGACGTGAGTTAGGTGCAACTTCATATGCTCCCACTCGACATGAGTTAGGTGCAACTTCATATGCTCCCACTCATTCGGCAAAGAACGTATCACAGCTTGAACTTTCTGCTCATCGAGAGCATAAATCGTACTAAGCATGTGTTATATACGTGAAACTTTTTCACGATATCATCATTCATCGCACTAAGCATGGTGATGCGGGCAGATGAGTTCTTCCTCTTCCAGGCTTGATAAGCCTCAAGGTCCCTCTTTGTTTGGGCGGTGTTACCCTCAGGAGGAACCATTATTCTCTCCAGAGTGTCAAGAACCTCTTGTTCTTCAATTATGTATTGGACTTTCATAGCCCAAACTTTATAATTGTCACTGTTCAAACGAAGGTCCCTTATTTAGGTAAGCAACTATTGCTTTTGAAGCAGTTATTGAAAAACCGTTAAAGACAAAAGTAGCACTAATAAGTAAGCGATACACCATATTTATTATATGATTATTTAAAACTAAAAAATAGTGTTTGGTTCACGTAAAATCGAACATCCATGCGCAATGCATCGAGTCACCATTTACATAGGCTAATACAAACACCATATTAGGTTTAAATTTCCAATAATAAATATATATTTAGTTTTGTTTTAGATTATATTTTTAATTTATTTAACATTTATACTTCTCTTAAGTATAAAACTAATGAGTAATATAACACTTAGTTATAATCTCAAACTAAATAAATTAAAAAATTACTAAAACAAATAACTAAAATAGCAATGTTTAACAAATAAACATCTTATAATACCATAAAAATATCCAACATTTAGTCAAAATTACCACCACAATAAAAACTTTTAGCACAAAGCCCTTCAATACAAAATTGAAAAACGAAATCAGCAAGAGAAAGAGTGAAAAATGAAGAGCGCAATCTTCATTTACATCGAGTGGAACTATCTCAATTTCTTTTAAGGCGACTGGGATCAGCTCTACAAACTTATAGTAGAGATCCAAAAGCATGTTCACAACAGTCTTAATAACAGCATCCAGACAGGGTGACGAATCAACTTGTTACTTCTAAGTAACATGGTTCTAGGATTATAGGATAACTTAGCTCCCGTTTTAACCAAGGTCAACACAAACACTTTGCATTGGGATCCATAATCCTATTCAGGAACTAATCCATCAATGGAGTCCACTTTCGTCAAAATCAGAATTTTCTCCAAAATAGAATTTTTTAAAGTGTTTTTCACGAAAAGCATTTTTCGCAAATTTAACATTTTTTAATTGATCAATTCCTGAGGAAAATCCTCCTTTCCAGACAAGCTCTTGGATTTCCCGGTTTTAACGCATTAAACCGCTCCAAAACTCTAACAATATTCCCTTCCTCCAACGGGGAATACCATTTAAGAAAAGCTCATCTTCAAGTTTTTGGATAGTCCGCGTCTCCTCGTGAGACTGGATTATTTTCACCGTTTTTACGAACATTTTCATTTCTATAACATATATAGAAATAACCAAAACTTGTTAATGATCAACCAAAAATTAGTATATAAATACACAATAGATATACTGAATTTTCTTGAATTTATGAAACATAAATTAAGCATTTATACACAATAAATACTAGTAAATTTAGTTTAAAAATATCAAATGAATTCCAAAAATTCATCAAAATATACCAAAAATTCAAGAAAAATGTAAATTTTAATTCTGAAAAAAATTTGACGAAATTTGGACGCCGTAAGCCACCGCACGCGCTCACACGCGCCGTCCAGATCTGTTCCACGTGCCCTCACGCGCACGCACGCGCTCTCACGTGCACCAAAGGGTATGATGACTCACGTGACACGTGGCAACCTGTGATTGGCGCTGACGTGGCACACATGCCACGTGTCATCACATGATTGGGTCAACGAATGACGTGGGTGATGATGTGGCATACTAATGTGGCACTGTCTTGACACGTGTCATAATCCTATTAGTCCGAAGTGATGACGTGTCAGATGATGTGGCATGCTGACGTGGCAGAATCACAACGGTTTTGACACGTGGCGACATGCTATTGGTCCACGTTTTAGACATGTGGCGGTTGACCGTTTCAGGAGCAGTTGACTTGAACACGTGTCCTAACGTGATTGGTTAGATGTTTCAACCGTCAGAAAATCAACGAATCACGTAGCGCCACGTGTCCCAATCCTTAACTTCTCCCCAGCTTTTGGAAACAAACTCCACTCGTGGTGGTGGCGCGTGGGGGACACGCGTCGCCTTCCGGGCCTCCGTTGGCCGTGAAATTTGACATTCCGACTTGATTTTTCATGCTGATTTTAGTGGTGTGGTCAGATTTGCGAAATTCCGACAAAAAATTTTGACACTTTGTATTGTTGGATCAAATACGGTATCGTTTTGACTCGGATAACAATGTAAATCCATATCGAAATGGAAAAAAAACGAATTCAAAATAGACAGAAACATATTCTTTTCATGGAATTTCAGATTTCAATGTCTACGGAATCTTTTTGACGCGGATTTCAATATAAATCCGTATCAAAACGAACAAATATGTATTTAAACCAATAAATACGCATTCAAACGAATAAAGAAACACATTCTTATTCATGGATTTCCATAAACCAAGATATGAACACATCAATGTTCATGGAATACCAGAAAACTAGATTCAAACACATCAATCTATAAACCTTTCGGCTCTGATACCAATGAAGTCATAATACCATAGATAACCATAAACAGAATAAATAAACAGACTTACGGTTTATGTGAAGCGGAAACTTGTTTATGGAATGGATCTGATCTACGAGAGAAACCGGATCGTTCTGGTTGCCTTTCCTACGAGTGTATGAATACACTGAGTACGGGCTATATCCGTGAATTCTTCCGACGAACGAAGAAGTAATCCGTGTTTTTATCGATAAGGACGTTTTCCCGAGGAGTAGAACGATTCCCTCTCGTTAGGAAATAGAGAAACTTTTTCTCTATTTATAGTGGAAATCCCAACTTCCATCTATATATAGGGTCGGACCAAATTACACATTTGGTCCTTGTAATTTACACATAATTACAGTTTAGTCCCAGCCATTCCAAAATGTCATGGGCGGACCAAAAACCAACAGTATGGTTGAACCTTCATCTGCAAATGTAATAATTTTAATTGTTAGTTTCATTTTTAAAAGCAAAAGAGATATAACTCTGTTATTTATGAGAGAATAGTTAATGATGGTTGACCACAAACCATTGAGGCCCTAAAAGATATTATAAGGGAAGATGGTGTTTTTATCAGTTATTTTCAAATGAGAGATGGTTACTCGCCCATTAGGGATTGGGTTTACCAGGACAAAGGACAAATCATCTCTAACACTTTTACGAGCAAACCAACCATACATTCTTCGGTGTTAACCAGATTTGGAATGAAAGAGCAACAAGATGTGTAAGAGGTTTAGGTCTTCTTGAAAAGCTTTGAAGCAATGAGTTTATAAATATGACAGTTTGGGATTAATGAACCTTTCTTGCTTATACAAAGCTGTGCGCATTCTGCTACCCTAAAGTATTATATTATTTACTTGCTTCACTTAAAAATTAAAGAAAAACAAAAGATTGAAAACATGTTGTCAAATGATATGGAATAAAGTTTGTCAAAAATTTCCATTAATAAATTCTCATGCTGGTTTACAACTAGGTATACAAGTGTTTATACATCTAAGCATTCTTTTATAGTTGCAATGTAAAAAATTGAAAAAAAAATTATTTGAATCTATTTATGAAATGAATTTAAGTTGTTGAAATGGAGCTAAAGATGTCTTATGTGCAAGCAAGTGTAATAGCATTTCCTTTAACTCTTTCCTAAGCTTAAAAAATATAGGGGTTGATCTCCAAGGGGTCATAGAGGATCCATCTACCTTCTATTTAGAAAGAAATTTATATAAAAAATACTTCGCAATGAAAATATTTATGGAGAATTGTCAATTTCGGTCAAAAATTATCAATTTCCACCTCGTAGCAATTGGCCGCCCTTTTGTTCTATTTCAGATTCAAAAGATGAATTTTAATGAATCTCTTTGTTTAGTACTCTATTCAAATTCAATCTAACCTAGCTCAATCACAAATTGCATTTGGAAAATGCGTGTATGATATCCTTTTTTATATACATGTATAAAAGGATAAATTAAAAAACGAGGACAATATTTTTTTTTCAAAATGAGGAATCTAGTTTCAAACGTTTCCATGTGGTAGATAGTATTTTTGTCCATTTAGTATTTCAATAGTTTACCTATATTATTTAGAGATTTCTGGGCAATAGTGTACTTTTACCACGATAATTAAAAAATCCTTAGTTAATTATAATTGATCTATGAAACTCAAAAACATATATACTATCAAATATATGTCAACTACCCACAAAACATGATTTAAAGAAATAATAGGAAAAATAAAAAATTAGATAATTAAAATAATGTAAAAATTAGTATTTTATCTATAAATTATATTTTAAAAAAGAAGTAGTTAGTACAAGATCAACACAAAGAGAAAACTGTCCTATATAATATTGTATCTCCAATGAAGAAATTGGCAAAAGGTATTGCAAATCAATAAACAAAGTATATAAAAAAATTATACACTTTTGCTTCAGCTTTGGAGTTTTCTTCTCCACAAACATCCAATTCCAACTTCATTCATGTATTTTACCATTTTTCAGGTAAACTTGTGGATTACCAATATAAATAAACAATATAATTAGTAGAACTATGCTGATAATTAATCAACCATAAAATACTGATAATTAGTTAAACCATGCATAGTAGGTTGACTAAACAATGAATACACAATACTGATACATTTACAGTGCATAATTGTGTACTCTAGTAATAGCTGACACATTTACAATATACAATTAATATATAGTTAATATGCGTAGTTATCTGTCATTTCATAAACAGTAGAAAAAATATAAAGGCCTTTGTGGAAATGACAATGGTATGAAAAGACTAAAAACTAGGACCAATGGATGGAGAAGAATAGAAAAATATAGGCCAAATACATAGAGACCCCCCTGAACTTGTCCAAAAATGCCTACTACCCCTCTAAACTTTTAAAATGTCCTAATGCCCCCCTGAACTTTGAAAAAGTGACCCAGTTTGCCCCTTTGCTACCACGTGTCACTCAATTATTGGTTGTCTCATGTTTGACTTTTCAAAGCAAACTCTAGTTTTTATGGCACTTAGAGGGCAAACTGGGCCAATTTTAAGAAATTCAGGGGGGCATTAGGACATTTGCAAAGTTCAGGGGGGTAGTAGGCCTTTTTGGCTAAGTTCAGGAGGGTATCTATGTATTCGGCCATATATATATATATATATTAGTAATAGAATATAGGCCTTAAACATACGAAGCCCGCTGAACTTGGCCCAAACACCCTACTGTCACTCCCAACTTATAGAAGGTCTAGTTAGCTCCTTGAACTTATTTCAGTACACCATTTAAATACTTATACTAATACGAATTTATAATGATATCAACCACCACCTATTCAGTTGAATTATAAATGCCAACAAAAACATGATATACATGCGTGTTGATGTCAACAACTCTTAAAAATGATATCCAATAATCATCTTACATATGGAAATAAATTAAAAGAAAAACATTAATTAAAATAATCCTTCTTCCTTACTGATTGGTTTTACAACTCCACCTAATATATATATATTAGTAATAGAATATAGGCCTTATACATACGGAGCCCGCTGAACTTGGCCCAAACATCCTACTGTCACCCCCAACTTACAGAAGGTCTGGTTAGCCCCCTGAACTTATTTCAGTACACCATTTAGATACTTATACTAATACTAATTTATAATAATATCAACTGCCACCTATTCAGTTGAATTATAAATGCTAACAAAAACATGATATACATGCGCATTGATGTCAACAACTCTTAAAAATGATATCCAATAATCATCTTACATATGGAAATAAATTAAAAAAAACATTAATTAAAATAATCGTTCTTCCTTACTGATTGGTTTTACAACTCCATTTAATCCTTCTTCATTAATTACAACTTCGACCGTTATAGCCTTTATCACTGGAACCAACTCTGGCCACCCAAATCCATATCTGTTGGAAATGCCCTAGTCCCGAGGCATTGGTCCTTGTATTTGTACTGTGCATTTATTGGATTTATGTATTGTACTTATTTGTGTCATTAATAAAGGCATCAATTCATTTATTATATTTATCTTGTGCAGTATAGTAAATGAAGTATCCAATGGACATATCCATATCCATGACGACTAGTGTCATGCACTTAGCAGTAAGACCATGGATAGGGTTAACGATATGACCATGAATAGATCCGTAGTCTGTTCCAGTCATGGGAATGAATGGAACAACAGACTATCATTAACCTGGTTGTATGGCGGTGTCTTACCGGTCATTGGACATGGAATGTCAACCAAGTTAATGGGTACATGCCTGGGTGCATGGTACTGGATAGATCCACTGAACGAGTAATCCACATGGTATGGTATCACAATGGATTCTCGTGTAGTACTTGTATGGATCCTTTGACCTGACCATATGATGGTGTTACATGTGATGTCGCATACTTAGGGGTACGCCTAAAGGGCCTGTAATAGGGTGCCAAGTATGGGTGCTTTCGGGTATGTCACTGAACATGGTAATACTATGGATATGCAGAAGGGATTTGTCACTCAGTAACCAACTGAGAAGATATCACCGGCCTCTTGATGAATGTGACTGATAAGAGTGTGGCCACACCCAAACAAGTTGGTACTTGTTTGTGAGCATCAGTACATTCGGGATCAAGTTAATGTCTGAACACAAAAGAGGGTGATCAATCCATGCCTCTGTGTTGGACACCGATATCAATGACATGGGATGTACAAGTCTAACTACAGGGTTATGATATCAGTTGGACTGCCATCTCCATCTTAATTGGGGGCTGCAGTGGCTTGCTAGAGCCCAACTGCAGTCTGCGGGCCAAAGGCCCGCTGCCAACATAAAGATGGGCCCACAGGATCGTACACATAGAACGATAGAATGCAGACTTAAGGAATAGCATGTATACTTGGAGTATACACATTGGAGGGAGAGGTGTGTATATATTAATTATATTATAAAGATCAATTGGATTGGTCATAATAATAAAATTAATATATTCAATTGGCTCTTCATAATTAATTGGATTAATTATGAAATTATTTCCTAGGTGGAAATATTCATATGTATGGGTTTACATATGATTTTATTTTGTGCAGAGTTAATTTTAATTTGATGGATTAAATTAAATGTCAAACCAATTTTAATTTGGATGTAAATAATATATTACTTGGAGTAATATATTAAATACATGGGTATATTAAAATTGGGCTTGAATTAATTTGAACCAAATTAATTAAAATTAGACTGGGCCTAAATTAAAACATGGAAGCCCGCGCAGAATAAAGTGGAGCCAAGATGGGCCAGAATTCCTTATGGAATTCGGCCAACCCTAGGTATAAATACCTAGGGTTAGAAGAATTCGGCCAAGCTAAGCTAAACCACTCATAGCCGAATTCTCTAGCCTCTCCTCTCCTTGGTTCTTGCTTTTCCATCGCTAGCACGGGTTGCATTTGCCAAGCGTTCGTGTACGTGAGAGCGGAGGAATTCTAAATTGAGTTCTGCAGTCATCATCCGTCTCTAAAAGAGATTTTTCTGGTATGAAATTTCAATCTCTTTCTATTCAATTTTATGTTTTTCAATTTCCGCTTCAATTGCTCCTGGGACCGGATTTGAGGAAATCACCGCGTTCTTCTGCTTTTATCGGGTGATTTCCGGTGAAAAATCCCAACAATATCAACAAAAATCATTTAAAACTCTATTAAATTACCAAAATTCCATCAAGTATAATTAATTTTTCAAGTAACTAAGAGTCAATCAAAAATTCCATATTCACCTTCAGCTTGGGGAAGAAATCAATGCTTCTTCAGTTGAATAAAAATTTGCGAACACCCACTTGTCTCTGCTTTGACAATTTTGCATTTACCAAAGGAAAAAATTATGAAAATTAGAAAGGACAAAAATTTGACATAAAATATACCCATAATCAATTAAGAAAAATAATAAAATAAAATCCAAAACCCAACCAATTATTCTAGCAGCAAAACTCTTCCTTTTCCCCATTCCCGTATGAATCATAGAGCATACATCAAGGATGGGGCCAATTTTGATGAAATCCCCTGACAAAACAAAAATCTAAACCTTGAATCAAGATGTAGTAGCTTTGAGAAAAATTACAGAGAAAAAACTAGGCATTCTCTTATTTTCTTGTGCCAAGACCATATTCCCACCATTTGGTTTGTCGACAACAGTGAGCGTTTAGGTACTTAATTGTTGAATACATATGGACCCCCCTGAACTTGGTCAAAAGTGCCTACTACCCCCTTGAACTTTGAAAGTATCCCACTGTAAGTGGATGATCCTAAAACGACGGGCCTCGCGATCAGGGCAGGAAGATTTTTAATTTAAAAGGGGTTTTATAAAAAAGGGATTTTATAGTGAGAAAACAATAAAACTCAAATGCTCTCACTAAAGTGATAGGATTCGCCACCTGACTTAGCTTAACCGGGAAAATTGTGTACAGCCGAGACTAGCTATGAATCGGTATACCTTTAGTCGGAGATTCGGGTTCGAACAACTCACTTATTTCTTCTTAATTCAAATGTGTATAATAATTTATATCAATACCTTTTATATTTCCTATAGTTGATTTTATCTTGATTATTTAACCGATGCTCACACACGAGATACAAATGCTGAAAGCAATAAATAAATTCAGAAAGTAGTAAATAATTTTGGGAAATCTAAAATATACATACCGATCAAATGACTATCCTAGGGGATACAATTGTATGAAAGGGATTCAGGGTACAAAATCTATTTATATATAAAATCCTTAAAAAAAAGCTAGCCATTCATCTATCCTAACATATATTTATGGACAAAACAAAGGTAGTACAGTTATATATACACGTAGGACTCGAACAGACTTAGAATTGAGATTCAAGGTAGCTCGGGATGTACAAGGGGGAAAATCGGGAAATTCGATAAATTACCCGATTTGACCAGGAAAACATTTTGAAACGCATTTTTTATAGGACTGGAAATTCTTTTAAAAATCAATTTATCTGGTTTAATATATACGTATTCAAAAATGGGCCGGTTTTCAAGAAACTCCTGTTTCTATCGTTGAGCTGATTTACTGAAAATTAATACAAAAATTAAATAAATACAAAATATAAACCTAGGTCAAAATGATATGCAAAAATAGGACAAAAACTCATAAAAATCAATTCTGAATTAAAACTACAGCTGTGCGGGTGTAACAACAACAGTCGTGTGGCTATTAAAACACCCATATGGCTATTAAAACACTTGTACAGCTTTGGTTTTAAAAGCCACAGAGAAATCGTTGAAAATTTAAAAATCAGTGAATCTGAAAATGAACTACAACCATACGGCTTTTGCAATAGTCGTACGGCTCAGGTTTACTAGAAATTAGAAAAATAGGGCATAATTCAAAATGATGAAATGCATAACAAATCAATCTAGAAATCTATAAATGAGTTAAGGCCTCTCAGAATTACCTTTTAGATGACTCTCCAAGGTTCAATTTGACAGAAAACCGCTTCTTGAAGCTTGAATTTGGATTTGAATTGAAATTAAACTTGAGAACCAAAACTTGAAATTCTTCAATCCAGCTCTAATTCTAGTGATTCCAACAATTAATAAGTCTCTGAAGGATTGATTTTGGTTTGGAATAATGAATTTAGAGACTGAATTTGAGGAATTTGTGATTTAGATTCTTGAATTTGGTTTTCAAATTTTTGAGAATCTTGTTTCCTCTTTTTCCTTCTCTTTTTCTTGGTAATCTTGGTTAAACCTCCCCCGTATTCCTTACTGATCTCCCTTCAATTCAAATTCCTCCTGTAATGAGAAGGTTATCGGAGATTAGGGGTGTCACCTCTTTTTTCAATAGCTGACCATTTCATGCAAGATTGCTGGTGACATATCATCAGCCGTGCGGCTGTCACGTCAACAGCCATGCGGCTATTGACACAATAGCCATGTAGCTATTCCAATGCCATAATTCTTCAAATTCTTCTCGGTTTCAAGTGTCAAGTTCAATCAAATCTGAATCTTCGCTTCTCGAATCGTCTCTTGTAATGAACAAAGAAGATATATGACATTTGGTATTCTATCATCATTGAGGTTGGGAAAAGCCTGGCATTCACACCCATACCCTCTTAACTTAATAATACGAAGATCTGATGGCTGAGGTTTTTTTAGAAAATAAAATTAATAAATTGAAATTGTAAAAATAAAACTTGAGTTGCAACAACATGTGATGCTTTTCCTTTTCTAAATACAGATGCACTTGCATAATTAGGCATATTTATTTTATATGCAGATGCACTAGAAGACTCAGGAACATTTCCTACTACATTTCCCTTATTTCTCGTACAAAACATTAGTTTAAAGAAACTGAATACATACCTGTAAACAGATTTATTTTAGAAAAGAAATAGCATATAACATGTTTGATTTAGAACCATACCGGAGTAGCAAGATTTGCTTTCCTCTTTTGGCATCCTTTCTTGTTGTGCCTCCCTCCTTGTAGTATAAGAACAAGTCATTTTCATTGCCTTTCTTGTTAGTTTCCTAATTTTTTTCTCTTCATCTCTATCTTTCCTTCTATTTTTCTTAAGTTTACCAAGCATTGATTTCATTGGAGGGGGATCAATTGCAGGATTTGAAGATTCAAGAATCATTTTTAAGTTCAACATAGGCTAGATGAAGTATGAGTATGCCTTGATATAGGTATCCTTGTAATACCAATGTTCTACATATTTGATTAGGTCTAAAGTTTTCTTATGCATTGAAGCAATAGCATGCACACACAGTATTTCTCTAAACCCCCAAGCCCTATAGAACATTTCTTCAACTATAAGTCTACCATATGTCTGTACTTTCCTTCAGTCACTTCAAATCCAAAATCACCATTCCAGGTGATAGTGCATTTCATTGCGCTAGTTGTGTTTTTTTTGTAAGACCTCAAGTGACATTGGAGAAATGTCAGTAATCCAGGATTTTTCCGTAAAGTCTATTATTTGTTTGTGCCTGCTCATGAGCTAGACCTAGTTTCTTCCTGCATACTTATAATTGACTTATGCCTAGCACCTGGATCTAAGAGTTAAAGGTTTTAGAAAAGTTGTTATCAACTGTGTCACATTTAACTCATCATTCATATCCATACACACTCTGCACCACTTATCTATATTAAATCTAAGCAAATCTTCAACAATGCCCTTTTCCCCTAGGTTGGCCAATTACTTTAAATTGTCTTTCAATTTTGCCTGAAAAGTAGATTTAGCACATCTCTGAAAAGCTTGTTGCCTCTCTACACCATTCCATTTCGTAGCCTAATTTTCAAGAATATGTCTAGCACACATTCTATGCTTAGCCCTAGGCAAGACATCCAACACTGCTTTTTTTATCCCCTATTTGAAATGAAAAAAATACTATATATAATGTATAAAAAATGAATAAAGTTCATACTATGTCACTTGCAAAGTAAAGAATATTGATAATATATCTCTAAGTTTAGAATAAATCAAAGTTTAGAATAACATAATGTATTTGTCACCAACTCAACGTTCAGAATATTGATACCTTTTCCTTTTCAACATTTCACTAGCAATTTAGATACAAAAAAAATCAAATTACTACAGGATATTGGTACCTCAGTGCATGTCACTAGCGATTTAGATTATAGCAATTCTGATTACTACATACTGTATTTGTCACTAACTCAAAGTTTAGATGATAGCAATTCAGATACAAACAAATGCATACATATTTTAGCAATTCAGTTTACTACATAACTTTTGCATGTCACTAACAACTACGCATTGGTCCCCCAATCTGAGATTCAAGTCATTTCGCACCAACTCAATGAACCAGCTCCATGTAGCAATGGTTTCCATATCAACAATGGCCAAGGTAATTGGGAATATTTGATTGTTGCCATTTTTTGCTACAGCAGACAAATGTTGACCTTTGCAAACTCCTTTAAGGAAGCAACCATCAAATCCAATGACATTCTTGCATCCATTTTTGAATCCTTCCTCCAATGCAACAAAGCACATATACATCCCTCTAAAAATATACCTTCTAGGGTCACCAACTATATCTACATTCACTATAGATGTACTACTAGGGTTTGACTACAAAATATGATCTCTGTAATGAAATAGCCTTCTGAACTCTTTTCTGTAATCTCCCTTGATTGAATCAACCACATTCGATCTTGCCCTTCTACAAGCTATCTTGCCAACATAAACTTAAAGCTTTTCCTTGAGGATTTCTTTCATCCTTCACATCTTGATGTTTGGATTTTCAACAATTAAATCCCTCATATCATATATTTTGCTATGAACCTTGCATTGCAATTTTTGTTCTTGTTTCTTTTCACACAATTATGAACAGGATGGTATGTTTTGATCATGAAATCCTTGCTCCTTTTATTAACACTTGCATATAGAAGCAAAGGAAAGCCTTCACCACTTGCATCACTGACATATTCATATTTGACTCTCACTCTATCTTCATTAACAACCCCTCTCTTCATAAAATAGTATGTCACTGCTTCACAAAATTGGTTAACGCTCTTAAACACCATTCCCAACTCCCAAAATGGCTCACTACTGTTGGGTACATCTTCAGCTTCATTGTTTGCTTCTTCATCTCCAGATGCAAAACTATTAACATCAGAACTACCAGTGTAATCTTCTTCACCAGCTATAAGTCCAGCAACATGGTTACCCTCATTTACAAAACTCTCTAAACCTTTGTCTACACCTATTGGCCTAAGATTAATATAGCTAACATCTAGTACAGCCTTCTTCCTTGCATTATCCCTCTTGTGTTTTTTCTTACTCTACTTAGCTTCTACAAATTCTACATTTACATCAACATCAGTGCCCTTTTCATCTTCTAACTCAGCTTCATTGGTTTCATCATCCGTTTCTTTTACCTTTAAATCACTTTCTGCATCAGATTCTTCTGTAAGGATTCTTCATCAAAAATCAACCGAATGGCAGCGGCAGCTGATTTAGATTTTCTCAAATCCAAGCCTAGGAGCTTTTGTAATAGAAATCAAAACATAGACAGAGAAACAAGAAAAGAAACCAATCTCACCTTGTATGTCTCTTCTACAGAATGCAGAGACCAATCAAGATTTCCTCCACATTCCCATACACGAACGACTATAAAGCAAGAACCATGGTAGTGCAGGGTTAAGATCGAGAGAGCGAACAAAGGGGCTGAAATGTTTCTCCCAGAAAAATAGGGTTGGCCGGAATTCTGTGTCTATTCAGAATGGCTTAGGATTTTGTTTCATTTAAGTGGGTTTTTATAACTTCATAACCCTATGTCTAAATTAATTAGAATACGTTAAAATTTAATGGCATTTCAATTTTAATTTCATTTGTATGTGATTATGTTAAACCATATAATATAACACATAGCATTTAAATTGGGCTAATAAATTAATTTTTAGATTTTACTTAAATGAAATATAAAGCTATATATGTATTATATTTCCATCAGGAAATAAATTTAGAATTAATTTATTCAAATTAATTCTATGAAACCCAATTAAAATTTAATTATATTATTTTGATTAATCTAATTGATCTATAATTTAATCAATAAATTTCTCCTCTTTAGTCAGTATACTCCAAGTATATAGTTGACTCATTTAGTTCAAGCTCAGAAGTTCAATGTGTATGATCCTGTAGGCCCATCTTTATGTTGATAGTGGGCCCATGGCCCACAGATTATAGTTAGGCTCTAGCAAGTCATTACAGCCCCCAATTAAGACGGAGACTCCAGTTTAACAGAAGTCATAGCCCTGTAGTTTAACTTATATATATCCCATATCATTGATATCGGTGTTCAACACAGAGGCATGGTATCATCACCCTCTTTTGTTTCGGACATTAACTTGATTCCGCATGAACTGATGCTCACAAACAAGTTCCAACTTTTTTGGGTGTGGCCACACTTTTATCAATTGCACTCATCAAGTGGCCGATGATATCTTCTCAGTAGACTACCGAGCGACATTTCCTTCTGCATATTCATGGTCTTGCCATGTTCACTAGCACACCCGAATGTACCCATACTTGGCACCCTTTTACAGGCCCTTTAAGCGTACACCAAAGTGTGTAAGTTCACATGCAAGACCATGATGTGGTCAGGTCAAAGGATCCAATATAAGTACTACACGAGAATCACTTATGATACTATACCATGTGGATTTCTCATTTAGTGGATTTATCTAGTACCATGCCTTGTTGCATGTGCCCATATGCTTGATTGACATTCCATGTTCTATAGCCGGTAAGACACTGCCATACAACCAAGGATATGATAGTCCCTAGTTCCATTCATTCCCATGAATGGAAAGACTACGGATGGCTTTGTGGTTACATTGTTTCCCTATCCATGGTCTTACTACCAAGTGCATGACACTTGTCAACATGAATATAGATATGACAATTGGATACTCTATTCATAATGTTTGCATAAGATATAAAACAAATAGATTAATGCCTTTATTTAATAACACAAATGTACAATACATCAATCTATTAAAAGATTCAAAATGTACAATACAATATAAGCAGTAATACCTTGGGACTAGGGCATTCCCAACATCTTCACCCTCAGATGCTTCAGCTTTAGGCTCATATGTAGCAGTGGCTTCCTCAACAATTGAAGGTTCTTATGTGGTTGGCAGCACTACCTTTGAGTTCATATCCTTATATAAGGGGGTTCTATTTATACAAATTTAGGCAATAACCTCAATTGTTGCCCTAGTAATATGGTCCTCACTTCCCCTTTATCCCTTGGCATTCGTTTCCATACTGATATGTCATTAGTAGGTGGGTCCACATACATAATTACATCCTCATCATCAGTCAAGTAATCCAAATACTTAGTCAACATAGAATCATTCAATATAGATTCCAACTCCCTACTCACATGTGATTTGAAGTACAAAGGGACACATAGATCATATCCTAACTCCCAAACAAACCACAACAATTCTATTCAACTTATTCTATTAGAGTCAAACCACTTTTCTTTTTCCATAATCCTCCTTTTATAATCTAAAATGCCATTTCTTCTCTCTACAAGTCCTCTATGATGAAAACATATTGACACTAACATTTCTTCCATATTTATTCTAATAAAGACAAAAAGAGCAAAGAAACACAACAAACATATTAAATTACAGCAACTACATACAAAATCTCAAAAGAATCTAACCGACATTTCAACATAAACCATGTTTAAACATTACCCCCAATTTTTCCCCAATTTCACAAAAATACCCTAAAAGTACACCTAACTTTCAAATAAGAAAAATTCATTAAAATAATATGAGGGAAAAGCTTCATACCAGTTTATCAATGGATCTCAGACTTTCGAAATGAACAAAACACACTTCAATTGTGATTCTTCTCAGTTAACTACATTGATTTGTTGTAAAAAAATGTCACAATTCTTCTTTGGTAAGAACAGTAGTGACTTCAATTATTTCTTTCGACTTTACTTTTGCAATTGCACCTTTCGATCACTGGAGAAATTCAATCAGAATAGTATTAGTAGTTTTTGGTTTGTCATTGAAGTGGAAGGGGTAAGTTTGATTTGGGCAAGATTTGGGAGAGCGAAACAATCTACTATAAAGTTCATTTTCTTTTTTCTTTAATCTCAGTAAAATATTTTTAGTAAAAAAAATCTCAGTAAAATATTTAGTTTTTATAATACGTGGTAATGACATGGCTTAATTTTTCTAACTTTTTGTACACGTGGACACCCATGTATGTCACATCCCATGCTTCATCTCATTTAGTCAGACGGAAGGGCCAAACTGGATCACTTTTTATGAGTAAAGGGGGACAGTAGGAAACTTTCAATGTTCAGGGGGACAGTAGGCGCTTTTGGCCAAGTTTAGGGGGGTCTATATGTATTCGGCCATATTTAATTGCTAGGTTGGTTGGATGAATTTGGCAATTAAAAGAAGAAAGATATGGAGAGAAAGATAGAAATGGAGTTGTTTTGTTGAATTTGGCAAGAGAATAGAGAGATGGAGTGGGTGCAGAGCACGATGCAGGAAGAAAAGAGGGTTGGTCAGTTTTTTTTTTCTTTAAAATTTTGTTTATAATTGGTACACGCCTCACTTTGTTTGAGAAACAAACTCTGTGCCACATCGGAGGGGATGGGGTAAGTGAGCCGATTTTGCCAACTTTAAGGGCTTAAGTAGACATATTCAAAGTAGAGGGTGACAGTAGGATGTTTGAGCTAAGTTCAGGGGGCTTAGTATGTATTAAGCCTTTAATATATAGTCTATAATAATGTTGGTGTGCCCTAGTTCTTAGGGCATTGGATTCTTGTATTTTGGATTATACATTAAGAGTCATGTATGAATACATTATTTGTGTCATATTAATAAAGGCAATTAATCTATTTCATTTATATCTTGTGCTATAATATGAGTAGAGTATCCATTGATTGATAATCATAAAACCTATCCCAAGTCTGTTCTAATCGTGGGAACGAATAGAACCACAGACTTGTATATTCGATGACTGTATGGTAGTTCTTAACTAGCCATAGTACTTGTATAGTCAGTCATGAATATAGGTACATGTCATTGACATGGGACTGGATCGATCCGCACAAGAAAGCCACATGGTTGTCATGTCATAGGTCTTTCTTGAGTAGGTCTCTTTTGTCCTCAGACCAGATTTCATTATAATATCGATATGGAATCCGGTTCACTTTGACATACGCCTAACAGGTCTGTAAAAGGATGCTAAATACGGGTATGATTGGGTGGACCGGTGAACATGTTGATATTGATGATGAAGTGATGGAATTGCCACTCGGGTAACACTGAGATGATATCATTGGCCACTTGATGAGTGGGACTGATAAGTGTATGGCCATACCCAAATAAGTTGGTTGCTTATTTGATTAATCAGTCAACTCAAGATCAAGAAATATAATAAACAACAGAAGAGGATGACAGATACCATGCCTCTTGTTTATTCATATCGATATCGTTAGGTAAAGGACACTATGAGATTACTACCGGGTGAGTGTCTTCTAAAGACTGCTGCATCTCTGTCTTAATTGGGGGCTATAATGGTTTGCTAGAACCCACTTACAGTCTGTGGGCCTTGGGCCTACTGCCAACATAAAGACAGACCCATAGGATCGTGCACATAGATCAACTGAACTGGAACTTATAGAAATTGTACATGTAATGTACATTGGAAGGAATGCGTTAATTAATTAGTTGACATTCGGTGTCAAGGTAATTAATTGACATTGGGTTGAATTTAATTTAATTAATAAGTCTACATAATGTAATTAATTAATTTATCAATTAATTGAATTACATAAAGTAAACAATTAATTAAATAATTTTCCTAAGGAGGAAAATTAAATACATGTGTTGTATTAACTAAAGTGTGATTTAATTTTATTTAGGGGTAATTAAATTTAGCCAAATGGAATTAAATTACATAGTATATACTTTTTAATTAAAGTTTATTTATGTAATTATAATCCTAGTGGGCTTGGGTTTAATTAACCTAATTAAAACCCAACTAGACAAGGTGTCTATATAAGGGCACACTTAAGGAAGAAAAACCTAATTCAACTCTAATTAATTGCTGGAAATTTCAGCCACCAATAGTAGCCCCAAAACAGCCGAAAATCCCAGCATTAAACCTCCATTCCTTCGCGTCTTCGGCTAGCACCGGTTCCCGCTCAATAGTTGGTCGTGCACCGGACTTTGGAGATCGCAGTTTCAAGAAACGATTCTGCAGCAGTCTCTAGAAGAGACGAATCCGGTGAGTTAATCTCTCTTGATTCAAATTGATTTTATTCTAATCAATGGTAACTGGACACGATAGGTGGATTCTAGGAAATTTTAAACGGTATATTTTCCGCTGCGCCACGTTATTTTTCCAATGACGAATCCCAACAGTGGTATCAGAGCCTAGGTTTTGTCCATTATATTGATTGGAATTGGTTCTTGAAAGCGTTCTTGAAGAAAGAATGGGTTTCAAGTTTGTTATTTTAGGGTTTTATTCAATTGGTTTTGATTTTGATAAACCCTAGATTTTTTGATTGGGGTTTTTGATTATTTTCCCCAATTGGTTTCCATCTTAAAAATTATTGTTTTATTGATTATTTATTTTTTGGATGGGTTTTTTTTATGATTAAAAAAAAAAAGGTTATATATTTTTTTTGCTGCAATTTGGAGATTCCAAATTGCAGCTGCTGCTGTCTCCGGACAGCAGCGCCGTGCGCGGGTTTTGGGTCCGGTTTTGGATTTTGCGGGTATTTTTTATCCCGACCCTAATGCAAATTAAATTAATTTTTTTTAAAATTAATTTGTGTTTAAATTATTTATTTTGTTGGCATGCATATTTAATTTAATTGTTTGCATATTAAATTGAATATGGACTTTGTGAAATTGGCCCAATAAACCGTGACACCGGTTAAAATTGGGAGAGCTAAATTTTAAATTTGTGACAACCCAAATTCAAGTGGGAGCAAAATTGTTAATTTTGTATTTATGGATGTTATCCATTGAGCCTTTATGGGCCTTAGTCACATTCGTTAAAATTGGCGATTTCACCCTAAGTAACTCGGCTTAACATTTATATTTATAATTTGGAATGCCATGATCATGCATCATATTGGTATGTATGTGCACGACAGGTACTTTGTTTGAAATGTTATGTTGAGTTCTATGGGCCATAAATTATTATCGGTTGTAATTTAATTTTGGGAAATATGGCCTGCGTGCCATTTTTTTATTTTGATGTAATTTTAGAATAGATTTTATTTTCAAAATTATTGTAAGTGCATCAAGTATGGAGGAAGGCCCAAACGGAGCAAGCCCATGGTGGGAGCCCAAGAAGGATTGCAGTCCGGCCCATGAAGAATTAGATAGGATATCTAGTTTTTCATTAGGTTGTAATTAAAGGCCCATAGGATCTTATTTATTTTAAATTAAGTATGCTATTGCACTTGTCATATAATATGGATGTATGGATCACCAAATTATTACCCGCGTTTATGATGCTAAGCCGTATCACTTAATTATAATCCGGAAATTAAAATATTGAGTCGCTTAAAAGTGCTTCCCACATTCACACCTCTTCCTCCCATTGATGCTGCAATGTGCGTCATGCCCTAGCTGGGTATATTGTAGTATTCGGTGGGCCGTCGAGGGTTAAGATACTTGGTATGGTTAACATGTGAATGGTGGTTTGACTCAACATGGGTAGCATTAGCTCAGAGCGGGCCCTAAGCACAGATGGGTAAAGTGTCAATAAGCCCATCAAACCAAGAGTCCTTCGTGGAAGGATTGGATAGGTTGTCCTACCAAACGACTCAATGGTTGGTTAGCGAGCCCTAGTTCGGCCAGTCATTGATAAGTTGTGGATCTTGGTCAAGTCAGCCAATTAACAACACCAACAAACAAATTAAAATCGGATTATTAATTTTAATTGGCTTAAAAGTCCTTTATTTCTAACTCAAGCAATGATTTCTTCCATGTAGATAATCCCATTTCAGTTAAGCAATTTAAATGGCTGCAACAAACAACAACTCACTCTCACTTAGGTCACTCTTGGAGAAGGAAAAGCTTTCGGGGACTAACTTCCTGGACAGGGCTAGGAACTTACAAATAGTTCTTAGACAAGAGTCTAAGGAGTATGTACTGAATGCTCCTTTACCAGCTGGCCCTCCCGCAGGACGAGGCATCACCACGGCGATGGTGGAGCAGTACGATCGGGCATGTGAGGGATGACCGAGATGTCTCGTGCCTCATGCTGGGTACCATGGCTTCTGATCTTCAGAAGTAGTTCATGGATGAGCATGCTTATGAGATGATGGATCAGCTTAAAAAGATGTTCCAAGATCAGGCTCGTCAGGAACGTTACCTAACAACTAAGGCACTTTGCACAACTGTGATGGCAGCTGGGACTTCTGTTAGCACTCATGTGCTAAAGTTGAAGGGGTATATTGATACACTTGCCCGCCTCGGCTCGCCAGTTCCACAGGACTTGGCAATAGACATTATTCTCGGGTCACTTCCTGAGTCTTACAACCAGTTTATCATGAATTACCATATGCAAGGGTTGGATAAATCGGTTGTTGAGCTGCATGGCATGCTCAAGCTTGCTGAGCAGTCTCTTAAGAAGACTCCTGAAGTATTGCTGGTAAACAAGGGCAATACGCCCATTGCTAAGGGAAAGGCCAAATCTAAGGCCAAGGCTAAGGCCCAAAAGGCCAAGGCTAAGGGCAAAAAGGTGGTGGCCCAACCTAAAGCAAGGGTTGCTTCTCCTGACGATGTTTTCCATGAGTGTCATGAGAAGGGGCACTGGAAGAGCTCATGTCCAAAGCTAAGGGAGCAACTGAAGGGCAAAACTGCTGCTTCAGGTATTTATGTTGTTGAGATTAATCTGGCTATTTCTACATCTTGGGTCTTGGACACAGGATGTGGATCTCACATTTGTTGAAATGTGCAGGGTCTAAGAAATAGGAGATTATTAGGATCTGGAGAAGTAGATCTTCGAGTCGGAAATGGTGCTCGGGTTCAGGCCATAGAGATCGGAGATTATTTCTTGGAGATGCCTAGTGGACTTGTTTTGGAACTAAGAAACTGTTATTTTGTACCTGCAATGCGCATGAATATTATTTCCGTTTCTTTGTTGGATATTTCTGGTTTTGTATTTAATATTGGACATGGTAGAATTTCTATGCAATGTGGCAATATTATTTATGGAACAGCATTTCTTGAAAATGGCTTATATATCCTTGATCTAAAACGTGAAAGTTCAATCTATAACATAAATACTAAAAGGATTAAACAAAATGACATTAATCCTACTTACATCTGGCATTGTCGACTTGGCCATATAAATGAGAAGCGCATAGCTAGGCTTCACTCTAGTGGAGTGCTAGGGTCATTTGACATCCAGCCTTATGACATATGCGAATCTTGTTTGAGAGGCAAGATGACAAAGGCGCCTTTTAGCAAGACTGCTGAAAGGGCCTCAGACCTATTGGAGCTGGTACATTCCGATGTATGTGGCCCAATGAGCACTAGTGCTAGATCTGGTTTTCTGTACTTCGTCACCTTCACGGATGACTTCAGCAGATACGGTTACGTGTATCTGATGAAGCATAAGTCTGAGACTCTCCAAAGGGTCAAGGACTTTAAGAATGAAGTAGAAAACCAACTGGGCAAGAAAATAAAAGCACTTCAGTCTGACCAAGGGGTTGAATATTTGAGCCAAGAGTTTGACTCGTTTTGAGAGAGTGTGGGATTGTATCCCAACTCACTCCTCCTCGTACACCCCAGTGGAATGGAGTGTCAGAAAGGAGGAATAGGACCTTACTTGGCATGGTCCGCTCGATGATGAGTCATGCTACACTCCTTGTCCCCTTTTGGGGATATGCTTTAGAGACAGCTGCTTACATTCTTAATAATACACCAAGCAAGGCAGTTGAGGGAACACCATATGAACTATGGAAAGGGCCGAAAGCCTAATGTTTCCTTCTTGAAGATTTGAGGCTGTGATGCACATGTTAAGAAATTGACAAGTGGCAAACTCGAGTTCAAATCTGTCAAGTGCCAGTTTGTGGGTTACCCTAAGGAAACTAAGGGTTATTACTTCTACGATTCGGCTGAAAACAAAGTTTTCATAGCCAGAGATGCAGTCTTCTTGGAGAAGGAATTCCTTTCCAAGAGAGACAGTTGGAGTAATGTTGAACTGTCAGAAGTTCAAGACTCACAAACTCCTGCAGCTACTGCTGAGGATGCTTCGAGAACCGATCTGACTACTCAAGAAATTGAGGAACCAGAAACGGTTGCACAGGACCGCAGAAGGTTTGGTAGGACATGTCATCAGCCAGAGAGGTACGGCTTTCTCGTGACTGATGATAGGGACCTTATGGTCATTGACCAAGAGGAGCCCAAGACCTATCAGGAGGCTGTTGAAAGCCCACACTCAGATCAATGGCGTAAAGCCATGGAGGCTGAGATGCAATCTATGCATGATAACCAAGTATGGAACTTGGTGGATCCACCTCTGGGTGCTAAGGTGATAGGTTGCAAGTGGTGTTTCAAGTTAAAGGCCCTGTGTGTATAAGATGGTTAGTGGGAGCATTTCCACCGTCCTAGTGCTGTATGTTGACGACATCCTTATCATTGGAAGTGACATACCAACACTGCAAGGGGTTTAGCAGTGGTTAAGTAGGTGCTTCGCAATGAAGGACTTAGGCGAAGCTGAGACGATCTTAGGGATCAGGATCTACAGAGATAGATCCAATCAGCTTCTAGGCCTAAGTCAGGCCATGTACATTGACAAGGTTCTAAAAGGATTCAGCATGGACAAGGCAAAGAAAGGATTCTTGCCTATGCGCCATGGGTTGAAGCTGAGTAAGAAAGATGGTCCTAAAACAAAGAAGGAACGGGAGAACATGGAAAAGATCCCTTATGCATCTGCTATTGGATCTATCATGTACTCCATGTTATGTACGAGGCCTGATGTCGTGTTTGCACTAAGTATGACTAGCTTGTACCTGTCGGACCCCGGTGAGGAACACTGGAAGGCAGTCAAGGCAATCTTGAAGTACCTTAACCAGACTAAGAATGCTTTCTTAGTGTATAGAGGTCAAGATGAGCTGGTAGTGTCAGGTTACACTGATGCAAGCTTTGAGACCGATGAGGATGAGAACCAGTCACAGTCTGGTTATGTTTCTCTCCTGAATGGCGGTGCCATTAGTTGGAGGTCCTCAAAGCAGGCCACCATTGCTGACTCTACAATGGAAGCTGAGTACATAGCTGCATGCGAAGCTCAAAGAAAGCCGTTTGGATCAAGAAAGTCATAACTGAGTTGGGAGTAGTGCCCACTATCCTAGACCCAGTTGATGTTTTTGTGACAACAACGGGACCATCGCACAAGCTAAGGTGCCCCGGTCACACAAGAGATCCAAACATGTACTCAGAAAGTTTCACCTAATTCGGGAGATCGTGAACATAGGTGACATATCATTGCAGAGGGTTGACACCAAGAATAATGTCGCTGATCCATTGACCAAAGCGCTGTTGCAGACACAGCACGACGGTCATACCAGATCTATAGGAATTAGGGCAATGCCCACTTGGAACTAGTGCAAGTGGGAGATTGTTGGTGTGCCCTAGTTCTTAGGGCATTGGATTCTTGTATTTTGTATTATACATTAAAAGTCATGTATGAATACATTATTTGTGTCAAATTAATAAAGGCAATTAATCTATTTCATTTATATCTTGTGCTATAATATGAGTAGAGTATCCATTAATTGATAATCATAAAACCTATTCCAAGTCTGTTCTAATCGTGGGAACGAATAGAACCACAGACTTGTATATTCGATGACTGTATGGTAGTTCTTAACTAGCCATAGTACTTGTATAGTCAGTCATGAATATAGGTACATGTCATTGACATGGCACTGGATCGATCCGCACAAGAAAGCCACATGGTTGTCATGTCATAGGTCTTTCTTGAGTAGGTCTCTTTTGTCCTCAGACCAGATTTCATTATAATATCGATATGGAATCCGGTTCACTTTGACATACGCCTAACAGGTCTATAAAAGGATGCTAAATACGGGTATGATTGGGTGGACCGGTGAACATGTTGATATTGATGATGAAGTGATGGAATTGCCACTCGGGTAACACTGAGATGATATCATTGGCCACTTGATGAGTGGGACTGATAAGTGTATGGCCATACCCAAATAAGTTGGTTGCTCATTTGATTAATCAGTCAACTCAAGATCAAGAAATATAATAAACAACAGAAGAGGATGACAGACACAATGCCTCTTGTTTATTCATATCGATATCGTTAGGCAAAGGACACTATGAGATTACTACCGGGTGAGTGTCTTCTAAAGACTGCTGCATCTCTGTCTTAATTGGGGGCTGTAATGGTTTGTTAGAACCCACTTACAGTCTGTGGGTCTTGGGCCTATTGCCAACATAAAGACAGACCCATAGGATCGTGCACATAGATCAACTGAGCTGGAACTTATATAAATTGTACATGTAATGTACATTGGAAGGAATGCATTAATTAATTAGTTGACATTCGGTGTCAAGGTAATTAATTGACATTGGGTTGAATTTAATTTAATTAATAAGTTTACGTAATGTAATTAATTAATTTATCAATTAATTGAATTACATAAAGTAAACAATTAATTAAATAATTTTCCTGAGGAAAATTAAATACATGTGTTGTATTAACTTAAGTGTGATTTAATTTTATTTAGTGGTAATTAAATTTAGCCAAATGGAATTAAATTACATAGTATATACTTTTTAATTAAAGTTTATTTATGTAATTATAATCCTAGTGGGCTTGAGTTTAATTAACCTAATTAAAACCCAACTAGACAAGGTGTCTATATAAGGGCACACTTAAGGAAGAAAAACCTAATTCAACTCTAATTAATTGCTAGAAATTTCAGCCATCAATAGCAGCCCCAAAACAGCCGAAAATCCCAGCATTAAACCTCCATTCCTTCGTGTCTTCGGCTAGCACCGGTTCCCGCTCAATAGTTGGTCGGGCACCGGACTTTGGAGATCACAGTTTCAAGAAACGATTCTGCAGCAGTCTCTAGAAGAGACGAATCCGGTGAGTTAATCTCTCTTGATTCAAATTGATTTTATTCTAATCAATGGTAATTGGACACGATAGGTGGATTCTAGGAAATTTTAAACGGTATATTTTCCGCTGCGCCACGTTATTTTTCCAATGACGAATCCCAACAAATAATTCAATAAATTTCAATATATGTCAAATATATTACGAAAACACATCTAATTTCTATATAAATTTCTATAAAATTTATAAAACTCTAAAAATAATAAACGATGACTCAAGTTTGAATACATGTCAAATATACTAAAAAATCCTTATCCTTTCAAAAATTAAATATATTAAAATACTCGGTCAACAAAAAAATATTAAAATGCACATAAAAATGATAAATACATGCGACGATTGCAAAGATTGAAAACTTGATTAAATTTAGAATCTACAACATAGAAATCGGATGATATTATGTACTGACTTAAATAAAAGCTCATCCAAATTCAAATTGTCAATTTGAGAAAAAAAAAAAAAAAAGAATCAAACCTGAAAAACTTAAGAAGTAGAGACCAATAATAGCAAAGATTGGAAGGAAGATGAACCACTTGGTTGGTATAGGCAATGTGATAACTGGAAGAGAATACAAACAACAAAGAAACAGCCAACACAACAAACTTCCAAAGATAATTAAGTAGTATAAAATAGGGATAGATATAGAAAAATAAAGTTTATAAATAAAATAAAATAAAAAAGAAACGGAAGTAAATATAAAGTACAAAAGATAAGATAAAGCAATAAAATAAAATAATTAATTGATCATAAACGTTTAAAATGAACAACTTGACAAAAGAAAAATTCGGCTAACTAATTTTGATGAATTTATAGATGACTAATTAATCTGACAAAAATAAAATTATAAAATGATTTATTGGTAGATAGTGTCAAATAATTGATTTTCTGTGTAATATTTTAAGAATTTTATGTCAATATTTAAATATTTTAAGAGAATTTTCACATTGTTATGATTTTTTAAATTTATAATCATTGTTTAATTAACAAAAATATTTACGTTTTTCGAAAATTTTTAAACTTTATTGTTAAGGTCAATTATATTTTTATTAATATTGGTTTTTGGTTCGTTGTATATGCTAAAGTTTTTATTGTGGTGATAATTTTGACTAAATGTTGGATATTTTTATGATATTATAAAAATGTTTATTTGTTAGACATTGCTATTTTAGTTTTTTGTTTTAGTAATTTTTAATTTATTTATTTTGATATTATAACTAAGTGTTATATTGCTCATTAGTTTTATATTTAAGAGAAGTATAAATGTTAAATAAATTAAAATATAATCTAAAACAAAACTAAATATCTATTTATTATTGGAAATTTAAACCTAATATGGTCTTTGTATTAGCCTATGTAAATGGTGACTCGATGCATTGCGCATGGATGTTCGATTTTACGTGAACCAAACACTATTTTTAGTTTTAAATGATCTTATAATAAATATGGTGTATTGCTTACTTATTAGTACTACTTTTGTCTTTAACGGTTTTTCAATAACTGCTTCAAAAGCAATAGTTGCTTAACTAAATAAGGACCTTCATTTGAACGGTGACAATTATAAAGTTTGGGCTATGATAGTCCAATACATAATTGAAGAGCAAGAGGCTCTTGACACTCTGGAGAGAATAATGGTTCCTCCTGCAGAGGGTAACCTTGCCCAAACAAAGAGGGACCTTGAGGCTTATCAAGCCTGGAAGAGGAAGAACTCATCTGCCCGCATCACCATGCTTAGTGCGATGAATGATGATATCATGAAAAAGTTTCATGTATACAACACATGCTTAGTGCGATTTATGCTCTCGAGGAGCAGAAAGTTCAAGCTGTGATACGTCTCTGCGAAATGGGTGGGAGCATATGAAGTTGCAACTCACTCATGTCAACGACATTAAGGCCTTTGATGATATTGTTCATCATCTTGAACTGGAAGAGGACCGTCTGGCCTCTCTTAGTGTGAAATCTGAGGTTCTCATGGCTAGTTCAAGTCCTGGTCTGAAGTCCAAGGAGAGGAACAAGAGGTTCTTCAAGAAGAAGGCAAATGGAACGGTGGGTAGTGTTCCAGTTCAAAAGATGGGCAAGAAAGATTTTAACATTTCTAGGGTGAAATGTTACAATCGCAGATAGAAGGGCCTTTTGCAAAAGATTGCACAGCTCCTAAGGTAAATGTTACCAAACTGTATAAGTGTTATACATTTGTTTCAAGTTCTGTTTTCCAAACTGGATCTCATCCTTTGTGGATCGTAGACTCAGGAGCAACAGACAACGTAACAATGGATCGAGTTTCTTTTGTTGAGTTCCACAGTGTTCCATCGGGAACTAAGTGGATATACGTGGGAAACAACTCTAAAGAGGAAGTCTTATGGATTGGCTGTTGTCAGCTAGTCTTGAATGGTCATTGACCACTATCTTAAAGATGTCCTCTATGCTCCTAGGAATTCAAAGGAACTTGATATCTGTTTCTGTCCTCATGAATTTGGGATTCATGTTATCTTTTGAATTAAACAATTTTAGTCTCTTTATGAACAATATCTGCTTTGGTGGTGGACATTTGTTGGATGGTTTTATTGTTTTGGATTTGTATCCAAGTTATGTGTGTCATAATAGTTTTTCCTTTACTGTTAACTCATTTGTGGATAATGTTAGCATTTAAAAAATGTGACATGCGAGACTTAGTCACATTGGTCAACATCGTTTAGTACGATTGGCTAAAGCAGGTTTGTTGGCTGATTTATCAAAAGTAGATCTCCCAACTTATGAAAGCTGCTTAAAAGGAAAAATGACAATAAAACCATTTGGTAAAGCTACGTGAGCTTACCAACCATTGCAACTAATCCATTCTGACATCTGTGACCAAATGAATGTTCGGGCAAGGCATGGTGTGTACTATTTCATTACATTCATAGACGACTATACAAAGTATGGTCATGTCTATTTGATTGCACATAAATTTGAAGCATTAGCATGTTTCAAACGATTTATGGCTTTAGTTGAAAATCAATTAGAGTAAAGAATCAAAGCTTTAAGGACCGATCGGGGAACAGAGTACCTCTCCGAGGAATTTAAAGTTTTATGTGATGAAAAGGTATTAAACATCAGTTGACAATACCTAGGACTCCACAACAAAATCGAGTAACGGAAAGAAGAAACCGAACCCTCTTAGAGATGGTAAGGTCTAGGATGGCTGAAGCCAATTTGCCTATCTCCTTTTTGGGGAGACGCACTATTGATTGCCACATATGTACTCAATAGAGTACCTTCTAATTCCGTTGAAACCACGCCTTGTGAATTATGGACGAGCCGTAAGCCAAATTTGAACCATTTGCGACCATAGGGATGTGCTACCTATGTTCGTGATACATCTAGCAAGCATGGCAAGCTAGGCCCAAGAGGCAAGAAAGGTATCTTTATAAGATATCTTGATCTCTCCAAAGGATATGTTCTAGTGGGAGAGAATGAGAATGGTCAAATAACAGAATTTGAGTCACGAGATGTCACATTCTTAGAGAATGAATTTCCTAAGCTGGGAGAAGTTGATAAGGAATTCACTTTCTTTGAAACTCAAGAGTCTAAAACTTCAGGATCGCTCAATCCGAGTGGGAGGAATGAAGTTGAAGATGTAAGGAAAAGGGAAGAGAATGATGTTTTTCAACCTTCATAAGCGGATTTGAGTAATCCTGACCCTGACTTGAGTGGTCTTGATTTGAGTGGGAGTCTTGTTCCAAATTCAAGTGTGAATATGGATATAGATCCTAGTGGGAGTGGTCCCAGTGGGAGTTCTGCCCAACACCTTGATGAATATATGAGATTTGTTTATCAAGAAGCAGACGATCACAGAGGGGAAATATCCTGCGATGCCGTCATTTAATTGATAGTGAAGCACTCTCGATCGTAGCTCAAATTGAAGATATTCCAACTAAAATGATAGAGTTATTGGAATCTCCAGCAACGGAAAAATGGATTAAAGCAATGGAAAGTGAAATGGAATCAATAAGGGTCAACAAAGTTGACCTGCCCAAAGGGCGTAAAAGCCATTAGGAATAAGTGGGTACATATGATAAAGTGATCAGTGGATAGGAAACCTATCCAGACTAAGAGTCGGCTGGTTGCGAAAGGGTTTACACAACAGGAAGGAATTGACTATCAGGAGACTTTTTCACTTGTTGTCCATTTCACATCTATAAGAAAAGTACTTGCTTTTGTAGCATGTATGGACCTTGAATTACATCAAATGGATGTAAAGATTGTGTTCTTAAATGGTGAACTGAATGAAGAAATCTATATGGTTCAACCTGAAGGTTTCATCGTCCAGGGACAAGAACATAAGGTTTGTAAGTTGAAAAGATCAATTTATGGCCTTAAGCAGTCTTCAAGAAAATGGTATTTTCGTTTCCATGAAGCGATTATATCAATGCAATTTAAAGTGATTAATGCAGACTCGTGTGTCTACATTAAACGTGAAAATGGAGGGAAGTTTGTCATTCTAACGTTATACGTTGATCATATTTTGTTAGCAGGAAATGACACTTCGTTACTCGAGAAAGCAAAGACTTAGTTGTCTTCTAATTTTGAGATGAAGGATCTAGGAGAAGCTAATTACATTCTTGAGGTTAAGATCTCAAGAGATCGATCTAAGAGATTATTGGCTCTTTCACAAGAGATGTATATCAATAAGATCTTAGAACGGTTTAGTATGGCTCACTGTGATCCCGATCCAACCCCTATTGCATAAAGTATAGAACTGAATGCTAGTATGTGTCCCACGACTCCAGAAGAGACTAAAAGGATGGAGAGAATTCCTTATAAGTGTGCAATTGGTAGCTTGATGTACGCTATGATTTGTACATGACCTGATATAGGTTTTGCGGTGGGTATCGCAAGCCGTTATCAAACTAATCCAGGTTTGATGCATTAGGCAGCAGTGAAAAAGATATTGAGATATTTGAAGGGGACTTCAAATTATTCCCTTTATTACCAAGGAAAGGATCTACAGTTAAAGGGATACACAGATGCTGATCACGGAACTGATAAAGATGGGAGGTAGTCCACGTCTGGGTATATTTTCATTCTAGGAAATGGTGCAATTTCCTAGTGTAGCAAGAAACAAACTTGCATGACATTATCGACTATGGAGTCGGTATATGTAGCTACAGTAGCTATAGTACAAGAAGCGTTTTAGTTCGCTTCATAGATCTTTTGGATCTATTGCCTAAAAGGAAATATACGATTATCTATTCTGACAGCACTGCATCGATAGCTTATTCCAAGAATATTTGTTATCATGGAAAAAGCAAGATATCGATATAAAAATATCATTTTGTTAAAGACAAAATAGCATAGAGAGAAATAAGTTTAGTGCATGTCCCAACTGGTGATATGATTCAAGATTCGTTAACGAAGCCAATAGCTCCAAATGTTTTGAGTAAACATATTTTGGAATTTGGTCTTCGTAGGTTATGTTGTTTTTGACCTATTATAATAGCTTTGGCAAATTCTATTGGAATAGAATGTGAGTTATTTGTTGTGTTCAAATTCATTCACTAATTAAAGTGATACACATAGAGCTATTGAGTATAGTTCAGCATGTTGACGAAATTCATCTACTCACATAGATGAATCTTTTACTATGAATTGTGTGTTCATAGGTAAAAGTGGGAGTGTGAGAAACTCCATATGTGATATGTGAAATATCATTATTTCGTTTATATTGAAAGCTTTCCTATGAAAGGCTTAAAAGTGGACTAGAGGTACTGATGCATGAGTTGCATTTAGAGACTGAATGCTTTCGCATAGTGTTTATAAAACATACGTCCTAAGTGGATTAACACTATGGCATATTTTAGTAATATGTGTAAAAGCCGACCAAGGGATGGAAAGAAGAAAATTGATCTCAACTTTCCTAATGTGAGACCCCAATGAAAATATGAGTTTCAAGTTCACCCTTAAAGACTCTTGTAAATAATAAGAATGGTATGTCTGATGATTAACTTGATTGGAACCCTAAACCAGGCTTCATTAGCTATGAACGGGCATATAAGGACTAGTCAGATAAGCATTAGACATATGGCAGAAGGTTATTTATAGAGAGAAAGTACATTTTCAGTAACATGTCACTTGGTAATCATATAACACTCGAGCTCAATACTTTTTCGTGGAAAAGGTATGTAGTGTATATGAATGTTTTCATGAGATCAAAAGTGAGTCGAAAACTAGTGATCATGGAAAATGAACTAGGGGGAAGTCACGTTAAGCTAAAGGTGGAATGATGAAGGAGAGCTTCAAGGTTTAACCATTACGTTGACTGGTCGTGTGAATTCGCCGAACAAGAACTGAAAGAAGTATGTGTGTTCAATCGCAATAAAAGTGTGTCTTGTCATGTGCAAGTGGGAGATGTTGGTTTTTGGTCCGCCCATGACATTTTGGAATGGTAGGGACTAAACTGTAATTATGTGTAAATTATAGGGACCAAATGTGTAATTTGGTCTGACCCATATATAGATGGAAGTTGGGATTTCCACTATAAATAGAGAAGAAGTTTCTCTATTTCCTAATGATGACAGAATCGTAGAGATTCCCTTCTAAACCCGAGGAAAACGTCCCTACCGATAAAACACGAATTACTTCTTCGTTCGTCGGAAGAATTCACGGATATAGCCCGTACTCAGCGTATTCATGCACTCGTAGGAAAGGCAACCAGAACGATCCGGTTTCTCGCGTAGATCAGATCCATTCCATAAACGAGTTTCCGCTGCATATAAAATGTAAGTCTGTTTATTTATTCTGTTTATGGTAACTATACATTCGTTGTATATTGATTATGGAATTCTGACATCAATTAATTAACTTGAAAAATTTCAATTCAAGATGGATAAAAATGCCCTATGTTATGTCATGGTTTTAATGTTAGTTATCTTTCCTTACTAACTTTTCAAACCACAATTATCATTTTAAAAGAGAAATTTTATTGTTCTTGAATTGAAAATCATTAAAATCACATAGTATTTTTTAAAAGTTTACCTAATATAAAATTAATAAAATGGTATTAATTGTTGTAGTCCATTTACATGTATTTTTTTTAAACAAAAGATAGAGATTTATTACTTGAAAAAGGAGTTACCAAATTACATGATTTGGCTTGTAGAAAGTCAACTAAAAGTAGAAACATCATTACAGCTTAAATTTTCAGCATGAGGGGCTTTCTTGGCCAAATAATGAGCCACCCTATTACAAGATCTTTTAACTAAATTAAACGAGCAAAGCTAAAAATTGGAACCTAAAATGAGGATATCATGAGTAATAACTCCGATGCAGGTATAAAGGAGGAGATACCCTTAATACAATCAATTATTTGGGACACATCACCTTCCAGAATCACTTCAGGAAAACCTCATTCAAGCCTAAAGAGGATACCATCACGCATAGCTAGAGCTTCAACAATCAACGGACAAGAGATACCATAATAGCACCAAGCTCTGCAAGCTAAAAGAGAATCTGTATGCTCTTGAATGACAATTCCCAGCCTTCCCCTATAATCCTCAGTCAAAGTAGCTCCATCTACATTAATCTTTACCTAACCAGTTACAGGTCTTGACCATAAAGAAAATTGAGGCATAGGAGGTCGAATAGAGGGCAAAAAACTTGGATCGCAAATAGAGTGTATTGAGGTAGTAGCCTTATGCAAGGACTTCATAGAAATAGAGCTCCATTCCACATTAAGAGACAACACTTTATCTGCAATTTTCCTTGTGGTCCATACTTTATAGTGGAAATAACTTCGTTACATGCTTTCCAAAGTTGTTAAAGAAGGAAAACAACAAGTTAAAGCAGATGGGAAATAGTTGAGGTGTTACTAATGTGCTCAACAATATTCTTCCAGAAAGACATAAAAGAGGAGCCTTTACTTACGTCAGCTCTCACCAGCAGAGGCGAAGAAAACCATGTAGGGAATCATCACAGGAAAAAAATTAAACGCAAGGCGGAATACCGATTAAAATTTCCACGATTCCACAGACTAAGATTCATGTAGATTAATAGAATGAAACCAAGAACGAAGAGAATAATGAATTTTCTCACCTTAACTGTCTCCTCTAGAGACTGCTGCAGAAACCTAAGTGTGTTTCCTCCACAATCAGGTACAAGAACGACTCTTGAACGAGACTCGTGCTAGCGAACGGATTGAACAAAAACCAAGAGAAAGCAAAGAAAGGGGCTGCTGTAATTTTTTTATGCTGGCCGAATATTGCTTCTAGGGGTCTTTGGGTTAAAGAGAAATTAGGTTAAGCCTTCCTATAAATACTCCTTAGTGTAATCCTTAGTATACTAGGTTTCTAATTCCTTTTATACTCCTTAGTGTAAAAGGATTAAATTAAACTATAGATTATTTAATTTGATTTAATTGATTTACCTTGTATCATTAGGATTAAATAAAACCATATTATAAAATTCTAATTGATACAATTAAATACAATTTTATCAAATTAAAATAACTAAAAGTTAAATTAAAGTCCACCAAGGAAATATTATTTTATTTAATTAATTATTTACTACATGTAATTAATTAATAAAATAAAATTAATTTCTCCCTTATAATTGAATTAATTATGACATAACCTAAAGTCAATAACTCAATTAATTTGGTTTACGTTCCAATTCCAATTTGTCAACGTTTAGTCATTTTATGTGTATGATTATGTGGGTCCGTCTTTATGTTGGTAGTGGGCCCAAAGCCCACATACTATAAGTGGTTCTAGCAAACCATTATAGCCCCCAATTAAGATGGAGACTAGCAGTCTAATGTGAAACATAACCCGGTAGTGATCTCGTATATCCCTTGCCAACTGACATCGATATATAAGAAAAAAGCATGGCCCTGTCATGCTCTTATATGCTTATTTATCTCTTGATACCGAGTGGACTGAATCTAATGAATAAGTATCCCAACTTATTCGGGTATGGCCATACACTTGTCAGTCCCACTCATCAAGTGGCCAATGATGTCATCTCAGGGGACACTAAGTGGCAATTCTGTCAACTTCACTACCAACATCAACATGCTCACTGACCCTCCCAAAATACCCATACTTGGCACCCTATTATGGGCCCGTTAGGCGTATATCAAAGTGTATGAGATCCCATATTATGTTATAGTGAAGATCAGGTTTAAGGATAATAGGAAGATCTACCTGATAAACACCTATGACGATCGAACCATGTGGTGTTCTTGTGGCGGATCGATCCAGTACCATGCAACCCAACATTTACCCATATCATTTACTGAAATTCCATGTCCAATGGCTGGTGAGATGCTGCCATGCAGTTAAGGATATGCTAGTCTTTGGTTTTATTCATTCCCATGATTAGAACAGACTAGGGATATCTTTATGATTATAACTTTAACTCTACTAAAAGGTCTCATGATCCAATGGCCTACATTGGTTTACTTTAGTATGGTTATAATCATTGGATACTATATTTATAAATAGCACAAGATATGAATAAATAGATTCATGCCTTTATTTCAACACAAAATGTATAATATAAAATATCCAAATATAAAGTATAATACAATACAAGAACCAATGCCATTTGGACTACACTAGCAATCTCCCACTTGCACTAGTTCCAACTATACATTGCCATAATCCCTGTAGATCTAGTATGACCCTCGTGCTATGCCTATGGCAGCGCCTTGGTCAACATATCAGCGACATTGTTCCCGGTGTCAACCCTTTGCAATGAAATGTCTCCTCTATCCATGATCTCCGGATGAGGTGAAATTTCCTGAGTATGTGTTTGGACTTCTTATGTGACCGAGGTTCCTTAGCTTGTGCGATGGCCTCGTTGTTGTCACAGAAGACATTCACTGGGTCTAGGATAGATGGAACTACTCCTAACTCAGTGATGAACTTCTTCATCCAAACAGCTTCCTTTACAACTTCACATGCAGCAATGTACTTAGCTTCTGTGGTAGAATCAGTGATGGTTGGCTGTTTTGAGCTCCTCCAATAGATGGCCTCACCATTCAATAGGAAGACATAACCAGACTACGACTGGTTGTCATCCTGATTGGTCTTGAAACTTACGTCAGTGTACTTTGACAATGACAGCTCTTCTTGACCTCCATACACCAAGAAGCTCTCCTTAGTCCTATTAAGATACTTAAGAATTGCCTTGACCAACATCCAGTGATCCTCCCTAGGATCTGACTGGTATTGGCTAGTCATACTCAGTGCAAAAGCAACATCAGGTCTCGTACATAACATAGAGTGCTTGATAGATCCTATAGCTGAAGCATATGGGATCTTCAGCATCTTCTCTTGGTCCTCCTTTGTCTTAGGACCATTGTTCCTACTTAGTTTGAGTCCATGGCACATAGGTAAGAAACCTTTCTTTGCCTTATCCATGCCAAACCTTTTCAGAACTTTGTCTATGTAAGAGGCCTGACTTAGCCACAGAAGCCGATTGGATCTATCCCTGTAGATCCTGATCCCTAAGATCATCTCAGCTTCTCCTAAGTCCTTCATTACGAAGCACTTACTCAACCACTGCTTAACCCCTTGCAGTGTTTGTATGTCATCTACGTATAGGACTAGGAATGTAGCTACACTTGCACTAACCATCTTGTTATAGCGAAGATCAGGTTTAAGGATAATAGGAAGATCTACCTGATAAACACCTATGATGATCGAACCATGTGGTTTTCTTATTGGGGATCGATCCAGTACCATGCAACCCAACATGTACCCATATCATTGACTAAAATTCCATGTCCAATGGCCGGTGAGACGCTGCCATGCAGTTAAGGATATGCTGGTCTTTGGTTCTATTCATTCCCATGATTAGAATAGACTAGGGATATCTTTATTATTATAACTTTAACTCTACTAAAAGGTCTCACGATCCAATGGCCTACATTGGTTTACGTTAGTATGGTTATAATCATTGGATACTCTATTTATAAATAGCACAAGATATGAATAAATAGATTCATGCCTTTATTTCAACACAAAATGTATAATACAAAATATCCAAATATAAAATATAATACAATACAGGAACAAATGCCATTTGGACTAGGGCACACCAGCAATCCATACAGCCTTTATTAAGTCACAATGGGAAAAGATATGCATGGTATCCTTAAGATGACAACAACTCGCACAAAGACCTTCAGTAGGAACTCCTCTTCACCGGAGGTTGGAACTTGAAGGAAGTTGTTAGCTACAATTTTCCATAAGAAAATTTTTAGCTTATTAGGGACATTAAAACTCCAAATAAACTTCCAGGGGTCCAAAATAGGGGCTAGATAGGAAGGAAAAGGCAAAGAAGTGGTAACTTCGTAACAAAATTTTACAATGAAATCATCTAATTTAGAGAAGTTCCAAAACAAAGTATCCTGTCTACTAGTATGTTGGGATTTATCACCGGAAATCACCTGATTAAAGCGGAAGAATGCGCTGATTTCCTCAAATGGGTGCCCAGGAGCAATTGAGATGGAAATTGGAAAAACAAAATTTAATAGAAAGAGATAAATTTCTTACCAGGAATATCTCTTTCAAGAGATGGATGCAGACTATAGGAATCAAACTAGAAACCCTCCTCGTTCACGTACACGAACGCCTAATGAACACCACCCGTGCTAGCGTCGGAAAAACATAAACTTTGGAGAGGAGAAAGGGGCAAATTTCGGCTAATGTGTGTCTTGCATAGCTTGGCCGAAATTCCTAGGGTTCTTTAACCCTAGGTGGCCGAAATTCCCAAGGGAATTTAGGCCCAAGTTGGCTCCTTCATCTGTATGAGCTTCCTTCTTTTAATTCAGGCCCAAACCTATTTTAATTAGTCTGACTTAAACTAATTTGAAGCCCAATTTTAATTTACCCATGTATTTAATATATTACACCAAGTAACATATTATTTACATTTAAATTAAAATCAGTTTGACCAATTAATTTAATCCATCAAATTAAAATTAGATCATCACAAATAAATTCATATGTAAACCTATACATATGAATATTTCCACCCAGGAAATAATCTCATAATTAATCCAATTAATTATGAAGAGCCTAATTAAATATATATAAATTTTATTATTATGACCAATCCAATTGATCTTTATAATATAATTAATATATGTATCTCTCTCTCCAGAGTGTATACTCCAAGCATACATGTGATTCCTTAAGTCGGTGTTTAGTCGCTCAATGTGTACTATCCCGTGGGCACATCTTCATATTGGCAGTGGGCCTATGGCCCACAGATTACAGTTAGGCTCTAGCAAGCCACTAAAGCCCCCAATCAAGATGGAGATGGCAGTCTAACTGTTGTCATAACCCTATAGTTTGAACTTGTATATCCCATGTCATCGCTATCGGTGTCCAACACAGAGGCATGGATTTATCACCCTCTTTTGTGTCCGGACATTAACTTGATCCTGAATGCACTGAAGCTCACAAACAAGTTCCAACTCGTTTGGGTGTGGCCACACTCTTATCAGTCATATTCACCAAGAGGCCAGTGATATCTTCTCAATGGACTACTGAGTGACAAATCCCTTCTGCATATTCATAGCATTGCCATGCTAAGTGACATACCCAAAAGTACCCATACTTGGCACCCTATTACAGGCCCTCTAGGCGTACCCCTAAGTATGCGACCTCACATGCAACACCATCATATGGTCAGGTCAAAGGATCCATACAAGTACTACACGAGAATCACTCGTGATACTATACCATGTGGATTTCTCATTTAGTGGATCTATCCAGTACCATGCCCTTTTTGCATGTACCCATTAACTTGGTTGACATCCTATGTCCAATGACCGGTAAGACACCGCCATACAACCAGGTTAATTATAGTCTCTTGTTCCACTCATTCCCATGACTGGAACAGACAACGGATCTATTCATGGTCATATCGTTTACCCTATCCATGGTCTTACTGCCAAGTGCATGACACTGGTCATCATGGAAATGGATATGTCCATTGGATACTTCATTTAATATATTGCACAAGATAAATATAATAAATGAATTAATGCCTTTATTAATAACACAAATAAGTATAATACATAAATCCAATAAATGTATGATACAAAAACAAGGACCAATGCCTCATGATTAGGGCATATCCAACAATCTCCCACTTGTACTAGTTCCAACTAGGCATGGGCCTAATCCCTATTGATCTAGTATGACCCTCGTGCTTGGGCTGGGCTAGCGCCTTGGCAAAGGATCTGCGACATTATCCTCGGTGTCCACTATGCAATGCAATGTCACCTCTCTCCGCGATCTCTTATATGAGGTGAAACTTTCTGAGCACATGCTTTGTGTTCTTGTGTGATCGGGGCTCCTTAGCTTACGCAACGACCCCATTGTTGTCACAGAAGATATCAACTGGCTCCTGGATAGTTGGCACTACTCCTAACTCAGTGATAAACTTCTTCATCCACACAGCTTCCTTAGCTGCATCATACGCCATGATGTACTTAGCTTCTGTTGTAGAGTCCACAATGGTTGGCTGCTTTGAGCTCCTCCAGTTTACAACACCACCATTAAGCAAAAATACATACCCAGACTGAGACTGGTACTCATCCTGGTCGGTCTGGAAGCTTGCATCAGTGTACCCAGTAACTGACAACACTTCCTGACCACCATACACTAAGAAGCTATCCTTAGTCCGGTTAAGGTACTTGAGGATTGCCTTGACAGCCTTCCAGTGATCCTCCCCGGGATCCTGCTGGTACTGGCTTGTCATACTTAGTGCAAAGGCGACATTAGGTCTCGTACATAGCATAGAGTACATAATTGATCCTATAGCCGAAGCATATGGAACCAATTTCATGTTCTCCTTGTCCTCCCTTGTCTTAGGACAGTTCTTCTTACTAAGTTTCAGCCCATGGCCTATTGGTAAGAAACCTTTCTTAGCCCGGTCCTTGCTGAACCTTTTCAGAACTTTGTCTATGTATGAGGCCTGACTTAGCCCTAGAAGCCGATTTGATCTATCCCTATAGATCCTGATCCCTAGGATCATCTTAGCTTCGCCTAAGTCCTTCATTGCGAAGCACTTACTTAGCCACTGCTTTAGCCCTTGTAGTGTAGGTATGTCATTTCCAATGAGTAGGATGTCATCCACATAAAGTACCAAAAATGTGACAATGCTCCCACTTGTCCTCTTATACACACAAGGCTCATCTTGATTCTGCATGAAGCCATATTCCTTTATAGCCTCATTGAATCTAAGATTCCAACTTCGGGTCACTTGCTTCAGTCCATAAATGGACCTTTGAAGCTTGCATACCCTTCCTGGATACTCTGGATCCACAAAACCCTCAGGTTGTGTCATGTACACATCCTCGAGTAGCTTTCCATTAAGGAAAGCGGTTTTGACATCCATTTGCCAGACTTCATAGTCGTACCATGCGGCTATGGCTAGTAAGATCCTGATGGATTTGAGCATGGCTACAGGTGAGAAAGTCTCATCATAGTCTATTCTATGGACTTATCTGAAACCTTTTGCAACTAGACGCCCCTTGAAGGTATTGTCGGCTTTCAGCTTGTAGCACCACTTGCAACCAAGTACCTTAGCAGGTGGATCAACCAAGTTCCAAACTTGGTTATCGTACATAGATTGCATCTTCGCCTCCATGGCTTTACGCCAATTTGCAGACTGTGGGCTTGCCATAGCCTCCTGGTAGGTTTTGGGTTCTTCCTCATCCCAGATGAGAAGAGTTTGATCATCGGTGATGAGGAAACCATACCTCTCTGGTTCCCGATGATCCCTACCAGACCTTCTAGGTCCTTGTGTGGCCTAGTTCAGTGCTTCCTCCTGTGGAAGCTCCACCTAGGCCTCCGAGTTATCCTGTTCAGGAGCTTATGGACCTTAAACTTCCCTGAGTTCAACATTGCTCCCACTATCTTTCTTGGAAAGGAACTCCTTTTCTAGAAAGATCCCCTTCCTTATCACGAACACCTTTTTCTTGGCGGGGTTGTAGAAGTAATACCCTTTGGTTTCCCTAGGGTAGCCTACAAACAGGCATTTATCGGTTTTGGGCTCCAGCTTGCCACTAGTCAATTTCTTGACATGTGCTTCTCATTCCCAAATCCTTAAGAAAGACACATTGGGCTCCCTGCCCATCCATATCTGATATGGGGTCTTTTCCACTACCTTAGTCGGAGTATTATTTAAGATAAGAGCTGTTGTCTCGAGGGCGTGTCCCTAGAAACTAATTGGGAGAGAGGTCTGACTCATCATTGAGCGGACCATGTCCAACAAGGTCCTATTCCTCCGTTCGGACACCCCATTCCATTGTGGTATTCTGGGTGGAGTGAGCTGTGGAACTATTACATGCTCTCTCAATTATGAGTCAAACTCTAGGCTTATATACTCACCACCACGGTTCTTAAATTCCTTGAACCAAGGGTCTCAGACTTGTGTTTCATCAGATAGACATAGCCATATCTGCTGAAATCGTCCGTGAACGTGACGAAGTACATGTGTCCACCTCTGGTCGCTACGCTAATAGGTCCATATACATCTGAATGTATTAGGTCCAATAAGCCAGTGGCCCTTTCAGCCTTCTTGCTAAAAGGCGCCTTGGTCATCTTGCCTCGTAAACATGATTCGCATGTATCAATTGACTCCAAGTCAAATGACCCTAAGACTCCAGCTTTATGAAGCCTAGCTATGCGCTTCTCGTTTATGTGGCCAAGACGATAATGCCATAGGTAGACAGGATTAAGTTCGTTGGGCTTAACCCTTTTAGCGTTTATGTTATAGACATGATTGGTTTCATTTAAGTCCAGGATATGTAGGCCATTATTTAATAGAGCATCTCCATAAAATAATCCCTCTCTAGATAAAGAAATTCTACCATTAGAAATAGTAAAATAAAGTCTAGAAATATCCAATATGGATACCGAAATAATATTCCTGCATATAGCAGGTACAAAATAACAATGTTCTAAAATCAAAACCAATCCACTGGGCATCATAAGGTGATATTCGCTGATCTCTATGGCAACAACCCTTGCTCCATTTTCGACCCGCAAGTCCACCTCTCCCGACCCCAGTGACCTTCTGTTCTTAAGTCCCTGCACATTGCAACAAATGTGAGAACCACATCCAGTATCCAATACCCAGGATGTTGAAATAGTAAGGTTAATGTCTATAACATAAATACCTAAAGAGGACGCACCTTGGCCCCTTCTCTGCTCTCCCATCAGCTTAGGACACTATCTCTTCCAATGGCCTGCCTGCCTACACCCAAAGCAGACATCCTCAGGACCTGCCATCTACTGGGCCTTGGGCTGGGCCTTGGCCTTCTTAGCCTTGGCCTTGGCCTTGCCCTTGGCAAAAGGAGGGTTCCCCTTGTTAACCAGCAGCACCGGCGGACTCTTCTTGATCGACTGTTTAGTAAGCTTGAGCATCCCATGCAACTCACTAATAGTGTGGTTCATCCCTTGCAAGTTGTAGTTCAGGATGAACTGATCTTAAGAATCCAGTAAGGATGCAAGGATAGTGCCCACCACCAACTCCTGAGAGATGGGCGATCCGAGACGGGCTAATGTGTCCAAATGGCCCTTCACTTGTGCGCTCACAGATGTCCCAACCCCTATCTTACAAGAGTGGAATGCCTTGTTGGTCAGGTACCTTTCCTGACGGGCTTGCTCTTGAAACACCTCGTTAAGAGTTGTTATCATAGAAAAGGCTTGATGGTCCATAAACTGTTTTTGCAGTTCGGGGACCATACAGGCCAACATTAGGCATGTCACATCCCTATTATCTTTGACATGCACCTCGAATTCCTCTAGCTGGGCAGCTGATGGATTACATCCTTGAGGCGCAGCTGGTACAGGCCTATCCAGTACATACTCTTTAGACTCTGGTCTTAAAACTATTCTCATGTTCCTAGACCAGTCCAAAAAGTTAGGACCGGAAAGCTTGTCCCTTTCAAGAATCGATCGCAGTGATAAAGAGTTGTTATTTGCCATTTAGAGTTTCTACACAGAAAAACATTTAAGAGTGTTAATAAAGGACTGTACTTTGTTATTCCCATACATAATTAATAATGAATCAAGTTATTAATTAAACCGAGTTGTTGGGCTCATGGGCCGAGATCCATATTTCATTAAGATATAGCCAGACGAGGGCCTAGTACAACTATAACTTAACTATTTAGGTAGGAACGCCATCCAATCCCAACCTAGGGACTCTCAGTTTGATGGGCTTGTTGGCACTTACCCATCTGTGCTTAGGGCCAGGAGAATCCTACTACCCATGCTAAGTCAAAACATCCATTCAAGTGTTAGAGTATCCCATACTGTAACCCAATACAAAATGATAATACTCCAGTGTATCCTACAAGGGCATGGTCTACAACTAGCCTATCCCCACTTCGAGCTGGTTTTGAATGAGGGAAGCACTTTTAAGCGACTTAGTAATTTCATTTGGTTATTAGATTCATTTAATAATGGCTTGTTGGAAATGCCCTAGTCCCGAGGCATTGGTCCTTGTGTTTGTATAATACATTTGTACATTAATGTAATCTTTATGTATTATACAATTTGTGTCAAGGAAATAAAGGCATTAATCTATTTATTATATGTCTTGTGCTATATTTTAAATAGAGTATCCAATGGACATATCCATATCCATGTTGTCAAGTGTGAGGCACTTGGCAGTAGGACCGTGGATAGGGAAAACGATATGGCCATAAAGTTATCCGTAGTCTGTTCCAATCATGGGAATGAATGGAACTAAAGACTATCATTAGCCTGGTTGTATGGCGGTGTCTTACCGGTCATAGAACATGGAATGTCAACCAGGTTACTGGGTACATGCAAAAAGGGCATGGTACTGGATTGATCCACTTAACGGGAATCTACATGGTATAGTATCACAAATGATTCTCGTGTAGTACTTGTATAAGTCCTTTGATCGGACCATATGATGGTGCTGCATGTGAAGTGGCACACTTTGGTGTACGCCTAACGGGCCTGTAAAAGGGTGCCAAGTATGGGTACGTTCGGGTGTGTTAGTAAACATGGCAGTGCTATGGATATGCAGAAGGGAATGTCACTCAGTGATTCACTGAGACGATATCATCGGCCTCTTGAAGAATGTTACTGATAAGTGTGCGGCCGCACCCAAACAAGATTGGATCTTGTTTGTGAGCATCAGTTCATTCGGTATCAAGTAAAGGTCCAGACACAAAGAGGGTGATACTTCCATGCCTCTGTGTTGGACACCGATATCAGCGACATGGGATTTACAAGTTCAAACTACAGGGTTACGTTTTCAGTTTGACTGCTTACTCCGTCTTAATTGGGGGCTGCAGTGGCTTGCTAGAGCCCGCCTGCAGTCTGTGGGCCTTTGGCCCACTGCCAACATAAAGACGGGCCCATTGGATCGTACACATTGAACGTCTGGACTTTAACTAGTCGGATTAAGTGTATACTTGGAGTATACATGTTTGAAGAGAGCAAGATATATTAATTATATTATATGCATCAATTGGATTGATCAAAGTTATATAATTAATATTTATTTTGGCCTTCTCATAATTAATTCAATGAATTAATTTATGGGATTATTTCCTAGGTGAAAATATTATGACATGTATAGGTTTACATGTTTGTCATTTTATGTGTGTGTGTCTAATTTAATCCATTGATTAAATTAATAGGTCAAATGAATTTTAATTTAAATGTATGTAATATGTTACATGGTATCATATATAAACATACATGTTAAATCAAAGTTGCATTTGAATTTAAATAAATCAAAGGAATTAAATTGGGCTTAAAACACTTAAAATAAATATTCCCACTTGGCTTGGAATGGTTTGGCCGAAATTCATGGGTGGAGAATTGATGAGATTGATGACTCATTCTTGGACAAAAATAAGATGGTGAGTCATGTTTTTCATTTAATGAAGAAATGATGAGTCTTTATGTTTGTCCAATGGTGATGGAGTGAGTCATGGATGAGATATTTTTGGTCATAATTATGGTATGATGATGAGAAAAATATCCATCCCTTTTTCTTTCCTCTCTTGGCCGAATTGTGGGAGTATTGGTGAGTCACCTTCTTGACTTTTTGGTATTATGGATGAAGATGAAGAAAAGGTGATGGTGAGTGATGGTGGTGAGTCATCATGGTGAGTCATTGGTTTGACTCATTTGTAGCAAAGTTGGACTTTGCTCTTCCATCTCATCTCCTTTCTTTCATGTGACATAATTATTTTTTAAGGCTACTCCACCTTTTGGCCGTGAGGATGAAAAAAAAAAAGGAATCCTTTGCCCACTTTTGTCTTAAGGGTTTTTCTTGGGTAGAAAAACAATGGTGAGAAAAAGAGAGAGATTGAATTATTTCTTTTGGAAAGAAATATTTTGGACAGCCATAAGGACTTAGCTTGGCAGCCCTTTTTTCTTCTCTCTTTCTCCCTCTCTTCTTGTCGTCCGAGTCGCTAGCACGGGTTTCGGTCCGAGAGCCGTTCGTGTACGCATCGGTGGAGGAAATCTACACTTGATTTCTGCAGTCTGCATCCGTCTCTTAGAGAGACTTTGTGGTGAGTTTTTGAAACCCTCCTTTTTATGCTTTAGTTTTTGATTTCCACATCTTAAGCTCCTGGGCCGGATTCGAGGAAATCGACGCGTATTTCCGCTTTTATCGGTCGGTTTCCCGCGACGAATCCCAATAGTGGTATCAGAGCGGGCTTTTGATCCGTGGAAATCTTTAACTTGGCGGATCCCGTGTTTTAAAATTGGTGTTTTATGGATCGGGATTCTTTCGGTTTTGGGGTTTTATATTTTTCCCCATTTGTTTTTCCAAATTCAAATGGTATGCATATTAGGTTATATGTGTTTCAATTTGTTTATATTTTTTTTTATGCATGTTGAATTTAATTTTTTACATCTTGGGTTTTATTTTATGTCTCTTGGGCTTGTTGATTTAATTCTTGATGTATTTATTTTATTCTATGCATGAAAAAAAAAAAAAAAATAGGGGCTTGGTGGGGGGCAGCAGCCTGCTGCTGGCGTGCTGCTGGGCAGCACGCCAGGCAGCTGCTTGCTGCTGCTGGCGTGCTGCTGGGCAGCACACCAGGCAGCAGCAGCTGCTGCTGGCGTGCTGCTGGGCAGCACGCCAGGCAGCAGCAGCCTGCTGCTGGCCGCAGGGGCTGCTGCTGGGCAGCAGCCTCCCCGCGCGGTTGGCCGGGCCCGTTTTTGGATTTGGCGGGATTTTTGGGCCGGGCCGGTTTTAAAATTTTAAAACTATGCGTGTTTAAATTTTGGTAATTTTTATGCGCGTGGGGTTTTAAAATTTTAATTGTTTTTCAACTTGTGCGTGTTTAATTTTGGAAATTTTATGCGCATGTTTTATGAATGAATTTATTTTTCGTTCATGCGATATTAATTTTGGAGAAATTAATACGGTTAATTGAAATTGGTTCGGGTTTTCTTGGCACGATTACCCGGACGGCTAATTTTGGAATTCATGGTTTCCCAATTGGATTGGGAGCAATTTTGGCTGGGTTGGAGGCCCAAAGCCCGCACGGGTTTAGAACCATGATCGGCCAAAATTTGGCGATTTCAAAATAATGGCAACGGACATAATTGAAATGGGATTAATTCATGCATTTAACATGTTTATAAATTGTATGTATTGGATACGTGTATGTATGATTAAATGCATGAATGGATGTTTTGGGCCTTATTTATTTGGGTTGTAATATTCTTTTGGTAAATACGGCCTGCGCGCCGTTTTTCTTTTTTATGTAATTTTATTTTATTTGTTTATTATGAAATTATGTGAAGAAGAAGCCGATTGGATTGGCGTGCTAGAAGGATGAGGATGCGGCCCACCTGATGTCGTTCTAGTATAGGTTTACTAGAATTATATTAGGATGTAAATTTAGGCCCATAGCATTTCATTTTTATTTAATTATGCTTTATTTATTTACATGTGAGAATGTATGTACAAACCCTATTTCACCCGCCTATGCATCTAAGCCGTTATTAATTGAATCTAATAACCAGAAGGTAATTACTAAGTCTCTTAAAAGTGCTTCCCTCATTCATAACCTACTCGAAGTGGGGATAGGCCAGTTGTAGACCAACCCTCGTTGGATGCACTGGAGTATCGTCATTTTGTATTGGGTTGGAGTATTGGTTACTCTAACACTTGGATGGAGGTTTTGACTTAGCGTGGGTAGTAGGATGTTCCTGGCCCTAAGCACAGATGGGTAAGTGCCAACAGACCCATCAAACCGAGAGTCCCTAGGTTGGGATTGGACGGCGTTCCTACCTAAAAATTGGGATATAGTTGTTCCAGGCCCTCGTCTGGCTATATCTTGATATAATATGGATCTCGGCCCATGAGCCCAACAACTCGAGTTAATTAATAACACGATTCATTATTAATTATAATATGGGAAGAACATGTTAAGTCCTTTATTTACACTCGTAATTTTTCTGTGTAGAAACCAATGGCTACGAATGATACTTTATCACTGCGATCTTTCTTGGAATGGGACAAGCTTTCTGGCCCTAACTTTTGGGACTGGTCTATGAACTTAAGGAAAGTTCTAAGACAAGAGTCTAAAGAGTATGTGCTCGAAAAGCCTGTACCGGCTGTGCCAACGGGAAGTAATCCACCGGCTGCCCAGCTGGAGGAATACTTGGCACATGTAAAAGATAACCGGGATGTGACATGCCTGATGTTGGCTAGTATGGTTCCTGAATTGCAAAAGCAGTTCCTGGATCATCAGGCCTTTGCTATAATGACAACTCTTAACGAGATGTTTTATGAGCAAGCTTATCAGGAAAGGTACCTGATCAACAAGGCATTCCGCAGCTGTAAGATGGGAGCCGGGACATCTGTGAGTGAACATGTGCTCAAGATGAAGGGCTATCTGGATCATTTAGCCCGTCTCGGAACACCTATCTCACGGGGGCTGGCGGTTAGCACGATCCTGGCTTCTTTACCGGATTCTTATGATCAATCATCCTAAACTTTTACAAGCAAGGGATGGACCGTACTGTTAGTGAGTTGCATTGGATGCTTCAGCTCGCTGAACTGTCGATCAAGAAGACTCCACCGGTACTTGAGGTTAACAAGGGGAAACCTCCTCTTGCTAAAGGCAAGGCAAAGGCCAAGGCCAAGGCTAAGGAAGCCAAGGCTAAAAAGGCTAAAGCCCAGCGCAAGGCCCGTTCCAAGGATATCTGCTTCGGTTGTAAGCAGGCTGGACATTGGAAAAGATCGTGTCCCAAGCTTTTGGGAGAGAAAAGAAAGACGCAGGGCGTGTCTTCATCAGGTATATATGTCATAGACATTAACCACTGTTTCAACATCTTATGTATTGGATACTAGATGTGGTTCTCACATTTGTTGTAATGTGCAGGGACTTAAGAACAGGAGATCACTGGGATCGGGACAAGTGGACTTGCGGGTCAGAAATGGAGCAAAGGTTGCTGCCATAGAGATCAGCGGGACCAGCTTATGATGCCTAGTAGATTAGTTTTGTTATTGAAACAATGTTATTTTGTACCTGTTATGTACAGGAATATTATTTCTGTTTCAAGTTTTGGATATTTCTGGATGTACATTTACTATTGATCATAGTAAAAAGGGTTTATCTAGAAAAGAATTATTTTATGGAGTAGCTCTATTAAATAATGTCTTTTATATCCTGGATCTAAATGAAACTAATCATGTCTATAATATACATACTTAAAAGGGTTAAGCCTAACGAACTTAATCCGGTTCACCTTTGGCATTGTCATTTAGGCCACATAAACAAGAAGCGCATAGCTAGGCTTCACATAGCTTGAATCCTAGGATCATTTGACATGGAGTCACTTGATATATGCAAGTCTTGTTTATAAGGTAAAATGACTAAAGAACCTTTTAGCAAGGAGGCTAAAAGGGTCGCTAGCTTATTGGACCTAATGCATTGAGATGTATATGGACCGACAAGCATAGCAACCAGGGGTGAACATCTATACTTCGTATCCTTCACAGACGATTTCATCAGAAATGGCTATGCCTATGTAATGAAATATAAGTCTGAGACCCTTGATAGGTTCAAGGGAGTGAGGAACGAAGTAAAGAACCAACTAGGCAGAAATATCAAAGCATTTCGGTTGGACCGAGGTGGTGAGCATATAAGCCTATAGTTTGACTCATTTTGCGAGAGCATGGAATAGTTCCATAGCTCACTCCTCCAGGAACACCACAATGGAATGAGGTGTCCGAACGGAGGAATAGGACCCTGTTGGACATGGTCCGCTCAAACGATAAGTCATGCCTCTCTCCCAACATGTTGTAAAGGATACGCTCTTAAGACAATGGCTCTCAATTTCAATTATACTCCGACTAAGGCTTTGGAAAAGACCCCATTTGGAATATGGACGGGCAGGGTGCCTAATGTGTCTTTCTTACGGATTTGGGGTTGTTATGCACCAGTCAAGAAATTGACTGTGAGCAAAACTAGCACCCAAAACCGACTAATGCCTGTTTGTGAGCTACCCTAGGGAAACCAAAGGGTATTACTTCTACGACCCCGCTGAGAACAAGGTGTTCATGGCTCGAGAGGGGGTCCTTCTTGAAAAGGGGTTTCTTTCCAAGAAAGACAGTGGGAGCAATGTTGAACTCAGGGAAGTTCAAAGCTCAGAAACTCCTACAAAGGATAACTCGGAGACCAGGGTGAAGCTTCCAAAGGTGGAAGCACCAGCCCAGGTCACACAAGGACCTAAAAGGTATGGTAGGGATCATCAGGAACATGAGAAACATCGGTTTTTGTTTCTGATATTATGCTCTTTTGTCTTGTATGAAGAGGAGTTCCAAACCTACTAGTAGGCTATAGCTAGCCCACTGTCTACCATGGTGGTGGATTTGCAATCTATGTACGATAATCAGGTTTGGAACCTGGTTGATTCACCTCCAGGTGCTAAGGTAATAGGTTGCAAGTGGTGCTATAAGCTATAGGCCGACGATACCTTTAAGGGTGTGTATAAGAGGTTTAGTGGGAGCATAGTAACTTTCCTGGTATTAAATATGGATGGCATCCTTCTGATTGGAAGCGACATACCAACACTACAAGGGAATTGTAATGGTTGTGTAAGTGCTTCGCAATGAAGGACATAGGCGAAGCTGAGACGATCCTAGGGATCAGGATCTACAGGGTTAGATCCAATCGGCTTCTAGACCTAAGTCAGGCCAAGTACATAGACATAGTTCTGAAAAGATTCGGCATGGACCAGGCTAAGAAAGGTTTCTTGCCAATGGGTCATGAGCTGAAACTAAGCGAAATACTATAGGGAGAACATGTATTGGTTCTATATGCTTCGGCTATAGGATCAATCATGTACTCCATGCTATGTACAAGACCTGATGTCGGCTTTGCACTAAGTATGATGAGTCGGATCCTGAATGGATCACAGGTAGGCTGTCCTGAAGTACCTTAACCGCACTAAGGATAGCTTTTTAGTGCATGATAGTTAGGAAGAGCAGTCAGTTACTAGGTACACTGATGCAGCTTCCAGACTAACCAGGATGAATATAAGTCACAGTATAGGTATGTGTTCATGCTAAATGGTGGTGCTATTGTTGGCGAGGCTCCAAGTAATAGACCATCGCGGTTTCTATCACAGGAACTGAGTACATTGCAACGTGTGAAGCAGCTAGGGAAGCTGTGTGGATAATGAAGTTTATCATGCAACTGGGGGTAGTGTCAACTATCCAGTAACCAGTTGATATCTTCTGTGACAACGCGGGGCTGTTGCACAAGCTATGTGCCCCGGTCACACATATACACGAAGCACGAACTCAGGGAGTTTCCCCTATTGCGAGAAATCGCTGAGGGGGTGACATCTCATTACAAAGAGTGGACACCAAAGACAATGTCGCAGATCTTTTGACCAACATGCTTGGCTATGCCTCTGCACGAAGGTTATACTAGATCTATAGGGATTAGACCCATGCCTAGTAGGTACTAGTGCAAGTGGGAGATTGTTGGAAATGCCCTAGTCCCGAGGCATTGGTCCTTGTGTTTGTATAATACATTTGTACATTAATGTAATCTTTATGTATTATACAATTTGTGTCAAGGAAATAAAGGCATTAATCTATTTATTATATGTCTTGTGCTATATTTTAAATAGAGTATCCAATGGACATATCCATATCCATGTTGTCAAGTGTGAGGCACTTGGCAGTAGGACCGTGGATAGGGAAAATGATATGGCCATAAAGTTATCCGTAGTCTGTTCCAATCATGGGAATGAATGAAACTAAAGACTATCATTAGCCTGGTTGTATGGCGGTGTCTTACCGGTCATAGAACATGGAATGTCAACCAGGTTACTGGGTACATGCAAAAAGGGCATGGTACTGGATTGATCCACTTAACGGGAATCTACATGGTATAGTATCACAAATGATTCTCGTGTAGTACTTGTATAAGTCCTTTGACCGGACCATATGATGGTGCTGCATGTGAAGTGGCACACTTTGGTGTACGCCTAACGGGCCTGTAAAAGGGTGCCAAGTATGGGTACGTTCGGGTGTGTTAGTAAACATGGCAGTGCTATGGATATGCAGAAGGGAATGTCACTCAGTGATTCACTGAGACGATATCATCGGCCTCTTGAAGAATGTTACTGATAAGTGTGCGGCTGCACCCAAACAAGATTGGATCTTGTTTGTGAGCATCAGTTCATTCGGTATCAAGTAAAGGTCCAGACACAAAGAGGGTGATACTTCCATGCCTCTGTGTTGGACACCGATATCAGCGACATGGGATTTACAAGTTCAAACTACAGGGTTACGTTTTTAGTTTGACTGCTTACTCCGTCTTAATTGGGGGCTGCAGTGGCTTGCTAGAGCCCGCCTGCAGTCTGTGGGCCTTTGGCCCACTGCCAACATAAAGACGGGCCCATTGGATCGTACACATTGAACGTCTGGACTTTAACTAGTCGGATTAAGTGTATACTTGGAGTATACATGTTTGAAGAGAGCAAGATATATTAATTATATTATATGCATCAATTGGATTGATCAAAGTTATATAATTAATATTTATTTTGGCCTTCTCATAATTAATTCAATGAATTAATTTATGGGATTATTTCCTAGGTGAAAATATTATGACATGTATAGGTTTACATGTTTGTCATTTTATGTGTGTGTGTCTAATTTAATCCATTGATTAAATTAATAGGTCAAATGAATTTTAATTTAAATGTATGTAATATGTTACATGGTATCATATATAAACATACATGTTAAATCAAAGTTGCATTTGAATTTAAATAAATCAAAGGAATTAAATTGGGCTTAAAACACTTAAAATAAATATTCCCACTTGGCTTGGAATGGTTTGGCCGAAATTCATGGGTGGAGAATTGATGAGATTGATGACTCATTCTTGGACAAAAATAAGATGGTGAGTCATGTTTTTCATTTAATGAAGAAATGATGAGTCTTTATGTTTGTCCAATGGTGATGGAGTGAGTCATGGATGAGATATTTTTGGTCATAATTATGGTATGATGATGAGAAAAATATCCATCCCTTTTTCTTTCCTCTCTTGGCCGAATTGTGGGAGTATTGGTGAGTCACCTTCTTGACTTTTTGGTATTATGGATGAAGATGAAGAAAAGGTGATGGTGAGTGATGGTGGTGAGTCATCATGGTGAGTCATTGGTTTGACTCATTTGTAGCAAAGTTGGACTTTGCTCTTCCATCTCATCTCCTTTCTTTCATGTGACATAATTATTTTTTAAGGCTACTCCACCTTTTGGCCGTGAGGATGAAAAAAAAAAAGGAATCCTTTGCCCACTTTTGTCTTAAGGGTTTTTCTTGGGTAGAAAAACAATGGTGAGAAAAAGAGAGAGATTGAATTATTTCTTTTGGAAAGAAATATTTTGGACAGCCATAAGGACTTAGCTTGGCAGCCCTTTTTTCTTCTCTCTTTCTCCCTCTCTTCTTGTCGTCCGAGTCGCTAGCACGGGTTTCGGTCCGAGAGCCGTTTGTGTACGCATCGGTGGAGGAAATCTACACTTGATTTCTGCAGTCTGCATCCGTCTCTTAGAGAGACTTTGTGGTGAGTTTTTGAAACCCTCCTTTTTATGCTTTAGTTTTTGATTTCCACATCTTAAGCTCCTGGGCCAGATTCGAGGAAATCGACGCGTATTTCCGCTTTTATCGGTCGGTTTCCCGTGACGAATCCCAACATGGCTTACATACATAAGGCGGGTGAAAAAGCTGTTGGATCATACATTCATACATGCAAATAAATATAAAGCATAATTAAATAAATAATTAAAATGGACTGCTATGGGCCTATATTACATCCTAATATTATTCTAGTAAACCTATACTAGAAAACAATATCAGGTTGGCCTCCATCTTCTTCCCTCTAGGCTTGCACCTTCACTTGGGCTCACCACTCCATGGGCTTCTTCTTTTACAAATTTTATAATAATAGAATAAAATAAAATTACAGTAAAAAAAGAAAAACGATACACAGGCCGTATTTACTCAAAAAGAAAATACAACCTATCTCGAATAAGGCCCAATAGCATCCAATCATAAAAAATATTTAATCACACATATGCATCCAATACATAAAATTCATAAGCATGTTACAATGTATGATTTAAGCCCATTTCAATTATGTCCAAGCCATTATGTGAAATCGCCAATTTTGGCCCACCATGGTTCTAACCCTTAACGGGCTTTGGGCCTCCAGCCCAGGCAGTCCAACTACTCCCACCGGAATCGGGAAACCATGGGTCCAATTCAGCCGTCTAAGTAATTGTACCAAAATTACCCGAACCAATTTCAATTAACCATATTAATTTCCAAAATTAATATCACATGAATAAAATTTAAATTTCATTTGAGAAACCACACGCATTTAAATTACATGAATTTAAACACACGAATTTTAAAACCAATTAAAATTTCAAAACTGGGCCCCAGGCCCAAAAACCCGCCAAATCCAAAAACACTGGGCCCCGCCCTCTACGGCTAGGGCAACCAAGTTGCCCTAGCAGCAGTCGCCGCTGCTAGAGGCAACTGCCCGCTACCGTGCAGTGGCCACCTAGCGGTAGCAGCCACACAAACGACCGCTGCTGTTGGCGCAGTAGCAGGCAGCGGCTGCTGCCTGTGGCGCCTAGTGCCACGGGTAGCGGCTGCCGCCGCTTTTTCCCCCGCCGGCAGCCCCGTACCCTGGAAACAGCTAGATTTTTTTTTAAACAGAATAATTTAGATAAAAAAATAATATGGCATCCATCAATAAGATATTCACCAAGAATTCCCAAACATACAATTAAATTAAACACACATAAACCTATATGCAAATTCAATTTCAATTGTATAGAAATCAAATGGGAAAAATCTTAAACCCAAACCAAGAACCCCAATAAAAATTCTCCAATTTTAAAACATGGGATTCAACCAATTTTAACAATTTCCACGGATCAAAAGCCCGCTCTGATACCACTGTTGGGATTTGTCATCGGAAATCACCCGATTAAAGCGGAAGAACGCGATGATTTCCTCAAATCCGTGCCCTGGAGCAATTGAGATGGAAATTGGAAAGATAAAATTTAATAGAAAGAGATAAATCTCTTACCAGGAATATCTCTTTCAAGAGATGGATGCAGACTGCAGGAATCAAACAATAAACACTCCTCGTTCACGTACACGAACGCCTAACAAACACCACCCATGCTAGCGTCAGAAAAACACAAACTTTGGAGAGGAGGGAGGGGGAAATTTTGGCTAGTGTGTGTCTTGCATAGCTTGGCCGAAATTCCTAGGGTTCTTGAACCCTAGGTGGCCGAAATTCCCAAGGGATATTAGGCCCAAGTTGGCTCCTTCATCTGTGTGGGCTTCCTTCTTTTAATTCAGGCCCAAACCTATTTTAATTAGTCTGACTTAAACTAATTTGAAGCCCAATTTTAATTTACCCATGTATTTAATATATTACACCAAGTAACATATTATTTACATTTAAATTAAAATCAGTTTGAGCAATTAATCCATCAAATTAAAATTAGATCATCGCAAATAAATTCATATGTAAACCTATACATATGAATATTTCCACCCAGGAAATAATCTCATAATTAATCCAATTAATTATGAAGAGCCTAATTAAATATATGTTTGATATGCCCTAGTCCCGAGGCATTGGTCCTTGTATTTGTATCATACATTAATTGGATTCATGTATTATACTTATTTGTGTTCTTAATAAAGGCATTAATTCATTTATTATATTTATCTTGTGCAATATATTAAATGAAGTATCCAATGGACATATCCATATCCATGATGACCAGTGTCATGCACTTAGCAGTAAGACCATGGATAGGGTAAACGATATGACCATAAATAGATCCGTAGTCTGTTCCAGTCATGGGAATGAATGGAACAAGAGACTGTCATTAACCTAGTTGTATGGCGGTGCCTTACCAGTCATTGGACATGGAATGTCAACCAAGTTAATGGGTACATGCATAAGGGGCATGGTACTGGATAGATCCACTAAACGAGAAATCCACATGGTATAGTATCACAAGTGATTCTCGTGTAGTACTTGTATGGATCCTTTGACCTGAGCATATGATGGTGTTACATGTGAGGTCACAAACTTAGGGGTACGCCTAATGGGCCTTTAATAGGGTGCCAAGTATGGTTATTTTTGGGTATGTCACTTAGCATGGTAATGCTATGGATATGCAGAAGGAATTTGTCACCCAGTAGTCCACTGGGAAGATATCACCGGCCTCTTAATGAATGTGACTGATAAGAGTGTGGCCACACCCAAACAAGTGGGAACTTATTTGTGAGCTTCAGTGCATTCGGGATCAAGTTAATGTCCGACACAAAAGAGGGTGATCAATCCATGCCTCTGTGTTGGACACCGATATCAATGACATGGGATGTACAAGTTTAAACTACAGGGTTATGATAACAGTTAGACTACCATCTCCATTTTAATTGGGGGCTGCAGTGGCTTGCTAGAGCCCAACTGCAGTCTGTGGGCCAAAGGCTCGCTGCCAACATAAAGATGGGCCCACGGGATCGTACACATTGCGCGGCTGAACACCGACTTAAGGAATCACATGTATGCTTGGAGTATACACTCTGAAGAGAGAGGTATATATATATTAATCATATTATAAAGATCAATTGGATTGATACTAATAATAAAATTAATATATTCAATTGGCTCTTCATAATTAATTGGATTAATTATGAGATTATTTCCTAGGTGGAAATATTCATATGTATAGGTTTACATATGAATTTATTTTGTGAAGATCTAATTTTAATTTGATGGATTAAATTAATTGGTCAAACTAATTTTAATCTAAATGTAAATAATATATTACTTGGTGTAATATATTAAATACATTGGTAAATTAAAGTTGGGCTTGAAATTAATTTAAACCAGACTAATTAAAATAAGATTGGGCCAGAATTGAAGGGAGGAAGCCCACACAGATAAGGAGCCATGCTGGGCCTCAATTCCCCTAGGGGAATTCGGCCAACCTAGGTTTTTAACCTAGGAAAATTTCGGCCAAGGAAAAGAACAACACACATAACCGAAATTTCAACCTAGCCTCCTCTCCATTGTTCGTGTTTTCCAACGCTAGCACGGGTCGTGTTCGTTAGGCGTTCGTGTACGTGGACGAGGAGGTACTCTGCATTGATTTCTGCAGTCTTCATCCATCTCTAAAAGAGATATTCCAGGTATGATAATTATCTCTTTCTATTATATTTTTTTGTTTTACAATTTCCATTTCAATTGCTCCTGGGCAGAGATTTGAGGAAATCATCGCGGTCTTCCGCATTTATCGGGTGATTTTCGGTGAAAAATCCGAACAATATATATTAATTTTATTATTATGACCAATCCAATTGATCTTTATAATATAATTAATCTATATACCTCTCTCTCTAGAGTGTATTCTCCAAGCATACATGTGATTCCTTAAGTCGGTGTTCAGTCGCTCAATATGTACGATCCCATGGGCCCATCTTTATGTTGGCAGTGGGCTTGTGGCCCACAGATTGCAGTTGGGCTCTAGCAAGCCACTGCAGCCCCCAATCAAGATGGAGATGGCAGTCTAATTGTTATCATAACCTTGTAGTTTAAACTTGTATATCCTATGTCATCGATATCGATGTCTAACATAGAGGATGGATTTATCACCCTCTTTTGTGTCCGGACATTAACTTGATCCTGAATGCACTGAAGCTCATAAACAAGTTCCAACTCGTTTAGGTGTGGCCTCTTATTAGTCACATTCACCAAGAGGCCGACGATATCTTCTCAGTGGACTACTGAGTGACAAATCCCTTCTGCATATCCATAGCATTGCCATGCTAAGTGAAATACCCGAAAGTACCCATACTTGGCACCCTATTACAGGCCCTTTAGGCGTACCCCTAAGTATGCGACCTCACATGCAACACTATCATATGGTCAGGTCAAAGGATCCATACAAGTACTACACGAGAATCACTCGTGATTCTGTTAGCTCGAAATCCGAGACCACCTTCTCTTTTTTCCCTACACATAGTTTTCCAAGACACCCAATGAATTTTCCTTTCATCCTAACTTTGCCCCCACCAAAAGTTAGCCACTATATGATTAATCTCCCTACATACCCTGTCTTGTAGGTGGAAAATTAACATGGAATAAATAGGAATAGTTGAACCAATAGCTTTTATGAAAACCTCCTGTTGGTGTGCCCTAGTCCAAAGGCATTGGTTCTTGATTGTATTATACATTGTATGCGAATATTTTGTATTATACATTGTGTTAAATAAAGGCATTTAATCTATTTTTTTGTTTCTTGTGAAATTAAATAAATAGAGTATCCATTACCTATAGCCATACGCATGTTAACTAATATAGGTCATTAGCTATTGAGACCATCTGTAGTGTTAAAGCTATAATCATAAAGTTTTCCCAGGTCTATTCTAATCATGGAAATGAATAGAGCTAAAGACCATCATGCACTTGACTGGATGGCAGTGTCTTACTAACCATTGGACATGGGATGTCAGTCAAGTATCTGGGTACATGTTAGGTTACATGGTACTGGACCGATCCGCCTCAAGAACACTTTATGTTTTGATGTCATAGGTGTTTCTTATGTAGTTCTTGATATTGTTCTTGGACTGGATTTCATTATAACATGACATGGGATCTTATACACTTTGATATAAGCCTAACAAGCCCGTAACAGGGTGCGAAGTATGGGTATGTTGGGTGGGGCGGTAAGCATGTTGATGTTGATAGTGAGTTGACAGAATTGCCACTCGGTGTCCCCTGAGACGGCATCATTGGCCACTTGATGAGTGGGATTGATAAGTGTATAACTATATCGAATAAGTTGAGATACTTATTCACGACCATCAATCTACTCGGAATCAAGGAATGAATAAGCATATAAGAGGTTGACTAGAACCATGCCTCTTGCTTATACATCGATATCAGTTTGCAAGGGATATACAAGAATACTACCAGGTTATGTTTTCATATTTAGTCTCCGTTTTAATTAGGGGCTGTAATGGTTTGCTAGAACCCACTTACAGTCTGTGGGCCCTCGGTCCACTACCAACATAAAGACGGACCACAGGATTGTACACATAGAACAGCTGAACTTATGATATATCAGAAATGTGCACATTGGGTACTTAGAATGGAAACTCGGTTAATTGAATTAATAACAATAGGTTTTGTCAAAATTAATTCAATTAATATAAAAGTGAAATTAATTATGTTTGATTAAATAATTACAGTATATAAATAATTAATTAAATATATTTTCCTTGGTGGAAAATTAAATACACGGGTTGTCTTTATTTAAGGTCAGATTAAATTAAATTTGGGTTAAATAAATTTAATCAATTGGATTTAATTAAGTAAAATGAAGTTTTATTATATGGTTTAATTTAATTCCAATTACATAAATTGAATTAATTTATTGAATTAAAATTTAACCTAAAGTTAATTTAAAACATAATTATACAAGGAGTATAAAAGGGAGCCTTAAGTCAATTTCTCCTAACCCTAGCCACCTTGTGAATTTCAGCCATCTAGAGAGAAAGGGAGCCGAATTCCTTTTATGTGCATTTTTTAGTTCTGTTCATCTTCGTTCGTTAGGATGAGTCCGGTTCGTGAACTGTTCGTGTATGGGATTATGGAGGAAACACGTTTGGATTTCTGCATTAGTCTCTAGAAGAGACGTTTAAGGTGTAAATTTAATTATTCTCTTCTTCTTTCTTTGATTCTATCAAAATCATGGGTCTTGGAATCATGAAATTGAGGAAAATTTTTTATCGTTATTTTCCGCTGCGCGTGATTTTTCCCGTGAAAATTCCCTGTACCTCCTTACTAGCTGCACTAAGGAGATTACCTTCCAACCCACTTGAGCTTTGGAACGATTGATGACTAAACGTAATCAAAGGTACTCGTCTTCTCCAACCATGTTAGAAATGCCGATGATCTGCGCTAAAGAATCTCTCAAATGAGTAGTATTCTTACTTAAAAAATAATGATGATTTCTCCAAATTTATCTTTTAACCGCTACCAATACAGAAAGTTATAAGGGATGATTTAAGGTTTCCGAAATTAGCTTCATCAGCCATACAAAATAGGATAGCATCATCAATAAAAAGGAGGTAGGAGATAGGAGGGAAATTGCAAGCCAGTTGGATTCTATTGAATTTTCTTTCATGTTATGTTTTGTTCAAAATTTGAGTGAAACATTCTGAACATAAGGTGAACAAAAAAGGAGAAAGGGGATTGCCTTGCTGAAGTACTTGCTGTAGAGAAAAGTAACCTTGGACATCTCCATGGATGTTGAAGGAATACGTAACCCAAGAAACACATTCCATGATCCAATCAACCTATATATCACAGAAACCCGTTGTCAACAAAATGTGCTTAAGAAAATTACAATCTAGTCTGATTCTTTACTAAGATCAATTTTGATGGCAGCCTCTTTTCGACCACTTCTGTGAATTTTAAAACTATGCATGACTTCTTGGGTTATAAGAATATTATTAGCAATAATCCTGTTCTTGATGAATGCACTCTAGTTGTCACTGATAAGCTGAGGCATGAACTGTTGAAGTCTTGAAGTGTGTATCTTAGAGATGATCATATAAAACACTATACACAGACTGATGGGCCGAAGTTGTTTCATGTTGCACGGGGGGAGATGACTGTGATTAAATCACTTAAGGAGCTTTCTAGTAGAGAAGAAACTTTGAACAACACTGCAAACATCAACGTTTTCTATCTCCCAATATTCCTGGAAAAATGCTGCACTGAAGCCGTCAAAACCTTGAGCTTTGCTAGGATGGAAAGAAAAAACCGCTTTATGTATCTCCTTATGAGTAACCTTTGCAATCAACACTCTGTTCATCTCATCAGTAACCTATGGAAGCCAGCTATTAGTGATAGACTCTCAATTGAAAATTGCGTTTGCTGCACAGAGATCCTAAAAATAAGACAAAACAGTGTTAGCAATATCAGTTTTCTCTATGCACCAGACCCTAGTCGCATTCTCAAGGACATAAATGGTACTTTGTCGTCTTCTTTGCTTAACTGAAGCATGGAAAAAAGTAGTATTTTTGTCCCTTATCGAGAGCCAATTCATTTGTACTTTCTAAGCCACAGAACAACTCTTCTTTGTTCAATTCTGCTTTCAAATATTTTTTGATTTTATTACAATAGGAACTTGAAACACTTGCGTTGGACGTGGTAATGGAACAAAGTTCAGCTTTGAGGCGATTAATATTGACATTACCATTGAAAGCCTACTCTTTATTCCAATTGAACAAATGATGCCTGTAATGTTTTAGTTTTGAGAAAACTCAAAACATATTTGATCTTGACACAAGAGATTCCCAGGTTAACCGAATAATATTCACTGCATCTTTAGTGCCACACCACCTTTTGTCAAAGAAAAAGCGCTTCTTAATTTCCTGGCTTCCTTTTAAGTGTTAAGTAAAATAGGCATATGATCAGAGCCTAAATCAGATATCTGAGAAACTGAGGATTGATCAAATTGGAGAAGCCATTGGGGTGAGACCAGAAAACGGTCAAGTCGTTCTTTTATGTTTGAGCCAATTCTCTCTTGTTAGACCAGGTAAAGGGTGATCTTGTGAACCTAAGATACATAAGACCGAATTCATCCATGAGTCTCGGAAGTTCTCCCTGATTACGCTGGTTAGTGACATTGCCACCCATTTTTTCACTATCAGTTAGAATCATATTCAAATCACCTCCTATTAACACCAAAGGACCCAAATTATCTTTGTTGTTTGCTAAGAATCCATCAATTTGCCTACAACAAATGGCTTCCTCACTACTCAGATACATACTAATAAAATCCCAACCAAATTCATTTTGTAAACCATTAATATGCAAATGGATGAAGAAAAAGAGCGAACTTCAACTATAGCCAAGTTGGTAGAAGAATCCTTAGCTAACATTAAACCTCTACTTCCTCCAACAGGTTCAAATGCAGCACCCCACTCTAGCCCACATCGACGGATTATACCTCTCATTTTGCTCCCGATTCTTCGTTTCACTTAAGAAAACCTGACCCAGGGAATGGGATTTAACAATCCCTTTCAAGTTATAGAACGTTAGGGGGTTCCTCGCTCCTTGATAATTCCAACACATAAGCTTCATTGATTATCGTAGGGCCATTTATGGTTGGCTGCCTCCACCAATTCAGTTAAGTCTTTCTCTTTCCCCTTATAGAGATGCTTTGATCCCTCCACCTTCTTTGTATCATCAAACCCTCTCTTGTAACCTTGTGATTCTGGGCCGTTCGGCTCACAAATTTCCTCAATAACCATTAAATTACGGCTCTGCACAAGTTCTCGCGTTACCTTTCTCCACCTTTGTAAACCACTGTGCAACCTATTTACTTTAAATGAATGACTAGGAAAAATTTCAAGAAGAGAGGATTTAATGTTGTCAATAGCTTATACCTATGGGCCGGGGTCCAACAAATGATAGTGGTCCCATGGATTAGTGATAAGTGTATTTTTATATGCTTATTTTGTATTGGTTTATATTCTTTAATCGTATTGTTTTTATTCTATTTAAGGCGTATTTTACTTCATTTGTGTTATTTTCTTTGTTAAGACATCAATGAGGAGAAAGGAACCAAAAGTGCTTGAAAAAGCGGTGAAATTAGATTGGAGCATCCTAGAAGCAGTCATAGGGCATGACCATGCCTTAGTGAGTGTTGATTTTGGAGACTTGGAGCTGAATTAGTGATTTGGCCCAACATATTTTTATGGGCCTAAAGGAAGCTGCGGGTTGGACTTATGGAAGAGGAGTCAAAGCATTTTGTTTGGAGATTCTTCCTTGTTTTAATTACTCCTAATCCTAATGGGAGTGTTTTTAAGTTGTTTTCCTTAAAGATGATTGTAATAAATTATTATTATTCTTTCTTTTGGAGAACTAGTTTTTTTAGTCTTTTCTATTTTTCTAAAAAAAGAACGTGCTTCACCATTGAGTGGGAGAAAAGCTAGGGTTTGAAGGTTCCAACATCTGTTCTTCACCGATTTCTCTCCGCACGCCACCGTTAGATTTGTGACCTCTCTAGTTTTTTTCTCCACTCTCTTTTATCATGTTTCTTGTAATCTATTTGTGTGTTTATAATTTAGTTATGAACTAATTCAACCATAGTTAAGGCTATGGTGGGGCTTAGAAAATTTTCTATGTAATTCTCTTGAGTTTAATGCAATTGATAATTATTTCTTTTTCATGGATCGTGCAATGAGTGATTAGTTCTTTGAATGTGTGGCCATCAATTTCATTGCTTTTAGTTAATTCATAATTGACCAAAGGATTGAATTAACCGAATTTCATAATATGACAAATGCATGACCATTTCTTTGTGGCTCACTAATTTGTGCTAGGTTTTCATATGCTTAATACTTTCCAAACTAATTGCTTAAGACCAAACCAGTTTAAGTATTTGGGTTGAGCATTAAAGTTAGCAGCCCTAACCGATGTTAATTATTTTTTTTTTTTGGAATTCGCCATGGTAAGATTTTTATAAGTTTAATTGCATAACTCAAAGAAATTGCTAGAATGAATGCTAGGTAAAGTCGTATGCCTTAGCTAGGTTCCATGAAAAAGAAATAATTATCAATTGCATTAAACTCAAGAAAATTACATAAAAATTCTACTAAGCTTTCATAACTAAATTATAAACACACAAAAAGATTACAAGAAACATGATAAAAGAGAGTGGAGAATAAAACTAGACAAATCACAAATCCAACGGTGGTGTGCGAAGAGAAATAGGTGAAGAATGAATGTTGGAACCTTCAAACCCTACCTTTTCTTCCCGCTCAATGATGAAGCACGTTCTTTTTTTAGAAAAATAAAAAAGACTGAAAAAACTCATCCTCGATTAATGTTGAAATTCTCCTTTTTTCAAACCTAAAACTCCAAAGGAAAGAATAATAATAATAATATATTACATTCCTCTTTTGAGGAGACAACTTAAAACACTCCCATTAGGAATAGGAGTCATTAAAACCGGGGAAGAATCCCCAAACAAAAAGCTTTGACACCTCTTCCATAAGTCAAACCCGCAGCTCCTTTTTGGCCCACCAAAACTGCTGGCCTAAATCACTAATTCAGCTCCAAGAAATCAAAATCAGCACCTCTTAAGGCATGGTCACGCCTTCGGACTTCTCCTAGACTGATCCAACCCGATTTCGCTCCTTTTCCATGTACTTTTGGTTCCATTTCTCTCTTTAGGGTCCTAACAAAGAAAATAGCACAAACGAAGTAAAATACACCTTAAATAGAATAAAAACAGCTAGATTAAAGCTCAAAAACCAAGGCAATATAAGTATATAAAATACACTAATCAATCTCTGTATATTAGGTAATTCATAAGTCTTGTCATTGTCAACTATTTACTCATTTTATTATAATCTCAAATTGGACTAATAATGTGATTATTGTCATTTATCCTAATATATAGTAATAAAACATATCGTTATTTTTTATTTTATATTTTTTCTCACATAGTTCTAAAATTACTAATATTAATTAATTTATTAACTTTATATAATTATAAAAATTTAATTTATTGGCCTAAAACTTATTTCATCAAAATAAATAAGTAAATAATTTAAAATATAAAATAATGAGTAGAACTATATTCTGTGAGCGGATGACGATTCGGACGGACGCTGCGAAGCAGACCGGGGAAGCTTTTATAAGGTGTGTGGAAAATGAAACGGGTTTGATGATTTTGTTTAAGAAGAGCAGTTGATTTGATTTGAAATTTCTTTTGTAGGAAATATCATTTACAATGTGAATTTTGAGAAAACTGGTTTTGCATTATAGAAAATCCCATTTTATTACTTAAAGATCTCAAATCCTAAATTTCAAGATCAGTGATAGAGTCGCCACGTGGATTAGCTCATCCGGGAAATTCGGGTACAGCTCTCCACCGAGCGTAGACTACTGTACCTGATCCAGAGATTTAGGGTTCGGCAACTTACCTATTCTACCTCAACCTTGCATTCATTTATAAGTTTATAGTACTATATTACACTCACTTATTCTCCATCCATTTTTATCTTTTAATATTTATTATCCAATGCTTATACGAATGATAGAAATAAATTCCAAAAAAAAAAAAAGCGGAAAAATAAGGTGGAAGAAAGTAAGAATAGAGGCCAACTTGTACAACCAAATCAAATGAGAAAGAAAACTTTAATCCTCACCAATACAGTCGCCTAGATATACGAATATCTAAAAAAAATTACAATCTCCTAGGATACACGGATAATCTATCAAATACATCCAAAATGAAAAAATAAAATGTTGCAAAACAGATGTTAGCACAAATATATATAACAAGTTGGACTCAAATAGACAGAAAGGGGAAATGAGAGATTTGGGGACATTTATTTACGGGATAGTCGGGTAAATTCGGGTAGTTCTCCCCGACTAGACTTGGAAAACGGTTTTGAAAGGTTCCTGTGTTTTTTGTTTCATGAGAAAATACATTTTTCAAAATATTTTCTTTTACCGGTTTATTTCCATTTAGCATGTGAATGTGAGTCTGTTTTCGGGAGATTTAGATTTCCGTTGTTATTCTGTTCTAAGTGCAATATCTTTAAAAATTAAATCTAAGGTCGTGAATGCATGAAATAAAATTATTTTTGATGCTTTTCTGATTTTTATGCATTTTTATAATTTTTTCGATTTTGTTAGATTTTTCTGAATTTTTCTGGATTTTTTGTGATTTTCTGTTGCTGGCTGGAAACTACAGCCGCACGGCAATAATTACAGTCATGTGAATGTAACTACAGTCATGCGACTATAATTTGATTCTGGTTAGAAAATTGCCGAAATGATTTAAGTGGAAGAATTTACAACCGTGTGACCAACTACAGTCGTACGATTGTAATGAAAGTCACACGACTATAATTATAGCCGTACAGCTGTTTGTCCTGCATAGAAACAGCAGACTTGTATTTTTGGTTTTAGTTGATTTTAATACACGGAAATGAACCAAAACATACAGAAAATGAAGCAAAACACTAGTTTTAGCTATAGTTACCCTTGTAGCGCAGATCCACCGTCGATTTGACAAAAAAAAAACACCTTAAATTAGCTCCAGATTGCCTGCTTTCCTTTATATGTCAAGGTATAAAATATATCTAAAAATCTCTAGTAGTTACAGATTTGAGTGTGTTTAAGAATCTGGAACGATTTGTGTGTATTTGCCAAGTTTAAACCTATGATTTCTACAAGTTTTAACTCACAAACACAAGAATCAAAAGAAAAAGAGTAGAAGAAGATGATATTTTTGATGTGTTTCCTCTCTTCTTTTTCCTTTTCCTCTCCTAATCTCTAGAGTTCTCTTCAATCCAAGTCTCTTAAATGACACAATAATGCCCCTAAATCATGCCTCATCCCTCTCCCATGCAGGATGAGTTGTAACTAGCTGCTATAGACCTACAGTCATACGAATGTAATTTAACCACAGTCGTGCGACTGTAATCTCAGTCGTATTACTGTAATTACAGTCGTGCTACTGTATTCTTTTTTTTATATCCCTGAAAATTCCTTGTTTACACCTATAAAAATGACCTTTGGGTTTTCGTTATTCAGGTTGGGAAATTCCGGTGCTTATAGCTGCCCTTCGCATGATCAAATGCAGTACCCGATATCAGGTCTAAACTACCTAAGGTGAATTTGAGAACGCGAAGTAAAGCGCCATAAATGTAAGGAAAGAAAGGCATACCCGACTCGGCGAAGCCGCAATGACGCAGTGATAATCTGATTAGAGCCGATACCAGGTTTACATTTACCCATGGAAAATTTGATTAGAGCCGATATCGGGTTTACATTTACCTACGATAATTTTGATTGGAGCTAATACCGGGTTTATATTTACCCACAGTGAATTTGATTGGAGCCAATACCGAGTTTATATTTACCCACGGCAAATTGGATTGGAGCCGATATCGGGGTTTACATTTACCCACGGCGAATTTTATAGGAGCCGATATCGGGTTTACATTCATCCACGGCGAATTTGATTGGAACCGATACCGGGTATATATTTACCCATAGCAAATTTGATTGGAGCCGATACCGGGTTTACATTTACCCATGGCAGATTTGATTGGAGCTGATATCGGGTTTACATTTACCCACTGTAGATTTGATTGGAGCTGATACTGGGTTTACATTTAGCCACAGTGAGGTTGTTGAATTTCTACATTTGAAACGATGAGTCTTCATTCCATAATCGAGAGATTTTAAATAAAAATTTTTACCCCTTCGATCAAGAATGAAGACTACTTGGGGGATCCGACTCTTCTATGGATGAATGTTCCATGTTTGCTATGCATGTATGCATGACGATGCTTATGCATGTGGACCCTAAAGAATACATTTCGTGCTATTTGGCCAAGCTTGATATATCACGTTCTGCTGGGGACAAATGTGTCATGACTCCGATTGACTTTAGCTTGGGGAGTACATTCTTTATGCAATGCAATCCTTGTCTTTCTATTGAGGATATATGATGACTATTGAGGAAAAAGTTGTGATATTCTTTGTAATGGTTCCACTAGGGATTAATGAAAAGACTTTACAACTTTGCCCCTAAGAAGAGTGAGTTTGGAAGTGCTCCAACTTTTGCCTAAATTGCCCAATGCGGGTTTTCAACTTAGCGAGCTACTCTAACTTTTGCCTGAGGTGCCTTTTCAGTTTTCACCTTAGTGAGCTTTTTTTTTTTTGCCATACGTGCTTCATATATAATGATCACAATTACATAAGGCCTTATGACATTCAAACTTGGATCTGTCTCAAAATTTTTAGCCACCCCAAGAAAAGATGAATTAGATTTGGAGGATGAGAAAAGATTTCATATTGCATGTATTTGGTACATTTCCATTGTTAAACAATGTAAGCCTTACAACCAGCTAAATGCAAAGTGCTTTCTTTAAATAGATATTCTGACAAGATAACTTTGTTTATGCATTTTGACATAACCATATGAATATATTTGAACAAACATCACACTTTATTGCTAAAATCAACATGAGTACATTTGAAAGGATTGGTTCCCAAAATGGTATACATTCCACATAGAACTAGAATCCGTTACTAGTTGTCCCTTTTAGATTTTCCAACTGATCATTTTCTCTCATGTCTTAATTTTTGCCCAGGCTGCCCTTTTTGAGTTTTCAACCTAGCAGCCTTTTTTTTTCTCTTTTCTTTTAAACATGATAAAGGTTCAAGCGATCTTAATTGACATGATTTGCAAACTCATTTCCATCGATGTCCATGATGCTGACACCCCCTTTTGATATCACTTTCTTCACAATGTATGGACCTTCCCAATTTGGCCTAAACTTCCCTCGAACATCGGCATTTGTAGGCCGTAATTGTTTTAGAATTGACGGTCCCAAATGGCTAGTTACAGTACTAGCGGGGGGGTGAATAGTACTATAGGGCGAATAAAAAATTTACAGACTCTCTTAAAAAAAACTTTTTTTATAGAAACACAAGTTTTCTTTTAAAAAAAAAGTTTTATTAAAAATGCGGAATTGATTACAACCGGAGAGTAAAACGGGTATCTATAATTACTATAATAAAACTTGTGAATATAAAATTGCTTTTGTAAAAATAACTTTAAATAATAAAGCGATTAATTTAAATTGCAAGAATTTAAATAGCATAAAATAAAAAGAGAGTAGGGATAGAAAAACATAGACGCTGAATTTTATCTTGGTTAGACCCCAACTGGTATACGTCCAGTCCCCAAGCCCACCGCTTGAGATTTCCACTAACGTTTTCTTTACGGGGCTGGAAACAAGCCTATGTTACTTTTGGCGAGTTCAAGTAACAAACCCAATACTTTTGCAGGCTAAGTATCAAACCTCTACCATTACTTTTTGGAGCTTAAGTAACAAACTCTACCGATGCTTTTTCAAAGCTCAAGCACCAAACTTTTACAGTCTTTGTTGATCTCACCACCAACAAAGTAAAACCCCCTTCACACAACCTTGTGTGAAATCACAATTCCCAAATATGTGAATATTTGAATGAAACAATATTTCTCCTTTTCTTTTTGCTCTCTTTAGGAATTCGGAAGACTATGAGTTGAATGCTTAAAGTATGAGAATTGATTGATTTGTCTTCCTTATCTTCAAGTCTTCTTCTTCATCCCTTTTATAAGACAAAAAAGATTATAGCTGTTTGACACAATTTATGGCCGTTTGATCAAGCTCTGAAAGAGATGTACTTTTTCTTCTTCAAGTAACAAGCATTGTAGCTGTTTGAACTTGCTAAAGAGAGAATGCCGTTGATTTCAAATGATAAGTGATTTATGGCTGTTTGAATTGTCTTACAAAAAAGGAATGTACTTTGATTCTCAATCAATAAACCCATAAAGAAAAGTATATGTGGGTTCTTTACAAAATAAAGCCATGTGACTAATTTTGTAAAGAGAAATGCATGTGTAACTTAAGTATCAAATCGTAGCTAAAAGAGAGAGAGAGAGAGAGAGAGAGAGAGAGAGAAAGAGAGATAAGTCATAAACACTAGTTGATCTTTAAGGCTTGAGATATTTGTTGACTTTTAATTCATAAGTGATTTCAAGTCAAAGACATATCTAGCTTAGGTCCAAAGTGTCTCTCAAGCATAAGATCACATTAGATTCTTTTACTAAGCTCTCTCATATAAGCACATATGTGTGTCTGTATATATATATATATATATATATATATATATATATATATATTGTTCTCAAATCTTTTCAATTCATGAGCTATTATGAGTTCAACTTATAAGCATATATATATGTGGCCGAATATAATGATCTCAAAATAATAAGGCCATTTGACTTTTCTCACAAAGAGAGAGATGTAAGCCATAATCATTTGTAAATTTCAAGAAATAACAACCTTATGTATCTTTTGATGTCAAATCAAGTAATCTCAAGTCATAAGGTCATATTATACTTTTTCATAAAGGAGAGATAAAGTGGCCGTTTGATATAGATCATAAATATGCCAAGATTTCTCAAGTAGTAAGACACTTTCTTCAAGGCTAATAGCATAGTGTTAAGCTCATAAACTAAAGTGAGCATACTATGGCCGAATAAATGTATATCATTTAAGCTTAAATCTTTCAACCCATAAGCCAATATCTTTCAATATCTTTCAACTTATAAGCTATTATCTAGCACATATATCAATCCTTTATAAACTCAATATGGCCGAGAGAGAGTTGGTCCTCAACTCATAAGGCAATCCAAGTATATATATATATATATATATATATATATATATATATATATATATATATATATATAACTTATGATGCCGTAAAGAAACTTTGTTAAAATAAAACGTTTTAACTTATAAAGCTCTTTAACTCAAGGATAAAGATAAAATTAAATGTCAACTTGTGATCAGTAAAACTAAATCAACATTCTCCCCTTTTTTTATGATTACAATTTGATGTGTTGACAACATTTACGTATACTCCCCCTCAATACGAGCTCGGTTGTTTTTGGAAGAGATTTTTAGAGTTTAAAAATCTTATTTTACAACCAAAATAAAAATATTAGAGTATAAGCAGTAGGGACTTTATAATCATCATGAGGCCCATTAATCCACTTAAATATTATTCAGATTTCTCATAATATTGAGCCATTACTTTGGTTATAACCTTCATAAGTCAACTTGTATAGTTATTATGAAACCAAGATGTATTGAGCTTATTTGCATAATTAGCACAACTTTCAATAATCATTGAGCTCATACATCCTGTAAAGCACATAATAGACAAAACCACATGTCATCATAATTCATATGTTGTTGGATATGACCTAGTCCTGAGGCATTGGTCCTTGTATATGTATTGTACATCTGTTGGATTTATGTATTACACATTTTGTGTCATTAAATAAAGGCATTAATCTATTTATTATATACCTTGTGCTACATTTTAAATAGAGTATCCAATAGACATATTTATATCCATGTTGACAAGTGTCATGCACTTGGCAGTAAGACCATGGATAGGGAAAACGATATGACCATAAAGAGATCCGTAGTTTGTTCCAGTCATAGGAATGAATGGGACTAAAGACTATCATTAACCTAGTTGTATGGCGGTGTCTTACCGGTCATTGGACATGGATGTCAACCAAGTTAATGGGTACATGTAAAAAGGGCATGGTACTGGATAGATCCACTAAACGAGAAATCCACATGATAAAGCATCACAAGTGATTCTCGTGTAGTACTTGTATGGATTCTTTGACCTGACTATATGATGGTGCTACATGCGAAGTCGCATACTTTGGGGTACGGCTAAAGGGCCTGTAAAAGGATGCCAAGTATGGGTATGTCACTGAGCTATGGATATGCAGAAGGGATATGTCACTCAGTAGTCCACTGAGAAGATATCACCGGCCTCTTGATGAATGTGACTGATAAGAGTGTGGCCACAACCAAACAAGTTGGAACTTGTTTGTGAGCATCAGTACATTTGGGATCAAGTAAATGTCTGGACACAAAAGAGGGTGATCAATCCATGCCTCTATGTTGGACACCGATATCGATGACATGGGATATACAAGTTTAAACTACAGGGTTACGATTACAATCGGACTACTATCTTCGTCTTAATTGGGGCCTGCAATGGCTTGCTAGAGCCCACCTGTAGTCTGTGGGCATAGGCGCACTACCAACATAAAGACGGGCCCACAAGATCATACACATAGAATATCTGAGTTCGAACTAGTCGAATCACCTGTATACTTGGAGTATACTAATTGAAGAGATAAATATTAATCAATTAAATTAAAGATCAATTGGATTGATCAATATAATTTAATTGAAATATATTTATATTTCTTGGGTTGGACAAAGTTGATTTGAATAAAATGACTTATGAATAAATTTCCTAGTGGAAATTTAATATATATATAGGTTTATATGTATTTGTTTCTAGTCAAATCATAAATTAATTTATTGGGTTAATTCCAATTGTCAAATCTATTTAATTTAAATGACATGTATCTTATATAATATGATATTATATAAATACATGAATAGAAATTAAATTAGAATTGATTAGGAATTAAACCTTATTAATTAATTAGGATATGTGGAATTACAGCATTAATTCCATTTATAGAAACAAAGTTAAATCACCTAATAAATATAGGCCATGATTTAAAAGCTAAATGGGGAATTTCCTTAAAAAGAAATTTTCAGCCATAATGGTTGACGTGAGTTGAAATTTTCGGCTATGGCCATGGATTCTTCTCTCTTCTCTTTGATCCGCCGCTAGCACAGGTTGGACTCGATAGGCGTTCGTGTACCTGAGAGTGGAGGGAATCTCCTTTAATTTCTGCAGTCATCTCTAGAAGAGATATTCCGGGTGAGAATTTATTCTCTTCTATTTAATTTCAAAGTTTTACAATTGCCACATCAATTGCTCTTGGGCACGGATTTGAGGAAATCACCGCCTTCTTCCTCATTTAATCAGGTGATTTCCAGTGAAAAATCCCAACAGTGGTATCAGAGTGGGCTTTTGATCTGTGAAAATTGTTTAATTGGATTGAATCCCTTGTTTTTGAAATTGGAGATTTTAATTTGTGATTCTTGGATTGGAGTTTGTGATTTTCCCCTTTGAAATTTTTTAATTGAAATTAAATTTGCATATAGGTTTATGTTTATTTAATTTTGTTGGATGGTTGTATTTCTTGGTGAATTACATGTTGTTTGGTTACAATTTTTTTTTTTGGGAATTAAAAATCACGGGCTATTTCCGGGCATGAGGACTGCCGGCGACGAAAACAAGCAGCCATTGCCTGCTGCTGCTGGGCGGCAGTAGGAGGCTACCCCTAGCAGCGGCGGCTGCCGGGCCCAATGTTTTGGATATGGCGGGTTTCGGGCCCGGGGCCCAGTTTTAAAATTTTAATTGGTTTTAAAATTTCGTGTGTTTAAATTTTGCAATTTAAATGGGTATGGTTTCTTGAATGAAATTTTAATTTTATTAATGGGATATTAATTATGGAAATTAATATGGTTAATTGAAATTGGTTTGGGTTTTTTTGGCATAATTACTCGAACAGCTGATATGGACTCATGGTTTCCCAATTCTTGTGGTAGTAGTTATCTGCCTGGGCTGGAGGCCCAAAGCCCGTCAAGGGACAGACCCATGATGGGCCAAAATTGGCGATTTCAAAATAATGGGTTGGACATAATTAAAATGGGCTTAATTCATGCATTATAACATGCTTATAAATGGATGTATTGGATGAATTTTGTGTGATTAAATATTTGTTTGGTTGGATGCCATTGGGCCTTATTTGAGAGGAGTTGTATTTTTCTTTTTGGGTAAATATGGCCTGCACGCTGTTTTTTCTGTTGGAAATGCCCTAGTCCCGAGGCATTGGTCCTTGTGTTTGTATAATACATTTGTACATTAATGTGAACTTTATGTATTATACAATTTGTGTCAAGGAAATAAAGGCATTAATCTATTTATTATATGTCTTGTGCTATATTTTAAATAGAGTATCCAATGGACATATCCATATCCATGTTGTCAAGTATGAGGCACTTGGCAGTAAGACTGTGGATAGGGAAAACGATATGGCCATAAAGTCATCCTTAGTCTGTTCCAATCATGGGAATGAATGGAACTAAATACTATCATTAACCTTGGTTGTATGGCGGTGTCTTACCGGAACATGGAATGTCAACCAGGTTAATGGGTACATGTAAAAAGGGCATGGTACAGGACCGATCTACTTAACGAGAATCTACATGGTATAGTATCACAAATGATTCTTGAGTAGCACTTGTATAAGTCCTTCGACCAAACTATATGATGGTGTTGCATGTGAAGTGGCACACTTTGGTGTATGCCTAATAGGCCTGTAAAAGGGTGCCAAGTATGGGTATGTTCGGGTGTGTCAGTATGGCAGTATTATGGATATGCTGAAGGGAATGTCACTCAGTAATTTACTGAGACGATATCACCGGCCTCTTGATAAATGTTACTGATAATAGTGTGGCCACACCCAAACAGGATTAGATCTTGTTTGTGAGCATCAGTTCATTTGGAATCAAGAAAATGTCCAGACACATATAGAGGGTGATCAACCATGCCTCTATGTTGGACACCGATATCAGTGACATGGGACATACAAGTTCAACTATAGGGTTATGGTGACAGTTTGACTGCTATCTCCGTCTTAATTGGGGGCTGTAGTGGCTTGCTAGAGCCCGCCTGTGTCTGTGGGCCTTAGCCCACTGCCAACATAAAGACGGGCCCATCAGATCGTACACATTGAACGTCTGGACTTTAACTAGTAGGATTAAGTGTGTACTTGGAGTATACACGTTTGAAGAGAGAGAGACTTATTAATTATATTATATAAGTCAATTGGATTGATCAATATACTATAATTAATATTTATTTTGGCCTTCTCTTAATTAATTCAATGAATTAATTTATGAGATTATTTCCTAGGTGGAAATATTACATTTTATGTATGTCTAATTTAATCCATTGATTAAATTAATAGGTCAAATGAATTTTAATTTAAATGTATGTAATATATTATGGTATAATATATAAGCATACATGGTTTATTAAAGTTGCATTTGAAATTAATTCAATCAAAGGATGTTAAATTGGGCTTAGGCTTAAAATGAAAATATGCCCACATGAAGTGGGATTTGTATGGCTGAAATTTATGGGAGAATTGGGCTAAGGGATGACTCATTTTGTTGACAAAAGTGATGATGAATATGGTAAGTCATGTATGATCTTTTGGTGAGCAAAGTTGGACTTTGCTACTTAAGATATTTTGTTCATTCTTATGGTAAGAATGAAAAAAAAAATCCCATGCATTCATCACTCTTGGCCGAATTATAGAGGGATTGAATGAGTCATATTTTTGACTTTAAATGGTAAAGTCTTTAGGATGAAAGGGTGATGGTGAAAGGTGATGGTGAGTTACCATGATAAGTCATTGGTATTGACTTATTTGAATGCAAAGTTGGACTTTGCTCTTTTATGCATCATTACACTCATTCACTCTTTTATTCTTTTGGCCGTATATTATTTCTTTCAAGAAATAATTTGCCCACTTTTGAACATTTTATTCTTTTGGTAAGAATGAGTTTTTCCCACTTGAAAAAGATGGTTTGATTTTTCTTTTGGAAAGAAAAATGGGACAGCTATATTTCTTCTTGTGGGCAGCCCTTCTCTCCCTCTCTTCTTGTCATCCGAGTTGCTAACACGGGTTTCGATCCTAGAGCCATTCGTGTACGCATCGGTGGAGAAAATCTACACTTGATTTCTGCAGTCTGCATCCGTCTCTTTAAGAGATTTACCGGGTAAGTTTCCGAACTTCTCATTATGCTATAAGTTTTTGATTTCCACATCTTAAGCTCCTGGGACTAGATTCCAGGAAATCGACGTGTATTTCTGCTTTTGTCGGTCGGTTTCCCGTGATGAATCCCGACATTTTCTTTTTTAATGTAATTTTATTTTATTTATTTATTATAAAATTTGCAAAAGAAGAAGAAGCCCAATGGAGTGGTGAGCCCAAGTGGAGGTGCAAGCCTAGAAGGAAGGAAAAGGAGGCCCACCTGATATTTCTTTCTAGTATAGGTTTACTAGAATAATATTAGGTTGTAATGCAGGCCCATAGCAGTCCATTTTTCTTATTGAATTATATTTTATATTTATTTGCATGTATGTTTGTGTGATCCAAACCCATTCTCACCTGCCTTATGCATGTAAGCCGTTGTTAAAATGTATCTTATAACCTAATGGAAATTACGGTTGGGATTCATCATTGGAAAAATAACATGGCGCAGCAGAAAATACACCGTTTTAAAATTTCCTAGAATCCACCTGTCGTGTTCAATTACCATTGATTCGAACAAAAACAATTTGAATCAAGAGAGATTAATTCACTGGATTCGTCTCCTCTAGAGACTGCTGCAGAATCATTTCTTAAAACTGCGATCTCCAAAGTCTGGTGCACGACCAACTATTGAGCTGGAACAGGTGCTAGCCGAAGATGCGAAGGAATGGATGATTAATGCTAGGATTTTCGGCTGTTTTGGGGCTGCTTTAATTACCCCTAAATAAAATTAAATCACACTTAAGTAAATACAATACATGTATTTAATTTTCCTACTTAGGAAAATTATTTAATTAATTGTTTACTTTATGTAATTCAATTAATTGATAAATTAATTAATTACACTATGTAAACTTATTAATTAAATTAATTTCAACCCAATTTTAATTAATTACCTTGACCCCAAATGTCAATTAATTAATGAAAACATTCCTTCCAATGTACATTACATGTACAATTTCTATAAGTTCCGGCTCAGTTGATCTATTTGCACGATCCTATGGGTCTGTCTTTATGTTTGCAGTAGGCCCAAGGCCAACAGATTGTAAGTGGGTTCTAGCAAACCATTACAGCCCCCAAATTAAGACAGAGATGCAGCAGTATTTCAAAGACACTCACCCTGTAGGAATCTCATAGTGTCCTTTGCCTAACAATATCGATAAGAATAAACAAGAGGCATCTTGTCCGTCATCCTCTTTTGTTGTTTAATATATTTCTTGATCCTGAGTTGACTGATTAATCAAATAAGCACCCACTTACTTGGGTATGGCCATACACTTATCAGTCCCACTCATCAAGTGGCCAATGATATCATCTCGGTGTTACCCGAGTGGCAATTCCATCACTTCATCATCAATATCAACATATTCACTGGTCCACCCAATCATACCCATATTTAGCATCCTTTTATAGACCTATTAGGCGTATGTCAAAGTGAATCAGATTCCATATTGATATTATAATGAAATCTGGTCTGAGGACAAAAGAGACCTACTCAAGAAAGACCTATGACGTGACAACCATATGGCTTTCTTGTGCCGATCGATCCAGTCCCATATCAACGACATGTACCTATATTCATGACTGACTATACAAGTACTATGGCTAGTTAGGAACTGCTATACAGTCATCGAATATACAAGTCTGTGGTTCTATTTGTTCCCATGATTAGAACAGACCTGGGATAGGTTTTATGATTATCAATCAATGGATACTCTACTTATATTATAGCATAAGATATAAATGAAATATATTAATTGCCTTTATTAATGTGACACAAATAATGTATTCATACAATGAGTCTTAATGTATAATAAAAATACAAGAATCCAATGCCCTAAGAACTAGGGCACACCAACAATCTCCCACTTACACTAGTTCCAAGTGGGCATTGCCCTAATTCCTATAGATCTGGTTATGACCGTCATGCTGTGTCTACGGCAGCACTTTGGTCAATGGATCAACGACATTATTCTTGGTGTCAACCCTCTGCAATGACATGTCACCTCTATTCATGATCTCCCGAATGAGGTGAAACTTTCTGAGCACATGTTTGGATCTCTGGTGTGACCGGGCTCCTTAGCTTGTGTGATGGCCCCGTTGTTGTCACAAAAAACATCAACTAGGTCTAGGATAGTGGGTACTACTCCTAACTCAGTTATGAATTTCTCAATCCAAACGGCTTCCTTTGCAGCTTCGCAAGCAGCTATGTACTCAGCTTCCGTTGTAGAGCCTGCAATAGTGGCCTGCTTTTAGGACCTCCAACTAATGGCACTGCCATTAGGAGAAAAACATAACCAGACTATGACTGGTTCTCATCCTCATCTGTCTCAACACTTACATCAGTGTAATCTGACACTACCAGCTCATCTTGACCTCCATACACTAAGAAAGCATCCTTAGTCCTATTAAGGTACTTCAGGATTGCCTTGACAGCCTTCCAGCGTTCCTCCCCGGGGTCTGACTAGTACCGCCTAGTCATACTTAGTGCAAACATGACATTAGGCCTCGTACATAGCATGGAGTACATGATAGATCCAATAGCAGATGCATAAGGGATCTTTTCCATGTTCTCGCGGTCCTTCTTTGTTTTAGGACCATCTTTCTTACTCAGCTTCAACCAATGGTGCATAGGCAAGAATCCTTTCTTTGCCTTGTCCATGCTGAATCTTTTCAGAACATTGTCAATGTATGTGGCCTGACTTAGGCCTAGAAGCCAATTGCATCTATCTTTGTAGACCCTGATCCTTAAGATTATTGGATATGCCTTAGTACCGAGGCAATGGTCCTTGTTTTTGTATTATACATTCATTGGATTTATGTATTATACTCATTTGTGTTATTAATAAAGGCATTAATTCATTTATTATATTTATCTTGTGAAATATATTAAATGAAGTATCCAAAGGACATATCCATATCCATGATGACAAGTGTCATGCACTTCGCAGTAAGACCATGGATAGGGCAAAGGATATGACCATAAATAGATCCATAGCCTGTTCCAGTCATGGGAATGATTGGAACAAGAGACTATCATTAACCTGGTTGTATGGCAGTGTCTTACCGATCATTGGACATGGGATGTCAACCAAGTTAACGGGTACATGCAAAAAGGGCATGGTACTGGATAGATCCACTAAACGAGAAATCCACATGGTATAGTATCACAAGTGATTCTCATGTAGTACTTGTATGGATCTTTTGACCTGACTATATGATGGAGTTGCATGTGAGGTCACATACTTAGGGGTACGCCTAAAGGGCCTGTAATACGGTGCCAAGTATGGGTACTTTCGGTTATGTCACTTAGCATGGTAATGCTATGGATATGCAGAAGGGATTTGTCACTTAGTAGCCCACTGGGAAGATATCACCGGCCTCTTGATGAATGTAACTGATAAGAGTGTGGCCACACCCAAACGAGTTGGAACTTGTTTGTGAGCTTTAGTGCATTCGGGATCAAGTTAATGTCCGGACACAAAAAAGGGTGATCAATCCATGCCTCTATGTCGGACATCGATATCAATGACATGGGATATACAAGTTCAAACAACAGGGTTATGATTACAGTTAGATTGCCATCTCCATCTTGATTGGGGGTTGCAGTGGCTTGCTAGAGTCCAACTGCATTCTGTGGGCCACAGGCCCACTGCCAACATAAAGATGGGCCCACGGGATCGTACACATTGAGCGACTAAACACTGACTTAAGGAATCACATGTATGCTTGGAGCATACACTCTGGAGAGAGAGGTATATATAAATATTATATTATAAAGATCAATTGAATTGATCATAGTAATAAAATTAATATATTTTATTGTCTCTTCATAATTAATTGGATTAATTATGGGATTATTTCCTGGGTGGAAATATTCATATATATAGGTTTACATGTGAATTTATTTGTGATGATCTAATTTTAATTTGATGGATTAAATTAATTGGTCAAACCGATTTTTATTTAAATGTGAATAATATGTTACTTGGTGTAATATATTAAATACAAGGGTAAATTAAAATTGGGCTTCAAATTAGTTTAAGCCAGACTAATTAAAATAGGTTTGGACTTGAATTAAAACAAGGAAGCCCACGCATAGATGAAGGAGCTAACTTGGGCCAAAATTCCCTTGGGAATTTCGGCCACCTAGGGTAAAAGAACCCTAGGATTTTCGGCCAACACACAAGTGAAACAAGCTAGCCGAAATTCTCCCTTCCTCCTCTCAAAAGTTTGTGTTTTCCTGCAGTCTGCATCCATCTCTTGAAAGAGATATTCCTGGTAAGAGATTTATCTCCTTTAATTAAATTTTTGTTTTTCCAATTTCCATCTCAATTGCTCTTGGGCACGGATTTGAGGAAATCATAGCATTCTTTCGCTTTAATCAAATGATTTCCGGTGACAAATCCCAACAGTGGTATCAGAGCGGGCTTTTGATCCATGGAAATTGTTAAAATTGGTTGAATCCCATGTTTTAAAATTGGAAATTTTTTATGGGGGTTCTTGGTTTGGGTTTAAGATTTTTCCCATTTTTAATGCCATGTTATTTTTTTATTTAAATTTTTGTGTTTTAAAAAAAAAATCTGGCTGTTTCCGGGGTGCAGGGCTGCCGGCTGCCGAATCGCCACCGGCGGCTGCAGCCGCTGCCCGGGCAGTGGCCGCTGGGTGGCCACTGCGCGGCAGCAGGGTCGCTGTTGGCGGCTGCACCGCTGCTGCCTCTAGCAGCGGCGGCTGCTGCTAGGGCAATAGCGGACCGGGCCCAGTGTTTTTGGATTTGGTAGGTTTTTGGGCCCGGGGCCCAGTTTTGAAATTTAATTGGTTTTAAAATTCGTGTTTAAATTCATGTAATTTAAATGCCTATGGTTTCTTTAATGAAATTTAATTTTTATTCATGTGATATTAATTTTGGAAATTAATATGGTTAATTGAAATTGGTTCGGGTAATTTTGGCACAATTACTTGGATGGCTGAATTAGACCCATGGTTTCCCAATTCTAGTGGGAGTAGTTGGACTGCCTGGGCTGGAGGCCCAAAGCCCACTAAGGGTTAGAACCGTGGTGGGCCAAAATTGGCGATTTCACATAATGGCTTGGACATAATTGAAACGGGCTTAAATCATGCATTGTAACATGCCTATGAATTGTATGTATTGGATGCATATGTGTGATTAAATTTCTTGTATGGTTGGATGCTATTGGGCCTTATTCGAGATGGGTTGTATTTTCTTTTTTTTTTTTTTGGGTAAATACGGCCTACATGTCGTTTTTCTTTTTTTAATGTAATTTTATTTTATTCCATTATTATAACATTTGTAAAAGAAGAAGCCCATGGAGTAGTGAGCCCAAGTGGAGGTGCAAGCCCAGAAGGAAGAAGATGGAGGCCCACCTGATATTGTTTTCTAGTATAGGTTTACTAGAATAGTATTAGGATGTAATATAGGTCTATAACAGTCCATTTTACTTATTTTTTTTAATCATGCTTTATATTTATTTGCATGTATGAATTTATGATCCAACAGCTATTTCACCCGCCTTATGTATGCAAGCCGTTATTAAATGAAACTAATAACCAAATGAAATTACTAAGTCACTTAAAAGTGCTTCCCTCATTCAAAACCAGCTCGAAGTGGGGATAGGCCAGTTGTAGACCATGCCCTCGCAGGATACACTGGAGTATTGTCATTTTGTATTGGGTTAGGGTATGGTATACTCTAATACTTGAATGGAGGTTTTGACTTAGCATGGGTAGTAGGATTCTCCTGGCCCTAAACACAGATGGGTAAGTGCCAACAAGCCCATCGAACCGAGAGTCCCTAGGCTGGGATTGGATGGCGTTCCTACCTAAATAGTTAAGATATAGTTGTACCAGGCCCTCGTCTGGCTATATCTTAATGAAATATGGATCTCGGCCCATGAGCCCAACAACTCGGTTTAATTAATAACTTGATTCATTATTAATTATGTATGGGAATAACAAAGTAAAGTCCTTTATTAACACTCTTAAATGTTTTTCTGTGTAGAAACTCTAAATGGCAAATAACAACTCTTTATCACTGCGATCGATTCTTGAAAGGGACAAGCTTTCCGGTCCTAACTTTTTGGACTGGTCTAGGAACTTGAGAATAGTTCTAAGACAAGAGTCTAAAGAGTATGTACTGGAGAGCCCTCTACCGGCTACGCCTCAAGGACGGAATCCACCGGTTGCCCAGCTGGAGGAATACGAGGTGCATGTCAAGGATAATAGGGATGTGACATGCCTGATGTTGGCCTGTATGGTCCCCGAACTGTAAAAACAGTTTATGGACCATCAAGCCTCTGCTATGATAACAACTCTTAACGAGATGTTTCAAGAGCAAGCCTATCAGGAAAGGTACCTGACCAACAAGGCATTCCACTCCTGTAAGATGGGGACTGGGACATCCGTGAGTGCACACATGCTCAAGATGAAGGGCTATTTGGACCAATTGGCAGGTCTCGGATAGCCCATCTCTCAGGAGTTGGCTGTGGACACAATCCTTGTTGGGAATTAATCGCCTAAACAAATACGCAGCGGAAAGAAAACGGATTAATCCCCGCCAAGGATCCATGTATATTGCATTGAATTGGAAGGAAGGGTTAAAGAATTACCTTAATTCTTTGTAGGTTTTGATTGAATCAAAGGAACCAAGATAGCTTCCCTCTACGGTTGATCCACACGGAGCAATTCATTCACCGCGTGCTAGCGCCGGGATTGAAGAACAATTCTTCGAACGAGACTGAGAAGGCGAAAAATCATATTTTCCTTGGAGTTTTTGAGAATTTCGGCTGCCACTATTCCTTGTTGTGTGGCTGCCGAAAATTCCCTTGTTTTGTTATTATGATTAGGTTATATATTTCCTTATATATATAACCTAATAAATTAATTATAATTATACCCTAATACACTTATTAGTTATAATTATAAATTAACCCACACAACTTAATATTAATTCTCAATTAACATTAAATCAAATCAATTCTCCATAATACATATATGTATATATAATATTATAATTAATTATATCTCCATATAATTTAATTATAATATGTAGCATACTTTATGCAATATTAATCACATTAATATTTATATATACATACATAAATATATATCACTATATATATTTATTCTCTTTCTCATTCATAAAATTATTATCCAATAATAATTTATACCCGATAAGATGAACTTCATTTTGCTCTTGTGTGTGACCCCATAGGATCATATTAATTGGCAATAAGGAAAATACCATAATGTCCTTATAGGTCACAAGCGGACTCTAGCAAGCCATTACGACTACCCAATTAATATGATTGGAATGATCCAATACCTATTTATAGAATGTCATATTCCCTTTTGTCTCTTTGATATCAAGATTAATTATAAGACATGGTACACTTGTCAATCTTGTATAATTAATCATATGCTTTCTCGATCTCAAAGTAAACTGTTCAGACAAATCAATTGATACTCTTATCAATTATTTGAGCACGGCCATGCATTTAACAGTCTTACTTATCGAGGGGCCCAGTGATATCGCTCTCATGTTAGAGAGGGACAAAATCCCATATCTGTCACTCACATCCCTAAGCATGAGTCATATTGTACCCAACCACAGCCTTTATAACTACTCTGTTAATAGCAGCGTTTGACTGCGTCAAAGCACAACATGAATTCATCCCGGAATCCATGGTGACCTCAGGTCAAAGGAATCAGCTAATGACACTACTATAATCAAGATCAGTTGTGACACATGACCATGAACTTGATCTCATAGTGGGTCTCCAGTAACATGTTCTCTAACATATTACCCGTGAGTATAATCTGTATCTGTATACACTATATTCATCTTATGAATATCCATTATCACTCACACTAGTCTTAGTTTGTTATTATTCCCATAATAACAATCGACTAGGGATATTTAGAATAACACGATTTATTCATGGATACTTATCATAAATGCTAACATACAAACATAAATGATAATATTAATCTACACTAGATTAATCTTAGAAGTCAAATTACATAATCCAATATTGGCCTTAGGGCACAATCTCCAACAATCTCCCACTTGCACTATGGCCAATCATACATGTATCTTATACCCATTGACCTACATGACTTTCATGTATTCATTCGTGCGGGAGTCTTTGTCAGTGAATTATTAATTTTCGCTTCCGTTGCTACTTTACACATTTTCACTCTTTCTTTAGAGACAGCCTCTCTAAATTAGTGAAAGACGCCTAAGTATATGCTCGTGTCATACAGGGTTCTTACGCATTGAACTATTGTCCCTACAATAGTCTCACAGGATAAGCAATGCTTAGAACAAAACACAAAAATTTTGATGAACTTCTTCATCCAAAATTTCTTTTACATCATATGTAACAATATACTTTGACTACTATTATAGGTATTTAGCTATATTGTTTTATTTTTGAACCTTTCAAAATCACAACATCTCTTCTTAAGAGAATACTAGATCTCGACTGATATATGGTAACTGATTGTAATCAGTTGTATATGTGCAACTATTTACACAGTTAACATAAGCAAGCTTCTATTAAGTCTTTTATATTGAACGCTTTCAATGCTTTTACTTAAGCCAAAACATTCTTTTAGATCTATCTGTATAGATTCCAATTTCAAGAATACAGGCAGTCATGCTTATAACATTAACCGAAATTACTTTCTTAGCCAAGATTTTATTTCTTGCAAGGTAAGAATGTTATTTCCAACAAGCCATATGTCATCCACATATAGCATTAGGAATACCGATATGCTCCCACTGATCCTTTTGAAACACAAGATTCATCATCCTTTTGATAAAATCAAACCATTTGATTTCTTTATCAAAACTATGAGTCCAACTATTTGATGCATGTTTTGATTCTTATAAGAATCTTTGAAACTTGCATACGCTACTTAAATTCTTTGAATGCTCAAAACTTTGGGTTGTGTCACGTACACATCCTCAATCATGTTTTCACGTAGAAAACAGATTTTGATATCCATTTGCCATATTTTATAATCATATTATGCGGATATGGCAACAAGAACTCAATATGACTTGATCATGATTAATGATGAAGGAGGATTTCATCATAGTCCTACTATGAATTTGTTCGTATCCTCATAGTCACTACTATGAATTTGTTTATAACCCCTTTTGTCACTAGTCGTGCTTTATAAGTTTGAAGATCACCATCCATGTCGGTTTTCAATTTGAAAACTCATTTGCAACCATTGCATATACATCTTCTAAAAGATTTATCAAAGTCTATACTTTGATTGTCAGACATGGACTTATCTTCAACCTTTGTAGCATCAAGTCACTTATTAGATTCAAAATCTAACATTGCTTCTTCATAAAAGAAGACTTATTCCAATCTAGTAAAACTACATCATGATTTTGAGAAATCCATATCTCTCCTATTCATGTCGTATTCTATTAGACTTTCATTGGACTTGTGTAATTTCAATGAAAGTCTAATAGAATACGACATGAATAGGAGAGATATGGATTTCTCAAAATCATGATGTAGTTTTACTAGATTGGAATAAGTCTTCTTTTATGAAGAAGCAATGTTAGATTTTGAATCTAATAAGTGACTTGATGCTACAAAGGTTGAAGATAAGTCCATGTCTGACAATCAAAGTATAGACTTTGATAAATCTTTTAGAAGATGTATATGCAATGGTTGCAAATGAGTTTTCAAATTGAAAACCGACATGGATGGTGATCTTCAAACTTATAAAGCACGACTAGTGACAAAAGGGGTTATAAACAAATTCATAGTAGTGACTATGAGGATACGAACAAATTCATAGTAGGACTATGATGAAATCCTCCTTCATCATTAATCATGATCAAGTCAACAATGATCATGAAACCATTTCCATGTTCCTCTTCAACGTTAATGTCACTTTGTGAATTACGAGTTTTGTAGGTGTACTTTACTCCCACTAACTCTTCTAGAAATTAACTCCCTCTTCAAGGGGAAACCATTTCTAGCTACAACTACTTTGTATCCCAAAGAAAACACAGGAGTAACAACTCCTACTTTCCTTTTGAGTAATCCACAATACGACATTTAAATTTAGGTGCCAACTTATTCGAAATAAGCTTTACAGCCCTAAACTTATTCAATGAAACAACTTGGGTCTCTTACCCAACCATATCTCATATGTTGATTCATGAATTGTTTTAGACGGAACAATATACACAGCTGCTTTAATGGCATATTTTTGAGAAAACGATGATCAACTTGACTTCATCATAGATTGAACTATATCTGTATAGAGTTCGACTACTCCCTTTTTGACACAACATACTTTGTGGCGTACTTGGAGAAGTCAATTGTGAGACAGTCCCACAATCTCTAAGATGATTGTCAACATCTTGACTCAAATGTTCACCACTTGGATCATATCTAAGTGACTTTACTATCTTGTCAAGTTACTTCATACTCCTTTTACAAGCTTTTGAACACTTCAAAAGTTCCAAACTCGTGTTTCATTAGATACTCTTATCTAGTGAAAAGTTCCATAAAAGTAATGAAGTATTAGAACCTCCTTTAGCAGTTGATTTATAATTCATGTACATCCACATGTATAATGCTTAATAAATCGATTATTCTTTAACTACTTTTAGCAAAGAAACACTTTTGTCATCTTTTACAATAAGCAACATTCGCATGATTCAAGATGATTCATAATCTCATGAATCCAAAAGTCCATTCTCATGGAGTTTCGAAATGCAACTTTGCTTATGTCTCCAAGACGACACTGCCAAAATGGGTTGGATCAAACTATTTGATTCGATCCTTACAGTATTTATGTTACAGATGGGCTCCACATATAAAGACAATTATGTAAATCTACATTTCATAATCATGTCTTTATAAAGTTTATAATTCACAATTATAAAATAAACAACATTTGTTTACTCAAGCCAACAAGCTCAATAGACAACAAGAGTTCGTAACTCACATGTAAAAGTTCATAACCTTTAACCAAAGTTCATAACTTTCATATAAAAGTTCATAACTTTTATGAAAAGAGGTTCGTAACTTTTAACTTGAAGTTCACAACTTTCATGTAAAAGTTCAGAACCTTCGAGTAGCAACCTTTGCTTTTCTTGTCTATTCGCATTCTACCTTTCACCTTCATAAGGTTTCTATTCAAGTTGCGATTCATCATATTCTACTAATATGAGATCCACAACTGGTATCTAATACCTTTGATATAGAGACAAAAGTAGAATAGTTAATAAATACTTAAGGTAGCAGTCTTACTGCCTTTCATCTTCTCATAGTTCTCCAAACAAAGTTTGCTATTTCCATTCTAATGAACGATTCATTCTAGAAATGGCAACATCCTTCTTTTGGAGATCTCTCTATGCCAACAGCTTTGGTCTTTAAAACATGTTTCACCCGAACCTTTCGGTCTTTATGCTTTTCGACCTTCCTTTTATCCTTTTCCTTTTGAACCTTAAGCACACAATTCGAGGCGGGCTTATCCTTTATGGATAACTTAACATTCTTTTGCATCCTATGCAACTAATTCACAATTTTCTCCATGTCATTCAAATGATAGTTCATCACCAATGACTATCAATTAATGAATTCAAGATCACATCTTAATGCCTTTTGGAGGCCAATGAGAAAATGTTGCCTCAAACACTTATCTTTTCTTGCTCACTAACTGATGGAACATTTCCATTTGTGATGTATCATATACCTCAAGTAAAACTTCCACGTGCGGAAGAATTGGTGGCAAGTGTAAGATAATAAATTTTAAACAGAGTCCCTTCGATGCTTCAAGTAAGCATCTTTTATACTCGTGTTACAATTGCTAGTGGTTCATTGGGCAAAAGGATTATTGCGAACATATGATTCCTTTTGATTTGAGAACAATTCTCAATGTTCAATAACAATCGAGATCAAGGTAATAGCAATTATAACTATAATAAAGCGTGTAAAGATTTTAGTTAAATGCTCCCACTTAAATTATAAAACCCTTTAAAATATTTAAGTGGGTGAAGATCCAAAATCCATACTTAACCATAGCACTGCTTTGGCATGTCCCTATGATTAAATATAATTTCGGTAGGCAAAGACTCAAAATCATGCTTTAAACCATTTAAACATATTTTGGATGTGCACTTCTTTGCAAATTGCATCATTATGCAACTCTTCTAATTTATGAGATGCATGATATCATATATCATATTTAATTTGTATGTTACTCATCTCATCCTTGCCTCGGGCTCAAACACCTTTTTGATTAACCCTTTAGTTAAACCAATTACAACACAATGAGAATCACCTTTTCTCATATTATTGCTTCGCTAAGGTCACAACATGCGTACCCGCCCTGGCGGTATACCATGATGCGAACATAGTACTTGACAAGTGTTATGCGTAATTGGGTGGCAAAAATATAAACTTCATAAGTTTATTTAGGGTTTATTAATTCCTGTGAGTTAGTTGTATCATATACAATTTCATGGCATTAATATTAATCATACTTTTGTTAATATTAATTAGCATGGATTCTTATGGCATACAATTGTCTAGCATGCATATAGAATATCTAGCATGGCATCACATGGCATCTAAATAAAATAAAGCATGCATATGACTCGAACCGTGTTATGGTATGGTTTAAATCTACATTGATTTTCATAGGCCAATATGAAAATCAACAGGGTCATATCCTAGGTAGTAGCATCCATCACATGGTCATTGCACCGCCTCTTGGATCCGCCTCCACGTCTTTGCTTCCAAGCACCATCTCATGGATTTATATTTTACAAAAAAAAAATTGCAACCTATACAATTTTTCTAGTAAAATTAATTTTACATATCATAAATTGCATCCTATACAATTTTTCTAGTAAAATTAAAATTTAAAATTTACATAAATACAAACGACTCGCAGGTCGTATTTATATAAAACCATAATAAATAAAATAAAGCATCCACGGGGTCCAAAACCATACCATAACACCATGCATAAAATTATCAACAATAATTTTATATCTAAAAATATTTAGGGTTCAAAGTGGTAAAATACAATCACATTGTATTTAGAATTAATTAATTTGGAAAAATTCGTAAATATGCAGAAACAATTTTCCACACTTAAAACGAAAAAGGGGTAAAACTGTCGGACAGTATGCTCGTCGGGCCGCGCACTGCAGTATCCAATACTGCGCGCAGCCCGACGGGCTGCGCAACACAAAGCTGCGCAGCCCATGCTGCGCAGCCCATGCTGCGTAAGCAGCATGCTGCTTACGCAGCATGTGCAATTGCAATTGCAATTGCAATTGCAGTTGGGCGCAATTGCACCCAAAAAATATTCTGGGCATTATGCCCAGAATAACGAAACAAATTTTCTTTTTTTTTTTTTTTTTTTTTTTTTTTTTTAATTAATTGAAACAATTTCAATTAAAATCCCATGAATCAAATTCATGATTCCAAAACCCCTTAAACATTCCAAATCATTAACATAAAATCATTCACAATGATTAATCAATAAAATCAAATTTTATTTTGTTATTCACAATAACATAGAACCCTAAATAAAACATACAAACTCCTAACAACAATTTTGATCCAATCAAAATCATACAAACCCTAACATGCAATTTTGATCCAATCAAAACATAAATCCAATTCAATCAAAATACAAGTGGCTCTGATACCACTGTTGGGAATTAATCGCCTAAACAAATACGCAGCGGAAAGAAAACGGATTAATCCCCGCCAAGGATCCATGTATATTGCATTGAATTGGAAGGAAGGGTTAAAGAATTACCTTAATTCTTTGTAGGTTTTGATTGAATCAAAGGAACCAAGATAGCTTCCCTCTACGGTTGATCCACACGGAGCAATTCATTCACCGCGTGCTAGCGCCGGGATTGAAGAACAATTCTTCGAACGAGACTGAGAAGGCGAAAAATCATATTTTCCTTGGAGTTTTTGAGAATTTCGGCTGCCACTATTCCTTGTTGTGTGGCTGCCGAAAATTCCCTTGTTTTGTTATTATGATTAGGTTATATATTTCCTTATATATATAACCTAATAAATTAATTATAATTATACCCTAATACACTTATTAGTTATAATTATAAATTAACCCACACAACTTAATATTAATTCTCAATTAACATTAAATCAAATCAATTCTCCATAATACATATATGTATATATAATATTATAATTAATTATATCTCCATATAATTTAATTATAATATGTAGCATACTTTATGCAATATTAATCACATTAATATTTATATATACATACATAAATATATATCACTATATATATTTATTCTCTTTCTCATTCATAAAATTATTATCCAATAATAATTTATACCCGATAAGATGAACTTCATTTTGCTCTTGTGTGTGACCCCATAGGATCATATTAATTGGCAATAAGGAAAATACCATAATGTCCTTATAGGTCACAAGCGGACTCTAGCAAGCCATTACGACTACCCAATTAATATGATTGGAATGATCCAATACCTATTTATAGAATGTCATATTCCCTTTTGTCTCTTTGATATCAAGATTAATTATAAGACATGGTACACTTGTCAATCTTGTATAATTAATCATATGCTTTCTCGATCTCAAAGTAAACTGTTCAGACAAATCAATTGATACTCTTATCAATTATTTGAGCACGGCCATGCATTTAACAGTCTTACTTATCGAGGGGCCCAGTGATATCGCTCTCATGTTAGAGAGGGACAAAATCCCATATCTGTCACTCACATCCCTAAGCATGAGTCATATTGTACCCAACCACAGCCTTTATAACTACTCTGTTACAAGCAGCGTTTGACTGCGTCAAAGCACAACATGAATTCATCCCGGAATCCATGGTGACCTCAGGTCAAAGGAATCAGCTAATGACACTACTATAATCAAGATCAGTTGTGACACATGACCATGAACTTGATCTCATAGTGGGTCTCCAGTAACATGTTCTCTAACATATTACCCGTGAGTATAATCTGTATCTGTATACACTATATTCATCTTATGAATATCCATTATCACTCACACTAGTCTTAGTTTGTTATTATTCCCATAATAACAATCGACTAGGGATATTTAGAATAACACGATTTATTCATGGATACTTATCATAAATGCTAACATACAAACATAAATGATAATATTAATCTACACTAGATTAATCTTAGAAGTCAAATTACATAATCCAATATTGGCCTTAGGGCACAATCTCCAACAATCTCCCACTTGCACTATGGCCAATCATACATGTATCTTATACCCATTGACCTACATGACTTTCATGTATTCATTCGTGCGGGAGTCTTTGTCAGTGAATTATTAATTTTCGCTTCCGTTGCTACTTTACACATTTTCACTCTTTCTTTAGAGACAGCCTCTCTAAATTAGTGAAAGACGCCTAAGTATATGCTCGTGTCATACAGGGTTCTTACGCATTGAACTATTGTCCCTACAATAGTCTCACAGGATAAGCAATGCTTAGAACAAAACACAAAAATTTTGATGAACTTCTTCAATCCTTGCATCCTTATCGGATTCTTATGATCAGTTCATCCTGAACTACAACATGCAAGGGATGAACCACACTGTTAGTGAGCTGCATGGGATGCTCAAGCTTACTGAACAGTCGATCAAGAAGAGTCAGCCGGTGCTACTGGTCAACAAGGGGAACCCTCCTCTTGCCAAGGGCAAGGCCAAGGAAAAGGCCAAGGCCAAGGCCAAGAAGGCCAAGGCTAAGAAGGCCAAGGCCCAGCCCAATGCCCAGCAGAAGGAAGGTCCTAAGATGTTTGTTTCGGGTGTAGGCAGGCAGGCCATTGGAAGAGATCATGCCCCAAGCTGATGGGAGAGCAGAGAAGGTGCCAAGGTGCATCCTCTTCAGGTATTTATGTTATAGACATTAACCTTACTGTTTCAACATCCTGGGTATTGGATACTGGATGTGGTTCTCACATTTGTTGCAATGTGCAGGGACTTAAGAATAGAAGGTCACTGGGGTCGGGAGAGGTGGACTTACGGGTCAGAAATGGAGCAAGGGTTGCTGCCATAGAGATCAGTGAATATCACCTTATGATGCCCAGTGGATTGGTTTTGATTTTAGAACATTGTTATTTTGTACCTTCTATATGCAGGAATATTATTTCAGTATCCATATTGGATATTTCTAGACTTTATTTTACTATTTCTAATGGTAGAATTTCTTTATCTAGAGAGGGATTATTTTATGGAGATGCTCTATTAAATAATGGCCTATATATCCTGGACTTAAATGAAACCAATCATGTGTATGACATAAACGCTAAAAGGGTTAAGCCCAACGAACTTAATCCTGCCTACCTATGGCATTGTCGTCTTGGCCACATAAACGAGAAGCGCATAGCTAGGCTTCACAAAGCTAGAGTCAATTGATACATGCGAATCATGTTTACGAGGCAAGATGACTAATGCTCCTTTTAGCAAGAAGGCTAAAGGGCCACTGGCTTATTGGACCTAATACATTTAGATGTATGTGGACCCATGAGCGCAGTGACTAGAGGTGGACACCTTTACTTTGTCACGTTCACGGATGATTTCAGCAGATATGGCTATGTCTATCCCATAAAACACAAGTCCGAGACCCTTGATAGGTTCAAGGAATTTAAGAACGAGGTACATAACCTATTAGGCAGAAATATCAAAACCCTTCGGTTGGATCGAGGTGGTGAGTATATGAGCCTAGAGTTTGACTTATATTTGAGAGAGCATGGAATAGTTCCATAGCTCACTCCGCCTGGAACACCATAATGGAATGGGGTGTCTGAATGGAGGAATAGGACCCTGTTGGACATGGTCTGCTCAATGATGAGTCAAGCCTCTCTCCCAATTAGTTTCTGGGGAGACGCCCTCGAGACAGCATCTCTTATCTTAAATAATACTCTGACTAAGGCAGTGGAAAAGACCCCATATCAGATATGGACGGGCAGGGAGCCCAATGTGTCTTTCCTAAGGATTTGGTAATGTGAAGCACATGTCAAGAAATTGACTAGTGGCAAGCTCGAGCCCAAAACCGATAAATGCCTGTTTGTGGGCTACCCTAGGGAAACCAAAGGGTATTACTTCTACAACCCCGCCAAGAACAAGGTGTTCATGGCAAGGAAGGGGGTCTTTCTAGAAAAGGAGTTCCTTTCCAAGAAAGATAGTGGGAGCAATGTTGAACTCAGGGAAGTTCAAGGTCCATAAGCTCCTGAACAGGATAACTCGGAGGCCCAGGTGGAGCTTCCATAAGAGGAAGCACCGACCCAGGCCACACAAGGACCTAGAACGTCTGGTAGGGATCGTCAAACTGATTTTAATTTAAATGTAAATAATATGTTACTAGGTATAATATATTAAATACATGGGTAAATTAAAATTGGGCTTGAAATTAGTTTAAGCCAGACTAATTAAAATAGGTTTGGGCCTGAATTAAAACAAGGAAGCCCACACACAGATGAAGGAGCTAACTTGGGCCAAAACTCCCTTGGGAATTTCTACCACCTAAGGTAAAAGAACCCTTGGATTTTCGGTCAACACACAAGTGAAACAAGCTAGCCGAAATTCTCCCTTCCTCCTCTCAAAAGTTTGTGTTTTCCGATGCTACCACGGGTGGTGTTCGTTAGGCGTTTGTGTACGTGAACAAGGAGGGTTTCTAGTTTGATTCCTGTAGTCTGCATCCATCCCTTGAAAGAGATATTCCTGGTAAGAGATTTATCTCTTTTAATTAAATTTTTGTTTTTCCAATTTCCATCTCAATTGCTCCTGGGCACGAATTTATGGAATTCATGGCGTTCTTCTACTTTAATTGGATGATTTCCGGTGACAAAGCCCAACAAAGATCGTCTCAGCTTCGCCTAAGTCCTTCATTGTGAAGCACCTACTCAACCACTGCTTAACCCCTTGCAGTGTTGGTATGTCACCTCCAATGATAAGGATGTCATCAACATACAGCACTAGGAAGGTGGGAACGCTCCCACTAACCATCTTATACACATAAGGCTCATCAGAATTCTGTGTGAAGCCATATTCCGTAATGGCCTCATTGAATCTCTGATTCCATGACCTCGATGCTTGCTTCAATCCATAAATGGATCTTTGAAGCTTGCATACCCGGTTTGGATTCTTTGGATCAATAATACCCTCAGGTTGTGCCATGTACACTGAAGGGAATTAATCGCCAAAATAAATACGCAGCGGAAAGAAAAAACGGATTAATCCCCGCCAAGGATCCATGTATATTGCATTGAATTGGAAGGAAAAGTTAAATAATTACCTCTTGATTCTTATAGGATTTGAATCAAAGGAACCAAATTAGCTTCCCTCTACGGTTGATCCACACGGAGCAATTGATTCACCGCGTGCTAGCGCCGGGATTGAAGAACAATTCTTCGATTGAGAGAGAGGCAGAAAATCAAATTTTTCTTTGGCTTGAAAGGGAGAATTTCGGCTGGCCCCCTTTTCCCTTGTGGTGGCCGAATTCTTCTAGTATTATGAGTGTAGAGTTGTGTTAGGTTTAGGTCAATTGTTTCCTTAAATAATTAACCTAAATAGTTAATTATAATTATAACCTAATACACCTATTAGTTATAATTATATATTAACCCACACAATTTAATATTAATTCTCAATTAACATTAAATCAAATCAATTCTCCATAATACATATATGTATATATAATATTATAATTAATTATATCTCCATATAATTTAATTATAATATGTAGCATACTTTATGCAATATTAATCACATTAATATTTATATATACATACATAAATATATATCACTATATATATTTATTCTCTTTCTCATTCATAAATTTATTATCCAATAATAATTTATACCCGATAAGATGAACTTCATTTTGCTCTTGTGTGTGACCCCATAGGATCATATTAATTGGCAATAAGGAAATTACCATAATGTCCTTATAGGTCACAAGCGGACTCTAGCAAGCCATTACGACTACCCAATTAATATGATTGGAATGATCCAATACCTATTTATAGAATGTCATATTCCCTTTTGTCTCTTTGATATCAAGATTAATTATAAGACATGGTACACTTGTCAATCTTATATAATTAATCATATGCTTTCTCGATCTCAAAGTAAACTGTTCAGACAAATCAATTGATACTCTTATCAATTATTTGAGCACGGCCATGCATTTAACAGTCTTACTTATCGAGGGGCCCAGTGATATCGCTCTCTTGTTAGAGAGGGACAAAATCCCATATCTGTCACTCACATCCCTAAGCATGAGTCATATTGCACCCAACCACAGCCTTTATAACTACTCTGTTACAAGCAGCGTTTGACTGCGTCAAAGCACAACATGAATTCATCCCGGAATCCATGGTGACCTCAGGTCAAAGGAATCAGCTGATGACACTACTATAATCAAGATCAGTTGTGACACGTGACCATGAACTTGATCTTATAGTGGGTCTCCAGCAACATGTTCTCTAACACATTGCCCGTGAGTATAATCTGTATCTGTATACACTATATTCATCTTATGAATATCCATTATCACTCACACTAGTCTTAGTTTGTTATTATTCCCATAATAACAATCGACTAGGGAAATTTAGAATTACACAATTAATTCATGGATACATTATCATAAATACTAACATACAAATATATATGATAAAATAAGTCTTTATTAATGACTTAAGAAGATTGTTTACATAATCCAACATTGGCTTAGGGCACAATCTCTAACAATCTCCCACTTGCCCTAAGTCCAATCTTCAAATGTATCTAATACCCATGGACCTAGCATGACCATCATGTACAGCTTGTGAAAGAGCTTTTGTTAGTGGATCGGCAACATTGTCTTCAGACGCAACTTTGCATATCTTCACATCTCCTCTTGAGATGACTTCTCTTATGTAGTGAAAACGCCGAAGTATATGTTTGGATTTCTGTGACACACTAGGTTCCTTAGCAAGTGATATTGCCCCATTGTTGTCACACAAGAGGCTCACAGGATTCACTATGCTAGGAACGACACCAAGTTCTTCGATGAACTTCTTGATCCAAACAGCCTCTTGGGCTGCATCTGATGCAGCAATATACTCGGCTTCTGTTGTAGATGCAGCTATCGTGCTTTGCTTAGAACTCTTCCAACTTATCGCACCTCCATTCAGAATGAACACATACCCAGACTGTGACTGCATCTGATCTTGATCAGTTTGGAAACTTGCATCCGTGTAACCATTTACAACAAGATCTTCGTCCGAGCCTCCATATATTAAGAATGTATCTTTAGTTCTTCTCAAGTACTTAAGAATACTCTTGACAGCAGTCCAGTGACTATCACCTGGATCAGACTGATATCTACTTGTCATGCTCAAAGCAAAAGAGACATCTGGCCGAGTACATACCATGGCATACATGATAGATCCTATAGCTGACGCATAAGGAATCCTGTCCATGCGCTGACGTTCTTCAACTGTCACAGGACATTGCTTACGACTAAGCTTTATCCCTTGCCCAATAGGAACATTTCCTTTCTTTGATTGATCGATACTGAACCTTTTCAGTATTTTGTCAATGTATGTACTCTGGCTCAAACCTATCAATCTCTTAGATCTATCTCTATAGATCTTTATTCCAAGAATGTAGGCTGCCTCACCCAAGTCTTTCATAGAAAAACACTTTCCTAGCCAAGATTTTACTTCTTGCAAGGTAGGAATGTGATTTCCTATTAACAATATGTCATCGACATATAGAACTAGGAAAACTATATTACTCCCACTGAACTTCTTGTACACACAAGGCTCATCTTCGTTTTTGATGAAGCCAAACTTTTTGACTGATTCATCAAAACAATGATTCCAACTTCTTGATGCCTGCTTCAAACCATAAATGGCCTTTTGAAGCTTGCATACTTTATCAGGATTCTTTGGATCGACAAAACCTTCAGGCTGTGTCATGTACACATCCTCAACAAGGTTTCCATTTAGGAAAGCTGTTTTGACATCCATTTGCCATATTTCATAGTCATAATATGCTGCTATGGCAATAAGAATTCTGATGGACTTGATCATAGCTACTGGCGAAAAGGTTTCGTCATAGTCTATACCATGAACTTGTCGGTAACCCTTTGCCACTAACCTTGCTTTATAAGTCTGAATATTCCCATCCATGTCCGTTTTCAACTTGAAAACCCATTTGTGCCCTATTGCTTTAGCACCCTTTGGGAGATCAACCAAAGTCCATACTTTGTTGTCGTCCATGGATTGAATTTCTGACTTCATAGCATCAAGCCATTTTTCAGATTCTGAATTAGAGACAGCTTCCATGTACGTGGAAGGTTCATTCTCTTCTAACAGAATCAGATCATTTTCGTTCGTGACGAGAAATCCATATCTCATATGGTGTCTTTTCAACTGCTTTTGATGGAACTCGGTTCAGTGTGAATGCCGCTGTTTCAAGTGCATATCCCCAAAAGGATAGAGGAAGATTTGTTTGACTCATCATCGACCGAACCATATCCAATAAAGTACGGTTCCTCCTCTCAGACACACCATTCCACTGTGGTGTACCAGGAGGAGTTAGTTGTGAGACAATCCCACACTTTCTAAGATGATCGTCAAAGTCTTGGCTCAAATATTCACCACCTCGATCAGATCTAAGTGCTTTAATTGTCTTGCCAAGTTGGTTTTGTACTTCATTTTGGAAGGCTTTGAACATTTCAAAGGATTCCGACTTATGCTTCATTAGATATAGATAACCATATCTACTGAAATCATCAGTGAACGTAATGAAGTATTGAAAACCACCTCTAGCAGTTGTGCTCATAGGCCCACATACATCTGTATGTATGAGTTCTAATAAGTCACTAGCCCTTTCACTGTGGCCAGTAAAGGGACTCTTGGTCATCTTACCCATTAAACAAGACTCGCAAGTGTCATATGTTTCAAAAACATCTAGACCCAAAATTCCATCTTTATGGAGTTTTGAAATGCGTTTCTCATTAATGTGTCCTAGACGACAGTGCCAGAGATAAGTAGGATTCACAACATTTGTTCTTATCCTTTTGGTATTTATGTTATATACATGCTTATTATAACCTTCACTAAGGTTCAACAAATAAAGACCATCATGTAAATCCGCATTTGCATAAAACAAGTCTTTATTGAAAAGCAATAAGTGATTATTCTCAATAACACATTTAAATCCTTCCTTGTCCAAACATGAAATAGAAATGATGTTCCTAGACAAATTAGGAACAAAATAACAATTATTCAAAGAAAGAACAAGTCCACTTGGCAATTTGAGCTCGTAGCGACCGACTTCATAAGCAGCAACTCTAGCTCCATTCGCCACATGGAATTCTATCTCGCCCTTCTTGAGCTTTCTACTTCCTTTAAGCCCCTGCACATTCATACAAATGTGAGAACCACAACCGGTATCTAATACCCATGAAGTAGAAACAGAAGTAGAATGAAATATTTCAATAACATAAATACCTTGATTAGCGGTCTCACCGCCTCTCTTCTTCCTCAAGTCCTCCAAATAAAGCTTGCAATTTCTGCGCCAATGACCAGGCTGATTGCAGAAATGGCATGTGCCTTCCTTTGGAGGCTTTGCCTTGGTAACAGCTTTGGGCTTCTTTGCATCCTTCCCAAACTCTTTGGGTTTGTTTGCTTTACCCTTCTTCTTCTGGATCCTACCCTTTTGCACCACATGGATCCCTTTGGAGCTTGGCTTCTCTTTTATCGTTACTTCAGCGTTTTTAAGCATCCCATGCAGTTCGCTGACCGTTTTGTCCATATCATTCATGTGATAGTTCATGACAAAATGGGAGTAACTCTCGGGAAGAGAATTAAGGATCAAATCCGTTGCCAACTCAGGTCTGAGTGGCGAACCAAGCCTCTCCAACTGATCAATGTACCCTTTCATCTTCAGAACATGGGCACTAACCGAACTCCCTTCGGTCATCTTACACCCAACCAAAGATCTCAAGGTCTCATACCTTTCCCTTCTCGCTTGCTTTTGGAACATTTCCTTAAGCTCTTGAGACATCTCATATGCCTCAAATGTTTCCAGATCCTTCTGAAGTTCCGGAATCATTGATGCGAGCATCAGGCATTGTACATCAATCTGATCATTTTGATGCTTGTGAAAAGCATCCCTTTCAGCTCTTGAAGCTGTGGTGGGTGGAGGGTTAGCGGGCAAAGGCCCATCCAGAACATACAGCTTTCGCTCTTGCTTGAGAACAATTCTCAAGTTGCGATACCAATCTAGGTAATTGGTTCCATTCAGTTTTTCCTTCTCAAGGATAGATCGAATAGAACCGGGATTGCTTGTGTTGGCCATTTATCTACAACAGAAAATATATGCAAAGTTAATTACATAAGAGAATTAAACTCCCACTAAAATTATAAAACCCTTTAAAATATTTAAGTGGGTAAAAGACCCAAAATCCATACTTAACCATAGCACTGCTTTGGCATGTCCCTATGATTAAATATAATTTCGGTAGACATCACAATGTCAATTACATCATTATGTAACTCTTTTAATTTATGAGATGCATGATATCATATATCATATTTAATTTGCATGTTACTCATCTCATCTTTGCCTCGGGTTCAAAGCACCATTTTGATTAACCCTTGTTAAACCAATTACAACACAATGAGAATCACCATTTCTCATATTATCGCTTCGCTAAGGTCACAACATGCGTACCCGCTTTGGCGTGGCTACCATGATGCGAACATAGTACTTGACTAGTGTTATACGTAATTGGGTGGCAAAAATATAAACTTCATAAGTTTATTTAGGGTTTATTAAATCCTGTGAGTTAATTGTATCATATACAATTCATGGCATTAATATTAAGCATACTCTTGTTAATACTAATTAGCATGGCATCTTATGGCATACAATTGTCTAGCATGCATATAGAATATCTAGCATGGCATCACATGGCATCTAAATAAAATAAAGCATGCATATGACTCGAACCGTGTTATGGTATGGTTTAAATCTACATTGATTTTCATAGGCCAATATGAAAATCAACAAGGTCATATCCTAGGTAGTAGCATCCATCACATGGTCATTGCACCGCCTCTTGGATCCGCCTCCACGTCTTTGCTTCTAAGCACCATCTCATGGATTTATATTTTACAAAAAAAATTGCAACCTATACAATTTTTCTAGTAAAATAAATTTTACATATCATAAATTGCATCCTATACAATTTATCTAGTAAAATTAAAATTAAAATTTACATAAATACAAACGACTCGCAGGTCGTATTTATATAAAACCATAATAAATAAAATAAAGCATCCACGGGGTCCAAAACCATACCATAACACCATGCATAAAATTATCAACAATAATTTTATATCTAAAAATATTTAGGGTTCAAAGTGGTAAAATACAATCACATTGTATTTAGAATTAATTAATTTGGAAAAATTCGTAAATATGCAGAAACAATTTTCCACACTTAAAACGAAAAAAGGGGTAAAACTGTCGGACAGCATGCAAGTCGGGCTTCACACTGTAGTATCCAATACTGCGCGCAGCCCGACGGGCTGCGCAGCCCATGCTGCGTAAGCAGCATGCTGCTTGCGCAGCAAGTGCAAATTGCAATTGCAATTTGCAATTGCAATTTGCCGCTAAAGGTATTCTGGGCATTATGCCCAGAATACGAACAGTAACATTATTATTATTTTTTTTTTTAATTAAATTGAATTGAAACAATTTCAATAAAAACCCATGAATCAAATTCATGATTCCAAAAACCCCTTAAACATTCCAAATCATTAACATAAAATCATTCACAATGATTAATCAACAAAATCAAATTTTATTTTGTTATTCACAATAACATAGAACCCTAAATAAAATATACAAACTCCTAACAACAATTTTGATCCAATCAAAATCATACAAACCCTAACATGCAATTTTGATCCAATCAAAACATAAATCCAATTCAATCAAAATACAAGTGGCTCTGATACCACTGAAGGGAATTAATCGCCAAAATAAATACGCAGCGGAAAGAAAAAACGGATTAATCCCCGCCAAGGATCCATGTATATTGCATTGAATTGGAAGGAAAAGTTAAATAATTACCGCTTGATTCTTATAGGATTTGAATCAAAGGAACCAAATTAGCTTCCCTCTACGGTTGATCCACACGGAGCAATTGATTCACCGCGTGCTAGCGCCGGGAATGAAGAACAATTCTTCGATTGAGAGAGAGGCAGAAAATCAAATTTTTCTTTGGCTTGAAAGGGAGAATTTCGGCTGGCCCCCTTTTCCCTTGTGGTGGCCGAATTCTTCTAGTATTATGAGTGTAGAGTTGTGTTAGGTTTAGGTCAATTGTTTCCTTAAATAATTAACCTAAATAGTTAATTATAATTATAACCTAATACACCTATTAGTTATAATTATATATTAACCCACACAATTTAATATTAATTCTCAATTAACATTAAATCAAATCAATTCTCCATAATACATATATGTATATATAATATTATAATTAATTATATCTCCATATAATTTAATTATAATATGTAGCATACTTTATGCAATATTAATCACATTAATATTTATATATACATACATAAATATATATCACTATATATATTTATTCTCTTTCTCATTCATAAATTTATTATCCAATAATAATTTATACCCGATAAGATGAACTTCATTTTGCTCTTGTGTGTGACCCCATAGGATCATATTAATTGGCAATAAGGAAATTACCATAATGTCCTTATAGGTCACAAGCGGACTCTAGCAAGCCATTACGACTACCCAATTAATATGATTGGAATGATCCAATACCTATTTATAGAATGTCATATTCCCTTTTGTCTCTTTGATATCAAGATTAATTATAAGACATGGTACACTTGTCAATCTTATATAATTAATCATATGCTTTCTCGATCTCAAAGTAAATTGTTCAGACAAATCAATTGATACTCTTATCAATTATTTGAGCACGGCCATGCATTTAACAGTCTCACTTATCGAGGGGCCCAGTGATATCGCTCTCTTGTTAGAGAGGGACAAAATCCCATATCTGTCACTCACATCCCTAAGCATGAGTCATATTGCACCCAACCACAGCCTTTATAACTACTCTGTTACAAGCAGCGTTTGACTGCGTCAAAGCACAACATGAATTCATCCCGGAATCCATGGTGACCTCAGGTCAAAGGAATCAGCTGATGACACTACTATAATCAAGATCAGTTGTGACACGTGACCATGAACTTGATCTTATAGTGGGTCTCCAGCAACATGTTCTCTAACACATTGCCCGTGAGTATAATCTGTATCTGTATACACTATATTCATCTTATGAATATCCATTATCACTCACACTAGTCTTAGTTTGTTATTATTCCCATAATAACAATCGACTAGGGAAATTTAGAATTACACAATTAATTCATGGATACATTATCATAAATACTAACATACAAATATATATGATAAAATAAGCCTTTATTAATGACTTAAGAAGATTGTTTACATAATCCAACATTGGCTTAGGGCACAATCTCTAACATACACATCCTCGAGTAGCTTTCCATTAAGGAAAGCGGTCTTAACATCCATCAGCCATATCTCATAATCATACCATGCAGCTGTTGCTAGTAGTATCCTAATGGATTTGAGCATAGCAACTGGTGAAAATGTTTCATCATAGTTAATTCCTTGAACTTGCCTAAATCCTTTTGCCACCAATCGCCCCTTGAAGGTGTTGTTGGCCTTTAACTTGAAACACCTCTTGCAACCAATCACCTTAGCACCCAGAGGTGGATCCACCAAGTTCCATACTTGGTTATCGTGCAGAGATTGCATCTCAGCCTCCATGGCTTTGCACCATTGATCTGAGTGTGGGCTTTCAATAGCCTTCTGATAGGTCTTGGGCTCCTCTTGGTCAATGACCATAAGGTCCCCATCATCAGTCACGAGAAAGCCGTTCCTCTCTGGTTGATGACGTGTCCTACCAGACCTTCTAAGGTCTTGTGCAACCGGTTCTGGTTCCTTAATTTCTTGAGTAATCAGATCGGTTCCCGAAGCATCCTCAGCAGTAGCTGCAGGAGTTTGCAAGTCTTGAACTTCTGAAAAGTTCAACATTACTCCCATTGTCTCTCTTAGAAAGGAATTCCTTCTCCAAGAAGACTGCATTTCTAGCTATGAAAACATTGTTTTCCATCGGATCGTAGAAGTAACAACCCTTAGTTTCCTTAGTGTAACCCACAAACTGGCACTTGATAGATTTGGACTCGAGTTTACCACTTGTCAATTTCTTAACATGTGCATCACAGGCCCAAATCTTCAAAAAGGAAACATTGGAATTTCGGCCCTTCCATAGTTCATATGGTGTTCCCTCAACTGCCTTGCTTGGTGTATTATTAAGAATGTAAGCAGCTGTCTCTAAAGCATATCCCCAAAAGGAGATAGGGAGTGTAGCATGACTCATCATCGAGCGGACTATGTCTAGCAAGGTCCTATTCCTCCTTTTTGACACTCCATTCCACTGGGGTGTACCAGGAGGTGCGAGTTAGGCTACTATCCCACACTCTCTAAAAATGAGTCAAACTCTTGGCTCAAACATTCACCCCCTCGATCAGACCGAAGTTCTTTTATTTTCTTGCCAAGTTGGTTTTCTACTTCATTCTTAAAGTCCTTGAACCTTTGAAGAGTCCTAGACTTATGCTTCATTAGATACACGTAACCATATCTGCTGAAGTCATCCGTGAAGGTGAAGAAGTACAGAAAACCAGATCTAGAGCTAGTGCTCATTGGGCCGCATACATCAGAATGTATCAGCTCCAATAGCTCTAAGGCCCTTTTAGCAGACTTGCTAAAAGGTGCCTTTGTGATCTTGCCTCTCAAACAAGATTCACATGTGTCATAAGACTAGATGTCAAATGACCCTAGCACTCCACTAGAGTGAAGCCTAGCTATACACTTCTCGTTTATGTGGCTAAGCCGACAATGCCAAATGTATGTGGGATTAATTTCATTTTGTTTAATCCTTTTAGTATTTATGTTATAGATCGAACTTTCATGTTTTAGATCAAGGATATATAAGCCATTTTCAAGAAATGTTGCTCCATAAATAATATTGCCACATTGCATAGAAATTCTACCATGTCCAATATTAAATACGAAAACAAAATTATCCAACAAAGAAACAGAAATAATATTCCTGCGCAATACAGGTACAAAATAACAATTTCTTAGTTCCGAAACAAGTCAACTAGGCATCTCTAAGAAATAATCTCCGATTTCCATGGCCTGAACTCGAGCACCATTTCCGACTCGAAGATCTATTTCTCTAGATCCTAGTAATCTCCTATTTCGTAGACCCTGCACATTTGAACAAATGTGAGATCCACATCCAGTGTCTAAGACCCAAGATGTAGAAATAGCCAGATTAATCTCAATAACATAAATACCTGAAGCAGCAGTTTTGCCCTTCAGTTGCTCCTTTAGCTTTGGACATGAGCTCTTCCAGTGCCCCTTCTCATCACACTCATGGCAGACATCGGCAGGTGAAGCAACCCTTGCTTTAGGATGGGCCACCACCTTTTTACCCTTAGCCTTGGCCTTAGATTTGGCCTTTCCCTTAGCAATGTGTGTATTGCCCTTGTTCACCAGCAATACTTCAGGAGTCTTCTTAAGAGACTGCTCAGCAAGCTTGAGCATGCCATACTGCTCAACAACCGATTTATCCAACCCTTACATATGATAGTTCATGATAAACTGGTTGTAACCTCGACCTATGGGAGGGCCAGCTAGTAAAGGAGCATTCAGTACATACTCCTTGGACTCTTGTCTATGAACTATTTGTAAGTTCCTAGCCTAGTCTAGGAAGTTAGTCCACAAAAGCTTCTCCTTCTCCAAGAGTGACCTAAGTGAGGGTGAGTTATAACTGGCCGAACTATGGCTCGCTAACCAGCCATTGATTCATTTGGTAGGACAACCTATCCAATCCTTCCATGAAGGACTCTTGGTTTGATAGGCTTATTGACACTTTACCCATCTGTGCTTAGGGCCCGCTCTGAGCTAATGCTACCCATGTTGAGTCAAACCACCATTCACATGTTAACCATACCAAGTATCCTAACCCTCAATGGCCCACCGAATACTACAATGTACCCAGCTAGGGCATGGCGCACATTGCAACATCAATGGGAGGAAGAGGTGTGAATGTGGGAAGTACTTTTAAACGACTCAATATTTTAATTACCGGATTAAAATTAAGTGATACGGTGTAGCATGCATAAACGCAGGTAATAATTTGGTGATCCATACATCCATATTATATGACAAATGCAATAGCGTACTTAAATTAAAATAAATGAGATCCTATGGGCCTTTAATTACAACCTAATGAAAAACTAGATATCCTATCTAATTCTTCATGGGCCGGACTGCAATCCTTCTTGGACTCCCACCATGGGCTTGCTCCATCTGGGCCTTCCTCCATACTTGATGCAATTACAACAATTTTGTAAAATAAAATCTATTCTAAAATTACAGCAAAATAAAAAAAATGGCACGCAGGCCATATTTCCCAAAATTAAATTACAACCGATAATAATTTAGGGCCCATAGAACTGAACATCACATTTCAAACAAAGTACCTGTGAGCACGGGTTTTTCCCGACCTCGGTGACGAAAGCTATTATTATCTTTTTTCATGGATAAACGTGAAGCGGATCCGGACCGACTAGAATGACGTCGGAAATGTCCCGGATAGCCCAGAGGTGTGTGACAAGTCCTAGTACAGAACCCTGGAAAATTTGAGCGAATATTTAAGGGAACCGAAGAACAAACCAAAGAAAATAAGTGAAAATGTAATTTTTGGGCATTACAGCCGCCCGGTTGTAATCTACAGCCGCCCGGCTGTAATCTCATTATTTCCTTTTTTGGGCAAAATCAGCATTTAATTCGGTTTCTGAGCAAAATAGGAATTTTTCATGCTACAGCCGCGCGGCTGTAATGTTCAGTTTTCCTTTTTTGACAAAATCAGCAATTAATTCCGATTTAATTCCAAAACAGGAGATATTTAAGGTTTCTATTCGGGAATTAGGGCATAGGGGAGGCAGAAAAAACAGAAAGAAAGAGAGAAAAAGAGAGAAAAAAAAATCATATAGCTTTTCTTAAGGTTTTCAATACAACAACACAAAAAGAAAAAAAGAATTAGACAAAAAAAAGAAAAAGAAAGAAAAAAAGGAAAGGTTAGAGGAAGAGAGAACACCGGAAAACCAATCCTTGATTTTTCCTCGGGGGTTCCGTTCGAGGTCCGAGAAACGCACTTTACTCGGGTCGTCCGTGACTGCGGGACGTTTTCTGGCATCCAAAAATCTTTTTTTTTGTGGTCCAAGCGCTAGAACACATACAAGGTAATTTTCTGAGAGGCCTAAAAATCCATTGTATTCATCCTGGTTGTGATTCTGTTGCATGATTTGAGTTTTTTCGCGTTTGACTGTTTTTTTTTTTTTTTTGACTACAGCCGCCCCATCAAAGATCACAGCCGCCCGACTGTAATCCACAGCCGCGCGGCTGTGACCTACAGGGGCGCGGCTGTGGTCCTTTTCCATTTTTTCTTCTGTTCTGTGGGAGTTTTCTGATTACAACCGCCCCACTAGATCACAACCGCCCGGCTGTAACCTACAGCCGCTCGGCTGTGACCTATAGGGGCGCAGCTGTAATACTTTTTGTGGATTTTTATGTTTTTTTTTGGGTTTTCTGTGATTACAGCCGTCCCATGTGATCACAGCCGCCCGGCTGTAACCTACAGGGGCGCGGCTGTGACCTACAGGGGCGCAGCTGTAACCTACAGGGGCCGAAGCTCCATCGGCCCAAATCGATCGATAACGCTCCCACGCTTCAATTAAATGTGTTTTTCACATCTGTTGTCGATCCAATCACATCTGTGCATGCCTCGATTCCATGTTCTCTTTCTTTTATGAGCGGATGTGATGAATTTGGTGATTTTGAGTGATTAGGGACTTCCGGATTCGATTTGGTCCATTTCGGATCTTTTCTGTTGGCTTTAGTATTTTTCCAGAAATCATCAAATTTTGCAAAATGATCTTCGAAAACACGAAAAATAAGTTGGAATCGATTCTGGAGCATTACAGCCGCCCGGCTGTAAGCTACAGGGCCGCGGCTGTAACCTACAGCAGCGCGGCTGTAGCCTACAGGGGCGCTGCTGTGATATGGGTAGAATTACAGTTTTGCCCTTTTGGGCCCCAAACTTGTAATTTTGCATCCTTTTCACATTGAAAAATGAATTTTGGCGTGTTTGCATACTTTTGGACCCTAGATGGATGTATGTTTTAGGCCCACACACGAACGGGACCCCCGGGTCCCGGGATATCTGGCCCGCTAAAGTTGGATAAATGCATGTAAATGAGCCAAATCGCTTTTAAAACTGATTTTTCATCCATAAAACCTACAGGGCGTTTAAAAAACCGTTTTCCAGGTCTAACCGGGCCGACCGGTCGGGTCGACCCGGTTACCCCCTTTGCATGACCCCGTTTCCTAAAATATCCCTGTTCTGTCTTATATGAGTCCTTGTTGTGATTTATTTATCTGTGCTAACCGTATTTGGATGTAGCTTTTATTTTTGTGTTATTTTTATTTTTGAATGTATTTTATAGATTAAATCGTGTATCTAGGCGATTGTAATTTTCTAGATCATCGTGTATAATAGGCGATTGTAAAAGGTGAGGATGAGAGTTTTTTTCTTTTTCTCGGGTTGTATAATTTGGCCTCTGATTTACTTTTCCGCACTTTTACTTTTTCATATTTTTATTTTGGTTTTATATTTATGTCATATGTATGAGCATTGGCTAATAATAAAATAAGAGGTAAAATGAGTAGAATTAAGTGAATGAAATGTCATATTATGGAATAATAATTAAAAATTAGTGAGGATTAGTAGATATGTTGCCCGAACCTCGAATCTCTGGATTAGGTACTGCGTTTACACTTGGTAGGGAGCTGTACCGGAATTTCCCGGATGAGCTGATCCGGGTGGCGACTCTGTATCTAATCTCGAAATTCGCATTTCGAGACCTTTAAGTTAAAATGGGATTTTCTAAAAAGCTTGTTTTCTAAAATTCATGCCTAAAATTAAGTTTTCTACAAAAAGGCTTTTTCAATAAAATGAAAGGTTTCCCTAAGAAAGATTAAAACCCGTTTTCAAAACCAAAACACCAAGACCCAAAAAGAAAATCCCCGGTTCCCTCTTCACCGCGCGTTCCGAAAAAGGTCGTCCGCTCACAGTGGCGACTCTACTGGGGATCAACGGTTTCTTCAAAAGAGTTTTCACAAAAAACTTAAGGAACTTAGGCAACAATTGAAGTACATCCTCACTTATAGTTGATTATTAAATCATAATTCAATATTTCATTCACATTGCATAAAGCATGACATTTTCTCTTCTTAAATCCCTCCAACACTCATTTAAACCCGGTTTATTTCTAAAGGTGACCTACCTCTTCCGCTAGGATTGTAGGCACCCGAGGAGGTAAAACACTCATAGCCTTGTACGAACCCCTTCGTTTGGACCCTTGAGTGGGGAGAAGTGAGGAGTATATTTTCGCTATGGGGACCTGTACGACCCTTGGCTTGACTCATACCTTCATGTAATGGCTTAGCAACTTCCCTTTAGGATTACCAAAACCATATACTTGAAAATGGACATCGAGAGTACGCCTTTGGTATCCCCCGTTGATGCCAAAGAGACCCAATACCTAGGAAGAATGCAAGACCAATCGAATGGAGAAATAAGGTTGGAAGGGTGAGCATATTTTTGTGTGTGTGCTAATGTTTGCTCTGTGGTTGTTTTATTTTTAACCTTTTCATATGACATAAACACGCATCATACGTATGCCATATTCTAATCACTTTCTTTATGCAGCCATTTTTGAACATCCTCATACGTGTGTATTATACTAACCATATTTTTGTGCAGCCATAATCATTTTCTGTATGCCACATTCATCTTGTGTGCTCATGGATTCATAAAGCATACACGACATCATCGTGCGTGTCATGCATTCTAACCATGTTCTTGTGCAGCCATTTGCATTTTTGTATGACATAGGCATCCACATCATTTCATTTCAATAAAAATGTAAGGATGTTCTAAGTATGCCCTTCACGACCATTTCATATCATAACATATCGAGAGTCCCCAAGGCTACCCGTGCTCCGCCTGTGCACTAGTTTGCATTTGGCCATCCCATTACATTATTAGAAGACCACAATGGTCTTAGGCTCACATTTGTGTGATGGACCACACGAAATCACCACATCTTGATCATTCACATTTGGTGTCATGGAGACGCATTCGTTTTGCTTGCGTGTCCCAATCCATGTCGGATTGTTACATAACATCGACAACTCATTTGAGGTACTCCACGAGTGCCGAGCTAGTTTTCATATTAAGACATTTCATAGCACCCCTAAATCATGTGAGGTGTTCCACGAACACCGAAATGCTGTCCGTGTTTTGATTCGCACGTGACTTGTATGTGACATCATTTCATGTTAAGATGCTATAAAAGCATCGAGTGTCCATCTGCGGGATGGTTCCCTTAAGAACATTTCATGTCATTACATTGACCTACAAAGTGTCAAACTTTAGTCCATGTGTCGGCACACATACGACCATTTCACGACATCCCCTAGGTGCCCCAAAGGCACCGAACCTCCATCCGTGTGATGGCTCGCACGCGACGTTGTTGCATTGTCTTGTGTATAGCATAGGGTATGCTTGGAACATTCGAAGCAAAAGAAAGAAAAGCACTAAAACCATCCTTGACATCATCCACATCCATGCGGCATCATCCGAACATGAGCATAAAAGTACCATTTAGAGTGTCGAGTCTAGGACCACGACATCCATCCGAAATTCTAACCTTACGCTGATTGTGCAGTTTGGAGTCGCATCTCGGGGAGGTTAATTCGAGTTGAATCAGAACCAAACACACCAGTTCAGTTAATTCAATCGGAACCGGTCATCGTGGAAGGAATCAGTTCAGGGTCAGATTCAGAAGTTGAAGTTCAGTTGCCCACTCTACCGATTGACAGTCAGGCATTGTTAGAAGAGGTTAAGAGAGCAGATATGGCTGACGGAAACAGTGGAAACAGTGGAAACAGTGGAACCAGTGGAACCATGCCCTTCGACATGGCCGCCTTTATGAGGAGCTTCTTAAGCTCAGATGAGTTCAGGGCTACCCTTAGGGAGCAGGTGCAGGCGGTTATGACTACCCTCCCTATTCCAGTTGTCCAGCCAGCCCAGACCTCGGTTGGAAATGGAGGACGACAGCCTGCGCAAGCCACTAATGGAACCGGGGGGAATACTCCAAGCGGCATTGACGGAGTTGCTAATCACAGAGAGCCGGACCATCAGTCCGAAGAGGATGAGGCTTTTGAGAAGGCGAGGGAAGCCTCGATTGAGTCGATGCTGGAGAAACGACTCAACCAGAAATTCTCGGACATAGATGCTATGATGCCCAAGCTAAAAGAAATGGTCCACTTCAATCCTATCAAGTGTGCCAATCCCGCGACATTAGTTGCTGATGCGGAAGGACCGCTCCCGGCTGGTTTTCATATGCCACACCTCCCTCCTTACACCAGAGAAGGGCCACCGGAAGCCCATTTGGATAGTTATGTGAGATTGATGACTAGTATGGGGATTGGAAAGGGTCATCTTCTGAATTTGTTCCCTACTACCTTGAGAGGCGCTGCAGCAAAGTGGTACATGAAGACGCCATTGTACACCGGTTCCACTTGGGAAGACTTAGCTGATGCTTTTATGAAACAATATGCTTACAACACCCAAGTCGAGACAACTCTCGAGGATTTGGAGAGGATCCACCAAAATCCGAATGAGTCATTTCCGGCATATTACAAACTGTGGATGGATGTGCAAGTTTTGGTGGATGGGGCGCCGAAGTTAGAATCTTTAATTGTGAAGCTTGTGGATGGTAGCTTGCCCCAATATAAAGACAAGATGAAGCTGAAGAGATTCCACTCCTTCAATGAGGTGGTGGAGTTTGCCAAACGTATCGAGTGATACGAAGAAGAGGAACAGAGGGGCAAGCAAGGTTCGGGCTCCTATAGAAGCAACCAGGGGTACTCCCAAGGATACAAGAGTGGAGGTTCTAAGACCACTACGACAGGACCTAGTTCAAGGGCGATACCGAAGGCGGCCTCCATTGAAACTCAGGAAGCTGAAGTAGCTGCTGTGAATCAAGGGAGAGCAAATGTTCCAAGAATCACCAGTCCATGGGCAGAGTCAGTCAGCCGAATCTTTGCCAAGTGTAGGAAGGCAGGGGTGCTGCAGAGTTTGAGGCCATTCTCGCCTCCGGCAGAGGCAGTTAAAGATAATTTCTGTTCCTACCATGTAATGGCGGGTCATCGTACGAACGAGTGTACCCAATTGATCAAAGCCATCAAGCAGCTGGTCATAGATGGCAAGATAGTAGAGCCGGCTCTGAAGCCGAATGTGCAGAAGAATCCACTCCCCACCTTCGGTAGTCAAGTAAACGTGGTGCAGTCAGGCTTGCCAACCAATTATGTGTTCGCCCAGATCATTAAAGCGAATCCAAGTGTGCGAGCTGTACTAGTAGAAGAGGAAGAAGAGCCAGAGGTGTCTGAAGAGCAGACCGCTGTGGTAGGGGACAAGATGGGTCTGATTGATTTAGATGACTTTGAGGCGGAAGACGAATACGACGAGTTTGAGGTGCAAGAGTCGAAGCCAGTTTACCCGGTGGAGACAAGAAGAGGGACGGTAATAGAGAAAGATGGGCCGGTGATGCACATCACTAGGAGCGACAGGGTTTATCAACCCACTAGTGCACCACCTCCAGCACCCCCAAGAAGGAACAGAACACCAGTGCAGAACAATAGCCCAATGGTTAAAGAAGAAGATATGGTTGTGGACCAGCTGAAGAGGACACCGGCCCATGCCAGTGTGTGGCACTTGCTTATGGAATCCAAGAGACACCGAGAGGCGGTGGTGAAGCAACTGATGGAGATGGATGCTAACCCCACCATGTCCCCCGATGAGGTGTGTGCAATGATAAGGGGAGCAGAGTTGAAGGTCAATAAGGCCCCGGAGATTAGTTTTGGGGTAGAAGACCTCCCACCCGAAGTTGTGAATCACAATAGGGCCTTGTACTTAAGGGTGGAAGTCATGGATAAAATAATGCCAAGCGTGATGGTGGATGATGGCTCGGCCTTGAATATTTGTCCTTCTCAGGTCCTACCTTTCCTAGGAGTGAGTCCTGAAGCTCTATGCCGGTCCAACACTGTAATCAGAGCTTATGATGATAGCAAAAGAGCTGTCTTGGGGACCTTCGAAACGGAAGTCAAAGTAGGGGAGGTTAAATCAAAGGTGTTGTTTACCATGATTGATATTCCTGTCACCTTCTCCTTACTCTTGGGAAGACCATGGTTCCATGCTTTAGGTGGAGTTCTATCGACTTTGCACCAAAAAATAAAGTTCTTAATCGGAGGGAAAGTAGTGACGGTGGAAGCGGATGAACCCTCTGTTGTAGCCGCATTGAGTGCTACCGAGCAGCCGATGACTGGGTTTCAGGTTGCTGTGATTGCTGATAAGCCTGAGTTTCCGGACTGGATTCACAGGTATTTTGCCAAACAGAATTATGAGCCAGGAAAGGGATTAGGGACCAAGGAACAAGGAATCCCTGAATTCAACATAGAGGCTGGGAAGTACCGACAATTCGGGCTGGGGTATCAAGAAGGAAGGACCAAGCGAGAGAGGAAGAATGTGAATCTAGTGGATACTTTTGTCCTGGCCACAGAATCAGTATATGATGGGACTCCTGAGCCGGTAGTTGTAGAGGGAGGTCAGCTCCCTGGGTTTGAAATCTTTGCTGATGTGGTGGATTTCAGCAAGTATGGAGTAGAACCGGTTGTGAACATGTTGCGTGTCGAAGCTGGAGCTGGAAACAAGGGGGTTCAAAATCAGAGAGTTGTTGACCAAGTCAGGATTGAATTTGGGAATAAGGGAGAAGCTTTCAAGAAGACAGATCTGGTAAGAAGCGAGATGGAAGTGGCTATGGGGGCCATTACCAGAGCCCTGTCCACCTTAATGAAACCAAGCAAGGGTGCTGAAGAGAAGACTTCGCCTGTGGGAAAAACACATGAAGACCTGGTGGAAGAAGCGGTAAAGGAACTCACCAAGCCGGTTATGAGAGGCAAGGCTCAAACGACAGAGGAAGAGCTGACTGACAAACAGAAAGAAGACCTGGAAGGAGACCTAGGATACTTGTTCGAAGAGGTCGACTGTGCTGCCGTTGATGAAGACCCTCCGCATGTGGAGGATGGAAATTTTTTGAATGTATCTGCTTTTTCTATTTTTGATGTGAATAATTCTGCCGACAAGGCATACAATGCAATAAAATCTGATTTTGCTTACTTGTGTGATGTTTTTCCGGATGGAACTGTGCATACATACAAACATTCATTTAATGTCTTTAGCATACATGATGCATCATTGCATGAAATGAACCTAGGGATAGATGATGAACTAAAGATGGTATCCATCTTGAAAGACCTCACGCCTGATGAGAGAAAAGAACTTGTAAAAATCCTGCAGAAACACGTCAAAGCATTAGCTTGGTCCTACGACGACATGCCAGGGGTTGACAGAGAAATTGCAGAGCATAGAATCCTGATAGATCCGAAGATGAAACCGGTTAAGCAGAAACTTAGATGACTTCGACCAGAATGGGCTGAAAAGGTTAAGGAAGAAGTAGCCAAACAGATAAAAGCCAAGTTCTTAGAAGTGGTAGAATATCCAGAATGGTTGGCCAATGTCGTACCAGTTGCAAAGAAAGACGGTCGAGTAAGGGTTTGTGTGGATTACCATGATCTGAATAAGGCGTCTCCCAAAGACGACTTTCCACTCCCGCATATCGATGTTCTTATTGACAGCGCCGCCAGGGCAGCCATGTACTCTTTCATGGATGGGTTTTCGGGATACAATCAGATTTTAATGAATGTGGTCGACAAAGTAAAGACAGCCTTCATCACAGAATGGGGAGTTTACTGCTACAGAGTTATGCCTTTTGGTTTGAAGAATGCCGGGGCAACTTATCAATGGGCGGTCATGACACTCCTGCACGATATGATCCATAAAGAGGTCGAGGTTTATGTGGACGATATGTTGGTAAAATCGATGACCCGGGAGGAGCATCCAGCCATCCTGGATAGATTTTTAAATAGGATCAAAAAGTACAATCTTCGCTTCAACCCGAAGAAATGTGTATTTGGTGTCACTTCAGGGAAGTTGCTCAGTCATGTAGTCAGCCAGAAAGGGATTGAGATGGATCCAGATAAGATTAAGGCCATCAGGGATATGCCGGCACCACAGTCAGAGAAGGAAGTAAGGTCGTTTCTCGGGTCACTACAGTATGTCAGTTGGTTTATTGCGAGATTAACGACAGTTTGCGAGCCAATTTTCAGACTGCTGAAGAAGAACCAGCCGGTGAAATGGAACGAGCAGTGTCAGATAGCCTTTGACAGAATTAAGACTTACTTGATGAATCCCCCAGTTCTAAAAACTCCAACATCAGGCAAGCCTTTGATTCTGTACTTAGCCATCGAAGAGACTTTTATGGGAGCCATGCTAGTACAAGAGCAAGAGGATGGGCGTGAGCATGCGATCTATTATTTGAGCAAGAAGCTACTAGAGTATGAGAGTAGATATACGATAGTAGAGAAAACTTGTGTTGCTATGGTATGGTTGACAAAGAAGTTAAGACACTACTTCCAGTCATACAAGGTTCAGGCGGTGGCCAAGGTGGATCCCATGAAGTACTTATGCCAAGCTCCGGTATTAGCGGGAAAGTTATCCAGGTGGTTGCTTTTGTTGTCAGAATTCGACATAGAGTACGTGACGAGGAAGATAATCAAGGGAAGAGTCGTAGCAGAATTCCTAGCTAACCAGCCAATAGATTCAGACTATATGGAGAACTTAGAATTTCCTGACGAACAGCTGGCGGTGGTGGAAGAGGAGTTGAATAGGTGGGTGATGTACTTCGACGGGGCGGTGAATAAACACGGCGCAGGCTTGGGGGTAATCATTGCCACGCCCGAAGGAGAAATCATCCCTCTGGCAAGGCGACTTGACTTTCCAGTGACCAATAATGGGGCCGAATACGAAGCATGTCTTTTTGGTATTGATGCCTTGATCACACTGGGGGCAAACGAAGTACTAGTTATCGGGGATTCAGCCTTGGTGATTCGGCAAGTAACCAGAGACTGGGAAATAAAGGAAGAGTCGCTTCGACCCTATCTCAAGTTGGTTTGGGAAAGGGCAAAGGTATTCAGTCAATGTGAATTCTGACATGTACCGAGGGAGGAGAATCAGATGGTAGACTCTTTGGCCACGTTGTCGTCAATGTGGGAAGGCCCCTGAAAACAACCAATACAGCCGGTCATCCTAGAAATTGCTCAGAACCCATGCTATTTGTCAATCAATACGGTGGCAACTATTAAGGCACGCCATTGGTATTATGATATTCTATTGTTCATCCAGAACGGCCAATATCCTGAAGGCGCCAATGAATCTGATAAGGTTTCCCTCAGGAGGTTAGCAGCACAGTTCCGGATATTTGAGAATCAACTTTTCAAGAGAACGGCTAACGGAGTTCTTCTGAAATGTATCACGGAGGAGGAAGCGGTCGCGGTTATGAAACAGATACATTCCAGCGCTTGTGGCCCGCACATGAATGGTTTGGCTCTAGCAAAGAAGATACTAAGGCAAGGATACTTTTGGCTCACTCTACAAGCTGACTGTATTGAGGAAGTTAAGAAATGCCATGAATGCCAAGTGTATGGAGACCTCAATCATCTCCCCCCGTTTGAACTTCAAGTGTCCTCGACTCCATGGCCGTTCGCAGCTTGGGGTATAGACATAATCGGAGAGATAAGGCCGCCTGCTTCGAATGGGCACCGATTCATTGTTGTGGCTGTAGATTATTTTTCCAAGTGGGTCGAAGCAAAATCATTCACGAATATCACTGCCAAGAAGATGGCCAAATTGATAGAAAGGAACATCTTCGCAAGATATGGGGTTCCTCATCATGTCGTGACCGTTAACGGGGTACAATTCCAAGGGGTAACGACACAGTTATTCCAAGAGAAGGGGATCGAGCACCACAAGTCATCCCCATATCGCCCACAAGCCAATGGGGTGGTGGAAGCGGCCAATAAGTCCATCAAGAAGATTTTGTCAAAGATGGTGGTAACCTACAGAGATTGGGCCGACATGTTACCATTGGCTTTGTGGGGATATCGGACAAGCATCAGAACCCCTACTGGAGAAACTCCGTATTCACTGGTTTACGGGATGGAAGCAGTATTACTGGTGGAGATAGAAATCAGATCGTTAAGAGTGGTCATGGAGGCACAGTTACCGGAGTCTGATTTGCTTCAGTCGAGAAATGAACAACTAGCACTGATTGACGAAAAGCGTCTTCAGGCTTTAGATCGGTTGCAAATGTACCAATAGCGGATGGCTAGGTCATACAACAATAAGGTTCGCCATCTGAAGCGTCCATTTAAGGCAGGGGATCTGGTACTCAAGCAGATGAAACAGACCAACACAGATGTGCGGGGGAAATTCAAGCCGAACTGGGAAGGTCCATATGTAATTAAGAGGGTGCTTTCGAAAGGTGCTGCAAAAATCATGGATATGGACGGGAATGAATTTGTCAACCCCATCAATCAGGACAAGCTGAAACACTACTACGTGTAAAAAAAAAAAAAAAAAAAAAGTCCGATGGATTGAAAACCAAAAAGGCGGTCCACGCAAAAATTAGGACAGTCCGATGGGTCGAAAACCGAAAAGGCGATCCATGCAGAAATTAGGACAGAGAGGTGAGGATCATCAACTGGAAAATCTGCAAAGACTGGTTGGTGGCAAGCGTGGCTTCGGTCGAGACTTATACCATCGATAGTTCTGTCCTTAGTTTCATTTCATCATTCAATGTACATTGTGCTAAAACATTATATATGAATGAATGAATGAATGTTCGGTTTTGTTCGTTTAAATGTCCCAAGTTCATCTGCAATTCAGATTATTCTGTGCATATTTATCTTTATATATATTCCACATATCTCACATCCATTAAAAAAAAAAAAGGAGTCCGATGGGCTGAAAACCCGAAATGGGCGGTCTATGCAAAAGATAGGACATAAAGTAAGGTCTGCTGGATTGAAAACCCAAAAATGGGCAGTTCAGGCAAAAATAAAGACAGTCCGATAGGCCAAAAACCCAAAAAGGGCGACCTATGCAAAAAAAAAAAAATTATACAGCAGTAATCAATCCTAATCATCTAGAGGCCAAGATACCGCAGCGTCAGCGCATCACGTCCTCGCCGGGTGGGACAGCCGACCAAATCTGCCAACCAAGCCCTGTAGCAAGCATCTGTCTCTATGGAGGCAAGACTACCATACTTCAGGACCTCAGTACGAGTAGGGTGCATCCACTGGTGTTGCACATGCCGAGGCCACGGTGATGTAAACACCCCGCATTCAGTAGTGCACAAGGATCGAGGAACCCCTTGCAGCTGCCCATACTGCCTGCACAGCCGGGCAGGAGAGTAGAAAGTCACACGGGTCAACCCAAGCAACTGAACTCCTCCGGCCCAGGTCTCAGTAGTCACATCAGTAATATCCCACCAAGGGCAGACCCATCGGATAAAGGCATCAGATCGCCTCCTCAGCCAGTCGAACCAATGATCCATGGACATGAAACCGAAATCTGGAAGCTCGATGTGCTGAGACCAATAGCGCTTCGGAGCATATCTCGGATGAGGTGGAGGAGGACTCAAGAGGCATAGCTTTTCCATCAGCCAAATCTGCGGGCGGTTATGAATGTTTGAGTTCAAAAAAAAAAAAAAGAAAAAAAAGGGAGAACTAAAACATACCTGAAGCAGGAAGAGAGATCCACGGCTCTCAATAGGAGAATCAGAATGGATGGAGTCTAAGTATATCAAGGTCTCAGCCAGAACAACCCCCATGAAAGATGCACCCTGAGACACCTGAGTCACCACTGAAGCCAGCCTAAGACCACAAGTATCATCTTGGGACTCGCACAGATAGCAAGCCGTCAGTAACAGACTCATCAGTGGAGTCCACCCAGGGGCAGTGGGAGATAAAGCAAAACACAAGTCAACAATGATAGAAAGACTAAGTCTGGATGAGGTAGACCTACCAGTAAGTGCACGACTTATGCCGCCCACTGAAGGAGCGAACTGGCTTAAGAATGTGTGGGCATCATCATAATCAGGGTCAGGAATAGCCAACTGGACCCCCCGGGGGCAGGGAACACAGAGAATGGCACTAAACTCCTCTATTAAGGGGCATAACTCTTGACCAGAGAAATGGAACACATGATCCATTGGATCCCAAAAGCTGACAGCCACGTCCAAGAAGACCCGGTTCGGAGTCAAAGTGATGTAATATCTGAGATACTGCAAGTTAAAGGGTGCAAGTAGGGCCCAATTGGAAGAGCAGAGTGTCCCCCAGTAGCCCCGGAGTCGTCCCCTAAGCTGATCCATGTTAAAAGAGAAGCGAAAGAAGAAGAAGGGCTGAAAAATGAGTGGGGCGGCTGTAGTATGTGGGGTGGCTGTAATGCACTACAGGGGCTCGGCTGTAATACATGGGGTGGCTGTAATATTTATAGGGGCTCGGCTGTGCTGAAGAAAGCTTGCAAAACCAATGTGGGACAATTTCTTGGCATGGGGAGGCTGTAGCTGCTACAGGGGCGCGACTGTAGTTTACAGGGGCGCGGCTGTAATGCATGGGGCGGCTGTAATGTCTACAGGGGCTCGGCTGTACTGAAGAAAGCTTGAAAGTCGATGTGGGATTGAATTTTTGGCATGGGGCGGCTGTAACTGCTACAGGGGCACGGCTGTAGCCTACAGGGGCACGGCTGTAATGTCTACAGGGGCTCGGCTGTGCTGAAGAAAGCTTACAAAACCGATGTGGGATAATTTTTTTGGCATGGGGCGGCTGTAGCTGCTACAGGGGCACGGCTGTAGTATGTTGGGCGGCTGTAATAGTTACAGGGGCGCAGCTGTAGTTCAGATAATCCCTTATCCATGGCCTTTTATGATTTCTGATCGCAAAAATAAGGGTCCTGGGGATCGCCTTTCAAGGAAAACGAAGTATAAAGGCGCCAAGATGCGTCCCGGACCGGACCAAATTGAACAAAAGAGCGATAAAATGTAAGAGAAGGCGAGAAAATACATGGATAAGAAGTACAAGTGTCATAGAAAAGTTATATACATCAGACATATCCAATACAAAACTAAATCAGATCCACACCAGGACCCGATGTGTGCTAAGAAGAATCATCGTCATCCTCATCATCTTCTGCCTCATCATCATCATCATCGTCGTCGTCATCGTTTGCTTCTCCCATCTCGACGTTCCAGTCGCCTGCCTGGTCTCTGAAGGTCAGATTCATGATCTCCAACTCGGTGACTCGACGCCGCAATTGATCATTCTCGACCCTCAAGCGAGCGGACTCACGACGTTCCATCCCGATCGCCGTCTACATTAAAACAAAACATGAAAAATATCGCATATGCATCCATGCATACAATGCATACATCCAGACATAAGCATATCATTCTGTGCAGGTACTTACTATCCTAGCAGAATTGTCTCGGAAAGAGAGCGCCCTCAGCGTATTAATGGCCTGACCCATGTACATACCCTGCATCACTGGAATCTGCAAAAACAAAAGTTGGGATTCAGAGTATCAGCTAATGACAGAAAAAGGGGAAAATAGATTAACAAAGAGATACTCACATGTGTGGTGTCAGAAGGAATAGCCGGGGGAAAATTATGGTCTTGCAGATGCAGATCAGCCTGATAAGATTGCTGGAAGTCATCATACAGCTGAATGGAGTCTTCGATCGGGAATTCAAGCCGACCATGCACGTATCCGAGATCGGGGGCCAGAGGAGCCTGGAAATTAGGGATCAGAATATCCTCTGCAATGGTAGCTGAATCCACACCAGTGGCCCTGGGACCAGCAGGACGTGACCTACCTCCTCTCCTCCTAGCTGATGAAGAAGCGCGTGCCCGTCTACCCCGGGAAGATGGCTGGGGTCAATCAAGCACCACAGCGTTAAAAAAAAAAAAAGAGAGAGAGAGAGAAAAGAGGAAATTCCATTACCCTAGCGCCAGCACTAGCATCAGCGGATGGTGGGAGCAAGTGGACGGTGATGAAGCGGCTATAATCACCATCTACACTGCCGGCCTCATATCCGACACCATAGAGGTCCGGGTGCGACTCAAGGGATAGCAGATGAGGCTAGAATAACCCTACTGGCAGAGCAGCTGGGATCCTACGTGCCCCAGGACCAGAGCGCCAGTCGCAAGTCCTCTCCCCTAAGAACCACTCCTGGCCAGATGGGCACTCCATCACGAAGCGCCTGCTCGCAAGCGTCTGCGCATCAGCAAGCTGCTGGGGCAAATTTTCCCCATCCCGACTCCAAGGGGCCTTGACAATCTGAAATTGAGGAACTCGTCAATCAAAAAAAAAAAAAAGAAAAAATATTAATAATAATAATAATCATACCCCCTCGAACGTCACATCTCTCAGAGCCTGCAAGCACTCCTCCTGGTTCTTATCCACCTCGCTCCAGACGTATCCCATGTAACGGCGGAGGCGGGGGAATTCAACCAAAGTGATCCCTTCAGGAATCTGCACGATCGGGGGAGGGACGAAGCGATACTCATAGACCCAAATCTGCGAGGGAAAATTTAAAGCAAGTCAGTAAAAAAAAAATAATAATAATAATAAAAAAAAAAAATTTCAAGACACTCACGTGCAGCAGAATCCAAAAGGCCTTCAACTCCTTATGGGAGCCCCGGGCGCAAAGATCTAGAGCATAATAAAGTTGGGCCAATCCAGCCCGAGCCCAATTAAGGGTCCTCACAGCCTCCAAGTCGATCAATGAAGGCAATAGAGCCAGATTCACATGCTCCAGCCTGTGGGAAAAAGAGTGGTGGATAGAGCATGCAACAGGTACACTCTAGCGTACTTCCTTTCATCACCAGCATCAAAGGTGGTTCCCACCGGAAGCGCACGCTGCCGCCCGAGCCAGTACTCGCGGAGCCTACTACATTGGATCCGGCTCTCGGGAGAACTAATCCCCGATCAACGTGGATATCAACTCCTGACGATGTTCGCCATGTGCGAAGACTTGATTGAAGTGAATCGTCTGGCCCGAGAAGGGAAGGCCCGTAATAGCAATGACATCCTCCGGGGTCATGGTGTATTCCCCGGAAGGGAAATGAAATGTGTGGGTAGAGTCCATCCAACTCTCCAATAGTGCGGCCAAAAGCCCCCGACTCGTGCGAGGAGTGGTGATCGACATGCTGCGAAAAAGTCGGTGCAGGCCGGTGGAGTTCACAATATCCTTCACCCCTTGAGGGAGACGCCTATACCACTTTAAAGCCTCTGTGATGGATCCGCAACCACAATGGCTAGATCTCGACTGCAAAATTAATAATCAGGGAGTTTATGAGCTTTTTAGAATGCATACACGCCATAAAAATCAAAGAGATATTATTTGAATCGAAAAAAATAGGGTTGCCTTGAAAATGTAGGACTACAGCCGCTCAGCTATAGGGCTACAGCCGCGCGGCTGTAACCCACATGATCACAGCCGCACGGCTGTGATCAAAGGTGGGGCGGCTGTAGCTGCATTTTTTCGGCCCAACTCAATTTTTTTCGTTTTTTTCGGTTAAATCTCGTCCTAACTCGAGCCAAACCAACAATTAATCATCCTAGGGGCATAATCTACTTAAATCATGCATCAATTTCACATATTTTCCTCAATTTTGCAGAAATTGGAAACTTGGAAAAAGTCGGAAAGTTTGAGAAAACAAACCGGATTTGTGTAAGCATGGTTCGAAACTTGGAGTAAAATGGGCACCGGGTCGTCGATCTTCACTCCACAGTATGCATCCTCCTCTTTTAACCCATAAATACACTCCGTGGGTTCAAAGGGTAGAGTAAAGTTTCCTTCCGGGATAGAAAACCGAGTTTGAAACACTGGTTGAGCAGCCGGGATAGGACGGAGGACTCTACGCATCTTTCACCTCATGGTTTCGGCTTGGGAGCAAGAAAAATTGCCAGAAAGGAGAGTATTTTCGGCCAAAATGGGTAAATGGGGGCTGCCACATGGTGTGGCTCTTATAAACTCATCCCCACCTACCACTACAGCCGCGCGGCTGTAGCTGCTACAGCTGCGCGGCTGTAACACAGCCGCTCGGCTGTAGCTTCCTTTCCTTTAAAATTTGTTTCGTTTTTCTTTTCCGAAATTTATTTTATGTCCATTTGACCCCGAGAAAGGTAATTTTCTTGTTTTGCAGGCATTAAAGAACAGGATTTTGGGCTCAAATTCGCTCTTGATCGAAGGGGCAAAAATTTTTGTTTCCAAAATTATCGATCAAGGAACGAATATACGCCCAAAACGACTTCAAAGCTTCAAGTGTTGACCAAAATTCTCAAGCCGCCAAAGAACCAACTTGCCGGCTACAAGAGCCCCGTGACCTCATAATTATCCTCTCCTTCAAGTGACACATGCTTCACAAGAAGTGAAATGTCAAAAACGCCCTTCGGGTAATAACCACGCCACCGGATGGCCAAAACACTTTCCCTTTAGCGATATGAGCTATATGGAATACCAAGTCACCCAAAATATTTCTCCCCTTAATGACACAAGCTCCATTAAGGTCGAGATGGCCGAGATTCCTTCTGCCGGCCACCAAGCTGTCAAATGACCGAAATACCCCTTCCCACAAAAAGGGGAACACCATATCACTAAAAACCCGTTTCTTTTGTGACATAAGCACCGCAAAAGACCAAACGCCCAAAGTCTCCTTACTTCAAGGAACGTCAACTTCCCAATTTGTAAAATTACGAAAATACCCTTCCCTTTCGTAGGCACCGAATGGAAAGGAGAATCCGATCTGGGCAAGTCCTCTGCTTCACAATAGAGTCGAAGCATGTCCCTAGCAAGTCAAACATTATCCGGGCAAGTCCTCTGCTTCACAATAGAGTCGAAGCATGTCCCTGACAAGTCAAACATGATCTGGGCAAGTCCTCTGCTTCACGATGGAGTTGAAGCATGTCCCTGGGGAATCAAACGACATCTGGGCACAGTCCTCTGCTTTACAATGAAGTCTAAGTATGACCCTAGATAACGTCGGAACAACTCGGGCAAAGTCTTATACTTCGTATCAGAACCGAAGCAAGACCCTGAAAGAAAAGAAAAATCAAATTAATTTAGGCAAGACCACTGTCTCAAAAGCAACCGAGACAAGTCCCTATGTACACCCAAACAAGTCGGCATGAGGAGAACCCCTATCGCGAGACCAAACTCAAATCGGGCATAAGCACCCATTTAAGTCGACTTTGGTCGCGCGAGGGGCAGCTTATGAGCACGGGTTTTTCCCGACCTCGGTGACGAAAGCTATTATTACCTTTTTTCACGGATAAACGTGAAGCGGATCCTGACCGACTAGAATGACGTCGGAAATGTCCCGGATAGCCCAGAGGTGTGTGACAAGTCCTAGTACGGAACCCTGGAAAATTTGAGCTAATATTTAAGAGAACCGAAGAACAAACCAAAGAAAATAAGTGAAAATGTAATTTTTGGGCATTACAGCCGCCCGGCTGTAATCTACAGCCGTTCGGCTGTAATCTCATTATTTCTTTTTTTGGGCAAAATCAGCATTTAATTCGGTTTTTGAGCAAAATAGGAATTTTTCATGCTACAGCCGCCCGGCTGTAAACTATAGCCGCGCGGCTGTATATTACAAGGGCGTGGCTGTGACCTACAGCCGCGCGGCTGTAATGTTCAGTTTTCCTTTTTTTGACAAAATCAGCAATTAATTCCGATTTAATTCCAAAACAGGAGATATTTAAGGTTTCTATTCTGGAATTAGGGCATAGGGGAGGCAGAAAAAACAGAAAAAAAGAGAGAAAAAGAGAAAAAAAAAATCATATAGCTTTTCTTAAGGTTTTCAATACAACAACACAAAAAGAAAAAAAGAATTAGACAAAAAAAAGAAAAAGAAAGAAAAAAAGGAAAGGTTAGAGGAAGAGAGAACACCGGAAAACCAATCCTTGATTTTTCCTCGGGGGTTCCGTTCGAGGTCCGAGAAATGCACTTTGCTCGGGTCGTCCGTGACTGCAGGACGTTTTCTGGCATCCAAAAATCTTTTTTTTGTGGTCCAAGCGCTGGAACACATACAAGGTAATTTTCTGAGAGGCCTAAAAATCCATTGTATTCATCCTGGTTGTGATTCTGTTGCATGATTTGAGTTTTTTCGTGTTTGACTGTTTTTTTTTTTGGACTACAGCCGCCCCATCAAAGATCACAGCTGCCCGGCTATAATCCACAGCCGCGCGGCTGTGACCTACAGGGGCGCGGCTGTGGTCCTTTTCCATTTTTTCTTCTGTTCTGTGGGTGTTTTCTGATTACAGCCGCCCCACTAGATCACAGCCGCTCAGCTGCGACCTATAGGGGCGCGACTGTAATACTTTTTATGGATTTTTATGTTTTTTTTTGGGTTTTCTGTGATTACAGCCGCCCCATGTGATCACAGCCACCCTGCTGTAACCTATAGCCGCGCGGCTGTGACCTACAGTGGCGCGGCTGTAACCTATAGGGGCCGAAGCTCCATCGGCCCAAATCGATCAATAACGCTCCCACGCTTCAATTAAATGTGTTTTTCACATCTGTTGTCGATCCAATCACATCTGTGCATGCCTCGATTCCATGTTCTCTTTCTTTTATGAGCGGATGTGATGAATTTGGTGATTTTGAGCGATTAGGGACTTCCGGATTCGATTTGGTCCATTTCGGATCTTTTCTGTTGGCTTTAGTATTTTTCCAGAAGTCCCGGATCGCCTGAAATCATCAAATTTTGCAAAATGATCTTCGAAAACATGAAAAATAAGTTGGAATCGATTCTGGAGCATTACAGCCGCCCGGCTGTAAGCTACAGGGGCGCGGCTGTAGCCTACAGGGGCGCGGCTGTGATATGGGCAGAATTACAGTTTTGCCCTTTTGGGCCCCAAACTTGTAATTTTGCATCCTTTTCACATTGAAAAATGAATTTTGGCATGTTTGCGTACTTTTGGACCCTAGATGGATGTATGTTTTAGGCCCACACACGAACGGGACCCCCGGGTCCCGGGATATCCGGCTCGCTAAAGTTGGATAAATGCATGTAAATGAGCCAAATCGCTTTTAAAACTGATTTTTCATCCATAAAACCTACAGGGCGTTTAAAAAACCGTTTTCCAGGACTAACCGGGCCGACCGGTCGGGTCGACCCGGTTACCCCCTTTGCATGACCCCGTTTCCTAAAATATCCCTGTTATATCTTATATGAGTCCTTGTTGTGATTTATTTATCTGTGCTAACTGTATTTGGATGCAACTTTTATTTTTGTGTTATTTTTATTTTTGAATGTATTTTATAGATTAAATCGTGTATCTAGGCGATTGTAATTTTCTAGATCATCGTGTATAATAGGCGATTGTAAAAGGTGAGGATGAGAGTTTTTTTCTTTTTCTCGGGTTGTATAATTTGGCCTCTGATTTACTTTTCCGCACTTTTACTTCTTCATATTTTTATTTTGGTTTTATATTTATGTCATATGTATGAGCATTAGCTAATAATAAAAGAAGAGGTAAAATGAGTAGAATTAAGTGAATGAAATGTCATATTATGAAATAATAATTAAAAATTAGTGAGGATTAGTAGATATGTTGCCCGAACCTCGAATCTCTGGATTAGGTACTGCGTCTACACTTGGTAGGGAGCTGTACCGGAATTTCCCGGATGAGCTGATCCAGGTGGCGACTCTGTATCTAATCTCGAAATTCGCATTTCGAGACCTTTAAGTTAAAATGAGATTTTCTAAAAAGCTTGTTTTCTAAAATTCATGCCTAAAATTAAGTTTTCTACAAAAAGGCTTTTTCAATAAAATGAAAGGTTTCCCTAAGAAAGATTAAAACCCGTTTTCAAAACCAAAACACCAAGACCCAAAAAGAAAATCCCCGGTTCCCGCTTCACCGCGTGTTCTGAAAAAGGTCGTCCGCTCACAGTACCTGTCGTGCACATACATACCAATATGATGCATGATCATGGCATTCCAAATTAAATATAAATGTTATTCTGAGTAACTTAGGGTGAAATTGCCAATTTTCCTAATGAATAACATCCATAAATGCAAAATTAACAATTTTGCTCCCACTTGAATTTGGGTTGTCACTGTTGGATATGCCCTAGTCCCGAGGCATTCGTCCTTGTCACCCTGATTCGAGGAAATCGACGCGTGTTTCCGCACTTTTGTCGGTCGGTTTCCCGTGAGGAATCCCAGTAGTCACAAATTTAAAATTTAACTCTCCCAATTTTAACTGGTGTCACTGTTTATTGAGCTAATTTCACAAAGTCCATGTTCAATTTAATATGCAAACAATTAAATTAAATATGCATGTCAACAAAATAAACAATTTAAATACAAATTATTTAAAAAAAAATTTAATTTAATTTGGATTAAGGCCCGGGATAAAAAAAAGACTTGCAAAATCCAAAACTGGACCCAAATCCCGTGTGCGGCTGTGAGCACGGGTTTTTTCCCGGTCTCGGTGATGAGAATCCCCTAATTACCTGTGGACCGGACGGGCTCAAACGGGGACTTGAAAGTGACCGGAATGCTGCCTGAGGAATCTCAGACGACATGAAAACTAGGCTACCCATGATTTGAAACCCCAAAAAGGTCTCTCAAATCATTCATAGGGTTTGGTCTGCATGTCCGACTTTTCGAAATTCTGCCCTGACTCATGGTTGAACCAGGCGGCTCTGGTTTGTTGAACTAGAGCCGACCGACTCTAACTGGAGCCGTACAGCTCTAGTGCCAACTAGAGCCAGCCGGCTCTATTGCTCTTGTCTTGACAGGCGAGAGTTTTTTGTAGATTTTCTAAAGATTTCGGTCTAGTGATTGATGGAACGAAAGAAGAGAGGGAGAGGCAGATAAAAGAAAGAAAAGGAGAGAGAGATGGGGGGGACTTTTTGGTTCTCAAGCAAAAGACAGAGAGAAAAGAGAAAAGGAAGGCAGAAGGGAGTAAGAAAGAAAAAGGAAGAGAAACCAATAGGGAGAGCCAATATAACTCCCATAAACACTCTCAAATAACCCAAAATCAATCCTCAAGCATTAACAACGTCACCAACAACCTATACTCCTTAATTCGGGATCATTTTGGCTTGGTTTTGGATCGCTCTGGGTCGTTGAAGGATTTGGTCGATTGAGTTCCAGTGCACATTCCCAAGCCTTCAATCCGTTTCTTGACGTTCCTAGCATCCGTACAACAATCCAGGTAAGCTCTGAGAGGCCCTAAAACTTTTTTGTATCGATTCTCCAAAGGTGACCTACCTCTTCCACTAGGATTGGAGGCACCCGAGGGCGTAAACCACTTGTAGCCTCATACGTACCCCTTCGTTTGGACCCCGTAAGTGGGGAGAAGTGAGGAGTATATTTTTGCTATGTGAACTTGTGCGACCCTTGGTTTAACTCATACCTTCACGTAATAGCCTAGCAATTTCCCCTTAGGGTTACCAAAACATATATCTGAAAATGGACATTGAGAGTACGCCTTTGGTATCCCTGGTTGATGCCAACGAGACCCAATACTTAGGAAGTATGCGAGACCGATCGAAAGGAGGAATAAGGTTGGAAGGGTGAGCATATTGTTGCGTGTGCTAACATTTGTTCTATGGTGGTTTCATTTTTTACCTTTACAAACACGCATCATCCGTGTGCCATTTTCTAACCACATTTTTATGCAGCCATTCCCAAGCATCATCATACATGTGGTATTATGCTAACCATATTTTTCATGCAGCCATAACATCTTACTCGTCTGTCATATACATCTTGTGTGCTTGCATTTCATAAAGCATAAATCTTGTGTGTCATGCATCCTAACCACGTTTTTTATGCAGCCATTTGCATTCTGTATGACATGGGCATTCATATCATCTCATCCCATCTAAAAGGAAGGATGTTCTAAGTATTCCTTTAACGGCATTTCATTTCATGACATATCAGGAGTCCTCAAGTTTACCCCGTGTTGGCCTGTGCATCGGATTACACATGGCCATTTCATTACATCATTGCACCATTAGAGGACCACAACAGTCTTAGGTTTGTGTTCGTGTGGCGGATCACACAACACCATCACACGATATCATGTCCGTTCATCATGGTGTCATGGTGACACTAAAGTCTTAATTGTGTGTCACGATCCACATCGGATTGTTTCATAACATTGATGAACCATTTGAGGTACTCCACGAGGGCTGAACTAGAATTAATAATAGGTTGTTTCATAACTTGTTTAATCATGCAAGGTGTTCCACGAACACCGAAATGCTATCTATGTCTCGAGTTACACGCGATTTGTTAGTGACAACACTTCATCCATGATGCCATAAAAGCATCGAACCTCTGTCTATGGAACGGCTCCCATATGACCATCTCATATCATTTCATTGACCCTTAAAGCGTCAAACCTTTATCCATGTGTCCGTACACACTTGACCATTTCACGACATCCGCTAGGTGCCCCGAAGGTGCTGAATTTCTGTCTGTGTACTGGCCCACACATGACATTTTTGCATTTTTTTGCATTGCATGGGGAACAGAGCAGGGTGGCTCTGATACCTAGAGCCGCACGGCTCTGTTCTACAAGGACAAATTCCCGATTCGTCCTGATCAACCGAAAATAGTTCGTTTTCCATTTTGTACATTCTGTTGTGATCAATTTTGGCCCAAATTCATCTGTACGTTATAAAAATTTTGGTTTTTGGATTTCTGTACATACGGATATTCGGGTTTTTGGCTTTTTCGGGGTTTTATTTTCTGAGTTTCGGGGTTATTTTATCCGAACGGGATCTATAGTCCAGCATTAGAGGACCTCCGAACCCTATAAAATCCCAAAAAAATATTGAAAACGTGCAAAGTGGTATTTTCAAAAAAAAAAAAAGAAAACCAATTTTTCGGTTCTAGAAATTATAGCCGCATGGCTATAACTACAGCCGTACGACTGTAATTTCTGGAATACAACAGAGCCGCGAAATGACCAGTACGGACGTCGTCGCGCAGTGCTATTTTCGGATTCAAATTATTTTTGGTATGTTTATTGCTTTTTGGACCCTAGATGGATGTTGGAATTAGGAAACCCACACGAACTGAACCCTGGATTCCGAGATAATAGACCGACAAAAAATTGAAATTTGCATGTAACCGGGTCAATTGTTTTCCAAAAAAATGATTTTTCAACACAAAAATTACAGGGCGTTTCAAAACTGTTTTCCAGGTCTAACCGGTTCGACCAGTCGAGTCGACCCGATTACCCCCCTAAGTGCATGCCCCCGTTTCCTAAATTCCCAATTCTGTCCAATTTGAGTCCTATCTGTGTGTGCAATATAAATTGTGCTAACCGTCTAATTTGCAGCATTTATCTTTCTTTTATTTTCATTTTTATGTAATTGTTAGATTTCATGTATTTTTAGGCGGTTGTAATTTTTAGATCCTCGTGTACTTAGGCGATTGTAATGTGAGGACGAGGGTTTTAATCTTTTATTCAATTGGGTTGTATAATCGGTCTCTACTATTTTCTTGTATATTTTGGATGAATGCTTTATTTTTCTGCAATTTATTTTCTGCATTTTGCTTTAGCATCGGCTGATTAAAATAAACAAAATGGGGTTAGAGAAAGATAATAAAGCGAATTAAATATGGTAATATAAACTGTAAAGAAAGCAAGCTAGAGGTTAAAGTAAGTCACTTGCCTGAACCCTAAATCTCTGGATTAGGTACAGTAGCCTGCCCTTGGTAGGGAGCCATACTGGAATTTCCCGGATCAGCTGATTCGGGTGTCGACTCTGTCATTGATCTTGGAATTTAAGTTACGAGGTCTTCAAGTTAGAACGGGAAAATGTTTTCTACAAAGGAATTTCCAAATCAAATCAATGATTTTCCTAACTCAAGATAAACAAAACCCATTTTTCCAAACAAAAATCAGAATGAATGAAAGCGTTTTCCTGGGTTCGCTTCGCTGCGTTCCTTTTCCCTTCTTTTTCGAAAAAGGTCGTCTGCTCACAGCAGCTCTAAGGCTACTTCAGTGGGGTCCAATGCTATGACTGTTGGGATTCGTCATTGGAAAAATAACATGGCGTAGTGGAAAATACACCGTTTAAAATTTCCTAGAATCCACCTATTGTGTCCAATTACCATTGATTAGAATAAAAACAATTTAAATCAAGAGAGATTAACTCACCGGATTCGTCTCTTCTAGAGACTGCTGCAAAATCGTTTCTTGAAACTGCGATCTCCAAAGTTCGGTGCACGACCAACGATTGAGCGGGAACCGGTGCTAGCCAAAGACGTGAAGGAATGGATGATTAATGCTGAGATTTTCAGCTGTTTTAGGGCTGCTCTTGGTGGCGGAAATTTCAAGCAATTAATTAGGGTTTTATTCCTTAAGTGTGCCCTTATATAGACACCTTGTCTAATTGGGTTTTAATTAGGTTAATTAAACCCAAGCCCACTAGGATTGTAATTACATAAATAACCTTTAATAAAAAAGTATATACTATGTAATTTAATTCCATTTGGCTAAATTTAATTACCCCTAAATAAAATTAAATTACACTTAAGTAAATACAATACATGTATTTAATTTTTCTACTTAGGAAAATTATTTAATTAATTGTTTACTTTATGTAATTCAATTAATTGATAAATTAATTAATTACATTATGTAAACTTATTAATTAAATTAAATTCAACCCAATGTTAATTAATTACCTTGACACTGAATGTCAACTAATTAATTAACGCATTCCTTCCAATGTACAATTTCTATAAGTATCGGCTCAGTTGATCTATGAGCATGATCCTATAGGTCTGTCTTTATGTTGGCAGCAAGTCCAAGACCCACAGACTATAAGTGGGTTCTAGCAAACCGTTACAGCCCCCAATTAAGACAGAGATGCAGCAGTCTTTGGAAGACACTCACCTGGTAGTAATCTCATGGTGTCCTTTGCCTAACGATATCGATATCAATAAACAAGAGGCATGGTGCCTGTCATCATCTTCTGTTGTTTATTATATTTCTTGATCTTGAGTTGACTGATTAATCAAATAAGCACCGACTTACTTGTTGGAAAAGCCCTAGTCCCGAGGCATTGGTCCTTGTGTTTGTATAATACATTTGTACATTAATATGAACTTTATGTATTATACAATTTGTGTCAAGGAAATAAAGGCATTAATCTATTTATTATATGTCTTGTGCTATATTTTAAATAGAGTATCCAATGAACATATCCATATCCATGTTGTCAAGTGTGAGGCACTTGGCAGTAAGACTGTGGATTGGGAAAATGATATGACCATAAAGTCATCCGTAGTCTGTTCCAATCATGGGAATGAATGGAACCAAAGACTATCATTAGCCTGGTTGTATGGCAGTGTCTTACGGTCATAGAAAATGGAATGTCAACCAGGTTAATGGGTACATGCAAAAAGGGCATGGTACTGGATCGATCCACTTAATGGGAATCTACCTGGTATAGTATCACAAATGATTCTCATGTAGTACTTGTATAAGTCCTTCGACCGGACCATATGATGGTGCTGCATTTGAGGTGGCACACTTTGGTGTACGCCTAACGGGCCTGTAAAAGGGTGCCAAGTACGAGTACGGTCGGGTGTGTTAGTGAGTATGGCAGTACTATGGATATGCAGAAGGGAATGTCACTTAGTGATTCACTGAAACGATATCATCGGCCTCTTGAAGAATGATATTGATAAGTGTGTGGCCACACCCAAAAAGATTGGATCTTGTTTGTGAGCACTAGTTCATTCGGGATCAAGTAAATGTCTGGACAGAATAGAGGGTGATACTTCCATGCCTCTGTGTTGGACATCGACATCAATGACATGGGATGCACAAGTTCAAACTACTAGGCTACGGTGATAGTTTGACTGCTATCTCCGTCTTAATTGGGGGCTGCAATGGCTTGCTAGAGCCCGCCTGCAGTCTGTGGGTATTAGCTCACTGCCAACATAAAGACGGGCCCATCGGATCATACACATTGAACGTCTGGACTTTAACTAGTCGGATTATGTGTGTACTTGGAGTATACACATGGAAGAGAGAGAGATCATTTAATTATATTATATGGATCAATTAGATTGATCAAAGTAATATAATTAATATTTATTTTGGCCTTCTCTTAATTAATTCTTTGAATTAATTTATGGGATCATTTTCTAGGTGGAATTATTATTACATGTATAGGTTTACATGTATTTCATTTTATGTGTGTCTAATTTAATCCCTTGATTAAATTAATAGAGCAAATTAATTTTAATTTAAATGTATGTAATATATATTATATGATATAATATATATATATATACATATTATATTAAAGTTGCTTTTGATATTAATTAAATTAAGGGAATTAAAATTGGGCTTAAGACTTAAATGAAAATTCCCACATGATGTGGGATTGTGTTAGCCGAAATGTTGGCATCCTTTGGGAAAAAATTGATGAGTCATTTTGTTAAGAATGGATGCATCATTTTTTTTAATATGGTGAGTCATGTATTTGACTTAAAGGAAGAGAAGTTGGACTTGTCTACCTTGTGGCACCAATTAGAAAGATGGTGAGTCATTCTTGGACAAAGATGGCAGCATTTGAATTCCATTCTTAGCCGTGTATATTTTTCTAGAAAAGAAATAATTTGCCCACCTTGATGCCTTATTTCTTTTGGTAAGAAATTAGAAGCCCAACTTGAGATATATGGTATTTTGCTTTTGGAAAGTAAATAGGACAGCCATATTATTCACCTTGGGCCGTCCCTCTCTCCCTCTCTTCTTGGAAAATCCGAGCCGCTAGCATGGGTTGGGTTCGAGAGCCGTTCGTGTACATGATGTTGGAGGGAGTCGGCTTCGATTCCTACAGTCCGCATCCGTCTCCATGAGTGACTTTGAGGTGAGTTTTTCAAACTTCCTTCTTTATGCTTTATGTTTTTGATTTCAACATCTTAAGCTCCTGGGCCGAAATCGACGCGTATTTCCGCTTTTATCGGTCGGTTTCCTGTGATGAATCCCAATAGTGGTATCAGAGCGGGCTTTTGGTCCGTGGTAATCTTTAACTTGGTGAATCCCGTGTTTTAAAATTGGAAACTTTTGTGGACTGGATTTATTTTTGGTTTTGTGGTTTGGTGATTTTTCCCCTTGGATTTTACTTATGGAATATTATTTGCATATGGTTTATGCTTTATTTAATTTTCTATTTGTGAATTGTTTATGGAAATTTATTTATTTATTTTTTTTGCATATAAGTTTATGCTAGATTTATTTTTCCATTGCATGATTTTATTTCTTGGTGATTTAATTTCATGTTGCTATTTTTTTGGGGAAAAATCACAGATCATTTCGGGTCGAAACGGGGACAGCAGCCACTGCCTGCGGTGCGGGGCGCCACAGGCAGCAGCTGCTGCACGCCAGCAGCAGGGCTGCTACGCTCTAGCAGCTGCTGCACGCCAGCAGCAGGGCTTCTGCGCTCCAGCAGCTGCTGCACGCCAGCAGCAGCGCCGCGGCTGCCTTGCACGGCGGGCCGGGCCCGAATTTGGATTTCACGGGATTTGTTTTGGGCCGGGCCGGGTTTTAAAATTTTAATTAATTTTAAAAATTATGTGTGTTTAAATTTTGGTAATTTTTATGCGCGTGGGGTTTTAAAGTTTTAATTGGTTTTAAAATTGTGCGTGTTTACATTTTGGAAATTTTATGCGCATGTTTTATGAATGAATTTTATTTTTTGTTCATGCGATATTAATTTTGGAAAAATTAATACGGTTAATTGAAATTGGTTCGGATTTTCTTGGAACGATTAGCCGGATTGCTAATTTTGGAATTCATGCTTTCCCAATTGGATTGGGAGCAATTTTGCACGGGTTTAGAACCATGATTGGCCAAAATTTGGCGATTTCAAAATAATGGCTATGGACATAATTGAAATGGGATTAATTCATGCATTTAACATGTTTATAAATTGAATGTATTGGTTTACATGTATGTATGATTAAATGCTTGAATGGATGTTTTGGGCCTTATTTATTTGGGTTGTAATATTCTTTTGGTAAATACGGTCTGCATGCCGTTTTCTTTTATGTCATTTTATTTTATTTGTTTATTATGAAATTATGTAAAGAAGAAGCCGATTGGATTGGCATGCTAGAAGGATGAGGATGCGACCCACCTGATGTTCTTCTAGTATAGGTTTACTAGAATTATATTAGGCTGTAAATTTTGGCCCATAGCAGTCCATTTTTATTTAATTATGCTTTATTTATTTTCATGTAAAAATGTATGTACCAACCCAATTTCACCCGCCTATGCATCTAAGCCGTTATTAATTGAATCTAATAACCAAAAGGTAATTACTAAGTCTCTTAAAAGTGCTTCCCTCATTCATAACCTACTCGAAGTGGGGATAGGCCAGCTGTAGACCAACCCTCGTTGGATGCACTGGAGTATCGTCATTTTGTAATGGGTTGGAGTATTGGTTACTCTAACACTTGGATGGAAGTTTTAACTTAGCGTGGGTAGTAGGATGTTCCTAGCCCTAAGCACAGATGGGTAAGTGCCAACAGACCCATCAAACTAAGAGTCCCTAGGATGGGATTGGACGGCGTTCCAACCTAAAAATTGGGGTATAGTTGTTCCAGGCCCTCGTCTGGCTATATCTTGATATAATATGGATCTCGGCCCATGAGCCCAACAACTCGAGTTAATTAATAACACGATTCATTATTAATTATAATATGGGAAGAACAAGTTAAGTCCTTTATTAACACTCGTAATTTTTTTCTGTGTAGAAACCAATGGCTACGTATGATACTTTATCACTGCCATCTTTCTTGGAATGGGACAAGCTCTCTGGCCCTAACTTTTGGGACTGGTCTATGAACTTAAGGAAAGTTCTAAGACAAGAGTCTAAAGAGTATGTGCTCGAAAAGCCTGTACCGGCTATGCCAACGGGAAGTAATCCACCGGCTGCCCAGCTGGAGGAATACTTGGCACATGTAAAAGATAACCGGGATGTGACATGCCTGATGTTGGCTAGTATGGTTCCTGAATTGCAAAAGCAGTTCATGGATCATCAGGCCTTTGCTATCATGACAACTCTTAACGAGATGTTTTATGAGCAAGCTTATCAGGAAATGTACCTGATCAATAAGGCATTCCACAGCTGTAAGATGAGGGCCAGGACATCGGTAAGTGCACATGATCTCAAGATGAAGGGCTATCTGGATCATTTAGCCCATCTCGGAACACCTGTCTCACGGGGGCTGGCGGTTAGCACGATCCTGGCTTCTTTATCGGATTCTTATGATCAATTCATCCTAAACTTTTACAAGCAAGGGATGGACCATACTATTACTTGGGTATGGCCATACACTTATCAGTCCCACTCATAAAGTGGCCAATGATATCATCTCGGTGTTACCCGAGTGGCAATTCCATCACTTCATCATCAATATCACCATTTTCACCTGTCCACCCAATCATACCTGTATTTAGCATCCTTTTACTAACCTGTTAGGCGTATGTCAAAGTGAACCGGATTCCATATTGATATTATAATGAAATCTGGTTTAAGGACAAAAGAGACCTACTCAGGAAAGACCTATGACGCGACAACCATGTGGCTTTCTTGTGCGGATCGATCCAGTCCCATGTCAACGACGTGTACCTATATTCATGACTGACTATACAAGTACTATGGCTAGTTAAGAACTGCTATACAGTCATCGAATATACAAGTGTATGGTTCTATTTGTTCCCACGATTAGAAGAGACCTGGGATAGGTTTTATGATTATCAATCAATGGATACTCTACTTATATTATAGCACAAGATATAAATGAAATAGATTATTTACCTTTATTAATGTGACACAAATAATGTATTCATACAATGAGTCTTAATGTATAATACAAAATACAAGAATCCAATTCCCTAAGAACTAGGGCACACCAATAATTACTAAGTCGCTTAAAAGTGCTTCCCTCATTGAAAACCAGCTCGAAGTGGGGATAGGCCAGTTGTAGACCATGCCCTCGCTGGATGCACTGGAGTATCATCAGTTTGTATTGGGTTGGAGTATTGGTTACTCCGATGCTTGAATGTAGGTTTTGACTTAGCGTGGGTAGTAGGATTCTCCTGGCCCTAAGCATAGATGGGTAAGTGCCAACCAGCCCATCAAACCGAGAGTCCCTAGGTTGGGATTGGATGGCATTCCTACCTAAATAATTAGGGTATAGTTTTTCCAGGCCCTCGTCTGGCTATATCTTAATGAAATATGGATCTCGGCCCATGAGCCCAACAACTCAAGTTAATTAATAACCTGATTCATTATTAATTAAATATGGGGAAAAACAAGTTAAGTCCTTTATTAAACACTCTTGTAATTTTTCTGTGGTAACCAAATGGCAACAAACAACTCACTTTCACTGCGATCTATCCTAGAAAGGGACAAGCTTTTCAGTCCTAACTTCCTAGACTAGTCTAGGAACTTAAGAATAGTTCTAAGACAAGAGTCAAAGGAGTATGTGCTGGAAAGGCCTGTGCTGGTTGCGCCTCAGGGACGTAATCCACCAGCTGCCTAGCTTGGGATGTGACATGCTTTATGTTGGCATGTATGGTCCTTGAGCTGTAAAAACAGTTCAGAGACCATCAGGCCTATGCTATGATAACAACTCTAAATGAGATGTTTCAAGAGCAAGCTCATCAGGAAAGGTACCTGACCAATAAGGCATTCCACTCCTGTAAGATAAGGGCTGAGACATTTGTGAGTGCACACATGCCCAAGATTAAGGGATATCTGGATATTTTAGCTCGTCTCGGATTGCCCATCTCACAGAAGCTGGCGGTGGACACAATCCTTGCCTCATTACTGGATTCTTACAATCTGTTCATCCTGAACTATAAAATGCAAGGGATGAACCGTACTGTTAGTGAGTTGCATGGGATGCTTAAGCTTACTGAATAGTCGATCAAGAAGACTCCACCGATGCTGCTGGTAAACAAAGGAAATCCTCCTCTTGCGAAGGGCAAAGCCAAGGAAAAGGCTAAGGCCAAGGCTAAGAAAGCCAAAGCCTAGAAGCCTAAGGCCTAGCCCAAGGTCTAGCCCAAGGCCAGTCCTGAGGATGTCTGCTTCAGGTGCAAACAGGCAGGGCATTGGAAGAGATCGTGTCTTGAACTTTTGGCAGGGTAGAGGAAGACCCAAGGTGCATCTTTGTCAGGTGTATGTCATAGACATAAACCTCACTGTTTCAACATCCTAGGTATTGGATACTGGATGTGGTTCTCACATTTTTTGTAATGTGCATGGACTTAAGAACAGAAGGTCACTGGGATCTGGGGAGGTGGATTTATGGGTTAGTAATAGAGCAAGGGTTGCTTCCATAGAGATTGGCGAATACCACCTCATGATGCCTAGTGGATTGGTTTTAATATTGGAACAATGTTATTTTGTACTTGCCATGTGCAGGAATATTATTTCTGTTTCAGTATTGGATATTTCTGGATTTAGTTTTACTATTTCTAATGGTAGAATTGGTTTATCTAGAGAGGGATTATTTTGTGGAGAAGCTCTATTAAATAATGGCTTATATATCCTGGATTTAAATGAAACAAATCGTGTCTATAACATAAACACTAAAAGGGTTAAGCCTAATGAACTTAATCCTATTTACCTTTAGCACTGTTGTTTAGGCCACATAAACGAGAAACGCATTGCTAGCTCCACAAGGCCGGAATCCTAGGGTCTTTTGACTCAGAGTCACTTGATGTATGTGAGTCATGTTCATGGGGTAAAATGCTAAAGCGCCTTTTAGCAAGAAAGCTGAAAGGGCTATTGGCTTATTAGACCTAATACATCCAGACATATGTGGGCCTATGAGTGTAGCTACCAGAGGTGGATGTCTATACTTTGTCACGTTTATGGACGATTTCAGCAGATATGGCTATGTCTATCTGATGAAACATAAGTCTGAGACCCTTGATAGGTTCAAGGAATTTAGGAATGAAGTATAGAACTAGCTAGGCAGGAATATCAAAGCCCTTCGGTCAGACCGAGGAGGTGAGTATATGAGCCTAGAGTTTAACTTATATTTGAGAGAGCATGGAATAGTTCCACAGCTCACTCCTTCAGGAATGGGGTGTCCGAACGGAGGAATAGTACCTTGCTAGACATGGTCCGCTCAATGATGAGTTATGCCTCTCTCCCAATAAACTTCTGGGGATACACTCTCGAGACAGCCATTCTCACTTTAAATAATACTCCAACTAAGGCAGTGGAAATGACCTCATATGAGATATGGCTGGGCAGGGAGCCCAATGTGTCTTTCCTATGGATTTGGGGATGCAAAGCACATGTCAAGAGATTGACTAGGAGTAAGTTAGAACCCAAAATAGATAAATGCCTATTTATGGGCTACCCTTGGGAAACCAAAGGGTATTACTTTTACAAGCCCACCGAGAATAAGGTGTTCATGGCAAGGAAGGGGGCCAAGAAAGACAGTGGGAGCAATGTAGAACTCAGGGGAGTTTAAAGTTCACAAGCTCCTAAAGAGGATAACTCGGAGACCCGGGTAGAGCTTCCACAGGAGGAAGCACCGACCCAGGTCACACAAGGACCTAGAAGGTCTGGTAGGGATCGTCAGGAACTGGAGAGGTATGGCTTCCTCGTCATCGATGATCACATTCTTCTCGTCTTTGATGAGGAAGAACCGAAAACCTACCAGGTGGCTATGGCATGCCCATAGTCTGTAAATTGGCGTAAATCCATGGGGGCAAAGATGCAATCTATGTACGATAACCAGGTTTGGAAATTGGTTGGTTCACCTCCGGGTGCTAAGGTAATAGGTTGCAAGTGGTGCTACAAGCTAAAAGCCAACAATGCCTTCAAGGGGCGCTTGGTTGCAAAAGATTTCAGGCAAGTCCATGGAATAGACTATGATGAAACTTTCTCACTAGTCACTATACTAAAATCCATTAGGATCTTACTGGCCATAGCCGTATGGTACGACTATGAGGTCTGGTAGATGGATGTCAAAACTGCTTTCCTTAATGGAAAGCTACTCTAGGATGTGTATGTGAGCACGGATTTTTTTCCCGACCTCGGTGATGAAAGCTATTATTACCCTTTTCACGGATAAATGTGAGACGGATTTGGAGAGACTGAAATGGTGCCGAAGATATCCTGGATGACCTGAATATGTGTGACAAGTCTTGGTATAGAACCCCAAGGAAGGTCAAGTGAGCGTTTGAAAGAACCAAAGAGAAAAGGGGAAAAACATAGAAATAGGCTAATCTGGTCACTGCAGCCGCTCGGCTATAGTGCCTTACAGCCACACGGCTGTAGTCCAACACAACCGTGCGACTGTAATCACCAGATTTCCTAAATAAGCGGAAATCAGTCATTAATTTGGATTTTAACCCTATTTTAGGGTGATATAAAAGCCATAGAGATGAAAATTAAAAAGGAGACAGAACAGATAGGGTTTTCAGAAAATTAAACATAAAAATCAGGGTTCTTGGGGAGAGTTAGAGAGAGAAGATAGGGCTTTTAGAGAGAGAATTCCATAGATTTGTTCAAAAAGTAGTCAATCTTAATCTTAATCCGTAGAAAACATTAGCGTTCTCAAATAAATCAAATTGGAGTGCAACCCTGATTGATTTGGCATTTGTTCGGGCCAATTCGGGGTTCGTTCAAGTTTTGGCGATTTCGGGTTGTTCGTGATTTTGAGGCATTTTCTGGCGACCAAATCCGTTTCTGGTGATCCAATATGCTGGAATACAGACAAGGTATACTCTAAGAGGCCATAAAAACCCCTTTTGATTTGTTCTGGGTGTTATTTGTTTATGTTTTTGTGTTTTTATCAAATTTGGAAGTGAACCCAGCTATAGCCACCCTATCTGATGATTATAGCAGCGTAGCTATAACCTACAATGGCACAGCAGTAATGCCATACAATTGTACAGCTATAATGCCCTACAGGGGTGCGACTATAGCTTATAGGGGTGTAGCTGTAATGCTCTATAGTGGCACAGCTGTCATGCCCTACAAGGGTGAAACTGTAATCTACAGCCGCACGACTGTGACCTACAGTGGCCCGGCTATAGTCTTCCGATTACAGCCGCTTGGCTGTAATCTTTAGGGCAGAAGCTTTGAATGCCCTAGATCGACCGATAACGCTTACGTTTTAAAATCAAATGTGTTTTTTATGAATATTATTGGTCTAATCACATCCATCCATGCTTAGATTCATGGTTTTCTGGTTTTTATTGATGGATGTGAGATCAAAATTTGGCAATTTTGGGTTTTTAGGGATTTTGAGACTCGTTTCATCCATTCCGGATCCATTCTTGTTGAGTTTCATGAGTTTCCAGAAGTCCCAGATTGCCCGAAATCGTCAAAGTTCTAAAATGATTTTCAAAAGGAGAAAGAAAACCGAAAATTTGATTCTAGAGCACTACAGCTGTGCGGCTGTAGCCTTAGAAATAGAATTATAGCTTTACCCTTTTGGCCCTCTAACTTGTAATTTTGTGTCTCATTTCAATTCAAAAAAGATTTTTGGCGTGTTTACACTTTTGGACCTTAGATGAATGTCTAATTTAGGCCCACTAACCAACGGGATCCCTAGATCCCGGGACATTCGGTGCGCTAAAAGTTGGAAAATGCATATAAAATGAGCCAAATTGTTTTCAAAATTGGTTTCTCATCCACAAAATCTACAGGGCATTTCAATAAAATGTTTTCCAGGACTATTCAAGTAGTCGCCCGGACTTCTCGATTACCCCCCTATGCATGATCTCATTTCCCAAACTATCCCTATTCTGTCTTATGTGAGTCCTTGATATGATTTATATATTTGTGCTAACCCATTTATCTTGCATCTTTTATTTTTTTTTATTTTTATTCTTATTTTGGGATGTATTTAATAGGCTAAACCGTGTATTCTTTTCATGTATCTAGGCGATTGTAATGGTGAGGATGAGAGCTTTTTTTCTTTTTATGGGTTGTATAATTTGGCCTCTACTTTACTTTTCCCGCACTTTTACTTTTCTACCCTTTATTTTGGATTTATATTTATGTCATGTGTATGAGCATTAACTAAAAATAAAAAGAAGATAAAATGAGTAGAACTAAGTGGATGTTAAATTATATTATGAAATAATAATTGAAAATAAGTGAGGATTAGTAGATGTGTTGCCCGAACCTTGAATCTCTGGATTAGTTACTGTGTCTACACTTGGTGGGGAGCTGTACCGGAATTTCCCGGATGAGTTGATTCGGGTGGCGACTCTGTATCTAATCTCGAAATTTAGGTTTCAAGATCTTTAAGTTCAAATTGGGATTTTCTTAAAACCTATTTTCCAAAAAAAAAAAACACTTATAATTAAGTTTTCTATAAAAGGGTTTTTTCGATAAAATGAAAGGCTTTCTTAAAAAAAGATTAAAACCCATTTTCAAAGCCACACTTCATCACACCTTCAAAAAGAAAATCCCCCATTCCCGCTTCACCATGCATTCCATAAAAACATTGTTTGCTCACAGTGGCGACTCTGCTGGGGATTAAAGGTTTCTTTAAAAGGTTTTTCATAAAAACTTAAAGAACTTAGGCAACAATTGAAGTACATCCTCGCTTGAAATCAATTATTAATTCATAACATGATATCTCATCCACAACCGCATAGCATGACATTTTCTCTTCTTTAATCCCTCCAACACATGATTAGGCCGGTTTATCTCCAAAGGTGACCTACCTCTTCCATTAGGATTGGAGGCACCCGAGGGCGTAAACCACTTGTAGCCTCATACGTACCCCTTCGTTTGGACCCCATAAGTGGGGAGAAGTGAGGAGTATATTTTTGCTATGTGAACCTGTGCGACCCTTGGTTTAACTCATACCTTCACGTAATAGCCTAGCAATTTCCCCTTAGGGTTACCAAAACATATATCTGAAAATGGACATTGAGAGTACGCCTTTGGTATCCCCGGTTGATGCCAACGAGACCCAATACTTAGGAAGTATGCGAGACCGATCGAAAGGAGGAATAAGGTTGGAAGGGTGAGCATATTGTTGCGTGTGCTAACATTTGTTCTATGGTGGTTTCATTTTTTACCTTTACAAACACGCATCATCCGTGTGCCATTTTCTAACCATATTTTTATGCAGCCATTCCCAAGAATCATTATACATGTGGTATTATGCTAACCATATTTTTCGTGCAGCCATAACATCTTACTCGTCTGTCATATACATCTTGTGTGCTTGCATTTCATAAAGCATAAATCTTGTGTGTCATGCATCCTAACCACGTTTTTTGTGCAGCCATTTGCATTCTGTATGACATGGGCATTCATATCATCTCATCCCATCTAAAAGGAAGGATGTTCTAAGTATTCCTTTAACGGCATTTCATTTCATGACATATCGGGAGTCCTCAAGTTTACCCCGTGTTGGCCTGTGCATCGGATTACACTTGGCCATTTCATTACATCATTGCACCATTAGAGGACCACAACAGTCTTAGGTTTGTGTTCGTATGGCAGATCACACAACACCATCACACGATATCATGTCCGTTCATCATGGTGTCATGGTGACACTAAAGTCTTAATTGTGTGTCACGATCCACATCGGATTGTTTCATAACATTGATGAATCATTTGAGGTACTCCATGAGGGCTGAACTAGAATTAATAATAGGTTGTTTCATAACTTGTTTAATCATGCAAGGTGTTCCACGAACACCGAAATGCTATCTATGTCTCGAGTTACACGCGATTTGTTAGTGACAACACTTCATCCATGATGCCATAAAAGCATCGAACCTCTGTCTATGGAACGGCTCCCATATGACCATCTCATATCATTTCATTGACCCTTAAAGCATCAAACCTTTATCCATGTGTCCGTACACACTTGACCATTTCACGACATCCGCTAGGTGCCCCGAAGGTGCTGAATTTCTGTCTGTGTACTGGCCCACACATGACATTTTTGCATTTTTTTGCATTACATGGGGAACAGAGCAGGGTGGCTCTGATACCTAGAGCCGCACGGCTCTGTTCTACAAGGACAAATTCCCGATTCGTCCCGATCAACCGAAAATAGTTCGTTTTCCATTTTGTACATTCTGTTGTGATCAATTTTGGCCCAAATTCATCTGTACGTTATAAAAATTTTGGTTTTTGGATTTCTGTACGTACGGATATTCGAGTTTTTGGCTTTTTCGGGGTTTTATTTTTTGAGTTTCGGGGTTATTTTATCCGAACGGGATCTATAGTCCAGCATTAGAGGACCTCCGAACCCTATAAAATCCCAAAAAAATATTGAAAACGTGCAAAGTGGTATTTTCAAAAAAAAAAATAAGAAAACCAATTTTTCGGTTCTAGAAATTATAGCCGCATGGCTATAACTACAGCCGTACGACTGTAATTTCTGGAATACAACAGAGCCGCGAAATGACCAGTACGGACGTCGTCGCGCAGTGCTATTTTCGGATTCAAATTATTTTTGGTATGTTTATTGCTTTTTGGACCCTAGATGGATGTTGGAATTAGGAAACCCACACGAACTGAACCCTGGATTCCGAGATAATAGACCGACAAAAAATGGAAATTTGCATGTAACCGGGTCAATTGTTTTCCAAAAAAATGATTTTTCAGCACAAAAATTACAGGGCGTTTCAAAACTGTTTTCCAGGTCTAACCGGTTCGACCGGTCGAGTCGACCCGATTACCCCCCTAAGTGCATGCCCCCGTTTCCTAAATTCCCAATTCTGTCCAATTTGAGTCCTATCTGTGTGTGCAATATAAATTGTGCTAACCGTCTAATTTGCAGCATTTATCTTTCTTTTATTTTCATTTTTATGTAATTGTTAGATTTCGTGTATTTTTAGGCGGTTGTAATTTTTAGATCCTCGTGTACTTAGGCGATTGTAATGTGAGGACGAGGGATTTAATCTTTTATTCGATTGGGTTGTATAATCGGTCTCTACTATTTTCTTGTATATTTTGGATGAATGCTTTATTTTTCTGCAATTTATTTTCTGCATTTTGCTTTAGCATCGGCTGATTAAAATAAACAAAATGGGGTCAGAGAAAGATAATAAAGCGAATTAAATATGGTAATATAAACTGTAAAGAAAGCAAGCTAGAGGTTAAAGTAAGTCACTTGCCTGAACCCTAAATCTCTGGATTAGGTACAGTAGCCTGCCCTTGGTAGGGAGCCATACTGGAATTTCCCGGATCAGCTGATCCGGGTGTCGACTCTGTCATTGATCTTGGAATTTAAGTTACGAGGTCTTCAAGTTAAAACGGGAAAATGTTTTCTACAAAGGAATTTCCAAATCAAATCAATGATTTTCCTAACTCAAGATAAACAAAACCCATTTTTCCAAACAAAAATCAAAATGAATGAAAACGTTTTCCTGGGTTCGCTTCGCTGCGTTCCTTTTCCCTTCTTTTTCGAAAAAGGTCGTCTGCTCACAGCAGCTCTAAGGCTACTTCAGTGGGGTCCAATGCTATGACTGTTGGGATTCGTCATTGGAAAAATAACGTGGCGTAGTGGAAAATACACCGTTTAAAATTTCCTAGAATCCACCTATTGTGTCCAATTACCATTGATTAGAATAAAAACAATTTAAATCAAGAGAGATTAACTCACCGGATTCGTCTCTTCTAGAGACTGCTGCAAAATCGTTTCTTGAAACTGCGATCTCCAAAGTTCGGTGCACGACCAACGATTGAGCGGGAACCGGTGCTAGCCAAAGACGTGAAGGAATGGATGATTAATGCTGAGATTTTCAGCTGTTTTAGGGCTGCTCTTGGTGGCGGAAATTTCAAGCAATTAATTAGGGTTTTATTCCTTAAGTGTGCCCTTATATAGACACCTTGTCTAATTGGGTTTTAATTAGGTTAATTAAACCCAAGCCCACTAGGATTGTAATTACATAAATAACCTTTAATAAAAAAGTATATACTATGTAATTTAATTCCATTTGGCTAAATTTAATTACCCCTAAATAAAATTAAATTACACTTAAGTAAATACAATACATGTATTTAATTTTTCTACTTAGGAAAATTATTTAATTAATTGTTTACTTTATGTAATTCAATTAATTGATAAATTAATTAATTACATTATGTAAACTTATTAATTAAATTAAATTCAACCCAATGTTAATTAATTACCTTGACACTGAATGTCAACTAATTAATTAACGCATTCCTTCCAATGTACAATTTCTATAAGTATCGGCTCAGTTGATCTATGAGCATGATCCTATAGGTCTGTCTTTATGTTGGCAGCAAGCCCAAGACCCACAGACTATAAGTGGGTTCTAGCAAACCGTTACAGCCCCCAATTAAGACAGAGATGCAGCAGTCTTTGGAAGACACTCACCTGGTAGTAATCTCATGGTGTCCTTTGCCTAACGATATCGATATCAATAAACAAGAGGCATGGTGCCTGTCATCATCTTCTGTTGTTTATTATATTTCTTGATCTTGAGTTGACTGATTAATCAAATAAGCACCGACTTACTTGTTGGAAAAGCCCTAGTCCCGAGGCATTGGTCCTTGTGTTTGTATAATACATTTGTACATTAATATGAACTTTATGTATTATACAATTTGTGTCAAGGAAATAAAGGCATTAATCTATTTATCATATGTCTTGTGCTATATTTTAAATAGAGTATCCAATGGACATATCCATATCCATGTTGTCAAGTGTGAGGCACTTGGCAGTAAGACTGTGGATTGGGAAAATGATATGACCATAAAGTCATCCGTAGTCTGTTCCAATCATGGGAATGAATGGAACCAAAGACTATCATTAGCCTGGTTGTATGGCAGTGTCTTACGGTCATAGAAAGTGGAATGTCAACCAGGTTAATGGGTACATGCAAAAAGGGCATGGTACTGGATCGATCCACTTAATGGGAATCTACATGGTATAGTATCACAAATGATTCTCATGTAGTACTTGTATAAGTCCTTCGACCGGACCATATGATGGTGCTGCATTTGAGGTGGCACACTTTGGTGTACGCCTAACGGGCCTGTAAAAGAGTGCCAAGTACGAGTACGATCGGGTGTGTTAGTGAGTATGGCAGTACTATGGATATGCAGAAGGGAATGTCACTTAGTGATTCACTGAAATGATATCATCGGCCTCTTGAAGAATGATACTGATAAGTGTGTGGCCACACCCAAAAAGATTGGATCTTGTTTGTGAGCATCAGTTCATTCGGGATCAAGCAAATGTCTGGACAGAATAGAGGGTGATACTTCCATGCCTCTGTGTTGGACACCGATATCAATGACATGGGATGCACAAGTTCAAACTACTAGGCTACGGTGACAGTTTGACTGCTATCTCCGTCTTAATTGGGGGCTGCAATGGCTTGCTAGAGCCCGCCTGCAGTCTGTGGGTATTAGCTCACTGCCAACATAAAGATGGGCCCATCGGATCATACACATTGAACGTCTGGCCTTTAACTAGTCGGATTATGTGTGTACTTGGAGTATACACATGGAAGAGAGAGAGATCATTTAATTATATTATATGGATCAATTAGATTGATCAAAGTAATATAATTAATGTTTATTTTGGCCTTCTCTTAATTAATTCTTTGAATTAATTTATGGGATCATTTTCTAGGTGGAATTATTATTACATGTATAGGTTTACATGTATTTCATTTTATGTGTGTCTAATTTAATCCCTTGATTAAATTAATAAAGCAAATTTATTTTAATTTAAATGTATGTAATATATATTATATGATATAATATATATATATATACATATTATATTAAAGTTGCTTTTGATATTAATTAAATTAAGGGAATTAAAATTGGGCTTAAGACTTAAATGAAAATTCCCACATGATGTGGGATTGTGTTGGCCGAAATGTTGGCATCCTTTGGGAAATAATTGATGAGTCATTTTGTTAAGAATGGATGCAACATTTTTTTTAATATGGTGAGTCATCTATTTGACTTAAAGGAAGAGAAGTTGGACTTGTCTACCTTGTGGCACCAATTAGAAAGATGGTGAGTCATTCTTGGACAAAGATGGCAGCATTTGAATTCCATTCTTGGCCGTGTATATTTTTCTAGAAAAGAAATAATTTGCCCACCTTGATGCCTTATTTCTTTTGGTAAGAAATTAGAAGCCCAACTTGAGATATATGGTATTTTGCTTTTGGAAAGTAAATAGGACAGCCATATTATTCACCTTGGGCCGTCCCTCTCTCCCTCTCTTCATGGAAAATCCGAGCTGCTAGCACGGGTTGGGTCCGAGAGCCGTTCGTGTACGTGATGTTGGAGGGAGTCGGCTTCGATTCCTACAGTCCGCATCCGTCTCCATGAGTGACTTTGAGGTGAGTTTTTCAAACTTCCTTCTTTATGCTTTATGTTTTTGATTTCCACATCTTAAGCTCCTGGGCCGGATTCGAGGAAATCGATGCGTATTTCCGTTTTTATCGGTCGGTTTCCCATGATGAATCCCAATAGTAGTATCAGAGCGGGCTTTTGATCCGTGGTAATCTTTAACTTGGTGAATCCCGTGTTTTAAAATTGGAAACTTTTGTGGACGGGATTTATTTTTGGTTTTGTGGTTTGGTGATTTTTCCCCTTGGATTTTACTTATGGAATATTATTTGCATATGGTTTATGCTTTATTTAATTTTCTATTTGTGAATTGTTTATGGAAATTTATTTTTTTTTTTTTTTGCATATAAGTTTATGCTAGATTTATTTTTCCATTGCATGATTTTATTTCTTGGTGATTTAATTTCATGTTGCTATTTTTTTGGGGAAAAATCACAGATCATTTCGGGTCGAAACGGGGACAGCAGCCACTGCCTGCGGTGCTGGGCGCCACAGGCAGCAGCTGCTGCATGCCAGCAGCAGGGCTTCTGCGCTCTAGCAGCTGCTGCACGCCAGCAGCAGGGCTTCTGCGCTCCAGCAGCTGCTGCACGCCAGCAGCAGCGCCGCGGCTGCCTTGCACGGCGGGCCGGGCCCGAATTTGGATTTCACGGGATTTGTTTTGGGCCGGGCCGGGTTTTAAAATTTTAATTAATTTTAAATATTATGCGTGTTTAAATTTTGGTAATTTTTATGCGCGTGGGGTTTTAAAGTTTTAATTGGTTTTAAAATTGTGCGTGTTTACATTTTGGAAATTTTATGCGCATGTTTTATGAATGAATTTTATTTTTTGTTCATGCGATATTAATTTTGGAAAAATTAATACGGTTAATTGAAATTGGTTCGGATTTTCTTGGAACGATTACCCGGACTGCTAATTTTGGAATTCATGCTTTCCCAATTGGATTGGGAGCAATTTTGCACGGGTTTAGAACCATGATCGGCCAAAATTTGGCGATTTCAAAATAATGGCTATGGACATAATTGAAATGGGATTAATTCATGCATTTAACATGGTTATAAATTGTATGTATTGGTTTACATGTATGTATGATTAAATGCTTGAATGGATGTTTTGGGCCTTATTTATTTGGGTTGTAATATTCTTTTGGTAAATACGGTCTGCATGCCGTTTTCTTTTATGTCATTTTATTTTATTTGTTTATTATGAAATTATGTAAAGAAGAAGCCGATTGGATTGGCGTGCTAGAAGGATGAGGATGCGACCCACCTGATGTTCTTCTAGTATAGGTTTACTAGAATTATATTAGGCTGTAAATTTTGGCCCATAGCACTCCATTTTTATTTAATTATGCTTTATTTATTTTCATGTAAAAATGTATGTACTAACCCAATTTCACCCGCCTATGCATCTAAGCCGTTATTAATTGAATCTAATAACCAAAAGGTAATTACTAAGTCTCTTAAAAGTGCTTCCCTCATTCATAACCTACTCGAAGTGGGGATAGGCCAGCTGTAGACCAACCCTCGTTGGATGCACTGGAGTATCATCATTCTGTAATGGGTTGGAGTATTGGTTACTCTAACACTTGGATGGAAGTTTTAACTTAGCGTGGGTAGTAGGATGTTCCTAGCCCTAAGCACAGATGGGTAAGTGCCAACAGACCCATCAAACCAAGAGTCCCTAGGATGGGATTGGACGGCGTTCCAACCTAAAAATTGGGGTATAGTTGTTCCAGGCCCTCGTCTGGCTATATCTTGATATAATATGGATCTCGGCCCATGAGCCCAACAACTCGAGTTAATTAATGACACGATTCATTATTAATTATAATATGGGAAGAACAAGTTAAGTCCTTTATTAACACTCGTAATTTTTTTCTGTGTAGAAACCAATGGCTACGTATGATACTTTATCACTGCGATCTTTCTTGGAATGGGACAAGCTCTCTGGCCCTAACTTTTGGGACTGGTCTATGAACTTAAGGAAAGTTCTAAGACAAGAGTCTAAAGAGTATGTGCTCGAAAAGCCTGTACCGGCTATGCCAACGGGAAGTAATCCACCGGCTGCCCAGCTAGAGGAATACTTGGCACATGTAAAAGATAACCGGGATGTGACATGCCTGATGTTGGCTAGTATGGTTCCTGAATTGCAAAAGCAGTTCATGGATCATCAGGCCTTTGCTATCATGACAACTCTTAAGAGATGTTTTATAAGCAAGCTTATCAGGAAATGTACCTGATCAATAAGGCATTCCACAGCTGTAAGATGGGGGCCCGGACATTGGTAAGTGCACATGATCTCAAGATGAAGGGCTATCTGGATCATTTAGCCCATCTCGGAACACCTGTCTCACGGGGGCTGGCGGTTAGCACGATCCTGGCTTCTTTACCGGATTCTTATGATCAATTCATCCAAAACTTTTACAAGCAAGGGATGGACCGTATTATTAGTGAGTTGCATTGGATGCTTCAGCTCGCTGAACTGTCGCTCAAGAAGACTCTGCCGGTACTTAAGGTTAACAAGGGGAAACCTCCTCTTGCTAAAGGCAAGGCAAAGGCCAAGGCCAAGGCTAAGGAAGCCTAGGCTAAAAAGTCTAAAGCCTAGCCCAAGGCCCGTTCCAAGGATGTCTGCTTCAGTTGTAAGCAGGCTGGACATTGGAAAAGATCATGTCCCAAGCTTTTGGGAGAGAAAAGGAAGATGCAGGGCGTGTCTTCATCAGGTATATATGTCATAGACATTAACCTCTGTTTCAACATCTTATGTATTGGATACTAGATGTGGTTCTCACATTTGTTGTAATGTGCAGGGACTTAAGAACAGGAGATCACTGGGATCGGGACAAGTGGACTTGCGGATCAGAAATGGAGCAAGGGTTGCTGCCATAGAGATTAGCAGGACCAGCTTATGATGCCTAGTAAATTAGTTTTGCTACTGAAACTATGTTATTTTGTACCTGTTTTGTACAGGAATATTATTTCTGTTTCAGTTTTGGATATTTCTGGATGTACATTTACTATTGGTAATAGTAAAAAGGGTTTATCTAGAAAAGAATTATTTTATGGAGTAGCTCTGTTAAATAGTGTCTTTTATATCCTGGATTTAAATGAAACTAATCATGTCTATAATATACATACTTAAAGGGTTAAGCCTAATGAACTTAATCCGGTTTACCTTTGGCATTGTCATTTAGGCCACATAAACAAGAAGCGCATGGCTAGGCTTCACATAGCTTGAATCCTAGGATCATTTGACATGGAGTCACTTGATTAATGCGAGTCTTGTTTATAAGGTAAAATGACTAAAGAACTTTTAGCAAGGAGGCTGAAAGGGCCGCTAGCATATTGGACCTAATGCATTGAGATGTATATGGACCGACAAGCATAGCAACCAGGGGTGAACATCTTTACTTCGTCTCCTTCACAAATGATTTTAGCAGATATGGCTATGCCTATCTGAAGAAATATTAGTTTGAGACCCTTGATAGGTTCGAGGGTTTTAGGAACGAAGTACAAAAACAACTAGGCAGAAATATCATAGCCATTCGGTCGGATCGAGATGGTGAGCATATAAACCTAGTGTATGACTCATTTTGAGTAGGCATGGAATAGTTCCATTGCTCACTCCTCCAGGGACACCATAATGGAATGGGGTGTCAAAACGGAGGAATAGGACCCTGTTTGGACATGGTCCGCTCAAACGATGAGTTATGCCTCTCTCCCAATAAGTTGTAAAGGATACGCTCTTGAGACAATGGCTCTCATTTTCAATTATACTCCGCCTAAGGCTTTGGAAAAGACCCCATTTGGAATATGGATGGGCAAGGTGCCTAATGTGTCTTTCTTACGGATTTGGGGTTGTTATGCACAAGTCAAAAAATTGACTGTGAGCAAAACTAAAACCCAAAACCGACTAATGCCTATTTGTGAGCTACCCTAGGGAAACCAACGGGTATTACTTCTACAACCCTGCTGAGAACAAGGTGTTCATGGCACGAAAGGGGGTCCTTCTTGAAAAGGGGTTTATTTCCAAGAAAGACAGTAGGAGCAATATTGAACTCAGGAAAGTTCAAAACTCACAAACTCCTGAAAAGGATAACTCGGAGACCAGGGTGGGGCATCCAAAGGTGGAAGCACCAGCCTAGGTCACACAAGAACCTAGAAGGTCTGGTAGGGATCATCGGGAGCATAGGAAATATGGGTTTCTCTTTACCAATGATTACGCTCATTTTGTCTAGGACAAAAAGGAGCTCAAAACCTACCAGTTGGCTATAGCTAGCCCACCTTTTGTCTTGGAGGCAGATATGCAATCTATGTACGATAATCAGGTTTGGAACCTAGTTGATCCACCTCCGGTTGCTAAGGTAATAGATTGCAAGTGGTGCTATAAGCTATAGGCCGACAATACCTTTAAGGGTGTGTATAAGAGGTTTAGTGGGTGCATAGTAATTCTTCTGGTATTACAAAGGGATGGCATCCTTCTAATTGGAAGCGACATACCAACACTGCAAGGATAAAGTAATGGTTGAGTAAGTGCTTCGCAATGAAGGACTTAGACAATGCTGAGACGATCCTAGGGATCAGGATCTACAGGGTTAGATCCAATCGGCTTCTAGGCCTGAGTCGGGCCAAGTACATAGACATAGTTCTGAAAAGATTCAGCATTGACCATACCAAGAAAGGTTTCTTGCCAATGTGTCATGGGCTGAAACTTAGTAAGAAGTACTGTCCTAAGGCAAGGCAGGATAGGGAGAACATGAAGTTGGTCCTATATGCTTCGGCTATGGGATCAATCATTTACTTCATGCGATGTACAAGACCTGATGTCGCCCATGAAGGTCAGGAAGAGCTGTCAGTTACCAGGTACACTGATGCAAGCTTCCAGACTGACCAAGATCAATACCAGTTGCAGTCTAGGTATGTATTCATGCTAAATGGTGGTACAGTTGTTGGAGAGGCTCCAAGCAAGCGACCATCACGGTTTCTATCACAGGAACTGAGTACATTGCAACGTGTGAAGCAGCTTGGGAAGCTGTGTGGATAATGAAGTTTATCATGGAACTGGGGGTAGTATCTACTATCTAGGAACCGGTTGATATCTTCAGTGACAATGATGGGGCTGTTGCACAAGCTAAGTTCCCTAGTCACACATAAACACGATGCACGTACTTAGGGATTTTCACCTATTGCGAGAAATTGCTGAGGGGGTGACATCTCATTACAAAGAGTGGACACCAAGGACAATGTCGGAGATCTTTTGACCAACATGCTTGGCTATGCCTATGCACAAAGGTTGTACTAGATCTATAGGGATTAGACCCATGCCTAGTAGGTACTAGTGCAAGTGGGAGATTGTTGGAAATGCCCTAGTCCCGAGGCATTGGTCCTTGTGTTTGTATAATACATTTGTACATTAATATGAACTTTATGTATTATACAATTTGTGTCAAGGAAATAAAGGCATTAATCTATTTATTATATGTCTTGTGCAATATTTTAAATAGAGTATCCAATGGACATATCCATATCTATGTTGTCAAGTGTGAGGCACTTGGTAGTAAGACTGTGGATAGGGAAAACGATATGACCATAAAGTCATCCGTAGTCTGTTCCAATCATGGGAATGAATGGAACCAAAGACTATCATTAGCCTGGTTGTATGGCGGTGTCTTACAGTCATAGAACATGGAATGTTAACCAGGTTAATGGGTACATGCAAAAAGGACATGGTACTGGATCGATCCACTTAACGGGAATCTACATAGTATAGTATCACAAATGATTCTCGTGTAGTACTTGTATAAGTCCTTCGACCAGACCATATGGTGGTGCTGCAAGTGAGGTGGCACACTTTGGTGTATGCCCAACGGGCCTGTAAAAGGGTGCCAAGTACGGGGTACGTTCGGGTGTGTCAGTGAGCATGGCAGTACTATGGATATGCAGAAGGGAATTTCACTCAGTGATTCATTGAGACGATATCACCGGCCTCTTGAAGAATGCTACTGATAAGTGTGCGGCCGCACCCAAACAAGGTTGGATCTTGTTTGTGAGCATCAGTTCATTCGGGATCAAGTAAATGTCCGGACACAATAGAGGGTGATACTTCCATGCCTCTGTGTTGGACACCGATATCAATGACATGGGATGTACAAGTTCAAACTACTAGGCTACGGTGATAGTTTCACTGCTATCTCCGTCCTAATTGGGGGTTACAGTCGCTTGCTAGAGCCCGCCTACAGTCTGTGGGCATTAGCTCACTGCCAACATAAAGACGAGCCCATCGGATCGTACACATTGAACGTCTGGACTTTAACTAGTCGGATTATGTGTGTACTTGTAGTATACACATGGAAGAGAGAGAGATCATTTAATTATATTATATGGATCAATTAGATTGATCAAAGTAATATAATTAATATTTATTTCGGCATTCTCTTAATTAATTCTTTGAATTAATTTATGGGATCATTTTCTAGGTGGAAATATTATTACATGTATAGGTTTACATGTATTTCATTTTATGTATGTCTAATTTAATCCCTTGATTAAATTAATAGAGCAAATTAATTTTAATTTAAATGTATGTAATATATATTATATGGTATAATATATATATATATATATACATGTTATATTAAAGTTGCTTTTGATATTAATTAAAATAAGGGAATTAAAATTGGGCTTAAGACTTAAATGAAAATTCCCACATGATGTGGGATTGTGTTGGCCGAAATGTTGGCATCCTTTGGGAAAAAATTGATGAGTCATTTTGTTAAGAATGGATGCATCATTTTTTTTAATATGGTGAGTCATGTATTTGACTTAAAGGAAGAGAAGTTGGACTTGTCTACCTTGTGGCACCAATTAGAAAGATGGTGAGTCATTCTTCGACAAAAGTTGATGATGGCTTATTCATGGTGGACCAATGGAAGAATGGTGAGTCATTGGTTTGACTTATGAGAAAGCAAAATTGGATTTTGTTTTCATAAGTGCATATCTTTTACATTTGGTAGCATTTTAATTCCATTCTTGGCCGTGTATATTTTTCTAGAAAAGAAATAATTTGCCCACCTTGATGCCTTATTTCTTTTGGTAAGAAATTAGAAGCCCAACTTGAGATATATGGTATTTTGCTTTTGGAAAGTAAATAGGACAGCCATATTATTCACCTTGGGCCGTCCCTCTCTCCCTCTCTTCTTGGAAAATCCGAGCCGCTAGCACGGGTTGGGTCCGAGAGCTGTTCGTGTACGTGATGTTGGAGGGTGTCGGCTTCGATTCCTACAGTCTGCATCCCTCTCCAAGAGAGACTTTGAGGTGAGTTTTTCAAACTTCCTTCTATATGCTTTAAGTTTTTGATTTCCATATCTTAAGCTCCTGGGCTGGATTTGAGGAAATCGACGCGTATTTCCGCTTTTATCAGTCGGTTTCCCGTGACGAATCCCAACATTACTTGGGTATGGCCATACACTTATCAGTCCCACTCATCAAGTGGCCAATGATATCATCTTGGTGTTACCCGAGTGGCAATTCCATCACTTCATCATCAATATCAACATGTTCACTGGTCCACCCAATCATGCATGTATTTAGCATCCTTTTATAGACTTGTTAGGTGTATGTCAAAGTGAACTGGATTCCATATTGATATTATAATGAAATCTGGTATGAGGACAATAGAGGCCTACTTAGGAAAGACCTATGACGTGACAACCATGTGGCTTTCTTGTGCGGATCGATCCAGTCCTATGTCAACGACATGTACCTATATTCAAGATTGACTATACAAGTACTATGGCTAGTTAAGAACTGCCATGAAGTCATCGAATTCACAAGTCTGTTGTTCTATTCGTTCCCACGATTAGAATAGACCCGGGATAGGTTTTATGATTATCAATCAATGGATACTCTACTCATATTATAGCACAAGATATAAATGAAATATATTAATTGCCTTTATTAATGTGACACAAATATTGTATTCATACAATGAGTTTTAATGTATAATACAAAATACAAGAATCCAATGCCCTAAGAACTAGGGCACATAAACAATCTTCCACTTGCACTAGTTCCTAGTGGGCATTGCCCTAATTCCTATAGAACTTGTATGACCATCTTGCTGTGTCTGCTGCAGAGCTTTGGTCAATGGATCAGCGACATTATTCTTGGTGTCAACCCTCTGCAATGATATGTCACCTCTGTTCACGATCTCCCAAATGAGGTGAAACTTTCTGAGCACATGATTGGATCATTTGTGTGACCGGGGCTCCTTAGATTGTGCGATGGCCCCGTTGTTGTCACAAAAAAACATCAACTGGGTCTAGGATAGTGGGTACTACTCCCAACTTGGTTATGAATTTCTTGATCCAAACGGCTTCTTTTGGAGCTCCACATGCAGCTATGTACTCAGCTTCAGTTGTAGAGCCAACAATGGTGGCCTGCTTTGAGGACCTCCAACTAATGGCACTGCTATTCAGGACAAAAACATAGCCAGACTGTGATTGGTTCTCATCCTCATCCATCTCAAAGCTTGCATCAGTGTAACCTGACACTACCAGCTCATCTTGACCTCCATACACTAAGAAAGCATCCTTAGTCCGATTAAGGTACTTCATGATTGCCTTGACAGCCTTCCAGTGTTCCTCCCCGGGTTCTACTGGTACCGGCTAGTCATACTTAGTGTAAACGCGACATCAAGCCCCGTACATAACATGGAGTACATGATAGATCTAATAGCATATGCATAAGGGATCTTTTCCATGTTCTCCCGGTCCTTCTTTTTTTAGGAGCATCTTTCTTACTCAACTTCAACCCATGGCACGTAGGCAAGAATCCTTTCTTTGCCTAGTCCATGTTGAATCTTTTCAGAACCTTGTCAATGTACGTGGCCTGACTTAGGCCTAGAAGCTTATTAGATCTATCTCTATAGATCCTGATCCCTAAGATTGTCTCAGCTTCGCCTAAGTCCTTCATTGCGAAGCACCTACTCAACCACTGCTTAACCCCTTGCAGTGTTGGTATGTCACCTCCAATGATAAGGATGTCGTCAACATACAGCACTAGGAAGGTGGAAAAGCTCCCACTAACCATCTTATACGCATAGGGCTCATCAGAATTCTGTGTGAAGCCATATTCCGTAATGGCCTCATTAAATCTCTGACTCCATGACCTCGATGCTTGCTTCAATCCATAGATGGATCTTTGGATAGATAAAACCCTTAGGTTATGCCATGTACACATCCTCGAGTAGCTTTCCATTAAGGAAAACGGTCTTAACATCCATCTTCCATATCTCATAATCATACCATGCAGCTATGGCTGGTAGTATCCTAATGGATTTGAGCATAGCAACTGGTGAAAAGGTTTCATCATAGTTAATTCCTTGAACTTCCCTGAATCCTTTTGCCACCAATCGTCCCTTGAAGGTGTTGTCGGCCATTAACTTGAAACACCACTTGCAACCTATCACCTTAGCACCTGGAGGTGGATCCACCAAGTTCCATACTTGGTTATCGTGCATAGATTGCATCTCAGCCTCCATGGCTTTGCGCCATTGATCTGAGTGTGGGCTTTCAACAGCCTCCTGATAGGTCTTGGGCTCCTGTTGGTCAACGACGATAAGGTCCCCATCACCAGTCATGAGAAAGCCGTACCTCACCGGCTGATGACGTGTCCTACCAGACCTTCTAAGGTCCTGTGCAACTGGTTCTGGTTTCTCAATTTCTTAAGTAGTCTGATCGATTCCCAAAGCATCCTCAGCAATAGCTGCAGGAGTTTGTGAGTCTTGAACTTCTAAAAGTTCAACTTTATTCCCACTGTCTCTCTTGGAAAGGAATTCCTTCTCCAAAAAGACTGCATTTCTAGCTATGAAAACTTTATTTTCTGCCGGATCGTAGAAGTAATAACCCTTAGTTTCCTTAGGGTAACCCACAAATTGGCACTTGACAGATTTGCACTCGAGTTTGCCACTTGTTAATTTCTTAATATGTGCATCATAGCCCTAAATCTTCAAGAATGAAACATTAGGCTTTTGTCCCTTCCATAGTTCATATGGTGTTCCCTCAACTGCCTTGCTTGGTGTATTATTAAGAATGTAAGCCGCTGTCTCTAAAGCATATCCCTAAAAGGAGACTGGGAGTTTAGCTTGACTCATCATCTAGCGAACCATGTCTAGCAAGGTCCTATTTCTCCTTTCTGACACTCCATTCCACTGGGGTGTACCAGGAGGATTAAGTTGGGATACAATCCCACACTCTCTAAAAAACGAGTCAAACTCTTGGCTCAAATATTCACCCCCTTGGTCAGACCGAAGTGCTTTTATTTTCTTGCTAAGTTAGTTTTCTACTTCATTCTTAAAGTCCTTGAACCTTTGGAGAGTCTCAGACTTATGCTTCATCAGATACACGTAACTGTATCTGCTGAAGTCATCCGTGAAGGTGATAAATTACAGAAAATCAGATCTAGCACTAGTGCTCATTAGGCCACATGCATCGGAATGTATTAGCTCTAATAGCTCTGAGGCCCTTTCAGCAGTCTTGCTAAAAGGCACCTTTATCATCTTGCCTCTCAAACAAGATTCGCATGAGTCATAAGAATGGATGTCAAATAACGCTAGCTAAAACTTTAGTCCCGGAAAGTTTCTCCTTCTCCAAGAGTGACCTAAGTGAGAGTGAGTTATTGTTTGTTGCAGCCATTTAAATTGCTTAAGTTAAATGGGATTATCCACATGGAAGAAATCATTGCTTAAGTTAGAAATAAAAGACTTTTAAGCCAATTCAAATTAATAATCAGATTTTAATTTGTTTGTCGGTGATGTTAATTGGCTAACTTGACCAAGATCCATAGCTTATTAATGACTGGCTGAACTAGGGCTTACTAACCAACCATTGATTCGTTTGGTAGGACAACGTATCTAATCCTTCCACGAAGGACTCTTGGTTTGATGGGCTTATTGACACTTTACCCATCTGTGCTTAGGGTCCGCTCTGAGCTAATGCTACCCATGTTGAGTCAAACCACCATTCATATGTTAATCATACCAAGTATCCTAACCCTTGACGGCCCATCGAATACTAAAATGTACCCAGCTAGAGCATGGCTCACATTACAGCATCAATGGGAGGAAGAGGTGTGAATGTGGTAAGCACTTTTAAATGACTCAATATTTTAACTTCTGGATTATAATTAAGTGATACGGCTTAGCATGCATAAACGTGGGTAATAATTTGGTGATCCATACATCCATATTATATGACAAATGCAATAGCATACTTAATTTAAAATAAATGAGATCCTATGGGCCTTTAATTACAACCTAATGAAAAACTAGAAATCCTATCTAATTCTTCATGGGCTAGACTGCAATCCTTTTTGGGCTCCCTGTTGGTGTGCCCTAGTTCTTAGAGTATTGGATTTGTATTTTGTATTATACATTAAGACTTATTGTATGAATACATTATTTGTGTCACATTAATAAAGGCAATTAATCTATTTCATTTATATCTTGTGATATAATATTAGCAGAGTATCCATTGATTGATAATCATAAACCCTATCCCAGGTCTGTTCTAATCGCGGCAACGAATAGAACCACAGACTTGTATATTCGATGACTGTATGGTAGTTCTTAACTAGCCATAGTACTTGTATAGTAAGTCATGAATATAGGTACATGTCATTGACATGGGATTGGATCGATCCGCACAAGAAAGCCATATGGTTGTCATGTCATAGGTCTTTCTTCAGTAGGTCTCTTTTGTCCTCAGACCAGATTTCATGATAATATCGATATGGAATCCGGTTCACTTTGACATATGCCTAACAGGTCTGTAAAAGGATGCTAAATACGGGGATGATTGGGTGGACCAGTGAACATGTTGATATTGATGATGAAGTGATGGAATTGCCACTCGGGTAACACCGAGATGATATCATTGGCCACTTGATGAGTGGGACTGATAAGTGTATGGCCATACCCAAATAAGTTGGTTGCTTATTTGATTAATCAGTCAACTCAAGATCAAGAAATATAATAAACAACAGAAGAGGATGACGGACACCATGCCTCTTGTTTATTCATATCGATATCATTAGGCAAAGGACACTATGAGATTACTACCAAGTGAGTGTCTTCTAAAGACTGCTGCATCACTGTCTTAATTGGGGGCTATAATGGTTTGCTAGAACCCACTTATAGTCTGTGGGCCTTGGGCCTACTGCCAACATAAAGACAGACCCATAGGATCGTGCACATAGATCAATTGAGCTGGAACTTATAGAAATTGTACATTTAATGTACATTGGAAGGAATGCGTTAATTAATTAGTTGACATTCCATGTCAAGGTAATTAATTGACATTGGGTTGAATTTAATTTAATTAATAAGTTTACATAATGTAATTAATTAATTTATCAATTAATTGAATTACATAAAGTAAACAATTAATTAAATAATTTTCCTAAGTAGGAAAATTAAATACATGTATTGTATTAACTTAAGTGTGATTTAATTTTATTTAGGTGTAATTAAATTTAGCCAAATGGAATTAAATTACATAGTATATACTTTTTAATTAAAGCTTATTTATGTAATTATAATCCTAGTGGACTTGGGTTTAATTAACCTAATTAAAACACAATTAGACAAGGTGTCTATATAAGGGCACACTTAAGGAAGAAAAACCTAATTCAACTCTAATTAATTGCTGGAATATTCAGCCACCAATAGCAGCCCCAAAATAGCCGAAAATCCAGCATTAAACCTTCATTCCTTCGCGTCTTCGGCTAGCACCGGTTCCCGCTCAATAGTTGGTCGTGCACCGGACTTTGGAGATCACAGTCTCAATAAACGATTCTGCAGCAGTCTCTATAGGAGACGAATCTGGTGAGTTAAACTCTCTTGATTCAAATTGTTTTGTTCTAATCAATGGTAATTGGACATGGTAGGTGGATTCTAGGAAATTTTAAACGTTGTATTTTCCGCTGCGCCATGTTATTTTTCCAATGACGAATCCCAACAGTGGTATCAGAGCCTAGGTTTTGTCCATTAGATTGATTGGAATTGGTTCTTAAAAGCGTTCTTGAAGAAAGAATGGGTTTCACGTTTGTGGTTTTAGGGTTTTACTTAATTGGTTTTGTTTTGGATAAACCCTAGAATTGTTGGATTGGGGTTTTTTATTATTTTTCCCCAATTGGTTTCCATCTAAAGTTGTTTTGGGTTTTATTTGGATATTTTGATGGATATTTTTTTTAATGATTTAATAAGTTTAAAAAAAATAAATAAATAAAAGGATTTTTGGTGAAGGGAATCGTAAATTTGCGATTCCCTCACCTGCAGCAGGCTGCTGCTGGCCAACGCAAGCATCTGCTAGCCGCAGCAGCTGCTGCTGCTACCGCGGCAGGCTGCCGGGCAACGACACTGCTGCCCCGCTGGGACAACAGCGCCGTGCGCAGGTTTTGGGTCCAGTTTTGGATTTTGCGGGTATTTTTTTTTTTATCCCGGACCCTAATGCAAATTAAATTAAATTTTTTTTAATTAATTTGTATTTAAATTATTCTATTTTGTTGACATGCATATTTAATTTAATTGTTTGCATATTAAATTGAATATGGACTTTGTGAAATTGGCCCAATAAACCGTGACACCGGTTAAAATCAAGAGAGCTAAATTTTAAATTTGTGACAACCCAAATTCAAGTGGGAGCAAAATTGTTAATTTTGCATTTATGGATTTTATCCATTGGGCCTTTATGGGCCTTAGTCACATTTGTTAAAATTGGCGATTTCACCCTAAGTAACTCGGCTTAACATTTATATTTATAATTTGGAATGCCATGATCATGGATCATTTTGGTATGTATGTGCACGACAGGTACTTTGTTTGAAATGTTATGTTGAGTTCTATGGGCCCTGCCAATTTTTTATTTCGATGTAATTTTAGAATAGATTTTATTTTACAAAATTATTGTAATTGCATCAAGTATGGAGGAAGGCCCAGATGGAGCAAGCCCATGGTGGGAGCCCAAGAAGGATTGCAGTCCGGCCCATGAAGAATTAGATAGGATATCTAGTTTTTCATTAGGTTGTAATTAAAGGCCCATAGGATCTCATTTATTTTAAATTAAGTATGCTATTGCATTTGTCATAGAATATGGATGTATGGATCACCAAATTATTACCCGCGTTTTTGCATGCTAAGCCGTATCACTTAATTATAATCCGGAAATTAAAATATTGAGTCGCTTAAAAGTGCTTCCCACATTCACACCTCTTCCTCCTATTGATGCTGCAATGTGCGCCATGCCCTAGTTGGGTATATTGTAGTATTCGGTGGGCCGTCAAGGGTTAAGATACTTGGTATGGTTAACATGTGAATGGTGGTTTGACTCAACATGGGTAGCATTAGCTCAGAGCGGGCCCTAAGCACAGATGGGTAAAGTGTCAATAAGCCCATCAAACCAAGAGTCCTTCGTGGAAGGATTGGATAGGTTGTCCTACCAAACGAATCAATAGTTGGTTAGCGAGCCCTAGTTCAGCCAGTCATTGATAAGTTGTGGATCTTGGTCAAGTCAGCCAATTAACAACACCAACAAACAAATTAAAATCGGATTATTAATTTGAATTGGCTTAAAAGTCCTTTATTTCTAACTCAAAGCAATGATTTCTTCCATGTAGATAATCCCATTTCAGTTAAGCAATTTAAATGGCTGCAACAAAAAAAAAACTCACTCTCACTTAGGTCACTCTTGGAGAAGGAGAAGCTTTCGGGGACTAACTTCTTGGACTGGGCTAGGAACTTACAAATAGTTCTTAGACAAGTGTGTAAGGAGTATGTACTGAATGCTTCTTTACTAGCTGGCCCTCCCGCAGGTCGAGGCATCACCACAGCGATGGTGGAGTAGTATGACCGGCACGTAAGGGATGACCGAGATGTCTCATGCCTCATGCTGGGTACCATGGCTTCTGATCTTCAGAAGCAGTTCATGGACGAGCATGCTTATGAGATGATGGATCAGCTTAAAAAGATGTTCCAAGATCAGGCTCGTCAGGAACATTACCTGACAACTAAGGCACTTTGCACAACTGTGATGGCAGCTGGGACTTCTGTTAGCAGTCATGTGCTAAAGTTGAAGTGGTATATTGATACACTTGCCCGCCTCGGCTCGCCAGTTCTGCAGGACTTGGCAACAGACATTATTCTCGGGTCACTTCCTGAGTCTTACAACCAGTTTATCATGAATTACCATATGCAAGGGTTGGATAAATCGGTTGTTGAGCTGCATGGCATGCTCAAGCTTGCTGAGCAGTCTCTTAAGAAGACTCCTGAAGTATTGCTGGTGAACAAGTACAATACGCCCATTGCTAAGGGAAAGGCCAAATCTAAGGCCAAGGCTAAGGCCCAAAAGGCCAAGGCTAAGGGCAAAAAGGTGGTGGCCCAACCTAAAGCAAGGGTTGCTTCTCCTGACGATGTTTGCCATGAGTGTCATAAGAAGGGGCACTGGAAGAGCTCATGTCCAAAGCTAAGGGAGCAACTGAGGGGAAAAACTGCTGCTTCAGGTATTTATGTTGTTGAGATTAATCTGGCTATTTCTACATCTTGGGTCTTGGACACTGGATGTGGATCTCACATTTGTTCAAATGTGCAGGGTCTAAGAAATAGGAGATTATTAGGATCTGGAGAAGTAGATCTTTGAGTTGGAAATGGTGCTCGGGTTCAGGCCATGGAGATCGGAGATTATTTCTTGGAGATGCCTAGTGGACTTGTTTTGGAACTAAGAAACTGTTATTTTGTACCTGCGATGCATAGGAATATTATTTCCGTTTCTTTGTTGGATATTTCTGGTTTTGTATTCAATATTGGACATGGTAGAATTTCTATGCAATGTGGCAATATTATTTATGGAACAGCATTACTTGAAAATGGCTTATATATCCTTGATCTAAAACGTGAAAGTTCAATCTATAACATAAATACTAAAAGGATTAAACAAAATGAAATTAATCCTACTTACATCTAGCATTGTCGACTTGGCCATATAAATGAGAAGAGCATAGCTAGGCTTCACTCTAGTGGAGTGCTAGGGTCATTTGACATCCAGCCTTATGACATATGCGAATCTTGTTTGAGACGCAAGATGATAAAGGCGCCTTTTAGCAAGACTCCTAAAAGGGCATCAGAGCTATTAGAGCTAATACATTCCGATGCATGTGGCCCAATGAGCATTAGTGCTAGATCTGGTTTTCTGTACTTCATCACCTTCACTGATGACTTCAGTAGATACGGTTACGTGTATCTGATGAAGCATAAGTCTAAGACTCTCCAAAGGTTCAAGGACTTTAAGAATGAAGTAGAAAACCAACTTGGCAAGAAAATAAAAGCACTTCGGTCTGACCGAGGGGGTGAATATTTAAGCCAAGAGTTTGACTCATTTTTGAGAGAGTGTGGGATTATATCCCAACTCACTCCTCCTGGTACACCCCAGTGGAATGGAGTGTCAAAAAGGAGGAATAGGACCTTATTTGACATGGTCCGCTCGATGATGAGTCATGCCACACTCCTTGTCTCCTTTTGGGGATATGCTTTAGAGACAGCTGCTTACATTCTTAATAATACACCAAGCAAGGCAGTTGAGGGAACACCATATGAACTATGGAAAGGCCGAAAGCCCAATGTTTCCTTCTTGAAGATTTGGGGCTGTAATGCACATGTTAAGAAATTGACAAGTGGAAAACTCGAGTCCAAATCTGTCAAGTGCCAGTTTGTGGGTTACCGTAAGGAAACTAAGGGTTATTACTTCTACGATCCGGCCGAAAACAAAGTTTTCATAGCCAGAAATGCAGTCTTCTTGGAGAAGGAATTCCTTTCCAAGAGAGACAGTGGGAGTAATGTTGAACTTTCAAAAGTTCAAGACTCACAAACTCCTGCAGCTACTGCTGAGGATGCTTTGGGAACCAATCTGACTACTCAAGAAATTGAGGAACTAGAAACGGTTGCACAGGACCTTAGAAAGTCTGGTAGGACATGTCATCAGCCAGAGAGGTATGGCTTTCTCGTGACTGATGATGGGGACCATATGGTCATTGACCAAGAAGAGCCCAAGACCTATTAGGAGGCTGTTGAAAGCCCACACTCAGATCAATGGTGCAAAGCCATGGAGGTGTTTCAAGTTAAAGGCCGACAACACCTTCAAGGGGCGATTGGTGGCAAAAGGATTCAGGCAAGTTCAAGGAATTGACTATGATAAAACCTTTTCACCAGTTGCTATGCTCAAATCCATTAGGATACTACTAGCCATAGCTGCATGGTACGATTATGAGATATGGCAGATGGATGTTAAGACCGCTTTCCTTAATGGAAAGCTACTCGAGGATGTGTACATGGCACAACCTAGTATGCAAGCTTCAAAGATCTATTTATGGATTGAAGCACGCATCGAGGTCATGGAATCAGAGATTCAATGAGGCCATTATAGAATATGGCTTCACATAGAATTCTGATGAGCCCTGTGTGTATAAGATGGTTAGGGGAGCGTTTCCACCTTCCTAGTGCTGTATGTTGACGACATCCTTATCATTGGAGGTGACATACCAACACTGCAAGGAGTTAAGCAGTGGTTGAGTAGGTGCTTTGCAATGGAGGACTTAGGCGAAGCTGTGACGATCTTAGGGATCAGGATCTACAGAGATAGATCCAATCAGCTTCTAGGCCTAAGTCAGGCCACGTACATTGACAAGGTTCTAAAAAGATTCAGCATGGACAAGGCAAAGAAAGGATTCTTGCCTATGCGCCATAGGTTGAAGCTGAGTAAGAAAGATGGTCCTAAAACAAAGAAGGACCGGGAGAACATGAAAAAGATCCTTTATGCATCTGCTATTGGATCTATCATGTACTCCATGTTATATACGAGGCCTGATGTCGCGTTTGCACTAAGTATGACCAGCTGGTACCAGTCGGACCCCGGGGAGGAACACTGGAAGGTTGTCAAGGCAATCCTAAAGTACCTTAATCGGACTAAGGATGCTTTCTTAGTGTATGGAGGTCAAGATGAGCTGGTAGTGTCAGGTTACACTGATGTAAGCTTTGAGACCGATAAGGATGAGAACCAGTCACAGTTTGGTTATGTTTTTCTCCTGAATGGTGGTGCCATTAGTTGGAGGTCCTCAAAGCAGGCCACCATTGCTGACTCTACAACGGAAGCTGAGTACATAGCTGCGTGCGAAGCTGCAAAGGAAGCTGTTTGGATCAAGAAATTCATAACCGAGTTGGGAGTAGTACCTACTATCCTAGACCCAGTTGATGTTTTTTGTGACAACAACGGGGCCATCGCACAAGCTAAGGAGCCCCGGTCACACAAGAGATCCAAACATGTGCTCAGAAAGTTTCACCTCATTCGGGAGATCGTGAACAGAGGTGACATATCATTGCAAAGGGTTGACACCAAGAATAATGTTGCTGATCCATTGACCAAAGCGTTGCCGCAGACACAACACGACGGTCATACCAGATCTATAGGAATTAGGGCAATGCCCACTTGGAACTGGTGCAAGTGGGAGATTGTTGGTGTGCCCTAGTTCTTAGGGCATTGGATTCTTGTATTTTGTATTATACATTAAGACTCATTATATGAATACATTATTTGTGTCACATTAATAAAGGCAATTAATCTATTTCATTTATATCTTGTGCTATAATATGAGTAGAGTATCCATTGATTGATAATCATAAAACCTATCCCAGGTCTGTTCTAATCGTGGGAACGAATAGAACCACAAACTTGTATATTCGATGACTGTATGGTAGTTCTTAACTAGCCATAGTACTTGTATAGTCAGTCATGAATATAGGTACATGTAGTTGACATGGGACTGGATCGATCCGCACAAGAAAGCCACATGGTTGTCACGTCATAGGTCTTTCTTGAGTAGGTCTCTTTTGTCCTCAGACCAGATTTCATGATAATATCGATATGGAATCTGGTTCACTTTGACATACGCCTAAAAGGTCTGTAAAAGGATGCTAAATACGGGGATGATTGGGTGGACCGGTGAACATGTTGATATTGATGATGAAGTGATGGAATTGCCACTCTGGTAACACCGAGATGATATCATTGGCCACTTGACGAGTGGACTGATAAGTGTATGGCCATACCCAAATAAGTTGGTTGCTTATTTGATTAATTAGTCAACTCAAGATCAAGAAATATAAGAAACAACAGAAGAGGATGATGGACACCATGCCTCTTGTTTATTCATATCGATGTCGTTAGGCAAAGGACACTATGAGATTACAACTGGGTGAGTGTCTTCTAAAGACTGCTGCATCTCTGTCTTAATTGGGGGCTATAATGGTTTGCTAGAACCCACTTATAGTCTGTGGGCCTTGGGCCTACTGCCAACATAAAGACAGACCCATAGGATCGTGCACATAGATCAATTGAGTTGGAACTTATAGAAATTGTACATGTAATGTACATTGGAAGGAATGCGTTAATTAATTAGTTGATATTCTGTGTCAAGGTAATTAATTGACATTTGGTTGAATTTAATTTAATTAATTAGTTTACATGATGTAATTAATTAATTTATCAATTAATTGAATTACATAAAGTAAACAATTAATTAAATAATTTTCCTAAGTAGGAAAATTAAATACATGTATTGTATTAACTTAAGTGTGATTTAATTTTATTTAGGTGTAATTAAATTTAGCCAAATGGAATTAAATTACATAGTATATACTTTTTAATTAAAGTTTATTTATGTAAATATAATCCTAGTGGGCTTGGGTTTAATTAATCTAATTAAAACCCAATTAGACAAGGTGTCTATATAAGGGCACACTTAAGGATGAAAAACCTAATTCAACTCTAATTAATTGCTGGAAATTTCAGCCACCAATAGCAGCCCGAAAATAGACGAAAATCCCATCATTAAACCTCCATTCCTTCGCGTCTTCGGCTAGCACCAGTTCCCTCTCAATAGTTGGTCATGCATCGGACTTTGGAGATCGCAGTTTCAAGAAACGATTCTGCAGCAGTCTCTAGAGGAGACGAATCTGGTGAGTTTTAAACTCTCTCGATTCAAATTGTTTTATTCTAATCAATGGTAATTGGACACGATAGGTGGATTCTAAGAAATTTTAAGCGGTGTATTTTCTGCTGCGCCACGTTATTTTTCCAATGACGAATTCCAACACTCCCACCATGGGCTTGCTCCATCTGGGCCTTCCTCCATACTTGATGCAATTACAATGAATTTATTTTAAAATTACATCAAAATAAAAAATGGCACGCAGGCCATATTTCCCAAAATCAAATTACAACCGATAATAATTTAGGGCCCATAGAACTCAACATCACATTTCAAACAAAGTACCTATCGTGCACATATATACCAGTATGATGCATGATCATGGCATTCCAAATTATAAATATAAATGTTAAGCCGAGTTAGTTATGGTGAAATCGACAATTTTAACAAATGTGACTAAGGCCCATAAAGGCCCAATGGATAATATCCATATATGCAAAATTAACAATTTTGCTCCACTAGAATTTGGATTGTCACAAATTTAAAATTTAGCCCTTCCAATTGTAACTGGTGTCATGGTTTATTGGGCCAATTTCACAAAGTCCATATTCAATTTAATATGCAAACAATTAAATTAAATATGCCTGCCAATAAAATAAGCAATTTCAAAACAAATTAATTTTAAAAAAATTTTATTTAATTTGCATTAGGGCTCGGGATAAAAAAAAAATACCCGTAAAATCCAAAACTGGACCCAAACCCCGTGTGTGGCAGCCTGCACGGCAGCAATAGCCAGCAGCTGCTGGTAATGGCCTGCAGCTGCTACGGCTAGCAAAGATGGAATCGCAATGCAATTCCATCTTTGCCCAAAATTATTATTTTTAGATCATATAATAAAAAAAATTTTCAGCCAAAAAAAATAAAAACAAAAACCCTAAACAATTTTAGATGGAAACTAATTTTGGGAAAATAATCAAAAACCCCAAACAACAATTCTAGGGTTCATCAAAAATCAAAACCAATTGAGAAAGAACCCTAAAATCACAAACTTGAAACCCATTTTTTCTTCAAGATCGCTTTCAAGAACCAATTCCAATCAATCTAATGGACAAAACCAAGGCTTCGATACCACTGTTGGGATTTGTCATTGGAAAAATAACGTGGCGTAGCGGAAAATACACCATTTAAAATTTCCTAGTATCCACCTATCGTGGCCAATTACCATTGATTATAATAAAGATAATTTGAATCAAGAGAGATTAACTCACCAGATTCGTCTCCTCCAGAGACTGCTACAGAATCGTTTCTTGAAACTACGATGTCCAAAGTCCGGTGCCCAACCAAATATTGAGCGGGAACCGGTGCTAGCTGAAGACGCTAAGGAATGGATGATTAATGCTGGGATTTTCGACTGTTTTGGGGCTGCTCTTGGTGGCTGAAATTTCCAGCAATTAATTAGGTTTGAATTAGGGTTTTATTCCTTAAGTGTGCCCTTATATAGATACCTTGTCTAATTGGGTTTTAATTAGGTTAATTAAACCCAAGCCTACTAGGATTATAATTACATAAATAAACTTTAATTAAAAAGTATATACTATGCAATTTAATTCCATTTGGTTAAATTTAATTACCCCTAAATAAAATTAAATCACACTTAAGTAAGTACAATACATGTATTTAATTTTCCTACTTAGGAAAATTATTTAATTAATTGTTTACTTTATGTAATTCAATTAATTGATAAATTAATTAATTACATTATTTAAACTAATTAAATTAAATTCAACCCAATGTTAATTAATTACCTTGATACCGAATGTCAACTAATTAATTAACGCATTCCTTCTAATATACATTATATGTACAATTTCTATAAGTTCCGGCTTAGTTGATCTAAGTGCATGATCCTATGGGTCTGTGTTTATGTTGGTTATAGCAAACCATTACAGCCCCCAATTAAGATAGAGATGCAGCAGTCTTTAGAAGACACTCACCCGGTAGTAATCTCATAGTGTCCTTTGCCTAACGATATCGATATGAATAAACAAGAGGAATGGTGTCTGTCATCCTCTTCTGTTGTTTATTATATTTCTTGATCTTGAGTTAACTGATTAGTCAAATAAGCACCGACATACTTGGGTATGACCATAAACTTATCAGTCCCACTCATCAAGTGGCCAATGATATCATTTCGGTGTTACCCGAGTGGCAATTCCATCACTTCATCATCAATATCAACGTGTTCACTAGTCCACCCAATCATATCCATATTTAGCATCCTTTTACAGACCTGTTAGGCATATGTGAAAGTGAACCGGATTCCATATTGATATTATAATGAAATCTGGTTAGAGGACAAAAGAGACCTACTCAAGAAAGACCTATGACGTGACAACCATGTGGCTTTCTTGTGCGGATCGATCCAGTCCCATGTCAACGACATGTACCTATATTCATGACTGACTATACAAGTACTATGGCTAGTTAAGAACTACCATACAGTCATCGAATTTACAAGTCAGTGGTTCTATTTGTTCCCACGATTAGAACAGACTTGGGATAGGTTTTATGATTATAAATCAATGGATACTCTACTCATATTAGCACAAGATATAAATGAAATAGATTAATTGCCTTTATTAATGTGACACAAATAATGTATTCATACAATGAGTCTTAATGTATAATACAAAATACAAGAATCCAATGCCCTAAGAATTAGGGCACACCAACAAAGACGACTTTGGATTCAGCTCCATTTGAAGTGCAAGAGGCGGGCGTGGCCGCTGTGATCCAAGGAAGGCAGACTCCTTAAAGGATCACTAGTCCGTAGGCTGAGTCAGTAAGCCTGATGTATGCTAAGTGTAGAAAAGCAGGGTTGTTATAGAGTTTGAGGCCATTTTGACCTCCGGCTGAGGCGGATAAAGGCAATTTTTGCTCTTACCATGTGATGACGGTCACCATACAAACGAATGCACCCAGTTGATTTGTCAAGCAGTTGGTTGCTGGTGGAAGGATCGTCGATCCGGCTCTGAAACCTAACATTCAGAATAATCCCTTGCCCAACCTCGGGTGATTCAGATGCGCAGGCTATTGAGGACCATGAGGCTGTAACAAAAGAAGACCCTCCGCATGTGGAGGACGATCGTCATTTTGATGTTTTAGTTAGTTTTACTTTTGTTATCTTTATCATTTATTATGTGAACAATTCAACCTCTTAGTGTTTAATTCAATAGAATTTGGTTTCAATTACTTGTGTGATATTCTTTCGAATGGAAATTTGCATGCATACAAACATTCATTTAATGTATTTAGCATACATGATGCATCAATGCATGAAATGAATCTAAGGACAGATGAAGACTTGAAAAGGATATCCGTCTCGAAAGATCTCACGCCTAAGGAGAGAAAGAAAAAAAAATTCAAAAGTACCATAAAAGCACTTGGAAATCTTTACCTGGCTGTACGGTGTCGTGCCGAGGTGATAGAGAAATTACTAAATACCAAGTTCCAAAGGATTTAAAGATGAAATCAGCCAAGTAGGGGCTCTATAGACTCAAACTACAAAAAGGAGGGTTGTCACAGCATGGGGAATTAACAATGTCAGCAAAGTAAGGCCACTAGCATCGAACGGAAGGCCACTAGCGTCGTAACCATCAACTTCTTCTCAAAGTGGGTGGAAGCGGAGTCATATATGAGTATCATAGTAAAAAAAAAAATTTCATGTCGCGGCCAATGATGGCCTATAATTCCAAGGGGCAATAACACAGTGTTCCAGGATAAAAGGTTAAACATCGTAGACCATCTCCGTATCCCTCACAAGACAATGAAGCGATAGTGGCAGCCAATAATCCTTAGCCTACAGGATGGAAGTTGTTCTACCAGGGGAGACTGAGACCGAGTCGTTAACCCCATCAACCAAAACAAGCCCAGGAGCTATTACGGGTAAAAAAAAAAAAGAAGTCCGATGGATCAAAAACTGAAAAGGCAGTCCATGCAAAATTTGGAACGGAGAGGTGAGAACCATCAGTGGGAAAATCTGCAAAGACCAATTGGTGGCAGGCATGGGTCTAGTCGAGACGGATACCATTACTAATTCTGCCCATAACTTCATTTCATCTTTGATGTGCATTGTGCTAAAACATTATAAATGAGTGAATGAATGAATGCCATTTTCTGTTAGGTTAAATGTCCCAAGTCTGCTTGAAATTGAATTCATATGGATAAGCACATTTTCTGTTTACATGCATCTTACTTCCACCACAAAAAAAAAAGAGTCCGATGGATCAAAAACCAAAGAGGCGGTCCATGCAAAAATTAAGATAGTCCGATAGATTGAAAACCCAAAAGGGCAATCTATGCAAAAATTGGGACACAAAATAAAGTCTGCTGAGTTGAAAACCCGAAGGGGCAATTCAGGCAAAAATAAAGACAATCCGATTGGCCGAAAACCCGAAAGGGCGGCCTATGCAAAAGTTAGGACATAAAAAAATAAAAATTAAAAAATAAAAGTCATACGGTAACATCAAGCTCAGATAATCCTAATCCTCTAAAGACCGGGGCACCTCAAAGTCAGTACCTCACATCCACGTCTCTTGAGGCAAGCAATCAAGTCAATCAGCCAAGCTCTGTAGTGATATCCCACCAGGGACAAACCCATCTGGGCATCCCAATCGCCTGCAGGGCTCTGAAAGTCTGATTCATGACCTCCAGCTCGGTGACCTGCTGATGCAACTGGTCAACCTCTGACCTCAAACGAGTAGACTCACAGCGCTAGATCCCAATTGTCGTGTACAACAAGTGTAAGCGCTGGAATTTTACTCCTAAAAAAAGAGAGAACAATCATACGACTTTAACTACAGTCGTACGACTGTAATCAAACTATAGTCGTATGACTGTAGATTCATGGTAGGTGTGCCAGCCCATACCCTAAAAGCTGAAAAAGGGGGAAAGAAAATGGGGGGAGGGCAGACAGAAGAAAAAAAAAAGAGAGAAAGGAGAGAGGGAGAGCCTTAGGAGATCTCAGAAAATAAAAGAGAGAAAGAAGAAAAGAAACAAGGAAAAGGAAGAACTCATCTTCAAGGATCCCTCAGCATTTGGAGATTTTGGATCCAAAATTCCCAACCCTAACTCAAGGAGAAAAGTGCAGATTTTAGTGGATTGGAGCAACGCCAGGGGTCAATCCTACGCTGGACGCACGCCAAAAAGGTTACCACTCTTTATCCTTTCTGTTTTTCCAGCTTTCTGGGTGATTGGTGTGGTTTTGTGCCATTTTTGTTCTTTTTTTCCGCGTTTCTGTTTCTGAAAATCAAGAACAGTCATGTGACTATTATTGAGTTTGATGAATAGTCGTACGACTGTAGTTACAGTCGTACGAATGTTCTTGATTTCCAAGCGTTTTCTCCCAGTTTGCTTCAAATAAAATTTTGGCAAAATCCTTAGTTTGGACTGCTTACCGTCGCACTGCTGTAGTGCTTTTCCAGAATCAGAATTTCCATTTTTAATCCCTAAAAATTTCCAAAAATCCATAAAACTTTAGAAAACCCCAGAAAATCATCAAAAATGAATTTTGTTGTGTGCATCCACGCCCATAGATTTAATTTCCAGTAAAATTGCATTTAGAACAATGCCACGATGGAAACCCAATTCTCCCGAAAACCGACCCACCTCATATGTAAAAAATGCATGTCAACCAGAAAAATTGTTTTCAAAATGATTTTCTTACAAAACCAAAATACAAGGATGTTTCAAAATGTTTTCCAGGGCTAACCGGGTCGGCTAGCCGAGCCAACCCGATTGTCCCCTAAATGCATGACCCCAATTCCTATATTCCTAATTCTGTCGTACTTAAGTCCTATTTGTGGCGTGCTATATATTGTACTAACCCTCTGTTTTGCAGCTTTTTATTTTTATTTTGATGTATTTAATAGATTAATACATGTATCCTAGGCGATTGTATTTTTCTACATAAATCGTGTATTCTAGGCGCTTGTAAAAGTGAGGCTGAGAGTTTTTATCTTTTATTCGATCGGGTTGTAATAATTTACTCATTTACCATTTACTTTACCTGTATGCGCGCTGTATGTCTATTTATTTCAATAAAATTGACTTCGGAGTTTGAAATACCATTTGAGAACACTGTGCAATATTTATTTTAATTAGACACGAAATAAGGGACTTGTCCGGACCCGAATCTCTAGATATAAGTTTCCCGGTTGAGCTGAGTCGGGTGGCGACTCTTACAATATTCATCGAGACTTAGGTCTCGGTTCTTTTAAGAATTAATTCCATTTCTTCCAAAATGAATTTCCATTTATAAAAACCCCGCGCGAGGGAGGGGCATGCCCGAGATCGTGGCGCCCCTTCTGAGAAGGAGTCTCACGTTCCGTCGAAAACGTCGTCCGCTCATAGTGGCAACTCTGCTGGGGATTTCTTACAAAAGTTTTCTTAAAAACTTAAAAGAATTTGACAAGCCCTGAAAAGTGTCTAATTAAAATAAGGTGGATGATTCTTGATTGGTATTTCATTTTGCATCTTTAGCTAGACATGCTTGCATTAGGTTAAGTATTCCATTTTAGCCTGGTGGATTGTTGAAGTGTCGCCTTTGTTCCTCCTGGTCTTAGGGGCAGAGATACAAAACAACACCCATAGCCTCATACAAACCCCTTCATTCGGACCCTTGAGTGGGGAGAAGTGAGGAGTATATTTTGCTATGGGAACCTTGATTTCTAACTCGACTTGGACCGAACTTATATAGGCAGCCCTAGTTGGATTCCCTAGGATACAAAAATGATTGTGTGAATAAATAAAATTGCGCTTTCATCATCCCCGGTTGATGATCAATGAGAACCCCACCTAGGACTCTGTTAGAATTTTTGAGACCGACCTCGATTGGAGAAATAAGGTTGGAAGAATTCGCTTCGTGTGCTACGTGTTCCACGCCTTTTGACATTTCACTACATACCATAATTAACATTTTCCATGCATATGACATACGATTCACAAAATATTTTTGTGTGATACTAACCCACATTTTTATGCAGCCACTTGCATTTATTCTTGTGTGTAAAAACATTAAATCATCTGTTTGCCATTCATACTAACCATTTCTTTTTCAGCCATAACATTATATTTGTGTGATTAGCATTTTTTCACATAGCATACATAACATCATTATGTGTGTCATGCATCCTAACCACGTTTGTGTGCAGCCATTTGCATCTTGTGTGTCATAAGCATTCATGACATGCCATCAAAATTAAATTAGGGGCATTCCAAGGATGCCCACCACAATCATATCATTCCATCATATATCAGGTATCCTAAAACACCCGTGTCTTCCCAATGCACCGAATTGCATTCGGCCATTCCACCAAATCATTTCATTCAATAGAGACCACAATGGTCCTAGGTATATTTCTGTGTGACAACCCACATGATGCATTTCATGACATCATATCCATTCACTATCAACATTATATAACATTGTGATCCACATCTGGTTACTTCATGACATCACTACATTATTCAAGGCGCTCCCCAAGTGCCGGATTAGTATGCATGTAGGGGCATTTCATAACATCCCAGATCACGAAAGGTGTTCCCCAAACGCCGAGCCTCTGTCCGTGCCCCTGCCACGTGTGACTCTCTTATAACATCATCTTATATCATATGCTCAAAAGCGTCAAAACTCTTTCCAAGGGGTGGTCCCATGCGACCATTTCATGTCATCTCATAAACCTACAAAGCATCAAACTCTGTCCGTGTGTCGGTACACAAGCGACCATTTCACAAAATTCATTAGGTGCCCCAAAGGTGCCGAACTTTTACCCCGTGTAGCGGTCCACACGTGACATTTTTTGCATGGAATTGGGTGCACTTGGAATGTCCAAAATAAAAAAAAAGAAAGAATAAAAAAGGTCACATTCATTATCATCCACATTCATGAAGCATCATCCAAGCATTATCATCCATACCATCCAGCCATGCACTTTTTAACCCTAACAGTCTTTATGTGCATTAAAGCAGAATAAGCTAGGGTGTCCTAGAACAAGATCCCAAACTGCAAGAGCACGTGAGAACGAAAGATCAGTCGAATCAAGCAGTGCAACAGAGTCTAGGGAAGACGTAGCAATGGCTGATCAAACGCCAAACATTGCTAGTGTTCTGAAGGATTTCTTCTGATCCCAATACTTCCGGGATATTCTAAAGGAAGAACTGAGGGCTGTTGTTAGGGAAAGTGGTGAAGCTGGTAAAGGTGGAATTGGGAAAGAAAAAGAAGGGGAGACCTCTCAACATGGGGTTGATGCTTCAGCCAATATAGAAAAGCTGTAGGAAATTGAGGTAGCTATGGAACAGAAACTGAAGGCCAAATACTCTGAGCTGGATGAGATGCTAGCTGAGCTGAAAAAGGGAGCCAACATCAGTTTGGGTTCCAAGCAAGGCATCAATGTGGATGCCATGATAAACAAAGGCATCGAGACATTCCCTGTGGGGTTCCAAGTCCCCAAAATTCCTTCTTACAAAGGGCTCAGATCACCAGAAGCACATCAACCTCTATGCCCGTATAATGCTAACCGCGGGTGCTACCAAATAGCAGTTGGTCAACTTCTTCCCAACAACACTAGAAGAAGGAGTTTTGAACCGGTACAACTCCCTAACAGAGGATGTACAGTCGGACTGCGGAACACTGTCAGCGGCCTTCATCAAATATTATAGCTTCAACACAAAGATCCAGGCGAAGCTATATGACTTGGAAAGGATTAAGCAGATGCTCAATGAACCCTTTGATGAGTATTATCAAAGGTAGATGAACAAGATGATCCCATTGAAGAATCGCCCTGATGAAGATGAGCTGATTCAAAAACTGATTGAAGGCAGTAGGGATGTCTACAGAGACAATATGAAGTTCCATGCTTTCAATGAACTCAGCGAGGTCTACAGCATGGCCATGAAGGTTGAGAGAGATGAAGAAGAAAAAGCAGCCAGTCAAAAGGGTGGCAGAAGCTTCAAGTATGATTTGGGGTATCGATCGACAACTACCATCGGATCAAGCAGTGGATCCGGTTTTAGCTTTACAAACAAAGGTGACCAATCCCCAGAGGATAAACCAGCTGAAGTTGTTGTAGTGTCTCAACAACAAGGAGATCAAGCTAGAGATTCGCAAAATCGAGGCCTATCCCCGTGGACCCTTTCTGTGGCCATGATTTTTGCAAAATGCATGAATGGTGGCCTCTTGAGTTCTCTGAAGCCATTCGAGAAGCCGGCTGAAACAAACAAAAGCAAATTCTATTCCTATCATGTGACAGTAGGGCACCACACGAATGACTGCAAGCAACTACTCAGGGCTATTTGACAACTGATTGCTGACTGGAAAATCATGCAACCACCCTTGAAGCCCAATGTCTAGAGCAATCCCTAGCCCATCTTTGACTAGTCCAATCGAAATGGATGATGCACCAGCAAAAAAAAAACCCTCCATATGTGGAGGACGTTAATTATTTTAATGTATCTGTTTCGCTCTTTATCTTGTTTTGTGAACAATGCAGCCTACAAGGCATTTAATGTTATGTAATTTGATTGCAATTATTTGTGTGATATTTTCTTGGACGGAACACTGTGCATGCATACAGACATTCATTTAATGTCTTCAGCATACATGACACATCATTACGTGAAATGAACCTAAGGATAGATGAGCATCCAAAATGATATCCGTCCTAAAAGACCTCACGACTGATAAGAGAAAGAAAAATTGCAAAATTTCTAAAAGCATGTGAAGACCTTCGCCTGGTCCTATGACGGCACACCTGGAGGTCGACAAAGGATCGTAGGATGCAGAATTACAAAGAATCTGAAAGACAAGTCCAACCAAGCGGAAGTTCCATAGCAAAAAAAAAAAAAAAAAACACAAAAAAAAGCATGCTTTCAATCTCCAAAATAAGAATACATCTGTATGATATGATGTTTCGCACCATATCATCCCCGATAATAGACGCAAGTTCTAGGGCAACAGTGCAACTATTCCAGAATAAAAGAGAGAGGCATCATGCATCGCCATCGTACCACCCGCAAGCCAGTAGGATAGTACAAATAGTTAACAAGCACATCAAAAATCGCAGCCATCAACCTACAAGATCAAAGTGGTCCTATCGAGAAAGACAAAGACCAAGTCATCAACCCCTTCAATCAGGACAGGCTCAGGTTTCTGAAAAAAAAAGAGTCCGATGGATTGAAAATCACGAAAGAAATCCATGTAAAAGTTAGGACAGTAAGGTGAGCACCACCGGTAGGAAAATCCATAAGGACTAGTTGGTGGCAGTCGTGGGTTCGGTCGAGACAGATACCATACTCATCTTGTCCTTGATTTCATTTCATATATCATGTGCACTATGCTAAAACATTATCAATGAATGAATGAATGAGTGCCTTGCTCTGTTTATTTAAATATCCTAAGTTTGCTTGAAATTGAATTCACATCGTGCATCATATATGGCTATAAGCTTGTGAGCTTCAGCAACAGCGATGGAGCAACCAAGTCCTACGTGACTTTCCACAATCAACTCATAATCAGAGGGGCAGCCGAGCAAGTAGGCATGGCGCCGCTTCAATTAATTTCCAGTTATCGTCAACCTATACTGAATTGGAAGTCTTCTTCTAATTCCATGACATCTTAAAAAAAAAAAAAGAGAAAGCTCGCTGAGGTGAAAACCGAAAAGGCATCTCAGGCAAAAATTAGAGCAGCCCGCTAAGCTGAAAACCCATATTGGGCAGTTTAGGCAAAAGTTAGGGCATATGAAAAGCTCGCTAAGGTGAAAACCGAAAAGGAGCCTTAGGCAAAAGTTAGAGCAGCTCGCTGAGTTGAAAAACTCACTTTGGGTGGCTCAGGCAAAATTTAGTGCACTTCCAAAATTCATGAAGCCTAGGGGCAGAGAAGGCAAAATCTCTTCGTCGTTCCCCCAGCAAGAATATTTTATTAATCCCTAATAATATCCTCTACATTATTTCTCAACGACATCGCTACCAAGAATAGCATCACTTTCTCTCCAACAGTCATTGTACTTCCTTATTAGCCATCATATATCCCTGGCAGGATCGCAAGAATTACATTGCACCTAAAATGTTGCTTCTCCAACTATGGACAATCAATCGCACAACACATCTTCCCCAGAAAGAACCTGGAATGTCAAGATTGAGCAAATGGTGCAAAATGCATTTTCTAAAGCTCATTTGCACATGCACATATTGAAACATATACATGCATTCAAATCATACATGCATACACGCATATACATGTCACAACCAACCCAAGCGCAGGTATCCATCATTATCATCGGGCTATTCCAAACTAGGATCACTCTCAAAGCAGAGATGGCACAATGCTGGGGCATTTATTGAGCCTTAAAATATGAGAAGGATCCGCACAAACCCAAATCTAAACATATCAAGTCTCCAAGAGGCAAAACAATCAAGCCGTATTTATCCTTGATCGAAGGGGCAAAAATTTTTGTTTCCAAAATTATCGATCAAGAGATAAATACTCATCCTTGAGCCAACATCAAAACTATCATTCCTAAAGCTATCTCCTTCTTTCAGTCAAGCCAGATTTTGAGCCCTTAAACTCTATTACGTTCAAGCATGGTTACAAATCCTTGAACCCTTCTCTTCACTCAAGCCAGATTTCAAACCCTTGAACACCATTATGTTCAAGCATGGTTACAAATCCTTGAACCCTTCTCTTCACTCAAGCCAGATTTCAAACCCTTGAACTCCTTTATGTTCAAGCATGGTTGCAAATCCTTAAACGTCTTTCTTCATTCAAGCCAGATTTTGAACAATTGAACTCCATTACGTTCAAGCATGACTGCAAATCCTTGAACCCCTTTCTTCATTAAAGCTAGATTTCGAACCCTTGAACTTTATTACATTCAAGCATGGTTGCAAATCCTTGAACCCTTCTCTTCATTCAAGCTAGATTTAGAACCCTTGAACTCCATTACGTTCAAGCATGGTTGCAAATCCATGAACCCCTTTCTTCATTCAAGCCAGATTTTGAACCCTTGAACTCCATTATGTTCAAGCATGATTTCAAATCCTTGAACCTCTTATTTCATTATTTAAAGTCCATCCAATTCCAGGAAAGTTGGAAATCCTCAAAATTTCAGCAGATTTGCCTCGGGTAACCTAGACCCGGTATCGGCTTAGTTCTACATCAAACCCCTCATTTCATCCAAGCTAGATTTCGAATCCTTGAACTTCTTCAAGCATGATTCCCAATCCTTGAAAACCTTCCCAAGCTAGATTTCGAATCTTGAACTTCTTCAAGCATGATTCCCAATCCTTGATAAACACCTCTCCAAGCTAGATTTCAAATCCTTGAACTTCTTCAAGCGTGATTCCCAATCCTTGCAAACCTCCTCAAGCATGATTTTGAATCCTTGAAACCTATTCAAGCCTGATTCTTGATCCTTGAAAATCGCCCAAACTAGATTTGGGATTCTTGAAGATTGATTCAAGCAAGATCCTAAATCATTGAAACCAATTCAAATCCCGTACTCCATTTTCCTTGCCTCGGGTAACATAGACCCAGTATTGGCTTATTTCTTCCTCAGCTTTGCCTCAGGTAACCTAGACCCGGCATCGGCTTATTTCTTCCCCAGTTTTGCCTCGGGTAACCTAGACCCGATATCGGCTTATTTCAACAGTGGGTTCTTTCCTGTGTCTACTGCGCTTTGAGTCGTGTTCTCAAATTCACATCAACTATCCTAGACTAAGATCAGGTGGTGAATTTGATCACGCGAGGGGCAGCTGTAAGCAACAAAATTTTACTCCTCCTCAAAAAGGAGAGAATAGTCATATGACTTTAACTACAGTCGTACGACTGTAGATTCATGGTAGTTGAGCCAGCCCATACCCTAAAAGCTGAAAAAGGGGGAAAGAAAATAGGGGGAGGGTGGATAGAAGAAAAAGAGAGAGAGAGAGAGGAGAGAGGGAGAGCCTTGGGCGATCTTAGAAAATCAAAGAGAGAAAGAAGAAAAGAAACAAGGAAAAGGAAGAACTCATCTTCAAGGATCCCTAAGCATTTGGAGATTTTGGATCCAAAATTCCCAACCCTAACTCAAGGAGAAAAGTGTGGATTTTATTGGATTGGAGCGATGCCAGGGGTTAATCCTGCGGTTGACGCACGCCAAAAAGGTTACCACTCTTTATCCTTTCTATTTTTCCAGCTTTCTAGGTGATTAGTGTGGTTTTGTGCCATTTTGTTCTTTTTTTCTGTGTTTCTATTTCTGGAAATCAAGAACAGTCGTGCGACAATTCTTGAGTTTGATGAACAGTCGTATGACTGTAGTTACAGTCGTATGAATGTTCTTGATTTTCAAGCGTTTTCTCCCAGTTTGCTTCAAATAAAATTTTGGCGAAATCCTGAGTTTGGACTGCTTACAGTCGCACGACTGTAGTGCTTTTCCAGAATCAGAATTTTCATTATTCATCCCCAAAAATTTCCAAAAATCCATAAAAATTTAGAAAACCACAGAAATCATCAAAAATGAATTTTGTTGTGTGCATCCACGACCATAGAATTAATTTCCAGTAAAATTGCATTTAGAACAATGCCACGATGGAGACCCAATTCTCCTAAAAACCGACCCACCTCATATGTAAAAAATGCATGTAAACCGGAAAAATTGTTTTCAAAACGATTTTCTCACAAAACCAAAATACAGGGACGTTTTAAAATGTTTTCCAGGTCTAACCGGGTCGACTAGCCAAGCCAACCCAGTTATCCCCTAAATGCATAACCCCAATTCCTATATTCCAAATTCTATCATACTTAAGTCCTATTTGTGGCGTGCTATATATTGTACTAACCCTCTGTTTTGTAGCTTTTTATTTTTTTTTTGATGTATTTAATAGATTAATACGTGTATCCTAGGCGATTGTATTTTTCTAGATAAATTGTGTATTCTAGGCATTTGTAAAAGTGAGGCTGAGAGTTTTTATCTTTTATTCGATCGGGTTGTAATAATTTACTCATTTACCATTTACTTTACCTGTATGCGCGTTGTATGTTTATTTATTTCAATAAAATTGACTTTAGAGTTTGAAATACCATTTGAGAACATTGGCTAATATTTATTTTAATTAGACACGAAATAAGGGACTTGTCCAGACCCGAATCTCTGGATAGTGTCGCGGCTGTTCGTCCGGTTCAGCAGCATTATAAATTTCTCGGTTAAGCTGAGCCGAGTGGCGACTCTTACAATATTCATCGAGACTTAGGTCTCAATTTTTTTAAGAATTAATTCCATTTTTTCCAAAATGAATTTCCATTTATAAAAACCCTACACGAGGGTGGGGTCTGCCCAAGATCATGGCGCCCCTTCCGAAAGGGAGTCTCGCTTTCTGCCGAAAACGTCGTCTGCTCACAACAATCAAATCCTAAAAAGCACCATAATCATAGGCATATGCATCCAGGACATGCATATACACATACATTCAAAACATACACACACACATGCATACACGCATCAATGTGTACATGCTATCATCATTAGGCTGTCTCGAGCCAAGAGTACTCCGAAAGCGGAAATAACCTGACACTGGGGCATCCTCAAATCCCAAGTAAGAGACTTTTCTCAATTTCAGAATTCATCTTTATGCTAATATAATCCTGAGAAGGGTATTCCTTATCTTTTACAGGTATCCAGGGGAAAAATAATCAAGCCGTATTTATTCTTGGTCGAAGGGACAAAAATTTTTTGTTTCCAAAATCATCGCTCAAGGAATAAATATGCACTCCTGATTCAATTTTGATGGTACGCTCCACCATAGAGAGCCAACTTCAATAATATTACTCCACCAATAGAAAGCTGATTTCAACGGTATCTAGGGACAAGATTTTAGTATATATTCATTCTTGATTGAAAGGGCAAAAATATTTGTTTCCAAAACTATCGATCAAGGAACGAATACGTACCCAAAACAACTTTAAAGCATTAAGAGAGGTAGTCAAGCTTCTCAAATGGCCAAAACACCTTCCCTTTAGTGACACAAGCTTCATAGGAAACACTATTATCCTTTCCTTCAGTGACACAAGCCCCACTAGAAGTGAAGTGTGTTGGGGTGCCCTAGTTCTTAGGGCATTGGATTCTTGTATTTTGCATTATATATTAAGACTCATTGTATGAATATATTATTTGGGTCACATTAAAAAAGGCAATTAATCTATTTCATTTATATCTTGTGCTATAATATGAGTAGAGTATCCATTGATTGATAATCATAAAACCTATCCCAGGTCTGTTCTAATCGCGGGAACGAATAGAACCATAGACTTGTATATTTGATGACTGTTTGGCAGTTCTTAACTAGCCATAGTACTTGTATAGTAAGTCATGAATATAGGTACATGTCACTGACATGGGACTGGATCGATCCACACAAGAAAGCCACATGGTTGTCACGTCATAGCTCTTTCTTGAGTAGGTTTCTTTTGTCCTCAGACTAGATTTCATTATAATATCAATATGGAATCCGGTTCACTTTGACATATGCCTAACAGGTCTGTAAAAGGATGCCAAATACGGGTATGATTGGGTGGACCAGTGAACATGTTGATATTGATGATGAAGTGATGGAATTGCCACTTGGGTAACACCGAGATGATATCATTGGCCACTTGTTGAATAGGACTGATAAGTGTATGGCCATACCCAAGTAAGTCAGTGCTTATTTTATTAATCAGTCAACTCAAGATCAAGAAATATAATAAACAACAGAAGAGGATGATGGACACCATGCCTCTTGTTTATTCATATCGATATCCTTAGGCAAAGGACATTATGAGATTCCTACGGGTTGAGTGTCTTTGATAAACTACTGCATCTCTATCTTAATTGGGGGCTGTAATGGGTTGCTAGAACCCATTTACAGTCTGTGGGCCTTAGGCCTACTGCCAACATAAAGACAGACCCATAGGATCATGCACATAGATCAACTGAGCCGAAACTTATAGAAATTGTACATGTAATGTACATTGGAAGGAATGTGTTAATTAATTAATTGACATTCGGTGTCAAGGTAATTAATTAACATTAGATTGAATTTAATTTAATTAATAAGTTTACATAACGTAATTAATTAATTTATCAATTAATTGAATTACATAAAGTAAACAATTAATTAAATAATTTTCCTAATTAGGAAAATTAAATAAATGCATTGTATTTACTTAAGTGTGATTTAATTTTATTTAGGGGTAATTAAGTTTAGCCAAATGGAATTAAATTACATATTATATACCTTTTAATTAAAGTTTATTTATGTAATTATAATCCTAGTGGGCTTGGGTTTAATTAACCTAATTAAAACCCAATTAGACAAGGTGTCTATATAAGGGCACACTTAAGGAATAAAATTCTAATTCAACCCTAATTAATTGTTGGAAATTTCAGCCACCAAGAGCAGCCCCAAATCAGCTGAGAATCCTAGCATTAATCTTCCATTCCATCGTGTCTTCGGCTAGCACCGGTTCCCGCTCAATAGTTGGTCGTGCACCGGACTTTGGAGATCGCAGTTTCAAGAAACGATTCTGCAGCAGTCTCTAGAAGAGACGAATCCGGTGAGTTAATCTATCTTGATTCAAATTAGTTTTATTCTAATCAATGGTAATTGGACACGATAGGTGGATTCTAGGAAATTTTAAATGGTGTATTGGCCATTGCGCCACGTTATTTTTCCGATGACGAATCCCAACAGTGGTATCAGAGCCTAGGTTTTGTCCATTAGATTGATTAGAATTGGTTCTTGGAAGCATTCTTGAAGAAAGAATGGGTTTTAAGTTTGTGATTTTATAATTTGTACTCAATTGGTTTTGTTTTGGATAAACCCTAGAATTTTGGATTGGGGTTTTTGATTAATTTTCCCCAATTGGTTTCCATATAAAATTGTTGTCTTTAATTGATTATTTATTTTAATGGCTGGATTTTTTCACTTATGACTTAATAAAAAAAATTTAATAATTTGGGCTAGATGGAATCGTAGTTTGCGATTCCATCATCCCATTTGGAGCTGCTGCTTGGCATGCTAGCTAGCAGCATGCCACGCAGTAGCTGGCTCCTGCCGCACAGCGGCTCTGCTGCCCCACCTGGACAGCAGCGCCGCTCGCGGGACTAGGGTCTGAATTTGGATGTTTCGGGTATTTTTTTTATCCCGGACCCTAATACAAATTAAATTAATTTTTTTAATTAATTTGCATTTAAATTATTTATTTTGTTGCCATGCATATTTAATTTAATTGTTTGCATATTAAATTGAATATGGACTTTGTGAAATTGACCCAATAAACCATGACACTGGTTAAAATTGGGAGAGCTAAATTTTAAATTTGTGACAACCCAAATTCAAGTGGGAGCAAAATTGTGAATTTTGCATTTATGGATGTTATCCATGGGCCTTTATGGGCCTTAGTCACATTTGTTAAAATTGGTGATTTCACCATAAGTAACTCGGTTTAACATTTATATTTATAATTTGGAATGCCATGATCATGCATCATATAGTATGTATGTACACGACATGTACTTTGTTTGAAATGTGATGTTGAGTTCTATGGGCCCTAAATTATTATCGGTTGTAATTTAATTTTAGGAAATATGGCCTACGTTGTTGGTGTGCCCTAGTTCTTAGGGCATTGGATTCTTGTATTTTGTATTATACATTAAGAGTCATGTATGAATACATTATTTGTGTCACATTAATAAAGGCAATTAATCTATTTCATTTATATCTTGTGCTATAATATGAGTAGAGTATCCATTGATTGATAATCATAAAACCTATCCCAGGTCAGTTCTAATTGTGGGAACGAATAGAACCACAGACTTGTATATTCGATGACTGTATGGTAGTTCTTCACTAGCCATAGTACTTGTATAGTCAGTCATGAATATAGGCACATGTCATTGACATGGGACTGGATCGATCAGCACAAGAAAGCCACATGGTTGTCATGTCATAGGTCTTTCTTGAGTAAGTCTCTTTTGTCCTCAGACCAGATTTCATTATAATATCAATATGGAATCCGGTTCACTTTGACATATGCCTAACAGGTCTGTAAAAGGATGCTAAATACGGGTATGATTGGGTGGACCGGTGAACATGTTGATATTGATGATGAAGTGATGGAATTGCCACTCGGGTGACACCGAGATGATATCATTGGCCACTTGATGAGTGGGACTGATAAGTGTATGGCCATACCCAAATAAGTTGGTTGCTTATTTGATTAATCAGTCAACTCAAGATCAAGAAATATAATAAACAACAGAAGAGGATGACAGACACCATGTCTCTTGTTTATTCATATCGATATTGTTAGGCAAAGGACACTATGAGATTACTACCGGGTGAGTGTCTTCTAAAGACTGCTGCATCTCTGTCTTAATTGGGGGCTGTAATGGTTTGCTAGAACCCACTTGCAGTCTGTGGGCCTTGGGCCTACTGCCAATATAAAGACAGACCCATAGGATCGTGCACATAGATCAACTGAGCTGGAACTTATAGAAATTCTACATGTAATGTACATTGGAAGGAATGCGTTAATTAATTAGTTGACATTCGGTGTCAAGGTAATTAATTGACATTGGGTTCAATTTAATTTAATTAATAAGTTTACATAATGTAATTAATTAATTTATCAATTAATTGAATTACATAAAGTAAACAATTGATTAAATAATTTTCCTAAGTAGGAAGATTAAATACATGTATTATATTAACTTAAGTGTGATTTAATTTTATTTAGGGGTAATTAAATTTAGCCAATTGGAATTAAATTACATAGTATATACTTTTTAATTAAAGTTTATTTATGTAATTATAATCCTAGTGGGCTTGGGTTTAATTAACCTAATTAAAACCCAACTAGACAAGGTGTCTATATAAGGGCACACTTAAGGGAGAAAAAACCTAATTCAACTCTAATTACTTGCTAGAAATTTCAGCCACCAATAGCAGCCCCAAAACAGCCGAAAATCCCAGCATTAAACCTCCATTCCTTTGCATCTTCGGCTTGCACCGGTTCTCGCTCAATAGTTGGTCGTGCACCAGACTTTGGAGATCGCAGTTTCAAGTAATGATTCTGCAGGAGTCTCTAGAAGAGACGAATCTAGTGAGTTAATCTCTCTTGATTCAATTTGGTTTTATTCTAATCAATGGTAATTGGACACGATAGGTGGATTCTAGGAAATTTTAAACGGTGTATTTTCCGCAGCGCCACGTTATTTTTCCAATGACGAATCCCAACAGTGGTATCAGAGCCTAGGTTTTGTCCATTAGATTGATTGGAATTGGCTTTCGAAAGCGTTCTTGAATAGAGAATGGGTTTCAAGTTTGTGATTTTAGGGTTTTTGCTTAATTTGTTTTGTTTTGGATAAACCCTAGAATTGTTGGATTGGGGTTTTTTATTATTTTTCCCTAATTGTTTTCCATCTAAAATTGTTTTGTATATTAATTATATATATATATATTTTTTGTTGGAAACATTTTTTGTTTATGATTTAAAAAAAAAAAAAAGTTTGGGCAAAAGATGGAATCGTAGAATTGCGATTCCATCTGCTGCCCACAGGGACAGCAGCGCCCCGCACGGGTTTTGGGTCCGGTTTTGGATTTTGCGGGTATTTTTTTTATCCCGGACCCTAATATAAATTAAATTTTTTTTTTTAATTAATTTGTATTCAAATTATTTATTTTGTTGGCATGCATATTTGATTTAATTGTTAGCATATTAAATTGAATATGGACTTTGTGAAATTAGCCCAATAAACCGTGACACCCGTTAAAATTGGGAGAGCTAAATTTTAAATTTGTGACAACCCAAATTCAAGTGAGAGCAAAATTGTTAATTTTGCATTTATGGATGTTATCCATTGGGCCTTTATGGGCCTTAGTCACATTTGTTAAAATTGGCAATTTCACCCTAAGTAACTCGGCTTAACATTTATATTTATAATTTGGAATGCCATGATCATGCATCATATTGGTATGTATGTGCACGACAAGTACTTTGTTTGAAATGTTATGTTGAGTTCTATGGGCCCTAAATTATTATCGGTTGTAATTTAATTTTGGGAAATATGGCCTGCGTGCCATTTTTTCATTTTTTTATTTTGATGTAATTTTAGAATAGATTTTATTTTCAAAATTATTGTAATTGCATCAAGTATGGAGGAAGGCCCAAACGGATCAAGCCCATGGTAGGAGCCCAAGAAGGATTGCAGTCCGACCCATGAAGAATTAGATAGGACATCTAGTTTTTCATTAGGTTGTAATTAAAGGCCCATAGGATCCCATTTATTTTAAATTAAATATGCTATTGCATTTGTCATATAATATGGATGTATGGATCACCAAATTATTACCCGCGTTTATGCATGCTAAGCCGTATCACTTAATTATAATTCTGAAATTAAAATATGGAGTCGCTTAAAAGTGCTTCCCACATTCACACCTCTTCCTCCCATTGATGCTGCAATATGCGCCATGCCCTAGCTGGGTACATGGTAGTATTCGGTGGGCTGTCGAGGGTTAAGATACTTGGTATGGTTAACATGTGAATGGTGGTTTGACTCAACATGGGTAGCATTAGCTCAGAGCGGGCCCTAAGCACAGATGGGTAAAGTGTCAATAAGCCCATCAAACCAAGAGTCCTTCATGGAAGGATTGGACAGGTTGTCCTACCAAACGAATCAATGGTTAGTTAGCGAGCCCTAGTTTGGCCAGTCATTGATAAGTTGTGGATCTTGGTCAAGTCAGCCAATTAACAACACCAACAAACAAATTAAAATCGGATTATTAATTTGAATTGGCTAAAAAGTCCTTTATTTCTAACTCAATCAATGATTTCTTCCATGTAGATAATCCCATTTAGTTAAGCAATTTAAATGGCTGCAACAAACAACAACTCACTCTCACTTAGGTCACTCTTGGAGAAGGAGAAGCTTTCCGGGACTAACTTCTTGGACTGGGCTAGGAACTTACAAATAGTTCTTAGACAAGAGTCTAAGGAGTATGTACTGAATGCTCCTTTACCAGCTGGCCCTTCTGCAGGTCGAGGCATCACCACAGCGATGGTGGAGCAGTACGATCGGCATATGAGGGATTACCGAGATGTCTCGTGCCTCATGCTGGGTACCATGGCTTCTGATCTTTAGAAGTAGTTCATGGACGAGCATGCTTATGAGATGATGGATCAGCTTAAAAAGATGTTCCAAGATCAGGCTTGTCAGGAACGTTACCTGACAACTAAGGCACTTTGCATGACTGTGATGGCAGCTGGGACTTCTGTTAGCACTCATTTGCTAAAGTTGAAGGGGTATATTGATACACTTGCCCGCCTCGGCTCGCCAGTTCCGCAGGAATTGGCAGTAGACATTATTCTTGGGTCACTTCCTGAGTCTTACAACCAGTTTATCATGAATTACCATATGCAAGGGTTGGATAAATCGGTAGTTGAGCTACATGGCATGATCAAGCTTGCTGAGCAGTCTCTTAAAAAGACTCTTGAAGTATTGCTGGTGAACAAGGACAATACATCCATTGCTAAGGGAAAGGCCAAATCTAAGGCCAAGGCTAAGGGCAAAAAGGTAGTGGCCCAACCTAAAGCAAGGGTTGCTTCTCCTGACGATGTCTGCCATGAGTGTCATGAGAAGGGGCACTGGAATAGCTCATGTCCAAGGCTAAGGGAGCAACTGAAGGGCAAAACTGCTGCTTCAGGTATTTATGTTGTTGAGATTAATCTGGCTATTTCTACATCTTGGGTCTTGGACACTGGATGTGGATCTCACATTTGTTCAAATGTGCAGGGTCTAAGAAATAGGAGATTATTATGATCTGGGGAAGTAGATCTTCGAGTAAGAAATGGTGATCGGGTTCAGGCCATGGAGATCGTAGATTATTTCTTGGAGATGCCTAGTGGACTTGTTTTGGAACTAAGAAACTGTCATTTTGTACCTGTGATGCGCAGGAATATTATTTCCGTTTCTTTGTTGGATATTTCTGGTTTTGTATTTAATATTGGACATGGTAGAATTTCTATGCAATGTGGCAATATTATTTATGGAACATCATTTCTTGAAAATGGCATATATATCCTTGATCTAAAACGTGAAAGTTCAATCTATAACATAAATACTAAAAGGATTAAACAAAATGAAATTAATCCTACTTACATCTGGCATTGTCGACTTGGCCATATAAATGAGAAGCGCATAGCTAGGCTTCACTCTAGTGGAGTGCTAGAGTCATTTGACATCCAGTCTTAGGACACATGTGAATCTTGTTTGAGAGGCAAGATGACAAAGGCGCCTTTTAGCAAGACTGCTGAAAGGGCGTCAGAGCTATTGGAGCTAATACATTCCGATGTATGTGGCCCAATGAGCACTAGTGCTAGATCTGGTTTTCTGTACTTTGTCACCTTCACGGATGACTTCAGCAGATACGGTTATGTGTATCTGATGAAGCATAAGTCTGAGACTCTGCAAAGATTCAAGGACTTTAAGAATGAAGTAGAAAACTAACATGGCAAGAAAATAAAAGCACTTCGGTCTGACCGAGGGGGTGAATATTTGAGCCAAGAGTTTGACTCATTTTGAAAGAGTGTGGGATTGTATCCCAACTCACTCCTCCTGGTACACCCCAGTGGAATGGAGTGTCAGAGAGGAGGAATAGGACCTTACTTGACATGGTCCGCTCAATGATGAGTCATGCTACACTCCCTGTCTCCTTTTGGGGATATGCTTTAGAGACAGCTGCTTACATTCTTAATAATACACCAAGCAAGGCAGTTGAGGGAACACTATATGAACTATGGAAAGGCCGAAAGCCCAATGTTTCCTTCTTGAAGATTTGGAGCTGTGATGCACATGTTAAGAAATTGACAAGTGGCAAACTCGAGTCCAAATCTGTCAAGTGCCAGTTTGTGGGTTACCCTAAGGAAACTAAGGGTTATTACTTCTACGATCCAGCCAAAAACAAAGTTTTCATAGCCAGAAATGAGTCTTCTTGGAGAAGGAATCCCTTTCCAAGAGAGACAGTGGGAGTAATGTTGAACTTTCGGAAGTTCAAGACTCACAAACTCCTGCAGCTACTGCTGAGGATGCTTCGGGAACCAATCTAACTACTCAAGAAATTGAGGAACCAGAAACGGTTGCACAGGACCTTAGAAGGTCTGGTAGGACATGTCATCAGCCAGAGAGGTACGGCTTTCTCGTGATTGATGATGGGGACCTTATGGTCGTTGACCAAGAGGAGCCCAAGACCTATCAGGAGGCTGTTGAAAGCCCACACTCAGATCAATGGCGCAAAGCCATGGAGGCTGAGATGCAATCTATGCACGATAACCAAGTATGAAACTTGGTGGATCCACCTCTGGGTGCTAAGGTGATAGGTTGCAAGTGATGTTTCAAGTTAAAGGCCCTGTATGTATAAGATGGTTAGTGGGAGCGTTTCCACCGTCCTAGTACTGTATGTTGATGACATCCTTATCATTGGAAGTGACATACCAACACTGCAAGGGGTTAAGCAGTGGTTGAGTAGGTGCTTCGCAATGAAGGACTTAGGCGAAGCTGAGACGATCTTAGGGATCAGGATCTACAGAGATAGATCCAATCGGCTTCTAGGCCTAAGTCAGGCCACGTACATTGACAAGGTTCTAAAAGGATTCAGCATGGACAAGGCAAAGAAAGGATTCTTGCCTCTGCACCATAGGTTGAGGCTGAGTAAGAAAGATGGTCCTAAAACAAAAAAGGATCGGGAGAACATGGAAAAGATCCCTTATGCATTTGCTATTGGATCTATCATGTACTCCATGTTATGTACGAGGCCTGATGTCGTGTTTGCACTAAGTATGACTAGCCGATACTAGTCGGACCCCGGTGAGGAACACTGGAAGGCAGTCAAGGCAATCTTGAAGTACCTTAACCGGACTAAGGATGCTTTCTTAGTGTATAGAGGTCAAGATGAGCTGGTAGTGTCAGGTTACACTGATGCAAGCTTTGAGACTGATGAGGATGTGAACCAGTCATAGTCTGGTTATGTTTTTCTCCTGAATGGTGGTGCCATTAGTTGGAGGTCCTCAAAGCAGGCCACCATTGCTGACTCTACAATGGAAGCTGAGTACATAGCTGCGTGTGAAGCTCAAAGGAAGCCGTTTGGATCAAGAAAGTCCTAACTGAGTTGGGAGTAGTGCCCACTGTCCTAGACCCAGTTGATGTTTTTGTGACAACAATGGGGCCATCGCACAAGCTAAGGTGCCCCGGTCACACAAGAGATCCAAACATGTACTCAGAAAGTTTCACCTCATTTGGGAGATCGTGAACATAGGTGACATATCATTGCAGAGGGTTGACACCAAGAATAATGTCGCTGATCCATTGACCAAAGCGCTATTGCAGACACAGCACGACGGTCATACCAGATCTATAGGAATTAGGGCAATGCCCACTTGGAACTAGTACAAGTGGGAGATTGTTGGTGTGCCCTAGTTCTTTGGGCATTGGATTCTTGTATTTTGTATTATACATTAAGAGTCATGTATGAATACATTATTTGTGTCACATTAATAAAGGCAATTAATCTATTTCATTTATATCTTGTGCTATAATATGAGTAGAGTATCCATTGATTGATAATCATAAAACCTATCCCAGGTCTGTTCTAATCGTGGGAACGAATATAACCACAGACTTGTATATTCGATGACTATATGGTAGTTCTTAACTAGCCATAGTACTTGTATAGTCAGTCATGAATATAGGTACATGTCCTTGACATGGGACTGGATCGATCCGCACAAGAAAGCCACATGGTTGTCATGTCATAGGTCTTTCTTGAGTAAGTCTCTTTTATCCTCAGACAAGATTTCGTTATAATATCAATATGGAATCCAGTTCACTTTGACATACGCCTAACAGGTCTGTAAAAGGATGCTAAATACGGGTATGATTGAGTGGACCGGTGAACATGTTGATATTGATGATGAAGTGATGGAATTGCCACTCGGGTGACACCGAGATGATATCATTGGCCACTTGATGAGTGGGACTGATAAGTGTATGGCCGTACCCAAATAAGTTGGTTGCTTATTTGATTAATCAGTCAACTCAAGATCAATAAATATAATAAACAACAGAAGAGGATGACATATATCGATATCGTTAGGCAAACGACATTATGAGATTACTACCGGGTGAGTGTCTTCTAAAGACTACTACATCTCTGTCTTAATTGGGGGCCGTAATGGTTTGCTAGAACCCACATACAGTCTGTGGGCCTTGGGCCTACTGCGAACATAAAGACAGACCCATAGGATCGTGCACATAGATCAACTGAGCCGGAACTTATAGAAATTGTACATGTAATGTACATTGGAAGGAATGCGTTAATTAATTAGTTGACATTCGTTGTCAAGGTAATTAATTGACATTGGGTTGAATTTAATTTAATTAATAAGTTTATATAATGTAATTAATTAATTTATCAATTAATTGAATTACATAAAGTAAACAATTGATTAAATAATTTTCCTAAGTAGGAAAATTAAATACATGTACTGTATTAACTTAAGTGTGATTTAATTTTATTTACGGGTAATTAAATTTAGCTAAATGGAATTAAATTACATAGTATATACTTTTTAATTAAAGTTTATTTATGTAATTATAATCCTAGTGGGCTTAGGTTTAATTAACCTTATTAAAACCCAACTAGACAAGGTGTCTATATAAGGGCACACTTAAGGAAGAAAAAACCTAATTCAACTCTAATTAGTTGCTGGAAATTTCAGCCACCAATAGCAGCCCTAAAACAGCCGAAAATCCCAGCATTAAACCTCCATTCCTTCTCATCTTCGGCTAGCACCGGTTCCCGCTCAATAGTTGGTCATGCACCGGACTTTGGAGATCGCAGTTTCAATTAACGATTCTGCAGCAGTCTCTAGAAGAGACGAATCCGGTGAGTTAATCTCTCTTGATTCAATTTGGTTTTCTTCTAATCAATGGTAATTGGACACGATAGGTGGATTCTAGGAAATTTTAAACGGTGTATTTTCCGCTGCGCCACGTTATTTTTCCAATGACAAATCCCAACATGCGTGCCATTTTTTTTATTTTGATATAATTTTAGAATAGATTTTATTTTACAAAATTGTTGTCATTGTATCTAGTATGGAGGAAGGCCCAGATGGAGCAAGCCCATGGTGGGAGCCCAAGAAGGATTGCAGTCCAGCCCTTGAAGAAGTAGATAGGATATCTAGTTTTTCATTAGGTTGTAATTAAAGGCCCATAGGATCTCATTTATTTTAAATTAAGTATGCTATTGCAGTTGTCATATAATATGGATGTATGGTTCATCCCTTGCATGTTGTAGTTCAAGATGAACTAATCGTAAGAATCCGGTAAGGCTATAAGGATTGTGTCCACCACCAACTCCTGAGAGATGGGCAATCTGAGACGGGAAAATGTGTCCAAATAGCCCTTCATCTTGAGCACATGTGCGCTCACAAATGTCCCAGCCCCAATCTTACAGGAGTGGAATGCCTTGTTGGTCAGGTACCTTTCCTGATGAGCTTGCTCTTGAAACATCTCATTAAGAGTTGTTATCGTAACAAAGGCTTGATGGTCCATAAACTGTATTTGTAGTTCGGGGACCTTACAGGCCAACATCAGGCATGTCACATCCCTATTATCCTTGACATGCACCTCGTATTCCTCCAGCTGGGGAGCCGGTGGATTACGTCCTTGAGGAGCAGCCGGTATAGGCCTCTCCAGTACGTACTCTTTAGACTCCTGTCTTAGAACTATTCTCAAGTTCCTAGACCAATCCAAAAAATTAGGACCGGAAAGCTTGTGCCTTTCAAGAATTGATCGCAGTGATAAAGAGTTGTTATTTGCCATTTATAGTTTCTACACAGAAAAACATTTAAGAGTGTTAATAAAGGACTTTACTTTGTTATTCCCATACATAATTAATAATGAACCAAGTTATTAATTAAACCGAGTTGTTGGGCTTATGGGCCGAGATCCATATTTCATTAAGATATAGCCAGACGAGGGCCTGGTACAACTACACCCTAACTATTTAGGTAGGAACTCCATCCAATCCCATCCTAGGCACTCTCGGTTTGATGGGTTTGTTGGTACTTACCCATCTGTGCTTAGGGCTAGGAGAATCCTACTACCTATGGTAAGTCAAAACCTCTATTCAAGTGTTAGAGTATCCCATACCCTAACCCAATACAAAATGATAATACTCCAGTGTATCCTGTGAGGGCATGGTCTACAACTGGCCTATCCCCACACCGAGCTGGTTTTGAATGAGGGAAGCACTTTTAAGCGACTTAGTAATTTCATTTGGTTATTAAATTCATTTAATAATGGCTTGCATACATAAGGCGGGTGAAATTACTGTTATATCATACATTCATACATGCAAAATAAATATAAAGCATAATTAAATAAATAAAATGGACTGCTATGGGCCTATATTACATCCTAATATCATTTTAGTAAACCTATACCAGAATCCAATATCAGGTGGGCCTCCATCTTCTTCCTTCTGGGCTTGCACCTCCACTTGGGCTCACCACTCCATGGGCTTCTTCTTTTACAAATTTTATAATAAGTGAATAAAATAAAATTACATTAAAAAAAGAAAAACGACAACATGTCATATTTACCCAAAAAGAAAATACAACCCACCTCGAATAAGGCCCAATAGCATCCAACCATACAAAATATTTAATCACACATATGCATTCAATACATACAACTCATAAGCATTTTACAATGCATGATTTAAGCCCATTTCAATTATGTCCAAGCCATTATTTTGAAATCACCAATTTTGTCCCACCATGGTTCTAACCCTTGACGGGCTTTGGGCCTCTAGCCCAGGCAGTCCAACTGCTCCCACTGGAATTGGGAAACCATGGGTCCAATTCAGCCATCCAAGTAATTGTGCCAAAATTACCCGAACCAATTTCAATTAATATCACATGAATAAAATTGAATTTCATTCAAGAAACCACACGCATTTAAATTACATAAATTTAAACACACGAATTTTAGAATCAATTAAAATTTCAAAACTGGGCCTCGGGCCCAAAAAACCCACCAAATCCAAAAACATTGGGCCCGGCCCGCTGCGGCTAGAGGCAACAGCAGCAGCGGCCCTGCTGCAGTGTAGTGGCCGCCCAGCGGCCACTGCCCAGCTGCAGTAGGTAGCGGCTGCCGCCGCTGTTTCGGCCGCTGGCGGCGCACCGTGGGAACAGCCAGATTTTTTTTTTAAATAGAAAATAATAATAAAAAAAATATGGCATCCATAACAAGAAATTCACCAAGAATTCCCAAACATACAATTAAATTAAACAAATATAAACCTATATGCAAATTCAATTTCAATTGTATAAAAATCAAATGGGAAAAATCTTAAACCCAAACCAAGAATCCCAATAAAAAATCTCCAATTTTAAAACATGGGATTCAACCAATTTTAATAATTTCCACAGATCAAAAGCCTGCTCTGATACCACTGTAGGGATTTTTCACCGAAAATCACCCGATTAAAGCGGAAGAACGCGATGATTTCCTCAAATCCATGCCCAGGAGCAATTGAGATGGAAATTGGAAAAAAAAAATTTAATAGAAAGAGATAAAGCTCTTACCCATAATATCTCTTTCAGAGATGGATACAGATCGCAAGAATCAACTTAGAAACCCTCCTCGATCACGTACACGAACGCCTAACGAACACCACCCGTGCTAGCGTCGGAAAACACGAATCTTTTGAGAGGGATGCTAGGGAGAATTCGTCTATGCGTGTTTCTACTTTGGCCGAAAATCCTATTGTTATCAAACCCTAGGTGGCCGAAATTCACAAGGGAATTTTGGCCCAAGCAGGCTCCTATTATCTGTGTGGGCTTCCTTCTTTTAATTCAGGCCCAAACCTATTTTAATTAATATGGTTTAAATTAATTTCAAGCCCAACTTTAATTTCCCCATGTATTTAATATATTACGCCAAGTAGAATATTATTTACATTTAAATTAAAATTGGTTTGACCAATTAATTTAATCCATTAAATTAAACTAGATCTTCACAAAAAAAAAAAAATTCATATGTAAACCTATACATATGAATACTTTCACCCTGGAAATAATCTCATAATTAATCCAATTAATTATGAAGAGCCAATTAAATATATTAATTTTATTATTATGATCAATCCAATTGATCTTTATAATATAATTAATATATATACCACTCTCTCCAGAGTGTATACTCCAAGCATACATGTGATTCCTTAAGCCAGTGTTCAGTCGCTCAATGTGTACGATCCCGTGGGCCCATCTTTTTGTTGACAGTGGGCCTGTGGCCCACAGATTGTAGTTGGGCTCTAGCAAGCAACTGCAGCCCCCAATTAAGATGGAGATGGCAGTCTAACTGTAATCATAACCCTATAGTTTGAACTTATACATCCCATGTCATCGATATCAGTGTCCAACACAGAGGCATGGATTGATCACCCTCTTTTGTGTCTGGACATTAACTTGATCCTGAATACACTGAAGCTCATAAACAAGTTCCAACTCATTTGGGTGTGGCCACACTCTTATCAGTCACATTCATCAAGAGGCCGGTGATATCTTCCCAGTGGACTACTGATTGACAATTCCCTTCTGCATATCCATAGCATTGCCATGCTAAGTGACATACCCCGAAAGTACCCATACTTGGCACCCTATTACAAGCCCTTTAGGCATACCCCTAAGTATGCAACCTCACATGCAACCATCATATGGTCCGGTCAAAGGATCCATACAAGTACTACGCGAGAATCACTTGTGATACTATACCATGTGGATTTCTCGTTTAGTGGATCTATCCAGTACCATGCCCTTTTTACATGTACCCATTAACTTGGTTGACATCCCATGTCCAGTGACTGGTAAGACACCACCATACTACCAGGTTAATGATAGTCTCCCATTCCACTCATTCCTATGACTGGAACAGACTACGGATCTATTTATGGTCATATCGTTTACCTTATCCATGGTCTTATTGCCAAGTGCATGACACTGGTCATCATGGATATGGATATGTCCATTGGATACTTCATTTAATATATTGCACAAGATAAATATAATAAATGAATTAATGCCTTTATTAATAACACAAATAAGTATGATACATAAATCCAATGAATGTATGATACAAATACAAGGACCAATGCCTCGAGACTAGGGCATATCCAACACGAACTAATTGGATCACCTGTATACTTGGAGTATACTAATTGAAGAGATAAATATTAATCAATTAAATTAAAGATTAATTGGATTGGTCAATATAATTTAATTGACCTATATTTATATTTATTAGGTTGGGCAAAGTTGATTTGAATAAATTAACTTGTGAATAAATCTCCTGGTGGAAATTTAATACATATATAGGTTTATATGTATTTGTTTCTAGTCAAATCATAAATTAATTTATTGGGTTAATTCCAATTGGCAAATCTATTTAATTTAAATAACAAGTATCTTATATAATATGGTATTATATAAATACATGCATAGAAATTAAATTAGAATTGATTAGGAATTAAACCTTATTCATTAATTAGGATTTATGGAATTACGACATTAATTCCATTTATAAAAACAAAGTTAAATCACGCAATAAATATAGGCCATGATTTAAAAGCTAAATGGGGAATTCCCTTAAAAGAAATTTTTAGCCATAATGGTTGACGTGAGCTGAAATTTTCGGCTATGGCCATGGGTTCTTCTCTCTTCTCTTTGATCTGCCGCTAGCATGGGTTGGACTCGATAGGCGTTCGTGTACATGAGAGTGGAGGGAATCTCCTTTGATTTCTACAGCCATCTCTAGAAGAGATATTCCGGGTGAGAATTGATTCTCTTCTATTTAATTTCAAAGTTTTACAATTTCCACATCAATTGCTCCTGGGCACGAATTTGAGGAAATCACCGTGTTCTTCCGTATTTAATCAGGTGATTTTTGGTGAAAAATCCCAACATATGTATGTAGAGAGCTCATGTTAAAATCACATGTTATTCACAACTTAGGGGTAGTTCAAATTATAGCACTCATAATCATGTTTCAGTCGAGGTAGTCAATTTCAGTTGCTTCCCAATCTACAAAGTCATGAATCATCTTTATTTCTATTATATATAAGACTTGGTAGCTCATTTAAGCATTCTACCTAGACTTTCACTACTTATATATTCTGCTTAAGCTTAATTCATAGCATAAGTATTCTGCAGGTAGTTATATACATGCATTGGAAACTTATGCACTTATACTATTTAAAGCTCGTAAGTATAGCCACATATCACTAGTAGCACAGTTTTGTCATGTCAAACCAATTGCTTAGTAATATGTCAAAAAGATAGCATAAGTAGCACATCAGATCATTAATGCTATCGTAGCATGCCAATGTAATTTCAATGTTCACTTCTGTACCAATATCCTAACATTTAACAATAAACTAACATGTCAATCCTCAATAGATGTTCTAAACAGCTTAAGTTAATAAGCTAGCTTTTAGCTAAGGATTAATGTCCAATGACAGTCTGTTCAGTAAAGTAGCTATACTTTCAATGACGACTTCATAGTCAACATAGTGTTTCAAACTAAGTCAACAAAATGTTCATCTCACATGTCAATGTTCAACTTATGACCTAGGTCAACACAATGTTCAACTCACTTTTATCTTGTTAAATGCATATTAACCTAAGTCTCAAGTGTGTGTCTCAAAATTCTCAATTCACAAGTTTGATTCTAAATGTTCTCTCTCCAGTGTCAACTCTTTTTCAAGATTCAAGAATGTTCAACATAAATGTCAACCCTTTCTCCCCCTTTGAAATCATCAAAAAGATACAATGCTAGTTAAAATAGTAGATAATTCAGACATAAAGTTCATGAGATCAGCAGTCATATATATATGCAAAATAGACTTAGAATCTCAGGTGCAGTCTCTACTTATACTTATCAGAAAGAGATACAAGAAAAAAGCAAAACCATGGTGCAGTAAGAGAAACAAATAGATTCTCAAAGAGCAAACTAGACTCAGGTGTAGTTCAGAGCATTAAAGTCACATCACACATTAGTATGCAATAGTGCACATCAGGAATATGTGAATGGAACTCTGACCATATCACAGACCATAACACATATTGTGAAACTATCAGCTATCAGAAATATTATAAGCTAGTTTAAGTAATATACTATGCTTCAAAAGAAGAGCAAAATTTAACAAACACATTGTAGAGAGTATTCATATCCTATTTAGAACTAGATAGATCCAAATAGAATAAAATACCCTTGAATGTGCTGAGACTACTGTTCAATACTCAAAATACCATAAAACCAATCTGTTGACTAAAAAAAATTACAGAGATAAGATGGGAGTACCAAAATTATCTTGTGATCAACCTTTCAAGTCAACATTAGAGTGCGAACCTTCCTCATGGAGGTGAAGAGGAGGAGGAGGCTTCTCCAAACCTTTGAATATAGCAGTCATGTGATGCACTTTCTCTTGTATGTGCATCAGTTGTATTTGAAGATCCCTAAGGACAATATGGATTTCAGTGTAAGCCTTTGATGACATTAGATCATTTAAATCCTTGAAAAACTTCAAAAATCACTTTAAAACATGTTTCTAAAGTGTATACGGTCACTCTTTAATAATCTAGTGATGGTGATGGAGGACGGATGCTAAGAGGGATAGATCAAAATAGGTTATGTAGCTGATTAGAATTAAAACAGCTTTGTAGCTCACTGCCATAAACTTTGTTCTAATATGATGTTGAAAACCAAGATATCCACATATATCAATTTCAAGAATATCTCAAAGTAATTGTATCATTCTTGAGAACACGTTAGTTCTTTTGTCTCTAACATGAAGATCATAAGCAAATGCAATTATGATCCAATCATACATTTCTGAGCACAACCAGCAATATATGTTTGATAAAGTAATGTTTTATATGACTATTTTGTGATAAGTTTTAATGTCTAGATCATATGGAACATAATTTATGGTCCATATGATCTAGACATTAAAACATATCACAAAATAATCATATAAAACATTACTTTATCAAATATAATAACTAATAATCATGGCATTTTTCATGCTAACAAGTCTTAGTCAAAGTAGCAGCTAAACATATAAGATATCATAAATGAATCAGCATGTTGGAGACCTTATGTAATCCATAACATATTATTCCAGTAACATGGCAAGTAGCATTGCATAGGCATAAACTCAAGTTTATCATACTGACAGATTAAAGCATAGATAATAAATTAGAGTATTCGAGCTATATGTCAAACTAAGGAACACACCAAATTGTAGCAGATCATATTTTCCAAACATGTACAACAATTAGAGTAAGCAGTCAATACTCATAATTAAGAATATCCAAATCTCAACATATATCTTGAATATTGGCAATCAATGATCATGTTTAAACATTTCAGCTTACAACAACTAAGATAGATGGATTATCATGCAGTCATAATTACATTTCAGCAAAACAGCAAGCTTAGCAAAGTTTAGGGATTATGCTGCAAATGCTTTCAATAAGCATGTCTAAAAAGCAGAACAATTATGGCAGCCTATATCTTGCTGAAATATCAAACTATTTAAACAATAATACCTATATGAAGATAGATAGACTTACAAATGGATGTTGAACACAAGTGCTAGATTAATCAGAGCATGTAACATTATATATAACATCAAACACATTAGATAATATCACTTGAATATCTTAACTGATCAATAATGCATAAAGATGTGATAACTAGTATCAAAACAGTACCAATAGGCTGAAGTCCTAACAAATGACTGAGAGAGCTAATGACTTCATTAAAGCATATCAAATGCATAATCACAATTTTCATAAGCAAGATGTATAGCAAGTAATAATATTACTATCACAACAACCTATAGAGGATAAATTTTGATAGTCTAGTCACATTATAAAATTATTCATTACATATAACATAGGATAGCACGCATATTTTGGTGATCAACAGATGTCAGAGCTCAAAACCTATGCAACTACATGAGAATAGAGATGATACTAAAATGGGGGATCATAAGGATTACACTAACTCAACCTAATTGTTTGTATTAGACTCAAACAAGGTGGAAAGCTAGGAATAGTCATGGTTGGATACTCAGGTTTTCTTGATAGGCATAGGATGTAAAGCCAAGGAAAATCTATTAAGATCAAAATGATTTTTCATGCAGGACCAAGACATCTTGAGAAAGATTAGCTCTCAAGATATAAGAAGAAATAAAAGTCAAAATTGCATAGTAAAGGCCAATTTAGAATTTTAAAAGTATCCTATGCCAGCTAGGATAGTTTAAATACTTTTCTAGTTTTGATAATAAGAGGATAAAGAGACCAAACTTTGGCAAGAGGGAAAACCTGTAGCTCTATGTGTACTAAAATCACTATTTTGGTTTATTTGATGTACCCTTTCAAACTCAATCAGAAAGAAGTATCACAGTTTCTCTATTCGCAAACTCTGCCGGAAATGTTTCTTGTTCAAATCTTCTTGATCTCAGGATTGAAAATTTGCTTGTATACTCTGTTGAAGTTCGAATGGCAGATTGAGCTCTGAAGCTAAATTTCTATCAAACTATAATCTCTTGTTCATTATTGTCCATTGAACATACAAAATCTGATTCTAAAATTCTCTGGTGAATAATGGATTTTTTTCCTTGTCTTCTTCATGAAATTTCAACTAGCACAGTCTATCCCTTTCTAATACTATGGAAGAAGACTATTTCCCAAGAGTGAGTTACTGAAACTGGTTAGATTTCAAATAGTCCATGTACTTGGAAAAACACAGCTAGTAGGAGAAATTATGTATTTGTATTACCAACTTTGCTAAAAAACTTTTCTCCTTTTTCTCAGAGATTTGTTTTCAAATTTTATTGATTTCCTTTATGAGCTGCTGCATTCTTTCTTCCTCTGGATTAAGTGATGTAAAGATTCCAATCAACTGAACATTTATACTGTAGATGAGGAAGAAGAAACACAATTGATTGTTAGATGTTGCTGAAGATGAGATTGCTGCAAGCTAAAATACTTGTTGGAGATGTGACCACTGATTGACAAGAAAGTGTTCACCAAGTTTATTCTTCTTTTTGTTATGAATTGCTGCCAGAATCTATATTTTTTTTGCTTCGTATAAAGAGATCTAGGGACTCTACTTAATTGAAATTGTACTCTAGATAGGGAAGAAGAAATACATCCGATTGAGAACACTGCAATACTTTTGGAGATGCGATATAAAGTATTATGCCGGTAGATGAAGTCATTGAATTCCCAAACTCATGTGTGTTCTTATAGATTGCTTCACCTTCAATTGATATTAGGGCAAACCAATCAAGAATTGATTCTGCAGTGAGAATGGAAAAGTGGAGAACCATAGCCTGAGATTAAACCATTTACAAAGAGAATGACGTAGTTGGGTATGACAATATTTAATTGAGAATCAGATGAGGATGATAGTGAATTTCAATGAGAGGTTTCTTGACAAAAAGGAAATACAAAAAAAAAAAAAGTTTCGTAAAAACATTGTTGGCAAAAAGGATAAAGGTAGGTGTTTCTTCCTTTTTCACAATATGGAATTTTGTAAATGGGCTTTTTCTAACATGTCATGGGTCTTGGATGGGCTAACACCATATGGGCTAATTAAAAAATTTAATTTAAAAATTAGCAACACATGGATAGGTGAACATTTAGTAAAACTCTATATTCTCAATGTAGTGACACACAGTTGTGAGCGGATGACGTTTTTAACCTCTTGGAAGGGAACCTCGATATCAGGCAACCCTCCCTCACATGGGGTTTTTAGATGAAAACTCAGTTTTGGAAAATTAAATTATTTCACAAAAGAATCGAGACCTAAGTCTCGATAGAGCATGTAAGAGTCACCACCCGGCTCAGCTTAACCAGGAAATTACAGCGTAGCTGAACCGGACGAAGGCCGCTACACTTCCCAGAGATCTAGGTCTGGACAAGTCCCTTATTTCACATCTAGTCAAAATAAATTCGGCCAATGTTCATTGATGATATTTTAAATTTCTAAAGTTGATTTTTATTAAATTAAACCATATAGCGTACACACAAATAAAATAAAGAGTAGTAAATAAATAAATTATTACAACCCAATCGAATAAAAATAAAAAATCTCGTCCTCACATTACATGCGCCTAGAATACACGATTATCTAGAAAATTACAGTCGCCTAAAATACACGAATTGAATTATTAATTTTATAAAAATGAAAATAAAAAGAAACTAAAAGCTGCAAAATAGACGGTTAGTACAATTTATAGCACACCACAAATAGGACTCAAATTGGACATAATTGGGATTTTTAGGAATGGAAGCATGCATTTAGGGGGGTAGCCGAGTGAACTCAGCTAATTCACCTAATTAGACCTGGAAAACGGTTTTGAAACGTCCCTATATTTCTTTTTCCAGTTTACTTTCATTTAGCATGTGAGGTGGGTTGGATTTCGGGAGATTTGGGTCTCCGTCGTTGCATTGTCTAAGTGTAATAACTTCAAAAATTAAATTTAAGGTCATGAATGCACATAAAAAAAATCATTTTTGATGATTTTTTAATTTTTCTGAATTTTTTTGATTTTTCTAATTTTTCATGGATTATTCTGGATTTTCTACTTCTGAACAAAATTTACAGTCGCCCGGATGTGATTACAGTCGTGCGACTATAACTATAGTCTTACGTCTATAATTACAGTCATGTGACTGTAATTCATGTAGTTATAGGAAATCACCAAAATTATTTGAGTGAGATAAGATGACAAGGGAATTCGAAGAACAATCGTACGATCATGTTTCCAGTAGCACGATTGTAAGTACGGTCGTGCGACTGTTCATCGACACAAGAACATTCGTATTACTGTTCTTGCTACCTAGAAACGACAAAATAGAGGAAATCGATTTTATGCACGGAAATCAGCCAAAACACCTAGAAAGAGCAATAAAACGAAAGGTTTAAGTGTAGTTACCTTTGTGGCGATTTGACCATTGGAAACACCTTAAATTGCTCCAAATTGTTCCTTTTCCCTTGTGTGTCAAGGTTCCAAATTCAAGTCCAAAATTCTCCAAAAAGTCATGGATTTGAGTGAGTTAATAATCTGGAGTTGATTATATTCAGTGTGTCAAGTTTTAACCTATTGATTTCTATCAGGTTTTAAGCTTATCACACTAGAATCAAAAGAAAAAGAGTAGAAGAAAATGTTGGTTTTGGGTTGAGTTTCTTCTCTTCTTTTCCCTTCTCTTCTCCTCACTTTTTTTTTTCAAACCTAGTTTCCGCCTCTCCTTCCTCTTGCATTTTGTGCTCCCTCCTTTTCTTCTCTTTCAGGGTATGGGCTGTTGCACCTGCTATGATCTTGCAGTCATATGACTGTAATTTCAATTATAGTCGCACGACTATAAGGACAATCGCACGACTGTAACTATAGTCTTGTGACATGAGGCATTTTTTTTTTGGAGACTGGAAAATTTTGGCGCTTACAGTTACCCCTCGCGTGACCAAATTCGACATCTGACATCAGGTATAAAAATACCTGCAGTGGTGAATTTGAGAGTGCGAATTGAAGCATCATAAACACAAAGGAAGAAAGACATACCTGACTTGTCGAAGCCTTGTTGAGACGATGATCTGAGCTAATTTGGTGACACAAGCCGATACCGGGTTTACATTACCCGAGGCGAAGCTGATCTGGGCCAATACCAGATTTACATATGTCAGAGGCGGATCTGCTAAGGTTTTAAGTTGAAGCCAATCTTGGCTGATATTAGATTTACATATATCCAAGGCGGATCTACTGAGGTAATGAATCTGACTTAAGCGAATACCACGTTTACATTACCTGAGGCAAAGCTGATCTGGGTCGATACCAGATTTACATATATTCAAGGCGGATTTACTGAGGTGATGAATCTGACATAAGCCGATACCGGGTTCACGTTACCCGAGGCAAAGCTGATGATGAAATAAGCCGATACCGGGTCTATGTTACCCAAGGTGAAGTTGATGGTAAGATAAGCCGATATCGGGTCTATGTTACCCGAGGCGAAGTTGATGGTGAGATAAGCCGAAACCGGGGTCTATGTTACCCGAGGCGAAGTTGATGGTGAGATAAGCCGATAGCGGTTCTATGTTACCCGAGGCAAAGTTGATGGTGAAATAAGCTGATACTGGGTCTATGTTACCAGAGGCGAAGTGGATGGTGTGATAAGCTGATACCAGGTCTATGTTACCCGAGGTGAAGTTGTTGATGAAATAAGCCGATACAGAGTCTATGTTACCCGAGGCAAAGTTGATGGTTAAATAAGCCGATACTGGGTCTATGTTACCCGAGGCGAAGTGGATGGTGAGATAAGCCGATACCGGGTCTATGTTACCCTAGGCAAAGTTATTGATAAAATAAGCTGATACCGGGTCTATGTTACTCGAGGCAAAGCTGATGTAGGCGGATACCGGGTCTAGGTTACCCGAGGTGGATTTGCTGAAGTTCTGAGATGAAACTGATCTGAACCTGACAACAGGTTTATGTTACCCGGGGTGGATCTGCTGAGGTTGAAGTGAAGCCGATATGGACCTGACACCTAGTTTATGTTACCCGAGGTGGATCTACTGATTTGAAGTGAAGCCGATCTGGACCTGACAGTAGGTTTATGTTACCCGAGGTGGATCTGCTGGTTTGAAGTGATGATGGGATGAACTTGTATCGGATTTATCTATATCTGAGTGGATGAGATGAGCCTGTGGCAGATCTATCTATATCCGAGGCGGTGAACTGAGTTGAGTTCTTAGTTCAGGGACCTGATTCAATGTCTATATGAAACGGTGGCCTTGCCTGAATTGAGTTGGATTCAAGGATTCGAAATCTTACTTGAATTGAATGAGGTTGGCTCCAGGAGTGATAATTTTGAGATTGGGTCGAGAATGAGTATTTATTCCTTGATCGATGATTTTGGGAACAAAAATTTTTTCCCATTTGATCGAGAATAAATACGGCTTGATTGCTTTGTCCTTGGATACTGAGGATGCTGAGGTTCAGGTCTGCACAGCTTTAATTCATATCTTAGGCCTCGGTGAATGCCCCAGTGTTGGACTATTTTTTCTTTGAGAGCGATCTTGATCTGGGGCAGCCCAATGGTGGTGATGGGTACTTATACCTGGATTGGTTGTGATGCATGTATGCATGAATATGTAAATGTTTTAAATGTATGTATGTATGCGACATAATGTTTATGCTGCTGTTCTTGGTATCTGTGTGAGGCTGGGGATGGGATTCGCAGCTTGAAATGACCTTCTATGGCAGTCCAGATGGTTTACAGTGTTTCACCTGTGGGAGTTTACTTCAGTTGAGCTTTTGTTTGTTCTATTTGCCCCATTGAGACCGATGAATGTTTCTTCCCGGCTTGGAGTATGTTCCCATGTTGCGCTTGCTAAATCTGGTACCTTTTTTATCAACTAACTATTATAGAAGGCTGGTTGCTAAAGAAGTTCTGCCTCTTCGATATCCTTCTATTTTATCCGTGACATGCCCCCAAAGTACTAGCGGGCTTGGCATATCGATACCATAGACTTTGCTACCCGTTTCGACAAGGAATGGACTATTTATCTGAGAGGGAGGATAAGAGCTAGATCTTGCATTCTATATTGCATTCTTGTACATGACACTCTGGTCAGATGTTGTTGTTTATGGCATATTCCATTTCCTTCGGCATTGTCTTGGATTCAATGTCCTATGATGGGTGTTTATATGTAATGGCACGATGCATGCAAGATGAATATCTAAGCAGAAATCCAAGCATGTATAATATTACCATGATGACATCAGAATGAATACAATAGGAAGATCAAAGGTGACTCTGGCTACGAACATTACCCGCTTCTTCTTACCAACATGTCCTTTCGGTTTTCTGTGTCAGAAATTTTCCCTCTCTTTTTTTTAAGGAATGAATGGATCAAAAATTCTGCATGAGCATTTCGTCCAAGTTGACCCCTTTGCACTAGCTTGTCTTAGGATTGGAAAGCGTGCCTTAGTATGTTCATCGGTAATCACGAGAGCACTGCTGCCAATGAAATCCAGTGGTTTGGCCTTTACTAGCCCCTAGTATTAGGGATTTGTATTGGGTGTAAAACGCTTCTTCAGATCTGGTTTGCTGCATGCTGCAATCTGTATATGGACATTGACATGCAATAACACGACCAATGCATATTGAACATCGAAATAGAATATGAAACATCTATGACATAATGAACGTGAATGCATCAGGAAAATCCAATCTGTGGCTCTAGTTTTGATTAATGCCCCTTTGTGCTTCCTATATGCCTTTTTAGTTTTCCACATTGGATGTTTTTTTTAGACACGATGCTAACATATATCAAAGTGTACAACTGAGCATTGAACTGAATCAATTGATTACCCATTAAATCCTCCAAGAGCTTGAACCCATATACATGTTTCCAATTCACCCCAGATTCCAATTCGTACACAGTACTCAAAGATGGACACAGCCTTTAGCCCTTCAAGGTATAGCTTGACTCAGAATGACTTGAGTAATTTTGGTTTGTCTATGCCCGCAAATCACAATAACTACGGAGCAAGTCGTATCATCCCTAAGAGGTGAAAGAACCACCGGTAAGTAGCCTATTTGGTAGCAACTGAAGACTGAGTTCTTGAAATTGTTGGTAAATGCAACTTTCCATCGACTATTAGCACGGCAGGCTTTGCAAGTCCTCCCATTCATGATTGTCGAAAGCTTTGTAAACCCTGGTTGCTCCAACACTGTTGATGAAGTTCATGAGTGCACTGCTAGGATTTCTTCCAGCCTTGAAAGGGACTAAATGTCAATCCCCACTTTCCCCTTATCACCTTTTACTCAATTGAACCCCTTGTACCGTCCCTTGATGGAATGAACATTGTTGGTAAACAATCATCCCTTCCATACTCAAATATTGACCTCTCAAAGTGTCTCACCAGCTCCTCTTTGCTCTGAAGTCTAGCATAGGCTATAATATAGATCTTGCCGGGCAAGAAAAGTGGCATCTCTCATTGTGAACTACTTGCTGGAACTTGCATATGGCCTTTGGATTTGTGAAATTTACAAATGCATACCCTTTGATCACTTTGTTTTTGAAAACAATAAGAAATTGGGTACATTTCTGATCATCAGGTTTGTCTTCCCATCGAAGTTGACTTCAATTTTTTCCTTGTTCAGCTTTGCCCCTTCCATAGTTAAGTTCTTGGGTAACTTTTGCTACTCCTTATCCAGCTCACTTGAAGCAGACTTATATTCAAATCTTCTATCTACTCTAGAATGAAAACCCTTCCGCAGTCCAAGGGTACAAAACAATTATTTTGGGGGGTTTGCATTGAATAGGAGTGTCACAAGATAAATAGGTATTCCCAACCTGGTACAGGTTAAGGATAAACAAAGACTGATTGAAACAATGCCATGACCACTTGTTCCGTCACCTCTCTGGTGATTAGATGACGTGGAAAAAAATGCAATATGGTGCAGCATTAGGGTTCAATTTCTTGTTAAAAGCCATTGGTGGTAGAGAATAAGGCACAGAATCAGTTCAAGAGGGAAGAAGAAAGGGGTAGTTCATTGAACAAATGTTCGGAAGAGAAAGGTGTTGAAGGTACAGATGAAGGTCAAGGAGGGAAATGCTTTGGGTCTGAAAATAGGAAGGCCCAAATTCTTCACAGGTTGTTTGAAAATAATAAAGTCTCAATCTTTCATAGGAAGGGTGTAAAAATCTGATGGTGATGGAAATTGGGATGGTAAGACATTCCAATGGTAGCTGTTGCAGCCATGTATGAGAGGGAAAGGCTCTTCTACTTGCAATGATTTTTTTTTTCTTTTTTCTGTTTTTTTTTTAAAAGAACTAAATCCAAGCCACATCCACCTCTTGGTTTTCCCACTGCATTCAAATTCGTACATATCATGTGTGTTTAATATGTCTTTTGGATGAACAATGCATGAGTGATGTCATGTGCACATGAATGTCATACAAACAAGATTATACATGCACTACACCCAAGAACTGTTGGGATTCGTCACGGGAAACCGATCGATCAAAGCGGAAATACGCGTTGATTTTCTCAAATCCGGTTCCAGGAGCTTAAGATGTGGAAATCAAAAACTTAAAGCATAAAGAGAAAGTTCGAAAACTTACCACAAAGTCCCTCTAAGAGACGGATGCGGACTGCAGAAATCAAGTGTAGATTTCCTCCACTGATGCGTATAAGAACGGCTCTCAGACTAAAACCCGTGCTAGTAACTCAGATGACAAGAAGAGAGGGAGAGAGGAGTGGGTAGCCCAATCTAGATATATGATGGTTGTAATTTGTACTTTCCAAAAGCAAAACCATATCATCAAGTTGGGCTCCAATTTCTTACCAAAAGAAATAAATTCAAAAAGTGGGCAAACTTTTTTAATCCCAAATCAATAAATATGGGCGGCCAAGTATTATGGGAAAAAGTGGTTTATTCTCACTTCTTTCTTACCATAAGAAAGATGATAAAATCAAGGAAGCAAAGTCCAACTTTGCTACATAAAGTCATACCATGACTCACCACTTTTTCATCATCATATTTTCTCAAAAAATTACTCATCATACAATGCCATTATGGAAGGAAAATGGATGACCAACAGATGGAGTAATGGCTGATTTTTTTCCTTCTTCTTACCATAAGAAAGATGATAAAAATCAAGGAAGCAAATTCCAACTTTGCTACCTTAAAGCAATACCATGACTCACCATTTCTCATCATCATATTTTGTCCAACAAAATGACTCATCCCTTAGCCCAATTCTCCTATAAATTTTGCCCATACAAATCCCACTTCATGTGGGCATTTTTCATTTCAAGCCTAAGCCCAATTTAACTTCCTTTGATTTAATTAAATTCAAATATAACTTTAATTCAACATGTATATATATATATATACATATATATATATATATATATATATATCTATCATGCCATATAATATATTACATACATTTAAATTAAAAGTCATTTGACCCATTAATTTAATCAATGGATTAAATTAGACACACATAAAATGAAATAAATGTAAACCTATTGTTGGTGTGCCCTAGTTCTTAAGGCATTGGATTCTTGTATTTTGTATTATACATTAAGACTCATTGTATGAATAAATTATTTGTGTCATATTAATAAAGGCAATTAATCTATTTCATTTATATCTTGTGCTATAATATGAGTAGAGTATCCATTGATTGATAATCATAAAACCTATCCTAGGTCTGTTCTAATCGTGGGAAAGAATAAAACCATAGACTTGTATATTCGATGACTGTATGGTAGTTCTTAACTAGCCATAGTACTTGTATAGTCAGTCATGAATATAGGTACATGTCATTGACATAGGACTGGATCGATCCGCACAAGAAAGCAACATGGTTGTCGTGTCATAGGTCTTTCTTGAGTAGGTCTCTTTCGTCCTCAGACCAGATTTCATTATAATATCAATATGGAATCCGGTTCACTTTGACATATGCCTAACAGGTCTGTAAAAGGATACTAAATACGGGTATGATTGGGTGGACCGGTGAACATGTTGATATTGATGATGAAGTGATGGAATTGCCACTCGGGTAACACCGAGATGATATCATTGGCCATTTGATGAGTGGGACTGATAAGTGTGTGGCTATACCTAAATAAGTTGGTTGCTTATTTGATTAATCAGTTAACTCAAGATCAAGAAATATAACAAACAATAGAAGAGGATGACAAACACCATGCCTCTTGTTTATTCATATCGATATCGTTAGGCAAAGGACACTATGAGATTACTACCGGGTGAGTGTCTTCTAAAAACTACTGCATCTCTGTCTTAATTAGGGGCTGTAATGGTTTGCTAGAAACCACTTACAGTCTGTAGGTGTTGGGCCTACTGCCAACATAAAGACAGACCTATAGGATCGTGCACATAGATCAACTGAGCTGGAACTTATAAAAATTGTACATGTAATGTACATTGGAAGGAATGCGTTAATTAATTAGTTGACATTCGGTGTCAAGGTAATTAATTGACATTGGGTTGAATTTAATTTAATTAATAAGTGTACATAATGTAATTAATTAATTTATCAATTAATTGAATTACATAAAGTAAACAATTAATTAAATAATTTTCCCAAGTAGGAAAATTAAATACATGTATTGTATTAACTTAAGTGTGATTTAATTTTATTTAGGGGTAATTAAATTTACCCAAATGGAATTAAATTACATAGTATATACTTTAATTAAAGTTTATTCATGTAATTCTAATCGTAGTGGGCTTGGGTATAATTAACCTAATTAAAACCCAATTAGACAAGGTGTCTATATAAGGGCACAGTTAAGGAGGAAAAACCTAATTCAACTCTAATTAATTGCTGGAAATTTCAGCCACCAATAGCAGCCCCAAATAGCCAAAAATCCCAGCATTAATCCTCCATTCCTTCGCGTCTTCGGCTAGCACCGGTTCCCGCTCAATAGTTGGTCGTGCACTGGACTTTGGAGATCGCAGTTTCAAGAAACGATTCTGCAGCTGTCTTTAGAAGAGACGAATCCGGTCAGTTAATCTCTCTTGATTCAAATTGTTTTTATTCTAATCAATGGTAATTGGACAAGATAGGTGGATTCTAGGAAATTTTAAATGGTGTATTTTCATTATTTTTCCAATGAAGAATCCCAACAGTGGTATCAAAGCCTAGGTTTTGTCCATTAGATTGATTGGAATTGGTTCTTGAAAGCATTCTTTAACAAAGAATGGGTTTCAAGTTTGTGATTTTAGTGTTTTTTTTGTTCAATTGGTTTTTTTGAACCCAAGATTTTTTGATTGGGGTTTTTGATTTTTTTTCCCCAATTGGTTTTCAATCCATTTTTTTATTGATTATTCATTCTTATTTGTTGGCTGGAATGTTTATGATTTAAGAAATTAAATAAAACATAATAAAAAAATATTGTTGGGCTGGATGGAATCTCAAATTACTATTCCATCCAGCGGCAGCAGCCCACTGGGCTGCTGTTTCCGCAGCAGGCTGCCCACGCGGCGGCACTGCTGCCCCGCCGGGAATGTCGCGCCGCGTGCGGGTTTTGGATCTGGTTTTGAATTTTGAGGGTATTCTTTTATCCCGAACCCTAATGCAAATTAAATTAATTTTTTTTAAATTAATTTGTATTTAAATTATTTATTTTGTTGGCATGCATATTTAATTTAATTGTTTTCATATTAAATTGAATATGGACTTTGTGAAATTGGCCTAATAAACCGTGACACCGGTTAAAATTGGGAGAGCTAATTTGTGACAACCGAAATTCAAGTGGCAGCAAAATTGTTAATTTTGCATTTATGGATGTTATCCATTAGGCCTTTATGGGCCTTTGTCACATTTGTTAAAATTGGTGATTTCACCCTAAGTAACTCGGCTTAACATTTATATTTGTAATTTGGAATTCCATGATCATGCATCATTGGTATGTATGTGCCCGATAGTACTTTGTTTGAAATGTGATGTTGAGTTCTATAGGCCCTAAATTATTATCGGTTGTAATTTAATTTTGGGAAATATGGCCTGCGTGCCATTTTTTTATTTTGATGTAATTTTAGAATAGATTTTATTTTACAAAATTATTGTAATTGCATCAAGTATAAAGGAAGGCCCAGATGGAGAAAGCCCATGGTGGGAGCCCAAGAAGGATTTGCAGTCCGGCCCATGAAGAATTAGATAGGACATCTAGTTTTTCATTAGGTTATAATTAAAGGCCCATAGGATCTCATTTATTTTAAATTAAGTATGCTATTGCATTTGTCATATAATATGGATGTATGGATCACCAAATTATTACCCATGTTTTTGCATGCTTAGCCATATCACTTAATTATAATCCAGAAATTAAAATATTGAGTCGCTTAAAAGTGCTTCCCACATTCACACCTCTTCCCCCCATTGATGCTGCAATGTGTGCCATGCGCTAGCTGGTTATATTGTAGTATTCGGTGGGCCGTCGAGGGTTAAGATACTTGGTATGGTTAACAAGTGAATGGTGGTTTGACTCAGCATGGGTAGCAATAGCTCAGAGCGGGCCCTAAGCATAGATGGGTAAAGTGTCAATAAGCCCATCAAACCAAGAGTCCTTCGTGGAAGGATTGGATAGGTTGTCCTACCAAACGAATCAATGGTTGGTTAGCGAGCCCTAGTTCGGTTAGTTATTGATAAGTTGTGGATCTTTGTCAAGTCAGCCAATTAACAACACCAACAAACAAATTAAATTCGGATTATTAATTTGAATTGGCTTAAAAGTCCTTTATTTCTAACTCAAGCAATGATTTCTTCCATGTAGATAATCCCATTTCACTTAAGCAATTTAAATGGCTGCAACAAGCAACAACTCACTCTCACTTAGGTCAGTCTTGGAGAAGGAGAAGCTTTCGGGGACTAACTTCTTGGACTGGGCTAGGAACTTACAAATAGTTCTTACACAAGAGTCCAAGGAGTATGTACTAAATTCTCCTTTACCAGCTAGCCCTCCCGCAGGTCGAGGCATCACCACGGCGATGGTGGAGCAGTACGATCGGCATGTGAGGGATGACAGAGATGTCTCATGCCTTATGCTGGGTACCATGGCTTCTGATCTTCAGAAGCAGTTTATGAACTATGAGATGATGGATCAACTTAAAAAGATGTTCCAAGATCAGGCTCGTCAAGAACGTTACCTAACAGCTAAGGCACTTTGCACTACTGTGATGGCACTTAGACTTCTGTTAGCACTCATGTGCTAAAGTTGAAGGGGTATATTGATACACTTGCCCGCCTCGGCTTGCTACTTCCGCAGGACTTGGCAGCAGACATTATTTGTGGGTCACTTCTTGAGTCTTAAACCAGTTTATCATGAATTACCATATGCAAGGGTTGGATAAATCGGTTGTTGAGCTGCATGGCATGCTCAAGCTTGCTGACCAGTCTCTTAAGAAGACTCCTGAAGCATTGCTGGTGAATAAGGGCAATACGCCCATTGCTAAGGGAAAGGCTAAATCTAAGGCCAAGGCTAAGGGCAAAAAGGTGGTGGCCCAACCTAAAGCAAAGGTTGCTTCTCCTGACGATGTCTGCCATGAGTGTCATGAGAAGAGCCACTGGAAGAGCTCATATCCAAAGCTAAGGGAGCAACTGAAGGGCAAAACTGCTGCTTCAGGTATTTATGTTGTTAAGATTAATCTAGCTATTTCTACATCTTGGGTCTTGGACACTGGATGTGGATCTCACATTTGTTCAAATGTGCAGGGTCTAAGAAATAGGAGATTATTAGGATCTGGAGAAGTAGATCTTCGAGTCGGAAATGGTGCTCGGTTTGATGCCATGGAGATTGGAGATTACTTCTTTGAGATGCCTAGTGGACTTGTTTTAGAACTAAGAAACTGTTATTTGGTACCTGCGAAGCGCAGGAATATTATTTCCGTTTTCTTTATTAGATATTTCTTGTTTCGTATTTAATATTGGACATGGTAGAATTTCTATGCAATGTGGCAATATTATTTATGGAACAACATTTCTTGAAAATGGCTTATGTATCCTTGATCTAAAACGTGCAAGTTCAATCTATAACATAAATACTAAAAGGATTAAACAAAATGAAATTAATCCTACTTACATCTGGCATTGTCAACTTGGCCATATAAATGAGAAGTGTATAGCTAGGCTTCACTCTAGTGGAGTGCTAAGGTCATTTGACATCCAGTCTTATGACACATGCGAGTCTTGTTTGAGAGGCAAGATGACAAAGGCGCCTTTCAGCAAGACGGCTGAAAGGGCCTCAGAGCTATTAGAGCTAATACATTCCGATGTATGTGGCCCAATGAGCACTAGTGCTAGATCTAGTTTTCTGTACTTCGTCACCTTCACATAAGTCTCTAGAGGAAACGAATCCGGTGAGTTAATCTCTCTTGATTCAAATTGTTTTTATTCTAATCAATGGTAATTGGACACAATAGGTGGATTCTAGGAAATTTTAAAAGGTGAATTTTCCGCTGTGCCACATTATTTTTCCAATGACGAATCCCAACACCTATACATGTAATATTATTTCCACCTAGGAAATAATCCCATAAATTAATTCATTGCATTAATTATGAGAAGTCAAAAATAAATATTAATTATATAACTTTGATCAATCCAATTGATTCATAATATTATTAATAGATCTCTCTTTCTTCAAACGTGTATACTCCAAGTACACACTTAATCCTACTAGTTAAAGTCCAGACGTTCAATGTGTAAGATCCATTGGGCCCGTCTTTATGTTAGCAGTGGGCCAAGGCCCACAGACTACAGGCAGGCTCTAGCAAGCCACTGTAGCCCCCAATTACGATGGAGTAAGCAGTCCAATTGAAAATGTAACCCTGTAGTTTGAACTTGTAAATCCCATGTCGCTGATATCGTTGTCCAACACAGAGGCATGGAAGTATCACCCTCTATTGTGTCTGGACATTTACTTGATACCGAATGAACTGATGCTTACAAAAAAGATCCAATCTTGTTTGGGTGCAGCTGAACACTTATCAGTAACATTCTTCAAGAGGCCAGTGATATTGTCTCAGTGAATCATTGAGTGACATTCCCTTCTGCATATCCATAGCACTGCCATGTTCACTAATACTTGGCACCCTTTTACAGGCCCATTAGGCATACACCAAAGTGTGCCACTTCACATGCAGCACCATCATATGGTCCGGTTAAAGGACTTATACAAGTACTATGCAAGAATCATTTGTGATACTATACCATGTAGATTCTCGTTAAGTGGATCAATCTAGTACCATGCCCTTTTCGCATGTACCCATTAACCTAGTTGACATCACATGTTCTATGACTGGTAAGACACTGCCATACAACCAGGCTAATGATAGTCTTTAGTTCCATTCATTCCCATGATTGGAACAGACTATCGATGATTTTATGGCCATATCGTTTTCCCTATCCATAGTCTTACTGCCAAGTGCATGACACTTGACAACATGGATATGGATATGTCCATTGGATACTCTATTTAAAATATAGCACAAGACATATAATAGATAGATTAATGCCTTTATCTATTGACACAAATTGTATAATACATAAAGTTCACGTTAATGTACAAATGTGTTATACAAACACAAGGACCAATGCCTTGGGACTAGGGTATTTCCAACAAGAACTGCTTCAGTGTTTTATCACACAGTAGGTGATGAAAGTGATAAGAGTCATTTTGATTTCTTATAGGTTGGAATTTCAGACGAGTTTGGGGTTTTTTAGCTCTAGGGTTTGACATGGGTATTTTCTCAGTCATGGAATTAGGCTTGAAGCTTCATTTTGGAGTTTGACTTTGAATTTGAGCAACATCCTTTGGCTTGGAATTGTTTAGGTATTATGCGTGTTGCTCAACTTGAAACTCTAGGGCAGGGCCAATAACATTTTGGGCTATGATTTGTAAAGATCACTGATATGGGTTGGTGAATGGCTCAGCGGAGGTGATGCCATCATGTCATTTATTTATCTTACAAGCTCACTTATCAAGAGAGAGTTCGGTCAAGATCAGATTCACTTTCGGGTTCACTATGGTACTCAAACTAATGCGATGCATTTTGATATTATGCATATTGGATATGTCGTTTCAAATGATCAAATGCATGCATAATACCATGTACATGCAATCACCACATAAGTAAGAAAATAACAAGACGCATTGCATTCAAAATGAGTTCAATACACCTTATAAATAAAATGAGTCCCCTACAAGAAGTGAGCCTCTAACGGTATTGATTTTATATTTAACTATATTTCGACCAGTCATCATCTCAGTTTTAGTGCCTCATGCTTATCAGACCAGACTTTGTAGTTCTTCATCATAGTCCTTTCCCTAGGAAGTTTGAGGGATTTCCTTAGCAGTCTCTTTGATTGCCCCTAGTCGCTTATTAGTAGTAGATGGGACTCTTAACCTTCCTTCGTTGACTAGCTTCTGGATCTCCTTTCTCAAAGTAGAACACACGTTGGTCCGGTGACCCGTCATCACATGATAGCTGCAGCAGTTGCTCTTTTGATTTGGCATTGGTTCTCCACACGGCCTGACGCTCTGCAGCAGTCCCTCCTTTCTACATCTGGCAAATAGTCTGCTCAACGAGCTAGGCTAAGGGGATATGTGTAAGCGCTGTGTTTTCCCAACCTTTATGATGAGAATTCCTGTATTACCTATGGAGCAGATAGACTTGAACTGGACTTGAAAACAACCGGAATGTCACCCGGAGTGTCTTAAACATCCTAAAAACCAAGCTATCCGTGATCTGAAACCCCTAAGAAGGCCTCCCGAGTGATTTCTAGTGTTTAGGGTGTGCATCGGATTTTCAAGAATGTTGCCCCGGCTGTGGGTAAGCCAAGTTGCTCTGCAAAGCAGAGCAACTTAGCGCAACAGAAGAGATATATGGGTAAAATTTTAGGAAGTCAGGCGGCACACTAAATGTTTGAAATGATATGAGTGGAGAGTATAAAAGAAAAAGAGAAAAATCAAATCAAGTTAGAGTTAGTAATCTTTTGCAGAAAAACTTTGGAAACCGAATACAGAGAAAGGAAAAGAAAAACGAAGAAAAAGGTGAGAAGGGGACCGAGGACTTGAGGGTTCAGAAACACAAAAGCTAAGACTTAAAACCAATCTCAAAACTCTAATAGCAAGTTCCTTAACCTTTGCTCATTGATTCAAGATCATTTCCGATTGATTTCGGAATATTTTGGATCATTTTGGTTTTTGGCCGCTTGAGCTTCCAGGACACATTTCAAACTTTCAATCTGTTTCTTAACGTTCAAAGCATCAAAACAACATCAAGGTAAACTCTGAGAGCCCTTAAACCTATGTACATTGCTTTTTCTTTGTGTTTTCTTCTTTTTTGCAGTTTTCGGAACCGGACTTTCTCGAATAGAGCCGGGCGGCTGTGCTCTTCATGCACACAGCCGCTCGGCTATGTTCATGATGAACAGAGTCGGGTAGCTCTAATACCCAGAGCCGCACGGCTTTGTTCTACAGGGACAGATTCCTGATTTGTCCCGATCGGCCGAAAGTAGTCCATTTTCCATTTTGTGCATTCTGTTGTGATCAATTTCGGCCCAAATTCATCTGTATGTTATAAAATTTTGGTTTTTGGTTTTCTGTACGTACGGGTATTAGGGTTTTTGGTTTTCCCGGGGTTTTATTTTCTATTTTTTAGGGTTATTTTATCTGAACTGGATCTATAGTCCAGCATTGGCGGAACTCCGAATCCTATAAAATCCCCGGGAAATATTGAAAATGAGCAGAACGGTATTTTTTAAAAAAAAAAAAGAAAACCAATTTTTCGGGTTTCAGAAATTACAGCCGCACGGCTACAACTACAGCCGTATGATTGTAATTTCTAGAATAAAGCAGAGTCGCGATATGACCCGTACAGACGTCATCGCGCAGTGCTATTTTCGAATGCAAATTGTTTTTGGCTTGTTTACTACTTTTTGGACCCTATATGAATGTTGGAGTTAGGAAACCCGCACGAATGGAACCATGGATTCCGTGATAACAGACCCACAAAAAGGGAAATTTACATGTAACCGAGCCAATTGTTTTCCAAAAAAAGATTTTTTCAGCGCAAAAATTATAGGGCGTTTCAAAACCGTTTTCCAGGTCTAACCGGTCCGACTGGTTTGGTTGACCCGGTTACCCCCTAAGTGCATGCCCTCGTTTCCTAAATTCCTAATTCTGTCCTATCTATGTCTGCCATATAAACTATGCTAACCGTCTGTTTTGCAGCATTTATCTTTCTTTATTTTCATTTTTTATATAATTGATAGATTTCGTGTATTTTTAGGAAGTTGTAATTTTCAGATCCTCGTGTACTTGGGCGATTGTAATGTGAGGATGAGGGTTTTTTTTATCTTTTATTCGATTGGGTTGTATAATCGACCTTTACTATTTTCTTGCATATTTTGGATGTATGCTTTATTTTCCTGCAATTTATTTTCTGCATTTTGCTTTAGCATCAGCTGATTAAAATAAACAAAATGGGTCAAAGAAAGATAATAAAGCGAATTAAATATGGTAATATAAACTGTAAAGTGAAAGCAAGCTGGAGGTTAAGTAAGTCAGTTGCCCGAACCCTAAATCTCTAGATTAGGTACAGTAGTCTGCCCTCGGTAGAGAGCTGTACTGGAATTTCCAAGATGAACTGATCCGGGTGGCGACTTTGTCATTGATCTTGGAATTTATGTTTTGAGGTCTTTAAGTTCAAAATGGGAAAATGTTTATACAAAGGAATTTTCAAATCAAATCAATGGTTTTTCCTAACACAAGAAAATCAAAACCCGTTTTCCAAATCAAAACAAAATGAACGAAAACATTTTCCCCGGTTTGCTTCGACGCGTTCCGTTCCTTTCCCAAACCATTTTTCGAAAAAGGTCATCCACTCACAGTGGTGACTCTGCTGGGGATAATGGTTTCTTAAAAAGTTTTCATAAAAACTTAAGGACCTTAGGCAACTACCGAAATAAAACCTCGCTTGCAGTAACTTCACTACTTCATATTACCATATTTATTTGCACCTTACATATCATGACATTTTCTTCTTCTCAATCCCTCCAACACGCTGATCAGCCTCGGTTTACCCAAGAAGTTGGACTACCTCTGCAGCCAGGATTAGAGACACCCGATGGGGTAAACCACTCATAGCACTGCATGACCTTACAGCGTGTTCTACGGTGGGGAAGTGTATATTAGCTATGGGAACCTATACGACCCTTGGTTTTGACTTTGGCCCACATGTAATGGCTTAGCAACTTCCCCCAGGATTACCAAAACTTAAATTCAAAATGAACATTGAGTGTATGCCTTTAGTATCTCTTGTTGATGCCAAAGAGACCCAACACCTAGGAAGAATTCAAGACTAATCAAAAGGAGAAATAAGGTCGGAAGGGAGTACATATTTTTGTGTGTGCTAATGTCTATTCCATGGTGTTCTTATTTTGAACTTTTTTCATGAAGTATCAAACATGCATAGCATTCGTGTGCCATTCTAACCACGTCTTTGTGTAGCCATTTTTAAGCATTAGCATATGCGTGATGCTAATCACATCTTCGTGCAGCCACGATATTTTATTCGTGTGCCATTTACATCTCGCTTGTGACATTTCCACGAAAAATACATGATATAATTCCATGTGTCATGCATTTTAACCACATTTTCGTGTAGCCACTTGCATTTTCAAGTGACATACACATTCATGTCATTTCATCCCACCTAACAAGAGGATGTTCCAAGTGTCTTCCTCACCACCATTCCATTTCATTTCATATCGGGTATCCCAAAACTACCCGTGCTCTGCCCGTGCACCAGAATGCACCTGGCCATTTCATAAATTTCATGTCATTCAATAGAAGACCACAATGGTCCTAGGTATATTTCCATATGGTGGTTCCCGTGATGTCATCGCATGGCATCATACGCACATTCATCATAGGTGTCTCGGTGATGCCGAAATCCTGTTTGCGCATTATGGTTCACATCAGACCATTTCATAACATCATGAAATCATTGAAGGTACTCCCCGAGAGCCTGATTAATACACATATAGGGGCATTTCATAACATTATCAAAACCATACAAGGTGTTCCATGAACGCCGAACCTCTGTCCGTGTCTTCGGTTACATGCGACTTTCCTCTAACATCACTTCATATCACTTCGCCTCAAAAGCATTAGAACTCTGTCCATGGGATGGTCCCCATGCAACCATTTCATTTCATGTCATTGACCTATAAAGCATCGAAACTCTACCTGTGTGTCAGCACACACGAGGCCATCTCACTACAATTCATTAGCTGCCCCAAAGGCACCGAACCTCTGTCCGTGCGGTGCTGCAAGCAAGAGTAGTCAGTTTTTAGAGGGTAAACCAGCAGGGGTTGCCGTCGTGTCTCAGCAACGAGGCAACCAAGGCAGAAATCTAGATAGTCAAGGCATATCACCCTGGGCCTTCTCCTTGGCTAAGATCTTCACCAACTGCAAAAATGGCGGTCTATTGAACTCTCTCAAGCCATTTGAGAAGCCAGCAGAGGAAGATAAGGATAACTTCTGTACCTACCACATCATGGTGGGGCATAGAACCAACAATTTTTATAAGCTGAGGGATGCGATCTAGAAGCTGATCGACAAGGGGAAGCTATAAGAGCCTGCCAAGCCTAGCACTAAGATGAATCCTTTGCCAGCATTCAAAAGGTAGGTCAACATGGTGCAGTCTGGACTTCCAGCCAATTTCATTTTTGCACAAGTCCTACAGGCAAATCCAACCGTGCAGTCTGTGATGGCCCATGAAATAGGGGCAAAGTCATAATCTGAAGAGTTGACAGAGCGGAAAGAAGTGAAGCCAGTGAGTCTGGATGATCTGGATTCAAAAGATGAATATAAGGAACATGGCAATAGTGAGATGGTCAAGTTGCCAGTTGTTGGGGAATCAAAAGTTCATGAAGTACAGAATGTAACAAGGAGTGGTAGCGTTTACCAGCCAGTGGTTCAATAGAGTGACAAGGTTCTAGTGATTGGGTCAGGCAGCATGTCAGCACTAAAAGAAGTAGAAAAGGAAGACCTGGTTATCTCATAATTGAAAAAGGACTCCAGCACAGGCCAGTCTGTGGCATTTGTTGCTGACTTCCAAAGAACACAGAGCAGCACTGGTTAAGAAGCTATCTGAAATAGAAGTTTCTCCACTTGCATCTCCAGAGGCCATGTGTTGCTTACTAGACAAGATCCATGTCGGGTCCCCTGACATTGTATTCTCTAAAAAGGACCTACCACTTAGAGGATGGGCTCACAACAAAGCCCTTTATGTCAAGGTCAACATCATGGATCAATTTATGCCGTGTGAGATGGTAGACGATGGATCAATTGGAACCTTTGAAGCTGAATTGGAAGTGGAACCGGTAAAGTTGACGGTCAAATTTACTATGATTGACATTCCAAGCACCTTCTCCTTGCTGTTAGGGAGGCCATGGTTCCACCCGTTGGGGGGTGTTCCTTCAACCTTGCATCAGAAGATCAAGTTTTCAGTGGGTGGTGAGGTTGTAACAGTCGAGGCAGATTCTCAGTTTGTGATTGATGCTATTAGTGAGGAGACAATACCATTTGGCGGATTTCAAGTCGCCATGGTCAGTGAGGAGGAAGCCATGGATGTCCCGATGGTTATCTACGAAAACTATATGCCAAAATGGTTGTCCAAATACCTTCACAGGCATGATTTTGTTTCGGGCATGGGACTCAGGGCCAATCTACAGGGGGTGCCCAAATTTAACATTGATTCTAGAAAGCCGAGGTAGTTTGGTTTGGGCTACACAGCTGAGGCATCTGAGAAGAAAGACTATACAAGGAAAAGAATGGCAAGCCATGATGAAGCCATTCATTAAGGATGGCGAACAACTATACAAGGGGAAAACTGAACTAGTGAAGGTCGGGAGCATTGAACTCCCAGGCTTCAAGATATTTTCTGATGTTATGGACTTTGAAAAGATCCAGGAGGAGCCAGTTGCACCATTGATAGTGGAGGGGGCAATTGTTAAGCCTATTATCCCCTAGGAGAAACCATCTTATAATGGCAGAAGCAGCAGAAGTAGCCAAGGAGAAAGTTGGAGAAAAAGTCTATGATGAATTTGTGAAAGCAATTTCAGAGGCACTGAATGCTGCCTTAGGCTAGGCATTTGTAAAATCAGGGGAAGGGTCTGCTAAGGTGCTGATGACCAAGGCAAGCCTGGATTCTGTGGTTGCCGAGATAGCAGGAATCATGATGAAAGCCAAGGCATAGATGGCTGAGATCGAGAAGACTGCTCTTCCTACTAAACAGGAATCTGAAGTTGCTGCTGACATGGACAACATCCTGGTGTTGAGCAAGAATGCTGAAGAAGTTCAAGGCCCTCTGCCTGTGGAGGATGAAAATCATTTTGTTGTATCTGTTTCTTCTCTTTTTGACGTGAACGATGTACTTTTCAATAAGTTTAATGCAATGAAATCCCAGTTTGCTTACTTGTGTGATGTTTATCCTGATAATTCTGTGCATGCTTTAGAATCACCATCAAGCATATTTAGCATTCATGACACTATATTGCATGAAATTAACATAAGTATATATGAAAACCCCAAAATGGTATTCATTTCACACGAACTAAAATCCGAAAAAAAGAGAGAATTTACAAGAATACTACAAAAACATGTTAAGGCTTTTGCTTGGTCATAAGAAGACATGCCAGGGGTCAACACAATAGTAGTTCATAAGATTCCAACAGATCCCAGATTCTGACCAATAAAGCAGAAGTTGAGACGGCTAAGACTAGAATGGGCTGCATTAGTACATGAAGAGGTGGATAAATATATTGAAGCTACGTTCCTCGAAGTGGTGGAATACACAGAATGGTTAGCCAAAATTGTTCCAATGCCTAAGAAAGACGGAAGGGTAAGACGGTGTGTCGACTCCAGGGACTTGAACAAAGCCTACCTGAAAGATAATTTCCCCTTGCCACACATTGATGTTTTGATAAACAGCGCAGCCAAGGCAATAACGTACTCTTTTATGGATGGATTTTCAGGATATAACTAGATCTTGATGGATGTGATCAGCAAGGTGAAAACATCCTTCATTACAAAGTGGGGCACCTTTTGCTATAGGGTAATGCCCTTCAGGTTGAAAAATACTGGAGCCATTTACTAGAGGGCTGTCACAACGATGCTGTATAACATGATTCATAAAGAAGTGGAGGTGTATGTCGATGACATGCTTGTGAAATCAATGACCCAGGAGGAGCACCCTGCTATTGTGGATAGATTTCTTACATGCATCGGGGAATACAACCTGTGACTTAATCCCAAGAAGTGTATATTTGGGGTTACATCAGGAAAGCTGCTAGGTTACGTGGTCAGCCAAAGGGGGATATAGATGGATCTAGATAAAATTAAAGCCATTCGGGATATGCCAGCTCCTAAAACAGAAAAGGAGGTCCAATCATTTCTGGGCTCTTTACAATACATTAGCCATTTTATAGCACGGTTAACTTCAGTGTGCGAGCCAATTTTCAAGTTGCTACAAAAAGATCAACCGATTATATGGGATGACAGGTGTCAGTTGGCGTTTGAAAAGATCAAAGCTTACCTGGTAAATCCACTAGTTCTCAGCCCGCCAACTCCAGGGTAGCCTTTGATTCTATACTTAGCTGTTGAAGATTCCTCCATAGGGGCAATGCTGGCACAAGAGTAGGATGGAAGGAAGGAGTATCCTATCTACTATCTCAGCAAGAAGATGCTAGAATATGAAACCAAGTACACACTGGTGGAGAAGACATGTGTAGCAATGATCTGGCTGACTAAGAAGTTGCACCACTACTTTCAATCGTACAAGGTACAAGTAGTGGCTAAGGTGGATCCGATGAAATATCTGTATGAAGCACCAGTGTTGGTTGGGAAATTATCTAGGTGGCTACTTCTTCTGTCAGAATTTGACATTGAGTACATCACTAAGAAAACCATCAAAGGGTGAGCTGTGGCAGAATTCCTAGCAACTCATCCACTAAAGTCAGACTGCATTGAGAATCTGGAGTTCCTAGACGAACAGTTGGCTGTAGTAAAAGTGAGAAGATGGGTTATATGCTTCGATGGTGCCGTAAACAAAAAGGGTGCTGGAATTGGGGTGATCATAGCGATGCCAGATGGTGAGATCATTCCATTGTCAAAGAGGTTAGACTTCTCCATAACCAATAATAGAGCAGAATATGAAGCATGCTTATTTGAAATGGAAGCTCTCTTGACACTAGGGGCAGACAGCGTCTTGATCGTTGGGGACTCACTTGGTGATTAGGCAGGCATAAGGCAAATGGGATTTGAGAGAAGCCTTGTGGCCCTACTTAGAGCTACTACAGCACAGGAAAGGGTTATTTGACCAATGGGAGTTCAGACAAGTTCCTATGGAGGAAAATAAAATGGCGGATGCACTAGCAACCCTATCCTCCATGTGGGAAGATCTGGAAAAGACGCAGATATTGTTGGAAATGCCCTAGTCCCGAGGCATTGGTCCTTGTATTTGTACTGTGCATTTATTGGATTTATGTATTGTACTTATTTGTGTCATTAATAAAGGCATCAATTCATTTATTATATTTATCTTGTGCAGTATAGTAAATGAAGTATCCAATGGACATATCCATATCCATGACGACTAGTGTCATGCACTTAGCAGTAAGACCATGGATAGGGTTAACGATATGACCATGAATAGATCTGTAGTCTGTTCCAGTCATGGGAATGAATGGAACAACAGACTATCATTAACCTGGTTGTATGGCGGTGTCTTACCGGTCATTGGACATGGAATGTCAACCAAGTTAATGGGTACATGCCTGGGTGCATGGTACTGGATAGATCCACTGAACGAGTAATCCACATGGTATGGTATCACAATGGATTCTCGTGTAGTACTTGTATGGATCCTTTGACCTGACCATATGATGGTGTTACATGTGATGTCGCATACTTAGGGGTACGCCTAAAGGGCCTGTAATAGGGTGCCAAGTATGGGTGCTTTCGGGTATGTCACTGAACATGGTAATACTATGGATATGCAGAAGGGATTTGTCACTCAGTAACCAACTGAGAAGATATCACCGGCCTCTTGATGAATGTGACTGATAAGAGTGTGGCCATACCCAAACAAGTTGGTACTTGTTTGTGAGCATCAGTACATTCGGGATCAAGTTAATGTCTGAACACAAAAGAGGGTGATCAATCCATGCCTCTGTGTTGGACACCGATATCAATGACATGGGATGTACAAGTCTAACTACAGGGTTATGATATCAGTTGGACTGCCATCTCCATCTTAATTGGGGGCTGCAGTGGCTTGCTAGAGCCCAACTGCAGTCTGCGGGCCAAAGGCCCGCTGCGAACATAAAGATGGGCCCACAGGATCGTACACATAGAACGATAGAATGCAGACTTAAGGAATAGCATGTATACTTGGAGTATACACATTGGAGGGAGAGGTGTGTATATATTAATTATATTATAAAGATCAATTGGATTGGTCATAATAATAAAATTAATATATTCAATTGGCTCTTCATAATTAATTGGATTAATTATGAAATTATTTCCTAGGTGGAAATATTCATATGTATGGGTTTACATATGATTTTATTTTGTGCAGAGTTAATTTTAATTTGATGGATTAAATTAAATGTCAAACCAATTTTAATTTGGATGTAAATAATATATTACTTGGAGTAATATATTAAATACATGGGTATATTAAAATTAGGCTTGAATTAATTTGAACCAAATTAATTAAAATTAGACTGGGCCTAAATTAAAACATGGAAGCCCGCGCAGAATAAAGTGGAGCCAAGATCGGCCAGAATTCCTTATGGAATTCGGCCAACCCTAGGTATAAATACCTAGGGTTAGAAGAATTCGGCCAACCTAAGCTAAACCACTCATAGCCGAATTCTCTAGCCTCTCCTCTCCTTGGTTCTTGCTTTTCCATCGCTAGCACGGGTTGCATTTGCCAAGCGTTCGTGTACGTGAGAGCGGAGGAATTCTAAATTGAGTTCTGCAGTCATCATCCGTCTCTAAAAGAGATTTTTCTGGTATGAAATTTCAATCTCTTTCTATTCAACTTTATGTTTTTCAATTTCCGCTTCAATTGCTCCTGGGATCGGATTTGAGGAAATCACCGCGTTCTTCCGCTTTTATCGGGTGATTTCCGGTGAAAAATCCCAACAGTGGTATCAGAGCGGGCTTTTGATCCGTGGAAATTGATTAATTTGGTTGAATCCCTGTTTTGAAATTGGATGTTTTTGATTGGGATTCTTTGTATGGGTTTTATGATTTTTCCTATATGTTTTATGCAATGAAAATTAAATTTGCATATAGGTTTATGTTAGTTTAATTTTATTGTGTAATTTTGTGATTCTTGGTGAATTGCTATGGATGGTGATTGATTGGATATTTTTTTTTATTTATTGATTTTATTCTGTTTATAAAAAAAAAAAAAAAATCGGCCTCCCGGCGGCGGGGCTGCCGGCGGCCGCCGCACGCGGCGGGAGGCGCGGCAGCAGCCGCTGCCCGTGGCACTGGGCGCCACAGGCAGCGACCGCTGCCTGCTGCCGCAGCAGCGGGCTGCTGCTGGGCAGTGGCCGCTGGGCGGCCACTGCACAGCGGTAGTGCCGCTGCAGGCGGCAGCAGCGGGCAGCCGCTAGGCGGTTGCGCCGCCGCTGCTGCTAGGGCAACTCTGTTGCCCTAGCTGCAGCGGGCCGGGCCCAGGTTTTTTGGATTTTGCGGGTTTTGGGTCCGGGGCCCAGTTTTGAATTTTTAATTGGTTTTAAAATTCGTGTGTTTAAATTTATGTGATTTAAATGCGCTTGGTTTCTTGGATGAATTTTAATTTCGTTCATGTGACATTAATTTGGAAATTAATGTGGTAAATGGAAATTGGTTCGGGTAATTTTGGCACAATTACTCGGACGGCTAAATTGGACCCATGGTTTCCCAATTCCAGTGGGAGCAGTTGGACTGCCTGGGCTGGAGGCCCAAAGCCCGTTAAGGGTTAGAACCATGGTTGGCCAAAATTGGCGATTTCCGAATAATGGCTTTGACATAATTTAAATGGGCTTAAATCATGCTTTTTGACATGCTTTTGAATTGTATGTATTGGATGCATATGTATGGTTGAATGAATGTATGATTGGATGCTATTGGGCCTTTTACGAGATGGGTTGTATTTTTCTTTTGGGTAAATACGGCCTGCGTGTCGTTTTCTTTTAATGTAATTTTATTTTATTTAAGTTAAATATTGTAAAATTTGTAAAAGAAGAAGCCCATGGAGTGGTGAGCCCAATTGGAGGTATAAGCCCAAATGGAGGTGCAAGCCCAGAAGGAGAAGGAGGAGGCCCACCTAATATGTATTTCTAGTATAGGTTTACTAGAATTATATTAGGATGTAATATAGGCCCATAGCAGTCCATTTTATTTTATTTTATTTAATCATTTATATATTCTTTTGCATGTATGAATGTATGTTACATTTAGCTCATTCACCCGCTTTATGTATGTAAGCCGTTATAATTGAATCTAATAACCAAATGAAAATTACTAAGTCGCTTAAAAGTGCTTCCCTCATTCAAAACCGAATCGAGGTGGGAATAGGCCAGTTGTAGACCTTGCCCTCGCAGGATGCACTGGAGTATTGTCACTTTGTACTGGGTTAGAGTATGGGATACTCTAACACTTGGATGGAGGTTTTGACTTAGCGTGGGTAGTAGGATTCTCCTGGCCCTAAGCACAGATGGGTAAGTGCCAACAAGCCCATCAAATCGAGAGTCCCTAGGTTGGGATTGGACGGCGTTCCTACCTAAATAGTTAAGGTGTAGTTGTACCAAACCCTCGTTTGGCTACATCTTAATGAAATATGGATCTCGGCCCATGAGCCCAACAACTCGGTTAAATTAATAACTTGATTCATTATTAATTTTATATGGGATCAACAAAGTAAAGCCCTTTATTAACACTCTAAATGTTTTTCTGTGTAGAAACACCCAAATGGCAAACACTAATACCTTATCACTGCGATCGATTCTTGAGAAGGACAAGCTTTCCGGTCCTAACTTTTTAGACTGGTCTAGGAACTTGAGGATAGTTCTAAGACAAGAGTCAAAAGAGTATGTGCTGGAAAGGCCTGTGCCGGCTGCGCCTCAGGGACGTAATCTGACAGCTGCACAGCTAGCGGAATACGAGGCGCACGTCAAGGACAACCGGGATGTGACGTGCCTTATGTTGGCATGCATGGTCCCCGAACTGCAAAAGCAGTTTATGGACCATCAAGCCTATGCTATGATAACAACTCTCAATGAGATGTTTCAGGAGCAAGCTCGTCAGGAAAGGTACCTGACCAATAAGGCATTCCACTCTTGTAAGATGGGGGCCGGGACATCTGTGAGTGCTCACGTGCTCAAGATGAAGGGCTATTTGGATACTTTGGCCCGTCTCGGATCGCCTATCTCTCAAGAGTTGGCGGTGGACACGATCCTGGCGTCCTTACCGGATTCTTATGATCAGTTCATCCTAAACTATAACATGCAAGGGATGAACCGCACTGTCAGTGAGCTGCATGGGATGCTTAAGCTTACTGAGCAGTCGATCAAGAAGACTCCGCCGGTGCTGTTGGTTAACAAGGGGAACGCTCCTCTTGCTAAGGGTAAGGCCAAGGAAAAGGCCAAGGTCAAGGCCAAGAAGGCCAAAGCCAAGAAGGCCAAGGCCCAACCCAAAGGCCATCAGAAGGCAGGTCCTGAGGACGTCTGTTTCGGGTGCAGACAGGCGGGCCATTGGAAGAGATCGTGTCCCAAGCTGATGGGAGAGCAGAGAAGGGGCCAAGGTGCGTCCTCTTCAGGTATTTATGTTATAGATATTAACCTTACTGTTTCAACATCCTGGGTATTGGATACTGGATGTGGTTCTCACATTTGTTGCAATGTGCAGGGACTTAAGAACAGAAGGTTGCTGGGATCGGGTGAGGTGGACTTGCGGGTCGGGAATGGAGCAAGGGTTGCTGCCATAGAGATCGGCGAATACCACCTAGTGATGCCGAGCGGATTGGTTTTAATTTTGGAACATTGTTACTTTGTACCTGCTATGTGCAGGAATATTATTTCTGTATCAATGTTGGACATGTCTGGATTTGAATTTTCTATTATAAATGGTCGAATTTCAATATCTAGAGAGGGGTTATTTTATGGAGATGCTCTATTGAATAATGGCCTGTATGTCCTGGACTTAAATGAAACCAATCACATCTATAACATAAACACGAAAAGGGTTAAGCCAAACGAACTTAATCCAGTCTATCTATGGCATTGTCGTCTTGGCCATATAAACGAGAAGCGCATAGCTAGACTTCACAAAGCTGGAGTCCTAGGGTCATTTGACTTGGAGTCAATTGATACATGCGAATCATGTTTAAGAGGCAAGATGACAAAGGCGCCTTTTAGCAAGAGGGCTGAAAGGGCCACTGGCTTGTTGGACCTAATACATTCAGATGTATGTGGACCCATGAGCGCAGCGACCAGAGGTGGACATCTGTACTTCGTCACGTTCACGGATGATTTCAGCAGATACGGCTACGTCTATCTGATGAAACACAAATCCGAGACCCTTGATAGGTTCAAGGAATTTAGGAACGAGGTACAGAACCAGCTAGGCAGGAATATCAAAGCCCTTCGGTCGGACCGAGGCGGCGAGTATATGAGCCTAGAGTTTGACTCATACTTGAGAGAGCATGGAATAGTTCCACAGCTCACTCCTCCCGGAACACCACAATGGAATGGGGTGTCCGAACGGAGGAATAAGACCTTGTTGGACATGGTCCGCTCAATGATGAGTCAAGCAACTCTCCCAATTAGTTTCTGGGGACACGCCCTCGAGACAGCAGCTCTCATTTTAAACAATACTCCGACTAAGGCAGTGGAAAAGACCCCATATCAGATATGGACGGGCAAGGAGCCCAATGTGTCTTTCCTAAGGATTTGGGGATGCGAGGCACATGTCAAGAAATTGACTAGTGGCAAGCTGGAGCCCAAAATCGATAAATGCCTGTTTGTGGGCTACCCTAGGGAAACCAAAGGGTATTACTTCTACAACCCCGCCGAGAACAAGGTGTTCGTGGCAAGGAAGGGGGTCTTTCTGGAAAAGGAGTTCCTTTCCAAGAAAGATAGTGGGAGCAACGTTGAACTCAGGGAAGTTCAAGGTCCATAAGCACCTGAAGAGGATAGTTCGGAGGCCCAGGTGGAGCTTCCACAAGTGGAGGCACCGACCCAGGCCACACAAGAACATAGAAGGTCTGGCAGGGATCATCGGGAACCGGAGAGGTATGGTTTCCTCGTCACCGATGATCAAACTCTTCTCATCTGGGATGAAGAAGAACCTAAAACCTACCAAGAGGCTATGGCTAGCCCACAGTCTGCGAATTGGCGTAAAGCCATGGAGGCAGAAATGCAATCTATGTACGATAACCAAGTTTGGAACTTGGTTGATCCACCTCCGGGTGCTAAGGTAATTGGTTGCAAGTGGTGCTACAAGCTAAAAGCTGATAATACCTTCAAGGGGCGTCTGGTTGCGAAAGGTTTCAGACAAGTCCATGGGATAGACTATGATGAAACTTTCTCACCAGTAGCCATGCTCAAATCCATCAGGATACTACTGGCCATAGCCGCATGGTATGACTATGAGGTATGGCAAATGGATGTCAAAACCGCTTTCCTTAATGGAAAGCTACTCGAGGATGTGTACATGACACAACCTGAGGGTTTTGTCGATCCTAAGTATCCAGGAAGGGTATGCAAACTTCAAAGGTCCATTTATGGACTGAAGCAAGCATCCCGGAGTTGGAATCTAAGATTCAATGAGGCTATAAAGGAATATGGCTTCATACAGAATCTGGATGAGCCTTGTGTGTATAAGAGGACTAGTGGGAGCATTGTCACATTTTTGGTACTGTATGTAGACGACATCCTACTCATTGGAAGTGACATACCTACACTGCAAGGGGTAAAGCAGTGGCTGAGTAAGTGCTTCGCAATGAAGGACTTAGGCGAAGCTGAGATGATCCTAGGGATCAGGATCTATAGGGATAGATCAAATCGGCTTCTGGGCCTAAGTCAGGCTTCGTACATTGACAAAGTTCTGAAAAGATTCAGCATGGACCGGGCCAAGAAAGGTTTCTTGCCAATGGGCCATGGGCTGAAACTTAGTAAGAAGAACTGTCCTAAAACAAGGTAGGACAGGGAGAACATGAAATTGGTTCGATACGCCTCGGCTATTAGATCAATCATGTACTCTATGTTGTGTACGAGACCTGATGTCGCCTTTGCACTGAGTATGACGAGCCGATACCAGCAGGATCCCGGGGAGGATCACTGGAAAGCTGTCAAGGCAATCCTCAAGTACCTTAACCGGACTAAGGATAGCTTCTTGGTGTATGGTGGTCAGGAAGTGCTATCAGTTACTGGGTATACTGATGCAAGCTTCCAGACAGACCAAGATGAGTACCAATCGCAGTCAGGGTATGTATTCTTGCTGAATGGTGGTGCTGTAAGCTGGAGGAGCTCAAAGCAACCAACCATAGCGGACTCTACAACAGAAGCTGAGTACATCGCTGCGTGTGATGCAGCTAAGGAAGCTGTGTGGATGAAGAAGTTTATCACTGAGTTGGGAGTAGTGCCAACTATCCAGGACCCAGTCGATATCTTCTGTGACAACAATGGGGCCGTCGCACAAGCTAAGGAGCCCCGGTCACACAAGAACACAAAGCACGTGCTCAGAAAGTTTCACCTCATACGAGAAATCGCGGAGAGAGGTGACATTGCATTGCACAGAGTGGACACCGAGGATAATGCCGCAGATCCATTGACCAAGGCGCTGGCCCAGCCCAAGCATGAGGGTCATACTAGATCTATAGGGATTAGGCCCATGCCTAGTTGGAACTAGTGCAAGTGGGAGATTGTTGGAAATGCCCTAGTCCCGAGGCATTGGTCCTTGTATTTGTACTGTGCATTTATTGGATTTATGTATTGTACTTATTTGTGTCATTAATAAAGGCATCAATTCATTTATTATATTTATCTTGTGCAGTATAGTAAATGAAGTATCCAATGGACATATCCATATCCATGACGACTAGTGTCATGCACTTAGCAGTAAGACCATGGATAGGGTTAACGATATGACCATGAATAGATCCGTAGTCTGTTCCAGTCATGGGAATGAATGGAACAACAGACTATCATTAACCTGGTTGTATGGCGGTGTCTTACCGGTCATTGGACATGGAATGTCAACCAAGTTAATGGGTACATGCCTGGGTGCATGGTACTGGATAGATCCACTGAAAGAGTAATCCACATGGTATGGTATCACAATGGATTCTCGTGTAGTACTTGTATGGATCCTTTGACCTGACCATATGATGGTGTTACATGTGATGTCGCATACTTAGGGGTACGCCTAAAGGGCCTGTAATAGGGTGCCAAGTATGGGTGCTTTCGGGTATGTCACTGAACATGGTAATACTATGGATATGCAGAAGGGATTTGTCACTCAGTAACCAACTGAGAAGATATCACCGGCCTCTTGATGAATGTGACTGATAAGAGTGTGGCCACACCCAAACAAGTTGGTACTTGTTTGTGAGCATCAGTACATTCGGGATCAAGTTAATGTCTGAACACAAAAGAGGGTGATCAATCCATGCCTCTGTGTTGGACACCGATATCAATGACATGGGATGTACAAGTCTAACTACAGGGTTATGATATCAGTTGGACTGCCATCTCCATCTTAATTGGGGGCTGCAGTGGCTTGCTAGAGCCCAACTGCAGTCTGCGGGCCAAAGGCCCGCTGCGAACATAAAGATGGGCCCACAGGATCGTACACATAGAACGATAGAATGCAGACTTAAGGAATAGCATGTATACTTGGAGTATACACATTGGAGGGAGAGGTGTGTATATATTAATTATATTATAAAGATCAATTGGATTGGTCATAATAATAAAATTAATATATTCAATTGGCTCTTCATAATTAATTGGATTAATTATGAAATTATTTCCTAGGTGGAAATATTCATATGTATGGGTTTACATATGATTTTATTTTGTGCAGAGTTAATTTTAATTTGATGGATTAAATTAAATGTCAAACCAATTTTAATTTGGATGTAAATAATATATTACTTGGAGTAATATATTAAATACATGGGTACATTAAAATTGGGCTTGAATTAATTTGAACCAAATTAATTAAAATTAGACTGGGCCTAAATTAAAACATGGAAGCCCGCGCAGAATAAAGTGGAGCCAAGATGGGCCAGAATTCCTTATGGAATTCGGCCAACCCTAGGTATTAATAGCTAGGGTTAGAAGAATTCGGCCAACCTAAGCTAAACCACTCATAGCCGAATTCTCTAGCCTCTCCTCTCCTTGGTTCTTGCTTTTCCATCGCTAGCATGGGTTGCATTTGCCAAGCGTTCGTGTACGTGAGAGCGGAGGAATTCTAAATTGAGTTCTGCAGTCATCATCCGTCTCTAAAAGAGAATTTTCTGGTATGAAATTTCAATCTCTTTCTATTCAATTTTATGTTTTTCAATTTCCGCTTCAATTGCTCCTGGAACCGGATTTGAGGAAATCACCGCGTTCTTCCGCTTTTATCGGGTGATTTCCGGTGAAAAATCCCAACAGATATAGCCTGTGGTCATAGCAATTTCCAGGCAACCCTGCTTCGATATGCATGAAGTGATGGAGTTAACAACCACGGAAAAGCCATGGTTCTTTGACATTTATCGGTATGTGAAAGAGGGAAAGTATCTAGAAGAAGCTAGTACTGCTGATAAGGTTTCATTAAGAAGATTGGCCAGCCAGTTCAGAATCTTTGAAGACAAACTATGCAAGAGGATTACAAATGGGGTTCTTCTGAGATGTTTGACAGAACAAGAAGCAGAAATTGTAATGCAGCAAGTACATACCGGATCCTGCGGGCCACATATGAGTGGAATTGCTATGGCTAGGAAGAAAATGAGACAGGGATACTTCTGGATGATAATGCAGTTTGATTGTGTAAAAGAGGTAAAAATGTCACGAGTGCCAAATCTATGCGGATATCAGTCATCTACCACCACTGGAATTACAGAACCTAGCATCTCCTTGGCCATTCTCGGCATGGGGGATTGACATGATTAGAGAAATTCATCCTACAGCTTCTAACGGGCACAGATTCATAGTGGTTGCACTTGACTATTTCTCAAAATGGGTAGAAGCAGAATCCTTCTCCAATGTGATAGCTAAGCAGATGGTTAAGTTCATCCAGAAGAGCATCATCTCCTGATACGGAATCCCTCATCATGTAGTGACTAATAACGAGGTGCAATTCCAAGGGGCAATAGCTAAGCTATTCTCAGAACATGGCATCGAACATCATAGGTCTTCTTTGTACAGACCGCAGGCTAATGGTGCAGTAGAGGCGGCTAACAAGTCAATTAAGAAGATCTTATCAAAGATGGTAACCATCTACAAAGACTGGGTTGATAAACTGCCATATGCTCTTTGGGTTTATGGAACCAGTGTCAGAGCACCAACTGGTGAGACACCCTATGCCTTGGTATATGGGATGGAAGCAATGTTGCTAGTGGAAATGGAACTCAAGTCACTCAGAGTAGCCTTGAAAGCTCAACTACCAGAAACAGGATGGGCTCAGGCTAAATACGGGCAGTTGCTACATTGGATGAAAAACGGTTGAAAGTAGTGGATCATCTGCAGATGTATCAATATAGAATGGCCAAATCTTATAATCAAAATGTGAAGTATCCCAGACAGCAGCTGAAAATCGAGGATCTAGTTCTGAAACAGTTAAGGCCTACAAATATGGACGCCCATGGGAAATTCAAATTGAATTGGGAGGACCCTTATGTGGTGAAGAAAGTGTTGTCAAAGGGTGGTGTAAGCATCGCAGACAAGGATGGAAATGAATTTACAAATCCTATCAACCGAGACCGCCTAAAGCCTTACTATGTCTGAAAAAAAAAGTCTGCTAGTTCGAAAACTCGAAAACGGCGGCCTAGGCAAATGTATACCATTTTGGGGAATTAATCTTTTCAAATGTACTCATATTGATTTTAGCAATAAAGCATGATGTTTTGTTTAAATATATTTTCTTGGTTATGTTAGATGCATAAACAAAATTATCTTGCCTAAACATCCACTAAAGAAAGCACTTTGCATTAAATTGGTTAAAAGACTCGCATTATTCAATAATGAAATGTGCTAAAATGCTTACAACTCACAATCTTTTCTTTTCCTTCGAATTCAATTCATTATTCCTTAGAGTGGTCGGAAATCTTGAAATATATCCAAGTTCAAAGGCCATAGGACCTTAAAAAAAAAAAGCTCGCTAAGGTGAAAACCGAATAGGCGCCTTAGGCAAAAATTAGAGCAGCTCGCTAAGCTAAAAACCCATGCCGGGCAGTTCAGGCAAAATTTAGAGAATTTGTAAACTTACCACTCCTAGACACAGAAAGATGAGACACTTTCATCATTCCACAACGGAGACATTTTCATTCCCCAGTAGAAATCCCTTTCACCATTCCTCGGCAGAAGCCTTTCCATATGTCCTCTAGCGAGATCACTTACACTATTCCCGAGTAGAATCATCACAAAGAGTGCCACCACTTTTTCCCCAGCAGGAACCCTTCCATGACGTCTTCCCCAACAAGAGCATCCACACTACTCCAAGTGGGACCCTTACAAGGGCATTTTCATTTCCTCCCCAGTAAGTCATCGCACATCCCTAACAAGGCTATAAGGATCACGCCACCCAAAGGGTGTACTTCCTCAGCTAAAAGCCAGTCAGAGTTGTGGCATAATCTCCACAAACATCCCCAGCAGGAATGTGAGACACCCAGGTTGGACACGGCAGGAGACACATCTTTTAAAGTCTGCATTCATATGCATCGTCATGCATACATACATATCATGCATAGAGCACTCATCCCCAGCTAGTCTTCATTCTTACTCGAAGGGACTAAAATTTTTGTTCAAAATCTCTCGATCAAGGAATGAAGACTCGCTGTTTCAAATGCGGAACTCATCAACTTTGGTCCGCCATGGATACAGATAGATCCGGTATCGGCTTACATCAACTTCATCAACAGATCCACCTCGGGTAACCAAAACCCGGTATCAGTCTAGATCGGCTCTATTCCAGTTCCCTAGTAGAACCTCACCTCGGGCAACCTAAACCCCGGTATCAGCTTATTTCACCATCAACCTCGCTTCGGGTAACCTAAATCCGGTATCGGCTTATTTCGCCATCAACCTCGCCTCTAGTAACCTAAACCCGGTATCGGCTTATTTCGCCATCAACCTCACCTTGGGTAACCTAAACCCGGTATTGGCTTATTTCGCCATCAACCTTGCCTCGGGTAACCTAAACCCGGTATCGGCCTATTTCGTCATCAACTTCACCTCGGGTAACCTAAACCCGGTATCGGCTTATTTCGTCATCAACCTCGCCTCGGGTAACCTAAACCCGGTATCGGCTTATTTCACCATCAACCTCGTCTCGGGTAACCTAAACCCGGTATCGGCTTATTTCACCATCAACCTCGTCTCGGGCAACCTAAACCCGGTATCAGCTTATTTCATCATCAACCTTGCCTCGGGTAACCTAAACCCGGTACCGGCGTATTTCATCATCAACCTTTCCTTGGGTAACCTAGACCTGTTATCGACTTATTTCTCCAGTAGATCCACCTCGGGTAACCTAGGCCCGGTATCGATCTAGATCAGCTTCTACCTCATCAACCTCGCCTCAGGTAACATAAACTCGGTATCGGCTTATTCCAAATCATCACTGCAGCTCAGGTATGTCTCTCTTGCCTTCCGTTTACGACACATCATTTGCATTCCCAAATTCCCCTTAGGTAACCTAAACCTGGTATCGGGTATTGAATTTGATCACGTGAGGGGCAGCTGTAAGGGTCGGGTTTTCTCGACCTCTGTGATGAGCATTCTTGTATTACCTGTGGAGCAGACAGACTTGAATCAGACTTGAAAATGACTGGAATGTCGCCCAGAGTGTCTTAAACATCTTGAAGCTATCGGTGATCCGAAACCCACAAGAAGGTCTCCCGAGTGATTTCTAAGGTTTAGGGTGTGTGTTGAATTTTTGAGAATTTTGCCCCAGCTCTTGCTAGAGCCGTGCAGCTCTAGTATAAACTAGAGCCGGGCGGCTCTAGTGGGTGAGCCAAGTTGCTCTACAAAGCTGAGCAACTTGGCTTGACAGAAGAGATAAACGGGTAAAATTAGGAAGTCAAGCGGCACATTAAATGTTTGGAATGACATGAGTGGATAGTATAAAGGAAAAAGAAAAAAATCAAATCAAGGGAGAGTTAGTAATCTTGCGCAGAAAAACTTTTGAAACCGAGGACTTGAGGGCTCAGAAAAACAAAGAAAAAGGTGAGAAGGGGACCGAGGACTTGAGGGCTCAGAAAAACAAAGGCTAAGACTTAAAACCAATCTCAAAACTCTAAGAGCAAGTTCCTTAACCTTTTCTCATTGATTCGGGATCAATTCGGATTGATTTTGGATCATTTCGGTTTTCAGCCGGTTGAGCTTCCAGGACACATTTCAAACTTTCAAACCATTTCTTGATGTTCAAAGCATCAAGGTAAACTCTGAAGGCCTTAAACCTGTGTATATTGCTTTTTCTTTGCGTTTTCTTCATTTTTGCAATTTTTGGAACAGGACTTTACCGAATAGAGCTGGGCAATTATGTTCTTCATGAACACAGTCATACGACTGTGTTCATGATGAACAGAGTCGGGCGGCTCTGATACCCAGAGCCGCACGGCTCTGTTCTACAGGGACAGATTGCCGATTTGTCCCAGCCGGCTGAAAATAGTCTGTTTTCCAATTTCTGTATTCTGTTGTGATCAATTTCGACCTAAATTCATCCGTATGTTATAAAATTTTGGTTTTCGGATTTTTGTACGTATGGATATTAGGGTTTTCGGTTTTCCTGAGGTTTCATTTTCTAAGTTTCGGGTTTATTTTGTCCGAATCAGATCTATAGTCCAGAATTAGCGGACCTCCGAACTCTATAAAATCCACGAAAAATATTGTAAATGAGCAAAATAGTATTTTCACAAAAAAAATAAGAAAACCAATTTTTTGGGTTCCAGAAATTACAGCCGCATGGCTATAACTACAACCGTACGACTATAATTTCTAGAATAAAGCAGAGCAGCGATATGACCCTTACGGATGTTGTCGCGTGGTGCTGTTTTCGAATGCAAATTGTTTTTGGTGTGTTTACTACTTTTTGGACCCTACATGAATGTTGGAATTAGGAAACCCGCACGAACGGAACCCTTGATTCTAGGATAACAGACCCACAAAAAAGGAAATTTGCATGTAACCGAGCCAATTGTTTTCCAAAAAATAATTTTTTCAGCACAAAAATTACAGGGCGTTTCAAAACCGTTTTCCAGGTCTAACAGGTTTTACAGATCGGGTCGACCCGGTTACCCCGTAAGTACATGCCTCCGTTTCCTAAATTCCCAATTCTATCCTATTTGAGTCCTATCTGTGTGTGTAATATAAACTATGCTAACTGTCTATTTTATAGCATTTATCTTTCTTTATTTTCATTTTTTATGTAATTGATAGATTTCGTGTATTTTTAGGCGGTTGTAATTTTTAGATCCTCGTGTACTTAGGTGATTGTAAAGTGAGGACGAGAGTTTTCCATTTGTATTCAATTGGGTTGTATAATCGGCCTCTACCATTTTTTTTTTTTTTGTATATTTTTGGATGTATGCTTTATTTTTTCACAATTTATTTTTTGCATTTTGCTTTAGCATCAATTGAAATAAATAAACACAAATTGGGGTTAGAGAAAGATAATAAATCAAATTAAATATGGTAACATAAATTGTAAAGTGAAAGCAAGCTGGAGGCTAAGTAAGTCACTTGCCCGAACCCCAAATCTCTGGATTAGGTACAGTAGTCTGCCCTCGGTAGGGAGCTGTACCGGAATTTGCCGGATTAGCTGATCTGGGTGGCTACTCTATCACTGATCTTGGGATTTAAGTTTCGAGGTCTTTAAGTTAAAACGGGAAAATGTTTTCTACAAAGGAATTTTCAAATTAAATCAATGGTTTTTTTCTAACTCAAGATAATGAAAACCCGTTTTCCAAATCAAAACAGAACGAACGAAAATGTTTTCCCCAGTTCGCTTTGCCAGGTTCGGCTCCTTTCCCAAACCGTTTTCTAAAAAAAGTCGTCCACTCACAATATGCCTTTTTCATCATGCTTGGGAGGTGGATTCCAGGTGTGTCGCAGAACAGAGTCAGCATTGGCCTTGAGGGGCACCTTCAGTTCCAATTCATCGGTCAGCCGTCTTATTTTTCCTTCGAGCTCTACCACCTATGCTTCCTGTTCAGTGCACCTTACCGTCAGTCTCTCTACTATGTCAAAATCACTCTCTAGAATTTCCTTCAACATTGTTGCCGCTTATCTCTAACTGCCTTTTGAAATCATGATGAAGTGACGTAATCTTCCACAAATCTATAATAGTATTGAACTTCATTGGACTAGGCATTCTCGAGATTCTTTCCCTTTCCTCCCTGATAAGAACACTTGTTAGCATTGATAGCCATATGCACATGAAGAATACCAAGTCAAGGATGATGTAGGCGTGAATGCGTGATGTGATGCATGGATGTATGAATGGTGATGTCATGTGATGTCGAGTCATGTTATACAATTCCAAGCCAACCAAGCTTAAATAAAGCTAAGAATGGAAACCTGCAAATGTAATGAATGCTAATGATTAGGCTATATGTTAAAGTGAGGAATGGCGTATAAATATACACCACATGGATAAAATGACACGCAGGGTGTCCATGGATCGAAGCAAGGTGATACTTGTGGAGCGCTTATATGTATGGAGCAGATCCTATACGAGGGTTGGCTTGACGTATAAAGTGGATCTTATACGAGGTATTGGATCTCTGTATAGAGTGGATCTTATATGAGAACTGGATTGACGTATAGAGTGGATCTTATATGGGTTTGGATCTACGTATACAGTGGATCTTATACGAGAGCTGGATTGACATATAGAGTGGATCTTATATGGGTTTGGATCTACATATAGAGTGGATCTTATATGAGAGCTGGATTGACGTATAGAGCGGATCTTATAAGGGTTTGGATCTACGTATAGAGCGGATCTTATACGAAAGCTGGATTGAAGCACAGAGCGGATCTTATATGGGTTTGGATCTACGTATAGAGCAGATCTTATATGAGAGCTATATTGACGTATAGAGCGGATCTTATACGGGTTTGGATCTACATATAGAGCAGATCTTATACAAGAGCTGGATTGATGTATAGAGCAGATCATATACGGGTTTGGATCTACATATATTACGGATCTTATACGAGAGTTGGATTCATGTATAGAGCGGATCTTAAACGAGAGATGGATTGATGTATACAGTGGATCTTATACGGGTTTGGATCTATGTATAGAGCGGATCTTATACGAGAGCTAGATTGACGTATAGAGTGGATCTTATACGGGTTTGGATCTATGTATATTGACGTATATAGCAGATCTTATACGAGAGCTGGCTTGACGTATAGAGTGGATCTTATATGGGTTTGGATCTACATATAGAGCAAATCTTATACAAGAGCTGGATTGACGTATAGAGTGGATCTTATACGGGTTTGGATCTACGTATAGAGCAGATCTTATATGAGAGCTTGGGTGCATCTATGTGTGTATGACACAGGGATGGGATTTCGATGCTCAGGGTGCCTTTGGTTTTCATGCTGTGATATGGGATGACATTTTTCGATGTTAGCAGAACATCAATGCATGAAGCGGGTGTATGAAATAAGATTCTTGGTGCTCATGGAGCACTTAAATGGCTTGGTGTAGAAGGTGAGATTTTTCGCGCTCGTGGTGCGCCTATATGACTCAGTGTATGAGATGAAGTTTTCAGTGCTCGTGGAGTACTTAGACATTTAACAGGTGAATGACGTCGCGAGATAATGAGGATGATTTCCTTTGTTTTTATTCTTTTTTTTTTTAACTTTCCAAGAATACCCAATGCCATGCAAATGATAATGCAAGAACATCACGTGTGAACCGTCACATGGACAGGGGTTCGGCACTTTTGGGGCACCTAGTGAATTTTATGAAACTGTCATGTGTGTACCAATACACAGACAAAGTTTCAATGCTTTGTGGGTCGATGAGATGACATGAAATGGTTGCAGGGGGACCATCCCATGGACAATGTTCTGATGCTTTTTGGAGCATCTAATGTGAAGTGATATTGCAAATTAGTAGCGTGTAACTTAGGACACGGATAGAGGTTCGGTATTCATGGAACACCTTACATGATTTGGTAATGTTATGAAATGCACTTATATGTGTAGTAATCTGGTACTTGTGGAGTGCCTTAAATGATTTCACAATGTTATGAACGATCCAATGTGAACCATAATGCACAAACAGGACTTTGGCGTTACCGTAACACCTATGGTGAATGAGTGTGATGCCATGTAACAACATCGTGTGAACCACCACACGGAAATAGACCTAAGACCATTGCAGCCCCCTATTGGATGAAATGGTTTGGTGAAATGGCCTAGTGCAATTCGATGCACTGGCAGAACACTGGCAGTTTCGGGAATCCCGATATGTTATGAAATGAAATGACCATGATAGTCATCCTTGGAACATCCTTAATTTAAATGAGATGAGATGACATGAATGCTTATGCACACAAAATGCAAATGGCTGCATAAAAACGTGGTTAGGATGCATGACATACATGATGATTTCGTGTATGCTTCATGAAAATGTTAACAAACGAATATATTGTTATGGCTGTACAAAGAAACAGTTAGTATGAATGTCACATAGATGATTTAATGTTTTCACACATGAAAAATAATATGTCAGTGGCTGCACAAAAGACATGAGTGAGTATCACACAAATGTTTTGCATGAAGCATGCCATGTTTATGGAAAATGTCGATGATGGTAATTCATGGGAGGACGAGAAACACATAACACATAACACGTGAAACGTATTCCTCCAACTTTATTCCTCTAACCGTGGTTAAATTTGAGAAAATTCTATTCGATTCCTAGGAGAGGTTCACTTCGATCATCAACCGGGGATGATGATGGCGTAATTTATAGCGTTCATGCAATTTATTTTGGTATCCTAAGGGAATCTACCTAAGGTTGCCTATATGAGTTTGGCCAAGTCAGGATAAAATCAAGGTCGCCACAGCAAAATATACTCCTCACTTCTCCCTACTCAAGGGTCCGAATGAAGGGGTTCGTACGAGGCTATGGGTGGTGTTTTGTATCCGTACCCCTAAGACCAAGAGGAACATAGGCGACACTTCAACAATTCACTGGGTTGAAAATTGGATACTTAACCTAATGCAAGTATGTCTAACTAAAATGCAAGCTAAAATACCATGTAAGAATCATCCACCTTATTTTGATCAGACATTTATCAGGGCCTGTCAAATTCTTTGATGTTTTGAGAAAACTTTTATAAAAAATCTTCAGTAGAGGCACCACTGTGAGTGGATGATGTTTTTAACCTCTCGAAAAGGAGCCTCGATATCGGGCAACCCTCCCTTGCATGGGGTTTTTTGATGAAAACTCGGTTTTGGAAAATTAAATTATTTTGTAAAAGAATCGAGACCTAAGTCTCAATAGAGAGTGTAAGAGTCGCCACCCGGCTCAGCTCAAACGGGAAATTACAGCGTAGCTGAACCGGACAAAGGCCACTACACTTTCCTGAGAACTAGGTCCGGACAAGTCCCTTATTTCACATATAATCAAAATAAATTCGGCTAATGTTCATTGATGATATTTTAAATTTTTAAAGTTGATTTATATTAAATTAAACCATACAGCGTACACACAAATAAAATAAAGAGCAGTAAATAAATAAATTATTACAACCCAATCAAATAAAAATAAAAGCTCTCATCCTCACATTACAAGTGCCTAGAATACACGATTATCTAGAAAATTACAGTCACCTAAAATACACAAATTGAACTATTAATTACATAAAAGAAATGAAAATAAAAAGAAACTAAAAGCTGAAAAATAGACGGTTAGCACAATTTATAGCACACCACAAATAAGACTCAAATTGGACAGAATTGGCATTTTTAGGAACGGGAGCATGCATTTAGGGGGGTAGTCGAGTGAACTCAGCTAGTTCACCCAACTAGACCTGGAAAACAGTTTTGAAATGTCCCTGTATTATTTTATTTCAAGAGAAAATACATTTTGAAAACATTTCTTTTTCCGGTTTACTTTCATTTAGCATATGAGGTGGGTCACATTTCGGGAGATTTGGGTCTCCGTCGTTGTATTGTCGAAGTGCAATAACTTCAAAAATTAAATCTAAGGTCATGAATACACATAAAAAAGTTCATTTTTGATGATTTTTTGATTTTTTGATTTTTTGTGATTTTTCTAATTTTTCATGGATTATTCTGGATTTTCTGCTTCTGTACGAAATTTACAGTCGAACGGATGTGATTACAGCCGTGCGACAATAACAACAGTCGTAGGATTGTAATTACAGTCGTGCGACTGTAATTCACCCAGTTACAGGAAATTGCCAAAATTATTTAAATGAGAAAAGATGACAAGGGAATTCGAAGAACAGTCGTACGATTATGGCTCCAGTAGCACGACTGTAAGTATAGTCGTGCAACTGTTCATCACCACAAGAATAGTCGTGCGACTTTTCTTGCTACCCAGAAATGGAAAAACAGAGGAAATCGATTTTATGCACAGAAATCAGCCAAAACACCCAGAAAGAGCAACAAAACGAAAGGTTTAAGTGTAGTTACCTTTGTGGTGCTGATCTACCGTCGATTTGACCGTTGGAAACACCTTAAATTGCTCCAAATTGCTCCTTTTCCCTTGTGTGTCAAGGCTCCAGATTCAAGTCCAAAAGTCTCCAAAAAGTCACAAATTTAAGTGAGTTAATAGTCTAGAGTTGATTATATTTAGTGTGTCAAGTTTTAACCTACTGATTTCTATCAGGTTTTAAGCTTATCACACTAGAATTAAAAGAAAAATAGTAGAAGAAAATGGTGGTTTTTGGTTGAGTTTATTCTCTTCTTTTCCCTTCTCTTCTCCACACTTTTGTTTTCAAACCCAGTTTCTGCCTCTCCTTCCTCTTGCTTTTTATTTCCTTTTAAACTCCCTCCCTTTCTTGTTTTTCTTCTGCAGGAGCAATAAGTGCTCCCTCCTTTTCTTCTCTTTCAGGGTATGGGCTACTGTACCTTCTATGATCTTACAGTCGTGTGACATAAGGCTTTTTTTTTTTTGAGACTGGAAAATTCCTGTGCTTACAACAGTCATGCAAATGCTCTACATGAACTAATTGAATACATACAAGGATAATATATCTATTCTAATTTATGGCATATAATAATCACATAATTATGCATCACATAGAGACAACTAAATAATTAATTAACTAATGGGTTAGGTATATGAGCCATATATTAAGAAATACTTAGTGATTTTCAAGCATATGCATATCATAATTTCTAAAGCATAAAATATGTAATTTATGTCGAAATTAAGCATATTAGTCATGCATGTATCAACTATATGAAAGCACAAATAATAGATATTTTGGTGTTTTGTGAAAATATGAGCAAGATGTGGATTTGACTTATCTAGATATTTGCTCTTTTATTCTCCAATTTGTATTGACCAATTAATTTCCTTTTCAGTTCTTCCCCGAGTAAGCATTTATTAATGATCAACTTATTTCTTTTATGAATGCTTCCTGCACCTACAAACAAGATCAATCAAATATAGGTACCCAACTCCATTTGGGTCCTTGGGAGTTAGTGAACGAAGATTTGGTTCCTCTAAGAATCTCTATCATTTTTCTTTTTGAAGATTCTTCTTTTGTAAAAACGTGCTTTAGCAAAATGTTTGACTCGTTTATAATAAAAGCATGTAATATTAAATCTATAAAGAATAACCATATGGGCATTTCTATTATGATGATCTTTTCCACGATCATATGATATAGCCATTATACTTTTTAAATTATTTGAACGTGATTCATCATATTTCCTTTTAAGTTTGATAACAAGGTCCTTTTGATGATCAACACAAAGTTTTAACATGTACTCACATTGATCAAGATCCTTTTTCAAACTTTCATCATGAGATTTCAAAGTTGTCAATTTGTTTGACAAATCTTGTATGAACAAAATCTCAGTAGGTTCATTTACATGGTTTAATTTCTCTTTTAGATCTAATATTTTCTTTTGAAGCTCAATATTTTTCTTTTTATAAAACTTGTATTTCTTAAGAGTTTTATGAAAATTGCTATTAACTTCATAACCAAATAATTTATCATGATGCATTGAGTTTAGGATTACCTTAAAATCATTGTGTCTTTTGGATGAGAACCGATTGGTTCGATCACTTTGCGCATTGTCCTCCTTAGTCATGCTAGAAGTATATATAGCACTCTTTTGCTTTCCTCTTGAGGTTTTGTAAGCTTTAGCATTTCTCCATATAGCCATAGTTGTACCTTTTCTTCTCCTTTACATAGCTTTCTTGGCTTGGGAGGTTTTGATTTTGGAGATCTAAGCGTTCTTTTCATGAAACATGTAGTATGTTGTAAAGTATCCTTTTTGGATTTTTCTGGCTTTGGAAGGATATTTGTCTGTACATCATTTAGGCACACACTTGATGTTTCATTTCTCTCATGCTTTGGATTTGTTGAGGATGATTGATTTGAATTTGCTTCTTCTATTGATGCATCTTGACGTGTGAAGCAACTTCATCTGTTGGTGATGATTCTCCTAAGCTTCGATTCATTCATTGTAGAGAATCCTCATCTTGTTTGATGATGCACTTATTAATCAAATCACTTTGGTTAGTACCATAGATAGAATCAAGAATACCAATTATGTCCTTAGCATTTAAGCTTGTAGATAAATAAGCATAAGCATCATCATTTACAGCATTTCTTATAAGTTGCAGTGCTTTAATATGAAGAGAGAAAAAATATTTATCATGTGAAGTCCACTTTCTCCTAGACTCATCAATATATGCAAAATATGGTTCAAAGTAAACAAATTTCCAAAGCCCTATATCCTAAGCTGCTAGAAATACTTTCATACGGGCTTTCCAGATTTGAAAGTTGTCACCATTGAAATGTAGATGGACATCTATTGGATGACTTTCTAAGATCAATTCGGTACTCATGCTTTCTAGGATTTATGGATCACTAACTAGCCACAGGGATCACTCTAAGATGGTTAAGTCTTAGATAACAGAGTGAGGCTCTAATACCAATTAATGGTCCCAAATGGCTAGTTACAGTACTAGAGGCGGGGTGAATAGTACTATAGGGTGAATAAAAAATTTACAGACTCTCTTAAAAAACTTTTTATAGAAACACAAGTTTTCTTTTCAAAAACAAGTTTAATGAAAAATACGGAATTGATTACTGCCAGAGAGTAAAACTGGTATCTACAATTACTATAATTAAAATTGTGAATATAAAATTGCTTTTGCAAAAATAACTTTAAATAATAAAGTGATTAATTTAAATTGCAAGAATTTAAATAACATAAAATAAAAAGAGAGTAGGGATAGAAAAATGTAGATGCTGAATTTTATCCTGGTTCGACCCAACCGGTCTACATCCAGTCCCTAATCCAACCGCTTGAGATTTCCACTAACGTTTCCCTTACAGGTAGGAAACAAGCATATTTTACTTTTTGCTAGTTGAAGTAACAAAATTAATACTTTTGCAAGCTAATGTTGGAAATGCCCTAGTCCCGAGGCATTGGTCCTTGTGTTTGTATGATACAGTTGGTACATTGATGTAAACTTTATGTATTATACAATTTGTGTCGAGGAGATAAAGGCATTAATCTATTTATTATATGTCTTGTGCTATATTTTAAATAGAGTATCCAATGGACATATCCATATCCATGTTGTCAAGTGTGAGGCACTTGGCAGTAAGACTGTGGATAGTGAAAACGATATGACCATAAAGTCATCCGTAGTCTGTTCCAATCATGGGAATGAATGGAACCAAAGACTATCGTTAGCCTGGTTGTATGGCGGTGTCTTACCGGTCATAGAACATGGTATGTCAACTAGGTTAATGGGTACATGCAAAAAGGCATGGTACTGGATTGATCCACTTAACGGGAATCTGCATGGTATAGTATCACAAATGATTCTCGTGTAGTACTTGTATAAGTCCTTCGACCGGACCATATGATGGTGCTGCATGCGAGGTGGCACACTTTGGTGTACGCCCAACGGGCCTGTAAAAGGGTGCCAAGTACGGGTACGTTCGGGTGTGTCAGTAAGCATGGCAGCACTATGGATATGCAGAAGGGAATGTCACTCAGTGATTCACTGAGACGATATCATCGGCCTCTTGAAGAATGTTACTGATAAGTGTGCGGCCGCACCCAAACAAGATTGGATCTTGTTTGTGAGCATCAGTTCATTCGGTATCAAGTCAAGGTCCAGACACAAGGAGGGTGATACTTCCATGCCTCAGTGTTGGACACCGATATCAGTGACATGGGATTTACAAGTTCAAACTACTGGGTTACGTTTTCAGTTGGACTGCTTACTCCGTCTTAATTGGGGGCTACAGTGGCTTGCTAGAGCCCGCCTGTAGTCTGTGGGCCTTGGCCCACTGCCAACATAAAGACGGGCCCATTGGATCGTACACATTGAACGTCTGGACTTTAACTAGTCGGATTAAGTGTGTACTTGGAGTATACACATTTGAAGAGAGAGAGATATATTAATTATATTATATGCATCAATTGGATTGATCAAAGTTATATAATTAATATTTATTTTGGCCTACTCATAATTAATTCAATGAATTAATTTATGGGGTTATTTCCTAGGTGGAAATATTATGACATGTATAGGTTTACATGTTTGTCATTTTATGTGTGTCTAATTTAATCCATTGATTAAATTAATAGGTCAAATGAATTTTAAATTTAAATGTATGTAATATGTTACATGGTATCATATATAAGCATACATGTTAAATTAAAGTTGCATTTGATTTAATTCAATCAAAGGAATTAAAAATTGGGCTTAAGGCTTAAAATGAAAATTCCCACATAAGATGAGATGGTGATGGCCGAAATATTGGACCAAAGAAGATGGTGAAAATTGATGAGTCATTTTGTTAAGAATGGATGCATCCCTTTTCTTAATATGGTGAGTCATGTATTTGACTTAAAGGAAGAGAAGTTGGACTTGTCTACCTTGTGGCACCAATTAGAAAGATGGTGAGTCATTCTTGGACAAAAGTTGATGATGGCTTATTAATGGTGGACCAATGGAAGAATGGTGAGTCATTGGTTTGACTTATGGAAAAGCAAAATTGGATTTTGTTTTCATAAGTGCATATCTTTTACAATTTGGACGTGTGGAAAAAGATGGCAGCATTTTGAATCCCATTCTTGCCGTATATATATTCTTCCTTGGAAGAAAAATTGGCCCACTTTTTGCCTTAATTCTTTTGGTAAGAATGAGGTGCCATACTTGGAGAAATTTGGTTCTATCTTTGGCTAGATAGATTTTTCTTTTGGAAAGAAATTAGGACAGCCATATTTCCTCTTGTGGGCAACCCTCTCTCCCTCTCTTCTTGTCATCCGAGTCGCTAGCACGGGTTTCGGTCCGAGAGCCGTTCGTGTACGCATCGGTGGAGGAAATCTACACTTGATTTCTGCAGTCTGCATCCGTCTCTTAGAGAGACTTTGTGGTGAGTTTTTTGAAACCCTCCTTTTATGCTTTAAGTTTTTGATTTCCACATCTTAAGCTCCTGGGCCGGATTCGAGGAAATCGACGCGTATTTCCGCTTTTATCGGTCGGTTTCCCGTGACGAATCCCAACAGCTAAGTATCAAACCTCTACCGTTACTTTTTGGTGCTTAAGTAACAAACTCTACTGATGCTTTTTCGAAGCTCAAGCTCCAAACTTTTACAGTCTTTATTGATCTCACCACCAACAAAGTAAAACCCCCTTCACATAACCTTATGTGAAAATACAATTCTCGAATATGTGAATATTTGAATGAAACAATATTTCTCCTTTTCTCTTTGCTCTCTGTGGGAATTTGGAAGACTATGAGTTGAATGCTTAAAGTATGAGAATTGATTGATTTGTCTTCCTTATCTTTAAGTTTTCTTCTTCATCCCTTTTATAAGACAAAAAAGATAATAGCCATTTGATATAATTTATGGCGGTTTGATCAAGCTCTTAAAGAGATGTACTTTTTCTTCTTCAAGTAACAAGCATTGTAGCCGTTTGAACTTGGTAAAGAGAGAATGCCGTTGATTTCAAATGATAAGTGATTTATGACCATTTGAATTGTCTTAAAAAGAAGGAATGTACTTTGATTCTCAATCAATAAAGCCATAAAGAAAAGCATATGTGGGTTCTTTACATAATAAAGCCATGTGACTAATTTTGTAAAGAGAAATGCATGTGTCACTTAAGTATCAAACCATAGCTAAAAGAGAGAGAGAGAGAGAGAGAGAGAGAGAGATAAGTCATAAACACTAGTTGATCTTTAAGGCTTGAGATATTTGTTGACTTTTAATCCATAAGTGATTTCAAGTCAAAGACATATCTAGCTTAGGTTCAAAGTGTCTCTCAAGCATAAAATCACATTAGATTCTTTTACTAAGCTCTCTCATATAAGCATATATGTGTGGTCGTATATTTACTGGCTGCTCCAGTTTCTTTTCATCTATCAGCCTTTGGATGGCATCTCTCAGCTTATAACAATTATTGGTTTTATGACCAACAGCAACATGGTATGTGCATAAATTATTTTTGTCTGCATACACTGGCTTCTCAAAAGGCTTCAAAGAACCTAGAAAACCTCTTTGTCTGCACTTTGCAAAAATCTCGGACAAAGATATCACCCAAGGAGAAATGCCTTGATTTCTTAAACTACTCTCCTCATTACCTTCCCTTGCAACAGCCGGTATTTCTTCCTTTAAGAAGTCTTTCAATATATCAACAACATTCGATGTTGGGCTAGCCATCATAATTTCCTCAACAGACTCGATTTCACTTTCAATTGTTCCCTCTTTCTCAACCACCTTTGTAGACTGAGATCTCATTTTGTGGCTTGCGAAATTGCTTTTTGTTTATTCTCTTGCTCGGTTTTCTTCTCTATGTGTGTACTGTTTCACACCATGCATGAAACATTAGGGTGATTCATGAATGCAATGATGACATGAGGAAATGAAAGAAGGAATGAATGAGTTTGGCTATGTATATATATATCCAAGATGAAATGTCATGAATGTGTATAGAGCTAATCTTATACGGGTTTTGCAATGGATGTATAAAGGTAGTCTTATGCGGGATTTTTTAATGGACATATAGAGCTGGTCTTATACGGCATTTGATTTGTGCATAGAGTTGATCTTATGCATGGGTTTGTGATTTGTGCGTAAAGCTAGTCTTATGCATGTGCTTCGTGATTTATGCATAGAGCTGGTCTTATGCTTATGTTTTGTGATTTATGCATAGAGCTGGTCTTATGCATGAGTTTGGATATATATAGAGCTGGTCTTATACATATATGTGTGATTTGTGCATAGAGCTGGTCTTATGCATGGGTTTGGGTATGTATAGAGCTGGTCTTATACATGTGTTTGGATGTGTGCATAGAGCTCATGTGAGTGGATGATGTTTTTAACCTCTCTCCAGAGGGAGCCTCGATATCGGGCAACCCTCCCACGGGTGGGGGTTTTTTTATGATGAAAATGATGTTTTGGAAAATTAGATTATTTCGTAAAAGAATCGAGACCTAAGTCTCAATAGAAGGTGTAAGAGTTGCCACCCGGCTCAGCTTAACCGGGAAATTACAGTGTAGCTGAATCGGACGAAGGCCGCTGCACTTTCTAGAGATCTAGGTCCGGACAAGTCCCTGATTTCATGTCTAATCAAAATAAATTCGGGCAATGTTCATTGATGATATTTTAAATTTCTAAATTTGATTCTTATTAAATTAAACCATTCAGCGTACATGCAAATACAAATAAAAATAAAGCAGTAAATAAATAAATTATTACAATCCAATCGAATAAAAATAAAAACTCTTGTCCTTACATTACAAGCGCCTAGAATACAAAATTTATTTAGAAACTTAAAATCGCCTAAAATACATGAATTGAACTATTAATTATATTAAAAATGAAAACAAAAAGGAACTAAAAGCTGCAAAACAGACGGTTAGCACAATTTATAGCACACCACAAGTAGGACTCAAATTGGACAGAATTGGGAATTTTAGGAATGGGAGCATACATTTAGGGGGGTAGTCAGGTGAACTCGGCTAGTTCGCCCTACTAGACTTGGAAAACGGTTTGGAAACATCTTTGTATTTTTTTTTGTTTTATGAGAAAATATATTTTGAAAACATTTTCTTTTTCCAATTTACTTTCATTTAGCATGTGAGGTGGGTTGGATTTCGGGAGAGTTGGGTCTCTGTCGTTGCATTTTCTAAGTGCAATAATTTCAACAATTAAATCTAAGGTTGTGAATGCACACAACAAAATTTATTTTTGATGATTTTCTGATTTTTCTGAATTTTTATGATTTTTTTAATTTTTATGGATTTTTCTGAATTTTCTGCTACTGGATAAAAATTACCGTCGCCCGGCTGTGATTACAGCCATGTGACTATAACTACAGTCGTACGACTATAATTACAGTTTTGGGACTGTAATTCACCCAGTTATAGGAAATCACCAAAATTATTTGAATGAGAAAAGATGACAAGGGAATTCGAAGAACAGTCGTACGATCATGGCTCCAGTAGCACGACTGTAAGTACAGTCGTGCGACTGTTCATCGCTACAAGAACAATTGTATGACTGTTCTTGCTACCCAGAAATGGAAAAATAGAGGAAATCCATTTTATGCACATAAATCAGCCAAAACACCGAGAAAGAGCAACAAAACAAAAGGTTTAAGTGTACTTACCTTTGTGGCGCTGATCCACCGTCGATTTGAGCAATGGAAACACCTTAATTTGCTCTAAAGGGTACAAAATTCTCCAAAGAGTCACGGATTTGAGTGATTTAATAGTCTGGAGTTGATTATATTTAGTGTGTCAAGTTTTAACCTGTTGATTTCTATCAGGTTTTAAGCCTATCACACTAGAATCAAATGAAAAAGAGTAGAAGAAAATGGTGGTTTTTGGTTGAGTTTCTTCTCTTCTTTTCCCTTGTCTTCTCCTCACTTTTTTTTTTCAAACCCAGTTTTTTCCTCGTCCTTGCTTTTGCTTTTTCTTTCCTTTTAAACTCCCTCCCTTTTTTTTTGGGCTGTAGGAGAAATAAATGCTCCTACCTTTTCTTCTCTTTCAGGGCATGGGCTACTGTATCTGCTATGATCTTACAGTCGTACGACAGTAATTTCAATTGCAATCGCATGACTATAAGTACATTCTGTTAGAGATTGTGCCCTAAGCCAATGTTGGATTATGTAAACAATCTTCTTAAGTCATTAATAAAGACTTATTTTATCATATATATTTGTATGTTAGTATTTATGATAATGTATCCATGAATTAATTGTGTAATTCTAAATTTCCCTAGTCGATTGTTATTATGGGAATAATAACAAACTAAGACTAGTGTGAGTGATAATGGATATTCATAAGATGAATATAGTGTATACAGATACAGATTATACTCACGGGCAATGTGTTAGAGAACATGTTGCTGGAGACCCACTATAAGATCAAGTTCATGGTCACGTGTCACAACTGATCTTGATTATAGTAGTGTCATCAGCTGATTCCTTTGACCTGAGGTCACCATGGATTCCGGGATGAATTTATGTTGTGCTTTGACGCAGTCAAACGCTGCTTGTAACAGAGTAGTTATAAAGGCTGTGGTTGGGTACGATATTACTCATGTTTTGGGATGTGAGTGACAGATATGGGATTTTGTCCCTCTCTAACAAGAGAGCGATATCACTGGGCCCCTCGATAAGTAAGACTGTTAAATGCATGGCCGTGCTCAAATAATTGATAAGAGTATCAATTGATTTGTCTGAACAGTTTATTTTGAGATCGAGAAAGCATATGATTAATTATGTAAGATTGACAAGTGTACCATGTCTTATAATTAATCTTGATATCAAAGAGACAAAAGGGAATATGACATTCTATAAATAGGTATTGGATCATTCCAATCATATTAATTGGGTAGTCGTAATGGCTTGCTAGAGTCCGCTTGTGACCTATAAGGACATTATGGTAATTTCCTTATTGCCAATTAATATGAACCTATGGGGTCACACACAAGAGCAAAATGAAGTTCATCTTATCGGGTATAAATTATTATTGGATAATAATTTATGAATGAGAAAGAGTATAAATATATATAGTGATATATATTTATGTATATATAAATATTAATGTGATTAATATTGCATAAAGTATGCTACATATTATAATTAAATTATATGGAGATATAATTAATTATAATATTATATATACATATATGTATTATGGAGAATTGATTTGATTTAATGTTAATTGAGAATTAATATTAAATTGTGTGGGTTAATATATAATTATAACTAATAGGTGTATTAGGTTATAATTATAATTAACTATTTAGGTTAATTATTTAAGGAAACAATTAACCTAAACCTAATCACTCTCTACACTAATAATACAGCAGATTTTCGGCCAGCCACTATAAGCGAAGAGCCAGCCGAAATTCTCCTCTCCAAGCCAAGAGAAAATTTGATTTTCTGCCTCTCTCTCGATTCGAAGAAAGCGTTTCTTCTATCCCGGCGCTAGCACACGGTGGACGTATTGCTCCGTGTGGATCAACCGTAGAGGGAAGCAATTTTGGTTCCTATTGATTCAACCTTCAAAGAATTAAGGTAATTCTTTAACCCTCTTTTCAATTCAATGCAATGTACATGGGTCCCTGGTGGGGATTAATCCGTTTTTCCGCTGCGCATATTTTGTTTTGTGCGATTAATTTCCCAACAGTGGTATCAGAGCCACTTGTGCATTGGTTGAATTGGATTTGTTATTTTGATTAGATCAAAATGCATGTTAGGGTTTGTGTGTTTTGATTTAGGGTTCTTTTGTTATTGTGAATAACAAATTGAAATTTGATTTCAATGTTGATCATTATGAATGATTTGTTCTGTTATTGTGAATAACTATTTTGAATTGATTTGGAATTGATCATTGTGAATGATGTGTTTCTTCAATTGTTTTGCTCATTTGTGCACTGGAAATCGTTTCGAGACATGAGTTCAGTTCCGAACTCGTCGGCGTGCAGGTGCTGTACGCCGTGTTAACATGCTGTGCACGCCGTGTGCTGTCTTTGCACGGCGTGCAACTGGAAATTGTTTCCAGTATTGGCTTTCAGTTCAGAACACGACGGCGTGCAGGCTCTGCACGCCGTGCAAACATGAAGTGCACGCCGTGTGATGGTTTGGCACGGCGTGCAACCGGAAATTGTTTCCGTGTGTGCTGAGACACAGCGAGGAACACGGCGGCGTGCAGGTGCTGCACGCCATGCAAACCGGTTTTGCACGCCGTGTTCCCTTGGTGCTGCCGTATAGAAATTGTTTCTACACATTTAGCCTTTTCAAATCAATTCCTCAATGCAATAAGATTGTATTTTGCCTTTGAACCCTAAATCTTGTAGATGTAAAATTATTGTGATAATTTTATGCATGGTGTTGTGGTATGGTTTTGGACCCCGTGAATGCTTTATTTTATTTATTATGGTTTTGGACCCTTGGATGTTTTTTGTTTTTCTTTTGGTTTTGGTGAATGTAAGGTTTTATAAATACGGCCTGCGAGTCGTTTGTATTTATGTAATCTTATTTTTCTAGATAAATTGTATAGGATGCAATTTATTGTTTGTAAATTTTATTTACTAGAAAATTGTATAGGATACAATTTTGTAAAGTATGTAAATCCATGCGATGGTGCCAAGGAACAAAGACGTGAAGACGGATCCAAGGGATGCGGCTGTGCTGCGACCATGCGATGGTTACAACCACCTAGGAAATGACCTGTTGATTTTCATATTGGCCTGTGAAAATCAATGTAGATAAAACCATACCATAACACGGTCTTTCGAGTCTATTGCATGTTTTATATTTTGATGCCATGTGATGCCATGCTAAGTATGAAATATGCATGCTAGATGAATGTATGACATTGGATGCCATGCTAGAATTAATATTAACTTAGAAAGATTAATGTTAATGCCATGTTTTGTATGAGATACATTTTAATCACAGGAATTAATAAACCCTAAATAAACTTATGAAGTTTATATTTTTGCCACCCAATTACGTATAACACTAGTCAAGTACTATGTTCGCATCATGGTAGCCACGCCAAAGCGGGTACGCATGTTGTGACCTTAGCGAAGCGATAATATGAGAAATGGTGATTCTCATTGTGTTGTAATTGGTTTAACAAAGGGTTAATCAAAATGGTGTTTTGAACCCGAGGCAAAGATGAGATGAGTAACATGCAAATTAAATATGATATATGATATCATGCATCTCATAAATTAAAAGAGTTACATAATGATGTAATTGACATGGTGATGTCTACCGAAATTATATTTAATCATAGGGACATGCCAAAGCAGTGCTATGGTTAAGTATGGATTTTGGGTCTTTTACCCATTTAAATATTTTAAAGGGTTTTATAATTTTAGTGGGAGTTTAATTCTCTTATGTAATTAACTTTGTATATATTTTCTGTTGTAGATAAATGGCCAACACAAGCAATCCCGGTTCTATTCGATCTATCCTTGAGAAGGATAAACTGAACGGAACCAATTACCTAGATTGGTATCGCAACTTGAGAATTGTTCTCAAGCAAGAGCGAAAGCTGTATGTTCTGGATGGGCCTTTGCCCGCTAACCCTCCACCCACCACAGCTTCAAGAGCTGAAAGGGATGCTTTTCACAAGCATCAAAATGATCAGATTGATGTACAATGCCTGATGCTCGCATCAATGATTCCGGAACTTCAGAAGGATCTGGAAACATTTGAGGCATATGAGATGTCTCAAGAGCTTAAGGAAATGTTCCAAAAGCAAGCGAGAAGGGAAAGGTATGAGACCTTGAGATCTTTGGTTGGGTGCAAGATGACCGAAGGGAGTTCGGTTAGTGCCCATGTTCTGAAGATGAAAGGGTACATTGATCAGTTGGAGAGGCTTGGTTCGCCACTCAGACCTGAGTTGGCAACGGATTTGATCCTTAATTCTCTTCCCGAGAGTTACTCCCATTTTGTCATGAATTATCACATGAATGATATGGACAAAACGGTCAGCGAACTGCATGGGATGCTGAAAAATGCTGAAGTAACGATAAAAGAGAAGCCAAGCTCCAAAGGGATCCATATGGTGCAAAAGGGTAGGATCCAGAAGAAGAAGGGTAAAGCAAACAAACCCAAAGAGTTTGGGAAGGATGCAAAGAAGCCCAAAGCTGTTACCAAGGCAAAGCCTCCAAAGGAAGGCACATGCCATTTCTGCAATCAGCCTGGTCATTGGCGCAGAAATTGCAAGCTTTATTTGGAGGACTTGAGGAAGAAGAGAGGCGGTGAGACCGCTAATCAAGGTGTTTATGTTATTGAAATATTTCATTCTACTTCTGTTTCTACTTCGTGGGTATTAGATACCGGTTGTGGTTCTCACATTTGTATGAATGTGCAGGGGCTTAAAGGAAGTAGAAAGCTCAAGAAGGGCGAGGTAGAATTCCATGTGGCGAATGGAGCTAGAGTTGCTGCTTATGAAGTCGGTCGCTACGAGCTCAAGTTGCCAAGTGGACTTGTTCTTTCTTTGAATAATTGTTATTTTGTTCCTAATTTGTCTAGGAACATCATTTCTATTTCATGTTTGGACAAGGAAGGATTTAAATGTGTTATTGAGAATAATCACTTATTGCTCTTCAATAAAGACTTGTTTTATGCAAATGCGGATTTACATGATGGTCTTTATTTGTTGAACCTTAGTGAAGGTTATAATGAGCATGTATATAACATAAATACCAAAAGGGTAAGAACAAATGTTGTGAATCCTACTTATCTCTGGCACTGTCGTCTAGGACACATTAATGAGAAACGCATTTCAAAACTCCATAAAGATGGAATTTTGGGTCTAGATGTTTTTGAAACATATGACACTTGCGAGTCTTGTTTAATGGGTAAGATGACCAAGAGTCCCTTTACTGGTCACAGTGAAAGGGCTAGTGACTTATTAGAACTCATACATACAGATGTATGTGGGCCTGTGAGCACAACTGCTAGAGGTGGTTTTCAATACTTCATTACGTTCACTGATGATTTCAGTAGATATGGTTATCTATATCTAATGAAGCATAAGTCGGAATCCTTTGAAATGTTCAAAGCCTTCCAAAATGAAGTACAAAACCAACTTGGCAAGACAATTAAAGCACTTAGATCTGATCGAGGTGGTGAATATTTGAGCCAAGACTTTGACGATCATCTTAGAAAGTGTGGGATTGTCTCACAACTAACTCCTCCTGGTACACCACAGTGGAATGGTGTGTCTGAGAGGAGGAACCGTACTTTATTGGATATGGTTCGGTCGATGATGAGTCAAACAAATCTTCCTCTATCCTTTTGGGGATATGCACTTGAAACAGCGGCATTCACACTGAACCGAGTTCCATCAAAAGCAGTTGAAAAGACACCATATGAGATATGGGTTGGTAAGAGACCAAATTTGTCTTTTCTCAAGATTTGGGGTTGCGAAGCTTATGTGAAATACTTGATTTCAGATAAGTTAGCACCAAAATCTGTGAAGTGCAATTTTGTTGGTTATCCAAAAGAAACTAAAGGTTATTTCTTTTACAATCCTAGTGAAAACAAAGTGTTTGTTGCTAGGAATGGTACATTCCTGGAAAAAGAGTTTATTTCCAAAGGAATCAGTGGGAGTAAAGTACACCTACAAGAAAATATGGATAACCAAGTTGAAAGTGAGTTTCAAATGGAACAATCTGATTCACAAGAAGTTGTTGAGTCAGAACCGATAACACAAGTCCAACGTAGATCAAGTAGAGTTCGTCATGAGCCCGAGAGATATGGATTTCTCGTCACGAACGAAAATGATCTGATTCTGTTAGAAGAGAATGAACCTTCCACGTACATGGAAGCTGTCTCTAATTCAGAATCTGAAAAATGGCTTGATGCTATGAAGTCAGAAATTCAATCCATGGACGACAACAAAGTATGGACTTTGGTTGATCTCCCAAAGGGTGCTAAAGCAATAGGGCACAAATGGGTTTTCAAGTTGAAAACGGACATGGATGGGAATATTCAGACTTATAAAGCAAGGTTAGTGGCAAAGGGTTACCGACAAGTTCATGGTATAGACTATGACGAAACCTTTTCGCCAATAGCTATGATCAAGTCCATCAGAATTCTTGTTGCCATAGCAGCATATTATGACTATGAAATATGGCAAATGGATGTCAAAACAGCTTTCCTAAATGGAAACCTTGTTGAGGATGTGTACATGACACAGCCTGAAGGTTTTGTCGATCCAAAGAATCCTGATAAAGTATGCAAGCTTCAAAAGGCCATTTATGGTTTGAAGCAAGCATCAAGAAGTTGGAATCATTGTTTTGATGAATCAGTCAAAAAGTTTGGCTTCATCAAAAACGAAGATGAGCCTTGTGTGTACAAGAAGTTTAGTGGGAGTAATATAGTTTTCCTAGTTCTATATGTCGATGACATATTGTTAATAGGAAATCACATTCCTACCTTGCAAGAAGTAAAATCTTGGCTAGGAAAGTGTTTTTCTATGAAAGACTTGGGTGAGGCAGCCTACATTCTTGGAATAAAGATCTATAGAGATAGATCTAAGAGATTGATAGGTTTGAGCCAGAGTACATACATTGACAAAATACTGAAAAGGTTCAGTATGGATCAATCAAAGAAAGGAAATGTTCCTATTGGGCAAGGGATAAAGCTTAGTCGTAAGCAATGTCCTGTGACAGTTGAAGAACGTCAACGCATGGATAAGATTCCTTATGCGTCAGCTATAGGATCTATCATGTATGCCATGGTATGTACTCGGCCAGATGTCTCTTTTGCTTTGAGCATGACAAGTAGATATCAGTCTGATCCAGGTGATAGTCACTGGACTACTGTCAAGAGTATTCTTAAGTACTTGAGAAGAACTAAAGATACATTCTTGATATATGGAGGCTCGGACGAAGATCTTGTTGTAAATGGTTACACGGATGCAAGTTTCCAAACTGATCAAGATCAGATGCAGTCACAGTCTGGGTATGTGTTCATTCTGAATGGAGGTGCGATAAGTTGGAAGAGTTCTAAGCAAAGCACGATAGCTGCATCTACAACAGAAGCCGAGTATATTGCTGCATCAGATGCAGCCCAAGAGGCTGTTTGGATCAAGAAGTTCATCGAAGAACTTGGTGTCGTTCCTAGCATAGTGAATCCTGTGAGCCTCTTGTGTGACAACAATTGCTAAGGAACCTAGTGTGTCACAGAAATCCAAACATATACTTCGGCGTTTTCACTACATAAGAGAAGTCATCTCAAGAGGAGATGTGAAGATATGCAAAGTTGCGTCTGAAGACAATGTTGCCGATCCACTAACAAAAGCTCTTTCACAAGCTGTACATTATGGTCATGCTAGGTCCATGGGTATTAGATACATTTGAAGATTGGACTTAGGGCAAGTGGGAGATTGTTAGAGATTGTGCCCTAAGCCAATGTTGGATTATGTAAACAATCTTCTTAAGTCATTAATAAAGACTTATTTTATCATATATATTTGTATGTTAGTATTTATGATAATGTATCCATGAATTAATTGTGTAATTCTAAATTTCCCTAGTCGATTGTTATTATGGGAATAATAACAAACTAAGACTAGTGTGAGTGATAATGGATATTCATAAGATGAATATAGTGTATACAGATACAGATTATACTCACGGGCAATGTGTTAGAGAACATGTTGCTGGAGACCCACTATAAGATCAAGTTCATGGTCACGTGTCACAACTGATCTTGATTATAGTAGTGTCATCAGCTGATTCCTTTGACCTGAGGTCACCATGGATTCCGGGATGAATTTATGTTGTGCTTTGACGCAGTCAAACGCTGCTTGTAACAGAGTAGTTATAAAGGCTGTGGTTGGGTACGATATTACTCATGTTTTGGGATGTGAGTGACAGATATGGGATTTTGTCCCTCTCTAACAAGAGAGCGATATCACTGGGCCCCTCGATAAGTAAGACTGTTAAATGCATGGCCGTGCTCAAATAATTGATAAGAGTATCAATTGATTTGTCTGAACAGTTTATTTTGAGATCGAGAAAGCATATGATTAATTATGTAAGATTGACAAGTGTACCATGTCTTATAATTAATCTTGATATCAAAGAGACAAAAGGGAATATGACATTCTATAAATAGGTATTGGATCATTCCAATCATATTAATTGGGTAGTCGTAATGGCTTGCTAGAGTCCGCTTGTGACCTATAAGGACATTATGGTAATTTCCTTATTGCCAATTAATATGAACCTATGGGGTCACACACAAGAGCAAAATGAAGTTCATCTTATCGGGTATAAATTATTATTGGATAATAATTTATGAATGAGAAAGAGTATAAATATATATAGTGATATATATTTATGTATATATAAATATTAATGTGATTAATATTGCATAAAGTATGCTACATATTATAATTAAATTATATGGAGATATAATTAATTATAATATTATATATACATATATGTATTATGGAGAATTGATTTGATTTAATGTTAATTGAGAATTAATATTAAATTGTGTGGGTTAATATATAATTATAACTAATAGGTGTATTAGGTTATAATTATAATTAACTATTTAGGTTAATTATTTAAGGAAACAATTAACCTAAACCTAATCACTCTCTACACTAATAATACAGCAGATTTTCGGCCAGCCACTATAAGCGAAGAGCCAGCCGAAATTCTCCTCTCCAAGCCAAGAGAAAATTTGATTTTCTGCCTCTCTCTCGATTCGAAGAAAGCGTTTCTTCTATCCCGGCGCTAGCACGCGGTGGACGTATTGCTCCGTGTGGATCAACCGTAGAGGGAAGCAATTTTGGTTCCTATTGATTCAACCTTCAAAGAATTAAGGTAATTCTTTAACCCTCTTTTCAATTCAATGCAATGTACATGGGTCCCTGGTGGGGATTAATCCGTTTTTCCGCTGCGCATATTTTGTTTTGTGCGATTAATTTCCCAACACATTCGCACTCCTGTAACTACAGTCGTGTGACACGAGGCTTTTTTTCGAGGGGGCTGAAAAATTCAGGCACTTTCAGCTACCCCTTGCGTGACCACATTCGACATCTGACATCAGGTTTAAAAATACCTGCGGTGGTGAATTTGAGAACGTGAATTGAAGCACCGAAAACACAAAGGAAGAAAGACATACCTAACTTGTCGAAGCCTTGTTGAGACGATGATCTAAGCTAATTTGGTGACATAAGCTAATACTGGGTTTACATTACCTGAGGTGAAGCTGATCTGGGCTAATATCGGATTTACATATATCTGAGGTGGATCTACTGAGGTTTTAAGCTGAAGCCGATCTGGGCCGATATAGGATTTACATATATCTGAGGTGGATCTACTGAGGTGATGAATCTGACATAAGCCGATACCGGCTGTACGTTACCCAAGACGAAGCTGATGATGAAATAAGCCGATACCGGGCCTATGTTACCCGAGGCGAAGTTGATGGTGAGATAAGCCGATACCGGGTCTATGTTACCCGAGGCAAAGTTGATGGTGAGATAAGCCGATACCGGGTCTATGTTACCCGAGGCAAAGTTGATGGTGAGATAAGTTGATTCCGAGTCTATGTTACCCGAGGTGAAGTTGATGGTGAGATAAGCCAATACCGGGTCTATGTTACCCGAGGCGAAGTGGATGGTGAGATAAGCCGATGCCGGGTCTATGTTACCCAAAGCGAAGTTGTTAATGAAATAAGCTGATACCGGGTTTATGTTACCAGAGGCGAAGTTGATGGTGAAATAAGCCGATACCGGGTCTATGTTACCCGAGGCAAAGTAGATGGTCAGATAAGCCGATACCAGGTCTATGTTACCCGAGGCAAAGTTGTTGATGAAATAAGCCGATACCGGGTCTATGTTACCGGAGGCAAAGCTGATCTAGGCCGATACCAGGTCTAGGTTACCTGAGGTGGATTTGCTGAGGTTGAAGTGAAGCAGATCTAGACCTAACACCGGGTTTATATTACCCGGGGTGGATTTGCTGAGGTTGAAGTGAAGCCGATTTGGACCTGACACCGGGTTTATGTTACCCAAGGTGGATCTGCTGATTTGAAGTGATGATGGGATGAACCTATACCGGATTTATTTGTATCTGAGTGGATGAGATGAGCCTGTGCTGGATCTATCTGTATCTGAGGCAGTGAACTGAGTTGAGCTATTAGTTTAGGGACTTGATTCAATGTCTGTATGAAACGGTGGCCTTGCTTGAATTGAGTTGGATTCAAGGATTCGAAATCTTGCTTGAATCGAATGAGGTTGGCTCTAGGAGTGATAATTTTGAGATTGGGTCGAGAATGAGTATTTATTCCTTGATCGATAATTTTGGGAACAAAAATTTTTGCCCCTTCGATCAAGAATAAATACGGCTTGATTGCTTTGTCCCTGGATACTAGAGATGCTCAGGTTTAGGTCTGCGTAGCTTTAATTCATATCTTGGGACTTAGTGAATGCCTAGTGTTGGAATATTTCTACTTTGAGAGCAATCTCGATCCGGAGCAGCCTGATGGTGGTGATGGGTACTTGTACCTGGATTGGTTGTGATGCATGTATGCATGAATATGCGTATGTTCTGAATGTATGTATGTATGCAACATAATGTTTACGCTACTGTTCTTGGAATCCGTGTGAGGCTGGGGATGGGATTCGTAGCTTGTAATGATCTTCTGTGGTGGTCTAGATGGTTTACAGTGTTTCGCCCGTGGGAGTTTACTTCAGCTGAGCTTATGTTCATTCTATTTGCCCCATTGAGACCGACAGATGTTTCTTCCCGACTTGAAGCATGCTCCCATGTCGCGCTTGCTCAATCTGGTACCTTTCTGATCAACTAACTATTACAGAAGGCTGGTTGCTAGAGAAGTTCTGCCTCTTGGATATACTTCTATTTTATCCATGACATGCCCCCAAAGTGCTAGCTGGCTCGACATATCGATACCACTGACTTTGCTACCCATTTCGCCAAGGAATGGATTATTTGTCTGAGAGGGAGGATGAGAACTAGATCTTGCATAATGTATTGCATTCTCGTACGTGACACTTTAGTTGGATGTTATTGTTTATGGCATGTTCCATTTCCTTCAGCATGGTCTTGATGCAATGTCCTACAGATAGGTGTTTATATGTAATGTCACGATGCATGCAAGATGAATATCTAAGTAGAAATCGAAGCATGTATCATATTACCATGATGACAATAGAATGAATACAATAGGAAGATCACAGGTGACTCTGGCTATGAACATCACCCTCTTCCACGTCCTCTCAGTTTTCCGCGTCGGAAATTTTCCCTCTCTTTTTTTTTTAGGAATGAATGGCTCAAAAATTCTGTGTGAGAATTTCATTCGAGTTGACCCCCTTTACACTAGCTTGTCTTAGGATTGGAAAGTGTGCCTTGGTATGTTCATCGATAATCATGAGAACACTGCTACCAAAGAAATCTAGTGGTTTGGCCTTTACTTGCCCCTAGTATTAGGGATTTGTATTTGGGTGTAAAACACTTCTTTACATCTGGTTCGTTGCATGCTGCAATCTGTATATGGACATTGACATGCAATAACATGATGAATGCATATTGAACATTGAAACAGAATATGAAAAATCTATGACATAATCAACGTGAATGCCTTAGGAAAATCCAATCGGTGGCTCTGGTTTTGATTAATGCCCCTTCGTGCTTCCAATATGTCCTTTCGGTTTTCCACATTAGATTTTTTTTTAGACACAATGCTAACATATATCAAAGTGTACAACTGAGCATTGAACTGAATCAATTGATTACCATTAGATCCTCTAAGAGCTTGAACCCATTTACATGTTTCCAATTCACCCCAGATTCAAATTCACACATAGTTCTCAAAGATGGACACAGCCTTTAGCCCTTCAAGGTATAGCTTGACTCAGAATGACTTAAATAATTTTGGTTTGTCTATGCCCGCAAATCACAATAACTCCAGAGCAAGTCATATCATCTCTAAGAGGTGAAAGAACCACCGGTAAGTAGCCTTTTTGGTAGCAACTAATGACTGAGTTCTTAAAATGGTTGGTAAATGCAACTTTCCCTCAACTATTAGCACGGCAGGCTTTGTAAGTCCTCCCATTCATGATTGTTTAAAGCTTTGTAAAACCTGGTTTCTCCAACACTATTGATGAAGTTCATGAGTGCACCGCCAGGGTTTCTTCCAGCCACGAAAGGGACTATATGTCAATCCCCACTTTCCCCTTATCACCTTTTGCTCAACTAAACCCCTTGTACCGTCCCTTGATGGAATGAACATTATTGGTAAACAATCATCCCTTCCATACTCAAATATTGACCTCTCAAAGTGTCTCACCAGCTCCTCTTTGCTCTGAAGTCTAGCATAGGCTATAATACAGATCTTACTGGGCAAGAAAAGTGGCCATCTCTCATTGTGAACTACTTGCTGGAACTTACATATGGCCTTTTGATTTGTGAAATTTACAAATGCATACCCTTTGTTCACTTTGTTTTTGAAAACAATAAGAAATTGGGTACATTTCTGATCATCAGATTTGTCTTCCCATCAAAGTTGACTTCAATCTTTTCCTTGTTGAGCTTTGCCCCTTCCACAGTCAAGTTCTTGGGTAACTTTTGCTACTCCTTATCCAGCTCACTTGAAGTAGACTTATATTCAAATCTTCTCTTTACTCTGGAATGAAAACCCTTCCCGCAGTCGAAGGGTACAAAACAATTAGTCTGGGGGTTTGGATTGAATAGGAGTGTCACGGGATAAATAGGTATTCCCAACCTGGTACAAGTTAAGGATAAACAAAGACTGATTGAAACAATGCCATGACCACTTGTTCTGTCACCTTTCTAGGGATTAGATGACATGGAAGAAATGCGATATGGTGTAGCATTAGGGTTAAATTTCTTGTTAGAAGCCTTTGGTGCTAGAGAATAAGGTTTCACAAAATCAGTTTAAGAGGGAAGAGTAGTTCATCGAACAAATGTTCGGAAGAGAAAGGGTGTTGAGGGTACGGATGAAGGTCGAGGAGGGAAGTGCTTTGGGTCTAAAAACATGAAGGCCCAAATTCTTCACAGGTTGTTTGAAAATAATAAAGTCTAAATCTTTCATAGGAAGGGTGTAAAAATCTGATAGTGATAGAAATTAGGATGGTAAGACATTCCAATGTTAGCTGTTGCAGCCATTTATGAGAGAGAAAGACTCTTCTGCTTGCACCGATTTTTTTTTTGAAAGAACTATATCCAAGCCACAGGCACCTCTTGGTTTTCCCACTGCATTCAAATTCGTACATATCATGTGTGTTTAATATGTCTTTTGGATGAACAATGCATGCGTGATGTCATGTGCACATGAATGTCATACAAACAAGATTATACATACACTACACCCAAGAACTGCTTTAGTGTTTTACCACACTGTAGGTGATGAAGGTGATAAGAGTCATTTTGATTTCTTACAGGTTCGAATTTCTGACGAGTTTGGGGTTTTTTAGCTTTAGGTTTTTGACATGGGTACTTTCTCGGTCATGGAATTAGGCTTGAAGCTTCATTTCGGAGTTTGACTTTGAATTTCAGCAATATCCTTTGGCTTGGAGTGGTTCAAGTATTATGCATGTTGCTCAACTTGAAACTCTAGGGCAGGGCCTATAACATTTTGGGTTGTGATTTGTAAAGATCACCGATTTGGGTTGGTGAATGGCTCGACGAAGGTGATGCCATCATGTCATTTAATTATCTCATAAGCTCACTTTTCAAGAGAGAGTTCGGTTAGGATCAGATTCACTTTCGGGTTTGCTATGGTACTTAGATTAATGTCATGCATTTCGATATTACGCATATTGGATATGTCATTTCAGATGATCAAATGCATGCATAATGCCATATACATGCAATCACCGGATAAGTAAGAAAATAAGAAGACGCATTGCATTCGAAATGAGTTCAATACACCTTGCAAACAAAATGAGTCCCCTACAAGAAGGGAGCCTCTAAGGGTATTGATTTTATAGTTGACTATGCTCCGACCAGTCGTTGTCTCAGTTTCAGTGCCTCATTCTTATCAGACCAGACTTTTAGTTCTTCATCCTAGGCCTTTCCTTGAGAAGTTTGAGGGATTTCCTTGGCAATCTCTTTGATTGCCCCTAGTCGCTTATCAGTAGTACATGGGACTCTTAACCTTCCTTCATCGACTAGCTTTTGCATCTCCTTTCTTAAAGCAGAACACACGTTGGTCTGGTGACCTGTCATCATATGATAGCTGCAAAAGTTGCTCTTTTGGTCTGGCATTGGTTCTATATATGGCCTGACGCTCTATAGCAGTCCCTCCTTTCTACATCTGGCAAATATTCTGCTTAATGAGATAGGCCAATTTTCATTTGTGTGAGTTAGTATCACACAAATGTTTTGCATAAAGCATGCCATGTTTATGGAAAATGTCGATGATGTTAAGTCATGGGAGAACAAGAAACATATAACACATAACATGCGAAACGTATTCCTCCAACCTTATCCCTCCAATTGTGGTCAATTTTGAGAAAATTCTAACCGAGTCCTAGGAGGGGTTCACTTTGATAATCAACCGGGGATGATGATGGCATAATTTATAGCGTTCATGCAATTTATTTTGGTATCCTAACGGAATCCAACTAAGGTTGCCTATATGAGTTTGGTCCAAGTCGGGATAAAATCAAGGTCCCCACAGTAAAATATACTCCTTGCTTCTCCCCACTCAAGGGTCCGAACGAAAGGGTTTATACCAGAATATGGGTGGTGTTTCGTATCCGTGCCCCTAAGACCAAGAGGAACATAGGCGACACTTCAACAATTCACCAGGTTGAAAATTGGATACTTAACCTAATGCAAGTATGTCTAACTAAAAGGCAAGCAAAAATACCATGCAAGAATCATCCACCTTGTTTTGATTAGACGTTTTTCAGGGCTTGTCAAATTCTTTTAAGTTTTGAGAAAACTTTTATAAGAAATCCCCAGCAGAGTCACCACTGTGAGCGGATGATGTTTTTATATTAGGCAACCCTCCCTCGCGTGGGGTTTTTTTTATAATTAAAATGTGGTTTTGGAAAATTAGATTATTTCATAAAAGAATCAAGACCTAAGTCTTGATAGAAGGTGTAAAAGTCGCCACCCAACTCAGATCAATCGAGAAATTATAGTGCAGCTGAACTTGACGAAGGCCGCTACACTTCCCAGAGATCTAGGTCTGGACAAGTCTCTTATTTCATGTCTAATCAAAATAAATTCGGCCAATTTTCATTGATGATATTTTAAATTTCTAAAGTTGATTTTCATTAAATTAAACAATACAATGTACACGCAAATACGAATAAAAATAAAGCAATAAAAAAATAAATTATTACAACCTAATCGAATAAAAATAAAAACTCTCGTCCTCACATTACAAGCGCCTAGAATACACGATTTATCTAGAAACTTACAATCACCTAAAATACATGAATTGAACTATTAATTACATTAAAAATGAAAATAAAAAGAAACTAAAAGCTGCAAAGCAGACGGTTAGCACAATTTATAGCACACCACAAGTAGGGCTCAAATTGGAGAGAATTTGGATTTTTAAGAATGGGAGCATACATTTAGGGGGGGGGGGGAGTCGGGTGAACTTGGCTAGTTTGCTTGATTAGACCTGGAAAACTGTTTTGAAACGTCCCTGTATTTTTTTGTTTTATGAGAAAATACATTTAGAAAACATTTTCTTTTTCCGGTTTACTTTCATTTAGCATGTGAGGTGGGTCAGATTTCTATAGATTTGGGTCTCCGTCATTGCTTTGTCTAAGTGATTCGGATTTCTGGAGATTTGGGTCTTCGTCGTTGCATTGTCTAAGTGCAATAATTTCAAAAATTAAATCTAAGGTTGTGAATGCACACAACAAAATTCATTTTTGATGATTTTTTGATTTTTCTGAATTTTTCTGATTTTTCTAATTTTAATGGATTTTTCTGAATTTTCTGCTACTGGATGAAAATTACAGTCGCCCCGCTGTGATTACAGCCATACGACAATAACTATATGTTGGGATTCGTCATTAGAAAAATAACGTGGCGCAGCGGAAAATACACCATTTAAAATTTCCTAGAATCCACCTATCGTGTCAAATTGCCATTGATTAGAATAAAACCAATTTTTATCAAGAGAGATTAACTCACAGGATTCATCTCTTCTAGAGACAGCTGTAGAATCGTTTCTTGAAACTGCGATCTCCAAAGTCCGGTGCACGACCTACTATTGAGCGGGAACCGCTGCTAGCCGAAGACGCGAAGGAATGGAGGAATAATGCTAGGATTTTCGGCTGTTTTGGGGCTGCTCTTGGTGGCTGAAATTTCCAACAATTAATTAGGGTTGAATTGGGGTTTTACTGCTTAAGTGTACCCTTATATAGATACCTTGTCTAATTGGGTTTTAATTAGGTTAATTAAACCCAAGCCCACTAGGATTATTGTGAGCGAATCGGGGAAAACGTTTTCTTTCGTTTTGGATTTTGGTGGAAAAGCGGGATTTGTTTATCTTGAGTTAGGAAAAAACCATTGATTTGATTTGTAAATTCCTTCGTAGAAAACATTTTCCCGTTTTAACTTAAAGACCTTGAAACTTAAATCCCGAGATCAGTGACAGAGTCGCCACCCGAATCAGCTCATCCGGGACTTCCAGTACAGCTCCCTACCGAGGACAGACTGTTGTACCTCATCCAGAGATTTAGGGTTCGGGAAAGTGACTTACTTAACCTCTAGCTTGCTTTCACTTTACAGTTTATATTACCATATTTAATTCGATTTATTATCTTTCTCTAACCCCAATTTGTGTTTATTTATTTCAGCCGATGCTAAAGCAAAATGCAAAAAATAAATTGTAGAAAAATAAAGCATACATCCAAAAAGATAAAAAAAGTTGGTAGAGGCCGATTGTACAACCCAATCGAATACAAATGGAAAACTCTCGTCCTCGCTTTACAATCGCCTAAGTACACGAGGATCTAAAAATTACAACCGCCTAAAAATACATGAAATAATCTATTAAATACGATAAAAATAATAAAAATAAATGGTGCAAAGCAAATAGGTTAGCACAATTTATTTTGCACACACAGATAGTACTCAAATAGGATAGAATTGGGAATTTAGGAAACGGGGGCATGCATTTAGGGGTTAACCGGGTCAACCCCACCGGTCAGACCGGTTAGACCTGGAAAACGGTTTTGAAACGCCCTGTAATTTTTGTTCTGAAAAATCAATTTTTGGAAAACATTTGGCACGGTTACATGCAAATTTATATTTTTTGTGGGTCTGTTATCCCAGAATCCAGGGTTCCGTTCATGTGGGTTCCTAAATACACAATCCATCTAGGATCCAAAATGCAATAAACACACCAAAAACATTTGTGAAAATACTATTTTGCTTGTTTTTCAATATTTTCTGGGGACTATTTAGGGTTCGGGGGCCCGCTAATACTGAACTATGGATCCAATTCGGATAAAACTACCCCGAAACTCAGAAAATAAAACCCCGAGAAATACGAAAATACTAATATTCGTACGTAAAGAAATCTAAAAACCAAAATTTTACAATATACGGATGAATTTGGCCGAAAATGATCACAACAGAGAGCTTAAAATGGAAAACGGACTGTTTTTGGTCGATCAGGACGAATCGAGAGGCTGTCCCTGGAGAACAGTGTCGGCCGGCTCTGTTCATCATGAACATAGCTAGCTGGCCGGCTCTATTCATCATGAACACAGCCGTACAGCTCTATTCGGGCAATCCAATTTCAAAAGTTGACAAAATGCAGAAAACACATAGAAAAGACAATGCAAACAAATTTAAGGCCTCTCAGGGTTTACCTTGATGTTGTTTGGATGCTTGAACATTAAAGAACGGATTGGAAGCTTGAAATATATCCTGGGAACTCAACCGGCCAAAGAACCGTAACAATCCAAATGAGCCGAAACGAATCTGAAATGGTTTCCAACCAATGAGCAAAGGTTAAGTAACTTGTGTTTAATGTTTAAAGATTGATTTTAAGCCTTAATCCCTGTTTCTTTGGTTTCTCTCTTCTTGCTTAGTCTCGATCTCTCTTCTTCTCTTTTTCTCCTACTTCTTTTTCTCTGTTTCTCTTTTTTCTTTCAAGATTGAAAAGCCCTCCTTTTCTTGATTTGATTTTCTCTTTTTATACTCTCCTCTCACATATCATTTCAGACATTTAATGGCCACCTGACTTTCTGACTTTGGCCATTTCTTATTTCTGGTGGGACAAGTTGCTCTACTTTGTAGAGCAATTTTTTTTTCCCACAAGAGCTGGGCAAAATTTTGAAAGTCCGACGTGCACGCTAAACCCTGGAAATCACTCGAGAGACCATTTCAGGGATTTCAGATTGCGGATAGCTTGGTTTTCAGGATGTTTGAGGAACTCCAGGCAACATTCCGATCATTTCCAAGTCTGATTCATGTCCGTTCATTCGACATGTAACACAGGAATTCTCATCATAGAGGTCGAGAAAACCCAGCGCTTACAGCTACCCCTCGCGTGATCAAATGCAGTAGCCGATACCCGGTCTGGGTTACTTGAGGGGAATTTGAGAACGTGAATGAAAGCGCCGTAAGTGGAAGGGGAGAAAGACATACCTGAGTTGCAGTTGATCCAAGCCTAACGCCATGTTTAGGTTACCCATGACGGATCCGTTGAAGTTGGAGAGATGGAAGCAAATCTAAGCCTGACACCGGGTTTAGGTGACCCACGATGGATCTGCTGAAGTAAGGTGGAAGCAAATCTAAGCCTGACACTAGGTTTAGGTTATCCGTGACAGATCTACTGAAGTTGAGACGTGGAAGCAAATCTAAGCCTGACACCGGGTTTAGGATATCCGCAACAGATCTGCTGGGGTAGGGTGGAAGCAAATCTGAGACTAACACTGGGTTTAGGTTACCCGCGATGGATCTGCTAGGGAGATAAGCCGATACCGGGTCTAGGTTACCCGAGGCCAAGTTGATGAAGCTGATCTGGACCAATACCGGGTTTAGGTTACCCGAGGTGGATCTGCTGGATTTTTGATGATTTCTGAAGTTGCATAGGTGATGCGTATTAATTCTTTGATCGATAATTTTGGAACAAAAATTTTTGTCCCTTTGATCAAGAATGAATATGGTTCGATTGCCCTGAACTTTGGATACCTGCACTTAGGTTGGTCGTGATGCATGTATGCATGTGTATGTACATGTTTGAATGTTTGTGTGTGCATGTTGCAATATACGCATATGCGAATGGACTCTGGGAGACGCATCCCCCACTATTCATCTGGCCTTGAAGTGCTACGCTCTTAATGGGGATATCATGTCATGCCTTCGGCTAGGGAAAGCATATCACACTTATGACTGATCTAGCTGGAGGGTATATTCTTTATGTGATGTGATTCTCACAATTCTGCTGGGGATATGCAGGGATATGCAATGGCTGTTAAGGAAGTCCGATGACTGCTGGGGAGAAAGTGATCATGTTCTTTGTGATGGTTCTACTGGGGATAGTGCAGAGGACCCCGCTGGAGAATAGTGGCAGAGTTTCTGCTGGGGAATGGTGAAAGGGATCTCCATTGGAGGGTGCAAGGGATCTCCATTGGAGGATGAAAGTGTCTCCACTGGGAAATGGCAAAAGTGTCTCGTTTTTCTATCTGTAAGAGCAGTGAGTTCGCGAATGCTCTAAATTTTGCCTGAACTGCCTGGCATGGGTTTTTAGCTCAGCGAGCTGCTCTAACTTTTACCTAAGGCGCCTTTTCGGTTTTAACCAAAGCGAGCTCTTTCTTTTTTTTTTTTGGGCTCTTGAACTTAGATCTAATTCGAAATTTTCAACCGCTTTAAGGAATGATGAGTTGAATCTGCAGGAAGAGAAAAGATTGGGAGTTGTAAGCATTTGAGTGCATTTCATCATGCAAGTCTTTTAACCAACTTAATGTAAAGTGCTTTCTTTAAAGGGATGTTTAAACAAGATAACTTTGTTTATGCATTCTGATATAACCGTGCGAGCATATTTAAACAAAACATCACACTTTATTGACGAAATTAACATGAATACATTTGAAAAGATTGGTTCCTAAAATGGTATACATTCCACACAGAACTAGAATCCGTCACCAGCCGTCCCTTGCGGATTTTCTGGCTAATCATTTTCCCTCGTGTCCTGGTTCTTGCCTAGGCCACCCTTTTCGAGTTTTCAACCTAGCACACTTTTCTTTCTTTCTTTTTTTCTTTTTTAAACATAGTAAAGCTTCAGGCGGTCTTGGCTGATAGGGTTTGCAAATTCATTCCCATCCATGTCTACAATGATTACACCACCTTTGATAACACTTTCTTCACAACATAGGGGCCTTCCCTATTTGGTTTGAATTTCCCATGGGAGTCCACATTTTAGGCCTTAACTATTTCAGAACCAGATCCCCAACCTTCAGCTGCTGTCTGGGATACTTCACATTTCAATTATAGGCCCTAGCCATTTGCTTTGATACATCTGTAGGTGGTCCAGTGCTTTCAACCACTTTTCATCTAACGCTGCCAACTGCTCGTATCTAGCCTGATCCCATTCCATTTCTGGTAGCTGGGCTTCCAAAGCTACTCTGAGTGACTTGAGTTCCATTTCCACTAGCAACATTGCTTCCATTCTGACATTGGTCCTGTAACCCTAAAGAGTATATGGTAATTTGTCAGCCCAGTCCCTGTAGGTGATTACCATCTTTGACAAAATCTTCTTACTCGACTTGTTAGCCGCTTCCACTGCACCATTAGCCTATGGTCTATACGGAGAAGACTTGTGATGTTCAATGTCATGTTTTGAGAATAGCTTAGCTGTTGCCCTTTGGAATTGCATCCCATTGTTAGTCACTACATGGTGAGGAATTCCGTATCGAGAGAGAATGTTCTTCTGAATGAACTTAACCATCATTTTGGCTGTCACACCGGTGAAGGACTCTGCTTCTACCAATTTTTAGAAATAATCAATTGTGACCATTATGAATCAGTGCCCATTAGATGCTGTAGGATGAATTTCTCCAATCATGTCAATCCCCCAAGCCGAGAATGGCCAAGGAGATGCTAGGTTCTGTAGTTCAAGTGGTGGCAGATGAATAATATCCACATAGATCTGGCACTCGTGACATCTTTTTACCTCCTTCACACAATCAGACTGCATTGTCATCTAGAAGTATCCCTGTCTCATTATCTTTCTAGCCATGGCAATCCCATTCATATGCAGACCACAGGAACCGGTATGTACTTGCCGCATCACTGTTTCTGCTTCTCATTCTGTTAAACATCTTAGAAGAACCCCATTTGTAGATCTCTTGTACAGCTGATCTTCAAAGATTCTAAACTGGTTGGCGAAGCTTCTTAGTGACATCTTATCAGCAATGCTAGCCCCTTCTGGATACTTTCCCGCTTTCACATACTGATAAATGTCAAAGAACCAGGGCTTTTCCTTGGCTGTTAATTCCATCACTTCCTGCATATCAAAGCAAGGTTACCTAGAAATTGCTATGATCAGAGGCTATATCTATGCCTTTTTTGGATCTTCCCACATGGAGGACAGTGTTGCTAGTGCATCCACCATTTTGTTTTCCTCTCTGGGAACATGTCTGAATTCACAGTGGTCAAATAACCCTCTTCTGTACTGCAGCAGTTCTAAGTAGGGCCGTAATGCTCCCTCTTTCAAGTCCTAGTCACCTTGTGCCTGCCTAATCACCAAGAGTGAGTCTCCAACAATCAAGACATTGTCTGCCCTAGTGTCAGGGGGCTTCCAATCCGAATAAGCATGCTTTATACTCTGCCCCATTGATGGTTATGGAAAAGTCCACCTTCTTTGACAGTGGAATAATCTCACCATCTGGCGTTGCTATGTCCACCCCAATTCTAGCACCCTTTCTGTTTACAGCAACATCGAAGCACATAACCCATCTCCTTACTTCCACTACAGCCAACTGTTCATTAGGGAACTCTAAATTTTCTGCGCGGTCCGATTCTAGTTGCTGGTTTGCTAGGAATTTTGCCATAGCTCACCCTTTGATGGTCTTTCTAGTGATGTACTCGATGTCAAATTCTGATAGAAGTAATAGCCACCTGGATAATTTCCCAACCAACACCGGTGCTTCGTACAGGTATTTCATGGGATCCACTTTAGCTACGGCTTATACTTTGTATGACTAGAAGTAGTGGCGCAGCTTCTTGGTTAGCCAAATCATTGCTACACATGTCTTCTCCACCAGTGTGTACTTGGTTTCATATTCTAGTGACTTTTTGCTGAGATAATAAATGGGGTACTCCTTCCTACCATCTTGTTCCTATGCTAGCATTGCCCCTATGGAGGAGTCTTCAACGGCCAAGTACAAAATCAAAGGCTTTCTTGGAGTTGGTGGGCTGAGAACTGGTGGATTTACCCGATAAGCTTTGATCTTTTCAAATGCTAGCTGACACTTGTCATCCCATACGATAGGCTGGTCCTTCCTTAACAACTTGAAAATTGGCTCACACACTGAAGTTAATCGTGCTATGAAAAGGCTGACATACTGCAATGAGCCCAAGAATGATCGGACCTCCTTTTCTGTTTTAGGAGCTGGCATATCTCAGATGGCTTTGATTTTGTTTGGGTCCATCTCTATTCCTCTCTAGCTGACCACATGACCCAGCAGCTTACCTGTTGTTACCCCAATATGCACTTCATAGGGTGGAGCCGCATGTTGTATTCCCCGATGCATGTAAGAAATCTATCCAGGATAGCAGGGTGCTCCTCCCGGGTCATTGATTTAACAAGCATGTCATCAACATATACCTCCACTTCTTTGTGAATCATGTCATGCAGCAGCATCATGACAGCCCTCTGGTAAGTGGCCCCATCATTTTTCAATCCAAAGGCATTACTCTGTAGCAGAAAGTGTCCCACTCTATAATGAAGGATGTTTTCACTTTGTCAATCACCACCATTAAGATCGGGTTGTATCCCGAAAATTCATCCATGAAAGAATACATTTCTACCTTGGCTATGCTGTCTATCAAAACATCGATGTGAGGCAAGGGGAAATTATCTTCACGGCAGGCTTTGTTCAAGTCCCTATAGTCGACACATACTCTGACCCTTCCATCTTTCTTGGGCACCGAAACAATGTTGGCTAACCATTCTGTATATTCCACCACCTCGAGGAGCTTTTCTTTAATCTGCTAAGCCACCTCTTCCTTTACTAATGCAGCCCATTCTGGTCTTAGCCATCTCAACTTCTGCTTTACTAGTCTGAATCTGGGATCTGTTGGAATCTTGTGAACTGCTATTTTCTGTGTCGACCCCTGGCATGTCTTCGTATGACCAAGCGAAAGCCTTAACATGTTTTTGCAGTACTTTTGTCAGTTCTCTCTCTTCTTCAGATTTTAGTTTATGTGAAATGAATACCATTTTGGGGTTTTCATCTGTACTTATGTTAATTTCATGCAATGTAGTGTCATGAATCCTAAATATGCTTGATGGTGATTCAAATGCATGCACAGAATTATCAGGATAAACATCACATAAGTAAGCAAACTGGGATTTCATTGCATTAAACTTGTTGAAAAGTACATTGTTCACATCAAAAAGAGAAGAAACAGATACAACAAAATGATTTTCATCCTCCACAGGTGGAGGGCTTTGGACTTCTTCAGTATCCTCGCTCGGCTCCAGGATGTTGTCCAGGTCAGCAGCAACTTCAGACTTCTGTTTAGCAGGAAGAGCAGTCTTCTCGATCTCAGCCACCTGTGCCTTAGCTTTCATCATGATTCCTGCTATCCTGGTAACCACAGAATCCAGGCTTGCCTTGGTCACCAGCTTCTTAGTGGACCCTTCCCCAGATTATTCAAATGCCTTGCTTAAGGTAGCAGTCAGTGCCTCTGAAATTGCTTTCACAGATTCATCACAGGCTTTTTCTTCAGCTTTCTCCTTGGTCACTTCTACTACTTTTGCTATTACTTCAGATGGTTTTTCCTAGGGGACGATAGGCTCAACAATCTCCTTCTCTACTATCACCAGCACCACTGGCTCTTATTGGCTCTTTTCAAAGTCTATGACATCAGAAAATATCTCGAAGCCTTGGAATTCGATGCTCCCAACCTTCATTGGTTCGGTTTGCCCCTTGTATAGTTGTTCGCTAGCCTTAATGAGTGTCTTCATCATGGACTTGCCATTCTTCCCTCTTTTCAGGTCTTTCTTCTCAGATGTCTCAGCTATGTAGCCCAAACCAAAATGTCTTAGCTTTTCCAGAATCAATGTTAAATTCGGGCACCCCCTTTAGATTGGCCCCGAGTCCCATGCCTGGAACAAAATCTTGCCTGTGAAGGTATTTACACAACCGTTTTGGCATATAATTCTCATTGATAACCATCGGAGCCTCTATAGCTTCCTCCTCACTAACCATGGCGACTTGGAATCCACCGAACGGTATGGTCTCCTGACTAACAGTAGCAATCACGAACTGAGAATCTACCTCGACTGTCACAACTTCACCCCTTATTGAAAATTTGGTCTTATGGTGCAAGGTCGAAGGGACACCCCCCAATGGGTGGAACCATGGTCTCCCCAACAGCAAAGAGAAGGTGACTAGAATGTCAATCATAGTAAAGGTGACCGCCGACTTGACCTGTCCCACTTCCACTTCAGCTTCAAAAGTCCCAATTACAGTCCTCTTTGAATCATCATAAGCCCTAATCACAGTGGAGGACTCCTTCAGACTGTCTTCACTTAGACCCAGGAATGGCAGCATCTTTAGTGGACATATATTCAGGGCAGATCCATCGTCTACCATCACACAGGGCATAACCCGGTCTAGGAGGTTAACCTTGACATAAAGGGCCTTGTTGTGAGTTCTCCCCTCGTGTGGCAAATCTTTTTCTGAAAATACAATCTCAGGGGACCTTATTTGAATCTTGTCCAACAGACAACACATGGCCTCTGGAGATTCCAGTGAAGAAACTTTGATTTCAGACAGCTTTTTGACTAGCGCTGCCCTATGATCTTTAGAAGTCAGCAACAGGTGCCATAGACTAGCATGTGTTTGGAGTCTTTTTCAGTTGTGAGATAACTAGGTCCTCTTTCTCCACTTCCTTTAGTGCTAACATACTACCTGACCCGGTCACTGGAGCCTTGCCACTCTGTTGGACCACTGGCTGATAGACTCAGCCACTCGTGGTTACATTCTGGACTTCAGAAACTTTTGTCTCCACGACTGGTGGCTTAACTGTCTCAATACAGCCACATTTTTTGTATTCATCTTTCAAATCCAGATCATCCAAACTTACAGGCTTTAGTTCCTTCTGCTCTGTCGACTTCTCACAATCAGACTTTACCCCAGCTCCACTAGCCACCACTGACTGTACAGTTGGATTTGCCTACAAGACTTGCGTAAAAATGAAGTTGTCTGGCAGACTTGACTGCACCATATTAACATCCCTTTCAAATGTTGGAAAATGGTTAGTCTTAGTACTGGGCTTGGCAAGCTCCTGTAACTTCCCTTCATCGATTAATTTCTGTATGGCGTCCTTCAGCCTGTGACAGTTGTTGGTTCTATGTCCCACTATGACATGGAAGGTACAGAAGTTGTCTTTGTCTTCCTCCTCTGGTTTCTCAAAAGGCCTGAGAGAGCTTAACAGACCACCATTCCTACACTCGACGAAGATCTTAGCCAAGGAGAAAGCCCATGGAGATATACCCTGGCCTTCTGAATTTCTGCCTTGGTTTCCCCGCTGCTGAGATATGACAGTAACCCTTGCTAGCTTGGTCTCTGAAAACTATCCACTTTTACTTGCAAAACCAGACCCAACCCCACTGGTTGACCAAGTCACCGTAGTTGACCAATACCCTGAGCCATACCCAAAGCCTCCGTTGCCTTTTGGTTTACTGCCCATTCTTCTTCATCTCTCTCAATTTTCATTGCCATACTGTATACTTCGTTGAGCTCACTGAAAGAGTGGAATTTCATGTTGTTCCGGAAGATATCCCTACTCCCATCAATCAACTTTTGAATCAGTTCATCCTCATTGGGGCGATTCTTCAACAGAATCATCTTGTTCATCCATCTCTGATAATATGCATCAAAGGATTCATTGGGATTCTCCTTAACCCTTTCCAGATCGTACAGCTTCACTTGGATTTTAGTATTGAAGTAGTAGTATTTAATGAAAGCCGCTGATAAGTCTTCCTAGTTAGAATGCACATCTTCTGCAAGAGAGTTGTACCAATTCAAGGCTCCCCCTTCCAGTGTGGTCGGGAAGAAATTAATCAGCTGCTGTTTAGTGGCACCCGCTGTTAGCATTATCCTGGCATACAGATTCACATGAGCTTCTGGGGAGCCAATCCCTTTGTAGGAAGGAATTTTAGGCACTTGAAACCCAACAGGGAAGGTCTCAATGCCCTTGTTGATCATTGCATCTACATTTACCCCTCTCTTGGAATCCAGGATAATGTTGGCCCCTTTCTTCAGCTCTGCGACTACTTCGTCAAGTTTAGAGTACTTGGCCTTCATTTTGTTTTCCATGCTTCCATCTCTTATAGCTTCTCCACACTGGCTGAGATATCAGGCCCACACTGAGAGGATTCGTCTACCTTTTCTTTTCCACGCCTACTGGTGCCAGTTTCCCCAGTTTCTTTTACCACAGCCCGCATCTCCTCTTTTAGCATGTCACGAAAATCATGGGATCTCAGGAAATCCTTCAAGGCATCAGCAAGACTCGGTGTTGGATTAGCCATTTCCACTTCCTCCCCGGAATCAAACTCACTGTCAGTTTCTACTACTCTCTATTCCCCAACAGCCCTCAAAGCCTGAAATCTTGTCCTTGGTCGATCTAGCTTACTCTATGAATTGTCTTTACAGAGCTTTAGCCTTTTCCAGTCTCACGTGCGTATGGTCATACATCATTAGTGGAGAGTTAGGGATGGCAAATGAATGACGTGGTGTCGTGGAGAATGATGCTTCATGAATGGAAATGAAAATGAGGATGATCTTTGCATGTTTGAATTTCCTTTTTTTTTAAGGATGTCCCAGTAGTGCCCAATGCTATGCATAATAATGCAAAAATGTCTCATGGGAGCCGTCGCACGGACCGAGGTTTGGTGCCTTTGGGGCATCTAATGAATTGTCATGAGATGGCCGCGCGTGTACGGACACACAGGCAAAGTTTCGATGCTTTGTAGGTCGATGGTATGAATTGAAATGGTCGCATGGGGACCATCCCATGGATAGAATTCTGATGCCTTTAAGGCAAGTGATATGAGATGGTGTTACAGAAAAGTCACGTGTAACCGGGACACGGACAGAGGTTAAACGTTCGTGGAACACATCGCATGATTATGATAATGTCATGAAATGCCCCTATATGTGTACTAATCCGGTGCTTGGGGAGCACCTCAAATGATTTCATAATGTCATGAAATGGTCCAATGTGAACCATAATGCATAAACAGGACTTCGGCATCACCGGGACACCTATGATGAATGAACATGATGTCATGTGATGACATCATGCGAACTGCCACACGGAAGCAAATATAGGACCATTGTGGTTTTCTATTGAATGACATGGTATTTGTGAAATGGCCGAGTGCAATCCAGTGCACGGCAGAACATGGGTAGTTTTGGGGTACCTGATATGTCATGGAATGGAATGATCGTGAAGGGCACACCTGGAATCATGCTTTTATTAAGTGAGATGAAATGATATGGATATGTATGTCATGCGAAAATGCAAGTGGCTACACAAAAATGTGGTTAAAATGCATGACACATGGAATGATGTCGTGTCTGTTTCATGGAAATGTCGCATGCGATATGTAAATGGCATACACATATAATGTCGTGGCTGCACGAAGATGTGATTAGCGTCACACATATGTCGATGTTTGAAAATGGCTGAGTGAAGATGTTGTTAGAATGGCACATGAAAGCTATGCATATTTGATGCTTCGTGAAAAGTCAAATAGAAAACACCACAAAACAAACATTAGCACACACAAAAATATGTGCTCCCTTCCGACCTTATTTCTCCTTTCGTTTGGTCTCGCACTCTTCCTAAGTGTTGGGTCTCTTTGGAATCAACGGGGGATACCAAAGGCACACGCTCAATGTCCATTTTGAATTTAAGTTTTGGTAATCCTAGAAGAAGTTGCTAAGCCATTATGTGTGGGCCAAAGTCAAAACCAAGGGTCGTATAGGTTCCTATACCGAGTATACACTTCCCCACCATAGAACACGATGTAAGGTCATACGGTGCTATGAGTGGTTTACCCCGTCGGGTGTCTCCAATCCTGGCAGAAGAGGAAGTCCACCTTCTTGGGTAAACCGAGGCTGATCAGTGTGTTGGAGGGATTGGGAAGAAGAAAATGTCATGATATGCAAGGTGCAAATAAATATGGTAATATGAACTAGTGAGTGACTACAAGCGAGGTTTTATTTCGATAGTTGCCTAAGTTCCTTAAGTTTTTGTAAAAACTTTTTAAGAAACTACAATCCCCAGCAGAGTCGCCACTGTGAGCGGATGACCTTTTTCTTCTAAAAGAGAAAATCGGGACGAGGAGCGGCGAACCACGGAAAACGTTTTCGTTCGTTTTGGATTTTGGTGGAAAAGCGGGATTTGTTTATCTTGAGTTGGGAAAAAACCATTGATTTGATTTGAAAATTCCTTTGTAGAAAAAACTTTCTCGTTTTAACTTGAAGACCTCGAAACTTAAATCCCGAGATCAGTGACAGAGTCACCACCTGGATCAGCTCATCTGGGAATTTTGGTACAGCTCCCTACCGAGGACAGACTGCTGTACCTAATCCAGAGATTTAGGGTTCGTGCAAGTGACTTACTTAACCTCTAGCTTGCTTTCACTTTACAGTTTATATTACCATATTTAATTCGCTTTATTATCTTTCTCTAACCCCAAATTGTGTTTATTTATTTCAGCTGATGCTACAGCAAAAAGGAGAAAATAAATTGCAGAAAAATAAAGCATACATCCAAAAATATACAAAAAAAAATGGTAGAGGCCGATTATACAACCCAATCGAATAAAAATGGAAAACTATCATCCTCACTTTAGAATCACCTAACTACAAAAGGATCTAAAAATTACAACCACCTAAAAATACATGAAATAATCTATTAAATGCAGTAAAAATAATAAAAATAAATGTTGTAAAACAAATAGGTTAGCACAATTTATGTTGCACACACAGATAGGACTCAAATAGGACAGAATTGGGAATTTAGGAAACAGGGGCATGCATTTAGGGGGTAACCGGTCGACCCGATCGGTCAGACCGGTTAGACCTGGAAAACGATTTGAAACGCCCTGTAATTTTTGTGCTAGAAAATCAATTTTTGGAAAACATTTGGCTCGGTTACATGCAAATTTCTATTTTTTGTTGGTCTGTTATCCCGGAATCCTGGGTTCCGTTCATGTGTGTTGCTAAATACACAATCCATCTGGGGACAAAATGCAATAAACACACCAAAAACATTTGTGAAAATACTATTTAGCTTGTTTTTCAATATTTTCCAGGGATTATATAGGGTTCTGGGGCCCGCTAATGCTGAACTATGGATCCGATTCGGATAAAACTACCCCGAAACTCAGAAAATAAAACCCCGGGAAATACAAAAATACTAATATCCATACGTACAGAAATCTAAAAACCAAAATTTTACAACATACTAATGAATTTGGGCCGAAAATGATCACAACAGAAAGCTTAAAATGGAAAATGGACTGTTTTCGGCCGATCGGGACGAACTAGGAGGCTGTCCCTAGAGAACAGAGCCAGCCGGCTTTGTTCATTATGAACATAACCGGCTAGCTCTGTTCATCATGAACACAGCCGTATGGCTCTATTCGGGCAATCCGATTCCGAAAGTTGACAAAATGCAGAAAACACATAGGGAAAGACAATGCAAACAGGTTTAAGGCCTCTCAGAGTTTACCTTGATGTTGTTTGGATGCCTTGAATGTTGAAGAACGGATTGGAAGCTTTAAATTCATCCTGGGAACTCAACCGGCCAAAGAACCACAACAATCCAAATGAGCCGAAACGAATCCGAAATGGTTTCTAACCAATGAGCAAAGGTTAAGTAACTTGTGTTTAATGTTTAAGGATTGATTTTAAGCCTTGATGCATGTGTCTTTGGTTTCTCTCTTCTTGCTTAGTCTCGGTTTCTCTTCTTCTCTTTTTCTCCTGCTTCTTTTCTTTGTTTCTTTTTTTTTCTTTCAATATTGAAAAGCCCCTCTTTTCTTGATTTTTATTTTCTCTTTTTATACTCTCCTCTCACATATCATTTCGAACATTTAATTACCGCTTAACTTTTTTGGATTTTACCCATATCTTATTTCTGGCGAGACAAGTTGCTCTGCCTTGCAGAGCAAATTGTCTTGCCCACTAGAGCCGTACGACTCTAGTAGTTTGAACTAGAGCTGTACGGCTCTAGTTTGAACAAGAGCCGGGGTAAAATTTTGAAAGTCCGACGTGTATCCTAAACCTTGGAAATCACTCGGGAGACCATTTGGGGATTTTGGATCACGGATAGCTTGGTTTTCAGGACGTTTGAGGAACTCCAGGCAACATTTCGGTCGTTTCCAAGTCCGATTCGTGTCCGTTCTTTCGACAGGTAACACAGGAATTCTCATCATAGAGGTTGGGAAAACCCGGTGCTTATAATTATAATTACATAAATAAACTTTAATTAAAAAATATATACTATGTAATTTAATTTCATTTGGCTAAATTTAATTACCCCTAAATAAAATTAAATCACATTTAAGTATTAATTTTCCTACTTAGGAAAATTATTTAATTAATTGTTTACTTTATGTAATTCAAATAATTGATAAATTAATTAATTACATTATGTAAACTCATTAATTAAATTAAATTCAACCCAATGTTAATTAATTACCTTGACACCGAATGTCAACTAATTAATTAACGCATTCCTTCTAATGTACATTACATGTACAAATTTATATAAGTTCCGGCTCAGTTGATCTACGTGCACGATCCTATGGGTCTGTCTTTATGTTGGCAGTAGGCCCAAGGCCCAAAAACTGTAAATGAGTTCTAACAAACCATTACAGCCCCCAATTAAGCCAGAGATGCAGCAGTCTTTAGAAGACACTCACCCGGTAGTACTCTTATAGTGTCCTTTGCGTAACGATATCGATATGAATAAACAAGAGGAATGGTGTCTGTCATCCTCTTCTGTCATTTATTATATTTCTTGATCTTGAGTTGATAGATTAATCAAATAAGCACCGAATTACTTGGCTATGGCCATACACATATCAGTCCCACTCTTCAAGTGGCCAATGATATCATCTCGGTGTTACCCGAGTGGCAATTCCATCACTTCATCATCAATATCAACATGTTCACCGGTCCACCCAATCATACCCGTATTTAGCATCCTTTTACAGACCTATTAGGCATATGTCAAAGTGAATTGGATTCCATATTGATATTATAATGAAATCTGGTATCAGGACAAAAGAAACCTACTCAAGAAAGACCTATGATGCGACAACCATGTGGCTTTCTTGTGCAGATCGATCCAGTCCCATGTTAACGAAATGTACCTATATTCATGACTGACTATACAAGTACTATGGCTAGTTAAGAACTGCCATACAGTCATCGAATATACAAGTCTGTGGTTCTATTTGTTCCCATGATTAGAACAGACCTGGGATAGTTTTAAGATTATCAATCAATGGATACTCTACTCATATTATAGCACAAGATATAAATTATATAGATTAATTGCCTTTATTAATATGACACAAATAATGTATTCATACAATGAGTCTTAATGTATAATACAAAATACAAGAATCCAATGCCCTAAGAACTAGGGCACACCAACATTATAGTCGTACGACTGTAATTACAGTCGTGCGATTGTAATTCACCCACAGGAAATCACCAAAATTATTTGAATGAGAAAAGATGACAAGGGAATTTGAAGAACAGTTGTACGATCATGGCTCCAGTAGAACGACTGTAAGTATAGTCGTGCGACTGTTCATCACCACAAACTATTCTTGCTACCTAGAAACGGCAAAACAGAGGAAATCAATTTTATACACAGAAATCAGCCAAAACACCCAGAAAGAGCAACAAAACGAAAGGTTTAATTGTAGTTACCTTTGTGGCGCTAATCCACCATCGATTTGACCACTGGAAACACCTTAAATTGCTCTAAATTGCTCCTTTTCCCTTACGTGTCAAGGTTCTAGATTCAAGTCCAAAATTCTCCAAAAAGTCACCGATTTAAGTGAGTTAATAGTTTGGAGTTGATTATATTCAGTGTGTCAAGTTTTAACCTATTGATTTCTATCAGGTTTTAAGCTTATCACACTAGAATCAAAAGAAAAAGAGTAGAAGAAAATGATGGTTTTTGGTTGAGTTTCTTCTCTTCTTTTCCCTTCTCTTCTCCTCACTTTTTTTTTCAAACCCAGTTTCTGCCTCCTCTTTCTTCTTGCTTTTTCTTTCCTTTTAAACTCCCTCCCTTTCTTTTTTTTTTTGGCTGCAGGAGCAACAAATGCTCCCTCCTTTTCTTCTCTTTCAGGATATAGGCTGCTATACCTGCTACGATCTTATAGTCATACGACTGTAATTTCAATTATAGTTGTACGACTGTAAGAACATTCGCATGACTATAACTATAGTCGTGTGACACGAGGCATTTTTTTTTAGGCTGGAAAATTCCAGCGCTTACAGCTGGTCTTATGCATGAGTCTGGATGTGTATAAAGCTGGTCTTATACATATGTTGGGATATGTGCATAGAGCTGGTCTTATGCATGTGTGTGTGATTTGTGCATAGACCTAGTCTTACGCAAGGTTTTGGATATGTATAGAGTTGGTTGTAAGCGCCGGAATTTTCCAGACATAAAAAAAATGTTATGTGTCACACGACTGTAATACAATCATGCGACTGTATTTACAGTCGTGTAAATGTAATTGAAAAATTACAGTCGTACAACTGTAAATGCAGAGTAGGTATAGCAGCCCATACTTGAGAAATATAAAAAATGGGCTGATTTGAGAGCAATTAATGCTCATTTTCTCCAGCAAGAAAGACTAGAAATAAAAGGGAAAAGAAGAGAAGAGAGAGGCACTTTTGGACTCTGAGGATTTGGCAGATTTGAAAGAAAAAGAGGAAAAAGGAGATAAAAAGTGAATTCAACACCAAGCCATCTTTTTCTCCTCTATTTCTTTTGATTCTAGTGTGCTAAGTTTAAAACCGGATAGCAATCACAGGTTAACAACTTGACACTTCAAACTCAATCAATTCCAGACTTTAAATTTGCTAAAATGCATGACATTTTTGAGAATTTTGGACAACTCTTGAAACCTTAGCACTCAAGGAAAAAGAAGCAATTTAGAGTGATTTGAGGTGTTTCCAGTGGTAAAACCTACGGTGGATCAATGCCACGAAGGTATAACCTTCATTTCGTTGTTTTTCTGGGTGTTTTGATGTGATTTGGTGCATAAAGACTCATTTTTCAGACTTGCTGTTTCTGGAAATCAAGAACAGTCGTACGACTGTTCTTGTGGAGAAGAACAGTTGCACAACTGTATATATGGTCGTGCGAGTGTTCTTGATTTCCCGCGGCTTTTAGTTTTATTTGAACAAATTTTGGTGATTTTCTGCACCTAGATGATCTACATTCGCACGACTGTAATTACATCCGCACGACCGCAATCCTCATCTAGGAGTAGAATTTCCAGAATAATCCACAAAAATTCCTAAAAATCCTATAAATTTAGAAAAATTAGAAAGTCATCAAAAATGAATTTTGTTGTGTGCATTCACGACCTTAGATTTAATTTTTAATGTTATTGCATTTAGAACAACGCAACGATGGAGATCCAAATCTTCCGAAAACCGACCCACCTCACATGCTAAATTGAAGTAAACCGGAAAAAGAAATTGTTTTCAAAATGATCTTCTCACAAAACAAAAATACAGGGACGTTTCAAAACTGTTTTCCAAGTCTAATCGGGCCGGCTAGCCGAGCCATTCGGTTATCCCCCAATTGCATGCCCCTGAACTCCTTAAAATCCCATTTTGTCCTACTTGAGTCCTATTTGTGATGTGCTATAAATTGTGCTAACCGTCTGTTTTGCAGCTTTTTTTTCATTTTGGATGTAATTAATAGATTAAACCGTGTACTTCAGGCGATTGTATTTTTCTAAATCATTCGTGTATTTTAGGCGCTTGTAAGATGAGGTCGAGAGTTTTTATTTTCATTCAATTGAGTTGTAATAATTTAATTATTTACTGCTTTATGTTATTTCATTTGTGTGTACGTTGCATGCTTTTTATTAATAAATTAAATGTTAGAATTATAAAATACCATCAAAGAATATTGGCCAATTTTATTTTGATTAGACACGAAATAAGGGACTTGTCCGGACCTAGATCTCTGGAAAGTGTAGCGACCTTTGTCTAGTTCAGCTACACTGTAATTTCCTGGTTGAGCTGAGCCGGGTAGCGACTCCTACACACTCTATCAAGACTTAGGTCTCGGTTCTTTTATGAATTAATTTAATTCTTATTAAAACTAAATTTCCATTCTAAAAACCCCACGCGAGGGAGGGTTGCCCGATATCGAGGCTCCCTTCCGAAAGAGTTCGTACGCCTGAAAAACTTCATTCGCTCATAGTGGCGACTCCACTGGGGATTTCTTACAAAAGTTTTCTTAAAAAACATAAATGAATTTGACAAGCCCTGAAAAATGTCTAATTAAAATAAGGTGGATGATTCTTTCATGGTATTTTATTTTGCATTCTTTAGTTAGACATTTTTGCATTAGGTTAAGTATCCCAATTCAGCTCAGCGAATTGTTGAAGTGTCGCCTATGTTCCTCTTGGTCTTAGGGGCACGGATACGAAACACCAGTCATCGCCTCGTACCAACCCCTTCGTTCGGACCCTTGAGTGGGGAGAAGTGAGGAGTGTATTTTGCTATAGGAGCCTTGATTTTAACCCGACTTGGACCGAACTCATATAGGCAACCTTAGATGGATTCCCTTAGGATACCAAAATAAATTATGTGAATGCTATAAATTGCACCTTCATCATCCCCGTTTGATGATCGAAGAGAGCCCCTCATAGGACTCGGTTAGAATTTTCAAAGACTGACCATGTTTGGAGGAATAAGGTAGGAGGAATATGCTTCGTGTGCTATGTGTTTCTTGCCATCCCGTGACATACCATCATTGTCATTTTCAAGCACATGACACGCCGTACACGTAAAGCATTTGTGTGATACTAACTCACATCATTTTGTGCAGCCATTTGCATTTTATTTTCATGTGTGAATACATTAAATCATCCATGTGCCGTTCATACTAACCATTTATTTTGTAGCCATAACATTATATTGGTTTGTTAACATATTTTCACAAAGTATACACAACATCATTATGTATGTCATGCATCTTGACCACATTTTTATGCAACCATTTGCATTTTGCGTGACATAAGCATCCATATCATCTCATCTCATTTAAATTGGGGACATTCCAAGGGTGCCCATCATGATCATATCATTTCATAACATCTCAGGAGTCCCAAAACTGCCCGTGTTCTGCCCGTGCACCGGATCACACTCGGCCATTTCACCAAATCCTCTCATTCAATAGAGACCATAATGGTCCTAGGTTTATTTCCATGTGAAGATTTACAGGAGGCATTTCATGACACTATGCTCATTTATCATAAATATCATGTGACACCGTGGTCCACATTGGATCACTTCATGACATTATTACATCACTTAAGGTACTCCACAAGTGTCGGACTATTATACATATAGGGGCATTTCATAATATCACCAAATCATGGAAGGTATTCCCCGAACACCGAACCTCTATCCGTGTCCCCGATTACACGTGAGTCTCTTATAACATCACTGCATATCACATGCCTCAAAAGCATCAGAACTTTGTCCATGGGGTGGCCCCATGTGACCATTTCATGTCATATCATAGACCTGCAAAATGTTGAAACCCTGTCCGTGTGTCGGCATACACGCGACCATTCCACAAAATTCACTAGGTGCTCCAAAGACGCTGATCCCTTGTCTGTGTGGCGGTCCACACATGATCTTTTTGCATTATCTCTTGTATGGCATTAGGTGTTCTTGGAATGTCCCAAAAGAGAAAAAATAATAATAAATAGAGATCATCCATATCATCACGTCACTCACGACATCATTTCATTCATTCATCATAAATCACCTTTAGTGCATCACTCTTCATGTCACCTTCCATTCATTCATTGTCCCTAACATTTCCCGCGTGATGTCAAGTAGAGTAAACTGGAGTGACCTAGGACAAGATCTCAGGCTCTGAGGGCTATTAGGGAACAAAGAGTAGTAGAAACAGAAAGTGAATTTGATTACGAGGAAGAATTTGAGATGGCCATCCAAACACCGAGTCTTGCTGATGCCCTAAAGGATTTCTTGAGATCTTAGGATTTTCTGTGACATGCTGAAGGAAGAGATGCGGGCTGTTGTGAGGGAATCTAGTGAAATCGGTACTAGTGGAGCTGGAAAGGAGAAAGATGTTGAATTGTCTCGGCAGGCTGCTGATGCCTCGGCTAGTCTGGAGAAGCCACATGAAATTGAGGCAGCTATGGAGAGAAAAATGAAGGTGAAATATTTAGAATTGGATGAAGTTGTAGCCCAGCTGAAGAAAGGGGCCAGTGTTAGTTTGGACTCCAAGAAGGGGTTAATGTAGATGCCATGATTTGTAAAGGCATTGAGACTTTTCCTATTGGCTTTCAAGTGCCAAAGGTTCCCTCCTGCAAGGGAATGCGTTCACCAGAGGCCCATTTGAATCTTTATACCCGAGTCATGTTGACGGTAGGTGCCACTAAGCAGCAACTTATCAATCTATTCCCGACTACACTTGAGGGAGGAGCGTTGAGCTGGTACAATTATTTATCTGAAGAGGAGCAATCAGACTGGGAGGTTTTATCGGTGGCTTTTATCAAATACTAGAGCTTCAACACCATGATTCAGGTAAAGCTGTATGACCTCGAAAGAGTTAAGCAGAAGTCAAATGAGCCCTTTGATGAATACTATCAATGATGGATGAACAAGATGATCTTGCTAAAAAATCGCCTTGATGAAGATGAATTGATTCAAAAGTTGATTGATGGTAGTAGGGACATCTTCAAGAACAATATGAAATTCCACCCCTTTAGTGAGCTCAACGAAGTATACAGTATGGCCATGAAAATTGAGAGAGATGAGGAGGAAAAGACCGCAGGCCATAAGGGAAGCAGAAGCTTTGGGTACAGCTCTGGGTATAGATCAACTATTGTAGCTGGTTCAAGCAGTGCATCTGGCTCTGGTTCTGCAAGTAAGGGAGGAAAAGTTTCCAAAGTTAAGCAAGCCGGGGTTGTTGCGGTATCACAGCATCGAGGAAACCAAAGCAGAGGTTCGAACAGTCATGGCATATCACCTTGGGCTTTCTCCCCGGCTAAGATTTTTGCTAAGTGTAGGAATGGGGGACTGTTAAGTTCTCTCAGGCCTTTCGAGAAACAAGCGGATGAAGATAACGATAATTTCTGTACTTACCACATCATGGTAGTACATAGAACCAATAATTGTTATAAGCTGAGAGATGCCATCTAGAAACTGATCCACGAGGGAAAGCTGCAAGAGCCCGCCAAACCCAGTACAAAGAATAATCTACTACCAACATTTGAAAGGCAAGCCAAAATGGTACAGTTAGGGTTACTAGACAATTTTATCTTTACTCAAATCCTCTAAGCAAACCCCACTATACAGTCTATGGTGGCCAATGATGTTGAGGTGAAGTCAGAAAGTGGAAAGCTGATAGAGTAGAAGGAAGTAAAGCCTGTGAGTTTGGATGACCTGGATTCAGAGGATGAATGTGAATAGTACGGCTGTGATAAGACCGTTAAGCTGCCTGTTGTAGAAAAGCCAAAGGTGTCCGAAGTTCATAATGTAACAAGAAGTGGTAGGGTCTACCAACCAGTAGTGTAGCAGAATGAGAAAACCCCAGTGACTGGATCAAGAAGTATGTAAGTTCCAAAGGAAGTAGAAAAGGAAGATCTCATTATTTTGCAACTGAAGAGAACTCCAGCACAAGCCAGTCTGTAGCATTTATTGCTGACTTCTAAGGAGCACGGAGCAGCTTTGGTCAAAAAGCTCTCTGAAATTGAAGTATCTCCGATTGCTTCTCCGGAGGTAATGTGCTGTTTGTTGGATAAAATTCATGTAGGAACCCCTGACATTGTCTTTTTAGAGAAAGATCTACCACACAGTGGAAGGGCTCATAATAAAGCTTTGTACATTAAGGTCAACATCATGGATAAGGTTATGCCGTGCGTGATGACAGATGATGGGTCAGCCCTGAATATATGTCCCTTAAAAATGCTACCATTCCTAGGCCTGAGTGAAGAAAGTTTGAAAAAGTCTTCCACTGTGATCAGGGCCTATGATGATTTGAAAAGGATCGTAATTGGGACCTTTAAAGCTGAAGTAGAGGTAGGACCGGTCAGGTCGATGGTCATCTTTACTGTCATTGACATCCCAGTTACCTTTTCCTTGCTTTTAGGGAGACCATGGTTTCACTTATTGGGGGCTGTTCCTTTAACCCTGCACCAAAAGATAAAATTCTCGATAGGCAATGAAGTTGTAACAATTATGGCAGATTTTCAATCCGTAGTTGCTACAGTTAATGAAGAGATAATACCATTCAGTGGATTCCAAGTAGCTATGGTTAGTGAGGAGGAAACCACAGATGCTCCATTGGTCATCTACGAGAACTATATGCTAGAATGGTTGTCTAAGTACCTTCACAAGCAGAATTTTGTTCCTGGCATCGAAGCTAATTTACAGGCCATGCCTGAGTTTAATACTAACTCTAGAAAACTGAGGTAGTTCGGCTTGGGTTACACAGCAGGGGCATCTGATGAGAAAAGACTGAAGAAAGGGAAGAACTGTAAGATTATGATGAAACCATTCATAAAGGTAGGGGAAGAGCTGTATAATGGCCAAGCTGAGCCAGTAAGGATTGGGAACATTGAATATCTGGGTTTTGAAATATTTTCTGATGTCGTAGACTTTGAAATGAGTCGGGAAGAACCAATAGCCCTTGTGATGGCAGAAGAGGTAATTGCTAAGTCTGCTGTTTTGCAAAATAATCCACCTGAAGAGATAGCAAAGGCAGTGAAGATACCCAAGAAGAAAACTAAAGAGAAAGTCTGCGATGAATCAGTAGAAGCAATTTTAAGTGCACTGGTTGCTGCATTAAGCATGGCATTTAGGAAGTCTAAAGAAAGGTTTGAAGAGGAGCTGATCACCAAGGTAAACCTGGATTCTATGGTTGCTGAAATAGCCGAGATCATGAAAAAGGCTAAGGCACAGATGACTGAAATTGAAGAGGCCACCACTCCTGCTGAGGAAGAGGCCAAGATAGATGCAGATCTGGATGATGCTGTATAGATGAAAGTGGAAGCTGAAGAAGTGTAAGGCCCTTCACCTATTGAGGATGAAAATGATTTTGTTGTATATATTTCTTCCATTTTCAATGTGAATGATGTACTCTATTACAAGTTTAATGCAATGAAATCTCAGTTTGCTTACTTGTGTGATGTTTATCCTGATAATTCTGTGCATGCATTTGAATCACCATCAAGCATATTTAGCATTCATGACACTGCATTGCATGAAATCAACATAAGTACAGATGAAAACCCCAAAATGGTATTCATTTCACATGAGCTAAAACTCGTGAAAGAGAGAGAACTTACAAGAATATTGCAAAAACCTGTTAAAGCTTTTGTTTGGTCATACGAGGACATGTTGGGTTTAGACATAGAAATAGCAGTTTACAAGATCCTGATGGACCCTAAGTTCAAGCCAGTGAAGCAGAAACTGAGAAGATTGAGGCCAGAATGGGCTACATTGGTGAAAGAAGAAGTGGCGAAGCAGATCGAAGCCAAGTTCCTTGAAGTGGTGGAATATACAGAATGGCTAGGCAATATCGTCCCGGTACCAAAAAAGGATGGAAGGGTCAAAGTATGCATCGACTATAGTGATCTGAATAAAGCATGCCCAAAAGATAATTTCCCAATACCTCATATCGATGTCCTGGTCTATAGTGCAGCTAAAGCGGCGATGTATTCCTTCATGGATGGGTTTTTAGGATACAACCAGATCCAGATGGATGTAATTGATAAACTGAAGACATCGTTCATCATAGAGTGGGGTACTTTTTGTTATAGGATAATGCCCTTCGGGTTGAAAAATGCTGGAGCCACTTACCAGAGCATTGTCACAACTTTGTTGCATGATGTGATCTACAAAGAAGTCAAAGTGTATGTCGATGATATACTTGTTAAATCAATGACCCGGGAGGAACATCCTGTTATCTTGGATAGATTTCTTACACACATTGGAGAGTATATCTTGCGACTCCACCCTAAGAAGTGCATATTTTAGGTCACATCAGGAAATCTGTTGGGTCATTTAGTCATCCAGAGGGGAATAGAAATCGCCCCAGATAAAATCAAGGCCATTCGGGATATGCCGGCTCCAAAAACAAAGAAAGAAGTCCGCTCATTCCTAGGCTTCTTACAATACGTCAATCGCTTCATCACACGGTTGACTTCCACCTATGAGCCAATTTACAAGCTGTTAAAGAAAGAGCAGCTGATTGTGTGGGATGATAGATGTTAGCTAGCATTTGAAAAAATCAAGGCTTATCTGGTAAATCCGCCAGTTTTGAGCCCACTAATTCTAGGGAAGCCCCTGATCTTGTATTTGGCCGTTGAAGAGTCCTCTGTAGGGGCAATGTTGGTGCAAGAACAAGATGACAAAAAGGAGTACCCCATTTATTACCTCAGTAAGAAGTTGCTGGAGTACGAAACTAAATACACACTGGTGGAGAAGACATGTGTGGAAATGATCTGGTTGACCAAGAAGCTGCGCCATTACTTCCAGTCATACAAAGTGCAGGCCATGGCCAAAGTAGACCTAATGAAGTATCTGTATGAAGCACCAGTGTTGGTTGGAAAGTTATCTAGGTGGCTGTTACTCTTATCGGAGTTTGACATTGAATACGTCACTAAGAAAACTATCAAAGGTCGAGCTGTGGCAGAATTCCTAGCAAATCAACCACTGGAATCAGATTACACAGAGAATTTGGAGTTCCCAGATGACCAGCTGGCCGTGGTGGAAGTAAAGAGATGGGTTATATGCTTCGATGGTGCCATGAATAGGAAGGGTGCTGGAATTGGGGTTATCATAGCGACACTGGACGGTGAAATCATTCCTTTGTCAATGAGATTAGATTTTCTTGTAACCAATAATGGAGCAGAGTATGAAGCATGCCTATTTGGGATGGAAGCCCTGTTGACGCTAGGGGCAAATGATGTCTTGATTGTTAGAGATTCACTTTTAGTGATTAGACAAGCTTAAGGTGAATGGGAGATGAAAGAAGAAGCCTTACGGCCCTACTTGGAGCTGTTACAGTATAAAAAAGAGTTATTTGTCCAATGTGAATTTAGACATGTCCCCAGAGATGAGAACAAGATGGCTGACGCGCTAGCAACACTGTCTTCTATGTGGGAAAATCTATAAGAAACTCAAGCACAACCACTGGTTATAGCAACTTCCAGACAACCCTGTTTTGAAGTGCATGAAGTAATGGAATTGACAACTGAAGAAAAGCCATGGTTCTTTGATATTTACCAGTATGTGAAGGAAGGAAAATATCCAAAAGGAGCTAGTACTGCTGATAAGTTGTCATTGACGAAGCTAGCCAATCAGTTCAAAATTTTTAAAGATATGCTATATAAGAGAACAGCAAATGGTGTTCTTCTGAGGTGCCTGATATGAGCGCCGGAATTTTACCTCTCCCTAAAAAAAAGAGTATAGTCGTACAACTTTAACTACAGTCATACAACTATAGTTAAACTACAATCATACAACTATAGATCATGGCAGGTGAGCCAACCGATACCCTAAAAGCAGGAAAAAAGGAGAGAAAGGACGGGACCAGACAGACGAGAAAAAGAGATAGAAGAGAAAGAAGGAGAAAAACAAAGAAGAGAAGAAGAGAAAAGAACTCATCACCAGAAACCCTTGCATTAGGAGATCTTTGGACCCAAAATCCCTAACCCTAACTCAAGGAGAAAAGTGCGGATTTCAGTGGATTGGAGTGACGCCAGGGGTCAATCCTATGGTGGACGCACTCCAAAGCGGTAAACACACTTTTTCCCTTCTCTTTTCCAAGCTTTTTGGGTGATTGGTGTGATTTCGTGCCATTTCTATCCATTTTCTACGTTTTCCGTTTCTGGAAATCAAGAACAGTAGTGCGACTGTTCTTGAGTTTGATGAACAGTTGTATGATTGTAGTTACAATCGTACGGGTGTTCTTGATTTCCAGCATTTTCTTTCTAATTTATTTCAAATAAGTTTTGGCGAAATTTTGACTTTGGAACACTTACAGTCGCACGACTATAATTTACAGTCCTACGACTGTAACATGATTTCCAGAATCAGAATTTCGTTTTTAATCCCCAAAAATTTCCAAAAATCCCAAAAAATTCAGAAAACCCCAAAAATCATCAAAATGAATTCTGTTGTGTGCATCCACAACCATAGATTCAATTTTCAGTAAAATTTCATTTTGAACAATGCCACGACGGAGACCCAGTTCTCCCGAAAACCAACCCACCTCACATGTAAAAAATGCATGTCAACCGGAAAAATTGTTTTCAAAATGATTTTCCCTCAAAACCAAAAATACAGGGACGTTTCAAAGCGTTTTCCAGGTCTAACCGGGCCGGCTAGCCGAGCCAACCCGGTTATCCCCTAAATGCATGCCCCTAGTTCTTGATTTTTCCAATTTTGTCTATTTGAGTCCAATTTGTGGCGTGCTATATATATTGTGCTAACCCTTTGTTTTGTAGTCTTTTATTTCTTTTATTTTTATTTTGGATGTATTTAATAGATTAATACGTGTATCCTAGGTGATTCTATTTTTCTAGATAAACCGTGTATTCTAGGCGATTGTAAAAGTGAGTTCGAGAGTTTTTATCTTTGATTTGATCGGGTTGTAATAATTTAACCATTTACTATTTCACTTTAACCTATATGCGCGCTGTATGTCTACTTATTTCAATAAAATTGACCTTTAGAGTTCGAAATACCATATTTGAACATTGACCAATATTTATTTTAATTAGACACAAAATAAGGGACTTGTCCAGACCCAAATCTATGGATAGTGTAGTGGCCGTTCATCCGGCTCAGTTACATTATAAATTTCCCAGTTGAGCTAAGCCGGGTGGCAACTCTACAATATTCATCGAGACTCTGGTCTCGGTTCTTTTAAGAATTAATTCCTTTTATTTTCCAAAATCGATTTTCCATTTATAAAAAACCCCACGCGAGGGAGGGGCCCGCCCAAGATCGTGGTGGCCCTTCCGAAAGGAAGTCTCACGTTCCGTCGAAAATGTCGTCCACTCACAGTGGCGACTCTGCTGGGGATTTCTTCAAAAAGTTTTCTTAAAAACTTAAAAGAATTTGACAAGCCCTGAAAAGTGTCTAATTAAAATAAGGTGGATGATTCTTGATTGGTATCTCATTTTGCATCTTTAGCTAGACATGCTTGCATTAGATTTAGTATCCATTTTTAGCTCGATGGATTGTTGAAGTGTCGCCTTTGTTCCTTAAGGTCTTAGGGGCACGGATACGAAACACCACCCATAGCCTCGTATGAAGCCCTTCGTTCGGACCCTTGAGTGGGGAGAAGTGAGGAGTATATCTTGCTATGGGAACCTTGATTTTTAACCCTACTTGGACCGAACTCATATAGGCAGCCCTAGTTGGATTCCCTTAGGATACCAAAATAATTGTGTGAATAAATAAAATCGCGCCTTCATCATCCCCGGTTGATGATCGAAGAGAACCCCGCCTAGGACTCGGTTAGAAATGTTTGAGACTGGTCACGCTTGGAGAAATAAGGTTGGAAGAATTCACATCGTGTGCTACATGTTACACGCTTCTCGACATTTCACAACATACCATAATCATCATCTTCCATACACAATTAACATTTTCCATACATAAAGCATTTTTGTGTGATACTAATCCACATTTTTATGCAGCCACGTGCATTTTATTTTCGTGTGAAATCATTAAATCATCCGTTTGCTATTCATACTAACCATTTCTTTTTCAGCGATAACATTATATTTGTGTGATTAGCATTTTTCACATAGCATACATAACATCATTACGTATGTCATGCATCCTAACCACATTTTTGTGCAGCCATTTGCATTTTGTGTGTCATAAGCATTCATGACATATCATTTAAATTAAATTAGGGGCATTCCAAGGATGCCCACCATGATCATATCATTCCATCATATATCGGGTATCCCAAAATACTCGTGTTCTGCCAATGCACCAGATTGCATTCGGCCATTCCACCAAATCATTTCATTCAATAGAGACCACAATGGTCCTAGGTATATTTTCGTGTGACAATCTACACGATGCATTTCATGACATCATATCCATCCATCATAAATATTATATATCACCATGGCCCACATCGGACCATTTCATGACATTACTACATTATTCAAGGCGCTCCCCGAGTGCCGGATTAGTACACATGTAAGGGCATTTCATAACATCCCAAATCATGCAAGGTGTTCCCCGAACACCGAGCCTTTATCTGTGTCCTCGTTACATGCGACTCTTCATAACATCATTTCATATCATACGCTCAAAAGCATCAGAACTCTATCCATGGGCCAGTCCCATGCGACCATTTCATATCATCTCATAGACCTACAAAGCGTCGAACTTCGTCCGTGTGTCGGTACACATGCGACCATTTCACGAAAAGTGCCCCAAAAGAACTAAATTTTTATCCGTATGGTGGTCCACACGCAACATTTTTGCATAGCATTGGGTGTTCTTAGAATGTCCAAAGTCAAAAAAAAAGAACAAGGGAATCATCCTCATTATCTCACGATGTACATTTCATTCATTTGTCAAACATTCAAGCATTTCACGAGCACCAAGGACTTTACTGCATGCATTAAGTCATTTAAGTGTTCCAAAAACGCTAGAAACTTCATCAAGCCCCTTAGGTCTTCCATAATCATTAGAAACCCTATCCTTGTATCCCGCACACCTAAACTCCAAATATTTTCCCGTGGAAGACAAGCTCTGCACATACCGCATCAAACTCTACCTATCCTCCTCGTGTAAGACAAGCTCTTCACGTACCGCACCAAAATATCTTTCCGTGCAAGACAAGCTCTGCACACTTCCTCCCCGTGTAAGACAAGCTCTACACGTACCGTTCCCAATATCTTCCCATGTAAGACTGGCTCTGCACGTATCGCATTAAACTCTACCCATCCTCCCCGTGTAAGACAAGCTCTACACATACCGCACCAAAATATCTTTCTGTGCAAGACAAGCTCTGCACACTTCCTCCCCGTGTAAGACAAGCTCTACACGTATCGCATAAAATCTCTTCCCGTGCAAGAAAGGCTCTGCACGTACCGCATCAAACTCTACCCATCCTCCCTGTGTAAGGCAAGCTCTACACGTATCACTCCAAAATATCTTCCCGTGCAAGACAAGCTCTACACACTTCCTCCCCGTGTCAGACAAGCTCTACACGTAGCGTTCCAAATATCTTTTCCTGTGTAAGACAAGCTTTGCACATACCGCATCAAACTCTACCCTTCCTTCCCGTTAAGACAAGCTCTACGCATATCGCTCCAAAATATCTTCCCGTGCAAGACAAGCTCTACACATATTGCTCCAAATCTTTTCCAGTGCAAGACAAGCTCTACACGTACCGCATCAAACTCTACCCTTCCTCCCCGTTAAGACAAGCTCTACATGTATCGCTCCAAATCTTTTCCCGTGCAAGACACCCTCTGCACGTACCGCTTTAAACACTAAACCTCCTCCCCGTGTAAGATCCGCTCTACAGGTACTGCTTCAAATATTAAGTCTCCTCCCGTGTAAGATACGCTCTACACGTAAGCGCTTCGCAAGTATCACCTTGCGTTAATCCGTGGACACCCTGCGTGTCATTTTATCCATGTGGTGTATATTTATACGCCACGCTCTATATCAGCGCTTAGATTCATCAACAACATTCATTGCATGCATGTTTCCATGCCTGGCTTTGTGTGCACTTGACTAGCTTAGGATTGCATAACATGACATGGCATCACATGACATCATCATTCATGCATGCATGCATCACGTCATGCATTCATACCTACATCATCCCTTGACTTGGTATCCTCTGTGCGCATGTCCTAGTCAATGCTAACAAGTGTTTTTATCAGGACAGAAAGGGAAGGAGTCTCGAGAATGGTTGGCCCAATGAACTTCAACACCATAACAGATGCCGTGGATGATTATGTTGCCTCATCGCGATTCCGAAAGGTAGTCAGGGAAGAGGCAGCGGCTATGTTGAAAGAAATGCTAGGAGGTGATCTTGACAAGATAGAAAAGCTTATGACTAGGTGCTCTGAATTGGAAGCATGTGTGACAGAGCTTGAGGGAGTAATAAGAGGGCTGACTGGTGAAGTAGAGTCGAAGACCCCCCTTAAAACCAACACTGACCTTATTCCGCGACCAAACAGGAGTCCACTCCCCAAGGGTGACGGAAAGGGCATATCCCCGTGGCCTTTTTCACTGAGCCAATTATTTTCCAAACATAGAAAAGAGGGGCTACTGCAGAGTGTCAAGCCGTATGTGGAGCCGACGTCGGATCAAAAGAACAACTTCTGCACCTATCATGTAGTGACAGGTCACCGAACCAATGTCTGCTACATTTTAAGGAAGGAGATCCAGAAGTTAGTTGATGAGGGGAGGTTAAAGGTGCCATCAGCTACTAATGAGTGAATGGGGGCAAGTAGGGAGACTGGTAAGGAAATTCCTCAAACCACCCGGGGAGAGGAATATGATGAAGAGCTCCAAAGCCTGATATGATGAGAGCAGGGTGGTGATATCGGAACCGAGGCAGTGACTGGATAAGGAATAGTCAGACGCTGTGAGATCAATACCTTTAGAGGCTCGTTCCCTAGGGAACTCATTTTGTTTGTAAAGTGTATTGAACTCATTTTGAATGCAATGCATCTTGTTATTTTCTTACTTATGTGGTGATTACATGTATATGGCATTAAGCATGCATTTGATCATCTGAAATGACATGTCCATCTCGCATAATATGAAGATGCATGACATCAATCTGAGTCTTACAGGGAATTTAAAAGTGAACCTGACTTCGGTTAAAGCCTTTTCTTCAAAAAAAAAAAAGAAAAAAAAAGGGTCTGCCAATCAAATAATGGGATGGCATCATTTCCGTCGAATCATTTGCCAACCTAGATTAGTGATCCCTACAAACCACAATCCAAAATACTGTTGTTCTTGCCTTAAAAATTTCAACTTGAATAGCCCACAATACATCCAAATCATTCTAAGCCAGAGACCATTGCCAAATTTCAAAGCCGACCCCCAAAATGAACCTTTGAGCCTAATTCATGTTTGAAAAAGCATCTCACATAAAAAAAAACTCAAACTCATCAAAAGCACCAAGCCCTAAGAAATCCAAATGACCTTTGCCACCCACCATGCTATAAGACTATGAAGCAGACACTGGTTTTAGTGCATGTATAGTCTTGTTTGTGTGGCATTCATGTGCATATGACATTACACATGCATTGTTAATCCAAAAAGACATATCAAACACGTATGACATGCATGGATTTGAATGGAGCGGGAGAATCAACAGGTGGCTGTGGCTTAGATTTAGCTTCTTCAAAAAAAAAAAAAAAAAAAAAAAAAAACCCAGCACCGATGAAAGACCTCAGCTCTCCCTTGTAGTTAGATTTCTGCTCCTAGTCAAAAGTTATACTCTCTTCAATCATAGAGTCAAACTCTGTTGAGTGCTTGATGAATCCAGGGGTGGCCCATCTATTGCATGGAATGCCGGGGTCAATGAGTTGAGACAATGGAGATAAGTACGTTTTTGCCTGTTCTGAAAAGTTAACTTCGCGCGGTGATAGAGAAGATCAGTGTCTTTACCCAAAGCAGTTCCCTTTTCATTCTCCTCTCTGCCTTCTCCCTTTGCCTTCAACACCTTTGTCCTCCCTTTATTGTCTTTCCTTCACTTTCATCTTCTATCTTGCATCTTCTCTCTGGAACTTGAACCGATTCTGTGATTCCATATTTTCTACCTTCAATGGCTTCTAACAAGAAGTTGAACCTTAATGCTGCTCCATATCATATTTTTCCGCATCATCCCATCAGCAGAAGAGCGTCGGAGCAGGTGGTTATGTCGCTGTTTCAATCCGTCTTCGTTTATCATCAACCTGTACCGAATTGGGGATACCTTTTTAATCCCATGCCATTTCTCTTCAATCTAAACTCCCAGACTAATTATTTTGTACCCTCAGACAGTGGGAAGGGTTTTGATTTGATGACAGATAGAGGATTTGGATATGAGTCTGCTTCAAATGAGTTCAACAATGCTGAAAAAAGGGGAAAAATGAAATATATAGCTCCGAGATTCCAGAGTAAGAAGAAAATAGTTTCTGTAGGTGAAAAGGAGCAATAGTGGTTGCCCAAGAAATTGACTACTGAAGAGACCAAGCTGAATAAAAAAGAGATTGAAGTTAATCTTGGTGGAAAAACAAGCCTGATGATCAGAAATCTACCAAATCAGTTTCAAAGACATAATCGGCTGCAAATTCTGGACAAGCATTTACTGGAGGAAAACAAGAATAAGTCCAAAGGGAAGTCTGCTTATGATTTCCTCTATTTGCCTATGGATTTCAAGACTGGAGGAAATTTTTGTTATGCATTTGTGAACTTCACCAACAGTGTTGGAGCAACTTGGTTTTACAAAGCTTTCAACAATCATGAAAGGGACGATACCATCAATAGGAAAGTTTACAAAGTCTTTTGTGCTCATACTCAAAGGGAAAGTTGCATTTACCAACCATTTCAAGGATTCAGTCTTCGGGAGCCGTGCCTGAACTGGAATCTGGGGTGAATTGGAGACATGAATACAGCATCAGACCGTAGGAGAATCCAGTGGTTAATTGAATTCATCTCAGGTTGTCTGTCCACAATGACAACTCCATCTTAAAAAAAAACAAAAAAAAAATCTCTATCCAATGTGTAAAACTGAAAGGGCATGTTGGTAATTTGAAGGGGCATCAATTAAAACCAGAGGCACATTTTAGATTTTTTCATGAATGTTTTGCATTCAATCTTGCTGTTCAATATGCATTTGTTGTGTCATTGCATGTCAATGTTCACTTACGGGCTACATTGTGCAGCGAACCTTGTTTGTAGAAGTGCTTTACTCCTTAAACTCGAACCTATAATACTCCCCAAACACAAACCCATAATATCAGGGGCAAGTAAAAAACTGAACCATTGGGTATCATTGACAGCAGTATCTTCGCGAGTTGCAATGAACATATCAAGATATATCTTTCCCATCTTAAGACAAACCATCATGAAAGGGATCAACGCAGATAAAATGCCCATCACAGAATCTTTATCAAAAAAAAAAATTTTATTGACACGAAAAACCGAAAGGACGTCTCAGCAACAGGAGAGGGGTGATATACAAAGTCAGAGTCAATGCCACATTCCCTATTATACTCATTCTGATGTCACCATTACAATATTGTGTATGTTTAGATTTTTGATCAGATGTTCATCTTGCATACACCATGCCATTACATATAAACATCCATTAGTAGGACATTGCATCCAAGCCCATGACAATATCACAGAAACTCCTGTTATGCTGTAGGAAATGCAAGGTCTCACTCTCATCTTCTTGATCAACCAAACGGACCATCCGTCGGCACGACCTATTACCCTGATCCACTGAGCCTGACAATGCTCCAAGGTACGCAGAGGTAAAGTGGAAGGTCACCCAAGATGGCCAACTTCTCTATTACCTAGATCAACGTAATAGTCAGTCGATCAGAAAACACGTCGGAGCAATCGGACTAGGTCACCTAGGCTACCATCAGGGCCAGCTACAAGCCATGAATTCCATCTCTGGGCTCACACAGATACCAAGAACAAAGCATAAGCCACATGTTGCAAGCATACATACATTTAGCACCATACATGCATCCGTACATACATGCATACGTTTAAAGTAAACATGCATGATCCATATGCATATGCATCATGACTGATCCAAGTGTAGGTATCCATCATTATCATCGGGCTATCCCGAACCAGGATCGCTCTCAAAGCAGAGGTGGCACAACACTGGGGCATCTATTAGGCCTTAAGCATCAGCGGAAACCCAAATCTCAACATACCAAGGGGCAGAACAATCCAGTTGTATTTATCCTTGAGTGAATAGGCAAAAATTTTTGTTTCCAAAATTATCGATCAAGGGATAAAAACTCATCCTCGAGCTAACATCAAAATTATCCCTAAATCTATCTTCTTTCATTTGAGCAAGATTTCAAACCCTTGAACTCCATTTTGTTCAAGCATGGTTACAAACCCTTGAACCCTTTTTCTTCATTCAAGCCAGATTTCAAACCCTTGAACTCCATTTCGTTCAAGCATGGTTACAAATCCTTGAACCCCTTTTCTTCATTCAAGCTAGATTTCAAACCCTTGAACTCCATTTCGTTCAAGCATGGTTACAAATCCTTGAACCCCTTTTCTTCATTCAAGCCAGATTTTGAACCATTGAACTCCATTTCGTTCAAGCATGGTTACAAATCCTTGAATCCCTTTTCTTCATTCAAGCCAGATTTTGAACCCTTGAACTCCATTTCGTTCAAGCATGGTTACAAATCCTTGAATCCCTTTTCTTCATTCAAGTCAGATTTCGAACCCTTGAACTCCATTTCGTTCAAGCTTGATTACAAATCCTTGAACCCCTTTTCTTCATTCAAGCCAGATTTCGAACCCTTGAACTCCATTTCGTTCAAACCACTTTTCTTCATTCAAGCCAGATTTCGAACCCTTGAACTCCATTTCATTCAAGCATGGTTACAAATCCTTGAACCCCTTTTCTTCATTCAAGCCAGATTTCGAACCCTTGAACTCCATTTCATTCAAGCATGGTTACAAATCCTTGAATGCCTTTTCTTCATTCAAGCAAGATTTCGAACACTTGAATTCCATTTCGTTCAAGCATGGTTACAAATCCTTGAACCCCTTTTCTTCATTCAAGCAATATTTCAAACGCTTGAACTCCATTTCGTTCAAGCATGGTTACAAATCCTTAAACCCCTTTTCTTCATTCAAGCCAGATTTCGAACCCTTGAACTCCATTTTGTTTAAGCATGGTTACAAATCCTTGAACCCTTTTTCTTCATTCAAGCCAGATTTCGAACCCTTGAACTCAATTTCATTCAAGCATGGTCACAAATCCTTGAATCCCTTTTCTTCATTCAAGTTAGATTTCAAATCCTTGAACCTCTTATTATTTCAAATCCATCCAATTCCAGGAGGATTTCAAATCATCAAAATTTCATTTTCCTTTTCCTCGGGTAACATAGACCCTATTTCAGCTTAACCGCCTTCCACTTTTCTTGCATCGGGTAACCTAGACCCGATATCGGCTTATTTCTTCATTAGTTTTGCCTCGGGTAACCTAGACCCCGATATCGGCTTATTTCTTCCTCTGCTTGGCCTCGGGTAACCTAGACCCGATATCAGCTTATTTCTTCCTCAGCTTTGCCTCGGGTAACCTAGACATGATATCGGCTTATTTCTTCCTCAACTTTGTCTCGGGTTACCTAGACCCGACATCGGCTTATTTCTTCCCCAGCTTTGCCTCGGGTAACCTAGACCCGATATCAGCTTATTTCAACAGTGAGTTCTTTCCTGTGTCTGCGGCGCTTTGAGTTGCGTTTCTCAAGTTCACATCAACTATCCCAGACTAAGATCGGGTGGTGAATTTGATCATGCGAGGGGCAACTGTGAAAACCGGAACTTTACTTCTCTCTAAAAGAAAAAAAAAAGTATAGTCATACTACTTTAACTACAGTCGTACAACTGTAATGAAACTACAGTCGTATGACTGTAGATCTTGGCAGGTGAGCCAACCATACCCTAAAAGCAGAGAAAAATGAGAGAAAGGAAGGGACCAGACAGACGAGAAAAAGAGAGAGAAGAGAAAGAAGGAGAAAAACAAAGAAGAGAAGAAGAGGAAAGAACTCATCACCAGAAACCCTTGCTTTTGGAGATCTTTGGACCCAAAATCCCTAACCCTAACTCAAGGAGAAAAGTATGGATTTCAGTGGATTGCAGCAACGCCAGGGGTCAATCCTACAGTGGACGCACGCCAAAGAGATAAACACTCCTTTTCCCTACTCTTTTCCAAGCTTTCTCGGTAATTGGTGTGATTTCGTGCTATTTCTATCCATTTTCAGCGTTTCCTGTTTCTGGAAATCAAGAACAGTCGTGTGACTGTTCTTGAGTTTGATGAACAGTCGTACGACTGTAGTTACAGTCGTACGAGTGTTCTTGATTTCCAGTGTTTTCTTTCCAATTTATTTCAAATAAGTTTTGGCGAAATTCTGACTTTGGAACGCTTACAGTGGCATGACTGTAGTTACAGTCGTACGACTGTAGTTATAGTTCCAGAATCAGAATTTCTGTTTTTAATCCCTAAAAATTTCCAAAAATCCCAAAAAATTCAGAAAATCCCAAAAATCATCAAAATGAATTTTGTTGTGTGCATCCACGACCATAGATTCAATTTTCAGTAAAATTGCATTTAGAATAATGCCACGACGGAGACCCAGTTCTCCCGAAAACCGACCCACCTCACATGTAAAAAATGTATGTAAACCAGAAAAATTGTTTTCAAAATGATTTTCCCTCAAAACCAAAAATACAGGAACATTTCAAAGCGTTTTCCAAGTCTAACCAGGCCGGCTAGCCGAGCCAACCCGGTTATCCCCTAAATGCATGCCCCCAGTTCTTGATTTTCCCAATTCTATCTATTTGAGTCCTATTTGTGGCGTGCTATATATATTTTGCTAACCCTTTGTTTTGCAGGTTTTAATTTCTTTTATTTTTATTTTGGATGTGACAACCCTAACTTTTGCAAGCATGCAATGGCGGAAACATTACATAAAGTTTAGGTCATCATTTTCAAAACTTCCTTTTTATCTTTAAAATAACATAATCATAAATGAGTACTCGAAAATTTCCATTTCAAAAACAGTAATTTAACATAAATAGGTATTTCAAAAGGTAATATAACGGAGTAAAAAAAAAATAATAATAAATAAATAAATAAATCTTTGAACATCCATAACTACGAATAGATGATAAAATAACATGACGGAAACTCTCCACACAATCCCCGAGAACAGACATCAGGCATCTCCTATTCTGCACCGGCAAAATCTGAAAATATCAACAGCGCCACTTAGTGACGAGTAACTAATAAATCCCAAACATCAATTCAAAGTTCACATAGGAAGATGACAGATCATAAATTTCATATTACATTACTTAAGTATACTTCATCATGATTAATAGAAAGCAAATTTATCAATTTATACAAGCATGCATAATTCTCATAGTAACAATCATGTATCAGGGATCTTACCCTTATTTGTTAGCTGCATCACATACAACATATAAAGTTCAAGTTCAGCATATCACATATTTATCTATTTCAAATAATAGTACAAAACATTCCAAGTGGATAATCAATATCATCAAAATTCAGATTTCCAAGATAAGTCATGTACATACAAATACATACCAACATCCCAAATCAAAGTACTTCATCACAAACTTGACATCAACTCAATTATACCTTAACCTTTATTAATTTTGTGGTATACGCGTATAAATCATTTGTATTGACCTATACACCTATGTCCTTAGAGAGTTCGGCTCAGACGCTTCGGGGAACCACAACGGGACTTACCCCCTTATCAATAAGAAAAGAGTACCACGAAGGGATTTACCTCAGAGTGCCAACGAAGGGACTTACCTCACAGAGTGCCAACGAAGGGACTTACCTCAAAAATAAAATAAATTAGAGTACCACGAAGGGATTTACCTCTCTGAGTGCCAACGAAGGGACTTACCTCGAAACAAAGGGCGCTGTCCTAGTGTCAACCAATCAAACATGGAAAACACTTAGCCAAACTAACCAAGACACCAGAGTATATGCCACTACAAACACCAATTTAATTATCATAATTATATCAATATTCAAAAGGTGCCTTTAACATAGGACTTATCCCAACCAATTCAATAACCATAAGGTGCCATTAAAATAGGACTTACCCCAAAACATAATCTGATACATCAATAAACACATGGTGCCATAAAAAAAAATAGGACTTACCCCAAACTCGATTTCATAATTCCAACATGTATTAAATTTACCAAACCATATATGTAATTATTAGATTTCATGTCAAGAGTTCTAGCATAAATTCCTAGAATCAAATTATGCTTTGCACACATTAAAAAAAATCAGTTCAAGGCCTAAGGTGAAAATTTCAGAATCCATAGTTCATGCCTCAACTTGCATATAATATTCCAGTAGGTTAGACTCAGAATTCAGCATGGCAATACAAAGGTAAATTTAGCCTCACATCTTAGGAACACACGCCAACTTAAATCATGCAATTCGGATTCCTATAGCAAAAGATATTAAGGAAACACTAAAAACATGCAATCTGTAAATTCACTTCAGATCACTGCACATAGTCTGACTTCAACAGACAAAACAGATGTGTTACTCACTGATTTAGCAAAAAATAATATAAAGCAACATTGAACATCAGAATTTCAGGAATACATAGAATTTTGTTTCATGGCAAACGGAGCTACAGAGAGAAAATAAAGCCATAATCAACACAAACTGTACAAACTGAAATTCAGCAGTTCCAGGAAATCGGCACAGTGCACATAAGGCAGTTTCAACAGGGAATACGAGCACTTTACTCACAGAATTTGCCAAAATAGTATAAAACAACCTTGTACATTTATGTCTCAGGAAAACACAGAAAGTTGAATCATGCCAATCGGAGTTATATAACGAAAATAAAGCTAAAATTATCACAACCTGTACAATCTGAAATTCAGCAGTTCAAGAAAAATCGGCACAATGCACATAAGGCAGTTTCAATAGGGAATATGAGCACTTTACTCACGGAATTTTCCAAAATAATGTAAAACAACCTTGTACACCTATATCTCAGGAAAACACAGAAAGTTGAATTATGCCAATCGGAGTTATATAACGGAAGTTATGCCATAATTACCATAAATAGTCAATTCTGAAAATACAGCAGCTTACCAATTTCGACTCAATCACATGTATTTTCATATTTCTACCAATCTTTTAACCTAAAAGCAATTTCTTACACCAATATCATATACATTCATGTCTCAACAATAATTTCAGTAATAATACAACCTAGGATCAAATTCATCTACCATACATCCTATATAAATTTCGAACCGACATTTAGGGTTTAGTTGTTACCCTGTTTGCAGTGAAACCAACTGAGGCAATTAACTCGGAATGGAGGAGAATGAAGCAGAGTCTGAATGAATGAAAGTGAGGGAGAGAAAGTTAAGAATTTCGGCTGCACTGGAGCTCCACACAATGGAATGGCCGAAATTTTAACCCTAATAGAGATGAAGAGATTGCCTTGGAGTGAAACTTGGAAAGTGGAAGAGATTAAGGAGAGATTTTCTCCTTAGGTTAAGGATTCCTAATTTTTTTGAATTGGTCAACTGAAAAATGGGATATTTATCATGGATTTTCGGAATTCCAACCTTCCCAACACAAAAATAAAAAGGCACAAAAAAAAAAAAATAAATAAATTTAAGCCAGGTAAGGTTCGAACTCTAGACCACTAGCTATTAGTCAGGACTATCTACCGCTAGGCCAAAGCCTACGAATTGTTATAAGCATACAAAACATCGGTTAAATGCAAAAATGCTCACTCATATGCACACATCACAACATAACTAAGTCAACTTATATCTGGGGCGTTACAATCCTCCCCACTAACAAAAAGTTTCGCCCTCGAAACTCAAGGACAAAAGAGTAAGCTAGGTTCTAACCTTGATTAGTTGCAAACAATTCCGGATATTTGGATCTCATGGTCTCTTCTAGCTCCCAAGTAGCCTCTTCAAACTTCTGGCTACGCCAAAGCACCTTTACCAAAGGCATCTCTTTTCTCCTGAGTTTGCGAACCTGACGGTCGAGGATCTGAACAGGCTTCTCCTCATATGACAAATTGGGTTCCACCTCCACCGAATCCACAGCAATAACATGAGAAGGGTCGCTCACATATCTTCGTAGTTGTGAAACATGGAATACATTATGAACTTTTGCCAATTCCGGTGGTAGAGCCAACCGATATGCAACTTCCCCAATCCTTTCAAGCACTTCATATGGACCAATATACTTGGGACTGAGCTTGCCTCTCTTGCCGAACCTCATCACTCCCTTCATAGGAGATACTTTCAGCAATACCTTGCTACCGACTTCGAAGGTAAGAGGTCTTCTCTTGAGATCTGCATAAGACTTCTGATGATCCTGGGCAGCCTTCATATTCGCCTGAATCACCTTCACCTTCTCAACTGTATCCCGAATCAATTCCGGACCCAACACCAATGTGTCACTAATGTCGTCCCAACATGTCGGACTACGACATTTCCTCCCATAGAGGGCTTCATACGGGGCCATACGGATACTAGCGTGATAGCTATTGTTATAGGAGAACTCTACCAAACTCAGACATTTCACCCAAGATTTCTGGAAGTCAAGAGCACATGACCGCAACATATCCTCTAAGGTTTGGATTGTCCTCTCCGTCTGTCCATCTGTAGCAGCATGAAATGCTGTACTCAACTTCAACCTAGTGCCCAAAGCTTCTTGCAATGATGTCCAAAAATGTGACAAGAACCGTGGGTCACGATCTGACACAATCTCCCTAGGCACACCATGTAGCCTTATAATTTCACTCGCATATGCCTCAGCTAACTGCTCCATAGACCAGGTCTTCTTCATAGGAATAAACCGAGCCACCTTGGTCAAACGGTCTATAACAACCCACACTGTGTCTAAACCATTAGCAACCTTTGGTAAACCCGACACAAAGTCCATAGAAACCGAGTCAAACTTCCATGCTGGAATAGCCAAGGGCTGCAATAATCCCCCAGGCCTCTAATGCTCAATTTTCACCTTTTGACAAGTCAAGCACCGGGCCACAAACTCAGCTACCTCTTTCTTCATTCTAGGCCACCAAAACTGCATCTTCAAATCTTTGTACAATTTCGCACCTCCCGGATGCACAGAGTAGGGAGTGCAATGAGCTTCACTTAAGATCTGCTCTTTCAACATTGAATCATTAGGCACACACCATCGGCCTTTAAATTTCATACTCCCATCTGCAAGAATCTCGAAATCTACAGCATTACCCTGCTCCTTCGCTGCACGAATCTTCTGAAGTACAGGATCACTCAACTGCTTCTCTTTCAATTCTACAAACAATACTGGTTCCACACTGATTGTATTTAAACTCGCCCGAACCACTCCTCTCGGGACCACTTCAATTTCCAACTTGCTAAACTCCTTGCAAAGATCAATAGGAAGTCTTTTCATGAAGTTCACCGAATGGATGCTCTTTCTGCTCAATGCATCTGCGACTCTGTTTGCCTTTCCTTCTTTATACTCCAAGGTTAAGTCATAATCCTTGATAAGCTCTAACCAACGTCTCTGTCGCATGTTTAGTTCTTTCTGGGTGAAAATATATTTGAGGCTCTTATGATCGGTGTATATCTTGCACGGCACACCATACAAGTAATGGCGCCAAATTTTAAGAGCAAACACCACCGCAGCTAACTCCAAATCGTGAGTCGGGTAGTTCCTTTCATGAACCCTCAATTGCCTTGAAGCATAGGCAATCACTTTTCCCAACTGCATAAGTACACACCCAAGTCCGTACTTGGAAGCATCACTGAACACTTCATACTCTACTCCGTCAGTCGGCAATGCAAGAACTGGGGCTGAAGTAAGTCTCTCTTTTAATATCTGGAACGCTTCTTCACATTCTGCAGTCCATTGAAACCTACAGTCCTTCTTCATCAACTGAGTCAAAGGTTGTGCAATAATTGAAAAGTTGTGCATAAACCTTCTGTAGTATCCAGCAAGACCAAGAAAACTTCTTACTTCGGTCACATTAGTAGGACTGGACCATTCAAGAACGGCTTTAATCTTCGCCGGGTCCACCTTCACACCTTCTTTGGTAATCACATGGCCTAGAAAAGCCACCTCTCCAAGCCAAAACTCACACTTAGAGAACTTGGCGTACCACTTCTGCTCTCTTAATACTTTCAACACCATTTTGAGATGCTTAGCATGCTACTCTTCATTCTTCGAATATACTAAGATATCATCAATGAATACCACAACACACACATCAAGGAGCTCGTGGAAGGTTCGGTTCATCTGATCCATAAACACTGCTGGTGCGTTAGTGAGACCGAAGGGCATTACTTCGAATTCATAGTGCCCATACCTTGTCCGGAAGGCAGTCTTCTGAATGTCGTCTTCTTTTACCGGAATCTGATGATAGCCGGATCTCAGATCGATCTTAGAGAACACACCTGCACCCTTCAATTGATCAAACAAATCTTCAATTCTTGGCAGGGGATATTTATTCTTGATGGTCACCTTATTCAACTCACGGTAGTCAATACATAATCGCATGCTTCCATCCTTCTTCTTGACAAAGAGTACCGGAGCACCCCAAGGTGACACGCTGGGTCTAATAAAACCCTTATCAACAAGTTCTTGCAACTGGGTCTTCAATTCTCGCATCTCCGAGGGAGCCATCTGATAAGGAGCTTTAGAGATTGGAGCTGACCCCGGAATTAGGTCGATGGCAAATTCTACATCCCTTCCTGGTGGAATCCCTGGCAGTTCATCAGGAAACACATCCGCATATTCTCGAACAATAGGAATATCCTCGATCTTCAGTTCTTCCGAGGTATCCTTTATTCTACACAGAAATACTTCTTCGCCTTTCATCGCCATCTTTTTCAATTTCATAGCCGAAACTACCTTCACTCCTGGTTTCATCTTAACATTTGAATAAGAAACCCTCTTCCCTTTGCCATCCTTCAGCACAATTTTCTCATCCCTACAATAGAACACCGCTTGATGCTGCTTCAGCCAGTCCATACCGAAGATAACATCAAATTCGGTCAATGGAAATTCCCTCAAATTCGCCTTCAATTCAACTCCCTCGATAACTACGGGAACTTCGGGGAAAACACGACAGCAAGAAACACTCTCCCCATTAGGGAGGGAAACCACAGAATTAATTGGAACAGATACAGATAAATTCAACTTCTGAGCAAAAGTAGTAGAAATACAGGATATAGACGCACCAGTGTCAAATAATACATAAGCAGGAAAAGATTTGACAAGGATGGTACCTGCAACGATGTCATTCCCTGCCTCGTCAACTTCGGACTCCATCATGTTATAGACTCTGTTGCGAACAGGGCCTCCTGAGCTAGAATCGGGCTTCTTACTTCCTGACTTCTTCGGGCAAGATTGAGAGTAGTGACCCTCTTCCTTACAAGTGTAGCATCGGACAGGCGTCCCATCACAGTTCTTCCCATAGTGCCACTCTTTCTTACACTTGAAGCACTTCTTCTCCCTAGTCTGAGCGGTACTAGCAGCTTCCTTTGCCGGAACATACTTGGGTTTCTTGGAAGTCGGATGAACATACGAGGTAGGCTGAGACCTCTTTAAGAACATGGTCCGCCTCACCGCTTCATCCTCCTGAACGGATGCATAAACTCCTAAAGCCACTTCATAGGCTCTCTGGAAAGTTGTTGCTCCAGAACATAGGACATGTGTCCTCACTTTGGGACTCATCCGCTTGATATAGAACTGCACCTTCTCCTCTTCAGTGGGGATGATTGAACCTGCAAATCTGGACAGTTCAGTAAATTTGTTGGTGTACTGCTGAACAGACATGCTTCCTTGAGTCAAGCATAGGAATTCCTCTCGTTTCTGCCACCTCAACTCACTTGGGTAGAAACGATTCTTCAACCTTTCAGTGAATTGTCCCCATCCAAACTCAGCCAATTCTAGGCACTCGGCCTTAACCATGCCCCACCAGTTATCAGCCTCGCCTTTCAAGTAGTAGGCTCCAACCACGACTTTCTCGGCGTTCAGACAGCCGGTCACATCAAAGAGTTTCTCTATCTCCCGGATCCATCCCTCAAGCACCACCGGGTCGGAAGATCCTTCATAAGTTGGGGGTCGGTGACGAGCAATGCGATCGAAGACAGTTTGGTTATTTGGATTTCTTTGAGCCATAGCGAGCACGGCATCTTCCAACAGCCGCATACGTCGCTGAGGAGAGTCATCGCGAACGGAATCTCTACGTGGAGGCATTCTAAAATTTTTGTTCTAGTTAGGTCTAAGCATATAATACATACAGCTAATAATAGAAAACAAGTAATCCAAAGCAATTAAACCCGTTCTACCTACCCATGCACCTCACACTATGTTCAAATCTCTATCCTAGGATTCTGAGTTTTGGTTCCAAGTGACTTATGCTACCAAAGCCTTGGAACCAACGCGGGCTCTGATACCAACTGTGACAACCCTAACTTTTGCAAGCATGCAATGGCGGAAACATTACATAAAGTTTAGGTCATCATTTTCAAAACTTCCTTTTTATCTTTAAAATAACATAATCATAAATGAGTACTCGAAAATTTCCATTTCAAAAACAGTAATTTAACATAAATAGGTATTTCAAAAGGTAATATAACGGAGTAAAAAAAAAAAATAAATAAATAAATAAATCTTTGAACATCCATAACTACGAATAGATGATAAAATAACATGACGGAAACTCTCCACACAATCCCCGAGAACAGACATCAGGCATCTCCTATTCTGCACCGGCAAAATCTGAAAATATCAACAGCGCCACTTAGTGACGAGTAACTAATAAATCCCAAACATCAATTCAAAGTTCACATAGGAAGATGACAGATCATAAATTTCATATTACATTACTTAAGTATACTTCATCATGATTAATAGAAAGCAAATTTATCAATTTATACAAGCATGCATAATTCTCATAGTAACAATCATGTATCAGGGATCTTACCCTTATTTGTTAGCTGCATCACATACAACATATAAAGTTCAAGTTCAGCATATCACATATTTATCTATTTCAAATAATAGTACAAAACATTCCAAGTGGATAATCAATATCATCAAAATTCAGATTTCCAAGATAAGTCATGTACATACAAATACATACCAACATCCCAAATCAAAGTACTTCATCACAAACTTGACATCAACTCAATTATACCTTAACCTTTATTAATTTTGTGGTATACGCGTATAAATCATTTGTATTGACCTATACACCTATGTCCTTAGAGAGTTCGGCTCAGACGCTTCGGGGAACCACAACGGGACTTACCCCCTTATCAATAAGAAAAGAGTACCACGAAGGGATTTACCTCAGAGTGCCAACGAAGGGACTTACCTCACAGAGTGCCAACGAAGGGACTTACCTCAAAAATAAAATAAATTAGAGTACCACGAAGGGATTTACCTCTCTGAGTGCCAACGAAGGGACTTACCTCGAAACAAAGGGCGCTGTCCTAGTGTCAACCAATCAAACATGGAAAACACTTAGCCAAACTAACCAAGACACCAGAGTATATGCCACTACAAACACCAATTTAATTATCATAATTATATCAATATTCAAAAGGTGCCTTTAACATAGGACTTATCCCAACCAATTCAATAACCATAAGGTGCCATTAAAATAGGACTTACCCCAAAACATAATCTGATACATCAATAAACACATGGTGCCATAAAAAAAAATAGGACTTACCCCAAACTCGATTTCATAATTCCAACATGTATTAAATTTACCAAACCATATATGTAATTATTAGATTTCATGTCAAGAGTTCTAGCATAAATTCCTAGAATCAAATTATGCTTTGCACACATTAAAAAAAATCAGTTCAAGGCCTAAGGTGAAAATTTCAGAATCCATAGTTCATGCCTCAACTTGCATATAATATTCCAATAGGTTAGACTCAGAATTCAGCATGGCAATACAAAGGTAAATTTAGCCTTACATCTTAGGAACACACGCCAACTTAAATCATGCAATTCGGATTCCTATAGCAAAAGATATTAAGGAAACACTAAAAACATGCAATCTGTAAATTCACTTCAGATCACTGCACATAGTCTGACTTCAACAGACAAAACAGATGTGTTACTCACTGATTTAGCAAAAAATAATATAAAGCAACATTGAACATCAGAATTTCAGGAATACATAGAATTTTGTTTCATGGCAAACGGAGCTACAGAGAGAAAATAAAGCCATAATCAACACAAACTGTACAAACTGAAATTCAGCAGTTCCAGGAAATCGGCACAGTGCACATAAGGCAGTTTCAACAGGGAATACGAGCACTTTACTCACAGAATTTGCCAAAATAGTATAAAACAACCTTGTACATTTATGTCTCAGGGAAACACAGAAAGTTGAATCATGCCAATCGGAGTTATATAACGAAAATAAAGCTAAAATTATCACAACCTGTACAATCTGAAATTCAGCAGTTCAAGAAAAATCGGCACAATGCACATAAGGCAGTTTCAATAGGGAATATGAGCACTTTACTCACGGAATTTTCCAAAATAATGTAAAACAACCTTGTACACCTATATCTCAGGAAAACACAGAAAGTTGAATTATGCCAATCGGAGTTATATAACGGAAGTTATGCCATAATTACCATAAACAGTCAATTCTGAAAATACAGCAGCTTACCAATTTCGACTCAATCACATGTATTTTCATATTTCTACCAATCTTTTAACCTAAAAGCAATTTCTTACACCAATATCATATACATTCATGTCTCAACAATAATTTCAGTAATAATACAACCTAGGATCAAATTCATCTACCATACATCCTATATAAATTTCGAACCGACGTTTAGGGTTTAGTTGTTACCCTGTTTGCAGTGAAACCAACTGAGGCAATTAACTCGGAATGGAGGAGAATGAAGCAGAGTCTGAATGAATGAAAGTGAGGGAGAGAAAGTTAAGAATTTCGGCTGCACTGGAGCTCCACACAATGGAATGGCCGAAATTTTAACCCTAATAGAGATGAAGAGATTGCCTTGGAGTGAAACTTGGAAAGTGGAAGAGATTAAGGAGAGATTTTCTCCTTAGGTTAAGGATTCCTAATTTTTTTGAATTGGTCAACTGAAAAATGGGATATTTATCATGGATTTTCGGAATTCCAACCTTCCCAACACAAAAATAAAAAGGCACAAAAAAAAAAAAAAAAAAAAAAAAAAAATTTAAGCCAGGTAAGGTTCGAACTCTAGACCACTAGCTATTAGTCAGGACTATCTACCGCTAGGCCAAAGCCTACGAATTGTTATAAGCATACAAAACATCGGTTAAATGCAAAAATGCTCACTCATATGCACACATCACAACATAACTAAGTCAACTTATATCTGGGGCGTTACATTGGATGTATTTAATAGATTAATATATGTATCCTAGGCGATTGTATTTTTCTAGATAAATCGTGTATTCTAGCCGATTGTAAAAGTGAGTTCGAGAGTTTTTATCTTTTATTCGATCGGGTTGTAATAATTTAACCATTTACTATTTCACTTTAACCTGTATGCGCGCTGTATGTCTACTTATTTCAATAAAATTAACCTTTAGAGTTTGAAATACCATCTTTGAACATTGACCAATATTTATTTTAATTAGACATGAAATAAGGGACTTGTCCAAACCCGAATCTCTGGATAGTATAGCGGCCATTCGTCCGGTTCAGCTGCATTATAAATTCCCGGTTGAGCTAAGCCGGGTGGCGACTCTACAATATTCATCGAGACTCAGGTCTCGGTTCTTTTAAGAATTAATTCCTTTTATTTTCCAAAATTGATTTTCCATGTAAAAAAGCCCCATGCAAGGGAGGGGCCCGCCCGGGATCGTGGCGCCCCTTCCGAAAGGGAGTCTCGCATTCCGTCGAAAACGTCGTCCGCTCACACCTGATAGAACAAGAGGTAGAAACAGTGATGTAGCAGGTGTATGTGGGATCCTGAGGGCCACATATGAACAGATTCTCTACGGCCAGGAAGATAATGAGACTGTTGGGATTTTCATCGTAAATCATCCGAATAAATGTGGAAGATCATGACAACTTCCTGAAATCCGTGCCCAGGAGCAATTGAGTTGAAAATTGTAAAATCAAAAATTTAACAAGAGATTCAACTCTTACTAGGAGTATCTCTTCAAGAGATGCTACAGAAATCAAAGCAAATTCCCTCCGCGTTCACATACACGAACGGCTCTAGAACACGACCCGTGCTAGTGTTGGAATCAAAGAATTTTGGGAGAGATGGAGGCTGCAATTTTTGGATATGGCATGTTGTCCTCTTCGCCAAATTGTCTAGGTCATATCATGACCTAGTGGGCTGAAATTTTTGTGTCAAAATTTCGGCCAATCCCATCTTAATTCTATGCAGGATTTTTCTCCTTTTCAAGCCCAGTTCAACTATAATTCTTTTGGCCCAATTGATTATCAAACTTAATATTATTTAACATGTATCCTAACATATTATACCATATAATATGTTCTAGACATTTAAATCAAAATTAATTTGATCAATTAATTTCACCATGGAATTAAATTTGACAAACATAAAATTAAGATACATGTAAACCTATACATGTGAAATATTTCCATCTAGGAAATAATCTCATAAATTAATTTAATTAATTATGAGAAGGCCAATGCAAATATTAATTTTATTATTATGATCATTCCAATTGATCTTTATAATATAATTAATATAATCCTCTCTCTCCCTGTTGGGATTCGTCATGGGAAACCGACTGATAAAAGCGGAAATATGCGTCGATTTCCTCGAATCCTGTCCCAAGAGCTTAAGATGTGGAAATAAAAAACTTAAGGCATAAAGAGAAAGTTCAAAAACTTACCACAAAGTCTCTCTAGGAGACGGATGCAGACTGCAGAAATCAATTGTAGATTTCCTCCACCGATGCGTACACGAATGGCTTTCGGACTGAAACCTGTGCTAGCGACTCGAACAAATGAAGAAGAGAGGGAGAAAGGGTTGGCACACTTAAGACTTATGGCTGTCCTTTATTTCTTTCCAAAAGAAATAAGCTAATTTCTCTCAAGTGGGCACCCAAGTTTCTTTCCAAAAAAAACAATGCTACAAAATCGGAGAATTATTTTTCTTTAAAAAGAAAAATCAATTTCCTTTTTATGCATCATGTTAGGCGGCACCAGATGGATGGAAGTGATGACTTAGTTTTTATTTTCTTTTTGAAAAGAATAAAAATCTATGCCAAATAAACAAAGTCTAACTTTGTAACCATTTTGTCACAACCCATATGACACATCACTTTACCACCTTACATGCATAAGAAGCAAAGTCTTACTTTGCTTCCTTAAAGGCAGTATCATGACTCACCAAAGCCATGAAGTACACGGCCAAAAGTGTGATGAAATTGGATGGATATTTTTCTCATTTTATTACCATAATAATGACCAAAATATCCAAAGATACAAAGTCCAACTTTGTAACCAAAAGTCCACCATGACTCACCATTCTCATCATCTTCTTTTGTCCTAAAATGACTCCTTATCAAGAATGAGTCATCTTCCTTGCCCAAAAGGCACCAAAATTTCGGCCATCATAAGTCCAACATCATGTGGGCTTTTCCATTTTAAGCCCAAGCCCAATTTACATTCCATTGATATAATTAAATTCAAATACAACTTTAATTTAACATGTTTGTAAATATATTATACCATACAATACATTGCATACAAATAAATTAAAATTCATTTGACCTATTAATTTAATCAATGGATTAAATTAGACATACATAAAATGAAATACATGTAAACCTATACATGTATAAATATTTCCACCTAGGAAAGAATCTCATAAATTAATTCATTGAATTAATTAAGAGAATGCGGAAATAAATATTAATTATACTATTTTGATCAGTCTAATTGATCTATAATATAATTGATAACACTTTCTCTCTTCAAACATGTATACTCCAAGTACACACTTAATCCGACTAGTTAAAGTCCAGACGTTCAATGTGTACGATCCGATGGGCCTGTCTTTATGTTTGTAGTGGGCCCCACAGACTATAGGCGGGCTCCACAGACTATAGGCGGACTAGTTAAAGTCCCAAAGACTATAGGCGGGCTCTAGCAAGCCGCTGCAGCCCCCAATTAAGACGGAGATAGCAGTCAAACTACCACCGTAACCCTGTAGTTTGAACTTGTATGTCCCATGTGACTGATATCGGTGTCCAACACAGAGGCATGGTTGATCACCCTCTATATGTGTCCGGAAATTTACTCGATCTCGAATGAACTGATGCTCACAAACAAGATCCAATCTTGTTTAGGTGTGGCCACACTCTTATCAATAACATTTATCAACAGGTCGATGATATCATTTCAGTAAATTATTGAGTGACATTCCCTTCTGTATATCCATAACACTGCCATGCTCACTGACACACCCGAATGTACCCATACTTGGCACCCTTTTACAGGCCCATTAGGTATACACCAAAGTGTGCCACTTCATATGCAGCAACATCATATGGTCTGATCAAAGCACTTATACAAGTACTAAGCGAGAATCATTTGTGATACTATACCATGTAGATTCCAGTTAAGTAGATCGATCCAGTACCATACCCTTTTTGCATGTACCCATTAACCTGGTTGACATCCCATGTTCTATGACCGGTAAGACACTGCCATACAACCAGGCTAATGATAGTCTTTAGTTCCATTCATTCCCATGATTGGAACAGACTACGGATGACTTTATGGCCATATCGTTTTCCCAATCCATAGTCTTACTGCCAAGTGCATGACACTTGACAACATGGATATGGATATGTCCATTGGATACTCTATTTAAAATATAGCACAAGACATATAATAAGTAGATTAATGCCTTTATCTCTTGACACAAATTGTATAATACATAAAGCTCATATTAATGTATAAATGTATTATACAAACACAAGGACCAATACCTCAGGACTAGGGCATTTCAAACAATCTCCCACTTGCACTAGTACCTACTAGGCATGGGTCTAATACCTATAGATCTAGTATAATCGTCATGCATAGGCATAGCCAAGTGTGTTTGTCAAAAGATCTACGACATTGTCCTTGGTGTCCACTCTTTGTAATGAGATGTCACCCCCTCGACGATTTCTCGCATTAGGTGAAACTCCCTAAGTACATGCTTCATGTTTATGTGTGACTAGGGCACTTAGCTTGTGCAACAGCCCCATCATTGTCACTGAAGATATCAACCAGTTCCTGGATAGTTGATACTACACCCAGTTCCATGATAAACTTATTGATCCACATAGCTTCCCTAGCTGCTTCACATGCTGCAATGTACTTAGTTACTTGGAGCCTCTCCAACAACAGCACCACCATTTTGTTGGGATTCGTCACGGGAAGCCGACCAATAAAAGCGAAAATACGTGTCGATTATCTCGAATCTAGTCCCAGGAGCTTAAGATGTGGAAATCAAAAACTTAAAGCATAAAGAGGAGAGTTTCAAAAACTTACCACAAAGTCTCTCTAGGAGACAGATGCGGACTGCACAAATCAAGTGTAGATTTCCTCCACCGATGCGTACACGAACGGCTCTCGGACCGAAACCCATGCTAGCAACTCGGATGACAAGAAGAGAGGGAGTGAGGGATGCTCCCTTTGAGAATTATGGCTGTCCCAATTTCTTTCCAAAAGAAATGTCTATCTATCCAAAGATAGAACCAATTTTCTCAAGTGTAAGCATCCAATTTCTTTCCAAAAGAAATATATCAAACGTGGGAAAAATTTTATTTTCCCTAAAGAATTAATATCCCATTTTTCTTCTGCTAATGGACGGCCAAATTGGTGAGTCTTTTATGAGATAGCCAAGTCCAACCTTGTATTTCAAAGTCAAAAGCAATGACTCATCTCATATGACACACCATCATATTAAATGAAAAGAATGACTCATCCTTTCATTAATTGAGAAAACATGACTCATCATCTTTCCATTAATACAAAATCATGACTCATCATCTCTTTTGTCTCATGAATAATTCACCATACTCATCCATATAAGACATAATTTCGGCCAAGCTAAGTCCATTATATGTGGGCTTTCCAATTTCAAGCGCAAGCCCAATTCTAACCCCTTTAATTTAATTAATACCAAATGCAATTTTAATTTAACATGTATGGTTATCTATTATACCATATAATATATTACATACATTCAAATTAAAATTAATTTCACCTATTAATTTAATCAAGGGATTAAATTAGACACACATAAAGGAAAAACATGTAAACCTATACATGTCATAATATTCCCACCTAGGAAATAATCTCATAAATTAATTCATTGAATTAATTTAGCAAATGGCCAAAATAAATATTAATTATATTATTTGGATCAATCCAATTGACCTATATAATATAATTAATGGATCTCTCTCTCTTCAACGTGTATACTCCAAGTATAAACTTAATCCGACTAGTTAAAGTCCAGACGTTCAATGTGTACAATCCGATGGGCCCGTCTTTATGTTGGCAATAGGCCAAGGCCCACAGACTGTAGGCGGGCTCTAGCAAGCCACTGCAGCCCCCAATTGAGAAGGAGTAAGCAGTCTAACTGAAAACGTAGCCCTGTAGTTTGAACTTGTAAATCCCATGTCGTTGATATCGGTGTCCAACACAGAGGCATGGAAGTATCACCCTCTTTGTGTCTAGACATTTACTTGATCCCAAATGAACTGATGCTCATAAACAAGATTCAATCTTGTTTGGGTTGCAGCCTCACACTTATCAGTAGCATTCTTTAAGAGGCCAGTGATATCGTCTCAGTGAATCACTGAGTGACATTCCCTTCTGCATATCCATAGCACTGCCATGTTCACTAACACACCCGAACGTACCCGTACTTGGCACCCTTTTACAGGCCCGTTAGGCATACACCAAAGTGTACCACTTCACATGCAGCACCATCATATGGTCCGATCAAAGGACTTATACAAGTACTACGCGAGAATCATTTATGATACTATACCATGTAGATTCCCGTTAAGTGGATCGATCCAGTACCATGCCCTTTTTGCATGTACCCATTAACCTGGTTGACATTCCATGTTCTATGACCGGTAAGACACCGCCATACAACTAGGCTAATGATAGTCTTTAGTTACATTTATTCCCATGATTGGAACAGACTACGGATGACTTTATGGTCATATCATTTTCCCTATCCACAGTCTTACTGCTAAGTGCCTCACACTTGACAACATGGATATGGATATGTCCATTGGATACTCTATTTAAAATATAGCACAAGACATATAATAAATAGATTAATGCCTTTATTTCCTTGACACAAATTATATAATACATAAAGTTCACATTAATGTACAAATGTATTATACAAACACAAGGACCAATGCCTCGGGACTAGGGCATTTCCAACAATCTCCCACTTGCACTAGTACCTACTAGGCATGGGTCTAATCCCTATAGATCTAGTACAACCTTCGTGCATAGGCATAGCCAAGCATGTTGGTCAAATGATCTGTGACATTGTCATCGCTGTCCACTCTTTGGAATGAGATGTCACCCCCTCAGTGATTTCTCGCAATAGGTGAAATCCTTAACTACGTGCATCGTGTTTAAGTGTGACTGGGGCACTTAGCTTGTGCAACAGCCCCTTTGACACAAATTATATAATACATAAAGTTCACATTAATGTACAAATGTATTATACAAACACAAGGACCAATGCCTCGGGACTAGGGCATTTCCAACAATCTCCCACTTGCACTAGTACCCACTAGGCATGGGTCTAATCCCTATATATCTAGTACAACCTTCGTGCATAGGCATAGCCAAGCATGTTGGTCAAAAGATCTGTAACATTGTCATTGGGGTCCACTCTTTTCAGGAATTTGTGAGCTTTGAACTTCCTTAAGTTCAACTTCGCTCCTACTGTCTTTCTTGGAAATAAATCCTTTTCCAAGAAAGACCCCCTTTTGTGCCATGAACACCTTGTTCTCAGCAGGGTTGTAGAAGTAATACCCTTTGGTTTCCCTAGGGTAGCTCACAAATAGGCATTAGTCGGTTTTGGGTTCTAGTTTTGCTCATAGTCAATTTCTTGACTTGTGCATAACAACCCCAAATCCATTGGAAAGACACATTGGGCACCCTTCCCATCCATATTACAAATGGGGTCTTTTCCAAAGCCTTAGTCGGAATATAATTGAAATTGAGAGCCATTGTCTCAAGAGCGTATCTATTAAAAAAACTTATTGGGAGAGAGGCATGACTCATCGTTTGAGCGGACCATGTCCAATAGGGTCCTATTCCTCCGTTCGGACACCCCATTCCATTGTGGTGTTCCTGGAGGAGTGAGCTGTGGAACTATTCCATGCTCTCTCAAAATGAGTCAAACTATAGGCTTATATGCTCACCACCTTGGTCTAACCGAAAGGCTCTGATATTTCTGCCTAGTTGGTTCTGTACTTCGTTCCTCAATCCCTCGAACCTATTAAGGGTCTCAAACTTATATTTCATTACATAGGCATAGCCATTTCTGATGAAATCGTCTGTGAAGGATACGATGTATAGATGTTCACCCCTGGTTGCTGTGCTTGTCGATCCATATACATCTCAATGCATTAGGTCCAATTTGCTAAAAGGTTCTTTAGTCATTTTACCTTGTAAACGAGAATCGCATATACCAAGTGACTCCATGTCAAATGATCCTAGGATCCAAGCTATGTGAAGCCTAGCTATGCGCTTCTTGTTTATGTGGCCTAAAGGGCAATGCCAAAGGTAAACTGGATTAAGTTTGTTAGGCTTAACCCTTTCTGTATGTATATTATAGACATGATTAGTTTCATTTAGATCCAGGATATAAAAGACATTTAATAGAGCTACTCCATAAAATAATTCTTTTCTAGATAAACCCTTTTTACTATTAACAATAGTAAATCTACATCCAGAAATATCCAAAACTGAAACAGAAATAATATTCCTGCACATAACAGGTACAAAATAACATGGTTTCAATAACAAAACTAATCTACTAGGCATCATAAGCTGGTCCCGATGATCTCAATGGCAGCAACCCTTGCTCCATTTCTGACCCGCAAGTCCACTTGTCTTGATCCCAGTGATCTCCTGTTCTTAAGTCCCTGCACATTACAACAAATGTGAGAACCACATCCAGTATCCAATACATAAGATGTTGAAACAGAGGTTAATGTCTATGACATATATACCTGATGAAGACACACCCCTACAACCGAAGCAGACATCCTTGGAAAGGGCCTTGGGTTGGGCTTTAGCCTTTTTAGCTTTAGCTTCCTTAGCCTTAGCCTTGGCCTTTGCCTTGCCTTTAGCAAGAGGAGGTTTCCCCTTGTTAACCTCAAGTACCGGTGGAGTCTTCTTGATCGACAGTTCAGCGAGCTAAAGCATCCAATGCAGCTCAATAACACTACGGTCCATCCCTTGCTTGTAAAAGTTTAGGATGAATTGATCATAAGAATCCGGTAAAGAAGCCAGGATCGTGCTAACCGCCAGCCCCCGTGAGATAGGCGTTCTGAGACGGGCTAAATTATCCAGATAGCCCTTCATCTTGAGCATGTGTGCACTCACAGATGTCCCGGCTCCCATCTTACAGCTGCGGAATGCCTTGTGGATCAGGTACCTTTCCTGATAAGCTTGCTCATAAAACATCTCGTTAAGAGTTGTCATCATAGCAAAGGCCTGATGATCCATGAACTGCTTTTACAATTCAAGAACCGTACTAGCCAACATCTGGCATGTCACATCCCGGTTATCTTTTACATGTGCCAACTATTCCTCCAGCTGGGCAGCAGGTGGATTACTCCCCGTTGGCACAACCGGTACAGGCTTTTCAAGCACATACTCTTTAGACTCTTTTCTTCGAACTTTCCTTAAGTTCATAGACCAGTCCCAAAAGTTAGGGCCAGAAAGCTTGTCCCATTCCAAGAAAGATCGCAGTGATAAAGTATCATTCGTAGCCATTGGTTTCTACAAAGAAAAATTTACGAGTCTTAATAAAGGACTTAACTTGTTCTTCCCATATTATAATTAATAATGAATCATGTTATTAATTAACTCGAGTTGTTGGGCTCATGGGCTGAGATCCATATTATATCATGATATAGCCAGACGAGGGCCTGGAACAACTATACCCCAATTTTTAGGTAGGAACGCCGTCCAATCCCAACCTAGGGACTCTCTGTTTGATGGGTCTGTTGGCACTTACCCATCTATGCTTAGGGCCAGGAACATTCTACTGCCCATGCTAAGTCCAAACCTCCATCCAAGTGTCAGAGAAACCAATACTCCAACCCAATACAAAATGACGATGCTCCAACACATCCAGTGAGGGCTGGTCTACAACTGGCCCATTCCCACTTCGAGTAGGTTTTGAATGAGGGAAGCACTTATAAGAGACTTAGTAATTACCTTTTGGTTATTAGATTTATTTAATAACAGCTTAGATGCTTAGGCGGGTGAAATAGGGTTGGTACATACATTCTCACATGTAAATAAATCAAGCATAATTAAATAAAAATGAAATGCGATGGACCAAAATTTACATCCTAATATAATTCCTGTATGTTGGAAATGCCCTAGTCCCGAGGCATTGGTCCTTGTGTTTGTATAATATATTTGTACATTAATGTAATCTTTATGTATTATACAATTTGTGTCAAGGAAATAAAGGCATTAATCTATTTATCATATGTCTTGTGCTATATTTTAAATAGAGTATCCAATGGACATATCCATATCCATGTTGTCAAGTGTGAGGCACTTGGCAGTAAGACCGTGGATAGGGAAAACGATATGGCCATAAAGTCATCCGTAGTCTGTTCCAATCATGGGAATGAATGGAACTAAAGACTATCATTAGCCTGGTTGTATGGCGGTGTCTTACCGGTCATAGAACATGGAATGTCAACCAGGTTAATGGGTACATGCAAAAGGGCATGGTACTGGATCGATCCACTTAACGGGAATCTACATGGTATAGTATCACAAATGATTCTCGCGTAGTACTTGTATAAGTCCTTTGATCGGACCATATGATGGTGCTGCATGTGAAGTGGCACACTTTGGTGTACGCCCAACGGGCCTGTAAAAGGGTGCCAAGTACGGGTACGTTCGGGTGTGTCAGTGAGCATGGCAGCACTATGGATATGCAGAAGGGAATGTCACTCAGTGATTCACTGAGACGATATCATCGGCCTCTTGAAGAATGTTACTGATAAGTGTGCGGCCGCACCCAAACAAGATTGGATCTTGTTTGTGAGCATCAGTTCATTCGGTATCAAGGAAAGGTCCAAACACAAAGAGGGTGATAATTCCATGCCTCTGTGTTGGACACCGATATCAGCGACATGGGATTTACAAGTTCAAACTACAGGGTTACGTTTTCAGTTTGACTGCTTACTCCGTCTTAATTGGGGGCTGCAGTGGCTTGCTAGAGCCCGCCTGCAGTCTGTGGGCCTTGGCCCACTGCCAACATAAAGACGGGCCCATTGGATCGTACACATTGAACGTCTGGACTTTAACTAGTCGGATTAAGTGTGTACTTGGAGTATACACGTTTGAAGAGAGAGAGATATATTAATTATATTATATGAATCAATTAGATTGATCAAAGTTATATAATTAATATTTATTTTGGCCTTCTCATAATTAATTCAATGAATTAATTTATGGGATTATTTCCTAGGTGGAAATATTATGACATGTATAGGTTTACATGTTTGTCATTTTATGTGTGTGTCTAATTTAATCCATTGATTAAATTAATAGGTCAAATGAATTTTAATTTAAATGTATGTAATATGTTACATGGTATCATATATAAACATACATGTTAAATTAAAGTTGCATTTGAATTTAAATAAATCAAAGGAATTAAATTGGGCTTAAAACTTAAAATGAATATTCCCACTTGGCTTGGAATGGTTTGGCCGAAATTCATGGGTGGAATGGGCAAGAATGGTGAGTCATTTTGTTGGACAAAATGATGATGACACATTCCTTGGGACCAATAGGAAAAGAGTGAGTCATTCTTTGATTTTGAGGTAGCAAAGTTGGACTTTGCTTCCTTAAATGAAATAGAATGATGACAATGTTTGTGTTGGCCGAAATTATGTCTTATATGGATGAGTATGGTGACTTATTCATGACACAAAAGAGATGATGAGTCATGGTTTTGTATTAATGAAAAGATGATGAGTCATGTGTTTTCATTTAATGAAAGGATGAGTCATTCTTTTCATTTAATATGATGGTGAGTCATATGAGATGAGTCATTGCTTTTGACTTTGAAATTCAAGGCTATCTCATAAAAGACTCACCAATTTGGCCGTCCATCTCTTGGGTGCTTTAAGAGAAATTGGTTTTCTTTTAAAGAAAAAAAGATTGCCCACTTTATGTTTGATATATTTTCTTTTGGTAAGAAATGTGTGTGCTCACTTAAAAAGGATTGGTTTTATTTTTCTTTTGGAAAGAAAAATTGGACAGCCATATTCCTTCTTGTGTGCTGCCCCTCTCTCCCTCTCTTCTTGTCATCCGAGTCGCTAGCACGGGTTTCGGTCCGAGAGCCGTTCGTGTACGCATTGGTGGAGGAAATCTACACTTGATTTCTGCAGTCCGCATCCGTCTCTTAGAGAGACTTTGTGGTGAGTTTTTGAAACCCTCTTTTTATGCTTTAAGTTTTTGATTTCCACATCTTAAGCTCCTGGGCCGGATTCGAGGAAATCGACGCGTATTTCCGCTTTTATCGGTCGGTTTCCCGTGACGAATCCCAACACTGTAAACCTATACTAGAACGACATCAGGTGGGCCACATCCTCATCCTTTTAGCACGCCAATCCAAACAACTTCTTCTTTACATAATTTCATAATAAACAAATAAAATAAAATTACATAAAAAGAAAACTGCGCGCAGGCCGTATTTACCAAAAGAATATTACAACCCAAATAAATAAGGCCCAAAACATCCATTCTAGCATTTAATCATACATACATGTAAACCAATACATACAATTTATAAACATGTTAAATGCATGAATTAATCCTATTTCAATTATGTCCATAGCCATTATTTTGAAATCGCCAAATTTTGGCCGATCATGGTTCTAACCCGTGCGGGCTTTGGGCCTCCAACCCAGGCAAAATTGCTCCCAATCCAATTGGGAACCATGAATTCCAAAATTAACCGTCCGAGTAATCGTGCTAAGAAAACCCGAACCAATTTCAATTAACCGTATTAATTTTTTCAAAATTAATATCGCATGAACGAAAAATAAATTTCATTCATAAAACATGCGCATAAAATTTCCAAAATGTAAACACGCACAATTTTAAAACCAATTAAAATTGGAAAACCCCACGCGCATAAAAATTACCAAAATTTAAACACGAATAATTTTTAAAATTAATTAAAATTTTAAAACCCGGCCCGACCCAAAACGAATCCCGCAAAATCCAAATTCGGGCCCGGCCCGCCGCGCAGGGCAGCCACGGCGCTGCTGCCCAGCAGCAGCTGCTGCCTGTGGCACCCAGCGTCGCAAGAAGTGGCTGCTGCCCCCGTTTCAACCTGAAACGGTCCGTGATTTTTCTGAAAAAAAAAAATAGCAACATGAAATTAAATCACCAAGAAATAAAATCATGCAATGGAAAAATAAATCTAGCATAAACCTATATGCAAAAAATAAATTTCCATAAACGATTCACAAATAGAAAATTAAATAAAACATAAACCATATGCAAATAATTTTCCATAAGTAAAATCCAAGGGGAAAAATCACCAAACCCAAAAACCAAAAATAAATCCCGTCCACAAAAATCTCCAATTTTAAAACACGGGATTCACCAAGTTAAAGATTTCCACGGATCAAAAGCCTGCTCTGATACCACTGTTGGGATTTGTCACGGGAAGCCGACCAATAAAAGCAAAAATACGCATCGATTTCCTCAAATCCGGTCCCAGGAGCTTAAGATGTGGAAATCAAAAACTTAAAGCATAAAGAGGAGAGTTTCAAAAACTTACCACAAAGTCTCTCTAGGAGACAGATGCGGACTGCAGAAATCAAGTGTAGATTTCCTCCACCGATGCGTACACAAACGGCTCTCGGACCGAAACCCATGCTAGCGACTCGGATGACAAGAAGAGAGGGAGAGAGGGCTGCTCACTTTGAGAATTATGGCTGTCCCTATTTCTTTCCAAAAGAAATGTCTATCTATCCAAAGATAGAACCAATTTTCTTAAGTGTAAGCATCCAATTTCTTTCCAAAAGAAATATATCAAACGCGGGCAAAATTTCTTTTTCCCTAAAGAATTAATATCTCATTTTTCTTCTCCTAATGGACGGCCAAATTGGTGAGTCTTTTATGAGATAGCCAAGTCCAACCTTGTATTTCAAAGTCAAAAGCAATGACTCATCTCATATGACTCACCATCATATTAAATGAAAAGAATGACTCATCCTTTCATTAAATGAGAAAACATGACTCATCATCTTTCCATTAATACAAAATCATGACTCATCATCTCTTTTGTCTCATGAATAAGTCACCATACTCATCCATATAAGATATAATTTTGGCCAAGCTAAGTCCATTATATGTGGGCTTTTCAATTTCAAGCCCAAGCCCAATTCTAACCCCTTTAATTTAATTAATACCAAATGCAATTTTAATTTAACATGTATGGTTATCTATTATACCATATAATATATTACATACATTCAAATTAAAATTAATTTGACCTATTAATTTAATGAAGGGATTAAATTAGACAAACATAAAGGAAAAACATGTAAACCTATACATGTCATAATATTTCCACCTAGGAAATAATCTCATAAATTAATTCATTGAATGAATTTAGCGAATGGCCAAAATAAATATTAATTATATTATTTGGATCAATCTAATTGACCTATATAATATAATTAATGCATCTCTCTCTCTTCAACGTGTATACTCCAAGTATACACTTAATCCGACTAGTTAAAGTCCAGACGTTCAATGTGTACGATTCGATGGGCCCGTCTTTATGTTGGCAATAGGCTAAGGCCCACAGACTGCAGGCGGGCTCTAGCAAGCCACTGCAGCCCCCAATTGAGATGGAGTAAGCAGTCTAACTGAAAACGTAACCCTGTAGTTTGAACTTGTAAATCCTATGTCGCTGATATCGGTATCTAACACAGAGGCATGGAAGTATCACCCTCTTTGTGTCTAGGCATTTACTTGATCCCTAATGAACTGATGCTCACAAACAAGATCCAATCTTGTTTGGGCGTGGCTGCACACTTATCAGTAGCATTCTTCAAGAGGCCAGTGATATCGTCTTAGTGAATCACTGAGTGACATTCCCTTCTGCATATCCATAGCACTGCCATGTTCACTAGCACACCCGAACGTACCCGTATTTGCCACCCTTTTATAGGCCCATTAGGCGTACACCAAAGTGTGCCACTTCACATACAGCACCATCATATGGTCTGATCAAAGCACTTGTACAAGTACTATGCGAGAATCATTTGTGATACTATACCATGTAGATTCCCGTTAAGTGGATCGATCCAGTACCATGCCCTTTTTGCATGTACCCATTAACCTGGTTGACATTCCATGTTCTATGACCGGTAAGACACCGCTATACAACCAGGCTAATGATAGTCTTTAGTTCCATTCATTCCCATGATTGGAACAGACTACGGATGACTTTATGGTCATATCGTTTTCCCTATCCACAGTCTTACTGCCAAGTGCCTCACACTTGACAACATGGATATGGATATGTCCCTATTGGATACTCTATTTAAAATATAGCACAAGACATATAATAAATAGATTAATGCCTTTATTTCCTTGAGACAAATTATATAATACATAAAGTTCACATTAATGTACAAATGTATTATACAAACACAAGGACCAATGCCTCGGGACTAGGGCATTTCCAACAGATTTAGCATGAATACATACCTATGCTATGACTTATATTCATCCTGGTCGGTCTGGAAGCTTGCATCAGTGTATCTAGTAACTGACAGCTTTTCCTGACCTTCATGCACTAAGAAGCTATCCTTAGTCCGAATAAGGTACTTTAGGATTGCTTTGACAGCCTACTAGTGATCCACCCAAGATCCGGCTCATCATGCTTAATGCAAAGGCAACATCAGGTCTTATACATAGCATGGAGTACATGGTTGATCCTATAGCCGAAGCATATAGAACCATTTCATGTTCTCCCTGTCCTGCCTTGTCTTAGGATAGTTCTTCTTGCTAAGTTTTAGCCCATGACCCATTGGCAAGAAACCTTTCTTAGCCTAGTCCATACTGAATCTTTTTAAAACTATGTCTATGTACTTGGCCTGACTTAGGCCTAGAAGCCGATTGGATCTATCCTTGTAGATCTTGATCCCTAGGATCATCTCAACTTCGCTAAGTCCTTCATTACGAAGCACTGACCCAACCATTACATTACCCTTGTAGTGTCGGTATGTTGCTTCCAATCAAAAGGATGCCATCCATGTATAATACCAGGAAAGTTACTATGCTCCCAATAAACCTCTTATACACAGCCTTAAAGGTATTGTCAGCCTATAGCTTATAGCACCACTTACGACCCATTACCTAAGCAGCCAAAGGTGGATCAACTGCGTTCCAAACCTGATTATCGTACATAGATTGCAAATCTGCCACCATGGCAGATAGTGGGCTAGCTATAGCCTACTGGTAGGTTTTAAGATCCTCTTTGTCCAAGACAAAAAGGTGTAATCATTAGAAACAAGAAACCGATGTTTCTCATGTTCTTGATGATCCCTATCAGACCTTTTAGGTCCTTGTGTGACCTGGGCTGGTGCTTCCACCTTTGGAAGCTTCACCCGGGTCTCCGGGTTATCCTTTTTAGGAGTTTCTGAGCTTTGAACTTCCCTAAGTTCAACATTTCTCCCACTGTCTTTCTTGGAAAGAAACCCCTTTTTCAAGAAGGACCCCCTTTTCGCGCCATGAACACCTTGTTCTCAGCGAGGTTGTAGAAGTAATACCCTTTGGTTTCCCTAGGGTAGCTCACAAACAGGCATTAGTCGGTTTTAGGTTCAAGTTTTGCTCACAGTCAATTTCTTGACTTGTGCATAACAACCCTAAATCTGTAGTAAAGACACATTGGGCGCCCTGCCCATCCATATTCCAAATGGGGTCTTGTCCAAAGCCTTAGTTGGAGTATAATTGAAAATGAGAGCCATTATCTCAAAAGCGTATCCTTAAAAACTTATTGGGAGAGAGGCATAACTCATCATTTGAGTGGACCATGGCCAACAGGGTCCCATTCCTCCGTTCGGACACCCCATTCCATTGTGGTGTTCCTAGAGGAGTGAGCAATGGAACTATTCCATGCCCACTTAAAATGAGTCTCACTCTAGGCTTATATGCTCACCACCTCGGTCCGACCAAATGGCTTTGATATTTCTGCCTAGTTGGTTCTATACTTCATTCCTAAATTTCTCGAACCTATCATGGGTTTCAGACTTATATTTCATTAAATAGGCATAGCCATATCTAATGAAATTGTCTGTGAAGGAAACAAAATATAGATGTTCACCCCTGGTTGCTTTGCTCATAGGTCCACATACATCTGAATGTATTAGGTCAAGCAAGCTAGCGGCCCATTCAGCCTACTTGTTAAAAGGAGCATTAGTCATTTTACCTCATAACCGAGCATGCATATATCAAGTGACTCCATGTCAAGTGATCCTAGGATTCAAACATTGAGAAGCCTAGCTATGCACTTCTTGTTTATGTGGCTTAAAAGACAATGCCAAGGTAAACTGGATTAAGTTTGTTAAGCTTAATCCTTTAAGTATGTATATTATAGACATGATTAGTTTTATTTAAATCCAGGATATTAAAAGACATTATTTAATAGAGCTACTCCATAAAATAATTATTTTCTAGATAAACCCTTTTTACTATGACCAATAGTAAATGTACATCCAGAAATATCCAAAACTGAAACAGAAATAATATTCCTGTACAAAACAGGTACCAAATAACATAGTTTTAGTAACAAAACTAATCTACTAGGCATCGTAAGCTGGTCCTGTTGATCTCTATGGTAGCAACCCTTGCTCCATTTCTGACCCGCAAGTCCACTTCTCCCGATCCCAGTGACCCGTTGTTCTTAAGTCCCCACACATTACAACAAATGTGAGAAGCACATCTAGTATACAATACATAAGATGTTGAAATAGAGGTTAATGTCTATGACATATATACCTGATGAAGACACGCCCTGTGTCTCCCTCTTCTCTCCAATAAGCTTGGGACACGATCTTTTCCAATGTCCAATCTACTTACAACCGAAGCAGACATCCTTGGAATGGGCCTTGGGCTGGGCTGGGCTTTAGCCTTTTTCGCCTTGGCTTCCTTAGCCTTGGCCTTAGCCTTTGCCTTACCTTTAGCAAGAGGAGGTTTCCCCTTGTTGACCATAAGTACCGATGGAGTCTTCCAGACCTACACCTCATGTTCCTCCAGCGATCAAGCTGATGGATTACAACCCATTGGTGCAACCAGTACAGGCCTTTCTAGCACATACTCTTCAGACTCTAGTCTTAGAACTCTCCTCAAGTTCCTAGACCAGTCCAAAAGTTAGGGCCAGAAAGCATGTCCCATTCCAAGAAAGATCGCAGTGATAAAATATTATTCGTAGCCATTGGTTTCGACACAGAAAAATTAACTAGTGTTAATAAAGGGCTTAACTTGTTTTTCCCATATAATAATTAATAATGAATCATATTATTAATTAAACTAAGTTGTTGGGCTCATGGGCCGAGATCCACATTATATCAAGATATAGCCAGACGAGGGCCTAGAACAACTATACCCCAATATTTAGGTAGGAATGCTGTCCAATCCCAACCTAGGGACTCTCGGTTTGATGGGTCTGTTGGCACTTACCCATCTGTGCTTAGGGCCAGGAACATCCTACTACCCACACTAAGTCAAAACCTCCATCCAAGTGTTAGAGTAACCAATACTCCAACCCAATACAAAATGACGATACTCCAGTGCATCCAACGAGGGTTGGTCTGCAACTAGCCTATCCCCACTTCGAGTAGGTTATGAATGAGGGAAGCACTTTTAAGAGACTTAGTTATTACCATTTGGTTATTAGATTCAATTAATAACAGCTTAGATGCATAGGCGGGTGAAAATGCGTTTGTACATACATTCTCACATGTAAATAAATAAAGCATAATTAAATAAAAATGAAATGCTATGGGCCAAAATTTACATCCTAATATAATTCTAGTAAACCTATACTAGAACGACATCAGGTGGGCCGCATCCTCATCCTTCAAGCACGCTAATCCAATCGGCTTCTTCTTTACATAATTCCATAATAAACAAATAAAATAAACTTACATAAAAAGAAAACGGCACGCAGGCCGTATTAACTAAAAGAATATTATAACCTAAATAAATAAGGCCCTATAACATCCATTCATGCATTTAATCATACATCAATGTAAACCAATACAAACAATTTATAAACATGTTAAATGCATGAATTAATGCCATTTCATATATGTCCGTAGCCATTATTTTGAAATTGCCAAATTTTGGCATTCACGGTTCTTAGCCCGTATGGGCCTTGGGCCTCCAGCCCAGGCAGAAAACTGTTGGGATTTGTCACTGGAAATCACCCCATTAAAGTGGAAGGACGCGATGATTTCCTTAAATTCATGCCCAGGAGCAATTGAGATGGAAATTGGAAAAACTAAAATTTAATCACAAGAGATAAATCTCTTACCCAGATTATCTCTACAAGAAATGGATGCAGACTGCAGGAATTAAGACAGAATCCCTCCTTGTTCACATACACGAACGAATAACGAACACCACCCGTGCTAGTATCGGAAAAACATGAACTTTGGAGAGAAAGGGGGGGGAAGATTTCGGCAACGGTGGCTTGGGTTTTCTTGGACAAAATACCTAGGGTTATGTTAACCCTAGATGGCCGAAATTCTCAAGGAGAATTTTGGCCCAATTGGCTCCTCTTTGTGTGGGCTTACCTTCTTTCATTTTAGGCCCAAATCTATTTTAATTGGTCTGGTTTAAATTAATTTCAAGCCCAACTTTAATTGATCCATGTATATAATATATTACACCATATAACACATTATTTACATTTAATTAAAATTGGTTTGACTAATTAATTTAATCCATGAAATTAAAATTAGATCTTCACAAAATAAATTCATATGTAAACCCATACATATGAATATTTCCACCCAGGAAATATTCTCATAATTAATCTAATTAATTATGAGAAAGCCAATCAAATATTAATTTTATTATCATGATCAATCTAATTGATCTATATAATATAATTAATATAATCCTCTTTCTCCAGAGTGTATACTCCAAGTATACATGTGATTCCTTAAGTCAGTGTTTAATCGCTCAATGTGTACGATCCCGTGGGCCCATCTTTATGTTGGCACTGGCCCTTTGGCCCACAGACTGTAGTTGGGCTCTAACAAGCCACTACAGCCCTCAATTAAGATGGAGATGGTAGTCCAACTCTAATCATAACCCTATAGTTTGAACTTGTATATCCCATGTCATTGATATCGGTGTCCAACACAGAGGCATGGATTGATCACCCTCTTTTGTGTCCAGAAAATTTCTTGATCCCGAATGTACTGAAGCTCACAAACAAGTTCCAACTTATTTGGGTGTGGCCACACTCTTATCAGTCACATTCATCAAGAGGCCGGTGATATCTTCACAGTGGACTACTGAGTGACAAATCCCTTTTGTATATCCATAGCATTGCCATGCTAAGCGACATACCCGAAAGCACCCATACTTGGCATCCTATTACAGGCCCTTTAGGCGTACCCCTAAGTATGCGACCTCGCATGCGATACCATCATATGGTAAGGTCAAAGGATCCATACAAGTACTACACGAGAATCACTTGTGATACTATACCATGTGGATTTCTCGTTTAGTGGATCTATCTAGTACCATGCCTTTTTTACATGTACCTATTAACTTGGTTGACATCCCATGTCCAATGACCGGTAAGACACTGCCATACAACCAGGTTAATGATAGTCTCTAGTCCCATTCATTCCCATGACTGGAACAGACTGCGGATCTCTTTTTGGTCATATCATTTACCCTATCCATGGTCTTACTGCCAAGTGCATGACACTTGTCATCATGGATATGGATATGTCCATTGGATACTTCATTTAAAATACTGTATATGATATATATAATAAATAAATTAATTTCTTTATTAATGACACAAAATATGTATAATACATGAATCTAATAAATGTATAATACAAATACAAGGTCTAATACCTCGGGACTAGGGCATATCCAACAGAGACAGGGGTATTTCTGGTTGACCATACAGGCTGATTGCATAAGGAAAGTAAGAAGATGTCATGAGTGTTAGATCTATGCTGACATCAGTCATCTTCCATCACTTGAACTATAAAATCTGGCGTCTCCTTGGCCATTTTCAGTATAGGGGATAGATATGATTGGGTAAATTTATCCTGCAGCATCTAATGGACACGGATTCATAGTTGCGGCAATGGACTACTTTTCAAAGTGGGTAGAAGTAGAATCCTTCGCCAGTGTAACAGCTAAGAAAATGGTTAAGTTCATCCAGAAGAACATCTTTGCTCGATATGGAATTCCTCATCATATAGTGACTGACAACGGAGTGCAGTTTTAAGGGGGCAACAGTTGAGCTGCTTGTAGAACATGGCATTAAGCACCATAAGTCTTCTCCATATATGCCCCAAGCTAACGGTGCAGTGGAAGCAGCCAATAAAGCAATAAAGAAGATCTTATCGAAAATGGTGACCACCTATAGAGATTGAGCTAACAAACTGTCATATGCTCTTTGGGGTTATAGAACTAGTGTCAGAATGCCAATAGCAGAAACTCCATATGCCTTGGTGTATGATATGGAAGCAGTATTACCAGTAGAAATAGAGCTTAAGTCACTCAGAGTCACTTTGGAAGCTCATTTACCAGAGACTGAGAGGGCTCAAGCTAGATACGAGCAGTTGGCAGCGCTAGAAGAAAAGCGGCTGAAAGCACTGGATCATCTACAAATATACCAATGCAGAATGTCCAGAGCCTACAATCGAAATGTGAAGTGTCCCAGGCTACAGTTGAAAGAAGGAAACTTGGTTCTGAAGCAGTTAAGGCCTTCAAATGTCGATGTTGGGGGAAATTCAAGCCCAACTGGGAAGGGCCCTATGTTGTGAAGAAAGTGCTATCAAAAGGTGGTGTCAGCATCATAGACATGGACGGAAATGAGTTCACAAATCCTATCAACAAAGACCACTTAAAGCTTTACCATGTGTAAAAAAAAAGTCTGCTAGGTAGAAACTCAAAAAGAGCAGCCAAGGCAAAAGTTAAGACATGAGATAAAATGATCAGTCGACAAATCTAAAATGGATGATTGGTGACGGATTCTGGCTCTGTGTGAAGTATATACCATTTTGGGAACTAATCTTATCAAATGTACTCTTTTGATTTTATCAATAAAGTGAAATGTTTGTTTAAATATATTTGTACGGTTATGTTGAATGCATAAACCAAGTTATCCTACTTAAACATCCTTTTAAGAAAAGCGCTTTGCATTTAACTGGTTGAACATATCACATTATTTAACAATGAAAACGTACTAAATACATACAATCTAAAATCTTTTATCATCCTCCAAATCTAATTCATCTTTCCAAAGAGCAACAGTGGTTGTCCAAGCACTTGATTGTTGAAGAAATCAAACTGGTTTCTAATAAGAAATTGAACCCCAATGCTGCTACATACAGCACTTTTCTGCATTATATCATCACCAGAAGGATAACAGGACAAGTAGTCACGATGCCATTTCAGTTGGTCTATGTGTAAAAAAAAAAAAAAGCTCGCTGGGGTGAAAACCAAAAAGGCGCCTCAAGCAAAAGTTAAAGCAGCTCGCCGGGCTAAAAACGCACATTGGGCAACCCAAGAAAAATTTAGAGCATTTCCAAATTCATAATTCACAGGGGTAGAAAGATAAAACCTTTCCACCATTTCCCCATAGGAATCCTTACAACATTTCCCCAGTGGGATCCTCCACATTACTCCTCAGCGGGACAATTACAAGGGACATTATGATCCATTCCCCAGCAGTTGTCATGCACCCCCAGTAGTCATCTCATTTCCTCAGCAGTCCTCATATATCTTCACCAAGGAAAAGCTTCGTGTAAAGAGTGTTTTCCGCCAACCAGGGGCAAAACATACCTTCCCCAGCAGAAAGGAGAAGCATCAATATTAAATAAACAATGAGAAATGCATCCTTTAGGATCCACATACACATGCATAATCATGCATACATACACAACCTACATAGAGCATTCATCCCAAGCTAGTCTTCATTCTTGATCGAAGGGGTAAAAATTTTTTTTCAAAATCTCTCGATCAAGGAATGAAGACTCGCTATTTCAAATGCAAGAATTCATCATCACTGTCTCAGACACAGATAGATCCCCAGCAGATCTACCTCGGGTAACCTAGACCCGGTATCAGCCCAGATCGGTTTCATTCTAGATCCCCAGCAGATCCGCCTCGGGTAACATAGACCCGGTATCGGCTAGATCGGCTTCATTCCATATTCCCAGCAAGATCCGCCTCGGGTAACATAAACCCGGTATCGGCCCAGATCGGTTTCATTCCAGATCATCATCAACCTTGCCTCGGGTAACCTAGACCCAGTATCGGCTTATTTCATCTCTAACCTCGCCTCGGGTAACCTAGACCCGGTATCGGCTTATGTTAGATTCATCATTTCAGTAAATCCATATCGGATACGTGTAGATCCGCTATCGGCCCAGACCAGCTGTGTTTTTTTTCCTGTGTCTGTGTAGCTTTAATCCGCGCTCTTAAATTCATCACCTCAGGTATTTTAGACCTGGAGTCGGGTGTTGAATTTGATCATGCGAGGGGCAGCTATAAGCGACGAAATTTTTCAGACTTAAAAAAAATGTTGTGTGTCACACGACTATAATATAGTCGTGCGACTGTAATTAAAAAATTAAAGTCGTACGACTGTAAATGCGGAGCAGGTACAGTAGCCCATACCTGAGAAATATAAAAAAATGGGTTGATTTGAGAGCAATTAATGCTCATTTTCTCCAGCAAGAAAGACCAGAAATAAAAGGAAAAAGAGGAGAAGAGAGAGGGACTTTTGGACTTTGAGGATTTGGCATATTTGAGAGAAAAATTGGTAGAGAAAAGGAGGAAAAATGAGAGAAAAAGGGAATTCAACACCAAGCCATCTTTTTCTCCTCTTTTTCTTTTGATACCAGTGTGCTAAGTTTAAAACTGGATAGAAATCATAGATTAACAACTTGACACTTCAAACTCAATCAATTCTAGACTTTAAATTTGCTAAATCCGTGACGATTTGGAGAATTTTGGACAACTCTTGGAACCTTAGCACTCAAGGAAAAAGAAGCAATTTGGAGATATTTGAGGTGTTTCCAGAGGTCAAACCTATGGTTGATCAGCGCCACGAAGGTAATTATACCTTGAACCTTCATTTTGTTGCTTTTTCTTAGTGTTTTGATGTGATTTAGTGCATAAAGACTCATTTTTTGGACTTGCTATTTTTGGAAATCAAGAACAGTCGTACAACTGTTCTTGTGGAGAAGAACAGTTGCACGACTGTATATATGGTCATACGAGTGTTCATGATTTCCCGCGGCTTTTAGTTTTATTTGAACAAATTTTAGCGATTTTCTGCAGCTAGATGATCTACAGTCGTACGACTGTAATTATAGTCCTATGACTGTTGTTACAGTCGCACGGTTGTAATTGTAGCCGCACGACTGTAATCCTAGTCCAGGAGCAGAATTTCCAGAATAATCCACAAAAATTCCCAAAAATCCTAAAAATTCAGAAAAATCAGAAAATCATTAAAAATGAATTTTGTTGTGTGCTTTCACGACCTTAAATTTAATTTTTAATGTTATTGCATTTAGAACAATGCAACGACGGAGATCCAAATCTCTTGAAAACTGACCCACCTCACATGCTAAATTGAAGTAAACCGGAAAAAGAAATCGTTTTCAAACTGATTTTCTCACAAAACAAAAATACAAGGACATTTCAAAACTGTTTTCCAAGTCTAATCGGGCCAACTAGTCGAGCCGACCCGATTATCCCCTAATTGCATGCCCCCAAACTCCGTAAAATCCCATTCTGTCCTACTTGAGTCCTATTTGTGGTGTGCCATAAATTATGCTAACCTTCTGTTTTGCAGCTTTTAATTTCTTTTTTCATTTTGGATGTAATTAATAGATTAAACTGTGTATTTTAGGCGAATGTATTTTTCTAGATCATTCATGCATTTTAGGCGATCGTATTTTTCTAGATCATTCGTGTATTTTAGGCGCTTGTAAGGTGAGGTCGAGAGTTTTTATTTTCATTCGATTGGGTTGTAATAATTTAATTATTTACTGCTTTATTTTATTTCATATGTGTGTACACTGTATGCTTTTTATTAATAAAAATGAATGTTAGAATTATAAAATACCATCAAAGAACATTGGCCAATTTTATTTTGATTAGACATGAAATAAGGGACTTGTCCAGACCTAGATCTCTAGAAAGTGTAGCGGCCTTCATCCGGTTCAGCTACACTGTAATTTCTCGATTGAGCTGAGCCAGGTGGTGACTCCTACAAACTCTATTGAGACTTAGGTCTCGATTCTTTTATGAATTAATTTAATTCTTCAAAAATACGAATTTCCATTCTAAAAACCCCACACAAGGGAGGGTTGCCCGATATCGAGGCTCCCTTCCGAAAGAGTCCGTACGCCTGAAAAACATCATCCGCTCATGCTGGTCTTATACATGTGCTTATATGTGTGCATAGAGCTGGTCTTATGCATGGGTTTCGATATGTATAGAGCTGGACTTATACATTCATTTGTGATTTGTGCATAGAGCTGGTCTTATGCATGGGTTTGGGTACGTATAGAGCTGGTCTTATACATGTGTTGGATGTGTGTAGAGCTGGTCTTTTACATGTGCATAGATATATATATAGTGCTGGTCTTATACTTGGGTATAGAGCTGATCTTATACGGAGGTATAGAGCTAATCTTGTATGGACATTGGATATGTATAGAGTTAGTCTTATACAGAGGGTATAGAGCTAATCTTATACGGGAGTATAGAGCCGATCTTATACGGAGGTATAGAGCCGATCTTATACAGGCATTGGATCTGTATAGAGCTGGTCTTATACTTATACATGGATATATGTATAGAGCTGGTCTTATACGAGTGTATAGAGCTGATCTTATACGAGGGTATAGAGCTGATCTTATACAGGCTTGGATGCATCTATGTGTATGGCACACAAACAGAGTTTCGGCGCTCAGGGAGCACTTTAATGGTTTGACGCATGAAATGATGTTTTCGGTGCTCCTGGAGCACCTAAATAGTTTGATGTATGACATGAGGTTTTTGGTTTTCATGGATCGCCTGAATGATTCGATGTATAAAGTGAAGGTTTTCGGTGCCCGTACAGCACCTAAATGATTTCCTACTTGGTCGATGATGTAATGTGTGTTATCTTTATGGGATTGTTCAAGGCCTACATGAATGTTTTATGCATGACATGCATTCCATATGGCTGGAAAACAAATTGGTTAGAGCTTATTAGATGCAAGTGATGTGCATGAATTAATGCTTTCCACACAATGAGGGGATGCATGGCCGCAAAAGAAATGGTTAGTGTGCATGTCACATGGGATGATGTCATGTATGTTTTGTGGAAATGTCAACACACGAGATGTAAAGGTACATGGCACACAAATAAGAACGTCATGGCTGCACAAAGATGTGGTTAGCATCAATGTCATACATATGTTTATGTCTAGAAAACGGTTGTACACAAACGTGGTTAGAATGGCACACGAATGATTATGCGTGCTTAATGGTTCGTGAGAGGATGAAAAATGGAAGACAAAAATCACTACAAAACAAATGTTAGCATAGGCGACATATGCTCACCCTTCCAACCTTATTCCTCCTTTCGATTGGTACACATTCTTCCTAGGTATTGGGTCTCTTTGATACCAACAAGGGATACCAAAGGTGTACTCTCAATATCCATATTCATATTTATGTTCTGGTGATCCTAAAGGGAAATTACGAGGTCATTACATGTGGGCCAAGGTCACACCAAGGGTTATACCGGTTCCCATAGCGAAGATACATTCCTCATCATAGAACATTTGAGGTTTATGCGGTGCTATGAGTGGTTTGCCCCTCGGGTGCCTCCAATCCTAGCGGAAGAGGTAGGTCACCTTTTAAAGTAAACCGGGGCTAATAAGTGAGTTTGAGGGGTTGAGAAGAAGAAAATGCTATGCTGTTATGAGTAAAATATGGTATTATGAACTAATGGATGGCTTCAAGCGAGGTTATATTTCAATAGTTGCCTAAGTTCCTTAAGTTTTTATAAAAAAACATTTTAAGAAACATTTCATCCCCAGCGGAGTTGCCACTGTGAGCGGACGACTATTCGGACGGACGCTGCGAAGCGGACTTGGGAAGTTTTTATAAGGTGTGTGGAAAACGAAACGGGTTTGATGATTTTGTTTAAGAAGGCCAATTGATTTGATTTGAAATTCCTTTTCTAAGAAACATCATTTAGAATGTGAATTTTGAGAAAACTGATTTTGCATTTTAGAAAATCCCATTTTATTATTTAAAGATCTCAAAACCTAAATTTCAAGATCAGTGACAGAGTCGCCCCCGGATCAGCTCATCAAAGAAATCTTAGTATATAGCTCCCTACCGAGCATAGACTACTATACCTAATCCAGAGATTTAGGGTTCGGGCAACTTACCTATTCAACCTCAAGCTTGAATTCATTTATAAGTTTATAGTACCATATTATGCTCACTTATTCTCTACCTATTTTTATCTTTTAATATTTATTAGCCAATGCTCATATGAATGATAGAAATAAATTACAAAAAAAATAAAATACAAAAAAATAAGGTGCAAGAAAGTAAGAATAGAGGCTAACTTGTACAACCGAATCGAATGAAAAAGAAAACTCTCATCATCACCAATACAGCCGCCTAGATACAAGAATTTCTAAAAAAAAATTACAATCGCATAGGATATGCAGATGGTCTATCAAATACATCCAAAATTAAAAAATAAAAGGCAGTAAAACAGATGTTAGTACAAATATATGCAACAAGTTAGACTCAAATAGACAGAACAGGGAAATGAGAGATTTGGGGAAATGCATTTAGGGGATATTCGGGTAAACTCGGCTAGTTCGCCCGACTAAACCTGGAAAACAGTTTTGAAACATTCCTGTGTTTTTTGTTTCATGAGAAAATACATTTTTCAAAATATTTTCTTCTACCGGTTTATTTCCATTTAGCATGTGAATGTGAGTCGGTTTTCGGTAGATTTGGATCTCTGTCTTTGTTTCGTTCTAAGTGCGATAACTTCAAAAATTAAATCTAAGGTCGTGAATGCATGAAATAAATTTATTTTTGATGCTTTTCTGATTTTTATGCATTTTTATAAATTTTCCAATTTTTTTGGATTTTTCTGAATTTTTCTTTATTTTTTATGATTTTTTGTTGCTAGCCGGAAACTACAACTGTGCGGCTGTAATTACAACCATGTAGCTGTAACTACAGTCGTGCGACTGTAATTTGTTTCTGGTCAAAAAATTGCCGAAATGATTTAGGTGGAAGAATTTACAACCATGTGACCAACTACAGTTGTACGATTGTAATTAAAGTCGCATGGCTGTAATTATAGCCGTACGGCTGTTCATCCAGCCCAGAAACAGCAGACTTGTATTTTTTGTTTTAGTGGATTTTAATGCACAGAAATGAACCAAAACACATGGAACATGAAGCAAAACACTAGTTTTAGGTATAGTTACCCTTGTAGTGCAGATCCACCATCGATTTGACCGGAAAAACACCTTAAATTAGCTCCGGATTGCCTCCTTTCTTTTGTATGTCAAGGTATAAAATATATGTCCAAACATCTCTACTAGTTACTGATTTGAGCATGTTTAAGACTTTGGAACGATTTGTGTGTATTTGATAAGTTTAAACCTATGATTTCTACAAGTTTTAACCTCACAAACACAAGAATCAAAAGAAAAAGAGTAGAAGAAGATGATATTTTTTATGTGTTTCCTCTCTTCTTTTCCCTTCTCCTCTCCTAATCTCTAGAGCTCTCTTCAATCCAAATCTCTGTCAACCTTGGTTCCTTCCTTTCTTTTGATACTTATAGAACCTAAAAAAAAGACAGGAAGACGCAATAATGCCCCTAAAGCACGCCTCATACCTCTTCCATGCAGGATGAGCTGTAACTAGCTGCTATAGACCTACAGTCATATGAATGTAATTTGACTACAATCGTGCGACTGTAATTTCAATTGTACGACTGTAATTACAGTCGTGCTGCTGTATTTTTTTAATTTTTTTTTATATCCCGAAAAATTCCGTTTTTACACCTGTAAAAATGACCTTTGGGTTTTTATTATTAAGGTTGGAAAATTCCAGCGCTTACATATTCACTTGTAAACATGAACATTTCATCTATAATATATCTTATGTATAATATTAATAGAAAAAAAAATATTATTTTGAAAAATTATCAAGATTTATAGTAAAATTTAATGTTAGTTTGAATATATTATATTAAATTAATTAATAAAGAAAATGATAATATAAATTTAAGAGAATAAATAATAGTAAAATTTTTATTTTTATAATTAATATATACAAGTATAGAAATATCGATGGATATATATATATATATACTACAAAAAATTTATTAGAAATATTTTAGTTAAAGTTGAAAACTAGAAATTTTATTTTTTTACTTATAATCAAGAATAATATTATACTTTCATATGCAAAAATATATGCAGTGACTAGAGAGTTTATTGAAACAGAATTAATGCACATTTAATAAATGTCACTTTGATTATATATGGAGTTTTTATAAGTTCTGTTTGAATGAGCACTACATATATCATCACTCACTAATCAAATCCAAATAAGAAGGGCTTATCAAGCTATAATCTGGTGGTAAAAACATATCTATCTAACTGCGAGGTCCATGGTTCGAGACCAGATACTACGCCCTTAATTAAGAGCACAAAAGGTAGTAATAATTTCAAAAACTGCACAATTGGCATCTTAAAAAATAAATATTAAAAGTGTTTTATGATAAAATATTAATTACAATAATGGTATTTTTCTTTTCCTTGTCCCCACTTTTACTCTTCACTTTATCTTTACTTTTATCTCTCCCTTATCCACTACTTTTCTCTCTCTCTCTGATCCACTACTTTTTCTCTCTCCTCATATATAATTAAAAACTAATTTATTCACTTATCTCTATATCTATTCATTTTTTCATTATTCCATTTTAGAATATTTTTCTTATTTTTTTTTCTTCGAAATGAGATCAATTTCAATATATATATATATATATATATATATATATATTGTCTTCGTTTTTTGCATTAATTTTGCACATAATTTATAAAAATTGATTGTATACTGTATGTATATTGTAGTTATATAATATTATATTTTGCAACTTATACAAAGATAATATTAGTTTTATACTGCAATAGACTGCGATTATACTGGTTTTATATTGCAAATACTAAGATTATATTGGTTTTATATTGCGGTTATCCTGCGATTATACTGGTTTTTATATTGTGTGTAATATTAGTACAAAAAACGAAGATAAAAAGAAAAAAAAATATGAATATGGATCTCATTTCGAAGAGAAAAAGAAAACGAAAAAAATTTTCTAAAACAGAATGATGAATAAATGAACGAATAAAAAGATAAATAAAAAATTAGTTTTTAATTTATAAAAGAAGAGATAGAAAAGTAATGAATAAAAGAGAAAAAAATTTGTTGGAGAGTCCATATAAGACAATATGATTTATTTACCAAAGATACTATAAATCTAATTTAATAAAAGTATTTAAACTAAAACATCCAAAATCATAATTAGGTAAAAATTTAAGTGCCGTATCATATAAAAATGAAAAATACTTTTGTATTTATTTACCAACCTGAAGACATATGAGATAATTTTTTCCTTAATTAACAATCAAATAATTAAAGAAAAAAATCCAAACAAGAAGGGATAAATATTCCCAAAAGGAGAAGATGAAGTTTGTCGATTATTATGCATTAATTGTCTTGTATTTTCTGATGGTTCAACCCTTTAATGCTTAACTTCACTAATCAATTGATTAGTTCAAATAATATAATTATCTTTTTTTAAATATTAAAACTCCTAATATTTTGGTTAAAAAAACGAGATAAGAGTTTCGGATTACAATCAATGCTAATTAGGATGTTGTTTATATATGTTGGGTTATTTAAAATCTTGTAATTAAATATGGGTTATTTAAATAATTTTTTCTACCGAACATGCTAGTAAGCTAATTATCAAGATAATGATTTTAACAATTCAATTGATGTGTTATTAATTTTGGTAAACAATTTTAAAATGTCATCTAATATGAAACAAAGAGAATAATTAATAATAGGCGTTAAGCATCATCGACCCCTAAACTATTTTTTACAAGTCAATTTAGTTTGTCAACTCTCAAAATCACCAATTTAGCTCCCCACCCATTCAATTTTGTACAAAATGCTCCGTGTAATAGATGACATCCAAAGGTTGCAAGCTACACATGTTATAGATACATTAGTTCTATTCACAAGCCATAAAATCGTCAACCTGGGTTAATAGGGTTTTTCAAGAAGTTCAACACAAAGCTTTAATTCCACAATTCAAAAACCATTAATTCTCCTTCATATTTATACTTGCACTTCTTTGTTTTGCGTATGAGAAGAAATTGACAAAAATAATGCCTAATTTACGATACGTAAACAATTATCAGTAATTTAACGAGACAATTATATCCAGATTTTGAGAAATAGAGATTATTGCAGTTCATAAAGCTATGGGGAATAGATTTTTTTTCCTTTGATTTGAGGGAGAGATTTTCTCGTTACATTAAACTCATCGAATCTATAATTACTGTTATGCGCTTCACATTAACTCATCTATATCATCTATTACATGGAGCGTTTTACTTAGAATTGAATAATTGAGGGGTTAATTGATAATTTTAAAAGCTAAGAGGCTAAATTAACTTTTGAAAATTAATTTTGGGAAGAGTTGAGCTTAAAGACTTATTTAGGGGGTGGTATTCGATTAAGACTTTTATAGCCTTTTTTCAAGTGAATGACTTTTATAGACTTTAATGACTTTCAGTGATTTTTAATAACTTGCGGAGAATTTTTAAAAGTATTGATGACTTTTAAAAGGTTTATTTCATAGAGTTTTATAGACTTTTAAAGACTTTTAAAGACTTTTATAGACTTTTAAAAACTTTTAAAAGTCATAACATATTATGATTCAACAAAATATTGGTCTCATGCTGTATTTCTATTTTGATTGATTTCTTTCATGTCATGGGTCAATAGATTAATTGCTTTAAAAGTATAAATATTATGACAAATCAACACACATTCACCCTGCGCCTATTGAGGAATCAAATGATTTATTAATGTATATTAATCAACATCCCTAGAAATATGAATGATCAAATTACAGTATTCGCTTTATACCAATTACCCTAACAACGTTCTAAACCAACCTTAAAATATAAGGCTCATTGTACTATCAACTCATCAGCATGAACTTTTGATACAAACATAATTTATACTTCCATTAGTTATTATCTGCTTAATAGGTTAGTCTAATGTCTGCCTTGAACAAAAATGGGCATAGTAATGTATAGTTTGTATCATTAATGTGAAGGGACTTGCAATATTTGCTTTGTAATTGTAACTGAACAGAGTTGGTATTGTCAGTTTGTAAATGTTAATGTGTATGAATTATCAAAAGGTGCAAGGTATATGTATGGATAAAAGTAATTGTATGAATAAAAGTAATTGTTTTTGGCTTGAGGTTCTCTTGATGCTACCTTATTTTGCTTAACTGTCTCTCATCAACAAGCTGAAGTCAGTAATCTTAATTTTGGTTAGTAATTGGAAAGGAAAAAAAAAAACAGCCATGAAAAATGTACCCTAATTCGATTAGATTAGTAGACAGCAAATGAAGTGAGGGTTGTAATCTACTTTTACAGAGGACAAAGTGCAAAATAATCGTCGCATGCAAGTAAGGAAGAGAGTTAATTACAGAAATCATATATTGTTTGATCAATCAGAATCTGCAAATTTTGTTTAGCAGCTTTTGAAGAGAAAATGTTAGGAGATGCATCGTAATCCATCATTAACTAAATCTGATTTAGGAAACTATATCTCACCAACAAGCTGCAGTAATCCTAATTTTTTTTACTGATTGGAAAGAAAAAAAAAACAGCCATGAAAAATGTACCCTAATTCGATTAGATTAGTAGACAGCAAATGAAGTGAGGGTTGCAATCTACTTTCTTTAATGTCTATATTCTTCAGTGGATCTCTGAATGCAGAGAATCAAATGTTGGATCAATGGGTGTATTTTGGTTGCCTTCTTAACTGTACTCAAAGAAATCTATATACAGAGAGGCACAAGCCTAGAAGCAAACAACATAGGACATGTGCAAAATTTTATGCCACTAACACCACAAGCATCAACAACGATTAAATGAGAGTGGATAAACTCATATCCAAAAAACTACCAAAGAATTTTTCTTTTAAATTCTCAAATGGCTAGTTTCTATTGCAAAATTAGCAGGAAAGTGACCAAGCAACCAAGGCTTCCAATCGGTTCATTTCGTTCATGGATGACAGAGATTTATATATAATATAACTAACGTGATAAATTATTACAGAAAAGGATTACCAATTTATTGCTGTAGATTTCCTTTGCCTTCTCAATAACTCTAGCAGCTATACTCTTCAAACCAGCATTTACAAATTTCTGATAGTTCCACAAAGACAAATCTGCAAATGAAACCAATGAGCTTCAAACGCAACTTCTTTCAGCTTAGAACATGCAGCAAATCAAGTGTGCAAGAACTTCTTTCACTAACTAAAGTCTAAATTCAAAAACAAAAACAGAGGTGCAGATAAGATGGAGAATAAGCTTCAAACACAACTTCTTTCAGAACTTCAAAAGCACTGCAGCCATGTACTTCTTAAAAAATAAAAGCACTACAAACAGGCATTTATCTGTGAACAGATAAGATGGAGAATGAGCTTTTGTAAAGTATTTTCAAGAACTAAAGGCATTTATCTATAATCAATGATCATTAATCAGAACATTTTACAGTAAATCCATAACTCAATGATACTATACCATTTCAAACATTTTACAGTAAGCACACTATACAATTTACAGTAAGCTCACTAAATCCAGAAAATCTATAATCAATGTTGGATGTCTTAAGAAATTAATTTGATGACTGCTAAAAGCATCAAAAAGTAATTATTTGCTATCCCCAAAGAATCGAAACATGAAATTTCCTAAAATCCCAAATTAAAATAAAAACAATAATAACATGGAATTTCTTTTTAATATTAATAAAAAAACAGTATTTCCTTTTTGAGGTCTTTTTCATTAACGAAGATGGCCCCTGGTTTTCCCTTTTCTTATATATTCCTTTGTTTCCCCCCTTCCTTTTCTTCCTACAGTGTCCCCTTTTCTTTATTTTTCTCAATTCCAATTCCATGTTCTCTATTTTTTCTCAATTTTTTCTTTCTTCTTATCAAATTTCATCTTTCTTTCTGTTGGGTCTGAAAAAGTCTCCAGATTATTGATTGTACAAATGTATGGTTTGTTTTGGGTATATAAACTAATCTGATTCTGATCTACAATGAAGCGCTCCATCTGTTCCCCAATTTATTACACAATATGACAATTGAAGCAGAATCAAGAGGTTGCCCAGTTGGGCATGTGCACAAATTAAAATAAAAATAAAAATCACATATAGATTCATCATATATGTAATCCGGTTACACTCAATTTAGAGATAGATGGACTGAGAAGAACGAATCAATCACTAATAAATTAACTCCCAAACTCAAATCGATTAGATGAGGGATTAGGGATTTTACCTAGAAAATTCGACGGTCTTGTTTCGACTGGAATCCTTAGCAGAATAAGCTTTTTCGAAAGCACGATCGATCCAATGGAGAAAGAGAGAAGAATCAAGCAGAGATGGAAGAGACAGAAAGGGCGGGAACTATGAATAAAGAAAGGGCTGGTGAAAACTGATTTCACGAAGAACTATGAATAAAGGGAGGGCTGGCGACAAATTATAACATAAAAAGTCTGCCTCACAAATGCAAGACTTTTTTTAAGATTTTTGTGTTATATTTTGTAAAAAAAGTCTATAAAAGTCATTCTTATTAATTGTCAATGACTTTTTGAATACATGATGACTTTTAAAGACTCTTAAAAAGTCATAATTGAATATCTGATGACTTTTAAAGACTCTTAAAAAGTCATAATTGAATACCGGATGACTTTTAAAGACTCCTAAAAAGTCTTAATTGAATACCTCTGGATTTTAAAAGTATGTAAAAGTCATTAAAAGTCTTAATCCAATACACCCTTGTTACTGTGAGGGGAGTGACAAAAAGAGGCATACTTTATTTTGGTTGAGTTGGTGGACTTGGTCTTATAATTAAGAGATAAGAGAGCCCATATTTAAAAGCACGACGTGCGGCTTCGAAGACCATAGGGTAAGACCATACGTATTAATGGCACAAAATCCTGAATCATATCATTGATATCCAGCAAATTATAACCACCTTTGAAAACGATACCAAACCTAACTTGTAGTTGTTGGTTGGTTCATATCTTACAATTTACTACAGATATAGAAACAATAATCTATAAATCCAATAAAGGAAAAAACCCATTTCCGTTGGAAGGTTTAACATAATCTTTCTTACTGTGTCAATATTTTATTGGGTTGTTGGCTTTTTCATTCTCAGTTTTGTTCCATATTTTAGCCTGATCCGGCGAAAGCTATTCAAACTCTAGATTGTACTGGATTTGTTCTAACACGACGCGAATCTCTAGAAAACGAACGGGTTAGACACTTAATGAGCGAGGGTAATACTATGATGCCTAAGTCAATATTGATCTGAGAAGGTTTAAGCAATTCACTCGAGTATGAGTTGTGTGTTTACCTTTGGGTGAAATGATCTTTATATAGGCGTTTGGGGCTCCAATCTCGTTTGGACTGAGATTCCGTAATCTCTTTTAGAGATATATTAGGAATTAATTAATGTAATATAGTCCTAATTAGATTGGATTCTTGATAACATTTGCCTCCTATTTAGTGGTTGTCTTTAATTAGGATTCTATCAATCTCATCGATGTCATTTTAGGAGCAAGTATCATGTTTCGACTCAAGCATCAGACTCGAGATCATTAATCCGACAGTGGGAGCGATTCGGTCATAGGCGTGAGCCCGCCAAGTCTGTCCTGCGGATGTGTTACATAGGACTGGTAGTATGGGAGGTCCGATTTTGGACTCAACCTGGTTAGACCTCTCTTGTGCGCATACTCCTTAGATTTGATATCTTTTATATCCAAATGCCATCACACATATATATATGTTATTCACTAGATACGAAGGTGTGTTCATGTTAATGGTGATGGACAAACATCAATGATATTTTTCAATATTTTTATTTTGTAACTAATATGGTGTTGCTTTATGTAAGAAATTACAGACACCTCGGGAATTATAGTTTGATTCCACAAATGACCACATATGTTTGGTCTAACATATGAAACACAAAATTAATTAGTTTGTGTTAAGTTTCAATCTAAACCACTTATATACGACTCTTTAATCTCATTAAATTTTAATGTTGAACTATTATTTATTCTCCAACATTCTTTCTCAAGTGTAATTGGGTTTGGACAAGTTCTTATTTGTTAAACATTCTTTGACATATCTCTTTTGAGTTCCAAAGTTATTAACAAGTCTAGTCTCTCTATTAATCCAAACTCTACCATGCCTTTTAAATACGAGTCTAAGATCTGTCAGCTATTAGATCTTCTTTTGCTTTGATACCATGAAGAAACTTGTGAGTCTTGAAAGTGTTGAACCTAACTGCATTAAATGAACACACATACACAAAACCACATACCTTGTGTTAAGATCCAAATTATACCACTTACATGCCAATTTTTATTCTTATTAATTTTTAATGCTTAACTATATATTAATGCTTAATTTTTAATTTTTATTAATTTTTATTTTTTTGCGAGAAGAATTTTTTTTGGGTGAGAAAAACGTTTTTTCTCTTGAGAAATATGTGTAGGAACATTTTTGGCATAAAAATTGTAATTATTTGACAACTTGAGGTTTTATTATATAATAGATAGATGGAGTTTTGAATAAAATAAATATGTCATTGTATTCTATTCTACATGATCTTTCTAGTGATATATTATAAGTTCAAAATGGATAAATAATGAATGGAAAATTGATGCTTCGATTAAACCAATTATAAAAATTTTGTTGAGGAAAATAGAATTGAAATCCCTTAATCCTACATCTCTTATATATAAGGAGTTCAACTTGAGGTTTATGTGGTAAAGCCTATCTCAAGATCGTTAATAACTAACGACAAAGCTTTCTCATGCATAGGGTGTGCAATTCGAACCTAAATAAGCTTGGGAACCCACCAGCAAGACATTATGGGTGACGCAAATGGCACTCCGTTTTGGAGCACCATATGGCTGCCTCATTTTAGCTAGGGTTGTAAATGGGACGGGACGGGCTGGGATTGTACTTCTCATCCTCGTTCCCAGACTATTTGGGGATCCCCGTTCCTGTCTCGTTTAGTAATCGGGGACAAATTTCTGTCTCATCCCCTATCCCGATGGGGAATCGGTTTTCGACGGGGTCTCCATTCCCATTAAACTAATTTTCAATTTTATAAAAAAACCCTGTAAAATTTCAATTTTTACCTCTAACTTATCCAAATATACATTAAACTATAGACATAAAATTCTCAAAACATAATTCTCAAATACACTAACATATAATTAATAATTATTCATGAGAGAGATTAATTTTCTTCTCCACTTTAGTTTATAAAATTATAAATAATATATAATAATAATGTAACGTAATAATATTAATAATAAATAAATATAAATGGGGAATTGTTGGGGATTTGATATTTAACAATGAATTTACCGGGGATCCCTACGGGTTTTAAAAGGGGGATAGGGACAGAGACCCGCGGGGCGGGTAGAGTTATTACCATCCATGTCCTCGATTTAGAAACGGGGGCAAATTCATCTCCGTCTCCTCCCCATGCGGATCTTAATCGGAGATTCCCCATCTCTGTCTAGGCAGGCCCCTACAGGAGATAGGCCCCCGCCACCCGATTGATAACCCTAATTTTGGCCTAGTTCGTATTTTACTTTTTTTCTTAACAGTCAGGATGCTTTGGAATTCTGTAACAATATCTCTCTATTGAATCATTAGTTACTAGATTAATTTATCAGTAAAGGATTTAATTCACGGATTAATACGTTGTCCGCCAAAATTAATCCTAATCCTCAGCCAGTTTATGTAGTTCCTCTCCTTCACTTTGTACATATAGGAAAATTTCAAGCAAAATTCTTTTTCTCTTCTCTCGAGAATAGGCTGTTAGCACTTTGGTCCTTGGTGATAGAACTTTGAGTTAGATTTTACGTTGTTGTATCTTGAGAGACGAAGGCTTGATAACGAGAAAATTTTATATGAAGGAAACTGTTTGTGGCCTCAATAGTCCTTATGGATTTTCCTTTTTTGAGTTTATGGTTTGAGAGTATTCTACATCTTTATTTTCCTTTTGTAATTCCAGTATTAATAATATTTCTTATATTATTTATGTTTACTTTTTTATTGGATTACCACTACTTCTAACTACATTTAAGGTTCATTTATACCTAAAGTTTTAGGCTTGAATCTAATGGTAGTGAAGGGGAAATTCCTAAAAATTTTTTATTTTTAGGAATTTTGGCATCCATGCCATCAGCACATTCTTCTCATTTAATGGCTGCATTTTTTTGGTTCCTTACTTTTGGTTTTTTTTTTTTAGCATTTTTACTTGTTTATTTTTCATTGTTCTTTTTGTTTTATAGGTTTCTTTGCGTATTTTGTCTATTGATGTGTTTTTATGCATGGTATCAATTTTTTTATGAAAAAAAAAGGTACCACTAGGTGTCATACTTAAGATATCATCATCTTTTTTTAAAGATTTCATCAATATATGAAATAAATTTAAAAACAACATAAAATGTAACTAAAAACATGGTAAACAAAGAAAAAGAAAAAGAGTTTCACTTGAATTTAAATATGGTATTACCATTCTTTTCACCAAAATAATAATATACATATAAAAACAACATAAAATGTAATTAAAAACATAGTAAAAAAAGAAAAAAAAAATACATATACAAGAGTTTCATTTGTGTTTCAGCAAGATACCACTAGTGGTATGAACATATTTTATTACCTTATAACAATAATCGGCATTATGGTATTTAAGAAATTTGATAACGCTTTGAATCCTTGTTGCCTCATATGTTTTCGTCAATTAGAATTTTACGAAATAGTTAATTTAGAATTTTATTGCTTCAAAATACGATTATGCGATTTTATTGCTTTTTAGTATTGATTGCACCATGTATCATCAAAGCATGTAATTTTGTTTTTATATTTTGATCGTGCGATTTATGACATTAAGAGAATTGATTTCCTGTATTGTTGTCTTCTATTGTTATAGTAATTTAGGAATGACAAAGATTTAATATTTTAAAAATGTTGTAATTAATATCTGTACCTTATTTCAAAAATTACCTGCATGTTTAGCATTTTAGATATGATTTACTGTAATTTTAGTGTTATACTAAAATATCCTATAACGATCGACAAGTTACTCAAATCCATTGTACGCAGAAAATTCCCTAGCAAGCGAAATATCTGGTCGCCAGACCCTCATCGCCAAATCAACGATATTCAGATTTAATAAAGCCGATAAATCTAGTACTTGGCGAACTACAATCCTTCCAGAATAAAGGGACCATATCCTAATCAATGCATAATTCTTTCTTACTTGCCTATCAAGGAGTCTGAATCTTATTTAGTATAGAATCTAAAAAAGGCATTATTCTGCTGCTAATTGGGCCGGATGTTTGGACACGCGAAAGTCGACCTCCGGATTTATTGTTTATCTCGGTTCAAATCCGGTCTCCTGGTGTTCTCGCAAGTAGAAGGCTGTTGCTCGATCCTCCACTGAAGCTGAATACCGGTCATTGGCCGGCCCAATAAGCATCAGAATAACCTTGTAAGAGGAAAGTAGAAGAGGCACGAAGAAGAATACCCGAAGTTGCGGTACCACGCAAGTACCTTAAGATGCGTTTTACTGCTGCCCAATGAGCTGAAGTAGGAGAGTGTCAAAATTGAGACACTTTGTTGACAGCAAAGGAGATGTCGGGATGGGTTAAAGCCAAATATTGAAGGGAGCCAACAATACTTCGATATTGGCTAGGATCAGTCAACAGTTCCCCAAGCTTAAGATGTAATTTTCCTGAAGTGGAGGCAGGCATGGAGATCAAACTACACGTGTGCATGGAGGCCCGATGTAAAAGATCCTCAATGTACTTTGTTTGTGTAAGTAAAAGACCGGATGACAACCAATGCGCTTCAATGCCAAGAAAATATTTCAGGGGGCCGAGATTTTTTATTACAAACCGGGATTGTAAAATTAAAATAATGCGGTTCAAGAATAGTTGATTATTTCCAGTGAGCACCAAATCATCCACATAGATTAAACAAAATAATCGAACTTGTTCTTTAGTATAGAAATATAAGGAATTATCCGATTTTTACCCTTGAAATCCAATTTTGTACAACACATCAGTCAAGTACTTATGCCATATACGGGGAGCCTGCTTTAACCCATACAAAGATTTTCGAAGTAGACAGACATGTCCTGGGGAAGTCAAATACACAAAGCCAAGGGGGTTGTGCCATAAAAACTTTTTCCTTCAAATTACCATTCAAAAAGGCATTAGAGACATCCATATGTCTGATAGACCAATGAAGAGACATAGCAATGGGGAGAATAACCCGAATAGTAGTTGGTTTGAACACAAGACTATAAGTATCAGCATAATCAAGACCAGGCCGTTGAGTGTAGCCTTTAGCGACAAGGCGAGCTTTATATCTCTCCACAGAGCCATCCGGATGTCTTTTAATTTTGAAAACCCATCTGCATCCAACCAAATTCTGCCCAGCACTGGGTGGAACAAGTTGCCAAGTACCAATCCGAATAAGAGCATTATATTCTTCTTCCATGGCCCGACGCCAATGAGGAATCTTGTAGGCCTGAGTAAAGCAATTTGGTTCAATTTCAGTATCATGAACAATGCTGGAAAACTGTCTTGGCCTTGGAGGAGAGATCCAGTCTGAAGTCGTGTCATTACCCATCTTGGAGGAGATTATGGAGAAGGTTTAGCAGATGAAACAGCTGGTAAACGACCATAACCTATAAAATCAACAGCAAAAGACGGACTTGGCATGATGCTTGAAGGGGGAACGAGATCAGGTTGGGCTGGACGTGAGGTCGAGGGAGGAGGTGGGCTGATTTTTAGGTGGAGCGTCTGGTTTGGCGGGACAGTTTGGGAGCTGGTTTGGCTCATGGCAGTCGGTTTGGGACGTGTTGGTGAGCACGGGTTGGGGGAGCTGTGGACGGGAAGCTGAGATGGTAGGTAAGAGGGATAGCAAATAAGAGGACCGAGTCCAGGAGCTGGGTTCGTTGATACCGGGGGCAACTCATCAGAAAATTTAGCAAAGGGAAACACCTGTTCATCAAAAAGAACATGACGTGAGATATAAAGACGACCCGAAGGAATATGATAACATTGATAACCTTTATGGATTTTAATATAACCAAAGAAAACACAAGGAAGAGAACGAGACTCTAATTTATGCTTAGTGTATGGATGCAACCAAGGATAACATAAGTAGCCAAAAATTTTAAGAGAAAAATAATCAACAGCTGTAGCAAATGAACGATGAAAGGGACTCTGAAAATTCAATTGTTTTATAAGCAAACTATTAATGATATGTACAGCACATTCAAAAGCTTTAGTCCAATATTTCAAGGGTAATTTGGCATAAGTCCGGAGAGCTAAACCAGTTTCAACTATATGTCGATGTTTTCTTTCCGCACACCCATTTTGTTCAGGAGTATATGGACAAGAGACCCGCTGTGTAATCCCATTCTCTAACAAAAAATTGGTTAAGGCTTGAAACTCACCTCCCCAATCAGATTGGAACATCTTAATTTTGGTGTCAAAATAATTTTCAACAAGAGTCTTAAAAGACTTAAAAATGGACAGCACTTCAGACTTGTGTTTCATTAGATAAAACCATGTATATTTGCTGTAGTGATCATAAAATAAAACATAAAAGGCATAGCCATCATAGGAAGTAACAGGTGTCGGTTCCCAAACATTAGAACAAACAAGTTGCAGAGGTTGAGTGGCATTAAATGTGGATAATATAAATGGCTGCTTATGAGCCTTACTTGAACAACAAGCATGACACAAAGAATTATTGGAAACAGAACTAGCTGAAATTTTATTAGATTGTAAAACTTTAGAAACAATAGGATTGGTAGCATGGCCTAGGCGAGCATGCCAAGTAGACAAAGAAACAAAATTAGCTTGAATGGAAGTTGGTGGTGTAAGGCACATAGAGTAAAGTCCTTAATTACTCTAACCGCGATACAAAACCCGCTTCGTTGCCAAATCCTTGATGACAAATAATTGGCAAAAAATTCAACAGAAACTGGGTTAGAGCTAGTTAAAGCATAAACAGATAATAAATTTTGATTAGTGCTAGGAACATAAAGAATATGATGAAATCGAAGCAACATATTATCAAAATAAAAACTCGAACTACCAATGCGAGAGATATTGAGTTTAGACCCATTACCAAGTTGGACTTCTTCTGGACCCTGATATTCAAAATGAATAGTAAGATTATCAAGATCATTAGTAAGATGATGAGTTGCTCCCGAATCAACAATCCAAGGTTTATTGGAGGTAGGGGCGGTTTCGGTGGTGGTCATATATGAGCTAGGAGAAGAATTATCAGTGCTGCGTTTTTGTTTCGATGAGGGACAAACATTAGCCAAGTGTCCATTGCCACGACAATTGTAACAAATTTGGTCGGTACGGGGCTGATCACCATGAGAACCTGCAGAAAAAAAAGGAGTATACCTTTGTTGAGTAGAGGAACGGCCTCCCGTCCTCGCCTGGCACTTTGGCCACGTCCCCTACCACGCCTAAACGTCGACTGCTACTGCTGCCCATGGATGGAAAAGTGGGTTGTTGGTGAAATTCCTTCACCACTAGACAGTTGTTTGGCACGTTTTAAATAACATTCTTCAGACCGTAGCATGCCATAAACATCATCAAAACTAACCGGTTCCATTTTAGTTTCAAGAGTACGAATAAAAAGATGATAATCATCAGTCAAACCAGCAAGCAAGAAATCAATTAAATCTTCTTCAGGAACAGAATATCCTAATGCCGCTAATTGATCACCAACAGACTTAGCTTTTTCAACATAGGTAGCAATATCATCCGTACCTTGTGAGAGAGAGTGCAATTGTCCACGAAGATTGCGAATTTGAGCCTTTGAACCAGAGGCATATGCGGCTTTCAATTTATTCCATACATCACGAGCGGTGTTGGAGCCAACAATTTGAGGCATAATTAAAGGCGACACGGATGAAACGATCTAACTAAGGACCTGTTGATCACATTGCTCCCACGCCAAGTAAATTTGATTATCTGATCCATTGGATAAATATTTTGATGGTAGTGGAGAAGTACCAAGAATGTGATGAGAAAGACCACACCCATGAAGCATTGGAAGAATCTAAAGTTTCCACAGGAGATAATAGCTCAGAGTTAATTTTTGTGAAATCTAAACAGCAGGAGCGGGATTAAATGTCACAGGGGGAATTGTTTGGCGCATAAAGCCCATTTGGGGTACATAGCCCGTTAGAGGCACAAAGCCCTTCTGATGGCCCGCGGCGTGAACGATGGACTCGGAATTATAGAGGGGAGCATGAGTGAGAGGCGTGGTCATGAGGGAGACACCGGAGATCAGTCCGGTAGGAGCCACAGAGGCAAAGATCAGTGCTGCCATAGAGGCGGAAGAAGACGTAGCCACAGAGGCAGAGGTGTCGGACAACGTGGAAGAGGTAGAAGCCATGCTTTTTGAAGAAAGAAAATTAGGGTTTAGAGTTTAGTGCTTTCCGAAAAAAAAGGGTGGCTCTGATACCATGAAAGGTTTGACTGAATGGTATATTCATGAGAGCATAAGTTACATATATATACTAGGGTTATGCACTAGGGTTAGGCTATACAAGAAGAGTCCTTATAGGACTATACAAGAAGAGATTAAATAGGAATACAATTGTAACTACCCTTATACTCTATCAGTCCCCCTCAAGTTGAACGGGACGAGAAGCCAAGTTCAACTTGCCACACATGTAAAGAAACCAATTTTTACTTAAAGGCTTGGTAAGCCCATCCGTAAGTTGATCTTGTAAAGTGACAAACTGAACTTGGAGCTGTTTTCTGGACACTTGATCACAAACAAAAAAGAAATCCACTTCTAAGTGCTTGCTACGTGAAGGTTATCATATTCCTTCGGGTCGTCTTTATATCTTACGTCATGTTCTTTTTTATGAACAAGTGTTTCCCTTTGCTAAATTTTCTGATGAGTTGCCCCCGGTATCAATGAACCCAGCTCCTGAACCCGGTCCTCTTATTTGCTATCCCTCTTACCTACCATCTCAGCTTCCTGTCCACAGCTCCCCCAACCCGTGGTCACCAACACTTCCCAAACCGACTGCCACGAGCCAAACCAGTGCCCAAACCGACCCGCCAAACCAGACGCTCCACCTCATTCCTATTGGTTAGCAAGAATATAAATCCTAATCTACTAAGGATAGCTTGGAGCCTTTATAAATGTTGGAAATGCCCTAGTCCCGAGGCATTGGTCCTTGTATTTGTACTATACATTTATTGGATTTATGTGTTGTACTCATTTGTGTCATTAATAAAGGCATCAATTCATTTACTATATCTATCTTGTGCAATATATTAAATGAAGTATCCAATGGACATATCTATATCCATGACGACTAGTGTCATGCACTCAGCAGTAAGACCATGGATAGGGTAAACGATATGACCATAAATAGATCCGTAGTCTGTTCCAGTCATGGGAATGAATGGAACAACAGACTATCATTAACCTGGTTGTATGGCGGTGTCTTACCGGTCATTGGACATGGAATGTCAACCAAGTTAATGGGTACATGCCTGGGAGCATGGTACTGGATAGATCCACTAAACGAGTAATCCACATGGTATGGTATCACAATGGATTCTCGTGTAGTACTTGTATGGATCCTTTGACCTGACCATATGATGGTGTTACATGTGAAGTCGCATACTTAGGGGTACGCCTAAAGGGCCTGTAATAGGGTGCCAAGTATGGGTGCTTTCGGGTATGTCTCTGAACATGGTAATACTATAGATATGCAGAAGGGATTTGTCACTCAGTAACCCACTGAGAAGATATCACCGGCCACTTGAGGAATGTGACTGATAAGAGTGTGGCCACACCCAAACAAGTTGGAACTTGTTTGTGAGCATCAGTACATTCGGGATCAAGTTAATGTCCGGACACAAAAGAGGGTGATCAATCCATGCCTCTGTGTTGGACACCGATATCAATGACATGGGATGTACAAGTTTAAACTACAGGGTTATGATATCAGTTGGACTGCCATCTCCATCTTAATTGGGGGCTGCAGTGGCTTGCTAGAGCCCAACTGCAGTCTGCGGGCCAAAGGCCTGCTGCCAACATAAAGATGGGCCCACAGGATCGTACACATAGTGTTGGGAATTAATCGCATAAAATAAATACGCAGCGGAAAGAAAAACGGATTAATCCCCACTAAGGACCCATGTACATTGCATTGAATTGGAAGGAGGGTTAAAGAATTACCTCTTAATTTTTGCAGGATTGGATACAGGAACCAAAGCAGATTCCCTCTACAGTTGATCCACACCGAGCAATTGACTCACCGCGTGCTAGCGCCGGGATCGTAGAACAGTTCTTCGAATGAGAAGGTGAAAAATTGATATTTTTCATTCTTGACCAAAGCAAATTTTGGCTATTTGATGGAGATGGGGCTCTGTATCACCTCCAACAACTTTTTGTTTCTAGGGTTTTTTTCATTTATTATTAACTTATAATTGTAATTAAATACTATATTTAATTATAATTATAAATTAGCCCCCATAAGTTTTATTAATTCTCAATTAATATTAAACTTAGTCAATTCTCCATCATATACACATATGTATGTAAAATTAATTATATCTCCATATAATATAATTAGCATACTTTATGCTATATTAATCTTATTAATATTTACATACATACATACATATATATATATACACATATACGTAAATGTATATTATAATTAATTATATCACCATATAATATAATTATAATGTACATACTTTATGCCATAAATATATTAATCTTATTAATATGTTCATGTGTATATACATATACATGTAAATATATATCTTTATATATATTTAATTTCTCATCAATAATAAATCATTATCTCATAATGATTTATCCCCGAATTAAGTGAATCTCATTTTGCTCTTTGTGTGTGACCCCGTAGGATCATATAAATTGGCAATGAGGAAATTACCATAATGCCCTCATAAGTCATAAGCGGACTCTAGCAAGCCATTATGACTACCCAATTCATATGATTGGTATAATCCAATAAACCTACTTATAGAATGTGTCATATTCCCTTTTGTCTCTTGATATCATGATTAATTATAAGACATGGTACACTTGTCAATCTTATATAAATTAATCATATGCTTTCTCGATCTCAAAGCGGACTGTTTAAACAAATCAATTGATACTCTTATCAATTATTTGAGCACGGCCATGCATATAACAGTCTCACTTATCGAGGGGCCCAGTGATATCGCTCTCTTGATAGAGAGGGACAAAATCCCATATCTGTCACTCACATCCCAAGGCATGAGTCATATCGTACCCAATCACAGCCTTTATAACTACTCTGTTACAAGCAGCGTTTGACTGAGTCAAAGCACAACATGAATTCATCCCGGAATCCATGGTGACCTCAGGTCAAAGGAATCAGCTAATGACACTACTATAATCAAGATCAGTTGTGACATATAACCATGAACTTGATCTCATAGTGGGTCTCCAGTAACATGTTCTCTAACATATTACCCGTGAGTATAATCTGTATCTGTATACACTATATTCATCTTATGAATATCCATTATCACTCACACTAGTCTTAGTTTGTTATTATTCCCATAATAACAATCGACTAGGGATATTTAGAATAACACGATTTATTCATGGATACTTATCATAAATGCTAACATACAAACATAAATGATAATATTAATCTACACTAGATTAATCTTAGAAGTCAAATTACATAATCCAATATTGGCCTTAGGGCACAATCTCCAACACATAGAACGATAGAATGCAGACTTAAGGAATCACATGTATACTTGGAGTATACACAATGGAGGGAGAAGCGTGTATATATTAATTGTATTATAAAGATCAATTGGATTGATCATAATAATAAAATTAATATATATGTTCAATTGGCTCTTCATAGTTATTTGGATTAATTATGAAATTATTTCCTAGGTGGAAATATTCATATGTATGGGTTTACATATGATTTTATTTTGTGTAGATTTAATTTTAATTTGATGGATTAAATTAATTGTCAAACTAATTTTAATTTAGATGTAAATAATATATTGCTTGGAGTAATATATTAAATACATGGGCATATTAAAATTGGGCTTGAAATTAATTTAAACCAGAATAATTAAAATTAGACTGGGCCTAAATTAAAACATGGAAGCCCGCACAGAATAGAAAGGAGCCAAGATGGGCCTAAATTCCCCGAAGGGAATTCGGCCAACCCTAGGTATAAATACCTAGGGTTAGAAATTTCGGCCACCCCCATGCATGGCACTCCTAGCCGAATTCTCTAGCTCCTCCTCTCCATTGTTTCGTTTTTCCGACGCTAACACGGGTTGCATTCGCCAAGCGTTCGTGTACGTGAGAGTGGAGGAATTCTATTTTGAATTCTGCAGTCATCATCCATCTCTAGAAAGAGATTTTTCTGGTAAGAAATTTAATCCCTTTCTATTTAATTTTATGTTTTTCAATTTCCACTTCAATTGCTCCTGGGATTGGATTTGAGGAAATCACCGCGTTCTTCCGCTTTTATCGGGTGATTTCCGGTGACAAATCCCAACAGTGGCATCAGAGCAGGCTTTTGATCCGTGGAAATTGATTAATTTGGTTGCATCCCTATTTTGAAATTGGATGTTTTTGATTGGGATTCTTGGTATGGGTTTTATGATTTTCCCATATGTTTTAATACAATGAAAATTAATATTGCATATTGGTTTATGTTGTTTTAATTTTATTGTATTGTTGTAATTCTTGGTGAATTGCTATGGATGATGAATGGTTATTTTTTTTTTATTTAATTCTGGTTTAAAAAAAAAAAAAATCGGCCTCCCGGGGTGCGGGGCTGCCGGCGGCGGAATCGCCGCTAGCGGCCGCCGCACGCAGAGGGAGGCGCGGCGGCAACCGCTGCCCGTGGCGCTGGGCGCCACAGGCAGCGGCAGCTGCCTGCTGCTACCGCTGGTTCCAGCAGCAGCGGGCTGCTGCTGGGCAGTAGGCGCTGCAGGCGGCCGCTAGGCGGCTGCAGGGGGCCGGGCCCAGTTTTTGGATTTTGCGGGTTTTGTCCGGGGCCCAGTTTTGAAATTTTAATTGGTTTTAAAATTCGTGTGTTTAAATTTATGTAATTTAAATGCGCATGGTTTCTTGGATGAATTTTAATTCGTTCATGTGATATTAGTTTTGGAAATTAATATGGTTAATGGAAATTGGTTCGGGTAATTTTGGCACAATTACTCGGACGGCTAAATTGGACCCATGGTTTCCCAATTCCAGTGGGAGCAGTTGGACTGCCTGGGCTGGAGGCCCAAAGCCCGTTAAGGGTTAGAACCATGGTGGGCCAAAAATTGGCGATTTCCTAATAATGGCTTTGACATAATTTTAAATGGGCTTAAATCATGCATTATGACATGCTTTTGAATTGTATGTATCAGATGCATATGAATGGTTGAATGAATGTATGATTGGATGCAATTGGGCCTTTTACAAGATGGGTTGTAATTTTCTTTTTGGGTAAATACGACCTGCTTGTCGTTTTTCTTTTTAATGTAATTTTTTTTTTTAAATTAAATATTATAAAATTTGTAAAAAGAAGAAGCCCATGGAGTGGTGAGCCCAAATGGAGGTGCAAGCCCAGAAGGAGAAGATGGAGGCCCGCCTAATATATGTTTCTAGTATAGATTTACTAGAATAATATTAGGATGTAACATAGGCCCATAGCAGTCCATTTTAATTCTATTTAATCATGTTTTATATTCATTTGCATGTATGTATGTATGTTCCAATAGCTCATTCACCCGCTTTATGTATGTAAGCCGTTATAATTGAATCTAATAACCAAACGGAAATTACTAAGTCGCTTAAAAGTGCTTCCCTCATTCAAAACCGAATCGAAGTGGGAATAGGCCAGTTGTAGACCATGCCCTCGCAGGATGCACTGGAGTATTGTCACTTTGTATTGGGTTAGAGTATGGGATACTCTAACACTTGGATGGAGGTTTTGACTTAGCGTGGGTAGTAGGATTCTCCTGGCCCTAAGCACAGATGGGTAATTGCCAACAAGCCCATCAAACCGAGAGTCCCTAGGTTGGGATTGGACGACGTTCCTACCTAAATAATTAAGGTATAGTTGTACCAAACCCTCGTTTGGCTATATCTTGATGAAATATGGATCTCGGCCCATGAGCCCAACAACTCGGTTTAAATTAATAACTTGATTCATTATTAATTTTACATGGGAACAACAAAGCAAAGCCCTTTATTAATACTCTCAATGTTTTTCTGTGTAGAAACACCCAAATGGCAAACACAAATACCTTATCACTGCAATCAATTCTTGAAAAGGACAAGCTTTCCGGTCCTAACTTTTTAGACTGGTCTAGGAACTTGAGGATAGTTCTAAGACAAGAGTCAAAAGAGTATGTACTGGAAAGGCCTGTGCCGGCTGCGCCTCAGGGACGTAATCCACCGGCTGCCCAGCTGGAGGAATACGAGGCGCACGTCAAGGACAAAATGGATGTGATGTGCCTTATGTTGGCTTGCATAGTCCCCGAACTGCAAAAACAGTTTATGGACCATCAAGCCTATGCTATGATAACAACTCTTAATGAGATGTTTCAAGAGCAAGCTCGTCAGGAAAGGTACCTGACCAATAAAGCATTCCACTCTTGTAAGATGGGGGCCGGGACATCTATGAGTGCACACGTGCTCAAGATGAAGGGCTGTTTGGATACTTTGGCCCATCTCGGATCGCCTATCTCTCAAGCGTTAGCGGTGGACACAATCCTCGCGTCCTTGCCGGATTCTTATGATCAGTTCATCCTTAACTACAACATGCAAGGGATGAACCGCACTGTCAGTGAGCTGCATGGGATGCTTAAACTTACTGAGCAGTCGATCAAGAAGACTCCGCCGGTGCTGCTGGTTAACAAGGGGAATGCTCCTCTTGCTAAGGCTAAGGCCAAGGCTAAGGCCAAGAAGGCCAAAGCCAAGAAGGCCAAGGCCCAACCCAAGGCCCAGCAAAAGGCAGGTCCTGAGGACGTCTGTTTCGAGTGCAGACAGGCGGGCCATTGGAAGAGATTGTGTCCCAAGCTGATGGGAGAGCAAAGAAGGGGCCAAGGTGCGTCCTCTTCAGGTATTTATGTTATAGATATTAACCTTACTGTTTCAATATCCTGGGTATTGGATACTGGATGTGGTTCTCACATTTGTTGCAATGTGCAGGGACTTAAGAACAGAAGGTTGCTGGGTTCGGGAGAGGTGGACTTGCGGGTCGGGAATGGAGCAAGGTTGCTGCCATAGAGATCGGCGAATACCACCTGATGATGCCCAGCGGATTGGTTTTAATTTTAGAACATTGTTACTTTGTACCTGCTATGTGCAAGAATATTATCTCTGTATCAATGTTGGATATTTCTGGATTTGATTTTACTATTTTAAATGGTCAAATTTCTATATCCAGAGAGGGGTTATTTTATGGAGATGCTCTATTAAATAATGGCCTGTATGTCCTGGACTTAAATGAAACCAATCATATCTATAACATAAACACGAAAAGGATTAAGCCTAACGAACTTAATCCAGTCTACCTATGGCATTGTCGTCTTGGCCATATAAACGAGAAGCGCATAACTAGGCTTCACAAAGCTGGAGTCCTAGGGTCATTTGACTTGGAGTCAATTGATACATGCGAATCATGTTTAAGAGGCAAGATGACAAAGGCGCCTTTTAACAAAAAGGCTGAAAGGGCCACTGGCTTGTTGGACCTAATACATTCAGATGTATGTGGACCTATGAGCGCAGCGACCAGAGGTGGGCATCTGTACTTCGTCACGTTCACGGATGATTTCAGCAATATGGCTATGTCTATCTGATGAAACACAAGTCCGAGACCCTTGATAGGTTCAAGGAATTTAGGAACGAGGTATAGAACCAGCTAGGCAGGAATATCAAAGCCCTTTGGTCGGACCGAGGTGGTGAGTATATGAGCCTAGAGTTTGACTCATACTTGAGAGAGCATGGAATAGTTCCACAGCTCACTCCTCCTGGAACACATCAATGGAATGGGGTGTCCGAACGGAGGAACAGGACTTTGTTGGACATGGTCCGCTCAATGATGAGTCAAGCATCTCTCCCAATTAGCTTCTGGGGACACGCCCTCGAGATAGCAGCTCTCATATTAAACAATACTCCGACTAAGGCAGTGGAAAAGACCCCATATCAGATATGGACGGGCAAGGAGCCCAATGTGTCTTTCCTAAGGATTTGGGGGTGCGAAGCACATGTCAAGAAATTGACTAGTGGCAAGCTGGAGCCCAAAACCGATAAATGCCTGTTTGTGGGCTACCCTAGGGAAACCAAAGGGTATTACTTCTACAAGCCCGCCGAGAACAAGGTGTTCGTGGCAAGGAAGGGGGTCTTTCGGGAAAAGGAGTTCCTTTCCAAGAAAGATAGTGGGAGCAATGTTGAACTCAGGGAAGTTCAAGGTCCACAAGCTCCTGAAAAGGATAACTCAGAGGCCCAGGTGGAGCTTCCACAAGTGGAAGCACCGACCCAGGCCACACAAGAACCTAGAAGGTCTGGTAGGGATCGTCGGGAACCGGAGAGGTATGGTTTCCTCGTCACCGATGATCAAACTCTTCTCATCTGGGATGAAGAAGAACCTAAAACCTACCAGGAGGCCATGGCTAGCCCACAGTCTGCGAATTGGCGTAAAGCCATGGAGGCAGAAATGCAATCTATGTACGATAATCAAGTTTGGAACTTGGTTGATCCACCTCCGGGTGCTAAGGTAATAGGTTGCAAGTGGTGCTATAAGCTAAAAGTTGATAATACCTTCAAGGGGCGTCTGGTTGCGAAAGGTTTCAGACAAGTCCATGGGATAGACTACGATGAAACTTTCTCACCAGTAGCCATGCTCAAGTCCATCAGGATACTGCTAGCCATAGCCGCATGGTATGACTATGAGGTATGGCAGATGGATGTCAAAACCGCTTTCCTTAATGGGAAGCTACTCGAGGATGTGTACATGACACAACCTGAGGGTTTGGTCGATCCTAAGTATCCGGGAAGGGTATGCAAACTTCAAAGGTCCATTTATGGACTGAAGCAAGCATCCCGTAGTTGGAATCTAAGATTCAATGAGGCTATAAAGGAATATGGCTTCATACAGAATCTGGATGAGCCTTGTGTGTATAAGAGGACTAGTGGGAGCATTGTCACATTTTTGGTACTTTATGTAGACGACATCCTAATCATTGGAAGCGACATACCTACACTGCAAGGGGTAAAGCAGTGGCTGAGTAAGTGCTTCGCAATAAAGGACTTAGGCGAAGCTGAGATGATCCTAGGGATCAGGATCTATAGGGATAGACCAAATCGGCTTCTGGGCCTAAGTCAGGCTTCGTACATTGACAAAGTTCTGAAAAGATTCAGCATGGACCGGGCCAAGAAAGGTTTCTTGCCAATGGGCCATGGGCTGAAACTTAGTAAGAAGAACTGTCCAAAAATAAGGGAGGACAGGGAGAACATGAAATTGGTTCCATATGCATCGGCTATTGGATCAATTATGTACTCTATATTATGTACGAGACCTGATGTCGCCTTTGCACTGAGTATGATGATCCAATACCAGCAGGATCCCGGGGAGGATCACTGGAAAGCTGTCAAGGCGATCCTCAAGTACCTTAACCGGACTAAGGATAGCTTCTTGGTGTATGGTGGTCAGGAAGTGCTATCAGTTACTGGGTATACTGATGCAAGCTTCCAGACAGACCAAGATGAGTACCAATCGCAGTCAGGGTATGTATTCTTGCTGAATGGTGGTACTGTAAGCTGGAGGAGCTCAAAGCAGCCAACCATAGCGGACTCTACAACAGAAGCTGAGTACATCGCTGCGTGTGATGCAGCTAAGGAAGCTGTGTGGATGAAGAAGTTTATCACTGAGTTGGGAGTAGTGCCAACTATCCAGGACCCAGTCGATATCTTCTGTGACAACAATGGGGCCGTCGCACAAGCTAAGGAGCCCCGGTCACACAAGAACACAAAGCACGTGCTCAGAAAGTTTCACCTCATACGAGAAATCGCGGAGAGAGGTGACATTGCATTGCACAGAGTGGACACCGAGGATAATGTCGCAGATCCATTGACCAAGGCGCTGGCCCAGCCCAAGCACGAGGGTCATACTAGATCTATAGGGATTAGGCCCATGCCTAGTTGGAACTAGTGCAAGTGGGAGATTGTTGGAAATGCCCTAGTCCCGAGGCATTGGTCCTTGTATTTGTACTATACATTTATTGGATTTATGTGTTGTACTCATTTGTGTCATTAATAAAGGCATCAATTCATTTACTATATCTATCTTGTGCAATATATTAAATGAAGTATCCAATGGACATATCTTATCCATGACGACTAGTGTCATGCACTCAGCAGTAAGACCATGGATAGGGTAAACGATATGACCATAAATAGATCCGTAGTCTGTTCCAGTCATGGGAATGAATGGAACAACAGACTATCATTAACCTGGTTGTATGGCGGTGTCTTACCGGTCATTGGACATGGAATGTCAACCAAGTTAATGGGTACATGCCTGGGAGCATGGTACTGGATAGATCCACTAAACGAGTAATCCACATGGTATGGTATCACAATGGATTCTCATGTAGTACTTGTATGGATCCTTTGACCTGACCATATGATGGTGTTACATGTGAAGTCGCATACTTAGGGGTACGCCTAAAGGGCCTGTAATAGGGTGCCAAGTATGGGTGCTTTCGGGTATGTCTCTGAACATGGTAATACTATGGATATGCAGAAGGGATTTGTCACTCAGTAACCCACTGAGAAGATATCACCGGCCACTTGATGAATGTGCCTGATAAGAGTGTGGCCACACCCAAACAAGTTGGAACTTGTTTGTGAGCATCAGTACATTCGGGATCAAGTTAATGTCCGAACACAAAAGAGGGTGATCAATCCATGCCTTTGTGTTGGACACCGATATCAATGACATGGGATGTACAAGTTTAAACTACAGGGTTATGATATCAGTTGGACTGCCATCCCCATCTTAATTGGGGGCTGCAGTGGCTTGCTAGAGCCCAACTACAGTCTGCGGGCCAAAGGCCTGCTGCCAACATAAAGATGGGCCCACAGGATCGTACACATAGAATGATAGAATGCAGACTTAAGGAATCACATGTATACTTGGAGTATACACAATGGAGGGAGAAGCGTGTATATATTAATTGTATTATAAAGATCAATTGGATTGATCATAATAATAAAATTAATATATATGTTCAATTGGCTCTTCATAGTTATTTGGATTAATTATGAAATTATTTCCTAGGTGGAAATATTCATATGTATGGGTTTACATATGATTTTATTTTGTGTAGATTTAATTTTAATTTGATGGATTAAATTAATTGTCAAACTAATTTTAATTTAGATGTAAATAATATATTGCTTGGAGTAATATATTAAATACATGGGCATATTAAAATTGGGCTTGAAATTAATTTAAACCAGAATAATTAAAATTAGACTGGGCCTAAATTAAAACATGGAAGCCCGCACAGAATAGAAAGGAGCCAAGATAGGCCTGAATTCCCCTAAGGGAATTCGGCCAACCCTAGGTATAAATACCTCGGGTTAGAAATTTCGGCCACCCCCATGCATTACACTCCTAGCCGAATTCTCTAGCTCCTCCTCTCCATTGTTTCGTTTTTCCGACGCTAGCACGGGTTGCATTCGCCAAGCGTTCGTGTACGTGAGAGTGGAGGAATTCTATTTTGAATTCTGCAGTCATCATCCATCTCTAGAAAGAGATTTTTCTGGTAAGAAATTTAATCCCTTTCTATTTAATTTTATGTTTTTCAATTTCCACTTCAATTGCTCCTGGGACTGGATTTGAGGAAATCACCGCGTTTTTCCGCTGTTATCGGGTGATTTCCGGTGACAAATCCCAACAATAAATACCTTTTTTCTCAAAAGGTAGTGGGGATCTCCTATTATTTATTAGTCTACTACTTCTTGACCCTTATTGACTTGGGCATCAGAGTATTTTTGTTTTGCAGGTCCTGAACTAGTCTTCTTGAAGGCGAGAAACCTGCTAGTAGGTATGAATTTTCACAAATTCATCATCAGTGCATTGAGCATGTACTCGTTGAAACAAAGATTTCATCGAGTTCTACAGATAGTAATACCTTCATATTAATTTGATGCGCGCAAAATATCTTGATGGAAACGATTTATATACAAACAAAATTCAATTTGGCACAATTGATTAGATAAGTGAAACCCTTATGCTTAATAATCTAATGTATAAATCTAATTCACAGATTTTTCCATGAATATATTTTATAGTTTTGTCAATTATTGATTTTCTCATTATTCGTATATACATATATGTGTGTGCGGATTTGTTAATTAAGTTAATCAGGTGCACATGTATTATTATCCTGCCATTAGCTGTTGATATGTATTCATAAATCATGTGATTAGATTGATCAAGGCATGACAAAATTGCAATGAATTGTTTCTACTTGTGGCATGTTGTTTGATGATTGAATTTATTCTGTTGCTCATGACTAATTAGTTATCTCTAACTGTATAAATAATGAGGGCAGAAATATATCAATTTGATATTTACTTTTCTTTGACTGGCAAATTGTTTTAATTGTATGTATAATCTTACATATCTAGCTAATCATTTTCATTCCTTCGGATTATAGAAATTTCGAATGAATTCCAGGGAAATCATACAAATATTGAGATAAGTAAAACCCCTTACTTTCTTCTATCGACATACTTTGGGCAGTATGATAAACAAATTCTCTTTTCAACCGGGACAACAACAACAAGCATAATTTTTGTGAGAAATCATTGATTATATCACCTGGGTTTAAGATCCATGGAAATCGTCGAACAATTTCATGGGAGTAAATTATGTCATGAAAGAGATAAAGGGAAGATAAAGCACAAAGATAAATGAAAAGGAAATATAACTCAATTTCAATGGATTCCTTTGTTCATGTCAACGATTCAATTCGGCAAAACACAAACAGTATCATGATCTAGAGCCGAGTTGAGGGATAAAGTTTTTAGCAGACAGGGAAGCCTTGGAGAAGCCAAAACTATCAGGGTGCCAAATTTTCATAGGCGTGGCTCTAATGCATTGATGAATGGAAATCAAAAAGCTTATCAAGAATCTAGACAATCTTATCATAACTTTTCCCCAGAAGGAAGAAACACAGACAAGTAAAATCTCTCCATGTGCATATTTTGTAGCCCCTCAATGTTTCGATAATCATAATTTTAAGTGCTATATGGCTTGGCTTGTTATACATATATGATACATTGATTATTATGTCCTACATGCTGAACTAATTGCTTAAAGTCTTATATATGATTAGCATTTCTTTAGTTATGTGAAATCCTTTCTTTGTTTAGCATTGTGAATCCGAAGTTAATAGAATCTGATACACATAACCTATAAGGAAGCGGAAAGTTCATCATGAAATCAACTATGAGAGAAGCGATTTAATTTGGTGTCAACACTAACTATCCCACCATAAAGAAGAAGGGCAAAGTAGTGTGATAAAGAACTCATCAAAATCTACCGATAGAGCTAAGTTATTTTTTTTTAATTTTAATTGTTACCAGGCAGAACTCCACGGTTAATTTTATTGGTCATAGTTTGTGTGCACCTATATTCCAATTTGGTTGCAATTTCTCAACATTATCATAGTACTCAGAATGTGAATAGTTAATTTGACGCTTAGCATATAATAGTAGTTATGCATTTTGCTATTGTGCCTTTATATGGCATGTTATAAAATGTGGATAGGTAATTAGGCACTATAATTCTTTATCATCGTCGCAAGTGGATGGACAAGAATAGCTAACTATATTCATCCTTTATCCTTCAATGCACATGTGCAACATACAATCATGGTCTATTCTATTATATGTTATGCCGATTGTATCTATATTTTATTCATGGATAAATTTTCATAATATTTTCCATGTTAATATTGTATGCCAGTGTAACCATACTGACGATTGTCTAGAAAGACAAAGTTAGTTACTATTTGGCAGAATCACGCCTGCTTTGCAAAAGCTACATCCATTCAGCATATGGGAAAGAGTTGATACAAAAGGATGAAAACCAAATGTCAACTAAATAGTCCAAAAGGCACCAAAATGTTAAACATAAGCAGTTGACTGAAAAAGAACCTACATGCAATGGGCCAAAAATAGACCTACATGCAGTCGCTACATGGTGCATATTAGGATATCATGATGGCTTGATGAGGGTACAAGTGTGTCAAAGTGATGAAAGAAACAAGAAAAGCTTAGATCTCTTGTAAGAATCGAACCTTGAAAAGGCTTTGAATTATAAAGCTGTTTTCCGGAGGGGGGGAGTCTAGAGCAAGAGATTGAAACATTTGGATTGAACAAATGCAATTCACCCAAATTGGAGTACCAGGTTTAGTCTCTAAATTTTTTTAAAATTTTCACATGCATTGGGAATTTCAGGTATGAGTTTCGATTATCAAATTAAATTTATGTATCTACCAAGTACACCATGCAAATTTTCTAAAAGTTATTATTACATGCCGAATCAACATGCTATAACTTGCATCTTGTTTGAGAATATATATGTCAAATTGTCACATGGGCTGCAGAGTTCAAAATACCTCAAAGGTCACAATGCAAGTCACATATAGATAATCATACTTTTGTTGCTCTTGTTTGAACTAATATGAAAATAAGCAATATGGTATAAGACTTATTTTACATATAATTCATTTATGATTCAACAAGTAGCAGACATCTTCATGATTGATGCACCCATTACATCTTGCATTTCACCATCGTAGAGAAAGCCATTTCCAGGAATTGGAGTGCACAAAACCTTCGAATAAATCATATAATTATAAGCAAAGATTGATTTATTTGACTTTACCAACGCTATCCGGTTGTGATGAAATTGTGGAAAAGAGTAGCTCTAGCAGAAGACATAAAGTACTATTTGGATGTAAAGATCCTAAAATGAGTAGCTCCAGAAGTACTATTAGAAATAAAAAGAGATGCCAAGATCTCTAAGGAAAAGGAGTAGCACTAAAATCAAATAGCATACCTGGTACAGTTGGATGAAATGAAAGACCATTGAAGAAGGGCAATATTACAAAAACTCTACAAACTTGAAAGGAAAAACCGATAGCAGGTTTCTAAAAGTAATGGGTCTATTCATATGAAGGGCCTTGGCCCGGTTCAAAACAGAGCAGTACAGAAAAGGTTAAAGCACAACAATGCTGGAAACCAAATCAAAATCTTAGAAGGAAAACTCGACAAGAAGTCAAGCATGAAGACTCAACATTCCTAAAAGTTTGTTTCAGGGAATACAATACATGCATAAATTAAATGTAGCAAAAAGTAAAGCAAGTAAATCAAAAACTTGGAATACACAGAGAAATATATTGATAAAAACCCCAGCTTAAAAAAGCTTAAGGGTACTCAAGTCGGACTGATGAACTGAAGAGAGTTTATAGCTATAAGCTAAACCATTTACATTCGGATACCGCACATCAACCTAAAGCCTAGCTTACCTCTACATCGGTCCTGAATGGGCTGTTCACAGTTAAAAATTCCATCTTCCTGGACTAAGGGTTACTGAACGGTATTCCGGACTCGGCAAACCAAGTGACAAAAATCTCAAAATTTGTTGATTGATTATATTCGGATGGTAATGGCATGTCAAGATTCGGAATATACCGGATCCTTAAAAGAGAACCACATTCGATCCAACAACACAGAGAGATAAGTAAATTGTTTAATTTTGTGTTCCCATTTAAACGAACTCAACAAATAAATGATCGAAATTCACTGTTCGTTTACCAATGCAGTTCTACCAGTTAAAGCCGAAAATTACATGCTGATTGCTATAAATCGGATTGCCACGACTGCTTTGGATTGAGAAAATTAAAAATCTCAAAGTTTAATTCTTTATCACATACCTATATCGTATCATGGAAATTATGCATGAGTGACTATTGGATATACAAATTATTCAATTATCATTGCTTCTATGTATGTACTGCAGGAACAGAAGCAAATCAATAACTAATTAATGTCCAACCCAATTTGGCCAGTATCAAGGGAGTTGGATGTTATTATGTCCGTAATTATGGGATCAACATATTTGGCAAATTATCACTACAATTGTGTGGCATATGATCTCTTATGAACATATGCGATTCAATTACCTCCAGGAATTAATTTTTCTTGTGAACAGTTTGATTAATTTTCATATATTTATCATGAAGGAACAATTGGTTTGCTTTTAATAAATCGTGGCCAGGTCCAGTCCAATCCAAATTTAAAAAGATAAAACCTTCGACTAGCATTGTCCTCATTCGGTAATTGGTGATCAACGATAAGCAAAGAATCTTATGCAAAGAGAAATCAATCTCTTCGATCGGATCTATCAATTACTGGCATCAATTAAAGGCTTGGTTAATTGTTTAGAATCTTAGTCTGCACCTACTTAGTCATCAGCTAAGTGATTCTCTACAAATTTTATATGAATTGATTATTACGGCATGTGCAATTTTTTCATATATATTTGCTATATGCACATAACAATTTAATTGTTTGCTTATATTTGTTCTATCCAGACTAAGGCTTATATTCGGCATAAATAAGACCGAATTATTGAATTATTGCATGTATTTTTCCTTAGGAAAAATTAACATTGTTTTCGGCCTTTTTTGGTCATTGGCTTTCATAGCAATAAATAAAGATTTTAAAGAACTATCAAGGACAAACGACAATGAAACCGTACCTAGATCCGGATCATGCTAGATCTGTGAAAGAGAGATAAAATTGTATTGAATGTTCTAGTACAAGGCCTAAGGCAGATTATTTCCAAACCTTGAGATAAGATCATACAACTATGGAATCGGTTCTGAAACTCTTTCCAAACTGGGTTGTGACTAAGGAATTTGGGCCTAACCACTAAGGGGGCGTTTGGTTTAAACTTGGGAATCGGAATTGGAATCGGAAAGGGAATGATACGGAATTGGAATCGGAATCACCATTTATCAATTTTGTTTGGTTAGTTCGGAATCGGAATCGAAATCAAATTTGCTGCGTTTTTTTTCTTTAGTAACAACCAAAATAGTAATAACTTTTTCAACATTTTTATTAAAAAATAAGCTTAAAATATAAAGTATTATTAAATTATATGATAATAATAATACTATATAATTATTATAGTATTTTTTTTATAAATTATATTAAACTATATTATATAATATTATGCATTATTTATGATTACAATAATTAATATACAATTATATATGTATGTATATTGGAAACGAGAGGTCTTACATTCCATTGAAGAATTTCGATTGAAAGAAAAAATATTTGGGGGTGTTAATAAAATCCAAATTGTATAAGTTGATGGTTGGAAAAAAAAAATATATATATATATATATATATATATATATATATATATATATATATATATATATATATATATATAAAAAGTGAGGATATTAAACAAAGAAAAATAGATAATGGTGGAATGAAGATGATTGATATGGGATAGTGGGGGAATGATTGATTTCCATAAATGGGGAAATCTCATTCCCATTACTTAGTGAAATTTATCTAAACAAACAATAAGAAAGGAAAATAACTATTTCCATTCCCATTCCATAGCATACTTTTAGTATACCAAACACTCCCTAAAAGAAGATCCGATCAAGGTATCAAGCTTAGATTATGTCAATATTCTATCAGGTTCAAAAGCAAGCACTACCGAAAGACATCCTCAGACATTCGAGTCAAACTACAACTAGTGCCTCCATCTAGATAAAGAAAGGTGTTGTAGACAAGAAAGATGCTCTTCATTTGGTCAACACATACCACATGTGGACCGAATCCCCTTTGGGCTTGCTCCAAAAATAATTAACTGTCAGCCTTAAAAGGCTTGAACCAGACCAAATGGGGGACTTCTGATGACATATTGGAAAATTCCTAGCAAGTGAAACATCTGGCTGAATATAGAGTGACGATAAAGTCTTAGATAGGCTGGATAGCAGGACCCTTTTGGCTGAATCAAGGACATTTAGATTCAATAAAGCCGATAAATCCGCTACTTGGTGAACTACAATTCTTCTAGAATAAAGGGACTATATCCTAATCAAAACATAATTCTTCCTTACTTGCCTATCAAGGCACTATACTACCCCAATTAGGAATCCTATTGGTTAGCAAGAATATCAATCCTCAAAAGCTAGGGGAGGACTCTTATATTATTTATTACTGTACTGTTTCTTGACCCTTACTGACTTCGGCGTAGGAGTATTTTTGTTTTGTTTTGCAAGTCCTAACTCAGTCTTCATCAAGGCGAGAAACCTCCTAATGGGTATGGATATATAGTGGCGAAACCAAGGAGGTGCTAACTAGGGCTGAATTTCCCCAGACCAATAACACGTAGTGGTTCTGCAAATTTTCAACCCCCTTACGAGCTGCAACAATGGAGGAAGAGAGGTTGAAGAAAACCTCTACCCACCCCTTCTTTTGTTTTCAATAAAAAATATCAAACACGTCGCTGTGTTGGGTACAAAAATGAAAATAGCAATAAACTTAATTTTTTGACTTCAGGAGATCTCTCACCACTCCGTTCCCTCTTTGTCTTTGAATTTATAATCCCAATGTATACATATTTCTTTTTTTATTTTACAATCTTAAAATACAATTTATTTGCAATTTTATACTTATTATTAACTGAAATGAAATGTATATGATATTAGTAATGATTTTCTAGAACTTAATATTATCATTCTCATTGTATTTTCTTAACTCAATTAATTTATAAATTACAAAATGCTGATAAGTGTTAAGAAGCCAAATCAGCTTTGTTAAGAGCAATTCAAGGAAAAACGAAAGAAGGCAAATCTTCTAACAAAATAATAGCATGGCTGGAAGTAGAACCCCATTTTGCTAGGCCATCAGCAACAGAATTTGCTTTGCGCCTTTCATGCACAAACACCGCTTTTCCAAGACCTTGAGCTAACAAAATAATATCTCCAACAATTGTACCCAAATAACCTTGAAGACTACCACCCCTTTTGTACAAACTAATTGCAACACGGTTATTTGAAGCCACTAATAATCTCCAGAAGCTCGCTTTGATAGGTATAATCAAACCTTAAGAATGCTTTTTGATTCAGCATGCAATGGAGACAAGCAGTCACCAATTCTATAGCTTCACGATAGAAGAACTTGTGTAACACAGTCACGCACCACCACTCCTGCACAACAATTTGAACACCCAACACTAATTGTTGCATCCACATTCAACCTGCCGAAATCAGAAGGTGGAGGAACCCAACTGAAATATGAGTTAGTATCAGTTAAAAGATTACTCTTTTCTTCAATCAAAACCACTCCCTTAGCCATTCTATTGGCCACTATCACTAATTTGTTCACACCTAAACTCCTTTCTCCATGAAATAATCGATTATGTTCCTAGCATAGAACCCAAATACAAGCACAAACAATTGCAAGATTGGATTTCAAGATACTAGAGAAAACATTAGTGAACCACTGCAACACATTGCACCCTGCCAATTTGTACACTTTACAGTGCAAACCAACAGCTTTTCACAACTCCTTCGCGAATCTACAATGCTTGAAATTATGCAGCAAACAATCCTCTCCATCACAAAAATCACATTCAGCTGCAAGAATTATTTTCTTTAATTTTAGGGAAAATTTGCACTGATGAATGTAAATGGTTGCACTCCACAGACAGTGAAGCAATTTAGGTTGAATGTTAATCTTCCAAAGCATAGTCAAGAAAGTATTAGGGCCTAACAAGGAAGACAATTGGGATGAAGGCAACTTATTAACACTAGAAGCATACTGATAAGTACTCTTCACACTATACTTTCCATTGTGAATCTCTAAAAAATTAAATCATGAGCAGCCTTTCTACTAAGAGGTAGCATGCGCACTACAACTTGATCAGCCTGGAAAAACACATGATTAATAATATTGTCATCCCAACTTCTATCCTAATGATTAATGAGATAATCAACCATGTTAGATAAAGGGGCTTCTTTAATCAACAAGGCCTAGAACACGGAACCCTAATAAACCACTTACTTCCCATAACTGAGGCTCTCTCCCCCGATCCAACTCTCCAGCAATAACCAGCTTCAATTATAAATTTTAACACCATGAGACTCCTCCAGATATAACTTGCACCCACCTAGATAACTGCATGGAACAAGTCACCACTGGGAAAACATTTTGCCCAAAAAGTTGAAGTACAAATTAAATTTGGACTTTTAATAAAGCGCCCAAGCTGTTTTGCTAGTATTGTTTAGTTAAAGATAAAAAATGACGAAAGCCAGGACCTCTATCCTTTTTTAATACCATAACTTATCCCAATTTTTCCAGTGAATGCTCGTACTATTTTCATTCGACCCCCATTAGAAACAAGCTTAAATTTGATGAATTTTCAAGAAGGAGATCAGAAGAAGGACGCAACTCATTTTGTGCTGTGGAATTGCATAAGCCACAGACTTGATAAGTACTTCTTTCCCTGCTTTTAAAAGACTTATTTCCTTCCAACCCTTAACTTTTTCTAGAAATCCTCTTCTTGGGAGATTTAAACACCTCTTTCTTTTATCGCCCAACAATAGCTTGAATCCCTAGATACTTCAGGTTGACCGACTTCATACACCCCTAACACGGTTTTAATGTTATCTTTGGATTCTTAAATCACTGCACTATTAAAGCTGATTTCTGATTTGGTATAAATCACCACATTCCCCAACACCAACTTGTAAATACGGAGAATGTTTTGAATCACCTGGCTCTCTTATAAATTTTCTCAAAAGAATATAATTGAATCATTACAAATGAGAAACTACTTGAGAAAATTGTTATATTCAAGCCATGTAAACTCCTACTAATCTCTGCTTTCCTAATCAAAGAAGAACGCCCTTCGACACACACTAAGAACAAATTGGTTGACATTGGGTTGCCACGACGAAGCCCTCTTTCAGGTTTTAGAAACCTTTTAGAACCCCGTTTATAAGAAAAGAAAAGGAAACAGGTCTTAAGTAACTCTAATCTCACTATGCTTTTGTGCTTGGAAGATTGATAAAAAATTTCTCAATAAAATTCCATTCGACTCTATCAAATAGCGTATTTTTTATAGAATAGATTAAATAAGCCACCCTTCTTTCCTTCCTTGTCAACTATCCTTGAGAAAGTCCCCTGGGGACACGCCTTACTCATATCAAGCTTCAAAGCATATTACCCTTACTCCTCAATCTATTTTGTTTCATTGAATGAAAAATTTCAAAAGTTGTTGAAGCATTATCAATGATCAATCTTCCATGCACAAAAGCACATTGAGTATGGTGAATAACATCATTCAGAACCAACTTCATCCTATTAGCTATAAATTTTTAAACCACTTTATGCTTAATATTGCATAAGCTAACAAGTCTAAGATCCTTCGTATCAGTAGGACATTTAATTTTAGGTATCAAAGTAAAAAGTATGTTTCATGCTTTTCGGCATTGCCCCTCATTGAGAACTGCCAGAATAACCTTCAACACATCATTCCCTACTGTATCCCTAAAAGTTTTGAAGAAAATCATAGAAATTCCATCTAGCGTTATTGCTTTGAAAGAATTAATCTACTTAAGAGAAACTCTGACCTCATCTTGCATGTAAGGCACAACTAAAAATCTACCCACTCTTGCGGAAGTAATCTATCAATACGTTCAGTTGGGAATGAGTCTGATCCTTTACCGTATTAGTTTCCTGCGAGGTTCTAACAGTTGTGGCAACTTCTTTATGCATTTCCCTACTATCTCCATCTTTAATTGCATTAATAATCTCTCCTCTAGCTGCCACTCCATTACAAATCTCCTCTTCTACTTGTCCCTTATCTCCACCCAATTTTACTTCACGTTCACTCAATCTTACCTTCCTTTTAAATTCAGCCCCAATTTATACTACTATGTCATTCGCATCTCCCTAACTTACTAGTTTAGTTTCTAATATTTAATTTGTGCTTATTTCACTATTGGACAAACAATTAAGGCTTCAATTTATGTGAGAAAAACTAATCATGTAAAGACACACTAAAACTAAACAAACTAGATCGAACCATCCTTGAAGTAAGATGCGATTCTAACAAATGAAACTAAACTATTAGAAACTATCAAGTTTTCTTTCCTCACACTTTAAGAAGCATTTACTCCCCTAATCATCAGGTGGCGACTCATAGGAGAAGTTTTGAGAAGCTGCAAAGTTATGCTTAAAGCGCTCTATACGTCGAGTAAGAGCCATTTTCTTTTGATGTTGGTAATCCGTTTGCTCTCATTTGCATATTGCTCCTCTCAATCAAATCTAATCATATAAGAACGGCTCTCTAGTCGACCCCCTCATTGGGTACTAAACTTGTTTCTCCTGGTTCATCTTCCATCGGCTCCCTCTCCTCATTACCTAAACTAGGATCAAAAAAAGAAAACCACAAAATAAATACTTTTTCACAATTATAATTTATAATTTGGATCCTATGCAAAAACTTGCTTGAAATATTCTGCGGAGGCTAAAAGGTATAGGCTTTGACTGCAGACTTACTAGCTTTGAAGTAATGAGCAACAGTGATAAAGGGTTGAAGTCAGAATTCTATAATAATTATACAACAAATGTATAGATTACCATAAACAGAATAAATAAACGAACTTGCAGTTTATATGCAGCGGAAACACGTTTATAGAATGGATATGATCTACACGAGAAACCAGATCGTTCTGGTTGCCTTTCCTACGAGTGTATGAATACACTGAGTACGGGCTATCTCCGTGAATTCTTCCGACGAACGAAGAAGTATATCGTGTTTTCTCTCTAGGGACGTTTTCCCCGGAACTAGAAAGGAATCTCTACGATTCTCCCATCGCCTGGAAATGGAGAAACTTCTTCTCTATTTGTAGTAAAAATCCGAACTTTCATCTCTATATAGGGTCAGACCAAATTACACATTTGGTCTCTATAATTTACATATAATTACAGTTTAGTCCTTGCCATTCAGAACTAACACTGGCCCCTTTCTTGAGCTGGGCCACAACTTCATCTACCTCAGAATACTTCGCCTTCATTTTTCTTTCCATAGCTGCCTCAATTTCTTGCAGCTTCTTTAAACTAGCCGAGGTATCACCACCATGCTGGGATGATTCAGCCTCTTTCTCCTTTATGGCCCCACTAGCGCCAGTTTCCCCGGCTTCCCTCACAACAGCTCGCATTTCCTCCTTCAGCATGTCACGAAAATCCTGAGATCTCAGGAAATCCTTCAGGGCATCAGTAAGACTCGGTGTTTGGTTGGCCATCTCAAATTCTTCGCCGGAATCACATTCACTTTCTATTTCTTCTGCTCTTTGTTCCCCAACAGCCCTCAGAGCCTAGATATTGTCCTAGGTCGATCCAGTTTACTCTGCTCGATATCATATGGGAAATGTTTAGGGACATGAGTGAATGGAATGGTGACATGAAGAGTGAGACACTGAAAGTGCTTATGATGAATGAATGAAATGATGTCCTGCGTGAAATGATGATAAGAATGATTTCTACTTATTATTCTATTTTCTTTTCCGGATGTTCCAAGACCACCCAATGCTATGCAAAAAGATCACGTGTGGACCGTCACACGGACAAAGGTTCGGCGCTTTTTGGGGCACCTAGTGAATTTTGTGAAATGGTCACATGTGTGCCGACACACAGACAGAGTTTCGACACTTTATGGGTCTATGAGATGACATGAAATGGTGGCATGGGGGCCATCCCACGGATAGAGTTCTGATGCTTTTGAGGCATGTGATATGAAATGATGTTATAAGAAAGTCACATGTAACAGGGACACGGAAAGAGGTTCGGTGTTCGGGCAACACCTTGCATGATTTGGTGATGTTATGAAATGTACTTATATGTGTACTAATCTGACACTCGGGAAGCGCCTTGAATGATGTAATAATGTTATGAAGTGATCCGATGTGGACCACGATGTCATATGATATTTATGATAAATGAGTATGGTGTCATGAAATGCCTCGTGTAAACCGTCACACGGAAATATACCTAGGACCATTGTGGTCTCTATTGAATGAGATGATTTGATGGAATGGCCGAATGCAATCCGGTGCATTGGCAGAACACGGGTAGTTTTGGGACTCCCGATATGTTATGAAATGAAATGATCATGATGGACACCCTTGGAATGTCCTTAATTTAAATGAGATGAGATGATATGAATGCTTATGTCACACAAAAATGCAAATGGCTGCACAAAACATGGTTAGGATGCACGAGATGATGTCATGTATGCTTTGTGAAAATATGTTAACACAGCAATATAATGTTATGGCTGCAAAAGAAATAGTTAGTATGAATGGCACACGGATGATTTGATGTATTCGCACATGAAAATAAAATGCAAATGGCTACACAAAAGATGTGAGTTAGTATCACACAAATGCCTTGCATGTATGGCATGTCATGTTCATGAAAATAGCGATGATGGTGTGTCATGAGGGGGCGAGAAACACATAGCACATGAAACGTATTCTTCCAACCTTATTCCCCCAAACATGGTCAGTCTCAAAAATTCTTACCGAGTCCTAGGCGGGTTCTCTTCGATCATACCCCGGGGATGATGAAGGTAAGATTTATAGCATTCACACAATTTATTTTGGTATCCTAAGGGAATCCAACTTAGGTTGTCTATATGAGTTCGGTCCAAGCCGGGGTTAAAATCAAGGCTCCCATAGCAAAATATACTCCTCACTTCTCCCCACTCAAGGGTCCGAACGAAGGGGTTTGTACGAGGCTATGAGTGGTGTTTCGTATCCATTCCCCTAAGACCAAGAGGAACATAGGTGACACTTCAACAATTCACTGGGCTAAAATGGGATACTTAACCTAATGCAAAAATGTCTAACTAAAGAATGCAAAATAAAATACCATACAAGAATCATCCACCTTATTTTGATTAGACATTTTTCAGGGCTTGTCAAATTCTTTTAAGTTTTTAAGAAAACTTTTTGTAAGAATTTCCCCAGCGGAGTCGCCATGGTGAGTGGACGACGTTTTCGACGGAAGCGGACTCTCTCGGAAGGGAGCCTCGATATCGGCCAACCCTCCCTCGCGTTGGGTTTTTATAATGAAATTCATTTTTGGAAAATTAATTATTTCATAAAAGAACCGAGACCTAAGTCTCGATAAATAGTGTAGGAGTCGCCACCCAGCTCAGCTCAACCGGGAAATTTCAGTGTAGCTGAACCGGACAAAAGGCCGCTATACTATCCAGAGATCTAAGTCCGGACAAGTCCCCTATTTCGTGTCTAATCAAAATAAAATTGGCCAATTTTCTTTGATGGTATTTTATAATTCTAGCATTTATTTTTATTAAATTAAAATATACAGCGTACACACAAGTCAAAATAAAACGATAGATAAATATCTTTTTACAACCCAATTGAATAAAAATAAAAACTCTTAACCTCACCTTACAAACGCCTAAAGTACACGATTATCTAAAAAAATACAATCGCCTAAAATACACAGATTAATCTATTAATTACGTCAAAAGTGAAAAATAAAAATAAATTAAAAGCTACAAAACAGATAGTTAGCACAATATATGAGTTCGGTCCAAGCCGGGGTTAAAATCAAGGCTCCCATAGCAAAATATACTCCTCACTTCTCCCCACTCAAGGGTCCGAACGAAGGGGTTTGTACGAGGCTATGAGTGGTGTTTCGTATCCATTCCCCTAAGACCAAGAGGAACATAGGTGACACTTCAACAATTCACTGGGCTAAAATGGGATACTTAACCTAATGCAAAAATGTCTAACTAAAGAATGCAAAATAAAATACCATACAAGAATCATCCACCTTATTTTGATTAGACATTTTTCAGGGCTTGTCAAATTCTTTTAAGTTTTTAAGAAAACTTTTTGTAAGAATTTCCCCAGCGGAGTCGCCACGGTGAGTGGACGACGTTTTCGACGGAAGCGGACTCTCTCGGAAGGGAGCCTCGATATCGGCCAACCCTCCCTCGCGTTGGGTTTTTATAATGAAATTCATTTTTGGAAAATTAATTATTTCATAAAAGAACCGAGACCTAAGTCTCGATAAATAGTGTAGGAGTCGCCACCCAGCTCAGCTCAACCGGGAAATTTCAGTGTAGCTGAACCGGACAAAAGGCCGCTATACTATCCAGAGATCTAAGTCCGGACAAGTCCCCTATTTCGTGTCTAATCAAAATAAAATTGGCCAATTTTCTTTGATGGTATTTTATAATTCTAGCATTTATTTTTATTAAATTAAAATATACAGCGTACACACAAGTCAAAATAAAACGATAGATAAATATCTTTTTACAACCCAATTGAATAAAAATAAAAACTCTTAACCTCACCTTACAAACGCCTAAAGTACACGATTATCTAAAAAAATACAATCGCCTAAAATACACAGATTAATCTATTAATTACGTCAAAAGTGAAAAATAAAAATAAATTAAAAGCTACAAAACAGACAGTTAGCACAATTTATAGCACACCACAAATAGGACTCAAGTAGAATAGAATGGGATTTCAAGGAGTTGGGGGACATGCAATTAGGGGATAACCAGGTCAGCTCGAATAGCCGGCCGATTAGACCTGGAAAACAATTTTGAAATATCCTTGTATTTTGTTTTGTGAGAAAATCATTTTTGAAAACATTTTCTTTTTCCAGTTTACTTTAATTTAACATGTGAGGTAGGTCGGTTTTCGGGAGATTCGGGTCTCCGTCGTTGCATTGTTCTAAATGCAATTATACTGAAAATTAAATCTAGGATCGTGAATGCACACAACAAATTCATTTTTGATGATTTTCTGATTTTTCTGAATTTTTATGATTTTTAAGAATTTTTGTGGGTTAAACTAGAAACTCTGGCCTTTGACGGAAGTTACAGTCGTGCGACTGTAATCCCTCCAACTGTAGAAAATCGATAAAATTTTATTCAAATAAAACTAAAAGCTACAGGAAATCAAAAACACTCGTATGTTTGTAATTACAATCGTACTACTGTTCTACAAGAACAGTCGTACAACTGTTCTTGATTTCCAGAAACGGAAAGCCCGAAAATTGGGTTTTTATGCATAAAAACATGTTGGGGATTTAATCGCACAAAACAAAATGCGCAGCGGAAAGAAAAGATTAATCCCCGCCAAGGATCCATGTATATTGCATTGAATTGGAAGGAAGGGTTAAAGAATTACCTCTTAAATTTTGCAGGATTGGATACAGGAACCAAAGCAGATTCCCTCTACAGTTGATCCACACAGAGCAATTGACTCACCGCGTGCTAGCGCCGGGATTGAAGAACAATTCTTCGAATGAGAAGGTGAAAAATTGATATTTTTCACTTTTTGCCAAAAGCATTTTTTCGGCTAATTTTGGAGATGGGGGGCTGCTGCTGTATATATATTTGTTCTAGGGTTTTTTTCTTTTATTATTAACTTATAATTGTAATTAAATACTATATTTAATTATAATTATAAATTAGCCCCCATAAGTTTTATTAATTCTCAATTAATATTAAACTTAGTCAATTCTCCATCATATACACATATGTATGTAAAATTAATTATATCTCCATATAATATAATTAGCATACTTTATGCTATATTAATCTTATTAATATTTACATACATACATACATATATATATATACACATATACGTAAATGTATATTATAATTAATTATATCACCATATAATATAATTATAATATACATATATATATATATAGCATACTTTATGCCATAAATATATTAATCTTATTAATATGTTCATGTGTATATACATATACATGTAAATATATATCTTTATATATATTTTAATTTCTCATCAATAATAAATCATTATCTCATAATGATTTATCCCCGAATTAAGTGAATCTCATTTTGCTCTTTGTGTGTGACCCCGTAGGATCATATAAATTGGCAATGAGGAAATTACCATAATGCCCTCATAAGTCATAAGCGGACTCTAGCAAGCCATTATGACTACCCAATTCATATGATTGGTATAATCCAATAAACCTACTTATAGAATGTGTCATATTCCCTTTTGTCTCTTGATATCATGATTAATTATAAGACATGGTACACTTGTCAATCTTATATAAATTAATCATATGCTTTCTCGATCTCAAAGCGGACTGTTTAAACAAATCAATTGATACTCTTATCAATTATTTGAGCACGGCCATGCATATAACAGTCTTACTTATCGAGGGGCCCAGTGATATCGCTCTCTTGTTAGAGAGGGACAAAATCCCATATCTGTCACTCACATCCCTAAGCATGAGTCATATTGTACCCAACCACAGCCTTTATAACTACTCTGTTACAAGCAGCGTTTGACTGCGTCAAAGCACAACATAAATTCATCCCGGAATCCATGGTGACCTCAGGTCAAAGGAATCAGCTAATGACACTACTATAATCAAGATCAGTTGTGACACATGACCATGAACTTGATCTCATAGTGGGTCTCCAGTAACATGTTCTCTAACATATTACCCGTGAGTATAATCTGTATCTGTATACACTATATTCATCTTATGAATATCCATTATCACTCACACTAGTCTTAGTTTGTTATTATTCCCATAATAACAATCGACTAGGGATATTTAGAATAACACGATTTATTCATGGATATTTATCATAAATGCTAACATACAAACATAAATGATAATATTAATCTACATTAGATTAATCTTAGAAGTCAAATTACATAATCCAATATTGGCCTTAGGGCACAATCTCCAACAATCTCCCACTTGCACTATGGCCAATCATACAAGTATCTTATACCCATTGACCTACATGACCTTCATGTATTCACTCGTGCAGGAGTCTTTGTCAGTGAATTATTAATTTTCGCTTCCGTTGCTACTTTACACATTTTCACTCTTTCTTTAGAGACAGCCTCTCTAAATTAGTGAAAGACGCCTAAGTATATGCTTGTGTCATACAGGGTTCTTACGCATTGAACTATTGTCCCTACAATAGTCTCACAGGATAAGCAATGCTTAGAACAAAACACAAAATTTTGATGAACTTCTTCATCCAAAATTTACATCATATGTGGCTATATACTTTGACTATTATTATAGATATTTAGCTATAACGTTTTATTTTGAACCTTTCAAAATCATAACATCTCTTTTAAGAGAATACGATATCTCGATTGATATTTTGCAACTAATTGCAATCAGTTGTATATGTGCAGTTAACATAAGCAAGCTTCTATTAAGTCTTTTTACATTGAACGCTTTCAATGCTTTGACTTAAGCCAAAACATTCTTTTAGATCTATCTCTATAGATTCCAATTTCAAGAACACAGGCAGTCATGCTTATAACATTAACCGAAATTACTTTCTTAGCCAAGATTTTACTTCTTGCAAGGTAAGAATGTTATTTCAAACAAGCAATATGTCATCCACATATAGCATTAGGAATACCGATATGCTCCCACTGATCCTTTTGAAACACAAGATTCATCATCCTTTTGATAAAATCAAACCATTTGATTTCTTTATCAAAACTATGACTCCAACTATTTGATGCATGTTTTGATTCTTATAAGAATCTTTGAAACTTGCATACGCTACTTAAATTCTTTGAATGCTCAAAACTTTGGGTTGTGTCACGTACACATCCTCAATCATGTTTTCACGTAGAAAACAGATTTTGATATCCATTTGCCATATTTTATAATCATATTATGCGGATATGGCAACAAGAACTCAATATGACTTGATCATGATTAATGATGAAGGAGGATTTCATCATAGTCCTACTATGAATTTGTTCGTATCCTCATAGTCACTACTATGAATTTGTTTATAACCCCTTTTGTCACTAGTCGTGCTTTATAAGTTTGAAGATCACCATCCATGTCGGTTTTCAATTTGAAAACTCATTTTTAACCATTGCATATACATCTTCTAAAAGATTTATCAAAGTCTATACTTTGATTGTCAGACATGGACTTATCTTCAACCTTTGTAGCATCAAGTCACTTATTAGATTCAAAATCTAACATTGCTTCTTCATAAAAGAAGACTTATTCCAATCTAGTAAAACTACATCATGATTTTGAGAAATCCATATCTCTCCTATTCATGTCGTATTCTACTAGACTTTCATTGGACTTGTGTAATTTCAACAATGATCATGAAACCATTTCCATGTTCCTCTTCAACGTTAATGTCACTTTGTGAATTACGAGTTTTGTAGGTGTACTTTACTCCCACTAACTCTTCTAGAAATTAACTCCCTCTTCAAGGGGAAACCATTTCTAGCTACAACTACTTTGTATCCCAAAGAAACACAGGAGTAACAACTCCTACTTTCCTTTTGAGTAATCCACAATACGACATTTAAATTTAGGTGCCAACTTATTCGAAATAAGCTTTACAGCGCTAAACTTATTCAATGAAACAACTTGGGTCTCTTACCCAACCATATCTCATATGTTGATTCATGAATTATTTTAGACGGAACAATATACACAGCTGCTTTAATGGCATATTTTCGAGAAAACGATGATCAACTTGACTTCATCATAGATTGAACTATATCTGTATAGAGTTCGACTACTCCCTTTTCGACACAACATACTTTGTGGCGTACTTGGAGGAGTCAATTGTGAGACAGTCCCACAACCCCTAAGATGATTGTCAAAATCTTGACTCAAATGTTCAGCACTTGGATCATATCTAAGTGACTTTACTATCTTGTCAAGATACTTCATACTTCATTTTACAAGCTTTTGAACATTTCAAAAGTTCCAAACTCGTGTTTCATTAGATACTCTTATCTAGTGAAAAGTTCCATGAAAGTAATGAAGTATTAGAACCTCCTTTAGCAGTTGATTTATAATTCATATACATCCACATGTATAATGCTTAATAAATCGATTGTTCTCTGATTACTTTTAGCAAAGAAAACCTTTTGTCATCTTTTACAATAGACAACATTCGCATGATTCAAGATGATTCATAATCTCATGAATCCAAAGGTCCATTCTCATGGAGTTTCGAAATGCAACTTTGCTTGTGTCTCTAAGACGACACTGCCAAAATGGGTTGGATCAAACTATTTGATTCGATCCTTACAGTATTTATGTTACAGATGGGCTCCACATATAAAGACAATTATGTAAATCTATATTTCATAATCATGTCTTTATAAAGTTTATAATTCACAATTATAAAATAAACAACATTTGTTTACTCAAGCCAACAAGCTCAATAGACAACAAGAGTTCGTAACTCACATGTAAAAGTTCATAACCTTTAACCAAAGTTCATAACTTTCATATAAAATTTCATAACTTTTATGAAAAGAGGTTTGTAACTTTTAACTTGAAGTTCACAACTTTCATGTAAAAGTTCAGAACCTTCGAGTAGCAACCTTTGCTTCTCTTGTCTATTCGCATTCTACCTTTCACCTTCATAAGGTTTCTATTCAAGTTGCGATTCATCATATTCTACTAATATGAGATCCACAACTGGTATCTAATACCTTTGATATAGAAACAAAAGTAGAATAGTTAATAAATACTTAAGGTAGCAGTCTTACTGCCTTTCATCTTCTCATAGATCTCCAAACAAAGTTTGCTATTTCCATTCTAATGAACGATTCAATCTAAAAATGGCAACATCCTTCTTTTGGAGATCTCTCTATGCCAACAGCTTTGGCCTTTAAAATACTTTCACCGAAACCCTTTCGGTATTTATACTTTTCGACCCTACTATTATCCTTTTCCTTTTGAACCATAAGCACACAATTCGAGGCGGGCTTATCCTTTATGGATAACTTAACATTCTTTTGCATCTTATGCAACTAATTCACAATTTTCTCCATGTCATTCAAATGATAGTTCATCACCAATGACTATCAAATAATGAATTCAAGATCACATCTTAATGCCTTTTGGATGCCAATGAGAAATTGTTGCCTCAAACACTTATCTTTTCTTGCTCACTAACTGATGGAACATTTCCATTTGTGATGTATCATATACCTCAAGTAAAACTTCCACGTGCGGAAGAATTGGTGGCAAGTGTAAGATAATAAATTTTAAACAGAGTCCCTTCGATGCTTCAAGTAAGCATCTTTTATACTCATGTTACAACTGCTAGTGGTTCATTGGGCAAAAGGATTATTGAGAACATATGATTCCTTTTGATTTGAGAACAATTCTCAAAGTTCAATAACAATCGAGATCATGGTAATAGCAATCATAACTATAATAAAGCGTGCAAAGATTTTTATTTAAATGCTCCCACTTAAATTATAAAACCCTTTAAAATATTTAAGTGGGTGAAGATCCAAAATCCATACTTAACCATAGCACTGCTTTGGCATGTCCCTATGATTAAATATAATTTCGGTAGGCATAGACTCAAAATCATGCTTTAAACCATTTAAACATATTTTGGATGTGCACTTCTTTGCCAATTGCATCATTATGCAACTCTTATAATTTATGAGATGTATGATATCATATATCATATTTAATTGTATGTTACTCATCTCATCTTTGCCTCGGGCTCAAACACCATTTTGATTAACCCTTTGTTAAACCAATTACAACACAATGAGAATCACCATTTCTCATATTATCGCTTCGCTAAGGTCACAACATGCGTACCCGCTTTGGCGTGGCTACCATGATGCGAACATAGTACTTGACTAGTGTTATACGTAATTGGGTGGCAAATATAAACTTCATAAGTTTATTTAGGGTTTGTTAAATCCTGTGATTTTAATTGTATCATATACAATTCATGGCATCAATATTAAACATACTCTTGTTAATACTAATTAGCATGGCATCCTATGTCATACATATGTTAAGCATGCAATCTAGCATGGCATCACATGGCATCTAAAAGAACAAAGCATGCATTTACATATATATATTAACATTTTGCATCACATGCAAAATAATTTCTAACATGCATCAATATTTATTAACATGGCATCTTATGGCATAAAATAAATACAACATGCATAAGACTCAAAACCGTGTTATGGTATGGTTTTATCTACCTTGATTTTCATAGGCCAATATGAAAATCAACAGGTCATATCCTAGGTGGTTGTAACCATCGTATGGTCACAGCACAGACGCACCCCTTGGATCCGTCTTCACGTCTTTGTTCCTTGGCACCATCTCTTGGATTTACATATTTTACAAAAATTGTATCCTATACAATTTTCTAGTAAAATAAAATTTACAAACAATAAATTGCATCCTATACAATTTATCTAGAAAAATAAATTTTACATATCATAAATTGCATCCTATACAATTTATCTAGTAAAATTAAAATTAAAATTTACATAAATACAAACGACTCGCAGGTCGTATTTATATAAAACCATAATAAATAAAATAAAGCATCCACGGGGTCCAAAACCATACCATAACACCATGCATAAAATTATCAACAATAATTTTATATCTAAAATATTTAGGGTTCAAAGTTGTAAAATACAATCACATTGTATTTAGAATTAATTAATATGGAAATATTCGTAAATATGCAGAAAACAATTTTCCACACTTAAAACGAAAAAGGGGTAAAACTGTCGGACAGTATGCTCGTCGGGCCGCGCACTGCAGTATCCAATACTGGGCGCAGCCCGACGGGCCGCGCAACACATTGCTGCGCAGCCCATGCTGCGCAGCCCATGCTGCGTAAGCAGCATGCTGCTTGCGCAGCAAGGGCAAATTGCAATTGCAATTTGCAATTGCAATTTGCCGCAAATGGTATTCTGGGCATTATGCCCAGAATACGAACAGTAACATTTATTTATTTATTTTTTTTTTTTTTTTTTTAATTAAATTGAATTGAAACAATTTCAATAAAAACCCATGAATCAAATTCATGATTCCAAAACCCCTTAAACATTCCAAATCATTAACATAAAATCATTCACAATGATTAATCAATAAAATCAAATTTTATTTTGTTATTCACAATAACATAGAACCCTAAATAAAACATACAAACCCCTAACAACAATTTTGATCCAATCAAAATATCAAATCCAATTCAACCAATATACAAGTGGCTCTGATACCACTGTTGGGGATTTAATCGCACAAAACAAAATGCGCAGCGGAAAGAAAAGATTAATCCCCGCCAAGGATCCATGTATATTGCATTGAATTGGAAGGAAGGGTTAAAGAATTACCTCTTAAATTTTGCAGGATTGGATACAGGAACCAAAGCAGATTCCCTCTACAGTTGATCCACACAGAGCAATTGACTCACCGCGTGCTAGCGCCGGGATTGAAGAACAATTCTTCGAATGAGAAGGTGAAAAATTGATATTTTTCACTTTTTGCCAAAAGCATTTTTTCGGCTAATTTTGGAGATGGGGGGCTGCTGCTGTATATATATTTGTTCTAGGGTTTTTTTCTTTTATTATTAACTTATAATTGTAATTAAATACTATATTTAATTATAATTATAAATTAGCCCCCATAAGTTTTATTAATTCTCAATTAATATTAAACTTAGTCAATTCTCCATCATATACACATATGTATGTAAAATTAATTATATCTCCATATAATATAATTAGCATACTTTATGCTATATTAATCTTATTAATATTTACATACATACATACATATATATATATACACATATACGTAAATGTATATTATAATTAATTATATCACCATATAATATAATTATAATATACATATATATATATATAGCATACTTTATGCCATAAATATATTAATCTTATTAATATGTTCATGTGTATATACATATACATGTAAATATATATCTTTATATATATTTTAATTTCTCATCAATAATAAATCATTATCTCATAATGATTTATCCCCGAATTAAGTGAATCTCATTTTGCTCTTTGTGTGTGACCCCGTAGGATCATATAAATTGGCAATGAGGAAATTACCATAATGCCCTCATAAGTCATAAGCGGACTCTAGCAAGCCATTATGACTACCCAATTCATATGATTGGTATAATCCAATAAACCTACTTATAGAATGTGTCATATTCCCTTTTGTCTCTTGATATCATGATTAATTATAAGACATGGTACACTTGTCAATCTTATATAAATTAATCATATGCTTTCTCGATCTCAAAGCGGACTGTTTAAACAAATCAATTGATACTCTTATCAATTATTTGAGCACGGCCATGCATATAACAGTCTTACTTATCGAGGGGCCCAGTGATATCGCTCTCTTGTTAGAGAGGGACAAAATCCCATATCTGTCACTCACATCCCTAAGCATGAGTCATATTGTACCCAACCACAGCCTTTATAACTACTCTGTTACAAGCAGCGTTTGACTGCGTCAAAGCACAACATAAATTCATCCCGGAATCCATAGTGACCTCAGGTCAAAGGAATCAGCTAATGACACTACTATAATCAAGATCAGTTGTGACACATGACCATGAACTTGATCTCATAGTGGGTCTCCAGTAACATGTTCTCTAACATATTACCCGTGAGTATAATCTGTATCTGTATACACTATATTCATCTTATGAATATCCATTATCACTCACACTAGTCTTAGTTTGTTATTATTCCCATAATAACAATCGACTAGGGATATTTAGAATAACACGATTTATTCATGGATATTTATCATAAATGCTAACATACAAACATAAATGATAATATTAATCTACATTAGATTAATCTTAGAAGTCAAATTACATAATCCAATATTGGCCTTAGGGCACAATCTCCAACAAAACACACCAAATCACCCAGAAAAAGCAATAAGATGAAGGTTTGAAGTATGTTTTCCTTTGTGGCGCTGTTCCACCATAGGATTGACCGCTGGAAACGCCCCAATCACCTCCAAATTGCTTCTTTTCCCTTTGAGCTAAGGTTCCAAACTCAAGTCCAAAATCTCCCAAAATGTCATGGATTCTGATTGGTTGAAGGTCTGAAATTGATTGAGTTTTAAGTGTCAAGTTATTAACCTATGATTTCCATCAAGTTTTAAACTTCAACACTTAAGAATCAAAAGAAAAGAGGAGGAAAAGATTGAGCTTTATGTTGGATTTTCTTTTCCTCTCCTTTTTCTCTTTTTTTCTCTATCAATTTCTCTCCCAATTTTCTGCCAAATTTTCAAGAGCCAAAAGTCTTTTCTTCTTCCTATCTTCTTCCCTTTTGTTCCTGCTTTCTTGCTGCAAAATCTGAGCATTAATTACTCTCCAATCATCTCCCATTTTTTTAATTCTTGAGGTATTGGCTGCTGCACCTGCTCTGCTAATACAGTCGTACGATTGTAATACAGCCCCACGATTGTAATTACAGTCGTGGCACTTTTTCTTTTTTTAAGTCTAGAAAATTCTGGCGCTTACAATTGCCCCTTGAAATTGAACTCCGTTATTAGTCACTGCATGATGAGGGATTCTGTTTCGGGAGATGATGCTCTTCTAGATGAACTTAACCATCTGCTTAGCTGTCAAATTGGAGAACGATTCTGCTTCTACCTTTTAAGAAATAGTCGACCGTAACCACTATGAATCTGTGCCCGTTAGAAGCTGCAGGATGGATTTTTCCAATCATATCAATCCCCCATGCCGAGAAAGGCCAAGGAGATGCTAGGTTCTGTAGTTCAAGTGGGGGCAGATGACTGATATCGGCATAGATTTGCACTCGTGACATCTTTTTACCTCTTTAACACAATCAGATTGCATTGTCATCTAGAAGTATCCCTGTCTCATTATTTTTCTAGCCATGGCAATCCCATTCATATGCAGCCCATAGGATCCAGCATGTACCCGCTGCATTACAGTTTCTGGTTCTCGTTCTGTCAAGCGTCTCAGAAGGGCCCCATTCGCAGTTCTCTTGTACAGCTTGTCTTCGAAGATTCTGAACCGGCTGGTTAATCTTCTTAATGACATCTTATCAGCAATGTTAGCCAATTCTGGATACTTTCCCTCTTTCACATACTGATAAATGTCAAAGAACTAGGGCTGAAATTGCTATGACTAAAGGCTGTATCTGTGTCTTCTCTGGATCTTTCAACATGGAAGACAGTGTTGCTAGTGCATCCGCCATTTTTTTTTCTTCTTTAAGAACATGTTTGAACTCGCACTGGTCGAATAACCCTCTCCTATACTGCAGCAGTTCTAAGTAGGGCCGTAAGGCTTCTTCTCTCAAATCCCAGTCACCTCGTGCCTGCCTAATCACCAAGAGCGAATCCCCAACAATCAAGACATTGTCTGCCCCTAGTGTTAGGAGGGCATCCATTCTGAATAATCATGCTTCATACTCTGCCCCATTATTGGTTATGGAGAAATCCAATCTCTTTGACAGTGGAATAATCTCGCCATTTGATGTTGCTATGACTACCCCAATTCCAACACCTTTTCTGTTTACGACACCATCGAAGCACATAACCCATCTCCTTACTTCCACTACAGCCAACTGTTCATCCGGGAACTCCAGATTTTCCATGCAGTCCGATTCTAGGAGCTGATTTGCTAGGAATTCTATCACAGCTCGCCCTTTGATGGTTTTTCTAATGATTTACTCAATGTCGAATTCTGACAGAAGTAGTAGCCACCTGGATAATTTTCCAACCAACACCGGTGCTTCGTACATGTATTTCATTAGATCCACTTTAGCCACGGCTTGTACCTTATATGACTGAAAGTAATGGCGTAGTTTCTTAGTCAGCCAGATCATTGCTACACATGTCTTTTCTACCAGTGTGTACTTGGTTTCATATTCTAACAGTTTTTTACTGAGATAATAAATGGGGTACTCCTTCTTACCATCCTGCTCCTGTGCTAGCATTGCCCCTACGGAGGAGTCTTCAACAGCCAAGTACTGTTGGGATTTTTCACCGGAAATCACCCGATAAAAGCGGAAGAACGCGGTGATTTCCTCAAATCCAGTCCCAGGAGCAATTGAAGTGGAAATTGAAAAACTTAAAATCAAATAGAAAGGGATTAAATTTCTTACCAGAAAAATCTCTTTTCGAGATGGATGATGACTGCAGAATTCAAAATAGAATTCCTCCACTCTCACGTACACGAACACTTGGCGAATGCAACCCGTGCTAGCGTCGGAAAAACAAAACAATGGAGAGGAGGAGCTAGGGAAATTTCGGCTAGGAGTCAATGTGCTAGGGGGTGGCCGAAATTTCTAACCCTAGGTATTTATACCTAGGGTTGCCCGAATTCCCTAAGGGGAATTCAGGCCCATCTTGGCTCCTCTCTATTCTGTGCGGGCTTCCATGTTTTAATTTAGGCCCAGTCTAATTTTAATTACTTTGGTTTAAATTAATTTCAAACCCAATTTTAATATATCCATGTATTTAATATATTACTCCAAGTAATATATTATTTACATCTAAATTAAAATTGGTTTGACAATTAATTTAATCCATCAAATTAAAATTAACTCTACACAAAATAAAATCATATGTAAACCCATACATATGAATATTTCCACCTAGGAAATAATTTCATAATTAATCCAATTAATTATGAAGAGCCAATAGAATATATTAATTTTATTATTATGACCAATCCAATTGATCCTTATAATATAATTAATATATACATGCTTCTCCCTCCACTGTGTATACTCCAAGTATACAAGTAATTCCTTAAGTCTGCATTCTACATCTAAATTAAAATTGGTTTGACGAGCTTGCTCTTGAAACATCTCGTTAAGAGTTGTTATCATAGCATAGGCTTGATGGTCCATAAACTGTTTTTGCAGTTCGGGGACCATGCACGCCAACATAAGGCACGTCACATCCCGGTTGTCCTTGACGTGCGCCTCGTATTCCGCCAGCTGTGCAGCCGTCGGATTACGTCCTTGAGGCGCAGCTGGCACAGGCCTTTCCAGCACATACTCTTTCGACTCTTGTCTTAGAACTATCCTCAAGTTCCTAGACCAGTCTAAAAAGTTAGGACCGGAAAGCTTGTCCTTTTCAAGAATTGATCGCAGTGATAAGGTATTTGTGTTTGCCATTTGGGTGTTTCTACACAGAAAAACATTTAGAGTGTTAATAAAGGGCTTTACTTTGTTGTTCCCATATGAAATTAATAATGAATCAAGTTATTAATTTAAACCGAGTTGTTGGGCTCATGGGCCGAGATCCATATTTCATTAAGATATAGCCAAACGAGGGTTTGGTACAACTATACCTTAATTATTTAGGTAGGAACGCCGTCCAATCCCAACCTAGGGACTCTCGGTTTGATGGGCTTGTTGGCACTTACCCATCTGTGCTTAGGGCCAGGAGAATCCTACTACCCATGCTAAGTCAAAACCTCCATCCAAGTGTTAGAGTATCCCATACTCTAACCCAATACAAAGTGACAATACTCCAGTGCATCCTGCGAGGGCATGGTCTACAACTGGCCTATTCCCACTTCGATTCGGTTTTGAATGAGGGAAGCACTTTTAAGCGACTTAGTAATTCCCGTTTGGTTATTAGATTCAATTATAACGGCTTAAATACATAAAGCGGGTGAATGGGCTATTTGTAACATCCATTCATACATGCAAATGAATATAAAATTGATTAAATAAAATTAAAATGGACTGCTATGGGCCTATATTACATCCTAATATTATTCTAGTAAACCTATACTAGAAACATATATTAGGCGGGCCTCCATCTTCTCCTTCTGGGTTTGCACCTCCAATTTGGGCTTGCACCTCCACTTGGGCTCACCACTCCTTGGGCTTCTTCTTTTACAAATTTTATAATATTTAATTTAAATAAAATAAAATTACATTAAAAGAAAACGACACGCAGGCCGTATTTACCCAAAAGAAAAACTACAACCCAACTCGTAAAAGGCCCAATAGCATCCAATCATACATTCATTCAACCATTCATATGCATCCAATACATACAATTCAAAAGCATGTCAAAATGCATGATTTAAGCCCATTTAAATTATGTGAAAGCCATTATTAGGAAATCGCCAATTTTGGCCCACGATGGTTCTAACCCTTAACGGGCTTTGGGCCTCCAGCCCAGGCAGTCCAACTGCTCCCACTGGAATTGGGAAACCACGGGTCCAATTTAGCCGTCCAAGTAATTGTGCCAAAATTACCCAAACCAATTTCCATTAACCATATTAATTTCCAAAACTAATATCACATGAACGAAATAAAATTCATCCAAGAAACCATGCGCATTTAAATTACATAAATTTAAACACACGAATTTTAAAACCAATTAAAATTTCAAAACTGGGCCCCGGACCCAAAATACCCGCAAAATCCAAAACACAGGGCCCGGCCCGCTGCAGCCGCCTGCAGCAGCCACTACCCAGCAGCAGCCCGCTGCTGCGACAGCTGCTGTCCAGCAACAGGCAGCGGCCGCTGCGCCTCCCGCCGCGTGTGGCGGCCGCCAGCAGCCCCGCCCCCGGGAGGCCGATTTTTTTTTTTTAATAAATCCAAAATTAAAAATAAAAATTCACCAATCATCATCCATAGCAAGTCACCAAGAATTACAATAATACAATAAAATAAAAACAACATAAACCAATATGCAATATTAATTTTCATTGTATCAAAACATATGAGAAAAATCATAAAACCCATACCATGAATCCCAAACAAAAACATCCAATTTCAAAACAGGGATTCAACCAAATTAATCAATTTCCACGGATCAAAAGCCTGCTCTGATACCACTGTTTGGATTTTTCACCGGAAATCACCCGATAAAAGCGGAAGAACGCGGTGATTTCCTCAAATCCAGTCCCAGGAGCAATTGAAGTGGAAATTGAAAAACTTAAAATCAAATAGAAAGGGATTAAATTTCTTACCAGAAAAATCTCTTTCTGAGATGGATGATGACTGCAGAATTCAAAATAGAATTCCTCCACTCTCACGTACACGAACGCTTGGCGAATGCAACCCGTGCTAGCGTCGGAAAAACAAAACAATGGAGAGGAGGAGCTAGGGAAATTTCGGCTAGGAGTCAATGTGCTAGGGGGTGGCCGAAATTTCTAACCCTAGGTATTTATACCTAGGGTTGGCCGAATTCCCTAAGGGGAATTCAGGCCCATCTTGGCTCCTCTCTATTCTGTGCGGGCTTTCATGTTTTAATTTAGGCCCAGTCTAATTTTAATTACTTTGGTTTAAATTAATTTCAAGCCCAATTTTAATATATCCATGTATTTAATATATTACTCCAAGTAATATATTATTTACATCTAAATTAAAATTGGTTTGACAATTAATTTAATCCATCAAATTAAAATTAACTCTACATAAAATAAAATCATATGTAAACCCATACATATGAATATTTCCACCTAGGAAATAATTTCATAATTAATCCAATTAATTATGAAGAGCCAATAGAATATATTAATTTTATTATTATGACCAATCCAATTGATCCTTATAATATAATTAATATATACATGCTTCTCCCTCCACTGTGTATACTCCAAGTATACAAGTAATTCCTTAAGTCTGCATTCTATCGTTCTATGTGTACGATCCTGTGGGCCCATCTTTATGTTGGCAGCGGGCCTTTGGCCCGCAGACTACAGTTGGGCTCTAGCAAGCCACTGCAGCCCCCAATTAAGATGGAGATGGCAGTCTAACTGATATCGTAACCCTGTAGTTTAAACTTGTACATCCCATGTCATTGATATCGGTGTCCAACACAGAGGCATGGATTGATCACCCTCTTTCGTGTCTGGATATTAACTTGATCCTGAATGTACTGATGCTCACAAACAAGTTCCAACTTGTTTGGGTGTGGCCACACTCTTATCAGTCACATTCATCAAGTGGCCAGTGATATCTTCTCAGTTGGTTACTGAGTGACAAATCCCTTCTGCATATCCATAGCATTACCATGTTCAGTGACATACCCGAAAGCACCCATACTTGGCACCCTATTACAGGCCCTTTAGGCGTACCCCTAAGTATGCGACTTCACATGTAACACCATCATATGGTCAGGTCAAAGGATCCATACAAGTACTACACGAGAATCCATTGTGATACCATACCATGTGGATTACTCGTTTAGTGGATCTATCCAGTACCATGCTCCCAGGCATGTACCCATTTACTTGGTTGACATCCCATGTCCAATGACCGGTAAGACACCGCCATACAACCAGGTTAATGATAGTCTGTTGTTCCATTCATTCCTATGACTGGAACAGACTACGGATCTATTTATGGTCATATCGTTTACCCTATCCATGGTCTTACTGCTAAGTGCATGACACTAGTCGTCATGGATATAGATATGTCCATTGGATACTTCATTTAATATATTGCACAAGATAGATATAATAAATGAATTGATGCCTTTATTAATGACACAAATGAGTACAACACATAAATCCAATAAATGTATAGTACAAATACAAGGACCAATGCCTCGGGACTAGGGCATTTCCAACAAGTACAAAATCAAAGGCTTTCCTGGAATAGGTGGGCTCAGGACTGGTGGGTTTACCAGGTAAGCTTTGATCTTGTCGAAAGCCAATTGACACCTGTCATCCCATACAATCAGCTGATCTTTTCTTAATAGCTTAAAGATCAGCTCACACACTAAAGTTAACCGCGCTATGAAACGGCTGATATATTGCAAAAAGCCCAAGAATGATCAGACCTCCTTTTTTGTTTTAGGAGCTGGCATATCTCGGATGGCTTTGATTTTTTCTGGGTCCATCTCTATTCCTCTCTGACTGACCACATGACCCAGTAGCTTACCTAATGTAACCCCAAATATGCACTTCTTGGGATTAAGTCGCAGGTTGTATTCCTTGATGGGTGTAAAAAATCTATCTAGGATAGCAGGGTGCTCTTCCCGGGTTATTGATTTAACAAGCATGTCATCGACATATACCTCCACTTCTTTATGAATCATTTCATGCAGCAATGTTGTGACAGCCCTCTGGTAGGTGGCTCTAGCATTTTTCAACCCGAAGGGCATTACCCTGTAGCAGAAGGTGCCCCATTCTATGATGAAGGATGTTTTCACCTTGTCGATCACATCCATCAAGATCTTGTTATATCCCAAAAATCCATCCATAAAAGAGTACATTGCTACCTTGGCTGCACTGTCTATTAAAACATCAATGTGAGGCAAGGGGAAATTATCTTTTGGGCAGGCTTTGTTCAAGTCCCTATAGTCAACACACACTCTGAGCCTTCCATCTTTCTTAGGCACTGGCACAATGTTGGCTAACCATTTTGTGTATTCTACCACCTCGAGGAACTTTGCTTCAATCTGCTTAGCCACCTCTTCCTTCACTAATGCAGCCCACTCTGGTCTTAGCCATCTCAACTTCTGCTTTACTAGTCTAAATCTGGGATCTGTTGGAATGTTGTGAACTGCTATTTCTACGTTAACCCCTGGCATGTCATCGTATGACCAAGAAAAGGCCTTAACATGTTGTTGTAGTATTCTTATCAATTCTCTCTCTTCTTTGGATTTTAGTTCATATGAAATGAATACCATTTTGGGATTTTCATCTGTACTTATGTTAATTTCATGCAATGCAGTGTCATGAATGCTAAATATGCTTGATGGTGATTCAAATGCATGCACAGAATTATCATGATAGACATCACACAAGTAAGCAAACTGGGATTTCATTGCATTAAACTAGGACTTTAGGATAAACATCCACAGGCGGATGGCCTTGAATTCCTTAGCATCCTCACTCAGCTCTAGGATGTTGTCCAGGTCAGCAGCAACTTCAGACTCCTGTTTAACAGGAAGAGCAGTCTTCTCAATCTCAGCCACCTGTGCCTTGGCTTTCATCATGATACTTGCTATCTCAGCAACCACAGAATCCAGGCTTGCCTTGGTCATCAGCTCCTTAGTGGATCCGTCCCCAGATTTTTCAAATGCTTTGCCTTAGGCAGTAGCCAGTGCCTCTGAAGTTGCTTTCACAGATTCATCACAGACTTTTTCTTCAACTTTCTCCTTGGCCACTTCTACTGCTTCTGCCATTACTTCAAATGGTTTCTCCTAGGGGATGACAGGCTCAACAACTGCCTCCTCCACTATCACTGGTGCAACTGGCTCCTCTTGGCTTTTTTTAAAGTCCACAACATCGGAAAATATGTCAAAGCCTGGGAGTTCGATGCTCCCAACCTTCACTGGTTTAGCTTGCCCTTTGTACAGTTGTTCGCCAGCCTTAATGAATGGCTTCATCATAGGCTTGCCATTCTTTCCTCTTTTTAGGTTTTTCTTCTTAGATGCCTCTGCTGTGTAGCCTGAGCCAAACTACCTCAGGTTTCTAGAATCAATGTTAAATTCGGGCACCCCCTGTAGATTGGCACCGAGTCCCATACCTGGAACAAAATCATGCCTACAAAGGTATTTAGGCATCCATTCTGGCATATAATTCTCATATATGACCATTGGAACATCTGGTCTCCTTCTCGCTAACCATGGCAACTTGGAAACCACCGAATGGTATGGTCTCCTCACTAACCGCGGCAATCACGGACTGAGAATCTGCCTCGACCGTCACAACCTCACTGCCTACTGAAAACTTGATCTTCTGGTGCAAGGTTGAAGGGACACCCCCCAACAGGTGGAACCATGGCCTCCCCAACAGCAAGGAGAAGGTGACTGCAATGTCAATCACAGTAAAGGTGACCGTCAACTTGACCGGTCCCACTTCCACTTCGGCTTCAAAAGTCCCAATTATAGTCCTTTTGGAATCATCATAGCCCTTATCACAGTGGAGGACTTTTTCAGACTGTCTTCACTCAGACCCAGGAATGGCAGCATCTTCAGTGGACATATATTCAAGGCAGATCCATCGTCTACCTTAAATCAAAACATAACTCGGTCCAGGAGGTTAACCTTGACATACAGAGCTTTGTTGCGAGCTCTCACCTCGTGTGGCAAATCTTTTTCGAAAAATATAATCTCAGGTGACCCTATATGAATCTTGTCTAGGAAGCAACACATGACCTCTGGAGATGCCAGTGGAGAAACTTCGATTTCAGATAGCTTTTTTACCAGCGCTGCCCTATGTTCTTTGGAAGTTAGCAACAAATGCCACAAACTGGCTTGTGCTGGGGTCTTTTTCAATTGTGAAATAACCAGGTCCTCTTTTTCCATTTCCTTAGGTGCTGACATACTACCCGACCCGGTCACTGGAGCCTTATCACTCTGTTGAACCACTGGCTGATAGACTCGGCCACTCCTGGTTACATTCTGGACTTCAGAAACTTTTGTCTCCACAACTGGTGGCTTGACTGTCTCATTATAGCCATATTCTTCGCATTCATCTTCCGAATCCAGATCATCCAGACTTATAAGTTTCAGTTCCTTCTGCTCTATCGACTTCTCACAATCAAACTTTGCCCCAGCTCCATTAGCCACTACAGACTGTACGGTGGGATTTACCTGTAGGAGTTGTGCAAAAATGAAGTTGTCTAGCAGGCCCGACTGCACCATATTAACCTGCCTTTCAAATACTGGCAAATGATAGTCTTAGTACTGGGCTTGGCGGGCTTCTACAATTTCCCTTCATTAATCAACTTCTGTATGGCGTCCTTCAACCTGTGATAGTTGTTGGTTCTATGTCTCACCATGACATGGTAGGTACAGAAGTTGTCTTTATCTTCCTTCGCTGGTTTCTCAAAAGCCTGAGAGAGCTTAACAAACTGCCATTCCTGCACTTGGCAAAGATCTTAGCCAAGGAGAAAGCCCACGAAGATATACCTTGGCCTTCTGAATTTCTGCTTTGGTTTCCCCGCTGCTGAGACACAACAGCTACCTCTGCTTGCTTGGTCTCTAAAATCCATTAACTTTTACTTGCAGAACCAGACCCACACCCACTACTTGATCCAGTCGCAGCAGTTGACCGATACCCTGAACTGTACCCAGAGCCTCCACTGCCTCTTTGGTTTACTGCCCTTTCTTCTTCATCTCTCTCAATTTTCATTGCCATGCTATATACTTCACTGAGCTCACTGAAAGAATGGAATTTCATGTTGTTTCAGAAGATGTCCCTACTCCCTTCAATCAACTTTTGAATCAGTACATCCTCGTCAAGGTGGTTCTTCAGCAGAATCATGTTGTTCATCCATTTCTGATAGTATGCATCAAAGGATTCATTGGGCTTCTGCTTAACCCTCTCCAGCATACAGCTTCACCTGAATCTTAGTATTGAAGCTGTAGTGTTTGACGAAAGCCACTGATAAGGCTTCCCAGTCAGATTGCACATCTTCTGCCACAGAGTTGTACCAATTCAGGGCTCCCCCTTCCAGTGTGGTCGGGAAGAAGTTAACCAGCTGCTGTTTAGTGGCGCCCGTTATCAGCATTATCCGGGCATATAGATTCACATGAGCTTTTGGGGAGCCAATCCCCTTGTATGAAGGAACCTTCAGCACTTGGAACCCAACAGGAAAGGTTTCAATGCCCTTATTGACCATAGCATCGACATTTACACCTCTCTTGGAGCCCAGACTAATGTTGGCCCCCTTCTTCAGCTCTGCGACTACTTCGTCCAACTCAGAGTATTTCGCCTTCATTTTCCTTTCCATGGCTACCTCCATCTCTTGCAGCTTCTCCACACTGGCTGAGACATCAGCCCCAAATTGAGAGGACTCGTCCACCTTTTCCTTTCCGGGTCTACTAGTCCCAGTTTCCCCAGTTTCCCTTACAACAGCCCACATCTCTTCTTTTAGCATGTCATGGAAATCCTGGGATCTCAGGAAATCCTTCAAGGCATTAGCAAGACTTGGTGTTTGATTAGCCATTTCCACTTCCTCTCCGGAATCAGAATCACTGTCAGTTTCTACTCTTCTCTGCTCCCCAACAGCCCTCAAAGCCTGAGACCTTGTCCATGGTCGATCCAGCTTACTCTGTGAACTATCTTTATGGAGCTATAGCCTTTTCTAGTCTCACTTGTGTATGGTCCTACATCATAAGTGGAAAGTTAGGGCTGGCAAATGAATGATGTGGTACCATGGAGAATGATGCTTGGATAATGCTATGTGAAAGGAGATTGACATGAGAATGAATTTTGTGTTCGATTTCTTTTATTTGGGATGTCCCAAGAGTGCCCAATGCTATGCAAAATAATGCAAAAATGTCTCATGGGAGCCACCGCATGGACAGAGGTTCGGCTCCTTCGGGGCACCTAATGAATTGTCGTGAGATGGTCACATGTGTACCGGCACATGGGCGGAGTTTCAACGCTTTGTAGGTCGATGTCATGAAGTGAAATGGTCATATGGGGACCATCCCACAGACAGAGTTCTGATGCTTTTGAGGCATGTGATATGAGATGGCGTTACAGAAAAGTTGCGTGTAACCGGGAACACGGGCAGAGGTTCAGCATTCATGGAACACCTTGCATGATGTTGATAATGTTATGAAAATGCCCCTATATGTGTACTAATGTGGTACTCAGGGAGCACCTCTAATGATTTTATAATGTTATGAAATGGTATGATGTGAACCATAATATGCAAACAGGATTTCGGCATCACCAGGATGCCTATGATGAATGCGTGTGATGACATGTGATGACATCGTGTGAACTGTCACACAAAAATAAATCTAGGACCATTATGGTCTTCTATTGAATGATATGATATTTGTGAAATGGCCAGGTGCAATCCGGTGCATGGCGGAACATGGGTAGTTTTGGGATACCCGATATGTTATGAAATGAAATGGCCTTGAGGAACACACTTAGAACATCCTTTTATTAGGTGGGATGAAATAACATGAATGTGTATGTACATGAATATGCAAGTGGCTGCACGAAAAATGTGGTTAAAATGCATCACACACGGAATGATGTCGTGTATGTTTCATGGAAATGATGCAAGCAAGATGTGAATGACATACAAAAAAATGTCGTGGCTGCATGAAAATGTGATTAGCGTCACGCATATGTCTGTGTTCGAAAGTGGCTGCATAAAGATGTGGTTAGAATAGCACAAGAATGAATGACTATGCATGTTGATGCTTCGTGAAATGTCAAATAGAAAAACCATAGAACAAACATTAGCACACACAAAAATATGCGCTCCCTTCTGACCTTATTTCTCCTTTCGATTGGTCTTGCATTCTTCCTAAGTGTTGGGCCTTTTTGGCATCAACGGGGGATACCAAAGGCGCACACTCAATGATCATTTTGAATTTTAAGTTTTGGTAATCCCAGGAGAAGTTGCTAAGTCATTCCATGTGGGCCAAAGTCAAAACTAAGGATCGTACAGGTTCCCATAGCAAATATACACTTCCCCACCGTAGAACACCATGTAAGGTCATGCGGTGCTATGAATGGTTTACCCCGTCAGGTGTCTCCAATCCTGGTGGAAGAGGTAGTCCACCTTCTTGGGCAAAGTGGGGCTGATTAGTGTGTTGGAGAGATTAAGAAGAAGAAAATATCATGATATGCGAGGTGCAAACGAATATGGTAATATAAACCAGTGAAGTGACTGCAAGCGAGGTTTTATTTCGGTAGTGTCCTAAGTTCCTTAAGTCTTTGTGAAAACTTTTTAAGAAACCATTATCCCGAGCAGAGTTGCCACTGTTAGCGGATGACCTTTTTACAAAGAAAAGAAAGAAAAGTGGAATGCGGCGAAGCGAACCGGGGAAAACATTTTTGTCCATTTCAATTTCTGTTTGGAAAAAAATGGGTTTTGATTATCTTGGAAAAAATCATGGATTTGATTTGGTTTGAAAATTCCTTTGTAGAAAACATTTTCCTGTTTTAACTTAAAGACCTCAAAACTTAAATCCCAAGATCAGCGACAGAGTCGCCACCCGGATCAGCTCATCCGGAGAATTCCGGTACATCTCCCTACCGAGGACAGACTACTATACCTAATCCAGAGATTTAGGTTTTGGGCAAGTGACTTACTTTAATCTCTAGCTTCCTTTCACTTTACAGTTTATATTACCATATTTAATTTGCTTTACTATCTTTCTCTAACCCCAATTTGTTTATTTATTTCAGCCGGTGCTAAAGCAAAATGCAGAAAATAAATTGTAGAAAAATAAAACATACATCCAAAATATACAAGAAAATAGTAGAGGCTGATTATACAATCCAATCGAATAAAAATGGAAAACTCTCATCCTCACTTTACAATCGCCTAAGTACACGAGGATCTAAAAATTACAACCGCCTAGAATACACGGGATAATCTATTAATTACAGCGAAAATAAAATAAAAAGAAAAGCTGTAAAACAGACGGTTAGCACAATTTATATTGCACACACAAATAGGACTCAAATAGGATAGAATTGGGAATTTAGGAAACGGAGGCATGCATTTAGGGGGTAACCGGGTCGACCAGACCGGTCGAACCGGTTAGACCTGGAAAACGGTTTTGAAATGCTCTGTAATTTTTGTGCTGGAAAATCATTTTTTTTTAGAAAACAATTGGCTCGGTTACATGCAAATTTCCATTTTTTTGTGGGTCTATTATTCCGGAATCTAGGGTTCCGTTCGTGCGGGGTTCCTAAATTCAACATCTATCTAGGGTCCAAAATGCAATAAACACACCAAAAAAATTTGTGAAAATATCGTTTTGCTCGTTTTCAATATTTTCTGGGAATTTATAGGATTCGGGGGTCTGCTAATGCTGAACTAAACTCAGAAAATAAAACCCTGGGAAAACCGAAAACCCGAATATCCGTACACGCGGAAATCCAAAAACCAAAATTTTAAAACATACGGATGAATTTGGGCCGAAATTGATCACAACGGAGTGCACAAAATGGAAAATGGACTATTTTCGGCCGATCGGGACAATTCGAAAATCTATCTCTACAGAATAGAGCCGGTCTATTCGGGAAAGTCCAGTTCTGAAATTTGCAAAAATGAAGAAAACGCATAGAAAAGACAATGCAAATAAGTTTAAGGCCTCTCAGATACCTTGATGTTGTTTCAATGCTTTGAACGTCAAGAAACGGATTGAAAGCTTGGAATTTGTCCTGTAAGCTCAATCGGCTAAAAACCGAAATTCGATCCGAAACAACTGGAAATGAATCTGAGATGATCCCAAACCAATATGCAAAGGTTGTAGAACTTGTTCTTGATGTTTTAGGATTAGTTTTAAGTCTTAGCCTTTGTGTTTTTGGGCTCTCCTTTAGCTTAGAATGTCTCAGTCTCTATCTCTCTTTTTCTCTTTGTCTCTCCATTTCTCTGTTTGATTTTTCAAGTCTTTCTTTTCAGCCCAAGACTCAACCTCCTTTGATTTGATTTTTTCTTTTCTTTTTATACTTTCCTCTCCTCAACATTTCGAACATTAAATGGCTGCCTGACTTTCTGATTTTACCCCATTTCTCTTCTGCGAAGCCAAGTTGCTCTGTTTTGCCTAGCAACTTGGTTCAACCACTAGAGCCGAGGCAAAATTTCAAAAATCGGACTCGCACCCTAAACCCTAGAAACCACTCAGGATACCTTTTCGAGGATTTTTGATCGCGGATAGCTTGGTTTATAGGACATTTGAGACACTCCGCGTGACATTCCGGTCGTTTTCAAGTCCAATTCAAGTCCATTCGTTCCATAGGTAATATAGGAATTCTCATTATAGAGGTCGGGAAAACCTGGCACTTACAGGTTGCTTAAGCAAGACTAGAAAGTCTTATCACAAACTGAGAAGTCATCCTTTAATATCTCCATAGTCTTCTTTACCATATCATTATAGATGGACATCATCAACCTTTAGAAAGTTTCTGGAGCATTATAGAAAGCAAAACACATCCTCCAGTTTGCATCGGTACCATAAGGGCATGTGAAAGTTTTCTTCTTTTGATTTTTAAGATGGATTGCAATTCGATTGTAGCCTAAATAACCATCAAGAAAGAAGTAAAATGCATATCCTAAGAGTCTTTCGAGCATTTGATCAATGAATGGTAAAGGAAAATGATCTTTTCTAGTTGCATCATTGAGCTTGCAATAGTCAATACAAACCCTCCATCGATGATTGTGAGAGTGGGAATGAGTTCATTATTTTCATTTTGGATCATAGTCATCCCTCCTTTCTTCAAAAGTACCTGAATAGAGCTTGTCTAGATGCTATTTGAGATTGGGTAGATTATTCATGCATTAAGTAGCTTGACTACTTCCTTCTTTACATACTCCTTCGTGTTAGGATTCAACCTTCTTCAAGGTTGCGTAACTGGTTTGTGATCTTCTTCCATCATGATGTGATGTACACATGTAGAAGGATTGATCCCTTTGATGGTTGAGATTGTCCATGCCATGGCCTCTTTATTTTTCCTAAGAACGGTCAAGAGTTGCATTTTTTTTGTTCTTGGTTCAATTTACAAGAGATAATTATAGGGTGGTTACTTGGTGGGTCTAGGTAAGCATATTCAAGGTGCGGTGGTAATGGTTTGAGTTCAAGTGTGGGAGGTTATTCAAGTGATGTTTTGAGAGGTATTGAGGGTACATGGTCTAAGGGTTCCATAGGCTATCTGAAAGCTACTTGGTAACATGCATCTTCTTAGATTTCCTCTTCTACTTCTTCTTTATCATAATCATTATTATCTACCCTGCATGAAATTTAAGCTTTCATTAGTAGAATCAATGAAATAACAAGAATCATCGCTCGAAGGTGGATACTTCATATTCATTCATATCGAAGACTACTTCTTCATCATGAACTTTCAAAATGAGTTTTTCATTATGCACATCAATAATAGCTCGACAAGTAGCAAGAAAAGGCCTTCCTAGAATAATTTGCACATGTAAATCCTCATCCATATCCATAACAATGAAATAAAAAGGTAATATGAACTTGCCTACTTTCACTAAAACATCCTCAACAATGCCTCTAGGGTATATTATCGAATGATCAACAAGCTGAAGTGATACCTTAGTGGGTTAAGGTTCTTGTAAACCTAATTGCTTGTAAATATAATATGTCATAAGATCGATGCTAGCACCAAATCACATAATGCATTATCAATATTTAGATTGCATGTAGAAAAAGGAATTGAGAAACTCCTTGGGTCTTTTAGATTCTGAGGCAGAGGTTGCTTGCATCGTAGAATGGATGAGCAGTCTCAGTTGAGTTGCAACATAGATACATTTTCAAGTTTCTTTTTATTTTCCAAGATTCCTTTCAAGAACTTCAAATACATAGGCGTTTGAGCGAGTGCCTCTACAAAAGGTATGTTAATGTGAAGCTTTTTAAATACTTTAAGAAATTTGTCGAATTGCTTCACCATCTCATGTTTTTTTTCCCTTTGAGGAAAAGGTATTCTGGGTTGGTATACCAGAAGAGATTGTTCTTCTAGAATAGAAGATTACATATAATCAAGTGGTGTTGGTGTGGTAGCAGATTCAGATTATGCTTGATCTTGCTGAGTATGGTTTGATTTCCTGTAGGCTGAGCTTGTGGCTTTTGTTCTCCTGCAACTATTTACAATGTTAGGTACATCCAGGGTCTTACCATGGAAAATAAAAGAGAGAAAGACTTACTTGTAGCAGCAGAAGCAATGATTTTGCACTCAAATCCAGCCTAAGAACTCATTCAGATTGGAATAAACAAACTCAACTAGAAAGCAATTTAAATTTTACTCAGATTTTCAAGCTTCTTATGCAAATTTCCAAGCAGGAAATCTCCATCTTCACACACGCAGGCCTCAAACGATAGAATGAGCATGCTAGCACTAGACTGAGAGCAAGAAAGTGGCTAAACCCCAAAGACTAGTTTTGGCCAAATTTCACAGGGAGTGGGAAGGAGAAGCAGCGTTTTCTGGTCTACTTTTCTAGTAGGCTTAGAGAATTAAATTAATAATTTGCTTTTCATACCCTAGGTTAGTTAGTTTTTAATTTAATTAAACTTTATTCTAAAGTCTTAATTAAATTATAAACTCATAAACCTTATGATATAAAATTGATGCACCCTTAAATTAATTTATACTAAAATCCAATTTTGGCATAATTATATTTTAGCCTTAATTTATTTCTTACACTATGCAATTAAATAATTAACCTAAATATAATTAATTCTCTATAACGTCAAAATCCAACTTTGACAAATTATATTCTAATTAAATTATTTATTGTATCATACAATAATTAATTTGGCATAAATACAATTTCAATCCCATAAATGTCAAAATCCAATTTTGACTAGTCATATTTTAATTAATTTATTTGTTGCACAATGCAATAATTAAATTAATATAAATATGATAATAGCTCCTTTAATTAAATACATAACCAATATATATCTAGGTCCTAAGCATCTGATCTTGATCCTATGCATGCGACCCCGTAGGTTTATCTTTATGTTGGCAGTGGACCCCAAACCTTTGGGCCCACTGACTATAGGTGGATTCTAGCAAACCATTATAGCCCCCAATTAAGATGAATATATCTTTTGAATATAAATATCTTGTAACCTTTTTCTTATACATCCTATACCCTTTTGATATCTCTATACTGCTACAACCATGACAAAGTCGTCCCCTATGGCTGCAAGTACATTTCTTGATACCGAGTAGACTAAAGAACATCAATCATTTAATCACCCAGTGATTAAGTATTGGGCTTAGCCAAGCACTTCTTAATCTCACTCATCAAGTGGCTGGTGATATCATGATCTTATTTAAGAGATTGGTATTTCCCTTCACCTTGCTCATGATCCTTAGGTATTCACTGACATACGCAATCATACCCATACTTGGCACTCTCTTACGAGCCCGTTAGGCGTATGTCAAAGTATGAGAGATCATCCATAAGTCCATAGCAATATCAGGTCTAAAGATCAAGCACAAGTGCTACTAGAGTTTCACTTGTCTTATAGGGGTCAAGTGAAATACTCTGAGTGGATCGATCCAGTACCATGTAACCAAATACATACCCATCTCTTTGATTGGCAATCCATGTCCAATGGTCGGTAGTACACCACCATACAATCAAAAATCATGCTAGTCTTTAGTTAGTATTATTCCCATGATATAACAGACTACGGATGTTTATAGTTAAGTGTTAACCCTACTCTCAGTCTTACTTGCTAGGAGATGCTCCTAACAAACCGGAGTATGACTTAACTAATAGATAATTTATAACTATTAATTGCACAAGAAATTAATAAAATAGATTAATGTCTTTTATTAATTATCAAAATTCCGATTACACTGTCAAAGGGACTAGGGTATACACTAACATTATTCGTGCCAGACAAGATGACCCGAGCTTACAAAGTGAGACTGCTACCTATTTATATTAGTAAATATGGGAAAAAGAGTAAATCTATTACAAACAAGTTGATGAGTAAAATATTCAAAACATATTTAAAGGAAAATCCACTTGCATCCCACTTGCTAATCCAAAAAGAGACTAGATTAATATCATCTACTTTTCAAGGTTGATATGGTCATTTCACTACTCCAAGTTTCTCTCTTATTCTCTCTAGTGCAATCCACGTCATATTCAAGGTGGCTAAGTTTATCTTCAAGCTTCCAGCAGCGTCGTTTATCCAATTCAGCTTGCAAAACAAAGACTAAAAACAGACACATTAAACTTGCTTTTCCTTCATTTTTAACATAAATATGATTAATATTTCTTTATCCTTTCATGGTATAATTTTCACTTAACATTCACCAACTTAACTCCATAATATTCACACTATTATAGTACATGCCATACTATTACAAAAATCACCAAAAATAAATAAAAACTTTGAAGGCATCCATCTTCAAGCGTTATCACAATCTACACTTCATGACTTATCCACCTTTAGCTCTTTGGTTTAGACTATTTATAGATCTGCAAAACTGTGTAGAATACACGCTAAGCAATTGCTTAGTGGTGCACACTAACTTTATTTCATTAAATAATATAAACACTCCTTTTTTATTTATATAAAGACATCACACACACGCACATATATATATATATATATATATATATATATATATATATAATATGAAAAATGCATACATATTAGTTGTTAATAAATCAACAAGTAAATCATAATTTTCCAACGAGTAAACATGTCATTATTGTAAATGGAGCATTTATTATTCTCAATAATAAAGCTAAAACCATCATTATTCAAACAAGAAACAAAAATAATATTTCTATTAATTATAGGAACATAATAACAATTGTTCAAAACCAATGACAGCCGATTGGGCAAAAGTAGTTCAAAATCTCCTATGACTAAAGCAGCAACCTTTGCTCCATTTCCAACTCGCATGTCCACCTTACCCTTTGCAAATTTCCTACTCCTTTTGAGACATTGCATATTTGAACAAATGTGAGATCCGCATCTAGTATCCAATACCTAAAAAGTAGAATCAAAGATGGATAGATTTATCTTTATAACATAAATACCTAAAGTAGTAGTCTCACTACTCGTCCTCTTCTTTAGATCTTCCAAATAGAGCGTGCAATTTCTTCTCCAATGACCCGGTTCATTATAAAAATGACAAGTTCCTTCCTTTGGACCTTTTCCTTTTGGCTTTGGGCTTTTGATTGCCATAACCTTTGGCCCTTACTGTTGGGATTTTTCACCGGAAATCACCGATAAAAGCGGAAGAACGCGGTGATTTCCTCAAATCCGGTCCCAGGAGCAATTAAAATAGAAATTGAAAAACTTTAAAATAAATAGAAAGAGATTAATTTTCTTACCAAAAAATCTCTTTCAAGAGATGGATGAAGACGGCAAAAATCAAAGCAGATTTCCTCCTCGTTTTCGTACACGAACGCCTAACAAATGCAACTCGTGCTAGTGTCGGAAAAAAGAAACAATGGAAGAGAGGAGACTGAGAATTTCGGCTAGCTTGTGTTAGGGCTGTTATGGCCGAAATTTCACCCTAGGTTTCATACCTAGGGTGGCCGAATTCTCCTAGGGGAATTCAGGCCCAAATTGGCTCCTTTCCATTCTGTGCGGGCTTCCATGTTTTAATTTAGGCCCAGTCTAATTTTAATTATTCTGGTTTAAATTAATTTCAAGCCCAATTTCAATATACCCATGTATTTAATATATTACACCAAGTAATATATTATTTACATTTAAATTAAAATTAGTTTGAACAATTAATTTAATCCATCGAATTAAAATTAAATCTACACAAAATAAAGTCATATGTAAACCTATACATATGAATATTTCCACCTAGGAAATAATCTCATAATTAATCCAATTAATTGTGAAGAGCCAATTGAATATATTAATTTTATTATTATGATCAATCCAATTGATCTTTATAATATAATTAATATATATACACCTCTCTCTCTATAGTGTATACTCCAAGCATACATGTAATTCCTTAAGTCTGCATTCAGTTGTTCTATGTGTACGATCGCGTGGGCTCATCTTTATGTTGGCAGTGGGCCTTTGGCCCATAGACTGTAGTTGGGCTCTAGCAAGCCACTGCAGCCCCCCAATTAAGATGGAGATGGCAGTCTAACTGTTATCATAACCCTGTAGTTTAAACTTGTACATCCCATGTCATTGATATCGGTGCCTAACACAGAGGCATGGATTGATCACCCTCTTTTGTGTCTGACATTAACTTGATCCCGAATGTACTAAAGCTCACAAACAAGTTCTAACTTGTCTGGGTGTGGCCACACTCTGATCAGTCACATTCATTAAGAGGCCGGTGATATCTTCTCAGTGGGCTACTGAGTGACAAATCCCTTCTGCATATCCATAGCATTACCATGCTAAGTGACATACCCGAAAGCACCCATACTTGGCACCCTATTACAGGCCCTTTAGGCGTACCCCTATGTATGCAACCTCACATGTAACACCATCATATGGTCAGGTCAAAGGATCCATACAAGTACTACACGAGAATCACTTGTGATACTATACCATGTGGATTACTCGTTTAGTGGATCTATCCAGTACCATGCTCCCAGGCATGTACCCATTAACTTGGTTGACATTCAATGTCCCATGACTGGTAAGACACCGCCATACAACCAGGTTAATGATAGTCTCTCGTTCCATTCATTCCCATGACTGGAACAGACTACGAATCTATTTATGGTCATATCGTTTACCCTATCCATGGTCTTACTGCCAAGTGCATGACACCTGTCATCATGGATATAGATATGTCCATTGGATACTTCATTTAATATACTGCATAAGATAAATATAATAAATGAATTGATGCCTTTATTAATAACACAAATGAGTATAATACATAAATCCAATAAATGTATAATACAAATACAAGGACCAATGCCTCGGGACTAGGGCATTTCCAACAATCTCCCACTTGCACTAGTTCCAACTAGGCATGGGCCTAATCCCTATAGACCTAGTATGACCCTCGTGCTTGGGCTGAGCCAGCGCCTTGGTCAATGGATCTGTGACATTATCCTCGGTGTCCACTCTATGCAATGCAATGTCACCTCTCTTCGCGATCTCTCGTATGAGGTGAAACTTTCTGAGCACGTGCTTTGTGTTCTTATGTGACCGGGGCTCCTTAGCTTGTGCAACAGCCCCATTGTTGTCATAGAAGATACCGACTAGGTCCTGGATAGTTGGCACTACTCCAAACTCAGTGATAAACTTCTTCATCCACACGGCTTCCTTAGCCGCAGCACACGCAGCGATGTACTCAGCTTCTGTTGTAGAGTCCGCTATGGTTCGCTGCTTTGAGCTCCTCCAGCTTACAGCACCACCATTCAGCAAAAATACATACCCAGACTGCGATTGGTACTCATCCTAGTCGGTCTGGAAGCTTGCATCAGTATGCCCAGTAACTGATAGCACTTCCTGATCACCATACACTTAGAAGCTATCCTTAGTCCGGTTAAGGTACTTGAGGATTGCTTTGACAGCTTTCCAATGATCCTTCCCGGGATCCTGTTGGTATCGGCTTGTCATACTCAGTGCAAAGGCGACATCAGGTCTCGTACATAACATGGAGTACATAATTGATCCTATAGTCGAAGCATATGGAACCAATTTCATGTTCTCCCTGTCCTCCCTTGTTTTAGGACAGTTCTTCTTACTAAGTTTCAGCCTATGGCCCATTGGCAAGAAAGCTTTCTTAGCCCTGTCCATGCTGAACTTTTTCAAAACTTTGTCAATGTACGAAGCCTGACTTAGGCCCAGAAGCCGATTTGATCTATCCCTGTAGATCCTGATCCCTGGGATCATCTCAGCCTCGCCTAAGTCCTTCATTGCAAAGCACTTACTCAGCCACTGCTTTACCCCTTACAGTGTAGGTATGTCACTTCCAATGAGTAGGATGTCATCTACATAAAGTACCAGGAATGTGACAATGCTCCCACTAGTCCTCTTATACACACAAGGCTCATCTTGATTCTGTATGAAACCATATTCCTTTATGGCCTCATTGAATCTTAGATTCCAACTTCGGGATGCTTGCTTCAGTCCATAAATGGACCTTTGAAGTTTGCATACCCTTCCTGGATACTTTGGATCAACAAAACCCTCAGGCTGTGTCATGTACACATCATCGAGTAGCTTTCCATTAAGGAAAGCGGTTTTGAGATCCATCTGCCATACCTCATAGTCATACCATGCGGCTATGGCCAGCAGTATCCTGATGGATTTAAGCATGGCTACTGGTGAGAAGGTTTCATCATAGTCTATTCCATGGACTTGTCTGAAACCTTTTGCAACCAGACGCCCCTTGAAGGTATTATCAGCTTTTAGCTTATAGTACCACTTGCAACCTATTACCTTAGCACCCGGAGGTGGATCAACCAAGTTCCAAACTTGATTATCGTACATAGATTGCATTTCTGCCTCCATGGCTTTACGCCAATTCGTAGACTGTGGGCTAGCCATAGCCTCTTGGTAGGTTTTGGGTTCTTCTTCATCCCAGATGAGAAGAGTTTGATCATCGGTGACGAGGAAACCATACCTATCCGGTTCCCGACGATCCCTACCAGACCTTCTAGGTTCTTGTGTGGCCTGGGTTGGTGCTTCCACTTGCGGAAGCTCCACCTGGGCCTCCGAGTTATCCTCTTCAGGAGCTTGTGGACCTTGAACTTCCCTGAGTTCAACATTGCTCCCACTATCTTTCTTGGAAAGGAACTCCTTCTCTAGAAAGACCCCCTTCCTTGCCACGAACACCTTGTTCTCGGTGGGGTTGTAGAAGTGATACCCTTTGGTTTCCCTAAGGTAGCCCACAAACAGGCATTTATCAGTTTTGGGCTCCAGCTTGCCGCTAGTCAATTTCTTAACATGTGCTTCGCATCCCCAAATCCTTAGGAAAGACACATTGGGCTCCTTGCCCATCCATATCTGATATGGGGTCTTTTCCACTGCCTTAGTCGGAGTATTGTTTAAGAAGAGAGCTGCTGTCTCGAGGGCGTGTCCCCAGAAACTAATTGGGAGAGATGCTTGACTCATCATCAAGCGGACCATGTCCAACAAGGTCCTGTTCCTCCGTTCGGACACCCCATTCCATTGTGGTGTTCCGGGAGGAGTGAGCTGTGGAACTATTCCATGCTCTCTCAAGTATGAGTCAAACTCTAGGCTCATATACTCACTGCCTCGGTCCGACCAAAGGGTTTTGATAGGGTTGTCAAACGGGTGACGGGTGCCCGTCCTCGTTGGGGGCCCACCCGGACGGGGACGTGGAATCCCCGATTAAAATCCCCGCGGGGCGGGGACGGGGACGAATTTGTCCCCATTTATTAATCGGGGACGGGGATGGTATTACCCCTACCCGCCCCGCGGGCCCGTCCCCATCCCAGTTTAAAGCCCGTGGGAATCCCCGATAAAATCCCCGAATCCCCGTTTCAATTTATTTAATTAATATTAGATTATATGCTAAAGAAATTAATAAAACATTTAATTGTTGCTTTTAGAAATTAAATTAGCAAAAAAAAAACAGAAATTGAATAATCGTTAACCAAATACTTGAATTGCAGAGGAAATGGAAGGCCATTGATTTGTTAAAGCACAAATTAATGTAAGATTAGAAGTTTCAGATATAGCAAAAGTGGTTTGAGGGACAAGAATAAAAATGATTAAAAAGGGTACTGCCAGAAAATTAAAAAAAAATGTACAGATTAATGGGGGTGAAGAGGAAGAAGTCTGAGGGTTATTTATAATAGTACTCTATTAGTAAGAAACGTGGTTTGAGGGACTGACTCAGTCATAAATTTTTGAAGGAAAATTAAACAACATAATTAAGTAAAGCAATTAAAAAAGCAAGGCTAAACGGGGACGGGGATCCCCGCGGGGATCCCCGAGGGGACCCGATTCCCCGCTGGGGATGGGGATGGGGATGGGATAAATTTTTATCCCCGATTAATAAACGGGGCGGGGACAGGGATGGGGAATGCAATCCCCGCCCCGCCCCGCCCCATTTACAACCTTAGGTTTTGATATTCCTGCCTAGCTGGTTCTGTACCTCATTCCTAAATTCCTTGAACCTATCAAGGGTCTTGGACTTGTGTTTCATCAGATAGACATAGCCATATCTGCTGAAATCATCCGTGAACGTGACGAAGTATAGATGCCCACCTCTGGTCGCTGCGCTCATAGGCCCACATACATCTGAATGTATCAGGTCCAATAAGCCAGTGGCCCTTTCAGCCTTCTTGCTAAAAGGCGCCTTTGTCATCTTGCCTCATAAACATGATTCACATGTATCAATTGACTCCAAGTCAAATGACCCTAGGACTCCAGTTTTGTGAAGTTTAGTAATGCGCTTCTCGTTTATATGGCCAAGACGACAATGCCATAGGTAGACGAGATTAAGTTCGTTAGGCTTAACCCTTTTAGTGTTTATGTTATAGATATGATTGGTTTCATTTAAGTCCAGGATATATAGGTCATTATTTAATAGAGCATCTCTATAAAATAATCCCTCTCTAGATATAGAAATTCAACCATTAGAAATAGTGAAAATAAATCCAGAAATATCCAACATTGATACAGAAATAATATTCCTGCACATAGCAGGTACAAAGTAACAATGTTCTAAAATCAAAACCAATCCACTGGGCATCACAAGGTGGTATTCGCCGATCTCTATGGTAGCAACCCTTGCTCCATTCCCGACCCGCAAGCCCACCTCTCCCGACCCGAGCAACCTTTTGTTCTTAAGTCCCTGCACATTGTAACAAATGTGAGAACCACATCCAGTATCCAATACCGAGGATGTTAAAACAGTAAGGTTAACATCTATAACATAAATACCTGAAGAGGACGCACCTTGGCCCCTTCTTTGCTCTCCCATCAGCCTGGGACACCGTCTCTTCCAATGGCCCGCCTGTTTGCACCCGAAACAGACATCCTCAGGACCTGCTTTCTACTGGGCCTTGGGTTGGGCGTTGGCCTTCTTGGCTTTGGCCTTTTTGGCCTTGGCCTTGGCCTTTTCCTTGGCCTTACCCTTGGCAAGAGGAGGGTTCCCCTTGTTGACCAGCAGCACCGGCGGAGTCTTCTTGATCGACTGCTCAGTAAGCTTAAGCATCCCATGCAGCTCACTGATAGTACAGTTCATCCCTTGCATATTGTAGTTCAGGATGAACTAATCATAAGAATCCGGCAAGGACGCGAGGATTGTGTCCACCGCCAACTCTTGAGAGATAGGCGATCTGAGACGGGCCAAAGTATCCAAATAGCCCTTCATATGAGCACGTGTGCAATCACAGATGTCCCAGCCCCCATCTTACAAGAGTGGAATGCCTTATTGGTCAGGTACCTTTCCTGACTAGCTTGCTCTTGAAACATCTCGTTAAGAGTTGTTATCATAGCATAGGCTTGGTGGTCCATAAACTGTTTTTGTAGTTTGGGGACCATGCAGGCCAACATAAGGCATGTCATATCCCGGTTGTCCTTGACATGCGCCTCGTATTCCTCCAGCTGGGCATCCGGTGGATTACGTCCTTGAGGCGCAGCCGGCACAGGCCTTTCCAGTACATACTCTTTTGACTCTTGTCTTAGAACTATCCTTAAGTTCCTAGACCAGTTTAAAAAGTTAGGACCGGAAAGCTTGTCTTTTTCAAGAATGGATCGCAGTGATAAGGTATTAGTGTTTGCCATTTGAGTGTTTCTACACAGAAAAACATTTAGAGTGTTAATAAAGGGCTTTACTTTGTTGTTCCCATATAAAATTAATAATGAATCAAGTTATTAATTTAAACCGAGTTGTTGGGCTCATGGGCCGAGATCCATACTTCATTAAGATATAGCCAAACGAGGGTTTGGTACAACTACACCTTAACTATTTAGGTAGGAACGCCATCCAATCCCAACCTAGGGACTCTCGGTTTGATGGGCTTGTTGGCACTTACCCATCTATGCTTTGGGCCAGGAGAATCCTACTACCCACACTAAGTCAAAACCTCCATCCAAGTGTTAGAGTATCCCATACTCTAACCCAATACAAAGTGACAATACTCTTGTGTATCCTGCGAGGGCATGGTCTACAACTGGCCTATTCCCACCTCGATTCGGTTTTGAATGAGGGAAGCACTTTTAAGCGACTTAGTAATTCCATTTGGTTATTAGATTCAATTATAACGGCTTACATACATAAAGCGGGTGAAATGGCTATTGGAACATACATTCATACATGCAAATGAATATAAAACATAATTAAATAAATTTGGACTGCTATGGGCCTATATTACATCCTAATATTATTCTAGTAAACCTATACTAGAAGTTAATATCATGTGGGCCTCCATCTTTTCCCTCTGGGCTTGCACCTCCATTTGGGCTTGCACCTCCACTTCGGCTCACCACTCCATGGGCTTCTTCTTTTACAAATTTTATAATATTTGAATAAAATAAAATTACATTAAAAAGAAAAATGACACGCAGGCCGTATTTACCCAAAAAGAAAAAAATGCAACCCATCTTGTACAAGGCCCAATAGCATCCAACCATACAAACATTTAATCATACATATGCATCCAATACATATAATTCATAAGCATGTTACAATGCATGATTTAAGCCCATTTCAATTATATCTAAGCCATTCTATTAGAAATCGCCAATTTTGGCCCAGCATGGTTCTAACCCTTAACAGGCTTTGGGCCTCCAGCCCAGGCAGTCCAACTGCTCCCACTAGAATTGGGAAACCATGGGTTCAATTTAGCCGTCCAAGTAATTGTTCCAAAATTACCCGAACCACTTTCCATTAACCATATTAATTTCCAAAATTAATGTCACATGAACGAAAATAAAATTCATTCAAGAAACCATACGCATTTAAATTGCATAAATTTAAACACACGAATTTTAAAACCAATTAAAATTTCAAAACTGGGCCCCGGGCCCGAGACCCGCCAAATCCAAAACACTGGGTCCAGCCCGCTACAGCTAGGGCAACGGAGTTGCCCTAGCAGCAGCAGCGGTGCAGCCGCCTAGCGGCTGCCCAGCAGCAGCCCGCTGCTCCGGCAGCGGCCGCCGGTGGCGATTCGGCCGCCGGCAACCCTGCACCCCGGGAGCCAGATTTTTTTTTTTATATATAAACAGAATTAATAAAAATAAAAAAAATTACCATCCATCAACACAAAGCAATTCTCCAAGAATTCCAAAAACATACAACAAAATTAAACTAACATAAACCTATATGCAAATTTAATTTTCATTGTATAAAACATATGGAAAAAAATCATAAACCCATACCAAGAACCCCAAAAAAAAAAAATCTCCAATTTCAAAAATGGGATTCAACCAAAATTATCAATTTCCACGGATCAAAAGCCCACTCTGATACCACTGTTGGGATTTTTCACCGGAAATCACCCGATAAAAGCGGAAGAACACGGTGATTTCCTCAAATCCGGTCCCAGGAGCAATTGAAATGGAAATTGAAAAACTTTAAAATAAATAGAAAGAGATTAATTTTCTTACCAGAAAATCTCTTTCAAGAGATGGATGAAGACTGCAGAAATCAAAGCAGATTTTCTCCTCGTTTTCGTACACGAACGCCTAACAAATGCAACCCGTGCTAGCGTCGGAAAAACGAAACAGTGGAAGAGAGGAGGCTGAGAATTTCGGCTAGCTTGTGTTGGGGTTGGTATGGCCCAAATTGGCTCCTTTCCATTCTGTGCAGGCTTCCATGTTTTAATTTAGGCCCAGTCTAATTTTAATTATTCTGGTTTAAATTAATTTCAAGCCCAATTTCAATATACCCATGTATTTAATATATTACACCAAGTAATATATTATTTACATTTAAATTAAAATTAGTTTGAACAATTAATTTAATCCATCGAATTAAAATTAAATCTACACAAAATAAAGTCATATGTAAACCTATACATATGAATATTTCCACCTAGGAAATAATCTCATAATTAATCCAATTAATTATGAAGAGCCAATTGAATATATTAATTTTATTATCATGATCAATCCAATTGATCTTAATAATATAATTAATATATATACACCTCTCTCTCCATAGTGTATACTCCAAGCATACATGTAATTCCTTAAGTCTGCATTCAGTCGTTCTATGTGTACGATCCCTTGGGCCCATCTTTATGTTGGCAACGGGCCTTTGGCCCATAGACTCCAGTTGGGCTCTAGCAAGCCACTGCAGCCCCCAATTAAGATGGAGATAGCAGTCTAACTGTTATCATAACCTTGTAGTTTAAACTTGTACATCCCATGTCATTGATATCGGTGCCTAACACAGAGGCATGGATTGATCACCCTCTTTTGTGTCTGACATTAACTTGATCCCGAATGTACTGAAGCTCACAAACAAGTTCCAACTTGTCTGGGTGTGGCCACACTCTTATCAGTCACATTTATCAAGAGGCCGGTGATATCTTCTCAGTGGGCTACTGAGTGACAAATCCCTTCTGCATATCCATAGCATTACCATGCTAAGTGACATACCCGAAAGCACCCATACTTGGCACCCTATTACAGGCCCTTTAGGCATATCCCTAAGTATGCGACCTCACATGTAACACCATCATATGGTCAGGTCAAAGGATCCATACAAGTACTACATGAGAATCACTTGTGATACTATACCATGTGGATTACTCGTTTAGTGGATCTATCTAGTACCATGCTGTGAGCGGACGACGCGTTTTCGACGGGACGCGGGACTCCCTTTCGGAATGGGGCGCCATGATCTTGGGCTGGCCCCTCCCTCGCGTGGGGTTTTTATAATGGAAATCCGCGTTTTGGAAAATAAATGGAATTAATACATAAAAGAACTGAGACCTAAGTCTCGATGAACATTGTAGGAGTCGCCACCAAGCTAGCTCAACCGGGAAATTCTTATGTAGCTGAACCGGACGAACGGCCGCTACACTATCCAGAGATTCGGGTCCGGACAAGTCCCTTATTTCGTGTCTAATTAAAATAAATATTGCCAATGTTCTCAAATGGTGAATTAATGTCATGAAGTGGTCGGATGTGAACCACAATGTTATATGATGTTTATGATGGATGGGTTTGATGTCATGAGATGCATCGTGTAAATTATTACACGAAAATGGGCCTAAGGCCGTTGTGGCTTTTATTGAATGAAATGATATTGGTGGAATGGCCGAATGCAATCCGGTGCATTGACAAAACACGGATAATTTTGGGTACCCGATATGTTATGAAATGGAATGGGATGGTCATGATAGGCGTTCTTTGAAATGCCCCTTAATTTAATTTAATTTAAGTGAAATGTAGTGAATGAACATGTCACACAATATGCAAATGGCTGCACAAAAACGTGGGTTAGGATGTATGACATACATAATGATGTTATGAATGCTATGTCAAAAATAAAATGCTAATCACACAAGTTTAATGTTATGGCTGAAAAAGAAACCGTTAGTATGGATGACAAGCGAATGAATTAATGTTTTACACACGAAATAAAATGCAAAATGGCTGCATAAAAAAAAGTGGGTTAGTATCACACAAAGATGTTTGTGTATGGTATGTCATGTGTATGGAAAATGGTGATTATGTCATGTTATGCATGCGTCGGCAATGTGTCACGAAATGGTGAAGAACACATAGCAAGCAAAACGAATTCTTCCAACGTGGTCGGTCTCAAAAATTTCTAACCGAGTCCTAGGCAGGGTTCACTTCAATCACCAACCGGGGGTGATGAAGGCGCGATTTTATTATTATTCACACAATTATTTTGGTATCCTAAGGGAATCCAACTAGAGCTGCCTATATGGGTTCGGTCAAAGTCGGGATAACATCAAGGCTCTCATAGCAAGATATACTCCTCACTTCTCCCCACTCAAGGGTCCTAGCGAAGGGGTTCGTACGAGGCTATGAGTGGTGTTTCGTATTCGTGCCCCTAAGACCAGGAGGAACTTAGGCGACACTTCAACAATCCACCGGGCTATAAAAGGATACCTAATCTAATGCAAAAGATGGCTAACTAAAAATGCAAATAAAATACCAAAAGAGAATCATCCACGTTATTTTAATTAGACACTTTTCAGGGCTTGCCAAAATTCTTTTAAGTTTTTAAGAAAACTTTTTGAAGAATTCCCCAGCGGAGTCGCCACTGTGAGCGGACGACGCGTTTTCGACGGGACGCGGGACTCCCTTTCGGAATGGGGCGCCACGATCTCGGGCGAGCCCCTCCCTCGCGTGGGGTTTTTATAATGGAAATCCGCGTTTTGGAAAATAAATGGAATTAATACATAAAAGAACCGAGACCTAAGTCTCGATGAACATTGTAGGAGTCGCCACCCGGCTCAGCTCAACCGAGAAATTCTTATGTAGCTGAACCGGAAGAACGGCCGCTACACTATCCAGAGATTCGGGTCCGGACAATTCCCTTATTTCGTGTCTAATTAAAATAAATATTGCCAATGTTCTCAAATGGTATTTCAATCTAAAGTCCATTTTATTGAATATAAAAAGCATACAGCGCGCATACAAAACATTTAATACAAAAATAAGGAAAAGAAATAAACATTAATTGGCTTACAACCAAATCGAATGGAAAAATAAAAACACTCGCCTCGCTTTACAAGCGCCTATATACACGATTCAATCTATTAAAATACATCAAAAATAAAAATAAAAGAAATTAAAACCTGCAAAACAAAAGGTTAGCACAATTTATACGGTACGCCACAAGTTGGACTCAAACAGACAGAATTGAGAAATCGAGAATTGGGGGGCATGCATTTAAGGGGTAACCGGGTCGGCTCGGCTAGCCGGTCCGGTTAGACCTGGAAAACATTTTGAAACGTCCCTGTATTTTTGGTTTTTGTGGAAAAAATCATTTTGAAAAACAATTTTTCCGGTTTACGTGCATTTTTATATATTTGAGTGGGTCGGTTTTCAGGAGAACTGGGTCTCCGTCGTTGAATTGTTCTAAATGCAATTTCACTAAAAATTGAATCTATGGTTGTGATGCACACAACAAAATTCATTTTGATGATTTTTGGGATTTTCTAATTTTTTTTTTTTTTTTTGGATTTTTTGGGAATTTTTGGGGATGAGACTGAAATTCTGATTCTGGAACAGGGATTACAGTCGTGCGACTGTAATCAGTCCAAGATCAGAATTTCGCCAAAAATCATCTTTAACCAAAAACTGAAGAAAAAAAACGACTGGAAATTAAGAACAGTCGTACGACTGTATATACAGTCGTACGACTGTTCATGAAAACCAAGAACAGTCGTACGACTGTTCTTAATTTCCAGGAACAGAAATACAAAAATGTAGTAAAAACGCACAAAACTCACTTCAAACACCCAGAAAACAAGGAAAAGTGTAAGGAAAAGAAGTGTCTACCTTTTTAGAAGCTATTCCAAGTCGTTTTAACCCCTGGCGTCGCTCCGATCCTAACAAATTCGCACTTTTTCCTTTGGAATGGAAGTTGAGAGCTTTTTGCCAAAAATCCAAATTGCAAGGGATTCTGATGATTTAAGTTCGAATTCTTGATTTAGTTGTGAAGTTAATTGATTAACCTAGGGATTTCTAACAAATTTTAAGCTTGATTTCGAGAGATTAAAGAAAATCAAAGGGGAAGAAATGAGTTTTTCTTTTTGTGGTTTTTTTTTCTTTCTCTCTCTAGATTTCCTTTTTTACCAGAAAATCCTCCCCCTTTCTCCTTCTTTTTCCTCTTTTTATCTCTCTGCCTTCCCCTTGCTTGCTGCAACAAGGGAGCAATTAATGCTCCCTCTCTCTTTCCTTCATTTCTGCTGCAGAGGTATGGGCCTCTGCAGATTTTCCGACATTACAGTCGTACGACTGTAATAATAGTCGTACGACCATATCTTTTTTTTTTTTTTTAAGTATAGAAAATTTCGGCGCTTACACATGCTCCCAGGCATGTACCCATTAACTTGGTTGACATTCCATGTCCAATGACTGGTAAGACACCGCCATACAACCAGGTTAATGATAGTCTCTCGTTCCATTCATTCCCATGACTGGAACAAACTACGGATCTATTTATGGTCATATCGTTTACCCTATCCATGGTCTTACTGCCAAGTGCATGACACCTGTCATCATGGATATAGATATGTCCATTGGATACTTCATTTAATATACTGCACAAGATATATATAATAAATGAATTGATGCCTTTATTAATAACACAAATGAGTATAATACATAAATCCAATAAATGTATAATACAAATACAAGGACCAATGCCTCGGGACTTGGGCATTTCCAACACTTACCCTTTTCTCCTTTTGAACCATCAAAACATGGCAAGGCTTTTTTTTTTAATATTCTGTTCAAAATTTTTAAGCATCCCATACAACTGAAAAATAGATTTCTCCATATTATTCATGTTGTAGTTCATAATGAACTGTCCAAAACTGTCTAGCAATGAGTTCAATATGATATTAGTAGCCAATTCTTGGCTCATGGGAAATCCAGGCCTAGCTAGGTGATCTATGCAGCCCTTCGTTTTCAAAACATGGACTCCTACATCAGCATCTTCAGCCATCTTACAAGCATGCAGTGCTTTGGTTATTTCAAACCTCTCTTACCTAGCTTGTTTTTGGAACTTTTCCTTCAGTCGAAGGTCATCTCATAAGCTTCCAAGGATTCCAAGTCCTTTTAAAGTTCTAGAATCATGGTAGCTAACATAAGGCAGGAGACATCCACAGAGTCATTAACATGCTTACTATAAGCATCTCCTAGAGCTCTTGGAGCATTTGCAACTGGTTCTTCAGGGACAAGCTAATCTAAGACATATAGCTTCCTTTCTTGTTTAAGAACGATTCTCAAGTTTTTGAACTAGTCAAGGAAGTTGTTTCCATTAAGTTTGTCCTTTTCAAGGAAGGATCGCAGTGATAGTGTGGGAATGGTGTCTGAAGCCATTGATCTACAACAGGTTTAAATATGCAAAATAACTTCGATAAAAATTTCCACTAATCCCTCAAAATAAAACAATATAGTGGAATAAAATCCATGTTTCACTTAACTCTAAATTGATTTTTGGCATGACACTTAAAGTTAAATTATTTAGGTAGATAACTCATTACCAATTACATCATATATAACTCTTAAACCTTTTATGACATTATGATGTCATGTCTTTGCATGTTACTTCATCTTATCTATGCCATTAGGACCAAAAACGTTTGATAGCCTAATTCAATTAAACCATCTAAACCATGGGGTAACACCATTATCCATCTTTTCTTACTAAGATAATCCTATGCATTCTACTTTGGTAGATCTTACATATAAGTGATTGAAGTCGTGACAAGTGTTTTAATGATGGATGGCATTGCATCGTGTATATATATATATATATATATAAAGCGTAAAATAAATGTATCAAAGTATAGTCCTAAATCTAAATTGATCTTCATAAGCCAATATAAAGATCAAAAGGTCAATCCTAGGTGGATTTCCATCTTCACGGTGTGGACCCTCAAAGATGGTCAAATCCTCCATTGACTTGATTTTCTTCTTGTTTTCATTTAGGGGTGCACACGATCGGTAACCGGTCCATATGGACTTTTACAAACGGTTAACCGTTTGAATAGTTTTTTTAATTTACTAACCATACACTGTCCATTAAACTCTGTTAATCATTAGTCGGTTAACCATTAATTTCGGTGGGTTAACCATTTCTTTACGGTTAACCATTTACGAAATAAACATTATGATTCTGCTAAATTTATAAATATTTGAAACCTCAAATAAATAGACCATAAATCTTAAACATCAAATAAAAATATAAAATTGCAAACCATAGTCGTAATTATTAATTAAAATAACATTTTAACCATAAACTTCAATAATTAAAAAATTAATTAAAAAAAAAGTTCCCAAACATAAAAATTGTTGTACAAAATCAAACATTAATTAATGAAATTGTTCTTTGTTGTTCGTTTTTCAGTGAGTGTGAAATTAAGGATTGAGAGGAGATGGCATTGGAAAGGAGTGACCGAGATTACTTGGTGTTATATAGTAAGGAAGTAAACTAACATCAAAAGTCCAAATGTTGCACTTATTATTCATATTACCTATATATATAAAATTACATAATTTTTTAAGAAAAATATTTGTAAAAAGTCGGTTAACCGCGAGTCCACATGGACTTTTGGTATAAAACCTAAACCTAAACCGTAACTATTAATTTCTAAAAATAATTATATAGCCTAAATAAGCCAAAAAGTCTTGAGATACCGAAAGAAAACACAAATATATTGCATTCCTTTCTATTATTATCATAATAAAAAAAAATTGAAAATCGTATCACATGATTTTCTTAACCAGTAAAAGCATAAAGCCATCTTAATCATTATCACATGGTTTGGCCTCAATTTTCAATATGCCTAATTTCGATCTAAATTATACTCATTCACCGAAACAATCTGACGAAGAGATCATAGCACCGAATCGTATTAATGAATCAAAATTATATGACCGAATCGTATTAATTAATCGAATCAAAACAGAACTATCATACGAAACAATTAAATTCTATAAAATCCAACCAAAACACAACAGTTGATTTTAGGCATTCACGAATAAATAACAACATATTCGATTTAATCAAAATCGCAAGTGCTTCCGATACCAGTGTTTCAGGCGAAACATACATCAAAACGCTAAAGAAAAATAATTCAAAATCTCCAAACGCAGGATCCAAGTGATTTAATTAAATGGAAAAGAAAGGTTAGATCAAAAACCTGTGATGAAGAGCAGAATCTAATCGGAGTGTGTTATACGTTGATTGGATTAAGCGCTGGCAAAACGACAAATCCCCTCCACCGTTATTCCCACCACGAACGATCGATTCCTAGTTCCAAAAACAATTGTCCCTCTTAAATTCTAGATCTAATTAAGTTTCGATATATATGGTTAGTATCCGCATATAACTAATTTGGACAATTTTTATGTTTTAATTCGTTCTCTGTGTGTGATCCTATAGGTTTACGTAAATTGGCATTGCGATAAAATAATATATCCAACAAGTAACAAGCAGTCTCTAGTAAGGCATTATGACTACAAAATTTATATGAAGATCATTGATACTTAATAACCAATTAAATAGCTTATGTCATAATCCTTTTGTCACATGATATCTAGATAGAACATAAGGCATAGTCAGTGTCACCCTTATATTGTTCAATCATATTGTTTTTTAATCTCCAAGTAGACTAATAAAATGAATCGAATTAATACACATATTAATTCAATTGAGCACGACTTTACATTTATTCAGTTTCATTTATCAAGGGACCCAAAAATATTGCTCTCATCATGAGAGGTCAAATCCCATGGGATGTTGATTTTTTTATAGCACTATTTCAAAGTTATTACAGATTAGTAGTGGGAGAAGTGGAATTTATAGGTTTGTGGTGTTCTTATCCACGCCCGCTTGTTTGAATAACGGACAAGCAGATTTTTGTCTTCCACAGCCTATATGCTGGTCAAAATAGTGGATGTTATTGCCATCTCATAGCCAGCTCTTCACAACAGCAGACGAAGAGCTGGCCGCCCCTCACAACATCGGACAAAGAGCTGGCCGCTCTTCAGAACAAGGGATGTAGAGCCTGGATGGCAACACATTTCCACTTGTTACAACAGCGGGAAAAAGTGTTGGTGTATGCCCTAATCCCTAGATGTTGTACTTAGTGTTGTCAATCGGGTGGCGGGAACCTGTTCCTGATGGGGCCCGTCCGGACGGGGATGGAAAATTCCCGATTAAAATCTCCACAAGGCGGGGACGAGGATGAATTTGTCCCCTTTTATTAATTGGGGACGGGGACGGTAATAGCCCTACCTGCCCCGCAGGCCCCCGTCCTCATTCCAGATTAAAACCCGCGGGGATCCCCGATAAAATACCCAAATCCCCGTTTATATTTCTTTAATTAATATTATTATATTATATTATTATTATTTATTATTTATAAAATAAAGTAAATAAAATTGATTTTATAAATTAAATCCACTTGATTCCTATACACCTACACCTACTCTGCTTCTTCTCACTTTTTATTTATAATTTTATAAAATAAAGTAAATAAAACTAATTTTATAAACTAATCACCCAATTCTTACTCCGCCTCTTCTCATCTCACTTTGTTATTTTACATATAATTATTAATTATATATTAGCGTATTTGAGAATTGATTTTTGAGAATTTTATGTTTATAGTTTAATACACATTTGGATAAGTTTGAGGGTGAAAATTAAAATTTTACAAGGTTTTTTTATAACATATAAAACTAGCTAAACGGGGACGGGGATCCTCGCAGGGGACCAATTCTCCGCCGGGATCGAGGATGGGACAGAGATTTGTCCTCGATTAATAAACGAGGTGGGGACGGGGATCCCCGATTAGTTTGGGGACAGGGATGGGAAATCCAATCCCCGCCCCGCCTTGCCCCATTTACAACCCTAGTTGTACTTGGTGTTTTGTATTTTGTATACATACATTATCTATATATTAATAAAAGGCATAATCTTATTTATTGAATTACTTGTGTAATTGATAAATGCATAAAATCCATAAACTAATGTTTACTCATGTTTGTTAGTAACGTGTATTGAACGAGTAAGACCATGAGTCTAAAGAACATAGTTTTAAAGCTATCCCTAGTTTGTTATAATCATTGGAATGAATATAACTAAAGAATAGTATGTTCCTTGTGGGATGGGTAGTGACTTACCGACCAAAAGACTTGGAAAGTTTATCAAGGACATAGTTACATGTTAGTGAACAGTGTACTGGATCGATCCAAATTTGAGAACACTACATGGTTCAGTGTCATAAGTGTTTCACACATATTGCTTATATTGGATCCTTAGACCCGATATTACTACACTCCTAGATGTGATCTTGTATACTTTGATGTGCACCTAACAGGCCCGTAATTGGGTGCCAAGTATGGGTACGTTGGGTGTATCGAGAACCTTGTTAGGACTAGGATTAATGTGAAGGAATTGCCTATCTCTTCACCAAAGAGATGATATCACCGGCCTCTTAACGAGTGAGACTGAGTACTGTATGTCCGCACCCATATAAAATGATTATTGGATAATCATTTATGTAATCTTATCAGTCTACTTAGATGTCAAGTAAATGTCCTAGCACTTAGAAGGATGACAGTGCCATGCCTTGTGTAGGATACCGATATCAGATGTGCAAAGGATCATATAAGAATACTACAGGCGTATGTCGTTATGATTTTGACATCTCCATCCCAATTGGGGGTTGTAACGGCTTGCTAGAGCCCACATACAACTTACGGGGTAAATATCATTTCGGGCCCATGGCCAACATATGGATGGGCCTACAGGATCGCACGCTTAAGAATTTAGACTGGTTTTATGATGGACCAATTGATTTATATTGGATACATATTAATTGTTGGATTATTTTATTTTATGGATTAATTGTTGACTCCAAATAAAATAAAATAACCCATGATGCGAAATTGGTTTTATGGTTTTTCAAAGTTACCATATGGTGATTTTGTTTAAATCATAATATATGTAAAGTATAATGGATATTTTACATTAAGGGCATTTTGGGTATATTTCTATATATAAGAGGAAAATGAAAAAACCCTAAGACCCTAAGGTTAATGACCTAGCCTCCATCTCATTTTCCTAATTTGTGCAAAAGGGGTTTTGGTGCAAAGGAGAAACCATTGGTTCAAGATCCAGCACTTGAGTCCCGTTGAGAAGACTCCACGTGTGGGAACGTAGAGGGGCAACACGTGAAGCCCTTAGTCAAATCAATCTAGTGCGAGGACGGCTTAGGTGAGAAATCTCATTTCTCCCTCTTTGATTTGTTAGTTCCATAACTTAGCTTTGGGATTTTGGGCATGAAACTTAGCTCAGAGACATGTATTCCATAATTTATTTTTGTTTTCAAGCCGGGATAGGTTTCAACATGTTATAATCATGGGGATGAATAGAACTAAAAACTAGTATGTTCCTTGTGAGATGCATGGTGTCTTACCAATCATAGGACTTGGAAAGTCAATCAAGGACATAAGTACATGTTGGTGAACAGTGTACTGGACCGATCCGCTCGTGAGAACACTACATGGTTTAATGTCATAAGTGGTTTTCACATATTGCTTATATTATCCTGAGACTCAATATTACTACTGTAAGCGCCGGAATTTCACTTTCAAAAAAAAAAAAAAAGGGGTATAGTCGTACGACTATTGCTACAGTCGTACGACTGTAGATCTACCCATAAAAGCAGAAAAAGAAAGATAGAAGAAAAAAAATGACGGAAAAAAAAGAGAGAAAAAACGGACAGACAGAGAGAAAGGGAGAAAAAGAGAAAGAAGAGAAAACTAAAGAAAAAAAGGAGGAACTCCTCATCAAAATCCTCAGCATTTGGAAATCTCTGGACTCAAATCTCAAACCCTAACTCAAGGAGAAAAGTCCGGATTTTAGTGGATTGGAGCGACGCCAGGGGTCAATCCTACGGTGGACGCACGCCACGGGAGTAAATACCCCTTTTCCTCTCTCTTTTACAAGCTTTCTGGGTGTTTGGCGTGCCTTTTCTGTATTTCTGTCCATTTTTTCTGCGTTTTTGTATTGGAAATCAAGAACAGTCGTACGACTGTTCTTGAATTGATGAACAGTCGTACGACTGTAGTTACAGTCGTACGACTGTAGTTGATTTCCAGGTGGTTTTATTTTCAGCTTATTTTAAATGAAATTTTGATGAAATCTTAAATTTTCAGCATCTACAGTCGTACGACTGTAGTTACAGTCGCACGACTGTAGTTGAGTTTCCACGACTATAATTTACAGTCGTACCACTGTAGTTTTCAGAATCAGAATTTTACCTTTAAAATCCAAAAATTTCATAAAAAATCCATAAAAATCCCCAAAAATTCCCAAAAAATCCCAAAAAATTAGAAAACCCCAAAAATCATCAAAATGAATTTTGTTGTGCGCATCACGACCATAGATTCAATTTTCTAGTAAATTTGCATTTAGAACAATTCAACGACGGAGACCAATTTCTCCTGAAAACCGACCCACTAAAATATATAAAAATTCATGTAAACCGGAAAAATTGTTTTCAAAATGATTTTTTCCACTAAAAACCAAAAATACAGGGACGTTTCAAAATATTTTCCAGGTCTAATCGGGCCGGCTAGCCGAGCCAACCCGGTTATCCCCTAAATGCATGCCCCTAATTCTTGTTTTCCCAATTCTGTCTATTTGAGTCCTAGTTGTGGCGTGCTATATATATTGTGCTAACCCCCTGTTTTGTAGGTTTTAATTTCTTTTTATTTTTATTTTTATTTTGGATGTAATTTAATAGAGTAAACCGTGTTTCCTAAGCGGTTGTATTTTTCTAGATTCTCGTGTATATAGGCGATTGTATAAGTGAGGTGAGAGTTTTTTTTTTATTTTTCCATTCGATTTGGTTGTAAGCCAATTAATATTTATTTCTTTTCCTTATTTTTGTATTAAATATTTTGTATGTGCGCTGTATGCCTTTTATATTCAATAAAATGGACTTTAGATTTTGAAATACCATTTGAGAACATTGACCAATATTCATTTAATTAGACACGAAATAAGGGACTTGTCCGAACCTGAATCTCTGGATAGTGTAGCGACCGCTCGTCCGGTTCAGCTGCATAAGAATTTCCCGGTTGAGCTGAGCCGGGTGGCGACTCCTACAACATCCATCGAGACTTAGGTCTCGGTTCTTTTATGTGTTAATTCCATTTATTTTCCAAAACGCGGATTTCCATTTATAAAAACCCCACGCGAGGGAGGGGCCCGCCCGAGATCGAGGCGCCCCATTCCGAAAGGGAGTCCCGCGTCCCGTCGAAAACGCGTCGTCCGCTCACAGTGGTGACTCTGCTGGGGAAATTCTTAAAAAGTTTTCTTAAAAACTTAAAAGAATTTGACAAGCCCTGAAAAGTGTCTAATTAAAATAAGGTGGATGATTCCCTTTTGGTATTTTATTTGCATCTTTAGCTAGACATGCTTGCATTAGATTTAGTATCCATTTTCAGCCCGGTGGATTGTTGAAGTGTCGCCCTTGTTCCTCATGGTCTTAGGGGCACGGATACAAAACACCACTCATAGCCTTGTACGAACCCCTTCGTTCGGACCCTTGAGTGGGGAGAAGTGAGGAGTATATTTTGCTATGGGAACCTCGATTTTTAACCTGGCTTAGACCGAACCCATATAGGCAGCCCTAGTTGGATTCCCTTAGGATACCAAAATAATTGTGTGAATAATAATAAAATCGCGCCTTCATCACCCCCAGTTGGTGATCGAAGTGAGCCCCACCTAGGACTCATACTTACGCGTGCATCACATACCATAATCACCATTCTCTAAACATGTGACATATCACACACAAACATCTTTGTGTGATACTAACCCATATTTTTATGCAGCCATTTGCATTTTATTTTGTGTGTAAAACATTAATTCATTCGCTTGTCATCCATACTAACGATTTCTTTTTCAGCCATAACATTAAATTTGTGTGATTAGCATTTTTCACATGGGATACATAACATCATTATGTGTGTCATGTATCCTAACCCAAATTTTTATGCAGCCATGTGCATTTTTATTTTCGTGTGCAATCATTAAATCATCCGTTTGCCATTCATACTAACCATTTCTTTTTCAGCCATAACATTGTATCTGCGTGATTAGCATTTTTTCACATAGCATACATAACACCATTTTGTATGTCATGCATCCAAACCATGTTTTTGTGCAGCCATTTGCATTTTGTGTGTTGATGGAGCCCGAACGGACTCACAAACAAAGGCAGTGTACCTCGTCGTTCAAGTAATAAAATCTGGCCTAAAGTCCAGGTATCGATCCCACAAGGAATTTAAACCCCGATAATCACTAAATTACTAAGAGTCTTTACGTGTCTAAGCGGAACTAAATTTAAGTTTGATTATATTAACAACTATATTAGTCTACTCCTAGTTGATCTATCCCAGCTTACTTTGCTCTTGAATTTGGAATATCAATCGGCGGTTTTACCGACCTATGAAGACTGATGGGGATGGCTTAATTAATCAACTACAAAAGACGAAGTTAACTCAACAATTAACCCTCAATTATATTCCTCCAATTAAATCAACCTAGCGTATCTAGATCTTTTAGGTCCTTAGCCGGTTTTCCTTGTTTAGAGGCGGTCTAATTCTTAAAGCTCAGAAAATAGGGGCACGTATGTTCCACAGTGTCGTCAATACTAATGGTTGCCTAGGTGTCAATCTAGGTAATGCCACAAATATGAACTTAATAGATTAAGATCTTATGAGACTAGATTATCACTAAAGGGATTGCATAAAGAAAAGGAATAAAGATTGAAATTAACTTGCATTCAACTGTATTAATCAAGAAAGATGTAACAGATTCAATGTTTTCAACCAAACAAAATCGATTGCGGAATCAAAAGCTAGCTAAATCGAATTACAAAAGACAAAAAGAAAAACTTATGCCCTTCTTGATCCAATTAACCGGATGCCGACGGTGTGAAGATGCTTGGAGGTGTACCTCTATTAACGAACCCGAGCCGAAACTAAGAACGTTGCAAAAGGGGAAGGTTCAATGCAAAGCAATCTACCAATCGATGGTTCCAAGATTCAAAGAAAACAAAAAGGTCAAGCTAAACCCTAGCTACAAGTTTTTGCTCTACCTCTACAAGTTGGGAAAAAAGATCCTCTAAAACAAAGAAAATAACCTATTTATACGGCTAGGTTAAAACCACAGAAAGGAAAAGCTGAAATTAGGGCAACAGCAGATTTTCGGGCCTCGGCACGCCGTGCTGGTGGAGTCGGCACGCCGTGCTATGCAGAGTTGGGATCGGCACGCCTTGCTGATTGAAATGGCACGCCGTGCTGTATAGTTTTGGGGGCGGCACGCCACGCTGATTGGAATGGCACGCCGTCGTGCTGCTTCTCTGGAACTCTTGGCACGCTGGTTGGCTTGGCACGCCGTGCCATTCTGATTTTCAGCACTTCAAGCCCTTCTTTGCCGCCGTTGCTCCAACTTCCGATCCGGGTCCTAATGCCTGTCCAAAACAAACACAAAGTGACATAACCGCACCACAACCACGGACCATAAAACACGAAAAAACACGAGGAATACTAAAAATATAAGAAATCAAACCAAAACATAAAAATCACAAAATACGAAAAAAAACCAATCAAACATTCACATAAATGATTCTAAAAACTACCACTCAAACCACGAAATTGGCTAAAAGATAAGGTCGAAACCGACCTTATCAACCACCCCACACTTAAAGTCTTGCTTGTCCTCAAGCAAACAAAACATCTCCAACTCCTGAAAACAATGAAGCAAAATTAAAGATCAAATAATCGATTTTTAAAAAAAATCACAAACCACAACCTCAATTTTATCCACAAGTCAAGCATACTCAATCAATAAGGCTGTCACAAAGAATTTAACATTTAACCCCAATCTCATGCACACAAAGCAACTCAATTAACTATCAGAATATGATTTGCATCACTAAAATAGTACACTTCTAAGTCACTTCCCAATCAATCACATAGATAAAGATCAATAGGACTTTAGAATTCACACAATTTTCTTGGGGAGGAAAACAAAATTATCACGATGCATTGATCGATTCCATTTGATTGACTTTATAACTTTCGACCTTACTTGAGATGTCACTTAGCTTTTCCGAACAGATAACAAAGATGGAGCAAACACAATGCACCCGACTTACTCAACTAAGCACATTCAATCAAGCGGCTACTAGCACTATTCATAACTTCACCTTGTAAGTGAAGCCAGCGGAATAAATTTCCATTTTTCATTCTTGACTTTTTGTCAATGTTCATTAAGTATAGATAATTAGTTTCCCTTACCCCAAGGTTAATCAAAATAAAACACACAATTTGCCTATTTCATCTCTTTACTCATGCTCAATCAAAAAGAAGCTTCTTAGAGAGTATATGTCTAAAAGCGATGCATCTCAACCCCAAAGTCTATATTATTCCAAAGGTGACAATCAAATGGGGCCTCATGTTGCATTCAATGTAAACATCCCTATTAACAAGCATACTTAACCTAGAAAGATGCAAAATAAGAGGTTATGTGGTTATGGTTTTTTTTTTTTTTTTTTTTTTTTGAAAGTAAAACATTGCTTATGAGGAGTTGGATCATTAAGTTGCAAGTGACAAACAAAAAACAAATATTATCAAACCAAAAACAACCAGAAATAACTCCACACAAAACATGCAAAAACTAAGATAAGCATACAAAACAAACAACAAATAGTGCAATGTAAAAAGGAATAAAAGAGAGAGGGAAAATCCCTTGACCCACCCCACACTTAAATTGCACTTACTTCCAAAAGTGCAAAGGAAGAAAGAGCAAAATAAAGCGGGAAAGGAAAAGGGTTACCTCACATATCGGGGCCGGGAGGAGGCGGCGGCGGATACGGCCAACCTTGATCAGCACAAAAACGAGTGGCAAACGCCTCGATATTGGCCATCCGCTGCCCAAGCATAACCTGATGGACGGTTAAGTTTTCCAGTTGTTCAACGATGCCATCTAACCGTCCTTCAACCCGCGCCATAAAATCCAGGCCGACCGAGACATTTTCCGCATCCTCCTCGGCGGCCTCTGCTTCCTCATAAGCTTCCTCCTCCTCGACCTCCATGGGAGCCTTTCCTTTACGCGAACCTCCCGCGCTCGAGGTACCTGCAGCCGTCACATTCGGGGCACAAGACAAAATGCCCTTCGAAAGCTTCTTGGGAAGAATGCTATCGAGGTGCCTATAACAAGTATTAGAATGAAAGAAACAGGCAATACAAGTGACGATGTGCCCTAACCCTAGTTCAGACTTGGACCTATTGTGGTGAAGGTAAAGGGCCTCCATGACAAAAAAACCCAAGTGCACCTTAACATTATTGTGCACATGCCACAAGAGTAACAGCTCAAAGGCATTGACCCGATTACTTTCAGTTTTCCCAGAAAAATTAAAGCATACAAACTTATGCAGCAGTTGCAAAATGGGGTCCTGGATTTGGGAAGTCTTGGCAAACCGGGGTTTGTATACCCCAGTGCCTATCAAACGCCAAAATTGCTTGGCATCCATATCTTCGGGCCATGTATAACTAGTTCCTTCTATGCCTATGCAATCCCGAAGACCATCAATGTCTAGGGAGTGTGCAACCCCAAAGAGTCGGAAGGTGATGCTCCTAAGGCCTGTATTAGGGTCAGTCTTGAAACTCAATGTGGAGTAGAACTCGAGGTTCAACTCCCTAAAAACAGGTACGCTAGTTTTTACAAACGAATACCAACCTATACTATGCAGTTTAGCACATAAAGCATCAGACCGGCCTTGCACACTCAAAAATCCCCAATCGAAGATTCGGTAGGGGGTGCTTTCAAGAGGAAATAAAGTTTTATAATGCTTACCTTCCTCGTCCGAGAGCAGAGGAAAAGGACACTTATACTTAGTTGAAAGGCTCGTCAAAGGAGCCATTTGCGGCTCGGAAGGAAGGTTGGCGCGTGGCTCCGATTCCGGTGACGGATCCAAAGGCAGTCGGGAAGAACCATGTCTCTTAGCGGGAACAGACTTTCTCTTCATTCTACAATTGCACATCCATAAAAAAAAAAAAAAAAACAAAACAAAACAAAACTCAACAACAAAAGAAAGCAAACCCACAGACAACCTAAGTGCAAAAATTCAATTTACTAAAAGAAAACATAACAAAAGAAAGACCCTATTAAGCAAGTAACCAAGCAAAAATCAAAACTAGAAAAAGAAGAACAAAGTTTAGATTCATACCTTGGTGTAGGGAAAATGAAGCACAAGCAGAAATCTAGGTCAAAAGGGGAGTGGAGGAGAAGGGGAAAGGAGAGAAAAATTGAGAAGGGAAGAGGAATAAGAGGGAGAGAGAGAAAGTGAGGGGGAGGTTTAGAGAGAGAAGTGATGAGAGAGAGAGAGAGAGAGAAAAATCAGAGAGAGAGATCGATGAAGAAGAGAAAGAGGATGAATAGGGGCGTGAAGAATAGAAGGGGGAAAAAGGGGGTTTAAATAGAGAGGCGCAGTTTTCGACCTAGAAATTCAAATTTAAATGCTCGGCACGCCGTGCTAAGAATTCAGCACGGCGTGCTGAGCAGAGCAACGAAAACATACCTGGAAACAGAACGCCCGCACGCCGGCGTGCCGATTTGGCACGACGTGCCGTCTTGAAAATCCAAAGTTCGGCAATTATGGCACGGCGTGCTGATGTGCTCTCCTTAATGCCTCTTTGAAACAGAACGACGGCACGCCGGCGTGCCGATTTGGCACGGCGTGCCACCTTGAAAAATCTTAATTGGCACGGAGGGCTCTGGGTCCGGCACGGCGTGCAGATTTTGCTTGCACGCGATTTTGAAACAGAAGCGTGGCACGATGGCGTGCCGCTTTAGCACGCCACGTGCTGATCAGATTGCACATTGGCACGGCGTGCTGAATTGCGGCACGGCGTGCTGCACTGAATTCTGCCAATCCTTGCCTTGTTCCACACTTTGATCATGACTCTTGGCTAACTTGCTTAATACCCTATTCCTACACACAAAAACACACAAAAACATAATAATACAAACACAATTAATGTACAAGTGAGGCACACGTACCTCATTGCTATGTTTATAGTCGGAATAGCTCGACTTTCTCGCTTCTCTTGTGTTCATGGGTCTCTCAAGAGCATCACTTGCCTTTGCTCTTGTGCCCCCGTGAAATATTTCTTGAGGCGATGACCATTTACCTTTTGGATGCCCTCCGGAGTAAGTATCTCAATCATGCCCGAAGGGTAGACTTTGTGAATGGTAAACGGTCCTGTCCAACGACTCTTCAATTTTCCGGGAAAAAACCTCAACCTTGAGTTGTACAAGAGTACCGCTTCTCCCTCCTCGAAGCTCTTTTCCTGGATCCTTTGATCGTGCCACCTCTTGGTCTTTTCTTTATAAATTTTGGCGTTCTCGTAGGCCGAGAGGCGTAATTCTTCAAGTTCGAAGAGTTGACAAAGCCGGAGCTCTCCCGCTGCTTTCATATCAAAGTTCAAGAATTTTAAGGCCCAAAACGCCTTGTGCTCTAGCTCAACGGGAAGATGGCATGCTTTTCCAAACACAAGACGGTATGGTGACATTCCTATTGGTGTTTTGAATGCCGTCCGGTAAGCCCAAAGTGCATCGTTAAGCTTTAAACTCCAATCTTTCCTCGACATGCTGACCATCTTTTCAAGGATTCTTTTCAGTTCCCTATTCGACACTTCCACTTGTCCGCTCGTTTGAGGGTGGTAAGGTGTGGCTACTTTGTGGGTAACGCCATATTTCTGCAAAAGGGAATCAAACTGCTTGTTACAAAAATGGGAGCCCCCATCACTAATGATAGCTCTAGGGGTCCCGAAACGAGTCAATATATTGCTTTTTAAGAACTTGATTACCACTTTTGCATCGTTCGTAGGCAATGCTACTGCTTCTACCCATTTTGACACGTATTCGACCGCCACCAAAATGAACTCATTCCCATTAGAGTTTGGGAATGGTCCCATGAAATCGATCCCCCATACGTCGAAGAGCTCACACACTAGAATTCCTTGTTGGAGCATCTCATTTTTTGTGAAATATTTTCGGTCCTTTGGCACGCATCACAAGCTCGAACATAAGCCTCCACATCACTTCTCATTGTTGGCCAAAAGAATCCACAAGACAGAATTTTCCCCATGGTTCTATCCGGTCCAAAATGTCCTCCCGCCTCTCTATCATGGCACATTCGGATGATTGAGGTAACTTCCTCAAAAGGTACACATCTTCGAATAATACCATCTGCACACGACTTAAACAAGAAAGGATCATCCCAAAAGTAGTTTTTAGCATCATGAAAAAATTTTACCTTTTGGTTTCGTGTGAGATCAGGCGGAATGATGTTACCAACTTTATAGTTTGCAATATCGGCAAACCATGGTATGGAAGTAACCGCAAGGAGTTGTTCATCCGGGAATGCATCTTGGATCTCCGGTTCTTGCTTACTTTCACCTTCTTGCGGCAGCCTTGACAAGTGATCAGCTACCACATTTTCTACTCCCTTCTTATCTCGGATTTCGATATCGAACTCTTGCAGCAGTAAGATCCATCTTATAAGACGAGGTTTTGCATCCTGTTTAGACATCAAATACTTGAGTGCAGCATGGTCAGTAAACACGATTACTTTTGACAAAACCAAATAGGACCGGAATTTATCAAAGGCAAACACAATAGCTAGTAATTCCTTCTCCGTTACAGGAAAGTTCATTTGAGCATCATTCAACGTTCTACTAGCATAATAAATTGGGCGGAGGATTTTATCCACCCGCTGACCTAAGCATGCACCTACTGCACCATCGGATGCATCACACATAAGTTCGAAGGGAAGAGTCCAATTAGGGCCGATCATTATAGGTGCTTCAATCAATTTCTGTTTTAACAATTCAAAAGCACGCAAACATTTATCAGAGAATTCAAAAGAAACATCTCTTTGGAGTAACTCGGTTAGTGGTTTGGAGATTTTAGAAAAATCTTTTATAAATCTCCTATAAAATCCGGCATGGCCGAGAAAACTCCTCACAAGCTTAATTGAACTAGGGGGAGGTAACTTTGCAATAACCTCAATTTTGGCCGGGTCGACCTTAATCCCTTCCCCCGAGATCTTGTGTCCAAGCACAATACATTCCCTTACCATAAATTGGCACTTTTCCCAACTAAGGGCCAAGTTCGTGTCCTCGCACCGCTGCAATACCTTATCCAAATTTCCAAGACAAGTAGAGAAATTAGATCCATACACAGAGAAATCATCCATAAATACCTCCATGAAATCCTCAACCATGTCGGTAAATATGGCAAGCATACACCTTTGGAACGTGGCTGGTGCATTACATAAGCCAAATGGCATCCGTCTATATGCAAATGTCCCGAATGGGCATGTAAATGTGGTTTTCTCTTGGTCAAGAGGATCCACAGGGATTTGCATATACCCGGACAAGCCATCTAACGTACAAAAGAAATCGTGACCCGCCATACGTTCCAAAATTTGGTCCAAAAACGGTAAAGGAAAATGGTCTTTCCGGGTGGCGTTGTTTAGTTTCCTATAATCAATGCACATACGCCAACCGGTGACCGTTCTAGATGGAATTAAATTACCTTTTTCATTCTCAATTACCGTCATACCGCCTTTCTTAGGCACACATTGGACTGGACTTACCCATTGACTGTCCGAGATTGGGAAAATTATGCCCGCATCGAGGAGTTTGATCACTTCTGCTTTAACAACCTCTTTCATGTTTGGGTTCAAGCGTCTTTGAGGTTGTACGCAGGGTTTTACCGCCTCTTCAAGGAATATCCGGTGGGTGCAAAATGCTGGGTTAATTCCTTTAATGTCATGGATCGTCCATCCAAAAGCTCCCTTATGCTTCCGTAACACCTCGATAAGTTTTTCTTCTTGCTCAACTGTCAATGAAGAAGAAATAACAACCGGTAAGTCATTGGGAGGATGTAAGAAAGCATATTTTAAATTCATGGGTAGAGTTTTGAGTTCCAAAGTAGGAGGCTTTTCTAGTGATGACTTTGGTGCTGGTTTGATCTCTCTTTCTAGCCTCTCAAACCTTTGTACCCATGCACAATGTTCTTCTTCTTCTGAGGCAGACGCCTCATCTTGTTCCGCCTCCAAGTTCAGACCTTCATCTAAAGGGTTCTCTAATTCACTGTAGAAAGTCTCACTCACACATTCATCAACCGGAGAGATAGAGGAAATAGCATAACAATTTTCATTATTCAGCGGATATTTCATTGAATTATAAACATTAAAGGTTACCTCCTCATCTTGCAACCGTAGAATAAGTTTACCTTCTTGCACATCGATCAAGGTCCTACCGGTTGCAAGGAATGGTCTCCCGAGCAAGATTGGGACTACCGTGTCCTCCTCCATGTCTAGTACCACAAAATCCGCTGGAAAAATGAACTTGTCTACCTTGACTAACACGTCCTCTATTACACCTTGTGGCCTTGCTATAGATCGATCCGCTAATTGGAGTGTCATGTTTGTAGGTTTTGGATCCCCCAAACCAAGCTTCCTAAACATTGAAAGTGGCATCAAGTTGATGCTTGCTCCCAGATCACATAAGGCATTTGCAATTTTAAGATTCCCAATTTGACATGGAATCGTGAAGCTGCCTCGATCCTTTAGTTTAGGTGGAAGTCAGTTGCTTACAATCGCGGAACACTCTTCTGTTAGGGCCACTACTTCGTCATTCCCTAATCTCCTTTTTCCTGCAATTAGCTCCTTGAAAAATTTAGCATAGGTGGGCATCTCTTGAAGAGCTTCCACCAAAGGGATATTAAGTTCAAGCTTTTTAAAGATGTCAAGGAACTTAGAGTATTTCTGGTCCAATTTGTCCTTTCTCTCCTTCCTTGGATAAGGAAGTTTAGGAATGTAAGGACAAATAGGAACAGAAATATCTTCCTTTTGAGCATTAGAAGAAGTAGAGATGTTTTCGGGTTTAGAATGACTTACTTCTTCCGATTGATTACTTACTCTCATGGGTTGATCAACCCTTGGTTCTTCCGTTTGCCTCCCACTCCTTAGAGTAATTGCTTGGGCCGTCTCCCTTGGGTTTTGTCTTGGGTTCGGTTCCGTTGTACTAGGAAGGCTTCCTTGAGGCCGTTCTTGCAAGCTTCTAGCTATTTGAGCCAACTGGTTGGTGAGGTCCCTGTTCAAAGCTTCACTATTGGCCAAACGAGCTTCGTTAGTAGCCAGACGAGTTGATATGTCCTTAAGAAGGCTTAATACCGACTCATCTTGTTTAACATTATGAGCATTACTATTTTGACCAAATTGAGATTGAGGAGCCCTACCAAGCTCTTGATTACGAAAGTCTTGCAAAAAATCATTAGAAGGTTTCAACACATTTTGATTGTTACCATAGGATAGATTCGGATGTTGAAATCTTCTTTGAAAGTTGTTATTATTTTGGAAAGCATTTTGAAGGGGTGGTTGATTATACCTTTGGTTGCCTCCAACATAGCTTACCTCTTGGGCTGATGGATTGCCCATTCCACATTCTTGACCGGGATGGTCCCCTCCACAAGACACACACAGCACAGGTTGGTGTGTTGGGTTCAAATTCAGATGTGCCATCATAAGATCAACCTTCTTATTCAATTCTTCCACTGCTGTATCACGGCGTCCCATTTCTACAGCATGGACATCTCTTCGCGTTGGCACTTCTTGTTGCCACAAGGGGCTTTTCCTAGCTAGTTCCTCAATAAGTTCTTCCGCTTGCGTTGCGGTTTTATTGAAAATATCCCCACCTACAGATGAGTCAATGATAGCACGGTGAGAAGGCGAAATCCCATGATAGAAAATACTTACTTGAGTGCACTTAGGAAGGTCATGGTGTGGGCAGTTTCTGAGTAGCCTTTGAAAGCGCCTCCATGCCTCCATCATGGATTCTGAACCAAATTGCCGGAAGGCTGTGATCTCATTCTTCAATTGGACTGTTTTAGACGGAGGAAAGTAATAAGCCAAAAATTCTTCCTCAAGCTGGTCCCATGACGTTACGGATCCCGCTCGAAGGGACTTGTACCATTCAACAGCTCCTCCGATTAAAGAAAATGGAAATAACTTCAATCGGATCACGTCTTGGGGAACTCCATTGAGTCTTACAGTATCAGCCACCATTAGGAATCGATCAAGATGATCGTTCGTGTTTTCATTGCTAGCTCCACTAAATTGGCCGTTACTTTGCACCATTTGGATCATGTTCATCTTGAGCTCGAAGTTGTTAGCAGTGATTGGTGGTAGAATAACACCAGCCCGGTTTCTAGGACGATGGGGTGCCATCATATCCGCCATGATTCTATCATCTCCCGCACCTGCCAACTGACGTTCTTGGCGGAGACGTTCCTGCTCCCGAACTTCAGCCTCAATCCTCGCCCTCATCTCGGCTTCGATTTCATTCCTCATTTGTTGCCTTTGTTCCTCGTCCATGGCTGCGGTTACTACTCTTTGGGATCTTCGAATATTCCTACACGTACGGTCAATTTCAGTATCCAAAGGTAATAATTCAGAACTTTGAGAACGAGTTTGCATAAGCTAGGAAACACTCACACAAAAAGAAAATAAATTTTATACACAAATAATAAAACCAAAAACAGAATATGAACAGTATTAACAATGCTTAGATCAGAAAATAATCCTTTTATCTAATGTTATCGAAACAAGTTAAAATTCCCCGGCAACGGCGCCAAAAACTTGATGGAGCCCGAACGGACTCACAAACAAAGGCAGTGTACCTCGTCGTTCAAGTAATAAAATCTGGCCTAAAGTCCAGGTATCGATCCCACAAGGAATTTAAACCCCGATAATCACTAAATTACTAAGAGTCTTTACGTGTCTAAGCGGAACTAAATTTAAGTTTGATTATATTAACAACTATATTAGTCTACTCCTAGTTGATCTATCCCAGCTTACTTTGCTCTTGAATTTGGAATATCAATCGGCGGTTTTACCGACCTATGAAGACTGATGGGGATGGCTTAATTAATCAACTACAAAAGACGAAGTTAACTCAACAATTAACCCTCAATTATATTCCTCCAATTAAATCAACCTAGCGTATCTAGATCTTTTAGGTCCTTAGCCGGTTTTCCTTGTTTAGAGGCGGTCTAATTCTTAAAGCTCAGAAAATAGGGGCACGTATGTTCCACAGTGTCGTCAATACTAATGGTTGCCTAGGTGTCAATCTAGGTAATGCCACAAATATGAACTTAATAGATTAAGATCTTATGAGACTAGATTATCACTAAAGGGATTGCATAAAGAAAAGGAATAAAGATTGAAATTAACTTGCATTCAACTGTATTAATCAAGAAAGATGTAACAGATTCAATGTTTTCAACCAAACAAAATCGATTGCGGAATCAAAAGCTAGCTAAATCGAATTACAAAAGACAAAAAGAAAAACTTATGCCCTTCTTGATCCAATTAACCGGATGCCGACGGTGTGAAGATGCTTGGAGGTGTACCTCTATTAACGAACCCGAGCCGAAACTAAGAACGTTGCAAAAGGGGAAGGTTCAATGCAAAGCAATCTACCAATCGATGGTTCCAAGATTCAAAGAAAACAAAAAGGTCAAGCTAAACCCTAGCTACAAGTTTTTGCTCTACCTCTACAAGTTGGGAAAAAAGATCCTCTAAAACAAAGAAAATAACCTATTTATACGGCTAGGTTAAAACCACAGAAAGGAAAAGCTGAAATTAGGGCAACAGCAGATTTTCGGGCCTCGGCACGCCGTGCTGGTGGAGTCGGCACGCCGTGCTATGCAGAGTTGGGATCGGCACGCCGTGCTGATTGAAATGGCACGCCGTGCTGTATAGTTTTGGGGGCGGCACGCCACGCTGATTGGAATGGCACGCCGTCGTGCTGCTTCTCTGGAACTCTTGGCACGCTGGTTGGCTTGGCACGCCGTGCTGCCATTGTGGCACGCCGTGCCATTCTGATTTTCAGCACTTCAAGCCCTTCTTTGCCGCCGTTGCTCCAACTTCCGATCCGGGTCCTAATGCCTGTCCAAAACAAACACAAAGGGACATAACCGCACCACAACCACGGACCATAAAACACGAAAAAACATGAGGAATACTAAAAATATAAGAAATCAAACCAAAACATAAAAATCACAAAATACGAAAAAAAACCAATCAAACATTCACTTAAATGATTCTAAAAACTACCACTCAAACCACGAAATTGGCTAAAAGATAAGGTCGAAACCGACCTTATCATGTGTCATAAGCACTCACGACATATCACCTAAATTAAATTAGGGGCATACCAAGGACGCCCACCACAATCATATCATTCCATCATATATCGGGCATCCTAAAATACCCGTGTTTTGCCAATGCACCAGATTGCATTTGGCCATTCCACCAAAATCATTTCATTCAATAGAGGCCACAATGGTCTTAAGTATATTTCCGTGTGACAATGCACACGATGCATCTCATGACATCATACCCATTCGTCATCGTCATCACATAACACTGTAATCCATATCGGGTTACTTCATGACATTACTACATTATTCAAGGCGCTCCCCGAGTGCCGGATTAGTACGTATGTAGGGGCATATCATAATATCCCAAATCATGAAAGGCGTTCCCCGAACGACGAATCTCTATTCGTGTCCCCAGTACACGTGACTCGCTTACAACATCATTTCATTTCATACGCTCAAAAGCATCAGAACTCAGTTCATGGGCCGGCCCCATGTGACCATTTCAGATCATCTCATAGACCTACGAAGCGTCAAACTTCGTCCGTTTGTCAGTACACATGTGACCATTTCACGAAATTCATTAGGTGCCCAAAAGCACCGAACCTTCATCCATGTGGTGGTCCACACGTGGCATTTTGCATAGCATTGGGTGTTCTTGGGATGTCCAAAAATAAAAATAAAACTAAAAATAAACACAAAGGGATCATCCTCATTATCTCACGATGTACATCTCATTCATCCATCAAACATTCAAGCACTCCACAACGTTCAAGCATTCCATAAGCACCAAGGACTTCACAGCATACACTCCCGTCATTTAAGTGTTCCAAAGACGCTAGAAACCCCATCAAGCCCTTTAGATCCTCCATAAGCATTAGAAACCCTGTCCTTGTGTCCCGCACAGCCAAATACCAAAATTCCCCGTGCAAGACCAGCTCTGCACGTATCGCATCAAACTCTATCCATCCTCCCCGTGTAAGACAAGCTCTACACGTATCGTTCCAAATCTCCCCGTGCAAGACCAGCTCTGCACGTACCGCATCAAACTCTACCCATCCTCCCCATGTAAGACAAGCTCTACACGTATCGTTCCAAATCTCCCCGTGCAAGACCAGCTCTGCACGTACCGCATCAAACTCTACCCATCCTCCCCGTGTAAGACAAGCTCTACACGTATCGTTCCAAATCTCCCCGTGCAAGACCAGCTCTGCACGTATCGCATCAAACTCTATCCATCCTCCACATGTAAGACAAGCTCTACACGTATCGTTCCAAATCTCCCCGTGCAAAACCAGCTCTGCACGTATCGCATCAAACTCTATCCATCCTCCCCATGTAAGACATGCTCTACACGTATCGTTCCAAATTCCCCGTGCAAGACCAGCTCTGCACTTACCGCATCAAATTCTACACTTCCTCCCCGTGTAAGACAAGCTCTACACGTACCGTTCCAAATTCCCCGTGCAAGACCAGCTCTGCATGTATCGCATCAAACTCTATCCATCCTCCCCGTGTAAGACAAGCTCTACACGTATCGTTCCAAATTCCCCGTGCAAGACCAGCTCTACAAGTGCCGCATCAAATTCTACACTTCCTCCCCGTGTAAGACAAGCTCTACACGTACCGTTCCACATTCCCCGTGCAAGACTAGCTCTGCACGTATCGCATCAAACTCTATCCATCCTCCCCGTGTAAGATAAGCTCTACACGTATCGTTCCAAATTCCCCGTGCAAGACCAGCTCTGCACGTACCGCATCAAATTCTACACTTCCTCCCCGTGTAAGACAAGCTCTACACGTATCGTTCCAAATTTCCCGTGCAAGACCAGCTCTACACGTATCGCATCAAACTCTATCCATCCTTCCCGTGTAAGACAAGCTCTACACGTACCGTTCCAAATTCCCCGTGCAAGACCAGCTCTGTACGTATCGCATCAAACTCTATCCATCCTCCCCGTGTAAGACAAGCTCTACACGTATCGTTCCAAATCTCCCCGTGCAAGACCAGCTCTGCACGTATCGCATCAAACTCTATCCATCTTCCCCGTGTAAGCCAAGCTCTACACGTACCGTTCCAAACTCCCCGTGCAAGACCAGCTCTGTACGTATCGCATCAAACTCTATCCATCCTCCCCGTGTAAGACAAGCTCTACACGTATCGTTCCAAATCTACCCGTGCAAGACCAGCTCTGCACGTATCGCATCAAACTCTATCCATCCTTCCCGTGTAAGATCCGCTCTACACTTACCGCTTTAATCACTAAACCTCTTCCCGTGTAAGACCAAGCTCTACACGTACCGCTCCAAATCTTCCCGTGCAAGACCAGCTCTGCACGTACCGCATCAAACTCTACCCATCCTCCCCGTGTAAGATAAGCTCTACACGTATCGTTCCAAAATATCTTTCTGTGCAAGATAAGCTCTGCACACTTCCTCCCCGTGTAAGACAAGCTCTACACGTACCGCTCCAAATCTTCCCGTGCAAGACCAGCTTTGCACGTACCGCATCAAACTCTACCCATCCTCCCCGTGTAAGATAAGCTCTACACGTATCGTTCCAAAATATCTTTCTGTGCAAGACAAGCTCTGCACACTTCCTCCCCGTGTAAGACAAGCTCTACACGTACCGCTCCAAATCTTCCCGTGCAAGACCAGCTCTGCACGTACTGCATCAAACTCTACCCATCCTCCCCGTGTAAGATAAGCTCTACACGTATCGTTCCAAAATATCTTTCTGTGCAAGACATGCTCTGCACACTTCCTCCCCGTGTAAGACAAGCTCTACATGTATCGCTTCAAATCTTCCTGTGCAAGACCAGCTCTGCACGTACCGCATCAAATTCCACACTTCCTCCCCGTGTAAGACCAAGCTCTACACGTGTCGCTCCAAATCTTCCCGTGTAGGACCAGCTCTGCACGTACCGCATCAAATTCCACACTTCCTCCCCGTGTAAGACAAGCTCTACACGTATCGTTCCATATATCTTTCTGTGCAAGATAAGCTCTGCACACTTCCTCCCCGTGCAAGATCAGCTCTGCACGTATGGCTTTAAACTCTACCCTTCCTCCCCGTGTAAGGCTAAGTCCTACACGTATCATTCTAAATCTTTCCGTGCAAGACAAGCTCTGCACGTACCGCTTTAACCCCACACCTTCTCCCCTGTGTAAGATCCGCTCTACACGTATGGCTCTAAACACCACACCTTCTTTCCCGTGTAAGATCCGCTCTACACGTATCGCTCTAAACACTACACCCTCTCCCGTGTAAGACACGCTCTACACGTATCGCTCTAAACACTACACCTTTTCCCGTGTAAGATCCGCTCTACACGTATCGCTCTAAACACCACACCTTTTCCAGTGTAAGATCCGCTCTACACGTATCGCTCTAAACACCACACTTTTTCCCGTGTAAGACACGCTCTACACGTATCGCTCTAAACACTATACCTTCTCCCGTGTAAGACACACTCTACACGTATCGCTCTAAACACTATACCTCTTCCCGTGTAAGATCCGCTCTACACGTACCGCTTTAATCACTACATCTCTTTGCCGTGTAAGATTCGCTCTACACGTACCATTTCAAATGTCAACTCTCCTCCCGTGTAAGATACGCTCTACACATGAACCCTTCGCAAGTATCACCTTGCTTCGATCCGTGGACACCTTGTGTGTCATTGTATCCATGTGGTGTATATTTATATACCACGCTATACTTCAGCATATAGCTTCGTTAACAACATTCATTGCATTTTGCACGTTTCCATTCCTGGCTTTGTTTGCACTCGACTAGCTTAGGATTGCATAACATGACATGGCATCACATGACATCATCATTCATGCATGCATGCACCACATCTTCCATTCATACCTACATCATCGTTTGACTTGGTATTCTCCGTGCACATGTCCCGGCCAATGCTAACAGGTATTTTTATCAGGACAGAAAAGGGAAGGAGTCTCGAGAATGGCTGGCCCAGTGAACTTCAACACCGTAACAGATGTCCTCGATGATTATGTTGCCTCATAGCGATTCCGAAAGGCGGTCAGGGAAGAGGCAGCGGCAATGTTGAAGGAAATGCTAGGAGGTGACCTGGACAAGGTGGAAAAGCTGACAACAAGGTGCTCTGAATTGGAGGCACGTGTGATTGAGCTTGAGGGAGTAATGAAAGGGCTGACTGGTGAAGCAGAATATTAGGCCCCCCTCAAAGCCAACACTGAACTTGTTCCGCGACCAACCAGGAGCTCACTCCCCAAGGGTGACGGAAAGGGCATATCCCCGTGGCCTTTCTCGCTGAGCCAATTATTTTCCAAATGCAGAAAAGAGGGGCTACTGCAGAGCGTCAAGCCGTATGTGGAGCCGACACCAGATCAAAAGAACAACTTCTGTACCTATCATGTAGCGACGGGTACCGAACCAACGCTTGCTATATTTTAAGGAAGGAGATCCGGAAGTTAGTTGATGAGGGAAGATTAAAGGTGCCATCTGCTACTAATGAGCGCCTAGAGGCTAGTAGGGAGACTGGCAAGGAAATTCCTCAAACCTCCCGGGGAGAGGAATATGATGAAGAGCTCCAAATCCTGATCTGACGAGAGTAGGGCAGTGACCGGATAAAGAATAGTCGGGTGCTGTCAGATCAATACCATTAGAGGCTCCTTCCCATAGGGAACTCATTTTGTTTGTAAAGTGTATTGAACTCATTTTGAATGCAATGCATCTTGTTATTTTCTTACTCATGTGGTGATTACATATATATGGCATTAAGCATGCATTTCATCATCTGAAATGACATTGTCCATCACGCATAATATTAAGATGCATGACATCAATCTGAGTCTTACAGGGAATTTACAAGTGAACTTGACTTCGATAAAGGCCTTTTCTTCAAAAAAAAAAAAAAAAAGAAGAGAGAAAGAGAAAAGTCTGCTAAGCAAACAATGGGATGGTACCATATCCTTCGAATCAATTGCCAGCCTAGATCAGTGATCCCTATAAACCACGATCCAAAAATGCTGTTGGTCTTGCCCTAAAAGTTTCAACTTGGACAGCCCACAATACACTCAAATCATTCCAAACCGGGGATCATTACCAAGTTTCAGAGCCGAGCCCTAAAATAAAGCTTTGAGCTTGATTCACGCTCGAAAAGCATCTCACATCAAAAAACCAAATCCATCCAAAAAGCACCAAGCCCTAAGAAATCCAAATGACCTTCGCCACCCACCATGCTGTAAAACTCTGGAGCAGACATTAGTTTTAGTGCATGTATAGTTTTGTTTGTGTGGCATTCATGTGCATATGACATCACACATGCACTGTTCATCCAAAAAGACATATCAAACACGCATGACATACATGGATCTGGATGCAGCAGGAAAATCAATAGGTGGCTGTGGTTTGGATTTAACTTCTTCAAAAAAAAAAAGAAAAAAAAAGAGAAAAAAAAAGAAGAAGAAAAAGAAAAAAAAAAGGAAGCAAGCACCGGTGGAAGACCTCAAATCTCCCTTACAGTCGAATTTCTGCTCTTGGTCTAAAGTTGCACTCTCTTCAATCATAGAGTCAAACTCTGTTGAGTGCTTGATGAATCTGGGGGCGGCCCACCTATTGCATGAAGTGCCGGGGTCAATGAGTTGAGACAATGGAGATAAGTACGTTATTGCCTATTCTGAAAGGTTAACTTCGTGCGGTGACAGAGAAGATCGGTGTCCTTACCTAAAGTAGTTCCCTTTTCACTCTCCTCTCTGTCTTCTCCATTTGCCTTCAACACCTTTGTCCACCCTTTATTGTCTTTCCTTCACTTTCATCTTATATCTTTCATCTTCTATCTGGAACTTGAACCGATTCTGTGATTCCATATTTTCTACCTTTAATGGCTTCTAACAAGAAGTTGAACCCCAATGCTGCTCCATATCATTTTTGTTCCGCAACATCTCATCAACGGAGGGGCATCGGAACAGGTGGCTATGGCATAGTTTCAGTCCGTCTTCGTTTATCATCAACCTGTACCAAATTGGGGATACCTTTTAATCCCATGCCATTTCTCTTCAATCTAAACTCCCAGACTAATTATTTAGTACCCTCAGATAGTGGGAAGGGATTTGATTTGATGATAGATAAAGGATTTGGATATGAATCTGCTTCAAATGAGTTCAACAATGCTGAAAAAGGGGAAAATGAAATATATAGCTCCGAGATTCCAGAGTAAGAAGAAAATAGTTTCTGTAAGTGAAAAGGAACAACAGTGTTCGCCCAAGAAATTGACTATTGAAGAGACCAAGCTGGATAAAAGAGAGATTGAAGCTAATCTTGGTGGGAAAAACAAGTCTTATGATCAGAAACCTACCAAATCAGTTTCAAAGACATAATCTGCTACAGATTCTGGGCAAGCATTGTCTGGAGGAAAACAAGAATAAGTCCAAAGGGAAGCCTGTTTATGATTTCCTCTACTTGCCTATGGATTTCAAAACTGGAGGAAATTTTGGTTATGCATTTGTGAACTTCACCAACTGTGTTGGGGCAACTTGACTTTACAAAGCTTTCAACAATCATGAAGGGGACGATACCATCAACAGGAGAGCTTACAAAGTCGGTTGTGCTCATATTCAAAGGGAAAGTTGCATTTGCCAACCATTTCAAGAATTCAGTCTTCGGGAGCCGTGCTTGAACTGAAATCTGGGGTGAAGTAGAAACATGAATACAGCATCGGACTGCAGGAAAATCCAGTGGTTAATTGAATTCATCTCAGGTTGTCCATCCATAATAGCAACTCTATCCGGTGATTGGGCTTAAAAAAAAAAAAACTCTCTAATGTGTAAAACCGAAAGGGCATATTGGTAATTTGAAGGGGCATCAATCAAAACCAGAGCCATATTTTAAATTTTCCTAATGCATCCGCATTCATTATGTCATGAATGTTTTGTATTCAATTTTGGTGTTCAATATGCATTTGTTGTGTTGTTGCATGTCAATGTTCACTTACAGACTACATTGCGCGGCAAACCTTGTCTGTGGAAGTGCTTCACTCCCCAAACACAAACCTATAACACCCCCCAAACACAAACCTATAATATTAAGGGCGAGTAAAAAGCCGAACCACTGGGCATCATCGACATCATTATCTTCACGAGTCGCAATGAACATATCAAAATATATCTTTCCCATCCTAAGACAAACCATCGAGAAAGGGATCAACGCAGACAAAATGCCCATCATAAAATCTTTCTCAAAAAAAAAAAAGAAAAAAAAAGGAACTTGTTGACACGAAAAACCGAAAGGACGTGTCGGCAACAGGAGAGGGGTGACATGCGAAGTTAGAGTCATTGTCACATTCCCTATCATACTCATTTTGGTGTCATCATTGCAATATTGTGCATGTTTAGATTTCCGATCAGATGTTCATCTTGCATGCACCGTGCCACTACATATAAACATCCATCGGTAGGACATTGCATCCAGGCCTGTGATAGTATCCCAGAAGCTCTTGTCATGCAGTACAGAAATGCAAAGTCTCACTCTCATCTCCTTGCTTAACCGAATGGATCATCCATCGGTACGGCCTACTATCCTGATCCGCTCGGCACTGACAATGCTTCAGAATATGCAGAGGGTAAAGTGGAAGGTCACTCAAGACGGCCAACTCCCCTAATACCTGGATTGCCGTAGTACTCAGTCGGCCAAGAGACGCGTCGGAGCAATTGGGCCAGGTCACCTGGGCTACCATCGGGGCCAGCCACAAGCCGTGAATTCCGTCTCCGGGCTCCCACGGATACCAAGAACAAAGCATAAGTCACATGTTGCATGCATGCACTTAGAACTATACATGCATCCGTACATACATGCATACGTTTAAAGTAAACACATAAAATTCATATGCATATGCATCGCAACTCATCCAAATGTAGCTATCCACTGCCATCACCAGGTCTCCCCTAACCAGGATCGCTCTCAAAGCAGAGATGGCACAATGTCGGGGCAGGACAATCAAGTCTCCAAGGGGCAAAGCAATCAAGCCGTATTTATCCTTGATCGAAGGGGTAAAATTTTTGTTTCCAAAATTATCGATCAAGGGATAAATACTCATTCCCCAGCCAACACCAAAATTATCCTTCCTAAACCTATTTCCTCCTGTCATTCAAGCAAGATTTCAAACCCTTGAACTCCACTACGTTCAAGCAAGGTTACAAATCCTTGAATTCCCTTCTTTTATTCAAGCTAGATCTTAAACCCTTGAACTCCAGTACGTTCAAGCATGGTTTTCAGATCCTTGAACCTCTTATTATTTCAAGCTCATCCAATTCCAGTAAGATTTCAAATCGTCAAAATTCCATTTTCCTTTGCCTCGGGTAACATAAACCCGATATCGGCTAATCCATAATCCACCTTCCTTTGCCTCGGGTAACATAAACCCGATATCGGCTAATCCACAATCCATCTTCCTTTTGCCTCGGGTAACATAAACCCGATATCGGCTAATCCACAATCCATCTTCCTTTGCCTCGGGCAACCTAGACCCGATATCGGCTTAACTGCATTCCATCTTTTCTTGCCTCGGGTAACCTAGGCCCGGTATCGGCTTAGTTCTACATCAAACCCTTTATTTCATTCAAGCTAGATTTCGAATCCTTGAACTTCTTCAAGCATGATTCCTAATCCTTAAAAAACCGCCCAAGCCATATTTCGGATTCTTGGAGATCGATTCAAGCAAGATCCTAGATCTTTGAAACCAATTCGAATCCCACATTTCAAACTCATCTTTGCCTTGGGTGACATAGACCCGATATCGGCTTATTTCTTCCTCAACTTTGCCTCGGGTAACTTAAACCTGATATCGGCTTATTTCCTCATCAGCTTTGCCTCGGGTAGCCTAAACCTGATATCGGCTTATTTCCTCCCTAGTATCGCCTCAGGTGACCTAGACCTGATATCGGCTTATTTCAATGGAGGATTCTTTCCTGTGTCTGCGGCGCTTTGAATCGCGTTTCTCAAATTCACATCATCTACCCCAGACTAAGTTCAGGTGGTGAATTTGATCACGCGAGGGGCAACTGTAAGCGCCGGAATTTCACTTTCAAAAAAAAAAAAAAGGTATAGTCGTACGACTATTGCTACAGTCGTACGACTGTAGTCAAACTACAGTCGTACGACTGTAGATCTACCCATAAAAGCAGAAAAAGAAAGACAGAAGAAAAAAAATGATGGAAAAAAAGAGAGAAAAAACGGACAAACAGAGAGAAAGGGAGAAAAAGAGAAAGAAGAGAAAACTAAAGAAAAAAAGGAGGAACTCCTCATCAAAATCCTCAGCATTTCGAAATCTCTGGACTCAAATCTCAAACCCTAACTCAAGGAGAAAAGTCCGGATTTTAGTAGATTGGAGCGACGCCAGGGGTCAATCCTACGGTGGACGCACGCCACGGAGGTAAATACCCCTTTTCCTCTCTCTTTTACAAGCTTTCTGGGTGTTTGGTGTGCTTTTTCTGTATTTCTGTCCATTTTTTCTGCGTTTTTGTTCTGGAAATCAAGAACAGTCGTACGAATGTTCTTGAATTGATGAACAGTCGTACGACTGTAGTTACAGTCGTACGACTGTAGTTGATTTCCAGGTGGTTTTATTTTCAGCTTATTTTAAATGAAATTTTGATGAAATCTTGAATTTTCAGCATCTACAGTCGTACGACTGTAGTTATAGTCGCACGACTGTAGTTGAGTTTCCACGACTATAATTTACAGTCGTACCACTGTAGTTTTCAGAATCAGAATTTTACCTTTAAAACCCAAAAATTTCATAAAAAATCCATAAAAATCCCCAAAAAATCCCAAAAAATCCCAAAAAATTAGAAAACCCCAAAAATCATCAAAATGAATTTTGTTGTGCACATCACGACCATAGATTCAATTTTCTAGTAAATTTGCATTTTGGAACAATTCAACGACGGAGACCCATTTCTCCTGAAAACCGACCCACTAAAATATATAAAAATGCATGTAAACCGGAAAAATTGTTTTCAAAATGATTTTTTCCACTAAAAACCAAAAATACAGGGACGTTTCAAAATATTTTCCAGGTCTAATCGGGCCGGCTAGCCGAGCCAACCCGGTTATCCCCTAAATGCATGCCCCCAATTCTTGTTTTCCCAATTCTGTCTATTTGAGTCCTAGTTGTGGCGTGCTGCATATATTGTGCTAACCCCCTGTTTTGCAGGTTTTAATTTCTTTTTATTTTTATTTTTATTTTGGATGTAATTTAATAGATTAAACCATGTATCCTAGGCGGTTGTATTTTTCTAGATTCTCGTGTATATAGGCGATTGTATAAGTGAGGTGAGAGTTTTTTTTATTTTTCCATTCGATTTGGTTGTAAGCCAATTAATATTTATTTCTTTTCCTTAATTTTGTATTAAATATTTTGTATGTGCGCTGTATGCCTTTTATATTCAATAAAATGGACTTTAGATTTTGAAATACCATTTGAGAACATTGACCAATATTCATTTAATTAGACACGAAATAAGAGACTTGTCCGAACCCGAATCTCTGGATAGTGTAGCGACCGCTCGTCCAGTTCAGCTGCATAAGAATTTCCCGGTTGAGCTGAGCCGGGTGGCGACTCCTACAACATCCATCGAGACTTAGGTCTCGGTTCTTTTATGTGTTAATTCCATTTATTTTCCAAAACGCGGATTTCCATTTATAAAAACCCCACGCGAGGGAGGGGCCCGCCCGAGATCGAGGCGCCCCATTCCGAAAGGGAGTCCCGCGTCCCGTCGAAAACGCGTCGTCCGCTCACAACTACACTCATGGATGTGACCTTGTATGTTTGATGTGTGCCTAATGGGCCCGTAACTGGGTGCCAAGTATGGGTACGTAAGGTATATCGGGAATCATGCTAGGACTAGGAGTAATGTGAAGGAATTACCTATCTCTTTATAGAAGAGATAATATCACCAGCTTCTTGATGAGTGGGAGTGAGTACTGTTTAGCCGTACCCAAATAGAATGATTATTGGATAATCATTTATTTGATTTTTTTCAGTATACTTGGGTGTCAAGTAAATATCCTAGCACAGAAAAGGATGATGGAGCCATACCTTGTGTAGGACACCGATATGAAATGCACAAGGGATCGTATAAGAATACTATAGCTTTATGTCTGTTTGGTTTTGATATTTTCATCCTAATTGGGGTTGTAATGGCTTGCTAGAGCCCATTACAACTTGTGGGCCGAATGTCACAAAATTGGAATAAATAACTGATTATTGAAAGCTTCTATACCCATATTGTGGTGCTCCTTAGAAGCTCCATCCTAATTTCAATATCATGAGTTCATGTTTCTTATATTTTTGTTATTACAATTAATAATTAATCATAATAGGCAACATTATAACTTGTCACCAAAGCTTCCTTACGGTTTTGATCCCAATACTAATTCAAATATCTCCACTACTTTAAAATATTTGGCATTTCCATATCAATTAACAACAATCGAACAAAAACCCAATAAGCAAACAATTCCAACTGAATATAACTTTAAAGTGAGCAGTTAAGCATAATATACCAAGAATAAAATGATCCATCCAGGGTATCCCAATTTGCATGTGAAAATGATAAAAATGGAAGCAAAGGTCTCCTTGTATAGCAGAAACACTTTGTGAAGATCCTTCTATCTTTGCATCTAGAAATCCAATTAACATTAAAGGACACAAACATTAATCACAAGTGAAAAATTTTCACACATTTTAGAAGGATGGAGAGTAACATATAAGTCAGCTTTACTCGGTTGAATTTTTCTCACTTTGTTACTAATAACACTAGAGTTCCTCTTAGATCTAATAATTTCTTTTGGATAAGCAGACTTGTTCAAGATCAACCTACATATTCCAATCTACTAATACATGGAAACTAGATTTTGGATGCGATCATTATATAATATTTAAAGCTTGGGTAAGATCTCATATAATAGGTTTCATTAGATCAGAGTTGATAGTTAACAAAAGGAGAGCATGATACTGCACCTAGAATTTAAAGTTTGAAATTATAATTTACAAACTTCTAGGTTTTTGAGGTAAAGTAGAATAATCTAATTGACACTAAACTTTACATCGTTCTATAGAATGAGCTTCTTCGGGAAAAACTACCTAATCACCAAAATTTAACTTGAAATTGAAAAATTGGAGAAATCTATATGGCAAGGAGGCAATCCAATAGGCAGGAAAAGAAATAAAAGTTCACCAGAATAAATATATAGTAGAGACCCAAGCATGGAAAGTGGAAACAACTACAACTTCAAATTATGCACCTACAAAACGTGATAGCACACTTAACTCAATATATCAAATTACCTTTTTATTGTATCTTTCTTTTATCAAGCTCCTTATTCCAAAGCATCTCAGTAAATTCTGTTATCAATAATCTCAAGAATAGAAAAACTTGCCCAATTACATTTAAACAAAGAGAACTATGACTTTTGTTTTAAGCACTCCAAAACAAAAAAATCGTCAAATTAAACGAACAAAAACAAAACCCAACTAATTAGAAAGAAATTCAAACAAAGAATGTTGACGATCGACCAACGGCAACCAAACACAAGAAGCAATATTCCCAGTGATGCCATAAGAGAAATCGAAGATGGTAAAACAGTTGAGGAAGATTGAGTACAAACCCTGAGCCGCAAATTACACAGTGTAAACATTCTCGAAAAAATATAAGAAAAAGTACACTAAATAGCAAAAAATAATAAAAATTCTAAAATAGGAGAATTTGCCCAATGATTTCTAAGTATTCACTTTTGGTAAAGATAATTATATATGAATACATAGGAGAAATTGTAGTAATCTATAAAATATCATTTTTTATTTTAATAATAAAATTATAAAATAGGAGAATTTGTCCAATCATCTCTTAGTATTTATTTTTGGTAAAGTTAATTAGATATAAATAGATAAGGGAAATTTTAGTAATGTATAAAATATTATTTTTCATTTTAATAATTAAAACTTTTAGAAAATCTCAAGAAATGACATGTGTCCCCTGTTTCTATTCCTTTATATTATATATAAATAGATTGACCATAGAATCTCTTTACTTGAATAAGGTGTAGTTGTTGGGATTTTCATCGTGCAAAACAAAATTTTTGGTAGTGGAAGCAATTGATTTGCACTCAAATTCGATCCAGGAACCCATTCAAATTGGAAAGAAACAAACTCAACCAGAAAGCGATTAAATCTTACATTGATTTTGAAGCTTTCTCTCACAATTTCCAAGGAGAAAATCTCTACCTTCACACACGCAGGTCTCAAGTGACAGGATGAGTGTGCTAGCATTAAAGCAGGAGCAAGAATGACCGAACCCTATGGAGATTATTGCTGGCTGAAATTCTCTGTGTTCTATGGGAAGGAGGCAGTCTATGTTAGGTTTAGGAATTTAGGAAATATGCTTCTATTTATACTTTAGCTTAATTAAGGTTTAATTAATTAAACTTTAGGTTAAAGATTTAATTCAATTAAATCCCCACCAACCTTATGAATAAAAATAATTCCTTATCTCAAAATACAGTTTTAACATAATTATATTTCAGCTTTAATTTATTTATTACACTATGCAATAAAACAAATTAATCTAAATATAATATAATTCCCTATTACGTCAAAATTAAATTTTGACAAATTACATTCCAATTAAATTATTTATTGTGCCATACAATAACTAATTTAACATGAATATAATACTAATCCCATAAATGTCAAAATCTAATTTTGACAAGTCATATTTTAATTAATTTATTTATTGCACCATGCAACAATTAAATTAATATAAAAATGACAATAACTCCTTTAATTAAATATAAAACCAATATATATTTAGGTCCTAAACATCCGATCTTGACCCTATGCATAGGATCCGGAAGGTTCATCTTCATGTTGGAAGTGGGCTCCAAACCTTTGGGCCCATAGATTATAGGTGGGTTCTAGCAAACCATTATAGCCCCCAATTAAGATGAATATATATTTTAGGTATATATACCTTGTAGCCTTTTTCTTATACATCCCATGCCTATTAGATATCTCTGTACTCCTAGAATCATGACGAAGTCATCCCCTATGGCTACAAGTACATTTCTTGATACCGAGTAGACTGAAAAACTTCAATCACTTAATCACCTGGTGATTAAGCATTAGGCTTGGCCAAGCACTTCGTAGTCTCACTCATCAAGCGGCCAGTGATATCATGATCTCATTTAAGAGATTGGCATTTCCTTTTACCTTGCCCATGATCCTTAGGTATTCACTAGCATACCCAATGATACCCATACTTGGCACTCTTTTACGAGCCCGTTAGGCGTATGTCAAAGTATGTGAGATTGTCCCTAATTTCATTGCAATATCAGGTCTAAGGATCCAATATAAGTGCTACTAGAGTTTCACTTTTCTTATAGGGGTCAAGTGAAATATCTGAGTGGATCGATCCAGTACCATGTAACCTAACATGTACCAATCTCTTTGATTAACAATCCATGTCCAATGGCAGGTAGGACACCACCATACAATCAAAGACCATGCTAGTCTTTAGTTAGTATCATTCCCATGATATAATAAACTAGGGATATTTATAGTTAAGTGTTAATCCTACTCTCAATCCTACTTGCTAGGAAATGCTCCTACCAAACAAGAGTATGACTTAACTAATGGATACTCTATAACTATTAATTACACAAGAAATTAAAAAAATAGATTAATTTCTTTTATTAATTATCAAAATTCTGATTATATTATCAAAGGGACTAGGGCACACACTAACAATAGTAATCAGTCAAAGATCACGATACCTTTCCAGGTATTCATCCCGGGTGACGAATCCACACTAATCAAACTACAAAATATTAATGTTTATCCGAGTCTTGTCCAATAAAAAAGGTGGGGGAGGCCTATCACACCTCCTGCTTTGAAGGCATTTTAGCCCCAATTGTGCATCGATCCTATGCCGCTCACAGCAGCGTTCTTTATGAATGGTTTTTTATTGGTTTTTGGTGTGTGTTAAAAAAGCATTAGGGTAGCTTGTTGTTATGGTCACCTTCCATGTGCTTAAGATGCTCTTGTTAACAAGACTCTTAATTGCCGAGAAGCTCTAACCTGGTTTCTACACCTAAATCACCCTCAAGTAATTGTATTAGATTTAATTTTGTTAGGAGGGATTTAAATAAAGTTATGCATGTCCTTGCAAGAATAGGATTACAATGTAATAGCTCTTTCATTTAGTTGTTACACTCACCCTCTTAAAATTAGAGATGTACTCTCTTCTAATTGAATGCGATGAACACATCTTGAGTAAGAAAAAGTATTTTTTAGAGTCAAGTATAACTAACTCTTAGTAATAGAGAATCAAATGCCGCAAAAAGATTTTTTTTTATGGAAAAAAAATAAATTTTACCCTTAAGAAAGAAAATAATTGCATTTGAATTAGGTAAAATTGAGTTATTTTGAGCTTGATTAGAGAGAGAGAGAGAGAGAGGGTATATAATATACATAAAGATAGAGATTGGATGGATAGGGATGGCAACGGGTAGGGTACCCGCGAGTAATGTAAATACCCATCCCATTCTCATTTACAAATTTCACTACTCGTTTCGGTCCATTACCCACAGGTATTGAATAAATCAATCTCATTCCCGTCCCATGAGGGGTAGCAGATACTGGGTAATTACCCTAACCCGTCAAGTAACCATTAAATGAATAAAAAATAATAAAATTAAAAAAAAATCCATAAATTGACAATCGATAAATCCGCCAATTAGCATTGAGAGGAAGGAAAAAATGAGACTTAAGGTCAATTTAGTTAAGGATTCTTTTAGGGTTAAGTGAGTATTGGGTTAAGTTATAGGTTATGAAAAAGGATAAGACTCAATATAATTATATAAGTAAATATAATTAATATAATATACTTATATCTAATTCATATAAATATAATTGATATAATATAAGTGAAAATTTTGTTTATAATATTATAATTATATCTGATTTCATTAACATATAAACGAGTTCGAGTACCTATATGGGTAATCCCATTCCCATCCCAAACCCTTTTATATCAAGTTCAGGTTGTCCCAATAGGATCGAGTAGCACCAGGTACCAACAAAACCCGAACTCGTTGTCATTCCTATATGTGGACTATTTATTTATCGGGAAATTTAGAGAAATACGCCTATTTGCAACTATTATCCCAAAAATATGTTAAGTGTTGAAAATCTCCAATTTACGCCCCAAAGTATGAGACATTCCTATAGTATGCTCCATATTATTCTCTCTCCTCTTTTGTAATTTAAATGTTATATTTTTTTTTATGTATCTCTAAAACTGTTTACTTTTACGACATTCTACTTTAGCAAGTTATTTTCATTTCTTTTTTATCTTCGAAATGAGATCTATATGTATATATTTTTTCTTTTTTTTTTTATTGTCAAAAATGTATCAGAAAATGTATTAAAAATATATCAGAATTGTATCAAAGATACATTTTGATACATTTCTGATACTTCTTTGATACAATTCCTATCCATTTCTGATACTTTATCTATTGTGTTACACATTAATTCTACATGTATTAGCTTTTATTTATCCTTCACAACAATAAAAAAAAATTAGTTTATGTGATTTCTCACTACAGATAAAACTTGTGGGATTAATACATAAAACACAGTATGCAAAGTATTAGAAATGTATCAGAAAGTATCAACAAATAGACATTGATACAATATACTTTCAACTATATTTTTTTTCTATGATTAGCTTTTATTTAGCTTTCGTAATAATAAAAAAAAATCAGTTTAAATGATTCCTCACTATAGATAAAACATGTGGAATTAAATACATAAAACACATTACGTGAAGTATTAGAATTGTATCATAAATGTATCAAAAATATATCAGAAAATATCAATAAATATACATTGATACAATATACTTTATTATATTTTTTTTTTCTATGCTTAGCTTTTATTTAGTCTTCATAACAATAATAAAAAAAAACCATTTTAGTTCTTCATTACAGATAAAATTATTTTGATACAATTCTGATACATTTTTTTATACTTTTCTGACATATATTTATATATACAGATCTTGTTTTGAAGAGAAAAAAAATGATAAAAATACATTCTAAAGTGGCGTGGTAAAATAATTAAGGAATTAAGAGATGAATGAAAAAATTAAGATTAAAAATATAACAAAGGAGAGAGAACCGTATGGAGGAAAGGAAGTGGATAAAAGACAATTTTGATGTATTGGTGATAATTTCCCTTATTTATTTAATTGAGTAAAGGTGAACTAATTTTAGGCTTAATTTCATCTATGGTATACCAACTATTGACCTTATCACAGTTTGGTATACCAACTACCATTTTGCACACTGTAGTACCCTAATTGCCAGGTGATTACCCGTTGTGGTTTTTTTACCTAAGACTCCCGATTGAGCACACCATGTCATCGTGTTGACCAATGTTAAACTTAATATGTGGGTCCTACCATACATGAATTCCCAATTACACCCTCAATTGAAATTGAAACTGCTTCCTTCCTTTTTGTTTCCCTCTTCCCAATGTCTGACCGTTTCTCTCTCTTACTCAACCACTCTTTCTCTATTACTCACCGGCATCGTCTCTCTCTCCCTCACTCATTTTCGATCTGATTTGCTCTCCTTTTTCCCCAAAATTTCTTTCGCAAACCCTAAAAATCGTCCTTCCTTCTTGAATCACCAATATAGCACTGATCACGCTCTTGTTCTTCAAGCACAGAATTTGAAAGGGTAAGTGGAGGCTTTACAATTTCTATCTCTATTGTTGCTTTGATATTCCAGCTCTATAAACTTCGTTCTTTCTCTCACTCTCTGTTGTTGCTTTGATATTCCCTCTCTATAAATTTCGTTATTTCTCTCACTCTCTATTATTGCCTTTATGAGGTTTTTCTAACTCTGTGTCGCTGCATAAATAGTAGGAAAAAATGCCTAAAAGTTTTGGTTTTTATGTATATAATAATAGACCTAATAGTGATGGAATATATTCGGTTTGTGAATCAGTTGACCCGATTGAAAAGTTGATACCTTTTGGGGCTTTGGACCACAAGCAACTGTGATCAATGGCTGGGATGGCTTATGGCCCATGTAAGACTGAGTTCTCTTTCTTTGTTCTTTATTTTTGCAATTATTATATTGTTGAATGGTTGTTGGATAGTGATGGTACTGAATTAAATATGTTGTTATCATTGTTGTTTTTTTTAATTGAGATTTGGTTTATGCCACATTATGTGTTGTCTATAATACTTAGCCACATTATGCAATATTTTTGCAATTGTAATTGATTGGATTATTAAATTAGAAAATATGTCATTGGGGATTGTGATATTAGATTTGTAATTGATTGGATATTAGATTGGATTATGCAATTTGTTGATTTGTATAAATCTTTTTTATTTAATCTAATTAGATTTGTATTAATCTTTGTTGATTAGTTTCTTGATTTGTGTCAATCTGTGTTTTCATAATAATAGTATGCAATTATACTTGAAATTAAATTTTGAGTACTATCATTGTCAATAAATGCAAATCCAAAAAAAGGCTATTTTGATATTATAATTAGGTATGATGAGAGAATTAAAGAGGACAGTTATATAGCTGGTGATGTGTACATATGGGAAGGTTGTAATTGGGATGAAGGGTTGGCTTTATGTACAATTAACAAATTGGTTTAGGAAAGTTTAGAGATTAATGGAACTGTGCAATATCTTTTGAAACCCTAGGATAAGCCAACTCAAGGATATTTAAATTACTTAGGCAATGATAGAGATGTCTATAGGATGGCTTTGGTTGGGGTTGATTGTGGAGAAATTGATCTTTATGTTAAGGTTATAGATCCGAAAGAAGCGGATGATCTACTGTATGAACTAGAACCTACATGGCATAGCAGTGTTGTAATTGAAGAAATTATAGAGGAAAATCCACTAGTTATAGCGACTGATAGGAAGGGTAAAAGGAAATTAAATGTTGGGGGGACAAGAGGAATCAAATTTCTTGAATATAACACAAGGGAGATAGAAAGTAGCTCAAGGTTGAATATAGATGTTGGTGATGTAAATGTTAATGTAAATGTTGGTGATGTAAATGCAGGTGATGTAAATGTAGACAGTGGTGTAAATTTTGCTTCTAATAGAGGAGTTGAAGCTGATTTTTTAGATAATCCTGCAAGTGATGTTCTAGATGCATTTTTTTTCAGTAGTTAATAACTTTTCTGCTGTTAATGAAGAAACTAGGGTGTCATTCGATGATAATCCATATATGGGTGACTTTAGTTCTTATGAAGGTGTTAATGAGGATCATGAGATTGGTGGTTGTAGCAACAACATCAGTGATAGCAATGTGTAACAATAATGTAGAAAATAAGATGGGTGATAACGAGAATGTTGAAGGTGAGCAGCAATTGGATGAAGAGGATTTTCATGATCCTGATTATGTTTTTGAAGATGGTGATGAAGATTTAATGAATGGAATTGATGAAGCTAGGACATCGAAGCCAATTACCAGACAGAGACCTAGTGAAAACATAGGGAATACTGGTTATGAAACCGGTATGAGTTTTGAGGTACAGGAAGGTTCATCTAAATTTGAAGATTTTGATACTCTTCACAAAGATTCAAGCTCAGACTCCGAGAATGAACCAAGGGTTAGATTTCCTGAGTTCAATGCATAAAGGTATTTAGAAGACCCTCAGTTCAGAATTGGTATGTTGTTCAATAATGAAGAGGATTTTAAAGAAGCATGCAGAAACCATGGCATAAATAACAGATTTCAGATTTGGTTTCCAATCAATACAGAAAAAAAGGTTATGGCAGTATGCAAATCAAAATAAGATGATGGGGAAAAATGTCCATGGAGGTGTTATGCTTCAAGACAAGATCGCCATGATGAAAACAATGTTACAATGCAAGTGAAGAGTGGCCATTTCCAACACTTATGTTCGAAGGTGCACCACAACTTCCATATGACATACAAGTAGATTGAGAAAAGATATTAGGAGGCTTTTAGGAGTGATCTTGACTGGAAGATAAGTGCTTTAATTGATTATATCAATAGGCAAAAAGAGCTGAAGATTGGGAGAATGAAGGCATATCGTGCCAAGTGTTTAGCGCTTGAAAAGATTGACAGGGATGAAAGAACACAATACACAAACATTTGTAGGTAAACTTTTTATACATTTATCTTTAATTGCATTGTAAGTGTTTACTTAATTGTATTACTATGTTTTTGTTCATTGCATTGTACTATTTTACTGAATTGCATTGTATTGTGTTTTAATTAATTGTATTCTATGTATTTGTAGGTATAGAGCTGAGTTGCTGAGATCAAATCCAGGTAGCACTGTTACAGGTAGATTCAAAGATGGAAGGTTTGTTGGGCTGTATGTCTGCCTAAATGCTTTAAAATCAGCATTCAAAGCAGGATGCAGACCTTTCATTAGATTAGATGGTTGCTAGCTTAAAGGCTTGTATGGAGGGCAATTATTGTCTGTTGTTGGCATAGACCCACATGACTGCATTTTCCCAATTACATGGGGAATGGTTGAAACATAAAGCACAGAGACATGGACTTGGTTCTTGCAGCTGCTAGCAGAAGATTTGGGGATTGACAGCAACAAAACATTGGACTTTTATGTTAGATAGACAAAAGTTACATTGTTCCAATACTTAATGATTAAGCTGCATTATTTTTAACTTATAATTATTACATTGAACTACAAACTTTTATTGCATTAAAAAAGACATTATATTATCACGTCATTTGCACAATAGCATGTACAGTTCATTAATTATCTAGTGTTGTATGGTTGATTATGTGGATTTATGTTTTTGCATATCAGGGACTGATAAATGCAGTAGAGACCTTATTCCCATCAGCAGAACACAGATTTTATGTACGACACATGTACACAAATTTTAGAACTTTGTTCAAGGGGAAGGAGTCGAAGGACATGTTATGGAATGTAGCAAGGGCACCGTATGAAGCCAAATTAGATAAGTGTCTTAAGAAGATTGAAGACAAATGCCCTGAAGCAAGAAAATGGTTAGGGGAAAGACCTTATGAGCAGTGGTCTAGGGCTCAATTTTTTCTAACATATAACAATGTGATATGCTTCTTAATAATATATGTAAGTGCTTTAATAAGTACATCTTAGATGCAAGAGATAAAGGAGTGATCACAATGAATGAGTTGATTATAATGAAGTTGATGAAAAGAATGAAGAAAAAGTATGATATGTTGAAGAACAGTGATGATGTGTGGTGCCCAAAGATAATGAAGAAGCTATGGAAGAACATAGAGTTCTCTTTCAATTTTGAGACAACATATTCTGGAGGTCCAAGAGTGCAAGTGGCAGGGTTTGGTGATTAGTTTACAGTTGATATGGAAGCCAAAAGTTTCACTTGTAGAAGATGGCAACTGATAGGCATTCCGTGCAGCCATGGAATTGCTGCCATTATTGGCAACAACAAGAATCCGGCTAACTACTTAGCCGAATGTTATTCGGTGGAGACATATCAAAAGGTGTATGCTTTCTTTATTGAACCGACAAATGGGACTGATCAGTGGCCCAATCCTGAAGAGGTCATACCAATTGTGCCTCCATCACCAGTAAAAACTAAAAGAGGAAGGAAGAAGAAGTCCAGGAGAAAGGAGCTCGAAGAACTAGAAGAATCCAACCGGAAAGGAAAGTTAAGCAAGAGGGGACTAGTCAACATGACTTGCGACAATTGTGGTAGCAAAGAGCATAACAAAAGGAGGTACACAAAACCACTGAGATCCACTACACCAAATGTAAGTAGTTATTTAACTACAGCTTTTATAATTATTAGTGGGAATAACAATTAGAAACTTACTGCAATTACTTTCTTAATGTAGGTGAAGAGAAGGAGGACTAATAATGATTCGGAAAATGAATTTTCCAGTGAAAGTGCAAGGACGCCAGGAATAGGCTGTGGAAATAATGCTAGGGGAGCATATGCTGGAAGGGGAAGCATTGGCAGAGGAGGAGGGGCAGGAAGGGGCAACAATGTCAAAAGAGCAGGGGCGGGAAGGGGAAGCAATGCTAAAGGAGCAGGGGCAGGAAGGGGAAGCAATGCTAGAGGAGCAGGGGCAGGAAGGGGAAGCAATGCCAGAGGAGCACGGGCAGGAAGGGGAAGCAATGGCAAAGGAGCAGGGGCAGGAATGGGAAGTAACACCAGAGGAGCAGGGGCAGGAGAACAGACACTGAGATGGATGATGGATGTAAGTATTTTAATTTTTCTTCATAGATAATTGTCACTGAGTTGGGAGTTTAATTTGATATAAATTTGGAGTTCAAATTGATATGGTTTGGGAGTTCAAATTGATATGGTTTGGTAGTTGTCCTGCTGTTACATTAGTATATAATTGTGGCAAATTGGTAGTTGAATTTAATTGGTAGTTTTTCTGCTAGTAAATGGCATTCTATTGTTTTTTAATTAGGCATTCTTAAACTACATTCAGTAGTCAAGGAAGCAATGTCACTAATGTTGGCCCTAGTCAGCCAAGTCAGGCAACTCAAAGCCAAGTCCCGAATGCTGTCCCTAATGTTGCTAGGAAGCCAACTACAAGAAGTGCTACTTTCAATGCACTAAGAAGGCAGTGGAGATGAAATAAGAGAATATAGTAGAAATATGGTGGAATTTTGCTTAAACTATTGAACAACAAAATTATTTCTCTTGCTTATATTTCATTGTTAGTAGTTCAGTAGATGAAAAGGGATGAAACTAGCAAGTACAGTTTGTAACTTTATGTACAGTTTGTAACTTTGAGTTTATCATCATTTGGTCATCTTCCCTTTCAAAATCCAATTTGTTGGCTACTAGTGCTGCTAGTCCATGCTTGAATTTTGGCTATTTTCTTTTACTTCTTTGTTTGCTTTTCATTTATTGGCCCATCTGTAGCTGATATTCAACATTGTATATGTTGTATCCTTAATGCACTTCTTGTACATTGTGGCAATTCATTTGCACATTGCCTCCTAAAACAAGTTTAGAATATTATGTTAATTCATTTGCACATTGGCTATTTTATACGACAAAATAATTCAAAAAAATGATTTCACTCATGGTATACCAACTATCAAAATTATTTCACCTATGGTATACGAACTATCGCATTTATCACAATATGGTATATGAACTATGGACTTTATGACAGTTTGGTATACCAACTATCGCTTCTATCACAGTAAATGTGCAACAAAATTAAGAGCGTAAGGTACATCTCCATAACAATTGAGAGTGAATTACATTAGACCCTAAATTTCATTTGATTTAAAGCTCTTAAATGTGCAACAAAATTAACAACAAAGCTACATAGGAGTTTTTAAGATTCTTTTATCATTTACAAGCATCATACTAGTTGGTACTGGAGTGCAGGAGCACAGATATCATAATCACTACATTGAGAGGGGAAGCAATCTAATTTATATCAATGTAGAAGATTACAGCCGAATCCATCCATTTTCAAGTTCAAAGCCGTCTATTAAACCCAGACCAATCGAGCATGGTATATCCAGCAGATTTTATCCACAAATTGCAGTCCTTTTTCTCAGATTTCATCCAACAGGTAAGTGCTCTATCAGTAGAAATCGCAAAATCGCAACAATTCTCTATCGGTGGAAATCGCAAAATCGCAACAGTGCTCTATCGGTGCAAATCGCAACAAGTAAGTCGAAGGAAAGACGATTTTTTGGGTTTGCGAAAGAAATTTTGGGGAATATGGAGAGGAAATCAGATCGAATATGAGTGAGGGAGAGAGAGACGATGCCGGTGAGTGAGGAGAGAGAGTGGTCGAGGAGGAGAGAGAAACAGTCAGACATGGGGAGGAAGAGGGAAAAAAAGGAGGGAACCATGGAAATTTCAATTTCAATTTCAATTGAGGGTATAATTGGGAATTCATGTATGGTGGGGCCCACATCTTCAGTTTGACATTGGTCAACACGCTGACGTGGCATGCTCAACCGGGAATCTTAGGTAAAAAAAACCATAATGGGAGATCACCTGGCAGTTGGGGTACCACAATATACAAAATGGTAGTTGGTATACCAAACTGTGATAAGGTCGATAGTTGGTATACCATAGATGTAATTAAACCACTAATTTTAGCAACAAAAATCAAATTCTTTATGGGAAATAAAAATTAATCTCGTCCTTACAAAAGAAATCAATTATGATTGAATTAGGTCAAGTTGATTTCCAGCAATATGAATCGTGGAGTTCAAAAATATATATAGAAAGAGAGAGGGATAAAGGGAAAGATTGAAGGGATCGTAGAGTATTTATTCAGTTATTTATTTATTTATTTATTATTATTATTATTATTATTGTTATAATTATTGTTATGATTATGATTATTATTATTATTGTCATTATTTGTATTTCCGCACGAAAATAACCTTTAAGAAATATAAATATATGGTTTTTCCGAGTAAATTATATTTGGTGTCGACCTTTAAATCCCCAGATCCTTAGATCCTTAGATCTTTTCCCCTAAAGTATATAATCAAAACTTATATGGAAAATAAGTGCCGTTGCCACTATTTTGGAATTTCGTAAAGTAATTTTTCTTATTATATTGTACAGTATAGACTGTTTGAGAAACAAAACATAAAAAGGGAGAAAAAGGCCTATACACAGTAAATAACCAACTTTTTATTAATCTTAAATATTTGATTTTAATTCAATTAATTTCAAAGAAAAGATGTATAGAGGCGGACTTTCTCAACTTTTCATGGATGAAGAGCATGAGGCAGAAGCTGCCGCAGAAGAAATAGAAAAACAAAGAAAATTTGAAGAGAACAAAATTAAAACAAAAGCCGTTGGAGACAATGAAGATATGTCTGAATATATTATTGTTTCGGTTTCTTCTTCTCCTCAAAACAGCCAAACCACGACAGTTACAACAAGTTTGTTTAATTTCTTGCGTTCATTCTGGTCTACTTGTCTCTCTAAGTTGTTCTCCTGGTTTTTTAAGTCTGATTCTTAATAAATTATGATGAATATGTATTTTACTGATTAATTACATTTGAGAATATGTGTTTTTTTTTTTTTCCTTTTTATTATTGCTAGTTTTAGATGTTTGTTTGGCATCATAATTAAAATCTATAGAGTTTGTTCTAAATAATTCGAATATATCTCCAACATAAATTTAAGTAACTTAGATTTATTGGTCAAATTGATTCAAAATGGCAAATTAGAAATAATTTACTATTCTTTTAGGAATTGTCCCAAAAGTGTTCTAGAAATTTATCAAGCCTTTAATTAAATTGGTGAAAATAAATTTTAATTAAAAATCATGTCCAAATTTCAAATTGAAAATCATCCCACAAATCAAATTCTAATAAACTGCTTCTATATTTGAATTAATAAGTTAATTAAATTCATTTATTTAAGAAAATATACACACTCAACATAATTCTCTTCACCTATTATTAAGAAGTTATTGGTTTAAAAATTATATATAATACTTCAATTAGAAAATATTTTCATTTTCTAATTGGCAATGCAGACTAAGTATATGGGAGGAGACTTAAGTTCGAATCCCAATAAATACATACGTGGATAGGGATGATGAGTTTTAACTGTGACTAAGTTTCAAACAAGATTATCTTAATAAAGGATATGTGGTTAATAAAAAATAGGGGAATTAGCATTTTGACACTGTTTTAAGATTTGTTTTTGTCGCATACCTTTAGGGGTGAGCAAAACCGAACCGAGAACCAAAAACCGAACCGAATCGATACTGAAAAACCGAACCGAATCGAACCGAACCAAATTCTATTTGGTTTGGTTTTGGTTTTATAAAATATAATAGTTTGATTTTTGGTTCGGTTTTCAGTTTTTGTTATAAAAACCGAAACTGAACTGAACTGTAATAGGAAAAAATATTTTTTTAAAATATATATATATATATGTATATAAATAAATTTTATTTGACATATTATATATTTATATTATTATATAGTTTGTATTTATGAGACTTTAGTAATATACATGTAATATAAATTATTTTTAAGCAATATTTTACATGTAATTTATACAAAAAATGATAATAAAAATTAAAAAATTAAAATTTTTGTTGATTCGGTTTGAACCGAACCAAACCATAAACGAACTGAACTGATTCGGTTCGGTTTGACCCGAACCATATAAACTTTGGTTTGGTTTTAGTTTTTATTTTTTTTCTACTTTGGTTTTTGGTTCGATTTGGTTCGGTTCAGTTTTTGAACCGAACCGCATATTGCTCCCCCCGACATACCTTCCTTTATTTTTCTAAATGCCTCTTTTTCTTAAACAAAATTTTCAAATACGTACTTTTAATTTTAATATTTTAAATACTTCCAAAAGAGTTTTCAGAATCACATATATCTAAAAAAAAAAAAAAAGCTTCCTCTCTCTACATCAGCACCCACAAAGAGAAATCTCTGTGCAGTTCAACTCCATTCAGCTTTTTGCTTCTCAAAAACTAACCAAATGGGCGAAGCTTTCTGCTTCTCAAAAACTAACCAAATGGGTGTGGTCTAAATTCTTCGTTCTTGATTAATTCTGTGGAGTTAATTAAAATTTCACCTTTTGTTTCATTTTGATTACTGATTGTGTTTGCTGTATTGTTTAGGAGGAAAAGAAGCCAGTTGCAGAAGATAAGAAACCAGAGGTGCAAAAACCAGAAGAAGGGAAGAAACTAGAAGGAGACAAACCTGAAAAAGATGAAAAGAATGCTGAGAAACAACCAGAAGAACAAAAAGAAGAGAAGAAAGGAGATGAATTGAAGGAATCTAAAGAATCCAAAGATGAATCTCCTCCACCTCCACAAGAAATTATCCTTAAAGTCTACATGCATTGTGAAGGTTGTGCTCGCAAGCCGTTGTCTTAAAGGATTTGAAGTTTTGTTTTGTGTAAACTTTAATTAATTCATTAATGGATTTGGAGGACCACATAGATCTCGATTTGTACATTGTTATGCACAGAAATTGGCTAATTACATGATTTATTACCTTAAGAATATTAGCAATTTCATCTCTTATTTTTCACAAATTGGATCCTAGTTATTGGAGGGCACACCAGAGATTGGGCTCTTTATTGATTAGGTGAGTTCTGGATAGAGCTTTGTATGACTGTACAAGTTGTTTAGGATTTTTTTTTCCCCCTCATTTTCACTTTTAGTAGTTTTGGTGTTGATTTGGTCTCTATTGATGTGGTTGTTATTTTTTCCTGGTTGTTGGATGTATGAATAAAGTTTAAGACTTCATTTCTCCTTTTTCTATGGTCCCATGCTGACTGAAGTTCTTAATTCTTTTGGCCATGTTGATTTGGATTGATTAGATGAACACTTGATTGAAGTCATCTTCTGTTTCTTTTGGTTGTGGATAGTGAATGTTTGCAGGAGTTTTTTCAGCATTTGGCACTGTTTTCATAATCAATGGCAAGGATGATTCTTTGATGATTAGTCTTATGTATGTAGACTTCATTTCATGGGGGTTCCTTTGGTGAATTTTCGATTATGTTTTGGTTCAGATGTGTTATATGATATGGTATAATGTTAGCTTGATGTTATGGGAGTTCAGTTTTTGGTAGATTTCTTATCCTTATTGGTCAACATGTTTCTCACTTGTTGGCGTGCTACTAAATCTGCCTTCTGTTTCAAACATTTGCTTGTACGGTTTGTTTGTTACGGTTGTTTAGTTTTGACACTATTTTTCTATTCGTTGATAATTAACTTTATGAGTTATTAAATTCTGCTCCGTTTTTGTGCTAGTCATTCTGATCGTTCTGCATGAAATTTTGAAGCCTTGAATAGCATTCGGCCATGAAGCTGCAATATCGTGTCGTTTTCCTCAAGTTCTAAGCTAATGCTTTTGTTTGTTTTGTCAATGATCCATCAACAAAGTTGTCTGTCCTTCCCATCCTTAAAAGAGGCCATGGTAATTATTAACCCACCCTCCTTTCTTTAATTTATGATTTGCAATATTAGAATAGAATTAGATTTGTAGTAATTAATAAATTGATTGATTATGCATGCAGTTGGTGATATGTTATTGTGGAAGAACAAATATTTATCAGCAGGAATCTTAATAGGTTTCTCCGTCTTATGGTTCCTTTTTGAAATTATGGATTATCATTTCATTACTCTTGTCTGTCATTTACTCATGTTTTTTATGAGTGTCCTCTTCATATAACACTAGTATTTGTCACATGCACATGCACATGCATTCACCCTTCTTCCTTATTTATTTCTTTAAAAACATTAATCCTAAAGTTGTTGCGGTAAATAAAATAACATATTAGAGAATATAATCTATTAATATAAAAAAGGAGTTTAGTTACCAATTACATAAACCTAATAATTGCCAGCAGAAACGAAACTGTGACTGTGCCTTAAAAAGAAATAGATTTAATTACACCAACTTCTTTCCTTTTGTGTCTCACATTTCGGCTATTTGTTTCCTTTTCTGTGAAATATATATATATATATATATAAGAATAACAGTGAATAGCCAACTTTTGAGTCAAAATTAGAGTGATATTGATGACATATATGATTTTGAAATTTTTTAATGTAACTGCAAATCCTAAACTGTTGGGATTGATGGTTAATTATCCTAAATACACTTTTATATATATAAAAAAGTGCATCTGGGCATGGCAACAATACCAGCATTTTATGAGAAATATGAAGAATTAATTTACAGTTTTTCATGTCACTAATGGGAATTTTGCAGGTTAAAGCCCTTCTGAAAGAAAAGAAGCTAGAAATGCTGGTTGATCCAGACCTGCAGAGCAATTATGTTGATACTGAAGTAGAACAACTGATTCAAGTAGCATTGCTATGCACGCAAAGCTCTCCAATGGAACGGCCTAAGTTGTCAGAGGTTATGAGAATGCTTGAAGGTGATGGACTGGCAGAAAGATGGGAGTGGCAAAAGGTAGAGGTGGTACGGCAAGAGATAGATTTGGCTCCATTCCGGAGTTCCGAATGGATCCTTGAATCCACTGAGAACCTACATGCTGTAGAATTGTCTGGTCCAAGATGACATCTTCTTGTACACTGTTATAAATTGTTTATACTCTTCTTATATATTTTTATACACTGTTTACACATTGTTTATACACTGTTTGTACATTGTTTATACACTATTTATACACTATTTATACATTGTTTATACATTGTTTATACACTTATTATACACTGTTATACATTGTTATACACTTCTTATATATTATTATACACTGTTTATACACTATTTATACACTGTTTATACATTGTTTATACACTGTTTATACTCTTCTTATACATTGTTATACACTTTTTATATATTATTATACATTGTTATATACTGTTTATACACTTATTCTACATTGTTATACACTCTTTATACGCTGCTTATACATTATTATATACTATTTTACACTATTTATACACTATTTATACACTGCTTATACATTATTATACACTATTTATACATTAAGATACAGTATTACAGTTTTATACCTTTGTTATACCTTAATTATACCTTAACATACATTATTACATTGATTATACATTAGTTATACCTTAATTATACATTAAGATATACTATTACAGTGTTTATACCTTAGTTATACCTTAATTATACCTTAGTTGTACCTTAATTATACCTTAGTTATACCTTAAGATACACTATTACATTGATTATATCTTAGTTATACATTAATTATACATTAGTTATACCTTAAGATACACTATTACATTGATTATACATTGTTATACACTGTTTATACACTTCTTATATCTTAAGATCCACTATTACAGTGTTTATACCTTTGTTATACCTTAATTATACCTTAGTTATACCTTAAGATACACTATTACATTGATTATACATTAGTTATATCTTAATTATACCTTAGTTATACCTGAAGATACAAATGTATAATTAGTTATACTTTAGTGAAAAAAATATGTTGGAAAAAGTATATACATATGGAGTTTGTTTCGAAGATAAAGAAAAAAAAAAAAAAACTTTCTAAAGTCGCATGACAAAAGAATAAACGGATTGAGAGATAAATGCAAAATTAGATTAAAAATTATTTAAAAAAAAAGAGAGAGAAACGTGGACAAATTGGAGGAGGTATTTTGGAGATTAAGATTTTTTGCTTTTGTTGTTTTTTTGGCAAGAATCACGTAAAAGAGGAATAAGTTTTTTAGGTATTTTTGAAATTTTGGAAAGTTTTTTATATATTTATACAAACTTTTGCTTTGTATATAAAAAAGTTATATGGTGCCAAAAGGTAAGTATTTATGTAAAAACCCTTATTTATATATATATATATATATATATATATATATATATTCATTTAACCATTCAAAGTCAAACGCTAAAAAACAAGAATATTATTAAACAACAGACACTATCAAAAAATATTAAGTTAAATTTGATCAGTGAAAATATTTGTTTCTTTCGTCATAATTGCACAAAAATTTAATTTAAAACTTCTGAACCTTACAGCTGCCAAATTTAAACTGCTCTACAAATCTTTCCTTTAGAAAAAAAAAAATCAATTGTAATTGAATTAGTTCAAATTGTTTGTATCAATATAAATCAGATACTAAAATGATTTTCATTTCTTAATTAGTGTGTATCTCATACTCTTAGAAGAGCTACTGAGTCCATCACTTTCATTCCTCTTGTTAGATAATCTGTAGCACTCATAGCTACAGACTATTTCCCCTCTCTTTCTTTATATATATATATATATATATATGATTTCTTTTATCAATATAAATGATTTAATAAGTTCATTAAATTACTTCAATCATTTCTCGTTAAAAAAATATAAGTATTTTTTGAATGAAAAAAACAAACTGGTGATATGGAACCAAGTTTAACTAATTCTTAGCAGTAGAGAATTAATGGGCTACAAAAAATCTTTTGTATTAGGTCCGCCACCGTCCATGACATTTTGGAATGGCAGAGACTAAACTGTAATTATGTGTAAATTACAGGGACCAAATATGTAATTTGGACCGACCCTATATATAGATGGAAGTTGGGATTTCTACTATAAATAAAGAAAAAGTTTCTCTATTTCCTACAGATTTTAGAATCGTAGAGATTCTTTCTTGTTCCGGGAAAAACGTCCCTAAAGAGAAAATACGATAAACTTCTTCGTTCGTCAGAAGAATTCACGGAGATAGCCCATAATCAGTGTATTCATACACTCATAGAAAAGGCAACCAGAAAGATCCGATTTCCCGAATAGATCAGATCCATTCCATAAATGTGTTTCCGCTGCATATAAACTGTAAGTCCGTTTATTTATTCTGTTTATGGTAATCTATACATTGGTTGTATAATCATTATGGAATATTGACTTCATTGGTATCAGATTCGAAAGGTTTATAGATTGATATGTTCAAATCTAGTTTTCTGGTATTCCATGAATAATTGATGTGTTCAAATCTTGATTTCTGGAATTCTATGAATAAGAATAAGTTTTGTTCATTTGAATGCATGTTTATTCATTTAAATACATATTTGTTCATTTTGATACGGATTTATATTAACATCTGTGTCAAAATGATTCCGTAAATATTGATATCTAATGTTCCATTAATAAGAATATGTTTTTTTGTCCATTAGAATACGTTTTTGTTTGTTTTTATATGGATTTGCATTGATATCTGTGTCAAAATAATACCGTATTTGATCCAACAGTAAAAAGTGCCAAAATTTTTGTTGAAATTTCGGAAACCATCAACGTGCCATGTGGCAAATACTTGTCAGACACGTGGACCAATGGTATAATGACACGTGTCAAAATAGTTATGTGTGTGCCACGTCATCATACCATGACATCTGCCACGTCATCACTTCAACCAATCAGGTGATGACACGTGTCAGTTTTTGCCACGTCATCACCAATCACATGTCGCCACGTGTCACATGAGACAGCCGGTCTAAAGTGGCACATGGGCGCCCGTGGCAGGCCATTCTGAAGCGCGTGTCGGCTGGTGCAATCGTTTTCGGCTTCCAAATTTCGTCAATTTTTTTCCAGAATTAAAATTTACATTTTTCTTAAATTTTTGATATATTTTGATGAATTTTTGGAATTCATTTGATATTTTAAACTAAATTTACTAGTATTTATTGTGTATAAATGTTTAATTTATGTTTAATAAATTCAAGAAAATTCAGTATATTTATTGTGTATTTATATACTATTTTTGGTTAATCATTAACAAGTTTTTGTTATTTCTATAGGTGTTATAGAAATGGCAACCTTTGTAAAAATGGCGAAAATAATCCAGTCTCAGGAGGAGGCAAGGACTATATAAAAACTTGAAGATGAGCTTTTCTCTAGACGGTATCCTCCATTGGAAAAAGCGGATATTGTTGGAGTTATGGAGCGGTTTAACGCGTTAAATCAGGAAATCCAAGAGCTTGTCTGGAAAGGAGGATTTTCCTCTGGAACTGATGAATTAAAAATGTTAAAATTTGCGAAAATGGCTTTTCGTGAAAAGCATTTTAAGAAATTCTGGTTTGGCGAAAACCCTATTTTTGACGCAGCGGTGGTCTCCATTGAAGGATTAGTTCCTGAAAAGGAATATGAGTACTAATGCAAAGTGTTTGTATTACAATTGACTGAAACTGGAGCCAAACTGTTTCATAATCCTAGAACTATGTTACTTAGAAGAAACAAATTGGTTCGTCGACCTTCTGGATACTGTTTCTGAGGGTGTTGAGAACACGCCTCATGATCCCTACTATCAGTTCGTAGAGACTATCCCGGTCACCTCTAAAGAAATTGAGATTGTTGACCTAGAGGGAGAGGATGAGTCGACACTAGTGTCGAGGATGATCCGATGACTCCAGAAGGTTATCATAGTGTGGACTATTGGGCTAGAAATGATGATTAAGTTCTTCTATTTCCAAATTTTTTTTGTTGATTTCATTGTTCAATTTTGTATTGAATTAGCTTCGTGCGAAAATTTTTAAGTGGTTGTATTTTTTTGGTTTACTGTTGGATATTTTATGGAATAATAAAATGTTTATTTGTTAAGCATTCCTACTTTGGTTAATTGTTTCAGTTCTTCAAATTTATTTATTTTGATTTTTATAACTAAGTGTTATATAATCATTGGCTTTATACTTGAGAAAGTATAAATGTTAAATCAATCAGTAGTCTAAAACATAACCAATAGAAATATTTATTATTGGAAATTTAAACCTAACATAGTGTTTGTATTAGCCCGTATAAATGGTGACTCTGTGCATTGCGCACATTGTTTGATTTTATGTGAACCAAACACTATTTTGTAGCTTTAAATGATCTTATAATAAATATGCTTTATCGCTTACTTGTTTATGCGACTTCATCTTTATAGTTTTCAATGGTTGCTTCCAAGTCAATTGTCGCTGAATTGAATAAGGGCCTATGCTTAAATGGTGACAATTATGAGGTTTGGGTGATGAAAGTCCAATACATAATTAAAGAGCAAGAGGCTCTTGACACTCTGGAGAGAATATGTTTCCTCCTGAAAAGGGTACCACCGCATAAGCCAGAAGGGACCTTGAGGCTTATCAAATCTGGAAAAGGAAAAACTCTACTGCCCGCATCATCATGCTTATTGCAATGGATGATGACATAACGAAAAGGTTTCGTGTCTACACCACAGCTAAAGAACTGTGGGATGCTCTCAAGGAGAATTTTGGAGGTGTCTCCTTAACAAAACTCCATTCTTTGAGTATCAAGTTTGATACTTATAAGAAGAGAGCTGACCACACAATAAAGAGGCATTTAAGGGAAATGTCCAACATGATAACGGAGCTTCATGATTGGTCATAAGTTGACCGAAGAACAAAAGGGTCAAGCTTTGATACGTTCTCTACCAAATGGGTGGGAGCATATGAACTTGCACCTAACCCATGCCAATGACATTAAGACCTTTAACGATGCAGTTCGTCATCTTGAACTGGAGGAGGGCCGTTTGGCTTCTCTCCGTATGAAATCTGAAGTTCACATGGAAGGTTCAAGTTCTAGTCCGAAGTCAAAGGGAAAGAACAAGAGGTTCTTTAAGAAGAAGGCTAAGGGAACGGTGGGCAGTGTTCCAGTTCAAAAGAATGGCAAGAAAAAGGTTAACATTCTAAGAGTGAGATGTTATAACTGTAGACAAAAGGGGCATTTTGCAAGAGACTGCAAAGCTCCTAAGGTAAATGCTACCGAATTGTATAAGTGTTATACATATGTTTCAAGTTCTGTTTTCCTAACTGAATCTCATCCTTTGTGGATTGTAGACTAAGGAGCCACAGACCATGTAACAAAGGATCGTGATTCCTTTGTAGAGTTCCGAAGTGTTCCAAGGGGAACAAAATGGACATACGTGGGAAATAATTTAAGGGAGGAAGTCTTAGGGATTGGCTGTTGTCAGCTGGTCTTGAATGGTGGTCGCCCATTATTTCTTGAAGATTTCCTATATATGTTGGTGTGCCCTAGTTCTTAAGGCATTGGATTCTTGTATTTTGTATTATACATTAAGACTCATTGCATGGATACATTATTTGTGTCACATTAATAAAGGCAGTTAATCTATTTCATTTATATCTTGTGCTATAATATGAGTAGAGTATCCATTGATTGATAATCATAAAACCTATCCCAGGTCTGTTCTAATTGTGGGAATGATAGAACCACAGACTTGTATATTCGATGACTATATGGCAGTTCTTAACTAGCCATAGTACTTGTATAGTCAGTCATGAATACAGGTACATGTCGTTGACATGGGACTGGATCGATTCACACAAGAAAGCCACATGGTTGTCACGTCATAGGTCTTTCTTGAGTAGGTCTCTTTTGTCCTCATACCAGATTTCAATATAATATCGATATGGAATCCGGTTCACTTTGACATACGCCTACCAGGTCTGTAAAAGGATGCTAAATATGGGTATGATTGGGTGGACTGGTGAACATGTTGATATTGATGATGAAGTGATGGAATTGCCACTCGGGTAACACCGAGATGATATCATTGGCCACTTGATGAGTGGCAATGATAAGTGTATGGCCATACCCAGATAAGTTGGTTGCTTATTTGATTAATCAGTCAACTCAAGATCAAGAAATATAATAAACAACAGAAGAGGATGACGGACACCATGCCTCTTGTTTATTCATATCGATATCGTTAGGCAAAGGACACTATGAGATTACTATCGGGTGAGTGTCTTCTGAAGACTGCTACATCTCTGTCTTAATTGGGGGCTGTAATGGTTTGCTAGAACCCACTTACAGTCTATGGGCCTTAGGCCTACTGTCAACATAAAGACAGACCCATAGGATCGTGCACATAGATCAACTGAGCTGGAACTTATAGAAATTGTACATGTAATGTACATTGGAAGGAATGCGTTAATTAATTAGTTGACATTCAGTGTCAAGGTAATTGATTGACATTGGGTTGAATTTAATTTAATTAATAAGTTTACATAATGTAATTAATTAATTTATCAATTAATTGAATTACATAAAGTAAACAATTAATTAAATAATTTTCCTAAGTAGGAAAATTAAATACATGTATTGTATTAACTTAAGTGTGATTTAATTTTATTTAGAGGTAATTAAATTTAGCCAAATGGAATTAAATTACATAGTATATACTTTTTAATTAAAGTTTATTTATGTAATTATAATCCTAGTGGGCTTGGGTTTAATTAACCTAATTAAAACACAATTAGACAAGGTGTCTATATAAGGGTACACTTAAGGAAGAAAAACCTAATTCAACTCTAATTAATTGCTGGAAATTTCAGCCAGCAATAGCAGCCCCAAATCAGCCGAAAATCCCAGCATTGAACCTCCATTCCTTCGCATCTTCGGCTAGCACCGGTTCCCGCTCAATAGTTGGTTGTGCACCGAACTTTGGAGATCGCAGTTTCAAGAAACGATTCTGCAGCAGTCTCTAGAAGAGACGAATTCGGTGAGTTAATCTCTCATGATTCAAATTAATTTTGGAAATTTTAAACGGTGTATTTTCGACTGCGCCACGTTATTTTTCCAATGACGAATCCCAACAGTGGTATCAGAGCCTAGGTTTTGTCCATTAGATTGATTGGAATTGGTTCTTGAAAGCATTCTTGAATAAAGAATGGGTTTCAAGTTTGTGATTTTAGGGTTTTTGTTCAATTGGTTTTGGTTTTTGATAAACCCTAGAATTTTTTGATTGTGATTTTTGATAATTTTCCCTAATTGTTTTCCATCTAAAATTGTTTTTCTATATGAGTTATATATTTGGCTGGAAACAATTATTTTGTTTATGATTTTATAAAAAAAAAAAATTAGTTGGCCAAAATTGGAATCGCAATTGCGATTCCAATTTCGGCACTGCTGCTGCTTGCCGCTAGGCACCATAGCAGCCCCTTGTGGGCTACTGTTGGCAGCAGGCTGACGCGCGGCAGCGCTGCTGTCCCCGGACAGCAGCGCCGCATGTGGGATTCGGGTCCGGTTTTGGATTTTGCGGGTATTCTTTTATCCCGGACCCTAATGCAAATTAAATTAATTTTTTTAAAAATTAATTTGTATTTAAATTGTTTATTTTGTTGGCATGCATATTTAATTTAATTATTTGCATATTAAATTGAATATGGACTTTGTGAAATTGGCCCAATAAACCATGACACCAGTTAAAATTCGGAGAGCTAAATTTTAAATTTGTGACAACCCAAATTCAAGTGGGAGCAAAATTGTTAATTTTGCATTTATGGATGTTATCCATTAGGCCTTTATAGGCCTTAGTCACATTTGTTAAAATTGGTGATTTCACCCTAAGTAACTCGGCTTAACATTTATATTTATGATTTGGAATGCCATGATCATGCATCATATTGGTATGTATGTGCACGACAGGTACTTTGTTTGAAATGTGATGTTGAGTTCTATGGGCCCTAAATTATTATCGGTTGTAATTTAATTTTGGGAAATATGGCCTGCGTGCCATTTTTTTATTTTGATGTAATTTTAGAATAGATTTTATTTTACAAAATTATTGTAATTGCATCAAGTATGGAGGAAGGCCCAAATGGAGCAAGCCCATGGTGGGAGCCCAAGAAGGATTGCAGTCCGGCCTATGAAGAGTTAGATAGGACATCTAGTTTTTCATTAGGTTGTAATTAAAGGCCCATAGGATCTGATTTATTTTAAATTAAGTATGCTATTGCATTTGTCATATAATATGGATGTATGGATCACCAAATTATTACCCGCGTTTTTGTATGCTAAGCCGTATCACTTAATTATAATCCAGAAATTAAAATATTGAGTCGCTTAAAAGTGCTTCCCACATTCACACCTCTTCCTCCCATTGATGCTGCAATGTGCGCCATGCCCTAGCTGGGTACATTATAGTATTCAGTGAGCCGTCGAGGGTTAGGATACTTGGTATGGTTAACATGTGAATGGTGGTTTGACTCAACATGGGTAGCATTAGCTCAGAGAGGGCCCTAAGCACAGATGGGTAAACTGTCAATAAGTCCATCAAACCAAGAGTCCTTCATGGAAGGATTAGATAGGTTGTGCTACCAAACGAATCAATGGTTGGTTGGCGAGCCCTAGTTCGACCAGTCATTGATAAGTTGTGGATCTTGGTCAAGTCAACCAATTAACATCACCAACAAACAAATTAAAATCGGATTATTAATTTGAATTGGCTTAAAAGTCCTTTATTTCTAACTCAAGCAATGATTTCTTCCATGTAGATAATCCCATTTCACTTAAGCAATTTAAATGGCTGCAACAAACAACAACTCACTCTCACTTCGGTCACTCTTGGAGAAGGAGAAGCTTTCGGGGACTAACTTCTTGGAATGGGCTAGGAACTTATAAATAGTTTTTAGGCAAGAGTCTAAGGAATATATACTGAATCCTCCTTTACCAGCTAGCCCTCCCGCAGGTCGAGGCATCACCACGGCAATGGTGGAGCAGTATGACCAACACGTGAGGGATGACCGAGATGTCTACCTCATGCTAGGTACCATGGCTTCTGATCTTCAGAAGAAATTCATAGACGAGCATGCTTATGAGATGATGGATCAACTTAAAAAGATGTTCCAAGATCAGGCTCGTCAAGAACGTTACCTGACAACTAAGGCACTTTGCACAACTGTGATGACAACTGGGACTTCTGTTAGCACTCATGTGCTAAAGTTGAAGGGGTATATTGATACACTTGCCCACCTCGGCTCACCAGTTCTGTAGGACTTGGCAGTTGACATTATTCTCGGGTCACTTCTTGAGTCTTACAACCAGTTTATCATGAATTACCATATGCAAGGGTTGGATAAATCGGTTGTTGAGCTGCACGGCATGCTCAAGCTTGCTGAGCAGTCTCTTAAGAAGACTCCTAAAGTATTATTGGTGAACAAGGGTAATACACCCATTGCTAAGGGAAAGGCCAAATCTAAGGCCAAGGTTAAGGGCAAAAAGGTGTTTGCCCAACCTAAAGCAAGGGTTGCTTCTCCTGACGATGTCTGCCATGAGTGTCATGAGAAGGGGCACTGGAAGAGCTCATGTCCAAAGCTAAGGGAGCAACTGAAGGGCAAAACTGCTGCTTCAGGTATTTATGTTGTTGAGATTAATCTGGCTATTTCTACATCTTGGGTCATGGACACTGGATGTGGATCTCACATTTGTTCAAATGTGTAGGGTCTAAGAAGTAGGAGATTATTAGGATCTGGAGAAGTAGATCTTCGAGTAAAAAATGGTGCTCGGGTTGAGGCCATGGAGATCGGAGATTATTTCTTGGAGATGCCAAATGGACTTGTTTTGGAACTAAGAAACTGTTATTTTGTACTTGTGACGCGCAGGAATATTATTTCCGTTTCTTTGTTGGATATTTCTGGTTTTATATTTAATATTGGACATGGTAGAATTTCTATGCAATGTGGCAATATTATTTATGGAACAACATTTCTTGAAAATGGCTTATATATCGTTGATCTAAAACGTGAAAGTTCAATCTATAACATAAATACTAAAAGGATTAAACAAAATGAAATTAATCCTACTTACATCTGGCATTGTCGACTTGGCAATATAATGAGAAGTGCATAGCTAGGCTTCACTCTAGTGGAGTGCTAGGGTCATTTGACATCTAGTCTTATGACACATGCGAATCTTGTTTGAGAGGCAAGATGACAAAGGCACCTTTTAGCAAGACTGCTGAAAGGGCCTCAGAGCTATTGGAGCTAATACATTCCGATGTATGTGGCCCAATGAGCACTAGTGCTAGATCTGGTTTTCTGTACTTCGTCACCTTCATAGATGACTTCAGCAGATACGGTTATGTGTATCTGATGAAGCATAAGTCTGAGACTCTCCAAAGGTTCAAGGACTTAAGAATGAAGTAGAAAACCAACTTGGCAAGAAAATAAAAGCACTTCAGTCTGACCGAAGGGGTGAATATTTGAGCCAAGAGTTTGACTCACTTTTGAGAGAGTGTGGGATTGTATCCTAACTCACTCCTCCTGGTACAACCCAGTTGAATGGAGTGTCAGAGAGGAGGAATAGGACCTTGCTTGACATGGTCCACTCGATGATGAGTCATGCTACACTCCCTGTCTCCTTTTGGGGATATGCTTTAGAGACAGCTGCTTACATTCTTAATAATACACTAAGCAAGGCAGTTGAGGGAACACCATATGAACTATGGAAGGGCTGAAAGCCCAATGTTTCCTTCTTGAAGATTTAGGGCTATGATGCACATGTTAAGAAATTGACAAGTGGCAAACTCGAGTCCAAATCTGTCAAGTGCCAGTTTATGGGTTACCCTAAAGAAACTAAGGGTTATTACTTCTACGATCCGGCCGAAAACAAAGTTTTCATAGCCAGAAATGCAGTCTTTTTGGAGCAGGAATTCCTTTCCAAGAGAGACAGTGGGAGTAATATTGAACTTTCAGAAGTTCAAGACTCACAAACTCCAGCAGCTACTATTGAGGATGCTTCGGGAACCGATCTGACTACTCAAGAAATTGAGGAACCAGAACCGGTTGTACAGGACCTTAGAAGGTCTGGTAGGACATGTCATCAGCCAGAGAGGTACGGCTTTCTCATGACTGATGATGGGGACCTTATGGTCGTTGACTAAGAGGAGCCCAAGACCTATCAAGAGGCTGTTGAAAGCCCACACTCATATCAATGGCGCAAAGCCATGGAGGCTGAGATGCAATCTATGCACGATAACCAAGTATGGAACTTGGTGGATCCACCTCCGGGTGCCAAGGTGATAGGTTGTATGTGGTGTTTCAAGTTAAAGGCCCTGTGTGTATAAGATGGTTAGTAGGAGCGTTTCCACCTTCCTAGTGCTGTATGTTGACGACATCCTTATCATTGGAGGCGACATACCAACACTACAACGGGTTAAGCAGTGGTTGAGTAGGTGCTTCGCAATGAAGGACTTAGGCGAAGTTGAGACGATCTTAGGGATCAGGATCTACAGAGATAGATCTAATCGGCTTCTAGGCCTAAGTCAGGCCACGTACTGTTGGATATGCCCTAGTCTCGAGGCATTGGTCCTTGCATTTGTATCATACATTAATTGGATTCATGTATTATACTTATTTGTGTTATTAATAAAGGCATTAATTCATTTATTATATTTATCTTGTGCAATATATTAAATGAAGTATCCGATGGACATATCCATATCCATGATGACCAGTGTCATGCACTTGGTAATAAGACCATGGATAGGGTAAACGATATGACCATAAATAGATCCGTAGTCTGTTCCAGTCATGGGAATGAATGGAACAAAAGACTATCATTAACTTGGTTGTATGGCGGTGTCTTACCGGTCATTGGACATGGAATGTCAACCAAGTTAATGGGTACATACATAAGGGGCATGGTACTAGATAGATCCACTAAACGAGAAATCCACATGGTATAGTATCACAAGTGATTCTCGTGTAGTACTTGTATGGATCCTTTGACCTAACCATATGATGGTGTTACATGTGAGGTCGCATACTTAGGGGTACACCTAAAGGGCCTGTAATAGGGTGCCAAGTATGGGTACTTTCAGGTATGTCACTTAGCATGGTAATGCTATGGATATGCAGAAGGGATTTGTCACTCAATAGTCCACTGGGAAGATATCACCGGCCTCTTGATGAATGTGACTGATAAGAGTGTGGCCACACCCAAATAAGTGGGAACTTGTTTGTGAGCTTCAGTGCATTCGAAATCAAGTAAATGTCCGGACACAAAAGAGGGTGATCGATCCATGCCTCTGTGTTGGACACCGATATCTATGACATGGGATGTACAAGTTTAAACTACAGGGTTATGATAACAGTTAGACTGTCATCTCCATCTTAATTGGGGGCTGCAGTGGCTTGCTAGAGCCCAACTGTAGTCTGTGGGCCAAAGGCCCGCTGCCAACATGAAGGTGGGCCCACGGGATCGTACACATATAACGACTGAACACAGACTTAAGGAATCACATGTATACTTGGAGTATACACTGTAGAGAGAGAGGTATATATATATTAACCAAATTATAAAGATCAATTGGATTGATCCTAATAATGAAATTAATATATTCAATTGGCTCTCCGTAATTAATTGGATTAATTATGAGATTATTTCCTAGGTGGAAATATTCATATGTATAGGTTTACATATGATTTTATTTTGTGAGGATTTGATTTTAATTTGATGGATTAAATTAATTGGTCAAACGAATTTTAATTTAAATGTAAATAATATATTACTTGGTGTAATATATTAAATACATGGGTATATTAAAATTGGGCTTGAAATTAATTTAAACCAGAATGATTAAAATTAGATTGGGCCTGAATTAAAAGATGGAAGCCCACAAAAAATGAAAGGAGCCAAGTTGGGCCTAAATTCGCCTAAGAGAATTCAGCCACCCTAGGTATAAAAACCTAGGAGAAATTTCGGCCCCAGGAAACAAGCCACCATAGCCGAAATTTTCAACCCTAGCCTCCTCTCCATTGCTCGTTTTTCCTACGCTAGTACGGGTCGTGTTCGTTAGGTGTTCATGTACGAGAACGAGGAGGGAATCTAATTTGACTTGAGGGAATCTAATTTGATTTAGATATTCTGGGTAAGAATATGATCTCTTTCTATTTAAATTTTATGTTTTACAATTTCCATTTCAATTGCTCCTGGGACTGGATTTGAGGAAATCATCGCGTTCTTCCGCTTTTATCGGGTGATTTCGGGTGAAAAATCCCAACAGTGGTATCAGAGCGGGCTTTTGATCCGTGGAAATTGTTAAAATTGGTTGAATCCCATGTTTTAAAATTGGAGATTTTTTATTGGGGTTCTTGGTTTGGGTTTAAGAATTTTCCCATTTGTTTTTGTACAGTTGAAATTAAATTTGCATATAGGTTTATGTTAGTTTAATTTAATTGTATGATTTTGGAATTCTTGGTGAATTTTTTGTTGTTGATGGATGCCATAATTATGTTTGTTCTTCTATATTTTTTTTCTGTTTAAAAAAAAAAAATCTGGCTCCCGGGGGTGCGGGGTTGCCGGAGGCAGAATCGCCGTTGTACGCGGCGGCTGCAGCCGCTGCCGGAGCAACGGGCTGTTGCCCCTAGCAGCGGGCCGAGCCCAGCGTTTTTGGATTTGGTGGGTTTTGGGCCCGGGGTCCAGTTTTGAAATTTTAATTGGTTTTAAAATTCGTGTGTTTAAATTTATGCAATTTAAATGAGTGTGGTTTCTTAAATGAAATTTTATTTTATTTTACTCATGTGATATTAATTTTGGAAATTAATATGGTTAATTGAAATTGGTTCGTGTAATTTTGGCACAATTACTTAGACGGCTAAAATGGACCCGTGGTTTTCTAATTCCAGTGGGAGCAGTTGGACTGCCTGGGCTGGAGGCCCAAAGCCCGTTAAGGGTTAGAACCATGGAGGGCCAAAATTGGCGATTTTTATATAATGGCTTGGACATAATTGAAATGGGCTTAAATCATGCATTATAAGATGGTTATGAATTATATGTACTGGATGCATATGTATGATTAAATGTTTGTATGGTTGGATGCTATTGGGCCTTGTACAAGATGGGTTGTATTTTTTCTTTTTGGGTAAATACGGCCTGCATGTCATTTTTCTTTTTAATGTAATTTTATTTTATTCATTTATTATAAAATTTGTAAAAAGAAGAAGCCCATGGAGTGGTGAGCCCAAGTGGAGGTGCAAGCATAGAAGGAAAAAGATGGAGGCCCACCTGATATTCTTTTCTAGTATAGGTTTACTAGAATAATATTAGGGCTTTTTACATAAATACTTACCTTTTGACACCATATAACTTTTTTACATACAAATCAAAAGTTTGCATAAATATATAAAAAACTTTTCAAAATTTCAAAAATACCTAAAAAATTTATTTCTCTTTTACGTGAATCTTGCCTAAAAAACAATAAGAGCAAAAAATTATAATCTCCAAAATACCTTCTCCAATTTGGCCATGTTTCTCTCTCCTTTTTTTATAATTTTTAATCTAATTTTGTATTTATCTCTCAATCCGTTTATTTTTTTGTCATGCGACTTTAGAAAGTTTTTTTTATTTTTTTTTTATCTTCGAAACAAAATCCATATGTATATACTTTTCCCGACATAATTTTTCCACTAAGGTATAACTAATTATACCTTTGCATATTAAGGTATAACTAAGGTATAATTAAGGTATAAATAAAGTATAATCACTGCAATAGTGTATCTTAACGTATAACTAATGTATAATTAAAGTATAACTAAGGTATAAACACTGTAATAGTGTATATTAATGTATAATTAAGGTATAACTCATGTATAATCAATGTAATAGTGTATAACTAAGGTATAACTAAGGTATAACTAATGTATAATCACTGTAATAGTGTATCTTAAGTATAACTAAGGTATAATTAAGGTATAATCAATATAATAATGTATCTTAGGGTATAAATAAGGAATAACTAAGGTATAATCACTATAATAATGTATCTTAAGGTATAATTAAGGTATAACTAAGGTATAAAGATTGTATAAACAGTGTATAAACAAAGTATAAAGTCTATAAACAATGTATAAATAATGTATAATAATATATAAGAAGTGTATAATAATGTATAACAATGTATAAGAAGTGTATAAACAGTGTATAACAATGTATAACAGTGTATAAATAATGTATAAACAATGTATAACAAGTGTATAAACAGTGTATAAGAAGTGTATAAACAGTGTATAAGAAGAGTATAAACAATGTATAAACAGTGTATAAGAAGAGTATAAACAATGTATAAACAGTGTATAACAGTATACAAACAATGTATAAACAGTGTATAAACAAAAGTATAAACAGTGTATAAACAATGTATAAGCAATGTATAACAATGTATAAGAATTGTATAAACAGTGTATAAATAATGTATAAACAATGTATAAACAGTGTAAAATGTATAAACAATGTATAAATAAGGAATAACTAAGGTATAATCACTATAATAATGTATCTTAAGGTATAATTAAGGTATAACTAAGGTATAAAGATTGTATAAACAGTGTATAAACAATGCATAAGCAATTTATAACAGTGTATAAAAATTGTATAAACAGTGTATAATGTATAAACAATGTATAAACAATGTATAAACAATATATAACAGTGTATAAATAATGTATAAAGAGTGTATAAAGAGTGTATAACAATGTATAATAGTGTATAAATAATGTATAAATAGTGTATAAGAAGTGTATAAACAGTGTATAACAGTGTATAAAGAATGTATAAACAGTATATAACAGTGTATAAAGAATGTATAAACAGTGTATAAACAATGTATAACAAGGTATAACAGTGTATAAACAGTGTATAAACAACGTATAACAGTGTATAACAGTGTATAAGAAGCGTATAAACAGTGTATAAAGAATTTATAAACAGTGTATAAACGATGTATAAACAATGTATAAAAATATATAAGAAGGTATAACAATGTATTACTATGTATAAGAAGTGCATAAACAGTGTATAACACTGTATAAACAATGTATAAACGATGTATAAACAGTGTATAACAATGTATAAACAATGTATAAACGATGTATAAACAGTGTATAACAATGTATAAACAATGTATAAACGATGTATAAACAGTGTATAAAGAAGTATAAATAGTGTATAAACGATGTATAAACAATGTATAATAATATATAAGAAGTTATAACAATGTATAACTATGTATAAGAAGTGTATAAATAGTGTATAACAATGTATAAACAGTATATAAACAATGTATAAACGATGTATAAACAATGTATAAATAATGTATAAATAATGTACAATTAAGGTATAACTAATTGTTCAAGCAACTCACACCTAAATCTAACATCCAGAATTCCTAACTCAACTGTATTCAATGATGAATGTATGATCTTATAAATTACATTGATTCAGTGAGATGAGTTGGGATCTTCATCTCGCAATTGTGAGCACATGTGTTGGAATCATCTTTATTTGACCAACTTTCTTTAATTCTGCAGGCCTGGATCGATCGTTCAATTGAAAGAAGACTGTCAGCTGCTTCTTTTTCCAACTGAGAACAGTATCTTCTAAATGTGTTCACATTTACATGAAGTTTGAAGTCTATACCAAACAAAAATTTCATCTCCAGTTTGTTCAACTCTGCAGTGCTTATACCTCCCACTTTGGCATAGTACGCTTTGTTGAAGAATCTGAAAAACCACAAAGATCTTAAGCATTTGATAGCTCTGAAAGCATAAAGTTCTTGAAAACAACACAAATGTCTCCTCATTTTTATCTCTGAAAGACATAACTCAATCAGCAGGAATTTACATGACCAAAAGAGCTATACTATAATAACAGGTAAATAAATTGCTGCTTTTGTGTGGATTGTCTTCAATAAATCAGCTCTTAGACGGATCATATCTTTTATAAAAGAGAAGTAGCTGTACTTTCATGAAATAAGAAGCTTCTGGCAGTATTGAAATGCATTGCCTACTGCTCTGGCTAATTAACAGAATATTATGTGTAGTCATGTTCTCTATTAGTTCATCCTTTATGCTCCCATAATAGTGAGAAAAGGAAGAATTGTATTACATTCTTATAAAGTCAACTTCAAGGTGCCACATCCTAATAAAAATGCAACACACAGCAGATACCTGAATTTGACTGATATATGTGAACTTGCTTTAGCTAAAATTTCGATAAGTATGTCATGATTCTTCTCTCAAGATGTTCATTTCCCAACACTCTGCTGGAAAGATGACCCAAAATACAACTTACAGTCTCCGAACTGAATATATTGAATGAGCATTTTGAAGACAGTAGTTGTAGAAACTCATATTGTGGATGCTTATCTCCAATCATTTTCAGAAATTTATCCTGAAAATGGAGCGCACATATAAGAACATATTAGAGATTGCAAAAGCAGCAGACAGTCAGAACATATTGGAGATTGCAAAAGTTTACATACGACAAGGATAATTTCTAGCTTTTTCTTTGGATTTAAGCTTAGAACCGGCCGTGGTGTGACATGCCAACATCCCACTGCATCCATCATTAACCTAAAACAGCCCTTGACAAAGTAATTTAAAGCTGTATCCAGGCCTAATAAATTTAAAATTTGTATTTAGCATGACATAGTTTGACACCTTAAGCTTCTTGGTCTGCCGTTTGACACCTTAAGCTTCTTGGTTTGCCGTCATATTTCATTCAACTTTCCACGATGAAGGATCATCAGATAGAGGTTTCAATAAATTCCACTTTAGGCAACTTCAGAAGCTAATGAAACATCTACACCTTCAGCATGCCAATCAGACAACTTCAGATGCCCTTTAGGCCTACTAAAAAATTTCAAAAACATTCCAAACCAATAGAAAACCAAAATTGAGGGAATTATGAAAGAAAATTGAGGCAAGTTGGACCAAGAAGTAAAGATCACCGAAGAAAACGGAGAAAACGGCAAGAAATGAAAGGAGAACAGAAAATGAAAGCAAAATTCAACACAAATGGTACAATTATCAGTCCATCCAAACCCAACACAGGGCAAGGGTAAAGAGGGAGAATATGAGCTTGAGACAAGTAAATATAAGGAACCAAAACCAAAACCAAAAAGAAAGGGTAAAACTCCACAATCCAAACATTCCTCCCTCAACCAGACAGAAAAAAAAAAAAATGGATTTCCCCAATGACAGCAGAGAGTAATCAGTCCTAATTTGAAAGTCATAACCCATTTGACAATAGCATCGCACATAAAACGATCATAGCAACAAATAACTTATGTTAAGCAAAAAACAATAGCATTCAACATAGACTTAGAAACTAAACAAAAATGGGATTTATCAACATATAACAATATCCAGCAAGCAACTACAGCCTTCTGATCCAAAAGCTAAAAAAGAAATTACCGGGTGAAGTGGCAAGAGATTGAGGAGGATTCTGATCTGTCAATTGATCGGCGGGAGGAGAGGCTTGAGAGAGGAGAGCTCGCTCTCGCTTGGAAACGTATCTGCCAGGCACCTGAACTTCAGTTGGAAGAATCAGAGGGTTGCTGGTTTTGGGTCGTTTGGCAAGAGGAAGAACGCCTGCTCTGTATCCAAATTCGGGTTCGGGTCTAAGCAACGGTTTGGGATGGTGATCGGGTTCTTCATCAGAAGAATTAGAATAGGCATTACAGAGAAGATCCATGGATGCGAATCTGCTTTCTGAGTCGGTATAGCAAAAGAGAGCGAGTGAGACAGAATGTGGAAGAAAACGTAAAAGAGAGGAATGTATGAAGAAAACGTAAAACAGAAATAAGTATAAACTAAAAGCGTATTTATGAAAATATAAAAAGGTATGGGATGAATAAATATTTAAAAGAGGGTAATTTTGATAATTTCCCATAATATTAGGATGTAATATAGGCCCATAGCAGTCAATTTTACTTATTTATTTAATCATGTTTTATATTTATATGCATGTATGTATGTATGATCCAACAACATTTCACCCGCCTTATGTATGTAAGCCGTTATTAAATGAATCTAATAACCAAATGGAATTACTAAGTCTCTTAAAAGTGCTTCCCTCATTCAAAACCGACTCGAAGTGGGAATAGGCTAGTTGTAGACCATGCCCTCGCAGGATACACTGGAGTATTGTCACTTTGTATTGGGTTAGGGTATGGGATACTCTAACACTTGAATGGAGGTTTTGACTTAGCGTGGGTAGTAGGATTCTCCTAGCCCTAAGCATAGATGGGTAAGTGCCAACAAGCCCATCAAACCGAGAGTCCCTAGGTTGGGATTGGACGGCGTTCCTACCTAAATAATTAGGGTATAGTTGTACCAGGCCCTCGTCTGGCTATATCTTAATGAAATATGGATCTCGGCCCATGAGCCCAACAACTCGGTTTAATTAATAACTTGATTCATTATTAATTTTATATGGGAACAACAAAGTAAAGTCCTTTATTAACACTCTAAAATGTTTTTCTGTGTAGAAATTCTTAAATGGCAAACAACAATACCTTATCACTTCGATCAATTCTGGAAAGGGACAAGCTTTCCGGTCCTAACTTTTTGGACTGGTCTAAGAACTTTAGAATAGTTCTAAGGCAGGAGTCCAAAGAGTATGTACGAGAGAGGCCTGTACCGGCTGCGCCTCAAGGACGTAATCCACCGGCTGCCCAGCTAGAGGAATACGAGGCACATGTCAAGGACAATAGGGATGTGACATGCCTAATATTGGCCTGCATGGTTCCCGAACTGCAAAAACAGTTTATGGGCCATCAAGCCTTTGCTATGATAACAACTTTAAATGAGATGTTTCAAGAGCAAGTTTGTCAGGAAAGGTACCTGACCAACAAGGCATTCCACTCTTGTAAGATGGGGGCCGGGACATCAGTGAGCGCACACGTGCTCAAGATGAAGGGCTATTTTGACACTTTGGCCCGTCTCGAATCGCCTATCTCTCAGGAGTTGGCGGTGGACACAATCCTTGCATCCTTGTCGGATTCTTATGATCAGTTCATCCTGAACTACAACATGCAAGGGATGAACCGTACTGTCAGTGAGCTGCATGGGATGCTTAAGCTTACTGAGCAGTCGATCAAAAAGACTCCGCCGGTGCTGCTAGTCAACAAGGGGAACCCTCCTGTTGCCAAGGGTAAGGCCAAGGAAAAGGCCAAGGCCCAACCCAAGGCCCAGCAGAAGGCAGGTCCTGAAGATGTCTGTTTCGGGTGTAGACAGGCGGGCCATTGGAAGAGATCGTGTCCCAGGCTGATGGGAAAGCAAAGAAAGGGCCAAGGTGAGTCCTCTTCAGGTATTATGTTATAGACATTAACCTTACTATTTCAACATCCTGGGTATTGGATACTGGATGTGGTTCTCACATTTGTTGCAATGTGCAGGGACTTAAGAACAGAAGGTCACTGGGGTCGGGAGAGGTGGACTTGCGGGTCAGGAATGGGGCAAGGGTTGCTGCCATAGAGATCGGCGAATACCACCTTATGATGCCTAGTGGATTGGTTTTTATTTTAGAACATTGTTATTTTGTACCTGCTATGTGCAGGAATATTATTTCAGTTTCTATGTTGGATATTTCTGGATTTTATTTTACTATTTCTAATGGTAGAATTTCAATATCTAGAGAGGGATTATTTTATAGAGATGCTCTATTAAATAATGGCCCATATATCCTGGACTTAAATGAAACCAATCACGTCTATAACATAAACACTAAAAGGGTTAAGCCTAACGAACTTAATCCTGTCTACCTATGGCATTGTCGTCTTGGCCACATAAACGAGAAGCGCATTGCTAGGCTTCACAAAGCTGGAGTCTTAGGGTCATTTGACTTGGAGTCAATTGATACATGCGAATCATGTTTAAGAGGCAAGATGACAAAGGTGCCTTTTAGCAAGAAGGCTGAAAAGGCCACTGGCTTATTGGACCTAATACATTCAGGTGTATGTGGACCTATGAGCGCAGCGACCAGAGGTGGGCATCTGTACTTCGTCACGTTCACGGACGATTTCAACAGATATGGCTATGTCTATCTGATGAAACACAAGTCCGAGACCCTTGAAAGGTTCAAGGAATTTAGGAACGAGGTACAAAACCAGCTAGGCAGGAATATCAAAACCCTTCGGTCGGACCGAGGCGGTGAGTATATGAGCCTAGAGTTTGACTCATACTTGAGAGAGCATGGAATAGTTCCACAGCTCACTCCTCCCGGAACACCACAATGGAATGGGGTGTCCGAACGGAGGAATAGGACCCTGTTGGACATGGTCCGCTCAATGATGAGTCAAGCCTGTCTCCCAATTAGTTTCTAGTGACATGCCCTCGAGACAGCAGCTCTTATCTTAAATAATACTCTGACTAAGGCAGGTGAAAAGACACCATATCAGATATGGATGGGCAAGGGGCCCAATGTGTCTTTCCTAAGGATTTGGGGATGCGAAGCACATGTCAAGAGATTGACTAATGGCAAGCTGGAGCCCAAAACCGATAAATGCCTGTTTGTGGGCTACCCTAGGGAAACCAAAGGGTGCTACTTCTACAACCCCGCCGAGAACAAGGTGTTCGTGGTAAGGAAGGGGGTCTTTCTAGAAAAGGAGTTCCTTTCCAAGAAAGACAGTGGGAGCAATGTTGAACTCAGGGAAGTTCAAGGTCCACAAGCTCCTGAAAAGGATAACTCGGAGGCCCAGGTGGAGCTTCCACAAGGGAAGCACCGACCCAGGCGGTACAAGAACCTAGAAGGTTTGGTAGGGATCGTCGGGAACCAGAGAGGTATGGTTTCCTCGTCACCGATGATCAGGCACTTCTCATCTGGGATGAGGAAGAACCCAAAACCTATCAGGAGGCTATGGCTAGCCCACTATCTGTGAATTGGCGTAAAGCCATGGAGGCAGAAATGTAATCTATGTACGATAACCAAGTTTGGAACTTGGTTGATCCACCTCTGGGTGCCAAGGTAATAGGTTGCAAGTGGTGCTATAAGCAAAAGGCCGACAACACCTTCAAGGGGCGTCTGGTTGTGAAAGGTTTCAGACAAATCCATGAAATAGACTATGATGAAACTTTCTCACCAGTAGCTATGCTCAAATCCATCAGGATCTTGCTAGCCATAGCTGCATGGTACGACTACGACGTCTGGCAAATGGATGTCAAAACCGCTTTCCCTAATGGAAAGCTACTCGAGGATGTGTACATAACACAACTGTAAGTGCCGGAATTTTCTATATTTAAAAAAAAAAAGATTATAGTCGTACGACTATTCTTACAGTCGTACGACTGTAATATCGGAAAAATTACAGAAGCCCATACCTCTGCAGCAGAAAATGGAGGAGAGAGAGGATGAGCATTAATTGCTCCGGTTTTGCAGCAAGTAAGCAGAAGAAAAAAGGGTAGAAAAGGAGGAAGAAGAGGGAGAGTGAGGAGGAGATTTTTCTGGTGAAATCTAGAGAGAGAAAGGAGAAAAGAGAGAAGAAAAAGAAAGAAGTGAAAAATCACAAAAAACTCATCTTTTCCTCTTCTATTTTCTTTAATTCTCAAAATTAGGATTAGAACTTGATAGAAATCCATAGGTTACTGTGTTAGCTTCACAAACGAATTGAAATTTCAGACTAAAATAATCAGAATCCTTTGCAATTTGGATTTTTGGACATAAAACTCTCAACTTCAACTTCAAAGGAAAAAGTGCGAATTTGTTAGGATTGGAGCGACGCCAGGGGTCAAAACGACTTGGATTAGCTTCTAAAAAGGCAGCCACTTCTCTTCCTTACACTTTTTCTCGTTTTCGGGGTGTTTGAAGTGAGTTTTGTGCATTTTCTGCTGCATTTTTGCGCTTCTGTTTCTGGGAATTAAGAACAGTCGCACGACTGTTCTTGGTTTTGGTGAACAGTCATACGACTGTATATACAGTCGTACGACTATTCTTAATTTCCAGATTCTTTTTTTTCTCTCATTTTTGATTTAAAATAATTTTGGCGAAATTCTGATCCTTAACTGTTTACAGTCGTGCGACTGTAGTTACAGTCGCACGACTGTAACTCCTGTTACAGAAACAGAATTTCAGCTTTTACCCAAAAAAAAAATTCCTAAAAAAATCCCAAAAAAATTAGAAAACCCCAAAAATCATCAAAATGAATTTTGTTGTGTGCATCACGACCATAGATTCAATTTTCTGGTAAATTTGCATTTAGAACAATTCAATGACGGAGACCCAGTTCTCTCGAAAACCGGCCCACTTAATATATAAAAATGCATGTAAACCGGAAAAATTGTTTTCAAAATGATTTTTCCCACAAAAACAAAAATACAGGGATGTTTCAAAATGTTTTTCAGGTCTAATCGGGCTGGCTAGCCGAGCCAACCCGGTTACCCCCTAAATGCATGCCCCCGATTCTTGATTTCCCAATTCTGTCTATTTGAGTCCTAATTGTGGCGTGCCGTATAAATTGTGCTAACTTTGTTTTGCAGCTTTTATTTATATTTATATTTATATTTATTTTTAATTTTATTTGTATTTTAATAGAATTAATCGTGTATCCTAGGCGGTTGTATTTTTCTAGATTCTCATGTATATAGGCGATTGTATCAGTGAGGCGAGAGTTTTTATTTTTCCATTCGATTTGGTTGTAACCCAATTAATATTTATTCCTTTTCCTTATTTTTGTATTAAATATTTTGTATGCGCGCTGCATGCCTTTAATATTCAATAAAATGGACTTTAGATTTTAAAATACCATTTGAGAACATTGGCAATATTTATTTTAATTAGACACGAAATAAGGGACTTGTCCGGACCCGAATATCTGGATAGTGTAGTGACCGTTCGTCCGGTTCAGCTACATAAGAATTTCCCGGTTGAGCTGAGCCGGGTGGCGACTCTACAATATCCATCGAGACTTCGGTCTCGGTTCTTTTATGTATTAATTCCATTTATTTCACAAGACGCAGATTTCCATTCATAAAAACCCCACGCGAGGGAGGGGTCCGCCCGAGATCGTGGCACCCCATTCCGAAAGGGGGTCTCGCATCCCGTCGAAAACGCGTCGTCCGCTCACAGTGGCAACTCCGCTGGGGACTTTTTTCAAAAGTTTTCTTAAAAACTTAAAAGAATTTGGCAAGCCCTGAAAAGTGTCTAATTAAAATAAGGCGGATGATTCTCTTTTGGTATTTTATTTGCATTTTTAGTTAGCCATTTCTTGCATTAGATTAGGTATCCATTTATAGCCCGGTGGATTGTTGAAGTGTCGCCTAAGTTCCTCCTGGTCTTAGGGGCACGAATACGAAACACCACTCATAGCCTCGTACGAACCCCTTTGCTAGGACCCTTGAGTGGGGAGAAGAGAGGAGTATATCTTGCTATGGGAGCCTTGATGTTATCCCGACTTTGACCGAACCCATATAGGCAGCTCTGGTTGGATTCCCTTAGGATACCAAAATAATTGTGTGAATAATAATAAAATCGCGCCTTCATCACCCCCGGTTGGTGATTGAAGTGAACCCGCCTAGGACTCGGTTAGAAATTTTTGAGACCGACCACGTTGGAGGTATAAGGTTGGAAGAATTTGTTTTGCTTGCTATGTATTCTTCACCATCTCGTGACACATCGCCATTGCTACCTACGCGTGCATAACATATCATAATCACCATTTTCCATGCATGTGACATATCATACATAAACATTTTTGTGTGATACTAGCCCATATTTTTATGCAGCCATTTGCATTTTATTTTGTGTGTAAAACATTAATTCATTCGCTTGTCATCTATACTAATGATTTCTTTTTCAGCCATAACATTAAATTTGTGTGATTAGCATTTTATTTTTGACATAGCATACATTACATCATTATGTATGTCATACATATCCTAACCCACGTTTTTGTGCAGCCATTTGCATATTGTGTGACATGTTCATTCACTACATTTCACTTAAATTAAATTAAGGGGCATTTCAAGGACGCCTATCATGACCATCCCATTCCATTTCATAACATATCGGGTACCCAAAATTACCCGTGTTTTGCCAATGCACCGGATTGCATTCGGCCATTCCACTAATATCATTTCATTTAATAAAAGCCACAATGGCCTTAGGCCCATTTTCGTGTAATAATTTACACGATTGCATTTCATGACATCACACCATCTATCATAAACATCATATAACACTGTGGTCCACATCCAACCACTTCATGACATTAACTCACCATTCAAGGTACTCCCCGAGTGCCCGATTAGTATACATATAGGCCCATAACATCATCAAATCATGAAAGGCATTCCTCGAATGCCGAATCCTTGTTCGTGTCCCTGTTACACGTGACTTTCTCATAACACCATATCATGCGCTCAAAAGCATTAAAACCTTGTCCGCGGGCCCGGCCTATGCGACCATTTCATATCATCTCATAGACCTACAAAGCGTCAAAACTCTGTCCGTGTGCCGGTATACACATGACCATTTCACGAATTCATTAGGTGCTCCAAAGGCACCGAAGTTCTGTCCGTGTGACAGCCCACACGTGACCTTTTTGCATAAACATTGGGTGTTCTTGGAATGCCTCGAAAGAAAAAAAATAATAATAATAAAAAGAAACCATTCATATCATCATTCCATACATAATTCCACTCTATGCATCTCAAGCATGTTCAATGTCTTAATTTTCATGTCATATCACGTCATTCATTCACGACCCTAATATCTCCTATCTACTCCCAAGCAGAATACATTGGAGCGACCTTGGACAAGATCCCAAGCTTCAAGGGCAGCTAGGAGACAGAGGGTAGTCGAGAGTGACAGTGATTCTGAGTCTGGGGAAGGAGTGAATATGGCAGAATAGACACCGAGCATGGCTGATGTTTTGAGAGATTTCTTCAGGTCGCAGGATTTCTGCGACATGTTAAAGGAAGAAATGAGGGCAGTGGTTAGAGAAGCTGGTGAGACCGGTGGTAGTGGAGCCGGGAAGGAAAAAGAAGCTGAGTCGTCCCAATATGGTGGTGACGCTTCAACTAGCCTTGAGAAGCTGCAAGAGATAGAAGCAGTTATAGAACAGAAGATGAAGGCAAAGTGTTCTGAATTAGACGAGGTCATGGCCCAATTAAAGAAGGGGGTCGGTATCAGTGCGGAATCCAAGAAAGGGGTGAACGTTGATGCCATGATCAGTAAGGGCATCGAGACATTTCCTATCGGCTTCCAAGTGCCGAAAGTCCCCACTTACAAAGGAATGGGCTCGCCGGAGGCCCATGTGAATTTACATGCCCGGGTTATGCTAACAGCAGGTGCTACAAAGCAACAATTGATTAATCTTTTCCCCACCACACTGGAGGGAGGTGCTTTGGGATGGTATAACTCACTGTCAGAGGAGGAGCAATCTGACTGGGAAGTATTGTCAGCAGCCTTCATCAAATACTACAGCTTCAACACCAAAATCCAGGTGAAGCTGTATGATTTGGAGAGGGTGAAGCAGAAATTCAATGAGCCCTTTGACGAATACTACCAGATGTGGATGAACAAGATGATCCTCCTAAAGAACCGCCCTGATGAAGACGAGCTTATACAGAAGCTCATTGATGGCAGCAAGGATATTTTTAAGAACAACATGAAATTCCATCCCTTCAAGGAGCTTAGTGAGGTCTATAGCATGGCCATGAAGATAGAAAGGGATGATGGTCAGAAAGGGGGAAGAAGTACAGGGTATAGTTCAGGGTATAGATCAACCGCAGCAGCTAGGTCTGGTAGTGGTTCTGGTTCAGGTTCCAGTGGTAAACAAAGGCAATCATCAGAGGTGAAGCAGGTCGAAGTGGCTACTGTGAATCAGCAGCAAGGCAACCAGAACAGGGGTCCTGGAGGACAAGGCATATCGCCTCGGACTCTTACTTTAGCAAAGATATTTGCCAAGTGTAGGAATGGCGGCCTGTTGCAATCCTTAAGGCCATTTGAGAAGCCATCAGAAGCCGACAAAGATAACTTCTGCACTTACCATGTGGTGACAGGCCACCGAACCAACAACTGCTACAAGCTAAGGGATGCTATCCAGAAGCTCATTGACGAGGGAAAGCTGCAAGGGCCAGCTAAACCTAGCACTAAAACTAACCCACTGCCGGCATTTGAAAAGCGGGTTAATATGGTTCAGTCGGGGTTGCCGGCTAACTTTATATTTGCCCAAGTTCTACAAGCGAACCCTACGATTCAGGCAGTGGCGGTAGGGGAACCCGAAGTGGAGCCCAAATGTGAGGAAAAGGAGGGATGTAAGGAGATCAAGCCCATAAGTCTAGATGATCTCAACTCCGAAGATGAGCACGAAGAATTTGACAGAAGATAGGCTGTTAAACTCCCAGTTGTTGAAAAGATGAAAATTGAAGAAGTGCAGCACGTGACCCGAAGTGGAAGGGTATATCAACCGGCAGATCAGACGAAAGATAAAGCACCGATGAATGGGTCGGGCAGCACTTCGGCACCGGAAAGAGTCGAGAAAGAAGACTTGGTCATTTCCCAATTGAAGAAGACCCCTGCACAAGCCAGTTTGTGGCATTTGCTTATGACCTCCAAAGAGCATAGGGAGGCTTTAGTGAAGAAGCTATCAGAAATTGAAGTCTCCCATATAGCTGTGAGCGGACGACGCGTTTTCGACGGGACGCGGGACTCCCTTTCGGAATGGGGCACCACGATCTCGGGCGGGCCCCTCCCTCGCGTGGGGTTTTTATAAATGGAAATCAGCGTTTTGGAGAATAGAATAGAATTAATGCATAAAAGAACCGAGACCTAAGTCTCGATGGATGTTGTAGAGTCGCCACCCGGCTCAGCTTAACCGAGAAATTCTTATGTAGCCGAACCGGACGAACGGCCGCTACACTATCCAGAGATTCGGGTCCGGACAAGTCCCTTATTTTGTGTCTAATTAAAATAAATATTGCCAATGTTCTCGAATGGTATCTCAAAATCTAAAGTTCATTTTATTGAATATAAAAGGCATACAGCGCGCATACAAAAAATATATAGTACAAAAATAAAGAGAAATAAATATTAATCGGCTTACAACCAAATCGAATAGGAAGATAAAAACACTCGCCTCACTTATACAATCGCCTAGAATACACGAAAATCTAAAAAGAATTACAACCGCCTAAATACACGATTTAATCTATTAAAATACATCAAAAATAAAAATAAAAGAAATTAAAACCTGCAAAACAGAGGGTTAGCACAATTTATATGACACGCCACAAGTTGGACTCGAACAGACAGAATTGGGAAATCGAGAATTGGGGGCATGCATTTACGGGATAACCGGGTTGGCTCGGCTAGCCGGCCCGATTAGACCTGGAAAACATTTTGAAACGTCCCTGTATTTTTGGTTTTGTGTAGAAAAAATCATTTTGAAAACAATTTTTCCGGTTTACATGCATTTTTATATATTTAAGTGGGTCGGTTTTCAGGAGAAATGGGTCTCCGTCGTTGAATTGTTCTAAATGCGAATTTACTAAAAAATGAATCTATGGTCGTGATGCACACAACAAAATTCATTTTGATGATTTTTGGGATTTTATAATTTTTTGAGATTTTTTTTTTTTTTTGGGAATTTTTGGGAATGAAGGTTGAAATTCTGATTCTGGAACAAGGATTACAGTCGTACGACTGTAGTTTATAGTCGTGTGACTGTAATCAGTCCAGGATCAGAATTTCGCCAAAAAATCATTTTTAATCAAAAACTTGAGGAAAAAATAACTGGAAATTAAGAACAGTCGTACGACTGTATATACAGTCGTACGACTGTTCATGAAAACCAAGAACAGTCGTACGACTGTTCTTAATTTCCAGGAACAGAAATACGAAAATACAGCAAAAATGCACAAAATTCACTTCAAACGCCTAGAAAGCGAGGAAAAGTGTAAGGAAAAGAAGTGACTACCTTTTTAGAAGCTATTCCAAGTCGTTTTGACCCCTGGCGTCGCTCCGATCCCAACAAATTCGCACTTTCCCCTATGGAATTGAAGTTGAGAGCTTTTTGTCCAAAATCCAAATTGCAATGGTTTCTGATGGTTTAAGTCCGAGTTCTTGATCTGGTTATGTAGTTAATTGATTAACCTAGGGATTTCTAACAAGTTTTAACCTTAATTTCGAGAGATTAAAGAAAATCAAAGGGGAAGAATGAGTTTTCTTTTTGTGGTTTTTTTTTTTCTCTTTTCTCTTTCTCTCTTTAGATTTCTTTTCACCAGCAATCTCCTCCTCCTCCTTTTTTCTCCTTTTTCTCCTTTTATCTCTGCCTCCTCCCCTTGGTTGCTGCAACAAGGGAGCAATTAATGCTCCCTTTCTCTCTCCTTCATTTTTGCTGCAGAGGTATGGGCCTCTGCAGATTTTCCGACATTACAGTCGTACGACTGTAATTTTTAAATTACAGTCGCACGACTGTAATGATAGTCGTGACGACCGGTTTTTTTTTTTTAAGTATAGAAAATTCCGGCGCTTACAGCTGCCCCTCGCGTGATCAAATTCGACATCTAGCTCCAGGTCCATAATACCTGTGATGATGAATTTGAGAGCGTGAATCAAAGCGCCGCGAACGCTGGAATGAATCTTCTGATGAGATAGGCCGATACCGGGTTTAGGTTACCCGAGGCGATACTGGGGATGAAATAAGCCGATATCAGGTCTATGTTACCCGAGGCGAAATTGATGAAAAGATTAGCCGATACCGGGTCTAGGTTACCCGAGGCGAATTGATGAAGAGATTAGCCGATACCGGGTCTAGGTTACCCGAGGCGAAATTGATGAAGAGATTAGCCGATACCGGGTCTATGCTACCCGAGGCGAGTTGATGAAGAGATTAGCCGATACCGGGTCTAGGCTACCCGAGGCGATACTAGGGATGAAATAAGCCGATATCAGGTCTATGTTACCCGAGGCGAAATTGATGAAAAGATTAGCCGATACCGGGTCTAGGTTACCCGAGGTGAAATTGATGAAGAGATTAGCCGATACCGGGTCTAGGTTACCCGAGGCGAAATTGATGAAGAGATTAGCCGATACCGGGGTCTACGTTACCCGAGGCGAACTTTACTGGGGAAATAGACGAAGCTGATCTGGGCCGATACCGAGTTTACATTACTCGAGGCAGATCTGCTGGGGAACTTGGATGATGGAGCGGATCTGGGCCGAGGCCGAGCCTACATTACTCGAGGCGGACTCGCTGGAAATAGTTGAGATAATGGAGCGGGCCTGGGCCGATACCGAGTTTACATTACTCGAGGCGGATCTGCTGACTTGCTGAGGATATTGAGCTGGGGATGAATTCCTGCACTTAAAATGGCAAGTCTTCGTTCCTTGATCGAGAGATTTTTAAACAAAAATTTTTGCCCTTTCGATCAAGAATGAAGACTAGCCGAGGATAAGTAATTGATATATGCAATGTATGGATGCATGATGATGTATATGTACATGTATGTATTTTCTGTTGTTGGACGTTTCTGTCCTCCCCTGGGGAGATATGTTGTACCCCTGGTTGATTTTGTTTTTCTTGGGGCATTGTTTAATGATTATCAAAGAAGCGAGGTGACTGTTGGGGAAATAATCGTAGTATTCCTTGTACAGATTCCGCTGGGGAAAAGTGTGACAGCTTGACCGGGAAAACAATTATGGTGTTCTTTGTGTAGACTACACTGAGGAGTAATATGGAGACTTTACGGGGAAATAATTGAGGGTGTTCTTTATGTAGATTCCGCTGGGGAAATAGTGGGGGAAACTCTACTGGAGAGTGATGTGACGAATTCTACGGGGAATACTGAGGATATTCTGTTTTTCCTGCTCCGTGGGAAGTTATGAGTTTTTTTTTTTTTTTAAGTGCTCTAATTTTTGCCTGGGTAGCCCAAATCAGGTTTTCAGCCGAGCGAGCCGCTCTAACTTTTGCCTAAGGTGCCTTTTCGGTTTTCACCTTAGCGAGCTTTTCATATGCCCTAACTTTTGCCTAAACTGCCCGATATGGGTTTTCAGCTTAGCGGGCCGCTCTAATTTTTGCCCGAGGTGCCTTTTCGGTTCTCACCTCAGCGAGCATTTTTTTTTTTTTTAGATTTGATTAAAATGGTGTTGTGACCCTTTATTGCTCGTCTGGGAGGATGAACAGGACTTTAGAGGGCGATAAGAGATTTTAAATTGCATGTATTTGATACATTTTCATTTGTCAAATAATGCGATGATATTGATCAGTTGAATGCAAAGTGCTTTCTTTGAATGTGTGTTTATGCAAGACAACTTTGTTTGTGTATTTGTCATAACCATGCAAATATATTTAAACAAACACTTCACTTTATTGATAAAGTCAAAATGGGTACATTTGAAACAAGTTGGTTCCTAAATGGTACAGACTCCACACTAAGCTAGAATCCGTCACCAGTCGTCCTTTTCAGATTTTCCGACTGATTATTTTCTCTTGTGTCTTAACTTTTGCCTAGACCGCCCTTGTCGAGTTTTCAGCCTAGCATACCTCTTTTTTTTTTTTATACATGATAAAGCTTTAGCCTATCTTGGTTGATCGGGTTGGTGAACTCGTTTCCATCCATGTCCATGATGCTGACAGCGCCTTTTGATAACACCTTCTTCACCACATAGGGTCCTTCCCAGTTAGGTCTGAACTTGCCCCTAACATCAACATTTGAAGGCCTTAGTTGCTTTAAAACCAAATCTCCCGCTTTCAACTGCCGCTTGGAGTATTTCACATTTCGATTATAGGCTCTAGCCATTCTGCGCTGATACATCTGCAGGTGATCCAGTGCCTTTAGTCGCCTTTCATCTAGTGCAGCCAGCTGCTCATATCTAGCTTGAACCCATTCAGCCTCTGGCAATTGAGCTTCCAGGGCAACTCTGAGTGACTTGAGTTCGATTTCCACCGGCAACACTGCTTCCATTCCATATACCAAGGCATAAGGAGTTTCTCCTATCGGCGTTCTGACACTGGTTCTGTAACCCCAGAGAGCATAAGGTAGTTTATCGGCCCAATCCCTGTAAGTGGTTACCATTTTTGATAAGATCTTCTTTATTGCCTTGTTAGCTGCTTCTACTGCACCATTAGCCTGTGGTCTATAGGGAGAGGACTTATGATGTTCAATTCCATGCTCTGCAAATAGCTCAGCTGTTGCCCCTTGAAACTGTACTCCATTATCAGTTACTATGTGGTGAGGAATCCCATACCGAGTGAAGATGTTCTTCCGGATGAACTTGACCATGTGCTTGGCTGTCACATTAGTGAAGGATTCTGCTTCGACCCATTTGGAGAAATAATCAACTGCTACAACTATGAATCTGTGCCCATTAGATGCAGCTGGATGAATTTCACCAATCATGTCTATCCCCCATGCTGAAAACGGCCAAGGAGACGCTAGATTCTGAAGTTCAAATGGAGGAAGATGACTAATGTCTGCATAGATCTGACATTCATGACATCTCTTCACTTTTCTTATACAATCTGTTTGCATTGTCATCCAGAAATGCCCTTGTCTCATTATCTTCCTAGCCATGGCAAGTCCATTCATATATGGCCCACAGGATCCTGCATGTACCTGCTGCATCACATCCTCTGCTTCTCATTCTGTTAGACACCTTAAAAGGATTCCATGTGCTGTTCTTTTGTATAACTTATCCTCGAAGATTCTGAATTGACTAGCCAGTTTTCTCAGTGTCAACTTATCAGCAGCGCTGGCCTCTTCTGGGTACTTTCCCTCCTTAACATATCGGTAAATGTCAAAGAACCATGGCTTTTCTTCGGCTGATAATTCCATTACTTCATGCACTTCGAAGCAAGGATGCCTGGAAGTGGCTATAACCAGTGGTTGAGCTTGTGTCTCTTTTGGATTTTCCCACATGGAGGACAAAGTTACTAATGCATCAGCCATCTTATTCTCATCCCTGGGGACATGTCTGAATTCACACTGGCCGAATAAACCCTTCCTGAACTGTAGCAGCTCCAAATAAGGCCGTAAGGCTTCTTCTTTTAGTTCCCACTCACCCTGAGCTTGTCTGATCACTCGAAGTGAATCACCGACAATTAAGACATCATTTGCTCCTAAGGTTAATAGAGTCTCCATTCCAAACAAGCACGCTTCATATTCTGCCCCATTGTTGGTTACAGGAAAGATCAGCCTTTTGGATAAAGGAATGACCTCACTATCCGGTGTTGCTATAAGTACCCCGATCCCAGTGCCTTTTCTATTCACTGCCCCATCGAAACACATGACCCATCTTTTCACTTCCACCATGGCCAACTGCTCATCAGGGAATTCTAGGTTCTGTGTGTAATCTGATTCTAGGGGTTGATTTGCCAGAAACTCTGCCACGGCTCGCCCTTTAATGGTTTTCTTCGTGATGTACTCGATGTCGAATTCAGACAAAAGTAACAACCACCTGGACAGCTTCCCAACCAATGCAGGTGCTTCATAGAGGTACTTCGTTGGGTCCACTTTAGCCACAGCTTGTATCTTGTAGGATTGGACATAGTGGCGCAGCTTCTTGGTCAACCAGATCATTGCCACACATGTCTTCTCCACCAGTGTATATTTGGTTTCATACTCCAGCAGTTTCTTGCTAAGGTAATAAACGGGATACTCCTTCTTGCCATCTTGTTCATGTGCTAGCATTGCCCCTATAGAGGATTCTTCAACTGCCAAATATAAAATCAGAGGCTTTCCTGGAATTAGAGGACTCAACACTGGTGGCTTTACCAGGTAGGCCTTGATCTTCTCGAAGGCCAGCTGACACTTGTCATCCCACACAACAGGCTGATCTTTCTTTAATAGCTTGAAAATTGGCTCACAAGTGGAAGTTAGCTTGGCTATGAAGCGGCTGACATACTGCAAGGAACCCAGGAATGATCTGACTTCCTTCTCTGTCTTTGGAGCTGGCATATTTTGGATGGCTTTGATTTTATCTGGGTCCATTTCTATCCCCCTCTGGCTAACTACATGGCCCAACAACTTCCCTGATGTGACCTCGAATATGCACTTCTTAGGGTTAAGTCGCAGGTTGTACTCTCCAATGCGTGTTAGAAATCTATCCAGGATAACAGGGTGTTCCTCCCGGTTTGTTGACTTAACAAGCATATCATCGACATACACTTCAACTTCTTTATGGATCATATCATGCAACAGAGTTGTGACAGCCCTCTGATAAGTGGCACCAGCATTCTTCAACCCGAAAGGCATCACTCTGTAACAGAAGGTACCCCACTCTGTGATGAACGATGTTTTCACCTTGTCGATCACATCCATCAAAATCTGATTGTATCCCGAGAAGCCATCCATGAATGAGTACATTGCTGCTTTTGCTGCACTATCAACCAATACGTCAATGTGAGGTAGTGGGAAATTGTCCTTAGGGCAGGCCTTGTTCAAGTCCCTGTAGTCAACACATACTCTGACCCTTCCATCCTTTTTAGGCACGGGGACAATGTTGGCTAGCCATTTCGTATACTCCACCACTTCGAGGAACCTGGCATCTATCTGTTTGGCCACTTCTTCCTTCACCAGTGTAGCCCATTCCGGCCTTAGTCTTCTCAACTTCTGCTTTACCGGTCTAAACTTGGGGTCCGTTGGGATTTTATGCACTGCTATTTCTGTATCTACACCCGGCATGTCTTCATACGACCAGGCGAAAGCTTTAACATGTTTTCGGAGTATTCTTATTAATTCTCTTTCTTCCTCGGATTTTAGCTCGTGTGAAATGAGTACCATTTTAGGGTTTTCATCTGTACTTATATTGATTTCATGCAATGCAGTGTCATGTATGCTAAATATGCTTGATGGTGATTCGAATGCATGCACAGAATTATCAGGATAAACATCACACAAGTAAGCAAACTGGGATTTCATTGCATTGAACTTATCATAAAGTACATCAGTTACATTGAAAATGGAAGAAATAGATACAACAAAATCATTTTCATCCTCTACAGGCGGAGGGCCTTGTCCTTCCTCAGCTTCCATCTTCCCTTCCAGAGCATCATCTGGGACTGCAGCTTTCTCGGCCAGCTGTGCCTTAGCATTCTCCATAATCTTGACGATTTCCACAACCACAGAGTCTAAGTTCACTTTGGCCATCAGTTCTTCGCCAAATCCTTCCTTGGATTTCCCAAAAGCTTTGGTTAATGCAGCAGCCAAAGCTCCCGAGATCACTTCTGTAGCTTTGGCACAGGTCTTCTTTTCATCTTCTTCCTTGGCCACCTCTATGGTTTCTGCTATCACCTCAGACGATTCTCCTTTCAAAATTTCAAATTCAGCAGTTGCTTTTTCTTCCATTACAGGGGCTACTGGCTCTTCCTGGCTTTTCTCAAAATCCACAATATCTGCAAAGATCTCAAAGCCAGGGTACTTGACATTTCCAACCAGCACCGGTTCAGCTTGGCCCTTGTAAAGGCTTTCTCCCGCCTTCAGAAATGGCTTCATCATGGCCCTGCCATTTTTGCCCTTTTTCAGGTTCTTCTGCTCGGATGACCCTTCTACATAACCAAGGCCGTACTGCTTTGACTTTCCCGAGTCGATCTTGAATTCTGGCACACCTTGCAAATTAATCCTGAGTCCCATTCCCGGGACAAAGTTCAGCTTGTACAGATATCGGGATAGCCACTCCGGCATGTAATTCTCATAAAGGACCATAGAGGCATCTGTGGTTTCTTCCTCCTTAATGACAGCAATTTGGAATCCACCAAAAGGAACCACTCCTTCATCCACTGCAGCTACCATCGATTGGGCGTCTGCCTCAACAGTCACAATTCTGTCATTCATAGAGAATTTAATCTTCTGATGCAATATGGAAGGAACACCTCCCAAAGGATGGAACCAGGGCCTTCCAAGCAACAGGGAGAATGTGACCGGGATATCGATCACTGTGAAGACAACCATGGACTTGATGGGCCCAACCTCCACTTCTGTTTCGAAGGTCCCTATCACTGTTCTTTTAGAATCATCATACGCCTGAATGACTGTTGAGGACCTCTTCAACACTTCTTCATTCATGCCTAGAAACGGTAACATTTTCAGTGGGCATATGTTCAGAGCCGAGCCGTCATCCACCATAACGCACGGCATCACCTTATCCATGATATAGGCTCTAATGTAAAGAGCCTTGTTGTGAGCCTTTCCTTCTGCTAGTAGGTCTTTCTCAGAGAAAACAATATTAGGAGCTCCAACATGGACTTTGTCTAGCAAGCAGCATATAGCCTCTGGTGAAGCTATAGGGGAGACTTCAATTTCTGATAGCTTCTTCACTAAAGCCTCCCTATGCTCTTTGGAGGTCATAAGCAAGTGCCACAAACTAGCTTGTGCAGGGGTCTTCTTCAGTTGGGAAATGACCAAATCTTCTTTCTCAACTCTTTCCGGTGCCGAAGTACTGCCCGACCCATTCATCAGTGCTTTATCTTTCATCTGATCCTCCGGCTGATATACCCTTCCACTTCGGGTCACGTGCTGCACTTCTGAAATCTTCAGCTTCTCAACAGCTGGGAGTTTAACAGCCTCTCTTCTGTCAAATTCTTCGTACTCATCTTCGGAGTCAAGGTCATCTAGACTTATAGGCTTGACCTCCTTACACCCCTCCTTTTCCTCACATTTAAGCTCCACTTCGGGTTCCCCTACCGCCACTGCTTGAATCGTAGGGTTCGCTTGCAGAACTTGGGCAAATATGAAGTTAGCCGGCAACCCCGACTGAACCATGTTAACCCGCTTCTCAAATGCCGGTAGTGGGTTAGTTTTAGTGCTAGGCTTAGGTGGTTCTTGCAGCTTTCCCTCGTCGATAAGCTTCTGGATAGCATCCCTTAGCTTATAGCAGTTATTGGTCCGGTGGCCTGTCACCACATGATAAGTGCAGAAGTTATCCTTGTCAGCTTCAGGTGGGAACTCAAATGGCCTCAAGGACTGTAGTAAGCCACCATTCCTACACTTGGCGAATATCTTTGCCAAAGTAAGAGTCCAGGGTGTTATGCCTTGTCCTCCAGGACCCCTATTCTGGTTGCCTTGCTGCTGATTCACAGTAGCCACCTCAACCCGCTTCACTTCTGATGACTGCCCCTGCTTGCCACTGGCACCTGAACCAGACCCACTACCAGACCCAGCTGCTGTGGTTGATCTATACCCTGAACTATACCCTGTACCTCTTCCCCCTTTTTGACCAGCTGGCTTCTCCTCTTCATCCCTTTCTATCTTCATGGCCATGCTATAGACCTCACTAAGCTCCTTGAAGGAATGGAATTTCATGTTGTTCTTAAAGATATCTTTGCTGCCATCAATGAGCTTCTCTATAAGCTCATCTTCATCAGGGCGGTTCTTTAGGAGGATCATCTTGTTCATCCACCTCTGGTAGTATTCATCAAAGCACCTCCCTCCAGTGTGGTGGGGAAAAGATTAATCAATTGTTGCTTTGTAGCGCCTGCTGTTAGCATAACCCGAGCATATAAATTCACATGGGCCTCCGCCGAGCCCATTCCTTTGTAAGTGGGGACTTTCTGCACTTGGAAGCCGATAGGAAATGTCTCGATGCCCCTACTGATCATGGCATCAACGTTCACCCCCTTCTTGGATTCAGCACTGATCCCGACCCCCTTCTTCAACTGGGCCATGACCTCGTCTAATTCAGAACACTTGGCTTTCATCCTCTGTTCCATAGCTGCCTCTATCTCCTGCAGCTTTTCAAGGCTAGCCGAAGCGTCACCACCGTGTTGGGATGACTCAGCTTCTTTTTCCTTCCCGACACCACTACCACCGGTCTCACTAGCTTCTCTAACCACTGCCCTCATTTCCTCCTTTAACATGTCGCGAAAATCTTGCGACCTGAAGAAATCTCTCAAAACATCAGCCATGCTTGGTGTCTGTTCTGCCATATTCACTCCTTCCCCAGGCTCAGAATCACTGTCACTCTCGACTACCCTCTGTCTCCTAGCTGCCCTTGAAGCTTGGAATCTTGTCCAAGGTCGCTCCAGTGTATTCTGCTTGGGAGTAGGTAGGAGATATTAGGGTCGTGAATGAATGACGTGATATGACATGAAAATTAAGACATTGAACATGCTTGAGATGCATGGAGTGGAATTGTGTATGGAATGATGCTATGAATGGTTTCTTTTTATTATTATTATTATTATTTTTTATTTTTTTTTTCGAGGCATTCCAAGAACACCCAATGTTTATGCAAAAACGTCACGTGTGGACCATCACACGGGCGGAACTTCGGCGCCTTTGGGGCACCTAATGAATTCATGAAATGGTCGCGTGTATACCGGCACACGGACGTAGTTTTAACGCTTTATAGGTCTATGAGATGATATAAAATGGTCGTATGGGCCGGGCCCACAGACAAAGTCTCGATGCGTTTGAGCATATGATATGGAATGATGTTATGAGAAAGTCGCGTGAAACAGGAACACGGACAAAAGCTCGGCATTCGGAGAACACCTTTCATGATTTGGGATGTTATGAAATGCCCCTACATGCGCACTAATCCGGCACTCGGGGAGCGCCTTGAATGATATAGTAATGTCATGAAGTAACCCCGATGTGGATTACAGTGTTATATGATGTTTGTGATGAATGGATATGATGCCATGAAATGCATCATGTGGATCGTCACACGGAAATATACCTAGGACCATTGTGGTCTCTATGGGATGAAATGATTTGGTGGAATGGCCGAATGCAATCCGGTGCATTGGCAAAATACGGGTAATTTTGGGTACCCGATATGTTATGAAATGGGATGGGATGGCCATGATAGGCGTCCTTGAAATGCCCCTTAATTTAATTTAGGTGATATGTCGTGAATGCTTATGACACACAAAATGCAAATGGCTGCACAAAAACGTGGTTAGGATGCATGACATACGTAATGATGTTATGTATGCTATGTCAAAAATAAAATGCTAATCACACAAGTTTAATGTTATGGCTGAAAAAGAAATCGTTAGTATGGATGACAAGCGAATGGATTAATATTTTACACACGAAATAAAATGCAAAACGGCTGCATAAAGATGTGGGTTAGTATCACACAAAGATGTTTGTGTATGGTATGTCATGTGTATGGAAAATGGTGATTATGGTATGTTATGCATGCGTCGGCGATATGTCACGAAATGGTGAAGAACACATAGCAAGCAAAACGAATTCTTCCAACCTTATTCCTCCAACGTGGTCGGTCTCAAAAATTTCTAACCAAGACCTAGGCGGGGTTCACTTCAATCACCAACCGGGGGTGATGAAGGCGCGATTTTATTATCATTATTCACACAATTATTTTGGTATCCTAAGGGAATCCAACTAGAGCTGCCTATATGGGTTCGGTCAAAGTCGGGATAATATCAAGGCTCTCACAGCAAGATATACTCCTCACTTCTCCCCACTCAAGGGTCCGAACGAAGGGGTTCGTACGAGGCTATGAGTGGTGTTTCGTATTTGTGCCCCTAAGACCAGGAGGAACTTAGGCGACACTTCAACGATCCACCGGGCTATAAAAGGATACCTAATCTAATGCAAGAAATGGCTAACTAAAGGATGCAAATAAAATACCAAAAGAGAATCATCCACGTTATTTTAATTATACACTTTTCAGGGCTTGTCAAAATTCTTTTAAGTTTTTGAAAAACTTTTAAGAAATCCCCAGCGGAGTCGCCACTGTGAGCGGACGACGCGTTTTCGACGGGACGCGGGACTCCCTTTCGGAATGGGGCGCCACGATCTCGGGCGGGCCCCTCCCTCGCGTGGGGTTTTTATAAATGGAAATCAGCGTTTTGGAGAATAGAATAGAATTAATGCATAAAAGAACCGAGACCTAAGTCTCGATGGATGTTGTAGAGTCGCCACCCGGCTCAGCTCAACCGAAAAATTCTTATGTAGCCGAACCGGACGAACGGCCGCTACACTATCCAGAGATTCGGGTCCGGACAAGTCCCTTATTTCGTGTCTAATTAAAATAAATATTGCTAATGTTCTCGAATGGTATCTCAAAATCTAAAGTTCATTTTATTGAATATAAAAGGCATACAGCGCGCATACAAAAAATATATAGTACAAAAATAAAGAGAAATAAATATTAATCGGCTTACAACCAAATCGAATAGGAAGATAAAAACACTCGCCTCACTTATACAATCGCCTAGAATACACGAAAATCTAAAAAGAATTACAACCGCCTAAATACACGAGTTAATCTATTAAAATACATCAAAAATAAAAATAAAAGAAATTAAAACCTGCAAAACAGAGGGTTAGCACAATTTATATAACACGCCACAAGTTGGACTCGAACAGACAGAATTGGGAAATCGAGAATTGGGGGCATGCATTTATGGGATAACCGGGTTGGCTCGGCTAGCCGGCCCGATTAGACCTGGAAAACATTTTGAAACGTCCCTGTATTTTTGGTTTTGTGTAGAAAAAATCATTTTGAAAACAATTTTTCCGGTTTACATGCATTTTTATATATTTAAGTGGGTCAGTTTTCAGGAAAAATGGGTCTCCGTCGTTGAATTGTTCTAAATGCGAATTTACTAAAAAATGAATCTATAGTCGTGATGCACACAACAAAATTCATTTTGATGATTTTTGGGATTTTATAATTTTTTGAGATTTTTTTTTTTGGAATTTTTGGGAATGAAGGTTGAAATTCTGATTCTGGAACAAGGATTACAGTCGTACGACTGTAGTTTACAGTCGTGCGACTGTAATCAGTCCAGGATCAGAATTTCGCCAAAAAATCATTTTTAATCAAAAACTTGAGGAAAAAATAACTGGAAATTAAGAACAGTCGTACGACTGTTCATGAAAACCAAGAACAGTCGTACGACTGTTCTTAATTTCCAGGAACAGAAATACGAAAATGCAGCAAAAATGCACAAAATTCACTTCAAACGCCCAGAAAGCGAGGAAAAGTGTAAGGAAAAGAAGTGACTACCTTTTTAGAAGCTATTCCAAGTCGTTTTGACCCCTGGCGTCGCTCCGATCCCAACAAATTCGCACTTTCCCCTATGGAATTGAAGTTGAGAGCTTTTTGTCCAAAATCCAAATTGCAATGGTTTCTGATGGTTTAAGTCCGAGTTCTTGATCTAGTTATGTAGTTAATTGATTAACCTAGGGATTTCTAACAAGTTTTAACCTTAATTTCGAGAGATTAAAGAAAATCAAAGGGGAAGAATGAGTTTTCTTTTTGTGGTTTTTTTTTCTCTTTTCTCTTTCTCTCTCTAGATTTCTTTTCACCAGCAATCTCCTCCTCCTCCTTTTTTCTCCTTTTTCTCCTTTTATCTCTGCCTCCTCCCCTTGCTTGCTGCAACAAGGGAGCAATTAATGCTCCCTTTCTCTCTCCTTCATTTTTGCTGCAGAGGTATGGGCCTCTGCAGATTTTCCGACATTACAGTCGTACGACTGTAATTTTTAAATTACAGTCGCACGACTGTAATGATAGTCGTGACGACCTTTTTTTTTTAAGTATAGAAAATTCCGGCGCTTACAATAGATTCACCAGAGGCTATGTGCTGCTTGCTAGACAAAGTCCATGCTAGAGCTCCTAATATTTTTTTCTCTAAGAAAGACCTACCAGTAGAAGGAAAGGCCCACAACAAGGCTCTTTACATTAGAGCCTATATCATGGATAAGGTGATGCCGTGCGTTATGGTGGATGACGGCTCGGCTCTGAATATATGCCTGCTGAAAATGTTACCGTTTCTAGGCATGAATGAAGAAGTGTTGAAGAGGTCCTCGACAGTCATTCGGGCATATGATGATTCTAAAAGAATAGTGATAGGGACCTTCGAAACAGAAGTGGAGGTTGGGCCCATCAAGTCCATGGTTGTCTTCACAGTGATCGATATCCCGGTCACATTCTCCTCATTGCTTGGAAGGCCCTGGTTCCATCCTTTGGGAGGTGTTCCTTCCACGTTGCATCAGAAGATTAAATTCTCTATGAATGACAGGATTGTGACTGTTGAGGCAGACACCCAGTCGATGGTAGCTGCAGTGGATGAAGGAGTGGTTCCTTTTGGTGGATTCCAAATTGCTGTCATTAAAGAGTAAGAAACCATAGATGCCCCTATGGTACTTTATGAGAACTACATGCCGGAGTGGCTATCCCGATATCTGTACAAGCTAAACTTTGTCCCGGGAATGGGACTCGGGATTAATTTACAAGGTGTGCCAGAATTCAAGATCGACTCGGGAAAGTCAAAGCAGTACGGCCTTGGTTATGTAGAGGGGTCATCCGAGCAGAAGAATCTGAAAAAGGGTAAGAATAGCAAGGTCATGATGAAGCCATTTCTGAAGGCAGAAGAAAGCCTTTACAAGGGCCAAGCTGAACCGGTGTTGGTTGGAAATGTCGAGTACCCTGGCTTTGAGATCTTTGCAGATGTTGTTGATTTTGAGAAAAGCCAGGAAGAGCCAGTAGCCCCCGTAATGGTGGAGGAAGCAATTGCTGAATCTGAGGTGATAGCAGAAACCATAAAGGTGGACGAGGAAGAAGATGAAAAGGAGACCTGTGCTGAAACTACAGAAATAATCTCAGGTGCTTTGACTGCTGCATTGAACAAAGCTTTTGGGAAATCCAAGCAAGGATTTGGCGAAGAACTGATGGCCAAAGTGAATTTTGACTCTGTGGTCGCTGAAATCACCAAGATTATGGAAAAAGCTAAGGCACAGGCGACCGGGAAAGAAGCAGAGAAAGTTGCAACCCCGGATGCTCTGGAAGGGAAGGTGGAAGCTGATGAAGAACAAGGCCCTCTGCCTGTGGAGGATGAAAATGGTTTTGTTGTATCTATTTCTTCCATTTTCAATGTAATTGATGTACTCTATGATAAGTTCAATGCAATGAAATCCCAGTTTGCTTACTTGTGTGATGTTTATCCTGATAATTCTGTGCATGCATTCGAATCACCATCAAGCATATTTAGCATACATGACACTGCATTGCATGAAATCAATATAAGTACAGATGAAAACCCTAAGATGGTACTCATTTCACACGAGCTTAAATCTGAGGAAGAAAGAGAATTAATAAGAATACTCCAAAAACACGTTAAAGCTTTTGCCTGGTCGTATGAAGACATGCCAGGTGTGGATACAGAAATAGCAGTGCATAAAATCCCAACGGACCCCAAGTTTAGACCGGTAAAGCAGAAGTTGAGAAGACTAAGACCGGAATGGGCTACGCTAGTGAAAGAAGAAGTGGCCAAACAGATAGACGCCAAGTTTCTCAAAGTGGTGGAGTATACAGAATGGCTAGCCAATATTGTCCCTGTGCCTAAAAAGGATGGAAGGGTCAGAGTATGCGTCAACTACTGGGACTTGAACAAGGCCTGCCCTAAGGACAATTTTCCACTACCTCACATTGACGTATTGGTTGATAGTGCAGCAAAAGCAGCAATGTACTCCTTCATGGATGGCTTCTCGGGATACAACCAGATTCTGATGGATGTGATCGACAAGGTGAAAACGTTGTTCATCACAGAATGGGGTACTTTCTGCTATAAAGTGATGCCTTTTGGATTAAAGAACACCGATGCCACTTATCAGAGGGCTGTCACAACTCTGTTGCACGATATGATCCATAAAGAAGTTGAAGTGTATGTCGATGATATGCTTGTTAAATCAGCAACCCGGGAGGAATACCCTGTTATCCTGGATAGATTTCTAACACGCATTGGAGAGTACAATTTGCGACTTAACCCTAAGAAGTGCATATTCGGGGTCACATCTGGGAAGCTGTTGGGCCATGTAGTCAGCCAGAGGGGTATAGAAATGGACCCAGATAAAATCAAAGCCATCCAAGATATGCCAGCTCCTAAGACAGAAAAGGAAGTCAGATCATTCCTGGGTTCCTTACAGTATGTCAGCCGCTTCATATCACGGTTAACCTCCACTTGTGAACCAATCTTCAAGCTATTAAAGAAAGATCAGTCGGTTGTGTGGGATGAAAAGTGTCAGCTGGCATTCGAGAAGATCAAGGCTTACCTGGTAAAGCCACCAGTGTTGAGTCCTCCAATTCCAGGGAAGCCTCTGATTTTGTACTTGGCAGTTGAAGAATCTTCTATAGGGGCAATGCTTGCACAAGAACAAGATGGCAAGAAGGAATACCCTATCTACTACCTTAGCAAGAAATTGCTGGAATACGAAACCAAGTACACACTAGTGGAAAAGACATGTGTGGCAATGATTTGGTTGACCAAGAAGCTGCGCCACTATTTCCAATCCTACAAGATACAAGCCGTGGCTAAGGTGGATCCAATGAAGTACCTCTATGAAGCACCAGCATTGGTTGGGAAGTTGTCTAGGTGGTTGTTACTTTTGTCTGAATTTGACATCGAGTACATCACGAAGAAAACCATTAAAGGGCGAGCCGTGGCAGAGTTTCTGGCAAATCAACCCCTAAAATCAGATTACACAGAGAACCTAGAATTCCTTGATGAGTAGTTAGCCATGGTGGAAGTGAAAAGATGGGTCATGTGCTTCGATGGGGCAGTGAATAGAAAAGGCGCTGGAATCGGAATACTTATAGCAACACCGGATGGTGAGGTCATTCCTTTATCCAAAAGGCTGATCTTTCCTGTAACCAACAATGGAGCGGAATATGAAGCATGCTTGTTTCGAATGGAAACTTTATTAACCTTAGGGGCAAATGATGTCTTAATTGTTGGTGACTCACTTCTAGTGATCAGGCAAGCTCAGGGTGAATGGGAGTTAAAAGAAGAAGCCTTGCGGCCTTATTTGGAGCTGTTGCAATTCAGAAAAGGTTTATTCGGCCAGTGTGAATTCAAACATGTCCCCAGGGATGAGAATAAGATGGCTGATGCGTTAGCAACTCTGTCCTCCATGTGGGAAAATCTAGAAGAGACACAAGTTCAACCACTGGTTATAGCCATTTCCAGACATCCTTGCTTCGAAGTGCACGAAGTAATGGAATTATCAGCTGAAGAAAAACCATGGTTCTTTGACATCTACCAGTATGTTAAGGAGGGTAGGTATCCTGAAGAGGCCAGTGTTGCTGATAAGTTGACATTAAGAAAGCTGGCCAGTCAATTCAGAATCTTCGAGGACAAGTTGTACAAAAGAATAGCACATGGAGTTCTTTTAAGGTGTCTAACAGAACAAGAAGCAGAAGATGTGATGCAGTAGGTACATGCAGGATCCTGTAGGCCACATATGAACGGGCTTGCCATGGCCAGAAAGATCATGAGACAAAGCTATTTCTGGATGACGATGCAAGTAGATTGTATAAGAAAAGTGAAGAGATGTCATGAATGTCAGATCTATACAGACATTAGTCATCTTCCTCCACTTGAACTTCAGAATCTAGCGTCTCCTTGGCCGTTTTCAGCATAGGGGATAGACATGATTGGTGAAATTAATCCAGCTGCATCTAATGGGCACAGATTCATAGTTGTAGCAGTTGATTATTTCTCCAAATGGGTCGAAGCAGAATCCTTCATTAATGTGACAGCCAAACACATGGTCAAGTTCATCCAGAAGAATATCTTCACTCGGTATAGGATTCCTCACCACATAGTAACTGATAATGGAGTACAGTTTCAAGGGGCAACAGCTGAGCTATTTGCAGAGCATGGAATTGAACATCATAAGTCTACTCCATACAGGCCTCAGGCTAACGGTGCAGTGGAAGTAGCTAACAAGGTAATAAAGAAGATCTTATCAAAGATGGTAACCACTTACAGGGATTGGGCCGATAAACTGCCTTATGCTCTTTGGGGTTACAGAACTAGTGTCAGAACTCCAACAGGAGAAACTCCTTATGCCTTGGTATATGGAATGGAAGCAGTATTGCCAGTGGAGATAGAACTCAAGTCACTCAGAGTTACCCTGGAAGCTCAATTACCAGAGACTGAATTGGTTCAAGCCAGGTATGAACAGCTGGCAGCACTAGATGAAAGGCGACTAAAGGCACTGGATCACCTGCAGATGTATCAGCGCAGAATGGCTAGAGCCTATAATCGAAATGTGAAATACTCCAAACGGCAGTTGAAAGCAGGAGACTTGGTTCTAAAGCAACTAAGGTCTTCAAATGTTGATGTTAGAGGCAAGTTCAGACCCAATTGGGAAGGACCATATGTGATGAAGAAGGTGCTATCAAAAGGCGCTGTCAGCATTATGGACATGGACGGGAATGAGTTCACCAACCCGATCAACCAAGACAGGCTAACGCTTTATCATGTATAAAAAAAAAGGAGAGGTCTGCTAGGCTGAAAACTCGAAAAGAGCGGTCTAGGCAAAAGTTAAGACATGAGAAAAAATAATCGGTCGGAAAACCTGAAAAGGACGACTGGTGACGGATTCTGGCACAATGTGAAATGTGTATCATTTAGGAACCAACTTGTTTCAAATGTACTCATTTTGACTTCATCAATAAAGTGAAGTGTTTGTTTAAATATATTTGCATGGTTATGACAAATGCACAAACAAAGTTTTCTTGCATAAACACACATGCAAAGAAAGCACTTTGCATTCAACTGATCAATATCATCGCATTATTTGACAATTGAAAATGTATTAAATACGTGCAATTTAAAATCTTTTATCGTCCTCTAAAGACCAGTTCATCTTCCCAAACGAGTAATAAATGGTCATGACACCATTTTAATCAAATCATTAAAAAAAAAAGCTCGCTGAGGTGAAAACCGAAAAGGCACCTCAGGCAAAAAATTAGAGCGGCCCGCTAAGCTGAAAACCCATATCGGGCAGTTTAGGCAAAAGTTAGGGCATATGAAAAGCTTGCTAAGGCGAAAATCGAAAAGGAGCCTTAGGCAAAAGTTAGAGCGGCTTGCTGGGCTGAAAACCCGAGTTGGGCAACCCAAGAAAAAATTAGAGCACTTACAAACTCATAACTTCCCCACAAAGCAGGAAAAGCAGAATGTCCTCAGTATCCCCCACGGAATTCGTCACATCACTCCCCAGCAGAGTTTCCCCTACCATTCCCCAACAGAATCTACATAAAGAACACCATCAATTATTTCCCCGTAAAGTCGCCATGTTACTCCCCAGTGTAGTCAACACAAAGAATGTTGGGAATTAATCGCACAAAACAAAAAAAATTCGCAGCGGAAAAACGGATTAATCCCCACCAAGGACCCATGTACATTGCATTGAATTGAAAAGAGGGTTAAAGAATTACCTTAATTCTTTGTAGGTTTTGAATCAAAAGGAACCAAGATAGCTTCCTTCTACGGTTGATCCACACGGAGCAATTCATTCACCGCGTGCTAGCGCCGGGATTGAAGAACGATTCTTCGAACGAGACAGAGAAAGCGAAAAATCAGATTTTTCCTTGGAGTTTTGTTGAGAATTTCGGCTGCCACTATTCACCTTATTGTGGCTGCCGAAAATCAGTGTTTTGTTGTATATCAATTAGGTTATATATTTCCTTATATATATAACCTAATAAGTTAATTATAATTATACCCTAATACACTTATTAGTTATAATTATAAATTAACCCACACAACTTAATATTAATTCTCAATTAATATTAAGTCAAATCAATTCTCCATAATACACATATGTATATACAATATTATAATTAATTATATCTCTATATAATTTAATTATAATATGTGGCATACCTTATGCAATATTAACCATATTAATATTCACATATACATATATATGTAAATATATATCACTATATATATATTCTCTTTCTCATTCATAAATTATTATCCAATAATAATTTATACCCGATAAGATGAACTTCATTTTGCTCTTTGTGTGTGACCCCATAGGTTCATATTAATTGGCAATAAGGAAATTACCATAATGTCCTTATAGATCACAAGCGGACTCTAGCAAGCCATTATGACTACCCAATTAACATGATTGGAATGATCCAATACCTATTTATAGAATGTCATATTCCCTTTTGTCTCTTTGATATCATGATTAATCATAAGACATGGTACACTTGTCAATCTTATATAATTAATCATATGCTTTCTCGATCTCAAAGTAAACTGTTCAGACAAATCAATTGATACTCTATCAATTATTTGAGCATGGCCATGCATTTAACAGTCTTACTTATCGAGGGGCCCAGTGATATCGCTCTCTTGTTAGAGAGGGACAAAATCCCATATCTGTCACTCACATCCCAAGGCATGAGTCGTATTGTACCCAATCACAGCCTTTATAACTACTCTGTTACGAGCAGCGTTTGACTGCGTCAAAGCACAACATGAGTTCATCCTGGAATCAATGGTGACCTCAGGTCAAAGGAATCAGCTAATGACACTACTATAATCAAGATCAGTTGTGACACATGACCATGAACTTGATCTCATAGTGGGTCTCCAGTAACATGTTCTCTAACATATTACCCGTGAGTATAATCTGTATCTGTATACACTATATTCATCTTATGAATATCCATTATCACTCACACTAGTCTTAGTTTGTTATTATTCCCATAATAACAATCGACTAGGGATATTTAGAATAACACGATTTATTCATGGATACTTATCATAAATGCTAACATACAAACATAAATGACAATATTAATCTACATTAGATTAATCTTAGAAGTCAAATTACATAATCCAATATTGGCCTTAGGGCACAATCTCCAACAATCTCCCACTTGCACTATGGCCAATCATACAAGTATCTTATACCCATTGACCTACATGACCTTCATGTATTCACTCGTGCAGGAGTCTTTGTCAGTGAATTATTAATTTTCGCTTCCGTTGCTACTTTACACATTTTCACTCTTTCTTTAGAGACAGCCTCTCTAAATTAGTGAAAGACGCCTAAGTATATGCTTGTGTCATACAAGGTTCTTACGCATTGAACTATTGTCCCTACAATAGTCTCACAGGATAAGCAATGCTTAGAACAAAACACAAAATTTTGATGAACTTCTTCATCCAAAATTTACATCATATGTAGCTATATACTTTGACTATTATTATAGATATTTAGCTATAACGTTTTATTTTGAACCTTTCAAAATCATAACATCTCTTTTAAGAGAATACGATATCTCGATTGATATATTGCAACTAATTGCAATCAGTTGTATATGTGCAACTATTTACACAGTTAACATAAGCAAGCTTCTTTTAAGTCTTTCTCATTGAACGCTTTCAATGCTTTGACTTAAACCTAAACATTCTTTTAGATCTATCTCTATAGATTCTAATTTCAAGAATATAGGCAGCCTTGCTTAAACATTAATTGAAATTACTTTCTTAGCCAAGATTTTACTTCTTGCATGGTAAGAATGTTATTTCAAACAAGCAATATGTCATCCACATATAGCATTAGGAATACCGATATGCTCCCACTGATCCTTTTGAAACACAAGATTCATCATCCTTTTGATAAAATCAAACCATTTGATTTCTTTATCAAAACTATGACTCCAACTATTTGATGCATGTTTTGATTCTTATAAGAATCTTTGAAACTTGCATACGCTACTTAAATTCTTTGAATGCTCAAAACTTTGGGTTGTGTCACGTACACATCCTCAATCATGTTTTCACGTAGAAAACAGATTTTGATATCCATTTGCCATATTTTATAATCATATTATGCGGATATGGCAACAAGAACTCAATATGACTTGATCATGATTAATGATGAAGGAGGATTTCATCATAGTCCTACTATGAATTTGTTCGTATCCTCATAGTCACTACTATGAATTTGTTTATAACCCCTTTTGTCACTAGTCGTGCTTTATAAGTTTGAAGATCACCATCCATGTCGGTTTTCAATTTGAAAACTCATTTGCAACCATTGCATATACATCTTCTAAAAGATTTATCAAAGTCTATACTTTGATTGTCAGACATGGACTTATCTTCAACCTTTGTAGCATCAAGTCACTTATTAGATTCAAAATCTAACATTGCTTCTTCATAAAAGAAGACTTACTTCAATCTAGTAAAATTACATCATGACTTTGAGAAATCCATATCTCTCCTATTCATGTCGTATTCTACTAGACCTTCATTGGACTTGTGTAATTTCAACAATGATCATGAAATCATTTCCATATTCCTCTTCAACGTTAAATGTCACTTTGTGAATTACGAGTTTTGTAGGTGTACCTTACTCCCACTAACTCTTCTAGAAATTAACTCCCTCTTCAAGGAGAAAACATTTCTAGCTACAACACTTTGTATCCAAAAGAAACACAGGAGTAACAACTCCTACTTTCCTTTTGAGTAATCCACAACACGACATTTAAAATTTAGGTGCCAACTTATTCGAAATAAGCTTTACAGCCCTAAACTTATTCAATGAAACAATTTGGGTCTCTTACCCAACCATATCTCATATGTTGATTCATGAATCGTTTTAGACGGAGCAATATACACAGCTGCTTTAATGGCATATTCTCGAGAAAACGATAATCAACTTGACTTCATCATAGATTGAACTATATCTGTATAGAGTTCGACTACTCCCTTTTCGACACAACATACTTTGTGGCGTACTTGGAGGAGTCAATTGTGAGACAGTCCCACAATCTCTAAGATGATTGTCAAAATCTTGACTCAAATGTTCACCACTTGGATCATATCTAAGTGACTTTACTATCTTGTCAAGATACTTCATACTCCTTTTACAAGCTTTTGAACATTTCAAAAGTTCCAAACTCGTGTTTCATTAGATACTCTTATCTAGTGAAAAGTTCCATAAAGGTAATGAAGTATTAAAACCTCCTTTAGCAGTTGATTTATAATTCATATACATCCACATGTATAATGCTTAATAAATCGATTATTCTTTAACTACCTTTAGCAAAGAACCACTTTATCATCTTTTACAATAAACAACATTCGCATGATTCAAGATGATTCATAATCTCATGAATCCAAAAGTCCATTCTCATGGAGTTTCGTAATGCGATTTTGCTTATGTCTCCAAGACGACACTGCCAAAATAGGTTGAATCAACTATTTGATTCGATCCTTACAGTATTTATGTTACAGATGGGCTCCACATATAAAGACAATTATGTAAATCTACATTTCATAATCATGTCTTTATAAAGTTTATAATTCACAATTATAAAATAAACAACATTTGTTTACTCAAGCCAACAAGCTCAATAGGCAACAAGAGTTCGTAACTCACATGTAAAAGTTCATAACCTTTGAGTAACAACCTTTGCTTCTCTTGCACATTCGCATTCTACCTTTCACCTTCATAAGGTTTCTATTCAAATTGCGATTCATCATATTCTACTAATATGAGATTCACAACGGTATCTAATACCTTTTGATATAGAAACAAGAGTAGAATAGTTAATAAATACTTAAGGTAGCAGTCTTACTGCCTTTCATCTTCTTATAGTTCTCCAAACAAGGTTTGCTATTTCTATTCTAATGAACGATTCATTCTAGAAATGGCAACACCCTTCTTTTGGAGATCTCTCTATGCCAACAGCTTTGGTCTTTAAAACATGTTTCACCCGAACCTTTCGGTCTTTATGCTTTTCGACCTTCCTTTTATCCTTTCCTTTTGAACCATAAGCACACAATTCGAGGCGGGCTTATCCTTTATGGATAACTTAACATTCTTTTGCATCCTATGCAACTAATTCACAATTTTCCCCATGTCATTCAAATGATAGTTCATCACCAATGACTATCAAATAATGAAATCAAGATCACATCTCAATGCCTTTGGAGGCCAATGAGAAATTGTTGCCTCAAACACTTATCTTTTCTTGCTCACTAACTGATGGAACATTTCCATTTGTGATGTATCATATACCTCAAGTAAAACTTCCACGTGCGGAAGAATTGGTGGCAAGTGTAAGATAATAAATTTTAAACAGAGTCCCTTCGATGCTTCAAGTAAGCATCTTTTATACTCATGTTACAATTGCTAGTGGTTCATTGGGCAAAAGGATTATTGAGAACATATGATTCCTTTTGATTTGAGAACAATTCTCAAAGTTCAATAACAATCGAGATCATGGTAATAGCAATCATAACTATAATAAAGCGTGTAAAGATTTTTATTTAAATGCTCCCACTTAAATTATAAAACCCTTTAAAATATTTAAGTGGGTGAAGATCCAAAATCCATACTTAACCATAGCACTGCTTTGGCATGTCCCTATGATTAAATATAATTTCGGTAGGCAAAGACTCAAAATCATGCTTTAAACCATTTAAACATATTTTGGATGTGCACTTCTTTGCCAATTGCATCATTATGCAACTCTTCTAATTTATGAGATGCATGATATCATATATCATATTTAATTGTATGTTACTCATTTCATCTTTGCCTCGGGCTCAAACACCGTTTTGATTAACCCTTTGTTAAACCAATTACAACACAATGAGAATCACCATTTCTCATATTATCGCTTCGCTAAGGTCACAACATGCGTACCCGCTTTGGCGTGGCTACCATAATGCGAACATAGTACTTGACTAGTGTTATACGTAATTGGGTGGCAAAAATATAACCTTCATAAGTTTATTTAGGGTTTATTAATTCCTGTGATTAAAATGTATCTCATACAATACATGGCATTAACATTAATCTTTCTAAGTTAATATTAATTCTAGCATGGCATCCAATGTCATACATTCATCTAGCATGCATATATCATACTTAGCATGGCATCACATGGCATCAAAATATAAAACATGCAATAGACTCGAAAGACCGTGTTATGGTATGGTTTTATCTACATTGATTTTCACAGGCCAATATGAAAATCAACAGGTCATTTCCTAGGTGGTTGTAACCATCGCATGGTCGCAGCACAGCCGCATCCCTTGGATCCGTCTTCACGTCTTTGTTCCTTGGCACCATCTCATGGATTTACATACTTTACAAAATTGTATCCTATACAATTTTCTAGTAAATAAAATTTACAAACAATAAATTGCATCCTATACAATTTATCTAGAAAAATAAGATTACATAAATACAAACGACTCGCAGGCCGTATTTATAAAACCTTACATTCACCAAAACCAAAAGAAAAACAAAAAACATCCAAGGGTCCAAAACCATACCACAACACCATGCATAAAATTATCACAATAATTTTATATCTACAAGATTTAAGGTTCAAAGTGGTAAAATACAATCACATTGTATTTAGAATTAATTAATTTGGAAAAAATCGTAAATTTGCAGAAATAATTTTCCACACTTAAAACGAAAAAGGGGTAAAAATGTCGGACAGCATGCTTGTCGGGCCTCGCACTGCAGTATCCAATACTGCGCGCAGCCCGACGGGCTGCGTAACACGTAGCTGCGCAGCCCATGCTGCGTAAGCAGCATGCTGCTTACGCAGCATGTGCAATTGCAATTGCAATTGCAATTGCAGTTGGGCGCAATTGCAATTGCAATTGCATTGCACCCAAAATTATTCTGGGCATTATGCCCAGAATAACGAAAACAGCAAATGTTTTATATTTTTTTTTTTTTTAATTTCATTTAATTAATTGAAACAATTTCAATTAAAATCCCATGAATCAAATTCATGATACCAACCCCTTAAACATTTCAAATTATTAAAACAAATCATTCACAATGATTCACATTAAAATCAAATTTTAAACATGTTATTCACAATAACATTGAACCCTAAATCAAGAACATACAACCCTAACATGCAATTTTGATCTAATCAAAATAACAATTCCAATTCAACCAATGCACAACCTGGCTCTGATACCACTGTTGGGAATTAATCGCACAAAACAAAAAAAATTCGCAGCGGAAAAATGGATTAATCCCCACCAAGGACCCATGTACATTGCATTGAATTGAAAAGAGGGTTAAAGAATTACCTTAATTCTTTGTAGGTTTTGAATCAAAAGGAACCAAGATAGCTTCCCTCTACGGTTGATCCACACGGAGCAATTCATTCACCGCGTGCTAGCGCCGGGATTGAAGAACGATTCTTCGAACGAGACAGAGAAAGCGAAAAATCAGATTTTTCCTTGGAGTTTTGTTGAGAATTTCGGCTGCCACTATTCACCTTATTGTGGCTGCCGAAAATCAGTGTTTTGTTGTATATCAATTAGGTTATATATTTCCTTATATATATAACCTAATAAGTTAATTATAATTATACCCTAATACACTTATTAGTTATAATTATAAATTAACCCACACAACTTAATATTAATTCTCAATTAATATTAAGTCAAATCAATTCTCCATAATACACATATGTATATACAATATTATAATTAATTATATCTCTATATAATTTAATTATAATATGTGGCATACCTTATGCAATATTAACCATATTAATATTCACATATACATATATATGTAAATATATATCACTATATATATATTCTCTTTCTCATTCATAAATTATTATCCAATAATAATTTATACCCGATAAGATGAACTTCATTTTGCTCTTTGTGTGTGACCCCATAGGTTCATATTAATTGGCAATAAGGAAATTACCATAATGTCCTTATAGATCACAAGCGGACTCTAGCAAGCCATTATGACTACCCAATTAACATGATTGGAATGATCCAATACCTATTTATAGAATGTCATATTCCCTTTTGTCTCTTTGATATCATGATTAATCATAAGACATGGTACACTTGTCAATCTTATATAATTAATCATATGCTTTCTCGATCTCAAAGTAAACTGTTCAGACAAATCAATTGATACTCTATCAATTATTTGAGCATGGCCATGCATTTAACAGTCTTACTTATCGAGGGGCCCAGTGATATCGCTCTCTTGTTAGAGAGGGACAAAATCCCATATCTGTCACTCACATCCCAAGGCATGAGTCGTATTGTACCCAATCACAGCCTTTATAACTACTCTGTTACGAGCAGCGTTTGACTGTGTCAAAGCACAACATGAGTTCATCCTGGAATCAATGGTGACCTCAGGTCAAAGGAATCAGCTAATGACACTACTATAATCAAGATCAGTTATGACACATGACCATGAACTTGATCTCATAGTGGGTCTCCAGTAACATGTTCTCTAACATATTACCCGTGAGTATAATCTGTATCTGTATACACTATATTCATCTTATGAATATCCATTATCACTCACACTAGTCTTAGTTTGTTATTATTCCCATAATAACAATCGACTAGGGATATTTAGAATAACACGATTTATTCATGGATACTTATCATAAATGCTAACATACAAACATAAATGACAATATTAATCTACATTAGATTAATCTTAGAAGTCAAATTACATAATCCAATATTGGCCTTAGGGCACAATCTCCAACAAAGAACCCCATAATTGTTTCCCCAATCGAGCTGTCACATTCTTCCCCAGCGGAATCTCTACAAGGAATACCATGATCGTTTCCCCAGTAGTCACCTCACTCCTTCGATAATCACCAAACAATGCCCCAAGAAAAGCAAAATCAACCAGGGGCACAACATATCTCCCCAGCGGAAGACAGAAACGTTTAATAACTGAAAATCCATACATGTACATATACATCATCATGCATTCATATATTGCATATATCAATTACTTATCCCCGGCTAGTCTTCATTCTTGATCGAAAGGGCAAAAATTTTTTTTTGAAAATCTCTCGATCAAGGAATGAAGACTTGCCATTTTAAGTGCAGGAATTCATCCCCAGCTTAATATCCTCAGCAAGTCGGCAAATCCGCCTCGAGTAATATAAACTCGGTATTGGCCCAGATCCGCTCCATTATCTCAACTTTCTCCAGTGAGTCCACCTCGAGTAATGTAAGCTCGGTATCGGCCCAGATCCGCTCCATCCTCTAAGTCCCCCAGCAGATCCGCCTCGAGTAATGTAAACTCGGTATCGGCCCAGATCAGCTTCATCTATTTCCCCAGCAAAGTTCGCCTCGGGTAACCTAGACCCGGTATCGGCCAATCTCTTCATCAACTCGCCTCGGGTAACCTAGACCTGGTATCGGCCAATCTCTTCATCAACTTGCCTCGGGTAACCTAGACCTGATATCGGCTTATTCTCTCCCTAGCATCGCCTCGGGTAACCTAGACCCGATATCGGCCTATTTCATCAGAAGATTCATTCCAGTGTTCGCGGCGCTTTAATTCACGCTCTCAAATTCATCATCTTAGGTGTTGTAAATCTGGAGCTAGATGTCGAATTTGGCCACGCGAGGGGCAGCTGTAAGCACCGGAATTTTCTATATTTAAAAAAAAAAAAGAGATTATGGTTGTACGACTATTCTTACAGTCGTACGACTGTAATATCAGGAAAATTACAGAAGCCCATACCTCTGCAGCAGAAAATGGAGGAGAGAGAGGATGAGCATTAATTGCTTCGGTTTTGCAGCAAGTAAGCAGAAGAAAAAAGGGTAGAAAAGGAGGACGAAGAGGGAGGGAGAGGAGTAGATTTTTTTGGTGAAATCTAGAGAGAGAAAGGAGAAAAGAGAGAAGAAAAAGAAAGAAGTGAAAAACCACAAAAAACTCATCTTTTCCTCTTCTATTTTCTTTTATTCTCGAAATTAGGATTAGAACTTGATAGAAATCCATAGGTTAATGTGTTAGCTTCACAAACGAATTGAAATTTTAGACTAAAACAATCAGAATCCTTTGCAATTTGGATTTTTGGACATAAAACTCTCAACTTCAACTTCAAAGGAAAAAGTGCGAATTTGTTAGGATTGGAGCGACGCCAGGGGTCAAAACGACTTGGATTAGCTTCTAAAAAGGTAGCCACTTCTCTTCCTTACACTTTTTCTCGTTTTCGGGGTGTTTGAAGTGAGTTTTGTGCATTTTCTGCTGCATTTTTGCGTTTCTGTTTCTGGGAATTAAGAACAGTCGCACGACTGTTCTTGGTTTTGGTGAACAGTCGTACGACTGTATATACAGTCGTACGACTATTCTTAATTTCCAGATTCTTTTTTTTCTCTCATTTTTGATTTAAAATAATTTTGGCGAAATTATGATCCTTAACTGTTTACAGTCGTGCGACTGTAGTTACAGTCGCACGACTGTAACTCCTGTTACAGAAACAGAATTTCAGCTTTTACCCAAAAAAAATTCCCAAAAAAATCCCAAAAAAGTTAGAAAACCCCATAAATCATCAAAATGAATTTTGTTGTGTGCATCACGACCATAGATTCAATTTTCTGGTAAATTTGCATTTAGAACAATTCAACGACGGAGACCCAGTTCTCCCGAAAACCGACCCACTTAATATATAAAAATGCATGTATACCGGAAAAATTGTTTTCAAAATGATTTTTCCCACAAAAACAAAAATACAGGGACGTTTCAAAATGTTTTCCAAGTCTAATCGTGCCGGCTAGCCGAGCCAACCCGGTTACCCCCTAAATGCATGCCCCTGATTCTTGATTTCCCAATAATGTCTATTTGAGTCCTAATTGTGGCGTGCCGTATAAATTGTGCTAACCTTTGTTTTGCAGCTTTTATTTATATTTATATTTATTTTTAATTTTATTTGTATTTTAATAGAATTAATCGTGTATCCTAGGCGGTTGTATTTTTCTAGATTCTCGTGTATATAGGCGATTGTATCAGTGAGGCGAGAGTTTTTATTTTTCCATTCGATTTGGTTGTAAGCCAATTAATATTCATTCCTTTTCCTTATTTTTGTATTAAATATTTTATATGCGCGCTGCATGCCTTTAATATTCAATAAAATGGACTTTAGATTTTAAAATACCATTTGAGAACATTGGCAATATTTATTTTAATTAGACACGAAATAAGGGACTAGTCCGGACCCGAATATTTGGATAGTGTAGCGACCGTTCGTCCGGTTCAGCTACATAAGAATTTCCCGGTTGAGCTGAGCCGGGTGGCGACTCTACAATATCCATCGAGACTTCGGTCTCGGTTCTTTTATGTATTAATTCCATTTATTTCACAAGACGCGGATTTCCATTCGTAAAAACTGAAGGGAATTAATCGCCAAAACAAATACGCAGCGGAAAGAAAACGGATTAATCCCCGCCAAGGATCCATGTATATTGCATTGAATTGGAAGGAAGGGTTAAAGAATTACCTCTTAGTTCTTATAGGATTTGAATCAAAGGAACCAAATTAGCTTCCCTCTACGGTTGATCCACACGGAGCAATTGATTCACCGCGTGCTAGCGCCGGGATTGAAGAACGATTCTTCGAACGAGAGAGAGAGGCAGAAAATCAAATTTTCTATGTGTTGGAGAGCTTGGAATTTCGGCTGCCCCCTTTTCCTTGTGTGGTGGCCGAATTCCCTTTAGGTTTATAAGTGTAGAATCCTTTTAGGTTTAGGTTAATTGTTTCCTTAAATAATTAACCTAAATAGTTAATTATAATTATAACCTAATACACCTATTAGTTATAATTATATATTAACCCACACAATTTAATATTAATTCTCAATTAACATTAAATCGAATCAATTCTCCATAATACATATATGTATATATAATATTATAATTAATTATATCTCCATATAATTTAATTATAATATGTAGCATACTTTATGCAATATTAATCACATTAATATTTATATATACATACATAAATATATATCACTATATATATATTTATTCTCTTTCTCATTCATAAATTATTATCCAATAATAATTTATACCCGATAAGATGAACTTCATTTTGCTCTTGTGTGTGACCCCATAGGATCATATTAATTGGCAATAAGGAAATTACCATAATGTCCTTATAGGTCACAAGCGGACTCTAGCAAGCCATTACGACTACCCAATTAATATGATTGGAATGATCCAATACCTATTTATAGAATGTCATATTCCCTTTTGTCTCTTTGATATCAAGATTAATTATAAGACATGGTACACTTGTCAATCTTATATAATTAATCATATGCTTTCTCGATCTCAAAGTAAACTGTTCAGACAAATCAATTGATACTCTTATCAATTATTTAAGCACGGCCATGCATTTAACAGTCTTACTTATCGAGGGGCCCAGTGATATCGCTCTCTTGTTAGAGAGGGACAAAATCCCATATCTGTCACTCACATCCCTAAGCATGAGTCATATTGTACCCAACCACAGCCTTTATAACTACTCTGTTACAAGCAGCGTTTGACTGCGTCAAAGCACAACATGAATTCATCCCGGAATCCATGGTGACCTCAGGTCAAAGGAATCAGCTGATGACACTACTATAATCAAGATCAGTTGTGACACGTGACCATGAACTTGATCTTATAGTGGGTCTCCAGCAACATGTTCTCTAACATATTACCCGTGAGTATAATCTGTATCTGTATACACTATATTCATCTTATGAATATCCATTATCACTCACACTAGTCTTAGTTTGTTATTATTCCCATAATAACAATCGACTAGGGATATTTAGAATAACACGATTTATTCATGGATAATTATCATAAATGCTAACATACAAACATAAATGACAATATTAATCTACATTAGATTAATCTTAGAAGCCAAATTACATAATCCAATATTGGCCTTAGGGCACAATCTCCAACAATCTCCCACTTGCACTATGGCCAATCATACAAGTATCTTATACCCATTGACCTACATGACCTTCATGTATTCACTCGTGCAGGAGTCTTTGTCAGTGAATTATTAATTTTCGCTTCCGTTGCTACTTTACACATTTTCACTCTTTCTTTAGAGACAGCCTCTCTAAATTAGTGAAAGACGCCTAAGTATATGCTTGTGTCATACAGGGTTCTTACGCATTGAACTATTGTCCCTACAATAGTCTCACAGGATAAGCAATGCTTAGAACAAAACACAAAATTTTGATGAACTTCTTCATCCAAAATTTACATCATATGTAGCTATATACTTTGACTATTATTATAGATATTTAGCTATAACGTTTTATTTTGAACCTTTCAAAATCATAACATCTCTTTTAAGAGAATACGATATCTCGATTGATATATTGCAACTAATTGCAATCAGTTGTATATGTGCAACTATTTACACAGTTAACATAAGCAAGCTTCTTTTAAGTCTTTCTCATTGAACGCTTTCAATGCTTTGACTTAAACCTAAACATTCTTTTGGATCTATCTCTATAGATTCTAATTTCAAGAATATAGGCAGCCTTGCTTAAACATTAATTGAAATTACTTTCTTAGCCAAGATTTTACTTCTTGCATGGTAAGAATGTTATTTCAAACAAGCAATATGTCATCCACATATAGCATTAGGAATACCGATATGCTCCCACTGATCCTTTTGAAACACAAGATTCATCATCCTTTTGATAAAATCAAACCATTTGATTTCTTTATCAAAACTATGACTCCAACTATTTGATGCATGTTTTGATTCTTATAAGAATCTTTGAAACTTGCATACGCTACTTAAATTCTTTGGATGCTCAAAACTTTGGGTTGTGTCACTTACACATCCTCAATCATGTTTTCACGTAGAAAACAGATTTTGATATCCATTTGCCATATTTTTATAATCATATTATGCGGATATGGCAATAAGAACTCAATATGACTTGATCATGATTAATGATGAAGGAGGATTTCATCATAGTCCTACTATGAATTTGTTCGTATCCTCATAGTCACTACTATGAATTTGTTTATAACCCCTTTTGTCACTAGTCGTGCTTTATAAGTTTGAAGATCACCATCCATGTCGGTTTTCAATTTGAAGACTCATTTGCAACCATTGCATATACATCTTCTAAAAGATTTATCAAAGTCTATACTTTGATTGTCAGACACGGACTTATCTTCAACCTTTGTAGCATCAAGTCACTTATTAGATTCAAAATCTAACATTGCTTCTTCATAAAAGAAGACTTACTTCATCTAGTAAAGTTACATCATGATTTTGAGAAATCCATATCTCTCCTAATCATGTCGTATTCCACTAGACTTTCATTGGGCTTGTGTAATTTCAACAATGATTATGAAAACATTTCCACGTTCCTCTTCAACATTAAATGTCACTTTTGTGAATTACGAGTTTTGTAGGTGTACCTTACTCCCACTAACTCTACTAGAAATTAACTCCCTCTTCATGGGGAAACCATTTCTAGCTACAACTACTTTGTATCCTAAAGAAAACCAGGAGTAACAACTCCTACTTTCCTTTTGAGTAATCCACAATACGATATTCAAATTTTAGGTGCCAACTTATTCGAAATAAGCTTTACAGCCCTAAACTTATTCAATGAAACAATTTGGGTCTCTTACCCAACCATATCTCATATGTTGATTCATGAATTGTTTTAGACGGAACAATATACACAGCTGCTTTAATGGCATATTCTCGAGAAAACGATGATCAAACTTGACTTCATCATAGATTGAACTATATCTGTATAGAGTTCGACTACTCCCTTTTCGACACAACTTCCTTTGTGGCGTAATTGGAGGAGTTAATTGTGAGACAGTCCCACAATCTCTAAGATGATTGTCAAAATCTTGACTCAAATGTTCACCACTTGGATCATATCTAAGTGACTTTACTATCATGTCAAGATACTTCATACTCCTTTTACAAGCTTTTGAACACTTCAAAAGTTCCAAACTCGTGTTTCATTTGATACTCTTATCTAGTGAAAAGTTCCATAAAGGTAATGAAGTATTAAAACCTTCTTTAGCAGTTGATTTATAATTCATATACATCCACATGTATAATGCTTAATAAATCGATTGTTCTTTGACTACTTTTAGCAAAGAAAACCTTTTGTCATCTTTTACAATAAACAACATTCGCATGATTCAAGATGATTCATAATCTCATGAATCCAAAGGTCCATTCTCATGGAGTTTCGAAATGCAACTTTGCTTATGTCTCCAAGACGACACTGCCAAAATGGGTTGGATCAAACTATTTGATTCGATCCTTACAGTATTTATGTTACAGATGGGCTCCACATATAAAGACAATTATGTAAATCTATATTTCATAATCATGTCTTTATAAAGTTTATAATTCACAATTATAAAATAAACAACATTTGTTTACTCAAGCCAACAAGCTCAATAGACAACAAGAGTTCGTAACTCACATGTAAAAGTTCATAACCTTTAACCAAAGTTCATAACTTTCATATAAAAGTTCATAACTTTTATGAAAAGAGGTTCGTAACTTTTAACTTGAAGTTCACAACTTTCATGTAAAAGTTCAGAACCTTCGAGTAGCAACCTTTGCTTCTCTTGTCTATTCGCATTCTACCTTTCACCTTCATAAGGTTTCTATTCAAGTTGCGATTCATCATATTCTACTAATATGAGATCCACAACTGGTATCTAATACCTTTGATATAGAAACAAAAGTAGAATAGTTAATAAATACTTAAGATAGCAGTCTTACTGCCTTTCATCTTCTCATAGATCTCCAAACAAAGTTTGCTATTTCCATTCTAATGAACGATTCAATCTAAAGATGGCAACATCCTTCTTTTGGAGATCTCTCTATGCCAACAGCTTTGGCCTTTAAAATACTTTCACCGAAACCCTTTCGGTATTTATACTTTTCGACCCTACTATTATCCTTTTCTTTTTGAACCATAAGCACACAATTCGAGGCGGGCTTATCCTTTATGGATAACTTAACATTCTTCTGCATCTTATGCAACTAATTCACAATTTTCTCCATGTCATTCAAATGATAGTTCATCACCAATGACTATCAAATAATGAATTCAAGATCACATCTTAATGCCTTTTGGATGCCAATGAGAAATTGTTGCCTCAAACACTTATCTTTTCTTGCTCACTAACTGATGGAACATTTCCATTTGTGATGTATCATATACCTCAAGTAAAACTTCCACGTGCGGAAGAATTGGTGGCAAGTGTAAGATAATAAATTTTAAACAGAGTCCCTTCGATGCTTCAAGTAAGCATCTTTTATACTCATGTTACAATTGCTAGTGGTTCATTGGGCAAAAGGATTATTGAGAACATATGATTCCTTTTGGTTTGAGAACAATTCTCAAGGTTCAATAACAATCGAGATCATGGTAATAGCAATCATAACTATAATAAAGCGTGTAAAGATTTTTATTTAAATGCTCCCACTTAAATTATAAAACCCTTTAAAATATTTAAGTGGGTGAAGATCCAAAATCCATACTTAACCATAGCACTGCTTTGGCATGTCCCTATGATTAAATATAATTTCGGTAGGCAAAGACTCAAAATCATGCTTTAAACCATTTAAACATATTTTGGATGTGCACTTCTTTGCCAATTGCATCATTATGCAACTCTTCTAATTTATGAGATGCATGATATCATATATCATATTTAATTGTATGTTACTCATCTCATCTTTGCCTCGGGCTCAAACACCGTTTTGATTAACCCTTTGTTAAACCAATTACAACACAATGAGAATCACCATTTCTCATATTATCGCTTCGCTAAGGTCACAACATGCGTACCCGCTTTGGCGTGGCTACCATGATGCGAACATAGTACTTGACTAGTGTTATACGTAATTGGGTGGCAAATATAAACTTCATAAGTTTATTTAGGGTTTGTTAAGTCCTGTGATTTAATTGTATCATATACAATTCATGGCATTAATATTAAGCATACTCTTGTTAATACTAATTAGCATGGCATCCTATGTCATACATATGTTAAGCATGCAATCTAGCATGGCATCACATGGCATCCAATTGTCTAGCATGCATATAGAATATCTAGCATGGCATCACATGGCATCTAAATAAAAATAAAACATGCATATGACTCGAACCGTGTTATGGTATGGTTTTATCTACATTGATTTTCATAGGCCAATATGAAAATCAACAGGTCATATCCTAGGTGGTTGTAACCAACGCATGGTCATTGCACCGCCTCTTGGATCCGCCTCCACGTCTTTGCTTCTAAGCACCATCTCATGGATTTATATTTTACAAAAATTGCAACCTATACAATTTTTCTAGTAAAATAAATTTTACATATCATAAATTGCATCCTATACAATTTATCTAGTAAAATTAAAATTAAAATTTACATAAATACAAACGACTCGCAGGTCGTATTTATATAAAACCATAATAAATAAAATAAAGCATCCACGGGGTCCAAAACCATACCATAACACCATGCATAAAATTATCAACAATAATTTTATATCTAAAATTATTTAGGGTTCAAAGTGGTAAAATACAATCACATTGTATTTAGAATTAATTAATTTGGAAAAATTCGTAAATATGCAGAAACAATTTTCCACACTTAAAACGAAAAAGGGGTAAAACTGTCAGACAGCATGCTCGTCGGGCCTCGCACTGCAGTATCCAATACTGCGCGCAGCCCGACGGGCTGCGCAAACATATAGCTGCGCAGCCCATGCTGCGCAGCCCATGCTGCGTAAGCAGCATGCTGCTTGCGCAGCAGGGGCAAATTGCAATTGCAATTTGCAATTGCAATTTGCCCCAAAAGGTATTCTGGGCATTATGCCCAGAATACGAACAGTGACATAATTTTTTTTTTTTTTTAATTAAATTAAATTGAAACAATTTCAATAAAAACCCATGAATCAAATTCATGATTCCAAAACCCCTTAAACATTCCAAATCATTAACATAAAATCATTCACAATGATTAATCAATAAAATCAAATTTTATTTTGTTATTCACAATAACATAGAACCCTAAATAAAACATACAAACCCCTAACAACAATTTTGATCCAATCAAAATCATACAAACCCCAACATGCAATTTTGATCCAATCAAAACATAAATCCAATTCAATCAAAATACAAGTGGCTCTGATACCACTGAAGGGAATTAATCGCCAAAACAAATACGCAGCGGAAAGAAAACGGATTAATCCCCGCCAAGGATCCATGTATATTGCATTGAATTGGAAGGAAGGGTTAAAGAATTACCTCTTAGTTCTTATAGGATTTGAATCAAAGGAACCAAATTAGCTTCCCTCTACGGTTGATCCACACGGAGCAATTGATTCACCGCGTGCTAGCGCCGGGATTGAAGAACGATTCTTCGAACGAGAGAGAGAGGCAGAAAATCAAATTTTCTATGTGTTGGAGAGCTTGGAATTTCGGCTGCCCCCTTTTCCTTGTGTGGTGGCCGAATTCCCTTTAGGTTTATAAGTGTAGAATCCTTTTAGGTTTAGGTTAATTGTTTCCTTAAATAATTAACCTAAATAGTTAATTATAATTATAACCTAATACACCTATTAGTTATAATTATATATTAACCCACACAATTTAATATTAATTCTCAATTAACATTAAATCGAATCAATTCTCCATAATACATATATGTATATATAATATTATAATTAATTATATCTCCATATAATTTAATTATAATATGTAGCATACTTTATGCAATATTAATCACATTAATATTTATATATACATACATAAATATATATCACTATATATATATTTATTCTCTTTCTCATTCATAAATTATTATCCAATAATAATTTATACCCGATAAGATGAACTTCATTTTGCTCTTGTGTGTGACCCCATAGGATCATATTAATTGGCAATAAGGAAATTACCATAATGTCCTTATAGGTCACAAGCGGACTCTAGCAAGCCATTACGACTACCCAATTAATATGATTGGAATGATCCAATACCTATTTATAGAATGTCATATTCCCTTTTGTCTCTTTGATATCAAGATTAATTATAAGACATGGTACACTTGTCAATCTTATATAATTAATCATATGCTTTCTCGATCTCAAAGTAAACTGTTCAGACAAATCAATTGATACTCTTATCAATTATTTGAGCACGGCCATGCATTTAACAGTCTTACTTATCGAGGGGCCCAGTGATATCGCTCTCTTGTTAGAGAGGGACAAAATCCCATATCTGTCACTCACATCCCTAAGCATGAGTCATATTGTACCCAACCACAGCCTTTATAACTACTCTGTTACAAGCAGCGTTTGACTGCGTCAAAGCACAACATGAATTCATCCCGGAATCCATGGTGACCTCAGGTCAAAGGAATCAGCTGATGACACTACTATAATCAAGATCAGTTGTGACACGTGACCATGAACTTGATCTTATAGTGGGTCTCCAGCAACATGTTCTCTAACATATTACCCGTGAGTATAATCTGTATCTGTATACACTATATTCATCTTATGAATATCCATTATCACTCACACTAGTCTTAGTTTGTTATTATTCCCATAATAACAATCGACTAGGGATATTTAGAATAACACGATTTATTCATGGATAATTATCATAAATGCTAACATACAAACATAAATGACAATATTAATCTACATTAGATTAATCTTAGAAGCCAAATTACATAATCCAATATTGGCCTTAGGGCACAATCTCCAACAAAAACCCCACGCGAGGGAGGGGTCCGCCCGAGATCGTGGCACCCCATTCCGAAAGGGGGTCTCGCGTCCCGTCGAAAACGCGTCGTCCGCTCACAACAACCTGAGGGCTTTGTCGATCCAAAGTATCCGGGAAGGGTATGCAAACTTCAAAGGTCCATTTATGGACTGAAGCAAGCATCCCGAAGTTGGAATCCAAGATTCAATGAGGCCATAAAGGAATATGGCTTCATACAGAATCAAGATGAGCCTTGTGTGTATAAGAGGACTAGTGGGAGCATTGTCACCTTCTTGGTACTTTATGTAGACGACATCCTACTCATTGGGAGTGACATACCTACACTTCAAGGGGTAAAGCAGTGGCTGAGTAAGTGCTTCGCAATGAAGGACTTAGGTGAAGCTGAGATGATCCTAGGGATCAGGATCTATAGGGATAGATCAAATCGGCTTCTGGGCCTAAGTCAGGCCTCGTATATAGACAAAGTTCTGAAAAGGTTCAGCATGGACCAGGCCAAGAAAGGTTTCTTGCCAATGGGCCATGGGCTGAAACTTAGTAAGAAACACTGTCCTAAAACAAGGGAGGACAGGGAGAACATGAAATTGGTTCCATATGCTTCGGCTATAGGATCAATTATGTACACCATGTTATGTACGAGACCTGATGTCACCTTTGCACTGTGTATGACAAGCCGGTACTAGCAGGATCCCTGGTAGGATCACTGGAAAGCTGTCAAGGCGATCCTTAAGTACCTTAACCGGACTAAGGATAGCTTCTTAGTGTATGGTGGTCAGGAAGTGCTGTTAGTTACTGGGTACACTGATGCGAGCTTCCAGACTGACCAGGATGAGTACCAGTCACAGTCTGGGTGTGTATTTTGTTGGAAATGCCCTAGTCCCGAGGCATTGGTCCTTGTATTTGTACTATACATTTATTGGATTTATGTGTTGTACTTATTTGTGTCATTAATAAAGGCATCAATTCATTTATTATATTTATCTTGTGCAGTATAGTGAATGAAGTATCCAATGGACATATCTATATCCATGACGACTAGTGTCATGCACTTAGCAGTAAGACCATGGATAGGGTTAACGATATGACCATAAATAGATCCGTAGTCTGTTCCAGTCATGGGAATGAATGGAACAACAGACTATCATTAACCTGGTTGTATGGCGGTGTCTTACCGGTCATTGGACATGGAATGTCAACCAAGTTAATGGGTACATGCCTGGGTGCATGGTACTGGATAGATCCACTGAACGAGTAATCCACATGGTATGGTATCACAATGGATTCTCGTGTAGTACTTGTATGGATCCTTTGACCTGACCATATGATGGTGTTACATGTGATGTCGCATACTTAGGGGTACGCCTAAAGGGCCTGTAATAGGGTGCCAAGTATGGGTGCTTTCGGGTATGTCACTGAACATGGTAATACTATAGATATGCAGAAGGGATTTGTCACTCAGTAACCAACTGAGAAGATATCACCGGCCTCTTGATGAATGTGACTGATAAGAGTGTGGCCACACCCAAACAAGTTGGTACTTGTTTGTGAGCATCAGTACATTCGGGATCAAGTTAATGTCTGAACACAAAAGAGGGTGATCAATCCATGCCTCTGTGTTGGACACCGATATCAATGACATGGGATGTACAAGTTTAACTACAGGGTTATGATATCAGTTGGACTGCCATCTCCATCTTAATTGGGGGCTGCAGTGGCTTGCTAGAGCCCAACTGCAGTCTGCGGGCCAAAGGCCCGCTGCCAACATAAAGATGGGCCCACAGGATCGTACACATAGAACGATAGAATGCAGACTTAAGGAATAGCATGTATACTTGGAGTATACACATTGGAGGGAGAGGTGTGTATATATTAATTATATTATAAAGATCAATTGGATTGGTCATAATAATAAAATTAATATATTCAATTGGCTCTTCATAATTAATTGGATTAATTATGAAATTATTTCCTAGGTGGAAATATTCATATGTATGGGTTTACATATGATTTTATTTTGTGCAGAGTTAATTTTAATTTGATGGATTAAATTAAATGTCAAACCAATTTTAATTTAGATGTAAATAATATATTACTTGGAGTAATATATTAAATACATGGGTATATTAAAATTGGGCTTGAATTAATTTGAACCAAATTAATTAAAATTAGACTGGGCCTAAATTAAAACATGGAAGCCCGCGCAGAATAAAGTGGAGCCAAGATGGGCCAGAATTCCTTATGGAATTCGGCCAACCCTAGGTATAAATACCTAGGGTTAGAAGAATTCGGCCAACCTAAGCTAAACCACTCATAGCCGAATTCTCTAGCCTCTCCTCTCCTTGGTTCTTGCTTTTCCATCGCTAGCACGGGTTGCATTTGCCAAGCGTTCATGTACGTGAGAGTGGAGGAATTCTAAATTGAGTTCTGCAGTCATCATCCGTCTCTAAAAGAGATTTTTCTGGTATGAAATTTCAATCTCTTTCTATTCAATTTTATGTTTTTCAATTTCCGCTTCAATTGCTCCTGGGACCGGATTTGAGGAAATCACCGCGTTCTTCCGCTTTTATCGGGTGATTTCCGGTGAAAAATCCCAACATATTTTGCCTTAATGGTGGTGTTGTAAGCTGGAGGAGCTCAAAGCAGCCAACCATAGCAGACTCTACAATAGAAGCTAAGTACATCGCTGCGTGTGATACGGCTAAGGAAGCTGTGTGGATGAAGAAGTTTATCACTGAGTTGGGAGTAGTGCCAACTATCCAGGACCCAATTGATATCTTCTGTGACAACAATGGGGCGTTGCACAAGCTAAGGAGCCCCGGTCACACAAGAACACAAAGCACGTGCTCAGAAAGTTTCACCTCATATGAGAGATCGCGGAGAGAGGTGACATTGCATTGCATAGAGTGGACACCGAGGATAATGTCGCAGATCCTTTGACCAAGGCGCTGGCCCAGCCCAAGCACGAGGGTCATACTAGATCTATAGGGATTGGGCCCATGCCTAGTTGGAACTAGTGCAAGTGGGAGATTGTTGGATATGCCCTAGTCCCGAGGCATTGGTCCTTGCATTTGTATCATACATTAATTGGATTCATGTATTATACTTATTTGTGTTATTAATAAAGGCATTAATTCATTTATTATATTTATCTTGTGCAATATATTAAATGAAGTATCCGATGGACATATCCATATCCATGATGACCAGTGTCATGCACTTGGCAGTAAGACCATGGATAGGGTAAATGATATGACCATAAATAGATCCGTAGTCTGTTCCAGTCATGGGAATGAATGGAACAAAAGACTATCATTAACCTTATTGTATGGCGGTGTCTTACCGGTCATTGGACATGGAATGTCAACCAAGTTAATGGGTACATGCATAAGGGGCATGGTACTGGATAGATCCACTAAACGAGAAATCCACATGGTATAGTATCACAGGTGATTCTCGTGTAGTACTTGTATGGATCCTTTGACCTGACCATATGATGGTGTTACATGTGAGGTCGCATACTTAGGGGTATGCCTAAAGGGCCTGTAATAGGGTGCCAAGGATGGGTTCTTTCGGGGTATGTCACTTAGCATGGTAATGCTATGTATATGTAGAAGGGATTTGTCACTCAGTAGTCCACTTGGAAGATATCACCAGCCTCTTGATGAATGTGACTGATAAGAGTATGGCCACACCCAAACAAGTGGGAACTTGTTTGTGAGCGTCAGTGCATTCGGGATCAAGTAAATGTCCAGACACAAAAGAGGGTGATCGATCCATGCCTCTGTGTTGGACACCGATATCTATGACATGGGATGTACAAGTTTAAACTACAAGATTATGATAACAGTTAGACTGCCATCTCCATCTTAATTGGAGGCTGCAGTGGCTTGCTAGAGCCCAACTGCAGTCTGTGGGCCAAAGGCCCGCTGCCAACATAAAGATGGGCCCACAGGATCGTACACATAGAATGACTGAACACAAACTTAAGGAATCACATGTATACTTGGAGTATACACTGTGGAGAGAGTGGTATATATATATTAACCATATTATAAAGATCAATTGGATTGATCCTAATAATGAAATTAATATATTCAACTGGCTCTTCGTAATTAATTGGATTAGTTATGAGATTATTTCCTAGGTGGAAATATTCATATGTATAGGTTTACATATGATTTTATTTTGTGAGGATTTGATTTTAATTTGATGGATTAAATTAATTGGTCAAACTAATTTTAATTTAAATGTAATATAAAATTTTTTCAACATCCAGAACATACACTATCTATTGCAATTTACACATAACTTCATTTGTATGTTACTTTGTTAATAGGTGGTGAATTCACATCTCCCAATCAGGAGCGCTTCCATCACTACAAGGTGTAATTTTTTTTATGTATCTCCATCTACACTTATCTTCTGGAAGAGAAATAATATATCTTTAGCATCAGTGCAACTGACACTTGAAATGGTACTGTTTTCTATCTCCATTAGATTTATTATTTGTTTCTTTTGCAGGATTTTTGGGTCTTGGACCTAAAAACCAATCAATGGGAGCAATTAAACTTTAAAGGTTGTCCTAGTCCATGCTTAGGGCATCGAATGGTTGGTTTAGGTCTTTTCTTTTTTTTTTTCTTTTATTTGATATACTGATTACCTTATTGAAAATGATTTTTTACTTATAAACCTCTTCTTTCCTTTCGTTTTAATGGTTTGTAACATGAATTATTTAATGGTTATGTAATTAGCAAGAGAAGGGTGCACCGGTTTTAATGGTTTGTAACATGAAATGTTTAAGGATGAAGAAAAACATTTTTACTCTTGCACCATAGTATGGTATTCCTGGTTCAATATCAAGAAAATTAATGGATCCTGTTAGCTAGTGATACACGAACATAATCTTGAAAAAATTTAAGTGAAAAAGTAGGTTTGGCAACTTATAATACTTTAAACCAGTCCTTGCATCTAATTAGCCGTTAGATTTGAATTAAATGCATCTATTAAAGAAACCTGAATCGACTCTGAACAAGTAGCAGGATGGGCATTTAGTTGATGAATAAGGAAGATGAAAAAGTGAATTAAACCAATCATGTCATCGATTTTGAATGCAGTAGTACGTGTAAATGCCAAGCCGTGGAATTAACAAGTTATGGTTTTACTTTGAGATAATGTTATATTTATTGGGTTAAATATTGTCAACATTCTTTTGAACCTTTTTTTAACTTCAGCTATAGGCTTTGATTGCCAATATATATTGTCTTCATTTTCCTTTGGTGGAGTTTCACTGGCTCATTTTCATTGAACCATTGTAGTTTACTCTGTCTCATGTGAACTTCTCTGCTTACTTTTTGCGCTCTATTGCAAGTTTTATACAAGCACAAAATTATTCTTTTTGGTGGCTTCTATGACACACTTAGAGAAGTGAGGTTGTTGATGGTCTTCATAAAACACTGTCCAAATACTTATAAACAATTAATTATTTGCTCATACTAATTTTGTCATGTATCTGCTTCAATTAACATATGCTATGATAAATGCCGTTGTGAAAAATTGCAGTTCATTTTTGGTGAAGCTCATGTTTCTTCAAAAGGGGATATGGCTCATTTGTATGTTTAATCTCTTTGTAAATGCACTGGTGGAAAAGTCTTTGAAGTGAAGTGTGTTTTATATTTCATAAACAGTAGAAAGAATGAACGATATTCTTTTGCCCTGCAACTTTACTTATGGTTATCTTTAAGTATAAGAGGTATAATTTGCCTTGATACACAATTACATAATTAGGGGTAATATCGTAAATTATATTGATTTATCTATATCCCTATCCAATATACCAAAAATATCTTATATTATCCATATCTTAATTCTAACTTTCATTCCTATCCTATCCCAATTCTTATCCCTATCCATATCCCCATTAAATACCAAACGCTCCGTAAAAACGTTATACATCCCTCATTCATAATAAATTTTTCTCGGCAACATCATTTATAGAAATGATTTGGATTTGAATAAATGATAATCAAAGATTTCAATTTGTATATGGATCCAACTTTTACATAAAGTACGTTGACACTTGTCAAATATATATGTGACAAGTCTTGGAAATGGAGAGCCTACTTTAAAACTTATAGGCAGTCGAATAAATCATTCATTAGCATTTGCTTACGTATCAAATTAATTGGGGTTTGTTTTTGGTATTTAGCGGTAGGGCTAAATAAAACGTGGCCATATTCTCCATCAATAATCTTGCTGCGGCCAAAATAGCATTAACGTGCATGATTGCTAGTAATAATAGATTACTTAACAATTTAACATATTTCTACTAACAAGGGTCGTACTGGCGGGTATATATTATTTTTAGGATATCAATTTTACATATTATAGAATATATTATTCTTTTTTTTTTTAATTTTCTCTATTTATTATATATTTAATTTTTATTTAATTAATTTTTATTTTCTATATTGATTAGAATATAAATAATATATTTTCTAATATATTTTATACTTTATATAGTTTTCCATTTTAATAAATTCTATTTTATTTAATAAATTATTTTCTATTTATATATTTTACATAAATTTTATATATAAATAGAATATATAAGCAAGAAATAGAAAACTATAACAAAATGCTAAAAGAAATACCAACCCTAACTAATAAGTAATAAATACATAAATACTACTAAGGAGTACGAACTAGTATAAACTAGTATATGTGGTTTAAAATTTTGTAAACTTGAATTTGTGATTTGCACCATTAAATAAACATAATCTACAATCTAATAAACTCCTCTAAATGTTATTCTATTATTTAGATTTTGACCTAAAATTTAATATGTTAATTGATTAAAATTAAATGGATCTTGGTGATAAACTTCAAAATTTTTTGGAAAGTAAATATTTTTTTATAAATTTAATAATGTAAAAAAATAGAAAAATGGCCAGAAAATGTTTAAATTTTAATAAAAAAATTCTTAAATAATGTGTACAAACTATTGAGATGCTAAATAACAGTAAAATGTTTAGTTTTGTGCAAAGATCATGTTAAAAACCTTGGTTCTTGGTTCACACTGTTAACTTGATCCCTGTGCATCATTTAGCATTTCAGTAAATTTACATACATTATTTAAGAATTTTTCATAAAGGTTCAAACATTTTTCTGCAATTTTTCTTTTTTTTTTTTATGATTTTTTTTCATTTTTCGCATTATTGATTAAAAAATGCATTTGCTTCTTAAAAATTTTTTGCTTTGTCTCTAAGATCTATTGTAATTCTATGAACCAACTTGTAAAATTTCAGATAAAAGTTTAAAGAATGAGATAATTTTTAGAGAAGTGTATTGAACGATATAATACTTCTATTAATTAATGGTGCAAAATCACATGTCTTAGTTTATAAAGTTTTAAAACACCGTTTCAAGTTCGTAAATTATTTAAACCGTGAAATTTATTTTTGTATTTATACTTTTTTTTTTGTTATTTAATTTTATTTTAGCAATTTTGTATGTGTATCATAAATTTGTATATCTAAGAGATTAATTACAGTTAGAAATGCTTATTTAGACATTATATACTTCTCAAAGATGAGAGCTTTTGTCAAATTTTTGTATGTTAAATTACTCATTTTTATAAATTCACATAAATATTCAAAAACAATTTTGACTCAAAATTATATATTTTTGACTGAAAAAGGAATAGTCCATTAAGATGAATCAGAAGTAATTACATCCCTAATTAAAGGTGGACAAACAAAAATCCAAGTTCTTCTATTTGTCGAAGAATCAGTTGCTCTTGCAAAGACATGAGCCGCTTAATTCGTAGACCTATGCACAAAAACCACACGAATTTAAGGAAATAGACGTAACAATGTCCTACAGTCCTCTATAACAGATCCTACTGGAGCCAAAATGGTCAAACCTTTATTAAGATTATTAACTAAATCAAGTGCATCCATTTCCAACACCACTTGAGGGAATGTGAAGTCTTTTAACCAGTTGAGATCTTCCTTGCAACTCAATGCTTCTGCTGACAGAGGATCCCCGCTCCCATACAATAATAAAGAACGCACGGCAATTACATAGCCTCTACCATCCCGAATCACATACCCGTACCCCAATCAATCACCATTGTCAAAAACACTTGCATCGATATTGCATTTGACCCAATGAAGACTCGGTTTTGACCAACAATGACCCGTAGTAGAAGAAGGAACACCACCCGCCGATAGCACATTAACTCCTTGCCATTCACCCAAAAAGCCAAGACCATAAAGGTCAATTATGGAAGCCACAAGAAATTTTTGTTGCCACACATAATGATTTCTCCTAGCCCATAAAAACTAGAATTATATCTAGAATTACATAAAATTTAATCTATTTTATTGCATACTACAAATTTTTTATTTTCCTAAGCCAGTTCTTATCTTAATATTTTTAATTAAAATTTTAAAGATTTTTCTTTCAATATTTCTAAAAACATTAAACAAAACAGTTCATAATCCCATAAAAAGGATAAATGTAACCCGTGCTATGCTCGGTCCCACGACTGGTAATAATAATTACGAAAAAACTTAAGAATAATACGCGAAATCAACTGGGCCGACGAATTGGTGTGCAATGTGAAGGTAGCGCAATAGTGGCATTTTTGTAATTAGTGTGCAATGTGAAGGGTAGCGCCTAACAACTTAGCGAATAACATGCATCAGCATTCCAGCGATGTGAGCAGTCAATTGCAGAATCAGCCATCCCTCCTTGCTTTTCGAGAACTGTTTCCCTCAGTTTGGTTTTTCACCCCCAAGCCAACACATCTCACCTCACCTTACCTTACCTTAACTGTTGTATAAAAATCCCCAAATTGTTTTCTCTCCTTGCAATAACGAACGTTGTGATTCTCACACAGAGAGATGTGGCGGTGCGTGGCTCGTGGCCTTCGCTCTCCTTCATCTTCTTCTTTTTCGAGGAAATCGATCTCTAATGATTCTCTTAGATCGCACCTTTCCAGATTATTCTCTACTGCATCGGTTTGTGTTTTTCATTCCTTATCACATTTTACCGGCTTTTTGTTTTTGAGTACGATCGTTGTCTTGATTTTCGGAGATGTTAGGGTTTATAATCTTTGTTTATTTGATTTCTTTTCCGTGTTGTCTTTTTCCTTTCGCCGCTTGTATCCTGTTTGAGCTTAGAAAATTTAGAGAAGGTGGCATTTTCGCATATTATTTCTACAGATATATACTATTTTTATTTGATTTCAATGAGTGAAAATGACACAATCAATTTAAATTTATTTTAGTTAAGGTGAATGCGTGCGGAAGCTTGAAACCAAGTTTTACAAACTTTGCATCTAATGATTCGGCGACTTTCATGTTATGTCATAATTCAAACCATCTGTTTGGTGCTTTTTTCTATCCCCAATCTTCTTTGGTGAAGTCTCTATCTTGTATGATAATCGTTTATTCTTTCGTTGTGAAGTCCTTTAGCTGGTTACATTCTGTATATTGTATGATGCGGTGTTTTGATGAAAAAATTAATTGTTGTTGATCATATAGCAGGCAGGTGGGTCGTCATACACTGTTGTGGATCATACATATGATGCCGTAGTGGTAGGAGCAGGTGGTGCAGGATTGAGGGCTGCCATAGGACTCTCTGAGCATGGATTCAACACTGCTTGCATTACTAAGCTTTTTCCAACTCGTTCACACACTGTTGCAGCTCAGGTATAATTTAGATCATAGTTTTTTATTCACAAGTGTGCGTGAATAACATGAAACTGAGTTTTGGTTTTCTGATGTTCTTCATATTCGAAGCTTGATGGAATTGCATCAATGGTTCCTTAATAATTGGTATGATCATGTCTGTGGTATGTATTTGAACTGCTGTTAATTTTTTGATGTACTTTGGCATGATAAAGCATGGCTGAGGCATGTGGCTTTGTTTTTAAATGGAATCATTCATGAGGATTAAGGGGTATGGTTGCTTTTTTCTCTGTAATTAGATTCCTATTAGTTTGGACAATTTTGCATGTCTAACAATCAAATCAATGCAAGTTATTATCTAATTCAGTCTTGCAATCAGCTTAAATTTTAGAGCAAATGCTGCAGGGTGGCATCAATGCTGCTTTGGGAAATATGACTGAAGATGATTGGAGATGGCACATGTATGACACTGTCAAGGGAAGTGACTGGCTAGGTAAGTCAATTTTTCTAAGCTTGAAATTGAGTTTTGTAGCTATAGTTGTGTAGGGAGTAGGAGACGTGACCATGAAAGAAGTATATTGGTTTGTTGAGTTAGATGGTTTGCTGAAACTTTAAGGGTTGCTTTTTGTGCTTTTTGTTTTTGTTTTTCCTTTTAAAATATGAATTGGTATCTAGGCAAGTAATGCAATGGCATTGTGTTGGCTTCTCGTTTATTCTGAAAACAGTAGAGTTCTGACTTTCAGTTTTCCCCACAATGAAATGTCCTTGTTTTTCAAGGAAAAGACTTATTATAATGGGCTTGGCACTCCAAATGGTTTATGCTGCTATATGTTTAACATTTTTTTTCCTCGACATTTTACTTCACTGTAAATTGATGTCTGAGAATATTGCTACAGGTGACCAGGATGCTATTCAGTACATGTGTAGGGAGGCACCAAAGGCAGTTATTGAACTTGAGAATTATGGGTTACCATTTTCTCGAACAGAAGATGGGCGAATTTATCAGCGTGCATTTGGTGGTCAGAGTCTAGATTTTGGGAAAGGTAAATACTATTTGAATGTTGAAAATGGGAATGTCAAATCACTGAGTTTCACGTTTTCTGTATTTTCTGATGTGGTTTCTCAATTATGTAATTGCTATAGGTGGACAGGCATATCGTTGTGCATGCGCTGCTGATCGAACTGGGCATGCACTTCTTCATACTCTCTATGGCCAAGCTATGAAACATAATACACAATTTTTTGTGGAATATTTTGCTTTGGACCTCATAATGAGTAGTGATGGTACGTTTATATATGCTTTAGAGCACTATTGTTAGGCAAGATGACACGTGGAGCACCGATTCATAATTCTCCATGTGGCTGAATTACTTTCTTCATACTTCATATTGTGTCTTAAGTTTTTATTATATGATCTTAAATCGAAGATATGATGTGTAAAGACCCCAGAAATTCATGTTTTCAAAACCATAGATCCCAGATATGAAGGCTTGCTAGGAACTGGGGGGAAGTCTGTGTGGTTGATCTCTACAAAAGAATAAATTAGGGAGCTAAGACCTGAGTGCCTTCTCTCGGTCTATCGCTTTATTGGTGCCTTGTGCCTTAGGCCATACAGGAGTTTGCCACCTTAGTGGGTGGAAACGAAATAACTCTTTTGAGGGTGCATTGGATACATACCACAAGCAGTCTCTGGATCAATAATTAAAAAAAAAAAAAAAAGTGAAACCCTTTTGGAGTTTGTGTTTTACTGCTGGCATGTTCACACGATGGAAAAAACAGTCACCAAACATCATCTAGGGGTTTCTCATTTATGTGGAAGTACAAAAAGATAAAACCAAGGTCATAATGATATCCCTTACTGTAAAAGTTTCATTAGCCAACAAAACTACATTGCCACAAGAGACAAATTGATGGGCTAAGATAAAATGTTGGATGTTCAATGCCCACGGAGTTCGCATTTGGAGAGATTTGAACCTCCCTTTTGTTTTAGCATTTTTTTTTTTGGGGCTAAATTCTCCACAAATATGAGCTGCAGTCTCACTGGATGGTGACTGTACCAACTGAAGACAAAACATTGGTTGAGAAATGGAGATTCAAGTTGCATCAGCTATTAATTATTATGGAAAGCTTGAGCCCATTGATATTTGATAAAACAAGCAAGTAGACAAATCAAAATTCACTAAAAATGTTGCTTAAAAATGGTGTAACGGCACAAAATGTTTACAAAGTGGTAGTCTTTGAGTTGATTTTGTTGGTAGCTTATTGGATAAATCTTCTCCATGGCTAATTGATGGTCATCGTGTTCCTCTCTAATTATAATTTTATATTCTTCTAATTCTGGCCTCACATTTTATGACGTTGTTCATGTATTATTGGCGTAGCTGGGGCCTTCTCGTAATTATAACACTTTTTGTTTGCTTGGACATTGCACATTTGGAAAGTTTACTGATTAGTAGCATTTGACATCTAGGTACCTGCCAAGGAGTAGTTGCATTGAATATGGAGGACGGAACTTTACATCGGTTCCGTGCTGCTTCAACAATCCTCGCTACAGGAGTAATAAGTTTTTTTCTGTCATCTGATTGCAAATTATTCGGAAAGAGATTTTCTCATCCTGATCAATCTTTATCTATATCATGTTTTATTTTTAGGGTTACGGTAGAGCATACTTCTCTGCAACCTCAGCTCACACATGCACTGGAGATGGCAATGCTATGGTTGCACGAGCTGGGCTCCCTCTCCAAGTTTGTAGTGTTTCTTAGTCTTCAAGTGAGTTTTTATATTGAAGTTACACTATTCTGTATTTTACTTTTTTCCTTGATTTATTTTTTCTGCAGGATCTGGAGTTTGTCCAATTCCATCCTACAGGCATATATGGCGCTGGTTGTCTAATTACGGAAGGTTGATATTGTAAAATTGTTTTCTGGAATATATTACTTCATCCAGATACTTGATTATGACTCAGGGTCAGTAATTTGGTATATGTTTTCATCCTTAACTTTTTCTGTATCTCTTAGGATCTCGGGGCGAAGGTGGTATTTTAAGAAATAGTGAAGGTGAGCGATTTATGGAAAGGTATGCTCCTACAGCAAAGGACCTTGCATCAAGAGATGTTGTCTCAAGATCAATGACCATGGAGATCCGGGAGGGACGTGGTGTTGGTATGATTTATTTTGTGATTAGATAGTTTCATCTTCTAGGGAGACACTGTTATAGGGTTTATTTAATAATAAGATATGCATTTGTTAGTTGCCACTCTTATTGCCTAAAGCATTGTGTTGATGAGTTTTCATTCTTGAGTAATGCCATCTCCCATGTTGAATAACTGAAAGCATCTAGTTTTAGTTTTACAAGAATGATAAAACAATCACATGCGTTTAAGATAAAAAGGCCTGTTATTCCTGAAGGAAAAGATCTTTCATTCATAATGTTTCTTTAATCAGGTCATTTGTCTTATTCATCTTTGATATTTTCTGCATCATTTGCCCAATTACGCACTGTTCTGTTACAATGTGCGGACAGAAATCCTTTAAATTTGTTTTTGAGCTACAAATTCTCAAATTATTGTATCCATTAGGTTTACACATTTAAAGCAAGGTTGATGTGTTTTCTTCGACCAGGACCTTTGAAGGATCACATCTATCTGCATCTGAATCACTTGCCGCCGGATGTACTGAAAGAGAGACTCCCTGGTATTTCTGAAACCGCTGCAATTTTTGCTGGTGTAGATGTTACAAAGGAACCCATTCCAGTTCTGCCTACAGTGCATTATAATATGGGTGGAATTCCCACAAATTACCATGGAGAGGTGAATTAGTGGCATATACGTGACAATATTTTATCGCCATTATTAGAATATATGATGAATATATGACTTAATGCCCCTTCAGGCTTTAAGAATTTGAGACACAAGTACAGTTAAGATTGTGGATGCATGATGACTAATATCATGATTCCAATGTAGTTGTTATGGGAGAAAAAGAGTAAATAAATAAGAAGTAAATTAAATGTTGGAATGCCATATTGATTCCATTATTTTCTTTCGTATAAGAAACCTAGCGTTACTGAGTTTTCAAAGATGTTCATTCTTGATGAGCTTGGTATTTTATTCTTCAGGTAGTTACCATCAAAGGAAACGACCCAGATGCTGTAGTTCCTGGACTAATGGCTGCTGGGGAGGCAGCTTGTGCATCAGTTCATGGTGCAAATCGACTTGGTGCAAATTCTCTACTGGACATTGTTGTTTTTGGTCGAGCTTGTGCAAATAGAGTAGCAGAGATCCAAAGGCCAGGTTATATTAAACAAACTAAGATAATCTAATGTCTTAAAAAAAGGCCAAGAATTTACAGTTTGATTCCAACTGTGCAGGGGGGAAACAAAGGCCTTTAGAGAAGGATGCTGGAGAGAGGACAATTGCTTGGCTAGACAAATTAAGAAACTCAAATGGGTCAAATCCAACTTCAAAGATTCGGCTAAATATGCAGAGGGTAATGCAAAACAATGCTGCTGTTTTTCGTACTCAAGAAACATTGGAAGAAGGTACTCTAATTTACATCAGTTGATAATTCTCCCCTAATATAGCGTACCCCTGAGTTCTGCACCCCTCGTTTTATAAAGTCTTCTGAAGTAAAGCATTGGCTCAATGGTGAGATTGGGTGGCTGGAATTTGACATGTTCAACTTGTTTATAGTTTTTAGTATAATCGGAAGAGGCATGTAATAAATAACCCTTCCCTATCCTTCACAAATTAGGGATCCTTGTGCAATGCAGTGCTTTTGTTCCTTGCTCTCTTTTGTCAACCATTCCTTCCTCTATGCTGCTTTTTTTTTTTTGTTTGTTTGTTCTGTAGTTGCATTATGTGAAGACTGGTCCTCACACTTGCAATATTTGATCAATTGCCTAAAACTTAGCATCTTTCTCTTGATGGCTCCTTCCTACTCTTGCTACTGCAGGTTGCCAGCTGATTGACAAGGCATGGGAAAGCTTTCATGATGTGAAGGTGGAAGATCGAAGTTTAATATGGTGTGCAATTAAGGATTTCAATGTCAAATCATTATCTTGACTAGTCTATGAAGTGGAAAATTACATTTCTTTATCTCTATGCAGGAATTCTGACTTGATAGAGACCATAGAATTGGAAAACCTCTTGATAAATGCATGTATAACGATGCATTCTGCTGAGGCTCGGAAGGAGAGCAGAGGAGCACATGCCCGTGAAGACTTTACTGTGAGTCTGAATCTATAAGCGGTTATTAACTACTTGCTCCCAATTTTGATATAATAATTATGTTTCTTCCACTCTGCAGAAAAGAGATGATGAAAAATGGATGAGGCACACTTTGGGGTAAGTTTTATTTCAATATGTGGAGTCATATGGTTGGTTGATTTTGGTAGTTTCAAATTTTATTAAGATGGTTTTTGTTTATTTGATTTTCAGATATTGGGAGAACGAAAAGGTACGACTGGATTACAGACCTGTACACATGAACACATTAGATGATGAGGTGGAGTCATTCCCACCGAAAGCTCGTGTTTACTGATATGCATTTGGCTACTGAAGAGGTAGGCATTAATAAAATCTTGCAGATATAGCAGTTTTGAGGTAATTATGGCACTCACTAGTGGCATAGATTGCAATCATCTGCAAATAATAACTAATGGAAGTATAAATTATGTTTGTATCAAAAGTTCATGCTGATGAGTTGGTAGTACAATGAGCCTTATATTTTAAGGTTGGTTTAGAACGTTGTTAGGGTAATTGGTATAAAGCGAATACTGTAATTTGATCATTCATATTTCCAGGGATGTTGATTAATATACATTAATAAATCATTTGATTCCTCAATAGGCGCAGGCTGAATGTGTGTTGATTTGTCATAATATGTATACTTTTAAAGCAGTTAATCCATTGACCCATGACATGAAAGAAATCAATCAAAATACAAATACAGTATGAGACCAATATTTTGTTGAATCATAATATGTTATTACTTTTAAACTAGTTTTTGCTTCTGTTTTAAGATTTGTACATATGAACGATAAAAGTTCAATTATTTAAGAATATTATCATGGTACTAGTATATACTTTTGGAGTTTGGAAAATTGTCATAAACAAATCATGGAATAATTAAAAGAAAAGTTTTGTGTTTAGGCTCATACCAATCTTATTTTTGTTAAAAACTGGTACTGGTGCCTAAAAAAAAAAATGACAATATATTTTTCTTTCGGGATTTTCCACAGGAGCCACCTTGTGTGACATTGTATTTGTTTCCTTTATACGCAACTGATAGTATTTTTTTGAACCCGCATCCAAGCCTTTTTTTTTTTTTTCAAATTAAGTTTTTTTTTTTCTTTTTCTTTTCATCTCGACTTTATTAAGTAAATAAATCTCAGTTATTTTATTTCAATTTCAGTCAATTTTAAACCTTTTTTGAACTGTGTTTGAAGAGCTGCCAAATTTTTTTTACCTCCTTTAAGAACTTGCTATCTTGTTTCTGAGAATATTTTATGTTTTCAGAATTTTTTTTGTAACTTCGTCTTAGTTTCATGACTGTTTAACCCATTTTTCTCTCTTGTATTTTCAATTTGGGAAATGCATTCGTCCTGGCTAATCACTATCCCGCATTTGTGCTACTGATGTACCTTTTTTTTTTTACTTATTGATCCTCTTTAGTTACTCTTTTTACTTATCTAGCTAGAGTTAGACTTTACGGTTTATGATTTAACATTTAGGGTCGTCTTCAAAATGACTAAAATTCCGTAAAAATTTGATAAAATTCATATGCACTTCCAAATTTTCTTATTTGGAATAAGATAAAACTAGAAATTAGAGTCCTAGAATTGAATCATACAGGACTCATCATGTTGTAAAACAGAATTCCATTAAAAGATGTAGAATTTGCAAATTAATTTTAAAGTTTGAAGAACCAAATTTTATAGGACAACAATATCGTTTATTAAATCATAAATATTTTAGACTTATTGCTACCTAACTACCTTTTAAGGTATTGCCTTGGTTTTTGTGTTTCTTGTATTAATGGATTTATCCTAGTTTTGTTTTCTTCTATTGCCGAACTTATTTCTACTCTAGTATTTACAATTTATATATGCATATTCTCAATTTACGTTTCTATTTTTTCCTAAGTTTATTTACACAAATTATTTGTACATTGAGGTTAAATCTACGCAAGCATATGCAGTCGATCACAGTAATAACTTGTAGTATTTCAAAGTCAAACTCTACAGAGAAAATTAATCACTATTCTAGCTTGTAGTTTAAAAACAGTGGTTGAGATTTTGGTCTTAATTATAATTAAGAAAACAATAAAAACAAGTAATCAAACAATGGTAGGAAACATTAGGGATTCAAGGTTCATCTAATATGGGCAACCAATTATACTATCACCATGTTTTCAACATATAATTATAATAACAATTGTTCCTAAGGTATCTTAATTCTCTGTCGAGCTATTAATTTGTGTCTAATCAACTGTGATTATTCGTTGATTTCTCACAAATATTAATTGAACCATTTACACAACAAATATATCCTTATAATTAATTCTAACTATGTCTGGTTTAGGTTTAATTGTGTCTATCTTTTTAGTTCCGGATTCATACTTCACGTGTCAGTTTATCATACAAATTCTAAGGCTAATCATGCACTCGTGAAATACACAATTTAATGCAAGGAAGATAAATATAATAAGAAAAAATAACTCAATTGAATTAAACTTCAAAAAACCAACATGGTGATATACAGCTGATTACTCTAAACTAGGCTACATCCCTAACCCTAGTTTGGAGATTTAACTACTCATAACTAAATTAGATAATAAAGCAAAAAATAAACTAAACTCCATGTTCAAAAGATTAAAGAGAAGAGAAGAAAAATTCAAACTTTGTCGAATCCGAATGAATAATCCGTTGAGTTCTAAAAACCCTTGCTCTTCACGTTGGTTGCTTCTATTTTTCCCCCAAAAAACATGTTAAAAGTAAAACCTAAGTTTGAAAATAGGAGATAATGTCTCCTTTCCTAAAAAAAAGAAGTTTAGAAAGATCGAACTCTAATTAGGATTACAAGTTTAAATCCTAATTGGAATAGAATAAATACAAGATACTAAAAACCCTATTAGAAATGCTTCTAACTCCCTCTTTTAGGTAAAATTCACAGCTCCTATAAGGCCCATCATAATGCTTGGTCCAATTGACAATTTCAACTCCAAATGCTCAATTTCAGCATCCCATAAGACATGGTCATGCCTCAAGACTTCTCATAGACTGATCCAAGCCATTTTTGCTTCGAAATCAAACACTTTTCTCTGCTTTTTGATCTTTACAGCCCCAACATGAAAAATAACACAAAGAAAGTAAAATCTGCCTGACATAAAAATATATCAATTACAACTCATAAATTAAAGCAAATTAAGTGCATAAAAAATGCACTTATCATATATTTTACTTCATTTTCTTTCGTTATTATTTGATATATTCACAAATATTACATTTATATATATATCTATATATAAAATTCTAATGAGAATATTTTAGGAAATAAAGTTTATTTATTCTTTCATTCTTTCATTCCAAGGATAGATCATGAGCTTACATTCAACTCCATGTTTTAAATTATTAGCTTAATACATTAAGACCCTCCTTAACTCGACTCAAAGGGCCACTGTCCCCCTCCCCCCTAAACTTAAGACATGTCCTCTTAGCCACTTCAACTTGCTTAAAATGATTAATTAGCTCCTTAAACTTGGTTAATCATCCTACAAATATGAGATGAGGGTTGGAATGTGAAATGCATGTACATCCACATGACCAAATGAATGTCTTACAAGTGGAGAAATATTATCCATGTCATTTAAATTTAAATTAAAAATAATTAAATATGTTTATCAATTTTTGGTAAGAAACACAAAACATGGTTTTCTCCTCGCCCTCCTTTTCACAGCTTCACCCTTCCTCTGGCCGACTTTGGCCGCAGGTGTTTCGTCAATACTTTTCAACTCAATAACAAAGATATAATTGAAGGGTTTGTCTCAACATTCCTGTCACAGTAAAAATTGGCTTTACTCTTCATCTTTCGAGCCATTTCTGTTAGTTGTGGTTTTTTCTGTGAGGAATAATGATCAAATTGAATAAAGGGTATGTAAGATTTCATTAGTACATGTGACTTCCAGTTTCTTGATTAACATTGGACTTGTTTACCATTTTCATTGTTATTTGTATGTTTTCTAAAGTTTTCCTCAAATTTTTCTATTGAACTGGATTTTTGAGATCCAATTATCAAGCTTTGTGTTAGTGTATGCCATAGTCCCAAGTTATTGTATCTCAATTGTATTATACATTTTGGTTCATGTACTATACATTAGTGTGTTATTAGTAAAGGCATAATTTTTTTTATTAATTTCTTGTGCAATTAATAGTAACAAAGTATCCAGTGATTGTTTCATGTTTGTCAATAACGTCCTCCCGGCAGTAAGACCATGAGTAAGGAATCAAACATAGTCATAAATCTATTCCTAGTCTATTAGAGTCATGGGAACAATAAGAACTAAAGACCAATGTGTGGCTTGATTGTATGGTGGTGTCTTCCCGATCATTGGATATAGATTGTCAATCAAGGATATAGGTACATGTTAGGTTACATGGTATTGAATCGATCCACTTTGAGAATACCACATGGTCCCTATGTCATAGGTGGTTCTCAAGTAGTACTTGTATAAGATCCTTAGACCTCATATTCCTATAAGCCTAGATGTGAGCTCGCATGCTTTGACGTAAGCCTAACAAGCCTGTAACAAGGTGCCAAGTATGTGTACAATTGGATTTGCTAATGATCAGTGTAGGACTAGTAGGGATGTGAAGGGATATGCCACTCTATTAACTCAGAGTAGATATCATCATCTACTTGATGAGTAGGACTAACAAGAGTGTGGCCACACCCAAGTAAGCAATCACTTGGTGATTACTTATTTGTGAACTTTAGTCTACTCGGAATCAAGGAATGTCCATGCAACTATAGAGGGTGACATTGCCATGCCTTTTGCAGGACATAGATATCATTGGCAGAGGATATATAAGTTACTACGGGGTTTATGCCTCGCATAAGATTGATGTCTTCATCTTATTTGGGTAGCTACTATGGTTTGTTAGAACCCACTTACAATTTGTATACCTTAAGGTTTTGGACCCACTGCCAATATAAGATGAACCAATAGGATTACACACAAAGATGTCTGAACGGAATTGTTATGGACTTAATATATATAGGTTATATATTATGTGGAGCTTTTTGTTAATTGTATTTGTAGACTTTTTGGTAAAGTCAAATTAATACAATTAACTTTGAGAGAAATTATATTTCAACCTATTAATTTAATTACATGGTGTAATTAACTAATTGGATGAAATAATCTCTTAATAAAAATATATGTATTATATTTATTATCAAGAGAGGGCTTAATGGAATTGAGGATTTGTTATATTTAATTAATTGAGTTTAATTTGTGCAATTAAATTTTATCATATGGTTATGACTTAATTCAATTGAATAAAATTAATCAAATTAAAATAACACATAAACCTAATTTAATTAAAAGTCCTAATTTTTATAGAGGAGTATAAAAGGAAAAAGATTTCTCCTTCCACCTGTGAGTGGATGAAACGTTTTCTATGGGACGCAAGACTCCCTTTCGGAAGGGGCGCCACGATCTCGGGCGGGCCCCTCCCTCGCGTGGGGTTTTTATGAATGGAAAATCAGTTTTGTAAAATAAATGGAATTAATTCTTAAAAGAACCGAGACCTAAGTCTCGATGAATATTGTAGAGTCGCCACCCGGCTCAGCTCAACCGAGAAATTTGTAATGCAGCTGAACCGGACGAACGGCTCAGCTCCCTTATTTCGTGTCTAATTAAAATAAATATTGGTCAATGTTCTCAAATGGTATTTCAAACTCTAAAGTCAATTTTATTGAAATAAATAGACATACAACGCGCATACAGGTTAAGTAAAATAGTAAAAGATTAAATTATTACAACCCGATCGAATAAAAGATAAAAACTCTCACCTCACTTTTACAAGCGCCTAGAATACACGATTTATCTAAAAAAATACAATCGCCTAGGATACACGTATTAATCTATTAAATACATATAAGATAAAAATAAAATCTGCAAAACAAAAGTTAGCATAAAATACGGCACGCCACAAGTAGGACTCAAACATGACAGAATGGGAAATCAGGAATTGGAGGCATGCATTTAGGGGATAACCGGGTTGGCTCGGCTAGCCGGTCCGATTAGACCTGGAAAACATTTTGAAACGTCCCTGTATTTTTGGTTTTGTGGGAAAATCATTTTGAAAACAATTTTTCCGGTTTACATGCATTTTTTACATGTGAGGTGGGTCGGTTTTCGGGAGCACTAGGTCTCCGTCGTGGCATTGCTCTAAATGTAATTTTACTGAAAATTGAATCTATGGTCGTGGATGTACACAACAAAATCCATTTTGTTGATTTTTGGGGTTTTCTGAATTTTTATGGATTTTTATAAATTTTCGGGGATAAAAGCTGAAATTCTGATTCTGGAACGAGGGTTACAGTCGTACGACTGTAAATTACAGTCATTTGACTGTAAACGGTTCAGAATCAAGATTTCGCCAAAATTTTATTTTGAGTCAAAATTGAAGAAAAACAACCTGGAAATTAAGAACACTCATACGACTGTATATACAGTCGTACGACTGTTCATCAAATCCAAGAACAGTCGTGCGACTGTTCTTAATTTCCAGAAACAGAAGTGCGAAAATACAATAGAAAATGCACAAAAATTCACTTCAAACACACAGAAAAAGTCGATTTGACCCCTGGCGTCGCTCTAATCCTCACGAATTCGCACTTTTCCTTTGAAATTGAGAGGGGAGGCTTTATGTCCAAAAACCCGAAATGTTAGGGATTCTGATGACTTAAGTCCGTGATTTTGATTTGTTTGTGAAGGTAATTGATTAACCTAGGGATTTCTAGCAGGTTTTAATCCTAATTCCGAGAATTAAAAGAAAATAGAATAGGAAAAGATGAATTTAAGGGTTTTTTACTTCTTTCTTTTCCTTTTCTCTTTTCTCCTTTCTCTCTCTAATTCTTTCCACCAGAAATCAAGTTGGTTTCTCTCCCCTCCTTTCCTTCTTTTTTATCCTCTGATCTCTGGTGCCTTGCTGCAAAAACGGAGCCATTAATGCTCCTCCCTCTCTCCTTCATTTTTTGCTGCAGAGGTGTGGGCTCCTGTAACTTTTCCGATATTACAGTCGTGCGACTGTAATATTTTAAATTACAGTCGCACGACTGTAAGGATAGTCGTACGACTCTTTTTCTCTTTTTTTTATGGAAAATTCCGGCGCTTACACCACCCTAAGCTAATTTTCGGCCACCAAATCCTACAAAGAGAGTGAGGGATTTAGCCAAGGAGAGGCAAGAAGGGGGAGCTCTGTTTCGTCCAATTGCTAGCATGAGTTTTGTTCGTACGACATCCATGTGCGTGAGGGTGGAGGAACTTCAGGGAAAGCAAGTTCTCTGATTCAATTTCATTATGCTAGGATGGTATCGGTGAGATTGAAATCTCAGTTTTGTTATTTCCATGTTGATTTCTATAATCTGATTGATTCGTTCCTGGAACGAATTCAGTGCAAAACAAATCGCTTCCGCTACGATTTTTTTTTTTACACCGGAAGAATCCCAACACTTTGATTGGTTAATTATTATCAATTTTGAGATAGGTTTTTAAGGTAACTAGTCTCAGCACTAATTTTAGTTGGGTTCTAAGCACATGTTCATGAGCTGGTTTTGATTGGTATGAGCATAAGATTTTTTATCCCCGGTTTCAGTGACGAAAAAAAAACCTTATTTGATTTGTTTCTGCAACTGCACGGGTGAAGATCAACTCAAAGTCGAAGCTCCAGATTGCGGAATTGATCGAATTAGGGTTTCTAGAAAAATTAGCCATACCCGTATGAATATAGTTCAACGTCTGTACGGTTTTAGGACAACATTTGAATGGATATAGCTACTACCGTACGGATGTTGCTGTTGGGATTTGTCACTGGAAATCATCCGATTAAAGCGGAAGAACGCGATGATTTCCTCAAATCCGTGCGCAGGAGCAATTGAGATGGAAATTGGAAAAACAAAAATTTAATTAAAAGAGATAAATCTCTTACCAGGAAGATCTCTTTTAAGAGATGGATGCAGACTGCAGGAATCAAACTAGAAACCCTCCTCGTTCATGTACACGAACACCTAACGAACACCACCCATGCTATCGTCGGAAAACACGAACTTTGGAGAGGAGGAAGGGGCAAATTTCGGCTAGTGTGTTTCTAATCTACTTGGCCGAAATTCCTAGGGTTCTTTAACCCTAGGTGGCCGAAATTCCCAAGGGAATTTTGGCCCAAGTTGGCTCCTTCATCTGTGTGGGCTTCCTTCTTTTAATTCAGGCCCAAACCTATTTTAATTAGTCTGGCTTAAACTAATTTCAAGCCCAATTTTAATTTACCCATGTATTTAATATATTACACCAAGTAACATATTGTTTACATTTAAATTAAAATCGGTTTGACCAATTAATTTAATCCATCAAATTAAATTAGATCTTCACAAAATAAAATTTATATATAAACCTATACATAAGAATATTTCCACCTAGGAAATAATCTCATAATTAATCCAATTAATTATGAAGAGCCAATTAAATATATTAATTTTATTGTTATGATCAATCCAATTGATCTTTATAATATAATTAATATATATACCTCTCTCTCCAGAGTGTATACTCCAAGCATACATGTGATTCCTTAAGTCAGTGCTCAGTCGCTCAATGTGTACGATCCTGTGGGCCCATCTTTATGTTGGCAGTGGGCCTGTGGCCCACAGACTGCAATTAGGCTCTAGCAAGCCACTGCAGCCGCCAATCAAGATAGAGATGGCAGTCTAACTGTTATTATAACCCTGTAGTTTGAACTTGTATATCGCATGTCATCGAGGTGTCCAACACAGAGGCATGGGTTGATCACCCTCTTTTGTGTCCAGACATTAACTTGATCCTGAATGCACTGAAGGTCACAAACAAGTTCCAACTCGTTTGGGTGTGGCCACACTCTTATCAGTCACATTCATCAAGAGGCCGGTGATATCTTCTCAGTGGACTACTGAGTGACAAATCCCTTCTGCATATCGATAGCATTGCCATGCTAAGTGACATACCCGAAAGTACCCATACTTGGCACCTTATTAGAGGCCCTTTAGGCATACCCCTAAGTATGCGACCTCACATGCAACACCATCATATGGTCAGGTCAAAGGATCCATACAAGTACTACACGAGAATCACTTGTGATACTATACCATGTGGATTTCTCATTTAGTGGATCTATCCAATACCATGCCCTTTTTACATGTACCCATTAACCTGGTTGACATCCCATGTCCAATGACCGGTAAGACACTACCATACAACCAGGTTAATGATAGTCTCTTGTTCCAATCATTCCCATGACTGGAACAGACTACGGATCTATTCATGGTCATATCGTTTACCCTATCCATGGTCTTACTGCCAAGTGCATGACACTTGTCATCATGGATATGGATATGTCCATTGGATACTTCATTTAATATATTGCACAAGATAAATATAATAAATGAATTAATGCCTCTATTAATAACACAAATGAGTATAATACATAAATGCAATAAATGTATAATACAAATAGAAGGACCAATGCCTCGGGACTAGGGCATATCCAACAGTTGCATCTATATCGGATCTAAATCTCTGATTTGAAAGTTGTATAAATAGAAAGTGATAAGGAGAGAGAAGAGGACAATCATTGGAGCTTCGAACATTAGGATTAGGGTTAGAGAGAGTTTAGAAAGAGGAGAGAAAGAGAAAACTTAAATCTTTTCCTTCATTTTCTCCCTCAAATCTTTGTTATTAGGGCTTAAACTCAATTAGAAATTATAAATAAACACTCACTAAGATTGATAATAGGCTCAGAGACAAAAACGAATTACAAATCCGTAACTTGTGGAGATTCTTGGTATTTTTGGAGTTATGGAGTTTTAATCGAATTTCAACAATTTGGTGCTCATTTAAAATGTTTTTGGACTCATAAAGCCATGGATTCACATGTCAAGGGTATATTTCTGAGAGACCAATAACTTTCCATCATATTTTTGTTGTTTGAGCACCATTTTGCACATTTCTTCAACATACTCTGTTTTTATTCCTTTCTGGTTTCTTTTTGGGATTTACATCCTCAAGGATGTCGTAACAGCCTTACGGCTGTCATTGCAACTATACGAATATAGGTCTATAATCGTACATGCATTAAAACCCAGAATTCCCTAAGTAAATCGGCAAACTTTGAATCTGATTCTTGCCTAGAAATCAAGGTATTGATTCCGAACAGGATACAGTTAAGATGTTTTCTAAACATTTTATCATATACCAGACCTTGGATTTAACATTCAGAATTGAAGTTAGACTAGACAATGATAGAGATCCAAACTCTTGAAAACCGACTCACTTGACATGTTAAATAATTAACTGATAAAACTATTTTCTTAAAGATCAATAGAAGAACGTTTCAAAACCATTTTCCATGTCAAGTTGGTTGAATTTATCGGATTCTCCCAACTTCCCCACTCTTTCACATCCTAAATCACCCATTATCCTTTACTGTCTTGCTTGAGTCTTACGTGAATATACATTTATTATGTTACTACTAGTCATTTTGCAAATTTAAATGTATTTTCAGTTTTATTTTTAAATCAGATGAACTCGTGTATTTTAGTCAGTTGTGTCCCAATTCCCCATTTGATTTATATATATCCCCTAGGATAGCTTATTTGATTTGGTTTGTAATGATTAATAAATTTACTGCTTTACGTACCTTGCATGAATACCATGTGCTTTAAATTAAAATCAATCTAGTTCTATAAAATGTTATGATCCAATGTTGAAGCTTTTATTTTAATTGGATAATAAGTGACTTATCCGGACCTAGATCTCTAGAAGGTATAGTAGTTTTCACCTGGTTTCGGCTATATCTGAATAACCCAGTTGAGTTGAGTCCAGTGGCGACTCCTATACTTTCGCAAATCTTTTAGGTATCACATTAATATCATTACTTATTCAATAAATAAAACCCCAATTTAGAGACCAGCTTCATATTATTTCTCGTTCTGCCAAAACGTTGTCTGCTCACATTGAGTTTAATAATATTGAAGTAAAACAAAGATGATTTTCAAAAATTAACCAAAATCTACTACCACAAAAACTCACAAAATCCTTAAAGAAAATAAATACCTTATCCAAATTAATCTCAGAAATAAAATGGTTATTCATCCATAAGAAATACCTGATTATTTTAATGTTGTAGAAAGAATTAATGGTTGAGAAGAGCTGTAGAAAGATCGGCGCGGTGAAAGAGAGGTGGAGTAAGATCAACGGTGGCAAAGGAGAGGTGACCAAAATTGAAGGTAGAGAAACATTGACGGAGTGAGGGCGAGCATGAGAAGATATATAGATGAGAGATTTTTAATTTTTAGTTGTTCTTTGATAACCTGATTAAGTTCGTGTGAGATTCAATCTCTCTGTCGTGTAAAGATTGGATGGGTTATAATTACCAGTACAAGCAAGTTAAGTAGGCTAGAAAAACATTAAAAGTGGAGGGGGGGTGTGAGCACTAATTTTTCTGATCCTAATGATTGGATTATATTAAACTCTATAAACAAGTGTTGAGAAGATTGTGTCAACCCAAAACATCTTCAGGCACCTGTAAAAGCCTAATAATAGTTGATTATTGGAAATTTTGAAATCAAAAGTCAATCACAGGAGTCTCAAAATGGAAAATCGATCGCTTTTTTGAAATCAGCGCGTCGAAACAAGTAAAACAATCAAGGTTTGAGCTAGATCCTAGTTGTACAATTTGTTTTTACTTGGCCCGAACTATATAGCTACAGTTGGTAGCCGAACGGCTACTAGCCTGGCTAGGTCGGTTCTACTGCAATTTTAGTTTGATTAGACTCTGTCATTCTAATTTTTCCCCTATAAAAGCACCAATTCTGCCCAAATTCAAGGGAGATCAGTTCATGCACTTAAACCAAGCTCTGTAGCTCTGAAAATATTAGTTCCAAGCTAATTAATTCCAATAATTCTTCCATACCCGCACATCATTTTAGTATCGATTGAACGACTCGTTTCTTTTTCTAAGCACCAAATTAACTTGTTCTTCTGATATTAAATCACCATAAATATTTAATATCAGAAAGATTAACCTTCATCCTTGAATTTCGGGATCATTTACGTTCATAAGAAAGACGTTTTGGTTTGCATGAACTTCAAAACACCTTTGTCAAATCAAGCTTCGAGAAGTAATTTCTTAGGGCCTTAAAATCCTTTTCAAACTCATTTGGTTTGGTTTCAAATGGTCTAATGTCTTGGAAATTTGCTTGGGACAGACCTGTTATTTAGCTACAGATCTGACAAATTAGCAACCAAATATTATTTTCTTGATATCTTTTTTGTTTCTTATTCGATTTGTAATGCCGTTTGTTACTTGGTTTTTCTTATAACTTCTAAAATCTTTTTAGGTCTTTGGAAATGATGAAAATCAATGTTTTATATTAGTTAGCCCCAAAATAGGCTAGAGACACGCTATAAGGGGTGAATAATGTGTATCACCGAATTAAAAAAATTCTTTTATTCAAGATTTTTCGGTAAAAATGGTTTTACCCAAAAATACGAGTTTTACTGAAAGTGTAGAATAAATTTGGATTGTAAAACTTGTAAATATAATCGCTTTGCTCGGTTTAAACAATATCTCTAAATAAAACTAATGCTATTTGTAGATACCCATTTTGTTTGGGAAAAGTAAAAAGCAAAGAGAACAATTCTAAGGAAGCTAGGATAGGTGGCCTTCTAATGGGATTTTTGGACAGCTGTTAAACAACTAGATAGTATGGCCAGCGCGGTAACAAAAACAGTCCATATAAATAGAAGTGCAAAATAAATTTGGATTGCAAAACTTGTAAATATAATCGCTTTGATCGATTTAAACAATATCTCTAAATAAAACTAATGCTATTTGTAGATACCCATTATGTCTGGGAAAAGTAAAAATGCGGAGAGAACAATTATAAAGAAACAGGGACAGGTGGCCTTCTAATGGGATTTTTGGAAAGTAGTAACAAAAACAGTCCATATAGACATCCTTTGTACAAAACCCACATTTGCTGCAATTACCGTTTTGCCCTAACTAATTACTCATTTTACAGAGTTTGGGACTGCTCCTCTCTTTGCCTGTAAAAGGGCAGTCCCACATAAGTGAAAAACAATAATAAGAAACAAAGAAAACACATAGAAGATTGGAAAAAACACAAGACATAGAAAATTGCTGGGAAGAAACATAATAGATACAGAAATCCTGCTCTTTTCTTCCCCTTCTTTCTAATAAGAAGAACCAAGTTCTGATTCCTCTAACCTAGAGAGAGAAACTTCTATCTTTCCATCTTTTGCTATCCAAGTTTTCTTTGGATTTCATTTCACCTATTGGAAATAAACAAGAAACAGAGGAAAAACATAGAAAACAGGAAGAGAAAAATACAAAATAGAAAATTATAAGGGGGATACAACACAAAGACAAAGGCCCTGCTTTCATCTTCATTCATCTTTTCTCTTATTTCTAGAATAATAGACTGATCTTCAGAGGTTCCTTCGGAAGAGGTTCTATTTTTCAGCTCTTCTCCCTCTCTGATAGAAGTGTTTGATGACTTCTATGAAGAAGAGACGAAGGAAAGTTGAAAGATAATTACCCTTCCATTTCCATTCCTCTACTCACCCTGCACAGAGAAAACACCCAAAGAGAATCAGTTAGAGGAGCTCACAAGCAATCCAGTAAAGCTTTTGAACATCAACAAGGCCACAAGCACTAGATCAAAATGGCAATATGTATGTACTTCTTCTAGTTTTCTTTATAAACTAATGTAAAAGTAAAAATGTCTTATGTAATTCAGATTTATCAACAATGTGTAGAGACATGTTATGTCTAAACCAAATATTGATAACTATTTAGTTAAATTATCCTTTTAAACACTAATCAACATCATTAAATAGATTTTGTAGACATGTTATGTCTATACTAAATACTTGTTTATTCATTTACTTATTTATCTATTCATTTGTAAAATGTTGTTTATTTTACCTTGTTCTCTCTTGTTTATATGTTCGCCTAAGAATAGCATTAATCATTAATCTGTGTTATTCAACCAAACTCATATCCACATAATTATAAACCTAGTCCAAGCACTAGATGTATCATATCACAATTGTCAGATACCAACATTACATACCCATAACATAAGCATACATAGTTTAAATCCCATATTTTTATCAAAATTTGCATTCAAAACCTATTTCATCTCATTTCCAGCCACAAATGAAGGCCATTTGTTACTATTCAAGATTTAAACATTGCTCAATAACTCATAACCATTAGTCTTAGAGTGATGATGTGCATATAACACAAATTGATATTGCATCATAAATAAAACCAGCATTCGGCTGAAGAAAACATGCATATAATTTCAATCCATTTCCAACATCAATTTAATCCCAATACACATAAAAACATCAGTTAAAATCTAACCAAGCATGCATATAAGCATTATTTTAATCCAACCAAAGACTCACCTGAAACACTATCTCTGCCCGGAGGCTCGTCCTGATGCCAGTAAGTGTAGGGATTTGTCATCGGAAATCGCCCAATAAAAGCGGAAGAACGCAATGATTTCCTTAAATCCGTGCCCAAGAGTAATTGAAATGGAAATTAAAAACATTAAAATTTTAATACAAGAGAATCAATTCTCACCTGGAATATCTCCTCTAGAGATGGCTGCAGAAATCAACAGAGACCTCTTCCATGTTCTCGTACACGAATGTCTATGGAACAAGAACCCGTGCTAGCGATTTGGACCTCTGGAATGGGAAAGTTCTTTGCTGCATTTTTCTGCTCCTTACTCCCTTCACTGGCCGAAAATTTTCAGTCACAGAATATGTCACAGTGTTTGGCTAAAAATCAACAATTAATTGGTAGAGTTTCAGCTGAACACAAAGACAACAGAGTCCAGAAAAATTAGCTCATCTCCCTCTATGCCTTGGCCAAAATTTTCACTAGGTTTTTTAACCTAGCAGGCCGAAATTCCTTTGGGAATTTTAGGCCCAATTTCATCCATTTAATTTTATGTGGGCTTCCTTCTTTTTGAGCCCATGTCTGCATTAATTTCTTTGGTCCAATTAAATATCAAATGCAACTTTAGTCTAACCTGTATGTATATATATTATACCATATAATATATTGCATACATTTAAATTAAAATTAATTCAACCAATTAATTTAACTAAGGTATTAAATTAGACCTTCATAAAATTAAACACATGTAAACCTATACATGTAAAATATTTCCACATAGGAAATAATCTCATAAATTAATATATTAAATTAATTATGAGAAGGCTAATGCAAATATATATTAATTATATTATTTTGATCAATCCAATTGATCAATATAATATAATTAATGGAATCCCCTCTCTCCAGAGTGTATACTCCAACTATACGATTTATCCTTTTAGTTCAAGTTCAGACGTCCAATGTGTACGATCCTGTGGATCTATCTTTATGTTGGCAGTGGGCTTATGGCCCGCAGACTGCAGGCGGGCTCTAGCAAGCCACTACAGCACCTAATTAAGATGGAGATAGAAGTCCAACTGTAATCAAAACCCAGTAGTTAAACTCGTATATCCCATGTCACTAATATCGGTGTCCAACACAAAGGCATGGATTGATCACCCTCTTTTGTGTCCGGACATTTACTTGATCCCGAATGAACTGATGCTCACAAACAAGTTCCAACTTGTTTGGTTGTGGCCACACTCTTATCAGTTGCATTCATCAAGAGGCTAGTGATATCTTCTTAGTGGACTACTGAGTGACATTCCCTTCTGCATATCCATAGTATTGCCATGCTCACTGACACACCCGAATGTATCTATACTTGGCACCCTTTTACAGCCCCTTTAGGTGTACACCAAAGTATGCCACTTCATATGTAGCACCATTATATGGTCAGGTCAAAGGATCCATACATGTATTACATGAGAATCACTTGTGATACTATACCATGTGGATTTCTCGTTTAGTGGATCTATCCAGTATCATGCCCCTTAGCATGTACCCATTTACTTGGTTAACATCCCATGTCTAATGGCTGGTAAGACACCATCATATAATCAAGCTAATGATAGTCTCTATTTCCATACATTCCCATGACTGGAACAAACTACGGATCTCTTTATGGTCATATCGTTTTCCCTATCCATGGTCTTACTGCCAAGTGCATGACACTTGTCAACATGGATATGGATATGTCCATTGGATACTTTATTTAAAACATAGCACAAGATGTATAATAAATCGATTGATGCCTTTATTTAATGACATAAAGTGTATAATACATAAATCCAATAAATATACAATACAAATACAAAGACTAATGCCTCAGGACTAGGGCATATCCAACAATTTCTCACTTGCACTAGTTCCAACTAGGCATGGGCCTAATCCCTATAGATCTAGTATGACCTTGTGCTTGGGCTGAGCCAGCACCTTGGTCAAAGGATCTGTGACATTATCCTCGGTGTCCACTCTATGTAATGAAATGTCACCCCTCTCGGTGATTTCTCGTATGAGGTGAAACTTCCTGAGCACGTGCTTTATATTCTTATGTGACCGGGGCTCATTAGCTTATGTAACGGCCCCATTGTTGTCACAGAAGATATCAATTGGGTCCTGGATAGTTGGTTCTACTCCCAACTCAGTGATAAACTTCCTAATCCATACAACTTTCTTTGCTGCATCACACGCTGCAATATACTCAGCTTCTGCAGTAGAGTCCGCGATGGTTGATTGCTTGGAGCTCCTCCAGCTTACAGCACCACCATTTGGCAAAAACACATACCTATACTGTGACTGGTACTCATCTTGGTCGGTCTGGAAGCTCGCATCAGTGTACCCAGTAACTGATAGCTCTTCCTGATTAAGGTACTTCTGGATTGCTTTGATAGTCTTCCAGTGATTCTCATTGGGATCCTACTGGTATCAGCTCGTCATACTCAATGCAAAAGCGACATCAGGTCTTGTACATAGCATGGAGTACATAATTGATCCTATAGCAGATGCATATGGGACCAAATTCATGTTCTCCCTGTCCTCCTTTGTTTTAGGATAGTTCTTCTTACTAAGTTTCAGCCTATGGTTCATTGGCAAGAAACCTTTCTTGGCCCGATCCATGTTGAATATTTTTAAAACTTTGTCTATGTACGTGGCCTGACTTAGGCCCAGAAGCCAATTGGATCTATCCCTATAGATCCTGATCCCTAGGATCATCTCAACTTCACCTAAGTCCTTCATTGGGAAGCACTTACACAACCACTGCTTTACGCCTTGCAGTGTTGGTATGTCGCTTCCAATAAGAAGGATATCATCCACATATAATACTAGGAAGGTGACACTTCTCCCATTAATCCTTCTGTACACACAAGGCTCATCTTGATTCTGTATGAAGCCATACTCCTTTATAGCTTCATTGAATCTAAGATTCCAACTGCGAGATGCTTGCTTCAATCCATAAATGGACCTTTGAAGCTTGCATACCCTTCCAGGATACTTTGGATCAACAAAACCCTCAGGTTATGTCATGTACACATCCTCGAGTAGCTTTCCATTAAGGAAAGCGGTTTTGACATCCATCTACCAGACCTCATAGTCGTACCATGCGGCTATGGCTAGCAGGATCCTTATGGATTTAAGCATAGCAACTGGTGAGAAAGTTTCATCATAGTCTATTCCATGGACTTGTCTAAAACCTTTCACTAGCATCCACCCCTTGAAGGTGTTGTCAGCCTATAGGTTGTAGCACCACTTGCAACCTATCACCTTAGCACTCGGAGGTGGATCAAACAGGTTCCAAACCTGATTATCGTACATAGATTGCATCTCTGCCTCAATGGCTTACTGTGGGCTAGCTATATCCTTTTAGTTTAAGTTCAGATGTCTAATGTGTATGATCCTGTGGGCCCATTTTTATGTTGGCAGTGGGCCTATGGTCCACAGACTGCCGGCACCTCTAATAAGCCACTGCAGCCCCCAATTAAGATAGAGATAGCAGTCCAACTATAATCAGAACCCAGTAGTTAAACTCGTATATCCCATGTCACTGATATCGATGTCCAACATAGAGGCATGGATTGATCACACCCTCTTTTGTGTCCAGACATTTACTTGATCCCGAATGAACTGTTGCTCACAAACAAGTTCCAACTCGTTTGGGTGTGGCCACACTCTTATCAGTTGCATTCATCAAGAGGCCGGTGATATCTTCTCAGTGGACTACCGAGTGACATTCCTTTCTGCATATCCATAGTATTGCCATGCTCACTGACACACCTGAATGTACCCAAACTTGGCACCCTTTTACAGGCCCTTTAGGCATACACCAAAGTATGCCACTTCACATGCAGCACAATCATATGGTCAGGTCAAAGGATCCATTCAAGTACTACACGAGAATCACTTGTGATACTATACCATGTGGATTTCTCGTTTAGTGGATCTATCCAGTATCATGCCCCTTCGCATATACCCATTAACTTGGTTGACATCCCATGTCCAATGGCCGGTAAGACATCACCATATAATCAAGCTAATGGTAGTCTCTAGTTCCATTCATTCCTATGACTAGTACAAACTATGAATCTCTTAATGGTCATCTCGTTTTCCCTATCCATGTTCTTACTGCCAAGTGCATGACACATGTCAACATGGATATGGATATGTCCATTAGATACTCTATTTAAAACATAGCACAAGATATATTATAAATAGATTGATGCCTTTATTTAATGACATAAAGTGTATAATACATAAATATAATAAATGTATAATACAAATACAAAGACCAATACCTCGGGACTAGGGCATATCCAACAGTGAGACCACTAGATTTTTATTAAGGAACAAATCCTTAAATTTGCAGAAAGTATGCTAAGGCCCATTAGTATTAGGCTCAACAATGAGAACACAAAACAGAAAAATAGAAAAATGAGAAAAAGGGAGAGGTACCACTGGTTTGCAAGGAGAAGAGCACTCCTACACCGTCGACAGTGTTCAGTCACAGTGGATTGCGGTGAGCCTCCAATGACCGAACTCTATCCGGTTTCTCTGCATCTGCCCAGAGAGAAGTGCAAATCAGATAAAAGAAATACAATAGAGAAAGAGACAAGGGGCAAAAGGAAAGCGAGAAATACCTTTGATTAGTAACAGGTGACCGACTTTGAACCATCATTGAATTGGTAGCATCAGTGGCAGTGGTCATATGGATTCAAGCCATGAGTTTCAGAGAGAGAGAGAGGACAACGACGAGAAAAGGAGCCAGCGTTGGAGATCAGACTGGTTTAGAGATAAATCATCGCTAGCTCGACGGAACTTGAGCCGTCGGTGTTAGATGAATGGAGAGGGAATGAGAGAAGTGGCTGGCGTGAAGAGATGAAGTTTAGGGTTTGACGAGTGGTTAAGGATGCTTATATATGTTGGGTAATAACCGTAGGATGGTAGTGTTGGGTCGGATCCGGGGTCAAAGAATTAAGGCCCAACCAACAATTAATCCCTTTTGATTTTAATATTTCTTTTAGTTTCCATATAAATATACATGTAGTTTAAGACTAACTAAGAATTAATTAAGAAAAAAATCATAAACTTGGGTTTATAAATTTAAATTTCTAAAGTAAATAAGTGACATAAAATAAAATTTGTACACGTGTAATTTTAGAAGTTTAATTTCGTGACCATGTTGTGGTTGTGGAATATAATTTAAGTTACTTTATATTGACAACATTAACTTTATTTTATGATCAAAACTATAATATCATTAACTTTATTTCAAGTGAGCTTTGAATCTTATTATTTAGTCTTATAGAGGGAAGTATAAAGTCCTCTTAGCACTTTTACATCAAGCATAGACGTATATCTTACATAATCATGTGTAGGTATTTGCATATTTATCATACCTATATTAAATATTATATTTGTAAATTTTAGATCCATGTTATGGATGTAAAATACAAAGTTCATATAAGTACAAACATAATATTTGTATAAACTTTTATGTCCATGTTATGGACATAAATAAAAAAAATTAATTAAAGTAAAGTATATTTATGTTTGCATGTTATATAGTTTATATATTCATGGTAAAACGAATTCACCTAAATAATAAACTTATGTCTCAATTTTTATGTTCATGTTATGAATGAAAAATTAAAGTAAAATATATTTATGAATATATTTCAATTTATCTATAAGTTTCTATATTTATGTTATGGATGTAAGAAATAAAAAGAAATACATTCCAAAAGACGATTTACAACATTTAGTACTAGTTATGGGCGGAGTAGGGTGATTTTTATCTTCCCTATACATAATCGGCAAACGAACGATATGATCTCTGGTTATTTAAGGTGTCTAATTAGACCAAAACCCGATTGGTGGTAACTCTACAAAAATGCTATTATTATCCCAAACGCTTCAATAAATCATTGTAACAAATCTTCTATAACTTATTTTTCTTCCATCGGGATAGTTCCGACACTATTAATTTAAATGCTTAAAACGTAAATAGCAATAAATAAAGAGTATAAGGATAGAGATATTTGAGACACAGTGATTTATATAGGTTCGGCCCAACCATCCTATTCCTAACCCTAAGCCCACCGCTTAAGATTTCCACTAAGGATTTCTTTACGGGCAGGAACCAAGCCTATGATTTCTTTACGAGCAGAAATCAAGCCTAATGTTAATTTTTATGAGTTCAAGTAAGAAACTCAATACTCTTCTAAGCAAAGTATTGAAACCTCTACCGACACTTTTTACAAGCTCTAGTGTCAAAATTATAGGTGTTGTTTTATAGCTCAACAACAACTATCCCGGTGCTTTTTGCAAGATCAAACACTAAACTTTTATAGTTGTTGTTTTCAAACTTAACAACCAAACTATCACCACACTTTCAAGCTCAAGTGTGAAACTTTACAATTGCTTTGTTGAAATCACCACAATAAAGCTCCCCCTCACACAAACCCTACTATGTGAATTATAATTCTCTTTTGAATGGATGAATTGATGTTTGAATATTGGTGAAGACTTTGAATTCTTTGAATATCTCTTTGAAAACTTGTTGGAAAAGACTCTTTGATGTAAGCTTGTATATGTGATTTTGATATTTGTCTTCTCCACCTGTGAATGATGGATTTGCTTTCTATTTATAGGTGAAAGAGCAAATATAGTTGTTACTCACAAGCATTGGTAATGGAGCTTTTTGTACAAATCTATCCAAGACTCTTTAGGCCTTTGAAGCTGCTGTTTTGTATTGCTATAGCCTTCTGTGTAATCTTATAATATCATGTATAGTCTTCTATAGCAATAATTTGAGTTTTCTTCATCCTTCTGTATTTGGCTGTTATACAATGTACAACCTCTTGTAGGTGACCATTAAGCTTTGTATAGCCTCCTGTAGATGACTGTTATATTTTGTACAGCCTCCTGTGGGTAGCCGTTATACTTTGTGCAGCCTCTTGTAGGTGATAGTTATACAGTGCATAGCCTCCTGTAGGTGTATAACTTTTTGGTTATAAGAGTCCTCTTTTTATAACTCCAAGTTTAATGTCCTCTTGTAGATCATAGTATTCTTTCCCTTTATCTTCAAGATTGGTTGCATTTCTTCATCTTCAATAACATGATACTCTTTGTAACTTGAATAAGATTATTGTTTAATCTTAATTTCTTGAGTATATATTATTCTTTTCTCTTCTTTCTTCATTTTGACTTTGATAAAAGTCATTATGACGGTCCCAAGTGGCTAGTTACAGTACTAAGGGGGGCGAATAGTACTATAAGATGAATAAAAATATTTGCAGACTCTCTTAAAAAAAAAACTTCTTATAGAAACACAAGTTCTTTTTCAAAAACAGTTTCATTAAAAATGCAGAATTAATTAATATAATAAAACTTGTGAATATAAAATTGCTTTTGTAAAAATGACTTTAAATACTAAAGCGATTAATTTAAATTTCAAGATTTTAAATAGCATAAAATATAAAAAGAGAAGGGATAGAAAAATGTAGATGCCGAATTTTATCCTGGTTCGACCCAACCGGTCTACGTCTAGTCCCCAAGCCAACCGCTTGAGATTTCCACTAACGTTTCCTTTACGAGTAGGAAACAAGCCTATGTTACTTTTTGCGAGTTCAAGTAACAAACTCAATACTTTTGCAGGCTAAGTATCAAACCTTTATCGTTAATTTTTGGAGCTTAAGTAACAAACTCTACCGATGCTTTTTCGAAGCTCAACCACCAAACTTTTACAGTCTTTGTTGATCACACCACCAACAAAGTAAAACCCCCTTCACATGGCCTTGTGTGAAAATACAATTCCTGAATGTATAAAAATTTGAATGAAACAAATATATCTCATTTCTCTTTGCTCTCTTTAGGAATTTGGAAGACTAGAAGTGTATGCTTAAGAATGTATGAATTGATAATTTGACTTCCTTACCTTCAAGTCTTCATCTTCATCCCTTTTATAGGAAAAAGTGTTATTATAGCCGTTTGATAAAATTCATAAAGAATGATGGCCGTTTGAACTAGCTCTTAAAGAGAGATGTACTTTGATCTCAAGTAATTAGCATTCACGTAGCCATTTGATCTTGTTCATAAAGAGAGATAGATGTTGGTTTCAAGTAATAGGGACTTATGGCCATTTGAATCATCTCACAAAGAGAGATGTACTTTGATCTCAAGTAATAAGCATCCATGTAGCCGTTTGATGTTGTTCATAAAGAGAGATAGATGGTTTCAAGTAGTAAGGGATTTATGGCTGTTTGAATTATCTCACAAAGAGAGATGTACTTTGATCTCAACCAATAAATCCATTTGTATTTCATCATATAGAAAAGTATATGTGTGTCTTAAGCAATAAAGCCATGTGACTTATCCAACCAAGAGAGAGATGCAAGTCATAAGCATTTATTGATTTCAAGGCTTGAGATATTTGTTGATATTAATCCATAAGTGATCTCAAGTCAAAAGCATTTTTAGCTTAGGTCATAAGTGTCTCTCAATCTTAAGTTATAAAGTCACATAATATTATTTTATAAATATGCCAAGCTTTCTCAAGTAGTAAGCTACTTACCTTTAAGACTTTAAGCTCATAAGCATTTCATGGCCGAAAGTATATATTTTAATCTCAAATCTTTTCAACCCATAAACCAATATCTTTTAACTAGTAAACATATATCTTTTAATATCTTTCACCTTATAAGCATATATCAATACTTTATAATATAAACTCTATATGGCCGAGAGAGTTGGTCCTCAACTAATAAGGCAATCCAAGTATTTATATAACTTATGATGCCATAAAGAACCTTTGTAATAAAATCATTTTAACTCATATGCTCTTTAACTCAAAGATATAAGATACTAATTTAAATTAAATGTCAACTTGTGATCATCAAAACCAAAGTCAACACATTATAATAAAAATATCTTTATGTAATCTTAATTAAGATCATATTCCAATTAATCTTAATTTAATTACCTGAGATTATTTTATTATAATCATCTTCCTTTTCTTTAATATTATAACCATCAAAACTTGATTCAACAATATTTATTTTCATTTAGTTGCATTTATTTGTTGATTACTTGTTCATTCAATTGAAAAATTAATTCTAGATTCGATTTTTGAGCGAGGATTTGTGTTCAATATTAATCCAAGAATGATATAACCATAAGGGAGAATTCCTGGAACTTTCTACATTCTCGGAAATCCTGTGTTATGTTTACTTAATTTATTTTATCTCTTTATTATTATTTATTTGCTTAAATAAAATTATTTATGTGGTAAATTTAATCTTACGCAATTATATTATTGTGAGCAACACAAGATTTTTGTCCCTGCTTAAGTGGATAGGTTTGACTATGTAATTGAGTGGCAATATGAAGCCTTTATTATCCAAATGGAAAAATAAGAGGGACTCTCCACCCGAAATCAAACACCAAAGAAAGTGTAGTGATATCCAAAACGAAAACTAAATCTTATTTCAATAGATTGGGTTCGTGGACAAAAACTTATTCAATATATTAACTAACCTTGTAAGTTTCGATGAATTGGTTTGTCTTGTATTCTAAGATTAATTGACAACCCTAAATATCACATGCCTCTATTAGTCAATAACATGAAAGTGGCCATTCATAGAAGGTCTAATAATAATCAACCTAGCTTACTTAAATTATTTTAACCTTGAAAAATAAGCGAAGAGGAATTACAACCATTAAACAAGGAATTACTTATTGAACAATACAATTGGAAAATAAAATAAAACCTATAAAAGAATACACATGAGGGTTGTGCGAGACTAACTCGTCTTTCATGCAACGGGTTAAGGGTATTAGAACACATCATGCGTACTTGCGCATGAACATACATGACACTGTGAGCGGATGACATTTTCTCTCGTAAGGGAGCCTCGATATCGGGCAACCCTCCCTTGCGTGGGTTTTTTTTATCGCTGAAATTTGATTTTGGAAAATTCATCATTTATTTCGTAAAAGAATCGAGACCTACGTCCCGATAGAAAATATAAGAGTCGCCACCAGGCTCAGCTCAATTGGAAAATTACAGCATAGCTGAACCGGACGGGGCCGCTACACTTTCCAGAGATCTAGGTTCGGACAAGTCCCTTATTTCATGTCTAATCAAAATAAATTTGGCCAATGTTCATTGATAGAATTTTAGATTTCTAAGGTTGATTTCAATTGATTTAATCATGGGCGTACATGCGGATGAAAAGTGATAAATAAATTAATTATTTACAACCTAGAATCACAATAAAACTATCCTAGGGGATACATTTGTAGAATTTGGGGATCGGGATACAATGACCTATAATACATGAGTATCTAATGAAATAAAAATAAAAATAAAAATAAATTCAAATCTTGCAAAACAAAGATTAGTACAACTATATGCAATAAGTTGGACTCAAATAGACAGAATGAGGAAATGAGAGATTTAGGGACATGCATTTAGGAGATAGTCGGGCAAACTCGGCTAGTTCGCCTGACTAGACCTGGAAAACAGTTTTGAAACGTTCCTGTGTTTTTGTTTCATGAGAAACTATATTTTTGAAAATATTTTCTTTTACCGGTTTATTTCTATTTAGCATGTGAATGTGGGTTGGTTTTCGGGAAATTTGGATCTCCGTCGTTGTTCTGTTCTAAATGCTATAACTTCAAAAATTAAATCTAAGGTCGTGAATGCATGAAATAAATTTATCTTTGATAATTTTCTGATTTTTATGCATTTTTATAATTTTTCTGATTTTTTTTGGATTTTTTTGAATTTTTCTGGATTTTTTTATTGCTGACTGTAATTACAGCTGTACGACTGTTCATCCTATCCAGAAATAACAGACTTGTATTTTTGGTTTTAGGTGATTTTATGCACGAAAATGAACCAAAACACTCAGCAAATGAAGCAAAATACTAGTTTAAGGTATATTTACCCTTGTAGTGCAGATCCACCGTCGACTTGAGCGGAAAAACACCTTAAATGAGCTTTGGATTGCCTCCTTTCCTTTGTATGTCAAGGTTCAAAATATATGTCCAAAAACCACTACTACTTATGGATTTGATTGTGTTTAAGACTCTAGAATGATTTACGTGTGTCTGTTAAGTTTTAACCTATGATTGCTACCAGTTTTAACCTCACAAACACAAGAATCAAAAGAAAAAGAGTAGAAGAAGATGATGACTTTGTTGTGTTTTCTCCTCTTCTTTTTCCTTCTCCACTCCTAATCTTTAAAGCTCTCTTCAATCCAAATTTTTTTTCCTCTGGTCATCCCCCCTCATCTTCTGATGTCTGTAGACCTAAAAAGCAGAAACAAGGAGACCATAATCCCCTGAATCATACCCCATTTCTTTCCCATGCAAGATGAGCTGTAACTACCTACTATAGACCTACAATCATACAACTGTAATTTAATTACAGCCATGCAACTGTAATTACAGTTGTACGGCTGCATTGCTTTTTTTTTTATATCCTAGAAAATTCTGTGTTTACCTCTGTAAAAATGACTTTTGGATTTTCATTATTGAGGTTGGAAAATTCTGGTGCTTACTGCTGCCCCTCGCGTGATCAAGTTCAATACCCGATACTAGGTCTAAAATACCTGAGGTGATCTTGAGAACGTGAAGTAAAGTGCCATAAATGTAAGGACAGAAAGGCATACCTGACTTGGCAAAGCCGCATCCAAGTTTATATTTACACACGGCAAATTTGATTGGAGCCGATACAGGGTTTACATTTATCCACTGTAGATTTGATTGGAGCCGATACCGGGTTTATATTTACCCACGGTGGATTTTACCCACGGTGGATTTGATTGGAGCCGATACCGGGTTTACATTTATCTGCTATACCGGGTTTACATTTACCCACAGGGGATTTGATTGGAGCCGAAACCGGGTTTACATTTACCCACGACGGATTTGATTGGAGCCGATACCGAGTTTACATTTACCCACGGCGGATTTGATTGGAGCCGATACCGAGTTTACATTTACCCACGGCGGATTTGATTGGAGCCGATACCGGATTTACATTTACCCACGGCGGATTTGATTGGAGCCGAAACTGGATTTACATTTACCCACGGCGGATTTGATTGGAGCCGAAACTGGATTTACATTTACCCACGGCGGATTTGATTAGAGCCGATACCAGGTTTACATGTACCCACGGCGGATTTGATTGGAGCCGATACCGGGTTTACATTTACCCACGGCGGATTTGATTGGAGCCGATACCGGGTTTACATTTACCCACGACGGATTTGATTGGAGCCGATACCGGGTTTACCCACTGCGGATTTGATTGGAGTTAATACCGGGTTTACATTTACCCACAGTGGATTTGATTGGAGTCGAAACCGGGTTTACATTTACCCACGACGGATTTGATTAGAGCCGATACCAGGTTTACATGTACCCACGGTGGATTTGATTGGAGCTGATACCGGGTTTACATTTACCCACGGCGACTTTGATTAGAGCTGATACTGGGTTTACATTTACCCACAGCGGATTTGATTGGAGCTGATACCGGGTTTACCCACGACGGATTTGATTGGAGCCAATACCGGGTTTACATTTACCCACGGTGGATTTGATTGAAGCCGATATCCAGTTTACATTTACCCACGGCGGATTTGATTGGAGCCGACACCGGGTTTACATTGGAGCCGATATCCGGTTTATATTTACCCACGATGGATTTGATTAGAGCCGACACCGGGTTTACATTTACCCACGGCGGATTTGATTGGAGTCGATACCGGATTTACATTTACCCACGTCGGATTTGATTGGAGCCGATACCTGGTTTACATTTACCCACAGCGGATTTGATTGGAGTCGAAACTGGATTTACATTTACCCACGGTGGATTTGATTGGAGCCGATACCGGGTTTACATTTACCCATGGCGGATTTGATTGGAGCCGATACCAGGTTTAAATGTACCCACGGTGGATTTGATTAGAGCCGATACCGGGTTTACATTTACCCACGGCGGATTTGATTGGAGCCGATACCGGGTTTACCCACTGCCGATTTGATTGGAGCCAATACCGGGTTTACATTTACCCACGGTGGATTTGATTGGAGTCGAAACCGGGTTTGCATTTACCCGCGGTGGATTTGATTAGAGCTGATACCGGGTTTACATGTACCCACGGCAGATTTGATTGGAGTCGATACCGGGTTTACATTTACCCACAGTGGATTTGATTGGCACCGATACCGGGTTTACATTTACCCGCGGCGGATTTGATTGGAGTCGATACTGGGTTTACCCATGGCGGATTTGATTGGAGCCAATACCGGGTTTACATTTACCCATGGTGGATTTCATTGGAGTCGAAACCGAGTTTACATTTACCCACGACGGATTTGATTGGAGCCGATACCGGGTTTACATTTACCCACAGCAGATTTGATTGGAGCTGATACCGGGTTTACATTTACCCACGGTGGATTTGATTGGAGCCTATACCGGGTTTACATTTACCCACGGTGGATTTGATTGGAGCTGATACTGGGTTTACATTTACCCACGGCGGATTTGATTGGAGCCGATATACATTTACACACGGCGGATTTGATTGGAGCCGATACCGGGTTTACATTTACCCACGGCGGATTTGATTGGAGCCGATACCGGGTTTACATTTACCCACGGCGGATTTGATTGGAGCTGATACCGGGTTTACTTTTACGCACGGGGGATTTGATTGGTGCCGATACCGGGTTTACATTTACCCACGGGGGATTTGATTGGAGCCGATACCGGGTCTACATTTACCCACGGCGGATTTGATTGGAGCCGATACCGGGTTTACGTTTACCCACGGCCGATTTGATTGGAGCCGATACCGGGTTTACGTTTACCCACGGCGGATTTGATTGGAGCCGATACCGGGTTTACGTTTACCCACGGCCGATTTGATTGGAGCCGATACCGGGTTTACGTTTACCCACGGCCGATTTGATTGGAGCCGATACCGGGTTTACATTTACCCACGGAGGTTTTGATTGGAGCCGATACCGGGTTTACATTTACCCACGACGGATTTGATTGGAGCCGATACCGGGTTTACATTTACCCACGGCGGATTTGATTGGAGCCGATACCGGGTTTACATTTACCGACGGCGGATTTGATTGGAGACGATACCGGGTTTACATTTACCCATGGTGGATTTGATTGGAGCAGATATCAGGTTTACATTTACCCACGGCAGAGTTGATTGGAGCCGATACCAAGTTTACATTTACCCATGGCGGATTGTTAAAATTCTACAGTTGAAACGATAAGTCTTCATTCCTTGATCGAGAGATTTTAAAAAAAAATTTTTTCCCCTTCGATCAAGAATGAAGACTAGCTGGGGATGAATGTTCCCTGTATGTTATGCATGTATGCATGATGATGCATATGCATATGGATCCTAAAGAATGCATTTCCTGCTATTTATCCGAGCTTGACATTTCATGTTCTGCTGGGGAAAAATGTGTCATGCCTCTGACTGACTTTAACTGGGGGAGTACATTCTTTATTTAATGCAATCCTTGTATTTCTGTTGAGGATATATGATGACGGTTGGGGAACAAGTTGTGGTATTCTTTGTAATGGTTCCGTTGGGGAATAATGAAAAGACTTTGTGACTTTGCCCCTAGGAAGAGTGAGTTTGAATCTTTTTTTTATTGCCATACGTGCTTCATATATAATGATCCCAATTACACAAGGCCTTGTGACATTCAAACTTGGATCTATCTCAAAATTTCAGCCACCCCAAGAAAAGATGAATCAGATTTGGAGGATGAGAAAAGATTTTAGATTGCATGTATTTGGTACATTTCCATTGTTAAACAATGTAAGCCTTACAACCAGCTAAATGCAAAGTGCTGCTTTAAATAGATGTTCAGACAAGATAACTTTGTTTATGCATTTTGACATACCATATGAATATATTTAAACAAACATCACACTTTATTGCTAAAATCAACATGAGTATATTTGAAAGGATTGATTCCCAAAATGGTATACATTCCACACAGAACTAGAATACATCATCAGTCATCCCTTTCGTATTTTCCAACTGATCATTTTCTCTCATGTCTAAACTTTTGCCTAGGCTGCCCTTTTTGAGTTTTCAACCTAGCAAACTTTTTTTTAAACATGATAAAGCTTTAAGTGATCTTGATTGGTAGGATTTGCGAATTCATTTCCATCCATGTCCATGATGTTGACACCACCTTTTGATAGCACTTTCTTCACAACATATGGACCTCCCCAATTTGGCCTACACTTCCTTCGAACATTGACATTTGTAGGCCTTAATTGTTTTAGAACCAAATCTCCAGCTTTCAACTGCCATTTGGGATACTTCACTTTTTGATTGTAGGCTTTAGCCATTCTGCATTGATACATCTGCAAATGATCCAGTGCTTTCAATTGCTTCTTATCTAGCACTGCCAACTGCTCATATCTAGCTTGCATCCAACTAGTTTCTGGTAATTGAGCTTCTAAGGCTATTCTGAGTGACTTGAGTTCCATTTCCATTGGCAACACCACTTCCATACCATACACCAAGGCATAGGGAGTTTCACCAGTCGGTGTTTTGATACTAGTTCTATGACCCCAAAGAGCATACGACATCTTGTCAGCCCAATCCCTGTAGGTGGTTACCATCTTTGACAAGATCTTCTTTATCGACTTGTTAATTGCCTTACTACACCATTTGCCCGTGGTCTATATAGAGAAGATCTATGATGTTCGATGCTATGTTCTACAAATAGTTTAGCTATTGCCCCTTGAAACTGTACTCCATTATCAGTCACAACATGATGGGGAATTCCATATCGGGCAAAGATGTTCTTCTGAATGAACTTAACCATTTGTTTAGCTGTTACGCTAGCGAAGGATTCTGCTTCTACCCACTTTGAAAAATAATCAACTGCAACTACTATGAATCTTTTCCCATTAGATCTTGCAGGATGAATTTCTCCGATCATATCTATCCCCCATGCTGAATATAACCAAGGAGATGCCAGATTTTGTAGCTCAACTGGTGGTAGATAACTGATATCAGCATGGATTTGGCATTCATGACATTTTCTCACCTCCTTCACGTAATCGGACTGTATTGTCATCCAGAAGTACCCCTGCCTCATTATCTTTCTAGCCATAGCGACTCCATTCATATGCGGTCCACAGGATCCTGCATGTACTTGCTGCATCACTGCTTTAGCTTCCTGTTCTGTCAAACATCTTAGAAGAATCCCTTTCATGGTTCTCTTGTATAGCTTATCTTCAAAGATTCTGAACTGGCTGGCTAACCTTCTTAATGAAACTTTATCAGCAGTATTAGCTCCTTTTGGATACATTCCTTCCTTCACATATTGATAAATGTCAAAGAACCACAGCTTTTCTTCAGCCATTAATTCTATCACTTCATGGACATCAAAATAGGGTTGTCTAGAAATTGCTATGACCAGAGGTTGTATTTGTGTCCTCTTTGGATTCTCCTATATAGATGATTATGTTGCAAGCGCATCAGCCATTTTATTCTCCTCTCTAGGAACATGTCTGAATTCACACTGGCTAAATAACTCTCTTCTGTATTGCAGCAGTTCTAAGTAGGGCCGCAAGGCTTCTTCTTTTAAATCCCATTCACCTTGTGCTTGGCTAATCACCAAAAGTGAATCTCCAACAATCAACACACCATTTGTCCCTAGTGTCAGAAGAGCTTCCATCCCAAATAAGCATGATTCATGCTCTGCCCCATTATTAGTAATGGGAAAGTCCAATCTCTTTGACAATGGAATAATCTTACCATCTGGTGTCGTTATGATTACCCCAATTCCAGCACCCTTTCTTTTTATAGCACCATTGAAGCACATAACCCATCTCTTTACCTCCACCATAGCCAACTGTTCATCAAGGAACTCTAGATTCTCCACATAATCTGATTCTAGCGTTTGATTCACCAAAAATTCTGCCATAGCTTGCCCCTTGACGACTTTCTTAGTGACGTACTCAATATCAAATTTTGACAAGAGTAGTAGCCATCTAGATAATTTCCCAACCAACACTGGTGCTTTATACAGATACTTCATTGGATCCACCTTGGCACGGCTTGTACTTTGTATGACTGAAAGTAATGGCGCAGCTTCTTAGTCAGCCAAATCATTGCCACACATGTCTTCTCTACCAGTGTGTACTTGGCTTCATATTCCAGTAGCTTTTTGCTAAGATAGTAGATAGGGTACTCCTTCCTTCCATCTTGCTCTTATGCCATCATTGCCCCTATGGAGGAATCTTCAACAGCCAAATACAAAGTCAAAGGCTTTCCCGTAACTGCCGGGCTCAGAATCGGTGGATTTACTAGATAAGCTTTAATCTTCTCAAATGCCAACTAACATATGTCATCCCATACAATCGGCTGATCTTTCTTCAATAACTTGAAGATCGGTTCACAAGTTGAAGTCAACCGTGCTATGAAACGACTGACATACTACAAGGAACCCAAGAATGACCGGACCTCCTTTTCTGTTTTAAGAGCTGGCATATCTCGAATAGGCTTGATTTTATCTGGATCCATTTCTATTCCTCTCTGGCTAACCACATGACCCAGCAGCTTTCCTGACATAATCCCAAATATGCATTTCTTGGGATTAAGTTGTAAATTGTACTCCCCAATGCGCGTAAGAAATCTATCCAGGATGGCAGGATGCTCTTCCCGGGTCATTGATTTGACAAGCATATCGTCGACGTACACTTCTACTTCCTTGTGAATCATATCATGCAGCAATGTTGTGATAGCCCTTTGGTAAGTGGCCCCAGCATTTTTCAATCTGAAAGGCATTACTCTATAGCAGAAAGTGCCCCACTCTGTGATAAATGATGTCTTCACTTTATCAATTATGTCCATTAGGATCTGGTTATATCTCGAAAATCCATTCATAAAGGAGTACATTGCTGCCTTAGCTGCGCTATCGATCAGAATATCGATGTGAGGTAATGGAAAGTTATCTTTCGGACATACTTTGTTCAGATCCCTATATTCGACACATACTTTTACTCTTCCATCCTTCTTAGGTACTGGAACAATGTTGGCTAACCATTCTGTGTACTCCTCCACTTCGAGGAACTTGGCTTCAATCTGTTTAGCCACTTCTTCCTTTACCAATGTAGCCCATTTTGGTCTCAGCCTTCTTAGTTTCTGCTTTACTGGCGTGAATTTAGGATCCGTTGGAATCTTGTGGACTGATATTTCTGTGTTGACTCTTGGCATATCTTCTTATGACCAAGCAGAAGCCTTAACATGTTTTTGTAATACTTTTGTCAATTTTTTCTCTTCCTCGGGTTTTAGTTCGTGTGAAATAAACACCATTTTGAATTTTCATGTGTACTTATGTTGATTTCATGCAAGTATCATGAATGCTAAATATGCTTGATGGTGATTCAAATGCATGCACAGAGTTATTAGGATAAACATCACACAAGTAAGCAAACTGAGACCTCATTGCATTAAACTTATCATAAAGTACATCATTTACATTGAAAATAGACGATACGGATACAACAAAGTCATTTTCATCCTCGACAGGTGGAGGGCCTTGCACTTCCTCATCTTCCACGTTCAGCTTTGAGATGTTGTCTAGATCTGCATCTACTTTAGACTCTTGTTTAGTAAAGAGAGCGGTCTCCTTAACCTCAGCCAATTGTGCTTTAGCTTTCATCATAATTTTTGTAATTTCAGAAACCACAGAATTCAGACTTGCTTTGGTCATGAGCTCCTTCTTGTCCCTTTCCTTGGTCTTTGCAAAAGCTTTGTTTAAGGAGACAACCAACGCCTTTGAAATCTCCTCTACAGATTCATTACAGATCTTTTTCTCAGCTCCTTCGTTAGACACTTCCGTTGTAATTGCTACCTCTTAAGATGACTCCTTCTGGAGGATAATAGGCTTGAAAACTATCTCCTCCTCTGGCACAGGTGCGACTGGTTCTTCTTATCTCTTTTCAAAATCCACCACATCGTAGAATATTTCAAAAGCAGGGTATTCAACACTTCCAACTTTCATAGGCTCAGCTTGCCCTTTGTAAAGTTCTTCACCAGCTTTAATGAATGGCCTCATCATAAGCTTGCCGTTCTTCCCCTTCTTTAGATTTTTCTTTTCAGATACTTCTACTGTGTAGCCCAACCCGAACTGCTTTGACTTCCCTGAATCTATATTGAATTCAGGCACTCCCTGTAGATTGGCTCCAAGCCCCACCCGGAACAAATTTCTGCTTGTGCAAGTAATTGGACAATGACTCTATCATATAATTCTCTTAAAAAACCATCAGAGCATCTGTGACTTCTTCTTCACTGACCACAGCGATTTGGAATCTGCCGAATGGTAGAACTTCTTCATTCATAGCAGCAATCATGGGCTGAGAATCTGCTTCAACTGTCACAACCCCGTTGCCCATTGATAACTTTATCTTCTGGTGCAATGTGGAAGGGACACCTCCTAGTGGATGAAACCATGGCCTTCCTAATAGTAAGGAGAAAGTGACTGGAATATCGATTATAGTGAAAGTAACCATTGACTCAACTGGTCCTACTTCCACCTCAGTCTCAAATGTTACAATCACAGTCCTCTTCGAGTCATCGTAAGCCCTAATCATAGTTGAAGACTTCTTCAAAGTGTCTTCACTTAGGCCCACATACGACAGCATTTTCGATGGACTTATATTCCATCATCCACCATTACACATGGCATGACCCTATCTTTTATGTTGGCTTTGACATAAAGAGCTTTGTTATGAGTTCTTCCTCCATTTGGCAAATCTTTCTCAGAGAACACAATGTCAGGGTACCTAGAATAAACCTTATCCAACAAGCAACACATAGCTTCTAGAGATGTAATCGGGGACACTTCAACTGCAGATAGCTTCTTCACTAATGCTGCTCTATGCTCCTTTGAGACCAACAGCAAATGCCATAAACTGGCCTGAGTTGGAGTTTTCTTCAACTGTGAAATGACCAGATCTTCTTTTTCAACTTCCTTCTGCATTGATAAGCTGCTCGATCCAGTCATTGGAGCCTTATCTTTATGCTGAGTTATAGGCTGGTAGACCCTACCACTTCTCGTCACATTCTAGACTTCAGGAATTTTTGGTTTCTCAACAACCAGTAGATTAACTGATTCATCCCAGTGTGAGCACGGGTTTTTCCCGACCTCTACCTTTTTCATGGATGAACGTAAAGTGGATTCGGAATGACCGAGATAACGTCGGAAATGTCTCGGGTGATCCGAATGTGTGTGACAAGTCTTGGTAATGAACCCCAAAGACGTTTGAGTGAGTATTGAGGAGCACCGAGGAAAATAATGAAAAATAAATGAAAATGGGCTAATCTGGTCACTACAGCCACACCCCTATAGTGCCCTATAGCCGCGCGACTGTAATCATTAGATTTCCTTTTTTGTTCAAAATCAGCATTTAATCTGGATTTTTAACCTAAGTAGGAGATATAAAAGGATTATGATCAGGATTAGGGCTGGACAACAGAGACAGAACATAGAGAATAGGGAGAATTGAAAGAAAACACAGCCACACCAAGAGTTCTTGAAAGAAAAAGATTGAAATTAAGTGTTTTAATCCAAAAATAATAAAAAAAAACTTAATAAAATCTGTAGAAACAATCATAATTTTAAGAGAACTAGTTTTCTAGGGGTGTTTCTAGACTGTAATCATTCATTCGATTTCATTCGGGGTTCCACTTGGGCTTTGGATATCACACACGCTTTTGGGTTGTTCGCGATTGTAAGGCATTTCCTGGCATCCAAATCCATCCCTGGTGGTCCAAAACATTGGAACACAGACAAGGTATATTCTGAGAGGTCTTAAAAATCCTTTTTAATTCATTCTGGGTGCTATTTGTTGGTGTTTTTGAGTTTTTTTTTTATGATTTTGGAAGTAAGCCCCACCTGATGATTACAGCCACGCGGCTATAATCTACAAGGGTGTGGCTGTAGCTTATAGGGGCGTGACTGTAATGCCCTATAGTGGTGCGGCTGTTATGCCTTACAGGGGCGCGGCTGTAGCCTATAGGGGTGGGGCTGTATTCTTCTGGTTACAACTGCATGGCTGTAATCCTCAGGGGCAAAAGCTCCAAATGCCCCAAATCGACCGATAACGCTTCCGTTTGCAATTCAAATGTGTTTTTCATGAATTTTGTCGGTCCAGTTACATCCATGCATGTTTAGATTCACGGTTTTCTTATTTTAATTGATGGATGCAGTTTGAAGTTTGGTGATTTTGGGTTGTTAGGGATTTCCGGACTCGTTTTGATCTGTTTCGGATCTGTTTTGTTGAATTTCATGTGTTCCCAGAAATCCCAGATTACCCAAAATCACTAAATTTGTAAAACGATTTTCAAAAACGAGAAAAGAAAACTAAAATGCAGTCTGGAGCATTACAACCGCCTGGCTGTAGGTGTTACAGCCACGCGACTGTAATCTACAGCCGCACAGCTGTGCCCACGGGTTTTTCCCGACCTCGGTGATGAGAACTACTTAGTTACCTGTGGACTGGACATGCTCGAATGGGACTTGAAAGCGACCGGAATGTTGCTCGAAGAATCTCAAACGTCCTGGAAACTAGGCTATCCTCGATCTGAAGCCCCCAAAAAGGTCTCCCAAATCATTTCCAGGGTTTGGTCTGTTAGAAATGCCCTAGTCCCGAGGCATTGGTCCTTGCATTTGTATTATACATTTATTGGATTTATGTATTATACTCATTTGTGTTATTAATAAAGGCATCAATTCATTTATTATATTTATCTTGTGCAATGTATTAAATGAAGTATCCAATGGACATATCTATATCCATGATGACAAGTGTCATGCACTTGGCAGTAAGACCATGGATAGGGTAAACAATATGACCATGAATTGATCCGTAGTCTGTTCCAGTCATGGGGAATGGAACAAGAGACTATCATTAACCTGGTTGTATGGCGATGTCTTACCGGTCATTAGACATGGAATGTCAACCAAGTTAATGGGTACATGCATGGGGGCATGGTACTGGATAGATCCACTAAACGAGTAATCCACATGGTATAGTATCACAAGTGATTCTCGTGTAGTACTTGTATGGATCCTTTGACCTGACCATATGATGGTGTTACATGTGAGGTCGTACACTTAGGGGTACGCCTAAAGGGCCTGCAATAAGGTGCCAAGTATGGGTACTTTCGGGTATGTCACTTAGCATGGTAATGCTATGGATATGCAGAAGGGATTTGTCACTCAGTAGTCCACTGGAAAGATATCACCGGCCTCTTGATGAATGTAATTGATAAGAGTGTGGCCACACCCAAACAGGTGGGAACTTGTTTGTGAGCTTTAGTGCATTCGGGATCAAGTTAATGTCCGACACAAAAGAGGGTGATCAATCCATGCCTCTGTGTTAGACACCGATATCAATGACATGGGATGTATAAGTTTAAACTACAGGGTTATGATAACAGTTAGACTTCCATCTGCATCTTAATTGGGGGCTGCAGTGGCTTGCTAGAGCCCAACTGCAGTCTGTGGGCCAAAGGCCCACTGCCAACATAAAGATGGACCGACGGGATCGTACACATAAAACGACTGAACACAGACTTAAGGAATCACATGTATACTTGGAGTATACACTATGGAGAGAGAGGTGTATATATGTTAATTATATTATAAAGATCAATTGGATTGATCCTAATAATAAAATTAATATATTCAATTGGCTCTTCATAATTAATTGGAGTAATTATGAGATTATTTCCTAGGTGGAAATATTCATATGTATAGGTTTACATATGATTTTATTTTGTGAAGATTTAATTTTAATTTGATGGATTAAATTAATTGGTCAAACTAATTTTAATTTAAATGTAAATAATATATTACTTGGTGTAATATATTAAATACATGGGTATATTAAAATTGGGCTTGAAATTAATTTAAACCAGAATAATTAAAATTAGATTGGGCCTAAATTAAAAGATGGAAGCCTGCACAGAATGAAAGGAGCCAAGCTGGGCCTGAATTCCCCTAGGGGAATTCGGCCACCCTAGGTATATAAACCTAGGGTTAAAAATTTCAGCCAACACTACACTAAGCCAAGAGATAGCCGAAATTCCTAGCCCCCTTCTCACCATAGTTTTGTTTTTCCAACGCTAGCACGGGTCGTGTTCGTTAGGCGTTCGTGTACGAAAACGAGGAGGGAATCTAATTTGATTTCTGCAGTCTTCATCTATCTCTTGAAAGAGATATTCCTGGTAAGAATTTAATGTCTTTCTATTATAATTTTAAGTTTTACAATTTCCACTTCAATTGCTGCTGGGACTGGATTTGAGGAAATCATCGCGTTCTTCCGCTTTTATCGGGTGATTTCCGGTGAAAAATCCCAACAGTGGTACCAGAGCGGGCATTTGATCTGTGGAAATTGGTAAAATTGGTTGAATCCCATGTTTTGAAATTGGAGATTTTTTAATTGGGGTTCTTGGTATGGGTTTAAGATTTTTCCCATTTGTTTTGTACAATTGAAATTAAATTTACATATGTGTTTATATTAGCTTGATTTAATTGTATGTTTTGGAATTCTTGGTGAATTTCCTTTTGTTGATGGATGGCATATTTGGTTGATATTTTTTTATTTCTGTTTTAATAATAAAAAAAAAAAAATGGCTCCCAGGGTGCGGGGCTGCCGGCTGTGGAATCGCCGGCGGCGGCCGCCGCACACTGCGGGAGCAGCGGCGGCAGCCATTGCCTGCTGTTGCGCCAGTAGCAACAGCCGTGCAAGCGGCTGCTGCCACTGGTTCCAGTAGCAGCAGTGGGCAGCCGCTAGGCGGCTGCGCTGCTGCTCCTGCTAGGGCAACTCCGTTGCCCTAGCTGCAGCAGACCGGGCCCAGTGTTTTGGATTTGGCGGGACTTGGGCCCGGGGCCCAGTTTTGAAATTTTAATTGGTTTTAAAATTCGTATGTTTAAATTTATGCAATTTAAATGCTTGTGGTTTCTTGAATGAAAGTTTATTTTATTCATGTGATATTAATTTTGGAAATTAATATGATTAATTGAAATTGGTTCGGGTAATTTTGGCACAATTACTTGGACGGCTGAACTGGACCTATGGTTTTCCAATTCCAGTGGGAGCAGTTGGACTGCTTTGGCTGGAGGCCCAAAGCCCGTTAAGGGTTAGAACCATGGTGGGCCAAAATTGGCGATTTCTATATAATGGCTTGGACATAATTGAAATGGGCTTAAATCATGCATTATAACATGCTTATGAATTATATGTATTGGATGCATATGTATGATTAAATGTTTGTATGGTTGGATGCTATTGGGCTTTGTGCAAGATGGGTTGTATTTTTCTTTTTGGGTAAATACGGCCTGCGTGTCGTTTTTCCTTTTTTTAATGTAATTTTATTTTATTTAAATATTATAAAATTTGTAAAAGAAGAAGCCCATGGAGTGGTGAGCCCAAGTGGAGGTGCAAGCCCAGAAGGAAAAGATGGAGGCCCACCTGATATTTATTTCTAGTATAGGTTTACCAGAATAATATTAGGATGTAATATAGGCCCATAGCAATCCATTTCACTTTTATTTAATTATGCTTTATGTTTATTTGCATGTATGAATGTATGATCCAATAGCAATTTCACCAGCCTTATGTATGTAAGCCGTTATAAATTGAATCTAATAACCAAATGGAATTACTAAGTCGCTTAAAAGTGCTTCCCTCATTCAAAACCGACTCGAGGTGGGAATAGGCCAGTTGTAGACAATGCCCTCGCAGGATACACTGGAGTATTGTCACTTTGTATTGGGTTAGAGTATGGGATACTCTAACACTTGAATGGAGGTTTTGACTTAGCGTGGGTAGTAGGATTCTCCTGGCCCTAAGCACAAATGGGTAAGTGCCAACAAGCCCATCAAACCGAGAGTCCCTAGGTTGGGATTGGACGGCGTTCCTACCTAAATAATTAAGGTATAGTTGTACCAAACCCTCGTTTGGCTATATCTTGATGAAATATGGATCTCGGCCCATGAGCCCAACAACTCGGTTTAAATTAATAACATGATTCATTATTAATTTCCTATGGGAATAATAAATTAAAGTCCTTTATTAACACTCTCAATGCTTTTCTGTGTAGAAACACTTAAATGGCAAACAACAATACCTTATCACTGCGATCTATTCTTGAAAAGGACAAGCTTTCCGGTCCTAACTTTTTAGGCTGGCCTAGGAACTTAAGGATTGTTCTAAGACAAGAGTCAAAAGAGTATGTACTGGAAAGGCCTGTGCCGGCTGCGCCTCAAGGATGTAATCCACCGGCTGCCCAGCTGGAGGAATACGAGGTGCATGTCAAGGACAATAGGGATGTGACATGCCTTATGTTGGCCTGCATGGTCCCCGAACTGGAAAAACAGTTTATGGACCATCAAGCCTATGCTATGATAACAACTCTAAACGAGATGTTTCAGGAGCAAGCTCGTCAGGAAAGGTACTTGACCAATAAGGCATTCCACTCTTGTAAGATGGGGGCCGGGACATCTGTGAGCGCACACGTGCTCAAGATGAAGGGCTATTTGGACACTTTGGCCGATCTTGGATCGCCTATCTCTCAAGAGTTGGCGGTGGACACAATCCTCGCGTCCTTGCCGGATTCTTATGATCAGTTCATCCTGAACTACAATATGCAAGGGATGAACCGTACTGTCACTGAGCTGCATGGGATGTTTAAGCTCACCGAGCAGTCGATCAAGAAGACTCCACCGGTGCTGCTGGTCAACAAGGGGAACCCCCCTATTGCCAAGGGTAAGGCAAAGGAAAAGGCCAAGGCCAAAAAGCCCAAGGCTAAGAAGGCCAAGGCCCAACCCAAGGCCCCGCAGAAGGCAGGTCCTGAAGATGTCTGTTTCGGGTGTAGACAGGCGGGCCATTGGAAGAGATCGTGTCCTAGGCTGATGGGAGAGCAAAGAAGGGGCGAAGGTGCGTCCTCTTCAGGTATTTATGTTATAGATATTATTAACCTTAATGTTTCAACATCCTGGGTATTGGATACTGGATGTGGTTCTCACATTTGTTGCAATGTGCAGGGACTTAAGAACAGAAGGTCACTGGGGTCAGGAGAGGTGGACTTGCGGGTCAGGAATGGAGCAAGGGTTGCTGCCATAGAGATCGGCGAATACCACCTTATGATGCCCAGTGGATTGGTTTTGATTTTGGAACGTTGTTACTTTGTACCTGCTATGTGCAGGAATATTATTTCTGTATCAATGTTGGATATTTCTGGATTTAATTTCACTATTTCTAATGGTAGAATTTCAATATCTAGAGAGGGATTATTTTATGGAGATGCTCTATTAAATAATGGCCTATATATCCTGGACTTAAATGAAACCAATCATCTCTATAACATAAATGCTAAAAGGGTTAAGCCTAACGAACTTAATCCTGTCTACCTGTGGCATTGTCGTCTCGGCCACGTAAACGAAAAGCGCATTGCTAGACTTCACAAAGCTAGAGTCCTAGGGTCATTTGACTTGGAGTCAATTGATACATGCGAATCATGTTTAAGAGGCAAGATGACAAAGGCGCCTTTTAGCAAGAAGGCTGAAAGGGCCACTGGCTTATTGGACCTAATACATTCATATGTATGTGGACCTATGAGCGCAGCGACCAGAGGTGGGCATCTGTACTTTGTCACGTTCACGGATGATTTCAGCAGATATGGCTATGTCTATCTGATGAAACACAAGTTCGAGACCCTTGATAGGTTCAAGGAATTTAGGAATGAGGTACAGAACCAGCTAGGCAGGAATATCAAAACCCTTCGGTCGGACCGAGGCGGTGAGTATATGAGCCTCGAGTTTGACTCATACCTGAGAGAGCATGGAATAGTTCCACAGCTCACTCCTCTCGGAACACCACAATGGAATGGGGTGTCCGAACGGAGGAATAGGACCCTGTTGGACATGGTCCGCTCAATGATGAGTCAAGCATCTCTCCCAATTAGTTTCTGGGGACACGCCCTCGAGACAGCAGCTCTCATCTTAAATAATACTCGGACTAAGGCAGTGGAAAAGACCCCATATCAGATATGGACGGGCAAGGAGCCTAATGTGTCTTTCCTAAGGATATGGGGATGCGAAGCACATGTCAAGAAATTGACTAGTGGCAAGCTAGAGCCCAAAACCGACAAATGCCTGTTTGTGGGCTACCCTAGGGAAACCAAAGGGTATTACTTCTACAACCCCACCGAGAACAAGGCGTTCGTGGCAAGGAAGGGGGTCTTTCTAGAAAGGGAGTTCCTTTCCAAGAAAGATAGTGGGAGCAATGTTGAACTCAGGGAAGTTCAAGGTCCACAAGCTCCTTAAGAGGATAACTCGTAGGCCCACGTGGAGCTTCCACAAGCGGAAGCACCGACCCAGGCCCCACAAGAACCTAGAAGGTATGGTAGGGATCGTCGGGAACCGGAGAGGTATGGTTTCCTTGTCACCGATGATCAAACTCTTCTCATCTGGGATGAGGAAGAACCCAAAACCTACCAGGAAGCTATGGCTAGTCCACAATCTGCGAATTGGCGTGAAGCCATGGAGGTAGAAATGCAATCTCTGTACGATAACCAAGTTTGGAACTTGGTTGATCTACCTCCGGGTGCTAAGGTAATAGGTTCCAAGTGGTGCTACAAGCTAAAAGCTGATAATACCTTCAAGGGGCGTCTGGTTGCAAAAGGTTTCAGACAAGTCCATGGAATAGACTATGATGAAACTTTCTCACCAGTAGCCATGCTCAAATCCATCAGGATACTACTGGCCATAGCCGCATGGTATGACTATGAGGTATGGCAGATGGATGTCAAAACCGTTTTCCTTAATGGAAAGCTACTCGAGGATGTGTACATGACACAGCCTGAGGGTTTTGTCGATCCAAAGTATCCGGGAAGGGTATGCAAACTTCAAAGGTCTATTTATGGACTGAAGCAAGCATCCAGAAGTTGGAATCTAAGATTCAATGAGGCCATAAAGGAATATGGCTTCATACAGAATCAAGATGAGCCTTGTGTGTATAAGAGGACTAGTGGAAGCATTGTCACATTCCTGGTACTTTATGTAGATGACATCCTGCTCATTGGAAGCGACATACCTACACTGCAAGGGGTAAAGCAGTGGCTGAGTAAGTGCTTCGCAATGAAGGACTTAGGCGAGGTTGAGATGATCCTAGGGATCAGGATCTACAGGGATAGATCAAATCGGCTTCTGGGCCTAAGTCAAGCTTCGTACATTGACAAAGTTCTGAAAAGGTTCAGCATAGACCGGGCAAAGAAAGGTTTCTTGCCAATGGGCCATGGGATGAAACTTAGTAAGAAACACTATCCTAAAACAAGGGAGGACAGAGAGAACATGAAATTGGTTCCATATGCTTCGGCTATTGGATCAATTATGTACTCAATGTTATGTACAAGACCTGATGTCGCCTTTGCACTGAGTATGACGAGCCGATACCAGCAGGATCCCGGGGAGGATCATTGGAAAGCTGTCAAGGCGATCCTCAAGTACCTTTACCTGACTAAGGATAGCTTCTTAGTGTATGTTGGTCAGAAAGTGCTGTCAGTTACTGGGTATACTGATGTGATCTTCTAGACCGACCAGGATGAGTACCGGTCGTAGTCTGGGTATGTATTTTTGCTGAATGGTGGTGCTGTAAGCTGGAGGAGCTCAAAGCAACCAACCATAGCGGATTCTACAACAGAAGCTGAGTACATCACTGCGTGTGATGCGGCTAAGGAAGATGTGTGGATGAAGAAGTTTATCACTGAGTTGGGAGTAGTGCCAAATATCCAGGACCCAGTTGATATATTCTGTGACAACAATGGGGCTGTTGCACAAGCTAAGGAGCCCCAGTCACACAAGAACACAAAGCACGTGCTCAGAAAGTTTCACCTCATACGAGAGATCGCGGAGAGAGGTGACATTGCATTACATAAAGTGGACACCGAGGATAATGTCGCAGATCCGTTGACCAAGGTGCTGGCTCAGCCCAAAGCACGAGGGTCATACTAGGTCTATAGGGATTAGGCCCATGCCTAGTTGGAACTAGTGCAAGTGGGAGATTGTTGGAAATGCCCTAGTCCTGAGGCATTGGTCCTTGCATTTGTATTATACATTTATTGGATTTATGTATTATACTCATTTGTGTTATTAATAAAGGCATCAATTCATTTATTATATTTATCTTGTGCAATGTATTAAATGAAGTATCCAATAGACATATCTATATCCATGATGACAAGTGTCATGCACTTGGCAGTAAGACCATGGATAGGGTAAACGATATGACCATGAATTGATCTGTAGTCTGTTCCAGTCATGGGAATGAATGGAACAAGAGACTATCATTAACCTGGTTGTATGGCGGTGTCTTACCGGTCATTGGACATGGAATGTCAACCAAGTTAATGGGTACATGCATAGGGGAATGGCACTGGATAGATCCACTAAACGAGTAATCCACATGGTATAGTATCACAAGTGATTTTCGTGTAGTACTTGTATGGATCCTTTGACCTGACCATATGATGGTGTTACATATGAGGTTGCATACTTAGGGGTATGCCTAAAGGGCCTGTAATAAGGTGCCAAGTATGGGTACTTTCGAGTATGTCACTTAGCATGGTAATGCTATAGATATGCAGAAGGGATTTGTCACTCAGTAGTCCACTGGGAAGATATCACCGGCCTCTTGATGAATGTAACTGATAAGAGTGCGGCCATACCCAAATAGGTGGGAACTTGTTTGTGAGCTTCAGTGCATTCGGGATCAAGTTAATGTCCGACACAAAAGAGGGTGATCAATCCATGCCTCTATGTTAGACACCGATATCAATGACATGGGATGTACAAGTTCAAACTACAGGGTTATGATAACAGTTAGACTGCCATCTGCATCTTGATTGGGGGCTGTAGCGGCTTGCTAGAGCCCAACTGCAGTCTGTGGGCCAAAGGCCCGCTGTCAACATAAAGATGGGCCCATGAGATCGTACACATAGAATGACTGAAAACAGACTTAAGGAATCACATGTATACTTGGAGTATACACTATGGAGAGAGAGGTGTATATATATTAATTATATTATAAAGATCAATTGGATTGATCCTAATAATAAAATTAATATATTCAATTGGCTCTTCATAATTAATTGGATTAATTATGAGATTATTTCCTAGGTGGAAATATTCATATGTATAGGTTTAAATATGATTTTATTTTGTGAAGATTTAATTTTAATTTGATGGATTAAATTAATTTGTCAAACTAATTTTAATTTAAATGTAAATAATATATTACTTGGTGTAATATATTAAACACATGGGTATATTAAAATTGGGCTTGAAATTAATTTAAACCAGAATAATTAAAATTAGATTGGGCCTAAATTAAAAGATGGAAGCCCGCACAGAATGAAAGGAGCCAAGCTAAGCCTGAATTCCCCTAGGGGAATTCAGGCTTAGCTTGGCGGGGAATTCGGCCACCGTAGGTATATAAACCTAGGGTTAAAAATTTCGGCCAACACTACACTAAGCCAAGAGATAGCCGAAATTCCTAGCCCCCTTCTCACCATAGTTTTGTTTTTCCAACGCTAGCACGTGTCGTGTTCGTTAGGCGTTCGTGTACGAAAACGAGGAGGGAATCTAATTTGATTTCTGCAGTCTTCATCCATCTCTTGAAAGAGATATTCCTGGTAAGATTTAATCTCTTTCTATTATAATTTTAAGTTTTACAATTTCCACTTCAATTGCTCCTGGGACTGGATTTGAGGAAATCATCGCGTTCTTCCGCTTTTATCGGGTGATTTCCGGTGAAAAATCCCAACATGGTCTACACGTCCGACTTTCACAATTTCACCCCAATGCTCGGTAGAATCGGGCGGCTCTGGTTTTTGAACTAGAGTCGGGCGGCACTATTGGTTAAACCAAGTTGCTCTATAAAGCAGAGCAACTTGGCTTGACAGAACGAAAATTGGCACAAAGATTTCAGAAGTCAGGCGGTGATGGATTGAGTGAAATGAGTGAGAGAGAGACTGATATAAAAGAAAGAAAAACGACAGAGGGAAAGAGGAAAAAAAGAGAGAAAGAATCCGAGAGAGAAACCCATAAACACTCTCATCAAAACCCTAAACCAATCTCCAAACATTGTTGACAAATCCTACAACCCTTACTCTTTGATTCGGGATCATTTCGGCTTGGTTTCAGATCATTTCAAACCATCATGGGATTCGGCCGGTTGAGTTCCCAGGACACATTTCAAAGCTCTCAATCCGTTTTTTGACGTTCAAAGCATCCAAACAACATCAAGGTAAACTCTGAGAGGCCTTAAAACCAGTTTGTATTGTGTTTTCTATGTGTTTTCTTCCATTTTGCAAAAATCCAAAAATTGGCCTACCCATCATAGCCGTACGACTGTGTTTGTGATGAACAGAGCCGGCCGGCTCTAACCCTAGAGCCGCCCGGCTCTGTTCCTCAGGGATAGATCCCCGATCTATCCCGTTCAGTCAAAACAGTCCGTTTTCCATTTCAAACATTCTGTTGCGATCATTTTCGGCCCAAATCCATCCGTATGTCATAATATTTTGGTTTTTGAATTATTGTACGTACGGATATTAGGGTTTTTGATGTTACCTGGGTTTAATTCCTGAGTTTCGGGGTTGTTTTATCCAAATCGGATCCATAGTTCAGCATTAGGGGACCCCCGAATCTTACCAAATCCCCGGGGAATATTGAAAACATACAAAATATTATTTTTCACAAATGTTTTTGGTGTGTTTATTGCATTTTGGACCCTAGATGGATGTTGAGTTTAGGAACCCACACGAATGGAACCCCGAGTTCTGAGATAACAGACCCACAAAAGCGGAAATTTGCATGGAACCAAGCCAAATGGTTTTCTAAAAATTGATTTACCAGCACAAAAATGACAGGGCGTTTCAAAACCGTTTTCCAGGTTTAACCGGTCTGACCGATCGGGTCGACCTGATTACCCCTAAATGCATGTTCCTGTTACCTAAATTCCCAATTCTGTCCCGTTGTGAGTCTTATCTGTGTTTATAATATAAATTGTGCTAACCATCTATTTTACAGCATTTATTTTTATTATTCTTATGTAATTAATAGATTATTTCGTGTATTCTAGGTGAATGTAATTTTTAGATTCTCGTGTACTTAGGCGATTGTAAATGTGAGGACGAGAGTTTTTAATATTTTATTCGATTGGGTTGTATAATCGGCCTTTATTACTTTTTTGTATATTTGTGGATGTATGCTTTATTTTCCGCAATTTATTTTCTGCCCTTCGCTTGAGCATCGGACTAATAAACTAAACAATTTGGGTAGAGAAAGATAATAACTTAAATAAATATGGCAATATAAATAATAAACGAATACAAGCTTGAGGCTAAGTAGGTAAGTTGCCCGAACCCTGAATCTCTGGATTAGGTACAGTAGTCTACGCTCGGTAGGGAGCTGTACCGGAATTTCCCGGATGAGCTAATCCGGGTGGCGACTCTGTCACTGATCTTGAAATTGAGTTTTCGAGGTCTTTAAGTAATAAAATGGGAAAACGTTTTCTACAAAATGGAATTTTAAAATAAACGAACGATTTTCCCTAAAGCAAGATAAACGAAAATCCATTTCTGCCAAAACATCACTCAAAATAGATCTCCCGGTTTCCTAAAAACCCCCCCAAGCTTCGCTTCGCCGCGCAACACTTCTTTCTAAAAAGGTCGTCCGCTCATAGCGGCTATAGCCTGAGAAACATAATTACAGTTTTGCCCTTTTGGGCTTCTAACTTGTAATTTTGCCTTTCCTTCCCATTCAAAACAGGTTTTTGGCGTGTTTACACTTTTGGACCTTAGATGAATGTCTAATTTAGGCCCACTCACGAACGGGGCCCTCGAGTCCCGGGATATCCGGCCCGCTAAAAGTTGGAAAATGCATGTAAAATGAGCTAAATGGTTTTCAAAATTGGTTTTTCATCCATAAAACCTACAGGGCGTTTCAAAAACCATTTTCCAGGTCTAACCAGGCCGACCGATCGGGTCGACCCGGTTACCCCCCCTTAAATACATGACCCCACTTCCTAAAATACCCTTATTTTGTCCTATAAGAGTCCTTGGTGTGTTTTATTTACTTGTGCTAACCGTATTTGGATGCAGCTTTTATTTTTCTTTATTTTTATTTTTGGATGTATTTTATAGATTAAATCGTGTATCTAGGCGATTGTACTTTTTAGATTTTCGTGTATCTAGGCGATTGTATGGTGAGGATGAGAGCTTTTTCTTTTTATGGGTTGTATAATTTGGCCTCTACTTTATTCTCCCGCACTTTTATTTTTTCTGCACTTTATTTTGGTATTTATATTTATGTCATGTGTATGAGCATTGATTAAAAATAAAGGAAGATAAAATGAGTAGAATTAAGTGGATGTTATATTATATTGTGAAATAATAATTGAAAATAAGTGAGGATTAGTAGATTTGTTGCCCGAACTCTGAATCTCGGAATTAGGTACTGCGTCTACACTTGATAGGGAGCTGTACCAGAATTTTCCAGATGAGCTGATCCGGGTGGTGACTCTGCATCTAATTTCGAAATTTAGGTTTCGAGATCTTTAAGTTCAAATTTGGATTTTCTAAAAACCGATTTTCCAAAATTCACACTTACAATTAAATTTTCTACAAAAGAGTTTTTCCAATAAAATAAAAGGCTTTCTTAAAAAAGATTAAAACCCGTTTTCAAAACCGCATTATCACACTTTAAAAAGAAAATTCCCGATTCCCGCTTCGCCGCGCGTTCTATAAAAAGGTCGTCCGCTCATAGTGGCAACTCTGCTGGGGATCAACAGTTTCTTTAAAAAGTTTTTCATAAAAACTTAAGGAACTTAGGCAACAATCGAAGTACATCCTCACTTGAAGTCAATTATTAATTCATAATCCGATATCTCATCCACAACCGCATAGCATGACATTTTCTCTTCTTTAATCCCTCCAACACATGATTAAGCCTAGTTTATCTCCAAAGGTGACCTACCTCTTCCGCTAGGATTGGAGGCACCTGAGGGGGTAAACCACTCATAGCATCGTATGTACCCCTTCGTTTGGACCCTTAAGTGGGGAGAAGTGAGGAGTATATTTTCGCTATGGGAACCTGTACGACCCTTGGTTTGACTCATACCCTTATGTAATGGCCTAGCAACTTCCCCTTAGGATTACTGTGAGCGGACCACCTTTTTATGGAACGCAAGGTGAAGCTGGAACCGGGGATTTTCTTTTTAAAGGTGTGATGATGTGGTTTGAAAACGGGGTCTTTAATCTTGTTTAAGAAAATCTTTCATTTTACTAGAAAAACCCTTTTGTGGAAAACTTAATTGTAAGTATGAATTTTGGAAAAATAGGTTTTTAGAAAATCCCAATTTGAATTTAATTATCTAGAAACCTAAATTTCAAAATTAGATACAAAGTCGCCACTCGGATCAGCTCATCCGGGAAATTCCAGTACAGCTCCCTACCAAGTGTAGAAGCGGTACCTAATTCAGAGATTCAGGGTTCGGGCAACAAATCTACTAATTCTCACTTATTTTCAATTATTATTTCATAATGCAATGTTGTATTCACTTAATTCTACTCATTTTATTTTCCTTTTTATTATTAACTAATGCTCATGCAAATGACATGAATATAAATACCAAAATAAAGTGTGGAAAAGTAAGAGTATGGGAAAAATAAATAGAGGTCAAATTATACAACCCATAAAAAGAAAAAGCTCTCATCCTCACCATTTCAACTGCCTATAATACATGATGATCTAAAAAATTACAATCGCCTAGATACACGATTTAATCTATAAAATACATCCAAAAATAAAAAAATAAAAATAAAAGCTGCATTCAAATACGGTTAGCACAAGTAAATAAAACACACCAAGGACTCATATAGGACCGAATGGGGGTATTTTAGGAAACGGGGTCATACATTTAGGGGGATAACCGGGTCGACCCAACTGGTCGGCCCGGTTAGAACTAGAAAACGGTTTTTTGAAACGCCCTGTAGGTTTTATGGATGAAAAAACAATTTTGAAAACCATTTGGCTCATTTTACATGCATTTCCCAACTTTTAGCGAGCCGGATATCCTGGGACCCGGGGGTTCCGTTCGTGAATGGGCCTAAATTAAACATTCATATAGGGTCCAAAAGAATGTAAACACGTCAAAATTTAGTTTTAAATAGGAAAAAAGATGTAAAATTACAAGTTTAGGGCCCAAAAGGGCAAAACTGTAATTCTACCTTCTGAACTACGGCCGTGCGGCTGTAATGCTCCAGAATGTGTTCCGGCCTTCTTTTCTCTTTTTTGAAAACCGTTTTGCAAATTTAGCGATTTCGAGTAATCTGGGATTTCTGGAAACACACTAATTTCAACCAAATGGATCCGAAATGGATCGAAATAAGTCCGAAAATCCTTAAAAACTCGAAATCGCCAAACTTGAAATCACATCCATCAATTAAAATAAGAAAACCAGGAATCTAAGCATACATGGATGTAATTGGACAAATAATAAACATGAAAAACACATTTAATTGGAAAACGGAAGTGTTATCGGTCGATTTGGGGCATTCAGAGCTTCTGCCCCTATAGATTACAGCCCCACGGCTGTACGTTACAGCTGAGCGGCTGTAATCATAGGTGGGGCGGCTGTAATCGTAATCACTTCCAAAATCGCAAAAAATTCCAAAACACCAACAAACAGAATCAAAACGAAAGAAAAAGGGGTTTTTAAGGCCTCTCAGAATGTACCTTGTCTATGTTCCAGTGTTTTGGACCACCAGGGACGAATCCAGATGCTGGGAATGCCTTGCAATCACAAACAACCTAAAAGCTTGTGCAATTTCTGAAGCCCGAATGGAACCCCAAACGAGATTGAATAAGGGATTATGGTCTAAGAATGTCCCTAGAAGACTAGTTATGATGATTTAAATAGATTTTAGTTAAGGTTTCTTTGATTATTTAGGATTAAAACACTCAATTTTAATCTTTTCTCTAAAAAAAACCTAAGTGTGTCTGTGTTTTCTCTCAATTCTCTCAATTCTCTCAATTCTCTATTTTTTGTCTGCTGTGTTAAACCTTAATCCGGTTACAATCTTTTTATATCTCTTATTTAGGTTAAAAATCTGAATTAAATGCTGATTTGTTGCAAAAAAGGAAATATGATGATTACAACCACGCGGCTGTAATGGACTATAGCCGCGCAACTGTAGTACAACTGCATAGCTGTAGCACTACATGTTAGAGATTGTGCCCTAAGCCAATGTTGGATTATGTAAACAATCTTCTTAAGTCATTAATAAAGACTTATTTTATCATATATATTTGTATGTTAGTATTTATGATAATGTATCCATGAATTAATTGTGTAATTCTAAATTTCCCTAGTCGATTGTTATTATGGGAATAATAACAAACTAAGACTAGTGTGAGTGATAATGGATATTCATAAGATGAATATAGTGTATACAGATACAGATTATACTCACGGGCAATATGTTAGAGAACATGTTGCTGGAGACCCACTATGAGATCAAGTTCATGGTCACGTGTCACAACTGATCTTGATTATAGTAGTGTCATCAGCTGATTCCTTTGACCTGAGGTCACCATGGATTGCGGGATGAATTCATGTTGTGCTTTGACGCAGTCAAACGCTGCTTGTAACAGAGTAGTTATAAAGGCTGTGGTTGGGTACAATATGACTCATGCTTTGGGATGTGAGTGACAGATATGGGATTTTGTCCCTCTCTAACAAGAGAGCGATATCACTGGGCCCCTCGATAAGTAAGACTGTTAAATGCATGGCCATGCTCAAATAATTGATAAGAGTATCAATTAATTTGTCTAAACAGTTTACTTTGAGATCGAGAAAGCATATGATTAATTATATAAGATTGACAAGTGTACCATGTCTTATGATTAATCATGATATCAAAGAGACAAAAGGGAATATGACATTCTATAAATAGGTATTGGATCATTCCAATCATATTAATTGGGTAGTCGTAATGGCTTGCTAGAGTCCGCTTGTGACCTATAAGGACATTATGGTAATTTCCTTATTGCCAATTAATATGATCCTATGGGGTCACACACAAGAGCAAAATGAAGTTCATCTTAACGGGTATAAATTATTATGAGATAATAATTTATGAATGAGGAAGAGAATAAATATATATATAGTGATATATATTTATGCATGTGTATATAAATATTAATGTGATTAGTGTTGCATAAAGTATGCTACATGTTATAATTAAATTATATAGAGATATAATTAATTATAACATTATATATACATATGTGTATTATGGAAAATTGATTTGATGTTAATTGAGAATTAACATTAAATTGTGGGGGTTAATTTATAATTATAACTAATAGGTGTATTAGGTTATAATTATAATTAACTATTTTAGGGTTTTTATTTAAGGAAATAAAAACTAACCTAAAAACCTAATTTATATATACACAAAATGAGAAAGCAGATTTCGGTCAGCCCCTTCTAAGCAGCCAGCCGACTTTTGCCTTGCTCTTCTTCGAAGTTTTCGAAACTTTGGTCTCTCTCTCTCGTTCGAAGAATAGTTCTTCAAATCCGGCGCTAGCACGCGGTGGACGTATTGCTCCGTGTGGATCAACCGTAGAGGGAAGCTATTTTGGTTCCTGCTTGATTCAATCTTCAAAGAATTAAGGTAATTCTTTAACCCTCCTTCCGATTCAATGCAATGTACATGGGTCCTTGGTGGGGATTAATCTTTTATTTCCGCTGCGCATTTTGTTTTGTGCGATTAATTCCCAACAGTGGTATCAGAGCCACTTGTGCATTGATTGAATTGGATTTGTTATTTTGATTAGATCAAAATTGCATGTTAGGGTTATATGTTTTTGATTTAGGGTTCTTTGTTATTGTGAATAACGTTTGGAATTGATTTGGGAATTGTTGTTTTGAACAAATTGACGCAGAATTGTTTTTCAGTGCAGAACACGCCGGCGTGCAGGCACTGCACGCCGTGCAAACGTGTGTTGCACGCCGTGTACTGGTTTTGCACGGCGTGTAGTCGGAAATCGTTTTCGTAAGCTGAGAATCAGTGCATAACTCGCCGGCGTGCAAGTGTTGCACGCCGTGCATATGTGTGTTGCATGCCGTGTACTGGTTTTGCATGGCGTGCAACCAGAAATTTCTCATGTGCGCTGAGTAACAGCGAGGAACACGGCCGCGTGCAAGTGTTGCACGCCGTGCAAACCGGTTTTGCACGCCGTGTTCCCTTAGTGCTGCAATGTAGAAATTGTCTTCTATACCTTTTCTTCTCAAATCAATTTCTTTTAAATACAATAAGATTGTGTTTAGTTTTTGAACCCTAAATCTTGTAGATGTAAAATTATTGTGATAATTTTATGCATGGTGTTGTGGTATGGTTTTGGACCCTGTGGATGTTTTTGTTTTCCTTTGTTTTTGGTGGATGTAAAGTTTTATAAATACGGCCTGCGAGTCGTTTGTATTTATGTAATCTTATTTTCTAGATAAATTGTATAGGATGCAATTTATTGTTTGTAAATCTTATTTTACTAGAAAATTGTATAGGATACAATTTTGTTAAATATGTAAATCCATGAGATGATGCCAAGGAACAAAGATGTGAAGATGGATCCAAGGGGTGCGGCTGTGCTGTGACCATGCGATGGTTGCAACCACCTAGGAAATGACCTGTTGATTTTCATATTGGCCTATGAAAATCAATGTAGATAAAACCATACCATAACACGGTTTTTCGAGTCTATTGCATGTTTTATATTTTGATGCCATGTGATGCCATGCCTAGTATGAAATATGCATGCTAGATGAATGTATGACATTGGATGCCATGCTAGGATTAATGTTAACTTGGAAAGTTTAATATTAATGCCATGTTTTGTATATGATAAAATTTTAATCACGGGATTTATAAACCCTAAATAAACTTATGAAGTTTATATTTTTGCCACCCAATTACGTATAACACTTGTCAAGTACTATGTTCGCATCATGGTATACCGCCAGGGCGGGTACGCATGTTGTGACCTTAGCGAAGCAATAATATGAGAAAAGGTGATTCTCATTGTGTTGTAATTGGTTTAACTAAAGGGTTAATCAAAAAGGTGTTTGAGCCCGAGGCAAGGATGAGATGAGTAACATACAAATTAAATATGATATATGATATCATGCATCTCATAAATTAAAAGAGTTACATAATGATGTAATTGACATGGTGATGTCTACCGAAATTATATTTAATCATAGGGACATGCCAAAGCAGTGCTATGGTTAAGTATGGATTTTGGGTCTTTTACCCACTTAAATATTTTAAAGGGTTTTATAATTTTAGTGGGAGCTATATTCTCTTATGTAATTAACTTTGCATATATTTTCTGTTGTAGATAAATGGCCAACACAAGCAATCCCGGTTCTATTCGATCTATCCTTGAGAAGGATAAACTGAATGGAACAAATTACCTAGACTGCTATCGCAACTTGAGAATTGTTCTCAAGCAAGAGCGAAAGCTATATGTTCTGGATGGGCCTTTGCCCGCTAACCCTCCACCCACCACAGCTTCAAGAGCTGAAAGGGATGCTTTCCACAAGCATCAAAATGATCAGATTGATGTACAGTGCCTGATGCTCGCATCAATGATTCCGGAACTTCAGAAGGATCTGGAAACATTTGAGGCATATGAGATGTCTCAAGAGCTTAAGGAAATGTTCCAAAAGCAAGCGAGAAGGGAAAGGTATGAGACCTTGAGATCTTTGGTTGGGTGCAAGATGACCGAAGGGAGTTCGGTTAGTGCCCATGTTCTGAAGATGAAAGGGTACATTGATCAGTTGGAGAGGCTTGGTTCGCCACTCAGACCTGAGTTGGCAACGGATTTGATCCTTAATTCTCTTCCCGAGAGTTACTCCCATTTTGTCATGAATTATCACATGAATGATATGGACAAAACGGTCAGCGAACTGCATGGGATGCTGAAAAACGCTGAAGTAACTATAAAAGAGAAGCCAAGCTCCAAAGGGATCCATATGGTGCAAAAGGGTAGGATCCAGAAGAAGAGGGGTAAAGCAAACAAACCCAAAGAGTTTGGGAAGGATGCAAAGAAGCCCAAAGCTGTTACCAAGGCAAAGCCTCCAAAGGAAGGCGCATGCCATTTCTGCAATCAGCCTGGTCATTGGCGCAGAAATTGCAAGCTTTATTTGGAGGACTTGAGGAAGAAGAGAGGCGGTGAGACCGCTAATCAAGGTATTCATGTTATTGAAATACTTCATTCTACTTCTGTCTCTACTTCGTGGGTATTAGATACCGGTTGTGGTTCTCACATTTGTATGAATGTGCAGGGACTTAGAGGAAGTAGAAAGCTCAAGAAGGGCGAGGTAGAATTCCATGTGGCGAATGGAGCTAGAGTTGCTGCTTATGAAGTCGGTCGCTACGAGCTCAAGTTGCCAAGTGGACTTGTTCTCCTTTTGAATAATTGTTATTTTGTTCCTAATTTGTCTAGGAACATCATTTCTATTTCATGTTTGGACAAGGGAGGATTTAAATGTGTTATTGAGAATAATCACTTATTGCTTTTCAATAAAGACTTGTTTTATGCAAATGCGGATTTACATGATGGTCTTTATTTGTTGAACCTTAGTGAAGGTTATGATGAGCATGTATATAACATAAATACCAAAAGGATAAGAACAAATATTATGAATCCTACTTATCTCTGGCACTGTCGTCTAGGACACATTAATGAGAAACGCATTTCAAAACTCCATAAAGATGGAATTTTGGGTCTAGATGTTTTTGAAACATATGACACTTGCGAGTCTTGTTTAATGGGTAAGATGACCAAGAGTCCTTTTACTGGTCACAGTGAAAGGGCTAGTGACTTATTAGAACTCATACATACAGATGTATGTGGGCCTATGAGCACAACTGCTAGAGGTGGTTTTCAATACTTCATTACGTTCACTGATGACTTCAGTAGATATGGTTATCTATATCTAATGAAGCATAAGTCGGAATCCTTTGAAATGTTCAAAGCCTTCCAAAATGAAGTACAAAACCAACTTGGCAAGACAATTAAAGCACTTAGATCTGATCGAGGTGGTGAATATTTGAGCCAAGAGTTCGACGATCATCTTAGAAATTGTGGGATTGTCTCACAATTAACTCCTCCTGGTACACCACAGTGGAATGGTGTGTCTGAGAGGAGGAACCGAACTTTATTGGATATGGTTCGGTCTATGATGAGTCAAACAAATCTTCCTCTATCCTTTTGGGGATATGCACTTGAAACAGCGGCATTCACACTGAACCGAGTTCCATCAAAAGCAGTTGAAAAGACACCATATGAGATATGGATTGGTAAGAAACCAAATTTGTCTTTTCTCAAGATTTGGGGATGCGAAGCCTATGTGAAATATTTGATTTCAGATAAGTTATCACCAAAATCTGTGAAATGCAATTTTGTTGGTTATCCAAAAGAAACTAAAGGTTATTTCTTTTACAATCCTAGTGAAAACAAAGTGTTTGTTGCTAAGGGTGGTACATTCCTGGAAAAAGAGTTTATTTCCAAAGGAATCAGTGGGAGTAAAGTACACCTACAAGAAAATATGGATAACCAAGTTGAAAGTGAGTTTCAAATGGAACAACCTGATTCATAAGAAGTTGTTGAGTCAGAACCAGTAACACAAGTCCAACGTAGATCAAGTAGAGTTCGTCATGAGCCCGAGAGACTCGTCACGAATGAAAATGATCTGATTCTGTTAGAAGAGAATGAACCTTCCACGTACATGGAAGCTGTCTCTAATTCAGAATCTGAAAAATGGCTTGATGCTATGAAGTCAGAAATTCAATCCATGGACGACAACAAAGTATGGACTTTGGTTGATCTCCCAAAGGGTGCTAAAGCAATAGGGCACAAATGGGTTTTCAAGCTGAAAACGGACATGGATGGGAATATTCAGACTTATAAAGCAAGGTTAGTGGCAAAAGGTTACCGACAAATTCATGGTATAGACTATGACGAAACCTTTTCTCCAGTAGCTATGATCAAGTCCATCAGAATTCTTGTTGCCATAGCAGCATATTATGACTATGAGATATGGCAAATGGATGTCAAAACAGCTTTCCTAAATGGAAACCTTGTTGAGGATGTGTACATGACACAGCCTGAAGGTTTTGTCGATCCAAAGAATCCTGATAAAGTATGCAAGCTTCAAAAGGCCATTTATGGTTTGAAGCAAGCATCAAGAAGTTGGAATCATTGTTTTGATGAATCGGTCAAAAAGTTTGGCTTCATCAAAAATGAAGATGAGCCTTGTGTGTACAAGAAGTTCAGTGGGAGTAATATAATTTTCCTAGTTCTATATGTCGATGACATATTGTTAATAGGAAATCACATTCCTACCTTGCAAGAAATAAAATCTTGGCTAGGAAAGTGTTTTTCTATGAAAGACTTGGGTGAGGCAGCCTATATTCTTGGAATAAAGATCTATAGAGATAGATCTAAGAGATTGATAGGCCTGAGCCAGAGTACATACATTGATAAGATACTGAAAAGGTTCAGTATGGATCAATCTAAGAAAGGAAATGTTCCTATTGGGCAAGGGATAAAGCTTAGTCGTAAGCAATGTCCTATGACAGTTGAAGAACGTCAACGCATGGATAAGATTCCTTATGCATCAGCTATAGGATCTATCATGTATGCCATGGTATGTACTCGGCCAGATGTCTCTTTTGCTTTGAGCATGACAAGTAGATATCAGTCTGATCCAGGTGATAGTCATTGGACTGCTGTCAAGAGTATTCTTAAGTACTTGAGAAGAACTAAAGATACATTCTTGATATATGGAGGCTCGGACGAAGATCTTGTTGTAAATGGTTACAGGGATGCAAGTTTCCAAACTGATCAAGATCAGATGCAGTCACAGTCTGGGTATGTGTTCATTCTGAATGGAGGTGCGATAAGTTGGAAGAGTTCTAAGCAAAGCACGATAGCTGCATCTACAACAGAAGCTGAGTATATTGCTGCATCAGATGCAGCCCAAGAGGCTGTTTGGATCAAGAAGTTCATCAAAGAACTTGGTGTCGTTCCTAGCATAGTGAATCCTGTGAGCCTCTTGTGTGACAATAATGGGGCAATATCACTTGCTAAGGAACCTAGTGTGTCACAGAAATCCAAACATATACTTCGGCGGTTTCACTACATAAGAGAAGTCATCTCAAGAGGAGATGTGAAGATATGCAAAGTTGCGTCTGAAGACAATGTTGCTGATCCACTAACAAAAGCTCTTTCACAAGCTGTACATGATGGTCATGCTAGGTCCATGGGTATTAGATACATTTGAGATTGGACTTAGGGCAAGTGGGAGATTGTTAGAGATTGTGCCCTAAGCCAATGTTGGATTATGTAAACAATCTTCTTAAGTCATTAATAAAGACTTATTTTATCATATATATTTGTATGTTAGTATTTATGATAATGTATCCATGAATTAATTGTGTAATTCTAAATTTCCCTAGTCGATTGTTATTATGGGAATAATAACAAACTAAGACTAGTGTGAGTGATAATGGATATTCATAAGATGAATATAGTGTATACAGATACAGATTATACTCACGGGCAATATGTTAGAGAACATGTTGCTGGAGACCCACTATGAGATCAAGTTCATGGTCACGTGTCACAACTGATCTTGATTATAGTAGTGTCATCAGCTGATTCCTTTGACCTGAGGTCACCATGGATTCCGGGATGAATTCATGTTGTGCTTTGACGCAGTCAAACGCTGCTTGTAACAGAGTAGTTATAAAGGCTGTGGTTGGGTACAATATGACTCATGCTTTGGGATGTGAGTGACAGATATGGGATTTTGTCCCCCTCTAACAAGAGAGCGATATCACTGGGCCCCTCGATAAGTAAGACTGTTAAATGCATGGCCATGCTCAAATAATTGATAAGAGTATCAATTAATTTGTCTAAACAGTTTACTTTGAGATCGAGAAAGCATATGATTAATTATATAAGATTGACAAGTGTACCATGTCTTATGATTAATCATGATATCAAAGAGACAAAAGGGAATATGACATTCTATAAATAGGTATTGGATCATTCCAATCATATTAATTGGGTAGTCGTAATGGCTTGCTAGAGTCCGCTTGTGACCTATAAGGACATTATGGTAATTTCCTTATTGCCAATTAATATGATCCTATGGGGTCACACACAAGAGCAAAATGAAGTTCATCTTAACGGGTATAAATTATTATGAGATAATAATTTATGAATGAGGAAGAGAATAAATATATATATAGTGATATATATTTATGCATGTGTATATAAATATTAATGTGATTAGTGTTGCATAAAGTATGCTACATGTTATAATTAAATTATATAGAGATATAATTAATTATAACATTATATATACATATGTGTATTATGGAAAATTGATTTGATGTTAATTGAGAATTAACATTAAATTGTGGGGGTTAATTTATAATTATAACTAATAGGTGTATTAGGTTATAATTATAATTAACTATTTTAGGGTTTTTATTTAAGGAAATAAAAACTAACCTAAAAACCTAATTTATATATACACAAAATGAGAAAGCAGATTTCGGTCAGCCCCTTCTAAGCAGCCAGCCGACTTTTGCCTTGCTCTTCTTCGAAGTTTTCGAAACTTTGGTCTCTCTCTCTCGTTCGAAGAATAGTTCTTCAAATCCGGCGCTAGCACGCGGTGGACGTATTGTTCCGTGTGGATCAACCGTAGAGGGAAGCTATTTTGGTTCCTGCTTGATTCAATCTTCAAAGAATTAAGGTAATTCTTTAACCCTCCTTCCGATTCAATGCAATGTACATGGGTCCTTGGTGGGGATTAATCTTTTATTTCCGCTGCGCATTTTGTTTTGTGCGATTAATTCCCAACACTACAGCCGAACGGCTGTAGTGTCCAGATTAGCCTATTTTGCTTATTTTTTGTTCTTTTCTTAGGTTTTCTTAAATACTCACTCGAATTCCTTTGTGGTTCCATACCAAGACTTATCACACACCTTCATGTCACCCGAGACATTTTTGAATCCGCTTCACGTTTATCCGTGAAAAAGGTAATAATGGCTTTCATCACCGAGGTCGGGAAAAAACCCGTGCTCATAATTACCAAAACATATATTTGAAAATGGACATTGAGAGTACGCCTTTGGTATTCCAGGTTGATACCAAAGAGACCCAACACCTAGGAAGAATACCAGACTAATCGAATGGAGGAATAAGGTTGGAAGGGTGAGCATATTGTTGCATGTGCTAATGTTTGTGTTGGGATTCGTCCTTGGAAAAATAACATGGCGCAGCGGAAAATACACCGTTTAAAATTTCCTAGCATCCACCTATCGTATCCAATTACCATTGATTAGAATAAAATCAAATAAGAATCAAGAGAGATTAACTCACCGGATTCGTCTCCTCTGGAGACTGCTGCAGAATCGTTTCTTGAAACTGAGATCTCCAAAGTCCGGTGCACGACCAACTATTGAGTGGGAACCGGTGCTAGCCGAAGACGCGAAGGAATGGAGGATTAATGCTGGATTTTTGGCTGATTTGGGGCTGCTCTTGGTGGCTGAAATTTCTAGCAATTAATTAGAGTTGAATTAGGTTTTTCCTCCTTAAGTGTGCCCTTATATAGACACCTTGTCTAATTGGGTTTTAATTAGGTTAATTAATCCCAAGCCCACTAGGATTATAATTACATAAATAAACTTTAATTAAAAAGTATATACTATGTAATTTAATTCCATTTGGCTAAATTTAATTACCCCTAAATAAAATTAAATCACACTTAAGTAAATACAATACATGTATTTAATTTTCCTACTAAGGAAAATTATTTAATTAATTGTTTACTTTATGTAATTCAATTAATTGATAAATTAATTAATTACATTATGTAAACTTATTAATTAAATTAAATTCAACCCAATGTCAATTAATTACCTTGAGACCAAATGTCAACTAATTAATTAACGCATTCCTTCCAATGTACATTACATGTACAATATCTATAAGTTCCAGCTCAGTTGATCTATGTGCACGATCCTATGGGTCTGTCTGTATGTTGGCAGTAGGCCCAAGGCCCACAGACTGTAAGGGGGTTCTAACAAACCATTATAGCCCCCAATTAAGACAGAATGCAGCAGTCTTTAGAAGACACTCACCCGGTAGTAATCTCATAGTGTCCTTTGCCTAACGATATCAATATGAATAAACAAGAGGCATGGTGTCTGTTATACTCTTCTGTTGTTTATTATATTTCTTGATCTTGAGTTGACTGATTAATCAAATAAGCAACCAACTTATTTGGGTATGGCCATACACTTATCAGTCCCACTCATTAAGTGGCCAATGATATTATCTCGGTGTTACCCGAGTGGCAATTCCATCACTTCATCATTAATATCAACATGTTCACTGGTCCACCCAATCATACCCGTATTTAGCATCCTTTTACAGACCTGTTAGGCGTATGTCAAAGTGAACCTGATTCCATATTGATATTATAATAAAATCTGGTCTGAGGACAGAAGAGACCTACTCAAGAAAGACCTATGACATGACAACCATGTGGCTTTCTTGTGTGGATCGATCCAGTCCCATGTCAATGACATGTACCTATATTCATGACTGACTATACAAGTACTATGTCTAGTTAAGAACTACCATACAGTCATGACTATACAAGTCTGTGGTTCTATTCGTTCCCATGATCAGAACAGACCTGGGATAGGTTTTATGATTATCAGTCAATGGATACTCTACTCATATTATAGCACAAGATATAAATGAAATAGATTAATTGCCTTTATTAATGTGACACAAATAATTTATTCATACATGATTCTTAATGTATAATAAAAAATGCAAGAATCCAATGCCCTAAGAACTAGGGTACACCAACAATTTGTTCTATGGTGATTTCATTTTTGACCTTTACATGCAACATAAAACACGCATCATCCATGTGCCATTTTCTAACCACATCTTTATGCAGCCATACGCAAGCATCATCATACGTGTGGTATTATACAAACCATGTTTTCTTGCAGCCATGACATCTTACTAGTGTGTCATATACATCATGTGTGCTTACATTTCATAAAGCATACATGACATCATCTCATGTGTCATGCATCCTAACCACGTTTTTGTGCAGCCATTTGCATTCTGTATGACATGGGCATTCACATCATCTCATCCCATCTAAAATGAAGATGTTCTAAGTATGCCCCTCACGACATTTCATCTCATGACATATCGGGAGTCCACAAGATTACCCGTGTTCGCCTGTGCACCGGATTGCACTTGGCCATTTCATTACATCATTGCACCATTAGGGGACCATAACGGTCTTAGGCTCGTGTTCGTGTGGTGGACCACACAATACCATTACATGACATCATGTCCATTCATCATGGTGTCATGGCGACACTAACATCTTGCTTGTGTGTCACGATCCACATCGGATTGTTTCATAACATTGATGACCCATTTGAGGTAATCCGCGAGTGCCAAACTAGAATTAATATTAGCACATTTCATAACATGCCTAAATCATGCAAGGTGTTCCATGAACGCTGAAATGCTGTCCGTGTCTCGAGCTACGCACGGCTTATTTGTGACATCACTTCATCTAAGATGCCATAAAGCATTGAACCTTTATCTATGGAACGGCTCCCATATAACCATCGCATACCATTTCAACGACCTACAAAGCGTCGAACCACTATCCATGTGTTGGTAAGCATGTGACCATTTCATGACATACGTGAGGTGCCCCGAAGGCACCTAATTTCTGTCCGTGTATTGGTCCGCACGCGACATTTTTGCATTGTCTTTTGCATGACATGGGGTATGCTTGGAGCATCCAAAACAAAAAGAAAGAAAATACAAAACTCATTTTCATCATCATTCGCATCCAAAAAGCATCATCTGATCATGAACATAAACACACCATACATGCCATTTAGGGTGTCGAGTCTAGTTCCATGACATCCATCCGCGACTCTAACCTTATGTTGAATGTGCAATTTCGAGATGAACCTCAAAGTGGCTAGTTCGTTGTTGGGATTCGTCATTGGAAAAATAACGTGGCGCAGCGAAAAATACACCGTTTAAAATTTCCTAGAATCCACCTATCGTGTCCAATTACCATTGATTAGAATAAAATCAAATAAGAATCAAGAGAGATTAACTCACCGGATTCGTCTCCTCTAGAGACTGCTGCAGAATCGTTTCTTGAAACTGTGATCTCCAAAGTCCGGTGCACGACCAACTATTGAGTGGGAACCGGTGCTAGCCGAAGACGCGAAGGAATGGAGGTTTAATGCTGGGATTTTCGGCTGTTTTGGGGCTACACTTGGTGGCTGAAATTTCCAGCAATTAATTAGAGTTGAATTAGGTTTTTCTTCCTTAAGTGTGCCCTTATATAGACACCTTGTCTAGTTGGGTTTTAATTAGGTTAATTAAACCCAAGCTCACTAAGATTATAATTACATAAATAAACTTTAATTAAAAAGTATATACTATGTAATTTAATTCCATTTGGCTAAATTTAATTACCCCTAAATAAAATTAAATCACACTTAAGTTAATACAATACATGTATTTAATTTTCCTACTTAGGAAAATTATTTAATTAATTGCTTACTTTATGTAATTCAATTAATTGATAAATTAATTAATTACATTATGTAAACTTATTAATTAAATTAAATTCAACCCAATGTCAATTAATTACCTTGACACCGAATGTCAACTAATTAATTAGCGCATTCCTTCCAATGTATATTACATGTACAATTTTTATAAGTTCCAGCTCAGTTGATCTATGTGCACGATCCTATGGGTCTGTCTTTATGTTGGCAGTAGGCCCAAGCCCACAGACTGTAAATGGGTTCTACCAAACCATTACAGCCCCCAATTAAGACAGAGATGCAGCAGTCTTTAGAAGACACTCACCCGGTAGTAATCTCATAGTGTCCTTTGCCTAACGATATCGATATGAATAAACAAGAGGCATGGTGTCTATCATCCTCTTCTATTGTTTATTATATTTCTTGATCTTGAGTTGACTGATTAATCGAATAAGCAACCAACTTATTTGGGTATGGCCATACACTTATCAGTCCCACTCATCAAGTGGCCAATCATATCATCTCGGTGTCACCCGAGTGGGAATTCCATCACTTCATCATCAATATCAACATGTTCACCGGTCCACCCAATCATACCCGTATTTAGCATCCTTTTACAGACCTGTTAGGCATATGTCAAAGTGAACTGGATTCCATATTGATATTATAATAAAATCTGGTCTGAGGACAAAAGAGACCTACTCAAGAAAGGCCTATGACATGACAACCATGTGGCTTTCTTGTGCGGATCGATCCAGTCCCATGTCAATGACGTGTACCTATATTCATGACTGACTATACAAGTACTATGGCTAGTTAAGAACTACCATACAGTCATCGAATATACAAGTCTGTGGTTCTATTCGTTCCCACGATTAGAACAGACCTGGGATAGGTTTTATGATTATCAATCAATGGATACTCTACTCATATTATAGCACAAGATATAAATGAAATAGATTAATTGCCTTTATTAATGTGACACAAATAATGTATTCATACATGACTCTTAATGTATAATACAAAATACAAGAATCCAATGCCCTAAGAACTAGGGCACACCAACAATCTCCCACTTGCACTAGTTCTAAGTGGGCATTGCCCTAATTCCTATAGATCTGGTATGACCGTCGTGCTGTGTCTGCAACAGCGCTTTGGTCAATGGATCAGCGACATTATTCTTGGTATATGTCACCTATGTTCATGATCTCCCGAATGAGGTGAAACTTTCTGAGTACATGTTTGGATCTCTTGTGTGACCGGGGCACCTTAGCTTGTGCGATGGCCCTGTTGTTGTCACAAAAACATCAACTGGGTCTAGGATAGTGGGCACTACTCCCAACTCAGTTATGACTTTCTTGATCCAAACGGCTTCCTTTGAGCTTCACACGCAGCTATGTACTCAGCTTCCATTGTAGAGTCAGCAATGGTGGTCTGCTTTGAGGACCTCCAACTAATGGCACCGCCATTCAGGAGAAAAACATAACCAGACTGTGACTGGTTCTCATCCTCATTGGTCTCAAAGCTTGCATCAGTGTAACCTGACACTACCAGCTCATCTTGACCTATATACACTAAGAAAGCATCCTTAGTCCGGTTAAGGTACTTCAAGATTGCCTTGACTGCCATCCAATGTTCCTCACCGGGGTCCGACTGGTACTGGCTAGCCATACTTAGTGCAAACACGATATCAGGCCTAGTACATAACATGGAGTACATGATAGATCCAATAGCAGATGCATAAGGTATCTTTTCCATGTTCTCCCGGTCCTTCTTTGTTTTAGGACCATCTTTCTTACTCAGCTTCAACCCATGGCGCATAGGCAAGAATCCTTTCTTTGCCTTGTCCATGCTGAATCCTTTTAGAACCTTGTCAATGTATGTGGCCTGACTTAGGCCTAGAAGCCGATTGGATCTATCTCTGTAGATCCTGATCCCTAAGATCATCTCAGCTTCGCCTAAGTCCTTCATTGCGAAGCACCTACTCAACCACTGCTTAACCCCTTGCAGTGTTGGTATGTCACTTCCAATGATAATGATGTCGTCAACATACAGTACTAGGATGGTGGAAACGCTCCCACTAACCATCTTATACACACAGGGCCTTTAACTTGAAACACCACTTGCAACCTATCACCTTAGCACCCAGAAGTGGATCCACCAAGTTCTATACTTGGTTATCGTGCATAGATTGCATCTCAGCCTCTATGGCTTTGCTCCATTGATCTGAGTGTGGGCTTTCAACAGCCTCCTGATAGGTCTTGGGCTCCTCTTGGTCAACGACCATAAGGTCCCCATCATCAGTCACGAGAAAGCCGTACCTCTCTGGCTGATGACATGTCCTACCAGACCTTCTAAGGTCCTGTGCAACCATTTCTGGTTCCTCAATTTCTTGAGTAGTCAGATTGGTTCCCGAAGCATCCTCAGCAGTAGCTGCAGGAGTTTGTGAGTCTTGAACTTCTGAAAGTTCAACATTACTCCCACTGTCTCTCTTGGAAAGGAATTACTTCTCCGAGAAGACTGCATTTCTGGCTATGAAAACTTTGTTTTCGGCTGGATCGTAAAAGTAATAACCCTTAGTTTCCTTAGGGTAACCCACAAACTGGCACTTGACAGATTTGGACTCGAGTTTGCCACTTGTCAATTTCTTAACATGTGCATCACAGCCCCAAATCTTCAAGAAGGAAACATTGGGCTTTCCGCTTTTCCATAATTCATATGGTGTTCCCTCAACTGCCTTGCTTGGTGTATTGTTAAGAATGTAAGCAGCTATCTCTAAAGCATATCCCCAAACGGAGACAGGGAGTGTAGCATGACTCATCATCAAGAAGACCATGTCAAGAAAGGTCCTATTCCTCCTTTCTAACACTCCATTCCACTGGGGTGTACCAGGAGGAGTGAGTTGGGATACAATCCCACACTCTCTCAAAACGAGTCAAACTCTTGGCTCAAATATTCACCCCCTCGGTCAGACTGAAGTGCTTTTATTTTCTTGCCAAGTTGGTTTTCTACTTCATTCTTAAAGCCCTTGAACCTTTGGAGAGTCTCAGACTTATGCTTCATCAGATACACGTAACCGTATCTGCTGAAGTCATCCGTGAAGGTGACGAAGTACAGAAAACTAGATCTAGCACTAGTGCTCATTGGGCCACATACATCGGAATGTACCAGCTCCAATAGCTCTGAGGCCCTTTCAGCAGTCTTGCTAAAAGGTGCCTTTGTCATCTTGCCTCTCAAACAAGATTCACATGTGTCATAAGGCTGGATGTCAAATGACTCTAGCACTCCACTAGAGTGAAGCCTAGCTATGCGCTTCTCATTTATATGGCCAAGTCGACAATGCCAGATGTAAGTAGGATTAATTTCATTTTGTTTAATCCTTTTAGTATTTATGTTATAGATTGAACTTTCACGTTTTAGATCAAGGATATATAAGCCATTTTCAAGAAATGATGTTCCATAAATAATATTGCCACATTGCATAGAAATTCTACCATGTCCAATATTAAATACAAAACCAGAAATATCCAACAAAGAAACAGAAATAATATTCCTGCGCATCGTAGGTACAAAATAACAGTTTCTTAGTTCCAAAACAAGTCCACTAGGCATCTCCAAGAAATAATCTCTGATCTCTATGGCATGAACCCGAGCACCATTTCCGACTCGAAGATCTACTTCTCTAGATCCTAATAATCTCCCATTTCTTAGACCCTGCACATTTGAACAAATGTGAGATCCACATCCAGTGTCCAAGACCCAAGATGTAGAAATAGCCAGATTAATCTCAACAACATAAATACCTGAAGCAGCAGTTTTGCCCTTCAGTTGCTCCCTTAGCTTTGGACATGAGCTCTTCCAGTGCCCCTTCTCATGACACTCATGGCAAACATCGTCAGGAGAAGCAACCCTTGCTTTAGGTTGGGCCACCACCTTTTTGCCCTTAGCCTTGGCCTTTCGGGCCATAGCCTTGGCCTTAGATTTGGCCTTTCCCTTAGCAATGGGTGTATTGCCCTTGTTCACCAGCAATACTTCAGGAGTCTTCTTAAGAGACTTCTCAGCAAGCTTGAGCATGCCATGCAGCTCAACAACCGATTTATCCAACCCTTGCATATGGTAATTCATGATAAACTGGTTGTAAGACTCAGGAAGTGACCCGAGAATAATGTCTGTTGCCAAGTCCTGCGGAACTGGCAAGCCGAGATGGGCAAGTGTATCAATATACCCCTTCAACTTTAGCACATGAGTGCTAACAGAAGTCCCAGCTGCCATCACAGTTGTGCAAAGTACCTTAGTTGTCAGGTAACGTTTCTGATGAGCCTGATCTTGGAACATCTTTTTAAGCTAATCCATCATCTCATAAGCATGCTCATCCATGAACTGCTTCTGAAGATTAGAAGCCATGGTACCCAGCATGAGGCACGAGACATCTCGGTCATCCCTCACGTGCCGGTCATACTACTCCACCATCGCTGTGGTGATGCCTCGACCTACGGGAGGGCCAGCTGGTAAAGGAGCATTCAGTACATTCTCCTTAGACTCTTGTCTAAGAACTCTTTGTAAGTTCCTAGCCCAGTCCAGGAAGTTAGTCCCCAAAAGCTTCTCCTTCTCCAAGAGTGACCTAAGTGAGAGTGAGTTGTTGTTTGTTGCAGCCATTTAAATTGCTTAACTGAAATGGGATTATCTACATGGAAGAAATCATTGCTTGAGTTAGAAATAAAGGACTTTTAAGCCAATTCAAATTAATAATCCGATTTTAATTTGTTTGTTGGTGTTGTTAATTGGCTGACTTGACCAAGATCCACAACTTATCAATGACTGGCCGAACTAGGGCTCGCTAACCAACCATTGATTCGTTTTGTAGGACAACCTATCCAATCCTTCCACGAATGACTCTTGGTTTGATGGGCTTTTTGACACTTTACCCATCTGTGCTTAGGGCCTGCTCTGAGCTAATGCTACCCATGTTGAGTCAAACCACCATTCACATGTTAACCATACCAAGTATCTTAACCCTCGACGGCCCACCGAATACTACAATATACCCAGCTAGGGCATGGCGCACATTGCAGCATCAATGGGAGGAAGAGGTGTGAATGTGGGAAGCACTTTTAAGCGACTCAACATTTTAATTTCCGGATTATAATTAAGTGATACGGCTTAGCATGCATAAACGTGGGTAATAATTTGGTGATCCATACATCCATATTCTATGACAAATGCAATGGCATACTTAATTTAAAATAAATGAGATCCTATGGGCCTTTAATTACAACCTAATGAAAAAATAGATATCCTATCTAATTCTTCATGGGCCGGACTGCAATCCTTCTTGGGCTCCCACCATGGACTTGCTCCATTTAGGCCTTCCTCCATACTTGATGCAATTACAATAATTTTGTAAAATAAAATCTATTCTAAAATTACATCAAAATAAAAAAATGGCACGCAGGCCATATTTCCCAAAATTAAATTACAACCGATAATAATTTAGATAACATTTCAGACAAAGTACCTGTCGTGCACATACATACCAATATGATGCATGATCATGGCATTCCAAATTATAAATATAAATGTTAAGCCGAGTTACTTAGGGTGAAATCGCCAATTTTAACAAATGTGACTAAGGCCCATAAAGGCCCAATGGATAACATCCATAAATGCAAAATTAATAATTTTACTCCCACTTGAATTTGGGTTGTCACAAATTTAAAATTTAGCTCTCCCAATTTTAACCGGTGTCATGGTTTATTGGGCCAATTTCACAAAGTCCATATTCAATTTAATATGCAAACAATTAAATTAAATATGCATGCCAACAAAATAAATAATTTAAACACAAATTAATTTAAAAAAATTTAATTTAATTTGTATTAGGGTCCGGGATAAAAAAATTACCCGCAAAATCCAAAACCGGGCCTGAAACCCGTGCACGGCAGCCTGCGGCGGCAGCAGCAGCCAGCTGCTGCCGCTGCTGCTTGCTGCGGAGGCAGCAGATGGAATCGCAATTCTGCGATTCCATCTTTTGCCCAAACTTTTTTTTTTTTTTTTGAAATCATAAACAAAAAAATGCCAGCCATCAACATCAAACTATCAATAAAGAAAATACAATTCTAGATAGAAACCAATTGGGGAAAAAAATAAAACCCCAAACAAAATTCTAGGGTTTATCAAAACCAAAACCAATTGAATAAAAACCCTAAAATCACAAACTTGAAACCCATTCTTTCTTCAAGAATGCTTTCAAGAACCAATTCCAATCAATCAAATGGACAAAACCTAGGCTTTGATACCACTGTTGGGATTCGTCATTGGAAAAATAACGTGGCGGAGCGGAAAATACACCGTTTAAAATTTCCTAGAATCCACCTATCGTGTCCAATTACCATTGATTAGAATAAAATCAAATAAGAATCAAGAGAGATTAACTCACCGAATTCGTCTCCTCTAGAGACTGCTGCAGAATCGTTTCTTGAAACTGCGATCTCCAAAGTTCGGTGCACGACCAACTATTGAGCGGGAACCGGTGCTAGTCGAAGACGCGAAGGAATGGAGGTTTAATGCTGGGATTTTCGGCTGTTTTGGGGCTGCACTTGGTGGCTGAAATTTCTAGCAACTAATTAGAGTTGAATTAGGTTTTTCTTCCTTAAGTGTGCCCTTATATAGACACCTTGTCTAGTTGGGTTTTAATTAGGTTAATTAAACCCAAGCCCACTAGGATTATAATTACATAAATAAACTTTAATTAAAAAGTACATACTATGTAATTTAATTCCATTTGGCTAAATTTAATTACCCATAAATAAAATTAAATCACACTTAAGTTAATACAATACATGTATTTAATTTTCCTACTTAGGAAAATTATTTAATTAATTGTTTACTTTATGTAATTCAATTAATTGATAAATTAATTAATTACATTATGTAAACTTATTAATTAAATTAAATTCAACCCAATGTCAATTAATTACCTTGACACCGAATGTCAACTAATTAATTAACGCATTCCTTCCAATGTACATTACATGTACAATTTCTATAAGTTCCAGCTCAGTTGATCTATGTGCACGATCCTATGGGTCTGTCTTTATGTTAGCAGTAGGCCCAAGTCCACAGACTGTAAGTGGGTTCTAGCAAACCATTACAGCCCCTAATTAAGACAGAGATGAAGCAGTCTTTAGAAGACACTCACCCGGTAGTAATCTCATAGTGTCCTTTGCCTAACGATATCGATATGAATAAATAAGAGGCATGGTGTCTGTCATCCTCTTCTATTGTTTATTATATTTCTTGATCTTGAGTTGACTGATTAATCAAATAAGCAACCAACTTATTTAGGTATGGCCATACACTTATCAGTCCCACTCATCAAGTGGCCAATGATATCATCTCGGTGTCACCCGAGTGGCAATTCCATCACTTCATCATCAATATCAACATGTTCACCGGTCCACCCAATCATACCCGTATTTAGCATCCTTTTACAGACCTGTTAGGTGTATGTCAAAGTGAACTAGATTCCATATTGATATTATAATAAAATCTGGTCTGAGGACAAAAGAGACCTATTCAAGAAAGACCTATGACATGACAACCATGTGGCTTTCTTGTGCGGATCGATCCAGTCCCATGTCAATGACATGTACCTATATTCATGACTGACTATACAAGTACTATGGCTAGTTATGAACTACCATACAGTCATCGAATATACAAGTCTGTGGTTCTATTCGTTCCCACGATTAGAATAGACCTGGGATAGGTTTTATGATTATCAATCAATGGATACTCTACTCATATTATAGCACAAGATATAAATGAAATAGATTAATTGCCTTTATTAATGTGACATAAATAATGATTAATGTGACATAAATAATGTATTCATACATGACTCTTAATGTATAATACAAAATACAAGAATCCAATGCCCTAAGAACCAGGGCACACCAACATTTGTGTCGAGTTAGTTCCAAACCAATTAGTTCAATCAGTTCAATCAGAGCCAGTCACTGTGGAAGGGATCAGTTCAGGATCAGATTCATATCGGGAGGTCAAAGTTCAGTTGCCCACTCTACCAGTTGACAGTCAAATTTTGTTAGAAGAAGCAGATAGAGCGGGGATGGCCAACGGAAACAGTGGAAAGTTGCCCTTTGATATGGTTGCTTTTATGAGGAGTTTTCTCACCTCAGATGAGTTTAAGAATACTCTTAGGGAACAAGTGTAGGTCGTGATAGGCACCCTCACTATTCAATTTATTCCACTAGCTCATACTTCTGTTGGAAGTGAGGGACAACAGTTTGTCCAAGTTACTAATGGTGCTGCAGGAAGCCTTCTTGGAGGAAGTGGTGGAGTACTTAATCACAGAGAACCTAAACGTCAGTCTGAAGAGGATGAAGCCTTTGAGAAGGCAAGGGAAGCCTCAATTGAGACAATGCTAGAGAAGCGCCTCAATCAGAAATTTTCTGATATTGAAGCCATGCTACCTAAACTGAAGGAGATAGTCCACTATAACCCTGTTAAGTATGTCGACCCGACTACTTTGATGGTTGATGGAGGAGAGCCACTCCTAGCTAGTTTTGAGATGCCTTACCTGTCTCCATACACCGAAGAGGGCCCACCGGAAGCCCATTTGGACAGTTATGTGAGGTTGATGACTAGCATAGGGATTGGGAAAGGTCATCTCTTAAATCTGTTTCTGACTACACTGAGGGGTGCTGCGGTGAAGTGGTATATGAAGATGCCTCTCTACACCCATTCTACTTGGGAGGACCTATCTGAAGCTTTTGTAAAGTAGTACGCTTACAATACCCAAGTAGAGACTACCCTCGAAGACTTGGAAAGAATATGTCAGAAGCCAAATGAGTCCTTCTCGGCTTACTACAAGCGGTGGATGGATGTGCAAGTTTTGGTGGATGGGGCACCAAAGTTGGAGTTGCTCATTGTGAAGCTAGTAGATGGTAGTCTCTCCCAATACAGGGATAATATGAAGCTGAAGAGATTCCACTCCTTCAGTGAGGTGGTGGAGTTTGCCAAACATATCGAGCGATACAAGGAAGAGGAGCAAAGGGGCAGACAGAGTTCGGGCTCCTACAGAAGCAATCAGGGGTACTCTCAAGGGTACAAAGGCAACAGCTCTAAGGCTACTCTAGTGGGGTCCAGTGCTAAGTCAACTCAGAATGTAGCCTCGATCGAAGTGCAATGGGAGGACGTGGCCTCTGTGAACCTGGGAAGACATACTCCTCAAAGGGTCACCAGTCCATGGGCTGAGTCAGTAAGCCAAATTTTTGCTAAGTGTAGAGAGGCTGGGTTATTACAGAGCTTGAAGCCATTTTCGCCTCCAGCTGAGGCAGATAAGGATAACTTCTGCACTTATCACGTAATGATAGGTCACAGTACAAATGAGTGTACCCTAGTTGATTAGTGCCATCAAGCAGTTGGTCATTGATGGAAGGATCATCGAGCCAGCTTTGAAACCTAGCATTCAGAGTAATCCCTTGCCCAACCTCGAATGATTTGGCTACACAAGCTGTTGAGGACCATGATGCTGCAATAAAGACAAGACCCTCCGCATGTGGAGGCGATAGTCATTTTGATGTTTTAATGGTTTTATTTTATTCATCATGTGAACAATTTAGCCTCTGAGGTGTTTAATTTAATAGAGTTTGATTTCAATTATTTGTGTGATATTTTTCAGATGGAACTGTGCATGCATCCAAACATTCATTTAATGCCTTTAACACATATGATACATCAATGCATGAAATGAATCTAGGGATAGATGACGACCCAAAAATGATATCCATATTGAAAGACCTCATGCCTGATGAGAGGAAAGAAAATTGCAACATACCACAAAAGAACATAGAAATCATTGCCTAACTGAACAATGTCACGCGGAGATTGACGGAGAAATTACTGAATACCAAGTTCCAAAGGATTCGAAGATGAAATCGGCCAAGCAGGAGCTCCATAGACTCAAACTAGAAAAAAGGAGGGTTGTCACAAAATGGGGAATTGACAGTGTCAACAAAGTAAGGCCACTGGCATCGAACAGACATCACTTCGTGGTCGCAACCGTCAACTGCTTATATATGAATGTCACTTCTATAAAAAAAAGTGCTGTTATGTCATGACTGATGATGGAGTACAATTCCTTAGGGCGATAACGTAGTGCTCCAAAATAAAGGGTTAGACATCATAGACAATCTCCGTATCTCTCACAAACCAACGGGGCGATAGAAGCAGCCAATAAATCCATCAAAGGGATTCCATCAAAAGTGGTGGTTACGTACTGAGTTTTGGTCAACATAATACCATCTTCTTTGCAAGGACACAGAATTAGCATCAGAGTACACACTGAAGAAACATCATACTCCTTAGCCTACAGGATGGAAGCGGTTCCACCATGGGAGATGAAGACCAAATCGTCAACCCCATCAACCCAGACAAGCCCAAGCGCTATTACGTGTTAAAAAAAAGGGTCCGATGGGTCATAAATCAAAAAGGTGATCTATGTAAAATTCAAGACAGTTCGATGGATCGAAAACCGAAACAGTGGTCCATGCAAAAGTTAAGATAGAGAGGCGAGCACCATCAGTGGGAAAATTTGCAAAGACCAGTTGGTGGCAGGCATGGGTCTAGTCGAGATGGATACCATTATTGATTCTATCCTTAGCTTCATTTCATCTTTGATGTGCATTGTGCTAAAACATTATAAATGAGTGAATCAATGAATGCTATTTTCTGTTCAGGTTAAATATCCCAAGTCTGCTAGAAATTGAATTTGCATGGATGTGCACATTTTCTGTTTACATGAATCTCACTGTAAAAGAAAAAAAAAACTCCGATGGATCAAAAACCGAAAAGGCGGTCCATGTAAAAATTGGGACAGTCCGATAGATTGAAAACCCAAAAGGGCAATCTATGCAAAAATTAGGACACAAAATAAATTCTGCTGAGTTAAAAACCCGAAGGGGCAATTCAGGCAAAAGTAAAGACAGTCCGATAGGCCAAAAACCTAAAAAGGCGGCCTATGCAAAAGTTAGGACCTAAAAATAACAAAAGAAAAAAAAAGAAACAAAAAAAAAGAAGAAAGTCATACAGTAGAAACAAGCTCAGGTAACCCTAATCCTGTAAAGACTAAGGCACCTCAAAGTCAGCAACTCATGTCCATATCTTGTGAGGCAAGTAACCAGGATGCATCCATTGATGCTGCACGTGTTGAGGCCGCTATGGTGTAAACACTCTACACTCGGTGGTACAAAAAGATTGAAGGACCCTCAGCAGCTGACCATACTACTCGCACAGCCGAGCAACAGAATAGAAAAGTCACGTGGGCCAATCCAAGCAGCTGGATACCTCCAGCCCAAGTCTTAGTTGTCACATTAGAAATATCCCATTAGGGGCAGACCCACTAGGCCTCCAAGTCATCCACCCGATCTATGAAGGTCTGACTCATGATCTCTAACTCGGCGACCCGTCGACACAATTGGTCAACCTTCACTTTCGAGCGAGCGGACTCTCGGCACTCAATCCCAATCGCTGTCTAGACCAAGCAAATCATAAAAAGCACCCTAATCATATGCATATGCATCCAGGACATGCACATACACATACACTCAAAACATGCACACACACATGCATACGCGCATCAATGTGTACTCAAGTACATGCTGTCATCATCAGGCTGTCTCGAGCTATGAGTACTCCGGAAGCGAAAATAACCTGACACTAGGGCATCCTCAAATCTCAAGTAAGAGACTTTTTTCAATTTCAGAATTCATCTTTACGCTAATATAATCCCGAGTAGGGTATTCCTTTCCTTTTACAGGTATCCAGGGGTAAAACAATCAAGCCGTATTTATTATTGATCGAAGCGGCAAAAATTTTTGTTTCCAAAATTATCGATCAAGGAATAAATGCATACCCCTGATCCAATTTCAATGGTATTGCTCCACCACAGAGGGCCGATTTCAATGGTATCGCTCCACCACAGAGAGCCGACTTCAATGGTATTGCTCCGCCACAGAGAGCCAACTTCAATGGTATTGCTCTACCATAAAGAGCTGATTTCAATGGTATTACTCCACCAACAGAGAGCCGATTTCAATGGTATCAAGCATCAAGCTATTCAATTCATACTCATTCTTGATCGATGGGGCAAAAATTTTTGTTTCCAAAATTATCGATCAAGGAGCAAATACGCACCCGAAACAACTTTAAAACATCAAAAGAGATAATCAAGTTTCTCAAATCACCAAAGCATCTTTCCCCAACCACACAAGCTTCATGGGAAACACTATTATCCTTTCCTTCAGTGACACAAGCCCCACTAGAAGTGAAATGACCAAAATGCCCTTCTGTTAGTAACCAAACCACCAAATGGCTAAAACACCTTCCCTTTAGTGACACGGGCTTCATGGGAAACCCAACCATCAAAATATTTCTTCACCTAGTGACATAGGCTCCACTAGAGGTGAAATGACCAAAATACCCTTCCTCTAAAGGACACCAACTTTCCAAGATATAAAATTACCAAAATACCCTTCACCTTCATGAACAATCAATTCACAAGGAAAATTCAATCCGGGCAAAGTCCTCTGCTTCGCAATGGAGTCGAAGCATGTCCCTAGAGCATCAACCCAATCTGGGCAAAGTCCTCTGCTTCACAATGGAGTAGAAGCACGTCCTTGGAGCATCAACCCAATCCATGCAAAGTCCTCTGCTTCGCAATGGAGTCGAAGCACGACCCTAGAAAACCAATACAATTTGGGCAAAGTCCTCTGCTTTGCAATAGAGTTGAAGCACGACCCTAGAAAACCATTACAATCTGGGCAAAGTTCTCTGCTTCACGATGGAGTTGAAGCACGTCCCTAGAGAATGTCAAACCAATTCGAGCAAAGTCCTATGCTTCGTAACAGAGTCGAAGTAAGTCCCTGAAGAATCAAATCAACCTGCATAAGACCGCTGTTTCGTAAAACAACTGAGACAAGTCCCTACAAACATCAAAGCTGGTAGACGCGGGAGGAGCCACCAGGTATGTCCTCTTCTCCTTCTCATCATGCTTCCTATCGCGGGACCAAACTCGAATCGGGCACAAGCACCCGTTCAAGTCGACTTTGGTAACACGAGGGGCAGCCTGTGAGCACGGGTTTTTTCCTGACCTCAGTGATGAAAGCCGTTATTACCTTTTTCACGGATGAACGTGAAACGGATTCAGAATGACCGGGATAACGTCGAAAATGTCTCAGGTGATCCGAATGTGTGTGACAAGTCTTGGTAATGAACCCGGAAGAAGTTCGAGTGAGTATTTAGGAGAACCGAGGAAAAGAATGAAAATAAATGAAAATGGGCTAATCTGGTCACTACAGCCGTGCCCCGGTAGTGTCCTACAGCCATGCGACCGTAATCATCAGATTTTCTTTTTTGTTTAAAATCAGCATTTAATCTGTATTTTTAACCTAAATAGGAGATATAAAAGGATTATGATCTGGATTAGGGTTTGAAAACATAGACAGAACATAGAGAATAGGAAGAATTGAAAGAAAACACAGCCATACTTAGAGTTCTTGAAAGAAAAAGATTGAAATTAAGTGTTTTAATCCAAAAATAATAAAAAAAACCTTAATAAAATCTGTAGAAACAATTATAATTTTGACAGAACTAGTTTTCTAGGGGTGTTTCTAGACTGTAATCATTCATTCGATTTCATTCAGGGTTCCGCTTGGGCTTCAAAGATTGCACACGCTTTTGGATTGTTTATGATTGCAAGGTGTTTCCTGGCATCCGAATACATCCCTGGTGGTCCAAAACACTAGAACACAGACAATGTATATTCTGAGAGGTCTTAAAAATCCTTTTTAATTCATTCTAGGTGCTATTTGTTGGTGTTTTTGAGTTTCTTTTTTTTTTTTTGCAATTTTGGAAGCGATTCCGGTTACAGCCGCCCCACCTGATGATTACAGCTGCGTGGCTGTAATCTACAGGGGCGTAGCTGTAGCTTATAAGGGCACGGCTGTAATGCCCTACAGGGGCGCGGCTGTAACCTATAGGGGTGCGGCTATAATCTTCTGGTTATAGCCGCACGGCTGTAATCTTCAGGGGCAGAAGCTCCAAATGCCTTAAACTGACCGATAACGCTTCCGTTTTTAAATCAAATGTGTTTTTCATGAATTTTATCGGTCCTATTACATCCATGCATGTTTAGATTCATGGTTTTCTTATTTTAATTGATGGATGTAGTTTGAAGTTTGGTGATTTCGGGTTGTTAGGGATTTCCAGACTCGTTTTCATACGCTTCGGATCTGTTTTGTTGAATTTCATGCGTTCCCAGAAATCCCAAATTACCCGAAATCACTAAATTTGTAAAACAATTTTCAAAAATGGGAAAAGAAAACCGAAATGCAGTCTAGAGCATTACAGCCGTCTGGCTGAAGGTGCTACAACCACGTGGCTGTTACAGATTTGCCCTTTTAGGCTTCTAACTTGTAATTTTGCCTTTCCTTCCCATTCAAAACAGGTCTTTGGCGTGTTTACACTTTTGGACCATAGATGAATGTCTAATTTAGGCCCACTCACGAACGGGGCCCTGGGTCTCGGGATATCCGGCCCACTAAAAGTTGGAAAATGCATGTAAAATGAGCCAAATGGTTTTCAAAATTGGTTTTTCATCCATAAAACCTACGGGGCATTTCAAAAATCGTTTTCCAGGTCTAACCAGGCCGACTGATCGGGTTGACCTGGTTACCCCCTAACTGCATGACCCCGCTTCCTAAAATACCCCTATTCTGTCCTATATGAGTCCTTGGTATGTTTTATTTACTTGTGCTAACAGTATTTGGATGCAGCTTTTATTTTTCTTTATTTTTATTTTTGGATGTATTTTATAGATTAAATCGTGTATCTAGGTGATTGTACTTTTTAGATTTTCGTGTATTTAGGCAATTGTAATGGTGAGGATGAGAGCTTTTTCTTTTTATGGGTTGGATAATTTGGCCTCTACTTTATTCTCCCGCACTTTTATTTTTTCTGCACTTTATTTTGGTATTTATATTTATATCATGTGTATGAGCATTGATTAAAAATAAAGGAAGATAAAATGAGTAGAATTAAGTGGATGTTATATTATATTGTGAAATAATAATTGAAAATAAGTGAGGATTAGTAGATTTGTGGCCCGAAGTCTGAATCTCTGAATTAGGTACTGCGTCTACACTTGGTAGGGAGCTGTACCGGAATTTCCCGGATGAGCTTTTAAGTTCAAATTTGAATATTCTAAAAACCTATTTTCCAAAATTCACACTGATAGTTAAATTTTCTACAAAAGGGTTTTTCTAATGAAATAAAAGGCTTTCTTAAAAAAGATTAAAATCCGTTTTCAAAACCACATCATCACATTTTAAAAAGAAAATCCCTGGTTCCCGCTTCACCGCACGTTCCGTAAAAAGGTCGTTTGCTCACACCCAGCCATATCCCTCATATTCATTTTCTGAATCAAGATCATTCAAGCTCACTGGCTTTATTTCTTTCTGTTCCACCAGCTTCCTACATTCTATCTCTATATCAGCTTCACCAGCTGCCATAGACAGCACAATGGGATTTGCTTGCAAGATCTGAGTGAAAACAAAATTGGTTGGCAACCCTGACTGCACCAACCTGCTTCTCAAATGCTGGCAATGGATTAGTCTTTGTGCTAGGCTTTGTAGGTTCTTGCAACTTCCCTTCATCAATCAACTTTTGAATGGCATCCCTCAGCTTAAAACAGTTGTTAGTTTTATGTCCTGCTCCGACATGATACGTACAAAATTTGTCCTTATCTACATCAGCCGGCTTCTTAAATGGCTTTAAAGAATTCAACAGGCCACCGTTCCTGCACTTTGCAAAAATTTTAGCCAAAGATAAAGTCCAAGGAGATATGCCTTGACTTCCCGGATTTCTACCTTGACTACCTTGTTGCTGAGATACAGTGGCAACTTCAGCTTGCTTCACTTCTATAAACTGCCCACTTTTACTTGTGGAACTGGAACTGGATCCACTGCCTGACCCAGTTGTAGTCGTTGATCGATATCCAAAACTGTACCGAGAGCTTTACCCATATCTGTGGCTTACTACCTTCTTTTCTTCGTCTCTTTCGACCTTCATGGCCATGCTGTAAACCTCACTAAGCTCATTAAAAGTATGAAACTTTATATTATTCCTGTAGACATCCCTACTGTCATCGACCAGCTTCTGGATCAGCTCGTCTTCATCGGGGTGGTTCTTCGATAGAATCATTTCGTTCATCCACCTCTGATAGTACTCATCAAAGGATTCGTTCGGTTTCTGCTTAATTCTTTCCAAGTCATACAGCTTCACTTGGATCTTGTTGTTGAAACTGTAGTAGTTGATGAAAGCTATTGATAGAGCTTCCCAATCTAACTATATGTCCTCAGATAAAGAACTGTACCAAGATAAAACTCCTCCTTCCAGTGTGGTTGGAAAGAAATTGATCATTTGTTGTTTTGTGGCACCTGCTGTCAGCATGACTCTGGCATAAAGGTTAACATGAGCTACTGGTGAATCAATTCCTTTGTAGGAAGCAATTTTCGACACTTGAAATCTAATAGGGAAAGTCTCAATGCCTTTGTTTATCATGGCATCCATGTTCACACTGCTCTTGGAAGCTATATTAACGTTAGCCCCCTTCTTTAACTCAGTAGCTAATTCATCTAGTTTCGTGCACTTAGCTTTCAGTTTTCCTCCATTGTAGCCTTAATCTCTTGTAGCTTCTCCACACTAGCTGAGATATTAGCCCCAAACTGAGATGATTCCACTACTTTCTCCTTCCCAAGCCCATTGGTACCAACTTCACCACTTTCCCTCACAACGCCCGCATTTCTTCTTTCAAGGGTTGGGATTCGTCATTGGAAAAATAACATGGCACAACAGAAAATACGCAGTTTAAAATTTCCTAGAATCCACCTCTCGTTCCAATTGCCATTGATTAGAATAAAAATAATTTGGATCAAGAGAGATTAACTCACCAAATTCGTCTCCTCTAGAGACTACTGCAGAATCCTTTCTTGAAACTGCGATATCCAAAGTCCGGTGCATGACCAACTATTAAGCGGGAACCGATGCTAGCCGAAGATGCGAAGGAATGGATGATTAATGCTGGGATTTTTGGTTGTTTTGGGGCTGCTCTTGGTGGCTGAAATTTCCAGCAATTAATTAGGGTTGAATTATGGTTTTATTCCTTAAATGTGCCCTTATATAGACACCCTGTCTAATTGGGTTTTAATGAGGTTAATTAAACCCAAGCCCACTAGAATTATAATTACATAAATAAACTTTAATTAAAAAGGTATATACTATGTAATTTAATTCCATTTGGCTAAATTTAATTACCCCTAAATAAAATTAAATCACACTTAAGTAAATACAATACATGTATTTAATTTTCCTACTTAGGAAAATTATTTAATTAATTGTTTAGTTTATGTAATTCAATTAATTGATAAATTAATTAATTACATTATGTAAACTTATTAATTAAATTAAATACAACCCAATGTTAATTAATTACCTTGACACGGAATGTCAACTAATTAATTAATGCATTCCTTCCAATGTACATTACATGTACAATTTCTATAAGTTCCGGCTCAGTTGATCCACATACACGATCCTATGGGTCTATCATTATGTTGACAGTAGGCCCAAGGCCCAGAGACTGTAAGTGGGTTCTAGCAAATCATTACAACCCCCAATTAAGACAGAGATGCAGCAGTCTTTATAAGACACTCATCCGATAGTAATCTCATAGTGTCCTTTGCCTAACGATATCGATATGAATAAACAAGAGGCATGGTGTCCATCATCCTCTTCTATTGTTTATTATATTTCTTGATCTTGAGTTGACTGATTAATCAAATAAGCACCGACTTACTTGGGTATGGCCATACACTTATCAGTCCCACTCATCAAGTGGCCAATGATATCATCTCGGTGTTACCCGAGTGGCAATTCCATCACTCCATCATCAATATCAACATGTTCACCGGTCCACCCAATCATACTCGTATTTAGCATCCTTTTATAGACCTGTTAGGCGTATGTCAAAGTGAACCGGATTCCATATTGATATTATAATGAAATATGATCTATGGACAAAAGAGACCTACTCAAGAAAGACCTATGACGTGACAACCATGTGGCTTCCTTGTGTGGATAGATCTAGTCCCATGTCAACGATATGTACCTATATTCATGACTGACTATACAAGTACTATGGCTAGTTAAGAACTACCATATAGTCATCGAATATACTAGTTCCAAGTGGGCATTGCCTAATTCCATTAGATCTGGTATGACCATCGTGCTATGTCTACGGCAGTGCTTTGGTCAATGGATCAATGACATTATTCTTGGTGTCAACCCTCTGCAATGATATGTCACCTCTATTCATGATCTCCCGAATGAGGTGAAACTTTCTGAGCATATGTTTGGATATCTTGTGTGACCGGGGCTCCTTAGCTTATGTGATGGCCCTGTAGTTGTCACAAACAAATCAACTGGGTCTAGGATAGTAGGTACTACTCCCAACTCAGTTATGAATTTCTTGATCCAAACCGCTTCTTTGCAGCTTTGCATGCAGCTATGTACTTTGCTTCCGTTGTAGAGTCAGCAATGGTGGCCTGCTTTGAGGACCTCCAACTAATGGTACAACCATTTAATAGAAAAACATAACTAGACTGTGATTGGTTCTCATCCTCATCGGTCTCAAAGCTTGCATCAGTGTAATCTGACACTACCAGCTCATCTTGACCTCCATACACTAAGAAAGCATCCTTAGTCTGATTAAGGTACTTCAGGATTGCCTTGACAGACTTCCAGTTTTCCTCCCAGGGTCTGACTAGTACCAGCCAGTCATACTTAGTGCAAACGCGACATCAGGCCTCGTTCATAACATGGGGTACATGATAGATCCAATAGCAGTTGCATAAGGGGTCTTTTCCATGTTCTCTTGGTCCTTCTTTGTTTTAGGACCATCTTTCTTACTCAGCTTCAACCCATGGTGCATAGGCAAGAATCCTTTCTTTGCCTTGTCCTTGCTGAATCTTTTCAAAATCTTGTCTATATACGTGGCCTGACTTAGGCCTAGAAGCCGATTGGATCTATCTCTTTAGATCCTGATCCCTAAAATCGTCTGCGCTTCGCCTAAGTCGTTCATTGCAAAGCACCTACTCAACCACTGCTTAACCCCTTGCAGTGTTGGTATGTCACCTCTAATGATAAGGATGTCATCAACATACAATACTAGGAAGGTGGAAATGCTCCCACTAACCATCTTATACGCACAGGGCTCATCAGAATTCTGTATGATGCCATATTCCGTAATGGCCTCATTGAATCTCTGATTCCATGACCTCGATGCTTGCTTCAATCCATAAATGGATCTTTGAAGCTTGCCTACCCGGTTTGGATACTTTGGATTGATAAAACCCTCGGGTTGTGCCATGTACACATCCTCGAGTAGCTTTCCATTAAGGAAAGCAGTCTTAACATCCATATGCCATATCTCATAATCATGCAATGCAGCTATGGCTAGTAGTATCCTAATGGATTTGAGCATAGCAACTGGTGAAAAGGTTTCATCATAGTCAATTCCTTGAACTTGCCTGAATCCTTTTGCCACCAATCACCCCTTGAAGGTGTTGTCAGCCTTTAACTTGAAACACCACTTGCAACCTATCACCTTAGCACCCGGAGGTGGATCCACCAAGTTCCATACTTGGTTATCGTGCATAGATTGCATCTCAGCCTCCATGGCTTTGCGCCATTGATCTAAGTGTGGGCGTTCAATAGCCTCCAAATAGGTCTTGGGTTCCTCTTGGTCAGCGACCCTAAGGTCCCCATCATCAGTCATGAGAAAGCCGTACGTCTCTAGCTGTTGATGTGTCCTACCAGACCTTCTAAGGTTCTGCGCAACCGGTTTTGGTTCCTCAATTTCTTGAGTAGTTCAATCGGATCCCGAACCATCCTCAGCAGTAGCTGCAGGAGTTTGTGAGTCTTGAACTTCTGAAAGTTCAACATTACTCCCACTATCTCTCTTTGAAAGGAATTCCTTCTCCAAGAAGACTGCATTTCTGGCTATGAAAACTTTGCTTTCCGCCAGATCGTAGAAGTAATAACCCTTAGTTTCCTTAGGGTAACCCATAAACTGGCACTTGATAGATTTGGACTTGAGTTTGCCACTTGTTAATTTCTTAACACGTGCATCACATCCCCAAATCTTTAAGAAGGAAACATTAGGCTTTCGGCCCTTCCATAGTTCATATGGTGTTCCCTCAACTGCCTTGCTTGGTGTATTATTAAGAATGTAAGCAGCTGTCTCTAAAGCATAACCCCAAAAGGGGACAGGGAGTGTAGCTTGACTCATCATCGAGCGAACCATTTCTAGCAAGGTCCTATTCCTCCTTTCTAACACTCCATTCCACTGGGGTGTACCAGGAGGAGCGAGTTGGGATACAATCCCACACTCTCTAAAAAACGAGTCAAACTCTTGGCTCAAATATTCACCCCCTTGGTTAGACCAAAGTGCTTTTATTTTCTTGCCAAGTTGGTTTTCTACTTCATTCTTAAAGTCCTTGAACCTTTGGAGAGTCTCAGACTTATGCTTCATTAGATATATGTAACCGTATCTGCTGAAGTCATCCGTGAAGGTGACAAAGTACAGAAAACCAGATCTACAACTAAGGCTCATTTGGCCACATACATCAGAATGTATTAGCTCCAATTGCTTTGAGGTCCTTTCAGTAGTCTTGCTAAAAGGCGCCGTTGTCATCTTGCCCCTCAAACAAGATTCGCATGTGTCATAAGACTGGATGTGTAAGCGCCGGGATTTTCTTACCAAAAACAAAAAAAAAAGAAAAAAAAATTCGAAAAAAAAATTTACAGTGGTACGACTGTATTATCGGGGCAGGTGCAGAACACCATACCTATGACATAAGAAAGAGGAGGAGAAGATTTTGGGCAATTAATGCCCGGATTTTGGAGAGAAAATAGGAGAAAAATCAGAGTAGAAAAGAGAAGAAAAGAGAGAAGACAAGGGTGGCTTGAATTCCGGTGAAATCTAGAGAGAGAAAGGAGAAAAGAGAGAAGAAAAAGAAAGAAGTAAAAAAAACCACAAAAACTCATCTTTTCCTCTTTTATTTTCTTTAATTCTTGAAATTAAGATTAAAACTTGATAGAGAATATAGGTTAATGAGTTAATTTCACAAACAAATTGAAATTTCGGACTAAAACAATCAGAATCCTTTGCATTTTGAATTTTTGGACACAAAGCCCCCAACTTCAATTCAAGAGGAAAAGTACAAATTCTTGTGGATTGGAGCGACGCCAGGGGTCAATTTCGACTTGGAAGGACTTCTAAAAGGCAGGCGCCCCATTTCTCTTTATTTTCGCTTGCTTTCTGGGTGTTAATTGCGATTTTTGTGCATTTTTATCTCATTTTCTGCGTTTCTGCTTCTGGAAATCAAGAACAGTCGAACGACTGTTCTTGAAATTGATGAACAGTCGTACGACTGTAGTTAGAGTCGTACGACTATTCTTGATTTCCAGGTGATTTTATTTCCAGCTTGTTTTAAATAAGATTTTGGTGAAATCCTGAATTTTCAGCATTTACAGTCTTACGACTGTAATTACAGCCGTACGACTGTAGTTGAGTTTGCACGACTGTAATTTACAGTCGTACCACTGTAGTTCTCAGAATCAGAATCTCACCTTTAAAACCCAAAAATTTCATAAAAAATCCATAAAAAATCATAAAAAATTCCAAAAAATTCCCAAAAAATCCAAAAAATTAGAAAACCCCAAAAATCATCAAAATGAATTTTGTTGTGTGCATCACGACCATAGATTCAATTTTTAGTAAAATTGCATTTAGAACAATTCAATGACGGAGACCTAGTTCTCTTGAAAACCGACCCACTTAATATATAAAAATGCATGTAAACCGGAAAAATTGTTTTCAAAATGATTTTTCCCACAAAACTAAAAATACAGGGACGTTTCAAAATGTTTTCCAGGTCTAATCGGGCCGGCTAACCGAGCCAACCTAGTTATCCTCTATATGCATGCCCCCCAATTCTCGATTTCCCAATTCTGTCTGTTTGAGTCCAACTTGTGGCGTGCCGTATAAATTGTGCTAACCTTCTGTTTTGCAGGTTTTAATTTCTTTTATTTTTATTTTTATTTTTGATGTATTTTAATAGATTAAATCATGTATTTAGGTGGTTGTAATTATTTTTAGATTTTCTGTATTCTAGGCGATTGTATAAGTGAGGTGAAAGTTTTTATTTTTCCATTCGATTTGGTTGTAAGCCAATTAATATTTATTTCTTTTCCTTATTTTTGTATTAAATATTTTGTATGCGCGCTATATGCTTTTATATTCAATAAAATGGACTTTAGATTTTGAAATACCATTTGAGAACATTGACAATATTTATTGTAATTAGACATGAAATAAGGGACTTGTCCGGACCCGAATCTCTGGATAGTGTAGCGGCCGTTCGTCCGGTTCAGCTACATAAGAATTTCCCGGTTGAGCTGAGCCGGGTGGCGACTCCTACAATATCCATCGAGACTTAGGTCTCGGTTCTTTTATGTGTTTTGATTCTATTTTATTTTCCAAAATGCGGATTTCCATTCATAAAAACCCCACGCGAGGGAATGTCCCGCTCGATATCGTGGCACCCGTTCCGAAAGGGAGTCTCGCGTCCCGTCGAAAACGCGTCGTCCGCTCACAGTGGCGACTCTGCTGGGTATATTTTTTTAAAAGTTTTCTTAAAAACTTAAAAGAATTTGACAAGCCCTGAAAAGTGTCTAATTAAAATAAGGCGGATGATTCTCTTTTGGTATTTTATTTGCATTTTTAGTTAGCCATTTCTTGCATTAGATTAGGTATCCTTTTATAGCCCGGTGGATTGTTGAAGTGTTGTCTAAGTTCCTCCTAGTCTTAGGGGCACGAATACGAAACACCACTCATGGCCTCGTACGAACCCCTTCGCTAGGACCCTTGAGTGGGGAGAAGTGAGGAGTATATCTTGCTATGAGAGCCTTGATGTTATCCCCGACTTTGACCGAACCCATATAGGCAGCTCTAGTTGGATTCCCTTAGGATACCAAAATAATTGTGTGAATAATAATAATAAAATCACGCCTTCATCACCCCCGGATGGTGATTGAAGTGAACCCTGCCTAGGACTCGGTTAGAAATTTTTGAGACCGACCACGTTGGAGGAATAAGGTTGGAAGAATTCATTTTGCTTGCTATGTGTTCTTCACCATCTCGTGACACATCGCCATTGCTACCTACTCGTGCATAACATATCATAATCACCATTTTCCATGCATGTGACATATCATACATAAACATTTTTGTGTGATACTAACCCATATTTTTATGCAGCCATTTGCATTTTATTTTGTGTGTAAAATATTAATTCATTCGCTTGTCATCCATACTAACGATTTCTTTTTCAGCCATAACATTAAATTTGTGTGATTAGCATTTTATTTTTGACATAGCATACATAACATCATTATGTATGTCATACATCCTAACCCACGTTTTTGTGCAGCCATTTGCATATTGTATGACATGTTCATTCACCACATTTCACTTAAATTAAACTAAGGGGCATTTCAAAGATCTCCTATCATGACCATCCCATTCCATTTCATAACATATCGGGTACCCAAAATTACCTGTATTTTGCCAATGCATCGGATTGCATTCGGCCATTCCACCAATATCATTTCATTTAATAAAAGCCACAATGGCCTTAGGCCCATTTTCGTGTAATAATTTACATGATGCATTTCATGACATCACACCCATCTATCATAAACATCATATAACACTATGGTCCACATCCGACCACTTCATGACATTAATTCACCATTCAAGGTACTCCTCGAGTGCCCGATTAGTATACATATAGGCCCATAACATCACCAAATCATGAAAGGCATTCCTCGAATGCCGAATCCTTGTCCGTGTCTTTGTTACACGTGACTTTCTCATAACACCATATCATGTGCTCAAAAGCATCAAAACCTTGTCCGCGGGCCGGGCCCATGCGACCATTTCATATCATCTCATAGACCTACAAAGCATCAAGACTCTTTCCGTGTGCCTGTATACATGCGACCATTTCACGAATTCATTAGGTGCCCCAAAGGCGCCGAAGTTCTGTCCGTGTGACAGCCCACACGTGATGTTTTTGCATAAACATTAGGTGTCCTTGGAATGCCTCGAAAGAAAAAAAAATAATAATAATAAAAAGAAACCATTCATATCATCATTCCATACATAATTCCACTCCATGCATCTCAAGCATGTTCAATGTCTTAATTTTCATGTCATATCACGTCATTCATTCACGACCCTAATATCTCCTATCTGCTCCCAAGTAGAATACACTGGAGCGACCTTGGACAAGATCCCAAGCTTCAAGGGCAGCTAGGAGACAGAGGGTAGTCGAGAGTGATAGTGATTCTAAGTCTGGGGAAGGAGTGAATATGGCAGAACAGACACCGAGCATGGCTGATGTTTTGAGAGATTTCTTCAGGTCGCAGGATTTCCGCGACATGTTAAAGGAAGAAATGAGGGCAGTGGTTAGAGAAGCTGGTGAGACCGGTGGTAGTGGAGCCAGGAAGGAAAAAGAAGCTGAGTCATCCCAACATGGTGGTGACGCTTCAACTAGCCTTGAGAAGCTGCAAGAGATAAAAGCAGCTATGGAACAGAAGATGAAGGCAAAGTGTTCTGAATTAGACGAGGTCATGGCCCAATTAAAGAAGGGGGTCGGTATCAGTGCGGAATCCAAGAAAGGGGTGAAGGTTGATGCCATGATCAGTAGGGGCATCGAGACATTTCCTATCGACTTCCAAGTGCCAAAAGTCCCCACTTACAAAGGAATGGGCTCGCCGGAGGCCCATGTGAATTTATATGCCCGGGTTATGCTAACAGCAGGCGCTACAAAGCAACAATTGATTAATCTTTTCCCCACCACATTGGAGGGAGGTGCTTTGGGATGGTATAACTCACTGTCAGAGGAGGAGCAATCTGACTGGGAGGTATTGTCAGCAGCCTTCATCAAATACTACAGCTTCAACACCAAAATCCAGGTGAAGCTATATGATTTGGAGAGGGTGAAGCAGAAATTCAATGAGCCCTTTGACGAATACTACCAGAGGTGGATGAACAAGATGATTCTCCTAAAGAACCACCCTGATGAAGACGAGCTTATATAAAAGCTCATTGATGGCAGCAAGGATATTTTCAAGAACAACATGAAATTCCATCCCTTCAAGGAGCTTAGTGAGGTCTGTAGCATGGCCATGAAGATAGAAAGGGATGAAGAGGAGAAGCCAGCTGGTCAGAAAGGGGGAAGAAGTACAGGGTATAGTTCAGGGTATAGATCAACCACAGCAGCTGGGTCTGGTAGTGGTTCTGGTTCGGGTTCCAGTGGCAAATAGGGGCAATCATCAGAGGTGAAGCAGGTCGAAGTGGCTACTGTGAATCAGCAACAAGGCAACCAGAACAGGGGTCCTGGAGGACAAGGCATATCGCTTTGGACTCTTACTTTAGCAAAGATATTTGCCAAGTGTAGGAATGGCGGCCTGTTGCAATCCTTAAGGCCGTTTGAGAAGCCATCAGAAGCCGACAAAGATAACTTCTGCACTTATCATGTGGTGACAGGCCACCGAACCAACAACTGCTATAAGCTAAGGGATGCTATCCAGAAGCTCATTGACGAGGGAAAGCTGCAAGAGCCAGCTAAACCTAGCACTAAAACCAACCCACTGCCGGCATTTGAAAAGCGGGTTAACATGGTTCAGTCGGGGTTGCCGGCTAACTTTATATTTGCCCAAGTTCTACAAGCGAACCCTACGATTCAGGCAGTGGCGGTAGGGGAACCCGAAGTGGAGCCCAAATGTGAGGAAAAGGAGGGATGTAAGGAGATCAAGCCCATAAGTCTGGATGATCTCGACTCCGAAGGTGAGTACGAAGAATTTGACAGAAGAGAGGCTGTTAAACTCCCAGCTGTTGAGAAGCTAAAGATTTCAGAAGTGCAGCACGTGACCCGAAGTGGAAGGTGTAAGCGCCGGAATTTTCTATACTTAAAAAAAAAAAAAAAAAATCTATGGTCGTACGACTATTGCTACAGTCGTACGACTGTAATATCGGGTTTTCAGCAGAGGCCCATACCTCTGCAGCAGAAATGGAGGAGAGAGGGGTTGGGCATTAATTGCCCCGGCTCTGCAGCAAGCAACCAGGAAAAAAGGGTAGAAAAGAAGGAAAAAGAGGAAAAAGAGGGAGGGATTTCTGGTAAAAGAAAAAACTTAGAGAGAGAAAGAGAAGAGAGAGAAAAGAAAACCACAAAAAGTTCATCTTCTTCCTCTTTGATTTTCTTCAATTCTCAGAATTAAATCTAAAACTTGTTAGAAACTCCTAGGGCAATCAGTTAACTACTCAAACAAATCAAGAACTCGGACTTAAACCATCAGAAACCCTTACAATTTGGAGTTTTGGACAAAAAGCTCTCAACTTCCATTCAAAGGAAAAAGTGCGAATTTGTTGGGATTGGAGCGACGCCAGGGGTCAAAAACGACTTGGAATAGCTTCTAAAAGGTAGTCACTTCTTTTCCCTACATTTTTTCTCGCTTTCTGGGTGTTTGAAGTGAATTTTGTGCGTTTTGCTGCATTTTTCGTATTTCTGTTCCTGGAAACTAAGAACAGTCGTACGACTGTTCTTAGTCTTCATGAACAGTCGTACGACTGTATATACAGTCGTACGACTGTTCTTAGTTTCCAGGAGGTTTTTCTTCAGTTTTTGCTTAAAAATGATTTTTGGCGAAATTGTGGTCTTGGATTGATTACAGTCGCACGACTGTAAACTACAGTCGTATGACTGTAATCCCTGTTCCAGAATCAGAATTTCAGCTTTCATCCATAAAAATTCCCGAAAATTCCCAAAAAAATCCCAAAAATTAGAAAACCCCCAAAAATCATCAAAATGAATTTTGTTGTGTGCATCACGACCATAGATTCAATTTTCTGGTAAATTTGCATTTAGAACAATTCAACGATGGAGACCCAGTTCTCCCGAAAACCGACCCACTTGATATATAAAAATGCATGTAAACCGGTAAAATTGTTTTCAAATGATTTTTCCCACAAAACCAAAAATACAGGGACGTTTCAAAAATGTTTTCCAGGTCTAACCGGGCCGGCTAGCCGAGCCAACCCGGTTATCCCCTCTGTGCATGCCCCCAAATTCTTGATTTCCCAATTCTGTCTACTTGAGTCCAACTTGTGGCGTGCCGTATATATTGTGCTAACCCTCTGTTTTGCAGGTTTTAATTTCTTTTATTTTTATTTTTATTGTATTTTAATAGATTAAGTCGTGTATTTAGGCGGTTGTAATTATTTCTTAGATTTTTCGTGTATTCTAGGCGATTGTAAAAGTGAGGTGAGTGTTTTTTTATTTTTCTATTCGATTTGGTTGTAAGCCGATTAATATTTATTTCTCTTTATTTTTTGTACTATATATTTTGTATGCGTGCTGTATGCTTTTTATATTCAATAAAATGGACTTTAGATTTTGGAATACCATTTGAGAACATTGACAATATTTATTTTAATTAGACACGAAATAAGGGACTTGTCCGGACCCGAATCTCTGGATAGTGTAGCGACCGTTCGTCCGGTTCAGCTACAAAAGAATTTCCCGGTTGAGCTGAGCCGGGTGGCGACTCCTACAATAATCATCGAAACTTAGGTCTCGGTTCTTTTACGTATTAATTCCATTTATTTTCCAAAACGCGGATTTCCATTATAAAAACCCCATGCGAGGGAAGGGCCCGCCCGAGATCGTGGTGCCCCATTCCGAAAGGGAGTCCCGCGTCCCGTCGAAAACGCGTCGTCCGCTCACAGTGGCGACTCTGCTGGGGATTTCTTTAAAGAAGTTTTCTTAAAAACTTAAAAGAATATTGACAAGCCTTGAAAAAGTGTCTAATTAAAATAATGTGGATGATTCTCTTTTGGTATTTTATTTGCATTTTTAGTTAGCCATTTTTGCATTAGATTAGGTATCCTTTTATAGCCCGGTGAATTGTTGAAGTGTCGCCTAAGTTCCTCTTGGTCTTAGGGGCACGAATACGAAACACCACTCATAGCCTCTTACGAACCCCTTCGCTAGGACCCTTGAGTGGGGAGAAGTGAGGAGTATATCTTGCTATGAGAGCCTTGATGTTATCCCGACTTTGACCGAACCCATATAGGCAGCTCAAGTTGGATTCCCTTAGGATACCAAAATAATTGTGTGAATAATAATAATAAAATCGCCTTCATCACCCCCGGTTGGTGATTGAAGTGAACCCCGCCTAGGACTCGGTTAGAAATTTTTGAGACCGACCACGTTGGAGGAATAAGGTTGGAAGAATTCGTTTTGCTTGCTATGTGTTCTTCACCGTTCCGTGACACATCACCGACGCATGCATAACATACCATAATCACCATTTTCCATACATATGACATACCATACACAAACATCTTTGTGTGATACTAACCCACATTTTTTATGCAGCCATTTTGCATTTTATTTCGTGTGTAAAACATTAATTCATTCGCCTGTCATCCATACTAACGATTTCTTTTTCAGCCATAACATTAAACTTGTGTGATTAACATTTTATTTTTGACATAGCATTCATAACATCATTATGTATGTCATATATCCTAACCCACGTTTTTGTGCAGCCATTTGCATATTGTGTGACATGTTCATTCACTACATTTCACTTAAATTAACTTAAATTAAGAGGCATTTCAAGGATGCCTATCATGACCATTCATCCCATTTCATAACATATCGGGTACCCAAAATTACCCGTGTTTTGCCAATGCACCGGATTGCATTCGGCCATTCCACCAATATCATTTCATTCAATAAAAGCCACAACGGCCTTAGGCCCATTTTTGTGTAATAATTTACACGATGCATCTCATGACATCATACCCATCCATCATAAATATCATATAACATTGTGGTCCACATCCGACCACTTCATGACATTAATTCACCATTTAAGGTACTCCCCGAGTGCCCGATTAGTATACATGTAGGCTCGTAACATCACCAAATCATGAAAGGCGTTCCTCGAATGCCAAATCCTTGTCCGTGTTCCTGTTACACGTGACTTTCTCATAACATCATTCCATATCATATGCTCAAAAGCATCAAGACCTTATCTGTGGGCCCGGCCCATGCGACCATTTCATGTCATCTCATAGACCTGTAAAGCGTCGAAACTACGTCCGTGTGCCGGTATACACGCGACCATTTCATGAATTCATTAGATGCCCCAAAGGCACCGAAGTTCTGTCCGTGTGGTGGCCCACACGTGACATTTTTGCATAAACATTAGGTGTTCTTGGAATGCCTCGAAAAAAAAAGAAGAGAAAAAATATAATAATAAAAAGAAGAAACCATTCATATCATCATTCCATACATAATTCCACTCCATGCATCTCAAGCATGTTCAATGTCTTAACTTTCATGTCATATCACGTCATTCATTCACGGCCCTAATACCTCCTGTCTACTCCCAAGCAGAACACACTGGAGCGACCTTGGACAAGATCCCAAGCTTCAAGGGCAGCTAGGAGACAGAGGGTAGTCGAGAGTGATAGTGATTCTGAGTCTGGGGAAGGAGTGAATATGGCAGAGCAGACACCGAGTATGGCTGATGTTCTGAGAGATTTCTTCAGGTCGCAGGATTTCCGCGACATGTTAAAGGAAGAAATGAGGGCAGTGGTTAGGGAAGCTGGTGAGACCGGTGGTAGTGGAGCCGGGAAGGAAAAAGAAGCTGAGTCATCCCAACACGGTGGTGACGCTTCGGCTAGTCTTGAAAAGCTGCAGGAGATAGAGGCAGCTATGGAACAGAGGATGAAAGCCAAGTGTTCTGAATTAGACGAAGTCATGGCCCAGTTGAAAAAGGGGGTCGGGATAAGTGCTGAATCCAAGAAGGGGGTGAACGTTGATGCTATGATCAGTAGGGGCATCGAGACATTTCCTATCAGCTTCCAAGTGCCGAAAGTCCCCACTTACAAAGGAATGGGCTCGCCAGAGGCCCATGTGAATTTATATGCCCGAGTTATGCTGACAGCAGGCGCTACAAAGAAACAATTGATTAATCTGTTCCCCACCACATTGGAGGGAGGTGCTTTAGGATGGTATAACTCATTGTCAGAGGAGGAGCAGTCTGACTGGGAAGTATTGTCAGCAGCCTTCATCAAATACTACAGCTTCAACACCAAAATCCAGGTGAAGCTGTATGATTTGGAGAGGGTGAAACAGAAATTCAACGAGCCCTTTGATGAATACTACCAGAGGTGGATGAACAAGATGATCCTCCTAAAGAACCGCCCTGATGAAGACGAGCTTATACAAAAGCTCATTGATGGCAGCAAAGATATCTTCAAGAACAACATGAAATTCCATTCCTTCAAGGAACTTAGTGAGGTCTATAGCATGGCCATGAAGATAGAAAGGGACGAAGAGGAGAAGCCAGCTGGTCAGAAAGGGGGAAGAAGTACAGGGTACAGTTCAGGGTATAGATCAACCACAGCAGTTGGGTCTGGCAGTGGTTCTGGCACAAGTTCTAGTGGCAAACAGGGGCAGTCATCAGAGGTGAAGCAGGTCGAAGTGGCTACTGTGAATCAGCAACAAGGCAACCAGAACAGAGGTCCTGGAGGACAAGGCATATCTCCTTGGACTCTTACTTTAGCAAAGATATTCGCCAAGTGTAGGAATGGCGGTCTACTGCAATCTTTAAAGCCATTTGAGAAGCCATCTGAAGCGGATAAGGACAACTTCTGCACTTATCATGTGGTGACAGGCCACCGAACCAACAACTGCTACAAGCTAAGGGATGCTATCCGGAAGCTCATTGACGAGGGAAAACTGCAAGAGCCAGCCAAACCTAGCACTAAAACCAATCCACTACCGGCATTTGAGAAGCGGATTAACATGGTTCAGTCGGGGTTGCCGGCTAACTTTATATTTGCCCAAGTTTTGCAAGCAAACCCTACAATTCAAGCAGTAACGGTAGGGGAACCCGAAGTGGAGCCTGAATGCGAAGAAAAGGAGGGGTGTAAGGAGATCAAGCCCATAAGTCTGGATGACCTTGACTCCGAGGATGAGTACGAAGAATTTGACAGAAGAGAAGCTATTAAACTTCCAGCTGTTGAGAAGCTGAAGATTTCAGAAGTGCAGCATGTGACCCGAAGTGGAAGGGTATATCAGCCGGCAGATCAGACGAAAGATAAAGCACCGATGAATGGGTCGGGCAGTACTTCGGTACCGGAAAGAGTCGAGAAAGAGGACTTGGTCATTTCCCAACTGAAGAAGACCCCTGCACAAGCTAGTTTGGCACTTACTTATGACCTCCAAAGAGCATAGGGAGGCTTTGGTGAAGAAGCTATCAGAGATTGAAGTCTCCCCTATAGCTTCACCAGAGGCAATGTGCTGCTTGCTAGACAAAGTCCATGCTGGAGCTCCTAATATTGTTTTCTCTGAGAAAGACCTACCAGCAGAAGGAAAGGCTCACAATAAGGCTCTTTACATTAGAGCCCATATCATGGATAAGGTGATGCCATGTGTTATGGTGGATGACGGCTCAGCTCTGAATATTTGCCCACTGAAAATGCTACCATTTCTGGGCATGAATGAAGAAGTATTGAAGAGGTCCTCGACAGTCATTCGGGCATATGATGATTCTAAAAGAACAGTGATAGGGACCTTCGAAACGGAAGTGGAAGTTGGACCCATCAAGTCCATGGTTATTTTCACAGTGATCGATATCCCGGTCACTTTCTCCTTATTGCTTGGAAGGCCCTGGTTCCATCCTTTGGGAGGTGTTCCTTCCACATTGCATCAGAAGATTAAATTCTCCATGAATGACAAAATTGTGACTGTTGAGGCAGACGCCCAGTCGATGGTAGCTGCAGTGAATGAAGGAGTGGTTCCTTTTGGTGGATTCCAAATTGCTGTCATTAAGGAGGGAGAAACCACAGATGCCCCTATGGTCCTTTATGAGAACTACATGCCGGAATGGCTATCCCGATATCTGTATAAGCTGAACTTTGTCCCGGGAATGGGACTCGGGATTAATTTGCAAGGTGTGCCAGAATTCAAGATCGACTCGGGGAAGTCAAAGCAGTACGGCCTTGGCTATGTAGAGGGGTCATCCGAGCATAAGAATCTAAAGAAGGGCAAAAATGGTAGGGCCATGATGAAGCCATTTCTGAAGGCAGGAGAAAGCCTTTACAAGGGCCAAGCTGAACCGGTGCTGGCTGGAAATGTCGAGCACCCTGGCTTTGAGATCTTTGCAGATGTTGTGGATTTTGAGAAAAGCCAGGAAGATCCAGTAGCCCCTGTAATGATGAAGGAAGCAATTGTTGAATCTGAAATTCTGAAAGGAGAATCATCTGAGGTGATAGCGGAAGCCATAGAGGTGGTCAAAGAAGAAGATGAAAAGGAGTCCTATGCCGAAGCTACAGAAGTGATCTCGGGAGCTTTGACTGCTGCATTAACCAAAGCTTTTGGGAAATCCAAGGAAGGATTTGGCGAAGAACTAATGGCCAAAGTGAACTTAGACTCTGTGGTTGCTGAAATCGCCAAGATTATGGAAAAAGCTAAGGCACAAGTGACTGAAAAAGAAGCAGAGAAAGCTGCAGTCCCAGATGATGCTCTGGAAGGAAAGATGGAAGCTGAGGAAGAACAAGGCCCTCCGCCTGTGGAGGATGAAAATTATTTTGTTGTATCTATTTCTTCCATTTTCAATGTAACTGATGTACTTTATGATAAGTTCAATGCAATGAAATCCCAGTTTGCTTACTTGTGTGATGTTTATCCTGATAATTCTGTGCATGCATTCGAATCACCATCAAGCATATTTAGCATACATGACACTGCATTGCATGAAATCAATATAAGTACAGATGAAAACCCTAAAATGGTACTCATTTCACACGAGCTAAAATCCGAGGAAGAAAGAGAATTAATAAGAATACTCCAAAAACATGTTAAAGCTTTCGCCTGGTCGTATGAAGACATGCCGGGTGTAGATACAGAAATAGCAGTGCACAAAATCCCAACAGACCCCAAGTTCAGACCGGTAAAGCAGAAGTTGAGAAGACTAAGGCCGGAATGGGCTACACTGGTGAAGGAAGAAGTGGCCAAACAGATAGATGCCAAGTTTCTCGAAGTGGTGGAGTATACGGAATGGTTAGCCAACATTGTCCCTGTGCCTAAAAAGGATGGAAGGGTCAGAGTATGCGTTGATTACAGGGACTTGAATAAAGCATGCCCAAAAGATAACTTTCCATTGCCACATATTGACGTCCTAGTTGACAGTGCAGCAAAAGCAGCAATGTACTCATTCATGGATGGCTTCTCGGGATACAATCAGATTTTGATGGATGTGATCGACAAGGTGAAAACATCGTTCATCACAGAGTGGGGTACTTTCTGTTACAGAGTGATGCCTTTCGGATTAAAGAATGCCGGTGCCACTTATCAGAGGGCTGTCACAACTCTATTGCACGATATGATCCATAAAGAAGTTGAAGTGTATGTCGATGATATGCTTGTTAAATCAACAACCCGGGAGGAACACCCTGTTATCCTGGATAGATTTCTAACACGCATTGGGGAGTACAACTTGCGGCTTAATCCCAAGAAGTGCATATTCGGCGTCACATCAGGGAAGCTGTTGGGCCATGTAGTCAGCCAGAGGGGGATAGAAATGGACCCAGATAAAATTAAAGCCATCCAAGAAATGCCAGCTCCAAAGACTGAAAAGGAGGTCAGATCATTCCTGGGTTCCTTGCAGTATGTTAGTCGCTTCATAGCCAAGCTAACTTCCACTTGTGAGCCAATCTTCAAGCTATTAAAGAAAGATCAGCCGGTTGTGTGGGATGACAAGTGTCAGCTGGCCTTTGAGAAGATCAAGGCTTACCTGGTAAAGCCACCGGTGTTGAGTCCTCCAATCCCAGGGAAGCCTCTAATTTTGTATTTGGCAGTTGAAGAATCCTCCATAGGGGCAATGCTTGTACAAGAACAAGATGGCAAGAAAGAGTATCCCATCTACTACCTCAGCAAAAAGCTGTTGGAGTATGAAACCAGATACACGCTGGTGGAAAAGACATGTGTGGCGATGATTTGGTTGACCAAGAAGCTGCGCCACTATTTCCAATCCTACAAGATACAAGCCGTGGCTAAAGTGGATCCAATGAAGTACCTCTATAAAGCACCAACATTGGTTGGGAAGTTGTCCAGGTGGTTGTTACTTTTGTCTGAATTCGACATCGAGTACATCACGAAGAAAACCATTAAAGGGCGAGCCGTGGCAGAGTTTCTGGCAAACCAGCCCCTAGAATCAGATTACACAGAGAACCTGGAATTCCCTGATGAGCAGTTGGCCATGGTGGAAGTGAAGAGATGGGTCATGTGCTTCGATGGGGCAGTAAATAGAAAAGGTGCTGGAATCGGAGTACTTATAGCAACACCAGATGGTGAGGTCATTCCTTTATCCAAAAGGCTGATCTTTCCCGTAACCAACAATGGGGCGGAATATGAAGCATGCTTGTTTGGAATGGAGACTCTATTAACCTTAGGAGCAAATGATGTCTTAATTGTCGGTGATTCACTTCTGGTGATCAGGCAAGCTCAGGGTGAGTGGGAGTTAAAAGAAGAAGCCTTACGGCCTTATTTGGAGCTGCTACAGTTCAGAAAGGGTTTATTCGGCCGGTGTGAATTCAGACATGTCCCCAGAGATGAGAATAAGATGGCTGATGCATTAGCAACTTTGTCTTCCATGTGGGAAAATCCAGAAGAGACACAAGCTCAACCACTGATCATAGCCACTTCCAGGCATCCTTGCTTCGAAGCGCATGAAGTAATGGAATTATCAGCCGAAGAAAAGCCATGGTTCTTTGACATTTATCGGTATGTTAAGGAGGGAAAGTACCCAGAAGAGGCCAATGCTGTTGATAAGTTGACACTGAGAAAACTGGCTAGTCAATTCAGAATTTTCGAGGACAAATTATACAAAAGAACAACACATGGAGTCCTTTTGAGGTGTCTAACTGAGCAAGAAGCAGAAGAAGTGATGCAGCAAGTACATGCAGGATCCTGTGGGCCGCATATGAATGGACTTGCCATGGCTAGGAAGATCATGAGGCAAGGCTACTTTTGGACGACGATGCAAGCAGATTGTATAAGGAAGGTGAAGAAATGTCATGAATGTCAGATCTATGCAGACATTAGTCATCTTCCTCCACTTGAACTTCAGAATCTAACGTCTCCTTGGCCGTTTTCAGCATGGGGGATAGATATGATTGGTGAAATTCATCCAGCTGCATCTAATGGGCACAGATTCATAGTGGTGGCAGTTGATTATTTCTCCAAATGGGTCGAAGCGGAATCCTTCACTAACGTCACAGCCAAGCACATGGTCAGGTTCATCCAGAAGAACATCTTCACTCGGTATGGGATTCCTCACCACATAGTAACTGATAATGGAGTACAGTTTCAAAGGGCAACAGCTGAGCTATTTGCAGAGCATGGTATTGAACATCATAAGTCTTCTCCATATAGACCTCAAGCTAATGGTGCAGTAGAAGCAGCTAACAAGGCAATAAAGAAGATCTTATCAAAGATGGTAACCACTTACAGGGATTGGGCCGATAAACTGCCTTATGCTCTCTGGGGTTACAGAACCAGTGTCAGAACGCCGACAGAAGAAACCCCTTATGCCTTGGTATATGGAATGGAAGCAGTGTTGCCAGTGGAGATAGAGCTCAAGTCACTTAGAGTTGCCCTGGAAGCTCAATTACCAGAGACTGAATGGGTTCAAGCCAGGTATGAACAGTTGGCAGCATTAGATGAAAGGCGACTAAAAGCACTAGATCACTTGCAGATGTATCAGCGCAGAATGGCTAGAGCCTATAATCGAAATGTGAAGTACTCTAAGCGGCAGTTGAAAGCAGGAGATTTGGTTCTAAAGCAACTAAAGCCTTCAAATGTTGATGTTAGGGGCAAGTTCAGACCTAACTGGGAAGGACCCTATGTGGTGAAAAAGGTGTTATCGAAAGGCGCTGTCAGCATCATGGACATGGACGGGAATGAGTTCGCCAATCCGATCAACCAAGACAGGCTAAAGCTTTATCATGTATAAAAAAAAAAGGGAGAGGTCTGCTAGACTGAAAACTCGAAAAGAGCGGTCTAGGCAAAAGTTAAGACACGAGAGAAAATAATCAGTCGGAAAATCTGAAAAGGACGACTGGTGACGGATTCTGGCTCAGTGTGGAATCTATACCATTTAGGAACCAACTTGTTTCAAATGTACTCATTTTGACTTCATCAATAAAGTGAAGTGTTTGTTTAAATATATTTGCATGGTTATGACAAATGCACAAACAAAGTTGTCTTGCATAAACACACATTCAAAGAAAGCACTTTGCATTCAACTGATCAATATCATCGCATTATTTGACAAATGAAAAGGTATCAAATACATGCAACTTAAAATCTCTCATCGTCCTCTAAAGTCCAATTCATCTTCCCAAATGAGCAATAAAGGGTCACAACACCATTTTAGTCAAAAAAAAAAAAAAAAAAAAAGGCTCGCTGAGGTGAAAACCGAAAAGGCATCTCAGGCAAAAATTAGAGTGGCCTGCTAAGCTGAAAACCCATATTGGGCAGCTTAGGCGAAAGTTAGGGCATATGAAAAGCTCGCTAAGGTGAAAACCGAAAAGGCGCCTTAGGCAAAAAAAAAAAAAAAAAAAAAAAGAAAGAAAAAAAAAAAAAAGAACATCCTCTGTATTCCCCGCAGAATTCATCACATCGCTCCCCAGCAGAGTTTCCGATACTATTCCCCAGCGGAGTCTACATAAAGAACACCATCAATTACTTCCCCGCAAAGTCGCCATGTTACTCCTCAGTGCAGTCTACACAAAGAACACCACAATTGTTTCCCCAGTCAAGCTGTCACGCTCTTCCCCAGCGGAATCTCTACAAGGGATACTATGATCATTCCCCCAGCAGTCACCTCGCTTCTTTGATAATCATTAAACAATGTCCCAAGAAGAGCAAAATCAACCAGGGGCACAACATATCTCCCCAGCAGAGGACAAAAACATCCAATAACAGAAAATACATACATGTACATATACATCAACATGCATCCATACATTGCATATATCAATTACTTATCCCCGGCTAGTCTTCATTCTTGATCGAAGGGGCAAAAATTTTTGTTTAAAAATCTCTCGATCAAGGAATGAAGACTTGCCATTTCAAGTGCAGGAATTCATCCCCAGCTTAATATCCTCAGCAAGTCAGCAGATCCGCCTCGAGTAATGTAAACTCGGTATCGGCCCAGATCCGCTCCATTATCCCAACTTTCTCCAGCGAGTCCGCCCCGAACAACGTAAGCTCGGTATCGGCCCAGATCCGCTCCATTATCCCAACTTTCTCCAGCGAGTCCGCCCCGAACAACGTAAGCTCGGCATTGGCCCAAATCCGTTCCATCATCCAAGTTCCCTAGCAGATCCGCCTCGAGTAATGTAAACTCGGTATCGGCCCAGATCAGCTTCATCTATTTTCCCAGTAAAACTCGCCTCGGGTAACATAGACCTGATATCGGCTAATCTCTTCATCAACTCGCCTCGGGTAACATAGACCTGATATCGGCTAATCTCTTCATCAACTCGCCTCGGGTAACATAGACCTGATATCGGCTAATCTCTTCATCAACTCGCCTCGGGTAACATAGACCTGATATCGGCTAATCTCTTCATCAACTCGCCTCGGGTAACATAGACCTGATATCGGCTAATCTCTTCATCAACTCGCCTCGGGTAACATAGACCTGATATCGGCTTATTTCTTCATCAATTTCGCCTCGGGTAACCTAAACCTGATATCGGCTTATTTCCTCATCAGCTTTGCCTCGGGTAACCTAAACCTGATATCGGCTTATTTCCTCCCCAGTATCGCCTCAGGTGACCTATACCTGATATCGGCTCATTTCAATAGAGGGTTCTTTCCTGTGTCTGCGGCGCTTTGAGTCGCGTTTCTCAAATTCACATCATCCATCCCAGACTAAGTTCAGGTGGTGAATTTGATCACGCGAGGGGCAGCTATAAGCGCCGGAATTTTCTATACTTCAAAAAAAAAAAAAAAAAAAATCTATGGTCGTACGACTATTGCTACAGTCGTACGACTGTAATTTAAAAATTACAGTCGTACGACTGTAATATCGGGTTTTCAGCAGAGGCCCATACCTCTGCAGCAGAAATGGAGGAGAGAGGGGTTGGGCATTAATTGCCCCGGCTCTGCAGCAAGCAACCAGGAAAAAAGGGTAGAAAAGAAGGAAAAAGAGGAAAAAGAGGGAGGGATTTCTGGTAAAAGAAAAAACTTAGAGAGAGAAAGAGAAGAGAGAGAAAAGAAAACCACAAAAAGTTCATCTTCTTCCTCTTTGATTTTCTTCAATTCTCAGAATTAAATCTAAAACTTGTTAGAAACTCCTAGGGCAATCAGTTAACTACTCAAACAAATCAAGAACTCAGACTTAAACCATCAGAAACCCTTACAATTTGGAGTTTTGGACAAAAAGCTCTCAACTTCCATTCAAAGGAAAAAGTGCGAATTTGTTGGGATTGGAGCGACGCCAGGGGTCAAAAACGACTTGGAATAGCTTCTAAAAGGTAGTCACTTCTTTTCCCTACATTTTTTCTCGCTTTCTGGGTGTTTGAAGTGAATTTTGTGCGTTTTGCTGCATTTTTCGTATTTCTGTTCCTGGAAACTAAGAACAGTCGTACGACTGTTCTTAGTCTTCATGAACAGTCGTACGACTGTATATACAGTCGTACGACTGTTCTTAGTTTCCAGGAGGTTTTTCTTCAGTTTTTGCTTAAAAATGATTTTTGGCGAAATTGTGGTCTTGGATTGATTACAGTCGCACGACTGTAAACTACAGTCGTACGACTGTAATCCCTGTTCCAGAATCAGAATTTCAGCTTTCATCCATAAAAATTCCCGAAAAATCCCAAAAAAATCCCAAAAATTAGAAAACCCCCAAAAATCATCAAAATGAATTTTGTTGTGTGCATCACGACCATAGATTCAATTTTCTGGTAAATTTGCATTTAGAACAATTCAACGACGGAGACCCAGTTCTCCCGAAAACCGACCCACTTGATATATAAAAATGCATGTAAACCGGTAAAATTGTTTTCAAATGATTTTTCCCACAAAACCAAAAATACAGGGACGTTTCAAAAATGTTTTCCAGGTCTAACCGGGCTGGCTAGCCGAGCCAACCCGGTTATCCCCTCTGTGCATGCCCCCAAATTCTTGATTTCCCAATTCTGTCTACTTGAGTCCAACTTGTGGCGTGCCGTATATATTGTGCTAACCCTCTGTTTTGCAGGTTTTAATTTCTTTTATTTTTATTTTTATTGTATTTTAATAGATTAAGTCGTGTATTTAGGCGGTTGTAATTATTTCTTAGATTTTTCGTGTATTCTAGGCGATTGTAAAAGTGAGGTGAGTGTTTTTTTATTTTTCTATTCGATTTGGTTGTAAGCCGATTAATATTTATTTCTCTTTATTTTTTGTACTATATATTTTGTATGCGCGCTGTATGCTTTTTATATTCAATAAAATGGACTTTAGATTTTGGAATACCATTTGAGAACATTGACAATATTTATTTTAATTAGACACGAAATAAGGGACTTGTCCGGACCCGAATCTCGGGATAGTGTAGCGACCGTTCGTCCGGTTCAGCTACAAAAGAATTTCCCGGTTGAGCTGAGCCGGGTGGCGACTCCTACAATATTCATCGAAACTTAGGTCTCGGTTCTTTTACGTATTAATTCCATTTATTTTCCAAAACGCGGATTTCCATTATAAAAACCCCATGCGAGGGAAGGGCCCGCCCGAGATCGTGGCGCCCCATTCCGAAAGGGAGTCCCGCGTCCCGTCGAAAACGCGTCGTCCGCTCACAGAAGGGTATATCAGCCGGCAGATCAGACGAAAGATAAAGCACCGATGAATGGGTCGGGCAGTACTTCGGCACCGGAAAGAGTCGAGAAAGAAGACTTGGTCATTTCCCAATTAAAGAAGACCCCTGCACAAGCCAGTTTATGGCATCTGCTTATGACCTCCAAAGAGCATAGGGAGGTTTTAGAGAAGAAGCTATCAGAAATTGAAGTCTCCCCTATAGCTTCACCAGAGGCTATGTGCTGCTTGCTAGACAAAGTCCATGCTGGAGCTCCTAATATTGTTTTCTCTGAGAAAGACCTACCTGCAGAAGGAAAGGCCCACAACAAGGCTCTTTACATTAGAGCCTATGTCATGGATAAGGTGATGCCGTGCGTTATGGTGGATGACGGCTCAGCTCTGAATATATGCCCGCTGAAAATGTTACCGATTCTAGGCATGAATGAAGAAGTGTTGAAGAGGTCCTCGACAGTCATTCGGGCGTATGATGATTCTAAAAGAACAGTGATAGGGACCTTTGAAACAGAAGTGGAGGTTGGGCCCATCAAGTCCATGGTTGTCTTCACAGTGATCGATATCCCGGTCATATTCTCCTTATTGCTTGGAGGGCCCTGGTTCCATCCTTTGGGAGGTGTCCCTTCCACATTGCATCAGAAGATTAAATTCTCTATGAGTGACAGGATTGTGACTGTTAAGGCAGACGCCCAGTCGATGGTAGCTGCAGTGGATGAAGGAGTGGTTCCTTTTGGTGGATTCCAAATTGCTGTCATTAAGGAGGAAGAAACCACAGATGCCCCTATGGTCCTTTATGAGAACTACATGCCGGAGTGGCTATCTCGATATCCGTACAAGCTGAACTTTGTCCCGGGAATGGGACTCGGGATTAATTTGCAAGGTGTGCCAGAATTCAAGATCGACTTGGGAAAGTCAAAGCAGTATGGCCTTGGTTATGTAGAGGGGTCATCCGAGCAGAAGAATCTGAAAAAGGGCAAGAATGGCATGGTCATGATGAAGCCATTTCTGAAGGCAGGAGAAAGCCTTTACAAGGGCCAAGCTGAACCGGTGCTAGTTGGAAATGTCGAGTACCCTGGCTTTGAGATCTTTACAGATGTTGTGGATTTTGAGAAAAGCCAGGAAGAGCCAGCAGCCCCTGTAATGGAAGAAGAAGCAACTGCTGAATTTGAAATTTTGAAAGGAGAACCATCTGAGGTGATAGAAACCATAGAGGTGGCCGAAGAAGAAGATGAAAAGAAAGCCTGTGCTGAAACTACAGAAATCATCTCAGATGCTTTGACTGCTGCATTGAACAAACCTTTTGGAAAGACCAAGCAAGGATTTGATGAAGAAATGATGGCCAAAGTGAATTTAGACTCTGTGGTTGCTGAAATCGCTAAGATTATGAAAAAAGCTAAGGCACAGGTGACCGAAAAAGAAGCAGAGAAAGCTGCAGTCCTAGATGACGCTTTGGAAGGGAAGATGGAAGCTGAGGAAGAACAAGGCCCTCCGCCTGTGGAGGATGAAAATTATTTTGTTGTATCTATTTCTTCCATTTTCAATGTAACTGATGTACTTTATGATAAGTTTAATGCAATGAAATCCCAGTTTGCTTACTGTGTGCGATGTTTATCCTGATAATTCTATGCATGCATTTAAATCACCATCAAGCATATTTAGCATACATGACACTGCATTGCATGAAATCAATATAAGTACAGATGAAAACCCTAAAATGGTACTCATTTCACACGAGCTAAAATCCGAGGAAGAAAGAGAATTAATAAGAATACTCCAAAAACATGTTAAAGCTCTTGCCTGGTCGTATGAAGACATGCCAGGTGTAGATACAGAAATAGCAGTGCACAAAATCCCGACAGATCCCAAGTTCAGACCGGTAAAGCAGAAGTTGAGAAGACTAAGGCCGGAATGGGCTACACTAGTGAAGGAAGAAGTGGCCAAACAGATAGATGCCAGGTTTCTTGAAGTGGTGGAGTATACGGAATGGCTAACCAACAGTGTCCCCGTGCCTAAAAAGGATGGAAGGGTCAGAGTATGCGTTGACTACAGGGACTTGAATAAAGCATGCCCAAAAGATAACTTTCCATTGCCACATATTGACGTCCTAGTTGATAGTGCAGCAAAAGCAGCAATGTACTCCTTCATGGATGGCTTTTCGGGGTATAACCAGATTCTGATGGATGTGATCGACAAGGTGAAAACATCGTTCATCACAGAGTGGGGTACCTTCTATTACAGAGTGATGCCCTTCGGGTTGAAGAACGCTGGTGCCACTTATCAGAGGGCTGTCACAACTCTGTTGCATGACATGATTCATAAAGAAGTTGAAGTGTATGTCGACGATATGCTCGTTAAATCAGCAACCCGGGAGGAACACCCTGTTATCCTGGATAAATTTCTAACACGCATTGGAGAGTACAATTTGCGACTTAACCCCAAGAAGTGCATATTTGGGGTCACATCAGGGAAGCTGTTGGGCCATGTAGTCAGCCAGAGGGGTATAGAAATGGACCCAGATAAAATCAAAGCCATCCAAGATATGCCAGCTCTTAAGACAGAAAAGGAAGTCAGATCATTCCTGGGTTCCTTACAGTATGTCAGCCGCTTCATAGCACGGTTAACCTCCACTTGTGAACCAATCTTCAAGCTATTAAAGAAAGATCAGCCGGTTGTGTGGGATGACAAGTGTCATTTGGCATTCGAGAAGATCAAGGCTTACCTGGTAAAGCCACCAGTGTTGAGTCCTCCAATTCCAGGGAAGCCTCTGATTTTGTACTTGGCAGTTGAAGAATCCTCTATAGGGGCAATGCTAGCACAGGAACAAGATGGCAAGAAGGAGTATCCCATATACTACCTCAGCAAAAAGCTGTTAGAGTATGAAACCAAATACACACTGGTGGAGAAGACATGTGTGGCGATGATTTGGTTGACCAAGAAGCTGCGCCACTATTTCCAATCCTACAAGATACAAGCCTTGGCTACGGTGGATCCAATGAAGTACCTCTATGAAGCACCAGCATTGGTTGGGAAGTTGTCCAGGTGGTTGTTACTTTTGTCTGAATTTGACATCAAATACATCACGAAGAAAACCATTAAAGGGCAAGCCGTGGCAGAGTTTCTGGCAAACCAGCCCCTAAAATCAGATTACACAAAGAACCTGGAATTCCCTAATGAGCAGTTATCCATGGTGGAAGTGAAAAGATGGGTCATGTGATTCGATGGGGTAGTGAATAGAAAAGGCGCTGGAATCCGAGTACTTATAGCAACACCGGATGGTGAGGTCATTCCTTTATCCAAAAGGCTGATCTTTCCTGTAACCAACAATGGAGCGGAATATGAAGCATACTTGTTTGGAATGGAAACTTTATTAACCTTAGGGGTAAATGATGTCTTAATTGTTGGTGACTCACTTCTAGTGATTAGGCAAGCTCAGGGTGAGTGGGAACTAAAAGAAGAAGCCTTACGGCCTTATTTGGAGCTGCTACAGTTCAGAAAGGGTTTATTCGGCCAGTGTGAATTCAGACATGTCCCCAGGGATGAGAATAAGATGGCTGATGCATTAGCTACTTTGTCCTCCATGTGGGAAAATCTAGAAGAGACACTAGCTTAACCACTGGTCATAGCCACTTCTAGGCATCCTTGCTTCGAAGTGCACAAAGTAATGGAATTATCAGCCGAAGAAAAGCCATGGTTCTTTGACATTTATTGGTATGTTAAGGAGGGAAAGTACCCAGAAGAGGCCAGTGCTACTGATAAGTTGACACTGAGAAAACTAGCTAGTCAATTCAGAATCTTCGAGGACAATTTGTATAAAAGAACAGCATATGGAGTCCTTTTGAGGTGTTTAACTGAGCAAGAAGCAGAAGAAGTGATGCAGCAAGTACATACAGGTAGGCCATATATGAATGGACTTGCCATGGCTAGGAAGGTCATGAGACAAGGCTAGGATGACGATGCAAACAGATTGTATAAGAAAAGTGAAGAGATGTCATGAATGTCAGATCTATGCAGACATTAGTCATCTTCCTCCACTTGAACTTCAGAATCTAACGTCTCCTTGGCCGTTTTCAGCATGGGGGATAGACATGATTGGTGAAATTCATCCAGTTGCATCTAATGGGCATAGATTCATAGTTGTGGCAGTTGATTATTTCTCCAAATGGGTCAAAGCGGAATCCTTCACTAATGTTACAGCCAAGCATATGGTCAAGTTCATCCAGAAGAATATCTTCACTCGGTATGGGATTCCTCACCACATAGTAGCTGATAAATGGAGTACAGTTTCAAGGGGCAACAGCTGAGCTATTTGCAGAGCATGGAATTGAACATCATAAGTCTTCTCCATACAGGCCTCAGGCTAACGGTGCAGTGGAAGCAGCTAACAAGGCAATAAAGAAGATCTTATCAAAGATGGTAACCACTTACAGGGATTGGGCCGATAAACTGCCTTATGCTCTCTGGGGTTACAGAACCAGTGTCAGAACGCCGACAGGAGAAACTCCTTATGCCTTGGTATATGGAATGGAAGCAGTGTTGCCGGTGGAAATTGAACTCAAGTCACTCAGAGTTGCCCTGGAAGCTCAATTGCTAGAGACTGAATGGGTTCAAGCTAGATATGAGTAGCTGGCTGCACTAGATGAAAGGCGACTAAAGGCACTGGATCACCTACAGATGTATCAGCGCAGAATGGCTAGAGCCTATAATCAAAGTGTGAAATACTCCAAGCGGTAGTTGAAAGCAGGAGATTTGGTTCTAAAGCAACTAAGGCCTTCAAATGTTGATGTTAGGGGCAAGTTCAGACCTAACTGGGAAGGATCCTATATGGTGAAGAAGGTGTTATCAAAAGGCACTGTCAGCATCATGGACATTGATGGAAACGAGTTCACCAACCCGATCAACCAAGATAGGCTAAAGCTTTATCATGTATAAAAAAAAAGAGAGAGAGAAAGAGGTCTGCTAGGCTGAAAACTCGAAAAGAGCAGTCTAGGCAAAAGTTAAGACACGAGAGAAAATAATCAGTCAGAAAACCTGAAAAGGACGACTGGTGACGGATTCTGGCACAATGTGAAATGTGTATCATTTAGGAACCAACTTGTTTCAAATGTACTTATTTTGACTTCATCAATAAAGTGAAGTGTTTGTTTAAATATATTTGCATGGTTATAACAAATGCACAAACAAAGTTGTCTTGCATAAACACACATTCAAAGAAAGCACTTTGCATTCAACTGATCAATATCATCGCATTATTTGACAAATGAAAATGTATCAAATACATGCAATTTAAAATCTCTTATCGTCCTCTAAAGTCCAGTTCATCTTCCCAAACGAGCAATAAAGGGTCACGACACCATTTTATTCAAATCTAAAAAAAAAAAAAAAAGAGGAGAGCTCGCTGAGGTGAAAACCAAAAAGGCACCTCAGGCAAAAATTAGAGCGGACCGCTAAGCTGAAAACCCATATCGGGCAGTTTAGGCAAAAGTTAGGGCATATGAAAAGCTCGCTAAGGCGAAAACCGAAAAGGCGCCTTAGGTAAAAGTTAGAGCAGCTCGCTGGGCTGAAAACCTGATTTGGGCAACCCAGTTAAAAATTAGAGCACTTAAAAAAAAAAAAAAAAAAACTCATAACTTCCCACAGAGCAGGAAAAGCAGAACATCCTCAGTATTCCCCACAGAATTCATCACATTACTCTCCAGCAGAGTTTCCCCCACTATTCCCCAGTGGAATCTACATAAAGAACACCATCAATTATTTCCCCGTAAAGTCTCCATATTACTCCCCAGCGTAGTCTACGCAAAGAACACCACAATTATTTCCTCAATCGAGCTGTCACACTCTTCCCCAGCGGAATCTCTACAAGGAATACTACGATCATTTCCCCAGCGGTCACCTCACTCCTTCGATAATCACCAAACAATGCCCCAAGAAAAGCAAAATCAACCAGGGGCACAACATATCTCCCCAGCGGAAGACAGAAATGTCCAATAACAGAAAATACATACATGTACATATACATCATCATGCATCCATACATTGCATATATCAATTACTTATCCCTGGCTAGTCTTCATTCTTGATCGAAGGGGCAAAAATTTTTGTTTAAAAATCTCTCGATCAAGGAATGAAGACTTGCCATTTTAAGTGCAGGAATTCATCCCAAGCTTAATATCCTCAGCAAGTCAGCAGATCCGCCTCGAGTAATGTAAACTCGGTATTGGCCCAGATCCACTCCATTATCTCAACTTTCTCCAGCGAGTCCGCCTCGAGTAATGTAAACTCGGTATCGGCCCAGATCCGCTCCATCATCCAAGTCCCCCAGTAGATCCGCCTCGAGTAATGTAAACCCGGTATCGGCCCAGATCAGCTTCATCTATTTCCCTAGGAAAGTTCGCTTCGGGTAATCTAGACCCGGTATCGGCCAATTTCTTCATCAATTTCGCCTCGGGTAACAAAGACCCGGTATCGGCTAATCTCGTCTCTAGCATCGCCTCGGGTAACATAGACCCGGTATCGGCTAATTTCACCCATCTTTCGCCTCGGGTAACCTAGACCCAGTATCGGCCAATCCGTAATCCATCTTCTTCCGCCTCGGGTAACCTAAACCAGGTATCGGCTGAACCACAATTCACCCTTTGTTTGCCTCGGGTAACCTAGACCCAGTATAGGCCTATCCGCATCAACTTTGCCTCGGGTAACCTAGACCCAGTATCGGCTTATTTCTTTCCCCAGTCTCGCCTCGGGTAACACAGACCCGGTATCGGCTTATCTCATCAGAGGGTTCATTCCAGTGTTTGCGGGGCTTTGATTCGCGCTCTCAAATTCATCATCTCAGATATTATAAACCTGAATCTAGGTGTCGAATTTGATCATGCGAGGAGCAGCTGTAAGCACCGGGATTTTCTTACCAAAAAAAAAAAGAAAAGAAAAAAAAAAGAAAAAAAAATTTGAAAAAAAAATCGAAAAAAAAAATTTACAGTGGTATGACTGTAATTACAGTTGTACGACTGTAATTACAGTCGTACGACTGTAATTTAAAAATTACAATCGTACGACTGTATTATCGGGGTAGGTGCAGAACACCATACCCATGACATAAGAAAGAGGAGGAGAAGATTTTGGGCAATTAATGCCCGGATTTTGGAGAGAAAATAGGAGAAAAATTAGAGTAGAAAAGAGAAGAAAAGAGAGAAGAAAAGGGTGGCTCGAATTCCGGTGAAATCTAGAGAGAGATGGAGAAAAGAGAGAAGGAAAAGAAAGAAGTAAAAAAAACCACAAAAACTCATCTTTTCCTCTTCTATTTTCTTTAATTCTCGAAATTAAGATTAAAACTTGATAGAAATATATAGGTTAATGAGTTAATTTCACAAACAAATTGAAATTTCGGACTAAAACAATAAGAATCCTTTGCAATTTGGATTTTTGGACACAAAGCCCCCAACTTCAATTTAAGAGGAAAAGTGCAAATTCTTGTGGATTGGAGCGACGCCAGGGGTCAATTTCGACTTGTAAGGACTTTTAAAAGGTAGGCGCCCCATTTCTCTTTATTTTCGCTTGCTTTCTGGGTGTTAATTGCAATTTTTGTGCATTTTTATCTCATTTTCTGCGTTTCTGCTTCTGGAAATCAAGAACAGTCGCACGACTGTTCTTGAAATTGATGAACAGTCGTACGACTGTAGTTACAGTCGTACGACTATTCTTGATTTCCAGGTGATTTTATTTCCAGCTTGTCTTAAATAAGATTTTGGTGAAATCCTGAATTTTCAGCATTTACAGTCGTACGACTGTAATTACAGTCGTACGACTGTAGTTGAGTTTGCAAGACTATAATTTACAGTCGTACCACTGTAGTTTCAGAATCAGAATCTCACCTTTAAAACCCAAAAATTTCATAAAAAATCCATAAAAAATAATAAAAAATTCCAAAAAATTCCCAAAAAATCCAAAAAAATTAGAAAACCCCAAAAATCATCAAAATGAATTTTGTTGTGTGCATCATGACCATAGATTCAATTTTTAGTAAAATTGCATTTAGAACAATTCAACGACAGAGACCCAGTTCTCCCGAAAACCGACCCACTTAATATATAAAAATTCATGTAAACCGAAAAAATTGTTTTCAAAATGATTTTTCCCACAAAACCAAAAATACAGGGACATTTCAAAATGTTTTCCAGGTCTAATCGGGCCGGCTAACCGAGCCAACCTGGTTATCCTCTATATGCATGCCCCCCAATTCTCGATTTCCCAATTCTGTCTGTTTGAGTCCAACTTGTGGCGTGCCGTATAAATTGTGCTAACCTTCTGTTTTGCAGGTTTTAATTTCTTTTATTTTTATTTTTATTTTTGATGTATTTTAATAGATTAAATCGTGTATTTAGGCGGTTGTAATTATTTTTAGATTTTCGTGCATTCTAGGCGATTGTATAAGTGAGGTGAGAGTTTTTATTTTTCCATTCGATTTGGTTATAAGCCAATTAATATTTATTTCTTTTCCTTATTTTTGTATTAAATATTTTGTATGCGCGCTGTATGCCTTTTATATTCAATAAAATGGACTTTACATTTTGAAATACCATTTGAGACCATTGACAATATTTATTGTAATTAGACACGAAATAAGGGACTTGTCCGGACCCGAATCTCTGGATAGTGTAGCGGCCGTTCATCCGGTTCAGCTACATAAGAATTTCCCGGTTGAGCTGAGCCGGGTGGCGACTCCTACAATATCCATCGAGACTTAGGTCTCGGTTCTTTTATGTGTTTTGATTCTATTTTATTTTCCAAAACGCGGATTTCCATTCATAAAAACCCCACGCGAGGGAAGGTCCCGCCCGATATCGTGGCGCCCGTTCCAAAAGGGAGTCTCGCGTCCCGTCGAAAACGCGTCATCTGCTCATAGGATGTCAAATGACCCTAGCACTCCACTAGAGTGAAGCCTAGCTATGCACTTCTCATTTATGTGGCCAAGTCGACAGTGCCAGATGTATGTAAGATTAATTTCATTTTGTTTAATCCTTTTAGTATTTATTTTATAGATTGAACTTTCACGTTTTAGATTAAGGATATATAAGCCATTTTCAAGAAATGTTGTTCCATAAATAATATTGCCACATTGCGAAAAAATTCTACCATGTCCAATATTAAATACGAAACTAGAAATATCCAACAAAGAAAAAGAAATAATATTCCTGTGCATCGCAGGTACAAAATAACAGTTTCTTATTTCCAAAACAAGTCCACTAGGCATCCCTAAGAAATGATCTCCGATCTCCATGGCTTGAACTCGAGCACCATTTCCAACTCGAAGATCTACTTCTCCAAATCCTAGTAATCTCCTATTTCTTAGACCCTGCACATTTGAACAAATGTGAGATCCACATCCAGTGTCCATGACCTAAGATGTAGAAATAGCCAGATTAATCTCAACAACATAAATACCTGAAGTAGCAGTTTTGCCCTTCAGTGGCTCCCTTAGCTATGGACATGAGCTCTTCCAGTGCCCCTTCTCATGACACTCATGGCAGACATCGTCAGGAGAAGAAACCCTTGCTTTAGGTTGGGCCACCACCTTTTTGCCCTTATCCTTGGCCTTAGATTTGGCCTTTCCCTTAGCAATAGGCATATTGCCCTTGTTCACCACCAATACTTCAGGAGTCTTCTTAAGAGATTGCTCAGCAAGCTTAAGCATGCCATGCAGCTCAACAACCGATTTATCCAACCCTTGCATATGATAGTTCATGATAAACTGGTTGTAAGACTCAGGAAGTGACCCGAGAATAATGTTTGTTACCAAGTCCTGTGGAACTGGTGAGCCGAGGCAGGCAAGTGTATCAATATACCCCTTCAACTTTAGCACATAAGTGCTAACAGAAGTCCCGACTGCCATTGCAGTCGTGCAAAGTGCCTTAGTAGTCAGGTAACGTTCCTGATGAGCCTGATCTTGGAACATTTTTTTAAGCTGATCCATCATCTCATAAGCATGTTCGTCCAGGAACTGCTTCTGAAGATCAAAAGCCATGGTACCCAGCATTAGGCACGACACATCTCAGTCATCCCTCACATGCCGGTCATACTGCTCCACCATCACCGTGGTGACGCCTCAACCTGCAGGAGGGCCAGCTGGTAAAGGAGCATTTAGTACATACTCCTTAGACTCTTGTCTAAGAACTATTTGCAAGTTCCTTGCCTAGTCCAGGAAGTTAGTCCCTGAAAGCTTCTCCTTCTCCAAGAGTGACCTAAGTGAGAGTGAGTTGTTGTTTGTTGCAGCCAATTTAAATTGCTAATGTGAAATGGGATTATCTACATGGAAGAAATCATTGCTCGAGTTAGAAATAAAGGACATTTAAGCCAATTCAAATTAATCATCTGATTTTAATTTGTTTGTTGGTGATGTTAATTGGCTGACTTGACCAAGATCCATAACTTATCAATGACTGGCCGAACTAGGGCTTGCTAACCAACCATTGATCCGTTTGGTAGGACAACCTATCCAATCCTTCCATGAAGGACTCTTAGTTTGATGGGCTTATTAACACTTTACCCATCTGTGCTTAGGGCCCGCTCTGAGCTAATGCTACCTATGTTGAGTCAAACCAGCATTCACATGTTAAACATACCAAGTATCCTAACCCTCAATGGCCCACCGAATACTACAATGTACCCAGCTAGGGCATGGCACACATTGCAGCATCAATGGGAGGAAGAGGTGTGAATGTGGGAAGCACTTTTAAACGACTCAATATTTTAATTTACGGCTTAGCATGCATAAAAACGGGTAATAATTTGGTGATCCATACATCCTATGGGCCTTTAATTATAACCTAATGAAAAACTAGATATCCTATCTAATTCTTCATAGACCAGACTGCAATCCTTCTTGGGCTCCCACCATGGGCTTGCTCCATCTGGTCCTTCCTCCATACTTGATGCATTCACAACAATTTTATTTTAAATAAAATCTATTCTAAAATTACATCAAAATAAAAGAAATGGCACGCAGGCCATATTTCCCAAAATCAAATTACAACTGATAATAATTTAGGGCCCATAGAACTTAAAATCACATTTCAAACAAAGTACCTGTCGTGCACATACATACCAATATCATGCATGATCATGGCATTCCAAATTATAAATATAAATGTTAAGCCGAGTTACTTAGGGTGAAATCGCCAATTTTAACAAATGTGACTAAGGCCCATAAAGGCCTAATTGATAACATCCATAAATGCAAAATTAATAATTTTGCTCCCACTTGAATTTGTGTTGTCACAAATTTAAAATTTAGGTCTCCAAATTTTAACCGGTGTCATGGTTTATTTGGCCAATTATACAAAGTCCATATTCAATTTAATATGCAAACAATTAAATTAAATATGCATGCCAATAAAATAAACAATTTAAATACAAATTATTTTAAAAAAATTTAATTTAATTTGCATTAGGGTCGAGGATAAAAAAATACCTGAAAAAATCCAAAATCGGACCTGAATCCCGTGTGCGGCGCTGCTGACTCGGCGGGGCAGCAGTGCTGTTGCAGTAGCAGCCTGCTGCAAGCAAGAGGGAATTGCAAATTTGCGATTCCTTCACCCAAAATTAATTTTTTTTAAACACAAAAAAAAAAAAATCAAATAAAATCAATAATCAATAAAACAATAATTTTAGATGGAAACCAATTGGGGAAAATAATCAAAACACCAATCCAAAAATTCTAGGGTTCATTAGAAACCAAAACCAATTGAGAAAGAACCCTAAAATCACAAACTTGAAACCCATTCTTTCTTCAAGAACGATCTCAAGAACCAATTCCAATCAATCTAATGGACAAAACCTAGGCTCTGATACCACTGTTGGGATTCATCATTGGAAAAATAACGTGGCACAGCAGAAAATACACCGTTTAAGATTTCCTAGAATCCACCTATCGTGTCCAATTACCATTGATTAGAATAAAGACAAGTTGAATAAAGAGAGATTAACTCACCGGATTCATCTTCTCTAAAGACTGCTGCAGAATTGTTTCTTGAAACTGCGATCTCCAAAGTCCAGTGCACGACCAGCTATTGAGCGGGAACCGGTGCTAGCTGAAGATGCGAAGGAATGGATGATTAATGCTAGCATTTTCGACGGTTTTGGGGCTGCTCTTGGTGGCTGAAATTTCCAACAATTAATTAGGGTTGAATTAGAGTTTTATTCCTTAAGTGTGCCCTTATATAGACACTTTTTCTAATTGGGTTTTAATTAGGTTAATTAAACCCAAGCCCACTAGAATTATAATTACATAAATAAACTTTAATTAAAAAGGTATATACTATGTAATTTAATTCTATTTGGCTAAATTTAATTGCTCTTAAATAAAAGTAAATCACACTTAAGTAAATACAATACATGTATTTAATTTTTCTACTTAGGAAAATTATTTAATTAATTGTTTACTTTATTTAATTCAATTAATTGATAAATTAATTAATTACATTATGTAAACTTATTAATTAAATTAAATACAACCCAATGTTAATTAATTACCTTCACACCGAATGTCAACTAATTAATTAACGTATTCCTTCTAATGTACGTTACATGTATAATTTCTATAAGTTCCGGCTTAGTTGATCTATGTACACGATCCTACGAGTCTGTCTTTATGCTGACAGTAGGCCCAAGGCCCAGAGACTGTAAGTGGGTTCTAGCAAACCATTACAGCCTCTAATTAAAACAGAGATGCAGTAGTCTTTAGAAGACACTCACCCGGTAGTAATCCCCTAGTGTCCTTTGCCTAACGATATCGATATGAGTAAACAAGATGTTGGGATTCGTCATCGGAAAAATAAGGTGGCACAGCGGAAAATACACCGTTTAAACTTTCCTAGAATCCACCTATCGTGTCCAATTATCATTGACAAGAATAAAAACAATTTGAATCAAGAGAGATAACTCACCAGATTCGTCTCTTCTAGAGACTGCTGCAGAATCGTTTCTTGAAACTACGATCTCCAAATTCCGGTGCACGACCAACTATTGAGCGGGAACCGGTGCTAGCCGAAGATACAAAGGAATGGAGGATTAATGCTAGGATTTTTGGCTGATTTGGGGCTGCTCTTGATGGCTGAAATTTCCAGCAATTAATTAGGGTTGAATTAGGTTTTTCTTCCTTAAGTGTGCCCTTATATAGAAACCTTGTTTAATTAGGTTTTATTTAGGTTAATTAAACCCAAACCCACTAGGATTATAATTACAAAAATAAACTTTAATTAAAAAGTATATACCATGTAATTTAATTCCATTTGGCTAAATTTAATTACCCTTAAATAAAATTAAATCACACTTAAGTAAATACAATATATGTATTTAATTTTCCTACTTAGGAAAATTATTTAATTTATTGTTTACTTTTTATAATTCAATTAATTAATAAATTAATTAATTACATTATGTAAACTTATTAATTAAATTAAATTCAACCCAATGTTCATTAATTACCTTCACACTGAATGTCAACTAATTAATTAACGCATTCCTTCCAATGTACCTTACATGTACGATTTTTATAAGTTCCGGCTCAGTTGATCTATATGCACGATCCTATGGGTCTGTCTTTATGTTGGCAGTAGGCCCAAGGCCCAGAGACTGTAAGTGGGTTCTAGCAAACCATTACAACCCCCAATTAAGACAGAGATGCAGCAGTCTTATACAAAAGTACTATGGCTAGTTAAGAACTGCCATACAGTCATCGAATATACAAGTCTGTGGATCTATTTGTTCCCACGATTAGAACAGATCTGGGATAGGTTTTATGATTATCAATCAATGGATACTCTACTCATATTATAGCACAAGATGTAAATGAAATAGATTAATTGCCCTTATTAATGTGACACAAATAATGTATTCATACAATGAGTCTTAATGTATAATACAAAATATAAGAATCCAACGCCCTAAGAACTAGGGCACACCAACAATCTCCCACTTGCACTAGTTCCAGGTGGGCATAGCCCTAATTCCTATAGATATGGTATGACCGTCGTGCTGTGTATGCGGCAGTGCTTTGGTCAATGGATCAGCGACATTATTCTTGGTGTCAACCCTCTGCAATGATATGTCACCTCTGTTCACGATCTCCCAAATGAGGTGAAACTTTCTGAGCACATGTTTGGATCTCTTGTGTGACCGGGGCTCCTTAGCTTGTGTGATGGCCCCGTTGTTGTCACAAAAAAACATCAACTGGGTCTAGGATAGTAGGTACTACTCCTAACTCAGTTATGAATTTCTTGATCCAAACGGCTTCTTTTGAAGCTTCTCATGCAGCTATGTACTCAGCTTCTGTTGTAGAGTCAGCCATAGTGGCCTGCTTTGAGGACCTCCAACTAATGGCACCACCATTCAGGAAAAAAACATAACTAGACTGTGACTAGTTCTCATCCTCATCGGTCTCAAAGCTTGCATCAGTGTAACCTGACACTACTAGCTCATCTTGACCTCCATACACTAAGAAAGCATCCTTAGTCCGATTAAGGTACTTCAGGATTACCTTGACAGTCTTCCAGTGTTCCTCCCCGGGGTCCGACTGGTACCAGCTAGTCATACTTAGTGCAAACGCAACATCAAGCCTTTTACATAACATGGAGTACATGATGGATCCTATAGCAGATGCATAAGGGATCTTTTCCATGCTCTCTTAGTCCTTCTTTGTTTAGGACCATCTTTCTTACTCAGCTTCAACCCATGGTGCATAGGCAAGAATCCTTTCTTTGCCTTGTCCATGCTGAATCTTTTCAGAACCTTGTTTGTGTACGTGGCCTGACTTAGGCCTAGAAGCCGAGTGGATCTATCTCTGTAGATCCTGATCCCTAAGATTGCCTCAGCTTCGCCTAAGTCCTTCATTACAAAGCACATACTCAACCACTGCTTAACCCCTTGCAGTGTTGGTATGTTGCCTTTAATGATAAGGATGTCATCAACTTACAGCACTAGGAAGGTGGAAACGCCCCCACTAACCATCTTATACACACAGGGCTCATCAGAATTCTATATGAAGCCATATTCTGTAATGGCCTCATTGAATCTCTGATTCCATGACCTCGATGCTTGCTTCAATCCATAAATGGATCTTTGAAGCTTGCATACCCAGTTTGGATACTTTGGATTGATAAAACCCTTGGGTTGTGCCATGTACACATCCTCGGGTAGCTTTCCATTAAGGAAAGTAGTCTTAGCATCCATCTGTCATATTTCATAATCGTACCATGCAGCTATGGCTAGTAGTATCCTAATGGATTTGAGCATAGTAACTGGTGAAAAGGTTTCATCATAGTCAATTCCTTGAACTTGCCTGAATCCTTTTACCAACAATCACCCTTGAAGGTGTTGTCGGCCTTTAACTTGAAACACCACTTGTAACCTATCACCTTAGCACCCGCAGGTCGATCCACCAACTTCCATACTTGGTGTAAGCACTGGGTTTTCCCAACCTCTATGATGAGAAGTCCAATGTTACCTATGGAGCGGACGGACACGAACCAGACTTGGAAACGATGGAATGTTGCTTGGAGTTTCTCAAATATCCTGAAGACCAAGCTATCCACGATCTGAGATCCCTAAAAAGGCCTCCCGAGCAGTTTCTAGGGTTTAGGGTGTGCGCCCAGTTTTTGAAATTTTGCCCCGACTCTTGCTAAAGCCACACGGTTCTAGTGGGTATGCCAAATGATCTGTAAAGCAGAGCAACTTGGCTCAGTAAAAGGGATATGTGGGCAAAATCAGAAAAAGCAGGCGGCCATTTAATGTTTGAAATGATGAGGAGAGGACAGTATAAAAATAAAAGAGAAAATCAAATCAAAGGCAGGTTGGTAGTCTTAAGTAGAAAAAAAAGCCAAGTTTCCAAGAAAAAAAGAGAAGCAGAGAAAAAGAAAGAAGAGAGGCCAAGACTAAGCAAGAAAAAAGAAACCAAAAACACAGGGATTAAGGCTTAAAATCAATCCTTAAACATTAAACACAAGTTACTTAACCTTTGCTCATTGGTTGGAAACCATTTCGGATTATTTTTGGCTCGTTTGGATTGTTGCGGTTCTTTGGCTGGTTGAGTTCCAGGGATATATTTCAAGCTTTCAATTTGTTCTTTGATGTTCAAAGCATCCAAACAACATCAAGGTAAACTCTGAGAGGCCTTAAACCTGTCTGCATTGTGTTTTCTATGCATTTTTTGCATTTCACTAACTTTCGGAACCGAAATCACCCGAATAGAGCCGAGCAGCTGTGTTCATGATGAACAGAGCCAGGCGGCTCTATGTTCTATAGGGACAGATTTTTGAATCGTTCCGATCGGCCAAAAACAGTCTGTTTTCCATTTTGCACATTCTGTTGCGATCATTTTCAGCCCAAATCCATCCGTACGTCATAAAATTTTGTTTTTTAGATTTCCATATGTACGGTTATTAGGGTTTTTAATGTTTCCCAGGTTTATTTTCTAAGTTTTGGGGTTGTTTTGTCCTAATCAGATCCATAGTTCAGCATTAGCGGACCCCCAAACCCTATAAAATTCCCAGAAAATATTGAAAACGAGCAAAATAGTATTTTTTACAAATGTTTTTGGTGTGTTTATTGCATTTTGGACCCTAGGTGGATGTTGAATTTAAGAACCTGTATGAACGGAACCCTGGATTCCGGGATAACAGACCCACAAAAATGGAAATTTGCATGTAATCAAGCCAAATGTTTTCCAAAAATTGATTTTCCAGCACAAAAATTACAGGGCGTTTCAAAACTGTTTTCCAGGTCTAACCGGTCCAACGGTTATCCCCTAAATACATGCCCCCGTTTCCTAAATTCCCAATTATGTCCTATTTGAGTCCTACCTGTGTGTGTAATATAAATCGTGTTAACCAATTTCTTTTGCAGCATTTATTTTTATTATTTTTATGTAATTAATAGATTATTCCGTGTATTCTAGGCGGATGTAGTTTTTAGATCCTCGTGTATTTAGGTGATTGTAAAGTGAGGACGAGTGTTTTTATCTTTTATTCGATTGGGTTGTATAATCGGCCTCTGCTATTTTCTTGTATGTCTTGGGTGTATGCTTTACTTTTCTGCAATTTATTTTCTGCATCTGCTTTAGCATCAGCTGATTAAAATAAACAAATTGGGGTTAGAGAAAGATTATAAAGCAAATTAAATATGGTAATATAAACGATAAAGTGAAAGCAAACTAGAGGTTAAGTAAGTCACTTGCCCGAACCCTAAATCTCTGGATTAGGTACAGCAGTCTGTCCTCGGTAGGGAGTTGTACCGGAATTCCTAGATGAGCTGATCCAGGTGGCGACTTTGTCACTGATCTCGTGATTTAATTTTCATGGTCTTTAAGTTAAAAATGGGAAAATGTTTTCTACAAAGGAATTTCCAAATCAAATCAATGGTTTTCCTAATTCAAGATAAACAAAACCTGTTTTTCCATCAAAACCCTAAACGTAATGAAAACGTTTTCCTCGGTCCGCTTCATAGTGTCCCTTCATTTCTCTTTCATGAAAAGGTCATCTGCTCATAGTGGCGACTCCGCTGGGGATTATGGTTTCTTAAAAAGTTTTCATAAAAACTTAAGGAACTTAGGCAACTACCAAAATAAAACCCCGCTTGTAGTCCCTTTACCTAGTTCATATTACTATATTTATTTGCACCTTGCATATCATGACATTTTCTTCTTCTTAATCCCTCCAACACACTGATCAGCCCCAGTTACTAAGAAGGTGGACTACCCCTTCCGCCAGGATTGGAGACACTCGATAGGGTAAACCGCTCATAGCACCGCATGACCTTACATCGTGTTCTACGGTGGGGAAGTGTATATTCGCTATGGGAACCTGTACAACCCTTGGTTTTGACTTTGGCCCATATGTAATGGCTTAGCAACCTCCCCTAGGACTACCAAAACTCAAAATTCAAAATGAACATTGAGTGTGCGCCTTTGGTATCCCCCGTTGATGCCGAAGAGAACCAACACCTAGGAAGAATGCAAGACCATTCGAAAGGAGAAATAAGGTCGGAAGGGAGTGCATATTTTTATGTGTGCTAACGTTTGTTTTGTGGTGTTTTCTATTTGACTTTTCATGAAGCATCAAACATGCATAGCTTTCGTGTGCCATTCTAACCACATCTTTACGCAGACATTTTCAAACATCGACATATGCGTGACGCTAATCACATTTTTGTGCAGCCACGACATTTTATTTGTATGCCATTTACATCTCGCGTGCGACATTTCCATAAAACATACACGACACCATTCCGTGTGTCATGCATTTTAACCACATTTTTGTGCAGCCACTCACATTTTTGTGACGTACACATCCACATCATTTCATCTCACTTAATAACGGATGATTCCAAGTGTGCCCTTCATGATCATTTCATTCCATAACATATTGGGTACCCCAAAACTACCCGTGTTGCGCCCATACACCGGATTGCACTCGGCCATTTCACAAATATCATACCATTCAATAGTAAACCACAATGGTCCTAGATTTATTCCCATGTGGCAGTCCATATGATGTCATCACATGACATCACATTCACTCATCATAGGTGTCCCGGTGACACCGAAATCCCGTTTGCACATTATGGTTCACATCAAACCATTTCATGACATTGTGAAATCATTCGAGGTGCTTCCCGAGTACCAGATTAGTACAAATATAGGGGAATTCCATAACATTATCAAAAATCATGCAAGGTGTTCCACAAACGCCAAACCTCTGTCCGTGTCTTGGGTTACACGCAACTTTCTTGTAACATCACTTCATATCACATTGCTTCAGAAGCATCAGAACTCTATTCATGGGATGGTCCTCATGTGATCATGTCACTTCATGACATCGACATACAAAGTGTCGAAACTCTACCCGTGTGTCGGTACACACACGTTCATCTCACTACAATTCATTAGGTGCCCCAAAGGCGCCGAACCTCTATCCGTGTGGTGGCTCCCACGAGACACTTTTACATTATTTTGCATGGCATTGGGCACTCTTGGGGCATCCCAAATAAAGGAAGTCAAACACACAAAGTTCATTCTCATGTCCATCTACATTCATGAAGCATCATCCGAGCATTATTCTTCATGACATCACATCATTGATTTACCACCCCTATGTCTCCACTTATGATTTAGGACCATACACATGTGAAACTAGAAAAGGCTAAAGCTCTATAAAGATACTTCATAGAGTAAGCTGGATCGACCAAGGACAAGGTCTCAGGCTTTGAGGGCTATTGGGGAATAGAGAACAGTAGAAACTGACATTGAGTCTGATTCTAGGGAGGAAGTGGAAATGGCCAACCAAACACCAAGTCTTACTGATGCCTTAAAGTATTTCCTGAGATCCCAGGACTTCTGTGACATGCTGAAAGAAGAGATGCAGGCTATTGTAAGGGAAACCGGGGATATCAGAACCAGTAGGCCCGGAAAAGAAAAGGTAGACGACTCCTCTCAATTTAGTGCTGATGTCTCAGCCAATGTGGAGAAGCTGCAAGACATGGAAGCAGCCATGGAAAAGAAAATGAAGGCTAAGTACTCTGAACTTGATGAAGTAGTGGCTGAAATGAAGAAAGGGGCCAACATCAGCCTGGGCTCTAAGAGAGGGGTGAATGTAGATGCAATGATCAACAAGGGCATTAAGACCTTCCCCATTGGATTTCAAGTGCCTAAATTTCCTTCCTACAAGGGGATTGGCTCCCCAGAAGCTCATGTGAATCTGTGTGCTCAGATAATGCTGACTACGGGTGCCACTCAACAGCAGCTGGTTAACTTCTTCCTGACCATGCTAGAAGGGGGAGCCCTGAATTGGTACAACTCTCTAGCAGAAGATGTGCAATCTGACTGGGAAGCCTTATCAACATTTTTCATCAAATACTACAGCTTCAATACTAAGATCCAGGTGAAGCTGTATGATCTAAAGAGGATTAAGCAGAAGCCCAATGAATCCTTTGATGTTTATTATTAGAGATGGATGAACAAGATGATTCTGCTGAAGAACCGCTTCGACGAGGACGAACTGATTCAAAAGTTGATTGATGGTAGTAGGGACATCTTTCGAAACAACATGAAATTCCACTCTTTCAGTGAGCTCAGCAAAGTATATAGCATGGCTATGAAAATTGAAAGAGATGAGGAAGAAAAGGCAGTAAACCAAAGGGGCAGCATAGGCTTCGGGTACAGTTCTGGCTACCGATCAACTACTACAGCTGGGTCAAGCAGTGGGTTTGGGTCTGGTTCTGCAAGTAAAGGTGGACATTTTTCAAAGACCAAGCAAGTAGGGGTAGCTATTGTGTCTCAGCAACGGGGAAACCAAGGCAGAAATTCAGAAGGCTAGGGTATATCTCCGTGGGCTTTCTCCTTGGCTAAGATCTTTGCCAAGTGCAGGAATGGCGGTCTGTTAAGCTCTCTCAGGCCTTTTAAGAAACCATCGGAGGAAGACAAAGACAAATTTTGTACCTGCCATGTCATGGTGGGACATAGAACTAACAACTGCCACAGGCTGAAGGATGCCATACAGAAGTTGATCGACGAAGGGAAGTTACAGGAGCCAGCTAAGCCCAGTACCAAGACAAATCCTTTGCCAGCATTTGAAAGGCAGGTCAACATGGTGATGTCTAGACTTTCAGCCAATTTCATTTTTGCACAAGTCCTGCAGGCAAATCCCACTGTACAGTCTGTGGTAGCTGGTGAAGTTGGGGCAAAGTCCGATTGTGAGAAGTTGATAAAGCAGAAGGAAGTGAAACCTATGAGTCTAGATGATCTGGATTCAGAGGATGAATATGAAGAATATGGCTCTATTAAGATATTCAAGCAGCTAGTCGTGGAGAATTCAGAAGTTCGTGCAGTCCAGAATGTGACAAGGAGCAGTCGGGTTTACCACCCAGTGGCTCAACACAGTGACAAGGCTCCAGTGAACGTGTCAGGAAGTACATCAGCACTAAAGGAGGTAGAAAAAGAGGACGTAGTCATTTCAAAATTGAAAAAGACTCCAGCACAGGCCAGTCTGTGGCATTTGTTGCTGACTTCCAAAGAACACAGGGTAGCATTGGTCAAAAAGCTGTCTGAGATAGAAGTTTCTCCACTTACGTCTCCGGAGGCCATGTGTTGCCTACTGGGCAAGGTTCACATAGGCTCCCCTGGCATTGTGTTTTCCGAAAAAGATCTACCCAGTGAGGGGAAGGCTTATAGTAAGGCCCTATATATCAGAGCCCATGTCATGGACAAGGTAATGCCATGTGTAATGGTAGACGATGGATCTGTCCTGAACATATGTCCACTGAAGATGCTGCCATTCCTTGATCTGAGCGAAGATGGTTTGAAAAAGTCCTCTACTGTGATTAGGGCCTATGATGATTCCAAGAGGACTGTAATTGGGAGCTTTGAAGCTGAAATGGAAGTGGGACCGGTCAAGTCGACGGTCAACTTTACTGTGATCGACATTCCAATCACTTTCTCTTTGCTATTAGGGAGACCATGGTTCCACCCGTTGGGAGGTGTTCCTTCAACCTTGCATCAGAAGATCAAGTTTTTAGCAGGCGGTGAGGTTGTGATAGTTGAGGCCGATTCCCAATCTGTGATTGCTGCCATTAGTGAGGAGACCATTCCATTTGGTGGTTTCCAAATCGCCATGGTCAATGAGGAGAAAACCACAGATGCGCCAATTGTCATCTACAAAAATTATATGCCAGAGTGGTCATCTAAATACTTTCACAGGCATGATTTTGTTCCTGGCATGGCACTCAGGGCCAATCTACAGGGGGTGCCCGAGCTCATCATTGATTCTGGGAAGCCAAGGCAGTTTGGTTTAGGCTACACACCAGGGGTCCCTGAGAAGAAGAATCTGAAAAAAGGGAAGAATGGCAAGCCTATGATGAAGCCATTCATTAAGGTGGGTAAAGAGCCGTACAAGGGGCAAACTGAACCAGTGAAGGTTGGTAACATCGAACTACCAGGGTTCGAAGTAGTTTCTGATGTAGTTGACTTTGAGAAGAGCTAGGAGGAGCCAGTGGCACCAGTGACAATAGAAGAGGCAATTGTTAAGCTTGTTATCCCCCTGGAGAAACCATCTGAAGTGGCAGCAAAAGCAGCAGAAGTGACCAAAGGGGAGGCTAAAGAGAAAGTCTGTGATGAATCTGTGAAAGCCATTTAAAAGGCACTGGCTATTGCCTTAGGCAAGGCATTTGAAAAGTCTGAGGAAGGGTCTGATAAGGAACTATTGGCCAAGGCAAGCTTGGATTATGTGATTGATGAAATAGCAGAGATTATGATGAAAGCCAAGGCACAAGTGGCTGAAATTGGGGAGACTGTTCTTCCTGCTGAACAGGAGTCTGAAATTGCTGCTGACCTGAACAACATCCTGGAGATGAATAGGATGCTGAAGGAGTTCAAGGTCCTCTACCTGTGGAGGATGAAAATGCTTTTTTTGTATCTGTTTCTTCTCTTTTTGATGTGAATGATGTACTTTTTAACAAATTTAATGCAATGAAATCCCAGTTTACTTATTTGTGCGATATTTATCCTCATAATTCTGTGCATGCATTTGAATCACCATCAAGCATATTTATCATTCATGACACTGCATTGCATGAAATTAACATAAGTACAGATGAAAACCCCAAAATAGTATTCATTTCACACGAACTAAAATCCGAAGAAGAGAGAGAATTGACAAGAATATTGCAAAAACATGTTAAGGCTTTTTCTTGGTCGTACGAAGACATGCCAGGGGTCGACACAGAAATAGCAGTTCACAAGATTCCAACAGATCACTGATTCAGACCAGTAAAGCAGAAATTGAGATAGCTAAGACCAGAATGGGCTACATTGGTAAAGGAAGAAATGGCTAAGCAGATTGAGGCAAAGTTCCTCGAAGTGGTGGAATACATAGAATGGTAAGCCAACATTGTTCCAGTGCCTAAGAAAGACGGAAGAGTCAGAATGTGCGTCGATTACAAGGACTTGAACAAAGCCTGCCTTAAAGATAATTTCCCCTTGCCTCACATTGATGTTTTAATTGACAGCACAGCCAAGGCAGCAATGTATTCTTTCATGGATGGATTTTCAGGATACAACCATATCTTAATGGATGTGATTGACAAGGTGAAAACATCCTTCATCACAGAGTGGGGTACTTTCTACTATAGAGTAATGCCTTTTGGATTGAAAAATGCTGGGACCACTTACTAAAGGGCTGTCACAATGCTGCTGCATCATGATTCATAAAGAAGTGGAGGTGTATGTTGATAACATGCTTGTTAAATCAATGACCCAGGAGGAGCACCCTGCTATCCTGGATAGATTTCTTACACGCATCGGGGAATACAACATACGTCTAAACCCTAAGAAGTGCATATTTGGGGTTACATCAGGTAAGATGCTGGGTCATGTGGTTAGCCAAAGGGGAATAGAGATGGACCTAGACAAAATTAAAGCCATCCAAGATATGCCAGCTCCTAAAATAGAAAAGGAGGTCCGATCATTCTTGGGGTCATTGCATTATGTCAGCCGTTTCATAGCACGGTTAACTTCAGTGTGTAAGCCAATTTTCAAGTTGTTAAGGAAGGACCAGCCTATCATATGGGATGACAGGTGTCAGCTAGGATTTGAAAAGATCAAAGCTTATCTGGTAAATCCACCAGTCCTGAGCCCACCAACTCCAGGAAAGCCATTAATTTTGTATTTAGCTGTTGAAGATTCATCCATTGGGGCAATGCTGGCACAGGAGCAGGATGGGACGAAGGAGTACCCTATTTATTATCTCAGCAAGAAGCTACTGGAATATAGACCAGCTGGTGGAGAAGACATATGTAGTAATGATCTGGCTGACTAAGAAGCTGTGCCACTACTTTCAGTCATACAAGGTGCAAGCCATGGCAAAAGTGGATCCAATGAAATACCTGTACAAAGCACTGATATTAGTTGGAAAATTATCCAGGTGGCTACTACTCCTGTCAGAATTCGACATCGAGTGCATCACCAGGAAAACCATCAAAGGGCGAGCTGTGGCAGAATTCCTAGCAAACCAGCCACTAGAATCAGACCGTGTGGAGAATCTAGAGTTCCCTGACGAACAGTTAGCTGTAGTGGAAGTGAGAAGATGGGTTATGTGCTTCGATGGTGCCGTAAACAGAAAGGGTGCTGGAATTGGGGCGATCATAGCAACGCCAGATGGCGAGATTACCCCACTATCAAAGAGGTTGGACTTCTCCATAACCAACAATGGGGTAGAGTACGAAGCGTGCTTATTCGAAATGGAAGCCCTCCTGACACTAGGGGCAGATTGTCTTGATCGTCGGGGATTCACTCTTGGTGATTATGCAGGCACAAGGTGACTGGGATTTGAGAGAAGAAGCCTTACAACCCTACTTAGAACTACTGCAGCTCAGAAAAGGGTTATTCAACCAGTGCGAGTTTAGACACATTCCCCAGGAGGAGAACAAAATGGCGGATACACTAGCAACACTATCCTCCATGTGGGAAGATCCAGAAAAGGCACAGATACAACCTCTGATCATAGCTATTTCTAAACAACCCTGCTTTGATGTGTATGAAGTGATGAAGTTAACAGCCGAGGAAAAGCCATGGTTCTTTGACATTTATTAGTATATGAAAGGGGGAAGGTATCTAGATGGAGCTAACATTGCTGATAAGGTTTCATTAAGAAGATTAGCTAGCCAATTCAGAATCTTTGAAGATAAGCTGTACAAGAGAACTACAAATGGGGTTCTTCTAAGATGTTTGACAGAACAAGAAGTAGAAACTATAATGTAGCAAGTACTTGCCAGATCCTGCAGACTGCATATGAATGGGATTGCCATGGCTAGAAAGGTAATGAGACAGGGATACTTCTAGATGACAATGCAGTCTGATTGTGTGACAGAGGTAAAGAGATGTAACGAGTGCCAAATCTATGTAGATATCAGTCATCTGCCACCACTTGAATACAAAACCTAGCATCTCCTTAGCCATTCTCTGCGTGGGGGATTGACATGGTCGGTGAAATCCATCCTGTAGCCTCTAATGGGCATAAATTCATAGTGGTCGCAGTAGACTATTTCTCAAAATAGATAGAAGCAGAATCCTTCTTTAGTGAGATAGCTAAGCAAATGGTTAAGTTCATTCAGAAGAACATCATCTCCCGATACGGAGTCCCTCACCATGTAGTGACTGATAACGGGGTGCAATTCCAAGGGGCAACAGCTAAGCTATTCTCAGAACATGGCATTGAACATCATAGGTCTTCTCCATATAGGCCACAGGCTAATGGCGTAGTGGAGGAGGCTAACAAGTTGATTAAGAAGATTTTGTCAAAGATGGCAACCACCTACAGGGACTGAGTTGACAAGTTGCCATATGCTTTTTGGGGTTACAGAACCAGTGTCAAAACACCAACGGGCGAAACTCCCTACTCCTTGGTGTATGGGATGGAAGCGGTGTTGCCAGTGGAAGTGGAACTCAAGTCACTCAGAGTAGCTTTGGAAGCCCAGCTACCAGAAACAGGGTGGGTTTAAGAGAGGTACGAGCAATTGGCAACATTAGATGAAAAACGGGTGAAAGCACTGGATCACTTGCAGATGTATCAACGCAAAATGGCCAGAGCTTATAATAGAAATGTGAAGTATCCCAGACAGCAGCTGAAAGCCGAGGATCTGGTCTTAAAATAGTTGAGGCCTATAAATGTGGATGCCCATGGGAAATTCAGATCGAATTAGGAGGGCCCTTATGTTGTGAAGAAAGTGCTATCAAAGGGTGGGGTAAGCTTCACGGACATAGATGGGAATGAATTTGCAAATCTTGTCAACCAAGACCGCCTAAAGCCTTACTATGTTTGAAAAAAAAGGAGATAAAGAGTTTACTAGGTTGGAAACTCGAAAAGGGCAGCCTAGGCAAAAATCAGGGCACGAGAGAAAATGATCAGTTGGAAAAGCCGCAAGGGACGACTGGTAACTAATTCTGGTTTTGTGCGAAATGTATACCATTTTGGGAACCAATCTTTTCAAATGTATTCATGCTAATTTCATGAATAAAAGTGTGATGTTTTGTTTAAATGTGCTTGCATGGTTATATCATAATGCATAAACAAAGTTATCTTGCCTAAACATCCATTTAAAGAAAGCACTTTGCATTAAATCGGTTAAAAGGCTCGCATTATTCAATGATGAAATGTGCTAAAATGCTTGCAACTCACAATCTTTTCTTTTCCTTCGAATTCAATTCATCATTCCTTAGAGCGGTTGAAAATTTCGAAACAGATCCAAGTTCAAGAGCCACAAGACCTTAAAAAAAAAAGAAAAAAAAAGCTCGCTAAGGTGAAAACCGAATAGGTGCTTTAGGAAAAAATTAGAGAGCTCGCTGAGCTGAAAACTCACGCTGGGCAGTTCAGGCAAAATTTAGAGCATTTCCAAACTCACCACTCCTAAGGACAGAAAGATGAGACATTTTTGTCATTCCCCAGTAGAGACATTTCCATTCCCCAGCAGAAACTCTTCCACTATTCTCCAGCGAGGTCCTCTGCACTATCCCCAACAGATCCATCACAAAGAACATGACCACTTTCCCCCAGCAGTCATCGGACTTCCCTAAGAACCATTACATGTCCTCACATATCCCCAGCAGAGTGCAAGAGTTACATCACATAAGGAATATACTCCCCAGCTAGATCAATCCTAAGTATGATATGCTTTCCTTAGCCAGAGGCGTGACTCGATATCCCCAGCAAGAGCATAGCATTTCAAGGCCAGACGAATAGCGGGGGATGCATCTCCTAGATTCCATTCGCATATGCATACATTGCAATATGCACACACAAGCATTGAAAACATATACATAAACGCACATACATGCATCACGACCAATCTAGGTACAGGTACCTACCACCATCGTCGGACCATCCCAAATCAAGATCATTCCCGGGGTAGAAATAGCCCGATATAGGGGAATCTATAAGGTCTCAAGAGACAAATCGAATTGGGCGGACCCAAGCCTCAGCATCTCAAGCATCTAGGGGCAAGTCAATCAAACCATTTTTATTCTTGATCGAAGGGGCAAAAATTTTTGTTCTAAAATTATCGATCAAGGAATAAATACGCATCACCTATACAACTTCAGAAATCCCCAAAAATCCAGTAGATCCATCGCGGGTAACCTAAACCCGGAGTCAAGCTCAAATTTGCTTCCACCTCAAAACTTTAGCAGATCCGTCACGGGTAACCTGAACCCAGTCTCAGGCTTAGATTTGCTTTCATCTTAACTCTAGCAGATCCGTTATGGGTAACCTAAACCCGGTGTTAGACCCAGATTTGCCTCCAAATCCCCAGCAGATCCATCACGGGTAACCTAAACCCAGTGTTAGGCTCAGATTTGCTTCCACCTTAAAACTTCAGTAGATCCGTCATGGGTAACCTAAACCTGGTGTCAGGCTTAGATTTGCTTCCACCTTTCAACTCTAGCAGATCCGTCGTGGGTAACCTAAACTTTGTGTCAGGCTTGTTGGTGTGCCCTAGTTCTTAGGGCATTGGATTCTTGTATTTTGTATTATACATTAAGACTCATTGAATGAATACATTATTTGTGTCACATTAATAAAGGCAATTAATCTATTTTCATTTATATCTTGTGCTATAATATGAGTAGAATATCCATTGATTGATAATCATAAAACCTATCCCAGGTCTGTTCTAATCGTGGGAACGAATAGAACCACAGACTTGTATATTCGATGACTGTATGGCAATTTTTAACTAGCCATAGTACTTGTATAGTTAGTCATGAATATAGGTACATGTTGTTGACATGGGAATCAATCGATCCACACAAGAAAGCCACATGGTTGTCGTGTCATAGGTCTTTCTTGAGTAGGTCTCTTTTGTCCTCAGACCAGATTTCATTATAATATCAATATGGAATCCGGTTCACTTTGACATACGCCTAACAGGTCTGTAAAAGGATGCTAAATACGGGTATGATTGGGTGGACCAGTGAACATGTTGATATTGATGATGAAGTGATGGAATTGCCACTCGGGTAACACCGAGATGATATCATTGGCCACTTGATGAGTGGGACTGATAAGTGTCTGGTCAAACCCAAGTATTATTTGATTAATCAGTCAACTCAAGATCAAGAAATATAATAAACAATAGAATAGGATGACGGACACCATGCCTATTGTTTATTCATATCGATATCGTTAGGCAAAGGACGCTATGAGATTACTACCAGGTGAGTGTCTTCTAAAGACTGCTGCATCTCTGTCTTAATTAGGGGCTGTAATGGTTTGCTAGAACCCACTTACAGTCTATCGGCCTTGGGCCTACTGCCAACATAAAGACAGACCCATAGGATCATGCACATAGATCAACTGAGCCAGAACTTATAGAAATTGTACATGTAATGTACATAGGAAGGAATGCATTAATTAATTAGTTGACATTCGGTGTCAAGGTAATTAATTAACATTGGGTTGAATTTAATTTAACTAATAAGTTTGCATAATGTAATTAATTAATTTATCAATTAATTGAATTACATAAAGTAAACAATTAATTAAATAATTTTCCTAAGTAGGAAAATCAAATACATGTATTGTATTTACTTAAGTGTGATTTAATTTTATTTACGGGTAATTAAATTTAGCCAAGTGGAATTAAATTACATAGTATATACTTTTTAATTAAAGTTTATTTATGTAATTATAATCCTAGTGGGCTTGGGTTTAATTAACCTAATTAAAACCGAATTAGACAAGGTGTCTATATAAGGGCACACATAAGGAATAAAACCCTAATTCAACCCTAATTATCGCTGGAAATTTCAACCATAAGAGCAGCCCCAAAATAGTCAAAAATCCCAGCATTAAACCTCCATTCCTTCGCGTCTTCGGCTAGCACTGGTTCCCACTCAATAGTTGGTCGTGCACTGGACTTTATAGATTGCAGTTTCAAGAAACGATTCTGCAGCAGTCTCTAGAAGAGACGAATCCGGTGAGTTAATCTCTCTTGATTCAAATTAATTTTATTCTAATTAATGGTAATTGGACACGATAGGTAGATTCTAGGAAATTTTAAACCGTGTATTTTCCGCTGCGCCACATTATTTTTCGAATGACGAATCCCAACAGTGGTACCAGAGCCTAGGTTTTGTCCATTAGATTGATCGGAATTGGTTCTTGAAAGCGTTCTTGAAGAAAGAATGGGTTTCAAGTTTGTGATTTTAGGGTGTTTGTTCAATTGATTTTGGTTTTGGATAAACCCTAGAATTTTGGATTGGGGTTTTTTGATTATTTTTCCCCAATTGGTTTCCATCTTACATTGTTGTTTTATTGATTATTTATTTTTGATGGCTTGAATTTTCGTTTCTGATTTAAGAAAGTGAAAAAAAATAAGTATTTTGGGTGAAGGGTATCGCAAATTTGCGATTCCCTCACCTGCAGCAAGCTGCCGCGCAACGGCACTTCTGCCCTGCCGGAACAGCAGCGCCGCGCGAGGGATTTAGGTCCGGTTTTGGATTTTGCGGGTATTTTTTTATCCCGAGCCCAAATGCAAATTAAATTAATTTTTTTTTAAATTAATTTGTATTTAAATTGTTTATTTTGTTGGCATGCATATTTAATTTAATTGTTTGCATATTAAATTGAATATGGACTTTGTGAAATTGGCCCAATAAACCATGACACCGCTTAAAATTGGGAGGGCTAAATTTTAAATTTGTGACAACCCAAATTCAAGTGGGAGCAAAATTTTTAATTTTGTATTTATTGATGTTATCCATTAGGCCTTTATGGGCCTTAGTCACATTTGATAAAATTGGTGATTTCACCCTAAATAACTCGGCTTAACATTTATATTTCTAATCTGGAATGCCATGATCGTGCATCATATTGGAATGTATGTGCTCGACAGGTACTTTGTTTGAAATGTGATGTTGAGTTCTATGGGCACTAAATTATTATCGGTTGTAATTTAATTTTGGGAAATATGGCCTGCGTGCCATTCTTTATTTATTTTATTTTGATGTAATTTTAGAATAGATTTTATTTTAAATGAAATTGTTGTAATTGCATCAATTATGGAGGAAGGCCAAGATGGAGCAAGCCCATGGTGGGAGCCCAAGAAGGATTGCAGTCCGGCCCATGAAGAATTAGATAGGATATCTAGTTTTTGATTAGGTTGTAATTAAAGGCCCATAGGATCTCATTTATTTTAAATTAAGTATGTTATTGCATTTGTCATATAATATGGATGTATGGATCACCAAATTATTACCCGCTTTTATGCATGCTACGCCGTATCACTTAATTGTAATCCAGAAATTAAAATATGGAGTCGTTTAAAAGTGCTTCCCACATTCACACCTCTTCCTCCCATTGATGCTGCAATGTGCGCCATTCCCTAGCTGGGTACATTGTAGTATTCGATGGGCCGTCGAGGGTTAGGATACTTGGTATGGTTAACATGTGAATGGTGGTTTGACTCAACATGGGTAGCATTAGCTCAGAACGGCCCCTAAGCACAGATGGGTAAAGTGTCAATAAGCCCATCAAACCAAGAGTCCTTCGTGGAAGGATTGGATAGGTTGTCCTAGCAAACAAATCAATGGTTGATTAGCGAGCCCTTATTCGGCCAGTCATTGATAAGTTGTGGATCTTGGTCAAGTCAGCCAATTAACATCACCAACAAACAAATTAAAATCGGATCATTAATTTGAATTGGCTTAAAAGTCCTTTATTTCTAACTCAAGCAATGATTTCTTCCATATAGATAATCCCATTTCACTTAAGCAATTTAGATGGCTGCAACAAACAACAACTCACTCTCACTTAGGTCACTCTTGGAGAAGGAGAAGCTTTCAGGGACTAACTTCCTGGACTGGGCTAGGAACTTACAAATAGTTCTTTAGACAAGAGTTTATGGTGTATGTACTGAATGTTCCTTTACTAGCTAGCCCTCCCGCAGGTTGAGGCATCACCACGGCAATGGTGGAGCAGTATGACCAGCAACTGAGGGATGACCGAGATGTCTCGTGCCTCATGTTGGGTACCATGGCTTCTGATCTTCAGAAGTAGTTCATAGATGAGCATGCTTATGAGATGATGGATCAGCATAAAAAGATGTTCCAAGATCAGGCTCGTTAGGAATATTACCTGCCAACTAAGGCACTTTACACGACTGTGATCGCAGCTGGTACTTCTATTGGCACTCATGTACTAAAGTTGATGGGGTATATTGATACACTTGCCCGCCTCAGCTCCCCAGTTCCGTAGGACTTGGCAGCAGACATTATTGTCGGGTCACTTCCTGAGTCTTATAACCAATTTATCATGAACTATCATATGCAAGGGTTGGATAAATCGGTTGTTGAGCTGCATGGCATGCTCAAGCTTGCTGAGCAATCTCTTAAGAAGACTCCTGAAGTATTGCTGGTGAACAAGGGCAATACACCCATTGCTAAGGGAAAGGCCAAATCTAAGGCCAAGGCTAAGGGCAAAAAGATGGTGGCCTAACCTAAAGCAAGGGTTGCTTCTCCTAACGATGTCTACCATGAGTGTCATGAGAAGGGGCACTGGAAGAGCTCATGTCCAAACCTAAGGGAGCAACTGAAGGGAAAAACTACTGCTTCAGGTATTTATGTTGTTGAGATCAATCTGGCTATTTATACATCTTGGGTCTTAGACACTGGATGTGGATCTCACATTTGTTCAAATGTGCAGGGTCTAGGAAATAAGAGATTATTAGGATCTAGAGAAGTAGATCTTCAAGTCGAAAATAGTGCTCGGGTTCAGGCCATGGAGATCGGAGATTATTTCTTGGAGATGCCTAGTGGACTAGTTTCGGAACTAAGAAACTGTTATTTTGTCCCTGCGATGCGCATGAATATTATTTCCGTTTCTTTGTTGGATATTTCTGGTTTCGTATCTAATATTGGACATGGTAGAATTTCTATGCAATGTGGCAATATTATTTATGGAATAGCATTTCTTGAAAATGGCTTATATATCCTTGATCTAAAACGTGAAAGTTCAATCTATAACATAAATACTAAAAGGATTAAACAAAATGAAATTAATCCTACTTACATATGGCATTATCGACTTAGCCATATAAATGAGAAGTGCATAGCTAGGCTTCACTCTAGTGGAGTGCTAGGGTCATTTGACATCCAATCTTATGACACATGCGAATCTTGTTTGAGAGGCAAATGACAAAGGCGCCTTTTAGCAAAACTGCTGAAAGGGCCTCAGAGCTATTGGAGCTAATACATTCCGATGTATGTGGCCCAATGAGCACTAGTGCTAGATCTGGTTTTCTGTACTTCGTCACCTTCACAGATGACTTTAGCAGATATGGTTACGTGTATCTGATGAAGCATAAGTCTGAGACTCACCAAAGGTTCAAGGACTTTAAGAATGAAGTAGAAAACCAACTTGGCAAGAAGATAAAAGCACTTCGGTCTGACCGAGGGGTTGAATATTTAACCCAAGAGTTTGACTCGTTTTTGAGAGAGTGTGGGATTGTATCCCAACTCACTCCTCCTGGTACACCCCAGTGGAATGGAGTGTCAGAAGGGAGGAATAGGACCTTGCTTGACATGGTCTGCTCGATGATGAGTCATGCCACACTCCCTGTCTCATTTTGGGGATATGCATTAGAGACAGCTACTTACATTCTTAATAATACACCAAGCAAGGTAGTTGAGGGAACACCATATGAACTATGGATGGGCCGAAAGCCCAATCTTTCCTTCTTGAAGATTTGGGGCTATGATGTACATGTTAAGAAATTGACAAGTAGCAAACTCGAGTTCAAATCTGTCAAGTGCCAGTTTGTGGGTTACCCTAAGGAAACTAAGGGTTATTACTTCTACGATCCGGCCGAAAACAAAGTTTTCATTTCTAGAAATGCAGTCTTGTTGGAGAAGGAATTCCTTTCCAAGAGAGACAGTGGGAGTAATGTTGAACTTTCAGAAGTTCAAGACTCACAAACTCCTGCAGCTACTACTGAGGATACTTCAAGAACCAACCTGACTACTCAAGAAATTGAGGAACCAGAACCGGTTGCACAGGATCTTAGAAGGTCTGGTAGGACATGTCATCAGCTAGAGAGGTACGACTTTCTCGTGACTAATGATGGGGACCTTATGGTCGTTGACCAAGAGGAGCCCAAGACCTATCAAGAGGCTATTGAAAGCCCACACTTAGATCAATGGCGGAAAACCATGGAGGCTGAGATGCAATCTATGCATGATAACCAAGTATGGAACTTGGTGGATCCACCTCCGGGTGCTAAGGTGATAGGTTGCAAGTGGTGTTTTAAGTTAAAGGCTGACAACACCTTCAAGGGGCGATTGGTGGCAAAAGGATTTAGGAAAGTTCAAGGAATTAACTATGATGAAACCTTTTCACCCGTTGCTATGCTCAAATCCATTAGAATACTACTAGCCATAGCTGCATGGTACGATTATGAGATATGGTAGATGGATGTTAAGATCACTTTCCTTAATGGAAAGCTACTCGAGGATGTGTACATGGCACAACCTTAGAGTTTTATCGATCCAAAGTATCCAAACTGGGTATGCAAGCTTCAAAGATCTATTTATTGATTGAAGCAACCATTAACGTCATGGAATCAGAGATTCAATGAGGCCATTATGGAATATGGCTTCACACAGAATTTTAATGAGCCTTGTGTGTATAAGATGGTTAGTGGGCGCGTTTCCACCTTCCTAGTGCTGTATGTTGACGACATCCTTATCATTGGAGGTGACATACCAACACTGCAAGGGGTTAAGCAGTGGTTGAGTAGGTGCTTTGCAATGAAGGACTTAGGCGAAGCTGAGACGATCTTAGGGATCAGGATCTACAGAGATAGATACAATCGGCTTTTAGGCCTAAGTCAGGCCATGTACATAGACAAAGTTCTGAAAAGATTCATCATGGACAAGGCAAAGAAAGGACTCTTGCCTATGCTCCATGGGTTGAAGCTGAGTAAGAAAGATGGTCCTAAAACAAAGGAGGACCGGGAGAACATGGAAAAGATCCCTTATGCATCTTCTATTGGATCTATCATGTACTCCATGTTAAGTATGAGGCCTGATGTTGTGTTTGCACTAAGTATGACTAGCCGGTACCAGTCGGACCCCAGGGAGGAACACTAGAAGGCTATCAAGGCAATCCTGAAGTACCTTAATCGAACTAAGGATGCTTTCTTAGTGTGTGGAGGTCAAGATGAGCTGGTAGTGTCAGGTTACACTGATGCAAGCTTTAAGACCAATGAGGATGAGAACCAGTCACAGTCTGGTTATGTTTTTCTCTTGAATGGTGGTGCCATTAGTTGGAGGTCCTCAAAGCAGGCCACCATTGCTGACTCTACAACGGAAGCTGAGTATATAGCTGCGTGCGAAGCTGCAAAGGAAGCCCTTTAGATCAAGAAATTCATAACTAAGTTGGGAGTAGTGCCCACTATCCTAAACCCAGTTGATGTTTTATGTGACAACAACGGGGCCAGTGCACAAGCTAAGGAGCCTCGGTCACACAAGAGATCCAAACATGTGCTCAGAAAGTTTCACCTCATTCAGGAGATTGTCAACAGAGGTGACATATCATTGCTGAGGGTTGACACCAAGAATAATGTCGGTAATCCATTGAGCAAAGCACTACCGCAGACACAGCACAACGTTCATACCAGATCTAAAGGAATTAGGGTGATGTCTACTCCGAACTAGTGCAGGTGGGAGATTATTGGTGTGCCCTAGTTCTTAGGGCATTGGATGCTTGTGTTTTGTATTATACATTAAGACTCATTGTATGAATTGTCACATTAATAAAGGCAATTAATCTATTTCATTTATATCTTGTGCTATAATATGAGTAGAGTATCCATTGATTGATAATCATAAAACCTATCCCAGGTCTGTTCTAATCGTGGGAACGAATAGATACACAGACTTGTATATTCGATCACTGTATGGCAGTTTTTAACTAGCCATAGTACTTGTATAGTCAGTCATGAATATATGTACATGTCGTTGACATGGGACTGGATCGATCCGCACAAGAAAGCCACATGGTTGTCGCGTCATAGGTCTTTCTTGAGTAGGTCTCTTTTGTCCTCAGACTAGATTTCATTATAATATCAATATGGAATCCGGTTCACTTTGACATATGCCTAACAGGTTTGTAAAAGGATGCTAAATATGGGTATGATTGGGTGGACTGGTGAACATGTTGATATTGATGATGAAGTGATGGAATTGCCACTCGGGTAACACCGAGATGATATCATTGGCCACTTGATGAGTAGGACTAATAAGTGTATAGCCATACCCAAGTAAGTGGGTGCTTATTTGACTAATTAGTCAACTCAAGGTCAAGAATATAATAAACAACAAAAGAGGATGATAGACACCATACCTCTTGTTTATTCATATCGATATCGTTAGGCAAAGGACGCTATGAGATTACTACCAGGTGAGTGTCTTCTAATGACTGCTGCATCTCTGTCTTAATTGGGGGCTGTAATGGTTTGCTAGAACCCATTTACAATCTGTGGGCCTTGGGCCTACTACCAACATAAAAACAGACCCATAGGATCGTGCATATAGATCAACTGAGCCGGAACTTATAAAAATTGTACATGTAATATACATAGGACGAAATGCATTAATTAATTAGTTGACATTCGGTGTCAAGGTAATTAATTAACATTGGGTTGAATTTAATTTAATTAATAAATTTACATAATGTAATTAATTAATTTATCAATTAATTAAATTATATAACGTAAACAATTAACTAAATAATTTTCCTAAGTAGAAAAATTAAATACATGTATTGTATTTACTTAAGTGTGATTTAATTTTATTTAAGGGTAATTAAATTTAGCCAAATGGAAGTAAATTATATAGTATATACTTTTTAATTAAAGTTTATTTATGTAATTATAATCCTAATGGGCTTGGGTTTAATTAACCTAATTAAAACCTAATTAGACAAGGTGTATATATATGAGCACACTTACGGAATAAAACCCTAATTCAACCCTAATTATTGCTGGAAATTTCAGCCACCAAGAGCAGCCCCAAAATAGCCGAAAATCCCAGCATTGAACCTCCATTCCTTCGCATCTTCGGCTAGCACCGGTTCCCGCTCAATAGTTGGTCGTGCACCAGACTTTGGAGATCGCAGTTTCAAGAAACGATTCTGCAGTAGTCTCTAGAATAGATGAATCCGGTGAGTTAATCTCTCTTGATTATTAATTTTATTCTAATCAATGGTAATTGGACACGATAGGTGGATTCTATGAAATTTTAAACAGTGTATTTTCCGCTGCCCACGTTATTTTTCCAATATTAAATACGAAACCAGAAATATCCAACAAAGAAACAGAAATAATATTCCTTCGCATTGTAGGTACAAAATAACAGTTTCTTATTTCCAAAACAAGTCCACTAGGCATCTCTAAGAAATAATCTTCAATTTCCATGGCCTGAACTTGAGCGCTATTTCCAACTCGAAGATCTACTTCTCCAGATCCTAGTAATCTCCTATTTCTTAGACCCTACACATTTTGAACAAATATGAGATCCACATCCAGTGTCTAAGACCCAAGATGTAGAAATAGCCAGATTAATCTCAATAACATAAATCCCTAAAGCAGCAGTTTTGCCTTTCAGCTGCTCCCTTAGCTTTGGACATGAGCTCTTCCAGTGCCTTTTCTCATGACACTAATGGTAGACATCATCAGGAGAAGCAACCATTGCTTTAGGTTGGGCCACAACCTTTTTTCCCTTAGCCTTGACCTTTTGGGCCTTAGCCTTGGCCTTAGATTTGGCCTTTCCCTTTGCAATGAGTGTATTGCCCTTATTCACCAGCAATACTACAGGAGTCTTCTTAAGAGACTGTTCAACAAGCTTAAGCATGCCATGCAGCTCAACAACTGATTTATCCAACCTTTGCATATGATAGTTCATGATAAACTGGTTGTAAGACTCAGGAAGTGACCTGAAAATAATGTCTGCTTCCAAGTCCTACGGAACTGGTGAGCTGAGGCAGGCAAATGTATCAATATACCCCTTTAACTTTAGTACATGAGTGCCAACAGAAGTCCCAGCTGCCATCACAGTCGTGCAAAGTGCCTTAGTTGTCAGGTAACGTTCCTGACGAGCCTGATCTTGGAACATCTTTTTAAGTTGATCGATCATCTCATAAGCATGCTCATCCATGAACTTCTTTTGAAGATAAGAAGCCATGGTACCCAGCATGAGGCATGAGACATCTCGGTCATCCCTCACGTGCCGATCATACTGCTCCACCATTGCTATGGTGACACCTTGACCTGCGAGGGGGCTACCTGGTAAAGGAGCATTCAGTACATACTCCTTGGACTCTTATCTAAGAACTATTTATAAGTTCCTAGCCCAGTCCAGGAAGTTAGTCCTCGGAAGCTTCTCCTTCTCCAAGAGTGACCTAAGTGAGAGTGAGTTGTTGTTTATTGCAGCCATTTAAATTGCTTAAGTGAAATGGGATTATCTACATGGAAGAAATCATTGCTTGAGTTAGAAATAAAGGACTTTTAAGCCATTTCAAATTAATAATCCGATTTTAATTTGTTTGTTGGTGATGTTAATTGGTTGACTTGACCAAGATCCAAAACTTATTGATGAATCGTTGAACTAGGGCTCGCTAACCAACCATTGATTCGTTTGGTAGGACAACCTATCCAATCCTTCCACCAAAGACTCTTGGTTTAATGGGCTTATTGACACTTTACCCATCTGTGCTTAGGGCCCGCTCTGAGCTAATGCTACCCATGTTGAGTCAAACCACCATTCATATGTTAACCATCCCAAGTATCCTAACCCTCGACGGCCGAATGAATACTACAATGTACCCAGGTAGGGCATGGTGCACATTCCAGTATTAATGGGAGGAAGAGGTGTGAATGTGGGAAGCACTTTTAAATGACTCAATATTTTAATTACCGGATTAAAATTAAGTGATACGACTTAGCATGCATAAACACGGGTAATAATTTGGTGATCCATACATCCATATTATATGACAAATGCAATAGCATACTTAATTTAAAATAAATGAGATCCTATGGGCCTTTAATTACAACCTAATGAAAAACTAGATATCCTATCTAATTCTTTATGGGCCGGACTGCAATCCTTCTTGGACTCCCACCATGGGCTTGCTCCATCTGGGCCTGCCTCCATACTTAATGCAATTACAACAATTTTGTAAAATAAAATCTATTGTAAAATTACATCAAAATAAAAAAATTGGCAAGCAGGACATATTTCCCAAAATTAAATTACAACAGATAATAATTTAGGGCCCATAGAATTCAACGTCACATTTTAAACAAAGTACCTGTCATGCACATACATACCAATATGATGCATGATCATGGCATTCCAAATTATAAATATAAATGTTAATCCAAGTTACGTTGGGTGAAATCGCCAATTTTAACAAATGTGACTAAAGCCCATAACGGCCCAATGGATAACATCCATAAATGCAAAATTAACAATTTTGCTCCAACTTGAATTTGGGTTGTCACAAATTTAAAATTTAGCTCTCCCAATTTTAACCGGTGTCACAGTTTATTGGGCCAATTTCACAGAGTACATATTTAATTTAATATGCAAACAATTAAATTAGATATGCATGCCATCAAAATAAACAATTTAAATACAAATTAATTTAAAAAAAATTTAATTTAATTTGCATTAGGGTCCGGGATAAAAAATACCCGCAAAATAAAAAATCAGACCCAAAACCAGCGCGTGGCATTGCTATCCCGGTGGGGTAGCAGTGCTGCTGCCCGACAGCCTACCGCGGCAACAGTAGCCCAGTGGCCTGCTGCCGCTGCAACAGGCTGCAGTAGTAGCCAGCTGCTGCGCATGCAGCAGCCTTCTACAAGTGAGGGAATCGCAAATTTATGATTCCCTTCACCCAAAATTTACTTATTATTATTACTATTATTATTATTATTATTTAATTTCTTAAATCATAAACAAAAATTCCAGCCATCAAAAATAAGTAATCAATAAAAACAACAATTTTAGATGGAAACCAATTGGGGAAAAACAATCAAATACCCAAATACAAAATTCTAGGCTTCAACAAAGCCAATTGAATAAAAACCCTAAAATCACAAACTTAAAACCCATTCTTTCTTCAAGAACACTTTTAAGAACCAATTCCAATCAATCTAATGGACAAAACCTAGGCTCTGATACCACTGTTGGGATTCGTCATCGGAAAAATAATGTGGTGCAGCCGAAAATACACCATTTAAACTTTCCTAGAATCCACCTATCATGTCCAATTACCATTGACTAGAATAAAAACAATTTGAATTAAGAGAGACCGGATTCGTCTCTTCTAGAGACTGCTGCAGAATCGTTTCTTGAAACTGCGATCTCCAAAGTCCGGTGCACGACCAACAATTAAGCCGGAACCGGTGCTAGCCGAAGATGCGAAGGAATGGAGGATTAATGCTAGGATTTTCGGCTGATTTGGGGTTGCTCTTGGTGGCTGAAATTTCTAGCAATTAATTAGGGATGAATTAGGTTTTTCTTCCTTAAGTGTGCCCTTATATAGACACCTTATCTAATTGGGTTTTAATTAGGTTAATTAAACCCAAGCCCACTAGGATTATAATTACATAAATAAACATTAATTAAAAAGTATATACTATGTAATTTAATTCTATTTGGCTAAATTTAATTACCATTAAATAAAATTAAATCACACTTAAGTAAATACAATACATTTATTTATTTTTCCTACTTAGGAAAATTATTTAATTAACTGTTTACTTTATTTAATTCAATTAATTGATAAATTAATTAATTACATTATGTAAATTAATTAATTAAATTAAATTCAACCCAATATTAATTAATTACCTTGACACTGAATGTCAACTAATTAATTAACGTATTCCTTGCAATGTACATTACATGTACAATTTCTATAAGTTCCCGCTCAGTTGATCTATGTGCATGATCCTATGGATCTGTCTTTATGTTGGCAGTAGGCCCAAGGCCCACAGATTATAAGTAGGTTCGAGCAAACCATTACAACCCCCAATTAAGACAGAGATGCAGCAGTCTTTAGAAGACACTCACCCGGTAGTAATCTCATAGTGTCCTTTGCCTAACGATATCGATATGAATAAACAAGAGGCATGGTGTCCGTCAACGTCTTCTGTTGTTTATTGTATTTCTTGATCTTGAGTTAACTGATTAATCAAATAAGCACCGACTTGCTTGGGTATGGCCATATTGTGAGCGGACGACCTTTTATGAAATGAAAGGAATGCGGCAAAGCGAACTTAGGGTTTTCGGAAAACAGGTTTTCCGTGATGTTTTGGAAGAAATGGATTTTCGTTTATCTTGCTTTAGGGAAAATCATTCATTTATTTTGAAATTCCATTTTGTAGAAAACATTTTCCCATTTTATTACTTAAAGATCTCGAAACCTCAATTTCGAGATCAGTGACAGAGTCGCCACCCGGATTAGTTCATCCGGGAAATTCCGGTACAGGTCCCTACTGAGCGTAGACTATTGTACCTAATATAGAGATTCAGGGTTCGGGCAACTTACCTACTTAACCTCAAGCTTGTATTCATTTATTATTTATAAAGCCATATTTATTCAAGTTATTATCTTTTCTTAACCTAAGTTTGTTTATTTTATTAGCCCGTGCTAAAGCAGAATGCATAAAATAAATTACGGAAAATACAGCATACATCAACACAAATTATACAAAAGAATATTAAAGGCTACTTATACAACCCAATCGAATAAAAAAATAAAAAACTCTCGTCCTCACTTTACAAGTGCCTAAGTACACGAGAATCTAAAAATACAACCGCCTAAGCACACAAATTATTCTATTAAATATAGTGAAAATAAAAATAAATGTTGCAAAACAGACTAGTTAGGGCAATTTATATTATAAACACAAATAGGCCTCAAAGCAGGATAGAATTGGGATTTGGGAGACGGGGGCATGCATTTAGGGATCGGACCGGTTAGACCTGGGAAACGGTTTTGAAACGCCCTGTAGATTTTATGTTCGAAAATTGATTTTAGAAAACCATTTGGCTCGGTTTCATGTAAATTTCAGCTTTTGTGGTCTGTTATCCCGAAACTCGGGGTTTTATTCGTGTGGGTTCCTAAACACAACATCCATCTAGGGTCCAAAATGCAATAAACACACCAAAAACTTTTGTGAAAAATACTATTTTGCACGTTTTCAATATTCCCCCGGGGATTTGGTAAGATTCGGGGGTCCGCTAATGCAGAACTGTGGATCAGATTTGGATAAAACAACCCCGAAACTCAAGAAATAAACCCGAGAAACATCAAAACCCTAATATCCATACGTACAGAAATCAAAAACCAAAATATTATGACATGCGGATGGATTTGGGTAGAAAATGATCACAACAGAATGTTTGAAATGGAAAACGGACTATTTCGGCCGAACGGGACAGATAAGGGATCTATCCCTGAAGAACAGAGCCGGGCAGCTCTAGGGCCAGAGCCGGCCTACTCTGTTCATCACGAACACAGCCGTACAGCTATGATGGGTAGCCTAGTTTCAGGATTTTTGCAAAATGAAAGAAAACGCACGGAAAACATAATGCAAACAGGTTTTTAGGGCCTCTCAGAGTTTACCTTGATGTTGTTTGGATGCTTTGAACGTTAAGAAACAGATTGAGAGCTTTGAAATGTGTCCTAGGAACTCAACCAGCCAAATCCCATGACGGTCTGAAATGATCCAAAACCAAGCCGAAATGATCTCGAATCAAAGAGTAAGGGTTGTAGGATTTGTCAACAATATTTGGGGATTGGTTTAGGGTTTTGATGAGAGTATTCTCTCTCAGCTTCTTTCTCTTTTTTTCGCTCTTTCTCTGCTTCTCTTTTTCTTTTCTTAAGAACTAGCCCTAAAAATCCTTCCTCCTCCCCCTCTCCTCTCTCTTCTACTTTTTTTTTTCTCTCGAGATGATTTTCTCTATCTTTAGATTGTAAAAATCTCCCCCCCTCTCTAATTTAATTTTTTCTATTTATACTCTCCTCTCACATATCATATCTAGCATTTATTGGCCACCTGACTTTCTGATGTTGCCCATATCTTGCTTTTGGCGAGACAAGTTGCTTTGTTTTGCAAGGCAACTTGTCTTGCCCACTACAGCCGCCCGGCTCTAGTCTAGAGGTGGCTGGCTCTGGTCCAAGAAACCAGAGCCGCCCGGTTCTAGCGAAAGCCGGAGCAAAAATCGATAAATCGGATATGCACCCCAAACCCTAGAAATCAATCGGGAGACCTATCCGGGGGTTTCGGATCGTGGATTGCTTAGTTTTCAGGGCATTTGAGACACTCCAGGCAACAAACCGGTCATTTTTTAGCGCAATTCAAGTCCGTCTACTCCATAAGTAACATATGAACTCTCATCACAGAGGTCGGGAAAACCCATGCTCATAGGCTGCCCCTCGGGGGCCCAAAGTCGGCTCATGGTGGGCTATGAAGCCTAGAACGAGTTTGGTCTCATGACTGAGAGCGCGGTGAGAAAGGATGAGAAAATGCACCTGATGTCCCTTGTTAGGGAAACAGAGTTGTCGACTCGCTGTGGTGGAGTGTGCCCGTGAGATCGACTCGCTGTGGTGGAGCGTGCCCGTGATATCGACTCGCTGTGGTGGAGTGTGCCCGTATATCGACTCCCTGTGGTGGAGTGTGCCTGTGGTTTTGACTCGCTATGGTGAGTGTGCCCGTGAAATTGACTCGCTGTGGTGGAGTGTGCCCGTGATATCGACTCGCTGTGGTGGAGTGTGCCCGTGATATCGACTCGCTGTGGTGGAGTGTGCCCGTGATATCGACTCGCTATGGTGGAGTATGCCCGTGATATCGACTCGCTGTGGTCGAGTGTGCCCGTGAAAATTTTAATCCTTCTCCATTTGACTGTGTTCTCCGTGTGGTGGAGTAACCGCGTAAAATTTTCTCTTTCCTCCGTGTGGTGGAGTAGACCGTTGAAGTTGAGTCAAAAGCACGTATTTATTCCTTGATTGACAATTTTGGAAACAAAAATTTTTACCCCTTCGATCAAGAATAAATACGGCTTGGGGGCTTTTTTTTGGCCCCCGGATACTTGCAAGAATACCTTTCTCGGGATCAAATTGGCATAAGCGGAAATCATGAACAATCGAGAGAAACATGATACCTGGAGAAATAGAGCTGGACGGCTATGTCTTGGTGAGACAAAGCCCGTGGCTCCAACATAGAGCCGCCCGGCTCAAGGCTAGAGCCGTACGGCTCTAGTGGGTTGAGGTTGAAAATAAAAGGAGGAAACTACCCCTGCAACTTCATTTTTTCCTTGCTCATTCTTTGCTTATTCTGTAAAAAAAAAAAAAAAAAAATCCTCTATCTGCTTTCGACCAAAATGAAGAAAATGTGAAAGGCTATTCTTCTAAATGCTCCCACACAACCATCCCTCATGTGAGATATTCTGTACCCGAAGGGGAGTTTTTCGTGCCCACTGAATTTACAGTGGGTGTGTATGGATTGCGAGAGACGGCCCCATATTATGGGGTTAGAAGAAATGATCCCGTACCTGTGACTTTGAAACCATCCACGCACATTATTCAGAATCTGGTTAGTTTTCTTTTCTTTAATTTACTCTTTTCCTTTATTTTTGAATTTCTATAAAATAGACAAAATTAGGTGAAATTACGTGAAATTGATGCATGATTAAAGTAGCTTTTGCCTCCAAGAAACTTAATTGATGATTTAGAGTTGATTAGAATCGATTTTAGGGTGAAAAATCATAAAACCTAGGCTTTAGAAAACAAACCGCCATTTTTCGGAACAGAGCCTAGCTGTTGTGTTCTTGGCCCGGCAGCCCTGGTTAGGGCCGGGTGGCTCTAACCATGGCCAGACGTCTCTAGTTAGACCAAAACCAGAAGTCCGGGATTCAAATTTTATTTTAAATGCTTCTAATCGATTTATTCATGCAATGCAAAATGTAAATGACTCATAAAACTCCCTGTTTATTGCTTACAGATGTGGCAACATAACCGAGGGGCCGGCTCCATAACAGATGCACTGGCTTGGTATCGAAAGCTCCCTGATGAGGTGCGGGAGTTGGTTGATTCAACCGACTTAGACCGGTTTGTCTGCTCGATGTGTGAGTCTGCACCTCGGACGAGCCGGGGTTTACTGATGGTGCTCCTGGAAAGGTGGATGGACTCTACACACACTTTTCACTACCCAATTGGGGAATTCAACATCAAGCCCAAGGATTTTGTGGCTATCACTGGTCTATCCTTTGGTGGGTGTACCATAGACTTCAACCAGATGTTGGAGCAAGGAGACTTCAGACCAGATGTGGTCGCCATGCTGATTGGCTTGACCCCCCATGGGTAAGCAAGTCTAGGGGAGTACCTTACGGGATTATTGGCTGAGTAGACAGAACAGTCTACCCGAGGGCTCCTCATTCCCACTTAGGGGTGTGAGACGTTATGCTCGGGCGTTCCTGCTGTTGGGATTCATCATTGGAAAAATAACGTGGCGCAGCGGAAAATACACCGTTTAAAATTTCCTAGAATCCACCTATCGTGTCTAATTACCATTGATTAGAATAAAATCAAATAAGAATCAAGAGAGATTAACTCACCGGATTCGTCTCCTCTAGAGACTGTTGCAGAATCGTTTCTTGAAACTGTGATCTCCAAAGTCCGGTGCACGACCAACTATTGAGTTGGAACCGGTGCTAGCCGAAGACGCGAAGGAATGGAGGTTTAATGATGGGATTTTCGGTTGTTTTGGGGCTACAATTGGTGGCTGAAATTTCCAGCAATTAATTAGAGTTGAATTAGGTTTTTCTTACTTAAGTGTGCCCTTATATAGACACCTTGTCTAGTTGGGTTTTAATTAGGTTAATTAAACCCAAGCCCACTACGATTATAATTACATAAATAAACTTTAATTAAAAAGTATATACTATGTAATTTAATTCCATTTGGCTAAATTTAATTACCCCTAAATAAAATTAAATCGCACTTAAGTTAATACAACACATGTATTTAATTTTCCTACTTAGGAAAATTATTTAATTAATTGTTTACTTTATGTAATTCAATTAATTGATAAATTAATTAATTACATTATGTAAACTTATTAATTAAATTAAATTCAACCCAATGTCAATTAATTACCTTGACACTGAATGTCAACTAATTAATTAACGCATTCCTTCCAATGTACATTACATGTACAATTTCTATAAGTTCCAGCTCAGTTGATCTATGTGCATGATCCTATGGGTCTGTCTTTATGTTGGCAGTAGGCCCAAGGCCCACAGACTGTAAGTGGGTTCTAGCAAACCATTACAGCCCCCAATTAAGACAGAGATGCAGCAGTCTTTAGAAGACACTCACCCGGTAGTAATCTCATAGTGTCCTTTGCCTAACGATATCGATATGAATAAACAAGAGGCATGGTGTCTGTCATCCTCTTCTGTTGTTTATTATATTTCTTGATCTTGAGTTGACTGATTAATCAAATAAGCAACCAACTTATTTGGGTATGGCCATACACTTATCAGTTCCACTCATCAAGTGGCCAATGATATCATCTCAGTGTTACCCGAGTGGCAATTCCATCACTTCATCATCAATATCAACATGTTCACCGGTCCACCCAATCATACCCGTATTTAGCATCCTTTTACAGACCTGTTAGGTGTATGTCAAAGTGAACCGGATTCCATATCGATATTATAATGAAATCTGGTCTGAGGACAAAAGAGACCTACTCAAGAAAGACCTATGACATGACAACCATGTGGCTTTCTTGTGCAGATTGATCCAGTCCCATGTCAATGACATGTACCTATATTCATGACTGACTGTACAAGTACTATGGCTAGTTAAGAACTACCATACAGTCATCGAATATACAAGTCTGTGGTTCTATTCGTTCCCACGATTAGAACAGACTTGGGATAGGTTTTATGATTATCAATCAATGGATACTCTACTCATACTATAGCACAAGATATAAATGAAATAGATTAATTGCCTTTATTAATGTGACACAAATAATGTATTCATACATGACTCTTAATGTATAATACAAAATACAAGAATCCAATGCCCTAAGAACTAGGGCACACCAACAATCTCCCACTTGCACTAGTTCCAAGTGGGCATTGTCCTAATTCCTATAGATCTGGTATGACCGTCGTGCTGTGTCTGCAACAGCGCTTTGGTCAATGGATCAGTGACATTATTCTTGGTGTCAACCCTCTGCAATGATATGTCACCTATGTTCACGATCTCCCGAATGAGGTGAAACTTTCTGAGTACATGTTTGGATCTCTTGTGTGACCGGGGCACCTTAGCTTGTGCGATGGTCCCGTTGTTGTCACAAAAACATCAACTGGGTCTAGGATAGTGGGCACTACTCCCAACTCAGTTATGACTTTCTTGATCCAAACGGCTTTCTTTGAGCTTCGCACGCAGCTATGTACTCAGCTTCCATTGTAGAGTCAGCAATGGTGGCCTGCTTTGAGGACCTCCAACTAATGGCACCACCATTCAGGAGAGAAACATAACCAGACTATGACTGGTTCTCATCCTCATCGGTCTCAAAGCTTGCATCAGTGTAACCTGACACTACCAGCTCATCTTGACCTCTATACACTAAGAAAGCATCCTTAGTCCGGTTAAGGTACTTCAAGGTTGCCTTGACTGCCTTCCAGTGTTCCTCACCGGGGTCCGACTAGTACCGGCTAGCCATACTTAGTGCAAACACGACATCAGGCCTCGTACATAACATGGAGTACATGATAGATCCAATAGCAGATGCGTAAGGGATCTTTTCCATGTTCTCCCAGTCCTTCTTTGTTTTAGGACCATCTTTCTTACTCAGCTTCAACCCATGGCGCATAGGCAAGAATCCTTTCTTTGCCTTGTCCATGCTGAATCCTTTTAGAACCTTGTCAATGTACATGGCCTGACTTAGGCCTAGAAGCCGATTGGATCTATCTCTATAGATCCTGATCCCTAAGATCGTCTCAGCTTCGCCTAAGTCCTTCATTGCGACGCACCTACTCAACCACTGCTTAACCCCTTGCAGTGTTGGTATGTCACTTCCAATGATAAGGATGTCGTCAACATACAGCACTAGGACGGTGGAAATGCTCCTACTAACCATCTTATACACACAGGGCCTTTAACTTGCAACCTATCACCTTAGCACCCAGAGGTGGATCCACCAAGTTCCATACTTGGTTATCGTGCATAGATTGCATCTCAGCCTCCATGGCTTTGCGCCATTGATCTGAGTGTGGGCTTTCAACAGCCTCCTGATAGGTCTTGGGCTCCTCTTGGTCAACGACCATAAGGTCCCTATCATCAGTCACGAGAAAGTCGTACCTCTCTGGCTGATGACATGTCCTACCAGACCTTCTAAGGTCCTGTGCAACCGTTTCTGGTTCCTCAATTTCTTGAGTAGTCAGATTGGTTCCCGAAGCATCCTCAGCAGTAGCTGCAGGAGTTTGTGAGTCTTGAACTTTTGAAAGTTCAACATTACTCCCACTGTCTCTCTTGGAAAGGAATTCCTTCTCCAAGAAGACTGCATTTCTGGCTATGAAAACTTTGTTTTCGGCTGGATCGTAGAAGTAATAACCCTTAGTTTCCTTAGGGTAACCCACAAACTGGCACTTGACAGATTTGGGCTCAAGTTTGCCACTTGTCAATTTCTTAACATGTGCATCACAGCCCCAAATCTTCAAGAAGAAAACATTGGGCTTTCGGCCTTTCCATAGTTCATATGGTGTTCCCTCAACTGCCTTGCTTGGTGTATTATTAAGAATGTAAGCAGCTGTCTCTAAAGCATATCCCCAAAAGGAGACAGGGAGTGTAGCATGACTCATCATCGAGCGGACCATGTCAAGTAAGGTCCTATTCCTCCTTTCTGACACTCCATTCCACTGGGGTGTACCAGGAGAAGTGAGTTGGGATATGATCCCACACTCTCTCAAAAACGAGTCAAAATCTTGGCTTAAATATTCACCCCCTCGGTTAGACCGAAGTGCTTTTATTTTCTTGCCAAGTTGGTTTTCTACTTCATTCTTAAAGTCCTTGAACCTTTGGAGAGTCTCAGACTTATGCTTCATCAGATACACGTAACCGTATCTGCTGAAGTCATCCGTGAAGGTGACGAAATACAGAAAACCAGATCTAGCACTAGTGCTCATTGGGCCACATACATCGGAATGTATTAGCTCCAATAGCTCTGAGGCCCTTTCAGCAGTCATGCTAAAAGGCGCCTTTGTCATCTTGCCTCTCAAACAAGATTCGCATGTGTCATAAGGCTGGATGTCAAATGACCCTAGCACTCCACTAGAGTGAAGCCTAGCTATGCGCTTCTCATTTATATGGCCAAGTCGACAATGCCAGATGTAAGTAGGATTAATTTCATTTTGTTTAATCCTTTTAGTATTTATGTTATAGATTGAACTTTCACGTTTTAGATCAAGGATATATAAGCCATTTTCAAGAAATGCTGTTCCATAAATAATATTGCCACATTGCATAGAAATTCTACCATGTCCAATATTAAATACAAAACCAGAAATATCCAACAAAGAAACGGAAATAATATTCCTGCACATCGCAGGTACAAAATAACAGTTTCTTAGTTCCAAAACAAGTCCACTAGGCATCTCCAAGAAATAATCTCCGATCTCCATGGCCTGAACCCGAGCACCATTTCCGACTCGAAGATCTACTTCTCCAGATCCTAATAATCTCCTATTTCTTAGACCCTGCACATTTGAACAAATGTGAGATCCACATCCAGTGTCCAAGACCCAAGATGTAGAAATAGCCAGATTAATCTCAACAACATAAATACCTGAAGCAGCAGTTTTGCCCTTCAGTTGCTCCCTTAGCTTTGGACATGAGCCCTTCCAGTGCCCTTTCTCATGACACTCATGGCAAACATCATCAGGAGAGGCAACCCTTGCTTTAGGTTGGGCCACCACCTTTTTGCCCTTAGCCTTGGCCTTTTGGGCCTTAGCCTTGGCCTTAGATTTCGCCTTTCCCTTAGCAATGGGCGTATTGCCTTTGTTCACTAGTAATACTTCAGGAGTCTTCTTAAGAGACTGCTCAGCAAGCTTGAGCATGCCATGCAGCTCAACAACCGATTTATCCAACCCTTGCATATTGTAATTCATGATAAACTGGTTGTAAGACTCAGGAAGTGACCTAAGAATAATGTCTGTTGCCAAGTCCTGCGAAACTGGCGAGCCGAGGTGGGCAAGTGTATCAATATAACCCTTCAACTTTAGCACATGTGTGCTAACAGAAGTCCCAGCTGCCATCACAGTCGTGCAAAGTGCCTTAGTTGTCATGTAAAGTTCCTGACGAGCCTGATCTTGGAACATCTTTTTAAGCTGATCCATCATCTCATAAGCATGCTCGTCCATTAATTGCTTCTGAAGATCAGAAGCCATGGTACCTAGCATGAGGCACGAGACATCTCGGTCATCCCTCACATGTCGATCGTAGTGCTCCACCATCGCCGTGGTGATGCCTCGACCTGCAGGAGGGCCAGTTGGTAAAGGAGCATTCAGTACATACTCCTTAGACTCTTGTCTAAGAACTATTTGTAAGTTCCTAGCCCAGTCCAAGAAGTTAGTCCCCGAAAGCTTCTCCTTCTCCAAGAGTGACCTAAGTGAGAGTGAGTTGTTGTTTGTTGCAGCCATTTAAATTGCTTAACTGAAATGGGATTATCTACATGGAAGAAATCATTGCTTGAGTTAGAAATAAAGGACTTTTAAGCCAATTCAAATTAATAATTCGATTTTAATTTGTTTGTTGGTGTTGTTAATTGGCTGACTTGACCAAGATCCATAACTTATCAATGACTGGCCGAACTAGGGCTCGCTAACCAACCATTGAGTCGTTTGGTAGGACAACCTATCCAATCCTTCCACGAAGGACTCTTGGTTTGATGGGCTTATTGACACTTTACCCATCTGTGCTTAGGGCCCGCTCAGAGCTAATGCTACCCATGTTGAGTCAAACCACCATTCACATGTTAACCATACCAAGTATCTTAACCCTCGACGGCCCACCGAATACTACAATATACCCAGCTAGGGCATGGCGCACATTGCAGCATCAATGGGAGGAAGAGGTGTGAATGTGGGAAGCACTTTTAAGCGACTCAATATTTTAATTTCTGGATTATAATTAAGTGATACGGCTTAGCATGCATAAACGCGGGTAATAATTTGGTGATCCATACATCCATATTATATGACAATTGCAATAGCATACTTAATTTAAAATAAATGAGATCCTATGGGCCTTTAATTACAACCTAATGAAAAACTAGATATCCTATCTAATTCTTCATGGGCCGGACTGCAATCCTTCTTGGGCTCCCACCATGGGCTTGCTCCATTTGAGCCTTCCTCCATACTTGATGCAATTACAATAATTTTGTAAAATAAAATCTATTCTAAAATTACATCAAAATAAAAAAATGGCACACAGGCCATATTTCCCAAAATTAAATTACAACCGATAATAATTTAGGGCCCATAGAACTCAACATAACATTTCAAACAAAGTACCTATCGTGCACATACATACCAATATGATGCATGATCATGGCATTCCAAATTATAAATATAAATGTTAAGCTGAGTTACTTAGGGTGAAATCGCCAATTTTAACAAATGTGACTAAGGCCCATAAAGGCCCAATGGATAACATCCATAAATGCAAAATTGACAATTTTGCTCCCACTTGAATTTGGGTTGTCACAAATTTAAAATTTAGCTCTCCCAATTTTAACCGGTGTCACGGTTTATTGGGTCAATTTCACAAAGTCCATATTCAATTTAATATGCAAACAATTAAATTAAATATGCATGCCAACAATATAAATAATTTAAACACAAATTAATTCGCATTAGGGTCCGGGATAAAAAATACCCGCAAAATCCAAAACCGGACCCAAACCCGCGCGCGGCGCTGTTGTCCCGGCGGGGCAGCAGTGCCGCTGCGCGGCAGTCTGCCACGGCAGCAGCAGGCTGCAGCAGTAGCTGCTGCGCATGCAGCAGCCTGCTGCAGGTGTGGGAATCGCAAATTTGCGATTCCCTTCACCCAAAATCAATTTTTTTTTTAAACATAAACAAAAAAAAAATGTTTCCAACAAAATATATATAATTAATATACAAAACAATTTTAGATGGAAAATAATTGGGAAAAAAAATAAAAAACCCCAATCCAACAATTCTAGGGTTTATCCAAAACAAAACCAATTAAGCAAAACCCTAAAATCACAAACTTGAAACCCATTCTTTCTCAAAGAACGCTTTCAAGAACCAATTCCAATCAATCTAATGGACAAAACCTAGGCTCTGATACCACTGTTGGGATTCGTCATTGGAAAAATAACGTGGCGCAGCGGAAAATACACCGTTTAAAATTTCCTAGAATCCACCTATCGTGTCCAATTACCATTGATTAGAATAAAATCAAATAAGAATCAAGAGAGATTAACTCACCGGATTCGTCTCCTCTAGAGACTGCTGCAGAATCGTTTCTTGAAACTGCGATCTCCAAAGTCCGGTGCACGACCAACTATTGAGCGGGAACGGGTGCTAGCCGAAGACGCGAAGGAATGGAGGTTTAATGCTGGGATTTTCGAATGTTTTGGGGTTGCAATTGGTGGCTGAAATTTCCAGCAATTAATTAGAGTTGAATTAGGTTTTTCTTCCTTAAGTGTGCCCTTATATAGACACCTTGTCTAGTTGGGTTTTAATTAGGTTAATTAAACCCAAGCCCACTAGGATTATAATTACATAAATAAACTTTAATTAAAAAGTATATACTATGTAATTTAATTCCATTTGGCTAAATTTAATTACCCCTAAATAAAATTAAATCACACTTAAGTTAATACAACACATGTATTTAATTTTCCTACTTAGGAAAATTATTTAATTAATTGTTTACTTTATGTAATTCAATTAATTGATAAATTAATTAATTACATTATGTAAACTTATTAATTAAATTAAATTCAACCCAATGTCAATTTATTATCTTGACACTGAATGTCAACTAATTAATTAACGCATTCCTTCCAATGTACATTACATGTACAATTTCTATAAGTTTCAGCTCAGTTGATCTATGTGCATGATCCTATGGGTCTGTCTTTATGTTGGCAGTAGGCCCAAGGCCCACAGACTGTAAGTGGGTTCTAGCAAACCATTACAGCCCCCAATTAAGACAGAGATGCAGCAGTCTTTAAAAGACACTCACCCGGTAGTAATCTCATAGTGTCCTTTGCCTAACGATATCGATATGAATAAACAAGAGGCATGGTGTCTGTCATCCTCTTCTGTTGTTTATTATATTTCTTGATCTTGAGTTGACTGATTAATCAAATAAGCAACCAACTTATTTGGGTATGGCCATACACTTATCAGTCCCACTCATCAAGTGGCCAATGATATCATCTCAGTGTTACCCGAGTGGCAATTCCATCACTTCATCATCAATATCAACATGTTCACTGGTCCACCCAATCATACCCGTATTTAGCATCCTTTTACAGACCTGTTAGGTGTATGTCAAAGTGAACCGGATTCCATATCGATATTATAATGAAATCTGGTCTGAGGACAAAAGAGACCTACTCAAGAAAGACCTATGATATGACAACCATGTGGCTTTCTTATGCGGATCGATCCAGTCCCATGTCAATGACATGTACCTATATTCATGACTGACTGTACAAGTACTATGGCTAGTTAAGAACTACCATACAGTCATCGAATATACAAGTCTGTGGTTCTATTCGTTCCCACGATTAGAACAGGCTTAGGATAGGTTTTATGATTATCAATCAATGGATACTCTACTCATATTATAGCACAAGATATAAATGAAATAGATTAATTGCCTTTATTAATGTGACACAAATAATGTATTCATACATGACTCTTAATGTATAATATAAAATACAAGAATCCAATGCCCTAAGAACTAGGGCACACCAACACCTGCTGCATGCCTTAAGCACTTTGTTATTCCCTATAGGTAAAAGTAACCTGAACCTTAGTGTGCTCCCTTCACTGGTACAGCTAGAGGATGTAGGGAGTCTGAACTGGGGATGAGCTGGACTGGCTCAGCTATATTATGGTCTCAATGTCTGCGCCCACAGGAGGCACCGAGAGGTGAAGGGTGCATGGATAATTCTTCACGTAAGTTACCTATATACATATATTTTCCCTTTTTTTTTACTTTTGTTATTATGCAAATTTGGGCGTATGAGTACGCTTTTGTCCCACAACCAAAATTAGCCATACCGGCTAATGCTATGATTCCTGACTTTCCCCGGCTGCGGCGGTGGTTAGGCTTTGGTTGGAGCGAGGTGGACACCGACCCTTGGATTTGCAGCTAGGTTTTGGCGGGTATGACTTTTGAGCAGGTACTCCTCCAATTCAATCATTGTTTTTTTTAACTGCTATCTTTCTTCAGGTGATCAAGGAGCTGTGGGGGAATGCTGTGTGGCCCTTGGAGCTTATAGATGCTCGGAGGCTAGTGCCCTAATGATTTGTCATGGAGAGCCCCATCAGCTTGGAGTGGTACCTCAGGGAGAGCCCCATCAGCTTGGAGTGGTACCTCGGGGAGAGGCTAGTACCGGCCCCCAGGAGCGCAGGATCCCGCCTGCACTTCCAATAGGACTGTTCTGGTCGCACCTGCTACCGTTGAAGGACCACCCGGATCTGTTTGGGTCCAGGTACGTAGTTGTGGGAGATGATGGCGACTATCCATAGTTCATCAGTACACAGCTTCTTTCTGGCACCGGAACTACACCACTGGAGGATGCACTGGCTGGGGTAGTTCTTTGCTTTACTTTTATTTTCTGCTTGTTTTAAGATTAATCTGTTACTTACTCCTTCTTTTTCTTTTTCTTCTTCTTTTTTTTTTTGGCCATCTGAGAGGGGTAAGCGCCCGCGCTCTTCATTTGGCAGACGTTCCAGTGGCCACGGATCTAAGACTGTTGGCAGCCTAGGAGAGGGAGGTTCCTCTTCCCACACGGGTGTGCTTGGCATTGACACCAAGGCGTGGTATAGTGAGCCCATTCCCTCTATGGTTCCTCCTAAGGTCCCTCCTGCTGGCTTCATCCCAGGATGTCTGGAGTATCTGGTGGAGCCTTGGGTGATGCTACATAATAAGGCAAGGAGCTTTACCGAGCTGATCTGCACATCGATGCACACCCCCCTCCTACTGCATTTCCTCCTGACATGACACATATGAGTATCCTTGCCCTGGCTTACTTTTGACTGTTACCCTTGCCACTGATCTGTGCCCTGTTCTATGTGCAAATTTCAGTGATGCAGGGGATGGCTCTGTGCCAGGCAACTTCTGCTGTGAGATACCTCTCACTTCGGGATAACGGGTTAATGACGGTGAGTACCTACATCGATATGTGTATGTACATGTATGTATGTTTTAGATGCAAGTGTATGTATGACATGATGTTTTTGTTGTTTTAACTCTGACGCAGGCTGCACTTACCGCCCGCCGACGCGAGGATGCCCATGTGAGGGTGGAGATGGAGGAGATGTGGAGGACTATTGCAGATCTCACATTCATGAATGGGACTCTCCGTACTCAGTTAGACGACTGGGAGGCCGATCGGCGTATCTTCGGTGATGGTGTCGGAGTCGAAGGCGAAGAGGATGACGATTCAACTGATGGGGGACAGTCGTAGACTTTCTTCTGTAGTTTTTTAGTTTCGTGTTTATGTAGCCCGTTTGTGGGCTAGGATTAGACATCATCATATACATGTACATATTTCATTATATGACCGTCAACTGGTGTACCACTTTTGCTAGAATTTCCTTCCCCCTTTTTTGTTGATCTATCAGTTCCGCCTCTCTAGATTTGCTTTTCTGACCGCGTTTTATTTGTTTTCTGTGCTATATGAAATAGTCAGCCAGCTTACTACGCACCCACCTTAAGGATTACTGGAGAACATGTCGCTCATCCAATTGGGCCTTATTGGCACCCTACGATCTGTATTCCATGCGGTTTTACTTGAATCTGCCCCTAAACCGACCCTTTCTGGCAGCTGCAGCCAGATTCTGGGATCCGATGGATCACATCTTCTGCTCCTTTGGGCAAGAGTTGTGCCCTATGGTGGAGGAATTTGGAGCCATCCTCTTCACTTCCTGTCCATGTGGAGTTAGGTTAGCTATTCCCGAACCTGATTCAGACAGCCTACAGACACTTTGAGGGCTATTAGATACAGCACATCTAGACCATTTGCTTCCTGGTGAGGCTGTTCCTAGGAGACTTGACTTGTCCATTGTCATGGATGTGTGTTCTGCCTTGGATCCCTCTGCCCCTGGTTAGGCTTTTCTGATGAGTCTGCTGCTGATGTACCTTTATCTGTACGAGTCACAAGATGGGACCTATGATGTCCGATTCATCCCGGTGGTGGCCCAGATGGCCGACGGCGCTTCATCCATGGGGGTCATTTTGGCTAAGACCCTGATTTATCTAGACTCCATCCACTTAGGTCATCCAGTCGAGACCTATGGGTGCCCCTTCCTGCTTCAGGTTTGTTCCCAACTTCAAGTTTGATATTCTGATCGAACATGCATTCCACTAACTGCCCACCTTTTCTGCAGATCTGGTTACTGGAGAAACTGAATCTCCTGAGCGCTCCTCCACATCAACCAAGATATGTCCCAAAGCATTTTTGGACCCATCATATTGAACCTGCAGAATTTGCCACACTAACTACAGAGGGATGGCTCAGTCGGCTGAGACAAAGGACAGACACATCCATCCGTTGGGTTTGTCCTTGGTGGGAAATCTCGCAAGTGACTACGGAGACTTGGGCAGGAGGTGTATAGCTCCTCGGACTGTACAAGGTGAAAATTTATTCTCCTGCACAATTATGTAGACAATACAGGCAAGCACAAGCGGTGCCTTGTTCTTTATGCACAACCAAGTGTGGGGAATTCACACAACGGTGGCCCCAGCACGTGCAGGATCAGTGGATGAATCCCATCCGTTTTGAGGTTTTGAGTTATGGTGAAATAGCCTCGACAGAGAAAGATGGTCGTTATAGAACCTAGTTAACCGAGTTGGTGACCCACCACACAACATGCGAGCGTGAGATCCTGACCCTTAGGCATCTCGGCCTATAGGTCTCCTTTATGCTGTATGGAGTTATTGCTGGATAACATTTACTCTGATGTATTATTTTATGTCCTTATTTTTGCATAGACTGCCCTCATGGGTTTTCAATCTATCGGACTGTCTTAACTTTTGCCTGGGCCTCCCTTTCGGGTTTTCAACCCAGCAAACTTTTATTCGTATCTTAAATTTTGTGTGGACCGCCTTTCGGTTTTCAATCCGCCTGGTTTTTTTTAACATATGATGCATGCGAAACATGAAACGTGCACAATCGTAAATCTATAACAAAAATATGATTTCGGGTGAACTCAAAACGTTTAATCGGACAGAAAAAGTATTTATTCATTCATTCATTAATAACGTTTTAGTACAACATGTATCAAAAATGAAATAAAGCTAGGAACAAAGTTAAAAATGGTATCCATCTCAACTGAACTCAGAACAGTCACTAACTGGTCGTTATAGCCTTTTCCCGCTGATAGTGCTCACCTTTCTGTCCTGAATTTTACACGAATCGCCTTTTCGGTTTTAGATCCATATACTGCTCTCTCTCTCTTTTTTTTAAACATAGTACCACCTGAGCTTGTCCTGGTTGACGGGGTTCATGAACTCGTTTCCATCCATATCCATGATCCTTATAGCTCCCTTGGAGAGTACTTTCTTCACCAAATACGGACCTTCCCAGTTAGGCCTGAACTTCCCCCTTACATCTGTGTTAACCTGCTTCATCTGTTTTAGAACCATGTCTTCGGCCTTAAGTGGGTGCCTCTGATGACAAACTCTACTGTTATAGGCCCTAGCCATTCTCTGTTGATACATCTGTAAATGATCTAATGCCCAGAGATGTTTCTCGTCGATCAATGCCAACTGTTCATATCTTGATTGAGTCCATTCTGATTCTGGCAACTGTGCTTCCATAACCACCCTCAGCGACCTAGTATCGGTTTCCATTGGCAACACAGCTTCCATTCCATAGACTAGGTAGTAAGGTGTTTCTCTGGTGGGGGTTCTGACACTGGTTCTATAACCCCAAAAAGCAAATGGCAACATATCGGCCCAATCCCTGTAGGTGACCAACATTTTCAATAGAATCTTCTTGATGGATTTGTTGGCCACTGCTACCACACCATTAGCTTATGGTTGGTACGGAGAGGACTTGTGATGCTCAATCCTCTTATCTTGAAACAACTATGCCGTAGCCCCTTGAAACTGCACCCCATTATCTGTAACGACATGATGCGGGATCCCGTACCTTGTGAAGATATGTTTCCGATGAACTTGGCCATTTTCTTGGCTGTGACATGCACAAATGACTCGGCTTCCATCCATTTTGAGAAGTAGTCAATAGTCACAACAATAAATTGGTGTCCACTGGATGCAGGTGGTCTTATTTCCCAATGAGGTCTATCCCCCAAGCTACGAACGGCCTTGGAGTTGCTGATACCTGAAGTTTAAGCGGTGGGAGATGATTAAGGTCTCCTTGCACTTGACATTCGTGACATCTTTTTACCTCTTTGATACAGTCCGCTTGCAATGTAAGCTAGAAATAGCCTTGTCATAGTACTTTCTTGACCAAAGCTAACCCATTCATATGTGGCCTGCAGGTTCCTGCATTGATTTGCCTCATGACCTCTTTAGCCTCTTTTTCTGTTAGGCATTTTAGTAACAAGCCGCCGGCGGTTGTTTTGAAGATTTGACCCTTAAATAATCTAAACTATGCTGCTAACCTCCTGAGGGAGATCTTATCTGAATCGCTGGCATCATTAGGATACTGCCCGCTCTGAATAAGCTATAGAATATCGTAGTACCAGGGGCACTCTTCAGCTGTTGCTATAGCGTTGACCAACAAGTAACAGGGATTCTGTGCGACTTCCACTACCACTGGCTACATAGGATACTTCCAGGGTTCCTCCCACATTGACAAGAGGGTGGCCAAAGAGTCTGCCATCTGATTATTTTCCCTTGGCACATGCCTAAATTTGCATAGTCCAAATGCTTCCACCTTGTCCCAAACCAACTGGAGATATGGTCGGAGCAACTCTTCCTTTACTTCCCATTCACCGGCGATTTGATGAATCACTAGAGCTAAATCTCCAATTATCAGTGCTTCTAGTGCCCATAGTGTAATCAGAGAATCAATCCCGAATAGGCAAGCTTCGTATTTTGCCCCGTTGTTAGTCACCGGGAATTCAAGGTGTTTAGCTAGGGGGATGATTTCTCCATCAGGTGTGCCAATGATCACTCCCAATCCCACCCCATGCTTATTCACAGCCCCATCGAAGTACATTATCCATCTGCTCAGTTTTGCTTCTATTATGGCCAGTTGCTCATCAGGGAACTCCAAATTCTCGACATAGTCTAACTCCAGGGAATGGTTGGCCAGAAACTCTGCCACAGCCCTTCCTTTGATTGTCTTCCTAGTCAGGTATTCAATGTCGAATTCGGAAAACAGGAGTAGCCATCTCGATAAATTTCCGGTCAGTGCAGGGGTCTGACATAAATACTTCATTGGGTTGACCTTTGCCACTGCCTGAACTTTGTACAACTGGAAGTAATGCCTTAACTTCTTGGTTAGCCATACCATAGTGGTATAGGTCTTTTCCACTATAGTATATTTGGCTTCGTAATCGAGTAGCTTTTTGCTCAGGTAGTAGATCGCGTGCTCTCTTCCATCTTCTTGCTCTTGAACCAAGATCGCCCCTACTGAAGCGTCTTCAATGGCCAAATACAGAACTAAAGGCTTATTCGGCATTGGAGGCTTCAGAACTGGTGGATTTACCAAGTAAGTCTTGATTTTGTCGAAGGCTAACTGGCATTGATCATTCCATTCTGTCGGCTAATTTTTCTTTAGGAGCTTGAAGATGGGCTCACAGATCATAGTCAACCTCGCAATGAACCTACTGACATATTAGAGCGACCCCAGAAATGATATGACTTCTTTCTCTGTCCTTGGCTTGGGCATGTCACTAATCGCTTTGATTTTATCTAGGTCCATCTCGATCCCCCTTTGACTTACCACGTGACCAAGAAGCTTTCTTGAGGTTACCCCGAATGCACACTTCTTTGGATTGAGGCAGAGATTGTACTTTTCAACCCTAGTCAAGAATCTGTCTAAGATAGCGGGGTGCTCTTCTCAGGTCATTGATTTGACTAGCATGTGGTCCACATAAACTTCAACCTCTTTATGAATCATGTCATGCAATAGTGTTGTGACGGCTCTCTGATAGGTGGCTCTGACATTCTTCAGTCCGAACGGCATAACCTTGTAGCAGTAAACCCCCCACTCTGTGATGAAGGCTGTCTTCACCCTGTCGACCATGTTCATGAGGATCTGATTATACCCTGAAAAGCCATCCATGAATGAATACATCGTGGCTCTAGCAGCACTGTCAATTAACACATCAATATGCGGGAGTGGAAAGTCATCCTTAGGAGATGCTTTATTCAAATCTCTATAATCCACGCAGACCCTGACTCTGTGATCCTTTTTGGCGATCGGCACTATATTAGCCAAACATTCTGGATACTCTATAACTTCCAAAAACTTTACTTTTATTTGCTTGGCCACTTCTTCTTTGACCTTTTCTGCGCATTCCGGCCTGAGTCTTCTAAGTTTTTGCTTGACAGGCTTCATTTTTGGATCTGTTGGGATTCGGTGCTCTGCAATCTCCCTATCAACCCAGGGTATATCATTGTAAGACCAGGTGAAGGCCTTTACATGTTTCAAGAGCACATTCACCACTTCTCTTCTCTCTTCAGGCGTGAGGTCTTTTGAGATGGATACCATTTTTGGGTTATTATTTGTTCCTAAATTCATTTCATGTAATGATGCATCGTGTATGCTAAAAACATTAAATGAATGTTTGTATGTATGCACTGGTCTGTCCAGAAAAACATCACATAAGTAAGCAAAGCCAGATTTCATTGCATTAAAGGCCTTATAGGTTGAGTTATTTACATCAAAAATAGAAAATGAAGATACATCAAAATGATTTTCACCCCCCACAGGCGGAGGGTCTTCTCCTACTCTAGCTCCTTCAGCTTCCTCAAACAGGTCTCCCAGGTCACCCTCCAGGGACTGTCCCTGGTCAACAATCAGGCTTTCCTCGATCATCTTTGCTTTTCCAGCCATCATCAGCTTGGCCAATTCTCTCACAGCCTAATTCACCAACTCCTCTTGAGTTTTCGGCACAGTTGCTTATTCTGGTTCAGATCCCGTATTAGCTTTCATGAGAGCGGCCAGCGCCTTAGTGACGGCCACGATAGCCTTCTCAGCTTCCTCACTCTTGGGGCCCACTTTTTCAGAGGACTCTCCCTTATCCTTGAATTCTGTTTTGGCTCGACTGACTGTGGTCTCCTATACTTTCAAAGCTTTTTCCTTGTCATATTTGGCCTTAGTACGGACCATGCTGACAACCGGTTCAACCCCATATTTTCTGAAATCAACGACATGCAAAAAATTTCAAATCCGGGGAACTGCTCTCCTTCAATTTCCACTGGCTCCAAGGCCCCATCATATGCCTTCTCAGATGGACAGACAAAAGTATCTACCAGATTCATGGACTTCTCACTCGGCTTACCTCCTTTCTCATGATAACCAAGACCAAATTGGCGATACTTTCCCGGTTATATATCAAACTTGGGGACACCCTGTAGTCTCACCCCCAAGCCCTTGCCGGGCTAAAACTTTTGCTTGGCAAAGTATTTGTATATCCATTTTGGGAACTTCGGCCCATCACAACTCTCTTTCGTCACAATAGCCACTTGAAATCCTGTCATCCACTGCTCCTCAGCCCTTAGGGCAGCCACCACTGATAACTCATCCTCCTTTACTGTCACCACTTTCCCACCTATCAAGAACTTGACTTTCTGGTGCAAGGTGGAAGGCACACCTCCTAGGACATGGAACCATGGCCTCCCTAGGAGGAGATAAAATGTGACAGGGGTGTCGATGACCGTGAACAGCACATTTGACTTGACCTCTCCCACATTGACCTCGACTTCAAAGGTGCCGATCACTGATCTTCTACTGTCGTCGTATGCCCTGATCACCATGCCAGAATTTCCGAGGGCTTCCACTTCAACGCCTAGGTAAGGCAAAACTTTTAAAGGGCAAATGTTGAGGTCTGAGCCGTCATCGACCATCATATACGGCATGGTCTTATCCATAATGTACACTCTCAGATATAGAGCCCTGTTATGATTCACCCCTTCTAGTGGTAGGTCAGACATCCCAAAGCTAATTTCTTGGGCCTTATTGGCCTTCAGATCAATTCCTCTTATTACAGCACAAACTTCTTCTGGCGACATCATGGGAGTTGCCTCCATTTCCATCAGCTGCTTCACTACCACCTCATGGTGTCTTTTCGACTCCATGAGGAGGTGCCAAATGCTAGCTCAGATAGGCATCCTTTTCAGTTGTTTGACTACCAAGTCATCCTCTTTATTCTTCAACCCCTGGGCTTCCGTGCTTGATTCTACGGTAGAATGATTCGGTAGAGCCACATTAATGGGTTGATAAACCCTACCACTTCTGGTGATATGCATGACAGGGCCGTCTTTCGTGACCACTGTCCTCCATCTCGTTTCTACTGGGTACACCAACTTGAGCTCTTCAAACCCAAAATCTTCATCATCATCTTCCAAGAAAATATCATTTAAATCAATGGGAACCTATCCCTTCAGCACCACTAAAGTTTGGAGCTCATTCTCCTCTGGTTCTTCCTCTTCTACCTTGGCTGTAACCACCTGAACACTTGGATTGGCCTTAATTATCTGTGCAAAGATGCTGTTGGCCGGGATACCTGATTGAACCATATTGACCTGGGTCCCAAAATTGGGCAAGGGGTTCCTCTGCACTTTCAGCTTCAGTTCAGGCTCTACAATCTTCCCTTCAGTGACTAGCCTCTAAATGGCCCTTATCAGGCCAGTACAATTATTGGTACGATGACCTACCGTCATATTATAGACACAATAATTCTCCTTGTCAGCTTCCGCAGGGAGAATGTAAGGCTTCAATCTCTGTAATAGGCCAGCTTTCCTACACTTGGCGAAGATGTGACCCAAGGACTTGACCCACAGATTAGTGAGTCTTTGGGGCATTCTAGTTTGGCCCCCTTGGGCCACAGCTGCCACATCAGCCTCTTTCGCTCAGTCAACTGTTGCTGTAGTCTGGGCGGGTTTAAAGCTAAACCCTGTTGAAGATGACATAGAACCGCTGGCTTTGTACCCCTAAGTGTATCCCCGGCTTCCTCGGTAGGTACTCAAGCTCCGCTTGCTCTGCTTTTCTTTTTCATCATACCTCTCAACCCGCTTTGCGAAATCCACCACATCATTGAAGGAAAGAAATCTCTTCAACTTCATTTTCTCCTTGTAGGTTGGCAAGCTACTATCCATAAGCTTCACAATAAGGGATTCCAATTTAGGGGCTCCATCCACCAACACCTGACATCCATCCACCTTTTGTAATAGGCCAAGAAGGATTCATTGGGCCTTTGGCAGATTCTTTCTAAGTCCTCCAATGTGGTCTCAACCTGAGTGTTGTAAGCGTACTGCTTCACAAACGCCTCCGACAGATTTTCCCAAGTAGAACGGGTGTGGATTGGCGTCTTTAGATACCACTTAGCAGCTGTGCCCCGTAGCGTAGTTGGGAATAGATTCAGGAGATGAACCTTCCTGATCCCCAAGCTAGACATAATCCTGACGTAGCTGTCCAGATGAGCTTTTGGAGGACCTTCCCCAGTATATGGGGGTAAGTAAGGCATCTGGAATCCAACCGAGAGCATCTCTTTCCCCTCTACAAACAGAGTAGATGGATCCGTGCACTTAATAGGCTAATAGTGCACCATCTCCTTTTGCTTCAGCAACAATGCTTCAAAATCAGAAAACTTCTCCTTGAGATGCTTTTCAATAGCCGTCTTAATTGAGGCCTTCCTAGCTCTTTGAAAGGCCTCATCTTCCTCAGAATGATGGTCTATTTCCCGAGGCAGGATGACCATTCTGCTACTGCCAGGCACATTCCTCCCTGAATTGGGGGCCTCTTGCACAATATTCCCCTCGTTCTCAACTGGAGTTTGGGCTTGCTGGCTAGTTAGGCCCACTACAGCAGTGACTGCGGTTTGCACTTGCTCCCTAATAGTAGCTTTAAACTATTCAGAGTTCAGAAAGGCTGTCATGAATGCGTGCATGTCAAAAGGAGGACTCCCACCATTTCCACCCTAGGCCATTGCAGTTCTATTAACTTCCTCTAGAACAAACGGACTATCAACAGGTAATGCAGGCAACTGCCCCATAAACTCTTGCTCCGAGTCTGAATCTGAACTGACTCTAACCCCTTCCATTATGGTTGATTCGATCTGAACTGACTGAATTGATTGTCTGGACCCTGAGCTGACTCGTTCAAGTCGTTTTGAAGTTTGACACCAAACTACACATTCAGCATGGCATTAGCATTGCAAATGAATGTCATGACCCTAGATATAAAGCACTAAGTGATATGGATGGTATGATCATTGGATGATCGTGATTGAATGATGCTTCATGAATGGGAATGATAATGAGTGTGATCTTGTTTTTATTTCGAACGTCCCAAGAATGCCCCACAACTATGCAGAAGACAAAGCAAACAAACATCACGTGAGAACCATCACACGGACAAAGGTTCGGCACCTACGGGGCACCTCGCGGATGTTATGAAATGGTCATATATGTGCCGACACATGGACGGGGGCTCGACACTTTGTGGGTCAAAATGAAATGGCGTGAAATGATCACATGGAAACCGTTCCCTGGATAGAGCTCTGATGCTTTTGGGGCATCAAATATGAAGTGATGTTACAAACAAGTCATGTGTAAACAAGTACACGGACAGAGGTTCGACGTTCATGGAATGTCTGTTGGAAATGCCCTAGTCCCGAGGCATTGGTCCTTGTATTTGTATTATACATTTATTGGATTTATGTATTATACTCATTTGTGTTATTAATAAAGGCATCAATTCATTTATTATATTTATGTTGTGTAATATATTAAATGAAGTATCCAATAAACATATCTATATCCATGATGACAAGTGTCATGCACTTGGTAGTAAGACCATGGATAGGGTAAACGATATGACCATAAATAGATCCGTAGTCTGTTCCTGTCATGGGAATGAATGAAATGAGAGACTATCATTAACCTGGTTGTATGGCGGTGTCTTACCGGTCATTGGACATGGAATGTCAACCAAGTTAATGGGTACATGCATGGGGGCATGGTACTGGGTAGATCCACTAAACGAGTAATCCACATGGTATAGTATCACAAGTGATTCTAGTGTAGTACTTGTATGGATCCTTTGACCTGATCATATGATGGTGTTACATGTGAGGTCGCATACTTAGGGGTACGCCTAAAGGGCCTGTAATAGGGTGCACAGTATGGGTACTTTCGGGTATGTCACTTAGCATGGTAATGCTATGGATATGCAGAAGGGATTTGTCACTCAGTAGTCCACTGGGAAGATATCACCGGAATGTAACTGATAAGAGTGTGGCCACACCCAAACAGGTGGGAACTTGTTTGTGAGCTTCAGTGCATTCGGGATCAAGTTAATGTCTGACACAAAAGAAGGTGATCAATCCATGCCTCTGTGTTAGACACCGATATCAATGACATGGGCTGTACAAGTTTAAACTACAGGGTTATGATAACAGTTAGACTGCCATCTCCATCTTAATTGGGGGCTGTAGTGGCTTGCTAGAGCCCAACTGCAGTCTGCGGGCCAAAGGCCCGCTGCCAACATAAAGATGGGCCCACGGGATCATACACATAGAACGACTGAACACAGACTTAAGGAATCACATGTATACTTAGAGTATACACTATGGAGAGAGAGGTGTATATGTGTTAATTGTATTATAAATATCAATTGGATTGATCCTAATAATAGAATTAACATATTCAATTGGCTCTTCATAATTAATTGGATTAATTATGAGATTATTTCCTAGGTGGAAATATTCATATGTATAGGTTTACATATGATTTTATTTTGTGAAGATTTAATTTTAATTTGATGGATTAAATTAATTGGTCAAACTAATTTTAATTTAAATGTAAATAATATATTACTTGGTGTAATATATTAAATACATGGGTATATTAAAATTGGGCTTGAAATTAATTTAAACTAGAATAGTTAAAATTAGACTGGGCCTAAATTAAAATATGGAAGCCCGCACAGAGTGAAAGGAGCCAAGCTGGGCCTGAATTCCCCTAGGGGAATTCGGCCACCCTAGGTATAAAAACCTAGGGTGAAAATTTCAGCCACCCTAACACGAAAACAAAGAGATAGCCGAAATTTCCTAGCCCCCTCTCACCATAGTTTTTGTTTTTCCAACGTTAGCACGGGTCGTGTTCGTTAGGCGTTCGTGTACGAAAATGAGGAGGGAATCTAATTTGATTTCTGCAGTCTTCATCCATCTCTTGAAAGAGATATTTCTGGTAAGAATTTAATCTCTTTCTATTATAATTTTAAGTTTTACAACTTCCACTTCAATTGCTCCTAGGACTGGATTTGAGGAAATCATCGCGTTCTTCCGCTTTTATCGGGTGATTTCCGGTGAAAAATCCCAACAGTGGTATTAGAGCAGGCTTTTGATCCGTGGAAATTGTTAAAATTGGTTGAATCCCATGTTTTAAAATTGGAGATTTTTTTTATTAGGGTTCTTGGTTTGGGTTTAAGATTTTTCCCATTTGTTTTGTACAATTGAAATTAAATTTGCATATAGGTTTATGTTAGTTTAATTTAATTGTATGTTTTTGGAATTCTTGGTGAATTTCTTATTGTTGATGGATGCGATATTTGTTTGTATTTTTTTATTGTTTCTGTTAAAAAAAAAAAATCTGGCTCCCGGGGTGCGGGGCTGCCGGTGGCCGCCGCACGCGGCGAGAGCGGCGGCGGCAACCGCGAGCCAGGTCCAATGTTTTGGATTTGGCGGGTCTTGGGCCCGGGGCCCAGTTTTGAAATTTTAATTGGTTTTAAAATTCGTGTGTTTAAATTTATGCAATTTAAATGCGTGTGGTTTCTTGAATGGAATTTAATTTTATTCATGTGATATTAATTTTGGAAATTAATATGGTTAATTGAAATTGGTTCAGGTAATTTTGGCACAATTACTTGGACGGCTGAATTGGACCCATGGTTTCCCAATTCCAGTGGGAGCCGTTGGACTGCCTGGGCTGGAGGCCCAAAGCCCGTTAAGGGTTAGAACCATGGTGGGCCAAAATTGGCGATTTCTATATAATGGCTTGGACATAATTGAAATGGGCTTAAATCATGCATTATAACATGCTTATGAATTATATGTATTAGATGCATATGTATGATTAAATATTTGTATGGTTGGATGCTATTGGGCCTTGTACAAGATGGGTTGTATTTTTCTTTTTGGGTAAATACGGCATGCGTGTCGTTTTCTTTCTTTAATGTAATTTTATTTTATTCAATTATTATAAAATTTGTAAAAGAAGAAGCCCATGGAGTGGTGAGCCCAAGTGGAGGTGCAAGCCCAGAAGGAAAAGATGGAGGCCCACCTGATTTTATCTCTAATATAGGTTTACTAGAATAGTATTAGGATGTAAAATAGGCCCATAGCAATCCATTTTACTTTTATTTAATTATGCTTTATGTTTATTTGCATGTATGAATGTATGATCCAATAGCAATTTCACCCGCCTTATGTATGTAAGCCGTTATAAATCGAATCTAATAACCAAATGGAATTACTAAGTCGCTTAAAAGTGCATCCCTCATTCAAAACCGACTCGAAGTGGGAATAGGCCAGTTGTAGACCATGCCCTTGCAGGATACACTGGAGTATTGTCACTTTGTATTGGGTTAAAGTATGGGATACTCTAACACTTGAATGGAGGTTTTTGACTTAGCGTGGGTAGTAGGATTCTCCTGGCCCTAAGCACAGATGGGTAAGTGCCAACAAGCCCAACAAACCGAGAGTCCCTAGGTTGGGATTGGACGGCGTTCCTACCTAAATAATTAAGGTATAGTTGTACCAAACCCTCGTTTGGCTATATCTTGATGAAATATGGATCTCGGCCCATGAGCCCAACAACTCGGTTTAAATTAATAACATAATTCATTATTAATTTCATATGGGAATAATAAATTAAAGTCCTTTATTAACACTCTCAATATTTTTCTATGTAGAAACTCTTAAATGGCAAACAACAATACCTTATCACTGCGATCTATTCTTGAAAAGGACAAGCTTTCCGGTCCTAACTTTTTAGACTGGTCTAGGAACTTAAGGATTGTTCTAAGACAAGAGTCAAAAGAGTATGTACTAGAAAGGCCTGTGCCGGCTACGCCTCAAGGACGTAATCCACCGACTGCCCAGCTGGAGGAATACGAGGCGCATGTCAAGGACAATAAGGATGTGCCTTATGTTGGCCTGCATGGTCCCCGAACTGCAAAAATAGTTTATGGACCATCAAGCCTATGCTATGATAACAACTCTAAATCAGATGTTTCAGGAGCAAGCTCGTCAGGAAAGGTACCTGACCAATAAGGCATTCCACTCTTGTAAGATGGGGGCCGGGACATCTGTGAGCGCACACGTGATCAAGATGAAGGGCTATTTGGACACTTTGGCCCATCTCGGATCGCCTATCTCTCAAGAGTTGGCGGTGGACACAATCCTTGCATCCTTGCCAGATTCTTATGATCAGTTCATCCTGAACTGCAATATGCAAGGGATGAACGGTACTGTCAGTAAGCTGCATGGGATGCTTAACCTCACTGAGCAGTCGATCAAGAAGACTCCACCGGTGCTGCTGGTCAACAAGGGGAACCCTCCTCTTGCCAAGGGTAAGGCCAAGGAAAAGGCCAAAAAGGCCAAGGCTAAGAAGGCCAAGGCCCAACCCAAGGCCCAGCAGAAGGCAGGTCCTAAAGATGTCTGTTTCGGGTGTAGACAGGCGGGCCATTGGAAGAGATCGTGTCCCAGGCTGATGGGAGAGCAAAGAAAGGGCCAAGGTGCATCTTCTTCAGGTATTTATGTTATCGATATTAACCTTACTGTTTCAACATCCTGGGTATTGGATACTGGATGTGGTTCTCACATTTGTTGCAATGTGCAGGGACTTAAGAACAGAAGGTCATTAGGGTCGAGAGAGGTGGACTTGCGGGTCGGGAGAGGGAGCAAGGGTTGCTGCCATAGAGATCGGCGAATATCACCTTGTGATGCCTAGCAGATTGGTTTTAATTTTGGAACATTGTTACTTTGTACCTGCTATGTGCAGGAATATTATTTCTGTATCAATGTTGGATATTTCTGGATTTAATTTCACTATTTCTAGTGGTAGAATTTCAATATCTAGAGAGGGATTATTTTATGGAGATGCTCTATTAAATAATGGCCTATATATCCTGGACTTAAATGAAACCAATCATATCTATAACATAAACACTAAAAGGGTTAAGCCTAACGAACTTAATCCTGTCTACCTATGGCATTGTCGTCTCGGCCATATAAACAAGAAGCGCATTGCTAGACTTCACAAGGCTGGAGTCCTAGGGTCATTTGACTTGGAGTCAATTGGTACATGCGAATCATGTTTATGAGGCAAGATGACAAAGGCGCCTTTTAGCAAGAAGGCTGAAAGGGCCACTGGCTTATTGGACCTAATACATTCAGATGTATGTGGACCTTTGAGCATAGCGACCAGAGGTGGGCATCTGTACTTCATCACGTTCACGGACGATTTCAGCAGATATGGCTATGTCTATCTGATGAAACACAAGTCCGAGACCCTTGATAGGTTCAGGGAATTTCGGAATGAGGTACAGAACCAGCTAGGCAGGAATATCAAAACCCTTCAGTCGGACTGAGGCGGTGAGTATATGAGCCTAGAGTTTGACTCATACTTGAGAGAGCATGGAATAGTTCCACAGCTCACTCCTCCCGGAACACCACAATGGAATGGGGTGTTCGAACGGAGGAATATGACCCTGTTGGACATGGTCCGCTCAATGATGAGTCAAGCCTCTCTCCCAATTAGTTTTTGGGGACACGCCCTCGAGACAGCAGCTCTTATCTTTAATAATACTCTGACTAAGGCAGTGGAAAAGACCCCATATCAGATATGGACGGGCAAGGAGCCCAATATGTCTTTCCTAGGGATTTGGGGATGTGAAGCACATGTCAAGAGATTGACTAGTGGCAAGCTGGAGCCCAAAACCAATAAATGCCTGTTTGTGGGCTACCCTAGGGAAACCAAAGGGTATTACTTCTACAACCCTGCCGAGAACAAGGTGTTCGTGGCAAGGAAGGGGGTCTTTCTAGAAAAGGAGTTCCTTTCCAAGAAAGATAGTGGGAGCAATGTTGAACTCAGGGAAGTTAAAGGTCCATAAGCTCCTGAAGAGGATAACTCGGAGGCCCAGGTGGAGCTTCCACAAGTGGAAGCACCGACCCAGGCCACACAAGGACCTAAAAGTTCTGGTAGGGATCGTCGGGAACCGGAGAGGTATGGTTTCCTCATCACCGATGATCAAACACTTCTCATCTGGGATGAGGAAGAACCCAAAACCTACCAGGAGGCTATGGCTAGTCCACAGTCTGCGAATTGGCGTAAAGCCATGGAGGCAGAAATGCAATCTATATATGATAACCAAGTTTGGAACTTGGTTGATCCACCTCCGGGTGCTAAGGTAATAGGTTGCAAGTGGTGCTACAAGCTGAAAGCTGATAATACCTTCAAGGGGCGTCTGGTTGCAAAAGGTTTCAGACAAGTCCATGGAATAGACTATGATGAAACTTTCTCACCAGTAGCCATGCTCAAATCCATCAGGATACTACTGGCCATAGCCGCATGGTATGACTATGAGGTATGGCGGATGGATGTCAAAACCACTTTCCTTAATGGAAAGCTACTCGAGGATGTGTACATGACACAACTTGAGGGTTTTGTCGATCCAAAGTATCCGGGAAGGGTATGCAAACTTCAAAGGTCCATTTATGGACTGAAGCAAGCATCCCGAAGTTGGAATCTAAGATTCAATAAGGCCATAAAGGAATATGGCTTCATACAGAATCAAGATGAGCCTTGTGTGTATAAGAGGACTAGTGGGAGCATTGTCACATTCTTGGTACTTTATGTAGACGATGTCCTGCTCATTGGAAGCAACATACCTACACTGCAAGGGGTAAAGCAGTGGTTGAGTAAGTGCTTTGCAATGAAGGACTGAGGCGAGGCTGAGATGATCCTAGGGATCAGGATCTACAGGGATAGATCAAATCGGCTTTTGGGCCTAAGTCAGGCTTCGTACATTGACAAAGTTCTAAAAAGGTTCAGCATGGACCGGGCCAAGAAAGGTTTCTTGCCAATTGGCCATAGGCTGAAACTTAGTAAGAAACACTGTCCTAAAATAAGGGAGGACAGGGAGAATATGAAATTGGTTCCATATGCTTTGGCTATAGGATCAATTATGTACTCCATGTTATGTACGAGACCTGATGTTGCCTTTGCACTGAGTATGACAAGCCGATACCAGCAGGATCCCAGGGAGGATCACTGGAAAGCTGTCAAGGCGATCCTCAAGTACCTTAACCGGACTAAGGATAGCTTCTTAGTGTATGGTGGTCAGGAAGTGCTATCAGTTACTGGGTATACTGATGTGAGCTTCCAGACCGACCAAGATGAGTACCAGTCGCAGTCTGGGTACGTATTTTTGCTAAATGGTGGTGCTGTAAGCTAGAGGAGCTCAAAGCAGCCAACCATAGCGGACTCTACAACAGAAGCTGAGTACATCGCTGCGTGTGATGCGGCTAAGGAAACTGTGTGGATGAAGAAGTTTATCACTGAGTTGGGAGTAGTGCCAACTATCCAGGACCTAGTTGATATCTTCTGTGACAACAATGGGGCTGTTGCACAAGCTAAGGAGCCCCGGTCACATAAGAACACAAAGCACGTGCTCAGAAAGTTTCACCTCATACGAGAAATTGCGTAGAGAGGTGACATTGCATTGCACAGAGTGGACACCGAGGATAATGTCGCAGATCCATTGACCAAGGCGCTGGCTCAGCCCAAGCACAAGGGTCATGCTAGGTCTATAGGGATTATGCCCATGCCTAGTTGGAACTAGTGCAAGTGGGAGATTGTTGAAAATGCCCTAGTCCCGAGGCATTGGTCCTTATATTTGTATTATACATTTATTGGATTTATGTATTATACTCATTTGTGTTATTAATAAAGGCATCAATTCATTTATTATATTTATCTTGTGCAATATATTAAATGAAGTATCCAATGGACATATCTATATCCATGATGACAAGTGTCATGCACTTGGCAGTAAGACCATGGATAGGGTAAATGATATGACCATAAATAGATCCGTAGTCTGTTCCTGTCATGGGAATGAATGGAACGAGAGACTATCATTAACCTGGTTGTATGGCGGTGTCTTACCGGTCATTGGACATGGAATGTCAACCAAGTTAATGGGTACATGCATGGGGGCATGGTACTGGATAGATCCACTAAACGAGTAATCCACATGGTATAGTATCACAAGTGATTCTCGTGTAGTACTTGTATGGATCCTTTGACCTGATCATATGATGGTGTTACATGTGAGGTCGCATACTTAGGGGTACGCCTAAAGGGCTTGTAATAGGGTGCCAAGTATGGGTACTTTCAGGTATGTCACTTAGCATGGTAATGCTATGGATATGCAGAAGGGATTTATCACTCAGTAGTCCACTAGGAAGATATCACCGGCCTCTTGATGAATGTAACTGATAAGAGTGTGGCCACACCCAAACAGGTGGGAACTTGTTTGTGAGCTTCCGTGCATTCGGGATCAAGTTAATGTCCGACACAAAAGAGGGTGATCAATCCATGCCTTTGTGTTAGACACCGATATCAATGACATGGGATGTACAAGTTTAAACTACAGGGTTATGATAACAGTTAGACTGCCATCTCCATCTTAATTGGGGGCTGTAGTGGCTTGCTAGAGCCCAACTGCAGTCTGCGGGCCAAAAGCCCGCTGCCAACATAAAGATGGGCCCATGGGATCGTACACATAGAACGATTGAACACAGACTTAAGGAATCACATGTATACTTGGAGTATACACTATGGAGAGAGAGGTGTATATGTGTTAATTGTATTATAAAGATCAATTGGATTGATCCTAATAATAAAATTAACATATTCAATTGGCTCTTCATAATTAATTGGATTAATTATGAGATTATTTCCTAGGTGGAAATATTCATAGGTATAGGTTTACATATGATTTTATTTTGTGAAGATTTAATTTTAATTTGATGGATTAAATTAATTGGTCAAACTAATTTTAATTTAAATGTAAATAATATATTACTTGGTGTAATATATTAAATACATGGGTATATTAAAATTGGGCTTGAAATTAATTTAAACCAGAATAGTTAAAATTAGACTGGGCCTAAATTAAAAGATGGAAGCCCGCACAGAGTGAAAGGAGCCAAGCTGGGCCTGAATTCCGGGAATTCGGCCACCCTAGGTATAAAAACCTAGGGTGAAAATTTCGGCCACCCTAACACAAAAAGAAAGAGATAGCCGAAATTTCCTAGCCCCCTCTCACCATAGTTTTTGTTTTTCCAATGCTAGCACGGGTCGTGTTCGTTAGGCGTTCGTGTACAAAAACGAGGAGGGAATCTAATTTGATTTCTGCAGTCTTCATCCATCTCTGGAAAGAGATATTTCTGGTAAGAATTTAATCTCTTTCTATTATAATTTTAAGTTTTACAACTTCCACTTCAATTGCTCCTAGGACTGAATTTGAGGAAATCATCGCGTTCTTCCGCTTTTATCGGGTGATTTCCGGTGAAAAATCCCAACAATGTCTTGCATGGATTACTAATGCTATGAAATGTTCTTATGTGCGTAAAAATCCGATACTCGTGGAGTACCTCGAATGAGTTATTAATGTCATGGAACAAATCCGATGTGGATTGTGACACACAAGCAGAACTCCGGCATCACCGCGATACCAAGAACGAATAGAGATGTAATGGAGATGAATAGTGTTATGTTGTCGTGTGATCAGCAACACAATGAGGCCTAAGACCTTTGTGATTTTTGATTGAATGCATGATTTAATGGAATGGCCGAGTGCAAACCGGCATACTGGCGGACTACGGGTAGTTTTGAGGTACCCGATATGGTATGAAATGAAATAGTGATGATGGGCATTCTTAGAACGTCCCCTATTAAATGGAATGGAATGAAATGGCATGGATGCATATGTCATGCAAAATGCAAGTGTCTGCAGAAAATGTGGTTAGAAATATCACATAAGGTGATGTCATGTATGTTCTATGAAGATGTTGGCACACGAGATATATATATATGTATGGCATGTGAATAAAACATCATGGCTACACGAAGTCGTGGTTAGCATAAATGCCATGCATATGCATATGTAAGAGATGGCTACACAAAAACGTGATTAGAAATGGCACGCAAGCGATTATGCACTTTGGATGCTCTATGAAAAGGAAAAACAAAATAGAACAAACGTTAGCACATACAGAAATATGCACTCCCTTCCAACCTTATTTCTCCTTTCGATTGGTTTCGCATTCTTCCTAGGTGTTGGGTCTCTTTGGCATCAACAGGGGATACCAAAGGCGCATGCTCAATGCTCAATTTTAGTTTTAAGTTTTGGTAACCGTAGGGAAAATTACTAAGCCATTACATGTGGGCCGAAGTCAAACCGAGGGCCGTACAGGCTCCCGTAGCAAATAAACACTTCCCCACCGTAGAACACAATGTAAGGTCATGCGGGGCTATGAGTAGTTTACCCCATCAGGTGTCTCCAATCCTGGCGGTAGAGGTAGTCCACCTTCTTGGGTAAACCGGGGCTAATCAGTGTATTTGAGGGGTTGAGAAGAAGAAAATGTCATGATATGCAAAGTATGAATAAACATGGCATTTATAAATTCATAAATGAATACAAGCGGAGTATATTTCAATAGTTGCCTAAGTTCCTTAAGTTTTTATAAAAAAACTTTTAAAGAAACTTTTAAGAATTGATCCCCAGCAGAGTTGCCACTATGAGCGGATGACCTTTTATGAAATGAAAGGAATGCGGCGAAGCGAACCTGGGGTTTTCAAAAACCGGGTTTCGCTTGATGTTTTGGAAGAAATGGATTTTCGTTTATCTTGCTTTAAGGAAAATCGTTCGTTTATTTTGAAATTCCATTTTGTAGAAAACGTTTTCCCATTTTATTACTTAAAGATCTCGAAACCTCAATTTCGAGATCAGTGATAGAGTCGCCACCTGGATCAGCTCATCCGGGAAATTCCGGTACAGGTCCCTACCAAACGTAGACTACTGTACCTAATCCAAATATTCAGGGTTCGGGCAACTTACCTACTTAACATCAAGCTTATATTCGTTTGTTATTTATAAGGCCATATTTATTCATGTTATTATCTTTTCTTAACCCAAGTTTGTTTATTTTATTAGCCCGTGCTAAAGCAGAATGCATAAAATAAATTACGGAAAGTAAAGCATACATCCACACAAATTATACAAAAGAATAGTAAAGGCTGCTTATACAACCTAATCGAATAAAAGAATAAAAAACTTTCGTCCTCACTTTACAAGCACCTAAGTACACAAGAATCTAAAAATACAACCGCCTAAGCACACGAATTATTCTATTAAATACAGTGAAAATAAAAATAAATGATGCAAAACAGACTGGTTAGCGCAATTTATATTATAAACACAAATAGGACTCAAAGCAGGACAGAATTGGGATTTCGGAGACAGGGGCATGCATTTAGGAGGTAACCGGGTCAACCCAACTGGTCGGACCGGTTAGACCTGGGAAACGGTTTTGAAACGCCCTGTAGATTTTATGTTGGAAAATTGATTTTAGAAAACCATTTGGCTCGGTTTTATGCAAATTTCCACTTTTGTGGGTCTGTTGGTTCCTAAACTCAACATCCATCTAGGGTCCAAAATGCAATAAACACACCAAAAAATTTTGTGAAAAATACTATTTTGCATGTTTTCAATAGTCCTTGGGGATTTGGTAAGATTCGGGGGTCCGCTAATGCTAAACTGTGGATCCGATTTGGAAAAAACAACCCCGAAACTCAAGAAATAAACCCGGGAAAGATAAAAAAACCCTAATATCCGTACGTACAGAAATTCAAAAACCAAAATATTTTGACATACGGAGGGATTTGGACCAAAAATGATTGCAATAGAATGTTTGAAATGGAAAACGGACTGCTTCAGCCGAACGGGACAGATCAGGGATCTGTCTGATCTGTCCGTGAAGAACAGAGCCAGGCAGCACTAGGGTCACAGCCAACCAGCTCTGTTCATCACAAACACAGCCAAGCGGCTGTGTTCATGAAGAACACAGCTGTACAGCTATGATGGGCAGCCCAGTTTCTGGATTTTTGCAAAATGAAAGAAAACGCACAGAAAACACAATGCAAACAGGTTTTAGGGCCTCTCAGAGTTTACCTTGATGTTGTTTGGATGCTTTGAATGTCAAGAAACAGATTGAGAGCTTTGAAATGTGTCTTAGGAACTCAACCGGTTGAATCCCATAACGGTCTGAAACGTTCCGAAACCAAGCCGAAATGATCCCAAATCAAAGAGTAAGGGTTGTAGGATTTGTCAACAATGTTTGGAGATTGGTTTAGGGTTTTGATGAGAGTGTTTATGGGTTTCTCTCTCGGCTTCTTTCTCTCTTTTTCTCTCTTTCTGTGCTTCTTTTTTTCTTTTCTTAAGAACCAGCCCCAAAAATCCTTCCTCCTCCCCCTCTCCTCTCTCTTCTGCTTTTCTTTTCTCTCGAGATGATTTTCTCTATCTTTAGATTGTAAAAATCTCCCCCCCCCCTCTCTGATTTTATTTTTTCTATTTATACTCTCCTCTCACATATCATATCTAGCATTTATTGGCGGCTTGACTTTCTAATGTTGCCCATATCTTGCTTCTGGTGAGACAAGTTGCTTTGTTTTGCAAGGCAACTTGTCTTGCCCACTAGGGCCGTACGGCTCTAGTCGGTTCTAGCAAAAGCTGAAGCAAAAATCAAAAATCAGGCATGCACCCTAAACCCTAGAAATCACTCACGAGACCTATCTCAGGGTTTTGGATCATGGATTGCTTGGTTTTCAGGGCATTTGAGATACTCCAAGCAACAAACCAGTCACTTTCGAGCGTAATTCAAGCTAGTCTACTCCATAGGTAAGATATGAACTCTCATCACAGAGGTCGGGAAAACCCATGCTCACATATACACTTATCAGTCCCACTCATCAAGTGGCCAATGATATCATCTCGGTGTTACCCGAGTGGCAATTCCATCACTTCATCATCAATATCAACATGTTCACCTGTCCACCCAATCATACCCGTATTTAGCATCCTTTTACAGACCTGTTAGGCATATGTCAAAGTGAACCGGATTCCATATTGATATTATAATGAAATCTGGTCTGAGGACAAAAGAGACCTACTCAGGAAAGACCTATGACGCAACAACCATATGGCATTCTTGTACGGATCGATCCAGTCCTATGTCAACGACATGTACCTATATTCATGACTAACTATACAAGTACTATGGCTAGTTAAGAACTGCCATACAGTCATCGAATATACAAGTCTGTGGTTCTATTCGTTACCATGATTAGAACAGACCTGGGATATGTTTTATGATTATCAATCAATGGATACTCTACTCATATTATAGCACAAGATATAAATGAAATAGATTAATTTCTTTTATTAATGTGACACAAATAATGTATTCATATAATGAGTCTTAATGTATAATACAAAATACAAGAATCCAATGCCCTAAGAACTAGGGCACACCAACATAAGAGGCATGGTGTCCGTCATCCTCCTCTGTTGTTTATTATATTTCTTGATCTTGGGTTGACTGATTAATCAAATAAGCACCGACTTACTTGGGTATGTGTTGGAGATTGTGCCTAAGGCCAATATTGGATTATGTAATTTGACTTCTAAGATTAATCTAGTGTAGATTAATATTATCATTTATGTTTGTATGTTAGCATTTATGATAAGTATCCATGAATAAATCGTGTTATTCTAAATATCCCTAGTCGATTGTTATTATGGGAATAATAACAAACTAAGACTAGTGTGAGTGATAATGGATATTCATAAGATGAATATAGTGTATACAGATACAGATTATACTCACGGGTAATATGTTGGAGAACATGTTACTGGAGACCCACTATGAGATCAAGTTCATGGTCATGTGTCACAACTGATCTTGATTATAGTAGTGTCATCCGCTGATTCCTTTGACCTGAGGTCACCATTGATTCCGGGATGAACTCATGTTGTACTTTGACGCAGTCAAACGCTGCTTGTAACAGAGTAGTTATAAAGGCTGTGGTTGGGTACGATATGACTCATGCTTTGGGATGTGAGTGACAGATATGGGATTTTGTCCCTCTCTAACAAGAGAGCGATATCACTGGGCCCCTCGATAAGTAAGACTGTCAAATGCATGGCCGTGCTCAAATAATTGATAGAGTATCAATTGATTTGTCTGAACAGTTTACTTTGAGATCGAGAAAGCATATGATTAATTATATAAGATTGACAAGTGTACCATGTCTTATAATTAATCTTGATATCAAAGAGACAAAAGGGAATATGACATTCTATAAATAGGTATTGGATCATTCCAATCATATTAATTGGGTAGTCGTAATGGCTTGCTAGAGTCCGCTTGTGACCTATAAGGACATTATGGTAATTTCCTTATTGCCAATTAATATGATCCTATGGGGTCACACACAAGAGCAAAATGAAGTTCATCTTTTCGGGTATAAATTATTATTGGATAATAATTTATGAATGAGAAAGAGAATGAATATATATATATAATGATATATATATTTATATATGTGTATAAATATTAATATGGTTAATATTGCATAAGGTATGCCACATATTATAATTAAATTATATAGAGATATAATTAATTATAATATTGTATATACATATGTGTATTATGGAGAATTGATTTGACTTAATATTAATTGAGAATTAATATTAAGTTGTGTGGGTTAATTTATAATTATAACTAATAAGTGTATTAGGGTATAATTATAATTAACTTATTAGGTTATATATATAAGGAAATATATAACCTAATTTACACAACAATAAGGTGGATTTTTCGGCAGCCACAACAATAAGGGAATAGTGGCAGCCGAAATTCTCAAAAACTCCAAGGAAAAATCTGATTTTTCGCTTTCTCTGTCTCGTTCGAAGAATCGTTCTTCAATCCCGGCGCTAGCACGCGGTGAATGAATTGCTCCGTGTGGATCAACCGTAGAGGGAAGCTATCTTGGTTCCTTTGATTCAATCTTCAAAGAATTAAGGTAATTCTTTAACCCTCCTTCCGATTCAATGCAATGTACATGGGTCCTTGGTGGGGATTAATCTTTTATTTCCGCTGCGCATATTTTGTTTTGTGCGATTATTCCCCAACAGTGGTATCAGAGCTAGGTTGTGCATTGGTTGAATTGGATTTGTTATTTTGATTAGATCAAAATGCATGTTAGGGTTTGTGTGTTTTGATTTAGGGTTCTTTTGTTATTGTGAATAACAAATTGAAATTTGATTTCAATGTTGATCATTATGAATGATTTGTTCTGTTATTGTGAATAACTATTTTGAATTGATTTGGAATTGATCATTGTGAATGATGTGTTTCTTCAATTGTTTTGCTCATTCGTGCACTGGAAATCGTTTCCAGATATGAGTTCAGTTCCGAACTCGTCGGCGTGCAGGTGCTGCACGCCGTGTTAACATGCTATGCACGCCGTGTGCTGTCTTTGCACGGCGTGCAACTGGAAATTGTTTCCAGTATTGGCTTTCAGTTCGGAACACGACGGCGTGCAGGCTCTGCACGCCGTGCAAACATGAAGTGCACGTCGTGTGATGGTTTGGCACGGCGTGCAACCGGAAATTGTTTCCGTGTGTGCTGAGACACAGCGAGGAACACGGCGGCGTGCAGGTGCAGCACGCCGTGCAAACTGGTTTTGCACGCCGTGTTCCCTTGGTGCTGCCGTGTAGAAATTGTTTCTACACTTTTGGCCTTTTCAAATCAATTCCTCAATGCAATAAGATTGTATTTTGCCTTTGAACCCTAAATCTTGTAGATGTAAAATTATTGTGATAATTTTATGCATGGTGTTGTGGTATGGTTTTGCACCCCGTGGATGTTTTTTTGTTTTCTTTTGGTTTTGGTGGATGTAAGGTTTTATAAATACGGCCTGCGAGTCGTTTGTATTTATGTAACCTTATTTTTCTAGATAAATTGTATAGGATGCAATTTATTGTTTGTAAATTTTATTTTGCTAGAAAATTGTATAGGATGCAATTTTGTGTAATATGTAAATCCATGAGATGGTGCCAAGGAACAAAGACGTGAAGACGGATCCAAGGGATGCGGCTGTACTGCGACCATGCGATGGTTACAACCACCTAGGAAATGACCTGTTGATTTTCATATTGGCCTGTGAAAATCAATGTAGATAAAACCATACCATAACACGATCTTTCGAGTCTATTGCATGTTTTATATTTTGATGCCATGTGATGCCATGCTAAGTATGAAATATGCATGCTAGATGAATGTATGACATTGGATGCCATGCTAGAATTAATATTAACTTAGAAAGATTAATGTTAATGCCATGTATTGTATGAGATACATTTTAATCACAGGAATTAATAAACCCTAAATAAACTTATGAAGTTTATATTTTTGCCACCCAATTACGTATAACACTAGTCAAGTACTATGTTCGCATCATGGTAGCCACGCCAAAGCGGGTACGCATGTTGTGACCTTAGCGAAGCGATAATATGAGAAATGGTGATTCTCATTGTGTTGTAATTGGTTTAACAAAGGGTTAATCAAAACGGTGTTTGAGCCCGAGGCAAAGATGAGATGAGTAACATACAATTAAATATGATATATGATATCATGCATCTCATAAATTAGAAGAGTTGCATAATGATGCAATTGGCAAAGAAGTGCACATCCAAAATATGTTTAAATGGTTTAAAGCATGATTTTGAGTCTTTGCCTACCGAAATTATATTTAATCATAGGGACATGCCAAAGCAGTGCTATGGTTAAGTATGGATTTTGGATCTTCACCCACTTAAATATTTTAAAGGGTTTTATAATTTAAGTGGGAGCATTTAAATAAAAATCTTTACACGCTTTATTATAGTTATGATTGCTATTACCATGATCTCGATTGTTATTGAACTTTGAGAATTGTTCTCAAATCAAAAGGAATCATATGTTCTCAATAATCCTTTTGCCCAATGAACCACTAGCAATTGTAACATGAGTATAAAAGATGCTTACTTGAAGCATCGAAGGGACTCTGTTTAAAATTTATTATCTTACACTTGCCACCAATTTTTCCGCACGTGGAAGTTTTACTTGAGGTATATGATACATCACAAATGGAAATGTTCCATCAGTTAGTGAGCAAGAAAAGATAAGTGTTTGAGGCAACAATTTCTCATTGGCCTCCAAAAGGCATTGAGATGTGATCTTGATTTCGTTATTTGATAGTCATTGGTGATGAACTATCATTTGAATGACATGGGGAAAATTGTGAATTAGTTGCATAGGATGCAAAAGAATGTTAAGCTATCCATAAAGGATAAGCCCGCCTCGAATTGTGTGCTTATGGTTCAAAAGGAAAGGATAAAAGGAAGGTCGAAAAGCATAAAGACCGAAAGGTTCGGGTGAAACATGTTTTAAAGGCCAAAGCTGTTGGCATAGAGAGATCTCCAAAAGTAGGGTGTTGCCAATTCTAGAATGAATCGTTCATTAGAATAGAAATAGCAAACCTTGTTTGGAGAACTATAAGAAGATGAAAGGCAGTAAGACTGCTACCTTAAGTATTTATTAACTATTCTACTCTTGTTTCTATATCAAAAGGTATTAGATACCGTTGTGAATCTCATATTAGTAGAATATGATGAATCGCAATTTGAATAGAAACCTTATGAAGGTGAAAGGTAGAATGCGAATAGGCAAGAGAAGCAAAGGTTGTTACTCAAAGGTTATGAACTTTTACATGTGAGTTGCGAACTCTTGTTGCCTATTGAGCTTGTTGGCTTGAGTAAACAAATTTTGTTTATTTTATAATTGTGAATTATAAACTTTATAAAGACATGATTATGAAATGTAAATTTACATAATTGTCTTTATATGTGGAGCCCATCTGTAACATAAATACTGTAAGGATCGAATCAAATAGTTGATTCAACCTATTTTGGCAGTGTCCTCTTGGAGACATAAGCAAAGTCGCATTACGAAACTCCATGAGAATGGACTTTTGGATTCATGAGATTGTGAATCATCTTGAACCATGCGAATGTTGTTTATTGTAAAAGATGATAAAGTGGTTCTTTGCTAAAAGTAGTTAAAGAATAATCGATTTATTAAGCATTATACATGTGGATGTATATGAATTATAAATCAACTGCTAAAGGAGGTTTTAATACTTCATTACCTTTATGGAACTTTTCTCTAGATAAGAGTATCTAATGAAACACGAGTTTGGAACTTTTGAAGTGTTCAAAAGCTTGTAAAAGGAGTATGAAGTATCTTGACAAGATAGTAAAGTCACTTAGATATGATCCGAGTGGTGAATATTTGAGTCAAGATTTTGACAATCATCTTAGAGAATGTGGGACTGTCTCACAATTGACTCCTCCAAGTACGCCACAAAGTATGTTGTGTCGAAAAGGGAGTAGTCGAACTCTATACAGATATAGTTCAATCTATGATGAAGTCAAGTTGATCATCGTTTTCTCGAAAATATGCCATTAAAGCAGCTGTGTATATTGTTCCGTCTAAAACAATTCATGAATCAACATATGAGATATGGTTGGGTAAGAGACCCAAGTTGTTTCATTGAATAAGTTTAGGGCTGTAAAGCTTATTTCGAATAAGTTGGCACCTAAATTTAAATGTCGTATTGTGGATTACTCAAAAGGAAAGTAGGAGTTGTTACTCCTGTGTTTCTTTGGGATACAAAATAGTTGTAGCTAGAAATGGTTTCCCCTTGAAGAGGGAGTTAATTTCTAGAAGAGTTAGTGGGAGTAAAGTACACCTACAAAACTCGTAATTCACAAAGTGACATTAACGTTGAAGAGGAACGTGGAAATGGTTTCATGATCATTGTTAAAATTACACAAGTCCAATGAAAGTCTAGTGGAATACGACATGATTAGGAGAGATATGGATTTCTCAAAATCATGATGTAGTTTTACTAAATTGGAATAAGTCTTCTTTTATGAAGAAGCAATGTTAGATTTTGAATCTAATAAGTGACTTGATGCTACAAAGGTTGAAGATAAGTCCATGTCTAACAATCAAAGTATAGACTTTGATAAATCTTTTAGAAGATGCATATGCAATGGTTGCAAGTGAGTTTTCAAATTGAAAACCGACATGAATGGTGATCTTCAAACTTATGAAGCACGACTAGTGACAAAAAGGGGTTATAAACAAGTTCATAGTAGTGACTATGAGGATACGAACAAATTCATAGTAGGACTATGATAAAATCTTTTTTTCGTCATTAATCATGATCAAGTCAAATTGAGTTCTTGTTGCCACATCCGCATAATATGATTATAAAATATGGCAAATGGATATCAAAATCTATTTTTTACGTGAAAACATGATTGAGGATGTGTACGTGACACAACCCAAAGTTTTGAGCATCCAAAGAATTCAAATAGCGTATGCAAGTTTTTCAAAGATTCTCATAAGGATCGAAACATGCATCAAATAGTTGGAATCATAGTTTTGATAAAGAAATCAAATGGTTTGATTTTATCAAAAGGATGATGAATCTTGTGTTTCAAAAGGATCAGTGGGAGCATATCGGTATTCCTAATGCTATATGTGGATGACATATGGCTTGTTGGAAATAACATTCTTACCTTACAAGAAGTAAAATCTTGGCTAAGAAAGTAATTTCAGTTAATGTTATAAGCATGACTGCCTGTATTCTTGAAATTGGAATCTATACAGATAGATCTAAAAGAATGTTTTGGCTTAAGTCAAAGCATTGAAAGCGTTCAATATAAAAGACTTAATAGAAGTTTGCTTATGTTAACTGTGTAAATAGTTGCACATATACAACTGATTGCAATTAGTTGCAATATATCAGTCGAGATCTAGTATTCTCTTAAAAAGAGAAGTTATGATTTTGAAAGGTTCAAAATAAAACGTTATAGCTAAATATCTATAGTAGCAGCCAAAGTATACAGTTACATGTGATGTAAAGAAATTTTGGATGAAGAAGTTCATCAAAATTTTATGTTTTTGTTCTAAGCATTGCTTATCCTGTGAGACTATTGTAAGGACAATAGTTCAATGCGTAAGAACCTTGTGTGACACAAGCATATACTTAGGCGTTTTTCACTAATTTAGAGAGGCTGTCTCTAAAGAGAGAGTGAATATGTGTAAAGTAGCAACGGAAGCAAAAATTAATAATTCATTGACAAAGACTCCTGCACGAGTGAATACATGAAAGTCATGTAGGTCAATGGGTATAAGATACATGTATGATTGGCCATAGTGCAAGTGGGAGATTGTTGGAGATTGTGCCTAAGGCCAATATTGGATTATGTAATTTGACTTCTAAGATTAATCTAGTGTAGATTAATATTATCATTTATGTTTGTATGTTAGCATTTATGATAAGTATCCATGAATAAATCGTGTTATTCTAAATATCCCTAGTCGATTGTTATTATGGGAATAATAACAAACTAAGACTAGTGTGAGTGATAATGGATATTCATAAGATGAATATAGTGTATACAGATACAGATTATACTCACGGGTAATATGTTGGAGAACATGTTACTGGAGACCCACTATGAGATCAAGTTCATGGTCATGTGTCACAACTGATCTTGATTATAGTAGTGTCATCCGCTGATTCCTTTGACCTGAGGTCACCATTGATTCCGGGATGAACTCATGTTGTACTTTGACGCAGTCAAACGCTGCTTGTAACAGAGTAGTTATAAAGGCTGTGGTTGGGTACGATATGACTCATGCTTTGGGATGTGAGTGACAGATATGGGATTTTGTCCCTCTCTAACAAGAGAGCGATATCACTGGGCCCCTCGATAAGTAAGACTGTCAAATGCATGGCCGTGCTCAAATAATTGATAGAGTATCAATTGATTTGTCTGAACAGTTTACTTTGAGATCGAGAAAGCATATGATTAATTATATAAGATTGACAAGTGTACCATGTCTTATAATTAATCTTGATATCAAAGAGACAAAAGGGAATATGACATTCTATAAATAGGTATTGGATCATTCCAATCATATTAATTGGGTAGTCGTAATGGCTTGCTAGAGTCCGCTTGTGACCTATAAGGACATTATGGTAATTTCCTTATTGCCAATTAATATGATCCTATGGGGTCACACACAAGAGCAAAATGAAGTTCATCTTTTCGGGTATAAATTATTATTGGATAATAATTTATGAATGAGAAAGAGAATGAATATATAAATATAATGATATATATATTTATATATGTGTATAAATATTAATATGGTTAATATTGCATAAGGTATGCCACATATTATAATTAAATTATATAGAGATATAATTAATTATAATATTGTATATACATATGTGTATTATGGAGAATTGATTTGACTTAATATTAATTGAGAATTAATATTAAGTTGTGTGGGTTAATTTATAATTATAACTAATAAGTGTATTAGGGTATAATTATAATTAACTTATTAGGTTATATATATAAGGAAATATATAACCTAATTTACACAACAATAAGGTGGATTTTTCGGCAGCCACAACAATAAGGGAATAGTGGCAGCCGAAATTCTCAAAAACTCCAAGGAAAAATCTGATTTTTCGCTTTCTCTGTCTCGTTCGAAGAATCGTTCTTCAATCCCGGCGCTAGCACGCGGTGAATGAATTGCTCCGTGTGGATCAACCGTAGAGGGAAGCTATCTTGGTTCCTTTGATTCAATCTTCAAAGAATTAAGGTAATTCTTTAACCCTCCTTCCGATTCAATGCAATGTACATGGGTCCTTGGTGGGGATTAATCTTTTATTTCCGCTGCGCATATTTTGTTTTATGCGATTATTCCCCAACAGTATGGCCATACACTTATCAGTCCCACTCATCAAGTGGCCAATGATATCATCTCGGTGTTACCCAAGTGGCAATTCCATCACTTCATCATTAATATCAACATGTTCACCGGTCCACCCAATCATACCCATATTTAGCATCCTTTTGTAGACTTATTAGGCATATGTCATTGTGAACCGAATTTCGTATTGATATTATAATGAAATCTGGTCTGAGGACAAAAGAGACCTACTCAAGAAAGACCTATGACGTGACAACCATGTGGCTTTCTTGTGCAGATCGATCCAGTCCCATGTCAACAACATGTACCTATATTCATGACTGACTATACAAGTACTATGGCTAGTTAAGAATTACCATATAGTCATCAAATATACAAGTCTGTGGTTCTATTCGCTCCCATGATTAGAACAAACCTGGGATAGGTTTTATGATTATCAATCAATGGATACTGTACTCATATCACAAGATATAAATGAAATAGATTAATTGCCTATATTAATGTGACACAAATAATGTATCCATACAATGAGTCTTAACGTATAATACAAAATACAAGAATCCAATGCCCTAAGAACTAGGGCACACCAACATCAAGATATCACGAAAATCCTGAGATTTCAGGAAATCTCTTAGAACATCAGCGAGATTTGGTGTCTGGTTTGCCATCTCAACTTCCTCACTGGATTCGGTTTCACCTTCTGTCTCGACTATTCTTTCTTCCTCAATCAACCTCATAGAATCCAATGCCCTGAGAACTAGGGCACACTAACATCAAGATATCACAAAAATTTTGAGATTTCAGGAAATCTCTGAGAACATTAGCAAGATTTGGTCTCTGGTTTGCCATCTCAACTTCCTCACTGGATTCGGTTTCACCTTCTATCTCGATTGTTCTTTCTTCCTCAATCAACCTCATAGATTGAGATCTCATCCTACGTTGATCCAGCATACTCAAAGGAATGTCTATGCAAAGCTTCTTTCTTTTTAGTCTTTGCCCAATCCTCCTCCTTCACGTACGTATTGTTTTACATTATACATGAGATATTAGGGATAATGAATGAATGAAATGATGACATGAGGAATGAAACAATAAGAATGATTCATGATGAATGGATGAAATGATGCCATGAGGAAAATTGAACAAATGAAAGGATGAATGGATGATCATGGGTATGCATGTATATATTTAAGATGAAATTTCATTAATGTGTATAGAGCCAATCTTATACGGGCTTTTGTAATGGATGTATAGAGCTAGTCTTATACGGCACGTGATTGATGCATAAAGTTGATCTTATTCATAGGTTTGTGATTTATGCATAGAGCTGGTCTTATGCATATGTGTAGATATGTGCACAGAGCTGGTCTTATGCATGTGTGTATGATTCGTGAATAGAGCTGGTCTTATGGAAGGGCTTGGATATGTATAGAGCTGGTCTTATACATGTGTGTGTATGATTCGTGAATAGAGCTGGTCTTATGGAAGGGCTTGGATATGTATAGAGCTGGTCTTATACATGTGTGTGTGTGATTCGTGCATAGAGTCGGTCTTATGCAAGGGCTTGGATATGTATAGAGCTGGTCTTATACATGTGTGTGATGTGTATGACACACGAGCAGAATTCCGACGCTTGGGGAGCACATTGGGCTTTTATGTTATGAAGATGCAATGACCGTGTGCTTGGCACACAGAGGGAGTTTCGGGGCTCGGGGGGCACCACGGGTTTTTATGCTATGACGTGATATGAATGTGTGCTTGGCACACAAGCGGAGCTTCGGCACTCGGGGAGTACCTAATTGGTTTGATGTGTGAAATGAGGTTTTCAATACTCGTAGAGCACCTAAATGGTTTGGTGCATGAAATGAGGAATAAAATGATGTCTTGGGTGTGCGTGGAGCACCTTAACGGTTTGTTGTATGAAGTGTGGTTTTTCAACACTCGTGGAGCACCTAAACAGTTTGATTTGTGAATTGATATTTTGGGCGCTCGTGGAGAACCTAAATGGTTTCCTACTTGGTAGGTGATGTGATGTGTATGATCCTTATGGGGTTGTTCAAGATCCACATGAATTTTTTATGCATGACATGCATTCCATATGGCTGCAAAACAAATTGGTTAGTTCTTATGATATGCAAGTGATGTGCATGTATTAATATTTTTTTTACACAATGAGGGGATGCATGGCTGCAAAAGAAATGGTTAGTATGAATGTCATACAGGTGATTAACGTTTTCACACACGGAAAATGCAAGTGGCTGTACAAAAGATATGAGTTAGTATCACAAAAATGCTTCGCGTGTAGCATGTCATGTTCATGGAAAATGTTGATGATGGTATGATACAAAGAAAAGAGAAACACGTAGCACATAGCATGCGAAGCGTATTCTTCCAACCTTATTCCTCCAATCATGGTCAATTTTGGAGAAAATTCTAACCGAGTCCTATGAGGGATTCACTTCAATCACCAACCAGGGATGATGAAGGCGTAATTGTATCATTCATGCAATTTGTTCTGGTATCCTAAGGGAATCCAACTAAGGTTGCCTGCATGAGTTCGGTCTAAGCCGGGATAAAATCAACGTACCTGTAGGAAAATATACTCCTTACTTCTCCCCAAGGGTCCAAACGAAGGGGTACGTACGAGGCTATGGGTGGTGTTTCGTGTCTGTGCCCTTAAGACCATGAGGAATAAAGGCGACACTTTAACAATTCACCGGGGTGAAAATTGGATACTCAACCTAATGCAAGTATGTCTAACTAAAATGCAAGATAAAATACCATGCAAGAATCATCCACCTTATTTTGATTAGACATTTTTCAGGGCTTATCAAATTCTTTTAAGTTTTAAGGAAACTTTTGTAAGAAATCCATAACAGAGTCGCCACTGTGAGCGGATGACGTTTTCTCTCGGAAAGGAGCCTCGATATCGGGCAACCCTCCCTCGCGTGGGTTTTTTTAGCGCTGAAATTTGATTTTTGAAAATTCATCATTTATTTCATAAAAGAATCGAGTTCTAAGTCTCGATAGAAAATGTAAGAGTCGCCACCCGACTCAGCTCAGCTGGGAAATAACAGCGTAGTTGAACCAGACGGGGCTGCTATACTTTCCAGAGATCTAGGTCCAGACAAGTCCCTTATTTCATGTCTAATCAAAATAAATTTTGCCAATGTTCATTGATAGCATTTTATATTTCTAAGGTTGATTTCCATTGATTTAATCATGCGGCGTACATGCGGATGAAAAGCGATAAATAAATTAATTATTTACAACCCAATCGAATCACAACAAAACTATCCTAGGGGATACATTTGTATAATTTGGGGATCGGGATACAATCGCCTATAATACACGAGTATCTAATGAAATCAAAATTAAAATAAAAATAAATTCAAATCCTGCAAAACAAAGATTAGTACAAATATATGCAACAAGTTGGACTCAAATAGATAGAAAAAGGAAATGAGAGATTTGGGGACATGCATTTAGGGGATAGTCGGGCAAACTCGGCTAGTTCGCCCGACTAGACCTGGAAATGGATTTGAAACATTCCTGCGTTTTTGTTTCATGAGAAAATACATTTTTGAAAATATTTTCTTTTACCGATTTATTTCCATTTAGAATGTGAATGTGGGTCGGTTTTCGGGATATTTAGATCTCCGTCCTTGTTCTGTTCTAAATACGATAACTTCAAAAATTAAATCTAAGGTGGTGAATACATGAAATAAATTTATTTTTGATGATTTTCTTCTTTTTATACATTTTTATAGTTTTCTGATTTTTTTGGATTGTTCTGAATTTTCCTGGATTTTTTTGTTGCTGACCAGAAACTACAGTTGTGGGGCTGTAACTACAGTCGTGCTGCTATAATTACAGTCGTACGACTGTAACTCGCTTCTGATCAGAAAATTGCCGAAATGATTTAAGTGGGAGAATTTACAGCCATGGGAACCAACTACGGTCATGCAGCTGTAATTACAGTCGCACGACTGTAATTATAGCTGTACGGCTGTTCATCCTATCTAGAAATAACAAACTTGTATTTTTTAATCAAAACACTCAGAAAATGAAGCAAAAAACTAGTTTAAGGTATATTTACTCTTCTAGTGCAGATCCACCATCGACTTGAGCTGAAAACCACCTTAAATCAGCTCCGGATTGCCTCCTTTCCTTTGTATGTCATGGTTCAAAATATATGTCCAAAAACCTCCACTAGTTACTGACGGTCCCAAATGGCTAGTTACAGTACTAGAGGGGGATGAATAGTACTGTAGGGCAAATAAAAAATTCGCATACTCTCTTGAAAAATACTTTTTTATAGAAACACAAGTTTCTTTTTCAAAATTAAGTTTTATTAAAAATGTAGAATTAAAAACTATAATAAAACTTGTGAATATAAAATTGCCTTTGTAAAAATAACTTTAAATACTAAATCAATTAATTTAAATTGCAAGAAATTAAATTGCATAAAATAATAAAAGAGTAAGGATAGAAAAATGTAGATGCAGAATTTTATCCTAGTTCGACCCAACCAATCTACATCCAGTCCCCAAACCAACCTCTTGATATTTCCACTAACGTTTCCTTTACGGGCAAGAAACAAGCCTGTGTTACTTTTTGCAAGTTCAATTAAAAAACTCAATACTTTTGCAGGCTCAGTATCAAACCTATACCATTACTTTTTGGAGCTTAAGTAACAAACTCTACCGATGCTTTTTTAAAGCTCAAGCACCAAACTTTTATAGCCTTTGTTGATTGCACCACCAACAAAGCAAAACCCCCTTCACACAACCTTGTGTGAAAATACAATTCCTGAAAATGTGAATATTTGAATGAAACAATGTTTCTCCTTCTCTCTTTGCTTTCTTTCGGAATATGGAAGACTATGATTTGAATGCTTAAAGTGTGAGTATTTCTTGAATTGTCTTCCATACCTTCAAATCTCCTTCTTCTTCCTTTTTATAAGCAATTTAAAATTGTAGTCATTTGATACACCTCTTAATGGATAATAGTCGTTAGCTTCAAGTCATAAGAAGTATATGGCCGTTGGTTTCACCTCATGAAGAAGAATGAGCTTTGGTTCTCAAGTGATAAGCATAAGAAAGATAGCCATTGATCTCACAAGATTTTTCGCTGTTTGTACTTTTGATACACAATTAATAAAGCCATAAAGAAAAGTATAGGTGAGTTCCTTACATACAAAAGACATGTGACAAATTTTGAAAAGGTAAAGCATGTATAACCTGAGTTTCAATCCGTGGCTTAAGGAGAGAGAAAGATAGATATAAGTTGGTCTTTAGTCTTGAGAGAAAGTTTGACTTATTGATCCATATGTGCTATCAAGATGAAGACATTCATAGATTAGGTTTCATACTTAGGTTATAAGGTCACGTATGGTACTTAAAAAAGATCTCAAATCTTTTTCACCTTACAAGTACACATGAGTTCAATATGTGGCCGAATTTGATTTTAAAGCATTTCACCTCATAATCAAATATGTGTATGTAAGTGGCCGAAATGATCTCAAAAAATATTTCACCTCATAATCAAACATGTGGTCAACTTTGTAAGTATATATATATATATATATATATATATATATAAGTTGGTCTTTAGTCTTGAGAGAAAGTTTGACTTATTGATCCATATGTGATATCAAGATGAAGACATTCATAGATTAGGTTTCATACTTAGGTTATAAGGTCACGTATGGTACTTAAAAAAGATCTCAAATCTTTTTCACCTTACAAGTACACATGAGTTCAATATGTGGCCGAATTTGATTTTAAAGCATTTCACCTCATAATCAAATATGTGTATGTAAGTGGCCGAAATGATCTCAAAAAATATTTCACCTCATAATCAAACATGTGGTCAACTTTGTAAGTATATATATATATATATATATATATATATATATATATATATATATATATATATGCCGAAGGATATTTAAATCTTTCAAGTCATAAGCCATCATGGGTTGGGCAAATGAGAATTATGAAGTCTTTTTATCTCATAAGCACTTGTATGTGTGTGTGTGTGTTTGTTTATATATATATATATATATATATCTTTATTTGTTACTTTGCATTTAGCCATATATTATCCTTTTATGATATAAATATGGAATGGCCAAGAGAGTTGATTCTCAACTCATAAACTAAGCATTTAAATTGCTATAAAAGAGCTTTTGTAAATTATAAAAACATTTTAACTTATAAAGCTCATTATTTCAAAATGTTAATCTTTGTGATCATCAAAACTCAACTCAACATTCTCTCCCTTTTTGATGATTGCAATTGATCATTTTGACATTTTATAAAATAACCAAATTATTGAAAGCTCCCCCTCAAAACATGGCTCCCCCTCAATATAAGCGCGGTTTTTTTTATGATTTTTAGAGTTTAAAAATCTTAAATTACAACCAAATTAATATTGGAGCATGATCATTATGGGCTTTAGAAATTAATCAATGTGAGGGCCATTAATACTTTTGAGTATAAGTTTAAGTCTAAGTGTAGACTTAGTGTTAAACTCATGAAACATAACTTGCATAAGTTAGTGAAAGTGAAATCCAAATAATTAAAGCTCATTTGCACAAATAGCTCAACTATCAACACTTAGTGAGCTATAGACCATACATCCTGTTATAAGCTAGGAACATATGTCATCATAATAGCTTTGCCAAAGCTTTATCAACTCACAAACATTCTGCCAAAGCTTTATCAATTCACAAATAAACTTCTAGCAGCCATGCATTGAAACTTAAGCTCATAAGTATGGCATCTTAGATATGTCAAACAGATTTTTCGAGAAGCATGTCAATGTGCTAACAGTCAATAATTCAGCTAACTTTTCAAACTTTCCTAGTGTCAATGAGTACACTGATCAACTTAAGTTAATAAGCTAGCTTCTTTGGCTAAAGATTAAAGTCTAATAATAGATTATTCAATGCAGCAGATATACTTCATAGTCAACATAGTGTTTTCATCCTAAGTCAGCCAAGATGCTCATTTCTCACGCCAAAGTTCCAAGATTCAACTCACATATGGATGTCAACACAGTGACTATTCTTCATATGACCCAAAAATGCATATTAGCCTAAGAATACTTCTCATACTAACTCAACATAAGTGTAAACACATCTCAAACTTTCTAGTTAAGTATATGGAATTCGCATGCTATCTCAACCATAAGTGTCGAACATCTCTATAAGAGATCAGACAACTTCATAAAGTGTCAATGTCAAACATCTCTATAAGAGATCAGACAACTTCATAAAATGTTAAACATATCTCAAACTTTCTCGCCCTTTGAAATCATCAAAAAGAGAGAGTGAAGGTAGTTTGTGAGCACCAAAACAGTTTAAGACATAAACTCATAATGATCAACACAGGAAAGATAAAGTCATAGAGAGGATGCAAGTCACATAGTAATCATCATCACAGAGTAATCATGAGCACATGGGAGATGCAAGGCATAGCAAATAAGTCATAGAGTACAAAGTAATGATTAGCATAGTAAAGATCAAGCCATAAGATGCAAGTCGCAGAATACGCACCAGCACAGAGTAATCATCAGCACATAAAGGATGCCAGGCACAACATACAAGTCACAACATACAAGTCTAGTACAGAGTAATTATCAGCACAGTAAGTCACAACATGCAAGGAATAGAGCAATAACCAGCACAGAGTAATTGTCAGCACAGATACGAGTAATAACTAACTAGAAGCTGTAAACTAGCATAATCCAAAAGTTAATACAGTGCATAACGTATAATGTAGATTCTAAGAAGATTCAAGTATCCTTTTTAGAGAGCATTCATACCCTATTTAGAATTGAACAGATCCAAATAGAACAAAATACTCTTGTCAGGACTAAAGACTAGCTAAAAAGGAATAATCAGCTATTGACCAAAAGTTGCAGAGAGAGAAGATGGGAGGCACCAAACTTGCATGATAGATTCTCTCTGCAATGTCAACATTTGTTAAAGTATTAGGATGCAAACCTTGATCATGGAGGATTGGAAGAGGAAGAGGAGGGTACTCATGATTTGATGATGCTGGAAACAAGACTTTTCATTGCTTTTACATGCTCTAACGAGTAATTGATAGTCCCTGTCATTTTGGCCAGCTCCATCTCCATACCAGCAATCATGTGATGAACCTTTTCTTGGATGTTGAATAACTGCATCTGAAGATCTTTTAGGCAAAGGGAACTTCTGTATAGTATTTTGATCCCATGAGTGATTTTGAGGCACTCAAGACTTCTGAGATAACTTTGAAACATGTTTCCAGGGTGTATGTTGTCACCCTGTGATAGTCAGGTAGAGGTGGACGATTTGAGTTGAATGGCAGAGGTGGGCTAAAGGTGGATCCAAGTATGGAAGGAGGAGATGGTGGACAAATGCTTAGTGGGAAAGAAGTTAGATCAGTAGAAGTAGTGAAGGGCTCTGGTTGAGTAAATTTTTCAGCCATGATGAAAGGAGGTTGATCAAATGGTGGAGCTTCCCAGCAGGCTTTACAGAACTCAGGAAGAATGAATGAGTAGAAGAAGCTTTCAGGGAGGGAATTTGAGAAGTGACTTGGATTTGAATTTGTTTCAGGTTTAAGTGTCATGTTTTCTTCATTGATCAATGTAGCCAAGGACCTAAAAACATCTCTTTCCTTTTGACATGACCTTCCAGGTTGTGAAGCCTCTTTCTTTTTCTCCTATTTAGTGACCTGTTCTAACACTACACACTTCCTTTCTCTTGTCTCTTTCCTCTGTTGAGCTTTAGTGTTGAGTAGAGGGTTTGAAAGATTGATTTCTGAACTGCTTGAGGAGATTTTGGAGATATTGTCATCTCCTATAGGCTTGATTTGAATTTGGCTTTTGTGGGAACTATCTTTCAGCATTCTATCAATGTTTGACTTGTTAATTACTGACCTGGGGCTCACAAAGGATGGAATAAGTCCAACCTTGGATACAATGAAGTGAGTGAAGTATTTTGAGAGTATCATGTTATAAGGTAGAGCTGGATTGTTCCTTACATGGGTCATGTGGTTCAGAATAATGTAGGGGAGGTTGATTTTGGTGTAACTTGTTAGGTGCCAAATGAAGCAAAGACTAAAATTATTCATATTGGCAAGGCTTGCCTTTTGTGGGACAAAATAGGTAGAAATCATCAATTGCAGGATTCTAAAGTCCTCTCTCAAGTATCCTAAGTCAAGCTCTGACCAGGGTATAGAGTGACCCATAGGAATTTTAAACAGTTCAGAGATGAATTCAGCAGCGTTATATTTTCCTAGAGTCATTGGAGCAGGGGTTCTATCTATTCTCACACCTTCAACAAGTAAATCAAATACCTCACCATGAATTCTCTCATTAACAGGTAGCTTCATTCCTTGTATTGTCACTTTATAATCTCTGTTACTTATATAAGTGAGTGTGCCATAGAATTCACTGACAAGTGAATCAAAAATTGGTCCATTAATACTCAAAACGTTTTCCCATTTTTGAGCCTTAATGTACTAGAAAAAAGGTTTGTCATGCTGTCCCAAAGATTCCCAATCAATTCTTCTACATCTCACTCTCTCTTTTATGAATCCATCAGTATAAAAAGGATTACCTTGTTGATATTTCAGAAAGATGTGACAGTGACCTTGTCTTGTTTCTCTAACTAAAATGGTTCTGGAAGTTGTCCCTTTTTGTGAGTATGCATCATCTGTTGAACTAATTTTTCTTCTTTTTGTGTAAATTCTTCCTGTGATTTCTGAATCTTCCCTCTTTCTCTTCATCTTTCTGATGTCAGATGAGCACGGAACTTTGTTGACAATATTATCAGAGTAGTGCTTCATTTTTGTTTGATAAAGGTTTTTGCAATGGTAGAGAATTCATGGTTAAGGTATGGTTTCATAAAGGAGTTGGTAAGGATTTCTGATTTTAGAGAGTGAGGTCTTTTTGAGTTTTCTGATTTCCTAGGGAAGCAGAGATTGAGGTAGGAATGATTTTGGTATGTAGTGAAGAGTTGGCGCCTCGATGAAGATGTGTCATTTTGGAGAGGTGAAAGCTGGCTGTTGGTCCTTCTTCCCTTGGCTTTGTTTCTTCCTTTCCTTTCTTATAATTTTGGGCCTGAGTTATGTAGCCCATTTTGAGCAATTGGTCCAATCTCTTAAGCCCTTAAAAGAGATACATATATACATGCATATATTTCTTTTGAGATTTATTTATATATTATGTGACAAAGATATTTTTATGATGTAATTTTTAATTGTAATCTTGATCTAATAGTAAAATTTTTATCAATTTTACGTAACCTAGACTTACAATTAAAAATCACTAAATTTACTCGTTTTGTCACACAATATAATTTTTAAATTTGATTTACTTATTGAATTTGTTTTCCTTTTGATGAAGTCATTTTTTATTATTTAGAATAAGGCTTTAGGTATTACCTGTATTATCACATTCTTCAAGATGTACTCATATCCTATCCCTACTTGATCTCCTTAGCTTATTGCCGTCTTGGCATTAATTAAGCTTTTTAGCTTAATTTTAGAGACAAATAGTAGAAAGCTCTTTTAATTATCTCCTAGTCATCACTCTATGAGAAGGATCATCAATAATGTTCTCCTTAGAGTGATGTTTGTGATATTTGAAATCTTTTGGCAGATCATCATGTTGATTCTCTTGAATATGCAATTCTTGCACATTATGCTCATTTTGATCACTAGAAATGTTTTCTTTTTGCAAAACACTTTCATTATTTTCTGTGTGTTCAACCTGCGAGTAAAAAATCTCAAGAGTATCCTCAGATTCATTATCTGGGAGAGAGTTAGTTTCTTCAAGCACAACATACATGGACTCATCAATGGTAAGAGTTCTCTTATTAAAGACTCTAAATGCTTTGCTATGCAATGAATATCCCCAGAAAATACCTTCATCTGACTTAGAGTTGAATTTATTAAGATATTCCTTGTTGATAAAATAAAACATTGACAACCAAATGGATGGAAATAACCAATATTAGGTTTTCTACCATTCCATAACTCATATGGTGTTTTCTTTAAAATGGGTCTTATTAAAGCTCGATTTAGAATATAACATACAGTGTTCATAGCTTCTGCCTAAAAATATTTTGGTAAATTATTTTCATTAAGCATGGTTCCTGTCATTTCTTCTGAAGTCCTATTTTTCCTTTCAACAACACCATTTTGTTGAGGAGTTCTAGGAGCCGAGAAGTTATGAGATATTCCATGCTCAGAGCAAAACGTTTCAAAAAGACTATTTTCAAATTATTTTCCATGATCACTTCTAATGGCTATAATAGAAGTTTTTTTCAAATTCTGAAGCTTTTTGCACAAGGTAGAAAATTGTTGAAAAGCTTCATCTTTTTTACTCAAAAATAATGTCCATGTAAAATGTGAGTAGTCATCTATAATGACTAATGCATATCTTATGCCACCTAAGCTTGTTGGTTGAATTGGACCAAGCAATTCTAAATACAGTAGTTCTAGGGATCTAGAGGTAGAAACAATTTCTTTAGAACTAAAAAAACTTCTGGTTTGTTTCCCTCTTTGACATGCATCACATATATGAGTTTTATCAAACTTGATTTTTGGTAAACTTTTAACAAGATCTTTCTTTGAAAGCTTTGAAATAAGATGCATGCTAGCATGACCTAGTTTATGATGCCATAACCAACTCTCCTCCTCTTGTGAAATTAAGCAGTGATCATTCGTAAGAGTACTTGAATTCAAAAGATAAATATTTCCTATTCTAGGAACTTCAAGTAGAGTCTTACTACTATCGGCTTCCACAATTTCACATTTTTTAGAATCAAAGATTACCTTTTGATTTTTGTCACAGAGTTGACTCACACTTAGAAGATTGAATTTCAATCCATCGACTAGAGAAACCTCATCAATGCATGGATTGTTTCCAATCTTTCCTTTTCTGATAATCTGTCCTACTAGATTATCTCCAAACTTTACAGTTCCTCCTTTAACTTGTTTCATGGAAGAAAAATTCTTCCATAACCAGTCATATGTCTAGAGCACCCGCTATCAATATACCACTTTGAGTCTCCAAGAGTGCTCTTTAGACATACCTGCAAAACAAGTTAAGTAGATTTAGGTACCCAAATACTGTTGGGTCCTTTAGGGTTAGAAACATTTTTATCTTTGGGAACCCATATGGTTTTCCCTTTGTATTTTCCCTTTCTAAAAATACAATCACCAATTACATGTCCCGTATGATTACAATGGTAACATGTAACATCCTTCTTTTTCTTGAGTTGATATGATTGATTGTGTTTTGAAGAATGATTTTGGTGATAAGAAACATAGTTAACATGATGTAATCGTTTAGGCTTGTAACTATGTTGTTGTTTAGGCCTATATTTGTGAACTTTTTGAGAAAGTGTAGGCCTTTGTAGGTTCTTATGTGCAATATTTTATTGTGAAAGAGATTATTGGTTTGGTTTCACAAATTGCACCCTTTTTGGCTTGGAGAAATGTGAGTGTTGGACATGTATATCTTTCTTGTTTGGTTTGTGACTTTTACTATGCTTTTGATGTATAGGTTTGGGGAATATAATTTGCATAGTAGAAGTGGAGGAAGGACAAAATATGGTAGGTTTTGAGGATTTTGTGGGGGTATCCTATCATTATAACCAATTCCATATTTATCATTCAGATTTCTTTAGGAATCCAAAATCACATTTAGCATATTTTCAGCATTAGTGAATTTGCTAATAGTGCAATCTAACTTCTCACATTTTTTTCTAAATGAAATAGCTTACTCATAACTTCAAGATTAGAGTTTTCTAGAAAACTCACTTTCCTCTGTAGCTCAAGCTTCTTAGATTCTTTTTCCAACAGCCAATTTTCATATTCCTTACACTTAGCAGTTATCTCAAGTTTATCATCATTCATTTTAAAAAATTCTTGTATAAGATCATTATAAGACAAAGTTTGTAGAATTACCTCATCTTCCTTATTCTGATCTTGATGTGATGATTTTGTTGAATCATCGTTTGCCATGAAGCATATTTGGGCTTTCTCTTGCTTTTGATCCTCATCATCATCAGAGCTGGATTCATCATTATCGCTCCAAGTTGCTACCATAGCTTTCTTGTCCTTTTTCTTAAATTTATTTTTCAGCTTCGGACAATTAGCTTTGAAATGACCAGGTTTATTACATTGAAAACATGTAATTTCCTGTTTTAAGTCTTTCTTTGCTTTATCAGCCTTGTTGATGTTGAATTGCCTCCTGTAAGATGTTTTGCCTCAGTTTTTGTTTTTTAAGAATTTTCTAAATTTCCGCACCAACAGAGCTTCATCATCATCTTCATTATTTTCATTGTCTAAATTGGAGGTGGATTCTTCAAGAATAGGATTGGCAGCTTTTAGTGCTATAGACTTTCTTTTGTCAGTCTGCTCACGATCAGTAGCAGATTTAACTTTCATCTCATATGTGAGTAATGAACCAATAAATTCATCATATGAGTATGAACTTAAATCTTTTGACTCTTCAATGGCTGTGAGCTTTGCATCCCCAGATGTTGGCAATGTTCTGATTAGTTTCCTAATTAGTTCCTTATCAGTGAAGTTCTTGCCAAGATTCCTTAGTTTGTTCACAATAAGAGTGAACCTTGTGTTGATTTCTGCAATTGATTATTTTGCATCAACTTTGAACAACTCGTATTCTGTGATGTAAAGATTAATCTTTCCATCTTTAACTTGTTTTTGGTTCCTTCATGAGTTGTTTCCAGCTTATCCCATATTTGCTTTGTTGAGTGCAACATGAAATACGATTAAACTCATTAATATCCAAAGTGCACTGTAATAAATTAATAGCTTTAAAGTTTAAAGCTTCTTTATTCTAATCAGCACTTTCATATTCACTTTTTTCTTTGGGAACAAGTTCTCTATCAACAATTTTTGCCGGAATACTAGTTCCTTCCTTGACAATTCTTTAGACCTAAATATTCATGGACTGTAAAAATATTCTCATTTGGTTTTTCCAAAAACTATAATTTTCTCCATTAAATAGTGGAGGCTTGTTGAAGGAACATCCCTCAGAAATAAAAAACATTTTGACTTCTTGAGGTACTAGCCATATTGAGATCACTCCAAGAATTTTACTTCTTTTGATAGAGTTAGGCTCTGATAACAATTGACGGTCCCAAATAGCTAGTTACAGTACTAGAGGGGGGTGAATAGTACTGTAGGGTAAATAAAAAATTCACAGACTCTCTTAAAAAAAACTTTTTATAGAAAAATAAGTTTCTTTTTCAAAAACAAGTTTTATTAAAAATGCGGAATTAAAAACTATAATAAAACTTGTGAATATAAAATTGCCTTTGTAAAAATAATTTTAAATACTAAAGCAATTAATTTAAACTATAAGAAATTAAATTGCATAAAATAATAAGAGAGTAGGGATAGAAAAAGGTAGATGCAGAATTTTACCCTGGTTCGACCCAACCGGTCTACATCCAGTCCACCAAGCCAACCACATGAGATTTCCACTAACGTTTCCTTTACGGCAGGAAACAAGCCTATATTACTTTTTGCGAGTTCAAGTAACAAACTCAATACTTTTGTAGGCTCGGTATCAAACCTATAGCGTTACTTTTTGGAGCTTAAGTAACAAACTCTACCAATGCTTTTTCGAAGCTCAAGCACCAAACTTTTATAGACTTTGTTGATCGCACCACCAACAAAGCAAAACCCCCCTTCACACAACCTTGTGTGAAAATACAATTCCCTAAAATGTGAATATTTGAATGAAACAATATTTCTTCTTCTCTCTTTGCTTTCTTTGGGAATATGGAAGACTATGAGTTGAATGCTTAAAATGTGAGTTTTTCTTGAATTGTCTTCCACACAATAAAATCTCCTTCTTCTTCTGTGAGTGGACAACCTTTCTCGAAAACTGAAAAGGAATGCGGCGAAGCGAACCAGGGAAAACATTTTCACTCTGATTTGTTTTGGACAAAAAATGGGTTTTGTTTATGTTGGAAAAATCATGGATTTGATTTGGAAATTCATTTGTAGAAAACATTTTCCCGTTTTAACTTAAAGACCTCGAAACTTAAATCCCAAGATCAGTGACAGAGTCGCCACCCGGATCAGCTCATCCGGGAAATTCCGGTACAACTCCCTACCGAGGATAGACTACTTTACCTAATCTAGAGATTTAGGGTTCGGCTAAGTAACTGACTTAACCTCTAGCTTGCTTTCACTTTACAGTTTATATTACCATATTTAATTTGCTTTATTATCTTTCTCTATCCCATTTTGTTTGTTTTAATCAGTCGATACTAAAGCAAAATACAAAAAATAAATTACAGAAAAATAAAGCATACATATAAAATTTACAAAGAAAAAATAGAGGCCGATTATACAACCCAATCGAATAAAAGATAAAAACCCTCGTCCTCACTTTACAAGCACCTATGGTACAGTAATATCTAAAAATTACATCCGCCTAGAATACATGGGATAATCTATTAATTACAGCAAAAATAAAAATAAAAATAAAAATAAAAGCTGCTAAACAAATTGGTTAGCACAGTTTATATTGAACACACAGATAGGACTCAAATAAGACAGAATTGGGAATTTAGGAAACAGGGGCATGCACGGACCGGTTAAACCTAGAAAACGGTTTTGAAACGCCTGCAAATTTTTGTGCCGGAAAACAATTTTTAGAAAATTATTTGGCTCAATTTCATGCAAATTTCCTTTTCAACGAGTCTGTTATCCCAGAACTCGGGGTTCCGTTCGTGTGGGTTTTCCTAAACTCAACATCCATCTAGGGTCCAGAAAGCAGTAAACACGCCAAAAATAATTTAAATTTGAAAACAGCACAGCACAATGACGTTCGTGCGGGTCATTTCGCGCCTTTGTTTTATTCCAGAAATTACAGGCGTGCAGCTGTGATTCCTGGAACCCAAAAAGTAGTTTTCTCAATTTTTTTTAAAATGCCATTTTGCTCATTTCCAATAGTTTTCAAGGATTTTATAGGGTTCGTGGGTCCGCTAATGCTGGACTACAAATCCGATTCGGATCGAACAACCCCGAAATTCCAAAAATAAAACCCTGGAAAAACCAAAGACCCTAATATTCGTATGTACAGAAATCCAAAAACCGAAATTTTATAATGTCTGGATAAATTTGGGCCGAAATTGATCACAACACAAAGCACAAAATGGAAAACGGACTATTTTTGGCCGATCGGGACAAATCAAGAATCTATCCCTGTAGAATAGAGCCGTACGGCTCTGTTCATCATGGCTGTGTTCATGAAGAACACAGCCACCCGGCTCTATTCAAGGAAGTCCGATTCTGAAAATTTCAAAAATGAAGAAAACACAAAGAAACAGCAATGTACACAGGTTTAAGGCCTCTCAGAGTTTACCTTGATGTTGTTTTGATGCTTTGAACAATGAGAAATGGATTGAAAGTTTGAAATGTGTCCTGGAAGCTCAACCGGCTGAAAACCGAAATGATCCAAAACAATCCGAAATCAATCCGAAATAATCCCGAATCAATGAGCAAATGTTAAGGAACATGTTGTTAGAGTTCTGAGATTGGTTTTAAGTCTTAGCCTTTGTGTTTTTGATCCCTCAAGTTCTCGGTCCCCTTCTCCCCTTTTTCTTCGTTTTTTTTCTTTCTCTGTATTCGATTTTCAAAGATTTTTCTGCCCAAGATTGAAAAGCCTCTGATTTGATTTTTTTTTTTTTTCTTTTATACTCTCCACTCATATGATTTCAAACATTTAATGTGAGTTTTTCTTGAATTGTCTTCCACACCATCAAATCTCCTTCTTCTTCTGTGAGTGGATGACCTTTTTCGAAAACTGAAAAGGAAAGCGAACCAAGGAAAACGTTTTCGTTCTGATTTGTTTTGGAAAAAAATGGGTTTTGTTTATGTTGGAAAAATTATGGATTTGATTTGGAGATTCCTTTGTAGAAAACATTTTCCCGTTTTAACTTAAAGACCTCGAAACTTAAATCCCAAGATCAGTGACAGAGTTGCCACCCGGATCAGCTCATCGGGGAAATTCCGGTACAGCTCCCTACCGAGGATAGACTACTGTACCTAATCCAGAGATTTAGGGTTCGGCTAAGTAACTTACTTAACCTCTAGCTCGCATTCACTTTACAGTTTATATTACCATATTTAATTTGCTTTATTATCTTTCTCTATCCCATTTTGTTTGTTTTAATCAGCCGATACTAAAGCAAAATGCAAAAAATAAATTACAGAAAAATAAAGCATACATCTAAAATATACAAAGAAATAATAGAGGCCGATTATACAATCCAATCAAATAAAAGATAAACACCATCATCCTCACTTTACAAGCACCTATGGTACACTATGTTGGGATTTTTCACCGGAAATCACCTGATAAAAGCAGAAGAACGCGATAATTTCCTCAAATCCGTGCCAAGGAGCAACTGAAATGGAAATTGGAAAGACAAAAATTTAATAGAAAGAGATAATTTTCTTACCCGGAATATCTCTTTCAAAGATGGATGCAGACTGCATGAATCAATATAGAATCCCTCCTCGTTCACGTACACGAATGCCTAACGAACACCACCCGTGCTAGCGTCGGAAAACACGAATTATGGAGAGGAGGCTTTGTCAATTTCGGCTATTGTGTATTGCACTAATGTTGGCCGAAATTCTCCTAAGGTTAAAACCCTGGGTTGGCCAAATTCCCTAAGGGAATTAAGGCAGAGCTTGGCTCATTCATTTTGTGTGGGCTTCCTTCTTTTAATTCAGGCCCAATCTTATTTTAATTAATCTGGTTTAAATTAATTTCAAGCCCAACTTTAATATACCCATGTATTTAATATATTACACCAAGTAATATATTATTTACATTTAAATTAAAATTAGTTTGACCAATTAATCTAATCCATAGAATTAAAATTAGATCTTCACAAAATAAAATCATAAGTAAACCTATACATATGAATATTTCCACCTAGGAAATAATCTTATAATTAATCCAATTAATTATGAAGAGCCAATTAAATATAATAATTTTATTATTAGGATCAATCCAATTGATCTTTATAATATAATTAATATATATATACCTCCTTCTCCAGAGTGTATACTCCAAGTATACATGTGATTCCTTAAGTCGGTGTTCAGTCGCTCAATGTGTACGATCCTGTGGGCCCATCTTTATGTTGGCAGTGGGCCTTTGGCCCACAGACTGCAGTTGGGCTCTAGCAAGCCACTGCAGCCCCCAATTAAGATGGAGATGGTAGTCCAACTGATATCATAACCCTGTAGTTTAAACTTGTACATCCCATGTCATTGATATCGCTGTCCAACATAGAGGCATGGATTGATCACCCTCTTTTGTGTCCGGACATTAACTTGATCCTGAATGCACTGAAGCTCACAAACAAGTTCCCACTTGTTTAGGTGTGGCCACACTCTTATCAGTCGCATTCATCAAGAGGCCAGTGGTATCCTCCCAGTGGACTACTGAGTGACAAATCCCTTCTGCATATCCATAGCATTACCATGCTAAGTGACATACCCGAAAGTACCCATACTTGGCACCCTATTACAGGCCCTTTAGGCATACCCCTAAGTATGCGACCTCACATGCAACACCATCATATGGTCAGGTCAAAGGATCCATACAAGTACTACACGAGAATCACTTGTGATACTATACCATGTGGATTTCTTGTTCAGTGGATCTATCCAGTTCCATGCCCCTTATACATGTACCCATTAACTTGGTTGACATTCCATGTCCAATGACCAGTAAGACACCGCCATACAACCAGGTTAATGATAGTCTCTTGTTCCATTCATTCCCATGAATGGAACAAACTACGGATCTATTTATGGTCATATCGTTTACCCTATCCATGGTCTTACCATCAATTGCATGACACTAGTCATCATGGATATGGATATGTCCATTGGATACTTCATTTCATATATTGCATAAGATAAATATAATAAATGAATTAATGCCTTTATTAATAACACAAATAATGTATGATACAAATACAAGGACAGATGCCTCGGGACTAGGGCATATCCAACAATATCCCACTTGCACTAGTTCCAACTAGGCATGGGCCTAATCCCTATAGATCTAGTATGACCCTCGTGCTTGGGCTGGGCCAGCACCTTGGTCAAAGGATCTGCGACATTATCCTCGGTGTCCACTCTGTGCAATGCAATGTCACCTCTCTCCGCGATCTCTTGTATGAGGTGAAACTTTCTGAGCATGTGCTTTGTGTTCTTGTGTGACCGGGGCTCATTAGCTTGTGCAATGACCCCATTGTTGTCACAGAAGATATCAACTGGGTCCTGGATAGTTGTCACTACTCCCAACTCAGTGATAAACTTCTTCATCCACACAGCTTCCTTAGCCGCATCACACGCAGCGATGTACTCAGCTTCTGTTGTAGAGTCACAATGGTTGGCTGCTTTAAGCCCCTCCAGCTTACAACACCACCATTTAGCAAAAATACGTACCCAGACTGTGACTGGTACTCATCCTGGTCAATCTGGAAGCTTGCATCAGTGCACCCAGTAACTGATAGCACTTCCTGACCACCATACACTAAGAAGCTATCCTTAGTCCAGTTAAGGTACTTAAGGATTACCTTAACAGCTTTCCAGTGATCCTCCCTGGGATCCTGCTGGTATCGGCTCGTCATACTCAGTGCAAAGGTGACACCAGGTGTCGTACATAACATGGAGTACATAATTGATCCTATAGCCGAAGCATATGGAACCAATTTCATGTTCTCCCTGTCCTCCCTTGTCATAAGACAGTGTTTCTTACTAAGTTTCAGCCTATGGCCCATTGGCAAGAAGCCTTTCTTGGCCCGGTCCATGCTGAACCTTTTCAGAACTTTGTCTATGTACGAGGCCTGACTTAGGCCCAGAAGCCGATTTGATCTATCCCTATAGATCCTGATCCCTAGGATCATCTTAGCTTCGCCTAAGTCCTTCATTGCGAAGCACTTACTCAGCCACTGCTTTACCCCTTGCAGTGTAGGTATCTCACTTCCAATGAGTAGGATGTCGTCCACATAAAATACCGAGAATGTGGCAATGCTCCCACTAGTCCTCTTATACACACAAGGCTCATCTTGATTCTGTATGAAGCCATATTCCTTTATAGCCTCATTGAATCTGAGATTCCAACATTGGGATGCTTGCTTCATTCCATAAATGGACCTTTGAAGCTTGCATACCCTTCCCGAATGCTTTGGATCGACAAAACCCTCAGGTTGTGTCATGTACACATCCTCGAGTAGCTTTCCATTAAGGAAAGCGGTTTTGACATCCATTTGCCAGACTTCATAGTCATACCATGCGGCTATGGCTAGCAAGATCTTGATGGATTTGAGCATGGCTACCGGTGAGAAAGTTTCATCATAGTTTATTCCATGGACTTGTCTAAAACCTTTCGCAACCAGATGCCCCTTGAAGGTATTATCGGCCTTTAGCTTATAGCACCACTTGCAACCTATTACCTTAGCCCCCGGAGGTGGATCAACTAAGTTCCAAACTTGGTTATCGTACATAGATTGCATCTCTGCCTTCATGGCTTTGTGCCAATTCGCATACTGTGGGCTTGCTATGGCCTCCTAGTAGGTTTTGGGTTCTTCCTCATCACAGATGAGAAGAGTCTGATCATCAGTGACGAGGAAACCGTACCTCTCCGATTCCCGACGATCCCTACCAGACCTTCTAAGTCCTTGTGCGGCCTGGGTCGGTGCTTCCTCCTGTGGAAGCTCCTCCTGGGCCTCCGAGTTATCCTCTTCAGGAGCTTGGGGACCTTGAACTTCCCTGAGTTCAACATTGCTCCCACTGTCTTTCTTGGAAAGGAACTCCTTTTCTAGAAAGACCCCCTTCCTTGCCACGAACACCTTGTTCTCGGCGGGGTTGTAGAAGTAATACCCTTTTGTTTCCCTAGGGTAGCTCACACACAGGCATTTATCGGTTTTGGGCTCTAGCTTGCCACTGGTCAATTTCTTGACATGTGCTTCGCATCCCTAAATCCTTAGGAAAGACACATTGGGCTCCTTGCCCGTCCATATCTGATACGGGGTCTTTTCCACTGCCTTAGTCGGAGTATTATTTAAGATAAGAGCTGCTTTTTCGAGTGCGTGTCCCCAGAAACTAATTGGAAGAGAGGCTTGACTCATCATTGAGCGGACCATGTCCAACAGGGTCCTATTCGTCCGTTCGGACACCCCATTCCATTGTGGTGTTCTGGGAGGAGTGAGCTGTGGAACTATTCCATGCTCTCTCAAATATGAGTCAAACTCTAGGCTCATATACTCACCACCTCGGTCCGACCGAAAAGTTTTAATATTTCTGCCTAGCTGGTTCTATACCTCGTTCCTAAATTCCTTGAACCTATCAAGGGTCTCAGACTTGTGTTTCATCAGATAGACATAGCCATATCTGCTGAAATCGTCCGTGAACGTGACAAAGTACAGGTGTCCACCTCTGGTGGCTGTGCTCATAGGTCCACATACATCTGAATGTATTAGGTCCAATAAGCCAATGGCCCTTTTAGCCTTCTTGCTAAAAGGCGCCTTAGTCATCTTGCCTCATAAACATGATTTGCATGTATCAATTGACTCCAAGTCAAATGACCCTAAGACTCCAGCTTTGTGAAGCCTAGCTATGCTCTTCTCGTTTATGTGGCCGAGACGACAATGCCATAGGTAGACAGGATTAAGTTCGTTTGGCTTAACCTTTTTTGTGTTTATGTTATAGACATGATTGGTTTCATTTAAGTCTAGGATATACAGGCCATTATTTAATATAGCATCTCCATAAAATAATCCCTCTCTAGATATTGAAATTCTACCATTAGAAATAGTAAAATAAAATCCAGAAATATCCAACATAGAAACGGAAATAATATTCCTGCACATAGCAGGTACAAAATAACATTGTTCTAAAATTAAAACCAATCCACTAGGCATCATACGGTGGTATTCGCCGATCTCTATGGCAGCAACCCTTGCTCCATTCTCGACCCGCAAGTCCACCTCTCCCGACCCCAGTGACCTTCTATTCTTAAGTCCCTGCACATTGCAACAAATGTGAGAACCACATCCAGTATCCAATACCCAGGATGTTGAAACAGTAAGGTTAATGTCTATAACATAAATACCTGAAGAGGACGCACCTTGGCCCCTTCTTTGCTCTCCCATCAGCTTGGGACACGATCTCTTCTAATGGCCCACCTATTTACACCGGAAACAGACATCCTCAGGACCTGCCTTCTGCTGGGCCTTGGGTTGGGCTTTGGCCTTCTTAGCCTTGGCCTTGGCCTTTTCCTTGGCCTTACCCTTGGCAACAGGAGGATTGCCCTTGTTGACCAGCAGCACCGGCGGAGTCTTTTTGATCGACTGCTCAGTGAGCTTAAGCATCCCATGCAGCTCACTGACAGTGCGGTTCATCCCTTGCATGTTGTAGCTCAGGATGAACTGATCATAAGAGTCTAGCAAGGATGCTAGGATTGTGTCCACTGCCAACTCCTGAGAGATGGGCAATCCAAGATGGGCTAAAGTGTCCAAATAGCCCTTCATCTTGAGCACGTGTGCGCTCACAGATGTCCCAGCCCCATCTTACAGGAGTGGAATGCCTTATTGGTCAGGTACCTTTCCTGACGAGCTTGCTCCTGAAACATCTCATTTAGAGTTGTTATCATAGCAAAGGCTTGATGGTCCATAAACTGTTTTTGCAGTTCGGGGACCATACAAGCCAACATTAGGCATGTCACATCCCTATTATCCTTGACATGCACCTCGTATTCCTCCAGCTGGGCAGCCGGTGGATTACGTCCTTGAGGCACAGCTGGTACAGGCCTCTCCAGCACATACTCTTTAGACTCCTGTCTTAGAATTATTCTCAAGTTCCTAGACCAGTCCAAAAAGTTAGGACCGGAAAGCTTGTCCCTTTCAAGAATCAATCGCAGTGATAAAGTATTGTTGTTTGCCATTTAGAGTTTCTACACAGAATAACATCTAGAGTGTTAATAAAGGACTTTACTTTGTTATTCCCATATGAAATTAATAATGAATCAAGTTATTAATTAAACCGAGTTGTTGGGGTCATGGGCCGAGATCTATATTTCATTAAGATATAGCCAGACGAGGGCCTGGTACAACTATACCCTAACTATTTAGGTAGGAACGCCGTCCAATCCCAACCTAGGGAATCACAGTTTGATGGGCTTGTTGGCACTTACCCATCTGTGCTTAGGGCCAGGAGAATCCTACTACCCATGCTAAGTCAAAACCTCCATTCAAGTGTTAGAGTATCCCATACCCTAACCCAAAACAATGTGACAATACTCCAGTGTATCCTGCAAGGGCATGGTCTACAACTGGCCTATTCCCACTTCGAGCCGGTTTTGAATGAGGGAAGCACTTTTAATCGACTTAGTAATTTCATTTTCAATTAACAACGGCTTGCATACATAAGGCGGCTGAAATGCGATTGGATCATACATTCATACATGCATATAAATATAAAGCATAATTAAATAAATAAGTAAAATGGATTGCTATGGGCCTTTATTACATCCGAATATTATTCTAGTAAACCTACCCTAGAAAACAATATCAGGTGGGCCTCCATCTTCTTCCTTCTGGGCTTGCACCTCCACTTGGGCTCACCACTCCATAGGCTTCTTCTTTTACAAATTTTATAATAATTGAATAAAATAAAATTACATTAAAAAGAAAACAACACGTAGGCCGTATTTACCCAAAAAAAAAAAAAATACAACCCATATTGAATAAGGCCCAATAGCATCCAATCATACAAAATATTTAATCACCCATATGCATCCAATACATATAATTCATAAGCATTTTATAATGCATGATTTAAGCCCATTTCAATTATATCCAAGCCATTATATAGAAATCGCCAATTTTGGCCCATCATGGTTCTAACCCTTAATGGGCTTTGGGCCTCCAGCCCAGGCAGTCCAACTGCTCCCACTGGAATAGGGAAACCATGGGTCCAATTCAGCCATCCAAGTAATTGTGCCAAAATTACCCGAACCAATTTCAATTAACCATATTAATTTCCAAAATTAATATCACATGAATAAAATAAAATTTCATTCAAGAAACCGCACGCATTTAAATTACATAAATTTAAACACACGAATTTCAAAACCAATTAAAATGCAAAATCGGAACCCGAGCCCAAAACCTGCCAAATCCAAAAACACCAGGCCCGGCCCGCTACGGCTAGGGGCAGCAGCGGCGCAGCTGCCCGCTGCTCCTGCCATGTGCTGCGGCCGGCGGCGGCGATTCCGCCGATGGCAGCCCCGCACCCTGGGAACAGCAAGATTTTTTTTTTAAAAAAAATATATAAAATTACATCAAGGCATCCAACAACAAGAAATTCACCAAGAATTCCAAAAACAGACAATTAAATTAAACAAACACAAACCAATATGCATATTCAATTCCAATCGTATGAAAATCAAATGGGAAAAATCTTAAACCAAAACTAAGAACCCCAATTAAAATCTCCAATTTTAAAACATGGGATTCAACCAATTTTAACAATTTCCATGGATCAAAAGCCCGCTCTGATACCACTGTTGGGATTTTTCACCCGAAATCACCCGATAAAAGTGGAAGAACACGATAATTTCCTCAAATCCGTGCCCAGGAGCAATTAAAATGGAAATTGGAAAAACAAAAATTTAATAGAAAGAGATAATTTTCTTACCCGGAATATCTCTTTCAGAGATGGATGCAGACTACAGGAATCAATATAGAATCCCTCCTCGTTCACGTACACGAACGCCTAGCGAACACCACCCGTGCTAGCATCGGAAAACACAAACTATAGAGAGGAGGCTTAGTCAATTTCGGCTATTGTGTATTGCACTAATGTTGGCTGAAATTCTCCTAGGGTTAAAACCCTGGGTTGGCCGAATTCCCTAAGGGAATTAAGGCCCAGCTTGGCTCATTCATTTTGTGTGGGCTTCCTTCTTTTAATTCAGGCCCAATCTTATTTTATTTAATCTGGTTTAAATTAATTTCAAGCCCAACTTTAATATACCCATGTATTTAATATATTACACCAAGTAATATATTATTTACATTTAAATTAAAATTAGTTTGACCAATTAATTTAATCCATCGAATTAAAATTAGATCTTTACAAAATAAAATCATATGTAAACCTATACATATGAATATTTCCACCAAGGAAATAATCTCATAATTAATCCAATTAATTATGAAGAGCCAATTAAATATATTAATTTTATTATTAGGATCAATCCAATTGATCTTTATAATGTAATTAATATATATAGACCTCTTTCTCCAGAGTGTATACTCCAAGTATACATGTGATTCCTTAAGTCGATGTTCAGTCGCTTAATGTGTATGATCCCGTGGACCCATCTTTATGTTGGCAGTGGGCCTTTGGCCCACAGACTGCAGTTGGGCTCTAGCAAGCCACTGCAACCCCCAATTAAGATGGAGATGGCAGTCCAACTAATATCATAACCCTGTAGTTTAAACTTGTACATCCCATGTCATTGATATCAGTGTCCAACACAGAGGCATGGATTGATCACCCTCTTTTGTGTCCGGACATTAACTTGATCCTGAATGCACTGAAGCTCACAAACAAGTTCCCACTTGTTTGGGTGTGGCCACACTCTTATCAGTCGCATTCATCAAGAGGCCGGTGATATCTTCCCAGTGGACTACTGAGTGACAAATCCCTTCTGTATATCCATAGCATTACCATGCTAAGTGACATACCCGAAAGTACCCATACTTGGCACCCTATTACAGGCCCTTTAGGCATACCCCTAAGTATGCGACCTCACATGCAACACCATCATATGGTCAGGTCAAAGGATCCATTCAAGTACTACACGAGAATCACTTGTGATACTATACCATGTGGATTTCTCGTTAAGTGGATCTATCCAGTACCATGCCCCTTATGCATGTGCCCGTTAACTTGGTTGACATTCCATGTCCAATGACCGCTAAGACACCACCATACAACCAGGTTAATGATAGTCTCTTGTTCCATTCATTCCCATGACTGGAACAGACTAGGGATCTATTTATGGTCATATCGTTTACCCTATCCATGGTTTTACTGCCAAGTGCATGACACTGGTCATCATGGATATGGATATGTCCATTAGATACTTCATTTAATATATTGCACAAGATAAATATAATAAATGAATTAATGCCATTATTAATAACACAAATAAGTATAATACATGAATCCAATTAATGTATGATACAAATACAAGGACCAATGCCTCGGGACTAGGGCATATCCAACACACAAATATCTAGAAATTACATCCGCCTAGAATATACAGGCTAATCTATTAATTACCGTAAAAATAAAAATAAAAATAAAAGCTGCTAAACAAATTGGTTAGCACAGTTTATATTGAACACACACAGATAGGACTCAAATAAGACAGAATTGGGAATTTAGGAAACGGGGGCATGCACGAACCGGTTAGACCTGGAAAACGGTTTTGCAACGCCTGCAAGTTTTTGTGTCGGAAAACAATTTTTAGAAAATTGTTTGGCTCAATTTCATGCAAATTTCCTTTTCAGCGAGTCTGTTATCCTAGAACTCGGGGTTCCATTCGTGTGGATTTTCCCAAACTCAACATCCATCTAGGGTCCAGAAAGCAGTAAACACGCCAAAAATAATTTAAATTCGAAAACAGCACCACGCGACGACGTTCGTGCGGGTCATTTCACGGCTTTGTTTTATTCTGGAAATTACAGCCATGCTGCTGTGATTCCTGGTACCCGAAAAGTGGTTTTCTCATTTTTTTAAATGCCATTTTGCTCGTTTCTGATATTTTTCGGGGATTTTATAGGGTTCATGGGTCCGCTAATGCTGGACTACAGATCCGATTCGAATCAAACAGCCCCAAAATTCCAAAAATAAAACCCTGGAATAATATTTGTACGTACAGAAATCCGAAAACTGAAATTTTATAATGTACCGATGAATTTGGACCGAAATTGATCACAACAAAAAGCACAAAATGGAAAACAGACTATTTTTTGCCGATCGGGACAAATCGGGAATCTGTCCCTATAGAACAGAGTCGTATGGCTCTGTTCATCACGGCTGTGTCCATGAAGAACACAGCCACCCGGCTCTATTGGGGAAAGTCCGGTCCCGAAAATTTCAAAAATGAAGAAAACGCAAAGAAACAGCAATGTACACAGGTTTAAGGCCTATTAGAGTTTACCTTGATGTTGTTTTGATGCTTTGAACATCAAGAAATGGATTAAAAGTTTGAAATGTGTCCTAGAAGCTCAACCGGCCAAAAACCGAAATGATCCAAAACAATCCAAAATCAATCCGAAATAATCCCAAATCAATGAGCAAAGGTTAAGGAACTTGTTGTTAGAGTTTTGAGATTTGTTTTAAGTCTTAGCCTTTGTGTTTCTGAACCCTCAAGTTCTCGGTCCCCTTCTCACCTTTTTCTTTGTTTTTTGTTCTTTCTCTGTATTCGATTTTCAAAGTTTTTTCTACCTAAGATTGAAAAGCCTTTGATTTGATTTTTTTTCTTTTATACTCTCCACTCATATGATTTCAAACATTTAATGTGCCGCTTGACTTCCTAAAATTTCACCAGTATATCTCTTCTTTTTGGGATTCGTCACGGGAAACTGACCGATAAAAGCGGAAATACTCATCGATTTCCTGGAATCCGGTGCCAGGAGCTTAAGATGTGGAAATCAAAAAAGAAAAGCATTAAGAAGAGAGTTTCAAAAACTTACCATAAAGTCTCACGAGGAGACGGATGCGGACTGCAGGAATCAAAGCCAACTCCCTCCAACATCACGTACACGAACGGCTCTCAAACCCAATCCGTGCTAGTGGCTCAGCTTTTCCAAGAAGAGAGGGAGAGAAGAACGGTCCAAGATGAATAATATGGCTGTTCTATATTTCTTTCTAAAAGAAAAATAAACCAATTTATCAACTTGGGCACATCATTTCTTACCAAAAGAAAAAAAAAAAGAAAAACCACATCCAAGTGGGCAAAACTATTTCTTCTTTTAAAGAAATAATAGGGCAGCCAAAAATGGGAAAATTGGCAACTTGGATACATGGCCAACAATAGGATAAATGGTAGCAAAATCCAATTTTTCCACCATGTGTTACTTACCCCATTCTAATTGGTCCACTAAGTAGCAAAGTCCAACTTTGCTTCCTTGAGTCAAACCATGACTCACCTTTTGTCCCATGCATGATTCATCTCTCTTATCATTGAGTGACTCACCATGAAAGCCAAATACCCACCATGAATTTCGGCCAACTCAATATGTATGGGCTTTAACATTTCAAGCCTTTTTGCCCATTTAATTCTATGGTTTTAAATTAATTTCAAATAGAATTTTAATTCAACATGTGTGTAAATATACTATACCATATAATATATAATACATACATTTAAATTAAAATTAATTTGACTAATTAATTTTAACCAAGGAATTAAATTGGACACACATATTTACAAGTAAACCTATACATGTAAATAATATTTCCACCTAGGAAATAATCTCATAAATTAATTCATTGAATTAATTAAGAGAATGCCAAAATAAATATTAATTATATTATTTTGATCAATCTAATTGATCCATATAATATAATTAAATCATCTCTCTCTCTTCCATGTGTATACTCCAAGTACACATACAATCCGACTTATTAAAGTCCAGACATTCAATGTGTACGATCCAATAGACCCGTCTTTATGTTGGTAGTGGGCCAAGGCCCACAGACTGCAGGCGGGCTCTAGCAAGCCACTGCAGCCCCCAATTAAGATGGAGATAGAAGTCAAACTGTCATCGTAACCCTGTAGTTTGCACTTGTAAATCCCATGTCGTTGATATCGGTGTTCAACACAGAGGCATGGAAGTATCACCCTCTATTGTGTACGGACATTTACTTGATCCCGAATGAACTGATGCTCACAAATAAGATCCAACCTTGTTTGGGTGACCGCACACTTATCAGTAGCATTCTTCAAGAGGCCGGTGATATCATCTCAGTGAATCACTGAGTGACATTCCCTTCTGCATATCCATAGTACTGCCATGCTCACTGACACACCTGAACGTACCAGTACTTGGCACCCTTTTATAGGCCCGCTGGGCATACACCAAAATGTGCCACTTCACATGCAGCACCATCCTATGGTTCGGTCAAATGACTTATACAAGTACTATGGAGAATCATTTGTGATACTATACCATGTAGATTGCCGTTAAGTGGATTGATCCAGTACCATGCCCTTTTTGCATGAACCCATCAACCTGGTTGACATTCCATGTTTATGATCGGTAAGACACTGCCATACAACCCGGTTAATGATAGTCTTTAGTTCCATTCATTCACATGATTGGAACAGATTATGGATCACTTCATGGCCATATCGTTTTCCCTATCCACAGTCTTACTGTCAAGTGCCTCACACTTGACAACATGGATATGGATATGTCCATTGGATACTCTATTTAAAATATTGCACAGGACATATAATAAATAGATTGATGCCTTTATCTCTTGACACAAATTGTATAATACATAAAGTTCACCAAAATGTACAATTGTATTATACAAACACAAGGACCAATGCCTCGGGACTAGGGCAAATCCAACAATCTCCCATTTGCACTAGTACCTACTAGGCATGGGTCTAATCCCTATAAATCTAGTATAACCTTCATGCATAAGCAGAGCCAAGCGTGTTGGTCAAAAGATCAGCAATATTGTCCTTGGTGTCCACTCTTTGTAATGAGATTCACCTCCTCGGTGATTTTTCGCATTAAGTGAAACTTCCTAAGTTTGTGCTTCGTGTATATGTGTGACTGGGGCACATAGCTTGTGCAATAGCCCCTCGTTGTCACAGAAGATATCAACTAGTTCCCGGATAGTAGATACTATCCCCAGTTCCGTGATAAACTTCTTTATCCACACAGCTTCCCTAGCTGCGTCACACATTGCAATGTACTCAGTTCCTGTGATAGAAACCACGATGGTCGGTTACTTGGAACCTCTCCAACAGCACCACCATTTAGCATGAACACATACCTATACTACGACTTATATTCATCCTGGTCGGTCTGGAAGCTTGAATCAGTGTACCTAGTAACTGACAGCTCTTCCTGACCTTCATGCACTAAGAAGCTATCCTTAGTCCGGTTAAGGTACTTCAGGATTGCTTTAACAGCCTACCAGTGATCCACTTAGGATCCGGCTCATCATACTTAGTGCAAAGGCGACATCAGGTCTCGTACATTGCATGGAGTACATGATTGATCCTATAGCCAAAGCATATAGAACCATTTAGGACAGTTCTTCTTGCTAAGTTTCAACTCATGACCCATTGGCAAGAAACCTTTCTAAGCCTGGTCCATGCTGAATCTTTTCAAAACTATGTCTATGTACTTGGCTTGACTTAGGCCTAGAAGCCGATTGGATCTATCCCTGTAGATCCTGATCCCTAGGATCGTCTCAGCTTTGCCTAAGTCCTTCATTGTGAAGCACTTACACAACCAATGCTTTACCCTTGCAGTGTTGGTATGTCGCTTCCACTTAGAAGGATGCCATCCTGTTGTAATACGAGGAGAATTACTATGCTCCCACTAAACCTCTTATACACACCCTTGAAGGTATTGTCGGCCTATCGCTTATAGCACCACTTACAACCTATTACCTTAGCACCCGGAGGTGGATCAACCAGGTTCCAAACCTGATTATTGTACATAGATTGCATATCCGCCACCATGGCAGACAATGGGCTAGCTATAGCCTACTGGTAGGTTTTAAGCTCCTCTTCGTCCAAGACAAAATGAGCATAATCATTGAAAATGAGAAACCCATGTTTTTCATGTTCCCAACGATCCCTACCAGACCTTCTAGGTTCTTGTGTGACCTGGGCTGGTTCTTCCACTTGTGGAATCTCCACCCTGGTCTCCGAGTTATCCTTTTCAGTAGTTTGTAAGCTTTGAACTTACCAGAGTTCAAAAGCACCCCCACTATCTTTCTTGGAAAGAAACGTCTTTTCAAGAAGGACCCCCTTTCACGCCATGAACACCTTGTTCTCAGTGGGGTTGTAGAAGTAATACCCTTTGCTTTCCCCAGGGTATCTCACAAACAGGCATTAGTTGGTTTTGGGTCTAGTTTTGCGCACAGTCAATTTCTTGACTTATGCACAACAACCCCAAATCCGTTGGAAAGACACATTGGGCACCCTGCCCATCCATATTCCAAATGGGGTCTTTTCCAAAGCCTTAGTCGAAGTATAATTGAAAATGAGAGCCATTGTCTCAAGAGCGTATCCTTAGAAACTTATTGGGAGAGAGGCATGACTCATCGTTTGAGCGGACCATGTCCAACAGGATCCTATTCCTCCGTTTGGACACTCCATTCCATTATGGTGTTCTTAGAGGAGTGAGCTATGGAACTATTCCATGCCCTCTCAAATATGAGTCAAACTTTAGGCTTATATGCTCACCACTTTGGTCTGACCCAAGGGCTTTGATCTTTTTGCCTAGTTGTTTTGTACTTTGTTCCTAAATCCCTCGAACCTATCAAGGGTCTCAGACTTACATGTCATTAAATAGGCATAGCCATATCTGATGAAATTGTCTGTGAAGGAGACGAAGTATAGATGTTCACCACTGGTTGCTTTGCTTATAGGTCCATATACATTTGAATGTATTAGGTCCAGTAAGCTAGCAACCCTTTCAACCTACTTGCTAAAAGGAGCATTAGTCATTTTACCTGGTAAATGAGATTCGCATATATCAAGTGACTCCATGTCAAATGATCCTAGGATTCAAACTTCGCGAAGCCTAGCTATGCGCTTCTCATTTATGTGGCCTAAATGACAATGCCAAAGGTAAACCGGATTAAGTTTGTTATGCTTAACCCTTTAAGTATGTATATTATAGACATGATTAGTTTCATTTAGATCCAGGATAGAAAAGACATTATTTAACAGAGCTACTCCATAAAATAATTCTTTTCTAGATAAACTCTTTTACTATTACCAATAGTAAATGTACATCCAGAACTATCCAAAACTGAAACAGAAATAAAATTCCTGTACATAACAGGTACAAAATAACATAGTTTCAGTACTAGGCATCATAAGCTGGTCCTGCTGAACTCTATGGCAGCAACCCTTGCTCCATTCTGACTCGCAAGTCCACTTGTCCTGATCCCAGTGATGTCCTGTTCTTAAGTCCCTGCACATTACAACAAATGTGAGAACCACATCTAGTATCCAATACATAAGAAGTTGAAACAGAGGTTAATGTCTATGACATATATACCTGATGAAGACACGCCCTACGTCTTCCTTTTCTCTCCCAAAAGCTTGGGACACGATCTTTTCCAATGTCCAGTCTGCTTACAAATAAAGCAGACATCCTGGAATGGGCCTTGGGCTGGGCTTTAGCCTTTTTAGCCTTAGCTTCCTTAGCCTTGGCCTTGGTCTTAACCTTGCCTTTAGCAAGAGGAGGTTTCCCCGTACTAACCTTAAATACCGGCGGAGTCTTTTTGATCGACAGTTCAGCGAGCTGAAGCATCCAATGCAGCTAGAGCCGCCCACTAGAGCCGGGGTAAAATTCTAGAAAATCCGACGCACACCCTCAACCCTAGAAATCACTCGGGAGACCTTCTTGGGGGTTTTGTATCGGGGATAGCTTGGTTTTCAGGACATTTAAGACACTCCAAGCGACATTCCGGTCATTTTCAAGTCCGATTCAAGTCCATCTGCTTAATAGGTAATACAAGAATTCTTATCATAGAGGTCGGGAAAACCCAGCGCTTACAGTTGCCCCTCGTGTGATCAAATTCAATACCCGATACCAGGTTTAGGTTACCTGAGGGGAATTTGAGAACGTAAATGAAAGCGACGTAAGCGGAAGGAAAGAAAGACAAACGTGAGCTGCAGCGATGAGTTGTAATAAGCCGATACCGGTTCTAGGTTACCCGAGGCGAGGTTGGTGGTGAAATAAGCCGATACCGGGTCTAGGTTACCCGAGGTGAGGTTAGTGGTGAAATAAGCCGATATCAGGTCTAGGTTACTCGAGGCGAGGTTGGTGGTGAAATAAGCAGATACCGGGTCTAGGTTACTCGAGGCGAGGTTGGTGGTGAAATAAGCCGATACCGGGTCTAGGTTACTCGAGGCGAGGTTGGTGGTGAAATAAGCCGATACCGGGTCTAGGTTACCCGAGGCGAGGTTGGTGGTGAAATAAGCCGATACCGGGTCTAGGTTACCCGAGGCGAGGTTTGTGGGGATCTGGAATGAAGCCGATCTGGATCGATACCGGGTTTAGGTTACCCGAGGTGGATCTGCTGAGGATTTGGAGTAAAGCCGATCTGGACCGATGCCGGGTTTAGGTTACCTGAGGTGGATCTGCTGAGGATTTGAAATAGTTTCAAGGATCTAGGATCTTGCTTGAATTAGGCTTCAAGGATCTAAGATCTTGCTTGGATAGGTTTCAAGGATTGGGAATCTTGCCTGAGGTAAGTGACTTTAGGAGTGATAATTTTGGAATCAGGTTGAGGATGAGTATTTATTCCTTGATCGATAATTTTGGAAACAAAAATTTTTTGCCCCTTCGATCAAGAATAAATACAGCTTGATTACTTTGCCCCTGGGTACTTGAGATGTTGAGGCTTGGGTCTGCCCGGCTTTGACTTGTCTCTTGAGACCTAGTGGATTCCCCAGTGTTGGACTATTTTCTGCTTTGAGAGTGGTCTTGGCTCGAAGCAGCCCGGTGATGGTGGTGGGTACCTAGACTTAGATTGGTTGTGGTGCACGTGCATATGAATTATGTGTGTTCACTTTAAACGTATGCATATATGTATGGATGTGTATATGATTCTAAATGTAAGCATGTATGCAACATGCTGCTTATGCTTTGTTCTTAGTATCTGTGCGAGCCCAGGGATGGACTTCGTGGCTTGCGATCAGCCTCAGTGGTAGCCCAGATGACTTGTAGCACCACGCTGGTATAGTTTAATCTCATTGAAACTGATGGATGCTTCCTTCCGACTCTACACATGCCTTTGTATCATACTGACTCAGCCCAATTGTTTTAACATCTTTCTGATTGATTGAATATCACATAGATCTATGTATTGGAGAAATTAACCCTCTTGAATGTCCTTCCACTTTATCCTTGGTACATTCTAAAGTGCTATCAGGCTCAGTGGATCAGGATAACAAGGCGTGCCAAGGGATGGTCCATTTGGTCGAGCAAGAATCTAAGACTAGACCTTGCATTTCTATACTGTATAATGCTCCAACCTAGTATCGGTGTTTATAACAGGAGTTCCATTTGCATTATCATGGGCTTGGATGCAATGTCCTACTGATGGATGTTTATATGTAATGGCACAATGTATGCAAGATGAGCATCTAATCAGAAATCCAAACATACATAATATCGCAATGATGACATCGGAATGAGTATAATAGGGAAATTAACAGTGACTCTAACTTTGCATATCACCCTTCTTGTTACCAACGCGTCCTCTCGATTTTCTGTGTCGGAAATTTTTTTTTTATGATTTTTTTTTGAATGAATGGCCCGAAAATCCTGCGACGAACATTTCGTCTGAGTTTATCCCTTTTGCAATAGCTTGTCTTAGGATTGGAAAATGTGCCTCGATATGTTCATCAAAAATTGCAAGGACACTGCCACTGATGGCACCCAGTGGTTTGGCCTTTACCTGCCCCAAGTATTAAAGATTTGCATTTGGGGTGTAAAACACTTCAACAGACATGGTTTGCTGCATGATGTAGCCCATATGTGTGCATTGACATGCAATGACATGACAAATGCATATTGAACACCAAAATTGAATACAAAACATGTATGACATAATGAATGTGGATGCATTAGGAAAATCCAAAGGGTGGCCCTGGTTTTGATTGATGCCCCTTCAAATTACCAATATGCCCTTTTTGGTTTTACACATTGGAGGCCCCTTTTTTTTTAACGGTGCTAACATGTGTCAAACTGAGCATTGAGCTGAATCAATTGATTACCCACTGGATCCTTCAAGAGCTTGAACCCATATACGTGTCTCTAATTCACCACAGATTCCAATGTGCACATACACAGCTTTTAATCCTTTAGAGTATAGCCTGATTCAGAATGAGTTGAGTTAATTTTAGTTCCCTTATGTCTGCCACTCATAATGACCCTATAGCAAATCACACCATCTTCCGAAGGTGAAAGGATCACCGTAAGTATTCACTTCTGTTGCAACTGAAGACTAAGTTCTTGAAATGGTTGGTAAATGCAACGTTCCCCTGAATATTGGCACAGTGGACTTTGCAAGTCTTCCTGTTGATGTTGTCATCCCAGTCATGATTGTTGAAAGCTTTGTAGAACCTAGTTGCTCCAACACTGTTGGTGAAGTTCACAAATGCATAACCAAAATTCCCTCCAGTCTCGAAATCCATAGGCAAACAGAGGAAATCATAAGTAGACTTCCCTTCGGACTTATTCTTATTTTCCTCCAGACAACGCTTGACCAGAATTTGCAGCAGATTATGTCTTTGAAACTGATTTGGTAAATTTCATATCATCAAGCTTGTTTTCCCCTTTTCTCAGCATTGTTGAGCTCATTTGAAGCATACTTATATTCAAATCCTTTCTCTGTCATGAAATCAAAATCTTTCCCACAGACTGAGGGTACAAAATAATTAGTCTGAAAGTTTAGATTGAAGAGAAATGGTGCAGGATTAAAAAGGTATCCCCAATTTGGTATAGATTGATGCTAAACGATGACGGATTGGAACGGTGTAATAACCACCAATTCTATCACCCTTTTGGTGATGAGATGATGCGAAAAAATGTGATATGGAGCAGCGTTGGGGTTCAATTTCTTATTAGAAGCCATTGATGGTGGAAGATGAGGCTTCACAGAATTAGTTCAAGAGAGAAGATGAAAGGGACAATAAACAGAAGAGAAAGGGTAATGAAGGAAAGGAGGAAGGTAGAGAAGAGTGTGGAAAAGGGAAGTTCTTTGGGTTTGAAGCTAGGAAAGTGCATTATACCTTACCATTTAATGCTATGAGACACTCCAATGTTATCTATGGCGGCCATGTATAAGAGAAACTCTGCTGTCTGGACCGATCTTTCTTTGCTCTCTCTCTTTTTTTCTTTTTTTTTTTTGAAGAAACTAAATCCAAGCCATAGCCACCTATTGGTTTTCCTACTGCATTCAAATTCATGCACATCATGTGTTTTAATATGTCTTTTGGACGAACAATGCATGCGTAATGTCATGTGCACATAAATGTCATATAAACAAGATTATACATGCACTACAACCAAGAACTATTTCAGAGTTTTACTACATAGTGGGTGGTGAAGGTCATTTGAACTTCTTAGGGGTTGGTGCTTTTCGAGTTTGGGTTTTCGGCTGCAGGGTTTTAGTGCGGGGTACTTTCTTGGGTATAAGGTTAGGCTTGAAGTTTCATTTTGGGAATCGGTTCTGAATTTTAGCAATGGTCTTTGATTTGGAATGATTATTATGCGGGCTTCTCAAGTTGAAACTTTAGGGTAGGGCCAACAGCGTTTTGGATTGTAATTTGTAAGGATCATTAATCTAGGTAGACAAATGGCTCAGCGGAAGGGGTGCCATCTCATTACTTATTATCTCGCAGACTTACTTTTTCAAGAATGGGTTCAAACAGAGTTAGATTCACTTTTAGATTCACTACAACACTCAAATTGATGTTATACATTTTAATATTATGTGTTTTGGACATGTTGTTGCATAATGCCATGTACATGCAATCACCACATAAGTAAGAAACAACAAGACGCATTGCATTCAAAACGAGTTCAATACACTTTACAAAAAAATGAGTTCCTACGAGAAGGAGCCTCTAAGGGTATTGATCTCATAGCGTCCGACCATTCCTCGTCCAGTCACTGCCCCAGTTTCAGTGTCATTACCCCACTCTCATCAAACCAGACCTTGTAGTTCTTCATCATATTCCTCTCCCCGGGAAGTTTGAGGAATTTTCTTGATGGTCTCCCTACCTACCCCTAGTCGCTTATTAAAGGTAGATGGGACCCTCAATTTTCCTTCGTTGACTAGCTTCTGGATCTCCTTTCCTAAATCAAAACACATGTTGGTTTGGTGACCCCTCATCAAATGATAGCTGCAGAAGTTATTCTTTTGATTCGTCATCAGCTCTACATACGGCTTGACGCTCTGCAGTAGTCCCTCCTTTCTACATTTAGCAGATAATTTGCTCAATGAAATATGCCAAGGAGATATGCCTTTTCCGTCACCCTTGGGGAGTGGATTCCTGGTTTGTCATAGAATAAGGTCAGTATTGGCCTTGAGGGGCACCTTGAGTTCCACTTCACCGGTCAACCCTCTTATTCTTCCTTCAAGCTCTGTCACACATGCCTCCAATTCAGTGCACCTTGCAGTCAGTTTTTCTACCCTATCAAGATCACCTCCTAGCATCTCCTTCAGCATTGTCGCTGCCTCTTCCCTGACCACCTTTTGAAACCGTGATGAAGTGACATAATCATCCATGACATCTGTTATAGTGTTGAAGTTCACTGGGCCAGCCATTCTCGAGACTCTTTTCCATTCTCCCCTGATAAAACCACCTGTTAGCATTGACCGGAACATAAGCACAAAGGAATGAGATGAAGATTGTTTAGTGCTTGTGGAGCATCTAAATATTTGATAGATGAATGAGATGTACATTGTGAGGTAATGAGGATGACTTCCTTTGTTTTTATTCTTTGATTTTGGATGTTCCAAGAGTATCCAATGCTATGCAAAAACAATGCAAAGAAGACTGCGTGTGGACCACCACACGGGTAGAGGTTTGGCGCTTTCGAGGCACCTAATGAATTATCGTTAGATGGCCGTATGTCTACCGACACACGGGCAGAGTTTCGATGCTTTGTAGGTCAATGACATGAAATGGAATGGTCGCATGGGGACTGTCCCAAGGATAGAGTTCTAATGTCTTTGAGGCAAGTGATATGAAATGATGTTGCAGAAAAGTCACGTGCAACTCGAGACAAGGACAGAGGTTCGGCGTTCATGGAACACCTTGTATGATTTGATATTGTCATGAAATGCTCCTATATGTGTACTAATCCAGCACTCAGGGAGTACCTTGAATGATTTCCCGATGTTATGCAATGGTTCGATGCAAACCATAATGCGCAAACAGGATTTCGGCATCACCGAGACACCTATGATGAATGCATATGATGCCATGTGATGAAATTGTGTGAACTACCACACAGAAATAGACCTAGGACCATTGTGGTCTTATATTGAATGACAAGATATTTGTGAAATGGCCGAGTGCAATCCGGTGCATGAGCGGAATACGCATAGTTTTAGTGTACCTGATATGTTATGGAATGGAATGATCGTGAAAGGCACACTTGGAACATCCTTTATTAGATGAGATGAAATTATATGGATGTGTATGTCACATGAAAATGCAAGTGGATGCACGAAAATGTGGTTAAAAATGTGTGGCACGCAGAATGATGTTGTGTATGCTTCATGGAAATGTCGCACGCGAGATGTAAATGGCATATAAATAAAATGTCATGGCTGCACAAAAATGTAATTAGTGTCACACATATGTTGATGTTTGAAAATGGCTGCATAAAGACATGGTTAGAATGGCACACGAATGAATGACTATACGTGTTTGATGCTTCGTGAAAAGTTACATAAAAAACACCATAAAACAAACATTAGCACACGTAAAAATATGCACTCCCTTCCAACCTTATTTCTTCTTCTGATTGGTCTTGCATTCTTCCTAGGTGTTGGATCTCTTTGGCATCATCGGGGGATACCAAAGGCGTACGCTCAATGTTAATTTTGAATTTTAAGTTTTGGTAATCCTAGGGGAAGTTGCTAAGTCATTACATATGGGTCAAAGTCAAGACCAACCCATAGCGAATATACACTTCCCCACCATAGAACACGATGTAAGGTCATGCGATGCTATGAGTGGTTTACCCCGTCAGGTGTCTCCAATCCTAGTGGAAGAGGTAGTCCACCTTCATAGGTAAACCGCGGCTGATCAGTGTGTTGGAGGGATTGAGAAGAAGAAAATGTCATGATATGCAAGGTGCAAATAAATATGGTAATATGAAACTAGTAAAGTGACTGCAGGCGAGGTTATATTTCGGTAGTTGCCTAAGTTCCTTAAGTTTTTATGAAAACTTTGTAAGAAACTATTTCCCCAACAGAGTCGCCACTGTGAGTGGACGACCTTTTTCGAAAACGGAAAAGGAACGCGTCGAAGCAAACCGAGGAAAACGTTTTTGTTCCGATTTGTTTTGGAAAAAAAAAGGGTTTTGTTTATGTTGGAAAAATCATGGATTTGATTTAGGAATTCCTTTTGTAGAAAACATTTTCCTGTTTTAACTTAAAGACCTCGAAACATAAATCCCGAGATCAATTGTGAGCAGACGACGTTTTCGACGGAACGCAGAACTGTCTCGGAAGGGAGCCTCGAGATCGGGAAACCCTCCCTGGCCTGGGGTTTTTATAAGAAATTCGAGTTTGGAAAATTAATGGTTTCATAAAAGAATCAAGACCTAAGTCTTGATGAATATTGTAGGAGTCACTACCCGGCTCAGCTTAACCGGGAATTTATAGCATAGCTGAACCGGACGCACGGCCGCTACACTATCCAGAGATCTTGGTCCGGACAAGTCCCCTATTTCGTGTCTAATCAAAATAAATATGGCCAATGTTCATAGATGGTATTTTAAATTCTAACGATGGATTTTATTGCATTAAATTAAGCATACAGCACACACACAATTAAAGCAAAGCAGTAAATCATTAAATTATTACAACCCGAACGAATAAAAAAAAACTCTCAACCTCACTTTACAACCGCCTAAAATACACGATTTATCTAAAAAAATACAATCGCCTAATATACACGATTAATCTATTAATTACATCAAAATGAAAAATAAAACTAACTAAGAGCTGTGAAACAGAGGGTTACACAGTTTACGGCACACCACAAATAGGACTTAAATATGACAGAATTGGGAAATTAGAATTCGGGAACATGCATTTAGGGGGATAACTGGGTCGGCTCGGGTAGCCAGCCTGATTAGACCTGGAAAACATTTTAAAATGTCCCTATATTTTGGTTTTGTGAGAAAATCATTTTGAAAACGATTTATTATCTGGTTTACTTTAATTTAGCATGTGAGGTGGGTCGGATTTTGGGAGAATCGGGTCTCCATCGTTGTATTGTTCTAAATGCAAATACATTGAAAATTAAATCTAAGTTAGTGAATGCATACAACAAAATTCATTTTTGGTGATTTTCTGATTTTCTGAACTTTTTTATGGATTTTTAGAAATTTTTATGGGTGAAACTGGAAATTCTGCCATTGTGAACGTTATAGTCATGCGACTGTAATCCTTCCAATTACAGGATTTCGCCAAAATTTTATTTGAATAAAACTGAACTTGGGAAATCAAGAACACTCGTACGACTGTAATTACAGTCGTAGGACTGTTCTTTAATTCAAGAATAGTTGTACAGCTGTTCTTGATTCCCAGAAACAGAATGCGCGAAAATAGAATTTATATGCACCAAAACACACCAAATCACCCAAAAAACACGAGAAAAAGAAGGTTTGAAGTATGTTTACCTCTTCAGCGCTGATCCACCGTAGGAATGACAGCTGGAAACGCCTCAATCCACTCCAAATTGCTTCTTTTCCTATGAGTTGAGGTTTGAAGAGTTGAGTCCAAAAATCTTCAAAATGTCAAAGGTTTCTGACAGTTTTAAGTCCGAAATTAATTGAGTTTAAAGTGTCAGATTATTAACCTAGGATTTCTAATAGATTTTTAATTTAAACACTTAAGAATTAAAAAGAAAAAGATGAGAAAAAGATGCTTGAGTTTGAGGTTTTCTTTTACCCTTTTTCTTCAATTCTCTCCCAATTTCTCTCTCTCTAAACTCCTTAAGATCAGAACCAAAATTCCCTCTTTTCTTCCTTCTTTCCTCTCTTATTTTTGGGCTTTGCTTGTTGCAAGAACGGAGCATTCATTGCTCTCAAAATCCATCCCATTTTTTATGTCACAAGGTATGCGCTGTTGTACCTACTCCACAATTACAGTTGTAAGACTGTAATTTTCACTTATAGTTGCATGACTATAACTATAGTCGCATGACTGTAATTACAGTCGTGTGACATGTGCCCCCCCTTTTTTTAGGACGGAAAATTCCGGAGCTTACAGCTGCCCCTCGTATGATCAAATTTGACACCCGACTCCAAGTCTGAAATACCTGAGGTGATGAATTTGAGAGTGCGGATCAAAGCGCCGCAGACGCAGGAAAGAAAATGTTCAACTGAGTTGCTGAAGTCCCACTACCGTGATGATGCGTTGAGTTGATTGGATGAAATAAGCCGATACCGGGTCTAGGTTACCCAAGGCAAAGTTTGATGATGAAATTAGCCGATACCGGGTCTAGGTTATCCCGAGGCGAAGTTGGAGATGAAATTAGCCGATACCGGGTCTAGGTTACCTGAGGTGAAGTTGATGATGAGATTAGCCGATACCGTGTCTAGGTTACCCGAGGCGAAGTTGATGATGAAATTAGCCGATACCGGGTCTAGGTTACCCGAGGCGAAGTTTGCTAGGGATCTAAAGATGAAGCCGATCTGGGCCGATACTGGGTTTACATTACCCAAGGCAGATCTGCTAGAGAAGTGAAATGAAGCCGATCTGGACCAATACCGGGTCTATGTTACCCGAGGCAGATCTACTGGAGAACTGAGATGAAGCCGGTTTGGGCCGATACCAGGTTTACATTACCCGAGGCGGATCTGCTGGAGACTGAGATGAAGTCGATCTGGGCTGATACCGGGTTAAAATTACCTGAGGCGGATCTGTTGGAGAACTGAGACTGAGGATGATGAATTCCTGCATTTGAAATGGCAAGTCTTCATTCCTTGATCGAGAGATTTTGAACAAAAATTTTTGCCCCTTCGATTAAGAATGAAGACTAGTTGGAGATGAGAGATTCATGTATGCTATGTATGCATGCATAATGGTGAATATGCACATGAATGTACTTCCCACTAACTGATGTCTCTCCCTCCTGCTGGGGAAGGTGTGTCGTGCCCTTAGCTGACTTTGGCTCATGTAGGGCATTTTATGATGACTTGTTGGAGAAGTGAGATGACCGCTGGGGATGCATGGCACTACTAGGGAAATGATTTTAATATTCTTTAGAGATTCTGCTGGGAATAGTGTGGAGGATTCTACGGGAGAATACTATAAGGACTCCTGCGGGGAAATGGTGGAGAGGTTCCAACTTCCTACCCCTAGGAATTTATGAATTTATAGGTGCTCTAAATTTTGCCTGGGTTGCCCAATGCGGGTTTTCAGCCCAGCAAGCTGCTCTAACTTTTGCTTGAAGCGCCTTTTCGGTTTTCACCTCAGCGAGCTTCTCTGTCTTTTTTTTTAACAAGGAACTTATTAAAATGGCGCCACGACCACTTCCCCACCATACTTCTAGTGTTGAGAGATGCTCTATGGAGCAGTATTCAGGTTCAATTTCTTGTTAGAAGCCATTGATGGTGGAAAATAGGATCTCACAGAATTGATCAATTCAGCAGTCAAGTTCTTGGACAATCCCTGTTGCTCTTTCAGGAAGATAAATCAGATTTGGAGGACGATAAAAGGTTTCGAATTACATGTATTTGGTACATTTTCATTGTTAAATAACATGATGAATTTAACCAGTTAAATGCAAAGTGCTTTCTTTAAATGGATGTTTAAGCAAGATAACTTTGTTTATGCATTTGTCATAACCATGCAAATATATTTAAACAACACTCCACTTTATTGATAAAATCAAAATGAGTACATTTGAAATGGTTGTTTCCCAAATGGTACACATTCCACACAGAGCCAGAATCCGTCACCAGTCGCCCTTCTTAGATTTTCTAACTGATCATTTTCTCTCTTGACTTAACTTTTGCCTAGACTGCTCTTTTTGAGTTTTCAGCCTAGCAGACACTTTTTTTTTCCATACAAGATAAAACTTCAAGCGATCTTGGTTGACAGGATTTGTGAACTCATTTCCATCCATTCCATGATGCTAACACCGCCTTTTGACTGCACTTTCTTTACAACATAAGGCCCTTCCCAGTTGGGCCTAAACTTCCCTTGAACATCGACATTTGAGGGCATTAATTGCTTCAGCACTAAATCCCCTGCTCTCAATTGCCGTTTAGGACATTTCACATTTCTATTATAGGCTCTGGCCATTCTGTGTTGGTACATCTACAAGTGATCTAGTGCTTGTTGGTGTGCCCTAGTTCTTAAGGCATTGGATTCTTGTATTTTGTATTATACATAAGACTCATTGTATGAATACATTATTTGTGTCACATTAATAAAGTTAATTAATCTATTTCATTTATATCTTATGCTATAATATGAGTAGAGTATCCATTGATTGATAATCATAAAACCTATCCCAGGTCTGTTCTAATCGTGGGAACGAATAGAACCACAGACTTGTATATTCGATGACTATACGGTAGTTCTTAACTAGCCATAGTACTTGTATAGTCACTCATGAATATAGGTACATGTCGTTGACATGGGACTGGATCGATCAGCATGAGAAAGCCACATGGTTGTCGCATCATAGGTCTTTCTTGAGTAGGTCTCTTTTGTCCTCAGACCAGATTTCATTATAATATCAATATGGAATCCGGTTCACTTTGACATACACCTAACAGGTCTGTAAAAGGATGCTAAATATGGGTATGATTAGGTGGACTGGTGAACATGTTGATATTAATGATGAAGTAATGGAATTGCCGCTCGGTTAACACCGAGATGATATCAATGGCTACTTGATGAGTGGGACTGATAAGTGTATGGCCATACCCAAATAAGTTGGTTGCTTATTTGATTAATCAGTCAACTCAAAATCAAGAAATATAATAAACAACAGAAGAGGATGACGGACACCATGCCTCTTGTTTATTCATATCGATATCGATAGGCAAAGGACACTATGAGATTACTACCGGGTAAGCATCTTCTAAAGACTGCTGCATCTCTGTCTTAATTGGGGGCTTTAATGGTTTGCTAGAATCCACTTACAGTCTGTGGGCCTTGGGCCTACTCCCAACATAAAGACACACCCATAGGATCGTGCACATAGATCAACTGAGCCGGAACTTATAGAAATTGTACATGTAATGTACATTGGAAGGAATGTGTTAATTAATTAATTGACATTCGGTGTTAAGGTAATTAATTAACATTGGGTTGAATTTAATTTAATTAATAAGTTTACATAATATAATTAATTAATTTATCAATTAATTGAATTACATAAAGTAAACAATTAATTAAATAATTTTCCTAAGTAGGAAAATTAAATACATATATTTTATTAACCTAAGTGTGATTTAATTTTATTTAGGGACAATTAAATTTAGCCAAATGGAATTAAATTACATAGTATATACTTTTTAATTAAAGTTTATTTATATAATTATAATCCTAGTGGGCTTGGGTTTAATTAACCTAATTAAAACCCAATTAGACAAGGTGTCTATTTAAGGGCACACTTAAGGAGAAAAAAACCCAATCCAACAATTCTAGGGTTTATCCAAAACAAAACCAATTAAGTAAAACCCTAAAACTACAAACTTGAAACCCATTCTTTCTTCAAGAACGCTTTCAATAACCAATTCCAATCAATCTAATGGACAAAATCTAGGCTCTTATACCACTGTTGGGATCCGTCATTGGAAATATAACGTGGCGCAGCGGAAAATACACCGTTTAAAATTTCCTACAATCCACCTATCGTGTCCAATTACCATTGATTAGAATAAAATCAAATAAGAATCAAGAGAGATTAACTCACCGGATTCGTCTCCTCTAGAGACTGCTGCAGAATCGTTTCTTGAAACTGCGATCTCCAAAGTCCGATGCACAACCAACTATTGAGTGGGAACCGGTGCTAGCCGAAGACGCGAAGGAATAGAGGATTAATGCTGGGATTTTCGGCTATTTGGGGCTGCTATTGGTGACTGAAATTTCCAGCAATCAATTAGAGTTGAATTAGGTTTTTCTTCCTTAAGTGTGCCCTTATATAGACACCTTGTCTAATTGGATTTTAATTTGGTTAATTAAACCCAAGCCCACTAGGATTATAATTACATAAATAAACTTTAATTAAAAAGTATATACTATGTAATTTAATTCCATTTGGCTAAATTTAATTACCCCTAAATAAAATTAAATCACACTTAAGTTAATACAATACATGTATTTAATTTTCCTACTTAGGAAAATTATTTAATTAATTGTTTACTTTATGTAATTCAATTAATCGATAAATTAATTAATTACAATATATAAACTTATTAATTAAGTTAAATTCAACCCAATGTCAATTAATTACCTTGACACCGAATGTCAACTAATTAATTAACGCATTCCTTCCAATGTACATTACATGTACAATTTCTATAAGTTCCAGCTTAGTCGATCTATGTGCACGATCCTATGGGTCTGTCTTTATGTTGGGAGTAGGCCCAAGGCCCACAGACTATAAGTGGGTTCTAGCAAACCATTACAGCCCCCAATTAAGATAGAGATGCAGCAGTCTTTAGAAGACACTCACCCGGTAGTAATCTCATACTATCCTTTGCCTAACGATATCGATATGAATAAACAATAGGCATGGTGTCCGTCATCCTCTTCTGTTGTTAATTATATTTCTTGATCTTGAGTTGACTGATTAATCAAATAAGCAACCAACTTATTTGAGTATGGCCATACACTTATCAATCCCACTCATCAAGTGGCCAATGATATCATCTCGGTGTTACCCGAGTGGCAATTCCATCACTTCATCATCAATATCAACATGTTCACCGGTCCACCTAATCATACCCCTATTTAGCATCCTTTTACAGACCTGTTAGGCGTATGTCAAAGTGAACCGGATTCCATATCGATATTATAATGAAATATGGTCTGAGGACAAAACATACCTACTCAAGAAAGACCTATGACGGGATAACCATGTGGCTTTCTTGTGCGGATCGATCCAGTCCCATGTCAACGACATGTACCTATATTCATGACTGACTATACAAGTACTATGGCTAGTTAAGAACTGCCATACAGTCATCGAATATACAAGTCTGTGGTTCTATTGGTTCCCACGATTAGAACAGACCTGGGATAGGTTTTATGATTATCAATCAATGGATACTCTACTCATATTATAGCACAAGATATAAATGAAATAGATTAATTGCCTTCATTAATGTGACACAAATAATGTATTCATACAATGAGTCTTAACGTATAGTACAAAATACAAGAATCCAATGCCTTAAGAACTAGGGCACACCAACATCTTTTGGATTCTCCCACATAAAGGACAGTGTTGCTAGTGCATCAGCCATCTTGTTCTCATCTCTGGAGACATGTCTGAATTCACATTGGCTGAATAGCTCCTTTTTGTAATGCAGCAGCTCCAAGTAGGGCCATAAGGCTTCTTCTTTCAACTCCCACTCACCTTGAGCTTGCCTAATCACTAGAAGTGAGTCTCCAACAATCAAGGCGTCATTTGCCCCTAGTGTCAACAGAGCTTCCATCCAAAACAGGAATGCCTCATACTCTACTCCATTGTTGGTTATGGGAAAATTCTATCTCTTCGACAGAGGAATGATCTCACCATCCGGCGTCGCTATGAGTACTCCGATTCCAGCACCCTTTCTGTTTATGGCACCATCAAAGCACATAACCCAACTCTTTACTTCCACCATAGCCAGCTGTTCATCCGGGAACTCTAGATTCTCTATGTAATCTGATTCCAGCAGCTGATTTGCTAGAAACTCTGCTACGGCTCGCCCTTTGATGGTTTTCTTAGTGATGTACTCGATGTCAAACTCTGATAAGAGTAATAACCACCTGGATAACTTCCTAACCAACTCCAGTGCTTCGTACATATACTTCAATGGATCCACCTTGGCGACAGCTTGTATTTTGTATGACTGAAAGTAATGGCGCAGTTTCTTGGTCAGCCAGATCATTGCCACACACGTCTTCTCCACCAGTGTGTATTTGGTTTCATACTCCAGCAATTTCTTACTGAGGTAATAGATAGGGTACTCCTTCTTGCCATCTTGCTCTTGCGCCAGCATTGCCCCTATAGAGGAATCTTCAACCGCCAAGTACAAACTCAAAGGTTTCCCTGAAATTGGTGGACTCAGGACTGGCGGATTTACTAGATAGGCTTTGATTTTCTCAAATGCCAGCTGACACCTGTCATCCTATACAATTGGCTGATCTTTCTTTAACAGCTTGAAAATATGCTCACAAGTGGAAGTCAATCGTGCATTGAAGCGGCTGACGTATTGTAAGGAACACAGATATGATCGAACTTCCTTTTCTGCCTTTGGAGCTGGCATATCCCAAATGGCTTTGATTTTGTCTGGGTCCATTTCAATCCCCCTCTGGCTGACTACGTGATCCAACAACTTACCTGATGTGACTCTGAATACACACTTCTTGGGGTTAAATCGTAAGTTGTATTCTCCAATACGTGTAAGAAATCTATCCAGGATAACGAAAGCTATTGTTACCTTTTTCACGGATAAACATGAAGTGGATTTGGACTGACCGGGATAATGTCGGAAATGTCCCAGATAGCTTGAAGGTGTGTGACAAGTCCTAATACGGAACCCCAAAGAATTCGAGTGAGTATTTTAGAAAGAACCGAAGAAAAAATAGAAAACAGGCAAAATAGGCATTTCTGGCCACTATAGCCACTCGGCTGTATTTTGCCGAAATCAGCAATTAATTCTGATTTGATGCCAAGAAAAGGAGATATATAAGCATCATAATCCGGGATTAAGGTTCAGGATACAGAAACAGAAAAACAAAGAAAAAAAAGAAAAAAGGGATTTTGAGAGAAAATAACACCATCACTTAGATTTTCTCTAGGGTTCTTAAGGCAATTGGAAAAAAAAAGAGTTTGACCTAAAATAATAATCTCAATAGAACACATAAAAACAATCGTAGGGTTTTGTGATATCATAATCAATCCTTCAATCTTCTTCGGGGTTCCGTTCAGGCTTCGGAAATCGCGCACTGTTTGGGTTGTTCGTGACTGCGAGACGTTTCCAGTATCCGAATCCATTTTTCGTGGTCCAAACACTGGAACACAGACAAGGTAATCTTCTGAGAGGCCTTAGAAATCCACTTTGTTCATTCTGGTTGTGATTTGATTGCATGTTTTGAATTTTTTTACGGTTTTGGGAGTTTTTCCCGGTTACAGCTGCCCCACTCATGATCACAGCCGCTCGGCTGTAACCTATAGCCGTGTGGCTGTGACCTATAGGGGGGCGTCTGTAATCTTCTGATCGTAGCCGCTCGGCTATAACTTTCAGGGCAGAAGCTCCAAATGCCCTAAAATCGATCGATAACACTCCTATATTTCAACTAAATGTGTTTTTCATATTTGTTATCGGTCCAATTACATCCCTGCATGCTTAGATTCCCTGTTCTCTGATTTTTAATGGATGGATGTAATATAAAGTTTGGTGATTTTGGACAATTAGGTATTTCCGGATTCAATTCGATCCATTTCGGGTCTTTTCTGTTGATTTTGATGTTTTTCCAGAAATCCCAGATCGCCCAAAATCGTCAAACATTGCAAAATGATTTTCGAAAATGCAAAAAGCACACTGGAATCGGTTCTGGAGCACCACAGCCACACGGCTGTAGTGTTACAGCCGCTCGGCTGTGTTCTGGAGGCAGAATTATAGTTTTGCCCTTTTGGGCCCCAAACTTGTAATTTTGCATTCTTTTCTTATTCAAAAATGAATTTTGGGGTGTTTGCATGCTTTTGGACCCTAGATGGATGTTTGATTTAGGCCCACACACGAACGGAACCCCCAGGTCCCAGGATATCCGGCCCGCTAAAGTTGGAAAAACGCATGTAAATGAGCCAATCCGCTTTTAAAATTGGTTTTCACCCATAAAACCTACAAAGCGTTTAAAAAACCGTTTTCCAGGTATAACCGGGCCGACCAACCGGGTCGACCTGGTTACCCCCAAATGCATGTCCCCCACTCCTTAAAATCCCTATTCTGTCCTATTTGAGTCTTTTGTATGCCTTGATTATTTGTGCTAACCCTATTTGGATGCAGCATTTATTTTTAGTTTTCTTTTTACTTTTGATGTATTTAATAGATTATCCAGTGTATCTAGGCAATTGTATTTTTTAGATTATCGTGTATAATAGGCGGTTGTAAAATGTGAGGATGAGAGTTTTCTTTTTTCTTGGGTTGTATAATTTGGCCTCTGATTTACTTTTCCGCACTTTTATTTTTCCGCGCTTTATTTTAGTATTTATATTTTTTTGCATGAGCATTGGTTAATGATTAAAGGAAGATAAAATGGGTAGATTCAAGTGAACGAAATATCATATTATGAAATAATAATTAAAAATAAGTGAGGATTAGTAGATTTGTCGCTCGAACCCTGAATCTCTGAATTAGGTACTGCGTCTACACTTGGTAGGGAGCTGTACCAGAATTTCCCGGATGAGCTGATCCGGGTGGCGACTCTGTATCTAATTTTGAAATTTAGGTTTTGAGATCTTTAAGTTTAAATTGGGATTTTCTAAAAACCTATTTTCTAAAATTCGTGTCTAAAATTAAGTTTTCTACAAAAAAGACTTTTCCAATAAAATGAAAGGTTTTTTTTCTAAAGAAAGATTAAAACCTATTTTCAAAAACAAAACATCAACTCTTAAAAAGAAATTCCCTGGTTCCCGCTTCACCGTGCATTCCGAAAAAGTTCGTCCGCTCACAGTGGTGACTCTGCTGGGGACTAATGGTTTCTTTAAAAATGTTTTCACAAAAACTTAAGGAACTTAGGTAACAATTGAATTATATCCTCACTTATAGTTGATTCTTAAATCGTAACTCAATATTTCATTCACATTGCATAAAGCATGACATTTTCTCTTCTTAAATCCCTCCAACACTAATTTAAGCCTGGTTTATTTCCAAAGGTGACCTACCTCTTCCGCTAGGATTGGAGGCACCCGAGGGGGTAAACCACTCATAGCCTTGTACGAACCCCTTCGTTTGAACCCTTGAGTGGGGAGAAGTGATGAGTATATTTTTGCTATGGGAACCTGTACGACCCTTGGCTTGACTCATACCTTCATGTAATGGCCTAGCAACTTCCCCTTAGGATTACCAAAACATATACTTGAAAATGGACATTGAGAGTACGCCTTTGGTATCCCCCGTTGATGCCAAAGAGACCCAATAACTAGGAAGAATGCGAGACCAACTGAACGGAGGAATAAGGTTGGAAGGGTGAGCATATTTTTGTGTGTGCTCCAACGTTTGCTCTATGGTTGTTTTACTTTCGACCTTTTCATACGACATAAACACGCATCATCCGTATGCCATATTCTAATCACTTTCTTTATGCAGCCACTTTAGAGCATCCTCATACGTGTGTGTTATACTAACCATATTTTTCGTGCAGCCATAATCTTTTTCCGTATGCCATATTCATTTTGTGTAAAGCATACACGACATCATCTTGTATGTCATGCATTCTAACCACATTTCTATGCAGCCATTTGCATTTTGTATGTCATTTCATTTAAAATGTAAGGATGTTCTAAGTATGCCCTTCACGACCATTTCATCTCATAACATATCGGGAGTCCCCAAGGCTACCCGTACTCCGCCTGTGCACTACTTTGCATTTAGCCATCCCATTACATTATTAGAAGACCACAACGGTCTTAGGCTTACGTTTGTGTGACGGACCACACGACATCATCACATCTTGATCATTCACATTTGGTGTCATGGAGACACCTTATTTTTGCTTACATGTCCCAATCCATATTGGATTGTTACAAAACATCGACAACACATTTGAGGTACTCCACGAGTGCCGAGCTAGTTTTCATATTAAGACATTTCATAGCATTCCTAAATCATGTAAGGTGTTCCACGAACACCGAAATGCTATCCGTGTTTTAACTTGCACGTGACTTGTATGTGACATCACTTCATGTTAGATGCCATAAAAGCATCGAACGTCTGTCTGCGGGATGGTTCCCTCAGGACCATTTCATGTCATCACATTGACCTACAAACTGTCAAACTTCTGTCCGTGTGCCGGTACACATGTGACCATTTCACGACATCCCCTAGGTACCCCAAAGGCACCGAACCTTTGTAAGTGTGATGGCTCACATGCAATGTTATTGCATTTTCTTTTATGTAGCATAGGGTATACTTGGAACATCCGAAGCAAGAGAAAGAAAAGCACTAAAACCATCTTCAGCATCATCCATATCCATGAGACATCATCCGAACATGAGCATAAAAGTACCATTTAGAGTGTCGAGTCTAGGACCACGACATCCATCCGAAACTCTAATCTTATGTTGATTGTGCAGTTTGGAGTCGCATCTCAGGAAGGTTAGTCCGAGTTGAATCAAAACCAAACACCCCAGTTCTGTTAGTTCAATCAGAACCGATCACCATGGAGGGAATCAGTTCAAGGTCGGATTCAGACAAAGAGTTTAAAGTGCAGTTGCATACCCTACCAGTTGACAGTCAGGTTTTGTTGGAAGAGGTCAACGAAACAGAGATGGCTGAAGGAAATAACGGAAACAATGGGAACAACGGGAACAATGGAAACCTGCCTTTTGACATGGCTGCCTTTATGAGGAGCTTTTTAAGCTCGGATGAGTTCAGAGTCACTCTCAGGGAGCAAGTACAGGTGGTGATGACCACCCTCCCTATTCAGGTTGTCCAATCGGCCCAAACGTTAGATGGAAGTAGGGGACAATAGTTTGTCCAAGTTACCAATAGTGCTGAAGGAAGTCTTCCCGGGGGGAGTGGCCCAGTGGTGAACCAGAGGGAACCCGATCGGCAGTCGGAGGAGGATGACGCCTTTGAGAAGGCAAGGGAGGCTTCGATTGAGACGATGTTGGAGAAGCGTCTCAATCAAAAATTTTCTGACATTGATGCCATGATGCCCAAGTTGAAGGAAATTGTCCACTTCGACCCTATAAAGTGCGCCGATCCTGCCACACTGGTGGCTGAAGGAGAAGGGCCCCTACCGGTAGGTTTTCACATGTCGTACCTCCCTCCCTACACTGGGGAAGGACCACCGAAAGCCCACCTGGACAGTTATGTGAGGTTGATGACCAGCATGGGGATTGGAAAGGGTCATCTTTTGAATTTGTTTCCTACTACTCTAAGGGGTGCTGTAACAAAGTCGTACATGAAGATGCCACTGTATACCCATTCCACCTAGGAAGACTTAGTTGACACCTTTGTGAAGCAATATGCCTACAACACCCAGGTTGAGACAACTCTCAAGGATTTGGAGAGAGTCTGCCAGAAGCCGAATGAGTCCTTCCTGGCTTATTACAAACAGTGGATGGATGTGCAGGTTTTGGTGGATGGGGAACCAAAGTTGGAGTCTTTGATTGTGAAGCTTGTAGATGGTAGCCTACACCAATATAAGGACAAGATGAAGCTCAAGAGGTTCCATTCCTTTAATTAGGCGGTGGAATTTTCTAAGCCTATCGAACGATACGAAGAAGAAGAGCAGAGGGGCAGACAGAGTTCGGGCTCCTATAGAAACAATCAAGGGTACTCCCAAGGGTACAAGAGTGGCAGTTCTAAGTCTATTGCAGTAGGATCTAGTTCAAGGACAATGCCAAAGGCAGCCTCTATTGAAGCTTAGGAGGCAAAAGTGGCTACTATGAATCAGGGGAGAGCAAGTGTTCCAAGAATTACCAGTCCATGGGCCGAGTCAGTCAGCCGAATCTTTGCCAGGTGTAGGAAGGCGGGGTTGCTATAGAGTTTGAAGCCATTCTCACCTCTAGCAAAGGCAGATAAAGAGAATTTCTATTCTTACCATGTAATGGCAAGTCACCATACGAATGAGTGTACCCAATTGATTAAATCCATCAAACAGCTGGTCACAGATGGCAAGATAGTAGAGCTGGCTCTGAAGCCGAATGTGCAAAAAAATTCACTCCCCACCTTTGGTAGTCAGGTAAACACGGCGCAGTCGGGCCTGCCAGCCAACTATGTATTTGCCCAAATCATTAAGACGGATCCGTGTGTGCGAGCTGTACTAGTAGAAAAGGAGGAAGAGCCAGAGGTGGTTGAAGAGCAGACCGCGGCGATGAGGGACAAGATGGGTCATATTGATTTAGATGACATTGAGGTAGAAGATGAGTATGATGAGTTTAAGGTACAAGAGTCGAAGCCTATTTACCCCGGTGGAGACAAAATGGGGGACTGTGATAGAGAAGGACGGGCCGATGATGCACATCACAAGGAGCGGTAGGGTTTATCAACCCATCAATGCACCACCTCCAGCACCCCCAAGAAGGAACACAACACAGGTATAGAATGATACTCCAGTGGCTAAGGAGGAAGACATGGTGGTGGACCAATTGAAAAGGACACCGGCTCGTGCCAGTATGTGGCACTTACTTATGGAATCCAAGAGGCACCGAGAGGCAGTGGTAAAACAACTGATGGAGATGGATGCCAACCCCACTATGTCCCCTGATGAGGTGTGTGCAATGATTAGGGGAGTGGATTTAAAGGCTAATAAGGCCCCGGAGATCAGTTTTAGGGTAGAGGACCTCCCACCTAAAGGGGTGAATCACAACAGGGCCCTGTACTTGAGGGTGGAAGTCATGGATAAAGTGATGCCGAGTGTGATAGTGGATGATGGCTCGGCCTTGAACATTTGTCTTTCTCAGATCCTACCTTTCCTGGGGGTGAATCCTGAAGCTCTCTACCAGTTCAACACCATAATTAGAGCTTATGATGATAGCAAGAGAGCTGTCTTAGGAACCTTCAAAATGGAAGTTAAAGTGGGGGAGGTCAAATAGAAGGTACCTGTCACCATCTCTCTGCTCTCGGGGAGGCCATGGTTCTATGCATTAGGAGGAGTTCCATCAACTCTACACCAGAAGGTGAAGTTCTTAATTGAGGGGAAAATAGTAACAGTGGAAGCAGATGAGCCTTATGTGGTAGCGACATTGAGTGCTACCAAATAGCCGATGATGGGGTTTCAGGTTGCTGTGATTTCTGACAAGCCTGAGTTTCCAGACTAGATTCATAGGTATTTCACCAAATAGAATTATGAACTGGGAAAGGGATTAGGGGCCAAGCAACAAGGAATCCCTGAATTTAACATTGATGTTGGTAAGTACCGACAGTTTGGGCTGGGGTATCAAGAAGGTAGGGCCAAGCAATAGCAGAAGCATGTGAACCTGGTGGATACTTTCGTCCAGGCCACAGAATCAGTGTATGATGGGACTCCTGAGCCGATAATTGTAAAGGGAGGTTAGCTCTCTGGATTTAAAATTTTTACTGATGTGGTTGATTTCAGTAAGTATGGAATAGAGCCAGTTGTGAGCATGTTGCGTGTCAGAGCTAAGGATGGAAACAAGGGGGTTCAGAATCGGAAAGCTGTTGACCAAGTGGGGGTTGAATTCGAGGACAAGGGAGAAGCTTTCAAGAAGACAGCTGTAGCCAGAAGTGAGATGGAAATGGCTATGGGGGCCATTACAAGAGCACTGTCCACCTTGATGAAGCCAAGCAAGGGTGCAAAAAAGAAGACATCACCTACTGAGAAAACACATGAAGAACTAGTAGAGGACGCAATGAAAGAGCTCATTAAGCTGGTTATGAGGGGCAAGGCTGAAATGCCAGAGGAAGAGCTGACTGAGAAATAAAAGGAAGACCTAGAAGGAGACCTGGGGTACCTGTTTGAGGAGATCGACTGTGCTGCTGTTGACGAAGACCCTCCGCATGTGGAGGATGGAAATTTTTTTAATGTATCTGCTTTTTCTGTTTTTGATGTGAACAATTCTGCCTACGAGGCACAGAATGCAATAAAATCTGATTTTGCTTACTTGCGTGATTTTTTTCCGGATGGAACTGTGCATGCATACAAATATTCATTTAATGTCTTTAGCATACATGATGCATCATTACATGAAATGAACTTAGGGACAGATGATGAACCAAAGATGGTATCCGTCTCGAAAGACCTCACACCTGATAAGAGAAAAGAACTTGTAAAAATCTTGCAAAAACACGTCAAAGCCTTCGCCTGGTCCTACGACGACATGCCTGGGGTTGACAGAGAAATTACAGAGCATAGAATCCCGATAGATCCGAAGATGAAACCGGTTAAGCAGAAACTCAGACGACTTCAACCAGAATGGGCTGAAAAGGTTAAGGAAGAAGTAGCCAAATAGATAAAGGCGAAGTTCTTAGAAGTGGTGAAGTATCCAGAGTGGTTGGCCAACGTAGTGCCAGTTGCAAAGAAAGACGGTCGAGTAAGGGTCTGTGTGGATTACCGTGATCTGAATAAGGCGTCTCCCAAAGATGACTTTCCACTCCCGCATATCGATGTTCTGATTGATAGTGCCACCAGGGCAGCTATGTATTCCTTAACGGATGGGTTTTCGGGGTACATTCAGATTTTGATGAATGTAATCGACAAAGTAAAGACAGCCTTCATCATAGAATATGGAGTATACTGCTACAGGGTTATGCCTTTTGGGTTGAAGAATGCTGGGGCAACTTATCAGCGGGCGGTCGCAACACTTCTGCATGATATGATCCACAAGGAGGTTGAGGTTTATATGGATAATATGTTGGTAAAATCCATGACCCGGGAGGAGCACCCAGCCATCCTGGATAGATTTTTAACTAGAATCGAGAAGTACAATCTTCGCCTCAACCCTAAGAAGTGTGTATTCGGGGTAACCTCAAGGAAATTGCTTGGTCATATGGTCAGCCAGAAAGGGATTGAGATGGATCTGGACAAGATCAAGTCCATCAAGGATATACCAGCACTGCAGTCAGAGAAGGAAGTAAGGTCTTTTCTGGGTTCACTACAGTATGTCAGTCAGTTTATTGAGAGATTGACGACAGTTTGTAAGCCAATTTTCAGACTGCTGAAGAAGAACCAGCCAGTAGAATGGAATAAACAGTGTCAGACAGCCTTCGACAGAATTAAAACTTATTTGATGAACCCCCCAATTTTCAAACCTCCAATACCAAACAAGCCTTTGATTCTGTACTTAGCCATTAAGAGACTTCTATGGGAGCCATGTTGGTACAAGAACAAAAGGAGGGGCGCGAACATGCGATCTATTATTTAAGCAAGAAGCTACTGGAGTATGAGACTAGGTATACGATAGTAGAGAAGACTTGTGCTGCTATGGTATGGTTGACGAAGAAACTAAGACACTACTTCCATTCATATAAGGTTCAGGCGGTGGCCAAGGTGGACCCTATGAAATACTTATGCCAAGCTCCAGTACTAGCAGGGAAGTTATCCAGGTGGTTGCTTTTGTTGTCAGAGTTCGACATAGAATATGTGACGAGGAAGACAATCAAGGGAAGGGCCGTAGCAGAATTCCTAGCTAACTAGCTAATAGATTCAGACTATATGGACAATTTAGAATTTCCCGACGAACAACTAGCGGTGGTGGAAAAGGAGTCGAATAGGTGGGTGATGTACTTCGACGGAGCAGTGAATAAACACGGCACCGGCTTGGGGGTAATCATTGCTACACCCGAAGGAGAAATCATTCCTCTAGTGAGGCGACTTAACTTTCAAGTGACCAATAATGGGGCAGAGTACGAAGCATGTCTCTTTGGTATTGATTCTCTGATCACATTAGGGGCAAATGAGGTGTTAGTCATTGGGGACTCAGCTTTGGTGATTCGGCAGGTTACCGGAGACTGGGAAATAAAAGAAGAATCACTACGGCCTTATCTCGAGATGGTTTGGGAAAGGGTGAAGGTATTTAGTCAGTGTAAATTCTGACATGTGCCGAGGGAGGAGAATCAGATGGTAGACTCTTTGGCTACACTATCATCAATGTGGGAAGGTCCCCGAAAACAACCAATACAGCCAGTCATCCTGGAAATTGCTCAGAACCCATGCTATGTGTCAGTCAACACGGTCGCAACTATTGAGGCACGCCCCTGGTATTATGATATTCTACAGTTCATTCAGAACGGTCGGTACCCCGAAGATGCCAATGAGTCCGATAAAGTTTCCCTCAGAAGGTTGGCATCACAGTTCTAGATATTTGAGCATCAACTTTTCAAAAAGACAACTAACGGAGTTCTTCTAAAGTGTCTCACGGAGGAAGAGGCAGTCGTGGTTATGAAACAGATACACTCTGGTGCGTGTGGTCCGCACATGAATGGGTTAGCCCTAGCAAAGAAAATACTAAGACAAGGATATTTTTGGCTCACTCTACAAGCTGACTGTATCGAGGAAGTTAAGAAATGCCATGAATGTCAAGTGTATGGAGACCTCAATCATCTTCCCCCGCTTGAACTTCAAGTATCTTCGACTCCATGGCCGTTTGCAGCTTAGGGTATAGACATAATTGGAGAGATAAGGCCACCTGCCTCAAATGGGCATCGATTCATTGTTGTAGCTGTGGATTATTTCTCTAAGTGGGTCGAAGCGGAATCATTTGCAAATATCATCGCTAAGAAAATGGCCAAATTTATAGAAAAGAACATCTTCGCAAGATATGGGATCCCTCATCATGTCGTGACCGAAAATGGGGTACAATTCCAAGGGGTGACGGCACAGTTATTCCAAGAGAAGGGGGTCGAGCACCATAGGTCATCCCCGTATCGCCCACAAGCCAACGGGATGGTGGAAGCGGCCAATAAATCCATTAAGAAGATTCTGTCAAAGATGGTGGTCACCTACAGAGATTGGGCTGACATGTTACCATTGGCTTTATTGGGATACCGGACAAGCATCAGAACTCCGTATTCACTGGTTTACGAGATGGAAGCAGTATTACCAGTAGAGATGGAAATCAGATCATTAAGAGTGGTTATGGAGACACAGTTGCCAGAATGTGATTGGCTCCAGTCGAGATATGAACAGCTAGCATTGATTGATAAGAAGTGTCTTTAGGCTTTAGATCAGTTGCAAATGTACCAACAGCGGATGGCTAGGACATACAATAATAAGGTTCGTCACCACCCATTTAAGGCAGGGGATCTGGTGCTCAAGCAGATGAAACAGACCAACACAGATGTACGAGGGAAATTCAAGCCAACCTGGGAAGGTCCGTATGTAATCAAGAGGGTACTTTTGAAGGGTTCTGCAAAGATTATGGATATGGACGGGAATGAATTTGTCAACCCCATCAATCAGGACAAGCTAAAACACTACTACGTTAAAAACAAGAGTCCGGTGGATTAAAAACTGAAAAGGCAATCCATGCAAAAGTTAGGACAGTCCGATGGGTCAAAAACCAAAAAGGCAATCCATGCAGAAGTTAGGACAGAGAGGTGAGGACTATCAGCTGGAAAATTTGAAAAGACTGGTTGGTGGCAAGCATGGCTTCAGTCGAGACGTATACCATCAATAATTCTGTTCATAGTTTCATTTCATCATTCGATGTACATTGTTCTAAAACATTATTTATGAATGAATGAATGAATGTTCGGTTTTGTTCGCTTAAATGTCCTAAGTTTATCTACAATTCAGATTATTCTGTGCATATTTATCTTTATATATCTTCTGCATATCTCACATCCACAGATTGAACACATACATTCAAAAAAAAAAAGAAGTCTGATAGATTGAAAACCCAAAAAGGGCGGTCTATGCAAAAGATAGGACATAAAATAAGGTCTGCTGAATTGAAAACCCAAAAAGGGTGGTTCAAGCAAAAATAAAGATAGTCTGATAGGCTGAAAACCTAAAAGGGCGGCCTATAAAAAAATTAGGACAATAAATGCAAAAAACAGAATAAAAGTCATACAGCAGTAATCAATTTTAATCCTAGTCATCTAGAGGCCGAGATACCAAAATGTCAGTGCCTCACGTCCTCGCCTAGTGGGACAGCTGACCAGATCCGCCAACTAAGCCCTGTAGCAAGCATCTGTCTTTACGGAGGCAAGACTGTCATTCCTCAGAACCTCAGTGTGAGTAAGATGCATCCACTGGTGCTGCACATGTCGAGGCCATTGCGGCGTAAACACCCTACACTCAGTAGTACATAAAGATTGAGGAACCCCTTGTAGTTGCCCATACTGTTTACACAGCCGAGCAGGAGAGTAGAAAGTCACATGAGTCAATCCAAGCAACTGGACAGCTCTGGCCCAGGTCTCAGTAGTCACATCAGTGATATCCCACCAAGGGCAGACGCATCGGATAGAGGCGGCGGACCGCCTCCTCAGCCAGTCAAACCAATGCTCCATGGACATGAAACCAAAATCTGGGAACTCGATACGCCGAGACCAATAGCGCTTCGGAGCATATCTCGGATGAGGTGGAGGAGGGCTCAAGAGACACAGTTTCTCCAACAGCCAAATCTGCATATGGTTTAGTCAAGATGAAGGGGTAAGGAATGTTTGAATTCAGAAAAGGGCAGTACTGAAGCATACCTGAAGCAGAAAGGGAGACCTATAGCTCTCGATGGGAGAATCAGAATAGATGGAATCTAAGTGGATTAGGGTCTTAGCCAAGACAACCCCCATGGAAGATGCACCCTGAGACACCTGAGTCACTACTGACGCCATCCTAAGGCTACAGGTACCATCTCGAGACTCGCACAGATAGCAAGCCGTTAATAATAGACTCATCAGCAGAGCCCAGCCAGGGGCAGTGGGAGATAAAGTGAAATATAAGTCAGCAATGATAGAAAGACTGAGTCTGGGAGAGGTAGACCCACCAGTAAGTGCATGCCCCATGCCTGCTATAGTAGGAGCGAACTGGCTGAGAAATGTGTGAACATCACCAGAGTCGGGGTCGGGAACAGCTAACCGGACCCCCCGAGGGTAGGGAACACAGAGAATGGCACTAAACTACTCTATCAAGGGGTATAACTCTTGACCGGAGAAAAGAAATAAAAGATCCATCGGATCCCAAAAGCTGATAGCTGCATCCAAGAAAACCCGGTTCTGGGTCAAAGCAATGTAACACCCGAGATACTGCAAGCTAAAGGGGGCAAGTAGAGCCCAATTAGAAGAGCGGGTCGTACCCCAGTAGTCCCGGAGTCGTCCTCTGAGCTGATCCATGCCAAAAGAGGAGTGAAAGAAGAAGAAAGGCTGAAAAATGAATGGGGTGACTATAGCTTATGGGGTGGCTGTAATCTGCTACAGGGGCGCGGCTGTAATGTATGGGGTGGCTGTAACACTTATAAGGGCTCGGCTGTGCTGAAGAAAGCTTGTAAATCAATGTGGGATGGATTTTTGGTGTGGGGAGGCTATAACCATACACAGCCGCGCGGCTGTAGCATGTGATGCGACTGTAATGCCTATAGGGGTGCGGCTATAGTATAGACAACACTTCATCTATATCTTTATATGATTTCCGATGATTATGGCCACGCAGCTATGGGTTCTGGGGATCACCTTTTGAGGAAAACAAAGTCTAAAGGCACCGGAATATATCCCAGACCCGATCAAATTGAACAGAAGAGAGGTAAAGCATAAGAAAAGGGGGGGAAATATGTGGATAAAAGGTACAAATGTCATAGAAAAGTCATGCACATCAGTTCATCACTAAACCAGGCCTACGCAAGGACCCAAAATGTGTGAAAAAATAACCCATAGATGGGTTAATACATTACAAATAAAGAATGGAGGGATAAGCCTAAGAGGAGTCATCATCATTCTTGTCATCTTTTGCCTCGTCATCATCATCCTCGTCATCACCTGCATCTCCCGTCTGGGCACTCCAGTCGCCTACCTGGTCTCTGAAGGTCTGGTTCATGACCTCCGATTTGGTGACCTGACGCAGCAATTGATTGTTCTCGGCCCTCAAGCGAGCGGACTCGCGGCGCTCTATCCCGATCGTCGTTTGCATTGAACAAAGCATGAGAAACATCACATTACATACATATGCATCCATACATACATGCATACATCCAGACATAAGCATACTATCATGTACAGGTACTTACTGTCATAGCAGCATTGTCCCGAAAAGAGAGCGCCCTCAGCGGATAAATGGCTTGACCTATGTACATACCCTACATCACCGGAATCTATAAAGATCACGATTCAGAGGATCAGCTAATGATAAAAAAGGGGTAGAAATAGATAAGCAAGGAAATACTCACATGTGTGGTGTCAGGAGGAATAGCCGGGGGAAAATTATGGTCCTGGAGATGCAGATCAGCCCGATAAGATTGCTGGGAATCATCATACAGCTGAATGGAATCTTCAATCGGGAATTCGAGCCGGCCATGTACATATCCGACCTCGAGAGCCAGAGGAACCTAGAAGTGAGGAATAGGGATGTCCTCCGCATTGGCGGCAGAGTCCATCCCAGCAGTCCTGGAAACAGCGATACCCGACCTACCTCCTCTTCCCCTGGCTGATGAAGACGCGCGTGCTCGCCCACCTCGCGAGGATGGCTGGAATCAATTAAAAGCAATAATGTCAAAAAAAAAACTTTAATTACCCCAGCACCAGCACCAGCATCAGCAGATGGTGGAAGCAAATGAACAGTGATGAAGCAGCTTTAATCCCCGTCCACACTGCCAGCCTCGTATCCAACACCGTAGAGGTCTGGGTGCAACTCAAGAGACAGCAGATGAGGCCAGAATAACCCCACCGGTAAGGCAGCTGGAATCCTACGTGCCCCAGGACCAGAATGCTAGTCATGAGTCCTCTCACCTAACAACCACTCCTGACCGCAGGGGCACTCCATCACAAAGCGCTTGCTCACGAGAGCCTGTGCATCACGAAGCTACTGGGGCAAATTTTCGCCCTCCCGGCTCCAAGGGGCCTTGGCAATCTGAGATTGAGGAACCAGGAAATTAAAAATAAATAAATAAATACCCCCTCAAATGTCATCTCTCTCAACGCCTGCCGGCACTCCTCTTGGTCCTTATCAACCTCGCTCTAAACGTATCCCAGGTATCGTCGGAGGCGGGGGAATTTAACCAGGTCGACCCCTTCAGGAATTTACATAACTGGGGGACGGACGAAATGGTACTCATAGACCCAAATCTGCGAAGGGAGATTTAAAGCAAGTTAGAAAAAAAAATGGGTCCAATGAAGGCAGTAAGGCCAGATTCAGATTGCTCCGGCCCCTAGGAAAAAGGGTGGTGGAGAGAGCATGCAACAGGAAGGCTCTAGCATACTTCCTCTCGTCAGTAGCATCGAAGGTAGCCCCCTCAGTGAGCGCATGCTGCCGCCCGAGCCAGTACTCACGGATACTCCTACATTGGATCCAGCTCTTGGAAGAGCTAATCCCAATCAGCATGGATACCAGCTCCTGACGATAGCCACCATGTACAAAGATCTAATTGAAGTGGTTCGTCCGGCCGGAGAAGGGAAGACCCATGATAGCAACAATATCCTCCGGGGTCAGCATGTACTCCCCGGAAGGGAAATGAAATGTGTGGTTGGAATCCATCCACCTCTCCAGAAGTGCAGCTAAAAGCCCTCGGCTCGTGCGAGGAGTAGTGATGGACATGCTGTGAACCAGTCGGTATAAGCCAATGGAGTTTACTATGTCCCTCACTCCTTAGGGGAGATGCCTATACCACTTCAGGGCCTCTGTAATGGATCCACTACCGTAATGGCCAGATCTTGATTGCAAAATCAATAATTATGGAGTTTATGAGCTTTTTAGAATGCATATATATCATAAAAATCGAAGAAACATCATTCGAATAGAGAAAAACCAGCTCGCCTTGAATCCACAGGTTATAGCTACCCGGCCATAGGGTCACAGCTGCACAGCTGTAAACCCCATGATCACAGCCGCATGGCTATGATCATACATGGGGCGGCTGTAGCTGTAAATTTTCTGCCCTTTTGGATTTTTTTCTTTTTTTGGTTAAATCTGGTCCTAACTCAAACCAAATTAACAACTAAGCATCCTAGGGGCATAATCTACTTAAATCACGCATCAATTTCACATATTTTCTCTAATTTTGCAGAAATTTGAAACTTGGAAAAAGTGGAGAAATTTAAGAAAACTAACCGGATTCGTGTAAGCATGGTTCGAAATTTGGAGTAAGATGGGCACCGGGACGTCGATCTTCACTCCACAATACTCATCCTGCTTTTTTAATCCATAGATGTACTCTATGGGTTCAAAGGATAGAGTAAAGTTTCCCTCCGAAATGGAAAACCAAGTTTGAAACATGGGTTGAGCAGTAGGGACGGGCCGAAGGACTCTACGCATCTTTCGCCTCATGGTTTCGGTTTAGGAGCAAGAAAATCACCGTAAGGGAGAGTTTTTCAGCTGAAAATAGAGGAAATGAGGGCTGCCTTCGTTTTTTGGCTTTTAAGCCACTTACTCATCTACCACTACAGCTGAGCGGCTGTAGTTTTCAAACACTACAGTCGCACGGCTGTAGCTTTTCTCCCTTAAAAAAAATTTTTTTTTATTCTTTTTCTTTTCCAAAACTTGTTTTATGTCTATTTGACCCCGAGAAAGGTAATTTCCATGTTTTGCAGGCATCAAAGGACAAGATATTAGGCCCATATTCATTCTTGATCGAAAGGGCAAAAATTTTTGTTTCCAAAATTATCGATCAAGGAACGAATACGCGCCCGAAACGACTTCAAAACGTCAAGTGTTGACTAAACTTCTCAACCTACCAATGCATCATTCTCCCAGCTACATGAGCTCCACGGGAAACACAATTATCCTTTCCTTCAGTGACACAAGCTCTACCAGAAGTGAAATGACCAAAATGCCTTTCAGTTAATAACCACACTACCGGAAGGCCAAAACACCTTTCCTTTAGCGACGCGAGCTATATAGAAGACCAAATCACCAAAATATTTCTTCCCCTAATGACATAGGCTCCATTAAGGGGTGAAATTACCGAAATCCCCTTTTGTCGGCCACCAAGCTGCCAAATGATCAAAATACCCTTTTTCCACAAAAAGGGGATACCAAATCACTGAAACCCATTTCTTTTCATGACATAGGCACCACGAAAGACCAAATGACCAAAGTACCCTTACTTGAAGGAATACCAACTTCCCAAGTTACAAAATTACCAAAATACCCTTCCCTTTCGTAAGCACCGAATGGCAAGGAGAACTTAATCCGGGCAAGTCCTCTGCTTCGTAATGGAGTCGAAGCATGCCCCTAGCAAATCAAACAGATCTGGGCAAAGTCCTCTACTTCGCAAAATCTAGTGCTTCTGAAATTGCTTTCACAGATTCATCAGAGACTTTCTCTTCGACTTTCTCTTTAGCCACTTCCGCTACTTCTGTATTTACTTCAGATGGTTTCTCCTAGGGGATGACAGGCTTAACAATTTCCTCCTCCACTATCACTGGCGACACTGGCTCCTTCTGACTCTTTTCAAAGTCAACTACAATAGAAAATATCTCGAAGCCTGGGAGTTCGATGTTCCCGATTTTTACTGGTTCAGTTTGCCCCTTGTATGGCGCTTCACCTGCTTTAATGAATGGCTTCATGATCGGCTCGCCATTCTTTCCCTTTTTCAGATTCTTCTTCTCAGATGCTTGAGCCGTGTAGCCTAAACCAAACTGTTTCGGCTTCCCAGAATCAATGCTAAATTCGGGCACCCCCTGTAGATTGGCCCCTAGTCCTATGCCTGGAACAAAATCATACTTATGAAGGTATTTAGATAACCACTCCGGCATGTAGTTCTCACATATAACTATAGGGGCATCCGTGGCTCCTTTCTCATTAATCATGGCGATTTGGAATCCGCCAAATGGTATGGTCTCCTCATTAATAGCAGCAATCACAGACTGGGAATCAGCCTCGACTGTCACTACCTCTCCGTCCATTAAAAACTTGATCTTCTGATGCAAGGTTGAAGGAACACCCCCCAACGGGTGGAACCAGGGCCTTCCTAACAGCAATGAGAAGGTGACTGGGATGTCGATTACAGTAAAATTGACCATCGATTTGACCTGTCCCACTTCTACTTCAGCCTTAAAAGTCCCAATCATGGTCCTCTTCGAATCATCATAAGCCCTAATCACAGTGGAGGACCTTTTCAGGCTATCTTCGTTTAGACCTGACAATGGCAGCATCTTTAGTGGACATATGTTCAAGGTGGATCCGTTGTCTACTATCATGCACGGCATGACACAATCCATGATGTTGACCTTGACATACAGAGCTTTGTTCTGAGTTCTCCCCTCATGTGGCAAATCCTTTTTGAAAAATACAATATCGGGGGATCTCATATGGGCCTTGTCCAACAAACAACACATGGCCTCTGGAGATGCAAGCAGAGAAACTTTTATCTAAGACAGCTTTTTGACTAGTGCTACTCTGTGTTCTTTGGAAGTCAACAATAGATGCCACAGACTGGCTTGTGCTAGAGTCTTTTTCAGTTGGGAGATAACCAGGTCCTCCTTTTCTACCTCCTTAAGTGCTAACATGCTCCTTGACCTGGTTACTGGAGCCTTGTCACTCTGTTGAATCCCTGGCTGATAAACCCGGCCACTCCTGGTCACATTCTGGACTTCAAAAATTTTTGTCTCCACTACTGGCGGCTTGGCTGCCTCAGTACAGCCATATTCTTCATATTCATCTTCTGAATCCAGATCATCCAGACTCACAGACTTTACTTCCTTCTACTCTTTTGACACCTCACTGGCCACCACGGACTGTACAATAGGATTTGCCTGCAGGACTTGTGAAAAAACAAAATTGGCCGGGAGTCCGGACAGTAACATGCTGACCTGCCTTTCAAATACTGGCAGTGGATTCATCTTGGTGCTAAGCTTGGCCAGCTCCTGTAACTTCCCCTCATCGATCAACTTCTGAATGGCATCCTTCAGCTTATAACAATTATTGGTCTTATGTACCACCATGACGTTGTAGGTACAGAAGTTGTCCTTGTCTTCCTCTACTGGCTTCTCAAATGGCCTAAGAGAGTTAAACAAACCACCATTTCTACACTTGGCGAAGATCTTAGCCAAGGAGAAGGCCCAGGGTGATATGCCTTGACTATCTGGGTTTCTACCTTGATTTCCCTGCTGCAAAATTCATTTTTGGTGATTTTCTTATTTTCTAAATTTTTTTTATGGATTTTTAGAAATTTTTATGGGCCAAACTAGAAATTCTACCATTGGACGAATGTTACAGCCGTGCGACTGTAATCCTTCCAATTGCAGGATTTTGCCAAAATTTTATTTGAATAAAATTGAACTTGGAGGGAAATCAAGAACACTCGTACGACTATAATTACAGTCGTATAACTGTTCTTTAATTCAAGAACAGTCGCACGGCTGTTCTTGATTCCCATAAACAGAATACGCGAAAATAGAGTTTATATGCACTAAAACACACCAAATCACCCAGAAAACACGAGAAAAAGAAGGTTTGAAGTATGTTTACCTCTTTAGCACTGATCCACCACAGGAATGACCGCTGGAAACGCCTCAATCCACTCCAAATTGCTTCTTTTCCTATGAGTTGAGGTTTAAAGAGTTGAGTCCAAAAATCTTCAAAATGTCAAAGGTTTCTGAGAGTTTTAAGTCCAAAATTAATTGAGTTTAAAGTGTCAGATTATTAACCTAGGATTTCTAATAGATTTTTAATTTTAACACTTAAGAATTAGAAAGAAAAAGACGAGAAAAAGATGCTTGAGTTTGAGGTTTTCTTTTTCCCTTTTTCTTCAATTCTCTCCCAATTTCTCTCTCTCTAAACTCCTTAAGATCAAAACCAAAAGTCCCTTTTTTCTTCCTTCTTTCCTCTCTTATTTTCAGGCTTTGCTTGCTGCAAGAATGGAGCATTCATTGCTCTCAAAATCCATCCCATTTTTTATGTCACAAGGTATGGCCTGCTGTACCTGCTCCGCAATTACAGTCGTACGACTGTAATTTTTAATTACAGTCGCATGACTTTAACTATAGTCGCACGACTGTAATTACAGTCGTGTGACACGTGCCCCCCCTTTTTTAGGATGGAAAATTCCGGCGCTTACATCAGTGACAGAGTTGCCACCCGGATTAGCTCATCCGAGAAATTTCGGTACAGCTCCCTACCGAGGATAGACTACTGTACCTAATCCAGAGTTTTAGGGTTTGAGCAAGTAACTTACTTAACCTCTAGCTTGCTTTCACTTTACAGTTTATATTACCATATTTAATTTGCTTTGTTATCTTCTCTATCCCATTTTGTTTGTTTTAATCAGCCGATGCTAAAGCAAAATGCGGAAAATAAATTGCAAAAAAATAAAGCATACATCCAAAATATACAAAGAAATAATAGAGGCCGATTATACAACCCAATCGAATAAAAGATAAAAACCCTCGTCCTCACTTTACAAGCTCCTATGGTGCACGAATATCTAAAAATTACATCCGCCTAGAATACACGGGATAATCTATTAATTACAGCAAAAATAAAAATAAAAATAAAAGCTGCAAAACAAATTGGTTACACACACAGATAGGACTTAAATAGGACAGAATTAAGAATTTAGGAAATGGGGGCATGCACTTAGGGGGCAACCGGGTCGACCCGATCGGTCGGACTAGTTAGACTTGGAAAACGGTTTTGAAATGCCCTGCAAATTTTTGTGCTGGAAAACAATTTTTAGAAAATTATTTTGCTCAATTTCATGCAAATTTCCTTTTCAGCGGGTCTGTTATCCCGGAACTCAGGGTTCTGTTCCTGTGGGTTTTCCTAAACTCAACATCCATCTAGGGTCCAGAAAGCAGTAAACATGCCAAAAATAATTTAAATTCGAAAATAGCACCGCGCGACGACGTCTGTGCTGGTCATTTTGTGGCTCCGTTTTATTCTAGAAATTACAGCTGTACGGCCGTAATTACAGCCGTGGCGCTGTGATTCCCGGAACCCGAAAAGTGGTTTTCTCATTTTTTTTGAAAATGCCGTTTTGGTTGTTTTCAATATTTTCTGGGGATTTTATAGGGTCGGGGGTCCACTAATGCTGGAGGATCCAATTCGAATCGAACAACCCCGAAATTCAAAAAATAAAACCCTGGAAAAACTGAAAACCCTAATATTTATATGTACAGAAATCCGAAAACCAAAATTTTACAATGTACGGATGAATTTGGGCCGAAATTGATCACAACAGAAAGCACAAAATGGAAAATGGACTATTTTCGGCCGATCGGGACAAATCGAGAATCTGTTCATGATGAACAGAGCCCGGCGGCTTTGATTTTCGGCCGATCGGGACAAATCGAGAATCTGTTCCTATAGAACAGAGCCGTGCGGCTCTGGGTATCAGAGCCGCCGGGCTCTGTTCATCATGAACACAGCCGCCCGGCTCTATTCGGGAAAGTCCGATTCCGAAAATTGCAAAAATGAAGAAAACGCAAAGAAAAAGCAATGTACACAGGTTTAAGGCCTCTTAGAGTTTACCTTGATGTTGTTTTGATGCTTTGAACGTTAAGAAATGGATTGAACGTTTGAAATGTGTCCTAGAAGCTCAACCGGCAGAAAACCGAAACGATCCAAAACAATCCAAAATCAATCTGAAATAATCCTGAATCAATGAGCAAAGGTTAAGGAACTTGTTGTTAGAGTTTTGAGATTGGTTTTAAGTCTTAGCCTTTGTGTTTTTGAGCCCTCAAGTTCTCGGTCCCCTTCTCACCTTTTTCTTCATTTTTTTTTCTTTCTCTGTATTCGGTTTTCAATGTTTTTTCTACCTAAGATTGAAAAGCCTCTTATTTGATTTTTTTTCTTTTATACTCTCCACTCATATCATTTCAAACATTTAATATGCTGCCTGACTTCCTAAAATTTCGCCCCGTATATCTCTTCTGTCGAGCCAAGTTGCTTTGCTTTGCAGAGCAACTTGGCTCACCCACTAAAGCTAGGGTAAAATTCTAGAAAATCCGATGCACACCCTAAACCCTAGAAATCACTCGGGAGAGCTTCTCGGGGGTTTCGAATCACAGATGCTTGGTTTTTAGGACGTTAAGACACTCCGGGCGATATTCTGGTTGTTTTCAAGTCCGTCTGCTCAATAGGTAATACAAGAATTCTCATCATATAGGTCGAGAAAACCCAGCACTAACATCTTCCTTTTCATCTCCTTCTTGTTTCTTTTTATAAGCAATTTGAAAATGTAGCCGTTTGATACACCTCTTAATGGATAATAGCTGTTAGCTTCAAGTCATAAGAAGTATATGGCTGTTGGTTTCACCTCATGAAGAAGAAAGAGCTTTGGTTCTCAAGTGATAAGCGTAAGAAAGATAGCCATTGATCTCACAAGATTTATGCCCGTTTGTACTTTTGATACACAATTAATAAAGCCATAAAGCAAAGTATAGGTGAGTTCCTTACATACAAAAGATATGTGACAAATTTTGAAAAGGTAAAGCATGTATAACCTGAGTTTCAATCCGTGGCTTAAGGCGAGAGAAAGATAGATATAAGTTGGTCTTTAGTCTTGAAACAAAGTTTGACTTATTGATCCATATGTGATCTCAAGATGAAGACTTTCTTAGCTTAGGTTTCATACTTAGGTTATAAGTTCACATGTGGTACTTAAAAAAGATCTCAAATCTTTTTCACCTTACAAGTACACATGAGTTCAATATGTGGCCGAATTTGATCTTAAAGCATTTCACCTCATAACCAAACATAAGGTCAATATATGTGTATGTAAGTGGCCGAAATGATCTCAAAAAATATTTCACCTTATAATCAAACATGAGGTCAACTTTGTAAGTCTATATATATATATATATATATATATATATATATATATATATATATATATATATATGCCGAAGGATATTTAAATCTTTCAAGTCATAAGCTAACATTGGGTCAACTTAAAGCATGTATATGTATAAGTATGTGGCCGAAATATATTAATAAAAAACTTTCAAGTCATAAGCCATCATGGGTTGAGCAAATGTGGATTATCAAGTCTTTTTATCTCATAAGCTATATATATATATATATATATATATATATATATATATATATATATATATATATCTTTATTTGTTACTTTGCATTTAGCCATATATTATCCTTTTATGATATAAATATGGAATGGCCAAGAGAGTCGATTCTTAACTCATAAACCAAGCATTTAAATGCTATAAAAGAGCTTTTGTAAATTATAAAAACATTTAACTTATAAAGCTCATTATTTTAAAATGTCAATCTTTGTGATTATCAAAACTCAACTCAACAGTTATGGATTTGAGCGTGTTTCAGACTCTAGAACAATTTACGTGTGTCTGTCAATTTTAACCTATGATTTTTACCAGTTTTAACCTCACAAACATAAGAATCAAAAGAAAAAGAGTAGAAGAAGATGATGACTTTGGTGTGTTTTCTTCTCTTTTTTTTTCCTTCTCCTCTCCTAATCTCTAGAGCTCTCTTCAATCCAAATTTTTTTTTTCTCTGGTCATCCCCCCACTTCTTTTGATGTCTGTAGACCTAAAAAGCAGAAAGAAGGACACCATAATCCCTTGAATCATGCCCATTTCCTGCCTATGCAGGATGAGCTGTAACTAACTGCTATAGACCTACAGTCATACGACTGTAATTTGATTACAGCCGTGCGACTGTAATTACAGCCGTGTGGCTGTTTTGCTTTTTTTTATATATCCCAGAAAATTCTGTGTTTACCCCTGTGAAAATAACTTTTGGATTTTCATTATTGAGGTTGGAAAATTCCGGCGCTTACAGACACCATTAAACAATAAAAATAAATACGTAGGAATCACATAAGAAATATATGGAGACTTGGAATAGGGGTGTGATACGGGGAATGTGGACATGACTATATCATTATTTTGATATAATTAGATCCATCAATTTAATAATTCATTCCATTTTAATCTAGACCGAACGCCTAAATTCGTGGTTGATGGAACGTAATATAATAATTCAAAATTTATATTAAATCAAGGAATTTAACTAAATCAAACTAATAATACAACCAAGTCTAAAAACATCTTATTGCATAATATAATTGTATGTGTGAGAGGATGATGTTTTTGATGAAACGCGGACTCTCTCGGAAGGGAGCCTCGAGATCAGGCAACCCTCCCTCGCGTGGGGTTTTTATGATGAAAATTCATTTTTAGAAAATTAGATTATTTCATAAAAGAACCGAGACCTAAGTCTTGATAAATAGTGTAGGAGTCGCCACCCGGGTCAACTCAACCGGGAAATTTCAGTGTAGCTGAACCGGATGAAAGGCCGCTATACTATCCAAAGATCTAGGTCTGGACAAGTCCCCTGTTTCGTGTCTAATCAAAATAAATATAGCCAATGTTCATAGATGGTATTTTATAATTCTAAAGTCAATTTTATTAAATTAAATCACACAGCGTACACACACAAATAACAGTAAAGCAGTAAAATAATTAATTAATTAAATTATTACAACACGATCGAATGAAAATAAAAACTCCCGTCCTCACCTTACAAACGCCTAAAATTCACGATTTGTCTAAAAAATACAACCGCCTAAAATACACGAATGAAGCTATTAATTACATCAAAAATAAATATAAAAGAAATTAAAAGCTACAAAACAGATGATTAGTACAGTTTATAGCACACCACAAATAGGACTCAAGTAGGACAGAATGGGATTTTAAGGAATTCGGGGGCATGCAATTGGAGGATAACCGGGTCGCCTTGGCTAGCCGGCCCGATTAGACCTGGAAAACATTTTGAAACGTCCCTGTATTTTGGTTTTGTGAGAAAAATCATTTTGAAAACATTTTATTTTCCGGCTTGCTGCTTTCTCTTCCTCATCTCGCTAGATTTTTATGGCCATACTGTATACTTCACTAAGCTCACTAAATGGATGAAACTTAATATTATTCTTGAAGATGTCCCTACTGCCGTCAATCAGCTTCTGGATCAATTCATCTTCATCAGGGTGGTTTTTCAGAAGGATCATCTTGTTCATCCATCGTTGATAATATTCATCAAAAGACTCATTGGGCTTTTACTTAATTCATTCCAAATCATACAGCTTCACCTGAATCTTGGTGTTGAAGCTGTAATATTTGATAAAGGCCATGGATAAAGCCTCCCAGTTTGATTGCTCTTCCTCTGACAAAGAATTATACCAGCCCAATGCTCCTCCCTCAAGTGTAATCGGGAAAAGATTAATCAGTTATTGTTTAGTGGCGCCTGTTGTCAATATGACCCGGGCATAGAGATTCACATGCCCCTTCCCTTGTAAGAAGGAATTTTTGGCACTTGAAAGCCAATAGGAAAAGTTTCAATGCCTTTACTAATCATGGCATCCACATTAACCGCCCTCTTGGATTCAGAACTGACACTGGCCCTTTTCTTCAGTTGGGCCACCACTTCATCTAGCTCAAAATACTTCGCCTTCATCTTTCTTTCCATAGCTGCCTCAATTTCTTGCAGCTTCTCTAAACTAGTTGAGGCATCACCACCTTGTTGAGACGATTCAGCCTCTTTCTCCTTTCCGGTTCCATTACCACCAGTTTCCCCAGCCTCTCTCACTACATCCCGCATTTCCTCCTTGAGCATATCACGGAAATCCTGTGATCTTAGGAAATCCTTTAAAGCATCAATGAGGCTTGGTGTCAGATTAGCCATCTCAACTTCTTCCCCAGAATCAAATTCACTTTTTGGTTCTACTGCTCTCAGTTCCCCAACAGCCCTCAAAGCTTGAGATCTTGTCCAAAGCTGCTCCAGTTTATTCTGCTCGACATCATATGGGAGACATTTAGGGACATTGAATGAATGGAATGATGGCATGAAAAGTGCGGCATTAAAGATGGTTTATGATGAATGGGTGAAATGATGTCGTACGTGAAATGATGATAAAAATGATTTCTATCTATTATTCTATTTCTTTTCCGGACATTCCAAGAACACCCAATGCTATACAAAAAGATCACGTGTGGGCCGTCACATGGATCGGGGTTCGGCACCTTTGGGACACCTAGTGAATCTTGTGAAATGGTCACGTGCGTGCCGACACAAGGACAGAGTTTTGACGCTTTGTAGGTCTATGAGATGATATGAAATAGTTGCATGGGGCCACCCTATGGACAGAGTTCTGATGCTTTTGGGGCATGTGATATGAGATGATTTTAGTGTTCGGAGAACACCTTGCATGATTTGGTGATGTTATGAAATGCGCCGCATGCGTACTAATCCGGCACTCGGAGAGCGCCTTAAATAATGAGATAATGTCATGAAGTGATCCGATGTGGACCACGGTGTTATATGATATTTATGATGAATGAGTGTGGTGTCATGAAATGCATCATGTAAATCATCACACAAAAATAGACCTAAGACCATTGTGGTCTCTATTGAATGAGATAATTTGGTGGAATGGCCGAATGCAATCTGGTGCATTGGCAGAACACGGGTAATTTGGAATACCCGATATGTTATAAAATGGTTATAATGGGCGTCCTTGGAATACCCATAATTTAAATGAGATGAGATTATATGAATGCTTATGTCACACAAAATGCAAATGGCTGCACAAAAATATGGTTAGGATGCATGTCATACATAATGATGTTGTGTATGTTTTGCGAAAATGTTAGCACACGAATATAATGTCATGGCTGCAAAAGAAAACGGTTAGTATGAATGGCGCACGGATGATTTAACGTTTTCGCACACGAAAATAAAATGCAAGTGGTTGCACAAAGACATGGGTTAATTATCACACAAATGCTTTGTGTATGATATGTCATGTGCATGTAAATGGCGATGATGGTATGTCACGGGATGGCGAGAAACACATAGCACACGACGCGTATTCCTCCAACCTTATTCCTCTAAACGTGGTCAGTCTCGAAAATTCTAACCGAGTCCTATCTCTTCGGTCATCAACCGAGGATGATGAAGGTGCAATTTATAATATTCACACAATTTATTTTGGTATCCTAAGGGAATCCAACTAAGGTTGCCTATATGAGTTCGGTCCAAGTCGGGTGAAAATCAAGGCTCCCATAGCAAAATATACTCGTCTCTTCTCCCCACTCAAGGGTCCGAACGAAGGGGTTCGTATGAGGCTATGGGTGGTATTTCGTATCCGTGCCCGAAGACCATGAGGAACAAAGGTGACACTTCAACAATTCACCGGACTAAAAACGGGATACTTAACCTAATGGAAAAAATGCTTAACTAAAGAATGCAAAATAAAATACCATGCAAGAATCATCCACCTTATTTTAATTAGACACTTTTTAGGGCTTGTCAAATTCTTTCAAGTTTTAAGAAAACTTTCACTCCAAATCCCCAGCGGAGTCGCCACTGTGAGCAGACAATGTTTTCGATGGAACGCGGACTCTCTCGGAAGGGAGCCTCGAGATCGGGCAACCTTCTCTCGCGTGGGGTTTTTATGATGAAAATTCATTTTTAGAAAATTAGATTACTTCATAAAAGAACCGAGACCTAAGTCTCGATAAATAGTGTAGGAATCGCCACCCAGCTCAGCTCAAGTGGGAAATTTTAGTGTAACTGAACCGGACGAAAGGCCGCTACACTATCCAGAGATCTAGGTCCGGACAAGTCCACTATTTCGTGTCTAATCAAAATAAATACGGCCAATGTTCATAGATGGTATTTTATAATTGTAAAGTCAATTTTATTAAATCACATAGCGTACACACACAAATAACAGTAAAGCAGTAAAATAATTAATTAATTAAATTATTACAACCCGATCGAATGAAATTAAAAACTCTCGTTCTCACCTTAGAAACGCCTAAAATACACGATTTGTCTAAAAAATACAACCGCCTAAAATACACGGATGAGCTATTAATTGAAGGGGATTAATCACACAAAACAAAATACGCAGCGGAAAGAAAAACGGATTAATCCCCGCCAAGGATCCATGTATATTGCATTGAATTGGAAAGAGGGTTAAAGAATTACCTTAATTCTTTGAAGGTTGAATCAATAGGAACCAAAATTGCTTCCCTCTACGGTTGATCCACACGGAGCAATACGTCCACCGCGTGCTAGCGCCGGGATAGAAGAAACGGTTTCCTCGAATTGAGAGAGAGAGGCAGAAAATCAAATTTTTCTATGTGTTTTGAGGAGGATTTCGGCTGCCCCTTTGTGTTGGTGTGGTGGCCGAATCCTTAGTGTATTATGAGTGTAGAGTTGTGTTAGGTTTAGGTCAATTGTTTCCTTAAATAATTAACCTAAATAGTTAATTATAATTATAACCTAATACACCTATTAGTTATATTTATATATTAACCCACACAATTTAATATTAATTCTCAATTAACATTAAATCAAATCAATTCTCCATAATACATATATGTATATATAATATTATAATTAATTATATCTCCATATAATTTAATTATAATATGTAGCATACTTTATGCAATATTAATCACATTAATATTTATATATACATACATAAATATATATCACTATATATATATTTATTCTCTTTCTCATTCATAAATTATTATCCAATAATAATTTATACCCGATAAGATGAACTTCATTTTGCTCTTGTGTGTGACCCCATAGGATCATATTAATTGGCAATAAGGAAATTACCATAATGTCCTTATAGGTCACAAGCAGACTCTAGCAAGCCATTACGACTACCCAATTAATATGATTGGAATGATCCAATACCTATTTATATAATGTCATATTCCCTTTTGTCTCTTTGATATCAAGATTAATTATAAGACATGGTACACTTGTCAATCTTATATAATTAATCATATGCTTTCTCGATCTCAAAGTAAACTGTTCAGACAAATCAATTGATACTCTTATCAATTATTTGAGCACGGCCATGCATTTAACAGTCTTACTTATCGAGGGGCCCAGTGATATCGCTCTCTTGTTAGAGAGGGACAAAATCCCATATCTGTCACTCACATCCCTAAGCATGAGTCACATTGCACCCAACCACAGCCTTTATAACTACTCTGTTACAAGCAGCGTTTGACTGCGTCAAAGCACAACATGAGTTCATCCCGGAATCCATGGTGACCTCAGGTCAAAGGAATCAGCTGATGACACTACTATAATCAAGATCAGTTGTGACACGTGACCATGAACTTGATCTTATAGCGGGTCTCCAGCAACATGTTCTCTAACACATTGCCCGTGAGTATAATCTCTATCTGTATACACTATATTCATCTTATGAATATCCATTATCACTCACACTAGTCTTAGTTTGTTATTATTCCCATAATAACAATCGACTAGGGAAATTTAGAATTACACAATTAATTCATGGATACATTATCATAAATACTAACATACAAATATATATGATAAAATAAGTCTTTATTAATGACTTAAGAAGATTGTTTACATAATCCAACATTGGCTTAGGGCACAATCTCTAACAATCTCCCACTTGCCCTAAGTCCAATCTTCAAATGTATCTAATACCCATGGACCTAGTATGACCATCATGTACAGCTTGTGAAAGAGCTTTTGTTAGTGGATCGGCAACATTGTCTTCAGACGCAACTTTGCATATCTTCACATCTCCTCTTGAGATGACTTCTCTTATGTAGTGAAAACGCCGAAGTATATGTTTGGATTTCTGTGACACACTAGGTTCCTTAGCAAGTGATATTGCCCCATTGTTGTCACACAAGAGGCTCACAGGATTCACTATGCTAGGAACGACACCAAGTTCTTCGATGAACTTCTTGATCCAAACAGCCTCTTGGGCTGCATCTGATGCAGCAATATACTCGGCTTCTGTTGTAGATGCAGCTATCGTGCTTTGCTTAGAACTCTTCCAACTTATCGCACCTCCATTCAGAATGAACACATACCCAGACTATGACTGCATCTGATCTTGATCAGTTTGGAAACTTGCATCCGTGTAACCATTTACAACAAGATCTTCGTCCGAGCCTCCATATATCAAGAATGTATCTTTAGTTCTTCTCAAGTACTTAAGAATACTCTTGACAGCAGTCCAGTGACTATCACCTGGATCAGACTGATATCTACTTGTCATGCTCAAAGCAAAAGAGACATCTGGCTGAGTACATACCATGGCATACATGATAGATCCTATAGCTGACGCATAAGGAATCTTATCCATGCGTTGACGTTCTTCAACTGTCACAGGACATTGCTTACGACTAAGCTTTATCCCTTGCCCAATAGGAACATTTCCTTTCTTTGATTGATCCATACTGAACCTTTTCAGTATTTTGTCAATGTATGTACTCTGGCTCAAACCTATCAATCTCTTAGATCTATCTCTATAGATCTTTATTCCAAGAATGTAGGCTGCCTCACCCAAGTCTTTCATAGAAAAACACTTTCCTAGCCAAGATTTTACTTCTTGCAAGGTAGGAATGTGATTTCCTATTAACAATATGTCATCGACATATAGAACTAGGAAAACTATATTACTCCCACTGAACTTCTTGTACACACAAGGCTCATCTTTGTTTTTGATGAAGCCAAACTTTTTGACTGATTCATCAAAACAATGATTCCAACTTCTCGATGCTTGCTTCAAACCATAAATGGCCTTTTGAAGCTTGCATACTTTATCAGGATTCTTTGGGTCGACAAAACCTTCAGGCTGTGTCATGTACACATCCTCAACAAGGTTTCCATTTAGGAAAGCTGTTTTGACATCCATTTGCCATATTTCATAGTCATAATATGCTGCTATGGCAACAAGAATTCTGATGGACTTGATCATAGCTACTGGCGAAAAGGTTTCGTCATAGTCTATACCATGAACTTGTCGGTAACCCTTTGCCACTAACCTTGCTTTATAAGTCTGAATATTCCCATCCATGTCCGTTTTCAACTTGAAAACCCATTTGTGCCCTATTGCTTTAGCACCCTTTGGGAGATCAACCAAAGTCCATACTTTGTTGTCGTCCATGGATTGAATCTCTGACTTCATAGCATCAAGCCATTTTTCAGATTCTGAATTAGAGACAGCTTCCATGTACGTGGAAGGTTCATTCTCTTCTAACAGAATCAGATCATTTTCGTTCGTGACGAGAAATCCATATCTCTCGGGCTCATGACGAACTCTACTTGATCTACGTTGGACTTGTGTTATCGGTTCTGACTCAACAACTTCTTGTGAATCAGATTGTTCCATTTGAAACTCACTTTCAACTTGGTTATCCATATTTTCTTGTAGGTGTACTTTACTCCCACTGATTCCTTTGGAAATAAACTCTTTTTCCAGGAATGTACCATTCCTAGCAACAAACACTTTGTTTTCACTAGGATTGTAAAAGAAATAACCTTTGGTTTCTTTTGGATAACCAACAAAATTGCACTTCACAGATTTTGGTGCTAACTTATCTGAAATCAAGTATTTCACATAAGCTTCGCAACCCCAAATCTTGAGAAAAGACAAATTTGGTCTCTTACCAACCCATATCTCATATGGTGTCTTTTCAACTGCTTTTGATGGAACTCGGTTCAGTGTGAATGCCGCTGTTTCAAGTGCATATCCCCAAAAGGATAGAGGAAGATTTGTTTGACTCATCATCGACCGAACCATATCCAATAAAGTACGGTTCCTCCTCTCAGACACACCATTCCACTGTGGTGTACCAGGAGGAGTTAGTTGTGAGACAATCCCACACTTTCTAAGATGATCGTCAAAGTCTTGGCTCAAATATTCACCACCTCGATCAGATCTAAGTGCTTTAATTGTCTTGCCAAGTTGGTTTTGTACTTCATTTTGGAAGGCTTTGAACATTTCAAAAGATTCCGACTTATGCTTCATTAGATATAGATAACCATATCTACTGAAATCATCAGTAAACGTAATGAAGTATTGAAAACCACCTCTAGCAGTTGTGCTCATAGGCCCACATACATCTGTATGTATGAGTTCTAATAAGTCACTAGCCCTTTCACTGTGACCAGTAAAGGGACTCTTGGTCATCTTACCCATTAAACAAGACTCGCAAATGTCATATGTTTCAAAAACATCTAGACCCAAAATTCCATCTTTATGGAGTTTTGAAATGCGTTTCTCATTAATGTGTCCTAGACGACAGTGCCAGAGATAAGTAGGATTCACAACATTTGTTCTTATCCTTTTGGTATTTATGTTATATACGTGCTCATTATAACCTTCACTAAGGTTCAACAAATAAAGACCATCATGTAAATCCGCATTTGCATAAAACAAGTCTTTATTGAAAAGCAATAAGTGATTATTCTCAATAACACATTTAAATCCTTCCTTGTCCAAACCTGAAATAGAAATGATGTTCCTAGACAAATTAGGAACAAAATAACAATTATTCAAAGAAAGAACAAGTCCACTTGGCAACTTGAGCTCGTAGCAACCGACTTCATAAGCAGCAACTCTAGCTCCATTCGCCACATGGAATTCTACCTCGCCCTTCTTGAGCTTTCTACTTCCTTTAAGCCCCTGCACATTCATACAAATGTGAGAACCACAACCGGTATCTAATACCCATGAAGTAGAAACAGAAGTAGAATGAAATATTTCAATAACATAAATACCTTGATTAGCGGTCTCACCGCCTCTCTTCTTCCTCAAGTCCTCCAAATAAAGCTTGCAATTTCTGCGCCAATGACCAGGCTGATTGCAGAAATGGCATGTGCCTTCCTTTGGAGGCTTTGCCTTGGTAACAGCTTTGGGCTTCTTTGCATCCTTCCCAAACTCTTTGGGTTTGTTTGCTTTACCCTTCTTCTTCTGGATCCTACCCTTTTGCACCATATGGATCCCTTTGGAGCTTGGCTTCTCTTTTATCGTTACTTCAGCATTTTTAAGCATCCCATGCAGTTCGCTGACCGTTTTGTCCATATCATTCATGTGATAGTTCATGACAAAATGTGAGTAACTCTCGGGAAGAGAATTAAGGATCAAATCCGTTGCCAACTCAGGTCTGAGTGGCGAACCAAGCCTCTCCAACTGATCAATGTACCCTTTCATCTTCAGAACATGGGCACTAACCGAACTCCCTTCGGTCATCTTGCACCCAACCAAGGATCTCAAGGTCTCATACCTTTCCCTTCTCGCTTGCTTTTGGAACATTTCCTTAAGCTCTTGAGACATCTCATATGCCTCAAATGTTTCCAGATCCTTCTGAAGTTCCGGAATCATTGATGCGAGCATCAGGCATTGTACATCAATCTGATCATTTTGATGCTTGTGAAAAGCATCCTTTTCAGCTCTTGAAGCTGTGGTGGGTGGAGGGTTAGCGGGCAAAGGCCCATCCAGAACATACAGCTTTCGCTCTTGCTTGAGAACAATTCTCAAGTTGCGATACCAATCTAGGTAATTGGTTCCGTTCAGTTTTTCCTTCTCAAGGATAGATCGAATAGAACCGGGATTGCTTGTGTTGGCCATTTATCTACAACAGAAAATATATGCAAAGTTAATTACATAAGAGAATTAAACTCCCACTAAAATTATAAAACCCTTTAAAATATTTAAGTGGGTAAAAGACCCAAAATCCATACTTAACCATAGCACTGCTTTGGCATGTCCCTATGATTAAATATAATTTCGGTAGACATCACCATGTCAATTACATCATTATGTAACTCTTTTAATTTATGAGATGCATGATATCATATATCATATTTAATTTGCATGTTACTCATCTCATCTTTGCCTCGGGTTCAAAGCACCATTTTGATTTACCCTTGTTAAACCAATTACAACACAATGAGAATCACCATTTCTCATATTATCGCTTCGCTAAGGTCACAACATGCGTACCGGCTTTGGCGTGGCTACCATGATGCGAACATAGTACTTGACTAGTGTTATACGTAATTGGGTGGCAAAAAATATAAACTTCATAAGTTTATTTAGGGTTTATTAATTCCTGTGAGTTAATTGTATCATTTACAATTTCATGGCATTAATATTAATCATACTTTTGTTAATATTAATTAGCATGGCATCTTATGGCATACAATTGTCTAGCATGCATATAGAATATCTAGCATGGCATCACATGGCATCTAAATAAAATAAAGCATGCATATGACTCGAACCGTGTTATGGTATGGTTTAAATCTACATTGATTTTCATAGGCCAATATGAAAATCAACAAGGTCATATCCTAGGTGGTAGCATCCATCACATGGTCATTGCACCGCCTCTTGGATCCGCCTCCACGTCTTTGCTTCTAAGCACCATCTCATGGATTTATATTTTACAAAAAAATTGCAACCTATACAATTTGTCTAGTAAAATAAATTTTACATATCATAAATTGCATCCTATACAATTTATCTAGTAAAATTAAAATTAAAATTTACATAAATACAAACGACTCGCAGGTCGTATTTATATAAAACCATAATAAATAAAATAAAGCATCCACGGGGTCCAAAACCATACCATAACACCATGCATAAAATTATCAACAATAATTTTATATCTAAAAATATTTAGGATTCAAAGTGGTAAAATACAATCACATTGTATTTAGAATTAATTAATTTGGAAAAATTCGTAAATATGCAGAAACAATTTTCCACACTTAAAACGAAAAAGGGGTTAAAAACTGTCGGACAGCAGGCTCGACGGGCTGCGCATACTGCGCGCAGCCCATGCTGCGTAAGCAGCATGCTGCTTACGCAGCACGGCAAATGCAAATTGCAATTGCAAATATGCAATTGCAATTTGCGGCCAAAAGTATTCTGGGCATTATGCCCAGAATACGAACAGTAGCCAATTATTATTATTTTTTTTTTTTTATTAATTAAATTGAATTGAAACAATTTCAATAAAAACCCATGAATCAAATTCATGATTCCAAAAACCCCTTAAACATTCCAAATCATTAACATAAAATCATTCACAATGATTAATCAATAAAATCAAATTTTATTTTGTTATTCACAATAACATAGAACCCTAAATAAAACATACAAATTCCCAACAACAATTTTGATCCAATCAAAATCATACAAACCCTAACATGCAATTTTGATCCAATCAAAACATAAATCCAATTCAATCAAAATACAAGTGGCTCTGATACCACTGAAGGGGATTAATCACACAAAACAAAATACGCAGCGGAAAGAAAAACGGATTAATCCCCGCCAAGGATCCATGTATATTGCATTGAATTGGAAAGAGGGTTAAAGAATTACCTTAATTCTTTGAAGGTTGAATCAATAGGAACCAAAATTGCTTCCCTCTACGGTTGATCCACACGGAGCAATACGTCCACCGCGTGCTAGCGCCGGGATAGAAGAAACGGTTTCCTCGAATTGAGAGAGAGAGGCAGAAAATCAAATTTTTCTATGTGTTTTGAGGAGGATTTCGGCTGCCCCTTTGTGTTGGTGTGGTGGCCGAATCCTTAGTGTATTATGAGTGTAGAGTTGTGTTAGGTTTAGGTCAATTGTTTCCTTAAATAATTAACCTAAATAGTTAATTATAATTATAACCTAATACACCTATTAGTTATATTTATATATTAACCCACACAATTTAATATTAATTCTCAATTAACATTAAATCAAATCAATTCTCCATAATACATATATGTATATATAATATTATAATTAATTATATCTCCATATAATTTAATTATAATATGTAGCATACTTTATGCAATATTAATCACATTAATATTTATATATACATATATAAATATATATCACTATATATATATTTATTCTCTTTCTCATTCATAAATTATTATCCAATAATAATTTATACCCGATAAGATGAACTTCATTTTGCTCTTGTGTGTGACCCCATAGGATCATATTAATTGGCAATAAGGAAATTACCATAATGTCCTTATAGGTCACAAGCGGACTCTAGCAAGCCATTACGACTACCCAATTAATATGATTGGAATGATCCAATACCTATTTATATAATGTCATATTCCCTTTTGTCTCTTTGATATCAAGATTAATTATAAGACATGGTACACTTGTCAATCTTATATAATTAATCATATGCTTTCTCGATCTCAAAGTAAACTGTTCAGACAAATCAATTGATACTCTTATCAATTATTTGAGCACGGCCATGCATTTAACAGTCTTACTTATCGAGGGGCCCAGTGATATCGCTCTCTTGTTAGAGAGGGACAAAATCCCATATCTGTCACTCACATCCCTAAGCATGAGTCACATTGCACCCAACCACAGCCTTTATAACTACTCTGTTACAAGCAGCGTTTGACTGCATCAAAGCACAACATGAGTTCATCCCGGAATCCATGGTGACCTCAGGTCAAAGGAATCAGCTGATGACACTACTATAATCAAGATCAGTTGTGACACGTGACCATGAACTTGATCTTATAGCGGGTCTCCAGCAACATGTTCTCTAACACATTGCCCGTGAGTATAATCTGTATCTGTATACACTATATTCATCTTATGAATATCCATTATCACTCACACTAGTCTTAGTTTGTTATTATTCCCATAATAACAATCGACTAGGGAAATTTAGAATTACACAATTAATTCATGGATACATTATCATAAATACTAACATACAAATATATATGATAAAATAAGTCTTTATTAATGACTTAAGAAGATTGTTTACATAATCCAACATTGGCTTAGGGCACAATCTCTAACATTAATTACATCAAAAATAAAAATAAAAGAAATTAAAGCTGCAAAACAACGGTTAGTACAGTTTATAGCACACCACAAATGGGACTTAAGTAGGACAGAATGGGATTTTAAAGAATTCGGGGGCATGCAATTGGGGGACAACCGGGTCGCCTCGGCTAGCCAGCCCGATTAGACCTAGAAAATATTTTGAAACGTCCCTATATTTTAGTTTTGTGAAAAAAATCATTTTGAAAACATTTTACTTTCCGGTTTACTTTAATTTAACATGTGAGATAGATCGGTTTTCAGAAGAATCGGGTCTCCGTCATGGCATTGTTCTAAATGTAATTATACTGAAAATTAAATCTAGGGTCGTGAATTCGTCCAACAAAATTCATTTTTGATGATTTCTTATTTTTCTTATTTCTTAGGATTTTTAGGAATTTTTCTGGATTAAAATGGAAATTCTGCCTCTGGATGGAAGTTACAGTCGTACGAGTGCTCTTGAATTCCCCCGCCATTTTCCCTTCATTTAAATAAATTTTGGCGATTTTCTGCGATTGGGAACCAAATCACCCAGGAAAAGCAAGAAAATGAAGGTTTGAAGTATGTTTACTTTTGTGGCGTTGATCCACCGTAGGAATGACCGCTAGAAACGCCCCAAACACCTCCAAATTGCTTCTTTTTTTTGTGTTAAGGTTTTGAAAGTCAAGTCCAAAATCCCCCAAAATGTCACGGATTTAGAGAGTTTAAAGTCCGAAATTGATTGAGTTTATTGTGTCAAGTTATTGCCCTAAGATTTCTATCAAGTTTTAAACTTAACACTCCAGAATTCAAAGAAAAAGAGGAGAAAAAGATGGCTTGAATTTGGTTTTCACTTTTTCTCCAATTCTCTCTCAATTTCTCTCTCTAAACTCTTCCAATTTTTCCAGAACCCAAAGTCCCTCCTTTTCCTTCTTTTCCCTTCTTATTTTCTGCTGGTTTCTTGCTTCAGAACCAGGCATTAATTACCTCTCCCATGAATCCAAATTTTCTATGTCACAAAGATTTGGGCTGCTGTACCTGCTCCGGTATTACAGTTATACGACTGTATTACAACACCACGACTGTAATTACAGTCGTGGCACGACAACACACACTTTTTTTTAAGTCTGGAAAATTCCGGCGCTTACAGTATGATAATAAATTTATCATGAAAACAATTTTAATAAGTGCATAAACAATAAATAAAGTGAAAAAATAAATAAACAAAGAAAAATAAATAAAATAAACATAACTCGGGATTCACGGGAATCTAAAAACATTTTAAGAATCCTCCTAGGGGTTATGGCATCCTTGGATTAATATTAAACTCGGATCTTTGCTTAATAACCGAATCTACAATTAGTACTTCAAATAATAAACAAATAATCACAAATAAATGCAAATAGAATCAAAATAAATACAAAATATAGGTTTTTATAATTTCTAGAGACAAAAAGATTCTATAAATTATAACGAAATCAATGCAACAAATAGACACCAAATTTACAATGAGAAAGTTATAAAAAAATAAGGTTTGGTTGATAATATGTTAAATCTATTACAAATTTGTAGCTAACCAGTGGTCTGTATCTGGCGAATTTCAAGCGTCTACCATTCAAAAATAGTTTTTTGCAAATAAAGAGGATTTTATGGTCCCTCGGAATTTATCTTTTGAAGCAATCTTTAACCGGAGGTGATTTGAAGGTCAAAGGAGTCCAAGACGCCTTTTCTATGCGTTTAAACAACACCGATTTGTCTAGATTATTGGAACTCTCTACCACAGGATGAACGAAACCCAAGGAAGGAGATTAATAATTCTAATATTAATTATTTTGGACATTAAAGTTTAGATGGTGTATAGAAGGAGAACAAATCACTCAATTGAAGTAAAAATGATGTGTTAGCACACAAATTATGGAGAATTATTTCAGTTTGGATTCTTATTTTTCAGAACTTTAGGGTTTGCTTTAGTTGGCTGGAGTTGATCCCTTGAATCGGACAATTTAATGATGTATTTATAGGCTAAAAATCGCACTGGAAAATTAGACAGGAATGAGGTTAAATCAGGCCTAGTGAACTGGTAGTCATGTGGTTACTAGCTAGTAACCATGCAGTTACCAGCCGTAGCGACACGGTTTGGGTCGATTCGGCCCGACCTGAAATGGGAAAATTGGTTTTGGTCTGTTTTAAAATTTTAACGCATTGATTCCAAAAATGCAATCGGTTTTGCAATCCAAGGTCCTAGAGACTGAGTGTCTACTACACAAATTTCAATGGTCGGTTATTTCTGAGCTTTTAAAGATGTTTTGAAGACATTTTGGGTTGACTAGACCTTCTTAACATCTGTTTACAGAGTGTAAAATACTCCAACCATTGGGGTTGAAAAAATCCGTGCTCACAATTATATAATTAAATTGTGTATAAACTTGATTATATTTATTGATTTGATATAATTAGATTCATTAAGTTCACTTTAATTATGAATTATTCTATTTCGTTTCATCGTCTACTGATCGTTTTAGGCATTTGATTTAGATTTAATATGAAATTGAATATTAAATTAATGGATTAAATTATATCAAAATAATATTCTAATATGTCAAAATTTCACTCCTATTTTGAGTCTCCATATATGTCTTATATAAGTCATATGTGTTTATTTTAATTGTTTAATAGTGTGATGTATATATCTATGGACACATATGCATGATAGGTTCTAATACCTTTAACTCTATTGCACGAAAGATGAGCTGGCCTTACAAAATTTTAACATATATTGTTTTGCAGGTTTATTTATTTATAAGGTTGTAAACGGGGTGAGGCGGTGATTGGAACTCCCATTCCCGTTCCATGGCAAGTCGGGGATCTCCATCACCGTTCCTGATTAGCAAAATAGGAAAGATGTGTAGTCCATCTCTGTTCCTGACGGGGAATCGGTTTCCGTTGGAATTCCTGTCTCCACTAAGAAATAAATAATATTATAATTTATAAAAAAAAAGACCATAGGTTTTAATTTTTTTAGTATAAAAAATAATGTTATAATTTATAAATATAATATAAAAAAAAATTAAAAGACCAAAGAATAATCGGGGATTTTATCGATGGCCTAAACAGGAATGGAGACCGAGACTAGTGTCCGCGAGTTGGTGTGAGATATTTCCATCTCGTCCCCGGTAAGATTTCGGGGATAGATTTATCCCCTTTTCCGTACTATGGGAATCATAATCGGGGAATTCCAATCCCAAACTGGACGGGTCCTCAATGGGGATAGGTGCCCACACCCCTATTGATAGCCCTATTTATTTTCCAATTGTATTGTTTAACATGTAATATCCTTTAAACCTGTAGCTACTTTAGAAGAAAAAAAAAGAGAGGACACACTAAACTAGCCGTTTGTGCCATTATAGCTGTATATTCTTGTATAGTTGATTTTTACAACAATAAGCTGTGTTTTTAAGAGTTCCGTCATGCCAAGAAGAATTAAAATTATGTTTAACGGCAGTAATTCCTACAAATATACCACCAAATATTTTATGATTTGAACTGTAGTGAAGGAAAAAAAAAGAACCTAGCAGAAAAGTGGAGACTGTAGACACTGGTCACTAAAGTACTGTACACTGTACTCTTAACAGAACTCCAACTACGCAAGTTCCCATTATTTCTTTGTTTTTTACTAGTAAAATAATTTTTATTCTTAATTAAACAAAAAAAAAAAAAAAAAAAAAAAATCAGCAGGACCCACTCTGTTCATTTGTATGGACTTTTTAATCAGCCCTTTGTCCTCCCTCTCTATGAACTTTCAGCTTTCTTCCATTCATTCGTCCTTTTTTTTAAGGTCTCTCAAATCTCTCTCTTCGAAGCAAATCTAAGCTGTGAGTCTTGATCCTCTGCTGTGTAGCGTATGTACTCTTTCTTTCTCTTCTTAGCCTTTCTACACTCTGCTACTGACCTTTTTTCGGGTTTTATGTGACTGCAGTTAATTTTTCCGGCGAGATTTGGCCGGAGAATGGCATATATGTGTACTGACAGCGGAAATCTAATGGCAATTGCTCAACAAGTTATTAAGCAGAAGCAACAACAGGAGCAGCAGCAACAGCAGCAGCAGCTCTTGGGCCTCAATTCTTTGCCTTATAATCCGTGGCCGGCAACAATGGCTGCTAATCCTAATCCTAATCTGAGTTACGGTAGCCTCACAGCTCCTGGTTTCACGGATCCTTTCCAGGTTCCCGCCGGTGGAGATGCCGCCAGCGAATCTGGATTTCATTTCCCCCATATCGACCACCACTCTGCTGGATTCAGGTTTTCGGATTTCGGCGGCGGCGGAGGTGGCGGCGAGTTCGACTCGGATGAGTGGATGGATAGTTTGATGGGCGGTGGAGACTCAACGGATAGTTCTAATCTACCCTCTGGTTGTGACGCGTGGCAAAATAGTGCTGATTTTGGTCTCTACGGTCATGATCCTTTTGCCACGTGTCCTGCTCGTCTTAGTGTGGGCTGCTCTCCACCGTCCGATCTCAACCGAGTCATCTTTACTGAAACTACTCAGAAAAGCCCTAACCCGCTTCAAGTCCCAGCTTGGGGGGCTACATGTCCACCACCGCCTCCTCCCCAAACAGCGGCGGAAGACTCTAATCCTCTCCTAACATCGACAGTCAAGGACGAGACTCACGGTGTCTCTTCCAATTCACCGGAAATCGAGTCTGCGCCGGAGCTGTTGAAGGCTCTTGTTGAATGTGCTCGACTGGCCGAGGCAGAACCTGAGAAAGCGATGAAATCGCTGGTTAAACTCAGGGAAACAGTAATGGAAGACGGAGATCCAACTGAAAGAGTAGCGTTTTACTTCATTGAAGCATTAAATTGCAGAGTTTCACTTGAAGCAGAGAAACGGTTAACTAGCTCCGAGACCACTAGCGAAGAATTTACTCTCTCTTATAAGGCCTTCAACGATGCCTGCCCTTACTCTAAATTTGCTCATTTGACGGCGAATCAAGCAATCCTCGAGGCTACGGAGGGAGCAAGCAAGATTCATATAGTTGATTTCGGAATCGTTCAAGGAGTTCAATGGGCTGCTCTTTTACAAGCTCTGGCTACTCGTTCAGCGGGAAAACCGGCAAGAATACGGATCTCTGGTATACCCGCTCCCGTTCTTGGTAAATCTCCTGAAGCTTCTCTCTTTGCTACTGGTAATAGGCTTAATGATTTTGCAAAGCTTCTGGATTTGAATTTCGAGTTTGAGCCGATTCTTACTCCGATTCAGGAGTTGAAGGAATTGAGTTTTCGAGTTGATCCCGACGAGGTATTAGCCGTGAATTTCATGCTCCAATTGTACAATTTATTGGATGAAACTTCTGTTGCTGTAGAAACTGCTCTAAGAATGGCTAAATCGTTGGACCCCAAAATTGTAACCCTAGGTGAATATGAAGCAAGTTTGAACAGGATTGGATACTTAAACCGTTTCAGAAATGCTCTGAGATATTACTCCGCCGTGTTTGAATCTCTTGAGCCTAACTTGACCAGGGATTCGCCAGAAAGACTCCAAATTGAGAAATTGTTACTCGGTCGGAGAATTGCTGGTGTTATTGGACCAGAGGAAGCAGGAACAAGAAGAGAACGGATTGAAGATAAAGAACAATGGAGGAATTTAATGGAAAATTGTGGTTTTGAATCAGTTCCTCTTAGCCATTATGCAATAAGTCAGGCTAAGATTCTTTTGTGGAACTATAATTACAGTTCATTGTACTCTCTGATGGAATCTGAATCAGCTGGGTTTCTTTCTCTAGCCTGGAATGAGGTGCCTTTGCTTACTGTTTCTTCGTGGCATTGATGATGATGCATTGGTTTTGATCGTCTCAGTTTCCACCTGGTAATTTTTCTCTGGTGTGGAATGGTTTTATGTCTATATACGCCATTGATGGGTGCTTCATGATCAGTCTTTTGCCTGGTTATAATTATGGTTTAGGAACCTTTTTAATTATCTTTCATTTGAGCTATTTAATCACCTGTTTGATAGTTTGAGTTTGTTTATGCTCTTCAGTTCTGCTTTTGTTTTTGTTGGGTTTTTGGTCTAGAATGACAAATTGTAAAAAAAGAAAGAAAAATCGACGAAAGGGGAATGAAATTGAAGGAGGCTAGAAAACCTGCTTCTCCCCTTTGATGGTCAATAGTTGTGTACATAAATTTGATCCTTGATAGTAATTTTTTACTTTGTTCTTCCAAACACGATTGAAAGATTAAGGATTTGTTTGCTCTTGCTAAGAGCAGATCGATAGTTAGTGTTTAAGTTAACATTTGATTGGTAATTGCTACATTGTGAAGCATGTTAAATGCATTTAACGAACAAGGACTTCCACAATGGTCCCGGATCAAACTGGTCCAGGACCATTATGATTGTAAAACGTTAGTAGTAACACTGATGTGTCGCAATCCCAAAGTTCCCGGACCAATGTGGTCCAGCCCCAAAATAGAATTTTTGTTGACGAACCGTGTTAGAAAGAACAAATTCAAGAATCAGCAACTTAATTAAATGGCATCAAACTTTTGTTACTGTCACTTTTCATACTTTGATTTGGAGGTAGTATGAATGATGTTCAAAATGTACTAGGTTTTGTTATTAGTGTGTGATATTGACTTTACTGAAAATTAGTATCCAACAGTAAATGGCGACCTCTGTGCATAAGCTTAGGCTTAGGTGTGATTGCATAAATGATCTAATAATAGGACTTTTTGTTATCTTGTTTAAATTTCCTTCATTTATTTATTTATTTATTTATTTATTATTATTATTATTATTATTATTATTATTATTATTTTTTTTTTTTTTTTTTTTTGCTTTGCTCAGCTATCATGTCCTTAAAACTATAAATCGAAAAGGACTTGAATTGTTAATGGGCCTTGGCTGCCATATATATATGTGACAATGGCAGGTCTTTGATGGATTAAAGGCTCTTTGCTGTTTTTATATATTGAGTATTTGATCTTCTGTTTTGTGTGTTGAGCTTTTGATATTTTATTTTTACATATTAAGCTTTTATCATTTTATAAATTTATACTTGGGAGTTTCAATATTTAACTTTGAATTATATTCAATTTTATGCATTGAGCTCTTGATTAAAGTCTCCAGTAAGGAGCTAACGAGGGTGAGCTCAGCTCTCTACTTGGGTTTGAATTCTATTGCCGCTATTCTTATACTTGAGCAATATGTTAGTTCTTTTATAAGTTCTTTTCTGGCCTTGAGACTTTTCTTGGTCTTTGGCTCGACATACCTTTTTTACTCCTAAATTTGTTTTTACCGGAAAAAAGAATAAGACTTCAGTTAGGATTTTTAAAATAAAAGATTAAAAATTCAATTGTGAAAGTTCACAAGATAGACCAACCCAAGGCTGCTTTTGTATCTTTATTGACTATGGGAATAAATGAATTTAGTGGTTGTCATTTTCAATCATCAATTCGCTTCCACTCTCTTATCTCGTTATCTCTTGAAGCACAGAGGTAGAGATCAATGTGAAATGTTATCTGATCATTATTTGACTTACGAGGAAGCAAAGGTCGAGAAAATCAGGCTCTTTCCAGCTCTCTTCATTCAATTTTTGACAATGTAAGCATGACGATGTTCTTCTTGGTCAGATTGATTTTGGCCATTCGGCTTCGTCTCTGGTTAAAGTTGGATAATTTTTTTAGGTAAAAGAATCTTTTTGGCTCTTGTTTTATTAACCAATAATCTTTTAGCCGATGTTATCTTAAAGTTGTCCATTTAGCTTTTATACTTTGTACGAAACTATATGGACAAACATATGCATGGTCCCTTCAACTTTAATTTTTAAGCCGCTTGGTTCCCTCAACTATTTTAAAGACCTATCTAATTCATTATCTAAAAGCTGAATACATATGTAGCCCTTTCAATTTTTATTTTTGAGCTGCTTGGCTCCCTCAACTATTTTAGCGACCTGTCTAACCCCTCATATATTTTAAAATGATATTTTTAGATATTTGAATGCTGATGTCTGTATTTCTTCCTCCTCTTGAGTTTAATTAATTACTGGAAAATTTTCACTTTTATAATAGTTTGTAATATTAATTAAATAGAAGATGGTTTCCAGCGTGTGTCTTATGTCTTTAGTGTCGGACGCGTGTAATGTATGGTACTCTGTCGTGTTTAGTTATGTTCACTCAAAGGTTTAAAAATACCATTTTAAAATAGATGAGGGGTTATATAGGTTGCTAAAATAGTTGAGGGAGCCAAACGGCTCAAAAATAAAAATTGAAGGGGCTACGTATGTATTTTATCTTTAAATGAGGTTTTCGATAGATCGCTAAAATAGTTGAGGGGGTCAAACGGCTCAAAAATTAAAATTGAAGGGGCCGCATATGTATTTGACCAAACTATATCTAACTAGATCCCAAGTGACAACAACTGGATGTATTAAAGTTAAAAGGTAAAAGAGTCAATTTTAGTCCAGTGGCCTATAGTTTTGTACAAGACATGGACTAGTTGAGTAATTTTGAAATGATGGACAAAAAAAAAAAAAATTGAATGACAGGATAGGGTTGAAAATGTCTTTTTCCTTTTTTTTTTTTTTTAAATAAATATCCCAAATGTAACGTTGTAGGACTGCATCCTTCTTGTATATATAATTTGTAGTCATTAAAATAAGAGGTCATACTAAACCCTTTTGACATTCTTATACTGTGATCTAGCTAGTTGGTCGTGTATAGGATAAACTATTGATGTTCTTTCCTAATTGAAGCCTGTGATGTCCTTGTTAAATTCAAGCAGTAAGTATAATATACTGGGCATGTCATATAGTTCAAGAACCAATTTAAACACAACAAATCATAGAAGAGGTACATTATAAATGACAAATGAGAGAGCTCAGATGGTGGTTAGACACATGATTCTCTTTCTGCAAAAACCCATTGCCATTTTACTATCAATTTCACATCACCTCTGGGTATGGGTATGGTATGCTTCAAGTAGAGTGTAACTTTGTTCCTTTTTTTCTTTAACAGATGTATAAGCGTAGTACCTTATTACATTTTTTTTAGAGGTAAATTTTTCTAGTCTCTTAAGTTTGTGTGTATCACACTAGCCAGTTACTTTATTTTCCAAAAAAAAAAAAAACCCACCAGTCCCGAATTTTAACAAAATCATCTATTTAGCCTTTACATCCACAATTATATAAGTTGATAGTTATGGGTGTGCATGATCGATTACTCAATCTAAATGAACTTAGTCAATTGGTTAGTTATATACTTGCTTTTGAAAAATCATTAACCATACATTAGTCCATTAAATTTGATTAACCAATAGTCGATGAATTAATTATTTTGATAAGCTAACATTTTATTTAGGTTTTTAACCATTAAGAAATATATAAAATTCGTTCGAATCATGTTTTATGATTTTTTACCTAAAATCTCAAATTAATAAAACATCACAACATAAGGTCTCAAATTAAACTTTCAAGCAGCAACATCATAAGTTAATAAAACATTGGATGAACCAAATTCAACATATTAAAAAAAAAATAATAAAGATAAATTTCATAATCAAATCCAAGATTAGTTAAAAGATAAAGATTCTCAAATCATAGAAATTGTTCTTCAAATCTTGATATTTCAATTGATTAACAAAATGTGCATATATAATTACAAAACTATCCACTTCACACCTATAAATTCTATATATATATATATATAAATTTTTTTTAACATATATTAAGCGGTCGGTTAACAGAGTCCAAATGGACTTTAAAAATGGAAACCAAAACCAAAAATAAAAAACCGAAAAATTTTAAACTAAAATCATTCGCTAATCCATTAGTTAACCTAATTTTTGGTTCAGTTTTAATGTGGTTTTGGTTTTTTGGTTTTTTTGTGCAACCCTATTGACAGTTGACTTTTTATACAAAATGACAAGTTATCATTTAGTCATTAAATATAACTTTTTAGGAAATTCTATATAAATAGCATAAAATATTTAGAAAAATAAAACATTAGCATTATAAAATTGCATAAATTAGTGTTTTTGCAATAATAAATTGTAACACCCATTTTTTTTTTTTTTTTTAATGAGAGAGAGAAACATGTTCCTTAAAATATGAGGAACATGTTAATGGATTTAAGTTACCATTTAATACAAAGAGGATGTTGATAAGTCAATTTTGTCACTTAAAATTAATATCTTAAGTGCATATTTATATTAAGCTTGTTTGATAATAATATTTAAAAATTTTAATTAAGTCAAAAAAATCACTTGTGTTTCAAAATATATGACTTAAAATTTTAAGTTTACACTTAGTTTACTAAAATAGGTTATTTATTTATTTATTTTAAGTTTTGTCAAACAATTTTATCATTCAATAGTTCAGTATTTATAATATCCAACACTTAAAATTCGATGTTTAATTTTTCAGCACTTAATATTTAGTCTTAACAAACACAACTTAAGTGAGGCACGTGATAATCGAGTGTAATCAAAAGTAGAAATTATAAGATAACCAAATTTTTTTCTAAAAAAAATTTAAAAGAATTTGATCAAGGGTAAATAAGTAAATTGTCCACAGATCCTATCTTTGAATAGGGTGTAGTATATGTCCCGAATTACTTTACCTCCCTGGATAGTAATTACAGGTGACGACTCCACATTAACTGCTGTGGCGCTGGAGTAGTCATAACCCCATCGTCCGCTTGCAAAGATATTTATGTATTTGACAATATATCAGGGTGATATAGCAGTTAAGCATTTTGTTTCCATTTTCTAGTTTGATTGGTTATTTTTCTAAACTAATCTTGATGCTAATGAGCTAATTAATATACATAATATAAAAAATTAGAGTTGTGTTGTGGAATGGGTTAATAATTGAGCTTATATATTCAAAAGCAAAGTGATGGTATTGTTGAACAGAAACGCCTTACTGCAAAGGAGTACTGTAACACATGTCACTACAACTTATTCTTAACTTAAATATGAACCGTATAATGTGAATTTCCTTCTCAGTTTTGTATCTTTTTAAGAAAATAATAATAATAACAATAATAATAATAAAAACTCTGAAAATTTTGGGGTTACTATCAATGTGGACTGTTGGGTGGTGGACCAGCACAGCAGCAGCCTAAGGAAGCTTTCTCCTTATTTTATTAAATTATTAATTGCTTGGCTTCCAGTAAGAGTAGGAAAAATTTTGGTAATAAATACGTCTACTATGCCCATTTAATTCTATGTTTGATGAGGTAGAGGTACTATTTTTTACTCTTACTTTGTGACATACTTGAACAGCAAACTAAACAATGCTTCCACTACTTTTTTAGATAGCCAATCATTCGGTAATTGAGTTGTTTCTCCCAAGTAAAAGTTTTATGCACATCGTCAATGACTAATCTAGGATAGAAAATTAGGGGCTACATTACAGAACGGACTTTTTTTTTTTTTAATAATTTCTGCGTAAACTAAATTCTCAAACTGTAGAATGATTGTGATTTGTTTAAATACTATTATTTGCGATGCTGAATGATTGGCAAGTTCGGTAGGAATCCTCAAACAAATCCGTTTTTTAGTCGAGGAAGACTCTGTTCTCTCCCAAATCACTGCAAGATAAAACGGGGTGAGACACCGGTTAATTTTTGGGTTAAACTCCAATGCTAAGTTAGTATTGCGAGTAAATGTTCAATTTTTGGCTCTATTAGCTAAGAATTATCGATTGTTTTACCTACTTATCTCTTTTATAAGGCTGGTATTGGAGTCCTTCATAGGCTCGAACTGTTACAGGTACTCCCACTAGAATCCTCCTATGAGACAGCAACTTGAGCCCCACATGGCATCTATTTGGGAGTTCAATCTAGGCACATTTTCTCTATAGAGGTTGTTTTCAGAAAGGACTCCGGTCTTCCTTCCTTCTAGAATGTATTGTCAACCCTAAGCCCAAGTAGCCAGTTTGACCTTATAATTCAATCTTACCACTTGATTTTACAGGATCTCTTGAAAGGACCCGCTTCCTTGGTACATCTGGTATCAGTAGGGCTAGATATAACACATTAACTTTCAAGATCCTGCACTTTAACCAATACTGTCAAATAACTTTATCTTTAATCCTTTCAAAATATTTTACTCAATATAGCGCATAAAACAATCTATGAAATAGTCATGTGATATTTCAAAATGCTAATTGTTAATGGATTGACGCAATTTCGGGTCAGCAATAATAAAAAATTATATGATATTATTTGCCTATATAATTATTCAAAAATTAATCAATTTATGAACCAAATATTAAATGATAGATTTATAACTCTATATAAGTTGCTAGTTTTTAAATCAAAATAGAATTCATCTACGTTAAGTTAAGTACAACAATCAAACTAAACCGAATGTTCAATATGAAACAGAGGTCGAAATAGTTATGGTTGAGGGTGGCAGATTCCAACTCTCACTTCTTCCATAAATCAACTTCATATCGCAAACGGAAGAATGGGTTCCATAGATTAAAGGATACAGATGGGGTTAGCAGTATTGGGTCATAAGCCTTGCAGCTCTATTCCAGTGATTTTATGAAGATATATTTTCTTCTAAGGGTTGTAATTTTAGTGATGTAACGGACATCAATGACCTAGTAATTTCTTAAGAGCATGCCAAATTGCTTGTTCAGCCGTATACAGAGGAGGAGATTAAAAGTTCTCTCTCTGCTATGCATCCAAACAAGGTGCCAGGAGCCTGTGGACTGAAACCAGGTTTTAATAAGAACTTTTAGGCTGAGATTGGTATGGAAGTCACAACCTTCTGTTTTAATTGTTTAAATTCTGGTTCCTTTCCGTATTGAATAAGACAAATATATTGTTGATTCAAAAGAAGCTTATCCCTGAGATTGGTTTTGATCTAAGACCCATGGCTTTATGTATTGTGCTTTTTAAAATCATGACCAAGGCGATTGCTAATCATTTGAAGTGTGTTTTAAGTTTTGTTATTTCTGAGACTCAGAGTGCCTTTATGCCTAATTGAACTGTTAAATAATGAGATGATAGCTTTTGAGATTGGTAATTATTTGAAGAGCAAGAAGAGTGATAGAGACGGATGGGCAGCTTTGAAAATTGACATGTCATAGGCATATGATAATGTTGAGTGGCCTTATTTGGAGGCGGTTCTTAATCAAATTAGATTTCCTCCCACTTTTGTTAATCTGATTGTGCAGTGGGCTAGTACAATTCATTATCAAATTCAGCATGTGAGGGTGATTTCTCTAGTTTCACATATTTGTCTATTTTATGTGCAGAGGGTTTATCGAGTATGATTAGCCGTGCCTAGACTGCTGGATTGTTACACAGTTGTCAGATATGCAAATTGGTGCCTTATATATCCCATTTATTCTTTGCGAATGATAGCTGTTTTTTCTTTAAGGTAGATAATGTGGAATGTCATTTGTTAAAGAATATTTTTCAATGTTATGAGGGGGTGTTTGGCCTCGTATTTGGTCCAAATGTTCTTCATCAGAGTTGTGCTAATACTGAGCAACACAAAATTAACCAAAGATCAAAGACACTAAGAGAGGCAGAGTTGCTATAGTGGAAAGAAAAAAAAAGAGATAGAGAAATAGAAGAGGTGAAGGCAGAGACGCACAGTGATGAATATGATTTGGGAAACCAAAGAAGGAAAAATTGATTTGGGAATTGGGGACTACTAGGCATGATTACAATTGAAAGAGTTTTGATTTGGGAAAAAAAGGGAGAAATTGATTTGGTAATTGGAGGCTAGGGTAGGTTAATTACAATTGAAAAAGAGGAAGAAGAAAAACGCAACATAGCTGCAAATTATATCTATTAATATTATATTAACGATTAATTATCGGTTCGGTTAAGTTTTTCTTTTGGTTTTTCAATAAAAACCAAAAACCAAACTGAAACCAAATTAACTGACTTATAAAAACCAAAACCAAACCAAACTTATTTTGGTTCGGTTCGGTTCAGGTTTTTAAATTCGAATTGGTTTGGTTTTTCGGTTTCGGTTTCGGTTTGCTCACTCCTAATACTCATGACGTTTTGGAAATCGATTTTGTTAGAAATTATTTAGGGATGCCTTCCTATGTGGGTCTGAATAAGGTTTATATTTTCCGTTTCTTAGTAGATCATTTGAGGTAGAAGATAAAAGGGTGGAGAGCAAAAAAATTATCCCAGGCGGGAAAAGCGGTTGTGATTAAATTAGTTGCTCAAGCTCTTCCTACTTATATCATGATTGTTTTTTTTTTTTTTTTTTTTTTCCTTTAATGTTGTGCTTGGTTATTGAAAAATTGTTGAATGATTTCTAGTAGGGTGGTGGAATTAAGTGGAAGGCTTGGGGGGGACTTTGTCAACGGAAGGATTGGAAGGTCTTAATTTTAGAAAATTTCATGAATTTAATTTGGCACTTTTGGGGAAGCAAGCATGGAAATTCATAACACATCCTGATTCTCTTGTTGCAAGGGTTTATCGAGCAAAGTATTTCCCTTCTACGGATTTTTTTGCGACAAGTTTTATTTCGAATATTTTGTTGGCAGTGCAACCTCTACTTGAACAAGGGGTGTGTTTTCGGGTTGGAAATGGCAGGATGATCAAGGTTTGGCAACATAAATGGTTTCCATTGGCACTGGTATCTCGTTGGTATTAGCAGCGCCATAGGAGTTTCGTGATGTGGTGATCACTGATTTGTTTGTTTGTTGATAATAGATTAAAGTGTTGGGATTTAGATGTGCTTCGTGATTTGTTCATAGAGGAGGATTTGTTGGAATGGTATGCGGTGAATCACAAAATTTTGGTGGCAAAAACACTAAAAATTCATCGCATCATCCTAGAGGTATCATGTATAATAATAAATGGATTGAACAAAAGAGAAGGGAATGATTTGAAATTAATACCTTTACCGTTTCCGCAAAAAGATAGTTCTACACCAATCTGATCCCACATGAAAAATGCTTTCTACTTGACCAAACACAATCTGTACCATTCAAAATTGAGACATGGATGTCAGGAAGCTCCAGTTCAAATTTTACAACGATCCGATAGTTGCAACGCCGGGAATTGATAAAAACGTAACTATTGTGCGACCTCCCTCTATAATTTCACACACACTAAGTCTATAGGTTCAAAAGACTATATTCTAGCACCAATAGGGCTAGAAAATTCAGCTAAGAGTGAATTGGAGAGGAGTTGGAGAGAGTTAGAGTTTTACTTTAATATATCCTTCTACATATTTAAATTAAAACCCTAATTCTAATATTTGATATAATAAGATTTTATTTTAACATTTAATGGCTTCGATGGTGCTATAACCCTCATCAAGTGTTAAGACTTTTCTTGATCTCCAAATGAACTGAAAAATCAAATGAGTAATAACTCTTTCTTACTTCATTTAGATGTGGCTACATACTTTTCAGTCTCACTTATCAAGTGATCGGTGATATCTTCTCCCAATTAATAGTGGAAATCCCTTCACTTTGCTCATGGGCCTCAGCATGATTCTTAGCATACCCTACCATACTTGGCACTCAGTTACGAGCTTGTTAGGTGTACATCAAAACATACAAGTTCTCATCTAGGAGCATAGCAATTTCAGGTCTAAGAATCCGAATATAAGCATCACATGAGGACCACTTATGACATTATATCATGTATGTTCTCGTGAGAGGATTGATCCGGTACATCTCTAACATGTAACTATTTCCTTGATTGACATCCTATGTCCTTGATCGATAAAACACCACCATCTCTCAAAGTACATACTAGCAATATATTATTATCGTTCCCACGATAATAAGACACTGGGGATATTTAATGTAATTTTTTATGTGCTCAAGGTTTTACTACCTAGATCATGCATCTAATAATCAAAAGAAAACACATACTTATAGATACTCTATTAAGTTAATTTACACAAGAGGAATATAAAAAAAATTAGATTAATGCCTTTTATTAATATTTGTACAAAATATCTGATACAATAACTTGGGACTAGATACACTAATAGGATTGCAAGATTATTGGCACAATTCCTTTCTAAATTAAATGTAGAATATACATTTTTTTGGGCTTTAGGAGCAAGGGTACATATACGGTTAAGTTAGCTTATTATTGGTTGATGTCACATTTTCCCTCTCCTTCATTAGTTGAGTAATAATACTATTGGAGATCGATTTGGTGACTCAGGGTTCCAACTAAGGTTATTTGAGTGCAATTCCTTCTATTTCTATTTTGAATATCTGTAGGTTAGAGATTGTTAATTTATGCCCTTGGTGTCAAGGACTGGTGGAGACAACATTTCATCATTGGTTGAATGTAGTTTCGCTAAGCAAGTTAGGGAGGCTTCTCCATGGGTGCTTTCCCCTGTATGGCAACAATTTTGCAGCTAGGTGAAGTGATTTCTTGAGCATTTTTAAGATCAAGGATGGTGGACTAGTGGAGGGGATTGTGTGGTATCTTTAGTATGCCCGAAATCAATTAGTTTGGCATGGTAAACATTTTAATCATCTGGACATTGTGATTAATGTTTCTTGATTAGTTCATGAATGGCAAAGTGCTCAAGCTCCATCAACAACTACTGTTGTTTCTAGTGTTCATCCCTCATAATGGTCTCCGGTATGGGTTGGATGGAAGTGTAATTTTGATACCTCTATTGATATGCAGAACAATGTTACAAGCTTTGGTTGTCTAGTTTGTGATGCGGCTAGGGCTTTCATTTCCGATTAGTGTTTGACTTTTTTTAGGTCAACTTGATCCGACTATTGCTGAAGCTATGTCTTGTCTCGGAGGTGCTAAGTAGGCTCAAGTCCTTCTCTTCTTCTATCATAATGGAGGGTGATTCTCAAATTGTTATTCAAGCATTGAGAAGGAGTACTATCAAAGATTGTTTAGCCTTGGGATTATTTTAGAGGATTGCAAGATTATAACATCTTCTTTTTCTAGTTGTAGTTTTTGTTTTGTTTGTCATAGTGGTATTAAGGTGGCATATGTGCTCGCCAATATGGGACTGAAATCTTTTACTCCTTCCATCTTTGTCAGTTTTCCCCCTTCTGGTATTGTGGACATTTTGTCATGTAATTGTGATTAATATAATTCATCACCAGTTTTTCAGTAAAAAAAAAAAAAAAATAACAACAAAGAATTCTAAAGCAACTCATTAATTTATTTATCAATGATTGAGAACTGATTAACTAAAAATTTGATTGGAATCAAAGAGATTTAATGTCCAAAAGTAAGCATAACAAAACTTAATTTAGAATAATGATTATAGAATATTGTGGTGTGTGGTGAGTGGAGAATGAAGTAGGGACAAAACTGAAGGGGGGTAGCAAGGTCTAAAGCACCTGTTGGCCGACGGCTTGCAAGGAGTTCCCTCCAACACTAGCCTTCTTGCTGAGTTTATCAGCTCCATAGCTATGCTATGGTGCATAGACAAACCCTACGTTGTCCTAACAAATTTTTTAATTCTACATAGCAAAACAGAGTCATTTTGATATCTAGAATTAAAAAAGGAAAAGAAATTAAGAAAAGAACAAAAGGAAACAGTAGAAATGCAATCAATGTACTGCTAATGTTCCTCGAGTAATAACTGATAAGTGAGGTTTCAAAACTTCTTTGCTATTCTCAACGTATATAATTAATATTGAAAATGTTTATTCAGCAATTAATTCCTAATAAAGATAAATTCTTATAATATATTCTTTGTTTTTTCTTTTATTATATCAATGCACACATATAAAAAAATAAAATTTTTTCATATTACAGAAATTTCTAATATTTTTAAAACTAAATTAAAAATCAAGCAATTATTTCTGTGCAAAACAAAGAATTCGATATAGGATACGATGATTGAACAAAGAACATACTCACATTATTAATTTTTTTCTTCTGCTCAGTCATATAATTCCTATACTATAATATATAATAATGTTAGGGGAGAAACTTTTTTAGGACTTGACCTATGGAACTTAACGTATTGATTTGGGTCATAATTGCTATTATTATAATGGATAGATCATTGTGACTCTTCACTAGCAATCTTTAAATTACAAATATCATCGATTTTATTGAATTCCAATGTTTCAATTACTCTAACTCTAAAAATTCTCAGTTGATATAGATTAGGTACTAAGAGCATCCATAATGGTAAAACCGTGTAAGAAGTTTTTGCTTTTTCTCTTTCATGACATTTCATCAAAATTAAAACGTAATACCTTTTAAATGTTTCACCTCCAATGAAGAAACTTCTTAAAGGGTCATCTAAAGGCTCCACATATTCCACAAAACAAAGTCATTTTGCTATCTAGAATTAAAAAAAAGGAAAAGAAATTAAGAAAAGAAGAAAAGAAAACACAGAAAGGCAATCAATGTACTGCTAATGTTTCTCGACTAATAACTGATAAGTGAGGTTTTCAAACTTCTTTGCTATTCTCAACGTAGATAATTAATATTGAAAATGTTTATTAAGCAATTAATTCCTAATAAGGATAAATGCTTATAATATATTCTTTTCTTTTTATCTTTTAACTAGCTTTGACCCCGTATGTTACGTGGTTTAATACTTTATTATACCAATGCACACATATAAAAAAATAAAATTTTTTCATAGTGCAGAAATTTCTAATATTTTCAAAACTAAATTAAAAATCAAGCAATTATTTTTGTACAAAACAAAGAATTCAACATAGGACACGATGATCGAACAAAGAACATACACACATTATTGATTTTTTTTCTGCTCAGTCACATAATTCATATATTACAATATCTAATAATGTTAGGGGATAAACTTTTTTGGGACTTAACCCATCCGATTTGTTCATTTGGTACTTAACGTATTGATTTGGGTCATAATCGCTATTATTGTAATGGATAGATCATTGTGACTTTTCACTAGTATTCTTTAAATTACAAATATCATCTATTTTATTGAATTCCAATGTTTCAATTACGTTAAATCTAAATGTTCTCAGTAGATATAGATTAGGTACTAAGAGCATCCAAAATGGTAAAATCGTGTAAGGAACTTTTCCTTTTTCTCTTTCATGACATTTCATCAAAATTAATACATAACACACTTTAAATATTTCATCTCCAATGAAGAAGCCTCTTAAAGGGTCATCTAAAGGCCCCACATATTCTACATCACATTTTATTTTATTTATATATATTAATTTTTTTATTAAAAAAAATCAAAAGCAGACCCAAAAGGGGTTTTTCAGGGGTTTTCCTTTGAAAAAACCTTTTTTTTTTTTATTGAAAAACTCTTGTCACTTATCCAATGGGCATAATAAGGGGGTTTTTCACTTTTGTCTTCACAAAAATCCCTCTCAAACACATTGGAGATGCCCTAAAGAAACCAAATTAATAGAGCATGTGTCAAATAGGCAAATTTTGGATATATCATACACCAAAAAGGGCCTTTTATCAATAATGTTGGCATAAAATAATTTCTTGTTTCTCACCGTTAGCTAAAATATAACCGAAATTAGTCAATATCAATATATTTATTTATTGTTTATAACGAAATTGTATTCCTATATCAAAACCTTGATATGATGTGATATTAATAAAAATATCTATTTTCAATTAATTTTGTTTTAGTTTTTAAATAACTATATATAAAAATATAATCAGTATAATAACAGAAAATTAAAAATTTTATTACTACTCTTAAATTAAAATGTATTTTTCTTATAGAAAATGGATATCTTGTTTTTATCTTATTTATCTAAAAAAGATTAAAAAATAATATAATAAAAAATTTATAAGCATATTAAAAAGATAAATAATAATGAGACATAAGTATTTATTCATAATTACTATACAAAACATTAAATTAAAAGTGAACTGGCTTTTTTTTTTTCTTTAAAGGTAAAGTTTTATTCATGTACTTGTATTTAGTTGTTGAGAGTGGTTCCGTATTGAATTTAGAGTCTTCCTAAATTATGTTGACCTTCTGCTTTTTGTTTCTAATATTACCTAAGCTTAAACAAGTACAGAGTGGTTAATGTACAAGATAATTGAATTAAAACTTTTAATAGTCCAACATTTTAAACTAAATCTATTTACTCTAAAATTAAAATTAATATTTCCCCATTTTCACTCTTTCCCTCTCTTTATTGTGTTTCGATTATTTTTCTATTGTTAACGTATGGTTTTCTATGATAATGAGACCACCATGATTGGGTTTGTCCTTTCCAATAGTTTATTATTCAATGCTTGATTGGCTCAATTAGTGTGTTCTTATGAATTGATTTAATTAATGTGGGTTATGATATTGAAAATGAAATATGTTAATGAGATTGTTATTGATTGATCCAAATTTGCAGTTTGGTTGCTAATTGGTATTTGTTTATATGTTTTCATTAATTGATTTGGGCTATTATATTGAAAATAAGATGCTAATGGAAAAGTTGAACATGGATCTGTATGTAAGCATTTCATGTTTGGTTGTTAAGGTTGGTCTCTCATTTATATTTAGATCTATTTTTTATGCAATGGGAACTAACTCTATCTTTTGTAATTTATTTTCGAATTCTAATATGAATCTACTGCTAAGGCAACTTGCCTCTTTTCTTCGGCTTAAAGACGAAAGAAGGAAAAATATATAAAGAATGGTAAGAATATTTTATAGTAAGAATGTTACATTAATACCTATAATTTGTATTGCATATTGATTTGTCTGTTAACTTATTTTGGTTTGGTTTGGTTTGCCACTATGCATTGTTTTGCGTAAGGTTTCTTAGTCTATTTTCATGTTTTCTCATTCCCTTTATAACTTCAGTTGCTGAAAGATCTTAATGTTTTTGGATGATGTAATATTATATATTGTGTACATTTATTCTTATGATTAAAAAGATCTAAAGTAATTTTTCTATAGTTTTAATTTTGACATCAGAAATAGGGAGCATGGATTTATAATTGAAAATCTATGGTGTATTTGAAATTGTTTGTTTTATGTAGAAAAGAGGTGGAATGGAATGTGCAGTAGAGACTTAATAGAGGTTGGTAAAAGTTATGGATTCAACTTGAGAAGCTTCTCATCAAAGGTATGTAAGCAATACGACTGCCACACTATTCTGCTTTGATTTATCTTTCTTGAGGGTAGAGTACTTAACATCATTCTCTTATCTTTATGGTTGTGTTTCATATGGTTCTTTATTGCCTTTGACGTGTTCTCTATTTTCTTTTCTTACGAAAGTTCAAAACATCAGCATGTAGAAGATGTATATATATGTTTCTTTCTTGATTTTCTTTGAATTAGTTTCTAACATGTATCTTACTTCTAATCAAATATCAATGGCAATCAAAATGTATCCAAATATTACTAAATCATTGCAGCGAACCTTAAGCATACTTAAAAAATCTGCCTATGATGTACTGTGATTAAATTCAGTGATGTACTTGGTAGTGGTTTAGGATTAATGAGTCTTAATTCGAAATTGAAATGCAAGTATTGACTTCTTATAATTCAGGTTTTCAGAGATTGCAGCAGCGTAGCACAATTTGTTTCAAGAAAGGACCAAGCAGTGCCTTTTGGTTTCTCACATACATAAAATGTGATCATAAATCTTAAAAAGTTAAAATGCACAAGTTCAAGTCCTTGTGATTGACCTAAAAAGTGTCCAAGGAGCCTCCAATTGATTAATTACAAAGACAAAAATGTATATGGTGGTACCCATAGAAATGAACATCAAAGACATGAAAAGAATTAGATCCTTTTCAACGGTTTGAAAAATTTTATATGAAGTAGGAAACATAATGGAAAATGCATATATATTATATTTAATGGTTGGAGGATAAAGTAGTGAACTGCTTTGTGTTTCATGGTCTGTGAAATTGTTTATATAGATTGGTTTCTTTTATTTGCTTTATCGTTCAAATTTTTGACCTCCTATTTTCTTTGCTCTAACTTTGTATTAGGTAATTTTTTTATTCCTTTCATATCGGTCCCTTCTAAAGTTGCATTAGTTGTTCTTTGATTTAATGTCGCCTATCCGTATCCGTGCCCATGTATGTTTCCAGTATTAATTGATGGCTTTGTTATTTTAGTTTGCATATGTATATAATGTAGAATTTGAAGAAATTATTGCATTTTGATGGATACTTAATTGCTCTTAACTCTACACATTTTACAGGATCTAATAAGGCAAGTGCAAATTGACAAGTTTGTGGTGCAAAATTCCAATGGAACAATGAATGGGGATGGTGTAGACAAAAGGTGTTTGAGTACCTGATTCAGTACTTTGTAAAAGCATTTTGCATGTTTATAAGGCAGGTTCTTTAGTGGAAAAGAGCCCTCTTTACCAGGTTTATGTCATATTGATGCCACGAGCTATTCATATGTGTCATTTATGGTTCTTAGAGGTTAATTGATTGTTTTCTTATTTTATTTGTTTTGCAACACATAGCGAACCTTGCTAAGAACAAGGCCTTTGTTTTGCCTATACCAACATTCAATGTTATCAATGGAGGCTCTCATGCTGGCAATAAACTAACAATGCAGGTAATCACAGTGTAAAAATGGTTACAAGACATGAGACATTATCCAATGGTTAGAATGGTTATTTTTTCTTTTTTGATTCATCTCAACATCTCTTTACTATAGGAATTTTTGATACTCCATGTTGGGGCATTATCTTTCAAGGAAGCCATGTAGATGGGTGTGGAAGTTTATCATAACCTCAAGGTGATTTTTTTCTTTCTTTCTTTCTATACTAATTGTGTCATTTTTTTGATTGGATCCACTATTGTGTGTTAGTTTGAATGTTTTTTCACTGTAAGCGCCGGGCTTTCCCAACCTCTATGATAAGAATTCTTGTATTACTTATGGAACGGACAGACTCGAATCGGACTTGGAAATGACATAATGTTGCCTGGAGTTCCTTAAACATCCTGAAAATCAAGCTATCCGCTATCCGAAATCCCCGAAAAGGTCTCCCGAGTGGTTTCTATGGTTTAGGGTGTGCGTCCGATTTTTGAAATTTTGCCCCGGCACTTGTTAGAGCCGCATGGCTCTAGCTTTTAAGCTAGAGCCTGGCGTCTCTAGACTAGAGCCGTAAGGCTCTAGTGGGTGAACCAAGTTACTTTGTAAAGCAGAGCAACTTGGCTCGGCAAAAGGGATATGTGGGCAAAATCAGAAAGTCAGGCGGCCATTTAATGTTCGAAATGATATGTGAGAGGAGAGTATAAAAAGAAAAAAATCAAATCAAGACAAAAAGGGGAGACTTTTGCAATCTTAGGCAGAAACCACTTTCCAAAGAAACAGAGAGACAAAAAGAAACAAAGAAGAAAGGAAAAAGGAGACCGAGGCACAGGAGAAAGCAAAGTGACCCCAAAAACACAAGGCTAAGACTTAAAATCAATCTAAAAACATTAAACACAAGTTGCCTAACCTTTACTCATCAATTGGGGATTGTTCTGGATTGATTTCAGATTATTTCTGATTGTTACAGTTTTCGACCGGTTGAGCTTCCAGGACAAATTCCAAGCTTTCAATCTATTTCTTGACATTCAATGCATCAAAACAACATCAAGGTAAACTCTGAGAGGCCTTAAAACTGTTTGCATTGTCTTTTCTGTGCGTTTTCTTCGTTTTTGTAACTTTTGAAAACTGGATTGCCCAAACAGAGCCGGGTGGGGATCTGGTACCCAGAGCCGCTCGGTTCTGTTCTGTAGGGACAGATTTCCGATTTGTCCCGATCGGCCGAAAACAGTCCGTTTTCCATTTTGTGCATTCTGTTGTGATCATTTTCGGCCCAAATTCATCCGTATGTTATAAAATTTTGGTTTTTGGATTTCCGTACGTATGATATTAGGGTTTTCGATTTTTCCGGGGTTTTATTTTCTGAGTTTCGGGGTTATTTTATCCAAATCGGATATGTAGTTCAACATTAGCGGACCCTCGAACCCTATAAAATCCCCGGAAAATATTGAAAATGAGCAAAATGGTATTTTCACAATTGTTTTTTGGTGTGTTTATTGCATTTTGGACCCTAGGTAGATGTTGAATTTAGGAACCCGCACGAATGGAACCCTGGATTCCGGGATAACAGACCCACTAAAAATGGAAATTTGGATGTAACTGAGTCAAATGTTTTCCAAAAATTGATTTTCCAGCATAAAAATTACAAGGCGTTTCAAAACCGTTTTCCAGGTCTAACCGGTCCGACCGGTCGATTCGACCCGGTTATCTCCTAAGTGCATGCCCCCGTTCCGACCGGTCGGGTCGACCCAGTTATCCCCTAAGTGCATGCCCTTGTTTCCTAAATTTCCAATTCTGTCCTATTTGAGTCCTATCTGTGTGTGCAATATAAATTGTGCTAACAGTCTATTTTGCAGCTTTTAGTTTTATTTTTATTTTCGCTGTAATTAATAGATTTCGTGTATTTTAGGCGGTTGTAATTTTTAGATTCTCGTGTACGTAGGCGATTGCAAAGTGAGGATGAGAGTTTTCCATTTTTATTCGATTGGGTTGTATAATCGGCCTCTACTATTTTCTTGTATATTTTGGATGTATGCTTTATTTTTCTGCAATTTATTTTTTGCATTTTACTTTAGCATCGGCTGAAATAAATAAACACAAATTGGGGTTAGAGAAAGATAATAAAGCAAATTAAATATGGTAACATAAACTGTAAAGTGAAAGCAAGCTAGAGGTTAAAGTAAGTCACTTGCCCGAACCCTAAATCTCTGGATTAGGTACAGTAGTCTGCCCTCGGTAGGGAGCTGTACTGGAATTCCCGGATTAGCTGATCCGGGTGGTGACTCTGTCACTGATCTCGGGATTTAAGTTTCGAGGTCTTTAAGTTAAAACGGGAAAATTTTTTCTACAAAAGGAATTTCCAAATCAAATCCATGATTTTCCTAACTCAAGATAAACAAAACCCTTTTTCCAAAATCAAAACGAACCAAAACGTTTTCCCCGGTTCGCTTCGCCACGTCCATTTTTCCTTTCTTTGTAAAAAGGTCATCCGCTCATAGTGGCGACTCTGCTGGGGAGAATGGTTTCTTAAAAAGTTTTCGTAAAAACTTAAGGAACTTAGGCAACTACCCAAATATAACCTTGCTTGCAGTCACTTCACTAGTTCATATTACCATATTTGTTTGCACCTTGCATATCAGGACATTTTCTTCTTCTCAATCCCTCCAACGTGCTGATCAACCCCGGTTTACCCAAGAAGGTGGACTACCTCTTCCGCCAGGATTGGAGACACCCGACGGGGTAAACCACTCATAGCACCACATGACCTTACATCGCGTTCTACAGTGGGGAAGTGTATATTCACTATGGGAACCTGTACAACCCTTGGTTTTGACTTTGACCCACATGTAATGGCTTAGCAATCGCCCCTAGGATTACCAAAACTTAAATTTAAATTGAACATTGAGCGTGCACCTTTGGTATCCCCTGTTGATGCCAAAGAGACCCAATTCCTAGGAAGAATGCCTGACCAATCGAAAGGAGGCATAAGGTTGGAAGGGAGCGCATATTTTTGCTTGTGCTAATGTTTGTTTTATGGTGTTTTCTATTTGACTTTTCATGAAGCATCCAACATGCATAGCATTGATGTGCCATTCTAATCACATCTTTATGCAGCCATTTTCAAACATCGACATATGCGTGACGCTAATCACATTTTCGTGCTACCATGACATTTTATTCGTGTGCCATTTACATCTCGTGTGCGACATTCCCACGAAGCGTACATGACATCCTTCAGTGTGTCATGCATTTTAACCACATTTTTGTGCAGCCACTTGCATTTTCGTGTGACATACACATTCACATCATTTCATCTCACCTAACAAAGGATGATTCCAAGTGTGCCCTTCACGATCATTTCATTTCATAACATATCGGGTACCCCGAAACTACCTGTATTCCCCCTAGGGGTGAGCATGGACCGATTCGGTTCAAAAACTGAACCGAACCGAAAAACCGATCCAAAAAACATTGTATTTTATAAAACAATCCGATCCAAACTAAATTTTGGTTCGGTTCAGTCCAAACCGAACTATTTTGGTTCGGTTCGGTTTGGACTAGCTTGAACCAAAAACATCAACTTTAAAAAAAAAATAAATTTTTTTTTTTATATAAGTAGTTTGTTTAAAAAAAAAAAAAGAAATACAAAAAAATTAACTTAAAAAAATAGTAATACTAAATAATACTATTACATCACAATAAAATACTAAAATTCTTTTCCTTTTTTTTTTTTTCAACTCTCAAGTTTTAACAACTATAAATTAGCATAAAAAAATCACAATATAAAACTATAAAAGAATATAATGTCTAAAATTCTCTACAATTAGTATATATTAATTTTATAATTAATTTTAATATTTTACCAATTATTCAGTTTTTCGGTTTTGAACCGAACCGAACCGAACTGAACCGAAGTCCAAACTTCTTCATAACTTAAAACCAAACCAAACCAAACTATGAAATGGATTGGTTTGGTTCGGTTCGGTTTGGTTTGGATTTTCGGTTTTTGGACATTGGTTTGGTTTTGCTCACCCCTAATTCTGCTCGTGCACCGGATTGCACTCGGCCGTTTCACAAATATCATATCATTCAATAGAAGACCACAACAGTCCTGGATCTATTTCTGTGTGGCAGTCCACACGATGTCATCACATGGCATCATATACATCCATCATAGGTGTCCCGGTGATGCCGAAATCCCATTTGTGCATTATGGTTCACATCGGACCATTTCATGACATTGTGAAATCATTCGAGGTGCTCCCTGAGTACCAGATTAGTACACATATAGGGGCATTCCATAACATTATCAAAAATCATGCACGGTGTTCCACGAACGCCGAACCTCTGTCCGTGTCTCGAGTCACACTCGACTTTCCTGTAACATCACTTCATATCACTTCACCTCAAAAGCATCAAAACTCTATCTTTGGGACGGTCCCTATGTAACCATTTCACTTCATGACAACGACCTACAAAGCATTGAAACTCCACCCGTGTGCCTGTACACACGCAGCCATCTCACGACAATTCATTAGGTGCCCCAAAGGCGTCGAACCTCTGTCCATGCAATGGCTCACACGAGACATTTTTGCATCATTTTACATAGCATTGGGCACTCTTGGGACATCCCAAACAATGGAAATTCAAGCATGCAAAGCTCATCCTCATTTTCATTTCCATTCATGAAGCATCATTCAAGCATCATTCTCCATGACACCACGTCATTCATCTACCATCCCTAACTCTTCACTTATGATATAGGACCATACACATGTGAGACTAGAAAAGGCTAAAGTTCCATAAAGACAGTTCACAGCTGGATCGACCAAGGACAAGGTCTTAGGCTTTGAGGACTGTTGGGGAACAGAGAGCAGTAGAAATTGAAAGTGATTCTGATTCCGGGGAGGAAGTGAAAATGGCTAATCAAACACTAAGTCTTGCTGATGCCCTGAAGGATTTCCTGAGGTCCCAGGATTTTCGTGACATGATGAAAGAAGAGATTCGGGCTATTGTAAGGGAAACTGGGGAAACCGGCACTAGTAGACCCAGAAAAGAAAAGGTAGATGAATCTTCTCAGTATGGGGCTGATGTCTCAGCCAGTGTGGAGAAGCTGCAAGAGATGGAAGCAGCCATGGAAAGGAAAATAAAGGCCAAGTACTTTGAACTTGATAAAGTAGTGGCTGAACTGAAGAAAGGGGCCAACATCAGCCTGGGCTCCAAGAGAGGGGTGAATGTAGATGCAAATATCAACAAGGGCATTGAGACCTTCCCCATTGGGTTTCAAGTGCCTAAAATCCCTTCCTACAAGGGGATTGGCTCCCCAGAAGCCTATGTTAATCTGTATGCTCAGATAATGCTGACCGTGGGCGCCACTAAACAGCAGCTGGTTAACTTCTTCCCAACCACACTAGAAGGGGGAGCCCTGAATTGGTACAACTCTTTGTCTGAAGATGTGCAATCTGATTGGGAAGCCTTATCAGCATCTTTCATCAAATACTACAGCTTCAATACTAAGATCCAGGTGAAGTTACATGACCTGGAGAGGGTTAAGCAGAAGCCTAATGAATCCTTTGATGCATACTATTAGAGATGGATGAACAAAATGATTCTGCTGAAGAACTGCCCCGATAAGGATGAACTGATTCAAAAGTTGATTGATGGGAGTAGGGACATCTTCCGAAACAACATGAAGTTCCACTCTTTCAGTGAGCTCAGCGAGGTATATAGCATGGCTATGAAAATTGAGAGAGATGAAGAAGAAAGGGCAGTAAACCAGAGGGGCAGTAGAGGCTCCGGGTACAGTTCAGGGTATCGGTCAGCTACTATGACTGGGTCAAGCAGTGGGTCTGGGTTTGGGTTTGCCAAGAAAGTAGGGGTTGCCGTTGTGTCTTAGCAGCTGGGAAACCAAGGCAGAAATTCAGAAGGCCAAGGCATATCACCCTGGGCCTTCTCTTTGGCTAAGATCTTCGCCTAGTGCAGAAATGGTGGTCTGTTGAACTCTCTCAAGCCATTTAAGAAGCCAACAGAGGAAGATAAGGATAATTTCTACACCTACCATGTTATGATGGGACATAGAACTAATAACTGTCACAGGCTGAAGGAGGCCATATAGAAGTTAATCGATGAAGGGAAGTTGCAGGAGCTTGCCAAGCCCAGTACTAAGACTAACCCTTTGCCAGCATTTGAAAGGCAGGTTTATATGGTGCAGTTGGGCCTGCCAGACAACTTCATTTTTGCATAAGTCCTGCAGGTAAATCCCACCATACAGCCTGTAGTGGCTAGTAGAGCTGGGGCAAAGTTTGATTGTGAGAAGTCAACAGAGCAGAAGGAACTAAAACTTGTAAGTCTAGATGATCTGGATTCGTAAGATGAATACGAAGAATATGGCTATAATGAGACATTCAAGCCACCAGTTGTGGAGACAAAAGTTTCTGAAGTCCAGAATGTAACCAGGAGTGGTTGAGTCTATCAGCCAATGGTTCAATAGAGTGACAAGGCTCCAGTGACCAGGTCGGGTAGTATGTCAGCACCTAAGGAGATGGAAAAAGAGAACCTGGTTATTTCACAATTGAAGAAGACCCTAGCACAGGCTAGTCTATGGCATTTGTTACTCACTTCCAAAGAACATAGGGCAGCACTGGCATCTCCAAAGGCCATGTGTTGCTTACTGGACAAGATTCATATAGGGTCCCTTGAGATTCTATTTTCTGAAAAAGATTTGCCACACATAGGAAGGGATCACAAAAAAGCCCTTTATGTCATAGTCAACCTCCTGGACAGAGTTATACCATGCGCGATGGTGGACAATGGATCTGCCCTGAATATATGTCCACTAAAGATGTTACTATTCCTGGGTCTGAGTGAAGACAGTCTGAAAAAGTCGTCCACTGTGATTATGTTGGTGTGCCTTAGTTCTTAGGGCATTGGATTCTTATATTTTGTATTATACATTAAGATTCATTGTATGAATACATTATTTGTGTCACATTAATAAAGGCAATTAATCTATTTCATTGATATCTTGTGCTATAATATGAGTAGAGTATCCATTGATTGATAACCATAAAACCTATCCCAGGTCTGTTCTAATGGTGGGAACGAATAGAACCACAGACTTGTATATTCGATGACTGTATGGCAGTTCTTAACTAGCCATAGTACTTGTATAGTCAGTCACGAATATAGGTATATGTCGTTGACATGGGACTGGATCGATTCGCACAAGAAAGCCATATGGTTGTCACGGCATAGGTCTTTCTTGAGTAGGTCTCTTTTGTCCTCAGACCAGATTTCATTATAATATCAATATGGAATCTGGTTCACTTTGACATACACCTAACAGGTCTGTCAAAGGATGCTAAATACGTGTATGATTGGGTGGATCGTTGAACATGTTGATATTGATGATGAAGTGACGGAATTGCCACTCGGGTAACACCGAGATGATATCATTGGCCACTTGATGAGTGGCACTGATAAGTGTGTGGCCATACCTAAGTAAGTCGATGCTTATTTTATTAATCAGTCAACTTAAGATCAAGAAATATAATAAACAATAGAAGAGGATGACGGATACCATGCCTCTTGTTTATTCATATCGATATCATTAGGCAAAGGACACAATGAGATTCCTACCGGGTGAGTGTCTTCGAAAGACTGCTGCATCTCTGTCTTAATTGGGAGTTATAATGGTTTGCTATAACCCACTTATAGTCTGTGGGCCTTTGGCCTACTGCCAACATAAAGACAGACCCATAGGATCATGCACATAGATCAACTGAGTCGGAACTTATAGAAATTGTACATGTAATGTACATTGGAAGGAATGTGTTCATTAATTAATTGACATTAAGTGTCAAGGATATTAATTAACATTGGATTGAATTTAATTTAATTAATAAGTTTTTATAATGTAATTAATTAATTTATCAATTAATTGAATTACATAAAGTAAAAAATTATTTATATAATTTTCCTAAGTAGGAAAATTAAATACATGTATTGTATTTACTTAAGTGTGATTTAATTTTCTTTAGGGGGAATTAAATTTAGCCAAATGGAATTAAATTACATAGTATATACTTTTTAATTAAAGTTTATTTATGTAATTATAATCTTAGTAGTTTTGGGTTTAATTAACCTAATTAAAACCCATTAGACAAGGTGTCTATATAAGGGCACACTTAAGCAATAAAACCCTAATTCAACCCTAATTAATTGCTTGAAATTTCAGCCACTAAGAGCAGCCTCAAAACAGCCGAAAATCCTAGCATTAATCCTCCATTCCTTCGCGTCTTCAGCTAGCACCAGTTCCCTCTCAATAGTTGGTTGTGCACCGGACTTTGGAGATCGCAGTTTCAAGAAACGATTTTGCAGCAGTCTCTAGAAGAGACAAATCCGGTGAGTTAATCTCTCTTGATTCAAATTGGTTTTATTCTAATCAATGGTAATTAGACACAATAGATGGATTCTAGGAAATTTTAAACGGTGTATGTTCCACTTCGCCACGTTATTTTTCCAATGACAAATCCCAACAGATTAAGGCTTATGATGATTCAAAGAGGACCGTGATTGGGGCTTTTGAAGCTAAAGTGGAAGTGGGACCGGTCAGGTTGACGGTCACCTTTACTGTGATTGACATTCCAGTCACCTTCTCCTTGCTATTAGGGAGGCCATGGTTCCACCAGTTGTGGGGTGTCCCTTCAACCTTGCACCAGAAGATCAAGTTTTTAGTAGGCAGTGGGGCTGTGATAGTCGAGGCAGATCTCAGTCCGTGATTGCTGCTGTTAGTAACGAGACCATACCATTCGGTGGATTCCAAGTCACCATGGTTAGTGAAGAGGAAACTACAGAGGCTCCGATGGTTATCTATGAGAACTATATGCCAGAATGGTTGTCTAAATACCTTTGCAAGCGTGACTTTTTTCCGGGTATGGGACTCGGTGCCAATCTACAGGGGGTGTCTGAATTTAATATTGATTATGGAAAGCCAAGGCAATTTGGTTTTGGCTACACAGTAGAGGCATCTAAGAAGAAGGATCTGAAAGGAGGAAAGAATGGCAAGCCCATGATGAAGCAATTCATTAAGGTCGGTGAACAACTGTACAAGAGGCAAGCTGAACCATTAAAGGTCCGGAGCATCGAACTCCCAGGCTTCGAGATATTTTCTGATGTTATGGACTTTGAAAAGAGCTAGGACGAACTAGTTACACCAGTGATAGTGGAGGAAGCAGTTGTTAAGCCTGTCATCCCCCAGGAGAAACCATCTGAAGTAATGGTAGAAGCAGGGGAAGTGGCCAAGGAGAAAGTTGAAGAAAAAGTCTGTGATGAATCTGTGAAAGCAATTTCGGAGGCACTGGCTGCTGCCTTAGGCAATGCATTTGAAAAATCTGGGGAAGGATCCACTAAGGAGCTGATGACCAGGCAAGCCTAGATTTTGTGGTTGGCGAGATAGTAGGTATCATAATGAAAGCCAAGGCATAGGTGGCTGAGATTGAGGAGACTGCTCTTCCTGCTAAATAGGAGTCTAAAGTTGCTGCTGACTTGGACAACATCTTGGAGCTGAGCAAGGATGCTGAAGGAGTTCAAGGGCCTTCGCCTGTGGAGGATGAAAATCATTTTTTGTATCTGTTTCTTCTCTTTTTGATGTGAACTATTTACTTTTTAACAAGTTTAATGCAATGAAATCCCAATTTGCTTACTTGTGTGATGTTTATCCTGATAATTCTGTGCTTACATTTGAATCACCATCAAGCATATTTAGCATTCATGACATTGCATTGCATGAAATTAACATAAGTACAGATGAAAATCCCAAAATGGTATTCATTTTACAAGAACTAAAATCAGAAGAAGAGAGAGAATTGATAAGAGTACTACAAAAACATGTTAAGGCCTTCGCTTGGTCATACGAAGACATGCCAGGGGTCGACACATAAATTGCAGTTCACAAAATTCTGATAGATCCCAGATTCAGGCTAGTAAAGCAGAAATTGAGATGGCTTTGACCAGAGTGGGCTACGTTAGTGAAGGAAGAGGTGGCTAAGTAGATTAAAGCCAAGTTCCTCGAGGTGGTAGAATACACAGAATGGTTAGCCAACATTATGCTAGTGCCTAAGAAAGACGGAACGGTCAGAGTGAGTGTTGAGTATAGGGACTTGAACAAAGCCTACCCAAAAGATAATTTCCCCTTGCCTCACATTGATGTTTTGATAGACAGCACAGTCAAGGCAGCAATGTACTCTTTTACGGATGGATTTTTGGGAAATAACCAGATCTTGATGGACATGATCGACAAGGTGAAAACAACCTTCATTACAGAGTGGGGCACCTTCTGCTACAGGGTAATGCCCTTCAAGTTGAAAAATGCTGAGGGCTAGCATAATGTTGCTGCATGACATGATTCATAAAGAAGTGGAGGTGTATGTCGATGATATGCTTGTTAAATCAATGACCGGGAAGAGCACCCTGCTATCCTGGATAGATTTCTTACATGCATCGGGGAATACAACCCGAGTCTCAACCTTAAGAAGTGCATATTTGGGGTTACATCAGGTAAGCTGCTGGGACACGTGGTCAGTCAAAGGGGAATAGAGATGGATCCAGACAAAATCAAAGCCATCCGAGATATGCCAGCTCCTAAGACAGAAAAGGAGGTCCGATCATTCTTAGGTTCATTGCAATATGTCAGCCGTTTTATAGCATGGTTAATCTCAACGTGTGAGCCGATTTTCAAGCTGCTAAGGAAAGATCAGCCGATTGTATGGGATGACAGGTGTCAATTAACTTTCAACAAGATCAAGGATTACCTGGTAAATCCACCGTCCTGAGCCCACCAACTCCAGGAAAGCCTTTGATTTTATACTTCGCTGTCAAAGATTCCTCCATAGGAGCAATGCTTGCACAGGAGCAGGATGGTAGGAAGGAGTACCCCATTTATTATCTCAACAAGAAACTGCTAGAATATGAAACCAAGTACACATTGGTAGAGAAGACATGTGTAGCAATGATCTGGTTGACTAAGAAGTTACGTCACTACTTTCAGTCATACAAGGTACAAGCCGTGGCTAAAGTTGATCCAATGAAATATCTGTATGAAGCACCAGTGTTGGTTGGGAAATTATCTAGATGGCTACTTCTCCTGTTAGAGTTCAACATTGAGTACATCACTAGGAAGACCATCAAAGGGCGAGCTGTGGCAGAATTCCTAGCAAATCAGCCACTAGAATCAGATTGTGTGGAAAATCTAGAGTTCCCAGATGAACAGTTGGATGTAGTGGAAGTGAGGAGATGGGTTATGTGCTTCAACGGTGCTGTAAATAGAAAGGGTGCTGGAATCGGGGTATTCATTGCAACACCAGATGGCGAGATTATTCTGCTGTCAAAAAGATTAGACTTCCCTATAACCAACAATGGGGCAGAGTATGAAGCATGCTTGTTTGCAATGAAAGCCCTCCTGACACTAGGGGCAGACAATGTCTTGATTGTTGGAGACTCACTCTTGGTGATTAGGCAAGCACAAGGTGACTGGGATTTGAGAGAAGAAGCCTTACGGCCCTATTTAGAACTGCTGTAGTATAGGTTATTCGGCCAATGTGAGTTCAGACACGTTCCCAGAGAAGAAAATAAAATGGCGTCCTCCATGTGGGAAGATCCAAAAAAGACACAGATACTGCCTTTGGTCATAGCAACTTCCAGGCAACCCTGCTTCAATATGCATGAAGTGATGGAGTTAAGAACCGAGGAAAAGCCATGGTTCTTTGACATGTATCAATATGTGAAAGAGGGAAAGTACCCAAAAGAAGCTAGCATTGCTGATAAGATTTCATTGAGAAGATTAGCTAGCCAGTTCAGAATCTTCAAGGATAAGCTATACAAAAGAACTGCAAATGGGGTTCTTCTGAGTTGTTTGACAAAACAAGAAGTAGAAATTGTAATGGAGCAAGTACATGTCGGATCCTGCGGGCCGTATATGAATGGATTTCCATGGCTAGAAAGATAAGGAGACAGGGATACTTCTGGATGATAATGCAGTCTGATTATGTGAAGGAGATAAAGAGATGTCACGAGTGCCAAATCTATGCGAATATCAGTCATCTGCCACCACTTGAACTACAAAACTTGGCATCTCCTTGGCCATTCTCGGTGTGGGGGATTGACATGATTGAAGAAATTCATCCCGTAGCTTCTAATGGGCATAGATTCATAGTGGTTGCCGTAGACTATTTCTCAAAATGGGTAGAAGCAGAATCCTTCTCCAATGTGACAGCTAAGCAGATGGTTAAGTTCATTCAGAAGAACATCCTTTCTCTATACGGAATCCCTCACCATGTAGTGACTGACAAAGGAGTGCAATTTCAAGGGGCAACGACTGAGCTACTTGCAGGGCATGGCACTGAACATCACAAGTCTTCTCTATACAGACCATAGGCTAATGGCGCAGTGAGGCAGCTAACAAGTCGATTAAGAAGATCTTGTCAAAAATGGTAACCACCTACAGGGACTGGGCTGAAGAATTGCCATATGCTCTTTAGAGTTAAAAAACCAGCGTCAGGGCACCAACCGACGAGACTCCTTATGCCTTGGTATATGGGATGGAAGTAGTGTTGCCAGTGGAAATGGAACTCAAATCACTCAGAATATCCTTGGAAGCTCAGCTACCAGAAACAGAATGGGTTCAAGCTAGATATGAGTAATTGGTAGCATTAGATGAAAAGCAGTTGAAAGCACTGGATCATCTGCAGATGTATCAACGTAGAATGGCCAGAGCTTATGATCGAAACTTGAAGTATCCCAAACAGCAGCTGAAGGTTAGGGATCTGGTTCTGAAATAGTTAAGGCCTACAAATGTGGACACCCACGGGAAATTCAGACCGAATTGGGGAGGCCCCTATGTTGTGAAGAAAGTGCTATCAAAGGGTGGCGTAAGCATCAGGGACACGGACTGGAATGAATTTACAATCCCTGTCAATCAAGACCACCTAAAGCCTTACTACGCTTGAAAAAAAAGGTTCTGCAAGGTTGAAAACTCAAAAAGAGTGGCCTAGGCAAAAATTAGGACACGAGCGAAAATAATCAGTCGGAAAATCCGTAAGGGACGGTGGTGACGGATTATGGTTCTCTGTGGGGTGTATACCACTTTGGGAACCAACCTTTTCAAATGTATTCATGTTAATTTCATCAATAAAGTGTGATGTTTTGTTCAAATATGTTCACATGGCTATATCAGAATGCATAAATGAAGTTATCTCACCTAAAAATCCATTTAAAGAAAGCACTTTGCATTAAATTGGTTAAAAGACTCGCATTATTCAATGATGAAATGTACTAAAATGCTTGCAACTTACAATCTTTTCTTTCCCTTCGAATTCAATTCATCATTCCTTAGAGTGATTGGAAATTTTGAAACAGATCCAAATTCAAGAGCCATAGAACCTTCACAGAAAAAGAAAAGAAAAAGAAAAAGAAAAAGAGCTCGCTAAGGTGAAAACCAAAAAGGCGCCTTAGGTAAAAGTTAGAGCAGCTTGTTGAGATGAAAACCCACGCTAGGCAATTCAGGCAAAATTTAGAGCTTTTCCGAACTCACCACTCCTAGGGACAGAAAGACGAGACACTTTCATCATTCCCAAAGGAGACACTTTCATCCCCCAACGGAAATCCCTTTCACCATTCCTCAGTAGAAACTCTTCCAAGTGGGGTCCTCTGCACTATCCCTAGCAGAACCATCACAAAGAACATGACCACTTTCCCCCCAGCAGTCATTAGACTTCCCTAACAGCCATTGCATGTCCTCAAATATCCCCAGTAGAGGTGCAAGAGTCACATCACATAAAGAATATACTCCCCGTCTAGATCAGTCCTAAGCATGATATGTTTTCTCTAGCCAGAGGTGCGACTCGATATCCCCAGCAAGAGCATAGCATTTCAAGGCTAGACGAATAATGGGGTATGCATCTCCCAGAGTCCATTTGCATATGCATACACTGCAACATGCACATGTAAGCATCCAAAACACGTACATACACATGCATACATGCATCACGACCAATCCAAGTACAGGTACCCACCACCATTGTCGGACCATCCCAAATCAAGATGGTTCTTGAAATAGAAATAGTCTGATATAGGGGCATCCATGCGGTCTTAAGAGACAAGTCAAAGTTAGGCGAATTAGGTGAACCCAAGCCTCAGTACCTCAAGCATCTAGGGGCAAGTCAATCAAACCGTATTTATTCTTGATAAGGGGCAAAAATTTTTGCTCTAAAATTATCGATCAAGGAATAAATACGCATCACCTATGCAACTTCAGAAATCCTCAAAATCCAGCAGATCCATCTTGGGTAACCTAGACCCGGTATCGGTCCAAATCGGTTTCATCAACTTTGCCTCGGGTAACCTAGACCCGGTATCGGCTTATTTCCCCAGTAGATCCGTCGCGGGTAACCTAAACCCGGTGTCAGGCTTAGATTTGCTTCCATCTTAACTTCAGTAGATCTGTCGTGGGTAACTTAAACCCGGTGTCAGGTTCAGATTTGCTTCCATCTTAACTTTAGCAGATCCGTCGTGGGTAACCTAAACGCGGTGTTAAGCTCAGATTTGCTTCCATCTTAACTTTAGCAGATCCGTCGTGGTTAACCTAAACCCGATGTCAGGCTCAGATTTACTTCCATCTTAACTTCAGTAGATTCGTTACGGGTAACCTAAACCCGGTGTTAGTCTCAGATTTGCTTCCATCTTAACTTCAGCATATCCATTACGGGTAACCTAAGCCCGGTGTTAGGCTCAGATTTGCTTCCATCTTAACTTCAGAAGATCCATCGCAGGTAACCTAAACACGGTGTCTGGCTCAGATTTGCTTCCATCTTAACTTCAGCAGATCCGCCGCGGGTAACTTAAACCCGGTGTCAGTCTCAGATTTGCTTCCATCTCAACTTCAACATATCCGTTACGGGTAACCTAAACCCGGTGTCAGGCTCAGATTTGCTTCCATCTTAACTTCAGAAGATCCATCGCAGGTCACCTAAACATGGTGTCTGGCTCAGATTTGCTTCCATCTTAACTTCAGTAGATCCACCGCGGGTAACTTAAACCCAGTGTCAGGCTCAGATTTGCTTCCATCTTAACTTCAGTAGATCCACCGTAGGTAACTTAAACCCAGTATCAGGCTCAGATTTGCTTCCATCTTAACTTCAGCGCATCCGTCGCGGGCAAGTTAAACCCGGTGTCAGGCTCAGATTTGCTTCCATCTTAACTTCAGCAGATCCGTCGCAGGTAACCTAAACCCGATTTCAGGCTCTGATTTGCTTCCATTTTAACTTCAGCAGATCTGTCGCGGGTAACCTAAACCAGGTGTCAGGCTCAGATTTGCTTCCATCTTAACTTCAATAGATCCATCGCGGGTAACCTAAACCCAGTGTCAGGCTCAGATTTGCTTCCACGTTGACTTCAGCAGATCCATCGTGGGTAACCTAAACCTAGTGTCTGGCTTAGATTTGCTTCCACCCTAAACTTCTGCAGATCCATCATGGGTAATATAAACCTGATGTCAGGCCTAGATCAGCTGCAACTCAGGTATGTTTTTCTTTCCTTTCGCTTACGGTGCTTCAATTCGCGTTCTCAAATTCTCCTCAAGTAACCCAGACCAGGTATTGGGTATTGAATTTGATCAAGCGAGGGGCAGCTGTAAGCGCCGGGTTTTCCTGACCTCTATGATGAGAATTCCTGTGTTACTTGTGGAACGAGCGGACTCGAATCGGACTTAGAAACGACAGAATATTGCCTGGAGTTCCTCAAACATCCTAAAAACCAAGCTATCCGCGATCTGCAATACCAGAAAGGTCTCCAGAGTTGTTTCTAGGGTTTAGGGTGTGCGTCCGATTTTTGAAATTTTGCCCTGGCTCTTGCTAGAGCCGTACAGCTCTAGTGGGTGAACCAAGTTACTCTTCAAAGCTGAGCAACTTGGCTCGGCAGAAGGGATATGTGGGCAAAATCAGAAAGTCAGGCGGCCATTTAATGTTCGAAATGATCTGTGAGAGGAGAGTACAAAAAGAAAAAAATCAAATCAAGGCAAATGGGGAGACTTTTGCAATCTTAGGCAGAAACCACTTTCCAAAGAAACAGAGAGACAAAAAGAAACAGAGAAGAAAGGAAGAAGACTGAGGCACAGGAGCAAGCAAAGTGACCCAAAAAACACAAGGCTAAGACTTAAAATCAATCTAAAAGCATTAAACACAAGTTGCCTAACCTTTGCTCATCAATTGGGGATTGTTCTGGATTGATTTTGGATTATTAATCATCAATTGGTGATTGTTCAGGATTGATTTCAGATTGATTTTTCGATTGATTTCGGCCGGTTGAGCTTCCAGGAAAAATTCCAAGCTTTCAATCCATTTCTTGATGTTCAAAGCATCAAAACAACATCAAGGTAAACTCTGGGAGGCCTTAAACCTGTTTGCATTGTCTTTTCTATGCGTTTTCTTGTTTCTGTAACTTTCGGAAACCGGATTGCCTGAATAGAGCCGAGCAGCTGTGTTCTTCTTGAACACAGCCGCACGGTTGTGTTCATAATGAACAGATTCGGGCGGCTCTGGTACCCAGAGCCGCCTGGTTCCGTTCTGTAGGGACAGATTTTCGATTTGTCCCGATCGGCCAAAAATAGTCTGTTTTCCATTTTGTGCATTCTGTTGTGATCATTTTCGGCCCAAATTCATCCGTATGTTATAAAATTTTGGTTGTTGGATTTCCGTACGTACGGATATTAGGGTTTTCGGTTTTCCGAGCATTTTATTTTTTGAATTTCGGGGTTATTTTATCCAAATCGGATCTGTAGTTCAGCATTAGTGGACCCTCAAACCCTATAAAATCCCCGGAAAATATTGAAAACGAGCAAAATTGTATTTTCCCAAATGTTTTTTGGTGTGTTTATTGCATTTTGGACCCTAGATGGATGTTGAATTTAGGAACCCGCAAGAACGGAACCTTGGATTCCAGGATAACAGACCCACTAAAAATGGAAATTTGCATGTAACCGAGCCAAATGTTTTCCAAAAATTGATTTTCCAGCATAAAAATTACAGGGCGTTTCAAAACCGTTTTCCAGGTCTAACCGGTCCGACCAGTTGGGTGACCTGGTTATCCCCTAAGTGCATGCCCCCGTTTCCTAAATTTTCAATTTTGTCCTATTTGAGTCCTATCTGTGTGTGCATTATAAATTATGCTAACTGTCTGTTTTACAGCTTTTATTTTTATTTTTATTTTCGTTGTAATTAATAGATTTCGTGTATTTTAGGTGGTTGTAATTTTTAGATTCTCGTGTATTTAGGTGATTGTAAAGTGAGGGTGAGAGTTTTCCATTTTTATTCGATTGGGTTGTATAATCGGCCTCTACTATTTTCTTGTATATTTTAAATGTATGCTTTATTTTTTTGCATTTTATTTTCTGTATTTTGCTTTAGCATTGGCTGAAATAAATAAACACAAATTAGGGTTAGAGAAAGATAATAAAGCAAATTAAATATGGTAACATAAACTGTAAAGTGAAAGCAAGCTAGAGGTTAAAGTAAGTCACTTACCTGAACCCTAAATCTCTAGATTAGGTACAGTAGTCTGCCCTAGGTAGGGAGCTGTACCGGAATTCCCGGATGAGCTGATCCGGGTGGCGACTCTGTCACTAACCTTGGGATTTAAGTTTCAAGGTCTTTAAGTTAAAACGGGAAAATGTTTTCTACAAAAGGAATTTCCAAATCAAATCCATGATTTTCCTAACTCAAGATAAACAAAACCCATTTTCCAAAATCAAAACGAACCAAAACGTTTTCCCCAGTTCGCTTCGCCGCATCCACTTTTCCTTTCTTTGTAAAAAGGTCGTCTGCTCACAGTCACCTTCTTTCAGTCTATGATCAAGAAGTACGAACAAGATTCTAGTAATGTGGGAGATGAAGGAGGTTTCACACTTATTATTTAGGTTCTTGACTTTGTTTAGCATCACTCTTGTGAAAATAATTACTCTTATTCAATTTCTTCAGTGATTTCTGAGTTTGGTTTCTAAGTGGATTTATGTAGATTTTATTTTTCTGGTTAAAGTTCATAACTATAATTATATGCATTTGTTGTTGCTGCTTCTAATGATCATTACTCTATATCTGTGACATTGTTTTATGCTAAGTACGATATCTATTACCGTTAAAGATATAAACCTTTGTTGTTTGAATGTATAAAAGTTGATGTGTTTGAATTGAAAATTGATGTTAAATTAATGTAGGTCATGCTATGTTTGAAAATAAACACAGATGTGAAAGTAAATTTCAAGTACTAGGGCTTATGCTGGTTTCTTTGTGTATAAATTGTTAATAAATAGTTTGCTATTAATTATCAACTTTGTGTAATCTATCTTAGAACAAAAATCCTATTGAAATTTTGGCATATGATACAGTGGGTGAATGATGCGAGTCTAATAAAAAACATGACTTAAAGAATTAACAAATAAAAGAATAAATTTTGCAAAACACTTGGACCAAACCAAGAGAAAGTTGAGAGAAATCTCCAAGAAATATTATTAATCAAAGTATGAGAAACTATTACAACTCAATGCTATTTATAAGGCCAAAACTAATCCTAATTCAAAAGGAAGAAAGAAAACTAAAACTAATAATTAAAGTAAATAAACTACTTGGCAGAATGTTAATTAATCCAAATTGAATTTGGATTTGAGAAAACTTGTAGAAACTTTGTTGACAGCTTAAACAATCCAATTCTAATTTAGATTTGGCTTGTGGAAATAGCTTTCTGATTAACCATAAGAATTGTGATAACAATCATCTTTCCAACCCAAGTGGAATTAGGTGGCCTTCCGTAATTCACCCCCACTTTTGAAGAACTCGACTCCAAGTTTAACTTTGGGTACTCAAATGTACAATATGGAATGTAAAGAGACAAGCCCTTCACATTAAAAGTATTAGAAGTTCTTCCTAACCATTGTGACATCTCAATCGTATAGGCATTTGCATTAATCTGCTCCAAAACTTTGAAAGGACCATACTTCTTCGGTTGAAGATTGGAACTCATAGCTTATGAAAACCTTTCTTTGTTCAAGTAAGCCATAACTTCATCACCCAGTTCAAATATCTGAAACTTTCGATGGTGATCAATTTGTTCCTTTACTTTCGCATTCCTTTTCTTAAGTCTCTGTTTCACATCTTCATGGACAACTTAAACTTCCTGAGCTAGTTTTCAATAGAAGAACTAAACCCAGTAGACTTAGGTAATTTTAGAAGATCTAAAGCATGATTCGGCACATTTGTATATACCATAGAGAAAGGACTTTTTCCAATGGCATTATGAACAACACTGTTGTATAAAAACTCAGCTTAAGCAACAATAAAATCCTACTTTTTTTGTTTATCTCTAAAAACTTCCCTTAAGATATTGCCCAATGTTCTATTTGCCACTTATGTCTACCCATCAGTTTGTGGATGCATTGTGCTACTAAAGTTCAAAGGTGAATGAAACAAACTCTACAGGGTCTTCCAAAAATGATTAAGAACTTAGTATCTCGATCAGAATAATAGATTTTGGAACCCCATGTAGCCAAACAATTTCCTGACAGAATAGCTTTACAATAGATGATGCCACCGCAGTTTTCTCGTAAGGGAGAAAATATGCAATCTTAGAAAATCTATCAACTACTACAAAAATAGAACCCATACCTCTTGTACATGGTAATCCTAGAATAAAATCCATGGATAAATCTTCCCATATCATACTAGGTACTAGTAATGGCATGTATAACCCAATATTCTTCACTCCTCGCTTAGACGTTTGACAAACATAACACTTCATGACCAAATTATTAACATCTCACCTTAACTTTGGCCAGTAGTAATGACTCTTCACAGCTTTAATAGTATTATCTCTCCTAAAGTGACCAGAAAGACCTCCACTTTGCAAATCTCTAATGAATTTCTCATGAACGAAAGTATGAGATAAACATAATTGATCCCCCTTCTTGAGAAATCCATCATGTATATGGAAATCTTCACATGGTTGCTTCGTCACACATTGTTAGTGTATGCCTAGTGCCATGATATTGTATCTCTTCACTGCACTACCCGTAGCTCATCTGCTGCGTGCAGCAGAAGAATCTACTGGTGCTATTGGGGCAGCAGTGACACGTACTCGTTCTTTTTTTTTACCAGTTTCAGGTTCTCGCGTCCATATGTATAGGATGAAAAAATTAGTTTTTAAACTCTCGTGTTTGTTGTACGCGATTGGTTTTATGTAGTTTCTTGTGTGATTAATTTCATACATATGACTTTAACTTTTGGTAAATTAAATTGGTAAAGGAAATTGGCTCGGGGTTATCTTGGCACAAAAAATTGAGAGGCTAATTTTGGATTCATGGTTGCCAATTGGTTTGTAATGGGTCAGAGGCCCAAGCCTGTAACAAGGCCTTAAACCATGATTGTCAAAATTTGGTGATTTTCATAACGGGTATGACATTATATTAAAATTGGATTAATTTTGATACTTTATACCATAATATATTATATGCAATTATTTGATATACTTGGCATGATATATTATATGCAACTATTTGATATACTTGGTGTATGTTTTATCATGAGCACTAGTGGGCCTTGTTATGGAGATGGGTTGTAATTTTAATTTCGATTTTGGCAAATATGGCTTGTGTGTCGTTTTTTATTTGTTGTAATTTAATTTATTTAAATAGATAGCTATTTGTTTTCATAAATTGTAATTACTTAAGCCCAACAAGCAGAGAAGGTCAGATTGGTGACAAAGCTTGAAGGAAGTTGTAAGCCTAAGCCTGATGATGGAGCCCATGAAGCTAGTATAGATTTTCTAGTTTTTCCATTAGAATGTAAAATAGGCCTATATTGTCTCATTTAAATTTATTGTATAATTTTATATTCATAATATGTATGATTTAATTTTTCCAATTAAACCCGCAACATGCATATAAGCCCGTTAAAATGAGCATCCCTTAAAATATTAGGTCGTTTAAAAGTGTTTCCCACATTCAAACCTTATTAAGATATGAAGAGACTAATGTGGTTCATGCCAAAGCTGAGTGCATTAGGGTATCTGCATTTTGTAAGGGGTTAAGGGTACTAGGTACACTTAAACACTCGATTGGTGGTTTGACTTAACATGGGTAGTAGGAAAGGGCTGGTCCTAAGCACTGATAGGTAAGTGCCAATAAGCCCATCAAACTAAGAGTCCCTAGGTTTGGATTTGACGGAGTTCCTACCTAAATAAGTCAAGGCTAAGGAGTACAAGCTCAACTTGACTAAGACTTAATGAAATACGGATCTTGGCCCACTTACCTTACAAAACTAACTAAATAAATTAATTGGGATCAATTATTTATTATGTAGGAAATGCAAAAGTCCTTTTGTTGACAAAATCTTATGAATTTTTTTATGTAAATTATGACAAACCAAGAAAATAACATATTATCAGTGTGATATGTCCTTCAAAAGGAAATTTAGGCCTAACTTCTTAGACTCATCACAAAACTTGAGGATAGTTTTGAGACAGCAGTTAAAGGAGTATGTGCTGGATAAGGCCTTACCAAGGGTACCACCTCGTAATGCTCTAGCCGATGTGGTGGAGGAATATGATCTCTTTAGGAAGGATAGCAGTGATGTCACTTACCTTATGCTGGCAACTATGGTCCTTAAGCTGCAAAAGCAGTTCATGGAGATAGATGCCTTTGCTATTTTGACTCATCTCAAGGGGATGTTTCAAGAGCAAGCACTTCAAGAGAAGTTCTTGACCACTAAGGCATTAAACTCTTATAAGATGGCAGCTAGGACATCTATGGGTACTTATGTACTCAAGATGAAGGGCTATATTGACACATTAGCTCATCTTGGCACTCCAGTCCCTCAAGAGTTGGCAATTGACACAATCCTAGCATCACTTCCTAAGTCTTTTGAACAGTCCATCCTGAACTATAACATGTAAGGGATGAACAAGACTATTACTGAATTGCATGGGATGCTAAAGACAGCAGAACAGTTGGTCAAGAAGACCACTTCGGTGCTCATGGTGAGCAAGGGGAATGCTCCTCTTATAAAGGCAAAGGCTAAGGCTAAGGCCAAAACCAAGGCAAAGAAAGCCAAGGGAAAGAAGGCTCAGCATGTGCCTTAGCCTAAGGGCGAACAAGAGGATTTCCTCTTCATTGCCCATCGTGGTAGTTATCCTTCTTGCTCATTGTAGCAATCATAACGCCCATTGCAACAATTATCCTTCTTGCTCATTGTAGCAATCATATTGCCCATCATAATAGTTATCCTTCTTGCTCATCATAGCAATCATATCATCCATCGCAGTAGTTATCCTTCTTACTCATCTTAGCAATCATATCATCCATCGCAGTAGTTATCCTTCTTGCTCATCATAGCAATCATATCGCCCATCATGGCAGTTATACTTCTTGCTCAGCATAGCAATCATATCTCCCATCGTTACAGTAATCCTTCTTGCTCATCTTGGCAACCATATTGCCCATCACAATAGTTATCCTTCTTGCTCATCGCAGCAATCTTATAGTAAAAATGCTTTAAGTTTACCATAAATTTCATCATAATTAGAGCTAACTATCTCAAAATATGTAGTTTGACCCCAGAGCATATCTTTGAAGGTAGATCACGGGAAAGAATATTGCTTGGCACCCACACCAAAAGGTAATTCTTTCTTTCTTTTATTCACCGTGCTCTCTATCATGTACTCAAATTCACCAAAAGATTTAGTCAGACTTGGCCAGTGTTGAATTTAATTGCACGAGGGGCGAATGAGCTTTAGAACAAACCCGAGAATCATTCGAGAGATTGGCTGTTGGAAATGCCCTAGTCCCGAGGCATTGGTCCTTGTGTTTGTATGATACATTTGGTACATTAATGTAAACTTTATGTATTATACAATTTGTGTCAAGGAGATAAAGGCATCAATCTATTTATTATATGTCTTGTGCTATATTTTAAATAGAGTATCCAATGGACATATCCATATCCATGTTGTCAAGTGTGAGGCACTTGGCAGTAAGACTGTGGATAGTGAAAACGATATGACCATAAAGTCATCCGTAGTCTGTTCCAATCATGGGAATGAATGGAACCAAAGACTATCATTAGCCTGGTTGTATGGCGGTGTCTTACCGGTCATAGAACATGGAATGTCAACTAGGTTAATGGGTACATGCAAAAGGGCATGGTACTGGATTGATCCACTTAACGGGAATCTGCATGGTATAGTATCACAAATGATTCTCGTGTAGTACTTGTATAAGTCCTTCGACCGGACCATATGATGGTGCTGCATGCGAGGTGGCACACTTTGGTGTACGCCCAACGGGCCTGTAAAAGGGTGCCAAGTACGGGTACGTTCGGGTGTGTCAGTAAGCATGGCAGCACTATGGATATGCAGAAGGGAATGTTACTCAGTGATTCACTGAGACGATATCATCGGCCTCTTGAAGAATGTTACTGATAAGTGTGCGGCCGCACCCAAACAAGATTGGATCTTGTTTGTGAGCATCAGTTCATTCGGTATCAAGTCAAGGTCCAGACACAAGGAGGGTGATACTTCCATGCCTCTGTGTTGGACACCGATATCAGCGACATGGGATTTACAAGTTCAAACTACTGGGTTACGTTTTCAGTTGGACTGCTTACTCCGTCTTAATTGGGGGCTGCAGTGGCTTGCTAGAGCCCGCCTGCAGTCTGTGGGCCTTGGCCCACTGCCAACATAAAGACGGGCCCATTGGATCGTACACATTGAACGTCTGGACTTTAACTAGTCGGATTAAGTGTGTACTTGGAGTATACACGTTTGAAGAGAGAAAGATATATTAATTATATTATATGCATCAATTGGATTGATCAAAGTGATATAATTAATATTTATTTCGGCCTTCTCATCATTAATTCAATGAATTAATTTATGGGATTATTTCCTAGGTGGAAATATTATGACATGTATAGGTTTACATGTTTGTCATTTTATGTGTGTGTCTAATTTAATTCATTGATTAAATTAATAGGTCAAATGAATTTTAATTTAAATGTATGTAATATGTTACATGGTATCATATATAAACATACATGGTAAATTAAAGTTGCATTTGAATTTAAATAAATCAAAGGAATTAAATTGGGCTTAAACTTGAAATGAATATTCCCACTTGGCTTGGAATGGTTTGGCCGAAATTCATGGGTGGAATGGGCAAGAATGGTGAGTCATTTTGTTGGACAAAATGATGATGACACATTCCTTGGGGCCAATAGGAAAAGAGTAGTCATTCTTTGATTTTGAGGTAGCAAAGTTGGACTTTGCTTCCTTAAATGAAATAGAATGATGACAAATTTTGTGTTGGCCGAAATTATGTCTTATATGGATGAGTATGGTGACTTATTCATGAGACAAAAGAGATGGTGAGTCATGGTTTTGTATTAAGGAAAAGATGATGAGTCATGTGTTTTCATTTAATGAAAAGATGAGTCATTCTTTTCATTTAATATGATGGTGAGTCATATGAGATGAGTCATTGCTTTTGACTTTGAAATTCAAGACTATCTCATAAGAGACTCACCATTTTTGGCAGTCCATCACTTGTGGTTTTTAAGAGAAATTGGTTTCTTTAAAAGAAGATTGCCCACTTTTGAGGAATTAATTCTTTTGGTAAGAATTAGGTGCACACTTAAGATTATTGGTGCTATCTTTTGGAAAGATAGATTTTTCTTTTGGAAAGAAAATAGGGACAGCCATAAATCTCAAAGTGAGCAGCCCTCTCTCCCTCTCTTCTTGTCATCCGAGTCGCTAGCACGGGTTTCGGTCCGAGAGCCGTTCGTGTACGCATCGGTGGAGGAAATCTGCACTTGATTTCTGCAGTCTGCATCCGTCTCTTAGAGAGACTTTGTGGTGAGTTTTTTGAAACCCTCTTTTTATGCTTTAAGTTTTTGATTTCCACATCTTAAGCTCCTGGGCCGGATTTGAGGAAATCGACGCGTATTTCCGCTTTTATCGGTCGGTTTCCCGTGACGAATCCCAACAGTGGTATCAGAGCGGGCTTTTGATCCGTGGAAATCTTTAAACTTGGCGGATCCCGTGTTTTAAAATTGGTGTTTTATGGATCGGGATTCTTTCGGATTTGGGGTTTTATATTTTTCCCCATTTGTTTTTGCAAATTGAAAGGTTTATGCATATTAGGTTTTATGTGTATGTTTCAATTTGTTTTGTATGTTATGTATGTTGAATTTAATTTTATGCATCTTGGATTTAATTATATGTATCTTGGATTTGTTCTTTGATCTTGTTGATTTAATTCTTGATGTATTGGTTTTATTCTTATGCATACATGAAAGAAAAAAAAAAAAAAAAATAGGGCCATGTGGGGAAGGCAGCAGCCTGCTGCTGCTGGCGTGCTGCTGGGCAGCACGCCAGGCAGCAGCCTGCTGCTGGCCGCAGGGGCTGCTGCTAGGCAGCAGCCTCCCCGCGCGGTTGGCCGGGCCCGTTTTTGGATTTGGCGGGATTTTTTGGGCCGGGCCGGATTTAAAATTTTAAAAATATGCGTGTTTAAATTTTGGTAATTTTTATACGCGTGGGATTTTAAAATTTTAATTGTTTTAAAATTGTGCGTGTTTAATTTTGGAAATTTTATGCGCATGTTTTATGAATGGATTTATTTTTCGTTCATGCGATATTTATTTTGGAAATAAATACGGTTAATTGAAATTGGTTCGGGTTTTCTTGGCACGATTACCCGGACGGCTAATTTTGGAATTCATGGTTTCCCAATTGGATTGGGAGCAATTTTGCCTGGGTTGGAGGCCCAAAGCCTGCACGGGTTTAGAACCATGATCGGCCAAAATTTGGCGATTTCAAAATAATGGCTATGGACATATTTGAAATGGGATTAATTCATGCATTTAACATGTTTATAAATTGTATGTATTGGATACGTGTATGTATGATTAAGTGCATGAATGGATGTTTTGGGCCTTATTTATTCGGGTTGTAATATTCTTTTGGTAAATACGGCCTACGCGCCGTTTTTCTTTATGTAATTTTATTTTATGTGTTTATTATGGAATTATGTAAAGAAGAAGAAGCCGATTGGATTGGCGTGCTAGAAGGATGAGGATGCAGCCCACCTGATGTCGTTCTAGTATAGGTTTACTAGAATTATATTAGGATGTAAATTTTGGCCCATAGCATTTCATTTTTTAATTATGCTTTATTTATTTACATGTGAGAATGTATGTACAAACCCAATTTCACCCGCCTATGCATCTAAGCCGTTATTAATTGAATCTAATAACCAAAAGGTAATTACTAAGTCTCTTAAAAGTGCTTCCCTCATTCATAACCTACTCGAAGTGGGGATAGGCCAGCTGTAGACCAACCCTCGTTGGATGCACTGGAGTATCGTCATTTTGTATTGGGTTGGAGTATTGGTTACTCTAACACTTGGATGGAGGTTTTGACTTAGCGTGGGTAGTAGGATGTTCCTGGCCCTAAGCACAGATGGGTAAGTGCCAACAGACCCATCAAACCGAGAGTCCCTAGGTTGGGATTGGACGGCGTTCCTACCTAAAAATTGGGGTATAGTTGTTCCAGGCCCTCGTCTGGCTATATCTTGATATAATATGGATCTCGGCCCATGAGCCCAACAACTCGAGTTAATTAATAACACGATTCATTATTAATTATAATATGGGAAGAACATGTTAAGTCCTTTATTTACACTCGTAATTTTTCTGTGTAGAAACCAATGGCTACGAATGATACTTTATCACTGCGATCTTTCTTGGAATGGGACAAGCTTTCTGGCCCTAACTTTTGGGAGTGGTCTATGAACTTAAGGAAAGTTCTAAGACAAGAGTCTAAAGAGTATGTGCTCAAAAAGCCTGTACCGGCTGTGCCAACGGGAAGTAATCCACCGGCTGCCCAGCTGGAGGAATACTTGGCACATGTAATAGATAACCGGGATGTGACATGCCTGATGTTGGCTAGTATGGTTCCTGAATTGCAAAAGCAGTTCCTGGATCATCAGGCCTTTGCTATAATGACAACTCTTAACGAGATGTTTTATGAGCAAGCTTATCAGGAAAGGTACCTGATACACAAGGCATTCCGCAGCTGTAAGATGGGAGCCGGGACATCTGTGAGTACACACGTGCTCAAGATGAAGGGTTATCTGGATAATTTAGCCCGTCTCTAAACTCCTATCTCACGGGGGCTGGCGGTTAGTACAATCCTGGATTCTTTACCGGATTCTTATGATCAATTCATCCTAAACTTTTACAAGCAAGGGATGGACCGTACTGTTAGTGAGCTGCATTGGATGCTTGAACTCGCTGAACTGTCGATCAAGAAGAATCCGCTGGTACTTGAGGTTAACAAGGGGAAACCTCCTTTTGCTAAAGGCAAGGGCAAGGCAAAGGCCAAGGCCAAGGCTAAGGAAGCCAAGGCTAAAAAGGCTAAAGCCCAGCCCAAGGCCCGTTCCAAGGATGTCTGCTTCGGTTGCAAGCAGGCTGGACATTGGAAAAGATCGTGTCCCAAGCTTTTGGGAGAGAAAAGGAAGACGCAGGGCGTGTCTTCATCAGGTATATATGTCATAGACATTAACCTCTGTTTCAACATCTTATGTATTGGATACTAGATGTGGTTCTCACATTTGTTGAATGTGCAGGGACTTAAGAACAGGAGATCACTGGGATCGGGACAAGTGGACTTGCAGGTCAGAAATGGAGCAAGGGTTGCTGCCATAAAGATCAGCGGGACCAGCTTATGATGCCTAGTAGATTAGTTTTGTTACTGCTGAAACAATGTTATTTTGTACCTGTTATGTACAGGAATATTATTTCTGTTTCGGTTTTGGATATTTCTGGATGTACATTTACTATTAATAATAGTAAAAAGGGTTTATCTAGAAAAGAATTATTTTATGGAGTAGCTCTATTAAATAATGTCTTTTATATCCTGGATCTAAATGAAACTAATCATGTCTATACTATACACACTTAAAGGGTTAAGCCTAACGAACTTAATCCGGTTTACCTTTGGCATTGTCATTTAGGCCACATAAACAAGAAGCGCATAGCTAGGCTTCACATTGCTTGAATCCTAGGATCATTTGACATGGAGTCACTTGATATATGCGAGTCTGGTTTATAAGGTAAAATGACTAAAAGGCTAAAAGGGTTGCTAGCTTATTGAACCTAATGCATTGAGATGTATATGGACCGACAAGCATAGCAACCAGGGGTGAACATCTATACTTCGTATCCTTCACAGACGATTTCATCAGAAATGGCCATGCCTATTTAATGAAATATAAGTCTGAGACCCTTGATAGGTTCAAGGGAGTGAGAAACGAAGTACAGAACTAGGCAGAAATATCAAAGCCTTTCGGTTGGACCGAGGTGGTGAGCATATAAGCCTATAGTTTGACTCATTTTAAGAGAGCATGGAATAGTTCCACAGCTCACTCCTCCAGGAACACCACAATGGAATGGGGTGTCCGAACGGAGGAATAGGACCCTGTTGGAAATGGTCCGCTCAAACGATGAGTCATGCCTTTCTCCCAATAAGTTTTTTAATGGATACGCTCTTGAGACAATGGCTCTCATTTTCTATTATACTCCGACTAAGGCTTTGGAAAAGACCCCATTTGGAATACGGACGGGCAGGGTGCCTAATGTGTCTCTCTTACGGATTTGGGGTTGTTATGCACAAGTCAAGAAATTGACTGTGAGCAAAACTAGAACCCAAAACTGACCAATGCCTGTTTGTGAGCTACCCTAGGGAAACCAAAGGGTATTACTTCTACGACCCCGCTGAGAACAAGGTGTTCATGGCGCAAAAGGGGGTCCTTCTTGAAAAGGGGTTTCTTTCCAAGAAAGACAGTGGGAGCGATATTGAACTCAGGGAAGTTCAAAGCTCAGAAACTCCTGAAAAGGATAACTCGGAGACCAGGGTGAAGCTTCCAAAAGGGGAAGCACCAGCCCAGGTCACACAAGGACCTAAAAGGTCTGGTAGGGATCATCAGGAACATGGAAAACATCGGTTTTTGTTTCTAATGATTACGCTCTTTTTGTCTTGGACGAAGAGGAGCTCAAAACCTACTAGTAGGCTATAGCTAGCCCACTGTCTGCCATGGTGGTGGATTTGCAATCTATGTATGATTATCAGGTTTGGAACCAGGTGCTAAGGTAATAGGTTGCAAGTGGTGCTATAAGCTATAGGCCGACAATACCTTTAAGGGTGTGTATAAGAGGTTTAGTGGGAGCATAGTAACTTTCCTGGTATGAAATTTGGATGGCATCCTTCTGATTGGAAGCCACATACCAACACTACAAGGGAATTGTAATGGTTGTGTAAGTGCTTCGCAATGAAGGACTTAGGCGAAGCTGAGACGATCCTAGGGATCAGTATCTACAGGGTTAGATCCAATCGGCTTCTGGGCCTAAGTCAGGCCAAGTACATAGACTTCGTTCTGAAAAGATTCAGCATGGACCAGGCTAAGAAAGGTTTCTTGCCAATGGGTCATAAGCTGAAACTTAGCAAGAAGTACTGTCCTAAGACAAGGCAGGATAGGGAGAACATGAATTGGTCCTATATGCGCTTCAGCCATGGGATCAATCATGTACTCCATGCTATGTACAAGACCTAATGTCACCCATGTGGGTCAGGAAGAGCAGTCAGCTACTAGGTACACTGATGCAAGCTTCCAGACCAGCCAGGATGAATATAAGTCGCAGTATAGGTATATGTTCATGCTAAATGGTGGTGCTATTGTTGGAGAGGCTCCAAGTAATAGACCATCGCGGTTTCTCTCATAGGAACTGAGTACATTGCAACGTGTGAAGCAGCTAGGGAAGCTGTGTGGATGAAGAAGTTTATCACAAAACTGGGGATAGTATCTACTATCCGGGAACCAGTTGATATCTTCTGTGACAACGCGGGGCTGTTGCACAAGCTATGTGCCCCGGTCACACATATACACGAAGCACGAACTCAGGGAGGTTCACCTATTGCGAGAAATCGCTGAGGAGGTGACATCTCATTGCAAAGAGTGGACACCAAAGACAATGTCGCAGATCTTTTGACCAACATGCTTGGCTATGCCTATGCACGAAGGTTGTACTAGATCTATAGGGATTAGACCCATGCCTAGTAGGTACTAGTGCAAGTGGGAGATTGTTGGAAATGCCCTAGTCCCGAGGCATTGGTCCTTGTGTTTGTATGATACATTTGGTACATTAATGTAAACTTTATGTATTATACAATTTGTGTCAAGGAGATAAAGGCATCAATCTATTTATTATATGTCTTGTGCTATATTTTAAATAGAGTATCCAATGGACATATCCATATCCATGTTGTCAAGTGTGAGGCACTTGGCAGTAAGACTGTGGATAGTGAAAACGATATGACCATAAAGTCATCCGTAGTCTGTTCCAATCATGGGAATGAATGGAACCAAAGACTATCATTAGCCTGGTTGTATGGCGGTGTCTTACCGGTCATAGAACATGGAATGTCAACTAGGTTAATGGGTACATGCAAAAGGGCATGGTACTGGATTGATCCACTTAACGGGAATCTGCATGGTATAGTATCACAAATGCTTCTCGTGTAGTACTTGTATAAGTCCTTCGACCGGACCATATGATGGTGCTGCATGCGAGGTGGCACACTTTGGTGTACGCCCAACGGGCCTGTAAAAGGGTGCCAAGTACGGGTACGTTCGGGTGTGTCAGTAAGCATGGCAGCACTATGGATATGCAGAAGGGAATGTCACTCAGTGATTCACTGAGACGATATCATCGGCCTCTTGAAGAATGTTACTGATAAGTGTGCGGCCGCACCCAAACAAGATTGGATCTTGTTTGTGAGCATCAGTTCATTCGGTATCAAGTCAAGGTCCAGACACAAGGAGGGTGATACTTCCATGCCTCTGTGTTGGACACCGATATCAGCGACATGGGATTTACAAGTTCAAACTACTGGGTTACGTTTTCAGTTGGACTGCTTACTCCGTCTTAATTGGGGGCTGCAGTGGCTTGCTAGAGCCCGCCTGCAGTCTGTGGGCCTTGGCCCACTGCCAACATAAAGACGGGCCCATTGGATCGTACACATTGAACGTCTGGACTTTAACTAGTCGGATTAAGTGTGTACTTGGAGTATACACGTTTGAAGAGAGAAAGATATATTAATTATATTATATGCATCAATTGGATTGATCAAAGTGATATAATTAATATTTATTTCAGCCTTCTCATCATTAATTCAATGAATTAATTTATGGGATTATTTCCTAGGTGGAAATATTATGACATGTATAGGTTTACATGTTTGTCATTTTATGTGTGTGTCTAATTTAATTCATTGATTAAATTAATAGGTCAAATGAATTTTAATTTAAATGTATGTAATATGTTACATGGTATCATATATAAACATACATGGTAAATTAAAGTTGCATTTGAATTTAAATAAATCAAAGGAATTAAATTGGGCTTAAACTTGAAATGAATATTCCCACTTGGCTTGGAATGGTTTGGCCGAAATTCATGGGTGGAATGGGCAAGAATGGTGAGTCATTTTGTTGGACAAAATGATGATGACACATTCCTTGGGGCCAATAGGAAAAGAGTAGTCATTCTTTGATTTTGAGGTAGCAAAGTTGGACTTTGCTTCCTTAAATGAAATAGAATGATGACAAATTTTGTGTTGGCCGAAATTATGTCTTATATGGATGAGTATGGTGACTTATTCATGAGACAAAAGAGATGGTGAGTCATGGTTTTGTATTAAGGAAAAGATGATGAGTCATGTGTTTTCATTTAATGAAAAGATGAGTCATTCTTTTCATTTAATATGATGGTGAGTCATATGAGATGAGTCATTGCTTTTGACTTTGAAATTCAAGACTATCTCATAAGAGACTCACCATTTTTGGCCGTCCATCACTTGTGGTTTTTAAGAGAAATTGGTTTCTTTAAAAGAAGATTGCCCACTTTTGAGGAATTAATTCTTTTGGTAAGAATTAGGTGCACACTTAAGATTATTGGTGCTATCTTTTGGAAAGATAGATTTTTCTTTTGGAAAGAAAATAGGGACAGCCATAAATCTCAAAGTGAGCAGCCCTCTCTCCCTCTCTTCTTGTCATCCGAGTCGCTAGCACGGGTTTCGGTCCGAGAGCCGTTCGTGTACGCATCGGTGGAGGAAATCTGCACTTGATTTCTGCAGTCTGCATCCGTCTCTTAGAGAGACTTTGTGGTGAGTTTTTTGAAACCCTCTTTTTATGCTTTAAGTTTTTGATTTCCACATCTTAAGCTCCTGGGCCGGATTTGAGGAAATCGACGCGTATTTCCGCTTTTATCGGTCGGTTTCCCGTGACGAATCCCAACATTGGCAGCCTAAACCTTAATTTATTAAGAGCCATACAGCTCTAATTGGAGTCGTATGAATCTATTTTAACAATGGTTAAGCCGTGAAACCAAATTTGAAAAGTGAAATTTTTGACACAAAATGAAAGCCGTGTGGCTTAAAACTATAGCCATATGGCTCAACACCGCAGCCATTCAACTCATCTCTTAAAAATTAGAGTTGTACAGCTCTAATCCCTAGCAGCAAAAAAAAAAAATAATAATAATTTGCGCACGAGAGACAGGGATGGGCAAGGAGAGTAAAATAAAAATTTTTGATCTTGCAGGAGGAGGGGGGGGGGAAGGATAAGAAAAGAGAGGTGAGAGAAATGAAAAAAAAACTAACAATTATCAAAGAAAGGGGTAGCACTAGAAGAAAAGGAAGAGAAAGAGATAGAAGGAGAAAGGAAAAAGAGAGAGATAGAAAGAAAGAACTTGAGAGAGAAACAAAGAACCGAAAAACTCTCTCGATTTCATTACCAAACCTAAACACAAATCCCCCTAACCTTAACCACTCTAAACTTCATCCTTGTTACTTGGTTAGTGATCTCAGAGATGATTTGGGGTAGAAACGGACTAATTCAGAACTAGCTTGTATTGTATGAATGAGTTTCAAAAACTTCAAAATATTTAATAAACACATCAAAGGTAACTTCTGAAATGCCTTAAATCCTTTTAATCTTTTTTTGGGTTGTATCTTGTGGTGTGTTTGAAGATTCTTATTAAAAAATGAAATTGCTATTTTTCTAGAGATTAGAGCCATACAACTTTGTTCTTCACAAAAGAAGAGTTGTATTAGAGTCGTACGGCTCTAATCTTTAGAAATAGTTTCATACAAAATTAATTTTTAAACCAAATTGTTTTTCCAAACTTTTAAGCCGTACGGCTCTGTTCTTTCTTCCAATCTGGTTTTTTGATGAATCAGTGAGATTTTGCCCCAGAGGCAGCTAAATAGCCAGACTCACAAGAAGAAGAAATTTTTGGAACTTTATACATTGATAAGTATTTTATTTTATTATAAAAAGAAAATAAAATGATAAAAATGTGTTTTTTTATTAAAGTTCTTTTGGGTATGAATATTTATATTTTAGTATATTTTTGTGAAAATTATGTTTGATATGTTCATTGTTTTTCATCCTAGATTTAATTTTTGTGATGTAATTAGAACCTACAAGAACGAGATTCCATGGAGATCCCTGGATAACCGACTCACCGAAGAGCACATTGATCTATTAACCGATAAAATGTTTTAGAATTTGTTTTCTCAAAAATATATTTCAAAATTGCTTTCCAGATTAAGTCAGTTGAATCTACTAGCTTCCCTGACTCTCCCTTTCCACATCTCATGTAATCTATTAGTCCCTAGTGTCTTGTTTGTTGGGATTTTTCACCGGAAATCACCTGATTAAATGTGAAAGAACATAGTGATTTCCTCAAATCCGTGCCTAGGAGCAATTGAAGTGAAAATTGTAAAACTTTAAAATTGATATAGAAGAGATTAGATTCTCACCAAGAATATCTCTTCTAGAGATGGCTGCAGAAATCAAAGTTGATTTCCTCCGCGTTCATGTACACGAACTGCTATCGAACACTACCCATGCTAGCGACGAGATCAAACATGAGAGAGTGGGAGGAGGCTGTAATTTTCAGCTCCAAGACTTGTATGTTGGCCGAATTCCACCCTAGGCTTTTAACCTATGGGGCCAAAATTCCCATAGGGAATTTTAGGCCCAATTCGATTTAATTTCATGTGGGCTTTTATCTCTTTAAGCCCACGTCCAATTTTAATTCTTATAGTCTAATTCAATTTCTATTTAGCATGTATGCTATCATATTATACCATATAATATTTTACATACATTTAAATTGAAATTAATTTGACCAATTAATTTAACCAAGGAATTAAATTGGACTCTTCATGAAATCAAATGCATGTAAACCTATACATGTAAAATATTTCCACCTAAGAAATAATCTCATAAATTAATTCATTCAATTAATTATGGGAAGGCCAATACAAATATTAATTTTATTATTTTGATCAATCCAATTGATCCTTATAATATAATTAATATAATCCTCTTTCTCCTGTGTGTATACTCCAAGTATACAGGTGATCCCTTAAGTCCGTGTTCAGACATTCAATGTGTACCATCCTGTGGGCCCATCTTTATGTTGGCAGTGGGCCTATGGCCCATAGACTACAGGCTGGCTCTAGCAAGCCACTACAGCCCCCAATTAAGATGGAGATGGCAGTCCAACTGTAATAATAACCCTGTAGTTTAAACTTATATATCCCATGTCATTGATATCGGTGTCCAACACAGAGGCATGGATTGATCACCCTCTTTTGTGTCTGGACATTTAGTTGATCCCGAATGTACTGATGCTCACAAACAAGTTCCAACTTGTTTGGGTGTGGCCACACTCTTATTAGTCACATTCATTAAGAGGCCGATGATATCTTCTTAGTGGACTACTGAGTGACATATCCCCTCTGCATATCCATAGCACTGCCATGCTCAGTGACATACACAAACATACCTATACTTTGCACCCTTTTACAGGCCCTTTAGGCGTACACCAAAGTATGCGACTTCGCATGTAGCACCATCATATGGTTAGGTCAAAGGATCCATACAAGTACTACACGAGAATCACTAGTGATGCTTTACCATGTGGATTTCTCGTTTAGTGGATCTATCCATTACCATGCCCCTTTTGCATGTACCTATTAACTTGGTTGACATCCCATGTCCAACGGCCGGTAAGACACTGGCATACAACCAGGTTAATGATAGTCTCTAGTTCCATTCATTCCCATGACTGGAACAGACTACGGATTTCTTTATGGTTATATCATTTTCCCTATCCATGGTCTTACTGCCAAGTGCATGACACTTGTCAACATGGATATGGATATGTTCATTGGATACTCCATTTAAAATATAGCACAAGATATATAATAAACAGATTAATGCCTTTATTTAAATGACATAAAATATGTATAATACATAAATCCAATAAATGTATCATACAAATACAAGGTCCAATGCCTCGGGACTAGGGTATAACCAACAATCTCCCACTTGCACTAGTTCCAACTAGGCATGGGCCTAATCCCTATAGATCTAGTATGACCCTCATGCTTGGGCTGAGCCAGTGCCTTGGTTAAAGGATCTGTGGGATTATCATCAGTGTCCACTCTATGCAATGAAATGTCACTCCTCTCGGTGATTTCTTGTTTGAGGTGAAACTTCCTGAGCACGTGCTTTGTGTTCTTGTGTGACCGGGGCTCCTTAGTTTGTGCAACACCCATTGTTGTCATAGAAGATATCAACTGGGTCCTGGATAGTAGGTAGTACTCCCAACTCAGTGATGAACTTCCTTATCCACACTGCTGTTGGTGTGCCCTAGTTCTTAGGGCATTGGATTCTTGTATTTTGTATTATACATTAAGACTCATTGTATAAATACATTATTTGTGTCACATTAATAAAGGCAATTAATCTCTTTCATTTATATCTTGTGCTATAATATGAGTAGAGTATCCATTGATTGATAATCATAAAACCTATCCCAGGTTTGTTCTAATCGTGGGAACGAATAGAACCACAGACTTGTATATTCGATGACTGTATGGTAGTTCTTAACTAGCCATAGTACTTGTATAGTCAGTCATGAATATAGGTACACGTCGTTGACATGGGACTTTTGACATACGCCTAACAGGACTGTAAAAGGATGCTAAATATGGGTATGATTGGGTGGACCGGTGAACATGTTGATATTGATGATGAAGTGATGGAATTGCTACTCGGGTAACACCGAGATGATATCATTGGCCACTTGATGAGTGAGACTGATAAGTGTATGGCCATATCCAAATAAGTTGGTTGCTTATTTGATTAATCAGTCAACTCAAGATCAAGAAATATAATAAACGACAGAAGAGGATGACGGACACCATGCCTCTTGTTTATTCATATCGATATCGTTAGGCAAAGGACAGTATGAGATTACTACTGGGTGAGTGTCTTCTAAAGACTACTGCATCTCTGTCTTAATTGGGAGCTGTAATGGTTTGCTAGAACCCACTTACAGTTTATGGGCCTTGGGCCTACTGCCAACATAAAGACAGACCCATAGGATCGTGCACATAGATCAACTGAGCTGGAACTTATAGAAATTGTACATGTAATGTTCATTGGAAGGAATGCGTTAATTAATTAGTTGACATTCGGTGTCAAGGTAATTAATTGACATTGGGTTGAATTTAATTTAATTAATAAGTTTACATAATGTAATTAATTAATTTATCAATTAATTGAATTACATAAAGTAAACAATTAATTAAATAATTTTCCTAAGTAGGAAAATTAAATACATGTATTGTATTAACTTAAGTGTGATTTAATTTTATTTAGGGGTAATTAAATTTAGCCAAATGGAATTAAATTACATAGTATATACTTTTTAATTAAAGTTTATTTATGTAATTATAATCCTAGTGGGCTTGGGTTTAATTAACCTAATTAGAACCCAATTAGACAAGGTGTCTATAAAAGGGCACACTTAAGGAATAAGAACCTAATTCAACTCTAATTAATTGCTGGAAATTTCAGCCACCAATAGCAGCCCCAAAACAGCCGAAAATCCCAGCATTAAACCTCCATTCCTTTGCGTCTTCGGCTAGCACCGGTTCCCGCTCAATAGTTGGTCGTGCACCGGACTTTGGAGATCGCAGTTTCAAGAAACGATTCTGCAGCAGTCTCTAGCGGAGACAAATCCGGTGAGTTAATCTCTCTTGATTCTTATTTGATTTTATTCTAATCAATGGTAATTGGATACGATAGGTGGATTCTAGGAAATTTTAAACGGTGTATTTTCTGCTGCGCCACGTTATTTTTCCAATGACGAATCCCAACAGTGGTATCAGAGCCTAGGTTTTGTCCATTAGATTGATTGGAATTTGTTCTTGAAAGCGTTCTTTGAGAAAGAATGGGTTTCAAGTTTGTGATTTTAGGGTTTTTGCTTAATTGGTTTTGTTTTGGATAAACCCTAGAATTTTTGGATTAGGGTTTTGATTTTTTTTCCCCAATTATTTTCCATCTAAAATTGTTTTGTATATTAATTATATATATTTTGTTGGAAACATCTTTTTTGTTTATGTTTAAAAAAAAAATTGATTTTGGGTGAAGGGAATCGCAAATTTGCGATTCCCTCACCTGCAACAGGCTGCTGCAGCCTACTGCAGCGGCACTGCTGCCTCGCCGGGACAGCAGCACCGCGCGCGGGTTTCGGATCCGGTTTTGGATTTTGCGGGTATTTTTTATCCCGGACCCTAATGCAAATTAAATTAAATTTTTTAAATTAATTTGTGTTTAAATTATTTATTTTGTTGGCATGCATATTTAATTTAATTGTTTGCATATTAAATTGAATATGGACTTTGTTAAATTGGCCCAATAAACCGTGACACCGGTTAAAATTGGGAGAGCTAAATTTTAAATTTGTGACAACCCAAATTCAAGTGGGAGCAAAATTGTTAATTTTGCATTTATGAATGTTATCCATTGGGCCTTTATGGGCCTTAGTCACATTTGTTAAAATTGGCGATTTCACCCTAAGTAACTCGGCTTAACATTTATATTTATAATTTGGAATGCCATGATCATGCATCATATTGGTATGTATGCGCACGACAGGTACTTTGTTTGAAATGTTATGTTGAGTTTTATGGGCCCTAAATTATTATCGGTTGTAATTTAATTTTGGGAAATATGGCCTGTGTGCCATTTTTTTATTTTGATGTAATTTTAGAATAGATTTTGTTTTCAAAATTATTGTAATTGCATCAAGTATGGAGGAAGGCCCAAACGGAACAAGCCCATGGTGGGAGCCCAAGAAGGATTGCGGTCCGGCCCATGAAGAATTAGATAGGATATCTAGTTTTTCATTAGGTTGTAATTAAAGGCCCATAGGATCTCATTTTTTTTAAATTAAGTATGCTATTGCATTTTTCATATAATATGGATGTATGGATCACCAAATTATTACCCACGTTTATGCATGCTAAGCCGTATCACTTAATTATAATCCGGAAATTAAAATATTGAGTCGCTTAAAAGTGCTTCCCACATTCACACCTCTTCCTCCCATTGATGCTGCAATGTGCGCCATGCCCTAGCTGGGTATATTGTAGTATTCGGCGGGCCATCGAGGGTTAAGATACTTGGTATGGTTTGTTGGAAATGCCCTAGTCCCGAGGCATTAGTCCTTGTCTTTGTATCATACTTTTGTACATTTATATGAACTTCATGTATTATACAAGTTGTGTTAAGAAATAAAGGCAACAATCTATTTACTATATGTCTTGTGCAATATTTTAAATAGAGTATCCATTGGACATATCCATATCCATGGTGTCAAGTGTGAGGCACTTGGCAGTAAGACTATGGATAGGGAAAACGATATGGCCATAAAGTCATCCGTAGTCTGTTCCAATCATGGGAATGAATGGAACTAAAGACTATCATTAGCCTGGTTGTATGGCGGTGTCTTACCGGTCATAGAACATGGAATGTCAACTAGGTTAATGGGTACATGTAAAAGGGTGCATGGTACTGGATTGATCCACTTAACGGGAATCTACATGGTATAGTATCACAACTGATTCTCGCGTACTACTTGCATAAGTCCTTTGACCGGACCATATGATGGTGCTGCATGTGAAGTGGCACACTTCGGTGTACGCCTGACGGGCCTGTAAAAGGGTGCCAAGTATGGGTACGTTCGGGTGTGTCAGTGAGCATGGCAGTACTATGGATATGCAGAAGGGAATGTCACTCAGTATTTTACTGAGACGATATCACCGGCCTCTTGATGAATGTTACTGATTAGAGTGTGGCCACACCCAAACAAGATGAGATCTTGTTTGTGAGTATCAGTTCATTTGGGATCAAGTAATGTCCGGACACATATAGAGGGTGATCAACCATGCCTCTGTGTTGGACACCGATATCAGTGACATGGGACATACAAGTTCAACTACAGGGTTACGGTGACAGTTTGACTGCTATCTCCGTCTTAATTGGGGGCTACAGTGGCTTGCTAGAGCCCGCCTATAGTCTGTGGGCCTTGGCCCACTGCCAACATAAAGACGGGCCCATTGGATCGTACACATTGAACGTCTGGACTTTAACTAGTCGGATTAAGTGTGTACTTGGTGTATACACGTCAAAAAGAGAGAGGTCTATTAATTATATTATTGATCAATGGTATAATATGATTAATTTTATTTTGGCCATTACATAATTAATTCAATGAATTAATTGTGTGTATTTATTTCCTAGGTGGAAATATGTCTACATGTATAGGTTTACATGTATATCATCTTATGTATGTCTAATGCAATTCCTTGGTCCATTTGATATGTCAAATGTATTTTATTTTAAGTGTAGGTAACGTATTAGATGGTATAATATTGTTACATACATAATGGAAATAAAATTACATGTGAATTCAAATAAACCAAATTTTTACATATGGACTTGGGCATGGAAATTTGGATGCCCACATTTGGATGGTTTGGCCGAAATATTTGGGAGATTTTTTTGCCAATTATGATGAGTCATATGGTGACTCATAAGGTGGACTAAATTAAGTAATTAATGGCTTTAATTAAGGTGGGTTTCTTCATTAATTATTTTGTTTCTTCTTTGATTTTTTTTTTGGCAAAGTAATCATAAAAAATAAAAATAAGGATAGGAGAAAGCCATCCATCTTTCGAGTGAGCAAAAACTTTCTGGGGCGAAAATTGTATCTCCCTTAACTCTCTCTCATTGATTTTCCGAGTTGCTAGCACGGGTTTCAGTCCGATAGCCGTTCGTGTACGCATCGGTGGAGGAAATCTATCCTTGATTTCTGCAGTCTTCTTCTATCTCTTAAAGAGATATCTTGGTAAGACTTTATTCTCCTCCTTTGTGTTTTGTTTTTGATTTTCACTACTTAAGCTCCCGGGACCCGGATTCGAGGAAATCGACGCGTGTTTCCGCACTTTGTCGGTCGGTTTCCCGTGACGAATCCCAACAGTGGTATCAGAGCGGGCTTTTGTTTCGTGAAAATCTTTAACTTGGCGGATCCCGTGTTTTAAAATTGGTGTTTTATGGATCGGGATTCTTTCGGTTTTGGGGTTTTATATTTTTCCCCATTTGATTTTTCAAATTGAAATGGTTTTTGCATATGAGGTAATATGTATGTTTCAATTTGTTTATTTTTTTTTATGCATGTTGATTTAATTTTATACATCTTGGATTTAATTTTATGTCTCTTGGACTTGTTGATTTTATTCTTGATGTATTTATTTGATTATGCATGAAAAAAAAAAAAAAAAAATAGTTGTGTGGGGGGCAGCAGCTTGCTGCCGGCCAGCTGCTGCTGGCCGCAGCAGCAGCTGCTGCTGGCGTGCTGCTGGGCAGCACACCAGGCAGCAGTAGCTGCTGCTGGCGTGCTGCTGGGCAGCACGCCAGGCAGCAGCCTGCTGCTGGCCGCAGGGGCTGCTGCTGGGCAGCAGCCTCCCTGCGTGGTGGGCCGGGCCCGTTTTTGGATTTGGCGGGATTTTTGGGCCGGGCCGGATTTTAAAATTTTATTGATTTTAAAATTTTTGCGTGTTTAAATTTTGGTAATTTTTATGCGCGTGTTTTATGAATGGAATTTATTTTTCGTTCATGCGATATTAATTTTGGAAATTAATACGGTTAATTGAAATTGGTTCGGGTTTTCTTGGCACGGTTACCCGGACGGCTAATTTTGGAATTCATGGTTACCCAATTAGATTGGGAGCAATTTTACCTGGGTTGGAGACCCAAAGCCCGCACGGGTTTAGAACCATGATCGGCCGAAATTTGGCGATTTCAAAATAATGGCTATGGACAAATGAAATCGGATTAAATCATGCATTTAACATGCTTATAATATACATGATGTATTGGTTTACATGTATGATTGAATATGTGGATGGATGTATATGGGCCTAATTTATGTTGGGTTGTAATATTCTTTTGTGTTTACGACCTGCGTGTCGTTTTCCTTTTATGTAATTTTATTATATATATGTATTCTAAAATTATGTAAGCAAGGAGCCGATTGGATTGGCGAGCCCAGAAGGAATAGGAGGCGGCCCACCTGATGCTGTTCTAGTATAGGTTTACTAGAATGATATTAGGATGTAAATTTTGGCCCGTTGCATTCCATTCTTTAATTTAATTATGCGGTATTTATTTGCATGTGTGAATGTATGTACAAACCCTTTTTCACCCGCTTTTGCATCTAAGCCGTTATTAATTGAATCGAATAACCAAATGGTAATTACTAAGTCGCTTAAAAGTGCTTCCCTCATTCATAACCTACTCGAAGTGGGGATAGGCCAGTCGTAGACCAACCCTCGTTGGATACACTGGAGTATCGTCATTTTGTATTGGGTTGGAGTATAGGTTACTCTAACACTTGGATGGAGGTTTTGACTTAGCGTGGGTAGTAGGATGTTCCTGGCCCTAAGCACAGATGGGTAAGTGCCAACAGACCCATCAAACCGAGAGTCCCTAGGTTGGGATTGGACGGCGTTCCTACCTAAAAATTGGGTATAGTTGTTCCAGGCCCTCGTCTGGCTATATCTAAATATAATATGGATCTCGGCCCATGAGCCCAACAACTCGGTTTTATTAATAACATGATTCATTATTAATTTTATGGGAAAAATTTGGTAAGTCCTTTATTAACACTCAATTATTTTTCTGTGTAGTAATCAATGGCATCGAATAACACTTTATCACTGCGCACTATCCTTGAGAAGGACAAGCTTTCTGGTCCTAATTTCCTGGACTGGTCTAGGAACTTACGAATAGTTCTAAGACAGGAGTCTAAGGAATATGTACTGGAAAGGCCTGTACCGGCCGCACCTACTGGGCGTAATCCACCAGCTGCTCAGCTGGAGGAATACGGGGTGCATGTAAAGGATAACCGGGATGTTACTTGCCTTATGCTGGCGTGCATGGTCCCCGAACTGCAAAAACAGTTTATGGACCATGAGGCCTATGCTATGATAACAACTCTAAATGAGATGTTTCAGGAACAGGCACGTCAGGAAAGGTACCTGACGAATAAGGCATTCCATTCCTGCAAAATGGGGACTGGGACATCTGTGAGCGCTCATGTGTTCAAGATGAAGGGCTATTTAGATTCTTTAGCCCGTCTCGGGTCGCCCATTTCACAGGAATTGGCGATTGATACCATCCTGGCTTCCTTGCCGGAGTCTTATGATCAGTTCATCTTGAATTACAACATGCAAGGGATGAACAAAACTGTTAGTGAGCTGCATGGGATGCTTAAGCTTACGGAACAGTCGGTCAAAAAGACTCCACCGGTACTTATGGTAAACAAGGGGAAGGCTCCTCTTGTAAAGGCCAAGGCTAAGACAAAGGCTAAAGCTAAGGCCAAGAAAGCCAAAGCTAAGAAGGCCAAGGTCCAGCCCAAGGCCCATCCTGAGGATGTCTGTTTCGGGTGCAAGCAGACGGGACATTGGAAACGATCATGTCCAAAGCTTCAGGGAGAGCTAAAGAAGGCGCAGGGCGCGTCTTCATCAGGTATATATGTCATAGACATTAACCTTACTGTTTCCACATCTTGGGTATTGGATACTGGATGTGGTTCTCACATTTGTTGTAATGTGCAGGGACTTAGGAACAGAAGATCACTGGGATCAGGAGAAGTGGACTTGCGGGTCGGGAATGGGGCAAGGGTTGCAGCCATTGAGATCGGCGAGTACCAGCTTAAGATGCCTAGTGGATTAGTTTTGTTACTGGAACAATGTTATTTTGTACCTGCAATGTGCAGGAATATTATTTCTGTTTCAGTTTTGGATACTTCTAGATATGTATTTACTATTGGTAATGGTAATATGGTTATATCTAGAGAAGGCATATTTTATGGAAATGCTCTATTAAATAATGGCCTTTATATCCTGAATTTAAATGAAACTAATCAAGTCTATAACATAAATAATAAAAGGATTAAACCAAATGAACTTAATCCTGTGTACCTTTGGCACTGTCGTTTAGGCCACATAAACGAGAAACGCATAGCTAGACTCCACAAAGCTGGAATTCTAGGATCTTTTGACTTGGAGTCACTTAATATTTGTGAATCTTGTTTACGGGGTAAAATGACTAAAGCGCCTTTTAGCAAGAAAGCTGAAAGGGCTACTGGCTTATTAGACCTAATACATTCGGATGTATGTGGACCTATGAGCACTGCTGCCAGGGGTGGGTTTCTATACTTCGTCACCTTTACAGACGATTTCAGCAGATATGGCTATGTCTATCTGATGAAACACAAGTCTGAAACACTTGATCGGTTCAAGGAATTTAGGAACGAAGTACAGAACCAATTAGGCCGAAATATTAAAGCCCTTCGGTCGGACCGAGGTGGCGAGTATATGAGCCTAGAATTTGATTCATACTTGAGAGAGCATGGAATAGTTCCACAGCTCACTCCTCCAGGAACACCACAATGGAATGGGGTGTCCGAACGGAGGAATAGGACCCTGTTAGACATGGTCCGCTCAATGATGAGTCATGCCTCTCTCCCAACAAGTTTTTGGGGATATGCTATTGAGACAGCAGCTCTCATTTTGAATAATACTCCGACTAAGGTAGTAGAAAAGACCCCATTTGAGATATGGACGGGCAGGGCGCCCAATGTGTCTTTCCTACGGATTTGGGGTTGTTATGCCCATGTCAAGAAACTGACTGGGGGCAAACTAGAACCCAAAACTGACAAATGCCTGTTTGTGGGCTACCCTAGGGAAACCAAAGGGTATTACTTCTACAACCCCGCCGAGAACAAGGTGTTCGTGGCACGGAAAGGGGTCTTTCTTGAAAATGAGTTCATTTCCAAGAAAGATAGTGGGAGTAATGTTGAACTCAGGGAAGTTCAAAGCTCAGAAACTCCTGAAAAGGATAACTCGGAGACCAGGGTGGAGCTTCCACGGGAGGAAGCACCGGCCCAGGTCACACAAGGACCTAGAAGGTCTGGTAGGGATCGTCGGGAACCTGAGAGATATGGGTTTCTTGTTACCGATGATAACACTCTTTTTGTCTTCGACGAGGAAGAACCAAAAACCTACCAGGAGGCTATAGCTAGCCCACTATCCGCAAATTGGCAAAAGGCCATGGAGGCGGAAATGCAATCTATGTACGATAATCAGGTTTGGAATCTGGTTGATCCACCTCCGGGTGCTAAGGTAATAGGTTGCAAGTGGTGCTACAAGCTGAAGCCAGGTAATACCTTCAAAGGGCGGCTAGTAGCGAAAGGTTTCAGGCAAGTCCATGGAATCGACTATGATGAAACTTTCTCACCAGTCGCTATGCTCAAATCCATTAGGATCCTGCTGGCCATAGCCGCTTGGTACGACTATGAGGTCTGGCAGATGGATGTCAAAACTGCTTTCCTGAATGGAAAGTTACTCGAGGATGTGTATATGACACAACCTGAGGGTTTTGTCGATCCAAAGTATCCTGAAAGGGTATGCAAGCTTCAAAGATCCATTTATGGATTAAAGCAAGCATCCCGAAGTTGGAATCTTCGATTCAATGAGGCTATAAAGGAATATGGCTTTATACAGAATCAAGATGAGCCTTGTGTGTACAAAAGGATTAGCGGGAGTATCGTAACATTCCTGGTTCTATATGTGGATGACATCCTTCTGATTGGAAGCGACATACCAACACTGCTTGGGGTAAAGCAGTGGTTGTGTAAGTGCTTCGCAATGAAGGACTTAGGCGAAGCCGAAACGATCCTAGGGATCAGGATCTACAGGGATAGACCTAATCGGCTTCTAGGCCTGAGTCAGACTAAGTACATAGACAAGGTTCTGAAAAGATTCAGCATGGACCAGGCTAAGAAAGGATTCTTGCCAATGGGTCACGGGCTGAAACTTAGTAAGAAGAACTGTCCTCAGACAAAACAGGATAGGGAGAAGATGAGTGAGATCCCATATGCTTCTGCTATTGGATCAATCATGTACTCTATGCTATGTACAAGACCTGATGTCGCTTTTGCACTAAGTATGACAAGCTGGTACCAGCAAGATCCTGGGGAGGATCACTGGAAAGCTGTCAAAGCAATCCTAAAGTACCTTAACCGGACAAAGGATAGCTTTTTAGTGTATGGTGGTCAGGAAGAGCTGTCAGTTACTGGGTACACTGATGCAAGCTTCCAGACCGACCAGGATGAATATAAGTCGCAGTCAGGGTACGTATTCATGCTTAATGGTGGTGCTATTAGTTGGAGAAGCTCCAAGCAACCGACCATTGCAGATTCTATCACGGAAGCTGAGTACATTGCAGCGTGTGATACAGCTAAGGAAGCTGTGTGGATAAAGAAGTTTATCATGGAACTGGGGATAGTATCATCTATCCAGGAACCGGTTGATATCTTCTGTGACAACAATGGGGCTGTTGCACAAGCTAAGGAGCCCCGGTCACACAGGAACTCAAAGCACGTACTCAGGAAGTTTCACCTCATCCGAGAAATTGTTGAGAGGGGTGACATTTCATTACGCAGAGTGGACACCGAGGAGAATGTCGCAGATCCTTTGACCAAGGTGCTGGTTCATTCCAAGCACGAGGGTCATATCAGATCTATAGGGATTAGGCCCATGCCTGGTTGGTACTAGTGCAAGTGGGAGATTGTTGGAAATGCCCTAGTCCCGAGGCATTAGTCCTTGTCTTTGTATCATACTTTTGTACATTTATATGAACTTCATGTATTATACAAGTTGTGTTAAGAAATAAAGGCAACAATCTATTTACTATATGTCTTGTGCAATATTTTAAATAGAGTATCCATTGGACATATCCATATCCATGGTGTCAAGTGTGAGGCACTTGGCAGTAAGACTATGGATAGGGAAAACGATATGGCCATAAAGTCATCCGTAGTCTGTTCCAATCATGGGAATGAATGGAACTAAAGACTATCATTAGCCTGGTTGTATGGCGGTGTCTTACCGGTCATAGAACATGGAATGTCAACTAGGTTAATGGGTACATGTAAAAGGGTGCATGGTACTGGATTGATCCACTTAACGGGAATCTACATGGTATAGTATCACAACTGATTCTCGCGTAGTACTTGCATAAGTCCTTTGACCGGACCATATGATGGTGCTGCATGTGAAGTGGAACACTTCGGTGTACGCCTGACGGGCCTGTAAAAGGGTGCCAAGTATGGGTACGTTCGGGTGTGTCAGTGAGCATGGCAGTACTATGGATATGCAAAAGGGAATGTCACTCAGTATTTTACTGAGACGATATCACCGGCCTCTTGATGAATGTTACTGATTAGAGTGTGGCCACACCCAAACAAGATGAGATCTTGTTTGTGAGTATCAGTTCATTTGGGATCAAGTAATGTCCGGACACATATAGAGGGTGATCAACCATGCCTCTGTGTTGGACACCGATATCAGTGACATGGGACATACAAGTTCAACTACAGGGTTACGGTGACAGTTTGACTACTATCTCCGTCTTAATTGGGGGCTACAGTGGCTTGCTAGAGCCCGCCTGTAGTCTGTGGGCCTTGGCCCACTGCCAACATAAAGACGGGCCCATTGGATCGTACACATTGAACGTCTGGACTTTAACTAGTCGGATTAAGTGTGTACTTGGTGTATACACGTCAAAAAGAGAGAGGTCTATTAATTATATTATTGATCAATGGTATAATATGATTAATTTTATTTTGGCCATTACATAATTAATTCAATGAATTAATTGTGTGTATTTATTTCCTAGGTGGAAATATGTCTACATGTATAGGTTTACATGTATATCATCTTATGTATGTCTAATGCAATTCCTTGGTCCATTTGATATGTCAAATGTATTTTATTTTAAGTGTAGGTAACGTATTAGATGGTATAATATTGTTACATACATAATGGAAATAAAATTACATGTGAATTCAAATAAACCAAATTTTTACATATGGACTTGGGCATGGAAATTTGGATGCCCACATTTGGATGGTTTGGCCGAAATATTTGGGAGATTTTTTTGCCAATTATGATGAGTCATATGGTGACTCATAAGGTGGACTAAATTAAGTAATTAATGGCTTTAATTAAGGTGGGTTTCTTCATTAATTATTTTGTTTCTTCTTTGATTTTTTTTTTGGCAAAGTAATCATAAAAAATAAAAATAAGGATAGGAGAAAGCCATCCATCTTTCGAGTGAGCAAAAACTTTCTGGGGCGAAAATTGTATCTCCCTTAACTCTCTCTCATTGATTTTCCGAGTTGCTAGCACGGGTTTCAGTCCGATAGCCGTTCGTGTACGCATCGGTGGAGGAAATCTATCCTTGATTTCTGCAGTCTTCTTCTATCTCTTAAAGAGATATCTTGGTAAGACTTTATTCTCCTCCTTTGTGTTTTGTTTTTGATTTTCACTACTTAAGCTCCCGGGACCCGGATTCGAGGAAATCGACGCGTGTTTCCGCACTTTGTCGGTCGGTTTCCCGTGACGAATCCCAACATGGTTAACATGTGAATGGTGGTTTGACTCAACATGGGTAGCATTAGCTCAGAGCGGGCCCTAAGCACAGATGGGTAAAGTGTCAATAAGCCCATCAAACCAAGAGTCCTTCGTGGAAGGATTGGATAGGTTGTCCTACCAAACGACTCAATGGTTGGTTAGCGAGCCCTAGTTCGGCCAGTCATTGATAAGTTGTGGATCTTGGTCAAGTCAGCCAATTAACAACACCAACAAACAAATTAAAATCGGATTATTAATTTGAATTGGCTTAAAAGTCCTTTATTTATAACTCAAGCAATGATTTCTTCCATGTAGATAATCCCATTTCAGTTAAGCAATTTAAATGGCTGCAACAAACAATAACTCACTCTCACTTAGGTCACTCTTGGAGAAGAAGAAGCTTTCGGGGACTAACTTCCTGGACTGGGCTAGGAACTTACAAATAGTTCTTAGACAAGAGTCTAAGGAGTATGTACTGAATGCTCCTTTACCAGCTGGCCCTCTTGTAGGTCGAGGCATCACCACGGCGATGGTGGAGCAGTACGATCGGTATGTGAGGGATGACCGAGATGTCTCGTGCCTCATGCTAGGTACCATGGCTTCTGATCTTCAGAAGCAGTTCATGGACAAGCATGCTTATGAGATGATGGATCAGCTTAAAAAGATGTTCCAAGATCAGGCTCGTCAGGAACGTTACCTGACAACTAAGGCACTTTGCATGACTATGATGGCAGCTGGGACTTCTGTTAGCACTCATGTGCTAAAGTTGAAGGGGTATATTGATACACTTGCCTGCCTTGGCTCGCCAGTACCGCAGGACTTGGCAACAGACATTATTCTCGGGTCACTTCCTGAGTCTTACAACCAGTTTATCATGAATTGCCATATGTAAGGGTTGGATAAATCGGTTGTTGAGCTGCATGGCATGCTCAAGCTTGCTGAGCAGTCTCTTAAGAAGAATCGTGAAGTATTGCTGGTGAACAAGGGCAATACGCCCATTGGTAAGGGAAAGGCCAAATCTAAGGCCAAGGCTAAGGCCCAAAAGGCCAAGGCTAAGGGCAAAAAGGTTGTGGCCCAACCTAAAGCAAGGGTTGCCTCTCCTGACGATGTTTGCCATAAGTGTCATGAGAAGGGGCACTGGAAGAGCTCATGTCCAAAGCTAAGGGAGCAACTGAAGGGCAAAACTGCAGCTTCAGGTATTTATGTTGTTGAGATTAATCTGGCTATTTCTACATCTTGGGTCTTGGACACTGGATGTGGATCTCACATTTGTTCAAATGTGCAGGGTCTAAGAAATAGGAGATTATTAGGATCTGGAGAAGTAGATCTTCAAGTCAAAAATGGTGCTCGGGTTCAAGCCATGGAGATTGGAGATTATTTCTTGGAGATGCCTAGTGGACTTGTTTTGGAACTAAGAAACTGTTATTTTGTAACTGCGATGCGCAGGAATATTATTTCCGTTTCTTTGTTGGATATTTCTTGTTTTGTATTCAATATTGGACATGGTAGAATTTCTATGCAATGTGGCAATATTATTTATGGAACAGCATTTCTTGAAAATGGCTTATATATCCTTGATCTAAAACGTGAAAGTTCAATCTATAACATAAATACTAAAAGGATTAAACAAAATGAAATTAATCCTAATTACATCTGGCATTGTCGACTTGGCCATAAAAATGAGAAGCGCATAGCTAGGCTTCACTCTAGTGGAGTGCTAGGGTCATTTGACATCTAGCCTTATGACACATGCGAATCTTGTTTGAGAGGCAAGATGACAAAGGCGCCTTTTAGCAAGACTGCTGAAAGGGCCTCAGAGCTATTGGAGCTGGTACATTCTGATGTATGAGGCCCAATGTGCACTAGTGCTAGATCTGGTTTTCTGTACTTCGTCACCTTCTCGGATGACTTCAGCAGATACGGTTACATGTATCTGATGAAGCATAAGTCTGAGACTCTCCAAAGGTTCAAGGACTTTAAGAATGAAGTAGAAAACCAACTTGGCAAGAAAATAAAAGCACTTCGTGTCTGACCGAGGGGGTGAATATTTGAGCCAAGAGTTTGACTCATTTTGAGAGAGTGTGGGATTGTATCCCAACTCACTCCTCCTGGTACACCCTAGTGGAATGGAGTGTCAGAAAGGAGGAATTGTTGGAGATTGTGCCCTAAGGCCAATATTGGATTATGTAATTTGACTTCTAAGATTAATCTAGTGTAGATTAATATTATCATTTATGTTTGTATGTTAGCATTTATGATAAGTATCCATGAATAAATCGTGTTATTCTAAATATCCCTAGTCGATTGTTATTATGGGAATAATAACAAACTAAGACTAGTGTGAGTGATAATGGATATTCATAAGATGAATATAGTGTATACAGATACAGATTATACTCACGGGTAATATGTTAGAGAACATGTTACTGGAGACCCACTATGAGATCAAGTTCATGGTCATGTGTCACAACTGATCTTGATTATAGTAGTGTCATTAGCTGATTCCTTTGACCTGAGGTCACCATTGATTCCGGGATGAACTCATATTGTGCTTTGACGCAGTCAAACGCTGCTCGTAACAGAGTAGTTATAAAGGCTGTGATTGGGTACGAGATGACTCATGCTTTGGGATGTGAGTGACAGATATGAGATTTTGTCCCTCTCTAACAAGAGAGTGATATCACTGGGCCCCTCGATAAGTAAGACTGTTAAATGCATGGCCGTGCTCAAATAATTGATAGAGTATCAATTGATTTGTCTGGACAGTTTACTTTGAGATCGAGAAAGCATATGATTAATTATATAAGATTGACAAGTGTACCATGTCTTATGATTAATCATGATATCAAAGAGACAAAAGGGAATATGACATTCTATAAATAGGTATTGGATCATTCCAATCATGTTAATTGGGTAGTCGTAATGGCTTGCTAGAGTCCGCTTGTGACCTATAAGGACATTATGGTAATTTCCTTATTGCCAATTAATATGAACCTATGGGGTCACACACAAAGAGCAAAATGAAGTTCATCTTTTCGGGTATAAATTATTATTGGATAATAATTTATGAATGAGAAAGAGAATAAATATATATATATAATGATATATATATTTATATATATATATGTATATATAAATATTAATATGATTAATATTGCATAAAGTATGCTACATATTATAATTTAATTATATAGAGATATAATTAATTATAATATCAATATACATATGTGTATGATGGAGAATGGAATTGATTTAATATTAATTGAGAATTAATATTAAGTTGTGTGGGTTAATTTATAATTATAACTAATAAGGGTATTAAGTTATAATTATAATTAAGTTTAATGGATATAAAAGGAAGTTTTATAACCTAAAATCTCTAACCCTAGCCTTGACATAAGATGCAGATTTTCTGCAGCCTCCAAGGAGCCAGCCGACTTCACCCTTCTCCATCACCCAAGGTTTTCGAAACTTTGGCTTTTTCCATTCGAAGAAATCGTTCTTCAATCCCGGCGCTAGCACGCGGTGAATGAATTGCTCCGTGTGGATCAACCGTAGAGGGAAGCTACTTTGGTTCCTAATTGATTCAAAACCTACAAAGAATTAAGGTAATTCTTTAACCCTCCTTCCAATTCAATGCAATGTACATGGGTCCTTGGTGGGGATTAATCCGTTTTTTCCGCTGCGTATTTTGTTTTGTGCGATTTAATCCCCAACAGTGGTATCAGAGCCACTTGTGCATTGGTTGAATTGGATTTGTTATTTTGATTAGATCAAAATGCATGTTAGGGTTTGTGTGTTTTGATTTAGGGTTCTTTTGTTATTGTGAATAACAAATTGAAATTTGATTTCAATGTTGATCATTATGAATGATTTGTTCTTTGTTATTGTGAATAACGTTTTGGAATTGATTTGGGAATTGTTGTTTTGAACAAATTGACGCAGAATTGTTTTTCAGTGCAGAACACGCCGGCGTGCAGGCACTGCACGCCGTGCAAACGTGTGTTGCACGCCGTGTACTGGTTTTGCACGGCGTGTAGTCGGAAATCGTTTCCGTAAGCTGAGAATCAGTGCATAACTCGCCGGCGTGCAAGTGTTGCACGCCGTGCAAATGTGTGTTGCACGCCGTGTACTGGTTTTGCACGGCGTGCAACTGGAAATTTCTCATGTGCGCTGAGTAACAGCGAGGAACATGGCCGCGTGCAAGTGTTGCACGCCGTGCAAACTGGTTTTGCACGCCGTGTTCCCTTAGTGCTACCATGTAGAAATTGTCTTCTATACCTTTTCTTCTCAAATCAATTTCTTTTAAATACAATAAGATTGTGTTTAGTTTTTTGAACCCTAAATCTTATAGATGTAAAATTATTGTGATAATTTTATGCATGGTGTTGTGGTATGGTTTTGGACCCTGTGGATGTTTTTGTTTTCTTTTGGTTTTGGTGGATGTAAAGTTTTATAAATACGGCCTGCGAGTCGTTTGTATTTATGTAACCTTATTTTCTAGATAAATTGTATAGGATGCAATTTATTATTTGTAAATTTCATTTTACTAGAAAATTGTATAGGATGCAATTTTGTAAAATGTGTAAACCCATGAGATGGTGCCAAGGAACAAAGACGTGAAGACGGATCCAAGGGGTGCAGGAGTGCTGTGACCATAAGATGGTTGCAACCACCTAGGAAATGACCTGTTGATTTTCATATTGGCCTATGAAAATCAATGTAGATAAAACCATACCATAACACGGTTTTTTTTGAGTCTTATGCATGTTATATTTATTTTATGCCATAAGATGCCATGTTAATAAATATTGATGCATGTTAGAAATTATTTTGCATGTGATGCAAATGTTTATATATATGTGTAAATGCATGCCTTGTTTCTTTTAGATGCCATGTGATGCCATGCTAGATTGCATGCTTAACATATGTATGACATAGGATGCCATGCTAATTAGTATTAACAAATGTATGTTTAATATTAATGCCATGAATTGTATGAGATACAATTAAATCACAGGATTTTAATAAACCCTAAATAAACTTAAGAAGTTTATATTTTTGCCACCCAATTACGTATAACACTAGTCAAGTACTATGTTCGCATCATGGTAGCCACGCCAAAGCGGGTACGCATGTTGTGACCTTAGCGAAGCGATAATATGAGAAATGGTGATTCTCATTGTGTTGTAATTGGTTTAACAAAGGGTTAATCAAAATGGTGTTTGAGCCCGAGGCAAAGATGAGATGAGTAACATACAATTAAATATGATATATGATATCATACATCTCATAAATTATAAGAGTTGCATAATGATGCAATTGGCAAAGAAGTGCACATCCAAATATGTTTAAATGGTTTAAAGCATGATTTTGAGTCTTTGCCTACCGAAATTATATTTAATCATAGGGACATGCCAAAGCAGTGCTATGGTTAAGTATGGATTTTGGATCTTCACCCACTTAAATATTTTAAAGGGTTTTATAATTTAAGTGGGAGCATTTAAATAAAAATCTTTACACGCTTTATTATAGTTATGATTGCCATTACCATGGTCTCGATTGTTATTGAACTTTGAGAATTGTTCTCAAATCAAAAGGAATCATATGTTCTCAATAATCCTTTTGCCCAATGAACCACTAGCAATTGTAACACGAGTATAAAAGATGCTTACTTGAAGCATCGAAGGGACTCTGTTTAAAATTTATTATCTTACACTTGCCACCAATTCTTCCGCACGTGGAAGTTTTACTTGAGGTATATGATACATCACAAATGGAAATGTTCCATCAGTTAGTGAGCAAGAAAAGATAAGTGTTTGAGGCAACATTTTCTCATTGGCCTCCAAAAGGCATTAAGATGTGATCTTGAATTCATTAATTGATAGTCATTGGTGATGAACTATCATTTGAATGACATGGAGAAAATTGTGAATTAGTTGCATAGGATGCAAAAGAATGTTAAGTTATCCATAAAGGATAAGCCCGCCTCGAATTGTGTGCTTAAGGTTCAAAAGGAAAAGGATAAAAGGAAGGTCGAAAAGCATAAAGACCGAAAGGTTCAGGTGAAACATGTTTTAAAGACCAAAGCTGTTGGCATAGAGAGATCTCCAAAAGAAGGATGTTGCCATTTCTAGAATGAATCGTTCATTAGAATGAAAATAGCAAACTTTGTTTGGAGAACTATGAGAAGATGAAAGGCAGTAAGACTGCTACCTTAAGTATTTATTAATTATTCTACTTTTGTTTCTATATCAAAGGTATTAGATACCGTGGTGGATTTCATATTAGTAGAATATGAAGAATCTAAACTTAAGTAGAAACCTTATGAAGGTGAAAGGTAGAATACGAATAGGCAAGAGTAGCAAAGGTTGTTACTTGGAAGTTATGAACTTCTGGTTAAAAGTTGTGAACTTTTACATAAAAGTTATGAACTTTGGTTAAAGGTTATGAACTTTTACATGTAAGTTATGAACTCTTGTTGCCTATTGGGCTCGTTGTTTTGAGTGAACAAATGTTGTTTATTTTATAATTGTGAATTATAAACTTTATAAAGACATGATTATGAAATACAGATTTACATAATTGTCTTTATATATGGAGCCCATCCGTAACATAAATACTGTAAGGATCGAATCAAATAGTTTGATTCAACCTATTTTGGCAGTATCATCTTGGAGGCATAAGCAAAGTCGCATTACGAAACTCCATGAGAATGGACTTTTGGATTCATGAGATTATGAATCATCTTGAATCATGCGAATGTTGTTTATTGTAAAAGATGACAAAAGGTTTTCTTTGCTAAAAGTAGTCAAAGAACAATCGATTTATTAAGCATTATACATGTGGATGTATATGAATTATAAATCAACTGCTAAAGGAGGTTCTAATACTTCATTACTTTCATGGAACTTTTCACTAGATAAGAGTATCTAATGAAACACGAGTTTGGAACTTTTGAAATGTTCAAAAGCTTGTAAAATGAAGTATGAAGTATCTTGACAAGATAGTAAAGTCACTTAGATATGATCCAAGTGCTGAACATTTGAGTCAAGATTTTGACAATCATCTTAGGGGTTGTGGGACTGTCTCACAATTGACTCCTCCAAGTACGCCACAAAGTATGTTGTGTCGAAAAGGGAGTAGTCGAACTCTATACAGATATAGTTCAATCTATGATGAAGTCAAGTTGATCATCGTTTTCTCGAAAATATGCCATTAAAGCAGCTGTGTATATTGTTCCGTCTAAAATAATTCATGAATCAACATATGAGATATGGTTGGGTAAGAGACCCAAGTTGTTTCATTGAATAAGTTTAGGGCTATAAAGCTTATTTCGAATAAGTTGGCACCTAAATTTAAATGTCGTATTGTGGATTACTCAAAAGGAAAGTAGGAGTTGTTACTCCTGTGTTTCTTTGGGATACAAAGTAGTTGTAGCTAGAAATGGTTTCCCCTTGAAGAGGGAGTTAATTTCTAGAAGAGTTAGTGGGAGTAAAGTACACCTACAAAACTCGTAATTCACAAAGTGACATTAACGTTGAAGAGGAACATGGAAATGGTTTCATGATCATTGTTGAAATTACACAAGTCCAATGAAAGTCTAGTAGAATACGACATGAATAGGAGAGATATGGATTTCTCAAAATCATGATGTAGTTTTACTAGATTGGAATAAGTCTTCTTTTATGAAGAAGCAATGTTAGATTTTGAATCTAATATGTGACTTGATGCTACAAAGGTTGAAGATAAGTCCATGTCTGACAATCAAAGTATAGACTTTGATAAATCTTTTAGAAGATGCATATGCAATGGTTGCAAGTGAGTTTTCAAATTGAAAACCGACATGAATGGTGATCTTCAAACTTATAAAGCATGACTAGTGACAAAACGGGGTTATAAACAAGTTCATAGTAGTGACTATGAGGATACGAACAAATTCATAGTAGGACTATGATAAAATCCTTTTTCGTCATTAATCATGATCAAGTCAAATTGAGTTCTTGTTGCCACATCCGCATAATATGATTATAAAATATGGCAAATGGATATTAAAATCTGTTTTCTACGTGAAAACATGATTGAGGATGTGTACGTGACACAACCCAAAGTTTTTGGGCATCCAAAGAATTCAAATAGCGTATGCAAGTTTTCAAAGATTCTCATAAGGATCGAAACATGCATCAAATAGTTGGAATCATAGTTTTGATAAAGAAATCAAATGGTTTGATTTTATCAAAAGGATGATGAATCTTGTGTTTCAAAAGGATCAGTGGGAGCATATCGGTATTCCTAATGCTATATGTGGATGACATATGGCTTGTTGGAAATAACATTCTTACCTTGCAAGAAATAAAATCTTGGCTAAGAAAGTAATTTCGGTTAATGTTGTAAGCATGACTGCCTGTGTTCTTGAAATTGGAATCTATACAGATAGATCTAAAAGAATGTTTTGGCTTAAGTCAAAGCATTGAAAGCGTTCAATGTAAAAGACTTAATAGAAGCTTGCTTATGTTAACTGTGTAAATAGTTGCACATATACAACTGATTGCAATTAGTTGCAATATATCAGTCGAGATCTAGTATTCTCTTAAAAAGAGATGTTATGATTTTGAAAGGTTCAAAATAAAACGATATAGCTAAATATCTATAATAGTAGTCAAAGTATATTGTTACATATGATGTAAAGGAAATTTTGGATGAAGAAGTTCATCACAAAATGTTGTGTTTTGTTCTAAGCATTGCTTATCCTGTGAGACTATTGTAGGGACAATAGTTCAATGCGTAAGAACCTTGTATGACACAAGCATATACTTAGGCGTTTCTCACTAATTTAGAGAGGCTGTCTCTAAAAAGAGAGTGAAAATGTGTAAAGTAGCAACGGAAGTGAAAATTAATAATTCACTGACAAAGACTCTCGCACGAATGAATACATGAAAGTCATGTAGGTCAATGGGTATAAGATACATGTATGATTGGCCATAGTGCAAGTGGGAGATTGTTGGAGATTGTGCCCTAAGGCCAATATTGGATTATGTAATTTGACTTCTAAGATTAATCTAGTGTAGATTAATATTATCATTTATGTTTGTATGTTAGCATTTATGATAAGTATCCATGAATAAATCGTGTTATTCTAAATATCCCTAGTCGATTGTTATTATAGGAATAATAACAAACTAAGACTAGTGTGAGTGATAATGGATATTCATAAGATGAATATAGTGTATACAGATACAGATTATACTCACGGGTAATATGTTAGAGAACATGTTACTGGAGACCCACTATGAGATCAAGTTCATGGTCATGTGTCACAACTGATCTTGATTATAGTAGTGTCATTAGCTGATTCCTTTGACCTGAGGTCACCATTGATTCCGGGATGAACTCATATTGTGCTTTGACGCAGTCAAACGCTGCTCGTAACAGAGTAGTTATAAAGGCTGTGATTGGGTACGAGATGACTCATGCTTTGGGATGTGAGTGACAGATATGGGATTTTGTCCCTCTCTAACAAGAGAGTGATATCACTGGGCCCCTCGATAAGTAAGACTGTTAAATGCATGGCCGTGCTCAAATAATTGATAGAGTATCAATTGATTTGTCTGGACAGTTTACTTTGAGATCGAGAAAGCATATGATTAATTATATAAGATTGACAAGTGTACCATGTCTTATGATTAATCATGATATCAAAGAGACAAAAGGGAATATGACATTCTATAAATAGGTATTGGATCATTCCAATCATGTTAATTGGGTAGTCGTAATGGCTTGCTAGAGTCCGCTTGTGACCTATAAGGACATTATGGTAATTTCCTTATTGCCAATTAATATGAACCTATGGGGTCACACACAAAGAGCAAAATGAAGTTCATCTTTTCGGGTATAAATTATTATTGGATAATAATTTATGAATGAGAAAGAGAATAAATATATATATATATAATGATATATATATTTATATATATATATGTATATATAAATATTAATATGATTAATATTGCATAAAGTATGCTACATATTATAATTTAATTATATAGAGATATAATTAATTATAATATCAATATACATATGTGTATGATGGAGAATGGAATTGATTTAATATTAATTGAGAATTAATATTAAGTTGTGTGGGTTAATTTATAATTATAACTAATAAGGGTATTAAGTTATAATTATAATTAAGTTTAATGGATATAAAAGGAAGTTTTATAACCTAAAATCTCTAACCCTAGCCTTGACATAAGATGCAGATTTTCTGCAGCCTCCAAGGAGCCAGCCGACTTCACCCTTCTCCATCACCCAAGGTTTTCGAAACTTTGGCTTTTTCCATTCGAAGAAATCGTTCTTCAATCCCGGCGCTAGCACACGGTGAATGAATTGCTCCGTGTGGATCAACCGTAGAGGGAAGCTACTTTGGTTCCTAATTGATTCAAAACCTACAAAGAATTAAGGTAATTCTTTAACCCTCCTTCCAATTCAATGCAATGTACATGGGTCGTTGGTGGGGATTAATCCGTTTTTTCCGCTGCGTATTTTGTTTTGTGCGATTTAATCCCCAACAGGAATAGGACCTTACTTGACATGGTCCGCTTGATGATGAGTCATGCTACACTCCCTGTCTCCTTTTGGGGATATGCTTTAGAGACAGCTGCTTACATTCTTAATAATACACCAAGCAAGGCAGTTAAGGGAACACCATATGAACTATGGAAAGGCCGAAAGCCCAATGTTTCCTTCTTGAAGATTTGGGGCTGTGATGCACATGTTAAAAAATTGACAAGTGGCAAACTCGAGTCCAAATCTGTCAAGTGCCAGTTTGTGGGTTACCCTAAGGAAACTAAGGGTTATTACTTCTACGATCCGGCCGAAAACAAAGTTTTCATAGCCAGAAATGCAGTCTTCTTGGAGAAGGAATTCCTTTCCAAGAGAGACAGTGGGAGTAATGTTGAACTTTTAGAAGTTCAATACTCACAAACTCCTGCAGCTACTGCTGAGGATGCTTCGGGAACCAATCTGACTACTCAAGAAATTGAGGAACCAGAAATGGTTGCATAGGACCTTAGAAGGTCTGGTAGGACATGTCATCAGCCAGAGAGGTACAGCTTTCTCATGACTGATGATGGGGACCTTATGGTCGTTGACCAAGAGGAGCCCAAGACCTATCAGAAGGCTGTTGAAAGCCCACACTCAGATCAATGGCGCAAAGCCATGGAGGCTGAGATGCAATCTATGCACGATAACCAAGTATGGAAATTGGTGGATCCACTTCTGGGTGCTAAGGTGATAGGTTGCAAGTGGTGTTTCAAGTTAAAGGCCCTGTGTGTATAAGATGGTTAGTGGGAGCATTTCCACCGTCCTAGTGCTGTATGTTGACGACATCCTTATCATTGGAAGTGACATACCAACATTGCAAGGGGTTAAGCAGTGGTTGAGTAGGTGCTTCGCAATGAAGGACTTAGGCGAAGCTGAGACGATTTTAGGGATCAGGATCTACAGAGATAGATCCAATCGGCTTCTAGGCCTAAGTCAGGCCACGTACATTGACAAGGTTCTAAAAGGATTCAGCATGGACAAGGCAAAGAAAGGATTCTTGCCTATGCGCCATGGGTTAAAGCTGAGTAAGAAAGATGGTCCTAAAACAAAGAAGGACTGGGAGAACATGGAAAAGATCCCTTACGCATCTGCTATTGGATCTATCATGTACTCCATGTTATGTACGAGGCCTGATGTCGTGTTTGCACTAAGTATGGCTAGCCAGTACCAGTCGGACCCCGGTGAGGAACACTGGAAGGCAGTCAAGGCAATCTTAAAGTACCTTAACCGGACTAAGGATGCTTTCTTAGTGTATAGAGGTCAAGATGAGATGGTAGTATCAGGTTACACTGATGCAACTTTGAGACCGATGAGGATGAGAACCAGTCACAGTCTAGTTATGTTTTTCTCCTGAATAGCGGTGCCATTAGTTGGAGGTCCTCAAAGCAGGCCACCATTGCTGACACTGCAATGGAAGCAGAGTACATAGCTGCGTGCAAAGCTCAAAGGAAGCCGTTTGGATCAAGAAAGTCATAACTGAGTTGGGAATAGTGCCCACTATCCTAGACCCAGTTGATGTTTTTGTGACAACAACGGGGCCATCGCACAAGCTAAGGTGCCCCGGTCACACAAGAGATCCAAACATGTACTCTGAAAGTTTCACCTCATTCGGGAGATCGTGAACATAGGTGACATATCATTGCAGAGGGTTGACAACAAGAATAATGTCGCTGATCCATTGACCAAAGCGCTATTGCAGACACAGCACGACGGTCATACCAGATCTATAGGAATTAGGGCAATGCCCACTTGGAACTAGTGCAAGTGGGAGATTGTTGGTGTGCCCTAGTTCTTAGGGCATTGGATTCTTGTATTTTGTATTATACATTAAGACTCATTGTATAAATACATTATTTTTGTCACATTAATAAAGGCAATTAATCTATTTCATTTATATCTTGTGCTATAATATGAGTAGAGTATCCATTGATTGATAATCATAAAACCTATCCCAGGTCTGTTCTAATCGTGGGAACGAATAGAACCACAGACTTGTATATTCGATGACTGTATGGTAGTTCTTAACTAGCCATAGTACTTGTATAGTCAGTCATGAATATAGGTACATGTCATTGACATGCGACTGGATCGATCCGCACAAGAAAGCCACATGGTTGTCACGTCATAGGTCTTTCTTGAGTAGGTCTCTTTTATCCTCAGACCAGATTTCATTATAATATCGATATGGAATCCGATTCACTTTGACATACGCCTAACAGGTCTGTAAAAGGATGCTAAATATGGGTATGATTGGGTGGACCGGTGAACATGTTGATATTGATGATGAAGTGATGGAATTGCTACTCGGGTAACACCGAGATGATATCATTGGCCACTTGATGAGTGGGACTGATAAGTGTATGGCCATACCCAAATAAGTTGGTTGCTTATTTGATTAATCAGTCAACTCAAGATCAAGAAATATAATAAACAAAAAAAGAGGATGACGGACACCATGCCTCTTGTTTATTCATATCGATATTGTTAGGCAAAGGACAGTATGAGATTACTACCGGGTGAGTGTCTTCTAAAGACTGCTGCATCTCTATCTTAATTGGGGGCTATAATGGTTTGCTAGAACCCACTTATAGTCTATGGGCCTTGGGCCTACTGCCAACATAAAGGCAGACCCATAGGATCGTGCACATAGATCAACTGAGCTGGAACTTATAGAAATTGTACATGTAATGTACATTGGAAGGAATGCATTAATTAATTAGTTGACATTCGGTGTCAAGGTAATTAATTGACATTGGGTTGAATTTAATTTAATTAATAAGTTTACATAATGTAATTAATTAATTTATCAATTAATTGAATTACATAAAGTAAACAATTAATTAAATAATTTTCCTAAGTAGGAAAATTAAATACATGTATTGTATTAACTTAAGTGTGATTTAATTTTATTTAGGGGTAATTAAATTTAGCCAAATGGAATTAAATTACATAGTATATACTTTTTAATTAAAGTTTATTTATGTAATTATAATCCTAGTGGGCTTGGGTTTAATTAACCTAATTAGAACCCAATTAGACAAGGTGTCTATAAAAGGGAATACTTAAGGAATAAAAACCAAATTCAACTCTAATTAATTGCTGAAAATTTCAGCCACCAATAGCAGCCCCAAAACAGCCAAAAATCCCAGCATTAAACCTCCATTCCTTCGCGCCTTCGGCTAGCACCGGTTCCCGCTCAATAGTTGGTCGTGCACCGGACTTTGGAGATCGCAGTTTCAAGAAACGATTCTGCAGCAGTCTCTATAGGAGACGAATCCGGTGAGTTAATCTCTCTTAATTCTTATTTGATTTTATTCTAATCAATGGTAATGGGACACGATAGGTGGATTCTAGGAAATTTTAAACGGTGTATTTTCTGCTGCGCCATGTTATTTTTCCAATGACGAATCCCAACAACAGCTTCCCTAGCTGCATCACATGCTGCAATGTACTCAGCTTCTGTTGTAGAGTCCGCGATGGTTGATTGCTTTGAGCTCCTCCAGCTTACAACACCACTATTTAGCAAAAACACATACCCATACTGTGATTGGTAAGCTTGCATTAGTATGCCCAGTAACTGATAGCTCTTCCTGACCTCTATACACTAAGAAGCTATCCTTAGTCCAGTTAAGGTACTTGAGGATTGCTTTGACAGCCTTCCAATGATCCTCCTTGGGATCCTACTGGTACCGGCTCATCATACTTAGTGCAAAGGTGACATCAGGTCTCATAGATAGCATGGAGTACATGATTGATCCTATAACCGAGACGTATGGGACCCACTTCATGTTCCCCCTGTCCTCCCTTATCTTAGAACAGTTCTTCTTACTAAGTTTCAGCCCATGGCTCATTGGCAAGAAATGTTTCTTGGCCTGATCCATGTTAAATCTTTTCAAAACTTTGTCTATATATGTGGCTTGAGTTAAGCCCAGAAGCCGATTGGATCTATCCATGTAGATCCTGATCCCTAGGATTGTCTCAGCTTCACCTAAGTCCTTCATTGTGAAGCACTTACACAACCACTGCTTTACCCATTGTAGTGTTGGTATGTCGCATCCAATAAGAAGGATATCATCCACATATAATACCAGGAATGTGACAATGCTCCCACTAATCATCTTATACACATAAGGCTCATCTTGATTCCGTATGAAACCATATTCCTTTATAGCTTCATTGAATCTAAGGTTCCAACTTTGAGATGCTTGCTTCAGTCCATAAATGGACCTTTGAAGTTTGCATACCCTCCCTGGATACTCTGGATCGACAAAACCTTCAGGCTGTGTCATGTACACATCCTTGAGTAGCTTTCTGTTAAGGAAAGCAGTTTTGACATCCATCTGCCAGACCTCATAGTCGTACCATGCGGCTATGGCCAGTAAGATCCTAATGGATTTGAGCATAGCAACTGGTGGGAAGGTTTCATCATAGTCTATTCTATGGACTTGTCTGAAACCTTTTGCCACTAGACGCCCCTTGAAGGTGTTGTCGGCTTTTAGCTTGTAGCACCACTTGTAACCTATTACCTTAGAACCGAAGGTGGATCAACCAAGTTCCAAACCTGGTTATCGTACATAGATTACATCTCTGCCTCCATGGCTTTACGCCAATTTGCAGACTGTGGGCTAGCCATAGCCTCCTGTAGGTTTTGGGCTCTTCCTTATCGAAGACGAAAAGAGTGTGATCATTAGTGATGAGAAAACCATATCTCTCCGATTCCCAATGATCCTTACTAGACCTTCTAGGTCCTTGTGTGACTTGGGTCGGTGCTTCCTCCTGTGGAAGCTCCACCCTGGTCTCTGAGTTATCCTCTTCAGGAGCTTGTGAGCTTTGAACTTCCCTGAGTTCAATATTGCTCCCACTATCTTTCTTGGAAATGAAATCCTTTTCTTGAAAGACCCCCTTCCTTGCCACGAACACCTTGTTCTCAGTGGGGTTGTAGAAGTAAGATCCTTTGGTTTCCCTAGGGTAGCCCACAAATAGGCACTTGTCGGTTTTGGGTTCTAGCTTTCCCCCAGTCAATCTCTTGACATATGTATCACATCCTCGAATCCGCAGGAAAGACACATTGGGCTCCCTGCCCGTCCATATCTCATATAGGGTCTTTTCCACTGCCTTAGTCGGAGTATTATTTAAAATGAGAGCGGCTGTCTTGAAGGCGTATCCCCAGAAACTTATTGGGAGACAGGCATGACTCATCATTGATCGGACCATGTCCAACAGGGTTCTATTCCTCCGTTCGGACACCCCATTCCATTGTGGTGTTCCTGGAGGAGTGAGCTGCGAAACTATTCCATGCTCTCTCAAATATGTGTCAAACTCTAGGCTCATATACTTACCTCCTCAGTCTGACCGAAGGGCTTTGATATTGCTGCCTAGCTGGTTCTGTACTTCGTTCCTAAATTCCTTGAACCTATCAAGGGTTTCAGACTTATGTTTCATCAGATAGACATAGCCATATTTGTTGAAATCGTCTGTGAACATGACAAAGTACAGATGTCCACCTCTAGTAGCTGATCTCATGGGCCCACATATGTCTGAATGTATTAGATCCAATAAGCCAATAGCCCTTTCAGCTTTTTTGCTAAAAGGCGCTTTAGTCATTTTGCCTCGTAAACATTATTTGTATACATCAAGTGACTCAAAGTCAAATAACCCTAGGATTCCAGCTTTGTGGAGCCTAGTTATACGCTTCTCGTTTTTTGTAGCCTAAATGACAATGCCAAAGGTAGGCTGGATTAAGTTCGTTAGGCTTAACCCTTTTAGTGTTTATGTTATAGACATGATTGGTTTCATTTAAATCCAGGATATATAGGCCATGATTTGATAGAGCTTCTCCATAAAATAATCCCACTCTAGATAAACCAATTCTACCATTAGAAATAGTAAAATTAAATCTAGAAATATACAATACTGAAACAGAAATAATATTCTTGCATATGGCAGGTACAAAATAACAAAGTTCCAATATCAAAACCAATCCACTAGGCATCGTGAGGTAATATTCGCCGATCTCTATGGTAGCAACCCTTGCTCTATTACCGACCCACAAGTCCACCTCCCCCGATCCTAGTGACCTCCTGTTCTTAAGTCCCTGCACATTGCAACATATATGAGAACCACATCCAATATCCAATACCCAGAATGTTGAAACAGTGAGGTTAATGTATATGACATAAATACCTGATGAAGACGCACCCTAGGTCTTCCTCTGCTCTCCCAATAGTTTGGGACATGATCTCTTCCAATGCCCCACTTGCTTCCACCCGAAGCAGACATCCTCAGGACTGGCCTTGAGCTGGACCTTGGGCTGGGCCTTAGGCTTCTTGGCCTTGGCTTTCTTAGCCTTGGCCTTAGCCTTTTCCTTGGCTTTGCCCTTTGCAAAAGGAGGGTTCCCCTTGTTTACCAGCAGCATCAGCGAAGTCTTCTTGATCGACTGTTTAGTAAGCTTAAGCATCCCATGCAGCTCACTAACAGTACGGTTCATCCCTTGCATGTGAATTGATTGTAAGAATCCGCTAAGGAAGCAAGGATTGCGTCCATCGCTAGCTCCTATGAGATAGGCGATGCGAGTGGGCTAAAGTATCTAGATAGCCCTTCATCTTGAGCATGTGTGCACTCATAGATGTCCCAGCCCCCATCTTGCAGGAGTGGAATGCCTTATTGGTTAGGTACCTTTCCTTACGAGCTTGCTCTTGAAACATCTTATTTAGAGTTGTTATCATAGCATAGGCCTGATGATCCATGAACTGCTTTTACATCTCGGGGACCATACATGCCAATATAAGGCATGTCACATGCCTATTGTCCTTAACATGCACCTCGTATTCCTCCAACTGGGCAGCTGGTGGATTACGTCCTTGAGGCACACCCGGCACAGGCCTTTCCAGTACATACTCCTTTGACTCTTGTCATAGAACTATTCTTAAGTTCCTAGACCAGTCGAAGAAGTTAGGACCGGAAAGCTTGTCCCTTTCCAGGATAGATCGCAGTAAAAGTGAATTGTTGTTTGCAATTTAAAATCCTACACAGAAAAATTTTAAGAGTGTTAATAAAGGACTTTATCTTGTTTCCCATATATAATTAATAGTGAATCAAGTTATTAATTAATCCGAGTTGTTGGGCTCATGGGCCGAGATCCATATTTCATTAAGATATAGCCAGACGAGGGCCTGGAAAAACTATACCCTAATTATTTAGGTAGGAACCCCTTCCAATCCCAACCTAGAGACTCTTGGTTTGATGGGCTTATTGGCACTTACCCATCTGTGCTTAGGGCCAGGAAAATACTACTACCCACGCTAAGTCAAAACCTCTATCCAAGTGTTAGAGCAACCTATACCCTAACCCAGTACAAAATGACGATACTCTAGTGCATCCAGCGACGGCATGGTCTACAACTAGCCTATCCCCACGTCAAGTAGGTTTTGAATGAGGGAAGCACGTTTAAGCGACTTAGTAATTTGCATTAGGTTATTAGATTCATTTAATAACCTCTTACATGCATAGGCGAGTGAGAATGGGTTTGCATCATACATACAATCATGCAAATAAATATAAAGCATAATTAAATAAGTAAAATGGACTGCTATGGGCCTATATTACAACCTACTATAATTCTAGTAAACCTATACTAGAAAATACATTGGTGGGCCTCCTTTTCCTTTCTTGTGGGCTCGCCTTTCCACTGGGCTCACCTCTCCACTGGGCTTATTCTTTACAAATTTTATAATAAATAAATAAAATAAAATTACATTAAAAAAGAAAACGGCACACAGGCCGTATTTACCCAAAAAGAAAAATTACAACCCAACTTGAATAAGGCCCAATAGCATCCAACCATACATACATTCAATACATTAATTTTTAAGCATGTTATAATGTATGAAATTAAGCCCATTTCAATTATATCCAAAGCCATTATTTTGAAATCGCCAATTCTAGCCCTTCATGGTCCTAGCCCTTAACGGGCTTTGGGCCTCCAGCCCAGGTAGATAACTGCTCCCATTGGAATTGGGAACCCATGAGTCCATGTCAGCCACCCGGGTAATTGTGCCAAAAAGACTCGAACCAATTTCAATTAACCATATTAATTTCCAAAATTAATATCCCATGAATAAAATTAAAATTTCATTCAAGAAACCATGCGCATTTAAATTTCAAAATTTAAACACATAAGATTTTAAAACCCATTAAAATTTCAAAATTGGGTTGGATATGCCCTAGTCCCGAGGCATTGGACCTTGTATTTGTATCATACATTTATTGGATTTATGTATTATACATATTTTGTGTCATTTAAATAAAGGCATTAATCTGTTTATAATATATCTTATGCTATATTTTAAATGGAGTATCCAATCCATGTTGACAAGTGTCATGCACTTGGCAGTAAGACCATGGATAGGGAAAACGATATGACCATAAAGAGATCCGTAGTCTGTTCCAGAAATGGGAATGAATGGGACTAGAGACTATCATTAACCTGGTTGTATGGCGGTGTCTTACCAGCCGTTGGACTTGGGATGTCAACTTTTTGTGTGCCCTAGTTCTTACGGCATTGGATTCTTGTATTTTGTATTATACATTAAGAGTCATGTATGAATACATTATTTATGTCACATTAATAAAGGCAATGAATCTATTTCATTTATATCTTGTGCTATAATATGAGTAGAGTATCCATTAATTGATAATCATAAAACCTATCCCAGGTCTGTTTTAATCGTGGGAACGAATAGAACCACAGACTTGTATATTTGATGACTGCATGGTAGTTCTTAACTAGCCATAGTACTTATATATTCAGTCATGAATACAGGTACATGTCGGTGACATGGGACTAGATCGATCCGCACAAGAATGCCACATGGTTGTCGCATCATATGTTTTTCTTAAGTAGGTCTCTTTTGTCCTCAGACCAGATTTCATTATAATATTAATGTGGAATCTGGTTCACTTTGACATATGCCTAACAGGTCTGTAAAAGGATACTAAATGCGGGTATGATTGGGTGGACCGGTGAACATGTTGATATTGATGATGAAGTGATGGAATTGCCACTCGGGTAACACCAAGATGATATCATTGGCCACTTGATGAGTGGGACTGATAAGTGTATGGCCATACCCAAGTAAGTCGATGCTTATTTGATTAATTAGTCAACTCAAGATCAAGAAACATAACAAACAACAGAAGATGATGACGGACACCATGCCTCTTGTTTATTCATATCGATATCGTTAGTCAAAGGACACTATGAGATTCCTACCGAGTGAGTGTCTTCGAAAGACTGCTGCATCTCTGTCTTAATTGGGGGCTGTAATGCTTTGCTCGAACCCACTTATAGTCTGTGGGCCTTGTGCCCACTGCCAACATAAAGACAGACCCATAGGATCGGGCACACATATCAACTGAGCCGGAACTTATAGAAATTGTACATGTAATGTACATAGGAAGGAATGCGTTAATTAATTAGTTGACATTCGGTGTCAAGGTAATTAATTAACATTGGATTGAATTTAACTTAATTAATAAGTTTACATAATGTAATTAATTAATTTATCAATTAATTGAATTACATAAAGTAAATAATTAATTAAATAATTTTCCTAAGTAGAAAAATTAAATACATGTATTGTATTTACTTAAGTGTGATTTAATTTTATTTAGGGATAATTAAATTTAGTCAAATGGAATTAAATTACATAGTGTATACTTTTTAATTAAAGTTTATTTATATAATTATAATCCTAGTGGGCTTGGGTTTAATTAACCTAATCAAAACCCAATTAGACAAGGTGTCTATATAAGGGCACACTTAAGGAATAAAACCCTAATTCAACCAATTAATTGCTGGAAATTTCAGCCACCAAGAGCAGCCCCAAATAGCTGAAAATCTCAGCATTAATCCTCCATTCCTTCACGTCTTCGGCTAGCATCAATTCCCGCTCAATAGTTGGTCGTGCACCGGACTTTGGAGATCGCAGTTTCAAGAAACGATTCTGTAGCAGTCTCTAGAAGAGACAAATCCGGTGAGTTAATCTCTCTTGATTCAATTTGGTTTTATTCTAAGCAATGGTAATTGGACACGATTGGTGGATTCTAGGAAATTTTAAACCGTGTATTTTCCGCTGCGTCACGTTATTTTTCCAATGATGAATCCAACAGTGGTATAAGAGCCTAGGTTTTGTCCATTAGATTGATTAGAATTGGTTCTTGAAAGCGTTCTTGAAGAAAGAATGGGTTTCAAGTTTGTGATTTTAGGGTTTTTATTCAATTGGTTTTGGTTTTGATAAACCCTAGAATTTTTTGGATTGGGGGTTTTGATTATTTTTCCCCAATTAGTTTCCATCAAAATTGTTGTTTTTCTTGATTATTTATTATTTTTTGTGGCTGGATTTTTTTTATGATTTAGTTAAAAAAGAAAAAAAAAGAATATATATATGTTTGGGCTGCTGCTTGCCGCAGTAGGCATTACTGCCACGCGGCAGCACTGCTGTCTCCGGACTGCAGCACTGCTGTCTCCGGACAGCGCCGCGCGTGTGGTTTGGTTCTGGTTTTGGATTTTGCAGGAATTTTTTATCCTGAACCCTAATGCAAATTAATTTATTTGTTGGTATGCATATTTAATTTAATTGTTTGCATATTAAATTGAATATGGATTTTGTGAAATTGGCCCAATAAACCGTGACACCGGTTAAAATTGGGAGAGGTAAATTTTAAATTTGTGACATCCCAAATTCAAGTGGGAGCAAAATTATTAATTTTGCATTTATGGATATTATCCATTGGGCCTTTATGGGCCTTATTCATATTTGTTAAAATTAGCGATTTCACCCTAAGTAACTCGATTTGACATTTATATTTAGAATTTAGAATGCCATGATCATGCATCATATTGGTTTGTATATGCATGATAGGTACTTTGTTTGAAATGTGATGTTGAGTTCTATGGGCCCTAAATTATTATCGGTTGTAATTTAATTTTGGTAAATATGGCCTGCGTGTCTTTTTTTATTTTGATGTAATTTTAGAATAGATTTTATTTTACAAAATTGTTGTAATTACATCAAGTATGGAGGAAGGCCCAGATGGAGCAAGCCCATGGTGGGAGCACAAGAAGGATAGCAGTCCGGGCCATGAAGAATTAGATAGGATATCTATTTTTTCATTAGGTTGTAATTAAAGGCCCATAGGATCTCATTTATTTTAAATTAAGTATGCTATTGCATTTTTCATATAATATGGATGTATGGATCACCAAATTATTACCCGCGTTTATGCATGCTAAGCCGTATCACTTAATTATAATCCGGAAATTAAAATATTGAGTCGTTTAAAAGTGCTTCCCACATTCACAGATCTTCCTCCCATTGATGTTGCAATGGAAGCCTTGCCCTAACTGGGTACATTGTAGTATTCGGTGGGCCGTCGCGGGTTAGGATATTTGGAATGGTTAACATGTGAATGGTGGTTTGACTCAAAATGGGTAGCATTAGCTCAGAGCGGGCCCTAAGCACAGATGGGCAAAGTGTCAATAAGCCCATCAAACCAAGAGTCCTTTGTTGAAGGATTGGATAGGTGTCCTACCAAACGAATCAATGGTTGGTTAGCGAGCCCTAGTTCGGCCAGTCATTGATAAGTTATGGATCTTGGTCAAGTCAGCCAATTAACATCACTAACAAACAAATTAAAATCGGATTATTAATTTGAATTGGCTTAAAAGTCCTTTATTTCTAACTCAAGCAATGATTTCTTCCATGTAGATAATCGCATTTCATTTAAGCAATTTAAATGGTTGCAACAAACAACAACTCACTCTCACTTAGGTCAATCTTGGAGAAGGAGAAGCTTTCGGGGACTAACTTCCTGGACTAGGCTAGGAACCAACAAATAGTTCTTAGACAAGAGTCCAAGGAGTATGTACTGAATGCTCCTTTACCAACTGCCCTCCCGCAGGTCTAGGCATCACCATGGCAATGGCGGAGTAGTATGACTGGCACGTAAGGGATGACTGAGATGTCTCGTGCCTCATGATGGGTACCATGGCTTCTGATCTTCAGAAGCGGTTCATGGACGAGCATGTTTATGAGATGATGGATCAGCTTAAAAAGATGTTCCAAGATCAGGCTTGTCAGGAGCATTACCTGACAACTAAGGCGCTTTGCACGACTGTGATGGCAGCTGGGATTTCTGTTAGCACTCATGTGCTAATGATGAAGGGGTATATTGATACACTTGCCTGCCTCGGCTTGCCAGTTCCACAGGACTTGGCAGCAGACATTATTCTCGGGTCACTTCCTGAGTCTTACAACCAATTTATCATGAATTACTATATGCAAGGGTTGGATAAATCGGTTGTTGAGCTGTATGGCATGCTCAAGCTTGCTAAGCAGTCTCTTAAGAAGACTCTTGAAGTATTGCTGGTGAACAAGGGCAATACGTTCATTGCTATGGGAAAGGCCAAATCTAAGGCAAAGGCTAAGGCCCAAAAGGCCAAGGCTAAGGGCAAAATGGTGGTGGCCCAACCTAAAGCAAGAGTTGCTTCTCCTGACAATGTCTACCATAAGGGTCATGAGAAGGGGCACTGGAAGAGCTCATGTCCAAAGCTAAGGGAGCAACTGAAGGGCAAAACTGCTGCTTCAGGTATTTATGTTGTTGAGATTAATCTGGCTATTTCTACATCTTGGGTCTTGGACACTGGATGTGGATCTCACATTTGTTCAAATGTGTAGGGTCTAAGAAATAGGAGATTACTAGGATCTGGAGAAGTAGATCTTTGAGTCAGAAATGGTGTTTGAGTTCAGGCCATGGAGATTAAAGACTATTTCTCAGAGATGCCTAGTGGACTTGTTTTGGAACTAAGAAACTGTTATTTTGTACCTGCAATGCGCAGGAATATTATTTTTGTTTCTTTGTTGGATATTTCTGGTTTTGTATTCAATATTGGACATGGTAGAATTTCTATGCAATATGGCAATATTATTTATGGAACAGCATTTCTTGAAAATGGCTTATATATCCTTGACCTAAAACATGAAAGTTCAATCTATAACATAAATACTAAAACGATTAAATAGAATGAAATTAATCCTACATACATCTGGCACTGTCGACTTGGCCACAAAAACGAGAAGCGAATAACTAGGCTTCACTCTAGTGGAGTGCTAGGGTTATTTGACATCCAGTCTTATGACCCATGCGAATCTTGTTTGAGAGGCAAGATGACAAAGGTGCCTTTTAGCAAGACTGCTGAAAGGGCCTCAGAGCTATTGGAGCTAATACATTCCGATGTATGCGGCCCAATGAGCACTAGTGCTAGATCTAGTTTTCAGTACTTCGTCACCTTCATGGATGACTTTAGCAGGTACGGTTACGTGTATCTAATGAAACATAAGTCTGAGACTCTTCAAAGGTTCAAGGAGTTCAAGAATGTAGTAGAAAACCAACTTGGCAAGAAAATAAAAGCACTTCGGTCTGATCGAGGGGGTGAATATTTCAGCCAAGAGTTTGACTCGTTTTTTGGAGAGTGTGGGATTGTATCCCAACTCACTCCTCCTAGTACACCCCAGTGGAATCGAGTGTCAGAAAGGAGGAATAAGACCTTGCTAGACATGGTTCGCTCGATGATGAGTCAAGCTACACTCCCTGTCTCCTTTTGGGGATATGCTTTAGAGACAACTGCTTACATTCTTAATAATACACCAAGCAAGGTAGTTGAGGGAACACCATATGAACTATGGAAGGGCCGAAAGCCTAATGTTTCCTTCTTGAAGATTTGGGGCTGTGATGCACATGTTAAGAAATTGACAAGTGGCAAACTCGAGTCCAAATCTGTCAAGTGCCAGTTTGTGGGTTACCCTATGGAAACTAAGGGTTATTACTTCTATGATCCGGCGGAAAACAAAGTTTTCATAACCAGAAATGCAGTCTTCTTGGAGAAGGAATTCCTTTCCATGAGAGACAATGGGAGTAATGTTGAACTTTTAAAAGTTCAAGACTCACAAACTCCTGTAGCTACTGCTGAGAATGCTTCAGGAACCGATCTAACTACTCAAGAAATTGAGGAACCAAAACCGATTGCACAGGACCTTAGAAGGTCTGGTAGGACACGTCATCAGCTAGAGAGGTACGGCTTTCTCATGACTGATGATGGGGACCTTATGGTCATTGACCAAGAGGAACCCAAGACCTATCAGGAGGCTATTGAAAGCCCACACTAAGATCAATGGCGCAAAGCCATGGAGGTTGAGATGCGATCTATGTACGATAACCAAGTATGGAACTTGGTGGATCCACCTCCAGGTGCTAAGGTGATAGGTTGCAAGTGGTGATTCAAGTTAAAGGCCAACAACACCTTCAAGGGGCGATTGGTGGCAAAAGGATTCAGGCAAGTATAAGGAATTGACTATGATGAAACCTTTTCACCAGTTGCTATGCTCAAATCCATTAGGATACTACTAGCCATAGCTACATGGTACGATTATGACATATGGCAGATGGATGTTAAGACCGCTTTCCTTAATGGAAAGCTACTCGAGGATGTGTACATGGCACAACCGGAGGGTTTTATCGATGTTAGGATACTAGCTTCAAAGATCCATCTATGGATTGAAGCAATCATCAAGGTCATGGAGTCAGAGATTCAATGAGGCCATTACGGAATATGGCTTCACACAGAATTCTGATGAGCCCTGTGTGTAGAATATGGTTAGTGGGAGCGTTTCCACCTTCCTAGTGCTGTATGTTGATGACATCCTTATCATTAGAGGTGACATACCAACACTGCAAGGGGTTAAGTAGTGGTTGAGTAGGTGCTTTGTAATGAAGGACTTAGGCGAAGCTGAGACGATCTTAGGGATCAGGATCTACAGAGATCGATCCAATCGGCTTCTAGGCCTAAGTCAGGCCACGTACATTGACAAGGTTCTAAAAAGATTCAGCATGGACAAGGCAAAGAAAGGATTCTTGCCTATGCGCCGTGGGTTGAAGCTGAGTAAGAAGGACGATCCTAAAACAAAGAAGGACCAGAAGAACATGTAAAAGATCCCTTATGCATCTGCTATTGGATCTATCATGTACTCCATGTTATGTATGAGGCCTGATGTCGCGTTTGCACTAACTATGACTAACCGGGACCAGTCGGAGCCCGGGGAGGAACACTGGAAGGCTGTCAAGGCAATCCTAATGTTATGCCCTGCTAAATTTGGCATGCACAAGAGAAAATTTTACCGCACATGGATGCCAAGATCAGTCCATGTGGACCAAGAGGGAACAAATGAGAAGCTATGTATATAAGTAAGCCCCAACAAGGGCTGGATTGGGCCCAAGGCGTGCACAAGGTAGCCCAGCCCATTGCATGTGAATTAGCTACAGAATTCTCTAGCTGCCTATAGAAATTTCTGTTACAATCTGGAACCTTCTAGAATCTGTTCTAGAATGGTAGGGAATGTTCTAGAAGAGTCTCTCGAAGCTTCTACATGTCTCTAGGGTGATTCTAGGGAATTCTATGTAAATATCTAGTCAAGAATAATCTAGATGCTTGTAAGGAGGTGGCATTGCCTATAAATAGGCTCCACCCTCATTTGTAACATAACAACTCAAGATTGAGTAATAGAAAGCATTCATTCCTAAACTCTAGTGTGCTCTCTCACTCTCTCTAAACCTCCCTACGTCTTAAGTGCTAGTCACGACCCCTTTCCCACACAACCAAAAAGGCTTACTTAATAAGCAAACGTCTAAGTGCCAAGCGGGCTAAGAGCGAGTCCATTACACTAAAGTACCTTAATCGGACTAAGGATGCTTTCTTAGTGTATGGAGGTCAAGATGAGCTGGTAGTGTCAGGTTACACTGATGCAAGCCTTGAGACCAATAAGGATGAGAATCAGTCACAGTTTGGCTATGTTTTTCTCTTGAATGGCGGTGCCATTAGTTGGAGGTCCTCAAAGCAGGCCACCATTGCTGACTTTACAACGGAAGCTGAGTACATAGCTACGTGTGAAGCAGCAAAGGAAGCCGTTTAGATTAAGAAATTCATAACTGAGTTGGGAGTAGTACCTACTATCTTAGACCCAGTTGATGTTTTTTTTTATGACAACAACAGGGCCATCGCACAAGCTAATGAGCCCCGGTCACACAAGAGATCCAAACATGTGCTCAGAAAGTTACACCTCATTCGGGAGATCGTGAATAGAGGTGACATATCATTGCAGAGGGTTGACACCAACAATAATGTCGTTGATCCATTGACCAAAGCGCTGTCGTAGACACAGCACGACGGTCATACTAGATCTATAGGAATTAGGGCCATGCCCACTTGGAACTAGTGCAAGTGGGAGATTGTTGGTGTGCCCTAGTTCTTAGGGCATTGGATTCTTGTATTTTGTAATTTACATTAAGAGTCATGTATGAATACATTATTTGTGTCGCATTAATAAAGGCAATTAATCTATTTCATTTATATCTTATGCTATAATATGAGTAGAGTATCCATTGATTGATAATTATAAAACCCATCCCAGGTCTGTTCTAATCGTGGGAACGAATAGAACCAAAGACTTGTATATTCGATGACTGTATGGTAGTTTTTAACTAGCCATAGTACTTATATAGTCAGTCATGAATATAGGTACATGTAGTTGACATAGGACTAGATCGATCCACACAAGAAAGCCACATGGTTGTCGCGTCATAGGTCTTTCTTGAGTAGGTCTCTTTTGACCTCAGACCAGATTTCATTATAATATCAATATGGAATCCGATTCACTTTGACATGCGCCTAACAGGTCTGTAAAAGGATACTAAATACGGGTATTGGGTGGACCAGTGAACATGTTGATATTGATGATGAAGTGATGGAATTGCCACTCGGGTAACACCAAGATGATATCATTGGCCACTTGATGAGTGGGACTGATAAGTGTATGGCCATACTCAAGTAAGTCGGTGCTTATTTGATTAATTAGTCAACTCAAGATCAAGAAATATAATAAACAATAGAAGAGGATGACGGACACCATGCCTCTTGTTTATTCATATCAATATCCTTAGGCAAAGGACACTATAAGATTCCTACAGGGTGAGTGTCTTCGAAAGACTGCTGCATCTCTATCTTAATTGGGGGCTATAATGGTTTGCTATAACCCATTTACAGTCTGTGGGCCTTGGACCTACTGCCAACATAAAGACAGACCCATAGGATCGTGCACATAGATCAACTGAGTCGGAACTTATAGAAATTGTACATGTAATGTACATTGGAAGGAATGCGTTAATTAATTAGTTGACATTCGGTGTCAAGGTAATTAATTAACATTGGGTTGAATTTAATTTAATTAATAAGTTTACATAATTTGATTAATTAATTTATCAATTAATTGAATTACATAAAGTAAACAATTAATTAAATAATTTTCCTAAGTAGGAAAATTAAATACATGTATTGTATTTACTTAAGTGTGATTTAATTTTATTTAGGGGTAATTAAATTTAGCCAAATGGAATTAAATTACATAGTGTATACTTTTTAATTAAAGTTTATTTATGTAATTATAATCCTAATGGGCCTGGGTTTAATTAACCTAATTAAAACCCAATTAGACAAGGTGTCTATATAAGGGCACACTTAAGGAATAAAACCCTAAGTCAACCAATTAATTGCTGGAAATTTCAGCCACCAAGAGCAGCCCCAAATAGCCAAAAATCCCAGGATTAATCCTCCATTCCTTCGTGTCTTTGGCTAGCACCGGTTTCTGCTCAATAGTTGGTCGTGCACTGGACTTTGGAGATCGCGGTTTCAAGAAACGATTCTGCAGCAGTCTCTAGAAGAGACAAATCCGGTGAGTTAATCTCTCTTGATTCAATTTGGTTTTATTCTAATCAATGGTAATTGGACACGATAGGTGGATTCCAGGAAATTTTAAATGGTGTATTTTCTGCTGCGCCACGTTATTTTTCCAATGACGAATCCCAACATCAACCAAGTTAATGGGTACATGCAAAAGGGGCATGGTACTAGATAGATCCACTGAACGTGAAATCCACATGGTATAGCATCACTAGTGATTCTCGTGTAGTACTTGTATAGATCCTTTGACCTGACCATATAATGGTGCTACATGCAAAGTCGCATACTTTGGTGTATGCCTAAAGATCCTATAAAAGGGTGCCAAGTATGGGTACATTTGGGTATGTCACTAAGTATGGTAGTGCTATGGATATGCATAAGGGATATGTCACTCAGTAGTCCATTGAGAAGATATCACCGGCCTCTTGATGAATGTGACTAATAAGAGTGTGGCCACACCCATACAAGTTGGAACTTGTTTGTGAGAATCAGTACATTCGAGATCAAGTAAATGTCCAGACACAAAAGAGGGTGATCAATCCATGCCTCTGTGTTGGACATCGATATCAATGACATGGGATATAGAAGTTTAAACTATATGGTTATGATTACAGTTGGATTGCCATCTCCATCTTAATTGGGGGCTGCAGTGGCTTGCTAAAGCCCACCTGCAGTCTGTGGGCCATATGCCCACTGCCAACATAAAGATGGGCCACAGGATCGTACACATTGAACGTCTGAACAAGGACTTAAGGGATCACCTGTATACTTGGAGTATACACATAGGGGAGAGAGGATTATATTAATTATATTATAAGGATCAATTGGATTGATCAAAATAATAAAATTAATATTTGTATTGGCCTTCTCATAATTAATTGAATGAATTAATTTATGAGATTATATGTATAGGTTTACATGCATTTGATTTCATGGAGAATCCAATTTAATTCCTTGGTTAAATTAATTGGTCAAATTAATTTCAATTTAAATGTATGTAAAATAGTATATGAGATAATATGATAGCATACATGCTAAATAAAAATTAAATCAGACCATAAGAATTAAAATTGGATGTGGGCTTAAAGAGATAAAAGCCCGTATGAAATTAAATTGAATAGGGCCTAAAATTCCCTATGGGAATTTCGGCCCCATAGGTTAAAAACCTAGGGTGGAATTCGGCCTAACACAAGTATTGGAGCTAAAAATTACAGCCTCCTCCCACTCTCTCTTGTTTGATCTCATCGCTAGCACAGGTCGTGTTCGATACCCGTTCGTGTACATGAACGCAGAGGGAATCAACTTTGATTTCTGCAGCCATCTCTAGAAGAGATATTCTTGGTGAGAATCTAATCTCTTCTATATCAATTTTAAAGTTTTACAATTGTCACATCAATTACTCCTGGGCACAAATTTAAGGAAATCACTACGTTCTTTCGCATTTAATCGGGTAATTTACGGTGAAAAATCCCGATATTGTTTGAGTCATATATGCATTTATATATTTATTGTGCTACTAACCTTTTTATAGGTAGATGTATGTTAGTTTAGTGCACTGGGTTTTCCCGACCTCTATGATGAGAAACTTGTATTACCTATTGAGTAAACGGATGTGAATTGGACTTCAGAACGAGCGGAATATCGCCTGAAACATCTCAAACGCTCCAAAAACCAAGCTATCCTCAATCCGAAACCCCAAAAAAGGTCCTCTGAGTGGCTGGGGAAGCTTAAAGGTGAGCGTGGGAATTAGAGATGTCTGCCCCAGCTCTGTCTATAGCTACATGGCTGTAGATTAGAGTCGTACGACTCTAATGTTAGAGTCACACGACTCTAATGTTAGAGTCGCAGGACTCTAATATTTAGAGCCAAGCGACTCTAGCGGGTCAGCCAAGTTGCTCTGCAACGGTAGAGCAACTTAGCTGAATAGAGGAGCGCGGCTGAAATCCTGTGAAAAGTAAAACGGCTCATTAATCTTGTAGAAGAAAGACAAAAGAGAATAAAAGGGGAGAGAAATAGAAACCGAGACACAGAGAGAAATAGTGAGAGGGAGGGAATTAAAGTTTAATACCAAAGCATACCTAAACAATAAAGGAAGGATTGCTAGACCTTTACTTACTTAATTGGGATGGTTTTAGATTGGTTTCGGATTGATTCGGATTCATTTTTGGGATTTCGGGACACCACCAACATAAAGATGGGCCACATGATCGTACACATTGAACATCTGAACGAGGACTTAAGGGATCACCTGTATACTTGGAGTATACACACAAGAGAGAGAGGATTATATTAATTATATTATAAGGATCAATTGGATAGATGAAAATAATAAAATTAATATTTGTATTGGCCTTCTCATAATTAATTGAATGAATTAATTTATGATATTATTTCCTAGGCGAAAATATTTTACATGTATAGGTTTACATGCATTTGATTTCATGAAGAATCCAGTTTAATTCCTTGGTTAAATTAATTGGTCAAATTAATTTCAAGTTAAATGTATGTAAAATATTATATGGTATAATATGATAACATACATGCTAAATAGAAATTAAATCGGACCATAAGAATTAAAATTGGACGTGGGCTTAAAGAGATAAAAGCCCGCATGAAATTAAGTTGAATGGGGCCTAAAATTCCCTATGGGAATTTCGGCCCCATAGGTTAAAAACCTAGGTTGGAATTCGGCTAGCACAAGTCTTGGAGCTAAAAATTACAGCCTCCTCCCACTCTCTCTTGTTTGATCTCATCACTAGCATAGGTCGTGTTCGATAGCCGTTCCTGTACATGAACGCGGAGGGAATCAACTTTGATTTCTGCAGCCATGTCTGGAAGAGATATTCTTTGTGAGAATCTAATCTCTTCTATATCAATTTTAAAGTTTTACAATTTTCACATCAATTACTCCTGGGCACGAATTTGAGGAAATCACTGCGTTCTTCCGCATTTAATCGGGTGATTTATGGTGAAAAATCCCAATATTGTTTGAGTCCTATATGCATTTATATATTTATTGTGCTATGAACCTTTTTATAGGTAGATGTATGTTAGGTTAGTGTAAGCACTGGGTTTTCCCGACCTCTATGATGAGAAACATGTATTACTTGTTGAGCAAACGGACGCGAATTAGACTTGAGAACGAGCGAATATCACCCGAAACATCTCAAACGCTCCAAAAACCAAGCTATCCTCAATCCAAAACCCCAAAAAAGGTCCTCTGAGTGGCTAGGGAAGCTTAGAGGTGAGATGTGGGAATTAGAGATGTCTGCCCCGGCTCTGTCTATAGCTTGTAACACCCTTATACTTATTAAATTTTTGGATATTACACAGCTACACGGCTGTAGTTGTAAAACTATAGCCGTATGGCTGTAGATTAGAGTCGTACGACTCTAATGTTAGAGTCGCACGACTCTAATATTTAGAGCCGTGCTACTCTAGCTGGTCAGCCAAGTTGCTCTGAAAAGGTAGAGCAACTTAGCTGAACAGAGGAGCACGGCCAAAATCTTGTGAAAAGTAAAACGACTTATTAATCTTACAGAAGAAAGACAAAAGAGAATAAAAAGGGAGAGAAATAGAAACCGAGACACAAAGAGAAATAGTGAGAGGGGGGGAACTAAAGTTTAATACCAAAGAATACCTAAACAATAAAGGAAGGATTGCCAGACCTTTACTTACTCAATTGGGACCATTTTAGATTGGTTTCGGATTGATTCGGATTCATTTTTGGGATTTTCGGGACGGTTGAGGAAGCATTTCAACTTTTCGATTCGATCCTGGACATTAAACACATCAAAACATTATCAAGGTAAACTTTGAGAGGCTTTAAACCTGTGTACATTGCTTTTTCTTTGCATTTTTCTCTGTTTCTCAAATTCTCGGAAAACTTGTTGCCTAACTAGAGCTGTACGGCTGTGTTTGACAAGAACGCAGTCGTACGGCTGTAGTCCTGAAGAACAGAGCCGCACAGGTCTTTCCTTCAGAGTAGAAACCCGAAACTGCCCCAGATCGGCTGAAAACAGCATATTTTCCATTTTTTCCATTCTATTGTGATATATTTTGGCACAAACACACTCGTACACTATCAAACATTTGGTTTTCAGATTTATATTCGTGCGGGTATGAGATTTTTGGTTTCTATTTTTTTGATTTTCTGGAATCTGGGGTTGTTTGATCCGAATTAGATTCGTTGTCCATCAATAGCGGACCCCTAGACTCTATAGAAATCTTGAGGAACCACTGAAATCGAGCAAAACGACATTTTCAAAATGAGAAAACCATTTTTTGGGTTCCGGATGCTACAGTCACACAACTGTAGTTTTGAGAGAAGTACGACTGTAATTATATTCGCACGGCTCTAACTACAGTCGTACGGCTGTAGTCTCCAGAAGGAGACAGAATCGCGGAACGAACTGTACGGACGTCGTCGCGTGATGCTGTCTTCAGAATCAAACCATTTTTGGCGTGTTTACTGCTTTTGCACCCTAGATGAATGCTAAAATTTGGAAACCCGCACGAATGAAACCCTGACTTCCGGGATAATAGACCCACTAAAAAGGGAAAATTTGCATGTAATCGAGCCAATTGTTTTCCAAAAATAGTTTTTCCTGCACACAAAAATTACGGGGCATTTCAAAATTGTTTTCCAGGTCTAGTCGGGCCAATTGGTCAAGTTGGCCCAGCTACCCCCTAAATGTATGCCCCTATTCCTAAGAATCCCAATTCTATGCTGCTTGAGTCCTATTTGTGTTTGTGCGATAATTGTGCTAACCGACTGTCTTGTAGCTTTTATTTCCCCTCTTTTTTATTATTTTTGATGTAATTAATAGACTAATTTATGTATTATTAGGCGGTTGTAATTTTTAGATCCTCGTGTATTTTAGGCACTTGTAATGTGAGGACGAGAGCTTTTTATTTTTATTCGATCTGGTTGTATAGCCGGCCTATATTTTTATTATTTTAACTGCTTGGATGTATGGTTTATTTATTTTGCAATTTATTCCGTCATTTGCTTGAGCATGGGCTAAATAAACACAAAATGGATAGAGAAAGATAATAAAGTAAATAAAATATGGTAATATGAACTGTAAAGTGAAAGTAAGCTTGAGGTTGAGTAAGTCACTTGCCCGAACCCTAAATCTCTAGATTAGGTACAGTAGTCTACCCTCGGTAAGGAGCTATACCAAAATTTGCCGGATAAGATGATCCGGGTGGCGACTCTGTCACTGATCTTGGAATTTATGTTTCGAGGTCTTTAAGTTAAAAATGGGAAAAGGTTTTCTACAAAAGGGATTTCCAAATAAATCAACGGTTTTCCTAAATCAAGGTAGTCAAAATCCCGTTTTCTAAAAACCCAAAACGCATCCAATTCAATTCTTTTCCTCTTGGATTCCTTTTCCTCGGTTCGCTTAGCCGCGTCCTGCTCCTTTAATGGTCGTTCGCTCACAGTGGCAACTCCGCTGGGGATGATGGTTTCTTAAAAAGTTTTCACAAAAACTTATGGAACTTAGGCAACTATCGAAATATAACCTCGCTTGTAGTCACTTCACTAGCTCTTAGTACCATATTTGTTTTCACTTGCATGTTATGACATTTTATTCTTCTCAATCCCTCCAATACACTGATCAACCCCGGTTTACCCAAGAAGGTGACCTACCTTTTCCGCCAGGATTAGAGGCACCCGACGGGGTAAACCGCTCATAGCACCGCATGACCTTACATCGTGTTCTATGGTGAGGAGTGTATATTCACTATGGGAGCCTGTACAACCCTTGGTTTTGACTTTGGCCCATATGTAATGGCTTAGCAACTTCCCCTAGGATTACCAAAATGAAAATTCAAATTGGACATTGAACATGCGCCTTTGGTATCCCCAGTTGATGCCAAAGAGACCCAACACCTAGGAAGAATGCAAACCAATCAAAAGGAGGAATAAGGTTGGAAGGGAGAGCATATTATTGTGTGCGCTAACATTTGTTTCATGGTGTTATTTATTTGACCTTTTCACGAAGCATCAAACATGCATAAGCTTTCATGTGCCATTCTAACCACATCTTTGTGCAGCCATTTTCAAGCATCGACATATGTGTGACACTAATCACATTTTCATGTAGCCACGACATTTTATTTATATGCCATTTACATCTCGTGTGCGACATTTCCATAAAGTATACACGACATCATCCCGTGTGTCATGCGTCTTAACCACATTTTTGTGCAACCACTTGCATCTCGTGTGACATACACATTCATGCCATTTCATCCCACCTAATAAAGGATGTTCCAAGTGTGCTCTTCATGATCATTTCATTCCATAACATATTGGGTATCCCAAAATTACCCGTCTTCTACCCGTGCACCAGATTGCACTCAGCCATTTCACTATACCATGTCATTCAATGTAAGACAACAATGGTCTTAGGACTATTTCAGTGTGGTGGTTCACACGATGTCATTACATGGCATCACACTTATTCATCAAAAGTGTCACAGTGATGCCAGAGTCCTGCTTGCACATCATGGTCCACATTGGATGATCTCATGACATTGTGAAACCATTCAAGGTACTCCCCGAGTGCCGAATTACTACACAAATAGGGGCATTTCATAACATCATTGAATCATGCAAGGTGTTCCATGAACACCGAACCCCTATCCATGTTCCGAGTTATGCGTGACTTTTATATAGCATCACCTCATATTAAATGCCTCAAAAGCATTAGAACTCTGTCCATGGGACGGCCCCCATTTGACCATTTCATGTCATCTCATTGACCTACAAAGCGTTGAAACTCTGCCCGTGTGATGGTACAAATACGGCCATTTCACAACATTCACTAGGTGCCCCAAAGGCACCAAACCTCTGTCCATGTGGTGGCTCACATGAGACCTTTTCGCACTATTTTTGCATGGCATTAGGCACTCTTGGGATGTCCCAAACATCAAAACGCAAAGATCATCCCCATTCTCATCTTCATTCATGAAACATCATCCATGCATCATTCTTCACTTCATCACTTCATTCATTTATCATCCCTAACTCTCCACATGTGATGCGGGATAGTACGTATGTGAGACTAGAAAAGACCAAAGCTTTGCACAAACAGGTCACTGAGTAAGCTGGATCAATGGAGGACAAGATCTCAGACTTTGAGGCTTGTTGAGGAACAGAGGACAGTAGAAACAGAAAGTGAGTCTGATTCCGGGGAGAAAGTGGAAATGGCAAACCAAACATAAAGTCTTGCTAATGCTCTGAAGGATTTCTTGAAATCTCAGGACTTCCGCGACATTCTGAAGTAAGAGATGCAAGCCGTTGTAAGAGAAAGTGGGGAAGTCGGGACCAACGGGCCTGGAAAAGAAAAAGTGGCTAAATCTTCTCAGTATGGGGCTTGTAACGACCCGAAATTTAGAAAATCTCAAATAATATTGTTGAACTCGTGAACAATATAATTGGAGATAAATTTTAGGTTAAGATAATATTATAGAAGTCATAATTAAGGGTTAAAGTCATAGTGTGAAATAAAAAGGAAACAAGTTTGACCGATGGTCAAATTTTAACCCGTAACGGGTAAAATTTAACCCAAAAATTTTCTAAATTAAATATATACGGAAGTGTGATGGCATAATTTATTGTGGAAATAATGAATGTAGTGTATATTATTCGTTTATGGAGTTAAAATACGAGAATATTGTTACATGTGTTATATATCTTGAATCAATTGTGGTTATATATCTTAAATCCATTGTGGTTATGTGTAGAGGAACCAAGGTCAAGTAGGGAAAGAGGAAAAGAGGTAGAAGAAGGCTAGTGAGGGCTTTGATAAGGTTTGTGTACACTAATTTTATTTCTATCTCCTTTTGCTGAAAATTTCAGATTTGAGAACTGTGGATTGTTTGTGACTTTTCTCGTGTTTTAAAAGTCCGCTTTGGGTGCTTCCAATTTCTGTGAATTTTTAAGACATAGAGTAAGATATGTTTAGAAGAAAAGTTTGTCAAATTCGATTGTTTTCTGGTTCGAATTCATGGTTGAAGTTGATGCAAGAATTCTGTTTCTGGGCAGAAATTCTTGGAGTGTGATATAATTTTGTGCCTATAACCTGGTGTGTATGGCTTGGAATTTCATGATTCGAAATTCCTAGTGATCTTAAGATGCAGGGGAATATGTTTGTGATGTTTATTTTGAATTTTTGGGCTGGTTAAAGGTTTGAATTTGAGTTTCCAAATTGATGTTGGAAGCTGTCTTGTTTTTGGATAGAAATAGGTTTGTATTGTATTGTGAAATAAATTGCCATATTGTTTTGATGATATTGTTTTTGGTGATATGATTTTTGGGCTGTTGGTTTTATGAAATTCAGTTTAAGCTCTTGTTTGAATTATATACGATAAATTATATTGCCGTTAGTATTCAAGTAAAGAATGGGTTCGGATAGATTGGCGCCAATAAAGGGGGTGCGGTACTGCACAAACAATTGAAGCTTTTGCTTTAGGCTTTGGCCGATATTATGAGATTATTAAGATTATGGATATTTGATTTTGAAGCTTCGGCTTCGGGCTCGTCTGATAATTGTGAATATTTGATTTTGGAGCTTTGGCTTCGGCCTTGACCGATATGATTGTTATTGGAGCTTCGGCTTCGGGCTTGTTCGTCCCCGTATCCAATTCCTGTTTATATTTTACTTGAGTTACTTGGCAATAATATTTGATATTATTTTTGAGTTATTTGGATAACAAAAAGTTATGACATTCTTATGGAGCTATATATGGTTTTTGGGTTAATTTTATTTATTTGTACTTTTATAAATTTAAGTGATTGTTTTTAAAGGAAAAATTGAGTGATTGAATTGTTTGAAATAAAGTTAGTGTACACCGCTAAGCAAATCTGCTTAGCGTGTATTTTGTTTTTCTACACGCAGTTTTGGAGCTGTAGATAGCCTGGACCAGTGGTAGAAGTGGATCAAGTGTGTGCAGAGCAGATAGTGGAAGCGTGCTAAGGTGGATATTTTGTATAATGTATATATTGGTGAATGGTGAATTGTTGTAATAGTATGGCATGTACTAAATGGTTAAATGTGTAACTTGGAGTTTCATTTGGATACTTTATTTTAAAGCTTTGGAGTTGTGAATATTTATTCGAAGTATTATAATTTTTATTTTTTGCGATGTATATATATATGACGTATGGAAAATGGATGAATGGACCGAATTAATAGATATTATCAGAGTTTAGCAGGTTATTATGAATATAGGGTGGTGATTTTATGACACCTTTGGTTATTAGAATGTGACATACATGCTTAGTTTTTTTTAAAGGAGGTATTACAGGGCTGATGCCTCAGCTACTGTAGAGAAGCTGTAAGCGATTGAGGCAGCCATGGAAAAGAAGATAAAGGCAAAGAACTCAGAGTTGGATGAAGTGGTCGCCGAGCTGAAGAAAGGGGCTAATATTAGCCTGGGCTCCAAGAGGGGTGTGAATGTGGATGCTATGAGAAACAAGGGCATTGAGACCTTCTCTATTGGGTTTCAAGTGCCAAAAGTTCCTTCCTACAAGGGTAATGGTTCATTAGAAGCTCATGTGAATCTTTATGCCTAAATCATATTGACGGCAGGCGCCACCAAGCAGCAGCTGATTAACTTCTTCCCAACCACCCTTGAAGGGGGAGCATTGTCCTGGTACAGTTCATTATCAGAGGATGTGCAATTAGATTGGGAAGCCCTATCGGCAGCTTTCATCAAATACTACAGCTTTAACACTAAGATCGAGGTGAAGCTGTACAACTTGGAAAGGGTCAAGCAGAAGCCTAATGAATCCTTTGATGAATATTATCAGAGGTGGATGAATAAGATGATCCTGTTGAAAAACCGCCTTGACGAGGATGAGTTGATCCAAAAGCTAATTGACGGCAGTAGGGACATCTACAGGAACAACATGAAATTCCATAGCTTCAGTGAACTCAGAGAGGTCTACAGTATGGCCATGAAAATTAAGAGAGATGAGGAAGAAAATGCAGTAAGTCACAGGGGTAGCAGAAGTTTTGGGTGCAATTCTAGGTACCAGTTGACAACTACAACTGGGTCAAGCAATGGGTCTAGTTCTAGTTCTACAAGCAACTGCGGGCAGAGACTAAGCAGGCTAGGGTTGCCGTTGTATCTCAGCAATGAGGAAACCAAATTAGAAATTCAGAGGGTCAAGGCATATCCCCTTGGGCCTTCTCCTTGGCTAGGATCTTTGCGAAGTGCAGGAATGGGGGTCTGTTGAGCTCTCTTAGGCTATTTGAGAAGCCAGCGGGTGCAAAAAAGTACAACTTTTGTACTTATCATGTCATGGTGGGACATAGAACCAACAACTGTTATAAGCTAAAGGATGCCATCCAAAAGCTGATCGACAAGGGGAAGTTGCAAGAGCCTACTAAGCCCAACATGAAGACTAATCCATTGCTAGCATTTGAAAGGCAGGTCAACATGGTACAGTCGGGATTTCTAGCCAATTTCATTTTCACCCAAGTCCTGTAAGCAAACCCCACCGTACAGTCTGTGGTGGCAAATGAAACTGGGGCAAAGTTAGACTACGGAAGGTTGAAAAGCAGGAAAAGGTGAAGCCAGTGAGTCTGGATGATCTGGATTCGGAAGATGAGTGTGAAGAATACGGCTATGATGAGACAGTTAAGCTGCTAGTTGTTGAGAAGCCAAAAGTTCCTGAAGTTTGGAATGTAACAAGGAGTGGCAGGGTCTACCAGCCAGTGGTTCCGCAGAATGACAAAGTGACTGGATCAGGCAGCATGTCGGCACCAAAGGAAGTAGAAAAAGAGGATCTAGTTATCTCACAATTGAAAAAGACCCCAGCCTAGGCTAGTCTGTGGCATTTGCTACTGACCTCCAAGGAGCATAGGGCAGCAATGGTTAAAAAGCTACTTGAGATTGAAGTTTCCCCAATTGCTTCCCCAGAGGCTATATGTTGCTTACTGGATAAGGTTCATGCAGGGCCCCCTGACATTGTGTTTTCAGAAAAGGATTTGCCACAAGGAGGAAGGGCTCACAACAAAGCTCTTTATGTCAAAGTTAACATCATGGATAGAGTCATGCCATGCGTGATGATAGATGATGGGTCGGCTCTGAATATATGCCCATAAAAAATGCTGCCGTATCTGGGCTTAAGTGAAGATGCTTTAAAGAAGTCTTCCACTGTGATTAGAGCTTATGACAATTCAAAGAGGATTGTGATCGGAACCTTTGAAGCCACGAGGGAAGTAGGACCAGTCAAGTCGACAATCACTTTAATTATGATTGACATTCCAGTCACTTTCTCCTTGCTATTAGGCAGGCCATGGTTTCACCCATTGGGGGGTGTCCCTTCAACTTTACACCAGAAGATAAAATTCTCAATAGGCAATGAGGTTGTGACAGTTGAGGCAGATTCTCAGTCCATGATTGCTGCAGTTAACAAAGAGATCATACCATTCAGCAGATTCCAAATCGCCATGGTCAGCGAGGAGGAAACCACAGATGCTCCAATAGTTATCTACAAGAACTATATGCTAGAATGGTTGTCCAAGTACCTGCACAAGCAGAATTTTGTTCCGGGTATGGGACTCGGAGCTAATCTACAAGGGGTGCCTGAATTTAACATTGATTATGGTAAGTCAAGGTAGTTCGGCTTAGGCTACGCAACAGAAGCATCTGAGAAGAAGGGTCTGAAGAAAGGAAAGAATGGCAAGCTCATGATGAAGCCATTCATTAAGGCTAGTGAACAATTGTACAAGGGGCAAGTTGAGCCAGTGAAAGTCAGGATACCCAGGCTTTGAGATATTCTCTGATGTTGCAGACTTTGAAAATAGCCAAGAAGAGCCAGTTGCACCTGTGACAGTGGAGGAAGGAGTTGAATAAGGTTGGAAGGGTGAGCATCTTGTTGCATGTGCTAACTGTGAGCGGACGACCTTAAAAGCGGAAACGGGGAAAAGGAAAAAAAACAAGAAATGAAATTGGTTGAGATTTTATGAATTTTGTGGAAAACGAGTTTTGTTTATGTTGAGTTGGGAAAACTTATTGATTTAATTTGGAAATCCTTTTATAGAAAAAACATTTTCTCATTTTTAACTTAATGATCTTGAAACTTAAATCCCGAGATCAGTGACAGAGTCACCACCCGGATCAGCTTATCCGGGAATTCCGGTACATCTCCCTACCGAGAGCAGGCTACTGTACCTAATCCAGAGATTTAGGGTTCGGGCAAATAACTTACTTCACTTCTAACTTGCTTTCACTTTACGGTTTATATTACCATATTTAATTTGCTTTATTATCTTTTTCTAACTCCAATTAGTTTATTTTAATTATCTGATGCTAAAGCAAAATGCAAGAAATATATTACGAGAAATAAAGTCATACATTCAAAATATACAAAAGAATAGTATAGGCCTATTATACAACCCAATCGAATAAAAATGGAAAACTCTCGCCTCACTTTACAAGCACCTAATATACACGATTTATCTAGAAAAATACAATCGCCTAGGATACACGTATTAATCTATTAAATACATCAAAAATAAAAATAAAAAGCTACAAAACAGTGGTTAGTACAATATATATAACATGCCATAAAGTAGACTCAAACATGACAGAATGGGAAATTAAGGATTGGAGGCATGCATTTAGGGGATAACCGGGTTGGCTCGGCTAGCCGGTCCGGTTAGACCAGGAAAACATTTTTGAAACGTCCCTATTTTTTTTGGTTTTTGTGAGAAAATCATTTTGAAAACAATTTTTCTGGTTTAATTAATTTTAACATGTGAGATGGGTCGGTTTTCGGGGGAAATGGGTCTCCGTCGTGGCATTGTTCTAATGCAATTTTATTGAAAATTGAATCTAGGGTCGTGAATGCACACAACAAAATTCATTTTGATGATTTTGGGGTTTTTTGAATTTTTATGGATTTTCGGGAATTTTTGGAAATCAAAATAGAAATCTTGATTCTGGAAAATAAGTTATAGTCGTACGACTGTAAACGTTACAAAGTCAGAATCTCGCTAAAACTTTATTTGAAATAAACTGGGACAAAAAAGCCTAGAAATCAAGAACACTCGTACAACTGTATATACAGTAGTATGACTGTTCATGAAATCCAAGAATAGTCGTGCGACTGTTCTTGATTTCCAGAAGCAGAAGCGTAAAAACACAGTAAAAATGCACAAAAAATACACTTCAATCACCTAGAAAGCAAGAAAAAGTGAAAGGAAAAGGAGTGCCTACCTTTTTAAAAGCTTATCCAAGTCGATTTGACCCCTGGCATCGCTCCAATCCATACGAATTTGCACTTTTTTCTTAAATTTGGAGTTGAAAACTTGGGTCCAAAGAATCACCAAATGTCAAGGTTTCTGTTGATTTTAGTTTGAGATTTTGATTTGTTTGCGAAGTTAAGTGATTAACCTAAGGATTTCTAGCAAGTTTTAATCTTAATTTTGAGAATCAACAGAAAAAGAAAAGGAAGAAAGTTGAGCTTTTTTGTATTTTTCTCTCTTCCACCTCTTTATCTCTCTTTCTCTCTAAATTTCTCTCACTAAAACCAGAATCCCAAGTTAGCCCCTCTCCCCTCCTTTTTCCTTCTTTTTATCGTCTGATCTTTGGTGCCTTGCTGCAAGAACGGAGCATTTATTGCGCCACCTTCTCTCCTCTATTTTCTAATGCAGAGGTATGGGCTTCTGCACCTGCTTCGACATTACAATCGTACGACTGTAACTACAGTTGTATGACCATTCCTCTTTTTTTTTGTTTTGGTAAAATTCCGACGCTTACAGCTGCGCCTCGCGTGATCAAATTCACCACCCGATCTTAGTCTAGGATAGTTGATATGAATTTGAGAAACGCGACTCAAAGCGCCGCAGACACAGGAAAGAACCCACCGTTGAAATAAGCTGATATTAGGTCTAGGTTACCCGAGGCAAAGCTAGGGAAGAAATAAGCCGATATTGGGTCTAGGTTACCCGAGGTAAAGCCGAGGAGGAAATAAGCCGATATCGGGTCTACGTTACCCGAGGCAAAGCTGAGGAAGAAATAAGTCGATGTTGGGTCTTGGTTACCCGAGGCAAAGCTGAGGAAGAAATAAGCCGATATTGGGTTTAGGTTACCCGAGGCAAGAAAAGTGGAATGCGGTTAAGCCGATATCGGGCCTATGTTATCGGAGGCAGGGGAAGATGAAATTTTGACGATTTGAAATCTTACTGGAATTGGATGGACTTGAAATAATAAGAGGTTCAAGGGTTTGAAACCATGCTTGAACATAATGGAGTTCAGGAGCTCAAAATCTGGCTTGAATGAAATAAGGAGATAGCCTTAGGAATGATAATTTTGATGTTTGATCGAGGATGAGTATTTATCCCTTGATCGATAATTTTGGAAACAAAAATTTTTGCCCCTTCGATCAAGGATAAATAAGGCTTGATTGTTTTGCCCCTAGGAGACTTGATATGTTGAGATTTGGATTTGCGCAGATCCTTAAGGCCCAATGAATGCCTCGGCATTGTGCCATCTCTGCTTTGAGAGTGACCCTGGTTCGGAATAGCCCGATGATAATGATGGATACCTGTGCTTAGGTCGGTTGTGATGTGTATGTGCATGTATGCATGTATGTTTTGAATACATGTATATGTTCCAATGCATGCATATGCAAATGCACTTTTGAAAATGCATGTCGTGCCATTTGCTCAATCTTGACATTCCAGGTTCTTGTTGGGGAAGATATGTTGTACGATTGATTGTCCATAGCTGGTGAAGCAACATTTTGGGTGAAATGTAATTCTTGCGATCCTACCAGGGATAAGTGATGGCTAATGAGGAAGTACGATGACTGTTGGAGAGAAAGTGATGCTGTTATTAGCAACGATGTCGTTGAGAAATGATACGAAGGATCTCATTGGAGATCAATGAAATGTTCCTGCTGGGGGAATGACGGAGAGGTTTTGCCTTCTTTGCCACTAGGCTTCATGGATTTGGGATGCTCTAAATTTTGCCTAAGCCGCCCAAAGTGGGTTTTCGACTCAGCGGGCTGCTCTAACTTTTGCCTGAGGTGCCTTTTCAGTTTTCACCTCAGCGAGCTCTCCTCTTTTTTTTTTTAGGTGCTCTAACTTTTGGTTAAACTGCCCAATATGGGTTTTCAGCTCAGCGAGTTGCTCTAATTTTTGCCTGAGGTGCCTTTTTGGTTTTCACCTCAACGAGCTTCTTCTTCTTTTTTTTTTTAGGATGAAGACTTCTAATTTTGTACAGGTCAACAATAACCGGGAATTAATTGAAGCATCGCCATGCCCACTTGCTCTGTTGGCCCTCTAATGATGAAATGATTGTGGGAAGTCTCGTGGGACTTGGTGTTCCATTGCTGTTGCTGAAGCTCACAGGCATATAGCCATATATGATGTATGATGTGAATTTAATTTCAGACAAAACTTGGGATATTTAAATGAACAGGGCAAGGCATTCATTCATTCATTCATTGATAATATTTTAGCATAATGCACATTATATATGAAATGAAATTGAGGACAAGATGAGTATGGTATCCGTCTCGACCAAACCCATGACTGCCACCAACTGGTCCTTGCGGATTTTCCTACTGGTGGTGCTCACCTCACAGTCCTAACTTTTGCATGGATTGCTTTCATGATTTTCAACCCATTGGACTTTTTTTTTTGTTGGAAAACTGAGCCTATCCTGATTTAAGGGATTGACGACTTGGTCTCTGTCTTCCTCGGTAGGATCGCTTTGATTCTGCAGGTTAATGGCTGCGTCATTTCCTTAATGTTATTCTTGCATTAATTCCGTGTATTTGCGAGACAAAGGGTAGCATGTTAGCTTAGCCTTTGCAGATAGATGCCATATTTGGCATCACCTTTTGATGTGCTTGTTAGCTGCTTGATCTATTCTGCCGGCTTATGGGTGGTATGCAGGCGATGCATGGTGCCTCTCTCCTTTATTCTGGAATGATTGTACTGTTGCCCCAGAACTTGCGTTCTATTATTGGGGATGCTATGGTGCGAAACATCATATGATACAGATGTGCATTCTCATTTTGGAACTTGAAACCATGCTTATTTTGTTTGTGTTGTTGTTGTTGTTGTTTTTTTTACGTCTATGAAATTTCCGCTTAGCTGGACTTGTCCATCAGATTCTTTGTAATTCTGCATCTTGCGATCCTTTGTCGATGCATGCCGTCATAGGACCAGGCGAAGGTCTTCCATGCTTTTAGGCATTTTGCAATTTCTCTTTCTCTTATCAGTAGTGAGGTCTTTCAGGACAGATACCATTTTGGATGCTCATCTGTCCTTAGATGCATTTCACGTGATGATGTGCTATGTATGCTAAAGACATTAAATGAATGTTTGTATGCATGCACAGTGTTCTGCCTAGGAAAATATCACACAAATAACTAAAATCAAATTACATTACATTAAACGCCTTATGGGCTGCATTGTTCACAAAATAAGATAAAGAACAAAATAGATACATCAAAATAATTAACATCCTCCACATACAGAGGGTCTTCTTTTGCTGCTGCATCATCAACTTTGATAGCTAGTCAAGGCTAGGCAAAGGATTGCTCTGGACATTGGGCTTCAAGGGTGGCTCCACCATTTTCCCGTTAGCGATCAGTTGTTGAATGGCCCTTAGCAGTTGCTTGCAGTCATTCGTGTGGTGCCCCACTGTCACATGATAGGAACAGAACTTACCTTTGTCTGTCTCAGCCGGGTTCTCGAACGGCTTCAGAGAACTCAAGAGACCACCGTTCCTACATTTGGCAAATAATCGGCTCAACGAAATAGCCCATGGGGATATGCCCTTTTTGTCACCCTTGGGGAGTGGACTCCTGGTTTGTTTTGGAACAAGGTCAGTATTCGCTTTGAGGGGGACCTTTAATTCCGCTTCACCAGTCAGCCCTCTTATTACTCCTTCGAGCTCTGTCATGCGTGCCTCCAGTTCAGAACACCTAGCCCTTCAGCTTTTCCACCTTGTCCAGATCATCTCCTAGCATCTCCTTCAACATTGTCGCAATTTCATCCCTGACCGCGTTTCGGAATCGTGATGAAGCAACATAATCATCCACGATATCTGTTATGGTGGTGAAGTTCATTGGGCCAGCCATTCTCAAGACTCCTTCCCTTTCTCCCTTGATAACAACATTTGTTAGCATTGACTGGGGCGTGCACACGGAGAATGCCAAGTCAAGGGATGATGTAGGCATGAATGCGAGATGTGATGCATGCATGATGTCATGTGATTTCATGTCATGTTATGCAATTCTAAGCTAGTCAAGTGCACACAAAGCCAAGAATGGAAACGTGCAAAATGCAATGAATGTTTTTGATTAAGCTATGTGCTGAAGTAGAGCGTGGCATATAAGTATACACCACATGGATAAAATGACACACAAGGTGTCCACGGATCGAAGCAAGGTGATACTTGAAAGGCACTTATGTGTAGAGCGTATCTTACACTGGAGGAGAGTCAATATTTGAAGCGGTACGTGTGGAGCAGATCTTACACGGGGAAGAAGTTTAGTGTTTAAAGTGGTACGTGCAGAGCATGTCTTGCACGGGAAAAGATTTGGAGCAATATGTGTAGAGCTTGTCTTACATAAGGAGGATGTGTGCAGAGCTTGTCTTGCACGGGAAGATATTTTGAGGCGGTACGTGTAGAGCTTGTCTTACAATGGGAGGAAGTGTGTGGAGCTTGTCTTGCACAGGAAAATATTTGGCGCGATACGTGTACAGCTTGTCTTACACGGGGAGGATAGGTAGAGTTTGATGCGGTACTTGTAGAGCTTGTCTTGCATGGGAAAAGATTTAGAGCGATACGTGTAGAGCTTGTCTTACACATGAAGGAAGTGTATAGAGCTTGTCTTACACGGGGAGGAAGTGTAGAGTTTGATGCGGTACGTGTAGAGCTTGTCTTGCACGGGAAGATTTGGAGCGGTACGTGTAGAGCTTGTCTTACACAGGGAGGAAGTGTGCAGAGCTTGTCTTGCATGGGAAGATATTTGGAACGATACGTGTAGAGCTTGTCTTACATGGGGAGGAAGGGTAGAGTTTGATGCGGTACATGCAGAGCTTGTCTTGCATGGGAAGATATTTGGAACGATACGTATAGAGCTTGTCTTACACGGGGAGGAAGTGTGCAGAGCTTAAAACGATACGTGCAGAGCGTGTCTTGCACGGGAAGAGATTTTAGAGCTTATGTGCGTGGACATAAGGATAGGATTTCTAATGATTATGGAAGACCTAAGGGGTTTGATGGAATTTCTAGTGTTTTTGGAACACTAAAATGACTCAGTGCATGCTGTAAAGTCCTTGGTGTTTATGGAGTGCTTGAACGTTTGACAAATGAATGAGATGTACATCATGAGATAATGAGGATGATTCCCTTGTTTTTATTCTTTTGACTTTGGACATCCCAAGAACAACAAATGCTATGCAAAAAATGTCACGTGCGGACCACTAAACGGGTAAAAGTTTGGCATCTTTGGGGCACCTAATGAATTTCATGAAATGGTCACGTGTGTACCAACACATGGATGGAGTTCGACGCTTTAAAGGTCTATGAGATGATATGAAATGGTCACATGGGACCGGCCCGTGGACAGAGTTCTGATCCTTTTGAGCATATGAAATGAAATGATGTTGTAAGAGAGTCATGTACCATAGGAGACACAAACAGAAGTTCGGTGTTCGGGGAACACCTTTCATGATTTGAGATGTTATGAAATGCCCCTACATGCGTACTAACTCGGCACTTGGGGAGCGCCTTGAATGATAGTAATGTCATTAAGTAATCCGATGTGGATCACAGTGTTATATGATGTTGATGACGAATGGGTATGATGTCATGAAATGCATCATGTGGATTGTCACACGGAAATATATCTAGGACCATTGTGGTCTCTATTGAATGAAATGATTTGGTGGAATGGCCGAATGCAATCCGGTGCATTGGCAAAACACGGGTATTTTAGGATACCCGATATATGATGGAATGATATGATCATGGTGGGCGTCCTTGGAATGCCCTTAATTTAATTTAGGTAATATGTCGTGAATGCTTATGACACACAAAATGCAAATGGCTACACAAAAACGTGGTTAGGAGGCATGACATACATAATGGTGTTATGTATGCTATGTGAAAAATGCTAATCACACAAATTTAATGTTATGGCTGAAAAAGAAATGGTTAATGTGAATGTCGCATAGATGATTTAATGTCTCCACAAGAAAATAAAAATGCAAATGGCTGCATAAAAATGTGGGTTAATATGGCACACGAAAGCTATGCATGTTTGATGCTTTGTGCAAAGTCAGAAAAATAGAAAACAACATGGAACAAATGTCAGCACACACAAAATATGCGCTCCCTTCCAACCTTATTTCTCCTTTTGATTGGTCTCGTAATTCTTCCAAGGTGTTGGGTCTCTTTGGCATCAACGGGGGATACCAAAGGTGCACACTCAATGTTCATTTTCAAGTTAAGTTTTTGGTATTCCTAAAGGAAATTGCTAAGCCATTACATGTGGGCCAAAGTCAAAACCAAGGGTCGTACAGTTTCCCATAGCAAATAAACACTTCCCCACCGTAGAACATGATGTAAGGTCATGCGGGGCTATGAGTGGTTTACCCTGTCGGGTGTCTCCAATCCTGGCGGTAGAGGTAAGCCACCTTCTTGGGTAAACCGGGGTGAAAACAGTGTATTTGAGGGGTTGAGAAGAAGAAAATGTCATGATATGCAATGTGCAAATAAATATGGTAATATGAACTAGTGAAGTGACTACAAGCGAGGTCTTATTTCGGTAGTTGCCTAAGTTCCTTAAGCTTTTAAGAAAAAACATTTTTAAGAAACTTTTAGTCCCCAGCAGAGTCGCCACTGTGAGCGGATGACCTTAAAAGTGGAAACGTGGTGAAGCGAACCAGAGAAAAGGAAAAAAAAAGGAAGAAATGAAATTGGTTGAGATTTGTGAATTTTGTGGAAAACGGGTTTTGTTTATGTTGAGTTGGGAAAACTTATTGATTTAATTTGGAAATCCTTTTGTAGAAAAACATTTTCTCATTTTTAACTTAAAGATCTCGAAACTTAAATCCCGAGATCAGTGACAGAGTCGCCACCTGGATCATCTCATCTGGGAATTCCGGTACAGCTCCCTACCGAGGGCAGGCTATTGTACCTAATCAAGAGATTTAGGGTTCGGGCAAATAACTTATTTGACCTCTAACTTGTTTTCACTTTACGGTTTATATTACCATATTTAATTTGCTTTATTATCTTTCTCTAAATCCAATTAGTTTATTTTAATTATCTGATGCTAAAGCAAAATGCAAGAAATATATTACGAGAAATAAAGTCATACATTCAAAATATACAAAAGAATAGTAGAGGCCTATTATACAACCCAATCGAATAAAAATGGAAAACTTTTGCCTCACTTTACAAGCGCCTAATATACACGATTTATCTAGAAAAATACAATCGCCTAGGATACACCTATTAATCTATTAAATACATCAAAAATAAAAATAAAAAGCTACAAAATAGAGGTTAGTACAATATATATAGCACGCCATAAATTGGACTCAAACATGACAGAATGGGAAATTAAGGATTGGAGGCATGCATTTAGGGGAAAACCGGGTTGTTCGGCTAGCCGGCCCTGTTAGACCTGGAAAACATTTTTGAAACATTCCTGTATTTTTTTTTTTGTGAAAAATTCATTTTGAAAACAATTTTTCCGGTTTAATTAATTTTAACATGTGAGGTGGGTCAGTTTTCGGGAGAAATGTGTCTCCGTCGTGGCATTGTTCTAAATGCAATTTTATTGAAAATTGAATTTAGGGTCATGAATGCACACAACAAAATTCATTTTGATGATTTTGGGGTTTTCTAAATTTTTATGGATTTTTGGGATTTTTTTGGAAATAAAAACGGAAATCCTGATTCTGGAAAATAAGTTACAGTTGTGCGACTGTAACTGTGCGACTGTAAACGTTCCAAATTTAGAATCTCGCCAAAACTTTATTTGAAATAAACTGGGACAAAAAAAAGCCTGGAAATCAAGAACACTCGTACGACTGTATATACAGTCGTATTGATTTCCAGAAGAAAAAGCACGAAAACATAGCAAAAATGCACAAAAAATACACTTTAATCACCCAGAAAGCAAGAAAAAGTGAAAGGAAAAGGAGTGCCTACCTTTTTAGAAGCTTATCCAAGTCGATTTGACCCCTGGCATCGCTTCAATCCACACGAATTTGCAGTTTTTCCTTAAATTTGGGGTTGAAAACTTGGGTCCAAAGAATCGCCAAATGTCAAGGTTTATGTTGATTTTAGTCCGAGATTTCGATTTGTTTGCGAAGTTAAGTGATTAACCTAAGGATTTCTAGCAAGTTTTAATCTTAATTTTGAGAATCAAAAGAAAAATAAAGGGAAGAAAGTTGAGCTTTTTTGTATTTTTCTCTCTTCCACCTCTTTACCTCTCTTTCTCTCTAAATTTCTCTGACTAAAACCAGAATCCCAAGTTAGCCCCTCTCCCCTCCTTTTTCCTTCTTTTTATCCTCTGATCTTCGGTGCCTTGCTGCAAGAATGGAGTATTTATTGCGCCACCTTCTCTCCTCCATTTTCTGCTATAGAGATATGGGCTTCTGCACCTGCTTCGACATTACAGTCGTATGACCATTCCCCCTTTTTTTTTGGTAAAATTCCGGTGCTTACACTAACGTTTGTTCTGTGATGGTTTAATTGACCTTTTCATAAAGCATAAAACACACATAATCATTCATGTGCCATCCTAAATACATTTTTGTGCAGCCATTTTTAAGATATGAGCATATGTGTGACATTGACACTAACCACATCTTCATGCAGCCACGACATTTTATTTATGTGCTTTGTACATTTACATCTTATGTGTTAACATTTCCATGGAGCATACATGACATCATCCTGTGTGTCATGCATCCTAACAACGTCTTTGTGCAGCCATCTACATTTTGTTGACATACACATTCATGCCATCTCATTCCATTACACTTAATAAAGGACGTTCTGAGGATACCCATCACTGTCATTTCATTTCATATCATATTAGGTGTCCCAAAACTACCCATGTTCTGCTTATGCATCAAATTGCACTCAGCCATTTCACTATGCCATAACATTCACTAGAGGACCACAACAGTCTTAGGTTTATATTCATGTGGTGGGTCACATGATAAAATTACTGAATTGGAGGCAAGAGTGGCGGAGATCAAAGAAAAAATATGAGACATGGTGTGCATAGGCCCCAATGTCGTTGATAGCAGGAAGCAGAATGTCCAGATTACTGATGCTCATCCCCAAAACCTTGGAAGGTCCTCTTACCGGGATTTGGGTCTGCCAGGGCTGAACATGGATGCGGAGTCATCTCTAACCACTGTGAAGAACTTATCACGGCTACTACATCTCCCTGAATCAAAGGAATCTGTAGGCTATCCAAAAAAAGATGTTATAATAGCCTCTCAGGGGCACCCTACTAGGATTGAAAGCTAAAAGAATCACATGACACTCCTCGAGATGACTTCTCTAGATCAGATCATTCAAGGAGGTATTCAAGGGCTGACCAATGAAGTTGAACTGAAGGGGCCCCTCAAGCCCGATGTTGACACCGACTCCATTTCGTGACAAGCCCGAAACCCACCTACCAAGGGTAAAGGAAAAGGCATATCTCTGTGGCCCTACTCGTTAAACATACTATTTACAGAGTGTAGAAGGAAGGGTCTGCTGCAGAATGTCAGGCCATACATGGAACCAACACTAGCACAAAAGAGTAATTTGTGCAGCTATCATGTGATGGGAGGCCATCGGACCAAAGATTGTTTAGCTTTAAGAGATGAGATTCAGAAGCTAGTCGACAATGGAAAATTGAAAATCCTATCTGGCTTTGATAGATGATGTTGGAAATGCCCTAGTCCCGAGGCATTGGTCCTTGTATTTGTACTGTGCATTTATTGGATTTATGTATTGTACTTATTTGTGTCATTAATAAAGGCATCAATTCATTTATTATATTTATCTTGTGCAGTATAGTAAATGAAGTATCCAATGGACATATCCATATCCATGACGACTAGTGTCATGCACTTAGCAGTAAGACCATGGATAGGGTTAACGATATGACCATGAATAGATCCGTAGTCTGTTCCAGTCATGGGAATGAATGGAACAACAGACTATCATTAACCTGGTTGTATGGCGGTGTCTTACCGGTCATTGGACATGGAATGTCAACCAAGTTAATGGGTACATGCCTGGGTGCATGGTACTGGATAGATCCACTGAACGAGTAATCCACATGGTATGGTATCACAATGGATTCTCGTGTAGTACTTGTATGGATCCTTTGACCTGACCATATGATGGTGTTACATGTGATGTCGCATACTTAGGGGTACGCCTAAAGGGCCTGTAATAGGGTGCCAAGTATGGGTGCTTTCGGGTATGTCACTGAACATGGTAATACTATGGATATGCAGAAGGGATTTGTCACTCAGTAACCAACTGAGAAGATATCACCGGCCTCTTGATGAATGTGACTGATAAGAGTGTGGCCACACCCAAACAAGTTGGTACTTGTTTGTGAGCATCAGTACATTCGGGATCAAGTTAATGTCTGAACACAAAAGAGGGTGATCAATCCATGCCTCTGTGTTGGACACCGATATCAATGACATGGGATGTACAAGTCTAACTACAGGGTTATGATATCAGTTGGACTGCCATCTCCATCTTAATTGGGGGCTGCAGTGGCTTGCTAGAGCCCAACTGTAGTCTGCGGGCCAAAGGCCCGCTGCCAACATAAAGATGGGCCCACAGGATCGTACACATAGAACGATAGAATGCAGACTTAAGGAATAGCATGTATACTTGGAGTATACACATTGGAGGGAGAGGTGTGTATATATTAATTATATTATAAAGATCAATTGGATTGGTCATAATAATAAAATTAATATATTCAATTGGCTCTTCATAATTAATTGGATTAATTATGAAATTATTTCCTAGGTGGAAATATTCATATGTATGGGTTTACATATGATTTTATTTTGTGCAGAGTTAATTTTAATTTGATGGATTAAATTAAATGTCAAACCAATTTTAATTTGGATGTAAATAATATATTACTTGGAGTAATATATTAAATACATGGGTATATTAAAATTGGGCTTGAATTAATTTGAACCAAATTAATTAAAATTAGACTGGGCCTAAATTAAAACATGGAAGCCCGCGCAGAATAAAGTGGAGCCAAGATGGGCCAGAATTCCTTATGGAATTCGGCCAACCCTAGGTATAAATACCTAGGGTTAGAAGAATTCGGCCAACCTAAGCTAAACCACTCATAGCCGAATTCTCTAGCCTCTCCTCTCCTTGGTTCTTGCTTTTCCATCGCTAGCACGGGTTGCATTTGCCAAGCGTTCGTGTACGTGAGAGCGGAGGAATTCTAAATTGAGTTCTGCAGTCATCATCCGTCTCTAAAAGAGATTTTTCTGGTATGAAATTTCAATCTCTTTCTATTCAATTTTATGTTTTTCAATTTCTGCTTCAATTGCTCCTGGGACCAGATTTGAGGAAATCACCGCGTTCTTCCGCTTTTATCGGGTGATTTCCGGTGAAAAATCCCAACAGATGACTTGGGGTAATCAAAGAAGCTGCTAAGGAAACTCCTCAAGCTTCTTGAGGAAAGGAATATGTTGGTAACCCGGAAGGACATTGATCAAAACCAGAGCCATAGTTTCGATTTTCCTTATGCATCCATATTTATTATGTCATAGATGTTCTATGTTTTGTTTTGATGTTCGATATGCATACGTCATGTCATTACATATAAATGTCCACATGCAGGTTACAACACGCAGTGAACCACATCTGATGAAGCATTTAGTGCCGGAATACAAATCCCTAATACTAAAGACGGGCAGAGACCAAACCACTGGATATCATGAGGGGCGATGTTCTTGTAACCTTCTATGAACATCTCAAGGCATACTCTCCAATACCAAGATAGGCCAATACGAAGAGATCAACTCGGCTAGAATACTCGTGCAGAATTTTTAGGCCATCCTAAAAAAAAAGCTATCAGAAAGAGAAATTTTCTGACATGAAAAACCAAAAGGACGTGTTGGTAACAAGAACAGGATGATGTTCAGAGTATGAGTCACTTTTTATTTCCTTATTATGCTATTCTGATGTCATCATGATGATATTATACATGTTTGATTTTCTTCTTAATTGTTCATATTGCACACATCGTGCCATTACATATAAATATCCATCAGTAGGTTATTGCATCCAAGCCCAAGATGAGGAAAATGGAATTCATGTTATAAACAGCAAAGCCTGGTCAGGATGTTATGTGCAAAAGTGCATTATAGATATAGAGTCTAACTCTCATCCTCTATCTCAGCCAAGTAGACCATTCCTTTACAGAACTGGTGGCAAAGTCGATGATCTCGATATGCCATGCCTGATAGCGTTTCGGAGTAAGCATGGTATAGGAACATGCTTGAAGTAGGAAGGAGCATCCGTCAGTCTCAATGGGACAACTAGAATAAGCAGAATCCAAATAAATCAGGGTCTCAGTTAAGATAACCCCCACAGGTGAAGCGCCGTAGGCCATCTGGGCTACCACTGAGGTTAATCAGAAGTCACACATCTCATCTCTGGACTCGCACGGGCACCAAGACCAACAGCAGAAACGTCATGTCACATACATGCATACATTCAAAACATACACACATACATGCATACATGCATCAAGACCAACCTAAGTACAGGTACTCACTATCATCATCGGGCTGTCCCGAATTGTAGGCACTCTGAAAGTAGAAATAGTCCGACACTGGGGCATTCCCTCAGCTATACATTACAAACTGGAGCCATACGGCCCTAAATCTCAGGTAAGAGAATTTCTGCAATTCTCATAATTTCCAATTATGCCAATATAATCCCGTGAAGGGTACTCTTTGCCTTTTGTAGGTATCCAGCGCAAAACCATCAAGCCGTATTTATTCTTGATCGAAGGAGCAAAAATTTTTGTTTCCAAAGTTCTCGATCAAGGAATAAATACACACTCTTGACAGAATTTCAAAAATCAGCATCCTTTTGGATCGAATTCAAAAATCAGCATCCCTTTGGATCGACTTCAAAATCAGCATCCCTTTGGATCGAATTCAGAAATCAGCATCCCTATGGATCAAATTTAGAAATCAGCATCCTTTTGGATCGAATTCAAAAATCAGCATCCCTTTGCATCGAATTCAAAAATCAGCATCCCTTTGGATCGACTTCAGCATCCATTTGGATTAAATTCAAAAATTAGCATCCTTTTGGATCGAATTCAGAAATCAGCATCCCTTTGGATCGAATTCAAAAATCAGCATCCCTCTAGATCAAATTCAAAAATCAGTATCCCTTTGGATCGACTTCAGCATCCCTTTGGATCAAATTCAAAAATCAGCATCCTTTTGGATCGAATTCAAAAATCAACATCCCTTTGGATCGACTTTAATATCCCTTTGGATCGAATTCAAAAATCAGTATCCTTTTGGATCGAATTCAAAAATCAGCATCCCTTTGGATTGACTTCAAAATCAGCATCCCTTTGGATCGAATTCAAAAATTAGCATCCTTTTGGATCGACTTCAGCATCCTGTGGATCGAATTAAAAAATCAGTGGCGTTTTGGATCGAATTCAAAAACCAACATCCTTATGGATCAATTTCACAAATTAACATCCCTTTGGATCGACTTCACAAATCAGTACCCTGTGGGCCAATTTCAAGCATTGCTCCGCTGTGGGCCAACTTCAGATTATTGCTCCCCTGAGGGCCAACTTCAAAACCAAATCTCCTAGAGCCAACTTTAGAACCAAAGCCAATGTTCCCAGCAAGATGTTGCACTTGACTGTCTCAACAAGCCAAGATGTCAGGTATGTTTTCATTCCTTTTCTCACCACGCTCTCTATCATGAGACCAAACTCGATCCTGGCACCATAGCCTGATTATGTCGACTTCGATCCGCGAGGGGCAGCCTGTGAGCATGGGTTTTTTCTGACCTCTTTGATGAAAATCCTATGTTACCTGTTAGACTGATGAACATGAGTTGAACTTGGGAATGAGCGGGATGTTGCCTTGAATGTCTCAAATGCTCTAAAATCTGAATTGTCCTCTATCCAAAACCCCAACAAAGGTCCTTCAAGTGATCAAAGGGCTTAGAGGTGAGTGTGGGATTTAGGAGAATCTGTCACGGCTCTGATTAAAGGCGCACGGCTGTAGTTTCACAACTACAGCCGTGCGGGTGTAATTCAAAGCTATACAGCTGTAACCTTACAGCCATGCAGCTCTGTCGAGCTGACATAATTTTTCCCAAATAACCAGAATTAGTATTTTACAGGGAATTAAACTACTTAATTAGGAGGATTCTCTACCGTGATTTAAGGTCTTAAGAGCAGCAAAATAGAAAGGGATAATTGAACATAAATGGATAGAACAGAAGGGACAGAGAGAATCATTCTAGGAGAAAGGAGAGAAAAGAGAGAAAAACTAATAAACTAAAGGGCAATACCAGAGTAAAAAAAACAAACTTAGAAAACATTGAGTGAGAGTTTCCAGTCGCACATCACTAGTTTGGGTTGTTCTCGGGTTTTGTTCGGATCAATTCGGGACATGTACTTGAGGATTTCAAGGTGTTCGTGGGATTCTAGGCGCATTCTAGCAATCCACTTTCGATCATCAAACACATTGGAACATCAACCAGGTAAACTCTGAGAGGCCTATACTTGCTTGATTTGTGTTGTGTTTATTTTCTATATTCTGCAAAAATCTAGAACAGGCTATTTGATTATAGATGTGTGGCTCTAACTAGAGCCAAGTGGTGTAATCCCTTAGAACAGAGTCGAGTGGCTGTAATAGTACAACCGCATGGCTATGTTCTTCTGGGCAGAAACCTGAAAAGCCGTAAATTGACCGAAAGCAGTCAGTTTTCAACTTTGTTTGTTCTGTTATGAACCATTTCAGTCCCAATCACATCTGTTACATTCTGAATTTTGGTTTTCAGTTTTCCTAGAATGCGATGTGATATTTTCAGTTTCTTTGATTTTGATTTTTGAAATATGGGGTTGTTCGATCCAAATTGGATCCACTGTCCAGCTTTAGTGGACCCTCCAGGTTGCTTAAAGTCTTTAGAAATCATTGAAAATGATCAAAGCAATGATTTTCAAAGCAAAGAACACCAATTTCGGGTTCTGGCTACTACTAACGCACAGCTGCAGTTCTATAGCTACGCGACTTTAACTGAGCTGCATGGCTGTAGTTACCAGGAGGAAGTAGAATCACGGGACGACCTGCATGGACGTTGTCACGTGATGCTATCTTCAGAATCAAATCATTTTTGGCGTGTTTACTGCTTTTGGGCCTTAGATGGATGTTTGGAATTGGGAACCCCCACGAACAGAACCCCGAGTTCCAGGATAACCGACCCATTAAATGGAGAAATTTGCATGCAATTGAGCCAAACCATTTTCCAAAATGTTTTCAAGCACAAAAACCTACAGGGCGTTTCTAAAAACTGTCTTCTAGGTTTAATCGAGTAAGTCCCAGACTTCTCGATTATGCTCTAAATGCATACTCCCATTTCCTGAAATCCCCATTCTATCCTATGTGAATCCTACTTGTGTTTGTAATATAATTGTGCTGACCATTTGTTTTGCAGCTTTTACTTTTCTTTTTTTATCACTTTAGATGTATTTGATAGATTCTCGTGTATCCTAGGCAATTGTAGTGTATTCTAGGTGGTTGTATTGGTGAGGATGAGAGTTTTTCTCTTTTTGGGTTGTAATAAGCAGCCTTTATTTCCTTTTTGGTTTGGTTTAAATGCATGGTTTATATTTTTGCACTTTAATTTTATGCAATTTATTTATGTCATTTGAATGAGCATGGGCTAAATAACAAAATATAAAATGTGTAGAGAATCAAATGAGTAAAATATTGTCATATGCACTTATAAATGAATTCAAGCTTGAGGTTGAATAGGTAAGTTGCTTGAACCTTAAATCTCTGGATTAGGTACACTAGTCTATGCTCGGTAGGGAGCTGCACCGGAATTTCCTCATGAGCTGATCTGGGTGGCGACTCTGTCAGTGATCTTGAAATTTAGGTTTTGAGATCTTCAAGTAATAAAACAGGATTTTTCTAAAATGTAAAACCAGTTTTCCCAAAAACTCACATCCAAAGAAAAGGTTTTCTACAAAAGGGATTTCCACACAAATCAATGGTTTTCCTAATCAAGATACGAACGCATTTTCCAAACCAAAAAAAAAAATTCAAAACACTTTTTTCTTTTTTCCCCTGTTTGCTTCACTGTGTTCCGCTTAAAAGGTCGTCTACTCACAACAACTGGAGTTAGAAGCGATTGAGATGAATTGTGGTATATCAGAAACTAAATGACTGAGTTAGAAAGGAGATGGTGAGGAGATGCAGAATGGTATGAAGCCAGATGAGATAATGGTAAGTGGACTATTACATGTGTCAATCTAGGGTAAAAGATTAGTGGATAACAAGTGTCACTTTGGAATGAAAAATTTGGGTGTTAGGTGTGTTGGTGTGCCCTAGTTCTTAGGGCATTGGATTCTTGTATTTTGTATCATACATTCAGACTCTTTGTATAAATACATTATTTGTGTCACTTTAATAAAGGCATTCAATCTATTTCATTTTTGTCTTGTGCTATAATATGAATAAAGTATCCATTGATTGATAATCATAAAACATATCCCAAGTCTATTCTAATCGTGGGAACGAATAGAATCACATACTTGTATATTTGATGACTATATGGTAGTTCTTAACTAGCCATAGTACTTGTATAGTCAGCATTGAATATAAGTACATGTCGTTGATATGGGACTGGATCGATCTGCATAAGAAAGCCACATGGTTGTCATGTCTTAGGTCTTTCTTGAGTAGGTCTCTTTTGTCCTCAGACTAGATTTCATTATAGTATCAATATGGAATTCGGTTCACTTTGACATACACCTAGTAGGTTTGTAAAAGGATGCTAAATATGGGTATGATTGGGTGGACAGGTGAACTGCTGGTGTGCCCTAGTCCAAATGGCATTGGTTCTTGTTTTGTATTATACTTCATATTTGGATATTATGTATTCTACATTTTGTGTTGAAATAAAGGCATGAATCTATTTATTCATATCTTGTGCTATTTATAAATAGAGTATCCAATGATTATAACCATGCTAAAGTAAACCAATGTAGGTCATTGGAATATGAAACCTTTTAGTAGAGTTAAAGTTATAATCATAACGATATCCTTAGTCTGTTCTAATCAATGGAATGAATAGAACCAAAGACTAGCATATCCTTGACTGGATGGCAGCGTCTCACCAGCCATTGGACATGGAATGTCAGTCAATGATATGGGTACATGTTGGGTTGCATGGTACTGGATCGATCCGCCACAGGAACACCACATGGTTTGACAGTCATAGGTGTTTCTCAGGTAGTTCTTGTTATTATCCTTAGACCTGATGTTCATTGTAACATAACATGGGATCTCATAGACTTTGATATACGCCTAACGGGCCCATAACAGGGTGCCAAGTATGGGTATGTTGGGTGGACCAATGAACATGTTGATGTTGATAGTGAAGCTGATGGAATTGCCACTCAGCTTGCCCTGAGATGACATCACTGGCCACTTGATGAGTGGGACTGACAAGTGTATGGCCAAGCCCAAATAAGTTGGGATACTTATTCGTTAGGTTTAGTCCACTCGGTATCAAGAGATAAATAAGCATATAAGAGGATGACGGGGCCATGCGTCTTGCTTATGTATCGATGTCAGTTGGCAAGGGATGTACAAGATCACTACCGGGTTATGTTTCACATTAGACTGCAAGTCTCCGTCTTAATTGGGGACTGTAACGGTTTGCTATAACCCACTTACAGTTTGTGGGCCTGGGCCCACTGCCAACATAAAGACGGAACCACAAGATCATACACATAGAACGACTGAATGATGACAAATCGAAATTGGAACGGAAACGAAATTAATTGAGTTATTGACATTAGGTTATGTCATAATTAATTCAATTATAAAGGGAGAAATTTATTTTATTTGATTAATTAATTACAAGTAGTAAATAATTAATTAAATAAAATAATATTTCTGGTGGAAATATAAAAATACAAAGGTTGTATTTATTAAGACTGACTTTAATTTAACTTTGGGTTATTTTAATTTGATGAAATTGTATTTAATTGTATCAATTAGGATTTTATAATATGGTTTTATTTAATCCTATTGATATAAGGTAAATCAATTAAATCAAATTAAATAATCTATAGTTTTAATTAAAATCCTAGTAAGCTAAAGAGTATATATACTAAAGGAGTACATATAGGAAGCCTTAACCTAATTCTCCCTAACCCTAAGAGTGAGTTTTTTTGCCACCATACAGAAATTATAGCAGCCTCCTTTTTCACTTTCTCTTGGTTTTCGTTCAATCCGTTCACTAGCACGAGTCCCGTTCGAGAGTCGTTCGTGTATCGGATTGTGGAGGAAACACGTTTGGGTTTTTGCAGCAGTCTTTAGAGGGGAGAGTTAAGGTGAGAAAATTTTTTTTTCTCCGTTCTTGATTTCATGCTATTAATCTACATGTATCTTGGGCTTTGGAATCGAGGAAAATTTTAATCGGTATTCTGCCTCACGTTTAATTTTTCCAGTGACGATTCCCTACATGAACATGTTGACACTGATAATAAAGTGATGGAATTGCCACTTGGGTAACACCAAGATGATATCAGCCACTTGATGAGTGGGAGTGATAAGTGTATGGCCATACCCAAATAATTTAGTTTCTTATTTGATTAATCAGTAAAATCAAGATCAAGAAATATAATAAATAGTAAAAAAGGATGACGGACACCATGCCTCTTATTTATTCATATCGATATCTTTTGGCAAAGGACACTATGAGATTACTACCAGGTGAGTGTCTTCTAAAGACTACTGCATCTCTATCTTAATTGGGGGCTGTAACAGTTTACTAGAACCCACTTATAGTCTGTGGGCCTTAGGCCTACTACAAACATAAAGATAGACCCATAGGATCATGTGCATAGATCAACTAAGCCAGAACTTATAGAAATTGTACATCTAATGTACATTGGAAGGAATACATTAATTAATTAGTTAACATTCGGTGTGGTAAGTGCCAGAATTTTCCAGCCTCGATAAAAAAAAGGTATGGTTGTGTGCTATGCATTATAGTCATATGACTATAACTATAGTCGTACGGCTGTAATTCTATTACCACGGCAGTAATTTAAATTTTTAGTCAAAGTCAAATAAGCAACCATATTTTACAGTCGTCCACCTCTCATTACAGTCGTATGACTGTAGATCATTTTTCTAACATTTTGGCCATACCCAAAGGGAGAGAGGTATGGCTTAATGCCTCTGATTTCCCCTTCTTATGGCTATGAGTAGCAGAAGAAAAGGGGGAGAGGGGGTTGGATAGAGATTTTTGGATTAAAGGGAACTCTTAGGATTGAAAGAAAAGAGAAAAGAAAACCCACCAAAAAAACATCTTCTTCTACATCTCCTTCTTCCTTCAATTCTTGAGATTGTGAAGTAAAAACCAGTAGAAATCATAGGTTTTAACTTAACAAACAACCACAAATCATTCCAGAATGATAAATCCATAACTTGTTGGAATTTTTGGACAAAATTTTGGTACCTTGACATACAAAGGAAGAGGAGTACTTCGGAGCCAATTCTAGGTGTTTCTCGAGCCAAATCGACGGTGGATCAGCTCTACAAGGGTAACTACACTTAAGACTTGTTTTTTGTTTCATCTTCTGTGTGTTTTGGTTTGATTTCGTGCATAAAATCAAAATATTTTGCTCTGTTGTTTCTAGGTAGGATGAACAGATATACTTCTATAATTACAGTCGCATGACTGTAATTACAGTCGTACGACTGTAATTACGGTCGTACGACTGTATTCAACTCCCACGAGTACCTTTTATCACTTAAATAATTTCAGCATTTTTTTTATCAGAAATGAATTAGAGTGGTGCGACTGTAATTATAGACATATGACTATAATTACAGTCATACAACTATAATCTTGTCAGCACGACTGTAGTTTCTGGTCAGTAGTGAAAAATACAGAAAAAAGCCAAAAAATCATAAAAATAAGAAAAATCAGAAAAATAAGAAAATCATCAAAAATGAATTTATCTCATGCATCCATGACCTTAGATTTAATTTTTGAAGTTATCGCATTTAGAACAGAACAACTATAGAGATCTAAATCTCCCTAAAACCGACCCACATTTGCATGCTAAATTGAAGTAAACTGGAAAAAGGAAAATATTTTCAAAAAATGTATTTTCTCATGAAATCAAAACATAGGAATGTTTCAAAACCGTTTTCCAGGTCTGGTCGAGTGAACTAGCCGAGTTTGCCTGACCATCCCCGAAATGCATGTCCCCAAATCTCTCATTTCCCCTTTCTGTCTATTTGAGTCCAACTTGTTGCATATATCTGTGCTAACCTTTGTTTTGCAGGGTTTGGTTTATTTATGTTTATTTGTTTATTTTAATTTCAATTCATTAGATACTCGTGTAAAATAGGCGAATGTACCCCGATCCCTAAATTATACAAATGTATCCCCTAGGATAGTTTATTTGTGATTCGATTGGGTTGTAATAATCAATTTATTTACTGCTTTTTACTTGTGTGTACGCTGCATGATTAAATCAACAAAAATCCACTTTAGAAAGATAAAATGCTATCAATGAACATTGGCCAAATTTATTTTGATTAGACATGAAATAAGGGACTTGTCCGGACCTAGATCTCTGGAAAGTATAGCGGCCCTCGTCCGGTTCAGCTACGCTGTAATTTCCTGGTTGAGCTGAGCCGAGTGGCAACTCTTACACTCTCTATCGAGACTTAGGTCTCGATTCTTTTACGAAATAATGAATTTTCCAAAATCAATTTTTCAGCTATGAAAACCCACGCGAGGGAGGGTTGCCCGACATCGCAGCCCCCTTCCGAGATAGGAAAACGTCCTCCGCTCACAGGTGTGAAGGTAATTAATTAACATTGGGTTGATTTAATTTAATTAATAAGTTTACATAAAATTAATTAATTTATCAATTAATTGAATTACATAAGTAAACAATTAATTAAATAATTTTCCTAAGTAGGAAAATTAAATATATATATTGTATTTACTTAAGTGTGATTTAATTTTATTTAGCGGTAATTAAATTCAGCCAAATGGAATTAAATTACATAGTATATACTTTTTAATTAAAGTTTATTTATGTAATTATAATCCTAGTGGGCTTGAGTTTAATTAACCTAATTAAAACCCAATTAGACAAGGAGTCTATATAAGGGCACACTTAAGGTAGAAAATCTAGCCCTAACCCTATTTTAATTGCTGGAATTTTCAGCCCCCTACAGCAGACCCTTTGGCCAAAATATTCCAGCATCAATCTTCCATTTCTCCACTTCTTCAACTAGCACCGGTTACCACTCAATAGTTGGTCGTGCACCGAACTTTGGAGGTCGCTTAAAGAGTCAATTTTGCAGTAGTCTCTAGAAGAGATGGATTTGGTGAGTGAATCTCTTTTGATTCAAAACTAATTTGATTTCAATCAATGGTAATTGAACACAATAGGTGGATTCTAGAAAAATTTTAAACGGTGTAATTTCACTGCGCCACGTTATTTTTTCAATGACGAATCCCAACGGTGGCATCAGAGGCTAGGGTTTATCCATTAGATTGATTGGAATTCATTCTTGATTGTGTTCTTGAAGAAAGAATAGGTTTCAAGAATGATTTTTTGGGTTTTGATAATTTTTTTTTCCTGATTGGTTTTATCCTTTTTTTCCTGTTGCTATTTATTTGATGTTGTTGTAATTTTTTTTTTTTTGTTGCTGAGATTATTTATCTGTGGCTGGAATTTTTTGTTTTAATTTAATAAAAAAATTAAAATAATTTGGGAGAAGGGCCCAGCACAGCAGCCCACTGGGCTGCTGTTGTCGTTGCAGGCTGCCTAGCGGCAGCACTGCTGTCCCGGATTACAGCACCATCGCACAGGATTCAGATCCCGTTTTGGATTTTGCGTTGTATTTTTTTTTAATCCCGAACCCGTAATACAAATTAAATTAAAATGTTTTATTTTAAATTAGTTTGTATTTAAATTATTTATTACGTTGGTATGCATATTTAATGTAATTGTTTTGCATATTAAATTGAATATGGACTTTGTGAAATTGGCCCAATAAACCGTGGCACCGGTTAAAATTGGGAGAGCTAAATTTTAAATTTGTGACAACCCAAATTCTAGTGGGAAAAAAATTGTTGATTTTGCATTAATGGATGTAATCCGTTGGACCTTTATAGGCCTTAGTCACATTTGTTAAAATTGGTGATTTCACACTAAGTAACTTGGCTTAACATTTATATTTATAATTGGAATGCCATGATCATGCATCATATTGGTATGTATGTGCAGGACAGGTACTTTGTTAGAAATGTTGTGTTGAGTCCTATGGGCCGTAAATTATTATCGGTTGTAATTAATTTTGGGAAAATATGGCCTACGAGCCATTTCTTTTATTTTGATGTAATTTTAGAATAGATTTTATTTTAAATAAAATTGTTGTAATTTCATCAAGTATGGAGGAAGGCCCAGATGGAGAAAGCCCATGGTGGGAGCCCAAGAAGGGTTGCAGTCCAGCTCATGAAGAATTAGATAGGATATCTAGTTTTTCATTAGGTTATAATTAAGGCCTATAGGATCTCATTATTTTAAATTAAGTATGTTATTACATTTGTCATATAATATGGATGTATGGATCACCAGATTATAACCCGTGATTATGCATGCTAAGCCGTGTCACTTAATTTTAATCCAGAAATTAAATATTGAGTCGTTTAAAAGTGCTTCTCACATTCACACCTCTTCCTCCCATTGATGCTGCAATGTGTGCCATACCTTAGTTGGGTACATTATAGTATTTGGTGGGCCGTCGAGTGTTAAGATACTCGGTATGGTTAATATGTGAATGGTGGTTTGACTCAACATGGGTAAAATTAGCTCAGAGCGGGCCCTAAGCATAGATGGGTAAAGTGTCAATAAGCCCATCAAACCAAGAGTCCTTCATGGAAGGATTGGATAGGTTATCCTACCAAACAAATCAATGGTTGGTTAGTGAGCCCTAGTTTGGCCAGTCATTGATAAATTATGGATCTTGGTTAAGTCAGCCAATTAACATCACCAACGAACAAATTAAAATCAGATTATTAATTTGAATTGGCAAAAGTCCTTTATTTCTAACTCAAGCAATGATTTCTTTCATGTAGATAATCCCATTTCATAAAAGCAATTTAAATGGCTGCAACAAATAACAACTCACTCTCCTTAGGTCACTCCTAGAGAAGGAGAAGCTTTTGGGGACTAACTTCCTGGATTAGGCTAGGAACTTACAAATAGTTCTTAGACAAGAATCCAAGGAGTAGGTACTGAATGCTCCTTTACCAGTTGACCCTCCCGTAGGTCGAGGCGTCACCACAGCGATGGTGGGGCAGTATGACCAGCATGTGAGGGATGATCGAGATGTCTCGTGCCTCATGCTGGGTACCATGGCTTCTCATCTTCAGAAGCAGTTGATGGATGATCATGCTTATGAGATGATGGATCAATGTAATAAGATGTTCTAAGATCAGGCTCGTGAGGAACGTTACCTAACAACTAAGGCACTTTGCACGACTGCAATGGAAGTTGGGACTTCTATTAGCACTCATGTGCTAAGGTTGAAAGGGTACATTGATACACTTGCCCGCCTCGGCTCACCAGTTCCACAGGACTTGGCAGCAGACATTATTCTTGGGTCACTTCCTAAGTCTTACAACCAGTTTATCATGAAGTACCATATGCAACGGTTTGAATAAATCGGTTGTTGAGCTACATGGCATGCTGAAGCTTGTTGAGCACTCTCTTAAGAAGACTCCTGAAGTTGTACTGATGAACAAGGGCAACACGCCCAATGCTAAGGGAAAGGCCAAGTCTAAGGCCCAAAAGGGCAAGGCTAAGGCTAAGAAGGTGGTGGCCCACCCTAAAGCAAGGGTTGCTTCTCCTGATAATGTGTACCATGAGTGTCATAAGAAGGGGCACTAGAAGAGCTCGTGTCCAAAGCTAAGGGAGCAACTGAAGTGAAAAACCACTGCTTCAAGTATTTAAATTGTTGAGATTAATTTGGCTATTTCTACATCTTGGGTCTTAGACATTGGATGTGGATCTCACATTTGTTTAAATATGCAGGGCCTAAGAAATAGAAGATTACTAGGATCTAGAAAAGTAGATCTTTGAGTCAAAAATGGCGCTCGGATTCAAGCCATGGAGATCAGACATTATTTCTAGGAGATTCCTAGTGGACTAGTTTTAGAATTAAGAAACTGTTATTTTGTACCTGCGATGCGCAGGAATATTATTTTCATTTCTTTGTTAGATATTTCTGGTTTTGTATTTAATATTGGACATGGTAGAATTTCTATGCAGTGTGACAATATTATTTATGCAACAGCATTTCTTGAAAATGGCTTATATATCCTTGATCTAAAACGTGAGAGTTCAATCTATAACATAAATGCTAAAAGGATTAAAAAAATAAATTGATCCTTCATACATCTGGCACTATTGACTTGGCCACGTAAAAGAGAAGCACATAGCTAGGCTTCACTCTAGTGGAGTGCTAGGGTCATTTGACATCCAGTCTTATGACACATGTGAATCTTGTGTAAGAGGCAAGATGACGAAGGTGCCTTTTAGCAAGACTACTGAAAGGACCTCTAAACTATTAGAGCTGATACATTCCGATGTATGCGGTCTAATGAGCACTACTGCTAGATCAGGTTTTCTGTACTTCATTACCTTCACGGATGACTTCAACAGATATGGTTACGTGTATCTGATGAAGCATAAGTCCGAGACTCTTCAAAGATTCAAGGACTTTAAGAATAAGGTAGAAAACCAACTTGGCAAGAAAATAAATGCCCTTCAGTCTGACCGAGGGGGTGAATATTTGAGCCAAGAGTTTGAATCATTTTTGGGAGAGCATGGGATTGTATCCCAACTTAATCCTCCTGGTACACCCTAGTGGAATGGAGTGTTAGAGAGGAGGAATAGGACCTTGCTAGACATGGTCCGCTTGATGATGAGTCATGCAACACTCCCAGTCTCCTTTTGGGGATATGCTTTAGAGACAGCTGCTTAAAGGCAGTTGAGGGAACACCATATGACCTATGGAAGAGCCGAAAGCCCAATGTTTCTTCTTGAAGATTTGGGGCTGTGATGCACATGTCAAGAAATTGACAAATGGCAAGCTCGAGTCCAAATCTGTCAAGTGCCAGTTTGTGGGTTACCCTAAGGAAACTAAGGTTATTACTTCTACTACCCGGTAGAAAACAAAGTTTTCATAGCCAGGAATGTAGTCTTCTTGGAGAAGGAATTCCTTTCCAAGAGAGACAGTGGGAGTAATATTAAACTTTCTGAAGTTCAAGACTCATAGACTATTGTAGCTACTGCTGAGGATGCTTTTGGGAACCGATCTGGTTACTCAAGAAATTGAGGAAGCCGAACAAGTTACATAGGACCTTAGAAGGTTTGGTAGGACACATCATCAGCTAGAGAGGTACGGCTTTCTCATGACTAATGATGGGGACCTTATGGTCACTGACTAAGAAGAGCCCAAGACCTATTAGGAGGTTGTTGAAAGCCCACACTCAAATCAATGATGTAAAGCCATGGAGGCTGAGATACAATATATGCATAATAACCAAGTATGGAACTTGATGGATCCACCTTCGGGTGCTAAGGTGATAGGTTGCAAGTGGTGTTTCAAGTTAAAAGCTGATAACACCTTCAAGGGGTGATTGGTAGCAAAAGGATTCAGGCAAGTTTAAGGAATTGACTATGATGAAACCTTTTCCCCAGTCGCCATGCTCAAATCCATTAGGATACTACTAGCCATAGCTGCATGGTATGATTATAAGATATGGTAGATGGATGTTAAGCCCACTTTCCTTAATGGAAAGCTACTCAAGGATGTCTACATGGCACAACCTGAGGGTTTTATCCTTCCGAAGTATCCTAACCAGGTATGCAAGCTTTAAAGATCCATTTATAGATAGAAGCAAGCATTAAGGTCATGGAATCAAAGATTCAATGAGGCTATTACTGCATATGCCTTTACACAAAATTCTGATGAGCCCTGTGTGTATAAGATGGTTAGTGGGAGCATTTCCACCTTTCTAGTGCTGTATGTTGATGACATCCTTAACATTGGAGTGAGATGCCAACACTACAAGGGTTAAGAAGTGGTTGAGTAAGTGCTTCGCAATAAAGGACTTAAGCGAAACTGAGACAATCTTACGGATTAGGATCTATAGAGATAGATCCAATCGACTTCTAGGCCTAAGTCAGGCCACGTACATTGATAAGGTTCTGAAAAGATTCACCATGGATATGGCAAAGAAAGGATTCTTGCCTATGCGCTATGTGTTGAAGCTGAGTAAGAAAGATGGTCCTAAAACACAGAAGGACTGGGAGAGCATGGAAAAGATCCCTTATGCATCTGCTATTGGATCTATCATGTACACCATGTTATGTACAAGGCCTGATGTTGCATTTGCACTAAGTATGACTAGGCGGTACTAGTTGGACTCTAGGGAGGAACACTGGAAGGCTATCAAGGCAATCTTGAAGTACCTTAACCAGACTAAGAATGCTGTCTTAGTTTTTGGAGGTCAAGATGAGCTGGTAGTGTCAGCTTACACTAATTCAAGCTTTCAAACCGATGAGGATGAGAGCTAGTCACTGTCTAGTTATGCTTTTATCCTGAATGGTAATGCCATTAGTTGGAGGTCCTCAAAGCAGGCCGCCATTGCTGACTCTACAACGAAAGCTGAGTACATAGCTAAATGGAAGCTGCAAAGGAAGCCATTTGGATAAAGAAGTTCATAACTATGTTAGGAGCAGTACCCACTATTTTGGGCCTAGTTAATGTTTTCTGTGACAACAACGAGGCCATCACATAAGCTAAGGAGCCCTGGTCACACAAAAGATTGAAACACGTGCTTAGAAAGTTTCACCTCATTTGGGAGATCGTGAACAGAGGTGACATATCATTGCAGAGGGTTGACAATAAGAATAATTCACTAATTCATTAACTAAGGTGCTGCTATAGATATAGCACGATGGTCATTCCAAATCTATAGTAATTAGGGCAATGCCCACTTGGAACTAGTGCAAGTGGGAGATTGTTGGTGTGTCTTAGTTCTTAGGGCATTAGATTCTTGTATTTTGTATTATACATTAAGATTTATTGTATGAAAACATCATTTGTGTCACATTAATAAAGGCATCTAATCTATTCCATTTATATCTTATGCAATAACATGAATAGAGTATCCATTGATTGATAATCATAAAACATATCCCAAGTTTGTTCTAATCATAGGAACAAATAGAATCACAGACTTGTATATTCGATGACTGTATAGTAGTTTTTAATTAGCCATAGCACTTGATTAGTCAATCATGAATATAGGTACATGTCACTGACATGGGACTGGATCGATCCACCTAAGAAAGCCATATGGTTATCATGTTTAGGCCTTTCTTGAGTACGTTTCTTTTGTCCTTAGACCAGATTTCATTATAGTATCAATATGGAATCGGGTTCGCTTTGACATACGACTAATAGGTTTGTAAAAGGATGCTAAATATGGGTATGATTGAGTGGACAGGTGAACATATTGATATTGATGATAAAGTGATGGAATTGCCACTCGGGTAACACCGAGATGATATCACTGGCCACTTGATGAGTGAGACTGATAAGTGTATAGGCATGCCCAAATAAGTCAGTTGCTTATTTGATTAATCAATCAACTCAAGATCAAGAAATATAATAAATAGTAGAAGAGGATGACAGTCACCGCACCTCTTGTTTATTCATATCGATATCATTTGGCAAAGGACACTGTGAGATTACTACTGAGTAAGTGTCTTCAACGGACTGATGTATCTCTATCTTAATTTTGGGCTGTAATGGTTTGATAGAACTCACTTATAGTCTGTGAATCTTGGGCCCACTGCCAACATAAAGACAGACCCATAGGATCGTGCACATAGATCAACTGAGCCGGAACTTATAGAAATTGTGCATGTAATGTACATTGGAAGAAATAAGTTAACTAATTAGTTGACATTCGGTGTCAAGGTAATTAATTAACATTGGTTTGATTTAATTTAATTAATAAGTTTACATAATGTGATTAATTAATTAATCAATTAATTGAATTACATAAATTAAACAATTAATTAAATTATTTTCCTAAGAAGGAAAATTAAATACATGTATTGTATTTATTTAAGTGTGATTTAATTTTATTTAGGGGTAATTAAATTAAGACAAATGGAATTAAATTATGTAGCATAAACTTTTAATATAAAGTTTATTTATATAATTGTAATCCTAATGGGCTTGGGTTTAATTAACATAATTTAAACCCAATTATAATTGGACACTACATAAGGCACACTTAAACAAAAAAAAAAAAAAAAAATCAGCTTCAACCCTAATTATTGAGCTGTAAATTTCAGGCCCCTTAGAGCAGCCCCTTGGCCGAATTTCACAACTACAATTTTTCCATTCCTCTGCTTCTTCGGCTAGCACCGGTTCTCGCTTGTTAATTGATGATGCACTAGATTATGGAGATCGCTTCTGTCATAAGAATCAATTCTATAGCAGTCTCTAGAAGAGACGTATTTGGTGAGTGTTATCTCTCTTAGTCCAAATTGGTTTTGTTCCAATCAATGGTAATAGGACACGATTAGGTGGATTATAGGAAAATTTAAACGGTGTAATTTTCGCTGCGCCATGTTATTTTTCCAATGATGAATCCCAATAGGGCCTACAAGATTATACGCTTAGGAGTTTAGATGGGCTTTATGATGGACCAATTGATAAGTATTGGATACATATTAATTTATGATTATTGGATTATTTTATTTTATAGGATTAATTGTTAAGTCCAAATAAAATAAAATAAACTATAATGAGAAACTATTTTTATGGCTTTTGAAGTTACCATATGGTAATTTTGGTTAAATCAGAATACGTGTAGAGTATAATGGATATTTTACATTAAAGGGTACTTTGGGTATTTTACTTTATGTTTCATACATAAAGAGAAAAATGTAAAACCCTAAGACCTAATGGTCATTACCTCGCCTCCATCTCATCATCTTCTTCCTTTGGGAAAAAGGGATTTTGGCACTAAGGAGAATTTATTGATCCAAGAGCTAGCACTCGAGTCCCGTTAAGAAGACTCCACATGTGTGAGTGTAGAGGGGCGACAAGTGGAGCCCATAGTCAAATCAATCTCATGTGGGGACAAATTAGGTGAGAAATCCAATTTCTTCCCTCTTTGTTTTAGTAGATCCATAACCTGGCTTTGTGATTTTGGACATGAACCTTAACTTGATAACAATTATTCCGTAATTTTATTTTGTTTTCAAGCTGGGATAGGTTTCAACAGTGGTATTAGACCTTTCTTAGCTTTGGTTATGGATTTTGTTAAGTTAGGGTTTCATCTTTGATTTGAATGGGTTTTTGAATCTCTTGGTTTTTCGAGTCCTAGCTTTGGTTTGAATGGATTTCTGGGTTTTAGGTTCGTTTTCCCCTATTTTCCATTATGTTTTCGGTGTTTTTTGGTAGAAAATAGACTATTCTTGCTGGTAGATTTTCTACAGAATCGTGCCCTAAAAATCATAGCCACACGACTGTAATGAAGACCCCTATGGGTGATGCAACAGCTGCATGACTATTGCATAGCGAGACGCATTGATATGGTTTCTGTCGCAATTTTGTTTTTCTACTTTTTTTGTGAATCATAGTCACATGGCTATTGTGCAGTGAGCCATATGGATGTAGTGTCTTGACAGGCATGGGTGATGCAACAGTCACATGGCTCTCGTTTACAGCCGCACAACTGTACATCTTCTATTTTGCACAGCCATGAAGCTATTGATCTGGGGCAAGATTTTTGGCATTTATTTTCCTGGGCCTGTTTTTCGGTTTTGCAGGTTTTACGGGTTTTGGTTGAACTCTAGAATGTTGGATCTAAAATTAGTTTTTTGGATTATTGATTATTGATTGATTATTTTTCCTCTACCATGTGCAGTTTTTGCTACTTTATTTTTTTTAAAAAAAATAAAGAGGGTTGGGAATGAATCGCAATTTGCAAATTGCAAATTGTGTCATTCCAGCCGCTGCTTCCCAGCAGGCCACAGTGTGCGCAGCAGCAGCAGCGATGCTATCCCCGGATAGCAGCGTCCTTGCGCGAGGGGTTCGGGTCCATTTTTTGGGTTTTACGGGTATGGGCTTGGGCCCAAGTGTGAAATGCATGGGTTTAAAATTTTAAAATCTGTGTATTTAAATTTTGCAAATTGGATTCGTATGGTTTCTTAAATGATTATTAAAATTATCAATTTGCATGATGTGATTATGTGCCATACTTGGTGTATGGTTTTGAGTGCTATTGGGCCTTAGATCGAGATAGGGTGTAAAATTTTAATTTTGGGAAATACGGTCTGCGTGATGTTTTGGTTTATTTTGATGTAATTTTATTTTATTTATTTTATGTAAATCAAATATGCAATTGCATTAAGCCTTAGAGAAGAAGCCCAATGGAGCCAAAACCAGAAGAATTTTTCAGCCCAGCCCGGTGTTCTCTAGTATAGGCTTACTAGATTTTTTACTATGTTGTATTTAAGGGCCCATAGCAACTCATTTTAATTTATATTATGTTTTTAATTGAATATGAATATATATAGGAGATAATATGCATGCAATCCATAGTCCAAGAACACCCGTGACTATGTATGCTAAGCCGTGAATCAATCAATTCGAAATAAAATATTGAGTCGCTTAAAAGTGTTTTCCGCATTCAAACCATGTCGGTTCTTGAATAGTGCAATGTAGGCCGAGCCTCCGCCAGGTGCATTGTGGTATTCATCTACTGTATTGGGCTAAGGTACTGGGTATGTTAAATACTTGAATGGTGGTTTGACTCAACATGGGTAGTAGGATCAGCTCCTGGCCCTAAGAACAGATGAGTAAGTGCTAATAAACCTATCAAACCAAGAGTCCCTAAGTTGGGATTGGACGGAGTTCCTACCAAAATAGTTAAGGGTTAGTTGACAAGCCTCCACTTGGCTAATTCTTGATGAAATATGGATCTTGGTCATTCTTAAACATACATCACCAACAAGTTAATTAAAATTGGATTGTTAATTAGTATGGTTAAATCACTAAAGACCTTTATCAATACTATCTGTAATTCTTCTATGCAAATAACTTAACTGGTTGCAAACTCATTTTCACTGCGTTCACTCATAGACAAGCAGAAGTTGTCTGGGCCTAACTTCATGGACTAGGCTTGGAACTTGAGAATTATGAGATAAAAGTCTAAGGAATATGTCCTAGATAGGGCCTTACCAATTACACCTCTAGTGGGTCGTGGCACTACTGCTACTCAAGTTGAGTAGTACGACCTACACCGTAGGGATGACAGAGATGTCACGTGCATTATTTTAGCCACCATGGTGCCCAGGCTGCTAAAAAAGTTCATGGACCAGTAGGCTTCCGAGATCATTGAAAACTTGAAAAAGATGTACCAAGATCAGGCGCGTCAAGAGAGGTTCTTGATGACTAAGGCACTCCACACCTGTAGATGGCTGCAGGGACATCTGTAAGCACCCACGTGATCAAGATGAAGGGCTATATAGATGCATTGGCCCATCTTGGCACGCTAGTCCCACAGGAGTTGGCAATTGACATCATCTTCAGATCCCTCCCCAAGTCTTGTGATCAGTTCATTATGAACTATCACATGTAGGAAATGGAAAAGATTGTGGCCGAGCTACATGGCATGCTCAAGTTAGCCAAACAATCAGTCAAAAGACTCCTACCAGTGCTACTAGTTAACAAGGGCAATGCTCCTCTTGCTAAGGACAAGGCCAAAGCCAACATGAAGAAGGCCAAGGCAAAGAAGGCTAAGCAAGGGCCCAAGCCCAAGGCCAATGCTGATGGTGTCTGCTTTGAGTGCAAGCAGAAAGGACACTAGAAGCAAATGTGTCCAAGGCTAATGGGAGAGTAAGGGAAGAACCAGGTTATTTCTTTAGGTATCCTAACAAAGGAGTGTTAAGACTAACGAAGTTAATCCTGCTTATATATGTCACTGTTGTCTAGGCCGCATAAACGAGAAGCGTATAGCGAGACTCATAAAGCTGGAGTGCTAGGGTCATTTGACTTGGTGTCATATGACTCATGCGAATCATGTTTAAAGGGTAAGATGATAGAGGCACCTTTTAACAAGTAAGCCGAAAAGGAAATGGGCTTATTAGACCCGATACACTCGGACATGTGTGGGCCCATAAGCATTAGTACTAGAAATGGTTTTCACTACTTTGTTACTTTCATAGATGACTTCAGCGGATATGGCTATGTCTATCTGATGAAGCACAAGTCTGAAACCCTTGATAGGTTCAAGGAGCATAAGAACAAAGTAGAAAACCAATTAGGCAAGACTATTAAGGCACTTCGCTATGAGCAAGGTGATGGATATTAGCCTAGAGTTTGATTCATTCTTGAGAGAGTGCGGAGTTATCTCACAGCTCACTCCTCCTAGAACACCCCAATGGAATGGAGTGTCAAAAAGGAGGAATAGGATCCTATTGGACATGGCCTGCTTAATGATGAGTCAAGCTACTCTCCCAACATCCTTTTGGGGATTTGCTTTAAAGACGGCTTCTTTCACACTTAACCGTACACCAAGTAAGGCTGTGGAAAAGACGCCATATGAAATATGGACGCGCAGGGAGCCCCATGTCTCTTTCATAAGGATTTGGGTTTATGACTCACATGTCAAGAAATTGACAAGGGGCAAACTAGACTCCAAAACTGAAAAGTACCTGTTTATGAGTTACCTCAAGGAAACTAGGGGTTACTACTTCTACAGCCCTGCTGAGAACAAGGTGTTCATAGCACGAAAGGTTGTCTTTCTTAAAAAGGAGTTCCTTACCAAGAAAGCTAGTGGGAGTGACATTGAACTAGGGGAAGTTCAAGATCCACAAGCACCCATAGAGGATGACTTAAGGATCGAACCAGAACCTCAAGCAATTGAGGATTCTGAACCAATCACACAGGACCTTACAAGGTCTGGTAAGATCCGTCATCAACCCGAGAGATATGGGTTTTTCATGACCGATGATGGGAATCTTCTGGTCTTTGACCAGAAAAACCTAAGACTTACCAGAAGGCTATTGAAACCCACAATCAGCTAAACGGCGTAAAGCCATGGAAGCTGAGATGCAATCGATGTATGATAACCAAGTTTGGAGCTTGGTTTATCCACCTCTAGGTGCTAAGGTAATCAATTGCAAATGGTGTTTCAAGTTAAAAGCCGACAATACCTTCAAGGGGCGATTGGTGGCGAAGGGTTTCAGACAAGTGCATGGAATAGACTATGACGAAACCTTCTCACCAGTCGCAATGCTCAAATCCATTAGGATACTACTAGCCATATCTACATGGCATAACTATGAGATATGGCAGATGGATGTTGACCCTTTCTTGAATGGAAAGCTACTTGAGGATGTGTACAGGACACAACCTAAGGGTTTTATCAATCCAATGTATCCTAACTAGGTGTGCAACCTTCAAAGATCCATTTATGGATTGAAGCAAGCATCTCGGAATTAGAATCTTAGATTCAATGAAGCTACAAAAGGAATATGGCTTCATATAGAATCAAGATGAGCCTATGTGTATAAGATGGATAGTGGGTGTGTGGTCACTTTCCTAGTCCTATACATGGACGACATCCTTCTCATTGGAAGCAACATACCAACACTACAAGGGGTAAAGCAATGGTTGAGTAAGTGCGTTGATCTCATATGCTTTAGTTATAGGATTAATCATGTACTCAATGTTATGTGCAAGACTTGATGTCGCATTTGCACTAAGTATGACGAGCCGATATCAGTCAAATCTTGGGGAGGAACATTGGATGCTGTTAAGGCAATCCTTAAGTACTTTAATGGACTAAGGATAGCTTCTTAGTGTATAGAGGTTAAGAAGAGCTATCAGTGATAGGATACACTAATGCAAGCTTCAAGACTGACAAAGACGAAAACCAGTTGCAGTCTGGTTATGTTTTCTTGCTGAATGGCGGTGCTATTAGCTAGAAGAGTTCTAAGTAGCCAACCATCATTGATTCTATGACAGAAGATGAGTGCATTGCTGCATGCAAAGCTACAAAGGAAGCTGTTTGGATAAGGAGGTTCATCACTGAGTTAGGAGCAGTTCCATCTATCCTAGACCCAGTGGATGTCTTCTGTGACAACAACGGGGCCATCTTACAAGCTAAGGAGCCCCGATTGCAGAAAAGGTCTAAACATGTGCTCATGAAGTTTCACCTCATTCGAGAGATTATGGACAGAGGTGACATTTCATTACAAAGAGTAGACACCGGGAACAATCTCTCTGATCCATTAACCAAGGCGTTTCCACAGACACATGAGGGTCATATTAGATCTATAAGGATTACGGCAATGCCTAGTTGGCACTAGTGCAAGTGGTAGATTATTGGTGTGTCCTAGTCAAAAGGCATTGGTTCTTGATTGTATTATACATTGTATGTGAATATTTTCTATTATACATTATGTTAAATAAAAGCATTAAATCTATTTATTTGTTTCTTATGCTATTTAATGGATAGAGTATCCATTGAATATAGCCATACTCATGTTAACTAATGTAGGTCATTAGCTATTAAGACCTTGAGTAGTGTTAAAGCTATAATCATATAGTAGTCTCGGGTTTGTTCTAATCATGGAAATGAATTGAGCTAAAGACCAGCATGTACTTCACTAGATGGCAGTGTCTCACTGACCATTAGACATGGGATGTCAGTTAGGTATATGTGTACATGTTAGGTTACGTGGTACTGGACAGATCTAACTCGAGGACATCTCAAGGTCCAATCGTCATAGGTGTTTCTCAGGTAGTTCTTGATATTATCCTTAGACTTGATTTCATTATAACATGGCATAGGATCTCTTACACTTTGATATATGCCTAACAGGCCCGTAACAAGGTGCCAACTATGGGTATGTTGGGTGGGCCTTGAACATGTTGATATTGATAGTGAGTTGACAAAATTGCCACTCGATGTCCCCTAAGATGACATCACTGCCACTTGATGAGTGAGACTGATAAGTGTATGGCCATACCCGAATAAGTTGGGATACTTATTTGCGATCATCAATCTACTCGGAATCAAGGAATGAATAAGCATAGAATAGGTTGACTAGAACCATGCCTCTTGCTTAAACATCGATGTCAGTTGGCAAGGGATATACAAGAATACTACCGGATTATGTTTCACATGAGACTGCTAGTCTCCGTTTTAATTGGGACCTGTAACGGTTTGCTAGAACCTACGAATAGTCTGTGGGCCTTAGACCCACTGCCTACATAAAGATGGACTTACAAGATCATACATATAGAACAACTGAACTTGTGACATATCGAAAATGTACACGTTGGATGTAAATAGAATGGAAACTCAGTTAATTGAATTAATGACAATAGGTTTATCAAAATTAATTCGATTAATATAAAAGAGAAATTAATTATATTTGATTAATTGATTACAATATGTAAGTAATTAATTATATATATTTTCCTTGGTGGAAAATTAAATACATGGGATGTATTTATTTAAGGTCGTGTTAAATTAAATTTGGATTGAATAAATTTAATCAATTTGATTTAATTAAGTCAATTGGAGTTTTATTATATGGTTTAATTTAATTCCAATTACGTAAATTAAATCAATTAATTGAATTAACATTTAACCTAAAATTAATTTAAAACCTAATTATACAAGGGTAAAAGGGACACTTAATCAATTTCTCCAAATCCTAGCCACTTGTAGAATTCGGCCAACCTAAAAGGAGAGGGCAGTTGTATTTTCTTATGCGAAATCTGAGTTATGTTCATCTCCGTTTGCTAGCAGGAGTCCAGTTCTAGAGCTGTTCGTCTACTTGACTATGAAGAGTTACCGGTCTTCGAATCCGCAGTCTTCAGCTATCTCTAGAAGAGACTAATAAGGTGAGAAATTTATTTTCTTTGCTTCTATCTTTGATTCTATCAAAATCATGGTTCTTGGGATCATGGAATTTGAGGGAAAGTTTTAATCGCTATTTTCCGCTGCGCATCGGTTTTCCCCGTGAAAATTCCTTACAGTGTTGATCGTCTAAATATGAGTCGTGCCAAAGCCGGATGCATTTGGGCTATTTTCATAAGGCTAGGGTTAAAGGCAAGAGTTGCGCTTTAACACTTAATGGGTAGTTTGACTTAACATGGGAAAGGAATGCCTGGACAATAGGCATAGGTGGGAAAGTGCCAATAATCCCACCAAACCAAAAGTCACATACGATATGGATTGGATGTTATCCTTGTTTGGAATGCCCTAGTCCCAAGGCATTGGTCTTTATATTTTATCATACATTTTGTATCTTATAATGAGATTGATATATTATACATTCATGTTAATAAATAAAGGAATTAATCTATTTATTAATATACCTTGTGTAATATTAGAAATAAAGTATCCAATGGACATATCCATATCCATGTTGGCAAGTGTCATGCACTTGGCAGTAAGGCCATGGATAAGGAAAACGATATGACCATAAAGTTATTCGTAGTTTGTTCCAGTCATAGGAATGAACGGAACTAAAGACTATCATAAGCTTGGTTGTATGGCGGTGTCTTACTGGCTATAGAACATGGAATGTTAACCAAGTTTATGGGTACATACAAAGGGGCATGGTATAGATAGATCCACTAAATGAGAAATCCATATGGTATAGTATCACAAGTGATTCTTGTGTAGTACTTATATGGATCCTTCGACCTAACCATGTTATGGTCTTATATGTGAAGTGACACACTTAAGTGTACACCTAAAAGGCCTATAACAGGGTGCCAAGTATGGGTACGTTCAGTTGTGCCAGTGAGCATGGCAAGACTATGAACATGCAGAAAGGAATGTCACTCAGTAAACCATTAAGAAGATACCACTGGCCTCTTGATGAATGCAACCGATAAGAGTGTGGCCACACCCAAACAAGTTGGAACTTGTTTGTGAGCATCGATTCATTCGGGATCAAGTTAATGTCCGGACACAAAAGAGGGTGATGACACTACTGTCTCCATCTTAATTGGGGGCTATAATGGCTTGCTAGAGACTGCTTACAGTCTATAGGCCTTGAGCCCACTGCCAACATAAAGGCGGGTCCACAGGATCATATATGTAGAAGGTCTGAGTTTGGACTAGTTGGATAGCCTATATACTTGGATTATACTAATTGGAGAGATTAATATTTTATTGGATTACATAAAGTGGATTTAAATAAATTAACTTGGGAATTTATTTCTAGGTGGAAATAAAATGCATAAATAGTTTTATATGTATTTGATTTAAGTTAAATCTCAATTAATTTATTGGGTCAATTTTAATTAGCAAATCAATTTTAATCTAATGACATGTACGGTATATAATATGATCTTATATAAATACATGCATAAAAATTAAAATAAAATTGCAATTAATTTTACCCATGTAATTAATTTGGATTTAGGGATTTATGGTATTAAATCCCAACTTAAAATTTAATTAAACTCAATCCTTAAATCAAGGCCATAATTTTATCCAAGGGAGTTATTTCTCTTAATGCGAATTTCGACCATTATTAGTGGTTTAAGGCTGACATTTTCAGCCATCTCTTCCTCTCCTCCTTTGATCTACAGCTAGTATGGGTTCCACTCAATAGACGTTCGTGTACGTGAGAGTGGAGGAAATCGATTTTGGTTTTTGTAGCCGTCTCTTAAAGAGACATAGAAAGGTGAGAATCTAATTTTTGTTCTTTGATTTTATGTTTTTGATTTCCACTTCAATTGCTCCTGGGTCACGGATTTGAGAAATCTATTCGAGCTTCCGATTTTATCGGTTGATTTTCCATGAAAAATCTCTTTAGTGTTATCAGAGCGGGCTTTTGATCCGTGAAAATCCTTAAACAGGATTGAATCCCTGTTTTTAAATCGATGTTTTCCTTTTGGGATTTGTTGGGATGGATGGGGTTTATGATTTTCCCAATTGGTTTTTCTATTCAAATGGAAATTGAATTGATATTAGGTTATATGCTTTTTAATTACTATTTGATTTGCGCATTGATCTTGTTGGTTTAATGGTTTTATTTTGTTTAAAAAAAACTATGGCTATTTTCGCAGCTGTGGGGCTACCGGCAGCAAAATCCGCAGCCTATCGCTGCCATAACAGCGGGAACAGCGGCAGCAGCATGCCACTGCTGCTAAGGCAGCAGTGTTGCCCTAGCACCAGCAGGCTGAGCCGTGTTTTGGATTTGGTGTGTTTTCCTCGTCCGGACCCAGTTTTAATTTTAATGGGTTTTAAAATTTTGTGTGTTTAAATTATGCAATTTAAATGCCCATGGATTCTTGAATGAAATTTTAATTTTATCATGATATATTAATTTGGAAAATTAATATGATGTAATGAAATTAGTTCGATTTTTCTTGGCACGATTAACCGAATGATGTAATTTGGATTCATGGTTTCCCGATTCAATGGGAGCAGTATTCTGCCTGGGTCGGAGGCCCAAAGCCCATTAAGGGTTAGAACCATGATGGACCAAATTAGCGATTTCTAAATAATGGCCAAAGACATAATTAATTGGGATTAATTTCATGCATTTTAACAAGTTCATAAATTTATGAATTGGATTATATGTCTATGTGATTAAATGTTTAAATGGATGCTATTGGGTCATAATTCAAGATGGGTTGTATTTTTTTTTTTTTGGTAAATTACAGCCTGCGTGCCGTTTTTCTTTTAATGTAATTTTATTTTTTTATTATTATGAAATTTATGTAAAAGAAGCCCATTGGCAAGGCAAGCCCAGAAGGAAGGAAGGAGGCCCACTTGGTCTATTTCTAGTATAGGTCTACTAGAATTATTTTAGGTTGTAATATAGGCCTATAGCATTCCATTTTTATTTAATTATGTATCTGTTTATTTCGATGTTATATGCCATGATCCAATTCTAATTTCACCCGCTTATACATCTAAGCCGTTATTGAAATTGAATCTACACCAAATGGAAATTATTAAGTCACTTAAAAGTGCGTCCCTCATTCAAAACTGACTCGAAGTGGGGATAGGCCAGTTATAGACCACGCCTTCATAGGATACACTAGATTATCGTCATTTTGTATTGGGTTGGAGATTGGTTACTCTAACACCGGGATATGACAAGCCTGATGATGTAGTGTATGGTCCCTAAGCTGCAAAAGCAGTTCATAACAACTCTCAATGAGATATTTCAGGAGCAAGCAGTTCAAGAGAGATACTTGACCACCAAGGCATTCAACTCCTGCCAGATAGGGGTGGGACATTTGTGAGCGCTCATATGCTCAAGATGAAGGGCTATTTAGATTCTTTAGCCTATCTCGGTGTGCCTGTCTCATAAGAAATGGCGATTGAAACGATCCTGGAGATGAGCGCTCATATGCAATCTATGTATGATAATCAGGTTTGGAACCTGGTTGATCCACCTCCGAGTGCTAAGGTGATAGGTTGGAAATGGTGCTACAAGTTGAAGGCCAACAATACCTTCAAGGGGCGGCTGGTTGCGAAAGGTTTTAGACAAGTCCATGGAATAGACTATGATGAAACTTTCTCATCAGTTGTTATGCTAAAATCCATAAGGATCCTGCTGGCCGTAGCCACTTGGTATGACTATAAGGTCTGGTAGATGGATGTCAAATTGCTATCCTCAATGGAAAGCTACTCAAGGATGTGTACATGACACAACCTAAGGGCCTAAGGGTTTTGTCGATCCAAAGTTTCCTGGAAGGGTATGCATGTTGGATATGCCCTAGTCCCGAGACATTGGTCCTTGTATTTGTATCATACATTTATTGGATTTATGTATTATACTTATTTGTGTTATAAATAAAGGCATTAATTCATTTATTATATTTATCTTGTGCAATAAATTAAATGAAGTATCCAATGGACATATCCATATCCATGATGACCAGTGTCTTGCACTTGGCAGTAAGACCATGGATAAGGTAAATGATATGGCCATAAATAGATCCGTAGTCTATTCCAGTCATGGGAATGAATGGGATGGGAGACTATCATTAACCTGGTTGTATGACGATGTGTTACTGGTCATTGGACATGGAATGTCAACCAAGTTAATGGGTATATGTAAAAAGGGCATGGTACTAGACAGATCCACTAAACGAGAAATCCACATGGTATAGTATCACAAGTGAGTCACGTGTAGTACTTGTATGGATCCTTTGACTTGACCATATGATGGTGTTGCATGTAAGGTCACATGCTTAGGGCTACGCCTAAAGGGCCTATAATAGGGTGCCAAGTTTGGGTACTTTCGGGTATGTCACTTAGCATGGTAATGCTATGGATATGCAAAAGGGATTTGTCACTCAGTAGTCCACTGGGAAGATATCACCGGCCTCTTGATGAATGCGACTGATAAGAGTGTGGCCACACCCAAACAAGTGGGAACTTTTTTGTGAGTTTCAGTGCATTCGGGATCAAGTTAATGTCCTAACACAAAAGAGGGTGATCAATCCATGCCTCTGTGTTGGACACCGATATCAATGACATGGGATGTTCAAGTTCAAACTACAGGGTTATGATAACAGTTAGACTGCCATCTCCATCTTAATTGGGGACTGCAGTGGCTTGCTAGAGCCCAACTGCAGTCTGTGGGCCACAGGCCCACTGCCAACATAAAGATGGGCCCACGGGATCGTACACATTGACCGACTGAACATTGACTTAAGGAATCACATGTATACTGCCCAATCTTATTTTAATTAGTCTGGTTTAAATTAATTTCAAGCCCATACAAATGAAAGAGCCAAGTTGGGCCAAAATTCCTTTAGGAATTTTGGCCAACCTAGGGTTTATTAACCCTAGGAATTTCGGCCACCAAGGATAGAAGAGATATAGCCAAAATTTCCCTAGCCTCCTCTATCCAAAGTTTCGTGTTTTCCGACGCTGGCACTGGTGGTGTTCGTTAGGCGTTCGTGTATGTGAACGAGAAGGGTTTCTAGTTTGATTCATGCAGTCTGCTACCATCTCTGAAAGAGATATTCCGAGTAAGAGATTTATCTCTTTCTTTTAATTTTTTGTTTTTCCAATTTCCATCTCAATTGCTCATGAGCACGGATTTGAGGAAATCATCGCATTCTTCCGCTTTAATCGGGTGATTTCCGGTGACAAATCCCAACAATGCAAGCTTCAAAGATCCATTTATGGGTTGAAGCAAGCATCTAGGAGTTGAAATCTTAGATTCGATGAAGCCATAAAGGAATATGGCTTCATAAAGAATCAAGATGAGCCCTGTGTGTATAAGAGGATTAGTGGGAGAATCGTCACTTCCTGGTGTTATATGTGGATGACATCCTTTTGATTTGAAGTGACATAGCAACAATGCAAGGAGTTAAGTAGTGGTTGTGTAAGTTCTTCATAATGAAGGACTTAGGCAAAGCTAAGATGATCCTAGGGTCAGGATCTACAGGGATAGACCTAATCGGCTTCTGGGCCTGAGTCATGCCACGTACATAGATAAGGTTCTACAAAGATTCAGCATGGATCAGGCCAAGAAAGGTTTCTTGCCAATGAGCCATGGGCTGAAACTTAGTAAGAAGAACTATCCTAAGATAAAGAAGGACAGGGAGAACATGAAGTTGGTCCCATATGCATCGGCTATAGGATCAATTATGTACTCCATGCTATGTTCAAGACTTGATGTCACCTTTGCACTAAGTATGATGAGCCAATATCAGCAGGATCCCGGTGAGGACTGCTGGAAGGCTATCAAAGCAATCCTAAAGTACCTTAACCAGACTAAGGATAGCTTCTTAGTGTATAGGGCTCAAGAAGAGCTGTCAGTTACTGGGTATATTGATGCAAGCTTCCAGACCGACCAGGATGAATATGAGTCATAGTCTGGGTATGTATTCTTGCTTAATGGTGGTGTTGTAAGCTAGAAGAGCCCTAAGCAACTGACCATCATGGACTCTACTACCAAAACTTAGTACATTATGGTGTGTGATGCAGCCAAGGAAGCTATATGGATAAAGAAGTTTATCACTGAATTGGGAGTAGTACCGACTATCCTAGATCTAGTTGATATCTTCTGTGACAACAACGGGGCTGTTGCATAAGCTAAGGAGCTTCAATCACACAAGAACACGAAGCATGTACTTAGAAAGTTTCACCTCATATGAGAAATCGCTGAGAGGGGTGACATTTCATTACACAGAGTGGACACTAAGGATAATGTCGTAGATCCCTTAATCCAGGCATTGGCTCAACCTAAGCACGAGGATCATACTAGATCTATAGGGTTTAGGCCCATGCCGAGTTGGAACTAGTGCAAGTGGGAGATTGTTAGATATGCCCTAGTCCAGAGGCATTGGTCCTCATTTTGTATCATACATTTTATACCTTGTTATTAGATTTGTGTATTATACATTTTTCTTAATAAATAAAGGCAAAAATCTATTTATTATATGCCTTGTGCAATATTATAAATAGAGAATCCAATGGACATAACTATATCCATGTTGACAACTGTCATGCACTTGGCAGTGAGACCATGGATAGAGGAAATGATATGACCAGAAAGTTATCCGTAGTCTATCCCAACCATGGGAATGAATGGAACCAAAGACTATCACTATCTTGGTTGTTTACCGGTGTCTTATCAGTCATTGGACATGGAATGTCAACCAAGTTAATGGGTACATGCAAAGGAGCATAGTACTGGATAGATCCATTAAACGAGAAATCCACATGGTACAGTATCATAAGTTATTCTCGTGTAGTAATTGTATGGATCCTTTGACCTGGCCATATCATGGTGCTGCATGTAAAGTGACATATGTTGGTGTATGCCTAAAGGGCCTATAACAGGGTGCCAAGTATGGGTATGTTCAGGTATGTCAGTAAACATGGTAGGACTATGGATATGCAGAAGAGAATGTCACTCGATAGTCCACTGAGAAGATATCACCGGCCACTTGATGAATGCAATTCATAAGAGTGTGGCCATACCTAAACAAGTTGGAACTTATTTGTGAGCATCAGTTCATTCGAGATCAAACAAATGTCCAGACAAAAAAGTTGGTGATTAATCCATGTCTCTGTGTTGGACACTGATATCAATGACATGGGACATACCGAAGGGATTTTTCATCACAAAATGACCAATTAAAGCAGAAGCATGAATCATTTTCTCAAATCCAATACCCAGGACCAATTGAAGTGGAAATCAAAACAACAAAATAAGATGAGAAAATTCAGATTCTCACAAGGAATATCTCCTTTAAAGATGGTTGCAAAAATCGAATTCAATCCCCTCCAAAATCTCGTACATGAACGGCTATGGAGCGTGAACCCGTCCTAGCATTTGGATCGATGAAAGAGAGGAAAAAGGTGGCTGAAAATTTCTGCCTAAGAACTCCCTTATGTTGGCCGAATATTTCCTAGGGTTTTAACCCTCCTTGGCTGAAATTCCCATGGTGGAATTTAGGCCTAATTGGTTTTATTTTATGAGGGCTTTTTCTCATTTAAGCCTAAGTCTCAAAATGCTTTTGGTTTTTTTTAATTGCAAATATAATTTCAATTTGTTATGTAAGTCAATATATTATACCATATAATATATTACATTCCATTTAAATTAAAATTAATTTAACCAATTAATTTAACCATAGAATTAAATTAGACTCTCCGTAAAATTAAACACATGCAAACTTATACATGTGAAATATTTCCACCCAGGAAATAATATCTTTAATTTGTTCATTGAATTAATTATAAGAAAACCAATGCAAATATTAATTATATTATTTTAATCAATCCAATTGATCTATCTAATACAATTAATGGAATTCTCTCTCTCTAGTGGGTATACTCCAAGTATACGGTTGATCCTTTAAGTAAAAGCTCAGACGTTCAATGTGTATGATCTTGTGGGCTTATCTTTATGTTGGTAGTGGGCCTATAGTCCACAGACTACAAGAGGGCTCTAGGAAGCAACTGAAGCCCCCAATTAAGATGGAGATAGCAGTCCAACTGAAATCGAAACCCTGTAGTTTAAACTCATACATCCTATATCATTGATATCGGTGTCCAACACGGAGGCATGGAATAATCACCCTCTTTTGTTTCTGGACATTTGCTTGATCTCAAATGAACTGATGCTCACAAACAAGTTCCACCTTGCTTGGGTGTGGTCACACTCTTATCAGTTGCATTCATCAAATAGCCAGTGATATCTTCTTAGTGGACTACTGAGTGACATTCCCTTATGCACATCCATAGTCCTGCCATGTTTATTGACATACTTGAACATACCCATACTTGGCACCTTGTTACAGACCCTTTAGGCGTACACCAAACTATATCACTTCACATGCAGCACACTGATATGGTCAGGTCAATGATCCATACAAGTACTACATGAGAATCACTTATGATCCTATACGATATGGATTTCTCATTTAGTGGATCTACCCAGTACCATTCCCCTTCGTATGTACCCATTAACTTGGTTGATATTCCATGTCCAATGGCCAGTAAGACACTGCCATACAACTAAGCTCATGATAGTCTTTAGTTCCATTTATTCCCATGACTGGAACAGACTATGGATTATTTTATGGTCATAATGTTTCCCCTATCCATGGTCTCATTGCTAAGTGCATGACACTTGTCAACATAAATATGGATATGTCCATTGGATTCTTTATTTATAATATTACACAAGGTATATGATAAATAGATTAACGCCTTTATTCATTGACACAAATTTTATAATACATAAATCTCATAATAAAGTACAAAATGTTGGGATTCATCATTGGAAACATAACGTGGCGCAGCAGAAAATACACCGTTTAAAATTTCCTAGAATCCACCTATTGTGTCCAATTACCATTGATTAGAACAAAAACAATTTGAATCAAGAGAGATTAACTCACCGGATTCGTCTCCTCTAGAGCCAGCTGCAGAATCGTTTCTTGAAACTGCAATCTCCCGGTGCACGACTAACTATTGAGTGGGAACCGGTGCTAGCTAAAGACGCGAAGGAATGGAGGTTCAATGCTGGGATTTTTGGCTGATTTGGGGCTGCTCTTGGTGGCTGAAATTTCCTGCAATTAATTAGGATTGAATTAGGGTTTTATTCCTTAAGTGTGCCCTTATATAGACACCTTGTCTAGTTGGGTTTTAATTAGGTTAATTAAACCCAAGCCCACTAGGATTATAATAACATAAATAAACTTTAATTAAAAAGTATATACTATGTAATTTAATTCCATTTGGCTAAATTTAATTACCCCTAAATAAAATTAAATCACACTTAAGTAAATACAATACATGTATTTAATTTTCCTACTTAGGAAAATTATTTAATTAATTGTTTACTTTATGTAATTCAATTAATTGATAAATTAATTAATTACATTATGTAAACTTATTAATTAAATTAAATTCAACCCAATGTCAATTAATTACCTTGACACCGAATGTCAACTAATTAATTAACGCATTCCTTCTAATGTACATTACATGTACAATTTCTATAAGTTCCAGCTCAGTTGATCTATATGCACGATCCTACGGGTCTGTCTTTATATTGGCAGTAGGCCTAAGGCCCACAGACTGTAAGTGGGTTCTAGCAAACCATTACAGCCCCCAATTAAGACAGAGATGCAGCAGTCTTTAGAAGACACTCACCCGGTAGTAATCTCATAGTGTCCTTTGCCTAACGATATCGATATGAATAAACAAGAGGCATAGTGTCTGTCATCCTCTTCTGTTGTTTATTATATTTCTTGATCTTGAGTTGACTGATTAATCAAATAAGCAAGGCCATACACTTATCAGTCCCACTCATCAAGTGGCCAATGATATCATCTCGGTGTTACACGAGTGGCAATTCTATCACTTCATCATCAATATCAACATGTTCACCTGTCAACCCAATCATACCAGTATTTAGCATACTTTTACAGACCTGTTAGGCGTATGTCAATGTGAACCGGATTCCATATTGATATTATAATGAAATCTGGTTTGAGGACAAAAGAGACCTACTCAAGAAAGACCTATGACGTAACAACCATGTGGCTTTCTTATGCGGATCGATCCAGTCCCATGTCAACGACATGCACCTATATTCATGACTAACTATACAAGTACTATGGCAAGTTAAGAACTGCCATACTGTGAGCGGACGACGCGTTTTCGACGGGACGCGGGACTCCCTTTCCGAATGGGACGCCACGATCTCGAGCAGGCCCCTCCCTCGCATGGGGTTTTTATGAATGGAAATCCGCGTTTTGGAAAATAAATAGAATTAATGCATAAAAGAACGGAGACCCAAGTCTCGATGGATATTGTAGAGTCGCCACCCGGCTCAGCTCAACCGGGAAATTCTTATGTAGCTGAACCGGATAAATGGTCACTACACTATCCAGAGATTCGGGTCCGGACAAGTCCCTTATTTCGTGTCTAATTAAAATAAATATTGGTCAATGTTCAAAGATGGTATTTCAAATTCTAAAATCAATTTTATTGAAGTAAATAGACATGCAGCGCGCATACAAAATATTTAGTACAAAAATAAGGAAAAGAAATAAATATTAATTGGCTTACGACCAAATCGAATGAAGAAAATAAAAACTCTCGCCTCACTTATACAATCGCCTAGAATACACGAAAATCTAAGAATAATTACAACCGCCTAAGTACACGATTAATTCTATTAAAATACATCCAAAAGAAAAAAAAAAAGAAATTAAAACCTGCAAAACAGAGGGTTAGCACAATATATATATGGCACGCCACAAGTAGGACTCAAATAGACAGAATTGGGAAATCGAGAATTGGAGGCATGCATTTAGGGGATAACCAGTTGGCTCGGCTAGCCGGCCCGGTTAGACCTGGAAAACATTTTGAAACGTCCCTGTAATTTTTGTGCTGGACAAAACTATTTTAGAAATTTATTTGGCTCGGTTATATGCAAATTTTCCCTTTTAGCGGGTCTATTATCCTGAAACTCGGGGTTCCGTTCGTGGGGGAATTCCCTATTATGCGGAGAAATAAACTGTCCTTAGATACAATAAACACATCAAAAGCTATTTTAAAAGTATGACAATATATTTACTTCTATGAAATTTACTCAAAATAATGCGGCATATTAATTTTTTTTTTCTTTTTGCACAATAATAATAATAATAATAATAATGATAATGATAATATTTATGATAATTAAACTGATATTCTTAATATTAATGAAATTGGTAAAAATAATATTCATACATATATAGCTAATAATAATAGTAATGACTTATTAATACTAATAACAATAACAGTAATAATACTCAAACTAACAATTGTGGTAAAAAGAAGAATAATATTAATACTAATAAAATTAATTACTATACTAAAAACAATATTAATACCAATAAAATTAAATTTTTGGAACGAAGATAATATTAATATGAAATAATCAAATCATAAACAAAAATCAACCCAGAAAGCGATAGAAAGATTTAAGGCATCTCAGAAATTACCTATACTGTGGTATCCATGTTTGTTTGGAGATTTCGAGTCGATCCTCGGAGCTTAAGTTGATTCACTCGAACTTGATTCACGCCCCGAATTCTCCAAAAAAATTGTAAATAAATGATATGGGCTTGAGGGCTGATGTTTTGGGTTGAGCTTGATAAATGTTTTTATAGAGGTTTTTATTTATTTTTGTGTTTGATTTTTTCTCAAAGAAGAGAGAAGAAGATGAAGAAGCCGAATGCCTGATGATGGCTGCTCCATTCTCTTTTGTTTTCTCTCTTTTTTTTTTTTTCTTAAGTATCCTTCCTTTTCCCAAAATAAGCCGTCCCCCTTCTTCAAGACCATCCCCTTCTTTTATGCCATTTCTTTTCATTGGACCTTCATTTTGCTCCTTGGATTTTAATTGGACCTTTTCTTACCTATCTTAATTATCATCATTTCTTTTTCTCTCTTCTGCCCAAGTTGACCTCCCACTTTTTTTTTTTTATAATATTATAATAACATTATTATTAATTATATATATAACATATACTACTACGTAAATTACTATTATCATCTTTTTTTTTATAATATTATAATAACATTATTATTAATTATATATATAACATATACTACTATGTAAATTACTATTATCATCTTTTTTTTATAATATTATAATAACATTATTATTAATTATATATATAACATATACTACTACGTAAATTACTATTATCATCTTTTTTTTTTTGAAATTCGGCGCTTACAACTGCCCCTCGCGTGATCAAATTCACTACCCGATTTTAGTTTGGGATAGTTGATGTGAATTTGAGAGCGCGACTCAAAGCGCCGTAGACACAGGAAATGAAGCACGTAACCGGGCTGCCGAAGCTTCACTGCTGTGGTGATGTGTTAAGTTGATTGGATCGAATATGCCGATATCGGGTTTATGTTACCCGAGGCAAAGCTGATGAAGAGATAAGCCGATGCCGGGTCTATGTTACCCGAGGCAAACTTTGCTGGGGGTTTGAAATGGAATAGATTTGAGCCGATGCCGGGTTTACATTACCCGAGGCGGATCTTCCGAGGAACTTGAGACAAAGCCGATCTGGGTCGATACTGAGTTCATATTACTCGAGGCGGATCTGCTGGAGAACTTGAGATGATGGAGCGGATCTGGGCCGGTACCGAGTTTGTATTACTCGAGGCGGATCTGCTGGAGAACTTGAGATGATGGAGCGGATCTGGGCCGATACCGAGTTCGTATTACTCGAGGCGGATCTGCTGGAGAACTTGAGATGATGGAGCGGATCTGGGCCGATACCGAGTTCGTATTACTCGAGGCGGATCTGCTGGAGAACTTGAGATGATGGAGTGGATCTGGGCCAATACCGAGTTCGTATTACTCGAGGCGGATCTGCTGGAGAACTTGAGATGATGAACTCCTGCACTTAAAATGGCAAGTCTTCATTCCTTGATCGAGAGATTTTTGAACAAAAGTTTTTGCCCCTTCGATCAAGAATGGAGACTGGCCGAAGATGAATGATTGATGTATGCAGTGTGTGCATGCATGATGATGTATATGTATATGCAGGCACTTTCTATTATTGGATATTCCCTCTTTCTGCTGGGGATGATACACTGTGCCCCCGGTTGATTCTGCTCTCTTTGAGGGTATTGCTCAATGATTGTCGAGGAAGCGAGGTGACTGCTGGGGATGTATGATTCTGATGGGGATGTATGATTCTGCTGGGGAATTGATTGTAGCATTCTCTATAGATGTCCTGCCGTGGAATAGTGTGGGTAAACTCTGTTGGAGGGTACGCGGAGAATTCTGCGGGGCATCGCCGAGGAAATCATGCTTTTCTTGCCCTTGGGAGATTGTGAATTTGTGAGTGCTCTAATTTTTGCCTTGGTTGCCTAATGTGGGTTTTCAGCCCAGCGAGTTGCTCTAATTTTTGCCTGAGGTGCCTTTTCGGTTTTCACCTCAGCGAGCTGCTCTAATTTTTGCCTGGGTTGCCCGATGTGGGTTTTCAGCCCAACGAGTTGCTCTAATTTTTGCCTGAGGCGCCTTTTCGGTTTTCACCTCAGCGAGCTGCTCTAATTTTTGCCTGGGTTGCCCGATGTGGGTTTTCAGCCCAGCGAGTTGCCCTAATTTTTGCCTGAGGCGCCTTTTCGGTTTTCACCTCAGCGAGCTGCTCTAATTTTTGCCTGAGGCGCCTTTTTGGTTTTCACCTCAGCGAGCTTCTCTTTTTTTTTTTTTTTTTTTTTTTTTTTTTTTGAATGACGAAGATGACACCGTGGCCCCTTATCGCTCTTATAGGAAGATGAACTAGATTTTGAAGGATGATAAAAGATTTCAAGTCATATGCATTTAGTGTATCTTCGCTAGTTAAATAACGCGATGACATTGATCAGTTAAATGCAAAGTGCTTTCTTTAAATGTATGTTCATGCAAGACAATTCTGTTTATGCATTTATCATTCCCATGCAAATATATTTAAACAAACACTTCACTTTATTGATGAAAGTCAAAATAAGTACATTTAAAATGATCGGCCCCCAGATGATACACATTCCACACCGAGCCAGAATCCGTCACCAGTTGTCCTTTTCAGGTTTTCCGACTGGTTATTTTTTCCTCGTGTCTTAATTTTTGCCTAGACCGCTCTTTTTGAGTTTTCAGCCTAGCAAACTGTTTTTTTTTTTACACATGATAAAGCTTTAGCCGGTCTTGATTGATCGGGTTGGTGAACTCATTTCTATCCATGTCCATAATGCTGACAGTGCCTTTTGATAGCACCTTTTTCACCACATATGGTCCTTCCCAATTAGGCCTGAATTTGCCCCTACCATCGACATTGGAGGGCCTTAACTACTTTAGGACCAAGTCACCCGCTTTCAACTGCCTCTTGGAGTATTTCACATTTCGGTTGTAAGCCCTGGCCATTCTGCGCTAGTACATCTGTAGGTGATCCAATGCCTTTAGCCTCTTTTCATCTAGTGTAGCCAACTGCTCGTACCTAGCTTGAACCCATTCAGTTTCTGGCAATTGAGCTACCAGGGCAACTCTGAGTGACTTGAGTTCTATTTCCACTGGTAACACTGCTTCCATACCATATACCAAGGCATAAGGGGTTTCCCCTGTTGGCGTTCTGATACCGGTTCTGTAACCCCAAAGAGCATTAGGTAGTTTGTCGGCCCAATCTCTGTAGGTGGTTACCATCTTTGATAGGATTTTCTTTATTGCCTTATTAGCTGCTTCCACTGCACCATTAGCCTGAGGTCTGTATGGAGAAGACTTATGATGTTCAATACCATGCTCCGCAAGTAGCTCTGCTATTGCCCCTTGAAACTGCACCCCATTGTCTGTTACTATGTGGTGAGGAACTCCATACCGAGTGAAGATATTCTTCTGGATGAACTTGACCATGTGTTTGGCTGTCACCTTGGCGAAGGACTCTGCCTCCACCCACTTGGAGAAGTAATCAACTGCCACGACTATGAATCTGTGCCCGTTAGATGCAGCTGGGTGAATTTCCCCAATCATATCTATCCCCCATGTTGAAAACGACCAAGGAGATGATAGATTCTGCAATTCAAGTGGAGGAAGATGGCTGATGTCTGCATAGACCTGGCATTCATGACATCTCTTCACCTTCCTTATGCAATCTGCCTGCATAGTCATCCAGAAATATCCTTGTCTCATGATCTTTCTAGCCATGGCAAGCCCATTCATATGTGGCCCACAGGATCCTGCATGTACCTGCCGCATTACTTCTTCTGCTTCTTGGTCTGTTAGACACCTTAAAAGAACCCCGTGTCCTATTCTTTTGTACAGCTTATCCTCGAAAATTCTGAATTGACTAGCCAGCTTCCTCAGTGTTAACTTATCAGTAGCACTAGCCCTTTCGGGATACTTACCCTCCTTAACATACTGGTAGATGTCAAAGAACCATGGTTTCTCTTCAGCTGTCAGCTCCATAACCTTGTGCATTTCAAAGTAAGGATGTCTGGAAGTGGCTATAACCACTGGTTGAACTTATGTTTCCTCTGGATTCTCCCACATGGAAGACAGAGTCGCTAATGCATCGGCCATTCTGTTCTCATCCCTGGGGACGTGTCTGAATTCACACTGGTCAAACAAATCCTTCCTAAAGTGTAGTAGCTCTAAGTAAGGCCGTAAGGCTTCTTCTTTCAGTTCCCACTCGCCCTGAGCTTGCCTAATCACCAAAAGTGAATCCCCGACAATCCAAACATCATTTACCCCTAAGGTTAACAAATCTTCCATTCTAAATAAGCATGCTTCATATTCTGCCCCATTATTGGTCACGGGAAAGATTAGCCTTTTGGATAAAGGAATAATCTCACCATCCGGCGTGGCTATAAGTACCCCAATTTCGGCGCCTTTTCTATTTACTGCCCCGTCAAAGCACATAACCCATCTTTTCACTTCCACCATGGCCAATTGTTCATCCGGGAACTCTAAATTTTCTGTGTAATCAGATTCCAGCGGTTGATTCGCTAGAAACTCTGCCACGGCTCGCCCTTTAATGGTTTTCTTTATGACATACTCGATGTCAAACTCAGATAAGAGTAACAGCCATCTGGATAGCTTCCCAACCAATACCGGTGCTTCATAGAGATACTTCATTGGATCCACCTTAGCCACGGCTTGTATCTTATAGGATTGGAAATAATGGCGCAGTTTCTTGGTTAGCCAAATCATTGCCACACATGTCTTCTCCACCAGTGTATATTTGGCTTCATACTCCAACAACTTCTTGCTAAGGTAGTAGATAGCGTATTCCTTCCTGTCGTCTTGTTGTTGTGCAAGCATTACCCCTATAGAGGATTCTTCAACTGCCAAATACAAAATCAAAGGTTTCCCTAGAACTGGTGGACTCAATACTGGTGGCTTTACCTGATAAGCCTTGATCTTCTCAAACGCCAGCTGACACCTGTCATCCCACATAATCGGCTGATCTTTCCTTAATAGCTTGAAAATTAGCTCACAAGTGGAGGTCAACCGTGCTATGAAGCGGTTAACATACTGTAAGGAACCTAGGAATGATCTGACTTCCTTTTCCGTCTTTGGGGCAGGCATATTTTGGATGGCTTTGATTTTCTCCGGGTCCATTTCTATCCCCCTCTGGCTGACTACATTACCCAACAGCTTCCCTGATATAACTCCGAATATGCACTTCTTGGGGTTAAGCCACAAGTTGTATTCTCCAATGCGTGTTAGAAATCTATCTAGGATAACAGGGTGTTCCTCCCAGGTTGCTGATTTAACAAGCATATCATCGATATACACTTCGACTTCTTTATGTATCATATCATACAACAGAGTTGTGACAGCCCTCTGATAAGTGGCACCAGCATTCTTCAATCCAAAAGGCATCACTCTGTAGCAGAAGGTACCCCATTCTGTGATGAACGATGTTTTCACCTTGTCGATCGCATCCATCAAGATTTGGTTGTACCCTGAAAAGCCATCCATAAAGGAATACATTACTGCTTTTGCTGCATTGTCAACTAGGACATCAATATGGGGCAATGGAAAGTTATCTTTTGGGCATGCTTTATTCAAGTCCCTGTAGTCGACGCATACTCTGACCCTTCCATCCTTCCTAGGCACTGGGACAATATTAGCCAGCCATTCTGTGTACTCCACTACTTCGAGGAACTTGGCATCTATCTGTTTAGCCACTTCTTCTTTTACCAACGTAGCCCATTCTGGCCTGAGTCTTCTCAACTTTTGCTTTACTAGCCTGAACTTAGGGTCTGTTGGGATCTTGTGCACTGCTATCTCTGTGTCCACACCCGGCATGTCTTCATATGACCAAGCGAAAGCTTTAACATGTTTTTGGAGTATTGTTATTAATTCTTTCTCTTCTTCGGATTTTAGCTCGTGTGAAATGAGTACCATTTTAGGGTTTTCATCTATACTTATGTTGATTTCATGCAATGCAGTGTCATGTATGCTACATATGCTTGATGGTGATTTAAATGCATGCACAGAATTATCAGGATAAACATCACACAAGTAAGCAAACTGGGATTTCATTGCATTGAACTTATCATAAAGTACATCAGTTACATTGAAAATGGAAGAAACAGATACAACAAAATCATTTTCATCCTCCACAGGCGAAGGGCTTTGTTCTTTCTCAGCTTCCATCTTCCCTTCCAGGAGATCATCAGAGGTTGCAGCTTTCTCTGTTTCTTTTCCGTTCACCTGCATCTTAGCCTGCTCCATAACTCTGGCTATCTCAGCGATCACAGAATCTAAGTTCAAGTTAGCCATCAATTCCTCATCAAAGCCTTCCTTAGATTTTCCAAATGCCTTACTTAAAGCAGCAGTCAAAGCACCTGAAATCACTTCTGTAGCTTCAACACAGGTCTTCTTTCCATCTTCCTTCTTGGCCACCTCCACGGCTTCTGATACCACCTCAGATGGTTCTCCTTGTAAAATCACAGATTCAACAGCTGCCTCTCCTGCCCCCACAGGGGCCACTGGCCCTGCTTGACTTTTCCCAAAATCCACAACATCAGCAAAGATCTCGAAGCCAGGATACTCAATATCTCCCATCATCACAGGTTCAGTTTGGCCTTTATAAAGGCCTTCTCCTGCCTTTAGAAATGGCTTCATCATAATCTTCCCATTCTTCTCCTTCCTCAGATTCTTCTACTTAGATGCCCCTTCTACATAACCAAGGCCGCACTGTTTCGACTTCCCTGAGTCGATCTTAAATTTTGGAACCCCTTGCAGATTAATCCCGAGCCCCATTCCTGGGACGAAGTCATACTTATACAAATACCGGGATAGCCACTCCGGCATATGATTTTCATAAAGAACCATAGGATCATCCGTGGTTTCTCCTTCTTTGCTTACAGCGACTTGAAATCCACCAAAGGGAACCACTCCTTCATTTACTGCAGCTACCATTGATTGGGCATCCGCCTCAACAGTCACAATTCTTCCATTCATAGGGAACTTGATCTTTTGATGCAATGTGGAAGGGACACCTCCCAAAGGATGAAACTAGGGTCTTCCAAGCAACAAGGAAAAAGTGACTGGGATGTCAATCACTGTAAAAGCAACTGTGGACCTAACTGGCCCAACTTCTACTTCCGCCTCAAACGTCCCTATCACCGTCCTTTTGGAGTCATCATATGCTCAGATGACTGTTGAGGATCTCTTTAACACTTCTTCATTCAGCCCCAGAAATGGCAGCATCTTTAGTGGGCAGATATTCAGCGCCGATCCATCATCAACCAGGACACAAGGCATTACCTTATCCATCACATGGGCCCTGACATACAGAGCCTTGTTGTGGGCCTTCCCTTCAGCAGGCAGGTCTTTCTCGGAGAAGACAATATCGAGACTTCCAACATGGATTTTGTCTAACAAACAACACAGAGCCTCTGGTGAAGCTATAAGGGAGACTTCGATCTCTGACAGTTTCTTCACTAAGGCAACCCTATGTTCCTTGGAAGTCAGAAGTAAATGCCACAAGCTAGCTTGAGCGGGAGTCTTCTTTAGTTGGGAGATAACCAGGTCCTCTTTCTCGACTCCCTCCGACGCCGATGAACTACCCGACCCAGTCATCGGGGCTTTGTCTTTCATCTGATCTACTGGCTGATATACCCTACCATTTCGGGTCATATGCTGCACTTCCTGGACCTTCAACTTCTCAATGGTTGGAAGCCTAACTGTTTCCTCTCCATTAGACCCCTCATACTCATCCTCAGAATCGAGATCATTTAAGCTTATTGGTTTGGTCTGCTTCCACTCCCCTTGTTCCTCACATTCTGTTCCCAACTCCGGTTTCCCCTACTACCACGGCCTGAATGGTAGGGTTTGCTTAAAGAACTTGTGCGAAGATGAAATTGGTGGGCAATCCAGACTGAACCATATTAACCCGTTTTTCAAATACAGGCAGCGGGTTGGTTTTAGTGCTGGGCTTGCGTGGCTCCTGCAGCTTCCCTTTGTTAATAAGTTTTTGGATGGCATCCCTTAACTTATAGCAATTATTAGTCTTATGACCGACTACCACATGATAAGAGCAGAAATTTCCCTTGTCTGCATCGGAAGGTTTTTCGAAGGGCCTCAAGGATTGTAGCAATCCGCCATTTCTACACTTGGCAAATATCTTTACCAAAGGAAAGGCCCAAGGTGATATTCCTATACCCCCGGATTCTTATTCTAATTGCCCTGTTGCTGAGTCACAGTAGCAACTTCCACCTACTTTACTTCTGAGGTCTGCCCCCCTTTTCCGTTGGAACTCAAACCAGAACCACTGCCGGACCCAGCTGCTGCAGTTGACCTATAACCAGAACCGTATCCTGAGCCCCTACCACCCTTGTGTCCGGTTGCCTTTTCCTCTTCATCCTGTTCTATTTTCATTGCCGCACTGTAAACCTCGCTGAGCTCCTTGAAGGAATGGAACTTCATGTTGTTCTTAAAGACGTCTTTGCTGCCATCTATCAATTTCTGTATAAGCTCGTCTTCATCTGGACGATTCTTAGGAGAATCATTTTGTTCATCCAGTATTGGTAGTATTCATCGAAGGGCTCATTGAACTTTTGCTTCACCCTCTCCAAATCATACAGCTTCACCTGGATTTTGGTGTTGAAACTGTAGTATTTGATGAAGGCTATTGACAATACCTCCCAGTCAGATTGCTCCTCCTCTAAGAGTGAGTTATACCATCCCAAGGCACCTCCCTCCAGTGTGGTGGGGAAAAGATTAATCAACTGTTGCTTTGTAGCACCTACTGTTAGCATAACCCGGGCATATAAATTCACATGGGCCTCCGGCGAGCCCATTCCTCTGTAAGTGGGGACTTTCGGCACTTGGAAGCCGATAGGAAATGTCTCGATGCCCCTACCAATCATGGCATCAACGTTTACCCCTTTCTTGGATTCAGCACTGAAACCAGCCCTTTTCTTCAACTGGGCCATGACTTCGTCTAATTCAGAACACTTGGCTTTCATCCTCTGTTCCATGGCTGCCTCTATTTCTTGCAGCTTTTCCAGGCTAGTTGAAGCGTCACCACCATGTTGGGATGACTCAGCTTCTTTCTCCTTCCCGGCTCCACTACCACCGGTCTCACCAGCTTCTCTAACCACTGCCCTCATTTCTTCCTTTAACATGTTGCAGAAATCCTGCGACCTGAAGAAATCTCTCAGAACATCAGCCATGTTCGGTGTCTGTTCTGCCATATTCACTCTTTCCCCGGTCTCAGAATCACTGTCACTCTCGACTACCCTCTATCTCCTACCTGCCCTTGAAGCTTGGGATCTTGTCCAAGGTCGCTCCAGTGTATTCTGCTTAGGAGTAGACAGGAGGTATTAGGGTCGTGAATGAATGACGTGATGTGACATGCAAATTAGGGTATCAAGAATGCTTGAAATGAATGGAATGGGATCATGTATGGAATGATGATATGAATGTTTTCTCTTTATTATTTTACTTCTTTTTGGGCCATTCCAAAAACACCAAATGCTTATGTAAGAATGTCACGTGTGGGCCGTCACACGGACAGAGCTTCGGCGCCTTTGAGGCACTGGTCGCATATATACCGGCATACGGACAGAGTTTTGGCGCTTTGTAGGTCTATGAGATGATATGAAATGGTCGCATGGGCCGGGTCCGCAGACAAGGTTTCGATGCTTTTGAGCATATGATATGAAGTGATGTCATGAAAAAAGTTACGTGTAACAGGGACACAAAAAAAGATTCGGCATTCGAGGAACGCCTTTTATGATTTGGTGATATTATGGACCTATATGTATACTAATCGAGCACTCGGGGAGTACCTTGAATGGTGAATTAATGTCATGAAGTGGTCGGATGTGGACCACAGTGTTATATGATGTTTATGATGTTGGGAAATTAATCACACAAAACAAAACGCAGCGGAAATAAAAGGATTAATCCCCACCAAGGACCCATGTACATTGCATTGAATTGGAAGGAGGGTTAAAGAATTACCTTAATTCTTTGTAGGTTTTGAATCAATTAGGAACCAAAGTAGCTTCCCTCTACGGTTGATCCACACGGAGCAATTCATTCACCGCGTGCTAGCGCCGGAATTGAAGAACGATTCTTCGAACGAGAGAAGGCCAAAGTTTCGAAATCCTTGGGAGATGGAGAAGGGGAGATTTCGGCTGGCCCCTTGGAGGCTGCAGAAAATCTGCATCTTATGTTAAAATGACTAGGGTTAGGGTTTTTAGGTTATAAAACTTCCTTTTATATATCCTTTAAACTTAATTATAATTATAACTTAATACCCTTATTAGTTATAATTATAAATTAACCCACACAATTTAATATTAATTCTCAATTAATATTAAATCAATTCCATTTTCCATCATACACATATGTATATTTGATATTATAATTAATTATATCTCTATATAACTGAATTATAATATGTAGCATACTTTATGCAATATTAATCATATTAATATTTATACACATATATAAATATATATATCATTATATATATATTCATTCTCTTTCTCATTCATAAATTATTATCCAATAATAATTTATACCCGAAAAGATGAACTTCATTTTGCTCTTTGTGTGTGACCCCATAGGTTCATATCAATTGGCAATAAGGAAATTACCATAATATCCTTATAAGTCATAAGCGGACTCTAGCAAGCCTTTATGACTACCCAATTAATATGATTGGAATGATCCAATACCTATTTATAGAATGTCATATTCCCTTTTGTCTCTTTGATATCATGATTAATCATAAGACATGGCATACTTGTCAATCTTATATAATTAATCATATGCTTTCTCGATCTCAAAGTAAACTGTTTAGACAAATCAATTGATACTCTATCAATTATTTGAGCACGGCCATGCATTTAACAGTCTTACTTATCGAGGGGCCCAGTGATATCGCTCTCTTGATAGAGAGGGACAAAATCCCATATCTGTCACTCACATCCCAAAGCATGAGTCATATTGTACCCAATCACAGCCTTTATAACTACTCTGTTACAAGCAGCGTTTGACTGCGTCAAAGCACAACATGAGTTCATCTCGGAATCAATGGTGACCTCAGGTCAAAGGAATCAGCTAATGACACTACTATAATCAAGATCAGTTGTGACACATGACCATGAACTTGATCTCATAGTGGGTCTCCAGTAACATGTTCTCTAACATATTACCCGTGAGTATAATCTGTATCTGTATACACTATATTCATCTTATGAATATCCATTATCACTCACACTAGTCTTAGTTTGTTATTATTCCCATAATAACAATCGACTAGGGATATTTAGAATAACACGATTTATTCATGGATACTTATCATAAATGCTAACATACAAACATAAATGATAATATTAATCTACACTAGATTAATCTTAGAAGTCAAATTACATAATCCAATATTGGCCTTAGGGCACAATCTCCAACATATGATAGATGGGTGTGATGTCATGAAATGCATTGTGTAAATTATTACACGAAAATGGGCCTAAAGCTGTTGTGGCTTTTATTAAATGAAATGATATTTGGTGGAATGGCCGAATGCAATCGGGTGCATTGGCAAAACACGGGTAATTTTGGGTACCTGATATGTTATGAAATGGAATGGGATGGACATGATAGGCGTCCTTGAAATGCCCCTTAATTTAATTTAAGTGGAATGCAGTGAATGAACATGTCACACAATATGCAAATGGCTGCACAAAAACGTGGGTTAGGATGCATGACACGCATAATGATGTTATGCGTGCTATGTGAAAAATGCTAACCACACAAATATAATGTTATGGCTGAAAAAGAAAGGGTCAGTATGAATGGCAAACAAATGAATTAATGTTTTACATACGGAATAAAATGCAAATGGCTGCATAAAAATGTGGGTTAGTATCACACAAAGATGTTCATGTATGTTATGTCACGTGTATGGAAAATGGTGATTATGGTATGTGATGCATGCGTAGGTAGCAATGGCGATGTGTCACGAGATGGCGAGAAACACACAGCAAGCAAAACGAAGTCTTCCAACCTTATTCCTCCAACGTGGTCGGTCTCAAAAATTCTAACCGAGTCCTAGGTGGGGTTCACTTCGATCACCAACAGGGGGTGATGAAGGCGCGATTTTATTATTATTCACACAATTATTTTGGTATCCTAAGGGAATCCAACTAGAGCTGTCTATATGGGTTCGGTCAAAGTCGGGATAACATCAAGGTTCTCATAGCAAGATATACTCCTCACTTCTCCCCACTCAAGGGTCCTAGCGAAGGGGTTCGTACGAGGCTATGAGTGGTGTTTCGTATCCGTGTCCCTAAGACCATGAGGAACAAAGGCGACACTTCAACAATCCACCGGGCTATAAATGGATACCAAATCTAATGCAAGCATGTCTAGCTAAAGATGCAAAATGAAATATCAATCGAGAATCATCCACCTTATTTTAGTTAGACACTTTTCAGGGCTTGTCAAATTCTTTTAAGTTTTTAAGAAAACTTTTTAAGCAATCCCCAGCGGAGTCGCCACTGTGAGCGGACGACGCGTTTCGACGGGACGCGGGACTCCCTTTCGGAATGGGACGCCACGATCTCGGGCGAGCCCCTCCCTCACGTGGGGTTTTTATGAATGGAAATCCGCGTTTTGGAAAATAAATAGAATTAATGCATAAAAGAACCGAGACCTAAGTCTCGATGGATATTGTAGAGTCGCCACCTGGCTCAGCTCAACCGGGAAATTCTTATGTAGCTAAACCGGATAAACGGTCGCTACACTATCCAGAGATTTGGGTCCGGACAAGTCCCTTATTTCATGTCTAATTAAAATAAATATTGGTTAATGTTCAAAGATGGTATTTCAAATTCTAAAATCAATTTTATTGAAGTAAATAGACATGCAGCGCGCATACAAAATATTTAGTACAAAAATAAGGAAAAGAAATAAATATTAATTGGCTTATGACCAAATCGAATGAAGAAAATAAAAACTCTCGCCTCACTTATACAATCGCCTAGAATACACAAAAATCTAAGAATAATTACAACCGCCTAAGAACACGATTAATTCTATTAAAATACATCCAAAAGAAAAATAAAAAGAAATTAAAACCTGCAAACAAGAGGGTTAGCACAATATATATATGGTACGCCACAAGTAGGACTCAAATAGACAGAATTGGGAAATCGAGAATTGGAGGCATGCATTTAGGGGATAACCGGGTTGGCTCGGCTAGCCGGCCCGGTTAGACGTGGAAAACATTTTGAAACGTCCCTGTAATTTTTGTGCTGGACAAAACTATTTTAGAAATTTATTTGGCTCGGTTATATGCAAATTTTCCCTTTTAGTGGGTCTATTATCCCGAAACTCGGGATTCCGTTCGTGGGGGAATTCCCTATTATGCGGAGAAATAAACTGTCCTTAGATACAATAAACACATCAAAAGCTATTTTAAAAATACGACAATATATTTACTTCTATGAAATTTACTCAAAATAATGCGGCATATTAATTTTTTTTTCTTTTTACACAATAATAATAATAATAATAATAATAATAATAATAATGATAATATTTATGATAATATTTATGATAATTAAACTGATATTCTTAATATTAATGAAATTGGTAAAAATAATATTCATACATATATAGCTAATAATAATAGTAATGACTTATTAATACTAATAATAATAACAGTAATAATATTCAAACTAACAATTGTGGTAAAAAAAAAAGAATAATATTAATACTAATAAAATTAATTATTATACTAAAACAATATTAATACCAATAAAATTAAATTTTTGGAACGAAGATAATACTAATATGAAATAATCAAATCATGAACAAAAATCAACCCAGAAAGTGATAGAAAGATTTAAGGCCTCTCAGAAATTACCTATGCTGTGGTATCCGTGTTTGTTTGGAGATTTCGAGTCGATCCTCGGAGCTTAACTTGATTCACTCGAACTTGATTCACGCCCCGAATTGTCCAAAAAAATTGTAAATAAATGATATGGGCTTGAGGGCTGATGTTTTGGGTTGAGCTTGATGAAAGTTTTTATAGAGGTTTTTATTTATTTTTGTGTTTGATTTTTCCTCAAAGAAGAGAGAAGAAGATGAAGAAGCCGAATGCCTGATGATGGCTGCGCCCTTCTCTTTTGTTTTCTCTCTTTTTTTTTTTTTTTTCTTAAGTATCCTTCCTTTTCCCAAAATAAGCCGTCCCCCTTCTTCAAGACCATCCCCTTCTTTTATGCCATTTCTTTTCATTGGACCTTCATTTTGCTTCTTGGATTTTAATTGGACCTTTTCTTACCTATCTTAATTATCATCATTTCTTTTTCTCTCTTCTGCCCAAGTTGGCCGACCACTTTTTTTTTTTCTTTTTTTTTTTATAATATTATAATAACATTATTATTAATTATATATATAACATATAGTACTACGTAAATTACTATTATCATCTTTTTTTTTATAATATTATAATAACATTATTATTAATTATATATATAACATATAGTACTACGTAAATTACTATTATCATCTTTTTTTTATAATATTATAATAACATTATTATTAATTATATATATAACATATACTACTACGTAAATTACTATTATCATCTTTTTTTTTTTTTGAAATCCGGCTCTTACACATACAGTCATCGAATATACAAGTCTGTGGTTTTATTCGTTCCCACGATTAGAACAGACCTGGGATAGGTTTTATGATTATCAATCAATGGATACTTTACTCATATTATAGCACAAGATATAAATGAAATAGATTAATTGCCTTTATTAATGTGACACAAATAATGTATTCATACATGACTCTTAATGTATAATACAAAATACCAGAATCCAATGCCCTAAGAACTAGGGCACACCAACACAAAATGTATGATACAAAAAGAGGATGGGACTAGGGCATATCCAACAACTTCCCACTTGCACTAACTAGACATGGGCCTAATCCTTATAGATCTAGTATGACCCTCATGCTTGGGTTGAGCCAGTGCCTTGGTCAAAGGATCTGTGACATTATCCTCGGTGTCCACTCAGTGTAATGAAATGTCACCCCTCTCAGCGATTTCTCGTATGAGGTTCCATTCATAGACACATCCTTAAGTAGCTTTCCATTAAGAAAAGTAGTTTTAACATCCATCTACTAGACCTTAGAGTCGTACCAAGCAGCTATGGCTAGCAGGATCCTTATGGATTTGAGTATAGCAACTGGTGAGAAAGTTTCATCATAGTCTAATCCATGGACTTGTTTGAAACCTTTCATAACCAGTCTCCCTATGAAGGTATTGTCAGCCTTCAGCTTGTAGCACCACTTGCAACCTATGACCTTAGCACCCAGAGGTGGATCAACCAGGTTCCAAACCTAATTATCATCTATGGATTGCATCTCTGCCTCCATGGCTTTGCGCCAGTTGGTAGACTGTGGGCTAGCAATAGCCTCCTGGTAGGTTTTGGGCTCTTCCTCATCAAAGACGAGAAGAGTGTGATCGTTGATAATGAGAAACCCATATCTCTCAGGTTCCCGACGATCCCTACCAGACCTTCAAGGTCCTTGTGTGACTTGGGCTGGTGCTTCCTCCTGTGGAAGCTCCACCTTAGTCTCCGAGTTGTCCTCTTTAAGAGTTTGTGAGCTTTGAACTTCCCTGAGTTCATAATTTCTTCCACTATCTTTCTTGGAAATGAAATCCTTTTCACGAAAGACCCCCTTTCGTGCCACGAACACCTTGTTCTTGGCAGGATTATAGAAGTAATACCCTTTAGTTTCCCTAGGGTAGCCCATAAATAGGCATTTATTGGTTTTGGGTTCTAGTTTACCCCTAGTCAATTTCTTAACATGTGTATCATAGCCACAAATCCATAGGAAAGACACGTTGGATGCCCTGCCCATCCATAATTCATATGGGGTCTTCTCCATAGCCTTAGTCGGAGTCTTGTTTAAAATGATTGCTGCTGCCTCAAAAGCATATCCCCAGAAGCTTATTGGCAAATAGGTGTTACTTATCAATGAGTGGACCATGTCCAACAAGGTCATGTTCCTTTGTTCGGACACCCCATTTCATTATGGTGTTCCTAGAGGACTGAGCTATGGAATGATTCCATACTCTCTCAGGTATGAGTGAAACTCTAGCCTCATAGACTCGTCTCCTAGTTATGAGTGAAGGGCTTTGATATTTCTACCAAGTTGGTTCTATACTTCGTTTTAAAATTCCTTGAACCTATCAAGGGTCTCGGATTTATGATTCATCAGATAGACATAGCCATATCTACTGAAATCATCCGTGAAAGTGATGAAGTACAGGTGTCCACCTCTGGTAGCTGTGCTTATGGGCCCACATACATCTGAATGTATTAGGTCTAGTAAGCCAGTGGCCCTTTCAGCTTTCTTACTAAAAGGCGCTTTAGTCATTTTACCTCGTAAACAAGATTCGCATATATCAAGTGACTCCATGTCAAATGATCCTAGGATTCAAGCTTTGTAAAGCCTACCTATGCATTTCTTATTTATGTGGCCTAAACGACAATGCCAAAGGTAGATAGGATTAAGTTTGTTAGGCTTAACCCTTTTAGTATTTATGTTATAGACTTGAATAGTTTCATTTAAATCTAGGATATAAAGGCCATTATTTAATAGAGCTTCTCTATAAAATAATCCCTGTCTAGATAAACAAATTCTACCATTACCAATAGTAAAATTAAATCCAGAAATATCCAAAACTGAAACATAAATAATATTCTTGCACATAGCAGGTACAAAATAACAATGTTCGAGAATCAAAGCTAATCCACTAGGCATCAATAAGTGGTACTCATCGATCTCTATGGCAGCTACCCTTGCTCCATTTCCAACCCGCAAGTCCACCTCTCCAGATCCCAGTGATCACTTATTCTTAAGTCCCTGCACATTGCAACAAATGTGAGAACCACATCCAGTATCCAATACCCAAGTTGTTGAACCAGTGAGATTAATGTTTATGACATATATACCTGATGAAGATGCAACCTGGCTCCTCCTTTGCTCTCCCAACAGCTGGGGACAAAATCTCTACCAATGTCCAGCCTGTTTCCACTAGAAGAAGACATCCTCAGGACCGGCCTTGGGCTTGGTGTAAGCGCCAGGTTTTCCCCACCTCTATGATGAGAATTCCTGTATTACCTTTTGAGTAGGAGGACACGAATCAAACTTGAAAACGATCGGAATGTCACCTGGAGTATCTCAAACGTCCCGAAAATCGAGCTATCCTTCATTCGAAACCCTGAGAAGGTCCCCCGGATGATTTTTTAGGGTTTAGGGTGAGTGTCAGATTTTTGCAAATTTCGGCCCGGCTCTTGCTAGAGCCGCACGGTTGTAGTTTGTTAAACTACAGCTATGCGGCTATAGTCTAGAGTCGTACGGCTCTAGCTGGTTCAACCAAGTTGCTCTGCAAAGCAGAGCAACTTGGCCGAGTAGAAAAGAAAGAGGCTCAAATTAACAGAGAACAAACGGCTCATTTATTGATATGATTATGAATGAGAGACATAAAAGGAAAAAAAATAAAAAGAAGGAGGGCAATTGATCTTAGGCAAAAAAAATCAATCTTAAGAAAAAAAAAAACTTACACAGAAATAAAAGAGAGAATGTGAGAAAGAGAACCGTAGCAAGACCGTGAGCTAAAACCCAAAAATTCAACACCAAACTAATTCTTCAGCATTAAAGGAAACATTCTAGACCTTTACACACTCGTCTAGGATCGTTTTGGATTGGTTTCGGATCATCTCAGATTTGTTTTTGGATTTTTGGCCTGTTGAGGTTTTGGATACTGTAAGCGCCGGGTTTTCTCGACCTCTATGATGAGAATTCCTGTGTTACCTGTGAAGTCGATGGACTCGAATAGGACTTGAAAACGATCGGAATGTCGCCCGGAGTATCTCAAACATCCTGAAAACTGAGCTATCTGCGATCGGAAACTCCCGAGAAGGTCCCCCGAGTGGTTTTTAGGGTTTAGGGTGAGTGTCGGATTTTCGAGAATTTTGCCCCAGCTCTTACTAGAGCCGTGTGGCTCTGGTTTTTAAACCAGAGCCGGGCGGCTCTAATGGGTGAGCCAAGTTGCTCTGCAAAGAAGAGATATATGGGCGAAATTCTCAGAGTTGCAGGCGGCTCATTGATTGTTTGTTATGATGATGATGGAAAGTATAAAAAGAAAAGTAAAATCAAATTAAGGGGTTGGTAATCTTCAGGCAGAAAAACTCAAAATTCCAGAAACAGAGAAAAAGAGAAACAGAGAAAAAGGGAGAAAGCAAAACCGAGAGCCAATGTGATCTAAAGACCTAAGCTAAGGCTGGAAAACTAATCCTTAAACTCTAATAACAAGTTCCTTAACCTTAGCTCATTGATTTGGGATTGTTTTAGATTGATTTTGGATTATTTCGGATCGTTTTAGTTTTCAGCTGGTTGAGTATCCAAGATAAATTCCAAGTTTTCAATCTGTTTCTTAACGTTCAAAGCATCAAAACAACACCAAGGTAAACTCTGAGAGGTCGTAAACCTACATGCATTGCTTTTTCTTTGCGTTTTCTTCATTTTTACAATTTTCAAAACCAGACTTGCCCGAACATAGCCATACAGCTGTGTTCTTCATGAACACAGCCACACGGCTGTGATGTTGGTGAACAGAGCCATATGGCTCTGTTCTATAGGGGGCAGATTCCCGAGTCGTCCCGATCAGCCGAAAATAGCCCGTTTTCCATTTGGTGCATATTCTGTTGTGATCGATTTTGGCCCAAATTTATCCGTATGTTGTAAAATTTTTGTTTTCGGATTTCTGTACGTACAGATATTAGGGTTTTCAAATTTTCTCGGGTTTTATTTCCCGAGTTTCGGGATTGTTCGATCCGAATCGGATCCGTTGTTCAGCATTAGCGGACCCCCGAACCCTATAAAATCCCTGGAAAATATTGAAAACGAGCAAAATGGTAATTTCCAAAAAAATAAGAAAACCAATTTTCTTAGGTTCCAGAAATTATAACCGCACGGCTGTAGGCATAGCCGTACGGCTGTAATTTCCAAAATAAAACAGAGCCGCTAATGACCCGTATCGACATTGTCACGTGGTGCTGTTTTCAAATGCAAATTGTTTTTGGCGTGTTTACTTCATTTTGGACCCTAGATGGATGTTGGATTTAGGAACCCGAACGAACAGAAGCCTGAGTTCCGGGATAACAGACCCGCTAAAAAGGAAAATTTCCATGAAATTGAGCCAAATAATTTTCAAAAAATTATTTTCCAACACAAAAATAAAATTACAGGGCGTTTCAAAACCGTTTTCCACGTATAACTGGTCCGACCAGTCGGGTCGATCCGGTTATCCCCTAACTACATGCCCCCGTTCCTGAAATCCCAATTCTGTCCTGATATGAGTGCTATTTGTGTTGTGTCGTAAATTGTGCTAACCAATTTGTCTTGTTGTATTTATTTTTCTTTTTATCTTTTTTACTGTAATTAATAGATTCTCGTGTAAATTAGGCGACTGTAAGCGCCGAAATTTTCCAGAGTTAAAAAAATGATTTGTCATGCCACGTCTGTAATTACAGTTGTGGTGTTGTATTACAGTCGTACGACTATATTACCGGAGCAGGTGCAGCAGCCCATACCTTGTGACATAAAAAATTGGGGTTGATTAGAGGGGCAATTAATGCCCGAAATTGGCAGCAAGAAACTAGAAATAATTAAGGAAGAAGAGAGGAAAGAAAAAAGGGACTTTTGATTCCGAGATTTTAGAGGAATTGATAGAGAAAAGAGAGAAAAAGGAGAGAAAAAGCAAAACCAAACCAACTCAATCTTTTTCTCCTATTTTTCTTTTGATTCTTAAGTGTTAAAGTTAAAACTTGATAGAAATCATAGGTTAATAACTTGACACTTAAAACTTAATCAATTTCAGACCTTAAACCTAACGAAATCCGTGACATTTTGGAGATTTTGGACAACTTTTCAAAACCTTAGCTCAAAAGGTAAAGAAGTAATTTGGAGGTGATTGGGGCGTTTCCATTGATCAATCCTAGAGTGGATCAGTGCCATAAAGGTAAACATACTTCAAACCTTCATTTTCTTGCTGTTTCTGGGTGATTTGGTGTGTTTTTGTGCATAAAAACTCAATTTGCGGGCTTGCTGTTTCTAGAATTCAAGAACAGCTAGTCGTACGAGTGTTCTTGAATTCCCGCAGCTTTTAGTTTTGTTTGAATGAAATTTTGGCGATTTTCTGTAACTGGAGGGATTACAGTTGCACAACTGTAATTACAATAACTTCCATCCAAGAGCAGAATTTTCAAAATAATCCAAAAAAATTCCTAAAAATCCTAAAAATTTAGAAAAATTAGAAAATCATCAAAAGTGAATTTTGTTGTGTGCATTCATGACCCTAGATTTAATTTTCAATATAATTGGATTAGAACAATGCCATGACAGAGACCCGATTCTCCCAAAAACCGATCCACCTTGCATGTTAAATTAAAATAAACCGGAAAATAAAACGTTTTCAAAATGATTTTCTTACAAAACCAAAAATACAGGGACCTTTTAAAATCATTTTCTAGGTCTAATCGGGCTGCTAGCTGAGCCGCCCGGTTATCCCCACTAAATGCATGTTCCCAATTTCCAATTTCCCAATTCTGTCCTGTTTGAGTCCTATTTGTGGCGTGTTATAAATTGTGCTAACTGTCCGTTTTGCAGCTTTTAATTTCTTTTATTTTTATTTTGGATGCAATTAATAGATTAATCAGTGTATTTTAGGCGATTGTATTTTATAGATCATCGTGTATTTTAGGCATTTGTAAGGTGAGGTTGAGAGTTTTTATTTTTATTCAATTGGGTTGTAATAATTTAATTATTTATTGTTTTATTTTGACTTGTGTGTACGCTGTGTGCGTTAATTTAATAAAAAATGAATGTTAGAATTATAAAATACCATCAAAGAACATTGGCAGTATTTATTTTGAGTAGACACGAAATAGGGGACTTGTCCGGACCTAGATCTCTGGATAGTGTAGCATTCTTCGGTCCGGTTGAGCTACACTGAAATTTCCCCGGTTGAGCTGAGCCGGGTGGCGACTCCTACACTATTTATCAAGACTTAGGTCTCGGTTCTTTTATGAAATAATCTAATTTTCTAAAAATGAATTTTCATCATGAAAACCCCACGCGAGGTAGGGTTGTCCGATCTCGAGGCTCCTTTCCGAGAGAGTCTGCATTCCTTCGAGAACATTGTCGGCACACCATGGCGACTCTGCTGGGGATTTCTTACAAAAGTTTTCTTAAAAACTTAAAAGAATTAGACAAGCCCTGAAAAGTGTCTAATCAAAATAAGGTGGATGATTCTTGTATGGTATTTTATTTTTCATTCTTTAGTTAGACATTCTTGCATTAGGTTAAGTATCCAAATTTTAGCTCGGTGAATTGTTGAAGTGTCACCTATGTTCCTCTTGGTCTTAGGGGCACGAATACGAAACACCACCCATTACCTCGTACAAACCCCTTCGTTTGGACCCTTGAGTGGGGATAAGTGAGGAGTATATTTTGCTATGGGAGCCTTGGTTTTAACCCGACTTAGACCGAACTCATATAGGCAACTTTAGTTGGATTCCCTTAGGACACCAAAATAAATTTTGTGACTGCTATAAATTGCACCTTCATCATCCCTGGTTGATGATTGAAGAGACCCCCACCTAAGACATGGTTAGAATTTTCAAGACTGACCATGCTTGGAGGAATAAGGTTGGAAGAATGCGCTTCGTTTGCTGTGTGTTTCTCGTCGTCCCATGACATACATTATCACCATTTTCATCAACATAACATACCATACATAAAAATTTGTGTGATAATTAACCTAAATTTTTGTGTAGCCACTTGCATTTTATTTCCGCATGTAAAAACATGAAATCATCCGTGTGCATTTCATACTAACCATTATTTTTACAGCCATGACATTATATTTGTGTGTTAGCATTTTCATAAAGTATGCACGACATCATTATGTATGTCATGCATCTTAACCACGTTTTTGTGCAGCCATTTGCATTTTCGTGTGACATAAGCATTCATATCATCTCATCTCATTTAAATTAGGGACATTCCAAAGATGCCCATCATGATCATTTCATTGCATGACATATCGGGAACCCTAAAACTACCCATGTTCTGCCCATGCATCGGATTGCACTCGACCATTTAACAAATACCATATAATTCAATAGAAGACCATAATGATCCTAGATTTATTTCCATGTGACGGGTCACATGAGTTCATTTCATAACACCATGTCCATCCATCATAGGTGTCGCGGTAACGCCGAAATTCTGCTTGTGCATCATGGTTCCTTAACCTTTGCTCATTGATTTGGGATTGTTTTAGATTGATTTTGGATTATTTTGGATCGTTTTAGTTTTCAGCTGGTTGAGTATCCAGGATAAATTCCAAGTTTTCAATCTGTTTCTTAACGTTCAAAGCATCAAAACAACACCAAGGTAAACTCTGAGAGGTCGTAAACCTACATGCATTGCTTTTTCTTTGCGTTTTCTTCATTTTTACAATTTTCAAAACCAGACTTGCCCGAACATAGCCATACGGCTGTGTTCTTCATGAACACAGCCACACGGCTGTGATGTTGGTGAACAGAGCCATATGGCTCTGTTCTATAGGGGGCAGATTCCCGAGTCGTGCCGATCAGTCGAAAATAGCCTGTTTTCCATTTGGTGCATATTCTGTTGTGATCGATTATGGCCCAAATTTATCCATATGTTGTAAAATTTTTGTTTTCGGATTTCTGTACGTACAGATATTAGGGTTTTCAAATTTTCTCGGGTTTTATTTCCCGAGTTTCGGGATTGTTCGATCCGAATTGGATCCGTTGTTCAGCATTAGCGGACACCCGAATCCTATAAAATCCCAGGAAAATATTGAAAACGAGCAAAACGGTATTTTCCAAAAAAATAAGAAAACCAATTTTCTTAGGTTCCAGAAATTATAACCGCACGGTTGTAGGCATAGCCGTACGGCTGTAATTTCCAAAATCAAACAGAGCCGCTAATGACTCGTATCGACATCGTCACGCGGTGCTGTTTTCGAATGCAAATTGTTTTTGGCGTGTTTACTGCATTCTGGACCCTAGATGGATGTTGGATTTAGGAACCCGAACGAACAGAAGCCTGAGTTCCGGGATAACAGACCCGCCAAAAAGGAAAATTTCCATGAAATTGAGCCAAATATTTTTCAAAAAATTATTTTCCAACACAAAAAAAAAATTACAGGGTGTTTCAAAACCGTTTTCCACGTCTAACTGGTCTGACAGGTCGGGTCGATCCGGTTATCCCCTAACTACATGCCCCGTTCCTGAAATCCCAATTCTGTCCTGATATGAGTGCTATTTGTGTTGTGTCGTAAATTGTGCTAACCAATTTGTCTTGTTGTATTTATTTTTCTTTTTATCTTTTTTACTGTAATTAATAGATTCTCGTGTAAATTAGGCGACTGTAAGCGCCGAAATTTTCCAGAGTTAAAAAAATGATTTGTCGTGCCACGACTATAATTACAGTTGTGGTGTTGTATTACAATCGTACGACTATATTACCGGAGCAGGTGCAGCAGCCCATACCTTGTGACATAAAAAATTGGGGTTGATTAGAGGGGCAATTAATGGCCGAAATTGGCAGCAAGACACTAGAAATAATTAAGGAAGAAGAGAGGAAAGAAAAAAGGGACTTTTGATTCCGAGATTTTAGAGGAATTGATAGAGAAAAGAGAGAAAAAGGAGAGAAAAAGCAAAACCAAACCAACTCAATCTTTTTCTCCTATTTTTCTTTTGATTCTTAAGTGTTAAAGTTAAAACTTGATAGAAATCATAGGTTAATAACTTGACACTTAAAACTTAATCAATTTCAGACCTTAAACCTAACGAAATCCGTGACATTTTACAGATTTTGGACAACTTTTCAAAACCTTAGCTCAAAAGGAAAAGAAGTAATTTGGAGGTGATTGGGGCGTTTCCAGTGATCAATCCTAGAGTGGATCAGTGCCATAAAGGTAAACATACTTCAAACCTTCATTTTCTTGCTGTTTCTGGGTGATTTGGTGTGTTTTTGTGCATAAAAACTCAATTTGCGGGCTTGCTGTTTCTAGAATTCAAGAACAGCTAGTCGTACGAGTGTTCTTGAATTCCCGCAGCTTTTAGTTTTGTTTGAATGAAATTTTGGCGATTTTCTGTAACTGGAGGGATTACAGTTGCACAACTGTAATTACAATAACTTCCATCCAAGAGCAGAATTTTCAAAATAATCCAAAAAAATTCCCAAAAATCCTAAAAATTTAGAAAAATCAGAAAATCATCAAAAGTGAATTTTGTTGTGTGCATTCATGAACCTAGATTTAATTTTCAATATAATTGGATTAGAACAATGCCATAACGGAGACCCGATTCTACCAAAAACCGATCCACCTTGCATGTTAAATTAAAATAAACCGGAAAATAAAACGTTTTCAAAATGATTTTCTTACAAAACCAAAAATACAGGGACCTTTTAAAATCGTTTTCTAGGTCTAATCGGGCTGCTAGCTGAGCCGCCCAGTTATCCCCACTAAATGCATGTTCCCAATTTCCAATTTCCCAATTCTGTCCTGTTTGAGTCCTATTTGTGGCGTGTTATAAATTGTGCTAACTGTCTGTTTTGCAGCTTTTAATTTCTTTTATTTTTATTTTGGATGCAATTAATAGATTAATCAGTGTATTTTAGGCGATTGTATTTTATAGATCATCGTGTATTTTAGGCATTTGTAAGGTGAGGTTGAGAGTTTTTATTTTTATTCAATTGGGTTGTAATAATTTAATTATTTATTGTTTTATTTTGACTTGTGTGTACGCTGTGTGCTTTAATTTAATAAAAAATGAATGTTAGAATTATAAAATACCATCAAAGAACATTGGCAGTATTTATTTTGAGTAGACACGAAATAGGGGACTTATCCGGACCTAGATCTCTGGATAGTGTAGCATTCTTCGGTCCGGTTGAGCTACACTGAAATTTCCCGGTTGAGCTGAGCCGGGTGGCGACTCCTACACTATTTATCAAGACTTAGGTCTCGGTTCTTTTATGAAATAATCTAATTTTCTAAAAATGAATTTTCATCATGAAAACCCCACGCGAGGTAGGGTTGTCCGATCTTGAGGCTCCTTTCCGAGAGAGTCTGCATTCCTTCGAGAACATTGTCGGCTCACAGTGGCGACTCTGCTGGGGATTTCTTACAAAAGTTTTCTTAAAAACTTAAAAGAATTTGACAAGCCCTGAAAAGTGTCTAATCAAAATAAGGTGGATGATTCTTGTATGGTATTTTATTTTGCATTCTTTAGTTAGACATTCTTGCATTAGGTTAAGTATCCAAATTTTAGGTCGGTGAATTGTTGAAGTGTCACCTATGTTCCTCTTGGTCTTAGGGGCACGAATACGAAACACCACCCATTACCTCGTACAAACCGCTTCGTTTGGACCCTTGAGTGGGGATAAGTGAGGAGTATATTTTGCTATGGGAGCCTTGGTTTTAACCCGACTTAGACCGAACTCATATAGGCAACTTTAGTTGGATTCCCTTAGGACACCAAAATAAATTTTGTGACTACTATAAATTACACCTTCATCATCCCCGGTTGATGATTGAAGAGACCCCCACCTAAGACATGGTTAGAATTTTCAAGACTGACCACGCTTAGAGGAATAAGGTTGGAAGAATGCGCTTCGTGTGCTGTGTGTTTCTCGTCGTCCCATGACATACATTATCACCATTTTCATCAACATAACATACCATACACAAAAATTTGTGTGATAATTAACCCAAATTTTTGTGTAGCCACTTGCATTTTATTTCCGCATGTAAAAACATGAAATCATCCGTGTGCATTTCATACTAACCATTATTTTTACAGCCATAACATTATATTTGTGTGTTAGCATTTTCATAAAGTATGCACGACATCATTATGTATGTCATGCATCTTAACCACGTTTTTGTGCAGCCATTTGCATTTTCGTGTGACATAAGCATTCATATCATCTCATCTCATTTAAATTAGGGACATTCCAAAGATGCCCATCATGATCATTTCATTGCATGACATATCGGGAACCCCAAAACTACCCATGTTCTGCCCGTGCATCGGATTGCACTCGACCATTTAACAAATACCATATAATTCAATAGAAGACCATAATGGTCCTAGATTTATTTCCATGTGACGGGTCACATGAGTTCATTTCATAACACCCTGTCCATCCATCATAGGTGTCGCGGTAACGCCGAAATTCTGCTTGTGCATCATGGTTCACATCAGATCATTTCATAACATTGTGAAACCATTTAAGGTACTCCCTGAGTGCCAGACTAGTACACGCATAGGGGCATTTCATAACATCACTAAATCATAAAAGGGTGTTCCCTGAAAGCCGAGCCCCTGTCCGTGTCCCTTGTTACACGTGACTTTCTCACAACATCATTTCATATCATATGCTCAAAAGCATCAGTACTCTGTCCATGGGGCGGCCCTATGTGACCATTTCGTATCATCTTATAGACCTATAAAGCATCAAAACTCTGTCCGTGTGTCGGCACGCACGTGACCATTTCATAAGATTCACTAGGTGTCCCAAAGGCACCGAACCCTTGTCTGTGTGTCAGTTCACATGTTATCTTTTTGCATAGCATTGGGTGTTCTTAGAATGCCCAGAAAAGAAAATAGAATAATAAGAAGAAATCATTCTTATCATCATTTCACGCACGACATCACTTCATTCATTCATCATAAGCACTTTCAATGTCTCACTCTTCATGTCACCGTTCCATTCACTCATGTCCCTAAACATTTCCTATATGATGTCGAGTAGAATAAATTGGAGCGGCCTTGGACAAGATCTCATGCTTCGAGGGCTGTTGGGGAACAAAGAGCAGAAGAAACAGAAAGTGAATCTGATTCCAGGGAAGAATTTGAGATGGCTAACCCAACACCTAGTCTTGCTGATGCCTTGAAGGATTTCCTCAGATCACAGGATTTCCATGACATGCTAAAGGAGGAAATGCGGGCTGTTGTGAGTGAAGCCGGGGAAACAGGCACTAGTGGGGCCGAAAAGGAGAAAGAGGCTGAATCATCCCAGTAAGGTGCTGATACCTCAACTAGTTTGGAGACGCTGCAAGAAATTGAGGCAGCTATGAAAAGAAAAATGAAGGCGAAATATTCTAAGCTAGATGAAGTTGTGGCCCAATTGAAGAAAGGAGCCAGTGTCAGTTCTGAATCCAAGAAGGCGGTTACTATGGATGCCATGATCAGCAAAGGCATTGAGACTTTTCCTATTGGCTTTCAAGTGCCAAAGGTTCCTTCTTACAAGGGAATGGGTTCACCAGAGGCCCATGTGAATCTCTATGCCCGAGTCATGTTAACAGTAGGCGCCACTAAGTAACAACTTATCAACCTTTTCCCTACCACACTTGAGGGAGGAGCATTAGGTTGGTACAATTCTTTATCAGAGGAAGAGCAGTTAGACTGGGAAGCTTTGTCGGCGGCCTTTATCAAATATTACAGCTTCAACACCAAGATTCAGGTGAAGCTATATGATCTGGAATGAATTAAGCAAAAGCCCAATGAGCCCATCGATGAATATTATCAATGGTGGATGAACAAGATGATCCTTCTGAAAAACCGCCCTGATGAAGATGAATTGATATAGAAGCTGATTGACGGCAGCAGGGACATCTTCAAGAACAATATGAGATTCCATCCATTCAGTGAGCTTAGTGAAGTATATAGCATGGCTATGAAAATCGAGCGAGATGAGGAAGGGAAAGCAGCAAGCCATAAAGGTAGCAGAAGTTTAGGGTATAGTTCTGGGTACAGTTCGACAACTGCTGTAAACTTGAGGCAACCTGATTGTTGTATTGACATTAAGTGTGTATATATACAAGAGTGGAACCCTAACCCTACAAGGATTCCTAACCCTACAAGGATTAGACTTACAATTATACACAAATTGAAAATTACATTTATCACACATCTCTATCTCTATCACCCTCCCGCAATTTGAGCCGGGTGAGAACAAAGGCTCAAATTGTCACGAAGGAATAAGAATCGATCCTTGAGCATGGGTTTGGTGAGAATATCGGCCACTTGATTGGAAGTGGGAAGATATCGAATAGTGAGAAGTTCCTTGGAGACGCGATCACGGACAAAGAAAAAATCTACCTCAATGTGCTTGCTCCGATTGTGAAAAATGGGATTGGCCATGAGATATGTGGCAGAGATGTTGTCACACCAAAGTTGAGGAGAACGTGGTATAGAGAAACCAATTTCCTATAATAAGATCTGTAACCAACCAATTTCAGAGGCTCTGGTGACTAATGCACGATATTCGGCTTCAGTGGATGACCTGGCGACTGAATTTTGCTTCTTGGAGCTCCAGGAGATGGGATTTTGGCCAAGATAAATAATATATCCTTTCGTAGATTTCCTGTCATCAAGACTTCTAGCCCAATCAGCATCAGTGAACCCATGTAAAACAGGGCTGGAGTTTCGGTGAAGGTGCAAACCATTGCTGCGGGTTTGATTTAAATACCGAAGAAGTCTTTTAACTGCTTACCAGTGAGAGACCGTTGGGGCATGCATGAATTGGGACAGCTTTTTAACTGCGAATGCAATGTCTGGCCGAGTGAGACATAGGTACTGGAGGCTTCCAAGGATGCCTCTATATTCAGTAGGATCAGGATGCGGATCACCATCGCCTAATTTTAGCCGTTCCTTGGGACACATTGGAGTGGAAATTCCTTTACTAGCAAGCATGTTGCACTTGGATAATAGATCAGCAATATATTTTGATTAAGATAGGAAGAGTCCAGAGGGCTGCCAGGAAGCCTCAATCCCCAGAAAATAAGATAACTGATCCAGATCTCGGATAGCAAACTGCTGCTGTAATTGCTTGACTAAGTTACCAATAAAGGAGGAATCGGACCCCATAAGAAGAATATCATCAACATAAATTAGGCAAACCACAAATAAATCACCATTGTGGATAAAATATAGGCTTGTATCAGATTTGGAGCCCCGAAATCCAAGAGAACGGAGAGAGTCAGTCAACCATTTGTGCCACATTCGAGGAGCTTGCTTAAGACCATAGAGAGATTTTTTTAATTTACAGACATACTCAGGTCATGAAGGATCAACATACCCGGGTGGTTGAGACATGTGCACTTCTTTTTCTAAGGAACCATGAAGAAAAGCATTAGAGACATCAAGTTGATGGACCAACCAATTCGAAGTAACAGCAATAGCAAGAAGAAGCTGGATGGTGGTAGGTTTGATCACAGGACTATATGTCTCAAAATAGTCAATGCCAGGTCTTTGATGAAATTCTTTGGCCACAAGGCGTGCTTTATAGTGATCAATACTGCCATCTACCTTGGTCTTTAAACAGTAGACCCATTTGCAACCAACTACATTCTGATTTTTGTCTGGTGGAACCAATACCCAGGTGCCATTATTGATGAGTGCATTGTATTCCTCAATCATGGCTTGACACCATTCTTGCGCTTTGTAAGCCTGTCGAAAGGTGGAACGTTCCAATGGTAGTGTGGAACTGACAAGTGCCTTGGGTTTTAAGGAGCCAGTTTGAGATCGGGTGACAATATGCCTTGGAGGACTTTGATCACTGGAGACAGAAGATACCACAATTGCATCGGAATTGGACAAGGATGCTGAGGACAAGGATCCATAGGAGGTGAGATCCACGGTAAAGGAAGGTGCTGTGGGTTCAGTTTCAGGGGGTGGAGGGGGCGTCAGTTTTACTTGGCTGATGGCGTGAGCTGTTGGTGGTGTGGGTTTAGTTGACGGGTCGGTTTAGAGGGAAGGTAGGGCTGCTGATTTTTTCGGACTGGTTTTGGTTATGGTTGATGGATTGGTTTGAAGGGGTGGTTGTATTGGTAAGGTAAGTGTAAGTGTGCCAGAGTTCGTTGGAGTAGCTAAGGGAGAGTACCCATCATCATACCACTTGGAATAAGGGAACACCTGTTCATCAAATAAGACATGACGTGAGATGAACAAGCGAGAAGAAATAGGATCAAAGCACTTAAAACCCTTGTGGAGTTTACTATAGCCAAGAAAAATGCACTCTTTGGAACGAGGTTCAAATTTATTCTTAGTGTAAGGCTGCAACCAAGGAAAACATAAGCATCCAAACACACGAAGGTTCATGTAGTCCGAGGGTGTGCCAAACAGATGTTGATAGGGAGTGTAAAAATTGATGGAGGCCGTTTGGAGTCTATTTATTATGTATGTGGCAGTATCAAAGGCATAGGTCCAAAATTTGTGAGGTAAGTGGGCACGGTGTAGGAGTGCAAGACCATGTTCAACTATGTGTCTATGTTTCCTTTCAGCACTACCATTTTGTTCGGGTGTGTAAGGACAAGAAATTTTGTGTGTGATGCCATGTTCCCCGAAACAAAGGTTGTAATGCAATAAACTCACCCCCCATCGGATTGAAATGCTTTGATGGTATTGGTAAAGTATTTCTCCATAAGTGTTTTAAATTGCTTGAAAACAAGAGCTACATCAGATTTGTGTTTCAAGAAATAAATCCAAGAGTATTTGCTATAATGATCGAGAAACAAGACATAGTAAGAGAAACCATCCATAGAAACAGTAGGGGCTAGCCCCCAGACATTAGCACAGATTAAATCTAAGGGAGCTTTGGATTCAGACTTAGACAAAGCAAATGGCAATTTATGACTTTTATTAATTGAGCAAGAGTTGCACAAAGAATGTTTGGAATCAGAAACAGAAATTTTATTCCATCGCAATAATTGTTTAACAAGAGGAAAATTAGCATGTCCTAGACGATCATACCAAGTATTAATAGATGCTAAGTTTGCTGAAGGGGAAGAAGAACCCATGGAGGAGTCCAATTTTACTGCTGCCGCACACAAGGAGTATAGCCCATTATCACTCCGGCCTTTGTACCGAATGCTCCTCGTTGCCAAATCCTTAATCAAAAAATGGTCAACAAAGAATTCGACAGAGATGGGGTTAGCGGTAGTTAAAGCATAAACAGAAAGCAAATTTTGAGAAGAATGAGGGACATGCAAAATATTATTAATATGAAAAATTTCATTCCCAATTTTGAAGGAGGAGTGACCGACTCTAGAGATGGAGAGTTTGGAGCCATTACCAATTGTAACTTCCTCAGGTCCTTGATATTCAGAGTGAAGATTCAAGTTTCCCAATTCTGAGGTCATATGATGAGAGGCACCCGAATCAACTACCCATGATTGTTGCGGAGCATGGCTGGTGGCGAGGTTGGATGATGGGCGAGTTTGGTTAGTGTCTCGGCTGAAATTGGGAGAGGAACAATCCCTGGCATAATGTCTAATACCTTTACAATTATTGCATGTGACTGTTTGAGGATCAAAAGGCCTGAAATTGGATCGAGAGTCAGTCCCAAAGGTGCTGAAATTCTGATGCTACTGTCCCCTAAAGTCTGAAGAATAACTGCTGCCCCGGTCTGAAAATCTGCCACTGCCCCGTCCCCGGTACTGTCCGCCTCTGCCTCTGCCACGGTGGGCATGGCCATGCTGATGGGGGGACTATTGATGGGTAGCCAGCATTGCCGTTGGTGGCAATTGGTCGGCCACTGCTGTATGTTTCTGTAAATTCAGTCTAGCAATATTCCTTTCTTTGGTTAAAAGAAGTCCAAGTAAATCTTCGAATTCAATGGGTTCCATATTAGTTTCACGGGTGAGATTAAAGAGACGGTATTCTTCACCCAAACCAGCAAGGATAGAGTCAATAAAATTGTCATCTTGAACTCTATACCCCAAGGATGCTAATTGATCCTTAATACTCTTCGCACGTAGCGTGTAAGGGGTAATGGATTCAGTCTTCTCCCGAATGAGGGTCTGAAGTTGTGCTCATAAATTACAGATTTGTGATTGAGATCTGAAAGAGTTGGATCTATTGAGGTGGTTCCAAGCCTCAATGGCGGTGGGGGCATTAATAATCTATGGTAGTAAACTTGGTTCGATTGACACAAATAACCAACTAAGTACTTATTGGTTTTGTTGGTCCCAAATATCATACAATGGGTTCCGAGTTTGATCTTCAAGAAACTCTGATGGAATAGGATGATTCTCATCAATGTGATGCCACATCCGGCATCCTCTCAACATAGTTATGAAATGTGCTTTCCATAAGACAAAGTTGGAAGCATTGAGTTTGCTGGTGATGAAGGTGGACGGATTGGAAAAGTTTATGGATGAAGGTGGTGCGGCTGCAAGTTGTTGAGTAGGAGGAATCGTTGAGACAAGAGTGGAGTCAATGGATGTGTTTGGGACGCCGGAATTAACTGGAGTTGCCGTGGCTGTGAGCGGCAGCGTGATGGAAGGAGAGCTGGAGTTGAGGTTGGCCATGGATGATGAAGACGGCGGTGGATTGCTAGGTAAGATGTCGACGGGAAAAAAACATCTGGATTAGGGTTAGGGTTTTTCTTGAGGTTTTTCTAGCCCTGATACCATTTAAACTTGAGGCAACCTGATTGTTGTATTGACATTAAGTGTGTATATATACAAGAGTGGAACCCTAACCCTACAAGGATTCCTATCCCTACAAGGATTAGACTTGCAATTATACACAAATTGAAAATTACATTTATCACACATCTCTATCTCTATCAACTGCGATCGGGTCTGGTGGCGTTTCTAGCTCAGGTTCTGGAGGAAAAAAGGGGTAGTCTTCAGAGCTGAAGCAAGTTGAGGTTGCCGCAATAACCCAGTAGCAAAGCAATCAGAACAGGAATCCAGGAGGACAGGGTATACCCCCTTGGACTCTCCCATTGGTCAAAATCTTTGCCAAGTACAGAAATGGAGGATTGTTACAGTCCCTAAGTGTTGGGATTCGTTATTAGAAAAATAACGTGGCGCAGCAGAAAATGCATCGTTTAAAATTTCCTAGAATCCACCTATCGTGTCCAATTACCATTGATTAGAATAAAACCAAATTGAATCAAGAGAGATTAACTCACTGGATTCGTCTCTTCTAAAGACTGCTGCAGAATCCTTTCTTGAAACTGCGATCTCCAAAGTCCGGTACACAATCAACTATTGAGCGGGAATCGGTGCTAGCCGAAGACACAAACGAATGGAGGATTAATGCTGGGATTTTCGGGTATTTGGGGCTGCTCTTGGTGGCTGAAAATTTCTAGTAATAATTAGGGTTGAATTAGGGTTTTATTCCTTAAGTGTGCCTTTATATAGACACTTTGTCTAATTGGGTTTTAATTAGGTTAATTAAACCCAAGCCCACTAGGCTTATAATTACATAAATAAACTTTAATTAAAAAGTATATACTCTGTAATTTAATTCCATTTGGCTAAATTTAATTACCCCTAAATAAAATTAAATCACACTTAAGTAAATACAATACATGTATTTAATTTTCCTACTTAGGAAAATTATTTAATTAATTGTGTACTTTATGTAATTCAATTAATTGATAAATTAATTAATTACATTATGTAAACTTATTAATTAAATTAAATTCAACCCAATGTTAATTAATTGTCTTGACACCGAATGTCAACTAATTAATTAACGCATTCCTTTTAATGTACATTACATGTACAATTTCTATAAGTTCCGGCTCAGTTCATCTATGTGCACGATCCAATGTGTCTGTCTTTATGTTGGTAGTAGGCCTAAGGCCCACAGACTGTAAGTGGGTTCTAGCAAACCATTACAGCCCCCAATTAAGACAGAGATGCAACAGTCTTTTGAAGACACTCACCCGGTAGGAATCTCATAGTGTCCTTTGTCTAACGATATCGATATGAATAAACAAAAGGCATGGTGTCCATCATCCCCTTCTGTTGTTTATTATATTTCTTGATCTTGAGTTGACTGATTAATCAAATAAGCACCAACTTACTTGGGTATGGCCATACACTTATCAGTCCCGCTCATCAAGTGGCCAATGATATCATCTCGGTGTTACCCAAGTGGCAATTCCATCACTTCATCATCAATATCAACATGTTCATGTTGGAAATGCCCTAGTCCCGAGGCATTAGTCCTTGTCTTTGTATCATACATTTGTACATTAATATGAACTTCATGTATTATACAAGTTGTGTTAAGAAATAAAGGCATCAATCTATTTACTATATGTCTTGTGCAATATTTTAAATAGAGTATCCCATGGACATATCCATATCCATGTTGTCAAGTGTGAGGCACTTGGCAGTAAGACTATGGATAGGGAAAACGATATGGCCATAAAGTCATCCGTAGTCTGTTCCAATCATGGGAATGAATGGAACTAAAGACTATCATTAGCCTGGTTGTATGGCGGTGTCTTACCGGTCATAGAACATGGAATGTCAACCAGGTGAATGGGTACATGCAAAAAGGGGCATGGTACTGGATTGATCCACGTAACGGGAATCTACATGGTATAGTAGCACAAATGATTCTCGCGTAGTACTTGCATAAGTCCTTTGACCGGACCATATGATGGTGCTGCATGTGAAGTGGCACACTTTGGTGTACGCCTAACGGGCCTGTAAAAGGGTGCCAAGTATGGGTACGTTCGGGTGTGTCAGTGAGCATGGCAGTACTATGGATATGCAGAAGGGAATGTCACTCAGTGCTTTACTGAGACGATATCACCGGCCTCTTGATGAATGTTACTGATAAGAGTGTGGCCACACCCAAACAAGATGAGATCTTGTTTGTGAGTATCAGTTCATTTGGGATCAAGTAATGTCCGAACACATATAGAGGGTGATCAACCATGCCTCTGTGTTTGACACCGATATCAGTGACATGGGACATACAAGTTCAACTACAGGGTTACGGTGACAGTTTGACTGCTATCTCCGTCTTAATTGGGGGCTACAGTGGCTTGCTAGAGCCCGCCTGTAGTCTGTGGGCCTTGGCCCACTGCCAACATAAAGACGGGCCCATTGGATCGTACACATTGAACGTCTGGACTTTAACTAGTCGGATTAAGTGTGTACTTGGAGTATAGACGTTTGAAGAGAGAGAGATTTATTAATTATATTCTAGGTCAATTAGATTGATCAAAAGAATATAATTAATATTTATTTTTGGCATTCTCTTAATTAATTCAATGAATTAATTTATGAGATTATTTCCTAGGTGGAAATATTTATACATGTATAGGTTTACATGTATCTCATCTTATATGTGTCTAATTTAATTCCTTGATGCATTTGATGTGTCAAATTAATTGTAATTTAGAGGTATGTAACATGTTATATGGTACAATATGCTTACATACATGTTGAATTACAATGATATTTGAAATCAAATAGAAACCAAAGAATTAAAGTGGACTTGGGCTTGAAATGGTAAGCCCACTTCTTCATCATATGTTGGACGAAATCCATGGTGGGTTTAAGGCAAGAATGATGAATTTTTAAGATGAGAAGAATGAGTCATGGTGGGACAAAAGGTGATGATTAAATGGGTGAGTCATGGTGGACTTTAGTTAGTAAAGTTGGACTTTACCAACTTGGATATTTGTTGGTCATTATGAGTTGGTCATTATGACTAAAGACAAGTGTCTTCCCCATCTCCTTTCCACCTCTTGGCCGAATCCTTATGTCTTTGGACAAGGGAGATGACTCATTCTTTAGCCAAAATGTAATGAGTGAAAGTGGTGAGTCATTGTTGACTTTGTGGTGAGTCATTGTTGACTTTGCTTTATTGGATATTTTTTGCCTCTTGGTGAGAGATATAAGACTAATATGATTCAACCATTTCACTCTAACCAAGTTCTCTTGGCTGCCCTCTCTTCCTCTCTTCTTGAATTTTCCGAGTCGCTAGCACGGGTTTCAGTCCGAGAGCCGTTCGTGTATGCATCGGTGGAGGAAATCTATACTTGATTTCTGCAGTCTTCTTCTCTATCTTTAGAGATATCTTGGTAAGACTTTTATACTCCTCCTTTGTGTTTTGTTTTTGATTTTCACTACTTAAGCTCCCGGGACCCGGATTCGAGGAAATCGACACGTGTTTCCGCACTTTGTCGGTCGGTTTCCCGTGATGAATCCCAGCAGTGGTATCAGAGCGGGCTTTTGATCCGTGAGAATCTTTAACTTGACGGATCCCGTGTTTTAAAATTGGTGTTTTATGGATCGGGATTCTTTCGGTTTTGGGGTTTTATATTTTTCCCCATTTGATTTTTCAAATTGAAATGGTTTATGCATATTAGGTAATATGTATGTTTCAATTTGTTTATTATTTTTTTTATGCATGTTGATTTTATTTTTTATACATCTTGGATTTAATTTTTTGTCTCTTGGACTTGTTGATTTTATTCTTGATGTATGAATTTGATTATACATGAAAACAAAAAAAAAAAAAAATAGTTGTGTGGGGGGCAGCAGCTGCTGCTGGCGTGTTGCTGGGCAGCACGCCAGGCAGCAGCCTGCTGCTGGCCGCAGGGGCTGCTGCTGGGCAGCAGCCTCCCCGCGCGGTGGGCCGGGCCCGTTTTTGGATTTGGCGGGATTTTTGGGCCGGGCCGGATTTTAAAATTTTATTGATTTTAAAATTTTTGCGTGTTTAAATTTTGGTAATTTTTATGCGCGTGTTTTATGAATAGAATTTATTTTTCGTTCATGCGATATTAATTTTGGAAATTAATACGGTTAATTGAAATTGGTTCGGGTTTTCTTGGCACGATTACCCAGACGGCTAATTTTGGAATTCATGGTTACCCAATTAGATTGGGAGCAATTTTGCCTGGGTTGGAGACCCAAAGCCCGCACGGGTTTAGAACCATGATCGGCCGAAATTTGGCGATTTCAAAATAATGGCTATGGACAAATGAAATCGGATTAAATCATGCATTTAACATGCTTATAAAATACATGATGTATTGGTTTACATGTATGATTGAATATGTGGATGGATGTATATGGGCCTAATTTATGTTGGGTTGTAATATTCTTTTGTGTTTACGACCTGCGTGTCGTTTTCCTTTTATGTAATTTTATTATATATATGTATTCTAAAATTATGTAAGCAAGGAGCCGATTGGATTGGCGAGCCCAGAAGGAATAGGAGGCGGCCCACCTGATGCTATTCTAGTATAGGTTTACTAGAATGATATTAGGATGTAAATTTTGGCCCGTTGCATTCCATTCTTTAAATTAATTATGCGGTATTTATTTGCATGTGTGAATGTATGTACAAACCCTTTTTCACCCGCTTTTGCATCTAAGCCATTATTAATTGAATCGAATAAGCAAATGGTAATTACTAAGTCTCTTAAAAGTGCTTCCCTCATTCATAACCTACTCGAAGTGGGGATAGGCCAGTTGTAGACCAACCCTCGTTGGATGCACTGGAGTATCGTCATTTTGTATTGGGTTGGAGTATTGGTTACTCTAACACTTGGATGGAGGTTTTGACTTAGCATGGGTAGTAGGATGTTCCTGGCCCTAAGCACAGATGGGTAAGTGCCAACAGACCCATCAAACCGAGAGTCCCTAGGATGGGATTGGACGGCGTTCCTACCTAAAAATTGGGGTATAGTTGTTCTAGGCCCTCGTCTGGCTATATCTTAATATAATATGGATCTCGGCCCATGAGCCCAACAACTCGGCTTTATTAATAACATGATTCATTATTAATTTTATGGGAAAAATTTGTTAAGTCCTTTATTAACACTCAATTATTTTTCTGTGTAGTAATCAATGGCATCGAATAACACTTTATCACTGCGCACTATCCTTGAGAAGGACAAGCTTTCTGGTCCTAATTTCCTGGACTGGTCTAGGAACTTACGAATAGTTCTAAGACAGGAGTCTAAGGAATATGTACTGGAAAGGCCTGTACCGGCCGCACCTACTGGGCGTAATCCACCAGCTGCTCAGCTGGAGGAATACGGGGTGCATGTGAAGGATAATCGGGATGTTACCTGCCTTATGTTGGCGTGCATGGTCCCCGAACTGCAAAAACAGTTTATGGACCATGAGGCCTATGCTATGATGACAACTCTAAATGAGATGTTTCAGGAACAGGCACGTCAGGAAAGGTACCTGACGAATAAGGCATTCCATTCCTGCAAAATGGGGACTGGGACATCTGTGAGCGCTCATGTGCTCAAGATGAAGGGCTATTTGGATTCTTTAGCCCGTCTCGGGTCGCCCATTTCACAGGAATTGGCGGTTGATACCATCCTGGCTTCCTTGCCGGAGTCTTATGATCAGTTCATCTTGAATTACAACATGCAAGGGATGAACAAAGCTGTTAGTGAGCTACATGGGATGCTTAAGCTTACTGAACAGTCGATCAAAAAGACTCCACTGGTACTTATGGTAAACAAGGGGAAGGCTCCTCTTGTAAAGGCCAAGGCTAAGACAAAGGCGAAAGCAAAGGCCAAGAAAGCCAAAGCTAAGAAGGCCAAGGTCCAGCCTAAGGCCCGTCCTGAGGATGTCTGTTTCGGGTGCAAGCAGACGGGACATTGGAAACGATCATGTCCAAAGCTTCTGGGAGAGCAAAAGAAGGCGCAGGGCGCGTCTTCATCAGGTATATATGTCATAGACATTAACCTTACTGTTTCAACATCTTGGGTATTGGATACTGGATGTGGTTCTCACATTTGTTGTAATGTGCAGGGACTTAAGAATAGAAGATCACTGGGATCAGGAGAAGTGGACTTGCGGGTCGGGAATGGAGCAAGGGTTGCAGCCATTGAGATCGGCGAGTACCAGCTTAAGATGCCTAGTGGATTAGTTTTGTTACTGGAACAATGTTATTTTGTACCTGCAATGTGCAGGAATATTATTTCTGTTTCAGTTTTGGATACTTCTGGATATGTATTTACTATTGGTAATGGTAATATGGTTATATCTAGAGAAGGCATATTTTATGGAAATGCTCTATTAAATAATGGCCTTTATATCCTGAATTTAAATGAAACTAATCAAGTCTATAACATAAATACTAAAAGGATTAAACCAAATGAACTTAATCCTGTGTCCCTTTGGCATTGTCGTTTAGGCCATATAAACGAGAAACGCATAGCTAGACTCCACAAAGCTGGAATTCTAGGATCTTTTGACTTGGAGTCACTTGATATTTGTGAATCTTGTTTACGGGGTAAAATGACTAAAGCGCCTTTTAGCAAGAAAGCTGAAAGGGCTACTGGCTTATTAGACCTAATACATTCGGATGTATGTGGACCTATGAGCACTGCTGCCAGGGGTGGGTTTCTATACTTCGTCACCTTTACAGACGATTTCAGCAGATATGGCTATGTCTATCTGATGAAACACAAGTCTGAAACACTTGATCGGTTCAAGGAATTTAGGAATGAAGTACAGACCCAATTAGGCCGAAATATTAAAGCCCTTCGGTCGGACCGAGGTGGCGAGTATATGAGCCTAGAGTTTGATTCATACTTGAGAGAGCATGGAATAGTTCCACAGCTAACTCCTCCAGGAACACCACAATGGAATGGGGTGTCCGAACGGAGGAATAGGACCCTGTTAGACATGGTCCGCTCAATGATGAGTCATGCCTCTCTCCCAACAAGTTTTTGGGGATATGCTATTGAGACAGCAGCTCTCATTTTGAATAGTACTCCGACTAAGGCTGTGGAAAAGACCCCATTTGAGATATGGACAGGCAAGGTGCCCAATGTGTCTTTCCTACGGATTTGGGGTTGTTATGCCCATGTCAAGAAATTGACTGGGGGCAAACTAGAACCCAAAACCGACAAATGCCTGTTTGTGGGCTACCCTAGGGAAACCAAAGGGTATTACTTCTACAACCCCGCCGAGAATAAGGTGTCCGTGGCACGGAAAGGGGTCTTTCTTGAAAATGAGTTCATTTCCAAGAAAGATAGTGGGAGTAATGTTGAACTCAGGGAAGGTCAAAGCTCAGAAACTCCTGAAAAGGATAACTCGGAGACCAGGGTGGAGCTTCCACAGGAGGAAGCACCGACCCAGGTCACACAAGGACCTAGAAGGTCTGGTAGGGATCGTCGGGAACCTGAGAGATATGGGTTTCTTGTTACCGATGATAACACTCTTTTTGTCTTCAACGAAGAAGAGCCGAAAACCTACCAGGAGGCTATAGCTAGCCCACTGTCCGCAAATTGGCAAAAGGCCATGGAGGCGGAAATGCAATCTATATACGATAATCAGGTTTGGAATCTGGTTGATCCACCTCCGGGTGCTAAGGTAATAGGTTGCAAGTGGTGCTACAAGCTTAAGCCAGATAACACCTTCAAGGGGCGGCTAGTAGCGAAAGGTTTCAGGCAAGTCCATGGAATCGACTATGATGAAACTTTCTCACCAGTCGCTATGCTCAAATCCATAAGGATCCTGCTAGCCATAGCCACATGGTACGACTATGAGATCTGGCAGATGGATGTCAAAACTGCTTTTCTTAATGGAAAGCTACTCGAGGATGTGTATATGACACAGCCTGAGGGTTTTGTCGATCCACAGAATCCTGAAATGGTATGCAAGCTTCAAAGATCCATTTATGGATTAAAGCAAGCATCCCGAAGTTGGAATCTTCGATTCAATGAGGCTATAAAGGAATATGGCTTCATACAGAATCAAGATGAGCCTTGTGTGTACAAAAGGATTAGTGGGAGTATCGTAACATTCCTGGTTTTATATGTGGATGACATCCTTCTAATTGGAAGCGACATACCAACACTGCTTGGGGTAAAGCAGTGGTTGTGTAAGTGCTTCGCAATGAAGGACTTGGGCGAAGCCGAAACGATCCTAGGGATCAGGATCCAAAGGGATAGACCTAATCGGCTTCTAGGCCTGAGTCAGACTAAGTACATAGACAAGGTTCTGAAAAGATTCAGCATGGACCAGGCTAAGAAAGGATTCTTACCAATGGGTCACGGGCTGAAACTTAGTAAGAAGAACTGTCCTCAAATAAAATAGGACAGGGAGAAGATGAGTGAGATCCCATATGCTTCTGCTATTGGATCAATCATATACTCTATGCTATGTACAAGACCTGATGTCGCCTTTGCACTAAGTATGACAAGCCGGTACCAGCAAGATCCTGGGGAGGATCACTGGAAAGCTGTCAAAGCAATCCTAAAGTACCTTAACCGGACAAAGGATAGCTTTTTAGTGTATGGTGGTCAGGAAGAGCTGTCAGTTACTGGGTACACTGATGCAAGCTTCCAGACCGACCAGGATGAATATAAGTCGCAGTCAGGGTACATATTCATGCTTAATGGTGGTGCTATTAGTTGGAGAAGCTCCAAGCAACCGACCATTGCAGATTCTATCACGGAAGCTGAGTACATTGCAGCGTGTGATACAGCTAAGGAAGCTGTGTGGATAAAGCAGTTTATCATGGAACTGGGGGTAGTATCATCTATCCAGGAACCGGTTGATATCTTCTGTGACAACAATGGGGCTATTGCACAAGCTAAGGAGCCCCGGTCACATAGGAACTCAAAGCACGTACTCAGGAAGTTTCACCTCATCCGAGAAATTGTTGAGAGGGGTGACATTTCATTACGCAGAGTGGACACCGAGGAGAATGTCGCAGATCCTTTGACCAAGGTGCTGGCTCACTCCAAGCACGAGGGTCATATCAGATCTATAGGGATTAGGCCCATGCCTGGTTGGTACTAGTGCAAGTGGGAGATTGTTGGAAATGCCCTAGTCCCGAGGCATTAGTCCTTGTCTTTGTATCATACATTTGTACATTAATATGAACTTCATGTATTATACAAGTTGTGTTAAGAAATAAAGGCATCAGTCTATTTACTATATGTCTTGTGCAATATTTTAAATAGAGTATCCCATGGACATATCCATATCCATGTTGTCAAGTGTGAGGCACTTGGCAGTAAGACTATGGATAGGGAAAACGATATGGCCATAAAGTCATCCGTAGTCTGTTCCAATCATGGGAATGAATGGAACTAAAGACTATCATTAGCCTGGTTGTATGGCGGTGTCTTACCGGTCATAGAACATGGAATGTCAACCAGGTGAATGGGTACATGCAAAAAGGGGCATGGTACTGGATTGATCCACTTAACGGGAATCTACATGGTATAGTAGCACAAATGATTCTCGTGTAGTACTTGCATAAGTCCTTTGACCGGACCATATGATGGTGCTGCATGTGAAGTGGCACACTTTGGTGTACGCCTAACGGGCCTGTAAAAGGGTGCCAAGTATGGGTACGTTCGGGTGTGTCAGTGAGCATGGCAGTACTATGGATATGCAGAAGGGAATGTCACTCAGTGCTTTACTGAGACGATATCACCGGCCTCTTGATGAATGTTACTGATAAGAGTGTGGCCACACCCAAACAAGATGAGATCTTGTTTGTGAGTATCAGTTCATTTGGGATTAATGTCCGAACACATATAGAGGGTGATCAACCATGCCTCTGTGTTTGACACCGATATCAGTGACATGGGACATACAAGTTCAACTACAGGGTTACGGTGACAGTTTGACTGCTATCTCCGTCTTAATTGGGGGCTACAGTGGCTTGCTAGAGCCCGCCTGTAGTCTGTGGGCTTGGCCCACTGCCAACATAAAAACGGGCCCATTGGATCGTACACATTGAACGTCTGGACTTTAACTAGTCGGATTAAGTGTGTACTTGGAGTATACACGTTTGAAGAGAGAGAGATTTATTAATTATATTCTAGGTCAATTAGATTGATCAAAAGAATATAATTAATATTTATTTTTGGCATTCTCTTAATTAATTCAATGAATTAATTTATGAGATTATTTCCTAGGTGGAAATATTTATACATGTATAGGTTTACATGTATCTCATCTTATATGTGTCTAATTTAATTCCTTGATGCATTTGATGTGTCAAATTAATTGTAATTTAGAGGTATGTAACATGTTATATGGTACAATATGCTTACATACATGTTGAATTACAATGATATTTGAAATCAAATAGAAACCAAAGAATTAAAGTGCACTTGGGCTTGAAATGGTAAGCCCACTTCTTCATCATATGTTGGACGAAATCCATGGTGGGTTTAAGGCAAGAATGATGAATTTTTAAGATGAGAAGAATGAGTCATGGTGGGACAAAAGGTGATGATTAAATGGGTGAGTCATGGTGGACTTTGGTTAGTAAAGTTGGACTTTACCAACTTGGATATTTGTTGGTCATTATGAGTTGGTCATTATGACTAAAGACAAGTGTCTTCCCCATCTCCTTTCCACCTCTTGGCCGAATCCTTATGTCTTTGGACAAGGGAGATGACTCATTCTTTAGCCAAAATGTAATGAGTGAAAGTGGTGAGTCATTGTTGACTTTGTGGTGAGTCATTGTTGACTTTGCTTTATTGGATATTTTTTGCCTCTTGGTGAGAGATATAAGACTAATATGATTCAACCATTTCACTCTAACCAAGTTCTCTTGGCTGCCCTCTCTTCCTCTCTTCTTGAATTTTTCGAGTCGCTAGCACGGGTTTCAGTCCGAGAGCCGTTCGTGTACGCATCGGTGGAGGAAATCTATACTTGATTTCTGCAGTCTTCTTCTCTATCTTTAGAGATATCTTGGTAAGACTTTTATACTCCTCCTTTGTGTTTTGTTTTTGATTTTCACTACTTAAGCTCCCGGGACCCGGATTCGAGGAAATCGACGCGTGTTTCCGCACTTTGTCGGTCGGTTTCCCGTGATGAATCCCAGCAGTTCACCGATCCACCCAATCATACCCCTATTTAGCATCCTTTTACAGACCTGTTAGGTGTATGTCAAAGTGAACCGGATTCCATATTGATATTATAATGAAATTTGGTCTGAGGACAAAAGAGACCTACTCAAGAAAGACCTATGACGCAACAACCATGTGGCTTTCTTGTGCGGATCGAGCCAGTCCCATGTCAACGACATGTTCCTATATCCATGACTTACTATACAAGTACTATGGCTAGTTAAGAACTACCATACAGTCATCGAATATACAAGTCTGTGGTTCTATTCGTTCCCATGATTAGAACAGAACTGGGATAGGTTTTATGATTATCAATCAATGGATACTCTACTCATATTATAACATAAGATATAAATGAAATAGATTAATTACCTTTATTAATGTGACACAAATAATGTATTCATACAATGAGTCTTAATGTATAATACAAAATACAAGAATCCAATGCCTTAAGAACTAGGGCACACCAACAATCTCCCACTTGCACTAGTTCCAAGTGGGCATTGCCCTAATTCCTATAGATCTGGTATGACCGTCATGCTGTGTCTGCAGTAGCGCTTTGGTCAATGGATTAGCGACATTATTCTTGGTGTCAACCCTCTGCAATGATATGTCACCTCTATTCACGATCTCCCGAATAAGGTGAAACTTTCTGAGCACATGTTTGGATCTCTTGTGTGACCGGGGCTCCTTAGCTTGTGCAATGGCCCCGTTGTTGTCACAAAAATATCAACTAGGTCTAGGATAGTGGGTATTACTCCTAACTCATTTATGAATTTCTTGAACCAAACGGCTTCCTTTGAGCTTCGCACGCCGCTATGTACTCAGCTTCCATTGTAGAGTCAGCAATGGTGGCCTGCTTTGAGGACCTCCAACTAATGGCATCGCCATTCAGGAGCAAAACATAACCAGACTGTGACTGGTTCTCATCTTCATCGGTCTCAAAGCTTGCATCAGTGTAACCTGACACCACCAGCTCATCTTGACCTCCATACACTAAGCAAGCATCCTTAGTCCGCTTAAGGTACTTTAAGATTGCCTTGGCTGCCTTCTAGTGTTCCTCACCGGGGTTCGACTGGTACCAGCTAGTCATACTTAGTGCAAACACGACATCAGGCCTTGTACATAACATGGAGTACCTGATAGATCCAACAGCAGATGCATAAGGGATCTTTTATATGTTCTCCCGGCCCTTCTTTGTTTTAGGACCATCTTTCTTACTCAGCTTCAACCCATGGCGCATAGGCAAGAATCCTTTCTTTGCCTTGTCCATGCTGAATCTTTTCAAAACATTGTCAATGTACGTGACCTGACTTAGGCCTAGAAGCTGATTGGATCTATCTCTGTAGATCCTGATCCCTAAGATCGTCTCAGCTTTGCCTAAGTCCTTTATTGCGAAGCACCAACTCAACCACTGCTTAACCCCTTTCAGTGTTGGTATGTCACCTCCAATGATAAGGATGTCGTCAACATACAGCACTAGGATGGTGGAAACGCTCCCACTAACCATCTTATACACACAGGGCCTTTAACTTGAAACACCACTTGCAACCTATCACCTTAGCACTCGGATGTGGATCCACCAAGTTCCATACTTGGTTATCGTGCATAGATTGCATCTTAGCCTCCATGGCTTTGCGCCATCGATCTGAGTGTGGGCTTTCAATAGGCTCCTCATAGGTCTTGGGCTCCTCTTGGTCAACGACCATAAGGTCCCCATCATCAGTCACGAGAAAGTCGTACCTCTCTCGTTGATGACGTGTCCTACTAGACCTTCTAAGGTCCTGTGCAGCCGGTTCTAGTTCCTTAATTTCTTGAGTAGTTAGATCGGTTCCTAAAACATCCTCAGCAGTAGCTGCAGGAGTTTGTGAGTTGAACTTTTGAAAGTTCAACATCACTCCCATTGTCTCTTTTGGAAAGGAATTCCTTCTCTAAGAAGACTGTATTTCTGGCTATGAAAACTTTGTTTTCGGCCAGATCGTATAAGTAATAACCCTTAGTTTCCTTAGGGTAACCCACAAACTAGCACTTGACAGATTTGGACTCGAGTTTGCCACTTGTCAATTTCTTAACATGTGCATCACGGCCCCAAATCTTCAAGAAGGAAACATTGGGCTTTCGACCCTTCCATAGTTCATATGGTGTTCCCTCAACTGCCTTGCTTGGTGTATTATTAAGAATGTAAGTAGCTATTTCTAAAGCATATCCCCAAAAGGAGATAGGGAGTGTAGCATGACTCATTATCGAGCGGACCATGTCAAGCAAGGTCCTATTCCTCTCTAAAAAACGAGTCAAACTCTTGGCTCAAATATTCACTCCCTCGGTCAGACCGAAGTGCTTTTATTTTCTTGCCAGGTTGGTTTCTACTTCATTCTTAAAGTCCTTGAACCTTTGGAGAGTCTCAGACTTATGCTTCATTAGATACACGTAACTGTATCTACTGAAGTCATCCATGAAGGTGACGAAGTACAGAAAACCAAATCTAGCACTAGTGCTCATTGGGCCACATACATCGGATGCATTAGCTCCAATAGCTCTGAGGCCCTTTCAGCAGTCTTGCTAAAAGGTGCCTTTGTCATCTTGCCTCTCAAACAAGATTCGCATGTGTCATAAGATTGGATGTCGAATGACCCTAGCACTCCACTAGAGTGAAGCCTAGCTATGCGCTTCTCATTTATACGGCCAAGTCGACAATGCCAGATGTAAGTAGGATTAATTTCATTTTGTTTAATCCTTTTAGTATTTATGTTATAGATTGAACTTTCACGTTTTAGATCAAGGCTATATAAGCCATTTTCAAGAAATGCTGTTCCATAAATAATATTGCCACATTGCATAGAAATTATACCATGTCCAATATTAAATACGAAACCAGAAATATCCAACAAAGAAACAGAATTAATATTCCTGTGCATCGCAGGTACAAACTAACAGTTTCTTAGTTCCAAAACAAGTCCACTAGGCATCTCCAAGAAATAATCTCCGATCTCCATGGCCTGAACCCGAGCACCATTTCTGACTCAAAGATCTACTTCTCCAGATCCTAATAATCTCCTATTTCTTAGACCCTGCACATTTGAACAAATGTGAGATCCACATCCAGTGTCTAAGACCCAAGATGTAGAAATAGCCAGATTAATCTCAACAACATAAATACCCGAGGTAACAGTTTTGCCCTTCAGTTGCTCCCTTAGCTTTCGACATGAGCTCTTCCAGTGCCCCTTCTCATGACACTCATTACAGACATCGTAAGGAGAAGAAACACTTGCTTTAGGTTGGGCCACCACCTTTTTGCCCTTAGCCTTGCCCTTTTGGGCCTTAGCCTTGGCATTAGATTTGGCCTTTCCCTTAGCAATGGGTGTATTGCCCTTATTCACCAGCAATACTTTAGGAGTCTTCTTAATAGACTGCTCAGCAAGCTTGAGCATGCCATGCTGCTCAACAACCGATTTATCCAACCCTTGCATATGATAGTTCATGATAAACTGGTTGTAAGACTCTGGAAGTGACCCAAGAATAATGTCTGCTACAAAGTCCTGTGAACTGGTGAGCCGTGGCAGGCAAGTGTATCAATATACCCCTTCAACTTTAGCACACGAGTTCTAACAGAAGTCCCAGCTGCCATCACGGTCGTGCAAAGTGCCTTAGTTGTAAGGTAACGTTCTTGATGAGCCTGATCTTGGAACATCTTTTTAAGTTGATCCATCATCTCATAAGCATGCTCGTCCATAAACTGCTTCTAAAGATCAGAAGCCATGGTACCCAGGATAAGGCACAAGACATCTCGGTCATCCCTCACATGCCGATTGTACTGCTCCACCATCGCCGTGGTGATGCCTCGACCTACGGGAGGGCTAGCTGGTAAAGGAGCATTCAGTACATACTCCTTGGACTCTTGTCTAAGAAATATTTGTAACTTCCTAGCCCAGTCCAGGAAGTTAGTCCCCGAAAGCTTCTCCTTCTCCAAGATTAAATTACAATCGATAATAATTTAGGGCCCATAGAACTCAACATCACATTTCAAACAAAGTACCTATCGTGCACATACATACCAATATGATGCATGATTATGGCATTCCGAATTAAATATAAATGTTAAGCCGAGTTACTTAGGGTGAAATCGCCAATTTTAACAAATGTGACTAAGGCCCATAAAGGCCCAATGGATAACATCCATAAATGCAAAATTAATAATTTTGCTCCCACTTGAATTTGGGTTGTCACAAATTTAAAATTTGACTCTCCCAAATTTAACCGGTGTCACGGTTTATTGGGCCAATTTCACAAGGTCCATATTCAATTCAATATGCAAACAATTAAATAAATATGCATGCCAACAAAATAAACAATTTAAATACAAATTAATTAAAAAATTTTAATGTAATTTGCATTAGGGTCCGGGATAAAAAATACCCGCAAAATCCAAAACCGGACCCAAAACCTGCACGCGGCGCTGTGTCCCGGCAAAATTGCGATTCCATCTTTTGCCCAAATCTTTTTTTTTTTAAATTAAATCATAAACAAAAAATATGTTTCTAGCCAAAATATATAATTAATATAGAAAAGAAATTTTAGATGGAAAACAATTGGGGAAAAAATAATCAAAAACCCCAATCCAAAAATTCTAGGGTTCAACAAAACCAATTGAACAAAAACCCTAAAATCACAAACTTGAAACCCATTCTTTCTTCAAGAACGCTTTCAAGAAGTAATTCCAATCAATCTAATGGACAAAACCTAGGCTCTGATACCACTGTTGGGATTCGTCAATGGAAAAATAACGTGGCGCAGCGGAAAATACATCATTTAAAATTTCCTAGAATCCACTTATCGTGTCCAATTACCATTGATTAGAATAAAACCAAATTGAATCAAGAGAGATTAACTCATCAGATTCGTCTCTTCTAGAGACTGCTGCAGAATCATTTCTTGAAACTGCGATCTCCAAAGTCCAATGCACTACCAACTATTGAGCGGGAACCGGTGCTAGCCGAAGACGCGAAGGAATGGAGGATTAATGCTTGGATTTTCGGCTATTTGGGGCTGCTCTTGGTGGCTGAAAATTTCCAGCAATAATTAGGGTTGAATTAGGGTTTTATTCCTTAAGTGTGCCCTTATATAGACATTTTGTCTAATTGGGTTTTAATTAGGTTAATTAAACCCAAGCCCACTAGGATAATAATTACATAAATAAACTTTAATTAAAAAGTATATATTATGTAATATAATTCCATTTGGCTAAATTTAATTACCCCTAAATAAAATTAAATCACACTTAAGTAAATACAATACATGTATTTAATTTTCCTACTTAGGAAAATTATTTAATTAATTGTTTACTTTATGTAATTCAATTAATTGATAAATTAATTAATTACATTATGTAAACTTATTAATTAAATTAAATTCAACCCAATGTTAATTAATTACCTTGACACCGAATGTCAACTAATTAATTAATACATTCATTCCAATGTACATTACATGTACAATTTCTATAAGTTTCGGCTCAGTTAATCTATGTGCACGATCCTATGGGTCAGTCTTTATGTTGGCAGTAGTCCCAAGGCCCACGAACTGTAAGTGGGTTCTAGCAAACCATTACAGCCCCCAATTAAGACAGAGATGCAGCAGTCTTTCGAAGACACTCACCCGGTAGGAATCTCATAGTGTCCTTTGCCTAACGATATCGATATGAATAAACAAGAGGCATGGTGTCAGTCATCCTCTTCTGTTGTTTATTATATTTCTTGATCTTGAGTTTACTGATTAATCAAATAAGCACAAAATTACTTAGGTATGGCCATACACTTATCAGTCCCACTCATCAAGTGGCCAATGATATCATCTCGATGTTACCTGAGTGGCAATTCCATCACTTCATCATCAATATCAATATGTTCACCGATCCACCCAATCATACCCGTATTTAGCATCCTTTTACAGATCTGTTAGGCATATGTCAAAGTGAACCGGATTGCATATTGATATTATAATGAAATCTGATCTGAGGACAAAAGAGACCTACTCAAGAAAGACCTATCACGCGACAACCATGTGGCTTTCTTGTGCGCATCGATCTAGTCCCATGTCAACGACATGTACCTTTATTCATGACTGACTATACAAGTACTATGGCTAGTTAAGAACTACCATACAGTCAACGAATATACATGTCTGTGGTTCTATTCGTTCCCACGATTAGAACAGACCTGGGATAGGTTTTATGATTATCAATTAATGGATACTCTACTCATATTATAGCAAAAGATATAAATGAAATAGATTAATTACCTTTATTAATGTGACACAAATAATGTATTCATACAATGAGTCTTAATGTATAATGCGAAATACAAGAATCCAATGCCTTAAGAACTAGGGCACACCAACACTGAGGCCATTTGAAAAACCTGCCGAGGTGGATAAAGATAATTTCTGCACGTACTATGTTATGACTGCCACAGAACCAATAATTGGTATAAACTGAGGGATGCTATTCAAAAGTTAATTGATGGAGGGAAATTGCAGGAACCCCCTAAACCCAGCACAAAAACCAACCCATTGCTGGCGTTCGAGAAGCAGGTTAACATGGTACACTCGGGATTGCCAGCTAATTTCATTTTTGCTCAAGTCCTTCAGGCAAATCCTGATATCCAGTCTGTAGCAGTTGGCGAAGCTGATGTAAAGTCATAATTTGAGGCACAGACAATATAAAAAGAAATCAAGCCGATAAGCTTGAATGACCTTGACTCGGAAGACGAATATGAAGTGTTTGGTAGGGATGAGATAGTTAAGCCTCCAGCTATCGAAAAGCTGAAAGTTCAAGAAGTTTAGAATATGAACCGAAGTGGTAGGATTTATCAACCAGGGCCCAGCCAAAGGATAAGGCTCCGATGACTAGATCGGGCAGTACATTAACACAGGAGAGAGTTGAGGAAGAAGACCTGGTTATCTCTCAGTTGAAGAAGCCCCCTACATAAGCTAGTTTCTGGCATCTGCTTTTGACCGCTAAAGAGCACAGGGCTGCTTTAGTGAGGAAGTTGTCAGAAATCGAGGTCTCCCCCATTGCATCACCGGAGGTCATGTGTTGTTTGTTAGATAAGATCCATTCTCGGTCTCTTGACATTATTTTTTCTAAAAAAGACCTGCCTAGTGAGGGAAAAGCCCACAATAAGGCCCTCTACATCAGAGCCCATGTGATAGACAAAATAATGCCATGTGTGATGGTGGACGACGGGTCGGCACTGAACATATGTCCATTGAAAATGCTACCATGTTTGGGTCTGAATGAAGATGCTTTGAAGAAGCCCTCCACGGTGATTCAAGCATATGATGACTCCAAAAGAACTATAATTAGGACTTTTGAGACTGAAGTGGGGGTTGGGCCAGTCAAGTCAATGGTCGTTTTCACTGTGATAGACATACCGGTCACTTTCTCCCTACTATTGGGAAGACCATGGTTCCACCCATTAGGAGGTGTCCCTTCTACCTTGCATCAGAAAATAAAGTTCCCGATAAATGGGAGATTGTGATTGTTGAGGTGGATGCCCAGTCTATGATTGCTGCTGTAAAAGAAGGGGTTTTACCATTTAGCGGGTTTCAAATCACCATGGTCAGGGAAGAGGAAACCACAGATGCTCTAATGGTCATTTATGAAAACTATATGCCGAAGTGGCTGTCCAGATATTTGCACAAGCAGAATTTTGTTCCAGGCATGGGACTTGGAATCAACCTACAAGGGGTGCCTGAGTTTAACATTGACTCGAGAAAGCTAATGAAGTTTGGTTAGGGTATACAGAGGAAGCATCTGATCAGAAGAACCTGAGAAGGGGCAAGAATGGCAAGCTTATGATGAAACCATTCCTGAAGGTAGGAGAAGGGCTATACGATGGCCAGGCTGAACCAGTAAGGGTTGGGAACATTGAATACCCCAGCTTTGATATATTTTCTGACGTCGTAGACTTTGAGAAGAGCCTGGAAGAACCAATAGCCCCCGTGGTGGTGGAAGAGGTAACCGCTAAGTCTGTTGTTCTACAAAGTGAGCCACCCGAAGTGATAGCAAAAGCAGTGGAAGTGGCCAAAGAGAAAAATGAAGAGAGAGTTTGCAATGAAACTGTCGAAGTAATCTTAGGTGCGCTGACTACCGCTTTGAGCAAGGCATTCAGGAAGTCTAAAGAAGGGTTCGGTGAGGATCTGATGGCCAAGGTAAACATGGATTCTGTAGTTGCTGAGATAGCCAAGATCATGGAAAAGGCTAAGGCACAGATGGCTGAATGTGAGGAGACCACTGCTAATGCTGAGAAAGAAGTCAAAGCAGTTGTAGATCAAGATGATGCTCGGAAAGTGAAAGTGGAAGCTGAAGCAGTGCAAGGCCTCCACCTGTAGAGGATGAAAATGATTTTGTTGTATCCATTTCTTCCATTTTCAATGTGAATGATGTACTTTATAACAAGTTTAATGCAATGAAATCCCAGTTTGCTTACTTGTGTGATGTTTATCTTGATAATTCTGTGCATGCATTTGAATCACCATCAAGCATATTTAGCACTCATGACACTGCATTGCATGAAATCAACATAAGTATAGATGAAAACCCCAAAATGGTATTCATTTCATATGAGCTAAAACCCTAGGAAGAGAGAGAATTTACAAGTATTGCAAAAACATGTTAAAGCTTTCGTATGGTCGTACAAAGACATGTCGGGTGTAGACATGGAGATAGCAGTGCATAAGATCCCAACATACCCTAAGTTCAAGCCAGTGAAGCAAAAACTGAGAAGGTTGAGGCCAGAGTGGGCTACATTGGTGAAAGAAGAAGTGGTTAAGCATATAGATGCCAAATTCCTTGGAGTGATGGAGTATACAGAATGGCTAGCCAATATTGTCCCAGTACCTAAAAAGGATGGAAGGGTTAGAGTATGTGTCGACTACAGGGATCTAAATAAGGCATGCCCAAAGGATAATTTTCCACTGCCTCATATCGATGTCCTGGTAGATAGTGTAGCTAAGGCAGTGATGTATTCCTTCATGGATGGATTTTCAGGTTACAACCGGATCCTGATGGATGTAATTGATAAAGTGAAGACATCATTCATTACAGAGTGGGGTACTTTCTGCTACAGAGTAATGCCCTTCTGGATGACTATGCAAGCTGATTGTATAAGAAAAGTAAGAAGATGTCATGAATGTCAGATCTATGCTGACATCAGTCATCTTCCACCACTTGAATTGCAGAATCTGGCATCCCCTTGGCCGTTTTTATCTTGGGGAATAGATATGACTGGTGAAATTCATCCTACAGCATCTAATGGGCACTGATTCATAGTTGTGACAGTTGACTAATTTTCAAAATGGGTGGAGGTGGAATACTACGACAGTGTAACAGATAAGCAGATGGCTAAGTTCATCCAGAAGAACATCTTTGCTCGATACGGGGTTCCCCATCATATAGTGACTGACAACGAAGTGCAATTCCAAAGGGCAACAGCTGAGCTGCTTGCAGAACATGGCATTAAGCACCATAAGTCTTCTCCATATAGGCCCCAAGCTAATGGTGTAGTGGAAGCAGCCAATAAGGTAGTAAAGAAGATCTTATCGAAAATGGTAACCACCTACAGATATTGGGCTGACAAGCTACCATATGCTCTTTGGGGATACAGAACCATTATCAAAACGCCAACAGGGGGAACTCCTTATGCCTTGGTGTATGGTATGGAAGCAGTATTACTAGTAGAAAATAGAGCTCAAGTCACTCAGAGTCGCCTTGGAAGCTTAGTTACCAGAGATTGAATGGGCTCAAGCTAGATCCGAGTAGTTGGCGGTGCTGGATGAAAAGCGGCTGAAGGCACTGGATCATCTGCAGATGTAACAATGCAGAATGGCTAGAGCATATAATCGGAATGTGAAATGCCCTAGGTGACAGCTGAAAGCAGGAGATTTGGTTCTGAAGCAACTAAGGCCCTCCAATGTCGATGTCCAGGGGAAGTTCAGACCCAACTGGGAAGGACCCTATGTTGTGAAGAAAGTGCTATCAAAAGGTGGCGTCAACATTATAGACATGGATGGAAATGAGTTCACCAACCCTGTCAATCAAGACCGCTTAAAGCTTTATCATGTTTAAAAAAAAAAAACAGAGTCTGCTAGGCTGAAAACTCAAAAGAGCAGCCTAGGCAAAAGTTAAGTCACGAGAGAAAATGATCAGTCGGAAAATCTGAAAGGGACGACTGGTGACGGATTCTGGCTCTGTGTGAAGAATATACCATTTTGGTAACCAACCTTTTCAAATGTACTCATTTTGATTTTATCAATAAAGTGAAATGTTTGTTTAAATATATTTATATGGTTATGCCAAATGCATAAACAAAGTTATCTTGCTCAAACATCCACTTAAGGAAAGCGCTTTGCGTTTAACTGGTTAAACATATCACGTTATTTAACAATGGAAATGTACTAAATACATACAATTTGAAATCTTTTATCATCCTCCAAATCTAATTCATCTTTCCAAAGAGCAATAGTGGTTGTCCAAGAACTTGATTGTTGAAGGAATCAAGCCTGCTTCTAACAAGAAATTGAACCCCAATGCTACTCCATATAGCACTTTTCTACATCATATCATAACCAGAAGGATGCCGGGACAAGTAATCACGATGCCATTTCAATCGATCTCTATTTCAAAAAAAAAAAAATGCTCGCTGGCGTGAAAACCGAAAAGGCACCTCAGGCAAAAGTTAAAAAAGCTCGCTGGGTTGAAAATCGAAAAGGCACCTTAGGCAAAAGTTAAAAAAGCTCACTGGGGTGAAAACCAAAAAGGCACCTTAGGCAAAAGTTAGATCAGCTCGCTAGGGTGAAAACTGAAAAGGCACCTCAGGCAAAAGTTAGAGCAGCTCGTTGGGGTGAAAACCGAAAAGGCACCTCAAGCAAAAGTTAGAGCAGCTCACTGGGCTGAAAACCCACATTGGGCAACCCAGGCAAAATTTAGAGCATTTCCAGATTCAGAAATCACAGGAACAAAGGGCAAAGTCTCTCCATCATCTCCCCAGTAAGATTCTCCACATAAGTCCCTAGCAGAACATTTACAAAGGACACTATGATCCTTTTCTCCAGCATTGTCATGCTTCCCCAACAATCATCTCATTTCCTCAATAGCCCTCATATATCTTCAACAAGGAGAGGCTTTGTGCAAAGAGCATCTTCCACCAGCCAGGGGCAAAACATACCTTCCCCAGCAGAAAGGAGGAACATCAATTTTAAACAAGCAACGAGAAATGTGTCATTTAGGATCCATGTGCATAGGCATCATCATGCGTATATTTTATTTGTGTGCCATTTACATCTCGCGTGTGACATTTCCACGAAGCATACACCACATCATTTCGTATGTCACACATTTTAACCATCTTTTCTTGCAGCCACTTGCATTTTCGTGTGACATACACATCCACATCATTTCACCTCACCTAGTAAAGGATGATTCCAAGCGTGCCCTCCACGATCATTTCATTCCATAACATATCGGGTACCCCAAAACTATTCGTATTTTGCCAGTGCACCGGATTACATGCGGCCATTTCACAAATACCATGTCATTCAATATAGACCACAATGGTCCTAGATTTTTTGTCATTTGATAGTTCACATGATGTCATCACATGGCAACATACGCATTCATCCTAGGTGTCCTGGTGATGCCGAAGTCCTGCTTGCGCATTATGGTTCATATCGAACCATTTCATAACATTGTGAAATTATTCAAGGTGCTCCCCGAATACCAGATTAGTACACATATAGGGGCATTTCATAACATTATCAAATCATGCAAGGTGTTCCACGAACGCCGAACCTCTGTTCGTGTCTCGAGTTACACATGACTTTCCTGTAACATCATTTCATATCACTTGCCTCAAAAGCATCAAAATTCTATTCATGGGGCTGTCCCCATGTGACCATTTCACTTCATGTCATCGAACTACAAAGCGTCAAAACTTTGCCTGTGTGTCCATACACATGTGGCCATCTCACAACAATTCATTAGGTGCCCCAAAGGCGCCGAACCTCTATCCGTGTGACGGCTCACATGAGACATTTTTGTATCATTTCGCATGACATTGGGCACTCTTGGGACATCCCAAATAATGGAAATCAAACACACAAAGTTCATTCTCATGTCCATCTCCATTCACGAAGCATTATCCAAGCATCATTCTCCATGACATCGCATCATTCATTTACCATCCCTAATTCTCCACTTGTGATGTAGGACCATACACATGTGAGACTAGAAAAGGCTAAAGCACCGTAAAGACAGTTCAAAGAGTAAGCTGTATTAACCAGAGACAAGGTCTCAGGCTTTGAGGGCTGTTGGGGAGTGGAGAACAGTAGAGACAAGCAGTGAGTCTGATTCCGGAGAAGGAGTGGAGATGGCGAATCAAACACCAAGTCTTCCTGATGCCCTGAAGGATTTCCTGAGATCCCAGGATTTCTGTGACTTGCTGAAAGAAGAGATGCGGGCTATGGTAAGAGAAACTAGGGAAACCGGCACCAGTTGGCCTGGAAAGGAAAAGGTGGATGAATCCTCTCAGTACGGGGCTGATGTCTCAGCCAGTGTACAAAAGTTAGAAGAGATTGAGGTAGCCATGGAAAAGAAAATGATGGTGAAATACTCTGAGTTGGATGAAGTAGTCACCGAGCTAAAGAAAGGAGCCAACATCAGCCTGGGCTCCAAGGGAGGAGTAAATGTCGATGCAATGATCAACAAGGGCATTGAGACCTTCCCCATTGGGTTTCGAGTGCCTAAAGTCCCTTCCTACAAGGGGATTGGTTCACTGGAGGCCCATGTGAACCTCTATGCAAGAGTCATGTTGACGGCAGGTGCCATTAAGCAGCAATTGATCAACTTCTTCCCGACCACACTCGAGGGTGGTGCACTAAGCTGGTATAACTCTTTGTCTGAAGATGTATAGTCAGACTGGGAGGCCTTGTCAGCATCCTTTATCAAATACTATAGCTTCACCACCAAGATCCAAGTGAAGCTGTATGATCTGGAAAGGGTTAAGCAACAACAAAATGAATCCTTTGATGCTTACTACCAGAGGTGGGTGAACAAAATGATTCTGCTGAAGAACCGCCCCAATGAGGATGAACTAATTTAGAAATTAATTGACGGTAATAGGGACATCTTCCGAAATAGTATGAAATTCCACTCTTTCAGTGAACTTAGCGAAGCGTATAGCATGGCCATGAAAATTGAAAGGGATAAGGAGGAAAAGGCAGTAAGCTACAAGGGCAACAGAGGCTCCGGGTATAGTTCAGGGTATCGATCAACTACCATAACTGGGTCAAGCAGTGGGTCCGAGTCTAGTTCTACAAGTAATAGTGGACAGTTTTTGGAGACCAAGCTAGCAGGGGTAGCTGTTGTATCTCAGCAGTGGGGAAACCAAGGCAGAAATTTAGAAAGCTAAGGTATATATCCATGGGCTTTCTCCTTGGCTAAGATCTTTGCCAAGTGTAGGAATGGCGGTCTGTTAAGCTCCCTCAGGCCTTTTGAGAAGCCAGCGGAAGAAGTCAAGGATAATTTCTACACCTACCATGTCATGGTGGGACATAGGACCAACAACTGCTACAAGCTAAGGGATGCCATCCAGAGGTTGATCGATGAAGGGAAGTTACAGGAGCCTACCAAGCTGAGTACTAAGACTAATCCATTGCCAGCATTTGAAAGCCAGGTCAACATGGTACAGTCCAGACTTCCGGCCAATTTCATTTTTGCACAAGTCCTGCACACCATACAGTCTGTAGTGGCTAGTGAAATTGGGGCAAAGTCTAATTGCGAGAAGTTGATAGAGCAGAAGGAACTGAAACCTGTGAGTTTGGATGATCTGGATTCAGAAGATGAATATGAAGAATATGCTATAGTGAGACAGTTGTAAGCGCCGGAATTTTCTATACTTAAAAAAAAAATAAAAATCTATAGTCGTACGACTATTGTTACAGTCGTACGACTGTAATTTAAAAATTACAGTCGTACGACTGTAATGTCGGACAGACTGCAGGAACCCATACCTCTGCAGCAGAAAATGGAGGAGAGAGAGTTTGAACATTAATTGCTCCGGCTCTGTAGCAAGCAAGCAGGAAAAAGGGAGATAAAAAAGAGAAAAAGAAGGAGAAGGGGGGAGATTTTCTGGTAAAAGAAAACTTAGAGAGAGAAAGAGAAGAGAGAGAAAAGAAAACCACAAAAAAAAACTCACTTTTCTTCCTCTTTGATTTTCTTTAATGCTCGAAATTAAACCTAAAACTTGTTAGAAACCCCTAGGTTAACCAATTAACTACATAATCAAATCAAGAATTCGGACTAAAACAATCAGAATCCTTTGCAATTTGGATTTTTGGAGAAAAAGCTCCAACCTTCAATTCCAAAGGAAAAAGTGCGAATTTGTTGGGATCGGAGCGACGCCAGGGGTCAAAACGACTTGGAATAGCTTCTAAAAAGGTAGCCACTTCTTTTCCTTACACTTTTTCTCGCTTTCTGGGTGTTTGAAGTGAGTTTTGTGCTTTTTGCTGCATTTTTCATATTTCTGTTCCTGGAAATTAAGAACAGTCGTATGACTGTTCTTGGTTTTCATGAACAGTCATACGACTGTATATACAGTCGTACGACTGTTCTTAGTTTCCAGTCGTTTTTTCTTCAGTTTTTTGGTTAATAAGTATTTTTGGCGAAATTCTGATCTTGGACTGACTACAGTCGCATGACTGTAAACTACAGTCGTACGACTGTAGTCCCTGTTCCAGAATCAGAATTTCAACTTTTATATGTAAAAATCTCAAAAATTAGAAAATCCCAAAAATCATCAAAATGAATTTTGTTGTGTGCATCACGACCATAGATTCAATTTTCTAGTAAATTTGAATTTAGAACAATTCAACGACGGAGACCCATTTCTCCTGAAAACCGACCCACTTAAATATAGAAAAATGCATGTAAACCGGAAAAATTGTTTTCAAAAATGATTTTTTCCACAAAACCAAAAATACAGGGACGTTTCAAAATGTTTTCCAGGTCTAACCGGGCCGGCTAGCCGAGCCAACCCGGTTACCCCCTAAATGCATGCCCCCAATTCCTGATTTCCCATTCTGTCTATTTGAGTCCAACTTGTGGTGTGCAGTATATATTGTGCTAACCCTCTGTTTTGTAGGTTTTAATTTCTTTTTATTTTTTTATTTTTAATGTAATTTGATAGATTAAATCGTGTATCCTAGGCGATTGTATTTTTTTTTTTTAGATTTTCGTGTATTCTAGGCGATTCTATAAGTGAGGCGAGAGTTTTTATTTTTCCATTCGATTTGGTTGTAAGACCATTAATATTTATTTCTTTTCCTTATGTTTGTATTAAATGTTTTGTGTGAGCGCTGTATGCTTTTTATATTCAATAAAATGGACTTTAGATTTTGAAATACCATTTGAGAACATTGGCTATATTTATTTTAATTAGACACGAAATAAGGGACTTGTCCGGACCCGAATCTCTAGATAGTGTAGCGGCCGTTCGTCCCGTTCAGCTACATAAGAATTTCCCGGTTGAGCTGAGCCGGGTGGCGACTCCTACAATATTCATCGAGACTTAGGTCTCGGTTCTTTTACGTATTAATTCTATTTATTTTCCAAAACGCGGATTTCCATTATAAAAACCCCACGCGAGGGAGGGGCCCGCCCGAGATCAAGGCGCCCCATTCCAAAAGGGAGTCCCGCGTCCTGTCAAAAACGCGTAGTCCGCTCACAGTGGCGACTCCGCTGGGGAATTCTTCAAAAAGTTTTCTTAAAAACTTAAAAGAATATTGACAAGCCCTGAAAAGTGTCTAATTAAATAACGTGGATGATTCTCTTTTGGTATTTTATTTGCATTTTTAGTTAGCCATTTTTTGCATTAGATTCGGTATCCTTTTATAGCCCGGTGGATTGTTGAAGTGTCGCCTAAGTTCCTCCTGGTCTTAGGGGCACGAATACGAAACACCACTCATAGCCTCGTACGAACCCCTTCGCTAGGACCCTTGAGTGGGGAGAAGTGAGGAGTATATCTTGCTATGAGAGCCTTGATGTTATCCCGACTTTGACCGAACCCATATAGGCAGCTCTAGTTGGATTCCCTTAGGATACCAAAATAATTGTGTGAATAATAATAAATACGCGCCTTCATCACCCTCGGTTGGTGATTGAAGTGAATCCCGCCTAGGACTCGGTTAGAAATTTTCGAGACCGACCACGTTGGAGGAATAAGGTTGGAAGAATTCGTTTTGCTTGCTATGTGTTCTTCACTGTTTCGTGACACATCGCCGACGCATGCATAACATACCATAATCACCATTTTCCATACATATGACATACCATACACAAACATCTTTGTGTGATACTAACCCACATTTTTTATGCAGCCATTTTGCATTTTATTTCGTGTGTAAAACATTAATTCATTCGCTTGTCATCCATACTAACGATTTCTTTCTCAGCCATAACATTAAACTTGTGTGATTAGCATTTTATTTTTGACATAGCATACATAACATCATTATGTATGTCACGCATCCTAACCCACATTTTTATGCAGCCATTTGCATATTGTGTGACATATTCATCCACTACATTTCACTTAAATTAAATTAAGGGGCATTTCAAGGACACCTATCATGACCATCCCATCCCATTTCATAACATATCGGGTACCCAAAATTACCCGTGTTTTGCCAATGCACCGGATTGCATTCGGCCATTCCACCAATATCATTTCATTCAATAAAAGCCACAACGGCCTTAGGCCCATTTTCGTGTAATAATTTACACGATGCATCTCATGACATCATACCCATCCGTCATAAACATCATATAACATTGTGGTCCACATCCGACCACTTCATGACATTAATTCACCATTTAAGGTACTCCCCGAGTGCCCGATTAGTATACATATAGGCTCGTAACAATCACCAAATCATGAAAGGCGTTCCTCGAATGCCGAATCCTTGTCCGTGTTCCTGTTACACGTGACTTTCTCATAACATCATTCCATATCATATGCTCAAAAGCATCAAGACCTTGTCTGTGGGCCCGGCCCATGTGACCATTTCATACCATCTCATAGACCTATAAAGCGACAAAACTATGTCCGTGTGCCGGTATACATGCGACCATTTCATGAATTCATTAGGTGCCCCAAAGGCGCCGAAGTTCTGCCCACGTGACGTTTTTGCATAAACATTGGGTGTTCTTGGAATGCCTCGAGAAAAAAATATATATAATAAAAAGAAACCATTCATATCATCATTCCATACATAATTCCACTCCATGTATCTCAAGCATGTTCAATGTCTTAACTTTCATGTCATATCACTTCATTCATTCACGACCCTAATACCTCCCCCAAGCAGAATACACTGGAGCGACCTTGGACAAGATCCCAAGCTTCAAGGGCGGCTAGGAGACAGAGGGTGGTTGAGAGTGATAGTGATTCTGAGACTGGGGAAGGCGTGAATATGGCAGAGCAGACACCGAGTATGGCTGATGTTCTGAGAGATTTCTTCAGGTCACAGGATTTCCGTGACATGTTAAAGGAAGAGATGAGGGTGGTGGTTAGAGAGGCTGGTGAGACCGGTGGTAGTGGAGCCGGGAAGGAAAAAGAAGCTGAATCATCCCAACATGGTGGTGACACTTCCGCTAGTCTTGAAAAGCTACAGGAGATAGAGGCAGCTATGGAACAGAGGATGAAAGCCAAGTGTTCCGAATTAGACGAGGTCATGTCCCAGTTGAAGAAGGGGGTCGGGATCAGTGCTGAATCCAAGAAGGGGGTGAATGTTGACGCCATGATCAGTAGGGGCATCGAGACATTTCCTATCGGCTTCCAAGTGCCGAAAGTCCCCACTTACAAAGGAATGGGCTCGCCGGAGGCCCATGTGAATTTATATGCCCGAGTTATGCTGACAGCAGGCGCTACAAAGCAACAATTGATTAATCTGTTCCCCACCACATTGGAGGGAGGTGCTTTAGGATGGTATAACTCATTGTCAGAGGAGGAGCAGTCTGACTGGGAAGTATTGTCAGCAGCCTTCATCAAATACTATAGCTTCAACACCAAAATCCAGGTGAAGCTGTATGATTTGGAGAGGGTGAAACAGAAATTCAATGAGACCTTTGATGAATACTACCAGAGGTGGATGAACAAGATGATCCTCCTAAAGAACCGCCCTGATGAAGACGAGCTTATACAAAAGCTCATTGACGGCAGTAAAGACATTTTCAAGAACAACATGAAATTCCATTCCTTCAAGGAGCTTAGTGAGGTCTATAGCATGGCCATGAAGATAGAAAGGGATGACGAGGAGAAGCCAGCTGGTCAGAAAGGGGGAAGAAGTACAGGGTATAGTTCAGGGTATAGATCAACCACAGCGGTTGGGTCTGGCAGTGGGTCTGGTTCAGGTGTCAGTGGCAAGCAGGGGCAGTCATCAGAAGTGAAGCGGGTTGAGGTGGCTACTGTGAATCAGCAGCAAGGCAACCAGAATAGGGGTCCTGGAGGACAAGGCATAACACCCTGGACTCTTACTTTGGCAAAGATATTCGCCAAGTGTAGGAATGGTGGCTTATTACAGTCCTTGAGGCCATTTGAGTTCCCACCTGAAGCTGACAAGGATAACTTCTGCACTTATCATGTGGTGACAGGCCACCGGACCAATAACTGCTATAAGCTAAGGGATGCTATCCAGAAGCTTATCGACGAGGGAAAGCTGCAAGAACCACCTAAGCCTAGCAGTAAAACTAACCCACTACCGGCATTCGAGAAGCGGGTTAACATGGTTCAGTCGGGGTTACCGGCTAACTTCATATTTGCCCAAGTTCTGCAAGCGAACCCTACGATTCAGGCAGTGGCGGTAGGGGAACCCGGAGCGGAGCCTGAATGTGAGGAAAAGGAGGGGTGTAAGGAGATCAAGCCCGTAAGTCTGGATGACCTTGACTCCGAGGATGAGTACGAAGAATTTGACAGAAGAGAGGCTGTTAAACTCCCAGCTGTTGAGAAGCTGAAGATTTCAGAAGTGCAGCACGTGACCCGAAGTGGAAGGGTATATCAGCCGGCGGATCAGATGAAAGATAAAGCACCGATGAATAGGTCGGGCAGTACCTCGGCACCGGAAAGAGTCGAGAAAGAAGACTTGGTAATTTCCCAACTGAAGAAGACCCCTGCACAAGCTAGTTTGTGGCATCTGCTTATGACCTCCAAAGAGCATAGGGAGGCTTTAGTGAAGAAACTATCAGAAATTGAAGTCTCCCCTATAGCTTCACCAGAGGCTATGTGCTGCTTCCTAGACAAAGTCCATGTGGGAGCTCCTAATATTGTTTTCTCTGAGAAAGACCTACCAGCAGAAGGAAAGGCTCACAACAAGGCTCTTTACGTTAGGGCCAACATCATGGATAAGGTGATGCCGTGCGTCATGGTGGATGACGGCTCGGCTCTGAATATATGCCCGCTGAAAATGTTACCGTTTCTAGGCATGAATGAAGAAGTGTTGAAGAAGTCCTCAACAGTCATTCGGGCGTATGATGATTCTAAGAGAACAGTGGTAGGGACCTTCGAAACAGAAGTGGAGGTTGGGCCCATCAAGTCCATGGTTGTCTTCACAGTGATCGATATCCCGGTCACATTCTCCCTATTGCTTGGAAGGCCCTGGTTCCATCCTTTGGGAGGTGTTCCTTCCACATTGCATCAGAAGATTAAATTCTCTATGAATGACAGGATTGTGACTGTTGAGGCGGATGCCCAGTCGATGGTAGCTGCAGTGGATGAAGGAGTGGTTCCTTTTGGTGGATTCCAAATTGCTGTCATTAAGGAGGAAGAAACCACAGATGCCCCTATGGTCCTTTATGAGAACTACATGCCAGAGTGGCTATCCCGATATCTGTACAAGCTGAACTTTGTCCCGGGAATGGGACTCGAGATTAATTTGCAAGGTGTGCCAGAATTCAAGATCGACTCGGGAAAGTCAAAGCAGTACGGCCTTGGTTATGTAGAGGGGTCATCCGAGCAGAAGAATCTGAAAAAGGATAAGAATGGCAAGGCCATGATGAAGCCATTTCTGAAGGCGGGAGAAAGCCTTTACAAGGGCCAAGCTGAACCGGTGCTAGTTGGAAATGTCAAGTACCCTGGTTTTGAGATCTTTGCAGATGTTGTGGATTTTGAGAAAAGCCAGGAAGAGCCAGTAGCCCCTGTAATGGAAGAAAAAGCAACTGCTGAATTTGAAATTTTGAAAGGAGAATCATCTGAGGTGATAGCAGAAACCATAGAGGTGGCCAAGGAAGAAGATGAAAAGGAGACCTATGCCGAAGCTATAGAAGTGATCTCGGGAGCTTTAACTGCTGCATTAACCAAAGCTTTTGGGAAATCCAAGGAAGGAATTGGCGAAGAACTAATGGCCAAAGTGAACTTAGACTCTGTGGTTGCTGAAATCGCCAAGGTTATGGAGAAAGCTAAGGCACAGGTGGCCGAGAAAGCTGCAGTCCCGGATGATGCTCTGGAAGGGAAGATGGAAGCTGATGAAGAACAAGGCCCTCCGCCTGTGGAGGATGAAGATGATTTTGTTGTATCTATTTCTTCCATTTTCAATGTAACTGATGTACTTTATGATAAGTTCAATGCAATGAAATCCCAGTTTGCTTACTTGTGTGATGTTTATCCTGATAATTTTGTGCATGCATTCGAATCACCATCAAGCATATTTAGCATACATGACACTGCATTGCATGAAATCAATATAAGTACAGATGAAAACCCTAAAATGGTACTCATTTCACACGAGCTTAAATCCGAGGAAGAAAGAGAATTAATAAGAATACTCCAAAAACATGTTAAAGCTTTCGCCTGGTCGTATGAAGACATGCCGGGTGTAGATACAGAAATAGCAGTGCACAAAATCCTAACGGACCCCAAGTTCAGACCGGTAAAGCAGAAGTTGAGAAGACTAAGGCCGGAATGGGCTACACTGGTGAAGGAAGAAGTGGCCAAATAGATAGATGCCAGGTTTCTCGAAGTGGTGGAGTATACGGAATGGCTAGCCAACATTGTCCCCGTGCCTAAAAAGGATGGAAGGGTCAGAGTATGCGTTGATTACAGGGACTTGAATAAAGCATGCCCAAAAGATAGCTTTCCACTGCCACATATTGACGTCCTAGTTGATAGCGCAGCAAAAGCGGCAATGTACTCCTTCATGGATGGCTTTTCAGGGTATAACCAGATTCTGATGGATGTGATCGACAAGGTGAAAACATCGTTCATCACAAAGTGGGGTACTTTTTGCTACAGAGTGATGCCTTTTGGATTAAAGAACGCCGGTGCCACTTATCAGAGGGCTGTCACAACTCTGTTGCACGATATGATCCATAAAGAAGTCGAAGTGTATGTCGATGATATGCTTGTTAAATCAGCAACCCGGGAGGAACACCCTGTTATCCTGGATAGATTTCTAACACGCATTGGAGAGTACAACTTGCGGCTTAATCCCAAGAAGTGCATATTCGGCGTCACATCAGGGAAGCTGTTAGGCCATGTAGTCAGCCAGAGCGGGATAGAAATGGACCCAGATAAAATCAAAGCCATCCAAGATATGTCAGCTCCAAAGACTGAAAAGGAGGTCAGATCATTCCTGGGTTCCTTGCAGTATGTCAGCCGCTTCATAGCCAAGCTAACTTCCACTTGTGAGCCAATCTTCAAGCTATTTAAGAAAGATCAGACGGTTGTGTGGGATGACAAGTGTCAGCTAGCCTTCGAGAAGATCAAGGCCTACCTGGTAAAGCCGCCAGTGTTGAGTCCTCCAATTCCAGGGAAGCCCCTGATTTTATACTTGGTAGTTGAAGAATCCTCTATAGGGGCAATGCTAGCACAGGAATAAGATGGCAAGAAGGAGTATCCCATCTATTACCTTAGCAAGAAATTGCTGGAGTATGAAACCAAGTACACACTAGTGGAGAAGACATGTATGGCGATGATTTGGCTGACCAAGAAGCTGCGCCACTATTTCCAATCCTACAAGATACAAGCCGTGGCTAAGGTGGATCCAATGAAGTATGTCTATGAAGCACCGGCATTGGTTGGGAAGCTGTCCAGGTGGTTGTTACTTTTGTCTGAATTCGACATTGAGTACATCACGAAGAAAACCATTAAAGGACGAGCTGTAGCAGAGTTTCTGGCAAACCAGCCCCTAGAATCAGATTACACAGAGAACCTGGAATTCCCTGATGAGCAGTTAGCCATGGTGGAAGTGAAAAGGTGGGTCATGTGCTTCGATGGGGCAGTGAATAGAAAGGGCGCTGGAATTGGAGTACTTATAGCAACGCCAGATGGTGAAGTCATTCCTTTATCCAAAAGGTTGATCTTTCCTGTAACCAACAATGGGGCGGAATATGAAGCATGCATGTTTGGAATGGAGACTCTATTAACCTTAGGGGCAAATGATGTCTTAATTGTTGGTGACTCACTTCTAGTGATAAGGCAAGCTCAGGGTGAATGGGACTAAAAGAAGAAGCCTTACAACCTTATTTGGAGCTGTTACAGTTCAGAAAGGGTTTATTCGGCCAGTGTGAATTCAGACATGTCCCCAGGGATGAGAATAAAATGGTTGATGCTTTAGCTACTTTGTCCTCCATATGGGAAAATCCAGAAGAGACACAAGCTCAACCACTGGTCATAGCCACTTCCAGACATCCTTGCTTCGAAGTGCACGAAGTGATGGAATTATCAGCTGAAGAAAAGCCGTGGTTCTTTGACATTTACCAGTATGTTAAGGAGGGGAAGTACCCAGAAGAGGCCAGTGCTGCTGATAAGTTGACATTAAGAAAGCTGGCCAGTCAATTCAGAATCTTCGAGGACAAGTTATACAAAAGAACAGCACATGGAGTTCTTTTGAGGTGTCTAACTGAGCGAGAAGCAGAAGAAGTAATGCAGCAAGTACATGCAGGATCCTGTGGGCCGCATATGAATGGACTTGCCATGGCTAAAAAGATCATGAGACAAGGCTACTTCTGGATGACGATGCAAGCAGATTGTATAAGAAAAGTGAAGAAATGTCATAAATGTCAGATCTATGCAGACATTAGTCATCTTCCTCCACTTGAACTTCAGAATCTAGCTTCTTCTTGGCCATTTTCAGCATGGGGGATAGACATGATTGGTGAAATTCATCCGGCTGCATCTAATGGGCATAGATTTATAGTTGTGGCAGTTGATTATTTCTCCAAATGGGTCGAAGCGGAATCTTTCACTAATGTCACAGCCAAGCACATGGTCAAGTTCATCCAGAAAAATATCTTCACTCGGTATGGGATTCCTCACCACATAGTAACAGACAACGGAGTACAGTTTCAAGGGGCAACGACTGAGCTACTTGCAGAACATGGTATTGAACATCATAAGTCCTCTCCATATAGACCACAGGCTAATGGTGCAGTGGAAGCAGCTAATAAGGCAATAAAGAAGATCTTATCAAAGATGGTAGCCACTTACAGGGATTGGGCTGATAAACTGCCTTATGCTCTTTGGGGTTATAGAACCAGCGTCAGAACGCCGATAGGAAGAACTCCTTATGCCTTGGTATATGGAATGGAAGCAGTGTTACCAGTGGAGATAGAACTCAAATCACTCAGAGTTGCCCTGGAAGCTCAATTGCCAGAGACTGAATGGGTTCAAGCTAGATATGAGCAGCTGGCTGCACTAGATGAAAGGCGACTAAAGGCACTGGATCACCTGCAGATGTATCAGCGCAGAATGGCTAGAGCCTATAATCAAAATGTGAAATACTCCAAGCGGCAGTTGAAAGCAGGAGATTTGGTTCTAAAGCAACTAAGGCCTTCAAATGTTGATGTTAGGGGCAAGTTCAGACCTAACTGGGAAGGACCCTATGTGGTGAAGAAGGTGTTATCAAAAGGCGCTGTCAGCATCATGGATATGGATGGAAACGAGTTCACCAACCCGATCAACCAAGACAGGCTAAAGCTTTATCATGTATAAAAAAAAAAGGTCTGCTAGGCTGAAAACTCGAAAAGAGGGGTCTAGGCAAAAGTTAAGACACGAGAGAAAATAATCAGTCGGAAAACCTGAAAAGGACGACTGGTGACGGATTCTGGCACAATGTGAAATCTGTACCATTTAGGAACCAACTTATTTCAAATGTACTCATTTTGACTTCATCAATAAAGTGAAGTGTTTGTTTAAATATATTTGCATGGTTATGACAAATGCACAAACAAAGTTGTCTTGCATAAACACACATTCAAAGAAAGCACTTTGCATTCAACTGATCAATATCATCACGTTATTAGGCAAATGGAAATGCATTAAATGCGCGCAATTCAAAATCTTTATCATCCTCTAAAGTCCAGTTCATCTTCCCAAACGAACAATAAAGAGTCACAACGCCATTTTAGTCAAATCAAAAAAAAAAATAAAATAAAATAAAATAAAATAAAATTGCTCGCTGAGGGGAAAACCGAAAAGGCACCTCAGGCAAAAATTAGAGCGGCCCGCTAAGCTGAAAACCCATATCGGGCAGTTTAGGCAAAAGTTAGGGCATATGAAAAGCTCGCTAAGGCGAAAACTGAAAAAGCGCCCTAGGCAAAAAGTTAGAGCGGCTCGCTGGGCTGAAAACCTGATCTGGGCTACCCAGGCAAAAGTTAGAGCAGCTAAAAAAAAAAAAAAAAAAAAAAAAAAAAACTCATAACTTCCCCCGGAGCAGGAGAAACAGAACATCCTCAGTATTCCCCGCAGAATTCGTCACATCACTCCCCAGCAGAGTTTCCCATACTATTTTCCAGCGGAGTCTACATAAAGAACACCATCAATTACTTCTCCGCAAAGTCACCATGTTACTCCTCAGTGTAGTCTACACAAAGAACACCACAATTGTTTCCCCAGTCAAGCTGTCACACTCTTCCCCAACGGAATCTCTACAAGGAATACTACGATCATTTCCCCAGCAATCACCTCACCCCAATCGATAATCACCAAACAGTGCCCCAAGAAAAGCAAAATCAACCAGGGGCACAACATATCTCCCCAGCGGAGGACAGAAACGTCCAATAACAGAAAATACATACATGTACATATACAACATCATGCATCCATACATTGCATATATCAATTACTTATCTCTGGCTAGTCTTCATTCTTGATCGAAGGGGCAAAAATTTTTGTTTAAAAATCTCTCGATCAAGGAACGAAGACTTGCCATTTTAAGTGCAGGAATTCATCCCCAGCTCAATATCCTCAGCAAGTCAGCAGATCCGCCTCGAGTAATGTAAACTCGGCATCGGCCCATGTCCGCTCCATTATCTCAACTTTCTCCAGCGAGTCCGCCTCGAGCAATGTAGGCTCGGCATCGGCCCAGATCCGCTCCATCATCCAAGTTCCCCAGCAGATCCGCCTCGAGTAATGTAAGCTCGGTATCGGCCCAGATCCACTCCATCATCCAAGTCCCCTAGCAGATTCGCCTCGAGTAACCTAGACCCGGTATCGGCCAATTTCTTCATCAATTTCGCCTCGGGTAACATAGACCTGATATCGGCTAATCTTTTCATCAATTTCGCCTCGGGTAACATAGACCTGATATCGGCTAATTTCTTCATCAATTTCGCCTCGGGTAACATAGACCTGATATCGGCTAATCTTTTCATCAATTTCGCCTCGGGTAACATAGACTTGATATCGGCTAATTTCTTCATCAATTTCGCCTCGGGTAACATAGACCTGATATCGGCTAATCTCTTCATCAACTCGCCTCAGGTAACATAGACCTGATATCGGCTAATCTCTTCATCAAACTCGCCTCGGGTAACATAGACCTGATATCGGCTAATCTCTTCATCAACTTCGCCTCGGGTAACATAAACCTGATATCGGCTAATCTTTTCATCAATTTCGCCTCGGGTAACACAGACCTGATACCGGCTTATTTTATCCCCAGTATCGCCTCGGGTAACCTAAACCCGGTATCGGCCTATCTCATCAGAAGGTTCATTCCAGTGTTCACGGCGCTTTGATTCACGCTCTCAAATTCATCATCATAGGTATTATGGACCTGGAGCTAGATGTCGAATTTGATCACGCGAGGGGCAGCTGTAATCGCCGGAATTTTCTATACTTAAAAAAAAAAAAAATCTATAGTCGTACGACTATTGTTACAGTCGTACGACTGTAATGTCGGACAGACTGCAGGAACCTATACCTCTGCAGCAGAAAATGGAGGAGAGAGAGTTTGAGCATTAATTGCTCCGGCTCTGCAGCAAGCAAGCAGGAAAAAGGGAGATAAAAAAGAGAAAAAGAAGGAGAAGGGGGGGAGATTTTCTGGTAAAAGAAAACTTAGAGAGAGAAAGAGAAGAGAGAGAAAAGAAAACCACAAAAAAAAACTCACTTTTCTTCCTCTTTGATTTTCTTTAATGCTCGAAATTAAACCTAAAACTTGTTAGAAACCCCTAGGTTAACCAATTAACTACATAATCAAATCAAGAATTCGGACTAAAACAATCAGAATCCTTTGCAATTTGGATTTTTGGAGAAAAAGCTCCCAACTTCAATTCCAAAGGAAAAAGTGCGAATTTGTTGGGATCGGAGCGACGCCAGGGGTCAAAACGACTTGGAATAGATTCTAAAAAGGTAGCCACTTCTTTTCCTTACACTTTTTCTCGCTTTCTGGGTGTTTGAAGTGAGTTTTGTGCTTTTTGCTGCATTTTTCGTATTTCTATTCCTGGAAATTAAGAACAGTCGTACAACTGTTCTTGGTTTTCATGAACAGTCGTACGACTGTATATACAGTCGTACGACTGTTCTTAGTTTCCAGTCGTTTTTTCTTCAGTTTTTTGGTTAAAAAGTATTTTTGGCGAAATTCTGATCTTGGATGACTACAGTCGCACGACTGTAAACTACAGTCGTACGACTGTAGTCCCTGTTCCAGAATCAGAATTTCAACTTTTATATGTAAAAATCTCAAAAATTAGAAAATCCCAAAAATCATCAAAATGAATTTTGTTGTGTGCATCACGACCATAGATTCAATTTTCTAGTAAATTTGCATTTAGAACAATTCAACGACGGAGACCCATTTCTCCTGAAAACCGACCCACTTAAATATAGAAAAATGCATGTAAACCGGAAAAATTGTTTTCAAAAATGATTTTTTCCACAAAACCAAAAATACAGGGACGTTTCAAAATGTTTTCCAGGTCTAACCGGGCCGGCTAGCCGAGCCAACCCGGTTACCCCCTAAATGCATGCTCCCAATTCCTGATTTCCCATTCTGTCTATTTGAGTCCAACTTGTGGTGTGCTGTATATATTGTGCTAACCCTCTGCTTTGTAGGTTTTAATTTCTTTTTATTTTTTTATTTTTAATGTAATTTGATAGATTAAATCGTGTATCCTAGGGGATTGTATTTTTTTTTTAGATTTTCGTGTATTCTAGGCGATTGTATAAGTGAGGCGAGAGTTTTTATTTTTCCATTCGATTTGGTTGTAAGACCATTAATATTTATTTCTTTTCCTTATGTTTGTATTAAATGTTTTGTGTGTGTATGCTTTTTATATTCAATAAAATGGACTTTAGATTTTGAAATACCATTTGAGAACATTGGCTATATTTATTTTAATTAGACACGAAATAAGGGACTTGTCCGGACCCGAATCTCTGGATAGTGTAGCGGCCGTTCGTCCGGTTCAGCTACATAAGAATTTCCCGGTTGAGCTGAGCCGGGTGGCGACTCCTACAATATTCATCGAGACTTAGGTCTCGGTTCTTTTACGTATTAATTCTATTTATTTTCCAAAACGCGGATTTCCATTATAAAAACCCCACGCGAGGGAGGGGCCCGCCCGAGATCGAGGCACCCCATTCCGAAAGGGAGTCCCGCGTCCCGTCGAAAACGCGTCGTCCGCTCACAACAGTCAAGCCGCCAGTCATGGAGACAAGATTTTCTGAAGTCCAGAATGTAACAAGGAGCGGTAGGGTAAGGAGATCAAGCCTATAAGTTTGAATGATCTCGATTCAGATGATAAGTATGAAGAATTTGACAGAGAAGAGGCAGTTAAACTCTCGGCTGATGAAAAGCTGAAGATTCAGGAAGTGCAGCATGTGACCCGAAGTGGTAGGGTATATCAGCCGACAAATCAGATGAAAGATAAAGCACCGATGAATGGGTCAGGCAGTACTTCGGCACCGAAAGGAGTTGAGAAGGAGGACCTAGTCATTTCTCAGCTAAAGAAGACTCCTGCCCAAGCTAGCTTATGGCATTTGCTTCTGACCTCCAAGGAACATAGGGCTGCCCTAGTAAAGAAATTGTCAGAGATTGAAGTCTCCCCTATAGCTTCACCAGAGGCTATGTGCTGTTTGTTAGATAAAGTCCATGTTGCAAGCCCTGATATTGTCTTCTCCGAGAAAGACCTGCCTTCTGAAGGGAAGGCCCACAACAAGGCTCTTTATGTCAGGGCCCATGTGATGGATAAGGTGATGCCTTGCGTTATGGTGGATGATGGATCGGCACTGAATATTTGTCCACTAAAGATGTCGCCATTTCTGGGGCTGAATGAAGAAGTGTTAAAGAGATCCCTAACAGTCATTCGAGCATATGATGATTCTAAAAGAGCGGTAATAGGGACATTTGAGGCAGAAGTAGAAGTTGGGCCAGTTAGGTCCACAGTTGCTTTTACAGTGATTGATATCCCGGTCACATTTTCCCTATTGCTTGGAAGGCCCTGGTTCCATCCTTTGGGAGGTGTCCCTTCCATATTGCATCAAAAGATCAAGTTCTCTATGAACTACAGAATTGTGACTGTTGAGGCGGATACCCAATTGATGGTAGCTGCAGTGAATGAAGGAGTGGTTCTCTTTGGTGGATTTCAAGTCCCTGTAATTAAAGAGGAAGAGACCATGGATGCTCATATGGTCCTTTATGAGAATTATATGCCGGAATGGCTATCCCGGTATCTGTATAAGTAGAACTTCATCCCGGGAATAGGACTCAGAATTAATTTGCAGGGAGTTCCAGAATTAAAATTGACTCTGGAAAATCAAAGCAGTGTGGCCTTGGCTATGTAGAAGGGGCATCTGAGCAGAAGAATCTGAAAAAGGGCAAGAATGGTAAGATTATGATGAAGCCATTTTTGAAGGCAGGAGAAGGCCCTTATAAGGGTCAAGCTGAACCGGTGATGGTAGGAGGTGTCGAGTATCCTGGCTTTGAGATTTTTGCAGATGTAGTTGATTTTGACAAAGCCAGGAGGAACCGATAACCCCTGTAATGGTGGAAGAAACCGCTGTTGAATCTGATGAGCTACAAGGCGAGCCGCCTATAATGATGGAGAAAGCAGTAAAGGTGGCCGAAGAAGAAGATGAAAAGAAGGCATGTGTTGAAACTACAGAAGTGATCTCAAGTGCTTTGACTGCTGCATTAAGCAAAGCTTTTGGGAAATCCAAGGAGGGATTCGGCGAAGAACGGATGGCCAAAGTGAACATAGACTCTGTGGTCGTTGAAATTGCCAAGATTATGGAAAAAGCTAAGATGCAAGTGACCAGAAAAGAAGCAGAGAAAGTTGCAGTCCCGGATGATGCTCTGAAAGGGAAGATGTAAGCTGATGAAGAACAAGGCCCTCCGCTTGTGGAGGATGAAAATGATTTTGTTATATCTATTTCTTCCATTTTCAATGTAACTGATGTACTTTATGATAAGTTCAATGCAATGAAATCCCAATTTGCTTACTTGTGTGATGTTTATCCTGATAATTTTGTGCATGCATTTAAATCACCATCAAGCATATTTAGCATACATGACACCGCATTGCATGAAATCAACATAAGTACAAATGAAAACCCTAAAATGGTACTCATTTCACACGAGCTAAAATTTGAGAAAGAGAAAGAATTAATAAGAATACTCCAAAAACATATCAAAGCTTTCGCCTAGTCGTATGAAGATATGCCGGGTGTAGACACAGAGATAGCAGTGCACAAAATCCCGACAGACCCTAAGTTCAAACCGGTAAAGCAGAAGTTGAGAAGGCTGAGGCCAGAATGGGCCACACTGGTGAAAGAAGAAGTGGCTAAGCAGATAGACACTAAGTTTCTTAAAGTGGTGGAGTATACAGAATGGCTAGCCAACATTGTCCCTATGCCTAAAAAGGATGGAAGGGTCAGAGTATGCGTCGACTACAACGACCTGAATAAAGCATGCCCAGAAGATAACTTTCCATTGCCCCATATTGATGTCCTAGTTGATAGTGCAGCAAAAGCAGCAATGTATTCTTTTATGGATGGCTTTTTGGGGTACAACCAGATTCTGATGGATGTGATCGACAAGGTGAAAACATCGTTCATCACAGAGTGGGGTACTTTCTGCTACAGAGTGATGCCTTTCGGATTAAAGAATGCTGGTGCCACTTATCAGAGGGTTGTCACAACTCTATTGCATGATATGATCCATAAAGAAGTTGAAGTGTATGTCGATGATATGCTTGTTAAATAAACAACCTGGGAGGAACATCCTGTTATCCTGGGTAGATTTCTAACACGCATTGGAGAGTACAATTTGCGACTTAACCCCAAGAAGTGCATATTCGGGGCATATCAGGGAAGCTGTTGGGTCATGTAGTCAGGCAGCGGGGGATAGAAATGGACCCAGACAAAATCAAAGCCATCCAAAATATGCCAACCCCAAAGACGGAAAAGGAAGTTAGATCATTCCTGGGTTCCTTACAGTATGTCAGCCGCTTCATAGCACGGTTGACTTCCACTTGTAAGCCAATCTTCAAGCTACTAAAGAAAGATCAGCCGGTTTTATGGGATGACAGGTGTCAGCTGGCATTTGAGAAGATCAAGGCTTATCTGGTAAAGCCACCAGTATAAAGTCCACCAGTTCCAAGGAAACCTCTGATTTTGTACTTGGCAGTTGAAGAATCCTCTATAGGGGCAATGCTGGCACAAGAACAAGATGGCAAGAAGGAATATCCTATCTACTACCTCAGCAAGAAATTGTTGGAGTATGAAAGCAAGTACACACTGGTGGAAAAGACATGTGTAGCGATGATCTGGCTAACCAAGAAGCTACACCACTACTTCCAGTCCTACAAAATACAAGCTGTGGCTAAGGTGGATCCAATGAAATATTTGTATGAGGCACCAATGCTAGTCAAAAAGTTATCTAGGTGGTTGTTACTCTTATCCGAATTCGACATCGAGTACATCATGAAGAAAACCATCACAGGACGAGCCGTGGCAGAGTTTCTAGCAAATCAACCACTAGAATCGGATTATACAGAAAATTTAGAGTTCCCAGGTCAATAGTTGGCCATGGTTGAAGTAAAAGGTGGGTAATGTGCTTCGATGGTGCTATGAATAGAAAGGGTGCTGGAATCGGGGTACTTAGAGCAACACCGGATGGTGAGATTATCCCTTTATCCAAGAGGTTGATCTTTCCCCTAACCAATAATGGGGCACAATATGAAGCATGCTTATTTGGAATGGAAGCTTTGTTAACCTTAAGGGCAAATGATGTCTTAATTGTCGGTGATTCACTTCTAGTGATCAGGCAAGCTTAGGGTGAGTGGGAGCTAAAAGAGGAAGCCCTACGGCCTTACTTGGAGCTGCTACACTTCAGAAAAGATTTATTTGGCCAGTGTGAATTCAGACATGTCCCCAGGGATGAGAATAAGATGGCTATGCTCTAGCAATGTTATCCTCTATACGGGAAAATCCAGAAGAAACTCAGGTGCAACCACTGGTTATAGCCACTTCCAGACATCCTTGCTTCGAAGTACACGAGGTAATGGAGTTAACAGTTGAAGAGAAACCGTGGTTCTTTGATATTTATCGGTATGTTAAGGAAGGGAGGTATCCAGAAGAGGCCAGTGCTGCTGATAAGTTGACACTAAGAAAGCTGGCTAGTCAATTCAAAATCTTCGAGGATAAGTTGTACAAAAGAGCTGCACACGGGGTTCTTCTGAGGTGTCTAACAGAGCAAGAAGCAGAAGAAGTGATGCAGCAGGTACACACAGGAACCTACGGACCACATATGAATGGGCTTGCCATGCTAGGAAGATAATGAGACAAGGGTATTTCTAGATGACGATGCAAGCAGATTGTATAAGAAAAGTGAAGAGATGTCATGAATGTCAGATATATGCAGATATCAGTCATCTTCCACCACTTGAACTTCAGAATCTAGCATCTCCTTGGCCGTTTTCAGCATGGGGGATAGATATGATTGGTGAAATTCATCCAGCTGCATCTAATGGACATAGATTCATAGTTGTAGCAGTTGATTACTTCTCCAAATGGGCCGAAGCAGAATCCTTCGCTAATGTGACAGCTAAGCAAATGTTCAAGTTCATCCAGATGAACATCTTCACCCGGTACGGGATTCCTCACCATATAGTACCTGACAATGGAGTACAGTTTCAAAGGGCAATGGCTGGGCTACTTGTAGAATATGGTATTGAACAACATAAGTCCTCTCCATACAGACCACAAGCTAATGGTGCAGTGGAAGCAGCTAAAAGGCAATAAAGAAGATCTTATCAAAGATGGTAACCACTTACAAAGATTGGGCCGATAAACTACCTTATGCTCTTTGGGGTTACAGAACCAATGTCAGAACACCGACAGGAGAAACTCCTTATGCCTTGGTATACGGAATGGAAGGAGTATTGCAAGTGGAAATAGAACTTAAGTCACTTAGAGTCGCCCTGGAGGCTCAGCTGCCAGAGACTGAATGGGTTCAAGTCAGATATGAACAGTTGGCAGCACTAGATGAAAGGCGACTGAGGGCACTGGATCATCTTTAGATGTACCAGCGCAGCATGGCTAGAGCCTATAATCGGAATGTGAAGTATTCCAAACAACGGTTGAAAACAGGTGACTTGGTTCTAAAGCAGCTAAGGCCTTCAAATGTCAATGTTAGGGGCAAGTTCAGACCCAACTGGGAAGGGCCCTATCTGGTGAAGAAGGTGCTATCAAAAGGCGCTGTCAGCATCATAGACATGGACGGAAATGAGTTCACTAATCCTATCAACCAGACAGGCTAAAGCTTTATCATGTATAAAAAAATCTGCAAGGTTGAAAACTCGAAAAAAGCGGTCTAGGCAAAAGTTAAGACATGAGAGAAAATAATCAGTCAGAAAACCTGAAAAGGACGACTGGTGACAGATTCTGGCTCAGTGTGGAATATGTACCATTTAGGAACCAACCCGTTTCAAATGTACTCATTTTGACTTTATCAATAAAGTGTAGTGTTTGTTTAAATATATTTGCATGGTTATGACAAATGCACAAGCAAAGTTGTCTTGCATAAACATACATTTAAAGAAAGCACTTTGCATTCAACTGATTGAAATCATCGCATTATTTAACAAGTGAAAATGCACTAAATACTTTCAATTTGAAATCTTTTGTCGACCTCTAAAATCCAGTCCATCTTCCTAAAAGAGCAATAAAATGGTCATGGTGACATCTCAATCATCTAAAAAAAAAAGAAAGAAGTTCACTGAGGTGAAAACCGAGAAGGCGCCTCAGGCAAAAATTAGAGTAGCTCGTTGAGGCGAAAACCGAAAAGGCGCCTCAGGCAAAAATTAGAGCGGCTCACTGGGCTAAAAAACCGTATTGAGCAACCAGGCAAAAATTAGAGCACTTACAAGCTCATAATTTCCCCACGGAGCAGGAAAAGCAGAGTGTCCCCAACATTCCCCACAGAAGTCATCCACGCAATTCCCCAGCAGAATCTATGTAAAGAACACCACAATCGCCTCCCCATAGAGTCGCCACACAATTCCCCAGCAGAATATACATAAAGAACACCATAATTGTTTCCCCAATCGAGTTGCCACACTTTTCCCCAATGGAATCTCTGTAAGGAACACTATAATTATCTCCCCAGCAGTATCATACATCCCCAGCAGTCACCTCACTCCTTTGAAAATCACCAAGAAAAGCCCTCGAAGAAAGCAAGATCAACCAAGGGCACAACATATCCCTCTCCAACGGAAGGTGGAAACGTCAAATAATGGAAAATGCATACATGTACATATACATCATCATGCACTCATACATTGCATACATTAATCACTAATCCCCAGCTAATCTTCATTCTTGATCGAAGGGGCAAAAATTTTTGTTTAAAAATCTCTCGATCAAGGAATGAAGGCTTGCTATCTTAAGTGCAGGAATTCATCATCCCCAGCTTCAATTCCTCAGCAGATCCGCCTCGAGTAATATAAACTCGGTATCGGCCCATATCAGCTTCCTCATCTAAATTCCTCAACAGATCCGCCTCGAGTAATATAAACTTGGTATCGGCCCAGATCGGCTTCATTATCTAAGTTCCCTAGCAGATCTGCCTTGAGTAATATAAACTCGGTATCGGCCCAGATCGGCTTCATTATCTAAGTTCCCCAGCAGATCCGCCTCGAGTAATATAAATTCTATTGGTGTGCCCTAGTTCTTAAGGCATTGGATTCTTGTATTTTGTATTATACTTTAAGACTCATTGTATGAATACATTATTTGTGTCACATTAATAAAGGCAATTAATCTATTTCATTTATATCTTGTGCTATAATATGAGTAGAGTATCCATTAATTGATAATCATAAAACCTATCCCAGGTTTGTTCTAATCGTGGGAACGAATAGAACCACAGACTTGTATATTTGATAAATGTATGGTAGTTCTTAACTAGCCATAGTACTTGTATAGTCAGTCATGAATATAGGTAAATGTCATTGACATGGGACTGGATCAATCCGCACAAGAAAGCCACATGGTTGTCACGTCATAGGTCTTTCTTGAGTAGGTCTCTTTTGACCTCAGACCAGATTTCATTATAATATCGATATGGAATCCGGTTCACTTTGACATACGCCTAACAGGTCTGTAAAAGGATGCTAAATACAGGTATGATTGGGTGGACCGGTGAACATGTTGATATTGATGATGAAGTGATGGAATTGCCACTCGAGTAACACCGAGATGATATCATTAGCCACTTGATGAGTGGGACTAATAAGTGTATGGCCATACCCAAATAAGTTGGTTGCTTATTTGATTAATCAGTCAACTCAAGATCAAGAAATATAATAAACAACAGAAGAGGACGACAGACACCATGCCTCTTGTTTATTCATATCAATATCGTTAGGCAAAGGACACTATGAGATTACTACCGGGTGAGTGTCTTCTAAAAACTGCTACATCTCTGTCTTAATTGGGGGCTGTAATGGTTTGCTAGAACCCACTTACAGTCTGTGGGCCTTGGGCCTACTGCCAATATAAAGATAGACCCATAGGATCGTGCACATAGATCAACTGAACTGGAACTTATAGAAATTGTACATGTAATGTACATTGGAAGGAATGCGTTAATTAATTAGTGGACATTCGGTATCAAGGTAATTAATTGACATTGGGTAGAATTTAATTTAATTAATAAGTTTACATAATGTAATTAATTAATTTATCAATTAATTGAATTACATAAAGTAAACAATTAATTAAATACATGTATTGTATTAACTTAAGTGTGATTTAATTTTATTTAAGGGTAATTAAACTTAGCCAAATGGAATTAAATTACATAGTATATACTTTTTAATTAAAGTTTATTTATGTAATTATAATCCTAATGGACTTGGGTATAATTAACCTAATTAAAACCCAATTAGACAAGGTGTCTATATAAGGGCACACTTAAGGAAGAAAAACCTAATTCAACTCTAATTAATTGTTGGAAATTTCAGCCACCAATAGCAGCCCCAAATAGCCGAAAATCCCATCATTAATCCTCCATTCCTTCGCATCTTCGGCTAGCACCGGTTCCCGCTTAATAGTTGGTCATGCACCGGACTTTGGAGATCGCAGTTTCAAGAAACGATTCTACAGCAGTCTCTAGAGGACACGAATCCGGTGAGTTAATCTCTCTTGATTCAAATTATTTTTATTCTAATCAATGGTAATTGGACACGATAGGTGGATTCTAGGAAATTTTAAACGGTGTATTTTCCGCTGCGCTACGTTATTTTTCCAATGAAGAATCCCAACAAATTCGGTATCGGCCCAGATCGGCTTCATCATTCACTTCTTCAGTAGATCAGCCTCGAGTAATGTAAACTCGGTATCGGGCTAGATCAGCTTCATCTATTTCCCCAGCAAAGCTCGCCTCTGGTAACCTAGACCCGATATCGGCCAATTTCTTCATCAACTCTGCCTCGAGTAATGTAAACTCGGTATCAGCTAATTTCATCTCCAGCATCGCCTCGGGTAACCTAGACCTGGTATGGGCTTATTTGACCCATCTTTCACCTCGGGTAACGTAAACCCGGTATCGGCCAATCCGTAATCCATCTTCCTTCGCCTTGGGTAATATAGACCCAGTATCGGCTAAACCGCAATTCACCCTTCATTTGCCTCAGGTAACCTAAACCCGGTATCGGCTTTTCCGCATCAACTTCGCCTCGGGTAACCTAGACTCGGTATCGGCTTATTCCTCCCCAGTATCGCCTCGGGTAACCTAGACCCGATATCTGCTTACCTCATCAGAGGGTTCACTCCAGTTTTCGCCGTGCTTTGATTCGCGCTGTCAAATTGATCATCTCGTTTGGGTGTCAAATTTGATCACGCGAGGGGCAGCTGTAAGCGCCGGAATTCTCTGTACTTAAAAAAAAAAAGAGTCCTATGACTGTCCTTATAGTTGTACGACTATAATGTCAGAGCAGTTGCAGAAGAAAAATGGAGAAAAGTGGAGGCAAATTAATTGCTCCGGTCTGAAGATAAGCAAGCAAAAAGGCAGAGGATAAAAAGAAGAAAAAAAAAGGGAGAAAAAGCCAATTTGGATTTCTGGTGAAAGAATTAGAGAGAGAAAGGAGAAAAGAGAGAAGGAAAAGAAAGAACAAAACCCAAACTCATAAATTCTTCTTTTCCTCTTCTATTTTCTTTAGTTCTCAGAATTAGGATTAAAATTTGGTAGAAATCCCTAGGATAATCACTTTACTTCACAACCAAATCGAAATCTCGGACTAAACTCAACAGAAACCTTGACATTTGGAGATTCTTTGGACCAAAGCTCTCAACCCCAAACTTAAAGAAAAAGTGCAAATTTGTGTGGATTTGAGCGACACCAGGGGTCAAATCGACTTGGATAAGCTTCTAAAAAGGTAGGCACTCCTTTTCCTTTCACTTTTTCTTGCTTTTTGGGAGCTTGAAGTGTACTTTTGTGCATTTTTGCTGTGTTTTCTACATTTCTGCTTCTGGGAATCAAGAACAGTCGCATAACTGTTCTTGGATTTGATGAACAGTTGTACGACTGTGATTGCAGTCGTACGAGTGTTCTTGATTTGCAGGTCATTTTCTTTCATTTTGATTCGAATAAAATTTTTGGTGAAATCTTGATTCTGGGCCGTTTACAGTCGCATACAGTCGTACGACTATAGTTACAGTCGCACGACTGTAACCCTCGTTCCAGAATCAGAATTTCACCTTTAAGCTACAAAAATTTATAAAAATCCATAAAAATTCAGAAAAATCCGAAAATCCCAAAAATGAATTTTGATATATGCATTCACGACCCTAGATTCAATTTTTAGTAAAATTGCATTTAGAACAATTCAATGACGGAGACCCAGTTCTCCCGAAAACTGACCCACCTTAAATATAAAAATGCATATAAACCGGTAAAATTGTTTTCAAAAATGAATTTCTCCCAAAACCAAAATACAGGCATGTTTCAAAATGTTTTCCAGGTCTAACTAGGCTGGCTAGCCGAGCCAACCTGGTTATCCCCTAAATGCATGCCCCCAATTCTTAATTTCCCAATTCTGTCTGTTTGAGTCCTAATTGTGGCGTGCGGTATAAATTGTGCTAACCTTTGTTTTGCAGCTTTTATTTTATCTTTATTTTCATTTTATTTGTAATTTAATAGAATTAATCGTGTATTATAGGCGGTTGTAATTATTCTTAGATTCTCGTGTATTCTAGGCGATTGTACAAGTGAGGTGAGAGTTTTTATTTTTTTCCATTCGATTTTGTTGTAGGCCAATTAATATTTATTTCTTTTCTTTATTTTTGTATTACATATTTGTATGTGCGCTGTATGTCTTTTATATGCTATAAAATTGACTTTTAGAATTATGAAATACCATTTAAGAACATTGGCCAATTTTATTTTAATTAGACAAGAAATAAGGGACTTGTCCGGACCCAAATCTCTGGATAGTGTAGCTGCCGTTCGTCCGGTTCAGCTACATTATAAATTTCCCGGTTGAGCTGAGCTGGGTGGCAACTCTACAATATTCATCGAGACTTAGGTCTCGGTTCTTTTAAGAATTAGTTCCATTTATTTATTCCAAACCAATTTTCCATTTACAAAAACCCCACGTGAGGGAGGGGCCCGCTCGAGATCGTTGCGCCTCTTCCGAAAGGGAGTACCATGTTCCGTCGAAAACGCGTCGTCCGCTCACAACATGTTTGGATCTCTTGTGTGACCGGGGCTCCTTAGCTTGTGCGATGGCCCCATTGTTGTCACAAAAACATCAACTGGGTCTAGGATAGTGGGCACTACTCCCAGCTCAGTTATGAATTTCTTGATTCAAACGGCTTCCTTTGAGCTTTTGCACGTAGCTATGTACTCAGCTTCCATTGTAGAGTCAACAATGGTGGCCTGCTTTGAGGACCTCCAACTAATGGCACTGCCATTCAGGAGAAAAACATAACCAGACTGTGACTGGTTCTCATCCTCATCGGTCTCAAAGCTTGCATCAGTGTAACCTGACACTACCAGCTCATCTTGACCTCCATACACTAAGAAAGCATCCTTAGTCCGGTTAAGGTACTTCAAGATTGCCTTGACTTCCTTCCAGTGTTCCTCACCGGGGTCCAACTGGTACCGAATTGTCATACTTAGTGTAAACATGACATCAGGCCTCGTACATAACATGGTGTACATGATAGATCCAATAGCAGATGCACAAGGGATCTTTTCCATGTTCTCTTGGTCCTTCTTTGTTTTAGGACCATCTTTCTTACTCAGCTTCAACCCATAGTGCATAGGCAAATATCCTTTCTTTGCCTTGTCCATGCTGAATCTTTTCAGAACATTGTCAATGTACGTGACCTAACTTAGGCCTAGAAGCTGATTGGATATATCTCTATAGATCCTGATCCCTAAGATCGTCTAAGCTTCCCCTAAGTCCTTCATTGCGAAGCACCTACTCAACCACTGCTTAACCCCTTGCAGTGTTGGTATGTCACCTCTAATGATAAGGATGTCGTTAACATACAGCACTAGGATGGTGGAAATGCTCCCACTAACCATCTTATACACACAGGGCCTTTAACTTGAAACACCACTGGCAACCTATCACCTTAGCACCCAGAGGTGGATCCACCAAGTTCTATACTTAGTTATCGTGCATAGATTGCATCTCAGCCTCCATGGCTTTGAGCCATTGATCTGAGTATGGGCTTTCAACAGCCTCCTGATAGGTCTTAGGATCCTCTCGGTCAACGACCATAAGGTCCCCATCATCATTCATGAGAAAGCCGTACCTCTCTGGCTGATGATGTGTCCTACCAGACCTTCTAAGGTCCTATGCAACCAGTTTTGGTTCCTTAATTTCATGAGTTGTTAGATCGGTTCCTGAAGCATCCTCAGCAGTAGCTGTAGGAGTTTGTGAGTCATGAACTTCTGAAAGTTCAACATCACTCCCACTGTCTCTCTTGGAAAGGAATTCCTTCTCCAAGAAGACTGCATTTCTGGCTATGAAAACTTTGTTTTCGGTTGGATTGTAGAAGTAATAACCCTTAGTTTCCTTAGGGTAACCCATTAGGGTAACCCATAAACTGGCACTTGATTGATTTGGACTCGAGTTTGCCACTTGTCAATTTCTTAACATGTGCATCACGGCCCCAAATCTTCAAGAAGGAAACATTGGGCTTTCGACCCTTCCATAGTTCATATGGTGTTCCCTCAACTGCCTTGCTTGGTGTATTATTAAGAATGTAAGCAGCTATCTCTAAAGCATATCCCCAAAAGGAGACAGGGAGTGTAGCATGACTCATCATCAAGTGGACCATGTCAAGCAAGGTCCTATTCCTCCTTTCTGACACTCCATTCCAATGGGGTGTACCAGGAGGAGTGAGTTGGGATACAATCCCACACTCTCTTAAAACGAGTCAAACTTTTGGCTCAAATATTCACCCCCTTGGTCAGACCGAAGTGCTTTTATTTTCTTGCCAAGTTGATTTTCTACTTCATTCTTAAAGTCCTTGAACCTTTAAAGAGTCTCAGACTTATGCTTCATTAGATACACATAACCGTATCTGCTGAAGTCATCCGTGAAGGTGGCGAAGTACAGAAAACCAGATCTAGCACTATTGCTCATTGGGCCACATACATCGGAATGTATTAGCTCCAATAGCTCTGAGGCCCTTTCAGCAGTTTTGCTAAAAGGCGCCTTTGTCATCTTGCCTCTCAAATAAGATTCGCATGTGTCATAAGACTGGATGTCAAATGACCCTAGCACTCCATTAGAGTGAAGCCTAGCTATGCGCTTCTCATTTATATGGCCAAGTCAACAATGCCAGATGTAAGTAGGATTAATTTCATTTTGTTTAATCCTTTTAGTATTTATGTTATAGATTGAACTTTCACATTTTAGATCAAGGATATATAAGCCATTTTCAAGAAATCCTATTCCATAAATAATATTGCCACATTGCATAGAAATTCTACCATGTCCAATATTAAATATGAAATCAGAAATATCCAACAAAGAAACGAAAATAATATTCCTGCGCATCGCAGGTACAAAATAACAGTTTCTTAGTTCCAAAACAAGTCTACTAGGCATCTCCAAGAAATAATCTCCGATCTCCACAGCCTGAACCCGAGCACCATTTCCAACTCAAAGATCTACTTCTCGAGATCCTAATAATCTCCTATTTCTTAGAACTTACACATTTGAACAACATCCAGTGTCCAAGACCCAAGATGTAGAAATAGCCAGCTCAACAACATAAATACCTGAAGCAGCAGTTTTGCCCTTCAGTTGCTCCCTTAGCTTTGGACATGAGCTCTTCCAGTGCCCCTTCTCATGACACTCATGGTAGACATCGTCAGGAGATGCAACCCTTGCTTTAGGTTGGGGCACCACCTTTTTGCCCTTAGCCTTGGCCTTAGATTTGGCCTTTCCCTTAGCAATGGATGTATTGCCCTTGTTCACCAGCAATAATTCAGGAGTCTTCTTAAGAGACTGCTCAGCAAGCTTGAGCATGCCATGCAGCTCAACAACCAATTTATCCAACCCTTGCAAATGGTAATTCATGATAAACTGGTTGTAAGACTCGGGAAGTGACCCGAGAATTATGTTTGCTGCCAAGTCCTGCGGAACTGGCAAGCCGAGGTGGGCAAGTGTATCAATATACCCCTTCAACTTTAGCACATGAGTGCTAACAAAAGTCCCAGCTGCCATCACAGTCGTGCAAAGTGCCTTAGTTGTCAGGTAACGTATCTCCAGAGGCTATGTGTTGCTTACTAGACAAGATTCATATAAGGTCCCCTGACATTGTATTTTCAGAAAAAGATTTGCCACACGGGGGGAGAGCTCACAACAAAGCTCTGTATGTCAAAGTTAACATCTTGGACTAGGTTATGCCATGTGTGATGGTAGATGATGGATATGCTCTGAATATATGTCCATTAAAGATGTTACCATTCCTGGGTTTGAGTGAAGACGGTTTGAGAAAGTCCTCTACTGTAATAAGAGATTATGATGATTCAAAGAGGACTGTGATTGAAACTTTTGAAGCTAAAGTGGAAGTGGGACTGGTCAAGTTGACGGTCACCTTTACTGTGATTGACATTCCAGTCACTTTCTCCCTGCTGTTAGGAAGGCCATGGTTTCTTCCAATGGGTGGTGTACCTTCAACTTTACACTAGAAGATATAATTCTTAGTAGGCAGTGAGGTTGTGACAGTCGAGGCAGATTCTCAGTCCCTGATTGCTGTTGTTAGGGAGGAGACTATACCATTCGGCGGATTCCAAGTCGCTATGGTTCGCGAGGAGGAAACCACGGATGCCCCAATGGTCATTTACGAGAACTATATGCTACAATGGTTGTCTAAATACCTTTATCGGCATGATTTTGTTCCGAGCATAGGACTCAGGGCTAATCTACAAGGGGTGCCTGAATTTAGCATTGATTCTGGGAAGCCAAGGCAGTTTGGCTTAGGCGACATAGCAGAGGCATCTGAGAAGAAAAGTCCAAAGAAAGGAAAGAATGGCAAGCCCATGATGAAGCCGTTCATTAAGGCAGGTACAGAGCCATATAAGGGGTAAGCTGAGCCAATGAAGATCGGGGGTGTTGAATACCCAAGCTTTGAAGTATTCTCTGATGTTGTAGACTTTGAAAAGAGCCAGGAGGAGCCAGTTGCACCAGTTACAGTGGAGGAGGTAGTTGTCGAGCCTGCCATCCCCCAGGAGAAACCATCTGAAATAATAGCAGAAGCAGCAGAAGTGGCCAAGGAGAAAGTTAAAGAGAGAGTCTGTGATGAATCTGTGAAAGCAATTTCAGAGGCACTGGCTGCTACCTTAGATAGCAAGAATTATGAAGAAAGCTAAGGCGTAGGTGGTTGAGATCAAGGAGATTGCTCTCCCTGCTGGACAAGAATCTGAAATTGCTGCTGACCTGGACAACATCCTGGAGCTGAGCAAGGATGCAAAAGAAGTTCAAGGCCCTCCGCCTGTGGAGGATTAAAATGCTTTTGTTGTATCTGTTTCTTCTCTTTTCAGTGTGAACGATGTACTTTTTAACAAGTTTAATGCGATGAACTCCCAGTTTGCTTACTTGTGCAATGTTTATCCTGATAATTCTGTGCATGCATTTGAATCACCATCAAGCATATTCAGCATTCATGACACTACATTGCATGAAATTAACATAAGTACAGATGAAATCCCCAAAATGGTTTTCATTTCACGCGAACTAAAATCCAAAGAAGAGAGAGACTTGACAAAAATACTATAAAAACATGTTAAGGCTTTTGCTTGGTCATACAAAGACATGCCAGGGATCAACACAGAAATATCAGTTCACAAGATTCCAATAGATCCCAGATTCAGACTAGTAAAGCAGAAATTGAGACAGCTAAGACTAGAATCGGCTACACTAGTAAAGGAAGAGGTGGCTAAGCAGATTGAAGCCAAGTTCCTTGAGGTGGTGGAGTACATAGAATGGTTAGCCAACATTGTGCCAGTGCCTAAGAAAGATGGAAGGGTCAAAGTGTGTGTCGTCTATAGGGACTTGAACAAAGCCTGCCCAAAAGACAATTTCCTTTTGCCTCATATTGACATTTTAGTCGATAGCGCAGCCAAAGTAGCAATGTATTCCTTCATGGATGGATTTTCGGGATATAAACAGATCCTAATGGATGTAATTGACAAGGTGAAGACATCCTTCATTACAGAGTGGGGCACTTTCTGCTACAGAGTAATGCCTTGGATTGAAAAATGCTAGGGCCACTTACCAGAGGGCTGTCACAACATTGTTGCATGACATGATTCACAAAGAAGTAGAGGTGTATGTCGATGATATGCTCATTAAATCAATGACCCAGGAAGAGCACCCTGCTATCCTGGATAGATTTCTTACACACATCGGAGAATACAACCTGTGACTTAATCCCAAGAAGTGCATATTTGGGGTTACATCAGGAAAGCTGCTGGGTCATGTGGTCAGCAAAAGGGGAATAGAGATGGATCTAGAAAAAATCAAAGCCATTCAAGACATGCCAGCCCCTAAGACAGAAAAGGAGGTCCGATCATTTCTGGGTACCTTGCAATATGTCAGCCATTTCATAGCATAGCTAACTTCAATGTGTGAGCCGATTTTCAAGCTATTGAGGAAAGATCAACCAGTTGCGTGGGATGACAAATGTCAGTTGGCTTTTGAAAAGATCAAAGCTTATCTGGTAAATCCGCCAGTTCTCAACCCACCAACTCTAGGAAAGCCCTTGATTTTGTACTTAGCTGTTGAAGACTCTTCCATAGGGGCGATGCTAGCACAGGAGTATGATGGAAGGAAGGAGTACCCTATTTATTATCTTAGCAAGAAGCTACTGGAATATGAAACCAAGTACATGCTAGTGGAGAAGACATGTGTAGCAATGATCTGGCTGACTAAGAAGTTGCGCCACTACTTTTAGTCATACAAGGTACAGGCCGTGGATAAGGTGGATCCGATGAAATATCTCTATGAAGCACCGGTGTTGTTGGAAAATTATCCAGGTAGCTGCTACACTTATCAGAATTCGACATTGAGTACATCACTAGGAAAACCATCAAAGGGTGAGCTGTGGCAGAATTCCTAATGAATCAGCTGTTAGAATCAGACCGTGTGGAGAATCTGGAGTTCCCTGATGAATAGTTAGTTGTAGTGGAAGTAATGAGATGGGTCATGTGCTTCTATGGTGCCGTAAACAGAAAGGGTGCTGGAATCGGGGTAATTATAGTGACACCAAATGGCGAGATCATTCTGTTGTCAAAAAGGTTAGACTTCCCCATAACCAACGATGGGGCAAAATATGAAGCATGCTTATTCGGAATGGAAGCCTTCCTGACACTAGGGGCAGACAATGTCTTGATTGTTGGAGATTCACTTTTGGTGATCAGGCAGGCACAAGGTGAATGGGATTTAAGAGAAGAAGCATTACGGCCCTACCTAGAGCTGTTACAGTACAAGAATGGGTTATTCAACCAATGTGAGTTCAGACAAGTGCCCCGGGAAGAGAATAAAATGGCTGATGCATTAGCAACATTGTCCTCTATGTGGGAAGATCCAAAAAAGACACAGATATAGCCTCTGATTATTGCAATTTCCAGGCAACCCTGCTTTGACATGCATGAAGTGATGGAGTTAACAACCAAAGAAAAGCCGTGGTTCTTTGACATTTATCGGTATGTGAAAGAGGGAAAATACCCAGAAAGGCCTAGTACCGCTGATAGAGTTTGATTAAGGAGATTAGCCAGCCAGTTCAGAATCTTTGAAGATAAGCTATACAAGAGAACTGCAAACGGAGTCCTTCCAAGGTGTTTGGCAGAACAAGAAGTGGAAACAGTAATGCAGCAGGTACATGCAGGGTCTTATGGTCCACATATGAATGGGATCGCAATCGCTAGAAAGATAATGATACAGGGATACTTCTGGATGACAATGCAATCTAATTGTGTGAAGGAGGTAAGAAGATGTCACGAATGCCAAATCTATGCTGATATCAGCCACCTACCACCACTTAAATGACAGAACCTAGCATCTCCTTGGCCATTCTCGGTATGGGGAATTGACATGATCAGAGAAATTCATCCCACAGCATCTAACGGACATAGATTCATAGTGGTTGTGGTCAACTATTTCTCAAAATCGGTGGAAGCAGAGTCCTTCTCCAGCATGACAGCTAAGCAGATGGTTAAGTTCATTCAGAAGAATATCCTCTCTCGGTATGGGGTCCCTCACTATGTAGTGACTAATAACAGAGTGCAATTTCAAGGGGCAACAGCTAAGCTATTCATTGAACATGGCATTGAACATCATAGGTCTTCTCCATATAGACCATGGCCTAATGGTGTAGTGGAGTCGGCTAACAAGTCAATTAAGAAGATCTTATCAAAAATGGTGACCACCTACAGAGATTGGGCTAATAAGTTGCCATATGCTCTTTAGGGTTATAGAGCCAATGTCAGAACACCAACTGGCGAGACTCCCTACGCCTTGGTATATGGAATGGAAGCAGTGTTACCAGTGGAAATGGAACTCAAGTCACTCAGAATAGCCTTGGAAGCTCAGCTACCAGAAAGGGAAGGGGTTCAAGCCAGATACGAGTAGTTGGCAGCATTAGATGAAAAGCGGTTGAAAGCACTAGATCACTTACAGATGTATCAATGCAGAATGGCTAGAGCCTATAATCAAAAAGTAAGGTATCCCAAACGTCAGCTGAAAGTCGAGGACCTAGTTCTGAAACAGCTAAGGCCTACAAATGTCGACACCCGAGGGAAGTTTAGGCCGAATTGGGAAGGCCCATACATTGTAAAGAAACTACTATCAAAGGGTGGTGTAAGCATCGCAGACATGGATGGGAATGAATTTGCAAATCCTGTCAACCAAGATCGCCTGAAGCCTTACCATGTTTCAAAAAAAAAAAAAAAAAGAAGAAGAAGAAAAAAAGAGTCTGCTAGGTTGAAAACTCGAAAAGGGTGGCCTTGGCAAAAATGAAGACACAAGAAAAAATGATCAATCGATCCGCAAGGGACGACTGGTGATGGATTCTGGTTCTATGCGAAATGTATACCATTTTGGGAACCAATCTTTTTAAATGTATTCATGCTACTTTCATCAATAAAGTGTGATGTTTTGTTTAAATATATTTGTATGGTTATATCAGAATGCATAAGTAAAGTTATCTCGCCTAAACATCCATTTACATAAAGCACTTTGCATTTAATTGGTTAAAAGACTCGCATTACTTTAACAATGAAAATGTGCTAAATACATGCAATCTTTAATCTTTTCTTATCCCCCGAATCAAACTCATTATTCCTCGAGGTGGCAAAAAATTCAAAACAAATCCAAATTCAAATGTCACAAAAAAAGAGCTCGCTAAGGTGAAAACCGAAAAGGCGCTTTAGGCAAAAGTTAGAGCAGCTCGCTGAGCTGAAAACCCACATCGGGCAATTCTGGCAAAATTTGGAGCACTTCCAGATTCACTATTCCTAGGGGGCAGAAAAGTGAAAACCCTTCCACTATTCCCTAGCAGAAGCCCTTCCACTATTCTCCATCAGGATCAACCGCATTATTCCCCAGTGAAACCATCACAAAGAATGCTACCACTCTCTCCATAGTAGTCACCGAACTTCCCCAACAGCCATTACATATCCCCAGTAGAGGTGCAAGAGTCACATCACATAAAGAATATACACTCCCCAGCTAGAGTCTATCATAGGCGGATGTACTTCCCCTAACCAGAGGCACGACACGGTCTCCCCAGTAAGAATATAGAATTTCAAAATGGGACAAATAGCGGGAAATACATTTCCCAGGGTGCATTCACACATGCACACATTGAAACGTGCATATACAAGCATTCAAAACATGCACATTCACATGCATACATGCATCATGACCGATCTAAGTGCAAGCATCCAGGGGCGGAACAACCAAGCTGTATTTATTCTTGATCGAAAGGGCAAAAATTTTTGTTCCAAAATTATCGATCAAGGAATAAATACGCATCATCAATACAACCTCAAAAACTCAGCAAATCCACCGTTGGTAATATAAACCCGGTGTCAAGCCCAGATCAGCTTCTCTTCAGAAACTTAAGTAGATCTGTCGCGAGTAATATAAACCTGTTGTCAGGCCCAGATTTGCTTCCACCCCAAACTTCAGCAGATCCATCACAAGTAATATAAACCCGGTGTCAAGCCCAGATTTGCTTCCACCCTAAACTTCAGCAGATCTATCGCAGGTAACATAAACTGGTGTCAGGCCCAGATTTGCTTCCACTCCAAAACTTCAGTAGATCCGTTGCGGGTAACATAAACTCGGTGTCAGGCCCAGATTTGCTTCCACCCTAAACTTCAGTAGATCCATCACGGCTAACATAAACCCGGTGTCAAGCCCAGATTTGCTTCCACTCCAAAACTTCAGTAGATCCGTCACAGGTAACATAAACTCGGAGTCAGGCCCAGATTTGCTTCCACTCCAAAAGTTCAGCAGATCCACCACGAGTAACATAGACCTGATGTCAGGCCCAGATCAGCTTCCCTCCAGAACTTCAGCAGATCCGTCGCGGGTAATATAAACCCGGTGTCTAGCCCAGATTTGCTTCCACTCCACAACTTCAGCAGATCCACCGCGGGTAGCATAGACCCGATGTCAAGCCCAGATCAGCTTCATCTCAGAAATTCAGTAGATCCGCCACGGATAACATAAACCTGATGTCAGGCCCAAATCCGCTTCACCTTAGAAATCTAGCAGATTCATCGCGGGTAATATAAACCCGGTGTCAGGCCCAGATTTGCTTCCACCCTAAACTTCAGTAGATCCGTCACGGGTAATATAAACCTAGTGTCAGGCCTAGATTTACTTCCACCTTAAACTTTAGTAGATCCATCATGGGTAACATAAACCCGGTGTCAGGCCCAGATTTGCTTCCACTCCAAAACTTCAAGAGATCCATTGCGGGTAACATCAACCCTGTGTCAGGCCCAGATTTGCTTCCACCCTAAACTTCAGTAGATCCATCGCGGGAAACATAAACCTGGTGTCAGGCCCAGATTTGCTTTCACCATAAACTTCAGCAGATCCGTCTCGAGTAACTTAGACCCGATGTCAAGCCCAGATCAGCTCCACCTGAGGATCGTTTTTCTTTTCTTCCGTTTATGGTGCTTCAATTTGCGTTCTCAACTTCCCCTCAGGTAACCTAGACCTGGTATCGGGTATCAAATTTGATCACATGAAGGGCAGCTATAAGCGCCAGGTTTTCCCAACCTCTATGATGAGAATTCCTTTATTACCTGTTGAGTAGACGGATACAAATCAGACTTGAAAACGACCTGAATGTCGCCTAGAGTATCTCAATCATCCCAAAAACTGAGCTATCCTCGATCCGAAACCCTGAGAAGGTCCCCCAGACAATTTTTAGGGTCTAGGGTAAGCATCCAATTTTTGCGAATTTCAGCCTAGCTCTTGCTAGAGCTGCACGGCTCCAGCGGGTTCAACCAAGTTGCTATGCAAAGCAGAGCAACTTGGCTGAGCAGAAAAGAAAGAGGCCGAAATTAACAGAGAATAGATGGCTCATTTATGGTTTTGATATGATTATGAATGAGAGATATAAAAGGAAAAAAAATCAAGAAAAGGAGGGCAATTGATCTTAGGTAGAAAAAATCAATCTCAAGAAAAAAAAACTTAGAGAGAAAGAAAAGAGAGAAAGTGAGAAGAGAGAACCATAGCAAGACCGTGAACTAAAACCCAAAAATTCAACACCAAACTAATTCTTAAGCATTAAAGGAAACATTCTGGACCATTACACACTCTTCTAGGATCATTTCGGATTGGTTTCAGATTGTCTCAGATTCGTTTTCGGATTTTCGGTCAGTTAAGGTTTCGGATACATTTTGACTTTTCAATTCGATTCTTGATGTTCAATGCATCAAAACAATACCAAGGTAAACTCTGAGAGGCCTTAAACCTGTGTACATTGCTTTTTCGTTGCATTTTTTCCTATTTTTACAAATTTTCCGGAAGTGGACTACCCAAATACAACCGCACGGCTGTGTTCTTCATGAACATAGCCGAACGGCTGTAATTGTCATGAACAGAGCCGTGCGGCTCTGGTACTGAAAGCCGCACGACTGTGTTCTGTAGGGGTAGAATCCCGAAACTGCCTCGATCGACCGAAAATAGTCCATTTTCCATCTTATGCATTCTATTGTGATATTTTTCAGCCCAAATGCATCCATATGTTGTAAAGTTTTGGTTTTCGGATTTCTATATGTACGGGTGTTAGGTTTTTGGTTTTTCCCAGGTTTTATTTTCTGAATTTCGGGGTTGTTTGATCTGAACCGGATCTGTAGTCCAACATTAGCGGACCCCTGAACCTTATAAAATCCTCGAAAAACATCGAAAACGAGAAAAACGTCATTTTCAAAAACGAGAAAACCATTTTTTAGGTTCTGGAAGTCATAGCCGCACGGCTGTAATTTAGAGCCATGCGGCTTTAGTTAAAGCCGCACGGCTGTAACTTCCAGAGAGAAACAGAATTGCGGGATGACAAGTATAGATGTCATCGTGCGATGCTTTTTTTGGATTCAAGCTGTTTTTGGTGCGTTTACTGCTTTTTGGACCTTAGATGGATGTTGGATTTAGTAAACCCGCAAGAATGGAACCCCGAGTTTCGGGATAACAGACCCGCTGAACGAAAAAATTTGCATGAAACCGAGCCAAATAATTTTCTAAAATTGTTTTCCAGCACAAAAAAAAAAAATTACAGGACATTTCAAAACGGTTTTTCAGGTCTAACCGGGCCGGTTAGCCAAACTGACCAGGTTACCCCCTAAATGCATGCTCCCCATTCCTAAAATCCTAATCTGTCCAACATGAGTCCTACTTGTGGTGTGCTATAAATTGCGCTAACCGTCTGTTTTGCAGCTTTTAATTTCTTTTTCATCTTTAATGTAATTAATAGATTTTTGTGTAAATTAGGTGACTGTAATTTTCTAGATTCGCGTGTATTCTAGGCATTTGTAATGTGAGGTCAAGAGTTTTTATTTTTACTTGATTTGGTTATATAAGCGGCCTCTGTTATTTTTTTGTATAATTTGAATGTATGGTTTATTTTTTTGCAATTTATTCCTATCATTTACTTGAGCATGGGTTGATAAATAAACACAAATTGGATTAGAGAAAGATAATAAAGCAAATAAAATATGGTAATCTAAACTGTAAAGTGAAAGCAAGCTTAAGGTTAAAGTAAGTCACTTGCTCGAACCCTAAATCTCTAGATTAGGTACAGTGGTCTACCCTCGGTAGGTAGCTGTATCAGAATTTCCCGGATGAGCTGATCCGGGTGGCGACTTTGTCACTGATCTTGGAATTTAAGTTTCGAGGTCTTTAAGATAAAAATAGGAAAATGTTTTCTACAAAAGGGATTTTCTAAACAAATCAAGTCCATGATTTTCCTAATGTAAGATAAACCAAACACGTTTTCCACATAAATCAAATGAAAACGTTTTCCCCGGTTTGCTTCGTCGCGGACTGCTTTTAAGGTCGTCTGCTCACACTTAGCCTTGGCCTTGGCTTTAGCTTTTACCTTGGCCTTGCCCTTAGCAAGAGGAGGGTTCCCCTTATTGACCAGCAGTGCCAGCTGAGTCTTTTTGATCAACCTTTCAGTGAGCTTGAGCTTCCCATGTAGATCACTGATAGTATGGTTCATCCCTTGCAAGTTATAGTTTAGGATGAACTGATCATAAGAATCCGACAAGGATGCCAGGATCGTGTCAACCACCAGCTCCTACGAGATAGGCGATCCAAGATGGGCTAAAGTATCCAAATAGCCCTTCATCTTGAGCACGTGTGTGCTCACAGATGTCCCAGCCCCCATCTTGCAGGAGTGGAATGCCTTGTTGGTCAAGTACCTCTCTTGAAGAGCTTGCTCCTGAAACATCTCTTTCATAGTTGTTATCATAGCAAAGGCCTGATGGTCCATGAACTACTTTTGCAGCTCGAGGACCATACACGCCAACATCAAGCATGTCACGCCCCGGTGGTCCTTGACATGCACCTTGTATTCCACCAGTTGTGTAGCTAGTGGATTGCGCCCAGTAGGTGCAAGCGGTACAGGCTTTTCCAGCACGTACTCCTTGGATTCCTGTCTTAGAACTATCCTTAAGTTCCGAGACCAATCCAAGAAGTTGGGCCCCGAAAGCTTGTCCCTCTCAAGGATAGATCGCTGTGAAAGAGTATTATTGTTTGCCATTTGATTACTACATAGAAAATTAAAGAGTGTTAACAAAGAACTTAGTTGTTTTTCCCATATTTAATTAATAATGAATCATGTTATTAATTAAGTCAAGTTGTTGGGCTAATGGGCCGAGATCCATAGTTCATCAAGATATAGCCAGACGAGGGCCTGGAAAAACTATACCCCAATTATTTAGGTAGGAGCACCGTCCAATCCCAACCTAGGGACTCTCGATTTGATAGGCTTGTTGGCACTTACCCATCTATGCTTAGGGCTAGGAGAATCCTACTACCCACGCTAAGTCCAAACCTCCATCCAAGTGTTAGAGTAACCAATACTCCAACCGAATACAAAATGACGATACTCCAGTGTATCCTGTGAGGGCATCGTCTACAACTGGTCTATCCCCACTTCAAGATGGTTTTGAAGTTTTGGTTATTAGATTCATTTTAATAACGACTTAGATGCATAAGCGGGTGAAAATGAGATTGGATCATACATTGAATCATGTAAATAAATAAAAGCATAATTAAATAAATAATGGAATGCTATGGGCTTATAGTACAACCTAATGTAATTCTAGTAAACCTATACTATAGGTGGTGGGCCTCCTTCCTTCCTTCTGGGCTCGCCTCTCCAATGGGCTTCTTCTTTACAACATTTTATAATAAATAAATAAAATAAAATTACACAAAAAAGAAAAAGACACGCAGGCCGTATTTACCCAAAAAGAAAATACAACCCAAATTGAAAAAAAGCCCAATAGCATCCATTAAAACATTTAATCACACAAGCATGTAATTCAATACATTAATTTATAAACATGTTAAAATGCATGAAGTTAATCCAATTTTAATTATGTCTTTAGCCATTATTTAGAAATCGCCAATCCGGCCCATCATGGTTCTAACCCTTAACGGGCTTTGGGCCTCCAGCCCTGGCAGAACACTGCTCCCAATGGAATTGGGAAACCATGAATCCAAACTAGCTATGCGAGTAATCGTGCCATGAAAACATGAACCAATTTCATTACACCATATTAATTTCTAAAATTAATATCTCATGAATTAAATTAAAAAAATTTCATTCAAGAAACCATATGCATTTAAATTACAGAAAATTTAAACACAAAATTTTAAAACCCATTATAATTTAAAACTGGGCCCCGACCCAAAACCCGCCAAATCCAAAACAGGCTCGACCAGCAACAACCGCCGCTACAGCAGCTACCAGCGGTGGATTCCACCGCCGACAGTCCCATACCTATGAAAACAGCTCATGTTTTACTATTTTTTTAAATTAAAATCAACAAATCAAATCACCAAGATCCAAAAATTCAACAGAAAATTAAATCGAAACATAACCAATATGCAATATTAATTTTCAATTGAAAAAAATATTGGGGAAATCATAAAACCCCAAAACCAAGAATTCCAAAATAAAAAATCAAATTTTAAAACCTAGGGATTCATCCTATTTAAGATTCCCATAAATCAAAAGCCTTCTCTGATACCACTGAAGGGATTTTTCATTACAAAACGACCGATTTAACAAAAGCACGAATCATTTTCTCAAATCCAATACCCAGGAGCAATTGAAGTAGAAATCAAAACAACAAAATAAGATGTGAAAATTCAGATTCTCACTAGGAATATCTTCTCTAAAGATGGCTGTAGAAATCAAATTCGATCCCCTCCACAGTCTTGAACACGAATGGCTATGGAGCGTGAACCCATGCTAGCGTTTGGATCGACGAAAAAGAGAAAAAAGGTGGCTAAACACTTCTGCCTAAGAACTCCCTTATGTTGGCCGAATATTTTCTAGTATACGGTTGATCTATATAATATAATTAATGGAATCCTCTCTCTCCAGTGGGTATACTCCAAGCATATGGTTGATCCTTTAAGTTTAAGCTTAGACGTTTAATGTGTATGATCATGTGGGCTGTCTTTATATTGGCAGTGGGTCTATGGTCAACAGACTCTACAGGGGCTCTAGCAAGCCACTACAGCCTCCAATTAAGATAGAGATAGCTGTCCAACTGAAATCAAAACCCTGTAGTTTAAACTCATACATCCCATATCATTGATATCGGTGTCCAACATTGAGGCATGGAATAATCACCCTCTTTTGTGTCCGGACATTTGCTTGATCCCAAATGAACTGATGCTCACAAACAAGTTCCAACTTGTTTGGGTGCGGCCACACTCTTATCAGTTGCACTCATCAAGTGGCCGATGATATCTTCTCAATGGACTACTGAGTGACATTCCCTTCTGCATATCTATAGTCCTGCCATGTTTATTGACATACCTGAATATACCCATACTTGTCACCTTGTTACAGGCCCTTTAGGCATACACCAAAGTATTTCACTTCACATGCAGCACCATGATATGGTCAGGTCAAAGGATCCATACAAGGACTACACGAGAATCACTTGTGATACTATACCATATGGATTTCTCGTTTGGTGGATATATCTAGTGCCATGCCCCTTTGCATGTACCTATTAACTTGGTTGACATTGCATGTCCAATGGCTGGTAAGACACCCGCCATACAACCAAGCTCATGATAATTTTTGGTTCCATTCATTCCTATGACTGGAATAGACTACGGATGACTTTATGGTCATATCGTTTCCCCTATCTATGGTCTCACTACCAAGTGCATGACACTTGTCAACATGGATGTGGATATGTCCATTGGATACTCTATTTATAATATTGCACAAGGTATATGATAAATAGAATAATGCCTTTATTCATTGACACAAATTGTATAATACATAAATCTCATAATAAAGTACAAAATGTATGATACAAATCAAGGACCAATGCCTCGAGACTAGGGCATATCCAATATATATGAGTTTAAACTATAGGGTTTCGATTTCAGTTGGACTGCTATCTCCATCTTAATTAGGGGCTGCAATGGCTTGCTAGAGCCCGCCTGCAGTCTGTGGACCATAGGCCCATTGCCAACATAAAGACGGGCCCATAGGATCATACACATAAAATGTCTAAGTTTGAACTTGTCGGATCACCAGTATACTTGGAGTATACAGACTGGAGAGATAAATATTAATTAATTAAATTATAGATCAATTGGATTGATCAATATAATTTATTTGATATATATTAATTAGAATTTATTTCTGGGTGGAAATAAAATACATATATAGGTTTATATGTAATTTGATTTAAGTTGAATCTTAATTAATTTATTGGGTCAATTAATTAGCAAATCAATTTTAATTTAATGACATGTACATTATATAATGATTTTATATAAATACATGCATAAAAATTAAAATAGAATTACATTTAATTTTACCCATGGTGATTAATTTGGATTTAGGGATTAATCGCATTAAATCCTAACTCAAATCCAGTTAAACCCAAGCCTAAATTAAGGCTCTACATTTTGACCAAAATGAGAATTAATTGCAAATGAAAATCACGGCCAAAAATTAATTTTGGGCTGCTGATTTTTGGGGTAATTAATACATGAGATTTTGGCTATTAAGTGGGGGTTTTTGGCTTATAACTTTCAGCCATAAGTGGAAAATTTTGCTGCTGAAAATTTTCTACTTCTAAGCAGAAATATTCAGCCCTATTTGCTCTTTTTTTCATTGATCACGCACTAGCATGGAATCTATTCGATAAGCATTCTTGTATGTGAGAGTGGAGGGAATAGATTTTGGTTTCTACAGCCATCTCTAAAAGAGATATTCCTAGTGAGAATCTGAATTTTCTCATTTAATTTTTGTTGTTTGGATTTCCACTTCAATTGCTCTTGGGTATTGGATTTGAGAAAACGTTCCGTAGTTCCGCTTTAATTGGATGTTTTGCGATGAAAAATCCTTATAATACTCATGTTAACTAATGTAGGTAATTAGCTTTTGAGACCTTGAGTAATGTTAAAGCTATAATCAAAGTATTCCTAGGTCTATTCTAATCATGGGAATGAATAGAGCTAAAGATCAGCATGTACTTGACTGGATGGCAGTGTCTCATTGACCATTAGACATGGAATGTCAGTCAGGTATATGGGAACATGTAGGTTACATGGTACTGGACTGATCCACCTCGAGAACACCTCATGGTCTGATCATCATAGGTGTTTCTGAGGTAGTTCTTGATATTATAACATGACGTGGGATCTCACACACTTTGATATACGCCTAACGGGCCCATAATAGGGTGCCAAGTATGGGTATGTTGGATGGACCGGTGAACATGTTGATGTTGATAGTGAGTTGACAGAATTGACACTTGGTGTCCCCTTAGATGACATCACTGGCTACTTAATGAGTGAGACTGATAAGTGTATGGCTATACCTGAATAAGTTGGGATACTTATTCATAATTATCAGTCTACTCGGAATCAAGGAATGAACAAGCATAGAGGAGGTTGACTGGAACCATGCCTCTTGCTTATACATCGATGTCAGTTAATAAGGGATATACAAGAATACTACCGGCTTATGTTTCACATGAAACTGCTAGTCTCCGTCTCAATTGGGGGCTGTAATGGTTTGTTAGAACCCACTTACAGTATGTGGGCCCTAGGCCCACTTCCAACATAAAGACAATCTTATAGGATCGTGCACATAGAACAGCTAAACTTGTGACATATTGGAAATGTGCACATTGGGTGTACTTAGAATGGAAACTCGGTTAATTGAATTAAGGACAATAGGTTTTTTAAAAATTAATTCAATTAATATAAAAGAGAAATTGATTATGTTTGATTAATTAATTACAGTATGTAAATAATTAATTAAATATATTTTCCTTGGTAGAAATTAAATACACGGGTTATATTTATTTAAGGTCGGATTAAACTAAATTTGGGTTAAATAAATTTAATCAATTGGATTTAATTAAGTCAATTGGAATTTTGTTATATGGTTTAATTTAATTCCAATTACATAAATTAAATTAATTTATTGAATTAAAATTTAATCTAAAGTTAATCTAAAACCTAATTATACAAGGACTATAAAAGGGAGCCTTAAGTCAATTTCTCCAAACTCTAGCCACCATATAGAATTCGGCCATCATAGTGAGAAAGGGAGCTAAAATTCTCCTTGGTGCCATCCGAGTTTTGTCTCCGTTCACTAGCACGAGTCCAGTCCTAGTGCTGTTCGTGTACCTGACCATGTAGAGCTGTTGATCTTTGTATCTGCAATCTTTAGCAATCTTTAGAAGAGAAGAATAAGGTGAGAATTTTTTTTTCTCTGCTTCTACCTTTGATTCTATCAAAATCATGGTTCTTAGGATCATAGAATTCGAGGGAAAATTTTAATCGCTATATTTCGCTGCATATAGGTTTTCCCCGTGAGAATTCCCTACAATATTAGATCTATGCGGATTAGGCCACTACATAGTAGTGACTAGTGCTAGTAGGAGATTGTTGGATTATGCCCCAGTCCCTCTATGATGTACTCTGTTTATTTTATGTATGAGAACACATTTGCTCTATATTAATGAAAGGCATAATAATATTTATTGAATTTCTTGTGCAATTAATAAATATTGAGAATCCATAAACTGGTGTTTGTACATGTTTGTTAGTAGCATGTACTGAATGAGTAAGACCATAAGTTTAAAGAATATAGTTTTAAAGTTATCCTAGTCTATTATAATCATAGGAATGATTATAACTAAAGACTAGTATGTTCCTTGTGGGATGGGTGGTGTCTTACCGACCAAAGGACTTTAAAAGTCTATCAAGAACATAGGTACATGTTAGTGAATAGTGTACTGGATCGATCCGATTGTAAGAACACTACATGGTCTAGTGTCATAAGTGTTTCACATGTATTGCTTATATTACATCCTTAGACCCGATATTACTACACTCCTAGATATGACCGTGTATACCTTGATATGCGCCTAACGGGCCTGTAATTGGGTGCCAAGTATGAGTACATTGGGTATATCGAGAACCATGCTGGGACTGGGAGTAATATGAAGGAATTGTCTATATCTTCACAAATGGATGATATCATCGGCCTCTTGATGAGTGAGACTGAGTAGTGTATGGCAGTACCCAAATAGAATGATTATTGGATAATTATTTATTTGATCTTATTAGTTTACTTAGATGTCAAGTAACTGTCCTAGCATTTAGAAGAATGACAGTGCCATATCTTGTGTGGGACACCAATATCAGATGTGCAAAGGATCACTTAAAAAAATACTATCGGTGTATGTCATTTTGATTTTGACATCTCTATCCTAATTGGAGATTATAACGGCTTGCTAGATTCCACTTGCAACTTATGGGCCGAATGTCATTTCGGGCTCATCGTAAACATACGCATGGGCATACAGGATTGCACGCTTAAGAGTTTAGACGGGCTTTATGATGAACCAATTGATATATATTGGATAAATATTAATTTCTGATTATTGGATTATTTTATTTTATAGGATTAATTGTTAAGTCCAAATAAAATAAAATAACCAATGATGAGAAATTGTTTTTATGGTTTTTCAAAGTTACGATATGGAAATTTGGTTAAATCATAATGCATGTAGAGTATAATGGATATTTTACATTACAGGGTACTGTGGGTATTTTACTTTATGTTTCATATGTTGGTGTATGCCCTAGTCCCTAAATGTTATACTTTGTATCTTATATATTTGTAAATACATTTTCCAAATATTAACAAAAGGCATAATCATATTTATTGAATTACTTGTGCAATCAACAAATAATAAGAATCCATAAACTAGTGTTCGCTAATGGTTAATAGTAGCATGTACTGAACAAGTAAGACCATGAACTTAAGGAACATAGTTTTAAAGTTATCCCTAATTTGTTATTATTATGGGAATGAATATAACTAAAGACTCCCCTCACTCTCTTATTGATTTTCCAAACCGCTAGCACGGGTTTCAGTCCGAGAGCCGTTCGTATACGGGACGAAGGAGGAAATCTAATTTGGTTTCTGTAGTCTTCATCTGTCTCTTGGAGAGACTTTAAGGTGAGATTTTAAAACCTTCTTCCTTATGCTTTGTGCTTTTGATTTCCACTACTTAAGCTCATAGGACCGGATTCGAGGAAATCGACGCGTATTTCTACTTTTATCGGTCGATTTCTGGTGACGAATCCCAACAGTTTCTTGTGGGATGCGTGGTGTCTTACCGACCATAAGACTTTGAAAGCTACCAAGGACATAGGTACATCTTTATGAACAGTGTATTGGATCAATCCGCTTGTGAGAATACTACATGGTCTAGTGTCATAAGTGCTTCTCACGTATTGCTTAAATTGGATCCTTAGATTCGATATTGCTACACTCCTAGATGTGAAATTGAATACTTTGATGTGCGCCTAACGGGCCTGTAACTAGGTGCCAAGTATGGGTAGTTGGGTATATCCGGAACCAAGCTAGGACTGGGAGTGATGTGAAGAAATTTCCTATCTCTTCACCGAAGAGATGATATCACCGGTCTCTGAACGAGTGAGACTGTGTAGTGTACAGTCCTACCCAAATAAAATGATTATTAGATAATCATTTATTTGATCTTATTAGTCTACTTGGATGTCAAGTAAATGTCCTAGCACTTAGAAGGATGATAGTGCCATGCCTACCGATATCAGATGTGCAAAGGATCATATAAAAAAATACCACATGTGTATGTCATTTTGATTTTGACATCTTCATCCTAATTGGGGGTTGTAACGGCTTGCTAGATCCCACTTGTAACTTATGGGCTGAATGTCATTTTGGCCCACGGCCAACATACGGATGGACCTGTAGGATCGCATGCTAACGAGTTTAGGTGGTTTTTGTATCCGACCATTTAACATAGTTAACCTTCTCTTAGGTTCAGAAAGTTAATCGTAGTAAACTTCCACCCCTATTCCCTGCATAAATTAAAGCTCAAATTTGCATAGTTTTTCACCCTTATTTTTTTGGATCTCTCCTTGATTCATTTTTAATATTCAATCAAAATGGCATAAAAGAATAAATTAATTTACAGATGATATGAATAAAGTCAACGCTTGATTGGTTATTAATACCTAAATTAACAAATGAAATGAAAATCTCTTGTTATTCAGTTCCTTAATATGTATGCTCAAACCTATATATAAATATAAACTTTTCGCGACTAGGTCTACATCTTTAGTCCATGAAAGAAAATAGAAGTTTTGAGATAAAGGAGAAAAAATTTGGATTTCGCACTAGTTTATAAAGATGAGTGATCTAGGATGAAAATGATTTGTCAGATATGAGTTACTAGATTTCAATTTGATTGAGAAAATAAAATAATAAATTTAAACGGTTAGTAATGAAATTTATTATAAATTGCCCTCCATTTTACGAGGATATGAACATGACCTCTTCTATTACTACAAAACAGGGAAGGAGCCCGATCGTTTTATATGAGGTCCAAATATCAATATATGGTTGAGAGGGATGGATTAAGAACAATGTTATTAAAATCTGACTACACAACGAACCGGTGAGGCTTTCTTTATTAAAACCAGACTAGTTGAATCATTGATTCAACCAAATATTTATTTTTAAAGAAATTATTTAATTATAAATATCATTAAATTATAGTTCAACCAGCAGTTCAACCAACCAGTTTACATGTTCAACCAACGATTAAACTGTTTTAGCCAGTTTTTATGTAAATAGAAATTTTTTAAACAAACCGATAGAACCTTCGGTCGGTTCATAGTTGAACCAATCAGTTTGGCCTGGTTTTGATAACTTGGTCAAGAGGAGGACTTGGGTTGGTTTAAACATAGGTCGGTTTTGAAAAGTCAAATGTGACATGTCCTATTTTGATTTATGCAATTATTCTTGCAAGCAACATATGGGGACTTCATAGAAGAGCTAGTTTCTAATACAGAAAAAAGGTTTTATTTTCAAATCATTTAAAGAACTCCAAAATTATAATATTCATGAGAAATTTTATTGTATGGCAGATACATTGTCATCTATGTGTTAAATCAATAAAATCATGATAAATTATTACCTAAAAATTGGACACTAGCAAGTGTATTAGGTCGTGTGGTAGTACTTAGAGAACAGCAAGTATCGTTTCCTCAAGGATCTTAAGTAAACAACCTTAAATTTCCAAGTAAACAAGTAGATCTGGTATCTTTTACAATAAAAATGATAATTTTAAGCAAACTAACTAAATAAACTAAAACAGATCCAACCATTAACAGATTTAAGATTGTAGAGAGCAAAAGTAACAACAATGACGATAAAAGGCAGCAAACTCAAACCAAGCGCAAGCAAGTAGCTTCAGTACATTCCTCTCCTTAAACATTATGAACAGGATTACAGAACGTAGATTTATGGTGTCTCACTCTCAAATTACCATACTAGGAACCTCTGGACATGTGGATCTTATAATAAGCAGTCTAATTGAATCTCTTTAGCAGAATTAATCATGCATTAAGATCTTGTAAGCATTTTATTAAAGAAAAAACCCCTAGAATGCAATCTACTCGAATTGCTTCAACAATAAATATGCATGTGTTTCATGGCATTTTCATAGTTATGAATCTCCTCTCGGTCTCATCACAACTACTAGCACACGAGATGATCAGTCTCAATAAAAGCTGAAGCACACTAAGAAACAATCGTCAACAAATAATACTTATAATAGGAAAGGAGAAAAAGCACTTGCTACTGCCAGCCGAGCTAGCTCAAGGCTACTTAGAACCGACTAATCGCAATTCATAAGCAGTATCAACAGAAAAATAAATAAATTACTACTAATATTAGATTAAAGCTAAAAAGTTAGGAAAACAAGAGAGAAGTGAGCTAAAAAATTAAAAGCTCTCAATTACCAACACTAAGAGAGTATTTATAGCACTCCCAATAGACCAAACTAACCTAAAAATAAAATAATAATAAAGTACTTAAACCTTAATGGCTCAAAATCAACCACATATTGAATTAATGTATTTGGTTCACCAACTAAAGCAAATCTTAAGAGTTAATTCAGATCACTTTCTTTTGGTCAAATCACATCTTCTTCTCCTCTACTCCTCCTTGAGTCCACATAATGGCTTCCAAATCTAACCCATCATTTTCTCTCTCTTCAAGATCTTTCCAGGCACCTTCGGCCTGCTTGCTAAGATTTTTCATGACTTTGCTCCAATTTAATTTATAATCTGAAATAAGCTCTAATTAGCCAAAATTAATTCAATAAAACTCTATTTAAATCCAATTAATATATGAAATAACTGTTATATTTTATACTTATCATAAATCATGATTCATAATTCAACCAATAAAAATATAAAAACATGTAATTAATTAATAATTTTTTAAGGAAAAATCAAATATATTAAACACCAAGAAAAAACAACTCTTTCAGACAAAAAATGAAAACCCTTGTAAGAGAATGGCAACCACACTAAGGGATGAACAAAAGGAAAGGTACAATATGAAGAAGGGCGAACAAGCATTTTACAATCGTCTACTTAAGCACAAAAATATGTAGAATCAGCCAGTGGCGGAGCCAGGATTCCAACAATGGGGGGTCAAAAACAGACGGCGACCGACAGGTCGTCGCGGTGGTGGACCGGGAGACAGCGGTGGAGAGAAACTAAAAATAACACACATTTACTCATAGCATTTTAAATACCAATTATGTAAATAATATTTCAATTGGTATGAAACATAATAAAAAAATACAAACAATGGAATTTGAATTTTTAGAGAATATAATTATAAAAAAAATTAATAATATATAATAAATGATTAAATATAGAAATCAAAATAATAAAAATACATATGATCATGACTAAAAAAACTCAATTAGAATATGAAAGTTTGAATATATCCAGTTTCATCTCAAAGAGAAAAAAAAAAAGTTTGAGAGACGAAAAAAAAAAAGACATTTCATTGTATATAAATAAATATAATATAATTAAATAAAACAGCTCAGCCCACCAAGGTTGGGCTGTTTTATTTTTTAAAAAAAAAACCAGGAGCAAAATGACGTCGTTTTGCTCCTGGGGTTTTACCCAGGAGCAAAGCGACGTCATTTTGCTCCTAGGTTTTTCAAAAAAAAAAAAAAAAAAAAAAAGAAGACATCCCAACCCATTAGGGTTGGGTTGTCTTCTTCCCCAGAAATTGGGGGGCAGTTGTAGCGGCTCCCAATTTCTGGGAAGGTGGCAGCCAGAAAAACATCCTTATTTGAGATGTTTTCCGATGGCTGGGGGGCCAAGTGCCCTTCCGTGACCCCCTAGCACCGCCCCTGAAATCAGCGCTTGATCTTGTAATCCGTTTCCATAATCACATGAGTATATCCATGTATAAGGTATCTTGCAAGAAAGCACCTCAGATAGCAACGGTCTACAATCAATATTTACTTAAATTATTTATATAAAAGTGTATATTTAAAACAAAAATTCTCAACTTTTTATAGATTTTATATACTAAAATATATTACATGAAATAATATAAAATTTAGCGCATAAAATAAAATTTCCCTAATTCAGTCATTAGAATTAGATTTTAAATTTTCGGCAAAATATTGTTGGACCAATACATTTTTGAGCGGTATTATAATTAGAGCCGAAACAAAGTAGGTGGAGGTGTAACCAATTGGAAAACAAGTGTCTACTTGTGAATCCAAAATCCATATTTGGTAGCCACGTATCTTGTACAAAATTCTACGTGGCATGTGCTATCATGTATTGGAAATTGGACAAAGTTGCCGACTTTCCAATTTTATTGAATTTTGTATATAAAACGGGGCAAACCAAAGAGAAATATAGAGAAGAGATGAATAATGCAATCCGATCAATTAGAACCCACAATATTAATACACCATCAGCAGTTTTCATCTCTCCTTCAAAGCTTCAGTATAAGAATTGTTGTTCGGTGGTGAGGTTCAGGAAATTCACTACTTTCTCTAGCAAGCCTGATAATACACGGAAGAACAACATGGACAAGGCTCAGAACCAAGATCCCAAATCCGATGAGTTTGTTCACTTAATTTCCCATCCTTTACCTACTTATTCTTTTATTTAATTAAAGCTTATAACGAAATTTTGACTGATAAATCGTACCAAGCCAATAAAATGATATTCAGGATTTAAAGTTTATAAATAAACTGGTTTATATTTTAGGATTTAGGTAAGCAATAAAATATTTGATATAAATAAGGTTTTTTAATTCAAAATTTATAGTAACTTTTGAATATCACTAATATAATTCATGAATTTAATATTTTTTATAGGTTTTTATTTTTAGTGTATAAAATTTTGATTTGAATAATTGATTATATAAGTGTGAGTTGTTATAATTTTGGGGTAGTGTCAATTTATAAACTTTGCGTACTTTGTAATTTCTCATTTCCAACATATTCAATTGGAAGGAATTTGATGTCCCATTCATTTGGGGAAGGATATGCTACAAGGTCTGATGAAGAAGGATTTGGTGGAATTTATGGGGGGAATCAAGAACTTCCCAAGAATGATATTGACAAAAAAATCCATGAAAATCACCCTGGTTGGTTTTTTTTTTTTTTTTTTTTTTTTTTATATATATAGTGGCTTTGAGATACTTGATTTATATATATAAAAAAAAAAATGATAACAAAAACGAAATTGGAATGTTTCAGCTTATGACAAGAGCCAGGGGAGTGAAGTGAAGGACAAGGAAAAAGGTCGACACCAGACCAATTGCAATTCCTAGTTTAGTTTTGTTGTTGCTTTGACTGCTTTAATATTGCTGGTCCTTTTAATTGAAAGCAATTTACAGGTTCAATTTTGGACAGATATTTCTCTTCTGTGTGTTTGTATTTTTTTCTTTCCAGTTCTGGAATGGACTGGCAAACGATACCTCTCAAAACATATATTTTTGTTTCCTAAAGGTTATTTCCATAGGGAAATACAAATACAATTTTATCAAAAAAAAAAAAAAAAAAAATGACAAATAACTGAAGGAATAAATACTCCACGATCCCTTCAATTTCTCTCTCTTTTCTATATATATATATATATATATATATATATATATATATATATATATTTACTTGATTCATATTGCTAGAAAGCAATTTGGCCTAATTCAATAATAATTGATTTCTTTTTGAAGGATGGGTTGATTTTTATTTCCATAAAAAATTTGATTTTTGCAGCATTCCATTTCTATTGCTAAAATTACTTCAACTTGAGTCGGCTAAATCAATAAATAGTCCACATGAGTTTTCATTGGAAAAGAAGGTTCACAGACCCTTCAGAATCTCTTTATAAATATATTGTATTTAATTGATATTTTTATGGAAGAAATCAATTAAGCAAAGCAAAAGAATTTGGGATAGAAAGACGGGGGGGACTTTATTTTGGTCAAATATTGCAAGAAATCAATTTGGCCTCTAGAAAACGTTTAGTAAAATCAATTTTTGAGAAATTAATATTGCGAGAGAGATCAATTTGACCTGTAGAAAATTTTAGTAGAATTCATTTTTGAGAAATTTTATTATAGGGAAAGGTACAAAACTAAATTAATTAGTTTATTCAATTTGCAAATATAACCTTGTAGTTCAAAACAAGAGGATTGGAATAATCTTGTAGTTTAAAATGTGAAAATTACGATTTTGCATTGTTAAAAAAATATTTAATATTTTTAAATTTTTATATGAAATTTCGAGTGCTAATTTAATCGATCTTAGTGTGGAAATCTAATCAATCTTAGGTGGACATTTAAATTTTGTAGGGGGCATATTTTTACTAATTAATAACGTACAAAAATTTTTAAAAAATTAATAAAAATAAAAAGTTGCTAGAAAATTTTCAAATCTTGTTATAAATTTATTACAAATTATTAGAATTTCCAAATAGGAAAAAACGTCTTTAATAAAAACTAAATTAGGTTAAAAATCTAAGTTCTGTTTATGTGATTTTTATGAAATTTTTTTTTTATAGTTTATTTATATTATTTAAAAAATATGTTATAAATATTTGAAATTTTTTTTATTATACTTTTTTATAATTTTTTTTTAGTTTTTTGCACTATTAATTATAAAAGGACATGCATTTTTTGAAAATATATAGAACTTATCACTAAAATTCGTTATGTTTTAATCAATATGTAGATTTGAGAGTTATGTTTTAATCAATCAATCGGTAGATTTGAGAAAAAATTTGAAAGGTAATTGAATTTTTAGAAGAAATTATTGTACAATACACCACTTTGTTAACATTACGAAAACACAGGTTTATGATGGTTTTATTTCCAAATCGGATAAACTTATAGGGTTTTATCTTTATAGTTTTCCTTTATAACTCTACTAGAGTACATATTAAAGCGTTACTATTCTCTAAAAAGAACATTCATTCTATTACTTACATCAAGACTTTTCTTATGTCGTTCCACTTTAGAACATATTTATGTTTTATAGTTATAAAAAGATATTTATATTTGTAGAAATTAGTTAATAGGTTAATATTACAAACATATTTATTGTTTTTATCAATTTTTAATTAATGAATTTGTCAAATTTCATAGTTAATTAGTTAACAATCAAATATAGTCTACTTAATGCATAATATATCAAAATTGTTTATTATGGTAATTTGTTTAAATTTTGTTTTAAATATTTAATTATGTTCTTTCCTATTTAATAAATAACCTACACATTTATTTCCAAAAATATTTTTTATACTAATAAGTCAACAACGCATGCGGTCAAAATTATTTCCAATTTTAGTTCACAACCTAATAAATATCTATTTGTATTTATTTCTTCCAATCCAACCTATTCGCCCTCTAATTTTACCTTCTCATCGTTCTTCTTGGCTTCTTAATGCCAATTCAAAAAAATCTTCCTGAGTAGATTGCATTATCGTTTTTCTGCAATAATCACTGTCAATTTCAATCGTACTTCATACAATACTCTCTCATCTCTGTTGGTTTACTTTCCGTTTACATGTCATGTGAGTTCATCCATTTTTTATCATTCTTCAGTCTTGCTTTTTACTGGTTCCTGTTATGTGTATATCTATCCATGATTTTCGTGATATTCTTTATCAATCTGTGATTCTAATTTTGTTTTTGTTATAGTTATGCAATCTATTTACTAATATTGCATGTTGGATTGGATTTTAGAATCACATGTATTACTCTGTATTTTATTTCAACTAAATTATAAGATACCTTTAGTACCTAGAAATTGCAAATTCATTAAAGTAAAGTTGGAATAATATCATCTTCTTCAGCAGTTTGTAGTCTTTGATTATTTTCTTCTTTTATAACAATTTTCTTAGCGTTTATAATTTTATTTTTATCTTCTTGGGTTACGTAATAATCCCACCAACCTTTTAATTGACCAGTAAAGCCTGCTACTAGTACTTGTAATACTTGTAATTCAGAATTATTTTTTGATCTTGCTGCAGTAGCTGCCATAGACATTTCTTGTAATAAATTTAGTATTTGATATTCGGCTAAACCATCTATATTCCATTCACAGACAGATTCACCATCATATCTAGCCTGTAGTATATCTTTTCTTTCTTCAAATTGTGTATCAGGAGGTGTTGGTCTAGAATAATAATTTGTTGTTCTGGGCAAAGGAGTATATGTATTAAATTTAATTTTTTGAATAACTTGTTCGTCTCTATTTTGATCAAATTGATGTACCAAATTTTCAATATCGCTTATTTCAGTTTCTGTATCTGAATCTTTATTTATTACTAAAACTTATTTATTTTTCATATTATCTAAAATATTTAATTGTGCTAATCTAGCTTCAATTTTATCCAATATAGAATCTTCCTTTTTGAGATTAATTTTAATTCCAGGTTCGCAAGGTTTAAATATTGGAGTTTCCATTTTAGATGTTGATGTTGAGGCTTGATTAGTTTTTGGTACCGTTTTTTGTGGGGATTGAACTACACATTCAACTCTATTAAGTTGTTCAGAAATAGTACTTAATACTTGATTGGAATAATTGTTTTGACAAATTACTTGCATTATTTCCTTAGTTGGATTATTTTCATTCATATCTATTTTTCTAAATGGTATTCCAATATATGTTTCATCATTATTATTTATTATTATACTTTCTAAAGGTGGGTGAATAGATACAACAGCTTCATTGTTAGTAGTTTTCCAAAGTTTTGCAATTTTATTATTAACATTAATTTCTCTGAAGGGATATTCGATATTATTTTGTCTACAATAAAATTCAAACCAAGTAAATAAAGGAATATTTACCTGTAAATTTTCCATTTTCTCATACCAAAGAGCTCTAAATTCATTCAATTGTTCTTTTGTAAAATTATTAAAATACCAATTTCGTTTATCATCATTATAATTTGCATATAAATCTTGTTTTAAAAATTCTTTATTAATTTCAAAATTTTCCATAATTAATTCTATTCAATTATTATTATTTAATACAGAAAATGTTTCCATTTGGGTTCTAGTTGGACTCAATGTATTATCATCCCTTATTTCTTCATAAATTGGTCTTGGAATATTTTCACTAAAATCGACAGTTGATAAATTAAAATTTCTTTCAAAACTAGACCGTGGTAAAGTATTGCTTGACGATGGCCTATTATTCGAGTAAACAGATGTTCGAGCAGGTTGACTTAAACTAGAGGAAAAATCTATTCTAACAGTACCATTGCTATGTTCAATAATTCTAGATGTTTGATTATTTATTTCTAAGGGTCTAGGTTCACAAATTTCTGTTAAATCCCAAGTTCCTGATCTACTTATTTCATTCCAATTTAATCCTCTAGGTATTTGAATATTAGAGTATGCTCTATTTGCTTCAAATAATAAAGTCTCATTTCTTTTAAAATTTCTTTTCGATCTAGGATTAAGAGTTGTAGTCATAACTGCTGGGATTCGTCACGGGAAACCGACCGACAAAGTGCGGAAACACGCGTCGATTTCCTCGAATCCGGGTCCCGGGAGCTTAAGTAGTGAAAATCAAAAACAAAACACAAAGGAGGAGAATAAAGTCTTACCAAGATATCTCTTTAAGAGATAGAAGAAGACTGCAGAAATCAAGGATAGATTTCCTACACCGATGCGTACACGAACGGCTATCGGACTGAAACCCGTGCTAGCAACTCGGAAATTCAAGAAGAGAGGGAGAGATGGCAGCCAAGAGCACTTGCTTAGAATGAAAATGGTTGAAGCCTTTCATCTAATATCTATCACCAAGAGGCAAAAAATATCCCATAAAGCAAAGTCAACTATGACTCACCACAAAGTCAACAATGACTCACCACTTTCACTCATTACAATTTTTGGCAAAGAATGAGTCACCTCCCTTGTCCAAAGACACAAGGATTCGGCCAAGAGGTGGGAAAAAGATGGGGAAGACACTTGTCTTTAGTCATAATGACCAACACATAATGACCAACAAATATCCAAGTTGGTAAAGTCCAACTTTACTAACCAAAAGTCCACCATGACTCACCCATTTGATCATTACCTTTTGTCCCACCATGACTCATTCTTCTCATCTTAAAATTCATCATTCTTGCCCTAAACCCACCATGAATTTCGGCCAACACATGATGAAGAAGTGGGCTTACCATTTCAAGCCCTAGCCCACATTAATTCTTTGGTTTCTCTTTTATTTCAAATAACATTGTAATTCAATATGTATGTAAGTATATTGTACCATATAATATGTTACATACATCTAAATTACAATTAATTTGACACATCAAATTCATCAAGGAATTAAATTAGACACATATAAGATGAGATACATGTAAACCTATACATGTATAAATATTTCCACCTAGGAAATAATCTCATAAATTAATTCATTGAATTAATTAAGAGAATGCCAAAAATAAATATTAATTATATTCTTTTGATCAATCTAATTGCCTAGAAGATAATTAATAAATCTCTCTCTCTTCAAACGTGTATACTCCAAGCACACACTTAATCCGACTAGTTAAAGTCCAGACGTTCAATGTGTACGATCCAATGGGCCCGTCTTTATGTTGGCAGTGGGCCAAGGCCCACAGACTACAGGCGGGCTCTAGCAAGCCACTGTAGCCCCCAATTAAGACGGAGATAGCAGTCAAACTGTCACCGTAACCTTGTAGTTGAACTTGTATGTCCCATGTCACTGATATCGGTGTCCAACACAGAGGCATGGTTGATCACCCTCTATATGTGTCCGGACATTACTTGATCCCAAATGAACTGATACTCACAAACAAGGTCTCATCTTGTTTGGGTGTGGCCACACTCTAATCAGTAACATTCATCAAGAGGCCGGTGATATCGTCTCAGTAAAATACTGAGTGACATTCCCTTCTGCATATCCATAGTACTGCCATGCTCACTGACACACCCGAACGTACCCATACTTGGCACCCTTTTACAGGCCCGTTAGGCGTACACCGAAGTGTGCCACTTCACATGCAGCACCATCATATGGTCCGGTCAAAGGACTTATGCAAGTACTACGCGAGAATCAGTTGTGATACTATACCATGTAGATTCCCGTTAAGTGGATCAATCCAGTACCATGCACCCTTTTACATGTACCCATTAACCTGGTTGACATTCCATGTTCTATGACCGGTAAGACACCGCCATACAACCAGGCTAATGATAGTCTTTAGTTCCATTCATTCCCATGATTGGAACAGACTACGGATGACTTTATGGCCATATCGTTTTCCCTATCCATAGTCTTACTGCCAAGTGCCTCACACTTGACAACATGGATATGGATATGTCCATTGGATACTCTATTTAAAATATTGCACAAGACATATAGTAAATAGATTGTTGCCTTTATTTCTTAACACAACTTGTATAATACATGAAGTTCATATAAATGTACAAAAGTATGATACAAAGACAAGGACTAATGCCTCGGGGACTAGGGCATTTCCAACAATAACCTTATAATAAATCCTATATATAATAGCAACAGATCTCACGTTTTCCTTAAATTCCAAATTCTTTGTCTTAACAGTCAAAGTTAATGTATCTAAAATATTTGGATCAAATAAACTAATAGAAAATCCAGGATAACAATTAAAATATACAGGTCCATTTGCCAAATTTGTTTCAGCCATAGCAAGCAAAGAATTAGCAAAATTAATATGCCTTCCATCACGTAAACACATCAAAACAGGAATATCAAGTCCTAATCGAAACAAAGGCTTTATAGCAATCTGTACAGAACCAATATGTAAAAATTTATATTTTTTTCAATTTATGTTCGTTTATTGTTTTTTCTGAAAATAATTGGATATTCTCATGTTCTTGGTTTATAGCAACAGTTTGCTCAGCTGTTTTAATAGCATAATCAGTTAAAAATTCAAATGTTCCAACAGAATAAATAGTACTAATATCTTGCTTTGGTATTGTCCAATCCATCAAGTCATTCTCTATTTTACTGATATTAATTTCCATTGAATTAATTTCTTCTTCAATATTACTACTATTCCTGGAAGTAGAACCTAGTTCACGATTAGAAAATATTCTTGTTAATCTATTCATTTTAAATCTTATACTTGTTAAATTTGTTCTCAGAAATAAGATAATGTAATTTGAACCTGTTGATGAATAACGGGACCACCCAGCGTATCGGGACCACCTGGCTCTACTGGCTCTTACGGCTGACCAACGCTACGCCTCCAGGGCTAACCAACGTTTCATCATCAACCGGACCAACCTTCACTATCAAATTTCTTTGTATAAACTTAACAAACATAAAATCTAAAAGGATTAGTTCAACAAAAATATCTCCTAATACCCCCACCGGGCTCTGATACCAAAAACAGCAGGACCTTTTGAAATTCGAGGAGATCATGCTTTAAACAAATTAACAATCTAAAATTGCATCAAATGGTACAGTATAAGATTTAAAAATTCCAATAATACATTTTGTCAAAGCTTTAATGACTCTTAATTTTCGAGTTATTCTTAAAAATTCATTTTCATCAAAATTTCTATTTCTAATTTTTAATTTGGTTTCATAAAATGAATTAACAAAGTTAGTTTTCCCAAAAGTAAACTTAATTCTTGCATGTTAACCAAATCTAGTTGATTAATTGCATTAATAAAATTATCAGATACTTGATTATTTTGAAGTTCAACAGGAAACATGCTTAGTTTAAATAAAAATTAATAAATTGTAACAAAACCATGATAAAATGACGTTTTCTTTGAAAATCTAAACAATTGCACCAACCTTCAATATGCAAATCAGTATGTTCTGCATATATTTTTTCTTCAAAATCGAGTAATTCATTTTTAAAATATAATAATTCTGCAGAATTAGATAAATCTAACATGTCAAAATTTAAAATAATTTTATCGATATGGCGACGCATAATTGATCAAAAATTTGAATTACCTTTATTAAACAAAGTTTTACAAGGATTTGAGGTTTGAATACATGGGTCTGATTCCTGAGATTTGGAACAAGAAGTTTGAACAAGGGGTAATATAGGTTCTGGTTGGTTTGAAATACATACACAAGGGTTGAACAATAATTGTAATTCTAAAGGTTTTTTACAAAGGGCTGTAGAGATAATCAAAGGTTTTTTTGTTGGAAATGCCCTAGTCCCGAGGCATTGGTCCTTGTGTTTGTATAATACATTTGTACATTAATGTAAACTTTATGTATTATACAATTTGTGTCAAGGAAATAAAGGCATTAATCTATTTATTATATGTCTTGTGCTATATGTTAAATAGAGTATCCAATGGACATATCCATATCCATGTTGTCAAGTGTGAGGCACTTGGCAGTAAGACTGTGGATAGTGAAAACGATATGACCATAAAGTCATCCGTAGTCTGTTCCAATCATGGGAATGAATGGAACCAAAGACTATCGTTAGCCTGGTTGTATGGCGGTGTCTTACCGGTCATAGAACATGGAATGTCAACTAGGTTAATGGGTACATGCAAAATGGGCATGGTACTGGATTGATCCACTTAACGGGAATCTGCATGGTATAGTATCACAAATGATTCTCGTGTAGTACTTGTATAAGTCCTTAGACCGGACCATATGATGGTGCTGCATGTGAGGTGGCACACTTTGGTGTACGCCCAACGGGCCTGTAAAAGGGTGCCAAGTACGGGTACGTTCGGGTGTGTCAGTAAGCATGGCAGCACTATGGATATGCAGAAGGGAATGTCACTCAGTGATTCACTGAGACGATATCATCGGCCTCTTGAAGAATGTTACTGATAAGTGTGCGGCCGCACCCAAACAAGATTGGATCTTGTTTGTGAGCATCAGTTCATTCGGTATCAAGTCAAGGTCCAGACACAAGGAGGGTGATACTTCCATGCCTCTGTGTTGGACACCGATATCAGCGACATGGGATTTACAAGTTCAAACTACTGGGTTACGTTTTCAGTTGGACTGCTTACTCCGTCTTAATTGGGGGCTGCAGTGGCTTGCTAGAGCCCGCCTGCAGTCTGTGGGCCTTGGCCCACTGCCAACATAAAGACGGGCCCATTGGATCGTACACATTGAACGTCTGGACTTTAACTAGTCGGATTAAGTGTGTACTTGGAGTATACACGTTTGAAGAGAGAGAGATATATTAATTATATTATATGCATCAATTGGATTGATCAAAGTTATATAATTAATATTTATTTTGGCCTTCTCTTAATTAATTCAATGAATTAATTTATGGGATTATTTCCTAGGTGGAAATATTATTCTACATGTATAGGTTTACATGTATCTCATTTTATGTATGTCTAATTTAATCCCTTGATTAAATTATTAGGTCAAATGAAATTTTAATTTAAATGTATGTAATATATTATATGGTATAATATATAAGCATACATGTTAAAGTAAAGTTGCATTTGATATTCATTAAATCAAAGGAATTAAAATTAGGCTTAAGATGTAAAATGAATATTCCCACTTGAATTGGAATTGTGATGGACGAAATTTTCATGCATTTGGGATAAGAATGTGAGTCATTTTATGGACAAAAATGATGATGACCAATTCTTATGCACCAATAAGAAAATGGTGAGTCATTGGTTTGACTTAAGAAGTGGCAAAGTTGGACTTTGCTCCATTTGATCTTTCCTTTACTTTTGGTAAGAAAGTGGAAAAGATTATTACCATTTCTTTTGGTGTTGGCCGAATCCTTAAAGCATTTGGATGAGTCATTCTTTTGTCTCTAAGCTAAAGATTGACTTTACTCCTTATGCATTTAAAGGGTGAAAGTGATGTGTCATATTGACATAGGTTTTATTCTTTTGGAAAAGAAAACAAAACTAAGTCATCAATTGTGCATTGATGGCCGTAACTCATGGCAAGAGAGAAGTATGGTGAGTCACCATTTGGACTAAGAGGTTGCAAAGTTGGACTTTGCATCTTTTGGACCAATTAGAAGTGGTGACTCACACTTGAAAAAAATCATATCATTGCCATAAGTTTAATAGTTTTGGCCGCCCATCACTTAGTGAAATTTTCTTTTGGGAAAGAAAATTTCAGCTCTCTCTTTCTCTTGAAATAAGATCCGGGTCGCTAGCACGGGTTGGGTCCGAGAGCCGTTCGTGTACGTGACGTTGGAGGGAGTCTACTTTGGTTCCTGCAGTCTGCATCCGTCTCTTAGAGAGACTTTGTGGTCAGTTTTTGAAACCCTCCTTTTATGCTTTAAGTTTTTGATTTCCACATCTTAAGCTCCTGGGCCGGATTCGAGGAAATCGACGCATATTTCCGCTTTTATCGGTCGGTTTCCCGTGACGAATCCCAACAGTGGTATCAGAGCAGGCTTTTGATCCGTGGAAATCTTTAACTTGGCGGATCCCGTGTTTTAAAATTGGAGATTTTTGTGGACGGGATTCTTTTGGTTTCGGGTTTGTGATTTTGCCCGTTGAAATTTGCAAATGGAAAATTATGTTGCATATGGTGTATGCTAGGTTTTATTTTCCTTTTTGTGTTTTTGTTATGGAAATTTTATTTTGCATATTGGTTTTATGCTAGATTTAATTTCCTATGCATGATTTTATTTCTTGGTGATTTAATTTCATGTTGCTTGTTTTTATGCGGAAAAATCACGGACCGTTTCAGGTCGAAGCGGGGGCAGCAGCCGCTGCCTGCGGCGCTAGGCGCCACAGGCAGCAGCTGCTGCTGGCTGCTGCCTCGGCAGCAGCTGGGCTGCTGCTGGCCAGCAGCTGCTGCACGCCAGCAGCAGGGCTGCTGCGCGCCAGCAGCTGCTGCACGCCAGCAGCAGGCTGCTGCTGGGCAGCAGCCGCTGCGCGGCAGCGGGGCTGCTGCTGGGCAGCAGCGCCGCGGCTGCCCCGCGCAGCGGGCCGGGCCCGAATTTGGATTTCGCGGGATTTTTGGGCCGGGTCGGATTTAAAATTTTAAAAATATGCGTGTTTAAATTTTGGTAATTTTTATGCGTGTGGGGTTTTAAAATTTTAATTGTTTTTATGCGTGTTTCATTTTGGAAATTTTATGCGCATGTTTTATGAATGAAATTTATTTTTCGTTCATGCGATATTAATTTTGGAGAAATTAATACGGTTAATTGAAATTGGTTCGGGTTTTCTTGGCACGATTACCTGGACGGCTAATTTTGGAATTCATGGTTTTCCAATTGGATTGGGAGCAATTGTGCCTGGGTTGGAGGCCCAAAGCCCGCACGGGTTTAGAACCATGATTGGCCAAAATTTGGCGATTTCAAAATAATGGCTATGGACATATTTGAAATGGGATTAATTCATGCATTTCACATGTTTATAAATTGTATGTATTGGTTTACATGGATGTATGATTAAATGCATGAATGGATGTTTTGGGCCTTATTTTATTGGGTTGTAATATTCTTTTGGTAAATACTGCCTACGCGCCGTTTTCTTTTTATGTAATTTTATTTTATGTGTTTATTATGGAATTATGTAAAGAAGAAGCCGATTGGATTGGCGTGCTAGAAGGATGAGGATGCGGCCCACCTGATGTCGTTCTAGTATAGGTTTACTAGAATTATATTAGGATGTAAATTTTGGCCCATAGCATTTCATTTTTATTTAATTATGCTTTATTTATTCACATGTGTGAGAATGTATGTACAAACCCTATTTCACCCGCCTATGCATCTAAGCCGTTATTAATTGAATCTAATAACTAAAAGGTAATTACTAAGTCTCTTAAAAGTGCTTCCCTCATTCATAACCTACTCGAAGTGGGGATGGGCCAGTTGTAGACCAACCCTCGTTGGATGCACTGGAGTATCGTCATTTTGTATTGGGTTGGAGTATTGGTTACTCTAACACTTGAATGGAGGTTTTGACTTAGCGTGGGTAGTAGGATGTTCCTGGCCCTAAGCACAGATGGGTAAGTGCCAACAGACCCATCAAACCGAGAGTCCCTAGGTTGGGATTGGACGGCGTTCCTACCTAAAAATTGGGATATAGTTGTTCCAGGCCCTCGTCTGGCTATATCTTGATATAATATGGATCTCGGCCCATGAGCCCAACAACTCGAGTTAATTAATAACATGATTCATTATTAATTATAATATGGGAAGAACATGTTAAGTCCTTTATTAACACTCGTAATTTTTCTGTGTAGAAACCAATGGCTACGAATGATAGTTTATCACTGCGATCTTTCTTGGAATGGGACAAGCTTTCTGGCCCTAACTTTTGGGACTGGTCTATGAACTTAAGGAAAGTTCTAAGACAAGAGTCTAAAGAGTATGTGCTCGAAAAGCCTGTACCGGCTGTGCCAACGGGAAGTAATCCACCGGCTGCCCAGCTGGAGGAATACCTGGCACATGTAAAAGATAACCGGGATGTGACATGCCTGATGTTGGCTAGTATGGTTCCTGAATTGCAAAAGCAGTTCTTGGATCATCAGGCCTTTGCTATAATAACAACTCTGAAAGAGATGTTTTATGAGCAAGCTTATCAGGAAAGGTACCTGATCCACAAGGCATTCCGCAGCTGTAAGATGGGAGCCGGGACATCTGTGAGTGCACACGTGCTCAAGATGAAGGGCTATCTGGATAATTTAGCCCGTCTCGGAACGCCTATCTCACGGGGGCTGGCGGTTAGCACGATCCTGGCTTCTTTACCGGATTCTTATGATCAATTCATCCTAAATTTCTACAAGCAAGGGATGGATCGTACTGTTAGTGAGCTGCATTGGATGCTTGAGCCCGCTGAACTGTCGATCAAGAAGACTCCGCCGGTACTTGAGGTTAACAAGGGGAAACCTCCTTTTGCTAAAGGCAAGGCAAAGGCCAAGGCCAAGGCTAAGGAAGCCAAGGCTAAAAAGGCTAAAGCCCAGCCCAAGGCCTGTTCCAAGGATGTCTGCTTCGGTTGCAAGCAGGCTGGACATTGGAAAAGATCGTGTCCCAAGCTTTTGGGAGAGAAAACGAAGACGCAGGGCGTGTCTTCATCAGGTATATATGTCATAGACATTAACCTCTGTTTCAACATCTTATGTATTGGATACTAGATGTGGTTCTCACATTTGTTGTAATGTGCAGGGACTTAAGAACAGGAGATCACTGGGATCGGGACAAGTGGACTTGCGGATCAGAAATGGAGCAAGGGTTGCTGCCATAGAGATCAGTAGGACTAGCTTATGATGCCTAGTAGATTAGTTTTGTTACTGAAACTATGTTATTTTGTACCTGTTTTGTACAGGAATATTATTTCTGTTTCAGTTTTTGGATATTTCTGGATGTACATTTACTATTGGTAATAGTAAAAAGGGTTTATCTAGAAAAGAATTATTTTATGGAGTAGCTCTGTTAAATAATATCTTTTATATCCTGGAGCTAAATGAAACTAATCATGTCTATAATATACATACCGAAAGGATTAAGCCTAACGAACTTAATCCGGTTTACCTTTGGCATTGTCATTTAGGCCACATAAACAAGAAGCGCATAGCTAGGCTTCACATCGCTTGAATCCTAGGATCATTTGACATGGAGTCACTTGATATATGCGAGTCTGGTTTATAAGGTAAAATGACTAAAAGGCTAAAAGGGTTGCTAGCTTATTGAACCTAATGCATTGAGATGTATATGGACCGACAAGCATAGCAACTAAGGGTGAACATCTATACTTCATATCCTTCACAGACGATTTCATCAGAAATGGCTATGCCTATGTAATATAAGTCTGAGACCCTTGATAGGTTCAAGGGAGTAAGGAACGAAGTACAGAACTAGGCTGAAATATCCAAGCCTTTCGGTTGGACCGAGGTGGTGAGCATATAAGCCTATAGTATGACTCATTTTGAGAGAGCATGGAATAGTTCCATAGCTCACTCCTCCAGGAACACCACAATGGAATGGGGTGTCCGAACAGAGGAATAGGACCCTGTTGGACATGGTCCGCTCAAACGATGAGTCATGCCTCTCTCCCTATAAGTTGTAAAGGATACACTCTTGAGACAATAGCTCTCATTTTCAATTATACTCCGACTAAGGCTTTGGCAAAGACCCCATTTGGAAAATGGACGGGAAGGGTGCCTATTGTGTCTTTCTTACGGATTTGGGGTTGTTATGCATAAGTCAAGAAATTGACTATGAGCAAAACTAGCACCCAAAACCGACTAATGCCTGTTTGTGAGCTACCCTAGGGAAACCAAAGGGTATTCCTTCTACAACCCCGCTGAGAACAAGGTGTTCATGGCTCGAAAGGGGGTCCTTCTTGAAAAGGGGTTTCTTTCCAAGAAAGACAGTGGGAGCGATATTGAACTCAGGGAAGTTCAAAGCTCAGAAACTCCTGAAAAAGGATAACTCGGAGACCAGGGTGAAGCTTCGAAAAGGGGAAGCACCAGCCCAGGTCACACAAGGACCTAAAAGGTCTGGTAGGGATCATCAGGAACATGAAAAACATCGGTTTTGTTTCTAATGATTACACTCCTTTTGTCTTGGACGAAGAGGAGCTCAAAACCTACTAGTAGGCTATAGCTAGCCCACTGTCTGCCATGGTGGTGGATTTGCAATCTATGGATTTGCAATCTATGAATGATAATCAGGTTTGGAACCTGGTTGATTCACCTCCAGGTGCTAAAGTAATAGGTTGCAAGTGGTGCTATAAGCTATAGGCCGACAATACCTTTAAAGGGTGTGTATACGAGGTTTAGTGGGAGCATAGTAACTATCCTGGTATTATATATGGATGGCATCCTTCTGATTGGAAGCGACATACCAACACTACAAGGGAATTGTAATGGTTGTGTAAGTGCTTAGTAATGAAGGACTTAGGCGAAGCTGAGACGATCCTAGAGATCAGGATCTACAGGGTTAGATCCAATCGGCTTCTAGACCTAAGTCAGGCCAAGTACATAGACATAGTTCTGAAAAGATTCGGCATGGACCAGGCTAAGAAAGGTTTCTTGCCAATGGGTCATGAGCTGAAACTTAGCGAAATACTATAGGGAGAACATGTATTGGTTCTATATGCTTTGGCTATAGGATCAATCATGTACTCCATGCTATGTACAAGACCTGATGTCGGCTTTACACTAAGTATGATGAGCCGGATCCTGAATGGATCACAGGTAGGCTGTCAAAGCAATCCTGAAGTACCTTAACCGGACTAAGGATAGCTTCTTAGTGCATGAAAGTTAGGAAGAGCAGTCAGTTACTAGGTACACTGATGCAAGCTTCCAGACTGACCATGATGAATATAAGTCGCAGTATAGGTATGTGTTCATGCTAAATGGTGGTGCTATTGTTGGAGAGGCTCCGAGTAATAGACCATCGCGGTTTCTATCACAGGAACTGAGTACATTGCAACGTGTGAAGCAGCTAGGGAAGCTGTGTGGATAATGAAGTTTATCATGCAACTGGGGGTAGTGTCAACTATCCAGTAACCAGTTGATATCTTCTGTGACAACACGGGGCTGTTGCACAAGCTATGTGCCTCGGTCACACATATACACGAAGCACGAACTCAGGGAGGTTCACCTATTGCGAGAAATCGCTGAGGGGGTGACATCTCATTACAAAGAGTGGACACCAAAGACAATGTCGCAGATCTTTTGACCAACATGCTTGGCTATGCCTATGCACGAAGGTTGTACTAGATCTATAGGGATTAGACCCATGCCTAGTAGGTACTAGTGCAAGTGGGAGATTGTTGGAAATGCCCTAGTCCCGAGGCATTGGTCCTTGTGTTTGTATAATACATTTGTACATTAATGTAAACTTTATGTATTATACAATTTGTGTCAAGGAAATAAAGGCATTAATCTATTTATTATATGTCTTGTGCTATATGTTAAATAGAGTATCCAATGGACATATCCATATCCATGTTGTCAAGTGTGAGGCACTTGGCAGTAAGACTGTGGATAGTGAAAACGATATGACCATAAAGTCATCCGTAGTCTGTTCCAATCATGGGAATGAATGGAACCAAAGACTATCGTTAGCCTGGTTGTATGGCGGTGTCTTACCGGTCATAGAACATGGAATGTCAACTAGGTTAATGGGTACATGCAAAATGGGCATGGTACTGGATTGATCCACTTAACGGGAATCTGCATGGTATAGTATCACAAATGATTCTCGTGTAGTACTTGTATAAGTCCTTAGACCGGACCATATGATGGTGCTGCATGTGAGGTGGCACACTTTGGTGTACGCCCAACGGGCCTGTAAAAGGGTGCCAAGTACGGGTACGTTCGGGTGTGTCAGTAAGCATGGCAGCACTATGGATATGCAGAAGGGAATGTCACTCAGTGATTCACTGAGACGATATCATCGGCCTCTTGAAGAATGTTACTGATAAGTGTGCGGCCGCACCCAAACAAGATTGGATCTTGTTTGTGAGCATCAGTTCATTCGGTATCAAGTCAAGGTCCAGACACAAGGAGGGTGATACTTCCATGCCTCTGTGTTGGACACCGATATCAGCGACATGGGATTTACAAGTTCAAACTACTGGGTTACGTTTTCAGTTGGACTGCTTACTCCGTCTTAATTGGGGGCTGCAGTGGCTTGCTAGAGCCCGCCTGCAGTCTGTGAGCCTTGGCCCACTGCCAACATAAAGACGGGCCCATTGGATCGTACACATTGAACGTCTGGACTTTAACTAGTCGGATTAAGTGTGTACTTAGAGTATACACGTTTGAAGAGAGAGAGATATATTAATTATATTATATGCATCAATTGGATTGATCAAAGTTATATAATTAATATTTATTTTGGCCTTCTCTTAATTAATTCAATGAATTAATTTATGGGATTATTTCCTAGGTGGAAATATTATTCTACATGTATAGGTTTACATGTATCTCATTTTATGTATGTCTAATTTAATCCCTTGATTAAATTATTAGGTCAAATGAAATTTTAATTTAAATGTATGTAATATATTATATGGTATAATATATAAGCATACATGTTAAAGTAAAGTTGCATTTGATATTCATTAAATCAAAGGAATTAAAATTAGGCTTAAGATGTAAAATGAATATTCCCACTTGAATTGGAATTGTGATGGACGAAATTTTCATGCATTTGGGATAAGAATGTGAGTCATTTTATGGACAAAAATGATGATGACCAATTCTTATGCACCAATAAGAAAATGGTGAGTCATTGGTTTGACTTAAGAAGTGGCAAAGTTGGACTTTGCTCCATTTGATCTTTCCTTTACTTTTGGTAAGAAAGTGGAAAAGATTATTACCATTTCTTTTGGTGTTGGCCGAATCCTTAAAGCATTTGGATGAGTCATTCTTTTGTCTCTAAGCTAAAGATTGACTTTACTCCTTATGCATTTAAAGGGTGAAAGTGATGTGTCATATTGACATAGGTTTTATTCTTTTGGAAAAGAAAACAAAACTAAGTCATCAATTGTGCATTGATGGCCGTAACTCATGGCAAGAGAGAAGTATGGTGAGTCACCATTTGGACTAAGAGGTTGCAAAGTTGGACTTTGCATCTTTTGGACCAATTAGAAGTGGTGACTCACACTTGAAAAAAATCATATCATTGCCATAAGTTTAATAGTTTTGGCCGCCCATCACTTAGTGAAATTTTCTTTTGGGAAAGAAAATTTCAGCTCTCTCTTTCTCTTGAAATAAGATCCGGGTCGCTAGCACGGGTTGGGTCCGAGAGCCGTTCGTGTACGTGACGTTGGAGGGAGTCTACTTTGGTTCCTGCAGTCCGCATCCGTCTCTTAGAGAGACTTTGTGGTCAGTTTTTGAAACCCTCCTTTTATGCTTTAAGTTTTTGATTTCCACATCTTAAGCTCCTGGGCCGGATTCGAGGAAATCGACGCATATTTCCGCTTTTATCGGTCGGTTTCCCGTGACGAATCCCAACATTTTTAGTTTCTGAAATGATGATTATGTTGGGTGTAGCTTCGCCTGTCCCTCTGGTTCTCCCAAAGCCTTCTTAAATAACCAAAAGAAGAAGAAGAGAGATAAAATATCTTTTGCTGTGACTACAGTTGCAAGTGTTGCGTTGTCCAAGTTGCTGCTAAATATTCAATAATGCTCCTGAGTTGTCCAAGCTAAAAGTTGTTTCGTCTGTCAAAATGAATGAGTCAAAGGATGAAGCCAAAAAACATTTTCTGCTAAGATGCTTTGCCAAGATGCTTTCTGCCAAGATGCTCTGCCAAGATGCTTTCTGCCAAGATGCTCTGCCAAGATGCTTTCTGCCAAGATGCTTTTGTAGAATTATGCCAAAACACGTGAGTTTTATCAAAATTATCTTTTTGAGAAGATGCTTATCTATGACGTCATTGCTTACGAATTTTGAATTTTGCCAAAACATTTTACTTCTGATCAATTTATTCGAAAGATTTGCCTTAAATTTTGCTTGAGATAAAAGATCTCAACAGGCTTTTTTACTCTTTTTTTTTATTTTTTTTTTATTTTTTTATTTCTACCTTTATTGTTGCCTGGACTATTGCAGAATTAGTCTAACAGGTAGACTATTGCCCTAAGTTTTGCCTAAGCTGCCACAAAGGGTTTTCAGCTTAGCGGGCTTATTTTATTTTTACATTTTGATTACAAATTTATTATTACATTTAAAACAATTTTACATTTTACAAATCAATATCACCAAATGGGTCTTGACTATCTTGAAATAAATTGGCAATTACTTTTTTCTTAGTTGTTGACAAACTTGATTCTGATTCCGAATCACTTGATGTTGAACTGGCTTTTGCCAAAATATCTGCAACTTCTTCTTCAGTCTTTGCTTCTGAAATAAGTTTGATCAAATTTTCCTTGTCACGCTGTAATTTGGTCTTTCTAACAGGAGGTTTCTCTGCGTTGAGCTTCTTTAAGCAAAAATTTTCGACAATTTCTAGGGTCATCACACTGGGGTCATAATTATCCCAAAATTTTATTCTGAATTCTCGATATAAAAGTGGTAATGGGGTTTCCTTTTCATAATGGTATGTCCAGGAAAGGATCCATGGAACGGAGAAGATACTTGCGAATCTTATCAATTTGTCTGGTTCAGCATTATTATAAAACTCCAAAAATTTATTATAGCTTTTAGTGACCAAGGTAAGGAAGATCTCAGGGATCGGACCATAATATTTAGCCCATCTTACAAACCAATTGGGAAAAACACCATTGAAATCTTTATGAAAGTAGAAAAACCAAGAATGATTAAAAAAGCGTAATAAAAAGGCTTTATACCAAGCTTCTTGATATTCATAATAATTATAAGTCTTATAAGGGTTGGTAGTTAAAATTTGGGAAGTAAACGCTTTTTTATTCCAATCATTTAAAGAAATAACTTTGACAATTTTGACCTTACTGTAATTAACTTTAATATTGTCTTGAATATGTTCGATTTCAACAGAACCAGATAACACAAGAATTGACTCATAATACTCTCTATTTTTAGACGGGTCAGACTCAATGTAATGAAAATTTTGAGGAAATATTTCAGGAATAAGTTTAGAAAAATCAAAATTTTCAAGCAAAAATATTTCTTCAGGTTCTAAAACTTTAATAAATTGTCTAGGAGGATTTGGAATATATTGACTAACGGTTTTCTTTATATTTGAAGAAGTAGAAGGAGCTGAAGGTTTTGCCAAAACAGAAGAAAAAGAAGGTAAAGGACTTTGGGGACGAAAATTTGAATAAGGAGCTCTGGGTCGAGTTGGAACAAGAGGAGAAAATCTGTTTGGAGAAAGAATTGGATTTTGATTATTTTGATTATTTTCCAAAGAGGCTTTTGTCAAAACTTTCTTCATGATCCCTGTAGAAATTCACGGGATAAAAAATCAGGTAAACTATTAGCCTCGCCTTTGATATACTCAATCTCAAAGTCAAAATTACTTAATAGAGCTTGCCATCGTGCAAATATTTGTTTAGAAACCAAATTTTTAACATCCTTTTCTAACACGTATTTAGCAGATAAACAATCAATTCTTAATAGAAATTTTTTCATATATAAGTCATCTTCAAACTTCATAATGCATAAAACAATACTTAAAACTTCTTTTTTAATGGTTGAATAATTTTTTTGAGCAGGATTCCAATTTCCAGAATAAAATCTAACTAAATCTTCTCTATCTTTATTGGGTTCCTTTTGCTTTAAAATTCCCCCAAATCCAATTTCACTTGCATCTGTTTCTACAAATAAAAATGCATCAGGATGTGGAATGTTTAAACAAGGTAAACTTTTAATTTTTTCTTTAATTAATCTAACTATTCTTGTATGTTCCTCTGTCCAAGGTTTAGGATTCTTTTTTAATCTATCATATAATGGTGTACAAAGTTTTCCTAAATCTTTGAAAAAATCATGTACATAATTTAAACATCCTAAAAATCTCTGTAATTGTTTTTTCTCTTTTATTTCATCCGGAAATTTTGAAGTAAATTCTAGACTTCTATTTATAGGCTTAATTGTACCTTTGTCTATGTCATAGCCTAAAAATCTCACCTTTGTTTGAAATAATTTCATTTTTGTTGCCGATACTACTAAACCATTAGTATGAATAACATTATAAAACTTTTTTAAATGACTTATATGTTGTTCAATAGATTCTGAATATATCAAGACATCATCAATATAGACAATTGAATAATTACTTATTGGCTTAAGAATATCATTCATAACATTTTGAAATTCAGAAGGAGCATTTTTCAAACCAAAAGGCATAACATTCCATTCATAATGACCGAAAGGTACATTAAAACCAGTCTTATATCTATCTTGTTCATTAATACCTATTTGCCAAAATCCAGATTTCATATCAAATTTTGAATAAATTTTTGCATTATACAATTTTTTTTAACAAGTCTCGTTTATTGGGTATTGGATATCTAATCCATTGTAACACTTTATTTAAAGGTTTATAATTGATTACCAACCTGGGAGTTCCTCTCTCAATTTCTGCAGAATTCATAACATAAAAGGCCGAGCATGACCATGGTAATTTTGAGTCTCTAATTAATCCCTTTTCTTTTAAATCTTGAATTTCTTTTCTACAGGTTTTTTCTAATTCTTCAGACATATGGATAGATTTTGCTTTTGTAGGAATCTCTTTTTCATTAAAATCTTTAATATAAGGTAAATTAACTATATGTTGTTTTCTATTCCAAAAAGCATTAGGAATGGTGGCACAAACATTTTTTGTAAACATTTCCTCAATTTCTTTTATTTTTAGTTTAACATCATTATTCCGTAATTGTTCTTCTATTCTATTCTCAGTTATTTCATCAATTAAAAATCTTATTTGTTTATGCTTATTTTCTATTAAATTAATATTATTTTCTATATTACCTATTCCTTTCGGAATAATAGGGAATACAAATTCAAATAAAATTGTTTTTCCCAAAATTTTTGTTTGAATACCATTATCACAGACAGTAAATGGGTATAACATTGTAATAAAAGGGGTTCCCAATATTACTCCTGAATTCAAATTTTTTACCAATATCAAATAAGTTTTATAACAATATCCTTTATTACAAATTTTTACTTTAGGTAATTTGTAATGTATAATTAATTTTGATCCATTTGCAGAACTTAGTTTTTCAGAAGTTTTTTGATAATATTTTGTAGGTATTAATCCTTCTTGAATACAATTTTGATCAGCACCAGTATCGATTAAGGCTAAAGTAGTAAAGTGAAATTCATCTTCTATTACAATATCTAATTTTACTAACCATTTTTGATAATTAACCTTATTAATTATATTAACATATTCTTCATCATCTTGTTCTTTGATAATAATTTCTTTATTCTTATTATTTGTCGTATGTGAACTATTTTGGTGTACTATATTATTTAATTGAATCTTAAACGTTTCTTCCTCAAGAATAGTTATTCTATTTTCCAAGTTTTTTAATTGTGTAATTTCTTTATGTAAAGTTTTTATTTCTTCTTGTAATTCTTTAATAGATACCTCTCTTGGTGTATTAAATCTATTATATATTTCCTTAACATTATATGGAGTATAATTCTTAGGTTCTCTATTTCCTATCATATCTTTTAATTTCTGTAAATAAATTCTTTTATCTTCAGGATTATCAATTTTTTCAATTAAATCAAATAGAAATTCTTGTTCATTTGTTAGCATATTTATTTTTTCACAATTACAAGTTCCTATGCATTCACAACTATCTGATTCAGTTTCACTGTCACTATTACTAATAATATTTAAATCATTTTCCGAATAATCTGAGATTTCTGATTCTGAATCTGTTGACTCATTTATTAAAATTTTCATAATTTTATCTTTTAGGTCGTCTGAAATATCCAAATTGTTTATTTTTTGTTTTGCTTTACAATCTTTTGAATAATATCCCTGTTTTCCACAAGTATAGTAGATGACTATATCTTTTTTACCTTTTCTAAAATTTTTTCTTCTCTTTTTAAAGGTATTTTTAACAACTGGTTGTGCTTCTTTAAATTTATTTTCTTTTTGATTATATCTTTTATAATATTTTTTCTTATAGCCAAATTTTCTCTTTTTAGATTTTCTTTTATATTTTGATGATGGGGCTTTTATTGTTTCATAACCGTATTGTTGACAAAAAGATCCCAATTCTTTTCTTCCTACTATATTATCTTTCTTTAATTTAGATTTAAATTTCATATCTGAACAAATTAATAAGCCTTCGTGATTAATATAATTTATCAATTGTCCATAAGTTAATTCAGGATAAGGAATAATACCGTTAAATTCTACCCTCAACTTTTCTCTAATTCTATCAGCAAATAATTTAGGTAAACTAGCAATAAATCGTTCTTTCCAATAAGGATTATTACAATCTTCTCTAGTCATTACTTTAGTTAAAAATAAATCTTTATACCAACGAAAATCTTGCAATTTAGGACAAGTTAAATTTTGTAATATTTCAGAGTTTCTATCTTGAGAAATTCTAGGGTCTCCTACAAATCCTTTTAAGATAGCAAAAAGTAAAGTTGGAATAATATCATCTTCTTCAGTTTGTAGTCTTTGATTATTTTCTTCTTTTATAACAATTTTCTTAGCGTTTATAATTTTATTTTTACCTTCTTGGGTTACGTAATAATCCCACCAACCTTTTAATTGACCAGTAAAGCCTGCTACTAGTACTTGTAATACTTGTAATTCAGAATTATTTTTTGATCTTGCTGCAGTAGCTGCCATAGACATTTTTTGTAATAAATTTAGTATTTGATATTCGGCTAAACCATCTATATTCCATTCACAGACAGATTCACCATCATATCTAGCCTGTAGTATATCTTTTCTTTCATCAAATTGTGTATCAGGAGGTGTTGGTCTAGAATAATAATTTTTTGTTCTGGGCAAAGGAGTATATGTATTAAATTTAATTTTTTGAATAACTTGTTCGTCTCTATTTTGATCAAATTGATGTACCAAATTTTCAATATCGCTTATTTCAGTTTCTGTATCTGAATCTTTATTTATTACTAAAACTTGTTTATTTTTCATATTATCTAAAATATTTAATTGTGCTAATCTAGCTTCAATTTTATCCAATATAGAATCTTCCTTTTTGAGATTAATTTTAATTCCAGGTTCGCAAGGTTTAAATATTGGAGTTTCCATTTTAGATGTTGATGTTGAGGCTTGATTAGTTTTTGGTACCGTTTTTTGTGGGTGAATAGATACAACAGCTTCATTGTTAGTAGTTTTCCAAAGTTTTGCAATTTTATTATTAACATTAATTTCTCTGAAGGGATATTTGATATTATTTTGTCTACAATAAAATTCAAACCAAGTAAATAAAGGAATATTTACCTGTAAATTTTCCATTTTCTCATACCAAAGAGCTCTAAATTCATTCAATTGTTCTTTTGTAAAATTATTAAAATACCAATTTCGTTTATCATCATTATAATTTGCATATAAATCTTGTTTTAAAAATTCTTTATTAATTTCAAAATTTTCGATAATTAATTCTATTCAATTATTATTATTTAATACAGAAAATGTTTCCATTTGGGTTCTAGTTGGACTCAATGTATTATCATCCCTTATTTCTTCATAAATTGGTCTTGGAATATTTTCACTAAAATCGACAGTTGATAAATTAAAATTTCTTTCAAAACTAGACCGTGGTAAAGTATTGCTTGACGATGGCCTATTATTCGAGTAAACAGATGTTCGAGCAGGTTGACTTAAACTAGAGGAAAAATCTATTCTAACAATACCATTGCTATGTTCAATAATTCTAGATGTTTGATTATTTATTTCTAAGGGTCTAGGTTCACAAATTTCTGTTAAATCCCAAGTTCCTGATCTACTTATTTCATTCCAATTTAATCTTTTAGGTATTTGAATATTAGAGTATGCTCTATTTGCTTCAAATAATAAAGTCTCATTTCTTTTAAAATTTCTTTTCGATCTAGGATTAAGAGTTGTAGTCATAACCTTATAATAAATCCTATATATAATAGCAACAGATCTCACGTTTTCCTTAAATTCCAAATTCTTTGTCTTAACAGTCAAAGTTAATGTATCTAAAATATTTGGATCAAATAAACTAATAGAAAATCCAGGATAACAATTAAAATATACAGGTCCATTTGCCAAATTTGTTTCAGCCATAGCAAGCAAAGAATTAGCAAAATTAATATGCCTTCCATCACGTAAACACATCAAAACAGGAATATCAAGTCCTAATCGAAACAAAGGCTTTATAGCAATCTGTACAGAACCAATATGTAAAAATTTATATTTTTTTCAATTTATGTTCGTTTATTGTTTTTTCTGAAAATAATTGGATATTCTCATGTTATTGGTTTATAGCAACAGTTTGCTCAGCTGTTTTAATAGCATAATCAGTTAAAAATTCAAATGTTCCAACAGAATAAATAGTACTAATATCTTGCTTTGGTATTGTCCAATCCATCAAGTCATTCTCTATTTTACTGATATTAATTTCCATTGAATTAATTTCTTCTTCAATATTACTACTATTCCTGGAAGTAGAACCTAGTTCACGATTAGAAAATATTCTTGTTAATCTATTCATTTTAAATCTTATACTTGTTAAATTTGTTCTCAGAAATAAGATAATGTAATTTGAACCTGTTGATGAATAACGGGACCACCCAGCGTATCGGGACCACCTGGCTCTACTGGCTCTTACGGCTGACCAACGCTACGCCTCCAGGGCTGACCAACGTTTCATCATCAACCGGACCAACCTTCACTATCAAATTTCTTTGTATAAACTTAACAAACATAAAATCTAAAAGGATTAGTTCAACAAAAATATCTCCTAATACCCCCACCGGGCTCTGATACCAAAAACAGCAGGACCTTTTGAAATTCGAGGAGATCATGCTTTAAACAAATTAACAATCTAAAATTGCATCAAATGGTACAGTATAAGATTTAAAAATTCCAATAATACATTTTGTCAAAGCTTTAATGACTCTTAATTTTCGAGTTATTCTTAAAAATTCATTTTCATCAAAATTTCTATTTCTAATTTTTAATTTGGTTTCATAAAATGAATTAACAAAGTTAGTTTTCCCAAAAGTAAACTTAATTCTTGCATGTTAACCAAATCTAGTTGATTAATTGCATTAATAAAATTATCAGATACTTGATTATTTTGAAGTTCAACAGGAAACATGCTTAGTTTAAATAAAAATTAATAAATTGTAACAAAACCATGATAAAATGACGTTTTCTTTGAAAATCTAAACAATTGCACCAACCTTCAATATGCAAATCAGTATGTTCTGCATATATTTTTTCTTCAAAATCGAGTAATTCATTTTTAAAATATAATAATTCTGCAGAATTAGATAAATCTAACATGTCAAATTTAAAATAATTTTATCGATATGGCGACGCATAATTGATCAAAAATTTGAATTACCTTTATTAAACAAAGTTTTACAAGGATTTGAGGTTTGAATACATGGGTCTGATTCCTGAGATTTGGAACAAGAAGTTTGAACAAGGGGTAATATAGGTTCTGGTTGGTTTGAAATACATACACAAGGGTTGAACAATAATTGTAATTCTAAAGGTTTTTTACAAAGGGCTGTAGAGATAATCAAAGGTTTTTTAGTTTCTGAAATGATGATTATGTTGGGTGTAGCTTCGCCTGTCCCTCTGGTTCTCCCAAAGCCTTCTTAAATAACCAAAAGAAGAAGAAGAGAGATAAAATATCTTTTGCTGTGACTACAGTTGCAAGTGTTGCGTTGTCCAAGTTGCTGCTAAATATTCAATAATGCTCTTGAGTTGTCCAAGCTAAAAGTTGTTTCGTCTGTCAAAATGAATGAGTCAAAGGATGAAGCCAAAAAACATTTTCTGCTAAGATGCTTTGCCAAGATGCTTTCTGCCAAGATGCTCTGCCAAGATCCTTTCTGCCAAGATGCTCTGCCAAGATGCTTTCTGCCAAGATGCTTTTGTAGAATTATGCCAAAACATGTGAGTTTTATCAAAATTATCTTTTTGAGAAGATGCTTATCTATGACGTCATTGCTTACGAATTTTGAATTTTGCCAAAACATTTTACTTCTGATCAATTTATTCGAAAGATTTGCCTTAAATTTTGCTTTAGATAAAAGATCTCAACAGGCTTTTTTACCCTTTTTTTTATTTTTTTTTTATTTTTTTATTTCTACCTTTATTGTTGCCTGGACTATTGCAGAATTAGTCCAGCAGGTAGACTATTGCCCTAAGTTTTGCCTAAGCTGCCACAAAGGGTTTTCAGCTTAGCGGGCTTATTTTATTTTTACATTTTGATTACAAATTTATTATTACATTTAAAACAATTTTACATTTTACAAATCAATATCACCAAATGGGTCTTGACTATCTTGAAATAAATTGGCAATTACTTTTTTCTTAGTTGTTGACAAACTTGATTCTGATTCCGAATCACTTGATGTTGAACTGGCTTTTGCCAAAATATCTGCAACTTCTTCTTCAGTCTTTGCTTCTGAAATAAGTTTGATCAAATTTTCCTTGTCACGCTGTAATTTGCTCTTTCCAACAGGAGGTTTCTCTGCGTTGAGCTTCTTTAAGCAAAAATTTTCGACAATTTCTGGGGTCATCACACTAGGGACATAATTATCCCAAAATTTTATTCTGAATTCTCGATATAAAAGTGGTAATGGGGTTTCCTTTTCATAATGGTATGTCCAGGAAAGGATCCATGGAACGGAGAAGATACTGGCGAATCTTATCAATTTGTCTGGTTCAGCATTATTATAAAACTCCAAAAATTTATTATAGCTTTTAGTGACCAAGGTAAGGAAGATCTCAGGGATCGGACCATAATATTTAGCCCATCTTACAAACCAATTGGGAAAAACACCATTGAAATCTTTATGAAAGTAGAAAAACCAAGAATGATTAAAAAAGCGTAATAAAAAGGCTTTATACCAAGCTTCTTGATATTCATAATAATTATAAGTCTTATAAGGGTTGGTAGTTAAAATTTGGGAAGTAAACGCTTTTTTATTCCAATCATTTAAAGAAATAACTTTGACAATTTTGACCTTACTGTAATTAACTTTAATATTGTCTTGAATATGTTCGATTTCAACAGAACCAGATAACACAAGAATTGACTCATAATACTCTCTATTTTTAGACGGGTCAGACTCAATGTAATGAAAATTTTGAGGAAATATTTCAGGAATAAGTTTAGAAAAATCAAAATTTTCAAGCAAAAATATTTCTTCAGGTTCTAAAACTTTAATAAATTGTCTAGGAGGATTTGGAATATATTGACTAACGGTTTTCTTTATATTTGAAGAAGTAGAAGGAGCTGAAGGTTTTGCCAAAACAGAAGAAAAAGAAGGTAAAGGACTTTGGGGACGAAAATTTGAATAAGGAGCTCTGGGTCGAGTTGGAACAAGAGGAGAAAATCTGTTTGGAGAAAGAATTGGATTTTGATTATTTTGATTATTTTCCAAAGAGGCTTTTGTCAAAACTTTCTTCATGATCCCTGTAGAAATTCACGGGATAAAAAATCAGGTAAACTATTAGCCTCGCCTTTGATATACTCAATCTCAAAGTCAAAATTACTTAATAGAGCTTGCCATCGTGCAAATATTTGTTTAGAAACCAAATTTTTAACATCCTTTTCTAACACGTATTTAGCAGATAAACAATCAATTCTTAATAGAAATTTTTTCATATATAAGTCATCTTCAAACTTCATAATGCATAAAACAATACTTAAAACTTCTTTTTTAATGGTTGAATAATTTTTTTGAGCAGGATTCCAATTTCCAGAATAAAATCTAACTAAATCTTCTCTATCTTTATTGGGTTCCTTTTGCTTTAAAATTCCCCCAAATCCAATTTCACTTGCATCTGTTTCTACAATTAAAAATGCATCAGGATGTGGAATGTTTAAACAAGGTAAACTTTTAATTTTTTCTTTAATTAATCTAACTATTCTTGTATGTTCCTCTGTCCAAGGTTTAGGATTCTTTTTTAATCTATCATATAATGGTGTACAAAGTTTTCCTAAATCTTTGAAAAAATCATGTACATAATTTAAACATCCTAAAAATCTCTGTAATTGTTTTTTCTCTTTTATTTCATCCTAGACTTCTATTTATAGGCTTAATTGTACCTTTGTCTATGTCATAGCCTAAAAATCTCACCTTTGTTTGAAATAATTTCATTTTTGTTGCCGATACTACTAAACCATTAGTATGAATAACATTATAAAACTTTTTTAAATGACTTATATGTTGTTCAATAGATTCTGAATATATCAAGACATTATCAATATAGACAATTGAATAATTACTTATTGGCTTAAGAATATCATTCATAACATTTTTAAATTCAGAAGGAGCATTTTTCAAACCAAAAGGCATAACATTCCATTCATAATGACCGAAAGGTACATTAAAACCAGTCTTATATCTATCTTGTTCATTAATACCTATTTGCCAAAATCCAGATTTCATATCAAATTTTGAATAAATTTTTGCATTATACCATTTTTTTAACAAGTCTCGTTTATTGGGTATTGGATATCTAATCCATTGTAACACTTTATTTAAAGGTTTATAATTGATTACCAACCTGGGAGTTCCTCTCTCAATTTCTGCAGAATTCATAACATAAAAGGCCGAGCATGACCATGGTGATTTTGAGTCTCTAATTAATCCCTTTTCTTTTAAATCTTGAATTTCTTTTCTACAGGTTTTTTCTAATTCTTCAGACATATGGATAGATTTTGCTTTTGTAGGAATCTCTTTTTCATTAAAATCTTTAATATAAGGTAAATTAACTATATGTTGTTTTCTATTCCAAAAAACATTAGGAATGGTGGCACAAACATTTTTTGTAAACATTTCCTCAATTTCTTTTATTTTTAGTTTAACATCATTATTCCGTAATTGTTCTTCTATTCTTTTCTCAGTTATTTCATCAATTAAAAATCTTATTTGTTTATGCTTATTTTCTATTAAATTAATATTATTTTCTATACTACCTATTCCTTTCGGAATAATAGGGAATACAAATTCAAATAAAATTGTTTTTCCCAAAATTTTTGTTTGAATACCATTATCACAGACAGTAAATGGGTATAACATTATAATAAAAGGTGTTCCCAATATTAATCCTGAATTCAAATTTTTTACCAATATCAAATAAGTTTTATAACAATATCCTTTATTACAAATTTTTACTGGAATAATAGTGTATCTTAAGGTATAACTAAGGTATAGTTAAGGTATAATCACTGTAATAGTGTATCTTAAGGTATAACTAAGGTATAATCACTATAATAGTGTATCTTAAGGTATAATTACGGCATAACTAAGGTATAATTACTGTAATAGTATATTTAAGCTATAATTAAGGTATAACAAAGGTATAATCACTGTAATAGTGTATTTTAAGGTATAATTAATGTATAAGTAAGGTATAATCAATATAATAATGTATCTTAGGGTATAAATAAGGAATAACTAAGGTATAATCACTAGAATAGTGTATCTTAAGGTATAATTAAGATATAATCAATGTAATAGTGTATCTTAATGTATAAATAGCGTATAATAATGTATAAGCAGTTCATAAAGAAAGTATAACAATGTATACTAAGTGTATAAACAGTGTATAACAATGTATAACAGTGTATAACAATTAATAAACAATGTATAATAATATATAAGAAGGTATAACAATGTATAAAAAGTGTATAAAGAGTGTATAACAATGTGTAAAGAGTGTATAACAATGTATAAAGTGTATAAACGATGTATAAATAATGTATAATAATATATAAGAAGTGTATAATAATGTATAACAATGTATAAGAAGTGTATAAACAGTGTATAACAATGTATAACAGTGTATAAATCATGTATAAACAATGTATAAACAGGTATAATGTATAAACAATGTATAAATAATGTATAAATAATGTATAATAGTATATAAACAATGTATAAACAATGCATAAGCAGTGTATAAAGAGTGTATAACAATGTATAATAAGTGTATAAACATATAACATTATACAAGAAGTGTATAATGTATAACAATGTATAAGTCGTGTATAAACAATGTATAAGCAATGTATAACAGTGTCTAAGAAGTGTACAAACAGTGTATAACAATGTATAAATAATGTATAAACAATGTATAAACAGTGTATAATGTATAAACAATGTATAAACAATGAATAAACAATGTATAATAATATATAAGAAGTGTATAACAATGTATAAGAAGTGTATAAATAGTCTATAACAATTTATAACACTGTATAAGAAGTGTATAAACAATATATAAACAATGTATAAATAGTGTATAAGAAGTGTATAAACAGTGTATAAACAATATAGGTCCGTTGTCTGTGAGTTCATGTGGCATCATATCATGGTTGGTTGAACTCACTATAGGTCTGTCGTCTCGAGTCGAACTCTTTTCAGGCATAGTTTCAGTTCCATTCTCATATATTTCAAAGTTCATTTGGTTCTCTTCAGCTTCTGCTGTAGCTGGCTTTGCTTTGGGTTTGTTGTTCTTTCCTTCAGCTCCAACCGGCTGAAGCTTGGACACGGATTTCCTCATTGGTGCTTTTGAGGTTGCAAATTCTTTGTTACCGTTTCTTTGAATTCCTTTGGTGGATTCGCTTATCTCCCATGGACAGTGAGAAGATCGCGGGCTATCGGAAAATGCACCACCTCCTGCAGAGCCGTTCGCTGAAGTAGTTAACGTCTTGTTCCTGCCAAGCTTCGGTTATTTCGCTCGAGTTGTTGGTATCTGTAACAATTAGACAATTATTAGCTTTAACCATCGTTCCTACATGGACTGCATCAGTCTTCAACTTTGTGATATATGATGCATGGTTTCAAGCTTCAATCAAAAAGCATTTGGATCCTTTTTCTTTTCTTTAAATAGAATAATAACCCCGAAAACTTCATCATATGAAGTGAAATATGTCATTGATATACTAAAGAAACCATTGCTCGGGGTCAAAGACTAATGTTGACGTCTCCACAGACTTTCAAACATAGAAAGTTTATAACTTTGAACTGTGCATTCTTTTAATTTATATTGCAGAGCAGACACAACACAGAGAATAGTGACCAAATTTGCACATGCTATTGTCTGCAAATTATAGGGTAAAAGCTGAGGGTGCTGGGAACGCGTTAGCATAAGCTAGAAAGGACACACACACATAGAAAAAAAAATAAAAATAATTTGCAACAAATATCCACAGAAAAGAAAAATTATCTAACTATATGCACATAAACAGTACCTAGATCAGCAAATAGACCTTTGGTTCAATGATGCAAGAAAAATAAATTTCCCTGGCAACTCGCCAAAAACTTGGTGGATCCTAGGCGAAGTAGTGAAACTAAACCTAGAATCGCACAACTAAGGCAGTGTACCTATCGTTGATAAGTAATAATTCTGGTTGGTCCAGGTATCGATCCCACAGAGAAAAATATTCTACAAACACTAAACTACTCGGGTTCCTTGCGTGTCCTAGGCGGAACTTAATTTTGGAGTGTGATTATACTAACAACTAAATTATCCTACTCCTAATTGATCTATCCCAGCTTACTTTGCTCTTGAATTCGGGTTATCAATTGGTGGTTTACCGACCTATGAATACTAATGGAGATGGCTTTATCAATTAATTACAATAGATGAATTTAACTCAACAATTAACCCTTAATTATGTTCTTTCGATAATTCAACCTAGCGTGTCTAGATCTTTTAGGTCCTTAGCCGGTTTCCCTTGTTTAGAGGTGGTCTAATTCTAAAGCTCAAAAAATAGGGGCACGTAAATTCCACAGTGTCGTCAATACTAATGGTTTCCTAGGCGTCAATGTAGGTAATGCCACAAATATGAACTTAATAAATTAAGATCTTATGAGACTATATTATCATTAAAGGAATTGCATAAAGAAGAGGTGTAAAAATTGAAATTAAATTGCAATCAATTGTATTAATCAAGAAAGATGATAAGAATTCAATGTTTACAACCAAACATAATCAATTGCGGAATCAAAAACTAACTTAATCGAATTACAAAAGAGAAGAAGAAAAACTTATGCCCTTTTGGTCCGATTAACAGGATTCCGACGGTGTGAAGATGCTTGGGGTGTACCTTTATAGACGAACTCAAGCCGGAACTAAGAACGTCGCAAAAGGGGAAGGTTCAATGTAAAACTTCTACCAATTGATGGTTCAAAACTCAAAGAAACAAATAGTTCAAGCCAAAAACCTAGCTACAAGTTTATGCTTTACACTCTAAAAGTCTTGGAAAAGATGCAAAAAAACTTAGAGAATAACCTATTTATACGGCTAGGTTAAAACCACTAAACAGAAAAGATGAAAGTAGGGCAACAGCAGAATTCCAGAGCTCGGCACGCCGTGCTGGTGGAGGTGGCACGCCGTGCTATGTAGATTTATGGGTGGCACGCCATGCTGGTGGTGGTGGCATGCCGTGCTGTGTAGATTTGGGGTTGGCACACCGCGCTGGTAGGGGTGGCACGATTTCGTGCCGATCCACTGGATTCCGTCCCTTGGCACGCTGGAATGGCACGTCGTGCCCTCATTGCGGCACGCCGTGCCACCTTGCTTTTTAGCACTTCAAACTCTTCTTTGCCGCCGTCGCGCCAACTTTCGGTCCGGGTCATAATGCCTGTCCAAAACAAACATAAAGAAACATAACCGCACTAAAGCCACGGACCACAAACATGACATATTATCCAAAATTACAAAAACACCCCTAAAAAACACGAAAAATACTAAAAGTTATGAAAATCTAACCAAAACATAAAAATCACAAAATACGCAAAAACCAAACAAGCATTCACACAAAGGACTCTAAAAATTGCCGTTCAAACCACGAAATTGCCTAAAAGATAAGGTCAAAAACCGACGTTATCAACCACCCCACACTTAAAGGCTTGCTTGTCCTCAAGCAAATAAACTAAAGACAAAGGAGTAAACTTGCTCGCTTTTACTTGCAAATCCAACTAAGGGTTTAACCGCATGAAATTCATAAACTCAAGAAGGTAAAGCATCACTTTCGAAATGACACTAGGCGCACCAGGTTCAAAACCACTCAATACCCAAACCCAACAAAATTTAGCTAGTCAAAGGGCGAGGAACAAACAGAGTTTATATGACCACAAAGCACCTCACAAGATGTCACTCTAACGCTCAAGTTCAAGGCGAGGCGGATGAGCACACAAAAACAAACAATGGCACACATCACATAGCGAACTAATGGCAATCTCGATGAAGTCATTGGTCAAGCAGCAAAATCAGAGAACCTGGGGCTTGTAATGTTACGGCTTAGGGTAGGTTTGATAAAAGGGAATTTTAGGTATACAACTCCTACAAATCAAGTGATATATGCAAATTGACTAAGTACTAAAGACGGGTCATGCAATTTTCAACTCAAAACTAGTCCTAAGAGTGCTTGATTTGCTATATATATATATATATATATATATATATATATATATATATATATATATATATATATATTTAAACAAGAAATTTTACTAACAATGAGAGGGCCTTATCCACAACCAACGGCCAAAGCACAACACGGGGGAAAAAGATGACAAGACATGGGTCAAGGCAATTAGATGATCGCCCTAATCCCTTATTCAAACAAATGAACTGAAAATGGAACACATACACCGGCTTAAAGATGAGAGCCGGACATATAAGACATGCTTCTACAAACTCCGATTTTTAAGAAAAGGAGCCGAACACATACATGGACTCTATTTGGATTTTTTTTTTATTTTTTATTGCAGCACAATTTTTCCATAGGACTAGATGTGAAAGAGTTGAAATGCAAATGGTGATTGACCCCAAAATGAATGAACAACTTAGCCAATTACTTGATTTAGGAGAGGAGGGTAAGAAAGGAAAATCAAAGTTAATGGTAAAAAGTTAGGATGATAGATTTGGCTTGGTGAAGGTTTTTTTTTAAGTAAAAAAGGTTAATTTAGTGGCTTTGGGTGATCTAAGGGATAAATTAGTAGTTAGGGTTAGGCTCATTTAAGTCAAGGGGTTAATCCGAAGGGTCTCCACATATTAAGCTCTCGATGCCAAGTGCAAAACGAAGCCCGGTTCTACGATCTAGTGTGCCACGATTGTTTTTACCCTCACAAAGAAATATAACCGATGTGAAATGGTTCCAAAGGCTCAAATTCTCACAAATGTACTAGGGGTTGTATGCTAGGTCGTGTGACTCAACCAATGTTCCAAGGCGTAATCCTAGCTCGTGTTGGTGTGCCCTAGTTCATAGGGCATTGGATTCTTGTATTTTGTATTATACATTAAGAGTCATGTATGAATACATTATTTGTGTCACATTAATAAAGGCAATTAATCTATTTCATTTATATCTTATGCTATAATATAAGTAGAGTATCCATTGATTGATAATCATAAAACCTATCCCAGGTCTATTCCAATAGTGGGAACGAATAGAACCACAGACTTGTATATTCGATGACTGTATGGTAGTTCTTAACTAGCCATAGTACTTGTATAGTCAGTCATGAATATAGGTACATGTCATTGACATGGGACTGGATCGATCCGCACAAGAAAGCCACATGGTTGTCATGTCATAGGTCTTTCTTGAGTAGGTCTCTTTTGTCCTCAGACCAGATTTCATTATAATATCAATATGGAATCCGATTCACTTTGAAATACGCCTAACAGGTCTGTAAAAGGATGCTAAATACGGGTATGATTGGGTGGACCGGTGAACATGTTGATATTGATGATGAAGTGATGGAATTGCCACTCGGGTGACACCGAGATGATATCATTGGCCACTTGATGAGTGGGACTGATAAGTGTATGGCCATACCCAAATAAGTTGGTTGCTTATTTGATTAATCAGTCAACTCAAGATCAAGAAATATAATAAACAACAGAAGAGGATAACAGACACCATGCCTCTTGTTTATTCATATTGATATCGTTAGGCAAAGGACACCATGAGATTACTACCGGGTGAGTGTCTTCTAAAGACTGCTGCATCTCTGTCTTAATTGGGGGCTGTAATGGTTTGCTAGAACCCACTTACAGTCTGTGGGCTTGGGCCTACTGCCAACATAAAGACAGACCCATAGGATCGTGCACATAGATCAACTGAGCTAGAACTTATAGAAATTGTACATGTAATGTACATTGGAAGGAATGCATTAATTAATTAGTTGACATTCGGTGTCAAGGTAATTAATTGACATTGGGTTGAATTTAATTTAATTAATAAGTTTACATAATGTAATTAATTAATTTATCAATTAATTGAATTACATAAAGTAAACAATTAATTAAATAATTTTCCTAAATAGGAAAATTAAATACATGTATTGTATTAACTTAAGTGTGATTTAATTTTATTTAGGGGTAATTAAATTTAGCCAAATGGAATTAAATTACATAGTATATACTTTTTAATTAAAGTTTATTTATGTAATTATAATCCTAGTGGGCTTGGGTTTAATTAACCTAATTAAAACCCAACTAGACAAGGTGTCTATATAAGGGCACACTTAAGGAAGAAAAACCTAATTCAACTCTAATTAATTGCTGGAAATTTCAGCCACCAAGTGCAACACCAAAACAGCCGAAAATCTCAGCATTAAACCTCTATTCCTTCGCATCTTCGGCTAGCACCGGTTCCCGCTCAATAGTTAGTCGTGCACCGGACTTTGGAGATGGCAGTTTCAAGAAACGATTCTGCAGCAGTCTCTAGAGGAGACGAATCCGGTGAGTTAATCTCTCTTGATTCTTATTTGATTTTATTCTAATCAATGGTAATTGGACACGATAGGTGGATTCTAGGAAATTTTAAACGGTGTATTTTCTGCTGCGCCACGTTATTTTTCCAATGAAGAATCCCAACAGTGGTATCAGAGCCTAGGTTTTGTCCATTAGATTGATTGGAATTGGTTCTTGAAAGCGTTCTTGAAGAAAGAATGGGTTTCAAGTTTGTTGTTTTAGGGTTTTATTCAATTGGTTTTGGTTTTGATAAACCCTAGAATTTTGGATTGGGGTTTTGATTATTTTTCCCTAATTGTTTTCATCAAAAATTGTTTTTCTATATGAATTATATATTTGGCTAGAAACTAATTTTATGTTTATGATTTAATAAAAAAAAAAATTATAATTAGTTGGCCAAAATTGGAATCGCAATTGCGATTCCAGTTTTGGCTCTTCTGCTGCGACACGCAGCTGCTGCTAGCAGCAGCCCCTTGTGGGCTGCTACTGGCAGCAGGCTGCCGCGCGGCAGCGCTGCTGTCCCCGGACAGCAGTGCCGCGCGCGGGGTTCGGGTCCGTTTTGGATTTTGCGGGTATTTTTTTATTCCGGACCCTAATGCAAATTAAATTAAATTTTTTTAAATTAATTTGTATTTAAATTGTTTATTTTGTTGGCATGCATATTTAATTTAATTGTTTGCATATTAAATTGAATATGGACTTTGTGAAATTGGCCCAATAAACCGTGACACCGGTTAAAATTGGGAGAGCTAAATTTTAAATTTGTAACGACCCAAATTCTAGTGGGAGCAAAATTGTTAATTTTGCATTTATGGATGTTACCCATTGGGCCTTTATGGCCTTAGTCACATTTGTTAAAATTGGCGATTTCACACTAAGTAACTCGGCTTAACATTTATATTTATAATTTGGAATGCCATGATCATGCATCATATTGGTATGTATGTGCACGACAGATACTTTGTTTGAAATATTATGTTGAGTTCTATGGGCCTTAAATTATTATCGGTTGTAATTTAATTTTGGGAAATATGGCCTGCGTGCCATTTTTTATTTTATTTTGATGTAATTTGAGAATAGATTTTATTTTACAAAATTATTGTAATTGCATCAAGTATGGAGGAAGGCCCAAATGGAGCAAGCCCATGGTGGGAGCCTAAGAAGGATTGCAGTCCGGCCCATGAAGAATTAGATAGGATATCTAGTTTTTCATTAGGTTGTAATTAAAGGCCCATAGGATCTCATTTATTTTAAATTAAGTATGCTATTGCATTTGTCATATAATATGGATGTATGGATCACCAAATTATTACCTGCATTTATGCATGCTAAGCCGTATCACTTAATTATAATCCGGAAATTAAAATATTGAGTCGCTTAAAAGTGCTTCCCACATTCACACCTCTTCCTCCCATTGATGCTGCAATGTGTGCCATGCCCTAGCTGGGTACATTGTAGTATTCGGTGGGCCGTCGAGGGTTAAGATACTTGGTATGGTTAACATGTGAATGGTGGTTTGACTCAACATGGGTAGCATTAGCTCAGAGCGGGCCCTGAGCACAGATGGGTAAAGTGTCAATTGTTGGAGATTGTGCCCTAAGGCCAATATTGGATTATGTAATTTGACTTCTAAGATTAATCTAGTGTAGATTAATATTATCATTTATGTTTGTATGTTAGCATTTATGATAAGTATCCATGAATAAATCGTGTTATTCTAAATATCCCTAGTCGATTGTTATTATGGGAATAATAACAAACTAAGACTAGTGTGAGTGATAATGGATATTCATAAGATGAATATAGTGTATACAGATACAGATTATACTCACGGGTAATATGTTAGAGAACATGTTACTGGAGACCCACTATGAGATCAAGTTCATGGTCATGTGTCACAACTGATCTTGATTATAGTAGTGTCATTAGCTGATTCCTTTGACCTGAGGTCACCATTGATTCCGGGATGAACTCATATTGTGCTTTGACGCAGTCAAACGCTGCTCGTAACAGAGTAGTTTATAAAGGCTGTGATTGGGTACGAGATGACTCATGCTTTGGGATGTGAGTGACAGATATGGGATTTTGTCCCTCTCTAACAAGAGAGTGATATCACTGGGCCCCTCGATAAGTAAGACTGTTAAATGCATGGCCGTGCTCAAATAATTGATAGAGTATCAATTGATTTGTCTGGACAGTTTACTTTGAGATCGAGAAAGCATATGATTAATTATATAAGATTGACAAGTGTACCATGTCTTATGATTAATCATGATATCAAAGAGACAAAAGGGAATATGACATTCTATAAATAGGTATTGGATCATTCCAATCATATTAATTGGGTAGTCATAAAGGCTTGCTAGAGTCCGCTTATGACTTATAAGGATATTATGGTAATCTCCTTATTGCCAGTTAATATGAACCTATGGGGTCACACACAAAGAGCAAAATGAAGTTCATCTTTTCGGGTATAAATTATTATTGGATAATAATTTATGAATGAGAAAGAGAATAAATATATATATAATGATATATATATATTTATATATATATATGTATATATAAATATTAATATGATTAATATTGCATAAAGTATGCTACATATTATAATTCAATTATATAGAGATATAATTAATTATAATATCAAATATACATATGTGTATGATGGAGAATGGAATTGATTTAATATTAATTGAGAATTAATATTAAGTTGTGTGGGTTAATTTATAATTATAACTAATAAGGGTATTAAGTTATAATTATAATTAAGTTTAATGGATATAAAAGGAAGTTTTATAACCTAAAATCTCTAACCCTAGCCTACACATAAGATGCAGATTTTCTGCAGCCTCCAAGGAGCCAGCCGACTTCACCCTTCTCCATCACCCAAGGTTTTCGAAACTTTGGCTTTTTCCATTCGAAGAAATCGTTCTTCAATCCCGGCGCTAGCACGCGGTGAATGAATTGCTCCGTGTGGATCAACCGTAGAGGGAAGCTACTTTGGTTCCTAATTGATTCAAAACCTACAAAGAATTAAGGTAATTCTTTAACCCTCCTTCCAATTCAATGCAATGTACATGGGTCCTTGGTGGGGATTAATCCTTTTATTTCCGCTGCGTATTATTTTTGTGCGATTAAATCCCCAACAAGCCCATCAAACCAAGAGTCCTTCATGGAAGGATTGGATAGGTTGTCCTACCAAACGACTCAATGGTTGGTTAGCGAGCCCTAGTTCGGCCAGTCATTGATAAGTTGTGGATCTTGGTCAAGTCAGCCAATTAACAACACCAACAAACAAATTAAAATCGGATTATTAATTTGTATTGGCTTAAAAGTCCTTTATTTCTAACTCAAGCAATGATTGCTTCCATGTAGATAATCCCATTTCAGTTAAGCAATTTAAATGGCTGCAACAAACAACAACTCACTCTCACTTAGGTCACTCTTGGAGAAGGAGAAGCTTTCGGGGACTAACTTCCTGGACTGGGCTAGGAACTTACAAATAGTTCATAGACAAGAGTCTAAGGAGTATGTACTGAATGCTCATTTACCAACTGGCCCTCCCGCAGGTCGAGGCATCACCACGGCGATGGTGGAGCAGTACGATCAGCATGTGAGGGATGACCAAGATGTCTCGTGCCTCATGCTGGGTACCATGGCTTCTGATCTTCAGAAGCAGTTCATGGACGAGCATGCTTATGAGATGATGGATCAGCTTAAAAAGATGTTCCAAGATCAGGCTCATTAGGAACGTTACCTGACAACTAAGGCACTTTGCACGACTGTGATGGCAGCTGGGACTTCTGTTAGCACTCATGTGCTAAAGTTGAAGGGGTATATTGATACACTTGGCCGCCTCGGCTCGCTAGTTCTGCAGGACTTGGCAGCAGACATTATTCTCGGGTCACTTCCTGAGTCTTACAACCAGTTTATCATAAATTACTATATGCAAGGGTTGGATAAATCGGTAGTTGAGCTGCATGGCATGCTCAAGCTTGCTGAGCTATCTCTTAAGAAGACTCCTGAAGTATTGCTGGTGAACAAGGGCAATACATCCATTACTAAGGGAAAGGCCAAATCTAAGGCCAAGGCTAAGGCCCAAAAGGCCAAGGCTAAGGGCAAAAAGGTGGTGGCCCAACCTAAAGCAAGGGTTGCTTCTCCTGACGATGTCTGCCATGAGTGTCATGAGACGGGGCACTGGAAGAGCTCATGTCCAAAGCTAAGGGAGCAACTGAAGGGCAAAACTGCTGCTTCAGGTATTTATGTTGTTGAGATTAATCTGGCTATTTCTACATCTTGGGTCTTGGACACTGGATGTGGTTCTCACATTTGTTCAAATGTGCAGGGTCTAAGAAATAGGAGATTATTAGGATCTGGGGAAGTAGATCTTCGAGTCGGAAATGGTGCTCGGGTTCAGGCCATGGAGATCGGAGATTATTTCTTAGAGATGCCTAGTGGACTTGTTTTGGAACTAAGAAACTGTTATTTTGTACCTGCGATGCGCACGAATATTATTTCCGTTTCTTTGTTGGATATTTCTGGTTTTGTATTTAATATTGGACATGGTAGAATTTCTATGCATTGTGGCAATATTATTTATGGAACATCATTTCTTGAAAATGACTTATATATCCTTGATCTAAAACGTGAAAGTTCAATCTATAACATAAATACTAAAAGGATTAAAGAAAATGAAATTAATCCTACTTACATCTGTACTTTGTCACCTTCACGGATGACTTCAGCAGATGCGGTTACGTGTATCTGATGAAGCATAAGTCTGAGACTCTCCAAAGGTTCAAGGACTTTAAGAATGAAGTAGAAAACCAACTTGGCAAGAAAATAAAAGCACTTCTGTCTGACCGAGGGGGTGAATATTTGAGCCAAGAGTTTGACTCGTTTTGAGAGAGTGTGGGATTGTATCCCAACTCACTCCTCCTGGTACACCCCAGTGGAATGGAGTGTCAGAAAGGAGGAATAGGACCTTAGTTGACATGGTCTGCTCGATGATGAGTCATGCTACACTCCCTGTCTCCTTTTAGGGATATGCTTTAGAGACAGCTGCTTACATTCTTAACAATACACCAAGCAAGGTAGTTGAGGGAACACCATATGAACTATGGAAAGGCTGAAAGCCCAATGTTTCCTTCTTGAAGATTTGAGGCTGTGATGCATATGTTAAGAAATTGACAAGTGGCAAACTCGAGTCCAAATCTGTCAAGTGCCAGTTTGTGGGTTACCCTAAGGAAACTAAGGGTTATTACTTCTACGATCCAGCCGAAAACAAAGTTTTCATAGCCAGAAATGCAGTCTTCTTGGAGAAGGAATTCCTTTCCAAGAGAGACAGTGGGAGTAATGTTGAACTTTCAGAAGTTCAAGACTCACAAACTCCTGCAGCTACTGCTGAGGATGCTTCGGGAACCAATCTGACTACTCAAGAAATTGAGGAACCAGAAATGGTTGCACAGGACCTTAGAAGGTCTGGTAGGACATGTCATCAGCCAGAGAGGTACGGCTTTCTCGTGACTGATGATGGGGACCTTATGGTCGTTGACCAAGAGGAGCCCAAGACCTATCAGGATGCTGTTGAAAGCCCACACTCAGATCAATGGCGCAAAGCCATGGAGGCTGAGATGCAATCTATGCACGATAACCAAGTATGGAACTTGGTGGATCCACTTCTGGGTGCTAAGGTGATAGGTTGCAAGTGGTGTTTCAAGTTAAAGGCCCTGTGTGTATAAGATGGTTAGTGGGAGCGTTTCCACCGTCCTAGTGCTGTATGTTGACGACATCCTTATCATTGGAAGTGACATACCAACACTGCAAGGGGTTAAGCAGTGGTTGAGTAGGTGCTTCGCAATGAAGGACTTAGGCGAAGCTGAGACGATCTTAGGGATCAGGATCGCCAGAGATAGATCCAATCAGCTTCTAAGCCTAAGTCAGGCCACGTACATTGACAAGGTTCTAAAAGGATTCAGCATGGACAAGGCAAAGAAAGGATTCTTGCCTATGCGCCATGGGTTGAAGCTGAGTAAGAAAGATGGTCCTAAAACAAAGAAGGACCGGGAGAACATGGAAAAGATCCCTTATGCATCTGCTATTGGATCTATCATGTACTCCATGTTATGTATGAGGCCTGATGTCGTGTTTGCACTAAGTATGGCTAGCTGGTACCAGTCAGACCCCGGTGAGGAACACTGGAAGGCAGTCAAGGCAATCTTGAAGTACCTTAACCGGACTAAGGATGCTTTCTTAGTGTATAGAGGTCAAGATGAGCTGGTAGTGTCAGGTTACACTGATGCAAGCTTTGAGACCGATGAGGATGAGAACCAGTCACAGTCTGGTTATGTTTTTCTCCTGAATGGCGGTGCCATTAGTTGGAGGTCCTCAAAGCATGCCGCCATTGCTGACTCTACAATGGAAGCTGAGTACATAGCTGCGTCCAAAGCTCAAAGGAAGCCGTTTGGATCAAGAAAGTCATAACTGAGTTGGGAGTAGTGCCCACTATCCTAGACCAAGTTGATGTTTTTGTGACAACAACAGGGCCATCGCACAAGCTAAGGTGCCCCGGTCACACAAGAGATCCAAACATGCACTCAGAAAGTTTCACCTCATTCCGGAGATCGTGAACATAGGTGACATATCATTGCAGAGGGTTGACACCAAGAATAATGTCGCTGATCCATTGACCAAAGTGCTGTTGCAGACACAGCACGACGGTCATACCAGATCTATAGGAATTAGGGCAATGCCCACTTAGAACTAGTGCAAGTGGGAGATTGTTGGTGTGCCCTAGTTCTTAGGGCATTGGATTCTTGTATTTTTTATTATACATTAAGATCATGTATGAATACATTATTTGTGTCACATTAATAAAGGCAATTAATCTATTTCATTTATATCTTGTGCTATAATATGAGTAGAGTATCCATTGATTGATAATCATAAAACCTATCCCAGGTCTATTCTAATAGTGGGAACGAATAGAACCACAGACTTGTATATTCGATGACTGTATGGTAGTTCTTAACTAGCCATAGTACTTGTATAGTCAGTCATGAATATAGGTACATGTCATTGACATGGGACTGGATCGATCCACACAAGAAAGCCACATGGTTGTCATGTCATAGGTCTTTCTTGAGTAGGTCTCTTTTGTCCTCAGACCAGATTTCATTATAATATCAATATGGAATCCGGTTCACTTTGACATACGCCAAACAGGTCTGTAAAAGTATGCTAAATACGGGTATGATTGGGTGAACCGGTGAACATGTTGATACTGATGATGAAGTGATGGAATTGCCACTCGGGTGACACCGAGATGATACCATTGGCCACTTGATGAGTGGGACTGATAAGTGTATGGCCATACCCAAATAAGTTGGTTGCTTATTTGATTAATCAGTCAACTCAAGATCAAGAAATATAATAAACAACAGAAGAGGATGACAGACACCATGCCTCTTGTTTATTCATATCGATATCGTTAGGCAAAGGACACTATGAGATTACTACCGGGTGAGTGTCTTCTAAAGACTGCTGCATCGCTGTCTTAATTGGGGGCTGTAATGGTTTGCTAGAACCCACTTACAGTCTGTGGGCTTGGGCCTACTGCCAACAGAAAGACAGACCCATAGGATCGTGCACATAGATCAACTGAACTGGAACTTATAGAAATTGTACATGTAATGTACATTGGAAGGAATGCGTTAATTAATTAGTTGACATTCTGTGTCAAGGTAATTAATTGACATTGGGTTGAATTTAATTTAATTAATAAGTTTACATGATGTAATTAATTAATTTATCAATTAATTGAATTACATAAAGTAAACAATTAATTAAATAATTTTCCTAAGTAGGAAAATTAAATACATGTATTGTATTAACTTAAGTGTGATTTAATTTTATTTAGGGGTAACTAAATTTAGCCAAATTGAATTAAATTACATAGTATATACTTTTTAATTAAAGTTTATTTATGTAATTATAATCCTAGTGGGCTTGGGTTTAATTAACCTAATTAAAACCCAACTAGCCAAGGTGTCTATATAAGGCACACTTAAGGAAGAAAAACCTAATTCAACTCTAATTAATTGTTGGAAATTTCAGCCACCAAGTGCAGCCCCAAAATAGCCGAAAATCCCAGCATTAAACCTCCATTCCTTCGCGTCTTCGGCTAGCACCGGTTCCCGCTTAATAGTTAGTCGTGCACCGGACTTTGGAGATCGCAGTTTCAAGAAACGATTCTGCAGTAGTCTCTAGAGGAGACAAATCCGGTGAGTTAATCTCTCTTGATTCTTATTTGATTTTATTCTAATCAATGGTAATTGGACACGATAGGTGGATTCTAGGAAATTTTAAATGGTGTATTTTTCGCTGCGCCATGTTATTTTTCCAATGACGAATCCCAACAGCTCGATCATGGAAGTAGAGGTAGAGGGTTAATTCTCTAATGCAACCTTTTTGACAAATCTAACCAATGATTACCATCAAGAATCACAAATCATGCACAAACAAGCTAATGACTTGCAATTAACTCCCAGTGTCCCTAGCCAATTGCTACCAATCCAAGCATAGAGACTTAGTTTCGAGGGTGGATTAGGCAATGTTATTCAAACGTCAATTGACACATAAACAACCTAAAAACACTATCATACCGAAAAAAAAACCAAAACCAACTCCTCATGCATTAAAAACTAAAGCCTAAATCTAACCAAAAACCAACGCAAAAAATCCAAATACGCAAAAACACAAACAAACATACGAAATAAAACAACCAAAAAGTGCAATGTAAAAAGAAGCAAAAGAAAGAGAGAAATGCCTTTACCCACCCCACACTTAGATTGCACTTACTTCCAAAAGTGCAATGGAAGAAGGAGCAAAATAAAGTGGGAAAGGAAAAAGGGTTACCTCACATATCGGGGGCTGGTGGTGGCGGCGGCGGGCATGGCCACCCTTACGCTGCACAAAAACGAGAGGCGAACGCCTCGACATTAGCGAGCTGAGCTGCTTGCCTATCAAGGCACGCGTTCATTCGCTCCTCGAGCACAAGCTGATGGACGGTTAAACCTTCCAGTTGTTCAATTATACCATCTAACTGCCCTTCGATCCACCCCAAAAAATCCAGGCCCACCGAAATATTCTCCTCATCCTCCTCGTTATCCTCAGCTTCCTCACTCTCGTCCTCATCATCTACGTCCATAGGAGCCTTACCCCTACTCAAACCTCCCGCACTTGAAGTACCTGCAGCTGCCATAACATGGGAGCAAGACAAAATTCCCCTCGAAATCTTCTTGGGAAGGATGCTATCGAGGTTCTTATAACAAGTATTACTATGAAAGAAGCACGCAATACAAGTTACAATATGTCCTAACCCTAGTTCTGACTTAGATCTGTTGTGGTGGGTGTATAGGGCTTCCATGACGAAGAAGCCCATATGCACCTTAACATCATTATGCACATGCCACAGTATTAAAAGTTCAAATGCATTGACTCGGTTGCTTTTAGTTTTGCCCGAAAAATTAAAACACACAAATTTGTGGATTAATTGCAAGATAGGGTCATGTATTTGGGAAGTTTTAGCAAACCTAGATTGGTATGCCCCTCGACCTACCATACGCCAAAATTTCTTGGCATCCATATTCTCCGGCCATTTGTAACTATTCCCTTCAATTCCTATGCAAGCCTTAAGGCCCTCAATATCTAAAGAGTGTTCAGTACCAAATAAGCGGAAGGTCATGGTCCTAAGGCCGGTATCAGGGTTTGTTTTGAAGCTTAAGGTGGAGTAGAATTCGAGGTTCAACTCCCTAAAGACAGGTGGATTAGACTTTACAAACTCATACCATCCTAGATTAGTTAATTTAGCACGTACAGCCTCTGACCTATCATGCACAAACAAAAATTCCCAATCGAAGGTTCGAAAGGGGGTACTTTCTAATAGAAACAGAGTTTTGTATCATTTACCTTCATCATCAGAGAAGAGATGGAAAGGGCATTTATACTTCCTGGAGAGGCTAGTTAAAGGGGCCATCTGCTGCTCGGGAGGTAATTCTTCGTTTGGCACCGGTTCCAGTGACGGGTCTATGGACCGTCGTGAAGAACCGTGTCTCCGATTAGCGACAGTTTTCTTCTTTATCTTACTATTGCATAACCATAAAAACACAACAAAAATCAAAAACAAAAGAAATCAAAGCCAAAGAAACCCTACTTTCAAAAATACAAACCACTAAATATGAACAAAAAAAAAAAAAGAAAAAGAATGCAGTACAATCACCCTATTAAGCAGTAAATCAACCAAATCAAAGTGAGAAAAAGAAAAAGCAATAAAAAGAATAAAAGGAAAATCACAGCACGAATTCATACCTGGTTGCAAGGAGAATGATGCAAAATAAAATCCTAGGTCAAAATAAGAGTTGCAGAGAAGTTGAGAGGAAGAAAATGAGAAGGGAAGGAAGAATAAGGGTAGAGAGGGAGAAGGTGAGGGTTGGTTCTAGAGAGAGAAAGTGGAGAGAGAGAAAGTGAGTGAGAAAGGAGTAGAAGAAGAAGAAGAAGAAGGAGAAGAAGAAGAAGAAGTCTAGGGCGGTTACAAGGAAATAGAAGAGAAGGGTTTATATAGGCGGGTGATTTTTGACCTAAAAATTCGAAATTTAAACGCTCGGCATGCCGTGCCAAACAAACAGCACGGCGTGCTGAGCAGAGCATATCAACTTACCTAGAAACAGTGGGAGGGCACGCCGGCGTGCTGGCTCGGCACGTCGTGTTGTCTTGAAAACTCTATCATCGGCACGGCGTGCTACATTTTGGCACGGCGTGCGGCTCGCTCTTGCAACACTTTACTTTTGAAACAGCACGACGACACGATGGCGTATTGGGTTGGCACGCCGTGCTATCTTGAAGACCCTGTAATTGGCACGACGTGCTAAATTTTGGCACGGCGTGCTGCTTGCTCATGCACAATCCTCTTCTGGAACAGCACGATGGCACGTTGGCTTGCTATATTGGCACATCGTGCCACCTTGATAACCCCTACTTTGGAACGGCGTGCGGATCGTAGCACGACGTGCTGAATTGCTCTTGCACGTGATTTCGGAACAGCGCCCTGGCACGATTGCTTGCCACACTAGCACGTCACGTGCTACCCCATTCTCACCTTGGCACGACGTGCCCATGGTGGCACGGCGTGCCATGCTGAATCCTGCCAACCTTTACTTTCTTTTTCACACTTTGATTAAGACTTGTGATTAACTTGCTTAGTGACCTATTCCTATACACAAAAACACACAAAAACATATTAATACAAAAATTAATGTACAAGGGAAGTACACATGCCTCATTGCTATGTTTATAGTCGGAATAGCTCGACTTCTACATCCACGATTTTGCATTACACATCACGAAGGAGTAAGACTTGTTTCTCCTCCTTCACTCCTCCACTGACGTAGGGCTTCAACCGATGCCCGTTTACTTGTTGAATTCCCTCCGGGTTTCAATTTCCACCATCCCGGAGGGATAGACCTTATGCACGGTAAGCGGCCCTATCCACCGACTTCTCAATTTGCCCAGAAATAGTTTCAATCGGAAGTTATACAAAAGCTCCAACTCCCCTTGATTGAAACTCTTTTCTATCACATAAGCATCAATAGGGCAAAAGGAGTCTACAAAATTATAGTTTTCAACATCTAATGGATATTTCATTGAGTTATAGACGTTGAAACTTACCTCCTCGTTGTGCAACCTAAGAATAATCTTACCTTCCTGGACATCTATCAAAGTCCTACCGGTTGCAAGAAATGGCCTACCAAGCAAAAGGGGCACCGAGCTATCTTCCTCCATATCCATTACCACGAAGTCCGTGGGGAAGATAAACTTATCCACCTTTACTAGCACGTCCTCGACCACCCCCTTTGGCCTGGTGAGAGATCTATCTGCCAATTGGAGGGTTATCTTGGTCGGCTTTGGGTTTCCCAGTCCGAGTCTCCTAAAAAACGACAGAGGCATCAAATTGATACTTGCTCCCAAGTCACATAGGGCATTGGCAATCTTTAAGTTCTCCAAGTTCCCTATCCTTCATGGGATAGTAAAACTGCCTTTATCTTTGAGCTTGGGTGGAAGTTTGTTAGTGATAATTGCCGATCATTCCTCTGTTAAAACCACCACTTTGTCCTCGCCTCACTTTCTTTTCCCTGCCAGAAGTTCCTTAAAGGATTTAGCATAAGAAGGCATCTCTTGGAGAGCCTCAATCAATGGCATATTAAATTCTAACTTCTTAAAAATTTCCAGAAATTTGGAATATTTCTGCTCCAGTTTATCTTTCTTCTCCCTTTGAGGATAAGGGAGTTTAGGCACATTAGCTAGGTCAGGAATGTTCCCCTTTTCATTTGTGCTAGGTTCGGGTTCAGAAATCGAGTCAGGGTTGCTTACCTCTCCCGACTCTTCACTTACCTCAGTAGGTTGGGATGGAATATCAGCGTTTTGCACTCGGTCCTCCACTTGCCTACCACTTCGTAGGGTTATAGCTTGAGCTGTCTCCCGTTGATGTCCCTTAGGGTTTTGCTCAGTTTTACTCGGGAGTGCTCCTTGAGGTCTTTCTTGCCATTCCCTAATCATTTGAGCCACCTGCTTGCCCAAATCCCTACAGTATGCCTCATTATCAGCAAGCCGAGACGAGATGTCTTTTAACAAAGACAAAACCGTCTCATCTTGCTTAGACTGTTGAGGTTGCTGCGAGGATTGATCATTAGGAATAAATGGGGCCTTACCTTACCCCTGCTCACGGTGCTCATGATGGAATCCGGAAGGAGGTCTCAACACATTTTGGTTATTACCATAAGACATGTTCGGGTGTTGATACCTTCTTCCGTAATTATTATTATTATTGAAATTTTGTGGGTAAGAGTTAGAATTATTGTACCTTTGGTTTCCTCCCACAAAACTTACATTCTTGGACGGTTGGGCGAATGAATCGCCCAATACACATTCTTGACCGGGATGCTCTGCTCCATATGATACAGACAATACCGGCTGGTATTGTGGCCCATTTAAATTCAAGCGGGACATCAACAGGTCCAACTTCTTGTTCACATGGTCCATGGCTGCATCTTGGCATCCCAAATCCGTAGCCCGAACCTCACTCCTTGTTGGCGTGTCCGACTGCCACAAGGTACTCTTCCTAGCCAGCTCCGCGATCAACTCCTCGGCTTGCGTAGCAGTCTTCTTAAAAATGTCTCCACCTGCAGAAGAATCAATAATGGCACGATTAGCTGGTGTCAAACCATGATAAAACGTGCTTACCTGAGTGAATCGTGGCATGTCATGGTGGGGACAGTTCCGCAACAACCGTTGAAACCTTTGCCACGCTTTGTTGAGAGTCTCAGTCCCAAATTGCCGGAATCCCATAATCTCATTCCTTAACTGAACCGTCTTTGATGGTGGGAAGTAATATGCTAAGAATTGTTCTTCCAATTGATCCCATGAAGTCACAGACCCGGGTCTCAAGGACTTGTACCATTCCATTGCTCCCCTACATAATGAGAAAAGAAACAACTTCAACCGCACCGCATCTTGGGGTACCCCACTGATTCGGACTGTATCGGCCACCATGAGAAACCGGTCTAAGTGATCATTAGGGTTATCACTTATTCCGCCACTGAATAGCCCGTTCCCTTGGATCAAATTGATCATACTGGACTTCAACTCAAAGTGGTTAGCAATGATGGCTGGGAGAACCACTCCGGATCTGTTCCGGGATCGATGTGGAGCCATTAGGTCAGTCATGACCATGTTGTCTCTATCACCACCCCTTCTTCTATCAAACTCCTCCCGCTCTCGTCGGAGTCGCTCTTGCTCAGATCTTTCCAGAAGCTGTCTCTCCTCTTCCTTATGTTGCTGATGATCCATTTAGACAATTTGCTCTTGTTGTGCCCTACGGTTCCTGCTACAAAAATGTTCAATTTCAGGGTAAAAGCTCAAGGTGCTGGGAACGCATTCGCATAAGCTAGAAAGCACACACATACATAGAAAAAAATAAAAATAAAAATAATTTGCAACAAATATCCACAGAAAAGAAAAATTATCTAACTATATGCACATAAACAGTACCTAGATCAGCAAATAGACCTTTGGTTCAATGATGCAAGAAAAATAAATTTCCCCAGCAATGGCGCCAAAAACTTGGTGGATCCTAGGCGAAGTAGTGAAACTAAACCTAGAATTTCACAACTAAGGCAGTGTACCTATCGTTGACAAGTAATAATTCTGGTTGGTCCAGGTATCGATCCCACAGAGAAAAATATTCTGCAAACACTAAACTACTCGGGTTCCTTGTGTGTCCTAGGCGGAACTTAATTTTGGAGTGTGATTATACTAACAACTAAATTATCCTACTCCTAACTGATCTATCCCAGCTTACTTTGCTCTTAAATTCGGGTTATCAATTGGAGGTTTACCGACCTATGAATGCTAATGGAGATGGCTTTATTAATTAATTACAATAGATGAATTTAACTCAACAATTAACCCTTAATTATGTTCTTTCGATAATTCAACCTAGTGTGTCTAGATCTTTTAGGTCCTTAGCCGGTTTCCCTTGTTTAGAGGTGGTCTAATTCTAAAGCTCAGAAAATAGGGGCACGTAAATTCCATAGTGTCGTCAATACTAATGGTTTCCTAGGCGTCAATCTAGGTAATGCCACAAATATGAACTTAATAAATTAAGATCTTATGAGACTAGATTATCATTAAAGGAATTGCATAAAGAAGAGGTGTAAAAATTGAAATTAAATTGCAATCAATTGTATTAATCAAGAAAGATGATAAGAATTCAATGTTTACAACCAAACATAATCAATTGCGGAATTAAAAACTAACTTAATCGAATTACAAAAGAGAAGAAGAAAAACTTATGCCCTTTTGGTCCGATTAACCGGATTCCGACGGTGTGAAGATGCTTGGGGTGTACCTCTATAGACGAACTCAAGCCGGAACTAAGAACGTCGCAAAAGGGGAAGGTTCAATGTAAAACTTCTACCAATTGATGGTTCAAAACTCAAAGAAACAAATAGTTCAAGCCAAAAACCTAGCTACAAGTTTATGCTTTACACTCTAAAAGTCTAGGAAAAGATGCAAAAAAACTTAGAAAATAACCTCTTTATACTGCTAGATTAAAACCACTAAACAGAAAAGATGAAAGTAGGGTAACAGCAGAATTTCGATGCTCGGCATGCCGTGCTGGTGGAGGTGGCACGCCGTGCTGTGCAGATTTGTGGGTGGCACGCCGTGCTGGTGGTGGTGGCATGCCGTGCTGTGCAGATTGGGGTTGGCACGCCGCGCTTGTAGGGGTGGCACGATTTCGTGCCGATCCACTGGATTCCGTCCCTTGGCACGCTGGAATGGCACGCCGTGTCCTCTTGCGGCACGCCGTGCCACCTTCCTTTTCAGCACTTCAAACTCTTCTTTGCCGCCGTCGCTCCAACTTTCGGTCTGGGTCATAATGCCAGTCCAAAACAAACATAAAGAAACATAACCGCACCAAAGCCATGGACCACAAACATGACACATTATACAAAATTACAAAACACCCCTAAAAAACATGAAAAATACTAAAAGTTATGAAAATCTAACCAAAACATAAAAATCACAAAATACGCAAAAACCAAACAAGCATTCACACAAAGGACTCTAAAAATTGCCGTTCAAACCACGAAATTGCCTAAAAGATAAGGTCAAAAACCGACCTTATCAATTTCGCTCGAGTTGTTGGTATCTGTAAAAATTAGACAGTTATTAGCTTTAACCATCGTTCCTACATGGACTGCATCAGTCTTCTACTTTGTGATATATGATGCATGGTTTCAAGCTTCAATCAAAAAGCATTTGGATCCTTTTTCTTTTCTTTAAATAGAATAGTAACCCTGAAAACTTCATCATATGAAGTGAAATATGTCATTGATATACTAAAGAAACCATTGCTCGGGGTCAAGGACTAATGTTAACGTCTCCACAGACATTCAAACACAGAAAGTTTATAACTTTGAACTGTGCATTCTTTTAATTTATATTGCAGAGCAGACACAACACAGAGAATAGTCTCCAAATTTGCACATACTATTGTCTACAAATTCCAGAACATGCCACATTGCCTCAATACTCCTTAAACACCACATGGCCTTAGTTATTCTACAATGCTAATATGCCAAGGATATGCTACTGGTGACACAAATTATCTGATTATTGAATATGAAGGCAAGGAAGCTAACTAACCTGAATTTATATAGTACTATTGATCCGAAAAATCAATGACCATTCTATCACAAACAGATTATTTTCCATGAAAATATAATTGGAGTTTCTCCAAGGTATCCTGAAACTATGCACACATTACCAGATTATTTATCAGATGTGTTATTGTTTCCCATCTCATTCCCCATATCTTTAATTTACTAAATCCTGCAATTAATACAAATAAAACACCAAATTCACAAACCACAAAATGCAATGCCTACGACTCTACCAGCAGTACATGCATAAATTAAAGGGAGTTCAAATTCAAAAGCCTAAAAATTCATACCATAATGATGAACTTGGATAAATCAGCACAGCTTGATTTGATTCCTATCAAAGTAGACAGAGTGTTATTTATTGCTCAATTAAAATACTTCACTTGTATTTTCCAACTTGGCAGCATCCATTTTTCACTCTTCTCTTCTCTGCTCTCGCTCTTCATCTAATCATGCCTCAAGTTCAGATATAGATGCCTTCTGAGTGAAAAAAAAAAAATCCAGACCATTTTAGAACCCATTTTTGAGTTTAATGGGTATGTACAGTTGATGAATATAATCAATTAGGACAATTTGGGCAAAATTTCAGAACCCATCCATTTGTATTTATACTACACGTATGGATCTTCTCTGCTGAAGTTATAGCTGGTCAAAGGGAACCAAAGATAGGCATCGCATCACCCAAACTGTGTGCTCATTTGGAATTATAAAACTTATTTTCAACAATAATGAGAAATTCATCCTAATCTCCAACTAAAAATAGAAAACATGTCCCTCTCTCAGCCCACAACTTACATTCCAGCCACTGGTTTTCCCCACAACTTTTGGAATATAAACTAAACTCTACCTTCAACAATTTGATATCAAAATTCTAGATCAAAACAACATTTAATTAAAATTTCCGAAGAAAGAAAATGAGTTCAGCTAGCAAAGCTTGGATGGTGGCAGCAAGTAATGGAGCTGTGCAGGCATTGAAAGATCAATTAGGCTTCTGTAGGTGGAATTATACTATTAGATCGGGTCATCAATATGCCAACACTCATCTCAGATCCATCTTTCGTGCCAAAAACCTTTCTTCCTCTTCTTCTTGTTTCTCAATAAGAAGAAGAAGAGATGGAGAAGAAAGAGTATCGATGAGGTGGTTAATGACGACGTCGCGAGTCCTATGAGACGGTGGCCAGATTTGGATAAAGAAACTACGGTTATCGGGAGATTGAGGAAAAAGATGGTGTTGGGTTTTCTCCATTTCTGCCATTTTCCCTTAGTAAGAAAAAAGAAAAAAAACGTAATTGAGTAAAAAAAAAACGTAAAAAAGAAAAAAACATAAGTATTAAAGTATTAAATAAAAGAATTTAAAGAAAAAACGTAATTGAGTAAATAGTCAAACGTACTGGTTGAAAGTAAAGTTATTATTGGGTGTAAAACTAATAATTTCCTTTCTTTTTTTGACAAAATTAAAACACAATTCTTGATTTGTTAAAGGGTGGAACCACGGGAGTGATTTTTGAAGTTTCCCTTTTTTTCAATAATGATTGAAGGAATTTGATTTAATTAATTTAGACTATTACCTTTTCTAATCTGCAGAATTATTATTACCGTTTTCAAACTGTAGAATTATTATTAATTATAATTATCATTTGGATTAATACTAAGATAAGCATATTCAGGATTAATTAAATTTTAATAACGATTGATAACTTTTCTTTCTTAACTAATTTATTAGCCATATTTTGCATTAATATTTTTAAATAATTTGCTAATGTATTCTTAAAGAGTATTGTACTCTAACAGTATTCTAAATTTGTTTTATCTCTTTTTCGAGTGCAGAATTGATATTTGTTGCCATAAGAAAAAAAGAAAGATGAAGTCAATATTCAATAACGATTATACAACAAATGTATAGATTACCATAAACAGAATAAATAAACGGACTTACAGTTTATATACAGCGGAAACACGTTTGTGGAATGGATCTGATCTATTCGAGAAACCGGATCGTTCTGGTTGCCTTTCCTATGAGTGTATGAATACACTGAGTATAGGCTATCTCTTTGAATTCTTCCGACGAGCGAAGAAGTATATCGTGTTTTCTCTCTAAGGACGTTTTTCCCGGAACAAGAAAGAATCTCTACGATTCTAAAATCTGTAGGAAATAGAGAAACTTCTTCTCTATTTATAGTGGAAATCCCAACTTCCATCTATATATATGGTCAGTCCAAATTACATATTTGGTCCCTGTAATATACACATAATTACAGTTTAGTCCCTGCCATTCCAAAATGTCATGGGCGGACCTAAAACCAACATCTCCCACTAACACATGATAAGACACACTTTCATTGCGATTGAACATACATACTTCTTTCAATTCTTATTTAGCGAATTCACGCGACTAGTCAACATAACGGTTAATCCTTTGAAGCTCTTTTTCATCATTCCACCTTTAGCTTAACGCGACTTCCCCCTAGTCCATTTTCCATGATCACTAGTTTTCCACTCACTTTTGATCTCACGAAAACATTCATATACACTACATACATTTTCCATGAACAAGTATTGAGCTCGAGTGTTATATGATTAACAAGTGACATGTTACTGAAAATGTACTTCCTCTCTATAAATAACCTTCCACCATATATCTATTGTTTATCTGAAAGGTCCCTATATGCTCGTTCATTGCTAACACAGCCTGGTTTGGGGTTCCAATCAAGATAAACAATTAGACATACCCTTCTTGTTATTTACAAGAGTCTATAAGGGTGAATTGAAACTTATAGTTTCATTTGGGTCCCACATTAGGAAAGTTGAGATCAATTTTCTTCTTTCCATCCCTTGGCCGGCTTTTACACATATTACTAAAATATGTCATAGTGTTAATCCACTTAGGACATATGTTTTATAAACATTATGCGAAAGCATTCAATCTCTAAATGCAACTCATGCATCGCTACCTCTAGTCCACATTTAAGCTTTTCACAAGACAGCTTTCGGTATCAACGAAATAATGATATTTCACATATCACATATGGAGTTTCTCACATCTCCATCTATACTTTTACCTATGAGCACATCGCTCATAGTAAAAGATTCATCTATGTGGGTAGATGCATTTCGTCAACATACTAAACTATACTTGATAGCTCTATGTGTATCGCTTTAAATAGTGAATGAATTTGAAGACAACAAATAACTCACATTCTATTCCAATAGAATTTACCAAAGTTATTACAACAGTTCAAAAACACAACATGTTCCTATAATCTGCGAAGACCAAATTCCAAAATATGTTTACTAAAAACATTTGGAGCTATTGGTTTCGTTAACGAATCTGCAATCATATCTCCAGTTGGAACATGCACTAAACTTATTTCTGCTTGTGCTACTTTGTCTTTAACAAAATTATATTTTATATTGATATGCTTGCTTTTTCCATGATAACAAGGATTCTTGGAATAAGCTATCAACGCAGTGCTGTAGGAATAGATAGTCGTATAATTCCCTTTAGTCAATAATGCCACGCAAGTTTGTTTCTTGCTACACCAGGAAATTGCACCATTTCCTAGAGTCAAAATATACCCAGACGTGGACTTCCTCCTGTCTTTATCAGTTCCGTGATCAGCATTTGTGTATCCCTTTAACTGCAGATCCTTTCCTTGATAACAAAGGGAATAATTTGAAGTCCTCTTCAAATATCTCAATATCCTTTTCACTACTTCCTAATGCTTCAAACCTGGATTAGCCTGATAACGGCTTGCGAGACCCACCGCAAAACCTATATCAGGTCGTGTACAAATCATAGCATACATCAAGCTACCAATTGTACACCTATAAGGAATTCTCTCTATCCTTTTAGTCTCTTCCGGAGTCATAGGACACATACTAGCATTCAGTTCCGTACCTTTTGCAATAGGGGTTGGATCGGGATCACAGTGAGCCATACCAAACCGTTTTAAGATCTTATTGATATATGTCTCTTGTGAAAGAGCCAATAATCTCTTAGATCAATCTCTTGAGATCTTAACCCCAAAGATGTAATTAGCTTCTCCTAGATCCTTCATCTCAAAGTTAGAAGACAACCAAGTCTTTACTTTTTTGAGTGAGGAAGTGTCATTTCCTGCTAACAAAATATCATCAACGTATAATGTTAGAATGACAAACTTCCCTCCGTTTTCACGCTTAATGTAGACACACGAGTCTGTATTAATCACCTTAAATTGCATTGATATAATCGCTTCATGGAACCGAAAATGCCATTGTCTTGAAGACTGCTTAAGGTCATTAATTGATCTTTTCAACTTACAAACCTTATGTTCTTGTCCCTGGACAATGAAACCTTCAGGTTGAATCATATAGATTTCTTCATTCAGTTCACCATTTAAGAATGCAGTCTTTACATCCATTTGATGTAATTCAACGTCCATACATGCTACAAAAGCAAGTCCTATTCTTATAGACGTGAAACGGACAATAGGTGAAAAAGTCTCCTGATAGTCAATTCCTTCCTGTTGTGTAAACCCCTTTGCAACCAGCTGACTCTTAGTCTGGATAGGTTTCCCATCCGCTGATCGCTTAATAGTATGTACGCATTTATTCCCAATGGCTTTATGCCCTTTGGGTAGATCAACTAGTTCCCAAACTTTGTTGATCCTTATTGACTCCATCTCACTTTCCATCACTTTTATCCATTCTTCTTTTACTAGAGATTCTAATATCTCTCTCATGTTAGTTGGAATGTCTTCAATTTGAGCTACAACCGAGAAAGCTTCGCTGTCAAGTAAATGATGGCGTTGCGGAATATTTCCCCTCTTCGATCGCCTTAGAGGTTGTGCTTCTTGATAAACAAATCTCATATATTCATCAAGATTTTGGGTAGAACTCCCACTAGAACCACTCCCACTAGGATCTATATCCATATTCATACTTGAATTTGGAACAAGACTCCCACTGAAATCAAGACCACTCAAGTCAGGGTCAGGATTACTCAAATTCACTTGTGAAGGTTGAAAAACATCATTCTCTTCCCTTTCCCTTATGTCTTTAACTTCATTCCTCCCACTCAGATTGAGTGATCCTAAAGTTTTAGACTCTAGAGTTTCAAAGAAAGTGAATTCCTTATCCACCTCTCCCAGCTTAGGAAATTCATTCTCTAAGAATGTAACATCTCATGACTCAAATTTTGTTATTTGACCATTCTTATTCTCTCCCACTAGAACATATCCTTTGGAGAGATCAGGATATCTTATAAAGATACCTTTCTTGCCTCTTAGGCCTAGCTTGCCACGCTTACTAGATGTATCATGAACATAGGTAGCACATCCCCATGGTCGTAAATGGTTCAAATTGGGCTTATGGCTCATCCAAAATTCATAAGGCATGGTCTCAACGGACTTAGAAGGTACTCTATTAAGTACATATGTGGCAGTCAATAGTGCGTCTCCCTAAAAAGAGATAGGCAAATTGGCTTTAGCCATCATAGACCTCACCATCTCTAAGAGGGTTCAGTTTCTTCTTTCCGCGACTCCATTTTGTTACGGAGTCCGAGGTATGGTCAACTGATGTTCAATACCTTTTTCATCATAAAAACTTTAAATTCCTCGGAGAGGTACTCTCTTCCCCGATCGGTTCTTAAAGCTTTGATTTTCTTCTCTTATTGATTTTCAACTAGAGCCATAAATCATTTGAAACATGCTAATGCTTTAGATTTATGTGCAATCAAATAGACATGACCATACCTTGTATAATCATCTATGAATGTAATGAAATAGTATGCACCATGCCTTGCCCGAACATTCATTGGGCCCAGATGTCAGAATGGATTAGTTGCAATGGTTGGTCAGCTCGTGTAGCTTTACCAAATGGTTTTCCTGTCATCTTTCCTTTTAAGCAGCTTTCACAAGTTGGGAGATCTACGTTCGATAAATCAGCCAACAAACCTGCTTTAGCCAATCGTACTAAACGATGTAGACCAATGTGACTAAGTCTTGCATGCCACATTTTTGAAATGCTAACATTATCCACAAACGAGTTAACAGTAAAAGAAAAGCTATTATTACACAGATAATTTGGATCCAAATCCAATACAATAAAACCATTCATCAAATATCCACCACCAAAGTAAATATTGTTCAAAAAAGAGACTGAAATTGTTTAATTCAAAAGACAACATGAATCCCAAATTCATTAGGGTAGAAACAGATATCAAGTTCCTTCAAATTCCAGGAGTATATTATTGGGATTCGTCATTGGAAAAATAACATGGCATAGCGGAAAATACACCGTTTAAAATTACCATTGATTAGAATAAAATTAATTTGAATCATGAGAGATTAACTCACTGGATTCGTCTCTTCTAGAGACTGCTGCAGAATCGTTTCTTGAAACTGCGATCTCTAAACTCCGGTGCACGACCAATTATTGAGCGGGAACCGGTGCTAGCCGAAGATGCGAAGGAATGGAGGTTCAATGCTAGGATTTTCGGCTGATTTGGGGCTGCTATTGGTGGCTGAAATTTCTAGCAATTAATTAGAGTTGAATTAGGTTTTTCTTCCTTTAGTGTGCCCTTATATAGGCACCTTGTCTGATTGGGTTTTAATTAGGTTAATTAAACCCAAGCCCACTAGGATTATAATTACATAAATAAACTTTAATTAAAAAGTATATACTATGTAATTTAATTCCATTTGGCTAAATTTAATTACCCCTAAATAAAATTAAATCACACTTAAGTTAATACAATACATGTATTTAATTTTCCTAATGAGGAAAATTATTTAATTAATTGTTTACTTTATGTAATTTAATTAATTGATAAATTAATTAATTACATTATGTAAACTTATTAATTAAATTAAATTCAACCCAATGTCAATTAATTACCTTAACACCGAATTTCAACTAATTAATTAACACATTCCTTCCAATGTACATTACATGTACAATTTCTATAAGTTCCAGCTCAATTGATCTATGTACACGATCCTATGGGTCTGTCTTTATGTTGGCAGTAGGCCCAAGGCTCACAGACTGTAAGTTGGTTCTAGCAAACCATTACAGCCCCCAATTAAGACAGAGATGTAGCAGTCTTTAGAAGACACTCACCCGGTAGTAATCTCATAGTGTCCTTTGCCTAACGATATCGATATGAATAAACAAGAGGCATGCTGTCCGTCATCCTCTTCTGTTGTTTATTATATTTCTTGATCTTGAGTTGACTAATTAATCAAATAAGCAACCAACTTATCTGGGTATGGCTATACACTTATCAGTCCCACTCATTAAGTGGCTAATGATATCATCTCGGTGTTACCCGAGTGGCAATTCCATCACTTCATCATCAATATCAACATGTTTACCAGTCCACCCAATCATACCCGTATTTAGCATCCTTTTACAGGCCTATTAGGCGTATGTCAAAGTGAACCGGATTCCATATCGATATTATAATGAAATCTGGTCTGAGGACAAAAGTGACCTACTCAAGAAAGACCTATGACGTGACAACCATGTGGCTTTCTTGTGCGGATCGATCCAGTCCCATGTCAACGACCTGTACCTGTATTAATGACTGACCATATAAGTACTATGGCTAGTTAAGAACTGCCATGCAGTTATCAAATATACAAGTCTGTGGTTCTATCATTCCCACGATTAGAACAGCCTGGGATAGATTTTATGATTATCAATCAATGGATACTCTACTCATATTATAGCACAAGATATAAATGAAATGATTAATTGCCTTTATTAATGTGACACAAATAATGTATCCATACAATGAGTCTTAATGTATAATACAAAATACAAGAATCCAATGCCTTAAGAACTAGGGCACACCAACAATCTCCCACTTGCACTAGTTCCAAGTGGGCATTGACCTAATTCTTATAGATCTGGTATGATCATCATGCTGTGTCTGTAGCAGCCCTTTGGTCAATGGATCAGCGACATTATTCTTGGTGTCAACCCTCTGCAATGATGTGTCAACCCTGTTCACGATCTTTCGAATGAAGTGAAGCTTTCTGAGTACATGTTTGGATCTCTTGTGTGACCGGGGCTCCTTAGCTTGTGTGATGGCCCCGTTGTTGTCACAAAAACATCAACTGGGTCTAGGATTATGGGTACTACTCCCAACTCAGTTATGAATTTCTTGATCCAAACGGCTTCCTTTGAGCTTCGTACGCAGCTATGTACTCAGCTTCCATTGTAGAGTCAGCAATGGTGGCCTGCTTTGAGGACCTTCAACTAATGGCACCGCCATTTAGAAGAAAAACATAACCAGACTATGACTGGTTCTCATCCTCATCGGTCTCAAAGCTTGCATCAGTGTAACCTGACACTAGCAGCTTATCTTGACCTCCATACACAAAGAAGTTGTCGACTCACTGTGGTGGAGTGTGCCCATTATGTCGACTCGTTGTGGTGCAGTGTGCCCGTGGTATCGACTCACTATGGTGAAGTGTGCCCGTAATAATTTGTAATTCTTCTCCGTGTGGTGGAGGGACCATATAGGACTGCTTTCTCCATGTGGTGGTGTAGATCACATATAATTTTCTCTTTCCTTCGTGTATTGGAGTAGACCGTTGAAGTTGTGTCGAAAGCACGTATTTATTCGTTGATCGATAATTTTGCAAACAAAAATTTTGCCCCTCCAATCAAGAATAAATACGGCTTGGGGGTTTTTTAGCCCCCGGATAGCTCCAGTTGGGTTGGTCATGATGCATGTATGCATGTTTATGTACGTGTTTTGCATGCTTGTGTGTGCGTGTTGCAATGCATGCACATGCAAATGGACTCTGGGAGATGTATCCCCCGCTATTTGTCTGGCCTTGAGATGCTATGCTCTTCGAGTCATGGCTCTGGCTAGGGGAAGCATATGACACCTACGACTGATCTAGCTGGGGAGTATATTCTTTATTTGATGTGATTCTTGCACTTCCACCGGGGATATGTGGGGAAATGCAATGGCTGTTAGGGAAGTCTAATGATTGCTAGAGAGAACGTGGTCATGTTCTTTGTGATAGTTCTACAAGGAATAGTGTAGAGGATCCCGCTGGAGAATAGTAGAAGAGTGTCTACTGGGGATCCGGAGTGAAAGGGATCTCCGCTGGAGGATGAAAGTGTCTCTGATGGGGAATTACGTAGAGGATTCTGTTGGATAATAACAGAAGAGCATCTGCTGGGGAATGGTAAAATCTGGAAGTGCTCTAAATTTTGCCTGAACTGCCCGACGTGGATTTTCAGCTCAGCGAGCTGCCCTAACTTTTGCCTAAGGTGCCTTTTCGGTTTTCACCTTAGCGAGCTCTTTTTTTTTTTTTTTGGTCCTACGACGTTTGGATTTGGGTTTGTTTCGAAATTTTTGACTACAGTAAGGAATGATAAATTAAGTTCGAAGGAAAAGAAAAGATTATGAGTTGCAAGCATTTTAGCACATTTCCTCATTGAATAATGCGAATCTTTTAACCAATTTAATGCAAAGTGTTTTCTTGAAATGGATGTTTAGGCAAGATAATTTGTTTATGGATTATGATATAACCATGCGAACATATTTAAACAAGACATCACACTTTATTGATGAAATTAACATGAATACATTTGAAAAGATCGGTTCCTAAAATGGTATGCATTCGACACCGAACCAGAATGCGTCACCAGCCATCCCTTACAGATTTTCCGACTGGTCATTTTCTCTCGTCTTAACTTTTGCCTTGGCCGCCCTTTTCGAGTTTTCAACCCAGCAGACTTTTTTTCTTTTTTTTTTCAAACATAACAAGGCTTTAAGCGGTCTTGATTGATAGGGTTTGCAAATTCATTCTTGTCCATGTCTATGATGCTTACACCACCCTTTGATAGCACTTTCTTCACAACATATGGCCCTTCCCAATTTGGTCTGAACTTCGCTCGGGCGTCCACATTCACAGGCCTTAACTGTTTCATAACCCGATCCCCGACCTTCAGCTGCTGTTTGGGATACTTCACATTTCAATTATAAGCTCTGGCCATTCTGTGCTGATACATCTGTAGCTGATCCAGTGCTTTCAGCCGCTTTCCATCTAATGCAGCCAACTGTTAGTATATAGCTTGAACCCATTCTGTTTCTGGTAGCTGACCTTCCAAGGTTACTCTGGGTGACTTAAGTTCCATTTCCACTAGCGACACTGCTTCCATTCCATACACCAAAGCATAAGGAGTCTCGCCCATTGGCATTCTAACACTGGTTCTGTAACCCTAAAGAGCATATGGCAATTTGTGAGCCCAATCCCTGTAGGTGGTTACCATTTTTGATAGGATCTTCTTAATCGACTTGTTAACCGCTTCCACTGCGTCATTAGGCTGTGGTCTATACGGAGAAGACCTATGATGTTAAATTCCATGTTCTGAGAATAGTTTAGCTGTTGCCCTTTGGAATTGCACCCTGTTGTCAGTCACTACATGATGAGGGATTCCGTATTAGGAGAAGATGTTTCTGGATGAATTTGACCATTTGCTTAGCTGTCACACTAGAGGAGGACTCAACTTCTACCCATTTTGAGAAATAATCGACTGCAACCACTATAAATCTATGCCCATTAAATGTTGTAGGATGAATTTCTCCAATCATTTCAATTCCCTATGCCGAGAACGGCCAAGGAGATGCTAGATTTTGTAATTTGAGTGGTGGCGGATGACTGATATCTGAATAGATCTAGCATTCATGACGTCTTTTTACCTCCTTCACATAATCAGACTGCATTGTCATCCAGAAGTATCCCTGTCTCATTATCTTTCTAGCCATAACAATTCCATTCATACGCGGCCCGCAGGATCCGGTATGTACTTGCTGCATTACAATTTCTGCTTCTCGTTCTGTCAAACATCTTCGAAGAACCCCATTTGCAGTTCTCTTGTATAGCTTATCTTTGAAGATCCTGAACTGACTGGCTAATGTTCTTAATGAAACCTTATCAGCAATGCTAGATCCTTCTGGATACTTTCCCTCTTTCTCGTATTGATAAATGTCAAAGAACCAGGGCTTTTCCTTGGCTATTAACTCCATCACCTCGTGCATATTAAAGCAGGGTTGCCTGGAAATTGCAATGACCAGAGGTTGTATCTGTGTCTTTTTCGGATCTTTCCACATGGAGGACAGTGTTGCCAGTGCATCCGCCATCTTGTTTTCCTCTCTAGGAACATGTCTGAATTCGTACTGGTTAAATAACCCTCTTCTGTACTGCAGCAGTTCTAAGTACGGCTGTAATGCTTCCTCTTTTAAGTCCCAGTTGCCTTGTGCCTGCCTGATCACCAAGACCGAATCCCCAACAACCAAGACATTGTTTGCCCCTAATACCAGAAGAGCTTCCATTATGAATAAGCACGCTTCATACTCTGCCCCATTGTTGGTTATGGAGAAGTCCAACCTCTTTGACAATGGAATAATCTCGCCATCTGGCGTTGCTATGATCACCCCAATTCCAGCACCTTTTCTATTTACGGCAAGATCAAAGCACATAACCCATCTTCTTACTTCTACTACAGCTAGCTGTTTGTCAGGGAATTCTAGACTTTTTGCGCTGTCTGATTCTAATGGCTGGTTTGCTAGGAATTCTGCCACATCTCGCCCTTTGATGGTTTTCCTAGTGATATACTCAATGTTGAATTCTGACAGAAGTAGTAGCCACTTGGCTAATTTTCCAACCAACACTGGTGTTTCGTACAGGTATTTCATTGGATGCACTTTAGCCACGGCTTGCACCTTGTATGACTGAAAGTAGTGGCGCAACTTCTTAGTCAGCCAGATCATTGCAACACATGTCTTCTCTACCAATCTGTACTTGGTTTCATATTCAAGCAACTTTTTGCTGAGATACTAAATAGGGTACTCCTTCCTCCCATCCTGCTCTTATGCTAGCATTGCCCCAATGGAGGAATCTTCGATAGCCAGATACAAAATTAAGGCTTTCCTAGAGTTGGTGGGCTCAGGACTGGTGGATTTACCAGATAAGCTTTGATCTTTTCGAAAGCCAACTGGCACTTGTCATCCCACACAATAGGCTAGTCCTTCCTTAACAACTTGAAAATTGGCTCACACACTGAAGTTAACCGTGCTATGAAACGGCTGACATACTGCAAGGAACCCAAGAATGACCGGACCTCCTTTTCTGTTTTAGGAGCTGGCATATCTTGGATGGCTTTGATTTTGTCTGGGTCTATCTCTATCCCTCTTTGGCTGACTACATGACCTAACAACTTACCTGATGTAACCCCGAATATGCACTTCTTAGGGTTAAGCCGTAGGTTGTATTCTCCAATGCGTGTAAGAAATCTATCCAAGATAGCTGGGTGCTCCTCCTAGGACATTGATTTAACAAGCATGTCATCGACATACACCTCCACTTCTTTGTGAATCTTGTCATGCAGCAGTGTTGTCACAGCCCTCTGTACGTGGCCTCGGTGTTTTTCAGTCCAAAAGGCATTACTCTATAGCAGAAAGTGCCCCACTCTATGATGAAGGATGTTTTCACCTTGTCAATCACATCCATTAAGATATTGTTCTATCCTGAAAATCCATCCACGAAAGAATAAATTGCTGCCTTGGCTGCACTATTGGTTAAAACATCAATGTGAGGCAAGGGGAAATTATCTTTGGAATAGGCTTTGTTCTAGTCCCTATAGTTGACACACACTCTGACCCTTCCGTCTTTCTTAGGTACAGGAACAATGTTGGCTAACCATTCTGTGTATTCCACCACCTTGAGGAACTTTGCTTCAATCTGCTTAGCCACCTTCTTCCTTTACTAGTGCAGCCCATTCTGGTCTTAACCGTCTCAACTTCTGCTTTACTAGCCTGAACATGGGATCTATTGGAATCTTATGGACCGCTAATTTCGTGTCGACCCTGGCATGTCTTCATATGACCAAGCGAAAGCCTTAACATGTTTTTGCAGTATTCTTGTTAATTCTCTCTCTTCTTCAGATTTTAGTTCGTGTGAAATGAATACCATTTTGGAGTTTTCATCTGTACTTATGTTAATTTCATGCAATGCAGTTTCATGAATGCTAAATATGCTTGATGGTGATTCAAATGCATGCACAGAATTATCAGGATAAACATCACACAAGTAAGCAAACAGAGATTTCATTGCATTAAACTTGTTAAAAAGTACATCGTTCACATTAAAAAGAGAAGAAATAGATATAACAAAAGCATTTTCATCCTCCACAGGTGGAGGGCTTGGAACTTCCTCACCATTCTCGCTCAGCTCCAGGGTGTTGTCCAGGTCAGCAACAACTTCAAACTCCTATTTAGCAGGAAGAGCAGTCTTCTCGATCTCAGCCATATGTGCCTTGGCTCTCATCATGATACTTGCTATCTCAGCAACCACAGAATCCAACCTCGTCTTGGCCATCAGCTCCTTAGCGGATCCTTCCTTAGACTTTTCAAATGCCTTACTTAATGTGGCAGTCAGTGCCTCTGAAATTGCTTTCACAGATTCATCACAGGCTTTTTCTTCAGCTTTCCCCTTGGCCACTTCTGCCATTACTTCAGATGGTTTCTCCTGCGGGATGATAGGCTCAGCAACTGTCTCCTCCACTATCACTAGTGCAACTGGCTCCTCCTGGCTCTTTTCAAAGTCTACCACATCAGAAAATACTTTGAAGCCTGGGAGTTCGACTTTACCGACCTTCACTAGTTCAGTTTGCCCCCTTGTACAGCTCCTCATCTGCCTTAATGAATGGCTTCATTATAGGCTTGCCATTCTTCCCTTTTTTCCAGGTCTTTCTTCTCAGACGACTCAGCTATGTAGCCTTAGCCAAATTGCCTTGGCTTCCCAGAATCAATGTTAAATTCGGGCATCCCCTGTAGATTGGCCCCGAGTCCCATTCCCGGTACAAAGTTATTCCTACGAAGGTATTTAGACAACCATTCTGGCATATAATTCTCATAGATGACCATTGGAGCATTCATGGCCTCATCCTCGCTGATCATGGCAACTTGGAAACTGCCGAATGGTATGGTCTCCTCACTAACAGCAGCAATCATGGACTGGGAATCTGCCTTGACTATCACAACCTCACTGCTCACTGAAAACTTTATCTTCTGGTGTAAGGTTGAAGGGATGCCCCCCAATGGGTGGAACCATGGCCTCCCCAACAGCAAGGAGAAGGTGACTGGAATGTCAATCACAGTAAAAGTGACTGCCAACTTGACCGGTCCCACTTCTAATTCAGCTTCAAAAGTCCTAATTACAGTCCTCTTGGAATCATCATCGGCCCTGATCATAGTGGAGGAATTTTTCAGACTGTCTTCACTCAGACCCAGGAATGGCAGCATCTTCAGTGGACATATGTTCAGGGCAGATCCATCATCCATCATCACACATGGCATAACCCGGTCTAGGAGGTTAACCTTGACATAAAGGGCTTTGTTGTGAGTTCTCCCCTCATGTGGCAAATCTTTTTTGGAAAATACAATCTCAGGGGACCCTATATGAATCTTGTCAAGTAAGCAACACGTGGCCTCTGGAGATGCAAGTGGAGAAATTTCAATTTCAGACAGCTTTTTGACCAGCGCTGCCCTGTGTTATTTGGAAGTGAGCAACAAATGCCATAGATTTGCCTATGCTGGAGTCTTTTTAAGTTGAGGAATAATAAACTCTTCTTTCTCTACTTCTTTCGGTGATGACATACTACCTGACCCAGTCACTGGAGTTTTGTCACTCTGTTGAACCACTAGTTGGTATATCCTACCGCTCTGGTTACATTCTGGACTTCAGGAACTTTTTTTTTTCTCCACGACTAGAGGCTTGACCATCTCACTACTGCCATAGTCTTCGTATTCATCTTCTGAATCTAGATCATCCAGACTCACAGGCTTCACTTCCTTCTGCTCTGTCGACTCCTCACAATCAGACTTTGCCCTAGCTCCACTAGCCATCACAGACTATACGGTGGGATTTGCTTGCAGGACTTGTGCAAAAATGAAGTTGTTTGGTAGGCCTGACTACACCATATTAATATGTCTTTCAAATCCTGGTAAAGGGTTAGTCTTGGTACTGGGTTTGGCAAGCTCCTGTAACTTCCCTTCTTCGATCAATTTCTATATGGCATCCTTTAGCCTCTGATAGTTGTTGGTTCTATGTCCCACCATGACATGGTAGGTATAGAAGTTATCTTTCTCTTCCTCCGCTGGTTTCTTAAAAGGCCTGAGGGAGCTTAACAGACCACCATTCCTGCATTTGGCGAAGATCTTAGCCAAGGAGAAGGCCCTGGGTGATATGCCTTGACTATCTGGATTTCTGCCTCAGTTGCCTCGTTGCTAAGGCACGACGGCAACCCCTGCTTGCTTGGTCTCTGAAAACTGTCCACTTTTGCTTGCAGAACCAGACATAGACCCATTGTTTGACCTAGTTACAGTAGTTGACTCATACCCTGAACCGTACCCGGAGCCTCTGCTGCCCCTTTGGTTTATTGTCCTTTCTTCTTCATCTCTCTCAATTTTCATTGCCATACTGTATACTTCGCTGAGCTCACTAAAAGAGTGGAATTTCATGTTGTTCCTGAAAATATCCCGACTCCCATCAATCAACTTTTGAATCAGTTCATCCTCATCGGGGTGGTTCTTTAACAGGATCATTTGTTCATCCATCTCTGATAATAAGTATCAAAGGATTCATTGGGCTTCTGCTTAACCCTCTCCAGAGCATACAGCTTCACTAGGATCTTAGTATTGAAGCTGTAGTATTTGATGAAAGCTGCTGATAAGGCTTCCCAATCAGATTACACATCTTCTACCAGAGATTTTGACCAATTCAGGGCTCCCCCTTCTGGTGTGGTCGGGAAGAAATTAATCAGCTGCTATTTAGTGGTGCCTACTATCAGCATTACCCGTGCATACAGATTCACATGAGCTTTTGGGAAGCTGATCCCCTTGTAGGAAGGGATTTTAGGCACTTGAAACCCAATGGGGAAGGTCTCAATGCCTTTGTTGATCATTACATCTACATTTACTCCTCTCTTGGAGCCCAGACTGATGTTGGCCCCTTTCTTCAATTCAACCACTGCTTCATCAAGTTTAGAGTACTTGGCCTTCAGTTTCTTTTCCATGGCTGCTTCCATCTCTTGCAGCTTCTCCACACTGGCTGAGACATTAGCCTCAAACTGAGAGGATTAGTCTACCTTTTCTTTTCCAGGCCTACTGGTTCTGATATCCTCGGTTTCCCTTACAACAGCCTGCATTTCTTCTTTCAGCATGTCATGAAAATCCTGAGATCTTAGGAAATCCTTCAAGGCATTAGCAAGGCTTGGTATTAGATTAGCCATTTCTACTTCCTCCCTGCCCCCAAAATCTGAGACCTTGTCCTTGGTCGATCCAGCTTACTCTCTGAACTATCTGTACAGAGCTTTAGCCTTTTCTAGTCTCACGTGTGTATGGTCCTACATCACAAGTGAAGAGTTAGGGATGGTAGATGAATGACGTGGTGTTGTGGGGAATGATGCATGGATGATGCTCCATGAATAGGGATGGACATGAGAATGAACTTTGCATGTTTGATTTCCTTTATTTGGGATGTCCAAAGAGTGCCCAATGCTATGCAAAATAATGCAAAAATGTCTCGTGGGAGCCGCCACACACACAAAGGTTCGGTGCCTCCAGGGCACCTAATGAATTGTCGTGAGATGGCCACGTGTGTGCCGACACGCGAGCGGATTTTCCATGCTTTATAGGTCAATGTCACAAAGTAAAATGGTCACGTAAGGACCGTCCCATGTGTTGGTGTGCCCTAGTTCTTAGGGCATTGGATTCTTGTATTTTGTATTATACATTAAGAGTCATGTATGAATACATTATTTGCGTCACATTAATAAAGGCAATTAATCTATTTCATTTATATCTTGTGCTATAATATGAGTAGAGTATCCAGTGATTGATAATCATAAAACCTATCCCAGGTCTGTTCTAATCGTGGGAATGAATAGAACCACAGACTTGTATATTCGATGACTGTATGGTAGTTCTTAACTAGCCATAGTACTTGTATAGTCAGTCATGAATATAGGTACATGTCGTTGACATGGGACTGGATCGATCCGCACAAGAAAGCCATATGGTTGTCGGATCATAGGTCTTTCTTGAGTAGGTCTCTTTTGTCCTCAAACCAGATTTCATTATAATATCAATATGGAATCTGGTTCACTTTGACATACGCCTAATAGGTCTATAAAAGGATGCTAAATACGGGTATGATTGGGTGGACCGATGAACGTGTTGATATTGATGATGAAGTGATGGAATTGCCACTCGGGTAACACCGAGATGATATCATTGGCCACTTGATGAGTGGGATTGATAAGTGTATGGCCATACCCAAATAAGTTGGTTGCTTATTTGATTAATCAGTCAGCATAAGATCAAGAAATATAATAAACAACAGAAGAGGATGATGGACACCATGCCTCTTGTTTATTCATATCGATATCGTTAGGCAAAGGACACTATGAGATTACTACCTGGTGAGTGTCCTCTAAAGACTGCTGCATCTGTAGGGGATTAATCACACAAAACAAAATACGCAGCGGAAAGAAAAGGATTAATCCCCGCCAAGGATCCATGTATATTGCATTGAATTGGAAGGAAGGGTTAAAGAATTACCTCTTAGTTCTTATAGAATTGGATCAAAAAGGAACCAAATTAGCTTCCCTCTACGGTTGATCCACACGGAGCAATTGATTCACCGCGTGCTAGCGCCGGGATACAAGAAACGGTTTCCTCGAATTGAGAGAGAGAGGCAGAAAATCGAATTTTCTATGTGTTATTATGGAGGATTTCGGCTGCCCCCTTTTTCTTGTGTGGTGGCCGAATTCCTTGTTGTATTATCAGTGTAGAATCCCTTTAGGTTTAGGTTAATTGTTTCCTTAAATAATTAACCTAAATAGTTAATTATAATTATAACCTAATACACCTATTAGTTATAATTATATATTAACCCACACAATTTAATATTAATTCTCAATTAACATTAAATCAAATCAATTCTCCATAATACATATATGTATATATAATATTATAATTAATTATATCTCCATATAATTTAATTATAATATGTAGCATACTTTATGCAATATTAATCACATTAATATTTATATATACATACATAAATATATATCTATATATATATTTATTCTCTTTCTCATTCATAAATTATTATCCAATAATAATTTATACCCGATAAGATGAACTTCATTTTGCTCTTGTGTGTGACCCCATAGGATCATATTAATTGGCAATAAGGAAATTACCATAATGTCCTTATAGGTCACAAGCGGACTCTAGCAAGCCATTACGACTACCCAATTAATATGATTGGAATGATCCAATACCTATTTATAGAATGTCATATTCCCTTTTGTCTCTTTGATATCAAGATTAATTATAAGACATGGTACACTTGTCAATCTTATATAATTAATCATATGCTTTCTCGATCTCAAAGTAAACTGTTCAGACAAATCAATTGATACTCTTATCAATTATTTGAGCACGGCCATGCATTTAACAGTCTTACTTATCGAGGGGCCCAGTGATATCGCTCTCTTGTTAGAGAGGGACAAAATCCCATATCTGTCACTCACATCCCTAAGCATGAGTCACATTGCACCCAACCACAGCCTTTATAACTACTCTGTTACAAGCAGCGTTTGACTGCGTCAAAGCACAACATGAGTTCATCCCGGAATCCATGGTGACCTCAGGTCAAAGGAATCAGCTGATGACACTACTATAATCAAGATCAGTTGTGACACGTGACCATGAACTTGATCTTATAGTGGGTCTCCAGCAACATGTTCTCTAACACATTGCTCGTGAGTATAATCTGTATCTGTATACACTATATTCATCTTATGAATATCCATTATCACTCACACTAGTCTTAGTTTGTTATTATTCCCATAATAACAATCGACTAGGGAAATTTAGAATTAAACAATTAATTCATGGATACATTATCATAAATACTAACATACAAATATATATGATAAAATAAGTCTTTATTAATGACTTAAGAAGATTGTTTACATAATCCAACATTGGCTTAGGGCACAATCTCTAACAATCTCCCACTTGCCCTAAGTCCAATCTTCAAATGTATCTAATACCCATGGACCTAGCATGACCATCATGTACAGCTTGTGAAAGAGCTTTTGTTAGTGGATCGGCAACATTGTCTTCAGACGCAACTTTGCATATCTTCACATCTCCTCTTGAGATGACTTCTCTTATGTAGTGAAAACGCCGAAGTATATGTTTGGATTTCTGTGACACACTAGGTTCCTTGGCAAGTGATATTGCCCCATTGTTGTCACATAAGAGGCTCACAGGATTCACTATGCTAGGAACGACACCAAGTTCTTCGATGAACTTCTTGATCCAAACAGCCTCTTGGGCTGCATCTGATGCAGCAATATACTCGGCTTCTGTTGTAGATGCAGCTATCGTGCTTTGCTTAGAACTCTTCCAACTTATCGCACCTCCATTCAGAATGAACACATACCCAGACTGTGACTGCATCTGATCTTGATCAGTTTGGAAACTTGCATCCGTGTAACCATTTACAACAAGATCTTCGTCCGAGCCTCCATATATCAAGAATGTATCTTTAGTTCTTCTCAAGTACTTAAGAATACTCTTGACAGCAGTCCAGTGACTATCACCTGGATCAGACTGATATCTACTTGTCATGCTCAAAGCAAAAAAGACATCTGGCCGAGTACATACCATGGCATACATGATAGATCCTATAGCTGACGCATAAGGAATCTTATCCATGCGTTGACGTTCTTCAACTGTCACAGGACATTGCTTACGACTAAGCTTTATCCCTTGCCCAATAGGAACATTTTCTTTCTTTGATTGATCCATACTGAACCTTTTCAGTATTTTGTCAATGTATGTACTCTGGCTCAAACCTATCAATCTCTTAGATCTATCTCTATAGATCTTTATTCCAAGAATGTAGGCTGCCTCACCCAAGTCTTTCATAGAAAAACACTTTCCTAGCCAAGATTTTACTTCTTGCAAGGTAGGAATGTGATTTCCTATTAACAATATGTCATCGACATATAGAACTAGGAAAACTATATTACTCCCACTGAACTTCTTGTACACACAAGGCTCATCTTCGTTTTTGATGAAGCCAAACTTTTTGACTGATTCATCAAAACAATGATTCCAACTTCTTGATGCTTGCTTCAAACCATAAATGGCCTTTTGAAGCTTGCATACTTTATCAGGATTCTTTGGGTCGACAAAACCTTCAGGCTGTGTCATGTACACATCCTCAACAAGGTTTCCATTTAGGAAAGCTGTTTTGACATCCATTTGCCATATTTCATAGTCATAATATGCTGCTATGGCAACAAGAATTCTGATGGACTTGATCATAGCTACTGGCGAAAAGGTTTCGTCATAGTCTATACCATGAACTTGTCGGTAACCCTTTGCCACTAACCTTGCTTTATAAGTCTGAATATTCCCATCCATGTCCGTTTTCAACTTGAAAACCCATTTGTGCCCTATTGCTTTAGCACCCTTTGGGAGATCAACCAAAGTCCATACTTTGTTGTCGTCCATGGATTGAATTTCTGACTTCATAGCATCAAGCCATTTTTCAGATTCTGAATTAGAGACAGCTTCCATGTACGTGGAAGGTTCATTCTCTTCTAACAGAATCAGATCATTTTCGTTCGTGACGAGAAATCCATATCTCTCGGGCTCATGACGAACTCTACTTGATCTACGTTGGACTTGTGTTATTGGTTCTGACTCAACAACTTCTTGTGAATCAGATTGTTCCATTTGAAACTCACTTTCAACTTGGTTATCCATAGTTTCTTGTAGGTGTACTTTACTCCCACTGATTCCTTTGGAAATAAACTCTTTTTCCAGGAATGTACCATTCCTAGCAACAAACACTTTGTTTTCACTAGGATTGTAAAAGAAATAACCTTTGGTTTCTTTTGGATAACCAACAAAATTGCACTTCACAGATTTTGGTGCTAACTTATCTGAAATCAAGTATTTCACATAAGCTTCGCAACCCCAAATCTTGAGAAATGACAAATTTGGTCTCTTACCAACCCATATCTCATATGGTGTCTTTTCAACTGCTTTTGATGGAACTCGGTTCAGTGTGAATGCCGCTGTTTCAAGTGCATATCCCCAAAAGGATAGAGGAAGATTTGTTTGACTCATCATCGACCGAACCATATCCAATAAAGTACGGTTCCTCCTCTCAGACACACCATTCCACTGTGGTGTACCAGGAGGAGTTAGTTGTGAGACAATCCCACACTTTCTAAGATGATCGTCAAAGTCTTGGCTCAAATATTCACCACCTCGATCAGATCTAAGTGCTTTAATTGTCTTGCCAAGTTGGTTTTGTACTTCATTTTGGAAGGCTTTGAACATTTCAAAGGATTCCGACTTATGCTTCATTAGATATAGATAACCATATCTACTGAAATCATCAGTAAACGTAATGAAGTATTGAAAACCACCTCTAGCAGTTGTGCTCATAGGCCCACATACATCTGTATGTATGAGTTCTAATAAGTCACTAGCCCTTTCACTGTGACCAGTAAAGGGACTCTTGGTCATCTTACCCATTAAACAAGACTCGCAAGTGTCATATGTTTCAAAAACATGTAGACCCAAAATTCCATCTTTATGGAGTTTTGAAATGCGTTTCTCATTAATGTGTCCTAGACGACAGTGCCAGAGATAAGTAGGATTCACAACATTTGTTCTTATCCTTTTGGTATTTATGTTATATACGTGCTCATTATAACCTTCACTAAGGTTCAACAAATAAAGACCATCATGTAAATCCGCATTTGCATAAAACAAGTCTTTATTGAAAAGCAATAAGTGATTATTCTCAATAACACATTTAAATCCTTCCTTGTCCAAACATGAAATAGAAATGATGTTCCTAGACAAATTAGGAACAAAATAACAATTATTCAAAGAAAGAACAAGTCCACTTGGCAACTTGAGCTCGTAGCGACCGACTTCATAAGCAGCAACTTTAGCTCCATTTGCCACATGGAATTCTACTTCGCCCTTCTTGAGCTTTCTACTTCCTTTAAGCCCCTGCACATTCATACAAATGTGAGAACCACAACCGGTATCTAATACCCACGAAGTAGAAACAGAAGTAGAATGAAATATTTCAATAACAAAAATACCTTGATTAGCGGTCTCACCGCCTCTCTTCTTCCTCAAGTCCTCCAAATAAAGCTTGCAATTTCTGCGCCAATGACCAGGCTGATTGCAGAAATGGCATGTGCCTTCCTTTGGAGGCTTTGCCTTGGTAACAGCTTTGGGCTTCTTTGCATCCTTCCCAAACTCTTTGGGTTTGTTTGCTTTACCCTTCTTCTTCTGGATCCTACCCTTTTGCACCATATGGATCCCTTTGGAGCTTGGCTTCTCTTTTATCGTTACTTCAGCGTTTTTCAGCATCCCATGCAGTTCGCTGACCGTTTTGTCCATATCATTCATGTGATAATTCATGACAAAATGGGAGTAACTCTCAGGAAGAGAATTAAGGATCAAATCCGTTGCCAACTCAGGTCTGAGTGGCGAACCAAGCCTCTCCAACTGATCAATGTACCCTTTCATCTTCAGAACATGGGCACTAACCGAACTCCCTTCGGTCATTTTGCACCCAACCAAAGATCTCAAGGTCTCATACCTTTCCCTTCTCGCTTGCTTTTGGAACATTTCCTTAAGCTCTTGAGACATCTCATATGCCTCAAATGTTTCCAGATCCTTCTGAAGTTCCGGAATCATTGATGCGAGCATCAGGCATTGTACATCAATATGATCGTTTTGATGCTTGTGAAAAGCATCCTTTTCAGCTCTTGAAGCTGTGGTGGGTGGAGGGTTAGCGGGCAAAGGCCCATCCAGAACATACAGCTTTCGCTCTTGCTTGAGAACAATTCTCAAGTTGCGATACCAATCTAGGTAATTGGTTCCGTTCAGTTTTTCCTTCTCAAGGATAGATCGAATAGAACCGGGATTGCTTGTGTTGGCCATTTATCTACAACAGAAAATATATGCAAAGTTAATTACATAAGAGAATTAAACTCCCACTAAAATTATAAAACCCTTTAAAATATTTAAGTGGGTAAAAGACCCAAAATCCATACTTAACCATAGCACTGCTTTGGCATGTCCCTATGATTAAATATAATTTCGGTAGACATCACCATGTCAATTACATCATTATGTAACTCTTTTAATTTATGAGATGCATGATATCATATATCATATTTAATTTGCATGTTACTCATCTCATCTTTGCCTCGGGTTCAAAGCACCATTTTGATTAACCCTTGTTAAACCAATTACAACACAATGAGAATCACCATTTCTCATATTATCGCTTCGCTAAGGTCACAACATGCGTACCCGCTTTGGCGTGGCTACCATGATGCGAACATAGTACTTGACTAGTGTTATACGTAATTGGGTGGCAAAAATATAAACTTCATAAGTTTATTTAGGGTTTATTAATTCCTGTGAGTTAATTGTATCATATACAATTTCATGGCATTAATATTAATCATACTTTTGTTAATATTAATTAGCATGGCATCTTATGGCATACAATTGTCTAGCATGCATATAGAATATCTAGCATGGCATCACATGGCATCTAAATAAAATAAAACATGCATATGACTCGAACCGTGTTATGGTATGGTTTAAATCTACATTGATTTTCATAGGCCAATATGAAAATCAACAAGGTCATATCCTAGGTAGTAGCATCCATCACATGGTCATTGCACCGCCTCTTGGATCCGCCTCCACGTCTTTGCTTCTAAGCACCATCTCATGGATTTATATTTTACAAAAAATTGCAACCTATACAATTTTTCTAGTAAAATAAATTTTACATATCATAAATTGCATCCTATACAATTTTTTCTAGTAAAATTAAAAATAAAATTTACATAAATACAAACGACTCGCAGGTCGTATTTATATAAAACCATAATAAATAAAATAAAGCATCCACGGGGTCCAAAACCATACCATAACACCATGCATAAAATTATCAACAATAATTTTATATCTAAAAATATTTAGGGTTCAAAGTGGTAAAATACAATCACATTGTATTTAGAATTAATTAATTTGGAAAAATTCGTAAATATGCAGAAACAATTTTCCACACTTAAAACGAAAAAGGGGTAAAACTGTCGGACAGCATGCTCGTCGGGCCTCGCACTGCAGTATCCAATACTGCGCGCAGCCCGACGGGCTGCGCAACACATAGCTGCGCAGCCCATGCTGCGCAGCCCATGCTGCGTAAGCAGCATGCTGCTTGCGCAGCAAGCTGCTTGCGCAGCAAGGGCAAATTGCAATTGCAATTTGCAATTGCAATTTGCCGCAAAATGTATTCTGGGCATTATGCCCAGAATACGAACAGTAACATATATATATATATATATATATATATTTTTTTTTTTTTTTAAATTAAATTGAATTGAAACAATTTCAATAAAAACCCATGAATCAAATTCATGATTCCAAAAACCCCTTAAACATTCCAAATCATTAACATAAAATCATTCACAATGATTAATCAATAAAATCAAATTTTATTTTGTTATTCACAATAACATAGAACCCTAAATAAAACATACAAACTCCCAACAACAATTTTGATCCAATCAAAATCATACAAACCCTAACATGCAATTTTGATCTAATCAAAACATAAATCCAATTCAATCAAAATACAAGTGGCTCTGATACCACTGTAGGGGATTAATCACACAAAACAAAATACGCAGCGGAAAGAAAAGGATTAATCCCCGCCAAGGATCCATGTATATTGCATTGAATTGGAAGGAAGGGTTAAAGAATTACCTCTTAGTTCTTATAGAATTGGATCAAAAGGAACCAAATTAGCTTCCCTCTACGGTTGATCCACACGGAGCAATTGATTCACCGCGTGCTAGCGCCGGGATACAAGAAACGGTTTCCTCGAATTGAGAGAGAGAGGCAGAAAATCGAATTTTCTATGTGTTATTATGGAGGATTTCGGCTGCCCCCTTTTTCTTGTGTGGTGGCCGAATTCCTTGTTGTATTATCAGTGTAGAATCCCTTTAGGTTTAGGTTAATTGTTTCCTTAAATAATTAACCTAAATAGTTAATTATAATTATAACCTAATACACCTATTAGTTATAATTATATATTAACCCACACAATTTAATATTAATTCTCAATTAACATTAAATCAAATCAATTCTCCATAATACATATATGTATATATAATATTATAATTAATTATATCTCCATATAATTTAATTATAATATGTAGCATACTTTATGCAATATTAATCACATTAATATTTATATATACATACATAAATATATATCTATATATATATTTATTCTCTTTCTCATTCATAAATTATTATCCAATAATAATTTATACCCGATAAGATGAACTTCATTTTGCTCTTGTGTGTGACCCCATAGGATCATATTAATTGGCAATAAGGAAATTACCATAATGTCCTTATAGGTCACAAGCGGACTCTAGCAAGCCATTACGACTACCCAATTAATATGATTGGAATGATCCAATACCTATTTATAGAATGTCATATTCCCTTTTGTCTCTTTGATATCAAGATTAATTATAAGACATGGTACACTTGTCAATCTTATATAATTAATCATATGCTTTCTCGATCTCAAAGTAAACTGTTCAGACAAATCAATTGATACTCTTATCAATTATTTGAGCACGGCCATGCATTTAACAGTCTTACTTATCGAGGGGCCCAGTGATATCGCTCTCTTGTTAGAGAGGGACAAAATCCCATATCTGTCACTCACATCCCTAAGCATGAGTCACATTGCACCCAACCACAGCCTTTATAACTACTCTGTTACAAGCAGCGTTTGACTGCGTCAAAGCACAACATGAGTTCATCCCGGAATCCATGGTGACCTCAGGTCAAAGGAATCAGCTGATGACACTACTATAATCAAGATCAGTTGTGACACGTGACCATGAACTTGATCTTATAGTGGGTCTCCAGCAACATGTTCTCTAACACATTGCCCGTGAGTATAATCTGTATCTGTATACACTATATTCATCTTATGAATATCCATTATCACTCACACTAGTCTTAGTTTGTTATTATTCCCATAATAACAATCGACTAGGGAAATTTAGAATTAAACAATTAATTCATGGATACATTATCATAAATACTAACATACAAATATATATGATAAAATAAGTCTTTATTAATGACTTAAGAAGATTGTTTACATAATCCAACATTGGCTTAGGGCACAATCTCTAACAGCATCTCTATCTTAATTGGGGGCTGTAATGGTTTACTAGAACCCACTTATAGTCTGTGGGCCTTGGGCCGACTGCCAACATAAAGACAAACCCATAGGATCGTGCACATAGATCAACTGAGCCAGAACCTATAAAAATTGTACATGTAATGTGCATTGGAACAAATGCATTAATTAATTAGTTGATATTCGGTGTCAAGGTAATTAATTAACATTGGGTTGAATTTAATTTAATTAATAAGTTTACATAATGTAATTAATTAATTTATTAATTAATTGAATTACACAAAGTAAACAATTAATTAAATAATTTTCCTGAGTAGGAAAATTAAATACATGTATTGTATTTGCTTAAGTGTGATTTAATTTTATTTAGGGGTAATTAAATTTAGCCAAATGGAATTAAATTACATAGTATATACTTTTTAATTAAATTTTATTTATGTAATTATAATCCTAGTGGGCTTGGGTTTAATTAACCTAATTAAAACGCAATTAGACAAGGTGTCTATATAAGGGCACACTTAAGGAAGAAAAACCTAATTCAACTCTAATTAATTGCTAGAAATTTCAGCCACCAATAGCAGCCCCAAATAGCCGAAAATCCCAGCATTAATCCTTCATTTCTTCGCATCTTCGGCTAGCACCGGTTCCCGCTCAATAGTTGGTCGTGCACCGGACTTTGGAGATCGCAGTTTCAAGAAATGATTCTGCTGCAGTCTCTAGAGGAGACGAATCCGGTGAGTCAATCTCTCTTGATTCAAATTGTTTTTATTCTAATCAATGGTAATTGGACACGATAGGTGGATTCTAGGAAATTTTAAACGGTGTATTTTCCGCTGTGCCACGTTATTTTTCCAATGACGAATCTCAATAGTGGTATCAGAGCCTAGGTTTTGTCCATTAGATTGATTGGAATTGGTTCTTGAAAACGTTCTTGAAGAAAAAATAGGTTTCAAGTTTGTGATTTTAGGGTTTTTGCTTGATTGGTTTTGTTTTTGGATAAACCTTAGAATTGTTGGATTGGTGTTTTTGCTTATTTTTCCCTAATTGTTTTCCATCTAAAATTGTTTTGTATATTAATTATATATATATTTTTTCGCTGGAAACATTTTTTGGTTTATGATTAAAAGAAATATATATATATATATATATATATATATATATATATATATATATATAGAGTTTGGGCAAATGATGGAATCGCAATTCTGCGATTCCATGCTGCCGCGCGTGGGTTTTTGGTCCGGTTTTGGATTTTGCGGGTATTTTTTTTATCCCTGACCCTAATGCAAATTAAATTAATTTTTTAAAATTAATTTGTATTTAAATTGTTTATTTTATTGGCATGCATATTTAATTTAATTGTTTGCATATTAAATTGAATATGGACTTTGTGAAATTGGCCCAATAAACTGTGACACCGGTTAAAATTTGGAGAGCTAAATTTTAAATTTGTGACAACCTAAATTCAGGTGGGAGAAAATTTGTGAATTTTGCATCTATGGATGTTATCCATTGGGCCTTTATGGGCCTTAGTACCATTTGTTAAAATTGGCGATTTCACCCTAAGTAACTCGGCTTAACATTTATATTTATAATTTGGAATGCCATGATCATGCATCATATTGGTATGTATGTGCACGACAGGTACTTTGTTTGAAATGTGATGTTGAGTTCTATGGGCCCTAAATTATTATCGGTTGTAATTTAAATTTGAGATATATGGCCTACGTGCCATTTTTTTATTTTGACATAATTTTAGAATAGATTTTATTTTACAAAATTATTGTAATTGCATCAAGTATGGAGGAAGGCCCAGATGGAGCAAGCCCATGGTGGGAGCCCAAGAAGGATTGCAGTCCGGCCCATGAAGAATTAGATAGGATATCTAGTTTTTCCTTAGGTTGTAATTAAAGGCCCATAGGATCTCATTTATTTTCAATTAAGTATGCTATTGCATTTGTCATATAATATGGATGTATGGATCACCAAATTATTACCCGTGTTTACGCATGCTAAGCCGTATCACTTTATTATAATCCGGAAATTAAAATATTCAGTCGTTTAAAAGTGCTTCCCACATTCACGACAACTCACTCTCACTTAGGTCACTCTTGGAGAAGGAGAAGCTTTCGGGGACTAACTTCCTGGACTGGGCTAGGAACTTACAAATAGTTCTTAGACAAGAGCCTAAGGAGTATGTACTGAATGGTCCTTTACCAGCTGGCCCTCCCGCAGGTCGAGGCATCACCACGGTGATGGTGGAGCAGTATGACCAGCACGTGAGGGATGACCAAGATGTCTCGTGCCTCAGGCTCTGTACCATGGCTTCTGATCTTCAGAAGCAGTTCATAGATGAGCATGCTTATGAGATGATGGATCAGCTTAAAAAGATGTTCCAAGATCAGGCTCGTCAGGAATGTTACCTGACAACTAAGGCACTTTACACGACTGTGATGGCAGCTGGGACTTCTGTTAGCACTCATGTGCTAAAGTTGAAGGGGTATACTAATACACTTGCCCGCCTCGGCTAGCCAGTTTCATAGGACTTGGCAGCAGACATTATTCTCAGGTCACTTCCTGAGTCTTACAACCAGTTTATCATGAATTACCGTATGCAAAGGTTGGATAAATCGGTTGTTGAGTTGCATGGCATGCTTAAGCTTGCTGAGCACTCTTTTAAGAAGACTCTTGAAGTATTGCTGGTGAACAAGGGCAATAAATCCATCGCTAAGGGAAAGGCCAAATCTAAGGCCAAGGCTAAGGCCCAAAAGGCCAAGGCTAAGGGCAAAAAGGTGGTGGCTCAACCTAAAGCAAGGGTTGCTTCTCCTCACGATGTCTGCCATGAGTGTCATGAGAAGGGACATTGGAAGAGCTCATGTCCAAAGCCAAGGGAGCAACTGAAGGGCAAAACTGCTGCTTCAGGTATTTATGTTGTTGAGATTAATCTTGCTATTTCTACATCTTGGGTCTTGGACACTGGATGTGGATCTCACATTTGTTCAAATGTGCAGGGTCTAAGAAATAAGAGATTATTAGGATCTGGAGAAATAGATCTTCGAGTCGGAAATGGTGCTCGGGTTCAGGCCATGGAGATCGGAGATTATTTCTTGGAGATGACTAGTGGACTTGTTTTGGAACTGAGAAACTGTTATTTTGTACCTGCGATGTGTAGGAATATTATTTCCATTTCTTTGTTGGATATTTCTGGTTTCGTATTTAATATTGGACATGGTAAAGTTTGTATACAATGTGGCAATATTATTTAGGGAACAACATTTCTTTAAAATGGCTTATATATCCTTGATCTAAAACGTGAAAGTTCAATCTATAACATATATACTCAAAGGATTAAACAAAATGAAATTAATCCTACTTACATCTGCAATTGTTGCCTTGGCCATATAAATGAGAAGCGCATAGCTAGGCTTCACTCTAGTGGAGTGCTAGGGTCATTTGACATCCAGTCTTATGACACATGCGAATCTTGTTTGAGAGGCAAGATGACAAAGGCGCCTTTTAGCAAGACAGCCGAAAGGGCCTCAGAGCTATTAGAGCTAATACATTCCGATGTATGTGGCCCAATGAGCACTAGTGCTAGATATGGTTTTCTGTACTTCGTCACCTTCACAGATGACTTCAGCAGATACAGTTATGGGTATCTGATGAAGTATAAGTCTGAGACTCTCCAAAGGTTCAAGGACTTTATAAATGAAGTAGAAAACAAACTTGGCAAGAAAATAAAAGCACTTTGGTCTGACCGAAGGGGTGAATATTTGAGCCAAGAGTTTGACTCGTTTTTGAGAGAGTGTGGGATTGTATCCCAACTCACTCCTTCTGGTACACCCCCGTGGAATGGAGTGTCAGAAAGGAGGAATAGGACCTTGCTTGACATGGTCCGCTCGATGATGAGTCATGCTACACTCCCTGTCTCCTTTTGGGGATATGCTTTAGAGACAGCTGCTTACATTCTTAATAATACACCAAGCAAGGCAGTTTAGGGAACACCATATAAACTATGGAAGGGCCGAAAGCCCAATGTTTCCTTCTTGAAGATTTGGGGCCGTGATGCACATGTTAAGAAATTGACAAGTGGCAAACTCGAGTCCAAATCTATCAAGTGCTAGTTTGTGGGTTACCCTAAGGAAACTAAGGGTTATTACTTCTACGATCCGGCCGAAAACAAAGTTTTCGTAGCCAGAAATGCAGTCTTCTTGGAGAAGGAATTCCTTTCCAAGAGAGACAGTGGGAGTAATGTTGAACTTTCAGAAGTTCAAGACTCATAAACTCCTGCAACTACTGCTGAGGATGCTTCGGGAACCGATCTGACTACTCAAGAAATTGAGGAACTAGAACCGGTTGCATAGGACCTTAGAAGGTCTGGTAGGACACGTCATCGGCCAGAGAGGTACGGCTTTTTCGTGACTGATGATGGGGACCTTATGGTTGTTGACCAAGAGGAGCCCGAGACCTATCACGAGGCTGTTGAAAGCCCACACTCAGATCAAAGGTGCAAAGCCATGGAGGATGAGATGTAATCTATGCATGATAACCAAGTATGGAACTTGGTGGATCCACCTCCAGGTGCTAGGGTGATAGGTTGCATGTGGTGTTTCAAGTTAATGGCCCTGTGTGTATAAGATGGTTAGTGGGAGCTTTTCCACCGTCCTAGTGTTGTATGTTGACGACATCCTTATCATTGGAAGCGACATACCAACACTACAAGGGGTTAAGCAGTGGTTGAGTAGGTGCTTCGCAATGAAGGACTTAGGCGAAGCTGAGACGATCTTAGGGATCAGGATCTACAGAGATAGATCCAATCGGCTTCTAGGCCTAATTCAGGCCATGTACATTAACAAGGTTCTGAAAAGATTCAGCATGGACAAGGCAAAGAAAGGATTCTTGCCTATGCACCATAGGTTGAAGCTGTGTAAGAAAGATGGTCCTAAAACAAAGAAGGACCGAGAGAACATGGAAAAGATCCATTATGCATCTGCTATTAGATCTATCATGTACTCCATGTTATGTACGAGGCCTGATGTCGCGTTTGTACTAAGTATGACCAACCGGTACTAGTCAGACCCCGAGGGGCAACACTGGAAGGCTATCAAGGCAATCCTAAAGTACCTTAATCGGACTAAGGATGCTTTCTTAGTGTATGGAGGTCAAGATGAGCTGGTAGTGTCAGGTTACACTGATGCAAGCTTTGAGGCCGATGAGGATGAGAACCAATCACAGTCTGGTTATGTTTTTCTCCTAAATGGCGGTGCCATTAGTTGGAGGTCCTCAAAGCAGGCCACCATTGTTGACTCTACAATGGAAGCTGAGTACATAGCTACCTGCAAAGCTGCAAAGGAAGCCATTTAAATCAAGAAATTCATAACTGAGTTAGGAGTAGTACCCACTATCCTAGACCCAGTTGATGTTCGTGTGACAACAACGGGGCCATCGCACAAGCTAAAGAGCCCCGGTCACACAAGAGATCAAAACATGTACTCAGAAAGTTTCACCTCATTCGGCAGATTGTGAACATAGGTGACATATCATTGCAGAGGGTTGATACCAAGAATAATGTCACTGATCCATTGACCAAAGGGCTATTGAAGACACAGCATGATGGTCATACCATATCTATAGAAATTAGGGCAATGCCCACTTGGAACTAGTGCAAGGGGGAGATTATTGGTGTGCCCTAGTTCTTAGGGCATTGGATTCTTGTATTTTGTCTTATACATTAAGAGTCATGTATGAATACATTATTTGTGTCACATTAATAAAGGAAATTAATCTATTTCATTATCTTATGCTATAATATGAGTAGAGTATCCAGTGATTGATAATTATAAAACCTATCCCAGGTCTGTTCTAATCATGGGAACGAATAGACCATAGACTTGTATATTCGATGACTGTATGGTAGTTCTTAACTAGCCATAGTACTTGTATAGTCAGTCATGAATATAGGTACATGTCGTTGACATGGGACTGGATTGATCTGCACAAGAAAGCCACATGGTTCTCGCGTTATAGGTCTTTCTTGAGTAGGTCTCTTTTGTCCTCAGACCAGATTTCATTATAATATCAATATGGAATCTGGTTCACTTTGATATACACCTAACAGGTCTGTAAAAGGATGCTAAATACGAGTATGATTGGGTGGACTGATGAACATGCTGATATTAACGATGAAGTGATGGAATTGCCACTCGGGTAACACCGGGATGATATCATTGGCTACTTGATGAGTGGGACTGATAAGTGTATGGCCATACCCAAATAAGTTGGTTGCTTATTTGATTAATCAGTCAACTCAAGATCAAGAAATATAATAAACAACAGAAGAGGATGACGGACACCATGCCTCTTGTTTATTCATATCGATATCATTATGTAAAGGACACTATGAGATTACTACCTGGTGAGTGTCTTCTAAAGGCTACTACATCTCTGTCTTAATTAGGGGCTGTAATGGTTTGCTAGAACCCACTTACAGTCAATGGGCCTTGGGCCTACTGCTAACATAAAGTCAGACCCATAGGATCGTGCACATAGATCAACTGAGCTAGAACTTATAGAAATTGTACATGTAATGTGCATTGGAAGGAATGTGTTAATTAATTAGTTGACATTCAGTGTCAAGGTAATTAATTAACATTGGGTTGAATTTAATTTAATTAATAAGTTTACATAATGTAATTAATTAATTTATTAATTAATTGAATTACATAAAGTAAACAATTAATTAAATAATTTTTCTAAGTAGGAAAATTAAATACATGTATTGTATTTACTTAAGTGTGATTTAATTTTATTTAGGCGTAATTAAATTTAGCCAAATGGAATTAAATTACATTGTATATACTTTTTAATTAAAGTTTATTTATGTAATTATAATCCTAGTGGGCTTGGGTTTAATTAACCTAATTAAAACCCAATTAGATAAGGTGTCTTTATAAGCGCACACTTAAGGAAGAAAAACCTAATTCAACTCTGATTAATTGCTGTAAATTTCAGCCACCAATAGCAGCCCCAAATAGCCTAAAATCCCAGCATTAATCCTTCATTCCTTCGCGTCTTCGGCTAGCACCGGTTCCCGCTCAATAGTTGGTCGTGCACCGGACTTTGGAGACCGCAGTTTCAAGAAATGATTCTGCAGCAGTCTCTAGAGGAGACGAATCCGGTGAGTTAATCTCTCTTGATTCAAATTGTTTTTATTCTAATCAATGGTAATTGGACACGATAGGTGGATTCTAGGAAATTCTAAACGGTGTATTTTCCGCTGCGCCATGTTATTTTTCCAATGACGAATCCCAACACTATGGACAGAGTTCTGATGCTTTCGAAGCAAAGTGATATGAAATGATGTTACAGGAAAGTCGCGTGTGACTTGAGATACAGACCGAGATTCGGCATTCGTGGGACACCTTGCATGATTTTGATAATGTTATGGAATGCCCCTAGATGTGTACTAATCCAGTACTCGGGGAGCACCTCGAATGATTTCACAATGTATGAAATGGTCTGATGTGAACCATAATGCGCAAACAGGATTTCGGAATCATCGAGACACCTATGATGAATGAATGTGGTGTCATGTGATGACATCATGTGAATTGTCACATGGTAATAAATCTAGGACCATTGTGGTCTACTATTGAGTGGTATGATATTTGTGAAATGGCCGAGTGCAATCCGATGCACGGGCGGAACACGGGTAGTTTGGGGTGCCCGATATGTTATGGAATGGAATGATCGTGAAGGGAATACTTAGAATCATCCTTTATTAAATGAGATGAAATGATATGGGTGTGTATGTCACACGAAAATGCAAGTAGCTACATGAAAATGTGGTTAAAAATGCATGACACATGAAATGATGTCGTGTATGTTTCGTGGAAATGTCACACGCGAGATGTAGATGGCACACGAATAAAATGTCATGGCTGCATGAAAATGTGATTAGTGTCACACAAATGTCGATGTTTGAAAATGGCTGTATAAAGATGTGGTTAGAATGGCACACAAAAGCTATGCATGTTTGATGCTTCGTGAAAAGTTAAATAGAAAACACCAGGGAAGAAACGTTAGCACACGTAAAAAATATGCACTCCCTTCCGACCTTATTTCTCCTTTCGATCGGTCTCATATTCTTCCTAGGTGTTGGGTCTCTTTGGCATCAATGGGGGGATACCAAAGGTGCACGCTCAATGTTCATTTTGAATTTAAGTTTTGGTAACCCTAGGGGAAGTTGCTAAGACATTACATATGGGCCAAAGTCAAAACCAAGGGTAGTACAGGCTCCCATAGCGAATAAACACTTCCCCACCGTAGAACATGATGTAAGCTCATGCGGGGCTATAAGTGGTTTACCCCGTCGGGGTGTCTCCAATCCTAGCAGTAGAGGTAGTCCACCTTCTTAGGTAAACCGAGGCTAATCAGTGTATTTGAGGGGTTGAGAAGAAGAAAATGTCACGATATGCAAGGCTTGAATAAATATAGCTTTTATAAATCGATAAGCGAATACAAGCGAGGTTATATTTCAATAGTTGCCTCAGCTCCTTAAGTTTATAAAAAAAAATTTTAAAGAAACTTTGTCATCCCCAGCGGAGTCACCATTGTGAGCGGATGACCTTAAAAAGAGGCAGGACGCGGTGAAGCGAATTGTGGAAAATGACGGATGTTTTGGTGAAGTTTGTGGAAAATGGGTTTCGTTTATCTTACTTTAGGGAAAATCCTTCGTTTGCTTTGAAATTTGATTGTGTAGAAAAATGTTTTTTCGCTTTATTACTTAAAGACCTCGAAGCCTCAATTTCGAGATCAGTGACAGAGTCGCCACCCGGATCATCTCATCCGGGAAATTCTAGTACAGCTCCCTACCGAGCTTAGACTACTGTACCTAATCTAGAGATTCAGGTTTCGGGCAACTTACCTACTTAACCTCAAGCTTGTATTTGATTATTATTTACAAAACCATATTTATTCAATTTATTATCTTTTCTAACCCCAATTTGTTTATTTTATTAGCCCGATGCTAAAGCATAATGTAGAAAATAAATTGCAGAAAAATAAAACATTCATCCAAAAATATACAAGAAAAGAATAGATGCCGATTATACAACCCAATCAAATAAAAGATAAAACCCTCGTCCTCACTTTACAATCACCTAAGGTACATGAGGATCTAAAAATAAAACCGCCTAAATACATGAATTAATCTATTAAATACATCAAAACTAAAAATAAATGCTGCAAAACAGACTGGTTAGCGCAGTTTAAATTATAAAAACAAATAAGACTCAAATCAGGATAGAATTGGGATTTCTAAAATTGGGGGCATGCATTTAGGGGGTAACCGATTCGACTCGACCAGTCGGACCGGTTAGACCTGGAAAACATTTTTGAAACGCCCTGTAATTTTTGTGCTGGAAAATCAATTTTTGGAAAACATATGGCTCGGTTACATGCAAATTTCCATTTATGTGGGTCTGTTATCCCAGAATCCAGGGTTCCGTTTGTGTGGGTTCCTAAATACACAATCCATTTAGGGTCCAAAATGCGATAACACACCAAAAACATTTGTGAAAAATACTGTTTTACTTGTTTTTAATATTTTTCGGGAATTTTATAGGATTCGGGGGTCCGTTAATACTGGACTATGGATCCGATTCGAATAAAACCACCCCGAAAACTCAGGAAATAAAACCCCAAGAAATGCGAAAATACTAATATCCGTACATATAGAAATCTAAAAACCAAAATTTTCTGACATACGGATGGATTTAGGCTGAAAATGATTGCAACAGAAAGCATAAAATGGAAAATGGATAGTTTTCGGCCGATCGAGATGAACCGGGAGGCCGTCCCAGGAGAACAGAGCCGTACGGCTCTAGTACTAGAGCCGGCCTGCTCTGTTCATCATGAACAGAGCCGTATGGCTCTATTCGGGCAATCCAATTTCGAAAGTGGCAAAAACGAAGAAAACACACAGAAAAGACAATGCAAGCAAGTTTAAGGCCTCTTAGAGTTTACCTTGATGTTGTTTTGATGCTTTGAACGTCCAAAGAATGGATTGAAAGCTTGGAATGCCTTTTGGGAACTCAATCAACCAAGAACCATAACAATTCGGAACAACCCAAAACAAATCCGAAGTGATAGCCAATCAATATGCAAAGGTTATATGATTTGTGTTTAATGTATTAGGATTGATTTTAAGTTTTAATTCCTGTGTTTGGTTCACCTCTTTGCTTAGTCTCTCTCTATTTTTCTCTGCTTCTTTCTTTTTTCTCTGTTTCTTTCTTTTTCTTTTTAAGATTGAAAAGCCTCTCCTCCTTTTTTCTGATTTGATTTTCTCTTTTTATACTCTCCTCTCACATATCATTGCAATATTAAATGGCCGCCTTACTTTTCTGATTCTATCCATACTTCTTCTGGTGAGACAAGTTGCTTTGTTTTGCAAGGCAACTTGTCTTGCCCACTAGAGCTGGCTGGCTCTAGTTTGAACTAGAGCCGTACAGCTCTAGTTTGAAAACTAGAGCCGTGTGTCTCTGACAAGAGTCGGGGCAAGATTTCAAAAACAGGGCGTACACCTTAAAACCCTAGAAACTGCTCGGGGGACCTTTTTGGGTATTTCGGATCATAGATAGCTTGGCTTTCAGGACGTTTGAGATACCCAGGCGACATTCCGGGTGCTTTCAAGTCCGATTCAAGACTGCTCGCTCCATAGGTAACATATGAACTCTCATCACAGTGATCGGGGAAACCCGTGCTCACACCAATCCAAGAATCCCATATCAAAATCTCCAATTTCAAAACCAAGGGATTCAATCCAATTTTAACAACTTCCATGGATCAAAGACCCGCTCTGATACCACTGTTGGGATTTTTCACCGGAAATCACCCGATAAAAGCGGAAGAATGCAGTGATTTCCTCAAATCTGTGCCCAGGAGCAATTGATGTGAAAATTGTAAAACTTAAAATCAAATAGAAAAGAATAGATTTCTCACTAGAGATAACTCTTTTAGAGATGACTGCAGAAACCAAAATTGATTCCCTCCGCTTTCACGTACAAAAACGGCTATCGAACACGACCCGTGCCAGCGATGATATCGAATGAAAGTGAGAGTGGAGAGGCTGTAATTTTCAGCTATTCCCCTTAGGTCCCTTGGCCAAATAGTCTCTTAGGTTTTTAACCTAGGGGGCTGAAATTCCTATGGGGAATTTTAGGCCCTAACCGATTTTTATTTCATGCGGGCTTTTACCTTTTTAGCCCATGTCCAATTTTAATTCTTATAGTCCAATTTAATTTCAAATTCAATTTCTATTTAACATGTATGTCATCATACCATATCACATACATTTAAATAGAAATTAATTTGACCAATTAATTTAACCAAGGAATTAAATTTGACAATTCATGAAATTAAATACATGTAAACCTATACATCTAAAATATTTCCACCTAGGAAATAATCTCATAAATTAATTCATTGAATTAATTATGAAAAGGCCAATACAAATATTAATTTTATTATTTTGATCAATCCAATTGATCATCATAATATATTAATATAATCCTCTCTCTTCTGTGTGTATACTCCATATATACAGGTGATCCCTTAAGTTCGTGTTCAGACGTTCAATGTGTATGATCCTGTGGGCCCATCTTTATGTCTACAGTGGGCCTATGGCCCACACACGGTAGGCGGGCTCTAGCAAGCCAGTGCAGCCCCCAATTAAGATGGAGATGGCAGTCCAAATGAAATCATAACCCTATAGTTTAAACTTGTATATCCTATGTCATTGATATAGGTGTCCAACACAGAGGCATGGATTAATCATCCTTTTTTGTGTCCGGACATTTACTTGACCCCGAATGTACTGAAGCTCACAAACAAGTTCCAACTTGTTTGGGTGTGGCCACACTCTTATCAATCACATTCATCAAGAGGTCGGTGATATCTTCTCAGTGGACTACTGAGTGACATATCCCTTCTGCATATCCATGGCACTGCCATGCTTAGTGACATACCTGAACGTACCCATACTTGGCACCCTTTTACAGGCCCTTTAGGCGTACACCAAAGTATGTGACTTCCCATGCACCACCATCATATGGTCAGGTCAAAGGATCCATACAAGTACTACACGAGAATCACTAGTGATGCTTTACCATGTGGATTTCTCGTTTAATGGATCTATCCAGTACCATGCCACTTTTGCATGTACCCATGAACTTGGTTGACATCCCATGTCCAATGGCCGGTAAGACACCACCATACAACCAGGTTAATGATAGTCTCTGGTTCCATTCATTCCCATGACTGGAACAGACTACTGATCTCTTTATGGTCATGTCGTTTTCCCTATCCATGGTCTTACTGCCAAGTGCATGACACTTGTCAACATGGATATGGATATGTCCATTGGATACTCCATTTAAAATATAACACAAGATATACAATAAAAAGATTAATGCCTTTATTTAATGACCCAAAATATGTATAATATATAAACCAATAAATTTACAATACAAATACAAGGTCCAATGCCTCTGGACTAGGGCATATCCAACATCTACAACCCTGTTGAGAACAAGGTGTTCATAGCACAAAAGGGTGTCTTTCTTGAAAAGAGTTTATCTCCAAGAAAGACAATGGGAGAAATATTGAGCTAAGGGAAGTTCAAGATCCACAAGCACTTATACAGGATAGCTTGGAGATCGAACCAGAACCTCATGCAATTGAGGAATCTGAACCGATCATATAGGACCTTAGAAGGTCTGGTAGGGTCTGTCATGAACCTAAGAGATATGGGTTTTTCGTGACCGATGATAGGGAATCTTCTAGTCTTTGACCAAGAAGAACCTAGGACCTACTATGAGGGTATTGAAAGCCCACTGTCAGTTAACTAGCGTAAAGCCATGGAAGCTGAGATGCAATCGATGTACGATAACCAAGTTTGGAATTTGGTTGATCCACCTCTAGGTGCTAAGGTAATTGATTTCAAGTGGTATTTCAAGTTAAAGGCCGACATCACCTTCAAAGGGCGATTGGTGGCAAAGGGTTTCAGACTAGTCCAAGGAATTAACTATGATTAAACCTTCTCACCAGTTGCAATGGTCAAATACATTAGGATACTACTTGCTATAGCTGCATGGTATGATTATGAGATATGGTAGATGGATGTTAAGACCGCTTTTCTGAATGGAAAGCTACTCGAGGATGTGTACATAACACAACCTGAGGGTTTTATCGATCTAAAGTATCCTAACCGGGTATACAAGCTTTAAAAGTCCATTTATGGATTGAAGAAAGCTTCTCAGAGTTGGAACCTAAGATTCAATGAGGCTATTAAGGAATATGGCTTCATACAGAATCCAGATGAGCCCTGTGTGTACAAGATGGTTAATGGGAGTGTATCTAAATTCCTAGTCCTATACGTAGAAGACATCCTTCTCATTAGAAGTGACATACCAACATTGTAAGGGGTCAAGAAGTGGTTGAGTAAGTGCTTAGCAATGAAGGACTTAGGAGAAGCTGAAATGATCTTAGGGATCAGGATCTACAGGGGTAGATCCAATCGGCTTCTGGGCCTAAGTCAGGCCTCTCACATAGACAAAGTTCTGAAAAGGTTTAGATTGGTTAAGGCAAAGAAAGGTTTCTTACCTATATGCTATGGGCTCAAACTAAGTAGGAACAACGTCCTAAGATAAAGGAGGAATGGGAGAAGATGCAGAAGATCCCATATGCTTCGGCTATAGGATCGATCATGTACTCCATGTTATGTATGAGACCTGATGTCACTTTTGCATTGAGTATGACTAGTCGATACCAGTCAGATCCCAAGGAGGATCACTGGATGGCAGTCAAGGCAATCCTTAAGTGCTTTAACAGGACTAAGGATTTCTTCTTTGTGTATGTAGGTCAAGGCAATCCTTAAGTGCCTTAACAAGGCTAAGGATAGCTTCTTAGTGTATGTAGGTCAAGAAGAGCTATCATTGTCAGGGTACACCGACATAAGCTTCGAGACCGATCAGGAAAAAAACCAGTTGCAGTCTGGTTATGTCTTCCTATTGAATGGCAGGGCCATCAGTTGGGGGTGCTCGAAGCACCCAACCATAGTCGATTCTACCACAGAAGCTGAGTACATTGCAGCATATGATGCTGCAAAGGAAGTAGTTTGGATGAAGAAATTCATCACTGAGTTAGGAGTAGTTCCATCTATCTTGGACCCACTAAATTTCTTCTGTGACAACAACAGGGCCATCGCACAAGCTAAGGAGCCTCGGTCACATAAGAAGTCGAAACACGTACCCAGGAAATTTCACCTCATCCGAGAGATAGTGGATAGAGGAGACATTTCACTGTAGAGAGTTGACACCGAGAACAATGTCACTGATCCATTGACCAAAGCACTACCACAGGCACAGCACGAGGGTCATACTAGATCTATAGGGATTAGGGCAATGCCTAGTTAGAACTAGTGCAAGTGGAAGATTGCTAGTGTGCCCTAGTCCAAATGGCATTGATTCTTGTATTGTATTATACTTTATAATTGGATATTTTGTATTATACATTTTGTGTTGAAATAAAGGCATGAATCTATTTATTCATATCTTGTGCTATTTATAAATAAAGTATCCAATGATTATAACCATAATAAAGTAAACCAATGTAGGTCATCGGATTATGAGACCTTTTAGTAAAGTTAAAGTTATAATCATAAAGATATCCCTAGTCTATTCTAATCATGGGAATGAAGAGAACCAAAGACTAGCATATCCTTGATTGGATGGCGGCATCTCACCGGCCATTGGACATGGAATGTCAGTCAATGATATGGGTACATATTGGGTTGCATGGTACTGGATCGATCCTGTTAGGATTCATCATCAGAAAAATAACAAGGCGCAGTGGAAAATACACCATTTAAAATATCCTAGAATCCACCTATCGTGTCCATTACCATTGATTGGAATAAAAAAATTTTGAATCAAGAGAGATTAACTCATCAGATCCGTCTCTTCTAGGGACTACTGCAGAATTGTTTCTTGAAACTGCGATCTCCAAAGTCCGGTAAATGACCAACTATTGAGCGGGAACCGGTGCTAACCGAAGACGCAAAGGAATGGAGGATTAATGCTGGGATTTTCAGCTATTTTGGGGCTGCTCTTGGTCGCTGAAATTTCCAGCAATTAATTAGGGTTAAATTAGGTTTTTCTTCCTTAAGTGTGCCCTTATATAGACACCTTGTCTAAATGGGTTTTAATTAGGTTAACTAGACCCAAGCCCACTAGAATTATAATTACATAAATAAACTTTAATTAGAAAGTATATACTATGTAATTTAATTCCATTTGGCTAAATTTAATTACCCCTAAATAAAATTAAATCACACTTAAGTAAATACAATACATATATTTAATTTTCCTACTTAGGAAAATTATTTAATTAATTGTTTACTTTACATAATTCAATTAATTGATAAATTAATTAATTACATTATGTAAACTTATTAATTAAATTAAATTCAACCCAATGTTAATTAATTACTTTGACACCGAATGTCAACTAATTAATTAATGCATTCCTTCCAATTTACATTACTTGTACAATTTCTATAAGTTCTGGCTCAGTTGATCTATGTGCACGATCCTATGGGTCTGTCTTCATATTGGCAGTAGGCCCAAGGCCCACAGACTACAAGTGGGTTCTAGCAAACCATTACAGCCCCCAATTAAGACAGAGATGCAACAGTCTTTAGAAGACACTCACCCGGTAGTAATCTCATAGTGTCCTTTGCCTAACGATATCGATATGAATAAACAAGAGGCATGGTGTCTGTCATCCTCTTCTGTTGTTTATTATATTTCTTGATCTTGAGTTGACTGATTAATCAAATAAGCAACCAACTTATTTGGGTATGACCATACAATTATCAGTCTCACTCATCAAGTGGCCATGATATCATCTTGGTGTTACCCGAGTGGTAATTCCATCACTTCATCATCAATATCAACATGTTCACCGGTCCACCAAATCATACCTGTATTGAGCATTCTTTTACAGACCTGTTAGGCGTATGTCAAAGTGAACCAAATTCCATATTGATACTATAATGAAACCTGGTCTGAGGAAAAAAGAGACCTACTCAAGAAAGACCTATAACACGACAACCATGTCGCTTTCTTGTGCAGATCGATCCAGTCCCATGTCAACGACATGTACCTATATTCATGACTGACTTTACAAGTATGATGGCTAGTTAAGAACTGCCATACAGTCACTGAATATACAAGTCTATGGTTCTATTCGTTCCCACGATTAGAACAGACCTGGGATAGGTTTTATGATTATCAATCAATGGATACTTTACTCATATTACAGCATAAGATATAAATGAAATAGATTAATTGCCTTTATTAATGTGACACAAATATTGTATTCATACAATGAGTCTTAATGTATAATACAAAATACAAAAATCCAATGCCTTATGAACCAGGGCACACCAACAATCTCCCACTTCCACTAGTTCCAAGTGGGCATTGCCCTAATTCCTAAAGATTTGATATGACCCTCGAACTGTGTCTACGACAGCACTTTGGTCAATGGATCAGTGACATTATTCTTGGTGTCAACCCTCTGCAATGATATGTCACCTATGTTCATGATCTCCTGAATGAGGTGAAACTTTCTGAGCACATGTTTGGATCTCTTGTGTGACCGGGGCTCCTTAGCTTGTGCGATGGCCCCATTGTTGTCACATAAAACATCAACTGGGTCTAGGATAGTGGGTACTACTCCCAACTCAGTTATGAATTTCTTGAGCCAAACGGCTTCCTTAGCAGCTTCGCACACAGCTATGTACTTAGCTTCCGTTGTAGAGTCAGCAATGGTGGCCTGCTTTGAAGACCTCCAACTAATGGCACTGCCATTCAAGAGAAAAATATAACCAGACTGTGACTGGTTCTCATCCTCATCAGTCTCAAAACTTACTTCATTGCTTCTTCATAAAAGAAGACTTACTTCATCTAGTAAAATTACATCATGATTTTGAGAAATCCATATCTCTCCTAATTATGTCGTATTCCACTAGACTTTCATTGGACTTGTGTAATTTCAACAATGATCATGAAACCATTTCCACGTTCCTCTTCAACATTAAATGTCACTTTTGTGAATTACGAGTTTTGTAGGTGTACCTTACTCCCACTAACTCTACTATAAATTAACTCCCTCTTCAAGGGGAAACCATTTCTAGCTACAACTACTTTGTATCCCAAAGAAACACAGGAGTAACAACTCCTACTTTCTTTTTGAGTAATCCACAATACGATATTTAAATTTAGGTGCCAACTTATTCGAAATAAGCTTTACAGCCCTAAACTTATTCAATGAAACAATTTGGGTCTCTTACCCAACCATATCTCATATGTTGATTCATGAATTGTTTTAGACGGAACAATATACACAGCTGCTTTAATGGCATATTTTTGAGAAAACGATGATCAACTTGACTTCATCATAGATTGAACTATATCTTTATAGAGTTCGATTACTCCCTTTTCGACACAACATCCTTTGTGGCGTACTTGGAGGAGTCAATTGTGAGACAGTCCCACAATTTCTAAGATGATTGTCAAAATCTTGACTCAAATATTCACCACTCGGATCATATCTAAATGACTTTACTATCTTGTCAAGATACTTCATACTCCTTTTACAAGCTTTTGAACACTTCAAAAGTTCCAAACTCGTGTTTCATTAGATACTCTTATCTAATGAAAAGTTCCATAAAAGTAATGAAGTATTAAAACTTCCTTTAGCAGTTGATTTATAATTCATATACATCCACATGTATAATGCTTAATAAATCGATTGTTCTTTGACTACTTTCAGCAAAGAAAACCCTTTGTCATCTTTTACAATAAACAACATTCGCATGATTCAAGATGATTCATAATCTCATGAATCCAAAAGTCCATTCTCATGGAGTTTCGTAATGCGACCTTGCTTATGCCTCCAAGATGATACTGCCAAAATAGGTTGAATCAAACTATTTGATTCGATCCTTACAGTATTTATGTTACGGATGGGCTCCACATATAAAGACAATTATGTAAATCTGTATTTCATAATCATGTCTTTATAAAGTTTATAATTCACAATTATAAAATAAACAACATTTGTTCACTCAAAACAACGAGCCCAATAGGCAACAAGAGTTCATAACTTACATGTAAAAGTTCATAACCTTTAACCAAAGTTCATAACTTTTATGTAAAAGTTCACAACTTTTACCTAGAAGTTCATAACTTTCATGTAAAAGTTCATAACTTTTAACCAGAAGTTCATAACTTCCAAGTAACAACCTTTGCTACTCTTGCCTATTCGTATTCTACCTTTCACCTTCATAAGGTTTCTACTTAAGTTGAGATTCTTCATATTCTACTAATATGAAATCCACCACGGTATCTAATACCTTTGATATAGAAACAAAAGTAGAATAATTAATAACTACTTAAGGTAGCAGTCTTACTGCCTTTCATCTTCTCATAGTTCTCCAAACAAAGTTTGCTATTTTCATTCTAATGAACGATTCATTCTAGAAATGGCAACATCCTTCTTTTGGAGATCTCTCTATGCCAACAGCTTTGGTCTTTAAAACATGTTTCACCCGAAACTTTCGGTCTTTATGCTTTTCGACCTTCCTTTTATCCTTTTCCTTTTGAACCTTAAGCACACAATTTGAGGCGGGCTTATCCTTTATGGATAACTTAACATTCTTTTGCATCCTATGCAACTAATTCACAATTTTCTCCATGTCATTCAAATGATAGTTCATCACCAATGACTATCAATTAATGAATTCAAGATCACATCTTAATGCCTTTTTGGAGGCCAATGAGAAAATGTTGCCTCAAACACTTATCTTTTCTTACTCACTAACTGATGGAACATTTCCATTTGTGATGTATCATATATCTCAAGTAAAACTTCCACGTACGGAAGAATTGGTGGCAAGTGTAAGATAACAAAATTTAACAGAGTCCCTTCGATGCTTCAAGTAAGCATCTTTTATACTCGTGTTACAATTGCTAGTGGTTCATTGGGCAAAAGGATTATTGAGAACATATGATTCCTTTTGATTTGAGAACAATTCTCAATGTTCAATAACAATCGAGATCAAGGTAATAGCAATTATAACTATAATAAAGCGTGTAAAGATTTTAGTTAAATGCTCCCACTTAAATTATAAAACCCTTTAAAATATTTAAGTGGGTGAAGATCCAAAATCCATACTTAACCATAGCACTGCTTTGGCATGTCCCTATGATTAAATATAATTTCGGTAGGCAAAGACTCAAAATCATGCTTTAAACCATTTAAACATATTTTGGATGTGCACTTCTTTGCCAATTGCATCATTATGCAACTCTTATAATTTATGAGATGTATGATATCATATATCATATTTAATTGTATGTTACTCATCTCATCTTTGCCTCGGGCTCAAACACCATTTTGATTAACCCTTTGTTAAACCAATTACAACACAATGAGAATCACCATTTCTCATATTATCGCTTCGCTAAGGTCACAACATGCGTACCCGTTTTGGCGTGGCTACCATGATGCGAACATAGTACTTGACTAGTGTTATACGTAATTGGGTGGCAAATATAAACTTCATAAGTTTATTTAGGGTTTGTTAAATCCTGTGATTTTAATTGTATCATATACAATTCATGGCATTAATATTAAACATACTCTTGTTAATACTAATTAGCATGGCATCCTATGTCATACATATGTTAAGCATGCAATCTAGCATGGCATCACATGGCATCTAAAAGAAACAAAGCATGCATTTACATATATATATTAACATTTTGCATCACATGCAAAATAATTTCTAACATGCATCAATATTTATTAACATGGCATCTTATGGCATAAAATAAATACAACATGCATAAGACTCAAAACCGTGTTATGGTATGGTTTTATCTACATTGATTTTCATAGGCCAATATGAAAATCAACAGGTCATATCCTAGGTGGTTGTAACCATCGTATGGTCACAGCACAGCCGCACCCCTTGGATCCGTCTTCACGTCTTTGTTCCTTGGCACCATCTCTTGGATTTACATATTTTACAAAAATTGTATCCTATACAATTTTCTAGTAAAATAAAATTTACAAACAATAAATTGCATCCTATACAATTTATCTAGAAAATTAGGATTACATAAATACAAACGACTCGCAGGCCGTATTTATAAAATCTTAATAAATAAAATAAAGCATCGATGGGGTCCAAAACCATACCATAACACCATGCATAAAATTATCAACAATAATTTTATATCTAAAAATATTTAGGGTTCAAAGTGGTAATATACAATCACATTGTATTTAGAATTAATTAATTTGGAAAAATTCGTAAATATGCAGAAACAATTTTCCACACTTAAAACGAAAAAGGGGTAAAACTGTCGAACAGCATGCTCGTCGGGCCTCGCACTGCAGTATCCAATACTGCGCGCAGCCCGACGGGCTGCGCAACACGTAGCTGCGCAGCCCATGCTGCGCAACACGCATGCGCAGCCCATGCTGCGTAAGCAGCATGCTGCTTACGCAGCATGTGCAATTGCAATTGCAATTGCAATTGCAGTTGGGCGCAATTGCAATTGCAATTGCATTGCACCCATAATTATTCTGGGCATTATGCCCAGAATAACGAAAACCTTTTTTTTTTTTTTTTTTTTTTAATTTCATTTAATTAATTGAAACAATTTCAATTAAAAACCCATGAATCAAATTCATGATACCAACCCCTTAAACATTTCAAATTTATTAAAACAAATCATTCACAATGATTCACATTAAAATCAAATTTTAAACATGTTATTCACAATAACATTGAAACCTAAATCAAGAACATACAACCCTAACATGCAATTTTGATCTAATCAAAATAACAAATCCAATTCAACCAATGCACAAGTGGCTCTGATACCACTGTTGGGAGATTAATCGCACAAAACAAAACGCAGCGGAAATAAAAGGATTAATCCCCACCAAGGACCCATGTACATTGCATTGAATTGGAAGGAGGGTTAAAGAATTACCTTAATTCTTTGTAGGTTTTGAATCAATTAGGAACCAAAGTAGCTTCCCTCTACGGTTGATCCACACGGAGCAATTCATTCACCGCGTGCTAGCGCCGGGATTGAAGAACGATTCTTCGAACGAGAGAAGGCCAAAGTTTCGAAAACCTTGGGAGATGGAGAAGGGGAGATTTCGGCTGGCCCCTTGGAGGCTGCAGAAAATCTGCATCTTATGTGTAGGCTAGGGTTAGAGATTTTAGGTTATAAAACTTCCTTTTATATCCATTAAACTTAATTATAATTATAACTTAATACCCTTATTAGTTATAATTATAAATTAACCCACACAACTTAATATTAATTCTCAATAAATATTAAATCAATTCCATTTTCCATCATACACATATGTATATTTGATATTATAATTAATTATATCTCTATATAACTGAATTATAATATGTAGCATACTTTATGCAATATTAATCATATTAATATTTATACACATATATAAATATATATATATCATTATATATATATTCATTCTCTTTCTCATTCATAAATTATTATCCAATAATAATTTATACCCGAAAAGATGAACTTCATTTTGCTCTTTGTGTGTGACCCCATAGGTTCATATCAATTGGCAATAAGGAAATTACCATAATATCCTTATAAGTCATAAGCGGACTCTAGCAAGCCTTTATGACTACCCAATTAATATGATTGGAATGATCCAATACCTATTTATAGAATGTCATATTCCCTTTTGTCTCTTTGATATCATGATTAATCATAAGACATGGTATACTTGTCAATCTTATATAATTAATCATATGCTTTCTCGATCTCAAAGTAAACTGTTTAGACAAATCAATTGATACTCTATCAATTATTTGAGCACGGCCATGCATTTAACAGTCTTACTTATCGAGGGGCCCAGTGATATCGCTCTCTTGATAGAGAGGGACAAAATCCCATATCTGTCACTCACATCCCAAAGCATGAGTCATATTGTGCCCAATCGCAGCCTTTATAACTACTCTTTTACAAGCAGCGTTTGACTGCGTCAAAGCACAACATGAGTTCATCTCGGAATCAATGGTGACCTCAGGTCAAAGGAATCAGCTAATGACACTACTATAATCAAGATCAGTTGTGACACATGACCATGAACTTGATCTCATAGTGGGTCTCCAGTAACATGTTCTCTAACATATTACCCGTGAGTATAATCTGTATCTGTATACACTATATTCATCTTATGAATATCCATTATCACTCACACTAGTCTTAGTTTGTTATTATTCCCATAATAACAATCGACTAGGGATATTTAGAATAACACGATTTATTCATGGATACTTATCATAAACGCTAACATACAAACATAAATGATAATATTAATCTACACTAGATTAATCTTAGAAGTCAAATTACATAATCCAATATTGGCCTTAGGGCACAATCTCCAACACATAACCCATCTTTTTATTTCAAGCCTAGCTAATTGTTCATCTAGGAACTCAAAATTCTCAGTGTAATATGATTCTAGAGGTTGATTTGCTAGAAATTCTGCCACGGCTCGCCCTTTGATGGTTTTCTTAGCGATGTACTCGATGTCGAACTCGGATAGGAGTAACAACCACCTAGACAACTTTCCCACCAATACTGGTGCTTCATAAAGATACTTCATTGGATCCACTTTGGCGACGGCTTGTATTTTGTACAACTGGAAGTAGTGGCATAGCTTCTGGATCAGCCAGATCATCGCCACACACGTCTTCTCCACCAGTGTGTATTTAGTTTCATACTCTAGCAGCTTCTTACTAAGGTAGTAAATGGGATACTCTTTTCTGTCATCTTGTTCCTGTGATAACATTGCCTCTACAGAGGAATCTTCAACGGCCAAATACAAAATCAGAGGCTTCCCTGGAATTGGTGGGCTCAGGACGGGTGGATTTACCAGATAAGCTTTGATTTTCTCGAATGCTAGCTGACATCTGTCATCCCACACAATCGGCTGGTCTTTCTTTAATAGCCTGAAAATTGGCTCACATGTGAAAGTCAACCATGCTATGAAGCGGCTGACGTATTGTAAGGAGCCTAAGAATGACCGGACCTTCTTTTCTGTCTTTGGAGCTGGCATATCTTGAATGGCCTTGATCTTATCAGGGTCCATTTCTATTCCTCTCTGGCTGACTACATGACTCAACAGCTTCCCTGATGTGACTCCGAATACACACTTCTTAGGATTAAGCCGCAAGTTGTATTCTCCAATGCGTGTAAGAAATTTATCTTGGATAACAGGATGTTCTTCCTAGGTCATTGATTTAACCAGCATATCATCAAAATACACTTTGACCTCTTTGTGGATCATATCATGCAGCAGGGTTGTTACAGCCTTTTGATAAGTGGCTCCAGCATTTTTTAACCCAAAGGGCATTACTCTGTAGCAGAAAGTACCCCACTCTATGATGAAGGATGTCTTCACCTTGTCAGTCACATCCATTAGGATCTGGTTGTACCCTGAAAAGCCATCCATGAAGGAATACATCATGGTTTCACTGCACTGTCAACTAGGACGTCAATATGAGGCAGTGGAAAATTATCTTTTGGGCATGCTTTATTCAGGTCCCTGTAGTCAATGCATACTCTGATGCTTCCATCCTTTTTAGGCACTGGGACAATGTTAGCTAGCCATTTTGTGTATTCTATCACTTCAAGAAACTTGGTGTCTATCTGCTTAGCCACCTCCTTTTTCACCAATGTAGCCCATTCTGGTCTCAGTCTTCTCAGCTTCTGCTTTACCGGCCTGAACTTGGGGTCGGTTGGAATCTGGTGCACTGCTATCTCTGTGTCTACACCCGACATGTCTTCATATGACCAAGCAAAAGCTTTAACATGTTTTTGTAGTATTCTTATTAATTCTCTCTCTTCTTCGGGTTTTAACTCGCGTGAAATGAATACCATTTTGGGATTTTCATCTGTACTTATGTTGATTTCATGCAATGCAGTGTCATGTATGCTAAATATGCTTGATGGTGATTCAAATGCATGCACAAAATTATCAGGATAAACATCACACAAGTAACCAAACTGAGATTTCATTGCATTAAACTTGTCAAACAGTACATCATTCATCTTGAAAATGGAAGAAACAGATACAACAAAATCATTTGGATCCTTCACAGGCGGAGGGCCTTGTACTTCTTTAGCTTCCATCTTCATCTTCAGAGCATTATTCAAGCCTGCAGTTGCTTTGGCTTCTTTTTCAGCCACCTGTGCCTTAGCCTTTTCCATGATCTTAGCAATCTCGGCAACCACAGAGTCCATGTTCACCTTGGCCATCAGCTCTTCGCCAAACCCCTTTTTGGACTTCCCAAATGCCTTGTTGAAGGCAGTAGTCAATGCACTTGAAATTACTTCGGCAGCTTCATTATAGGCTTCCTTGTCATCTTTCTCCTCAGGCACCTCTACTGCTTTTGTTATCTCTTCATGCGGCTCATCCTGCAGAACATCAGATTTAGCAACTGGCTCTTCTAACACCACGGGGGCCACTGGTTCCTCCTGGCTTTTCTCAAATTCAACCACATCAGCAAAAATTTCAAAACCAGGGTATTCAACGTTTCCAACCCTTACTGGTTCAGCTTGGCCCTTGTATAGCCCTTCTCCCGCTTTTAGGAACGGTTTCATCATAACTTTGCCATTTTTGCCCCTTCTTGGGTTTTTCTAATCAGATGTCTCCTTTGTATACCCAAGGCTAAACTGCTTTGGCTTCCCCGAGTCCATGTTGAACTCAGGCACTCCTTGCAGATTAATTCCAAGTCCCATGCCCGGGACAAAATTCTGTTTATATAAGTAGCGGAATAGCCATTCTGACATATAATTTTAATAGATCACCATGGCAGCATCAGTAGCTTCCTCTTCCCCGATCACTGTAACTTGGAACCCGCCAAAAGGGATAACACCTTCATTCACAGCAGCAATCACTGATTGGGCATCTGCGTCAACAGTCACAATCTCGCCATCTATCGAGAACTTGATTTTTTGGTGCAAGGTGGAAGGGACACCACCTAGAGGATGGAACCATGGCCTTCCTAACAGTAAGGAGAAGGTGATCGGGATATATATCATCGTTAAAATGACCATTGACTTGATTGGCCCAACCTCTACTTCAGTTTCAAAAGTCCCTATCACTGTTCTCTTGGAGTCATCATATGCTCGTATTGCTGTTGAGGACTTTTTCAGAAAATCTTCATTCAAGCCCAAACATAGCAGCACCTTTAGTGGACATATATTCAGAGTTGAGCCATCATCCACCATCACACACAGAATCACCTTATCCATCATATAGGCCCTGATGTAAAGGGCCGTATTGTGAGCCTTCCCTTCACCAGGCAGATCTTTCTCAGAAAAAATGATGTGGGGAGTCCCAAAATGGACTTTATCCAACAGACAGCATATGGCCTCAGGAGATGCAATAGGGGAGACTTCAATCTCTGGCAGTTTCTTCACTAGGGCCGCCCTATGCTCCTTAGATGTTAAAAGCAAATGCCATAGGCTGGCTTGTGCAGGACTCTTCTTCAACTGGGAAATAACCAAGTCTTCTTTCTCAACCCCCTTCGGTGCTGATGTACTACCTGACCTAGTCATCGGGACTTTGTCTTTCACCTGATCTGCTGGTTGATACACCCTGCCACTCTGAGTCACATTCTGGACCTCCTGAACTTTCAACTTCTCAATGGCTGGAGTTTTAACCATCTCCTCTCCCCCAAAATCTTCATACTCGTCTTTGGAATCAAGCTCATTCAAGCTTATCGGCTTGATCTCTTTCTATTCTACCTTCTTTTCACATTCTGACCCCACTTCAGCTTCCTCTATTGCTACAACCGGGATAGCGGGATTTGCTTGAAGGATTTAAGCAAATATAAAATTGGCTGGCAATCCCGAATGTACCATATTGACCCGCTTCTTAAATGCTGGTAGCGGGTTGGTCTTCATGCTTGGCTTAGCTGGTTCTTGCAGTTTCCCTTCATCTATCAGCTTTTGAATGGCATCCCTCAGCTTGTAACAATTGTTAGTCCAGTGGCCAGCAACAACATGATATGTGCAGAAATTATCTTTATCTGCCTCAGAAGGTTTTTCAAAGGGTCTTAAGGACTGTAGCTGTTGGGATTCGTCACGGGAAACCGACCGATAAAACCGGAAAGACGCGTCGATTTCCTCGAATCCGGCCCAGGAGCTTAAGATGTGGAAATCAAAAACATAAAGGCAGAAAAGAGGGTTTCAAAAACTAACCTCAAAGTCTCTCTAAGAGACGGATGCAGACTGCAGAAACCAAGTGCAGGTTTCCTCCACCGATGCGTACACGAACGGCTCTCGGACCGAAACCCGTGCTAGCGGCTCGGATGATTTAAAGAGAGGGAGAGAGAGGCTGCTCACAATAGGAATATATGGCTGTAATTTTCTTTCCGAAAGAAAAATACAATAACCCTAAGTTAGGGCTCTAGATTTCTTTCCAACAGAAATCTATCCTTAACATAGGCACCACTTTCTTTACCTTAAGAAATCAATTCCTCAAGTGGGCAAAACTAATTCTCCCAAAGAATTATTCAAAAATGGGCAAAGCCTTTCTCTTAAAAGAAGAAGAAAACCTACGGCCAAAACATGGAGTGAAGGACAAAGAAGATGTGTGAAGGAGCAAAGTCCAACTTTGCTACTAAGGAGTCAAACCAATGACTCACCATGGTGACTCACCTAATGACTCACCATCACCTTGTCTTCTTCATCCTACAATTCGGCCAAGAGAGGAAAGAAATGATGGATATTTTTTTTCTCATTAATGATACCACAATAATGACCAAAAATATCTCATGATGCAAAGTCCAACTTTGTCACCTAAAGTCATCCATGACTCATCATTTCTCTTCATCCTCTTTTGTCCAACAATGAGTCACCATTCTCATCAACAATGACTCACCATTCTTGCCCAAAGATGCTATGAATTTCGGCCAACACATCCCACACAATGTGGGCAAAAATCATTTTATGTCTTAAGCCCAATATTAACTCCTTTGATTTAATTAATTTCAAATGCAACTTTACTTTAATATGTATGCTTATATATTATACCATATAATATATTACATACATTTAAATTAAAATTCATTTGACCTATTAATTTAATCAAGGGATTAAATTAGGCATACATAAAATGAGATACATGTAAACCTATACATGTATAATAATATTTCCACCTTGGAAATATTTCCATAAATTAATTCATTGAATTAATTATGGAGGCCAAAATACATATTAATTATATAACTATGATCAATCCAATTGATTCATATAATATAATTAATGAATCTCTCTCTCTTCAAATGTGTATACTCCAAGTACACACTTAATCCGACTAGTTAAAGTCCAGACGTTCAATGTGTACGATCCAATGGGCCCGTCTTTATGTTGGCAGTGGGCCAAGGCCCACAGACTGCAGGCGGGCTCTAGCAAGCCACTGCAGCCCCCAATTAAGATGGAGTAAGCAGTCAAACTGAAAACGTAACCCAGTAGTTTGAACTTGTAAATCCCATGTCGCTGATATCGGTGTCCAACACAGAGGCATGGAAGTATCACCCTCCTTGTGTCTGGACATTTACTTGATACTGAATGAACTGATGCTCACAAACAAGATCCAATCTTGTTTGGGTGCGGCCGCACACTTATCAGTAACATTCTTCAAGAGGCCATTGATATCGTCTCAGTGAATCACTGAGTGACATTCCCTTCTGCATATCCATAGTACTGCCATGCTCATTGACACACCCGAACGTACCCATACTTGGCACCCTTTTACAGGCCCGTTAGGCATACACCAAAGTGTGCCGCTTCACATGCAGCACCATCATATGGTCCGGTCTAAGGACTTATACAAGTACTACACGAGAATCATTTGTGATACTATACCATGTAGATTCCCGTTAAGTGGATCAATCCAGTACCATGCCCTTTTTGCATGTACCCATTAACCTGGTTGACATTCCATGTACTATGACCGGTAAGACACCGCCATACAACCAGACTAATGATAGTCTTTAGTTCCATTCATTCCCATGATTGGAACAGACTACGGAAAACTTCATGGCCATATCGTTCTCCCTATCCATAGTCTTACTGCCAAGTGCCTCACACTTGACAACATGGATATGGATATGTCCATAGGATACTCTATTTAAAATATAGCACAAGACATATAATAAATAGATTAATGCCTTTATTTCCTTAACACAAATTGTATAGTACATAAGGTTCACGTTAATGTACAAATGTATTATACAAACACAAGGACCAATGCCTCGGGACTAGGGCATTTCCAACAATCTCCCACTTGCACTAGTACTTACTAGGCATGGGTCTAATCCCTATAGATCTAGTATAACCTTCGTGCATAGGCATAGCCAAGCATGTTGGTCAAAAGATCTGCGACATTGTCTTTGGTGTCCACTCTTTGTAATGAGATATCACCCCCTCAGCGATTTCTCGCAATAGGTGAAACTCCCTGAGTTCATGCTTCGTGTATATGTGTGACCGGGGCACATAGCTTGTGCAACAGCCCCTCGATGTCACAGAAGATATCAACTGGTTACTGGATAGTAGATACTATCCCCAGTTCCGTGATAAACTTCTCAATCCATATAGCTTCCCTAGCTATGTCACACGTTGCAATGTACTCAGTTCCTGTGATAGAAACCGCGATGGTCAATTACTTGGAGCCTCTCCAACAACAGCACCACCATATGGCATGAACACTTACCTATACTGCGACTTATATTCATCCTGGTCAGTCTGGAAGCTTGCATCAGTGTACCTAGTAACTGACTGCTCTTCCTGACTATCATGCACTAAGAAGCTATCCTTAGTCCGATTAAGGTACTTCAGGATTGCTTTAACAGCCTACCAGTGATCCACTCAGGATCCGGCTTATCATACTTAGTGCAAAGCCGACATCAGGTCTTGTACATAGCATGGAATACATGATTCATCCTCTAGCCGAAGCATGTAGAACCAACTTCATGTTCTCCTTGTCCTGCCTTACCTTAGGGCAGTACTTCTTACTAAGTTTCAGCTTATGACCCATTGGCAAGAAACCTTTCTTAGCCTAGTCCATGCTGAATCTTTTCAGAACTATGTCTATGTACTTGGCCTGACTTAGGCCTGGAAGCCGATTGGATCTATCCCTGTAGATCCTGATCCCTAGGATCGTCTCAGCTTCGCCTAAGTCCTTCATTGTGAAGCACTTACTCAACCATTACAATTCCTTTGTAGTGTTGGTATGTCGCTTCAACTTAGAAGGATGCCATCCCTTTGTTATACCAGGAAAATTACTATGCTCCCACTAAACCTCTTATACACACCCTTAAAGGTATTTTCGGCCTATAGCTTATAGCACCACTTGCAAACTATTACCTTAGCACCCGGAGGTGGATCAACCAGGTTCCAAACCTGATTATCGTACATAGATTGCATATCTGCCTCCAAGGCAGACAGTGGGCTAACTATAGCCTACTAGTAGGTTATGTACTCCTCTTTGTCCAAGACAAAATGAGCATAATCATTAGAAACAAGAAACCAATTTTTCTCATGTTCCTGATGATCCCTACCATACCTTTTAGGTCCTTGTGTGACCTGGGCTGGTGCTTCCGCCTTTGGAAGCTTCACCCTGGTCTCCGAGTTATCCTTTTCAGGAATTTGTGAGCTTTGAACTTCCCTAAGTTCAACATCGCTCCCACTGTCTTTCTTGGAAAGAAACCCCTTTTCAAGAAGGACCCCCTTTCGCGCCATGAACACCTTGTTCTCAGCGGGGTTGTAGAAGTAATACCCTTTGGTATCCCTAGGGTAGCTCACAAACAGGCATTAGTCGGTTTTGGGTTCTAGTTTTGCTCACAGTCAATTTCTTGACTTGTGCATAACAACCCCAAATCCGCAAGAAAGACACATTAGGCACCCTGCCTGTCCATATTCCAAATGGAGTCTTTCTAAAGCCTTAGTCGGAGTATAATTGAAATTGAGAGCCATTGTCTCAAGAGCGTATCCATTAAAAAACTTATTGGGAGAGATGCATGACTCATCTTTTGAGTGGACCATGTCCAACAGGGTCCTATTCCTCCGTTCGGACACCTCATTCCATTGTGGTGTTCCTGGAGGAGTGAGCTGTGGAACTATTCCATGCTCTCTCAAAATGTGTCAAACTATAGGCTTATATGCTCACCACCTCGGTCCAACCAAAAGGCTTTGATATTTCCACCTAGTTCTGTACTTCGTTCCTTACTCCCTTGAACCTATCAAGGGTCTCAGACTTATATTTCATTACATAGGCATAGCCATTTCTGATGAAATCGTCTGTGAAGGATATGAAGTATAGATGTTCACCCCTGGTTGCTATGCTTGTCGGTCCATATACATCTCAATGAATTAGGTCCAATAAGCTAGCGACCCTTTTAGCCTCCTTGCTAAAAGGTTCTTTAGTCATTTTACCTATAAACAAGACTCGCATATATCAAGTGACTCCATGTCAAATGATCCTAGGATTCAAGCTCTGTGAAGCCTAGAAATGCGCTTCTTGTTTATATGACAATGACAAAGGTAAACCGGATTAAGTTCGCTAGGCTTAACCCTTTACGTATGTATATTATAGACATGATTAGTTTTATTTATCCAGGATATAAAAGACATTATTTAATAGAGCTACTCCATAAAATAATTCTTTTCTAGATAAACCCTTTTTACTATTATTAATAGTAAATGTACATCCAGAAATATCCAAAACCGAAACAGAAATAATATTCCTGTACATAACAGGTACAAAATAACATTGTTTCAGCAGTAACAAAACTAATCTACTAGGCATCATAAGCTGGTCCCGCTGATCTTTATGGCAGCAACCCTTGCTCCATTTCTAACCTGCAAGTCCACTTGTCCCGATCCCAGTGATCTCCTGTTCTTAAGTCCCTGCACATTCAACAAATGTGAGAACCACATCTAGTATCCAATACATAAGATGTTGAAACAGAGGTTAATGTCTATGACATATATACCTAATGAAGACACGCCCTGCGTCTTCCTTTTCTCTCCCAAAAGCTTGGGACACGATCTTTTCCAATGTCCAGCCTGCTTGCAACCGAAGCAGACATCCTTGGAACGGGCCTTGGGCTGGGCTTTAGCCTTTTTAGCCTTGGCTTCCTTAGCCTTGGCCTTGGCCTTTGCCTTGCCCTTGCCTTTAGCAAAAGGAGGTTTCCCCTTGTTAACCTCAAGTACCGGCGGATTCTTCTTGATCGACAGTTCAGCGAGTTCAAGCATCCAATGCAGCTCACTAACAGTACGGTCCATCCCTTGCTTGTAAAAGTTTAGGATGAATTGATCATAAGAATCCGGTAAAGAATCCAGGATTGTACTAACCGCCAGCCCCCGTGAGATAGGAGTTCCGAGACGGGCTAAATTATCCAGATAACCCTTCATCTTGAGCACGTGTGTACTCACAGATGTCCCGGCTCCCATCTTACAGCTGCGGAATGCCTTGTGTATCAGGTACCTTTCCTGATAAGCTTGCTCATAAAACATCTCGTTAAGAGTTGTCATTATAGCAAAGGCCTGATGATCCATGAACTGCTTTTGTAATTCAGGAACCATACTAGCCAACATCAGGCATGTCACATCCCGGTTATCTTTTACATGTGCCAAGTATTCCTCCAGCTGGGCAGCCGGTGGATTACTTCCTGTTGGCACAGCCGGTACAGGCTTTTCGAGCACATACTCTTTAGACTCTTGTCTTAGAACTTTCCTTAAGTTCATAGACCAGTCCCAAAAGTTAGGGCCAGAAAGCTTGTCCCATTCCAAGAAAGATCGCAGTGATAAAGTATCATTCGTAGCCACTGGTTTCTACACAGAAAAATTACGAGTGTAAATAAAGGACTTAACTTGTTCTTCCCATAAAATAATTAATAATGAATCATGTTATTAATTAACTCGAGTTGTTGGGCTCATGGGCCGAGATCCATATTATATCAAGATATAGCCAGACGAGGGCCTGGAACAACTATACCCCAATTTTTAGGTAGGAACGCCGTCCAATCCCAACCTAGGGACTCTCGGTTTGATGGGTCTGTTGGCACTTACCCATCTGTGCTTAGGGCCAGGAACATCCTACTACCCACGCTAAGTCAAAACCTCCATCCAAGTGTTAGAGTAACCAATACTCCAACCCAATACAAAATGACGATACTCCAGTGCATCCAACGAGGGTTGGTCTACAGCTGGCCTATCCCCACTTCGAGTAGGTTATGAATGAGGGAAGCACTTTTAAGAGACTTAGTAATTACCTTTTGGTTATTAGATTCAATTAATAACGGCTTAGATGCATAGGCGGGTGAAATTGGGTTTGTACATACATTCTCACATGTAAATAAATAAAGCATAATTAAATAAAAATGAAATGCTATGGGCCAAAATTTACATCCTAATATAATTCTAGTAAACCTATACTAGAACGACATCAGGTGGGCTGCATCCTCATCCTTCTAGCACGCCAATCCAAACGGCTTCTTCTTCTTTACATAATTCCATAATAAACACATAAAATAAAATTACATAAAGGAAAAACGGCGCGTAGGCCGTATTTACCAAAAGAATATTACAACCCGAATAAATAAGGCCCAAAACATCCATTCATGCATTTAATCATACATACACGTATCCAATACATACAATTTATAAACATGTTAAATGCATGAATTAATCCCATTTCAAATATGTCCATAGCCATTATTTAATCGCCAAATTTTGCCCGATCATGGTTCTAAACCCGTGCGGGCTTTGGGCCTCCAACCCAGGCAAAATTGCTCCCAATCCAATTGGGAAACCATGAATTCCAAAATTAGCCGTCCGGGTAATCGTGCCAAGAAAACCCGAACCAATTTCAATTAACCGTATTTATTTCCAAAATAAATATCGCATGAACGAAAAATAAATCCATTCATAAAACATGCGCATAAAATTTCCAAAATTAAACACGCACAATTTTAAAACAATTAAAATTTTAAAATCCCACGCGTATAAAAATTACCAAAATTTAAACACGCATATTTTTAAAATTTTAAATCCGGCCCGGCCCAAAAAATCCCGCGAAATCCAAATTCGGGCCCGGCCCGCTGCGTGGGGCAGCCGCGGCGCTGCTGCCCAGCAGCAGCCCCGCTGCCGCGCAGCGGCTGCTGCCCAGCAGCAGCCTGCTGCTGGCGTGCAGCAGCTGCTGCCCAGCAGCAGCTGCTGGCGCGCAGCAGCCCTGCTGCTGGCGTGCAGCAGCTGCTGCCCAGCAGCAGCTGCTGCCTGTGGCGCCTAGCGCCGCAGGCAGCGGCTGCTGCCCCCGTTTCGACCCGAAACGGTCCGTGATTTTTTTTTCGCATAAAAACAACATGAAATTAAATCACCAAGTAATAAAATCATGCAATGGAAAAATAAATCTAGCATAAACCTATATGCAAAAATAAATTTCCATAATCAAAACACAAATAGAAAAAATAAACAAAGCATAAACCAATATGCAAAAATTTTCCATTTGCAAAATTCAAGGGGCAAAATCACAAACCCGAAACCAAAAGAATCCCATCCACAAAAATCGCCAATTTTAAAACACGGGATCCGCCAAGTTAAAGATTTCCACGAATCAAAAGCCCGCTCTGATACCACTGTTGGGATTCGTCACGGGAAACCGACCGATAAAACCGGAAAGACGCGTCGATTTCCTCGAATCCGGCCCAGGAGCTTAAGATGTGGAAATCAAAAACATAAAGGCAGAAAAGAGGGTTTCAAAAACTAACCTCAAAGTCTCTCTAAGAGACGGATGCAGACTGCAGAAACCAAGTGCAGGTTTCCTCCACCGATGCGTACACGAACGGCTCTCGGACCGAAACCCGTGCTAGCGGCTCGGATGATTTAAAGAGAGGGAGAGAGAGGCTGCTCACAATAGGAATATATGGCTGTAATTTTCTTTCCGAAAGAAAAATACAATAACCCTAAGTTAGGGCTCTAGATTTCTTTCCAAAAGAAATCTATCCTTAACATAGGCACCACTTTCTTTACCTTAAGAAATCAATTCCTCAAGTGGGCAAAACTAATTCTCCCAAAGAATTATTCAAAAATGGGCAAAGCCTTTCTCTTAAAAGAAGAAGAAAACCTACGGCCAAAACATGGAGTGAAGGACAAAGAAGATGTGTGAAGGAGCAAAGTCCAACTTTGCTACTAAGGAGTCAAACCAATGACTCACCATGGTGACTCACCTAATGACTCACCATCACCTTGTCTTCTTCATCCTACAATTCGGCCAAGAGAGGAAAGAAATGATGGATATTTTTTTCTCATTAATGATACCACAATAATGACCAAAAATATCTCATGATGCAAAGTCCAACTTTGTCACCTAAAGTCATCCATGACTCATCATTTCTCTTCATCCTCTTTTGTCCAACAATGAGTCACCATTCTCATCAACAATGACTCACCATTCTTGCCCAAAGATGCTATGAATTTCGGCCAACACATCCCACACAATGTGGGCAAAAATCATTTTATGTCTTAAGCCTAATATTAACTCCTTTGATTTAATTAATTTCAAATGCAACTTTACTTTAATATGTATGCTTATATATTATACCATATAATATATTACATACATTTAAATTAAAATTCATTTGACCTATTAATTTAATCAAGGGATTAAATTAGGCATACATAAAATGAGATACATGTAAACCTATACATGTATAATAATATTTCCACCTTGGAAATATTTCCATAAATTAATTCATTGAATTAATTATGGAGGCCAAAATACATATTAATTATATAACTATGATCAATCCAATTGATTCATATAATATAATTAATGAATCTCTCTCTCTTCAAATGTGTATACTCCAAGTACACACTTAATCCGACTAGTTAAAGTCCAGACGTTCAATGTGTACGATCCAATGGGCCCGTCTTTATGTTGGCAGTGGGCCAAGGCCCACAGACTGCAGGCGGGCTCTAGCAAGCCACTGCAGCCCCCAATTAAGACGGAGTAAGCAGTCAAACTGAAAACGTAACCCAGTAGTTTGAACTTGTAAATCCCATGTCGCTGATATCGGTGTCCAACACAGAGGCATGGAAGTATCACCCTCCTTGTGTCTGGACATTTACTTGATACTGAATGAACTGATGCTCACAAACAAGATCCAATCTTGTTTGGGTGCGGCCGCACACTTATCAGTAACATTCTTCAAGAGGCCATTGATATCGTCTCAGTGAATCACTGAGTGACATTCCCTTCTGCATATCCATAGTACTGCCATGCTCATTGACACACCCGAACGTACCCATACTTGGCACCCTTTTACAGGCCCGTTAGGCATACACCAAAGTGTGCCGCTTCACATGCAGCACCATCATATGGTCCGGTCTAAGGACTTATACAAGTACTACACGAGAATCATTTGTGATACTATACCATGTAGATTCCCGTTAAGTGGATCAATCCAGTACCATGCCCTTTTTGCATGTACCCATTAACCTGGTTGACATTCCATGTACTATGACCGGTAAGACACCGCCATACAACCAGACTAATGATAGTCTTTAGTTCCATTCATTCCCATGATTGGAACAGACTACGGAAAACTTCATGGCCATATCGTTCTCCCTATCCATAGTCTTACTGCCAAGTGCCTCACACTTGACAACATGGATATGGATATGTCCATAGGATACTCTATTTAAAATATAGCACAAGACATATAATAAATAGATTAATGCCTTTATTTCCTTAACACAAATTGTATAGTACATAAGGTTCACGTTAATGTACAAATGTATTATACAAACACAAGGACCAATGCCTCGGGACTAGGGCATTTCCAACAGTAGCAGCCTACCATTTCTGCACTTAGCAAATATCTTCACCAATGGGAGAGTCCAAGGTGATATGCCCTGACCTCCTGGATTCCTACTTTGATTGCCTTGTTGCTGGGTCACTATAACAACTTCAACCTCGTTTACTTCTGAAGTCTACCCTCCTTTTCCATAAGAACTTAAGCTAGAACCGCCACCAGACCCGGCTGTAGTCATTGATCTATACCCAGAACTGTAACCTGAACTTCTACCACCCTTATGGCTTGGTGCCTTCTCTTCTTCGTCTCGCTCAATCTTCATCGCCATACTGTAGACTTCACTAAGCTCATTGATGGATGGAATTTCATATTGTTTTTGAAGATGTCCTTACTGCCATCAATCAACTTCTGTATCAGTTCATCTTCATCTGGGCGGTTTTTCAGACGGATCATATTAGTCATCCACCACTGGTAATACTCATCAAAAGGCTCATCGGGTTTTTGCTTAATCCGCTCCAAGTCATATAGCTTCACCTGAATCTTAGTGTTGAAGCTGTACTACTTGATAAAGGCTGCTGACAAAACTCCCCAATCTGACTGCTCCTCCTCTGATAACGAGTTATACCAACCCAATGCTCCTCCTTTCAAGGTAGTCAGGAAGAGATTAATCACTTGTTGCTTAGTGGCGCCCGCCATCAGCATGACCCTAGCGTAGAGATTTACATAGGCCTCTGGTGAACCCCTTCCCTTGTAAGAAGGCACCCTTGGCATTTGGAATCCGATGGGAAAAGTTTCGATGCTCCTACTGATCATGGCATCAATGTTAACTCCCTTCTTAGACTCTGCACTAACACTGGCCCCTTTCTTCAACTGAGCCACTGCCTCCTCCAACTCAGAGCATTTTGCCTTCATCTTTCTTTCCATGGTTGCCTCTATTTCCTACAGCTTTTCCAGACTAGTTGAGGTATCACCACCCTGCTAGGATGATTCGGCCTCCTTCTCTTTTCCAGCTCCACTACCACCAGTTTCTCCAGCCTTTCTCACTACTTCCTGCACTTCCTCCTTTGGCATATCATGAAAGTTGGGCAATCTTAGAAAATCCTTCAAAGCATCAGCAAGACTCAATATTGGATTTGCCATCTCTGCTTCTTCCCCAGAATCAGAATCACTTTCCGTCTCAACTGCTCTCCGTTCCCCAACAGCCCTCAAAGCCTGAGATCTTGTCCAAGGTTGCTCCAGCTTATTCTGTTTGACATCAATCGAGAAATATTTAGGGTCAATGTATGGAATGATGTCATGAAGAGTGCGATATTGAAAATACTTATGAAGAATGAATGGAGTGATGTCGTGCATGAGATTATGATGAAAGTGATTTCCACTTATTATTCTACTTTTTTATTTTTCTGGACATTCCAAGAACACCCAATGCTATGCAAAAGTATCACATGTGGACCACCACATGGACAGAGGTTTAGGGCCTTTGGGGCACTAAGTGAATTCATGGAAAATGGTCATGTGTGTACCGACACATGGATAGAGGTTCGACGCTTTATAGGTCTATGAGATGATATGAAATGGTCACATGGGACCGCCCCTTAGACAGAGTTCTGATGCTTTTGAGCATATGATATGAAATGATGTTATGAGGGAGTCACGTGTAACAGGGACACGGATAGAGATTCGGCATTCGGGGAACACCTTTAATTATTTGGGATGTTATGAAATGCCCCTACATGCATACTAATTCAGCACTCGGGGAGCACCTTGAATGATGTAATAATGTCATGAAGTAATCCAATGTGGATCACAATGTTATATGATGTTTGTGATAAGTGAGCGTGACATCATGAAATGCATCATGTGAACGGTCACACGGAAATATGGCTAGGACCATTGAATGAAATAATTTAGTGGAATGGCCGAATGTAATCCGGTACAATGGCAGAACACATGTATTTTGGGATACCCGATATATGATGGAATGATATGATCGCGATGGGCGTCCTTGGAATGCCCCTAACTTATGTGAAATAATATGAATGCTTATGTCACGCAAAATGTAAATGGCTGCACAAAAATGTGGTTAGAATGTATGACACGCATAATGATGCTAAGTATGTTTTATGAAAATGCTAACACACAAGTATAATGCTATGGCTGCAAAAATAATGGTTAGTATGAATGGCAAGCGGATGAATAATGTTTTCATATGAAAATAAAAAATGCAAATGGCTGCATAAAAATTTGGGTTGGTATGGCACACGAAAGCTAGGCATGCATGTTTAATGCTTCATGAAAAGTCAGAATGGAAAACAACACAGAACAAATGTTAGCACACGCAAAAAATATACGCTCCCTTCCAACCTTATTTCTCCTTTAGATTGGTCTCGCATTCTTCCTAGGTGTTGAATCTTTTTGGCATCAACGGGGGATACCAAAGGTGCACACTCAATATTCATTTTGTATTTAAGTTTTGGTAATCCTAGGGGAAGTTGCTAAACTATTACATGTGGGCCAAAGTGTAAGCGCCGGAATTTTACTTTCAAAAAAAAAAATAGTATAGTCGTACGACTATCGATACTGTCGTATGACTGTAGATCATGGCAGGTGAGCCACCCCATACCTCAAAAGCTAAAAAAGCAGAAAGAAAAAGACAGAGACCAGACAGACAGGGAGGAGGAGAGAAGAAAAAGAGAAAGAAAAAAGAGAAGAGAAGAGAAAATCAAAAAGAAAAGGAGGAACTCCTCATCAGAATCCCTCAGCATTTGAAATCTTTGGACCCAAAACACTCAAACCCTAACTCAAGGAGAAAAGTCCGGATTTTAGTGGATTGGAGCGACGCCAGGGGTCAATCCTACGGTGGACGCACGCAAAGAGGTAAACACTCTTTTTCCCTTCTCTTTTACAAGCTTTCTGGGTGATTGGTGTGCTTTCTCTGCATTTTACCCATTTTCCTGCATTTCTGCTTCTGGAAATCAAGAACAGTCGCACGACTGTTCTTGAGTTTGATGAACAGTCGTACGAGTGTTCTTGATTTCCAGCGTTTTCTTCCCAGTTTTCTTCATATAAAGTTTTGGCGAGATTTTGGCTCTGGGCCACTTACAATCGCACGACTGTAAAATGGTTTCCAGAACCAGAATTTCCGTTTTTGTCCCAAAAAATTTCCAAAAACCCATAAAAATTCAGAAAACCCTAAAAACCATCAAAATGAATTTTGTTGTGTACATTCACGACCATAGATTCAATTTCCAGTAAAATTGCATTTAGAACAATGCCACGACGGAGACCCAGTTCTCCCGAAAACCAACCCATTTAATATGTAAAAACGCATGTAAACCAGAAAATTTATTTTCAAAATGATTTTCCCACAAAAAACCAAAATACAGGGACGTTTCAAAATGTTTTCCAGGTCTAACCGGGCCGGCTAGCCGAGCTAGCCCGGTCATCCCCTAAATGCATGTTCCCAATTCTTAATTTCCCATTCTGTCATAATTGAGTGCTATTTATGGCGTGCCTTATTCTATGCTAACCCTCTGTTTTGCAGGTTTTAATTTCTTTTATTTTTATTTTGGATGTAATTTAATAGAATTAATCGTGTATTTAGGCGGTTGTAAATATTTTTTATTCTCGTGTATCCTAGGCGATTGTATATGTGAGGCGAGAGTTTTTATTTTTTCCATTCGATTTGGTTGTAAGCCAATTAATATTTATTTCTTTTCCTCACTTGTGAGCGGACGACGCGTTTTCGAAAGGGAGTCCCACGTCCCGTCGAAAACGCGTCGTCCGCTCATAGTGGCGACTCTACTGGGGATTTCTTAAAAAAGTTTTCTTAAAAACTTAAAAGAATTTGACAACTCCTGAAAAGTGTCTAATTAAAATAAGGTGGATGATTCTCAATTGGTATTTCATTTTGCATCTTTAGCTAGACATGCTTGCATTAGATTTAGTATCCATTTTCAGCTCGGTGGATTGTTGAAGTGTCGCCTTTGTTCCTCATGGTCTTAGGGGCACGGATGCGAAACACCACCCATAGCTCCGTACGAACCCCTTCGTTCGAACCCTTGAGTGGGAAGAAGTGAGGAGTATATTTTGCTATGGGAACCTTGATTTTTAACCCGACTTGGACCGAACTCATATAGGCAGCCCTAGTTGGATTCCCTTAGGATACCGAGATAATTGTGTGAAAAATAATAAAATCGCACCTTCGTCACCCCCTGTTGGTGATCGAAGTGAACCCCGCCTAGGACTCGGTTAGAAATTTTGAGACCGACCATGCTTGGAGAAATAAGGTTGGAATAATTCGCTTTGTGTGCTACGTGTTACACGCCTTTCGACATTCACTCCATACCATAATTCATATTTATCATACATATGACATTTTCCATACATCAAACATTTTATGTGATACTAACCCATATTTTTATGCAGCTACGTGCATTTTATTTTCGTGTGGAAACATTAAACCATCCATGTGCCATTCATACTAACAATTTCTTTTTCAGCCATGACATTAAAGTTGTGTGATTAGCATTTTTTTTCACATGGCATACAAAACATCATTATGTATGTCATGCACCCTAACCACATCTTTGTGCAGCCATTTGCATTTGTGTGTCATAAGCATTCACGACATATCACCTAAATTAAATTAGGGGCATTCCAAGGACCCCCACCATGATCATCTCATTCCATCATATATCGGGTATCCTAAAATATTCTTGTTTTGCCAATGCACCAGATTGCCTTCGACCATTCCACCAAATCATCATTTCATTCAATAGAGACCACAATGGTCCTAGGTATATTTCCGTGAGACAATCCGCACGAGATGTTTCATGAAATCATGCTCATTTATCATAAATATCATACCATACTGTGATCCACATCGGATTACTTCATGACATTACTATATCATTCAAGGCGCTCCCCAAGTGCCGGGTTAGTATACATGTAGGAGCATTTCATAGCATTACCAAATCATAAAAGGTGTTCCCCGAACGCCAAATTTCTGTCCGTGTCTCCTATGGGACATGACTTTCTTACAACATCACTTCATTTCATATGCTCAAAAGCATCAGAACTCTGTCCATGGGCCGGTCCCATGTGACCATTTCATATTATCTCAGAGACCTACAAAGCGTCGAACTTTGTCCATGTGTCAGTACACAGGCGACCATTTCAAGAAATTCATTAGGTGCCCCAAAAGCACCGAACCTTCATCTATGTGGTGGTCCACACGTGGCATTTTTGCATAGCATTGGGTGCACTTGGAATGTCTAAAGTCAAAAAAAAAATAATAATAATAAAATAAAATATAATAAAATAAAAATAAAAACAAAGGGATCATCCTCATTAACTCATGTTGTACATCTCATCCGTCCATCAAACGTTCGAACACTCCACGAGCACCGAGTACTTTACCGTATGCACTAAGTCACGTAAGTGTTCCAAAAACACTAGAAGCTTCATCAAGCTCCTTATGTCTTCCATAATCCTTAGAAACCCTATCCTTGTGTCCTGCACATGCAAATACCAAAATATTTTTCTGTGCAAGACAAGCTCTGCACACTTCCTCGCCGTGTAAGACAAGCTCTACACGTACCGCTCCAAATCTTCCCGTGCAAGACCAGCTCTGCATGTACCGCATCAAACTCCACCATTCTTTCCCATGTAAGACAAGCTCTACACGTACAGCTCCAAAATATCTTTCTGTGCAAGACAAGCTCTGCACATTTCCTCTCCATGTAAGACTAAGTTCTACACGTGTTGTTCCAAATTCCCCGTACAAGACCAGCTCTGCACGTACCGCATCAAATTATACCTTTCCTCCCCGTGTAAGACACGTTCTACACGTGTCGCTCTAAACACTAAACCTTCCCCTGTGTAAGACCAAGCTGTACATGTACCGCTCCAAATCTTCCCGTGCAAGACCAGCTCTGCACTTACCGCATCAAACTCTACCCTTTGTACCCGTGTAAGACAAGCTCTACACGTATCGTTCCAAATATCTTTCCATGCAAGACAAGATCTGCACACTTCCTCCCCGTGTAAGACAAGCTCTACATGTACTTCTCTAAATCTCCCCGTGCAAGACCAGCTCTGCACGTACCGCATCAAATTCCACCCTTCCTCCCCATGTAAGACAAAGCTCTTCACGTATCGTTCCCTATATCTTTCTGTGCAAGACAAGCTCTGCACATTTCCTCTCCGTGTAAGACTAAGTTCTACATGTGTCATTCCAAATTCCCCGTGCAAGACCAGCTCTGCACGTACCGCATCAAATTCTACCTTTCCTCCCCGTGTAAGACACGTTCTACACGTATTGCTCTAAACACTAAACCTTCCCCCGTGTAAGACCAAGCTCTACACGTACCGCTCCAAATCTTCCCATGCAAGACCAGCTCTGCATGTACCGCATCAAACTCTACCCTTTGTCCCCGTGTAAGACAAGCTCTACACGTATCGTTCCAAATATCTTTCCGTGCAAGACAAGATCTGCACACTTCCTCCCCGTTTAAGACAAGCTCTACACATACCGCTCCAAATCTCCCTGTGCAAGACCAGCTCTGCACGTACAACATCAAATTCTACCCTTCCTCCCCGTGTAAGACTAAGCTCTACACGTATCGTTCCCTATATCTTTCTGTGCAGGACAAGCTCTGCACATTTCCTCTCCATGTAAGACTAAGTTCTACACGTGTCATTCCAAATTCCCCATGCAAGACCAGCTCTGCACGTACCACATCAAATTCTACCTTTCCTCCCTTTGTAAGACACATTCTACACGTATCCCTCTAAACACTAAACCTTCCCCCGTGTAAGACCAAGCTCTACACGTACCGCTCTAAACTCTAAACCTTCCCCTGTGTAGGACCAAGCTCTACATGTAGCGCTCCCCAAGTGCCGGGTTAGTATACATGTAGGAGCATTTCATAGCATTACCAAATCATAAAAGGTGTTCCCCGAACGCCAAATTTCTGTCCGTGTCTCCTATGGGACATGACTTTCTTACAACATCACTTCATTTCATATGCTCAAAAGCATCAGAACTCTGTCCATGGGCCGGTCCCATGTGACCATTTCATATTATCTCAGAGACCTACAAAGCGTCGAACTTTGTCCATGTGTCAGTACACAGGCGACCATTTAACGAAATTCATTAGGTGCCCCAAAAGCACCGAACCTTCATCTATGTGGTGGTCCACACGTGGCATTTTTGCATAGCATTGGGTGCACTTGGAATGTCTAAAGTCAAAAAAAAAAAAATAATAATAATAAAATAAAATATAATAAAATAAAAATAAAAACAAAGGGATCATCCTCATTAACTCATGTTGTACATCTCATCCGTCCATCAAACGTTCGAGCACTCCACGAGCACCGAGTACTTTACCGTATGCACTAAGTCACGTAAGTGTTCCAAAAACACTAGAAGCTTCATCAAGCTCCTTATGTCTTCCATAATCCTTAGAAACCCTATCCTTGTGTCCTGCACATGCAAATACCAAAATATTTTTCTGTGCAAGACAAGCTCTGCACACTTCCTCGCCGTGTAAGACAAGCTCTACACGTACCGCTCCAAATCTTCCCGTGCAAGACCAGCTCTGCATGTACCGCATCAAACTCCACCATTCTTTCCCATGTAAGACAAGCTCTACACGTACAGCTCCAAAATATCTTTCTGTGCAAGACAAGCTCTGCACATTTCCTCTCCATGTAAGACTAAGTTCTACACGTGTCGTTCCAAATTCCCCATACAAGACCAGCTCTGCACGTACCGCATCAAATTCTACCTTTCCTCCCCGTGTAAGACACGTTCTACACATGTCGCTCTAAACACTAAACCTTCCCCTGTGTAAGACCAAGCTGTACATGAACCGCTCCAAATCTTCCCGTGCAAGACCAGGTCTGCACTTACCGCATCAAACTCTACCCTTTGTACTCGTGTAAGACAAGCTCTACACGTATCGTTCCAAATATCTTTCCATGCAAGACAAGATCTGCACACTTCCTCCCCGTGTAAGACAAGCTCTACATGTACTTCTCTAAATCTCCCCGTGCAAGACCAGCTCTGCACGTACCGCATCAAATTCCACCCTTCCTCCCCATGTAAGACAAAGCTCTTCACGTATCGTTCCCTATATCTTTCTGTGCAAGACAAGCTCTGCACATTTCCTCTCCGTGTAAGACTAAGTTCTACATGTGTCATTCCAAATTCCCCGTGCAAGACCAGCTCTGCACGTACCGCATCAAATTCTACCTTTCCTCCCCGTGTAAGACACGTTCTACACGTATTGCTCTAAACACTAAACCTTCCCCCGTGTAAGACCAAGCTCTACACGTACCGCTCCAAATCTTCCCAAGCAAGACCAGCTCTGCATGTACCGCATCAAACTCTACCCTTTGTCCCCGTGTAAGACAAGCTCTACACGTATCGTTCCAAATATCTTTCCGTGCAAGACAAGATCTGCACACTTCCTCCCCGTTTAAGACAAGCTCTACACATACCGCTCCAAATCTCCCTGTGCAAGACCAGCTCTGCACGTACAACATCAAATTCTACCCTTCCTCCCCGTGTAAGACTAAGCTCTACACGTATCGTTCCCTATATCTTTCTGTGCAGGACAAGCTCTGCACATTTCCTCTCCATGTAAGACTAAGTTCTACACGTGTCATTCCAAATTCCCCATGCAAGACCAGCTCTGCACGTACCACATCAAATTCTACCTTTCCTCCCTATGTAAGACACATTCTACACGTATCCCTCTAAACACTAAACCTTCCCCCGTGTAAGACCAAGCTCTACACGTACCGCTCTAAACTCTAAACCTTCCCCTGTGTAAGACCAAGCTCTACATGTAGCGCTCCAAATCTTCCCGTGCATGACTAGCTCTACACGTACCGCATCAAACTCTATACTTCCTCCCCGTGTAAGACAAGCTCTACACGTACCGCTCCAAATCTCCCCGTGTAAGACCAGCTCTGCACGTACCGCATCAAATTCTACCTTTCCTCCCCATGTAAGACACGTTCTACACGTATCGCTTTAAACACTAAATCTTCCCCCGTGTAAGACCAAGCTGTACATGTACAGCACCAAATCTTCCCATGCAAGACCAGCTCTGCACGTACCGCATCAAACTCTACCCTTTGTACCCGTGTAAGACAAGCTCTACATGTATCGTTCCAAATATCTTTCCATGCAAGAAAAGATCTGCACACTTCCTCCCCGTGTAAGACAAGCTCTACACGTACTTCTCTTAATCTCCCCGTGCAAGACCAGCTCTGCACGTACCGCATCAAATTCTACCCTTCCTCCCCGTGTAAGACTAAGCTCTACACGTATCGTTCCCTATATCTTTCTGTGCAAGACAAGCTCTGCACATTTCCTCTCTGTGTAAGACTAAGTTCTACATGTGTCATTCCAAATTCCCCGTGCAAGACCAGCTCTGCACGTACCGCATCAAATTCTACCTTTCCTCCCCGTGTAAGACACGTTATACACGTATCGCTCTAAACACTAAACCTTCCCCCGTGTAAGACCAAGCTCTACACGTACCGCTCCAAATCTTTCCGTGCAAGACCAGCTCTGCATGTACCGCATCAAACTCTACCCTTTGTCCCCGTGTAAGACAAGCTCTACAGGTATCGTTCCAAATATCGTGCCGTGCAAGACAAGATCTGCATACTTCCTCCCCGTGTAAGACAAGCTCTACACGTACCGCTCCAAATCTCCCCGTGCAAGACCAGCTCTGCACGTACTGCATCAAGTTCTACCCTTCCTCCCCGTGTAAGACTAAGCTCTACACGTATCGTTCCCTATATCTTTTTGTGCAAGACAAGCTCTGCACATTTCCTCTCCGTGTAAGACTAAGTTCTACATGTGTCGTTCCAAATTACCCGTGCAAGACCAGCTCTGCACGTACCGCATCAAATTCTACCTTTCCTCCCCATGTAAGACACGTTCTATACGTATCACTCTAAACACTAAACCTTCCCCCGTGTAAGACCAAGCTCTACACGTACTGCTCTAAATCTTCCCATGCAAGACCAGCTCTGCACGTACCGCATCAAACTCTACCCTTTGTCCCCGTGTAAGATAAGCTCTACACGTATTGTTCCAAATATCTTTCCGTGTAAGACAAGATCTGCACACTTCCTCCCCGTGTAAGACAAGCTCTACACGTACTGCTCCAAATCTCCCCGTGCAAGACCAGCTCTGCATGTACCGCATCAAATTCTACCCTTCCTCCCCATGTAAGACTAAGCTCTACACGTATCGTTCCATATATCTTTCTATGCAAGACAAGTTCTTCACATTTTCTCTCTGTGTAAGATTAAGTTATACACGTGTCGTTTCAAATTCCCCGTACAAGACTAGCTCTGCACGTACCGCATCAAATTCTACCCTTCCTCCCCGTGTAAGACATGCTCTACATGTATCGCTCTAAACATTAAACCTCTTCCTATGTAAGACACACTCTACATGTACCGCTTTAAACACTACATCTCTTTCCCGTGTAAGATCTGCTTTACACGTACCATTTCAAATGTCAACTCTCCTACCGTGTAAGATACGCTCTACATGTGAATACTTCACAAGTATCACCTTACTTCGATCCGTGGACACCCTGTGTGTCATCTTATCGATGTGGTGTATATTTATATGCCACACTGTACTTCAGCATATATCTTCATCAACAACATTCATTGCATTTTGCATGTTTCCATTCCTGGCTTTGTGTGCACATGACTAGCTTAGGATTGCATAACACGACATGGCATCGCATTATATCATCGTTCATACCCGTATGCATCGCATCTCGCATTAATACCTGCATCATCCCTTGACTTGGTATCCTCTGTGCGCATGCCCCAGTCAGTGCTAACAAATGTTCTTATCAGGGGAGAAATAGAAGTAGTCTCGAGAATGGCTGGCCCAGTGAACTTCAACACTGTAACAGATATCCTAGATGATTATGTTGCCTCATCACGATTCCGAAAGGCGGTCAGGGAAGAGGCAGCGGCAATGTTGAAGGAAATGCTAGGAGGTGACCTGGACAAGGTAGAAAAGCTGACGACAAGGTGCTCTAAATTGGAGGCACGTGTGATTGACCTTGAGGGAGTAATAACAGGGCTGAATGGTGAAGCAGAATCAATGGCCCCCCTCAAAGCCAACACTGGCCTTGTTCTGCGACCAACCAGCAGCTCACTCCCCAAGGGTGACGGAAAGGGCATATCCCCGTGGCCTTTCTCACTGAGCCAATTATTTGTTAAATGTAGAAAAGAGGGACTACTGCAGAGCATCAAGCCGTATGTGGAGCCAGCACCGGATCAAAAGAACAACTTCTGTACCTATCATGTAGCGACAGGTCACCGAACCAATGTTTGCTATATTTTAAGGAAGGAGATCCGGAAGTTAGTTGATGAGGGAAGATTAAAGGTACCATCCACTACTAAGGAGCAACCGGGGACAACCAGGGAGACTGGCAAGGAAATTCCCCAGACCTCCGGGGAGAGGAATATGATGAAGAGCTCCAAAGCCTGATCTGACGAGAGTGGGGCAGTGATCGGATAAGCAATAGTCGGGCGCTGTGAGATCAATACCTTTAGAGGCTCCTTCCCGTAGGGAACTCATTTTGTTTGTAAAGTGTATTGAACTCATTTTGAATGAGATGCATCTTGTTATTTTCTTACTTATGTGGTGATTACATGTATGTGGCATTAAGCATGCATTTGATCATCTGAAACGACATGTCCATCACGCATAATATTAAGATGCATGACATCAATCTGAGTCTTACAGGGAATTTACAAGTGAACCTGACTTTGGTTAAGCCCTTTTCTTAAAGAAAAAAAAAAGAGAGAGAAAGAGAAGAAGTCTGCCAAGCAAATAATAGGATGGCACCATTTCATTCGAATCAACTGCCAACCTAGATTAGTGATCCCTACAAACCACGACCCTAAACGCTGCTGGTCTTGCCCTAAAAGTTTCAACTTGGACAGCCCACAATACACCCAAATCATTCCAAACCAGGGACCATTGTTAAATCTCAAAGCTAATCACCAGAACAAAGCTTTGAGCTTAACTCACGCTCAAGAAAGCATCCCACATCAAAAAACCGAACCCATCAAAAAGCACCAAGCCCTAAAAATCCAAATGACCTTCGCCACCCACCATGCTGTAAAACTCTGAAGCAGACATTAGTTTTAGTGCATGTATAGTCTAGTTTGTGTGGCATTCATGTGCATATGACATTACACGTGCATTGTTCATCCAAAAAGACATATCAAACATGCATGACATACATGAATCTGAATGCAGCAAGAAAATCAATAGGTGGCTGTGGTTTGGATTTAACTTCTTCAAAAAAAAAAGCACCGATGGAAGACCTCAGCTCTCTCTTACAGTCAAATTTCTACTCCTGGTCTAAAGTTGCACTCTCTTCAATCATAGAGTCAAACTCTGTTGAGTGCTTGATGAATCTGGGGGCGGCCCACTTATTGCATGAAATGTCGAGGTCAATGAGTTGAGACAATGGAGATAAGTACGTTGTTGCCTGTTCTGAAAAGTTAACTTCGCGCGATGACAGAGAAGATCGGTGTCTTTACCCAAAGCAGTTCCCTTTTTATTCTCCTCTCTGTTTTCTCCATTTACCTTCAACACCTTTGTCTTCCCTTTATTGTCTTTCCTTCACTTTCATCTTCTATCTTTCATCTTCTCTTTGGAACTTGAACCGATTCTGTGATTCCATATTTTCTACCTTTAATGGCTTCTAACAAGAAGTTGAACCCCAATGCTGCTCCATATCATTTTTGTTCCGCACCATCTCATCAGCGGAAGGGCATCGGAGCAGGTGGTTATGGCATCGTTTCAATCCGCCTTCGTTTATCATCAACCTGTACCAAATTGGGGATACCCTTTTAATCCCACGCCATTTCTCCTCAATCTAAACTCCCAGACTAATTATTTAGTACCCTCAGATAGTGGGAAGGGATTTGATTTGATGATAGATAGAGGATTTGGATATGAATCTGCTTCAAATGAGTTCAATAATGCTGAAAAAGGGGGAAAATGAAACATATAGCTCCGAGATTCCAGAGTAAGAAGAAAATAATTTCTGTAGGTTCAAAGGAACGACAGTGGTCGCCCAAGAAATTGACTATTGAAGAGACCAAGCTGAATAAAAAAGAGATTGAAGCTAATCTTGGTGGAAAAACAAGCCTGATGATTAGAAATCTACCAAATCAGTTTCAAAGACATAATCTGCTACAAATTCTGGGCAAGCATTGTCTGGAGGAAAACAAGAATAAGTCCAAAGGGAAGTCTGCTTATGATTTCCACTATTTGCCTATGGATTTCAAGACTGGAGGAAATTTTGGTTATGCATCTGTGAACTTCACCAACTGTGTTGGGGCAACTTGACTCTACAAAGCTTTCAACAATCATGAAGGGGACGATACCATCAACAGGAATGCTTACAAAGTCTGTTGTACTTATATTCAAAGGGAAACTTGCATATACCAACCGTTTTAAGGATTCAGTCATTGGGAACCGTGCTTGAACTGAAACCTGGGGTGAATTGGAAACATGAATACGGCGTCAGACCACAGGAGAATCCAGTGGTTAATTGAATTCATCTCAGGTTGTCCGTCCAAAATGGCAACTCTACCCAGTGATCGGACATTCATTCCTTCAAAAAAAAAAGAAACTCCAATGTGTAAAACCGAAAGGGCATATTGGTAATTTGAAGAGGCATCAATTAAAACCAGAGCCACATTTTAGATTTTCCTAATGCATCCGCATTCATTATGTCATGAATGTTTTGTATTCAATTTTGGTGTTCAATATGCACTTGTCGTGTCATTGCATGTCAATGTTCACTTACAGGCTGCATCACGCAACAAACCCTGTCTGTAGAAGTGCTTTACTCCCCAAACACAAACCCTTAATACTCCCCGAACACAAACCTATAACATTAAGGGCAAGTGAAAAACCGAACCATTGGGTATCATCGACAGCAGTATCTTCGCGGGTCGCAATGAACATATCAAGATATATCTTTCCCATCCTAAGACAAACTATCGCGAAAGGGATCAACGCAAAAAAAATGCCCATCACAGAATCTTTCTCAAAAAAAAAAAAAAGAACTTGTTGACACGGAAAACCGAAAGGACGTGTCGGCAACAGGAGAGGAGTGATATACAAAGTCAGAGTCAATGTCACATTCCCTATTATACTTAGTCTGATGTCACCATTACAATATTGTGTGTATTTGGACTTCTGATCAGATGCTCATCTTGCATACACTATGCCACTACATATAAACGTCCATCAGTAGGACATTGCATTCAAGCCCGTGACAATAACGCAGAAACCCTTGTTATGCGGTACGAAAATGCAAAGTCTCACTCCCATCTCCTTACTCAACCAAACGGACCGTCCACTAGCACGGCCTACTATCCTGATCCGCTCAGCACTGACAACGCTTTAGAATATGCAGACGGTAAAGTGGAAAGTCACTCACGACGGCGAACTCCTCTAATACCTAGATCAGTGTAATAGTCAGTCGGTCAGAAGACTCGCCGGAACAATCGGACTAGGTCACCTGGGTTACCATCGGGGTGTTGGGATTCGTCACGGGAAACCGACCGATAAAAGCGGAAATACGCATCGATTTCCTCGAATCCGGTCCCAGGAGCTTAAGATATGGAAATCAAAAACTAAAAGCATAAAGAGGAGAGTTTAAAATCTTACCACAAAGTCTCTCTAAGAGATGAATGCGGACTGCAAGAGCCAAAGTAGACTCCCTCCAACGTCACGTACACGAACGGCTCTCGGACCCAACCCGTGCTAGCGACTCGGATTTTCCAAGAAGAGAGGGAGAAGAAGAGAAGAGAGGGGCGGCCAAGCATAGAGTAATGGCTGCCCAAAATTTCTTTCCAAAAGAAAAATCCAAACTCTCTATCTCTCACACATCACACTTTTTTTTTCCAAAAGAAAAAAAAATAAGCATAAGAATTGCCAAACTTAGTACTGCCATACTCACTGACACACCCGAACGTACCCGTACTTGGCACCCTTTTACAGGCCCGTTGGGCGTACACCAAATTGTGCCACTTCACATGCAACACCATCATATGGTCCGGTCAAAGGACTTATACAAGTACTACACGAGAATCATTTGTGATACTATACCATGTAGATTCCCGTTAATAGGATCGATCCAGTACCATGCCCTTTTTGCATGTACCCATTAACCTGGTTGACATCCTATGTTCTATGACCGGTAAGGCACTGCCATACAACCAGGCTAATGATAGTCTTTAGTTCCATTCATTCCCACGATTGGAACAAACTATGGATGACTTTATGGCCATATTGTTTTCCCTATCCATAGTCTTACTGCTTGACAACATGGATATGGATATGTCCATTGGATACTCTATTTAAAATATAGCACAAGACATATAATAAATAGATTAATGCCTTTATTTCCTTGACAAAAATTGTATAATACATAAAGTTTACATTAATGTACAAATGTATTATACAAACACAAGGACCAACGGGACTAGGGCATTTCCAACAATCTTTTGGAAAAAAAATAAGCATAAGAATTGGCAAACTTTTTCTACCAAAGAAAAAGTATATCTACGGCTAAAGAGTGGAGTCAATTTTTTTTTTCATCATTTAATGCTCCTCCTTTCTATCCAACAAAAAGAAGATCATCACAAAACAAACTCCAACTTTGCCATGACTCACCCATCCATGATTGGTTTAAAAGAATGAGTCACCAAAGTAATGATCACAAGGATGACTCATCCTTTCATCCAACATATTCGGCCAAGATAGATGGGTGAAAGCATATCTCTTGTTTTCTTACTTAAAAGAAAGAAGATATTTTCTTAAGGTAGCAAAGTCCAACTTTGCAACCAAAAAGTCATACCATGACTCACCCATTTCCATCATCATTTTTAGCCAATTCTCACATAAATATTCGGCCAACATAATCCCACTCCATGTGGGCATTATTCATCTTAATGTCTAAGCCCAATTAATTCCTTTGATTTAATTAATTTCAAATGCAACTTTAATAAACCATGTATGCTAATATATTATACCACTATATATTACATACATTTAAATTAAAATTCATTTGACCTATTAATTTAATCAATGGATTAAATTAGACATACATAAAATGAAATACATGTAAACCTATACATGTATAAATATTTCCACCTAGGAAATAATCTCATAAATTAATTCATTGAATTAATTAAGAGAATGCCGAAATAAATATTAATTGTAATATATTGATCAATCCAATTGACATATATAATATAATAAATAAGTCTCTCTCTCTTCAAATGTGTATACTCCAAGTACACACTTAATCCGACTTATTAAAGTCCAGACGTTCAATGTATATGATCCGATGGGCCCGTCTTTATGTTGGTAGTGAGCTAATGCCCACAGACTGCAGGCAGGCTCAAGCAAGCCACTGCAGCCCCTAATTAAGACGGAGATAGCAATCAAACTGTCACCTTAGCCCTGTAGTTTGAACTTGCACATCCCATGTCAGTGATATCGGTGTCCAACACAGAGGCATGGAAGTATCACCCTCTATTGTGTCCAGACATTTGCTTGATACCTAATGAACTGATGCTCACAAACAAGATCCAATCTTGTTTCGGTGCGGCCGCACACTTATCAGTAACATTCTTCAAGAGGCCAATGATATGATCTTAGTGAATCACTGAGTGTCATTCCCTTCTGCATATCCATAGTACTGCCATGCTCACTGACACACCCGAACGTACCCGTACTTGGCACCCTTTTACAGGCCCATTGGGCGTACACCAAAGTGTGCCACTTTACATGCAACACCATCATATGGTCTGGTCAAAGGACTTATACAAGTACTACACGAGAATCATTTGTGATACTATACCATGTAGATTCCCGTTCATAGGATCGATCCAGTACCATGCCCTTTTTGCATGTACCCATTAACTTGGTTGACATCCTATGTTCTATGACCGGTAAGGCACCGCCATACAACCAGGCTAATGATAGTCTTTAGTTCCATTCATTCCCACGATTGGAACAGACTACGGATGACTTTATGGCCATATCGTTTTCCCTATCCATAGTCTTACTGCTAAGTGCATGACACTTGACAACATGGATATGGATATGTCCATTGGATACTCTATTTAAAATATAGCACAAGACATATAATAAATAGATTAATGCCTTTATTTCTTTAACACAAATTGTATAATACATAAAGTTTACATTAATGTACAAATGTATTATACAAACACAAGGACCAATGCCTCGGGACTGGGGCATTTCCAACATGGGGCCAGTCACAAGCCGTGAATTCCGTCTCCGGGCTCGCACGGATACCAAGAACAAAGCATAAGCCACATGTTGCATGCATATGTACATTTAGAACCATACATACATCCGTACATGCGTGCATACGTTTAAAGTAAACACGCATAATTCATATGCATATACATCACAACCAATCCAAGTGCAGGTACCAACTGCTATCACCAGGTCTCTTCGAACCAGGTTCGCTCTCAAAAGTAGAGACGGCATAATGTCGAGGCAGAACAATCAAGTTTTCAAGGGGCAGAACAATCAAGCCGTATTTATCCTTGATCGAAGGGGCAAAAATTTTTGTTTCCAAAATCATCGATCAAGGGATAAATACTCATTCCCCAGCCAACACCAAAATTATCCTTCCTAAACCTATTTCCTCATTTCATTCAAGCAAGATTTTAAACCCTTGAACTCTAGTACGTTCAAGCATGGTTTCAAATCCTTGAACCCCTTTCTCAATTCAAGCCAGATTTCAAACCCTTGAACTCCATTACGTTCAAGCATGGTTACAAATCCTTGAACCACCCTCTTCATTCAAGCCAGATTTCAAACCCTTGAACTCCATTACGTTCAAGCATGGTTATAAATTCTTGAATCCCTTTCTTCATCAAGCTAGATTTTCGAACCCTTGAACTCTAGTACGTTCAAGCATGGTCGTAAATCCTTGAACCCTTTTTTCAATCAAGCCAGATCTTAAACCCTTGAACTCCAGTACATTCAAGCATGGTTTCAGATCCTTAAACCTCTTATTATTTCAAGTCCATCCAATTCCAGTAAGATTTCAAATCCATATTTCATCTCCCTCTGCCTCGGGTAACATAAACCCCGATATCGGCTTAACCGCAATTTCATTTTCCTTTGCCTCGGGCTACATAAACCCGATATCGGCTAATCCATATGCAAGGGATGAACCGTACTGTCAGTGAGCTGCATGGGATGCTTAAGCTTACTGAGCAGTCGATCAAGAAGACTCCACCGGTGCTGCTGGTTAACAAGGGGAACCCTCCTCTTGCCAAGGGTAAGGCCAAGGAAAAGGCCAAGGCCAAGGCTAAAAAGGGCAAAGCCAAGAAGGCCAAGGCCCAACCCAAGGCCCAGCAGAAGGCAGGTCCTGAGGATGTCTGTTTCGGGTGTAGACAGGCGGGCCATTGGAAGAGATCGTGTCCCAGGCTGATGGGAGAGCAAAGAAGGGGCCAAGGTGCGTCCTCTTCAGGTATTTATGTTATAGATATTAACCTTACTGTTTCAACATCCTGGGTATTGGATACTGGATGTGGTTCTCACATTTGTTGTAATGTGCAGGGACTTAAGAACAGAAGGTTGCTGGGGTCGGGAGAGGTGGACTTGTGGGTCAGAAATGGAGCAAGGGTTGCTGCCATAGAGATCGGCGAATATCACCTTATGATGCCCAGTGGATTGGTTTTGATTTTAGAACATTGTTACTTTGTACCTGCTATGTGCAGGAATATTATTTCTGTATCAATGTTGGATATTTCTGGATTTAGTTTCACTATTTCTAATGGTCGAATTTCTATATCTAGAGAGGGATTATTTTATGGAGATGCTCTGTTAAATAATGGCCTATATATCCTAGACTTAAATGAAACCAATCATATCTATAACATAAACACTAAAAGGGTTAAGCCTAAAGAACTTAATCCTGTCTACCTATGGCATTGTCGTCTTGGCCATATAAACGAGAAGCGCATTACTAGACTTCACAAAGCTGGAGTCCTAGGGTCATTTGACTTGGAGTCAATTGATACATGCGAATCATGTTTATGAGGCAAGATGACAAAGGCGCCTTTTAACAAGAAGGCTGAAAGGGCCACTGGCTTATTGGACCTCATACATTCAGATGTATGTGGACCTATGAGCGCAGCGACCAGAGGTGGGCATCTGTACTTCGTCACGTTCACGGATGATTTCAGCAGATATGGCTATGTCTATCTGATGAAGCACAAGTCCGAGACCCTTGATAGGTTCAAGGAATTTAGGAATGAGGTGCAGAACAAGCTAGGCAGGAATATCAAAACCCTTCGGTCAGACCGAGGTGGTGAATATATGAGCCTAGAGTTTGACTCATACTTGAGAGAGCATGGAATAGTTCCACAGCTCACTCCTCCCGGAACACCACAATGGAATGGGGTGTCCGAACGGAGGAATAGGACCTTGTTGGACATGGTCCGCTCAATGATGAGTCAAGCATCTCTCCCAATCAGTTTCTGGGGACACGCCCTCGAGACAGCAGCTCTCATCTTAAACAATACTCCGACTAAGTCAGTGGAAAAGACCCCATATCAGATATGGACAGGCAAAGAGCCCAATGTGTCTTTCCTAAGGATTTGGGGATGTGAAGCACATGTCAAGAAATTGACTAGTGGCAAGCTGGAGCCCAAAACCGATAAATGCCTGTTTGTGGGCTACCCTAGGGAAACCAAAGGGTATTGCTTCTACAACCCCGCCGAGAACAAGGTGTTCGTGGCAAGGAAGGGGGTCTTTCTAGAAAAGGAGTTCCTTTCCAAGAAAGATAGTAGGAGCAATGTTGAACTCAGGGAAGTTCAAGGTCCATAAGCTCCTGAAGAGGATAACTCGGAGGCCCAGGTGGAGCTTCCGCAAGTGGAAGCACCGACCCAGGCCACACAAGAACCTAGAAGGTCTGGTAGGGATCGTCGGGAACCGGAGAGGTATGGTTTCCTCATCACCGATGATCAAACTCTTCTCATCTGGGATGAGGAAGAACCCAAAACCTACCAAGAGGCTATGGCTAGCCCACAGTCTACGAATTGGCGTAAACCAATGGAAGCAGAAATGCAATCTATGTACGATAACCAAGTTTGGAACTTGGTTGATCCACCTCCGGGTGCTAAGGTAATAGGTTGCAAGTGGTGCTACAAGCTAAAAGCTTATAATACCTTCAAGGGGCGTTTGGTTGCAAAAGGTTTCAGACAAGTCCATGGAATAGACTATGATGAAATTTTTTCACCAGTAGCCATGCTCAAATCCATTAGGATACTACTGGCCATAGCCGCATGGTATGACTATGAGGTATGGCAAATGGATGTCAAAACCGCTTTCCTTAATGGAAAGCTACTCGAGGATGTGTACATGACACAACCTGAGGGTTTTGTCGATCCTAAGTATCCGGGTAGGGTATGCAAACTTCAAAGGTCCATTTATGGACTAAAGTAAGCGTCCCGTAGTTGGAATCTAAGATTCAATGAGGCTATAAGGGAATATGGCTTCATATAGAATCTAGATGAGCCTTGTGTGTATAAGAGGACTAGTGGGAGCATTGTCACATTCTTGGTACTTTACGTAGACGACATCCTGCTCATTGGAAGCGACATACCTACACTGCAAGGGGTAAAGCAGTGGCTGATAAGTGCTTCGCAATGAAGGACTTAGGCGAGGCTGAGATGATCCTGGGGATCAGGATCTACAGGGATAGATCAAATCGGCTTCTGGGCCTAAGTCAGGCTTCGTACATTGACAAAGTTCTGAAAAGGTTCAGCATGGACCGGGCCAAGAAAGGTTTCTTGCCAATGGGCCATGGGCTGAAACTTAGTAAGAAGAACTGTCCTAAAACAAGGGAGGACAGGGAGAACATGAAATTGGTTCCATATGCTTCGGCTATAGGATCAATTATGTACTCCATGTTATGTACGAGACCTGATGTCGCCTTTGCACTAAGTATGACGAGCCGATACCAGCAGGATCCCGGGGAGGATCACTGGAAAGCTGTCAAAGCGATCCTCAAGTACCTTAACCGGACTAAGGATAACTTCTTAGTGTATAGTGGTCAGGAAGTGCTATCAGTTATTGGGTACACTGATGCGAGCTTCCAGACAAACCAGGATGAGTACCAATCGTAGTCTGGGTATGTATTTTTGCTGAATGGTGGTGCTGTAAGCTAGAGGAGCTCAAAGCAGCCAACCATAGCGGACTCTACAACAGAAGCTGAGTACATCACCGCGTGTGATGCAGCTAAAGAAGCTGTACGGATGAGGAAGTTTATCACTGAGTTGGGAGTAGTGCCAACTATCCAGGACCCAATTAATATCTTCTGTGACAACAATGGGGCGGTTGCACAAGCCAAGGAGCCCCGGTCACACAAGAACACAAAGCACGTGCTCAGAAAGTTTCACCTCATACGAGAGATTGCGGAGAGAGGTGACATTGCATTGCACAGAGTGGACGCCGAGGATAATGTCGCAGATCCATTGACCAAGGCGCTGGCTTATCCCAAGCACGAGGGTCATACTAGGTCTATAGGGATTAGGCCTATGCCTAGTTGGAACTAGTGCAAGTGGGAGATTGTTGGATATGCCCTAGTCCCGAGGCATTGGTCCTTGTATTGTATCATATATTTATTGGATTTATGTATTATACTCATTTGTGTTATTAATAAAGGCAGCAATTCATTTATTATATTTATCTTGTGCAATATATTAAATGAAGTATCCATTGGACATATCTATATCCATGATGACAAGTGTCATGCACTTGGCAGTAAGACCATGGATAGGGTAAACGATATGACCATAAATAGATCCGTAGTCTGTTCCAGTCATGGGAATGAATGGAACGAGAGACTATCATTAACCTAGTTGTGTGGCGGTGTCTTACCGGTCATTGGACATGGAATGTCAACCAAGTTAATGGGTACATGCCTGGGAGCATGGTACTAGATAGATCCACTAAACGAGTAATCCACATGGTATAGTATCACAAGTGATTCTCGTGTAGTACTTGTATGGATCCTTTGACCTGACCATATGATGGTGTTACATGTGAAGTCACATGCTTAGGGGTACGCCTAAAGGGCCTATAATAGGGTGCCAAGTATGGGTACTTTCGGGTATGTCACTGAGCATGGTAATACTATGGATATGCAGAATGGATTTGTCACTCAGTAGCCCACTGAGAAGATATCACCGGCCTCTTGATGAATGTGACTGATAAGAGTGTGGCCACACCCAAACAAGTTGGAACTTGTTTGTGAGCTTCAGTACATTCGGGATCAAGTTAATGTCCGGACACAAAAGAGGGTGATCAATCCATGCCTCTGTGTCGGACACCGATATCAATGACATGGGATGTACAAGTTTAAACTACAGGGTTATGATAACAGTTAGACTGCCATCTCCATCTTAATTGGGGGCTGCAGTGGCTTGCTAGAGCCCAACTGCAGTCTGCAGGCCAAAGGCCCGCTGCCAACATAAAGATGGGCCCACGGGATCGTACACATAGAACGACTGAATGCAGACTTAAGGAATCACAAGTATACTTGGAGTATACGCTATAGAGAGAGAGGTGTGTATATATTAATTATATTATAAAGATCAATTGGATTGGTCATAATAATAAAATTAATATATTCAATTGGCTCTTCATAATTAATTGGATTAATTATGAGATTATTTCCTAGGTGGAGATATTCATATGTATAGGTTTACATATGATTTTATTTTGTGTAGATTTAATTTTAATTTGATGAATTAAATTAATTGTTCAAACTAATTTTAATTTAAATGTAAATAATATATTACTTGGTGTAATATATTAAATACATGGGTATATTAAAATTGGGATTGAAATTAATTTAAACCAGAATAATTAAAATTAGATTAGGCCTAAATTAAAACATGGAAGCCCGCACAGAATGAAAAGGAGCCAAGCTGGGCCTGAATTCCCTTAAGGGAATTCGGCCACCCTAGGTATAAATACCTAGGGTTAGAAATTTCGGCCCTCACTAGAGTTTTGGCCTCCTAGCCAAAATCTTCCTTGCTTCTCCTCTCCGTTGTTTTGTTTTTCCGACACTAGCACGGGTTGCATTCGTTAGGCGTTCGTGTACGAAAACGAGGAGGAAATCTGCTTTGGTTTCTGCAGTCTTCATCCATCTCTTGAAAGAGATTTTCTGGTAAGAAAATTAATCTCTTTCTATTTATTTTAAAGTTTTTTCAATTTTCATATCAATTGCTCCTGGGGCCGGATTTAAGGAAATCACCGCGTTCTTCCACTTTTATCGGGTGATTTCTGGTGAAAAATCCCAACAGAACCCTCCTCTTGCTAAGGGCAAGGCTAAGGTGAAAGCCAATGCCAAGACTAAGAAAGCCAAGGCCAAGAAGGATAAGGCCAAGCCCAAGGCCGGTCTTGAGGATGTCTGCTTCCAATGCAAGCAGGCTAGACACTGGAAGAGATCTTGTCCTTAGTTGTTGGGAGAGTAGAAGAAGAGCCAGGGTGCCTCTTCATCAGGTATATATGTCATAGACATTAAGCTCACTGTTTCAACATCTTGGGTATTGGATATTAGATGTGGTTCTCATATTTTTTGTAATGTCTAGGGACTTAAGAATAGGAGATCACTGGGATCTGGAGAGGTGGACTTACGGGTTGGAAATGGAGCAAGGCTGGCTGCCATAGAGATTGGAGAGTACCGTCTAATGATGCCTAATGGATTAGTTTTGATTCTGGAACATTGTTATTTTGTACCTGCTATGTGGAAGAATATTATTTCTGTTTCAGTTGTGGATATTTCTGGATTTAATTTTACTATTGGTAATGGTAAAATTAGTTTATCTAGAGAGGGATTATTTTATGGAGAAGCTCTATTAAATAATGGCCTTTATATCCTGAATTTAAATGAAACTAATCAAGTCTATAACATAAATACTAAAAGGGTTAAGCCTAACAAACTTAATCCTGTCTACCATTGGCATTATCGTTTAGGCCACATAAACGAGAAGCGCATAACTAGGCCTCACAAAGCTAGAATCCTAGGATCATTTGACATGAAAATACTTGATATATGTGAGTCTTGTTTACGAGGTAAAATGACTAGAGCGCCTTTTAGCAAGAAAGCTAAAAGGGCCATTAGCTTACTGGACCTAATACATTCTAACGTATGTGGGCCCATGAGCATAGCTACCAGAGGCTATACTTCATCACTTTCATGGATGATTTCAGCAGATATGGCTATGTCTATCTGATGAAACATAAATCCAAGACCCTTGATAGGTTTAAGGAATTTAAGAATGAAGTACAGAACCAACTAGGTAGAAATATCAAAGCCCTTTGCTCAGGGCGAGGAGGCAAGTATATGAGCCTAGAGTTTGACTCATATCTGAGAGAGCATGGAATCATTCCACAGCTCACTCCTCCAGTAACACCATAATGGAATGGGGTGTCCAAAAGGAGGAACAAGACCTTGTTAGACATGGTTCGCTCAATGATGAGTCAAGCCTCTCTCCCAATAAGTTTATAGGGATATGCTCGCCAGGCAGCAGCTCTCATTCTGAACAATACTCTGACTAAAGCTGTCGAAAAGACCCTATATGAATTATGGATGGGCAAGGGGCCTAATGTGTCTTTCCTGCGAATTTGGGGCTGTGATGCACATGTCAATAAATTGACTGGGGACAAACTAGAACCCAAAACCTATAAATGCCTATTTATAGGCTACTCTAGGGAAACCAAAGGGTATTACTTCTACAACCCCACCGAGAACAAGGTGTTCGTGGCACGAAATGGGGACTTTCTTGAAAAGGATTTCATTTCCAAGAAAGACAATGGGACCAGTGTTGAACTCAGGGAAGTTCAAAGCTCACAAACTCCTGAAAAGGATAACTCGGAGACCAGGGTGGAGCTTCCACAAGATGAAGCACTAACCCAAGACACACAAGGACCTAGAAGGTCCAGTAGGGATCATCGGGAACCTGAGAGATATGGGTTTCTCATTACCGATGGTCACACTCTTCTCGCCTTTGATGAGGAAGAGCCCAAAACCTACCAGAAGGCTATTGATAGCCTACAGTCTACCAACTGGCATAAAGCCATAGAGGCGGAGATGCAATCTATGTATGATAATCAGGTTTGGAACTTGGTTGATCCACCTCCAGGTGCTAAGGTCATAGGTTGCAAGTGGTGGTACAAGATGAAGTCTGACAATACCTTCAAGGGGCGACAGGTTGCAAAAGGTTTCAAACAAGTCCATGGAATAGACTATGATGAAACTTTCTCACCAGTTGCTATGCTCAAATCCATAAGGATCCTGCTAGCCATAGCTGCTTGGTATGACTATGAGGTATAGCAGATGGATGTCAAAACTAGTTTCCTTAATAGAAAGCTACTCGAGTATGTGTACATGATACAACCTGAGGGTTTTGTGGATCCAAAGTATCCCGGAAGGGTATGCAAGCTTTAAAGATCCATTATGGATTGAAGTAAGCATCCCAGAGTTGGAATCTTAGATTCAATAAAGCCATACAGTTTCATACATAATTAATATGAGCCTTGTGTGTATAAGAGGATTAGTGGGAGCATCGTCACTTTCCTAGTGTTATATGTGGATGACATCCTTCTCATTGGAAGTGCTATACCAGCACTGCAAGGAGTAAAGAAGTGGTTGTGTAAGTGCTTCGTAATGAAGGACTTAGGTGAAGCTGAAATGATCCTAGGGATCAGGATCTACAGGGATAGACCCAATTGGCTTCTGGGCCTAAGTCAGGTCACGTACATAAACAAGAATCTAAAAAGATTCAGCATGGATCAGGCCAAGAAAGGTTTCTTGCCGATGAGCCATGGGTTGAAACTTAGTAAGAAGAACTATCCTAAGACAAGGAAGGACAGGGAGAACATGAAGTTGGTCCCATATGCATTGGCTATAGGATCAATTATGTACTTCATGCTATGTACGAGATCTAATGTCGCCTTTGCACTAAGTATGATGAGCCGATACCAGTAGGATCCTGGCGAGGACCATTGGAAGTCTGTCAAAGCAATCCTAAAGTACCTTAACCAGACTAAGGATAGCTTCTTAGTGTATGGGGATCAGGAAAAGCTGCCAGTTACTAGGTACATTGATGCAAGATTCTTGACCGACCAGGATGAATACCAATTGCAGTCTAGGTGTGTATTTTTGCTTAATGGTGGTGCTATCAGCTTGAAGAGCTCCAAGCAATCGACCATCACGAGCTCTACTACAAAAGCTGAGCACATTGCAACATGTGATGCAACTAAGGAAGCTGTGTGAATAAAGAAGTTTATCATTGAATTGGGAGTAGTACCATCTATCATGGATCCAGTTGATACCTTCTATGACAACAATAGGGCTGGTGCACAATCTAAGGAGCCTCGGTCACATAAGAACACGAAGCACGTGCTCAGGAAGTTTCACCTCATACGAAAAATCACTGAGAGGGGTGACTTTTCATTACATAGAGTGGACACCAAGGATAATGTCGTAGATGCTTTAACCAAGGCACTGGCTCAGCCCAAGCATGAGGGTCATACTAGATCTATAGGGATTAGGCCCATGCCTAGTTGGAACTAGTGCAAGTGGGACATTGTTGGATATGCCCTAGTCCTGAGGCATTGGTCCTTGTATTTGTATTATACATTTGTACAATGTTGTTGGATTTAATGTATCATACAATTTGTGTCATTAAATAAAGGGATTAATCTATTTATTATATATCTTGTGCTATGTTTTAAATAGAGTATCCAATGGACATATCTATATCCATGTTAACAAGTGTCATGCACTTGGCAATAAGACCATGGATAAGGAAAACGATATGACCATAAAGTCATCTGTAGTCTATTCCAGTCATGGGAATGAATAGAACTAGAGACTATCATTAACTTGGTTGGATGGCAGTGTCTTACCAGCCATTAGACATAGAATGTCAACCAAGTTAATGGGTACATGCAAGAAGGGCATGGTACTAGATAGATCTACTAAACGAGAAATCCACATGGTATAGTATCACAAGTGATTCTCATGTAGTACTTGTATGGATACTTTGACCTGACCATATGATGGTGCTGCATCTGAAGTGGCACACTTTGGTGTACGCCTAAAGGGACTGTAACATGGTGCCAAGTATGGGTACGTTCAGGTATGTCAGTGAACATGGCAATGCTATGGATATGCAGAAGGGAATGTCACTCAGTAGTCCATTGAGAAAATATCACCGGCCTCTTGATGAATGCAACTAATAAAATGCTTGCTAGAACTTAATGCATGATTAAGTGGTTTATTGCTGAACATAATCGATTAGGCCGCTTGTCATAGTATCCATATGTCCGAAGATTCCTAGTGTGGTGAGTTGAGAGCAAGAAACCCTAGATCTATGTTCTGAACCCTGCTCATAATAGTTAAGAAGAAGGAATGTACTGAACTTGCTTGTTGTGTTTGGTTTGGGTCTACTACTTTCTTAATATTATTGTTGTTATTTTTATTCTTGCTATCTTGGACTTAATGCTTGGAACTGTTTAGTTTACTTGATTGTTTTTTTCTTTAAATCTTCATTTTATTTGTAAAAAAATTCAGATCTGTCTATTTGCTTAAGAAGTTAAGATTGTCCGCTTAGATCCTTGTGAGAACGATACCTGATCTTGCCTACGTACTACAATCGACCTAGTGCACTTGCTAGAGTCCAATATTTTTAGGCAACATCATTAAAATCATTGCCTAATCAAGTAATAACTCTAACAACAAAAAATCTAAGATTTCGCTGTAAAATTTTTATTGCTAAAGGTATAAAACTTCTTCCCATATTTTTAGACAAATAATTAAAAAAAAAGTCATTACATGTTGCTGTTGTAAAATTTGACTGAATGTATTTGTAACAAAAAAAAAAAAAAATTGATATGATTTTATGATTAGTTAAATAATTTTTTTTTAAATGTAGATGTTTCGGCTTCTCCAATTTTAATGGTTAACTAGGCTTTAAAGGCTCCCATTAAATTCAAAAAAATCCTTAAATTATTAGTGAAAGTCACTATTAGGGCGTATGAATTTTTTTTTTTTTTTTTAATTAGTTAAGTTGTATTATTACATGTGATATGAAATAGGCATGAATTAAAGGAGGAGCTAAAACTTCGTCACCCCAAGATTAGAGTTTTGGAATTTATTGATTAATTTGGACTGAATTGAAGCAATGTTTTATTATTTTTCTTGCAAAATTAATTAAGAAATTAAGTAATTAGTATGATTAATTAAATTAATTGAAGAGTTGGAAGTTAATTTTGGAGAAGTGGAAGTTCAAAGTGGAGTTAACGAAAGTTGTTTGTAGCAATTAAAGAAGATGAATGTTTGCACGTGTGAAATATGTATTAGGTGATTATCTGATAACTCTTGGGCAACAACAGAATTGAACATCGAATATTTTTCTATAACTACCACAAATGGATTGTTAAGAATAAATAGAAGATTTAAAGATAAAAGAAAGTCTGCACAACTAATCCAACAAACCAAACTCGATAAGTCAATCAAAACTTGTAAATTTCTATTTTTCTAGTTGTTAAGTTTACCATTCAACTACTTTTCAATCTCTTTATTCTCACTTCCTTATAGCTTTCCTTACTCTTCCGATAAAAGTTTGTAAGTTCTTTTCAATTTCGATTCAATTTGTATTATTTCCATTTCGATTTGAATTGTTGGCATTATAATTTCAATTAATCTATATCTTCACACAATTAATTGCGAATTTAAAACTATTTTCATCCATTTTTTAGCTTAAACACAATCTTTTGGTTAGAAGTCCGTCTTTCTACAAATTTTGTAATTTTCATACAAACTTTCATTAAATCAAACATAGGAATAACTGTTTTATTTCCGCTCTATTCCATGAGGCTCGATGTTTACCCTCCAAATACAAAGCAATAATTTTATAGAATCTTAATAACATAATTAATATGCTTTGTGAAATTCTGATCTTTGTATGGATTCGCAAATTAAATAAATCATTAAATTGTTATTTTCCAACCATCATATTAATAAATTATCCTAAAATCCGCTCGAAATCTTCAAGAGTCTAATGTATGTTTTCTTCGATCAACATAAAAATTAATTATTTCAATCAGAAAATTACAAACCTTTATAAATACATGGTTTCAAAGAATAAGCACAACTGTAGATAAGTTTTTTTATTTGTAGACCAATTTACAAAATTAAATATAACACTAAATAGATTTCATACAAAACCTATAACATTAAAATCTAATAAAATTAGATTTAAGTTTTAAAAACTTAATCCAACTTAATGTTTCATGAAAAATAATAGTTTGATCAAAAGAATATAATATTCACGAGTCAATACCTTTTGCATATCGATCTATAATTAGGAGGAGATACTCATCATTGTCTTCTTCTTACAGCAAAAAATTCACCATGTTTAACTCAATGCTTCAATTTTACCGTTACTCTAATCTGCTGCACAATTTCACAGTCTGAGAAAACCCCCCCACAACACAGCACCATAAAATTGTATGTTTAGTTCTACTATATATTTAATTATACCTGGAAAAGCAACGCAAATAAAAGAAAGTAAATATAAATAGACTTAGAATAACTAGTGGTAGCCCCACCAATCCACTCTCTTCAAGTTAATGGAAGAAAAAGTTGCTAACGGTGAGCAAAATTGAAGCAAAGTCGAAAAAAAAAAAAAAAAATACTAAACTGATGCATTTTATAACTTGGTTTGATTTGGTTTCGATTTTTGGGAGGATTTACATTTTGGATTGGTTGGGCTCAAAATAAAAAAACCAAATAGAATTATAAAAAATTGAAAAAAATGTAATTCCCTTTACCCTCTTATGACTTGTTATAGTTTAGTTTGGTGTACTGTATACTGCAGATAATTAATTAATTGGCGTTTGATTTGAATAATTAAGCATCAAAATACCATTTATACTGAAGTTCTCCTCATATTGAATTTATTCCTTAGTAGCTATATATATATATATATATATATATATATATATATATATATATATATATTATTTGTATTTTGACATTATTATTTATTATTATTATAATCATGGAAGTAGACAAATTGGAATTAGATTTAGATGGTAATTGTGTATTTGATATTGGAAATTTTATTGTTATATTTTTCGAAAACAGTACTAGAAAATACATATTTGGTACCTAAATTTTTATTTTTATTTTTTAAGAAAATAAAGAAGATTAACATTTTTGGTTCTAATAAAAGTATTATACGTTAATAATAGTACACATTGGACTATAAATTTTTTGTTTGTTTGTTTAAAGGTTAACATTTTTGGATTTTTACCTAGTTCAAACTGAATTGAACCGAATTAGTTTGGACCGAACCAAACCAAATTTTTATTTTGGATTGGTTCGAATTGAGGAAAACCTTATATTTCGGTTTAGTTTAGTTTTTGAACCGAACCGATCCATGCTTACCCGTACCTTTTGCCCTAACTTCTTTATTATCTATTTATATTAGAACTTTTCATTATTTTTCTTTAGGTTGTATAATTGTATGTAACATGCATGATTTATAATGTTATATTAAAATAATTCTACCTAAAAAACTAAAGAACTTTTCATCATTTTAATATAACATGAAAAATAAATTTCAATTTAATTGAAAGATTATAAAATAATTCAAGACTTAATAATTGTTTGATATAATTAGGAAAAGAAGCACGTGATTAAGGAACCTTCTATGTAGCATTCAATTTTCAATATCGCACAAGTTAAATGCATATTTCATTAATCACTCGAAAATTCATAACTCTTAATCACATGCTATATTATTCCCAATTGCTTTGGCCGATTTGTTGAAATCAGTATTGAATAAACAATATGATATTATAATGAATGTGTTGTATCTGAGATTTTCAATAATATTACGAATTGAGGAAGTAAACACTATATTTTTTTTTTTTTTTTTTAATTAAAAGTTCTGTCTCATTGAGTTTTCGTCAGTAAGTTTTTTATGAGGCACTTTATTATTCGCAAAGATGGATATCCAAGAAGAGTGTTACAAAATATATGTAATTTATCGTATTCAATGGATATGTCACCAATTATACATGTATTAGAGCACTAATTGTGCATGTGGTTATGTTTTTAATAACCGTAAACCATATATTTTGGAAGCCTAATAGTATAAATAGGCTTATCTTACCTCTTCCGCGGAACATAGTCAACAAAATCGGGTTACCACATGACATGGAATATCTACTAGTTATGGATTTGAATTGTAAATTTATTTCAATTATTTGAATTGGAATTATTATCAGATTTGGATTAGTATTAGGCTCCATTCCAAAGATTCTAAACAAATAATAATTGCTTAATTTATTTGTATTATAGTTTAAATAAATTTTATGCAATTAGGAATTCTAATATCTGTCTGATAGTTAGCTTATAAATACTTGAGATTATAATTTATTTTTAACATCTTTAGACATATTTCTTTTGAAATTTCTATCAATTCTTTTGATTTAGTACCAAATAGTTTCTAGATTTGTGTTGGTATTTATCAATTATTTTTATAGGGTTTTTGATTAAACTCGCAACAAACTTCCGTTGTGTACCTTTTCATTTATAATTTACGTGATATTAAGACATTTCTTATTCTTGTGAAGTTATAATACGATAATTATTGGTTTGAATGTTATGATGTAGCAATTAAAGAAAATGGTCCAATTTATTTAATTTTCGTTGGAGTCCGAAAAAGTCAAAGTCAAATGGTCCAATAAATGGTCCAATTTATTTAATAAGCAGAGATTCCACTAGGTAATTCAAAGGCGTTTGTTTTGGGGGTTGAAATAGAATGGTGGGGAGAAACAACTACTCACCCAGAAGAGTCTTTATCACATTGATACCCTCTTTTCAATTTTTTTTTTAATTCCAAGAATACCTGTCAACTCTCCCCTTCCTTATTTTACCAATACCAGAATGCCCCCTCTCTCTGTCTTATGTTTTCATTTTACCGTTTTCTAGAGGGGAATAAGACTCCTTCTTTCACTCTCTTTTCTCCCTTACAAAACTTCCAACTTTCCGTTCATCAGGTCTTATTTTCTTAGCTCATAGCTCTCAAATGTTATTTAAAAACGGGTTTTATTGTTTATTGTCTGTGAATTTGGTGAAGATCTGGTAGTCCTTACTTTACTTTCTTTTCTTTTTCTCTTTTCAACTTTACTCTGTTATGAGCTCCTTTTTGGAAAGGATTTTGGATCTATTCTATTGATCTTCTTGGTGGATATTCAATGCTCTGATAGTTTCGATGTAGTTCTTATGTGTATTATGTGTTTGAATTAATTCTTATAGATGCATAGATATATCTCTTAGGAATCATCAAGTTTAGATTATTGGTTTTTCATATCTTAATTTAACCACAAATTTCTATGTTTTTGAAGGAATGAATGTTTAGTCAACCATTGATTTGGTGTGTGATGGTTGTGTTAATTTATAGGATATGTGAGATTCTGTAGTTTTCTTATGTCTATTAGAATCAATAGTTCAAGAAACGCGTAAATAATAAGATTTGGTTTTCCACCGTTGGATTCTTCTTTTGTTTCATCATTGATGTAAAAGTCAACGTTTTGATCATCAAAATATTATAATCTTTGGTTTGATCAGATTCAAGTCTACCTTTCTAATTTTAATGTATCGTATTATTTGGATTTGCTTTTGTTTGATGAAATCTTGTAAAATGAAGAGAATTTATACCTTCAATTAAAATTAGCTGAACTTATTGTTGTTACCAAACAGTGAAGATGTTTCTGCGGAGAAAAAGCTCTCAAAATCATCAGGAAAATGACTCTGCACAGCGAGATGCAAAGGTAATTAACAGTCACATACACAAACTCTTGAGATTAACTGTGGTTAATTTTGTTAACTGTAGCTGTGTACGGTTGAAGTTTGTTAGATTAGGAAAGTTAAGTTATTTCAGCTCAACTTCTCTGTTTGTTCTGTTAGCTCTATAAGCAGCAATAATTGCTGATTGTCATCAATCAAGAAAGTTAAGATCATTTGATTAAATAAGTCTGTTACCTTTCTTAAGTCCTCAATTTCGCTATTCAACTTACATTGCTTATTAATTTGAGTAGTTCAGCTTGTTATCTTTGATTAAATTTGTCTAAAACTGCTTGTCAACATAATACTAGCAATGTTAGTTTTGACACTAATTTTTAGATAATTAGATTGAAGAAGTTGAAAACAGAGCAATTTGGCATTATATTGAATCTGAAATTATGTGAAAATTGTTAAGAAACCATTTGATCTAAAAGTTTAAGTTAATAGGTAAGGTCCAATAAACAACATAGGGCCACCCTACCCCGTGTTGAAATTTAATCATTTGAGCTACCAGAATTTGAACCCTTAACCTCTACGTCTAAGAGGTTTTGATACCCTGTAATTGAACCATTTCACCTAAAAATTTAAACTGATAGCCAATATTCAATAAGAGCTTTTATTATTATCTCTGACAAAAATGCGGTGTGCACAGATGAGTGAAATGAGGGAAGCTCTTGGACCTCAATCAGGGCGTAGTTTGAAATATTGTAGTGATGGATGCCTAAAGAGATATCTTGAAGCAAGAAACTGGAATGTGGATAAAGCACATAAAATGTTACAAGACACACTTAAGTGGAGGGCTTCTTACAAGCCTGAAGAAATCCGTTGGGTTTGTCAATATATATATATATATCAGTTCTCTTCTTTTCATTATTAACATGTCAATGTCATTTCATTAACATATTTATTTTACTGTCCAGCATGAAATATCTCATGAAGGCGAGACTGGCAAAGTATTCAGAGCAAATTTTCATGATCGTTATGGCAGGACTGTTCTTATAATGCGCCCAGGGATGCAGGTTTCAATTTTTCTTATTCCTTAGTGCATAAATTTTTGTAGAATTAAGGGTCAGTTTCACTGGTTAACAAGATCAGGTGACATGTACCAACATATGAATCGCAGTTTGTTGACACGTATTAGTTTCTATTGCTAACACGTCTCATGTCATCTTGGACTGATTTTATGTCAAGTTATATGACCAAACGTGAAATTTGATAGGCTCTCAACATATGTTGAAAAGTCAAATTGATCTTCTATTCTATTTTTATCCTTCATATGATCACCGTAACCGAAAGAAAACATTAAAAGTAATGCTCATTAATTTGCAATTGGCAGAATACATCATGTGCAGAAGACAATATCCGACATTTGGTGTATCTGATTGAAAACAGTATTCTTAATCTCGGAGAGGGACAAGAACAAATGTCTTGGTTGATAGACTTCACAAGATTGTCGTTGAGCAACAATGTCTCTATTAGAACAGCTCGTGACATCATTAACATTTTACAGAGTCATTACCCAGAAAGGCTTAGTCTTGCTTTTCTCTATAATCCACCTCGAATTTTTGAGGCTTTTTGGAAGGTTCGTTTTTATTTTCATCCTCCTTTTTTTTTCAATTTTAATGGCTTCTTCAATGAAATTCTTAAATTTAAGTTTTATATAACTAATTGACTTTAAATTGATAAGTAAGGTCTAATAATAGCTTTTATTATTACGTCTCATATTGAAACCCCCTTTTGGTTAGGCTGTGAAATACTTCCTGGATCCAAAAACTTTTCAGAAGGTAAAATTTGTATATCCAAAAAGCAAAGATAGTGTGGAGCTGATGAGGTCCTTCTTTGATGTTGACAACCTGCCTGGGGAGTTTGGGGGCAAAGCCACTATGAAATATGACCATGAAGAATTTTCAAGGATGATGGCTGAAGATGATGTGAAAACTGCTAAATATTGGGGATTTGATGACAAGCCAACCCACATTTCTAAGGTAGCTCCAGAGCCAATACCTTTTGTGGAAGCAGTACAAGCAGAAACCGGGGTGGATACAGGATTGAAACTTTAGGCGTGCTCCACACGGAAAATAACACATTCCAAATAGTGCAAATTGCAAAGCGGTTATACGAAATCACCAGCAGAGTCCAACAAAAATTCCGGATAGATACGCCCCTAAGCATAAAGCTGACTAATTTTTTATGATTGCGATACTTGTATTAAACAAACCCAAAGGCTCAAACATTACGTATAATACCAATAAGTAATACATAAGCCAATATAGGATTAGGTGGTTCTAATTACTCTTCATGCCTCCACTTTCCTAAATAATTTTTTTTCTTTTTTCCTTTTTTTTTTTTTTTTGTCAATTTAATGAGGATAAATAATTTATTTTTCTTTAAATTGTGACGTGTTACTCTATTCAGTTTTCTTTTTCAAAATACATTATGGAGTCCTAAATTTTGTGTCTGTAAACTTATTAATTCGTCGCCAAGTTTGATCTATTTTTCTATCATTCATAGACTTTTTACGGTTAAAATCTAACATACGATTGACTTGTTCTTATTCGTAATATTTTAATAGTTTTTGTCACTGAATTTTCACATATTTTATTATTTCATCATCAAGGGCGTCCCTAGCAATTTGGAGGCCTTAGTTTGTGTATTCCAATTTTTTGTATGACTATAAAATTATAAAATTTAATATTATTTTATAAATAATAAATACCATAATTGTTACGTATTATTGATTTTTGCAGAAACCACAAATTATCCTCTCAATTTTTCCTTTAAATAGATGTTAGTTTTTCTTATTTCATATAGCTTGGAATCAATAATAGAAAATTTATATTCTTATATTTTCTCTTTATCTCAGTTCTCTTATTTTTATTATTATCTCCTTATTATTATTTTAAGTTCTATTTATTTAAGTCATTTTATAGTAATAATCATACATTAGTTTTAAAGCAATAAACAAAATCAAATAATAATACTAATAGCTAAAGCTAAGAAATCATTATTCTTCTTGCTTTGGGGCCCTAGTTTGCATATATACTCGGATTTATCTATCCAAAGTAAGTTGTAATCTTTAATTTTTATTTTCTTTTAATAAAAAAATATGAATTCTTCCTCGGTTTTAATTTACTTCAAAATAAGTAAAGAAAATTTATGTATCATGGATAGTTCCACTGCACATACTATTTTTAAGGATACAAAATATTTTTCTACGTTAACAAAGGGTGAAGCAGTTGTTACTACGTACAGTATCTAATAACATAAAATAATTGAAGGCTCCGGATATGGATGTAAACGGGGCAGGGCGGGGATTGAGAATTCCCATCCCCGTCCATGTTTAGTAAACGAGGACAATTTTAATCCCTATCCCCGGTCTCGTTAAGACAATATTTTTTTTTAATTTAAGTAAAATTCAATTTTGTACAAAAAGAAGTAAAAAAAGTGCATTAAACAAAATTTAAAACCCTTTCAAGTTATTACATCTCAATTCTCAAATAAAAATAGGGATATAAACGACATCCCTGGTTTTAATTTTTTTTATTATAAAATTCAATTATTTACATATATATAAATAATAAAATGAATAACAAAATAGGGATTTTAACAGGAATCTCCGCGGGGGCTAAATGGGGACGGGACCCTTGGGGCAGGGGGGGGGTAATCCCATCCCCGTTCCTGTTTAGTATTCGGGGACAAATTTGTCCCCGTCCTCGCCCTGTGGGAATTTTAAATGGGAAATCTTCGTCCCCATTCAGGCGGGCTCCCGCATCCCTATTGACAACCCTAGCTCTGGAAGAGCCAGTATAATTTTTCCAAGAGGAAAAAAATTTGTTTTAAATAATGTATTATTTTACCCAAAGTCTCATATAAAATTAAAGGTATTCGCAGAAATGGATATCATATTAAGACTATAAATGGAAATAATCAAGAATGTTTTTATATTACAAAAATAAATTTAGGGAAGAAATTTATATTTCTTCTGTCCAACTTTAACAGGCAGAATTTCTATTTTGGGTGTCCAACAATATAGACATTTTTCATTATCTAATTGTTAATTAAGTGTAAATTGTCAAAAATATCCTTGTTACATGTACCAAGACAATTAAAATGACATCATTTATTTCACTTAATCATTTAGTATATTAAGGATCTTTTCTTAAAAATATAGTCTATTAATTAATTTTCTTAATTACTGTGCAATCAAACTATTGCCTATCAAAGTTGGACAGAGGGAGTACTTGAGAAATTTTGACTCTTCCATTTGGTTTGTATTACACATTTGTAAATGTGATTGAAGCAAATTTTACTGTAAACCAGAAGTTTACAGATTTAGATAGTTACAAAATTTGGCATGATCGATTAGGTCATCTTGAATCAATAATGATAAGAAAAATTTTAGAAAATGCACATGGGCATCATTCAAGAACCCAAAGTTTCTTCAAAATACCAAATTGTTCGCAAGAAAAATTAATTGTAAAGCCATCAAAGGCTAAGATTGAAATTAGTAAGCAAATAAACAGATAAATAAAAATTTCTTAACGATTTCTTACATTGTGGTTGAACTGCATCACCAAAAATTATTTTTTCATAAGAGATAATGAACTTATTTCTTTCAATAGTTTGATATAATAATTACTGGTTTTGAATGATTAATTGATGATTTGATTGAACCTGATTTAATTGTTGAGCTATTTCTTCTTGAACTTGTATAGTTTTCTTTAGATCTTCTTTAATCTCTTGTAAAAGAGTCACATTTAAAAATCTTAAAGATTTTGTTGTTCAACTAATAATTTGTTCTTAGAACTTATAGATGCTTCAGTATATCTTTGATCCTCTGAAATTTCTTCATCTATATGAGTTATTTTCAACTCATCATATGAGAGATTTTGAATTATTTTGAATACTTCATTTTTATCAAAAGGTATCGCGTTACAGTTTAACTCATTAGATAGGTCTATTTGAAAATACTGAATTATATGAGTAAGTATATTTCCAAAAGGAATTATTTTTGTAGATTAACTATATACCTGGGACATATGAGTTATAATTGAATAGAGAGGTCAATTTTTTCCCCTAATAAAGACATTGAAAGGTAAATATTTCAGGATAACTTAAACTTTTTGGTTTGTTTTCCTATGAGAAAAAGTGTTACAAATTACACAATTAATCAGTTGGGTATATGGATGTAATTGATGAGAAGTAGGAATGCCCTTATTAAAGGAATCACAACCTTTTCTTAAAGTATTATTTGGACTTCAGGAGAATGGTGATTGGTAGACCAATCTTTTAAATATTGAAGAGATACTCGTTCACAAGGAATTTGGAGAATTTTAGCTAGTAGATGAGAATAAAATGAAATAGTTTATCTTTAACAGAAGAACTAATAGATAATGGTTTAAATTCGAGGTTTGCATAAAACTGATATGTTAAAATAGGAAAATATAGAAAATTTTTGACAAGTAAATGAACCCATTGTTGATATTGAAAGATTTTCATAATTCATTTATCACTAAAAAATGATATATCATCTGTATACCTTGGAATTGCTATTTAACGATTCTGTAATCTATTGAATTTCGTTTTAGCTACATTGGTGTGAAAAGAATGAGTTTTAGATGAGGAAGGAACTCTACTACTTTCTGAGATATTACAAGCAATTACTTATTAAAATATCAAACACTTAGAAACTCAGGAAAAGATCTAAATAAAAGTAGATTGATATGTAAAGAATGAAAAAAAAATGCAGAATGAGTAAGCTTATATAAAAAAAATGTTGCTAGTTGTATAAACAGCTTTATGAATTGTGATTGATTAACTGTTATAGGTATATAGCTGATGTAATTTGATTAACTTATATAGATACGTGAATTAATTAGGAAATGGTTAGGCATTATTCAAAGTAGTACTTATTAACGAGTATAATTAAATTATGGATCCATACTACTTGTAATCTAATTTGAAATTTCATATATGCAATACATGTGTTGGTATACATATATTTATGTATACATGTAGTTGCTTTTAATAATTGCTCTTAAAATTGATATAGATGAATAATGTCAAAATAATAAAAAAAACTCACGTATTGGTATGGTTTCTGGACCTATACTTATATCATGGAGTTTAAATCCACTACAAGCCTTGCATGTGAACAGATATATTTTTCAATGCATGAGAAACTATATGTTGGCAGATTTAACAAAATAACATAAGTAATTAAGTGGTTGGTAGAAAGTCAAAGAATAAATACGATTTTCTCTTAATTATATCTTATTTTATATATAGAATTTTATTTATTCGTGTTGTTATTTTGAGTAACAAAATCAAATGTACCAGCAACAAATGCGCTAATTCATATTGAAATTCCTAAAAAACAACTTAATAATTGTTCTCAAACCCACCTGAAGTGTGGAAGAACTATTTGTTCTAGGGATAAAAATCCTCGAAAAACAAAAGGTGTAAATAATAAAGAAGATCCTGTTGAGGAAAAAGATACTAATATGAATACAATTCCTAAAGAATTAAAAGCACCTGAAGTTGCTAAAAATGAAGAAATTCAAATAAATTATGTAAATATAGAAAAAGAGGAAATCGAATGAAATAGTTATGGACCATATATTTACAATATGGCAATGGATATTTGTGAGCGGACGACGCGTTTTCGACGGGACGCGGGACTCCCTTTCGGAATGGGGCGCCACGATCTCGGGCGGGCCCCTCCCTCGCGTGGGGGTTTTATAATGGAAATCCGCGTTTTGGAAAATGAATAGAATTAACGCATAAAAGAACCGAGACCTAAGTCTCGATGGATGTTGTAGGAGTCGCCACCCGGCTCAGCTCAACCGGGAAATTCTTATGTAGCTGAACCGGACGAACGGCCGCTACACTATCCAGAGATTCGGGTCCGGACAAGTCCCTTATTTCGTGTCTAATTAAAATAAATATAGCCAATGTTCTCGAATGGTATTTCAAAATCTAAAGTCCATTTTATTGAGTATAAAAAACATACAGCGCGCACACAAAACATTTAATACAAAAATAAGGAAAAGAAATAAATATTAATTGGCTTACAACCAAATCGAATGGAAAAATAAGAACTCTCGTCTCACTTGTACAATCGCCTAGAATACACGAGAATCTAGAAAAATACAACCGCCTAAATACACGATTTAATCTATTAAATTACATCCAAAATGAAAATAAAAAGAAATTAAAACCTGCAAAACAGAGGGTTAGCACAATATATACAGCACGCCACAATTAGGACTCAAACAGACAGAATGGGAAATCAGGAATTGGGGGCATGCATTTAGGGGATAACCGGGTTGGCACGGCTAGCCGTCCCGGTTAGACCTAGAAAACATTTTAAAACGTCCCTGTATTTTTGGTTTTGTGGAAAAAATCATTTTTGAAGACATTTTTCCGGTTTACATGCATTTTTACATATTTAAGTGGGTCGGTTTTCAGGAGAACTGGGTCTCCGTCGTTGAATTGTTCTAAATGCAATTTTACTAAAAATCGAATCTATGGTCGTGATGCACACAACAAAATTCATTTTGGTGATTTTTGGGATTTTCTAATTTTATGGGATTTTTTTTTTTACGGATAAAAGCTGAAATTCTGATTCTGAAATAATGATTACAGTCGTGCGACTGTGATCAATTCAGGATCAAAATTTCAACAAAAATTCATTTTGGACCAAAACTGAAGAAAGATTGGCTGGAAACTAAGAACAGTCATACGACTGTATATACAGTCGTACGACTGTTCATGAAGACTAAGAACAGTCGTACGACTGTTCTTAGTTTCCAGGAACAGAAATACGAAAAATGCAGGAAAAACGCACAAAATTCACTTCAAACACCCAGAAAGCGAAGAAAAAGTGTAAGGAAAAGAAGTGACTACCTTTTAGAAGCTATTCCAAGTCGTTTTTGACCCCTGGCGTCGCTCCAATCCCAGCAAATTCGCACTTTTTTCCTTTGAATGGAAGTTGAGAGCTTTTTGTCCAAAATCCGAATTGTGAAGGGTTCTGATCGTTTTAGTCCGAATTCTTGATTTGGTTATGAAATTAATTGATTAACCTAGGGGTTTCTAACAAATTTGAACCTTAATCTCGAGAAATTAAAGAAAATAAAAGAAAAAGAAAGTGAGTATTTTGTGGTTTTTTTTTTCCTTTTCTCTTTCTTCTCTTTCTCTCTTTAAGTTTTTTTCTTTTACCAGAAATCTCTTCCTCCTTCCTTTTTTCTCTTTCTTTTTCTCTTTTTTATCTCCCTTTTCCTGCTTGCTTGTTGCAGAGCCGGAGCAATTAATGCTCCACCTTCTTTTTCTTCCATTTCTGCTGCAGAGGTATGGGCCTCTGCAGTCTGCCCGACATTACAGTCGTACGACTGTAATTTTTAAATTACAGTCGTACGACTGTAGCAATAGTCGTACGACTCTTTTCTCTTTTTTTTTTTTTTTTTTTTTTTTTTTTTTAAGTATAGAAAATTTCGGAGCTTACAATATTATGAATGAATATATGGATCATGAAACACGATCTGTTCAAGAATGTCATACTAGAGTTGATTGGTGAAAATGGAAAAACGCAATCCAAGGAGGATTAAATTCTCTTAAAAAAAGTTAACCTTTTGGACCAAAAATTCGAACACTACAAGGTGTACAACCCGTAGGATATAAATGGGTATTTTTGAGAAAGAGAAATGAGAAAAATAAAGTCATAAGATATAAAGCAAGGCTTATTATATAAGATTTTTCCCAGAGACCTAGGATTGATTATGAGACATATTTTCCTGTAGTGGATGCTATAACTTTTCGATATCTCATTAGTTTGGTAGTATAAGAATACTTGAGTATGCATCTAATGGATGTAGTTACAGCTTACCTATATGGTTCATTTGATAATGACATTTATATGAATATCCCTTAAGAATTTAAACTTCTAGAAAAACATGGAAAACGTGAAATTTATTCGATAAAGGTGCAAAGATCTTTGAATTGACTAAAACAGTCTCGACGTATATGGTACAATCACCTTAGTAAATAATTGATGAAAGAAGGTTACAAAAATAATCAAATCTGTCCATGTGTTTTTATAAAGAAATTAGAATCTGGATCTTCTATCATTTCAATTTGGTGGATGATTAGAAGAGGATTTTATTTCCTTTTAAAAAGGAAATTTAGCCCACTTTTATGATGTTTCTTTTGGAAAGAAACGTTTTTGCCTACTTAGAGTATATTGGTTCTATCTTTTGGAAAGATAGATATTTTTCTTTTGGAAAGAAATATGGACAACCATAATTCTCTAAGTGAGCAGCCCTCTCTCCCTCTCTTCTTGCATGATCCGGGTCGCTAGCATGGGTTAGGTCCGAGAGCTGCTCGTGTACGTGACGTTGGAGGGAGTCGGCTTCGATTCCTGCAGTCTGCATCCATCTCTTTAAGAGATTTGCCGGGTAAGTTTCCGAACTTCTCTTTATGGTTTTAAGTTTTTGATTTCCACATCTTAAGATCCTGGACCGGATTCCAGGAAATCAACACGTATTTCCGCTTTTATCGGTCGGTTTCCCGTGACGAATCCCTACAGTGGTATCAGAGCGGGTTTTTGATTCGTGGAAATCTTTACTTGGCAGATCCCGTGTTTTAAAATTCGAGATTTTGTGGACGGGATTCTTTTGGTTTGGGGTTGGTGATTTTTCCCTGTTGATTTTGCAAATGGAAAATTGATTTGCATATTGGTTTATGCTTGGTTTTTATTTTCTCTTTGTGATATTTGCTATGGAAAAATTTATTTTTTGCATATAGGTTTATGCTAGATTTATTTTTCCATTGGATGATTTTATTTCTTGGTGATTTAATTTCATGTTGCTATTTTTTTTCAAAAAAATCACGTACCGTTTCGGGTTGGAACGGGGACAGCAGCTGCTGCACGCCAGCAGCATGCCGCTGCGCGGCGGGCCGGGCTCGAATTTGGATTTGGCGGGATTTTGTTTTTGGGCCTGGCCGGGTTTTAAAATTTTAATTAATTTTAAAATTATGCGTGTTTAAATTTTGGAAATTTATTGCACGTGGTTTCTTGAATGGAATTTATTTTTCGTTCATGTGATATTTATTTTGGAAATAAATACGGTAAATTGAAATTGGTTTGGGTTTTCTTGGCACGATTATCCAGACGGCTAATTTTGGAATTCATGGTTTCCCAATTGGATTGGGAGCAATTTTGTCTGGGTTGGAGGCCACGGGCTTAGAACCGTGAATGGCCAAAATTTGGCGATTTCAAAATAATGGCTATGGACATATATGAAATGTGATTAATTCATGCATTTAACATGTTTATAAATTGTATGTATTGGTTTACATGGATGTATGATTAAATGTATGAATGGATGTTTTTGGGCCTAGTTTATGTTGGGTTGTAATATTCTTTTGATTAATACGGCCTGCGTGCCGTTTTCTTTTTTATGTAATTTTATTTTAGTTGTTTATTATGATATTATATAAAGAAGAAGCCGATTGAATTGGCGAGCCTAGAAGGATGAGGAGGCGGCCCACCTGATGCTGTTCTAGTACAGGTTTACTAGAATGATAATAGGATGTAAATTTTGGCCCATAGCATTTCTTTTTATTTAATTATGCTTTATTTATTTACATGTGAGAATGTATGATCCAACCCTTTTTCACCCGCTTTTGCATCTAAGCCGTTATTATTTGAATCTAATAACCAAAAGGTAATTACTAAGTCTCTTAAAAGTGCTTCCCTCATTCAAAACCTTCTTGAAGTGGGGATGGGCAAGTTGTAGACCAGCCCTCGCAGGATGCACTGGAGCATCGTCATTTTGTATTGGGTTGGAGTATTGGTTACTCTGACACTTGGATGGAGGTTTAGACTTAGCGTGGGAGTAGGATGTTCCTGGCCCTAAGCACAAATGGGTAAGTGCCAACAGACCCATCAAACCAAGAGTCCCTAGGTTGGGATTGGACGGCGTTCCTACCTAAAAATTGGGGTATAGTTGTTCCTGTTGGAAATGTCCTAGTCCCGAGGCATTGGTCCTTGTATTTGTACTATACATTTATTGGATTTATGTGTTGTACTCATTTGTGTCATTAATAAAGGCATCAATTCATTTATTATATTTATCTTGTGCAGTATAGTAAATGAAGTATCCAATGGACATATCTATATCCATGACGACTAGTGTCATGCACTTAGCAGTAAGACCATGGATAGGGTTAACGATATGACCATAAATAGATCCGTAGTCTGTTCCAGTCATGGGAATGAATGGAACAATAGACTATCATTAACCTGGTTGTATGGCGGTGTCTTACCGGTCATTGGACATGGGATGTCAACCAAGTTAATGGGTACATGCCTGGGAGCATGGTACTGGATAGATCCACTAAACGAGTAATCCACATGGTATGGTATCACAATGGATTCTCGTGTACTACTTGTATGGATCCTTTGACCTGACCATATGATGGTGTTACATGTGAAGTCGCATACTTAGGGGTATGCCTAAAGGGCCTGTAATAGGGTGCCAAGTATGGGTGCTTTCGGGTATGTCACTGAACATGGTAATGCTATGGATATGCAGAAGGGATTTGTCACTTAGTAACCAACTGAGAAGATATCACCGGCCACTTGATGAATGTGACTGATAAGAGTGTGGCCACACCCAAAAAAGTTGGAACTTGTTTGTGAGCATTAGTACATTCTGGATCAAGTTAATGTCCAGACACGAAAGAGGGTGATCAATCCATGCCTCTGTGTTGGACACCGATATCAATGACATGGGATGTACAAGTTTAAACTACAGGGTTACGATATCAGTTAGACTGCCATCTCCATCTTAATTGGGGGCTGCAGTGGCTTGCTAGAGCCCAACTGCAGTCTGTGGGCCAAAGGCCAGCTGCCAACATAAAGATGGGCCCACAGGATCGTACACATAGAACAATAGAATGCAGACTTAAGGAATTACTTGTATACTTGGAGTATACACAGTGGAGGGAGAAGCATGTATATATTAATTATATTATAAGGATCAATTGGATTGGTCATAATAATAAAATCAATATATTCTATTGGCTCTTCATAATTAATTGGATTAATTATGAAATTATTTCCTAGGTGGAAATATTCATATGTATGGGTTTACATATGATTTTATTTTGTGTAGAGTTAATTTTAATTTGATGGATTAAATTAATTGTCAAACTAATTTTAATTTAGATGTAGATAATATATTACTTGGAGTAATATATTAAATACATGGGTACATTAAAATTGGGCTTGAAATTAATTTAAACCAGAATAATTAAAATTAGACTAGGGCTAAATTAAAACATGGAAGCCCGCACAGAATAGAGAGAAGCCAAGATGGGCCTGAATTCCCCTTAGGGAATTCGGCCAACCCTAGGTATAAATACCTAGGGTTAGAAATTTCGGCCAGCGCTAGCACATTCACTTCTAGCCGAAATTTCCCTAGCTCCTCCTCTCCATTGTTTTGTTTTTCCGACGCTAGCACGGGTTGCATTCGCCAAGCGTTCGTGTACGTGAGAGTGGAGGAATTCTATTTTGAATTCTGCAGTCATCATCCATCTCGGAAAGAGATTTTTCTGGTAAGAAATTTAATCCCTTTCTATTTGATTTTAAGTTTTTCAATTTCCACTTCAATTGCTCCTGGGACTGGATTTGAGGAAATCACCGCGTTCTTCCGCTTTTATCTGGTGATTTCCGGTGAAAAATCCCAACAGTTCCAGGCCTTCGTCTGGCTATATCTTGATATAATATGGATCTCAGCCCATGAGCCCAACAACGCAAGTTAATTAATAACACGATTCATTATTAATTATGATATGGGAAGAACAAGTTAAGTCCTTTATTAACAATTGTAAATTTTTCTGTGTAGAAACCAATGGCTACGTATGATACTTTATCACTGCGATGTTTCTAGGAATGGGATAAGCTTTCTGGCCCTAACTTTTGGGACTGGTCTATGAACTTAAGGAAAGTTCTAAGACAAGAGTCTAAAAAGTATGTGCTCAAAAAGCCTGTACCGGCTGTGCCAAAGGGAAGTAATCCACCGGCTGCCCAGCTGGAGGAATACTTGGCACATGTAAAAGATAACCGGGATGTGACATGCCTGATTTTGGCTAGTGTGGTTCCTGAATTGCAAAAGCAGTTCATGGATCATCAGGCCTTTGCTATGATGACAACTCTTCATGAGATGTTTTATGAGCAAGCTTATCAGGAAAGGTACCTGATCCACAAGGCATTCCGCAGCTGTGAGATGGGAGCTGGGACATCTATGAGTGCACATGTGCTCAAGATGAAGGGCTATCTAGATAATTTAGCCCGTCTCGGAACGCCTATCTCACGGGGGCTGGCGGTTAACACGATCCTAGCTTCTTTACCGGATTCTTATGATCAATTCATCCTAAACTTTTACAAGCAAGGGATGGACCGTACTGTTTGTGAGCTGCATTGGATGCTTCAGCTCGCTGAACTGTCGATCAAAAAGACTCCGCCGGTATTTGAGGTTAACAAGGGGAAACCTCCTCTTGCTAAAGGCAAGGCAAAGGCCAAGGCCAAGGCTAAGGAAGCCAAGGCTAAAAAGGCTAAAGCCCAGCCCAAGGCCTATTCCAAGGATGTCTGCTTCAGTTGTAAGCAGACTGGACATTGGAAAAGATCGTGTCCCAAGCTTTTGGGAGAGAAAAGGAAGATGCAGGGCGTGTCTTCATCAGGTATATATGTCATAGACATTAACCTCTGTTTCAACATCTTATGTATTGGATACTGGATGTGGTTCTCACATTTGTTGTAATGTGCAGGGACTTAAGAACAGGAGATCACTGGGATCGGGACAAGCGGACTTGCGGGTCAGAAATGGAGCAAGGGTTACTACCAAAGAGATCAGCAGGACCAGCTTATGATGCCTAGTAGATTAGTTTTGTTACTGAAACTATGTTATTTTGTACCTGTTTTGTACAGGAATATTATTTTTGTTTCAGTTTTGGATATTTCTGGATGTACATTTACTATTGGTAATAGTAAAAAGGGTTTATCTAGAAAAGAATTATTTTATGGAGTAGCTCTGTTAAATAATGTCTTTTATATCCTGGATCTAAATGAAACTAATCATGTCTATAATATACATACTTAAAGGGTTAAGCCTAACGAACTTAATCTAGTTTACCTTTGGCATTGTCATTTAGGCCACATAAATAAGAAGCGCATAGCTAAGCTTCACATAGCTTGAATCCTAGGATCATTTGACATGGAGTCATTTGATATATGCGAGTCTCGTTTACAAGGTAAAATGACTAAAGAACCTTTTAGCAAGGAGGCTAAAAGGGTCGCTATCTTATTGGACCTAATGCATTGAGATGTATATGGACCGACAAGCATAGCAACTAGGGGTGAACATCTATACTTCGTATCCTTCACAGACGATTTCATCAGAAATGGCTATGCCTATGTAATGAAATATAAGTCTGAGACCCTTGATAGGTTTGAGGGATTGAGGAACGAAGTACAGAACCAACTAGGTAGAAATATCAAAGCCTTTTGGTTGGACCGAGGTGGTGAGCATATAAGCCTATAGTTTGACTCCTTTTGAGAGAGCATGGAATTGTTCCACAGCTCATTCCTCCAGGAACACCACAATGGAATGGGGTGTCCGAACGGAGGAATAGGACCCTGTTGGACATGGTCCACTCAAACAATGAGTCATGTCTCTCTCCCAATAAGTTTTTTTAATGGATCCACTCTTGAGACAATGGCTCTCAATTTCAATTATACTCCGACTAAGGCTTTGGAAAAGACCCCATTTGGAATATGGACGAGCAGGGTGCCCAATGCGTCTTTCCAACGGATTTGGGGTTGTTATGCATAAGTCAAGAAATTGACTGTGAGCAAAACTAGCACCCAAAACCGACTAATGCCTGTTTGTGAGCTACCCTAGGGAAACCAAAGGGTATTACTTCTACAACCCCACTGAGAACAAGGTGTTCATGGCACGAAAGGGGGTCCTTCTTGAAAATGGGTTTCTTTCCAAGAAAGACAGTGGGAGCGATGTTGAACTTAGGGAAGTTCAAAGCTCAGAAACTCCTGAAAAGGATAACTCGGAGACCAAGGTGACGCTTCCAAAGGTGGAAGCACCAGCCTAGGTCACACAAGGACCTAAAAGGTCTGGTAGGGATCATCAGGAACATGAGAAACATTGTTTTTTTGTTTCTAATGATTACGCTCCTTTTGTCTTAGACGAAGAGGAGCTCAAAACCTACCAGTAGGCTATAGCTAGCCCATTGTCTGCCATGGTGGCAGATATGCAATCTATGTACGATAATCAGGTTTGGAACCTGGTTGATCCACCTCCGGGTGCTAAGGTAATAGGTTGCAAGGGGTGCTATAAGCTATAGGCCGACAATACCTTTAAGGGTGTGTATAAGAGGTTTAGTGGGAGCATAGTAATTCTCCTGGTATTACAAAGGGATGGCATCCTTCTAAGTGGAAGCGACATAACAACACTGCAAGGGTAAAGCAGTGGTTATGTAAGTGCTTCGCAATGAAGGACTTAGGCGAAGCTAAGATGATCCTATGGATCAGGATCTACAGGGATGGATCCAATCAGCTTCCAGGCCTAAGTCAGGCCAAGTACATAAACATAGTTCTGAAAAGATTCAGCATGGACCAGGCTAAGAAAGGTTTCTTACCAATGGGTTATGAGCTGAAACTTAGCAAGAAGAGCTGTCTAAGACAAGGCAGGACAGGGAGAACATGAATTAGTTCTATCTGCTTCGGCTATAGGATCAATCATGTACCCCATGCTATGTACAAGACCTTATGTTGCCTTTGCACTAAGTATGACGAGCCGGATCCCGAGTGGATAACTGGAAGGCTATCAAAATAATCCTGAAGTACCTTAACCGGACTTAGGATAGCTTCTTAGTGCATGAAGGTCAGGAAGAGCTATCAGTTACTAGGTACACTGATGTAAGCTTCCAGACTGACCAAGATGAATATAAGTCACAGTATAGGTATGTGTTCATACTAAATGGTGGTGCTGTTGTTGGAGAGGCTCCAAGTAATCGACCATTGCGGCTTCTATCACAGGAACTAAGTACATTGCAACGTGTGAAGCAGCTACGGAAGCTGTGTGGATAATGAAGTTTATCATGGAACTGGGGATAGCATCTACTATCCAGGAATCGGTTGATATCTTCAGTGACAATGATGAGGCTATTGCACAAGCTAAGTGCCCCAGTCACACTTAAACACGATGCACATACTTAGGGATTTTCACCTATTGCGAGAAATCGCTGAGGGGTTGACATCTCATTACAAAGAGTGGACACCAACGACAATGTCACAGATCTTTTGACCAACATGCTTAGCTATGCCTATGCACGAAGGTTGTACTAGATCTATATGGATTAGACCCATGCCTAGTAGGTACTAGTGCAAGTGGGAGATTGTTGGAAATGCCCTAGTCCCAAGGCATTGGTCCTTGTGTTTGTATAATACATTTGTACATTAATGTGAACTTTATGTATTATACAATTTGTGTCAAGGAAATAAAGGCATTAATTTATTTATTATATGTCTTATGCTATGTTTTAAATAGAGTATGCAATGGACATATCCACATCTATGTTGTCAAGTGTGAGGCACTTGGCAGTAAGACTGTGGATAGGGAAAATGATATGGCCATAAAGTCATCCGTAGTATGTTCCAATTATGGGAATGAATGGAACTAAAGACTATCATTAACCTTGGTTGTATGGCGGTGTCTTACCGGTCATAGAACATGGAATGTCAACCAGGTTAATGGGTACATGTAAAAAGGGCATGGTACTGGACCGATCTAGTTAACAGGAATCTACATGGTATAGTATCACAAATGATTCTGGAGTAGTACTTGTATAAGTCTTTTGACCAGACCATATGATGGTGCTGCATGTGAAGTGGCACACTTTGGTGTACGCCTAACGGGCTTGTAAAAGGGTGCCAAGCATGGGTACGTTCGGGTGTGTCAGTGAGCATGGCAGTACTATGGATATGCAGAAGGGAATGTCACTCAGTAATTTATTGAGATGATATCACAGGCCACACCCAAACAGGATTAGATCTTGTTTGTGAGCATCAGTTCATTCGGGATCAAGTAAATGTCCGAACACATATAGAGGGTGATCAACCATGCCTCTGTGTTGGACACCGATATCAGTGACATGAGACATACAAGTTCAAACTACAGGGCTACGGTGATAGTTTGACTGCTATCTCCATCTTAATTGGGGGCTGCAGTGGCTTGCTAGAGCCCGCTGATAAGGTCGGTTTCGACCTTGTCTTCTAGCCAAGTTCGTGGTTCGAGTGGTAGTTTTTATAATCATTTATGTGAATGTTTGATTGTTTTTTTTCGTATTTTGTGATTTTTATGTTTTGGTTTGATTTCTTATATTTTTAGTATTCTTCGTGTTTTTCGTGTTTTATGGTCCGTGGTTGTGGTGCGGTTATGCCCCTTTGTGTTTGTTTGGACAGGCATTAGGACCCGGACCGGAAGTTGGAGCAACGGTGGCAAGGAAGGGCTTGAAGTGCTGAAAATCAGAATGGCGCGGCGTGCCACAATGGCAGCACGGCGTGCCAAGCCAACCAGCGCGCCAGGAGTTCCAGAGAAGCAGCACGACGGCGTGCCAAGCCACCAGCGTGGCGTGCCGCCCCAAAACTCTCCAGCACGGCGTGCCGACTTCACCAGCACGGCGTGCCGAGGCCGAAAATCTGCTGTCGCCCTAATTTCAGCTTTTCTTTTCTGTGGTTTTAACCTAGCCGTATAAATAGGTTATTTTCTGGTTTTTGGGGTATCTTTTTCCCAACTTGTAGAGGTAGAGCAAAACTTGTAGCTAGGGTTTAGCTTGACCTTTTTGTTTTCTTTGAATCTTGGAACCATCGATTGGTAGATTGCTTTGCATTGAACCTTCCCCTTTTGCAACGTTCTTAGTTTCGGCTCGGGTTCGTTAATAGAGGTACACCTCCAAGCATCTTCACACCGTCGGCATCCGGTTAATTGGATCAAGAAGGGCATAAGTTTTTCTTTTTGTCTTTTGTAATTCAATTTAGCTAGCTTTTGATTCCGCAATCGATTTTTGTTTGGTTGAAAACATTGAATCTGTTACACCTTCCTTGATTAATACAATTGAATGCAAGTTAATTTCAATCTTTATCCCTTCTCTTTATGCAATCCCTTTAGTGATAATCTAGTCTCATAAGATCTTAATCTATTAAGTTCATATTCGTGGCATTACCTAGATTGACACCTAGGCAACCATTAGTATTGACGACACTGTGGAACATACGTGCCCCTATTTTCTGAGCTTTAAGAATTAGACCGCCTCTAAACAAGGAAAACCGGCTAAGGACCTAAAAGATCTAGATACGCTAGGTTGATTTAATTGGAGGAGTATAATTGAGGGTTAATTGTTGAGTTGACTTCGTCTTTTGTAGTTGATTAATTAAGCCATCCCCATCAGTCTTCATAGGTCGGTAAAACCGCCATTTGATGTTCCAAATTCAAGAGCAAAGTAAGCTGGGATAGATCAACTAGGAGTAGACTAATATAGTTGTTAATATAATCAAACTTAAATTTAGTTCCGCTTAGACACGTAAAGACTCTTAGTAATTTAGTGATTATCGAGGTTTAAATTCCTTGTGGGATCGATACCTGGACTTTAGGCCAGATTTTATTACTTGAACGACGAGGTACACTGCCTTTGTTTGTGAGTCCGTTCGGGTTCCATCAAGTTTTTGGCGCCGTTGCCGGGGAATTTTAACTTGTTTCGATAACATTAGATAAAAGGATTATTTTCTGATCTAAAGCATTGTTAATACTGTTCATATTCTGTTTCTGGTTTTATTATTTGTGTATAAAATTTATTTTCTTTTTGTGTGAGTGTTTCCTAGCTTATGCAAACTCGTTCTCAAAGTTCTGAATTATTACCTTTGGATACTGAAATTGACCGTACGTGTAGGAATATTCGAAGATCCCAAAGAGTGGTAACTGCAGCCATGGACGAGGAACAAAGGCGACAAATGAGGAATGAAATCGAAGCCGAGATGAGGGCAAGGATTGAGGCTGAGGTTCGGGAGCAGGAACGTCTCCGCCAAGAACGTCAATTGGAAGGCGCGGGAGATGATAGAATTATGGCGGATATGATGGCACCCCATCGTCCTAGAAACCGGGCTGGTGTTATTCTACCACCAATCACTGCTAACAACTTCGAGCTCAAGACGAACATGATCCAAATGGTGCAAAGTAACGGCCAATTTAGTGGAGCTAGCAATGAAAACCCGAACGATCACCTTGATCGATTCCTAATGGTGGCCGATACTGTAAGACTCAATGGAGTTCCTCAAGACGTGATCCGATTGAAGTTATTTCCATTTTCTTTAATCGGAGGAGCTGTTGAATGGTACAAGTCCCTTCGAGCGGGATCCGTAACGTCATGGGACCAGCTTGAGGAAGAATTTTTGGCTTATTACTTTCCTCCGTCTAAAACAGTCCAATTGAAGAATGAGATCACAGCCTTCCGGCAATTTGGTTCAGAATCCATGATGGAGGCATGGAGGCGTTTTCAAAGGCTACTCAGAAACTGCCCACACCATGACCTTCCTAAGTGCACTCAAGTAAGTATTTTCTATCATGGGATTTCGCCTTCTCACCGTGCTATCATTGACTCATCTGCAGGTGGGGATATTTTTAATAAAACCGCAACGCAAGCGGAAGAACTTATTGAGGAACTAGCTAGGAAAAGCCCCTTGTGGCAACAAGAAGTGCCAACGCGAAGAGATGTCCATGCTGTAGAAATGGGACGCCGTGATACAGCAGTGGAAGAATTGAATAAGAAGGTTGATCTTATGATGGCACATCTGAGTTTGAATCCAACACACCAACCTGTGCTGTGTGTGTCTTGTGGAGGGGACCATCCCAGTCAAGAATGTGGAATGGGCAATCCATCAGCCCAAGAGGTAAGCTATGTTGGAGGTAACCAAAGGTATAATCAACCACCCCTTCAAAATGCTTTCCAAAATAATAACAACTTTCAAAGAAGATTTCAACATCCGAATCTATCCTATGGTAACAATCAAAATGTGTTGAAACCTTCTAACGATTTTTTGCAAGACTTTCGTAATCAAGAGCTTGGTAGGGCTCCTCAATCTCAATTTGGTCAGAATAGTAATGCTCATAATGTTAAACAAGATGAGTCGGTATTAAGCCTTCTTAAGGACATATCAACTCGTCTGGCTACTAACGAAGCTCGTTTGGCCAATAGTGAAGCTTTGAACAGGGACCTCACCAACCAGTTGGCTCAAATAGCTAGAAGCTTGCAAGAACGACCTCAAGGAAGCCTTCCTAGTACGACGGAACCGAACCCAAGACAAAACCCAAGGGAGACAGCCCAAGCAATTACTCTAAGGAGTGGGAGGCAAACGGAAGAACCAAGGGTTGATCAACCCATGAGAGTAAGTAATCAATCGGAAGAAGTAAGTCATTCTAAACCCGAAAACATCTCTACTTCTTCTAATGCTCAAAAGGAAGATATTTCTGTTCCTATTAGTCCTTACATTCCTAAACTTCCTTATCCAAGGAAGGAGAGAAAGGACAAATTGGACCAGAAATACTCTAAGTTCCTTGACATCTTTAAAAAGCTTGAACTTAATATCCCTTTGGTGGAAGCTCTTCAAGAGATGCCCACCTATGCTAAATTTTTCAAGGAGCTAATTGCAGGAAAAAGGAGATTAGGGAATGACGAAGTAGTGGCCCTAACAGAAGAGTGTTCCGCGATTGTAAGCAACAGACTTCCACCTAAACTAAAGGATCGAGGCAGCTTCACGATTCCATGCCAAATTGGGAATCTTAAAATTGCAAATGCCTTATGTGATCTGGGAGCAAGCATCAACTTGATGCCACTTTCAATGTTTAGGAAGCTTGGTTTGGGGGATCCAAAACCTACAAACATGACACTCCAATTAGCGGATCGATCTATAGCAAGGCCACAAGGTGTAATAGAGGACGTGTTAGTCAAGGTAGACAAGTTCATTTTTCCAGCGGATTTTGTGGTACTAGACATGGAGGAGGACACGGTAGTCCCAATCTTGCTCGGGAGACCCTTCCTTGCAACCGGTAGGACCTTGATCGATGTGCAAGAAGGTAAACTTATTCTACGGTTGCAAGATGAGGAGGTAATCTTTAATGTTTATAATTCAATGAAATACCCGCTGAATAATGAAAATTGTTATGCTATTTCCTCTATCTCTTCGGTTGATGAATGTGTGAGTGAGACTTTCTACAGTGAATTAGAGACCCCTTTAGATGAAGGTCTGAACCTGGAGGCGGAGCAAGATGAGGCGTCTGCCTCAGAAGAAGAACATTGTGCATGGGTACAAAGGTTTGAGAGGCTAGAAAGAGAGATCAAACCAGCACCAAAGTCATCACTAGAAAAGCCTCCTACTTTGGAACTCAAAACTCTACCCATGAATTTAAAATATGCTTTCTTACATCCTCCCAATGACTTACCGGTTGTTATTTCTTCTTTATTGACAGTGGAGCAAGAAGAAAAACTTATCGAGGTGTTACGGAAGCATAAGGGAGCTTTTGGATGGACGATCCATGACATTAAAGGAATTAACCCAGCATTTTGCACCCACCGGATATTCCTTGAAGAGGCGGTGAAACCCTGCGTACAACCTCAAAGACGCTTGAACCCAAACATGAAAGAGGTTGTTAAAGCAGAAGTGATCAAACTCCTTGATGCGGGCATAATTTTCCCAATCTCTGACAGTCAATGGGTAAGCCCAGTCCAATGTGTGCCTAAGAAGGGCGGTATGACGGTAATTGAGAATGAAAAAGGTAATTTAATTCCATCTAGAACGGTCACCGGTTGGCGTATGTGCATTGATTATAGGAAACTAAACAACGCCACCCGGAAAGACCATTTTCCTTTACCGTTTTTGGACCAAATTTTGGAACGTATGGCGGGTCACGATTTCTTTTGCACGTTAGATGGCTTGTCCGGGTATATGCAAATCCCTGTGGATCCTCTTGACCAAGAGAAAACCACATTTACATGCCCATTCGGGACATTTGCATATAGACGGATGCCATTTGGCTTATGTAATGCACCAGCCACGTTCCAAAGGTGTATGCTTGCCATATTTACCGACATGGTTGAGGATTTCATGGAGGTATTTATGGATGACTTCTCTGTGTATGGATCTAATTTCTCTACTTGTCTTGGAAATTTGGATAAGGTTTTGCAGCGGTGCGAGGACACGAACTTAGCCCTTAGTTGGGAAAAGTGCCAGTTTATGGTAAGGGAATGTATTGTGCTTGGACACAAGATCTCGGGGGAAGGGATTAAGGTCGACCCGGCCAAAATTGAGGTTATTGCAAAGTTACCTCCCCCTAGTTCAATTAAGCTTGTGAGGAGTTTTCTCGGCCATGCCGGATTTTATAGGAGATTTATAAAAGATTTTTCTAAAATCTCCAAACCACTAACCGAGTTACTCCAAAAAGATGTTTCTTTTGAATTCTCTGATAAATGTTTGCATGCTTTTGAATTGTTAAAACAGAAATTGATTGAAGCACCTATAATGATCGGCCCTAATTGGACTCTTCCCTTCGAACTGATGTGTGATGCATCCGATGGTGCAGTAGGTGCATGCTTAGGTCAGCGGGTGGATAAAATCCTCCGCCCAATTTATTATGCTAGTAGAACGTTGAATGATGCTCAAATGAACTATTCTGTAACAGAGAAGGAATTACTAGCTATTGTGTTTGCCTTTGATAAATTCCGGTCCTATTTGGTTTTGTCAAAAGTAATCGTGTTTACTGACCATGCTGCACTCAAGTATTTGATGTCTAAACAGGATGCAAAACCTCGTCTTATAAGATGGATCTTACTGCTGCAAGAGTTCGATATCGAAATCCGAGACAAGAAGGGAGTAGAAAATGTGGTAGCTGATCACTTGTCCAGGCTGCCGCAAGAAGGTGAAAGGAAGCAAGAACCGGAGATCCAAGATGCATTCCCGGATGAACAACTCTTTGCGGTCACTTCCGTGCCATGGTTTGCCGATATTGCAAATTATAAAGTTGGTAATATCATTCCGCCTGATCTCACACGAAACCAAAAGGTAAAATTTTTTCATGATGCTAAAAACTACTTTTGGGATGATCCTTTCTTGTTTAAGTCGTGTGCAGATGGTATTATTCGAAGATGTGTACCTTTTGAGGAAGTTACCTCAATCATCCGAATGTGCCATGATAGAGAGGCGGGAGGACATTTTGGACCGGATAGAACCATGGGGAAAATTCTGTCTTGTGGATTCTTTTGGCCAACAATGAGAAGTGATGTGGAGGCTTATGTTCGAGCTTGTGATGCGTGCCAAAGGACCGGAAATATTTCAAAAAAAAATGAGATGCTCCAACAAGGAATTCTAGTGTGTGAGCTCTTCGATGTATGGGGGATCGATTTCATGGGACCATTCCCAAACTCTAATGGGAATCAGTTCATTTTGGTGGCGGTCGAATATGTGTCAAAATGGGTAGAAGCAGTAGCATTGCCTACGAATGATGCAAAAGTGGTAATCAAGTTCTTGAAAAGCAATATATTGACTCGTTTCGGGACCCCTAGAGCTATCATTAGTGATGGGGGCTCCCATTTTTGTAACAAGCAGTTTGATTCCCTTTTGCAGAAATATGGCGTTACCCACAAAGTAGCCACACCTTACCACCCTCAAACGAGCGGACAAGTGGAAGTGTCGAATAGGGAACTGAAAAGAATCCTTGAAAAGACGGTCAGCATGTCGAGGAAAGACTGGAGTTTAAAGCTTAACGATGCACTTTGGGCTTACCGGACGGCATTCAAAACACCAATAGGAATGTCACCATACCGTCTTGTGTTTGGAAAAGCATGCCATCTTCCCGTTGAGCTAGAACACAAGGCGTTTTGGGCCTTAAAATTCTTGAACTTTGATATGAAAGCAGCGGGAGAGCTCCGGCTTCGTCAACTCTTCGAACTTGAAGAATTACGCCTCTCGGCCTACGAGAACGCCAAAATTTATAAAGAAAAGACCAAGAGGTGGCACGATCAAAGGATCCAGGAAAAGAGCTTCGAGGAGGGAGAAGCGGTACTCTTGTACAACTCAAGGTTGAGGTTTTTTCCCGGAAAATTGAAGAGTCGTTGGACAGGACCGTTTACCATTCACAAAGTCTACCCTTCGGGCATGATTGAGATACTTACTCCGGAGGGCATCCAAAAGGTAAATGGTCATCGCCTCAAGAAATATTTCACGGGGGCACAAGAGCAAAGGCAAGTGATGCTCTTGAGAGACCCATGAACACAAGCGAAGCGAGAGAGTCGAGCTATTCCGACTATAAACATAGCAATGAGGTACGTGTGCCTCACTTGTACATTAATTGTGTTTGTATTATCATGTTTTTGTGTGTTTTTATGTGTGGGAATAGGGTATTGAGCAAGTTAGCCAAGAGTCATGATCAAAGTGTGGAACAAGGCAAGAATTGGCGATATTCAGCATAGCACGGCGTGCCGCAATTCAGCACGCCGTGCCAATGTGCAATCTGGTCACCAGCGCGGCGTGCTCAAGCGGCACGCCAACGTGCCGCGCTTCTGTCTCAACATCGCGTGCAAGCGACATCGGCACGCCGTGCCAAAACGGCACGCCGGCGTGCCGTCATTCTGCTTCGAAGAGGCATTGAGGAGTCGAAATCGGCACGCCGTGCCAAATCGGCACGCCGGCGTGCGGGCGTTCTGTTTCCAGGTATGTTCTCGTTGCTCTGCTCAGCACGCCGTGCTGAATTCTTGGCACGGCGTGCCGAGCGTTTAAAATTTGAAACGCCAGGTCGAAAATTGCGCCTCCCTATTTAAACCTCTTTTTCCCCCTTCTCTTCTTCACGCCCCTATTCATCTTCTTCTTCTTCTTCTTCGTTTTTTTTTTCTCTCAGATCTCTCTCTCTCTCTCTCTCTCTCTCTCTCTCCTCACTTCTCTCTCTAACCCTCTCCCCTTACTTTCTCTCTCTCCCTCTTCTTCCTCTTCTCTTTTCCATTTTTCTCTCCTTTCCCCTTCTCCTCCACTCCCCTTTTGACCTAGATTTCTCCTTGCGCTTCATTTTCTCTACACCAAGGTATGAATCTAAACCTTATTCTTCTTTTTCTAGTTTTGATTTTTGCTTGGTTACTTGCTTAATAGGGTCTTTCTTTTGTTATGCTTTCTTTTAGTCAATTGAATTTCTGCACTTAGGTTGTTTATGGTTTTGCTCTCTTTTGTTGTTGAGTTTTGTTTTGTTTTGTTTTTTTTTTTATGGATGTGCAATTGTAGGATGAAGCGAAAGTCTGTACCCGCCAAGAGACACGGTTCTTCCCGTCCACATGTGGATCCGTCACCGGATTCGGAGCCACGCGCCGACCTTCCTTCCGAGCCGCAAATGGCTCCTTTGACGAGCCTTTCCACGAAGTATAAGTGTCCTTTTCCTCTGCTCTCGGACGAGGAAGGTAAGCGCTATAAAACTTTGTTCCCTCTTGAAAGCACTCCCTACCGAATCTTCGATTGGGGGTTTTTGAGTGTGCTAGATCGGTCTGATGCTTTATGTGCTAAGTTGCATAGTATGGGTTGGTATGCGTTTGTCAAATCTAGCGTACCTGTTTTTAGGGAGTTGAACCTCGAGTTCTACTCCACATTGAGTTTCAAGACTGACCCTAATTCAGGCCTTAGGAGCATCACCTTCCGACTTTTTGGGGTTGCCCACTCCCTAGACATCGATGGTCTTCGGGATTGCATAGGCATAGAAGGAACTAGTTATACATGGCCCGAAGATATGGATGCCAAGCAATTTTGGCGTTTGATAGGCACCGGGGTATACAAACCCCGGTTTGCCAAGACTTCCCAAATCCAGGACCCCATTTTGCAACTGCTGCATAAGTTTGTCTGCTTTAATTTTTCTGGGAAAACTGAAAGTAATCGGGTCAATGCCTTTGAGCTGTTACTCTTGTGGCATGTGCACAATGATGTTAAGGTGCACTTAGGATTTTTTGTCATGGAGGCCCTTTACCTTCACCACAATCGGTCCAAGTCTGAACTAGGATTAGGGCACATAGTCACTTGTATTGCTTGTTTCTTTCATTCTAATACTTGTTATAGGCACCTCGATAGCATTCTTCCCAAGAAGCTTTCGAAGGGCATTTTGTCTTGTGCTCCGAATGTGACGGCTGCAGGTACCTCGAGCGCGGGAGGTTCGCGTAAAGGAAAGGCTCCCATGGAGGTCGATGAAGAGGAGGCTTATGAGGGAGCAGAGGCCGCCGAGGAGGATGCGGAAAATGTTTCGGTCGGCGTGGATTTTATGGCTCGGGTTGAAGGACGGTTAGATGGCATCGTGGAACAGCTGGAAAACTTAACCGTCCATCAGGTTATGCTTGGGCAGCGGATGGCCAATATCGAGGCGTTTGCCACTCGTTTTTGTGCTGATCAAGGTTGGCCGTATCCGCCGCCGCCTCCGCCCGGACCCGATATGTGAGGTAACCCTTCTCTTCTCCCGCTTTATTTTGCTCTTTCTTCCTTTGCACTTTTGGAAGTAAGTGCAATTTAAGTGTGGGGTGGGTCAAGGGCTTTTCTCTCTCTCTCTTTTATTTCTTTTTACATTGCACTATTTGTTGTTTGTCTTGTATGCTTATTTTAGTTTTTGCATGTTTTGTGTGGAGTTATTTCTGGTTGTTTTTGGTTTGATAATATTTGTTTTTTTTGTTTGCCGCTTGCAACTTAATGATCCAACTCCTCATAAGCAATGTTTTACAATCTTTAATTTCAAAAAAAAAAAAAAAAAAAAAAAAGAAAAAAAAAAGAAAAAAAAAAAAAAAGAAAAACATAACCGCATAACCTCTTATTTTGCATCTTTCTAGGTTAAGTATGCTTGTTACTAGGGATGTTTACATTGAATGCAACATGAGGCCCCATTTGATTGTCACCTTTGGAATAATATAGACTTTGGGGTTGAGATGCATCGCTTTTAGACATATACTCTCTAAGAAGCTTCTTTTTGATTGAGCATGAGTAAAGAGATGAAATAGGCAAATTGTGTGTTTTATTTTGATTAACCTTGGGGTAAGGGAAACTAATTATCTGTACTTAATGAACATTGACAAAAAGTCAAGAATGAAAAATGGAAATTTATTCCGCTGGCTTCACTTACAAGGTGAAGTTATGAATAGTGTTAGTAGCCGCTTGATTGAATGTGCTTAGTTGAGTAAGTCGGGTGCATTGTGTTTGCTCCATCTTTGTTATCTGTTCGGAAAAGCTAAGTGACATCTCAAGTAAGGTCGAAAGTTATAAGGTCAATCAAATGGAATCGATCAATGCATCGTGATAATTTTGTTTTCCGCCCCAAGAAAATTGTGTGAATTCTAAAGTCCTATTGATCTTTATCTATGTGATTGATAGGGAAGTGACTTAGAAGTGTACTATTTTAGTGATGCAAATCATATTCTGATAGTCAATTGAGTTGCTTTGTGTGCATGAGTTTGGGGTTAAATGTTAAATTCTTTGTGACAGCCTTATTGATTGAGTATGCTTGACTTGTGGATAAATTTGAGGTTGTGGTTTGTGATTTGATCTTTAATTTTGCTTCATTGTTTTCCGGAGTTGGAGATGTTTTGTTTGCTTGAGGACAAGCAAGACTTTAAGTGTGGGGTGGTTGATAAGGTCGGTTTCGACCTTGTCTTCTAGCCAAGTTCGTGGTTCGAGTGGTAGTTTTTATAATCATTTATGTGAATGTTTGATTGTTTTTTTTCGTATTTTGTGATTTTTATGTTTTGGTTTGATTTCTTATATTTTTAGTATTCTTCGTGTTTTTCGTGTTTTATGGTCCGTGGTTGTGGTGCGGTTATGCCCCTTTGTGTTTGTTTGGACAGGCATTAGGACCCGGACCGGAAGTTGGAGCAACGGTGGCAAGGAAGGGCTTGAAGTGCTGAAAATCAGAATGGCGCGGCGTGCCACAATGGCAGCACGGCGTGCCAAGCCAACCAGCGCGCCAGGAGTTCCAGAGAAGCAGCACGACGGCGTGCCAAGCCACCAGCGTGGCGTGCCGCCCCAAAACTCTCCAGCACGGCGTGCCGACTTCACCAGCACGGCGTGCCGAGGCCGAAAATCTGCTGTCGCCCTAATTTCAGCTTTTCTTTTCTGTGGTTTTAACCTAGCCGTATAAATAGGTTATTTTCTGGTTTTTGGGGTATCTTTTTCCCAACTTGTAGAGGTAGAGCAAAACTTGTAGCTAGGGTTTAGCTTGACCTTTTTGTTTTCTTTGAATCTTGGAACCATCGATTGGTAGATTGCTTTGCATTGAACCTTCCCCTTTTGCAACGTTCTTAGTTTCGGCTCGGGTTCGTTAATAGAGGTACACCTCCAAGCATCTTCACACCGTCGGCATCCGGTTAATTGGATCAAGAAGGGCATAAGTTTTTCTTTTTGTCTTTTGTAATTCAATTTAGCTAGCTTTTGATTCCGCAATCGATTTTTGTTTGGTTGAAAACATTGAATCTGTTACACCTTCCTTGATTAATACAATTGAATGCAAGTTAATTTCAATCTTTATCCCTTCTCTTTATGCAATCCCTTTAGTGATAATCTAGTCTCATAAGATCTTAATCTATTAAGTTCATATTCGTGGCATTACCTAGATTGACACCTAGGCAACCATTAGTATTGACGACACTGTGGAACATACGTGCCCCTATTTTCTGAGCTTTAAGAATTAGACCGCCTCTAAACAAGGAAAACCGGCTAAGGACCTAAAAGATCTAGATACGCTAGGTTGATTTAATTGGAGGAGTATAATTGAGGGTTAATTGTTGAGTTGACTTCGTCTTTTGTAGTTGATTAATTAAGCCATCCCCATCAGTCTTCATAGGTCGGTAAAACCGCCATTTGATGTTCCAAATTCAAGAGCAAAGTAAGCTGGGATAGATCAACTAGGAGTAGACTAATATAGTTGTTAATATAATCAAACTTAAATTTAGTTCCGCTTAGACACGTAAAGACTCTTAGTAATTTAGTGATTATCGAGGTTTAAATTCCTTGTGGGATCGATACCTGGACTTTAGGCCAGATTTTATTACTTGAACGACGAGGTACACTGCCTTTGTTTGTGAGTCCGTTCGGGTTCCATCACCCGCTTGCAGTCTGTGGGCATTAGCTGACTGCCAACATAAAGAAGGGCCCATCGGATCGTACACATTGAACATTTGGACTTTAACTAGTCGGATTATGTGTGTGCTTGGAGTACATACATGGAAGAGAGAGAGATACTTTAATTATATTATATGGATCAATTAGATTGATAAAAATAATATAATTAATTTTATTTTGGCCTTCTCTTAATTAATTCAATGAATTAATTTATGAGTTTATTTCCTAGGTGGAAGTATTATTATACATGTATAGGTTTACATGTATCTCATTTTATATGTGTCTAATTAAATCCATTGATTAAATTAATAGGTCAAATGAATTTAAATTTAAATGTATGTAATATATTATATGGTTTAATATATATGCATACATGTTAAATTAAAGTTGCATTTGAAATTAATTAAATCAATGGGATTAAAATTAGGCTTGGACTTTTAAAGGAATAAAGTCTACATTGAGTGGGATATGTTTGCCGAAATCTTACATGGAATTAGTAAGAATTGTGAGTCATTTTATGGACAAAAATGATGATGACATATTTTTATAGACCAATTAAAGAATGGTGAGTCATTGGTATGACATATGATGGAGCAAAGTTGGACTTTGCTACGTTGCATCTTGCTTTTCCTTATGGTAAGGAAATGATGAATGTGGGATCACTAATTTTATATGTTGGCCGAATGTGGAAGGATGAGATGGGTGAGTCACCATTTGGACTAAAGGAAGCAAAGTGAGACTTTGCATCTTTTGGACCAATTGGAAAGTGGTGACTCATGCTTAGTGACAAAATGGATTTTTGTTACTTTATTCTCATCCGTCTCATTTTCAATGGATTGAAAAAGATTAGCCATGATTTTTCCATGCTTGGCCGCCGCATTTGGTGGATGATTAGAAGAGGATTTTATTTCTTTTTAAAAAGGAAATTTAGCCCACTTTTATGATGTTTCTTTTGGAAAGAAACGTTTTTGCCTACTTAGAGTATATTGGTTCTATCTTTTGGAAAGATAGATATTTTTCTTTTGGAAAGAAATATGGACAACCATAATTCTCTAAGTGAGCAGCCCTCTCTCCCTCTCTTCTTGCATGATCCGGGTCGCTAGCACGAGTTAGGTCCGAGAGCCGCTCGTGTACGTGACGTTGGAGGGAGTCGGCTTGGATTCCTGCAATTTGCATCCATCTCTTTAAGAGATTTGCCGGGTAAGTTTCTGAACTTCTCTTTATGGTTTTAAGTTTTTGATTTCCACATCTTAAGCTCCTGGACCGGATTCCAGGAAATCGACGTGTATTTCTTCTTTTATCGGTCGGTTTCCCGTGACGAATCCTTACAGTGGTATCAGAGTGGGTTTTTGATCGGTGGAAATCTTCAACTTGGCGGATCCCGTGTTTTAAAATTGGAGATTTTGTGGACGGGATTCTTTTGGTTTGGGGTTGGTGATTTTTCCCTATTGATTTTGCAAATGGAAAATTGATTTGCATATTGGTTTATGCTTGGTTTTTATTTTCTTTTTGTGATATTTGCTATGGAAAAATTTATTTTTTGCATATAGGTTTATGCTAGATTTATTTTTCCATTGGATGATTTTATTTTTTGGTGATTTAATTTCATGTTGCTATTTTTTTCGGAAAAATCATGGACCATTTTGGGTTGGAACGTGGGCCGCAGCCGCTGCCTGCGGCGCTGGGCGCCACAGGCAGCAGCTGCTGCACGCCAGCAGCATGCCGCTACGTGGCGGGCCGGGCCGAATTTGGATTTGGCGGGATTTTGTTTCTGGGCCCGGCTGGGTTTTAAAATTTTAATTAATTTTAAAATTATGCTGTTCAAATTTCGGAAATTTAATGCGCGTGGTTTCTTGAATGGAATTTATTTTTCGTTCATGTGATATTTATTTTGGAAATAAATATGGTAAATTGAAATTGGTTCGGGTTTTCTTGGCACGATTACCCGAACAGCTAATTTTGGAATTCATGGTTTTCCAATTGGATTGGGAGCAATTTTGCCTAGGTTGGAGGCCCAAAGCCCGCACGGGCTTAGAACCGTGAATGGCCAAAATTTGGCGATTTCAAAATAATGGCTATGGACATAAATGAAATGTGATTAATTCATGCATTTAACATTTTTATAAATTGTATGTATTGGTTTACATGGACGTATGATTAAATGTATGAATGGATGTTTTTGGGCCTAATTTATGTTGGGTTGTAATATTCTTTTGGTTAATACGGCCTGCATGCTGTTTTCTTTTTTATGTAATTTTATTTTAGTTGCTTATATTATGATATTATGTAAAGAAGAAGCCAATTGAATTGGTGAGCCAAGAAGGATGAGGAGGCGGCCCACCTGATGCTGTTCTAGTATAGGTTTACTAGAATGATATTAGGATGTAAATTTTGGCTCATAGCATTTCTTTTTATTTAATTATGCTTTATTTATTTACATGTGAGAATGTATGATCCAACCCTTTTTCACCCGCTTTTGCATCTAAGCCATTATTATTTGAATCTAATTACCAAAAGGTAATTACTAAGTCTCTTAAAAGTGCTTCCCTCATTCAAAACCTTCTCGAAGTGGGGATGGGCCAGTTGTGGACCAGCCCTCGCTGGATGCGCTGGAGCTTCGTCATTTTGTGTTGGGTTAGAGTATTGGTTACTCTGACACTTGGATGGAGGTTTGGACTTAGCGTGGGCAATAGGATGTTCCTGGCCCTAAGCACAGATGGGTAAGTGCCAACAGACCCATCAAATCGAGAGTCCCCAGGTTGGGATTGGACGGCTTTCCTACCTAAAAATTGGGGTATAGTTGTTCTAGGCCCTCGTTTGGCTATATCTTGATATAATATGGATCTCGGCCCATGAGCCCAACAACTCGAGTTAATTAATAACACGATTCATTATTAATTATGATATGGGAAGAACAAGTTAGGTCCTTTATTAACACTTGTAAATTTTTCTGTGTAGAAACCAATGGCTACGTATGATACTTTATCACTGCGATCTTTCTTGGAATGGGACAAGCTTTCTGGCCCTAACTTTTGGGACTGGTCTATGAACTTAAGGAAAGTTCTAAGACAAGAGTCTAAAAAGTATGTGCTCGAAAAGCCTATACCGGCTGTGCCAATGGGAAGTAATCCACCGGCTGCCCAGCTGGTGGAATACTTGGCACATGTAAAAGATAACCGGGATGTGTTATGCCTGATGTTGGCTAGTATGGTTCCTGAATTGCAAAAGTAGTTCATGGATCATCAGGCCTTTGCCATAACTTAGTTTTAATTTTGTGTTTTTGGAGAGGGATTCCAACGGTGAAGTGGAGGCGACACGGTGAAGGAATTCGATGAAGGCGTCTACACCAACCTTATAGTTTTTCTTCTCTTCTTCATGTTCTTATTTCTTATTTCTTATTTGTATGTTTTAGATACTATACGTAACTAAACTCTCTTTTATCTAGGATATTGATGTAGTTCAACTTTATGGTTTAATGAAATTATTATAGTTTTCTTACTTTATTCGTGCAAATTTTATTACCTTACTTAATGCTTGCCTTTGCTTGGCCACCAATTGCATGTTTATAGATTGAAATAGTATAGAGTACGAGGAGAGAATACTATCAAAATTGGACTTAAGATAATAGAATCATAAGTTTAGATTTGAACAGGAGTAATACAATTTGAACTTTTATGGAGTTTTTTGGATGATTCATGCTTAGTGAGTTAATTATAGGTTATTAATCACTATTGGGAGATAGGGTTAGTGGCATATCTTTAGCATTGATAATATGTCTTGGGAGACAATATTATTGACATAAAATCATTCTCCATTGCATTAGTAATTAAATTGTTTGAATATACAATATGTTGATTAGGCTAAGAGTTGTATGAAATCAATATACTGGATGTTTTCTCTTATTGAATTTTCTCTACTTATTTTTATTGCTTTTATTATCTTTAAATTTAATTCTTAATTTAATATGCATCAAATCATTATTCATTATTTGCTTAGCTAATAGTTTTTATGAGTTAGTTGGTGATTAATATGCAATCATTGTGGGAACGATCTTTACTTACTCTTTATTGCTTGGTACGATTTTGTGCACTTGCAAATTTTTACATCAAGTTTTTGACATTGTTGCCAAAGATTGTATTTTATTAATATCAACACAATTTACTTGACTATAATTTAAGTTTGTATTATTTTGTAAATATTTTCTTCACTTGTTTTCTTTCTTGTATTTTTGCGAGGTAATGGCTATGAATGGTTATCCATGGAACAACAACCAACAAAATAATTATTTTCCATGGGATGCTAGTCAGGATAATAATTATGATTTTGAAGATAATGATTTTGAGCCAGCATACGAAACAACTTCTGGTTCATTTTATCCAACTTGGATGAATCAATATGACACTTCATGGGATCCCTTTTGAAGTTTACAATCAATTTTGGATGACACAATACTGGAAAAACTTAAGTTATTAGTCTTGGATTTATGAAAGTTGGTCCAAGAGTTACAGAGATCAAGTAAAGAGTTTGGATTTTCAAGCCAAAGTTTATCATCAAAGGTAGATTCATGCATAGACCAAATATCTGACACATGGGAACACTATCAGAATAATTATCAAGCCTTGTTGTCCATTTTAGAGGATTCAAGATTCAAAGAAATTAGGGATATGTTGATGGAAACACAAAAGATAGTCTATGAGTTGGAGAAATCAGCTAGAGATCGTAACTATTTGAAGATTGATATGGCTGTAGACGTATCTGTTGGGATTCGTCACCGAAAAAATAACATGGAACAGCGGAAAATATACCGTTTTAATCCTAGAATCCACCTATTGTGTCCAATTACCATTGATTAGGATAAAACCAATTTGAATCAAGAGAGATTAACTCATCGGATTCATCTCTTCTAGAGACTGCTGCAAAATCGTTTCTTGAAACTGCGATCTTCAAAGTCCCGTGCATGACCAACTATTGAGCAAGAACCGGTGCTAGCTGAAGACACAAAGGAATGGAGGATTAATGTTGGGATTTTCGGCTGTTTTGGGGCTACTATTGGTGGCTGAAATTTCCAGCAATTAATTAGGGTTGAATTAGGTTTTTCTTCCTCAAGTGTGCCCTTATATAGACACCTTGTCTAATTATGTTTTAATTAGGTTAATTAAATCCAAGCCCATTAGGATTATAATTATATAAATAAACTTTAATTAAAAAGTATATACCATGTAATTTAATTCCATTTGGCTAAATTTAATTACCCCTAAATAAAATTAAATCACACTTAAGTAAATACAATACATGTATTTAATTTTCCTACTTAGGAAAATTATTTAATTAATTATTTACTTTATGTAATTCAATTAATTCATAAATTAATTAATTACATTATATAAAATTATTAATTAAATTAAATCAACCCAATGTTAATTAATTACCTTGACACCAAACGTCAACCAATTAATTAACTTATTCCTTCCAATGTACATTACATGCACAATTTCTATAAGTTCCGGCTCTGTTGATCTATGTGCACGACCCTGTGGGTCTGTCTTTATGTTGGCGGTAGACCCAAAGCCCATAGACTGTAAGTGGGTTCTAGCGAACCATTACAGCCCCCAATTAAGACAGAGATGCAGCAGTCTTTAGAAGACACTCACCCGATAGTAATCTCATAATGTCCTTTGCCTAACAATAACGATATGAATGAACAAGAGGCATGGTGTCCGTCATCCTCTTCTGTGGTTTATTATATTTCTTGATCTTGAGTTGACTGATTAATCAAATAAGCACCGACTTACTTGGGTATGGCCATACACTTATCAGTCCCACTCATCAAGTGGCCAATGATATCATCTCAGTGTTACCTGAGTGCCAATTCCATCACTTCATCATCAATATCAATATGTTCACCTATCCATCCAATCATACCCATATTTAGCATCCTTTTATAGACCTATTAGGCTTATTTCAAAGTGAACCGGATTCCATATTGATACTATAATGAAATCTGGTCTGAGGACAAAAGAGACCTGCTCAAGAAAGACGTATGACGTGACAACCATGTGGCTTTCTTGTGTGGATCGATCCAGTCCCATGTCAATGACATGTACCTATATTCATGACTGACTATGCAAGTACTATGGCTAGTTAAGAGCTGCCATACAATCATCGAATATACAAGTCTGTGGTTCTATTCATTCCCACGATTAGAATAGACCTGGGATAGGTTTTATGATTATCAATCAATGGATACTCTACTCATATTATAGCACAAGATATAAATGAAACAAATTAGTTGCCTTTATTAATGTGAAACAAATAATGTATTCATACAATGAGTCTTAATGTATAATACAAAATACAAGAATCCAATGCCTTATGAACTGGGGCACACCAACAATCTCCCACTTGCACTAGTTCCAAGTGGGCATTGCCCTAATTCCAATAGATCTGATATGACCATCGTGCTTTGTCTGTGGCAGCGCTTTGATCAATGGATCAGTGACATTATACTTGGTGTCAACCCTCTACAATGATATATCACCTCTATTCACGATCTCTCGAATGAGGTGAAACTTTCTTAGCATGTGTTTGGATCTTTTGTGTGACCAGGGCTTCTTAGCTTGTGCAATGGCCCCGTTGTTGTCACAGAAAACATCAACTGGGTCTAGGATAGTGGGTAGTACTCCCAACTCAGTTATGAATTTCTTGATCCATACGCCTTCCTTTGCAGCTTCGCATACAGCTATGTACTTAGCTTCCGTTGTAGAATTAGTAATGGTGGCATGCTTTGAGGACCTCCAACTAATGGCACCACCATTCAGGAGAAAAGCATAACCAGACTGTTGTTCGTGTGCCCTAGTTCTTAAGGCATTGGATTCTTGTATTTTGTATTATACATTAAGACTCATTGTATGAATACATTATTTGTGTCACATTAATAAAGGCAATTAATCTATTTCATTTATATCTTATGCTATAATATGAGTAGAGTATCCATTGATTGATAATCATAAAACCTATCCCAGGTTTGTTCTAATCGTGGGAACGAATAGAACCACAGACTTGCATATTCGATGACTGTATGGTAGTTCTTAACTAGCCATAGTACTTGTATAGTCAATCATGAATATAGGTACATCTCGTTGACATGAGACTGGATCGATCCCCACAAGAAAGCCACGTGGTTGTCACGTCATAGGTCTTTCTTGAGTAGGTCTCTTTTGTCCTCAGACCAGATTTCATTATAATATCGATATGGAATCCGGTTCACTTTGACATACGCCTAACAGGTCTGTAAAAGGATGCTAAATACGGGTATGATTGGGTGGACCGATGAACATGTTGATATTGATGATGAAGTGATGGAATTGCCACTCGGGTAACACCGAGATGATATCATTGGCCGCTTGATGAGTGGGACTGATAACTGTATGGCCATACCCAAATAAGTTGGTTGCTTATTTGATTAATCAGTCAACTCAAGATCAAGAAATATAATAAACAACAGAAGAGGACGATAGACACCATGCCTCTTGTTTATTCATATCGATATCGTTAGGCAAAGGACAATATGAGATTACTACTGGGTGAGTGTCTTCTATAGACTGCTACATCTCTGTCTTAATTGGGAGCTGTAATGGTTTGCTAGAACCCACTTACAGTCTGTGGGCCTTGGGCCTACTGCCAACATAAAGACAGACCCATAGGATCGTGCACATAGATCAACCGAGTTGCAACGTATGGAAATTGTACATGTAATGTACATTGGAAGGAATGCGTTAATTAATTAGTTGACATTCAGTGTCACGGTAATTAATTGACATTGTGTTGAATTTAATTTAATTAATAAGTTTACATAATGTAATTAATTAATTTACTAATTAATTGAATTACATAAAGTAAACAATTAATTAAATAATTTTCCTAAGTAGGAAAATTAAATACATGTATTGTATTAACTTAAGTGTGATTTAATTTTATTTAGGGGTAATTAAATTTAGCCAAATGGAATTAAATTACATAGTATATACTTTTTAATTAAAGTTTATTTATGTAATTATAATCCTAGTGGGCTTGGGTTTAATTAACCTAATTAAAACCCAATTAGACAAGGTGTCTATATAAGGGCACACTTAAGGAAGAAAAACCTAATTCAACTCTAATTAATTGCGGGAAATTTCAGCCACCAAGAGTAGCCCCAAATCAGCCGAAAATCCCAGCATTAATCCTCCATTCCTTTGCGTCTTCGGCTAGCACCGGTTCCCACTCAATAATTGGTCGTGCACCGGACTTTGGAGATCGCAGTTTCAAGAAAACGATTCTGCAGTAGTCTCTAGAAGAGATGAATCCGGTGATTTAATCTCTCTTGATTCAATTTGGTTTTATTCTAATCAATGGTAATTGGACATGATAGGTGGGTTCTAGGAAATTTTAAACGGTGTATTTTCCGCTGCGCCACGTTATTTTTCCAATGACAAATCCCAATAGTGGTATCAGAGCCAGGTTTTGTCCATTAGATTGATTGGAATTGGTTCTTGAAAGTGTTCTTGAAGAAAGAATGGGTTTCAAGTTTGTGATTTTAGGGTTTTTTGTTCAATTGGTTTTGTTAAACCCTAGAATTTTGGATTGGGGTTTTTAATTTTCTTTCCCCAATTGCTGTTCCATCTAAAGTTGTTGGTTTTATTGATTATTTAGTTTTTGATGGATTATTTTCTTTATGATTTATTAAAATAAGAAAAAAAATGTATACAGTTGTTTTGCTGCAATTTGGAATCACAAGATTCCAAATTGTAGCAGCTGCTGCTGGCAGCGGTCCATTGTGGGCTGCTGCCAGTGCCGCGCGCTTGGGTCCGGTTTTGGATTTTGCGGGTATTTTTTATCCCAGACCCTAATGCAAATTAAATTAAATTTTTTTTAATTAATTTGTATTTAAATTGTTCATTTTGTTGGCATGCATATTTAATTTAATTGTTTGTATATTAAATTGAATATGGACTTTGTGAAATTGGCCCAATAAACCGTGACACCGGTTAAAATTAGGAGAGCTAAATTTTAAATTTGTGACAACCCAAATTCAAGTGGGAGCAAAATTGTTAATTTTGCATTTATGGATGTTATCCATTGGGCCCTTATGAGCCTTAGTCACATTTGTTAAAATTGGCGATTTCACCCTAACTAACTCGGCTTAACATTTATATTTATAATTTGGAATGCCATGATCATGCATCATATTGGTATGTATGTGCACGACAGGTACTTTGTTTGAAATATTATGTTGAGTTCTATGGGCCCTAAATTATTATCGGTTGTAATTTAATTTTGGGAAATATGGCCTGCGTGCCATTTTTTTTATTTTGATGTAATTTTAGAATAGATTTTATTTTACAAAATTATTGTAATTGCATCAAGTTTGGAGGAAGGCCCAGATGGAGAAAGCCCATTGTGGGAGCCCAAGAAGGATTGCAGTCTGACTCATGAAGAATTAGATAGGACATCTAGGTTTTCATTAGGTTGTAATTAAAGGCCCATAGGATCTCATTTATTTTAAATTAAGTATGCTATTGCATTTGTCATATAATATGGATGTATGGATCACCAAATTATTACCCGCGTTTATGCATGCTAAGCCGTATCACTTAATTATAATCCGAAAATTAAAATATTGAGTCGCTTAAAAGTGCTTCCCACATTCACACCTCTTCCTCCCATTGATGCTGCAATGTGCGCCATGCCCTAGCTAGGTACATTGTAGTATTCGGTGGGCCGTCGAGGGTTAAGATACTTGGTATGGTTAACATGTGTATGGTGGTTTGACTCAACATGGGTAGCATTAGCTCAGAGCGGGCCCTAAGCATACATGGGTAAAGTGTCAACAAGCCCATCAAACCAAGAGTCCTTCGTGGAAGGATTGGATAGGTTGTCCTACCAAACTAATCAATGGTTGGTTAGCGAGCCCTAGTTCAGCCAGTCATTGATAAGTTGTGGATCTTGGTCAAGTCAGCCAATTAACTACACCAACAAACAAATTAAAATCAGATTATTAATTTGAATTGGCTTAAAAGTCCTTTATTTCTAACTCAAGCAATGATTCTTCCATGTAGATAATCCCATTTCACTTAAGTTAAATGGCTGCAACAAACAACAACTCACTCTCACTTAGGTCACTCTTGGAGAAGGAGAAGCTTTCGGGGACTAACTTCCTGGACTGGGCTACGAACTTATAAATAGTTCTTAGACAAGAGTCCAAGGAGTATGTACTGAATTCTCCTTTACCAGCTAGCCCTCCCGCAAGTCGAGGCATCACCACGGCGATGGTGGAGCAGCACGATCGGCTTGTGAGGGATGACCGAGATGTCTCGTGCCTCATGCTAGGTACCATGACTTCTGATCTTCAGAAACAGTTTATGGACGAGCATGCTTATGAGATGTTGGATCAACTTAAAAAGATGTTCCAAGATCAGGCTAGTCAGGAACGTTACCTAACAACTAAGGCACTTTGCACTACTGTGATGGCAGCTGGGACTTCTGTTAGCACTCATGTGCTAAAGTTGAAGGGGGTATATTGATATACTTGCCCACCTCGGCTCGCCAGTTTCACAGGACTTGGCAGCAGACATTATTCTCGGGTCACTTCCTAAGTCTTACAACCAGTTTATCATGAATTACCATGTGCAAGGGTTGGATAAATCGGTTGTTAAGCTGCATGGCATTCTCAAGCTTGCTGAGCACTCTCTTAAGAAGAGTCCCGAAGTATTGCTGGTGAATAAGGGCAATACGCCTATTGCTAAGGGAAAGGCCAAATCTAAGGCCAAGGCTAAGGCCCAAAAGGCCAAGGCTAAGGGCAAAAAGGCCAAGGCCCAACCTAAAGCAAGGGTTGCTTCTCCTGACGATGTCTGCCATGAGTGTCATGAGAAGGGGCACTGGAAGAGCTCATGTCCAAAGCTAATGGAGCATTTAAAGGGCAAAACTGCTGCTTTAGGTATTTATGTTGTTGAGATTAATCTGGCTATTTCTACATCTTGGGTGTTGGACACTGGATGTGGATCTCACATTTGTTCAAATGTGCAGGGTCTAAGAAATAGGAGATTATTAGCATCTAAAGAAGCAGATCTTCGAGTCGGAAATGGTGCTCGGCTTGAGGCCATGGAGATCGGAGATTATTTCTTAGAGATGCCTAGTGGACTTGTTTTGGAACTAAGAAACTGTTATTTTGTACTTGCAGGAATATTATTTCCGTTTCTTTGTTGGATATTTCTGGTTTCGTATTTAATATTGGACATGGTAGAATTTCTATGCAATGTGGCAATATTATTTATGTAACAGCATTTCTTGAAAATGGCTTATATATCCTTGATCTAAAACGTGAAAGTTCAATCTATAACATAAATACTAAAAGGATTAAACAAAGTGAAATTAATCCTACTTACATCTGGCATTGTCGACTTGGCCATATAAATGAGAAGCGCATAGATAGGCTTCACTCTACTGGAGTGTTAGGGTCATTTGACATCCAGTCTTATGACACATGCGAATCTTGTTTGAGAGGCAAGATGACAAAGCTGCCTTTTAGCAAGACGGCTGAAAGGGCCTCAGAGCTATTGGAGCTAATACATTCCGATGTATGTAGCCCAATGAGCACTAGTGCTAGATCTGGTTTTCTGTACTTCGTCACCTTCACGGATGACTTCAGCAGATACGGTTACGTGTATCTGGTGAAGCATAAGTCTAAGACTCTCCAAAGGTTCAAGGACTTTAAGAATGAAGTAGAAAAACCAACTTGGCAAGAAAATAAAAGCACTTCGGTCTGACCGAGGGGGTGAATAGTTGAGCCAAGAGTTTGACTCATTTTTGAGAGAGTGTGGGATTGTATCCCAACTCACTCCTCCTGGTACACCCCAGTGGAATGGAGTGCCAGAAAGGAGGAATAGGACCTTGCTTGACATGATCCGCTCGATGATGAGTCATGCTACACTCCCTGTCTCCTTTTGGAGATATGCTTTAGAGACAGCTGCTTACATTCTTAATAATACACCAAGCAAGGCAGTTGAGGGAACACCATATGAACTATGGAAGAGCTGAAAGCCCAATGTTTCCTTCTTGAAGATTTGGGGCGGTGTTGCACATGTTAAGAAATTGACAAGTGGCAAACTCGAGTCCAAATCTGTCAAGTGCCAGTTCGTAGATTACCCTAAAGAAATTAAGGGTATTACTTCTACGATCCGGCCGAAAACAAAGTTTTCATAGCCAGAAATGCAGTCTTCTTGGAGAAGGAATTCCTTCCCAAGAGAGACAGTGGGAGTAATATTGAACTTTCAGAAGTTCAAGACTCACAAACTCCTAGGATGCTTCGGGAACCGATCTGACTACTCAAGAAATTGAGGAACCAGAACCGGTTGCACAGGACCTTAGAAGGTCTGGTAGGACACTTCATCAGCCAAAGAGGTACAGCTTTCTCATGACTGATGATGGGGACCTTATGGTCATTGACCAAGAGGAGCCCAAGACCTATCAAGAGCCTGTTGAAAGCCCATACTCAGATCAATGGCGCAAAGCCATGGAGACGGAGATGCAATCTATGCACGATAACCAAGTATGGAACTTGGTGGATCCACCTCCGGGTGCTAAGGTGATAGGTTGCAAGTGGTGTTTCATGTTAAAGGCCCTGTGTGTATAAGATGGTTAGTGGGAGTGTTTCCACCTTCCTAGTGCTATATGTTGATGACATCTTTATCATTGGAGGCGAGATACCAACACTGCAACGGGTTAAGCAATGGTTGAGTAGGTGCTTCGCAATGAAGGACGTAGGAGAAGTTGAGACGATCTTAGGGATAAGGATCTACAGAGATAGATCTAATCGGCTTCTAGGCCTAAGTCAGGCCACGTACATAGACAAGGTTCTGAAAAGATTCAGCATGGACAAGGCAAAGAAAGGATTCTTACCTATGTGCCATGGGTTGAAGCTGAGTAAGAAAGATGGTCCTAAAACAAAGAAGGACCGGGAGAGCGTGAAAAGATCCCTTATGCATTTGCTAGAGGATCCATCATGTACTCCATGTTATGTACAAGTGCCTGATGTCGTGTTTGCACTAAGTATGACTCACCGGTACCAATCGAACCCTGGGGAGGAACAATGGAAGGCTGTCAGGGTAATCCTGAAGTACCTTAATCGGAGTAAGGATGCTTTCTTAGTGTATGGAGGTCAACATGAGCTGGTAGTGTCAGGTTACACTTATGCAAGCTTTGAGACTGATGAGGATGAGAACCAGTCACAGTCTGGTTATGTTTTTCTCTTGAATGGCAGTGCCATTAGTTGAAGGTCCTCAAAGCAGGACACCATTGCTGACTCTAAAATGGAAGCTGAGTAAATAGTTGCGTACGAAGCTCAAAGGAAGCCGTTTGGATCAGGAAATTCATAACTGAGTTGGGAGTAGTACCCACTATCCTAGACCTAGTTGATGTTTTTGTGACAACAACGGGGCCATCGCACAAGCTAAGGAGCCCCAGTCACACAAGAGATCCAAACATGTACTCAGAAAGCTTCACCTCATTCGGAAGATTGTGAACAGAGGTGACATATCATTGCAGAGGGTTGACACCAAGAATAATGTCGCTGATCCATTGACCAAAGGGCTACTGTAGACACAGCACGACGGTCATACCAGATCTATAGGAATTAGGGCAATGCCCACTTGGAACTAGTGCAAGTGGGAGATTGTTGGTGTGCCCTAGTTCTTAAGGCATTGGATTCTTGTATTTTGTATTATACATTAAGACTCATTATATGAATACATTATTTGTGTCACATTAATAAAGGCAATTAATCTATTTCATTTATATCTTGTGCCATAATATGAGTAGAGCATCCTTTGATTGATAATCAAAAAACCTATCCCAGGTCTATTCTAATTATGGGAACGAATAGAACCACAGACTTGTATATTCGATGACTGTATGGTAGTTCTTAACTAGCCATAGTACTTGTATAGTCAGTCATGAATATAGGTACATGTCGTTGACATGGGACTGGATCGATCCGCACAAGAAAGCCACATGGTTGTCACGTCATAGGTCTTTCTTGAGTAGGTCTCTTTTGTCCTCAGACCAGATTTCATTATAATATCGATATGGAATCCGGTTCACTTTGACATACACCTAACAGGTCTGTAAAAGGATGCTAAATACGGGTATGATTGGGTGGACCGGTAAACATGTTGATATTGATGATGAAGTGATGGAATTGCCACTCGGGTAACACCGAGATGATATCATTGGCCACTTGATGAGAGGGACTGATAAGTGTATGGCCATACCCAAATAAGTTGGTTGCTTATTTGATTAATCAGTCAACTCAAGATCAAGAAATATAGTAAACAACAGAAGAGGATGACAGACACCATGCCTCTTGTTTATTCATATCAATATCGTTAGGCAAAGGACACTATGAGATTACTACCGGGTGAGTGTCTTCTAAAGACTGCTGCATCTCTGTCTTAATTAGGGGCTGTAATGGTTTGCTAGAACCCAATTACAGTTTGTGGGCCTTGGGCCTACTTCCAACATAAAGACAGACCCATAAGATCGTGAATATAGATCAACTGAGTTGGAACGTATAGAAATTGTACATGTAATGTACATTGGAAGGAATGCGTTAATTAATTAGTTGACATTCGGTGTCAAGGTAACTAATTGACATTGGGTTGATCCATGGAAATTGTTAAAATTGGTTGTATCCCATGTTTTAAAATTGGAGATTTTTCATTGGGGTTCTTGTTTTTGGGTTTAAGATTTTTCCTAGGCGTACCCCTAAGCATGTGACCTCACATGTAACACCATCATATGGTTAGGTCAAAGGATCCATACAAGTACTACACGAGAATCACTTGTGGTACTATACCATGTGGATTTCTCGTTTAGTGGATCTATCCAGTACCATGCCCCTTATGCATCTACCCATTAACTTGGTTGGCATTCCATGTCCAATGACCGGTAAGACACCGCCATACAACCAGGTTAATGATAGTCTCTTGTTCCATTCATTCCCATGACTGGAACAGACTACGGATCTATTTATGGTCATATCGTTTACCCTATCCATGGTCTTACTGCCAAGTGCATGACACTGGTCATCATGGATATGGATATGTCCATTGGATACTTCATTTAATATATTGCACAAGATAAATATAATAAATGAATTAATGCCTTTATTAATAACATAAATAAGTATAATACATGAATCCAATTAATGTATGATACAAATACAAGGACTAATGCCTTGGGACTAGGGCATATCCAACACAACTCATCTTGACCTCCATACACTAAGAAAGCATCCTTAGTCCGGTTAAGGTACTTCAAGATTGTCTTGACTGCCTTCCAGTGTTCCTCACCGGGGTCCGACTGGTATTGGCTAGTCATACTTAGTGCAAACGCAACATCAGGCCTTATACATAACATGGAGTAAATGATAGATCCAATAGCAGATGTATAAGGGATCTTTTCCATGTTCTCCTGGTCCTTCTTTGTTTTAGGACCATCTTTCTTACTCAGCTTCAACCCATGGCGCATAGGCAATAATCCTTTCTTTGCCTTGTCCATGCAGAATCTTTTCAGAACCTTGTCAATGTACGTGGCCTGACTTAGGCCTAGAAGTCAATTGGATCTATCTCTGTAGATCCTGATCCCTAAGATCATCTCAGCTTCGCCTATGTCCTTCATTGCGAAGCACCTACTCAACCACTACTTAAACATTTACAGGGATGTCGTCCACATATAGCACTAGGAAGGTGGAAACGCTCCCACTAACCATCTTATACACATAGGGCTCAATAGAATTTTGTGTGATGCTATATTTCGTAATGGCCTCATTGAATCTCTGATTCCATGACCTTGATGCTTGTTCAATCCATAAATAGATCTTTGAAGCTTGCATAACCGGTTTGGATACTTTACATCGATAAAACCCTTATGTTGTGCCATGTACACATCCTTGAGTAGTTTTCCATTAAGGAAAGTGGTCTTAACATCCATCTGCCATATCTCATAATCAGACCATGCAGCTATGGCTAGTAGTATCCTAATGGATTTGAGCATAGCAACTGGTGAAAAGGTTTCATCATTGTCAATTCCTTGAACTTGCCTGAATCCTTTTGCCACCAATCGCCCTTTGAAAGTGTTGTCAGCCTTTAACTTGAAACACCACTTGCAATCTATCACCTTTGCACCCGGAGGTGGATCCACCAAGTTCCAGACTTGGTTATCGTGCATAGATTGCATCTCAGCCTCCATGGCATTGCACCATTGATCTGAGTGTGGGCTTTCAACAGCCTCCTGATAGGTCTTGGCCTCCTCTTGGTCAATGACCAAAAGGTCCCTATCATCAGTCACAAGAAAGCTGTACCTCTCTGGCTGATGACGTGTCCTGCCAGACCTTTCTAAGGTCCTGTGCAACCGGTTTTGGTTCCTCAATTTCTTGAGTAGTCAGATTGGTTCCCGAAGCATCCTCAACAGTGGCCGCAGGAGTTTGTGAGTCTTGAACTTCTGAATTCAGTCACGAGAAAGCCGTACCTCTCTGGCTGATGATGTGTCCTACCAGACCTTCTAAGGTCCTATGTGTTGGAAATGCCCTAGTCCCGAGGCATTGGTCCTTGTATTTGTACTATACATTTATTGGATTTATGTGTTGTACTCATTTGTGTCATTAATAAAGGCATCAATTCATTTATTATATCTATCTTGTGCAATATATTAAATGAAGTATCCAATTGACATATCTATATCCATTACGACTAGTGTCATGCACTTAGCAATAAGACCATGGATAGGGTAAACGATATGACCATAAATAGATCCGTAGTCTGTTCCAGTCATGGGAATGAATGGAACAACAGACTATCATTAACCTGGTTGTATGGCGGTGTCTTACTGGTCATTGGACATGGGATGTCAACCAAGTTAATGGGTACATGCCTGGGAGCATGGTACTGGATAGATCCACTAAACGAGTAATCCACATGGTATGGTATCACAATGGATTCTCGTGTAGTACTTGTATGGATCCTTTGACCTGACCATATGATGGTGTTACATGTGAAGTCGCATACTTAGGGGTACGCCTAAAGGGCCTGTAATAGGGTGCCAAGTATGGGTGCTTTCGGGTATGTCACTGAGCATGGTAATGCTATGGATATGCAGAAGGGATTTGTCACTCAGTAACCAACTGAGAAGATATCACCGGCCACTTGATGAATGTGACTGATAAGAGTGTGGCCACACCCAAACAAGTTGGAACTTGTTTGTGAGCATCAGTACATTCAGGATCAAGTTAATATCCAGACACGAAAGAGGGTGATCAATCCATTCCTCTGTGTTGGACACCGATATCAATGACATGGGATGTACAAGTTTAAACTACAGGGTTACGATATCAGTTAGACTGCCATCTCCATCTTAATTAGGGGCTGCAGTGGCTTGCTAGAGCCCAACTGCAGTCTACGGGCCAAAGGCCCGCTGCCAACATAAAGATGGGCCCACAGGATCGTACACATAGAACGATAGAATGCAGACTTAAGGAATTACTTGTATACTTGGAGTATACACAGTGGAGGGAGAAGCATGTATATATTAATTATATTATAAGGATCAATTGGATTGGTCATAATAATAAAATTAATATATTATATTGGCTCTTCATAATTAATTGGATTAATTATGAAATTATTTCCTAGGTGGAAATATTCATATGTATGGGTTTACATATGATTTTATTTTGTGTAGAGTTAATTTTAATTTGATGGATTAAATTAATTGTCAAACCAATTTTAATTTAGATGTAAATAATATATTACTTGGAGTAATATATTAAATACATGAATATATTAAAATTGGACTTGAAATTAATTTAAACCAAAGTAATTAAAATTAGACTGGGCCTAAATTAAAACATGGAAGCCCGCACAGAATAGAGACGAGCCAAGATGGGCCTGAATTCCCCATAAGGAATTCGGCCAACCCTAGGTATAAATACCTAGGGTTAGAAATTTCGGCCAACCACTAGCACATTCACTCCTAGCCAAAATTTCCCTAGCTCCTCCTCTCCATTGTTTTGTTTTTCCGACGCTAGCACGGGTTGCATTCGCCAAGCGTTCGTGTACGTGAGAGTGGAGGAATTCTATTTTGAATTCTGCAGTCATCATCCATCTCGGAAAGAGATTTTTCTGGTAAGAAATTTAATCCCTTTCTATTTGATTTTAAGTTTTTCAATTTCCACTTCAATTGCTCCTGGGACTGGATTTGAGGAAATCACCGCGTTCTTCCGCTTTTATCGGGTGATTTCCGGTGAAAAATCCCAACAGTGGTATCAGAGCGGGCTTTTGATCCGTGGAAATTGATTAATTTGGTTGAATCCCTGTTTTGAAATTGGATGTTTTTGTTTGGGATTCATGGTATGGGTTTTATGATTTTTCCCATATGTTTTGATACAATGAAAATTAATATTGCATATTGGTTTATGTTGTTTTAATTTTATTGTATTATTGTAATTCTTGGTGAATTGCTATGGATGATGATTGGTGAATTTTTATTTTTAATTTTGGATTTATTAAAAAAAAAAAACCGGCCTCCCGGGGGCGGGGCTGCTGGCGGCGGGAGGCGCGGCGGCAGTCGCTGCGCCAGCAGCAGCAGCCGCTGGTTCTAGCAGCAGCTGCCGCAGCAGCGGGCTGCTGCTAGGCAGTGGCCACTGGGCGGCCACTGCACAGCGGCAGTGCCGCTGCAGGCGGCAGCCACTGCTGGGCAGTGGCTGCCTCACGGCAGCCGCTAGGCGGCTGCAGCGGGCCGGGCCCTGTGTTTTGGATTTTGCGGGTATTTTGGGTCCGGGGCCCAGTTTTGAAATTTTAATTGGTTTTAAAATTCGTGTGTTTAAATTTATGTAATTTAAATGAGCATGGTTTCTTGGATGAATTTTATTTCGTTCATGTGATATTAGTTTTGGAAATTAATTTGGTTAATGGAAATTGGTTTGGGTAATTTTGGCACAATTACTCGGACGGCTAAATTGGACCCGTGGTTTCCCAATTCCATTAGGAGCAGTTGGACTGCCTGGGCTGGAGGCCCAAAGCCCGTTAAGGGTTAGAACCATCGTGGGCCAAAATTGGCGATTTCCTAATAATGGCTTTGACATAATTTAAATGGGCTTAAATCATGCATTTTGACATGCTTTTGAATTGTATGTACTGTTGGGATTCGTCACGGGAAACCGACCGATAAAAGCGGAAATACGCGTCGATTTCCTCGAATCCGGCCCAGGAGCTTAAGATGTGGAAATCAAAAACTAAAAGCATAAAAGGAGGGTTTCAAAAACTAACCTCAAAGTCTCTCTAAGAGACGGATGCAGACTGCAGAAACCAAGTGCAGGTTTCCTCCACCGATGCGTACACGAACGGCTCTCGGACCGAAACCCGTGCTAGCGGCTCGGATGATTTAAAGAGAGGGAGAGAGAGGCTGCTCACAATAGGAATATATGGCTGTAATTTTCTTTCCGAAAGAAAAAATACAATAACCCTAAGTTAGGGCTCTAGATTTCTTTCCAAAAGAAATCTATCCTTAACATAGGCACCACTTTCTTTACCTTAAGAAATCAATTCCTCAAGTGGGCAAAACCAATTCTCCCAAAGAATTATTCAAAAATGGGCAAAGCCTTTCTCTTAAAAGAAGAAGAAAACCTACGGCCAAAACATGGAGTGAAGGACAAAGAAGATGTGTGAAGGAGCAAAGTCCAACTTTGCTACTAAGGAGTCAAACCAATGACTCACCATGGTGACTCACCTAATGACTCACCATCACCTTGTCTTCTTCATCCTACAATTCGGCCAAGAGAGGAAAGAAATGATGGATATTTTTTTTCTCATTAATGATACCACAATAATGACCAAAAATATCTGATGATGCAAAGTCCAACTTTGTCACCTAAAGTCATCCATGACTCATCATTTCTCTTCATCCTCTTTTGTCCAACAATGAGTCACCATTCTCATCAACAATGACTCACCATTCTTGCCCAAAGATGCTATGAATTTCGGCCAACACATCCCACACAATGTGGGCAAAAATCATTTTATGTCTTAAGCCCAATATTAACTCCTTTGATTTAATTAATTTCAAATGCAACTTTACTTTAATATGTATGCTTATATATTATACCATATAATATATTACATACATTTAAATTAAAATTCATTTGACCTATTAATTTAATCAAGGGATTAAATTAGGCATACATAAAATGAGATACATGTAAACCTATACATGTATAATAATATTTCCACCTAGGAAATATTTCCATAAATTAATTCATTGAATTAATTATGGAGGCCAAAATACATATTAATTATATAACTATGATCAATCCAATTGATTCATATAATATAATTAATGAATCTCTCTCTCTTCAAATGTGTATACTCCAAGTACACACTTAATCCGACTAGTTAAAGTCCAGACGTTCAATGTGTACGATCCAATGGGCCCGTCTTTATGTTGGCAGTGGGCCAAGGCCCATAGACTGCAGGCGGGCTCTAGCAAGCCACTGCAGCCCCCAATTAAGACGGAGTAAGCAGTCAAACTGAAAACGTAACCCAGTAGTTTGAACTTGTAAATCCCATGTCGCTGATATCGGTGTCCAACACAGAGGCATGGAAGTATCACCCTCCTTGTGTCTGGACCTTGACTTGATACCGAATGAACTGATGCTCACAAACAAGATCCAATCTTGTTTGGGTGCGGCCGCACACTTATCAGTAAAATTCTTCAAGAGGCCGATGATATCGTCTCAGTGAATCACTGAGTGACATTCCCTTCTGCATATCCATAGTGCTGCCATGCTTACTGACACACCCGAACGTACCCGTACTTGGCACCCTTTTACAGGCCCGTTGGGCGTACACCAAAGTGTGCCACCTCGCATGCAGCACCATCATATGGTCCGGTCGAAGGACTTATACAAGTACTACACGAGAATCATTTGTGATACTATACCATGCAGATTCCCGTTAAGTGGATCAATCCAGTACCATGCCTTTTTGCATGTACCCATTAACCTAGTTGACATTCCATGTTCTATGACCGGTAAGACACCGCCATACAACCAGGCTAATGATAGTCTTTGGTTCCATTCATTCCCATGATTGGAACAGACTACGGATGACTTTATGGTCATATCGTTTTCACTATCCACAGTCTTACTGCCAAGTGCCTCACACTTGACAACATGGATATGGATATGTCCATTGGATACTCTATTTAAAATATAGCACAAGACATATAATAAATAGATTAATGCCTTTCTCTCCTTGACACAAATTGTATAATACATAAAGTTTACATTAATGTACCAAATGTATCATACAAACACAAAGACCAATGCCTCGGGACTAGGGCATTTCCAACAATCTCCCACTTGCACTAGTACCTACTAGGCATGGGTCTAATCCCTATAGATCTAGTACAACCTTCGTGCATAGGCTTAGCCAAGCATGTTGGTCAAAAGATCTGCGACATTGTCTTTGGTGTCCACTCTTTGCAATGAGATGTCACCCCCTCAGCGATTTCTCGCAATAGGTGAACCTCCCTGAGTTCGTGCTTCGTGTATATGTGTGACCGGGGCACATAGCTTGTGCAACAGCCCCGCGTTGTCACAGAAGATATCAACTGGTTCCCGGATAGTAGATACTATCCCCAGTTTTGTGATAAACTTCTTCATCCACACAGCTTCCCTTGCTGCTTCACACGTTGCAATGTACTCAGTTCCTGTGATAGAAACCGCGATGGTCTATTACTTGGAGCCTCTCCAACAATAGCACCACCATTTAGCATGAATATATACCTATACTGCGACTTATATTCATCCTGGCTGGTCTGGAAGCTTGCATCAGTGTACCTAGTAGCTGACTGCTCTTCCTGATCCACATGGGCGACATTAGGTCTTGTACATAGCATGGAGTACATGATTGATCCCATGGCTGAAGCGCATATAGGACCAATTCATGTTCTCCCTATCCTGCCTTGTCTTAGGACAGTACTTCTTGCTAAGTTTCAGCTTATGACCCATTGGCAAGAAACCTTTCTTAGCCTGGTCCATGCTGAATCTTTTCAGAACGAAGTCTATGTACTTGGCCTGACTTAAGCCCAGAAGCCGATTGGATCTAACCCTGTAGATACTGATCCCTAGGATCGTCTCAGCTTCGCCTAAGTCCTTCATTGCGAAGCACTTACACAACCATTACAATTCCCTTGTAGTGTTGGTATGTGGCTTCCAATCAGAAGGATGCCATCCATATTTCATACCAGGAAAGTTACTATGCTCCCACTAAACCTCTTATACACACCCTTAAAGGTATTGTCGGCCTATAGCTTATAGCACGACTTGCAACCTATTACCTTAGCACCTGGTTCCAAACCTGATAATCGTACATAGATTGCAAATCCACCACCATGGCAGACAGTGGGCTAGCTATAGCCTACTAGTAGGTTTTGAGCTCCTCTTCGTCCAAGACAAAAAGAGCGTAATCATTAGAAACAAAAACCGATGTTTTCCATGTTCCTGATGATCCCTACCAGACCTTTTAGGTCCTTGTGTGACCTGGGCTGGTGCTTCCCCTTTTGGAAGCTTCACCCTGGTCTCCGAGTTATCCTTTTCAGGAGTTTCTGAGCTTTGAACTTCCCTGAGTTCAATATCGCTCCCACTGTCTTTCTTGGAAAGAAACCCCTTTTCAAGAAGGACCCCTTTTTGCGCCATGAACACCTTGTTCTCAGCGGGGTCGTAGAAGTAATACCCTTTGGTTTCCCTAGGGTAGCTCACAAACAGGCATTGGTCAGTTTTGGGTTCTAGTTTTGCTCACAGTCAATTTCTTGACTTGTGCATAACAACCCCAAATCCGTAAGAAAGACACATTAGGCACCCTGCCCGTCCATATTCCAAATGGGGTCTTTTCCAAAGCCTTAGTCGGAGTATAATAGAAAATGAGAGCCATTGTCTCAAGAGCGTATCCATTAAAAAACTTATTGGGAGAAAGGCATGACTCATCGTTTGAGCGGACCATGTCCAACAGGGTCCTATTCCTCCGTTCGGACACCCCATTCCATTGTGGTGTTCCTGGAGGAGTGAGCTGTGGAACTATTCCATGCTCTCTTAAAATGAGTCAAACTATAGGCTTATATGCTCACCACCTCGGTCCAACCGAAAGGCTTTGATATTTCTGCCTAGTTCTGTACTTCGTTTCTTACTCCCTTGAACCTATCAAGGGTCTCAGACTTATATTTCATTAAATAGGCATGGCCATTTCTGATGATCGTCTGTGAAGGATATGAAGTATAGATGTTCACCCTTAGTTGCTATGCTTGTCGGTCCATATACATCTCAATGCATTAGGTTCAATAAGCTAGCAACCCTTTTAGCCTCCTTGCTAAAAGGTTCTTTAGTCATTTTACCTTGTAAACGAGACTCGCATATATCAAGTGACTCCATGTCAAATGATCCTAGGATTCAAGCTATGTGAAGCCTAGCTATGCGCTTCTTATTTATGTGGCCTAAATGACAATGCCAAAGGTAAACTAGATTAAGTTCGTTAGGCTTAACCCTTTAAGTATGTATATTATAGACATGATTAGTTTCATTTAGATCCAGGATATAAAAGACATTATTTAATAGAGCTACTCCATAAAATAATTCTTTTCTAGATAAACCCTTTTTACTATTATCAATAGTAAATGTACATCCAGAAATATCCAAAACTGAAACAGAAATAATATTCCTGTACATAACAGGTACAAAATAACATTGTTTCAGCAGTAACAAAACTAATCTACTAGGCATCATAAGCTGGTCCCGCTGATCTTTATGGCAGCAACCCTTGCTCCATTTCTGACCAGCAAGTCCACTTGTCTCGATCCCAGTGATCTCCTGTTCTTAAGTCCCTGCACATTCAACAAATGTGAGAACCACATCTAGTATCCAATACATAAGATGTTGAAACAGAGGTTAATGTCTATGACATATATACCTGATGAAGACACGCCCTGCGTCTTCCTTTTCTCTCCCAAAAGCTTGGGACACGATCTTTTCCAATGTCCAGCCTGCTTGCAACCGAAGCAGACATCCTTGGAACGGGCCTTGGGCTGGGCTTTAGCCTTTTTAGCCTTGGCTTCCTTAGCCTTGGCCTTGGCCTTTGCCTTGCCTTTAGCGAAAAGAGGTTTCCCCTTGTTAACCTCAAGTACCGGCGGAGTCTTCTTGATCGACAGTTCAGCGAGCTCAAGCATCCAATGCAGCTCACTAACAGTACGGTCCATCCCTTGCTTGTAAAATTTTAGGATGAATTGATCATAAGAATCCGGTAAAGAATCCAGGATCGTGCTAACCGCCAGCCCCCGTGAGATAGGAGTTCCGAGACGGGCTAAATTATCCAGATAGCCCTTCATCTTGAGCACGTGTGCACTCACAGATGTCCCGGCTCCCATCTTACAGCTGCGGAATGCCTTGTGGATCAGATACCTTTCTTGATAAGCTTGCTCATAAAACATCTCATTAAGAGTTGCCATTATAGCAAAGGCCTGATGATCCAAGAACTGCTTTTGCAATTCAGGAACCATACTAGCCAACATCAGGCATGTCACATCCCGGTTATCTTTTACATGTGCCAAGTATTCCTCCAGCTGGGCAGCCGGTGGATTACTTCCCGTTGGCACAACCGGTACAGGCTTTTCGAGCACATACTCTTTAGACTCTTGTCTTAGAACTTTCCTTAAGTTCATAGACCAGTCCCAAAAGTTAGGGCCAGAAAGCTTGTCCCATTCCAAGAAAGATCGCAGTGATAAAGTATCATTCGTAGCCATTGGTTTCTACACAGAAAAATTTACGAGTGTAAATAAAGGACTTAACATGTTCTTCCCATATTATAATTAATAATGAATCGTGTTATTAATTAACTCGAGTTGTTGGGCTCATGGGCCGAGATCCATATTATATCAAGATATAGCCAGACGAGGGCCTGGAACAACTATACCCCAATTTTTAGGTAGGAACGCCGTCCAATCCCAACCTAGGGACTCTCGGTTTGATGGGTCTGTTGGCACTTACCCATCTGTGCTTAGGGCCAGGAACATCCTACTACCCACGCTAAGTCAAAACCTCCATCCAAGTGTTAGAGTAACCAATACTCCAACCCAATACAAAATGACGATACTCCAGTGCATCCAACGAGGGTTGGTCTACAGCTGGCCTATCCCCACTTCGAGTAGGTTATGAATGAGGGAAGCACTTTTAAGAGACTTAGTAATTACCTTTTGGTTATTAGATTCAATTAATAACGGCTTAGATGCATAGGCGGGTGAAATAGGGTTTGTACATGCATTCTCACATGTAAATAAATAAAACAATTAAATAAAAATGAAATGCTATGGGCCAAAATTTACATCCTAATATAATTCTAGTAAACCTATACTAGAACGACATCAGGTGGGCTGCATCCTCATCCTTCTAGCACGCCAATCCAATCGGCTTCTTCTTCTTTACATAATTCCATAATAAACACATAAAATAAAATTACATAAAAAGAAAACGGCGCGTAGGCCGTATTTACCAAAAGAATATTACAACCCAAAGAAATAAGGCCCAAAACATCCATTCATGCATTTAATCATACATACACGTATCCAATACATACAATTTATAAACATGTTAAATGCATGAATTAATCCCGTTTCAAATATGTCCATAGCCATTATTTTGAAATCGCCAAATTTTGGCCGATCATGGTTCTAAACCCGTGCGGGCTTTAGGCCTCCAACCCAGGCAAAATTGCTCCCAATCCAATTGGGAAACCATGAATTCCAAAATTAGCCGTCCGGGTAATCGTGCCAAGAAAACCCGAACCAATTTCAATTAACCGTATTTATTTCCAAAATAAATATCGCATGAACGAAAAATAAATCCATTCATAAAACATGCGCATAAAATTTCCAAAATTAAACACGCACAATTTTAAAACAATTAAAATTTTAAAATCCCACGCGTATAAAAATTACCAAAATTTAAACACGCATATTTTTAAAATTTTAAATCCGGCCCGGCCCAAAAAATCCCGCCAAATCCAAAAACGGGCCCGGCCCGCCGCGCGAGGCAGCCGCGGCGCTGCTGCCCAGCAGCAGCCCCGCTGCCGCGCAGCGGCTGCTGCCCAGCAGCAGCCTGCTGCTGGCGTGCAGCAGCTGCTGCCCAGCAGCAGCTGCTTGCGCGCAGCAGCCCTGCTGCTGGCGTGCAGCAGCTGCTGCCCAGCAGCAGCTGCTGGCCAGCAGCAGCCCAGCTGCTGCCGAGGCAGCAGCCAGCAGCAGCTGCTGCCCCCGTTTCGCCCCGAAACGGTCCGTGATTTTTTCCCGCAACAAAAAAGGCAACATGAAATTAAATCACCAAGAAATAAAATCATGCATAGGAAATTAAATCTAGCATAAAACCTATATGCAAAATAAAATTTCCATAAACAATTCACAAATAGAAAATTAAATAAAGCATAAACCATATGCAAATAATTTTCCATAAGTAAAATTCAAGGGGCAAAATCACCAAACCCCAAACCAAAAATAAATCCCGTCCACAAAATCGCCAATTTTAAAACACGGGATCCGCCAAGTTTAAAGATTTCCACGGATCAAAAGCCCGCTCTGATACCACTGTTGGGATTCGTCACGGGAAACCGACCGATAAAAGCGGAAATACGCGTCGATTTCCTCGAATCCGGCCCAGGAGCTTAAGATGTGGAAATCAAAAACTAAAAGCATAAAAGGAGGGTTTCAAAAACTAACCTCAAAGTCTCTCTAAGAGACGGATGCAGACTGCAGAAACCAAGTGCAGGTTTCCTCCACCGATGCGTACACGAACGGCTCTCGGACCGAAACCCGTGCTAGCGGCTCGGATGATTTAAAGAGAGGGAGAGAGAGGCTGCTCACAATAGGAATATATGGCTGTAATTTTCTTTCCGAAAGAAAAAATACAATAACCCTAAGTTAGGGCTCTAGATTTCTTTCCAAAAGAAATCTATCCTTAACATAGGCACCACTTTCTTTACCTTAAGAAATCAATTCCTCAAGTGGGCAAAACCAATTCTCCCAAAGAATTATTCAAAAATGGGCAAAGCCTTTCTCTTAAAAGAAGAAGAAAACCTACGGCCAAAACATGGAGTGAAGGACAAAGAAGATGTGTGAAGGAGCAAAGTCCAACTTTGCTACTAAGGAGTCAAACCAATGACTCACCATGGTGACTCACCTAATGACTCACCATCACCTTGTCTTCTTCATCCTACAATTCGGCCAAGAGAGGAAAGAAATGATGGATATTTTTTTTCTCATTAATGATACCACAATAATGACCAAAAATATCTGATGATGCAAAGTCCAACTTTGTCACCTAAAGTCATCCATGACTCATCATTTCTCTTCATCCTCTTTTGTCCAACAATGAGTCACCATTCTCATCAACAATGACTCACCATTCTTGCCCAAAGATGCTATGAATTTCGGCCAACACATCCCACACAATGTGGGCAAAAATCATTTTATGTCTTAAGCCCAATATTAACTCCTTTGATTTAATTAATTTCAAATGCAACTTTACTTTAATATGTATGCTTATATATTATACCATATAATATATTACATACATTTAAATTAAAATTCATTTGACCTATTAATTTAATCAAGGGATTAAATTAGGCATACATAAAATGAGATACATGTAAACCTATACATGTATAATAATATTTCCACCTAGGAAATATTTCCATAAATTAATTCATTGAATTAATTATGGAGGCCAAAATACATATTAATTATATAACTATGATCAATCCAATTGATTCATATAATATAATTAATGAATCTCTCTCTCTTCAAATGTGTATACTCCAAGTACACACTTAATCCGACTAGTTAAAGTCCAGACGTTCAATGTGTACGATCCAATGGGCCCGTCTTTATGTTGGCAGTGGGCCAAGGCCCACAGACTGCAGGCGGGCTCTAGCAAGCCACTGCAGCCCCCAATTAAGACGGAGTAAGCAGTCAAACTGAAAACGTAACCCAGTAGTTTGAACTTGTAAATCCCATGTCGCTGATATCGGTGTCCAACACAGAGGCATGGAAGTATCACCCTCCTTGTGTCTGGACCTTGACTTGATACCGAATGAACTGATGCTCACAAACAAGATCCAATCTTGTTTGGGTGCGGCCGCACACTTATCAGTAAAATTCTTCAAGAGGCCGATGATATCGTCTCAGTGAATCACTGAGTGACATTCCCTTCTGCATATCCATAGTGCTGCCATGCTTACTGACACACCCGAACGTACCCGTACTTGGCACCCTTTTACAGGCCCGTTGGGCGTACACCAAAGTGTGCCACCTCGCATGCAGCACCATCATATGGTCCGGTCGAAGGACTTATACAAGTACTACACGAGAATCATTTGTGATACTATACCATGCAGATTCCCGTTAAGTGGATCAATCCAGTACCATGCCCTTTTGCATGTACCCATTAACCTAGTTGACATTCCATGTTCTATGACCGGTAAGACACCGCCATACAACCAGGCTAATGATAGTCTTTGGTTCCATTCATTCCCATGATTGGAACAGACTACGGATGACTTTATGGTCATATCGTTTTCACTATCCACAGTCTTATTGCCAAGTGCCTCACACTTGACAACATGGATATGGATATGTCCATTGGATACTCTATTTAAAATATAGCACAAGACATATAATAAATAGATTAATGCCTTTCTCTCCTTGACACAAATTGTATAATACATAAAGTTTACATTAATGTACCAAATGTATCATACAAACACAAAGACCAATGCCTCGGGACTAGGGCATTTCCAACATGTATTGGATGCATATGAATGGTTGAATGAATGTATGGTTGGATGCTATTGGGCCTTTTACGAGTTGGGTTGTATTTTTTCTTTTGGGTAAATACGGCCTGCGTGTCGCTTTCTTTTAATGTAATTTTATTTTATTTAAATTAAATATTATAAAATTTGTAAAAGAAGAAGCCCATGGAGTGGTGAGCCCAAGTGGAGGTGCAAGCCCAAATTGGAGGTGCAAGCCCAGAAGGAGAAGATGGAGGCCCGCCTAATATATGTTTCTAGTATAGGTTTACTAGAATAATATTAGGATGTAATATAGGCCCATAGCAGTCCATTTTAATTTTATTTAATCAATTTTATATTCATTTGCATGTATGAATGGATGTTACAAATAGCTCATTCACCCGCTTTATGTATGTAAGCCGTTATAATTGAATCTAATAACCAAACGGGAATTACTAAGTCGCTTAAAAGTGCTTCCCTCATTCAAAACCGAATCGAAGTGGGAATAGGCCAGTTGTAGACCATGCCCTCGCAGGATGCACTGGAGTATTGTCACTTTGTATTGGGTTAGAGTATGGGATACTCTAACACTTGGATGGAGGTTTTGACTTAGCATGGGTAGTAGGATTCTCCTGACCCTAAGCACAGATGGGTAAGTGCCAACAAGCCCATCAAACCGAGAGTCCCTAGGTTGGGATTGGACGGCGTTCCTACCTAAATAATTAAGGTATAGTTGTACCAAACCCTCGTTTGGCTATATCTTAATGAAATATGGATCTCGGCCTATGAGCCCAACAACTTGGTTTAAATTAATAACTTGATTCATTATTAATTTCATATGGGAACAACAAAGTAAAGCCCTTTATTAACACTCTAAATGTTTTTTTGTGTAGAAACACCCAAATGGCAAATACAAATACCTTATCACTGCGATCAATTCTTGAAAAGGACAAGCTTTCCGGTCCTAACTTTTTAGACTGGTCTAGGAACTTGAGGATAGTTCTAAGACAAGAGTCGAAAGAGTATGTGCTGGAAAGGCCTGTGCCGGCTGCGCCTCAGGGACGTAATCCAACGGCTGTCCAGCTGGCAGAATACGAGGCGCACGTCAAGGACAACCGGGATGTGACGTGCCTTATGTTGGCTTGCATGGTCCCCGAACTGCAAAAACAGTTTATGGACCACCAAGCCTATGCTATGATAACAACTCTTAATGAGATGTTTCAAGAGCAAGCTTGTCAGGAAAGGTACCTGACCAATAAGGCATTCCACTCTTGTAAGATGGGGGCCGGGACATCTGTGAGTGCACACGTGCTCAAGATGAAGGGCTATTTGGATACTTTGGCCCGTCTCGGATCGCCTATTTCTCAAGAGTTGGCGGTGGACACAATCCTCGCATCCTTGCCGGATTCTTATGATCAGTTCATCCTTAACTATAACATGCAAGGGATGAACCGCACTGTCAGTGAGCTGCATGGGATGCTTAAGCTTACTAAGCAGTCAATCAAGAAGACTCCGCCGGTGCTGCTGGTTAACAAGGGGAACGCTCCTCTTTCTAAGGGTAAGGCCAAGGAAAAGGCCAAGGCTAAGGCCAAGAAAGCCAAAGCCAAGAGGGCCAAGGCCCAACCCAAGGCCCAGCAGAAGGCAGGTCCTGAGGACGTCTGTTTCGGGTGCAGACAGGCGGGCCATTGGAAGAGATCGTGTCCCAAGCTGATGGGAGAGCAGAGAAGGGGCCAAGATGCATCCTCTTCAGGTACTTATGTTATAGATATTAACCTTACTGTTTCAACATCCTGGGTATTGGATACTGGATGTGGTTCTCACATTTGTTGCAATGTGCAGGGACTTAAGAACAGAAGGTTGCTGGGGTCGGGAGAGGTGGACTTGCGGGTCGGGAATGGAGCAAGGGTTGCTGCCATAGAGATCGGCGAATACCACCTAATGATGCCCAGCGGATTGGTTTTAATTTTAGAACATTGTTACTTTGTACCTGCTATGTGCAGGAATATAATCTCTGTATCAATGTTGGATATTTCTGGATTTGAATTTTCTATTATAAATGGTCGAATTTCTATATCCAGAGAGGGGTTATTTTATGGAGATGCTCTATTAAATAATGGCCTGTATGACCTGGACTTAAATGAAACCAATCACATCTATAACATAAACACGAAAAGGGTTAAGCCTAACAAACTTAATCCAGTCTACCTATGGCATTGTCGTCTTGGCCATATAAACGAGAAGCGCATAGCTAGGCTTCACAAAGCTGGAGTCCTAGGGTCATTTGACTTGGAGTCAATTGATACATGGGGATCATGTTTAAGAGGCAAGATGACAAAGGCGCCTTTTAGCAAAAAGGCTGAAAGGGCCACTGGCTTGTTGGACCTAATACATTCAGATGTATGTGGACCTATGAGCGCAGCAACCAGAGGTGGACATCTGTACTTCGTCACGTTCACGGATGATTTCAGCAGATATGGCTATGTCTATCTGATGAAACACAAGTCCGAGACCCTTGATAGGTTCAAGGAATTTAGGAACGAGGTACAGAATCAGCTAGGCAGGAATATCAAAGCCCTTCGGTCGGACCGAGGCGGTGAGTACATGAGCCTAGAGTTTGACTCATACTTGAGAGAGCATGGAATAGTTCCACAGCTCACTCCTCCAGGAACACCACAATGGAATGGGGTGTCCGAACGGAGGAATAGGACCTTGTTGGACATGGTCCAATCAATGATGAGTCAAGCAACTCTCCCAATTAGCTTCTGGGGACACGCCCTCGAGACAGCAGCTCTCATATTAAACAATACTCCGACTAAGGCTGTGGAAAAGACCCCATATCAGATATGGACAGGCAAGGAGCCCAATGTGTCTTTCCTAAGGATTTGGGGATGCGAAGCACATGTCAAGAAATTGACTAGTGGCAAGCTGGAGCCCAAAACCGATAAATGCCTGTTTGTGGGCTACCCTAGGGAAACCAAAGGGTATTACTTCTACAACCCCACCGAGAACAAGGTGTTCGTGGCAAGGAAGGGGGTCTTTCTGGAAAAGGAGTTCCTTTCCAAGAAAGATAGTGGGAGCAACGTTGAACTCAGGGAAGTTCAAGGTCCACAAGCTCCTGAAGAGGATAGCTCGGAGGCCTAGGTGGAGCTTCCATAAGTGGAGGCGCCGACCCAGGCCACACAAGAACCTAGAAGGTCTGGTAGGGATCGTCGGGAACCAGAGAGGTATGGTTTCCTCGTCACCGATGATCAAACTCTTCTCATCTGGGATGAAGAAGAACCCAAAACCTACCAAGAGGCTATGGCTAGCCCACAGTCTGCAAATTGGCGTAAAGCCATGGAGGCAGAAATGCAATCTATGTACGATAATCAAGTTTGGAACTTGGTTGATCCACCCCCGGGTGCTAAGGTAATAGGTTGCAAGTGGTGCTATAAGCTAAAAGCTGATAATACCTTCAAGGGGCGTCTGGTTGTGAAAGGTTTCAGACAAGTCCATGGGATAGACTATGATGAAACTTTCTCACCAGTAGCCATGCTCAAGTCCATCAGGATACTACTGGCCATAGCCGCATGGTATGACTATGAGGTATGGCAGATGGATGTCAAAACCGCTTTCCTTAATGGAAAGCTACTCGAGGATGTGTACATGACACAACCTGAGGGTTTTGTCGATCCTAAGTATCCGGGAAGGGTATGCAAACTTCAAAGGTCCATTTATGGACTGAAGCAAGCATCCTGTAGTTGGAATCTAAGATTCAATGAGGCTATAAAGGAATATGGCTTCATACAGAATCTGGATGAGCCTTGTGTGTATAAGAGGACTAGTGGGAGCATTGTCACATTTTTGGTACTTTATGTAGACGACATCCTACTCATTGGAAGCGACATACCTACACTGCAAGGGGTAAAGCAGTGGCTGAGTAAGTGCTTCGCAATGAAGGACTTGGGCGAAGCTGAAATGATCCTAGGGATCAAGATCTATAGGGATAGATCAAATCGGCTTCTAGGCCTAAGTCAGGCTTCGTACATTGACAAAGTTCTGAAAAGATTCAGCATGGACCGGGCCAAGAAAGGTTTCTTGCCAATGGGCCATGGGCTGAAACTTAGTAAGAAGAACTGCCCTAAAACAAGGGAGGACAGGGAGAACATGAAATTGGTTCCATATGCCTCGGCTATTGGATCAATTATGTACTCTATGTTGTGTACGAGACCTGATGTCGCCTTTGCACTGAGTATGACGAGCCGATACCAGCAGGATCCCGGGGAGGATCACTGGAAAGCTGTCAAGGCAATCCTTAAGTACCTTAACCGGACCAAGGATAGCTTCTTGGTGTATGGTGGTCAGGAAGTGCTATCAGTTACTGGGTATACTGATGCAAGCTTCCAGACAGACCAAGATGAGTACCAATCGCAGTCAGGGTATGTATTCTTGCTGAATGGTGGTGCTGTAAGCTGGAGGAGCTCAAAGCAACCAACCATAGCAGACTCTACAACAGAAGCTGAGTACATCGCTGCGTGTGATGCAGCTAAGGAAGCTGTGTGGATGAAGAAGTTTATCACTGAGTTGGGAGTAGTGCCAACTATCCAGGACCCAGTCGATATCTTCTGTGACAACAATGGGGCCATCGCACAAGCTAAGGAGCCCCGGTCACACAAGAACACAAAGCACGTGCTCAGAGAGTTTCACCTCATACGAGAAATCGCGGAGAGAGGTGATATTGCATTGCACAGAGTGGACACCGAGGATAATGTCGCAGATCCATTGACCAAGGTGCTGGCCCAGCCCAAGCACGAGGGTCATACTAGATCTATAGGGATTAGGCCCATGCCTAGTTGGAACTAGTGCAAGTGGGAGATTGTTGGAAATGCCCTAGTCCCAAGGCATTGGTCCTTGTATTTGTACTATACATTTATTGGATTTATGTGTTGTACTCATTTGTGTCATTAATAAAGGCATCAATTCATTTATTATATCTATCTTGTGCAATATATTAAATGAAGTATCCAATGGACATATCTATATCCATGACGACTAGTGTCATGCACTTAGCAGTAAGACCATGGATAGGGTAAACGATATGACCATAAATAGATCCGTAGTCTGTTCCAGTCATGGGAATGAATGGAACAACAGACTATCATTAACCTGGTTGTATGGCGGTGTCTTACCGGTCATTGGACATGGGATGTCAACCAAGTTAATGGGTACATGCCTGGGAGCATGGTACTGGATAGATCCACTAAACGAGTAATCCACATGGTATGGTATCACAATGGATTCTCGTGTAGTACTTGTATGGATCCTTTGACCTGACCATATGATGGTGTTAGATGTGAAGTCGCATACTTAGGGGTGTGCCTAAGGGCCTGTAATAGGGTGCCAAGTATGGGTGCTTTCGGGTATGTCACTGAGCATGGTAATGCTATGGATATGCAGAAGGGATTTGTCACTCAGTAACCAACTGAGAAGATATCACCGGCCACTTGATGAATGTGACTGATAAGAGTGTGGCCACACCCAAACAAGTTGGAACTTGTTTGTGAGCATCAGTACATTCAGGATCAAGTTAATATCCAGACATGAAAGAGGGTGATCAATCCAAGCCTCTGTGTTGGACACCGATATCAATGACATGGGATGTACAAGTTTAAACTACAGGGTTACGATATCAGTTAGACTGCCATCTCCATCTTAATTGGGGGCTGCAGTGGCTTGCTAGAGCCCAACTGCAGTCTGCGGTCAAAGGCCCGCTGCCAACATAAAGATGGGCCCACAGGATCGTACACATAGAACGATAGAATGCAGACTTAAGGAATTACTTGTATACTTGGAGTATACACAGTGGAGGGAGAAGCATGTATATATTAATTATATTATAAGGATCAATTGGATTGGTCATAATAATAATATTAATATATTCTATTTGCTCTTCATAATTAATTGGATTAATTATGAAATTATTTCCTAGGTGGAAATATTCATATGTATGGGTTTACATATGATTTTATTTTGTGTAGAGTTAATTTTAATTTGATGGATTAAATTAATTGTCAAACAAATTTTAATTTAGATGTAAATAATATATTACTTGGAGTAATATATTAAATACATGGATATATTAAAATTGGGCTTGAAATTAATTTAAACCAAAGTAATTTAAATTAGACTGGGCCTAAATTAAAACATGGAAGCTCGCACAGAATAGAGAGGAGCCAAGATGGGCCTGAATTCCTCTTAGGGAATTCGGTCAACCCTAGGTATAAATACCTAGGGTTAGAAATTTTGGCCAACGACTAGCACATTCACTCCTAGCCGAAATTTCCCTAGCTCCTCCTCTCCATTGTTTTGTTTTCCGACGCTAGCACGGGTTGCATTCGCCAAGCGTTCATGTACGTGAGAGTGGAGGAATTCTATTTTGAATTCTGCAGTCATCATCCATCTCGGAAAGAGATTTTTCTGGTAAGAAATTTAATCCCTTTCTATTTGATTTTAAGTTTTTCAATTTCCACTTCAATTGCTCATGGGACTGGATTTGAGGAAATCACCGCGTTCTTCCGCTTTTATCGGGTGATTTCCGGTGAAAAATCCCAACACTATGCAACCGGTTTTGGTTCCTCAATTTCTTGAGTAATTAGATCAGTTCCTGAAGCTTCCTCAGTGGTAGCTGCAGGAGTTTGTAAGTCTTGAACTTTTGAAAGTTCAACATTACTCCCACTGACTCTCTTGGAAAGGAATTCCTTCTCCAAGAAAACTGCATTTCTGGCTATGAAAACTTTGTTTTCCACCGGATCATAGAAGTAATAACCCTTAGTTTCCTTAAGGTAACCCACAAACTGGCACTCGACAGATTTGGACTCGAGTTTGCCACTTGTCGATTTCTTAACATGTACATCACAGCCCCAAATCTTCAAGAAGGAAACATTAGGCTTTCAGCCTTTCCATAGTTCATATGGTGTTCCCTCATCTGCCTTGCTTGGTGTGTTATTAAGAATGTAAGCAACTGTCTCTAAAGCATATCCCCAAAAGGAGACAGGGAGTGTAGCTTGACTTATCATCAAGCGAACCATGTCTAGGAAGGTCCTCTTCCTCCTTTCTGACACTCTATTCCACTAGGGTGTACCGGGAGGAGTGAGTTGGGATACAATCCCATACTCTCTTAAAAATGAGTCAAGGCTCAAATATTCACCCCCTCGGTCAGACCAAAGTGCTTTTTATTTTCTTGCCAAGTTGGTTTTCTACTTCATTCTTAAAGTCCTTGAACCTTTGAAGAGTCTCAAACTTACGCTTCATTAGATACACGTAACCGTATCTGCTGAAGTCATCCATGAAGGTGACTAAGTACAAAAAACCAGATCTACCACTAGTGCTCATTGGGCCGCATACATCGGAATGTATCAGCTCCAGTAGCTCTGAGGCCCTTTCAGCAGTCTTGCCAAAAGGCGCCTTTGTCATCTTGCCTCTGAAACAAGATTCACATGTGTCATAAGACTGGATATCAAATGACCCTAGCACTCCACTAGAGTGAAGCCTAGCTATGCGCTTCTCATTTATATGGCCAAGTCGACAATGCCAGATGTAAGTAGGATTAATTTCATTTTGTTTAATCCTTTTAGTATTTATGTTATAGATTGAACTTTCACATTTTAGATCAAGGATATGTAAGCCATTTTCAAGAAATACTGTTCCATAAATAATATTGCCACATGGCATAGAAATTCTACCATGTCCAATATTAAATACAAAACCAGGAATATCCAACAAAGAAATAGAAATAATATTCCTACACATCGCAGGTACAAAATAACAGTTTCTTAGTACCAAAACAAGTCCACTAGGCATCTCTAAGAAATAATCTCTGATCTCCATTTCTGACTCAAACATCTACTTCTCCAGATCCTAGTAATCTCCTATTTCTTAGACCCTGCACATTTGAACAAATGTGAGATCCGCATCTAGTTTCCAAGACCCAAGATGTAGAAATAGCAAGATTAATCTCAACAACATAAATACCTGAAGCAGCAGTTTTGCCCTTCAGTTACTCCCTTAGCTTTGGACATGAGCTCTTCCAGTGCCCCTTCTCATGACATTCATGGCAGACATCATCAGGAGAAGCAACCCTTGCTTTAGGTTGGGCCACCACCTTTTTGCCGTTAGCCTTGGCCTTTTAGGCCTTAGCCTTGGCTTTAGATCTGGCCTTTCCCTTAGCAATGGGCGTATTGCCCTTGTTCACCAGTAAAACTTCAGGAGTCTTCTTAAGAGACTGCACAACAAGCTTAAGCATGCCATGTAGCTCAATCCAACCCTTGCATATGGTAGTTCATGATAAACTGGTTGTAAGACTCAGGAAGTGACATGAGAATAATGTCTGCTTCTAAGTCCAGCAGAACTGGTGAGCTGAGGCGAGCAAGTGTATCAATATACCCCTTCAACTTTAGCACATGAGTGCTAACAAAAGTCCCAGCTGCCATTACAGTCGTGTAAAGTGCCTTAGTTATTAGGTAAAATTCCTGACGAGCCTGATCTTGGAACATCTTTTTAAGTTGATCCATCATCTCATAAGCATGCTCATCCATGAACTGCTTTTGAAGATCAGAAGCCATGGTACCTAGCATAAGGCATGAGACATCTCGATCATCCCTCACGTATTGGTCGTACTGCTCCACCATCGCTATAGTGACGCCTCAACCTATGGGAGGGCCAGCTAGTAAAGGAGCATTCAGTACATACTCTGTGGACTCTTGTCTATGAACTATATGTAAGTTCCTAGCCCAGTTCAGGAAGTTAGTCCCCGAAAGCTTCTCCTTTTCCAAGAGTGACCTAAGTGAGAGTGAGTTGTTGTTTGTTGCATCCATTTAAATTGCTTAAGTGAAATGGGATTATCTACATGGAAGAAATCATTACTTGAGTTAGAAATAAAGGACTTTATGCCAATTCAAATTAATAATCCGATTTTAATTTGTTCGTTGGTGATGTTAATTGGCTGACTTGACCAAGATCCACAACTTATCAATGACTGGCTGAACTAAGGCTCGCTAACCAACCATTAATTCGTTTGGTAGGACAACCTATCCAATCCTTCCACGAAGGACTCTTGGTTTGATGGGCTTATTGAAACTTTACACTTGTGTGCTTAGGGCCCGCTCTGAGCTAACCATTCACATGTTAACCATACCAAGTATCCTAACCCTCGACGGCCCACCGAATACTACAATGTACCCAGCTAGGGCATGACGCACATTGCAGCATCAATGGGAGGAAGTGGTGTGAATGTGGGAAGCACTTTTAAACGACTCAATATTTTAATTACAAGATTAAAATTAAGTGATACGGCTTAGCATGCATAAACGCAGGTAATAATTTGGTAATCCATACATCCATATTATATGACAAATGCAATAGCATACTTAATTTAAAATAAATGAGATCCTATGGGCCTTTAATTACAACCTAATGAAAAACTAGATATCCTATCTAATTCTTCATGGGTCGGACTACAATCCTTTTTGGGCTCCCACCATAGGCTTGCTCCATCTGGGCCTTCCTCCATACTTGATGCAATTACAACAATTTTATAAAATAAAATCTATTCTAAAAGTATATCAAAATAAAAGAAATGACACGCAGGCCATATTTCCCAAAATCAAATTACAACCGATAATAATTTAGGGCCCATAGAACTCAACATCACATTTCAAACAAAGTACCTGTCGTGCACATACATACCAATATGATGTATGATCATGGCATTCCAAATTATAAATATAAATATTAAGCTGAGTTACTTAGGGTGAAATCGCCAATTTTAATAAATGTGACTAAGACCCATAGAGGCCCAATGGATAACATCCATAAATGCAAAATTAACAATTTTGCTCCCACTTGAATTTGGGTTCTCACAAATTTAAAATTTAGCTTTCCCAATTTTAACCGGTGCCACGGTGTAGGGATTTTTCACCGGAAATCACCCGATAAAAGCGGAAGAACGCGGTGATTTCCTCAAATCCAGTCCCAGGAGCAATTGAAATGGAAATTGAAAAACTTAAAATTAAATAGAAAGGGATTAAATTTCTTACCAGAAAAATCTCTTTCTAGAGATGGATGATGACTGCAGAATTCAATTGAGAATTCCTCCACCCTCACGTACACGAACGCTTGGCGAATGCAACCCATGCTAGCGTCGGAAATCACGAAACAATGGAGAGGGGAAAGCTATGGAAATTTCGGCTAGGAGGCAAATGCTTGGCTGGCCGAATTTTTCTAACCCTAGGTATTTATACCTAGGGTTGGCCGAATTCCTTAGGGGAATTCTGGCCCATCTTGGCTCCTCTCTATTCTGTGCGGGCTTTCATGTTTTAATTTAGGCCCAGTCTAATTTTAATTACTTTGGTTTAAATTAATTTCAAGCCCAATTTTAATATACCCATGTATTTAATATATTACTCCAAGTAATATATTATTTACATCTAAATTAAAATTAGTTTGACATTTAATTTAATCCATCAAATTAAAATTAACTCTACACAAAATAAAATCATATGTAAACCCATACATATGAATATTTCCACCTAGGAAATAATTTCATAATTAATCCAATTAATTATGAAGAGCCAATAGAATATATTAATTTTATTATTATGACCAATCCAATTGATCCTTATAATATGATTAATATATACATGCTTCTCCCTCCACTGTGTATACTCCAAGTATACAAGTGATTCCTTAAGTCTGCATTCTATCGTTCTATGTGTACGATCCTGTGGGCCCATCTTTATATTGGCAGCGAGCCTTTGGCCCGCAGACTGCAGTTGGGCTCTAGCAAGCCACTACAGCCCCCAATTAAGATGGAGATGGCAGTCTAACTGATATCATAACCCTGTAGTTTAAACTTGTATATCCCATGTCATTGATATCGGTGTCCAACACAGAGGCATGGATTGATCACCCTCTTTCGTGTCCGGACATTAACTTGATCCCGAATGCACTGATGCTCACAAACAAGTTCCAACTTGTTTGGGTGTGGCCACACTCTTATCAGTCACATTCATCAAGTGGCCGGTGATATCTTCTCAGTGGGTTACTGAGTGACAAATCCCTTCTGCATATCCATAGTATTACCATGTTCAGTGACATACCCGAAAGCACCCATACTTGGCACCCTATTACAGGCCCTTTAGGCGTACCCCTAAGTATGCGACTTCACATGTAACACCATCATATGGTCAGGTCAAAGGATCTATACAAGTACTACATGAGAATCCATTGTGATACCATACCATCTGGATTACTCGTTTAGTGGATCTATCCAGTACCATGCTCCCAGGCATGTACCCATTAACTTGGTTGACATTTCATGTCCAATGACCGGTAAGACATCGCCATACAACCAGGCTAATCATAGTCTGTTGTTCCATTCATTCCCATGACTGGAACAGACTACGGATCTATTTATGGTCATATCGTTAACCCTATCCATGGTCTTACTGCTAAGTGCATGACACTAGTCGTCATGGATATAGATATGTCCATTGGATACTTCATTTACTATACTGCACAAGATAAATATAATAAACGAATTGATGCCTTTATTAATGACACAAATGAGTACAACACATAAATCCAATAAATGTATAGTACAAATACAAGGACCAATGCCTCGGGACTAGGGCATTTCCAACAATCTCCCACTTGGACTAGTTCCAACTAGGCATGGGCCTAATCCCTATAGATCTGGTATGACCCTCGTGCTTGGGCTGGGCCAGCGCCTTGGTCAATGGATCTGCGGCATTATCCTCGGTGTTCACTCTGTGCAATGCAATGTGACCTCTCTCCGCGATTTCTCGTATGAGGTGAAACTTTCTGAGCACGTGCTTTGTGTTCTTGTGTGACCGGGGCTCCTTAGCTGGTGCGACGGCCCCATTGTTGTCACAGAAGATATCGACTGGGTCCTGGATAGTTGGCACTACTCCCAACTCAGTGATAAACTTCTTCATCCATACAGCTTCCTTAGCTGCATCACACGCAGCGATGTACTCAGCTTCTGTTGTAGAGTCCGCTATGGTTGGTTGCTTTGAGCTCCTCCAGCTTACAGCACCACCATTCAGTAAGAATACATACCCTGACTGCGACTGGTACTCATCTTGGTCTGTCTGGAAGCTTGCATCAGTATACCCAGTAACTGATAGCACTTCCTGACCACCATACACCAAGAAGCTATCCTTAGTCCGGTTAAGGTACTTGAGGATTGCCTTAACAGCTTTCCAGTGATCCTCCCCGGGATCCTGCTGGTATCGGCTCGTCATACTCAGTGCAAAGGCGACATCAGGTCTCGTACACAACATAGAGTACATAATTGATCCAATGGCCGAGGCATATGGAACCAATTTCATGTTCTCCCTGTCCTCCCTTGTTTTAGGACAGTTCTTCTTACTAAGTTTCAGCCCATGGCCCATTGGCAAGAAACCTTTCTTGGCCCGGTCCATGCTGAATCTCTTTAGAACTTTGTCAATGTACGAAGCCTGACTTAGGCCCAGAAGCCGATTTGATCTATCCCTATAGATCTTGATCCCTAGGATCATCTCAGCTTCGCCCAAGTCCTTCATTGCGAAGCACTTACTCAGCCACTGCTTTACCCCTTGCAGTGTAGGTATGTCGCTTCCAATGAGTAGGATGTCGTCTACATAAAGTACCAAAAATGTGACAATGTTCCCACTAGTCCTCTTATACACACAAGGCTCATCCAGATTCTGTATGAAGCCATATTCCTTTATAGCCTCATTGAATCTTAGATTCCAACTACGGGATGCTTGCTTCAGTCCATAAATGGACCTCTGAAGTTTGCATACCCTTCCCGGATACTTAGGATCGACAAAACCCTCAGGTTGTGTCATGTACACATCCTCGAGTAGCTTCCCATTAAGGAAAGCGGTTTTGACATCCATCTGCCATACCTCATAGTCATACCATGCGGCTATGGCCAGCAGTATCCTGATGGATTTGAGCATGGCTACTGGTGAGAAAGTTTCATCATAGTCTATCCCATGGACTTGTCTGAAACCTTTCGCAACCAGATGCCCTTTGAAGGTATTATCAGCTTTTAGCTTATAGCACCACTTGCAACCTATAACCTTAGCAACCGGAGGTGGATCAACCAAGTTCCAAACTTGATTATCGTACATAGATTACATTTCTGCCTCCATGGCTTTACGCCAGTTTGCAGACTGTGGGCTAGCCATAGCCTCTTGGTAGGTTTTAGGTTCTTCTTCATCCCAGATGAGAATAGTTTGATCATCGGTGATGAGGAAACCATACCTCTCCGGTTCCCGACGATCCCTACCAGACCTTCTAGGTTCTTGTGTGGCCTGGGTTGGTGCTTCCACTTGTGGAAGCTCCACCTGGGCCTCCGAGTTATCCTCTTCAGGAGCTTGTGGACCTTGACCTTCCCTGAGTTCAACGTTGCTCCCACTATCTTTCTTGGAAAGGAACTCCTTTCCCAGAAAGACCCCCTTCCTTGCCACGAACACCTTGTTCTCGGCGGGGTTGTAGAAGTAATACCCTTTGGTTTCCCTAGGGTAGCCCACAAACAGGCATTTATCAGTTTTGGGCTCCAGCTTACCACTAGTCAATTTCTTGACATGTGCTTCGCATCCCCAAATCCTTAGGAAAGACACATTGGCCTCCTTGCCCGTCCATATCTGATATGGGGTCTTTTCCACTGCCTTAGTCGGAGTATTGTTTAATATGAGAGCTGCTGTCTCGAGGGCGTGTCCCCAGAAGCTAATTGGGAGAGATGCTTGACTCATCATTGAGCGGACCATGTCCAACAAGGTCCTATTCCTCCGTTCGGACACCCCATTCCATTGTGGTGTTCCAGGAGGAGTGAGCTGTGGAACTATTCCATGCTCTCTCAAGTATGAGTCAAACTCTAGGCTCATGTACTCACCGCCTCGGTCCGACCGACGGGCTTTGATATTCCTGCCTAGCTGATTTTGTACCTCGTTCCTAAATTCCTTGAACCTATCAAGGGTCTCGGACTTGTGTTTCATCAGATAGACATAGCCATATCTGCTGAAATCATCCGTGAACGTGACGAAGTACAGATGCCCACCTCTGGTCGCTGCGCTCATGGGTCCACATACATCTGAATGTATTAGGTCCAACAAGCCAGTGGCCCTTTCAGCCTTTTTGCTAAAGGGCGCCTTTGTCATCTTGACTCTTAAACATGATTCGCATGTATCAATTGACTCCAAGTCAAATGACCCTAGGACTCCAGCTTTGTGAAGCCTAGCTATGCGCTTCTCGTTTATATGGCCAAGACGACAATGCCATAGGTAGACTGGATTAAGTTCGTTAGTCTTAACCCTTTTCGTGTTTATGTTATAGATGTGATTGGTTTCATTTAAGTCCAGGACATACAGGCCATTATTTAATAGAGCATCTCCATAAAATAACCCCTCTCTGGATATAGAAATTCGACCATTTATAATAGAAAATTCAAATCCAGAAATATCCAACATTGATACAAAGATAATATTCCTGCACATAGCAGGTACAAAGTAACAATGTTCTAAAATTAAAACCAATCCGCTGGGCATCATTAGGTGGTATTCGCCGATCTCTATGGCAGCAACCCTTGCTCCATTCCCGACCCGCAAGTCCACCTCTCCCGACCCCAGCAACATTCTGTTCTTAAGTCCCTGCACATTGCAACAAATGTGAGAACCACATCCAGTATCCAATACCCAGGATGTTGAAACAGTAAGGTTAATATCTATAACATAAATACCTGAAGAGGACGCACCTTGGCCCCTTCTCTGCTCTCCCATCAGCTTGGGACACGATCTCTTCCAATGGCCCGCCTGTCTGCACCCGAAACAGACGTCCTCAGGACCTGCCTTCTACTGGGCCTTGGGTTGGGCCTTGGCCTTCTTGGCTTTGGTTTTCTTGGCCTTAGCCTTGGCCTTTTCCTTGGCCTTACCCTTAGCAAGAGGAGCGTTCCCCTTGTTAACCAGCAGCACCGGCGGAGTCTTCTTGATCGACTGCTCAGTAAGCTTCAGTATCCCATACAGCTCACTGACAGTGCGGTTCATCCCTTGCATATTGTAGTTAAGGATGAACTGATCATAAGAATCCGGTAAGGACGCGAGGATTGTGTCCACCGCCAACTCTTGAGAGATAGGCGATCCGAGACGGGCCAAAGTATCCAAGTAGCCCTTCATCTTGAGCACGTGTGCACTCACAGATGTCCCGGCCCCCATCTTAGAAGAGTGGAATGCCTTATTGGTCAGGTACCTTTCCTGACGAGCTTGCTCTTGAAACATCTCGTTAAGAGTTGTTATCATAGCATAGGCTTGATGGTCCATAAACTGCTTTTGCAATTCGGGGACCATGCAAGCCAACATAAGGCACGTCACATCCCGGTTGTCCTTGACGTGCGCCTCGTATTCCGTCAGCTGTGCAGCTGTTGGATTACGTCCCTGAGGCGCAGCCGGCACAGGCCTTTCCAGCACATACTCTTTCGACTCTTGTCTTAGAACTATCCTCAAGTTCCTAGACCAGTCTAAAAAGTTAGGACCGGAAAGCTTGTCCTTCTCAAGAATCGATCGCAGTGATAAAGTATTAGTGTTTGCCATTTGGGTGTTTCTACACAGAAAAACATTTAGAGTGTTAATAAAGGGCTTTACTTTGTTGTTCCCATATAAAATTAATAATGAATCAAGTTATTAATTTAACCGAGTTGTTGCGCTCATGGGCCGAGATCCATATTTCATTAAGATATAGCCAAACGAGGGTTTGGTACAACTATACCTCAATTATTTAGGTAGGAACGCCATCCAATCCCAACCTAGGGACTCTCGGTTTGATGGGCTTGTTGGCACTTACCCATCTTTGCTTAGGGCCAGGAGAATCCTACTACCCATGCTAAGTCAAAACCTCCATCCATGTGTTAGAGTATCCCATACTCTAACCCAATACAAAGTGACAATACTCCAGTGCATCCTGCGAGGGCATGGTCTACAACTGGCCTATTCCCACTTCGATTCGGTTTTGAATGAGGGAAGCACTTTTTAAGCGACTTAGTAATTTCCGTTTGGTTATTAGATTCAATTATAACGGCTTACATACATAAGGCGGGTGAATGAGCTATTTGTAACATATATTCATACACGCAAATGAATATAAAATGATTAAACAAAATTAAAATGGACTGCTATGGGCCTATATTACATCCTAATATTATTCTAGTAAACCTATACTAGAAACATATATTAGGCGGGCCTCCATCTTCTCCTTCTGGGCTTGCACCTCCAATTTGGGCTTGCACCTCCACTTGGGCTCACCACTCCATGGGCTTCTTCTTTTACAAATTTTATAATATTTAATTTAAATAAAATAAAATTACATTAAAAGAAAACGACACGCAGGCCGTATTTACCCAAAAGGAAAAAATACAACCCAACTCGTAAAAGGCCCAATAGCATCCAATCAAATATTCATTCAACCATTCATATGCATCCAATACATACAATTCAAAAGCATGTCAAAATGCATGATTTAAGCCCATTTAAATTATGTCAAAGCCATTATTAGGAAATCGCCAATTTTGGCCCACCATGGTTCTAACCCTTAACGGGCTTTGGGCCTCCAGCCTAGGCAGTCCAACTGCTCCCACTGGAATTGGGAAACCATGGGTCCAATTTAGCCGTCCGAGTAATTATGCCAAAATTACCCGAACCAATTTCCATTAACCATATTAATTTCCAAAATTAATATCACATGAACGAAATAAAATTCATCCAAGAAACCATGTGCATTTAAATTACATAAATTTAAACACACGAATTTTAAAACCAATTAAAATTTCAAAACTGGGCCCCGGACCCAAAATACCAGCAAAATCCAAAACACAGGGCCCGACCCGTTGCAGCCCCCTAGCGGCTGCCTGCTGCTGCTGGCGCAGCAGCAGGCAGCGGCTGCCGCCGCGCCTCCCGCCGCGTGCGGCGGCCGCCGGCAGCCCTGTCCCCGGGAGGCCGATTTTTTTTTTTAAATCCAAAAATAAAATTAAAAATCACCAATCATCATCCATAGCAATTCACCAAGAATTACAATAATACAATAAAATTAAAACAACATAAACCAATATGCAATATTAATTTTCATTGTATCAAAACATATGGGAAAAATCATAAAACCCATACCATGAATCCCAAACAAAAACATCCAATTTCAAAACAGGGATTCAACCAAATTAATCAATTTCCACGGATCAAAAGCCTGCTCTGATACCACTGTAGGGATTTTTCACCGGAAATCACCCGATAAAAGCGGAAGAACGCGGTGATTTCCTCAAATCCAGTCCCAGGAGCAATTGAAATGGAAATTGAAAAACTTAAAATTAAATAGAAAGGGATTAAATTTCTTACCAGAAAAATCTCTTTCTAGAGATGGATGATGACTGCAGAATTCAATTGAGAATTCCTCCACTCTCACGTACACGAACGCTTGGCGAATGCAACCCGTGCTAGCGTCGGAAATCATGAAACAATGGAGAGGGGAAAGCTATGGAAATTTCGGCTAGGAGGCAAATGCTTGGCTGGCCGAATTTTTCTAACCCTAGGTATTTATACCTAGGGTTGGCCGAATTCCTTAGGGGAATTCTGGCCCATCTTGGCTCCTCTCTATTCTGTGCGGGCTTCCATGTTTTAATTTAGGCCCAGTCTAATTTTAATTACTTTGGTTTAAATTAATTTTAAGCACAATTTTAATATACCCATGTATTTAATATATTACTCCAAGTAATATATTATTTACATCTAAATTAAAATTAGTTTGACATTTAATTTAATCCATCAAATTAAAATTAACTCTACACAAAATAAAATCATATGTAAACCCATACATATGAATATTTCCACCTGGGAAATAATTTCATAATTAATCCAATTAATTATGAAGAGCCAATAGAATATATTAATTTTATTATTATGACCAATCCAATTGATCCTTATAATATGATTAATATATACATGCTTCTCCCTCCACTGTGTATACTCCAAGTATACAAGTGATTCCTTAAGTCTGCATTCTATCGTTCTATGTGTACGATCCTGTGGGCCCATCTTTATGTTGGCAGCTGGCCTTTGGCCCGCAGACTGCAGTTGGGCTCTAGCAAGCCACTGCAGCCCCCAATTAAGATGGAGATGGCAGTCTAACTGATATCATAACCCTGTTGTTTAAACTTGTATATCCCATGTCATTGATATCGGTGTCCAACACAGAGGCATGGATTGATCACCCTCTTTCGTGTCCGGACATTAACTTGATCCCGAATGCACTGATGCTCACAAACAAGTTCCAACTTGTTTGGGTGTGGCCATACTCTTATCAGTCACATTCATCAAGTGGCCGGTGATATCTTCTCAGTGGGTTACTGAGTGACAAATCCCTTCTGCATATCCATAGTATTACCATGTTCAGTGACATACCCGAAAGCACCCATACTTGGCACCCTATTACAGGGCCTTTAGGCGTACCCCTAAGTATGCGACTTCACATGTAACACCATCATATGGTCAGGTCAAAGGATCCATAGAAGTACTACACGAGAATCCATTGTGATACCATACCATGTGGATTACTCGTTTAGTAGATCTATCTAGTACCATGCTCCCAGGCATGTACCCATTAACTTGGTTGACATTCCATGTCCAATGACCGGTAAGACACCGCCATACAACCAGGCTAATGATAGTCTGTTGTTCCATTCATTCCCATGACTGGAACAGACTACGGATCTATTTATGGTCATATCGTTAACCCTATCCATGGTCTTACTGCTAAGTGCATGACACTAGTCGTCATGGATATAGATATGTCCATTGGATACTTCATTTACTATACTGCACAAGATAAATATAATAAACGAATTGATGCCTTTATTAATGACACAAATGAGTACAACACATAAATCCAATAAATGTATAGTACAAATACAAGGACCAATGCCTCGGGACTAGGGCATTTCCAACACACGGTTTATTGGGCCGATTCCACAAAGTCCATATTCAATTTAATATGCAAACAATTAAATTAAATATGCATGCCACAAAATAAACAATTTAAATACAAATTAATTTTAAAAAAATTAATTTAAACTACATTAGGGCCTGGGATAAAAAAAATACCTGCAAAATTCAAAACCGGACCCGAACACCGAGCGCGGTGCTACACTGCAGCTGCCAAGGCAATAGATGGAATCGCAGAATTGCTATTCCATCTTTTGCCCAATTATTTTTCCTTTTAAAAAAAATCTTATTAAATCATAAAAAAGAAAAACATCCATCAAAAAATTAAGTAATCAATAAAACAATAATTTTTTATCGAAACCAATCGGGGGAAAAAAATAAAACAATAATTCTAGGGTTCATCAAAAACCAAAACCAATTGAATAAGAACCCTAAAAACACAATCTTAAAACCCATTCTTTCTTCAAGAATGCTTTAAAGAACCAATTCCAATTAATCTAATGGACAAAACCTAGGCTCTGATACCACTGTTGGGATTTGTCATCGGAAAAATAACATGGCGCAGCGAAAAATACACCGTTTAAAATTTCCTAGAATCCACCTATCGTATTCAATTACCATTGATTAGAATAAACCCAATTTGAATCAAGAGAGATTAACTCACCGGATTCGTCTCTTCTAGAGACTGCTGCAGAATCATTTCTTGAAACTGCGATCTCCAAAGTCCGGTGTACGACCAACTATTGAGCGGGAACCGTTGCTAGCCGAAGACGCAAAGGAATGGAGGATTAATGCTGGGATTTTTGGCTGTTTTGGGGCTGCTATTGGTGTCTGAAATTTCCAGTAATTAATTAGGGTTTGAATTAGGTTTTTCTTGCTTAAGTATGCCCTTATATAGACACCTTGTCTAATTGCGTTTTAATTAGGTTAATTAAACCGAAGCCCACTAGAATTATAATTACATAAATAAACTTTAAGTGAAAGTATCTACTATGTAATTTAATTCAATTTGGCTCAATTTAATTACCCTTAAATAAAATTAAATCACACTTAAGTAAATACAATACATGTATTTAATTTTCCTGCTTAGAAAAATTATTTAATTAATTGTTTACTTTATGTAATTCAATTAATTCATAAATTAATTAATTACGTTATGTAAACTTATTAATTAAATTAAATCAACCCAATATTAATTAATTACCTTGACACCGAACGTCAACTAATTAATTAATGCATTCCTTCCAATTTACATTACATGCACAATTTCTATAAGTTCCGGCTTAGTTGATCTATGTGCACGATCCTGTGGGTCTGTCTTTATGTTGGCAGTAGATCCAAGGCCCACACACTGTAAGTGGGTTCTAGCAAACTATTACAGCCCCTAATTAAGACAGAGATGCAGTAGTCTTTAGAAGACACTCACCCGCTAGTAATCTCATAATGTCCTTTGCCTAACGATATCGATATGAATAAACAAGAGGCATGGTGTCCGTCATCCTCTTCTGTGGTTTATTATATTTTTTTATCTTGAGTTGACTGATTAATCAAATAAGCACCGACTTACTTGGGTATGACCATACACTTATCAGTCCCACTCATCAAGTGGCCAATGATATCATCTCGGTCTTACCCGAGTGGCAATTCCACCACTTCATCATCAATATCAATATGTTCACCTGTCCTCCCAATCATACATATATTTAGCATCATTTTACAGACCTGTTAGACGAATTTCAAAGTGAACCGGATTCCATATTGATACTATAATGAAATCTGGTCTGAGGACAAAAGAGACCTACTCAAGAAAGACTTATGACATGACAACCATGTGGCTTTCTTGTGTAGATCAATCTAGTTCCATGTCAACGTCATGTACCTATATTCATGACTGACTATACAAGTACTATGACTAGTTAAGAACTGCCATACAGTCATCGAATATACAAGTCTGTGGTTCTATTCGTTCCCACGATTAGAACAGACCTGGGATAGGTTTTATGATTATCAATCAGCGGATACTCTACTCATATTATAGTAGAAGATATAAATGAAATAGATTAGTTGTCTTTATTAATGTGACACAAATAATGTATTCATATAATGAGTCTTAATGTATAATACAAAATACAAGAATCAAATGTCCTAAGAACTAGGGCACACCAATAAGTCAAGGGTTTGGTATGTACCAATTTGCAAAAGTGACTGAAACTTTGTCATGATCCATCAAACACATAAGGTCAAACACATTAGGACAGCAGGGGCGTGCTTTTTTGCATTAGAGAGAGGAAATAAAAGGCGATCTGAAATTCCAGCTTCGCGAAACCTTAAATTAATCGAAATTAAACTAAAACAATAATGGAACCGTAAACAAATAAGAAAAATAAAGAAGGATGATACTCTTATCATGAGGAAATAGATGATATAATGGTGAATAGAGGAGCTCAATTAGTGAAGAGTCTGTAAATTACTGGAAATGGAGGTGAAGAGATACAGGAGCAAACAAGAAAGAGAATATAAAACAGAAATAGGAGTAAATGGCAAAGAAAAATCACAAAAATTAACTGATCAAAACTTGTAAATGATAAGAACTAAATCAAAATGAAAGATTGAGCAGTTTTAGAGAGGATTTGGGAGTATCACATCAATGGACAAAATTAAAGAAATAGGCAAAGATTATAATATACTAAGAAAATAGAAACAATGACACATCACTATCAACAACTTCCAATTTATACATAGTATAGATAAAACTTCTATTTTAATGCCAGTGCACATTTTATTGTAATAAATGTTAAGAACATGAAGATATCAATTTTCTCCTAATGACACAAAATTACATCAGATCAACTAAACTATTAAATCCGTCAATTATTCAGCCAAAAAATAAAAAAGTGTAGCTGTTAAATTACTATGTGAGTGCATCACAGCCAAACCCAATGTCAATGTATAATGGATTGGAGTGCCACCAAGTTTTGTCCTAGCTCCTAATTGATGAAATGTTGCTCTTCCATCTATCATGATTATCAAAGATAGCAACTTCATTTGGCACTTTAAAACTAACCTTATACATAAATCCTAAGTCAAACAATTATTAGATAAGGCTAGCAGATTTGTTAGTTTTCTATGCATATAGGCCTTTTTAATCAAAAAATTTATGTTCCAACTTTGAAAATTAATTAGCGTTTATGTTGATAATTAAACCATAGATAGATGGATTTAGAGGACATTCCATAGGAAGCCCCAATTTGAAACTCAACATCACTCTCCTCAAAAAAAACATATTTTACTATCTCTAAAAGCCTCAAGTTAGTTATGAATTTTCATCTTATTCTTGCAGTGAGAGACTTGCTACTCTCTACTACTTTAATATAGAAAAAAGTCACAAAATCAGAGTTTGGATTGAGATGAAAAGTAACACAATAAAGAGGCAAGACTATAACCAAACAACATAAAGTAAAAAGAAACAAATCTTCATTATTAGTAAAAAAAAAAAAAAAAAAACCAACGAAGTCATTCGCCACTATGTATGCAAATAAGAGTTAAAACAATCAGATTCTACTACTATCTAATATTACCAAATAGAAAAAAAATATGCTAAAAGATAAATTTCTAATGTTATAACTTGCCAAACCTGCCTGGCCTTGTAAGAATAACTATCTGCTTTTCAAATACTGCACCACAAAAAAAGGATATCAAATTAGTGAAAGGACAACTGAATTTTCTCTAAAACATCATGGGAATATTTAGACGAGAACATAAAGAAGCGTAAATCGGCAAATGCATTATATTTTTTCCAATCCATAATGGAGGATGGATGTTCAAACAATGAAGTATTGAAGCATAGTTTAACATCAACATTCTTTTTCTTATTAATGTAGTAAATCATTTAAACCAATTAAACAATAGAATAATTAACAATTCTTTACAGCCATTTAAATGTTGTACTGGATGTTTCTATCTTTATTTAGCCTATATCATATCAAATAAGTTACTAACTGCTTTTTTTTTTTTTTTTTTCTAATAAATAAAGTTACAAACTGCATAGAACACTGCATTCATCATTTAAGGCAGCCTAAAGGATTCAAAAGAAGAGTTACAGAATGTGAATTCCAACACAATTCACAGAATGTGAATTCCAACAGAAAGCACCAAATGAAGTTTTGAGATATGAAAACTTAACCTGGTGTAATTTTGTTTATTTTTCCTGTTGTAGGAAACCAAAAATTATGTACGATTGGAGACTTTGTAGCGTGGATCACAATGTAGTTGATATTTGCTACAAGTTTAGCCTCATTTGCTAGTGACTTTGCCACACCATTTCTTTTCTAGCATCAATATCGATATCATTAATCATATGTCAATGATGATAGTATCAGTCTATTCCATCTTAAAAGTGCAACTTAACAACTTCAGTTGCCAATTGCCATATTCACCATTCCTATCATGCAGAAAAATGATGAACAGACGTGTTCATTTCTAAAACCCGTGCACACCAAATACGAATGTACTACATATAGCGAAATCCATGAAATATCAGAAATTAACTGGCAAATCTGATACATACAGTAAGATTTGAAGTCCATTGGAACTCATCAGATTTGCATCTTGATTCCAATAAAACTTTATACAGGAATTGAAAAAGAAAAGGAAAAAGAGCATGAAAAAGTTAAACTGGGAACTCAAAAAGAAAACAAAAAATATCAAATGATTAGCATCTAAGCGAAGCCAACGTTCGCGAATATTGATAGGAAACACAATGGCAAGTAGAAAAACAAAAGATGATGAGAGTATAAAGTGATTAGAAAATGCAGAGAAAAAGGCGAATTCAAAAGGGGAAATCGCAAACAGTGGAGCGACAGTTTTCGATTATGCATTAAAAGCAACCTATAAAAAACGAAAATTGAAATAAGCCAAAAGTGGAAGATATAGTTATAAAAGGAATCAGAAATTGATAAACAAAACTTGGAGTAATTTCGTTGCAGTGCTTAGGAGCATCTCCGATGATTGAGCCCCTAATCTGAACATGCAATTTGAAAAAAGTAATTGAGATATTATTTATCATAATGATATGTAGCCTCGAACGAAGCATACATCTTTAAATTTACCAAAAATGGAAGATATGGTTATAAGGAGAAACTGAAATTGAAGTACAATAGCTTGAGTAATTTCGTTCCATTCCTCTAATATGAACATGCAATTGGAAATTCTTAACTTAGTGACTGAGAAATTCATATCAAATTCAACATCACAAAGCAAATTAAGATTAAATGAATGACTTGTACAGTCTCTCATAACTGAAAAAAGTGAGAGAAAAACGAAAGAGATACTGCAAACTCGAACAGAAAAAGAAAATTGTATCAAATATGTTGAAACTCGTTCAATGAATTGAGTTTTGAAACCGATGTTAGATTACATAGAAGTGTGAATCGGTAAGTAGAAGAGAGTGAAATGGAGAAAGCGATCTATTGAAAATCGAAGTGAACAGATAAAGAAGGAAAAAGGAAGCAGTTGAGAGTGATTCAACCGGTAAGCAGGTGAAAAGGAAAAAGAGAAGCAGTTGGGGTTAGCGAAGCAGTTGAAGGGGGTAATGGAAGAGGGATAGTTGAAAAGATGAAATAGAAACTATAGGAACTATTCTGTTGGTTTGAAATCGAGAAGTATTTAATTAAATTAAAATCTCAAAAATTCTAAGAATCTATTAAAATGACATGTTTGCCGAACATGGTAGTTCTTTTAGTATATTAATAGATTGTGCTATGTTCAAAGAACTATTGATTCGAGTTTATTTTGTTTATACGAATTTACACTCAAATTAGTTGTATATGCGGATACGGGTTATTTGTATGATCCACATAAAGTTCGATCTCAAATAAGTTATTCTTCACATATGGAGGGACAACCATATCTTGGCACTTAATGAAGTAAACTATCAGTGCACTCTTCAAATCGTGCATAATTAATAGGTATTTATGAAGCTAGTCGAAAGTGTGGTTGGCTAAGGTCATTAATCAAGCATATACAAGAGACATGTGGTATATCATCAGATAAAGAAAATCCAACAACAATAAATGAAGATCATGTTGCTTGCATTGCTCAATTGAAGAAAGGCTATATTAAAGGAGACAAAATAAAACATATTTCACCAAAATTTTCCTTTACTCACAATCTTGAAAAGAATGGAGAAATCATTATTCAAAAAATTCATTCAAGTGACAATTTGGCATATTTGCTCACTAAAGCATTACCTTCTACAACCTTCAAAAAGTTGGTTTACGGTATTGGAATGCGTCGTCTCAAAGATCTTCAGTAATGTTGCGAATAGAGAGTGAACACTTTACTCTTTTTCTCTTAACCAAAAGTTTTGTCCCATTAGGTTTTCCTTGGTAAGGTTTTTAACAAGGCAGTATTATTGATATCTGCGATAGCCTCAATAATTTGAGGTTATACAATTACCTTTTAGCCCCTCAATTTTTCCCATAAATAGATGTTAGTTTTGCTGGAACCTATCCCGGCTTGAAAACAAAAAAAAAAGTTTGTGGAATTAATGTTATCAAGCTAAGGTTCATGCACAAAACAACAAAGTTAGGTTATGGATCTACCGAAACAAAGAGGAGAGAATGGATTCGTCACCCAAGCCATCCTTGCAAAATGGATTTGATTTGACAAGAGCTTCATGTGTAGCTCCTTTACCGCCACACACGTGGAGTCTCATAGGCGAAATCCGAGTGCTAGCTCTCCCGACCAAAACCCTCCTTAAAGCCAAAACCCTTTTGCTCAAGTCCAGGGGGGAAGATGAGAAGTGGTGGCTAGGCCTTAACCATTGGGGATTAGGGTTCCATCCTTATCCTTTCTATATATGAAACATAAAGGTAAGATCTCCAAACTACCCCTCCTTGTAAAATATCCACCATACTTTACATAATAATGATTAAACCAAAATTACCATATGGTAACTTTGAAAAACCATTATAACTAATTCTCATCATGGATTATTAGATTTTATTTGGGACTTAACAACTAATCCTATAAAATAAAATAATCCAATAACAATAATTAATATGTATCCAATACATATTAAATGGTCTGATACAAAAACCGCCTAAACTCTTTAGCATGCAATCCTGTAGGTCCATTTGTATATTGGCCCTAGGCCAGAAATGACATTCAGCCCACAAGTTACAAGTGGACTCTAGCAAGCAGTTACAATCCCAATTAGGATGGAGATGTCAAATAAAAACGACATACACTTGAAGTATTCTTATACGATCCCTTGCACATATGATATCGGTGTCCTACACAAGGCATGGCATTGTCATCCTTTTCGGTGCTAGGACATTTACTTGACTTCTAAGTAGATTGATAAGATCAAATAAATGATTTTCCAATAATCATTTTATTTGGGACGGTCGTACGCTACTTAGTTTCACTCGTCAAGAGGCCGGTGATATCATCTCTTCAGTGAAGCGATAGGCAATTCCTTCACATTACTCCCAATTCTAGGATGGTTCTTGATATACCTGACGTACCCATACTTGGCACCTAGTTATGGGCCCGTTAGGCGCACATCAAAGCATACAAGGTCATAGCTGGAAGTGTAGTAATATCAAGTCTAAGGATCCAATATAAGTAATACGTGAGAAAAACTTATGACCATAGACCATGTAGTGTTCTCACAAGCGGATCGATCCAGTACACTGTTCACTAACATGTACCTATGTCCTTAATAGACTTCTAAATCCTATGACTGGTAAGACACCACCCATCCCATAAGGAATATACTAGTCTTTAGTTATATTCATTTCCATGATTATAACGGACTAGGGATAGCTTTAAAACTGTGTTTCTAAAGCTCATGGTCTTACTCGTTCAGTAGACGCTACTAACAAACATGAGAGAACACTAGTTTATGGATTCTCAATATTTATTAATTGCACAAGTAATTCAATAAATACTATTATGCCTTCTTTTAATACTTAGAAAATGTATATATAAATATACAAGATACCTAGTATAATATCTAAGTACTAGGGCAGATACCAACAATCTCCCACTTGCAATAGTCGCTACTATGCCGGGGTCTAGTCCTTATAGATCTCAACATGACCCTCTCACTATGGCCTCACCAATCATTTTGGTCAAGGGATCAACAATGTTATCCTTGGAAGCAACCTTGCTAAAATTCTCATTTCTTTGCTGAACATAGTCACGGATGAGATGAAATCTACTGAGTAGGTTTATGGATTACAAGTGTAACCATGGTGCCTTAGCTTATGCGTCGGCTATGTTGATTTTACAGAAGAAGTCAATTGGGTCTAGGAGAGAGTTACCAACTGCTAACTCAATGACTACTTCCTAATCCAGATGATTTACTATGCATTTGCTATGTAGTAAAATACTCAGTTTCTGTTGTAAAACGACAACGCAATTCTGTCTAAAGCTTGCTCGCTTGCAACACTTATATTAATTTTAAACACATATTCTCATTGCGATCAATAGTCATCAATATATGTGTGACATCATATCTAGTACATAGCCTAACATACATGTTAAAATCGATAACTGACACATATGGAATTCTACTCATGTATACCCTCTATTCCCTTGTAGAGGCATAGTCCTTCTTACTTAAAGTAAGACCATGATGAAATGGCAAGAAACCTTTCTTCACATTTTTCATGTTGAACCTTTCAATGACTTTATCTATGTACCCTCCTAACTTAAGCCTAGAAGCTGAAGTGATCTATCCTTATAGATCTTTATACCCAGTATAGTCTCCGCTTCACCTAAGTCCTTCACTGGAAACATTTTCCCAACCACTCCTTAACACTTAAGAGTGTTGGAACGTCATTTCCAATGAGTAGGATGTCATCTACATATAAGAGTAGAAATACAATTGTGCTCCCACTAGCCTTCTTATACACACAAGGCTCATCTTCATTCTTGGTGAAGTTAAACACCTTTATTGCTTCATCAAAATGAAGATTCCAACTTTGGGATACTTGCTTAAGACCATAAATGGATCTTTGCAACTTGCACACCCGATCAGGATACTTAGGATTGACAAAACCCTCCAGTTGAGCCATGTAAACATCCTCAAGGAGCTTTCCATTTAGGAAAGCGGTCTTGACATCCATCTGCCATATGTCATAGTTATACCATGTAGCAATGGTGAGTAGTATCCTAAGGGACTCGAGCATTTCAACTAGAGAGAAGGTTACATCATAGGCTATTCCATGGACTTGTCTAAAACCCTTTGCTACCAATCGCCCATTGAAGGAATTTTTGGCCTTCAACTTGAAGCACCACTTGCAACCAATGACCTTAGCAATCGGAGGTGGATCAAACAAATTCCAAACTTGGTTATCGTACATTAATTGGATGTCAGCTTGCATGGCTCCAAGCCATTTAGATGATTTAGGGCTTGCCATGGCCTCCTAGTAGGTGGTGGACTCTTCCTGATCATATGTCAGAAGAGTGTTATCATCAGTCATGAGAAATCCATATCTCTCTGGCTGGTGACGAACCCTACCAGACCTTCTTGGGTTTTATGTGATTGGCACAGATTCCTCAACCCTTTGAGAATCTTGCTTAATCTCCAAACTATCTTATTCAGGAGCTTATGGTTGTTGAATTTCACTAAGTTCAAATCTACTCCCACTATCTTTCTTGGAGATAACACCTTTTCAAGAAAAACAGCTTTCCGAGACATAAACACTTTGTTCTTATCACGATTGCATAAATAATACCATGTTGTTTTCTTATGGTATCTCACAAATAAGCACTTGTTAGTCTTTGGAAGATAGCTTGTCCACGCTCAACTTCTTGACCTGATAAATACATCCCCAAATCCACAAGAAAGATATATTGGGCACCTTGCCCATCCATATCTCATATGGTTTCTTTTCAACTCCTTTAGTTGGAGTACGGTTTAGCAAGAACATAGCTGTTTCTAGGGTGTAACCTTAGAATGATACTGGAAGAGCTGAATGATTCATCATAGACCTAACCATGTCGAAAAGGGTCCGGTTCCTCCTCTCAGACACTCCATTCCATTGGGGTATCCTGGATGGAGTGAGCTGTGAGACTATCCCACACTCTCAAAGAAATGAGTCAAACTCTAGGCTAAGGTATTCGCCACCCCAATCTGATTAAATAGCCTTAATACTTATACCTAATTGGTTTTATACTTCATTCCTAAACTCTCTAAACTTTTTAAGAGTTTTAGATTTGTGCTTCATTAGGTAGACATAGCCAAACCTGCTGAAGTCATCTGTAAAAGTCACAAAATATTGAAAACCACCTCTTAGACTATTGTTCATAGGTCTACATACGTTTGAGTGTATTAGGTCCAATAAGCCCAAATACCTTTGGTATTAATGTTATAGATGGGTTTAATATCACTTAGGTCTAGGATCTAAAGACCATTTTTTAATAGCCCCCAACCATAAAGAATGTCTTCATGACGGATGTTAATAGTATTATTTGAAATAATAAAATTAAATCCATCATAATCCAATATAGGAACTGAAAAGATGTTCCTGCTCATAGTAGGTACATAATAACAATTTTTGGGAACAAAGACTAATCTCGTCGGCATCCTTAAGTGGAATTCCCCAACCTCAATGTCCCCAACCTTTGCACCATTTCTAGCTCGGAGGTCCACTTCACCAGCTGCTAGCGATCTTCTATTTCTTAGTCCTTCCACATTGCAACAAATGTGAGTATCACATCTGATATCCAATACCCATAATGTCGAAATAGAAAGATTCAATTCTATAACATGGACACCTTCATTGGAAGTAATACACTTACTCTTCCTTAGCTTATCCATGTGGAGAGGACCTGATGTCTTCCTGTTAGTGTATGCCCGAGTCCCTATATTATGTAATCGGATGATTTGTTAAAATAAAAGGCATAATCTTATTTATTATATTTCTTATGCAATTTAACAAACAAAGATAATCCATTAACTGCTGTTTTACTCATATATGTTGGTAACGTTCTTTGGGCAGTAAGGCCATGAGTAGGGAAAGAACACCAGTTATAAAGCTATCCTAGTTTGTTAAAGTTATGGGAATGATTTTAACTAAAGACTAGCATATGTCTTGATTGTTTGGTGGTGTCTTACCGATCATTGGACATGGAAAGTCAATAAAAAACATGGGTACATGTTCGGTCACATGGCACTGTATCGATCCGCTATGAGACCACCACATGGTTCTTATGTCATAGGTGCTTCTCTAGTAGTACTTATATAGGATCCTTTGACATAATATCGCTACAGAACTAGGTGCTAGCTCACATACTTTGACATATGCCTAACGAGCCTTTAACAGGGTGCCAAGTATCGGTATGGTTGGGTATGCTAATGATCATGCTAAGGATGTGAGTGATGTGATGGGACTTGCCTCTCTCTTAATTGAGAGTAGATATCACTGGCCACTTGATGAGTGAGATTAAGAAGAGCATGGCCATGTCTAAGTAAGGTAATCACTAAGTGATTAGTTGCTTGTATTTTTCAATCTACTCAGAATCAAGGAATGTCCATGCAGCTAAAAAGGGTGACATTGCCATGCCTCTTACAGGACACTGATATCACTGGCATAAGATATATAAGTTAACTCCGAGGTTTACATCATCGATAGGCTCCATGTTTCTATCTTATTTGGGTAGATGTAACAGTTTGTTAGAACCCGCTTGCAGTTTGTGGGCCTTAAGGTATTGGGCCCACTACCAAAATAAGATAGGCCTACAAGATCGTACGCATAGGATGTTTGAATGAGTTTGTCAAGGACCATATGACATGTATTGGATACATATCCTATATCTTGGAAATTATGGATTTATGAGTTTTATGGTAAAGACTCGATTATATAAATCTTAGAAGAGATTTATTTTATTTGTATTGTTAATTTATTACTAGGTGATAAATTAATTAATAAAATAAAATTCTTATCAAATATTAAATTAGGTTATTTAATTCTTGATTATGATTAATAAATATATGAGATGTTTATTTTAAGGTGAGGATTAAAATTGAGGTAGATTTATTTTAAGTTAATTTAATTTTCAACTATTAGATTCTTCTAGGGTGGAAAATCTAATAAAGGAAATTATAATTAATTAAAATAAGCCCACCCTAAATTCTAATTAAAAGTCTATGTCTCTCCATCTATTTTTCTTCTTTGCTTTTAACATGAAAGAGAGAAAAATTCTCTCTGTGGATTTCAGCCAAGGCAGTGAAAAGAGGAGGAAAAATTTTGGGTCTGGTGCTAGCACGCCAACTGATTCTAGAGGCATCCATACGTGTGAACATGGAGGTTCTTTATGCATAAGTAAGAACTAAAAGTCAATCTTAATCAGAGACGGCATAAGTATGTGTTTATCTTACTTTCTGGTTGAGTTTGTTCTTATTTTTCTTCTTTAATTTGACTAGTCATTCTTGTTATCAGATTTGAGTGTAAATTAGAATCACTTCCGCTGCGATTAAATTTTTTATTTACACCAGGAGAATCCCAACACTTCCAATACCAAGGCAAGTTGCAATGGAAGCGGATCTCCTCTCCTTGGGCCTTGGCCTTAGGCTTAGCAGTAGGTTTGGGTTGCTTTGCTTTAGGCACAAAACGCTTTTTTCCTTTAAGAGCAACCTTAGCCTTTTGCTTGCCCTTGCCAATGGGGACTTTCCCTTTGTTTATCAAGAGCACCGGATTTGTCTTCTTGACTGACTGTTCAGCAGTATCAAGCATCCCATGTAACTCCAAAACAATCATACTCATCCCTTCGATGTTGTAATGAAGGATGAATTGGTCATAAGACTTTGGTAGAGATGACAAAACAATGTCAATAACCAAGTCCTGTGGAATGGGAGTCTCGAGCCTAGAGAGCATATCAATATACCCCTTCATCTTTCGCTCGTGAGCACTAACAGATGAGCCTAGTGTCATCTTACAGGTGTACAAAGCCTTAGCTGTCAAGAACCTTGACGGGCTTGTACCTGGAACATTTCCTTGAGATTCTCCATAATAGCATACACCTCCATATCCATGAACTACTGTTGCAGCTCAAAGGTCATGGTGGCTAGCATCAAACAGGTGACATCTTGAAAGTCCTTCTTGTGGTCCTCAAACTGAGCCACAAAATCCTTAGATGCATTCCTTGGTAATGCTCCAGGTAAGGCCTTATCTCGGACATACTCCTTGACTTCATGTCACAGGACAATTTGAAGATTCCTTAACCAGTCCATGGAGTTAGGTTGAGATAACTTGTCCTTCTCTAGGACAAATCACAGTGAGAATGTGTTTCTTTCGCTTGCCATATATAGAAAAGTTGGTTGCAATTAATAAAAGGTCTTTTGATTTTTCCACTTAATGAATAAAATTCCAATTTTACTTGTTCATGTTGGTTATGCTCTTTAAGTGGACCAAAATCCATGTTTCACCATGACTTAGTCAACTTGAGATTGTACACCTAAGCCTTGGTTATTTAGGTAGGATATCATCCAATCCACATCCTATGTGACTCTTGGTTTGGTGGGATTATTGGCACTTTCCCACCTATGCCTAGGTTCTAGATATTCCTCTCCCATGTTAAGTCAAACCACCAATCGAGTGTTAAAGTGTAACTTTTCCCTTTAACCCTAGTGTGAGTGGATGACGTTTTTGACGGAACGTGAGACTCCCTTTCGGAAGGGGCGCCTTGATCTTTGGCGGACCCCTCCATCACGTGGGATTTTTATAAATGGAAAATGGGTTTGGAAAATAAATGTGGAGTTAATGCATAAAAGAACCAATACCTACGTTCGCTACCCGGCTCAGCTCAACCGGGAAATTTATAATGTAGCTGAATCGGATGAACGGCCGCTACACTATCCAGAGATTTGGGTCCGGACAAGTCCCTTATTTCGTGTCTAATAAATATTGGTCAATGTTCTCAAATGGTATCTCAAATTCTAAATTCAATTTTATTGAAATAAGTAGACATACAGCGCGCATACAGGTTAAGTAAAATAGTAAACAATTAAATTATTACAACCCGATCGAATAAAAAATAAAAGCTCTCGACCTCACTTTTACAAGCGCCTAGAATACACGATTTATCTAGAAAAATACAATCGCCTAGGATACATGAGTAACACTATAAAATACATATAAAATAAAAATAAAAAGCTGCAAAACAGAGGGTTAGCACAATATCTATAGCACACCATAAATAGGACTCAAATAGACAGAATGGGAAGTCAAAAATTTGGGGCATGCATTTAGGGGGGTAACCGGGTTGGCTCGGCTAGCCGGCATGGTTAGACCTGGAAAACATTTTGAAACGTCCTTGTATTTTTGGCTTTGTGGGAAATCGTTTTGAAAACAATTTTTCCGGTTTACATGCATTTTTTTTTACATATGAGGTGGGTCGGTTTTCAGGAGAACCGGGTCTCCGTCGTGGCATTGTTCTAAATGCAATTTTACTGGAATTGAATCTAGGGTCATGAATGCACACAACAAAATTCATTTTTGGTGATTTTTGGGGTTTTCTGAATTTTTATGGATTTTTGGAAATTTTTAGACATTAAAATGGAAATTCTAATTCTGGAATTACGTTACAATCATACGACTGTAAATTATAGTCGTGCGACTGTAAGCAACCCAGGATCAGGATTTTGCCCAAACTTTATTTGAAATAAACTGGAAAGAAAATGCTGAAAATTAAGAGCACTCGTACGACTGTAACTACAGTCGTACGACTATTCATCAAACTCAAGAACAGTCGCACGATTGTTCTTGATTTCCAGAAACGGAAAACACAGAAAATGGATAGAAATGGTTCAAAACCACACCAATCACCCTGAAAGCTTGGAAAAGAGAAGGGAAAAGGAGTGTCTACCTATTTGGTGTGCGTCCACCGTAGGAATGACCCTTGGCGTCGCTCCAATCCACTAAAATCTGCACTTTTTTCCTTGAGTTAGGGTAAGGGATTTTGGGTCCAAAGATCTCCAAATGTTGAGGGATCCTTGGAGATGAGTTCTTTCCTTCTCCCTCTGATTTTCTCTTCTACTCTCCCTTTTCTCTCTTTTTCTTTTCCTCCTTTCCTTTTTTTCTTTTCGTCTGTCTTCTCCTTTTTTTTAGGCCCCCCTCTTTTCCCCTTTTTCTCTGCTTTTAGGGTATGGGTTCGCTTACCTGCCACGATCTACAGTCATACTACTGTAGTTTAATTACAGTAGTATGATTGTAGTTAAAGTCATACGACTATACTTTACTTTTTTTTTAGGAAGTAAAATTTCGGCGCTTACACCTAGTCTCATAAAGATAGCCCAAATGCACCCGTCTTTGGCACAACGCACATTTAGATGATAGACACATTGATGAGGTTCAATTGTGGAAGGCACTGTTAAGGGACTTAATATTTGATCGAATCAATTTAGTTTAAACAACTTTACATGCAAACGTTAGTGATCTGGAGAACATATACAACATGTATAAATGATATATGTAAATGTGACAGATTATGGCCCTATGATACAACCTTTTAGAACAGCTAGAATCTTATACTAGCCACATCCTCCAACAGGCCAGGCACGGGCATTATCTCGAGGCTTTCACAACTTCTGGGCTTGGACTTGTAAATCACAAAAGAATTTGGCCTAATACAATTTTTCTAAATATTCTAAATAAAAGAAAAATTACGGTAAATATAATGGCACATAGGCCATAATAACCAAAAATCGAATTTACAATCCATCTTTAGAAGAGCCCATGAAATACATAGCTAATCAAATTACAACGTACATCACATGATCCAATCAAATCATATTTATTGGAATTAAACATGCATGATTATGTTAACTAATTTTATTTGCTATAGCCGTTATGGAAATTGCCAATTTTAAGATTCTGGGTCGAAGCCTTATGACAGGCTTGGGCCCAAGGCCTACTGACCAATCCCTATTTTCTCCCACTAGAATGGGGCAACCAAGAAACTTAAGTCAGCCATTTAGAGATTCATGCTAGAAACTCTAAAATCAATTTCCTTTACCAATTTCAATTTTAACATATCCGATATGATAAAATCTAAACCAAGAAACCATGTGCATCCAATGCCATAATTAAACATGCAATTTTAAAATTGACTTTAAACTTCACCATCCTGGGCCACGTAGAAAACCCATAAAACCAGAAAACAGGCCCCAGAAAAGAAATACCCGAAATCTGGCCGCAGATCAATAGTCGCGCAATTGTACAAAACAGAAAATGTAAAACTGTGCGGCTAAAGACAACAATCGTATGGTTGTCGGTAAAAGCCGTACAGTTCTTGGCAGCCTCAGCACTAGCAACAAAAAAATTCTTCCAACCAAGACACTATGGCTCACTGCACTACAACCGTGTGGCTGTATCGATGTTTGTGTTGGGAATGCCCTAGTCCTAAGGCATTGGTCCTTGTTTTGTATTGTACATTTTGGATCTTTTAAGAGACTGATGTATTGTACATTTGTGCTATAACATAAAGGCATTAATCTATTTATTATATATCTTTTGAATTATTATAAATAGACTATCTGATGGTCACATCTATATCCATGTTGGCAAGTGTAATGCACTTGGCATTGAGACCATGGATAGGGAAACGATATAACCATAAAGCCATCCATAGTCAGTTCCAGTCATGGGAATGAATGAAAACAAAGATTATCATAACCTTGATTATATAGCAGTGTCTTACCGGCTATAGAACATGGATTGCCAATCAAGCTTATGGGTACATGTAGTGGGACATGGTACTAGACAAATCCACTAAACAAGAAATTTATATGGTATAGTATCACAAGTGATTCTTATGGAGTACTTATATTAGATCCTTTGATTTGACCATATTATGGTCCTATATGTGAACTCACACACTTTGGTATACGCCTAAAGGGTCTATAATAGGGTGCCAAGTATAGGTACATTCGGGTGTGCCAGTGAACATGGCAAGGTCATGAATATGAAGAAGGGAATGTCACTCAGTAATATACTAAAAAGATATCACCGGCCACTTGATGAGTGCAACTGATAAGAGTGTTGCCGCACCCAAAGAAGTTGAAACTTGTTTGTGAGCATAAGCTCATTTGGGATCAAGTTAATGTCCAGACACAAAAGAGGGTGATGAAACCATGCCTTTGTGTCGGACATTGATATCAGTGACATAGGATATGTAAGTTAAACTATAGGGTTACAACTTCTGTTAGACTACTGTATCTATCTTAATTGGGGGCTTTAATGGCTTGCTAGAGCTCAACTACAATCTGTGGGCCAGGATGTTGGATGTGCCCTAGTCCCGAGGCATTGGTCCTTGTATTTGTATTGTACATTCATTGGAGTTATGTATTATACAATTTGTGTCATTAAATAAAGGCATTAATCTATTTATTATATATCTTGTGCTATGTTTTAAATAGAGTATCTAATGGACATATCCATATCCATGTTGACAAGTGTCATGCACTTGGCAGTAAGACCATGGATAGGGAAAATGATATGACCATAAAGTCATCCGTAGTCTGTTCCAGTCATGGAAATGAATGGAACTAGAGACTATCATTAGCCTAGTTGGATGGCAGTGTCTACTGGCCATTGGACATGGAATGTCAACCAAGTTAAGGGGTACATGCAAAAGGGGCATGGTACTAGATAAATCCGCTAAACGAGAAATTCACATGGTATAGTATCACAAGTGATTCTCCTGTAGTACTTTTATGGATCCTTTGACCTGACCATGTGATGGTGCTACATGTTAAGTGGCATACTTTGGTGTATGCCTAAAGGGCTTATAACAGGGTGCCAAGTATGGGTACGTTTGGGTATGTCAGTGAACATGGCAATGCTATGGATATGCAGAAGGGAATGTCACTCAGTAGTCCACTGAGAAGATATCATTGGCCTCTTGTTGAATGCAACTAATAAGAGTGTGGCTACACCCAAACAAGTTGGAACTTATTAGTGAGCATTAGTTCATTTGGGATCAAGTAATGTCCGGACATAAAAAAGGGTGATCAATCCATGTGTTGGACACCGATATTAATGACATGGGATATACGAGTTTAAACTACATGGTTACGATTACAGTTGGGCTACTATCTCCATCTTAATTAGGGGCTGCAGTGGCTTGCTAGAGCCTGCCTGCAGTCTATGGGCCATAACGTCTGAGCTCGAACTAAAAGATCAACCGTATACTTGGAGTATACAGAGAGGATACCATTAATTATATTATATAGATTAATTGGATTGATGAAAATAATATAATTAATTTTGTATTGGCCTTAATATAATTAATTCAATGAATTAATTTATGATATTATTTCCTAAGTGGAAATAATTTTACATGTATAGGTTTACATGTGTTTAATTTTATGGAAGTCTAATTCTAATTCCTCGGTTAAATTAATTAGTCGAATTAATTTTAATTTAAATGTATGTAATATATTATATGATATAATATATAAACATACGGGTTGAATTAAAATTACATTTGAAATTAAATTGGACCAAAGGAATTAATACGGACTTAGGCTTAAAAGGGAGAAAACCCACGTAAAATTAAAATGCAATTGGGCCAAATCTTAGCTTGCAATTTTCGGCCATAAAGGGTAAAAACCTTAGGGAGGAATTCGGCCAAGACTAAATGCAGAGGCAGAAAATTTCAGCAACAATTTTCTTCTCTTCCGTCGATCGAATCACTAGCACGGGGTTCGGGTTCGATTTCGATAGCTGTTCGTGTACAGGAACATGAAGGAAGTCGGTTTCAATTTCTGCAGCCATCTTTAGAAGAGATATCTCGGGTGAGAAACTATTTCACTTCTATTTTATTTTGTTTGTTTTGATTTGCACTTCAATTGCTCTTGGGCATGGATTTGAGGAAATCAATGCCTTCTTCCGCTTTATTGGTTGATTTCCGGTGAAAAGTCCCACCAGTGGTATCAGAGCTGGCTTTTGATTTGTGGAAATTTTTAACTTGGTTGAATCACTTGTTTTAAAATTGGTGATTTTGTGGTTGGGATTCTTTGGATTAGGGTTTTGTGATTTTCCCCTTGGATTTTGCAATTGGAAAATTAATATGCATATAGGTTATGTTGGATTTAATTTTCTATTGTTTATTGAATCTTACTTATTTAATTTCATTGCTTTTTTTTATTTTAATTTTGAAAATCACGGGCTGTTTTAGCAAATATGGGGCTGCCGGCGGTGCCGTAGCAGCGAAAACAAGAGCAGCAGCTGTTACAGCTAAGTCCAGCAGCTGCAGCGGCAGGGCCGCTGCTTGGCGGCAGCTATGAGCACGGGTTTTCCAGACCTCTGCGATGAGAACCCTTTATTACTTCTGTTAAGCAGTCAGACTTGGAATTGAGCAGAAAGTCACATGGAATACCTCAAACGCTTCGAAAACCGAGTCACCCGCGATCCGAAATCCGGTGAAAGGTCCCTCAAGTGATTACAGGGTTTAGAGGTGAGCGTAGGAATTAGGGGAGTCTGCCCTGGCTCTATCTAGAGTCATACGGCTATAAAGACTAGAGTCACATGGCTCCAATACTTAGAGCCGCGCGGCTCTAGTAGGTTGATAAGTTGCTCGACAAAAGTAGGGCAACTTACTGAAACAGGGGCGGATTTGATTTCTGCAAGCCGAAATCCCAAATCAATAGGATGCACAATTAATGTTTGAAATGATTAAAATGAAAAGGAAATATAAAAAGGAAAAGAAAAAAAATCAAAGGAGAAGGATTTTTGGCAAAAAGTTTTCGGCCAAGAAAAGTTACAAAGAAGAAAAAGAAAGAGACGAAAAAGAAGAAGGACAAGAGAGGTAGAGAAAATTCCAAAAACTGAGCCTAAACACACACCTAAATCATCCAATAATGACTCTAGACTATTGTTTACTCATCCAGACAGATTTTCGAATGCGGTTCGGATTAGTTCGGGATTCATTTTCAAGATTTTAGAAAGTTTATGGATTCGAAGCACATTCTCACTTTTTAATCCATTTATGATTATCCAATAAACTAGAACAACATCAAGGTAAACTCGGAGAGGCCTTAAACTTGTCTTCATTGCGTTTCTTATGCATTTTTCCTTTATTTTATCAATTTTCAGAAAACCGGCTACCCGAACAGAGCTGTACGACTGTGTTTCCTTAGAACAGAGCCGCACGGCTATGTTCTCCTGGAACAGAGCCGCACGGCTTTAACCCTAGAGCCGCACGGCTATGTTCCTTAAGGGCAAAAACCCAAAAATGCCCAGATCGGCTGAAAATAGTCCGTTTTCCATTTTATTCATTCTGTTGAGATATTTTTTGGCCCAAATACATCCTTGCACTGTTAAACTGTGGTTTTCGGATTTCTATACATATGGGTGTCGGGTTTTCGGTTTTTCCTGGATTTTATTTTCTAGATTTCGGGGATGTTCGATCCGAATCTGATCCGCCATCCAGCATTATCGGACCCTACAAAAATCTTTAGGAAATATCGAAAACGAGCAAAATAGGGATTTTTGAAAAAAAAGGAGCAAACCGATTTTTTGGTTCTGGGTGTTATAGCCACATGGCTATAGTTCCTGGAAGAGAACAAAATCGCGGGAAGACCCGTATGGATGTCGTCGCACGATGCTGTCTTCAGAATCAAATAATTTCTGGTGTGTTTATCGCTTTCAGACCCTAGATGGTTGTGGAAATTGGGAAAACCCGTACAAACTGAACCCTGAGTTCCGGGATAACAGACCCGCTGAAATACAAAAATTCATGTGAAATTAAGCCAAATGGTTTTCTAAAATTGTTGTCCAGGACAAAAACCTATAGGGCGTTTCAAAACCATTTTCCAGGTCTAGCTGGGCCAACTGGTCGAGTTGACCAAGTTATCCCTTAAATGCATGCCCCCGTTCTTAAAAATCCCAATTTTGTCTTGTGTGAGTCCTATATGCGTTTATGTGATAATTGTGCTAACCATCTGTTTTGCAGCATTTATTTTCCCTTTTTTTTAATTATTTGTGATGTAATTAATAGATTAATTCGTGTATTTTAGGCGGTTGTAAATTTTTAGATACCCTTGTATTCTATGCACTTGTAATGTGAGGACGAGAGTTTTTATTTTTTTATTCGATTTGGTTTTATAAGCGGCCTCTATTATTTTGTATAATTTGTGTGTATGATTTACTTTTCTACAATTTATTTCTGTCATCTGTATGAGCATCGGATGATAATTAAACAAATCGGGTAGAGAAATATAATAATTTAAATAAATACGGTAATATAAATTATAAAATGAATACAAGCTCAAGGTTGAATAGGTAAGTTGCCCGAACCAAAATCTCTGGATTAGGTATGACAGTTTACACTCGGTAGAGAGCTATACCAGAATTTCCAGGATGAACTGATCTGGGTGGCAACTCTATCACTGATCTTGACATTTAGGTTTCGAGGTCTTTAAGTAATAAAACGGGAAAATTTTTCTACAAAAGGAATTTCTAAAACAAAATCAATTGTTTTCCCTAAAGCAAGATAATCAAAACCTTGTTTTCATAAATCCAAACATTTCTACTTCTCGTTTTTCCCCGGTTCGCTTCACCGGTCTGTGGGCGGACGACCTTTTTCGAGTATGGAAAAATCGAGACACGGCAAACGGGTTTTGTTTATCTTGGCAAAATCATGGATTTGGAAATCCCTTTTGTAGAAAACATTTTCCCATTTTAACTTAAAGACCTCGAAACTTAAATTCCAAGATCAGTTATAGAGTGCCACCCGGATCAGCTCATCTAGGAAATTCCGGTACAGCTCCCTACCAAAGGTAGACTACTGTACCTAATCCAGAGATTTAGGGTTCTGGCAAGTTACTTACTCAACCTCAAGCTTGCTTTCACTTTACAATTTATATTACCATATTTAATTCGCTTTATTATCTTTCTCTATCCCAATTTGTGTTTATTTATCGACCCATGCTCAGGCAAATGACAAAAATAAAATTACAGAAAAACAAACAATGCATCCAGATTATACAAAAAATATAGAGGCCGCTTATACATTCAAATTGAATAAAAAAGAAAAAAAACTCTCGTCCTCACTTTATAAATGCCTAGAATACATGAATATCTAGAAAATTATAGCCGCTTAGAATACACAGAATAATATATTAATTACAGTAAAAATGATAGAAACAAAAATAAATACTGCAAGATAAATTGGTTAGCACAATTTATGGTACAACACAGATAGGACTCAAATCAGGATAGAATTGGGATTTCAGGAACGGGGGGCATGCATTTAGGGGGGTAACTGGGTTGACCCGATCGGTCGGATCGGTTAGACATGGAAAATGGTTTTGAAACGCCTTGTAAATTTTTGTGCTGGAAAAAAATTTTTAGAAAATTATTTGGCTCAATTTCATGCAAATTTTCCTTTTCAGCGGGTCTGTTATCCCAAAACTCGGGGCTCCGTTTATGTGGGTTTTCTAAACTCAACATCCATCCAGGGTCCAGAAAGCACTAAACACGCCAAAAATAATTTAAATTCGAAAACAACACCGCGCGGTGACGTTCTTGCAGGTCATTTCGTGGCTCTGTTTTATTCCGAAAATTACAACCTTGCGGCTGTGATTCCCAGAACCTGAAAAGTGGTTTTCTCGTTTTTTGAAAATGCCATTTTGCTCGTTTTCGATATTTTTTGGGGATTTTCTAGGGTTTGGTGGTCCACTAATGCTGGACCACGGATCCGATTCGGATCAAAACCAAAAACCCTAACAAGTACCTACAAAAATCGGAAACCCAAATTTTACGACATGCAGATGAATCTAGGCCGAAATTGATCACAACAGAATGCATAAAATGGAAAATGGACTATTTTCGGTTGATCCGGGCAGTTCGGGAATCTACCCCTGTAGAACGGAGCCGTGCGGGTCTGGATACCAGAGCCGTCCGGCTATGTTCGAGAAAGTCCAATTTTTGAAATTTACAAAAATGAAGAAAACACAAAGAAAAATCAATGCACATAGGTTTAAGGCCTCTCGGAGTTTACCTTGGTGTTGTTTTGATGCTTTGAACGTCAAGAAACGAATTGAGAACTTGGAATTTGCCTTGGATACTCAACCGGCCGAAAACTGAAACGATCCGAAACAATCCGAAATCAATCCGAAATAATCCCGGATCAATGTGGAAAGGTTGTAGAATTTGTTACTGATGTTTGAAGATTGGTTTAAGATCTTAACTTTGGTCTCCTTGGTCACTCAAGCTCTTGGTTCCTCACCTTTCTTTTCCTGCTTTCTTTTTCTTTTTCTGTTTTTTGAAACTTGGTTTCTACCTAAGATTGAAAAAGTCATCCCCCTTTGATTTGATTTTCTTTCCTTTTATACTCTCCACTCATCATCATAACAAACATTAAATGAGCCACCTGACTTCCTGAAAATTTCGCCCAACTTTTCTTTCTGTCGAGCCAAGTTACTCTGCTTTGCAGAGCAACTTGGCTCACCCACTATAGCCGCACGGCTATAGCAAGAGTCGGGGCAAAATTCTTGAAAATCCAACGTTCACCCTAAACCCTAAAAAACCACTCAAAGGACCTTTTTGGGGGTTTCAGATCGCGGATAGCTTAGTTTTCAGGATGTTTGAGATACTCTGGGTGACATTCCGGTCATTTTCAATTCCGATTTGAGTCCATTTGCTTCGCACATAATACAGGAATTCTCATTATAGAGGTCGGGAAAACCCGGTGCTTACAGCGTCCCATGTCATTTGCTCACAGTGTCCCATGTCGTTTGCTCACAGTGGAGACTCTACTAGGGATATAAGTTTCTTAAAATGTTTTTTAAAAAGAACTTAAGGAACTGAGGCAACTACTAAAATATAACCTCTCTTGTAGTCATTTACTAATTTATAAATATCATATTTATTCATACCTTGCATATTGTGACATTTTCTTCTTCTCAACCCCTCAAATAGACTGATCAGCCCGGTTTACTCAAGAAGGTGACCTACCTCTTCTGCCAGGATTGGAGGTGCCCAAAGGGGTAAACCACTTATAGCACCACATGACCTTACATCATGTTCTACATTGAGGAATGTATATTCACTATGGGGACCTGTACGGCCCTTTTGACTTTGGGCCACATGTAATGGCTTAGAAATCTCCCCTAGGATTAACAAAACATAAAAAATTTGAAATTGAACAATTAAGTGTACGCCTTTGGTATCCCCTGCTGATGCCAAAGAGACCCAACACCTAGGAAGAATTGCATGACCAATCAAAAGGAGGAATAAGGTTGGAAGGGAGAGCATATTTTTACGTGTGTTAACATTTGTTTCATGATGATTTTCTTTTTACCTTTTCGCGTAACATCAAACACGCATAATCATGCACGTGCCATTCTTTTTAACCACATTTTCATGTAGCCATTTTTAACACATATACATATGTATGGCATTTGTGCTAACCACATCTTCGTGCATCCATGACATTTTATTTGTGTGCCATATACATGCATCTTGTGTGCCATAAATCATACATGACATCATCCCGTGTGTCATACATCTTAACAACATTTTTCTGCAGCCACTTGCATTTTGTGTGACATATACTTTGATGCCATTTCATTCCATTATGCCTAATAAAGGACATTCTGAGGATGCCTATAAAAATCATTTCATTTCATATCATATTTGGTATCCTAAAACTACCTGTAGTCCGCCTATGCACCGGTTCACATTTGGCCACTCTAATATACCATATCATTCACTAGAAGATCACAATGATCTTAGGTCTGTGTTGTGTAGCAATTCTTATGACAACATAACATAACATCATCTCCATTTCATGTCCATTCATCGTTGGCATCACGGTGATGCTGAAACCTTGCTTATGTGTCGCGATCCACATTGGATTTGTTTCATGACATTAATATCTCATTCAAGGTACTTCGCGAGTGCCGACTTGTTACTCACATAGGAGCATCTCATAACATTACCAAATTATACAAGGCATTACGCGAATACCGAACCTCAGTCAATGTCTCTACTTACACGTGACTTGTTGACAACATCACTTCATATTAGATGCCTAAAAGCATCAAAACTCTGTCCGCGGAACGACACCCATGTGACCACTTCATACCTTTTCATTTTGACCTACAAAGCATCAAACCTCTGTCCGTGTGTCGATACATGCACGACCATCTCATAACACCCATTAGGTGCCCTAAAGGCACCGAACCTCTATCCATGTGATGGTCCACATGCAACGATTCTTGCATTGTCTTTCGCATAGTTTTGGGCATTCTTGGAATAATAAAAACAAAGGAACCCACATTTATTACCATTTTCATTCATGAAACATCACTCGACCATGATCATCCCACGATCATACCATACATGCCACTTAATATGTTGCCTCTAGGGTCATGACATCCATCCTCGATGCTAACTCTGTGATGAATATGCAGTTTGGAGTCAAACTTCAAAGCGACTGGTATGAGTCAGATCAGGGTCTAGTCAGTCAGTCCAATCAGCTGAGACAAAATCAGTTACCATGGAGGGGGTTAGGGTTATTTCAGATTCAGATTCAGAGCAAAAGTTTGGGGGATAGTTGCCTTCCTTGCTAGTTGACAGCCAGTTTGTGTTGGAAGAAGCAAATAGAACAGAGATGGCTCAAGATGGATTTAGAGGTGGGATGCCTTTCGACATGAATGCATTCTTGACTACATTTTTGAAACCAGATCAGTTCAAAGCTACCATCAAGGAACATGTGCAAACTACAGTGACTGCAGCTGTGGGCCAGACTAGTCAGTAGAACCAAACCCAGTTGAAAACGAAGGAAATGTTGTTCAGGGGGCCCCTAATTCAGGAAGGAATATCCCTGGTAGCAGTAGTATCCCACAGCAGGAGGTTGATCATCAGTCCGAGGAAGATGAGGCTTTTGTAAGGCCAAGAAAGGCCTTAGTTGAGACTGCTGCAGAAAGGTTCCTCAAGGAAAAATTCTTTGATCTTAAGGCATTGTTGCCGAAACTAAAAGAAATAGTGCATTACCAGCCTGTTAAGTGTGCAGATCCAACTACTTTGCTAGCAGAAGGGAGAGAGCCGCTCCCAGTAGGGTTCCAAATGCCTTACTTGCCTCCTTACACTGGAGAAGGCCCACCTGAAGCTCATTTGGATAGCTATGTAAGGATTATGTCTAGTTTAGGAATCGAAAAAGTCCATTTTCTGAACTTGTTCTGAACAACTTTGTGAGGCACAACAGCTAAGTGGTTTTTAAAGACACCAATTCATACTCGCTCCACGTGGGAGGATCTGTCAGAGGCATTTGTAAAGCAATATACCTACAATACTCAGGTTGAAACTGCACTGGAACATCTGGAAAGAATCCATTAGAAGCCTAATGAATCCTTCTTTGCATATTACAAGAGGTGGATGGATGTGCAAGTACTAATAGACGGGGTTCCAAAACTGGAATCTCTTATTGTGAAGTTAGTCGACGGTAGCTTGTCGCCTTACAAGGAGAAAATGAAGCTGAAGAGGTTCCACTGTTGGAAATGCCCTAGTCTCGAGGCATTGGTCCTTGTGTTTGTATAATACATTTGTACGTTAATGTAAACGTTATGTATTATACAATTTGTGTCAAGGAAATAAAGGCATTAATCTATTTATTATATGTCTTGTGCTATACTTTAAATAGAGTATCCAATGGACATATCCTTATCCATGTTGTCAAGTGTGAGGCACTTGGCAGTAACACTATGGATAGAGAAAACGATATGGCCATAAAGTCACCCGTAGTCTGTTCCAATCATGGGAATGAATGGAACTAAAGACTATCATTAGCCTGGTTGTATGGCGGTGTCTTACCGGTCATAGAACATGGAATGTCAACCAGGTTAATGGGTACAAGCAAAAAGGGCATGGTACTGGATTGATCCTCTTAACGGGAATCTACATGGTATTGTATCACAAATGATTCTAAAGTAGTACTTGTATAAGTCCTTCGACCGGGCCATATGATGGTGTTGCATGTGAAGTGGCATACTTTGGTGTACGCCTAACGGGCCTGTAAAAGGGTGCCAAGTACGGGTACATTCGGGTGTGTCAGTGAGCATGGCAGCACTATGGATATGCAAAAGGTAATGTCACTCAGTGATTCACTGAGACGATATCATCGGCCTCTTGAAGAATGTAAGTGATGAGTGTGCGGCCGCACCCAAACAAGATTGGATCTTGTTTGTGAGCATCAGTTCATTTGGTATCAAGTAAAGGTCTAGACACAAAGAGGGTGATACTTCCATGCCTCTATGTTGGACACCGATATCAGCGACATGGGATTTACAAGTTCAAACTACTGGGTTACGTTTTCAGTTGGACTGCTTACTCCATCTTAATTGGGGGCTACAGTGGCTTGCTAGAGCCCGCCTATAGTCTGTGGGCCTTGGCCCACTGCCAACATAAAGACGGGGCCCATTGGATCGTACACATTGAACGTCTGGACTTTAACTAGTCGGATTAAGTGTGTACTTGGAGTATACACATTTGAAGAGAGAGATATATCTTAATTATATTACATGAATCAATTGAATTGATCAAAGTTATATAATTAATATTTATTTTTGCCATCTCTTAATTAATTCAATGAATTAATTTATGAAATTATTTCCTAGGTGGAAATATTATGACATGTATAGGTTTACATGTTTGTCATTTTATGTGTGTCTAATTTAATTTAATCCATTGATTAAATTAATAGGTCAAATGAATTTTAATGTATGTAATATATTATGGTATAATATATAAGCATACATGGTTTATTAAAGTTACATTTGAAATTAATTAATCAAAGGAATTAAATTGGGCTTGAGATGTAAAATGAATATTCCCATATAAATAGGAATTGTGTTGGCCGAAATTTTCATGCATTTGGGATAAGAATGTGAGTCATGTTATGGACAAAAATGATGACGACCAATTCTTATGAACCAATAAGAAAATGGTGAGTCATTGGTTTGACTTAAGAAGTGGCAAAGTTGGACTTTGCTCCATTTGATCTTTCCTTTACTTTTGGTAAGAAAGTGGAAAAGATGAAGACCATTTTCTCTTGGTATTGGCTGAATTATGTGCATAAAGAAGTGAGTCATTGTTTGACTTCGAAGAAGTAAAGTGAGACTTTGCTTCTTTATGCATAATGATGAGATTTTTGGTGAGTCATTTTGGATGAAGCAATTAAGGGGTAATGAGTCATTAGTTTGACAAGTGAAGTTGCAAAGTTGGACTTAGCAATTTATTTCATTCTCTCATCTTTTGGCCGACCACCATTTTGCATAAGATGGGAAAAATGGTTTTTATGCAAGGTGTGTGAAAACATTTTGCCCACTTTGGAGAGGTATTTCTTTTGGTAAGAAATTTGAGCCCAACTTGATCACTTGTTTTATTTCTTTTGGAAAGCAATATAGGACAACCATATTTGTCATCTTGGGCTGCCCCTCTCTCCCTCTCTTCTTGTCATCCGAGTCGCTAGCACGGGTTTCGGTCTGAGAGCCGTTCGTGTACGCATCGGTGGAGGAAATCTACACTTGATTTCTGCAGTCCGCATCCGTCTCTTAGAGAGACTTTGTGGTAAGTTTTTGAAACTCTTCTTATATGCTTTAAGTTTTTGATTTCCACATCTTAAGCTCCTGGGCCGGATTCGAGGAAATCGACGCGTATTTCCGCTTTTATCGGTCGGTTTCCCGTGACGAATCCCAACAGTGGTATCAGAGCGGGCTTTTGATCCGTGGAAATCTTTAACTTGGCGGATCCCGTGTTTTAAAATTGGAGATTTTGTGGACGGGATTCTTTTGGTTTGGGGTTGGTGTTGAATTTTGCAAATGGAAAATATTTGGTTTGCATATGGTGTATGCTAGGTTTTATTTTCTATTTGTGTTTTTCTTTATGGAAATTTATTTTTTTGCATATAGGTTTATGCTAGATTTATTTTTCCATTGCATGATTTTATTTCTTGGTGATTTAATTTCATGTTGCTACTTTTTTTTCGGAAAAATCACGGACCGTTTCGGGTTGAAACGGGGGCAGCAGCCGCTGCCTGCGGCGCTAGGCGCCATAGGCAGCAGCTGCTGCTGGCTGCTGCTGGGCAGCAGCTGCTGCACGCCAGCAGCTAGGCCGCCGCGGCTGCCCCGCGCTGCGGGCCGAGCCCGAATTTGGATTTTGCGGGATTTGTTTTGGGCCGGGCCGGGGTTTAAAATTTTACTTGGTTTTAAAATTTTGCGTGTTTAAATTTTGGTAATTTTTATGCGCGTGCTTTATGAATGGAATTTATTTTTCGTTCATGCGATATTATTTTAGAAATAAATACGGTTTATTGAAATTGGTTCGGGGTTTTCTTGGCACGATTACCCGGACGGCTAATTTTGGAATTCATGGTTTCCCTATTGGATTGGGAGCAATTTTGCCTGGGTTGGTGGCCCAAAGCCCGCACTGGTTTAGAACCATGATCGGCCAAAATTTGGCGATTTCAAAATAATGGCTATGGACAAATGAAATCGGATTAAATCATGCATTTAACATGCTTATAAACTACATGATGTATTGGTTTACATGTATGATTGAATATGTGGATGGATGTAAATGGGCCTAATTTATGTTGGGTTGTAATATTCTTTTTGGTTTTTACGACCTGCGTGTCGTTTTCCTTTTATGTAATTTTATTATATCTATGTATTCTGAAATTATGTAAGCAAGGAGCCGATTGGATTGGCGAGCCCAGAAGGAATAGGAGGCGGCCCACCTGATGCTGTTCTAGTATAGGTTTACTAGAATGATATTAGGATGTAAATTTTGGCCCGTTGCATTCCATTCTTTAATTTAATTATGCGGTATTTATTTGCATGTGCGAATGTATGTACAAACCCTTTTTCACCCGCTTTTGCATCTAAGCCGTTATTAATTGAATCTAATAACCAAAAGGTAATTACTAAGTCTCTTAAAAGTGCTTCCCTCATTCATAACCTACTCGAAGTGGGGATAGGCCAGTTGTAGACCAACCCTCGTTGGATGCACTGGAGTATCATCATTTTGTATTGGGTTGGAGCATTGGTTACTCTAACACTTGGATGGAGGTTTTGACTTAGCGTGGGTAGTAGGATGTTCCTGGCCCTAAGCACAGATGGGTAAGTGCCAACAGACCCATCAAACCGAGAGTCCCTAGGTTGGGATTGGACGGCGTTCCTACCTAAAAATTGGGATATAGTTGTTCCAGGCCCTCGTCTGGCTATATCTCGATATAATATGGATCTCGGCCCATGAGCCCAACAACTCGAGTTAATTAATAACACGATTCATTATTAATTATATATGGGAAGAACATGTTAAGTCCTTTATTAACGCTCGTAATTTTTCTGTGTAGAAATCAATGGCTACGAATGATACTTTATCACTGCGATCTTTCTTGGAATGGGACAAGCTATCTGGCCCTAACTTTTGGGACTGGTCTATGAACTTAAGGAAAGTTCTAAGACAAGAGTCTAAAGAGTATGTGCTCAAAAAGCCTGTACCGGCTGTGCCAAAGGGAAGTAATCCACCGGCTGCCCAGCTGGAGGAATAGGTGGCACATGTAAAAGATAACCGGGATGTGACATGCCTGATGTTGGCTAGTATGGTTCCTGAATTGGAAAAGCAGTTCCTGGATCATCAGGCCTTTGCTATGATGACAACTCTTAACGAGATGTTTTATGAGCAAGCTTATCAGGAAAGGTACCTGATCCACAAGGCATTCCGCAGCTGTAAGATGGGAGCCGGGACATCTGTGAGTGCACATGTGCTCAAGATGAAGGGCTATCTGGATAATTTAGCCCGTCTCGGAACGCCTATCTCACGGGGGCTGGCGGTTAGCACGATCCTGGCTTCTTTACCGGATTCTTATGATCAATTCATCCTAAACTTTTACAAGCAAGGGATGGACCGTACTGTTAGTGAGCTGCATTGGATGCTTCAGCTCGCTGAACTGTCGATCAAGAAGACTCCGCCAGTACTTGAGGTTAACAAGGGGAAACCTCCTTTTGCTAAAGGCAAGGCAAAGTCCAAGGCCAAGGCTAAGGAAGCCAAGGCTAAAAAGGCTAAAGCCCAGCCCAAGCCCCGTTCCAAGGATGTCTGCTTCGGGTGTAAGCAGGCTGGACATTGGAAAAGATCGTGTCCCAAGCTTTTGGGAGAGAAAAGAAAGACGCAGGGTGTGTCTTCATCAGGTATATATGTCATAGACATTAACCTCTGTTTCAACATCTTATATATTAGATACTAGATGTGGTTCTCACATTTGTTGTAATGTGCAGGGACTTAAGAACAGGAGATCACTGGGATCGGGGACAAGTGGACTTGCGGGTCGAAAATGGAGCAAGGGTTGCTGCCATAGAGATCAGCAGGACCAGCTTATGATGCCTAGTAGATTAGTTTTGTTACTGAAACTATGTTATTTTGTACCTGTTTTGTACAGGAATATTATTTCTGTTTCAGTTTTTGGATATTTCTGGATGTACATTTACTATTGGTAATAGTAAAAAGGGTTTATCTAGAAAAGAATTATTTTATGGAGTAGCTCTGTTAAATAATGTCTTTTATATCCTGGATCTAAATGAAACTAATCATGTCTATAATATACATACTTAAAGGGTTAAGCCTAACGAACTTAATCTGGTTTACCTTTGGCATTGTCATTTAGGCAATATAAACAAGAAGCGCATAGCTAGGCTTCACATAGCTTGAATCCTAGGATCATTTGACATGGAGTCACTTGATATATGCGAGTCTTGCTTATAAGGTAAAATGACTAAAGAACATTTTAGCAAGGAGGCTAAAAGGGTCGCTAGCTTATTGGACCTAATGCATTGAGATGTATATGGACCGACAAGCATAGCAACTAAGGGTGAACATCTATACTTTGTATCCTTCACAGACGATTTCATCACAAATGGCTATGCCTATGTAATGAAATATAAGTCTGAGACCCTTGATAGGTTCGAGGGATTGAGGAACGAAGTACAGAACCAACTAGGTAGAAATATCAAAGCCTTTCGGTTGGACCGAGGTGGTGAGCATATAAGCCTATAGTTTGACTCATTTTGAGAGAGCATGGAATAGTTCCACAGCTCATTCCTCCAGGAACACCACAATGGAATGGGGTGTCCGAACGAAGGAATAGGACCCTGTTGGACATGGTCTGCTTAAACGATGAGTCATACCTCTCTCCAAATAAGTTTTTGTTAATGGATATGTTCTTGAGCCAATGGCTCTCATTTTCTATTATACTCCGACTAAGGCTTTGAAAAAGACCCCATTTGGAATATGGACGGGCAGGGTGCCTAATGTGTCTTTCTTACGAATTTGGGGTTGTTATGCACAAGTCAAGAAATTGACTGTGAGCAAAACTAGCACCCAAAACCGACTAATGCCTGTTTGTGAGCTACCCTAGGGAAACCAAAGGGTATTACGTCTACAACCCCACTGAGAACAAAATGTTCATGGCACAAAAGGGGTTCTTTCTTGGAAAAGGATTTATTTCGAAGAAAGACAGTGGGAGCGAAGTTGAACTCAGGGAAGTTCAAAGCTCACAAATTCCTGAAAAGGATAACTCGGAGACCAGGGTGGAGCTTCCACAGGTAGCGGCACCAGCCCAGGTCACACAAGGACCTAAAAGGTTTGGTAGGGATCATCAAGAACATGAGAAACATCGTTTTTTTGTTTCTGATGATTACGCTCTTTTGTCTTGTATGAAGAGGAGCTCAAAACCTACCAGTAGGCTATAGCTAGCCCACTGTCTGCCATGGTGGTGGATTTGCAATCTATGTACGATAATCAGGTTTGGAACCTGGTTGATTCACCTCCAGGTGCTAAGGTAATAGGTTGCAAGTGGTGCTATAAGCTATAGGCCAACAATGCCTTTCAAGGTGTGTATTAGAGGTTTAGTGGGAGCATAGTAACGTTCCTGGTATTATATATGGCTGGCATCCTTCTGATTGGAAGCGACATACCAACACTACAAGGGAATTGTAAGGGTTGTGTAAGTGCTTCGCAATGAAGGACTTAGGCGAAGCTGGGACGATCCTAGGGATCAGGATCTACAGGGTTAGATCCAATCGGCTTCTGGGCCTAAGTCAGGCCAAGTACATAGACATAGTTCTGAAAAGATTCAGCATGGACCAGGCTAAGAAAGGTTTCTTGCCAATGGGTCATGAGCTGAAACTTAGCAAGAAGTACTATAGGGAGAACATGAATTGGTTCTATATGCTTTGGCTATAGGATCAATCATGTACTCCATGCTATGTACAAGACCTGATGTCGGCTTTGCACTAAGTCTGATGAGCCGGATCCTGAATGGATCATAGGTAGGCTGTCAAAGCAATCCTGAAGTACCTTAACCGGACTAAGGATAGCTTCTTAATGCATGAAAGTTAGGAAGAGCAGTCAGTTACTAGGTACACTGATGCAAGCTTAGAGACCGAGCAGGATGAATATAAGTCACAGTATAGGTATGTGTTCATGCTAAATGGTGGTGCTATTGTTGGAGAGGCTCTAAGTAATCGACCATCATGATTTCTATCACAGGAACTGAGTACATTGCAACGTGTGACACAGCTAGGGAAGCTGTGTGGATAGAGAAGTTTATCACGGAACTGGGGATAGTATCTACTATCCGGGAACCAGTTGATATCTTCTGTGACAACTAGGGGCTGTTGCACAAGCTATGTGCCTCGATCACACATATACACGAAGCACGAACTCAGGGAGTTTCACCTATTGCTCTGATGGGGTGACATCTCATTACAAAGAGTGGACTGTTGGAAATGCCCTAGTCCCGAGGCATTGGTCCTTGTGTTTGTATAATACATTTGTACATTAATGTAAACTTTATGTATTATACAATTTGTGTCAAGGAAATAAAGGCATTAATCTATTTATTATATGTCTTGTGCTATATGTTAAATAGAGTATCCAATGGACATATCCATATCCATGTTGTCAAGTGTGAGGCACTTGGCAGTAAGACTGTGGATAGTGAAAACGATATGACCATAAAGTCATCCGTAATCTGTTCCAATCATGGGAATGAATGGAACCAAAGACTATCGTTAGCCTGGTTGTATGGCGGTGTCTTACCGGTCATAGAACATGGAATGTCAACTAGGTTAATGGGTACATGCAAAATGGGCATGGTACTGGATTGATCCACTTAACGGGAATCTGCATGGTATAGTATCACAAATGATTCTCGTGTAGTACTTGTATAAGTCCTTAGACCGGACCATATGATGGTGCTGCATGTGAGGTGGCACACTTTGGTGTACGCCCAACGGGCCTGTAAAAGGGTGCCAAGTACGGGTACGTTCGGGTGTGTCAGTGAGCATGGCAGCACTATGGATATGCAGAAGGGAATGTCACTCAGTGATTCACTGAGACGATATCATCGGCCTCTTGAAGAATGTTACTGATAAGTGTGCGGCCGCACCCAAACAAGATTGGATCTTGTTTGTTAGCATCAGTTCATTCGGTATCAAGTCAAGGTCCAGACACAAGGAGGGTGATACTTCCATGCCTCTGTGTTGGACACCGATATCAGCGACATGGGATTTACAAGTTCAAACTACAGGGTTACGTTTTCAGTTGGACTGCTTACTCCGTCTTAATTGGGGGCTACAGTGGCTTGCTAGATCCCGCCTGTAGTCTGTGGGCCTTGGCCTACTGCCAACATAAAGACGGGCCCATTGGATCGTACACATTGAACGTCTGGACTTTAACTAGTCGGATTAAGTGTGTACTTGGAGTATACACGTTTGAAGAGAGAGAGATATATTAATTATATTATATGACTCAATTGGATTGATCAAAGTGATATAGTTAATATTTATTTTGGCCTTCTCATAATTAATTCAATGAATTAATTTATGGGATTATTTCCTAGGTGGAAATATTCTTATACATGTATAGGTTTACATGTATCTCATTTTATGTATGTCTAATTTAATCCCTTGATTAAATTACTAGGGCAAATGAATTTTAATTTAAATGTATGTAATATATTATATGGTATAATATATATATGCATACATGTTAAATTAAAGTTGCATTTGCAATTAATTAAAACAATGGGATTAAAATTAGGCTTGGGCTTTTAAAGGAATAAAGGCTACATTTAATGGGATATGTTGGCCGAAATTTTGCATGGAATTAGTAAGAATTGTGAGTCATTTTATGGACAAAAATGATGATGACATATTCTTATGGACCAATGAAAGAATGGTGAGTCATTGGTAGGACATATGATGGGGCAAAGTTGGACTTTGCCACCTTGCATCTTGCTTTTCCTTTATGGTAAGGAAATGATGAAGGTGGGATCACCAATCCTACTTTTGGCCGAATGTTATTGTTGGCAAGAGAGGATGAGTCATTCTTTTCATCATTAGCATGGTGAGTCATATGGATGAGTCATAGGTTTGACTTTGATGAAGCAAAGTTGGACTTTGCTTTCCTTGTGTTGATCTTCTTTTCTTTAAGTGAAAAGAGAATAAAAAAATCTGCCAAGACTCACCTTGCTTAGCCGTGGGATATTTATCTATTCTTGAAAAGAATTGAAAAGAATTTTGGCCAACTTTGATGCATTATTTCTTATGGAAAGAAATTGGGTGCACACTTGAGAAAATTGGTTCTATCTTTGGATAGATAGATATTTCTTTTGGAAAGAAATAGGGACAGCCATATTTCTTGTTGTGGGCAGCCCTCTCTCGCTCTCTTCTTGTCATCCGAGTCGCTAGCATGGGTTTCGGTCCGAGAGCCGTTCGTGTACGTGACGTTGGAGGGAATCTACACTTGATTTCTGCAGTCTGCATCCGTCTCTTAGAGAGACTTTGTGGTAAGTTTTTGAAACCCTCCTTTTATGCTTTAAGTTTTCGATTTCCACATCTTAAGCTCCTGGGCCGGATTCGAGGAAATCGACGCGTATTTCCGCTTTTATCGGTCGGTTTCCCGTGACGAATCCCAACATGGACAACAAAGACAATGTCACAGATCACTTGACCAAGGTGCTAGCTTAGCCTAAGCACAAGGGTTATCCTAGATCTATAGGGATTAGACCCATGCCTAGTAGGTACTAGTGCAAGTGGGAGATTGTTGGAAATGCCCTAGTCCCGAGGCATTGGTCCTTGTGTTTGTATAATACATTTGTACGTTAATGTAAACATTATGTATTATACAATTTGTGTCAAGGAAATAAAGGCATTAATCTATTTACTATACGTCTTGTGCTATATTTTAAATAGAGTATCCAATGGACATATCCATATCCATGTTGTCAAGTGTGAGGCACTTGGCAGTAAGACTATGGATAGGGAAAACGATATGGCCATAAAGTCCCCCGTAGTCTGTTCCAATCATGGGAATGAATGGAACTAAAGACTATCATTAGCCTGGTTGTATGGCGGTGTCTTACCGGTCATAGAACATGGAATGTCAACCAGGTTAATGGGTACATGCAAAAAGGGCATGGTACTGGATTGATCCTCTTAACGAGAATCTACATGGTATTGTATCACAAATGATTCTCAAGTAGTACTTGTATAAGTCCTTCGACCGGACCATATGATGGTGTTGCATGTGAAGTGGCACACTTTGGTGTACGCCCAACGGGCCTGTAAAAGGGTGCCAAGTACGGGTACATTCGGGTGTGTCAGTGAGCATGGCAGCACTATGGATATGCAGAAGGGAATGTCACTCAGTGATTCACTGAGACGATATCATCGGCCTCTTGAAGAATGTTACTGATGAGTGTGCGGCCGCACCCAAACAAGATTGGATCTTGTTTGTGAGCATCAGTTCATTTGGTATCAAGTAAAGGTCCAGACACAAAGAGGGTGATACTTCCATGCCTCTGTGTTGGACACCGATATCAGCGACATGGGATTTACAAGTTCAAACTACTAGGTTACATTTTCAGTTGGACTGCTTACTCCGTCTTAATTGGGGGCTACAGTGGCTTGCTAGAGCCCGCCTATAGTCTGTGGGCCTTGGCCCACTGCCAACATAAAGACGGGCCCATTGGATCGTACACATTGAACGTCTGGACTTTAACTAGTCGGATTAAGTGTGTACTTGGAGTATACACGTTTGAAGAGAGAGATATATCTTAATTATATTACATGAATCAATTGGATTGATCAAAGTTATATAATTAATATTTATTTTGGCCATCTCTTAATTAATTCAATGAATTAATTTATGAAATTATTTCCTAGGTGGAAATATTATGACATGTATAGGTTTACATGTTTGTCATTTTATGTGTGTCTAATTTAATTTAATCCATTGATTAAATTAGTAGGTCAAATGAATTTTAATGTATGTAATATATTATGGTATAATATATAAGCATACATGGTTTATTAAAGTTACATTTGAAATTAATTAATCAAAGGAATTAAATTGGGCTTAAGATGTAAAATGAATATTCCCACATAAATAGGAATTGTGTTGGCCGAAATTTTCATGCATTTGGGATAAGAATGTGAGTCATGTTATGGACAAAAATGATGATGACCAATTCTTATGAACCAATAAGAAAATGGTGAGTCATTGGTTTGACTTAAGAAGTGGCAAAGTTGGACTTTGCTCCATTTGATCTTTCCTTTACTTTTGGTAAGAAAGTGGAAAAGATGATGACCATTTTCTCTTGGTGTTGGCCGAATTATGTGCATAAAGAAGTGAGTCATTGTTTGACTTTGAAGAAGCAAAGTGAGACTTTGCTTCTTTATGCATAATGATGAGATTTTTGGTGAGTCATTTTGGATGAAGCAATTAAGGGGTAATGAGTCATTAGTTTGACAAGTGAAGTTGCAAAGTTGGACTTAGCAATTTATTTCATTCTCTCATCTTTTGGCCGACCACCATTTTGCATAAGATGGGAAAAATGGTTTTTATGCAAGGTGTGTGAAAACATTTTTCCCACTTTGGAGAGGTATTTATTTTGGTAAGAAATTTGAGCCCAACTTGATCACTTGTTTTATTTCTTTTGGAAAGCAATATAGGACAACCATATTTGTCATCTTGGGCTGCCCCTCTCTCCCTCTCTTCTTGTCATGCGAGTCGCTAGCACGGGTTTCGGTCCGAGAGCCGTTCGTGTACGCATCAGTGGAGGAAATCTACACTTGATTTCTGCAGTCCGCATCCGTCTCTTAGAGAGACTTTGTGGTAAGTTTTTGAAACTCTTCTTATATGCTTTAAGTTTTTGATTTCCACATCTTAAGCTCCTGGGCCGGATTCGAGGAAATCGACGCGTATTTCCGCTTTTATCGGTCTGTTTCCCGTGACGAATCCGAACATCCACTCCTTCAATGATGTCATAGACTTTTCTAAGCACATTGAGAGACATGCAGAAGAAGATCAGATGAACAAGAAGGGCTCAGGCACTTAACGGGTTAGTCGGGGATATACTCAGGGGTATAAGGCTAGTAGCTCCACAACCTCCCCGATAGGATCTGGTTCAAAAATGGCCCAGACTGCAGTAATGGACCAGGTGAGAGAAGTAGAAGTAGCAATAGTGGCCCATGGCGAGTGATCAAGGGCTCCTCAAAGACTCACTAACCCGTGGTCGACCCCTTAGGCCACATCTTTGCCAAATGCAGGATGGCTGGTTTGTTATAGAGTTTGAAACCCTATGTTCCTCCTTCCGAATCGAATTAAGACAATTATTGCACCTACCATGTAACAGTAGGCCACCACACCAATGAATGTACTAGTCTGGTAAGGGCTAGTCAACGACTGGTTACTGAAGGAAAGATTGTGGAGCCCGAATTAAAACTGAATGTTCAAAAAAACCCCTTGCCTAATTTCGGGGGTCAGTTCAACATGGTTTAGTCTGAGATACCAACTACCAGTGTGTTTGCTCAGATAATTAAAGCCAATCTAAGTGTCCAAGTAGTTATAGCTGAAGAGGAGGAAGAAGAGTCGGAAGAAGACAAAAGACAGGCATCCGTGGTACAAAACAAACAGGGTCTGATTAATGTGGATGACATTGATTTAGGTGATGATGATGAGGACTTTGGGTTTGAAGAACCAGAGCTGATATATCAAGTAAAGACGAGGCAGGGAACAATGGTCTCAAAAGATAGCCCTGTCATGCATATCACCCAAAGTGGTAGAGTTTACCAACCTACTAACATGGCTCCTCAAGCGCCACCCAGGAGGAATAACCCAGTTGTAGAGGCAGACACCACTGTTCAAGGGTTGAAGAATAAGGAGGAGGATGTCGTGGTTGAGTAATTAAAGAGAACACCTACTCGAGCAAGCATATGGCACCTTCTCATGGAGTCCAAAAGACACCGTGAGGATGTAGTAAAGCAGTTGATGGAAATGGAGGCAACCCTAGGATGTCCCCCGACAAAGTATGTGCCGTGATAAAGGGGGTTGACCTGAAAGCCAACTGGGCCCCAGAGATCAGTTTTGGGGCGTCTGACTTGCCACCAGAAGGAGTGAATCATAATCGGGCTCTGCATCTGAAAGTAAAGATCATGGATAGAGTAATGCCCTGTGTAATGGTCGATGATGGTTCGGCCTTGAACATCTGCCCCTCCAAAGTCTTGCCATATCTGTGTATTAGCACGGAAGCACTCTGTAAGTCTGGTACTATAATCAGAGCATATGACGGCAGTAAGAGGTCGGTGATCGACACGTTTAAAGCCAAAGTCAGTATGGGTGAAGTTAGGTCCAATGTACTATTCACAGTCATCGACATCCCCGTCACATTTTCACTACTCCTTGGAAGGCCGTGGTTCCATGACCTAGGGGGTGTGCCTTCAACTCTGCACCAAAAAGTGAAATTCCTGATAAGAGGGAAGGTAGTGATCGTGGAAGCTGATGAACCATTTATGGTGGCTACTTTGATTGCCGTTGAGCAGTGGATGACAGGATTTTAGGTAGCAGTAGTGACAAATGAAAGTGAGCATGAACCAAGGTTCTCGGAGTGGATCCATAAGTACTTTGCCAAACAGAAGTTTGAACCCAACAAGGGGATGGGGGTAACGCAACAAGGTATCCCCAAATTCAATTTTGAAGCTAGAAAGTACACACAACATGGTCTTGGTTATCGTGAGAATGAGAACAAGCTGAGTAAGAAGTATGTCAATTTGGTCAACACCTTTGTCCATGCGACTGAAGAAGTGTATAACGGGGCTCCAGAACCAGTGGAAATTGAGGGGGTCAGCTCCCAAGTTTTGAGATCTTTTCTGATCTAGGGGACTTCGGTAAGTATGGACCCGAGCCAGTCGCGAACATGTTACGTGCTGGAACTAAGGGTAAAGGGAAGAAAGTTTTGAAAAGGTAGGAAATAGTAGCCAACCAAGTCAGAGTCGAGTCTGGAAACAAGGGAGAAGCTGCTGAGAAGGTAGGCTGGAAAAGTGGGGAAGCTGAAGTGGCCATCGAAGCTATCACCAAAGCATTGTCTGCACTGGTGAAAGTTAACATGGGCTCTGGTCAAAAGCAAGCACCTATGGCTAAGGCTTAAGAGGAGCTGATGAGTCAAGTTATGAAGGAGTTGGCCAAGCTAATGATGGCAGGGAAGGCAAAGATGGCTGAGGAAGAACTATCCGCCGACCAGGAAGAAGCCCTTCAGGGTGACCTAGGGGACTTGTTTGAAGAAATTGAAAAGGCTGCAGGAGAAGACCCTCTGCATGTGGAGGATGATAATCATTTCAATGTATCTGTTTCTTCTGTTTTTTATTTAAACAACTCAGTCGACAAGGCTCTTAATGCAATGAAATCCAATTTCGCTTACTTATGTGATGTTTTTCCGGATGGAACTATGCATACATACAAACATTCATTTAATGTCTTTAGCCTACATGATGCATCATTAAATGAAATGAATCTAGGGACAGATAATGATCCAAAAATGGTATCCATCTCGAAAGACCTCACGCCTGATGAGAGAAAAGAAATTGTGAATGCTCCAAAAACACGTAAAAGCCTTTGCCTAGTCCTACGACAAAATGCCCGGGGTTGATATAGAAATCACAGAGCACAGAATCCCAACAGACTTAAAAATATAGCCTATCAAATAGAAAATCAGTAGACTCAGGCCAGAGTGGGCAGAGAAGGTTAAAGAGGAAGTGGCCAAACAGATAAAAAAGTTCCTAGAAATAGTGGAGTACCCGGAATGGCTAGCCAACATAGTACTAGTTGTGAAAAAGGATGGTAGAGTCAAGGTTTGTGTAGACTATAGGGATCTGAATAAAGCATCACCCAAGGATGATTTCCCACTGCCACTTATTGATGTTTTGATCGATAGCGCCACCAAGGCTACAATGTAGTCATTCATGGATGGATTCTCAAGGTATAACCAGATTCTAATGGACATCGTTGATAAGGTAAAGGCAGCCTTCATCACAGAATAGGGGGTCTATTGCTACAGAGTTATGCCATTCGAACAGAAGAATGCTGGAGCAACTTACCAACATGCAGTCACTACACTTTTACATAATATGATTCACAAAGAGGTTGAAGTTTATATGAATGACATGCTAGTCAAATCAATGACCTAAGAAGAGCTCCCTATTATTTTGGATAGATTCTTGAATAGAGTCGAAAAGTATAACCTCCACCTTAATCCCAAGAAGTGTGTGTTTGGGGTAACCTCAAGGAAGCTTCTCGGCCAAGTGGTAAGTCAGAGGGGGATCGAAATGGATCTAGACAAGATGAAAGCCATCACTGATATGCCTACGCCAAAGAAAAAAAAAGAGGTAAGGTCATTTCTGGGATCACTGTAGTACGTCAGTCGGTTCATTGCGAAGTTGACAACAGTCTACGAACCCATCTTTAAGCTCCTAAGGAAGAATTAGTCGGTGAGATGGAACAATCAGTGCCAGTTAGCCTTCTATGGGATCAAGGCTTATTTGATGAATCCACCACTCTTAAAGCCTCCAATGCCAAATAAGCCTTTGGTCTTGTACTTGGCTATCGAAGATGCTTCAATAGGGGCAATGCTAGTGTAAGAACAGGAAGACGAGCGAGAACATGCAATCTACTACCTGAGCAAGAAACTGCTTGATTACGAGGTTAAATATACTGTAGTAGAGAAGACTTGTACTACTGTGGTAAACCTAACTAAGAAATTAAGACATTATTTCCAGTCGTACAAGGTTCAGGCAGTAGCAAAAGTTGATCAAATGAAGTACTTATGCCAGACCCTTACATTGGCCGGGAAATTATCAAGGTGGTTACTTCTGTTATGAGAATTTGACATTGAGTATGTGACCCAGAAGATGGTTAAAGGAAGAGTTGTAGTGGAATTTCTGGCCAACTAGCCTCTAGAGTCAGATTATGTCGAGAATTTAGAGTTCCCTGATGAACAGCTGGCTGTAGTGGAGATAGAACCGAGCAGATGGTTAATGTATTTTGATGGGGCTGAAAAAAAACACGGGGTAGGTCTAGGAGTAGTTATCATACACCTTATGAAGAAATCATCCCCCTGGCTAAGCGCCTTGAATTCTCATGACTAACAATGAGGCAGAATACGAAGCTTGCCTCTTCGGGATTGATGCCTTGATCACACTAGCGGCACACGAAGTGTTAGTAATCGGAGACTCAGCTCTGGTAATTCTTCAAATCACTGGGGAGTGGGAGATAAAAGAAGGCTCGCTCTAGCCATATCTCCAGTTGGTTTGGGAAAAGGTGAAGGCATTTGGGCAATGTGAGTTCAGACATGTTGTGAGAGAAGAGAATCAGATGGCAGACTCTTTAGCCACACTCTCATCAATGTGGGAGGAACCCCAGAAACATCCTATGCAGCCAGTGATATTGGAGATTGCACAGAATCCTTGCTATCTATTAGTCAGTGTTATAGCAACGGCGGAGGAACGTCCATGGTATCATGATATCCTATAGTTTATTCAGAACGAGCAATACCCTGAAGATGTTAGCGATGTAGATAAGATCTCTGTCAGGAGCTTAGCAGTATAGTTTAGATTATTCAAGGATCAGCTCTTCAAGAGAACCACCAACGGCCTACTTATAAAATGCTTAACAGAAGAAGAAGCCAATAAAGTCATGAGGTAGATCCATGCAGGTTCTTGCGGGCCACATATGAATGGGTTAGCCCTAACTAAGAAAGTATTAAGGCAAGGCTACTTTTAGCTTACCCTACAAGTAGATTGTATCAAGGAAGTGAAGAGATGCCATGAATGCCAAGTTTATGGAGATCTCAATCATCCCCCACCACTTGAACTCTAGATATCATCGATCCGTGGCCATTTGCTGCTTGGGGGATAGACATCATCGGAGAAATAAGGCTGCCTATGTCAAACGAGCACCGCTTTATAGTTGTGGCTGTTGACTACTTCTCGAAATGGGTGGAAGCAGAATCATTTACACAAAATGACCAAGTTCATCGAGAAGAATATCTTTGTGTGGTATAGGATTTTGCACCATGTTGTTATAGATAATAGTGTATAGTTTCAAAGGGCTATGGCACAATTATTTCAGGATAATGGGGTTAGACATCACAAGTCATCTCCATACCGCCCATAAGCCAATGGTGCAGTAGAAGCAGCCAACACTTCCATCAAAAAGATCCTATAAAAAATGGTGGTCACCTACAGGGATTGGATAGATATATTGCCATTTGTCTTATAGGTATACATAACCAGTATCAGAACTCCCACCGGAGAAACACTGTACTCCCTGGTCTATGGAATGGAAGCTGTCTTGCCAGTGGAAACCGAGGTTAGGTCACTAAGGCTGGTCATGGAATCGCAGTTGCTAGAATCAGAATGGGTTCATTCGAGATGTGAACAGTTGGCATTGATTGATGAGAAGCGTCTTTGGGCACTGGATCATATATAGATGTATTAGCAGAGGATGGCCAGGGCTTATAACAGTAAAGTCCGCCATCAAAAACACCCACTCAAAGTCGGGGACTTGGTACTAAAATAGATGAAACAGGTTAACGTAGACATAAGGGGAAAATTCAGGCCCAACTGGGAAGGTCCATATATGGTCAAAAGGGTACTTTCAAAAGGCACTGTAAAGATCATGGACATGGACGGAAATGAGTTTGTCAACCCCGTCAATCAGGACAAGCTTAGGCGATACTATGTGTAAAAAAAAAGTCTGGTGGATCGAAAATTGAAAAGGTGGTCCACGCAAAAGTTAGGACAGTCCCATGGATCAAAAACCGAAAAGGCGGTCCATGCAAAAGTCAAAACAGAGAAGTGAGCACCATCGGTTTGAAAATCGGCTTGAAAATCGGCAATGACCAGCTGATGGCAGTCGTGGGCTCGGTCGAGATGGATACCATTGTTAACTCTATTCTTAGTTTCATTTCATTTTTGATACGCATTGTACTAAAACATTATTAATGAATAAATGAATGAATGCCTTTTTCTGTTCGTTTAAATGTCTTGAGTTTGCCTGAAATCGGATTCTTATTGTACGCATATATATGATTGTGCACATCCATATTTGCATACATCTCATTTCAAAAAAAAAAAAATCCGATAGACTGAAAAGCAAAAGGTGGTCTATGCAAATATAGGATATAAATAAAAGTATGCTTAGTTGAAAACCCAAAAGGGCGGTTCAGGCAAAAATTAAGACAGTCCGATAAATTGAAAACCCAAAAGGGCGGTCCATGCAAAAATAAGGACACAAAATAAAACGACAAAAAAAAATCAACCAATAATAACTCTATCCGATCTAAAAAACCTTACAAGCCAAGGTATCTCAGAGTCAGGATCTCACGCTCATGTCTTGTAGGGCAGGTCACTAAGTCAACTAACCAAACCCTATAGCAGCCATCTGTCTCCGCTGAAGCTATACTGTTGTATCTGAGGGTCTCAAAACGAATGGGATTCATCCATTGTTGCTGCATAAGTCTGGGCTATCGCTGCATGAATACTCCACACTCGGTTGTCCATAAAGAACGGGGCACCCCCTGTACTTGCCCGTACTGTCTGCATAATCGTGCAGGAGAGTAGAATGTCACCTTGGTCAGCCCAAGAAGCTACACACCACCTGCCTAAGTCTCGATAATCATATGTGAAATATCCCACCATGGGCAAATCCAGCGGATGGATGCATCTGTCCACCCTCTCAACCAACCAAGCCACTCCTCTATAGTCGGGTGGTAAAATATGTGATTTCAATGTGTCGGGCCCAAAAGCACTTCGGAGCATATCTCAGATGAGGCAGAGGAATGCTCAGGAGAATCAATTTCTCTAGAAGCCAAATCTGCATAAAATTCAGCTAATCAGAGGAGTGCAGAATAAATCAGGATGTGAAGCATAGGTTATGAACAAGCTTGAAGAAGAAAAGGGCATCCGTTGGTCTAAATGGGGCAGCCAGAATGAACAAAATCCAGATAAATCAGGGTCTTGGCTAAGATAACTCCTATGGGTGAAGCACCATTGGCCATCTGGGCCACTACCGAGACTAATAGGAGACCGCAGGTCCCATCTCTTGACTTGCACAGATAGAGAGACATCAACAGCAGACTCATCAGTGGGGCCCAGCCGGGGGCAAAAGTGTTTAAGATGGAGCACAGGTCCATAATAGCAGACAGATTGAAGCTCTTGGGGGTAACCTCGCCAAAAAGCAAGCGGTCCAAATCTGTCGCGTCCAATACAGTTAGCCTTTGAAGCATCTGCAATTTGTCTTAATTGGGTTCAGGGACAGCTAACCTGACTCCTCATTGGTAAGGGACGTAGAGGATGGCACTGAACTCTTCAACCAAGGGGCACAGCTCTTGCCTCGAAAACCAAAAGACGTGATCCATCAGGTCCTAGAAACTGGCCGCAGCTGCTAGAAAAGTCTTGTTCGGGGACAGATTCATGTAAGGCCACATGGAATGTAGACTGTAGGGTCCAATAAGGTGCAATTAGAAGAGCAAAATGTCTTCCAGTAATCCCTGAGACGATTGCTGAGTTGATCCATTGGAAAGAGTGCAAAAAGAAAAAGAATTGTTGAAACTCACACATAGCTTTGCCGCTGTAGTTGGGCCGCTTTGTATAGAGCCGTGCAACTCTAGTTGCATCAGTGGCTGTATTGTTGGATATGCCCTAGTCCCGAGGCATTGGTCCTTACATTTGTATCATACATTAATTGGATTTATGTATTATACTTATTTGTGTTATTAATAAAGGCATTAATTCATTTATTATATTTATCTTCTGCAATATATTAAATGAAGTATCCAATGGACATATCCATATCCATGATGACCATTGTCATGCGCTCATCAGTAAGACCATGGATAGGGTAAACGATATGACCATAAATAGATCCGTAGTCTGTTCCTGTCATGGAAATAAATGGAACAAGAGACTATCATTAACCTAGTTGTATGGCACTGTCGTACCGGTCATTGGACATGGAATGTCAACCAAGTTAATGGGTACATGCATAAGGGGCATGGTACTGGATAAATCCACTAAACGAGAAATCCACATGGTATAGTATCACAAGTGATTCTCATGTAGTACTTGTATGGATCCTTTGACCTGACCATATGATGGTGTTACATGTGAGGTCGCATACTTAGGGGTACGCCTAAAGGGCCTATAATAGGGTGCCAAGTATGGGTACTTTCGGGTATGTTACTTAGCATGGTAATGCTATGGATATGCAGAAGGGATTTGTCACTCAGTAGTCCACTGGGAAGATATCACCGGCCTCTTGATGAATGTAACAGATAAGAGTGTGGCCACACCCAAACAAGTGGGAACTTGTTTGTGAGCTTCAGTGCATTCAGGATCAAGTTAATGTCGGACACAAAAGAGGGTGATCAATCCATGCCTCTGTGTTAGACACTGATATCAATGACGTAGGATGTACAAGTTTCAACTACAGGGTTATGATAATAGTTAGACTGCCATCTCTATCTTAATTGGGGGATGCAGTGGCTTGCTAGAGCCCAACTACAGTCTGCGGGCCAAAGACCCACTGCCAACATAAAGATGGGCCCACGGGATCGTACACATAGAACAACTGAACACAAACTTAAGGAATCACATGTATACTTGGAGTATACACTATGGAGAGAGAGGTATATATATATTAATCATATTATAAAGATCAGTTGGATTGATCCTAATAATAACATTAATATATTCAATTGGCTCTTCATAATTAGTTGGATTAATTATGAGATTATTTCCTAGGTGGAAATATTCATATGTATAGGTTTACATATGATTTTGTTTTGTGAAGATTTAATTTTAATTTGATGGATTAAATTAATTGGTCAAACTAATTTTAATTTAAATGTAAATAATATATTACTTGGTGTAATATATTAATATATGGGTATACTAAAATTGGGCTTGAAATAAATTTAAACCAGAATAATTAAAATTAGATTGGGCCTAAATTAAGAGATGGAAGCCCGCACAGAATGGAAGGAGCTAAGCTGGGCCTGAATTCCCCTAAGGGAATTCGGCCAACCTAGGTTTTTAACCTAGGTGAATTCAGCCAAGGGTGAAAAACACACATTATAGCCAAATTCTCTAGCCCCCTTCTCTCACCATTGCTCGTTTTTCCTATGCTAGCACGGGTTGTGTTCGTTAGGCGTTTGTGTACGAGAACAAGGAGGGAATCTAATTTGATTTCTGCAGTCTTCATCCATCTCTTGAAAGAGATATTTCGGGGAAGAATTTAATCTCTTTCTATTTCAATTTTAAGTTTTACAATTTCCACTTCAATTGCTCCTGGGACTGGATTTGAGGAAATCATAGTATTCTTCCGCTTTTATCGGGTGATTTCCGGTGAAAAATCCCAACATGTATATAGAGCTGTGCAGCTGTAGTATGGCAACAACATTCACTCTATACTTTTATACAAAATTTTGAACGTATAGCTACGTAGCACTACTACTCGGAATCGTTTTTCAGTCAAAATCAAGCCCGAAATCACGAAATAAGGTTTCAAAAAAGCCTAAATTGATTCAGACAGCAATAAAAGCGAGTGAAGAAAAAAGGAATGCATTCAGAAAGGCAAATTCAAAAAAGGAAAAAAAGAAAGAAGTAGTAAATGTCAGAACAGATGTCAGAATATCATAATGTACTAGATCCAAATAGATAAATGTAATAGGAAAAAGCCTATAGCGGGCAAAAATGTACTACAATATGATGTAACTCAGCCCACAAGTGGGCTGTCACAGTCAAAACTACAGAAATACGAAGGAGGCTATGACTGTCCCCTGTCGGTCAAGTCGTCAGCCCCGTCCTCACTCTCAGCCTCGCCATCGCCACCAAAGACTCGCCGTCTGACCTCTTAATCGTTTAACTACATCTGGAGGCTCTCATTCATAAACCTAAGATCTGTAATGCTGCTTTGCAACTGGTCAACCTCTGACTTTAGGCGGGTCTCCTTATGTCGACGTGTATTAATCTTGGCCTACACCAGAATCAAACAACATGGACATCATGTTATACACATGTATGCATTTGAAACATGCACGCACACATGCATATATACATCAATATAGGTACTTACTGCCATCGGTCTGTTGTCCCGAATCGGGAGCAACTTGTAGTCAGAGACTGCTTGACAAAGGGCCATCCCTTGTGATACCAAAATATGCATGAAAACGGTACACAAGTCATACCAGTGGCAACAGTAAGAGTCAAAAGCGAACAGGAGTGAGAGTACTCATATGAGTGGTGTCAAAAGGAGCAGTAGCAGGAAGGAGTTGATCCTAGAGGAACAGATCGGCCCAATAAGGTTGCTTAAACTCATCAAGCAACAGAACCGTGGGCTCTACCAAGTACTTGAGATGGCCTGAAATGAAGCTGGCAGGAGGGACCACCGGGGTAACGGGCTCAGCATACCCCATCTCGACGTTAGCACAGTACTCATCCGCACGTGCTGAAGAACCTCTGTCTCCCTAGCCACCTACAGTCTGGGACCTGTGGCCATTAGAATGCCAACCAGACGAAGTATAGGGACATTTGCCTCTCCCATTCCCAGATGCCTAAAAAAAAGGTCTCATCAAGCAAGCAGAATGATGCAAATGAACAATGAATAGGAGAAGAAGTATACCTCTAGCTACACAGTCCCGGTCGAAGGGAGAAGGTGTGTATCGATGAATTGGGGTAGTCCCCCTCCACTCTGTCAACAACATACCCGAACCCGAAGAGGTCAGGATGTTCCTCGATCGACAACAGATGTGGCCAGAACAGCCATACCGGTAGAGGAGGTGGGATCCTACGCTACGTCGAGCCAGCACACCAATCGACGACCCGATCCCCCAAGTACCCTCCAGCCCAAATGGGCATTCCATTACGAACCTCCAGGGTGTCAGCCTCAAGGTGTCCACCACCTCAGGAGGTAGTACGGCTCCCCTTCATGGTTCCTTGATCAGCTAAAATCAAAAAATCAGAAATCAGAAAATAGGAAAAGCAGCTGTAAGACAACAAAAGTCAGAATGTATAAGAAGAAGAAGATGTGTACCCCCTCGAATGACATGTTAGCCAGCAACTGGCGGCAGTAACATGGGTCATTGTCCACTTCGCTCCAGCTGAAGCCCAGCCACCACCTTAATTGGGGGAAATTTAGGGAGGTCGGCAGTATGTGCTATGCCCAATTTTGACTGAGGGATGAAGGCATACTTGTACGCCTAAATCTGCATAATGAGAAAGTTAGCACAAAAAAAAATGAAAAATAAATCAGGAAACTCACATGGACGATTATCCATAAGCCTTTCAGCTCCTCATGCTTCCCTTGGGCACATATATCGAGGCCATAGTACAACTGAGCCAGCCCGGCTAGCCCCCAGTTTAAGTTCCTCACATCCTCCAACTAAATTAGTGATAGGAGGACAACCAAGTTCAGGTCACTCTGACCTATAGGGAAAAGCAATGTGCTAAGGGCATATTGGAGAAAGGCCCTAGCATATCGGCTTGAATCCATCGACACAAAGGAGGTACCCTCGGGGAGCTCGGCTTGCCTCTCTAACCAGTAGTGCATGAGCGGGTTGTACTGGACCCTCCTATCTCGGGGAACCAAGCTAATCACCTCTGGCCTGAAACCCCCTCTCTCTAGGGTCTAGTTGAAAGTGATAGTGCGACTGTTGAGGGAAAGCCCGGTGATGGCCGCGAAGTCCTCGGGCATGATGGTGTGCTCCCAAGTCGGGAAGTGAAAAGTGTGAATAGAGTCCATCCACCGCTCAATGAGAGCCGACAGCAGACCGCGGCTCGTACACAGTGCTACCACACTCATGTAGCAGATCATCCTCTCCAGCCCAGTGGAGTCCACAATACCCCTCACATTTGTAGGGAGCATCCTATACCACATTATGGCGTCAGTCATCGTCCCGACCCCCTGATTATGGGCCAGCTCCTACAAAACAATAAACAGGGAGTTTTTATGAGTTATTCATGTCATACATTAATTGAATAAGTCGCATAAAAGCATCAAAATGGAATTAAAGTATTAAAAAGTCTCTTTTCTGCCTGAACAGAACTGCACAGTTGTAGTCAGAGCCGCACGGCTGTATCCAAAGCCGCACGGCTCTACTATAGCTGCATGGCTGTGTTCTTGGAAGACAGAGCCACATGGCTCTGTTCTTCAACCTCATCAGGAATAGTGCCACATGGCTCTGTCGTTGAGTAGCACAGCTCTGTTCGGAAAACGACAGTTTTTCCTCAAAACCTAGGTTTTGCAATTTTTACTCCAAAATCATCTCTAATCAACCCTAAGTCATCAATCAAAGTTTCTAGCAGCATAATCTACTATAAAAATGCGTCAATTTCATGTAATTTTGCTTAATTTTACCTACATTTGTAGAAATTGCAAAAATTGAAAAAAGAGAAAATTGGAAGAAACTAACCAGATTTTGGCTCGTATATGTAGCCAACTTGAGCGTGACAGGTATGGATCATTTCTCCTAATCTCGCAGTATGCTACCGACTCCTAAAGTCCCTAAACATCCATAGTAGTCTCCACTGGTAACATAAACTCCCCTTCTGGCAAAACATGTCTCGTGTGGAGGCCGGGTTGTGCAGGAGCAGAGGGGCGAAGGGCTTTTCGCATTTTCTTCAACATTTTGGTAGTAGGTATGTGGGTCAAAGATTAAAGAGAAATAGGGGTTTGGAGAAGGAGAAAAATGAGTTTTTGAAGAAAATAGCCGTCCACCCCACTTATAAGGGTCGGCCTCCACACGATAGGGCCACATGGCTCTAGTCTACATGGCAAACCAGAGCCGTGCGGCTTTATTACAGATGCACAGCTCTGTCTTGCAAAAATAGAGCCGCACGGCTCTGATGCTCAGGTAAACAAGTTTTTCTCGATTTGTCATAGTTTCCATTTATTCCAATATGATCCCGATAATGGTATTTTCAACCTTCTGCAGGTATCCAGGGGCAAAATAACCAAGCCGTATTTATTCTTGATCGAAGGGGCAAAAATTTTTGTTTCCAAAATCATTGATCAAGGAATAAATACGTGCTTTCAAGTCAACTTCACTGGTACACTCCACCACACGGAGAAACAAACTTCAATGGTATGCTCCACCACACAGAGAAGTAAAGTTCAATGGTATGCTCCACCACACAGAGAAACAAAATTCGATAGTATGCTTCACCACACAGAGAAGTAAAGTTGAATGGTATGCTCCACCACACAGAGAGTCAACTTCACTAGTATGGTCCACCACACGAAGAAACATACTTCAATGGTATGCTCCACCACACGGAGAGTCAACTTCACTGGTATGCTCCAGCACATGGAGAAATAAACTTCAATGGTATGCCCCACCACACGGAGAAGCAAAGTTCAATGGTATGCTCCACCACATGGAGAGTCAACTTCACTAGTATGCTCCACCACATGGAGAAACAAAATTCAATGGTGTGCTCCACCACACGGAGAAGCAAGGTTCAATGGTACACTCCACCACATAGAGAGTCAACTTCACCGGTATGCTCCACCAAACAAAAAAGAAAATTTCAATGGTACACTCCACCATAGAGAACTGACATCACTGGTACAGCTCCACAACAGAGAGTCAACTTCAATGGGATAGTGTAAGCGCCGGAATTTTACTTTCAAAAAAAAAAAAAAAAAAAAAAAAAGAGTATAGTCGTACGACTATTGCTACAGTCGTACGACTGTAGTCAAACTATAGTCGTACGACTGTAGATCTACCCATAAAAGCAGAAAAAGAAAGGCAGAGAGGGGGAGGACGAAAAAAAAAAGGGGAAGAAAAAGAAAAACGGACAGACAGAGAGAAAGGGAGAAAAAGAGAAAGAAGAGAAAACCAAAGGAAAAAAGGAGGAAATCCTCATCAAAATCCTCAGCATTTGGAAATCTCTGGAGTCAAATCTCAAACCCTAACTCAAGGAGAAAAGTCCGGATTTTAGTGGATTGGAGCGACGCCAGGGGTCAATCCTACGGTGGACGCACGCCACAGAGGTAAATACCCCTTTTCCTCTCTCTTTTATAAGCTTTCTGAGTGTTTGGTGTGTTTTTGCTGCATTTCTGTCCATTTTTCTACGTTTCTGCTCCTGGAAATCAAGAACAGTCGTACGACTGTTCTTGGATTGATGAACAGTCGTACGACTGTAGTTGATTTCCAGGTGATTCTCTTTCCAGCTTGTTTTTAATGAGATTTTGGCAAAATCCTAAATTTTCAGCATCTACAGTCGTACGACTGTAGTTACAGTCGTACGACTGTAGTTGATTTTCCACGACTGTAATTTACAGTCGTACCCCTGTAGTTTTCAGAATCAGAATTTTACCCTTTAAAACCCAAAAATTTCATAAAAAATCCATAAAAATCCCCAAAAATTCCCAAAAATTCCCAAAAATTCCCAAAAAATTAGAAAACCCCAAAAATCATCAAAATGAATTTTGTTGTGTGCATCACGACCATAGATTCAATTTTTAGTAAAATTGCATTTAGAACAATTCAACGACGGAGACCCATTTCTCCTGAAAACTGACCCACTTAAATATGTAAAAATGCATGTAAACCGGAAAAATTGTTTTCAAAATGATTTTCCCACAAAACCAAAAATACAGGGACGTTTCAAAATATTTTCCAGGTCTAACCGGGCCGGCTAGCCGAGCCGACCCGGTTACCCCCTAAATGCATGCCCCCAATTCCTGATTTCCCGTTCTGTCTATTTGAGTCCTAATTGTGGCGTGCTGTATATATTGTGCTAACCTTTTGTTTTGCAGGTTTTAATTCCTGTTATTTTTATTTTGATGTATTTTAATAGATTAAATCGTGTATTTAGGCGGTTGTAATTCTTTTAGATTTTCGTGTATTTAGGCGATTGTATAAGTGAGGCGAGTGTTTTTATTTTTCCATTCGATTTGGTTGTAAGCCAATTAATATTTATTTCTTTTCCTTATTTTTGTATTAAATGTTTTGTGTGCACGCTGTATGCTTTTATATTCAATAAAATGGACTTTAGATTTTGAAATACCATTCGAGAACATTGGCTATATTTATTTTAATTAGACACGAAATAAGGGACTTGTCCGGACCCGAATCTCTGGATAGTGTAGCGGCCGTTTGTCTGGTTCAGCTACATAAGAATTTCCAGGTTGAGCTGAGCCGGGTGGCGACTCTACAACATTCATTGAGACTTAGGTCTAGGTTCTTTTACTTATTAATTCTATTTATTTTTTTCCAAAACGCGGATTTCCATTATAAAAACCCCACGCGAGGGAGGGGCCCGCCCGAGATCGAGGCGCCCCATTCCGAAAGGGAGTCCCGCGTCCCGTCGAAAACGCGTCGTCCGCTCACAGATAGCTCCACCACAGAGAGCCAAAACTCGAAACCAAAACTAGTATCACCAGTGAGGGACACCAGGTGCATTTCCTTTTCCTTTCTCACCGTACTCCCAATCGTGAGACTAAACTTGGTTTAGGCTCACGGCCAACGATGAACTAGCTTTGGAGCACAGGTTTTCCTGACCTCTGTGATGAGAAACCTTTATTATCTCTGTTAAGTAGTCAGACTTGGAATTAAGTAGAAAGTCACTTGGAATGCCTCAAACGCTCCGAAAACTGAGCCACCCATGATTCAAAATCCCAAGAAAGGTCCCTCGAGTGATTACAGGGTTTAGGGGTGAGCGTAGGAATTAGGGGAGTCTGCCCTAGCTCTGTCTAGAGCTGCACGGATGAGTTGCAAAACTACAGCCGCAAGGCTATAGATTAGAGCCGTACGCCTCTAAAGACTAGAGTCGCATCGCTCTAATACTTAGAGCCGGATGGCTCTAATGGGTTGACAAGTTGCTCTGCAAAGGCAGAGCAAATTGCTGAAAATGGGGGCGGATTTGATTTCTGTAAGTCGAAATCCCAAATCAACAGGATGCACAATTAATGTTTGAAATGATTAAAATGAAAGGGAGATATAAAAAGGAAAAGAAAAAAAAATCAAAGGAGGAAGATTTTTGATAAAAAGTTTTTGGCCAAGAAAAGTTACAGAGAAGAAAAAGAAAGAGAGGAAGATGAAGAAGGAAAAGAGAGGTAGAGAGGATTCTAAAAACTAAGCCTAAACACACACCTAAATCATCGAATAATGACTCTAGACCATTGCTTACTCGTCCGGACACATTTTCGGATTCGTTTCGGGATTCGTTTTTGGGATTTCAAAAAGTTTGAGGATTCAAAGCACATTCTCACTTTTTAATCCATTTCTGATTATCAAATACACTGGAACAACATCAAGGTAAACTCTGAGAGGCCTTAAACTTGTGTTCATTGCATTTCTTGTGCATTTTTCCTCTGTTTTGTCAATTTTTGAAAAAACAACTACCCGAACAGAGCCGTACGGCTGTGTTTTCTTAGAACCAGCTGCACGGCTATGTTCTCCTAGAACAAAACCATGCGGCTCTAACCTTAGAGCCGCACGGCTATGTTCTGTAAGGGCAGAAACTCGAAAATGCCTTGATCGGCCGAAAATAGTCCGTTTTCCATTTTATTCATTTTGTTGAGATATTTTTCGGCCCAAATACATCCGTGCACTATTAAACTATGGTTTTCAGATTTCTATACATACGGGTATCAGGTTTTCGGTTTTTCTTGGATTTTATTTTCTGGATTTTAGGGTTGTTCTATCCGAATTGGATCCGCCGTCCAGCATTAGCGTACCCCCGAACCCTACAAAAATCTTTAGGAAACATAAAAAAGAGCAAAATAGCGATTTTTAAGAAAAATGAGAAAATCGATTTCGGGTTTCGAGTGTTACAGCTACACGGCTGTAGTTCCCAGAAAAGAACAGAATTGCGAGACGACCAGCACAGACCTTGTCGCGTGATGTTCTCTTCAGAGCCAAATCATTATGTTTATCGCTTTCAGACCCTAGATGGTTGTGGAAATCGGGAAAGCCCGCATGAACGAAACCCCAAGTTCCCAGATAATAGACCCGCCGAAATATAGAAATTTGCATGAAATCGAGCCAAATGCTTTTCTAAAATTTTTTTCCAGCATAAAAACCTACAGGGCATTTCAAAACCATTTTCCAGGTCTAGCTGGGCTAACTGGTCGAGTCGACCCGGTTATCCCCTAAATGTATGCTCCCATTCCTAAAAATCCCAATTATGTCCTGTGTGAGTCCTATTTGCGTTTATGTGATAATTGTGCTAACCATCTATTTTGTAGCATTTATTTTCCCTTTTTGATTATTTTCGATGTAATTAATAGATTAATTTGTGTATTTTAGGTAGTTGTAAATTTTTAGATACCCGTGTATTCTAGGCGCTTGTAATGTGAGGATGAGAGTTTTTATTTTTTTATTCGATCCGTTTGTAAAAGCGGCCTCTATTATTTTGTATAATTAATTTGTATGATTTACTTTTCTGCAATTTATTTCTGTCATCTGCATGAGAATCGGCTGATAATTAAACAAATCTGGTAGAGAAAGATAATAAATTGAATAAATATGGTAATATAAATTATAAAATGAATACAAGCTCGATGTTGAATAGGTAAGTTGCCCGAATGCTAAATCTCTAAATTAGGTACGGCAGTCTACACTCGGTAGGGGCTGTACCGGAATTTCCCGAATGAGATGATCCAGGTGGTGACTCTGCCACTGATCTTGAAGTTTAGGTTTCGAGGTCTTTAAGTAATAAAACGGGAAAATGTTTTCTACAAAAGGAATTTCTAAAACAAAATCAATGGTTTTTCCTAAAGCAAGATAATCAAAACCCCGTTTTCAAAAATCCAAACATTTCTACTTCTTGTTTTTCCCCGGTTGGCTTCGCCGCGTCCCACGTCATCTGCTCACAGCTGTAGTGGGTTGGGCCCTGTTTTAGATTTGGCAGGTTTTGGGCCTGGGGCCCAGTTTTAAAATTTTAATGGGTTTTAAAATTTTGTGTTTAAATTTTCTGTAATTTAAATTCGCATGTTTTCTTGAATGAAATTTTAATTTTATTCATGAGATATTAATTTTGGAAATTAATATGGTGTAATTGAAATTAGTTCGGGTTCTTTTGGCACAATTACCTGACAACTTATTTGGATTCATGGTTTCATAATTCCAGTGGGAGCAGTGTTCTGCCATTAAAAATCTAGAACCATGATGGGCCAAAATTGGCGATTTCAAAATAATGGCTAAGGACATAATTGAAATGGGATTAAATTCATGCATTTTTAACATGTTTATAAATTGATTTATTGGTTTACATGCTTGTATGATTAAATTTATGTATGGATGCTATTGAGCCTTATTCAAGATTGGTTGTATTTTTCTTTTTGGGTAAATACAATCTGCATGCTGTTTTCTTTTTTATGTAGTTTTATTTTATTTATATATTGTAAAATAATGTAAAGAAGAAGCCCATTGGAGAGGCGATCCTAGAAGGAAGAAAAGGAGGCCCACCTGGTGTATTTTCTAGTGTAGGTTTACTAGAATTATATAAGGTTGTAATAGAGGCCCATAGCAGTCCATTATTTATTTAATTATGCTTTATTTATTTATTTACATGTATGAATATATGATCCAATCTCATTCTCACTTGCCTATGCATCTAAGCCGGTATTAAAATGAATCTAATAACCAAAAGGAAATTACTAAGTTGCTTAAAAGTGCTTCCCTCATTAAAAACCGACTCGAAGTGGGGATAAGCCAGTTGTAGACCATGCCCATGCTGGATACACTAAAGTATCATCATTTTGTATTGGGTTGGAGTATTGGTTACTCTAACACTTGGATGGAGGTTTGGACTTAGTATGGGTGGTAAGATTCTCCTGGCCCTAAGCACAGGTGGGTAAGTGCCAATAAGCCCATCAAATTAAGAGTCCCTAGGTTGGGATTGGATGGCATTCCTACCTAAATAATTAGGGTATATTTTTTCCAGGCCCTTGTCTGGCGGGATCTCGGCCCAATAATTTACTTTCACTGCGATCTATCTTGGAAAGGGACAAGCTTTCTGGCCCTAACTTTTTGGACTAGTCTAGGAACTTAAGGATAGTTCTAAGACAGGAGTCTAAAGAGTATGTGCTGGAAAGGCCTGTACTGGCTCCACCAACTGGGCGTAATCCATCGGCTACCCAGCTGGAGGAATACAAGGTGCAATTTAAGGATAAACAGGACGTGACATGCCTTATGTTGGCGTGTATGGTCCTCAAGCTGCAAAAGCAGTTCATGGACCATCAGGCCTTTGCTATGATAACAACTCTTAATAAGATGTTTCAGGAGCAAGCTTGTTAGGAAAGGTACCTAATGTTGGGATTCATCATTGGAAAAATAACGTGGCGCAGCGGAAAATACACCGTTTAAAATTTCCTAGAATCCACCTATCGTGTCCAATTATCATTGATTAGAATAAAACCAAATTGAATCAAGATAGATTAGCTCACCCGATTCGTCTCATCTAGAGACTGCTGCAGAATCGTTTTCTTGAAACTGCGATCTCCAAAGTTAGGTGCATGACCAACTATTGAGCGGGAACCGATGCTAGCTGAAGACGCAAAGGAATGGAGGATTAATGCTGGGATTTTCGGCTGATTTGGGGCTGCTATTGGTGGCTGAAATTTCCAGCAATTAATTAGAGTTGAATTAGGGTTTTATTGCTTAAGTGTTCCCATATATAGACACCTTGTCTGATTGGGTTTTAATTAGGTTTATTAAACCCAAGCCCACTAGGATTATAATTACATAAATAAACCTTAATTAAAAAGTATATACTATGTAATTTAATTCCATTTGGCTAAATTTAATTACCCCTAAATAAAATTAAAACACACTTAAGTAAATACATTACATATATTTAATTTTCCTACTTAGGAAAATTATTTAATTAATTGTTTACTTTATGTAATTCAATTAATTGATAAATTAATTAATTACATTATGTAAACTTATTAATTAAATTAAATTCAACCCAATGTCAATTAATTACCTTGACACTGAATGTCAACTAATGATTAACGTATTCCTTCCAATGTACATTACATGTACAATTTCTATAAGTTCCAGCTCAGTTGATCTATGTGCACGATCCTATGGGTCTATCTTTGTGTTGGCAGTAGGACCAAGGCCCACAGACTGTAAGTGGGTTCTAGCAAACCATTACAGCCCCCAATTAAGACAGAGATGCAGCAGTCTTTAGAAGACACTCACCTAGTAGTAATCTCATAGTGTCCTTTGCCTAACGATATCGATATGAATAAACAACAGGCATGGTGTCTGTCATCCTCTTCTATTGTTTATTATATTTCTTGATCTTGAGTTGACTGATTAATCAAATAAGTAACCAACTTATTTGGGTATGGCCATACACTTATCAGTCCCACTCATCAAGTGTCCAATGATATCATCTCAGTGTTACCCGAGTGGCAATTCCATCACTTCATCATCAATATCAACATGTTCACTGGTCCACCCAATCATACCCATATTTAGCATCCTTTTACAGACTTGTTATGCGTATGTCAAAGTGAACCGGATTCCATATTGATATTGTAATGAAATCTAGTCTAAGGACAAAAGAGACCTACTCAAGAAAGACCTATGATGCGACAAATATGTGGCTTTCTTGTGCGGATCGTTCCAGTCCCATGTCAACGAAATGTACCTATATTCATGACTGACTATACAAGTACTATGGCTAGTTAAGAACTGCCATACAGTCATCGAATATACAAGTCTGTGGTTCTATTCATTCCTATGATTAGAACAGACCTGGGATGGGTTTTATGATTATCAATCAATGGATACTCTCCTCATATTATAGCACAAGATATAAATGAAATAGATTAATTACCTTTATTAAAGTGACACAAATAATGTATTCATACAATGAGTCTCAATGTATAATACAAAATACAAGAATCCAATGCCTTGAGAACTACGACACACCAACACCTAACCAACAAGGCATTCCACTCCTGTAAGATGGGGGCTAGGACATCTATAAGTGCACAAGTGCTTAAGATGAAGGGCTATCTAAATACTTTAGCCCGTCTCGGATCGCCTTTCTCACAAGAGCTGGCAGTTGACACGATCATGGCTTCCCTGTCAAATTCTTATGATTAGTTCTTCCTGAACTATAATATGTAAGAGCTGAACCGTACTGTTAGTGAGCTGCATGGGATGCTCAAGCTCATTGAGCAGTCGATCAAGAAGACTCCGCCGGTACTGCTGGCCAACAAAGGGAACCCTCCTCTTGCAAAGGGCAAGGCCAATGACAAAGGAAAAGGCCAACGCTAAGAAAGCCAAGACTAAAAAGGCTAAGGCCCAGCCCAAGGCTGGTCCAGAGGATGTCTGCTTCAAGTGCAAGCAGGTAGGGCATTGGAAGAGATCGTGTCCCAAACTATTGGGAGAGCAAATGAAGAGCTAGGGTGCATCTTCATCAAGTATATATGTCATAGACATAAACCTTACTGTTTCAACATCCTGGGTATTGGATACTAGATGTGGTTCTCACATTTGTTGTAATATGCAAGTACTTAAGAACAGGAGATCACTGGGATTTGAGGAGGTGGACTTGTGGGTCGAAAATGGAGAAAGAGCAGCTATCATAGAGATCGGTGAATACCACCTTATGATGCCTAGTGGATTATTTTTGATTCTGGAACAATGTTATTTTGTACTTGCTATGTGCAGGAATATTATTTTTGTTTCAGTACTGGATATTTTTTGATTTAATTTTACTATTGCAAATGGTAGAATTGGTTTATCTAGTGAGGAATTATTTTATGGAGAAGCTCTATTAAATAATGGCCTATATATCCTGGATTTGAATGAAACTAATCATTATAAATACTAAAAGGGTTAAGCCTGATTAACTTAATCATGTCTACCTTTGGCATTATTGTTTAGGCCACATAAATAAGAAGCGAATAGCTAGGCTTCACAAAGCTGGAATCCTAGGATCATTTGACATGGAGTCAATTGATATATACAAGTCTTGTTTACGAGGTAAAATGACAAAAGTGCCTTTTATCAAGAAAGCTGAAAGGGCTATTGGCTTATTAAACCTAATACATTCGGAAGTATGTGGGTCCATGAGCGCAACTACTAGAGGAGGACATCTATACTTCATCACGTTCAGGGATGATTTCAACAGATATGGCTATGTCTATCTGATGAAACATAAGTCTGAGACCCTTGATAGGTCCAAGGAATTTGGGAATGAAGTACAAAACCTGTGAGAGGACGACCTTTTCACGAAAAGTGGGATGCGACAAAGCGAACGGGGGAAGAAGAAGAATTGAATTTGATTTTTTTTTGAAAAGGGATTTGTATCTTGCTTAGGACAAGCAATAATATGTTTGGAAATCCTTTTCGTAGAAAATCTTTTCTTTGAATGTGAGTTTTGAGAAAACAAGTTTTGTATTTTAGAAGATCCTGTTTTATTACTTAAAGACCTCGAAACCTAAATTCCAAGATCAGTGATAGAGCCGCCACTTGGATTAGCTCATCCGGGAAATTCTAACTGTAGACTACCGTACCTAATCCAGAGATTCAGGGTTCGGGTAACTTACCAAATCAACCTCAAGCTTGCATTCATTTATAAGTTGATATGACGATATTATACTCACTTAATTCTCTACCCATTTTATCTTTTATTGTTAGCCCATGCTCATTCAAATGACAGAAATAAATAGCATAAAAGTAAAGTGTAGGAATATAAACCATACATCCAAAACAAACCAAAAGGAAATAGAGGCCACTTATTACAACCCAAAAAAGAGAAAAACTCTCATTCTCACCAATACAATTGCCTAGAATACACAAATTTTTAAAAAAAGGTACAATCACCTAGGATACAAGAGTTGATCTATAAAATACATCCAAAATGATAAAAAAGAAAAATAAAAGCTGCTGAATAAATGGGTAGCACAATTATATCACAAACACAAGTGGGACTCGAAAAAATGGGGATTACAAGAAATGGAAGCATGCATTTAGGCGGTAATCGAGAAGTCCAGGCGACTTACTCGATTAGACCTGGAAAATCATTTTAGAAATTCCTGTAGGTTTTTATGCTTGAAAACAGTTTTAAAACAGTTTGACTCGATTACATGCAAAATGCTTCTTTTTAGTGGGTCGGCTACCCCGGAACTCACGGCTCCGTTCGTGTGGGCTTTCCTAATTCCAAAGATCCATTTAAGGCCCAAAGCAATAAACACGCCAAAAACAATTTGATTTTGAAGACAGCATCATGCGATGACATCTGTGGGAGTCGTCCTGTTATTTTGCCTCCTTTTAGAAACTATAGCTATGCGGCCCTAGTGATGTGAATCGAGACAGCCTGATCTTTTATTTAACTTGTCTAATCAGTTTGGTTGATGCAAAGAATAATAACATCCTTTCAAAGGCTGATTTATGGAGGATTCGGTGCAAAATGAAGCTTAATAGTTTATTTGTGAGGAATGTACGAGCCCATTAGGAATCTTCTGGGCCTAATTAGACTTCTAAGTATGAGCTAAGGACAATTAAGTGTTAGCACTTAAGGCACCCTTAGGGAATATGTATGGATTTTGAATTGGGCTTAGGTATCCATATTTAATTGTTATTTTTTTCAATAAGTGAGTTGTTTTGGGCTTAAAAATATGCCCATAAACAACCCTCAAAAGGGAATTTCGTTTTTCATCCTTATTGCATAAGGATTAGTTTTAAGTTTTCCTTATTTGTTTTTATTTAAGCTTTCTTAGTCCGACAAGGATTTGTTTTCCTTTTTAGTTTAGGGTTAGGTTTAAGTTTTCTATTTAAACACCAATGTAATAGTTAAAGGGAGGATGAAATTTAATATAATTCTGATTTTTCTCTCTTTGTTGAGATTCCAGCCCGGGCTGATTTTTAATTTTTTGAGTTTGTGAGATCGAGTTCTTCATTCTTACAATTTTATCTTGATTATGAACAAGTATTGTGCTAAGGTACTTGTGAATCATCCAACATTCAGGTTCTAAGATTGCTTAATCGAAGGTGTCAGGTTTGATTCCCTTTCATTGTCGCTTAAACACCTGAGGATTGGTTTGCTATCACCCATCTTTGTTTCGTTTTTGTGAGTTCAAACTTGATTGATAGACTTGGGAAATTTATTAAAGTTGATTTTGGCTTTCTCACAGCCGATATCACATCATCTAGTTAGAGCCGCACGGCTATAGGCACTACAGCCGGTGGCTGTAGTACCTATCACCCGAAATTGGTTTTTTTCGCTTCTGTAAATACTGTTTTGACTCATTTCAATGATCTCTGGGAATTTTATGGAATCTGGGAGTCCACTAATGCTGGACAGTGGACCCGATTTGGATCGAACAACCCCGGATTTGAAAAATCAATATGGAAGAAACCAAAAACCTCACATCAATGTTATTGGAAAACCGAAAACCATAATTCTAAGTGTAATGGATGTGATTGGACTGAAATAGTTCATAACAGAATGAACAAAATTGAAAACTTACTGCTTTTGATTGATTCTAGGGCTTTTTGGGTTTCTTCCCAGAAGAACACAGCCGCTCAGCTCTGTTCTAAAGGATTGCAGCCGGTTGGCTCTAGTTTGAGCCGCACGGGTGTAATCAAACAGATAGTTTCCATAAATTTAATGAAAACACAGAAAAACATAGCATAAAACAACTAACTGCAAGTTTTAAGGCCTCTCAGAGTTTACCTTGTTGATGTTCCAGCGTGTTTGACGACCGGAAGTGGATTGGAAAGTCGGAATGCGCTTAGAATCTCGAGAACACTCCAAAATCCTCAAATATGCATCTCAAATTAATCTGAACAAACCTAAGAATGACTGTGAATGAACATAACATGATCTATACCTCTCACCCTAAGTGTTTCAAGTGTGTTTTATGTATTTTTGTTCTGGTTTCTTTCATTTTCACTTTTAATTTTCTTTGTTTTTTGGTTTTTCTCTCTTTTTCGATTTTTGGTCTCTTAGCAATCTCAACATTCCCCTCTCTCTATTATTCTTAGTTTTCCTCCTTTTTATTCCCCTTTTCTGTCTTTTTTCTGATGTATCTTAAAACCCTAGAATCACCCAGTTAAATCCCATTAATTTTGGAATTCTATTCTGTTAAGTATACTGCTAGCTATTTAGGAAGTAACTTGACCACTTGATAAAGCCATGTAGCTATAATTTTACATTTGTGCAGCTTTGAAATTACAGTCGCATGGCTGTAGTTGTGAAACTACAGCTGTACGCCTCTAACCAGAGCCATGCCAGATTTTCCTAAATCTCACACTCACCTCTAAGCTCTTTAATCACTCGAAGGGCCTTTCCTAGGTTTTGGATCAAGGAATGTTTGGTTTTCAGAGCATTTGAGACATTCCAGGCAACATCCCGCTCATTCTCAAGTTCGACTCACATTCATCTGTCTTAACAGGTAACATAGGATTTTCATCACAGAGGTCGGGAAAATCCGTGCTCACAGGCTACCCTTCATGGGATCAAAGTTGACTTATGGTCAAGCTATTGAGCCCGGATCGAGTTTGGTCTCATGATAAAGAGCAAGGTGAGAAAAGAAGAGAAAGCGTACCAGGCGTCTTTCTCATGTTGTTTCACCGTGGGGCTTGTGTCACGAATGGAAGAGTGTTGACTTGCTTCAAGAACTTGTCTCGATGTCTGTGTGAAACAGTAGTCTAGCTTGAGTTGAGTTGATTAAGGGAGTTGTTCTGATGTCTGTACGAAACACGGCCTAGCCTAAGTTGAGTTGATTCAAGGACTTTTTTCGATATCTGTGTAAAACAACAGTCTAGCTTGAGTTGAATTGATTCAAGGACTAGTTTTGATGTCTATATGAAACAACGGTCTAGCTTGAGTTGAGTTGATTCAAGGATTTGTTTTGATGTCTGTGAGAAACAACATCTAGCTTAAGTTGAGTTGGTTCAAGTACTTGTTCCAATGTCTATGCGAAACAATATCTAGCTTGAGTTGAGTTGACTCAAGGACTTGTTCTGATGTCTGTGTGAAACAACATTAAGCTTGAGTTGAGTTGATTCAAGGACTTGTTCCTATGTCTATGCGAAAAAACATCTAGCTTGAGTTAAGTTGATTCAAGGACTTGTTCCAATGTCTGTGAGAAACAACAACTAGCTTGAGTTGAGTTGATTCAAGGACTTGTTCCGATGTCTGTGCAAAACAGCATCTAGCTTGAGTTGAGTTCGTTCAAGGACTTGTTCCGATGTCTATGCGAAACAACATCTAGCTTGAGTTGAGTTGACTTAAGGACTTATTCCGATGTCTGTGTGAGAAAACAATAGCTTGAGTTGAGTTGATTCAAGGACTTATTCTGATGTTTGTGTGAAACAACCTCTAGCTTGACTTAAGTTGATTCAAGGACTTGTTCTGATGTCTGTACGAAACAACATCTAGCTTGAATTGAGTTGATTCAAGGACTTGTTCCAATGTCTGTGCAAAACAACATCTAGCTTGATTTGAGTTGGTTCAAGGACATGTTCTGATGTCTATGCAAAACAACATCAAGCTTGAGTTGAGTTGACAAAAGGACTTGTTCCGACGTCTGTGTGAAACAACATCTAGCTTGAGTTGAGTTGATTAAAGGACTTGTGCCGATGTCTGTGCGAAAAAACATCTAGCTTGAGTTGAGTTGACTCAAGGACTTGTTTTGATGTCTGTGTGAAACAACATCTAGCTTGAGTTAAGTTGAAGTTGGCTTTAGGAGTAATAATTTTGAAGTTAGGTCGGGAATACGTATTTATTCCTTGATCGATAATTTTGGAAACAAAAATTTTTGCCATTTCGATCAAAAATAAATATGGCTTGATTGTTTTGCCCCTAGGTACCTCCGAAAAGCAAAGAGTACCTTTCTCGGGATTATATCGGCATAAATGAAAATTCTGAAAATCGAGAAAATCTTCATACCTGAGAGTTAGAGCTGCGTAGCTCTAATTTGTATGTTATAGCCCAGGGGATGCCCTAGTGTCAGGCTATTTCCACTTTCAGAGTGCCCACGATTTGGGGCAACCCGATGATGACAGTAAGTACCTGTACTTGAGTTAGCATTGATGCGTGTATGCATATGTGTGTGTATATTTCGAGTGTATGCATGTATGTGACATGATGTTTCCACTGTTGGTCTTGGCATAGTCCGCATTTGGTGTTCAGTGTCATGAGTAGGCCTAGTTGCGGGTCTGGAGCTCATGAACCAGGCCTTCTAGATGTGCATGGACCTACTGGAGGAGCAATTTGCTTATTATGAGAACACTGGGGATGAGAACCAGGTGGATGGTTAGGGTGATAGGGCATAGTCCTAGATCCTTTCTTTTACTTCTTTAACAATCTAGCTCGTACATGGGCTCATTCTACTACTTTGTTTGTATTGCCCATACGTGGGCCCATTTCTACACATTTTGTTTTGGTAAATTGGCCATGATTGCAAGGCGCTGACTTTGAGATGCCTTGGGTTGCAGGGAATTAGGATTGCCTGAAATTGCTATTGTGTGACTTGTCTCCTGTTTTGTGTCCTAACTTTTACATAGACTGCTATAGGACTATCTCAACTTTTGCCTGAAATGCCATTTTGGGTCATCAGCTTAGCAGACTTTTATTTGTATCCTAACTTTTGCATAAACCACTTTTTATTTTTCAGTCTATCGGGATTTTTTTTGAAGTGAGATGCATGAAAACAGAAAATGTGTACATCCATATATGTATAATACAAACCCAATTTCAAGCAGACTTAGGACATTTAAATGAATAGAACAAAGCATTCATTCATTCATTCATTAATAATTTTTTAGTACAATGCACACCAAAGATGAAATAAAGCGAAGGACAAAATTAGTAATGGCGTCCATCTCGACCGATTCCATGACTGCCACCAACCGGTCTTTGCAGATTTTCCCACTGATGGCGCTCACCTCACTGTCCTAACTTTTGCATAGACTGCCTTTTCCGTTTTCGATCCATCGGACTTCATTCTTTTTTTTTTACACATATAGTACCGCCTAAGCTTGTCTTGATTGGTGGGGTTGACGAATTCTTTTCTGTCCATATCTATAATCTTCGCAGCACCATTTGAAAGTACCTTCTTGACCACATAAGGACCTTCCCAGTTAGGCTTGAACTTTTCCTGCACATCCGTATAGGTCTGTTTCATCTACTTAAATACCAAATCCCCAGCTTTGAGTGGGTGTTTCTGATGATGGACTTTACTATTATAAGCCCTGGCCATTCGTTGCTGGTACATCTGCAGATGATCTAAAGCTTAAAGACGTTTCTCATTGATTAACAACAACTACTCATTTCTCGACTGAACCCATTAAGATTCTGGCAAATGCGCTTCCATGTCTATCCTCACTGAACTAATCATGGTTTCCACTGGTAAGACAGCTTCCATCCCATAGACGAAGGAGTATGGCATCTCTCTGGTAGGAGTTTTGACACTTGTTCTGTATCCCTATAAGGCAAATGGCAACATATCAGCCCAATCTGTGTAGGTGACTACCATTTTTGACAAGATCCTCTTGATAGACTTATCGGCCGCTTCTACCTCTCCATTGGCTTGTGGGCGATACGGAGATGATCTATAATGTTCAACACCTTTTTCTTAGAACAATTGTACTGTTGCCCCTTGAAATTTGACTCCATTATAGTCACAACATGATGGCCGATTCCATACCATGAGAAGGTGAACTTGGTTATTTTCTTTTTTTTTTTTTTTTTTTTTTTTTGGTTTTGAAGAGATTTTGTATTAAACCCATAATCTTCCATCTCCACATTGAGAGATGTACCGATCGAGCTGCAACCAATTGGTCCCCTTCCTTAAACTTCTCTGCTCACTCTGGCCCAAGTCTTCTGAGCTTTTTTTTGACAGGTCTCATCTTCAGATCAGTCAAAATTCTGTGTTCTGCAGTCTCTCTGTCAACCCCAGGCATATCATTGTAGGAGCGGGCAAAGGCTTCCGTGTGCTTTTGCAGTACTTTTTCAATTTTTTTTCTCTCAACAGGCATGAGGTCTTTCGAGATAGATACCATTTTGAGTCATCATCTGTCCCCAGATTCATTTCATGCAATGATGCATCATGCATGCTAAAGACACTAAATGAATGTTTGTATGTATGCACATTTCCATCTGGAAAAACATCACACAAGTAATCAAAATCATGTTGCATTAAATGCTCTATGGACTGAATTATTCACATAATGAAATAGAAGAGACAGATACATGAAAATAATTGTCATCCTCCACATGCAAAGGGTCTTCTCTAGCTGCAACATCATCAGCTTCAACTACTTGTACACCCAGATTAGCCAAAGGTGGGCAGGGGATTATTCTAAACACTTGGCTTCAAGGGTGGTTCCACAATTTTCCCCTTAGTAACCAACTGTTGGATAGCCCTTATCAACTGAGTGTAATCATTTGTATGGTGACCTACTATCACATGATAGGAATAGAAGTTACTTGTCTGCCTCAGCTAGAGGAGAATACGGCTTCAAATTCTATAGCAACCCAGCCTTCGTACATTTGGTGAAAATACGAGCCAAGGATTCTGCCCATAGGTTGGTGATCCTTTGAGGAGTCCCCGCCTGTCTACCTTGGGCTACGGCAACCACACCTGCTTCTTGTATTTGCTCCAGGGTTGTAGTTTGAGTGGTTTTCAAGTTAGACCCGGTAGCTGTGGTTATGGAGTTAGCATCCTTGTAACCCTGTGTGTACCCCTGACCGCTTTAATTAGTACCAAAATTCCACTTGTTCCTTTGGTCTTCCTCCTCATATCTCTTGATGTGTTTAACAAACTCAACCACATCATTAAAAGAGTGGAACCTTTTCAGCTTCATCTTCTCCTTATATAAAGGCAAACTACCATCTACTAGCTTCACAATAAAGGATTCTAGCTTCGAAGCCTCGTCTACCAGCACTTGGACGTCCATCCACCTCTTATAGTAAGACGAGAAGGATTCATTTGGCTTCTAGAGAATCCTTTCTAGATCTTCCAGAGTGATCTCCACTGAGTGTTATAGGCATACTACTTCACAAATGCTTCAGATAGGTCTTCTCACGTGGAGCGAGTATGGATTGGCATCTTCAAATACCACTTAGCAGCAGCATCTCCCAAGGTAGTCAGGAACAAATTTAGTAGGTGACTCTTTCCAGTTCCCAAACTAGACATAATCCTCACATAACTATCCAAGCGAGCCTCTGGTGGACCTTCTCCAATGTATAGGGGTAAATATGACATCTGAAAGCCCACTGGCAATGGTTCTCCCCCTTCTACCATCAGAGTAGCTGGGTCAGCACACTTGATGGAATTGTAGTGCACCATCTCTTTCAGTTTTGGCAGTAGAGCCTCCAAGTCAGAGAACTTCTGGCTAAGATGCTTTTCAGCAGCCGTCTCGACTAAGGCCTCCCTCGCCCTTACAAAAGCTTCATCTTCCTCACACTGGAGGTCAATTTCCTTATGAGGAGCGACCACTCTACTACTACTAGGAATGCCTCCCCCAGCTCCATTTGCCGCTTTGACTGTATTTCCTCCACTTTTGACTGAGGCTGACATTGGCTGAGTGGTCTGACCCCCTTCGGTAGGCATCACAGCTCTCATCTACTCCCTCAAAGTAGCCTTGAATTTGTTCAAGTTCAACAAGGCATCTACGAAGGTGTTCATATCGAAAGGCATTCCTCCACTAGATTTGTCTTGAGCCATATCTCTTTTGCTCACTTCTTCCAACACAAATTGACTGTCAATTGGTAAAGAAGGTAAATGACCCCTAAATTCTTGCTCTGATTCTGACCCTGAATTGTCCCTGATCTCCTCCACAGTAACTGATTCTGGTTGAACTGATTGAATTGGCTGACTGGAACCTGGTTCAACCAGTACTAACCATTTCAAAGTTTGACTCCAAACTGCACATTCAACATAAGGTTAAAACAATGGATGGATGTCGTGAGTCTAGACGTGACACACTAAGTGACGTGTATGGTATGGTTATGGACTGATCATGGTTGAATGATGTCTCATGGCTGTCAATGGCAAATGAGGATGACTTTCTTAGTTTTTGCTCTTTTTTCTTTGGACGTTTGAAGAATACCCAATGCCATGCGAAAGACAATGCAAAAATGTCATGTGTGAGCCGTCACATGGACAAAGTTTCAGCACTTTCAGGACACCTAGTGAATTTCATGAAATGGTCGTGAGTGTACTGACACACAGACAGAGTTTCGATGCTTTGTAGGTTAATGAAGTGATGTGAAATGGTCACATGGGGGATGTCCCATGGATAGAGTTTTCAACACTTTTCCGGCATCTAACATGAAATGATGTTGCAAACAAGTCGCGTGTAACTCGAGACATGGATAGAAGTTCAACGTTCATGGAACACCTTGTATGATTTGGTAATGTCATGAAATGCCCCTATATGTGTAGTAATCTGGTACTTGTGGAGTACCTCAAATGATTCAACAATGTCATGAAACGATTCGATGTGGATTGCGACACACAAGCAAGACTTCGGCATCACCGTCACACTAATGATGAATGAGCATGATGTCATGTAGTGTTAACATATGACCCACCACACGAATATAGACCTAAGACCATTGTGGTCCTCTAGTGAATGAAATGGTATAGTGGAATGGCCAAGTGCAACCGAATGCACGGGTAGAACACAGGTAGTTTTGGGGCACACTATATGGAATGAAATGATTATGAAGGGAATACTTAGAATGTCCTTTCATTAAATAGAGTGAGATGAGACGAGATGAATGTTCGTGTCACACGAGATGCAAATGGCTGCACGAAGACGTGGTTAGGGTGCATGACATACGAGATGATGTCATGTGTGTTTCGTGGAAATGTCAACACATGAGATGAATATGACACACAAATAAAATGTCATAGCTGCATGGAGACATGGTTAACATCAATGTCACACATGTGCTCACGTTTTGAAAATGGCTACATAAAAATATGGTTAGAATGGCACACGAATGATTATGCGTGCTTGATGTTCATGTAAAGGTCAAAATGAAACCACCATGGAACAAAAGTTATCACACCCAACAATATGCTCACCCTTCCAACCTTATTCCTCCTTTCGATTGGTACGCATGCTTCCTAGGTGTTGGGTCTCTTTGGTATCTGCTGGTGTGCCCTAGTCCAAGTGGCATTGGTTCTTCTATTGTATTGTACTTTATATTTAGATATTTAGTATTATACAATTTTATGTTGAAATAAAGGCATGAATCTATATATTCATATCTTATGCTATTTATAAATAGAGTATCTAATGATTATAACCATACTATAGTAAACCAATGTAGGTCATTGGATTATGAGACCTTTTAGTAGAGTTAAAGTTATAATAAAGATATACCTAGTCTGCTCTAATCAAAGGAATGAGTAGAACCAAAGACTAGCATATCCTTGACGGGATGGCGATGTCTCACCGACCATTGGACATGGAATGTCAGTAAATGATATAGGTACATGTTGGGTTGCATGGTACTGGATCGATCTGCCATAAGAACACCACATGGTTCGATCGTCATAGGTGTTTCTCGGGTAGGTCTTGCTATTATCCGCAGACCTGATGTTCGCTATAACATAACATGGGATCTCATACACTTTGATATACGCCTAACGGGCCCGTAACAGGGTGCCAAGTATGGGTATGTTGGGTAGGCCAGTGAACATGTTGATGTTGATAGTGAAGCTGACAGAATTGTCACTCAACGTCCTCTGAGATGACATCACTGGCCACTTGATGAGTGGGACTGACAAGTGTATGGCTATACCTAAATAAGTTGGGATACTTATTCGTTAGGTTTAGTCCACTCAGTATCAAGAGATAAATAAGCATATAAAAGGATGACAAGGCCATGCCTTTTGCTTATATATCGATGTCAGTTGGCAAGGGATATATAAGATCACTATCTGGTTATGTTTCACATTAGACTGCAAGTCTCCATCTTAATTGGGGACTTTAACAGTTTGCTAGAACCCACTTATAGGCTGTGGGCCTTAGGCCCACTGCCAACATAAAGATGGACCCACAGGATCATACACATAGAACGACTAAACATTGACAAATCGGAATTGGAACGGAAACCAAATTAATTGAATTATTGACATTAGGTTATGTCATAATTAATTCAATTATAAAGGGAGAAATTTATTTTATTTGATTAATTAATTACATGTAGTAAATGATTAATTAAATAAAATAATATTTCCTTGGTGGAAATTAAAAAATACAAAGATTGTATATATTAAGGGTGACTTTAATTTAACTTTGGGTTATTTTAATTTGATGAAATTGTATTTAATTGTATCAATTAGGATTTTATAATATGGTTTTATTTAATCCTAATGATATAAGGTAAATCAATTAAATCAAATTAAATAATCTATAGTTTTAATTAAAATCCTAGTAGGCTAAGGAGTATATATACTAAAGGAGTATATATAGGAAGCTTTAACCTAATTCTTTCTAACCCTAATAAAGAATTGGGGCCAACAAGAATAAAATTACAGCAACTCCATTTTCGTTTTTCTCTTGGTTTTTGTTAAATCCGTTTACTAGCACGAGTCTGGTTCGAGAGTCGTTCGTGTATCGGATTGTGGGGGAAACACGTTTGGGTTTCTGCAGCAGTCTATAGAGAAGATAGTTAAGGTGAGAAAATTTATTTTCTTCGTTCTTGATTTCATTCTATTAATCTACATGTATATTGGACTTTGGAATCGAGGAAAATTTTAATTGGTATTTCGCCTTGTGTTTAATTTTTCTCGTGACGATTCCCTACAGTATCAACGGGAGATACCAAAGGCGTACTCTCAATGTTTAATTTCATTTTTATGTTTTGGTGATCCTAAGGGGAAATTTCTAGGTCATTACATGTGGGCCAAAGTCAAACCGAGGGTCGTACAAGTCCCCATAGCGAATATACACTCCACCACATAGAACATGAGAGGTTCATGCGGTGCTATGAGTGGTTTACCCCTTCGAGTACCTCCAATCCTGGCAGAAGAGGTCGGTCACCTTCTAAAATAAACTAGGCTGATCAATGAGTTTGAGGGGTTGAGAAGAAGAAAATGTCATGCTATGCAAGTGTGAGTAAATTACGGTACTATGAGCTAGTAAATGACTACAAGCAAGGTTATATTTTAGTAGTTGCCTAAGTTCCTTAGTTTTTATAAAAAAAAGGATTTAGGAGACATTCATCCCCAGTAGAGTCGCCACTATGAGCGGATGACCTTTTCCCAAAGAGCGAAATGCGGTGAAGCAAACCGGGGAAGAAGAAGAAGTGAATTTGATTATTTGTTTTGAAAACAGGTTTGTATCTTGCTTAGGAAAACCATTAATTTTTTTGGAAATCCTTTTCGTAGAAAACCTTTTCTTTGAATGTGAGTTTTGAGAAAAATGGTTTTGCATTTTAGAGAATCCCATTTTATTACTTAAAAGACATTGAAACCTAAATTCCAAGATCAGTGACAGAGCCGCCACCCGGATCAGCTCACCCGGAAAATTCTGGTACAGCTCCCTACCGAGCATAGACTGTCGTACCTAATCCAGGGATTCAAAGTCTGGGCAACTTACCTATTCAATCTCAAGCTTGCATTCATTTATAAGTTCATATGATGATATTATACTCACTTAATTCTCTACCCATTTTATCTTTTATTGTTATCCTATGCTCATTCAGATGACATAAATAAATAGCATAGAACTAAAGTACAGGAATATAAACCATACATCCAAAACAAACCAAAAGGAAATAGAGGCCACTTATTACAACCCAAAAAAGAGAAAAACTCCCACCCTCACCAATACAATCGCCTAGAATACACAAATATCTAAAAAAGGGTACAATCGCCTAGGATTCATGAGTTGATCTATAAAATACATCCAAAATGATAAAAAATAAAAATAAAAGCTGCATAATAAATGGTTAGCACAATTATATCACAAACACAAGTGGGACTCATAGCAAGACAGAGTGGGGATTATAGGAACTGGGAGCATACATTTGGGGGGTAATCGAGGAGTCCGTGCGACTTACTCGATTAGACCTGGAAAACCATTTTAGAAAAGCCCTGTAGGTTTTTATGCTTGAAAATAGTTTTGAAAACAGTTTGGCTCGATTACATGTAAAATGCTTCTTTTTAGTGCGTTGGCTATCCCGGAACTCGCGGCTTCGTTCGTGTGGGCTTCCTAATTCTAAACATCCATATAAGGCCCAAAGCAATAAACATGCCAAAAATAGTTTGATTCTGAAGATAGCATCACGCGACGACATCCATGGGAGTCGTCCTGTGATTCTACCTCCTTCTGGAAACTATAGCCATGAGGCTATAGTTAGAGCCGTGCAGCTATAGCCACTACAGTCGGGTGGCCATAGTACCAAGAACCCAAAATTGGTTTTCTTCACTTTTGTAAATACTGTTTTGACTTGTTTCAATGAAAAATCAAAATCAAAGAAACTGAAAACCTCACATCAACGTTATTGGAAAATCGAAAACCATAATTCTAAGTGTAACGGATGTGATTGGACCGAAATAGTTCATAATAGAACGAACAAAATGGAAAATTCACTGCTTTTAGTTTATTCTAGGGCTTTTTGGGTTTCTGCCGAGAAGAACACAGCCATGTGGCTGTAGTTGTATAGCCACTCAGCTTTGTTCTAAAGGATTACAGCAGCTTGACTCTAGTTTAAGCCTCACGGCTGCGATCAAATAGATAGTTTCCAGAAATTTAATCAAAACATAGAAAAACACAGCACAAAACAACTAATTACGAGTTTCAAGGCCTCTCAGAGTTTACCTTGTTGATGTTCCAGCGTGTTTGACGACTGGAAGTTGATTGGAAAGTCGGAATACACTTAGAATCCTATGTACAGTACAAAATCCTCTAATACGCATCTCAAATTAATCCGAACAAACTCGAGAATGATCCCGAATGAACGTAACATGATCAGTACCTCTCACCCAAAGTGTTTCAAGTGTGTTTTATGTATTTTTGTTCTAGTTTCCTTTGTTTTCACTCTTAGTTTTCTTTGTTTTTTGGTTTTTCTCTCTTTTTCGATTTTTGGTCTCTTAGTAATCTCAATGACCCCCTCTCTCTGTTCTTCTCTATTTTCCTCCTTTTTGTTCCTCTTTTCTATCTTTTTTCTAATGTATCTTAAAACCCTAGAATCACCCTTTTAAATCCCTTTAATTTCGGAATTCTATTTTGTCAAGGATACTGCTGGCTATTTAGGAAGTAACCTGACCACTCGATAGAGCCGTGTGGCTATAATTTTACAGCTGTACAACTATGAAATTACAGTCGCGTGGCTGTAGTTGTGAAACTACAGCCATGCACCTCTAACCAAAGCCGTGCCAGATTTTCCTAGATCCCAAACTCACCTCTAACCCCTCTAATCATTCAAAGGACCTTTTCCAAGGTTTTAGATCGAGGAAATTTTGGTTTTCGGAGCATTTGAGACATTTCTGGAAACATCCCGCTCATTCTCAAGTCCGACTCACTTTCGTCTATCTTAACAGGTAATATAGGATTTTCATCACATAGGTCAGGAAAACCCGTGCTCACAGAACTAGCTAGGCAGAAATATCAAAGCCCTTCGGTCAGACCGGGGAGGCAAGTATATGAGCCTAGAGTTTGACTCATATCTGAGAGAGCATGGAATCATTCCACATCTCACTCCTACAGGCACACCACAATGGAATGGGGTGTCTGAATAGAGGAATAGGACCTTGTTGGACATGGTCCGCTTAATGATGAGTCACACCTCTCTCCCAATAAGTTTCTGGGGATAAGTGTTGGAAATGTCCTAGTCCCAAGGCATTGGTCCTTGTGTTTGTATGATACATTTGTACATTAATGTGAACTCTATATATTATACAATTTGTGTCAAGAGATAAAGGCAACAATCTATTTATTATATGTCTTGTGCTATATTTTAAATAGAGTATCCAATGGACATATCCATATCCATGTTGTCAAGTGTGAGGCATTTGGTAGTAAGACTGTGGATAAGGAAAATGATATGGCCATAAAGTCATCCATAGTCTGTTCCAATCATGGGAATGAATGGAACTAAAGACTATCATTAGCCAGGTTGTATCTGGTCATAGAACATGGAATGTCAACCAGGTTAATGGGTACATACACAAAGGGCATGGTACTGGATCGATCCACTTAACGGGAATCTACATGGTATAGTATCACAAATGATTCTCATGTAGTACTTGTATAAGTCCTTTGATCGGACCATATGATGGTGCTGCATGTGAAGTGGCACACTTTGGTGTATGCCTAACGGGCCTGTAAAAGGGTGCCAAGTATAGGTACGTTCGGGTGTGTCAGTGAGCATGGTATTGCTATGGATATGCAGAAGGGAATGTCACTCAGTAGTTTACTAAGACGATATCACCGGCCTCTTAATGAATGTTACTGATAAGAGTGTGGCCACACCCAAACAAGATTGGATCTTGTTTGTGAGCATCAGTGCATTCGGTATCAAGTATATGTCTGAACACATATAGAGAGTGATCAACCATGCCTCTGTGTTGGACACCGATATCATTGACATGGGATATACAAGTTCAAACTACAGGGTTACGGTGACAGTTTGACTATTATCTCTGTCTTAATTGGGGGCTACAATGGCTTGCTAGAGTCCACCTGTAGTCTGTGGGCCTTTTCCTACTTCCAACATAAAGACGTGCCCATCGAATCGTACACATTGAACGTCTGGACTTTAACTAGTCGGATTTAGTGTATACTTGGAGTATACGCATTTGCAGAGAGAGAGGTTTATTAATTATATTATATAGATCAATTGGATTGATCAAAATAATATAATTAATATTTATTTCGGCATTCTCTTAATGAATTCAATGAATTAATTGATGAGATTATTTCCTAGGTGGAAATATTTTTACATGTATAGGTTTACATGTATCTAATTTTATGTGTGTCTAATTTAATCCATTGATTAAATTAATAGGTCAAATGAATTTTAATTTAAATGTATGTAATATATTATATGGTATAATATATATGCATACATGTTAAATTAAAGTTGCATTTGAAGTTAATTAAATCAATGGGATTAAAATTGGGCTTGGACTTTAAAGGAATAAAGTCTACATTGAGTGGGATATGTTGGCCAAAATCTTGCATGGAATTAATAAGAATGGTGAGTCAGTTTATGGACAAAAATGATGATGACATATTCTTATGGAGCAATTAAAGAATGGTGAGTCATTGGTATGACATAGATGTAGCAAAGTTGGACTTTGCTACCTTGCATCTTTCTTTTCCTTATGGTAAGTAAATGATGAATGTGAGATCACCATTTTTTGTATGTTGGAAGAAATTCTCATGCATTTGGGCAAAGAATGATGAGTCATGGAAGACTTTTGGAGTTGTAAAGTTGGACTTTGCAAACTTGGATAGTTTGTTTATTCTTGTGATAAGAATGAAAAGGAAAAATAAATATCCCATGCATTCATCACTCTTGATTATGGAGGGATGGAATGAGTCATCTTTTTGACTTTGAGTTGGAAAGTCTTTAAGATAAAGAAGAAGAAAGGGTGATGGTGAGTCACCATGATGAGTCATTGGTATTGACTCATTTTAATGCAAAGTTGGACTTTGCTCTTTAATGCATCATTACCTTTCTTTGATTGATATCTTGATGACTCATTCACTCCATTTTTTTGGCCATGTACGTTTACATTCTTTTGGAAAGAATGTTTGGCCCACTTTTGCTTTTATTTTCTTTTGGAAAGAAAATGGGTGTGAGAAAGAAAAATTATGGTTTTTCTTTTGGAAGGAAAAATAAAATACAGCCACCATTTTTCTAGCTTGCCTGCCCACTTTTGGTGCTTTTCTTTTGGAAAGACAAGTTTCCTCTATCTCTCTCTTTCTCTTCTTTCATATTCCGGGTCGCTAGCATGGGTTTCGATCCGAGAGCCGTTCGTGTACGTGACGTTGGAGGGAGTCTACTTTGGTTCCTTCAGTCCGCATCCATCCCTTAGAGAGACTTTATGGTAAGTTTCTAAACTCCCTCCTTTATGCTTTAAGTTTTTGATTCCCATATCTTAAGCTCCTAGGATCGGATTTCAGGAAATCGATGCATACTTCCACTTTTATCGGTCGGTTTCCCGGTACGAATCCTAACAATACGCTATTGGGATAGCAGCTCTCGTTTTGAACAATACTCCCACTAAGTCAGTGGAAAAGACCTTATATGAAATATGGACGGGCAGGGCGCCCAATGTGTCTTTCCTACGGATTTGGTGCTGTGATGCACATGTCAAGAAATTGATTGGGGGTAAACTAGAACCCAAAACCGACCCAGGTCACACAAGGACCTAGAAGATCTAGTAAGGATCGTCGGGAACCAGAGAGATATGGGTGTCTCATCAACGATAATCACACTCTTCTTATCTTCGATGAGGAAGAGCCCAAAACCTACAAGGAGGCTATAGCTAGCCAACAGTTTGCCAACTAGTGCAAGGCCATGGAGGCAAAAATGCAATCTATTTACTATAATCAGGTTTGAAACTTGGTTGATCCACCTCTAGGTGCTAAGGTGATAGGTTGCAAGTGGTGCTACAAGCTAAAGGCCGACAGTACCTTCAAAGGGCGGCTGGTTGTGAAAGGTTTCAGACAAGTCTATGGAATAGACTATGTTGAAACTTTCTCACTAGTAGCTATGCTTAAATCCATAGGGATCCTGGTAGCCATAACCGCTTGGTACGACTATGAGGTCTGGCAAATGGATGTCAAAGTCACTTTCCTTAACGGAAAGCTATTCGAGGATGTGTACATGACACAGCCTGAGGGTTTTATCAATCCAAAGCATCCTGGAAAGGTATACAAGCTTCAAAGGTCTATTTATGAACTAAAGCAAGCATCCCAAAGTTGGAATCTTAGATTCAATGAGGCTATAAAGGAATATAACTTCATACAGAATCAAGATGAGCCTTATGCTTATAAGAGGATTAGTGGGAGCATTGTCACTTTCCTGGTATTATATATGGATGATATCCTTCTTATTGGAAGTGACATACTAACACTGCAAGGAGTAAAGCAGCGGTTGTGTAAGTGCTTTGCAATGAAGGACTTAGGCAAGGCCGAGAAGACCTAGGGATAACAATCTACAAGGATAGATCCAATTAGCTTCTGGGCTTAAGTCAGGCCACGTACATAAACAATGTTCTGAAAAGATTCAGCATGGATTAGGCCAAGAAAGGTTTCTTGCTAATGAGCCATAGGCTAAAACTTAGTAAGAAGGACTATCCTGAGACAAGGTAGGATAAGGAGAACATGAAGCTGGTCCCATATGCTTCAGCTATAGGGTCAATCATGTACTCCATGCTATGTACGAGACCCGATATTGCCTTTTCACTGAGTATGACTAGCTGATAGCAGTGGATCCCAGTGAGGATCACTGGAAGGCTATCAAAGCAATCCTAAAGTACCTTAAACGAACTACGGATAGCTTCTTAGTGTATGGAGGTCAGGAAGAGCTGTCAGTTACTAGGTACACTGATGCGAGCTTCCAAACCAACCAAGATGAGTACCAGTCACAGTCTAGGTATGTATTCTTGCTAAATGGTTGTGCTATTAGCTGGAAGAGCTCCAAGAAGCCGACCATCACGGACTCTACTACAGAAGCTGAATACATTGCAGCGTGTGATGCAACTAAGGAAGCTGTATGGATAAAGAAGTTTATCATTGAATTGGGAGTAGTACCAACTATCCAGGATCCATTTGATATCTTCTATGACATCAATGGGGCTGTTGAACAAGTAAAGAAGCCCGAGTCACACAAGAACATGAAGCACGTGCTTAGGAAATTTCACCTCATATGAGAAATCGTCGAGAGGGGTGACATTTCATTACATAGAGTGGACACCGAGGATAATGTTGCAGATCCTTTGACCAAGGCACTGGCTCATCCCAAGCACAAGGGTCATACTAGATCTATAGGGATTAGGCCCATGCCTATTTGGAACTAGTGCAAGTGGGAGATTGTTAGATGTGCCCTAGTCCCGAGGCATTGGTCCTTGTATTTGTATTGTACATCCATTGGATTTATGTATTATACAATATATGTCATTAAATAAAGGCATTAATCTATTTATTATATATCTTGTGCTATGTTTTGAATAGAATATCTAATGGACATATCCATATCCATGTTGACAAATGTCATGCACTTGGCAGTAAGACCATAGATAGGGAAAACGATATGACCATAAAGTCATATGTAGTCTGTTCCAGTCATGGGAATGAATGAAACTAGAGACTATCATTAGCCAAGTTGGATGGCGGTGTCTCACCGGCCATTGGGCATGGAATGTCAACCAAGTTAATGGGCACATGAAAAAGGGGCATGGTACTGGATAGATCCACTAAACAAGAAATCCATATGGTATAGTATCACAAGTGATTCTCGTGTAGTACTTGTATGGATCCTTTGGCCTAACCATATGATGGTTCTGCATATGAACTGGCATACTTTGGTGCATGCCTAAAGGGCCTGTAAGAGGGTGCCATGTAATGGTATGTTCGGGTATGTCAGTGAACATGACAATTATATGGATATGCAGAAGGGAATGTCACTTAGTAGTCCTTGGAGAAGATATCACCGGCCTCTTGATGATTGCAACTCATAAGAGTGTGGCCACACCCAAACAAGTTTGAACTTGTTTATGAGCATCAGTTCATTCGAGATCAAGTAAATGTCCGGACACAAAAGAGGGTGATCAATCCATGCCTCTGTGTTCGACACTGGTATCAATGACATGGGATATACGAGTTTAAACTACATGGTTAAGATTACAGTTGGACTGCTATCTCCATCTTAATTAGGGGCTGTAGTGGCTTGCTAGAGCCCGCTTGCAGTCTGTGGACCATAGGCCCACTACAAACATAAAGACGGGCTCACAAGATCGTAACATTGAACGTCTAAGCTCGAACAAAAAGATCAACTGTATACTTGGAGTATAAACGCTAGAGAGAGAGGATACCATTAATTATATTATACAGATCAATTGGATTGATCAAAATAATATAATTAATTTTGTATTGGCCTTCATATAATTAATTCAATGAATTAATTTATGAGATTATTTCCTAGGTGGCAATAATTTTACATGTGATTAATTTTATGGAAGTTTAATTTTAATTCTTCGGTTAAATTAATTGGTCAAATTAATTTTAATTTAAATGTATGTAATATATTATATGGTATAATATATAAACATACAGATTGAATTAAAGTTACATTTGAAATTAAATTGGACCAAATGAATTAATACGGACTTGGGCTTAAAAGGGAGAAAGCCTACATAAAATTAAAATGTAATTGGGCAAAATCTTAGCTTGCAATTTTCGGCCATAAAGGGTAGAAACCCTAGGGAGTAATTCGGCCAAGAATAATTCCAGAGGCAGAAAATTTCAGCAGCAATTTTCTTCTCTTACGTCAATCAAATCGCTAGCACAGGTTCGTGTTCGATAGCATTTCGTGTACGGGAATGTGGAGGAAGTCGGTTTCGATTTCTGTAGCCATCTCTAGAAGAGATATCTCGAGTGAGAAACTATTTCTCTTCTATTTTATTTTGTTTGTTTTGATATCCACTTCAATTGCTCCTGGGCATGGATTTGAGGAAATCAACGTGTTCTTCCGCTTTATCGGTTGATTTTCGGTGAAAAATCCCAACATATAGCCCACTGCCAACATAATGATGGGCCTATGGGATCGTGCACATTGAACGTCTGAGCTTGAATCAAACGGATCAAATATATACTTGGAGTATACTATTCGTTGATTAAAATTATAGATCAATTAGATTGGTCAAAATAATATAATTAATTCATTAGGTTTCATAGAATTAATTTGAATAAATTAATACATGAAATTATTTCCTGGTGGAAATATTATACATACATAGGTTTATATGTATTTCATTTAAGGAAGGTCTAAATTAAATTAAAAGGGTGTGAGCGAATGATGTTTTCGACGGAACGCGGACTCTCTGGGAAGGGAGCCTCGAGATCGGGCGACCCTCCCTCGCGTGGGGTTTTTATAATAAAATTCATTTTTGGGAAATTATTACTTCATAAAAGAATCAAGACCTAAGTCTCGATGAATAGTGTAGGAGTCGCCACCCGACTTAGCTCAACCGGGAAATTTCAGTGCAGCTGAACCAGACGAAAGGCTGTTACATTATCCAAAGATCTAGGTCCAGACAAGTCCCCTATTTTGTGTCTAATCAAAATAAATACGGCCAATGTTCATAGATGGTATTTTATAATTCTAAAGTTAATTTTATTAAATAAAAGCATACAGCGTACACACAAACAAAATAAAGTAAAACAATAAATAATCAAATTATTACAACCCAATTGAATAAAAAATAAAAAGCCCTCAACCTCACTTTACAAGCGCCTAGAATACATGAGAATCTAAAAATTACAATCGCCTAGAATACACAAATTAAGCTATAAAATACATCAAAAATGAAAATAAAACTAACTAAAAGTTGCAAAACAGATGGTTAGCATAATTTTAGCATGCCACAAATAGGACTCAAATAAGACAGAACGGTATTTTAAGGAGTTCGGGGGGATGCAATTGGGGGATAACCAGGTCGGCTCAGCTAGCCTGCCTGATTAGACCTGGAACATTTTGAAACGTCCCTGTATTTTTCGTTTCGTGAGAAAATCATTTTGAAAACATTTTATTTTTCGGTTTACTTTAATTTAGAATGTGAGGTGGGTCGGTTTTCAGGAGATTCGGGTCTTTGTCGTTGTATTGTTCAAAATGCAATAACATCAAAAATTAAATCTAAGGTCGTGAATGCATACAACAAAATTCATTTTCGATGATTTTCTGATTTTTCTGAATTTTTATGATTTTTAGGAATTTTTCTGGATTAAATGGAATTCTGCCTCTGGACGAAAGTTACATTCGTGTGACTGTAACTACAGTCGTACAACTGTAATTACAGTCGTGCGACTGTAATTCCTCCAATTGTAGAAAATCGCCAAAATTTATTTAACTGAAAGGAAAATAGTGGGGGAATTCAAGAACACTCGTATGACTGTATATACAGTCGTACGACTGTTCTTCAACATAAGAACAGTCGTACAGCTGTTTTTGAATTCAAGAAAAAACAAGCCCGAAAATTGAGTTTTTATGCACTAAAACACACCAAATCACCCAGAAAAAGCAAGAAAATGAAGGTTTGAAGTATGTTTACCTTTGTGGCACTGATCCATCGTAGGAATGACTTCTGGAAACGCCCCAATCACCTCCAAATTACTTCTTTTTCCTTGTGTTAAGGTTCCCAAAAATAAGTCCAAAAATATCCAAAATGTCATGGATTTAGAGAGTTTAAGGTTTGAAATTGATTAAGTTTTAAGTGTCAAGTTATTAACCTATTGATTTCTAACAAGTTTTAAACTTAAACACTAAAGAATCAAAAGAAAAAGAGGAGAAAAAGATGGCTCGAGTTGGTTTTTTTGCTTTTCCTCTCCTTTTTCTCCAATTCTCTCTCAATTTCTCTCTCTAAACTCTTCCAATTTTTCAGAACCAAAAGTCTTCTCTTCTCTCTTCTTTTTGTCTAGCTTACTTGCTGCAAAAACGGAGCATTAATTGCTCTGAAAAATCAGCCCCGATTTTTATATCACAAGGTATAGGCTACTGTACTTGCTCTGCAATTGCAGTCGTATGACTATAATGCTGTCATACTCTTTTTTCTTTAAGTCCAGAAAATTCCGGCACTTACAGCTGCCCCTCGTGTAATTAGATTCGACACCCGACTCCAGGTCCACAATACCTGAGGTGATGAATTCAAGAGTGCATATCAAAGCGCCGCAAACACAGGAAAGAAAGCACAACTGATCTAGGCCGATGCCGAATCTACACATATCCAAGGCAGATCTGCTGAAATGATGAATCTAACATAAGCCGATACCAGGTCTAGGTTACCCGAGACGAGGTTGGAGATGGAATAAGTCGATACTGGGTCTAGGTTACTCGAGGAGAAGTTGAAGATAAAATAAGCCGATACCGGGTGTTGGTTGCCCGAGCCGAGGTTGGAGATGGAGTAAGCTGATACCGGGTCTAGGTTACCCGAGGCAAAGTTGAAGGTAAAATAAGCCGATACCGGGTCTAGGTTACCTGAGGCGAAGTTAAAGATAAAATAAGCCGATACCGGGTCTAGGTTACCTGAGCCGAGGTTGGAGATGGAATAAGACGATACCGGGTCTAAGTTACCCGAGGCGAAGGATGAAGGGGAACTGGAATCAAGTTGATATGGGCCGATACCGGGTTTACAATACCCGAGGTGAATCTATTGGGAAAGTTGAATGGAGCCGATGTGGGCCGATACCGGGTCTATATTACCCGAGGAGGATCTAGTAGAGAAGTAGGATGAAGCTGATCTGGGCTGATACTGAGTCTATGTTACCCGAGGCGGATCTACTGGGGATGTGGAATGAAGCCGATCTGGGCCGATTCAGGGTCTATGTTAACCGAGGTGGATCTGCTAGAGAAGTGGAATGAAGCCGATCTGGGCCGATACCGTGTCTATGTTACCCGAGGTGGATCTGTTGGGGAATCTATCTGTGGCCAAGACGGTGATGACAAATTCCTGCATTTGAAATAGTGAGTCTTCATTCCTTGATCTAGCGATTTTAAACAAAAATTTTTGCCCCTTAGATCAAGAATGAAGACTAGCTGGGGATGAATGCTCTGTGCATGTCATATACATATGCATGATGATGAATATGTACATGGATCCTAAATGATACATTTCCTATTATTTGTTCAATATTAATGCTCCTCCTTTCTGCTGGGGAAGGTGTGTTTTGCCCCTGGCTGGTGGAAGATGCTCTTTGCACGAAGTTTCTCCTTATTGAAGATATATATGAGGACTGCTGGGGAAATAAGATGATTGCTAGGGGTGTGCGACAAAGATGGGGAAAAGGATCATAGTGTTCTTTGTAAATGTTCCACTGGGGAATAATATGGAGGACCCCGCTGGGGAAATGATGGAGAGACTCCTGTGGAGAGACAGTGGAGAGGTTCTATCCTTCTGCCCCCGTAATTTTTGAAAGTGCTCTAAATTTTGCCTGGGATGCCCAAAGTGGGTTTTCAGCCCAGCGAGCTGCTCTAACTTTTGCCTGAGGTGCCTTTTCGATTTTCACCCCAGCGAGCTACTCTAACTTTTTCCTGGGGCGCCTTTTCAGTTTTCACCCCAGCGAGCTTTTTTTTTTTTTTTTAGACATGATAAAGCTTTAGGTGGTCTTCATTGACAGGATTTGTGAACTCTTTTCCATCCATGTCCATGATGCTGACACCACCTTTTGACAGCACTTTCTTCACAACATAGGGTCCTTCCCAGTTAGGTCTGAACTTCCCCCGAACATCGACATTTGAGGGCCTTAATTGTTTCAGAACTAAGTCCCCTACTTTCAACTGCAGCTTAAGGTACTTCACATTTCGATTATAGGCCCGAGCCATTCTGTGTTGGTATATTTTAAATGATCCAGTGCTTTCAGTCACTTTTCATCTAGCACTGCCAACTGCTCGTATCTAGCTTGAACCCATTCAATTTCTAGCAACTGAGCTTCCAAGGTGACTCTGAGTGACATACGCTCTATTTCCACTAGTAATACTGCTTCCATACCATATACTTAGGTATAAGGAGTTTCCCCTATCGGTGTCCTGGCACTGGTTTTGTAACCCCAAAGAGCATATGGCAGTTTGTCAGCCCAATCTCTATAGGTAGTTACCATTTTTTACAAGATCTTCTTTATTGCCTTATTAGCTGCTTCCATTACACCGTTAGCTTGACGCCTCCATGGAGAAGACATGTGATGCTCAATGCATGTTCTGCAAGCATCTCAGCTGTTGTCCCTTTAAATTGCACTCCATTGTCAGACACTATATGATGGGGAATCCAGTATTAGGTGAATATGTTCTTCTGGATAAACTTGACCATTTGCTTGGCTGTTACATTAGCGAAGGATTCTGCCTCCACCCATTTTGAGAAGTAGTCGACTGCCATGACTATGAATCAGTGTCCATTAGATGCTGCAGGATGAACTTCACTAATCAGATCTATCCTCTATGCTGAAAATGGCCAAGGAAATGCCAGATTCTGTAATTCGAGTAGCGGAAGACGACTGATGTCAGCATAAATCTGACATTCGTGACATCTTTTAACTTTCCTTATACAATCAACTTGCATAGTCATCCAAAAGTATCCTTGTCTCATTATCTTCCTGGCCATAGTGAGTCCATTCATGTGTGGTCCGCAGGATCCTGCGTGTACTTGCTGCATCACTATTTCTCCCTCTTGCTTAGTCAAGCACCTCAAAAGAACTCCATTCACTTTTCTTTTGTATAACTTGGCTTCAAAGATTCTGAACTGACCAGCTAACTTTCTTAATGACATCTTATCAGTAGCCCTGGCACCTTTTGGATATTTTCCTTCTTTCAAGTACAAGTAAATGTCAAAGAACCATGGCTTCTCTTCAGCCGTCAATTCCATTACTTCATGCATTTCAAGGCAGGGATGTTTGGAAGTTGCTATAACCAGTGGTTGCACTTGGGTTTCTTCTGGATTCTCCCACATAGAAGACAGTGTTGCTAATGCATCAGCCATCTTATACTCATCCCTGGGGACATGTCTGAATTCACATTGGCCAAATAACTCTTTTTTGTACTGTAGCAACTCCAAGTAAGGCCATAAGGCTTCTTCTTTCAGCTCCCATTCGCCCTGGGCTTGTCTAATCACTAGAAGTGAATCTCTGATGATTAGGATGTCATTTACCCCTAGTGTCAACAGAGCTTCCATCCTGAACAAGCATGCTTCATACTCTGCTCCGTTGTTGGTTATGGGAAAATCCAATTTCATTGACAAAGGAATGATTTCACCTTCCGGTGTTGCTATGATTACCCTGATTCTAGCACCCTTTCTGTTCACGGCACCATCGAAGCACATCACCCATCTTTTCATTTCTACCATGGCAAGCTGTTCATCCGGGAACTTTAAATTCTCTGTGTAATCTGATTCCAGTGGCTGATTTGCTAGAAATTTTGCTATGGTCTTCTTGGTGATGTACTCAATGTCAAACTCTGGTAAGAGTAACAGCCACCTAGATAACTTCCTAACCAATAATGATGCTTCATACAGATACTTCATCGGATCCACCTTGGCCACGGGTTGCACTTTGTATGACTGGAAATAATGGCGCAACTTCTTGGTTAGCCAGATCATTGCCACACATGTCTTTTCTACCAGTGTGTACTTGGTTTCATACTCCAGCAGCTTCTTGCTGAGGTAGTAAATGGGATAATCCTTCTTACCATCTTGCTCTTGTTCCAACATTGCCCCTATAGAGGAATCTTTAACGGCCAAATACAAGATTAAAGGCTTCCTTGGAATTGGCGGACTCGGAACTAGCAGATTTACCAAATAAGCCTTGATTTTCTCGAATGCCAACTGACATCTGTCATCCTACACAATCGGCTGATCTTTCCTTAACAGCTTAAAGATTGGCTCACAAGTGGAAGTCAATCGTGCTATGAAGCCACTAACGTACTGTAAGGAGCCCAAGAATGACTGGACTTCCTTTTCTGTTTTTGGAGCTGGCATATCTCGAATAGCCTTGATCTTATCTTGGTCCATTTCTATTCCTCTTTGGCTGACTACATGACCCAATAGCTTTCCTGATGTGACCCTAAATATACACTTCTTCGGATTGAGTCGCAAGTTATACTCTCCAATGCGAGTAAGAAATCTATCCAGGATAACAGGATGTTCCTCCCGGGTTATTGATTTGACAAGCATATCATCAACATACACTTCGACTTCTTTGTGGATCATATCATGCAGTAGAGTTGTGACAGCCCTTTGATAAGTGGCTCCAGCATTCTTCAACCCAAAGGGCATTACTCTGTAGCAGTACCCCATTCTGTAATGAATGATGTCTTCACTTTATCAATTATACTCATCAGGATTTGGTTGTAACCTAAAAACCCATCCATGAAGGAATACATCACTGCTTTAGCAGCAATATTGCCAGGACATCGATATGAGGTAGTGGGAAATTATCTTTTGGGCATGCCTTATTCAGATCCCCATAGTAAACACATATTCCGTCTTTCTTAGGCACTGGCACAATGTTGGCTAACCATTCTATATACTCCACTACTTCGAGGAACTTGGCGTCTATCTGCTTAGCCACTTCTTCTTTCACCAATAAAGCCTACTCTGGTCTTAGCCTTCTCAGTTTCTTCTTCAATGGCTTGAACTTCGGGTCCATCGGGATCCTATGAACTGCTATTTCTATGTCTACACTCGGCATGTCCTCGTATGGCCACACGAAAGCTTTAACATGTTTTGGTAATACTCTTGTTAATTCTCCATTTGTGCCTTAGAATACACGAATTAAGCTATAAAATTCATCAACAATAAAAATACAACTAACTAAAGCTGCAAAACAAACGGTTAACAAGCGCCTAGAATAAACGAATTAAGCTATAAAATTCATCAAAAATAAAAATAAAACTAACTAAAGCTGCAAAACAAACGGTTAGCACAATTTATAGCACGTCACAAATAGGACTTAAATAGGACAGAACAAGATTTTAAGGAGTTCGGGGGCATGCAATTGGGGGATAACCAGGTCAGCTCGGGTAGCCGGCCCGATTAGACCTGGAAAACATTTTGAAACGTCCCTGTATTTTTTGGTTTCATAAGAAAATCATTTTGAAAACATTTTATTTTTCGATTTATTTTAATTTAGCATGTGAAGTGGGTCGGTTTTCAGGAGATTCGAGTCTCCGTTGTTGTATTGTTCTAAATGCAGTAACATCAAAAATTAAATCTAAGGTCGTGAATGCACACAACAAAATTAATTTTTGATGATTTTCTTTTTTTTTAATTTTTATGATTTTTAGGAATTTTTGTGGATTAAAATGGAAATTCTGCCTCTAGACGGAAGTTACAGTCGTGCGACTGTAATTCCCCCAATTGTAGAAAATCACCAAAATTTATTTAAATGAAAGGAAAATAGTGGGGGAATTCAAGAACACTCGTATGACTATATATACAGTCGTACGACTATTCTTCAACACAAGAACAGTCGTACGGCTGTTCTTGAATTTCAAAAACAGCAAGCCTGAAAATTAAGTTTTTATGCACCAAAACACACCAAATCACCCAGAAAAAGCAAGAAAATGAAGGTTTGAAGTATGTTTACCTTTGTGGCGCTGATCGATCGTTGGAATGACCACTGGAAACGCCCTAATCACCTCCAAATTACTTCTTTTTTGCTTGCGGTAAGGTTCCCAAAACCAAGTCCAAAAACCTCCAAAATGTCAAGGATTTAGAGAGTTTAAGGTCCGAAATTGATTAAGTTTTAAGTGTCAAGTTATTAACCTATGGATTTCTAACAAGTTTTAAACTTAAACACTGAAGAATTAAAAGAAAAAGAGGAGAAAAAGATGGCTTGAGTTGGTTCTTTGCTTTTTCTCTCCTTTTTCTCCAATTCTCTCTCAATTTCTCTCTCTAAACTCTTCCAATTTTTCAGAACCAAAAGTCATGTCTTCTCTCTTCTTTTCTCTTTTATTCTGGCTTACTTGCTGCAAAAACGGAGCATTAATTGCTCTAAAAAATCAGCCCCAATTTTTATGTCACAAGTTATGGGCTGCTGTACCTGCTCTGCAATTATAGTCGTACGACTGTAATGCAGTACCATGACTGTAATTATAGTCATGGCACGACATACTGTCTTTTTTTTTTAAGTCCGGAAAATTCCGACACTTACAATGGGTAATTTAATTTGGTAAATTAATCTTAATTTAAATGCCATGTGTTATATTATATAGTTTAATATAATCACATACATATGAAACTAAAATTGAAATGCATTAAATTTTAACCTATAGTCTTTAATTGAGACCTAGGGTTTTACGGTATAAATACCTACTTAAATGGAGAAAACCCTAACCCTATTTTCCTTATTGCAAATTTCGGCCAAGAAAGATTTTTCTCAGAGAAAAATTTTTGCCTCCCTTACTTTCTCTCCTTGATTCGGTCTCCACTAGCATGGGTTCTTGCTCTATAGCCGTTCGTGTACAGGATTGTGGAGGGAGCCTAATTTGCTTTCTACAGCCATCTTTAGAAGAGATATACAAAGTGAGATTTATTTCTTCCCTTGTATTTAATTTCATTGTTTTTTATTTCTATTGCATAAGCTTCTAGGATTGGATTTGAGAAAATCTAAATTGGCTTCCGCGACTTAACGGCTAATTTTCGATGATAAATCCTTACAGTGGTATCAGAGCAGACTTATGATCCGTAGAAATCCTTAACAGGATTGAATCCCATGGTAAAATTTGGCATTTTTTTTTTTTGCGATTCTTGGTTTTGAGGTTTATAATTTTCCCCGATTTGTTTTTTAGAAATGAAAAGTGATTCTTCATATTGGTTATGTGTTATTAGATTTCGGTTTGCTATTCTGATTCTTGGTGGATTGTTGTTGTTTTTTTAAATTTTTTGTTTAAAAAAGAATCAAGCTATTTTCGGCTTAGATTTCGGTTTGCTATTCTGATTCTTGGTGGATTGTTGTTGTTTTTTTAAATTTTTTGTTGAAAAAAGAATCAGGCTATTTTCGGCCATGGGGCTGCCGGAAGCGGATTCACAGTAGAAATAGTGGCAGTAGACACTGCTGTGAGCGGACGACCTTTTTCTTCTGGAAGAGCAGGCCGGACGTGGGGGTCTGAAAAGAAATGGTTTTGGATATTCTTTCTTTGTTTTCGGGGTGAGATTTGGGAAAACCGGGTTTGTTTATCTTACTTAAGAAAATCCATTCGTTTATTTCGAAATTCGTTTTGTAGAAAACATTTTCCCATTTTATTACTTGAAAGATCTCGAAACATAAATTCCGAGATTAGTGACAGAGTCGCCACCCGGATCAGCTCATCCGGGAAATTCCGGTACAGCTCCCTATCTAGTATAGACCGCTGTACCTAATCCAGAGATTCAGGGTTCGGACAAGTCCCTTATTTCACATCTAATCAAAATAAATTTGGCCAAGGTTCATTGATGATATCTTACAATTCTAGAGTCGATTTTCATTGCATTGAATTAAACATACTGCGCGCACACAAAAAAAAAATAAAAATAAAACGGAGAATGATTAAATTATTACAACCCCGATCGAATAAAAATAAAAATTCACTTTACAACCGCCTAAAATACACGGATAAATCTATTAAAGACATCTAAAATAAAAATAAACGGCTGCAAAACAGAGGGTCAACACAATTTATATTGCACACATAAATAGAACTCAAATCAGGACAGAATTGGGAATTTTAGGAAATGGGGGCATGCATTTAGGGGATAACTGGGTCGACCCGACCGGTCGGACCAGTTAGACTTGGAAAACGGTTTTGAAACGCCCTGTAATTTTATGCTGGAAAATCAATTTTTGGAAAACAATTGGCTCGGTTACATGCAAATTTTTATTTTCGTGGGTCTACTGTCCCAGAATCCATGGCTCTGTTCGTGTGGGTTCCTAAATTCAACATCCATTTAGGGTCCAAAATACAATAAACACACCAAAAACATTTATTAAAATACCATTCTATTTGTTTTCAATACTTTTTGGAGGCTTATAGAGTTCAGGGGTCCGCTAACGTTGGACTATAGATCCGGTTCGAATAAAATAACCCTGAAACTTAGAAAATAAACCCCGGAAAACTTGAAAATATTAATATTCGTATGTATAGGAATCCAAAAATAAATATTTTATGGCATATGAATAAGTTTGGGCCGAAATATATCACATCAGATGCATAAAAATGGAAAACGGGCTATTTTCGGCTTGTCGGGACGGATCGGGGAGCTGTCCCTGAAGAATAGAGCCGTACGGCTCTGGTTAGAGCCAGCCGGCTCTGTTCTTTGATGAACGGAGCCGTACGGCTCTATTCGGGTAAGTTCGGTTCTAAAACTTGCAAAAACGAAAAAAAAGGCACATAAAAAGCAATGCAAACAGGTTTAAGGCCTCTCAGAGTTTACCTCGATGTTGTTTTGATGCTTTGAATGTCAAGAAACGGATTGGAAACTTAGGATTTGCCCTTAAAGTCCAACCGGCCGAAAACCGAACAATTCCGAGACTAACCCGGAATGATCCGAATCAATGAGCAAAGGTTTTGTAACTTGTTGCTAATGTTTTGAGATTGATTTTTAGGGTTTAAACTCTTTGGTTTTGGACTCTCCCTGGCTCCCTATCTCTCTACCTCTTTCTTTTTCTTTCTTTTTCTTTCTTTTTCTCTCTTTTTCTTTCTTTTCTCCTTTTTTCCTCCTCTCTTTTTTTTTTTTTTTTTTTTTTTGATGCGTCTCCTCCTCTATTATTATTGATCCTCTCTTTTTGAAATCCCCCCTAGGAGACAAAATAATTTCCCCCATTTAATGCACGGATTTGAATTTTTTATCGTTTTTTACCAAACTTCGCTGGCTTTTGGGAAAATGGGAGATTTCTACCTAACCCACTAGAGTCGGCCGGCTCTAGTTTGAACTAGAGCCGGCCGGCTCTGGTTTGAAAACCAGAGCCGTCCGATTCTTGCTAGATCTGCGGTGAAATCTCGACCATCCGACGCGTACACTAAACCCTGGGAATCGCTTGGAGGACTCTTTGGATCGAGGATAGCTTGGTTTTCAGGACATTTAAGACTCTTTGGGCAACATTCTGGTCGTTTCCAAGTCCGATTCAAGTACATATGCTTCACAGGTAACCCAAGAATTCTCATCATAGAGGTCGAGGAAAACCCCGTGCTCACAGCTGCCTCCCGCTGCTGCTGCCCCTAGCAGCGGGCTGGGCCAGGTTTTGGATTTTTGCAGGTTTGATGGTCCAAGCCTAGTTTTAATTTTAATGGGTTTTGAAATTTTGTGTGTATAAATTTTTACAATTTACATGCGCATGGTTTCTTGAATGAAATTTTAATTTTATTCATGATATATATTAATTCAGATAATTAATATTAATGAAATTGGTTCAGTTTTTCTTGGCACGATTAATTGAACGATGTGATTTGAATTCATAGTTTCCCAATTCCAGTAGGAGTAGTGTTCTGCCTGGACTGGAAGCCCAAGGCCCGTTAAGGGTTGGAACCATGACGGGCTCTGAGCGAACGGCGTTTTCGACGGAACGCGAGACTCCCTTTCGGAAGGGGCGCCACGATCTCGAGCGGGCCCCTCCCTCGCGTGGGGTTTTTATAAATGGAAAATCAATTTTGGAAAATAAATGGAATTAATGCATAACAGAACCGAGACCTAAGTCTCGATGAATATTGTAGAGTTGCCACCCGGCTCAGCTCAACCAGGAAATTTATAATGCAGCTGAGCCGGACGAATGCCGCTACAATATCCATCGATTAGGTTCGGACAAGTCCCTTATTTCGTGTCTAATTAAAATAAATATTGGTCAATGTTCATGGTTGGTATTTCAAATTCTACAGTCAATTTTATTAAAATAAATAGACATACAGCGCGCATACAGGCTAAGGTAAAATAGTAAATAATTAAATTATTACAACCTGATCGAATAAAAAATAAAAACTCTCGAACTCACTTTTACAAGCACCTAGAATACACGATTTATCTAAAAATATTATAATCGCTAAGAATACACGATTTAATCTATTAAATTACATCCAAAATAAAAATAAGAATAAAAGAAATTAAAACCTGCAGAACAGATGGTTAGCACAATTTTACGGCACGCCACAAGTTGGACTCAAATAGACAGAATTGGGAAATTAGGATTTGGGGTCATGCATTTAGGGGATAACCAGGTTGGCTCGGCTAGCTGGCTCGGTTAGACTAGGAAAAATTTTGAAACGTCCCTGTATTTTTTTGTTTTGTGGGAAAATCATTTTGAAAACAATTTTTCCAGTTTACATGCATTTTTTACATGTGAGGTGGGTCAGTTTTTGGGAGAACTGGGTCTCTGTCGTGGCATTGTTCTAAATGCAATTTTACTTGAAATTGAATCTAAGGTCATGAATGCACACAACAAAATCCATTTTGGTGATTTTTGGGGTTTTCTTAATTTTTATGGATTTTTGGGACTTTTCAGGGATTAAAAAGGAAATTATGATTCTGGAAATCAAGTTACAGTCGTACGACTGTAACTATAGTCGTGCGACTATAAACGTTCCAAAGTCAAAATCTCGCCAAAACTTTATTTGAAATAAACTGGGACAAAAATGCCTAGAAATCAAGGACACTCGTACGACTGTAACTACACAAGAACAGTCGCACGACTGTTCTTGATTTCCAGAAATGGGAAATGCAGAAAATGTGTAGAAATGGCACAAAACCACACTAATCACACAGAAAGCTTGTAAAAGAGAGGGGAAAAAGGAGTGTTTACCTCTTTGGCGTGCGTCCAACATAGGATTGACCCCTGGCGTCGCTCCAATGCACTAAAATCTGCACTTTTCTCCTTGAGTTAGGGTTAGGGATTTTAGGTCCAAAGATCTCCAAATGTTGGGGATTATGGTGATGAGTTTCTTTCCTTTTCTTGTTTTCTCTTCTTCTTTCTCCCTCTCTCATTTTTTCTTTTCTTTCTTTTCCTCTTTTTTTTTTTTTTTTTGTCCCTCCTCCTTTTTCTTTTCTTTTTTTTTTTCTCCTTCTCCTTCGCTTTCTGTCCCTCCTCCTTTTTTTTTTGTTTTTTTCTGCTTTTAGGGTATGGGTTGGCTTACCTTCCGTGATCTACAATCGTATGATTGTAGTTTAATTACGGTCGTACGACTGTAATTAAAGCCATACAACTATACTTTTTTTTTAGAGGAGTAAAATTCTGGCACTTACAGCTACCCTTCGTGTGATCAAATTCACCATCTGATCTTAGTTTGGGATAGTTGATGTGGATTTGACAAACGCGATTCAAAGCGCGGCAGACACAGGAAAGAACCCATCGTTGAAATAAGCCGATATCGAGTCTAGGTTACCCGAGGCAAAGCTGGGGAAGAAATAAGCCGATATTAGGTCTAGGTTACCCAAGGCAAAGCTGAGGAGGAAATAAGCCGATATCGGGTCTAGTTTACCCAAGGCAAAGCTATGGAGGAAATAAGCAGATATCAGGTCTAGGTTACCCGAGGCAAAGCTGGGGAAGAAATAAGCCGATGTCGGGTCTAGGTTACCCGAGGCAAAGCTGCGGAAGAAATTGTTGGAAATGCCCTAGTCCTGAGGCATTGGTCCTTGTATTTGTACTATACATTTATTGGATTTATGTGTTGTACTCATTTGTGTCATTAATAAAGGCATCAATTCGTTTATTATATTTATCTTGTGCAGTATAGTAAATGAAGTATCCAATGGACATATCTATATCCATGACGACTAGTGTCATGCACTTAGCAGTAAGACCATGGATAGGGTTAACGATATGACCATAAATAGATCCGTAGTCGATTCCAGTCACGGGAATGAATGGAACAACAGACTATCATTAGCCTGGTTGTATGGCGGTGTCTTACCGGTCATTGGACATGGAATGTCAACCAAGTTAATGGGTACATGCCTGGGAGCATGGTACTGGATAGATCCACTAAACGAGTAATCCACATGGTATGGTATCACAATGGATTCTCGTGTAGTACTTGTATGGATCCTTTGACCTGACCATATGATGGTGTTACATGTGAAGTCGCATACTTAGGGGCACGCCTAAAGGGCCTGTAATAGGGTGCCAAGTATGGGTGCTTTCGGGTATGTCACTGAACATGGTAATACTATGGATATGCAGAAGGGATTTGTCACTCAGTAATCAACTAAGAAGATATCACCGGCCACTTGATGAATGTGACTGATAAGAGTGTGGCCACACCCAAACAAGTTGGAACTTGTTTGTGAGAATCAGTACATTCGGGATCAAGTTAATGTCCGAACACAAAAGAGGGTGATCAATCCATACCTCTGTGTTGGATACCGATATCAATGACATGGGATGTACAAGTTTAAACTACAGGGTTATGATATCAATTAGACTGCCATCTCCATCTTAATTGGGGGCTGCAGTGGCTTGCTAGAGCCCAACTGCAGTCTACGGGCCAAAGGCCCGCTGCCAACATAAAGATGGGCCCACAGGATCGTACACATAGAACGATAGAATGCAGACTTAAGGAATCACATGTATACTTGGAGTATACACAATGGAGGGAGAAGTGTGTATATATTAATTATATTATAAAGATCAATTGGATTGGTCATAATAATAAAATTAATATATCCAATTGGCTCTTCATAATTAATTGGATTAATTATGATATTATTTCCTAGGTGGAAATATTCATATGTATGGGTTTACATATGATTTTATTTTGTGTTGATTTAATTTTAATTTAATGGATTAAATTTATTGTCAAACCAATTTTAATTTAGATGTAAATAATATATTACTTGGAGTAATATATTAAATACATGGATATATTAAAATTGGGCTTGAAATTAATTTAAACCAAAGTAATTAAAATTAGACTGGGCCTAAATTAAAACATGGAAGCCCGCACAGAGTAGACAGGAGCCAAGATGGGCCTGAATCCACTTGAGGAATTCGGCCAACCCTAGGTATAAATACCTAGGGTTAGAAATTTCGGCCATCTCTAATGGTTGGACACCTAGCCGAAATTTCCTAGCTCCTCCTCTCCATTGTTTTTGTTTTTCCGACGCTAGCACGGGTTGCATTCGCCAAGCGTTCGTGTACGTGAGAGTGGAGGAATTCTCAATTGAATTCTGCAGTCATCATCCATCTCTAGAAAGAGATTTTTCTGGTAAGAAATTTAATCCCTTTCTATTTAATTTTAAGTTTTTCAATTTCCACTTCAATTGCTCCTGGGACTGGATTTGAGGAAATCACCGCATTCTTCCGCTTTTATCAGGTGATTTCCGGTGAAAAATCCCAGCAGTGGTATCAGAGCGGGCCTTTGATCCGTGGAAATTGATTAATTTGGTTGAATCCCTGTTTTGAAATTGGATGTTTTTGATTGGGATTCTTGGTATGGGTTTTATGATTTTTCCCATATGTTTTATGCAATGAAAATTAAATTTGCATATAGGTTTATGTTAGTTTAATTTTATTGTGTATTATTGTAATTCTTGGTGAATTGCTATGGATGATGATTGGTTATTTTTTTTTTTTTAATTCTGGTTTTTTTTAAAAAAAAAAAAAATCGGTCTCCCGGGGGCGGGGCTGCCGGCGTCGAAATCGCCACCGGCGGCCGCCGCACGCGACGGGAGGCGCGGCGGCAGCCGCGCAAGCGGCTTCGGCCGCTGGTTCCAGCAGCGGGCTGCTGCTGGGCAGTGGCCGCTGGGCGGCCACTGCACAGCGGCAGTGCCGCTACAGGCGGCAGCAGCGGGCAGCCGCTAGGCGGCTGCAGCGGGCCGAGCCCTGTGTTTTGGATTTTGCGTGTATTTTGGGTCCGGGGCCCAGTTTTGAAATTTTAATTGGTTTTAAAATTCGTGTGTTTAAATTTATGTAATTTAAATGCGCATGGTTTCTTGGATGAATTTTATTTCGTTCATGTGATATTAGTTTTGGAAATTAATATGGTTAATGGAAATTGGTTCGGGTAATTTTGGCACAATTACTCGGACGGCTAAATTGGACCCATGGTTTCCCAATTCCAGTGGGAGCAGTTGGACTGCCTGGGCTGGAGGTCCAAAGCCCGTTAAGGGTTAGAACCATGGTGGGCCAAAATTGGCGATTTCCTAATAATGGCTTTGACATAATTTAAATGGGCTTAAATCATGCATTTTGACATGCTTTTGAATTGTATGTATTGGATGCATATGAATGGTTGAATGAATGTTTGATTGGATGCTATTGGGCCTTTTACGAGTTGGGTTGTATTTTTTCTTTTGGGTAAATACGGCCTGCGTGTCGTTTTCTTTTAATGTAATTTTATTTTATTTAAATTAAATATTATAAAAATTTGTAAAAGAAGAAGCCCATGGAGTGGTGAGCCCAAGTGGAGGTGCAAGCCCAAATTGGAGGTGCAAGCCCAGAAGGAGAAGATGGAGGCCCGCCTAATATATGTTTCTAGTATAGGTTTACTAGAATAATATTAGGATGTAATATAGGCCCATAGCAGTCCATTTTAATTTTGTTTAATCATTTTATATTCATTTGCATGTATGAATGTATGTTACAAATAGCTCATTCACCCGCCTTATGTATGTAAGCCGTTATAATTGAATCTAATAACCAAACGGGAATTACTAAATCGCTTAAAAGTGCTTCCCTCATTCAAAACCGAATCGAGGTGGGAATAGGCCAGTTGTAGACCATGCCCTCGCAGGATGCACTGGAGTATTGTCACTTTGTATTGGGTTAGAATATGGGATACTTTAACACTTGGATGGAGGTTTTGACTTAGCATGGGTAGTAGGATTCTCCTGGCCCTAAGCACAGATGGTTAAGTGCCAACAAGCCCATCAAACCGAGAGTCCCTAGGTTGGGATTGGACGGCGTTCCTACCTAAATAATTAAGGTATAGTTGTACCAAACCCTCGTTTGGCTATATCTTAATGAAATATGGATCTCGGCCCATGAGCCCAACAACTCGGTTAAATTAATAACTTGATTCATTATTAATTTTATATGGGAACAACAAAGTAAAGCCCTTTATTAACACTCTAAATGTTTGTCTGTGTAGAAACACCCAAATGGCAAACACTAATACCTTATCACTGCGATCGATTCTTGAGAAGGACAAGCTTTCCGGTCCTAACTTTTTAGACTGGTCTAGGAACTTGAGGATAGTTCTAAGACAAGAGTCGAAAGAGTATGTGCTGGAAAGGCCTGTGCCGGCTGCGCCTCAAGGACGTAATCCAACAGCTGCACAGCTGGCGGAATACGAGACGCACGTCAAGGACAACCGGGATGTGACGTGCCTTATGTTGGCTTGCATGGTCCTCGAATTGCAAAAGCAGTTTATGGACCACCAAGCCTATGCTATGATAACAACTCTCAATGAGATGTTTCAAGAGCAAGCTCGTCAGGAAAGGTACCTGACCAATAAGGCATTCCACTCTTGTAAGATGGGGGCCGGGACATCTGTGAGTGCACACGTGCTCAAGATGAAGGGCTACTTGGATACTTTGGCCCGTCTCGGATCGCCTATCTCTCAAGAGTTGGCGGTGGACACAATCCTCGCATCCTTGCCGGATTCTTATGATCAGTTCATCCTTAACTACAATATGCAAGGGATGAACCGCACTGTCAGTGAGCTGCATGGGATGCTGAAGCTTACTGAGCAGTCGATCAAGAAGACTCCGCCGGTGCTGCTGGTTAACAAGGGGAACGCTCCTCTTGCTAAGGGTAAGGCCAAGGAAAAGGCCAAGGCTAAGGCCAAGAAAGCCAAAGCCAAGAAGGCCAAGGCCCAACCCAAGGCCCAGCAGAAGGCAGGTCCTGAGGACGTCTGTTTCGGGTGCAGATAGGCGGGCCATTGGAAGAGATCGTGTCCCAAGCTGATGGGAGAGCAGAGAAGGGGCCAAGGTGCATCCTCTTCAGGTATTTATGTTATAGATATTAACCTTACTGTTTCAACATCCTAGTTATTGGATACTGGATGTGGTTCTCACATTTGTTGCAATGTGCAGGGACTTAAGAACAGAAGGTTGCTGGCGTCGGGAGAGGTGGACTTGCGGGTCGGGAATGGAGCAAGGGTTGCTGCCATAGAGATCGGCAAATACCACCTAATGATGCCCAGCGGATTGGTTTTAATTTTAGAACATTGTTACTTTGTACCTGCTATGTGCAAGAATATTATCTCTGTATCAATGTTGGATATTTCTGGATTTGAATTTTCTATTGCAAATGGACGAATTTCTATATCCAGAGAGGGGTTATTTTATGGAGATGCTCTATTAAATAATGGCCTGTATGTCCTGGACTTAAATGAAACCAATCACATTTATAACATAAACACGAAAAGGGTTAAGCCTAACAAACTTAATCCAGTCTACCTATGGCATTGTCGTCTTGGCCATATAAACGAGAAGCGCATAGCTAGGCTTCACAAAGCTGGAGTCCTAGGGTCATTTGACTTGGAGTCAATTGATACATGCGAATCATGTTTAAGAGGCAAGATGACAAAGGCTCCCTTTAGCCAAAAGGCTGAAAGGGTCACTGGCTTGTTGGACCTAATACATTCAGATGTATGTGGACCTATGAGCGCAGCGACCAGAGGTGGGCATCTGTACTTCGTCACGTTCACGGATGATTTCAGCAGATATGGCTATGTCTATCTGATGAAACACAAGTCCGAGACCCTTGATAGGTTCAAGGAATTTAGGAACGAGGTACAGAACCAGCTAGGCAGGAATATCAAAGCCCTTCGGTCGGACCGAGGCGGTGAGTAAATGAGCCTAGAGTTTGACTCATACTTGAGAGAGCATGGAATAGTTCCACAGCTCACTCCTCCTGGAACACCGCAATGGAATGGGGTGTCCGAACGGAGGAATAGGACCTTGTTGGACATGGTCCGCTCAATGATGAGTCAAGCAACTCTCCCAATTAGTTTCTGGGGACACGCCATCGAGACAGCAGCTCTCATATTAAACAATACTCCGACTAAGGCTGTGGAAAAGACCCCATATCAGATATGGACGGGCAAGGAGCCCAACGTGTCTTTCCTAAGGATTTGGGGATGCGAAGCACATGTCAAGAAATTAACTAGTGGCAAGCTGGAGCCCAAAACCGATAAATGCCTGTTTGTGGGCTACCCTAGGGAAACCAAAGGGTATTACTTCTACAACCCCGCCGAGAACAAGGTGTTCATGGCAAGGAAGGGGGTCTTTCTGGAAAAGGAGTTCCTTTCCAAGAAAGATAGTGGGAGCAACGTTGAACTCAGGGAAGTTCAAGGTCCATAAGCTCCTGAAGAGGGTAACTCGGAGGCCCAGGTGGAGTTTCCACAAGTGGAGGCACCGACCCAGGCCACACAAGAACCTAGATAGTCTAGTAGGGATCGTCGGGAACCGGAGAGGTATGCTTTCCTCGTCACCGATGATCAAACCCTTCTCATCTGGGATGAAGAAGAACCCAAAACCTACCAAGAGGCTATGGCTAGCCCACAGTCTGCAAATTGGCGTAAGGCCATGGAGGCAGAAATGCAATCTATGTACGATAATCAAGTTTGGAACTTGGTTGATCCACCTCCGGGTGCTAAGGTAATAGGTTGCAAGTGGTTCTATAAGCTAAAAGCTGATAATACCTTCGAGGGGCGTCTGGTTGCGAAAGGTTTCAGACAAGTCCATGGGATAAACTATGATGAAACTTTCTCACCAGTAGCCATGCTCAAGTCCATCAGGATACTGCTGGCCATAGCCGCATGGTATGACTATGAGGTTTGGCAGATGGATGTCAATATCGCTTTCCTTAATGGAAAGCTACTCGAGGATGTGTACATGACACAACCTGAGGGTTTTGTCGATCCTAAGTATCCGGGAAGGGTATGCAACTTCAAAGGTCCATTTATGGACTGAAGCAAGCATCCCGTAGTTGGAATCTAAGATTCAATGAGGCTATAAAGGAATATGGCTTCATACAGAATCTAGATGAGCCTTGTGTGTATAAGAGGACTAGTGGGAGCACTGTCACATTTTTGGTACTTTATGTAGACGACATCCTACTCATTGGAAGCGACATACCTACACTGCAAGGGGTAAAGCAGTGGCTGAGTAAGTGCTTCGCAATGAAGGACTTAGGCGAAGCTGAGATGATCCTAGGGATCAGGATCTATAGGGATAGATCAAATCGGCTTCTGGGCCTAAGTCAGGCTTCGTACATTGACAAAGTTCTGAAAAGATTCAGCATGGACTGGGCCAAGAAAGGTTTCTTGCCAATGGGCCATGGGCTGAAACTTAGTAAGAAGACTATCCTAAAACAAGGGAGGACAGGGAGAACATGAAATTGGTTCCATATGCCTCGGCTATTGGATCAATTATGTACTCTATGTTATGTACGAGACCTGATGTCACCTTTGCACTGAGTATGACGAGCCGATACCAGCAGGATCCCGGGGAGGATCACTGGAAAGCTGTCAAGGCAATCCTCAAGTACCTTAACCGGACTAAGGATAGCTTCTTGGTGTATGGTGGTTAGGAAGTGCTATCGGTTACTGGGTATACTGATGCAAGCTTCCAGACAGACCAAGATGAGTACCAATCGTAGTTAAGGTATGTATTCTTGCTGAATGGTGGTGCTGTAAGCTGGAGGAGCTCAAAGCAACCAACCATAGCGGACTCTACAACAGAAGCTGAGTACATCGCTGCGTGTGATGCAGCTAAGGAAGCTGTGTGGATGAAGAAGTTTATCACTGAGTTGGGAGTAGTGCCAACTATCCAGGACCCAGTCGATATCTTCTGTGACAACAATGGGGCCGTCGCACAAGCTAAGGAGCCCCGGTCACACAAGAACACAAAGCACGTGCTCAAAAAGTTTCACCCCATACGAGAAATCGCGGAGAGAGGTGACATTGCATTGCACAGAGTGGACACCGAGGATAATGTCGCAGATCCATTGACCAAGGTGCTGGCTCAGCCCAAGCACGAGGGTCATACTAGATCTATAGGGATTAGGCCCATGCCTAGTTGGAACTAGTGCAAGTGGGAGATTATTGGAAATGCCCTAGTCCCGAGGCATTGGTCCTTGTATTTGTACTATACATTTATTGGATTTATGTGTTGTACTCATTTGTGTCATTAATAAAGGCATCAATTTGTTTATTATATTTATCTTGTGCAGTATAGTAAATGAAGTATCCAATGGACATATCTATATCCATGACAACTAGTGTCATGCACTTAGCAGTAAGACCATGGATAGGGTTAACGATATGACCATAAATAGATCCGTAGTCTGTTCCAGTCATGGGAATGAATGGAACAACAGACTATCATTAGCCTGGTTGTATGGCGGTGTCTTACCGGTCATTGGACATGGAATGTCAACCAAGTTAATGGGTACATGCCTGGGAGCATGGTACTGGATAGATCCACTAAACGAGTAATCCACATGGTATGGTATCACAATGGATTCTCGTGTAGTACTTGTATGGATCCTTTGACCTGACCATATGATGGTGTAACATGTGAAGTCGCATACTTAGGGGCACGCCTAAAGGGCCTGTAATAGGGTGCCAAGTATGGGTGCTTTCGGGTATGTCACTGAACATGGTAATACTATGGATATGCAGAAGGGATTTGTCACTCAGTAATCAAGTGAGAAGATATCACCGGCCACTTGATGAATGTGACTGATAAGAGTGTGGCCACACCCAAACAAGTTGGAACTTGTTTGTGAGAATCAGTACATTCGGGATCAAGTTAATGTCCGAACACAAAAAAGGGTGATCAATCCATGCCTCTGTGTTGGATACCGATATCAATGACATGGGATGTACAAGTTTAAACTACAGGGTTATGATATCAGTTAGACTGCCATCTCCATCTTAATTGGGGGCTGCAGTGGCTTGCTAGAGCCCAACTGCAGTCTGCGGGCCAAAGGCCCGCTGCCAACATAAAGATGGGCCCACAGGATCGTACACATAGAACGATAGAATGCAGACTTAAGGAATCACATGTATACTTGGAGTATACACAATGGAGGGAGAAGTGTGTATATATTAATTATATTATAAAGATCAATTGGATTGGTCATAATAATAAAATTAATATATCCAATTGGCTCTTCATAATTAATTGGATTAATTATGATATAATTTCCTAGGTGGAAATATTCATATGTATGGGTTTACATATGATTTTATTTTGTGTTGATTTAATTTTAATTTAATGGATTAAATTTATTGTCAAACCAATTTTAATTTAGATGTAAATAATATATTACTTGGAGTAATATATTAAATACATGGATATATTAAAATTGGGCTTGAAATTAATTTAAACCAAAGTAATTAAAATTAGACTGGGCCTAAATTAAAACATGGAAGCCCGCACAGAGTAGACAGGAGCCAAGATGGGCCTGAATCCACTTGAGGAATTCGGCCAACCCTAGGTATAAATACCTAGGGTTAGAAATTTCGGCCATCTCTAATGGTTGGACACCTAGCCGAAATTTCCTAGCTCCTCCTCTCCATTGTTTTTGTTTTTCCGACGCTAGCACGGGTTGCATTCGCCAAGCGTTCGTGTACGTGAGAGTGGAGGAATTCTCAATTGAATTCTGCAGTCATCATCCATCTCTAGAAAGAGATTTTTCTGGTAAGAAATTTAATCCCTTTCTATTTAATTTTAAGTTTTTCAATTTCCACTTCAATTGCTCCTGGGATTGGATTTGAGGAAATCACCGCATTCTTCCGCTTTTATCGGGTGATTTCCGGTGAAAAATCCCAATAGAAATAAGCCGATATCGGGTCTAGGTTACCCGAGGCAAAGCTAAGGAGGAAATAAGCCGATATTAGGTCTAGGTTATCCGAGGCAAAGCTGAGGAGGAAATAAGCCAATATCGGGTCTAGGTTACCTGAGGCAAAGCTGAGGAAGAAATAAGCCGATATCGAGTCTAGGTTACCCGAGGCAAAGGAAGATGGATTGTGGATAGGCCGATATCGGGTCTATGTTACTCGAGGCAAAGGAAGATGAAATTTTGAAGATTTGAAATCTTGTTGGAATTGGATGGACTCGAGATAATGAAATAAGAGGTTCAAGGATTTGAAACCATGCTCAAACATAATGGAGTTCAAGGTTTCGAAATCTGGCTTGAATAAAGAAAAGGGATTCAAGGATTTGTAACCATGCTTGGACGTAGTGGAGTTCAAGGATTTGAAACCTGGCTTGAATGAAGAAAAGGGGTTCACGTATTTATAACCATGCTTGAACATAGTGGAGTTCAAGGGTTTAAAATCTGGCTTGAATGAAGGAAAGGGTTCAAGGATTTGCAACCATGCTTGAACGTAATGGAGTGCAAGGGTTTGAAATCTGGCTTGAATGAAAGAAGATATCTTTAAGGATGATAATGGCTCGAGGATGAGTATTTATCCCTTGATCAATAATTTTGGAAACAAAAATTTTTGCCCCTTCGATCAAGGATAAATACGACTTGATTGTTCTGCCCCTTAGAGACTTGATTGTTCTGCCCCAGCATTGTGTCGTCTCTGCTTTGAGAGTGAACCTGGTTCGGAGAGACCTGGTGAAGGCAGTGTGTACCCGTACTTGGATCAGTTATGACGCATATGCATATGGATCGTGCATGTTTACTTTAAATGTATGCATGTATGTACAGATGCATGTATAGTTCTAAATGTATGTATGCATGCAACATGTGGCTTATGTTTTGTTCTTGGTATCCGTGTGAGCCCGGAGGCGGAATTCACAGCTTGTGGCTGGCCCCGAGGGTAGCCCAGGTGACCAAGTCCGATTGTTCTGACGTGTTTTCTGACCGACTTACTACTACGATGATCTAGGTATTAGAGGAGTTCGCCGTCTTGAGTGACTTCCCACTTTACCCTCTACATATTCTGAAGCATTGTCAGTGCTTAGCGGATTAGGATAGTAGGCCGTGCCGACGGATGGTCCGTTGGGTTGAGCAAGAAGATGAAAGTGAGAACTTGCATTTCCATACCGCACAATAGGAGTTTCTACGATATTGTCACGGGCTTGGATGCAATGTCCTACTGATGGATGTTTATATGTAATGGCATGGAGTATGCAAGATGAACATCTGATTAGATTTCCAAACATACACAATATTGCAATGGTGACATCAGAATGAGTATAATAGGGAATGTGACATTGACTCTGACTTTGTATACCACCCCTCTCTTGTTGCCGACACGTCCTTTCGGTTTTTCATGTCAACAAATCTCTTTTTTTTTTATATTTTTTTTTGGAGAAAGATTCTATGATGAGCATTTTGTCTGCATTGATCCCTTTCGCAATGGTTTGTCTTAGGACTGGAAAAATATACCTTGATATGTTCGTTGTGACTCGAGAAGATACTGTTGTCGATGATACCTAGTGGTTCGGCTTTTTTACTTGCCCCTGATATCATAGGTTTGTGTTTGGGGAGTATTATAGGTTTGTGTTTAAGGGGTAAAGCACTTCTACAAACAAGGTTCGCTGCGCGATGTAGCCCATAAGTGAACATTGACATGCAATGACACAACAAATGCCTATTGAACACCAAGATTGAATACAAAACATTCATGACATAATGAACACGGATGCATTAGAAAAATCTAAAATGTGGCTCTAGTTTTAATTGATGCCCCTTCAAATTATCAACATGCCCTTTTGGTTTTACACATTGGATAGAGATTTTTTTTTGAGACCCGATCACTGGATAGAGTTGCTATTAACCACTAGATTCTCCTGCGGCCTGATGTCATATTCATGTTTCTAATTCACCCCAGATTCCAGTTCAGGCACGGTTCCCGAAGACTAAATACTTGAAATGGTTGGTAAATGCAACTTTCCCTTTGAGTATGAGCACAACATACTTTGTAAGCTTCCCTGTTGATGGTATCATCCCCTTCATGATTTTTGAAAGCTTTGTAAAACTAAGTTGCTCCAACACAGTTGGTGAAGTTCACAAATGCATAACCAAAATTTCCTCTAGTCTTGAAATCCATAGGCAAATAGAGGAAATCATAAGCCGACTTCCCTTTGGACTTATTCTTGTTTTCCTCTAGATAATGCTTGTCCAGAATTTGCAGCAGATTATGCCTTTGAAACTGATTTGTTAAATTTCTGATCATCAGGCTTGTTTTTCCACCAAGATTAACTTCAATCTTTTTTTTTTATTTAGCTTGGTCTCTTCAATAGTCAATTTCTTGGGTAACCACTGTTACTCCTTTTCACCTATAGAAACTATTTTCTTCTTACTTCGGAATCTCGGAGCTATATATTTCATTTTCCCCCTTTTTTCAGCATTGTTGAACTCATTTGAAGCGAACTCATATCCAAATCCTCTATCTGGCATCAAATCAAAACCCTTCCCACTGTCTGAGGGTATAAAATAATTAGTCTGGGAGTTTAGATTGAAGAGAAATGGTGTGGGATTAAAAGGGTATCCCCAATTCTGTATAGGTTGATGATAAACGAAGACGGATTGAAACGGCGCCATAACCACCTGTTCCGACACCCTTCTGCTGATGAGATGATGCGGAAAAAATACGATATGGAGCAGCATTAGGGTTCAACTTCTTGTTAGAAGCCATTGAAGGTAGAAAATATGGAATCACAGAATCGGTTCAAGTTTTAGAGAGAAGATGAAAGATAGAAGATGAAATTGAAGGAAAGACAATAAAGGGAAGACAAAGGTGTTGAAGGCAAAGGGAGAAGGCAGAGAGGAGAATGAAAAGGGAACTGCTTTGGGTAAAGAGATCGATCATCTCTATCACCGTGCAAAGTTAACTTTTCAGAATAGGCAAAAACGTACTTATCTCCATTGTCTCAACTCATTGACCCCGGCATTCTATGCAATAGATGGGCCACCCCTGGATTCATCAAGCACTCAACAGAGTTTGACTCTATGATTGAAGAGATCATAACTTTAGGCTAGGAGTAGAAATCTGACTGTAAGGGAGAGCTGAGGTCTTTCATCGGTGCTAGGTTTTTTTTTTTTTTTTTTTTTTGAAGAAGCTAAATCTAAGCCATAGCCACCTGTTGATTCTCCTGCTGCATTCAAATCCATGGATGTCATGCATGTTTGATATGTCTTTTTGGATGAACAATGCATGTGTAATGTCATATGCACATGAATGCCACACAAAAAAGACTATACATGCACTAAAACTAGTGTCTGCTTTAGAGTCTTACAGCATGGTGGGTGGCGAAGGTCATTTGGATTTCTTAGGGCTTGGTGCTTTTGATGAGTTTGAGTTTTTGATGTGAGATGCTTTTTCGAGCATGAATTAGGTTCAAAGGTTCATTTTAGGGATCGGCTTTGAAATTTGGCAATGGTCCTTGGTTTTAGATGATTTGGATGTATTGTGGGCTGTCCAAGTTGAAACTTTTAGGGCAAGACCAACAGTGCTTTGAATCGTGGTTTGTAGGGATCACTGATCTAGGTAGGCAATTGATTCGATGGAAATGATGCCATCCCATTACTTGCTTGGCAGACTGTTCTTGATTTGGCATGACTGATCTTGATTTTCAGAAACGGGGAAATGCAGAAAATGTGTAGAAATGGCACAAAACCACACCAATCACCCAGAAAGCTTGTAAAAGAGAGGGGAAAAAGGAGTGTTTACCTTTGTTGGCGTGCGTCCAACATAGGATTGACCCCTGGTATCACTCTAATCCACTAAAATCCGTACTTTTCTCCTTGAGTTAGGGTTAGGGATTTTGGGTCCAAAGATCTCCAAATGTTAGGGGAATCTGGTGATGAGTTTCTTTCCTTTTCTTATTTTCTCTTCTTCTTTCTCCCTCTCTCTTTTTTTCTTTTCTTTCTTTTCCTCTTTTTTTTTTTTGTCCCTCCTCCTTTTTCTTTTCTTTCTTTTTCTCCTTCTCCATTGTTTTCTGTCCCTCCTCCTTTTTTTCTGTTTTTCTCTGCTTTTAGGGTATGGATTGGCTCACCTTTTGCGATCTACAGTCGTACGATTGTAGTTTAATTACAGTCATACGATTGTAATTAAAGCCGTACGACTATACTTTTTTTTTGTTTTTTTGAGAGGAGTAAAATTTCGGCGCTTACACGGGCCAAGTTAGCAATTTATATATAATGGCTAAGGACATAATTAATTGGGATTAATTTTATGCATTATAACATGTTTATAATTGATTTATGGAATACATACTTGTATGGATTAAATGTTTGGATGGATGTTATTGGGCCTTTATTAAGATGGGTTGTATTTTCTTTTTAGGTAAATATGGCCGGCATACTATAAGCGTCTGAATTCTTTATACTTAAAAAATAAAGAATAAGAGAGAAAAAGAAAAATAGGCGTACGACTGTCTTTATAGTCGTATGACTGTACTGTCGGAGCAGTTGCAGGAGCCCATACCACTGCAACAGAAAAATGGAGAAAAGTGGAGGAGCATCAATTGCTCCATTCTGAAGACTAACAAGCAGAAAAAAGTAGAGTAGAAAAGGAGAAAGAGAGGGAGAGAAAGCCAATTGGGATTTCTGGTGAAAGAATTAGAGAGAGAAAGGAGAAAAGAGAGAAGGAAAGAAAGAACAAAGCAAGAACTCAAAAAAATTCTTCTTTTCCTCTTCTATTTTCTTTAGTTCTCAGAATTAGGATTAAAATTTGGTAGAAATCCTTAGGTTAATCAATTAACTTCACAAACAAATTGAAATCTCGGACTAAAATCAATAGAAACCTTAACATTTGGAGATTCTTTGGACCAAAGCTCTCAACCCCGAACTTAAGGAAAAAGTGCAAATTCGTGTCGATTAGAGCAATGCCAGGGGTCAAATCGACTTGGATAAGCTTCTAAAAAGGTAGACACTCCTTTTCCTTTCACTTAAGCTTGCTTTCTGGGTGATTGAAGTGTATTTTTGTTCATTTTTGCTGTATTTTCACGTTTCTGTTTCTGGAAATTAAGAACAGTCGCACGACTGTTCTTAGATTTTATGAACAGTCGTACGAGTGTTCTTGATTTCCAGGTCATTTTCTGTCATTTTGATTCGAATAAAGTTTTGGCGAGATTCTGACTCTTGACAGATTATAGTCGTACGACTGTAATTTACAGTCGTACGACTGTAGTTATAGTCGCACGACAGTAACCCTCATTCCAGAATCAGAATTTCACCTTTAAACCATAAAAATTTATAAAAATCCATAAAAAATCACAAAAATCCGAAAATCCCAAAAATGAATTTTGATATGTCCATTCACTACCTTAGATTTAATTTTCAGAAAAATTACATTTAGAACAATACAACGACGGAGACTCGGTTCTCCCGAAAACCGACCCACCTAAAATATGGAAAGTGCATGTAAATCGGAAAAATTGTTTTGAAAATGATTTTATCACAAAAACCAAAATACAGGGACGTTTCAAAATGTTTTCCAGGTCTAACCGAGCCGGCTAGCCGAGCCAACCCGGGTATCCCCTATAGCATGCCCCCTATTCTTGATTTCCCAATTCTGTCTATTTAAGTCCTAATTGTGGCTGCCGTATAAATTGTACTAACCTTTATTTTGCAGCTTTTATTTATTTTTATTTTTATTTTGTTTGTATTTTAATAGAATTAATCGTGTATTTTAGGCAGTTGTAATTATTTTTAAATTCTCATGTATTCTAGGCGGTTGTATAAGTAAGGCGAGAGTTTTTATTTTTCCATTCGATTTGATTGTAGGCTAATTAATATTCATTTCTTTTCTTTATTTTTGTATTATATATTTGTATGCGCGCTGTATGCCTTTTATATCCAATAAAATTGACTTTAGAATTTAAAATACCATTTCGAGAACATTGGCCAATTTTATTTTAATTAGACACGAAATAAGGGATTTGTCCGGACCCGAATCTCTGGATAGTGTAGCGGCCGTTCGTCCGGTTCAGCTACCTTAAGAATTTACCTGTTGAGCTGAGCTAGGTGGCGACTCTACAATATTCATCGAGACTTAGGTCTCGGTTCTTTTAAGAATTTATTCCATATTTATTTTCCAAAACCGATTTTTCATTTATAAAAACCCCACGCGAGGGAGGGGTCCGCCCGGGATCGAGGCTCCCCTTTTCGAAAGGGAGTCTTGCGTTCCGTCAAAAACGCGTTGTCCGCTCACACATACCATTTCTTTTTATGTAATTTTATTTAATTCAATTATTAAAAATGTTGTGAGAAGAAGCCTATTGGAGAGGCGTGCTGGGATTCGTCATCAGAAAAATAACATAGCACAACAGAAATTGCAGTTTAAAATTTCTTGATCTTGAGTGAGTTGATTAATCAAATAAGCAACCAACTTATTTGGGTATGGGCATACACTTATTGTTGGGATTCGTCACGGGAAACCGACCGATAAAAGCGGAAATACGCGTCGATTTCCTCAAATCCGGCCCAGGAGCTTAAGATGTGGAAATCAAAACTTAAAGCATAAAAAGAGGGTTTCAAAAACTCACCACAAAGTCTCTCTCAGAGACGGATGCAGACTGCAGAAATCAAGTGCAGATCTCCTCCACCGATGCGTACACGAACGGCTCTCGGACCGAAACCCGTGCTAGCGACTCGGATGACAAGAAGAGAGGGAGAGAGGGCTGCTCACTTTGAGATTTATGGCTGTCCCTATTTTCTTTCCAAAAGAAAAATCTATCTTTCCAAAAGATAGCACCAATAATCTCAAGTGTGCACCTAATTCTTACCAAAAGAATTAATGCATCAAGCTTGGCCAAATCTCTTTTCAAGAATAGATATATATCCCACGGCAAAGCAAGGTGAGTCTTGGCAGATTTTTATTCTCTTTTCACTTAAAGAAAAGAAGATCAACACAAGGAAAGCAAAGTCCAACTTTGCTTCATCAAAGTCAAACTATGACTCATCCATATGACTCACCATGCTAATGATGAAAAGAATGACTCATCCTCTCTTGCCAACAATAACATTCGGCCAAAAGAAGGATTGGTGATCCCACCTTCATCATTTCCTTACCATAAAGGAAAAGCAAGATGCAAGGTGGCAAAGTCCAACTTTGCCCCATCATATGTCCTACCAATGACTCACCATTCTTTCATTGGTCCATAAGAATATGTCATCATCATTTTTGTCCATAAAATGACTCACAATTCTTACTAATTCCATGCAAAATTTCGGCCAACATATCCCATTAAATGTAGACTTTATTCCTTTAAAAGCCCAAGCCTAATTTTAATCCCATTGTTTTAATTAATTGCAAATGCAACTTTAATTTAAAATGTATGCATATATATATTATACCATATAATATATTACATACATTTAAATTAAAATTCATTTGCCCTAGTAATTTAATCAAGGGATTAAATTAGACATACATAAAATGAGATACATGTAAACCTATACATGTATAAGAATATTTCCACCTAGGAAATAATCCCATAAATTAATTCATTTAATTAATTATGAGAAGGCCAAAATAAATATTAATTATATCACTTTGATCAATCCAATTGAGTCATATAATATAATTAATATATCTCTCTCTCTTCAAACGTGTATACTCCAAGTACACACTTAATCCGACTAGTTAAAGTCCAGACGTTCAATGTGTACGATCCAATGGGCCCGTCTTTATGTTGGCAGTAGGCCAAGGCCCACAGACTACAGGCGGGCTCTAGCAAGCCACTGTAGCCCCCAATTAAGACGGAGTAAGCAGTCCAACTGAAAACGTAACCCTGTAGTTGGAACTTGTAAATCCCATGTCGCTGATATCAGTGTCCAACACAGAGGCATGGAAGTATCACCCTCTTTGTGTCTGGACCTTTACTTGATACCGAATGAACTGATGCTCACAAATAAGATCCAATCTTGTTTGGGTGCGGCCGCACACTTATCAGTAACATTCTTCAAGAGGCCGATGATATCGTCTCAGTGAATCACTGAGTGACATTCCCTTCTGCATATCCATAGTGCTGCCATGCTTACTGACACACCCGAACGTACCCGTACTTGGCACCCTTTTACAGGCCCGTTGGGCGTACACCAAAGTGTGCCACCTCACATGCAGCACCATCATATGGTCCGGTCGAAGGACTTATACAAGTACTACATGAGAATCATTTGTGATACTATACCATGCAGATTCCCGTTAAGTGGATCAATCCAGTAACATGCCCTTTTTGCATGTACCCATTAACCTGGTTGACATTCCATGTTCTATGACCGGTAAGACACCGCCATACAACCAGGCTAACGATAGTCTTTGGTTCCATTCATTCCCATGATTGGAACAGACTACGGATGACTTTATGGTCATATCGTTTTCACTATCCACAGTCTTACTGCCAAGTGCCTCACACTTGACAACATGGATATGGATATGTCCATTGGATACTCTATTTAACATATAGCACAAGACATATAATAAATAGATTAATGCCTTTATTTCCTTGACACAAATTGTATAATACATAAAGTTTACATTAATGTACAAATGTATTATACAAACACAAGGACCAATGCCTCGGGACTAGGGCATTTCCAACACTTATCAATCCTACTCACCAAGTGGCCAGTGATATCATCTCGTTGTTACCCGAGTGGCAATCCCATCACTTCATTATCAATATCAACATATTCACCATTCCACCCGATCATACCCATATTTAGCATCCTTTTACAGACTTGTTAGGCATATGTCAAAGTGTATGAGATTTCATATTGTTACTATAATGAAATTTGGTCTGAGGACAAAAGAGACCTACTCAAGAAAGACCTATGACGTGACAACCATGTGGTTTTCTTATGCGGATCAATCCAGTCCCATGTCAACGACATGTACCCATATTCATGACTGACTAAACAAGTACTATGGCTAGTTAAGAACTGCCATACAGTCATCGAATATACAAGTCTGTGGTTCTATTCGCTCCTACGATTAGAATAGACCTGGGATAGGTTTTATGATTATCAATCAATGGATACTCTACTAATATTATAGCACAAGATATAAATGAAATAGATTAATTGCCTTGATTAATGTGACACAAATAATGTATTCATACAAGAGTCTGAATGTATATTACAAAATATAAAAATCCAATGCCCTAAGAACTAGGGTACACCAACAAGGTGAGCCTAGAAGGAGAGATAGAGGCCCACTTGACATTCTTCTAGTATAGGTTTACTAGAATTATATTAGGTTGTAATTAAGGCCCATAGCAGTCCATCATTTATTTAATTATGCATTTATTTATTAACATGTTTTATGCCATGATCCAATTCCAATTTCACCCGCTTATTGTATCTAAGTCGTTATTAAATTGAATCTAAACCAAATGGAAATTATTAAGTCATTTAAAAGTGATTCCCTTATTCAAAATCGACTCAAAATGGGGATGGGCCAGTTATAGACCTTGCCCTCATAGGATACACTAGAGTATCGTCATTTTGTATTAGGTTGGAGTATTGGTTACTCTAACACTTGGATGGAGGTTTGGACTTAGAATGGGTAGTAGGATTTTCCTAGCCTTAAGCACATATGGATAAATGCCAACAAGCCCATCAAACCGAGAGTCCCTAGGTTGGGATTGAACAATGTTCCTATCTAAATAATAAGGGTATAGTTTTTCCAAGCCCTCGTCTCGCTATATCTTGATGAAATATGGATCTCAGCCCATTAGCCCAACAACTTGACTTAATTAATAACTTGGATTAATTATTAATTAATTAGGGGAAAAAAACTAAGACCTTTATTACTACTGTTTAATTTTTCTGTGTTGTAATCAAATGGCAAATAATAATACTCTATCACTGCGTTCGCTCCTCGAGAAGGAAAAATTTCCAAGCCTAATTTCTTGGATTGGTCTAGGAACTTAAGAATAGTTCTTAGGCAGGAATCTAAGGAATATATGCTAAAGAGAGCTGTACAACCTAAACCTACCAGGTGTAATCCACTTGTTGCACAGCTGGAGGAATACGAGATGCATGTTAGGGACAAGCGAGATGTGACATGCCTGATGTTGGCATGCATGGTCCTTGAGTTGCAAAAGCAGTTCATAGACCAGCAAGCCTTTGCTATGACAACAACTCTCAATGAGATGTTTCAAGAGTAAGCCCGTCAAGAGAGATACTTGACAGCCAAGGCATTCAACTCCTGTAGGATGGGGGCTGGAACATCTGTGAGTGCTCATATGCTCAAGATGAAGGGCAATTATGATTCTTTAGCTAGTCTCGGTATCTCGCAAGAGTTGGCAATTGACATGATCCTGGCATCCTTGTCAAACTCTTATGATCAGTTCATCCTGAACTATCACATGCAAGGGATGAACCGCACTGTTAATGAGCTGTATGGAATACTCAAGCTCGCAGAACAGTCGATCAAGAAGACTACACCAGTATTGCTGGTCAACAAAGGGAACCCTCTTCTTGCAAAGGGCAAGGCAAAGGTGAAAGACAAGGCCAAAGTTAAGAAAGCTAAGGCCAAGAAGGCTAAGTCCAAGCCCATGGTCGATCCTAAGGATGTGTATTTCTAGTATAAATAGTAGGGACACTAGAAGAGAAATTGTTCCCAGTTGGTGGGAGAGCAAAAGAATAGCTAGGGCACATCTTCATCAGGTATATATTTCATAGACATAAACCTCATTATTTCTACATCTTGGGTATTGGATACTAGATGTGGTTCTCACATTTGTTGTAATGTGCAAGGACTTAGGAACAGGAGATCATTGGGTTCTGGAAAGGTGGACTTACAGGTCAAAAATGGAGCAAGGTTAGCTGCCATAGAGATCAGTGAGTAACACCTGAGGATGCCTAGTGGGTTAGTTTTGATTTTGGAACAATGTTATTTTGTACCTGTAATGTGCAGGAATATTATTTATGTTCCAGTTTTGGATATTTCTGGATTTAATTTTACTATGCTTGATGTTGGAAATGCCCTAGTCCCGAGGCATTGGTCCTTGTGTTTGTATAATACATTTGTACATTAATGTAAACTTTATGTATTATACAATTTGTGTCAAGGAAATAAAGGCATTAATCTATTTATTATATGTCTTGTGCTATATTTTAAATAGAGTATCCAATGGACATATCCATAGCCATGTTGTCAAGTGTGAGGCACTTGGCAGTAAGACTGTGGATAGGGAAAACAATATGACCATAAAGTCATCCGTAGTCTGTTCCAATCATGGGAATGAATGGAACTAAAGACTATCATTAGCCTGGTTGTATGGCGGTGTCTTACCGGTCATAGAACATGGAATGGCAACCAGGTTAATGGGTACATGCAAAAAGGGCATGGTACTGGATTGATCCACTTAACGGGAATCTACATGGTATAGTATCACAAATGATTCTCACGTAGTACTTGTATAAGTCCTTTGACCAGACCATATGATGGTGCTGCATGTGAAGTGGCACACTTTGGTGTACACCCAACGGGCCTGTAAAAGGGTGCCAAGTACGGGTACGTTCGGGTGTGTCAGTGAGCATGGCAGCACTATGGATATGCAAAAGGGAATGTCACTTAGTGATTCACTGAGACGATATCATCGGCCTCTTGAAGAATGTTACTGATAAGTGTGCAGCCACACCTAAACAAGATTGGATCTTGTTTGTGAGCATCAGTTCATTCGGTGTCAAGTAAAGGTCCAGGCACAAAGAGGGTGATACTTCCATGCCTCTGTGTTGGACACCGATATCAGCGACATGGGATTTACAAGTTCAAACTACAGGGTTACGTTTTCAGTTTGACTACTTACTCCATCTTAATTGGGGGCTGCAGTGGCTTGCTAGAGCCCGCCTGCAGTCTGTGGGCCTTGGCCCACTGCCAATATAAAGACAGGCCCATTGGATCGTACACATTGAACGTCTGAACTTTGACTGGTCGGATTAAGTGTGTACTTGGAGTATACACGTTTGAAGAGAGAGAGATATATTAATTATATGAATCAATTGGATTGATCAAAGTTATATAATTAATATTTATTTTGGCCTTCTCATAATTAATTCAATGAATTAATTTATGGGATTATTTCCTAGGTGGAAATATTCTTATACATGTATAGGTTTACATGTATCTCATTTGATGTATGTCTAATTTAATCCCTTGATTAAATTACTAGGGCAAATGAATTTTAATGTAAATGTATGTAACATATTATATGGTATAATATATATATGCATACATGTTAAATTAAAGTTGCATTTGAAATTAATTAAATCAATGGGATTAAAATTAGGCTTGGACTTTTAAAGGAATAAAGTCTACATTGAATGGGATATGTTGGCCAAAATTTTGCATGGAATTAGTAAGAATTGTGAGTCATTTTATGGACAAAAATGATGATGACATATTCTTATGGACCAATTAAAGAATGGTGAGTCATTGGTATGACATATGATGGAGCAAAGTTGGACTTTGCCACCTTGCATCTTGCTTTTCCTTATGGTAAGGAAATGATGAATGTGGGCTCACCAATTTTCTATGTTGGCCGAATGTGAGGGATAAGATGGGTGAGTCACCATTTGGACTAAAGGAAAAAGGAAGCAAAGTAAGACTTTGCATCTTTTGGACCAATTGGAAAGTGGTGACTCATGCTTAGTGACAAAATGGATATTTGTTACTTTATTCTCATCCATCTCATTTTCACATTTTCAATGTATTGAAAAGATGAGCCATGATTTTTTCCATGCTTGGCCGTATATACATTCTTTCTTGGAAAGAATTTAGGCCCACTTTTGCACTTTGTTTTTTTTCTTTGAAAGAAAAACCATTGTGACAAAAAGAGAGAAATTGGCTTATTTTCTTTTGGAAAGAAATTTTTGGACAGCCATAATATCTAAGCTTGGCTGCCCCTTTTCTTCTCTCTTTCTCCCTCTCTTCTTGTCATCCGAGTCGCTAGCACGGGTTTCGGTCCGAGAGCCGTTCGTGTACGCATTGGTGGAGGAAATCTACACTTGATTTCTGCAGTCCGCATCCGTCTCTTAGAGAGACTTTGTGGTAAGTTTTTTGAAACTCTCCTTTTATGCTTTAAGTTTTTGATTTCCACATCTTAAGCTCCTGGGCTGGATTCGAGGAAATCGACGCGTATTTCCTCTTTTATCGGTCGGTTTCCCGTGACAAATCCCAAGAAATGAAACTAATCAAGTTTATAACATATATACTAAAAGGGTTAAGCCTAACGAACTTAATCCTATCAACCTTTGGCATTCTCGTTTAGGCCGCAAAAATGAGAAACGTGTAGGTAGGCTTCACAAAGCTGGAATCCTAGGGTCATTTGACATGGAGTCACTTGATATATGCGAATCATGTTTACGTGGTAAAATGACCGAAGCACCTTTTGGCAAGAAAGCTAAAAAGGATACTAGTTTATTAGACCTAATACATTCAGACGTATGTGGGCCCATGAGCGTAGCTACTAGAGGTTGACATCTGTACTTCGTCACTTTCATGGATGATTTTAGCAGATATGGCTATGTTTATCTAATGAAACACAAATCTGAGACTCTTGATAGGTTCAAGGAATTTAAGAACGAGGTACAGAACCAACTAGGCAGAAACATAAAAGCACGTCACTTAGACCGAGGAGGTGAGTATATGAGCCTAGAGTTTGAATTGTACTTGAGAGAGCATGGAATCATTCCACAGCTTACTCCTCTAGGAACACCACAATGGAGTAGGGTGTCCAAAAGGAGGATTAAGACCTTGTTACACATGGTCCGCTTAATGATGAGTCATGCCTCTCTCCAATAACATTATGGGGATACACTCTTGAGATAATAGCTCTCATTTTGAACAATACTCTGACTAAGGCTATGGAAAGGACCCCATACAAAATATGGATGGTTAAGGTGCCCAATGTGTCTTTCCTGCAGATTTGAGGTTGTGATACACTTGTCAAGAGATTGACTGGGGGGAAACTAGAACCCAAAACCGATAAATGACTATTTGTAGGCTACCCTAGGGAAACCAAAGGATATTACTTCTACAACCTCACAGAGAACAACGTGTTTGTGGCATGAAAAGGGGTCTTTGAGAAAAAATATTTTATTTCTAAGAAAGACAGTGGGAGTAATGTTCAACTCAGGAAGTTCAATGCATGTAATTTCCTAAAAAAGATAACTCTGAGACCAAGGAGGAGCTCCTAGAGGTGGAAGCACCAACATAGGTGACATAAGAACCTAGAAGGTCGGGTAGGGATCGCCGAGAACCCGAGAGGTATGGATTTTACATAATCGATGATCACACTCTTCTCGTCTTTGATGAGGAAGAGCCCAAAGCCTACCAGGAGGCCATTGATAGCCCGAAATCTGCTAATTGGCATAAAGCCATGGAGGCGGAAATGAAATCTATGTAAGATATTCAGGTTTAGGACCTGGTTGATCCACCTCCGGGTGCTAAGGACATAGGTTGCAAGTGGTGCTACAAGTTGTAGGCCGACAACATCTTCAAGGGGCAGTTGGTTGCAAAAGGTTTCAAACAAGTCCATGGAATAGACTACAAAAAAACCTTCTTATCAGTTGTTATGCTTAAATCCATACAGATCTTGCTGGCCATTGTAAGCGCCAGAATTTTCTAGACTTAAAAAAAAATTTGGTGTCACACGACTGTAGATATAGTCATACGATTATAAATGCGGAGCAGGTATAGCAGCCCATACCTGAGAAATAAAAAATTGGAAGTGATTTGAAGGGCAATTAATGTCCAGTCTTGTGCAGCAAGGAAGGCAGGGATAAAAGGAAAAGAAGAGGAAAAGAGTGGGACTTTTGACCAGAATTGTAAGATTAGAAGAAGAAGAAGAAAAAGGAAAGAAAAGGAGAGATATTCAACCAAAGAAACAATATCTTTTCTTCTCTTTTTCTTTTGATTCTAGTGACATAAAATTATAATTTGACAGAAAACATAGGTTAATAACTTGGCACTTCAAATTCAATCAATTCCAGACCTTATACCCACCAAGAATCCATGACATTTTGGAGGATTTTGGACAACTCTTGGAACCTTAGCATCAAGGGAAAAGAAGCAATTTAGAGGCGATTGAGGTGTTTCCAGCCGTCAAACCTACGATGGATCAGCTCCACCAAGGTAATTATGCCTTAAACCTTCATTTTGTTGCTTTTTCTGGGTGTTTTAATGTGATTTGGTGCATAAAAACTCATTTTTTAGGCTTGCTGTTTCTAAAAATCAAGAACAGCCGTACGACTATTCTTATGATGAAGAACAGTCGCACGACTGTATATATAGTCGTACGAGGGTTCTTGAAATTCTGCGCCTTTAGTTTTATTTGAACAAATTTTGGCGATTTACTACAAATGGAAGGATTACAGTCGCACGACTGTAATTACAGTCATACGACTATAACTACAGTTGTAGGACTATAGTTACAGTCGCACAGCTGTAATTATAGCCACACGACTGTAATTCTAGTCCATTAGTAGAATTTCCAGAATAATTCCCAAAAATCATAAAAATTCAAAAAAAAATCAGAAAATCATAAAAAATGAGTTATTGCATTTAGAACAACGCAATGATGGAGACCCAAATCTCCCGAAAACCGGCCCACCTCACATGCCAAATTAAAGTAAACCGGAAAAAGAAAAAGTTTTCAAAATGATTTTCTCACAAGACAAAAATACAGGGATGTTTCAAAATTGTTTTCCAGGTCTAATCGGGCCGGCTAGCGGAGCCGACCCAGTTATCCCCTAATTGCATGCCCCCGAACTCTTTAAAATCCCATTCTATCCTATTTGAGTCCTATTTGTGGTGTGCTATAAACTGTGCTAACTGTCTGTTTTGCAGCTTTTAATTTCTTTTATTTTTATTTTTGATGTAATTAATAGTTTAATCAGTGTATTTTAGGCGATTGTAATTTTCTAGATCATTCGTGTATTTTAGGCTCTTGTAAATTGAGGTTGACAGTTTTTATTTTTATTCAATTGGGTTGTAATAATTTATTTATTCACTGCTTTTTACTTTATTTGATTTGTGTGTACGCTTTATGCTTTAATTAAATAAAAATGAACTTTAGAAATTTAAAATACCATCTATGAACATTGGCCAAATTTTATTTTGATTAGACATGAAATAAGGGACTTGTCCGGACCTAGATCTTTGAAAAGTGTAGCGGCCTTTATCCGGTTCAGCTACGCTGTAATTTTCCAGTTGAGCTAAGCGGGGTGGCGACTCCTACATTATCTATCAAGACTTAGGTCTCGGTTCTTTTACGAAGCAATTTAATTTTCCAAAAATGAATTTCCATTCAAAAAAAAAACCCTACGTGAGGGAGGGTTGCCCGATATCGCGGCTCCCTTCCGAGAGAGTCGTTGTGCGCCTAAAAATGTCATCCGCTCATAGTGACGACTCCACTGGGGATTTCTTACATAAGTTTTTTTTAAAACTTAAGAGAATTTGACAAGCCCTGAAAAATGTCTAATCAAAATAAGGCGGATGATTCTTGCGTGGTATTTTATTTTACATTTTTACTTAGACATACTTACATTAGGTTAAGTATCCAATATTTAGCCCAGTGAATTGTTGAAGTGTCGCCTTTGTTCCTCATGGTTTTAGGGGCACGGATATGAAACACCACCCATAGCCTCGTACAAACCCCTTCGTTCGGACCCTTGAGTGGGGAGAAGTGAGGAGTATATTTTGCTAAGGAATCCTTGATTTTAACCCGACTTGGACCGAACTCATATAGGAAACCTTAGTTGAATTCCCTTAGGATACCAAAATAAATTGTATGGATGCTATAAATTACGCCTTCATCATCCCCGGTTGATGATCGAAGAAAACCCCACCTAGGACTTGGTTAGAATTTTCAAAGATTGACTACGTTTGGAGGAATAAGGTTGGAGAAATATGCTTTATGTGCTATATGTTTCTCGCCCTCCCATGACATACCATCATCAGCATTTCCATGAATACGACACGCCATACACGCGAAGCATTTGTGTGATACTAACTCACATCTTTTATGCAGCCACTTACATTTTATTCTCATGTGTGAAAACATTAAATCATCCGTGTGACATTCATACTAACCATTTCTTTTGTAGCCATAACATTATATTTATGTGTTAACATTTTCATAAAACATACATGACATCATTATGTATGTCATACATCCTAACCACATTTTAGTGTAGCCATTTGCATTTTGTGTGACATAAGCATTCATATCATCTCATCTCATTTAAATTAGGGACATTCCAAGGATGCCCATCACGATCATTCCATAACATATCGGGAGTCCCAAAACTACCCCTGTTCTGCCAGTGCACTGGATTGCACTCGGACATTTCACCAAACCATTTCATTTAATAGGGATCACAATGATCCTAGGTTTATTTTCTTCTGGCAGGTCACATGATATCATTACACGACTTCATGCCATTTATTATAGGCATCACGGTAACGCCGAAATTCTGCTTGCGCATCATGGTTCACATTGGACAATTTCATAACATTGTGAAACCATTTAAGGTCCTCCTGAGTACCGGATTAGAACACATATAGGGGTATTTCATAATATCACTAAATCACATAAGGTGTTCCCTGAACGCCAAACCTCTGTCCGTGTCCCTAGTCACATGTGACTTTCTTATAACATCATTTCATATTACATGCCTCAAAAGCATTAGAACTCTGTCCGAGGCGCGGCCCCTATGTGACCATTTCATGTCATAGGATAGACCTGTAAAGTGTCAAAACCATGTCCATGTGTCGGCACACACGCTACCATTTCACAAAATTCACTAGGTGCTCCAAAAGTGCCGAACCCTCTTCTATATGGCAGTCCACACGTAATCTTTTTCCATTATCTCTTTTATGGCATTGGGTGTTCCTGGAATGTCCGAAAAGAAAAAAAAAATAAATAGAGATCATCCTCATCATCATTTCACTCATGACATCATTTCATTCATCCATCCTAAGTCACCTTTTGTGTATCATTCTTTATGTCACCATTCCATTCATTCATTGTCCCTAAACATTTCCTGTGTGATGTCAAACAGAGTAAACTGGAGTGACCGAGGACAAGATCTTAGGCTCTGAGGGATGTTGGGGAAAAAAGAGCAGTAGAAACAGAAAGTGAATCTGATTCCGGCGAAGAATTTGAGATGGCCAATCCAACACCTAGTCTTGTTGATGCCCTAAAGGATTTCCGTGACATGCTGAAGGAGGAGATACGGGCTGTTGTGAGAGAAACCTATGAAACCAGCGCTAGTGGAGCTGATGCCTCGGCTAGTTTGGAGAAGCTGCAGGAAATTGAGGCAGCTATGGAAAGAAAAATGAAGGTGAAGTATTCAGAATGGGATGAAGTTATGGCCCAGTTGAAGAAAGGGGCCATTGTCAGTTAGGACTCCAATAGGGGGGTTAATGTAGATGCCATGATCAGTAAAGGCATTGAGACTTTTCCTATTAGCTTGCAAGTACCAAAGGTTCCCTCCTACAAGGGAATGGGTTCACCAGAAGCCTATGTGAATCTCTATGCACGAGTCATGCTGATGGCAGGTGCCACTAACCAATAACTTATCAATCTCTTCTCGATTACACTCGAGGGAGGAGCATTGAGCTAGTACAATTCTCTATCTGAAGAAGAGCAATTGGGATAGGAGGCTTTTATCGGCTGCTTTTATTAAATATTACAGCTTCAATACCAAGATTCAGGTGAAGCTGTACGACCTGGAAAGAATTAAGCAAAAGTCAAACGAGCCCTTTGATGAATACTACCAACGGTGGATGAACAAGATGATCTTGCTAAAGAACCACCCTGACGAGGATGAATTGATCCAAAAGTTGATTGAGGGCAATAGGGACATCTTCAAGAACAACATGAAGTTCCACCCCTTCAGTGAACTCAGCGAAGTATATAGTATGGCCATAAAAATTGAGCATGATGAAGAGGAGAAGGCAACAAGCCACAAGGGTGGCAGAAGTTCAAGATAAAGCTCCGGGTTCAGATCGACTACTACTGCTGGGTCAAGTAATGGATCCGGCTCTGGTTCTACAAGTAAGGGAGGACAAGTTTCTGAGGTTAAGCAAGCTGGGGTTGCTGCGGTGTCTCAGCAGTGAGGAAACCAAAGCAGAGGTCCGAACGGTCACGACATTTCACCTTGGGCTTTCTCCCTGGCCAAGATTTTTACTAAGTGCAGGAATGGTGGACTGTTAAGTTCTCTCAAGCCATTCGAGAAACCAGCAAATGAAGATAAAGACAATTTCTGTACTTACCACATCATGGTAGGACATAGAACCAATAATTGTTATAAGCTGAGAGACGCCAACCAGAAGGTTATCGACGAGGGAAAACTGCAAGAGCCTACCAAACCCAATACAAAGAATAATCTTGTATAAACATTTGAAAGGTAGGTCAACATGGTATAGTCGGGGCTACCAGACAATTTTATCTTTGCTCAAATCCTCCAAGCAAACCCCACTGTATAGTCTGTGGTGGCCAATGATGTTAAGGTGAAGTCAAAGAGTGGAAAGCCGTTGGAGTAGAGAGAAGTGAAGCCTGTGAGCTTGTATGACCTGGATACAAAAGATGAATATGAAGAGTACTACTATGATAAGACTGTTAAGCTACCCGTTGTAGAAAAGCCAAAGGTGTCCGAAGTTTAGAATGTAACAAGTAGTGGTAGGGTCTACCAACCATTAGCGTAGTAGAATGAGAAAACCCAGTGACTAGATCAAGCAGTATGCTAGTGCCAAAGGAAATAGAAAAGGAAGATCTGGTTATTTTGCAACTGAAGAAAACTACAGCCCAAGCCAATCAGTGGCATTTATTACTAACTTCCAAGGAGCACAAAGCAGCTTTGGCCAAAAAGCTCTCTGAAATTGAAGTTTCTCCAATTGCTTCTCCGGAGGCAATGTGCTGCTTGTTAGATAAAATTCATGTAGGATCCCTGACATCGTATTTTCGGAGAAAGATCTACCGCACAGGGGAAGGGCTCACAATAAAGCTCTATACATCGAGGTCAACATCACGGATAGGGTTATGCCATGCGTAATGATAGATGACGGGTCAGCCCTGAATATATGTCCCTTGAAAATGCTACCATTCCTGGGCCTAGGCGAAGAAAGTTTGAAAAAGTCTTCCACTATGATCAGGGCCTATGATGATTCAAAAATAACAGTAATTGGAATTTTTGAAGCTGAAGTGGAGGTCGGGCCAGTCAAGTCAATGGTCGTTTTCACTGTGATAGACATCCCAGTCACTTTCTCACTGCTATTGGGGAGACTGTGGTTCCACCCATTAGGAGGTGTTCCCTCTAATTTGCATTAGAAAATAAAGTTCCCGATAAATGGAAAGATTGTGACTATTGAGGCAGATTCTCAATTTGTGGTTGTTGCAGTTAATGAAGAGATAATACTATTAAGTGGATTCCAAATCGCTATGGTTAGTGAGGAGGAAACCATAAATGCTCCGATGGTCATCTACGAGAACTATATTCCAGAATGGTTGTCTAAGTACCTTCACAAGCAGAATTTTATCCCTGGCATGGGACTCAGAGCTAATTTACAGGGCGTGCCCGAGTTTAATATTCATTCTAGAAGATCGAGGCAGTTCGGTTTGGGTTATATAGCAAAGGGCATCTGATGAGAAAATCCTGAAGAAAGGGAAGAACGGCAAAACTATGATGAAACCATTCATATAGGCAGGAGAAGAACTGTACAATGGCCAAGCCGAGCCAGTGAGGGTCGGGAACATTGAATACCCAGGCTTTGAAATATTTTCTAATGTTATGGACTTTGAGAAGAGCCGGGAAGAACCAGTAGCTCCCGTGATGGTGGAAGAGGTAATTGTTAAGTCTGTTATTCTACAGAATGAGCCACCTAAAGAGATAGCAGAAGCAGTGAAGGTACCTAAGCAGAAAACTAAAGATAAAGTCTACGATAAATCAGTAGAAGCAATTTTAGGGGCACTGGCTGCTGCTTTAAGCAAGGCATTTCAGAAGTCTAAAGAAAGGTTCTAAGAAGAGCTGATGACCAAGGTAAACTTGGATTCTGTGGTTGCTGAGATAGCCGAGATCATGAAGAAGGCTAAGGTGCAGATGGCTGAAATTGAGAAGACCACTATTCCTGCTGAGCAAGAAGCCAAGGTGGTTGCAGATCTGGATGATGTCCTGGAGCTGAATGAGAAAACTGAAGAAGTGCAAGGCCCTCTACCTGTGGAGGATGGAAATGATTTTGTTGTATCTATTTCTTCCAGTTTCAATATGAATGATATACTGTATAACAAGTTTAATACAATGAAATCTCAGTGTGCTTACTTGTGTGATGTTTATCCTGATAATGCTGTGCATGCATTTGAATCACCCTCAAGCATATTTAGCATTCATGACATTACATTGCATGAAATCAACATAAGTACAGATGAAAATCCCGAAATTGTATTCATTTCACACGAGCTAAAACCCGAGGAAGTGAGAGAATTAACAAGAATATCGTAAAAACATGTTAAAGCTTTCGCTTGCTCATACGAGGGCATGCCGGGGGTAGACATAGAGATAGTAGTTCATAAGATCCCAACAGACCCTAAGTTCAAGCCAGTGAAATAGAAACTGAGAAGGTTAAGACCAGAGTGGGCTACATTGGTGAAAGAAGAAGTGGCTAAGCAGATAGAAGCCAAATTCCTCGAAGTGGTGGAGTATATAGAATGGTTAGCCAATATCGTCCTAGTACCTAAAAAAGATGGAAGGGTCAGAGTATGTGTCAACTACAAGGACTTGAATAAAGCAAGCCCAAAAGATAATTTTCCCTTGCCTTATGTCCTGGTTGATATTGCAGCAAAAGTAGCAATGTATTCCTTCATGGATGGGTTTTCAGGATACAACCAGATCACGATGGATATAATTGATAAAGTGAAGACATTGTTCATCACGAAGTGGGGCACCTTCTACTACAGAGTAATGCCCTTCGGGTTGAAGAATGCAGGAGCCTTACCAAAGGGCTGTCACAACTTTGCTTCATGATATGATCCACAAAGAAGTCGAGGTGTATGTTGATGATATGCTTGTTAAATCAATGACCCGGGAGGAACATCCTGTTATCTTGGATAGATTTCTTACACGCATCAGAGAGTATAACTTGCAGCTCAACCCTAAGAAGTGCATATTTGGAGTCACATCAGGGAAGCTGTTGGGTCATGTAGTCAGCCAGAGAGGAATAGAAATGGACCCAGATAAAATTAATGCTATTTGAGACATGCCGGCTCCAAAAATAGAGAAGGAAGTCCATTCATTCTTGGGTTCCTTGCAGTACGTCAGTCGCTTCATAGCGCGGTTGACTTCCACTTTTGAGCCGATTTGCAAGTTGTTAAAGAACGACCAGCCTATAGTATGGAACGACAGATGTCAGCTAGCATTTGAGAAAATCAATGCTTATCTAGTAAATCCGCCAGTTCGAAGCCCACCAATTCCAGGGAAGCCTTTGATCTTGTATTTGGCCATTGAAAATTTCTCCGTAGGGGTAATGTTGGAGCAAGAACTAGCTGGCAGGAAGGAGTATCATATTTACTACCTCAGCAAGAAGCTGCTGGAGTATGAAACCAAGTACACACTGGTAGAGAAGACATGTGTGGCGATGATCTGGCTGACCAAGAAGTTATGCCATTACTTCTAGTCAAACAAATTGCAATCTGTGGCCAAGGTGGATCCAATGAAGTATTTATATGAAGCACCAGTGTTGGTTGGGAAGTTATCTAGGTGGCTCTTGATTTTATCAGAATTCGACATTGAGTACATCACTAAGAAAACCATCAAAGGGCGAGCCGTAGTAGAATTTCTAGCAAACTAGCCGTTAGAATCAGATTACACAAAGAATTTGGAGTTCCCAGACAAACACCGGGCCATGGCGGAAGTAAAGAGATGGGTTATGTGCTTTGATGTTACCGTGAATAGGAAGGGTGCAGGAATTAGGGTAATCATAGTGACACCGGACGGTGAAATCATCCCTTTTTGAAAAAGGTTGGATTTTCCTATAACCAACAATGGAGTAGAATATAAAGCATGTTTATTTAGGATGAAAGCTTTGACACTAGGGGCAAATGATGTCTTGATTGTTGGAGATTCACTTTTAGTGATTAGGCAAGCTCAAAGTGAATGGGAGCTGAAAGAAGAAGCCTTACGGCCCTACTTGGAGCTGCTACAGTATAGAAAAGAGTTATTTGGCCAATGTGAATTTAGAAATGTCCCCAGAGATGAGAACAAGATGGCTGATGCACTAGCAACATTGTCTTCTATGTGGGAAAATCCAGAAGAAATCAAGTACAACCACTAGTTATAGCAACTTCCCAACAACCCTACTTTAAATTGCATAGAGTAATGGAATTGACGGCTCAAGAAAAGCCATGGTTCTTTGATATCTACTAGTATGTGAAGGAAGGAAAATATCTAGAGGGAGCTAGTACTGCTGATAAGGTTTCATTAAGAAAGCTAGCTAGTCAGTTCAGAATCTTCGAAGATAGACTATACAAGAGAACTATAAATGGAGTCCTTTTGTGGTGCCTGATAGAACAAGAAGTTGAAGCAGTGATGTAGCAAGTAGATGCAGGGTCCTGCGGTCCACATATGAATGGACTCGCTATGGCCAGGATGATAATGAGACAAGGGTACTTCTGGATGACTATGTAAGCTGATTGTATAAGGGAAGTAAAGAGATGTCATGAGTGTCAGATCTATGCTGACATCAGTCATCTTCCACCACTTGAACTATAGAACCTCGAATCTCCTTGGCCATTTTCAGCATGGAGGATAGATATGATTGGTGAAATTCATCCTGCAGCATTTAATGGGCATCAATTCATAGTTGTGGCAGTTGATTACTTCTTAAAATGGGTGGAGGCAGAATCCTTCGCTAGTGTAATAGCCAAGCAGATGGTCAAATTCATCCAGGAGCACATCTTCACTACATATGGGATTCTCCACCATGTAGTGACTGACAACGAAGGGCAATTCCAAGGAGCAACAGCTAAGCTGCTTGCAGAACATGGCATTGAGCACCATAAGTCTTCTCCATATAGACCCCAAGCTAACGGTGCTATGGAGGCAGCTAATAAGGTGATAAAGAAGATCTTATAAAAAATGGTAACCACCTATAGAGATTGGGCTGACAAACTGTCGTATACTCTTTGGGGTTATAGAACCAGTGTCAGAACGCCAATAAGGGAAACCCCCTATGCCTTGGTGTATCGTATGGAAGTAGTGTTACCAATAGAAATAGAGCTCAAGTCACTCAGGGTCGCCTTGGAAGCTCAGTTACCAGAGACTGAGTAGGCTCAAGCTAGATACGAGCAGTTGGCGGTGCTAGATGAAAAGCAGTTGAAAGCACTAGATCATCTGCAGATATAGCAACATAGAATGGCCAGAGCCTATAATCGGAACATGAAGTAGGGTAAGCGGCAGCTAAAAGCATGGGATTTGGTTCTAACGCAATTAAGGCCATCAAATGTCGATGTTCGGGGGAAGTATAGACCCAACTAGGAAGGGCCCTATGTTGTGAAGAGAGTGCTATCAAAAAGCGGTGTCAGCATGGATATGGATGGAAATGAATTCACAAATCCTATTAACCAAAACTGCTTAAAGCTTTATCATGTCAAAAAAAAAAAAAGTCTGCTAGGCTGAAAACCCAAAAAGAGCGGTCTAGGCAAAAGTTAAGACATGAGAGAAAATGATCAGTCGGAAAATCTGAAAAGGATGGCTGGTGACGGATTCTGGCTTTGTATGGAGTGTATACCATTTTGGGAACCAATCTTTTCAAATGGACTCATTTTGATTTTATCAATAAAGTGAAATGTTGGTTTAAATATATTTGTGTGGTTATGCCAAACGCATAAACAAAGTTATCTGGCATAAACATCCATTTAAGGAAAGCGCTTTGCATTTAACTGGTTGAACATATCATGTTATTTAACAATGAAAATGTATTAAATACATACAATCTGAAATCTTTTATCATCCTCCAAATCTAATTCATCTTCCCAAAAAGCAACAGTGGTTGTCCAAGAACTTGACTACTGAAGAAATCAAGCCAGCCTCTAACAAGAAATTGAACCCCAATGTTGCTCCATATGGCATTTTTCTGCATCATATCATCACTAGAAGGATGACGGGATAAGTAGTCATGGTGCCATTTCAGTACGTCTTTGTTCATCTTAGATTTGTAAAAAAAAAAAAAAAAAAAAAAGAGCTCGCTGGGGTAAAAACCAAAAAGGCGCCTCGGGCAAAAGTTAGAGCAGCTCACTGGGCTGAAAACCCACATTGGGCAACCTAGGCAAAATTTAGATCATTTCCAGATTCACAAGTCACAGGGACAGAAGGATAGAACCTCTCCACCGTTTCCGCATAGGAATCTTTATAGCATCCTCCAGTAGGATTCTCCACATTACCCCCTAATGGAACATTTACAAGGGACACTAGGATCCTTTCCCCGGCAGTTGTCATGCATCCCCAGTAGCCATCTCATTTCCTCAGCAATCCTCATATATTTTCACCAAAGAAAAGCTCTGTGTGACGAGTGTCTTACACCGGCCGGAGGCAAAAAATATCTTCCCCAACAGAAGGGAAAATTATCAATATTAAACAATCAATAAGAAATGCATCCTTTAGGATCCATGTGCATAGGCATCATCATGCATACGTACACAATATACATAGAGCATTCATCCCCAGCTAGTCTTCATTCTTGATCGAAGGGGCAAAAATTTTTGTTCAAAATCTCTCGATCAAGGAATGAAGACTCGCTATTTCAAATGTAGGAATTCGTCATCACTGTCTCGGACACGAATAATTGCCTAGCAAATCCACCTCGGGTAACATAGACCCGGTATCGGCCCAGATCATCTTCATTCTAGATCCCTAGCAGATCCGCCTCGGGTAACATAGACCTTGTATCGGCCTAGATCAGCTTTATTCTAGATCCCCAGCAGATCCACCTCGGGTAATATAGACCTGGATATTGGAAATGCCCTAGTCCCGAGGCATTGGTCCTTGTGTTTGTATAATACATTTGTACATTAATGTAAACTTTATGTATTATACAATTTGTGTCAAGGAAATAAAGGCATTAATCTATTTATTATATGTCTTGTGCTATATTTTAAATAGAGTATCCAATGGACATATCCATATCCATGTTGTCAAGTGTGAGGCACTTGGCACTAAGACCGTGGATAGGGAAAACGATATGGCCGTAAAGTTATCCGTAGTCTGCTCTAATCATGGGAATGAATGGAACTAAAGACTATCATTAGCCTGGTTGTATGGCAGTGTCTTACCGGTCATAGAACATGGAATGTCAACCAGGTTAATGGGTACATGCAAAAAGGGCATGGTACTGGATTGATCCACTTAACGGGAATCTACATGGTATAGTATCACAAATGATTCTCGCGTAGTACTTGTATAAGTCCTTCAACCGGACCATATGATGGTGTTGCATGTGAAGTGGCACACTTTCGTGTACGCCCAACGGGCCTGTAAAAGGGTGCCAAGTACGGGTACGTTCGGGTGTGTCAGTGAACATGGCAGCACTATGGATATGCAGAAGGGAATGTCACTCAGTGATTCACTGAGACGATATCATCGGCCTCTTGAAGAATGTTACTGATAAGTGTGCGGCCACATCCAAACAAGATTAGATCTTGTTTGTGAGCATCAGTTCATTCGGTATCAAGTAAAGGTCCAGACACAAAGAGGGTGATACTTCCATGCCTCTGTGTTGGACACCAATATCAGCGACATAGGATTTACAAGTTCAAACTACTGGGTTACGTTTTCAGTTTGACTGCTTACTCCGTCTTAATTGGGGGCTGCAGTGGCTTGCTAGAGCCCGCCTGCAGTCTGTGGGCCTTGGCCCACTGCCAACATAAAGACGGGCCCATTGGATCGTACACATTGAACGTCTGGACTTTAACTAGTCGGATTAAGTGTGTACTTGGAGTATACACGTTTGAAGAGAGAGAGATATATTAATTATATTATATGCATCAATTGGATTGATCAAAGTTATATAATTAATATTTATTTTGGCCTTTTCATAATTAATTCAATGAATTAATTTATGGGTTTATTTCCTAGGTGGAAATATTATTATACATGTATAGGTTTACATGTATCTTATTTTATGTATGTCTAATTTAATCCCTTGATTAAATTACTAGGTCAAATGAGTTTTTAATTTAAATGTATGTAATGTATTATATAGCATAATATATAGATACATACATGTTAAATTGGAATTGCATTTGAACTTAATTAAATCAAAGGAAGTCAAATTGGGCTTAAGACATAAAATGACATTGCCCACCTAAAGTGGGATGAGATGGCCGAAATTTATGGCTAAGGGATGAGTCATGCCTTTTGTGTTAAGAGTGATGAGTCATTCTTGAAACAAAAGATGAATGATTAAAAAGGGTGAGTCATGGTATGACTTTTTGGTTGCAAAGTTGGACTTTGCTTCCTTAAGGAAATATCTTCTCCTTTCTTTCATCCTTGGCCGAATATTCATGCATGAATTTGGATGAGTATGATGACTCATTCATGGGACAAAATAGCTTGGTGGGTCATGCTTGATTAGGAGGTGATATGTGATGAGTCATAAGGTGAGTCATTGGTTTGACTTTGTGATTGCAAGTTGGACTTTGCTTTCTTTTGCTTATGACTTCTCCATATCATTTCTTTTGGTGTGGGAGAATTTTCGGCCGACCACTTTTGCTCCTTTTGAGAATAAAAAGAAAAAGAGCTTGAGCTATTTTTGCCCACTTTTCATGCCATAATTCTTTTGGTAAGAATTAGGTGCCACACTTTGTGAAGATTGGTTCTATCTTTTGGAAAGATAGATATTTCTTTTGGAAAGAAATAGGGACAGCCATAATTCTCAAAGTGAGCAGCCCCTCTCTCCTTCTCTTGTCATCCGAGTCGCTAGCACGGGTTTCGGTCCGAGAGCCGTTCGTGTACGCATCGGTGGAGGAAATCTACACTTGATTTCTGCAGTCCGCATCCGTCTCTTAGAGAGACTTTGTGGTAAGTTTTTGAAACCCTCCTTTTATGCTTTAAGTTTTTGATTTCCATATCTTAAGCTCCTGGGCCGGATTCGAGGAAATCGACGCGTATTTCCGCTTTTATCGGTCGGTTTCCCGTGACGAATCCCAACAGTGGTATCAGAGCGGGCTTTTGATCCGTGGAAATCTTTAACTTGGCGGATCCCGGGTTTTAAAATTGGAGATTTTGTGGCGGGATTCTTTTGGTTTCGGGTTTGTGATTTTGCCCGTTGAACTTTGCAAATGGAAAATTTTTGCATAGTGGTTTATGCTTGGTGTATTTTCTATTTGTGTTTTGCTATGGATATTTTATTTTGCATATAGGTTTTATGCTAGATTTAATTTCCCATGCTTGATTTTATGTCTTGGTGATTTAATTTCGTGTTGTGTTTTTTTATTCGGAAAAAAATCACGGACCGTTTCGGGTGGAAACGGGGGCAGCAGCCGCTGCCTGCGGCGCTAGGCGCCACAGGCAGCAGCTGCTGCTGGCTGCTGCTGCACGCCAGCAGCAGGGCTGCTGCGCGGCAGCGGGGCTGCTGCTGGACAGCAGCGGCGCTGCTGCCCCGCGCGGCGGGCCGGGCCCGTTTTTGGATTTGGCGGGATTTTTTGGGCCGGGCCGGATTTAAAATTTTAAAAATATGCGTGTTTAAATTTTGGTAATTTTTATGCGCGTGGGGTTTTAAAATTTCAATTGTTTTAAAAATTGTGCGTGTTTAATTTTGGAAATTTTATGCGCATGTTTTATGAATGAAATTTATTTTTCGGTCATGCGATATTTATTTTGGAAATAAATACGGTTAATTGAAATTGGTTCGGGTTTTCTTGGCACGATTACCCGGACGGTTAATTTTGGAATTCGTGGTTGCCCAATTGGATTGGGAGCAATTTTGCCTGGGTTGGAGGCCCAAAGCCCGCACGGGTTTAGAACCATGATCGGCCAAAATTTGGCGATTTCAAAATAATGGCTATGGACATAATTGAAATGGGATTAATTCATGCATTTAACATGTTTATAAATTGTATGTATTGGATACGTGTATGTATGATTAAATGCTTGAATGGATGTTTTGGGCCTTATTTATTTGGGTTGTAATATTCTTTTGGTAAATACGGCCTACGCGCCGTTTTCTTTTTATGTAATTTTATTTTATTGTTTATTATGAAATTATGTGAAGAAGAAGCCGATTAGATTGGCGTGCTAGAAGGATGAGGATGCAGCCCACCTGATGTCATTCTAGTATAGGTTTATTAGAATTATATTAGGATGTAAATTTTGGCCCATAGCATTTCATTTTTATTTAATTATGCTTTATTTATTTACATGTGAGAATGTATGTACAAACCCTTTTTCACCCGCCTATGCATCTAAGCCGTTATTAAATGAATCTAATAACCAAAAGGTAATTACTAAGTCTCTTAAAAGTGCTTCCCTCATTCATAACCTACTCGAAGTGGGGATAGGCCAGCTGTAGACCAACCCTCGTTGGATGCACTGGAGTATCGTCATTTTGTATTGGGTTGGAGTATTGGTTACTCTAACACTTGGATGGAGGTTTTGACTTAGCGTGGGTAGTAGGATGTTCCTGGCCCTAAGCACAGATGGGTAAGTGCCAACAGACCCATCAGACCGAGAGTCCCTAAGTTGGGATTGGACGGCGTTCCTACCTAAAAATTGGGATATAGTTGTTCCAGGCCCTCGTCTGGCTATATCTTGATATAATATGGATCTCGGCCCATGAGCCCAACAACTCGAGTTAATTAATAACACGATTCATTATTAATTATAATATGGGAAGAACATGTTAAGTCCTTTATTTACACTCGTAATTTTTCTGTGTAGAAACCAATGGCTACGAATGATACTTTATCACTGCGATCTTTCTTGGAATGGGACAAGCTTTCCGGCCCTAACTTTTGGGACTGGTCTATGAACTTAAGGAAAGTTCTAAGACAAGATTCTAAAGAGTATGTGCTCGAAAAGCCTGTACCGGTTGTGCCAACGGGAAGTAATCCACCGGCTGCCCAGCTGGAGGAATACTTGGCACATGTAAAAGATAACCGGGATGTGACATGCCTGATGTTGGCTAGTATGGTTCCTGAATTGCAAAAGCAGTTCCTGGATCATCAGGCCTTTGCTATAATGACAACTCTTAACGAGATGTTTTATGAGCAAACTTATCAGGAAAGGTACCTGATACACAAGGCATTCCGCAGCTGTAAGATGGGAGCCGGGACATCTGTGAGTACACACGTGCTCAAGATGAAGGGTTATTTGGATAATTTAGCCCGTGTCGGAACTCCTATCTCACGGGGGCTGGCGGTTAGCACGATCCTGGATTCTTTACCGGATTCTTATGATCAATTCATCCTAAACTTTTACAAGCAAGGGATGGACCGTACGGTTAGTGAGCTGCATTGGATGCTTGAGCTCGCTGAACTGTCGATCAAGAAGACTCCGCCGGTACTTAAGTTTAACAAGGGGAAACCTCCTTTTGCTAAAGGCAAGGCAAAGGCCAAGGCCAAGGCTAAGGAAGCCAAGGCTAAAAAGGCTAAAGCCCAGCCCAAGGCCCGTTCCAAGGATGTCTGCTTCGGTTGCAAGCAGGCTGGACATTGGAAAAGATCGTGTCCCAAGCTTTTGGGAGAGAAAAGGAAGACGCAGGGCGTGTCTTCATCAGGTATATATGTCATAGACATTAACCTCTGTTTCAACATCTTATGTATTGGATACTAGATGTGGTTCTCACATTTGTTGTAATGTGCAGGGACTTAAGAACAGGAGATCACTGGGATCGGGACAAGTGGACTTGCGGGTCAGAAATGGAGCAAGGTTTGCTGCCATAGAGATCAGCGAGACCAGCTTATGATGCCTAGTTGATTAGTTTTGTTACTGAAACTATGTTATTTTGTACCTGTTTTGTACAGGAATATTATTTCTGTTTCAGTTTTTGGATATTTCTGGATGTACATTTACTATTAGTAATAGTAAAAAGGGTTTATCTAGAAAAGAATTATTTTATGGAGTAGCTCTGTTAAATAATGTCTTTTATATCCTGGATCTAAATGAAACTGATCATGTCTATAATATACATACTTAAAGGGTTAAGCCTAACGAACTTAATCCGGTTTACCTTTGGCATGGTCATTTAGGCCACATAAACAAGAAGCGCATAGCTAGGCTTCACATAGCTTGAATCCTAGGATCATTTGACATGGAGTCACTTGATATATGCGAGTCTTGTTTATAAGGTAAAATGACTAAAGAACCTTTTAGCAAGGAGGCTAAAAGGGTCGCTAGCTTATTGGACCTAATGCATTGAGATGTATATGGACCGACAAGCATAGCAACTAAGGGTGAACATCTATACTTCGTCTCCTTCACAGACGATTTCATCCGAAATGGCTATGCCTAAGTAATGAAATATAAGTCTGAGACCCTTGATAGGTTCAAGGGAGTAAGGAACGAAGTACAGAACCAACTAGGCAGAAATATCAAAGCCTTTTGGTTGGACCGAGGTGGTGAGCATATAAGCCTATAGTTTGACTCATATTGAGAGAGCATGGAATAGTTCCACAGCTCACTCCTCCAGGAACACCACAATGGAATGGGGTGTCCGAACGGAGGAATAGGACCCTGTTGGACATGGTCCGCTCAAAAGATGAGTCATGCATCTCTCCCAATAAGTTTTTAATGGATACGCTTTTGAGACAATGGCTCTCATTTTCTATTATACTCCGACTAAGGCTTTGGAAAAGACCCCATTTGGAATATGGACGAGCAGGGTGCCTAATGTGTCTTTCTTACGGATTTGGGGTTGTTATGCACAAGTCAAGAAATTGACTGTGAGCAAAACTAGCACCCAAAACCGACTAATGCCTGTTTGTGAGCTACCCTAGGGAAACCAAAGGGTATTACTTCTACGACCCCGCTGAGAACAAGGTGTTCATGGCTCGAAAGGGGGTCCTTCTTGAAAAGGGGTTTCTTTCCAAGAAAGACAGTGGGAGCGATGTTGAACTCAGGGAAGTTCAAAGCTCAGAAACTCCTGAAAAGGATAACTCGGAGACCAGGGTGAAGCTTCCAAAAGGGGAAGAACCAGCCCAGGTCACACAAGGACCTAAAAGGTCTGGTAGGGATCATCAGGAACATGAGAAACATCGGTTTTTGTTTTTAATGATTACGCTCCTTTTGTCTTGGACGAAGAGGAGCTCAAAACCTACTAGTAGGCTATAGCTAGCCCACTGTCTGCCATGGTGGTAGATTTGCAATCTATGTACGATAATCAGGTTTGGAACCTGGTTGATTCACCTCCAGGTGCTAAGGTAATAGGTTGCAAGTGGTGCTATAAGCTATAGGCCGACAATACCTTTAAAGGTGTGTATAAGAGGTTTAGTGGGAGCATAGTAACTTTCCTGGTATTATATATGGATGGCATCCTTCTGATTGGAAGCGACATACCAACACTACAAGGGAATTGTAATGGTTGTGTAAGTGCTTCGCAGTGAAGGACTTAGGCGAAGCTGAGACGATCCTAGGGATCAGGATCTACAGGGTTAGATCCAATCGGCTTCTAGACCTAAGTCAGGCCAAGTACATAGACATAGTTCTGAAAAGATTTGGCATGGACCAGGCTAAGAAAGGTTTCTTGCCAATGGGTCATGAGCTGAAACTTAGCGAAATACTATAGGGAGAACATGTATTGGTTCTATATGCTTCGGCTATAGGATCAATCATGTACTCCATGCTATGTACAAGACCTGATGTCAGCTTTGCACTAAGTATGATGAGCCGGATCCTGAATGGATCACAGGTAGGCCGTCAAAGCAATCCTGAAGTACCTTAACCGGACTAAGGATAGCTTCTTAGTGCATGAAAGTTAGGAAGAGCAGTCAGTTACTAGGTACACTGATGCAGCTTCCAGACTGACCAGGATGAATATAAGTCGCAGTATAGGTATGTGTTCATGCTAAATGGTGGTGCTATTGTTGGAGAGGCTCCAAGTAATAGACCATCGCGGTTTCTATCACAGGAACTAAGTACATTGCAACGTGTGAAGCAGCTAGGGAAGCTGTGTGGATAATGAAGTTTATCATGCAACTGGGGGTAGTGTCAACTATCCAGTAACCAGTTGATATCTTCTGTGACAATGCGGGGCTGTTGCACAAGCTATGTGCCCCGGTCACACATATACACGAAGCACGAACTCAGGGAGTTTCACCTATTGCGAGAAATCGCTGAGGGGGTGACATCTCATTACAAAGAGTGGACACCAAAGACAATGTCGCAGATCTTTTGACCAACATGCTTGGCTATGCCTCTGCACGAAGGGTATACTAGATCTATAGGGATTAGACCCATGCCTAGTAGGTACTAGTGCAAGTGGGAGATTGTTGGAAATGCCCTAGTCCCGAGGCATTGGTCCTTGTGTTTGTATAATACATTTGTACATTAATGTAAACTTTATGTATTATACAATTTGTGTCAAGGAAATAAAGGCATTAATCTATTTATTATATGTCTTGTGCTATATTTTAAATAGAGTATCCAATGGACATATCCATATCCATGTTGTCAAGTGTGAGGCACTTGGCAGTAAGACCGTGGATAGGGAAAACGATATGGCCGTAAAGTTATCCGTAGTCTGCTCCAATCATGGGAATGAATGGAACTAAAGACTATCATTAGCCTGGTTGTATGGCGGTGTCTTACCGGTCATAGAACATGGAATGTCAACCAGGTTAATGGGTACATGCAAAAAGGGCATGGTACTGGATTGATCCACTTAACGGGAATCTACATGGTATAGTATCACAAATGATTCTCGCGTAGTACTTGTATAAGTCCTTCAACCGGACCATATGATGGTGTTGCATGTGAAGTGGCACACTTTCGTGTACGCCCAACGGGCCTGTAAAAGGGTGCCAAGTACGGGTACGTTCGGGTGTGTCAGTGAACATGGCAGCACTATGGATATGCAGAAGGGAATGTCACTCAATGATTCACTGAGACGATATCATCGGCCTCTTGAAGAATGTTACTGATAAGTGTGCGGCCGCACCCAAACAAGATTAGATCTTGTTTGTGAGCATCAGTTCATTCGGTATCAAGTAAAGGTCCAGACACAAAGAGGGTGATACTTCCATGCCTCTGTGTTGGACACCAATATCAGCGACATAGGATTTACAAGTTCAAACTACTGGGTTACGTTTTCAGTTTGACTGCTTACTCCGTCTTAATTGGGGGCTGCAGTGGCTTGCTAGAGCCCGCCTGCAGTCTGTGGGCCTTGGCCCACTGCCAACATAAAGACGGGCCCATTGGATCGTACACATTGAACGTCTGGACTTTAACTAGTCGGATTAAGTGTGTACTTGGAGTATACACGTTTAAAGAGAGAGAGATATATTAATTATATTATATGCATCAATTGGATTGATCAAAGTTATTTAATTAATATTTATTTTGGCCTTCTCATAATTAATTCAATGAATTAATTTATGGGTTTATTTCCTAGGTGGAAATATTATTATACATGTATAGGTTTACATGTATCTTATTTTATGTATGTCTAATTTCATCCCTTGATTAAATTACTAGGTCAAATGAGTTTTTAATTTAAATGTATGTAATGTATTATATAGCATAATATATAGATACATACATGTTAAATTGGAATTGCATTTGAACTTAATTAAATCAAAGGAAGTCAAATTGGGCTTAAGACATAAAATGACATTGCCCACCTAAAGTGGGATGAGATGGCCGAAATTTATGGCTAAGGGATGAGTCATGCCTTTTGTGTTAAGAGTGATGAGTCATTCTTGAAACAAAAGATGAATGATTAAAAAGGGTGAGTCATGGTATGACTTTTTGGTTGCAAAGTTGGACTTTGCTTCCTTAAGGAAATATCTTCTCCTTTCTTTCATCCTTGGCCGAATATTCATGCATGAATTTGGATGAGTATGATGACTCATTCATGGGACAAAATAGCTTGGTGGGTCATGCTTGATTAGGAGGTGATATGTGATGAGTCATAAGGTGAGTCATTGGTTTGACTTTGTGATTGCAAGTTGGACTTTGCTTTCTTTTGCTTATGACTTCTCCATATCATTTCTTTTGGTGTGGGAGAATTTTCGGCCGACCACTTTTGCTCCTTTTGAGAATAAAAAGAAAAAGAGCTTGAGCTATTTTTGCCCACTTTTCATGCCATAATTCTTTTGGTAAGAATTAGGTGCCACACTTTGTGAAGATTGGTTCTATCTTTTGGAAAGATAGATATTTCTTTTGGAAAGAAATAGGGACAGCCATAATTCTCAAAGTGAGCAGCCCCTCTCTCCCTCTCTTGTCATCCGAGTCGCTAGCACGGGTTTCGGTCCGAGAGCCGTTCGTGTACGCATCGGTGGAGGAAATCTACACTTGATTTCTGCAGTCCGCATCCGTCTCTTAGAGAGACTTTGTGGTAAGTTTTTGAAACCCTCCTTTTATGCTTTAAGTTTTTGATTTCCACATCTTAAGCTCCTGGGCCGGATTCAAGGAAATCGATGCGTATTTCCGCTTTTATCGGTCGGTTTCCCGTGACGAATCCCAACACCGGAATCGGCCCAGATTGGCTTCATTCCAGATCCCCAGCAGATCCGCCTCGGGTAATATAGACCTGGTATCGGCCCAAATAGGCTCCATTCCAATTCATCGTCAACCTCGCCTCGAGTAACCTAGACCCGGTATCGGCTTATTTTATCATCAACCTCTCCTCGGGTAGTGCATATTTCATCATCAACCTCGCCTCGGGTAACCTAGACCCGGTATCGGCTTATTTCATCATCAACCTCGCCTCGGGTAACCTAGACCCGGTATCGGCTTATTTCATCTCCAACCTCGCCTCGGGTAACCTAGACGCGGTATCGGCTTATTTCATCTCCAACCTCGCCTCGGGTAACCTAGACCCGGTATCAGCTTATTTCATCTCCAAACTTGCCTCGGGTAACCTAGACCTGGTATCGGTTTATTTCATCTCCAACCTCGCCTTGGGTAACCTAGACCCGGTATCGGCTTATTTCATCTCCAACCTCGCCTCGGGTAACCTAGACCCGGTATCGGCTTATTTCATCATCAACCTCGCCTCAGGTAACCGAGGCCCGGTATCGGCTTATTTCATCATCAACCTCGCCTCGGGTAACCTAGACCCGATATCGGCTTATTTCATCATCAACCTCGCCTTGGGTAACCTAAACCCAGTATCAGCTTATTTTATCTCCAACCTCACCTCGGGTAACCTAAACCCGGTACTGGCTTATTTCATCTAATCAACTTTGTGCATCATCACGACAGTAGGACTTCAACAAGTTAGTTGCATGTTTTCTTTCTTGCGTCTACGGCGCTTCAATCTGTGCTCTTAAATTCATCACCTCAGGTATTTTAAACCTAGAGTCAGGTGTCGAATTTGATCATACGAGGGGCAGCTATAAGCGCTGGAATTTTCTAGACTTAAAAAATAATTTGGTTTCACATGATTGTAAATGCAGAGCAGGTAAAGCAGCCCATGCCTGAGAAATAAAAAATTGGAAGTGATTTGAAGGGCAATTAATGCCCGGTCTTGTGCAGCAAGGAAGGCAGGGATAAAAGGAAAAGAAGAGGAAAAGAGTGGGACTTTTGGCTAGAATTGTAAGATTAGAAGAAGAAGAAGAAGAAGAAGAAGAAAAAGGAAAGAAAAGGAGAGATATTCAACCAAAGACACAATATCTTTTTCTTCTCTTTTTCTTTTAATTCTAGTGTCATAAAATTAAGATTTGATAGAAATCATAGGTTAATAATTTGGCACTTCAAATTCAATCAATTCCAGACCTTATACCATCCAAGAATCCATGACATTTTGGAGGATTTTGGACAACTCTTGGAACCTTAGCATTAAGGGAAAAGAAGCAATTTGGAGGCGATTGAGGTATTGCCAACGGTCAAACCTACGGTGGATTAGCGCCACAAAGGTAATTATATCTTAAACCATCATCTATTGCTTTTTCTGGGTGTTTTTTTGACAACCCTAACTTTTGCAAGCATGCAATGGCGGAAACATTACATAAAGTTTAGGTCATCATTTTCAAAACTTCCTTTTTATCTTTAAAATAACATAATCATAAATGAGTACTCGAAAATTTCCATTTCAAAAACAGTAATTTAACATAAATAGGTATTTCAAAAGGTAATATAACGGAGTAAAAAAAAATAAATAAATAAATAAATCTTTGAACATCCATAACTACGAATAGATGATAAAATAACATGACGGAAACTCTCCACACAATCCCCGAGAACAGACATCAGGCATCTCCTATTCTGCACCGGCAAAATCTGAAAATATCAACAGCGCCACTTAGTGACGAGTAACTAATAAATCCCAAACATCAATTCAAAGTTCACATAGGAAGATGACAGATCATAAATTTCATATTACATTACTTAAGTATACTTCATCATGATTAATAGAAAGCAAATTTATCAATTTATACAAGCATGCATAATTCTCATAGTAACAATCATGTATCAGGGATCTTACCCTTATTTGTTAGCTGCATCACATACAACATATAAAGTTCAAGTTCAGCATATCACATAATTATCTATTTCAAATAATAGTACAAAACATTCCAAGTGGATAATCAATATCATCAAAATTCAGATTTCCAAGATAAGTCATGTACATACAAATACATACCAACATCCCAAATCAAAGTACTTCATCACAAACTTGACATCAACTCAATTATACCTTAACCTTTATTAATTTTGTGGTATACGCGTATAAATCATTTGTATTGACCTATACACCTATGTCCTTAGAGAGTTCGGCTCAGACGCTTCGGGGAACCACAACGGGACTTACCCCCTTATCAATAAGAAAAGAGTACCACGAAGGGATTTACCTCAGAGTGCCAACGAAGGGACTTACCTCACAGAGTGCCAACGAAGGGACTTACCTCAAAAATAAAATAAATTAGAGTACCACGAAGGGATTTACCTCTCTGAGTGCCAACGAAGGGACTTACCTCGAAACAAAGGGCGCTGTCCTAGTGTCAACCAATCAAACATGGAAAACACTTAGCCAAACTAACCAAGACACCAGAGTATATGCCACTACAAACACCAATTTAATTATCATAATTATATCAATATTCAAAAGGTGCCTTTAACATAGGACTTATCCCAACCAATTCAATAACCATAAGGTGCCATTAAAATAGGACTTACCCCAAAACATAATCTGATACATCAATAAACACATGGTGCCATAAAAAAAATAGGACTTACCCCAAACTCGATTTCATAATTCCAACATGTATTAAATTTACCAAACCATATATGTAATTATTAGATTTCATGTCAAGAGTTCTAGCATAAATTCCTAGAATCAAATTATGCTTTGCACACATTAAAAAAATCAGTTCAAGGCCTAAGGTGAAAATTTCAGAATTCATAGTTCATGCCTCAACTTGCATATAATATTCCAGTAGGTTAGACTCAGAATTCAGCATGGCAATACAAAGGTAAATTTAGCCTTACATCTTAGGAACACACGCCAACTTAAATCATGCAATTCGGATTCCTATAGCAAAAGATATTAAGGAAACACTAAAAACATGCAATCTGTAAATTCACTTCAGATCACTGCACATAGTCTGACTTCAACAGACAAAACAGATGTGTTACTCACTGATTTAGCAAAAATAATATAAAGCAACATTGAACATCAGAATTTCAGGAATACATAGAATTTTGTTTCATGGCAAACGGAGCTACAGAGAGAAAATAAAGCCATAATCAACACAAACTGTACAAACTGAAATTCAGCAGTTCCAGGAAATCGGCACAGTGCACATAAGGCAGTTTCAACAGGGAATACGAGCACTTTACTCACAGAATTTGCCAAAATAGTATAAAACAACCTTGTACATTTATGTCTCAGGAAAACACAGAAAGTTGAATCATGCCAATCGGAGTTATATAACGAAAATAAAGCTAAAATTATCACAACCTGTACAATCTGAAATTCAGCAGTTCAAGAAAAATCGGCACAATGCACATAAGGAAGTTTCAATAGGGAATATGAGCACTTTACTCACGGAATTTTCCAAAATAATGTAAAACAACCTTGTACACCTATATCTCAGGAAAACACAGAAAGTTGAATTATGCCAATCGGAGTTATATAACGGAAGTTATGCCATAATTACCATAAACAGTCAATTCTGAAAATACAGCAGCTTACCAATTTCGACTCAATCACATGTATTTTCATATTTCTACCAATCTTTTAACCTAAAAGCAATTTCTTACACCAATGTCATATACATTCATGTCTCAACAATAATTTCAGTAATAATACAACCTAGGATCAAATTCATCTACCATACATCCTATATAAATTTCGAACCGACATTTAGGGTTTAGTTGTTACCCTGTTTGCAGTGAAACCAACTGAGGCAATTAACTCGGAATGGAGAAGAATGAAGCAGAGTCTGAATGAATGAAAGTGAGGGAGAGAAAGTTAAGAATTTCGGCTGCACTGGAGCTCCACACAATGGAATGGCCGAAATTTTAACCCTAATAGAGATGAAGAGATTGCCTTGGAGTGAAACTTGGAAAGTGGAAGAGATTAAGGAGAGATTTTCTCCTTAGGTTAAGGATTCCTAATTTTTTTGAATTGGTCAACTGAAAAATGGGATATTTATCATGGATTTTCGGAATTCCAACCTTCCCAACACAAAAATAAAAAGGCACAAAAAAAAAAAAAATTTAAGCCAGGTAAGGTTCGAACTCTAGACCACTAGCTATTAGTCAGGACTATCTACCGCTAGGCCAAAGCCTACGAATTGTTATAAGCATACAAAACATCGGTTAAATGCAAAAATGCTCACTCATATGCACACATCACAACATAACTAAGTCAACTTATATCTGGGGCGTTACAGTTTTGATGTGATTTGGTGCATTGATTAGGTGCATAAAAACTCATTTTTCGGGTTTGCTGTTTCTGAAAATCAAGAACAGTCGTACAATTGTTCTTGTGATGAAGTACTGTTGCACGAATGTATATATAGTCATACGAGTGTTCTTGATTTTCTGCGGCCTTTAGTTTTATTTGCACAAATTTTGGCGATTTACTGCAAATGGAAGGATTACAGTCGCACGGCTGTAATTCTCGTCCAGTAGCAGAATTTCCAGAATAATTCCCAAAAATCATAAATATTCAGAAGAATCAAAAAATCATTAAAAATGAGTTTTATTGTGTGCATTCACGACCTTAGACTTAATTTTTAAAGTTATTGCATTTAGAACAACGCAACAACGGAGACCAGAATCTCCCGAAAACCGACCCACCTCACATGCTAAATTAAAGTAAACCGGAAAAAGAAAATGTTTTCAAAATAATTTTCTCACAAAACAAAAATACAGGGACGTTTGAAAATTGTTTTCCAGGTCTAATCGGGCCGGCTAGCAGAGCCGACCCGGTTATCCCCCAATTACATTCCCCCGGACTCCTTAAAATTCCTTTCTGTCCTATTTGAGTCCTATTTGTGGGGTGCTATAAAATGTGCTAACTATCTATTTTGTAGCTTTTAATTTCTTTTATTTTTATTTTTGATGTAATTAATAGTTTAATCCGTGTATTTTAGGCGATTGTAATTTTCTAGATCATTCGTGTATTTTAGGCGCTTGTAAAGTGAGGTTGAGAGTTTTTATTTTTATTCAATTGGGTTGTAATACTTTATTTATTCATTGCTTTTTACTTTACTTTGATTTGTGTTACCTGTGTACTTTAATTTAATAAAAATGAACTTTAGAAATTTAAAATACCATCTATGAACATTGGCCAAATTTTATTTTGATTAGACATGAAATAAGGGACTTGTCTGAATCTAGATCTCTGGAAAGTGTAGCGGCCTTTATCCGGTTCAGCTACACTGTAATTTCCTGGTTGAGCTTAGTCGGGTGGTGACTCCTACATTATCTATCGAGACTTAGGTCTCTGTTCTTTTACGAAGCAATTTAATTTTCCAAAAATGAATTTCCATTCCAAAAAAAAACCCACGGGAAGGAGGGTTGCCTGATATCACGGCTCCCTTCTGAGAGAGTTGTTGTGCACCTAAAAACGTCGTCCGCTCACAGCCATAGCTGCTTGGTACGACTGTGAGGTCTGGCAGATGGATGTCAAAACCACTTTCCTTAATAGGAAGCTACTCGAGGATGTGTATATGACACAACTGTTGGGATTCGTCATCAAAAAAATAATATGGCGCATTGGAATTTACGCTATTAAAATTTCATAGAATTCGCCTAATCGTGTCCAATTACCATTGATTGGAATAAAAAGAATTTGAATCAAGAGAGATTCACTCACCAAGTCCATCTCTTCTAGAGACTGCTATGGAATCGAATCTTTAAGCGGAAACGATCTTCACAATCTGGTGCATGACCAACTATCGAGCGGGAACCAGTTATAGCCGAAGATTGAAGGAATGGAAGAATAATTGCTGGAATTTTCTAGGGTTAGGGCTTATTTATTTCTACATAAGTGTGCCCTTATATAGACTCCTTGTCTAATTAGGTTTTAATCAGATTAATTGAACCCAAGCCCACTAGGATTATAATTACATAAATAAACTTTAATTAAAAAGTTTATACTGTGTAATTTAATTCCATTTGGCTAAATTTAATTACCCCTAAATAAAATTAAATCACACTTAAGTAAATACATTACATTAATTTAATTTTCCTACGTAGGAAAATTATTTAATTAATTGTTTACTTTATGTAATTCAATTAATTGATAAATTAATTAATTACATTATGTAAACTTATTAATTAAATAAAACCAATCCAATATTAATTAATTACCTTGCCACCAAATGTCAACTAATTAATTAATGCATTCCTTCTAATGTACATTACATGTACAATTTCTATAAGTTCTGACTTAGTTGATCTATGTGCACGATCCTATGGGTTTGTCTTTATATTGGCAGTAGGCCCAAGGCCCACAGACTGTAAGTGGGTTCTAGAAAACCATTACAGCCCCCAATTAAGATAGAGATAGAGCAGTCTTTAGAAGACACTCACCCGGTAGTAATCTTATAGTGTCTTTTGCCAAATGACATCGATATGAATAAACAAGAGGCACGGTGTCCGTCATCCTCTTCTGCTGTTTATTATATTTATTGATCATGAATTGACTAATTAATCAAATAAGCAACCGACTTATTTAGGTATGGCCATACACTTATTAGTCCCACTCATCAAGTGGCCAGTGATATCATCTCGATGTTAGCCGAGTGGCAATTCCATCACTTCATCATCAATATCAATATGTTCATCAGCCCACCTAGTCATACCCGTATTTAGCATCCTCTTATAGACCTACTAGGTGTATGTCAAAGTGAACCGGATTCCATATTGATACTATAATGAAATCTTGTATGAGGACAAAAGAGGCCTACTCAAGAAAGACCTATAACGGAACAACCATGTGGCTTTCTTGTGCGGATCGATCCAGTCCCATGTCAACAACATGTACCTCTATTCATGACTAACTATACAAGTACTATGGCTACTTAAGAACTACCATATAGTCATTGAATATAAAAGTCTATGATTCTATTCGTTCCCACAATCAGAATAGACTTGGGATATGTTTTATGATTATCAATCAATGGATACTCTATTCATGTTATAGCACAAGATATAAATGAAATAGATTATTACCTTTATTAATGTGACGCAAATGACGTATACATATATAGAGTCTTAATGTATACTATAAAATACAAGAATACAATGTCCTAAGAATTAGGGCACACAAACAACAACCTAAGATTTTCGTCGATCCAAAGCATCCTGGAAGCATTTGCAAGCTTCGAAGATCCATTTATGGATTGAAGTAGGCATCTCAAAGTTGGAATCTTAGATTCAATGAAGCCATAAATACATAATAAAGATGAGCCATGTGTGTATAAGAGGTAGTGGGAGCATTGTCACTTTTCTGGTGTTACATGTGTAGAACATCCTTTTGATTGGAAGTGACATACCAACACTGCAAGGGGTTAAGCAGTGGCTATGTAAGTGCTTTGCAATGAAGGACTTCGACGAAGCTGAGATGATCCTAGGGATCAAGATCTATAGGGATAGACCCAATTGGCTTTTGGGCCTAAGTCAAGCCACGTACATAGACAAAGTTCTAAAAAGATTCAACATGGCCCAAGAAAGGTTTCTTGCCAATTAACCATAGGTTAAAACTTAGTAAGAAGAACTGTCCTAAGACAAGGAAGGACAAGGAGAACATGAAGTTGGTTCCATATACATCAGCTATAGGATCAATCATATACTCCATGCTATGTACAAGACCTGATGTCACCTTTGCACTAAGTACGATGAGCTGACACTAGCAAGATCCTGGCAAAGCCCACTGAAAGGCTGTCAAAACAATCCTGAAATACTTAATCAGACTAAGGATAACTTCTTAGTGTATGGTGGTTAGGAAGAGCTATCAATGACTGGGTACACTGATGTAAGCTTCCACACAGACCAGGGCGAGTACCAGTCAAAGACTGGGTACATATTTTTGCTATATGGTGGTGCTATCAGCTAGAAGAGCTTGAAGCAACTGACCATCATAGACTCTACTACAGAAGCTGAGTACATGACAACATGTGATGCAGCTAAGGAAGTTTATCACTGAAATGGGAGTAGAACCAACTATCCAAGATCCATCTGATATCACCTGTGACAACAACCAAGCTGTTGCACAAGCTAAAGAACCTCGGTCACACAAGAACATGAAGCACGTACTCAGGAAGTTTCACCTCATATGAGAAATTGTCGAAAGAGGTAACATTTCATTACATAAGGTCGACACCAAGGATAATATCGTAGATCCTTTGACCAAGGCACAGACTTAGCCCAAGCACGAGGGTCATAATATCCACACCTAGTTAGAACTAGTGCTAATGGGAGATTGTTGGGAATGTCCTAGTCCCAAGGCATTGGTCCTTGTTTTGTATTATACATTTTGGATCTTTTAAGAGATTGATGTATTATACATTTCTATTATAAGATAAAGGCATTAATCTATTTATTCTATATCTTGTGCAATATTATAAATAAAGTATCCAATGGTCATATCTATATCCATGTTGGCAAGTGTTATGCACTTGGCCGTGAGACCATGGATAGGGTAACGATATAACCATAAAGCCATCCATAGTCTATTCCAGTCATGGGAATGAATGGAACCAAAGACTATCATATCCTTGATTATATAGCGGTGTCTTACTGGCTATAGAAATGGATTGTCAATCAAGCTTATGTGTACATGTAGTGGGACATGGTACTAGATACATCTACTAAACGAGAAATCCACATAGTATAGTATCACAAGTGATTCTCGAGTAGTACTTATATTGGATCCTTTGACCTAACCACATTATGGTCCTGCATGTGAACTTACACACTTTGGTGTACACCTAAAGGGCCTGTAATAAGGTGCCAAGTATGGGTATGTTTGGGTGTGCCAGTGAACATGACAAGGTCATGAATATGCAGAAGGGAATGTGACTCAGTAATACACTGAGAAGATATCACCAGCCACTTGATGAGTGCAACTGATAAGAGTGTGGCCACACCTAAACAAGTTGGCACTTGTTCGTGAGCATCAGTTCATTCAGGATCAAGTTAATGTCCGAACACAAAAGAGGGTGATAACACCATGCCTCTGTGTTGGACACTGATATCAGTAACATGGGATATGTAAGTTAAACTATAGGGTTACAACTTCTGTTAGACTGTTGTCTCCATCTTAATTGAGGGCTGTAATGGCTTGCTAGTGCCCAACTATAGTCTGTGGTCTAAAGGATTAAGACCTAGGGTTTTAACGATATAAATTCCCACTTAAATGGAGAAAACCCTAACCCTGTTTTCCCTATTGCAAATTTCAGGCTCGCTTGCTTTCTCTCCTTGATTCGGCCTCCGCTAGCATGGGTTCTTGCTCTATAGCCCTTCGTATACGGGATTGTGTAGGGAGCCTGATTTAGTTTCTGTAGTCGTCTCTAGAAGAGGCATAGAATGTGAGATTTATTTCTTCCCTTGTTTTTAATTTCATTGATTTTTATTTCTAATGCATAAGCTCCTAGGATAGGATTTGAGAAAATCTAAATCGGCTTCCGCTGTCTAATGGTTAACTTTCCATGATAAATCCCTATAGTTTGTACGGCTATAGTCTGTAGAAAAATTAGAAAACCAAAATTGCCACTCAAACCATAGCGGTGCGGCTTACTATGCAATAGCCATGCAGCTATTGCATCACCCGTGTGGGTGTTCGTTACAGCCGTGCAGCTTAGGATTTCAGGCGTAATTCTGTTGGGATTCCTCAATGGAAAAATAACGTGGCGCAGCGGAAATACACCGTTTAAAATTTCCTAGAATCCACCTATCGTGTCCAATTACCATTGATTAGAATAAAATCAAATAAGAATTAAGAGATATTAACTCACCAAATTCGTCTCCTCTAGAGACTGCTGCAGAATCGTTTCTTGAAACTGCGATCTCCAAAGTCTAGTGCATGACCAACTATTGAGCGGGAACCGGTGCTAGCCGAAGACGCGAAAGAATGGAGGTTTAATGATGGGATTTTTGGCTGTTTTGGGGCTGCTATTGGTGGCTGAAATTTCCAACAATTAATTAGAGTTGAATTAGGTTTTTCCTCCTTAAGTGTGCCCTTATATAGTCACCTTGTCTAATTGGGTTTTAATTAGGTTAATTAAACCCAAGCCCACTAGGATTATAATTACATAAATAAACTAAAATTAAAAAGTATATACTATGTAATTTAATTCCATTTGGCTAAATATAATCACCCCTAAATAAAATTAAATCACACTTAAGTTAATACAATACATGTATTTAATTTTCCTACTTAGGAAAATTATTGAATTAATTGTTTACTTTATGTGATTCAATTAATTGATAAATTAATTAATTACATTATGTAAACATATTAATTAAATTAAATTCAACCCAATGTCAATTAATTACCTTGACACGGAATGTCAACTAATTAATTAACGCATTCCTTCCAATGTACATTACATGTACAATTTCTATAAGTTCCAGCTCAGTTGATCTATGTGCACGATCCTATGGGTCTGTCTTTATGTTGGTAGTAGGCCCAAGGCCCACAGACTGTAAGTGGGTTCTAGCAAACCATTACAGCCCCCAATTAAGACAGAGATGCAGCAGTCTTTAGAAGACACTCACCCGGTAGTAATCTCATAGTGTCCTTTGCCTAACGATATCGATATGAATAAACAAGAGGCATGGTGTCTGTCATCCTCTTCTGTTGTTTATTATATTTCTTGATCTTGAGTTGACTGATTAATCAAATAAGCAACCAACTTATTTGGGTATGGCCATACACTTATCAGTCCCACTCATCAAATGGCCAATGATATCATCTCGGTGTTACCCGAGTGGCAATTCCATCACTTCATCATCAATATCAACATGTTCACCGGACCACCCAATCATACCCGTATTTAGCATCCTTTTACAGACCTGTTAGGCGTATGTCAAAGTGAATCGGATTTCATATCGATATTATAATGAAATCTGGTCTGAGGACAAAAGAGACCTACTCAAGAAAGACCTATGACGTGACAACCATGTGGCTTTCTTGTGCGGATCGATCCAGTCCCATGTCAACGACATGTACTTATATTCATGACTGACTATACAAGTACTATGGCTAGTTAAGAACTACCATACAGTCATCAAATATACAAGTTTGTGGTTCTATTCGTTCCCGCAATTAGAACAGACCTGGGATAGGTTTTATGATTATCAATCAATGGATACTCTACTCATATTATAGCATAAGATATAAATGAAATAGGTTAATTGCCTTTATTAATGTGACACAAATAATGTATTCATATAATGAGTCTTAATGTATAATACAAAATACAAGAATCAAATGCCCTAAGAACTAGGGCACACCAACAATCTCCCACTTGCACTAGTTCCAAGTGGGCATTGCCCTAATTCCTATAGATCTGGTATAACCGTCGTGCTGTGTTTGCGGCAGCGCTTTGGTCAATGGATCAGTGACATTATTCTTGGTGTCAACCCTCTGCAATGATATGTCACCTCTGTTCACGATCTCCCGAATGAGGTGAAACTGTCTGAGCACATGTTTGGATCTCTTGTATGACCGGGGCTCCTTAGCTTGTGCGATGGCCCCGTTGTTGTCACAAAAAACATCAACTGGGTCTAGGATAGTAGGTACTACTCCCAACTCGGTTATGAATTTCTTAATCCAAACGGCTTCCTTTGCAGCTTCACACGCAGCTATGTACTCAGCTTCCGTTGTAGAGTCAGCAATGGTGGCCTGCTTTGAGGACCTCCAACTAATGGCACCGCCATTCAGGAGAAAAACATAACCAGATTGTGACTGGTTCTCATCCTCATCGGTCTCAAAGCTTGCATCAGTGTAACCTGACACTACCAGCTCATCTTGAGCTCCATACACTAAGAAAAGCATCCTTTGTCCGATTACGGTACTCTAGGATTGCCTTGACAGCCTTCCAGTGTTCCTCCCCGGGGTCCGACTGGTACCGGCTGGTCATACTTAGTGCAAACGCGACATCAGGCCTCGTACATAATATGGAGTACATGATAGATCCAATAGCAGATGCATAAGGGATCCTTTCCATGTTCTCCCAGTCCTTCTTTGTTTTAGGACCATCTTTCTTACTCTGCTTCAACTTATGGCACATAGGCAAGAATCCTTTCTTTGCCTTGTCCATGCTGAATCTTTTCATAACCTTGTCAATGTACATGGCCTTACTTAGGCCTAGAAGCCGATTGGATCTATCTCTGTAGATTGTGATCCCTAAGATCGTCTCAGCTTCGCCTAAGTCCTTCATTGCAAAGCACCTACTCAACCACTACTTAACTCCTTGCAGTGTTGGTATGTCACCTCCAATGATAAGGATGTCGTCAACATATAGCACTAGGAAGGTGGAAACGCTCCTACTAACCATCTTATACACACAGGGCTCATCAGAATTCTGTGTGAAGCCATATTCTGTAATGGCCTCATTGAATCTCTGATTCCATGACCTCGATGCTTTCTTCAATCCATAAATAGATCTTTGAAGCTTGCATACCCGGTTTGGATACTTTGGATCGATAAAACCCTCAGGTTGTCCCATGTACACATCCTCGAGTAGCTTTCCATTAAGGAAAGTGGTCTTAACATCCATCTGCCATATCTCATAATCGTACCATGCAGCTATGGCTAGTAGTATCCTAATGGATTTGAGCATAGCAACTGGTGAAAAGGTTTCATCATAGTCAATTCCTTGAACTTGCTTGAATCCTTTTGCCACCAATCGCCCCTTGAAGGTGTTGTCGGCCTTTAACTTGAAACACCACTTGGAACCTATCACCTTAGCACCCGGAGGTGGATCCACCAAGTTCCATACTTGGTTATCATGCATAGATTGCATCTTAGCCTCCATGGATTTGCACCATTGATCTGAGTGTGGGCTTTCAACAGCCTCCTGATAGGTCTTGGGCTCCTCTTGGTCAACGACCATAAGGTCCCCATCATCAGTCACGAGAAAACCGTACCTCTCTAGCTGATGACATGTCCTACCAGACCTTCTAAGGTCCTGTGCAACCGTTTCTGGTTTCTTAATTTCTTGAGTAGTCGGATTGGTTCCCAAAGCATCCTCAGCAGCAGTTGCAGGAGTTTGTGAGTCTTGAACTTCTGAAAGTTCAACATTACTCCTACTGTCTCTCTTGGAAAGGAATTCCTTCTCCAAGAAGACTACATTTCTAGCTATGAAAACTTTGTTTTTGGTCGGATCGTAGAAGTAATAACCCTTAGTTTCCTTAGGGTAACCCACAAACTGGCATGACAGATTTGGACTTTAGTTTGCCACTTGTCAATTTCTTAACATGTGCATCACAGCCCCAAATTTTCAAGAAGGAAACATTGGGCTTTCGGCCTTTCCATAGTTCATATGGTGTTCCCTCAACTGCCTTGCTTGGTGTATTATTAAGAATGTAAGCAGCTGTCTCTAAAGCATATCCCCAAAAGGAGACAGGGAGTGTAGCATGACTCATCATCGAGCGGACCATGTCAAGTAAGGTCCTATTCCTCCTTTCTGACACTCCATTCCACTGGGGTGTACCAGGAGGAGTGAGTTGGGATATGATCCCACACTCTCTCAAAAATGAGTCAAAACCTTGGCTCAAATATTCACCCCCTCGGTCATACCGAAGTGCTTTTATTTTCTTGCCAAGTTGGTTTTCTACTTCATTCTTAAAGTCCTTGAACCTTTGGAGAGTCTCAGACTTGTGCTTCATCAGATACACGTAACCGTATCTGCTGAAGTCATCCATGAAGGTGACGAAGTACAGAAAACCAGATCTAGCACTAGTGCTCATTGGACCACATACATCGGAATGTATTAGCTCCAATAGCTCTGAGGCCTTTCAGCAGTCTTGCTAAAAGGCGCCTTTGTCATCTTGCCTCTCAAAAAAGATTCGCATGTGTCATAAGACTGGATGTCAAATGACCCTAGCACTCCACTGGAGTGAAGCCTAGCAATGCGCTTCTCATTTATATGGCCAAGTCGACAATGCCAGATGTAAGTAGGATTAATTTCATTTTGTTTAATCCTTTTAGTATTTAAGTTATAGATTGAACTTTCACGTTTTAGATCAAGGATATATAAGCCATTTTCAAGAAATGTTGTTCCATAAAAAATATTGCCACATTGCATAGAAATTCTGCCATGTCCAATATTAAATACAAAACCAGAAATATCCAACAAAGAAACGGAAATAATACTCCTACGCATCGCAGGTACAAAATAACGGTTTCTTAGTTCCAAAGCAAGTCCACTAGGCATCTCCAAGAAATAATCTCCGATCTCCATGGCCTGGACCCGAGCACCATTTCCTACTCAAAGATCTATTTCCCCAGATCCTAATAATCTCCTATTTCTTAGACCCTGCACATTTGAACAAATGTGAGAGCCACATCCAGTGTCCAAGACCCAAGATGTAGAAATAGCCAGATTAATGTCAACAACATAAATACCTGAAGTAGCAGTTTTGCCCTTTAGTTGCTCCCTTAGCTTTGGACATGAGCTCTTCCAGTGCCCCTTCTCATGACACTCATGGCAGACATCGTCAGGAGAAGCAACCCTTGCTTTAGATTGGGCCACCACCTTTTTGCCCTTAGCCTTGGCCTTTTGGGCCTTAGCCTTGGCCTTAGATTTGGCCTTTCCCTTAGCAATGGATGTATTGCCCTTGTTCACCAGCAATACTTCAGGAGTCTTCTTAAGAGACTGCTCAGCAAGCTTGAGCATGCCATGTAGCTCAACTACCGATTTATCCAACCCTTGCATATGGTAATTCATGATAAAATGGTTGTAAGACTCAGGAAGTGACCCGAGAATAATGTCTACTGCCAAGTCCTGCGGAACTGGCTAGCCGAGGCGGGCAAGTGTATCAATATACCCCTTCAACTTTAGCACATGAGTGCTAACAGAAGTCCCAGCTGCCATCACAGTCGTGCTAAGTGCCTTAGTTGTCAAGTAACGTTCCTGACGAGCCTGATCTTAGAACATCTTTTTAAGCTGATCCATCATCTCATAAGCATGCTCGTCCATGAACTGCTTCTGAAGATCAGAAGCCATGGTACCCAGCATGAGGCACGAGACATCTCGGTCATCCCTCACATGCCGATCGTACTGCTCCACCATTGCCGTGGTGATGCCTCAACCTGCGGGAGGGCCAGCTGGTAAAGGAGCATTTAGTACATACTCCTTAGACTCTTGTCTAAGAACTATTTGTAAGTTCCTAGCCCAGTCCAGGAAGTTAGTCCCCGAAAGCTTCTCCTTCTCCAAGAGTGACCTAAGTGAGAGTGAGTTGTTGTTTGTTGCAGCCATTTAAATTGCTTAACTGAAATGGGATTATCTACATGGAAGAAATCATTGCTTGAGTTAGAAATAAAGGACTTTTATGCCAATACAAATTAATAATCCGATTTTAATTTGTTTGTTGGTGTTGTTAATTGGCTGACTTGACCAAGATCCACAACTTATCAATGACTGGCCGAACTAGGGCTCGCTAACCAACCATTGAGTCGTTTGGTAGGACAACCTATCCAATCCTTCCATGAAGGACTCTTAGTTTGCTGGGCTTATTGACACTTTACCCATCTGTGCTTAGGGCCTGCTCTGAGCTAATGCTACCCATGTTGAGTCAAACCACCATTCACATGTTAACCATACCAAGTATCTTAACCCTCGACGGCCCACCGAATACTAAAATGTACCCAGCTAGGGCATGGCGCACATTGCAGCATCAATGGGAGGAAGAGGTGTGAATGTGGGAAGCACTTTTAAGCGACTCAATATTTTAATTTCTGGATTATAATTAAGTGATACGGCTTAGAATGCATAAACGCGGGTAATAATTTGGTGATCCATACATCCATATTATATGACAAATGCAATAGCATGCTTAATTTAAAATGAATGAGATCCTATGGGCCTTTAATTACAACCTAATGAAAAACTAGATGTCCTATCTAATTCTTCATGGGCCGGACTGCAATCCTTCTTGGGCTCCCACCATGGGCTTGCTCTATTTGGGCCTTCCTCCATACTTGATGCAATTACAATAATTTTGTAAAATAAAATTTATTCTAAAATTACATCAAAATAAAAAAAATGGCACGCAGGCCATATTTCCCAAAATTAAATTACAACCGATAATAATTTAGGGCCCATAGAACTCAACATAAAATTTCAAATAAAGTACCTGTCGTGCACATACATACCAATATGATGCATGATCATGGCAAACCAATTATAAATATAAATGTTAAGCCAAGTTACTTAGGGTGAAATCGCCAATTTTAACAAATGTGACTAAGGCCCATAAAGGCCCAATGGATAACATCCATAAATGCAAAATTAACAATTTTGCTCCCACTTGAATTTGGGTTGTCACAAATTTAAAATTTAGCTCTCCCAATTTTAACCGGTGTCACGGTTTATTGGGCCAATTTCACAAAGTCCATATTCAATTTAATATGCAAGCAATTAAATTAAATATGCATGCCAACAAAATAAATAATTTAAATACAAATTAATGAAAAAAAATTTAATTCAATTTGTATTAAGGTCCGGGATAAAAAATACCCGCAAAATCCAAAACCGGACCCAAAACCAGCGCACGGACAGCAGCTGCAATTTGGAATCCTGCGATTCCAAATTGCAGCAAAACAAATATATAACCTTTTTTTTTAATCACAAAAAAAATCCATCCAAAAATAAATAATCAATAAAACAATAATTTTTAAGATGGAAACCAATTGGGGAAAACAATAAAAAACCCCAATAAAAAATTCTAGGGTTTATCAAAATCAAAACCAATTGAATAAAAACCCTAAAATAACAAATTTGAAACCCATTCTTTCTTCAAGAACGCTTTCAAGAACCAATTCCAATCAATATAATGGACAAAACCTAGGCTCTGATACCACTGTTGGGATTCGTCATTGGAAAAATAACGTGGCGCAGCGGAAAATGAACCGTTTAAAATTTCCTAGAATCCACCTATCGTGTCCAATTACCATTAATTAGAATAAAATCAATTAAGAATCAAGAGAGATTAACTCACCAAATTCGTCTCCTCTAGAGACTACTGCAGAATCGTTTCTTGAAACTGCGACCTCCAAAGTCCGGTGCACGACCAACTATTGAGCGGGAACCGGTGCTAGCCGAAGACGCGAAGGAATGGAGGTTTAATGCGGGGATTTTCAGCTATTTTGGGGCTGCTATTGGTGGCTGAAATTTCCAGCAATTAATTAGAGTTGAATTAGGTTTTTCCTACTTAAGTGTGCCCTTATATAGACACCTTGTCTAATTGGGTTTTAATTAGGTTAATTAAACCCAAGCCCACTAGGATTATAATTACATAGATAAACTTTAATTAAAAAGTATATACTATGTAATTTAATTCCATTTGGCTAAATTTAATCACCCCTAAATAAAATTAAATCACACTTAAGTTAATACAATACATGTATTTAATTTTCCTACTTAGGAAAATTATTGAATTAATTGTTTACTTTATGTGATTCAATTCATTGATAAATTAATTAATTACATTATGTAAACTTATTAATTAAATTAAATTCAACCCAATGTCAATTAATTAACTTGACACCGAATGTCAACTAATTAATTAACGCATTCCTTCCAATGTACATTACATGTATAATTTCTATAAGTTCCAGCTAAGTTGATCTATGTGCACGATCCTATGGGTCTGTCTTTATGTTGGCAGTAGGCCCAAGGCCCACAGACTGTAAGTGGGTTCTAGCAAACCATTATAGCCCCCAATTAAGACAGAGATGCAGCAGTCTTTAGAAGACACTCATCCGGTAGTAATCTCATAGTGTCCTTTACCTAACGATATCGATATGAATAAACAAGGGGCATGGTGTCCGTCATCCTCTTTTGTTGTTTATTATAATTCTTGATCTTGAGTTGACTAATTAATCAAATAAGCAACCAACTTATTTGGGTATGGCCATACACTTATCAGTCCCACTCATCAAATGGCCAATGATATCATCTCAGTGTTACCCGAGTGGCAATTCCATCACTTCATCATCAATATCAACATGTTCACTGGTCCACCCAATCATACCCGTATTTAGCATCCTTTTACAGACCTGTTAGGCATATGTCAAAGTGAACCGGATTCCATATCGATATTATAATGAAATCTGGTCTGAGGACAAAAGAGACCTACTCAAGAAAGACCTATGACGTGACAACCATGTGGCTTTCTTGTGCGGATCGATCCAGTCCCATGTCAATGACATGTACCTATATTCATGACTGACTATACAAGTACTATGGCTAGTTAAGAACTACCATACAGTCATCGAATATACAAGTCTGTGGCTCTATTCGTTCCTGTGATTAGAACAGACCTAGGATAGGTTTTATGATTATCAATCAATGGATACTCTACTCATATTATAGCACAAGATATAAATGAAATAGATTAATTGTCTTTATTAATGTGACACAAATAATGTATTCATACAATAAGTCTTAATGTATAATACAAAATACAAGAATCAAATGTCGTAAGAATTAGGGCACACCAACAAATTTTGCAAAAAACTTCCAACAAGAACAGTATGTTTCTCCAACAAAAAAACACAAAAAATAGAATGGAAAATAGGAGAAAATGAACCTAAAACCCGGAAATCCATTCAAGCCAAAGCTACGATTCCCAAATACCGAAAGATTCAAAATTAATTCAAATCAAACATGAAACCCTAACTCAACCAAATCCATATCCAAAGCTAAGGAAGATTTGATACCACTGTTGGAACCTACCCCGGCTTGAAAACAAAAAAAAAATGCAGAATTAATGTTATCAAGCTAAGGTCGTGGATCAGCCAAAACAAAGAGGAGAGATGGATTCCACACCCAAGTTGTCCCTGCAAAATGGATTTGATTTGGCAAGAGCTTCTTGTGTAGCTCCTCTACTGCCACATACGTGGAGTCTTGATGTAGAGGAGCAAGCATTGGCTTATTTAGCCAAAATTTATCATGAATATTAATTTCGGAAAAATGGGCCGATTGCAGTAATTTTTGAGCCTAACTTTATTGGAAACGGGCCAACGATTCAAACATAAAGCCTTTGGCTATGACGTCCATCGCTTTTCGGCCAAGAAACGTCGTTTAGCCCTTTAATTTTGTGATTTACTGATTTTTGGCCTATTTTGGTGATTTTCTTTCGGTTTTATATGTTTTTCCTTTTTTGTTTGGGTTTCCTAGATGGGCTAGAATCCTGTTTAGGCCAAGGTTATCCTGTTTAGAGAAGGTTTAATTGTAGCCTATAAATAGGCCTTTCTTGTTAAGTTGTAAGCAGTTTTGATTGAAATAAAATTTCAGAATTCAATTCCTTTTTACCTTGCTTTTATGAATTTTACGAAATTCAATTAGTAGAAGACAATTTTCCGGCACCGTGTGCGATCAACGGATTCTAGTATCCTTTGTTCGAGTTTCCACTGCATCAGTTGGTATCAGAGCCGAATTCCTAGTCCCTAACCATCAGTATGCCGCCAAGGAGAGAGCGAAGGGTTGATGAGGTCGCAGCTCAGGACGATCTGAGTCAGTTGCAGCAGAGGGTCGAGCAATGCCTTACAAACATGATGGACTAGAGGATGGAGGCCATGATGGATCGATTGACGGAACGAATCGAAGAGCTGTTTACGGCTCAATTGGGAGAAAACAGGCGACACAGGCGGAACCCTAATCTTCCGAATCCGTTCGGTGTACTGGAGGAAGAAGAAGAGGATTCAGATGAGGGAGTTTATCAACAGTGAAGACGTCAGCCCATAGTGGACGATAGGCGTTGGGAATCCAGGTTGAGAATCTAGATTCCGGAGTTTCGTGGTACGCTGCAACCGGAGGAATTTCTTGATTGGTTGGCAGCTATGGAGGAGGTCTTAGATTTTAAGGGAGTTCCAGAAAATAAAAGAGTCTCGCTAGTCACGACGAGATTTCAGGATCGAGCGATGGCATGTTGGATGCAAGTTAAACAGACCCGGTTACGGATGGGTAAGCCAAAAATCATTACTTGGGAAAAGATGAAGAAACAGATGAGAGCCACTTTTCTGCCCTTAAATTTTCAACAATGATGTATCAAAGGCTACAGAATTTAAGGCAAAGTAGTCGCTTAGTTGATGAATACACAACAGAATTTTATCAATTGATAGCAAGGAGTGATATCATAGAGTCCGATGACCAGTTGGTATCTAGGTATATTGAATGGTTGAGAGAGCAGATTAGGGATGTGGTTAACGATTTTGACCCGTTAAATGTATCTGAGGCGCATCAGCGAGCCTTAAGGCTGGAGAAAAGGTTGCTACGCCCTAGTTACGGTTTTTCTAGTAGAGACGACAAGAAGACTATAGAGGCAGTTCCAGTTAAACCCCCTGAAGCTACCCCTAGGAGGACTGGCCAAAGCAGCACCATAAAGTGTTTCAGGTGTGGAGAGTTGGGGCATAGGCAATCAGAGTGCAAGAAGGCTGGAAAGAGGGCCATGCTGGTAGAGGCGGATGAAGGTGTAGAGGCGAATTCTGGAGAGTTCGAAAATACAGCCTCGGAGGAGGAAGAGGAAATTGAAGAGGAGGTCGTGGCTTTTGATACAAGCACTGCTTTAGTTGTGCGTCGTTCGTGTTTAACACCTCGGGCAGCTATTGATGATGAGTGGCTCAGAAGTAACATCTTTCAGTCCACTTGCACCATTAGAGGAAAGGTGTGCAAACTAGTGATTGATGGAGGGTGATGTGAGAATATTATGGCGACTGAAGCCATATGAAAATTAGGGTTGGTGACCAAAAAGCATCCCAAACCATACAAGTTAGCGTGGCTGAAACAAGGAGGAGAGGTGTCGATGACAAAGAGGGCAGTAGTTCTATTTTCTATAGGGTCTCGGTATAGAGATGAGGTAACATGTGATGTTGTAGAGATGGTTACGTGCCATCTATTATTGGGATAACCCTAGCAGTTTGATAAAGATATGACCCATCAAGGAAAGTAGAACACTCACACCTTTGTGTTTGAAGGGGTGAAAATCACTCTTGTTCCGAAAAGAGACGAAATCAGAAATAACACAGGAGCTGGTAATATTGTATTACTTACTTTAACATAGTTTGAGGAGGAAGTAAAGGCCAATGAGGTGGTCTATGCATTAGTGGGGAAAATGGCTGAGAAAGAAGTTGAGGTTCCTGAACAGATCAAACCCATTCTGAAAGAGTTTTAGGATCTGTTCCCAGAAGATCTTCCTGCAGGCTTACCACCCCTTCATGACATTCAGCATTAGATTGACTTAGAACCTAGTGCAGTCCTTCCACACCATCCCCATTACAGAATGAGCCCAGCAGAGCACAAGTAGTTGAGGAGGCAGGTTGAAGAGCTGTTGCAAAAGGGCTACATCCGGGAGAGTTTAAGTCCTTGTACAATTCCAGCCCTATTAATCCCAAAGAAAGATGGCAACTGGCGAATGTGTGTGGACAATAGAGCCATCAACAAAATAACCATCAGGTATCGGTTTCCAATTCCTCGCTTGGATGATTTATTAGACCAGCTCAATGGGGCTTCTATTTTCACTAAACTAGATTTAAAGAGTGGTTATCCTCATATACGTATTAGACCTGGGGATGAGTCGAAAACCGTGTTTAAAACTAGGGAGGGGCTGTATGAGTGGATGGTTATGCCGTTTGGGTAATGCACCTAGCACTTTTATACGAGTCATGAAACAATTATTGAGACCCATCATTGGGAAATTTGTGGTGGTTTACTTTGATGACATTCTGATTTATAGTGCTAATGAGGCGGAGCATGTCCAGCATTTGAGAGAAGTGTTGGTAGTGTTAAGAAGAGAAAAGATGTATGCAGCCTTGAAAAAATGTCTTTTTATGTCCCCTAGTGTTTTTTTTGGGATATATTATTTCTGTAGATGGCTTGAAAGTAGATAAGGCCAAGGTGGAGGCAATTAAAAATTGGCCTAGACCCAGCTCTATTACTGATGTGAGAAGCTTCCATGGGCTAGCCTCGTTTTAGAGGTAATTTATTTCACACTTCAGTAGCATAATGGCCCCGATTACAGAATGTATGAAGCAGAGTGGGAAGTTTGAATGGACTGAACAAGCTGAAGAAGCATTCCAGTAGATTAAAAACAGATTGGTCTCTGCTCCTGTTCTCATCTTACCAGATTTCCAACAACCTTTTGAGTTGCATTCGAATGCCTCAAAGTTAGGCATTGGAGCTGTGCTAAGTCAGAACCACAAACCAGTTGCTTATTTTAGTGAAACGCTGTCTGGTGCCAAGCTTCGTTACACCACGTATGATATGGAGTTTTATGCAGTGGTTCAAGCAGTCAAACATTGGTGCCATTACCTATTCCAAAAAGAGTTCGTACTGTTCACTTATCATGAGGCCTTAAGGCATTTACATAGCCAAGATAAGGTTTCTACCAGGCATGCTCGATGGGTGGCCTATCTTCAGCAATTCACTTTTGTGGTAAAACACAATTCTGGAGTCTCCAACAAGGTGGCTGATGCATTAAGTAGGAGAAAGAGCTGCTTGTTCGCTTCTCCGTTGAAGTACCAGGTTTTGCAACTTTTACTGAATTGTATGACTTTGACCCTTACTTTGTAGCCATTGTTCAGAAAATTCAAGGAGGGGAGCCAATAGAGTTTCATCAATGTGAGGAGTTTATCTTTAAGGGGAACCAACTTTGCATTCCTGATTGCAGTTTGCAATTAAAAATTATCCAAGAAGTTCATGGCGAAGGGCATGTAGGGAGAGATCGAACTCTGCAGTTGATTCAAGCCAATTACTTTTGGCCATCCATGCGCAACGAAGTGGATAAATATGTGAAGCGTTGTCGGATTTGTCAAGTTTCAAAAGGGGCAGCCACTAATGCAGGTTTGTACTTGCCCATGCTTATTCCCTCTTAACCTTGGGAAGAAATCAACATGGACTTTGTATTGGGGTTGCCACGGACTCAGCGGGGCAGTGATTCTATTTTTTTTGTCGTGGATCGGTTCTCCAAGATGGTGCACTTTATTCCATGTAAGAAAACAATGGATGTAGTGAATGTGGCCCAGTTGTTTTTTTGAGAAGTTTACAAGCTACATGGGCTCCCTAAGCCCATTGTTTCTGATTGTGACACTAGGTTTCTCAGTCATTTTTGGCGTAGTTTGTGGAAGCTTGTTAACACCAAACTGAACTTCAGCAGTGCGTACCATCCACAAACTGATGGCCAAATGGAGGTAGTCAATCGTTCTCTGGGTAATATGCTGCGGTGTCTGGTGGGGGAACATGTGAAGAGTTGGGATCAGAAATTGTTACAAGCAGAGTTTGCGCATAACCAAGCTATCAACAGAAGTACGGGGTTCAGTCCTTTCGCTGTGGTATATTCAATTGTCTCCAGAGGTCCCCTTGATCTTTTGCCTCTTCCCGACAAGACCCGAGTACATAGAAAGGCTGCAACTTTTGTGGCTAAATTACAGTCTCTCCATCACACTGTGCATACCAATCTAGAGCAAGCTGCTGTAAGTTATAAAAAGGCTACGGATAAGAAATTTCGTTTAGTGGAATTTGAGGTTGGTGATTTTGTTTGGGCCATTCTAACCAAGGATCGCTTTTCTATTGGGGATTATAATAAATTATCGGCCAAAAAAATTGGTCCTGTGGAGATTGTGGAGAAAATTAATCCCAATGCTTATAGATTGAAGTTGCCTAGCCATATTCATACGGCTGATGTTTTCAATGTCAAGCACCTGATTCCGTATGTGGGGGATTCGTCCGATGATGACAATTCGAGGATGAATTCATTTCGGCAAGGGGAGAATGATGTAGAGGAGCAAGGATTGGCTTATTTAGCCAAATTTTATCATGAATAGTAATTTCAGAAAAATGGGCCGATTTCAGTAATTTTTGAGCCCAACTTTATTGGAAACAGGCCAACGATTCAAACGCACGGCCTTTGGCCGTGACGTCTGTCGCTTTTCAGCCAAAAAACGTTGTTTAGGCTTTAAATTTTGCGATTTAATGATTTTTGGCCTATTTTGGTTTTTTTTTCGGTTTTATATGTTTTTCCTTTTTTGTTTGGGTTTCCTAGATGGGCTAGAATCCTGTTTAGGCCAAGGTTATCCTGTTTAGGGAAGGTTTAATTGTAGCCTATAAATAGGCCTTTCTTGTTAAGTCGTAAGCAGTTTTGATTGAAATAAAATTTTGGAATTCAATTCCTTTTTACCTTACTTTGGTGAATTTTACGAAATTCAATTAGTAGAAGACTATTTTCCGGCATCGTGCGTGATCAACGGATTCTATTATCCTTTGTTCGAGTTTCCGCTGCATCAAGTCTCATTGGTGAAATCCGAGTGCTAGCTTTCTGGACCAAAACCCTCTTTAAAGCCAAAACCCTTTACTCAAGTCTAGAGGGGGAAGATGAGAAGTGGTGGCTAGACCTTAACCATTAGGGATTAGGGTTCCTTCCTTATCCTTTATATACATGAACATAAAGGTAAGATCCCCAAACTACCCCTCCTTATAAAATATCCACCACACTTTACATAATAATGACTTAACCAAAATTAGCATATGGTAACTTTGAAAAACCATTATAACCAATTCTTTTCATGGATTATTATATTTGATTTGGGACATAACAATTACTCCCATAAAATAAAATAATCCAATAACAATAAATAATATGTATCCAATACTTATTAAATGGTCTGATACAAAACCGTCTAAACTCCTTAGTGTGCGATCCTGTAGGTCCATTCGTATGTTGGCCGTGGGCTCGAAATGACATTCAGCTCACAAGTTACATATGGGCTCTAGCAAGCCGTTACAACCCGTAATTAGGATGGAGATGTTAAATAAAAACGACTTACTCCTAAAGTATTCTTATACGATCCCTTGCACAGATGATATCGATGTCCTACACAAGACATGGCACTGTCATCCTTTTTGGTGCTAGGACATTTACTTGGCATCCAAGTAGACTGATTAAATCAAATAAATGAGTATCCAATAATTATTCTATTTGGGTACGGCCATACACTACTCAGTCTTGCTCATTAAGAGGCCGATGATATCATCTCTCCAGTGAAAAGATAGGCAATTCCTTCACATTACTCCCAGTCCTAGCATGGTTCACGATATACCTAATGTACACATACTTGGAACCCAGGTACGGGCCTGTTGGGTACATATCAAAGCATACAAGGTCACATCCAGTACTATAGTAATATCAGGTCTAAGGAGCCAGTGTAAGCAATATGTGAGAAATAATTATGACACTAGACCATATAGTCTCCTTACAAACTGATCGATCCAGTATACTGTTCACTAACATGTACCTATGTCCTTGATAGACTTTCCAAGTCCTATGTTCTATAAGACACCACGAATCCCACAAGGAACATACTAGTCTTTATTTATATTCATTCCTATTATTATAACATACTAAGGATAGCTTCAAAATTGTGTTCCTCAAGCTCATGGTCGTACTCGTTTAATACACGCTATTAAAAAACACTAGCAAATACCAGTTTATGGATTCTCAATATTTATTAATTGCACAAGTAATTCAATAAATATGATTATGGCTTTTATTAATATTTAGAAAATATATATACAAATATACAAGATACCAAGTATAACATCTAGGACTAAGACATACACCAACAAGTTTTTCTTATTCTATACAAGTGAGAATCAGAAATAGAAAATTTATATTCTTATATCTTCTCTCTTTATCTCAGTTTCTTATTAGTATCTCCTTATTATTATTAGAAGTTCAATTTATTTAAGGCATTTTATAACAATGGTCATATATTAGTTTTAATGCAATAAACAAAATCAAATAATAATACCATTAAGTAAAACTAAGAAGTCATTATTCTTCTTACTTTGGAAGTCCTAGTTTGTATATTCCAACTTTTTATAAATATATATATATATATTATTTATAAATAATAAATATCATAATCATACATTTGTTTTAATGCAATAAACAAAATCAAATAATAATACTAATAGCTAAAACTAAGAAGTTATTATCTTGCAATGGCCCAAAATAGTATTATAATGGCCCATTACATAAAATAAATAAAAAAAACAATTATTTCCAATTAAGAAATCAGTTTTTTTAGGTCCTTTCTAGGGAAAGTCCTAAGCACCAACCTAGGGGAACTCTCCTCGAGCCGGCCATGATACTGTTTTGAAAAAGTTGAATAATTTTTGTTTTGAACATATTCATAGTAGATTTTCTAAAATATTTAACTATCAAACTACATTATTTAATTATAATCTCACATTATTATAAAAAAAAATAATCTAAAAGGCATCTGTAATAATTTATGATGAAGATTTATGTTACACAATGTTGGTTTTTGGTCCGCCCATGACATTTGGAATGGCAGGGACTAAACTGTAATTATATGTAAATTACAAGGACCAAATGTGTAATTTGGTCCAACTTATATATAGATGGAAGTTGGGATTTCCACTATAAATAGAGAAGTTTATACAGATGGAAGTTGGGATTTCTACTATAAATAGAGAAGAAGTTTCTCTATTTCGTGGGGTAGAGAGAATCGTAGAGATTCCCTTCTAGTTTCAAGGAAAACGTCTCTAGAGAGAAAACACGATATACTTCTTCGTTCGTCAAAAGAATTCATGGAGGTAGCCCGTACTCAGTGCATTCATAAACTCATAACAAAGGCAACCAGAACGATACGGTTTCTCATTTAGATCAGATCCATTCCATAAACGTGTTTCCGCTGCATATAAGTTGTAAGTCCGTTTATTTATTCTATTTATGGAATTCTGAATGCATTGGTATCAGAGCCGAAAGGTTTATAGATTGATATGTTCAAATCTAGTTTTCTAGTATTCCATGAATAATTGATGTGTTCATATCTTGGTTTATGGAAATTCGTGAATAAGAATATGTTTCTTTATTCGTTTGAACGTGTATTTATTCATTTAAATACATATTTCTTTGTTTCGATAAGGATTTATATATAAATCTTGATCTCAGATGTTCCATGAATAAGAATATGTTTTTGTTCATTTTGAATATGTTTTTGTTCATTTTGATACGGCTTTGATTTGATATCCGTGTCAAAATGATACCGTATTAGATCCAATAGTACAAAGTGTCAAAATATTTTGTCAGAATTTCGAAAATCCACTTAAATCAGCACAAAAAATTGAGTTGGAATCTCAAATTTCATGGCTAACGGAGGCTCGAAAGGCGGCGCATGGACCTCACGCTCCATACTGCGACTGGAGTTTATTTCCAAAGCAGTTGGGAGCAGTTGGACATGTGGCACAATGTGATTGGGTGATTTTTTTGACTGTTGAAAAGTCCAACCAATCTCGTATTGACAAGTGTACAAAGTCAACCATTTTTGAAATGGTCAACTGCCATGTGTCAGACACGTGGACCAATTGCATGACGACAAGTGGGAAAAGGTGTGATTGTGCCACGTCAGATGACAAGGTGATGACACATGTCATGATAACGTGGCACTTACGCGCCATACTGTGACTGGAGTTTGTTTCCAAAGCGGTTGGGAGAAGTTGGTATGAGGGACACATGGCACAACATGATTGGGTGATTTTTCTGACAGTTGAAAAGTCCAACCAATCCCGTATTGACACGTGTACAAAGTCAACCGTTTTTGAAATGGTCAACTACCACATGTCAAACACGTGGACCAATAGCATGATGGCACATGGAACAAGGTGTGGTTGTGCCACATCATTATGACACGTCATCTGACAAGGTGATGACACATGTCAAAGCAGTGCCATATCAGTATGCCACATCACCAGCCACATCATCCGTTGATCCAATCAGGTGATGACATGTGGCAGATGTGCCATGTCAGCACGAATCACATGTTGCCACGTGTCACCTGAGTCAACAGAACCTTTGGTGGACGTGAAGACGCGTGTCCGTGTATGGAACTGTTGGGATTTTTCACCAGAAAATCACCCGATAAAAGCAGAAGAACGCAATGATTTCCTCAAATCTAGTCCCAGGAGCAATTGAAGTGGAAATTGTAAAACTGAAAATTGAATAGAAAGAGATTAGATTCTTACCCGAAATATCTCTTTCAAGAAATGGATGAAGACTGTAGAAATCAAATTAGATTCCCTCCTCGTTTTTCGTACACGAACACCGAACAAACACAACCCGTGTTAGCATTGGAAAAACAAAAACAATGGTGAGAGAGGGCTAGGAAATTTCGGCTGCTATGTGGCTTAGTGATAGGTGGCTGAAATTTTCACCCTAGGTTTTTATACCTAGGGTGGCCGAATTCCCCTAGGGGAATTCAGGCCCAGTTTGGCTCCTTTTCATTCTGTGTGGACTTCCATCTTTTGTTTCAGGCCCAGTCCAATTTTAATTATTCTGGTTTAAATTAATTTCAAGCCCAATTTTAATATACCCATGTATTTAATCTATTACACCAAGTAATATATTATTTACATTTAAATTAAAATTAGTTTGACCAATTAATTTAATCCATCAAATTAAAACTAAATCTTCAAAAAATAAAATCATATGTAAACCTATACATATGAATATTTCCACTTAGGAAATAATCTCATAATTAATCCAATTAATTATGAAGAGCCAATTCAATATATTAATCTTATTATTAGGATCAATCCAATTGATCTTTATAATATAATTAATATACATACACCTCTCTCTCCATAGTGTATACTCCAAGTATACATGTGATTCCTTAAGTCTGTGTTCAGTCGTTCTATGTGTACGATCCCGTGGGCCCATCTTTATGTTGGCAGCGGACCTTTGGTCCGCAGACTGCAGTTGGGCTCTAGCAAGCCACTGCAGCCCCCAATTAAGATGGAGATGGCAGTCTAACTGTTATCATAACCCTGTAGTTTAAACTTGTACATCCCATGTCATTGATATCGGTGTCTAACACAGAGGCATGGATTGATCACCCTCTTTTGTGTCGGACATTAACTTGATCCCCGAATGCACTGAAGCTCACAAACAAGTTCCCACCTATTTGGGTGTGGCCACACTCTTATCAGTTACATTCATCAAGAGGCCGGTGATATCTTCCCAGTGGACTACTAAGTGACAAATCCCTTCTGCATATCCATAGCATTACCATGCTAAGTGACATACCCGAAAGTACCCATACTTGGCACCCTATTACAGGCCCTTTAGGCGTACCCCTAAGTATGTGACCTCACATGTAACACCATCATATGGTCAGGTCAAAGGATTCATATAAGTACTACACGAGAATCACTTGTGATACTATATCATGTGGATTACTCGTTTAGTGGATCTATCCAGTACCATCCCCCCTTTGCATGTACCCATTAACTTGGTTGACATTCCTTGTCCAATGACCAGTAAGACACCGCCATACAACTAGGTTAATGATAGTCTCTTGTTCCATTCATTCCCATGACTGGAACAGACTACGGATCTATTTATGGTCATATCGTTTACCCTATCCATGGTCTTACTGCCAAGTGCATGACACTTGTCATCATGGATATAGATATGTCCATTGGATACTTCATTTAATATATTGCACAAGATAAATATAATAAATGAATTGATGCCTTTATTAATAACACAAATGAGTATAATACATAAATCCAATAAATGTATAATACAAATACAAGGACCAATGCCTCGGGACTAGGGCATTTCCAACAATCTCCCACTTGCACTAGTTCCAACTAGCCATAGGCCTAATCCCTATAGACCTAGAATACCCTTCGTACTTGGGCTGAGCCAGCGCCTTGGTCAATGAATCCGCGACATTATGCTCGGTGTCCATTCTATGTAATGCAATGTCACCTCTCTCCACGATTTCTCGTATGAGGTGAAACTTTCTGAGCACGTGCTTTGTGTTCTTGTGTGACCAGGTCTCCTTAGCTTGTGCAACAGCCCCATTGTTGTCACAGAAGATATCAACTAGGTCCTGGATAGTTGGCACTACTCCCAACTCAGTGATAAACTTCTTCATCCACACAGCTTCCTTAGCCACATCACATGCAGCGATGTACTTAGCTTCTGTTGTAGAGTCCGCTATAGTTGGCTGCTTTGAGCTCCTCCAGCTTACAGCACCACCATTCAGCAAAAATACATACCCAGACTGTGACTGGTACTCATCCTGGTCGGTCTGGAAGCTCGCATCAGCATACCCAGTAACTGATAGCACTTCCTGACCACCATACACTAAGAAGCTATCCTTAGTCTGGTTAAGGTACTTGAGGATTGCCTTGACAGCTTTCCAATGATCCTCCCCGGGATCCTGCTAGTATCCACTCGTCATACTCAGTGCAAAGGCGACATCAGGTCTCGTACATAACATGGAGTACATAATTAATCCTATAGCCGAAGCATATGGAACCAATTTCATGTTCTCCCTATCCTCCCTTATTTTAGGACAATGTTTCTTACTAAGTTTTATCCCATGGCCCATTGGCAAGAAACCTTTCTTGGCCCGATCCATGCTGAACCTTTTCAAAACTTTGTCAATGTACGAAGCCTGACTTAGGCCCAGAAGCCGATTTGATCTATCCTTGTATATCCGGATCCCTAAGATCATCTCAGCCTCGCCTAAGTCCTTCATTGCGAAGCACTTACTCAACCACTGCTTTACCCCATGCAGTGTAGGTATGTCACTTCCAATGAGCAGGACGTCCCCAACATAAAGTACCAAGAATGTGACAATGCTCCCACTAGTCCTCTTATATACACAAGGCTCATCTTGATTCTGTATGAAGCCATATTCGTTTATGGCCTCATTGAATCTTAGATTCCAACTTCGGGATGCTTGCTTCAGTCCATAAATGGACCTTTGAAGTTTGCATACCCTTCCCGTGTTGGATATGCCCTAGTCCCGAGGCATTAGTCCTTGTCTTTGTATCATACATTTGTACATTAATGTGAACTTCATGTATTATACAATTTGTGTTAAGAAATAAAGGCATCAATCTATTTACTATATGTCTTGTGCATGCCTCTTCTTTGGTGAGAGATATAAGGCATCAATCTATTCAACCAATTTACTCTAACCAAGTTCTCTTGGCTGCCCTCTCTTCCTCTCTTCTTGAATTTTCCGAGTCGCTAGCACGGGTTTCAGTCCGAGAGCCGTTGGTGTACGCATCGGTGGAGGAAATCTATACTTGATTTCTATAGTCTTCTTCTATCTCTTTAGAGATATCTTGGTAAGACTCTTATACTCCTCCTTTATGTTTTGTTTTTGATTTTCACTACTTAAGCTCCCGGGACCTGGATTCGAGGAAATCGACGCGTGTTTCTGCACTTTTGTCGGTCGGTTTCCCGTGACGAATCCCAGCATCCCGGATACTTTAGATCGACAAAACCCTCAGGTTGTGTCATGTACACATCCTCGAGTAGATTTCCATTAAGAAAAGCGGTTTTGACAGCCATCTGCCATACCTCATAGTCATACCATGCGGCTATGGACAGCAGTATCCTGATGGATTTGAGCATGGCTACTGGTGAGAAAGTTTCATCATAGTCTATTCTATGGACTTATTTGAAACCTTTTGCAACCAGACACCCCTTGAAGGTATTATCAGCTTTTAGCTTGTAGCTCCACTTGCAACCTATTACCATAGCACCCGGAGGTGGATCAACCAAGTTCCAAATTTGATTATTGTACATAGATTGCATTTCTGCCTCCATGGCCTTATGCCAATTCGCAGATTGTGGACTAGCCATAGCCTCCTGGTAGGTTTTAGGTTCTTCCTCAGCCCAGATGAGAAGAGTTTGATCATCGGTGATGAGGAAACCATACCTCTCCGGTTCCCGACGATCTCTACCAGACCTTCTAGGTTCTTGTGTGGCCTGGGTCGGTGCTTCCCCTTATGGAAGCTCCACCTGGGCCTCCGAGTTATCCTCTTCAGGAGCTTGTGGACCTTGAACTTTCCTGAGTTCAACATTGCTCCCACTGTCTTTCTTGGAAAGGAACTCCTTTTTTAGAAAGACCCCCTTCCTTACCACGAACACCTTGTTCTCGGCGGGGTTGTAGAAGTAATACCCTTTGGTTTCCCTAGGGTAGCCCACAAACAGGCATTTATCAGTTTTGGGCTCCAGCTTGCCATTAGTCAATTTCTTGACATGTGCTTCGCATCCCCAAATCCTTAGGAAAGACACATTGGGCTCCTTGCCCGTCCATATCTGATATGGGGTCTTTTCCACTACCTTAGTCGGAGTATTATTTAAGATGAGAGCTGCTGTCTCGAGGGCGTGTCCCCAGAAACTAATTGGGAGAGAGGCTTGACTCATCATTGAGCAGACCATGTCCAACAGGGTCCTATTCCTCCATTCGGACACCCCATTCCATTGTGGTGTTCCGGGAGGAGTGAGCTGTGGAACTATTCTATGCTATCTCAAGTATGAGTCAAACTCTAGGCTCATATACTCACCGCCTTGGTCCGACCGAAGGGTTTTGATATTCCTACCTAGCTGGTTTTGTACCTCATTCCTAAATTCCTTGAACCTATCAAGGGTCTCGGACTTGTGTTTCATCAGATAGACATAGCCATATCTGTTGAAATCGTCCGTGAACGTGACGAAGTACAGATGCCCACCTCTGGTCGCTGTGCTCATAGGTTCACATACATCTGAATGTATTAGGTCCAATAAGCCAGTGGCCCTTTCAGCCTTCTTGCTAAAAGGCGCCTTTGTCATCTTGCCTCGTAAACATGATTTGCATGTATCAATTGACTCCAAGTCAAATGACCCTAGGACTCCAGCTTTATGAAGTCTAGCAATGCACTTCTCGTTTATGCGGCTGAGACGACAATGCCATAGGTAGGCAGGATTAAGTTTGTTAGGCTTAACCCTTTTAGTGTTTATGTTATAGACATGATTGGTTTCATTTAAGTCCAGGATATATAGGCCATTATTTAATAGAGCATTTCCATAAAATAATCCCTCTCTAGATATAGAAATTCTACCATTAGAAATAGTGAAATTAAATCCAGAAATATCCAACATTCATACAGAAATAATATTCCTGCACATAGCAGGTACAAAGTAACAATGTTCCAAAATTAAAACCAATCCGCTGGGCGTCACAAGGTGATATTCTCCGATCTCTATGGCAGTGACCCTTGCTCCATTTCAGACCCGCAAGTCCACCTCTCCTGACCCCAATGACCTTCTGTTCTTAAGTCCCTGCACATTGCAACAAATGTGAGAACCACATCCAGTATCCAATACCCAGGATGTTGAAATAGTAAGGTTAATATCTATAACATAAATACCTGAAGAGGACGCACCTTGGCCCCTTCTTTGCTCTCCCATCAGCCTGGGACCCGATCTCTTCCAATGGCCCCCCTGTCTACACCCGAAACAGACATCTTCAGGACCTGCCTTCTGCTGGGCCTTGGGTTGGGCCTTGGCCTTCTTAGACTTGGCTTTCTTGGCCTTGTCCTTGGCCTTTTCCTTGGCCTTACCCTTGGCAATAGGGGGGTTCCCCTTACTGACCAGCAGTGCCGGCGGAGTCTTTCTGATCGACTGCTCGGTGAGCTTAAGCATCTTATGCAGCTCACTGACAGTACGGTTCATCCCTTGCATATTGTAGTTCAGGATGAACTGATCATAAGAATCCGGCAAGGATGCAAGGATTGTGTCCACCGCCAACTCTTGAGAGATAGGTGATCCGAGATGGGCCAAAGTGTCCAAATAGCCCTTCATCTTGAGCACGTGTGCGCTCACAGATGTCCCCGGCCCCCATCTTACAAGAGTGGAATGCCTTATTGGTCAGGTACCTTTCCTGACGAGCTTGCTCCTGAAACATCTCATTTAGAGTTGTTATCATAGCATAGGCTTGATGGTCCATAAACTGTTTTTACAGTTCGGGGACCATATAGGCCAACATAAGGCATGTCACATCCCTATTATCCTTGACATGCGCCTCGTATTCCTCCAGCTGGGCAGCCGGTGGATTACGTCCTTGAGGGGCAGCCGGCACAGGCCTTTCCACTACATACTCTTTTGACTCTTGTCTTAGAAAAATCCTTAAGTTCCTAGACCAGTCTAAAAAGTTAGGACTGGAAAGCTTGTCCTTTTCAAGAATAGATCGCAGTGATAAGGTATTGTTGTTTGCCATTTAAAAGTTTCTACACAGAAAAACATTGAGAGTGTTAATAAAGGACTTTAATTTATTATTCCCATATGAAATTAATAATGAATCATGTTATTAATTTAAACCGAGTTGTTGGGCTCATGGGCTGAGACCCATATTTCATCAAGATATAGCCAAACGAGGGTTTGGTACAACTATACCTTAATTATTTAGGTAGGAACACCATCCAATCCCAACCTAAGCTCGGTTTGATGGGCTTGTTGGCATTTACCCATCTATGCTTAAGGCCAGGAGAATCCTACTACCCACGCTAAGTCAAAACCTCCATTCAAGTGTTAGAGTATCCCATACTCTAACCCAATACAAAGTGACAATCCTCCAGTGTATCCTACAAGGGCATGGTCTACAACTGGCCTATTCCCACCTCGAGTCGGTTTTGAATGAAGGAAGCACTTTTAAGCGACTTAGTAATTCCATTTGGTTATTAGATTCAATTTATAACGGCTTACATACATAAGGCGGGTGAAATTGCTATTGGATCATACATTCATACATGCAAATAAACATAAAGCATAATTAAATAAAAGTAAAATGGATTGCTATGGGCCTATATTACATCCTAATATTATTCTAGTAAACCTATACTAGAAATAAATATCAGGTGGGCCTCCATCTTTTTCTTCTAGGCTTGCACCTCCACTTGGGCTTGCACCTCCATTTGGGCTCACCACTTCATGGGCTTTTTCTTTTACAAATTTTATAATATTTGAATAAAATAAAATTACATTAAAAAAAGAAAAACAACACGCAGGCCGTATTTACCTAAAAAGAAAAATACAACCCATCATGTACAAGGCCCAATAGCATCCAACCATACAAACATTTAATCATACATATGCATCCAATACATATAATTCATAAGCATGTTGTAATGCATGATTTAAGCCCATTTCAATGATATCCAAGCCATTGTATAGAAATCGCCAATTTTGGCCCACCACGGTTCTAAGCCTTAACGGGCTTTGGGCCTCCAGCCCAGGCAGTCCAACTGCTACCACTGGAATTGGGAAACCAGGGGTCCAATTCAGCCGTCCAAGTAATTGTGCAAAAATTACCCAAACCAATTTCACTTAACCATATTAATTTCCAAAATTAATATCACATGAATAAAATAAAATTTCATTCAAGAAACCACACGCATTTAAATTGTATAAATTTAAACACACGAATTTTAAAACCAATTAAAATTTCAAAACTGGGCCCCGGGCCCAAGACCCGCCAAATCCAAAAAACTGGGCCCAGCTCATTGCAGCTAGGGCAACAGAGTTGCCCTAGCAGCAGCAGCGGCTGCTGCTGCTGGCGCTGCTGTTCCTGCCGTGTGCGGCGGCCACCGACGGCGATTTCGCTGCCGGCAGCCCCGCACCCCGGGAGCCAGATTTTTTTTTTAAACAAAAAAAATAACAAACAAACATTGCATCCATCAACAATAAGAAATTCACCAAGAATTCCAAAATCATACAATTAAATTAAACTAACATAAACCTATATGCAAATTTAATTTCAATTGTACAAAACAAATGGGAAAAATCTTAAACCCAAACCAAGAACCCCAATAAAAAATATCCAATTTTAAAACATGGGATTCAACCAATTTTAACAATTTCCATGGATCAAAAGCCCACTCTGATACCACTGTTGGGATTTTCCACCGGAAATCACACGATAAAAGCGGAAGAACGCGATGATTTCCTCAAATCCAGTCCCAGGAGTAATTGAAGTGGAAACTGTAAAACTTAAAATTGAAATAGAAAGAGATTAAATTCTTACCCAAAATATCTCTTTCAACTCGTTTTCGTACACGAACGCTAACAAACACAACCCGTGCTAGCGTTGGAAAAACAAAAACAATGGTGAGAGAGGGCTAGGAAATTTCGGCTACTATGTGGCTTAGTGATAGGTGGCCGAAATTTTCACCCTCGGTTTTTATGCCTAGGGTGGCTGAATTCTCCTAGGGGAATTCAGGCCCAGTTTGGCTCCTTTTCATTCTTTGTGGGTTTTTATGATTCAGGCCCAGTCCAATTTTAATTATTCTGGTTTAAATAAATTTCAAGCCCAATTTTAATATACACATGTATTTAATATATTACACCAAGTAATATATTATTTACATTTAAATTAAAATTAGTTTGACCAATTAATTTAATCCATTAAATTAAAATTAAATCTTCACAAAATAAAATCATATGTTAACCTATACACATGAATATTTCCACCTAGGAAATAATCTCATAATTAACCCAATTAATTGTGAAGAGCCAATTCCATATATTAATCTTATTATTAGGATCAATCCAATTGATCATTATAATATAATTAATATACATACACCTCTCTCTCCATAGTGTATACTCCAAGTATACATGTGATTCCTTAAGTCTGTGTTCAGTCGTTCTATGTGTACGATCCCGTGGGCCCATCTTTATGTTGGCAGCGGACCTTTGGCCCGCAGACTGCAGTTAGGCTCTAGCAAGCCACTGCAGCCCCCAATTAAGATGGAGATGGCAGTCTAACTGTTATCATAACCCTGTAGTTTAAACTTGTGCGAGCAGACGATGCGTTTTCGACGGGACGCGGTACTCCCTTTCGGAAGGAGCGCCACGATCTCGGGCGGGCCCCTTCCTTGCGTGGGGTTTTTATGAATAGAAAACGGGTTTTGGAAAATAAATGGAATCAATACATAAAAGAATCGAGACCTAAGTCTCGATGGATATTGTAGAGTCGCCACCCGGCTTAGCTCAACCAGGAAATTCTTATGCAGCTGAACCGGACGAACGGTCGCTACATTATCCAGAGATTCGGGTCCGGACAAGTCCCTTATTTCATGTCTAATTTAAAATAAATATTGCCAATGTTCTCAAATGGTATTTCAAAATCTAAAATCAATTTTATTGAATATAAAAGGCGTACAGTGCGCATACAAGTATATAATACAAAAAATAAAGAAAAAATAAATATTAATTGGCTTACAACCAAATTGAATGGAAAAATAAAAACACTCACCTCACTAATACAATCACCTAGAATACACGAGAATCTAAAAATAATTACAATCGCCTAGATACACGATTAATTCTATTAAATACATCCAACATAAAAATAAAAAGAAATTAAAACCTGCAAAACAGAGGGTTAGCATAATATATACAGCACGCCACAAGTTGGACTCAAATAGACAGAATGGGAAATCAAGAATTAGGGGCATGCATTTAGGGGAAAACCGGGTTGGCTCGGCTAGCCGGCCTGATTAGACCTGGAAAACATTTTGAAACGTCCCTGTATTTTTGGTTTGGGGGAAAATCATTTGGAAAACAATTTTTCGCGGTTTACATGCATTTTCTATATATTAAGTGGGTCGGTTTTCGGGAGAACTGGGTCTCCGTCGTTGAATTGTTCTAAATGTAAATTTACCAGAAAATTGAATATATGGTCGTGATGCACACAACAAAATTCATTTTGATGATTTTTGGGGTTTTCTAAATTTTTGGGATTTTTTGGGAATTTTTGGGGATTTTTTATGATTTTTTATGGATTTTAAGAAATTTGGGGCTTAAAGGTGAAATTCTGGTTCTGGAAACGATAGTGGTACGACTGTAAATTACAGTCGTGCAAATGCAACTATAGTCGTACGACTGTCATCACTCCAAACTCAGGATTTCGCCAAAATTTTATTTAAAACAAGATGGAAAGAAAATCACCCGGAAATCAAGAACACTCGTACGACTGTATATACAGTCATACTACTGTTCATCAATTTCAAGAACAGTCCGTACGACTGTTCTTGATTTCCAGACGCAGAAACGTAGAAAATGAGATAAAAATGCACAAAAATCGTAATCAACACCCAGAAAGCAAGCAAAAATAAAGAGAAATGGGGCGCCTACCTTTCAGAAGTCCCTCCATGTCGAAATTGACCCCTGGCGTTGCTCCAATCCACAAGAATTTGCACTTTTCCTCTTGGATTGAAGTTGGGGGCTTTATGTCCAAAAATCCAAATTGCAAAGGATTCTGATGATTTAAGTCCGGATTCTTGATTTGGATGTGAAGTTAATTGATTAACCTAGGGGTTTCTAACAAGTTTTAATCCTAATTATGAGAATTAAAAGAAAATAGAAGAGGAAAAGGTGAGTTTTTGTGGTTTTTTCACTTCTTCCTTTTCCTTCTCTCTTTTCTCCTTCTCTCTCTAAATTTTTCACTAGAAATCCAATCCCCTTTTTTCTCTCTTTTCTTCCCTTTTTCTCCCACGATTTCTGCTCTTTCTTCACCAAAATCCGGGCATTAATTGCCCAAAATCTTCTCCTCCTCTTTCTTATGTCATGGGTATGGTGTTCTGCACCTGCCCCGATAATACAGTCATACGACTGTAATTTTTAAATTACAGTCGTACCACTGTAAATTTTTTTTTCTTTTTATTCTTTTTTTCTTTTTCTTTTTCTTTTTTTTTTAAGTATAGAAAATTCCGGCTCTTACAGCTGCCCCTCACGTGATTAAATTCGACACCTAGATTCAGGTTTATAATATCTAAGATGATGAATTTGAAAGCGCGAATCAAAGCGCCGCGAACACTGGAATGAACCCTCTGATGAGATAAGCCGATATTGGGTCTATGTTACCCGAGGCGAGATTGGGGAAAGAAATAAGCTGATATTGGGTCTAGGTTACCTGAGGCAAAGTTGATGCGGATAGGCCGATACCGGGTCTAGGTTACTCGAGGCAAATGATGGGTGAAATTAGCCGATACCGGGTCTATGTTACCCGAGGCGATGCTGGAGATAAGATTAGCCGATGCGGGTCTATGTTATCCGGAATTTGATGAAGAAATTGGCTGATATCGGGTCTAGGTTACCCGAGGCAAAGTTGATGAAGAAATTGGCCGATACCGGGTCTAGGTTACCCGAGGTGAACTTTGCTGGGGAAATGGATAAAGCTGATCTGGACCGATACCGAGTTTACATTACTCGAGGCAGATCTGCTGGGGAACTTGGATGACGGAGCTGATCTGGGCCGATACCGAGTTTACATTACTCAAGGCGGACTCATTGGGGAAAGTTGAGATAATGGATCGGATCTGGGCCAATACCGAGTTTACATTACTTGAGGCGGATCTGCTGACTTGCTGAGGATATTAACCTGGGGATGAATTCCTACACTTAAAATGGCAAGTCTTCATTCCTTGATCGAGGGATTTTTAAACAAAATTTTTTTCCCCTTCGATCAAGAACGAAGACTAGCCAGGGATAAGTAATTGATAATTACAATGTATGGATGCATGATGATGTATATGTACATATAAGTGTTTCCTGTTATTTGACGCTTTTGTCTTCCGCTGGGGAGATATGTTGTACCCCTGGTTGATTTTGGTTTTCTTGGGGTATTGTTTGGTGATTATCAAAGGAGTGAGGTGACTGCTGGGGAAATGATCGTAGTATTCATTGTAGAGATTCTGCTGGGGAAGAGTGTGACAGCTCGACTGGGGAAACAATTGTGGTGTTTTTTGTGTAGACTACGCTGGGGAGTAATATGGCGACTATGTGGGGAAATAATTGATGGTGTTCTTTATGTAGATTCCGCTGGGGAATAGTGGGGGAAACTCTACTAAGGAGTGATGAGACGAATTCTGTGAGGAATACTGAGGACGTTATGCTTTTCCTGCTCCATGGGGAAGTTATGAGTTTGTAAGTGCTCTAATTTTTGCCTGGGTTGCCCAACTTGGGTTTTCAGCCCAGCGAGCCGCTCTAACTTTTGCCTAAGGCGCCTTTTCAGTTTTCACCTCAGCGAGTTGCTCTAATTTTTGCCTGAGGCGCCTTTTCGGTTTTCACCTCAGCGAGCTTTTTTTTTTTTAAGATTTGATTAAAATGGTGTCGTGACCCTTTATTGCTCATTTGGGAAGATGAACTGGCCTTTAGAGTATGATAAAAGATTTTAAATTGCACGTATTTAATACATTTTCATTTGTCAAATAATACGATGATATTGATCAGTTGAATGCAAAGTACTTTCTTTGAATGTGTGTTTATGCAAGACAACTTTGTTTGTGCATTTGTCATAACCATGCAAACATATTTAAACAAACACTTCACTTTATTGATGAAGTCAAAATGAGTACATTTGAAACAAGTTGGTTCATAAATGATACACATTTCACATTGTGCCAAAATCCGTCACCAGTCGTCCTTTCCAGGTTTTCCGACTGATTATTTTCTCTCGTGTCTTAACTTTTACCTTGACTACTCTTTTCGAGTTTTCAGCCTAGCAGACCTCTCCTTTTTTTTATACATGATAATGCTTTAGCCTGTCTTGGTTGATCGGGTTGGTGAACTCATTCCTGTCCATGTCCATAATGCTGACAGTGCCTTTTGATAGCACCTTCTTCACCACATAGGGCCCTTCCCAATTGTGTCTGAACTTGCCTCTAACATCAACATTTGAAGGCCTTAGTTGCTTTAGAACCTAGTCTCCTACTTTCAACTGCTGCTTGGAGTACTTCACATTTCGATTATAGGCTCTAGCCATTCTGCGCTGATACATCTGCAGGTGATCCAGTGCCTTTAGTCGCTTTTCATCTAGTGCTGCCAACTGTTCATACCTGGCTTGAACCCATTCAGTCTCTGGTAGCTGAGCCTCTAGGGTGACCCTAAGTGACTTAAGTTCTATTTCCACTGGCAACACTGCTTCCATGCCGTAGACCAAGGCATAAGGGGTTTCTCCTGTTGGCGTTCTGATGCTGGTTCTATAGCCCCAAAGAGCATAAGGCAGTTTGTCAGCCCAATCTCTGTAGGTGGTTACCATCTTTGATAAGATCTTCTTTATTGCCTTGTTAGCTGCTTCCACTGCACCATTAGCCTGTGGTCTATATGGAGAGGACTTATGATGTTGAATACCATGTTCTGCAAGTAGCTCAACTGTCGCCCCTTGAAACTGTACTCCATTATCAGTTAGTATGTGGTGAGGAATCCCATACCGAGTGAAGATGTTCTTCTGGATGAACTTGACCATTTGCTTAGCTGTCACATTAGTGAAAGAATCTGCTTTGACCCATTTGAAGAAGCAATCAAGCGCTAAAATTATGAATCTGTTCCCATTAGATGCAGCCGGATGAATTTCACCAATCATATCTATCCCCCATGCTGAAAATGGCCAAGGAGATGCTAGATTCTGAAGTTCAAGTGGAGGAAGATGACTAATGTCTGCATAGATTTGACATTCATGACATCTCTTCACTTTTCTTATACAATCTGCTTGCATCATCATCCAGAAATACCCTTGTCTCATTATCTTCCTAGCCATGGCAAGCCCGTTCATATGTGGCCCACAGGATCCTGCATGCACCTGCTGCATCACTTCTTCTGCTTCTTGTTCTGTTAGACACCTTAAAAGAACTCCATATGTTGTTCTTTTGTATAACTTGTCCTCGAAGATTCTGAATTGACTAGCCAGCTATCTTAGCATCAACTTATCAGCAACACTGGCCTCTTCTGGGTATTTTCCCTCCTTAACATACTGGTAGATGTCAAAGAACCACGGCTTTTCTTCAGCTGATAATTCCATCACTTTGTGCACTTCGAAGCAAGGATGTCTAGAAGTGGCTATAACTAGTGGTTGAACTTGTGTTTCCTTTGGATTTTCCCACATGGAGGACAAAGTAGCTAATGCATTAGCCATTCTGTTCTCATCCCTGGGGACATGTCTGAATTCACACTAGTCGAACAAACCCTTTCTGAACTATAGCAGCTACAAGTAAGGCTGTAAGGCTTCTTCTTTCAGCTCCCACTCACCCCGAGCATGCCTTATCACTAGAAGTGAGTCACCGACAATTAAGACATCATTTGCCCCTAAGGTTAATAGAGCTTCCATCCCAAATAAGCATGCTTCATATTTTGCCCCATTATTGGTTACAGGAAAGATCAGCCTCTCGGATAAAGGAATAATCTCACCATCCGGTGTTGCTACAAGTACCCTGATTCCAGCGCCTTTTTTGTTCACTGCCCCATCGAAGCACATTACCCATCTCTTTACTTCCACCATAGCTAGTTACTCATCAGGGAATTCCAGATTCTATGTGTAATCTGATTCTAGGGGTTGGTTTGCCAGAAACTCTGCCACGGCTCGCCCTTTAATGGTTTTCTTCATGATGTACTCGATGTCGAATTCAGACAAAAGTACCAACCACCTGGACCGCTTCCCAACCAATGTCGGTGCTTCATAGAGATACTTCATTGGATCGACTTTAGCCACAGCTTGTATCTTGTAGGATTGGAAATAGTGGCGCAGCTTCTTGGTCAACCAAATCATCGCCACACATGTCTTTTCCACCAGTGTATACTTGGTTTCATACTCCAGCAATTTCTTGCTAAGGTAATAGATAGGATATTCCTTCTTGCCATCTTGTTCTTGTGCAAGCATTGACCCTATAGAGGATTCTTCAACTGCCAAATACAAAATCAAAGGCTTCCCTAGAATTGGAGGACTCAACACTGGTGGCATTACCAGGTATGCCTTGATCTTTTCGAATGCCAGCTGACACTTGTCATCCCACACAATTGGCTGATCTTTCTTTAATAGCTTGAAGATTGGTTCACACGTGGAAGTCAACCGTGCTATGAAGCGGTTGACATACTGTAAGGAAGCCAGGAATGATCTGACTTCCTTTTCTATCTTTGGAGCTGGCATATCTTGGATGGCTTTGAGTTTATCTGGGTCCATTTCTATCCCCCTCTAGCTAACTACATGGCCCAACAGCTTCCCTGATGTGACCCCGAATATGCACTTCTTGGGGTTAAGCCACAAGTTGTACTCTCCAATGCGTGTTAGAAATCTATCCGGGATAACAGGGTGTTCCTCCCGGGTTGTTGATTTAACAAGCATATCATCAACATACACTTCGAATTCTTTATGGATCATATCGTGAAACAGAGTTGTGACAGCCCTCTGATAAGTGGCACCGGCATTCTTTAATCCAAAAGGCATCACTCTGTAGCAGAAAGTACCCCATTCTGTGATGAACGATGTTTTCACCTTGTCGATCACATCTATCAGAATCTGGTTGTATCCCGAGAAGCCATCCATGAAGGAGTACATTGCCGCTTTTGTTGCACTATCAACCAATACGTCAATGTGAGGTAGTGGGAAATTGTCGTTAGGGCATGCCTTGTTCACGTCCCTGTAGTCAATGCATACTCTGACCCTTCCATCCTTTTTAGGCACGGGGACAATGTTGGCTAGCCATTCCGTATACTCCACCACTTCAAGAAACCTGGCATCTATCTGTTTGGCCACATCTTCCTTCACCAGTATAGCCCATTCCGGCCTTAGTCTTCTCAACTTCTGCTTTACCGGTCTGAAATTAGGGTCCGTCGGGATTTTATGCATTGCTATTTCTGTATCTACACCTGGAATGTCTTCATATGACCAGGCAAAAGCTTAACATGTTTTTGGAGTATTCTTATTAACTCTCTTTCTTCCTCGGATTTTAGCTCATGTGAAATGAGTACCATTTTAGGGTTTTCATCTATACTTATATTGATTTCATGCAATGCAGTGTCATGTATGCTAAATATGCTTGATGGTGATTCAAATGCATACACAGAATTATTAGGATAAATATCACACAAGTAAGCAAACTGGGATTTCATTGCATTGGACTTATCATAGAGTACATCAGTTACATTGAAAATGGAACAAATAGATACAACAAAATCATTTTCATCCTCCACAGGCGGAGGGCCTTGTTCTTCATCAGCTTCCATCTTCCCTTCTAGAGCATCATCCGGGGTTGCAACTTTTTCGGCCACCTCTGCCTTAGCTTTTTCCATAATCTTGGGGATTTCAGCAACCACAGAGTCTAACTTCACTTTGGCCATCAGTTCTTCACCAAATCCTTGCTTGTTCTTTCCAAAGGCTTTGTTCAATGCAACAGTCAAAGCACCTGAGATGATTTCTGTAGTTTCAGCATAGGCTTTCTTTTCTGTTGGGATTCGTCACCGGAAATCGACTAAAAAAGCGGAAATACTCATCGATTTCCTCGAATCCGGTCCCAGGAGCTTAAGAAGTGGAAATCAAAAACACAAAGCACAAGGAAGAAGGTTTTAAAAATTCACCTTAAAGTCTCTCCAAGAGACAGATGATGACTGCAGAAACCAAATTAGATTTCCTCCTTCGTCCCGTACACGAACGGCTCTCGGACTGAAACCCGTGCTAGCGGTTCGGAAAATCAAATAAGAGAGAGAGAGAGGGAGATATATTTCGGCCAAGAGGTGAAGAAATATGGCTGCCATATTTCTTTTATATCACCAAAAGACAAGCCATGACTCATCACACAAATATCTCAAGTAGAAAAGTCCAACTTTTCCACCCTAAGTCAAACCATGACTCATCACACAAATGATCATTACCTTTTGTCCTCAAGATGAGTCATCCTTCTTATCACATATGACTCATCACAACTTGGCAAAATATCCCCAATTCCCCAATAAATTCGGCCAACATGTCACCAAGGAAGGGCATCCCTTTTTCATGCCCATTACCATATTTACATCTTTGATTTTATGTGATGTCACATTAAATTTTATTCCTACATGTATGTAACACTCTTATACCATATAATATGTTACTTACACTAAAAATAAAATTCATTTGACATATCAAATAAATCAAGAGATTAAATATGACATCCATAAGATGACAAACATGTAAACCTATACATGTAGAACTATTTCCACCTAGGAAATAAATACTTAACTTAATTCATTGAATTAATTAAGTGATGGCCTAACAAATATTAATCATATTATATTTGACCAATCCAATTGAGCTAAATAATATAATTAATACACCTCTCTTGCTTTGATGTGTATACACCAAGTACACACTTAATTCGACTAGTTAAAGTCCAGACATTCAATGTGTACGATCCGATGGACCCGTCTTTATGTTGGCAGTGAGCTAAGGCCTACAGACTCTAGTTAGGCTCTAGCAAGCCACTGAAGCCCCCAATTAAGACGGAGTAAGCAGTCAAACTGAAACTTAACCCAGTAGTTTAAGCTTGTACATCCCATGTCATCGATATCTGAGTCCAACACAGAGGCATGGTTTGATCACCCTCTATTGTGTATGGACATTAACTTGATCCCGAATGCACTGATATTCACAAACAAGTTCCAACTTGTTTGGGTGTGGCCACACTCTTATCAGTTGTATTCATCAAGAGGCCGGTGATATCTTCTCAGTGGAACACTGAGTGACATTCCCATCTGCATATCTATAGCACTGCAATGTTCATTAACATACCCGAACGTACCCGTACTTGGCACCCTTTTACAGGTCCGTTAGGCGTACACCAAAGTATGCCACTTCACATCCAGTACCATCATATGGTCAGGTCAAAGGATCCATACAAGTACTACACGAGAGTCCGATGTGATGTGATACCATGTGGATTCTCGTTAAGTGGATCGATCCAGTACCATGCCCTTTTGCATGTACCCATTAACCTGGTTGACATTCCATGTTATATGACCGGTAAGACACCGCTATACAACCAAGGTTAATGATGGTCTTTAGTTCCATTCATTCCCATGATTGGAACAGACTACGGATGACTTTATGGTCATATCGTTTTCCTTATCCACAGTCTTACTGCCAAGTGCCTCACACTTGACAACATGGATATGGATATGTCGATTGGATACTCTATTTAAAATATTGCACAAGACATATAGTAAATAGATTGATGCCTTTATTGATTAACACAAATTGTATCATACATATCTTACAGAAAAGGTACAATGTATAATACAAACACAAGGACCAATGCCTTGGGACTAGGGCATATCCAACATTTTCTTCCTCCTCTTCACCCACCTTTACTATCGCCTCCATTTCTTTATGTGATTTGCCTTGCAGCACATCAGATTCAACAATGGTTTCTTCTACCATTTCAGGGGCTACTGGCTCCTCCTGGCTTTTCTCAAAATCCACAACATCTGCAAAGATCTCAAAGCCAGGGTACTCGACATTTCCAATCAGCACTGGTTCAGCTTGGCCCTTGTAAAGGCTTTCCGCTACCTTCAAAAATGGCTTCATCATGACCTTGCCATTCTTACCCCTTTTTCAGATTCTTCTGCTCGGATGACCCCTCTACATAACCAAGGCCGTACTGCTTTGACTTTCCCGAGTCGATCTTGAATTCTGGCACACCTTGCAAATTAATCTCGAGTCCCATTCCTAGGACAAAGTTCAGCTTGTACAGATATCGGGATAGCCACTCTAGCATGTAGTTCTCGTAAAGGACCATAGGGGCATTTGTGGTTTCTTCCTCCTTAATGACAGCAATTTGGAATCCACCAAAAGGAACCACTCCTTCATCCACTGTCGCTACCATCGACTGGGCGTCCACCTCAACAGTCACAATCCTGTCATTCATAGAGAATTTAATCTTCTGATGCAATGTGGAAGGAACACCTCCCAAAGGATGGAACTAGGGCCTTCTAAGCAATAGGGAGAATGTGACCGGGATATCGATCACTGTGAAGACAACCATGGACTTGATGGGCCCAACCTCCACTTCTGTTTTGAAGGTCCCTATCACTGTTCTTTTAGAATCATCATGCGCCCGAATGACTGTCGAGGACCTCTTCAACACTTCTTCATTCATGCCTAGAAACGGTAACATTTTCAGTGGGCATATATTTAGATCCGAGCTGTCATCCACCATAACGCATGGCATCACCTTATCCATGACATAGGCTCTAATGTAAAGAGCCTTGTTGTGGGCCTTTCCTTCTGCAGGTAGGTCTTTCTCAGAGAAAACAATATTAGGAGCTCCAACATGGACTTTGTCTAGCAAGCAGCACATAGCCTCTGGCGAAGCTATAGGGGAGACTTCAATTTCTGATAGCTTCTTCACTAAAGCCTCCTTATGCTCTTTAGAGGTCATAAGCAGATGCCACAAACTGGCTTGTGTAGAGGTCTTCTTCAATTGGGAAATGACAAAGTCTTCTTTCTCGACTCTTTCTGGTGCCGAAGTACTGCCCGACCCATTCATCGGTGCTTTATCTTTCATCTGATCTGCTGGCTGATATACCCTTCCACTTCGGGTTACGTGCTGCACTTCTTGAATTTTCAGCTTTTCAACAGCTGGGAGTTTGACTGCTTCTCTTTTGTCAAATTCCTCGTACTCATCTTTGGAGTCAAGATCATTCAGACTTATGGGTTTAATCTCCTTACACCCCTCCTTCTCCTCACACTCGGGTTCCACTTTGGGTTCCCCTACCGCCACTGCCTGAATCGTAGGGTTCGCTTGCAGAACTTGGGCAAATATAAAGTTAGCTAGTAACCCCGACTGAACTATGTTAACCCGCTTCTCGAATGCCGACAGTGGGTTGGTTTTAGTGCTGGGTTTGGCTGGCTATTGCAGCTTTCTCTTGTCAATGAGCTTCTGGATAGCATCCCTTAGCTTGTAACAGTTGTTGGTTCGGTGGCCTGTCACCACATGATAAGTGCATAAGTTATCTTTGTCAGCTTCTGATGGCTTCTCAAATGGCCTCAAGGATTGCAACAGGCCGCCATTCCTACACTTGGCGAATATCTTTGCTAAAGTAAGAGTCCAAGGCGATATGCCTTGTCCTCCAGGACCCCTATTCTGGTTGCCTTGCTGCTGATTCACAGTAGCCACTTCAACCTGCTTCACCTCCGATGATTGCCCCTGCTTGCCACTGGCACCTGAACTAGAACCACTGCCAGACCCAGCTGCTGCGGTTGATCTATACCCTGAGCTATATCCTGTACTTCTTCCCCCTTTCTGACCAGTTGGCTTCTCCTCTTCATCCCTTTCTATCTTCATAGCCATACTGTAAACCTCACTAAGCTCCTTGAAGGGATGGAATTTCATGTTGTTCTTGAAAATATCTTTGCTTCCATCAATGAGATTCTATATAAGCTCGTCTTTATCAAGGCGGTTCTTTAGAAGGATCATCTTGTTCATCCACCTCTGGTAGTATTCATCAAAGGGCTCATTGAATTTCTGCTTCACCCTCTCCAAATCATACAGCTTCACCTGGATTTTGGTGTTGAAGCTGTAGTATTTGATGAAGGCCGCAGACAAAATTTCCCAATCAGATTGCACCTCCTCTGACAGTGAGTTATACCATCCTAATGCACCTCCCTCCAGTGTGGTGGGGAATAAATTGATCAGCTGCTGCTTTGTGGCGCCCGCCGTTAACATAACTCGGGCATACAGATTCACATGGGCCTCCGGCGAGCCCATCCCTTTGTCAGTAGGGATCTTCGGTACTTGGAAGCCAATGGGGAATGTCTCGATGCCCTTACTGATCATGGCATCCACATTCACCCCTTTCTTGGATTCAGCACTGATATTGACCCCCTTCGTCAACTGGGCCATAACTTCGTCTAGTTTAGAGCACTTGGCTTTCATCCTCTCTTCCATAGCTGCCTCTATCTCCTACAGCTTTTCTAGGCTAGCTGAAGCATCACCACCATGTTGAGATGACTCAGCTTCTTTTTCTTTCCCGGCTCCACTACCACCAGTCTCACCAGCTTCTCTAACCACTGCCCTCATTTCTTCCTTTAACATGTCGCGGAAATCCTGCGACCTGAAGAAATCTCTCAAAACATCAGCCATGCTCGGTGTCTGTTCTGCCATATTCACTCCTTCCCCAGATTCAGAATCACTGTCACTCTCGACTACCCTCTGTCTCCTAGCTGCCCTTGAAGCTTGGGATCTTGTCCAAGGTCGCTCCAGCGTATTCTGCTTGGGAGTAGACAGAAGGTATCAGGGTCATGAATGAATGACGTGATGTGACATGAAAATTAGGGTATTGAGAATGCTTGAAATGAATGGAATGGGATTATGTATGAAATGATGATATGAATGTTTTCTTTTTATTATCTTTCTTCTTTCGAGGCATTCCAAGAACACCCAATGTTTATGCAAAAACATCACGTGTGGGCCGTCACACTGACAGAGCTTCGGTGCCTTTGGGGTACCTAATGAATTCGTGAAATGGTCGCGTGTATACCGGCACACGGACAGAGTTTTGACGCTTTATAGGTCTATGAGATGATATCAAATGGTCGAATGGGCCGAACCCGCAGACAAGGTTTTAATGCTTTTGAGCACATGATATGGTGTTATGAGAAAGTCACGTGTAACAGGGACACGGACAAGGATTCAGCATTCGAGGAACGCCTTTCATGATTTGGTGAAGTTATTGGCCTATATGTATACTAATCGGGGCACTCGGGGAGTACCTTGAATGGTGAATTAATGTCATGAAGTGGTCGGATGTGGACCATAGTGTTATATGATGTTTATGATAGATGGGTGTGATGTTATGAAATGTATCATGTAAATTGTTACACGAAAATGTGCCTAAGGCTGTTGTGGCTTTTATTAAATGAAATGATATTGGTGGAATGGCCGAATGCAATCCGGTGCATTGGCAAAACACGGGTAATTTTGGCTACCCGATATGTTATGAAATGGAATGGGATGGTCATGATAGGCGTCCTTGAAATGCCCCTTAATTTAATTTAAGTGAAATGTAGTGAATGAACATGTCACACAATATGCAAATGGCTGCACAAAAACGTGGGTTAGGATGCATGACATACATAATGATGTTATGTATGCTATGTCAAAAATAAAATGCTAACCACACAAGTTTAATGTTATGGCTGAAAAAGAAATCGTTAGTATGGATGACAAGCGAATGAATTAATGTTTTACACATAAAAAAAAAAAAGCAAATGGCTGCATAAAAATATGGGTTAGTATCACATAAAAATGTTTGTGTATGGTATGTCACATGCATGGAAAATGGTGATTATGATATGTTATGCACGCGTAGGTAGCAATGGCGATGTGTCACAAGATGGTGAAGAACACATAGCAAGCAAAATGAATTCTTCCAACCTTATTCCTCTAACGTGGTCGGTCTCAAAAATTTCTAACCGAGTCCTAGGCGGGGTTCACTTCAATCACCAACCGGGGGTGATGAAGGCGCGATTTTATTATTATTATTCACACAATTATTTTGGTATCCTAAGGGAATCCAACTAGAGCTGCCTATATGGGTTCGGTCAAAGTCGGGATAACATCAAGGCTCTCACAGCAAGATATACTCCTCACTTCCCCCCACTCAAGGGTCCTAGCGAAGGGGTTCGTATGAGGCTATGAGTGGTGTTTCGTATTCATACCCCTAAGACCAAGAGGAACTTAGGCAACACTTCAACAATCCACCGGGCTATAAAAGGATACCTAATCTAATGCAAGAAATGGCTAACTAAAAATGCAAATAAAATACCAAAAGAGAATCATTCTCTTTATTTTATTTAGACACTTTTCAGGGCTTGTCAAAATTCTTTTAAGTTTTTAAGAAAACTTTTTAAGAAATCCTCAGAGGAGTCGCCACTGTGAGCGGACGACGCGTTTTCGACGGGACGCGGTACTCCCTTTCGGAAGGAGCGCCACGATCTCGGGCGGGCCCCTCCCTCGCGTGGGGTTTTTATGAATAGAAAATGGGTTTTGGAAAATAAATGGAATCAATACATAAAAGAACCGAGACCTAAGTCTCGATGGATATTGTAGAGCCGCCACCCGGCTCAGTTCAACTGGGAAATTCTTATACAGCTGAACCGGACGAACGGTCGCTACATTATCTAGAGATTCGGGTCCGGACAAGTCCCTTATTTCGTGCCTAATTTAAAATAAATATTGCCAATGTTCTCAAATGGTAGTTCAAAATCTAAAATCAATTTTATTGAATATAAAAGGCACACAGCGCGCATACAAGTATATAATACAAAAAATAAAGAAAAAATAAATATTAATTGGCTTATAACCAAATCGAATGGAAAAATAAAAACACTCACCTCACTAATACAATCACCTAGAATACAAGAGAATCTAAAAATAATTACAATCGACTAGATACACGATTAATTCTATTAAATACATCCAAAATAAAAAAAAAGAAATTAAAACCTACAAAACAGAGGGTTAGCACAATATATACAGCACGCCACAAGTTGGACTCAAATAGACAGAATGGGAAATCAAGAATTAGGGGCATGCATTTAGGGGATAACCAGGTTGGCTCGGCTAGCCGGCCAGATTAGACCTGGAAAACATTTTGAAACGTCCCTGTATTTTTGGTTTGTGGGAAAATCATTTTGAAAATAATTTTTCCAGTTTACATGCATTTTCTATATATTAAGTGGGTCGGTTTTCAGGAGGACTGGGTCTCCGTCGTTGAATTGTTCTAAATGCAAATTTACCAGAAAATTGAATCTATGGTCGTGATGCACACAACAAAATTCATTTTGATGATTTTTGGGGTTTTCTAATTTTTTTGGATTTTTTGGGATTTTTTGGGGATTTTTTATGATTTTTTATGGATTTTAAGAAATTTGGGGCTTAATGGTGAAATTCTGGTTCAGGAAACGATAGTGGTACGACTGTAAATTACAGTCGTGCAAACGCAACTACAGTCGTACGACTGTAATCACTCCAAACTCAGGATTTCGCCAAAATTTTATTTAAAATAAGCTGGAGAGAAAATCACCCAGAAATCAAGAACACTCGTACGACTATATATACAGTCGTACGACTGTTCATCAATTTCAAGAACAGTCGTACGACTGTTCTTGATTTCCAGACGCAGAAATGCAGAAAATGAGATAAAAATGCACAAAAATCACAATCAACACCCAGAAAGCAAGCAAAAATAAAGACAAATGGGGCGCCTACCTTTCAGAAGTGCCTCCAAGTCGAAATTGACCCCTGGCGTCGCTCCAATCCACAAGAATTTGCACTTTTCCTCTTGAATTGAAGTTGGGGGCTTTATGTCCAAAAATCCAAATTGCAAAGGATTCTGATGATTTAAGTCCGGATTCTTGATTTGGATGTGAAGTTAATTGATTAACCTAGGAGTTTCTAACAAATTTTAATCCTAATTATGAGAATTAAAAGAAAATAGAAGAGGAAAAGGTGAGTTTTTGTGGTTTTTTCGGTTCTTCCTTTTCCTTCACTCTTTTCTCCTTTTCTCTCTAAAGTTTTCACCAGAAATCCAATCCCCTTTTTTCTCTCTCTTTTCTTTCCTTTTTCTCCCATGATTTCTGCTCTTTCTTCACCAAAATCCAGGCATTAATTGCCCAAAATCTTCTCCTGCTCTTTCTTATGTCATGGGTATGGTATTCTGCGCTTGCCCTGATAATATAGTCGTATGACTGTAATTTTTAAATTACAGTCATACCACTGTAAATTTTTTTTCTCTTTTTTTCTTTTTCTTTTTTTTTTTTAAGTATAGAAAATTTCGGCGCTTACAACTTGTACAGGAACAACTTCAGGTGGAGTGTGGCGGAGCGTGCGGGCGTTTTCGGCGTCCAAAATTTTGTCAAATTTTTTCCAGAATTAAAACTTAAAATTTTCTTGAATTTTTGGTATAACTTGATGAATTTTTGGAATTCATTTGATATTTTAAACTAAATTTACTAGTATTTATTGTGTATAGATGCGTAATTTATGTTTAATAAATTCAAGGAAATTCAGTATATTTATTATGTATTTATATACTGAATTTTGGTTAATCCTTAACAAGTTTTTGTTATTTCTATATGTGTTATAGAAATGGCAACGTTCGTACAAACGTAAAAAATAATCCAGTCTCAAGAGAAGGCGAGGACTATACAAAAACTTGAAGATGAGCTTTTCTCTAAATGGTATTCCCCATTGGAGAAATGGGATATTATTGGAGTTATGGAGCGGTTTAATGAGTTAAACCGGGAAATCCAAGAGCTTGTCTTGAAAGGAGAATTTTCCTCTGGAACTGATCAATCAAAAATGTTAAAATTTGCGGAAAAGGCTTTTCGTTAAAAGCACTGTAAGAAATTTTGGTTTGGAGAAAATTCTGCATTTGACAAACTAGTGGACTCCATTGAAGGATTAGTTCATGAACAGGATTATGGATCCCAATGCAAAGTATTTGTGTTGAACTCGGCTGAAACTGGAGCTAAGTTATCTCATAATCCTAGAACCATGTTACTTAGAAGTAACAAGTTGGTTCGTCGCTCATGTCTGGATGTTGTTATTAAGGGTGTTGAGAACATGCTTTTGGATCTCTAGTATAATTTCGTAGAGATGATCCCAGTCACCTGAAAAGAAATTGAGATAGTTCAACTCGATGGAAATGAAGATTGAGCTCTTCATTTTTCCACTCTTTCTCTTGTTGATTTCGTATTTCAATTTTGTATTGAAGGGCTTTGTGCTAAAGTTTTGTTTTTTGTGGTGGTAATTTTGACTAAATTTTGGATATATATTTTTTTTTATGGTATAATAAAATGTTTATTTGTTAAACATTGCTATTTTGGTTATTTGTTTTAGTAATTTTAATTTATTTATTTTGAGATTATAACTAAGTGTTATATTACTCATTAGTCTTATACTTAAGAGAAGTATAAATGTTAAATAAATTAAAATATAATCTAAAACAAAACTAAATATATATTTATTATTGGAAATTTAAACCTAATATGGTGTTTGTATTAGCCTATGTAAATGGTGACTCGATGCATTGCGCATGGATGTTCGATTTTACATCAACCAAACACTATTTTTAATTTTAAATGTTCTTATAATAAATATGGTGTATCGCTTACTTATTAGTGCTACTTCGTCTTTAACCGTTTTTTAATGACTGCTTCAAAAGCAATAGTTGCTTAACTAAATAAGGACCTTTGTTTGAACGGTGACAATTATGAAGTTTGAGCTATGAAAGTCCATTACATAATTGAAGAGCAAAAGGCTCTGGATACTCTTGAGAGAATTATGGTTCCTCCTGAAGAGCGTAACACCATTCAAGAAAGGAGGGACCTTGAGGCTAATCAAGCTTGGAAGAGGAAGAACTCGTCTAACCGCATTATCATGCTCAGTGCAATAAATGATGGTATCGTGAAAAAGTTTCAAGTATATAACACAGTTAAAGAACTATGGGATGCTCTCAAGGAGAATTTTTAAGGTGTCTCCTTAACAAAACTCCGTTCTTTAAGTATCAAGTTTGATACTTATAAGAAGAGAGCTAACCACACAATGAAAAGGCATTTAAGGGAAATGTCTAACATGATTTTTGATCTTCATGATGCTAGTCATAAGTTGACCAAGGAGCAGAAAGTTTAAGTTGTGATACGTTCTTTGCCGATTGGGTGGGAGCATGTAAAGTTGCACCTAACCAATACCAACGACAGTAAGACCTTTGACGATGAAGTTCGTCATCTTGAACTGGAAGAGGACCGTCTGGCCTCTCTTAGTGTGAAATCTGAGGTTCGCATGGCTAGTTCAAGTCCTGGTCTGAAGTCCAAGAAGAGGAATAAGAGGTTCTTCAAGAAGAAGGCAAAGGGGACGGTGGGCAGTGTTCCAGTTCAAAAGAAGGGCAATAAAGATTTTAACATTTCCAGGGTGAAATGTTACAATCGCAGACAGAAAGGGAATTTTGCAAAAGATTGCACAGCTAATAAAGTAAATGTTACCGAAGTGTATAAGTGTTATACATTTGTCTCAAGTTCTATTCTCCAAACTGAATCTTGTCCTTTGTGGATCGTAGACTCAGGAGCAACAGACCACGTAACAAAGGATCGAGATTCTTTTGTTGAGTTCCGCAGTGTTCCATAGGGAATAAGGTGGATATACATGGGAAACAACTCTAAACAGGAAGTCTTAGGGATTGGTTGTTGTCAGCTGGTCTTAAATAGTGGTCGACCACTGTTTCTTGAAGATATCCTCTATGCTCATGGAATTCTAAGGAACTTGATATCTTCTTCTATCCTCATGAATTTGGGATTCGTGTTATCTTTTGAATTGAATAATTTTAGTCTCTTTATGAACAATATCTGCTTTGGTGATGGACATTTGTTGGATGGTTTTATTGTTTTGGATTTGGATCCAAATTATATGTGTCATAATATTTTTTCCTTTACTATTAACTCATCTGTGGATAATGTTAGCATTTCAAAAATGTGACATGCGAGACTTAGTCACATTGGTAAACATCATTTAGTACAATTGGCTAAAGCAGGCCTGTTGGCTGATTTATCGAAAGTAGATCTCCCAACTTGTGAAAGTTGCTTAAAAGGAAAGATGACAAGAAAACCATTTGGTAAAGCTACACGAGCTAACCAACCATTGCAACTAATCCATTCTAACATCTGTGGCCCAATGAATGTTCGGGCGAGGCATGGTGTGTACTATTTCATTACATTCATGGACGACTATATAAGGTATGGTCATGTCTATTTGATTACACATAAATTTGAAGCATTAGTATGTTTCAAACGATTTATGACTCTAGTTGAAAATCAATTAGAGAGGAGAATCAAAGCTTTAAGGACTAATCGGGGAAGAGAGTACCTCTTCGAGGAATTTAAAGTTTTATATGATGAAAAAGGTATTAAACATCAGTTAACAATACCTAGGACTCCACAACAAAATGGAGTAACAGAAAGAAGAAACCGAACCCTCTTAGAGATTGTGAGGTCTATGATGGCTGAAGCAAATTTGCCTATCTCTTTTTGGGGAGATGCAATATTGACTGCCACATATGTACTTAATAGAGTACCTTCTAAGTCCGTTGAAACCACACCTTATGAATTGTGGACTAGCCGCAAGCCCAATTTGAACCATTTACGACCATAGGGATGTGCTACCTATGTTCATGATACATCTAGCAAGCATGGCAAGCTAGGCCCAAGAGGCAAGAAAGTTATCTTTATAAGATATCCTAATCTCTCCAAAGGATATGTTCTAGTGGGAGAGAATAAGAATGGTCAAATAACAGAATTTGAGTCACAAGATGTCATATTCTTAGAGAATGAATTTCCTAAGCTGGGAGAGGTGGATAAGGAACTCACTTTCTTTGAAACTCAAGAGTTTGAAACTTCAAGATCACTCAATCCGAGTGGGAGGAATGAAGTTGAAGATGTAAGGGAAAGGGAAGAGAATGATGTTTTTCAACCTTCACAAGAGGATTTGAGTAATCCTGACCCTGACTTGAGTGGTCTTGGTTTGAGTGGGAGTCTTGTTCCAAATTCAAGTGTGAATATGGATATAGATCCCAGTGGGAGTGGTCCCAGTGGGAGTTCTGCCCAAAATCTTGATGAATATATAAGATTTTTTTATCAAGAAGCAAAACCTCTAAGGCGATCGAAGAGGGGAAACATTCTGCGACGCCGTCATTTAGTTGATAGCAAAGTTTTCTCGATCGTAGCTTAAATTGAAAACATTCCAACTAACATGAGAGAGATATTGGAATCTCCACCAAAGGCAGAATGGATAAAAGCGATGGAAAGTGAGATGGAGTTAATAAGGATCAACAAAGTTTGGGAACTAGTTGATCTACCCAAAGGGCGCAAAGCCATTGGGAATAAATAGGTACATACTATTAAGCGATCAGCAGATAGGAAACCTTTCCAGACCAAGAGTCGGCTGGTTACGAAGGGGTTTACACAACAGGAATGAATTAACTATCAGGAGACTTTTTCAACTGTTGTCCGTTTCGCGTCTATAAGAATATTACTTGTTTTTTTAGTATGTATGGACCTTGAATTACATCAAATGGATGTAAAGACTGCGTTCTTAAAATGGTGAACTGAATAAAGAAATCTATATGGTTCAACCTGAAGGTTTCATCATCCAGGGACAAGAACATAAGGTTTGTAAGTTGAAAAGATCAATTTATGGCCTTAAGCAGTCTTCAAGACAATGGTATTTTCATTTCCATGAAGCGATTATATCAATGCAATTTAAGGTGATTAATGCAGACTCGTGTGTCTATATTAAGCGTGAAAATGGAGGGAAGTTTGTCATTCTAACATTATAAGTTGACGATATTTTGTTAGCAATAAATGACACTTCCTTACTTAAGAAAGTAAAGACTTGGTTGTCTTCTAACTTTGAGATGAAGGATCTAGGAGAAGCTAATTACATTCTTGGGGTTAAGATTTTAAGAGATCGATCTAAGAGATTATTGGCTCTTTCACAAGAGACGTATATCTTAGAAGGGTTTGGTATGGCTCACTTTGATCCCGATCCAACCCCTATTGCAAAAGGTACAGAACTGAATGCAAGTATGTGTCCCACGACTCCAGAAGAGACTAAAAGGATGGAGAGAATTCCTTATAGGTGTGCAATTGGTAGCTTGATGTATGCTATGATTTGTACATGACCTGATATAGGTTTTGCTGTGGGTCTCGTAGCCGTTATCAGGCTAATCCAAGTTTGATGCATTGGGCAGCAGTGAAAAGGATATTGAGATATTTGAAAGGGACTTCAAATTATTCCCTTTATTACCAAGGAAAGGATCTGCAGTCAGAGGGATACACATATGCTAATCACGGAATTGATAAAGACGGGAGGAAGTCCACGTCTGGGTATATTTTCATTCTTGGAAATGGTGCAATTTCCTGGTGTAGCAAGAACAAACTTGCATGGCATCATCGACTAGGGAGTCAGTATATGTAGCTACAGCAGCTGTAGTACAAGAAGCGGTTTGGTTAAAACGTTTCATAGATCTTTTGGATCTGTTGCCTAAAAGGAAATATACAACTATCCATTCCGACAAAACTACATCGATAGCTTATTCCAAGAATATTTGTTTGTTGGAAATGCCCTAGTCCCGAGGCATTAGTCCTTGTCTTTGTATCATACTTTTGTACATTTATATGAACTTCATGTATTATACAAGTTGTGTTAAGAAATAAAGGCAACAATCTATTTACTATATGTCTTGTGCAATGTTTTAAATAGAGTATCCAATGGACATATCCATATCCATGTTGTCAAGTGTGAGGCACTTGGCAGTAAGACTATGGATAGGGAAAACGATATGGCCATAAAGTCATCCGTAGTCTGTTCCAATCATGGGAATGAATGGAACTAAAGACTATCATTAGCCTGGTTGTATGGCGGTGTCTTACCGGTCATAGAACATGGAATGTCAACCAGGTTAATGGGTACATGTAAAAGGGTGCATGGTACTGGATTGATCCACTTAACGGGAATCTACATGGTATAGTATCACAACTGATTCTCGCGTAGTACTTGCATAAGTCCTTTGACCGGACCATATGATGGTGCTGCATGTGAAGTGGCACACTTCGGTGTACGCCTAACGGGCCTGTAAAAGGGTGCCAAGTATGGGTACGTTCGGGTGTGTCAGTGAGCATGGCAGTACTATGGATATGCAGAAGGGAATGTCACTCAGTATTTTACTGAGACGATATCACCGGCCTCTTGATGAATGTTACTGATTAGAGTGTGGCCACACCCAAACAAGATGAGATCTTGTTTGTGAGTATCAGTTCATTTGGGATCAAGTAAGGGTGATCAACCATGCCTCTGTGTTGGACACCGATATCAGTGACATGGGACATACAAGTTCAACTACAGGGTTACGGTGACAGTTTGACTGCTATCTCCGTCTTAATTGGGGGCTACAGTGGCTTGCTAGAGCCCGCCTGTAGTCTGTGGGCCTTGGCCCACTGCCAACATAAAGACGGGCCCATTGGATCGTACACATTGAACGTCTGGACTTTAACTAGTCGGATTAAGTGTGTGCTTGGAGTATACACGTTTGAAGAGAGAGAGATTTATTAATTATCTTCTAGGTCAATTAGATTGATCAAAAGAATATAATTAATATTTATTTTTGGCATTCTCTTAATTAATTCAATGAATTAATTTATGAGATTATTTCCTAGGTGGAAATATTTATACATGTATAGGTTTACATGTATCTCATCTTATATGTGTCTAATTTAATTCCTTGATGCATTTGATGTGTCAAATTAATTGTAATTTAGAGGTATGTAACATGTCATATGGTACAATATGCTTACATACATGTTGAATTACAATGATATTTGAAATCAAATAGAAACCAAAGAATTAAAGTGGACTTGGGCTTGAAATGGTAAGCCCACTTCTTCATCATATGTTGGACGAAATCCATGGTGGGTTTAAGGCAAGAATGATGAATTTTTAAGATGAGAAGAATGAGTCATGGTGGGACAAAAGGTGATGATTAAATGGGTGAGTCATGGTGGACTTTGGTTAGTAAAGTTGGACTTTACCAACTTGGATATTTGTTGGTCATTATGAGTTGGTCATTATGACTAAAGACAAGTGTCTTCCCCATTTCCTTTCCACCTCTTGGCCGAATCCTTATGTCTTTGGACAAGGGAGATGACTCATTCTTTAGCCAAAATGTAATGAGTGAAAGTGGTGAGTCATTGTTGACTTTGTGGTGAGTCATAGTTGACTTTGCTTTATGGGATATTTTTTGCCTCTTGGTGAGAGATATTAGATGAAAGGGTTCAACCATTTTCATTCTAAGCAAGTGCTCTTGGCTGCCATCTCTCCCTCTCTTCTTGAATTTCCGAGTTGCTAGCACGGGTTTCAGTCCGATAGCCGTTCGTGTACGCATCGGTGGAGGAAATCTATCCTTGATTTCTGCAGTCTTCTTCTATCTCTTAAAGAGATATCTTGGTAAGACTTTATTCTCCTCCTTTGTGTTTTGTTTTTGATTTTCACTACTTAAGCTCCCGGGACCCGGATTCGAGGAAATCGACGCGTGTTTCCGCACTTTGTCGGTCGGTTTCCCGTGACGAATCCCAGCAGTGGTATCAGAGCGGGCTTTTGTTTCGTGAAAATCTTTAACTTGGCGGATCCCGTGTTTTAAAATTGGTGTTTTATGGATCGGGATTCTTTCGGTTTTGGGGTTTTATATTTTTCCCCATTTGATTTTTCAAATTGAAATGGTTTTTGCATATTAGGTAATATGTATGTTTCAATTTGTTTATTTTTTTTTATGCATGTTGATTTAATTTTATACATCTTGGATTTAATTTTATGTCTCTTGGACTTGTTGATTTTATTCTTGATGTATTTATTTGATTATGCATGAAAAAAAAAAAAAAATAGTTGTGTGGGGGGCAGCAGCTTGCTGCCGGCCAGCTGCTGCTGGCCGCAGCAGCAGCTGCTGCTGGCGTGCTGCTGAGCAGCACGCCAGGCAGCTGCTTGCTGCTGCTGGCGTGCTGCTGGGCAGCACACCAGGCAGCAGCAGCTGCTGCTGGCGTGCTGCTGGGCAGCACGCCAGGCAGCAGCCTGCTGCTGGCCGCAGGGGCTGCTGCTGGGCAGCAGCCTCCCCGCGTGGTGGGCCGGGCCCGTTTTTGGATTTGGCGGGATTTTTGGGCCGGGCCGGATTTTAAAATTTTATTGATTTTAAAATTTTTGCGTGTTTAAATTTTGGTAATTTTTATGCGCGTGTTTTATGAATGGAATTTATTTTTCGTTCATGCGATATTAATTTTGGAAATTAATACGGTTAATTGAAATTGGTTCGGGTTTTCTTGGCACGATTACCCGGACGGCTAATTTTGGAATTCATGGTTACCCAATTAGATTGGGAGCAATTTTACCTGGGTTGGAGACCCAAAGCCCGCACGGGTTTAGAACCATGATCGGCCGAAATTTGGCGATTTCAAAATAATGGCTATGGACAAATGAAATCGGATTAAATCATGCATTTAACATGCTTATAATATACATGATGTATTGGTTTACATGTATGATTGAATATGTGGATGGATGTATATGGGCCTAATTTATGTTGGGTTGTAATATTCTTTTGTGTTTACGACCTGCATGTCGTTTTCCTTTTATGTAATTTTATTATATATATGTATTCTAAAATTATGTAAGCAAGGAGCCGATTGGATTGGCGAGCCCAGAAGGAATAGGAGGCGGCCCACCTGATGCTGTTCTAGTATAGGTTTACTAGAATGATATTAGGATGTAAATTTTGGCCCGTTGCATTCCATTCTTTAATTTAATTATGCGGTATTTATTTGCATGTGTGAATGTATGTACAAACCCTTTTTCACCCGCTTTTGCATCTAAGCCATTATTAATTGAATCGAATAACCAAATGGTAATTACTAAGTCTCTTAAAAGTGCTTCCCTCATTCATAACCTACTCGAAGTGGGGATAGGCCAGTTGTAGACCAACCCTCGTTGGATGCACTGGAGTATCGTCATTTTGTATTGGGTTGGAGTATTGGTTACTCTAACACTTGGATGGAGGTTTTGACTTAGCGTGGGTAGTAGGATGTTCCTGGCCCTAAGCACAGATGGGTAAGTGCCAACAGACCCATCAAACCGAGAGTCCCTAGGATGGGATTGGACGGCGTTCCTACCTAAAAATTGGGGTATAGTTGTTCCAGGCCCTCGTCTGGCTATATCTTAATATAATATGGATCTCGGCCCATGAGCCCAACAACTCGGTTTTATTAATAACATGATTCATTATTAATTTTATGGGAAAAATTTGGTAAGTCCTTTATTAACACTCAATTATTTTTCTGTGTAGTAATCAATGGCATCGAATAACACTTTATCACTGCACACTATCCTTGAGAAGGACAAGCTTTCTGGTCCTAATTTCCTGGACTGGTCTAGGAACTTACGAATAGTTCTAAGACAGGAGTCTAAGGAATATGTACTGGAAAGGCCTGTACCGGCCGCACCTACTGGGCGTAATCCACCAGCTGCTCAGCTGGAGGAATACGGGGTGCATGTAAAGGATAACCGGGATGTTACTTGCCTTATGCTGGCGTGCATGGTCCCCGAACTGCAAAAACAGTTTATGGACCATGAGGCCTATGCTATGATAACAACTCTAAATGAGATGTTTCAGGAACAGGCACGTCAGGAAAGGTACCTGACGAATAAGGCATTCCATTCCTGCAAAATGGGGACTGGGACATCTGTGAGCGCTCATGTGCTCAAGATGAAGGGCTATTTAGATTCTTTAGCCCGTCTCGGGTCGCCCATTTCACAGGAATTGGCGATTGATACCATCCTGGCTTCCTTGCCGGAGTCTTATGATCAGTTCATCTTGAATTACAACATGCAAGGGATGAACAAAACTGTTAGTGAGCTGCATGGGATGCTTAAGCTTATGGAACAGTCGGTCAAAAAGACTCCACTGGTACTTATGGTAAACAAGGGGAAGGCTCCTCTTGTAAAGGCCAAGGCTAAGACAAAGGCTAAAGCTAAGGCCAAGAAAGCCAAAGCTAAGAAGGCCAAGGTCCAGCCCAAGGCCCGTCCTGAGGATGTCTGTTTCGGGTGCAAGCAGACGAGACATTGGAAACGATCATGTCCAAAGCTTCAGGGAGAGCTAAAGAAGGCGCAGGGCGCGTCTTCATCAGGTATATATGTCATAGACATTAACCTTACTGTTTCAACATCTTGGGTATTGGATACTGGATGTGGTTCTCACATTTGTTGTAATGTGCAGGGACATAGGAACAGAAGATCACTGGGATCAGGAGAAGTGGACTTGCGGGTCGGGAATGGGGCAAGGGTTACAGCCATTGAGATCGGCGAGTACCAGCTTAAGATGCCTAGTGGATTAGTTTTGTTACTGGAACAATGTTATTTTGTACCTGCAATGTGCAGGAATATTATTTCTGTTTCAGTTTTGGATACTTCTGGATATGTATTTACTATTGGTAATGGTAATATGGTTATATCTAGAGAAGGCATATTTTATGGAAATGCTCTATTAAATAATGGCCTTTATATCCTGAATTTAAATGAAACTAATCAAGTCTATAACATAAATACTAAAAGGATTAAACCAAATGAACTTAATCCTGTGTACCTTTGGCACTGTCGTTTAGGCCACATAAACGAGAAACGCATACCTAGACTCCACAAAGCTGGAATTCTAGGATCTTTTGACTTGGAGTCAATTGATATTTGTGAATCTTGTTTACGGGGTAAAATGACTAAAGCGCCTTTTAGCAAGAAAGCTGAAAGGGCTACTGGCTTATTAGACCTAATACATTCGGATGTATGTGGACCTATGAGCACTGCTGCCAGGGGTGGGTTTCTATACTTCGTCACCTTTACAGACGATTTCAGCAGATATGGCTATGTCTATCTGATGAAACACAAGTCTGAAACACTTGATCGGTTCAAGGAATTTAGGAACAAAGTACAGAACCAATTAGGCCGAAATATTAAAGCCCTTCGGTCGGACCGAGGTGGCGAGTATATGAGCCTAGAATTTGATTCATACTTGAGAGAGCATGGAATAGTTCCACAGCTCACTCCTCCAGGAACACCACAATGGAATGGGGTGTCCGAACGGAGGAATAGGACCCTGTTAGACATGGTCCGCTCAATGATGAGTCATGCCTCTCTCCCAACAAGTTTTTGGGGATATGCTATTGAGACAGCAGCTCTCATTTTGAATAATACTCCGACTAAGGTAGTAGAAAAGACCCCATTTGAGATATGGACGGGCAGGGCGCCCAATGTGTCTTTCCTACGGATTTGGGGTTGTTATGCCCATGTCAAGAAACTGACTGGGGGCAAACTAGAACCCAAAACTGACAAATGCCTGTTTGTGGGCTACCCTAGGGAAACCAAAGGGTATTACTTCTACAACCCCGCCGAGAACAAGGTGTTCGTGGCACGGAAAGGGGTCTTTCTTGAAAATGAGTTCATTTCCAAGAAAGATAGTGGGAGTAATGTTGAACTCAGGGAAGTTCAAAGCTCAGAAACTCCTGAAAAGGATAACTCGGAGACCAGGGTGGAGCTTCCACGGGAGGAAGCACCGGCCCAGGTCACACAAGGACCTAGAAGGTCTGGTAGGGATCGTCAGGAACCTGAGAGATATGGGTTTCTTATTACCGATGATAACACTCTTTTTGTCTTCGACGAGGAAGAACCAAAAACCTACTAGGAGGCTATAGCTAGCCCACTATCCGCAAATTGGCAAAAGGCCATGGAGGCGGAAATGCAATCTATGTACGATAATCAGGTTTGGAATCTGGTTGATCCACCTCCGGGTGCTAAGGTAATAGGTTGCAAGTGGTGCTACAAGCTGAAGCCAGATAATACCTTCAAAGGGCGGCTAGTAGCGAAAGGTTTCAGGCAAGTCCATGGAATCGACTATGATGAAACTTTCTCACCAGTCGCTATGCTCAAATCCATTAGGATCCTGCTGGCCATAGCCGCTTGGTACGACTATGAGGTCTGGCAGATGGATGTCAAAACTGCTTTCCTGAACGGAAAGTTACTCGAGGATGTGTATATGACACAACCTGAGGGTTTTGTCGATCCAAAGTATCCTGAAAGGGTATGCAAGCTTCAAAGATCCATTTATGGATTAAAGCAAGCATCCCGAAGTTGGAATCTTCGATTCAATGAGGCTATAAAGGAATATGGCTTTATACAGAATCAAGATGAGCCTTGTGTGTACAAAAGGATTAGTGGGAGTATCGTAACATTCCTGGTTCTATATGTGGATGACATCCTTCTGATTGGAAGCGACATACCAACACTGCTTGGGGTAAAGCAGTGGTTGTGTAAGTGCTTCGCAATGAAGGACTTAGGCGAAGCCGAAACGATCCTAGGGATCAGGATCTACAGGGATAGACCTAATCGGCTTCTAGGCCTGAGTCAGACTAAGTACATAGACAAGGTTCTGAAAAGATTCAGCATGGACCAGGCTAAGAAAGGATTCTTGCCAATGGGTCACGGGCTGAAATTTAGTAAGAAGAACTGTCCTCAGACAAAACAGGACAGGGAGAAGATGAGTGAGATCCCATATGCTTCTGTTATTGGATCAATCATGTACTCTATGCTATGTACAAGACCTGATGTCGCCTTTGCACTAAGTATGACAAGCCGGTACCAGCAAGATCCTGGGGAGGATCACTGGAAAGCTGTCAAAGCAATCCTAAAGTACCTTAACCGGACAAAGGATAGCTTTTTAGTGTATGGTGGTCAGGAAGAGCTGTCAGTTACTGGGTACACTGATGCAAGCTTCCAGACCGACCAGGATGAATATAAGTCGCAGTCAGGGTACGTATTCATGCTTAATGGTGGTGCTATTAGTTGGAGAAGCTCCAAGCAACCGACCATTGCAGATTCTATCACGGAAGCTGAGTACATTGCAGCGTGTGATACAGCTAAGGAAGCTGTGTGGATAAAGAAGTTTATCATGGAACTGGGGATAGTATCATCTATCCAGGAACCGGTTGATATCTTCTGTGACAACAATGGGGCTGTTGCACAAGCTAAGGAGCCCCGGTCACACAGGAACTCAAAGCACGTACTCAGGAAGTTTCACCTCATCCGAGAAATTGTTGAGAGGGGTGACATTTCATTACGCAGAGTGGACACCGAGGAGAATGTCGCAGATCCTTTGACCAAGGTGCTGGCTCATTCCAAGCACGAGGGTCATATCAGATCTATAGGGATTAGGCCCATGCCTGGTTGGTACTAGTGCAAGTGGGAGATTGTTGGAAATGCCCTAGTCCCGAGGCATTAGTCCTTGTCTTTGTATCATACTTTTGTACATTTATATGAACTTCATGTATTATACAAGTTGTGTTAAGAAATAAAGGCAACAATCTATTTACTATATGTCTTGTGCAATGTTTTAAATAGAGTATCCAATGGACATATCCATATCCATGTTGTCAAGTGTGAGGCACTTGGCAGTAAGACTATGGATAGGGAAAACGATATGGCCATAAAGTCATCCGTAGTCTATTCCAATCATGGGAATGAATGGAACTAAAGACTATCATTAGCCTGGTTGTATGGCGGTGTCTTACCGGTCATAGAACATGGAATGTCAACCAGGTTAATGGGTACATGTAAAAGGGTGCATGGTACTGGATTGATCCACTTAACGGGAATCTACATGGTATAGTATCACAACTGATTCTCGCGTAGTACTTGCATAAGTCCTTTGACCGGACCATATGATGGTGCTGCATGTGAAGTGGCACACTTCGGTGTACGCCTAACGGGCCTGTAAAAGGGTGCCAAGTATGGGTACGTTCGGGTGTGTCAGTGAGCATGGCAGTACTATGGATATGCAGAAGGGAATGTCACTCAGTATTTTACTGAGACGATATCACCGGCCTCTTGATGAATGTTACTGATTAGAGTGTGGCCACACCCAAACAAGATGAGATCTTGTTTGTGAGTATCAGTTCATTTGGGATCAAGTAATGTCCGGACACATATAGAGGGTGATCAACCATGCCTCTGTGTTGGACACCGATATCAGTGACATGGGACATACAAGTTCAACTACAGGGTTACGGTGACAGTTTGACTGCTATCTCCGTCTTAATTGGGGGCTACAGTGGCTTGCTAGAGCCCGCCTGTAGTCTGTGGGCCTTGGCCCACTGCCAACATAAAGACGGGCCCATTGGATCGTACACATTGAACGTCTGGACTTTAACTAGTCGGATTAAGTGTGTGCTTGGAGTATACACGTTTGAAGAGAGAGAGATTTATTAATTATCTTCTAGGTCAATTAGATTGATCAAAAGAATATAATTAATATTTATTTTTGGCATTCTCTTAATTAATTCAATGAATTAATTTATGAGATTATTTCCTAGGTGGAAATATTTATACATGTATAGGTTTACATGTATCTCATCTTATATGTGTCTAATTTAATTCCTTGATGCATTTGATGTGTCAAATTAATTGTAATTTAGAGGTATGTAACATGTCATATGGTACAATATGCTTACATACATGTTGAATTACAATGATATTTGAAATCAAATAGAAACCAAAGAATTAAAGTGGACTTGGGCTTGAAATGGTAAGCCCACTTCTTCATCATATGTTGGACGAAATCCATGGTGGGTTTAAGGCAAGAATGATGAATTTTTAAGATGAGAAGAATGAGTCATGGTGGGACAAAAGGTGATGATTAAATGGGTGAGTCATGGTGGACTTTGGTTAGTAAAGTTGGACTTTACCAACTTGGATATTTGTTGGTCATTATGAGTTGGTCATTATGACTAAAGACAAGTGTCTTCCCCATTTCCTTTCCACCTCTTGGCCGAATCCTTATGTCTTTGGACAAGGGAGATGACTCATTCTTTAGCCAAAATGTAATGAGTGAAAGTGGTGAGTCATTGTTGACTTTGTGGTGAGTCATAGTTGACTTTGCTTTATGGGATATTTTTTGCCTCTTGGTGAGAGATATTAGATGAAAGGCTTCAACCATTTTCATTCTAAGCAAGTGCTCTTGGCTGCCATCTCTCCCTCTCTTCTTGAATTTCCGAGTTGCTAGCACGGGTTTCAGTCCGATAGCCGTTCGTGTACGCATCGGTGGAGGAAATCTATCCTTGATTTCTGCAGTCTTCTTCTATCTCTTAAAGAGATATCTTGGTAAGACTTTATTCTCCTCCTTTGTGTTTTGTTTTTTATTTTCACTACTTAAGCTCCCGGGACCCGGATTCGAGGAAATCGACGCGTGTTTCCGCACTTTGTCGGTCGGTTTCCCGTGACGAATCCCAGCATTGTTATCATGGAAAAAGCAAGCATATCGATATAAATTATTATTTGTTAAAGATAAAGTAGCACCGAGAGGAATAAGTTTAGTGCATGTTCCAACTGGTAATATAAGTGCAGATTCATTAACAAAGCCAATAGTTCCAAATGTTTTTAGTAAACACATTTTGGAATTTGGTCTTCGTAGGTTATAGGAACATGTTGTTGTTTTTGAACTATTGTAATAACTTTGGTAAATTCTATTGGAATAGAATGGGAGTTATTTGTTGTGTTTAAATTCATTATTTAAAGCGATACACCTAGAGCTATTGAGTATAATCCAGTATGTTGGCGAAATCTCATCTACTCACATAGATGAATCTTTTTACTATGAGCGGTGTGTTCATAGGTAAAAGTATAGATGGAGATGTGAGAAACTCCATATGTGATATGTGAAATATCATTTTTTTGTTTATGCCAAAAGCTGTCCTGTGAAAGGCTTAAATGTGGACTAGAGGTACTGATGTATGAGTTGCCTTTAGAGACTAAATGCTTTCGCATAGTGTTTATAAAACATACGTCCTAAGTGGATTAACACTATGTCATATTTTAGTAATATGTGTAAAAGCCGACCAAGGGATGGAAAGAAGAAAATTGATCTCAACTTTCCTAATGTGAGACCCAAATGAAACTATGAGTTTCAAGTTCACCCTTAAGGAACCTTGTAAATAACAAGAAGGGTATGTCTAATGATTAACATGATTGTAACCCTAAACCAGGCTTCTTTAGCTATGAACGGGCATATGAGGACTAGTCAGATAAGCATTGGACATATGGCGGAAGGTTATTTATAGAGAGGAAGTTCATTTTCAGTAACATGTCACGTAGTAATCATATAACACTCGAGCTCAATACTTTTTCGTGGAAAAGGTATGTAGTGTATATGAATGTTTTCATGAGATCAAAAGTGAGTCGAAAACTAGTGATCATGGAAAATGGACTAGGGGGAAGTCGCGTTAAGCTAAAGGTGGAACGATGAAGGAGAGCTTCAAAGGTTTAATCGTTACGTTGACTGGTCGCGTGAATTCGCCGAATAAGAATTGAAAGAAGTATGTGTGTTCAATCGCAATGAAAGTGTGTCTTGTCATGTGCGAGTGGGAGATGTTGGTTTTTGGTCCACCCATGACATTTTGGAATGGCAGGGACTAAACTGTAATTATGTGTAAATTATAGGGACTAAATGTGTAATTTGATCCGACCCTATATATAGATGGAAGTTAGGATTTCCATTATAAATAGAGAAGAAGTTTCTCTATTTCGTAGGGTAGAGAGAATCGTAGATATTCCCTTCTGGTTCCGGGAAAAACGTCTCCAGAGAGAAAACACGACATACTTATTAGTTCGTCGGAAGAATTCACAGAAATAGCCCGTACTCAGTGTATTCATACACTCGTTGGAAAGGCAACCAGAACGATCCAGTTTCTCATGTAGATCAGATTCATTCCATAAACGTGTTTCCGCTACATATAAACTGTAAGTCCGTTTATTTATTCTATTTATGGAATTCTGACTGCACATAATAGTATTCATTAATGCATAATATTAATAATATATTGTACAAAAAAATAATCAGTTAATCTAATATATATATATATATATATATATATATATATATATATATATATATATTCCTATTTTTATGGTGCGTTATATAATTAATTTAGCTAATTTTCATCTTTTGGAGTTTTGGTTCAACTTTTTGCTCCTTATTTTTTTTTATTTCCCACTGGTAATTCTAAATAGGTCTACACCACCGCAGCAGATACTATAAAATCCAAGTCCACATCCAGGCTAATCCCCAATCGAGAATCTGTAGAAATACATTTTAGAAGTTATCTCTCCCAATAATTTTTTTCTTCCACAAAGTTCGAATTCAAAATCTTACTTCAATGAATCCAAGTCCCCAACCACTTGGACTAATTTTTTCACTCCTTATTGTTGCCATGGCAAGGTAGTTATTTACTTGATCATTTTGTTGTTATGCTCATGTTCTTATAAATTATCGATAGTGAAAAAGCTCACAGTTCTATGAGCGATCTTTTGACTTTTGATAATTAATTAATTAGTTTTGCAATGATGTATTTAGGTCTAGCTGTTTAATCTCGTCTTTTTATGTGAGTTTATACATTATAGTTTATTGATGTATTTGTTTGGGTTTATTTATCATGGTTTCGGTATGATTGAACTTAAATAAGGTTTTGATATGTTTAATGTTGTCAAGTTGTTAATTAGTACAGGAACGGGCTCTCATCATTCCAAAAATATATATAATTTTTTTAGGTTTTTTTCATTACATTACCGACGGAAGTTCCGGATTTAAAATCTAGGTACACCAAAAACTAAAAGGTAATGAAAATGGTTGCACGACTGCCAAATTAGTTGCAAAATTGGTCGCAAGGTTACGACCCAGTTTTGCAACTGAAAAATTGGTCGTAAAGTTTGCGACTCAGGGCTGAAAACAGTCAACCGAGTTTATTGATCAAATCTACTGTGACTGATTTGATTTCGGTGTTAATGCAGAAAAGTCGATAGCAAACATGGACTAGCAACCAATTTGCGACTGAAAGATGGTATCAGCGTTTTTTCTTATAGTGACATGTCATAATTAATAATGTTTCATGCTTTGTCATTCAAGAGAAAATTTTTCTTAAATAGGTTAATAAAAAATTATCCATTTTTTGAAGAGACTGGATATTAATTAGTATGATACCAAAAAAAGTTCGGAGACTAACCATTATTGAATGATATATGACATTTGGACAAATCAGTTATATGCTAAATTTTATAAAAGAATCTTTGGCTAATTAAAAAAAAAAAAAAATAGATAAAGGGAACAAAGAGTTCATAAAATAAAACGTAGAGACTCAATAATGTGTTTTTGAAAATAGGAAAACTTTATAATGCAATAAGAAAAAATTTAAAAAATCTAACAAATTACCAATCCATTTAATTAAGGACTAGTTTCCTATTTTTACCTCAGACAGTGATTAAGGCCAGTTTGGTTTTGCTGTCAATAAAAATGTTGTTGTAAAAGTCATATCAGTGAAAATGCTGTGAAAAAAAGTACTGTTTGGAGAAGCTGATAAGTGTTTGGTAATATTTTTATAAAAGTAACTTTATTTTTATAAATAGTTTACAAGATGTTTGGTAAACCTATTTATAAAAGTACTTTTAATGTATAAAATAAAATAAAATGACATATATATGATATAAATTAATTTTAATTTAATTTAATTTATTCAATAATATTAAAAATTAATAATTTCTAATAATTTATTTCACAAATTATATAAATAAAATTTTATTTAATTAATGAATTTATATATTATAAGTAATTAATAATTTTTATATTAATCCCCTTTTTACGTACATTAAATAAACTATATATTTATTTTAATTGACAGATATTTATATAAAGTGATAACTTTTATAATAATTATTCATACATATATAACAAGTTACAAAATTGATCGACGTACAATTGTTGCTAATTTGTTAATTTCTTGTTGAGGAAGCAATCTCATCACGAATGGAATCCATTTCTATAATTCTACTACTACAAGAATTCTCACAATATAAAGAATCACTGGTAATATTTTTTATTATGTCTTGTGGTATAAAATTAGGATCTTTAATTGATTGATGAATTTCAAATAAATAAGTATATATTATAATAAAAATAATCCCGCGTTGTACGGGGGACTCACATGCTTACACAAATTAAAATATGTTTAAGCGCTAAAATTCTGATTAAATAGTTTATAAAAAAAATTCTGATTATATATTTTTTACGTAAGATGTCTTTCATTATATGAAAACTGAAAAGGAACAACACAGTAAAAATGTTTCTTTCAAATTGATTAACAAAACAATGTTGAAGAAAACAATGAACTTTTTAATAAGTTGTCTAAAAGTTAAATCAAATTATTATGAAGTTTTACTATTGAGCAACACATATGGTTAGAAAAAATGTTCTATATCTTTGTATATTAGTTGTAAAATAAAAAGAAAATGTTGGGTTTTTGACCCGATCCTCCCGTATCAGTCAGACCCAGTGCATATCAGTCCACCCGTAGGAGTACAGACGAACACTAATAAGCTGAGGCTTATAAGTTGAGAAGCTAATAAGTTGTAGCTTATAAGTTGAGAAGCTAATAAGCTGAGAAGCTTATGAGTTAACATATCATCAGAATATGATATCAAATGAGTTGATATACTTTGAGAAACATATTCTCTCTAGCTTCTTTTTTATTTTCTCCATCTCTATCGCTTTAATTCGTGGATTACACGGATTCCTTCCGAATACATCGGTGTGGGCTTTTCGTTGACCGATAATACGCAATCGGCTCATAGATCATTCCGCTACGTTCATCCCTATGAATTATGTGCTATAAGAAGTAACCAGTTTTCACTGTTGGTTTTTGGTCCGCCCATGACATTTTGGAATGGCATGGACTAAACTGTAATTATGTGTAAATTACAGGGACTAAATGTGTAATTTGGTCCGACCCTATATATAGATGGAAGTTGGGATTTCCACTATAAATAGAGAAGAAGTTTCTCTATTTCCAAAACATTGATGGAATCGTAGAGATTCCCATTTTATTCCCGGGGAAAACGTCCCTACCGATAAAACACGATTACTTCTTCGTTCGTCGGAAGAATTCAAGGATATAGCCCGTACTCAGTGTATCCATACACTCGTAGGAAAGGCAACCAGAACGATCAGGTTTCTCGCGTAGATCAGATCCATTCCATAAACGAGTTTCCGCTGCATATAAACCGTAAGTCTATTTATCTATCTGTTTATGGTTATCTATGGAATTCTGACTACATAACCCGAATATATATGTGTATGTATCCATCACTGGTATCAGAGCTTAATTTTGCATATTCTGTCAATTTTAAGCTTAATTTATACATAAATGATGTATATTGTTGGTAGAAAGATATTTTTTGTGGAAAATAATTTTTTGATGGATTGGGTGGTTGTTTTCGGATGATTTTCGGATGATTTTCGTGAAAATCAGACTATATTTTTGAAAATCATACCATCTTTGTGAAAATAAAAGTTTTTTCATTTTTTCCACTAGAATACACAAGGTTTTCCATTTTTTTGGGAAAAAATTTTTGGTTTTCCGATCTAAAACGAGTTTCTGTCTCACCAGTAGGAGTTTTAACATCAAACTCATAGTTCCGGCTGTCAAATAGACAAACCGACTCCACCACCGTGACTAGAGACCCCAAAAACCTCAGGATGGATGGAATCTCGCAGCCTAGAAAAGCCAGAAAAGCGGTGCGTGGCGTGCACGTGCCGCCTTTAGAGCTCACGCACCAACGCTGACGCGGGACGCCACGCGGCGTGTGCGGATTGGTCCGCGTTAGCCACATGGCCATTGTCAGTCCCATCAGTGGAAGCCACATGGCGCGTGTACGCTGAGCACGCCAGCGAGTCTGGCGGTGCATGCGGAGTTCTCTCGGCTGCTTTCCATCACCTTTTTCGACAGATTGGGTTTTTGCGATTTTCTTATTTTTTGGTTAATTTTGTTTAATTTTTTTGGTGACCAGAAAATATTATTTCATATTTTCAATATTTGAGAATTATATAAAAATTATTTTATGTGTATGAAAAATTCCAGAAAAATTAATAAATTTTTTTTAGAAAATCCAGAAAATTAGTGGGGTAATTTTTAGTCACTTGAATATATTGAGATGTGTTTTAATTATTAAAGAGCATGTATAAGTACATTAATCTTTATTTTATTTATTGTAAATGTGTTACAATAATGTTCGAGTTCTATAAATTACTCGATGTCCTGAGGGATATAAAAAATCGTAAAATAAGCCGTGTTGATCGGTGAGATGATAGTGAGAAAATTGTTCCTTACATTATCATATTTCAAGAGTGCATTTGGGTAGGAGGCCTGTGTAGAGGTTTTTGGAAGTAATGTCAAAAGAACATTTTCGGTGTAAAAAAAAATTTTTTTTAGAGAATTAGTTTCTCTATTTGAACTATTTGAGATTGTTCAAATTGATAATTATAGAAAATAAATTTGTTTTCTTTTTCTATAATTGATTATTGATTAATTATTATTTATTTATGTTGGTTAAATAAATATTTGAGGATGTTTATTTGGTTTTATTATTTTGGGTAATAATAAAGTTAAATCAATATAAATAATAATAATTTTTCTCATGAAAGAGTTATGAGATTAAATCCATTAATTGAGTTCATTACACATATATATATTCTATTAGTAAGGTTGAACATTAGAACTTAGAGGGTAATTAGAGCCTTTAAGGTCTCTTTTTCAAATTGAATTCTAGTGAAAGACTTTACTAATAGGATATTGGTTGTGTATTGAACGTTCATATATTGTTTTAACTTCTAATAACTTGTGCTACTACATATGTTTTAGATCAAGAACACAAAATGGCACCTGTTAGCAAATCAATTGTGGCCGATTTGAGTAAGGATCTCAGATTGAACGAAGACAATTATGAGATCTGGAGCATAAGGATCCAATATGTACTAGAGGATCAAGATCTTCTAGATTCCCTGGTGACGGTTATGACCGAACCCCAAGAAGGGAATATTGCTCAACATAGGCGAGACAGAGAAGTTTTTGAAGCTTGGAAAAAGAGAAATTCCATTGCCTGTCTCATATTATTGAGTGCAACGGATGATGACATCGCTAAACAATTTCGTAAGTTTGAGAACGCGAGCGATCTGTGGAAAGCTCTAAAAGAAAAGTTCGGAGGTGTGTCTTTGACAATACTTCATTCTCTGACGATTAAGCTCGACACTTCCAAGAAACATCCTGATTTTACAATGATGAGACATTTAAGAGAAATGTCTAACATGATCAGTGAACTTAGCAATGCAGGTCATAAGTTAACCAAAGAGCAAAAAGTTGAGGCTGTTATTCGCTTTTTGCCTAACAATTGGGAGCATATGAAGATGCATCTAAATCATACCAAAAGTATTAAGACTTTTGATGATGCTGCTCGCCACATTGAGTTGGAGGAGGATTGCCTAGCATCGATTAAGGTAAATGCTGAGGCCAACCATGCATCTGCTAGAAATAGTTCTAGCAAGAAGCATAAGCGCTTCTACGGCAAAGGCAAAGAGCAGGCTAGTGATCCCAAAAAAGCTGAAAAGAAAGGGAAAAATAAAAACAAGGCTAGAAAAGTGAACATTTCAAGAGTGAAATGCTTTAATTGCCAGGAAAATGGGCATTATGCCAAAGACTGCAAGTCTAAGGCTAAGGTACATATTAAAAACTCATGTGTGAGTAAATTATATGTATCTAGTATGGTTAATCTAACTGAATATGATCCTATGTGGATTGTTTATTCAGGTGCACCGGACCATATTACAAGGGACCGAGGTTCCTTCATTGAGTTCCATCGAATCCCATTAAGATCAAAGTGGATCTACATTGGAAACACCTTGAGAGTTGAAGTTCAAGGGATTGGCACTTGTAGATTAATTCTCAAAGGTGGTCAGACCATTCTCCTGCATGACGTTTTATTTGCTCCTGAAATTTAAAGGAACTTAATTTCTGTTTCAGCTCTATTGAATATGGGATTCAATTTGTTCTTGGATAATAACAGTTTGTGTTTGTGTTTGGCTGAAACCTTTTATGGTTCGGGACATATTTCAATTGGTTTGCTTGTTTTGGGTTCTTTTACTTCTATACGTGATAGAGATAGTGAAGATTTAATATGGCATGCCAGGTTAAAACATATTGGCCAAGACCGAATGGGTCGGTTAGCTAAATTAGGTTTATTGGGCAATTTAACTAATGTTGAATTACTTCCCTGTGAATCATGTCTTCGAGGAAAAATGTGCAAGAAACCATTTGGAAAGGCAACTAGCACAAAGTTCCCTTGACAATTAATCCATTCTGATGTATGTGGTCCTATTAACGTGAGGGCAAGGCATGGGGCCTATTATTTCATCACTTTTATTGATGACTATGTTGGGATTTTCACTAGAAATCATACGAATAAATGCGGAAGAACATGAGGATTTCCTAAAATCCGTGCCCAGGAGCAATTGAGATGAAAATTGCAAAAATAAAATTTTATCAAGAAGAGATTAAACTCTTACCAGGAGTATCTCTTCTAGAGATGGCTGCAGAAATCAACTTAGATTCCCTCCTCGTTCACCTACACAAATGCCTTAGGAACACGACCCGTGCTAGCGTTGGAAATCGGAAACTTTGGAGAGGGGAAGGCTTGGAAATTTCGGCCAGAAGGAATGCTACCTTCCTTGGTCGAAATCCCTAGGTATTTTTACCTAGGGTGGGCTGAAATTCTCCTTGAGATTTCAACCCAATTCCCTTCCTAGTCTCATGTGGGCTTTTTCTCCTTTTAAAAACCCAGTCCAATATTAATTTGCCAGGTCTAATTAATTATCAAACCCAATTTCATTTAACTTGTATCTTAAACATATTATTCCAAATAACATATCTGATACAATTAAATTAAAAACAATTTGATCAATTAATTATGCTATGGAATTAATTTTGACATTTACAAGACAAAGATACATGTAAACCTATAGATGTGAAATATTTTCACCTAGGATATAATCTCATAAATTAATTCATTGAATTAATTATGAAAATGCCAATACTAATATTAATTTTATTATTATGATCAATCCAATTGATCTTTATAATATAATTAATATAATCCTCTCTCTCCAGTGTGTATACTCCAAGTATACCGGTGATTCCTTAAGTCCGTGTTCAAACGCTTAATGTGTATGATCCCGTGGGCCCATCTTTATATTGGCAGTGGGCCTATGGCCTACAAACTGCAGGCGGGCTCTAACAAGCCACTGCAGCCCCTAATTAAGATGGAGATGGCAGTTTAACTGTAATCATAACCCTGTAGTTTGAACTTGTATATCCCATGTCATTGATATCGGTGTCCAATACAGAGGCATGGATTGATCACCCTCTTTTGTTTCTGAACATTTACTTGGTCCCGAATGTACTGATGCTCACAAATAAGTTCCAACTTGTTTGGGTGTGGCCATACACTTATCAGTCACATTCATCAAGAGGCCGGTGATATCTTCTCAGTGGACTACTGAGTGACAAATCCCTTCTACATATCTATAGCATTGCCATGCTTAGTGACATACCCGAAAGTACCCATACTTGGCACACTATTACAGGCCCTTTAGGCGTGCCCCTAAGTATGTGACCTTACATTCAACACCATCATATGGTCAGGTCAAAGGATCTATATAAGTACTACATGAGAATCACTTGTGATACTATACCATGTGTATTTCTCGTTTAGTGGATCTATCCAGTACCATGCCCTTTTTGCATGTACCCATTAACTTTGTTGACATCCCATGTCCATGACATGTAAGACGCCGCCATACAACCAGGTTAATGATAGTCTCTAGTTCCATTCATTCCCATGACTGGAATAAACTATGGATCTCTTTAGGGTCATATCATTTTTCCTATCCATGGTCTTACTGCCAAGCGCATGACACTTGTCATCATGGATATGGATATGTCCATTGGATACTTCATTTAAAATATTGCATAAGATATATATAATAAATGAATTAATGCCTTTATTAATGACACAAAATGTGTATAATACATTAATCCAATTAATGTACAATACAAATACAAGGTCCAATGCCTTGGGACTAGGGTATATCCAACAATCTCCTACTTGCACTAGTTCCAACTAGGCATGGGCCTAATCCCTATAGATCTAATATGACCCTTGTGCTTGGGTTGAGCTAGCGCCTTGGTCAAAGGATCTGCGACATTATTCTCAGTGTCCACTCTATGCAATGCAATGTCACCTCTCTTTGTGATTTCTTGTATGAGGTGAAACTTCCTGAGCACGTGCTTTGTGTTCTTGTGTGACCGAGCTTGTGCAACGGCCCCATTGTTGTCACACAAGATATCAACTGGGTCTTGGATAGTTGGCACTACTCCCAAGTCAGTGATAAACTTCCTTATCCATACAGCTTCCTTAGCTGCATCACACGCCGTGATGTACTCAGCTTCCATTGTAGAGTCCACAATGGTTGGCTGCTTTAAGCTCCTCCAGCTTACAGCACCACCATTTAGCAAAAACACATACCCAAACTACGACTGGTACTCATCTTGGTCAGTCTGGAAGCTTGCATCAGTGTTCCCAGTAACTGATAGCGCTTCCTAACCCTCATACACTAAGAAGCTATCCTTAGTCCGGTTAAGGTACTTGAGAATGGCTTTGATAGCCTTCCAGTGATCCTCCCCGGGATCCTACTGGTATCGGCTCATCATACTTAGTGCAAAGGCGACATCAGGTCTTGTACATAGCATGGAGTACATAATTGATCCTATAGCCAAAGCATATAGAACCAATTTCATGTTCTCCCTATCCTCCCTTGACTTAGGACAATTCTTCTTACTAAGTTTCAGCCCATGACCCATTGGCAAGAAACTTTCTTATCCTGATCCATGCTGAATCTTTTCAAAACTTTGTCTATGTATGTGGCCTGACTGAGGCCCAAAAGCCAATTTGATCTATCCCTGTAGATCCTAATCTCTAGGATCATCTCAGCTTTGCCTAAGTCCTTCATTGTGAAGCACATACACAACCACTGCTTTACTCCTTACAGTATAGGTATGTCACTTCCAATGAGTAGGATGTCGTCTACATAAAGTACCAGGAATGTGACAATGCTCCCACTAATCCTCTTATACACACAAGGCTCAAATTGATTCTGTATGAAGCCATATTCCTTTATAGCTTCATTGAATCTAAGATTCCAACTGCGGGATGCTTGCTTCAATCCATAAATGGACCTTTGAAGTTTGCAGACCCTACCCGGATACTCTAGATCGACAAAACCCTTAGGTTGTGTCATGTACACATCCTCGAGTAGCTTTCCGTTAAGGAAAGCAGTTTTGACATCCATTTGCCAGACCTCATAGTCGTACCATGCGGCTATGGCCAGCAAGATCCTGATGGATTTGAGCATGGCTACTGGTGAGAAAGTTTCATCATAGTTTATTCCATGGACTTGCCTGAAACCTTTCGCAACCAGATGCCCTTTGAAGGTATTATCAGCTTTTAGCTTGTAGCACCACTTGCAACCAATTACCTTAGCACCCGGAGGTGGATCAACCAAGTTCCAAACTTAGTTATCGTACATAGATTGCATCTCTGCCTCCATGGCTTTACACCAATTTACAGACTGTGGGCTTGCCATAGCCTCCTGGTAGGTTTTGGGTTCTTCTGTTGGGATTCGTCATTGGAAAAATAACATGGCACAGTGGAAAATACACCATTTAAACAATTTGAATCAAGAGAGATTAACTCACCGGATTCGTCTCCTCTAGAGACTGCTGCAGAATCGTTTCTTAAAACTGCGATCTCCAAAGTCCGGTGCATGACTAACTATTGAGTGGGAACCAGTGCTAGCCTAAGACATGAAGGAATGGAGGATTAATGCTAGTATTTTTGGCCATTTGGGGCTGTTATTGGTGGCTGAAATTTCCAACAATTAATTAGAGTTGAATTAGGTTTTTCCTCCTTAAGTGTGCCCTTATATAGACACCTTGTCTAATTGGGTTTTAATTAGGTTAATTAAACCCAAGCCCACTAGGATTATAATTACATAAATAAACTTTAATCAAAAAGTATATACTATGTAATTTAATTCCATTTGGCTAAATTTAATTACCCCTAAATCACCCTTAAGTTAATACAATACATGTATTTAATTTTCCTACTTGGGAAAATTATTTAATTAATTGTTTACTTTATGTAATTCAATTAATTGATAAATTAATTAATTACATTATGTAAACTTATTAATTAAATTAAATTTAACCCAATGTCAATTAATTACCTTGACACCGAATGCCAACTAATTAATCAACGCATTCCTTCCAATGTACATTACATGTACAATTTCTATAAGTTCCAGCTCAGTTGATCTATGTGCACGATCCTATGGGTCTATCTTTATGTTGGAAGTAGGCCCAAGGCCCACAGACTGTAAGTGGGTTCTAGCAAACCATTACAACCCCCAATTAAGATAGAGATGCAGCAGCCTTTAGAAGACACTCACCCGGTAGTAATCTCATAGTGTCTTTTGCCTAAGGATATCGATATGAATAAACAAGAGGCATGGTGTTCGTCATCCTCTTCTGTTGTTTATTATATTTCTTGATCTTGAGTTGAATGATTAATCAAATAAGCAACCAACTTATTTGGGTATGTCGATACACTTATCAGTCCCACTTATCAAGTGGCCAATGATATCATCTCGGTGTTACCCTAGTGGTAATTCCATCACTTCATCATCAATATCAACATGTTCACTGGTCCACCCAATCATACCCGTATTTAGCATCCTTTTACAGACCCGTTAGGCATATGTCAAAGTGAACCGGATTCCATATTGATATTATAATGAAATCTGGTTTGAGGACAAAAGAGACCTACTCAAGAAAGACCTATGACGCGACAACCATGTGGCTTTCTTATGCGGATCGATCCAGTCCCATGTCAATGACATGTACCTATATTCATGATTGACTATACAAGTACTATAGCTGGTTAACAACTGCCATAAAGTCATCAAATATACAAGTCTGTGGTTCTATTCATTCCCACGATTAGAATAGACCTGGGATGGGTTTTATGATTATCAATCAATGGATACTCTACTCATATTATAGAACAAGATATAAATGAAATAGATTAATTGCCTTTATTAATGTGACACAAATAATGTATTCATACAATGAGTCTTAATGTATAATACCAAATACAAGAATCCAATGCCCTAAGAACTACGGCACACCAACAATCTCCCACTTGCACTAGTTCCAAGTGGGCATTGCCCTAATTCCTATAGATCTGGTATGACCGTCATGCTGTGTCTGCGGCAGTGCTTTGGTTAATGGATCAGTGACATTATTCTTGGTGTCAACCCTCTGCAATTATATGTCACCTTTGTTCACGATCTCCCAAATGAGGTGAAACTTTCTGAGCACATGTTTGGATCTCTTGTGTGACCGGGGCTCCTTAGCTTGTGCGATGGCCCCGTTGTTGTCACAAAAAAAATCAACTGGGTCTAGGATAGTAGGTACTACTCCCAACTCGGTGATGAATTTCTTGATCCAAACGACGTCCTTTGCAGCTTTGTACGCAGCTATGTACTCAGCTTCCGTTGTAGAGTCATCAATGGTGGCCTGCTTTTAGGACCTCCAACTAATGGCACCACCATTCAGGAGAAAAACATAACCAGACTGTGAGTGGTTCTCATCCTCATCGATCTCAAAGCTTGCATCAGTGTAACCTGACACTACCAGCTCATCTTGACCTCCATAGAAAGCATCCTTAGTCTGATTAAGTACTTTAGGATTGCCTTGACAGCCTTCCAGTGTTCCTCCCCGGGGTCCGACTGGTACCGGCTGGTCATACTTAGTGCAAACACAACATCAGACCTCATACATAACATGGAGTATATGATAGATCCAATAGCAGATGCATAAGGGATCTTTTCCATGTTCTCCCGGTCCTTCTTTGTTTTAGGACCATCTTATTTACTCAGCTTCAACCCATGGCGCATAGGCAAGAATCCTTTCTTTGCCTTGTCCATGCTGAATCTTTTCAGAATCTTGTCAATGTACGTGGCCTAACTTAGGCCTAGAAACTGATTGGATCTATCTCTGTAGATCCTGATCCCTAAGATTGTCTCAGCTTCAGCTAAGTCCTTCATTGCGAAGCACCTACTCAACCACTGCTTAACCCCTTGCAGTGTTGGTATGTCGCCTCCAATGATAAGGATGTCGTCAACATACAACACTAGGAAGGTGGAAACGCTCCCACTAACCATCTTCTACACACAGGGCTCATCAGAATTCTGTGTGAAGCCATATTCTGTCATGGCCTTATTGAATCTCTGATTCCATGACCTTGATGCCTGCTTCAATCCATAAATGGATCTTTGAAGCTTGCATACTCAGTTTGGATACTTTGGATCGATAAAACCCTCAGGTTTTGCCATGTACACATCCTCGAGTAGCTTTCCATTAAGGAAAGCGGTCTTAACATTCATCTGCCATATCTCATAATCGTACCATGCAGCTATGGCTAGTAGTATCCTAATGGATTTGAGCATAGCAACTGGTGAAAAGGTTTCATCAAAGTCAATTCCTTGAACTTGCCTGAATCCTTTTGCCTCCAATCGTCCCTTGAAGGTGTTGTCAGCTTTTAACTTGAAACGCCACTTGTAACCTATCACCTTAGCACCTGGAGGTAGATCCACCAAGTTCCATACTTGGTTATCGTGCATAGATTGCATCTCAGCCTCCGTGGCTTTGCACCATTGATCTGAGTGTGGGCTTTCAACAGCCTCCTGATAGGTCTTGGGCTCCTCTTGGTCAACGACCATAAGGTCCCCATCATCAGTCATAAGAAAACCGTACCTCTCTAGTTGATGACATGTCCTACCAGACCTTCTAAGGTCCTGTGCAACCGGTTCTGGTTCCTCAATTTCTTGAGTAGTCAGATCGGTTCCCGAAGCATCCTCAGCAGTAGCTGCAGGAGTTTGTGAGTCTTGAACTTCTGAAAGTTCAATATTACTCCTACTGTCTCTCTTGGAAAGGAATTCCTTCTCCAAGAAGACTGCATTTTTGGCTATGAAAACTTTGTTTTCGGCCGGATCGTAGAAGTAATAACCCTTAGTTTCTTTAGGGTAACCCACAAACTGGCACTTGACAGATTTGGACTCGAGTTTGCCACTTGTCAATTTTTTAACATGCGCATCATAGCCCCAAATCTTCAAGAAGGAAACATTGGGCTTTCGTCCCTTCCATAGTTCATATGGTGTTCCCTCAAATGCCTTGCTTGGTGTATTATTAAGAATGTAAATAGCAGTCTTTAAAGCATATCCCCAAAAGGAGACAGGGAGTGTAGCATGACTCATCATCGAACGGACCATGTCAAGCAAGGTACTATTCCTCCTTTTTGACACTCCATTCCACTGGGATGTACTAGGAGGAGTGAGTTGGGATACAATCCCACGCTCTCTCAAAAACGAGTCAAACTCTTGGCTTAAATATTCACCCCCTTTGTCAAACCAAAGTGCTTTTATTTTCTTGCTAAGTTGGTTTTCTACTTCATTCTTAAAGTCCTTGAACCTTTAGAGAGTCTCAGACTTATGCTTCATCAGATACACGTAACCGTATCTGCTGAAGTCATCCGTGAAGGTGACGAAGTACAAAAAACCAGATCTAGCACTAGTGCTCATTGGGCCACATACATCGGAATGTATTAGCTCCAATAGCCCTGAGGCCCTTTTAGTCGTCTTGCTAAAAGGCGCCTTTGTCATCTTGCCTCTCAAACAAGATTTGCATGTGTCATAAGACTGGACGTCAAATGACCCTAGCACTCCACTAGAGTGAAGCCTAGCTATGCGCTTCTCATTTATATGGCCAAGTCGACAATGCCAGATGTAAGTAGGATTAATTTCATTTTGTTTAATCCTTTTAGTATTTATGTTATAGATTGAACTTTCACGTTTTAGATCAAGGATATATAAGCCATTTTTAAGAAATGTTGTTCCATAAATAATATTGCCACATTGCATAGAAATTCTACCATGTCCAATATTAAATACGAAAATAGAAATATCCAATAAAGAAACAGAAATAATATTCCTACCCATCGCAGGTACAAAATAACAGTTTCTTAGTTCCAAAACAAGTCCACTAGGCATTTCCAAGAAATAATCTCTGATCTCCATGGCCTCAACCTGAGCACCATTTCTGACTCGAAGATCTACTTCTCCAGATCCTAATAATCTCTTATTTCTTAGACCCTGCACATTTGAACAAATTTGAGATCCACATCCAATGTCCAAGATCCAAGATGTAGAAATAGCTAGATTAATCTCAACAACATAAATACCTGAAGTAGCAGTTTTGCCCTTCAGTTGCTCCCTTAGCTTTGGACATGAGCTCTTCCAGTGCCCCTTCTTATAACACTCATGGCAAACATCATCAGGAGAAGCAACCTTGCTTTCGGTTGGGCCACCACCTTTTTGCCCTTAGCCTTGGGCTTAGCCTTGGCCTTTCCCTTAGCAATGGGCGTATTGCCCTTGTTCACCAGCAATATTTCAGGAGTCTTCTTAAGAGACTGCTCAGCAAGCTTGAGCATGCCATGCAGCTTAACAACCGATTTATCCAACCCTTACATGTGGTAATTCATGATAAACTGGTTATAAGACTCAGGAAGTGACCCGAGAATAATGTCTGTTACCAAGTCCTGCGGAACTGGCGAGCTGAGGTGGGCAAGTGTATCAATAGACCCCTTCAACTTTAGCACATGAGTGCTAAAAGAAGTCCCAGCTGCCATCACAGTAGTGCAAAGTGCCTTAGTTGTCAGGTAACGTTCCTGACGAGCCTGATCTTGGAACCGCTTTTTAAGTTGATCCACCATCTCATAAGCATGCTCATCCATAAACTGCTTCTGAAGATCAGAAGCCATGGTACCCAGCATGAGGCACGAGACATCTCGGTTATCCCTTACATGTCGATCGTACTGCTCCACCATCGCCGTGGTGATGCCTCGACCTTCCAGAGGGCTAACTGGTAAAGGAGCATTCAGTACATACTCCTTGGACTCTTGTCTAAGAACTATTTGTAAGTTCCTCGGCCAGTCCATGAAGTTAGTCCTCGAAAGCTTCTCCTTGTCCAAGAGTGACCTAAGTGAGAGTGAGTTGTTGTTTGTTGCAGCCATTTAAATTGCTTAAGTGAAATGGGATTATCTACATGGAAGAAATCATTGCTTGAGTTAGAAATAAAGGACTTTTAAGCCAATTCAAATTAATAATCTGATTTTAATTTGTTTGTTGGTGTGGTTAATTGGCTGACTTGACCAAGATCCATAACTTATCAATGACTGGCCGAACTAAGGCTCGCTTACCAACCATTGATTTGTTTGGTAGGATAACCTATTCAATCCTTCCATGAAGGACTCTTGGTTTGATGGGCTTATTGACACTTTACCCATCTGTGCTTAGGGCCCTCTCTGAGCTAATGCTACCTATGTTGAGTCAAACCACCATTCACATGTTAACCATACCAAGTATCCTAACCCTCGACGGCCCACTGAATACTGTAAGTACCCAGCTAGGGCATGACACACATTGCAGCATCAATGGGAGGAAGAGGTGTGAATGTGGGAAGCACTTTTAAACGACTCAATATGTTAATTTCCAGATTATAATTAAGTTATACGGCTTAGCATGTAAAAACGCGGGTAATAATTTGGTGATCCATACATCCATATTATATGACAAATGCAATAACATACTTAATTTGAAATAAATGAGATCCTATGTGCCTTTAATTACAACCTAATGAAAAACTAGATGTCCTATCTAATTCTTCATGGGCCGGACTGCAATCCTTCTTAGGCTCCCACCATGCGCTTTCTCCATCTGGGCCTTCCTCCATACTTGATGCAATTACAATAATTTTGTAAAATAAAATCTATCCTAAAATTACATCAAAATAAAAAAAATGGCACGCAAGCCATAGTTCCGAAAATTAAATTACAACCGATAATAATTTAGGGCCCATAGAACTCAACATAACATTTCAAACAAAGTACCTGTCATGCACATACATACCAATATGATGCATGATCATGGTATTCCAAATTATAAATATAAATGTTAAGCCGAGTTACTTAGGGTGAAATCACCAATTTTAACAAATGTGACTAAGGCCCATAGAGGCCCAATGGATAACATCCATAAATACAAAATTAAAAAATTTTCTTCCACTTGAATTTGGGTTGTCACAAATTTAAAATTTAGCTCTCCCAATTTCAACCGGTGTCACGGTTTATTAGGCCAATTTCACAAAGTCCATATTCAATTTAATATGCAAACAATTAAATTAAATATGCATGCCAACAAAATAAATAATTTAAATACAAATTAATTTAAAAAAAATTTAATTTAATTTGTATTAGGGTCAAGGATAAAAAATATCCGCAAAATCCAAAACCGGACCCAAATCCAGCGCGCGGCGCTACTGTCCGGGGACAGCAGCTGTAAGCGCCGGAATTTTCTATTAAAAAAAAAGTATGGTCGTACGACTGTCCTTACAGTCGTGCGACTGTAATTTAAAAATTACAGTCATACGACTGTAATATCGGTAAAGTTGCAGGAGCCCATACCTCTACAGCAGAAAAATGGAGGAGAGAGGGTGGCGCCATTAATGCGCCGGGATGGACAGACGCAAGCCAGGAAGCAGAGATAAAAGGAAGAAAAAGAGAGGAGAGAGGCCATTCTTGAATTCTGGTGGAAAGAGTTACAGAGAGAAAGGAGAAAAGAGAAAAGGAAAAGAAAGAAAAGAAAAAAAAACCTCAAGTTCATCTTTTCCTCTTATATTTTCTTTTGATTCTCAGAATTAGGACTAAAACTTGCTAGAAATCCTGAGGTTAATCAATTAACTTCACAATCAAATCAAAATTCTGGCTTAAATAATCAGAATCCCTAAAATTTCTGATTTTTGGGACTAAAGCTTCTCCTCTTAATTTCAAAGGAAAAGTGCGAATTTGTTTGGATTGGAGCGACGCCAGGGGTCAAATCGACTTGGATTAGCTTCTAAAAAGGTAGACACTCCTTTTCCTTTCACTTTTTCTCGCTTTCTGGGTGTTTGAAGTGATTTTTTGTGTATTTCTACTGTGTTTTCGCGCTTCTGTTTCTGGAAATTAAGAACAGTCGCACCACTGTTCTTGGATTTCATGAATAGTCGTATGACTGTATATACAGTCGTACGAGTGTTCTTAATTTCCAGGTTGTTTTTCTTTAGTTTTGATTCAAAATAAAATTTTGGCGAAGATTTGATCCTGAGCCATTTACAGTCGTACGACTGTAACTTACAGTGGTACAACTGTAGTTACAGTCGCACGACTGTAAGCCTCGTTCCAGAATCAGAATTTCAGCTTTTATCCCCAAAAATTTATAAAACCCATAAAAATTCAGAAAAATCCGAAAATTATCAAAATGAATTTTGATATGTGCATTCACAACCTTAGATTTAATTTTTAGTAAAATTGCATTTAGAACAATTCAACGACGGAGACCCGATTCTCCTGAAAACCGACCCACCTTAAATATAAAAATGCATGTAAATCGGTAAAATTGTTTTCAAAATGATTTTCCCACAAAACCAAAAATACTAGTTCTAACCGAGCCGGCTAGCCGAGCCAACCCGGTTATCCCCTATATGCATGCCCCCAAATCCTAATTTCCCAATTCTGTCTGTTTGAGTCCAACTTGTGGTGTGCCGTATAAATTGTGCTAACCTTTGTTTTGCAGCTTTTATTTATATTTATTTTGATTTTATTTGTATTTTAATAGAATTAACCATGTATTTAGGCGATTGTCATTATTTTTAGATTCTCGTGTATTCTAGGCGATTGTTTAAGTGAGGCGAGAGTTTTTATTTTTCTATTCGATTTGGTTGCAGGCCGATTAATATTTATTTCTTTTCTTCATTTTTGTATTATGTATTTGTATGTGCGCTGTATGCCTTTTATATTCAATAAAATTGACTTTAAAATTTAAAATACCATTTCAAGAACATTGGCAATATTTATTTTAATTAGACATGAAATAAGGGACTTGTCCGGACCCAAATCCCTGGATAGTGTAGCGGCCGTTCGTCCGGTTCAGCTACATTATAAATTTCCCGGTTGAGCTGAGCCAGGTGGCGACTCTACAATATTCATCGAGACTTAGGTCTCGGTTCTTTTAAGAAATAATTCCATTTATTTCCCAAAATCGATTTTCTATCTATAAAAACCCCCACGTGAGGGAGGAGCCCGCCGAGAACTTGGCGACCCTTCTGAAAGCGAGTCTCGCGTTCCATTGAAAACGCATCGTCCACTCATAGTGGTGACTCTGTTGGGGATTTCTTCAAAAAGTTTTGCTTGCTATGTGTTCTTCGCCGTCTCGTGACACATCGCCATTGCTACCTACGTGTGCATAACATACCATAATCAACATTTTCCATACATGTGACATGCCATACATAAAACATTTTTGCGTGATACTAACCCACACTTTTATGTAGCCATTTGCTTTTTACTTCATGTGCAAAACATTAATTCATTCGTTTGTCATTCATGCTAGCCCTTTCTTTTTCAGCCATAACATTAAATTTGTGTGATTAGCATCTTTTCCACATAAGCATACATAACATCATTATGTGTGTCATGCATCCTAACCCACGTTTTCGTTCAGCCATTTGCATATTGTGTGACATGTTCATTCACCACATTTCACTTAAATTAAATTAAGGGGCATTTCAAGGATGCCTATCATAATCATCCCATTTCATAACATATCAGGTATCCAAAATTACCCGTGTTTTGCCGACGCATCGGATTGCATTCGGCCATTGCACCAAAATCATTTCATTCGACAAAAGCCACGACGGTCTTAGGCTCATTTTTGTGTAACAATCTTCACGACATATTTCATAACATCACATCCATTTACCATAAACATCTAACACCATGGTCCACATCCGACCATTTCATGACATTAATTCACCATTCAAGGTACTTCCCAAGTGCCCAATTAGTATACATATAGGTCCATAATATCATCAAATCATGAAAAGGTGTTCCCCGAATGCCGAATCTATGTCCGTGTCCCTGTTACACGTGACTTTCTCATAACATCATTTCATATCACACGCTCAAAAGCGTCAAAACTTTTTCTGTGGGCCCGGCCCATGCGACCATTTCATATCATCCTATAGACCTATAAAGCGTCGAATTCCGTCCGTGTGTCGGTACACACGCGACCATTTCATGAATTCATTCGGTGCCCCAAAGGCGCCGAAGCTCTGTCCGTGTGACGGCCCACTCGTGACATTTTTGCATAAGCATTGGGTGTTCTAAGAATGCCCCAAGAAGAAGAAAAATAATAAAAGGGAACCATTCATACCATCATTTCATACATAATCCCACTCTATGCATTTCAAGCATACTCAATGCCTTAATTTTCATGACACATCACGTCATTCATTCACAACCCTAATACCTCCTGTCTACTCCCAAGCTGAATACACTAGAGCGACCTTGGACAAGATCCCAAGCTTCAAGGGCAGCTAGGAGACAGAGGGTAGTTAAGAGTGACAGTGATTCTGAGCCTGGGGAAGGAGTGAATATGGCAGATCAGACACCGAGCATGGCTGATGTTTTGAAGAATTTCTTCAGATCCCAAGACTTCCGTGACATGTTGAAGGAAGAGATGCGGGCAGTTGTAAGGGAAGCTGGTGAGGCCGGTGGTAGTAGAGCCGGGAAAGAGAAAACGACTGAGTCTTCCCAACATGGTGTTGACGCCTCGGCAAGCCTTGAGAAGCTGCAGGAAATAGAAGCAGCTATGGAACAGAGGATGAAAGCAAAATGTTCTGAGCTAGATGATGTTATGGCCCAGTTGAAGAAGGGGGTCAGCATCAACGTTGAATCAAAGAAGGGTGTAAATGTTGATGCCATGATCAGTTAGGGCATCGAGACATTCCCCATTGGCTTCCAAGTACCGAAGATCCCTACTTACAAAGGAATGCGCTCGCCAGAGGCCCATGTGAACCTGTATGCCCGAGTTATGCTGACGGCGGGCGCCATAAAGCAGCAGCTGATCAATTTATTCCCCACCACACTGGAGGGATGTGCTGTAGGATGGTATAACTCACTGTCAGAGGAGGAACAATCTGATTGGGAAGTTTTGTCTGCGGCCTTCATTAAATACTACAGCTTCAACACCAAAATCCAGGTGAAGCTGTATGATTTGGAGAGGGTGAAGCAGAAATTCAACGAGCCCTTTGATGAATACTATCAGAGATGGATGAACAAGATGATCCTCCTAAAGAACCGCCCTGACGAAGACGAGCTCATACAGAAGCTCATTGACGGCAGCAAAGACATTTTTAAGAACAACATGAAATTTCATCCCTTCCACGAGCTCTGTAAAGTTTATAGCATGGCAATGAAAATAGAGAGGGATGAGGAAGAGAAGCCAGCTGGTGACAAGGGAGGAAAAACCATAGGGTACACCTCGGGATATAGATCAACCGCAGCGGCTGGGTCTGGCAGTGGTTCTGGTTCAGGTTCCGGTAGCAAACAGGGGCAATCTTCAGAGGTGAAGCAGGTTGAAGTGGCTACTGTAAATCAGCAGCAAGGCAACCAGAATAGGGGTCCTGGAGGACAAGGCATATCGCCTTGGACTCTTCCTTTAGCAAAGATATTCGCCAAGTGTAGGAATGGTGGCCTGCTACAGTCTTTAAGGCCATTTGAGAAGCCATCTGAAGCTGACAAAGATAACTTCTGCACTTATCATGTAGTGACAGGCCATCGAACCAACAACTATGATAAGCTAAGGGATGCTATCCAGAAGCTCATTGATAAGGGAAAGCTGCAGGAGCCAGGCAAACCTAGTACTAAAACCAACCCACTGTCGGCATTCGAAAAGCTGGTTAACATGGTCCAGTTAGGGTTGCTGGCTAATTTTATATTCGCCCAAGTTCTTCAAGCGAACCCTACAACTCAAGCAGTGGCAGTCGGGGAACCCGAAGTGGAACCCGAATGTGAGAAAAAGGGGGAATGTAAGGAGATCAAGCCCGTAAGTTTGAATGATCTCGACTCCGAGGATAAGTGCAAAGAATTTAACAGAGGAGAGGCAGTTAAACTCCCAGCTGTCGAAAAGATGAAGATTCAAGAAGTGCAGCATGTGATCCGAAGCTATAGGGTTTATCAGCCGATAGATCAGATGAAAGATAACGCACCGACGAATGGGTCGGGCAGTACTTCGGTGCCAGAAGGAGTTAAGAAAGAAGACCTAGTCATTTCCAAACTAAAGAAAACTCCTGCCCAAGCTAGCTTGTGGCACTTGCTTCTGACCTCCAAGGAGCACAGGGCTGCTCTAGTAAAGAAATTATCAGAGATTGAAGTCTCCCCTATAGCTTCACCAGAGGCTATGTGCTGTTTCTTTGACAAAGTTCATGTTGGGAGTCCTGATATTGTCTTCTCTGAGAAAGACCTGCCTGCTGAAGGGAAGGCGCACAACAAGGCTCTTTATGTCAGGGCCCATGTGATGGATAAGGTAATGCCTTGCGTCATGGTGGATGATGGGTCAGGACTAAATATTTGTCCACTGAAGATGTTGCCATTTCTGGGGCTGAACGAGGAAGTGTTAAAGAGATCCTCAATAGTCATTCGAGCATATGATGACTCCAAAAGAATGGTGATAGGGACATTTGAGGCGGAAGTAGAGGTTGGGCCAGTTAGGTCCACAGTTGCTTTTACAATGATTGATATTCCAGTCACATTTTCCCTGTTGCTTGGAAGGCCCTGGTTCCATCCTTTGGGAGGTGTCCCTTCCATATTGCATCAAAAGATCAAGTTCTCTATGAACGGCAGGATTGTGACTGTTGCGGCGGATGCCTAGTCAGTGGTAGCTACAGTAAATGAAGAAGTGGTTCCCTTTGGTGGATTTCAAGTCGCTGTAATCAAAGAGGAAGAGACCATGGATGCCCCTATGGTCCTTTATGAGAATTATATGCCAGAGGGGCTATCCCGGTATCTGTATAAGCAGAACTTTGTCCCGGGAATGGGACTCAGAATCAATTTGCAGGGGGTTCCGGAATTTAAAATTGACTTGGTAAAGTCGAAGCAGTGTGGCCTTGGCTATGTAGAAGGGGCATCTGAGCGGAAGAATTTGAAAAAGGGCAAGAATGGAAAGGTTATGATGAAGCCGTAAAGGCGGGAGAAGACCTTTACAAGGGTCAGGCTGAACCGGTAATGGTTGGAAATGTCGAGTATCCTAGATTCGAGATCTTTGCTTATGTCGTGGATTTTGACAAAGCCCAAGAAGAGCCAGTAGCCCCTGTAATGGTGGAAGAAGCAACTGCTGAATTTGAGATGTTGCAAGGAGAGTCATCTGAGGTGGCAGTAGAAGCCGTAAAGGTGACCAAGGAAGAAGATGAAAAGAAGACCTGTGTTGAAGCTACAGAAGTGATCTCGGGAGCTTTGACTGCTGCATTAAGCAAAGCTTTTGGGAAATCCAAGGAGGGATTCGGTGAAGAATTAATAGCCAAAGTGAATTTAGACTCCGTGGTTGCTGAAATTGCCAAGATTATGGAAAAAGCTAAGGTGCAAGTGAACGGAAAAGAAGCAGAGAAAGTTGTAGCCCCGAACGATGCTCTGAAAGGGGAGATGGAAGCTGATGAAGAACAAGGCCCTCCGCCTGTGGAGGATGAAAATGATTTTGTTGTATCTATTTCTTCCATTTTCAATGTAACTGATGTACTTTATGATAAGTTCAATGCAATGAAATCCCAGTTTGCTTACTTGTGTGATGTTTATCCTGATAATTCTGTGCATGCATTTAAATCACCATCAAGCATATTTAGCATACATGACACTGCATTGCATGAAATCAATATAAGTACAGATGAAAACCCTAAAATGGTACTCATTTCACATGAGCTAAAATCCGAGGAAGAGAAAGAATTAATAAAAATACTCCGAAAACATGTCAAAGCTTTCGCCTGGTCGTATGAAGACATGCCGGGTGTGGACATAGAAATAGCAGTGCACAAAATCCCGAGAGATCCCAAGTTCAGACCGATAAAGCAAAAGTTGAGAAGACTAAGGCCGGAGTGGGCTACGCTGGTGAAAGAAGAAGTGGCCGAACAGATAGACGCCAGATTTCTCGCAGTGGTGAAGTATATGGAATGGCTAGCCAACATTGTCCCCGTGCTTAAAAAGGATAGAAGGGTCAGGGTATGGGTCGACTACAGGGACCTAAATAAAGCATGGCCAAAAGATAACTTTCCATTGCCCCATATTGACGTCCTAGTTGATAGCGCAGCAAAAGCGGTAATGTACTCCTTCACGGATGGTTTTTCAGGGTATAACCAGATTCTGATGGATGTGATCGACAAGTTGAAAACATCTTTAATCATAGAGTGGGGTACTTTCTGCTACATAGTGATGCCCTTCGGGTTAAAGAATGCCGGTGCCACTTTCCAGAGGGCTGTCACAACTCGGTTGCATGATGTGATCCATAAAGAAGTCAAAGTGTATGTCGATGATATGCTTATTAAATCAACAACTCGGGAGGAACATCATGTTATCCTGGATAGATTTCTAACACGCATTGGAGAGTACAACTTGCGACTTAACCCCAAGAAGTGTATATTCGGGGTCACATCAGGGAAGCTGTTGGGCCATGTAGTCAGCTAGAGGGGGATAGAAATGGACCCAGATAAAATCAATGCAATCCAAGATATGCCAGCCCCAAAGACAAAAAAGGAAGTCAGATCATTCCTGGGTTCCTTGCAATATATCAGTCGTTCCTGACTTCCACTTGTGAACCAATCTTCAAGCTATTAAAGAAAGATCAGCTGATTGTGTGGGAGGACAGGTGTCAACTGGCATTTGAGAAGATCAAGGCTTACCTAGTAAAGCCACCAGTATTGAGTCCTCCAATTCCAGGAAAGCCTCTGATTTTGTATTTGGCAGTTGAAGAATCCTCTATAGGGGCAATGCTTACACAAGAACAAGATGGCAAGAAGGAATATCCTATCTACTACCTTAGCAAGAAATTGCTGGAGTATGAAACCAAGTACACATTGGTGGAGAAGACATGTGTGGCGATGATTTGGTTGACCAAGAAGATGCGCCATTATTTCCAATCCTACAAGATACAAGCCGTGGCTAAGGTGGATCCAATGAAGTATCTCTATGAAGCACCTGTATTGTTTAGGACGCTATCCAGGTGGTTATTACTCCTATCTTAGTTCGACATCGAGTACATCATAAAGAAAACCATTAAAGGGTGAGCCGTGGCGGAGTTTCTAGCAAACCAACCTCTAGAATCAGATTATACGGAGAATCTGGAATTCCATGATGAACAACGAGCCATGGCGGAAGTGAAAAGATGGGTTATGTGCTTCGATGGGGTAGTAAATAGAAAAGGCACTTGAATCGGGGTACTTATAGCGACACCGGATGGTGAGATTATTCCTTTATCCAAGAGGCTGAACTTTACCGTAACCAATAATGGGGCAGAATATGAAGCATGCTTATTTGGAATGGAGGCTCTATTAACCTTAGGGGCAAATGATGTCTTAATTGTCGGTGACTCACTTCTAGTGATCAAGCAAGCTCAGGGTGAGTGGGAGCTGAAAGAGGAAGCCCTACGGCCTTACTTGGAGCTGCTACAGTCCAGAAAAGGCTTATTTGGCCAGTGTGAATTCAGACATGTCCCCAGGGATGAGAATAAGATAGTCGATGCATTAGCTACTTTGTCCTCCATGTGGGAGAATCCAGAGGAAACACAAGTAACTGGTTATAGCCACTTCCAGACATCCTTGCTTCGAAGTGCATGAGGTAATGGAGTTGACAGTTGAAGAAAAACCATGGTTCTTTGACATCTACCAACATGTTAAGGAAGGGAGGTATCCAGAAGAAGCCAGTGCTGCTGATAAATTGACACTAAGAAAGCTGGCTAGTCAATACAGAATCTTTGAGAATAAGTTGTACAAAAAGAACCGCACATGAGGTTCTTCTGAGATGCCTGACAGAGCAAGAATCAAAAGAAGTGATGCAGCAAGTACATACAGGATCCTGCGGGCCACACATGAATGGACTTGCCATGGCCAAGAAGATAATGAGACAAAGCTACTTCTGGATGACGATGGAAGCAGATTGTATAAGAAAAGTAAAGAGATGTCATGAATGTTAGATCTATGCAGATATTAGTCATATTCCTCCACTTGAACTTCAGAATCTAGCATCTCCTTGGCCGTTTTAAGCATGGGGGATAGATATGATTGGAAAAATTCATCCAGCTACATCTAATGGGCATAGATTCATAGTTGTAGCAGTTGATTATTTCTCCAAATGGGTTGAAGCAGAATCCTTCACTGATGTGACAACCAAGCAAATGGTAAAGTTCATCCAGAAGAACATCTTCACTCGGTATGGGATTCCTCACCACATAGTAACTGATAATGGAGTACAGTTTCAGGGGGCGACAGCCAGCTACTTGCAGAACATGGTATTGCACATCATAAGTCTTCTCCATACAGGCCTCAGGCTAATGGTGCAGTGGAAGAAGCTAACAAGGCAATAAAGAAGATCTTATCAAAGATGGTAACCACTTACAGAGACTGGGCCGATAAACTGCCTTATGCTCTTTCGGGTTACAGAACCAGTGTCAGAACGCTGACATGAGAAACTCCTTATGCCTTGGTATATGGAATGGAAGCAGTGTTGCCAGTGGAGATAGAACTCAAATCACTCAGAGTTGCCCTGGAAGCTTAATTACCGGAAACTGAATGGGTTCAAGCTAGGTATGAGCAGTTGGCTGCACTAGATGAAAGGTGACTAAAGGCATTGGATCACCTTCAGATGTACCAGCGCAGAATGGCCAGAGCCTATAATCAGAATGTGAAGTATTCCAAATGGCTGTTGAAAACAGGTGACTTGGTTCTAAAGCAGCTAAGGCCTTCAAATGTCAATGTCAGTGGCAAGTTCAGACCCAATGGGGAAGGGCCCTATGTGGTGAAGAAGGTGCTATCAAAAGGCGCTGTCAGCATTATGGACACGGATGGAAATGAGTTCACTAATCCTATCAACCAGGACAGGCTAAAGATTTATCATGTATAAAAAAAAATCTGCTAGGCTGAAAACTCGAAAAGAGCGGTCTAGGCAAAAGTTAGGACATGAGAGAAAATAATCAGTTGGAAAACCTGAAAAGGACGGCTGATGACGGGTTCTGGCTCAGTGTGGAATCTGTACCATTTAGGAACCAACTTGTTTCAAATGTACTCATTTTGACTTCATCAATAAAGTGAAGTGTTCGTTTAAATATATTTGCATGGTTATGACAAATGCACAAGCAAAGTTGTCTTGCATAAACATACATTTAAAGAAAGCACTTTGCATTCAACTGATAGAAATCATCACATTATTTAACAAGTGAAAATGTATTAAATACATGCAATTTGAAATCTTTTGTCGACCTCTAAGATCCAGTTCATCTTCCTAAAAGAGCAATAAAATGGTCATGCTGACATTTCAATCATCTTAAAAAAAAATGATCGCTGAGGTGAAAACCGAAAAGGCACCTCAGGTAAAAATTAGGGCAGCTCGTTGAGGTGAAAACTGAAAAGGCGCCTCAGGCAAAAATTAGCGCACTTACAAACTCATAATTTCCCCACAAAGCAGGAAAAGCAGAATGTCTCCAACATTCCCCACAGAAGTCATCACATCGACTCCCCATAGAGTCATTGTGCAATTCCCTAGCAGAATCTACATAAAGAACACCATAATTATTTCCCCAATCGAGTTGCCACACTCTTCCCCAGCTGAATCCCTGTAAGGAGCACTACGATTATCTCCCTAACAATATCACACATCCCTAACAGTCAACTCATTTCTTTGAAATTCATCAAGCAAAGCCCCGAAGAAAGCAAAATCACCAAGGGCACGACATATCTCTCTCTAGGGGAAGGCGAAAACGTCAAATAATGGAAAATGCATACATGTACATATGCATCATCATGCAGTCATATATTACATACATCGATCACTCATCCCCAACTAGTCTTCATTCTTGATCGAAGGGGCAAAAATTTTTGTTTAAAAATCTCTCGATCAAGGAATGAAGACTTGCTATCTTAGTGCAGGAATTCATCATTTCAGTTCCTCAGCAGATCCGCCTCGAGTAATGTAAACTCGGTATCGACCCAGATCGGCTTCATCATTTTAGTTCCTCAGCAGATCCACCTCGAGTAATGTAAACTCGGTATCGGCCCACATCGGCTTCATCATTTCAGTTCCTAAGCAGATTGGCCTCGAGTAATGTAAACTCGCTATCGGCCCAGATCAGCTTCATCATCCATTTCTCCAGCAGATCCACCTCGAGTAATGTAAACTCGGTATCAGCCCAGATCAACTTCATCTATTTCCCCAGCAAAGCTCGTCTTGGGTAACCTAAACCCGGTATCAGCCAATCTCTTCATCAATTTTGCCTCGGGTAACCTGGACCTGATATCGGCTTATTTCACTCTTCCTTTGCCTCGAGTAACCTAGACCCGGTATAAACCAAATCGCAATCCATCTTCCTTTGCCTTGGGTAACCTAGACCCGGTATCGGCCAATCCACAATCCATCTTCCTTTGCCTCGGGTAACCTAGACCCGCTATCGGCCAATCCGCAATCCATCTTCCTTTGCCTTGGGTAACCTAGACTCGGTATCGGCCAATCTGCAATCCATCTTCCTTTGCCTCAGGTAACCTAGACCAGGTATCGGCTAAACCGCAATCCATCTTCCTTTGCCTCTGGTAACCTAAACCCGGTATCGGCTTATTTCCTCCCCAATATCGCCTCGGGTAACCTAGACCCGGTATCGGGTTATCTCATCAGAAGGTTCATTCCAGTGTTCGCAGCGCTTTGATTCGGGCTCTCAAATTCATCATCTCAGGTGTTGTAAACATGGAGCTAGGTGTCGAATTTGATCACGCGAGGGGCAGTTGTAAGTGCCAAAATTTTCTATAAAAAAACGAGTATAATCGTACAACTGTCCTTACAGTCGTACGACTGTAATATCAGAAAAGTTACAGGAGCCCATACCTCTGCAGCGGAAAACTGGAGGAGAGAGGGTGGCACAATTAATGCACCGGGATGGACAGCAAGCAAGCCAGGAAGCAGAGATAAAAGGAAGAAAAAGAGAGGAGAGAGGCCATTCTTGAATTCTGGTGGAAAGAATTCAGAGAGAGAAAGGAGAAAAGAGAAAAGGAAAAGAAAGAAAAGAAAAAAAAACCCCCTCAAGAAAAGGAAAAGAAAGAAAAGAAAAAAAAACCCTCAAGTTCTTTCCTCTTCTAGTTTCTTTTGATTCTCAGAATTAGGACTAAAACTTGCTAGAAATCTTTAGGTTAATCAATTAACTTCACAATCAAATCAAAATTCTGGACTTAAATCATCAGAATCCCTAACATTTTGGATTTTTGGGACTAAAGCTTCCACTTTCAATTTCAAAGGAAAAGTACGAATTTGTTTGGATTGGAGCGACGCCAGGGGTCAAATCGACTTGGATTAGCTTCTAAAAAGGTACACACTCCTTTTCCTTTCACTTTTTCTTGCTTTCTGGGTGTTTGAAGTGATTTTTTGTGCATTTCTGCTATGTTTTCGCACTTCTGTTTCTGGAAATTAAGAACAGTTACACGACTGTTCTTGGATTTCTTGAACAGTGGTACGACTGTATATACAGTCGTATGAGTGTTCTTAATTTCCAGGTTGTTTTTCTTCAATTTTGATTCAAAATAAAATTTTGGTGAAGTTTTGATCCTGAGCCGTTTACAGTCGCACGACTGTAGTTACAGTCGCACGACTGTAACCCTCGTTCCAGAATCAAAATTTCAGCTTTTATCCCCAAAAATTTATAAAAACCCATAAAAATTCAGAAAAATCCTAAAATCATCAAAATGAATTTTGTTGTGTGCATCACGACCATATATTCAATTTTCAGTAAAATTGCATTTAGAACAATTCAACGACGAAGACCCGATTCTTCCGAAAACCGACCCATCTTAAATATAAAAAATGCATGTAAACCGGTAAAATTGTTTTCAAAATGATTTTCCCATAAAACCAAAAAATACAGGGACGTTTCAAAACATTTTCCAGGTCTAACCGGGCCGGCTAACCGAGCCAACCAAGTTATCCCCTATATGCATGCCCCCAAATCCTAATTTCCCAATTCTGTCTATTTGAGTCCAACTTGTGGTGTGCCGTATAAATTGTGCTAACCTTTGTTTTGCAGCTTTTATTTATATTTATTTTGATTTTATTTGTATTTTAATAGAATTAACCGTGTATTTAGGCGATTGTAATTATTTCTAGATTCTCGTGTATTCTAGGCGATTATATAAGTGAGACGAGAGTTTTTATTTTTCTATTCGATTTTGTTGTAAGCCGATTAATATTTATTTATTTTCTTCATTTTTGTATTTTGTATTTGTATGCGCGCTGTATGCCTTTTATATTCAATAAAATTGACTTTAGAATTTAAAATACCATTTCAAGAACATTGGCAATATTTATTTTAATTAGACACGAAATAAGGGACTTGTCTGGACCCAAATCTCAGGATAGTGTAGCTGCCGTTCGTCCGGTTCAGCTATATTATAAATTTCCCGGTTGAGCTGAGCCGGGTGGCGATTCTACAATATTCATCGAGACTTAGGTCTCGGTTCTTTTAAGAAATAATTCCATTTATTTTCCAAAATTGATTTTCTATTTATAAAAACCCCCACGCGAGGGAGGGTCCCGCCCGAGATCGTGATGACCCTTCCGAAAGGGAGTCTCGTGTTTTGTCGAAAACGCATCGTCCGCTCATAGTGGCGACTCCGCTGGGGATTTCTTCAAAAAGTTTTCTTAAAAACTTAAAAGAATTTGACAAGCCCTGAAAAGTGTCTAATTAAAATGAGGCAGATGATTCTCTTTTGGTATTTTATTTGCATTTTTAGTTAGCCATTTCTTGTATTAGATTAGGCATCATTTTATAGCCCGGTGGATTGTTGAAGTGTCGCCTAAGTTCCTCTTGGTCTTGGGGGCATGAATACGAAACACCACTCATAGTCTCGTATGAACCCCTTCGCTAGAACCCTTGAGTGGGGAGAAGTGAGGAGTATATCTTGCTATGGGAGCCTTGATGTTATCCCGACTTTGACCGAACCCATATAGGCAGCCCTAGTTGGATTCCCTTAGGATACCAAAATAATTGTGCGAATAATAATAAAATCACGCCTTCATCAACCCAGGATGGTGATCGAAGTGAACCCCGCCTAGGACTCGGTTATAAATTTTTGAGACCGACCACGTTGGAGGAATAAGGTGGGAAGAATTCGTTTTACTTGCTATGTGTTCTTCGCCGTCTCGGGGACACATCGCCGTTGCTACCTACGTGTGCATAACATACCATAATCACCATTTTCCATACATGTGACATGCCATACATAAAACATTTTCGCGTGATACTAACCCACACTTTTATGCAGCCATTTGCTTTTTACTTCGTGTGTAAAACATTAATTCATTCGTTTGTCATTCATACTAACCCTTTCTTTTTCAGCCATAACATTAAATTTGTGTGATTAGCATTTTTTCCACATAAGCATACATAACATCATTATGTGTGTCATGCATCCTAACCCACGTTTTCGTACAGCCATTTGCATATTGTGTGACATGTTCATTCACCACATTTCACTTAAATTAAATTAAGGGGGATTTCAAGGACACCTATCATAATCATCCCATTTCATAACATATCGGGTATCCAAAATTACCCGTGTTTTACCGGTGCACCGGATTGCATTCGGCCATTCCACCAAAATCATTCATTCAACAAAAGCCACGACGATCTTAGGCTCATTTTCATGTAACAATCTACACGACACATTTCATAACATCACATCCATTTATCATAAACATCTAACACAATGGTCCACATCCGACCATTTCATGAAATTAATTCACCATTCAAAGGTACTCCCCGAGTGCCCAATTAGTATACATATAGGTCCATAACATCATCAAATCACGAAAAGGTGTTCCCTGAATGCTGAATCTCTATCCGTGTCCTTGTTACATGTGACTTTCTCATAACATCATTTCATATCACACGCTCAAAAGCGTCAAAACTTTGCCTGTGGGCCCGGCCCAAGCGACCATTTCATATCATCCTATAGACCTATAAAGCATCGAATTCTGTCTGTGTGTCGTTACACACGCGACCATTTCACGAATTCATTAGGTGCCCCAAAGGCATCGAAGCTCTGTCCGTGTGATGGCCCACACCTGATATTTTTGCATAAGCATTGGGTGTTCTAGGAATTCCCCAAGAAGAAGAAAAATAATAAAAAGGAACCACTCATACCATCATTTCATACGTAATCCCACTCCATGCATTTCAAGCATACTCAATGCCTTAATTTTCACGACACATCACGTCATTCATTCACAACCCTAATACCTCCTGTCTACTACCAAGCAGAATCCACTGGAGCGACCTTGGACAAGATCCCAAGCTTCAAGGGCAGCTAGGAGACAGAGGGTAGTTGAGAGTGACAGTGATTCTGAGCCTGGGGAAGGATTGAATATGGTAGATCAGACACCGAGCATGGCTGATGTTTTGAAGGATTTCTTCAGATCCCAAAACTTCAGCGACATGTTGAAGGAAGAGATGCTGGCAGTTGTAAGGGAAGCAGGTGAGGCCAGTGGTAGTGGAGCCGGGAAAGAGAAAGAGGTTGAGTCATCCCAACATGGTGGTGACGCCTCGGCTACCCTTGAGAAGCTACAGGAAATAGAAGCAGCTATGGAACAGAGGATGAAAGCAAAATGTTTTGAGCTAGATGAAGTTATGGCCCAATTGAAGAAGGGGGTCAGTATCAGCACTGAATCGAAGAAGGGTGTAAATGTTGATGCCATGATCAGTAAGGGCATCAAGACATTCCCTATCGGCTTCCAAGTGTCCAAAATCCCTACTTACAAAGGAACGGGCTCACCGGAGGCCTATGTGAACCTGTATGCCTGAGTTATAATGACGGCGGACACCACAAAGCAGCAACTGATCAATTTATTGCCCACCACACTGGAGGGAGGTGCTTTAGGATGGCATAACTCACTGTCAGAGGAGGAAAAATCTAATTAGGAAGTTTTGTCTACGGCCTTCATTAAATACTACAGCTTCAACACCAAAATCCAGGTGAAGCTGTATGATTTGGAGAGGGTGAAGCACAAATTCAACGAGACCTTTGATGAATACTATCAAAGACGGATGAACAAGATGATCCTCCTAAAGAACCACCCTGACGAAGACGAGCTCATACAGAAGCTCATTGACGGCAGCAAAGACATTTTTAAGAACAACATGAAATTTCATCCCTTCCACGAGCTCAGTGATGTTTATAGCATGGCAATGAAAATAAAGAGGGATGAGGAAGAGAAGCCAGTTGGTCACAAGGGAGGAAGAAGCACAGGGTACACCTCGGGATATAGATCAACCGCAGCGGCTGGGTCTGGCAGTGGTTCTAGTTCAGGTTCCGGTACCAAATAGGGCCAATCTTCAGAGGTGAAGTAGGTTGAAGTGGTTACTATAAATCAGCAGCAAGGCAACTAGAATAGGGGTCCTAGAGGACAAGGCATATCGCCTTGGACTCTTCCTTTAGGAAAGATATTCGCCAAGTGTAGGAATGGTGGCCTGCTACAGTCTTTAAGGCCATTTGAGAAGCCATCTGAAGCTGACAAAGATAACTTCTGCACTTATCATGTAGCGACAGGCCATCAAACCAACAACTACTATAAGCTGAGGGATGTTATCCAGAAGCTCATTGATGAGGGAAAGCTGTAGGAGCCAGCCAAACCTAGCACTAAAACCAACCCACTGCCGGCATTCAAAAAGCCGGTTAACATGGACCAGTCAGGGTTGTCGGCTAATTTTATATTCGCCCAAGTTCTTCAAGCAAACCCTACAATTCAGGCAATGGTGGTCGGGGAACCCGAAGTGAAACCCGAATGTGAGAAAAACGGGGAATGTAAAGAGATCAAGCCCATAAGTTTGAATGATCTCGACTCCGAGGATGAGTACAAAGAATTTGACAGAGGAGAGGCAGTTAAAATCCCAACTGTAGAAAAGATGAAGATTCAAGAAGTGCAGCATGTGACCCGATGCGGTAGGGTTTATCAACCGGCAGATCAGACGAAAGATAAAGCATCAACGAATGGGTCGGGCAGTACTTCGGTGCCAGAAGGAGTTAAGAAAGAAGACCTAGTCATTTCCCAACTAAAGAAAACTCCTGCCCAAGCTAGCTTGTGGCACTTGCTTCTGACCTCCAAGGAGCACAGGGCTGCTCTAATAAAGAAATTATCAGAGATTGAAGTCTCCCCAATAGCTTCACTAGAGTCTATGTGCTGTTTGTTAGACAAAGCTCATGTTAGAAGTCCTGACATTGTCTTCTTCGAGAAAGGCCTGCTTGCTGAAGGGAAGGCCCACAACAAGGCTCTTTATGTCAGGGCCTATGTGATGGATAAGTTAATGCCTTATGTCATGGTGGATGATGGGTCAGCACTAAATATTTGTCCACTAAAGATGTTGCCATTTCTGGGGCTGAATGAGGAAGTGTTAAAGAGATCCTCAACAGTCATTCGAGCATATGATGACTTCAAAAGAATGGTGATAGGGACATTTGAGGCGGAAGTAGAGGTTGGGCCAGTTAGGTCCATAGTTGCTTTTACAATGATTGATATTCCAGTCATATTTTCCCTGTTGCTTTGGGAGGTGTCCCTTCCACATTGCATCAAAAGATCAAGTTCTCTATGAACGGCAGGATTGTGACTGTTGAGGCGGATGCCCAGTCGATGGTAGCTGCAGTAAATGAAGAAGTGGTTCCCTTTGGTGGATTTCAAGTCGCTGTAATCAAAGAGGAAGAGACCACGGATGCCCCTATGGTCCTTTATGAGAATTATATGCCAGAGTGGCTATCCCAGTATCTGTATAAGTAGAACTTTGTCCTAGGAATGGGACTCGGAATCAATTTGCAGGGGGTTCCGGAATTTAAAATTGACTCAGGAAAGTCAAAGCAGTGTGGCCTTGGCTACGTAGAAGGGGCATCTGAGTGGAAGAACTTGAAAAAGGGCAAGAATGGAAAGGTTATGATGAAGCCATTTCTAAAGGAGGGGGAAGACCTTTACAAGGGTCAGGCTGAACCGGTATTGGTTGGAAATGTTGAGTATTCTGGGTTCGAGATCTTTGCTAATGTCGTGGATTTAGACAAAATCCAGGAAGAGCCAGTAGCCCCTGTAATGGTGGGCAACTGCTGAATTTGAGATGTTGCAAGGAGAGTCATCTGAGGTGGTAGTAGAAGCCGTAGAGGTGACCAAGGAAGAGGATGCAAAGAAGACCTGTGCTGAAGCTATGGAAGTGATCTCGGGAGATTTGACTGCTGCATTAAGCAAAGTTTTTAGGAAATCCAAGGAGGGACTCGGCGAAGAATTAATGGCCAAAGTGAATTTAGACTCTGTGGTCGCTGAAATTGCCAAGATTATGGAAAAAGCTAAGGTGCAAGTGACTAGAAAAGAAGTAGTGAAAGTTGTAGCCCCGGATGATGCTATGAAAGGGGAGATGGAAGCTGATGAAGAACAAGGCCTTCCTCCTGTGGAGGATGAAAATGATTTTGTTCTATCTATTTCTTCCATTTTAAATGTAACTGATGTACTTTATGATAAGTTCAATGCAATGAAATCCTAGTTTGCTTACTTGTGTGATGTTTATCCTGATAATTCTGTGCATACATGTAAATCACCATCAAGCATATTTAGCATACATGACACTGCATTGCATGCAATCAAGATAAGTATAGATGGAAACCCTAAAATGGTTCTCATTTCACACGAGCTAAAATCCGAGGAAGAGAAAGAATTAATAAAAATACTCCAAAAACATGTCAAAGCTTTCGCCTGGTCGTATGAAGACATGTCGGGTGTGGACATAGAAATCGCAGTACACAAAATCCCGATAGACCCCAAGTTTAGATCGGTAAAGCAAAAGTTGAGAAGACTAAGGCCGGAATGGGCTACGCCAGTGAAAGAAGAAGTGGCTGTTGGAAATGCCCTAGTCCCGAGGCATTGGTCCTTGCATTTGTATCTTACATTAATTGGATTTATGTATTATACTTATTTGTGTTATTAATAAAGGCATTAATTCATTTATTATATTTATCTTATGCAATATATTAAATGAAGTATCCAAAGGACATATCCATATCCATGATGACCAGTGTCATGCACTTGGCAGTAAGACCATAGATAGGGTAAAGGATATGACCATGAATAGATCCATAGTCTGTTCCAGTCATGGGAATGAATGGAACAAGAGACTATTATTAACCTGGTTGTATGGCGGTGTCTTACCGGTCATTGGACATGGTATGTCAACCAAGTTAATGGGTACATGCATAAAGGGCATGGTACTGGATAGATCCACTAAACGAGAAATCCACATGGTATAGTATCACAAGTGATTCTCGTGTAGTACTTGTATGGATCCTTTGACCTGACCATATGATGGTGGTACATGTGAGGTCGCATACTTAGGGGTACGCCTAAAGGGCCTGTAATAGGGTGCCAAGTATGGGTACTTTTGGGTATGTCACTTAGCATGGTAATGCTATGGATATGCAGAAGGGATTTGTCACTCAGTAGTCCACTGGGAAGATATCACCGGCCTCTTGATGAATGTAACTGATAAGAGTGTGGCCACACCCAAACAAGTGGGAACTTGTTTGTGAGCTTCAGTGCATTCGGGATCAAGTTAATGTCCGACACAAAAAAGGGTGATCAATCCATGCCTGTGTTAGACACCGATATCAATGACGTGGGATGTACAAGTTTAAACTACAGGGTTATGATAACAGTTGGACTGCCATCTCCATCTTAATTGGGGGCTGCAGTGGCTTGCTAGAGCCCAACTGCAGTCTGTGGGCTAAAGGCCCGTTGCCAACATAAAGATAGGCCCACGGGATCTTACACATAGAACGACTAAACACAGACTTAAGGAATCACATGTATACTTGGAGTATACACTATGGAGAGAGAGGTATATATATATTAATGATATTATAAAGATCAATTGGGTTGATCCTAATAATAAAATTAATATATTCAATTGGCTCTTCATAATTAATTGGATTAATTATGAGATTATTTCCTAGGTGGAAATATTCAAATGTATAGGTTTACATATGATTTGTTTTGTGAAGGTTTAATTTTAATTTGATGGATTAAATTAATTGGTCAAACTAATTTTAATTTAAATGTAAATAATATATTACTTGGTGTAATATATTAAATACATATGTATATTAAAATTGGGCTTGAAATTAATTTAAACCAGAATAATTAAAATTAGATTGGGCCTAAATTAAAAGATGGAAGCCCACACAGAATGAAAGGAGCCAAGCTCGGCCTAAATTCCCCTAGGGGAATTCGGCCACCCTAGGTATAAAAACCTAGGGTTAAAAATTTCATCTACTACTACACATTGAGCCACCTTTGCTGAAATTTCACAGCCCCTTCTCTCACCATTGCTCGTTTTTCCTACGCTAGCACGGGTTGTGTTTGTTAGGCGTTCATGTATGAGAACGAGGAGGGAATCTAATTTGATTTCTTCAGTCTTCATCCATCTCTTGAAAGAGCTGTTTCGGGTAAGAATTTAATCTCTTTCTATTTCAATTTTAAGTTTTACAATTTCCACTTCAATTGCTCCTGGGACTGGAATTGAGGAAATCATCGCTTTCTTCTGCTTTTATCGGGTGATTTCGGGTGAAAAATCCCAACGGTGGTATCAGAGCGGGCTTTTGATACGTGGAAATTGTTAAAATTGGTTGAATCCCATGTTTTAAAATTGGAGATTTTTTATTGGGGTTCTTGGTTTGGGTTTAAGATTTTTCCCATTTGTTTTGTACAATTGAAATTAAATTTGTATATAGGTTTATGTTAATTTAATTTAATTGTATGATTTTGGAATTCTTGGTGAATTTCATGTTGTTGATGGATGCTATATTTTGTTTGTTCTTTTTTTATTATTATTTCTGGTTTTAATAATAAAAAAAAAACTGGCTCCCGGGGTGCGGGGCTGCCGGCGGCGGGAGCGGCAGTGGCAGCTGGTTCCAACAGCTATCGCTGGGCGGCAGCTGCTGCTGGGTAGTGGCTGCCGCGCTGCTGCTACTAGGGCAACTCTGTTGCCCTAGCTGCAGAGGGCCGAGCCCAGTGTTTTGGATTTGGCGGGTCTTGGGTCCGGGGCCCAGTTTTGAAATTTTAATTGGTTTTAAATTTTGTGTGTTTAAATTTATGCAATTTAAATGCGTGTGGTTTCTTGAATGAAATTTTATTTTATTCATGTAATATTAATTTGGGAAATTAATATGGTTAATTGAAATCGGTTCGGGTAATTTTGTCACAATTACTTGGACGGCTGAATTGGACCCATGGTTTCCCAATTCCAGTGGGAGCAGTTGGACTGCCTAGGCTGGAGGCCCAAAGCCCGTTAAGGGTTAGAACCATGGTGGGCCAAAATTGGTGATTTCTATATAATGGCTTGGACATAATTGAAATGGGCTTAATCATTTTTCTTTTTCTTTTTAATGTAATTTTATTTTATTCAAATATTATGAAATTTGTAAAAGAAGAAGCCCATGGAGTGGTGAGCCCAAGTGGAGGTGCAAGCCCAAGTGGAGGTGCAAGCCTTGAAGGAAAAGATGGAGGCCCACCTGATATTTATTTCTAGTATAGACTTACTAGAATAATATTAGGATCTAACATAGGCCCATAGCAATCCATTTTTACTTTTATTCAATTATACTTTATGTTTATTTGCATGTATGAATGTATGATCCAATAGCAATTTCACCCGCCTTATATATGTAAGTCGTTATAAATTGAATCTAATAACCAAATGGAATTACTAAGTCGCTTAAAAGTGCTTCCCTCATTCAAAACCAACTCGAAGTGGGAATAGGCCAGTTGTAGACCATGCCCTCGCAGGATACACTGGAGTATTGTCACTTTGTATTGGGTTAGAGTATGGGATACTCTAACACTTGAATGGAGGTTTTGACTTAGCGTGGGTAGTAGGATTCTCCTGGCCCTAAGCATAGATGGGTAAGTGCTAACAAGCCCATCAAATCAAGAGTCCCTAGGTTGGGATTGGACGACGTTCCTACGTAAATAATTAAGGTATAGTTGTACCAAACCCTCGTTTGGCTATATCTTGATGAAATATGGATCTCGGCCCATGAGCCCAACAACTTGGTTTAAATTAATAACATGATTCATTATTAATTTCATATGGGAATAATAAATTAAAGTCCTTTATTAACACTCTAAATGTTTTTCTGTGTAGAAACTCTTAAATGGCAAACAACAATACCTTATCACTGCGATCTATTCTTGAAAAGGACAAGCTTTCCAGTCTTAACTTTTTGGACTGGTCTAGGAACTTAAGAATTGTTCTAAGACAAGAGTCAAAAGAGTATGTACTAGAAAGGCTTGTGCCGGCTGCGCCTCAAGGACGTAATCCACCGGCTGCCCAGCTGGAGGAATACAAGGTGCATGTCAAGGATAATAGGGATGTGACATGCCTTATGTTGGCCTGTATGGTCCCCGAACTGCAAAAACAGTTTATGGACCATCAAGCCTATGCTATGATAACAACTCTAAATGAGATGTTTCAGGAGCAAGCTCGTCAGGAGAGGTACCTGACCAATAAGGCATTCCACTCTTGTAAGATGGGGACCGGGATATCTGTGAGCGCACACGTGCTCAAGATGAAGGGCTATTTAGACACTTTGGCCCATCTCGGATCACCTATCTCTCAGGAGTTGGCGGTGGACACAATCCTTGCATCCTTACTGGATTCTTATGATCATTTCATCCTGAACTACAATATGCAAGGGATGAACCGTACTGTCAGTGAGCTATATGGGATGCTTAAGCTCACCGAGCAGTCGATCAAGAAGACTCCGCTGGTGCTGTTGGTCAATAAGGGGAACCCTCCTCTTGCAAAGGGCAAGGCCAAGGAGAAGGCCAAAGCCAAGGCCAAGAAGGCCAAGGCTAAGAAGGCCAAGGCCCAGCCTAAGGCTCAGCAGAAGGCAGGTCCTGAGGATGTCTGTTTCGGGTGCTGACAGATGGGCCATTGGAAGAGATCGTGTCCCAGGCTGATGGGAGAGCAAAGAAGGGGCCAAGGTGCATCCTCTTCAGGTATTTGTGTTATAGACATTAACCTTACTATTTCAACATCCTGGGTATTGGATACTGGATGTGGTTCTCACATTTGTTGCAATGTGTAGGGACTTAAGAACAGAAGGTCATTGGGGTCGGGAGAGGTGGACTTGCGGGTCGAAAATGGAGCAAGGGTTGCTGCCATAGAGATCGGCGAATATCATCTTGTGATGCCCAACGGATTGGTTTTAATTTTGGAACATTGTTATTTTGTACCTGCTATGTGCAGGAATATTATTTCTGTATCAATGTTGGATATTTCTGGATTTAATTTCACTATTTCTAATGGTAGAATTTCAATATCTAGAGAGGGATTATTTTATGGAGATGCTCTATTAAATAATGGCCTATATATCCTGGACTTAAATAAAACCAATCATGTCTATAACATAAACACTAAAAGGGTTAAGCCTAACGAACTTAATCCTGTCTACCTATGGCATTGTCATCTCGGCCACGTAAACGAGAAGCGCTTGCTAGACTTCACAAAGCTGGAGTCCTAGGGTCATTTGACTTGGAGTCAATTGATACATGCAAATCAGGTTTACGAGGCAAGATGACGTAGGTGCCTTTTAGCAAGAAGGCTGAAAGGGCCACTGGCTTATTGGACCTAATACATTCAAATGTATGTGGACCTATGAGCGCAGCGACCAGAGGTGGGCATCTATACTTCGTCATGTTCACGGACGATTTCAGCAGATATGGCTATGTCTATATGATGAAACACAAGTCCGAGGCCCTTGATAGGTTCAAGGAATTTAGGAACGAGGTACAGATTCAGCTAGGCAGGAATATCAAAACCCTTCGATCGGACCGAGGCGGTGAGTATATGAGCCTAGAGTTTGACTCATACTTGAGAGAGCATGGAATAGTTCCACGGCTCATTCCTCCCGGAACAGCATAATGGAATGGGGTGTCCGAATGGAGGAATAGGACCCTGTTGGACATAGTCTGCTCAATGATGAGTCAAGCCTCTCTCCCAATTAGTTTCTGGGGACAAGCCCTCGAGACAACAGCTCTTATCTTAAATAATACTCCGACTAAGGCAGTGGAAAAGACATCATATCAGATATGGACGGGCAAGCAGCCTAATGTGTCTTTCCTAAGGATTTGTGGATGCGAAGCACATGTCAAGAGATTGACTAGTGGCAAGCTGGAGCCCAAAACCGATAAATGCCTGTTTGTGGGCTACCCTAGGGACACCAAAGGGTATTACTTCTACAACCCCACCGAGAACAAGGTGTTCGTGGCAAGGAAGGGGGTCTTTCTAGAAAGGGAGTTCCTTTGCAAGAAAGATAGTGGAAGTAATGTTGAACTTAGGGAAGTTCAAGGTCTACAAGCTCCTAACGAGGATAACTCAGAGGCCCAGGTGGAGCTTCCACAAGTGAAAGCACCGACCCAGGCCACATAAGGACCTAGAAGGTCTGGTAGGGATCGTCAGAACTAGAGAGGTATGGTTTCCTCGTCACCGATGATCAGACTCTTCTCATCTGGGATGAGGAAGAACCCAAAACCTACCAGGAGGCTATGGCTAGTCCACAGTCTGTGAATTAGCGTAAAGCCATAGAGGCAGAAATGCAATCTATGTACGATAACCAAGTTTGGAACTTGGTTGATCCACCTCCGGGTGCTAAGGTAATAGGTTGCAAGTGGTGCTACAAGCTAAAAGCTGATAATACCTTTAAGGGGCATCTGGTTGTAAAAGGTTTCAAATAAGTCCATGGAATAGACTATGATGAAACTTTCTCACCAGTAGCCATGCTCAAATCCATCAGGATACTATTGGCCATAGCCGCATAGTATGACTATGAGGTATGGCAGATGGATGTCAAAACCGCTTTCCTTAATGGAAAGCTACTCGAGGATGTGTACATGACACAGCCTAAGGGTTTTGTCGATCCAAAGTATCCAGGAAGGGTATGCAAACTTCAAAGGTCCGTTTATGGATTGAAGCAAGCATCCCAAAGTTGGAATCTAAGATTCAATGAGGCCATAAAGGAATATGGCTTCATACAGAATCAAGATAAGCCTTGTGTGTATAAGAGGACTAGTGGGAGCATTGTCACATTCTTGGTACTTTACGTAGACGACATCCTACTCATTGGAAGCGACATACCTACAGTGCAAAGGGTAAAGCAGTGGCTGAGTAAGTGTTTCGCAATGAAGGACTTAGGCGAAGCTGAGATGATCCTAGGGATCAGGATCTACAGGGATAGATCAAATCAGCTTCTAGGCCTAAGTCAGTCCTCGTACATAGACAAAGTTCTGAAAAGGTTCAGCATCGACCGGGCCAAGAAAGGTTTCTTGCCAATGGGCCATGGACTGAAACTTAGTAAGAAACACTATCCTAAAATAAGGGAGGATAGGGAGAACATGAAGTTGGTTCCATATGCTTCGGCTATAGGATCAATCATGTACTTCATTTTATTTACGTGACCTGATGTCGCCTTGGCACTAAGTATGATGAGCCGGTACCAGCAGGATCTCAGGGAGGACCACTGGAAGCTGTCAAGGCGATCCTCAAGTACCTTAACCGGACTAAGGATAGCTTCTTAGTGCATGGTGGTCAAGAAGTGCTGTCAGTTACTGGGTACACTGATGCGAGCTTCCAGACCGACCAGGATGAGTACCAGTCGCAGTCTGGGTATGTATTTTTGCTGAATGGTGGTGCTGTAAGCTGGAGGACCTCAAAGAAGCCAACCATAGCAAACTTTACAACAGAAGCTGAGTACATCACTGCGTGTGACGCAGCTAAGAAAGCTGTGTGGATGAAGAAGTTTATCACTGAGTTGGGAGTAGTGCCAACTATCCAAGACCAAGTTGATATCTTCTGTGACAACAATGGGGCCGTTGCACAAGCTAAGTAACCCCGGTCACATAAGAACACAAAGCACGTGCTCAAAAAGTTTCACCTCATACAAGAAATAGCAGAGAGAGGTGACCTTGCATTGCACATAGTGGACACCGAGGATAATGTCGTAGATCCTCTGACCAAGGCGCTGGCCCAGCCCAAGCACGAGGGTCATACTAGATCTATAGGGATTAGGCCCATGCCTAGTTAGAACTAGTGCAAGTGGGAGATTGTTGGAAATGCCCTAGTCCCGAGGCAATGGTCCTTGCATTTGTATCATACATTAATTGGATTTATGTATTATACTTAGTTGCATTATTAATAAAGGCATTAATTCATTTATTATATTTATCTTCTCCAATATATTAAATGAAGTATCCAATGGACATATCCATATCCATGATGACCAGTGTCATGCACTTGGCAGTAAGACCATGGATAGGGTGAAGGATATAACCATGAATAGATCCGTAGTCTGTTCCAGTCATGGGAATGAATGGAACAAGAGACTATCATTAACCTAGTTGTATGGTGGTGTCTTACCAGTCATTGGACATGGTATGTCAACCAAGTTAATGGGTACATGCATAAGGGGCATGGTACTGGATAGATCCACTAAACTAGAAATCCACATGGTATGGTATCACAAGTGATTCTCGTGTAGTACTTGTATGGATCCTTTGACTTGACCATATGATGGTGTTACATGTGAGGTCACATACTTAGGGGTACGCCTAAAGGGACTGCAATAGGGTGCCAAGTATGGGTACTTTAGGGTATGTCACTTAGCATGGTAATGCTAGGGATATGCAGAAGGGATTTGTCACTCAGTAGTCCACTTGGAAGATATCACCGGCCTCTTGATGAATGTAACTGATAAGAGTGTGGCCACACCCAAACAAGTGGGAACTTGTTTGTGAGCTTCAGTGCATTCGGGATCAGGATCAAGTTAATCTCCGACACAAAAGAGGGTGATCAATCCATGCCTCTGTGTTAGACACCGATATCAAAGACATAGGATGTACAAGTTTAAACTACAGGGTTATGATAACAGTTGGATTGCCATCTCCATCTTAATTGGGGGCTGCAATGGCTAGCTAGAGCTCAACTGCAGTCTGCGGGCCTTTGGCCTGCTGCCAACATAAAGATAGGCCCACGGGATCGTACACATAGAACGACTGAACACACACTTAAGGAATCACATGTATACTTGGAGTATACACTATGGAGAGAGGGGTATATATATATTAATCATATTGTAAAGATCAATTGGATTGATCCTAATAATAAAATTAATATATTCAATTGGCTCTTCATAATTAATTGGATTAATTATGAGATTATTTCCTAGGTAGAAATATTCATATGTATAGGTTTACATATGATTTTGTTTTGTGAAAGTTTAATTTTAATTTGATGGATTAAATTAATTGGTCAAACTAATTTTAATTTAAATGTAAATGATATATTACTTGGTGTACTATATTAAATACATGGGTATATTAAAATTGGGCTTGAAATTAATTTAAACCAGAATAATTAAATTAGATTGGGCCTAAATTAAAAGATGGAAGCCCGCACAGAATGAATGGAGCCAAGGTGGGCCTAAAAACCTAGGGTTAAAAATTCCGGCTACTACTACACGTTGAGCCACCGTTGCCGAAATTTCACAGCCCTTCTCTCACCATTGCTTGTTTTTCCTGCGCTAGCACGAGTTGTGTTTGTTAGGCGTTCGTATATGAGAACGAGGAGGGAATCTAATTTGATTTCTGTAGTCTTCATCCATCTCTTGAAAGAGATATTTCGGGTAAGAATTTAATCTCTTTCTATTTCAATTTTAAGTTTTACAATTTCCACTTCAATTGCTCCTAGCACTGGATTTGAGGAAATCATCACGTTCTTCCGCTTTTATCGGGTGATTTCCAGTGAAAAGTCCCAACAGTGGCCAAACAGATAGACGCCAGATTTCTCGAAGTGGTGGAGTATACAGAATGGCTAGCCAACATTGTCCCCGTGCCTAAAAATGATGGAAGGGTCAGGGTATGCGTCGACTACAGGGACCCGAATAAAGCATGCCCAAAAGATAACTTTCCATTGCCCCATATTGACGCCCTAGTTGATAGCGCAGCAAAAGCGGCAATGTACTCCTTCATGGATGGTTTTTCAGGGTATAACTAGATTTTGATGGATGTGATCGACAAGGTCAAAACATTGTTCACCACAGAGTGGGGTACTTTCTGCTACAGAATGATGCCCTTCGGGTTAAAGAATGCCGGCGCCATTTACCAGAGGGCTGTCACAACTCTGTTGCACGATATGATCCATAAAGAAGTCAAAGTGTATGTCAATGATATGCTTGTTAAATCAACAACCCGGGAGGAACATCCTGTTATCCTGATAGATTTCTAACACGTATTGGAGAGTACAACTTGTGACTTAACCCCAAGAAGTGTATATTTGGGGTCACATCAGGGAAGCTGTTGGGCCATGTAGTCAGCCAGAGGGGGATAGAAATGGACCCAGATAAAATCAAGGCCATACAAGATATGCTAGCTCCAAAGACAGAAAAGGAAGTTAGATCATTCCTGGGTTCCTTACAATACGTCAGTCGCTTCATTGCACGGGTGACTTCCACCAATCTTCAAGCTATTAAAGAAAGATCAGCTGATTGTGTGGGATGACAGGTGTCAACTGGCATTCAAGAAGATCAAGGCTTACCTAGTGAAGCCACTAGTATTGAGTCCTCCAATTCCAGGAAAGCCTCTAATTTTGTATTTGACAGTTGAAGAATCCTCTATAGGGGCAATGCTTGCACAAGAACAAGATGGCAAGAAGGAATATCCTATCTACTACCTTAGCAAGAAATTGTTGGACTATGAAACCAAGTACACACTGGTGGAGAAGACATGTGTGGCGATGATTTGGTTGACCAAGAAGATGCGCCATTATTTCCAATCCTACAAGATACAAGTCGTGGCTAAGGTGGATCCAATGAAGTATCTCTATGAAGCACCTGTATTGGTTGGGAAGCTATCAAGGTGGTTATTACTCGTATCTGAGTTCGACATCGAGTACATCATGAAGAAAACCATTAAAGGGTGAGTCGTGGCGGAGTTTCTAGCAAACCAACCTCTAGAATCAGATTATATGGAGAATCTAGGATTCCCTGATGAACAACAAGCCATGGTGGAAGTGAAAAGATGGGTTATGTGCTTCGATGGGGCAGTAAATAGAAAAGGCACTGGAATCGAGGTACTTATAGCGACACCGGATGGTGAGATTATTCCTTTATCCAAGAGGCTGATATTTCCCATAACTAATAATGGGGCAGAATATGAAGCATGCTTATTTGGAATGGAGGCTCTATTAACCTTAGGGGCAAATGATGTCTTAATTGTCGGTGACTCACTTCTAGTGATCAAGCAAGCTCAGGGTGAGTCAGAGCTAAAAGAGGAAGCCCTACGGCCTTACTTGGAGCTGCTACAGTCCAAAAAAGGCTTATTCTGCCAATGTGAATTCAGACATGTCCCCAGGGACGAGAATAAGATGGCTGATGCATTAGCTACTTTGTCCTTCAAATGGGAGAATCCAGAGGAAACACAAGTACAACCACTGGTTATAGCCACTTCCAGACATCCTTGCTTCGAAGTGCACGAGGTAATGGAGTTGACAGTTGAAGAAAAACCATGGTTTTTTGACATCTACCAGTATGTTAAGGAAGGGATGTACCAGAAGAAGCCAATGCAGCTGATAAATCGACACTAAGAAAGCTGGCTAGTCAATTTAGAATCTTTGAGGATAAGTTGTACAAAAGAACCGCACACAGGGTTCTTCTGAGATGCCTGGCAGAGCAAGAATCAGAAGCAGTGATGCAGCACGTACATGCAGGATCCTATGGGCCACACATGAATGGACTTGCCATGGCCAGGAAGATAATGAGACAAGGCTACTTCTAGATGACAATGCAAGCAGATTATATAAGAAAAGCAAAGAGATGTCATGAATGTCAGATCTATGCAAATATTAGTCATATTCCTCCACTTGAACTTCAGAATCTAACATCTCCTTGACCGTTTTCAGCATAGGGGATGGATATGTTTGGAGAAATTCATCCAGCTACATCTAATGGGCACAGATTCATAGTTGTAGCAGTTGATTATTTCTCCAAATGGGTCGAAGATGAATCCTTCACTAATGTGACAACCAAGCAAATGGTCAAGTTCATCCAGAAGAACATCTTCACCGGTATGGGATTCCTCACCACATAGTAACTGATAATGGAGTACAGTTTCAAGGGGCGACAGCTGAGCTGCTTGCAGAACATGGTATTGAACATCATAAGTCTTCTCCATATAGGCCTCAGGCTAATGGTGCAATGGAAGCAGCTAACAAGGCAATAAAGAAGATCTTATCAAAAATGGTAACCACTTACAGAGACTGGGCCGATAAACTGCCTTATGCTCTTTGGGGTTACAGAACCAGTGTTAGAACGCTGACAGGAGAAACTCCTTATGCCTTGGTATATGGAATGGAAGCAGTGTTGCCAGTGGAGATAGAACTCAAATCACTCAGAGTTGCCCTGGAAGCTTAATTGCCGAAAACTGAATGGGTTCAAGCTAGGTATGAGCAGTGTGAGTGGACGACACGTTTTTGTTGCGACGCGAGACTCCCTTTCAGAAGGGGCGCCACGATCTCGGGCGGGCCTCTCCCTCACGTGGGGTTTTTATAAATGGAAAATCGGTATTGGAAAATAAATGGAATTAATTCTTAAAAGAAACCGAGACCTAAGTCTCGATGAATATTGTAGAGTCGCCACCCGGTTCAGCTCAACCAGGAAATTTATAATGCAGCTAAACCGGACGAACGGCCGATACACTATCCAGAGATTCGGGTCCGCACAAGTCCCTTATTTCATGTCTAATTAAAATAAATATTGGTCAATGTTCAAAGATGATATTTCAAATTCTAAAGTCAATTTTATTGAAATAAATAGACATGCAGTGCACATACAGGTTAAAGTAGAATAGCAAATGATTAAATTATTACAACCCGATCGAATAAAAGATAACAACTCTCACCTCACTTTTACAAGCGCCTAGAATACACGAGAATCTAGAACAATACAATCGCCTAGGATACACGATTTAATCTATTAAATTACATCCAAAATAAAAATAAAAGAAATTAAAACCTGCAAAACATAGGATTAGCATAAAATACAGCACGCCACAAATAGGACTTAAACACGATAGAATTGGGAATATAGGAATTGGGGTCATGCATTTAGGGGATAACCGGGTTGGCTCGGCTAGCCGGCCCTGTTAGACCTGGAAAACATTTTGAAACATCCGTGTATTTTAGTTTTTATGGGAAAATCATTTTAAAAATAGTTTTATCGATTTACATGCATTTTTATATTTAAGGTGGGTCCGTTTTCGAGAGAACCGAGTATGCGTTGTTGAATTGTTCTAAATGCAATTTTACAGGAAATTGAATCTATGGTCATGAATGCACACAACAAAATTCAATTTGATGATTTTTGGGATTTTATGAATTTTTAGGGATTTTTGGGATTAAAAATGGAAATTCTAATTTTGGAAATCACGTTACAGTGGTACGACTGTAAATTACAGTCGTGTGACTGTAAGTGGCCTGGGATCAAAATTTAGCCAAAACTTTATTTGAAGCAAACTGGAAAGAAAACACTTGGAAATCAAGAACACTCGTACGACTGTAACTATAGTCGCACGACTGTTCATCAAACTCAAGAACAGTCACACGACTGTTCTTGATTTCCAGAACAAAAACACAGAAAAATGGATAGAAATGCAGAAAAAGCACACCAATCACCCAAAAAGATTGTAAAAGAGAGGGGAAAAGGAGTCTTTACCTCTTTGGTGTGCGTCCACCGTAGGATTGACCCCTGGCGTCACTCCAATCCACTAAAATCCGTACTTTTTTCCTTGAATTAGGGTTAGGGATTTTGGGTCCAAAGATTTCTCAATGCTGAGGGATTATTGAAGTTCAGTTCTTTCTTTCTTTGTTTCTCTTCTTTCTTTTTTTCTCTCCTTTTCTGTTTCTCCTCTTCATTTTTTTCCTTTTTTGTCTGCCTCCTTTTTGTGTCTGCCCCTTTTTTTTCTTCTGTTTTTTCAGCTTTTGAGTTATGAGTTGGCTCACCTGCCACGATCTATAGTCGTACGACTGTATCTTGATTACAGTCGTATGACTGTAGGTAGAGTCGTACGACTGTACTCTTTTTTTCTCTCTTTCTTTTTTCTTTTTTTGAAAGTAAAATTCCGGTGCTTACAGCTGCCCCTCGCGTGATCAAAGTCACCACCCAATCTTAGTCTGGGATTGTTGATGTGAATTTGAGAAACGCGACTCAAAGCGCCGCAGACACGGGAAAGAACCCACAATTGAAATAAGCCGATATCAGGTCTAGGTTACCCGAGGCAATGCTGGGGAGGAAATAAGCCGATATCGGGTCTAGGTTACCCAAGGCAAAGCTGAGGAAGAAATAAGCCGATATCAGGTTTAGGTTACCCGAGGCAAAGCTGAGGAAAAAATAAGCTGATATCGAGTTTAGGTTACCCGAGGCAAAGCTGAGGAAGAAATAAGCTGATATCGGGTTTAGGTTACCCGAGGCAAAGCTGAGGAAGAAATAAGCCGATATCGGGTCTATGTTACCCGAGGCGATAGGAAGAGAAAATAAGCCGATATCGGGTCTATGTTACCCGAGGTGATAGGAAGAGAAAATAAGCCGATATCGGGTCTATGTTACCCGAGGCAAAGAAAAGTGGGGCATGGATTGGGCGATATCGGATCTACATCACCCGAGGCAAAGGAAGGTGGATTATGGATAAGCCGATACTGGGTCTATGTTACCCGAGGCGAAGGAAGGTGGAATGCAGTTAAGCCGATATCGGGTCTATGTTACCCGAGGCAAAGGAAGGTGGATCACGGATTGGCCAATATCGGGTCTATGTTACCCTAGGCAAAGGAAGGTGGATTATGGATAAGCTGATACTGGGTCTATGTTACCCGAGGCGAAGGAAGGTGGAATGCTATTAAGCCGATATCGGGTCTATGTTACCCGAGGCAAAGAAAGGTGGATCGCGGATTGGCCGATATCGAGTCTATGTTACCCAAGGCAAAGGAAGGTGGAATTTTGACGATTTGAGATCTTACTTAAATTGGATGAACTTGAAATAATAAGAGGTTCAAGGACTTGAAACCATGCTTGAACGTACTGGAGTTCAAGGGTTCAAAATCTGGCTTGAATGAAGAAAATGATTCAAGGATTTGTAACCGTGCTTGAACATACTGAAGTTCCAGGGTTCGAAATCTGGCTCGAATGAAATGAGATGATTCAAGGATTTGCAACCATGCTTGAACGCAATGGAGTTCAAGGGCTTGAAAATCTGGCTTGAACGAGGAGATAGGTTTGGGGATGATAATTTTGATGTCGGCTGGAGGATGAGTATTTATCCCTTGATCGATGATTTTGGAAACAAAAATTTTGGCCCCTTCGATTAAGGATAAATATGGCTTGATTGTTCTGCCCCTTGGAAACTTGATTGTTCTGCCCCTTGGAGACTTGATTGTTCTGCCCCGACATTGTGTCGTCTCTTCTTTGAGAGCAAACCTGGTTCGGAGAGACCTGGTGATAGCAGTGGATACCCGCACTTGGACTGGTTGTGATACGTATGCATATGAATTGTGTGTGTTTACTTTAAATGTATGCACGTATACACGGATGCATGTATAATTTTTGAATATATGTATGCATGCAACATGTGGTTTATGCCTTACTCTTGGTATCCATGCGAGCCCGGAGGCAGAATTCATGGCTTGTGACTGGCCCCGATGGTAGCCTAGGTGACCTTGTCCGATTGTCCTAATATGTCTTCTAACCGACTGACTACTCGCTGATCTAGGTATTGGAGAAGTTGGCCATCTTGGATGACCTTCCACTTTACCTTTTGTATATTCTAAAGCATTGTCAGGCTCAGTGGATCAGAGTAATAGGCCATGCCAACGGATGTTCCGTTTGGTTGAGCAAGGAGATGAGAGTGAGACTTTACATTTCTGTACCATATAATAGGAGTTCCTACGGTATCGTCCGGGCTTGGATACAATGTCCTACTGATGGATGTTTATATGTAATGGCATGGTGTATGCAAGGTGAACATCTGATTGGAAATCCAAACATACACAATATTACAATGATGACATTAGAATGAGTATAACAGGGAATGTGACATTGACTCTGACTTTGTATATCACCCCTTCCCTGTTGCCGACATGTCCTTTCGGTTTTCCGTGTCAACAAATTTTTTTTTTTTTAGAAAGATTCTGTGATGGGAATTTTGTTTGCATTGATCCCTTTCGCGATGATTTGTCTTAGGATGAGAAAAATATATCTTGATATGTTCATTGTGACTTGCGAAGATACTGCTGTCAATGATACCTAGTGGTTCGGTTTTTCACTTACCCCTGATATTATGGGTTTATGTTTGGGGAGTATTAGGTTGGTGTTTGGGGAGTATTATAGGTTTGTGTTTGGGGAGTGAAGCACTTCCACAGATAAGGCTTGCTGTGTGATGTAGCCCGTAAGCGAACATTGACATGCAATAACACAACAAATGCATATTGAACACCAAAATTGAATACAGAACATTTATGGCATAATGAATGCGGATGCATTAGGAAAATATAAAATGTGGCTGTGGTTTTAATTGATGCCCCTTCAAATTACCAATATGCCCTTTCGGTTTCGCACATTGGATTTTTTTTTTTAGCCCGATCACTAGATAGAGTTGCTATTGTGGATGGACAACCTGAGATGAACTCAATTAGTCACTGGATTCTCATGCGGTCTGATGCGGTATTCATGTTTCCAATTCATCCTAGGTTCCAGTTTAGGTATGGTTTCCGAAGACTGAATCCTTGAAATGGTTGGTAAATGCAAATTTCCCTTTGAATATGAGCAGACAGACTTTGTAAGCTTTCCTGTTGATGGTATCATCCCCTTCATGATTGTTGAAAGCTATGTAAAACCAATTTTCCCCAACACTATTCGTGAAGTTCACAAATGCATAACCAAAATTTCCTCCAGTCTTGAAATCCATAGGCAAATAGAGGAAATCATAAATAGATTTCCCTTTGGACTTATTCTTGTTTTTCTCCAAACAATGCTTGACCAGAATTTGCAGCAGATTATGTCTTTGAAATTGATTTGGTAGATTTCTGATCATCATACTTGTTTTTCCACCAAGATTAACTTTAATCTCTTTTTTATTCAACTTGGTCTCTTCAATAGTCAATTTCTTGGGCAACCATTGTTGTTCCTTTTCACCTGCAGAAACTATTTTCTTCTTACTCTAGAATCTCGGAGTTATATATTTCATTTTCCCCCTTTTTTTCAGTATTGTTGAACTCATTTGAAGCAGACTCATATTTAAATCCTTTTTCTGCTCTGTCGCCCTTCTGGTGATGAGATGGTGCAAAAAAATACGATATGGAGCAGCATTGGGGTTCAACTTCTTGTTGGAAGCCGTTGAAGGTAGGAAATATGGAATCACAAAATCGGTTCAAGTTCCAGAGAGAAGAGGAAAGATAGAAGATGAAAGTGAAGGAAAGACAATAAAGGGAATACAAAGGTGTTGAAGGCAAATGGAAAAGACAGAGAGGAGAATGAAAAGGGAACTACTTTGGGTAAAGACACTGATCTTCTCTGTCACCGCGTGAAGTTAACTTTTCAGAATAGGCAAAAACGTACTTATCTCCATTGTCTCGACTCATTGACCCCGGCATTTCATGCAATAGGTGGGTCGCCCCCAGATTCACAAAGCACACAACAGAGTTTGACTCCGTGATTGAAGGGAGCATAACTTTAGGCCAGGAGGAGCATTCCCACTGTAAGGGAGAGCTGAGGTCTTCCATCGGTGCTTTTTTTTTTTTTTTTTTGAAGAAGCTAAATCCAAGCCACAGCCACCTATTGATTTTCCTGCCGCATTTAAATCCATGTGTGTAGTGCGTGTTTGATATGTCTTTTTGGATGAATAATGCATGTGTAATGTCATATGCACATGAATGCCACACAAACAAGACTATATATGCACTAAAACCACTGTCTGCTTTAGAGTTTTACAGCATGGTGGGTGATGAAGGTCATTTGGATTTTTCAGGGCTTGGCGCTTTTTGATGGGTTTGGGTTTTCTGATGTGAGAAGTTTTTTTTTTGAGCATGAATTAGGCTCAAAGCTTCGTTTTGGGGATCGGCTCTGAAATTTAGCAATGGTCCCTGGTTTGGAATGATTTGAGTGTATTGTGGGCTGTCCAAGTTGAAACTTTTAGGGCAAGACCAACAGTGTTTAGGATTGTGTTTTGTAGGGATCACTGATCTAGGTTGGCAATTGATTCAATGGAAATGATGCCATCCCATTATTCGCTTGGTAGACTTCTTCTCTTTCTCTCTTTTTCTTTTAAAGAAAAAGGCTTAACCGAAGTCAGGTTCACTTGTAAATTCCTTATAAGACTCAGAGTGATGTCATGCATCTTAATATTATGCGTGATGGACATGTCGTTTCAGATGATCAAATGCATGCTTAATGCCATATACATGTAATCACCACATAATTAAGAAAAAAACAAGATACATTGCATTCAAAATGAGTTCAATACACTTTACAAACAAAACGAGTTCCTTATGGGAAGGAGCCTCTAAAGATATTGATCTCACAGCACCCGACTATTCCTTATCCGGTCACTGCCCCACTCTCATAAGATCAGGCTTTGGAGCTCTTCATCATATTCCTCTCCCCGGGAGGTTTGAGGAATTTCCTTACCAGTCTCCCTGGTTGTCGCCGGTTGCTCATTAGTAGCAGATGGCACCTTTAATCTTCCCTCATTAACTAACTTCTAGATCTCCTTCCTTAAAACATAGCAGCCATTGGTTCGGTGACCTATCGCTACATGATAAGTGCAGAAGTTGTTCTTTTGATCTGGTGCTGGCTCCACATACGGCTTGACGCTCTGCAGTAGCCCCTCTTTTCTACATTTGGCAAATAATCGACTCAGTGAGAAAAGCCATGGGGATATGCCCTTTCTGTCACCCTTAGGGAGTGGACTCCTGTTTGGTCGCGGGACAAGGTCAGCATTGGCTTTGAGGGGGGCCTTCAATTCTGCTTCACCAGTCAGCCCTTTTATTACTCCCTCAAGCTCAGTCACACGTGCCTCCAATTCAGAGCACCTTGTCGTCAGCTTTTCCACCTTGTCCAGGTCAACTCCTAGCATTTCCTTCAACATTGCCTCTGCCTCTTCCCTGACCGCCTTTCGGAATCGTGATGAGGCAACATAATCATCTAGGACATCTATTACGGTGTTGAAGTTTACTGGGCCAGCCATTCTCAAGATACCTTCCTTTTTTGTCCTGATAAAAACACTTGTCAGCATCGACTGGGGCGTGCACACCGAGGATACCAAGTCAAGGGATGATGCAGTATGAATGAGTGATGTGATGCATGCATGTATAAATGATGATATCATATGATGCCATGTCATGTTACGCAATCCTAAGCTAGTCAAGTGCACACAAACCCAGGGATGGAAACATGCAAAATGCAATGAATGTTGTTGATGAAGCTAGGCGCTGATGTAGAGCGTGGCGTATAAATATACACCACATTGATAAAATGACACGCAGGGTGTCCACGGATCGAAGCAAGGTGATACTTACGAAGGGCTTACATGTAGAGTGAATCTTACATAGGAGGAGAGTTAACATTTGAAGCGGTATAGGTAGAGCGGATCTTACACAGGGAAGAGATGTAGTGTTTAAAGCGGTACGTGTAGAGCGTGTCTTAAACGGGAGAGGTTTGGTATTTGGAGCGATATGTGTAGAGCTTGCCTTACACAGGGGGAAGGGTGGAGTTTGATGCGATACGTGTAGGGCTTATCTTGCACGAGGAGATTTAGAGCGATAAGTGTAGAGCTTGTCTTACACGGGGAAGAAGTGTGCAGAGCTTGTCTTACATGGAAAGATATTTTGGAACGATACGTGTAGAGCTTGTCTTACACAGGGAGGATGGGTAGGGTTTGATGCAATACGTGTAGAGCTTGTCTTGCACGGGAAGATTTGGAATGATACGTGTAGAACTTAGTCTTACACGGGGAGGAAAGATAGAGTTTAAAGCGATACGGGTAGAGCTTATCTTGCACGGGGAGGATTTGGAGTGACACGTGTAGAACTTAGTCTTACACAGGGAGGAAGGATAGAGTGTAACGCGGTACGTGCAAAGCTTATCTTACATAGGGAGGATTTGGAGTGACACGTGTAGAACTTAGTCTTACACAGGGAGGAAGGGTAGAGTTTAAAGCGATACGTGCAGAGCTTATCTTGCACAGAGAGATTTAGAGTGACATGTGTGGAACTTAGTCTTACACGGGGAGGAAGGATAGAGTGTAAAGCGGTACGTGCAAAGCGTATCTTGCATGGAGAGATTTTGAGCGATACGTGTAGAGCTTAGTCTTACATGGGGAAGAAGTGTGCAGAGCTTGTCTTGCACGGAAAGATATTTTGGAACGGTACATGTAGAGCTTGTCTTACACAGGGACGATGGGTAGGGTTTGATGTGATACGTGCAGAGCTTGTCTTGCACGGGAAAATTTGGAACGATACATGTAGAACTAGTCTTACACGGGGAGGAAGGATAGAGTTTAAAGTGGTACGTGCAGAGCTTATCATGCACGGAGAGATTTAGAGCGATATGTGTAGAGCTTAGTCTTACACGGTGAGGAAGGATAGAGTTTAAAGCGGTACGTGCAGAGCTTATCTTTCACGGGAAGATATTTGGAGCGTATATTCGCGGGACATAAGGATAAGGTTTCTAATGATTACAGAAGACCTAAGGGGTTTGACGAAATTTCTAATGTTTTTGGAACACTTAAATGACTCAATGTATGCTGTAAAATCCTTAGTGCTCGTGAAATGCTTAAACGTTGTGGAGTGTTTGAATGTTTGATTGATGAATGAGATGTACATCGTGAGATAATGAGGGTGATCCCCTTCGTTATTATTATTATTTCTTTTTTTTTTTACTTTGGACATTCCAAGAACACCCAATGCTATGCAAAAATGTTACGTGTGGACCGCCACACGGATAAAATTTCGGCGCCTTTGGGGCATCTAATGAGACAAGGGTATTTCTGGATGACAATGCAAGCAGATTGTATAAGAAAAGTGAAGAGATGTCATGAATGTCAGATCTATGCAGACATTAGCCATCTTTTTCCACTCGAACTTCAGAATCTAGCATCTCCTTGGCCGTTTTCAGCATGGGGGATAGATATGATTGGTGAAATTGATCCAGCTGCATCTAATGGGCACAGATTCATAGTTGTAGCAGTTAATTATTTCTCCAAATGGGTTGAAGCAGAATCCTTCACTAATGTGACAGCCAAGCACATGGTCAAGTTCATCCAGAAGAATATCTTCACTCGATATGGGATTCCTTACCATATAGTAACTGACAATGGAGTACAGTTTCAAGGGGCAACAGCTGAGCTATTTGCAGAGCATGGAATTGAACATCATAAGTCTTCTCCATATAAGCCTCAGGCTAACGGTGCAGTGGAAGCAGCTAACAAGGCAATAAAGAAGATCTTATCAAAGATGGTAACCACTTACAGAGATTGGGCCGATAAACTGCCTTATGCTCTCTGGGGTTACAGAACCAGTGTCAGAACGCCGACAGGAGAAACTCCTTATGCCTTGGTATATGGAATGGAAGCGGTGTTGCCACTGGAAATAGAACTCAAGTCACTCAGAGTTGCCATGGAAGCTCAATTGCCAGAGACTGAATGGGTTCAAGCCTGGTATGAACAGTTGGCAGCACTAGATCACTGGCAGATGTATCAGGGCGGAATGGCTAGAGCCTATAATCGAAATGTGAAATACTTCAAGCGGCAGTTGAAAGCAGGAGACTTGGTTCTAAAGCAGTTAAGGCCTTCAAATGTTGATGTTAGAGGCAAGTTCAGACCCAATTGGGAAGGACCATATGTGGTGAAGAAGGTGCTATCAAAATGCGTTGTCAGCATTATGGACATGGACGGAAATGAGTTCACCAACCCAATCAACCAAGACAGGCTAAAGCTTTATCATGTATAAAAAAAATGGGAAAGGTCTGCTAGGCTGAAAACTCGAAAAGAGCGGCCTAGGCAAAAGTTAAGACACGAGAGAAAATAATCAGTCGGAAAACCTGAAAAGGACGACTGGTGACGGATTCTGGCACAATGTGAAATGTGTATCATTTAGGAACCAACTTGTTTCAAATGTACTCATTTTGACTTCATCAATAAAGTGAAGTGTTTGTTTAAATATATTTGTGTGGTTATGACAAATGCACAAACAAAGTTGTCTTGCATAAACACACATTGAAAGAAAGCACTTTGCATTCAACTGATCAATATCATAGCATTATTTGACAAATGAAAATGTATTAAATACGTGCAATTTAAAATCTTTTATCGTCCTCTAAAGTCCAGTTCATCTTCCCAAACGAGCAATAAAAGGTCATGACACCATTTTAATCAAATCATAAAAAAAAGAGAAAGCTCGCTGAGGTGAAAACCGAAAAGGCACCTCAGGCAAAAATTAGAGCGGCCAGCTAAGCTGAAAACCCATATCGGGCAGTTTAGGCAAAAGCTAGGGCATATGAAAAGCTCGCTAAGGCGAAAACCGAAAAGGCGCCTTAGGCAAAAGTTAAAGCGGCTCGCTGGGCTGAAAACCTAATTTGGGCAACCTAGGCAAAAATTAGAGCACTTGAAAAACTCATAACTTCCCCACGGAGCAGGAAAAGCAGAACGTCCTCAATATTCCCCACAGAATTCGTCACATCACTCCCCAGCAGAGTTTCCCCTACTATTCCCCAGTGGAATCTACATAAAGAACACATCAATTATTTCCCCGCAAGGCCGCCATGTTACTCCCCAGTGTAGTCTACACAAAGAACACCACAATTGTTTCCCCATTCGAGCTGTCACACTCTTCCCCAGCGGAATCTCTACAAGGAATACTACGATCATTTCCCGAGCAGTCACCTCACTCCTTCGGTAATCACCAAATAATGCCCCAAGAAAAGCAAAATCAACCAGGGGTACAACATATCTCCCCAGCGGAAGACAAAAGCGTCAAATAACAGAAAATACATACATGTACATATACATCGTCATGCATCCATACATTGCATATATCAATTACTTATCCCAGGCTACTCTTCATTCTTGATCGAAGGGGCAAAAATTTTTGTTTAAAAATCTTTCGATCGAGGAATGAAGACTTGCCATTTTAAGTGCAGGAATTCATCCCCAGCTTAATATCCTCAGCAAGTCAGCAGATCCGCCTCGAGTAATGTAAACTCGGTATTGGCCCAGATCTTCTCCATTATCTCAACTTTCTCCAGCGAGTCCGCCTCGAGTAATGTAAGCTGGGTATCGGCCCAGATCTGCTCCATCATCCAAGTCCCCCAGCAGATCCGCCTCGAGTAATGTAAACTCGGCATCCGCCCAGATCAGCTTCATCTATTTCCCCAGGAAAGTTCGCCTCGGGTAACCTAGACCTGGTATCGGCCAATTTCTTCATCAATTTCGCCTCGGGTAAGATAGACCCGGTATCGGCTAATCTCATTTCCAGCATCGCCTCGGGTAACATAGACCCGGTATCGGCTAATTTCACCCATCATTTGCCTCGGGTAACCTAGACCCGGTATCGGCCTATCCGCATCAACTTTGCCTCGGGTAAACTAGACCCAGTATCGGCTTATTTCTTTCCCCAGTCTCGCCTCGGGTAACATAGACCAGGTATCGGCTTATGTCATCAGAGGGTTCATTCCAGTGTTCGCGGCGCTTTGATTTGCGCTCTCAAATTCATCATCTCAGATATTATAAACCTGAATCTAGGTGTCGAATTTGATCACGCGAGGGGCAGCTGTAAACGCCGAGATTTTCTTATTAAAAAGAAAAAAAAAAGAAAAAAAAATAAAATAAAATAAATTTCAAAAAAAAATTCGAAAAAAAAAGAAAAAAAAAAGAAAAAAAAATTCGAAAAAAAAAATTCGAAAAAAAAAATTAAAATTACAGTGGTATGACTGTAATTACTGTCGTATGACTGTATTATTGGGGCAGGTGCAGAACACCATACCCATGACATAAGAAAGAGGAGGAGAGATTTTGGGCAATTCATGCCCGGATTTTGGAGAGAAAATGGGAGAAAATCAGAGTAGAAAAGGAGAAGAAAAAGAAGAAAAAGGGGGATTGGATTTTCTGGTGAAAAATTTAGAGAGAGAAGGAGAAAAGAGAGAAGGAAAAGGAAGTGAAAAACCACAAAAAAACTCATCTTTTCCTCTTCTATTTTCTTTTAATTCTCATAATTAGGATTAAAACTTGTTAGAAACCCCTAGGTTAATCAATTAACTTCACATCCAAATCAAGAATCCGGACTTAAATCATCAGAATCCTTTGCAATTTGCATTTTTGGACATAAAGCCCCCAACTTCAATTCAAGGGGAAAAGTGCAAATTCTTGTGGATTGGAGCAACGCCAGGGGTCAATTTCGACTTGGAAGGACTTCTAAAGGGTAGACGCCCCATTTCTCTTTATTTTCGCTTGCTTTCTGGGTGTAAATTGCGATTTTTGTGCAATTTTATCTCATTTTCTGCTTTTCTGCTTCTAGAAATCAAGAACAGTCATACGACTGTTCTTGAATTGATGAACAGTTGTACGACTGTAGTTACAGTCGTACGACTATTCTTGCTTTCCAGGTGATTTTATTTACAGCTTGTTTTAAATAAATTTTGGTGAAATCCTGAATTTTCAGCATTTACAGTCGTACGACTATAGTTGAGTTTGCACGACTGTAATTTACAGTCGTACCACTGTCATTTTCAGAACCAAAATTTCACCTTTAAGCCCAAATTTCATAAAAAAAATCCATAAAAATCATAAAAAAATTCCCAAAAATTCCCAAAAAATCCCAAAAAATTAGAAAACCGCAAAAATCATCAAAATGAATTTTGTTGTGCGCATCATGACCATAGATTCAATTTTCTGGTAAATTTGCATTTAGATCAATTCAACGACGGAGACCCAGTTCTCCTGAAAACCGACCCATTTAACATATGAAAAATGCATGTAAACCGATAAAATTGTTTTCAATATGATTTTCCCACAAAACCAAAAATACAGGGACGTTTCAAAATGTTTTCCAGGTCTAACCAGGCCGGCTAGCCGAGCCAACCCAGTTATCCCCTATATACATGCCCCCCAATTCTTGATTTCCTAATTCTGTCTATTTGAGTCCAGTTTGTGGCGTGCCGTATAGATTGTGCTAACCTTTGTCTTGCAGCTTCTATTTTATTTTATTTTTATTTTTATTTTAATAGAATTAATCGTGTATTTAGGCGGTTGTAATTATTTTTAGATTCCCGTGTATTCTAGGCGATTGTATTAGTGAGGCGAGTGTTTTTATTTTTCTATTAGATTTGGTTGTAAGCCAATTAATATTTATTTCTCTTTATTTTTGTACTATGTATTTGTATACGCGCTGTATGCCTTTTATATTCAATCAAATTGACTTTAGATTTTGAAATACCATTTGAGAACATTGGCAATATTTATTTTAATTAGACACGAAATAAAGGACTTGTCCGGACCCGAATCTCTGGATAGTGTAGCGACCGTTCGTCCGGTTTAGCTACCTTAAGAATTTCCCGGTTGAGCTGAGCCGGGTGGCGACTCTACAATATTCATCGAGACTTAGGTTTTGGTTTCTTTTAAGAATTAATTCTATTTATTTTCCAAAACGATTTTCCATTTATAAAAACCCCACGCGAGGGAGGGGCCCGCCCGAGATCGAGGCACCCCTTCCGAAAGGGAGTCCCGCGTCCCGCCGAAAACGCGTCGTCCGCTCACAGCGCCTAAGACCTTGAGGAACAAAGGCGACACTTCAACAATCCACTGGGCTAAAAATGGATACTAAATCTAATGCAGGCATGTCTAGCTAAAACTGCAAAATGAAATACCAATCGAGAATCATCCACCTTATTCTAATTAGACACTTTTCAGGGTTTTTCGAATTCTTTTAAGTTTTTAAGAAAACTTTTTAAGAATCTCGCCAACAGAGTTGCCACTGTGAGCTGACGACGCATTTTCGATGGGACACGTGACTCCCTTTCGGAAGGGGCACCGTGATCTCGAGCGGGCCCCTCCCTAGCGTGGGGTTTTTATAAATTGAAAATTGGTTTTGGAAAATAAATCGAATTAATTCTTAAAAGAAACAGAGACCTAAGTCTTGATGAATATTGTAGAGTCGCCACCCAGCTCAGCTCAATCGGGAAATTTATAATGCAGCTGAACCGGACGAATTTTATTGAAATAAATAGACATGCAGCGCACATACAGGTTAAAGTAGAATAGCAAATGATTAAATTATTACAACCAAATCGAATAAAAGATAAAACCTCTCGCATCACTTTTACAAGCGCCTAGAATACACGAGAATCTAGAAAAATACAATCGCCTAGGATTCACGATTTAATCTATTAAATTACATCCAAAATAAAAATAAAAAAAATTAAAACCTGCAAAACAGAGGATTAGCACAAAATACGGCACGCCACAAATAAGACTAAAACACGACAAAATTGGGAATATAGGAATTGGGGTCATGCATTTAGGGGGTAACCGGGTTGGCTCAGCTAGCCGGCCCGGTTAGACCTGGAAAACATTTTGAAACATCCCTGTATTTTGGTTTTTGTGGGAAAATCATTTTGAAAACAGTTTTACCGATTTACATGCATTTTTATATTTAAGGTGGGTCGGTTTTTGGGAGAACCGGGTCTCCGTCGTTGAATTGTTCTAAGTGCAATTTTACAGGAAATTGAATCTATGGTCATGAATGCACACAACAAAATTCATTTTGATGATTTTTGGGATTTTCTGAATTTTTAGGGATTTTTGGGAATTTTTGAGATTAAAAACAGAAATTCTGATTTTGGAAATCACGTTACAGTCGTACGACTGTAAATTACAGTCGTGCAACTGTAAGTAGCCCAGAATCAAAATTTCGCCAAAACTTTATTTGAAGCAAACTAGAAAGAAAACACCTGGAAATCAAGAACACTCGTACGACTGTAACTACAGTCGTACGACTGTTCATCAAACTTAAGAACAGTCGCACGACTGTTCTTGATTTCCATAATAGAAGCACAGAAAAATGGATAGAAATGCAGAAAAAGTACACCAATCACCTAGAAAGTTTGTACAAGAGAGGGGAAAAGGAGTGTTTACCTCTTTGGCATGCGTCCACCGTAGGATTGACCCCTGGCGTCGCTCCAATTCACTAAAATCAGCACTTTTTTCCTTGAATTAGGGTTAGGGATTTTGGGTCCAAAGATTTCTAATTGCTGAGGGATTCTTGAAGTTCAGTTCTTTCTTTCTTTGTTTCTCTTCTTTCTTTTTTTCTCTCCTTTTATGTTTCTCCTCTTCGTTTTTTTTCTTTTTTGTCTGCCTCTTTTTGTGTCAGCCCCCTTTATTTGCTTCTGTTTTTTCAGTTTTGGAGGTATGGGTTGGCTCACTTGCCGCGATCTACAGTCGTACGACTGTATCTTGATTACAGTTGTACGATTGTAGGTAGAGTCATACGACTGTAGTCTTTTTTTTCTCTTTTTTTGAAAGTAAAATTTTGGCACTTATAAGTAGTTGGCTGCACTAGATGAAAGGTGACTAAAGGCATTGGATCACCTTCACATGTACCAGTGCAGAATGGCCAGAGCCTATAATCGGAATTTGAAGTATTCCAAACGGCAATTGAAAATAGGTGACTTGGTTCTAAATCAGCTAAGGCCTTCAAATGTCAATGTCAGGGGCAAGTTCAGACCCAATTGGGAAGGGCCCTATGTGGTGAAGAAGGTGCTATCAAAAGGCACTGTCAGCATCATAGACATGGACGAAAACGAGTTCACTAATCCTATCAACCAGGACAGGCTAAAGCTTTATCATGTATAAAAAAAAAATCTGCTACGCTAAAAACGAAAAGAGCAGTCTAGGCAAAAGTTAGGACACGAGAGAAAATAATCAGTCGGAAAACCTGAAAAGGACGACTGATGACGGGTTCTGGCTCGGTGTGGAATCTGTACCATTTAGGAACCAACTTATTTCAAATGTACTCATTTTGACTTCATCAATAAAGTGAAGTGTTTATTTAAATATATTTGCATGGTTATGACAAATGCACAAGCAAAGTTGTCTTGCATAAACATACATTTAAAGAAAGCACTTTGCATTCAACTGATTGAAATCATCGCATTATTTAAGAAGTGAAAATGTATTAAATACATGCAATTTGAAATCTTTTGTCGACATCTAAGATCCAGTTCATCTTCCTAAAAGAGCAATAAAATGGTCATGGTGACATTTCGTTCGTCTTAAAAAAAATGCTCGCTGAGGTGAAAACCGAAAAGGTGACTTAGGCAAAAATTAGGGTAGCTCGTTGAGGCGAAAACCGAAAAGGTGCCTCAGGCAAAAATTAGAGTGGCTCAGTGGGCTGAAAACCCGTATTGGGCAACCCAGGCAAAAATTAGAGCACTTACCAACTCATAATTTCCCCACAAAGCAGGAAAAGCAGAATGTCTCCAACATTCCCCATAGAAGTCATCACATCGACTCCCCATAGAGTCATCGCACAATTCCCAAGCAGAATCTACATAAGGAACACCATAATTATTTCCCCAATCGAGTTGCCACACTCTTCCCCGGCGGAATCGCTATAAGAAGCACTATGATTATCTCGCCAACAATATCACACATCCCTAACAGTCACCTCATTTCTTCGAAATTCATCAAGCAAAGCCCCGAAGACAGCAAAATAACTAGGGGCACGACATATCTCTCTCCAGCGGAAGGCGGAAACGTCAAATAATGGAAAATGCATACATGTACATATGCATCATCATGCATTCATACATTACATACATCGATCACTCATCCCTAACTAGTCTTCATTCTTGATCGAAGGGGCAAAAATTTTTGTTTAAAATTTTCTCGATCAAGGAATGAAGACTTGCTATCTTAGTGCAGGAATTCATTATTTCAGTTCTTCAGTAGATCCGCCTTGAGTAATGTAAACTCCGTATCGACCCAGATCGGCTTCATCATTTCAGTTCCTCAGCAGATCCACCTCGAGTAATGTAAACTCGGTATCAGCCCAGATCAGCTTCTTCATCCATTTCTCCAGCAGATCTGCCTCGAGTAATGTAAACTCGGTATCAGCCCAGATCAGCTTCATCTATTTCCCTAGCAAAGCTCGCCTCGGGTAACCGAAACCTAGTATCGGCCAATCTCTTCATCAATTTTGCCTTGGGTAACCTAGACCCGGTATCGGCTTATTTCACTCTTCCTTTGCCTTGGGTAACCTAGAACTGGTATTGACCAAATCGCAATCCATCTTCTTTTGCCTCGGGTAACCTAGACTCGATATCGGTCAATCCGCAATCCATCTTCCTTTGCCTCAGGTAACCTAGACCCCGTATCGGCCAATCTGCAATCCATCTTCCTTTGCCTCGGGTAACTTAGACCCGGTATCGGCCAATCTGCAATCCTTCTTCCTTTGCCTCGGGTAACTTAGACCCGGTATCGGCTAAACCGCAATCCATCTTCCTTTGCCTCGGGTAACCTAAACCCGGTATCGGCTTATTTCCTCCCCATTATCACCTCGGGTAACCTAGACCCGGTATCTGCTTATCTCATCAGAAGGTTCATTCCAGTGTTCGCGGCGCTTTGATTCGCGCTCTCAAATTCATCATCTCAGGTGTTGTAAACCTGGAGCTAGGCGTCGAATTTGACCACGCGAGGGGCAGCTGTAAGCGTCGGAATTTTCTAAACAAAAAAAAAGAGTATGATCGTACGACTGTCCTTACAGTCGTGTGACTGTAATTTAAAAACTACAATTGTATGACTGTAATATCAGAAAAGTTGCAGGAGCCCATACCTCTGCAGCAGAAAAATGGAGGAGAGAGGGTGGCATAATTAATACACCGGGATGGACAACAAGCAAGACAGGAAGCAGAGATAAAAGGAAGAAAAAGAGAGGAGAGAGGCCATTCTTGAATTCTGGTGGAAAGAATTAGAGAGAGAAAGGAGAAAATAGAAAAGGAAAAGAAAGAAAAGAAAAAAAAACCTCAAGTTCATCTTTTCCTCTTCTATTTTCTTTTGATTCTGAGAATTAGGACTAAAACTTGCTAGAAATCCTTAGGTTAATCAATTAACTTCACAATCAAATCAAAATTCTGGACTTAAATCATCAGAATCCCTAACATTTTAGATTTTTGGGACTAAAGCTTCCTCTTTCAATTTCAAAGGAAAAGTGTGAATTTGTTTGGATTGGAGCGACGCTAGGGGCCAAATCGACTTGGATTAGCTTATAAAAAGGTAGACACTCCTTTTCCTTTCACTTTTTCTCGCTTTTTGGGTGTTTGAAGTGATTTTTTGTGCATTTCTGCTGTGTTTTCGCGCTTCTGTTTCTAGAAATTAAGAAAAGTCGCACGACTGTTCTTGGATTTCATGAACAGTCGTACGAGTGTTCTTAATTTCCAGGTTGTTTTTCTTCAGTTTTGATTCAAAATAAAATTTTGGTGAAGTTTTGATCCTGAGCCATTTACAGTCGCACGACTGTAACCCTCGTTCCAGAATCAGAATTTCAGCTTTTATCCCCAAAAATTTATAAAAACCCATAAAAATTCAGAAAAATCCGAAAATCATCAAAATGAATTTTGTTGTGTGCATCACGGCCATAGATTCAATTTTCAGTAAAATTGCATTTAGAACAATTCAACGATGGGGACCTGATTCTCCGGAAAACCGACCCATCTTAAATATAAAAAATGCATGTAAACTGGTAAAATTGTTTTCAAAATGATTTTCCCACAAAACCAAAAAATACAGGGACGTTTTAAAATGTTTTCCAGGTCTAACCGGGCCAGCTAGCCGAGCCAACCCGGTTATCCCCTATATGCATGCCCCCAAATCCTAATTTCCCAATTTTATCTATTGGAGTCCAACTTGTGGTGTGCCGTATAAATTGTGCTAACCTTTGTTTTGCAGCTTTTATTTATATTTATTTTGATTTTATTTGTATTTTAATAGAATTAATCGTGTATTTAGGTGATTGTAATTATTTTTAGATTCTCGTGTATTCTAGGCGATTGTATAAGTGACGCGAGAGTTTTTATTTTTCTATTCGATTTGGTTGTAAGCCGATTAATATTTATTTCTTTTCTTCATATTTGTATTATGTATTTGTATGCGCGGTGTATGCCTTTTATATTCAATAAAATTGACTTTAGAATTTAAAATACCATTTCAAGAACATTGGCAATATTTATTTTAATTAGACACGAAATAAGGGACTTGTCCGGACCCAAATCTCTGGATAGTGTAGCGGCCGTTCGTCTGGTTCAGCTACATTATAAATTTCCCGGTTGAGCTAAGCCGGGTGGCGACTCTACAATATTCATCGAGACTTAGGTGTCGGTTCTTTTAAAAAATAATTCCATTTATTTACAAAATTGATTTTCTATTTATAAAAACCCCCACGCGAGGGAGGGGCGCGCCCGAGATCGTGGTGACCCTTCCGAAAGGGAATCTCGCGTTCCGTCGAAAACGCGTCGTCCTCTCACAGCAGTGCTGAGGCGCGGCAGCCCACAAGGGGCTGTTGCCTAGCAGCAGCAGCAGTGGCAAAATTGGAATCGCAATTGCGATTCCAATTTTGGCCAACTAATTATTATTAATTTTTTTTATTATTATAAAATCATAAACAAAATAATTGTTTCCAACCAAATATATAACTCATATAGAAAAATAATTTTAGATGGAAAACAATTGGGGAAAATTATTAAAAACCCCAATCCAAAAATTCTAGGGTTTATCAAAAACCAAAACCAATTGAACAAAACCCTAAAATCACAAACTTGAAACCCATTCTTTATTCAAGAACACTTTCAAGAACCAATTCCAATCAATCTAATGGACAAAACCTAGGCTCGATACCACTGTTGGGATTCGTCATTGGAAAAATAAGGTGGTGCAGTGGAAAATACACCGTTTAAAATTTCCTAGAATCCACCTATCGTGTCCAATTACCATTGATTAGAATAAAAACAATTTGAATCAAAAGAGATTAACTCACCGGATTCGTCTCCTCTAGAGACTGCTACAGAATCGTTTCTTGAAACTGCGATCTCCAAAGTCCGGTGCACGACCAACTATTGAGCGGGAATCGGTGCTAGCCGAAGACGCGAAGGAATAGAGGATTAATTCTGGGATTTTCGGCTATTTGGGGCTGTTATTGGTGGCTGAAATTTCCAGCAATTAATTAGAGTTGAATTAGGTTTTTCCTCCTTAAGTGTGCCCTTATATAGACACCTTGTCTAATTGGGTTTTAATTAGGTTAATTAAACCCAAGCCCTCTAGGATTATAATTACATAAAATTAAATCACACTTAAGTTAATACAATACATGTATTTAATTTTCCTACATAGGAAAATTATTTAATTAATTGTTTACTTTATGTAATTCAATTAATTGATAAATTAATTAATTACATTAACTTATTAATTAAATTAAATTCAACCCAATGTCAATTAATTACCTTGACACCGAATGTCAACTAATTAATTAATGCATTCCTTCCAATATACATTACATGTAAAATTTCTCTAAGTTCCAGCTCAGTTGATCTATGTGCACAATCCTATGGGTATGTTTTTATGTTGGCAGTAGGCCCAAGGCCCATAAACTGTAAGTCGGTTCTAGCAAACCATTACAGCTCCCAATTAAGATAGAGATGCAGCACGGTAGTAATCTCATAGTGTCCTTTGCCTAACGATATCAATATGAATAAACAAGAGGCATGGTGTCTGTCATCCTCTTCTGCTGTTTATTATATTTCTTAATCTTGAGTTGGCTAATTAATCAAATAAGCAACCAACTTATTTGGGTATGGCCATACACTTATCAGTCCCACTCATCAAGTGGCCAATGATATCATCTCGGTGTTACCCTAGTGGCAATTCCATCACTTCATCATCAATATCAACATGTTCACCGGTCCACCCAATCATACCCGTATTTAGCATCCTTTTACAGACCCGTTAGGCATATGTTAAAGTGAACCGGATTCCATATTGATATTATAATTAAATTTGGTCTGAGGACAAAAGAGACCTACTCAAGAAAGACCTATGACGCGACAACCATGTGGCTTTCTTGTGCAGATCCAGTCCCATGTCAACGACATGTACCTATATTCATGACTGATTATACAAGTACTATGGCTAGTTAAGAACTGCCATACAGTCATCAAATATACAAGTCTGTGGTTCTATTCATTCCCACGATTAGAACAGACTTGGGATGGGTTTTATGATTATCAATCAATGGATACTCTACTCATATTATAGCACAAGATATAAATGAAGTCTATTAACTGCCTTTATTAATGTGACACAAATAATGTATTCATACAATTAGTCTTAATGTCAAATACAAAATACAAGAATCCAATGCCCTAAGAACTAAGGCACACCAACATCTTCCTCATCCAAGACGAGAAGAGTTTGATCATTGGTGACGAGGAAACCATATCTCTCTTGTTCCTGACGATCCCTACCAAACCTTCTAGGTCCTTGTGTGGCCTGGGTCAGTGCTTCCATCCGTGGAAGCTCCACCAGGGCCTCCGAGTTATCCTCTTTAGGACCTTGTGGACTTTGAACTTCCCTAAGTTCAATGTTGCTCCCACTATCTTTCTTGGAAAGGAATTCCTTTTCTAGAAAAACCCCCTTCCTTGCCACGACCACCTTGTTCTCGATGGGGTTGTAGAAGTAATACCCTTTGGTTTCCTTAGGGTAGCCCATAAATAAGCATTTATCTGTTTTGGGCTCTAGCTTGCCACTTGTCAATCTCTTGACATGTGCTTCACATCCCCAAATCCTTAGGAAAGACACATTGGGCTCCCTGCCCGCCCATATTTGATATGGTCATATTTATTTGATGACTCATAAATCTGAAGCTTTAAGTTGCTTTAAGAGGTTTATGAACCTTGTTGAGAATCAATTAAGTGTCAAAATCAAAGCTTTGAGAACTGACTATGGTCGGGAATATTTATAGGATGAATTCAAAGTTTTGTGTGATGAAAAAGCAATTGTATATTAGTTGTCAATTCCTTACACTCCACAGAAAAATGGTGTTGCTGAAAGGAGAAATAAAACTCTTCTTGATATGGTTAAATCTATGATGGCTGCAGCTGATTTACCTGTCTCCTATTGGGGAGATGCGTTGCTCACAGCTGCATACGTTCTCAACCAAGTGCCCTCTAAATCTGTCACATCCACTCCTTATGAGCTGTGACGGGTCGAAAGCCCGATTTAGGTAACCTCAAACTGTGGGGTTGCACTGTTTTTGCCCATGATACCTCGAGTAAGTTTAGGAAACTAGGCTAAGAGGCAAATATTGCATCTTTATAAGGTATCCAGATGTACCAAAAGGATATATCTTAGTGGGAGAAACAGAAGACGGAAAAGTGATAGAGTTTGAATCATGTGACATCATTTTCTTAAAGAATGAGTTCCCTAAGTTAGGCGAGGTGGACCATGATTTACACTTTACGAGATTTTAAAACTAACGGATCTCTCCATTTGAGTGAGAGAAATTTTGAGGAACATGAAAGTGCTCATGAACCTCAAAACGTTACGAGTGATCAAGATCAAGGTCTAGATCAAACTCTAATTCCTAGTGAGTATGTGGATCTAGACTTCAATGGGAGTATGGAACATGGTCCAAGTGAAAGCATACCGAATTACAATGAATATATATGACATGTTTATCAAGATTCGGTACTGCGAAAACTAAAAGACAAAAAGTCGAACGTCAATGATTTAGAATTAAAAGCACGGGTCTTTTAGTCAACCCACAAGATTATGATGAGCCTAGAAATTACAATAAAGCTCTCTCATACCCCGTAAGAAATGAATGGATTAAGGCTATGGAAGAAGAAATGGCTTTTATGAGATCTAACAAAGTTTGGGAACTTGTTGATCTATAAAAGGGAAGAAAAGCTATTAGGAACAAGTGGGTTCTCAAGATCAAGCGTAAGGCTGATGGAAGTATCGAAAGATACAAGGTTCGCCTAGTTGCTAAGGGCTATACATAATAGGAAAGGATAGATTATGAGGAAAGTTTCTCACTTGTTGTGAGGTTCATGTCCATTAGATTAATCCTGGCTATTGTAGCTAGTTTAGACTTAAAGCTACATCAAATGGATGTTAAGACTGCTTTTCTCAATAGAGAATTGGATGAAGAAATCTACATTGATCAACATATAGGTTTGATCGTAGAAGGCAGTGAACAAAAGGTTTACAAATGGAAAAGATCAATTTGTGGCCTTAAACAGTCTTTTAGATAATGGCACCTTTGATTTCATAACGTGATGACATCAAATGGCTCCAAGGTGATTGAAGAAGATCATTATGTCTATAAGAAAAGCTCTGGAAATAGATTTGTGATTATGTCATTATATGTTGATGACATTCTGGTTACAGGAAATGATATGGAATATGTGAATCAAATCAAATCTTGGTTAACCTCAAGTTTTGAGATGAAAGATATGGGTGAAGCTTCTTTTATTCTTGGAATTAAGATTTCAAGGGATTGTTCAAAGAAATTGTTAGCATTGTCTCAAGAGACATATATTAACAAGGTTCTTCAATGTTTCAATATGAGCAACTGTAAACCTATAGATAGCCCAATGTCTAAAGGAGTAACCCTTAGTGTTGATATGTGTCCTAAAACATAACAAGAAATGGATTGGATGAAAAATGTTCCTTATGAGAGTGTTATGCGCAGCCTCATGTATGTTATGATGTGTACTAGATCTGATATCTATCATGCAATTGGCATGGTGAGTAGATATCAGTCCAATCCTGGACAACCACATTGGACAACAGTACAGAGGATACTGAGGTATCTCAAAGCCACTGTGGATTACTCTCTGTGTTATCATGGCAAGGATCTACAATTGAGAGGATACACAGATGTAGATTGGGCAGGAGATGTGGATGAGAGGAAATCCATTTCTGGTTTTGTTTTCTTGCTTAGTAATGGTGCAGTATCATGGAGCAGTAAGAAAAATCTGTATTGCCCTATCCATGATAGAAGCGAAGTATGTGTCATACTCGTCCGCAATTCAAGAGGGAGTATGGTTAAATAGGTTTATGAAACATTTATGTATTACTTCCTCAATTGCTCCAGTGGTGATAAATAATGACAGTCAATCTGCTATTCCGTTTGCTAAGGATCAGAGGTTCCATAGCAAGTCAAAGCACGTAGAGATTAAGTATCAGTTTGTTAGGGACTTAATAGCACGAAAAGAAGTTAATTTGAAATATGTATCAACTCATGAAATGGTAGCAGATCCATTAACTAAACCTGTCACAAGAGATTTTTTGTGAAACATGTAAGATCCCAGGGTTTGCGTAGGATCTGAATTACATATTTTTGTATTTTTGAGAACATATTATTCAATAAAGTTTGAATTACAATACACGAGTGTAAATATTAATTTTTTAATATTTGCTGTTATATTTTGAGATGCATGTCGGACAGAAAAGTAGATCACCCACACGAGTGTTTACCCTTATTTTGTCATTTGTTGATAAATGTAAAGGATGAGGCTGTTTTTGAACAAATGAGAGCTTGTTCAATAATAGAGGTCGTTTTGCTTAAATTATGAAAAAGGGTTTTCATTAAAGTATGAAATACATATACATGTAAAAGGCAAGTATAAGAGATTATATGTAATCTAAGAGGCTTGTTGTAAGGAACAAAAGCATGTTCTGTCTTTATAGCTGTAAGTAGTCTATAAAGTAGACTAAGATTGGATGTTTTGCCACGTCTAACCGATGCTTTTGTATGATATTAATATAGACATGTACTTCTTTCAAGAGGAAAGTGTTGGAAATGCCCTAGTCCCGAGGCATTGGTCCTTGTATTTGTACTATGCATTTATTGGATTTATGTGTTGTACTCATTTGTGTTATTAATAAAGGCATCAATTCATTTATTATATCTATCTTGTGCAATATATTAAATGAAGTATCCAATGGACATATCTATATCCATGACGACAAGTGTCATGCACTTAGCAGTAAGACCATGGATAGGGTAAACGATATGACCATAAATAGATCCGTAGTCTGTTCCAGTCATGGGAATGAATGGAACAACAGACTATCATTAACCTGGTTGTATGGCGGTGTCTTACCGGTCATTGGACATGGAATGTCAACCAAGTTAATGGTTACATGCCTGGAAGCATGGTACTGGATAGATCCACTAAACGAGTAATCCACATGGTATGGTATCACAATGGATTCTCGTGTAGTACTTGTATGGATCCTTTGACCTAACCATATGATGGTGTTACATGTGAAGTCGCATACTTAGGGGTATGCCTAAAGGGCCTGTAATAGGGTGCCAAGTATGGGTGCTTTCGGGTATGTCACTGAACATGGTAATACTATGGATATGCGGAAGGGATTTGTCACTTAGTGACCCACTGAGAAGATATCACCAGCCACTTGATGAATGTGACTGATAAGAGTGTGGCCACACCCAAACAAGTTGGAACTTGTTTGTGAGCATCAGTACATTCGGGGATCAAGTTAATGTCCGGACACAAAAGAGGGTGATCAATCCATGCCTCTGTGTTGGACGCTGATATCAATGACATGGGATGTACAAGTTTAAACTACAGGGTTATGATAACAGTTAGACTGCCATCTCCATCTTAATTGGGGGCTGCAGTGGCTTGCTAGAGCCCAACTATAGTCTGCGGGCCAAAAGGCCCGCTGCCAACATAAAGATGGGCCCACGGGATCGTACACATTGAGCGACTGGACACCGACTTAAAGAATCACAAGTACACTTGGAGTGTACACACTAGAGGGAGAGAAGTATATATATTAATGATATTATAAGGATCAATTGGATTGATCATTATAATAAAATTAATATTTGGCTTCACATAATTAATTGGATTAATTATGAAATTATTTCCTAGGTGGAAATATTCATATGTATAGGTTTACATATGAATTTGTTTTGTGAAGACTTAATTTTAATTTGATGGATTAAATTAATTAGTCAAACTAATTTTAATTTAAATGTAAATAATATGTTACTTGGAGTAATATATTAAATACATGGATTAATTAAAATTGGGCTTGATATTGATTTAGACCAGACTAATTAAAATAAGTTTGGGCCTGAATTAAAAGGAGGAGGCCCACACAGACACAGAAGCCAGACTGGGCTCAAGTTCCAACAAGGGAATTGGAAGCCCTAGGGTTGAAAAAACCCTTAGGGAATTCGGCCAACACACAAGTGATAGCCTCCCCCCCCTTTGGCCGAATTCTTAACAACCTCCTCACTCTCTAATCTTCGTGATTTTTGACGCTAGCACGTACGGTGTCCGTTAGGCGCTCGTGTATGGGAACGAGGAGGAATTCTACTTTGAATTCTGCAGTCATCATCCATCTCTAGAAAGAGATTTTCTGGTAAGAAAATTTAATCCCTTTCTATTAATTTTAAGTTTTTCAATTTCCACTTCAATTGCTCCTGGGACTGGATTTGAGGAAATCACCGCGTTCTTCCGCTTTTATCGAGTGATTTCCGGTGACAAATCCCAACAGTGGTATCAGAGCAGGCTTTTGATCCGTGGAAACTGATTAATTTGGTTGAATCCCTAGTTTGAAATTGGATGTTTTTTATTGGGATTCATGGTATGGGTTTTCATGATTTTTCCCATATGTTTTATACAATGGAAATTAATATTGCATATTGGTTTATGTATTTTAATTTTGTTGTATTATTGGAATTCTTGGTGAATTGCTTTGGATGATGGATGGTGATTTTTTTTTATTTAATTCTATTTTATAAAAAAAAAAAAAATCTGCCTCCTGGGGTGCGGGGCTGCCGGCGGCGGAATCATTGCCGGCGGCAACCTCACGCGGCGGGAGGCGCGGCGGCAGCCGCTGCCCGTGGCGCTGGGCGCCACAGGCAGCGGCTGCTGCCTGCTGCTGCTGCCGTTGGGCGGCAGCGGGCTGCTGCTGGGCGGCCACTATGCAGCGGTAGTGGCTGCTGCTGCTAGGGCAACTCAGTTGCCCTAGCTGCAGCAGGCCGGGCCCAGTTTTGGATTTTGAAGGTTTTTTGGGTCCGGGGCCCAGTTTTGAAATTTTAATTGGTTTTAAAATTCATGTGTTTAAATTTATGTAATTTAAATGCGCATGGTTTCTTGGATAAATTTTATTTCGTTCATGTGATATTAGTTTTGGAAATTAATATGGTTAATGGAAATTGGTTCAGGTAATTTTGGCATAATTACTCGGATGGATGAATTGGACCTATGGTTTCCCAATTCCAGTGGGAGCAGTTGGACTGCCTGGGCTGGAGGCCCAAAGCCCGTTAAGGGTTAGAACCATGGTGGGCCAAAATTGGCGATTTCCTAATAATGGCTTAGACATAATTTAAATGGGCTAAAATCATGCATTGTGACATGCTTTTGAATTGTATGTATTGGATGCATATGAATGGTTGAATGAATGTATGATTGGATGCTATTGGGCCTTTTACGAGATGGGTTGTATTTTTCTTTTTGGGTAAATACGGCATGCGAGTCGTTTTTCTTTTAATGTAATTTTATTTTATTTAAATTAAATATTATAAAATTTGTAAAAGAAGAAGCCCATGGAGTGGTGAGCCCAAATGGAGATGCAAGCCCAAATTGGAGGTGCAAGCCCAGAAGGAGAAGATGGAGGCCCGCCTAATATCTGTTTCTAGTATAGGTTTACTAGAATAATATTAGGATGTAACATAGGCCCATAGCAGTCCATTTTAATTTTATTTAATCATGTTTTATATTCATTTGCATGTATGAATGTATGTTCCAATAGCTCATTCACCCGCTTTATGTATGTAAGCCGTTATAATTGAATCTAATAACCAAACGGAATTACTAAGTCGCTTAAAAGTGCTTCCCTCATTCAAAACCGAATCGAAGTGGGAATAGGCCAGTTGTAGACCATACCCTCGCAGGATACACTGGAGTATTGTCACTTTGTATTGGGTTAGAGTATGGGATACTCTAACACTTGGATAGAGGTTTTGACTTAGCATGGGTAGTAGGATTCTCCTAGCCCTAAGCATAGATGGGTAAGTGCCAACAAGCCCATCAAACCGAGAGTCCCTAGGTTGGGATTGGACGGCGTTCCTACCTAAATAGTTAAGGTGTAGTTGTACCAAACCCTCGTTTGGCTATGTCTTAATGAAATATGGATCTCGGCCCGTGAGCCCAACAACTCGGTTTAAATTAATAACTTGATTCATTATTAATTTTATATGGGAACAACAAAGCAAAGCCCTTTATTGACACTCTCAATGTTTTTCTGTGTAGAAACACCCAAATGGCAAACACAAATACCTTATCACTGCGATCCATTCTTGAAAAGGACAAGCTTTCCGGTCCTAACTTTTTAGACTGGTCTAGGAACTTGAGGATAGTTCTAAGACAAGAGTCAAAAGAGTATGTGCTGGAAAGGCCTGTGCCGGCTGCGGCTCAGGGACGTAATCCACCAGCTGCCCAGCTGGAGGAATACGAGGCGCACGTCAAGGACAACCGGGATGTGACATGCCTCATGTTGGCTTGCATGGTCCCCGAACTGCAAAAGTAGTTTATGGACCACCAAGCCTATGCTATGATAACAACTCTTAACGAGATGTTTCAAGAGCAAGCTCGTCAGGAAATGTACCTGACCAACAAGGCATTCCACTCTTGTAAGATGGGGGCCGGGACATCTGTGAATGCACACGTGCTCAAGATGAAGGGCTATTTGGATACTTTGGCCCGTCTCGGATCGCCTATCTCTCAAGAGTTGGCGGTGGACACAATCCTCGTGTCCTTTCCAGATTCTTATGATCAGTTCATCCTCAACTACAATATGCAAGGGATGAACCGCACTGTCAGTGAGCTACATGGGATGCTCAAGCTTACTGAGCAGTCGATCAAGAAGACTCCGTCGGTGCTGCTGGTTAACAAGGGGAACCCTCCTCTTGCTAAGGGTAAGGCCAAGGAAAAGGCCAAGGCCATGGCCAAAAAGGCCAAAGCCAAGAAGGCCAAGGCCCAACCCAAGGCCCAGCAAAAGGCAGGTCCTGAGGACGTCTGTTTCGGGTGCAGACAGGCGGGTCATTGGAAGAGATCGTGTCCCAAGCTGATGGGAGAGCAAAGAAGGGGCCAAGGTGCATCCTCTTCAGGTATATATGTTATAGATATTAACCTTACTGTTTCAACATCCTGGGTATTGGATACTGGATGTGGTTCTCACATTTGTTGCAATGTGCAGGGACTTAAGAACAGAAGGTTGCTGGGGTCGGGAGAGGTGGACTTGCGGGTCGGGAATGGAGAAAGGGTTGCTGCCATAGAGATCGGCGAATACCACCTAATGATGCCCAGTGGATTGGTTTTAATTTTAGAACATTGTTACTTTGTACCTGCTATGTGCAGGAATATTATCTCTGTATCAATGTTGGATATTTCTGGATTTAATTTCACTATTTTAAATGGTCGAATTTCTATATCTAGAGAGGGATTATTTTATGGAGATGCTCTATTAAATAATGGCCTGTATATCCTGGACTTAAATGAAACCAATCATATCTATAACATAAACATGAAAAGGGTTAAGCCCAACGAACTTAATCCTGTCTACCTATGGCATTGTCGTCTTGGCCATATAAACGAGAAGCGCATTGCTAGGCTTCACAAAGCTGGGGTCCTAGGGTCATTTGACTTGGAGTCAATTCATACATGCGAATCATGTTTAAGAGGCAAGATGACAAAGGCGCCTTTTAGCAAGAAGGCTGAAAGGGCCACTGGCTTATTGGACCTGATACATTCAGATGTATGTAGGCCTATGAGCGCAGCGACCAGAGGTGGGCATCTATACTTTGTCACGTTCACGGATGATTTCAGCAGATATGGCTATGTCTATCTGATGAAACACAAGTCCGAGACCCTTGATAGGTTCAAGGAATTTCGAAACGAGGTACAGAACCAGCTAGGCAGGAACATCAAAACCCTTTGGTCGGACCGAGGTGGTGAGTATATGAGCCTAGAGTTTGACTCATACTTGAGAGAGCATGGAATAGTTCCACAGCTCACTCCTCCCGAAACACCACAATGGAATGGGGTGTCCGAACGGAGGAATAGGACCCTGTTGGACATGGTCCGCTCAATGATGAGTCAAGCATCTCTCCCAATTAGTTTCTGGGGACATGCCCTCGAGACAGCAGCTCTTATCTTAAACAATACTCCGACTAAGGCTGTGGAAAAGACCCCATATCAGATATGGACGGGGCAAGGAGCCCAATGTGTCTTTCCTAAGGATTTGGGGATGCAAAGCACATGTCAAGAAATTGACTAGTGGCAAGTTGGAGCCCAAAACCGACAAATGCCTATTTGTGGGCTACCCTAGGGAAACCAAAGGGTATTACTTCTACAACCCCGCCGAGAACAAGGTGTTCGTGGCAAGGAAGGGGGTCTTTTTGGAAAAGGAGTTCCTTTCCAAGAAAGATAGTGGGAGCAACGTTGAACTCAGGGAAGTTCAAGGTCCACAAGCTCCTGAAGAGGATAACTCGGAGGCCCAGGTGGAGCTTCCACAAGTGGAAGCACCGACCCAGGCCACACAAGAACCTAGAAGGTCTGGTAGGGATCGTCGGGAACCAGAGAGGTATGGTTTCCTCATCACCGATGATCAAACTATTCTCATCTGGGATGAAGAAGAACCCAAAACCTATCAGGAGGCTATGGCTAGCCCACAGTCTGCGAATTGGCGTAAAGCCATGGAGGCAGAAATGCAATCTATGTACGATAATCAGTTTGGAACTTGGTTGATCCACCTCCGGGTGCTAAGGTAATAGGTTGCAAGTGGTGCTATAAGCTAAAAGCTGATAATACCTTCAAAGGGCATCTGGTTGCGAAAGGTTTCAGACAAGTCCATGGAATAGACTATGATGAAACTTTCTCACCAGTAGCCATGCTCATATCCATCAGGATACTGCTGGCCATAGCCGTATGGTATGACTATGAGGTATGGCAGATGGATGTCAAAACCACTTTCCTTAATGGAAAGCTACTCGAGGATGTGTACATGACACAACCTGAGGGTTTTGTCGATCCTAAGTATCCGGGAAGGGTATGCAAACTTCAAAGGTCCATCTATGGACAGAAGCAAGCATCCCAAAGTTGGAATCTAAGATTCAATGAGGCTATAAAGGAATATGGCTTCATACAGAATCTAGATGAGCCTTGTGTGTATAAGAGGACTAGTGGGAGCATAGTCACATTCTTGGTACTTTATGTAGACGACATCCTACTCATTGGAAGCGACATACCCACACTGCAAGGGGTAAAGCAGTGGCTGAGTAAGTGCTTCGCAATGAAGGACTTAGGCGAAGCTGAGATGATCCTAGGGATCAGGATCTATAGGGATAGACCAAATCGTCTTCTGGGCCTAAGTCAGGCTTCGTACATTGACAAAGTTCTGAAAAGATTCAGCATGGACCGGGCCAAGAAAGGTTTCTTGCCAATGGGCCATGGGCTGAAACTTAGTAAGAAGAACTGTCCTAAAACAAGGGAGGACAGGGAGAACATGAAATTGGTTCCATATGCTTCGACTATTGGATCAATCATGTACTCCATGTTATGTACGAGACCTGATGTCGCCTTTGCACTGAGTATGACGAGCCGATACAAGCAGGATCCCGGGGAGGATCACTGGAAAGCTGTCAAGGCGATCCTTAAGTACCTTAACCGGACTAAGGATAGCTTCTTGGTGTACGGTGGTAAGGAAGTGCTATCAGTTACTGGGTATACTGATGCGAGCTTCCAGACAGACCAAGATGAGTACCAATCGTAGTCAAGATATGTATTCTTGCTGAATGGTGGTGCTGTAATCTGGAGGAGCTCAGAGCAGCCAACCATAGCGGACTCTACAACAGAAGCTGAGTACATCGCTGCGTGTGATGCAACTAAGGAAGCTGTATGGATGAAGAAGTTTATCACTGAGTTGGGAGTAGTGCCAACTATCCAGGACCCAGTCGATATCTTCTGTGACAACAATGGGGCCGTCGCACAAACTAAGGAGCCCCGGTCACACAAGAACACAAAGCACGTGCTCAGAAAGTTTCACCTCATACGAGAAATCACGGATAGGGGTGACATTGCATTGCTCAGAGTGGACACCGAGGATAATGTCGCAGATCCATTGACCAAGGCGCTGGCCCAGCCCAAGCACGTGGGTCATACTAGATCTATAGGGATTAAGCCCACGCCTAGTTGGAACTAGTGCAAGTGGGAGATTGTTGGAAATGCCCTAGTCCCGAGGCATTGGTCCTTGTATTTGTACTATGCATTTATTGGATTTATGTGTTGTACTCATTTGTGTTATTAATAAAGGCATCAATTCATTTATTGTATCTATCTTGTGTAATATATTAAATGGAGTATCCAATGGACATATCTATATCTATGACGACAAGTGTCATGCACTTAGCAGTAAGACCATGGATAGGGTAAACGATATGACCATAAATAGATCCGTAGTCTGTTCCAGTCATGGGAATGAATGGAACAACAGACTATCATTAAGCTGGTTGTATGGCGGTGTCTTACCAGTCATTGGACATGGAATGTCAACCAAGTTAATGGGTACATGCCTGGAAGCATGGTACTGGATAGATCCACTAAACGAGTAATCCACATGGTATGGTATCACAATGGATTCTCGTGTAGTACTTGTATGGATCCTTTGACCTGACCATATGATGGTGTTACATGTGAAGTCGCATACTTAGGGGTACGCCTAAAGGGCCTGTAATAGGGTGCCAAGTATGGGTGCTTTCGGGTATGTCACTGAACATGGTAATACTATGGATATGCAGAAGGGATTTGTCACTCAGTGACCCACTGAGAAGATATCACCGGCCACTTGATGAATGTGACTGATAAGAGTGTGGCCACACCCAAACAAGTTGGAACTTGTTTGTGAGCATCAGTACACTCGGGGATCAAGTTAATGTCCGGACACAAAAGAGGGTGATCAATCCATGCCTCTGTGTTGGACGCTGATATCAATGACATGGGAGGTACAAGTTTAAACTACAGGGTTATGATAACAGTTAGACTGCCATCTCCATCTTAATTGGGGGCTGCAGTGGCTTGCTAGAGCCCAACTGTAGTCTGCGGGCCAAAAGGCCCGCTGCCAACATAAAGATGGGCCCACGGGATCGTACATATTGAGCGACTAGACACCGACTTAAAGAATCACAAGTACACTTGGAGTGTACACACTAGAGGGAGAGAAGTATATATATTAATGATATTATAAGGATCAATTGGATTGATCATTATAATAAAATTAATATTTGGCTTCACATAATTAATTGGATTAATTATGAAATTATTTCCTAGGTGGAAATATTCATATGTATAGGTTTACATATGAATTTGTTTTGTGAAGACTTAATTTTAATTTGATGGATTAAATTAATCAGTCAAACTAATTTTAATTTAAATGTAAATAATATGTTACTTGGAGTAATATATTAAATACATGGATTAATTAAAATTGGGCTTGATATTGATTTAGACCAGACTAATTAAAATAAGTTTGGGCCTGAATTAAAAGGAGGAGGCCCACGCAGACACATAAGCCAGACTGGGCTCAAGTTCCAACAAGGGAATTGGAAGCCCTAGGGTTAAAAAACCCTTAAGGAATTCGGCCAACACACAAGTGATAGCCTCCCCCTCTTTGGCCGAATTCTTAACAACCTCCTCACTCTCTAATCTTCGTGATTTTTGACGCTAGCACGTGCGGTGTCCGTTAGGTGCTCGTGTACGGGAACGAGGAGGAATTCTACTTTGAATTCTGCAGTCATCATCCATCTCTAGAAAGAGATTTTCTGGTAAGAAAATTTAATCCCTTTCTATTAATTTTAAGTTTTTCAATTTCCACTTCAATTGCTCCTGGGACTGGATTTGAGGAAATCACCGCGTTCTTCCGCTTTTATCGAGTGATTTCCGGTGACAAATCCCAACAGAAAGAAGAGAACATCATAAAACATGTTTTCCTACCATGTGTGCTTAGCGATCCTGAGATGGAAAAGTAGTGATCTCAACTTTTCCTAGTGTGAGAGTCTAGCAATGAAACAGAGGTTTTGTTGAGTTAACTATCCTTAAGACCTTAACTTATTCTGGAAGTATAGTCTAATGTGGCTATTTTGGAAGAAGACTTTAAAGGGGTCAAGTATGATTCGACCTTGGATAAGCCCGACTAGACAAGCAAGTTAGATTATAATGGAAAGAACATAGTAAAAGGGGAAGATCACCATTTGTTCACATCTTGAGTTTCTATACATTACAACCCGGGTAGTTATGCATGTGTGCATATCTGTAATGATAGAAAATTGCAGGGATCAAAAGGATTACAATGGATGTGATGTGGGATTTAAGATAAGGCATTCAGTGTTTCGACATTTTCATCGAGCTGCTGTGAGCGGACGACGTGTTTTCGACGGGACGCTAGACTCCCTTTCGGAAGGTTCGCCACGATCTTGGGCGGGCCCCTCCTTCGCTTGGGGTTTTTATAAATGGAAAATCGTTTTGGAAAATAAATGGAATTAATTCTTAAAAGAACCGAGACCTAAGTCTCGATGACTATTGTAGAGTCGCCACCTGGCTCAGCTCAACCGAGAAATTCTTAAGGTTGCTGAACCGGACGAACGGTCGCTACACTATCCAGAGATTCAGGTCCGGACAAGTCCCTTATTTCGTGTCTAATTAAATAAAATATTGCCAATGTTCTCGAAATGGTATCTTAAATTCTAAAGTCAATTTTATTGAATATAAAAGGCATACAGCGCGCATATAAATACATAATACAAAAATGAAGGAAAGAAATAAATATTAATTGGCTTACAACCAAATCGAATAGAAAAATAAAAACTCTTGCCTCACTTATACAATCGCATAGAATACACGAGAATCTAAAAATAATTACAACCGCCTAAATACACGATTGATTCTATTAAAATACAAATAAAAATAAAAGTGTACATAAATAAAAGCTGCAAAATAAAAGTTAGCACAATTTATACGGCACGCCACAAGTTGGAGTCAAATAGACAGAATTGGGAAATCAAGAATTGAGGGCATGCATATAGGGGATAACTGGGTTAGCTCAGCTAGCCGGCCCGGTTAGACCTGGAAAATGTTTTGAAATGTCTCTGTATTTTTGGTTTTATGGGAAAATCATTTTGAAAACAATTTTACCGGTTTACATGCATTTTTATATTTAAGGTGGGTCGGTTATCGGGAGAATCGGGTCTCCGTCGTTGAATTGTTCTAAATGCAATTTTACTAAAAATTAAATCCAAGGTTGTGAATGCACATATCAAAATTCATTTTGATGATTTTCAGATTTTTCAGATTTTTATGAATTTTTATAAATTTTCGGGGATAAAAGCTAAAATTCTGATTCTGTAACAAGAGTTACAGTCGTGCGACTATAACTACAGTCGTACAACTGTAGGTTACAGTCGTGCGACTGTAAACGGCTCAGAATCAAGATTTTGCCAAAATTTTATTTTGAGTCAAAATTGAAGAAAAACAACCTGGAAATTAAGAACACTCGTACGACTTTATATACAGTCGTACGACTGTTCATCAAATCCAAGAACAGTGGTGCGACTGTTCTTAATTTCCAGAAATAGAAGCACGAAAATACAGCAGAAAATACATAAAAATTCACTTCAAACACCCAAAAAGCAAGAAAAAGTGAAAGGAAAAGGAGTTCCTACCTTTTTAGAAGCTAATCCAAGTCGATTTGACCCCTAGCGTCAGCCCAATCCTCACGAATTCGCACTTTTCCTTTGAAATTGAGAGGGGAAGCTTTATGTCCAAAAATCCAAATGTTAGGGATTATGACGATTTAAGTCTGGAATTTTGATTCGATTGTGAAGTTAATTGATTAACCTAAGGTTTCTAACAAATTTTAGCTTTAATCCTAAAGAATTCGAAAGAAATAGAAGAGAAAAAAAGGATTTTTGAGCAAAGTTCCCTTCCCCTTTTTCTTGTCTCTTTCCTTCTCTTCTCTCTCTAATTTTTCACAAGAAATCAAGTTGCCCTTCTCTCCCTTCCTTTCCTTCTTTTTATCCTGCTCCCGACACATTAATTGTGCCACCCTCTCTCCTCCATTTTTCTGCTGTAGAGGTATGGGCTCCTGCAACTTTTCCAATATTATAGTCGTATGACTATTCATCTTTCTTTCTCTTTTTTTTAAATATGGAAAATTCTGGCGCTTACAGCTGCCCCTCGCGTGATCAAATTCGACACCTAGCTCCAAGTTTACAATACATGAGATGATGAATTTGAGAGCGTGAATCAAAGCGCCGCGAACACTGGAATGAACCTTCTGATGAGATAAGCCGATACCGGGTCTAGGTTACCCGAGGTGATACTGGGGAGGAAATAAGCCGATACTGGGTTTAGTTTACCCAAGGCGAAGTCGATGCAGATAGGCTGATACCGGGTCTAGGTTACCCGAGGCAAATGAAGGGTGAATTACGGTTTAGCCGATACCGGGTCTAGGTTACCCGAGGCAAAGAAAGATGGATTATGGATTGTCCGATACCAGGTCTAGGTTACCCGAGGCAAAGGAACATGGATTGCGGATTGGCCGATACCGGGTCTAGGTTACCCGAGGCGAGCTTGATGAAGAGATTGGCCGATACCAGGTCTAGTTTACCCGAGGCGAGCTTGATGAAGAGATTGGCCGATACCAAGTCTAGGTTACTCGAGGCGAGCTTTGCTGGAGAAATAGATGAAGCCGATCTGGGCCGATACCGAGTTTACATTACTCAAGGCGGATCTGCTGAGAAAATGGGTGATGAAGCCGATCTGGGCCGATACCGAGTTTACATTACTCAAGGCGGATCTACTAAGAAAATGGATGATGAAGCCGATCTGGGCTGATACCAAGTTTACATTACTCGAGGCGGATCTGCTGAAAAAATGGATGATGAAGCAGATCTGGGCCGATACCTAGTTGACGTTACTCGAGGCGGATCTGCTGAGGAATTGAAGCTGGAGATGATGAATTCCTGCACTTAAGATAGCAAGTCTTCATTCCTTGATCGAGAGATTCTTAAACAAAAATTTTTTGCCCCTTCGATCAAGAATGAAGACTAGCTGGGGATAAGTGATTGATGTATGTAATGTATGAGTGCATGATGTTGTATATGTACATGCATGCATTTTCAATTATTTAACGTTTCCGCCTTCCACTGGAGAGAGATATGTTGTGCCCCTGGTTGATTTTGTTTCCTTCGGGGATTCGCTTGGCGATTTTCGGAGTGAGGTGATTGTTAGGGATGTGTGATACTGCTGGGGAGATAATCGTAGTGTTCCCTACAAAGATTCCGCTGGGGAAAAGTATGGCAACTCGATTGGGGAAACAATTATGGTGTTCTTTATGTAGATTCTGCGGGGGAATTGCATGGTGACTCTATGTGGAGTCGATGTGATGACTTCTGCGGGGAATGTCGAGGACATTCCACTTTTCCTGCTTCGTGGTGAAATTATGAATTTGTAAGTGCTTTAATTTTTGCCTGGGTTGTCCAATACGGGTTTTCAGCCCAGCGAGCCACTCTAACTTTTGCCTGAGGTGCCTTTTCAGTTTTTGCCTCAACGAGCTGCTCTAATTTTTTCCTGAGGCACCTTTTCAGTTTTCACCTCAGCGAGCTTCTTCTTTTTTTATGCATGAATAATTTGAATTGTATTGCGACCACTTATTGCTCTTTTAGGCAGAGGAGCTAGATTTTAGAGGACAATAAAAGATTTCAAATTGCATGTATTTAGTGCATTTTCACTTGTTAAATAATACGATGATTTCAGTCAGTTGAATGCAAAGTGCTTTCTTTAAATGTATGTTTATGCAAGACAACTTTGCTTGTGCATTAGTCATAACCATGCAAATATATTTAAACAAACACTTCACTTTATTGATGAAGTCAAAATGAGTACATTTGAAACAGGTTGGTTCCTAAATGGTACAGATTCCACACTGAGCCAGAACCCGTCATCAGTCATCCTTTTCAGGTTTTCCGACTAATTATTTTCTCTCGTGTCCTAATTTTTGCCTAGACCGCTCTTTTTGAGTTTTCAGACTAGCATTTTTTTTTATACGTGATAAAGCTTTAGCCTGTCCTGGTTGATAGGATTAGTGAACTAGTTTCCGTCCATGTCCATGATGCTGACAGCGCCTTTTGATAGCACCTTCTTCACCACATAGGGCCCTTCCCAGTTGGGTCTGAACTTGCCCCTAACATCGACATTGGAAGGCCTTAGCTGCTTTAGAACCAAGTCACCCATTTTCAACTGCCGTTTGGAATACTTCACATTCCGATTATAGGCTCTGACCATTCTGCACTGGTACATCTGAAGATGATCCAGTGCCCTCGATCGCCTTTCAACTAGTGTTTCCAACTGTTCATATCTGGCTTGAACCAATTCAGTCTCTGGTAACTGAGCTTCCAAAGTGACTTAAGTTCTATTTCCACTAGCAATACTGCTTCCATTCCATATACCAAGGCATAAGGAGTTTCTCTTATCGGCATTCTGACACTGGTTCTGTAACCCTAAAGAGCATAAGGCAGTTTATCAGCCCATCTCTGTAAGTGGTTACCATCTTTGATAAGATATTCTTTATTGCCTTGTTAGCTGCTTCCGCTGCACCATTAGTCTGTGGTCTGTATGGAGAGGACTTATGATGTTCAATACCATGCTCTGTAAGTAGTCCAGCTGTTGCCCCTTGAAACTGTCCATGCTCTGCAAGTAGTCCAGTTGTTGCCCCTTGAAACTGTACTCCATTGTCAGTTATTATGTGGTGAGGAATCCCATACCGAGTGAAGATGTTCTTCTGGATGAAATTGACCATATGCTTGGCTGTCACATTAGCGAAGGATTCTGCTTCGACCCATTTGGAGAAGTAATCAACTGCTACAACTATGAATCTATGTCCATTATATGCAGCTGGATGAATTTCACCAATCATATCTATCCCCCATGCTGAAAATGGCCAAGGAGACACTAGATTTTGAAGTTCGAGTAGAGGAATATGACTAATGTCTGCATATATCTCTTCACTTTTCTTATACAATCTGCTTGCATCGTCATCCAGAAATACCCTTCTCTCATTATCTTCCTAGCCATGGCAAGTCCATTCATATGTGGCCCACAGAATCCTGCATGTACCTACTACATCACTTCTTCTGCTTCTTGCTCTGTTAGACACCTCAAAAGGACTCCATGCGTTGTTCTTTTGTATAACTTGTCCTCAAAGATTCTGAATTGACTAGCCAGCTTTCTTAGCTTCAACTTATCAGCAACACTGGCCTCTTCTGGGTACTTTCCCTCTTTAACATACCGGTAGATGTCAAAGAACCATGGCTTTTCTTCAGCTGATAATTCCATTACTTTGTGCACTTCAAAGAAAGGATGTCTGGAAGTGGTTATAACCAATGGTTGCACTTGAGTTTCCTCTAGATTTTCCCACATGGAGGACAAATAGCTAATGCATCAGCCATCTTATTCTCATCCCTGGGGACATGTCTGAATTCACACTGGCCGAATAAATCTTTTCTAAACTGTAGCAGCTCCAAATAAGGCCGTAAGGCTTCTTCTTTCAACTCCCACTCACCCTGAGCTTGCCTGATCACTAGAAGTGAATCACCAACAATTAAGACATCATTTTCCCCTAAGGTTAACAAAGCCTCCATTCCAAATAAGCATGCTTCATATTCTGCCCCATTATTGGTTACAGGAAAGATCATCCTCTTGGATAAAGGAATAATCTCACCATCCGGTGTTGCTACAAGTACCCCGATTCCAGTGCCATTTTTGTTCACTGCCCCATCGAAGCACATGACCCATCTTTTCACTTCCACCATGGCTAGTTGCTCATCAGGGAATTCCAGATTCTCTGTGTAATCTGATTCTAGGGGTTAGTTTGCGAGAAACTCTGCCACGGCTTGCCCTTTAATGGTTTTCTTCGTGATGTACTCGATGTCGAATTCAGACAAAAGTAGCAGCCACCTGGATAGCTTCCCAACCACTACTGGTGCTTTATAGAGATACTTCATTGGATCCACCTTAGCCACGGCTTGTATATTGTAGGATTGGAAATAATGGTGCAACTTCTTGGTCAACCAAATCATCGCCACACATGTCTTCTCTTCCAGTGTGTACTTGGTTTCATACTCCAACAATTTCTTACTAAGGTAGTAGATAGGATATTCCTTCTTGCCATCTTGTTCTTGTGTAAGCATTGCCCCTATAGAGGATTCTTCAACTGCCAAATACAAAATCAGAGGCTTTCTTGGAGTTGGAGGACTCAATACCAGTGGCTTTACCAGGTAAGCCTTGATTTTCTCGAATGCCAATTGACACCTGTCATCCCACACAATCGGCTGATCTTTCTTTAATAGCTTGAAGATTGGCTCACAAGTGGAAGTCAACCGTGCAATGAAGTGACTGACATATTGTAAGGAACCCAAAAATGACCTGACTTCCTTTTCTGTCTTTAGGGGTGGCATATTTTGGATGGCTTTGATTTTGTCTGGGTCCATTTCGATCTCCCTCTGGCTGACTACATGGCCCAACAGCTTCCCTGATGCGACCCCGAATATGCACTTCATGGGGTTAATTCGCAAGTTGTACTCTCTAATGCGTGTTAGGAATCTATCCAGGATAACAGGATGTTCCTCCCGGGTTGTTGATTTAACGAGCATATCATCGACATACACTTTGACTTCTTTATGGATCATATTGTGCAACAGAGTTGTGACAGCCCTCTGATAAGTAGCACCGGTGTTCTTTAACCAAAAGGGCATCACTCTATAGCAGAAAGTACCCCACTCTGTGATGAACGATGTTTTCACCTGTCAATCACTTCAATCAGAATCTGGTTGTACCCTCAAAAGCCATCCATGAAGGAGTACATTGCCACTTTTCCTGCGCTATCAACCAGAACGTCAATATGGGGCAGTGGAAAGTTATCTTTTGGACATGCCTTATTCAGGTCCCTGTAGTCGATGCATACTTTGACCTTTCCATCCTTTTTAGGCATGGGGACAATGTTGGCTAGCCATTCCGTATACTCCACCACTTCAAGAAACCTGGCGTCTATCTGTTTGGCCACTTCTTCTTTCACTAGCGTAGCCCATTCCGACCTTAGTCTTCTCAACTTTTGCTTTACCGGTCTGAACTTAGGGTCTGTCAGGATTTTCCACACTGCTATTTCTGTGTCCACACCTGTCATGTCTTCATACGACCAGGCGAAAGCTTTAACATGTTTTTGGAGTATTTTTATTAATTCTTTCTCTTCCTCGGATTTTAGCTCGTGTGAAATGAGTACCATTCTAGGGTTTTCATCTGTACTTATATTGATTTCCTGCAATGCAGTGTCATGTATGCTAAATATGCTTGATGGTGATTTAAATGTGTGCACAGAATTATCTGGATAAACATGGGATTTCATTGCATTGAACTTATCATAAAGTACATCAGTTACATTGAAAATGGAAGAAATAGATACAACAAAATCATTTTCATCCTCCACAGGCGGAGGGCCTTGTTCTTCTTCAGCTTCTATCTTCCCTTTCAGAGCATCATCTGGGACGGCAGCTTTCTCTGCTTCTTTTCCTGCCACTTGCATCTTAGCCTTTTCCATAATCTTGGCAATTTCAGCGACCACAGAGTCTAAGTTCACTCTGGCCATCAGTTCTTCACTGAATCCCTCCTTGGATTTCCCAAAAGCTTTGCTTAATGTAGCAGTCAAAGCACCCGAGATCACTTCTGTAGTTTCAGCATAGGTTTTCTTTTCATCTTCTTCCTTGGCCACCTCTGTGGCTTCTGTTACCACCTCAGATGATTCTCCTTGTAAAATCTCATATTCAGCAGTTGCTTCTTCTGCCATTACAGGGGCTACTGGCTCTTCCTGGCTTTTGTCAAAATCAACTACATCCGCAAAGATCTCAAAGCCAGGACACTCGACACCTCCTACCATCACCAGTTCAGCTTGACCCTTGTAAAGGCCTTCTCCTGCCTTTAGAAACGGCTTCATCATATTCTTTCCATTCTTGCCCTTTTTTAGATTCTTCCGCTCAGATGCCCCTTCTACATAGCCAAGGCCACACTGCTTCGACTTTCCCGAATCAATTTTAAGTTTCGGAACCCCCTGCAAATTGATTCCGAGTCCCATTCCCAAAGTTCTGCTTATACAGATACCGGGATAGCCACTCCGGCATATAATTCTCATAAAGGACCTTAGGGGCATCCGTGCTCTCTTCCTCTTTGATTACAACGACTTGAAATCCACCAAAGGGAACCACTTCTTCATTTACTACAGCTACCATCAACTAGGCATCCGCCTCAACAGTCACAATTCTGCCGTTCATAGAGAACTTGATCTTTTGATGCAATGTGGAAGGGACACCTCCCAAAGGATGGAACCAGGGCCTTCCAAGTAACAGGAAAAATGTGACTGGGATATCAATCACTGTAAAAGCAACTGTAGACCTAACTAGCCCAACCTCTACTTCTGCCTCAAATGTCCCTATCACCATTCTTTTAGAGTCATCATGTGCTTGGATGACTGTTAAGGATCTCTTTAACACTTCTTCGTTCAGCCCCAGAAATGGCAACATCTTCAGTGGGCAAATATTCAGTGTCGATCCATCATCCACCATGACGCAAGGCATTACCTTATCCATCACATGGGCCCTGAAATAAAGAGCCTTGTTGTGGGCTTTCCCTTCAACAAGCAGGTCTTTCTCAGAGAAGACAATATCAGGACTCCCAACATGAACTTTGTCTAACAAACAGCACATAATCTCTGGTGAAGCTATAGGGGAGACTTCAATCTCTGACAATTTCTTTACCAGAGCAGCCCTGTGCTCCTTGGAGGTCAGGAGCAAGTGCCACAAGCTGGCTTGGGTAGGAGTTTTCTTTAGTTGGGAAATGACTAGGTCCTCTTTCTCAACTCCTTCTGGTGCCGAAGTACCGCCCGACCCATTCATCGGTGCTTTATCTTTCATCTGATATGCCGGCTGATATGCCCTACCATTTTGGGTCACATGCTGCACTTCCTGAATCTTCATCTTTTCAACAGCTGGGAGTTTAACTGTCTCTCTTTTGTCAAATTCTTCATACTCATCTTCAAAGTCGAGATCATTCAGACTTATGGGTTTGATCTCCTTACATTCCTCCCTTTTCTCACGTTCGGGTTCCACTTCGGGTGTTAGAGATTGTGCCCTAAGCCAATGTTGGATTATGTAAACAATCTTCTTAAGTCATTAATAAAGACTTATTTTATCATATATATTTGTATGTTAGTATTTATGATAATGTATCCATGAATTAATTGTGTAATTCTAAATTTCCCTAGTCGATTGTTATTATGGGAATAATAACAAACTAAGACTAGTGTGAGTGATAATGGATATTCATAAGATGAATATAGTGTATACAGATACAGATTATACTCACGGGCAATGTGTTAGAGAACATGTTGCTGGAGACCCACTATAAGATCAAGTTCATGGTCACGTGTCACAACTGATCTTGATTATAGTAGTGTCATCAGCTGATTCCTTTGACCTGAGGTCACTATGGATTCCGGGATGAATTCATGTTGTGCTTTGACGCAGTCAAACGCTGCTTGTAACAGAGTAGTTATAAAGGCTGTGGTTGGGTACAATATGACTCATGCTTAGGGATGTGAGTGACAGATATGGGATTTTGTCCCTCTCTAACAAGAGAGCGATATCACTGGGCCCCTCGATAAGTAAGACTGTTAAATGCATGGCCGTGCTCAAATAATTGATAAGAGTATCAATTGATTTGTCTGAACAGTTTACTTTGAGATCGAGAAAGCATATGATTAATTATATAAGATTGACAAGTGTACCATGTCTTATAATTAATCTTGATATCAAAGAGACAAAAGGGAATATGACATTCTATAAATAGGTATTGGATCATTCCAATCATATTAATTGGGTAGTCGTAATGGCTTGCTAGAGTCCGCTTGTGACCTGTAAGGACATTATGGTAATTTCCTTATTGCCAATTAATATGATCCTATGGGGTCACACACAAGAGCAAAATGAAGTTCATCTTATCGGGTATAAATTATTATTGGATAATAATTTATGAATGAGAAAGAGAATAAATATATATAGTGATATATATTTATGTATGTATATATAAATATTAATGTAATTAATATTGCATAAAGTATGCTACATATTATAATTAAATTATATGGAGATATAATTAATTATAATATTATATATACATATATGTATCATGGAGAATTGAATTGATTTAATATTAATTGAGAATTAATATTAAATTGTGTGGGTTAATATATAATTATAACTAATAGGTGTATTAGGTTATAATTATAATTAACTAAATAGGGTTTATATTTAAGGAAATAAAAACCTGAAAACCTAATTGCTCCATAAGTTAAGAAGCAGATTTCGGCCAGCCACCACAAGCCAAGTGAACCAGCCGAAACTCTCCTCCAAAAAGAAAAGGGAAAATCTGATTTTCTGCTCTCTCTTCTCTCGTTCGAAGAATTGTTCTTCAAATCCGGCGCTAGCACGCGGTGGACGTATTGCTCCGTGTGGATCAACCGTAGAGGGAAGCTATTTTGGTTCCTGCTTGATTCAATCTTCAAAGAATTAAGGTAATTCTTTAACCCTCCTTCCGATTCAATGCGATGTACATGGGTCCTTGGTGGGGATTAATCTTTTATCCGCTGCGTTTTATGTTTGTTTTGTGCGATTAATTCCCAACAGTGGTATCAGAGCCACTTGTGCATTGATTGAATTGGATTTGTTATTTTGATTAGATCAAAATTGCATGTTAGGGTTATATGTTTTTGATTTAGGGTTCTTTGTTATTGTGAATAACGTTTGGAATTGATTTGGGAATTGTTGTTTTGAACAAATTGACGCAGAATTGTTTTTCAGTGCAGAACATGTGCAAACGTGTGTTGCACGCCGTGTACTGGTTTTGCACGGCGTGTAGTCGGAAATCGTTTTCGTAAGCTGAGAATCAGTGCATAACTCGCCGGCGTGCAAGTGTTGCACGCCGTGCATATGTGTGTTGCACGCCGTGTACTGGTTTTGCACGGCGTGCAACCGGAAATTTCTCATGTGCGCTGAGTAACAGCGAGGAACACGGCCGCGTGCAAGTGTTGCACGCCGTGCAAACCGGTTTTGCACGCCGTGTTCCCTTAGTGCTGCAATGTAGAAATTGTCTTCTATACCTTTTCTTCTCAAATCAATTTCTTTTAAATACAATAAGATTGTGTTTAGTTTTTGAACCCTAAATCTTGTAGATGTAAAATTATTGTGATAATTTTATGCATGGTGTTGTGGTATGGTTTTGGACCCTGTGGATGTTTTTGTTTTCCTTTGGTTTTGGTGGATGTAAAGTTTTATAAATACGGCCTGCGAGTCGTTTGTATTTATGTAATCTTATTTTCTAGATAAATTGTATAGGATGCAATTTATTGTTTGTAAATCTTATTTTACTAGAAAATTGTATAGGATACAATTTTGTTAAATATGTAAATCCATGAGATGATGCCAAGGAACAAAGACGTGAAGACGGATCCAAGGGGTGCGGCTGTGCTGTGACCATGCGATGGTTGCAACCACCTAGGAAATGACCTGTTGATTTTCATATTGGCCTATGAAAATCAATGTAGATAAAACCATACCATAACACGGTTTTTTCGAGTCTATTGCATGTTTTATATTTTGATGCCATGTGATGCCATGCCTAGTATGAAATATGCATGCTAGATGAATGTATGACATTGGATGCCATGCTAGGATTAATGTTAACTTGGAAAGTTTAATATTAATGCCATGTTTTGTATATGATAAAATTCTAATCACGGGATTTATAAACCCTAAATAAACTTATGAAGTTTATATTTTTGCCACCCAATTACGTATAACACTTGTCAAGTACTATGTTCGCATCATGGTATACCGCCAGGGCGGGTACGCATGTTGTGACCTTAGCGAAGCAATAATATGAGAAAAGGTGATTCTCATTGTGTTGTAATTGGTTTAACTAAAGGGTTAATCAAAAAGGTGTTTGAGCCCGAGGCAAGGATGAGATGAGTAACATACAAATTAAATATGATATATGATATCATGCATCTCATAAATTAAAAGAGTTACATAATGATGTAATTGACATGGTGATGTCTACCGAAATTATATTTAATCATAGGGACATGCCAAAGCAGTGCTATGGTTAAGTATGGATTTTGGGTCTTTTACCCACTTAAATATTTTAAAGGGTTTTATAATTTCAGTGGGAGCTATATTCTCTTATGTAATTAACTTTGCATATATATTTTCTGTTGTAGATAAATGGCCAACACAAGCAATCCCAGTTCTATTCGATCTATCCTTGAGAAGGATAAACTGAATGGAACAAATTACCTAGACTGGTATCGCAACTTGAGAATTGTTCTCAAGCAAGAGCGAAAGCTATATGTTCTGGATGGGCCTTTGCCCGCTAACCCTCCACCCACCACAGCTTCAAGAGCTGAAAGGGATGCTTTCCACAAGCATCAAAATGATCAGATTGATGTACAGTGCCTGATGCTCGCATCAATGATTCCGGAACTTCAGAAGGATCTGGAAACATTTGAGGCATATGAGATGTCTCAAGAGCTTAAGGAAATGTTCCAAAAGCAAGCGAGAAGGGAAAGGTATGAGACCTTGAGATCTTTGGTTGGGTGCAAGATGACCGAAGGGAGTTCGGTTAGTGCCCATGTTCTGAAGATGAAAGGGTACATTGATCAGTTGGAGAGGCTTGGTTCGCCACTCAGACCTGAGTTGGCAACGGATTTGATCCTTAATTCTCTTCCCGAGAGTTACTCCCATTTTGTCATGAATTATCACATGAATGATATGGACAAAACGGTCAGCGAACTGCATGGGATGCTGAAAAACGCTGAAGTAACTATAAAAGAGAAGCCAAGCTCCAAAGGGATCCATATGGTGCAAAAGGGTAGGATCCAGAAGAAGAGGGGTAAAGCAAACAAACCCAAAGAGTTTGGGAAGGATGCAAAGAAGCCCAAAGCTGTTACCAAGGCAAAGCCTCCAAAGGAAGGCGCATGCCATTTCTGCAATCAGCCTGGTCATTGGCGCAGAAATTGCAAGCTTTATTTGGAGGACTTGAGGAAGAAGAGAGGCGGTGAGACCGCTAATCAAGGTATTCATGTTATTGAAATACTTCATTCTACTTCTGTTTCTACTTCGTGGGTATTAGATACCGGTTGTGGTTCTCACATTTGTATGAATGTGCAGGGGCTTAGAGGAAGTAGAAAGCTCAAGAAGGGCGAGGTAGAATTCCATGTGGCGAATGGAGCTAGAGTTGCTGCTTATGAAGTCGGTCGCTACGAGCTCAAGTTGCCAAGTGGACTTGTTCTCCTTTTGAATAATTGTTATTTTGTTCCTAATTTGTCTAGGAACATCATTTCTATTTCATGTTTGGACAAGGAAGGATTTAAATGTGTTATTGAGAATAATCACTTATTGCTTTTCAATAAAGACTTGTTTTATGCAAATGCGGATTTACATGATGGTCTTTATTTGTTGAACCTTAGTGAAGGTTATAATGAGCATGTATATAACATAAATACCAAAAGGATAAGAACAAATGTTGTGAATCCTACTTATCTCTGGCACTGTCGTCTAGGACACATTAATGAGAAATGCATTTCAAAACTCCATAAAGATGGAATTTTGGGTCTAGATGTTTTTGAAACATATGACACTTGCGAGTCTTGTTTAATGGGTAAGATGACCAAGAGTCCCTTTACTGGTCACAGTGAAAGGGCTAGTGACTTATTAGAACTCATACATACAGATGTATGTGGGCCTATGAGCACAACTGCTAGAGGTGGTTTTCAATACTTCATTACGTTCACTGATGATTTCAGTAGATATGGTTATCTATATCTAATGAAGCATAAGTCGGAATCCTTTGAAATGTTCAAAGCCTTCCAAAATGAAGTACAAAACCAACTTGGCAAGACAATTAAAGCACTTAGATCTGATCGAGGTGGTGAATATTTGAGCCAAGACTTTGACGATCATCTTAGAAAGTGTGGGATTGTCTCACAACTAACTCCTCCTGGTACACCACAGTGGAATGGTGTGTCTGAGAGGAGGAACCGTACTTTATTGGATATGGTTCGGTCGATGATGAGTCAAACAAATCTTCCTCTATCCTTTTGGGGATATGCACTTGAAACAGCGGCATTCACACTGAACCGAGTTCCATCAAAAGCAGTTGAAAAGACACCATATGAGATATGGATTGGTAAGAAACCAAATTTGTCTTTTCTCAAGATTTGGGGATGCGAAGCCTATGTGAAATATTTGATTTCAGACAAGTTATCACCAAAATCTGTGAAATGCAATTTTGTTGGTTATCCAAAAGAAACTAAAGGTTATTTCTTTTACAATCCTAGTGAAAACAAAGTGTTTGTTGCTAAGGGTGGTACATTCCTGGAAAAAGAGTTTATTTCCAAAGGAATCAGTGGGAGTAAAGTACACCTACAAGAAAATATGGATAACCAAGTTGAAAGTGAGTTTCAAATGGAACAACCTGATTCACAAGAAGTTGTTGAGTCAGAACCAGTAACACAAGTCCAACGTAGATCAAGTAGAGTTCGTCATGAGCCCGAGAGATATGGATTTCTCGTCACGAATGAAAATGATCTGATTCTGTTAGAAGAGAATGAACCTTCCACGTACATGGAAGCTGTCTCTAATTCAGAATCTGAAAAATGGCTTGATGCTATGAAGTCAGAAATTCAATCCATGGACGACAACAAAGTATGGACTTTGGTTGATCTCCCAAAGGGTGCTAAAGCAATAGGGCACAAATGGGTTTTCAAGTTGAAAACGGACATGGATGGGAATATTCAGACTTATAAAGCAAGGTTAGTGGCAAAGGGTTACCGACAAGTTCATGGTATAGACTATGACGAAACCTTTTCGCCAGTAGCTATGATCAAGTCCATCAGAATTCTTGTTGCCATAGCAGCATATTATGACTATGAAATATGGCAAATGGATGTCAAAACAGCTTTCCTAAATGGAAACCTTGTTGAGGATGTGTACATGACACAGCCTGAAGGTTTTATCGATCCAAAGAATCCTGATAAAGTATGCAAGCTTCAAAAGGCCATTTATGGTTTGAAGCAAGCATCAAGAAGTTGGAATCATTGTTTTGATGAATCAGTCAAAAAGTTTGGCTTCATCAAAAACGAAGATGAGCCTTGTGTGTACAAGAAGTTCAGTGGGAGTAATATAGTTTTCCTAGTTCTATATGTCGATGACATATTGTTAATAGGAAATCACATTCCTACCTTGCAAGAAGTAAAATCTTGGCTAGGAAAGTGTTTTTCTATGAAAGACTTGGGTGAGGCAGCCTACATTCTTGGAATAAAGATCTATAGAGATAGATCTAAGAGATTGATAGGCTTGAGCCAGAGTACATACATTGACAAAATATTGAAAAGGTTCAGTATGGATCAATCAAAGAAAGGAAATGTTCCTATTGGGCAAGGGATAAAGCTTAGTCGTAAGCAATGTCCTGTGACAGTTGAAGAACGTCAACGCATGAATAAGATTCCTTATGCGTCAGCTATAGGATCTATCATGTATGCCATGGTATGTACTCGGCCAGATGTCTCTTTTGCTTTGAGCATGACAAGTAGATATCAGTCTGATCCAGGTGATAGTCACTGGACTGCTGTCAAGAGTATTCTTAAGTACTTGAGAAGAACTAAAGATACATTCTTGATATATGGAGGCTCGGACGAAGATCTTGTTGTAAATGGTTACACGGATGCAAGTTTCCAAACTGATCAAGATCAGATGCAGTCACAGTCTGGGTATGTGTTCATTCTGAATGGAGGTGCGATAAGTTGGAAGAGTTCTAAGCAAAGCACGATAGCTGCATCTACAACAGAAGCCGAGTATATTGCTGCATCAGATGCAGCCCAAGAGGCTGTTTGGATCAAGAAGTTCATCGAAGAACTTGGTGTCGTTCCTAGCATAGTGAATCCTGTGAGCCTCTTGTGTGACAACAATGGGGCAATATCACTTGCTAAGGAACCTAGTGTGTCACAGAAATCCAAACATATACTTCGGCGTTTTCACTACATAAGAGAAGTCATCTCAAGAGGAGATGTGAAGATATGCAAAGTTGCGTCTGAAGACAATGTTGCCGATCCACTAACAAAAGCTCTTTCACAAGCTGTACATGATGGTCATGCTAGGTCCATGGGTATTAGATACATTTGAAGATTGGACTTAGGGCAAGTGGGAGATTGTTAGAGATTGTGCCCTAAGCCAATGTTGGATTATGTAAACAATCTTCTTAAGTCATTAATAAAGACTTATTTTATCATATATATTTGTATGTTAGTATTTATGATAATGTATCCATGAATTAATTGTGTAATTCTAAATTTCCCTAGTCGATTGTTATTATGGGAATAATAACAAACTAAGACTAGTGTGAGTGATAATGGATATTCATAAGATGAATATAGTGTATACAGATACATATTATACTCACGGGCAATGTGTTAGAGAACATGTTGCTGGAGACCCACTATAAGATCAAGTTCATGGTCACGTGTCACAACTGATCTTGATTATAGTAGTGTCATCAGCTGATTCCTTTGACCTGAGGTCACCATGGATTCCGGGATGAATTCATGTTGTGCTTTGACGCAGTCAAACGCTGCTTGTAACAGAGTAGTTATAAAGGCTGTGGTTGGGTACAATATGACTCATGCTTAGGGATGTGAGTGACAGATATGGGATTTTGTCCCTCTCTAACAAGAGAGCGATATCACTGGGCCCCTCGATAAGTAAGACTGTTAAATGCATGGCCGTGCTCAAATAATTGATAAGAGTATCAATTGATTTGTCTGAACAGTTTACTTTGAGATCGAGAAAGCATATGATTAATTATATAAGATTGACAAGTGTACCATGTCTTATAATTAATCTTGATATCAAAGAGACAAAAGGGAATATGACATTCTATAAATAGGTATTGGATCATTCCAATCATATTAATTGGGTAGTCGTAATGGCTTGCTAGAGTCCGCTTGTGACCTATAAGGACATTATGGTAATTTCCTTATTGCCAATTAATATGATCCTATGGGGTCACACACAAGAGCAAAATGAAGTTCATCTTATCGGGTATAAATTATTATTGGATAATAATTTATGAATGAGAAAGAGAATAAATATATATAGTGATATATATTTATGTATGTATATATAAATATTAATGTAATTAATATTGCATAAAGTATGCTACATATTATAATTAAATTATATGGAGATATAATTAATTATAATATTATATATACATATATGTATCATGGAGAATTGAATTGATTTAATATTAATTGAGAATTAATATTAAATTGTGTGGGTTAATATATAATTATAACTAATAGGTGTATTAGGTTATAATTATAATTAACTAAATAGGGTTTATATTTAAGGAAATAAAAACCTGAAAACCTAATTGCTCCATAAGTTAAGAAGCAGATTTCGGCCAGCCACCACAAGCCAAGTGAACCAGCCGAAACTCTCCTCCAAAAAGAAAAGGGAAAATCTGATTTTCTGCTCTCTCTTCTCTCGTTCGAAGAATTGTTCTTCAAATCCGGCGCTAGCACGCGGTGGACGTATTGCTCCGTGTGGATCAACCGTAGAGGGAAGCTATTTTGGTTCCTGCTTGATTCAATCTTCAAAGAATTAAGGTAATTCTTTAACCCTCCTTCCGATTCAATGCGATGTACATGGGTCCTTGGTGGGGATTAATCTTTTATCCGCTGCGTTTTATGTTTGTTTTGTGCGATTAATTCCCAACATCGGGTTCCCCTACTGCCACTGCCTGAATTGTAGGGTTCGCTTAAAGAACTTGGGTGAATATAAAATTAGCCGGCAACCTTGACTGGACCATGTTAACCAGCTTTTCGAATGCCGGCAGTGGGTTGGTTTTAGTGCTAGGTTTGGCTGGCTCCTGCAGCTTTCCCTCATCAATAAGCTTTTGGATAGCATCCCTCAGCTTATAGCAGTTGTTGGTTCGGTGGCCTATCACCCATGATAAGTATAGAAATTATTTTTTTCAGCTTTAGATGGCTTCTCAAATGGCCTTAAAGAATGCAGTAGGCCGCCATTCCTACATTTGGCGAATATCTTCACTAAAGGAAGAGTCCAAGGCGATATGCCTTATCCACCAGGACCCCTATTCTGGTTGCTTGCTGTTGATTTATAGTAGCCACTTCAACGTGCTTCACCTCTGAAGATTGCCTATGTTTGCTACTGGAACCTAAACCAGAACCACTGCCAGACCCAGCTGCTGCGGTTGACCTATATCCTGAGCTGTACCCTGTGCTTCTTCCTCCCTTGTGACCGGCTAGCTTCTCTTCCTCATCCCTCTCTATTTTCATTGCCATGCTATAAACTTCACTGAGCTCGTGGAAGGGATGAAATTTCATGTTGTTCTTAAAAATGTCTTTGCTGCCGTCAATGAGTGTCTGTATGTGCTCATCTTCGTTAGGGCAGTTCTTTAGAAGGATCATCTTATTCATCCACCTCTGATAGTATTCATCAAAGGGCTCGTTAAATTTCTGCTTCACTCTCTCCAAATCATACAGCTTCACCTGGATTTTGGTGTTGAAGCTGTAGTATTTAATGAAGGCCGCAGACAAAACTTCCTAATCAGATTGTTCCTCCTCTGACAGTGAGTTATACCATCCTAAAGCACCTCCCTCCAGTGTGGTGGGGAATAAATTGATCAGCTACTGCTTTGTGGCGCCTGCCGTCAGCATAACTCGGGCATACAGATTCACATGGGCCTCCGGCGAGCCCATTCCTTTGTAAGTAGGGATTTTCGGCACTTGGAAGCCGATAGGGAATGTCTCGATGCCCTTACTGATCATGGCATCAACATTTACACCCTTCTTCAATTCAGCGCTGATACTGACCCCCTTCTTCAACTGGGCCATAACTTCATCTAGCTCAGAACATTTTGCTTTCATTCTCTGTTCCATAGCTGCTTCTATTTCCTGAAGCTTCTCAAGGCTAGCCGAAGCGTCACCACGATGTTGGGATGACTCAACCTCTTTTTCTTTCCCGGCTCCACTGCCACCGGTCTCACCAGCTTCCCTTACAACTGCTCTTATTTCTTCCTTCAACATGTCACGAAAGTCTTGCGATCTGAAAAAATCTTTCAGAACATCAGCCATGCTTGGTGTCTGATCTGCCATATTCATCCTTCCCCAGACTTAGACTCACTGTCACTCTCAACTACCCTCTGTCTCCTAGCTACCCTTGAAGCCTGGGATCTTGTCCAAAGTCGCTCCAGTGTATTCTGCTTGGGAGTAGACAGGAGGTATTAGGGTCGTGAATGAATGACATGATGTGACATGAAAATTAAGGCATTGAGAATGCTTGAAATGAATGGAGTGGGATTATGTATGAAATGATGGTATGAATGGTTTCTTTTTATTATTTGTCTTTTTCTTGAACATTCCAAGAACACCCAATGCTTATGCAAAAACGTCATGTGTGGGCCACCACACGAACAAAGGTTCGGCGCCTTTAGGGCGCCTAATGAATTCATGAAATGGTCACGTGTATACCGGCACACGGATGAAGTTTTTATGCTTTGTAGGTCTATGAGATGATATTAAATGGTCACATGGGCCGGGCCCACAGACAAAGTTCTGATGCTTTTGAGCATATGATATGAAATGATGTTATGAGGAAGTCACGTGTAACAGGGACACGGACAGAGATTCGGCATTCGGGGAACACCTTTTATGATTTGGTGATGTTATGATCCTATATGTATACTAATTGGGCACTAGGGGAGTACCTGGAATGGTGAATTAATGTCATGAAATGGTCGGATGTGGACCATGGCGTTATATGATGTTTATGATAAATGGGTGTGATGTTATGAAATGTGTCATGTAGATTGTTACACAAAAATGGGACTAAGACCGTTGTGGCTTTTATCGAATGGGATGATTTTGGTGGAATGGCCGAATGCAATCCGGTGCATCGGCAAAACACGGGTAATTTTGGGTACCTGATATGTTATGAAATGGAATAGGATGGTCATGATAGGCGTCCTTGAAATGCCCCTTAATTTAATTTACGTGAAATGTGGTGAATGAACATGTCACACAATATGCAAATGGCTGCACAAAAAGTGGGTTAGAAAGCATGGAATACATAATGATGTTATGTGTGCTATGTGAAAATAAAATGCTAATCACACAAATATAATATTATGGCTGAAAAAGAAATGGTTAGTATGAATGTCAAACGAATGAATTAATGTTTTTCACACGAAAAAAAAGCAAATGGCAGCATAAAAGTGTGGGTTAGTATCACACACAAATGTTTTGTGTATGGTATGTCATATGTATGGAAAATGGTGATTATGGTATGTTATGCACACGTAGGTAGCAATGGCGATGTATCACGAGACGGTGAGAAACACATAGCAAGCAAAACGAATTCTTCCCATCTTATTCCTCCAACGTGGTCGGTCTCAAAAATTTCTAACCGAGTCCTAGGGCGGGTTCACTTCAATCACCAACCGGGGGTGATGAAGGCACGATTTTATTATTATTCACACAATTATTTTGGTATCCTACAGGAATCTAACTAGGGCTGCCTATATGGGTTCGGTCAAAGTCGAGATAGCATCAAGGCTTTCATAGCAAGATATACTCCTCACTCTCCCCACTCAAGGGTTCTAGCAAAGGGGTTCGTACGAGGCTATGAGTGGTGTTTCGTATTCGTGCCCCCAAGGCCAAGAGGAACTTAGGCGACACTTCAACAATCCACTGGGCTATAAAAGGATACCTAAACTAATGCAACAATGGCTAACTAAAATGCAAATAAAATACGAAAAGAGAATCATCCGCCTTACTTTAATTAGACACTTTTCAGGGCTTGTCAAATTCTTTAAGTTTTTAAGAAAACTTTTTGAAGATATCCCCAGCAGAGTCGCCACTATGAGCGGACGACACGTTTTTGAAGGGACGTGAGACTCCCTTTCGGAAGGTTCGCCACGATCTCGGGTGGGCCCCTCCCTCATGTGGGGTTTTATAAATGGAAAATCATTTTGGAAAATAAATGGAATTAATTCTTAAAATAACCGAGACCTAAGTCTCGATAAATATTGTAGAGTCGCCACCCGGCTCAGCTCAACCGGGAAATTCTTAAGGTAGCTAAACCGGACGAACGGTCGCTACACTATCCAGAGATTCGGGTATGGACAAATCCCTTATTTCGTGTCTAATTAAATTAAATATTGCCAATGTTCTCGAAATGGTATCTTAAATTCTAAAGTCAATTTTGTTGAATGTAAAAGACATACAACGCGCATACAAATACATAATACAAAAAAGAAGGAAAGAAATAACTATTAGTCGGCTTACAACCAAATCGAATAGAAAAATAAAAACTCTCACCTCACTTATACAATTGCCTAAAATACACAAGAATCTAAAAATAATTACAACCGCCTAAATACACGATTGATTCTATTAAAATACAAATAAAAATAAAAGTGTACATAAATAAAAGCTGCAAAACAAAGGTTTGAACAATTTATACGGAACGCCACAAGTTGGACTCAAACAGACAGAATTGGGAAATGAAGAATTGGGGGCATGTATACAGGGGATAACCGGGTTGGCTCGGCTAGCCGGCCCGGTTAGACCTGGAAAACGTTTTGAAACGTCCCTGTATTTTTGGTTTTGTGGGAAAATCATTTTGAAAACAATTTTACCAGTTTACATGCATTTTTATATTTAAGGTGGGTCAGTTTTCGGGAGAATCGGGTCTCCGTCGTTAAATTATTCTAAATGCAATTTTACTGAAAATTAAATCTAAGGTTGTGAATGCACATATCAAAATTCATTTTGATGATTTTCAGATTTTTCAGATTTTTATGAATTTTTATAAATTTTCGGGGATAAAAGCTGAAATTGTGATTCTGTAACGAGAGTTACAGTCGTGCGACTGTAACTACAGTCGTACGACTGTAGGTTACAGTCGTGTGACTGTAAACGGCTCAAAATCAAGATTTCGCCAAAATTTCATTTTGAGTCAAAATTGAAGAAAAACAACCTGGAAATTAAGAACACTAGTACGACTGTATATAGTGTATATACAGTCGTATGACTGTTCATCAAATCCAAGAACAATAGTGTGACTGTTCTTAATTTCCAGAAACAGAAGCGCGAAAATACAGCAGAAAATGCATAAAAATTCACTTCAAACACCCAGAAAGCAAGAAAAAGTGAAAGGAAAAGGAGTGTCTACCTTTTTAGAAGCTAATCTAAGTCGATTTGACCCCTGGCGTCGCTCCAATCCTCACGAATTCACACTTTTCCTTTAAAATTGAGAGGGGAAGCTTTATGTCCAAAAATCCGAAATGTTAAGGATTCTGATGATTTAAGTCCGGAATTTTAATTCGATTGTGAAGTTAATTGATTAACCTAAGGGTTTCTAACAAATTTTAGCTTTAATCCTAAAGAATTCGAAAGAAATAGGAGAGAAAAAGAGGATTTTTGAGCAAAGTTCCCTTCCCCTTTTTTCTTGTCTCTTTCCTTCTCTTCTCTCTCTAATTTTTCACCAGAAATCAAGTTGCCCTTCTCTCCCTTCCTTTCCTTCTTTTTATCCTGCTCTTCTGGCTTACTTCCTGTCCATCCCGATGCATTATTGCGCCACTCTCTTGTTGGAAATGCCCTAGTCTTGAGGCATTGGTCCTTGTGTTTGTATAATACATTTGTACATTAATGTAAACTTTATGTATTATACAATTTGTGTCAAGGAAATAAAGGCATTAATCTATTTATTATATGTCTTGTGCTATATTTTAAATAGAGTATCCAATGGACATATCAATATCCATGTTGTCAAGTGTGAGGCACTTGGCAGTAAGACCGTGGATAGGGAAAACGATATGGCCATAAAGTCATCCGTAGTCTGTTCCAACCATGTGAATGAATGGAACTAAAGACTATCATTAGCCTGGTTGTATGGCGGTGTCTTACCAGTCATAGAACATGGAATGTCAACCAGGTTAATGGGTACATGCAAAAAGGGCATGGTACTGGATTGATCCACTTAACGGGAATCTACTTGGTATTGTATCACAAATGATTCTCAAGTAGTACTTGTATAAGTCCTTCGACCGGACCATATGATGGTGTTGCATGTGAAATGGCACACTTTGGTGTACGCCCAACGGGCCTGTAAAAGGGTGCCAAGTACGGGTACGTTCGGGTGTGTTAGTGAGCATGGCAGCACTATGGATATGTAGAAGGGAATGTCACTCAATGATTCACTGAGATGATATCATCGACCTCTTGAAGAATGTTACTGATAAGTGTGCGGCCGCACCCAAACAAGATTGGATCTTGTTTGTGAGCATCAGTTCATTCGGTATCAAGTAAAGGTCCAGACATAAAGAGGGTGATACTTCCATGCCTCTGTGTTGGACACCGATATCAGCGACATGGGATTTACAAGTTCAAACTACAGGGTTACGTTTTCAGTTAGACTGCTTACTCCGTCTTAATTGGGGGCTGCAGTGGCTTGCTAGAGCCCGCCTGCAGTCTGTGGGCCTTGGCCCACTGCCAACATAAAGACGGGCCCATTAGATCGTATACATTGAACGTCTGGACTTTAACTAGTCGGATTAAGTGTGTACTTGGAGTATACATGTTTGAAGAGAGAGAGATTTATTAATTATATTATATGAATCAATTGGATTGATCAAAGTTATATAATTAATATTTATTTTGGCCTTCTCATAATTCATTCAATGATTTCATTTTACATGTATAGGTTTACATGTATCTCAGTTTATGTATGTCTAATTTAATCCCTTGATTAAATTACTAGGTAAAATGAATTTTAATTTAAATGTATGTAATGTATTATATAGCATAATATATATACATACATGTTAAATTGGCATTGCATTTGATATTAATTAAATCAAAGGAAGTCAAATTGGGCTTAAGACATAAAATGCCATTGCCCACATAAAGTGGGATGAGATGGCCGAAATGTATGGCTAAGGTAATGAGTCATGCCTTTTGTGTTAAGAGTGATGAGTCATTCTTGAAACAAAAGATGATGATTAAAAAGGGTGAGTCATGGTATGACTTTTTGGTTGCAAAGTTGGACTTTGCTTCCTTAAGGAAATATCTTCTCCTTTCTTTCATCCTTGGCCGAAATTCATGCATGAATTTGGATGAGCATGATGACTCATTCATGGGACAAAATAGCTTGGTGAGTCATGCTTGATAAGGAGGTGATATGTGATGAGTCATATGGTGAGTCATTGGTTTGACTTTATCTATATCATTTCTTTTGGGTTTGAAAAAATCAGCAATGATTTTTCCTTGGTTTGGCCGACCACTTTTGCTCCTCTTTTGGGAATAAAAGAAACGGAGCTTGAGCTATTTTGCCCACTTTTGATGCATTAATTCTTTTGGTAAGAATTAGGTGCCATACTTTGTGAATATTGGTTCTATCTTTTGGAAAGATAGATTTTTCTTTTGGAAAGAAATAGGCACAGCCATAATTCTCAAAGTGAGCAGCCCCTCTCTCCCTCTCTTCTTGTCATCCGAGTCGCTAGCACGGGTTTCGGTCCGAGAGTCGTTCGTGTACGCATCGGTGGAGGAAATCTACACTTGATTTCTGCAGTCCGCATCCGTCTCTTAGAGAGACTTGGTGGTAAGTTTTTGAAACTCTCCTTTTATGCTTTAAGTTTTTTATTTCCACATCTTAAGCTCCTGGGCCGGATTCGAGGAAATCGACACGTATTTCTGCTTTTATCGGTCGGTTTCCCGTGACGAATCCCAACAGTGGTATCAGAGCGGGCTTTTGATCCGCTAAAATCTTTAACTTGGCAGATCCCGTGTTTTAAAATTGGTGTTTTATGGATCGGGATTCTTTCGGTTTTGGGGTTTTATATTTTTCCCCGTTTGTTTTTCCAAATTGAAATGGTTTATGCATATTAGGTTATATGTGTATGTTTCAATTTGTTTCTTTTTGTTATGCATGTTGGATTTATTTTATGCACCTTGAATTGTATTTTATGCAATTTGATGTTATTCTTGGTGTATTTTTTTTCTTATGCATGATGAGAAAAAAAAAAATAGGTGTTGTGGGGGGGCAGCAGCTTGCTGCCGGCCAGCTGTTGCTGGCTGCAGCAGCCTGCTGCTGGGCAGCAGCCTCCCCGCGCGATTGGCCGGGCCCTTTTTGGATTTGGCGGGATTTTTGGGCCGGGCCGGGTTTTAAAATTTTATTGGGTTTTAAAATTTTGCATGTTTAAATTTTGGTAATTTTATGCGCATGTTTTATGAATGAAATTTATTTTTCGTTCATGCGATATTTATTTTGGAAATAAATACGGTTAATTGAAATTGGTTCGGGTTTTCTTAGCACGATTACCCGGACGGCTAATTTTGGAATTCGTGGTTTCCCAATTGGATTGGGAGCAATTTGTCCTGGGTTGGAGGCCCATAGCCCGCACGGGTTTAGAACCATGTTTGGCCAAAATTTGGCGATTTCAAAATAATGGCTATGGACATATATGAAATGGGATTAATTCATGCATTTAACATGTTTATAAATTGTATGTATTGGTTTACATGGATGTATGATTAAATGCATAAATGGATGTTTTGGGCCTTATTTATTTGGGTTGTAATATTCTTTTGGTAAATACGGCCTACGCGCAGCTTTCTTTCTTTATGTAATTTTATTTTATGTGTTTATTATGGAATTATGTAAAGAAGAAGCTGATTGGATTGGCGTGCTAGAAGGATGAGGATGCAGCCTACTTGATGTCGTTCTAGTATAGGTTTACTAGAATTATATTAGGATGTAAATTTTGGCCCATAGCATTTCATTTTTATTTAATTATGCTTTATTTATTTACATGTGAGAATGTATGTACAAACCCAATTTCACCCGCCTATGCATCTAAGCCGTTATTAATTGAATCTAATAACCAAAAGGTAATTACTAAGTCTCTTAAAAGTGCTTCCCTCATTCATAACCTACTCGAAGTGGGGATAGGCCAGCTGTAGACCAACCCTCGTTGGATGCACTGGAGTATCGTCATTTTGTATTGGGTTGGAGTATTGGTTACTCTAACACTTGGATGGAGGTTTTGACTTAGCGTGGGTAGTAGGATGTTCCTGGCCCTAAGCACAGACGGGTAAGTGCCAACAGACCCATCAAACCGAGAGTCCCTAGGTTGGGATTGGACGACGTTCCTACCTAAAAATTGGGATATAGTTGTTCCAGGCCCTCGTCTGGCTATATCTTGATATAATATGGATCTCGGCCCATGAGCCCAACAACTCGAGTTAATTAATAACATGATTCATTATTAATTATAATATGGGAAGAACATGTTAAGTCCTTTATTAACACTCGTAATTTTTGTGTAGAAACCAATGGCTACGAATGATACTTTATCACTGCGATCTTTCTTGGAATGGGACAAGCTTTCTGGCCCTAACTTTTGGGACTGGTCTATGAACTTAAGGAAAGTTCTAAGACAAGAGTCTAAAGAGTATGTGCTTGAAAAGCCTGTACCGGCTGTGCCAATGGGAAGTAATCCACTGGCTGCCCAGCTGGAGGAATACTTGGCACATGTAAAAGATAACCGGGATGTGACATGCCTGATGTTGGCTAGTATGGTTCCTGAATTGCAAAAGCAGTTCATGGATCATCAGGCCTTTGCTATAATGACAACTCTGAAAGAGATGTTTTATGAGCAAGCTTATCAGGAAAGGTACCTGATCCACAAGGCATTCCGCAGCTGTAAGATGGGAGCAGGGACATCTGTGAGTGCACACGTGCTCAAGATGAAGGGCTATCTGGATAATTTAGCCCGTCTCGGAACTCCTATCTCAAGGGGGCTAGCGGTTAGCACGATCCTGGCTTCTTTACCGGACTCTTATGATCCATTCATCCTAAAATTTTACAAGCAAGGGATGGACCGTACTGTTAGTGAGCTGCATTGGATGCTTGAGCTCGCTGAACTGTCATTCAAGAAGACTCCGCCGGTACTTGAGGTTAACAAGGGGAAACCTCCTTTTGCTAAAGGCAAGGCAAAGGCCAAGGCCAAGGCTAAGGAAGCCAAGGCTAAAAAGGCTAAAGCCCAGCCCAAGGCCCATTCCAAGGATGTCTGCTTTAGTTGTAAGCAGGCTGGACATTGGAAAAGATTGTGTCCCAAGCTTTTGGGAGAGAAAAGAAAGACGCTGGGCGTGTCTTCATCAGGTATATATGTCATAGACATTAACCTCTGTTTCAACATCTTATGTATTGGATACTAGATGTGGTTCTCACATTTGTTGTAATGTGCAGGGACTTAAGAACAGGAGATCACTGGGATCGGGACAAGTGGACTTGCGGGTCAGAAATGGAGCAAGGGTTGCTGCCATAGAGATTAGCAGGACCAGCTTATGATGCCTAGTAGATTAGTTTTGTTACTGAAACTATGTCATTTTGTACCTGTTTTGTACAGGAATATTATTTCTGTTTCAATTTTGGATATGTCTGGATGTACATTTACTATTGGTAATAGTAAAAAGGGTTTATCTAGAAAAGAATTATTTTATGGAGTAGCTCTGTTAAATAATGTCTTTTATATCCTGGATCTAAATGAAACTAATCATGTCTATAATATACATACTTAAAGGGTTAAGCCTAACGAACTTAATCCTGTTTACCTTTGGCATTGTCATTTAGGCCACATAAACAAGAAGCACATAGCTAGGCTTCACATAGCTTGAATCCTAGGATCATTTGACATGGAGTCACTTGATATATGCGAGTCTTGTTTATAAGGTAAAATGACTAAAGAACCTTTTAGCAAGGAGGCTAAAAGGGTCGCTAGCTTATTGGACCTAATACATTGAGATGTATATGGACCGACAAGCATAGCAACTAGGGGTGAACATCTATACTTCGTATCCTTCACAGACGATTTCATCAGAAATGGCTATGCCTATGTAATGAAATATAAGTCTGAGACCCCTAAAAGGCTCGAGGGATTAAGGAACGAAGTACAGAACCAACTAGGCAGAAATATCAAAGCCTTTCGGTTGGACCGAGGTGGTGAGCATATAAGCCTATAGTTTGACTCATTTTGAGAGAGCATGGAATAGTTCCACAGCTCACTCCCCCAGGAACACCACAATGGAATGGGGTGTCCGAACGGAGGAATAGGACCCTGTTGGACATGGTCCGCTCAAACGATGAGTCATGCCTCTCTCCCAATAAGTGTTTTTAATGGATACATTCTTGAGACAATGGCTCTCATTTACTATTATACTCCGACTAAGGCTTTGGAAAAGACCCCATTTGGAATATGGACGGGCAGGGTGCCTAATGTGTCTTTCTTATGGATTTGGGGTTGTTATAATGCCTGTTTGTGAGCTACCCTAGGGAAACCAAAGTGTATTACTTCTACGACCCCACTGGGAACAAGGTGTTCATGGCTCGAAAGGGGGTCCTTCTTGAAAAGGGGTTTCTTTCCAAGAAAGACAGTGGGAGCGATATTGAACTCAGGGAAGTTCAAAGCTCAGAAACTCCTAAAAAGGATAACTCGGAGACCAGGGTGAAGCTTCCTAAAGGGAAGCACTAGCCCAGGACACACAAGGACCTAAAAGGTCTGGTAGGGATCATCAGGAACATGAGAAACATCGGTTTTTGTTTCTAATGATTACGCTCCTTTTGTCTTGGACGAAGAGGAGCTCAAAACCTACTAGTAGGCTATAGCTAGCCCACTGTCTGCCATGGTGGTGGATTGCAATCTATGTATGATAATCAGGTTTGGAACCTGGTTGATTCACCTCCAGGTGCTAAGGTAATAGGTTGCAAGTGGTGCTACAAGCTATAGGCCGACAATACCTTTAAGGGAGTGTATAAGAGGTTTAGTGGGAGATTGTTGGAAATGCCCTAGTCCCGAGGCATTGGTCCTTGTGTTTGTATAATACATTTGCACTAAGTATGATGAGCCAGATCCTGAATGGATCACTGGTAGGCTGTCAAAGCAATCCTGAAGTACCTTAACCAGACTAAGGATAGCTTCTTAGTGCATGAAAGTTAGGAAGAGCAGTTAGTTACTAGGTACACTGATGCAAGCTTCCAGACCGACCAGGATGAATATAAGTCGCAGTATAGGTATGTGTTCATGCTAAATGGTGGTGCTATTATTGGAGAGGCTCCAAGTAATAGACCATCGCGGTTTCTATCACAGGAACTGAGTACATTGCAACGTGTGAAGCAGCTAGGGAAGCTGTGTGGATAATGAAGTTTATCATGCAACTGGGGGTAGTGTCAACTATCCGGTAACCAGTTGATATCTTCTGTGACAACGCGGGGCTATTGCACAAGCTATGTGCCTCGGTCATACATATACACGAAGCACGAACTCAGGGAGTTTCACCTATTGCGAGAAATCGCTGAGGGGGTGACATCTCATTACAAAGAGTGGACACCAAAGACAATGTCGCAGATCTTTTGACCAACATGCTTGTCTATGCCTATGCACGACCGTTATACTAGATTTATAGGGATTAGACCCATGCCTAGTAGGTACTAGTGCAAGTGGGAGATTGTTGGAAATGCCCTAGTCCCAAGGCATTGGTCCTTGTGTTTGTATAATACATTGTGTCAAGGAACTAAAGGCATTAATCTATTTAGTATATGTCTTGTGCTATATTTGAAATAGAGTATCCAATGGACATATCCATATCCATGTTGTCAAGTGTGAGGCACTTGGCAGTAAGACTATGGATAGGGAAAACGATATGGCCATAAAGTTATCTGTAGTCTACTCCAATCATGGGAATGAATGGAACTAAAGACTATCATTAGCCTGGTTGTATGGCGGTGTCTTACCGGTCATAGAACATGGAATGTCAACCAGGTTAATGGGTACATGCAAAAAGGGCATGGTACTGGATTGATCCACTTAACGGGAATCTACATGGTATAGTATCACAAATGATTCTCGCGTAGTACTTGTATAAGTCCTTTGACCGAACCATATGATGGTGCTGCATGTGAAGTGGCACACTTTGGTGTACGCCTAACGGGCCTGTAAAAGGGTGCCAAGTATGGGTACGTTCGGGTGTGTCAGTGAGCATGGCAGCACTATGGATATGCAGAAGGGAATGTCACTCAGTGATTCACTGAGACGATATCATCGGCCTCTTGAAGAATGTGTTGGGATTCGTCATTGGAAAAATAACATGGCGCAGCGGAAAATACACCGTTTAAAATTTCCTATAATCCACCTATCGTGTCCAATTACCATTGATTAGAATAAAATCAAATAAGAATCAAGAGAGATTAACTCACCGGATTCGTCTCCTCTAGAGACTGTTGCAGAATCGTTTCTTGAAACTGCGATCTCCAAAGTCCAGTGCACGACCAACTATTGAGCGGGAACCGGTGCTAGCCGAAGATGCGAAGGAATGGAGGTTTAATGCTGGGATTTTCGGCTGTTTTGGGGCTCCTATTGGTGGCTGAAATTTCCAGCAATTAATTAGAGTTGAATTAGGTTTTTATTCCTTAAGTGTGCCCTTTTATAGACACCTTGTCTAATTAGGTTAATTAAACCCAAGCCCACTAGGATTATAATTACATAAATAAACTTTAATTAAAAAGTATATACTATGTAATTTAATTCCATTCGGCTAAATTTAATTACCCCTAAATAAAATTAAATCACACTTAAGTTAATACAATACATGTATTTAATTTTCCTACTTAGGAAAATTATTTAATTAATCATTTACTTTATGTAATTGAATTAATTGATAAATTAATTAATTACATTATGTAAACTTATTAATTAAATTAAATTCAACCCAATGTCAATTAATTACCTTGACACCGAATGTCAACTAATTAATTAACGCATTCCTTCCAATGTACATTACATGTACAATTTCTATAAGTTCCAGCTCAGTTGATCTATGTGCACGATCCTATGGGTCTGTCTTTATGTTAGCTTTAGGCCCAAGGCCCACAGACTGTAAGTGGGTTCTAGCAAACCATTACAGCCCCCAATTAAGATAGAGATGCAGCAGTCTTTAGAAGACACTCACCCGGTAGTAATCTCATACTGTCCTTTGCCTAACGATATCGATATGAATAAACAAGAGGCATGGTGTCCGTCATCCTCTTCTGTTGTTTATTATATTTCTTGATCTTGAGTTGACTGATTAATCAAATAAGCAACCAACTTATTTGGGTATGGCCATACACTTATCAGTCCCACTCATCAAGTGGCCAATGATATCATCTCGGTGTTACCCGAGTGGCAATTCCATCACTTCATCATCAATATCAACATGTTCACCGGTTCACCCAATCATACCCATATTTAGCATCCTTTTACAGACCTGTTAGGTGTATGTCAAAGTGAATCGGATTCCATATCGATATTATAATGAAATCTGGTCTGAGGACAAAAGAGACCTACTCAAGAAAAACCTATGATGTGACAACCATGTGGCTTTCTTGTGCGGATCGATCCAGTCCCATGTCAACGACATGTACCTATATTCATGACTGACTATACAAGTACTATGGCTAGTTAAGAACTACCATACAGTCATCGAATATACAAGTCTGTGGTTCTATTCGTTCCCACGATTAGAACAGACCTGGGATAGATTTTATGATTATCAATCAATGGATACTCTACTCATATTATAGCACAAGATATAAATGAAATAGATTAATTGCCTTTATTAATGTGACACAAATAATGTATTTATACAATGAGTCTTACTGTATAATACAAAATACAAGAATCCAATGCCCTAAGAACTAGGGCACACCAACAATCTCCCACTTGCACTAGTTCCAAGTGGGCATTGCCCTAATTCCTATAGATCTGGTATGACCATCGTGCTGTGTCTGTAATAGCGCTTTGGTCAATGGATCAGCGACATTATTCTTGGTGTCAACCCTCTGCAATGATATGTCACCTATGTTCACGATCTCCCGAATGAGGTGAAACTTTCAGAGTACATGTTTGCATCTCTTGTGTGACCGGGGCACCTTAGCTTGTGCGATGGCCCCGTTGTTGTCACAAAAACATCAACTGGGTCTAGGATAGTGGGCACTATTCCTAACTCAGTTATGACTTTCTTGATCCAAACGGCTTCCTTTGAGCTTTGCACGCAGCTATGTACTCAGCTTCCATTGTAGTGTCAGCAATGGTGGCCTGCTTTGAGGACCTCCAACTAATGGCACCGCCATTCAGGAGAAAAACATAACCAGACTGTGACTAGTTCTCATCCTCATCGGTCTCAAAGCTTGCATCAGTGTAACCTGACACTACCAGCTCATCTTGACCTCTATACACTAAGAAAGCATCCTTAGTCCGGTTAAGGTACTTCAAGAATGCCTTGACTGCCTTCCAGTGTTCCTCACCGGGGTCCGACTGGTACCGGCTAGCCATACTTAGTGCAAATACGACATCAGGCCTCGTACATAACATGGAGTACATGATAGATCCAATAGCAGATGCGTAAGGGATCTTTTCCATGTTCTCCCGGTCCTTCTTTTTTTTAGGACCATCTTTCTTACTCAGCTTCAACCCATGGCACATAGGCAAGAATCCTTTCTTTGCCTTGTCCATGCTGAATCCTTTTAGAACCTTGTCAATGTACGTGGCCTGACTTAGGCCTAGAAGCCGATTGGATCTATCTCTGTAGATCCTGATCCCTAAGATCGTCTCAGCTTCGCCTAAGTCCTTCATTGCGAAGCGCCTACTCAACCACTGCTTAACCCCTTGCAGTGTTAGTATGTCACTTCCAATGATAAGGATGTCGTCAACATACAGCACTAGGACGGTGGAAACGCTCCCACTAACCATCTTATACACACAGGGCCTTTAACTTGAAACACCACTTGCAACCTATCACCTTAGCACCCAGAGGTGGATCCACCAAGTTCCATACTTGGTTATCGTGCATAGATTGCATCTCAGCCTCCATGGCTTTGCGCCATTGATCTGAGTGTGGGCTTTCAATAGCCTCCTAATAGGTCTTGGGCTCCTCTTGGTCAACGACCATAAGGTCCCCATCATCAGTCACGAGAAAGCCGTACCTCTCTAGCTGATGACATGTCCTACCAGACCTTCTAAGGTCCTGTGCAACCGTTTCTGGTTCCTCAATTTCTTGAGTAGTCAGATTGGTCCCCGAAGCATCCTCAGCAGTAGCTGCAGGAGTTTGTGAGTCTTGAACTTCTGAAAGTTCAACATTACTCCCATTGTCTCTCTTGGAAAGGAATTCCTTCTCCAAGAAGACTGCATTTCTGGCTATGAAAACTTTGTTTTCGGCCGGATCGTAGAAGTAATAACCCTTAGTTTCCTTAGGGTAACCCACAAACTGGCACTTGACAGATTTGGACTCGAGTTTGCCACTTGTCAATTTCTTAACATGTGCATCACAGCCCCAAATCTTCAAGACGGAAACATTGGGCTTTCAGCCTTTCCATAGTTCATATGGTGTTCCCCCAACTGCCTTGCTTGGTGTATTATTAAGAATGTAAGCAGCTGTCTCTAAAGCATATCCCCAAAAGGAGACAGGGAGTGTAGCATGACTCATCATCGAGCAGACCATGTCAAGTAAGGTCCTATTCCTCCTTTCTGACACTCCATTCCACTGGGGTGTACCAGGAGGAGTGAGTTGGGATATGATCCCACACTCTCTCAAAAACGAGTCAAAATCTTGGCTCAAATATTCACCCCCTCGGTCAGACCGAAGTGCTTTTATTTTCTTGCCAAGTTGGTTTTCTACTTCATTCTTAAAGTCCTTGAACCTTTGGAGAGTCTCAGACTTATGCTTCATCAGATACACGTAGCCGTATCTGCTGAAGTCATCCGTGAAGGTGACGAAGTACAGAAAACCAGATCTAGCACTAGTGCTCATTGGGCCACATACATCGGAATGTATTAGCTCCAATAGCTCTGAGGCCCTTTCAGCAGTCTTGCTTAAAGGCACCTTTGTCACTCTCAAACAAGATTCGCATGTGTCATAAGGCTGGATGTCAAATGACCCTAGCACTCCACTAGAGTGAAGCCTAGCTATGCGCTTCTCATTTATATGGCCAAGTCGACAATGCCAGATGTAAGTCGGATTAATTTCATTTTGTTTAATCCTTTTAGTATTTATGTTATAGATTGAACTTTCACGTTTTAGATCAAGGATATATAAGCCATTTTCAAGAAATGTTGTTCCATAAATAATATTGCCACATTGCATAGAAATTCTACCATGTCCAATATTAAATACAAAACCAGAAATATCCAACAAAGAAACGGAAATAATATTCCTGCGCATCGCAGGTACAAAATAACAGTTTCTTAGTTCCAAAACAAGTCCACTAGGCATCTCTAAGAAATAATCTCCGATCTCCATTGCCTGAACCCGAGCACCATTTCCGACTCGAAGATCTACTTCTCCAGATCCTAATAATCTCCTATTTCTTAGACCCTGCACATTTGAACAAATGTGAGATCCACATCCAGTGTCCAAGACCCAAGATGTAGAAATAGCCAGATTAATCTCAACAACATAAATACCTGAAGCAGCAGTTTTGCCCTTCAGTTGCTCCCTTAGCTTTGGACATGAGCTCTTCCAGTGCCCCTTCTCATGACACTCATGGCAAACATCATCAGGAGAGGTAACCCTTGCTTTAGGTTGGGCCACCACCTTTTTGCCCTTAGCCTTGGCCTTTTGGGCCTTAGCCTTGGCCTTAGATTTGGCCTTTCCCTTAGCAATGGGCGTATTGCCCTTGTTCACCAGCAATACTTCGGGAGTCTTCTTAAGAGACTGCTCAGCAAGCTTGAGCATGCCATGCAGCTCAACAACCGATTTATCCAACCCTTGCATATGGTAATTCATGATAAACTGGTTGTAAGACTGAGGAAGTGACCCGAGAATAATGTCTGTTGCCAAGTCCTGCGGAACTGGCGAGCCGAGGCAGGCAAGTGTATCAATATACCCCTTCAACTTTAGCACATGAGTGCTAACAGAAGTCCCAGTTGCCATCACAGTCATGCAAAGTGCCTTAGTTATCAGGTAACATTCCTGACGAGCCTGATCTTGGAACATCTTTTTAAGCTGATCCATCATCTCATAAGCATGCTCGTCCATGAACTGCTTCTGAAGATCAGAAGCCATGGCACCCAGCATGAGGCACGAGACATCTCAGTCATCCCTCACATGCCGATCGTACTGCTCCACCATTGTCGTAGTGATGCCTCGACCTACGGGAGGGCCGGCTGGTAAAGGAGCATTTAGTACATACTCCTTAGACTCTTGTCTAAGAACTATTTCTAAGTTCCTAGCCCTGTCCAGGAAGTTAGTCCCCGAAAGCTTCTCCTTCTCCAAGAGTGACCTAAGTGAGAGTGAGTTGTTGTTTGTTGCAGCCATTTAAATTGCTTAACTGAAATGGGATTATCTACATGGAAGAAATCATTGCTTGAGTTAGAAATAAAGGACTTTTAAGCCAATTCAAATTAATAATCCGATTTTAATTTGTTTGTTGGTGTTGTTAATTGGCTGACTTGACCAAGATCCACAACTTATCAATGACTGGCCGAACTAGGGCTCGCTAACCAACCATTGATTCGTTTGGTAGGACAATCTATCCAATCCTTCCATGAAGGACTCTTGGTTTGATGGGCTTATTGACACTTTACCCATCTGTGCTTAGGGCCCGCTCTGAGCTAATGCTACCCATGTTGAGTCAAACCACCATTCACATGTTAACCATACCATGTATCTTAACCCTCGACGGCCCACCGAATACTACAATATACCCAGCTAGGGCATGGCGCACATTGCAGCATCAATGGGAGGAAGAGGTGTGAATGTGGGAAGCACTTTTAAGCGACTCAATATTTTAATTTCCGGATTATAATTAAGTGATACGGCTTAGCATGCATAAACGCGGGTAATAATTTGGTGATCCATACATCCATATTATATGACAAATGCAATAGCATACTTAATTTAAAATAAATGAGATCCTATGGGCCTTTAATTACAACCTAATGAAAAACTAGATATCCTATCTAATTCTTCATGGGTCGGACTGCAATCCTTCTTGGGCTCCCACCATGGGCTTGCTCCATTTGGGCCTTCCTCCATACTTGATGCAATTACAATAATTTTGTAAAATAAAATCTATTCTAAAATTACATCAAAATAAAAAATGGCACGCAGGCCATATTTCCCAAAATTAAATTACAACCGATAATAATTTAGGGCCCATAGAACTCAACATAACATTTCAAACAAAGTACCTGTCGTGCATATACATACCAATATGATGCATGATCATGGCATTCCAAATTATAAATATAAATGTTAAGCCGAGTTACTTAGGGTGAAATCGCCAATTTTAACAATTGTGACTAAGGCCCATAAAGGCCCAATGGATAACATCCATAAATGCAAAATTAACAATTTTTCTCCCACTTGAATTTGGGTTGTCACAAATTTAAAATTTAGCTCTCCCAAGTTTAACCGGTGTCACGGTTTATTGGGCCAATTTCACAAAGTCCATATTCAATTTAATATGCAAACAATTAAATTAAATATGCATGCCATCAAAATAAACAATTTAAATACAAATTAATTTAAAAAAAATTTAATTTGCATTAGGGTCCGGGATAAAAAAATACCCGCAAAATCCAAAACCGGACCCGAAACCCGCACGCGGCGCTGCTGTCCCAGCGGGGCAGCAGTGCCGCTGCCGCTGCAGCAGCTGGGGGCAGCAGATGGAATCGCAATTCTGCGATTCCATCTTTTGCCCAAATATTTTTTTTTTTTTTATTAAATCATTAACAAAAAAAGGTTTCCAACAAAAAAATATATAAATATATAATTAATATACAAAACAATTTTAGATGGAAAACAATTGGGGAAAAATAATCAAAAACCCCAATCCAAAAATTCTAGGGTTTATCCAAAACAATACCAATTAAGCAAAAACCCTAAAATCACAAACTTGAAACCCATTCTTTATTCAAGAACGCTTTCAAGAACCAATTCCAATCAATCTAATGGACAAAACCTAGGCTCTGATACCACTGTTGGGATTCGTCATTGGAAAAATAACGTGGTGCAGCGGAAAATATACCGTTTAAAATTTCCTAGAATCCACCTATCGTGTCCAATTACCATTGATTAGAATAAAATCAAATAAGAATCAAGAGAGATTAACTCACCGGATTCGTCTCCTCTAGAGACTGCTGCAGAATCGTTTCTTGAAACTGCGATCTCCAAAGTCCTGTGCACGACCAACTATTGAGCGGGAACCGGTGCTAGCCGAAGACGCGAAGGAATGGAGGTTTAATGCTGGGATTTTCAGCTGTTTTGGGGCTGCTATTGGTGGCTGAAATTTCTAGCAATTAATTAGAGTTGAATTAGGTTTTTATTCCTTAAGTGTGCCCTTTTATAGACACCTTGTCTAATTGGGTTCTAATTAGGTTAATTAAACCCAAGCCCACTAGGATTATAATTACATAAATAAACTTTAATTAAAAAGTATATACTATGTAATTTAATTCCATATGGCTAAATTTAATTACCCCTAAATAAAATTAAATCACACTTAAGTTAATACAATACATGTATTTAATTTTCCTACTTAGGAAAATTATTTAATTAATCGTTTACTTTATGTAATTGAATTAATTGATAAATTAATTAATTACATTATGCAAACTTATTAATTAAATTAAATTCAACCCAATGTCAATTAATTACCTTGACACCGAATGTCAACTAATTAATTAACGCATTCCTTCCAATGTACATTACATGTACAATTTCTATAAGTTCCAGCTTAGTTGATCTATGTGCAAGATCCTATGGGTCTGTCTTTATGTTGGCAGTAGGCCCAAGGCCCACAGACTGTAAGTGGGTTCTAGCAAACCATTACAGCCCCTAATTAAGACAGAGATGCAGCAGTCTTTAGAAGACACTCACCCGGTAGTAATCTCATACTATCCTTTGCCTAACGATATCGATATGAATAAACAAGAGGCATGGTGTCCGTCATCCTCTTCTGTTGTTTATTATATTTCTTGATCTTGAGTTGACTGATTAATCAAATAAGCAACCAACTTATTTGGGTATGGCCATACACTTATCAGTCCCACTCATCAAGTGGCCAATGATATCATCTCGGTGTTACCCGAGTGGCCATTCCATCACTTCATCGTCAATATCAACATGTTCACCGGTTCACCCAATCATACCCATATTTAGCATCCTTTTACAGACCTGTTAGGCGTATGTCAAAGTGAATCGGATTCCATATTGATATTATAATGAAATCTGGTCTAAGGACAAAAGAGACCTACTCAAGAAAGACCTATGACGTGACAACCATGTGGCTTTCTTGTGCGGATCGATCCAGTCCCATGTCAACGACATGTACCTATATTCATGACTGACTATACAAGTACTATGGCTAGTTAAGAACTACCATACAGTCATCGAATATACAAGTCTGTGGTTCTATTCGTTCCCACGATTAGAACAGACCTGGGATAGATTTTATGATTATCAATCAATGGATACTCATATTATAGCACAAGATATAAATGAAATAGATTAATTGCCTTTATTAATGTGACACAAATAATGTATTTATACAATGAGTCTTAATGTATAATACAAAATACAAGAATCCAATGCCCTAAGAACTAGGGCACACCAACAGAATGTTACTGATAAGTGTGCGGCCGCACCCAAACAAGATTGGATCTTGTTTGTGAGCATCAGTTCATTTGGTATCAAGTAAAGGTCCAGACACAAAGAGGGTGATACTTCCATGCCTCTGTGTTGGACACCGATATCAGCGACATGGAATTTACAAGTTCAAACTACTGGGTTACGTTTTCAGTTGGACTGCTTACTCTGTCTTAATTGGGGGCTACAGTGGCTTGCTAGAGCCCGCCTATAGTCTGTGGGCCTTGGCCCACTGCCAACATAAAGACGGGCCCATTGGATCGTACACATTGAACGTCTGGACTTTAACTAGTCGGATTAAGTGTGTACTTGGAGTATACACGTTTGAAGAAAGAGATATATCTTAATTATATTACATGAATCAATTGGATTGATCAAAGTTATATAATTAATATTTATTTTGGCCATCTCTTAATTAATTCAATGAATTAATTTATGAAATTATTTCCTAGGTGGAAAAATTATGACATGTATAGGTTTACATGTTTGTCATTTTATGTGTGTCTAATTTAATTTAATCCATTGATTAAATTAATAGGTCAAATGAATTTTAATTTAAATGTATGTAATATATTATGGTATAATATATAAGCATACATGGTTTATTAAAGTTACATTTGAAATTAATTAATCAAAGGAATTAAATTGGGCTTAAGATGTAAAATGAATATTCCCACATAAATAGGAATTGTGTTGGCTGAAATTTTCATGCATTTGGGATAAGAATGTGAGTCATGTTATGGACAAAAATGATGATGACCAATTCTTATGAACCAATAAGAAAATGGTGAGTCATTGGTTTGACTTAAGAAGTGGCAAAGTTGGACTTTGCTCCATTTGATCTTTCCTTTACTTTTGGTAAGAAAGTGGATAAGATGATGACCATTTTCTCTTGGTGTTGGCCGAATTATGTGCATAAAGAAGTGAGTCATTGTTTGACTTTGAAGAAGCAAAGTGAGACTTTGCTTCTTTATGCATAATGATGAGATTTTTGGTGAGTCATTTTGGATGAACCAATTAAGGGGTAATGAGTCATTAGTTTGACAAGTGAAGTTGCAAAGTTGGACTTAGCAATTTATTTCATTCTCTCATCTTTTGGCCGACCACCATTTTGCATAAGATGGGAAAAATGGTTTTTATAAAAAGAGTGTGAAAACATTTTGCCCACTTTGGAGAGGTATTTCTTTTGGTAAGAAATTTGAGCCCAACTTGATCACTTGTTTTATTTCTTTTGGAAAGCAATATAGGACAACCATATTTGTCATCTTGGGCTGCCCCTCTCTTCCTCTCTTCTTGTCATCCGAGTCGCTAGCACGGGTTTCGGTCCGAGAGCCGTTCATGTACGCATCGGTGGAGGAAATCTACACTTGATTTCTGCAGTCCGCATCCATCTCTTAGAGAGACTTTGTGGTAAGTTTTTGAAACTCTCCTTTTATGCTTTAAGTTTTTGATTTCCACATCATAAGCTCCTGGGCCGGATTCGATGAAATCGACGCGTATTTCCGCTTTTATGGGTCGGTTTCCCGTGACGAATCCCAACATCTCTCTCCTCCATTTTTCTGCTGCAGAAGTATGGGTTCCTGCAACTTTTCCGATATTACAGTCGTACGACTGTAATTTTTAAATTACAGTCGCACGATTGTAAGGACAGTTGTACTACTATTCTTCTTTCTTTCTCTTTTTTTTTTAAGTATGGAAAATTCCGGTGCTTATAGCTGCTATATATCTCTAACGAGTGTATAGCACCAAAGCTCTCAAGGTATGCTGGTCGCACGAACTATTTGCGAGTATGAAAGAGATGGTGTAGTGGATCTGCTCTGTTGCGTGCAAGTGGGAGATGTTGCGATTTTGACCCGATCCGCCCATTTTAGTCAGACCCAGTGCATATCAGTCCGCCTGTAGGAGAACAAGCGAACACTAATAAGCTGAGGCTTATAAGTTGAGAAGCTAATAAGCTGAGACTTATAAGTTGAGAAGCTAATAAGCAGTGGCTTATGAGTTGAAAAGCTAATAAGTTGAGGCTTATAAGTTAAAACTCATCTAACATATCATCAGAATATGATATCAAATGAGTTCATATCCTTTGAGAAAGATATTCTCTCTAACTTCTTTTGTATTATCTCCATCTCTATCGCTTTAGTTCGTGGATTACACGGATTCCTCCCGAATACGTCGGTGTGGATTTCTCGTTAACCAGTAATATGCAATCGGCTTGTAGATCATTCAGCTGCGTTCATCCCTGTGGATTCTGCGTTATAAGAAGTAACCTGTTTCCACTAACTCGGATATATATGTGTATGTATCCATCAGAAAAAATATCTATCATTATTCTCTTAAGTGTCTTCAAGCTAATCAATGTTAATATAGATCTTCATAATATTTTAAAATCGTATTTTTTTTATTATTTTATCGGCTAAACAATTTATTAGTTTCTATATTTTTACGTATTACACTAATGAGTTTATAAATAAATTTTAAGACATAAAAAGACAAAATTACCCTTCATATAGGTAAAAATTTATCTTTTAGTTAATAAATTTAATTAAGCATTTCTAAAAAAAATTCTTGTGATATACATGCACGCACCAATTATTCTATACTTTTATATATTGGTTATAAAAATAAAATTATTTCAATTATTTATTTTATATTATCATTTTTTATTAGTTTATTATAATATCTATAAACTAACAACAAATATTATTACGAATGTTGTTAATTATTTTAAAATGATATCTTTTTGTTTATTAATGTTATCTATAAGGTATATTAATGATTAAAATTTTGAATTTATAATTTTATATAATTCTACTCCTAATTTTATATTTTTTTATTTAATTATTTTTAATAAAACAAGCTCTATGCCAAAAGTTTAGTTATATAATCATAAAATTTGATAAATTAATTAATCAGTATTATTAATATTATTAATATTAGGATTATGTGAGGAAAAAATATAAAATATAAAAGATGATCTGCTTTATTTTATAAAATAAAATAAAGAGAAATTTTAGCATTATTAGTCTAATTTGAAATAAAGGGACTAAACAATTGAAAATGATAAAACTTAAGACTATATAACTATCATATAGACTGACTAGTATCATATGTAAAGTATAGGAACTAATAAATTGTTTACTCCATTTTGTCCCTAAAGTTTATTAGAGATAAAAGTTCACATTTACCTTTATATAATTATAGTCTAACTCTATAATATTTGAGAGATTTTGATAATATATTCTTGATAATGAAACAAAATTTACATATGTGAATTAAAATCCAATGATTATATAAAAATTAATAAATAAAAAACTTAATATTGCAGAGATTACGAATTTTGTGGGAAAAAACACAAATTAGGAAATGTAATATATTTTACCATTATAAAATGGGATATATAAAATAAAATAGGATAGATGACAATCTACTCAATCTAAGTTTCATTTAATCCAATTTGATCATTACCTCTCACAAAAGGTAAAGAATTGACGGAACAAAACTTTTTTATTTTTTGATAAAGACGGAAACAAAACTTTTTTTTTTTTTGGTTTTTATGAAGACGGAAACAAAACTTAGAATATACATAGTTATTTTTCAAAACACAGTAACTGACTATTTTAGATATCATAAATATAGATACTAATAAATTACTTGAGCTACTTCTTAGCTAAGTCAAAAAGATAAAATCTAAAACTTTATGTCATTTTTTCTTTCGTTTACAAAATATTTAAAACTTAAAAAATGGGCAACATAAAAAAAACCAATTGTCGTTTTTTACTTTTTTAATTTGAATCCATTAAAAAATGAACAATAACAAAATCTTCCTAAAAAATAATGAGAATCGAAGGTCAATCATGAACCGTTCGTGATTCAATTCAAGTTCTACTGGTTCACCATTCATACCTGTATAAGGTGCTAAGTCGACATTTTCAGTCTTGAACCAACAAGAAGAATACATCTATTTGGATAAAAGTTAAAATTTGATGGATGTGCTTAACACAATTTACATGCTTAATCACATTTGATCTATTTTAATTATAGCACATACTGTTAAAAAGCTTACTGCCAAAGCATTTGTATTCCGAAACAGTCAACCAAGAGCAAAATTTGTCTGAAAAATTAGAAGTGCACAAGCTAAATGTCTCGAAGTTAAAATGTCTCGAAGTCAAAGTGACTTGTATACAACGTTCTTATAACATATTTTAGATAATACAAGACTGACCAACACATATTTATCCTACAAATATAATGATATGCGTAAAAGGTTGTACCCTCCTCAATAACATGATATACCATGCCCAACGATCGATAGTTTTCTAATACATCCAGGAGTCTTGCACATAAAGAATGCTTCTCTAGTTTTTATCTCTAATATTTTGTTGCACATAAAGAATGGCTTTCTAATTTGTGTCAGATTTTTTAATCTCCTAAAAGGTTGGCATCTGAAATGCGATTTAAAGAGCAGTAGCGAAGTTGATAGATGAACTACAAGTGTTTCAATTAACCAAGGCATATATTCAAGGAAACCGCTGTGGTCCTTGTTCAATCCAGAATCATAATGGCCATGATCCCATCAATCTAAAGGAGACTCAGCTATTGCACATAATTCCTAAGGGGAAAACACCAAATCACAGAACACCATTTCGTGATACCAAAAAATCATAAGATGTTCATGTCAATACCAATGATATAAGGAGACTCGGTTATGATGATCCAGATTTTAACTCAATAAGCTCAGCCACACGATTTAGAAGTCTATGCTACATGTTGATATGACATTTGATGTTGCGATAAAGATAATGACTTGTTATGCATTGATATGAACCGAGAAACATTCATACTTGACATAAAACATTAATACATTAAGCACATCAATCTCATGTAGCAGCAATGTCAACTGTTTCACTAACTCCTTGAAATTCTATGTACAGATGTTTAAGGCAAAGTAAGAGTACTTGATCAAATTTCATTGGAATAGAGGCATTCATCAACAAGTTGGCGAAGATTCGGATTCTCTAGCGCAGCAGCAACTCTTTCCTTGTCATTCAACTGCTTATTAACTGCAGAAGTAAAATCCAAGAGACATCATATATCAGAGGGAGCCTGGGAGCAGACCAGAATCAACTATATATAGAAAAAGGGGATCAAGGGTCAATTTGACTCTTCAACTTGGCTTTCAAGATCAATTTGCTCCACAGTAAATTTTGAGGATGAATTTTGTCCATAGCTAAACAATTTTTTCTTAAATAACTCCAAAATAACATTTGTTAATATATAACTTGGGGCATTTTTTTGAAACGTCAATTCGTGATGCTAAAAAATGTCATTTTTGACTAATTTGACAAAACTGCGAAGTTAAATGACTAAATTGATACCCAAATTGATTTTGGGCAAACTGACGCTGCGAGCCAAGTTAAATTAAAGGCCAGGACCTACATTCCGTATATGAATGCTATGAAACATAAGAACACAGGCTACTTTCAAACTTTCCATCTAAACATAAAGGTAAAGATATGCCTTGCATTGCAAACACCACATAAGTAGACAAGATTGCTAGATACAATGCACTGCAACTGCAATTAATGCTAATTTCAAGTTCACCTGATTCTTCATCGGCATGAGATCCAGGAGAAACTTTAATGTCAACCTGTGAAAAGAGTACCATGAAGAAATATCTTAAACCTATAAATTACAGAAATGTCAATTTTACACAGATATTATTTTATCCAAATATGTTTCTGTCCCAAAATCTGCTTCAGTTTTACAAGGAAGCACCAATGAACGAAGTGTAAAACATGATAGGAAGGCAAAATACGGACATAAAATATATATATATATATATATATATATATATATATATATATATATATATATAAAGAGACAACTACACAGTACACAGATGCAAAACTCTTATTCAACGAGGCACAAATTATGCAAGTTCTGGTCGAATTGGAGCATACCATAAATAATCCTCGAAATCATAACTTCAAAAACCCATAAAAGATGAATTTGGCCTTTACTTAGACTAGAAGAATCAATTTGTCTTAAAATAAATTGAGTATCAATTTCATCCACAAATTCACATTGTTTGTCAAATTAGTCCAAAAATGACACGTGAACTTATGATTCGTGATTATTTAACACATTAATTTTTCATACCGACGAGTATCATTTTAGATTAAATTGATGCTCAAACTTCATTTTGGGCAATTGACCCAGCAAGTCCACTTACCAAAGCAAACCTTCATTCCAAGAAAAATCAATAAAAGCAAGCATGTTTGCACAGAGAAACGTCCTAAGTAGTAAAAGGACTCGAGTTTTAAGATGCAGAGGCAATGTCACTAGCAATATTTAAAGGATTGCCAATTGAAGCTTAAAATTATCTTTCAGATGACATGATTCAATAAACATACAAAGCTTCTAAAAATTTGAAATACAAGCATGAAAGGCAATTTTCTAAAAAAAATACAAAGAAAAATGCTAAGCGTGTGTAGAAAGACGCATATAGAGATGCAGTGAATGAACGAATAAATTGAAAAACTAACCTTATAATGGGGAGGGAAACACTCTTGTAATTTAACTCTAAGGCATAGGCCAATTACCGTTGCCATGCTGCAGTGTTGGATAGTTGGAGTAAAAGTAATCCTAGAAATTAAATAAAACAAGCTAACGAATTTTGATTCGAACTTTGAGAAATGGAACTCATTATCCAACAATAGAATAACGGAAAGGAAGCAAATGAATTACTCACAGAATACGGCCGAGCTTATCATCAACGGTGATCGATTCCTCTGAGAGAACGCTGAGCTGTTCCAGTGAATAGGGATGTTCTGGATCTCTTATATCTCTCACAAAATTTGCAGTTCAAGTCAAAGATAACAGAAAAACAAGAAACCTAAAATTAAATTAAGCAGAAAAAAAAAAAAAAAAAAAAAAAGGATATCATAGATATCAAGTGGATCGACGATATCATCACAGTGAAGATCTTCAGTGCGAGCAACTCTTTCCTTCTTAGCATGAACAACCGGATTTGCATTTATTAAACCTAGAGTCATTTTCCCCTCTTCTCTTCTCTTCTGTTTAGTTTGATTTTCTTCTTTTCAAGTCACGGGCTGCAGTGGAGAACCGGAAGAATCACGGATTGATTTTAATAATCTTCCTGCTTCTTGGTTTTGATTTATATCGTTTGGTTTCCTATTTTAACGCGTCTGATTGCTACGTCTGTTTGGCGCTGTAAGGTTGACAACAATTTTATAAAATGAAATCTATTTATAAAATTGCGTTAAAATAAAAAATGTAGGGTGTATCCGTTAGGTTAACCGATCTATATGGCCTTTTGTTAACGGTTAACCGCTTGAACGGTTTTTCTATTTTACTAATCGTATACTGTCCACTAAATTCGGTTAACTATTAATTTCGGTCGGTTAACCATTTTTTTACGATTAACCATTTCCGAAATAAACATTATATTTTAAACCTCAAAATTTTAAACTATAAATCTCAAATATCAAAGACAAATATGAAATTACAAACCATAGTCTTCATAATTGATTAAAAATGGCTTTACAACCATAAACTAAAGTAATTAAAATATTAACAAAAAAAAAATCCCAAACATAGAATTTGTTCCTCAAAATCAAACGTTAATGAAAGAAAAACTCCATATCCATTTCACAAAACCTTCATATTTCCTACATATATAATTAAAACAATAATTAAAATTAAAGTTGATACAATGCTTCATAAAATAACAACCATATATTCAACTACACATACCTAACATTTAATCAAAATGGTTTTTAAACAAACAAGAAGACATTTTAGCTTTAATTTCCGGGAATCTATTGATAGCATGGAGTCCTAAAAACGTGCAGCATGCTCCACACGGTCTCTAGCCGTGTCAACATATCAGTCACTTGCCCTATAATTTCTCCCACGTTCACTCGGCGCCAGGGAATACAGGGCCGGCTGGACGAAGAAATAAGCCCAGGAGATACCAGTTCAAACAACTTATGCCCTAATTAGGTTTTCTATCTCGAAAGACAGGTAAACTAATCTTTACTGTACACGTGTAAGGACATGATATTGTACCAGCAATGGGTGCCGTGGAGACAAGTGCAGAGTGAGTGCCACAGAGGCAGAAGCAGAGTGAGTGCCATGGGGACAAGAGCAGGGTGAGCCTGTCACCCAAACAGGTCAGAAGGGGACCAAAAAGTGAGCCACATCCAGCCAATGAGAGTAGACTGTACATAACGGCCTGACAAGGCCACGCGAGACAACCCTGTATAAAAGGGAGGCAACGGGAAAACTTCCAGGTATCTTTTTATCAAGCAAAGGAACATTTAGCACATTTCTCATTCCTATCTCTCCTTCTCCAAATCCCTAACTTAAGCATCGGAGTGGACCCGGAGGTCACTCGGTCCTCACTTTTTCTCTTTTTCAGGCAACCGGTCTTTACGCAAGGCGAGACGAACTTTCAATCCCCTTGGACCACGTGAAGCCACATTTCTCCCATAGCTATCAATTTGGTACGGTGAGCGTGGACCCACTGGACGAAACAATGTCATCGGGATCAACAACCTCAGACGCTATCTCCACAGTTCTTCCTTCCTATGGAGGAGGAATGCCACCCTCATCAGGGATTATGATGCCTTTACCCGCAGCAACCGTAACTCCAGGCCCATCAAACGCTCTCGCCACAACCTCCGGTGGCAATGGTGACTCTGCTAGTGTTGTTCTGGATCGAATCGCCAGAAATTATGGGATGAGTCCGGCCGATCAGAATGACTTCCGACGAGCTGTCCTATAGATGCAGACGCAGGAGCAAAGCATGATAGGCTCTATATTAAGTAGTGGCACTCCCCTCTCTTTGGTGAATACATTGCCAGAACCAATCTCTCATCCGAGCGCAGTGCAAGCTCTTTTTCCTGTATCTGAATCTGGGATTTCTTCTATGAGACCAGAAGGGCCAGGTATAACTTATTCCACCGGCGTCAGTGTCGAAGTGGTTGGAGGATCTCAGGTAGGAGGATGTCTGCCCGTTTTTGGCTGGATGCATACACCAGCAGGAGACCAGCCAGCTACCATACATATGACCCCCAACATGGCTGCCCTGGGAAGCATGGGTCCCCAAATGCTGCTTCCTAACTCCTGGTATGGGGTACCACAACCTTATTTGCCGCATATTGCTCAATCCCACCAAATACCGGCTCTACCTCAAACACCTAATTTTCTTACTCCATACGGCGTTAGCAACAGTGCAGCTGTCCCGTATAACACACCCATTCCCGGCAACACTCCTCCTCCTCCAACACCATCATCATCTGGGGCGGAACTCACAGCCGACCCTAGGTTCATGGCAATGTTTAAGAAAGAATTGAGCATATTTGCTATACCCTACCAAGAGCCGTTAATGGAAAATGGGGAATCTCCCTTCTCAGCGAGAATACTCAACAAACCGATCGATCACAAGTTTAAGCAGCCAACTTTTGACAGCTACAGGGGCGATACGGACCCCCGAGTCCACGCGAGGAACTTTAAAAATAGTATGGACATAGCAGGGGCCACAGAGGGGTTGGTTTGCGCCTATTCCCTACTACACTGATCGAAGCAGCTGCATATTGGTTTGAATCGTTGGAGCCAGGAACGATCGACAGTTGGGATCGGTTGAGGCAGGAGTTTTGCAAGAATTTTATGGGCTCAATACCGACTGGAGCGGCCAGTCGTACCCTTCACGAGGTGGTCCAAAAACCCAGGGAATCCCTTCGGTCGTTCATTGACCGGTTCAACCTCACGTGCTTAGAGGTTAGAAATTTAGATTTCAGTACAGCCAAGGAGGCAATGGTCAAAAATACCATAAGTGAGAGGCTTCGAGGGGAGATCATAACAAGGAAGCCCAGAGAGTTAACTCAAATGATAGCCCTCGCAAAGAGCATGGTGGAAATTGATGAAATTGACATGCCTGTGAAGCACATAAGACCTGGTAAAAAGGACAAAGGTAACCGTTTCGATGACAGGCAGTAGAGACAGGATCACAGAGACCGCCCAGGTGACCACTCACGGTTTGCCCTTTTGAACGCCTCACTCAGTGAGGTCTTAGTAGCGATCAGAGAAGTTCGGATGCAAAGAGCATTCGGTATCCTCACGCAAAGCCAGGCCAAACAATGGGAAACAACAAAGAGGCATATTGTAAATTTCACAAAGCCAAGGGTCACCACACATACGATTGCTGCGTCCTTGCCGCAGAAGTGGATCTGTTAATTAAAGCAGGAAAATTCAGTAGGTTTGTAGACGGCATAACAAGGAGCACAAATAAAGATAAGGAGCAGAAGGATGGACGAGATAATGATGCCGGCTAAGAGATCAAAAGGGGTGGTTAAGGTTATCGCTGGAGGGCCAGAATTTGAACCGCCCAGCAAAAAGGCTAGACCCTCCGCATATCAGCTGGCAAACACGGGGACATCTAGCGGCCTGAATCGCTCCTTCTCATTCCATAACAGCGTACAAGCACATCACGCTGACGCCTTAGTTATTGAGGCATTGGTAGAAGGGTATACGGTGAAACGAATCCTCGTAGACACCGGTAGCTCAGTGAACATTATCATAAAGGAGGTGGTTTGCCAGCTGGACATCCATAAGAGTATAATCCAGCCAGTACATTCATCACTGGTTGGTTTGAGTGGCCATTCGGTCACGGTTGTGGGACAGGTAACACTCGCCTTTGAGGTGGGCGATGAAAGGCACACCTAGAGATCTGAGGAGGAGTTCGTAATCATCGACACACCACTTGCTTACAACATCATCTTGGGCAGACCGTTCCTGGTAGAGTCTGAAACGGTTCTTTCCATCCGGTATTTAGCTCTCCAAATACCGACTACTGCAGGGGTAGCTGTGAGCGGACGACCTTTTTTTTTTCGAAAAAAAAAGCGAAATGCGGACGCGGGGGTCTGAAACAAAAATGGTATTGAAAATGTTCTTTCTTTTTCATGGTGAGATTTGGGAAAACCGGATTTTGTTTATCTTGCTTAAGAAAATCCATTCGTTTATTTCGAAATACATTTTGTAGAAAACATTTTCCCATTTTTATTACTTTAAAAGATCTCGAAACTTAAATCCCGAGATCAATGATAGAGTCGCCACCCGGATCAGCTCATCCGGGAAATTCCGGTACAGCTCCCTACCAAGTATAGACTGCTATACCTAATCCAGAGATTTAGGGTTCGGACAAGTCCCTTATTTCACGTCTAATCAAAATAAATTTTGTCAATGTTCCTTGATGATATCTTACATTGTAGAGTTGATTTTTATTGCATTAAATTAAACACACAGCGCACACACAAATAAAATAAAATAAAGCAGTAAATAATTAAATTATTACAACCCGATCGAATAAAATAAAAATTCACTTTACAACCGCCTAAAATACACGGGTAAATCTATTAAATACATCTAAAATAAAAATAAAAGGCTGCAAAATAGAGGGTTAACACAATTTATATTGCACACATAAATAGGACTCAAATCAGGACAGGATTGGAAATTTTAGGAAATGGGGGCATGCATTTAGGGGATAACCGGGTCGACCTGACCGGTCGGATCGGTTAGACCTGGAAAATGGTTTTGAACCGTCCTGTAATTTTATGCTGGAAAATTAATTTTTGGAAAACAATTGGCTCGATTACATGCAAATTTTCATTTTCGTGGGTCTGTCGTCCCGGAATCCATGGTTCCGTTCATATGGGTTCCTAAATTCAACATCCATCTAGGGTCCAAAACGCAATAAACACACCAAAAACATTTATTAAAATGCCATTTTATTTGTTTCCAATATTTTTCGGGGGCTTATAGAGTTCAGCAGTCTGCTAAAGCTGGATTATAGATCCAGTTCGGATAAGATAACCCTGAAACTTAGAAAATAAACCTCGGAAAACTTGAAAATTTAATGTTCGTACGTACAAAAATTCAAGAAACCGGTGTTAAAATGACGTATGAATATTTATAAGCCGAAATACTTCAAATCAGAATGCGTATAAATGGAAAACGGGCTATTTTTGGCTTGTCGGGACAGATCGGGGAGCTGTCCCTGAAGAACAGAGCCGTACGGCTCTAGGTTTAGAGCCGGCCGGCTCTGTTCTAATTGAACCAGAGCCGTACGGCTCTATTCGGGTAGCTAATTTTCTGGAATTTTAGAAACAGAGAAAAGTCACATGAAGAATGCAATGAACACAAGTTTAAGGCCTCTCAGAGTTTACCTTGGTGTTGTTCCAGTGTATTAGATACGTAAGAATGGTTTGAAAATCAAGAACGTAACTCGAATCCTCGAATACCCCGAAAATCCGAAAGTTTGTCTAAACGAATCCGAAATAGAACCGAGAATCATAATGAACCGACGAGTAACTACTAGAGTGTGTAGTTGTGTGTTTAGGTATTTAGTTTCTAAAACCTAAAATTCCTTCTTCCTTTTTCTCTCTGTCTCTCTTTTCTCTGTGTCTCTTTTTTTTTTTTTTTTTTCTTCCCCCCTTGATCTTTTTTTCTTCCTCCCTTTTCTATTATTGTTCAATTATTTTTCCAAATCATTCACCAGACAAAATCATTTCCTGAATTAAATGCATCGATTAATTGTTTTTGTCTTTTTTTCCATCAAATTTCGCAGAATTGGGACAAGGTGTGGCACCTCTGCCCACCCATCACAGCCGGCCGGCCATAGACAGAGCCGACCGGCTCTGGTTTGTGAACCAAAGCCGGCCGGCTCTATTCCACAGCCGGGCGGTTCTGGTTTTGAAAACTAGAGCCATCCGGTTTTAGCTAGAGCCGTGGCGACATTACGACTATCCGACGCGTATACTAAACCCTGAAAATCATTCGGAGGACCCGCTTTACGGTAGGTTCGGATCGCGGATAATTTTGTTTTTGGAGAATTCGAGACCTTTCGGGTAATATTCTGCTCTTTTCTGTGTCCGGAGGTAATAAAGGTTTCTCATCACTAAGGTCGGGAAAACACGTGCTCACAGGCTGCCCCTCGCGAGATCAAAATCAACTGGATCGATAGCTTACGTCCGATTCGAGTTATGGTCCCGCGATTGAGAGCGCGGTGAGTAAAGGAAAGAAAAGCGCACCTGATGCCTCTCGTAGAGGGTACAGAGTAATCGACTCGCTGTGGTGGAGTGTGCCCGTGGTATCGACTCGCTGTGGTGGAGTGTCCCCGTGATGATTTTTAGCTTTTCTCCGTGTGGTGGAGCAACCAAATGATACCGTCTTCTCCGTGTGGTGGAGTGTGCCCGTGATGATTTTTAACTTTTCTCCATGTGGTGGAGTGGACCGTTGGAATTGGGTTAAAAATACGTATTTATTCCTTGATCGATAATTTTCGAAACAAAAATTTTTGCCCCTTCGATCAAGAATAAATATGGTTTAGTGATTTCTTCATCTGGATATCTGCCAAAATGAAAAATACCCCTCTCGGGATCAAATTGGACTAAATTGAAATTAATTTTTATTTTTATTTTTTACTTTTTATTTTTTTATTTTTTATTTTTTATATATATATTTTTATTTTTATTTTATTTTTATTTTATTTTTATTTTTTATTTTTTATTTTATTTTTAATTTTAATTTTTTTTTATTTTCTTATTTTTTGGGAAACGTAAAAAAAATTAGAGGGATCGGAGCACGGCGGCTCTGTCTGAAGAGACAGAGCCGGCCGGTTCTAAAACAGAGCCGCCCGGCTATAACTATAGTCGGCCGACTCTAGCGTGCCAAGCTAGAGACGGCCGGCTCTAGTTGGGCGGCCCAAGTGGGTTTAAAAGGGGGTTTTGCCATTTTTCACTCATCTCACTTTTCTTTCTCCAATTTCTTTCTGTGGAAAAAAATTTTTCTCTAGCATTTCTTGTCAAGATGAGGAAGATGAGGAGGGCTGTGCTCCCTAATGCTCCAACCCAACCTCCATTCCACGTGAGATACGCATTACCTGAGGGTGAGTTTTTTCTGTCCACAGAATCTACGGTGGAGGTATACAGCTTACGGGAAACGGTTCCTTACTACGGGATCGGAAGAGACGATCCAGTACCCGTAACTTTAAGTCCATCCACGCACATCATCCAAGATCTGGTTAGTTTTTCTTCAATTTTCCCTTTTTTCCATTTTTGAATTCCTGCAAAGATATACAAAATTACACGAGATTATATAAAATTGATGCATGTTTAGAGTAGATTTTGCCCCTAGGAAACTTAATTGATGATTTAAAGTTGGTTAGAAGCGATTTTAGAACGAAAAAATGGCAACAAACCGAGACTGAAAACTGGAGAACCGGTTTTTTTCCGGATAGAGCCGGCCGGCTCACCGTTAGAGCCGGGTGGCTCTGTTCTTGGTTCTGGCGAAGAACAGAGCCGGCCGGCTCTGTTCTTTCCAGAACCGAACCGTCCGGCTGTGGTTCAGCCGGGCGGTTCGACCGGTTTTTTTTTTATTTTATTTATATATATATATCTTTTTTTTTCTTTTTTTTTTTCTTTTTGTATACATATATATATATATATTATTTATTTTTATTCATTATATATATATATATATATATTTTTATTTTTTTTATTTTTATTTAATTTTTTTTTTAATCCATGTTCATAAGTACCTCTCCCGTGGAAGGGGTGCACGGTTCACCTTCAATTTGAATAAAATAACTAATATAACAACGTATACTACCAAGACGAACTGGAACAAAAGAAGCGATGTTTCGGAATCCATAGTGATTGAAACGAAGAAATTAGAGTTGGAATGAAGAATGTATAAAATGAGTTGGAATGGCGATGTATATATACTCGTCGTCTCCAACGGCCATGTGACCGTTGAAAACGTGGCCGTTGGGCACCATTTCAACGGTCACAGAGCCATTGGACACGCCGGAATTTTTTTTTATAATATGTGCATGTATGTATATATATATGTATGAAAGAGATGCAATATATAAGTGATTGAGAAAACTCCCTGATTATTATTTTGCAGGAGCGAAAAGATAACCGAGGTGCCGGTTCTGTATCCGATGCGCTAATTTGGTATAGGAGACTCCCTGATGGGGTGCGGGAGTTGGTCGAGTTAACCAGATTGGATCGGTTTATTTGTTCTATGTGTGAAACCCCACCTCGGACAAGCTGGGGTTTGCTGATGGCGCTTCTAGAGCGGTGGATGGATTCCACCCACACTTTCCATTTCCTGATTGGGGAGTTTACGATCACTCCTGAGGACTTTGTGGCTATCACGGGAATATCTTTTGGCGGGCGCACCGTCGAGTTCAACCAGACCTTTGGGCGAGGGGGTTTTAATCCCGACGTGATTGCCATGTTGATCGGCTTGACTCCCGCAGGCAGGCGAATCTGGGGAGCACCTTGAGGGATTATTGGTTGGGTAGACAGGACAGCCTTCCTGAGGGTTCTGCATTCTCCCTTATCGATGTGAGATGCTATACCCGGGCGTTCCTGCTTTACGCTTTGAGCACTTTGTTGTTTCCCACAGGACAGAGTGACCTGAATCTTGCTGTGCTCCCCTCTTTAATACAGTTGGAGGACGTGGGGAGCTTGATTTGGGGGTGAGCCGGGCTAGCCCAATTATATTACGGTCTCGATCCACGAAAGGCATAAGGAGGTGAAGGGTGCGTGGATTGTCCTTCATGTGAGTCTCTCTCTTTTTCTTTTTCTTTTTCTTCTTTTTTTTTTACTCTCTCTTTTTGTGTAGATTTGGGCGTATGAGTACGCTTTCGTTCCTCAGCCAAAGTTGGCTATACCGGCCAATGCTGAGATTCCTGATTTCCCTCAGTTGCGGCTGTGGCTGGGCTTTAGTTGGAGCGATTTGGACACCGACATTTGGGCATGCCGCCAGCTCTTGGCAGGCATGAGCTTCGAGCAGGTAAATTTATTTATTTATTATTATTATTATTATTATTATTTTTACCTTCGTCTGCCTTCAGGTGATTAAGGAGCCTTGGGGGCATGCCGCGTGGTTCCCAGAGCTTTTCGATGCTCGGAGGCTGTCACCTCGGCGATTCGTTATGGAGAGTCCTGTCAGCCTCGAGTGGTATCTCGGGGAGAGAGTCTCTGATTGGCGTGCTGGTCCCCACGAGCGTAGGATACCACCTGCACCTCCCGTCGGTTTGTTCTGGCCACACCTGCTACCAGTGGAGGAACATCAGGATCTGTTTGGGTTCGGTTACACGGTTATGGGGGATGATGGCGACTATCTCGAGTTTATCAGGGCACAGCTTCTTTCCCCCACCGTGGGTGTATCGCAAGAGGATATGCCAGCTGAGGTATGTCTTTGCTTTGTTCTTATCTTCTGCTCATTTGAGATTATTTTGCTTCCTGCTAAAATTTTTTTTTTAATTTATTTTTTAATTATTCTTTATTTATTTATTTATTATTTTTTTTTACTCTCTCTTTTTTTGTAGATTTGGGCGTATGAGTACGCTTTCGTTCCTCAGCCAAAGTTGACTATACCGGCCAATGCTGAGATTCCTGATTTCTCTCGGTTGCGGCGGTGGCTGGGCTTTAGTTGGAGCGATTTGGACACCGACATTTGGGCATGCCACCAGCTCTTGGCAGGCATGAGCTTCGAGCAGGTAAATTTATTTATTTATTTTTATTTTTATTATTATTATTTTTTTTTACCTTCGTCTGCCTTCAGGTGATTAAGGAGCCTTGGGGGCATGCCGTGTGGTTCCCAGAGCTTTTCGATGCTCGGAGGCTGTCACCTCGGTGATTCGTTATGGAGAGTCCCATCAGCCTCGAGTGGTATCTCGAGGAGAGAGTCTCTGATTGGCGTGCTGGTCCCCACGAGCGTAGGATACCACCTGCACCTCCCGTCGGTTTGTTCTGGCCACACCTGCTACTAGTGGAGGAACATCAGGATCTGTTTGGGTCCGGTTACACGGTTATGGGGGATGATGGTGACTATCTCGAGTTTATCAGGGCACAGCTTCTTTCCCCCACCGTGGGTGTATCGCAAGAGGATATGCCACTGAGGTATGTCTTTGCTTTGTTCTTATCTTCTGCTCATTTGAGATTATTCTGCTTCCTGCTAAATTTTTTTTTTTTTTGTGCAGCCATCTGAGAGGGGTAAACGCCCTCGTGCATCGTCAGGTAGACGTTCTAGCGGTCGTGGGTCTGGGACTTCCCGTGGCAAGGGAGACAGAGATTCTTCCACTCACACAGCTGTGTTCGGAGGTGACACTGAGCCTGTCCCTTCGATGGCGCCTCCTGCTGGCTTTGTTTCAGGTCGTCTGGAGCACAGAGTTGAGCCCTGGGCGATGCTCCATAATGCGGCGGGGGAACTCTATCGGGTTGAGTTGTACACTGAGCAATACCCTTCTCCTGCTTATGATCTGCCAGGCGCGACCCATGTGAGTATTTCTATCCTTGCTTAATTTCGGACTGTCCTTGTTGCCACTGGCTTGACCCGTGCACTGTCCTTTGTACAGATTCCAGTACCACAGGCGACGGCTCTGTATAAGGCGACTTCTGCGTTTAAAGACCTCTTGCTTCGGGATAACGGCATCATGAATGTAAGTACCTGTGTCACCATGTATATATGCATGTATGTATGCTTCAAATGCATGTGCACATGTATGTATGACATGATGCTCATTTTGTTTAATCCTGTCTCAGGCCGCACTTACCGCTCGCCGTGGTGAAGAAGCCCGCTTGAGAGCGGAGATAGAGAATGTGCAGAGGTCTACGAGAGTGGAGAGGGAGGCTATGCAGAGGTCTATTTTTCAGATCTTCGTGCTCGGTTGGATGACTGGGAGGCCGGTCGGCGTTTCTTCAGTGATGGCGTCGAGTCCCATGACGAGGAGGACCACGACTCGACTGACGGAGGGCAGTCGTAGACTTTAGTCTGTTAATTTGTAGTTTCGTGTTTTATGTAGTCTGTCTGTAGGCCTGGATCTTATGCTACTCTGTATCGTACTTATTCATTTATTGTTATTATTATTATTATGTTTTTATTTATTTATTTATTATTATTTTTTTTTTTTTTTTGTAATGGACGGAAGATGTTCACAATTGCACACTTGGGCGTCTAAATGTCTTTGTTTATCTGGATGTTTCGACAAATGAATCATGTAACATACTCCAAACATTCATGCAATATGTTGAGCACAACGCACTTCATTAATGAAACTTAATTATTGTATCAATTGAAAATGCCAAGATCAATACATATCTCGAACGAACTCATTCCTGTTATCAACCATCCTATACAGGTTTTCTGGTCAATAAGCTAACTCTCGTTGCCTTAATTTTTGTTCAAATTTCCCTTACGGGTTTTCGACTTGACAAGCTTTTTCTTCTTTTTTTTTTTTACACATGGTAGCGTTTGAGGTGATCCTGGTTAATTGGATTGGTGAACTCGTTACCGTCCATGTCCATAATCTTCACTGCACCTTTGGAGAGTACCTTCTTAACCACATATGGCCCTTCCCAGTTGGGTTTAGATTTGCCCCTCATATCCGTATTGGTCGGTCTCATCTGTTTCAATACTAGGTCTCCCGCTTTCAGAGGTTGTTTCTGATGACGAACCCGTCGATTATAGGCCCTAGCCATCCTTTGGTGGTACATCTGCAGATGATCCAGAGCCTTAAGATGCCTTTCATGGACCATAACCAGCTGCTCAAATCTCGCCTTCACCCATTTTGTTTCAGGCAATTGGGCTTCTAAGACCATCCTTAGTGACTTCAACTCCACTTCAATAGGAAGGACTGCTTCCATCCCATAAACCAGCAAATAAGGTGTTTCTCCAGTCGGCGTTCTAACACTGGTTCTGTACCCCCACAGAGTGTTGGAAATGCCCTAGTCCCGAGGCATTGGTCCTTGTATTTGTACTATACATTTATTGGATTTATGTGTTGTACTCATTTGTGTCATTAATAAAGGCATCGATTCGTTTATTATATTTATCTTGTGCAGTATAGTAAATGAAGTATCCAATGGACATATCTATATCCATGACGACTAGTGTCATGCACTTAGCAGTAAGACCATGGATAGGGTTAACGATATGACCATAAATAGATCCGTAGTCTGTTCCAGTCATGGGAATGAATGGAACAACAGACTATCATTAGCCTGGTTGTATGGCGGTGTCTTACCGGTCATTGGACATGGAATGTCAACCAAGTTAATGGGTACATGCCTGGGAGCATGGTACTGGATAGATCCACTAAACGAGTAATCCACATGGTATGGTATCACAATGGATTCTCGTGTAGTACTTGTATGGATCCTTTGACCTGACCATATGATGGTGTTACATGTGAAGTCGCATACTTAGGGGCACGCCTAAAGGGCCTGTAATAGGGTGCCAAGTATGGGTGCTTTCGGGTATGTCACTGAACATGGTAATACTATGGATATGCAGAAGGGATTTGTCACTCAGTAATCAACTGAGAAGATATCACCGGCCACTTGATGAATGTGACTGATAAGAGTGTGGCCATACCCAAACAAGTTGGAACTTGTTTGTGAGAATCAGTACATTCGGGATCAAGTTAATGTCCGAACACAAAAGAGGGTGATCAATCCATGCCTCTGTGTTGGATACCGAAATCAATGACATGGGATGTACAAGTTTAAACTACAGGGTTATGATATCAGTTAGACTGCCATCTCCATCTTAATTGGGGGCTGCAGTGGCTTGCTAGAGCCCAACTGCAGTCTGCAGGCCAAAGGCCCGCTGCCAACATAAAGATGGGCCCACAGGATCGTACACATAGAACGATAGAATGCAGACTTAAGGAATCACATGTATACTTGGAGTATACACAATGGAGGGAGAAGTGTGTATATATTAATTATATTATAAAGATCAATTGGATTGGTCATAATAATAAAATTAATATATCCAATTGGCTCTTCATAATTAATTGGATTAATTATGATATTATTTCCTAGGTGGAAATATTCATATGTATGGGTTTACATATGATTTTATTTTGTGTTGATTTAATTTTAATTTAATGGATTAAATTTATTGTCAAACCAATTTTAATTTAGATGTAAATAATATATTACTTGGAGTAATATATTAAATACATGGATATATTAAAATTGGGCTTGAAATTAATTTAAACCAAAGTAATTAAAATTAGACTGGGCCTAAATTAAAACATGGAAGCCCGCACAGAGTAGACAGGAGCCAAGATGGGCCTGAATCCACTTGAGGAATTCGGCCAACCCTAGGTATAAATACCTAGGGTTAGAAATTTCGGCCATCTCTAATGGTTGGATACCTAGCCGAAATTTCCTAGCTCCTCCTCTCCATTGTTTTTGTTTTTCCGACGCTAGCACGGGTTGCATTCGCCAAGCGTTCGTGTACGTGAGAGTGGAGGAATTCTCAATTGAATTCTGCAGTCATCATCCATCTCTAGAAAGAGATTTTTCTGGTAAGAAATTTAATCCCTTTCTATTTAATTTTAAGTTTTTCAATTTCCACTTCAATTGCTCCTGGGACTGGATTTGAGGAAATCACCGCGTTCTTCCACTTTTATCGGGTGATTTCCGGTGAAAAATCCCAACACAGAGCATAGGGTAATCTATCTGCCCAATCTCGGTAGGTTGAAGTGGTCTTGGACAAGATCTTGTTGATGGACTTCTTCGCTGCCTCCACTGCTCCATTGGCTTGTGGCCTATAAGGGGAAGACTTACTATGTTTCACATTGTACTCTTCGAATAGTTCAGCTGTGGCTCCTTGAAATTGCACTCCGTTATCAGTTACCATGTGATGCGGTACACCATATCTTGCAAAAATGTGCTTCTTCACGAACTTAGCCATGTTCTTAGCTGTGACCGTGACATAAGACTCGGCCTCAACCCACTTGGAGAAATAATCGACTGCCACTATAATGAATTTGTGATCGTTCGATGCGGGAGGTCGAATTTCACCAATTATGTCTGTGCCCCGTACTGCAAACGTCCAAGGAGTCATGAGGTTTTGCAACTCCATAGGTGGAAGATGGCTGATGTCCCCGTAAATCTGGCATTCGTGGCACTTTTTCACTTCTTCTGCACAGTCAGTCTGCATAGTGATCCAGAAGTACCCTTGTCTCATGATCTTCTTTACCAGAGCTAATCCGTTCATGTGCGGGCCACAGATCCCTGAATGCATCTCTTGCATAACCTTCTTGGCTTCTGCTTCCGTCAGACACTTCAATAACAGCCCATCAGCGGTCCTTCTGAAAAGTTGTCCATCGAACCACCTAAACTGAGCTGCCAATCTTCTCAAAGTGGTCTTATCCGATGCATCTGCTTCTTCAGGGTATTGGCCATTTTGTAGAAAGTCGGCTATATCTTGGTACCACGGCTTATCATCTGCAACTAAAGCCAGGACCTTGCTAGAACGATGAAACGGTGTTCTAGCTGTCTTCAGGATCAAGGGCTGCATCGGTGCTTTCTGGGGTCCTTCCCACATGGATGACAAGGTAGCTAACGAATCTGCCATTTGATTATCGTCTCTGGCCACATGCCTGAATTCAATATGTCCGAATACTTTCACCATTTCCCACAAAGTCTCCAAGTATAGGCGAAGTGATTCTTCTTTGATTTCCTATTCCCCGGTGGCTTGACGGATTACCAACAGCGAATCTCCAACAATGGACACATCATTTGCCCCTAGTGTGATGAGAGCATCAATGCCAAACAAACAAGCTTCATATTCTGTGCCGTTGTTAGTTACCGGGAATTCTAGCCGTTTTTACAGAGGAATTATCTCTCCCTCAGGAGTTACAATAATTACTCCGAGGCCTGCTCCTCTCTTGTTTACAGATCCATCAAAATGCATAATCCATTTCCTGACCTCCACCTCTACCAAGGTCAACTGCTCATTCGGAAATTCCAGGTTTTCCACATAATCAGATTCAAGCGGCTGATTGGCCAGGAACTCAGCCACTGCTCTTCCCTTGATCACCTTCTTCGTCACATATTCAATGTCGAACTCCGATAGCAAGAGTAACCACAGGGACAGTTTTGCCATCAAGGATGGGGCAGAGCAGAGATATTTCATTGGATCAACTTTTGCCACAGCTTGTATCATGTATGATTGGAAATAATGTCTTAATTTCTTCGTAAGCCAGACCATAGCAGTGCAAGTCTTCTCCACCACAGTGTATCGAGTTTCATAATCCAGCAGCTTCTTACTGAGGTAGTAGATAGCATGCTCCCTTTTGTCATCTTGTTCTTGAACCAACATCGCCCCCATGAAGGCCTCTTCAATGGCTAAGTACAGAGTCAAGGGCTTTCCCAGAGTTGGAGGCTTTAGCACTGGTGGATTGATCAAATATTCTTTGATCCTATCAAATGCAACCTGAGACTGGTCATTCCATACAACGGGGTTGTTCTTTCCGAAAAAGCTTGAAAATGGGCTCACAGACTGTGGTCAATCTGGCAATGAATCTGCTGAAATATTGAACTAGAAAGGATCTGACTTCTTTCTCTGTTTTCGGTGCTGGCATATCTCGAATGGTTTTAATCTTGTCTGGGTCCATCTCAATGCCTTTCTGACTGACAATGTGCCCCAATAGCTTGCCCGATGCAACTCCGAAAACACATTTCTTTGGATTGAGTCGCAGGTTGTACTTTTCAATCCTGGTCATAAATCTATCTAGGATAGCAGGGTGATCCTCCCGGGTCATAGACTTCACCAGCATATCATCAACATATACCTCGACTTCTTTATGGATCATGTCATGTAGCAATGTCGTGACCGCCCGCTGGTAGGTTGCCCCAGCATTCTTCAACCCAAACGGCATCACTCTGTAGCAGTACACCCCCCACTCGGTGATGAAGGCTGTCTTGACTTTATCGATGACATTTATTAAGATCTGATTATACCCCGAGAAACCATCCATGAACGAGTACATAACTGCCCTTGCTGCACTATCAACCAGAACATCAATGTGAGGAAGTGGGAAGTCATCCTTCGGAGAGGCCTTATTCAAATCTCGATATGTTGGGAATTAATCGCACAAAACAAAAAAAATATGCGCAGCGGAATTAAAAGACTAATCCCCACCAAGGACCCATGTACTTTGCATTGAATCGGAAGGAGGGTTAAAGAATTACCTTAATTCTTTGAAGATTGAATCAAAGGAACCAAGATAGCTTCCCTCTACGGTTGATCCACAAGGAGCAATTCATTCACCGCGTGCTAGCGCCGGGATTGAAGAACAATTCTTCGAACGAGACTGAGAAAGCGAAAAATCATATTTTCCTTGGAGTTTTTTGAGAATTTCGGCTGCCACTATTCCTTGTTGTGGCTGCCGAAAATCCTTGTTGTGATATGTTGAAAAATTAGGTTTTTAGGTTAGTTTTTATTTCCTTAAATAAAACCCTAAAATAGTTAATTATAATTATAACCTAATACACCTATTAGTTATAATTATAAATTAACCCCCACAATTTAATGTTAATTCTCAATTAACATCAAATCAATTTTCCATAATACACATATGTATATATAATGTTATAATTAATTATATCTCTATATAATTTAATTATAACATGTAGCATACTTTATGCAACACTAATCACATTAATATTTATATACACATGCATAAATATATATCACTATATATATATTTATTCTCTTCCTCATTCATAAATTATTATCTCATAATAATTTATACCCGTTAAGATGAACTTCATTTTGCTCTTGTGTGTGACCCCATAGGATCATACTAATTGGCAATAAGGAAATTACCATAATGTCCTTATAGGTCACAAGCGGACTCTAGCAAGCCATTACGACTACCCAATTAATATGATTGGAATGATCCAATACCTATTTATAGAATGTCATATTCCCTTTTGTCTCTTTGATATCAAGATTAATTATAAGACATGGTACACTTGTCAATCTTACATAATTAATCATATGCTTTCTCGATCTCAAAGTAAACTGTTCAGACAAATCAATTGATACTCTTATCAATTATTTGAGCACGGCCATGCATTTAACAGTCTTACTTATCGAGGGGCCCAGTGATATCGCTCTCTTGTTAGAGAGGGACAAAATCCCATATCTGTCACTCACATCCCTAAGCATGAGTCATATTGTACCCAACCACAGCCTTTATAACTACTCTGTTACAAGCAGCGTTTGACTGCGTCAAAGCACAACATGAATTCATCCCGGAATCCATGGTGACCTCAGGTCAAAGGAATCAGCTGATGACACTACTATAATCAAGATCAGTTGTGACACGCGACCATGAACTTGATCTTATAGTGGGTCTCCAGTAACATGTTCTCTAACATATTACCCGTGAGTATAATCTGTATCTGTATACACTATATTCATCTTATGAATATCCATTATCACTCACACTAGTCTTAGTTTGTTATTATTCCCATAATAACAATCGACTAGGGATATTTAGAATAACACGATTTATTCATGGATACTTATCATAAATGCTAACATACAAACATAAATGATAATATTAATCTACACTAGATTAATCTTAGAAGTCAAATTACATAATCCAATATTGGCCTTAGGGCACAATCTCCAACAATCTCCCACTTGCACTATGGCCAATCATACATGTATCTTATACCCATTGACCTACATGACTTTCATGTATTCATTCGTGCAGGAGTCTTTGTCAATGAATTATTAATTTTCGCTTCCGTTGCTACTTTACACATATTCACTCTCTCTTTAGAGACAGCCTCTCTAAGTTAGTGAAAAACGCCTAAGTATATGCTTGTGTCATACAAGGTTCTTACGCATTGAATTATTGTCCCTACAATAGTCTCACAGGATAAGCAATGCTTAAAACAAAACACAAAAATTTTGATGAACTTCTTCATCCAAAATTTCTTTTACATCATATGTAACAATATACTTTGACTACTATTATAGATATTTAGCTATATTGTTTTATTTTGAACCTTTCAAAATCATAACATCTCTTTTTAAGAGAATACTAGATCTCGACTGATATATTGCAACTAATTGCAATCAGTTGTATATGTGCAGTTAACATAAGCAAGCTTCTATTAAGTCTTTTTACATTGAACGCTTTCAATGCTTTGACTTAAGCCAAAACATTCTTTTAGATCTATCTCTATAGATTCCAATTTCAAGAACACAGGCAGTCATGCTTATAACATTAACCGAAATTACTTTCTTAGCCAAGATTTTACTTCTTGCAAGGTAAGAATGTTATTTCAAACAAGCAATATGTCATCCACATATAGCATTAGGAATACCGATATGCTCCCACTGATCCTTTTGAAACACAAGATTCATCATCCTTTTGATAAAATCAAACCATTTGATTTCTTTATCAAAACTATGACTCCAACTATTTGATGCATGTTTTGATTCTTATAAGAATCTTTGAAACTTGCATACGCTACTTAAATTCTTTGAATGCTCAAAACTTTGGGTTGTGTCACGTACACATCCTCAATCATGTTTTCACGTAGAAAACAGATTTTGATATCCATTTGCCATATTTTATAATCATATTTTGCGGATATGGCAACAAGAACTCAATATGACTTGATCATGATTAATGATGAAGGAGGATTTCATCATAGTCCTACTATGAATTTGTTCGTATCCTCATAGTCACTACTATGAATTTGTTTATAACCCCTTTTGTCACTAGTCGTGCTTTATAAGTTTGAAGATCACCATCCATGTCGGTTTTCAATTTGAAAACTCATTTGCAACCATTGCATATACATCTTCTAAAAGATTTATCAAAGTCTATACTTTGATTGTCAGACATGGACTTATCTTCAACCTTTGTAGCATCAAGTCACTTATTAGATTCAAAATCTAACATTGCTTCTTCATAAAAGAAGACTTATTCCAATCTAGTAAAACTACATCATGATTTTGAGAAATCCCTATCTCTCCTATTCATGTCGTATTCTACTAGACTTTCATTGGACTTGTGTAATTTCAACTATGATCATGAAACCATTTCCATGTTCCTCTTCAACGTTAATGTCACTTTGTGAATTACGAGTTTTGTAGGTGTACTTTACTCCCACTAACTCTTCTAGAAATTAACTCCCTCTTCAAGGGGAAACCATTTCTAGCTACAACTACTTTGTATCCCAAAGAAACACAGGAGTAACAACTCCTACTTTCCTTTTGAGTAATCCACAATACGACATTTAAATTTAGGTGCCAACTTATTCAAAATAAGCTTTACAGCGCTAAACTTATTCAATGAAACAACTTGGGTCTCTTACCCAAACATATCTCATATGTTGATTCATGAATTATTTTAGACGGAACAATATACACAGCTGCTTTAATGGCATATTTTCGAGAAAACGATGATCAACTTGACTTCATCATAGATTGAACTATATCTGTATAGAGTTCGACTACTCCCTTTTCGACACAACATACTTTGTGGCGTACTTGGAGGAGTCAATTGTGAGACAGTCCCACAACCCCTAAGATGATTGTCAAAATCTTGACTCAAATGTTCAGCACTTGGATCATATCTAAGTGACTTTACTATCTTGTCAAGATACTTCATACTTCATTTTACAAGCTTTTGAACATTTCAAAAGTTCCAAACTCGTGTTTCATTAGATACTCTTATCTAGTGAAAAGTTCCATGAAAGTAATGAAGTATTAGAACCTCCTTTAGCAGTTGATTTATAATTCATATACATCCACATGTATAATGCTTAATAAATCGATTGTTCTTTGACTACTTTTAGCAAAGAAAACCTTTTGTCATCTTTTACAATAAACAACATTCGCATGATTCAAGATGATTCATAATCTCATGAATCCAAAGGTCCATTCTCATGGAGTTTCGAAATGCAACTTTGCTTATGTCTCCAAGACGACACTGCCAAAATGGGTTGGATCAAACTATTTGATTCGATCCTTACAGTATTTATGTTACAGATGGGCTCCACATATAAAGACAATTATGTAAATCTATATTTCATAATCATGTCTTTATAAAGTTTATAATTCACAATTATAAAATAAACAACATTTGTTTACTCAAGCCAACAAGCTCAATAGACAACAAGAGTTCGTAACTCACATGTAAAAGTTCATAACCTTTAACCAAAGTTCATAACTTTCATATAAAAGTTCATAACTTTTATGAAAAGAGGTTCGTAACTTTTAACTTGAAGTTCACAACTTTCATGTAAAAGTTCAGAACCTTCGAGTAGCAACCTTTGCTTCTCTTGTCTATTCGCATTCTACCTTTCACCTTCATAAGGTTTCTATTCAAGTTGCGATTCATCATATTCTACTAATATGAGATCCACAACTGGTATCTAATACCTTTGATATAGAAACAAAAGTAGAATAGTTAATAAATACTTAAGGTAGCAGTCTTACTGCCTTTCATCTTCTCATAGATCTCCAAACAAAGTTTGCTATTTCCATTCTAATGAACGATTCAATCTAAAAATGGCAACATCCTTCTTTTGGAGATCTCTCTATGCCAACAGCTTTGGCCTTTAAAATACTTTCACCGAAACCCTTTCGGTATTTATACTTTTCGACCCTACTATTATCCTTTTCCTTTTGAACCATAAGCACACAATTCGAGGCGGGCTTATCCTTTATGGATAACTTAACATTCTTCTGCATCTTATGCAACTAATTCACAATTTTCTCCATGTCATTCAAATGATAGTTCATCACCAATGACTATCAAATAATGAATTCAAGATCACATCTTAATGCCTTTTGGATGCCAATGAGAAATTGTTGCCTCAAACACTTATCTTTTCTTGCTCACTAACTGATGGAACATTTCCATTTGCGATGTATCATATACCTCAAGTAAAACTTCCACGTGCGGAAGAATTGGTGGCAAGTGTAAGATAATAAATTTTAAACAGAGTCCCTTCGATGCTTCAAGTAAGCATCTTTTATACTCATGTTACAATTGCTAGTGGTTCATTGGGCAAAAGGATTATTGAGAACATATGATTCCTTTTGATTTGAGAACAATTCTCAAAGTTCAATAACAATCGAGATCATGGTAATAGCAATCATAACTATAATAAAGCGTGTAAAGATTTTTATTTAAATGCTCCCACTTAAATTATAAAACCCTTTAAAATATTTAAGTGGGTGAAGATCCAAAATCCATACTTAACCATAGCACTGCTTTGGCATGTCCCTATGATTAAATATAATTTCGGTAGGCAAAGACTCAAAATCATGCTTTAAACCATTTAAACATATTTTGGATGTGCACTTCTTTGCCAATTGCATCATTATGCAACTCTTCTAATTTATGAGATGCATGATATCATATATCATATTTAATTGTATGTTACTCATCTCATCTTTGCCTCGGGCTCAAACACCGTTTTGATTAACCCTTTGTTAAACCAATTACAACACAATGAGAATCACCATTTCTCATATTATCGCTTCGCTAAGGTCACAACATGCGTACCCGCTTTGGCGTGGCTACCATGATGCGAACATAGTACTTGACTAGTGTTATACGTAATTGGGTGGCAAATATAAACTTCATAAGTTTATTTAGGGTTTATTAAATCCTGTGAGTTAATTGTATCATATACAATTTCATGGCATTAATATTAATCATATTTTTGTTAATATTAATTAGCATGGCATCTTATGGCATACAATTGTCTAGCATGCATATAGAATATCTAGCATGGCATCACATGGCATCTAAATAAAATAAAACATGCATATGACTCGAACCGTGTTATGGTATGGTTTAAATCTACATTGATTTTCATAGGCCAATATGAAAATCAACAAGGTCATATCCTAGGTGGTAGCATCCATCACATGGTCATTGCACCGCCTCTTGGATCCGCCTCCACGTCTTTGCTTCTAAGCACCATCTCATGGATTTATATTTTACAAAAAATTGCAACCTATACAATTTTTCTAGTAAAATAAATTTTACATATCATAAATTGCATCCTATACAATTTATCTAGTAAAATTAAAATTAAAATTTACATAAATACAAACGACTCGCAGGTCGTATTTATATAAAACCATAATAAATAAAATAAAGCATCCACGGGGTCCAAAACCATACCATAACACCATGCATAAAATTATCAACAATAATTTTATATCTAAAATATTTAGGGTTCAAAGTTGTAAAATACAATCACATTGTATTTAGAATTAATTAATATGGAAAATTCGTAAATATGCAGAAACAATTTTCCACACTTAAAACGAAAAAGGGGTAAAACTGTCGGACAGTATGCTCGTCGGGCCGCGCACTGCAGTATCCAATACTGCGCGCAGCCCGATGGGCATGTGTATGTGAATATTAATATGGTTAATATTGCATAAGGTATGCCACATATTATAATTAAATTATATAGAGATATAATTAATTATAATATTGTATATACATATGTGTATTATGGAGAATTGATTTGACTTAATATTAATTGAGAATTAATATTAAGTTGTGTGGGTTAATTTATAATTATAACTAATAAGTGTATTAGGGTATAATTATAATTAACTTATTAGGTTATATATATAAGGAAATAATATAACCTAATTGTAATATATAACAAAACTGATTTCGGCAGCCACACCAAAGGTGAATAGTGGCAGCCGAAATTCTCAAAAAACTCCAAGGAAAAATTTGATTTTTCGCTTTCTCTGTCTCGTTCGAAGAATCGTTCTTCAATCCCGGCGCTAGCACGCGGTGAGTCAATTGCTCTGATACCACTGTTGGGAATTAATCGCACAAAACAAAAAAAATATGCGCAGCGGAATTAAAAGACTAATCCCCACCAAGGACCCATGTACTTTGCATTGAATCGGAAGGAGGGTTAAAGAATTACCTTAATTCTTTGAAGATTGAATCAAAGGAACCAAGATAGCTTCCCTCTACGGTTGATCCACACGGAGCAATTCATTCACCGCGTGCTAGCGCCGGGATTGAAGAACAATTCTTCGAACGAGACTGAGAAAGCGAAAAATCATATTTTCCTTGGAGTTTTTTGAGAATTTCGGCTGCCACTATTCCTTGTTGTGGCTGCCGAAAATCCTTGTTGTGATATGTTGAAAAATTAGGTTTTTAGGTTAGTTTTTATTTCCTTAAATAAAAACCTAAAATAGTTAATTATAATTATAACCTAATACACCTATTAGTTATAATTATAAATTAACCCCCACAATTTAATGTTAATTCTCAATTAACATCAAATCAATTTTCCATAATACACATATGTATATATAATGTTATAATTAATTATATCTCTATATAATTTAATTATAACATGTAGCATACTTTATGCAACACTAATCACATTAATATTTATATACACATGCATAAATATATATCACTATATATATATTTATTCTCTTCCTCATTCATAAATTATTATCTCATAATAATTTATACCCGTTAAGATGAACTTCATTTTGCTCTTGTGTGTGACCCCATAGGATCATACTAATTGGCAATAAGGAAATTACCATAATGTCCTTATAGGTCACAAGCGGACTCTAGCAAGCCATTACGACTACCTAATTAATATGATTGGAATGATCCAATACCTATTTATAGAATGTCATATTCCCTTTTGTCTCTTTGATATCAAGATTAATTATAAGACATGGTACACTTGTCAATCTTACATAATTAATCATATGCTTTCTCGATCTCAAAGTAAACTGTTCAGACAAATCAATTGATACTCTTATCAATTATTTGAGCACGGCCATGCATTTAACAGTCTTACTTATCGAGGGGCCCAGTGATATCGCTCTCTTGTTAGAGAGGGACAAAATCCCATATCTGTCACTCACATCCCTAAGCATGAGTCATATTGTACCCAACCACAACCTTTATAACTACTCTGTTACAAGCAGCGTTTGACTGCGTCAAAGCACAACATGAATTCATCCCGGAATCCATGGTGACCTCAGGTCAAAGGAATCAGCTGATGACACTACTATAATCAAGATCAGTTGTGACACGTGACCATGAACTTGATCTTATAGTGGGTCTCCAGTAACATGTTCTCTAACATATTACCCGTGAGTATAATCTGTATCTGTATACACTATATTCATCTTATGAATATCCATTATCACTCACACTAGTCTTAGTTTGTTATTATTCCCATAATAACAATCGACTAGGGATATTTAGAATAACACGATTTATTCATGGATACTTATCATAAATGCTAACATACAAACATAAATGATAATATTAATCTACACTAGATTAATCTTAGAAGTCAAATTACATAATCCAATATTGGCCTTAGGGCACAATCTCCAACACGATAATCCACACAAACTCTGACTCTTCCATCCTTCTTGGCAACTGGGACTATATTGGCTAACCATTCAGGGTAATCCACCACCTCCAGGAAATTGGCCTTAATCTGCATCGCTAACTCTTCCTTGACTTTCTCAGCCCATTCTGGACGTAGACGCTTGAGCTTCTGCTTTACTACGCTGAACTTGGGATCAATCGGAATTCTATGTTCTGCTATTTCTCTGTCAACCCCCGGCATATCGTCATAAGACCAGGCAAACGCGCCCACATGTTTTTTTAGTATTTTTGTCAATTCTCTCTCTTCTTCAGGATTGAGTTCGTTAGAGATAGATACCATTTTAGGATTTTCAATTGTACCCAAATTAATTTCATATAATGCAGTGTCATGAATGCTGAACACATTGAATGAATGCTTGCATGTATGCACAGAGCCATTAGGAAAAACATCACACAAATAAGCAAAGTTGGATTTCATTTCATTCATCGCCTTAAAAGCGGAATTGTTCATATCAAATACACAGGATAAGTTTACAAAGAAATCACTTTCTTCCTCCACATGCGGAGGGTCTTCAGCGGCAGGGTCTTCCGAATCAGCCGGTCCTCCTTCAAACAAGTCACTCAGATCAGCTTCAAGAGTTTCTTTCTGTGCTTCAGATAAGACACCTTCTTCCACCTTCGCTTTTCCTTTGGCCATCATCTTGGTGATCTCGGCGACAGCTTTTTCCTCCAACTCTGCCTGTCCCGAAATGGCTTCCTTCCTCACAGGGCTCTCCTTCAATCCTTTCTTCAGTAAGTCAGTAAATGCCTTAGTAATGGCGTCCACCAGGGGGTCCATATCTTCTTATGGTTGCTTCTCTAGAAGGATGGGAGCCGCCACTTCAACTTGGCTTATTGGGGTAGGATTGATCACTTGCACAGCTTCACACTTAAGCATTTCTTCCACTGAACCAACCTCACATTTTGAGAAGTCGATGACATCGGCAAAGATCTCAAAACCCGGCACTTCCTTGCCCTCGAACTTGACTGGCTCATATTCCCCTTTGTAGACTTTCTCGGTTGCACGTACAAAAGTATCAACCAGGTTCACATACTTCTTTGCAGCCCTTTTTGTGTCCTTCTTATATCCCAAACCATTTCGGGAGTGCTGGCCAACTTCAATGTTGAACTTGGGAATACCCTGTTGCTTAGCCCCTAGTCCTTTTCCTGGCTCAAACTTCTGCTTGGCAAAACATTTATGGATCCAGTCGGGGAACTTCGGCTGGTCGGTTATGACTGCTACCTGAAATCCAGTGAGAGGCTGATCTGTAGTGCTCAGGGCTGCCACTACGGAAGACTCATCTACTTTGACAGTTACTACCCTTCCTCTGATTAGAAATTTGATCTTCTGGTGCAAAGTGGAGGGCACTCCACCAAGAGCGTGAAACCACGGTCTCCCTAACAGCAAGGAGAATGTGACTGGAATATCTATTACAGTGAACACAACTTTGGACTTGACTTCGCCCACCCTCACTTCGGCTTCAAAAGTTCCAATCACAGTTCTTTTACTGTCGTCATAAGCCCTTATCACAGTCACAGACTTACACAGTGCTTCAGAGCTGATATCCAGAAATGACAGTACCTTGGTTGGGCAAATATTCAAGGCTGGCCCATCGTCCACCATCACACATGGCATCGTCCGATCCATGACTTCCGCTTTCAAATATAATGCCCTGTTATGGTTTACTCCTTCTGGCGATAGATCAGATACTCCAAAACTAATCTTCGGTGCCTCGCTGGGCTTCACACCTACACCCCTTATTAACGCACAAACCTCACTAGGAGACATCATGGGAGTTGCCGCCATCTCCATCAACTGCTTCGCCACTGCCTCGCGATGTCTCTTAGACTCCATGAGGAGATGCCAGATGCTGACCCGAGCCAGTGTCCTCTTCAGCTGAACCACCACTTCATCTTCTTCCCCTTTATCTACCGGAGTATCATTCCGTACCGGTGTTGTGTTCCTTGTTGGGGGTGTTGGAGGTAGTGCACTGAGGGGTTGATAAAACCTACCGCTCCTTGTGATGTGCATCACTGGCCCATCCTTTTCTATCACAGTCCCCCTCTTTGTCTCTACCGGGTACACAGGCTTCGACTCTTGCACCTCGAATTCCTCATAATCATCATATGCTTCAAAATCGTCCAAATTGACAGGACTTGCTTTGTCCCTTACTGCCAAGCTCTGTTCTTCAATTGCCACCGGCTTCTCCTCCATTTCTACCAGCATGGTTTGCACACTCGAATTCGCCTTAATTATTTGGGTGAATACATAATTAGCTGGCAGATTTAACTGCACCATGTTCACCTGATTTGTGAAGGTAGGGAGTGGGTTTTTCTGTACATTCGGCTTCAAGGTCGGCTCCACAATCTTGCCATCTGTGACTAGTTGTTTGATGGCTTTCATCAGTTGGGTACACTCATTTGTACGGTGACCCGCCATCACATGGTAGGAACAAAAATTCTCCTTATCAGCTGCTGTAGGAGGGACATAAGGTTTCATACTCTGCAATAGGCCAGCCTTCCTACATTTGGCAAATATAAGGGCCAAGGATTCAGCCTACGGATTGATGGGTCTCTGAGGCATCCTTGTTTGGCCTCCTTGAATCACTGTCGCCACATCAGCCTCTCTTGCTTGCTCCACTGCTGCTGCTGTACTTGGGACCGGCTTAGGACCAGCTCCTATTGGAGTAGATGTGGAACCACCGGCTTTATATCCTTGAGTGTATCCCCGACTTCCCGGTAAGCAATCACATTCTGCTTACTTTGCTGTTCCTCTTCATCGTATCTTTCGACCCATTTTGCAAAATCTACCACCTCGTTAAAGGAATGGAACCTCTTTAACTTCATTTTCTCCTTATAGGTTGGCAAACTACTATCCACAAGTTTCACGATGAGGGATTCCAACTTAGGAGCTCCATCCACCAACACTTGAACATCCATCCACCTCTTGTAATAGGCCGAGAAGGATTCATTGGGCCTTTGGCGGATTCTTTCCAAGTCTTCCAATGTGGTTTCAACCTAGGTATTATAAGCATATTGTTTCACAAATGCCTCCGATAGATCCTCCCAAGTGGACCGAGTATGGAGTGGCGTCTTCAGATACCACTTGGTAGCTGCACCCCGCAGTGTAGTTGGGAATAAATTCAGGAGATGGACTTTTCCGATCCCCAGACTAGACATAATCCTGACATAGCTGTCCAGATGAGCTTCTGGAGGACCTTCCCCAGTATACGGGGGCAAATAGGGCATCTGAAATCCAACCGGGAGTGGCTCTCCTCCCTCAGTAAGTAAAGTGGATGGATCCACACATTTGACGGGCTGATAATGCACCATCTCTTTCAACTTTGGCAGTAGTGCTTCAAAATCAAACAATTTTTCCTTAAGACGTTTTTCAGCAGCGGTCTCGATTGAGGCCTCCCTCGCCCTTTCAAAGGCTTCATCTTCTTCGAAATGATGGTCAATCTCCCTAGGTGGGATGATTACTCTACTACTTCCTAGCGCATTCCTTCCCGGGTTCGGGATTTCTGGGGCAACATTTCCTTCATTCTCAACCAGACCCTGGGCTCTCTGACTGGTCGCACCCCCGGCCGCAGACATTGCGGACTGCACCTGCTCCCTGATGGTGTTCTTAAATTGATCGGAACTTAGAAAAGCTGTCATAAATGTATTCATATCAAAAGGAGGAGTCCCCCCATTTCTGTCTTGAGCCATTTCAGTTCTGTCGATTTCTCCTAGCACAAATGGACTATCAACCGGTAATGCTGGCAACTGTTCTGCAAACTCTTGCTCTGAGTCAGACCCTAATCCTTCTCTAGTTTCAGCCACAATGCTCGATTCCAAATGATCAATTCCCAACTCCACTCTCATTAACCGTTTCGAGGTTCTTTTCCACACTGCACATTTCAACAGAGGGTCAGGCGTAAGAACATGGTATGAACCTAGACTCGATTCCCTAAATGCCATACTGCACGTGGATGTGGGATGATTGTGATGAGATGAAAATATGTGCATGAATATGAATATGACATCTAATGAACTCTATTGTTCACTAGGCTTCGCGAGAATGCCCAATGCCATGCATAATAGGCGCGTGAAAGCGGTTACGCGGATAGAGTTTCGGTACCTTTAGGGCACCTAATGAAACATGAAATGATGTCACATGTGTGCCTTCACATGGACAAAGGTTCGGTGCTTTAGGAGCGATATGGTGATATGAAATGGTCGCATTGGAATCGATCCACGGACGGAGCTTCGACGCCTTTAGGGCATCAGACATGTTATGGTACATGAAACAAGTCGTGTGTACAATGGCACACGGACAGAGATTCGGCGTCCCTAGAACGCCTTGCGTGATTTAGGAATGTCATGAAATGCCCCTAAATGTGTAAGGATTCGGCATTCGTGGAACACCTCAAATGATTGATAAGATGTCATGAAATAATCCGATGTGGATTATGAGACGAGATTTCTGGAATCTCCTTTATTCTTAGATGAGTGGTCATGATGTCATGAAATGGAGTTGTGCATTCCACTTACACAATCTCGAGCCTAAACCCTTTTTGGGTGTCCTAATTGGCGTATTTCGGTAAAACGGCCGATGTAATCCAAAATCGACATCAAAAGGGAGTTTTGGGGCTCCCAGGATGAAATGTGATGAAAGCGTTAGGCATTCTCGGGATGCCTTAATCTCAACCAAAATGAAATGGATGTATGCTGAAGTCATGCAAATGCAAATGGCTGCACAAAAACGTGGTTAAATATGGCATACGAAATGGTGCATGTATGATCATGGGTGTGTTGATGCATAAAAATGTGTATGGCAAATGTCACACGGGTGATTAATGTATTTACACACGGGGAATAATGGATATGGATGTACAAGAGATGTGAGTTAGCATCACACAAATGCTTCACATGTAGTATGTTATGTTTGTGAAAGGATGTAGATGATAGTATGTCATGAAGGACAAGAAAACACGTAGCAATAAGCACACAAATCGAATCTTCCAACCTTATTTCCCCAAACGTGGTCAAGTCGATAAAATTCTAACCGAGTCCTAGGAGGGGTTCTCTTCGATCACCAACCGGGGATGATGAAGGCGCAATTTATTTTATTCACACGATTTATTTTGGTATCCTAAGGGAATCCAACTAGGGTCATCTATATGAGTTTGGTCCAAGTCGGGATAAAAACAAGGTCCCCAGAGCAAAATATACTCCTCACTTCTCCCCACTCAAGGGTCCGAACGAAGGGGTTCGTACGAGGCTAAGGGTGGTGTTTCGTATCCATGCCCCTAAGACCATGAGGAACATAGGCGACACTTCAACAATTCACCGGGCTAAATATTGGATACTTAACCTAATGCAAGTATGTCTAACTAAAAATGCAAAAATAAGGTACCATGCAAGACTCATTCGCCTAATTTTGATTAGACATTTTTCAGGGCTTGTCAAATTCTTTTAATTTTTAAGAAAACTTTTGTAGAAATCCCCAGCAGAGTCGCCACTGTGAGCGGACGACCTTTTTTTTTTGAAAAAAAACTGAAATGCGGACGCGGGGGTCTGAAACAAAAATGGTATTGAAAATGTTCTTTCTTTTTCATGGTGAGATTTGGGAAAACCGGATTTTGTTTATCTTGCTTAAGAAAATCCATTTGTTTATTTCGAAATTCATTTTGTAGAAAACATTGTCCCATTTTTATTACTTTGAAAGATCTCGAAACTTAAATCCCGAGATCAATGACAGAGTCGCCACCCGGATCAGCTCATCCGGGAAATTCCGGTACAGCTCCCTACTGAGTATAGACTGCTATACCTAATCCAGAGATTTAGGGTTCGGACAAGTCCCTTATTTCACGTCTAATCAAAATAAATTTGGTCAATGTTCCTTGATGATATCTTACATTGTAGAGTTGATTTTTATTGCATTAAATTAAACACACAGCGCACACACAAATAAAATAAAATAAAGCAGTAAATAATTAAATTATTACAACCCGATCGAATAAAATAAAAATTCACTTTACAACCGCCTAAAATACACGGGTAAATCTATTAAATACATCTAAAATAAAAATAAAAGGATGCAAAACAGAGGGTTAGCACAATTTATATTGCACACATAAATAGGACTTAAATCAGGACAGGATTGGGAATTTTAGGAAATGGGGGCATGCATTTAGGGGATAACCGGGTCGACTCGACCGGTCGGACCGGTTAGACCTGGAAAACGGTTTTGAAACGCCCTATAATTTTATGCTGGAAAATCAATTTTTGGAAAACAATTGGCTCGGATACATGCAAATTTTCATTTTCGTGGGTCTGTCGTCCCGGAATCCATGGTTCCGTTCTTATGGGTTCCTAAATTCAAGATCCATCTAGGGTCCAAAACGCAATAAACACACCAAAAACATTTATTAAAATGCCATTTTATTTGTTTCCAATATTTTTCAGGGGCTTATAGAGTTCAGCAGTCTGCTAAAGCTGGATTATAGATCCGGTTCGGATAAGATAACCCTGAAACTTAGAAAATAAACCTCGGAAAACTTGAAAATTTAATGTTCGTACGTACAAAAATTCAAGAAACTGGTGTTAAAATGATGTACGAATATTTATAAGCCGAAATACTTCAAATCAGAATGCGTATAAATGGAAAACGGGCTATTTTCGGCTTGTCTGAAGAACAGAGCCGTACGGCTCTAGGTTTAGAGTCGGTCGGCTCTGTTCTAATTGAACCAGAGCCGGCCGGCTCTGTTCTTGAAGAACAGAGCCGTACGGCTCTATTCGGGTAGCCAATTTTCCGGAATTTTAGAAACAGAGAAAAGTCACACGAAGAATGCAATGAACACAAGTTTAAGGCCTCTCAGAGTTTACCTTGGTGTTGTTCCAGTGTATTAGATACGCAAGAACGGTTTGAAAATCAAGAACGTAACTCGAATCCTTGAATACCCAGAAAATCCGAAAGTTTGTCCGAACGAATCCGAAATAGAACCGAGAATCGTAATGAACCGACGAGTAACTACTAGAGTGTGTAGTTGTGTGTTTAGGTATTTAGTTTCTAAAACCTAAAATTCCTTCTTCCTTTTTCTCTCTGTCTCTATTTTCTCTGTGTCTCTTTTTTTTTTTTTACTTCCCCCCTTGATCTTTTTTTCTTCCTCCCTTTTCTATTATTGTTCAATTATTTTTCCAAATCATTCACCAGACAAAATCATTTCCCGAATTAAATGCGTCGATTAATTGTTTTTGTCGTTTTTTTCATCAAATTTCGCAGAATTGGGACAATGTGTGGCACCTCTGCCCGCCCATCACAGCCGACCGGCTCTAGATATAGCCAGCCGGCCATAGACAGAGCCGGCCGGCTCTGGTTTGTGAACAAAAGCCAGCCGGCTCTATTCCACAGCCGGGCGGTTCTGGTTTTGAAAACCAGAGCCGTCCGGTTTTAGCTAGAGCCGTGGCCACATTACAACTATCCGACGCGTATACTAAACCCTGAAAATCGTTCGGAGGATCCGCTTTACGGTAGCTTCGGATCGCGGATAATTTCGTTTTCGGAGAATTCGAGACTTTTCGGGTAATATTTTGCTCTTTTCTGTGTCCGGAGGTAATAAAGGTTTCTCATCACTGAGGTCGGGAAACCCGTGCTCACAGTAGCAGTGGCCAGGGGTAGCCAACAGGCGGCTGAAAAAGCATACCTAGCGTCCTTGAAAACAAAAAAAGTTAGATGGGAATCAGAAAAGCCAGAGAGGCAAGACAGGGCTGAGCCGGTGGACGAGCTTGAAGCCCTAGTGGTGGGGCCAGGATGATCGGTACAAATGGCTAACAAATTAAAATCTAAACTCAGGCAAACAATCACAACAGTCCTCATAAAAGAGTAGGAAACATTTGCCTGGTGCGCAAGCGACATGCCTGGAGTAGCAAAACACAGTCTGAACATAGACCCTACTATAAAACCGGTAGTACAGAAAAGAAGAAAACACGCTCCAGAGAGGCAGAAGGCGATTGAGGCGGAGATAAACAAATTGATGGAAGCAGGGCACATCAGAAAGGTGTTGTACCCCGCGTGGTTGGCAAACGTGGTCTTGGTGAAGAAGCCGAGTGGAGCCTAGAGGATTTGCGTGGACTTCACTGACCTGAATAAAGCCTGTCCAAAAGACCGTTATCCCCTACCCAGCATTGACCAGCTGGTTGATTCAACAGCCGGGTATGCAATATACTCGTTCTTGGATGCAAAGTTAGGATACCACTAGATTCTAATGGATCCAAAAGATGAAGAAAAAACTGCATTCATCACGCATGAAGGCACCTATTGATATCGGGTGATGCCCTTTGGCTTGAAAAATGCAGGAGCAACGTATCAGCGATTGGTCAATGACATGTTTAGAGAGCAAATAGGAAAGACGGTTGAGGTATATGTCGATGATATGATCATTAAGAGCAAGGATGAGAAGGATCATGCTCTTAACATTCGGGAAGCCTTTAAGATACTACAGAAGTACCGCCTCAAGCTCAACCCAGAGAAGTGTGTATTTGGAGTACGGGGAGGAAAGTTTCTGGGTTTCATAATCTCACAGAGAGGTGTGGAGGTGAATCCAGAAAATATTAAAGCAATTTTGGACATGGCACCTCCAAGAACAGTGAATGAAGTTCAACGCCTCAACAGCCGCATCAACGCGCTGGGGAGATTCATTTCTTTCTACCTTTCTACAAAGCAATCAAGAAAGGCCAGAAGTTCGATTGGGATGATGAATGCCAAAAGGCCTTTGGCAGGATAAAGAGCTTCTTGGGAGCCCCGCCATTGTTGAGCCGGCCAATCCCTGGTGAAACGTTGTACTTATACTTAGCGGCAATAGATGAAGTAGTTGGTTTAATGATGGTTAGAGAAGAAGAAGGCCAACAATATCCCTTGTACTACACCAGCAAAGTGTTAAAAGGAGCGGAGCTTAGGTATCCAAGGATCGAGAAGCTGGCTTTGGCAATAATTTCGGCATCCATCAGGTTAAGACCTTATTTTCAAGCTCATACGGTGGTTGTCAGAACAAACTTTCCTTTGAAGAAGGTGCTCCAGCGACCAGATACCTTTCGCCATCTAGCTGAATGGGCCATCAGGCTCAGTGAGTTTGACGTTTGCTTCGAACCCAGATCCGCACCAAAAGCCCAAGTCCTAGCAAATTTTGTGGTAGAATTCGCAGGGTTAGAGCCAAATCAGGTGTTAAAGGCAGAGGAATGGAGAGTATACGTAGATGGGGCTGTTGGGAATTAATCGCATAAAACAAACATAAAACGCAGCGGAAAAAGATTAATCCCCACCAAGGACCCATGTACATTACATTGAATCGGAAGGAGGGTTAAAGAATTACCTTAATTCTTTGAAGTTTGAATCACTTAGGAACCAAAATAGCTTCCCTCTATGGTTGATCCACACGGAGCAATACGTCCACCGCGTGCTAGTGCCGAGATTGAAGAACCGATTCTTCGAGCGAGAGAAGAGAGAGCAGAAAATCAGATTTTCCCTTAATCTTTTGGAGGAGAGTTTCGGCTGGCTCTTAGCCCATGGTGGCTGGCCGAAATCTGCTGTATATTTAGTGTAGAGAGTGATTAGGTTTAGGTTAATTGTTTCCTTAAATAATTAACCTAAATAGTTAATTATAATTATAACCTAATACACCTATTAGTTATAATTATATATTAACCCACACAATTTAATATTAATTCTCAATTAACATTAAATCAAATCAATTCTCCATAATACATATATGTATATATAATATTATAATTAATTATATCTCCATATAATTTAATTATAATATGTAGCATACTTTATGCAATATTAATCACATTAATATTTATATATACATACATAAATATATATCACTATATATATTTATTCTCTTTCTCATTCATAAATTATTATCCAATAATAATTTATACCCGATAAGATGAACTTCATTTTGCTCTTGTGTGTGACCCCATAGGATCATATTAATTGGCAATAAGGAAATTACCATAATGTCCTTATAGGTCACAAGCGGACTCTAGCAAGCCATTACGACTACCCAATTAATATGATTGGAATGATCCAATACCTATTTATAGAATGTCATATTCCCTTTTGTCTCTTTGATATCAAGATTAATTATAAGACATGGTACACTTGTCAATCTTATATAATTAATCATATGCTTTCTCGATCTCAAAGTAAACTGTTCAGACAAATCAATTGATACTCTTATCAATTATTTGAGCACGGCCATGCATTTAACAGTCTTACTTATCGAGGGGCCCAGTGATATCGCTCTCTTGTTAGAGAGGGACAAAATCCCATATCTGTCACTCACATCCCTAAGCATGAGTCATATTGTACCCAACCACAGCCTTTATAACTACTCTGTTACAAGCAGCGTTTGACTGCGTCAAAGCACAACATGAATTCATCCCGGAATCCATGGTGACCTCAGGTCAAAGGAATCAGCTGATGACACTACTATAATCAAGATCAGTTGTGACACGTGACCATGAACTTGATCTTATAGTGGGTCTCCAGCAACATGTTCTCTAACACATTGCCCGTGAGTATAATCTGTATCTGTATACACTATATTCATCTTATGAATATCCATTATCACTCACACTAGTCTTAGTTTGTTATTATTCCCATAATAACAATCGACTAGGGAAATTTAGAATTACACAATTAATTCATGGATACATTATCATAAATACTAACATACAAATATATATGATAAAATAAGTCTTTATTAATGACTTAAGAAGATTGTTTACATAATCCAACATTGGCTTAGGGCACAATCTCTAACAATCTCCCACTTGCCCTAAGTCCAATCTTCAAATGTATCTAATACCCATGGACCTAGCATGACCATCATGTACAGCTTGTGAAAGAGCTTTTGTTAGTGGATCGGCAACATTGTCTTCAGACGCAACTTTGCATATCTTCACATCTCCTCTTGAGATGACTTCTCTTATGTAGTGAAAACGCCGAAGTATATGTTTGGATTTCTGTGACACACTAGGTTCCTTAGCTAGTGATATTGCCCCATTGTTGTCACACAAGAGGCTCACAGGATTCACTATGCTAGGAACGACACCAAGTTCTTCGATGAACTTCTTGATCCAAACAGCCTCTTGGGCTGCATCTGATGCAGCAATATACTCGGCTTCTGTTGTAGATGCAGCTATCGTGCTTTGCTTAGAACTCTTCCAACTTATCGCACCTCCATTCAGAATGAACACATACCCAGACTGTGACTGCATCTGATCTTGATCAGTTTGGAAACTAGCATCTGTGTAACCATTTACAACAAGATCTTCGTCCGAGCCTCCATATATCAAGAATGTATCTTTAGTTCTTCTCAAGTACTTAAGAATACTCTTGACAGCAGTCCAGTGACTATCACCTGGATCAGACTGATATCTACTTGTCATGCTCAAAGCAAAAGAGACATCTGGCCGAGTACATACCATGGCATACATGATAGATCCTATAGCTAACGCATAAGGAATCTTATCCATGCGTTGACGTTCTTCAACTGTCACAGGACATTGCTTACGACTAAGCTTTATCCCTTGCCCAATAGGAACATTTCCTTTCTTTGATTGATCCATACTGAACCTTTTCAGCATTTTGTCAATGTATGTACTCTGGCTCAAACCTATCAATCTCTTAGATCTATCTCTATAGATCTTTATTCCAAGAATGTAGGCTGCCTCACCCAAGTCTTTCATAGAAAAACACTTTCCTAGCCAAGATTTTACTTCTTGCAAGGTAGGAATGTGATTTCCTATTAACAATATGTCATCGACATATAGAACTAGGAAAACTATATTACTCCCACTGAACTTCTTGTACACACAAGGCTCATCTTCGTTTTTGATGAAGCCAAACTTTTTGACTGATTCATCAAAACAATGATTCCAACTTCTTGATGCTTGCTTCAAACCATAAATGGCCTTTTGAAGCTTGCATACTTTATCAGGATTCTTTGGATCGACAAAACCTTCAGGCTGTGTCATGTACACATCCTCAACAAGGTTTCCATTTAGGAAAGCTGTTTTGACATCCATTTGCCATATTTCATAGTCATAATATGCTGCTATGGCAACAAGAATTCTGATGGACTTGATCATAGCTACTGGCGAAAAGGTTTCGTCATAGTCTATACCATGAACTTGTCGGTAACCCTTTGCCACTAACCTTGCTTTATAAGTCTGAATATTCCCATCCATGTCCGTTTTCAACTTGAAAACCCATTTGTGCCCTATTGCTTTAGCACCCTTTGGGAGATCAACCAAAGTCCATACTTTGTTGTCGTCCATGGATTGAATTTCTGACTTCATAGCATCAAGCCATTTTTCAGATTCTGAATTAGAGACAGCTTCCATGTACGTGGAAGGTTCATTCTCTTCTAACAGAATCAGATCATTTTCGTTCGTGACGAGAAATCCATATCTCTCGGGCTCATGACGAACTCTACTTGATCTACGTTGGACTTGTGTTGCTGGTTCTGACTCAACAACTTCTTGTGAATCAGGTTGTTGTTCCATTTGAAAACCATTTTCATTTTGGTTATCCAGATTTTCTTGCAGGTGTACTTTACTCCCACTGATTCCTTTGGAAATAAACTCTTTTTCCAGGAATATACCATTCCTAGTAACAAACACTTTGTTTTCACTAGGACTGTAAAAGAAATAACCTTTAGTTTCTTTTGGATAACCTACAAAGTTGCACTTCACAGATTTTGGTGTTAACTTATCTGAAATCAAGTATTTCACATAAGCTTCGCATCCCCAAATCTTGAGAAAAGACAAATTTGGTCTCTTACCAACCCATATCTCATATGGTGTCTTTTCAACTGCCTTTGATGGAACTCGGTTCAGTGTGAATGCCGCTGTTTCAAGTGCATATCCCCAAAAGGATAGAGGAAGACTTGTTTGACTCATCATCGACCGAACCATATCCAATAAGGTACGGCTCCTCCTCTCAGACACACCATTCCACTGTGGTGTACCAGGAGGAGTTAGTTGTGAGACAATCCCACAATTTCTAAGATGATCGTCAAAGTCTTGGCTCAAATATTCACCACCTCGATCAGATCTAAGTGCTTTAATTGTCTTGCCAAGTTGGTTTTGCACTTCATTTTGGAAGGCTTTGAACATTTCAAAGGATTCCGACTTATGCTTCATTAGATATAGATAACCATATCTACTGAAATCATCTGTGAACGTAATGAAGTATTGAAAACCACCTCTAGCAGTTGTGCTCATAGGCCCACATACATCTGTATGTATGAGTTCTAATAAGTCACTAGCCCTTTCACTGTGACCAGTAAAGGGACTCTTGGTCATCTTACCCATTAAACAAGACTCGCAAGTGTCATATGTTTCAAAAACATCTAGACCCAAAATTCCATCTTTATGGAGTTTTGAAATGCGTTTCTCATTAATGTGTCCTAGACGACAGTGCCAGAGATAAGTAGGATTCACAACATTTGTTCTTATCCTTTTGGTATTTATGTTATGTACATGCTCATTATAACCTTCACTAAGGTTCAACAAATAAAGACCATCATGTAAATCCGCATTTGCATAAAACAAGTCTTTATTGAAAAGCAATAAGTGATTATTCTCAATAACACATTTAAATCCTTCCTTGTCCAAACATGAAATAGAAATGATGTTCCTAGACAAATTAGGAACAAAATAACAATTATTCAAAGAAAGAACAAGTCCACTTGGCAACTTGAGCTCGTAGCGACCGACTTCATAAGCAGCAACTCTAGCTCCATTCGCCACATGGAATTCTACCTCGCCCTTCTTGAGCTTTCTACTTCCTTTAAGCCCCTGCACATTCATACAAATGTGAGAACCACAACCGGTATCTAATACCCACGAAGTAGAAACAGAAGTAGAATGAAATATTTCAATAACATAAATACCTTGATTAGCGGTCTCACCGCCTCTCTTCTTCCTCAAGTCCTCCAAATAAAGCTTGCAATTTCTGCGCCAATGACCAGGCTGATTGCAGAAATGGCATGTGCCTTCCTTTGGAGGCTTTGCCTTGGTAACAGCTTTGGGCTTCTTTGCATCCTTCCCAAACTCTTTGGGTTTGTTTGCTTTACCCTTCTTCTTCTGGATCCTACCCTTTTGCACCATATGGATCCCTTTGGAGCTTGGCTTCTCTTTTATCGTTACTTCAGCATTTTTCAGCATCCCATGCAGTTCGCTGACCGTTTTGTCCATATCATTCATGTGATAATTCATGACAAAATGGGAGTAACTCTCGGGAAGAGAATTAAGGATCAAATCCGTTGCCAACTCAGGTCTGAGTGGCGAACCAAGCCTCTCCAACTGATCAATGTACCCTTTCATCTTCAGAACATGGGCACTAACCGAACTCCCTTCGGTCATCTTGCACCCAACCAAAGATCTCAAGGTCTCATACCTTTCCCTTCTCGCTTGCTTTTGGAACATTTCCTTAAGCTCTTGAGACATCTCATATGCCTCAAATGTTTCCAGATCCTTCTGAAGTTCCGGAATCATTGATGCAAGCATCAGGCATTGTACATCAATCTGATCATTTTGATGCTTGTGAAAAGCATCCCTTTCAGCTCTTGAAGCTGTGGTGGGTGGAGGGTTAGCGGGCAAAGGCCCATCCAGAACATACAGCTTTCGCTCTTGCTTGAGAACAATTCTCAAGTTGCGATACCAATCTAGGTAATTGGTTCCGTTCAGTTTATCCTTCTCAAGGATAGATCGAATAGAACCGGGATTGCTTGTGTTGGCCATTTATCTACAACAGAAAATATATGCAAAGTTAATTACATAAGAGAATTAAACTCCCACTAAAATTATAAAACCCTTTAAAATATTTAAGTGGGTAAAAGACCCAAAATCCATACTTAACCATAGCACTGCTTTGGCATGTCCCTATGATTAAATATAATTTCGGTAGACATCACCATGTCAATTATATCATTATGTAACTCTTTTAATTTATGAGATGCATGATATCATATATCATATTTAATTTGCATGTTACTCATCTCATCTTTGCCTCGGGTTCAAAACACCATTTTGATTAACCCTTTGTTAAACCAATTACAACACAATGAGAATCACCATTTCTCATATTATCGCTTCGCTAAGGTCACAACATGCGTACCCGCTTTGGCGTGGCTACCATGATGCGAACATAGTACTTGACTAGTGTTATACGTAATTGGGTGGCAAAAATATAAACTTCATAAGTTTATTTAGGGTTTATTAATTCCTGTGATTAAAATGTATCTCATACAATACATGGCATTAACATTAATCTTTCAAAGTTAATATTAATTCTAGCATGGCATCCAATGTCATACATTCATCTAGCATGCATATATCGTACTTAGCATGGCATCACATGGCATCAAAATATAAAACATGCAATAGACTCGAAAGACCGTGTTATGGTATGGTTTTATCTACATTGATTTTGACAGGCCAATATGAAAATCAACAGGTCATTTCCTAGGTGGTTGTAACCATCGCATGGTCGCAGCACAGCCGCATCCCTTGGATCCGTCTTCACGTCTTTGTTCCTTGGCACCATCTCATGGATTTACATACTTTACAAAATTGTATCCTATACAATTTTCTAGCAAAATAAAATTTACAAACAATAAATTGCATCCTATACAATTTATCTAGAAAAATAAGGTTACATAAATACAAACGACTCGCAGGCCGTATTTATAAAACCTTACATCCACCAAAACCAAAAGAAAACAAAAAAAAAAACATCCACGGGGTGCAAAACCATACCACAACACCATGCATAAAATTATCACAATAATTTTACATCTACAAGATTTAGGGTTCAAAGGCAAAATACAATCTTATTGCATTGAGGAATTGATTTGAAAAGGCTAAATGTGTAGAAACAATTTCTACACGGCAGCACCAAGGGAACACGGCGTGCAAAACCGGTTTGCACGGCGTGCAGCACCTGCACGCCACCGTGTTCCTCGCTGTGTCTCAGCACACACGGAAACAATTTCCGGTTGCACGCCGTGCCAAACCATCACACGGCGTGCACTTCATGTTTGCACGGCGTGCAGAGCCTGCACGCCGTCGTGTTCCGAACTGAAAGCCAATACTGGAAACAATTTCCAGTTGCACGCCGTGCAAAGACAGCACACGGCGTGCACAGCATGTTAACACGACGTGCAGTACCTGCACGCCGACGAGTTCGGAACTGAACTCATATCTGGAAACGATTTCCAGTGCACGAATGAGCAAAACAATTGAAGAAACACATCATTCACAATGATCAATTCCAAATCAATTCAAAATAGTTATTCACAATAACAGAACAAATCATTCATAATTATCAACATTGAAATCAAATTTCAATTTGTTATTCACAATAACAAAAGAACCCTAAATCAAAACACACAAACCCTAACATGCATTTTGATCTAATCAAAATAACAAATCCAATTCAACCAATGCACAAGTGGCTCTGATACCACTGTTGGGAATTAATCGCATAAAACAAACATAAAACGCAGCGGAAAAAGATTAATCCCCACCAAGGACCCATGTACATTACATTGAATCGGAAGGAGGGTTAAAGAATTACCTTAATTCTTTGAAGTTTGAATCACTTAGGAACCAAAATAGCTTCCCTCTATGGTTGATCCACATGGAGCAATACGTCCACCGCGTGCTAGCGCCGAGATTGAAGAACCGATTCTTCGAGCGAGAGAAGAGAGAGCAGAAAATCAGATTTTCCCTTAATCTTTTGGAGGAGAGTTTCGGCTGGCTCTTAGCCCATGGTGGCTGGCCGAAATCTGCTGTATATTTAGTGTAGAGAGTGATTAGGTTTAGGTTAATTGTTTCCTTAAATAATTAACCTAAATAGTTAATTATAATTATAACCTAATACACCTATTAGTTATAATTATATATTAACCCACACAATTTAATATTAATTCTCAATTAACATTAAATCAAATCAATTCTCCATAATACATATATGTATATATAATATTATAATTAATTATATCTCCATATAATTTAATTATAATATGTAGCATACTTTATGCAATATTAATCACATTAATATTTATATATACATACATAAATATATATCACTATATATATTTATTCTCTTTCTCATTCATAAATTATTATCCAATAATAATTTATACCCGATAAGATGAACTTCATTTTGCTCTTGTGTGTGACCCCATAGGATCATATTAATTGGCAATAAGGAAATTACCATAATGTCCTTATAGGTCACAAGAGGACTCTAGCAAGCCATTACGACTACCCAATTAATATGATTGGAATGATCCAATACCTATTTATAGAATGTCATATTCCCTTTTGTCTCTTTGATATCAAGATTAATTATAAGACATGGTACACTTGTCAATCTTATATAATTAATCATATGCTTTCTCGATCTCAAAGTAAACTGTTCAGACAAATCAATTGATACTCTTATCAATTATTTGAGCACGGCCATGCATTTAACAGTCTTACTTATCGAGGGGCCCAGTGATATCGCTCTCTTGTTAGAGAGGGACAAAATCCCATATCTGTCACTCAAATCCCTAAGCATGAGTCATATTGTACCCAACCACAGCCTTTATAACTACTCTGTTACAAGCAGCGTTTGACTGCGTCAAAGCACAACATGAATTCATCCCGGAATCCATGGTGACCTCAGGTCAAAGGAATCAGCTGATGACACTACTATAATCAAGATCAGTTGTGACACGTGACCATGAACTTGATCTTATAGTGGGTCTCCAGCAACATGTTCTCTAACACATTGCCCGTGAGTATAATCTGTATCTGTATACACTATATTCATCTTATGAATATCCATTATTACTCACACTAGTCTTAGTTTGTTATTATTCCCATAATAACAATCGACTAGGGAAATTTAGAATTACACAATTAATTCATGGATACATTATCATAAATACTAACATACAAATATATATGATAAAATAAGTCTTTATTAATGACTTAAGAAGATTGTTTACATAATCCAACATTGGCTTAGGGCACAATCTCTAACAGGGGCTTTGTCTCAGGAAGGGGCAGGAGTTGGAGTGCATATTGAAGGGCCTGAAAAAATAAAAATGTCATACGCCACCAAACTAGCCTTTCCTGCCACTAACAACGCTGTAGAGTACGAGGCCGTAATTAAGGGGCTGGAACTCATCCGGAAAATTGCCCCAGACCTGGTGAAACTGCTAAGTGACTCAAGGTTAGTTTCCAACCAGATCAACAAAAATTTTAAAACTAAAGATCCTAGTATGTCCAGATACCTGCAAAAGGTGCGATGCTTGCTTTAGGCTATCGAAGGTAAAGGCACCGCATGGAGAGTAGAAAACATCTCCAGGAATGAAAATGCTGAAGCAGACAGGCTAGCCAAAGCCGCAGCAAGCACCAGAGATTAGCAATTTTTAAATTGCCCATATGAAGTCCAAACCAAGCCTATCATTAAGGCGGAAGAGGTGATGACGGTGGAAAAAAGAAAGATGGGGTGGATGGAGCCCATAATGAAGTACCTGGTTGAGAGACATCTACCTGAGGATAAGGAGAAGCCGTAAAGATCTCCAGGAAATCACAGTGATATACGCTAATTGATTGAGGTGCCATCAGTGCCAAATTCACTCAAAAAAATCCCACTTGCCTACAGTAGAGCAAAAGCTGATACTGACCGGATGGCCTTTCTCCACATGGGGCATCGACATTGTAGGACCCATGCCTGAAGCCAGCCGATAGAGAAAGTTCATAATAGTCGCGATAGACCACTTCAGCAAGTGGGTCGAAGCAGAGGCAACCCAAACAATCACACCAGAAAGGGCAATCTCCTTCATATGGGATCACATCATCACTAGATTTGGGATACCTCACAAAATCATATCTGATAATGGTACCCAATTTACCTCAAATAAATTCAAAGAGTTCTGCAAAGGACTCAAGATCACACACAGTTCTTCTTCAGTAGCACATCCTCAGAGTAACGGGCAGACGAAAGTCACTAACCGGACCATAGGAGACGGAATCAAGAAAAGGCTGGAGAGTCACAAAGGAGCTTGGATTGATGAATTGAACAACGTCTTATAGGCTTACAGAACCACTCCAAGAAGACCGACTTTGGAAACACCATTTGCCATGGTATATGGAGTTGAGGCAATAATCCCAGTTGAGATTGGAGCCCCTAGTGATAGAGTACTCTATTACACAGATGATCAGAACCATATCAACATGAAGTATCACTTGGACTCCTTGGAAGAACGGAAAGAGAGAGCTTACATCCTAATTGCAGCCTACAAGAATAAGGTGGCCCATTACCACGATAAAAAATTAAAGAAAACGGTACTCAAGGAAGGTGATTTAGTCCTCAAGGACTCTACAGCATCACAGGCGAGGGAGGGAAAAGGAAAGCTTAGTGCAAAATAGGAAGGACCATACAGAATTGCAGCAGCAGTCGGTCCGGCAACATACAAACTCTAAAGATTAGATAGGAAAGAAATCCCATAAACATGGAATATTGCCAATCAAGGCAGTACTTCTCGCCTGAAAGTAGCTAAGGAGAAAAAAGGGCTGCACTCTTTTTCCCACTAATGGATTTTTTCCCAATGGGTTTTTCCATAGCTGGGTTTTTAATGAGGCAGCACCTACATTTGTAAACTTAGCAGGGGACGCCTCTCTAAGATGTACTTCAAAAAGATCAATAAAAGTATCTTTCAAATCATGAGTAGATAAGCTTGTTATAAAAACTTCCACAAAGGAAGCCGGTCATAACCGGATGAAGTTGCATTAAAAACTTCCACAAAGGAAGCCAGTCATAACCGAATGAAGTTGCATTAAAAACTTCCTTAACAGAAGCTGGACATAACCGGATGAATCTATGATAAAACTTCCACAAAAGGAAGTCGGTCACTACTGAATACATACACTTGTCAAAAGAAGAAATAAATATGTAAGACTACAAGCATGGAAGTTAAAACACAAGCTGAATAGAAAACCAAATAGAATCTTTTATTTAATTATAAGCGATAGTATAAACAGGAACCTAACTTGGCCTTAAAAAGATTACAAATCAACAGCGATCATCCGCTCTAGGAACGCTGTCATCTACTAGTTCTTCGACGCCAGCTGGGGACTTGGCTTTTTCATTTGGATTGTCAACCGGAAGGTCATCATAATGAGGAAAGTCGATCGAGTCCAGATTAAGGACCAAATCAGGATGGACAGCTTGGCAAGCAGCCAAGACACATTGCCCAAACAATTGTCCGAGAAGAACCAGCTTGTTGGTCGAGTCAAACAAGATGGCCTCGCATTTATCAAGGTCCTGTTTGCGCCCCGCCTTCTCGTCCTCCAGCTACTTCTTAAGAACCTCCTGCGCCTCCAGCGGTTTCTTCAGAACCTCATGCGCTGCTTTCTCCTCTACCAGCTACTTTTGCAAGCGGTGATCTCCTGCCCTTGGGACCAGGCCTTACTCTTCTCAGCGTCCAAGGCCGCCTGAGCTTCTTTGAGTTTTTTGTCTAGCTGACTGGTCTTGGATAGGCGGCCAACCAAATCCACAGCCCTGGAAATCCCCTGCAAAATAGCAAACCAAATAAGTAAAAGAAGAAGGAAAAAGAAATTCAACAAGCTCCGTTGAGATCCTTATGGAAGTCAGGTCTAGTAGACACATAGAAGCTGCTGCATGGTCGCCTAGCTTGACATACTCCTCTCGTTCACCAGGCAACACAAAGCCAGCCCTAAATTTAGCTTGAGCTGATGGGTCTATTATCCGGGCCCTTTGCCCTCCTCTTCCCTGCAACCAAGGTTGAGGAGGAGAAGACGACCTAGAGGAGGCAGTGGCCGCTCCCGAACCCTGACCAAGCAAGAACAATGATATTAGTAAAGAACAATGACAACAAATAATAATACAAGGGAAAAGAAGAAGCCAAAAACTTACAGAGTGATGAACCTGTTCAGGACCGGCAGGAGCAGGCTTTTTCCTCTTCAATGCCTTAGGAGCGCTTGGCCCCCTAGCCTGTCCTCCTGTATCGGATGGAATCTCCGTTGGATCAGGATGTGGCTCTTTAAGGATGTTTTTCTTCTTGGCGGCTACAATGCAGTTAAGGACGTCAGATGCATTCATGCCTGAGAAAACAAGTAAGTAGCTAAGCAAAGATAAAAGGATACCTTTTCTTATCATAGGTACAGGACCTGGGTAATAATAAAGCCGAATCCTTCCCATTTTACAAGCCTAATCTTCTCTAGGTAGGCATCAACAGCGACCTGCTAAGTCCACTTGTTAGGAGCCAAAGTCCTAAACTCCTCTAGAAAGATCCGCTCATCCACCATTAAGCGCTGGCGAGCCTTTCCTGCCCCGCTAAAGGACCATTTTACGGGGAACAAATCATGGTCCTCCTTGGTTTTGATAAAGAAGAAGAAGTGTTTGAAGCTCTTCAAAGAAGAGATCCGCTTCTGAAAGGCATAAAAATCCGCCTTCTTGGACAGTTGGTAATGATCTTCCCCGAAATTCAACTTAGGGGTAGCCAGTTTCCGAAAGAAGGCAGCATTTAATTCAAACCCCATACTCTCACACAGCCAGAAGGTGGCGCAGATGTCTCCTTAGGAGTTGGGATGGATTTGGGCAGGATAAAAGCCCTAGCCGCAAAGGATGTCGCTATTGCCGGATGGAAGGGGATAAGAAAAGCCAGAACTAATTTGATCCATATATATGGAAAAGTAGCCTGGTGGAGGCTTGTGGACTTGCTGATACTTAGAGGGTAGCATAACCTGGCACTCACGCAACCAGGGGTAGAACTCCCTACAAAGCCGTATGTGGTCCTCATGAGTTTCAACGACCATGTCCTTGTTGGAGATTAAGCGCACAAAAACAATACGCAGCGGAAAATAAAGGATTAATCCCCACCAAGGACCCATGTACATTGCATTGAATTGGAAGGAGGGTTAAAGAATTACCTTAATTCTTTGTAGGTTTTGAATCAAAAGGAACCAAAATAGCTTCCCTCTACGGTTGATCCACACGGAGCAATACGTTCACCGCGTGCTAGCGCCGGGATAGAAGAAACGGTTTCTTCGAATTGAGAGAGAGAGGCAGATAAATCAAATTTTTCTTTGGCTTGGGATGGGATTTTCGGCTGGCACCTTTTCTTTTTTCTTCTATGTCTGCCGAAAAACTGGTTGTATTAGTGTAGAGAAAACTTAGGTTTAGGTTAATTGTTTCCTTAAATAATTAACCTAATTAGTTAATTATAATTATAACCTAATACACCTATTAGTTATAATTATATATTAACCCACACAATTTAATATTAATTCTCAATTAACATTAAATCAAATCAATTCTCCATAATACATATATGTATATATAATATTATAATTAATTATATCTCTATATAATTTAATTATAATATGTAGCATACTTTATGCAATATTAATCACATTAATATTTATATATACATACATAAATATATATCACTATATATATATTTATTCTCTTCCTCATTCATAAATTATTATCCCATAATAATTTATACCCGTTAAGATGAACTTCATTTTGCTCTTGTGTGTGACCCCATAGGTTCATATTAATTGGCAATAAGGAAATTACCATAATGTCCTTATAGGTCACAAGCGGACTCTAGCAAGCCATTACGACTACCCAATTAATATGATTGGAATGATCCAATACCTATTTATAGCATGTCATATTCCCTTTTGTCTCTTTGATATCATGATTAATCATAAGACATGGTACACTTGTCAATCTTATATAATTAATCATATGCTTTCTCGATCTCAAAGTAAACTGTTCAGACAAATCAATTGATACTCTATCAATTATTTGAGCACGGCCATGCATTTAACAGTCTTACTTATCAAGGGGCCCAGTGATATCGCTCTCTTGTTAGAGAGGGACAAAATCCCATATCTGTCACTCACATCCCAAGGCATGAGTCATATCGTACCCAATCACAGCCTTTATAACTACTCTGTTACGAGCAGCGTTTGACTACGTCAAAGCACAACAGGAGTTCATCCCGGAATCAATGGTGACCTCAGGTCAAAGGAATCAGCTGATGACACTACTATAATCAAGATCAGTTGTGACACATGACCATGAACTTGATCTTATAGTGGGTCTCCAGTAACATGTTCTCTAACATATTACCCGTGAGTATAATCTGTATCTGTATACACTATATTCATCTTATGAATATCCATTATCACTCACACTAGTCTTAGTTTGTTATTATTCCCATAATAACAATCGACTAGGGATATTTAGAATAACACGATTTATTCATGGATACTTATCATAAATGCTAACATACAAACATAAATGATAATATTAATCTACACTAGATTAATCTTAGAAGTCAAATTACATAATCCAATATTGGCCTTAGGGCACAATCTCCAACAATCTCCCACTTGCACTATGGCCAATCATACATGTATCTTATACCCATTGACCTACATGACTTTCATGTATTCACTCGTGCAGGAGTCTTTGTCAGTGAATTATTAATTTTCGCTTCCGTTGTTACTTTACACATTTTCACTCTCTCTTTAGAGACAGCCTCTCTTAATTAGTGAAAAACGCCTAAGTATATGCTTGTGTCATACAAGGTTCTTACGCATTGAACTATTGTCCCTACAATAGTCTCACAGGATAAGCAATGCTTAGAACAAAACACAAAATTTTGATGAACTTCTTCATCCAAAATTTACATCATATGTAGCTATATACTTTGACTATTATTATAGATATTTAGCTATAACGTTTTATTTTGAACCTTTCAAAATCATAACTTCTCTTTTAAAGAGAATACTAGATCTCGACTGATATATTGCAACTAATTGTAATCAGTTGTATGTGTGCAACTATTTACACAGTTAACATAAGCAAGCTTCTATTAAGTCTTTTACATTGAACGCTTTCAATGCTTTGACTTAAGCCAAAACATTCTTTTAGATCTATCTGTATAGATTCCAATTTCAAGAATACAGGCAGTCATGCTTATAACATTAACCGAAATTACTTTCTTAGCCAAGATTTTACTTCTTGCAAGGTAAGAATGTTATTTCCAACAAGCCATATGTCATCCACATATAGCATTAGGAATACCGATATGCTCCCACTGATCCTTTTGAAACACAAGATTCATCATCCTTTTGATAAAATCAAACCATTTGATTTCTTTATCAAAACTATGATTCCAACTATTTGATGCATGTTTCGATCCTTTTAAGAATCTTTGAAACTTGCATACGCTATTTGAATTCTTTGGATGCTCAAAAACTTTGGGTTGTGTCACGTACACATCCTCAATCATGTTTTCACGTAGAAAACAGATTTTGATATCCTTTTGCCATATTTTATAATTGTATTATGCGGATGTGGCAACAAGAACTCAATTTGACTTGATCATGATTAATGACGAAAAAGGATTTTATCATAGACCTACTATGAATTTGTTCGTATCCTCATAGTCACTACTATGAACTTGTTTATAACCCCTTTTTGTCACTAGTCGTGCTTTATAAGTTTGAAGATCACCATTCATGTCGGTTTTCAATTTGAAAACTCACTTGCAACCATTGCATATGCATCTTCTAAAAGATTTATCAAAGTCTATACTTTGATTGTCAGACATGGACTTATCTTCATCCTTTGTAGCATCAAGTCACTTATTAGATTCAAAATCTAACATTGCTTCTTCATAAAAGAAGACTTATTCCAATCTAGTAAAACTACATCATGATTTGGAGAAATCCATATCTCTCCTAATCATGTCATATTCCACTAGATTTTCATTGAACTTGTGTAATTTCAACAATGATCATGAACCATTTCCATGTTCCTCTTCAACGTTAATGTCACTTTGTGAATTACGAGTTTTGTAGGTGTACTTTACTCCCACTAACTCTTCTAGAAATTAACTCCCTCTTCAAGGGGAAACCATTTCTAGCTACAACTACTTTGTATCCCAAAGAAACACAGAAGTAACAACTCCTACTTTCCTTTTGAGTAATCCACAATACGATATTTAAATTTAGGTGCCAACTTATTCGAAATAAGCTTTACAGCCCTAAGCTTATTCAATGAAACAACTTGGGTCTCTTACCCAACCATATCTCCTATGTTGATTCATGAATTGTTTTAGACGGAACAATATACACAGCTGCTTTAATGGCATATTTTCGAGAAAACGATGATCAACTTGACTTCATCATAGATTGAACTATATCTGTATAGAGTTCGACTACTCCCTTTTCGACACAACATACTTTGTGGCGTACTTGGAGAAGTCAATTGTGAGACAGTCCCACAATCTCTAAGATGATTGTCAAAATCTTGACTCAAATATTCACCACTCGGATCATATCTAAGTGATTTTACTATCTTGTCAAGATACTTCATACTCCTTTTACAAGCTTTTGAACACTTCAAAAGTTCCAAACTCGTGTTTCATTAGATACTCTTATCTAGTGAAAAGTTCCATAAAAGTAATGGAGTATTAGAACCTCCTTTAGCAGTTGATTTATAATTCATGTACATCCACATGTATAATGCTTAATAAATCGATTAATCTTTAACTACTTTTAGCAAAGAAACACTTTTGTCATCTTTTACAATAAGCAACATTCGCATGATTCAAGATGATTCATAATCTCATGAATCCAAAAGTCCATTCTCATGGAGTTTCGAAATGCAACTTTGCTTATGTCTCCAAGACGACACTGCCAAAATGGGTTGGATCAAACTATTTGATTCGATCCTTATAGTATTTATGTTACAGATGGGCTCCACATATAAAGACAATTATGTAAATCTACATTTCATAATCATGTCTTTATAAAGTTTATAATTCACAATTATAAAATAAACAACATTTGTTTACTCAAGCCAACAAGCTCAATAGACAACAAGAGTTCGTAACTCACATGTAAAAGTTCATAACCTTTAACCAAGGTTCATAACTTTCATATAAAAGTTCATAACTTTTATGAAAAGAGGTTCGTAATTTTTAACTTGAAGTTCACAACTTTCATGTAAAAGTTCAGAACCTTCGAGTAGCAACCTTTGCTTCTCTTGTCTATTCGCATTCTACCTTTCACCTTCATAAGGTTTCTATTCAAGTTGCGATTCATCATATTCTACTAATATGAGATCCACAACTGGTATCTAATACCTTTGATATAGAAACAAAAAGTAGAATAGTTAATAAATACTTAAGGTAGCAGTCTTACTGCCTTTCATCTTCTCATAGTTCTCCAAACAAAGTTTGCTATTTCCATTCTAATGAACGATTCAATCTAGAAATGGCAACATCCTTCTTTTGGAGATCTCTCTATGCCAACAGCTTTGGCCTTTAAAACATGTTTCACCCGAACCTTTCGGTCTTTATGCTTTTCGACCTTCCTTTTATCCTTTTCCTTTTGAACCTTAAGCACACAATTCGAGGCGGGCTTATCCTTCATGGATAACTTAACATTCTTTTGCATCCTATGCAACTAATTCACAATTTTCCCCATGTCATTCAAATGATAGTTCATCACCAATGACTATCAAATAATGAATTCAAGATCACATCTTAATGCCTTTTGGAGGCCAATGAGAAATTGTTGCCTCAAACACTTATCTTTTCTTGCTCACTAACTGATGGAACATTTCCATTTGTGATGTATCATATACCTCAAGTAAAACTTCCACGTGCGGAAGAATTGGTGGCAAGTGTAAGATAATAAATTTTAAACAGAGTCCCTTTGATGCTTCAAGTAAGCATCTTTTATACTCGTGTTACAATTGCTAGTGGTTCATTGGGCAAAAGGATTATTGAGAGCATATATTTCCTTTTGGTTGAGAACAATTCTCAATGTTCAATAACAATCGAGATCAAAGTAATAGCAATTATAACTATAATAAAGCGTGTAAAGATTATTATTTAAATGCTCCCACTTAAATTATAAAACCCTTTAAAATATTCAAGTGGGTGAAGATCCAAAATCCATACTTAACCATAGCACTGCTTTGGCATGTCCCTATGATTAAATATAATTTCGGTAGGCAAAGACTCAAAATCATGCTTTAAACCATTTAAACATATTTTGGATGTGCACTTCTTTGCCAATTGCATCATTATGCAACTCTTCTAATTTATGAGATGCATGATATCATATATCATATTTAATTGTATGTTACTCATCTCATCTTTGCCTCGGGCTCAAACACCTTTTTGATTAACCCTTTGTTAAACCAATTACAACACAATGAGAATCACCATTTCTCATATTATCGCTTCGCTAAGGTCACAACATGCGTACCCGCCCTGGCGGTATACCATGATGCGAACATAGTACTTGACTAGTGTTATACGTAATTGGGTGGCAAATATAAACTTCTTAAGTTTATTTAGGGTTTATAAAATCCTGTGATTAAATTGTATCTCATACAATTCATGGCATTAATATTAAACATACATTTGTTAATACTAATTAGCATGGCATCCTATGTCATACATATGTTAAGCATGCAATCTAGCATGGCATCACATGGCATCTAAATGATACAAGGCATGCATTTGCACATATATATAAACATTTGCATCACATGCAAAATAATTTCTAACATGCATCAATATTTATTAACATGGCATCTTATGGCATAAAATAAATATAACATGCATAAGAATCAAAACCGTGTTATGGTATGGTTTTATCTACATTGATTTTCATAGGCCAATATGAAAATCAACAGGTCATTTCCTAGGTGGTGGTAACCATCGCATGGTTACAGCACAGCCGCACCCCTTGGATCAGTCTTCACGTCTTTGTTCCTTGGCACCATCTCATGGATTTACATATTTTACAAAATTGCATCCTATACAATTTTCTAGTAAAATAAAATTTACAAACAATAAATTGCATCCTATACAATTTATCTAGAAAAATAAGGCTACATAAATATAAACGACTCGCAGGCCGTATTTATAAAACCTTACATCCACAAAACCAAAAGAAAACAAAAACCATCCACGGGGTTCAAAAACCATACCACAACACCATGCATAAAATTATCACAATAATTTCATACCTACAAGATTTAGGGTTCAAAGGCAAAATACAATCTTATTGCATTGAGGAATTGATTTGAAAAGGCTAAATGTGTAGAAACAATTTCTACACGGCAGCACCAAGGGAACACGGCGTGCAAAACCGGTTTGCACGGCGTGCAGCACTTGCACGCCGCCGTGTTCCTCGCTGTGTCTCAGCACGCACGGAACCAATTTCCGGTTGTACGCCGTGCCAAACCATCACACGGCGTGCACATCATGTTTGCACGGCGTGCAGAGCCTGCACGCCGTCGTGTTCCGAACTGAAAGCCAATACTGGAAACAATTTCCAGTTGCACGCCGTGCAAAGACAGCACACGGCGTGCACAGCATGTTAACACGGCGTGCAGCACCTGCACGCCGACGAGTTCGGAACTGAACTCATATCTGGAAACGATTTCCAGTGCACGAATGAGCAAAACAATTGAAGAAACACATCATTCACAATGATCAATTCCAAATCAATTCAAAATAGTTATTCACAATAACAGAACAAATCATTCATAATGATCAACATTGAAATCAAATTTCAATTTGTTATTCACAATAACAAAAGAGCCCTAAATCAAAACACACAAACCCTAACATGCATTTTGATCTAATCAAAATAACAAATCCAATTCAACCAATGCACAAGTGGCTCTGATACCACTGTTGGAGATTAAGCGCACAAAAACAATACGCAGCGGAAAATAAAGGATTAATCCCCACCAAGGACCCATGTACATTGCATTGAATTGGAAGGAGGGTTAAAGAATTACCTTAATTCTTTGTAGGTTTTGAATCAAAAGGAACCAAAATAGCTTCCCTCTACGGTTGATCCACACGGAGCAATACGTTCACCGCGTGCTAGCGCCGGGATAGAAGAAACGGTTTCTTCGAATTGAGAGAGAGAGGCAGATAAATCAAATTTTTCTTTGGCTTGGGATGGGATTTTCGGCTGGCACCTTTTCTTTTTTCTTCTATGTCTGCCGAAAAACTGGTTGTATTAGTGTAGAGAAAACTTAGGTTTAGGTTAATTGTTTCCTTAAATAATTAACCTAATTAGTTAATTATAATTATAACCTAATACACCTATTAGTTATAATTATATATTAACCCACACAATTTAATATTAATTCTCAATTAACATTAAATCAAATCAATTCTCCATAATACATATATGTATATATAATATTATAATTAATTATATCTCTATATAATTTAATTATAATATGTAGCATACTTTATGCAATATTAATCACATTAATATTTATATATACATACATAAATATATATCACTATATATATATTTATTCTCTTCCTCATTCATAAATTATTATCCCATAATAATTTATACCCGTTAAGATGAACTTCATTTTGCTCTTGTGTGTGACCCCATAGGTTCATATTAATTGGCAATAAGGAAATTACCATAATGTCCTTATAGGTCACAAGCGGACTCTAGCAAGCCATTACGACTACCCAATTAATATGATTGGAATGATCCAATACCTATTTATAGCATGTCATATTCCTTTTTGTCTCTTTGATATCATGATTAATCATAAGACATGGTACACTTGTCAATCTTATATAATTAATCATATGCTTTCTCGATCTCAAAGTAAACTGTTCAGACAAATCAATTGATACTCTATCAATTATTTGAGCACGGCCATGCATTTAACAGTCTTACTTATCAAGGGGCCCAGTGATATCGCTCTCTTGTTAGAGAGGGACAAAATCCCATATCTGTCACTCACATCCCAAGGCATGAGTCATATCGTACCCAATCACAGCCTTTATAACTACTCTGTTACGAGCAGCGTTTGACTACGTCAAAGCACAACAGGAGTTCATCCCGGAATCAATGGTGACCTCAGGTCAAAGGAATCAGCTGATGACACTACTATAATCAAGATCAGTTGTGACACATGACCATGAACTTGATCTTATAGTGGGTCTCCAGTAACATGTTCTCTAACATATTACCCGTGAGTATAATCTGTATCTGTATACACTATATTCATCTTATGAATATCCATTATCACTCACACTAGTCTTAGTTTGTTATTATTCCCATAATAACAATCGACTAGGGATATTTAGAATAACACGATTTATTCATGGATACTTATCATAAATGCTAACATACAAACATAAATGATAATATTAATCTACACTAGATTAATCTTAGAAGTCAAATTACATAATCCAATATTGGCCTTAGGGCACAATCTCCAACAGTCCTTGATGCGAGGAGTCATTTTCCTAGCCTTAGTTCTACTAGGGCTGGGTGAAGGAACATCAGAAGGAAAGGAATCCACCTGGATAGGACCTTTAGCAGATGGTCCAACAGGCCTGGGAGGCTGAGCAGAAGTGCTCGCCTCCTGAGCAATAGGGGGTGCCAAATGATGAGAGCTTGATTCTGAGGAGGTAGTTAGATGATACTCACTCCCTGAGAAAGAAGGTGGGCTTGGCAGATTAGGGGTGGTAATTATATGGTGGTCATCCGGGTCTGTAGGATCTAGGAGGCGACAAGCCGGTTTAGCACTAGCAGTTTTAAAACTAAAACCCCGTGTGGCCTTATCTATCCTAGGGCGGTTCCTAGAATTTATCAATTCGCCAGATCCATCATTGTTAGAGGAGCCTAAGTCACTGAGGGTTATGGACGAGCTCATTTCAAAGAAAATCGAAGAATGTGCAAGCAATAAAAGCTAGAGCAACCAGAAAGATGAACAGTTAGAAAGGAAGAGGAACAGGCAAAAAGAAAACCCACAAATCCATATAGAAAAACACAAGTTCTTGGCAGAAAATCAAAATTGCAATACCAATAAGTGGAAGATTGAAGGAAAACTTACCGGAGATAAAGGAGGGAAAAACGAGTTGCAGACGCAGGAAGGGAAGCATAGAAATCGCAGAAGAAGGAAACCTATAAAGCTTTCAATTTCCAAACAAAGTGCAGAAGGGGCGCCTCAATCCCCCTTTTAAAGAAGATAGGGAAGGGGCAGGTGAAAGGACGCTCTCTAACACCGTTTAAATAGGGGACACGTGTCGCTCTACCATAAGGTGCACTAATCCTAAGAAACTCCTCGGTTCCCGCAAACCTACCGTCAGAATGATAATAATAATAATGAAGCCTTGAAAGGGTTTAGCTCATCACCAGGGGGGGGCTTCTGATAGCATGGAGTCCTAAAAACGTGCCACGTGCTCCACACAGTCTCTAGCCGTGTCAACATATCAGTCACTTGCCCTATAATTTCTCCCACGTTCACCCGGCGCCAGGAAATACAGGGCCGGCTAGACGAAGAAATAAGCTCAGGAGATACCAGTTTAAACAACTTATGCCCTAATTAGGTTTTCTATCTCGAAAGATAGGTAAACTAATCTTTACTGTACACACGTAAGGACACGATATTGTACTAGTAATGGGTGCCATGGAGACAAGTGCAGAGTGAGTGCCACAAAGGCAGAAGCAGAGTGAGTGCCACAAGGACAAGAGCAGGGTGAGCCTGTCACCTAGACAGGTCAGAAGGAGACCAAAAAGTGAGCCACATCCAGCCAATGAGAGTAGACCGTACATAACAGCTTGACAAGTCCACGCGAGACAACCCTGTATAAATGGGGGGCAACGAGAAAACTTCCAGGTACCTTTTTCTCAAGCAAAGAAACATTTAGCACATTTCTCATTCCTATCTCTCCTTCTCCAAATCCCTAACTTAAGCATCGGAGTGGACCTAGAGGTCACCCGGTCCTCACTTTTTCTCTTTTTCATGCAGCCGGTCTTTACGCAAAGCGAGACAGACTTTCAATCCCCTTGGACCATGTGAAGCCACATTTCTTCCATAGCTATCATCTATTATTTTAGTAAAATAATATTTCAACACTTACTATAAATATAGAAGTTACCCATAAAATATTTCAGCAAATTCAAGACAGAGCAGTGAGCAATTGGCGTGGGGAATGAGTGATGTGGGCAAAGCATGTGAAAAAAGAAAAGGAACAATTAACTCTCTCTAGTACCTTCAAATCTATCAATTAATTACCAATCAAACCATCAATTATTTGGTGATGCATTTTTGAAACAATTACAGTATTTATTCTGTTCCAAATAGAAATGTATTTGTCAAACTTTTAACATTAAGTCTCTAAATTTTAATTTACTGAAATTTACACCTACCATTTTTACTCTCAATATATGTAATCAGATCCTAAAACATGCCTTCATCCATGTCATACTGGGTGGATTATCTTTGCTTGTCATGTATAGAATTATTTTGAATTGCTCTCCCAATCTCTTCTTATTTGTGTTACAGCTGACAAACTATTAGAAGAGACTGAGAGAGCAATGTTTGACAGGTAGATTTCTATTTGTGTTACCATTGATGATGTATCATCAATTACGGTGATGCATTTCAATTTCTTGCCCATCAGTTAATCAATCATCATTCTCCGTCTGGGCACCTGCCTTAAAAAGCCAATCCTAACATATCACACAACATATATAATTGAATTCTACACACAACTCACATATATAAAAATATAGAAAATGGCAACTCATGCCCAGTTAGTTCCAATCGTTCTCTAAATAATTAATTAGGCAACAACCAACTCAATATCCTTCCACCAACACTCAAAATTATCACCATTTTTTTAATGCAAAAGGACAATGGACTAAGGGGATTGAGAAGTATAGATAATAGAATGGTATTAAATCTGTGATCTGTTTGCTCCAGGATAATGACATCAACAAAATAAGCAAATCCACAACTGGATATTTAGAAACACAAATAAAAAAAGACAGAACCCTCAAGGTCGACAGTACTTACAGTTGGTGGCGACGGCGGCCGCCGGATTTCCCCTGGTCTGCCTCTAATCGACCGGCCGCCTGTGTTTTGTACTTTTCCTCTCCTTGTCATAGATGGTTGTCTTGTATGCGTTGAATCGGGATTGAGATAGGGGCTATAAACTTGAGATTTGAGAGAGAGGAAGAAGGATTAGGCTAGGGATTCAGTGATTTGTGTTGGGAGAGACAAAGTGGAATTAGGGATTGAGAGCTGAGAAAGGAGAGACAGATATCGAGTGAAGAGAGCGGGGAGAGCAGGTGAGTGAAATATTGGGAATTAAGGTAAAATTACAATAAAAACCTAAATCTTTTATCTATAATTCATTTAACCTATATATAAAAAAAAATTCCAACGATCGGTTAACCGAGTCCACATGGACTTTCGGTGTCAAAACCGAAACCGAAACTGAAACCGTGAAAATTTAAAAATAAAAACCGTACACTAGTCCATCAGTTTCGATTAACCACATTTTCTATCCGGTTTCAGTTCGGTTTCACGGTTTTTCGGTTTTTTTTTGCACCCCTAAAAAAAGGCAAGCAGCCCACATTTCTCAAAATTAAATTATAACCGATAATAATTTAGGGCCCATAAAATTCAATATCATATTTCAAACAAAGTACATGTCGTGTACATACATACTAATATGATGCATGATCATGGCATTCCAAATTATAAATATAAATGTTAAGCCGAGTTACTTAGGGTGAAATCGTCAATTTTAACAAATGTGACTAAGGCCCATAAAGGCATAGTGGATAACACCATAAATGTAAAATTAACAATTTTACTCCCACTTGAATTTGGGTTGTCACAAATTTAAAATTTAGCTCTCCTAATTTTAACCGGTGTCACGGTTTATTGGGCCAACTTCACAAAGTCCATATTCAATTTAATATGCAAACAATTAAATTAAATAAGCATGCCAACAAAATAAACAATTTAAATACAAATTAATTTTAAAAAAATTTAATTTAATTTGCATTAGGGTCCAGAATAAAAAAATACCCACAAAATCCAAAACCGGACCCGAACCCCGCGCACAACGCTACTGTCCCGGTGGGGCAGCAGTACCGCTGCGCAGTAGGGGCAGCCCGGTGGGCTGCTGCTGAGGCTACAGATGGAATCGCAGAATTACGATTCCATCTTTTGCCCAGATCTCTTTTATTTTATTTTATTGTTTATTTATTAAATCATAAACAAAAAAAGTTTCCAGCCAAAATGTATAATTAATATAGAAAAAAAATTTTAGATGAAAAACAATTGGGGAAAAATAATCAAAAACCCCAATCCAAAATTCTAGGGTTTATCAAAAAACCAAAACCAATTGAATAAAAACCCTAAAATTACAAACTTGAAACCCATTCTTTCTTCAAGAACGCTTTCAAGAACCAATTCCAATCAATCTAATGGACAAAACTATTGGAAATGCCCTAGTCCCGAGGCATTGGTCCTTGTGTTTGTATAATACATTTGTACATTAATGTGAACTTTATGTATTATATAATTCGTGTCAAAGAATGTTACTGATAAGTGTGCGGCCGCACCCAAACAAGATTCGATCTTGTTTGTGAGCATCAGTTCATTCGGGATCAAGTAAAGGTCCAGACACAAAGAGGGTGATACTTCCATGCCTCTGTGTTGGACACCGATATCAGCGACATGGGATTTACAAGTTCAAACTACAGGGTTACGTTTTCAGTTTGACTGCTTACATCGTCTTAATTGGGGGCTGCAGTGGCTTGCTAGAGCCCGCCTACAGTCTGTGGGCCTTGGCCCACTGCCAACATAAAGATGGGCCCATTGGATCGTACACATTGAACGTCTGGACTTTAACTAGTCGGATTAAGTGTGTACTTGGAGTATACACATTTGAAGAGAGAGAGATATATTAATTATATGAATCAATTGGATTGATCAAAGTGATATAATTAATATTTATTTTGGCCTTCTCATAATTAATTCAATGAATTAATTTATGGGATTATTTCCTAGGTGGAAATATTCTTATACATGTATAGGTTTACATGTATCTCATTTGATGTATGTCTAATTTAATCCTTGATTAAATTACTAGGGCAAATGAATTTTAATGTAAATGTATGTAATATATTATATGGTATAATATATATATGCATACATGTTCAATTAAAGTTGCATTTGAAATTAATTAAATCAATGGGATTAAAATTAGGCTTGGACTTTTAAAGGAATAAAGTCTACATTGAATGGGATATGTTGGCTGAAATTTTGCATGGAATTAGTAAGAATTGTGAGTCATTTTATGGACAAAAATGATGATGACATATTCTTATAGACCAATTAAAGAATGGTGAGTCATTGGTATGACATATGATGGATCAAAGTTGGACTTTGCCACCTTGCATCTTGCTTTTCCTTATGGTAAGGAAATGATGAATGTGGGCTCACCAATTTTCTATGTTGGCCAAATGTGGAGGGATGAGATGGGTGAGTCACCATTTGGACTAAAGGAAAAAGGAAGCAAAGTAAGACTTTGCATCTTTTGGACCAATTGGAAAGTGGTGACTCATGCTTAGTGACAAAATGGATATTTGTTACTTTATTCTCATCCATCTCATTTTCAATGTATTGAAAAGATGAGCCATGATTTTTTCCATGCTTGGCGGTATATACATTCTTTCTTGGAAAGAATTGAGGCCCACTTTTGCACTTTGTTTTTTCTCTTTGAAAGAAAAACCATTGTGAGAAAAAAAGAGAGAAATTGGCTTATTTTCTTTTGGAAAGAAATTTTTGGACAGCCATAATATCTAAGCTTGGCTGCCCCTTTTCTTCTCTCTTTCTCCCTCTCTTCTTGTCATCCGAGTCGCTAGCACGGGTTTCGGTCCGAGAGCCGTTCGTGTACGCATCGGTGGAGGAAATCTACACTTGATTTCTGTAGTCCGCATCTGTCTCTTAGAGAGACTTTGTGGTAAGTTTTTTGAAACTCCCCTTTTATGCCTTTAAGTTTTTGATTTCCACATCTTAAGCTCCTGGGCCGGATTCGAGGAAATCGACGCGTATTTCCGCTTTTATCGGTCGGTTTCTCGTGACGAATCCCAACAAAAACCTAGGCTCTGATACCACTATTGGGATTCGTCATTGGAAAAATAACGTGGCGCAGCAGAAAATACATAGTTTAAAATTTCCTAGAATCCACCTATCGTGTCCAATTACCATTTATTAGAATAAAAACAATTTGAATCAAGAGAAATTAACTCACCTCATTCGTCTCCTCTAGAGACTGCTGCAGAATCGTTTCCTGAAATTGTGATCTCCAAAGTCCGGTGCACGACCAATTATTGAGCGGGAACCGGTAATTAGCCGAAGACGCAAAGGAATGGATGATTAATGCTGGGATTTTCGGCTGTTTTGGGGCTGCTCTTGGTGGCTGAAATTTCCAGCAATTAATTAGGGTTGAATTAGGTTTTTCTTCCTTAAGTATGCCCTTATATAGACACATTGTCTAATTGGGTTTTAATTAGGTTAATTAAACCCTAGCTCACTAGAATTCTAATTACATAAATAAAATTTAATTAAAAAGGACATACTATGTAATTTAATTCCATTTGGCTAAATTTAATTATCCCTAAACAAAATTAAATCACACTTAAGTAAATACAATATATTTATTAATTTTCCCACTTAGGAAAATTATTTAATTAATTGTTTACTTTATGTAATTCAATTAATTGATAAATTGATTAATTACATTATGTAAACTTATTAATTAAATTAAATTCAACCTAATGTTAATTAATTACCTTGACACCGAATGTCAACTAATTAATTAATACATTCCTTCTAATGTACATTACATGTGCAATTTCTATAAGTTCCGGCTCGGTTGATCTATGTGCACGATCATATAGGTCTTCTTTATGTTGGCAGTAGGCCCAAGGCCCACAGACTGTAAGTGGGTTCTAGCAAACCATTACAGCCCCCAATTAAGATAGAGATGCAATAGTCTTTAGAAGACACTCACTCGGTAGTAATCTCATGGTATCCTTTGCCTAACGATATCGATATGAATAAACAAGAGGCATGGTGTCCGTCATCCTCTTCTGCTATTTATTATATTTCTTGATCTTGAGTTGACTGATTAATCAAATAAGCACCGACTTATTTGGGTATGGGCATACACTTATCAGCCCCACTCATCAAGTGGCCAATGATATCATCTCGGTGTTACCCGAGTGGTAATTCCATCACTTCATCATCAATATCAACATGTTCATCGGTCCACCCAATCATACCCGTATTTAGCAAGTGAACTGGGTTCCACATTGATACTATAATGAAATCTAGTCTTAGGACAAAAAAGACCTACTCAAGAAAGACCTATGGCGTGACAACCATGTGGCTTTCTTGTGCGAATCGATCCAGTCCCATGTCAATGACATGTACCTATATTCATGACTGACTATGCATGTACTATGGCTAGTTAATAACTGCCATACAGTCATCGAATATACAAGTCTGTGGTTCTATTCGTTCCCACAATTAGAACAGACCTGGGATAGGTTTTATGATTATCAATCAATGGACACTCTACTCATGTTATAGGACAATATATAAATGAAATAGATTGATTGCCTTTATTAATGTGACACAAATAATGTATTCATACAATGAGTCTTAATGTATAATACAAAATACAAGAATCTAATGCCCTAAGAACTAGAGCACACCAACAATCTCCCACTTGCACTAGTTCAAAGTGGGCCGTTGCCCTAATTCCTATAGATCTGATATGACCGTCTTGCTGTGTCTGCTGCAGTGCTTTGGTCAATGGATCAGTGACATTATTCTTGTTGTCAACCCTCTGTAATGATATGTCACCTCTGTTCATGATCTCTCGAATTAGGTAAAACTTTCTGAGCACATGTTTGGATCTCTTGTGTGACCGGGGCTCCTTAGCTTATGTGATGGCCCTGTTGTTGTCACAAAAAACATCAACTAGGTCTAGGAAAGTGGGTACTACTCTGAACTCCGTTATGAGTTTCTTGATCCAAACGGCTTCCTTTGCAGCTTCGCATGCAGCTATGTACTCAGCTTCCGTTGTAGAGTCTGCAACGGTGGCCTGCTTTAAGGACCTCCAATTAATGGCACCACCATTCAGGAGAAAAACATAACCAGACTGTGACTGGTTCTCATCCTCATCGATCTTAACATCCATCTGCCACATCTCATAATCATACCATGCAGCTATGGCTAGTAGTATCCTAATGGATTTGAGCATAGCAACTGGTGAAAAGGTTTCATCATAGTTAATTCCTTGAACTTGCCTAAATCCTTTTGCCACCAATTGCCCCTTGAAGGTGTTGTCAGCCTTTAACTTGAAACACCACTTGTAACCTATCACCTTAGCACCCGGAGGTGGATCCACCAAGCTCCACACTTGATTATCGTGCATAGATTACATCTCAGCCTCCATGGCTTTGCGCCATTGATCTGAGTGTGGGCTTTCAACAGCCTCTTGATAGGTCTTGGGCTCCTCTTGGTCAACGACCATAAGGTCCCCATCATCAGTCATGAGAAAGCCATACCTCTCTAGCTGATGGTGTGTCCTACCCGACCTTCTAAGGTCCTGTGCAACCGGTTCTGGTTCGTTAATTTCTTAAGTAGTCAGATCAGTTCCTGAAGCATCCTCAGTAGTAGTTGCAGGAGTTTGTGAATCTTGAACTTCTGAGAGTTCAACATTACTCCCACTGTCTCTCTTGGAAAGGAATTCCTTCTCCAAGAAGACTGCATTTCTGGCTATGAAAACTTTGTTTTCCGCCGGATCTTAGAAGTAATTTCCATTAGTTTTCTTAGGGTAACCCACAAACTAGCACTCGACAGATTTGGACTCGAGTTTGCCACTTGTCAATTTCTTAACATGTGCATCATAGCCCCAAATCTTCAAGAAGGAAACATTAGGCTTTCGGCCCTTCCATAGTTCATACAGTGTTCCCTCAATTGTTGGATATGCCCTAGTCCCGAGGCATTGGTCCTTGTATTTGTATTATGCATTTATTGGGTTTATGTATGATACTCATTTATTTTATTAATAAAGGCATTAATTCATTTATTATATATATATTATACATTATATAAAATGAAGCATCCAATGGATATATCCATATCCATAATGACAAGTGTCATGCACTTGGCAGTAAGACAATGAATAGGGTAAACGGTATGACCATAAATAAATCCATAGTCTGTTCCAGTCATAGGAATGAGTGGAACTAGAGACTATCATTAACCTGGTTGTATGGCGGTGTCTTATCGATCATTGGACATGGGATGTCAACCAAGTTAATGGGTACATGTAAAAGGGGCATGTTACTGATAGATCTACTAATCGAGAAATCCACATGGTATAGTATCACACGTGATTCTCGTGTAGTACTTATATGGATCCTTTGACTTGACCATATGATGGTATTGCATGTGAGGTTGTAAACTTAGGGGTACACCTAAAGGGCCTATAATAGGGTGCCAAGTATGGGTACTTTCGTGTATGTCACTTAGCATGGCAATGCGCAGAAGGGATTTGTCACTCAGTAGTCCACTAAGAAGATATCATCGGCCTCTTGGTGAATGTGACTGATAAGAGTGTGGCCACACCCAAACAAGTTGGAACTTGCTTGTGAGCTTCAGTACATTCGGGATCAAGTTAATGTTCGGACACAAAAGAGGGTGATCAATCCATACCTTTGTGTTGGACACCGATATCAATGACATGGGATATACAAGTTTAAACTACAGGGTTATGATATCAGTTGGACTGCCATCTCCATCTTAATTGGGAGCTGTAGTGGCTTGCTAGAGCCTAACTATAGTCTGTGGGCCACAGGCCCACTACCAACATAAAGATGAGCCCACGGGATCGTACAAATTGAGCGACTGAACACTGACTTAAGGCATCACATGTATACTTGGAGTATACACTCTGGGGAGAGAGGAATATATTAATTATATTATAAAGATCAATTAGATTGATCATAATAATACATGGGTAAATTGAAGTTAGGCTTGAAATTAATTTAAACCAGACCAATTAAAACAGATTTGGGCCTGGAATGAAAGAACAAAAGCCCGCACAAAAAGGAGCCAATTGGGCCTAAATTCTCCTTGAGAATTTCGGCCACCTAGGGTTAGAATAACCCTAGGTAATTCAGCCAGAGTACCAAACACATAAGCTAGCCGAAATTTGCCCCTTCCTCCTCTCAATTGTTCGTGTTTTTCCAACGCTAGCACGGGTGGTGTTCGTAAGGCGTTCGTGTACATGAACGAGGAGGGATTCTAGTTTGACGCCTGCAGTTTGCATCCATCTCTTAAAGAGATATTCCGGGTAAGAGATTTATCTCTTGTGATTAAATTTTGTTTTTTTCAATTTCCACCTCAATTGCTCTTAGGCACGGATTTGAGGAAATCATCGCGTTCTTCCGCTTTAATTAGATGATTTCCGTTGACAAATCCCAACAGTGGTATTAGAGCGGGCTTTCGATCCGTGGAAATTGTTAAAATTGGTTGAATCCCTTGTTTTTAAATTGGAGTCTTTTTTTATTCCGATTCTTGGTTTGGGTTTAAGATTTTTCCCATTTGATTTTGTACAATGGAAAATGAATATGCATATAGGTTTATGTTTGTTTAATTTAATTGTATGTATGAGAATTCTTGGTGAATTTCTTGTTTTGGATGCCATGTTTCTTTTTATTTTATTTTGTTTTTTTTTTAAATCTAGCTGTTCCCGGCGTGCTGGGCTGCCGGTAGTGGAATCGCAGCCAGCGGCCACCGCACGTGGCTGGAACAGCGGCGGCAGTCGCCTGTGTGGCGCTAGGCGGCAGTCGCAGCATCCGCTACCGGTGTAGCGGACTACTGCTGGGCAGTGGCCGCCGCAGTAGGCCGGGTCCAGTGTTTTTGGATTTGGAGGGTTTTTGGGCCCAGGGCCCAGTTTTGGAATTTTAATTGCTTTTAAAATTCGTGTGTTTAAATTCATGTAATTTAAATGTCTATGGTTTCTTGAATTAAATTTTATTTTATTCATGTGATATTAATTTTGGAAATTAATATGGTTAATTGAAATTGGTTCGGGTAATTTTGGCACAATTACTTGGATGGCTGAATTGGACCCATGGTTTCCCAATTCCAGTGGGAGTAGTTGGACTGCCAGGGCTGGAGGCCCAAAGCCCGTTAAGGGTTAGGACCATGGTGGGCCAAAATTGGCGATTTCAAAATAATGGCTTAGACATAATTGAAATGGGTTTAAATCATGCATTGTAACATGCTTATGGATTTTATGTATTGGATGCATATGGGTAATTGAATGTTTTGTATAATTGGATGTTATTGGGCCTTATTCAAGATGGGTTGTATTTTCTTTTTGGGTAAATACGGCTTGCGTGTCGTTTTTCTTTTAATGTAATTTTCTTTTAATTACTTATTATAAAATTTGTAAAAGAAGAAGCCCATGGAGTGGTGAGCCCAAGTGGAGGTGCAAGCCTAGAAGGAGAAAGATAGAGGCCCACCTGATATTGGTTTCTAGTATAGGTTTACTAGAATAATATTAGGATGTAATATAGGCCCATAGCAGTCCATTTTAATTATTTATTTAATTACACCTTATATTTATTTGCATGTATGAATGTATGATCCAACAGCTTTTTCACCCGCCTTATGTATGTAATGTTGGATATGCCCTAGTCCCGAACATTGGTCCTTGCATTTGTATCATACAATAATTGGATTCATGTATTATACTTATGTTGGAAATGCCCTAGTCCCGAGGCATTGGTCCTTGTGTTTGTATGATACATTTGGTACATTAATGTAAACTTTATGTATTATACAATTTGTGTCAAGGAGATAAAGGCATTAATCTATTTATTATATGTCTTGTGCTATATTTTAAATAGAGTATCCAATGGACATATCCATATCCATGTTGTCAAGTGTGAGGCACTTGGCAGTAAGACTGTGGATAGTGAAAACGATATGACCATAAAGTCATCCGTAGTCTGTTCCAATCATGGGAATGAATGGAACCAAAGACTATCATTAGCCTGGTTGTATGGCGGTGTCTTACCGGTCATAGAACATGGAATGTCAACTAGGTTAATGGGTACATGCAAAAGGGCATGGTACTGGATTGATCCACTTAACGGGAATCTGCATGGTATAGTATCACAAATGATTCTCGTGTAGTACTTGTATAAGTCCTTCGACCGGACCATATGATGGTGCTGCATGTGAGGTGGCACACTTTGGTGTACGCCCAACGGGCCTGTAAAAGGGTGTCAAGTACGGGTATGTTCGGGTGTGTCAGTAAGCATGGCAGCACTATGGATATGCAGAAGGGAATGTCACTCAGTGATTCACTGAGACGATATCATCGGCCTCTTGAAGAATGTTACTGATAAGTGTGCGGCCGCACCCAAACAAGATTGGATCTTGTTTGTGAGCATCAGTTCATTCGGTATCAAGTCAAGGTCCAGACACAAGGAGGGTGATACTTCCATGCCTCTGTGTTGGACACCGATATCAGCGACATGGGATTTACAAGTTCAAACTACTGGGTTACGTTTTCAGTTGGACTGCTTACTCCGTCTTAATTAGGGGCTGCAGTGGCTTGCTAGAGCCCGCCTGCAGTCTGTGGGCCTTGGCCCACTGCCAACATAAAGACGGGCCCATTGGATCGTACACATTGAACGTCTGGACTTTAACTAGTCGGATTAAGTGTGTACTTGGAGTATACACGTTTGAAGAGAGAGAGACATATTAATTATATTATATGCATCAATTGGATTGATCAAAGTGATATAATTAATATTTATTTTGGCCTACTCATACTTAATTCAATGAATTAATTTATGGGGTTATTTCCTAGGTGGAAATATTATGACATGTATAGGTTTACATGTTTGTCATTTTATGTGTGTCTAATTTAATCCATTGATTAAATTAATAGGTCAAATGAATTTTAAATTTAAATGTATGTAATATGTTACATGGTATCATATATAAGCATACATGTTAAATTAAAGTTGCATTTGATTTAATTAAATCAAAGGAATTAAAATTGGGCTTAAGATGTAAAATGAATATTCCCACTTAAGTAGGAATTGTGTTGGCCGAAATTTTGGTGTGGAATGGGCAAGGATGGTGAGTCATTTTGTTGGACAAAATGATGATGACACATTCCTTAGGACCAATAGGAAAAGAGTGAGTCATTCTTTGATTTTGAGGTAGCAAAGTTGGACTTTGCTTCCTTAAATAAAAAGAATGATGACACTTTTTTTGGTGTTGGCCAAATGAATCTTGGCAAGTGAAATGATGAGTCATGGTTTTTGTATTAATGAAAAGGTGATGAGTCATGTTTGTTCATTGAATGAAAGGATGAGTCATTCTTTTCATTTAATATGATGGTGAGTCATATGAGATGAGTCATTGCTTTTGACTTTGAAATACAAGGTTGGACTTGGCTATCTCATAAGAAACTCACCAATTTGGCCGTCCACCACTTGTGCTTTAAGAGAGATTGGTTTTCTTTTAAAGTATTGAGATTGCCCACTTTAAGCTTGATTTTTCTTTTGGAAAGAAATTGGGTGCACACTTGAGAAAATTGGTTCTATCTTTTGGAAAGATAGATTTTTCTTTTGGAAAGAAATAGGGACAGCCATATTTCTTCTTGTGGGCAGCCCTCTCTCCCTCTCTTCTTGTCATCCGAGTCGCTAGCACGGGTTTCGGTCCGAGAGCCGTTCGTGTACGCATCGGTGGAGGAAATCTACGCTTGATTTCTGCAGTCCGCATCCGTCTCTTAGAGAGACTTTGTGGTGCGTTTTTGAAACCCTCCTTTTATGCTTTAAGTTTTTGATTTCCACATCTTAAGCTCCTGGGCCGGATTCGAGGAAATCGACGCGTATTTCCGCTTTTATCGGTCGGTTTCCCGTGACGAATCCCAACAACTTATTTGTGTTATTAATAAAGGCATTAATTCATTTATTATATTTATCTTATGTAATATATTAAATGAAGTATCCGATGGACATATCCATATCCATGATGACCAGTGTCATGCACTTGGCAGTAAGACCATGGATAGGGTAAACGATATGACCATAAATAGATCCGTAGTTTGTTCCAGTCATGGGAATGAATGGAACAAGAGACTATCATTAACCTGGTTGTATGGCACTGTCTTACCGGTCATTGAACATGGAATGTCAATCAAGTTAATGGGTATATGCATAAGGGGGCATGGTACTGGATAGATCCACTAAACGAGAAATCCACATGGTATAGTATCACAAGTGATTCTCGCGTAGTACTTGTATGGATCCTTTGACCTGACCATATGATGGTGTTACATGTGAGGTCGCATACTTAGGGGTACGCCTAAGGGGCCTGTAATAGGGTGCCAAGTATGGGTACTTTCTGGTATGTCACTTATCATGGTAATGCTATGGATATGCTGAAGGGATTTGTCACTCAGTAATCCACTGGGAAGATATCACCGGCCTCTTGATGAATGTGACTGATAAGGGTGTGGCCACACCCAAACAAGTGGGAACTTGTTTGTGAGCTTCAGTGCATTCAGGATCAAGTCAATGTCCGACACAAAAGAGGGTGATCAATCCATGCCTCTGTGTTGGACACCGATATCAATGACATGGGATGTACAAGTTTAAACTACAGGGTTATGATAACAGTTAGACTGCCATCTCCATCTTAATTAGGGGCTGCAGTGGCTTGCTAGAGCCTAACTGCAGTCTGCGGGCCAAAGGCTCGCTGCCAACATAAAGATGGGCCCACGGGATCATACACATTGAACGACTGAACACAGACTTTAGAAATCACATGTATACTTGGAGTATACACTGTGGAGAGAGAGATATATGTATATTAATCATATTATAAAGATCAATTAGATTGATCATAATAATAAAATTAATATATATTCAAATTGGCTCTTCATAATTAATTGGATTAGTTATGAGATTATTTCCTAGGTGGATATATTCATATGTATAGGCTTACATATGATTTTATTTTGTGAAGATTTAATTTTAATTTGATGGATGAAATTAATTGGTCAAACTAATTTTAATTTAGATGTAAATAATATATAACTTGGTGTAATATATTAAGTACATGGGTATATTAAAATTGGGCTTGAAATTAATTTAAACCAGAATAATTAAAATTAGATTGGGCCTGAATTAAAAGAAGAAAGCCCACACAAAAGTAAAGGAGCCAAGCTAGGCCTGAATTCCCCTAAGGGAATTCGGCCAACCTAGGTTTTAACCTAGGAGAATTCGGCCAAGGGGATAAGGCACACAATAGCCGAATTCTCTAGCCCCCTCTCTCACCATCGCTCATTTTTCCTACGTTAGCACGGGTTGTGTTCGTTAGGCATTCGTGTACGAGAACGAGGAGGAAATCTAATTTGATTTCTGCAGTCTTCATCCATCTCTAGAAAGAGATATTCCGGGTAAGAATTTAATCTCTTTCTATTTCAATTTTATGTTCTACAATTTCCACTTCATTTGCTCCTAGGACTGGATTTGAGGAAATCATCGCGTTCTTCCGCTTTTATCGGGTGATTTCCGGTGAAAAATCCTAACAGTGGTATCAGAGCGGGCTTTTGATCCGTGGAAATTGTTAAAATTGGTTGAATCCCTTGTTTTAAAATTAGAGAATTTTTATCGGGGTTCTTGGTTTTGGTTTAAGATTTTTCCCATTTGTTTTGTACAATTGAAATTAAATTTGCATATAGGTTTATGTTAGTTTAATTTAATTGTATGATTTTGGAATTCTTGGTGAATTTCTTGTTGCTGATGGATGCCATAATTTTGTTTGTTCATCTATATTTTTTTTTCTGTTTAAAAAAAAATCTGGCTCCCAGGGGTGCGCTGCTACCTGCGGCGGAATCGCTGCCAGCGGCCTCTGCACGTGGCGGGAGCGGCGGCGGCAGCCGCTGCCTGCTGCTGCGCCAGCAGCAGCAGCGGGAGCAGCGGGCTGCTGCTGTGCGGCAGTGACTGCCGCACGGCAACAGAGGGCGGCAACTAGGCAGTTGCGCCGCTGCTGCTGCTAGGGCAACTCGGTTGCCCTAGCCGCAGCTGGCCGGACCCAGCGTTTTTGGATTTGGCGGGTTTTGGGCTCGGGGCCCGGTTTTGAAATTTTAATTGGTTTTAAAATTCGTGTGTTTAAATTTATGCAATTTAAAATGCATGTGGTTTCTTGAATAAAATTTTATTTTATTCATGTGATATTAATTTTGGAAATTAATATGGTTAATTGAAATTGGTTCGGGTAATTTTAGCACAATTACTTGGACGGCTGAATTGGACCCATGGTTTCCCAATTCCAGTGGAAGCAGTTGGACTGCCTGGGCTGGAGCCCAAAAGCCCGTTAAGGGTTAAAACCATGGTGGGCCAAAATTGGCGATTTCTATATAATGGCTTGGACATAATTGAAATGGGCTTAAATCATGAATTATAACATGCTTATGAATTATATGTATTAGATGCATATGTATGATTAAATGTTTGTATGGTTGGATGCTATTGGGCCTTGTACAAGATGGGTTGTATTTTTCTTTTTGGGTAAATACGGCCTGCGTGTCGTTTTTCTTTTTTTTAATGTAAATTTTATTTTATTCAATTATTATAAAATTTGTAAAAGAAGAAGCCCATGGAGTGGTGAGCCCAAGTGGAGGTGCAAGCCCAGAAGGAAAAGATGGAGGCCCACCTGATATTTATTTCTAGTATAGGTTTACTAGAATAATATTAGCATGTAATATAGGCCCATAGCAATCCATTTTACTTTTATTTAATTATGCTTTATATTTATTTGCATGTATGAATGTATGATCCAACAGCAATTTCACCCGCCTTATGTATGTAAGCCGTTATTAATTGAATCTAATAACCAAATGAAATTACTTAGTCGCTTAAAAGTGCTTCCCTCATTCAAAACCGACTCGAAGAGGGAATGGGCCAGTTGTAGACCATGCCTTCGCAGGATACACTGGAGTATTGTCACTTCGTATTGGGTTAGAGTATGGGATACTCTAACACTTGAATGGAGGTTTTGACTTAGCGTGGGTAGTAGGATTCTCCTGGCCCTAAGCACAGATGGGTAAGTGCCAACAAGCCCATCAAACCGAGAGTCCCTAGGTTGGGATTGGACGGCTTTCCTACCTAAATAATTAGAGTATAGTTGTACCAGGCCCTCGTCTGGCTATATCTTAATGAAATATGGATCTCGGCCCATGAGCCCAATAACTCGATTTAAATTAATAACTTGATTCATTATTAATTTTATATGGGAACAACAAAGTAAAGTCCTTTATTAACACTCTAAATGTTTTTCTGTGTAGAAATTCTTAAATGGCAAACAACAATACCTTATCACTGCGATCAATTCTGGAAAGGGACAAGCTTTCCGGTCCTAACTTTTTGGACTGGTCTAGGAACTTGAGAATAGTTCTAAGGTAGGAGTCTAAAGAGTATGTACTGGAGAGGCCTGTGTCGGCTGCGCCTCAAGGACGTAATCCATCGGCTGCCCAGCTGGAGGAATACGAGGCGCATGTCAAGGACAATAGGGATGTGACATGCCTAATGTTGGCCTGCATGGTCCCCGAACTGCAAAAACAGTTTATGGACCATCAAGCCTTTGCTATGATAACAACTCTAAATGAGATGTTTCAAGAGCAAGCTCGTCAGGAAAGGTACCTGACCAACAAGGCATTCCACTCTTGTATTTGTTGTTTGCTAGACAAGATCCATTCGGGGGCCCCTAACATTGTATTTTCTGAGAAAGACCTACTGCACGAAGGAAAGGCCCACAACAAAGCCCTTTATGTCAAAATCAACATAATGGACAAAGTCATGCCGGGTGTGACGGTGGATGATGGGTCGGCTCTGAACCTATGCCCATAAAAAATGCTCCCGTACCTGGGCCTGAGTGAAGATGCTTTGAAGAAGTCTTCCACTGTGATTAGGGCTTTTGACGACTCAAAGAGGATCGTGATTGAAACTTTTAAAGCTAAGTAAAGGTAGGACCGATCAAGTCTACAGTCACCTTTATTCTAATTAACATTCCTGTCACTTTCTCCTTGCTGTTGGGGAGGCCAACTTCTGTACCTATCATGTAGTGACAGGTCACCGAACCAACACTTGTTATATTTTAAGGAAGGAGATCCGGAAGTTGGTTGATGAAGGAAGATTAAAGGTGCCATCCGCTACTAATGAGCAACCGAGGGCAAGCAGAGGGACTGGTAAAGAAATTCCTCGAACATCCCGGGGAGAGGAATATGACGAAGAGCTCCTAAGTCTAATCTGATGAGAGTGGGGCAGTGACATTGGAACCAGGGCAGTGACCGGATAAGGACTAGTCGGGCGTTGTGAGATCAATACCTTTAGAGGCTCCTTCTCTTAGGGAACTCATTTTGTTTGTAAAGTGTATTGAACTCATTTTGAATGCAATGCATCTTGTTATTTTCTTACTTATGTGGTGATTACATGTATATGGCATTAAGCATGCATTTGATCATCTGAAATGACATGTCCATCACGCATAATATTAAAATGCATGACATCAATCTGAGTTTTACAGGGAATTTACAAGTGAACCTGACTTCGGTAAAGCCCTTTTCTTCAAAAAAAAAGAGAGAGAGAGAGAAAAGTCTGCCAAGCAAATAATGGGATGGCACCATTTCATTTGAATCAATTGCCAACCTAGATCAGTGATCCCTACAAACCACGACCCTAAACACTGATGGTCTTGCCCTAAAAGTTTCAACTTGGACAGCCCACAATACACTCAAATCATTCCAAACCAGGGACCATTGCCAAGTTTCAGAGCCGAGCCCCAAAACGAACCTTTGAGCCTAATCCGTGCTCGAAAGAAGCATCCCACGTCAAAAACCAAACCCATTAAAAAGCACCAAGCCCTAAGAAATCCAAATGACCTTCGCCACCCACCATGCTGTAAAACTCTGAAGCAGACATTAGTTTTAGTGCATGTATAGTTTTGTTTGTGTGACATTCATGTACATATGACATCACATATGCATTGTTCATCCAAAAAGACATATCAAACACGCATGACATACATGAATCAGAATGTAGCAGGAAAATCAATAGGTGGCTGTGGTTTGGATTTGGCTTCTTCAAAAAAAAAAAAAAAAGAGCACCGATGGAAGGCCTCAGCTCTCTCTTGTAGTCCAATTTCTACTCCTGATCTAAAGTTGCATTCTCTTCAATCATAGAGTCAAACTCTGTTGAGTGCTTGATGAATCTGGGGGCGGCCCACCTATTGCATGAAGTGCCGGGGTCAATGAGTTAAGACAATGGAGATAAGTACGTTGTTGCTTGTTCTGAAAAGTTAACTTCGTGCTGTGATAGAGAAGATCGGTGTCTTTACCCAAAGCAGTTCCCTTTTCACTCTCCTCTCTGTCTTCTCCATTTGCCCTCAACACCTTTGTCTACCCTTTATTGTCTTTCCTTCACTTTCATCTTTTATCTTTCATCTTCTCTCTGGAACTTGAACCGATTCTGTGATTCCATATTTTCTACCTTCAATGGCTTCTAACAAGAAGTTGAACCCCAATGCTGCTTCATATTGTATTTTTCCGCATCATCTCATCAGCAGAAGGGCATCGAAACAGGTGGTTACGGCACCATTTCAATCCATCTTCGTTTATCATTAACCTGTACCAAATTGGGGATACCTTTTAATCCCACGCCATTTCTCTCCAATCTAAACTCCCAGACTAATTATTTAGTACCCTCAGATAGTGGGAAGGGATTTGATTTGATGATAGATAGAGGATTTGGATATGAATCTACTTCAAATGAGTTCAACAATGCTGAATAAGGGGGAAAATGAAATATATAGCTCCGAGATTCCAGAGTAAGAAGAAAATAGTTTCTGTAAGTGAAAAGGAACAACAGTGGTCGCCCAAGAAATTGACTATTGAAGAGACCAAGCTAGATAAAAGAGAGATTGAAGCAAATCTTGGTGGGAAAAACAAGCCTGATGATCAGAAACCTACCGAATCAGTTTCAAAGACATAATCTGCTGCAAATTCTGGGCAAGCATTGTCTGGAGGAAAACAAGAATAAGTCCAAAGGGAAGCCTGCTTATGATTTCCTCTATTTGCCTATGGATTTCAAGACTAGAGGAAATTTTGGTTATGCATTTGTGAACTTCACCAACTGTGTTGGGGCAACTTGACTTTGCAAAGCTTTCAACAATCATGAAAGGGACAACACCATCAACAGGAAAGCTTACAAAGTCTTTGTACTCATATTCAAAGGGAAAGTTGTACTTGCCAACCATTTCAAGAATTCAGTCTTCGGGAGCCGTGCTTAAACTGAAATCTGGGGTGAATTGGAAACATGAATATAGCATCAGACCGTAGGAGAATCCAGTGGTCACTTGAATTCATCTCAGGTTGTCCATCCACAATAGCAACTCTATCCGGTCAAAAAAAAAAAAAACACAACTCCAATGTGTAAAACCGAATGGGCATATTGGTAATTTGAAGGGGCATCAATTAAAACCAGAGCCACATCTTGGATTTTCCTAATGCATCCGCATTCATTATGTCATGAATGTTTTGTATTCAATTTTGGTGTTCAATATGCATTTGTTGCGTTGTTGCATGTTAATGTTCACTTACAGGCTACATTACACAGCAAACCTTGTCTGTAGAAGTGCTTTACTTCCCAAAAACAAACCTATAACACTCCCCAAACACAACCCTATAATACCAAGGGCGAGTAAAAAGCCGAACCACTGGGTATCATCGACAGCAGTATATTCGTGAGTCGCAATGAACACATCAAGATCTATCTTTCCCATCCTAAGACAAACCGTCGCAAAAGGGATCAACGCAGACAAAATGCCCATCACAAAATCTTTCTCAAATAAAAAAAAGAACTTATTGACACGGAAAACCGAAAGGACGTGTCGGCAACAGGAGAGGAGTGACATGCGAAGTTAGAGTCACTGTCACATTCCCTATCATACTCATTTCGGTGTCATCATTACAATATTGTGCATGTTTAGATTTCCGATCAGATGTTCATCTTGCATGCACCGTGCCACTACATATAAACATCCATCAGTAGGACATTGCATCCAAGCCCGTGATAATATCGCAGAAGCTCCTGTCATACGGTACAGAAATGCAAAGTCTCACGCTCATCTTCTCGCTCGACCAAACGGACCATCCACTAGCATGGCCTACTATCCTGATCCGCTCAACACTGACAACGCTCCAGAGTATGCAGAGGTAAAGGGATAAGTCACTCAAGAAGGCCAACCCCTCTAATACCTAGATCAGCATAATAGTCAGTCGGTCAGAAGGCACGTCGGGACAATCGGGCTAGGTCACTTGGGCTACCATTGGGGCCAGCCACAAGTCATGAATTGCATCTCTGGACTCGCACGGATACCAAGAACAAAGCATAAGCCACATGTTGCATGCATATATACATGTAGAACCATACATGCATCCATACATACGTGCATACGTTTAAAGTAAACATGTACAATTCATATGCATATGCATCGCAACTCATCCAAGTGCAGGTATCCACTACCATCACGAGGTCTCCCCTAACCAGGATCACTCTCAAAGCAGAGATGGCACAATGTCGGGGCAGAATGGTCAAGTTTCCAAGGGGCAGAGCAATCAAGCCGTATTTATCCTTGATCGAAGGGGCAAAAATTTTTGTTTACAAAATCATCGATCAAGGGATAAATACTCATTCCCCAGCCAACATCAAAATTACCATCCCTAAATCTATCCATCTTCTTCATTCAAGCAAGATTTCGAACCCTTAAACTCCATTACGTTCAAGCATGGTTACAAATCCTTGGACCACTCTCTTCATTCAAGCAAGATTTTGAACCCTTGAACTCCATTATGTTCAAGGATGGATTCAGATCCTTGAACCTCTTATTATTTCAAGTCCACCCAATTCCAGTAAGATCTCAAATCCTCAATCCACCTTCCTTTGCCTCAGGTAACATACAGGGGCGGCGGTGGGGGGGTCACGGGGGGGGAGCTTACCCCCCAGGCGCCGGAAAAGCCCCTAAGTGGGGGGCTTTTCGGCGGCCCCCCGCCCCCCCAAGAGCAGGGGCAGCGCCCCTGCTCTGCCCCCTCTGATACAGGGGGCGAAACCCCCTGTATCGAGGGGGGTAAATTTTTTTTTTTGGTTTTGATGGGCAAAACGACGTCGTTTTGCCTAGTCATTTAAAAAAAAAAAATAAACCTGCTTTTTACCCTGGCATGGTAAAAAAAAAATTTAAAGCTTAAACCCATCTCCTTCATCCCCCACCCTCCCTCACATTTCACCCCTCAAATCAATCCTCCTCTCCCTCTCCTCTTTACTGCCGCCGCCGTCATCCCACTTGCCGCCGTCACTGCTCGCCGTCCGTCCATCCTCACCTCTCCTCCTTTCCTCCTTGCTTCTAATTCCGGTTAGTTTTAATTTTAAATTTTAGGTTTTTGTAATTTATTTAGGTTTTATTGAAATTAGGTTCTAAATAAAAATATTTGTGTAAATTAGGTTTGAATTAATAAATTGAGGTATTAATTGATAAATTAATAAATTGATTATGTTAATTGTGTTGTTATTTGATAAATTAGGTTTGAATTGAGGTTTGAATTGATAAATTGATAAATTGGGGAATTAATTGATAAATTGATAAATTGATTTTGTAAATTGCGTTGTTAATTTTAGTTTTGAATTGATAAATTAGGTTTGAATGTGTATTTGAATTGATAAATTGGGGAATTAATTGATAAATTGATTTTGTAAATTGTGTTGCTAATTTTAGTTTTGAATTGATAAATTAGGTTTGAATATGTGTTTGAATTGATAAATTGATAAATTATGTTTGAATGTGGGTTTGAATTAAATTGATTGTGCATTGTTATTTTTGGGTTTGAATTGATAAAATATGTTTAAATGTAGTATTTGTGTTTTTATTTATAGGAATTAGAAATATAAATAAGTTTACTACTAGAACAAAGCGGAATACTTTATCAAATCCTGGACCATCATCAACTAGTAATGAAACCCCTATTGATCAAGGTAGTGAAAAAATAGTCCGCATGAACCTAGGTTTTAAATAAAATTGTTGTTTGGATTAATTTAATTGTGTTTTTATTGAATTAAATTAAGTTCATTCAAGTTTGTCGGTCGATCAGAAATTTTGGTTCATCGGCCAGAAATTTTTCTTAACTGGCCGGAAATTTTTCGAACCAAATTTCGCCCCCCCCCCCAGCGGACGAACCCTGGCACCGCCACTGGTAACATAAACCCGATATCGGCTAATCCACAATCCACCTTCCTTTTGCCTCGGATAACGTAAACCTGATATCGGCCAATCCATAATCCATCTTCCTTTTGCCTCGGGTAACCTAAACCCGATATCGGCCAATCCATAATCCATTTTCCTCTGCCTCGGGTAACATAGACCCGATATCGGCTAATCCATAATCTATCTTCCTCTGCCTCGGGTAACATAAACCCGATATTGGCTAATCCTCAATCCACCTTCCTTTGCCTCGGGTAACATAAACCCGATATCAGCTCAACCGCAATTTCATTTTCCTTCGCCTCGGGTAACATAAACCCGATATCGACTAATCCACAATCCATCTTCCTTTGCCTCAGGTAACATAGACCCGATATCGGCTTAACCGCACTCCATCTTTTCTTGCCTCGGGTAACCTAGACCCGGTATCGGCTTAGTTCTACATCAAACCCTTTATTTCATTCAAGCTAGATTTCGAATCCTTGAACCTTCTTCAAGCATGATTCCCAATCCTTGAAAAATTGCCCAAGCCATATTTCGGATCCTTGAAGATCGATTCAAGCAAGATTCAAGATCTTTAAAACTAATTCGAATCCCACACTTCAAACTCACCTTTGCCTCGGGTAACATAAACCTGATATCGGCTTATTTCTTCCTCAACTTTGCCTCGGGTAACCTAAACCTGATATCGGCTTATTCCTTCCTCAGCATCGCCTCAGGTAACCTAGACCCGATATCAGCTTATTTCTTCCTCAGCATCGCCTCGGGTAACCTAGACCCGATATCGGCTTATTTCTTCCTCAGCTTTGCCTCGGGTAACCTAAACCTGATATCGGCTTATTTCCTCCCCAGCATCGCCTCGGGTAACCTAGACCTGATATCGGCTCATTTCAATGGCGGGTTCTTTCACCATCTATCCCAGACTAAGTTCGGGTGGTGAATTTGATCACGCGAGGGGCAGCTGTAAGCGCCGGAATTTTACTTAAAAAAATTAAAATTATAAAAAAAAGAAAAAAAAAGAAAAAGAAAAAAAATCGAAAAAAATAAAAATTAAAAAAAAATTAAATTTACAGTGGTACGACTGTAATTTAAAAATTAAAAAAAAATTAAATTTACAGTGGTACGACCGTAATTTAAAAATTACAGTCGTACGACTGTAGATCGTGGCAGGTAAGCAATCCTATACCTCAAAAGCTGAAAAAGGCAGAAGACAGAGGGGGAGACCAGACAAAAAGAAGAAAAAAAAAGGAGAGAAAAGAGAAAGAGGAGAAACAAAGAAAAGGAGGAACTCCTCATCAAAATCCTCAGCATTTGGAAATCTCTGGACTAAAATCTCAAACCCTAAACCAAGGAGAAAAGTCCAGATTTTAGTGGATTGGAGTGACGCCAGGGGTCAATCCTACGGTGGACGCACGCCAAAGAGGTAAATACCGCTTTTCCCTTCTCTTTTACAAGCTTTCTGGGTGATTGGTGTGTTTTTTCTGCATTTTTATCTGTTTTTCTGCGTTTCTGTTCTGGAAATCAAGAACAGTCGTGCGACTATTCTTGAGTTCGATGAACAGTCATACGACTGTAGTTGATTTCCAGGTATTTTATTTCCAGCTTGTTTTAAATAAGATTTTGGTGAAATCTTGAATTTTCAGCATTTACAGTCGTACGACTGTAAATACAGTCGTACGACTGTAGTTGAGTTTGCATGACTGTAATTTACAGTCGTACCACTGTCGTTTTCAGAACCAAAATTTCACTTTTAAGCCCAAATTTCTTAAAAAATCCATAAAAAAATCATAAAAAATTCCTAAAAATTCCCAAAAAATCCCAAAAATTAGAAAACCCCAAAAACCATCAAAATGAATTTTGTTGTGTACATCACGACCATAGATTCAATTTTCTAGTAAACTTGCATTTAGATCAATTCAATGACGGAGACCCAGTTCTCCTAAAAACCGACCCATTTAACATATAAAAATGCATGTAAACCGGAAAAATTGTTTTCAAAATGATTTTCCCACGAAACCAAAAATACAGGGACGTTTCAAAAATGTTTTCCAGGTCTAACCGGGCTGGCTAGCCGAGCCAACCCGGTTATCCCCTAAATGCATGTCCCCAATTCTTGATTTCCCAATTCTGTGTATTTGAGTCCTAGTTGTGGTGTGCTGTATATATTATGCTAACCCTCTGTTTTGCAGGTTTTAATTTCTTTTAATTTTATTTGTATTTTAGATGTAATTTAATAGATTAAATCGTGTATACTAGGCTGTTGTATTTTTCTAGATTCTCGTGTATATTAAGCGCTTGTAAAGTGAGGCGAGAGTTTTATTTTTTATTCAATCGGATTGTAATAATTTAATTATTTACTATTTTACCATAATTTGTATGCGCGCTGCATGTCTATTTATTTCAATAAAATTGACTTTAGATTTTGAAATACCATTTGAGAACATTGACCAATTTTATTTTAATTAGACACGAAATAAGGGACTTGTCCAGACCCGAATCTCTTGATAGTATAGTGGCCGTTCGTCCGGTTCAGCTACATAAGAATTTCCCGGTTGAGCTGAGCCGGGTGGCGACTCTACAATATCCATCGAGACTTAGGTCTCGGTTCTTTTATGTATTAATTCCATTCATTTTCCAAAACGCGGATTTCCATTCGTAAAAACCCCACGCAAGGGAGGGGCCCGCCGGAGATCGTGGCGCCTCGTTCCGAAGGGGAGTCCCGCGTCCCGTTGAAAACGCGTCGTCCGCTCACAACAGGATTGAAATGAGTGTTCTTCCTTTTTCATGTGATGAAAAGGTTGAACGAATTGGTATGTTGTTCTACCCCCAGATACCTGTTAAAGGCGAAAAGTTCGTCAACAGACATTCTTCCCTGTCTATGTGGCGACAAGGTCGAAGTAAGAGATGTGCTGTCCCTTCTATATAGCAAAGAAGTAGTATGAGGATGGTTGTTGTCTTGCCCCCAGATCCCTGTTAAAGGCAAGAAACTCCTCAATAGGCATTTCTTTCCTGCCTCTGTGATGACAGGATTGAAATGAGTGTTCTTCCTCTCTTATGTGGCGGAAAGGTCAAACGAGTTGGTCTGTTGTTCTGCCCCCAGATACCTGTTAAAGGTGAGAAGTTCGTCAACAGACATTCTTCCCTGTCTATGTGGCGACAAGGTCGAAGTAAGAGATGTGTTGTCCCTTCTATGTGGCGAAGAAGTAGCACGAGGATGGTTGTTGTCTTACCCCCAGATTCCTGTTAAAGGCAAGAAACACCTCAATCGACATTTCTTTCCTGCCTCTGTGATGACAGGATTGAAATGAGTGTTCTTCCTTTCTTATGTGGCGGAAAGGTCAAACGAGTTGGTCTGTTGTTCTGCCCCCAGATACCTGTTAAAGGCGAGAAGTTCGTCAATAGACATTCTTCCTTGTTTATGTGGCGACAAGGTCAAAGTGAGAGATGTGATGTCCCTTTTATGTGGCAAAGGTATAGCATGAGGTTGATGTTGTCTTGCCCCCAGATCCCTGTTAAAGGCAAGAAACTCCTCAATAGACATTTCTTTCCTGCCCATGTGACGACAGGATTGAAATGGGTGTTCTTCTCCGTGTGGTGGAGTTCCTGTGATGTTGATGTAAGATTATTTTACCCCCAGAATCTATTAAAGGCAAGAAATACCCTTCTCGGGATTATATTGGCATGAACGAAAAATTGTGATAATTATAGAAATTTTTCATACCTGAGGTTTTGGAGGGGCTCCGATTTGCATTTTGTGACCCGTGCCTTTTTAAATTGGGAAAGATCTCTTCTCGAGATAACCCCTTTCAATAAAAAACAAATATGGTTGAGGAGGTTTGATGCATGTATACGTGAATGCATGCATGATTCGTGTGTACATGCATGCGTCATGATACTCCTGATGATATGTTTGGTATCTGCACTATGCTGGGGAGTGTACTTGTGACTCCTGATGGTCTCATGTGGGGACCGTGTCCATTAGATGACTTTGCTGAGGATAATGACTCAGTGGGGATCGTTTTGGCTAAGAATTTCGCTGGGGATTATTCTGATCCATTTGATCTCACTGGGTGATCTGTTGGACCATCTGATTCAGTGGGAAGAATCTTAGCTGGGAACCCGTTGGGGATTTTGTCAGAGACTCCGTGGGGATGACCCTACTGGGGACCACTCTACCTGGGATGATCATAATAGGGATGGTACAACTGAGCCGGTAGTTGCCATTTGTGGTGACAATTTCGTTGATGCCCTCGTGGGTTTGGATGCAATGACCTACTGATGAGTGTTTATATGCAATGGCACGATGCATGCAATATGAACATCTAAGCAGAAAATCGAGCATGCCTAATATCATCATGATGGCATCAGAATGAATGCGATAGGAAAATCAAAAGTGACATTGCCTCTGAATGTCACTCTCTTCTTGTTACCAACACGTCCTTTTGGTTTTCCGTGTAGGAGATTCTCTTTTTTTTTTTTTTTTGAACTATGGCCAAGTCTATAAGAGTGCGTCAGCCAAGTGGATGTCTTAGCACTGCTTGTCTTAGGATTGGAGAGTGTGCCTTGACGATTCCGCCGGGAATCATAATAGGATTATCCTTGATGATATTTCATTATTTATCTTTTGCCTGTCCTAAGTGTTGGAGATTTGGGTTTGGATGCGAAATGCTACATTAAGTCTGGTTTGCTGCGTGCGGCAACCTGAACATGGACATTTACATGTAATGGCATAACGTATGCATATTGAGCATCAAAACAGCAAACATTTATGATATGATGAATGTGAATGCATTAGGAAAATCTAACCATGGCTTCAGAGTGGACAATCTAAGATGGGATCAATTAACCACTGGATTCTCCTAAGGTAAGAGGTTGTATTCATGTCTTCAATTCACCCCAGATTCCAATTCACACATAGTTGCCAAAGATGGACATAGCTTTTGGTCCTTCAAGGTATGGCCTGATTCAGCATGACTTGAGTTAATTGTGGTTTTCCTTTGTCCGTGAACCATAATGACCCTAGAGAAACACACACCATGGCTAGGAAATGAAAGAACCACTGGTAAGTAGTCATTTCTATTGCAGCTGAAGAATGAGCTCTTGAAATGGTTGATAAATGCAACTTTCCCCTGAATATTAGCACAGCATGCTTTTCAAGTCTTTCTGTTAATGGGAACATCCCATTCATGATTGTTAAAAGCTTTATAAAACATGGTTGCTCCAACACTGTTGGTGAAGTTCATAGGGGTAGCTCTCAATCTCCTCTTCTTCCTAGCACATTTTTGCTCAACAGAACCATCTCTTGCTGGGTTGAGTCTAGCATAGGCTATAGTGTGGATTTTTCTGGGCGAGAACAGTGGTCACTTAGGAGTTCCATCAATAGTAGCTTGGGTAGTGGTAAACTTCAGCTCAATTAAAGCAGGATCATATTCAAATCCTCCCTCTGTCATGAAATCAAGGCCTTTCCTGCCAATCTAAGGTTACAAAATATTTGGTCCGGGGGTTTAGGTGGAAGAAAGTTGGAACAAGATAGAAATAGAATCCCCAAGCTAGTGTAGGTTGGTGATAAGTAAGACTAATTGAAGCAGTGTTGTGATTATCTGCTTCATTGCCTTTCTGGTGATGAGATGATATGATATGGAACAACATTGGGGTTCAATTTCTTGTTAGAAGCCATTGATGGTGGAAAATGAGGCTTCACAGGGTCAGTTCAGAGAATAGTGCGAAAAGAGGTTTTGTTAAATAGGTGTTGGTGGTTTGGGTGGCAAACGGAAGACAAAGGGTGTTGAAGGTGTGAAAGAAATTGGAAAAGGGAAAGGGAAGAGCTTTGATTTTGAAGACAGGAAAGTCCAAATCATTCACAGATAGGAGGTGCGAGCACGGGTTTTTCCCAACCTTTATGATGAGAATTCCTGTGTTACCTGTGAAGCATATGTACTAGAATCGGACTTGGAAACGACCAGAATGTTGCCCGAAGAGTCCTAAATGTCCTAAAAACCAAGCTATCCTCGATCCAAAACTACCAAAAATGGCCGTCCAAGTAATTTCTAGGGTTTAGTGTGCACGTTAGATAGTCGAATTTCGCTGTAACTCTAGTTAGAACCGGACAGCTCTGGTTTTTAAATCAGAGCTGCCCGGCTCTGGACTAGGGCTGCCCGGCTCTGGACTAGTTAGAACTGGATGGCTCTGGTTTTTAAATCAGAGCTGCCCGGCTCTGGACTAGAGCCGACCGGCTCTATGTTGAACCGGCCGGCTCTGATGGGTTGGACAAATTATCCCACCTTGTCCCAAAGCTAGTGAAGTTTGGTAAAAAAACGACAAAATATTCAAATCCGTGCATTAAATGGGGGAAATTATTTTGTCTCCTGGGAGGATTTGAAAAAAAGAATCAATAATAATAGAGTATGGGGAGATGAAAAAGAGAGGGAGGAGACGCAGCAAAAGGGGGGGAGGAAAAGAAAGGAAGGAAAAAAAAGGAAAAGAAAAAGAAAGGAAGAGGGAGAGAGATAGGGAGCAAAAGAAGAACCCAAAAACACAAAATCAAAACACTAAAATCAATCTCCAAAGATCCTCATCGATTCAGATAATTTTGGGTTAGTTTCGAAATTGTTCGGTTTTTAGCTTGTTGGACTTTAAGGGCAAATCCTAAGTTTCCAATCTATTTCTTGACATTCAAAGCATCAAAACAACATCAAGGTAAACTCTGAGAGGCCTTAAACCTGTTTGCATTGCTTTTTCTGTGCGTTTTCTTTGTTTTTGCAAGTTTTAGAACTGAACCTACCCAAATAGAGCCGTACGGCTCTGTTCTTTAGGGACGGCTCCCCAATCCATCCCGACAAGCTGAAAATAGCCCGTTTTCCATTTATATGCATTCTGATGTGATATATTTTGGCCCAAACTTATCCGTATGTCATAAAATATTTATTTTTTGGATTCCTATACATACGGATATTAATATTTTCAAGTTTTCTAGGGTTTACTTTCTAAGTTTCGGGGTTATTTTATCTGAACCGGATCTATAGTCCAGCATTGGCGGACCCCCGAGCTCTATAAGTCCCTGGAAAATATTAAAAACAAATAAAATGGAATTTTAATAAACGTTTTTGGTGTGTTTATTGCATTTTGGACCCTAAATGGATGTTGAATTTAGGAACCCACACGAACGGAGCCATGGATTCCGGGATAACAGACCCACGAAAATGAAAATTTGCATGTAACCGAGCCAATTGTTTTCCAAAAATTTATTTTCCAGCATAAAATTACAGGGCGTTTCAAAACCGTTTTCCAGGTCTAACCGGTCCGACCGGTCGGGTCAACCCGGTTACGCCTAAATGCATGCCCCCATTTCCTAAAATTCCCAATTCTGTCCTGATTTAAGTCCTACTTGTGTGTGCAATATAAACTGTGCTGACCCTCTGTTTTGCAGCCTCTTATTTTTATTTTGGATGTAGTTAATAGATTTATCCGTGTATTTTAGGCGGTTGTAAAGTGAATTTTTGTTTTTATTCGATCGGGTTGTAATAATTTAATTATTCACCGCTTTATTTTTTATTTTCTTTGTGTGCGCGCCGTGTGTTTAATTTAATGCAATAAATATCAACTCTAGAAATGTAAAATATCATCAAAGAACATTGGCCAAATTTATTTTGATTAGACATGAAATAAGGGACTTGTCTGAACCCTAAATCTCTGGATTAGGTACAGTAGTCTATACTCGGTAGGGAGCTGTACCGAAATTTCCCAGATGAGCTGATCCGGGTGGCAACTCTGTCATTGATCTCGGGATTTAGGTTTCGAGATCTTTCAAAGTAATTAAATAGGAAAATGCTTTCTACAAAAATGAATTTTGAAATAAACGAATGTTTTTTTTTTAAAGTAAGATAAACAAAATCCGGTTTTCCCAAATCTCACCATGAAAAACTAAAAGAGAGCACATTTTAAAAATCATTTCTTTTCGGACCCCCGCGTCTGCTTTTTCTGAAAAAGGTCGTCCGCTCACAAGAGGGACAGATCTAACAATGCCGGGAGCTGAAGATTACTCTTTAATGCTATGAGATCCCCTTTCTATATATATATATATATATATATATATATATATATATATATATATATATATATATATATATATATATATATATATATATATATATATATATATATATATATATATATATATATATATATATATATATATATATATATATATATATATATATATATATATATATATATATATATATATATATATATATATTTAAACCGAGCCCCAACTATGACCATCTGTTGGCTTTCCTACTGCATTCAAACTCATGCATGTCATGTACGTTTGATATGCTTTTTGGATGAACAATGCATGCGTAATGTCATGTATATATGAATGTCACACGAACAAGATAATGTATGCACTACAGCCAAAATTGCTTCAGCATTTGCACATGGTGGGCGATATGGGTGATGAAAACCATTTGAATTCCCCAAAGGTTGGAGATTTTTGGCGAATGGGGAGTTTTAGTTTTAGGGTTTTGGCATGTAATGCCCTCTTGGGATATGAGACCAAGTTTTGCCTCTAGGAGGACTTCTTACATTCAATTGCCTTTAGGAGGGCTTTTTAGATTTGATTTTGCCTCAGGGAGGGCTTTCGTCAGTTTGGGTGCCTCAAGGAGAGTTTTAGATTTGGTTTTGCCTCTAGGAGGGCTTTCTTGGTTCGGGTGCCTCAATGAGGGCTTTTTAGGTTTTTTGGGTAGGATTTGGAGTTTCAAGAATGGTTTTCGGTTTGGCATGGTTTGGGCAATGTGTGTGCCATTCCAGTTGAAATTTTAGGGCAGGATCGGTAGTGTCTTTCAAGGATCACGGAGTTGGATCAACAGATGCCTTGGCGGAGGTGGTGCCATCATATCATTTTATTGATCTCACCAGCTCAGCTTTCAAGAGAGAGTTCAATCAGGGCCAAGTTCACTTTTAAGTTCCCTATAGTATTCAAATTGATGTCATGCATTTTGATATTATGCGTATTTGATAAGTCATGTTAGATGATCAAATGCATGCGTAATGCCGTATACATGCAATCACCACATAAGTAAGAAAATGACAAAATGCTTGCATTCAAAATGATATTAATACACCGTAGCAACAAAACGAGTTCTCTATAAAATGGCCAGCTCTGAGGTTTTTTTTTTTTTTTACAGTCACTGCCTCGGCTTCATTACCATTGCCCCGTTCTCGTTAGATCAGACCTTGAAGCTCTTTGTCACATTCCTCTCCCCGGGAAGATTGTGGAATCTCTTTGGTGGTCCCTTTGCTTGCCACTGATCGCTCGTTAGGGGCAGACGGCACCCTCAATTTTCCTTCATCGACCAGCCTCTGGATTTTCCTTCATAGACTGACACATTCATTAGTCTGGTGGCCTGCTATCATGTGATAACTGCAGTAGTTACTCTTTTGTTCCGGTATTGGCTCCATGTATGGTCGGACACTCTGCAACAAGCCCATCTTTCTACAAATGGCGAATAGTCTGGTCACTGAACGAGGCCCAGAGGATGCGACTTCCCCTGTGTCTTCGAGAGGTGAACTCTGGATTTGTCATGAAATAAAGTCAATGTTGGCATTGGCCTCTGGAGGTCTTTTCAGTTCTCCTTCATTGGACGACCCCGATTAGCCTAAATTTTGGTGAGAGGGCCTTTCGAGGTGTTGAGAAGGAGTGTTGAAAATTTTGGCGTTCTGCTCCTTATCAATGCCAACATTGGAATCTGTGATCGTCATGTCTCTTATTTTCCCTTCGAGTTCTGTCTCCCGGGCTTCCAGCTCAGTGCACCTTGTGGTCAGTCTCTCCACTCTATCAAGGTCATCCCCTAGCATTTCCCTCAACATAGCTGCCACTTCCTCCCTAACTGCCTTTTGGAATCGGGATGAAGCGACATAGTCTTCCACCACATCTGTTATGGCATTGACATTCTGTGGGCTGGCCATTCTTAAGGTCCTTTCTCCTAATGAGAGCGCTTATTAGTATCGACAAGCAGATACCAAACAGGGAACGATGTATGCATAAATGCGTGACATGATGCGCGTGTGGATGATGAATTGCATGTGTGATGTCATGTAATGCAATGTCATGCTATACTATCAGAGATCAGCCATACAGATGCAATGGATGCTGGTGGGGATGATGCATGCTAAAATAAAACATGGTGTATAAATATACACCACAGGGATAGAATGACACTCGAGGGTGTCCATGGGTCGAGGCAAGTAGTACTTGCAATAGGGTGTATAGTTATGCCCCTAGGGAAAATGACACACTGGGGTGACCATGGGAAGCAAGACATTGCTTACAAGGATGCATAGTTATGCCCCTGGGAAGAATGACACACTGGGGTGTCCACAGATCGAAGCAAGACATTGCTTGCGGAGAGAGTTGAGATGGGGTGCATAGTTATGCCCCTGGGAAGAATGACACAATTGGGGTGTCCACGGATCGAAGCAAGACATCGCTTGCAAGGGTGCATAATTATGTCCCTCGGAAGAATGACACACTGGGGTGTCCATGAATCGAAGCAAGACATTGCTTACAAGGGTGCATAGTTATGCCCTTAGGAAGAATAACACACTGGGGTGTCCACGAGTCAAAGCAAGATATGACTTGCAAAGGAAGTGTTGAGATAGGGTGCATAAGTTATGCCCTCGGGAAGAATGACACACTGGGGTGTCCACAAATTGAGGCAAGACATTGCTTGTGAGGGAAGTTAAATGCTGTGGTGGTGTATATGCGCATAATCTTCAGCACTCAGGGAGCACCTTGGATGATGAAACATGATATGAGGTGAGACAGAACAGAGTGCTTGGCATGCAAATTGTTTTTTTCGGCACTCAAGGAGCACCTTGGGCCTTTATATGATGGAATGATATGAGATAATATGCTTGGCACACGGGGCTGAGTTTTCAGTGCTCGAGGAGCGCCTTATGTTCATGTATGAATAAGATGTACGGTCATGGGTTGATGCGATTGAATGATGTTAGATGGGTGAAGGTAGGAATGAAGATGATTCACCTTATTATATATTTTGGACATTCCCCGGATGCCCCTATGCTATACAAAAAGGCAATGCAAACAAACCACGTGTGATCCCGCGCACGGGCATAGGTTTGATCCTGTGGAGCACCTAGTGGATGTCATGAAATGGTCACGCATGGTTGGCATGCGGACAGAGTTTTGATGCTTTTGATGCATCTTACATTAAATGATCTTATAGACAAGTCACGTGTAACTTGAGACACGGACAAAGATTCGACGCTCATGGAACGCCTTGCATGATTTAGTAGTGTCATGGAATGCCCCTATAAGTGTACTAACTGGGCACTTATGGAGTACCCTGGATGATCCAATAATGTTATGAGCAATCCGATGCGGATCAAGACATACAAGCGAGATCTCGGTATCCTAATGACACTGGGAACAAACAGATAGATGAGATGTAGTGTAATGCTTATCATGTGACTCTCCCCATGATCATAGATTTAGGACCATTGTGGTCTCCTAATGAATGTAATGATATAGAGGAATGGCTGAGTGCGAACCTGAGCACAGGCAAAACACGGGTGGCTTTGGGACACCCCGTCACAAAATGAAATGATCGTGATGGGGCATCCCTGGAACATCCTTCATTAGGAGTAATGACGTGAAATGATGTGAACGCATATATCACACAGAATGCAGGTGGCTGCAGAAGATGTGGTTAGGACGCATGACATTCGAGGTGATGTCGTGCATGCAAGGAATGAATGCACATGTCACCAGAACAAAAAATCGCCGCTACACAAAGACATGGTCAGTACACGAAACACAAGCACAAATTATTGCCTTGCATGTTTCATGGAAACACAATATGTGTATGGCAGATGTGAATAAAGTATCATGGCTGCAGAAGAACGTGGTTAGTATCAATGCTACACAAAGTGCATTTGATGCTTTATGAATGAAGACAATAATAGATGTGAATGGTTTAGTCCGGACGCTCTAAGAATGCCCAGTGTTGTGTAAGAATAATAGAAAGAAAACCGTGTGTGAACCGTCACACGGGTAGTAAGTTGGTGCATTTGGGGCACCTAATGAATTATTGTGAAACGGCCACATGTGAGCCAGCACACGGGCAGAGTTTTGACACTTTGTAGGTCAATAGCCCACGAACAGAGTTCTGATGCTTTTGAAGCAATGTGATATGAAATAATACTGCAGGAAATCCGCATGTAACCTGAGACACGGACAAGGGTTCGACGTTCGGAACACCTTACATGATTTGATAATGTTATGATATACTCCTACGTGTGTAATAATCTGGCACCCAGGGAGCGCCTCGAATGATTTCACAATGTTATGAAATGGTTCGATATGAATCATAATGCACAAACAAGACTTGGCGTCACCTGGACACCTATGATGAATGAACCGGATGTCATGTAATGCCATCGTGTGAACTGTCACACGGAAGTAAATCTAGGACCATTGCAGTCTACTATTGAATGATATGATATTTTATGAAATGGCCGAGTGCAATCTGGTGCACGGGTGGAAATCAAGTAATTTCGGGGTACCCGACATGGGATGAAATGAAATGATCATGATGGGCATTCTTAGAACGTCCCCAAATAGGTAAAATGGAATAAAATGGAATGGACGCTTATGTCACACAAACATATAAGTGGCTGCAGGAAACCGTGGTTAGAATGTGTGAAACGAGGAATGATGTCGTGTATGCTTCATGGAAATGTTGGCACACAGGATGTATATGTACGTCACACGAGTAAAATATCGTGGCTGCACGAAGACGTGGTCAGTATAAATGTCACACATATGCATGTGTATTTAAAGATGGCTGCATGAACACGTGATTAGGAATGGCACATGAGATGATTATACATTTTGGATGCTTTATGAAAGGTAAAAAGAAAAGGAAAAACAACATAGAACAAACGTTAGCACACGCAAAAAATATGCACTACCTTCCAACGTTATTTCTCCTTTCGATTGGTTTCACAATTCTTCCTAGGTGTTGGGTCTCTTTGGCATCAACGGGGGATACCAAAGGTGTACACTCAATTGTTCAATTTCAATTTATGTTTTGGTAACCCTAAGGGAAATTAATAAGCCATTAGATGTGGGCCAAAGTCAAAACCAAGGGTCGTACAGGCTCCCATAGTGAATAAACACTTCCCCACTATAGAACATGATGAAAGGTCATGCAGGGCTATGAGTGGTTTACCCATTCGGGTGTCTCCAATCCTGGCGGTAGAGGTAGGCCACGTTCTTGGGTAAATCGGGGTGAAACAGTATATTTGAGGGGTTGAGAAGAAGAAAATGTCATGCTATGAATAAATATGATGTTTACAAATCGATAAACGAATACAAGCGAGGTTATATTTCAATAGTTGCCTAAGTTCCTTAAGTTTTTAAGAAAAAACATTTTAAGAAACGAAATCCCCAACGGAATCGCCACTGTGAGCGGACGACCTTTTCGATGAAAAGAAAATGGGACACGGCGAAGCGGGCCGGGGAAAAAGAAATTATGATTATGGTGAGATTTGTGGAAAACGAGGTTTGTTTGTGTTGAGTTGGGAAAACTATTGATTTAATTTGGAAATTCATTTTATAGAAAATATTTTCCTGTTTTTGACTTAAAGACCTCGAAACCTAAATCCTGAGATCAGTGAAAGAGTCGCCACCCAGATCAGCTCATCTGGGAAATTCCGGTACAACTCCCTACTGAGCGCAGACTACTGTAACTAATCTAGAGATTCAGGGTTCGGGCGACTTACCTACTTAACCTCAAGCTTGTATTTGTTTATTATTTATAAAACCATATTTACTTAATTTATTATCTTTTCTAACCCCAATTTGCTTATTTTTATTAAGTCGATGCTAAGGCAAGAATGCATAAAATAAATTGTGGGAAATTAAGCCATTCACACAAATATACAAAAGAATAATAGAGGCCGATTATACAACCAAATTGAATAAAATATAAAACTCTCGTCCTCACTTTTACAATCGCATAGAGTACACAAGAATCTAAAAAATACAACTGCCTTAGTACACAAATTAATCTATTAAATACGGCAAAAGTAAAAATATATGTTGCAAAACATATTAGTTAGCACAATTTATATTATAAACATAAACAGGACTCAAATCAGGACAGAATAGGGATTTTAGAATAAGAGAGCATGCATTTAGGGGGTAACCGGTTCGACCAGACCGGTTAGACCTGGAAATCGGTTTTGAAATGCCCTGTAATTTTTATGCTGAAAAATCAATTTTAGAAAACCATTTGGCTTGGTTTCATGCAAATTTCCATTTTCGTGGATCGATTATCCCGGAACTCGGGGTCCCGTTCGTGTGGGTTCCTAAATATACAAACCATCTATGGTCTAAAAGGCTCTAAACACACCAAAAACATTTATAAAAATATTGCTTTAGTTATTTCCAATATTTTCCCAGAATTTTGTAGGATTCAGGGGTCCACAAATGCTAGACAATGGATCAAGTTCGGATGAAACGACCCCGAAACTAATGAAATAAACCCCGGGAAATACTGAAAACCCCAATTATCCATACATAAAATAATGAGAAAATCAAAATACAAACACATACAGATGATTCTGGGCCAAAAATGATTCCAACAGAAAAACCAAAATGCAAAATAGGTTGTTTCCGCCGATTACGATAGATCGGGGACCTGTCCCTGAGGAACAGAGTCGGCCAGCTCTGTTCATCAGAAACATAGCCGGCCGAGGAACAGAGTCGGCCAGCTCTGTTCATCAGAAACATAGCCGGCCGGCTGTGTTCCTGAGGAACACAGCCGTACGGCTCTAGTAGGCAGACCATTTTTTGGATTTCAGCAAAAATGACAAAATGGCATAGAAAATCAAATGCAGACAAGTTTTAGGGTTTCTCAGAGTTACCTGGATGTTGTTCGGATACTTTAAACATCCAAAGAACGGATTGAAAGCTTGGAATACCTCTTGGGAACTCAATCGGCTGAAAACCGTAACGATCCAAAATGACCCGAAATGAATCCGAAGTGATGAGTAGAGGTTGTTAGTTGTGTTGTTAATGCTTGAGGATTGATTTAGGGTTTGATGAGAGTGTTTGTGGGAGTTGTTTTTTGCTATGTCTCTCGGTCTTTCCTCTTCTTCTTTCTTTCTCTCTTTCTGCTTTCTCTTTCCTTTTTCTTTCTCTTTTTCTCTGTCTTCTTGTTTGAGAACCGAGAATCCCCAAAAGTCCTCCTTTGCCTCTCTCTCTCTCTCCCTTTTTATATCTCTCTTTCTCTCTCTCATTTCTCTATTAATTCACCATCTGAAAATCTGCTTCTACCCATACCTCCTCTTTGCAAGACAGGTTGCTTGACTTTGCAAGGCAACCTGTCCTGTCCACTAGAGCCGGCCTGCTCCGGTTCAAGAAACCAGAGCCACCCAGTTCTAGCGAAGGCTAGAGTGAAGGGTGAAACATCAGACATGCACCCTAAACCCTAGAGACCTCTCGAGAGACCCTTTCGGGGGTTTCGGATCGTAGATAGTTTGGCTTTCGGGACATTTGAGACACTCCACAAACCGGTCACTTTCAGGTCTTGTTCAAGCTCGTCCAGTCCACAGGTAATCAAAGGACTCTCATCACCGAGACCGGGAAAAACCCCGTGCTCACACATATATTACTTGTTCAAATATATGTTGATGATATTATATTTGGTTCTACTAAGGAAAAATTATGCAAGGATTTTTCAAAAGAAATGAGCACTGAATTTGAAATGTCTATGATGGGCGAGCTAAATTTCTTCCTCGTACTATAAATCAAGCAAGGAAAGAAAGGAACATTCATATGCTAATCGAAGTACACTAAATAACTTATAAAGAAATATGGAATGGAAAACTCTAAACCAGCTAAAACACCAATGAGTAAATCAGTTTCTCTAGATGAACACAAGAAAGGTAAAAGTGTGGATACCAAGAAGTATCGAGGTATAATTGGTTCTCTACTTTGTTTAACATCTAGTAGACCTGATATACAATTCAGTGTATGTCTATGTGCAAGATTCCAAGCCAATCCCAAAGAGTCTCACTTAAAGGCTGTTAACAGAATTCTTAAGTATCTAAATGGTACTTAAGAAATTGGGATCTGGTATTCAAAGTGTCAAAACTTTTATCTTATAGGTTACAGTGATGCTGATCATGCTGGATGTAAATTGGATAGAAAAGTACCTCAGGTACATGCCAATTTCTAGGAGAAGCATTAGTATCATGGTCCAGCAAAAAGTAGTCAACTATAGCAATCTCAACAATAGAAGCTGAATATATTTTTGCAAGTAGCTATGTCGCACAAATCCTATGGATGAAACAACATCTTGAAGATTATGGCATAAAGTATGATCATATACCAATAAAGTACGATAATACCAGTGCCATAAATTTAACAAAGAATCATATTCCACACTCAAGGACTAAGCACATTGATATCAAGCATCACTTCATCAGAGATCATACACAGAAAGGTGATATTCTCTTAGAATCTATTCCAATAGAAGAGCAAATAGCTGATATTTTCACTACACCTCTAAGTGAAAATAAATTCAAAGAATTAAGGGTAAAGATTGGCATGTCAATGCCAATATATGATAAGAAACAACAAAACAAGAAAAAATAAATTTTTATAGCTAAATTTTATCGTAAGTCCAGATTACATAAAATTTATCAAAATTTTACTATTGGATCGGATTACAATTAAAAATTTAAGTTATGAAAATGTAAAAGAAAAGCAGTGTTAGAATTTCATACTTTTAATTAATTGGCACAAAAATTATAAAAGTCTATAATAGATTAATTTAAAATGCATAAAAATAGCATTAAGTGTATAAATGCCATTAAGAAGAATATGTTGGGCCTGGATTTCTTTTAATCACAAATATAAAAATAAAAGAAAGAACTTGGGCTGGATTAATAACTTAAGCCCAAACTCTCATTTTTGAAACCGGCTCCTCACAAGTCCAAGACAACATCTTCTGCTAAAAGGCTCCAATTTCTTCTCTTCACTATGTAAATCTCTCCCTGACTCACGGAAAAACCGGCTACTGAAAAGACCCTTTCTCTGTGGAAAATCTCTACCAAACCTCTCTAAATCTGTACCTCATCCTGTATCTCACCCTTAATCTCTCTACCAAAGAAACTCACCGTGCAAAACGTAGATAACAAAGAAAAATAATGAGAAGGTGCTCTATAAATGCAACAAAGAAGTTGAGAATTATATATCAAAATCAGAAATGAAGAGAAAGAGAGAAAATACGATTGAATCAGAGAATCTCCATCAACCAAAAAAAAGGAAAATGAGCTCATTAGTAGAAGTTTGTGCAAGCAGGAAAGGTGCAAACAAATCAAAATCAAAAGCAAAGACTCAAGTTCCACCTGTTTCACAGAAATTTGAAATAGGTAAACTTATCTATCCAAATGGCTTTACTAAGGAAAGATTAAGATGTAGAAGAGTAGATTAGACCTACTTAGGTGAAAACAATAAACCATTCATATGGTATTTTAAAGCTCAAGGTTGGGAAAAATTCCTGAGCATAGATGAACCTGTGTATGACTCCTTGGTTAATGAGTTCTATGGAACTCTGACCTGTGTTGGTGACATGGAATTCAAAGTCAGTCTAGGTGGAAGAAAATACCTTGTAAATGAGCATGTCTTTAGTGAAATTTATGATTTACCTCTGCAAGGAATTAAAATCAACAGATATCCTGCACCCACTTTGCTAGGAAAATATAATGCTGCCATTTTTGTTAGTGAACTATTCGAAATCCCTCTTGGTCATGCAATTCGTTGGTCTGAGTTAGATGCAGGATACTTAGATGAACATGTCAGAATCCTACAACTTCTAAATTCAGCCTTTTTCTTTCCTCAAAAAGCAAGTCTGGTCATAATGAATTGCTTTGATCTCTGTTTCCTGTGGCATCTCATGAGCTACAAGAAAATAAATCTTTCATACATAATGATCAATCACCTCACTCATGTAAGAAGTAATTCTGCATTGCCTTAAAGTAGAATTCTCACAAAGTACTTCAATTACTTTGGAGTATCTAAAACAGGACTTATTCCTTCTTTTGTGAACTCAAGGTCAATCATAAACAAGTCTAACATAGCTAGAATTCTCAAGGCTTATGCTCATAAGAAACAAATTCCTACAAGCCCTATTAAAATTGAGTCTGACTCTAATAGTTCCTCAAATGATAGCACTGAGGCTTTCATTACAAGGCATTTGAATCAAAATGTATCAATAAAAGGAAAAGAAAAGCTTGCTGGGAATAATGCTGGAGAGATTGAAAGTGATAAAGTCAAATCAGAACCTGTAGAGCCTCATAAGGAAGAAAATGCACATTTTGACAGGACTCCATAAGCACCTAACTCAACTAAAGAAAGAAGGACTGAAGATCAAGAAGAGAATGCCATGTTTGATTCTCTTCTGGCATTGGTTAGTGAGGAGGAACTAACTTTAGGAGCTCAAGTAGGAACAATGCCTTTTCCACCTACACTGTCTGATTTGTCATTTGAACCAATCAACATCTTTATGACCTACAATGTTGTCGATCTATTTAAGACCTTTGTTCAAACTCCATTGATCTATTAGCCATCCTTTATAATGTCCAAGAACCTCTCTGATCCAGGATCCTCCTCATCCATTCCTCTTTCTATTTGCCCTCCATCACCTCCACCAGTGCAAGCTGAATCAGAGAGCAACATTCTTCAACCAATGCAAACACATCACATCCATACACTTCAAGCCAACCACCACCTGACTATAAAAAAGTAACTACATTCACTCTTGAAACATGTTTTAAGGTAATCTCTAAAGTTTTGCAGGCATCCAAAGATCTGATGTCATCCAGAGCATATACTGAAGTCCCTGCAGCTCTAAGATGCAGATGATCCACATCCAAGAAAAGGTGCACAATGTAATAACAGGGATGGAAATTGAGCTGGTGTGAGCACGGGGTTTTCCCGACCTCTGTGATGAGAGTTCATATGTTACCTATGGAGTAGACGGACTTGAATTACACTCGAAAGCGACTGGATTATTGCCCGAAGTGTCTCAAATGCCCTGAAAAACAAGCAATCCATGATTCGAAACCCCCGGATAGGTCTCCCGAGTGATTTCTAGGGTTTTAGGTGCATGTCTGACTCTTTAATTTTTCGCTCTGACTTTCGCTAGAACCGGGCGGCTCTGGTTTCTTAAACTAGAGCCGACCGGCTCTAGACTAAAGCCGTACGGCTCTAGTGGGCAAGATAAGTTGCCTTGCAAAACAAAGCAACTTGTCTCGCCAGAAAGAAGATATGGGCGATATCAGAAGTCAGGCAGCCAATAAATGCTAGATATAATACATGAGAGGAGAGTATAAATAAAAAATAAAATCAGAAAAAGGGATTTTTTACAATCTTAAGGTAGAGAAAATCATCTTAAGAAAAAAGGCAGAAGAGAGAAAAGAAAAGAAAAAGAGAGAGAAAAAGAGAGAACCTGAGTCTCAAGGTTACAACCCTAGACCATTCAAAAGACATTAAGAGAAAATCTTAACACCTTTGCTTATCAATCTGGGACGCATCCGGGTTGGTTTTGGTTTGCTTAGGATTGCTGTGGTTTTCTAACAGCTAAGTTTCCAGCATCAATTCCAAGCTTTTTAATCCGTTCTTACATATCCAGTACACTGGAACAACACCAAGGTAAACTTCGAAAGGCCTTAAACCTGCTTACATTGTGTTTTCTGCATGTTTTTCTTTGTTTTATGTTTATTCCAAAAAATAGACTCAACCCATCATAGCTGTACGGCTGTGTTCTTCATGAACACAGCCGCACAGCTGTGATTATGAAGAATAGAGCTGGCCGGCTCTGACCCTAGAGCTGCCTGGCTCTTTTCCTCAGGGACAGATTCCCGATCTGTCCCGATCTGCCGGAAGGAGTCCGTTTTTCATTTTATGCCTTTCTATTTTGATATTTTTCTGCCCAAAAATATTTGTACGTCGTTTTAGCTCCGGTTCTCAGATCTCTTGATGTATGAATATTGGTTTTTTTTTTTGTTTTCCCAAGTTTTATGTTTCAGTTTTGGTGTTGTTCGATCAGTTACGAATCCGTAGTTCAGCATCAGTGGATCCCCAAACATTATAAAATCTCAGGAAAAACATTGAAAACGAGCAAAAATAGCAATTTTTTGAAAAAAAACGAGAAAACCAGCTTCGGGTCCATACTTTACAGCTACCCAGCATGGGTTAGAGCCGCCCGGCTTTATTTTCAGCCGCGCGGCTGTGATTCCCAGAAAAGACAAAATCACGGAACGACCGGTACGAACATTGTTGCGCCATGCTATTTTCGGATTCAAACTGTTTTTGCCGTGTTTACTGCTTTTGGAATTTAGATGCTTGTGAAAATTAGGAAAACCCACATGAACGGGGTCCCGAGTTCATGGATAACAGACCCACAAAAGTGAAAATTAGCATGTAATCGAGCCAAATGGTTTTCAAAAATTGTTTTCCAGCATAAAAATTTATAGGGAATTTCAAAACCGTTTTCTAGGTCTAACTGGTCCGACCGGTTGGGTCGATCCGGTTACCCCCTAAATGCATGCCCCCGATCCTAGAAATCCCAATTTTGTCATGATTTGAGTCCTATTTGTGTTTATAATATAAATTGCACTAACCAGTCCGTTTTGCAGCATTTATCTTATTTTTGCTATATTTAATAAATTAATTCGTGTACTTAGGCGGTTGTATTTTTAGATCCTCGTGTACCCTAGGTGATTGTAAATGTGAGGATGAGAGTTTTTATATTTTATTCAATTTGGTTGTATAAGCGGCCTTTATTATTCTTTTGTATAACGATAATTTATTTTTCTGCAATTTATTTTCTGCATTCTGCTTTAGCACGGGCTAATAAAATAAACGAAATTGGGGTTAGAAAAGATAATAAATTGAATAAATATGGCTTTATAAATAATAAACAAATACAAGTTTGAGGTTAAGTAGGTATGTTGCCCGAACCCTGAATCTCTGGATTAGGTACAGTAGCCTACGCTCGGTAGGGAGCTGTACCGAAATTTCCCGGATGAGCTGATCCAGGTGGCGACTCTTTCACTGATCTCGAAATTTAGGTTTCGAGGTCTTTAAGTTAAAAATGGAAAAGCGATTTCTACAAAAGGAATTTTTAATTAAAAAAAATTGTTTTTCTAAATCAAGATAAACAAAACCCGCTTTTCCCAAAACATCACTAAACCATTTCTTTCTTTCTTTCTTTTTCCCCGGTTTGCTTCGCCACGTCCCGCTCTTTTCTTTAAAAGGTCGTCCGCTCACAGCTGGCCAAGATGATAAGCACTATCAATCATCTCTCTGATCAGATTGAGATAATGAAGAGCTTAGTCGATGGCATACTCAAGTCTGGTGCATCAACCTCATCTTCTCCCCTGTAATGGACATAACAAGGAAGACTGTTGACTGGCAGAGATGTATTTGAATATCAGAAGGATTCACATCTGCTCCTCTGCTATTTTTGGCTACAACAGTTTGTATTCATTTCCCTTTTTTGAACTAGCACTCTACTTTTGAGAGTATTTTCTTCTATTTAGGTTTTGTGAAGCTGAAATAGGACATAAATGCTCTTTTACTATTTCTCCATGTGTTTATCTACATTATATACATAGCTTTTCAATATAGTTACATTCTATAGCTAGTTTTCTGCCATATGCTACTTTCTACCCTTTTTCATTGAGTTATGTCCTTATGATCTTCTTATCTCCCTCATTTTGACTTTTTGATGATTTCAAAAGGGGAGAAATGCATGCTCTAGGATCTATGATTCAACTGAGATAGGAAAAACTTTACAGTTCTATGTGATCCATTGAAGATTGACATATGCATTCTATCTATGATTTAACTACTGTGATTTGTATGCTATCTATCTATAATCTAATAATCTATGATTCAACTGTAATGCATGCTCTATGATCTGTGATTCAACTGAGATAGGAAAAACTTTGCAGTTCTATGTGATCCATTGAAGATTGACATATGTATGCTATCTATGGTTTAACTGCTGTGATCTGTTGAAGATTGACATTCTATGCATACTATGTGATCTATGATCTATACTAGCAAAATGTGCTTAAGTATGAAATTGTGGTGACAGAATTCATAGGAAGCTTGATATTTGTAAGTCTGGGTTGATAGGTGATATAGCTTGACACCCTATGCTGATATATTTGTTCTGATAAGAATGAAACATACTTGGTCTGCTGAGTTACATATCAGGAACATATAGCTTGACATGTGTGGCTATAAAGCTAAAAGATGAAATGTATGATCTGTGGATACTTATATGCTCTGAATTAGTAAAATATGAAATGACAGTATGCAAATGTTACTTGACTTAATGAGTTTGACATAAATGTGCTACATATTCTGCTATCTGTGGTTATATACATATGAAAGTAAGAAAACAGATATGGCAAGATGACTCATGTGACTGTATCCAGCTGTTTAAATTATGTGATTCAGCATATGACATGTTGAGTGATTTTAGTGTCTGCTAATTTGGGATAAGGCATATGTTTCTTATTATGACAAAAAGAAAAATATTTTTCTTCTGATACTTTACACACTGAACACAGTTCTCAGACACATGAACCTTGAGTCTTTACAAGCATTGAATTATGACTTGGCTTCTAGCTGTCTCACATGCACACTGAGCTTGTTCATCCGAAAGGAACAATTGACATTGACATAAGTTTGTATGTTTGACAAGGTATTTCAAAAATTCTAATCAAAAAATTGCATGAGCTCTATCTTTCTCTCAAGCCATCAAGTAGCAATAGTGAGAAAGACTTGTATCTCTATCACTTCATAATACTACTAAAAGCAGAATTTGTGAAAAGACTACTATATACATAAGCAAATTTATGTATCACTTCCTAGTATATGCATATGTGACATCAACTATAGCTATTTTTTGGTCCCTTGGTCAATGACTTATAACCAAAAGGTGTAAGAATATGCTTTTATCCCTGTGCAATACATCTTTGCTATATAACAGGACCACAAGGCTCGTACACAACCTTCAATGAAGCCCATCACTCCAAAATGAACTGATCATGGGCCTTCAAAAGAAAAATAGGCCTTTCTCCTTTATTTCTGAATTGGATAATCTGCTTTTATAATTAATCATTGCTACTCAAAAGTTTTCTATGCAAATTATATTGGTTGATCAAGAATAAAATAAAATTTTTAATCTCTAAAAATTTCTATTAGAACAACCATGCATGTGTTAAGGGGAAGTATAAACGAGGATTATCTCCTATACATAAAATGTTAATCTACCATTTGTCAGAAGGTTGCAATCATCAAAAAGGGGGAGAATGTTGACCTTTGTTTTGATGATTACAAGTTGGAAAATTTAATTAAATAATATTGACATATAAAGAAATAATGTCACATAAAGAAGCCAGAAGTATTATGAGCTAGAATAATATATGACATTGTTTTGCTTATGAGATAAAGCATATTATAAGTTACAAAGATCTTCTTAAAAGCTGTAAATCCTATTCTTATGAAGTAAAGCTTATAATGGTTTGCTTACAAGCTAAAGACAACTGCCATAATGCCTCAAGAGTTCATATCAACCACCATATATGTTGGATATGCCCTAGTCCCGAGGCATTGGTCCTTGTATTTGTATCATACATTAATTGGATTCATGTATTATACTTATTTGTGTTATTAATAAAGGCATTAATTCATTTATTATATTTATCTTGTGCAATATATTAAATGAAGTATCCAATGGACATATCCATATCCATGATGACCAGTGTCATGCACTTGGCAGTAAGACTATGGATAGGGTGAACGATATGACCATAAATAGATCCTTAGTCTGTTCCAGTCATGGGAATGAATGGAACAAGAGACTATCATTAGCCTGGTTGTATGGCGGTGTCTTACCGGTCATTAGACATGGAATGTCAACCAAGTTAATGGGTACATACATAAGGGGCATGGTACTAGATAGATCCACTTAACAAGAAATCCACATTGTATAGTATCACAAGTGATTCTCGTGTAGTACTTGTATGGATCCTTTGACCTGACCATATGACGGTGTTACATGTGAGGTCACATACTTAGGGGTACGCCTAAAGGGCCTGTAATAGGGTGCCAAGTATGGGTACTTTCGGGTATGTCACGTAGCATGGTAATGCTATGGATATGCAGAAGGGATTTGTCACTCAGTAGTCCACTAGGAAGATATCACCGGCCTCTTGATGAATGTGACTGATAAGAGTGTGGCCACACCCAAACAAGTGGGAACTTGTTTGTGAGCTTCAGTACATTCCGGATCAAGTTAATGTCCGAACACAAAAGAGGGTGATCAATCCATGCCTCCGTGTTGGACACCGATATCAATGACATGGGATGTACAAGTTTAAACTATAGGGTTATGATAACAGTTAGACTGCCATCTCAATCTTAATTGGGGGCTGCAGTGGCTTGCTAGAGCCCAACTGCAGTCTTTGGGCCAAAGGCCTACTACCAATATAAAGATGGGCCCACGGGATCGCACACATTGAGCGACTGAACACCGACTTAAGGAATCACATGTATGCTTGGAGTATACACTCTGGAGAGAGAGGTATATATATATTAATTATATTATAAAGATCAATTGGATTGATCCTAATAATAAAATTAATATATTTAATTGGCTCTTCATAATTAATTGGATTAATTATGAGATTATTTCCTGGGTGGAAATATTCATATGTATAGGTGTGATTTTATTTTGTGAAGATCTAATTTTAATTTGATGGATTAAATTAATTGGTCTAACTAATTTTAATTTAAATGTAAATAATATATTACATGGTGTAATATATTAAATACATGGGTATATTAAAGTTGGGCTTGAAATTAATTTAAACTAGATTAATTAAAATAAGATTGGGCCTAAATTAAAAGGAGGAAGCCCATACAAAATGAATGAGCCAAGCTGGGCCTTAATACCCTTAGGGAATTCGGTCAACACAGGGTTTTTAACCCTGGGAATTTCGGCCAACACTAATGCAACACACCATAGCCGAAATTCACCATCTCTCCTCTCCACAGTTTGTGTTTTCCGACGCTAGCACGGGTGGTGTTTCTCAGGCGTTCGTGTACATGAACAAGAAGGGATTCTATATTGATTCCTGCAGTCCGCATCCATCTCTGAAAGAGATATTTAAGGTAAGAAAATTATCTCTTTCTATTAAATCTATTTTTCCAATTTCCATTTCAATTGCTCCTGGGCACGGATTTGAGGAAATCATCGCGTTCTTCCGCTTTTATCGGATGATTTTTGGTGAAAAATCCAAACAATATATGCCTTATGAGCTAAAAACAACAGCCATATGACTTCAGGAGATAAAATCAACAACAATAATTTCTTCAGAAGGAGGATTCAACTACCACATTTGTCTTATGAGCTAAAAGCAACAAACATATGCTTTTAAGAGATAAACATAACAACTATAATCTCTTCAGAAGGAGAACTCAACTGCCATAATCTCATTAAGAGCTACAGAAAACAGCTACTTCTCCTTTGTTGGAAGCACTTCTCTACCTATATAAAGAAATGAAGATCAAAGTGAGAAAGTGGGAGACTTAAAGCAATTTTCATACATTCTAAGCTTCTTATATTCAAGTCTTCCAAAATTCCTACAAGTACAAAAAGAGAGAAGGGCTTCATCTTGTTCATACATTCTTTCAAATATTCATCTTAAGGAATTGTATTTTCACATATGGGATTTGTGTGAAAGGGGTTAACTTTGTTGATAGTGTGATCAACAAAGTTTGTACAAGTTTGGTGTTTAAGCTTTGAAAAAGCACCGGCAGAATTTTGGTATTTGAACTTTGAAAAATACCAGAATAAGTTTGGTGATGAGCTTTAAAAAGCACAGGAAGAGTTTTGTTACTTGAGCTCTGAAAAAGTAACTGTAGAGGTTTGATACTTAGCTTACAAAAGTATTGAGTTTGTTACTTGAACTAGCAAAAAGTAACACAGGCTTGTTTCCTGCCTGTAAAGGAAACAATAGTAGAAAATCACAAGCGGTTGGCTAGGGGACTGGACGTAAACCGATTGGGTCAAACCAGTATAAATCTTGTGTCTTCATCTCTCTATCCTTACTCTCATTATTTTCATTGCAAGTTAAATTACTACAATTTAAATTAAGTGCTTTAATTTCAAAGATTTACTTAATCTTAGTCAGGGATATATATATTCACAAGTTTCATCATTTTATTAATTTCTCATTTTTAATAAACTTGTGTTTATTAAAAGAAAATTATCTTTATTCAAAAAGAATTTTCTAAACTGTTCACAATATTTTTATTCTCTATAGTACTATTCACCCCCCTCTAGTATTGTAGCTAGCCTATTTGGGACCATCAAAAGCAACAGACAAAGCTTCCTAATCTAACTTTATTTCTTCAAACAATGAATTGTACCAAACCAATTCACCTTCTTCAAATGTAGTTGGAAAGAGATTAATCAATTGCTGCTTCGTAGCACCCGTTGTTAACATCACACGAGTGTACATATTCACATGAGCTACTGGAGAACCAATACTCTTCTTTCTCTCTAGCTCTTGCCCGGTTTTCTTTTCCACGTACGTTTTGTTTCAAATCCCACATGAAACATTAGGAATGTGATTCATGATGAATATGTAATATTGTGACAAAAATTTGTATCACACAATAAACATATTTTTTGTGAGAAAATTGTAATTAGTAAAAAGATGTGAAGAAGTGAATTTTATTTGCGACAAAAAATTATTTTGTCGAAATATTTTATCATAATAAAGTATGACTTGATACATATTATGACAAAAAAAAAAATTTGCTACACTTTTTTGTCATAAATAGTTACCACCAAGTTAGAGATGTGACAACTATATTCCTTACCATTAAAATTTTGTCACAATTTTAATTATATAAGATTTTATCGCAAAAGCTTTTGTCCAAATCAACATACTTATAATGACAAAACTATAATTAGTAAAAGGATGAGAAAAAAATCGATTCCAATTGTGATAAAAAAGTATTTTGTCAAAATATTTTTTCACATTAAAATATGGCTTAATAAATAATATTACAAAAAAATTTTATCACACATTTTCGCCAAAAAAAGCTTTCTCCAAGTTATTAACGCGGCAAATATATATTAAAAGTTTTGTCACAATTTCAATTATTTAAGATTTTATTACAAAAATTTTTGTCACAATGGATCATACATATTTTGACAAAAAAAAAATTTTAAAAAATTAAAAACGTAATATTTTGGGAAAATTTTTATTTGAAAAGTATTTTTTAATTAATGTAATTGTTGTAACAAAATTACAAAAATTGGAAAAAAAAATCGAATACAATAAAGAAAAGCTAAGCCGAATCAAAAATTGAATATTTTTTTTGCTTTTAGTGACTCATTATGTCCTCTTCCTGTATACCACTATTGCTTATAAATAGGGCTATGAATAAAATATTATTTTCTACAAAAACAAAAAAAAAATTGAATTATCCAAAAACAAAAAAAATATACGTATATGCTCCATAAATAAACAAATTTAAACGGACTAATATGACTGATGGTTAAAAACCAGCTTCCTAGCTACTGATAAGTTATTACTAGATCAAGGAGTCACAAGCTTAATTGACTCTTTTTTAATATAATTAAAAAAAATAAATTGTTCATTTTATTAAAAAAAAAAATTGATAAGTAAGGGCTCTTAATTTCTTCCTAATACCATCAATGTATTTAGTGAGAATAAAATTTAGAAATTACTTAAATTAATCTCTTCCTAATCTACGTCATCTTCATCCTCTTCGTCATCTTCCTCATTATTTTTCATCATCAATTTGGTCTTCTCTCCTATCACTATCACTATACAATAATAGTATCATCTTCTTCATCACTAAAAGACGCATCTTGTATTGGTCCATTCTTTTGAAACACAACATCAACATGAATTTCTTCAGCCAGTAAATCTTCTCGAGTTGAAGGCTCTAAATCATTTTGTTCAACCTCATTTTCATCATTTGCCTCTTACTGTTAAAATGACTAGTCATTGAGGATGGATGTTTCATTAGCATTTTCTTCATTTTTTGGAACATTATAGACATTTCTTAGACAAGATTTTTGCACTATTTTCCGGTTACTCCCATTTTTAATGTCATTTATGTAGAAAGCTTGCTTTGCTTGCGTTGCCAACACAAAAGGGTCATCTTTGTACCATTTTTTACTAACATTAACACTCACCAAATGCGTATATATTCTTACTCCCTTTTTTATCATCTACATTCCACCAATCACATTTAAAAATAAAAACACAGTTCCCATGGCAATATTGAAGTTCAATAATATCTATTAACACGCCATAAAAGTCAATTTCTTCAAAATTGTGTTCTCCATTAACCACGACACTGCTATTTTAAGTGCGGTAATGCTTATCACGTTCAATAGTATCAAATCTGATTTCATTAACAATTATACCGTTATAACTTATAACTAGTATGTCAAAACCTAGTCCTAGTACGTATAAATGATCTTCTGATTGCAATAAGCCATCCAAATGCATTCTAATTACCTATAAAACAAGATATAAAAATATACATTAAACTATCTAATAAAATGACAAAAATACTATTTTACTAGTAGTTTTATAAAATGGAAAGCTTACATATTGCTTAAACCAAGATGAGAATTCATTCTGATGTCTTTGTTCCATAATGAGAAGAGTTTGTTCTTGTAGTTTTTCTTTATGCAAACTATAAATAAAAAATAGCATTTTAAAAGGATGGAAGCATAATAACCAGTGGTTTGGATGGTGCCATACATGGGATGTAATTTTAGTTTAGTGTTGCCCATTTTTTAGATATAGTATATGGACTTGTGAGCGCCAGGTTTTCCCAACCTCGATGATGATAGAATACCAAATGTTATCTATCCATATTGTTCATTATATTAGTCGATTTAAAAGGTGAAGATCCAGAATAAATGAAATTGAACTTGAAACCGAAGAGAATTTGACGAATTTAAGCTTTTCTAAAGTCAACAGCCGCAGGGCTATTACAACACTTGTATGGCTATTGCATCAACAGCCGCACGGCTGTTACTCGATATCCGCACAAGTGTTGATGAATCACCAACAACTTTGCATGAAGGTGACAGTTGTTGGATTATGGAAATGACGCCTAAAAATTCACTAATCTTCTCATTATGGGATTTTGGATTGAAGGGAGATCAAAGATGGGGAGGAAAATAAACAACACAGCGGAGAGGAAAAAAAAGAGCAAGAAAAGAAACAAAAGAAACAAAAAAAAAAAAAAATTCTCAAAACTTGAAAAACTCAAAATCAAAGAATCAAAACCATCAATTCCTCAAATTTATTCGTTAAATTCAACATCAAAACCGACCTAAAACCTTCAGAGACTCATTAGGTAGCTGAGATTGGAGAATTGGAGCTAGATTTTAAGGAATTCAAAGCTTTGGTTCAAAGATCAACTTCAATTTAAATTCTGAATTAAAGCTTTATGAATTGGTTTTCTATCAAATTAAACCTTGGAGAGACATGTGAAAAGTAATTCTGAGAGGCCTTAAACTTGTTTATAGCTTTCTGGGTTGAATTGTTATGCATTTCATACACTTGAAATTTTTCTCTGTTTTGCGATTTTTTGAATGCCAGACCCGTACGGGTGTAACTCGACACCGGCACGGGTATTGCATTATAGTCATACAGCTATCGTTTTTTCGAATTTAATGATTACTAAAAGTTTTAGCGATTTCTCGGTGGCTTCCAAAACCAGAGTCGTACGGGTGTTTTAATAGCTGTACGAGCGTTTTCATATGTGCACAGCTATTGAAATTACACCCGCACGACTGTAGTTTTGGAATCAGAATTAATTTTTTATATTTTTTATATATTTTTGCATACCATTTTGACCAAGATTTATTTTCTGTATTTAATTTCTATATTAGTTTTCATAAACCAGTGCAACATTAGAAACATCGATTTCTTGAAAACTGGCCCATTTTTATACACAAAAATAATAAATTGGACAAAATGATTTTCAAATGAATTTTCAATCTTATCAAAATGGCGCTTCAAAATGTTTTCCAGGTCAAATTGGGTAATTTATCAACTTTCTCGATTTTCTTGTTTCACATCCCGAGCTATCTAGAATCCCCAATTCTGAGTCTATATGAGTCCTACATGCATATATTTATCTATACTAACTTTGTTTTGCAGGTAGATGTATGTTAGGATAGATGTATGTTTAGTTTTTTATTTTTAGATGTTTTGTATATAGATGAATTTGTATCGCGAATCCCTTTTATACAATTGTACCCCTAGGATAGTCATTTGATTGGTCTGTATATTTTAGATTTCCTGAATTTATTTACTGCTTTCATAATTTATTTATGCTTTCTGCATTTTATTTATATCTCATGTATGAACATCGGCTAACTAAATTAAGATACAATCAATTATAGAAAATATAAAAGGCATTGATATAACTTGTTAAATATGTTTGAATTGAGAAGAAATAGGTGAATTGTCCGAACCCCGTATCTCTGACTAGAGGTTTAGCGATTCGTAGCTCATCTCAATTGTATCGTAATTTTCCTGGTTAAGCTGAGCCGGGTAGCGAACTCCTATCACTTTAGTAAGAGCATTCAAGTTTGTTTGTTTTCTTACTATAAAATCCCTTTTTCATCAAACCCAATTAAAAATCTTCCTTACCCGTTCACAAGGCCCGTCTTTTAAGGATCATCCGCTCACAGATCTATTGATAATTATCAGGAATAATTAATACACAAAGAACTTGATTCACCTTAAATACGAGAACAATAACATTAATACAATGACAACTGTGAGCGGATGACCTTAAAGTCGAATTGCGGCAAAGCGAACCGGGGAGATTTTGATATAGGTGTGTTGAGTTTATTTTGATGGGAAAACGGGTTAGATGATTTTGTTTAAGAAACCTAATTGATTTGATTTGAAATCCCTTTTGTAGAAAACCTTTTCTTTGAATGTGAATTTTTAGGAAAAACTATTTTTATGTTTTAGAAAATCCGGTTTTGTTAACTTAAAGATCTCAAAACCTAAATTTCGGGATTAGTGACAGAGTTGTCACCCGAATCAGCTCATCCGGGAAATTCCGGTACAGCTCCCTACTGAGATTTAGGGTTCGGGAAACTTACCTATTCAACCTCAAGCTTGCTTTCATTTATAAGTTCATATTACAATATTATACTCACTTATTCTCTACCTGTTTTATCTTTTAATGTTAGCCCATGCTCATTCAAATGACATAAATAAATAGCATAAAAATAAAGTACAGCAAAGTAAACCATACATCCAAACCAAACAAAAGAATAGAGGCTGCTTATTACAACCCAAAAAGATAAAAACTCTCATCCTCACCTTACAACCGCTTAGATACACGAAGATCTATAAAAAACAATTGCCTAGAATACATGATTTGATTTATTAAATACATCTAAAATAAAACAAAAAAAGAAATAAAAGCTACAAAACAGGCTGTTTAGCACAATTATATCACAAACATATGTAGGACTCATAACAGGATAGAAAGGGGGATTTCAGGAAGTGGGAGCATACATTTAGGGGGTAACCGAGAAGTCCGGACGACTTACTCGATTAGATCTAGAAAACTGTTTTAGAAACGCCCTGTAGGTTTTTACGTTTGAAAATAATTTTAGAAAACAATTTGGCTCAATTGCATGTAAATTACTTCGTTTTCAGTGAGTCGGTTATCCCGGAACTTGGAGTTCCATTCGTGGAGGTTTCCTACCTCAAACATCCATCTAAGGCCTAAAACAGTAAACACATCAAAAATAGTTTGATTCTGAAGACAGCATCATGCGACAACATTCGTAAGAGTTGTCCCGAGATTCTGCCTCATTTTCGCAACTATAGTCGTGCGGCTATAGCCACTACAACCGTGCGACTATAGTGTCCTATGTAAATCTATGTTTTGAATCGTTTCGGTGATTTCTAAGGATTTTGGGGAATCTAGGGGTCCGCTAAAGCTGAACCATGGATTCGATGTCGATCGAACAACCCCGGATTCCAAAAATCAAAATCATTGAAACCAAAATCTCACATCGACGTTATCGAAAATCCGAAAACCATAATTTTGAATATAACGGATGTGATTTGACCGAATTAATTCATAACAAAACAATTAGAATGGGAAATTGATTGTATTCAGTCGATTTAGGGCATTTCGAGTTTCTGCCTAGAAGAACACAGCTGTGCGGCTATAGAAGTACAGCCGCGCGGTTTTGTTCTAAGGTATTATAGCCGCTCTGCTCTAGTTAGAGCTGCACGGCTATAATCAAACAGATAGTTTTCGGGTTTTACAAAACACAAAAAACACACAGCATAAAGTAAACAATTACGAGTTTAACGCCTCTCAGAGTTTACCCCTTTTGTGTTCTAGTGTATTTGACGACTGGAAGTGGATTTGAACGTCGAAATGTGCCTAGAATCCCACAAACGACCCAAAACTTCAAACACAAAACTTGAACAGATCTGAACAAACCCGAAAATGATTCAAACGAATGAAGAAACGACCTGAAACCCTCACCCTACGTGTTTCCTGAGTGTTTTCTCTCTGTTTCTTGTATTTTTCTTTTGTTTTTCTCACTTTTTCTCATTTTTCTCTCTTTTTTTCTCTTGATTTCTCCCTTCTTTTCCCTCAAGAATGATTTTTTTTAATCTGTGTTGTTGTTCTGTGTTTTTTGCCGCTTCTGGTATTAAAACCTAGCCTATCATTGCTCAAATTCCTCTTATTTAGGAATTAAACACACTGGTCAAAAGGTAATCAGGAAATAACCCGGTCAACCGTTAGAGCCGCGCGGTTGTAATGTTATAGTCGTGCGACTCTAACGTTATAGTCGCACGGCTATAGTTGCGCGACTTTAACCAGAGCTAACAAGGCTTTTCTTAAATCCTACACTCACATCTATGCTCTCCAATCACTCGAAGGTCTTTTCTCGGGGTTTCAGATCGAGGACTGTTCTGTTTTTCAAAGCGTTTGAGAACATTCCAGTCATCATTCCGCTTATTTTCAAATTCAACTCACATTCCTCTATCTAACAGGTAACATAGGATTTTCATCATAGAGGTTGGGGAAAACCCGTGCTCACAATAACTCAATGGAAAATCTTTTACTAATTACCAAACTCATTTACTGGTAAACTATCATTAATTAGGGAAAAAAGAAGAGCCGACTAAGAAAAAGCTGTGAATATAAAGAAATAATTTGGAATAATAATATATGGAGTTTTAAGTTAACTAATTGGAGAATTTCATTCTAATTAAGATAGATTCTTACTTAAAAATCCTATATCATTTAAATCTTAACTTAAAAAAGGGATGACAATACATTCAATTATACTAAGAGAGGAAGATTGCATTGTAGCTCCTAATTGCATTAATAATTAATAAGGTTGTCAATTCAAAGAAGTCACAACTGATGAGTGCACGTGTGAAGGAAAAGAGAAGGTACCAATGTGTAATGCCTCTAATTATGGTAATTCAAAAAGCACAACAATGATAGATATATAAATAATTGATGCGAATGTATAAATAACTCAAAAATATTTTTAGTGAATCAGTGAACTTACTTTAGATATTGTTCCATCTCTGAACAATTATTGAGTATATACCATTGGATATTGTTGAAATCTGAAATAGACAACATATAACTTCTCACAGCTCCAAGCGGTCTTGCTTTGTGTGTAAAAATTGAAAATCCATTTGCAATTGACAAGTGAGCTCCCTCAAAGTTCCTTTCTATTCGATTGTGTTTTGTTTCAATTCCACGATAGTAAATTGAGCAAAAGTTAAGACATTCTTTTGTGATATATGCTTCAGCGATAGAACCTTTTAGATGAGCTTATTACGTACTAACTCTTTCAATGTGCATAAAAACCTATTCATGTTAAAAAAAAAAAGAAGGAAGATAAATCATAAGGACATGGGTACAAATATATAAAAAGATGACAAGCATAATATTGTGGGTGTAATGTTATAATAAATTACATTTCAATTTTATACATCCATCTATATTGAATTGGACCACCTTATATCACTTCACATGGTAAGTGGATATATCACTTCACATGAAGGTAAATCATCTCAAGCTTGATCAAGATTAAAACTATATCCCTTTATAGCTTATTTAACATTCCTTTGTTAATTATCTTCGAACATAAATCTTTGAAGAAAGAACTCAATTCAGATAATACAATATAAAGATCTTTTCCCAAATAACAGCTGCAGCTGGAAGTAATTGTTGTAAGAATACATGGTAATCATGGCTTTTCATTCCTGATAACTTGCAGTCTTCAACATTGATACATCAAGAAAGGTTCGAGGCAAAACCATAAAGTAATTTAATGGATTTCAGCCACTCATAAAAATTCTTCTTTTCATGCAATGACAATGTGTAACATGCTAGTGGCATTAGAAATTTATCTCCATCTCATTGCAAATGTAAGTCCTTTCTTATTCCCATCACTTCCAAGTCTAAATGAGCTTTAAAATTATCCTTTATCTTTCCATTTATGCTCATGAACGTGCCCAAAATGTTTTCACATTTGTTTTTCTCTACATGCATCAATCTAAATTGTGGTGTAATTTCAACGTTTTCCAATAAGGCAATTCGAAAAATATACTCTTTTTAGTCCAATTTAACTCTTAATTTGAACATTTAGCTTATGCTTATTAGGTGGCTTACCGAAACTCACATCTTTTGGAATATAAGCAGTTTGTTTTAATATGTCATTGCCAGTTAATTCTCTGGGATTTACTCCATACCCTAGCTTGCCATCAAATTTTTTACTTTTTCTCCATGGATGTTTTTGGTCCTATTCTTCAAAGTAAATGAACTCATCCATTTGTTACAAACTGGACAAGCTAATTTTCCCTTTGTAGTCCACCCAGATAACATTGCATATGCTAGAAAATCATTGATAGTCCATAACAACATAGCATGTAGTTGAAATTTCTCACCAGTATATGCATCAAATGTCTCAACCCCATTTTCCGATAGTTCTTTTAATTCATCTATCAATGGTTGTAGATACACATCTATATCATTACCAAGAGAACCCTTACGAGGAATATGTTGGGGATTCGTCACGGGAAACCGATCGCTAAAAACAGAAATATGCGTCGATTTCCTCGAATCCGGCCCAGGAGCTTAAGATGTGGAAATCAAAAACTGAAAACCATAAAGAGAAGTTCGGAAACTTACCCAGCAAATCTCTTAAAGAGACGGATGCGGACTGCAGGAATCAAAGCCGACTCCCTCCAACGTCACATACACGAACGGCTGTCGGACCCAACCCGTGCTAGCGACTCGGAAGAACCAAGAAGAGAGGGAGAGAGATATGTATGGCAGTAATTTTTCTTACCAAAAGAAAAATTAAAGTCGCCCAAACAATTTCTTTATGTTGGCAGTGGGCCAAGGCCCACAAACTGTAGGTGGGCTCTAGCAAGCCACTGCAGCCCCCAATTAAGACGGAGATAGCAGTCAAACTGTCACCGTAGCCCTGTAGTTTGAACTTGTACATCCCATGTCATTGATATCAGTGTCCAACACAGAGGCATGGAAGTATCACCCTCTATTGTGTCCGGAAATTAACTTGATCCCGAATAAACTTATGCTCACAAACAAGATCCAATCTTGTTTGGGTGCGGCCGGCCACTTATCAGTAACATTCTTCAAGAGGCCAATGATATCGTCTCAGTAAATCACTGAGTGACATTCCCTTCTGCATATCCATAGTACTGACATGCTCACTGACACACCTGAACGTACCCGTACTTGGCACCCTCTTACGAGATATCTTGGTAAGACATTTATACTCCTCCTTTGTGTTTTATTTTTGATTTTCACTACTTAAACTCCCGGGACCCGAATTCGAGGAAATCGACGCGTATTTCCACACTTTTGTCTGTCGGTTCACATTAATGTACAAATGTATTATACAAACACAAGGACCAATGCCTTGGGACTAGGGCATTTCCAACAGAATAAGCATAGATAAAAACAAAAAACGACTCCTTCATGTATTTCCAAGGTGGCAAACTATAAGGAAATATAATTATCTGCCATATACTATAACTAGTGCTCATATTTCCAAATGGATTGAACCAATCACTTGTAAGTCCAAGTCAGACATTTCGAGGATCTTGAGCGAACCACTCATATCTCTTATCGAACTCTTGCCACTCCTTAGCATCCACTGGATGCCGAATAACATCATCATTAACACGTTTATCTTTTATGCCATCTCATTTCTTGTGTAATTTCTTTTGACATATATAATCTTTGAAGTCTAGGTTTTAAAGGAAACTATCTAGCTACCTTTTGAGCAATCTTTTTATGCTTACCTAAGCTTAACTTCCATCTAGGAGCTTTACAAATAGGATTGGGGCATTGATTAAGATGTTCATACTCCTTCTAATATAATATGCAATCGTTGACACATGCATCTATATTGATGTAACTAAGGCCAAGGTCACGTATTAATTTTTTCACTTCATAATAAGAATTTGGAAGTGTTTCATCTTTTGGAAGAGCATCCTTAAACAATTTTAGATTTAAGTTAAAAGAATTATTGCTAGAATTAGTAATTGTTTTAATATACATCATTCTAATGAGAAATGACAATTTTGAGTATTTCTCACAACCTGAGTATAGTTCACATTGAGCATCATTCAATAATCTAGCAAAGTTTTTAACTTCCCCTAAAGAGACACCTGAATCATAATTTGTATTGGCACATTCCATGAACTTCGAGTTATGCATATCCTCTAACAAGATGAACAAATTGAAAAGACTCACCATGATTATCACAAGTATCATAATCAAAAGAGTCACCTCCTTGATTTTCATTATCAAATTGAAAAGACTCACCATAATGTATCCATCTAGTATAGTGTTCAAAAATCCCATGTTGAAGTAAATGACACCTAACTTCCAACAAACTTTTAAAATAATAATTGCAACAATTCTTGAATGGACATCGAGTTCTTCCCCTAAAGTCAATGTGACTTTTTGCAATATCCATAAAATTGTTAACTCCACCAACACAATCAGGACTAAACTTATTCTTCAACTTCATCCAACTTCTATCCACTATCTTAGCGAATATCATCTTTTTACTTGTAGATTCCTTAAAAAAAAAAAAAAAAATCAATAAACTATATAATATACTATACTTTTATAAATTCAATAAAAACTATATAATACTTAATTAAAATATAATAATTTTTGTATAAAAACCTCACATTTCTTGAAAATTGGTAATAATAGCTCTGTTTGTGATGTTACAGAGGTAAATAGGTCATTCCAATAATCCAAAAAATGAAAGGACATTCCGCAAATAGTAAAAACGCCAACAAAATCTTGAACAATAACGTTGGTGATGTCTTTTTTTTGGTCGATATTCCAACATAATATTCAAAGAACTTTCTCCTCTTTTTTTTTTTTTTTTTTTTTTTTTTGAAGAACTTGATTAAAAATGAAGTCTTTTTTCTTGGAATATCGACGAAAAGTATTATAAATGGCGTAAGGTTAAAAATTAGTGGATAAGATATTCCCAAGTGGATGAATTCTTTGAGCAATAATCAATCTTTTAATTTCACCAAATATATATATATATATATATATATATATATATATATATATATATATATTTATAAGAATGATAAGATTAAGCAAGATTTATCCAACTGCCTTTTTTTTTTTTTCGAGGAGTGGGGGCGAAAGCCCATATAAAGTTATTTTCTGATTATAGATTAGGAAAAAAAATCTACATCTCCGCCTATTATTAATTAGATAAAATTAGCACAAATATATAACTTTTTGTTATTTTCTTATTCGAGTGAAGATTTAGGATTATATTAATGAAACTTTTATTAATCTTTTTATACTAATCCAACTATAATTTTATTTCTGAAATAAAAAATACCTTGCCGCAGCAGGATTGATAGGAGAAGTGAGGGTTAATTTCCTTGATCTTTTCGGCAAAGGTATAATGAAACTATTATTTTAATAAAAATCTATGGTTATTTTTTATTTGATTTCAAGTATAATTTAATTATGAAATTGAAAATATCTTACCAGTAGGCTTGTATAGGAAAAGTGACGAGGTTGTTTCCTTGATCTTTTCGGCACTTACCACTAATTCAGGATTCAGAAAGGATATTACCAAAAAAGAATAAAAAAGGCATTATGGATTTTTTTAAGTATTATATATAATTAATCCAGTATATATGTTTGTCTGCGCAACGAATACTTATAAAATTGCGTTAACGAAATTAACTTTAGGTTTATAATTTTCTTCAAAAACTTTAGGTTTATAATTATTAGTACTGTTTTCATAATTATAAACTTTAGCATTATAATATCTCGTCTCGTCTCAAGGAAAATCATATCCTATGCCTTTACCAATAGAACAAATTTATGTATGTTATTATAATTTTTTTTAATAAATGCTATTATAAATAGTTAATTAAATTATTTATATACTTTAATGTTTATGTTATGGAAAATAATTTATTTGTTTATTGAGTTATTAATTTATGTACTATATAAAAGTCGGTCATCTAGGTTTCAAAAATTATTATATATTATCTTTATTTTAAGCGATTCTGTAATCCCACATTCATCTAGGTTTATCAATGTGGTGAATACTCATACTCATTTGGCCCAACACCATTAGGGAGAGAATATGTCGAGATTGACAGTGGATACTATACTGATATATTCTTCACGTAATTTGATGCTGCTAAAAATAATGAATAAAATTTAGAATCATTGTTACAACACTGTATAATGGTCCCTATTATGGCCAAGTATGACGCGAATTCTAGGATCCTGGTATGAGTACCATAGCCCATAGTTATATTAGAGATCTTACGTGATAAGCAAATTAAGCAATGCTATCTCTCTTCTCCACAGGTAAAGCCAGGATGACATCGAATTTCAGCTTCATCTCCAGTGAGATTAGTAAGTGGGTTTACTCATTTATTATATTCATGTTTACAGCTGATGTGTAATACCGTTTAGTGTGGTTATAATTTTCTAATTTTATTTGTTTAATTTCATATTTTTTTATTTTTTAAGAATTTTAGATTTCTAATTATTTTTCAATTATTTATATTTTTAAAATTTTTATGATTTCTAAAATTCTTAAGATTTTTAAATTTTTAAAATTCTTTAATATTAACATTTTTTTTTAAAAAAAATTATTTTAACTTTTTTAAATTTTTCTATTTGTTAAATTTTGCAATTTATTAATTATTAATTATTAATTTATCCTCACCTCTCATCTACTCTACTTGGGGATGGCAACGGATAGGGTACCTCCGGGTAATGGGACTACCCATCACATTCCTATATACAAATATAACTATCCTTCTTGTTCCATTACCTGTGGGTATTGAATAGCTATCCGTAACCGTTAATTACCCGTCCCAAAAAATTTAATAATTTGTTATTAATAACAATGTAATAAATTAATAATTTTTATTAATAATAATATAATAATATTAAAAAATAGTAGAAAATATAATTACATTCGTAAATTATAGAAATGTTTACAATATTTTGTGGGTTAACATGACGAGTTCGAGTATTGGGTACCCTGGGGTAATCCCATTCCCATCCTGAATTCGTGACGGGTAAGGAATTAAATTTCAATATTGTCTCGTACCCTTTTATATTGGATTCAAATAGTCTCGTTAGGATCAAGTAGTGCCAAATACCCATGAAATCCGTATCCGTGGTCGTCCCTAACTCTACTTAAGTTGCTTTTTGGGATGGGCCAATTGTTTTTGCCCGTGGATCTAGCACTCTTACAACCATCTCCTATGTCCAAAATTAATATAAATTTTCCTAAAACAAACCTAACATTTTGAAAAATTGGAAAGAAATAATAAAATAAAGCTTTAAAATAAATTACTTTTATCAAACTAAAATCATTTCTCTTTAAATTGCTCTTTCGCCGATACTATATTGAAAGTCTTCTTTTTCATTCTTTCAATAGTTACAATGTATTAGTATTTTTTTTTTTCTTATTGTATGTGGTATTTTTTTTTTTTATAATTCTCATTTTAATGAAGGGTGTAGCATCTAGTCTCAATGAGACTCGAACCTTGAATCTCCAAGTTGGGGAGAGATACTTTATCACCAGACTATAACTAGATAGGCAATGTATGCTGTCAACTGAAATTAGAAAATAGTCTTAAAAGGTGGTTATGCAATCATGAACGAATTAATCGGATCCTTTTATATCATCAATATATTTGAGGTTTTATTAAAAAAAGAGAATTATATGAGCATGTGCTTTAAGAAATTAAGGTAAAATATTATTAGATATACAGTTTGCGGAAGAAAATAAAATATTAGAATAGGACTAGTAATTTATTAAGGAAGGAACAACATTAATTAACAATATAAATTAAGAATATGGTTTTCTTTTTTTAATGTGATTTTTATGGATAAGTAGTGTTCGTTTGGATATTTTTAAGAGAACACCTAATTAAGTTGTAACCTTCTGTAAAAAAAAAAAAAAAAAAAATTAGGTGGTAACCTTATTCCAATAATAGAAGTCTTTTGAACTATACGGCATTCTTGGTGCAAAATATCAAAGAATTTTAAATATTAAGGAGGGAATTCTAAATTTTTAGAGCGGTAAACAATGTTTTTAGTTTCCCTCCAAACAGATGAAATTCTAACTGCAAGTTTTATGTTATAATTACTAGTATTTCATTTGATGGCTTTGATAGAGTTCTAGATTATCACTTCCCTTGCATTCTTTGATATACTCTGTGTCCTTCCACTGCATCTATAGGTATAAATCTTTTCTTCTCTATGATAATTAATTCTTTCTTTTTTTATTTATTTAAGTTGTGGTGAAATAGAAAATATTTGTTTTTCATTTTTACTGAAGATTTCAGTTTTGTAGTTTGTGTTCTTAGTTCTTGCAATCATGGCTCCTGGCACTCGTTCAAGAAAAGCAATTTTGACAGTAGAAAAAACAAGTAAAGCACAATCTACAAAAAATTCGGCTAATTCATCTACTCCACCAAATGAAGGTCAGTTCTTTCACATCTTAATGTTTATTTCATTAGTTAGTTTTTAGTCTCATTATAGTTTAATTTATATCAATATAGGTCAATTGCATGATTCATCCGGTTTCAAAGAGCATGTTATTTTACCACATGTCAATGAAAATGAAGTTCAATCATCCGAGTAACCACAATTGATGAATACAACTATTGAGGATTTGTTAGCTCTATCTAATAATGCAACGCAAACGACATCCCGTAATAGCAAAGGTGAATTCTAATAAATAATTACTTTCAAACATTTGAATATTTATAACATTATACATGATAGAAAATTATAGCTGAAAAATAAACTTATTAGATTACGAATCATTTCTTGAGGTGGGTATGTGCCACCATAGTTTTTTAAGGAACTATTGTTTTAAATAATATTCTACGACCAGTAACAAAGATTTCTTGTTTATATTCCATTTAGATAAGCTGAATATTTATACTAAGGTAGTCAATGATAACTTTAACTAGCCACGCTCGGTTTTCTAAATAGGATGCAAAACAGACTTACAAACTTTAATGGGCAATTATATATGTAACATGGTTTGCACCCTTTCTTTTTGTTCATGTATTTCATAGTTGTGTAACTATCATAACTTCTCACTGTTTCCTTGGATCGTTTATTTTTTTGGATTTTGGAATTATGTCATTTATTTTTGGTTAATCATGCTGTGAAAATGAGGGAAGAAAATAATAAAAGGATCCCAATAGTTTTCTCCAAAATATATTTTTGCTCTTTAATTTTCCCTCGAAAGTTGTATTTTTGCCGTTTCAACATAGAATAAAATTATTTTTTTATAGGTGATGCTTCGAGAAAAAGGGGACGTGGAGCTGCTAGAGGTTTTGAAGTTAAAAAGAGAATGAAAGAGGGTACAAAATTGGAGGTGTTATCATACATAAAGAAATGAATTTAACTATTGGATCTGCTGAAAAAATATTCAAAATGGAAACTGGTATTATCACAAGAATGTTAGCACCAATTAGAGTATTTTATTGGAAGGATATGACTGAAGAACACAAAATTCCTATCATGGATCAACTTCAGGTTAGTATATTTTCTTTATTGTTAAGTAAATATTTCTTGTCGTATTTGTACAACTTATAAATTTAGTTCTTTTATGTTTTTTTGGTTAGAGTGAGTTTGATATAGCTATAAATATCCACATATAAAGAAAGTAGTTGATCATATGATGGCTTGACGTTTCACAACTTATAAATATAGATGTCATTGTCACTATCAAACATTTTCCTCCCATGAAGAAGCTCGAGCAAATCCTTCGAATTGAAAGATTGATGTGAAACCCTACATTAGATTGATTTACATTGGGTATTTATACACCAGTACATGTGAGGAATTTACAAGAGTGTCCTTTGTACAATAATATAAAATTCTAATACATATATATTCCTATCACACCCCTGCAAGTTGAGCAGGGGGAGAATCAATGCTCAACTTGTCGCGTAAGTAGAGAAAACGTGTCTTGGGCAACGCCTTAGTGAGAATATCAGCAAGCTGGGACTCTGTGGGTAGGTACCGAACATGGAGAGACTTGGAGGCTACCTGCTTACGTACAAAGTGAAAATTAATCTCCAGGTGCTTTGTTCGATAATGAAAAATAGGATTAGCAGTGAGGTAGGTAGCACTGAAATTGTCACACCAAAGCGTGGGGTGTTGGTGTGCCCTAGTTCTTAGGGCATTGGATTCTTGTATTTTGTATTATACATTAAGAGTCATGTATGAATACATTATTTGTGTCACATTAATAAAGGCAATTAATCTATTTCATTTATATCTTGTGCTATAATATGAGTAGAGTATCCATTGATTGATAATCATAAAACCTATCCCAAGTCTGTTCTAATCGTGGGAACGAATGGAACCACAGACTTGTATATTCGATGATTGTATGGTAGTTCTTAACTAGCCATAGTACTTGTATAGTCAGTCATGAATATAGGTACATGTCGTTGACATGGGACTGGATCGATCCGCACAAGAAAGCCACATGGTTGTCACGTCATAGGTCTTTCTTGAGTAGGTCTCGTTTGTCCTCAGACTAGATTTCATTATAATATCGATATGGAATCCGATTTACTTTGACATACGCCTAACAGGTCTGTAAAAGGATGCTAAATATGGGTATGATTGGGTGGACCGGTGAACATGTTGATATTGATGATGAAGTGATGGAATTGCCACTCGGGTAACACCGAGATGATATCATTGGCCACTTGATGAGTGGGACTGATAAGTGTATGGCCATACCCAAATAAGTTGGTTGCTTATTTGATTAATCAGTCAACTCAAGATCAAGAAATATAATAAACAACAGAAGAGGATGACGGACACCATGCCTCTTGTTTATTCATATTGATATCGTTAGGCAAAGGACAGTATGAGATTACTACCGGGTGAGTGTCTTCTAAAGACTGCTGCATCTCTGTCTTAATTGGGGTTGTAATGGTTTGCTAGAACCCACTTACAGTCTGTGGGCCTTGGGCCTACTGCCAACATAAAGACAGACCCATAGGATCGTGCACATAGATCAACTGAGCTGGAACTTATAGAAATTGTACATGTAATGTACATTGGAAGGAATGCGTTAATTAATTAGTTGACATTCGGTGTCAAGGTAATTAATTGACATTGGGTTGAATTTAATTTAATTAATAAGTTTACATAATGTAATTAATTAATTTATCAATTAATTGAATTACATAAAGTAAACAATTAATTAAATAATTTTCCTAAGTAGGAAAATTAAATACATGTATTGTATTAACTTAAGTGTGATTTAATTTTATTTAGGGGTAATTAAATTTAGCCAAATGGAATTAAATTACATAGTATATACTTTTTAATTAAAGTTTATTTATGTAATTATAATCCTAGTGGGCTTGGGTTTAATGAACCTAATTAGAACCCAATTAGACAAGGTGTCTATAAAAGGGCACACTTAAGGAATAAAAACCTAATTCAACTCTAATTAATTACTGGAAATTTCAGCCACCAATAGCAGCCCCAAAACAGCCGAAAATCCCAGCATTAAACCTCCATTCCTTCGCGTCTTCGGCTAGCACCGGTTCCCGCTCAATAGTTGGTCGTGCACCGGACTTTGGAGATCGCAGTTTCAAGAAACGATTCTGCAGCAGTCTCTAGAGGAGACGAATCCGGTGAGTTAATCTCTCTTGATTCTTATTTGATTTTATTCTAATCAATGGTAATTGGACACGATAGGTGGATTCTAGGAAATTTTAAACGGTGTATTTTCCGCTGCGCCACGTTATTTTTCCAATAACGAATCCCAACAGTGGTATCAGAGCCTAGGTTTTGTCCATTAGATTGATTGGAATTGGTTTTTGAAAGCATTCTTGAAGAAAGAATGGGTTTCAAGTTTGTGATTTTAGGGTTTTTATTCAATTGGTTTTGGTTTTGATAAACCCTAGAATTTTTGGATTGGGGTTTTTGATTATTTTCCCCAATTGGTTTCCATCTTAAAAATTATTATTTTATTGATTATTTAATTTTGATGGATTTTTTTATGATTAAAAGAAAAAAAAAGGTTTTAGGCTGGATGGAATCGCAAATTGCTATTCCATCCAAGGGCAGCTGCTACGGCAGCAGCTAGCTGCTGGCCGCAGCTGCTGCAGCGGCAGGCTGTCGCGCAGCGGCACTGCTGCCCCGCCGGGACAGCAGCGCCGTGCGCGGGTTTTGGGTCCGGTTTTGGATTTTGCGGGTATTTTTTTATCCCGGACCCTAATACAAATTAAATTATTTATTTTATTGGCATGCATATTTAATTTAATTGTTTGCATATTAAATTGAATATGGACTTTGTGAAATTGGCCTAATAAACCGTGACACCGGTTAAAATTGGGAGAGCTAAATTTTAAATTTGTGACAACCCAAATTCAAGTGGGAGCAAAATTGTTAATTTTGGATTTATGGATGTTATCCATTGGGCCATTATGGGCCTTAGTCACATTTGTTCAAATTGGCGATTTCACCCTAAGTAACTCGGCTTAACATTTATATTTATAATTTGGAATGCCATGATCATGCATCATATTGGTATGTATGTGCACGACAGGTACTTTGTTTGAAATGTTATGTTGAGTTCTATGGGCCCTAAATTATTATCGGTTGTAATTTAATTTTGGGAAATATGGCCTGCGTGCCATTTTTTATTTTGATGTAATTTTAGAATAGATTTTATTTTCAAAATTATTGTAATTGCATCAAGTATGGAGGAAGGCCCAAACGGAGCAAGCCCATGGTGGGAGCCCAAGAAGGATTGCAGTCCGGCCCGTGAAGAATTAGATAGGATATCTAGTTTTTCATTAGGTTGTAATTAAAGGCCCATAGGATCTCATTTATTTTAAATTAAATATGCTATTGCATTTGTCATATAATATGGATGTATGGATCACCAAATTATTACCCGCGTTTATGCATGCTAAGCCGTATCACTTAATTATAATCCGGAAATTAAAATATTGAGTCGCTTAAAAGTGCTTCCCACATTCACACCTCTTCCTCCCATTGATGCTGCAATGTGCGCCATGCCCTAGCTGGGTATATTGTAGTATTCGGTGGGCCGTCGAGGGTTAAGATACTTGGTATGGTTAACATGTGAATGGTGGTTTGACTTAACATGGGTAGCATTAGCTCAGAGCGGGCCCTAAGCACAGATGGGTAAAGTGTCAATAAGCCCATCAAACCAAGAGTCCTTCGTGGAAGGATTGGATAGGTTGGCCTACCAAACAAATCAATGGTTGGTTAGCGAGCCCTAGTTCGGCCAGTCATTGATAAGTTGTGGATCTTGGTCAAGTCAGCCAATTAACAACACCAACAAACAAATTAAAATCGGATTATTAATTTGAATTGGCTTAAAAGTCCTTTATTTCTAACTCAAGCAATGATTTCTTCCATGTAGATAATCCCATTTCAGTTAAGCAATTTAAATAGCTGCAACAAACAACAACTCACTCTCACTTAGGTCACTCTTGGAGAAGGAGAAGCTTTCGGGGACTAACTTCCTGGACTGGGCTAGGAACTTACAAATAGTTCTTAGACAAGAGTCTAAGGAGTATGTACTGAATGCTCCTTTACCAGTTGGCCCTCCTGCAGGTCGAGGCATCACCACGGCGATGGTGGAGCAGTACGATCGGCATGTGAGGGATGACCGAGATGTCTGGTGCCTCATGCTGGGTACCATGGCTTCTGATCTTCAGAAGCAGTTCATGGACGAGCATGCTTATGAGATGATGGATCAGCTTAAAAAGATGTTCCAAGATCAGGCTCGTCAGGAACGTTACCTGACAACTAAGGCACTTTGCACGACTGTGATGGCAGCTGGGACTTCTGTTAGCACTCATGTGCTAAAGTTGAAGGGGTATATTGATACACTTGCCTGCCTCGGCTCGCCAGTTCCGCAGGACTTGGCAACAGACATTATTCTCGGGTCACTTCCCGAGCCTTACAACCAGTTTATCATGAATTACCATATGCAAGGGTTGGATAAATCGGTTGTTGAGCTGCATGGCATGCTCAAGCTTGCTTAGCAATCTCTTAAGAAGACTCCTGAAGTATTGCTGGTGAACAAGGGCAATACGCCCATTGCTAAGGGAAAGGCCAAATCCAAGGCCAAGGCTAAGGGCCAAAAGGTTGTGGCCCAACCTAAAGCAAGGGTTGCCTCTCCTGACGATGTTTGCCATGAGTGTCATGAGAAGGGGCACTGGAAGAGCTCATGTCCAAAGCTAAGGGAGCAACTGAAGAGCAAAACTGCTGCTTCAGGTATTTATGTTGTTGAGATTAATCTGGCTATTTCTACATCTTGGGTCTTGAACACTGGATGTGGATCTCACATTTGTTCAAATGTGCAGGGTCTAAGAAATAGGAGATTATTAGGATTTGGAGAAGTAGATCTTCGAGTCGGAAATGGTGCTCGGGTTTAGGCCATGGAGATCGGAGATTATTTCTTGGAGATGCCTAGTGGACTTGTTTTGGAACTAAGAAACTGTTATTTTGTACCTGCGATGCGCAGGAATATTATTTCCGTTTCTTTGTTGGATATTTCTGGTTTTGTATTTAATATTGGACATGGTAGAATTTCCATGCAATGTGGCAATATTATTTATGGAACAGCATTTCTTGAAAATGGCTTATATATCCTTGATTTAAAACGTGAAAGTTCAATCTATAACATAAATACTAAAAGGATTAAACAAAATGAAATTAATCCTACTTACATCTGGCATTGTCGACTTGGCCATATAAATGAGAAGCGCATAGCTAGGCTTCACTCTAGTGGAGTGCTAGGGTCATTTGACATCCAGCCTTATGACACATGCGAATCTTGTTTGAGAGGCAAGATGACAAAGGCGCCTTTTAGCAAGACTACTGAAAGGGCCTCAGAGCTATTGGAGCTAATACATTCCGATGTATGTGGCCCAATGAGCACTAGTGCTAGATCTGGTTTTCTGTACTTCGTCACCTTCACGGATGACTTCAGCAGATACGGTTACGTGTATCTGATGAAGCATAAGTCTGAGACTCTCCAAAGGTTCAAGGACTTTAAGAATGAAGTAGAAAACCAACTTGGCAAGAAAATAAAAGCACTTTGGTCTGACCGAGGGGGTGAATATTTGAGCCAAGATTTTGACTCGTTTTTGAGAGAGTGTGGGATCATATCCCAACTCACTCCTCCTGGTACACCCCAGTGGAATGGAGTGTCAGAAAGGAGGAATAGGACCTTACTTGACATGGTCCGCTCGATGATAAGTCATGCTACACTCCCTGTCTCCTTTTGGGGATATGCTTTAGAGACAGCTGCTTACATTCTTAATAATACACCAAGCAAGGAAGTTGAGGGAACACCATATGAACTATAGAAAGGCCGAAAGCCCAATGTTTCCTTCTTGAAGATTTGGGGCTGTGATGCACATGTTAAGAAATTGACAAGTGGCAAACTCGAGTTCAAATCTGTCAAGTGCCAGTTTGTGGGTTACCCTAAGGAAACTAAAGGTTATTACTTCTACAATCCGGCTGAAAACAAAGTTTTCATAGCCAGAAATGCAGTCTTCTTGGAGAAGGAATTCCTTTCCAAGAGAGACAGTGGGAGTAATGTTGAACTTTCAGAAGTTCAAGACTCACAAACTCCTGCAGCTACTGTTGAGAATGCTTTGGGAACCAATCTGACTACTCAAGAAATTGAGAAACCAGAAACGGTTGCACAGGACATTAGAAGGTCTGGTAGGACATGTCATCAGCCAGAGAGGTACGGCTTTCTCGTGACTGATGATGGGGACCTTATGGTCGTTGACCAAGAGGAGCCCAAGACCTATCAGGAGGCTATTGAAAGCCCACACTCAGATCAATGGCGCAAAGCCATGGAGGCTGAGATGCAATCTATGCATGATAACCAAGTATGGAACTTGGTGGATCCACCTCCGGGTGCTAAGGTGATAGGTTGCAAGTGGTGTTTCAAGTTAAAGGCCGACAACACCTTCAAGGGGCGATTGGTGGCAAAAGGATTCAAGCAAGTTCAAGGAATTGACTATGATGAAACCTTTTCACCAGTTGCTATGCTCAAATCCATTAGGATACTACTAGCCATAGCTGCATGGTACGATTATGAGATATGGCAGATGGATGTTAAGATCGCTTTCCTTAATGGAAAGCTACTCGAGGATGTGTACATGGCACAACCTAAGGGTTTTATCGATTCAAAGTATCCAAACCGGGTATGTAAGCTTCAAAGATCTATTTATGGATTGAAGCAAGCATCGAGGTCATGGAATCAGAGATTCAATGAGGCCATTACAGAATATGGCTTCACACAGAATTCTGATGAGCCCTGTGTGTATAAGATGATTAGTGGGAGCGTTTCCCCCTTCCTAGTGCTGTATGTTGATGACATCCTTATCATTGGAGGCGACATACCAACACTGCAAGGAGTTAAGCAGTGGTTGAGTAGGTGCTTTGCAATGAAGGACTTAGGCGAAGCTGAGACGATCTTAGGGATCAGGATCTACAGAGATAGATCCAATCGGCTTCTAGGCCTAAGTCAGGCCACGTACATTGACAAGGTTCTGAAAAGATTCAGCATGGACAAGGCAAAGAAAGGATTCTTGCCTATGCGCCATGGGTTGAAGCTGAGTAAGAAAGATGGTCCTAAAACAAAGAAGGACCGGGAGAACATGGAAAAGATCCCTTATGCATCTGCTATTGGATCTATCATGTACTCCATGTTATGTACGAGGCCTGATGTCATGTTTGCACTAAGTATGGCTAGCCGGTACCAGTCGGACCGCGGTGAGGAACACTGGAAGGCAGTCAAGGCAATCTTGAAGTATCTTAACCGTACTAAGGATGATTTCTTAGTGTATAGAGGTCAAGATGAGCTGGTAGTGTCAGGTTACACTGATGCAAGCTTTGAGACTGATGAGGATGAGAACCAGTCACAGTCTGGTTATGTTTCTCTCCTGAATGGCGGTGCCATTAGTTGGAGGTCCTCAAAGCAGGCCACCATTGCTGACTCTACAATGGAAGCTGAGTACATAGCTATGTGCGAAGCTCAAAGAAAGCCGTTTGGATCAAGAAAGTCATAACTGAGTTGGGAGTAGTGCCCACTATCCTAGACCCAGTTGATGTTTTTGTGACAACAACGGGACCATCGCACAAGCTAAGGTGCCCCGGTCACACAAGAGATCCAAACATGTACTTAGAAAGTTTCACCTCATTCGGGAGATCGTGAACATAGGTGACATATCATTGCAGAGGGTTGACACCAAGAATAATGTCGCTGATCCATTGACCAAAGCGCTGTTGCAGACACAGCACGACGGTCATACCAGATCTATAGGAATTAGGGCAATGCCCACTTGGAACTAGTGCAAGTGGGAGATTGTTGGTGTGCCCTAGTTCTTAGGGCATTGGATTCTTGTATTTTGTATTATACATTAAGAGTCATGTATGAATACATTATTTGTGTCACATTAATAAAGGCAATTAATCTATTTCATTTATATCTTGTGCTATAATATGAGTAGAGTATCCATTGATTGATAATCATAAAACCTATCCCAAGTCTGTTCTAATCGTGGGAACGAATAGAACCACAGACTTGTATATTCGATGATTGTATGGTAGTTCTTAACTAGCCATAGTACTTGTATAGTCAGTCATGAATATAGGTACATGTCATTGACATGGGACTGGATCGATCCGCATAGGAAAGCCACATGGTTGTCACGTCATAGGTCTTTCTTGAGTAGGTCTCTTTTGTCCTCAGACCAGATTTCATTATAATATCGATATGGAATCCGATTTACTTTGACATACGCCTAACAGGTCTGTAAAAGGATGCTAAATATGGGTATGATTGGGTGGACCGGTGAACATGTTGATATTAATGATGAAGTGATGGAATTGCCACTCGGGTAACACCGAGATGATATCATTGTCCACTTGATGAGTGGGACTGATAAGTGTATGGCCATACCCAAATAAGTTGGTTGCTTATTTGATTAATCAGTCAACTCAAGATCAAGAAATATAATAAACAACAGAAGAGGATGACGGACACCATGCCTTTTGTTTATTCATATCGATATCGTTAGGCAAAGGACAATATGAGATTACTACCGGGTGAGTGTCTTCTAAAGACTGCTGCATCTCTGTCTTAATTGGGGGTTGTAATGGTTTGCTAGAACCCACTTACAGTCTGTGGGCCTTCGGCCTACTGCCAACATAAAGACAGACCCATAAGATCGTGCACATAGATCAACTGAGCTGGAACTTATAGAAATTGTACATGTAATGTACATTGGAAGGAATGCGTTAATTAATTAGTTGACATTCGGTGTCAAGGTAATTAATTGACATTGGGTTGAATTTAATTTAATTAATAAGTTTACATAATGTAATTAATTAATTTATCAATTAATTGAATTACATAAAGTAAACAATTAATTAAATAATTTTCCTAAGTAGGAAAATTAAATACATGTATTGTATTAACTTAAGTATGATTTAATTTTATTTAGGGGTAATTAAATTTAGCCAAATGGAATTAAATTACATAGTATATACTTTTTAATTAAAGTTTATTTATGTAATTATAATCCTAGTGGGCTTGGGTATAATTAACCTAATTAGAACCCAATTAGACAAGGTGTCTATAAAAGGGCACACTTAAGGAATAAAAACCTAATTCAACTCTAATTAATTGCTGGAAATTTCAGCCACCAATAGCAGCCCCAAAACAGCCGAAAATCCCAGCATTAAACCTCCATTCCTTCGCGTCTTCGGCTAGCACCGGTTCCCGCTCAATAGTTGGTCGTGCACCGGACTTTGGAGATCGCAGTTTCAAGAAACGATTCTGCAGCAGTCTCTAGAGGAGACGAATCCGGTGAGTTAATCTCTCTTGATTCTTATTTGATTTTATTCTAATCAATGGTAATTGGACACGATAGGTGGATTCTAGGAAATTTTAAACGGTGTATTTTCCGCTGCGCCACGTTATTTTTCCAATGACGAATCCCAACATGGGGGAACTGGCTAACGAAAAACCAACATCAGATAGAAGCATGGTGATCCAAGAGAGCTTAGAAGTAGTAGTAGCCAAGGCACGATATTCGGCCTCCATGGAAGAGCGAGATACTGTGTGCTATTTCTAAGATACCCATGAAATCAAGTTTGCACCAAGAAAAATAGCAAAATCGGTGGTGGATCGACGATCATTCGAGTCACCACCCCAATCAGAATCGGAGAACCCATGAAGCTGAGATATGGAACTTTGACAGAATATCAAACCATGCGTAGCTGTAGGTTGAAGATAGCGCAAGATGCGCTTGACTGCTTGCCAGTGGACATCAGTGGGGGCATGCATATACTGGGCAACCTTATGAACTGCAAAGACAATGTCTGGTCTTGTGACAGTCAAGTACATAGCCCTTAGCAACCAACCTCGCCTTATATCTGTCAACTGAGCCATCAGTTTTCCGCTTAGTTCTGAAAACCCATTTGCACCCTTTCACATTAGCATTTGGAGGCGCAGCCATTAATTCCCTTGTACCATTCCCAATTAATGCATTATATTCATCTGCCATAGCGGTCCTCCAGTGTTCATGTTTAGCAGCTTCAGAATAACTGTGTGGATCCTCCTCCTGAGTTTGGGTGTGCAAAGCTCTTGGTCGTGAGTTCCCGGTTTGGGAATGTGTGACCATGCGAGTAGACGGAGGCACACGTGGTGGCAGAATAGGGGGTACTACTGCTGTAGAAAAATTAGTGAGGTCCACAACAAGAGGAATGCCATTGGGGGAAGAGACGTTAGAGGCGGTGGAAGGGCTGGGTGCGGTTGGGTGGTGGCGGTTCGGTTCAGTGGAGGACAGGTTGGGGGAGGTAGGGTCAGGCATGGGTGACTGGTTGGAAGGAGGCAGGTAGGTATGGTCAGTGGGTGGCGGGTCATTTGGGTGTGGATTGGTGACGGGTGGGTCGTTTTTGGTGCGAGTAGGTTGAGGGTGGTTCGGTTGGGTAGTGGGTTGGGGACGTGTGGGCTGGCTGGAAGTGGCGTTGGGTTGGTGGGTAACTTATAGTGGATGGGACAGCACTGAGACATCTGAGAGAGGAGGTAAGAGGAGGATTGGATTGGTTGTAGGGGTGGTTGCCAAGGAATCACGGTGCCGAGTCATCTCTGAATATGGGAAAACCTGTTCATAAAAAATAACATGGCGTGAGATAAAAATTTTACCAAAGGAAATATCCAAACAATGATAACCTTTGTGTAAATGGCTATAACCAACAAAGACACAAGGACGAGAGAGAAAATCAAGTTTAGAAGCAAAATACGGACGAAGCCATGGATAACATAGACAACCAAATGCACGAAGAAAAGAATAATGAGGCGGACACTGTAATAATTTCTCAAATGAAGACTGGAAATTGAGCGATTTTGTAGGCATGCGATTAATTAAATACACAGCAGTGTCAAAAGCAAAGGTCCAGAGAGATTTGTCCAATTTGGCATGAGCTAAGAGAGCAAGACCCGTTTCTACAATGTGGCGATGTTTTCTCTCCGTACACCCATTCTACTCAGGTGTGTGTGGACAGGACACATGATGCTGTATACCATGCTGAGACAAATATGAAGAGATGGACTGAAATTCCCCACCCTAATCTGATTGAAAAATTTTAATAGGACACTCAAATTGTTTTTCCACTAAAGACCGAAATTTAATAAATGCAGAAAGAGCTTCGGGCTTGTATATCAGAAAATAAATCCAACAAAATTCACTGTAGTGATCATAGAATAACATATAGTACAAAAAATTATCAAAAGACTTCACAGGGGAAGGACCCCAAAGATCCGAACAAATAAGTTCCAAAGGCCGCTTGGCCTGAAAACTAGACTCAACAAAAGGAAGTTTATGACTCTTGCTAATAGAACAGCTAGACCAACAAAATGACTCTAAGTTACTCGAAACTGGAAGAGCATGTTGATGAAGAACACGGTGGACAATGGGCAATGCGGCATGTCCAAGGCGGGCATACCAGGTGGAGGGAGATGTGAGATGAATCCAAGGAGATGAGGCTGAAATCTCTGGAACAGTGTATAGGCCACCTCTATTCAATCCTTGATAGATTATTTTCCTGGATTTCAGGTCCTTCACAACAAAACAATTGTTAAAGAATTCCACAGAAACATCATTATGATTAGTAAGAGCTGAAACAGATATAAGATTAGAATTAGATTGTGGAATATGCAAAATATTAGAGAGTTGTAAAGGCCTATCAGAAGTATGAAAAAGAGATTGACCAGTATGAGAAATTTAAAGTTTAGAGCCATTACCTAAAAGAACTTCCTCCGGTCCGGTATAATCTGAGTGAAGTGCCAGGTTCCCCATATCGGATGTGAGATGATGAGTAGCACCCGTGTCCATGATCCAAGGTTGAGAGGCGGATGAATAAGGTGCTAGGGTGGTATGGTTGGTTTGGGCATTTCGATTTTGTGGAGTATTTAATCTAGGTGAAGGACATTGGTGTGCATAATGGCCATTCCCCTTGCAATTATGGCACACCACTGTTGTAACATCAAACCCAACTGAAGCTGAAAAATTACCATGTGAAAAAGAGTTCCCATTTTGATAGCCACTGATGCGATTATTCTGACAGAAACCATGTTGTTGCTGCTGTCTCCCACGACCACAGCCTCCACGGCCCATTCCGCGCCTGTGAGTTGACGACGTGTTTTCGACGGGACGCGGAACTCCCTTTCGGAAGGGGCGCTTCGATTTCGGGCGGGCCCCTCCCTCGCGTGGGGTTTTTATAAATGGAAAACGGGCTTTGGAAAAATAAATGAAATTAATGCATAAAAGAACCGAAACCTAAGTCTCGATGAATATCGTAGAGTCGCCACCCGGCTCAGCTCAACCGGAAAAGTTATAGTGCAGCTGAACCGGACGAACAGCTGCTACACTATCCAGAGATTCGGGTCCGGACAAGTCCCTTATTTCGTGTCTAATTAAAATAAATATTGCCAATGTTCTCAAATGATATTTCAAAATCTAAAGTCAATTTTATTGAATATAAAAGGCATACAGCGCGCATACAAATATATAATACAAAAATAAAGAAAAATAAATATTAATTGGCTTACAACCAAATCGAATGGAAAAATAAAAACACTCGCCTCACTGATACAATCGCCTAGAATACATGAGAATCTAAAAATAATTACAATCGCCAAGATACGCGATTAATTCTATAAAAATACAAGTAAAATGAAAATAAAGATAAAATAAAAGCTGCAAAACAAAAGTTAGTACAATTTATACGGCGCGCCACAAGTTGGACTCAAATAGACATAATTGGGAAATCAAGAATTGGGGGCATGCATATAGGGGATAACCAGGTTTGGCTCGGCTAGCCGGCCCGGTTAGACCTGGAAAACGCTTTGAAATGTACCTGTATTTTTGGTTTTGTGGGAAAAACATTTTGAAAACAGTTTTACCGGTTTACATGCATTTTTATTTTTAAGGTGGGTCGGTTTTCGAGAGAATCGGGTCTCCGTCGTTGAATTGTTCTAAATGCAATTTTACTGAAAATTGAATCTATGGTCGTGATGCATACAACAAAATTCATTTTGATGATTTTCGGGTTTTTTTGAATTTTTAAGGATTTTTGGAAGTTTTTGGGGATAAAAGCTGAAATTCTGATTCTGGAACGAGAGTTATAGTCGTGCGATTGTAAACGGCTCAGAATCAAGATTTCGCCAAAATTTTATTTTGAATCGAAATTGCAGAAAATAACCTGGAAATTAAGAACACTCGTACGGCTGTTCAACAAAACTAAGAACAGTACCTGGAAATTAAGAACACTCGTACGACTGTATGTTCAACAAAACTAAGAACAGTCGTGCGACTGTTCTTAATTTCCAAAAGCAAAAGCATGAAAATGCAGCAGAAAATGCACAAAACTCACTTCAAACACCCAAAAAGTGAGAAAAAGTGTAAGGAGAAGAAGTGTCTACCTTTTTAGAAGCTAATCCAAGTCGTTTTGACCCCTGGCGTCGCTTCAATCCTAACAAATTTGCACTTTTTCCTTTGAAATTGAAGTTAAGGGCTTTATGTCCAAAAATCTAAATTGCAAGGGATTCTGATGATTTAAGTCTGGATTTTTGATTTGATTGTGAGGTTAATTGATTAACCTAAGGATTTCTATCAAGTTTTAGCTTTAATCCTAACAAATTCGAAAGAAATAGAAGAGAAAAAGAGGATCCTTGAGCAAGCTTTTCTTTCCCCTTTTTCTTGTCTCTTTCCTTCTCTTCTCTCTCTAATTTTCCACCAGAAATCCAATTGATGCTTCTCTCCTCCCTTTCCTCTCTTTTATCTCTGCTTTTTCGGCTTACTTGCTGTAACAACGGAGCAATTAATGCTCCTTCTCTCTCCTCCATTTTCTGCTGCAGAGGTATGGGCCCCTGCTTTTTTTCCGACATTACAGTAGTACGATTGTAAGGACAGTCGTACGACCATATACCTCTTTTTTTTTTTTAAGTATGGAAAATTCCGACGCTTACAGTGCCCCCGACCGGTGCCATAAAACCCAGAATTCTATCCGGAAAAGCCACCTGCAGTGTTACCTTGCTGCCTCATCGTCACGTGTGCGGATGGGACTGAATTTTCCCTATTAACTCTACAATTTAACTTTCTTTCTTCTGTCAACAGCATTCCATACAAATAATCGAATAAAACCGGCTCCATATTAATTTCTACAGCTCTCACAAATGCATCATAATTGTCATTTAATCCCTCAATAATAGATTCAACTAAACCTTCTTCACTAATATTACTACCCAAAGCCAACAACGAATCAAAAATACTTTTAGCACGCTGTAAATACACAACAATTTCATCATTCCCTTGTCTTAAGTTATGTAAACGACTACGTAATTCACGTATTTGAGACCTAGACCTCGAGGCATAAGAAATATTCAGTTTTTCCCAAGCTGCCCTAGCCGTAGTTACACCAACCAATTGAGGCAAAATTGATTTGGAAATAGAATTAAGAATCCAACAAAGTACCTGTTGATCTTTGCGATGCCATAACGTATAGGCTGGATTCTTGGTGCTATTGTCAAGAAATTCGATTGGAGAAGGATCGCTCCCATCAAGATGTCCGTCAAGGCCGCTTCCTTTTAATCATGGGAAGGATTTGTGTCTTCCATAACAAGAAATTGGAGCTGGTTAACTTAGTGGGCAGCTGTGTTGCTAATGATGGAAGAGGAGCGGCTGCAAGGGAGAGTGACGTATCTCCAACAGCAACAATTGAATCAATGGGAGCGCTTATGGTTGCCATGAGTACCGATCGATTTTCTTGGAAGAGAAGAAGAAGGACGGCTGTTGGAGAAGATGAAGAAGGGCGGGTGGAACAAAGAAGGAGGGGCGGCTAGGTCTAGAGAGTTTCGGCTATGAGGCCTTGTAGCTCTGATACCATAAAAGATTGATGTGAAATCCTACATTAGATTGATTTACATTGGGTATTTATACCCTAGTACATGTGAGGAATTTACAAGAGTGTCCTTTGTATAATAATATAAAATTCTAATACATATATATTCCTATCACGAATAACATAAGTGATGCTGACTGGTGTGCTCTATGTGAGCATTTTAAGGGTGAAAGGTTCAAGGTAACAAATTATTAATAAAATATTACCATTTAAGTGTGTATATGGCACTCCTAAATATGTTTTATATAGGTTCGAAGTATGGCAAATATCGAAAATAGGAAGAACATGAAAGGTTCACATACCTCGGGTTCAAAATCATATTGTCAACGAATATACGAATTGGTATGTATATTTAACTAGTTTTTCCATAATAAATTTCTTTGAGTATAAATTTAAAATTAGTCATATATTAGACTTTTCATCATATTATATGATTTAAGTAGCTATTTTTACAATTTCGTCTAATTAGTATTTTAAATAATTGGAATGACCAAATGATTGAATGAAAACTAACCTGTTGATTAGAGGTTTCTTGTTTCTTTTAATTTGACTTTTTATTTATTACTTAGGTTTTAATTCGTAATCAATTAGTTAAATGAAAATGCACAACCAAATAGATTATAAATTATCATTTTACTTAATATGTATTACTTTTTTTTGTTAAAATTAATATTGACTTCACCAAACAAACTTAGGAAAACGTCGAACAAAAAACGATAAAAATATTGAACAGAACATTGAAGAGGAAAATAAAGATGAACCCGTGGAGATGAAGCTTTATTTTGACATGCACCATAAAAGAGATGGCACGTGGACTCATCGTGAAGCTCAAGAAAACTATGTAAGTAATTTATGTAAACATCTACATTCAGTAATAATATGCTTGTATGCAATATAAATTTGTATAACATGTTGAAATTTAATATTTGTTGAAGCAAATGAAGTTATTTTTACACAAGCAGTGGAGGACGGTATTGAAATAACTGGATGACAAATTCTTGAAATTTAATATTGTATTATATATTTTGTGTTGAAATAAAGGCATGAATCTATTTATTCATATCTTATGCTATTTATAAATAGTGTATCCAATGATTATAACCATACTAAAGTAAACCAATGTAGGTAATTGGATTATGAGACCTTTTAGTAGAGTTAAAGTTATAGTCATAAAGATATCCATGGTTTTTTCTAATCATGGGAATGAATAGGACTAAAGATTATCATATCCTTGACTGGATGGCGGCGTCTCACCGACAATTGGACATGGAATGTCAATAAATGATATAGGTACATGTTAGGTTGCATGGTAATGTATCGATCCGTCGTGAGAATACCACATGGTTTGATCGTCATAGGTGTTTCTCAAGTAGGTCTTGCTATTATTTTTAGACCCAATATTTGCTCCAACATAACATGAGATTTCATACACTTTGATATACGCCTAACGGACCCGTAACAAGGTACCAAGTATGGGTATGTTGGGTGGGCCAGTGAACATATTGATGTTGATAGTGAAGCTGACGGAATTGTCACTCAACGTCCCCTGATATGATATCATTGGCCACTTGATGAGTGGACTGACAAATGTATGACCATACCGAAATAAGTTGGGATACTTATTCGTTAGGTTCAATCCACTCGGTATCAAGAAATAAATAAGCATATAAGAGTATAACATGGCCATGCCTTTTGTTTATCGATCAATGTCAGTTGGCGAGGGATATATAAGATCACTATGTTGGTGTGCCCTAGTTCTTAGGGCATTAGATTCTTATATTTTGTATTATACATTAAGACTCATTGTATGAATATATTATTTGTGTCAAATTAATAAAGACAACTAATATATTTCATTTATATCTTGTGCTATAATATGAGTAGAGTATCCATTGATTGATAATCATAAAACCTATCCCAGGTTTGTTCTAATCGTGGAAACGATAGAACCACAGACTTGTATATTCGATGACTATATGGTAGTTCTTAACTAGCCATAGTACTTGTACAGTCAGTCATGAATATAGGTATGTGTCGTTGACATGGGACTGGATCGATCCACATAAGAAAGCCACATGGTTGTCACGTCATAGGTCTTTCTGTTGGAATTTTTCATCGGAAATGACCGATAAATGCGGAAGAACGCTGTGATTTCCTCAAATCCGTGCCCAAGAGCAATTGACGTGAAAATTGTAAAACTTAAAATCAAATAAAAAAGAATAGATTTCTCACCAGAGATATCTCTTCTAGAGATGGCTGCAGAAACCAAAATTTATTCCCTCCGCGTTCATGTACACAAACGGCTATCGAACATGACCCATGCTAGCGATGAGATCGAACGAGAGTGAGAGAGAAGGGGCTGTAATTTTAGGCTATACCACTTGGGTATCTTGGCCGAATGGTCTCCTAGGTTTTTAACCTAGGGGGCTGAAATTCCCATAGGGAATTTTAGGCCCAAACCGATTTTTATTTCATGTGGGCTTTTACCTCTTTAAGCCCATGTCTAATTTTAATTCTTATGGTCCAATTTAATTTCAAATTCAATTTCTATTTAACCTGTATGTCATCATACTAAACAACATACAGTTAAATTGAAATTAATTTGACCAATTAATTTAACCAAGGAATTAAATTTGACACTTCATGAAATTAAATACATGTAAACATATACATAAATATTTCCACCTAGGAAATAATCTCATAAATTAATTAATTAAATTAATTATGTGAAGGCCGATACAAATATGGTCGGGTGTCGAATCCGCCAAAAAAATAATTAAAGAATTTTCTCGTCTATTCCTAACAATAAATGATTGTAGCTGGATAAGTCGAGGTTGAACCCTAGGGATTTAATACTCAATTTAACAATTGCTTCTTAACCAAAAGTAAATTAAAACAGAAAATTAAAAACAGGGGGGGGGGGTTTTGTTGATGATTGTTGAAACAAAGAAACTAAGATTAAATAACTAAAACAGGAATTAAAGATTGCTTGAATTTTAATGGAGTGATAAGAATGATATAAAGATGTACTTCGCCCTAGGACATTCGTTAACTTGAATGTTAGTATTGATCATTGATGTTAAAGATAATCATTTAATTTCCCCTAGACCAGTTAAAACCTCTAGCTTAGCGCATCGAGATCAACCTTCCCAAAATCAGATTTACCTAGTACGACTCAAATAAACCTCTTCCCGAAAGACAACCCCTCCTTAGCGAGTTAGAGTTTAATCCAATGGGAGCTTTAAGTTCAAGGAAAGCCTAGCCTAAACCAATTAAATTCTTAGCGAAAATAATTTAAATTCAAGTTTTTAATCCCTTTAAACGTTCTCAAGTTAATAATTGAGATTGGAAACGAATCTAATTACTAACAACAATTTATTAAATTGCAATCTAAGAATCTGGCCAAGAAATCTAAATTACAATATAATAAAAGAGAAAATAATCTCTTGAAGCAAGATTAAAAACATAGGGGAATTAAACGAACAATAAAATAATCGATCTCACAATACTAATTCAAGCTTTGAATTCCTTAGGCAAAGTAGAAGAATTAGTTACACATAGCTAAAAGAAAATAATACATGAAGAGAAAAAAATAATGTTGAAGAAAAATAATAGAACTTGGAAGAAAGAAGGAGAGAAGCACGTTGGAGACTGCCCTCTTAAATCAGCCTATACTTGTGCTATTTATAGGCTCCCTAAAAACCTAAAAGAGAATCTTAGTAAAGAAATAATCCTACTAAAAATAAAACTCCTAAATAACTAATTAATTGTCTCCCACTATTTGTGCAATTTACAAGTTTGACCGCTTCAAAGTCAAAACAGGAAGCTTCTGAAAAGGAGGCTGGAAATTAACTCCTGAATAATTCTGCCAGCTCGCCGAAGGTTTAGCCTTGCCCAAGGCTAATCGCCAAAAACTGGACAGCACTCCACTATAGCCCGGAATCAGCTCCCATTAATCCAAATTAGCCCAAAAGTTACCTCCTGCACAAATAAAACCAAACCACAGCAGTATCCATCCAAATATACCCACAAAATCACAAATAAAGTCTATATAAATCACCCAAAATCAAGAGAATTTATGATTTCATCACATCCCCACACCCATTACATGCTTGTCCCCAAGTATGGACTGAAATAATTCTAAACAGAATCCTTTTTAAAGACAAAATCACCCAAAAACAAATTTCTAGTCAAGAGCAACAAGAGGAAGAAAAATATTTTCAAGGAATCTATTCAAAGACACAAAGTTGCTAATCATCCTTTTAACCTACATCCACAAACACATTGCTTCAATTCTTTTCTAATTCTCGATGTCAAGTCGCAATTTTTAATTCATGCATATTTTATAGCTCTCTATTTATTCCATCCCATAAACAAGGGTCTCCATTAAAGTCAGCCCATGGACCTATCAAACAAATGTATTTCCTGGTTAAAAAGAAAGGGGAAAAGACTGCTAATTATTCAGGACAAAGATTAGACATTTTTTTTTTTGTTTTGTTTTGTTTTGTTTTTTTTTTTTAGGGAAAGCTTACTTCGGGTTGTAGATGTCCTTTTGACGCGAGGGTACCCGGTTCTGACCCGCATACACCCGGTTACTCAGACAGCACGGACCCTTGCGGCTACTAGCCCGGTTCATGGTGCTTTGGCCAGCGGAACCTTTATTCGAAATTGACACAGGGGCCAAGAAAGAGCAGTAAAATAGATAATTTCCCTCTCTTTTAACCAAGAAAACAAATGTGATTCAGTTCCTAGGAAAGACTTAACAGAATCTTTATTACACAGGATGGCAGAATTCTTTTAGCTCCACACAAGACTTACTGTTTCGATAATTAGATTTAGACTTGACAGAAAGAATTTAGTAAAGTTTCAACTTTGTGTGAGAGAGCAAGCAAAATTTTGATTTTTGCTACAAAGTGCTTCTTCAAGAATCCCTTAATTTGATAATTTTCTAACTCAAGCAAACTCTATATTTTGGAAAAAATTTCTGGACAATTATCTTTCTCTAGGGTTCTAATTTAAAATTTCAGCACAGATGACAAGACTCAAGACAATTCAATTCAGCGGGGAATATTCAACAATTCAACAAAAATTTTGTCAAAGGGCATCCAAACAGAGCATGCACAAGACTCGACTATGAAAGACCATTAGTACCTACATAAAACCATCCCCACACCCACTCACAGCTTGTCCCAAAGCTACAGCAAACACAAGGAGGGAGAAGATAAGAAACTTACATGGGTCTTTGGCTTGCGATGTGGAGGCTGGGTTGGAGTTTGCTGGTGACGACGGGGCTGATGATGGCTGAGCAGCCACGGTTTGTTTGTTTCTAGCCATGAGGAAAAGAAATGGCGATTTTTCAAGGAATCACGATGGTGGCTGATGGTGACGGCGAAGGGAGGGGGGGTCGTGATGGAAGGCAACGATTTGAAGGTGGAACTGATGGACGGCGGCGAAGGGAGGAGGGGTGGCTAATGATGACGGCTGATGGGAGGGTTTTGAGAGGGATGTGATAGAATGGAATTGGGGATTAGGTTTAATGAAAAGGAAAATAAAATTAAAAAGGGTTGACTCATGAAGGCCCATTATCATATAACTCCCTGGGCCCTTGTTATTCTTTTCCTTATGCACACCAGAAATTAAAAACGTGGCCCATGCTTTTATTTCTTTATGTATTTTTTCATTAACTCCATTGATGGGCTCAATTGAAGCTTCATTCATCTGCAAAACATTTCAGAACGGAATCCAAAGGTAGAAGACACAGTTAAGTTAGTTAGGGAAATAAAACCAAAATAAAACTTAAGACAAAGAAAAACTACTTAGCCCTGGGCAAGGCTAATTCGGGTTGCCTCCCGAAAGCGCCTCTAGTTAGAGTCTATGGCCAGACATGAGTTCTGAGGTTGTTATGGTGCCTTGGGTGGTTCCTCTAGCTGCACCTCTTGCTCAATTTTAGGCTCGAATCCCTCATAAAATGGTTTGAGTCTATGACCATTAACTTTAAAAATTTTTCCAGTCCCTAAACTTTGAATCTCCACTGCTCCAGGATCAAAAATTTTCACCACCAAGAACGGACCAATCCATCTGGAATGCAATTTACCCGGAAATAGTTTCAACCGAGAGTGGAAGAGCAAAACTTTCCGGCCTATCTTGAAATGCTTCTGGTTCAACATTTTGTCATGAAATTTCTTTGTTCGATCCTTGTAGACCATAGAACTCTCATAAGCTTCGTTCCTCAGTTCTTCTAACTCGAGCAGCTCCAATTTTCTTTCCTCATCAGCTTCGTCATAAGAAGAGTTGTACTCCTTCAATACCATTACCAATTGTTGCTCTTCTTCCTGCGTTAATTTATTCGAAATTATCACCAGAAGAGTTCCATTTTCTCCAAGGAAGGCGTACTTTAGGTGTTGAGGTAGTTCCTTTAATTCCAATCTTGGTGCCTGCAAAATAGACAGGAGCAGCTTCGTATTAGAACCCGAAATTTTTATTTGAGCATCATTACTCACCTGAGTTATTGAAGTGGCTATTTCCCTTGAGATTTCGATTAAGTCCTCTTGCTGGAGTTCTTCCAATACTTCTTCATTGACGTCTTCACTCAAGAATACCTGCAACTTGTCATCACCGCTAACTCGAAAAAATTGTTGGGTTAATGGGTCAATAATATCAATACCACAAACAGTAGATATATCACTGGGATACTTCATGGCATCATAAACATTAAAGTGTACCATCTTTCCATCAAATTCCATGGACAAGACACCCTTATGGACATCTATTTTTGTTCTAGCAGTGGTAAGGAAAGGTCTTCCTAATAATATTTCAGATGATTCCGGTGAGTTATCGTCCTCCATGTCAAGAATATAAAAATCAGTAAGGAAAAATCAAATCATTCACTTGCACCAAAACATCCTCCAAAACTCCCTTAGGGTAAACTAGTGTTCGATTAGCTAATTGAATTACTATTCTTGTATCGCCTAGGGGACCAGCATTTAAAGTGTCATAGATTGATTTGGGCATGACATTTATTGAGGCTCCTAAGTCACACATGGCTCTTTTTATGCAAGTATTCCCTATTTTACAAGAAACAACAAACATTCCTCTATCATTGCACTTTTGAGGCAGATTTCTTTGTAGGACAGCAGATACATTAGCTCCTACGACTACTTTTTCATCACCCTTTAATTTAGATTTATTAACACACAATTCCTTCAAGAATTTAGCATACCTCGGAATTTGTTTAATAACATCAAGTAAAGGAATGTTTACCTCAACCCTACGGAAAATCTCAAGTATGTCTTTATCTTCCCTCTTCTTCTTTGAAGTTGCAAATCTCTCGGGAAAAGGTGGAGGAATCACAATGGGACGAGGCTGATTTTCATCCTTGTGCTGGGATGACGGTTTGTGCTCCTTCCCTTCCAGATTCTCGGCTTCTTTATTGACTTTGACCTCCAACTCTTTCTCAACCCTTTCCTTATCTTTTTCAATAGCTCCTGGAATTTCCTTCCCATTTCTAAGGGTAATTGCACTTGCATTTTCCCTAGGATTTTCAACTGTTTGGGAAGGTAACCTCCCTCTAGACTCCAGGGCACTCATTGATGTGGCTAGTTGACTCATTTGTTTCTCCAAATTCTGAATACTAGCCTTTGTTTCTTGCTGATGTTGTTGCATATTTGTAGCCAAGGAGTGCACAATATCTTCAAGAGACATTCCGGGTTTTTGGGTGGATGAAGATGGATGATTTCTGACTGGAAACAGATTGTGAGGTTGCTGTTGAGGACGATTTCCATAGCTAAAATTCAGGTGATCACGCCATCCTGGATTATAAGTTTGAGAGTACGGATCATATCTCCTCTGATTTTGTTGAGGAAAACCTGAGGCGGCATTTACGTGCTCGGAATCCATGGTAAGTGTTAGACAAGAATCAGTTGGGTGTCCTAATATTGCACAAATTCCACAAACCATGCCTTGGGCCCTGCCTCCAGTTACTAAAGAACGAACCAATGTAGTTAGTGAGTTGATTTTATCTTCCAAATTATGAGTGTTCACCTCATGTGCTCTTCTAGTGGTTTCGGTTGGATTTTCAAATTTTCTTGAATTCTCAGCCACATTCCAAATCAGCTCCCACGCAGCAGTTGGTGTTTTGTTGATTAAACACCCACCACTCGATGCATCTATGATTCTTCTCTCAATCGGCAACATTCCCCTATAAAAATGTTGTACAAGAGCTGACTCTGTCATTCCATGTTGGGGGCAGCTGTCTCTCAGATGCTGAAATCGCTCCATATAGTCATAGAGTGACTCAATTTCTTTTTGCTTAATACTACTGAGTTGACTCTGAAGCATGGCTGCTTTGGATGCCGGAAAGAACCTTTCCAAGAATAATTTTGCCATATCAACCCAAGTTGTAAACGACCCTGGAGGTAAGTAAAATAGCCAAGTCTTAGCTTTATCCGCTAATGAGAACGGGAAGGCTTTCAATTTGATTAGTTCCTCGCTAATCCTATGGGGTTTCATCCCTAAACATACTGCGTGAAATTCCTTTAAATGCATATAAGGATTCTCACTTTCCATCCCATGAAATTTTGGTAATAGATGTATCAGCCCTGATTTGAGTTCAAAGTTTGCTTCAGTGTCCGGATACGTAATACACAAGGGCTGTTGATCTATGTTGGGGGTCTGTAGTTCTCTGAGAGTTCGAGTAGCCATTGTCTCGGCTTCTATCTCTAATTCACTCGAAGGGTCTGCTGAAGTGTCAGCCTCAGCACTTGAACGCTTTTCTTCGGCCCTTTTCAACCTCGTCTCCTTTCTTAATCTTTTTGCTGTTTTTTCAATTTCAGCATTGTACTCTAATTCCTTGGAGACTTCAGACCTGGTCATAAAGCAAAAGAAAATTAAGTGAGATTAAATCCCCGGCAACGGCGCCAAAATTTGGTCGGGGTGTCGAATCCGCCAAAAATAATTAAAGAATTTTCTCGTCTATTCCTAACAATAAATGATTGTAGCCGGATAAGTCGAGATCAAACACTAGGGATTTAATACTCAATTTAACAATTGCTTCTTAACCAAAAGTAAATTAAAACAGAAAATTAAAAACAGGGGGCGTTTTGTTGATGATTGTTGAAACAAAGAAACTAAGATTAAATAACTAAAACAGGAATTAAAGATTGCTGGAATTTTAATGGAGTTAAAAGAATGATATAAAGATGTACTTCACCCTAGGACATTCGTTAACTTGAATGTTAGTATTGATCATTGATGTTAAAGATAATCATTTAATTTCCCCTAGACCAGTTAAAACCTCTAGCTTAGCGCATCGAGATCAACCTTCCCAAAATCAGATTTACCTAGTACGACTCAAATAAACCTCTTCCCGAAAGACAACCCCTCCTTAGCGGGTTAGAGTTTAATCCAATGGGAGCTTTAAGTTCAAGGAAAGCTTAGCCTAAACCAATTAAATTCTTAGCGAAAATAATTTAAATTCAAGTTTTTAATCCCTTTAAACGTTCTCAAGTTAATAATTGAGATTGGAAACGAATCTAATTACTAACAACAATTTATTAAATTGCAATCTAAGAATCTAGCCAAGAAATCTAAATTACAATATAATAAAAGAGAAAATAATCTCTTGAAGCAAGATTAAAAACATAGGGGAATTAAACGAACAATAAAATAATCGATCTCACAATACTAATTCAAGCTTTGAATTCCTTAGGCAAAGTAGAAGAACTAGTTACACATAGCTAAAATAAAATAATACATGAAGAGAAAAAAATAATGTTGAAGAAAAATAATAGAACTTGGAAGAAAGAAGGAGAGAAGCACGTTGGAGACTGCCCTCTTAAATCAGCCTATACTTGTGCTATTTATAGGCTCCCTAAAAACCTAAAAGAGAATCTTAGTAAAGAAATAGTCCTACTAAAAATAAAACTCGTAAATAACTAATTAATTGTCTCCCACTATTTGTGCAATTTACAAGTTTGACCACTTCAAAGTCAAAACAGGAAGCTTCTGAAAAGGAGGCTGGAAATTAACTCCTGAATAATTCTGCCAGCTCGCCGAAGGTTTAACCTTGCCCAAGGCTAATCGCCAAAAATTGGACAGCACTCCATTATAGCCCGGAATCAGCTCCCATTAATCCAAATTAGCCCAAAAGTTACCTCCTACACAAATAAAACCAAACCACAGCAGTATCCATCCAAATATACCCACAAAATCACAAATAAAGTCTATATAAATCACCCAAAATCAAGAGAATTTATGATTTCATCAAAATATTAATTTTATTAATTTGATCAATCCAATTAATCGTCATAATATATTAATATAATCATCTCTCTCATGTGTGTATACTCCAAGTATACAGGTGATCTCTTAAGTCCGTGTTTAGACGTTCAATGTGTACGATCCTATGGGCCCATCTTTATGTTGGCAGTGGGCCTATAGCCCATAGACTGTAGGAGGGCTCTAGAAAGCCACTACAGCCCCCAATTAAGATGGAGATGGCAGTCCAACTGAAATCATAGCCCTGTAGTTTAAACTTGTGTATCCCAGGTGTCCAACACAGAGGCATGGATTAATCACACTCTTTTGTGTACAGACATTTACTTGATCTCGAATGTACTGATGCTCAAAAACAAGTCCCAACTTGTTTAGGTGTGGCCACACTCTTATCAGTCACATTCATCAAGAGACCGGTGATATCTTCTCAGTGAGCTACTGAGTGTTGGATATGCCCTAGTCCCGAGGCATTGGTCCTTGTATTTGCATCATACATTAATTGGATTTATGTATTATACTTATTTGTGTTATTAATAAAGGCATTAATTCATTTATTATATTTATCTTGTGCAATATATTAAATGAAGTATCCAATGGACATATCCATATCCATGATGACCAGTGTCATGCACTTGGCAGTAAGACCATGGATAGTGTAAACGATATGACCATAAATAGATCCGTAGTCTGTTCCAGTCATGGGAATGAATGGAACAAGAGACTATCATTAACCTGGTTGTATGGCTGTGTCTTACCGGTCATTAGACATGGAATGTCAACCAAGTTAATGGGTACATGCATAAGGGGCATGGTACTGGATAGATCCACTAAACGAGAAATCCACATGGTATAGTATCACAAGTGATTCTCGTGTAGTACTTGTATGAATCCTTTGACCAGACCATATGATGGTGTTACATGTGAGGTCGCATACTTAGGGGTACGCCTAAAGGGCCTGTAATAGGGTGCCATGTATGGGTACTTTCGGGTATGTCACTTAGCATGGTAATGCTATGGATATGCAAAAGGGATTTGTCACTCAGTATTCCACTGGGAAGACATCACCGGCCTCTTGATGAATGTGACTGATAAGAGTGTGGCCACACCCAAACAAGTGGGAGCTTGTTTGTGAGCTTCAGTGCATTCGGGATCAAGATAATCTCTGGTTCCATTCATTCCTATGACTAGAACAGACTACGGATCTCTTTATGGTCATATCATTTTCCCTATCCATGGTCTTACTGCCAAGTGCATGACAATTGTCAACATTGATATGGATATGTCCATTGGATACTCCATTTAAAATATAGCACAAGATGTATAATAAATAGATTAATGCCTTTATTTAATGACACAAAATATGTATAATACATAAATCCAATAAATGTACAATACAAATACAAAGTCCAATTCCTCGGGACTAGGGTATATCCAATAATCTCCCACTAGCACTAGTTCTAACTAGGCATGGGCCTAATCCCTATAGATCTAGTATGACCCTCGTGCTTGGGCTGAGCCAGCACCTTGATCAAAGGATCTGTGACATTATCCTCGGTGTCCACTCTATGCAATGAAATGTCATCCTTCTCTGTGATTTCTCGTATGAGGTGAAACTTCCTGAGCATGTGCTTTGTGTTATATGACTGGGGCTTCTTAGCTTGTGCCATAGCCCCATTGTTGTCACAGAAGATATCAACTGAGTCCTGGATAGTAGGCACTACTCCCAACTCAGTGGTAAACACACTCATCCACACAGCTTCCTTAGTTGCATCACACGTTGCAATGTACTCAGCTTCTATTGTAGAGTCCGCGATGGTTAGCTGCTTTGAGCTCCTCTAGCTTACAGCACCACCATTTAGCAAAAACGCGTACCTAGAATGCGAGTGGTACTCATCTTGGTCGGTCTGGAAGCTTGCATCAGTATACCCAGTAACTGATAGCTCTTCCTGACCTCCATACACTAAGAAGCTATCCTTAGTCAAGTTAAGGTACTTGAGGATTGCTTTGACAGCCTTTCAGTGATCCTCCTCGGGATCTTGCTGGTACCAGCTCGTCATACTTAGTGCAAATGTGACATTAGGTCTCGTATATAGTATAGAGTGTATGATTGATCCTATAGCCGAGGCGTGTGGGACCAACTTCATGTTCTCCCTGTCCTTCCCTGTCGTAGGACAGTTCTTCTTACTAAGTTTCAGCCCATGGCTCATCGGTAAGAAAACTTTCTTGGCCCGATCCATGCTGAATCTTTTTAGAACTTTGTCTAGGTACGTGGCCTGACTTAGGCCCGGAAGCCGATTGGATCTATCCCTGTAGATCCGGATCCCTAGGATCATCTCAGCTTCGCCTAAGTCTTTCATTGCAAAGCACTTACACAACCACTGCTTTGTTGGTATTCGTCATCGAAAAAATAACATGGCGCAGCAAAAAATTCACCATTTAAAATTTCCTAGAATCCACCTATCGTGTCCAATTACCATTGATTAGAATAAAAACAATTTGAATCAAGAGAGATTAACTCATTGGATTTATCTCTTCCAGAGACTGCTGCTGAATCGTTTCTTGATACTGCGATCTCCAAAGTCCGGTGCACGACCAACTATTAAGCGGGAATCAATACTAGCCGAAGACGCGAAGGAATAGAGGATTAATGCTGGGATTTTCAGCTGATTTGGGGCTGCTCTTGGTGGTTGAAATTTCCAACAATTAATTATGGTTGAATTAGGGTTTTATTGCTTAAGTGTTCTCTTATATAAAGAACCTTGTCTAATTGGGTTTTAATTAGGTTAATTAAACCCAAGCCCACTAGGATTATAATTACATAGATAAAATTTAATTAAAAAGTATATACTATGTAATTTAATTCCATTTGGCTAAATTTAATTACCCATAAATAAAATTAAATCACACTTAAGTAAATACAATGCATGTATTTAATTTTCCTACTTAGGAAAATTATTTAATTAATTGTTTACTTTATGTAATTCAATTAATTGATAAATTAATTAATTACATTATGTAATCTTATTAATTAAATTAAATTCAACCTAATGTTAATTAATTACCTTGATACCGAATGTCAACTAATTAATTAACGCATTCATTGCAATGTATATTACATGTACAATTTCTATAAGTTCCGGCTCAGTTGATCTATGTGTATGATCCTATGGGTCTGTCTTTATATTGGCAGTAGGCCCAAGGCCCACAGACTGTAAGTGGGTGCTAGCAAACCATTACAGGCCCTAATTAAGACAGAGATGCAGCAGTCCTTAGAAGACACTCACCCGGTAGTAATCTCATAGTGTCCTTTGCCTAACGATATCGGTATGAATAAACAAGAGGTATGGTGTCTGTCATCCTCTTCTGTTGTTTATTATATTTCTTGATCTTAAGTTGACTGATTAATCAAATAAACTCCGACTTACTTGGGTATGGCCATACACTTATCAGTCCCAGTCATCAAGTGGTCAATGATATTATATCGGTGTTACCCAAGTGGCAATTCTATCACTTCATCATCAATATCAACATGTTCAATGGTCCACCTAATCATACCCGTATTTAGCATCATTTAACAGACCTGTTAGGCATATGTCAAGGTGAACTGGATTCCATATTGATATTACAATGAAATCTGGTCTGAGGACAAAAGAGAGCTACTCAAGAAAGACCTATGACGCGACAACCATGAGGCTTTCTTGTGCGGATTGATCCAGTCCCATGTCAATGACATGTACCTATATTCATGACTGACTATACAAGTACTATGGCTAGTTAAGAGCTGCCATACAGTCATGGAATATACAAGTCTGTGGTTCTATTCGTTCCCATGATTAGAACAGACCTGGGATAGGTTTTATGATTATCAATCAATGGATGCTCTACTAATATTATAGCACAAGATATAAATAAAATAGATTAATTACCTTTATTAATGTGACACAAATAATGTATTCATATAATAAGTCTTAATGTATAATACAAAATACAAGAATCCAATGCCCTAAGAACTAAGGCACACCAACAATCTCCCACTTGCACTAGTTCTAAGTGGGCATTGCCCTAATCCTATAGATCTGGTATGACCGTCGTGCTGTGTCTGCTATAGTGCTTTGGTCAATGGATCAGTGATATTATTCTTGGTGTTAACCCTCTGTAATGATATGTCACCTCTGTTCACGATCTCCAAATGAGGTGAAACTTTTCTGAGCACATGTTTGGATCTCTTGTGTGACCGGGGCTCCTTAGCTTGTGTGATGGCCCCTTTGTTGTCACAAAAACATCAACTTGGTCTAGGATAGTGGGGACTACTCCAAACTCAGTTATGAATTTCCTGATCCAAACGGCTTCTTTTGCAGCTTCCAGCTATGTACTTAGCTTCCGTTGTAGAGTCAGCAATGGTGGTCTGCTTTGAGGACCTTCAACTAATGGCACCGCTATTCAGGAGAAAAACATAACCAGACTGTGACTGGTTCTCATCCTCATCGGTCTCAAAGTTTGCATTAGTGTAACCTGACACTACTAGCTCATCTTGACCTCCATACACTAAGAAAGCATCCTTAGTCCGATGAAGGTACTTCAGGATTGCCTTGATAGCCTTCCAGTGTTCCTCCCCGGGGTCCGACTGCTACCGGCTAGTCATACTTAGTGCAAACGTGACATCAGCCTAGTACATAACATGGAGTACATGATAGATCCAATAGCAGATGCATAAGGGATCTTTTCCATGTTCTCCCGGTCCTTCTTTGTTTTAGGACCATCTTTCTTACTCAGCTTCAACCCATGGCAGATAGGTAAGAATCCTTTCTTTGCCTTGTCCATGCTGAATCTTTTTAGAACCTTGTCAATGTACGTCGCCTGACTTAGTCCTTGAAGCTGATTGGATCTATCTTTGTAGATCCTGATCCCTAAGATCGTCTCAGCTTCGCCTAAGTCCTTCATTGCGAAGCACCTACTCAACTACTACTTAACCCCTTACAGTGTTGGTATGTCGCCTCCAATGATAAGGATGTCATCAATATATAGCACTAGTAAGGTGGAAACGCTCCCACTAACCATTTTATACACACAAGGCTCATCAGAATTCTTTATGAAGCCATATTCTGTAATGGCCTCAATGAATCTCTAATTCCATGACCTCGATGCTTGCTTCAATCTATAAATGGATCTTTGAAGCTTGCATACCTGGTTTGGATACTGTGGATCAATAAAGCCCTCATGTTGTGCCATGTACACATCCTCGAGTAGCTTTCCATTAAGGAAAGCGGTCTTAACATCCATCTGCCATATTTCACAATCGTACCATGCAGCTATGGCTAGTAGTATCCTAATGGATTTGAGCATAGCAACTAGTGAAAAGGTTTCATCATAGTCAATTCCTTGAACTTGCTTGAATCCTTTTGCCACCAATCGACCCTTGAAGGTGTTGTCAGCCTTTAACTTGAAACACCACTTGCAACCTATCACCTTGGCACCCGGAGGTGGATCCACCAAGTTCCGTACTTGGTTATCATGCATAGATTGCATCTCAGCCTCCATGGCTTTGCGCCATCGATCTGAGTGTGGGCTTTCAACAGCCTCCTGATAGGTCTTGGGCTCCTCTTGGTCAATGACCATAAGGTCCCCCTCATCAGTCATGAGAAAGCCGTACCTCTCTGGATGATGACGTGTCCTACCAGACCGTCTAAGGTCCTGTACAACTGGTTCTGGTTTTTCAATTTCTTGAGTAGTTAGATTGATTCCCAAAGCATCCTCACCAGTAGCTGCAGGAGTTTGTGAGTCCTGAACTTTTGAAAGTTCAACATTACTCCCACTGTCTCGCTTGGAAAGGAATTCCTTCTCCAAGAAGACTGCATTTCTGGCTATGAAAACTTTGTTTTCCGTCGGATCATAGAAGTAATACCCTTAGTTTCCTTAGGGTAAGCCACAAACTGGCACTTGACAGATTTGGACTTGAGTTTGCCACTTGTCAATTTCTTAACATGTGAATTACAGCCCCAAATCATCAAGAAGGAAACATTGGGCTTTTGGCCCTTCCATAGTGCATAGGGTGTTCCCGCAACTGCCTTGCTTGGTGTATTATTAAAAATGTAAGCAGCTGTCTCTAAAGCATATCCCCAAAAGGAGACTGGAAGTGTAGCTTGACTCATCATCGAGCGAACCATGTCTAGCAAGGTCCTATTCCTCCTTTTTGACACTCCATTCCACTAGGGTGTACCAGAAGGAGTGAGTTGGGATACAATCCCACACTCTCTAAAAAACGAGTCAAACTCTTAGCTCAAATATTCATCCCTTCGGTTAGACCGAAGTGCTTTTATTTTCTTGCCAAGTTGGTTTTCTACTTCATTCTTAAAGTCCTTAAACCTTTAGAGAGTCTCAGACTTATGCTTCATCAGATAACCGTATGTGCTGAAGTCATCCATGAAGGTGACAAAGTACAAAAAACCAAATATAGCACTAGTGCTCATTGGGCCACATAAATTGGAACGTATTAGCTCCAATAGCTCTAAGGCCCTTTCAGCAGTCTTGCTAAAAGGCGCCTTTCTCATGTTGGCTCTCAAACAAGATTCGCATGTGTCATAAGATTGGATGTCAAATGACCCTAGCACTCCACTAGAGTGAAGCCTAGCTATGCGCTTCTCATTTATATGGCCAAGTCGATAATGCCAGATGTAAGTAGGATTAATTTCATTTTGTTTAATCCTTTTAGTATTTATGTTATAGATTGAACTTTTATGTTTTAGATCAAGGATATATAAGCCACTTTCAAGAAATGCTATTCCATAAATAATATTGCCATATTGCATAGAAATTCTACCATGTCCAACATTAAATACGAAACCAGAAATATCCAACAAAGAAACGGAAATAATATTCTTGTGCATCGTAGGTACAAAATAACAGTTTCTTTGTTCCAAAACAATTCCACTAGACATCTCCAAGAAATAATCTCTGATCTCTATGGCCTAAACCCGAGAACCATTTCCGAATCGATGATCTACTTCTCCAGATCCTAATAATCTCCTATTTCTTAGACCCTGCACATTTGAACAAATGTGAGATCCATATCCAGTGTCCAAGATCTAAGAAATCTCAACAACATAAATACCTGAAGCAGCAGTTTTGCCCTTTAGTTGCTCCCTTGGCTTTGGACATGAGCTCTTCCAATGCCCCTTCTCATGACACTCATGGCAGACATCGTCAGGAGAAGCAACCCTTGCTTTAGGTTGGGCCACCACCTTTTTCCCCTTAGCCTTGGCCTTTTGGGCCTTAGCCTTGGCCTCAGATTTGGCCTTTCCCTTAGCAATGGACGTATTGCCTTTGTTCACAAGCAATACTTCAGGAGTCTTCTTAAGAGACTGCTCAGTAAGCTTGAGCATGCCATGCAGCTCAACAACCGATTTATCCAACCCTTGCATATGGTAATTCATGATAAACTGGTTGTAAGACTCAGGAAGTGACCTGAGAATAATGTCTGCTGCCAAGTCCTACGGAACTGGCAAGCCGAGGCTGGCAAGTATATCAATATACCCCTTCAACTTTAGCACATGAGTGCTAACAGAAGTCCCAGCTGCCATCACAGTCGTGCAAAGTGCTTTAGTTGTCAAGTAACGTTCCTAACGAGCTTGATCTTGGAACATCTTTTTAAGCTGATCCATCATCTCATAAGTATGCTTGTCCATAAACTACTTCTGAAGAATAGAAGCCATGGTACCCAACATGAGGCACGAGACATCTCGGTCATCCCTCACGTGCTAGTCATACTGCTCCACCATCGCCGTGGTGATGCCTCGACCTGCGAGAGGACCAGCTGGTAAAGGAGCATTCAGTACATACTCCTTAGACTCTTGTCTAAGAACTATTTGTAAGTTCGTAGCCCAGTCCAGGAAGTTAGTGCCCGAAAGCTTTTCTTTCTCCAAGAGTGACCTAAGTGAGAGTGAGTTGTTGTTTGTTGCAGCCATTTAAATTACTCAAGTGAAATAGGATTATCTATATGGAAGAAATCATTGCTTGAGTTAGAAATAAAGAACTTTTAAGCCAATTCAAATTAATAATCTGATTTTAATTTGTTTGATGGTGATGTTAATAGGCTGACTTGACCAAGATCTATAACTTATCAATGACTGGCTGAACTAGGGCTCACTAACCAACCATTGATTCGTTTGGTCGGACAACCTATCCAATCCTTCCATGAAGGACTCTTAGTTTGATGGGCTTATTGACACTTTACCCATCTGTGCTAGGGCCTGCTCTGAGCTAATGCTACCCATGTTGAGTTAAACCACCATTCACATGTTAACCATACCAAGTGACCTAACCCTCGACGGCCCACCGAATACTACAATGCACCCAGCTAGGGCATGGCGCACATTGCAGCATCAATGGAGGAAGAGGTGTGAATGTGGAAGCACTTTTAAACTACTCAATATTTTAATTTCCGGATTATAATTAAGTGATATGGCTTAGATTGCATAAACGCAGGTAATGATTTGGTGATCCATACATCCATATTATATGACAAATGCAATAGCATACTTAATTTAAAATAAATGAGATCTTATGGGCCTTTAATTACAATCTAATGAAAAACTAGATATCCTATCTAATTCTTCATGGGCCGGACTGTAATCCTTCTTCGGCCCCCACCATGGGCTTGCTCCATCTGGGCCTTCCTCTATACTTGATGCAACTACAATAATTTTGTAAAATAAAATCTATTCTAAAATTACATCAAAATAAAAAAAAATGGCACGCAGGCCATATTTCCCAAAATTAAATTACAACCGATAATAATTTAGGGCCCATAGAACTCAACATCACATTTCAAACAAAGTACCTGTCGTGCACATACATACCAATATGATGCATGATCATGGCATTCCAAATTATAAATATAAATGTTAAGCCGAGTTACTTAGGGTGAAATCGCCAATTTTAACAAATGTGACTAAGGCTCATAAAGGACCAATGGATAATATCCATAAATGCAAAATTCACAATTTTGCTCCTATTCGAATTTGGGTTGTCACAAATTTAAAATTTAGCTCTCCCAATTTTAACCGGTGTCAGAGTTTATTGGGCCAATTTCACAAAGTCCATATTAAATTTAATATGCAAACAATTAAATTAAATATGCATGCCAACAAAATAAACAATTTAAATACAAATTAATTTAAAAAAATTTAATTTAATTTGCATTAGGGCCCGGGATAAAAAAAATACCAGTAAAATCCAAAACTGGACCGAAATCTTGGGCGCGAGGCGCTGCGCGGCAGCTTGCTGCTACGTGCCGCAGCAGCAGCAATGGCCAAGAATTGGAATCACAAAAGCGATTCCAATTTTGGCCAACTTCTTTATTTTTTTTATTAAATCATAAACAAAAACACGTTTCGAGCCAAAATATAAAATTAATATAGAAAAACAATTTTAGATGGAAAACCATTGGGGAAAAATAATCAAAAACCCCAATCCAAAATTCTAGGGTTTATAAAAAACCAAAACAAATTGAATAAAAACCATAATATCACAAACTTAAAACCTATTCTTTCTTCAAGACTGCTTTCAAGAACCAATTCGAATCAATCTAATGGACAAAACCTAGGCTCTGCTACCACTGTTGGTATTCGTCATCGGAAAAATAATGTGGCGCAGCAGAAAATACACCGTTTAAAATTTCCTAGAATCCACCTATCGTATCCAATTACCATTGATTAGAATAAAAACAATTTGAATCAAAAGAGATTAACTCACCGGATTCGTCTCTTCTAGAGACTGTTGTAAAATCGTTTCTTGAAACTGTGATCTCCGAAGTCCGGGCACGACCAACTATTGAGCGGGAACTGGTGCTAGCCAAAGACGCGAAGGAATGGAGGATTAATGCTGGGATTTTCGGCTGATTTGGGGCTGCTCTTGGTTGCTGAAATTTCCATCAATTAATTAGAGTTGAATTAGGGTTTTATTGCTTAAGTGTTCCCTTATATAGACACCTTGTCTGATTGGGTTTTAATTAGGTTAATTAAACCCAAGCCCACTAGGATTATAATTACATAAATAAACTTTAATTAAAAAGTATACACTATGTAATTTAATTCCATTTGGCTAAATTTAATTATCCCTAAATAAAATTAAATCACACTTAAGTAAATACAATACATGTATTTAATTTTCCTACGTAAGAAAATTATTTAATTAATTGTTTACTTTATGTAATTAAATTAATTGATAAATTAATTAATTACATTATGTAAACTTATTAATTAAATTAAATTCAACCCAATGTTAATTAATTACCTTGACATCGAATGTCAACTAATTAATTAACGCATTCATTCCAATGTACATTACATGTACAATTTCTATAAGTTCCGGCTCAGTTGATCTATGTGCAAGATCCTATGGGTCTGTCTTTATGTTGGCAGTAGGCCCAAGGCCCACAGACTATAAGTGGGTTCTAGCAAACTATTATAGCCCCCAATTAAGACAGAGATGTAGCAGTCTTTAGAAGATACTCACACGGTAGTAATCTCATAGTGTCTTTTGCCTAACGATATCGATATGAATAAACAAGGGGTATGGTGTCTGTCATCCTCTTTTATTGTTTATTATATTTCTTGATCTTGAGTTGACTGATTAATCAAATAAGCACCAACTTACTTGGGTATGGCCATACACTTATCAGTCCCACTCAGGAAGTGGCCAATGATATCATCTCGGTGTTCCCTGAGTGACAATTCCATCACTTCATCATCAATATCAACATGTTCATCAGTCCATCCAATCATACCCGTATTTAGCATCCTTTAACAGACTTGTTAGGCGTATGTCAAAGTGAACTGGATTCCATATTGATATTATAATGAAATCTGGTCTGAGGACAAAAGAGACCTACTCAAGAAAGACCTATGACGCGACAACCATATAGCTTTCTTGTGCAGATTGATCCAGTCCCATGTCAATGACATGTACCTATATTCGTGACTGACTATACAAGTACTATGGCTAGTTAAGAAATGCCATACAATCATCGAATATATAATTCTGTGGTTCTATTCGTTCCCACAATTAAAACAGACCTGGGATAGGTTTTATAATTATCAATCAATGGATACTCTACTCATATTATAGCACAAGATATAAATGAAATAGATTAAATGCCTTTATTAATGTGACAAAAATAATGTATTCATACATGACTCTTAATGTATAATACAAAATACAAGAATCCAATGCCCTAAGAACTAGGGCACACCAACATGCTTTACCCCTTGTAGTGTTTGTGTGTCACTTCCAATAAGAAGGATATCATCCACATATAATACCAGGAATGTGACAATGCTCCCACTCGTCCTCTTATACACACAAGGCTTATATTGATTCTGTATGAAACCATATTCCTTTATAGCTTTATTGAATCTAAGATTCCAACTTTGGGATGCTTGCTTCAGTCCATAAATGGACCTTTGAAGTTTGCATACCCTCCCAGGATACTCTGGATCGACAAAACGCTTAGGTTGTGTCATGAACACATCCTCGAGTAGCTTTCCATCAATAAAACCGGTTTTGATATCCATCTGCCAGACCTCATAGTCGTACCATGCGGTTATGGCCAGCAAGATCCTAATGGATTTGAGCACAGCGACCAGTGAGAAGGTTTCATCATAGTCTATTCCATGGACTTGTATGAAACCTTTTGCAACCAGACGTACCTTGAAGGTATTGTCAGCTTTTAGCTGTTGGAAATGCCATAGTCCCGAGGCATTGGTCCTTGCATTTGTATCATACATTAATTGGATTTATGTATTATACTTATTTATGTTATTAATAAAGGCATTAATTCATTTATTATATTTATCTTGTGTAATATATTAAATGAAGTATCCAATGGACATATCCATATCCATGATGACCAGTGTCATGCGCTCGTCAGTAAGACCATGGATAGGGTAAACGATATGACCATAAATAGATCCGTAGTCTGTTCCAGTCATGGGAGTGAATGAAACAAGAGACTATAATTAACCTGGTTGTATGGCGGTGTCTTACCGGTCATTGGACATGGAATGTCAACCAAGTTAATGGGTACATCCATAAGGGGGCATGGTACTGGATAGATCCACTAAACGAGTAATCTACATGGTATAGTATCACAAGTGATTCTCATGTAGTACTTGTATGGATCCTTTGACCTGACCATATGATGGTGTTACATGTGAGGTCGCATACTTATGGGTACGCCTAAAGGGCCTGTAATAAGGTGCCAAGTATGGGTACTTTCGGGTATGTCACTTAGCGTGGTAATGCTATGGATATGCAGAAGGGATTTGTCACTCAGTAGTCCACTGGGAAGATATCACCGGCCTCTTGATGAATGTAACCAATAAGAGTGTGGCTGCACCCAAACAGGTGGGAACTTGTTTGTGAGCTTCAGTGCATTTGGGATCAAGTTAATGTCCGACACAAAAGAGGGTGATCAATCCATGCCTCTGTGTTAAACACCGATATCAATGACATTGGATGTACAAGTTTAAACTACAGGGTTGTGATAACAGTTAGACTGCCATCTCCATCTTAATTGGGGGCTGCAGTGGCTTGCTAGAGCCCAACTGCAGTCTGCGGGCCAAAGGCCCGCTGCCAACATAAAGATGGGCCCACGAGATCGTACACATAGAACGACTGAACACAAACTTAAGGAATCACATGTATACTTGGAGTATACACTATGGAGAGAGAGATGTATATATATTAATTATATTATAAAGATCAATTGGATTGATCCTAATAATAAAATTAATATATTCAATTGGCTCTTCATAATTAATTGGATTGATTATGAGATTATTTCCTAGGTGGAAATATTCATATGTATAGGTTTACATATGATTTTATTTTGTGAAGATTTAATTTTAATTTGATGGATTAAATGAATTGGTCAAACTAATTTTAATTTAAATGTAAATAATATATTTCTTGGTGTAATATATTAAATACATGGGTATATTAAATTTGGGCTTGAAATTAATTTAAACCAGAATAATTAAAATTAGATTGGGCCTAAATTAAAAGATGGAAGCCCGCACAGAATGAAAGGAGCCAAGCTGGGCCTAAATTCCCCTAAGGGAATTCGACCACCCTAGGTATAAAAACCTAGGGTTGAAAATTTCGGCGTACACTACTCATTGAGCCACCTTTGCCGAAATTTGATAGCCCCTTCTCTCACCATTGTTTTGTTTTTCCAACGCTAGCACGGGTTGTGTTCGTTAGGCGTTCGTGTACGAAAACGAGGAGGGAATCTAATTTGATTTCTGCAGTCTTCATCCATCTCTTGAAATAGATATTTCGGGTAAGAATTTAATCTCTTTCTATTTCAATTTTAAGTTTTACAATTTCCACTTCAATTGCTCCTGGGACTGGATTTGAGGAAATCATCGCGTTCTTTCGCTTTTATCGGGTGATTTCCGGTGAAAAATCCCAACAGTGGTATCAGAGCGGGCTTTTGATCCGTGGAAATTGTTAAAATTGGTTGAATCCCATGTTTTAAAATTGGAGATTTTTTATTGGGGTTCTTGGTTTGGGTTTAAGATTTTTCCCATTTGTTTTGTACAATTGAAATTAAATTTGCGTATAGGTTTATGTTAGTTTATTTAAATTGTATGATTTTAGAATTCTTGGTGAATTTCTTATTGTTGATGGATGCAATATTTTGTTTGTCCTATTTTTTTTTATTATTGCTGTTTTAAAAAAAAAATCTGGCTCCCGGGGTGCGGGGTTGCCGGCGGCGCAGCAGCAGGCAGCGGTTGCTGCCACTGGTTCCAGCAGTAGCCGCTGCTGCAGGAGCAGTGGGCAGTCGCTAGGCGGCTGCACTGCTGCTTCTGCTAGGGCAACTTTGTTGCCCTAGCTGCAGCAGGCCGGGGCCAGTGTTTTGGATTTGGCGGGTCTTGGGCCCGGGGCCCAATTTTGAAATTTCAATTGGTTTTAAAATTCGTGTGTTTAAATTTATGCAATTTAAATGCGTGTGGTTTCTTGAATGAAATTTTATTTTATTCATGTGATATTAATTTTGGAAATTAATATGGTTAACTGAAATTGGTTTGGGAAATTTTGGTACAATTACTTGGACTGCTGAATTGGACCCATGGTTTCCCAATTCCAGTGGGAGCAGTTGGACTGCCTGGGCTGGAGGCCCAAAGCCCGTTAAGGGTTAGAACCATGGTGGGCTAAAATTGGTGATTTCTGTATAATGGCTTGGACGTAATTGAAATGGGCTTAAATCATGCATTATAACATGCTTACGAATTATATGTATTGGATGCATATGTGTGATTAAATGTTTGTATGGTTGGATGCTATTGGGCCTTGTACAAGATGGGTTGTATTTTTCTTTTTGGGTAAATACGGCCTGCGTGTCGTTTTTCTTTTTAAATGTAATTTTATTTTTTATAAAATTTGTAAAAGAAGAAGCCCATGGAGTGGTGAGCCCAAGTGGAGGTGCAAGCCCAGAAGGAAAAGATGGAGGCCCACCTGATATTTATTTCTAGTATAGGTTTACTAGAATAATATTAGGATGTAATATAGGCCCATGACAATCCATTTTACTTTTATTTAATTATGCTTTATGTTTATTTGCATGTATGAATGTATGATCCAATATCAATTTCACCCGCCTTATGTATGTAAGCCGTTATAAATTGAATCTAATAACCAAATGGAATTACTAAGTCGCTTAAAAGTGCTTCCCTCATTCGAAACCGATTTGAAGTGAGAGTAGGCCAGTTGTAGACCATGCTCTCGCAGGATACACTGGAGTATTGTCACTTTGTATTGGGTTAGAGTATGGGATAATCTAATACATGAATGGAGGTTTTGACTTAGCATGGGTATTAGGATTCTCCTGGCCCTAAGCACAGATGGGTAAGTGCCAACAAACCCATCAAACCGAGAGTCCCCAGGTTGGGATTGGACGGCGTTCCTACCTAAATAATTAAGGTATAGCTGTACCAAACCCTCGTTTGGCTATATCTTGATGAAATATGGATCTCGGCCCATGAGCCCAACAACTCGGTTTAAATTAATAACATGATTCATTATTAATTTCATATGGGAATAATAAATTAAAGTCATTTATTAACACTCTCAATGTTTTTCTGTGTAGAAACTCTTAAATGGCAAACAACAATATCTTATCACTGCGATATATTCTTGAAACAAACAAGCTTTCCGGTCCTAACTTTTTGGACTGGTCTAGGAACTTAAGAATTGTTCTAAGACAAGAGTTAAAAGAGTATGTACTGGAAAGGCCTGTACCGGCTGCGCCTCAAGGACGTAATCCGCCGGCTACCCAGCTGGAGGAATACGAGGAGCATGTCAATGATAATAGGGATGTGACATGCCTTATGTTGGCCTGTATGGTCCCCGAACTGCAAAAACAGTTTATGGACCATCAAGCCTATGCTATGATACCAACTCTAAATGAGATGTTTCAGGAGCAAGCTCGTTAGGAAAGGTACTTGACTAATAAGGCATTCCACTCTTGTAAGATGGGGGCTGGGACATCTGTGAGCATACACGTGCTCAAGATGAAGGGCTATTTGGACACTTTGGCCCGTATTGGATCGCCTATCTCTCAGGAGTTGGCGGTGGACACAATCCTTGCATCCTTGCCGGATTCTTATGATCAGCTCATCCTAAACTACAACATGCAAGGGATGAACTGCACTGTCAATGAGCTGCATGGGATGCTTAAGCTTACTGAGCAGTCAATCAAAAAGACTCCACCGGTGCTGCTGGTCAACAAGGGGAACCCTCCTGTTACCAAGGGTAAGGCCAAGGAAAACACCAAGGCCAAGGCTAAGAAGGCCAAGGCCCAACCCAAGGCCCAGCAGAAGGCAGGTCCTGAAGATGTCTGTTTCGGGTGTAGACAGGCGGGCCATTGGAAGAGATCGTGTCCCAGGCTGATGGGAGAGCAAAGAAGGGGCCAAGGTGCATCCTCTTCAGGTATTTATGTTATAGATATTAACCTTACTGTTTCAACATCCTGGGTATTGGATACTGGATGTGGTTCTTACATTTGTTGCAATGTGCAGGGACTTAAGAACAGAAGGTCACTAGGGTTGGGAGAGGTGGACTTACGGCTTGGGAATGGAGCAAGAGTTGCTGCCATAGAGATCGGCGAATACCACCTTATGATGCCCGGTGGATTGGTTTAATTTTGGAACATTGTTACTTTGTACCTGCTATGTGCAGGAATATTATTTCTGTATCAATGTTGGATATTTCTGGATTTAATTTCACTATTTCTAATGGTAGAATTTCAATATCTAGAGAGGGATTATTTTATGGAGATGCTTTATTAAACAATGGCCTATATATCATAGACTTAAATGAAACCAATAATGTCCATAACATAAACACTAAAAGGGTTAAGCCTAACGAACTTAATCCTGTCTACCTATGGCATTGTCATCTCGGCCACGGAAACGAGAAGTGTACTGCTAGACTTCACAAAGCTAGAGTCCTAGGGTCATTTGACTTGGAGTCAATTGATACATGCGAATCATGTTTACGAGGCAAGATGACAAAGGCGCCTTTTAGCAAAAAGGCTGAAAGGGCCACTGGCTTGTTGGACCTAATACATTCTGATGTATGTGGACCTATGAGCGCAGGGACCAGAGGTGGGCATCTGTACTTCGTCACGTTCATGGACGATTTCAGTAGATATGGCTATGTCTATCTGATGAAACACAAATCTGAGACCCTTGATAGGTTCAAGGAATTTAGGAACGAGGTACAGAACCAGCTAGGCAGGAATATCAAAACCCTTCGGTCGGACCGAGGCGGTGAGTATATGAGCCTAGAGATTGACTCATACTTGAGAGAGCATGGAATAGTTCCACAGCTCACTCCTCCTAGAACACCACAATGGAATGGGGTGTTCGAACGGAGGCATAGGACCCTGTTGGACATGGTCCGCTCAATGATGAGTCAAGCCTCTCTCCCGATTAGATTCTGGGGACACGCCCTCGAGACAGCAGCTCTTATTTTAAATAATACTCCGACTAAGGCAGTGGAAAAGACCCCATATCAGATATGGATGGGCAAGGAGCCCCTGAGACTAGATTTGAGGAAATCATCGCGTTCTTCCTCTTTTATCGGGTGATTTCCAGTGAAAAATCCCAACAGTGGCTTGTAGCACCACTTGCAACCTATTACCTTAACACCCGGAGGTGGATCAACCAAGTTCCAAACCTGATTATCGTACATAGATTGCATCTCTGCCTCCATGGCTTTAAGCCAATTTGTGGACTGTGGGCTAGCCATAGCCTCCTAGTAGGTTTTGGGTTCTTCCTCATCAAAGATGAGAAGAGTGTGATCATTAGTGATGAGAAAACCATATCTCTCCGATTCTCGATGATCCCTACTAGATCTTCTAGGTCCTTGTGTGACCTGGGTCAGTGCTTCCTCCTATAGAAGCTCCACCCTGGTCTTCGAGTTATCCTCTTCAGGAGCTTGTGAGCTTTGAACTTCCTTGAGTTCAACATTGCTCCCACTGTCTTTCTTGGAAATGAAATCTTTTTCTGGAAAGACCCCCTTCCTTACCACGAACACCTTGTTCTCGACAGGGTTGTAGAAGTAATATCCTTTGGTTTCCCTAGGGTAGCCCACAAATAGGCACTTGTCAGTTTTGGGTTCTAGCTTGCCCCCAGTCAATCTCTTGACATGTGCATCACATCCCTAAATCCGCAAAAAGGGCACATTGGGCTCCTTGCCCGTCCATATCTCATATGGGGTCTTTTCCACTACCTTAGTCAGAGTATTATTCAAAATGAGAGCCACTGTCTCAAGAGCGTATCCCCAGAAGCTTATTGGGAGAGAGGCATGACTCATCATTAAGCGAACCATGTCCAACAGGGTCCTATTCCTCAACTCAGACACCCCATTCCATTGTTGTGTTCTTAGCGGAGTGAGCTGTGGAACTATTCCATGCTCTCTCAAATATGAGTCAAACTCTAGGCTTATATACTCACCTCCTCGGTCTGACCGAAGGGCTTTGATATTTCTGCCTAGCTGGTTCTGTACTTTGTTTCTAAATCCCTTGAACCTATCAAGGGTTTCAAACTTATGCTTCATCAGATAGACATACCCATATCTGCTGAAATCGTCCGTTAACTTGACGAAGTACAGATGTCTACCTCTGGTAGCTGCGCTCATAGGCCCACATACGTCTGAATGTATTAGGTCCAATAAGCCAGTAGCCCTTTCAGGTTTCTTGCTAAAAGGTGCTTTAGTCATTTTGCCTCGTAAACATGATTCTTATATATCAAGTGACTCCAAGTCAAATGACCCTAGGATTCTAGCTTTGTGGAGCCTAGCTATGCACTTCTCGTTTATGTGGCCTGAACGACAATGCCAAAGGTAGACAGGATTAAGTTCGTTAGGCTTAACCCTTTTTATGTTTATGTTACAGACATGATTGGTTTTATTTAAATCCAGGATATATAGGCCATGATTTAATAGAGCTTCTCCATAAAATAATCCCTCTTTAGATAAACCAATTCTAACATTGAAAATAATAAAATTAAATCCAGAAATATCCAATACTGAAACAGAAATAATATTCCTTCACATGGCAGATACAAAATAACAATGTTCCAATATGAAAACCAATCCACTAGGCATCATGAGGTGATATTTACCAATCTCTATGGCAACAACCCTTGCTCCATTACCGATCCATAAGTCCACCTCCCCCGATCCAAGTGACCTAAGTCCCTGCACATTGTTACAAATGTGAGAACCACATCCAGTATCGAATACCCAAGATGTTGAAACAGTGAGGTTAATGTCTATGACATAAATACCTCATGAAGACGTACCCTAGGTCTTCCTCTGCTCTCCCAACAGTTTGGGACAAGATCCCTTCCAATGCCCCACCTGCTTGCATCCAAAGCAGACGTCCTCGGGACTGACCTTAAGCTGGACATTGGGCTGGCCCTTAGGATTCTTGGCCTTGGCTTTCTTAGCCTTGGCCTTAGCCTTTTCCTTGGCTTTGCCCTTCGCAAGAGGTGGGTTCCCCTTGTTTACCAGTAGCACTGGCAGAGTCTTCTTGATCTACTGTTCGGTAAGCTTAAGCATCCCATACAGCTCACTAACAGTGTGTTTCATCCCTTTCATATTATAGTTCAGGATGAATTGATCGTAAGAATCTGGTAAGGAGGCAAAGATTGTGTCCACCACCAGCTCTTGTAAGATATGCTATCCAATACAGGCTAAAGTATCCGGATAGCCTTTCATCTTGAGCATGTGTGCCTTACAAATGTCCCAGCCCCCATCTTACAGGAGTGGAATGCCTTATTGGTCAGGTACCTTTCTGGATGAGCTTGCTCTTGAAATATCTCATTTAGAGTTGTTATCATAGCATAGGCCTGATGGTCCATGAACTGCTTTTGCAGCTCGAGGACCATGCACGCCAACATAAGGCATGTCAAATCCCTATTGTCCTTAACATGAACCTCGTATTCCTCCAACTGGGTAGCTGGTGGATTATGTCCTTGAGGCGCAGCCAGCATAGGCCTTTCCAGCACATACTCCTTCGACTCTTGTCTTAGAACTATCCTTAAGTTCCTAGACCAGTCTAAGAAGTTAGCACCTAAAAGCTTGTCCCTTTCCAGGATTGATCGCAGTGAAAGTGAATTATTGTTTGCCATTTAAAATTCTACACAGAAAATTTTTAAGAGTGCTAATAAAGGACTTTTTCTTGTTTCCCATATATAATTAATAGTGAATCAAGTTATTCATTAATCCGAGTTGTTGGGTTCATAGGCAAGATCCATATTTCATTAAGATATAGCCAAGTGAGGGCCTGGAAAAACTATACCCTCATTATTTAGGTAGGAATGCCGTTGTGAGCAGACGACCTTTTCGACGAAAAGAGATAAAATAAGCACGGAGAAGCTGGCCAGGGAATGAGATTTGATTGAGCGAGACTTGTGAAAAAACGGGATTTTGTTTATCTTGAGTTGGGAAAACTATTGATTTATTTTGGAAATTCATTTTGTAGAAAATATTTTCCCATTTTATTACTTAAAGACCTCGAAACCTAAATTTCGAGATCAGTGACAGAGTCGCCACCCGGATCAGCTCATCCGGGAAATTCCGATACAGCTCCCTACCGAGTGCAGACTGCTGTACCTAATCCAAAGATTCAGGGTTCGGGCAACTTACCTACTTAACCTCGAGTTTGTATTCATTTATTATTTATAAAACCACATTTATTCAATTTATTATCTTTCTCTAACCTGATTCGTTTATTTTATTAACCCGTGCTAAAGCAGAATACATAAAATAAATTGCAAGAAATTAAACTATTCAAGCAAATATACAAAAGAATAATAGAGGCCGATTATACAACCAAATTGAATAAAAGTAAAAACTCTGGCCCCCACTTTACAAGCGCCTAGGATACACGAGGATCTAAAAATACAACCGCCTAAGATACACGAATTAATCTATTAAATACAACAAAAATAAAAATAAATGTTGCAAAACAGATTAGTTAGCATATTTTATATTATAAACACAAATAGGACTTAAATCAGGACAGAATAGGGATTTTAGGATTGGGAGCATGCATTTAGGGGGTAACCGGTTCGACCCGATCTATTAGACCGGTTAGACCTGGCAAGCGGTTTTGAAACGCCCTGTGGATTTTTATGCTAGAAAATCAATTTTGGAAAACCATTTGGCCCGGTTTCATGTAATGCTCGGTGTATGATTTGCCATATTCACTCCTTCCCCAGGCTCCGAATCACTATCATTCTCAACTACCCTCTGTCTCGTAGCTGCCCTTGAAGCTTGGGATCTTGTCCAAGGTCGCTCTAGTGTATTCTGCTTGGGAGTAGACAGGAGCTATTAGGGTTGTGAATGAATGACGTGATGTGGCATGAAAATTAAGGCATTAAGTATGCTTGAAATGAATGGAGTGGGATTATGTATGAAATGATGGTATGAATGGTTCCCTTTTATTATTTTTCTTCTTCTTGGGGCATTCCAAGAACACCCAATGCTTATGCAAAAATGTCACGTGTGGGCCATCACACGGACAGAGTTTTGGCGCCTTTGGGGCACCTAATGAATTCATGAAATGGTCGCGTGTATACGGACACACGGACAGAGTTCGACGCTTTATAGGTCTATGGGATGATATGAAATGGTCGCATGGGTCGGGCCCACTGACAAAGTTCCGATGCTTTTGGGCATATGATATGAAATGATATTATGAGAAAGTCATTTGTAACAGGGACACAGACAGAGATTTGGCATTCGGGGAACACCTTTTCATGATTTGATGATGTTATGGACCTATATGTATACTAATTGGGCACTCGGGGAGTACCTTGAATGGTAAATTAATGTCATGAAGTGGTCGGATATGGACCGCGGTGTTATATGATGTTCATGATGAATGAACGTGATGTCATGAAATACATCGTGTAAGTTGTTACACGAAAATGGGCCTAAGACCGTTGTGGCTTTTATCGAATGGAATGATTTTGGTGGAATGGCCGAATGCAATCCGGTGCATCGGCAAAACATGGGTAATTTTGGGTACCCGATATGTTATGAAATGGAATGGGATGGTCATGATAGGCGTCCTTGAAATGCCCCTTTAATTTAATTTAAGTGAAATGTGGTGAATGAACATGTCACACAATATGCAAATGGCTGCACAAAAACGTGAGTTAGAATGCATGGAATACGCAATGATGTTATCTATGTTATGTGAAAAAAATGCTAACCACAAGAATTTAATGTTATGGCTGAAAAAAGAAATCGTTAGTATGAATGACAAATGAATGAATTAATGTTTTACACACGAAATAAAATGCAAATGGCTGCATAAAAATGTGGGTTAGCATCGCACAAAAATGTTTCATGTATGGTATGTCACGTGTATGGAAAATGGTGATTATGGTATGTTATGCACATGTAGGGAGCAATGGCGATGTGTCACGAGACGGTGAGAAACACATAGCAAGCAAAACGAATTCTTCCCACCTTATTCCTCTAACGTGGTTGGTCTCAAAACTTTCTAACTGAGTCCTAGGCGGGGTTCACTTCGATCACCAACCGGGGGTGATGAAGGCGCGATTTTATTATTATTCACACAATTATTTTGGTATCCTAAGGGAATCAAACTAGGGCTGCCTATATGGGTTCGGTCAAAGTCGGGATAACATCAAGGCTCTCACAGCAAGATATACTCCTCACTTCTCCCCACTCAAGGGTTCTAGCGAAGGGGTTCGTTCGCGGCTATGAGTGGTGTTTAGTATTCATGCCACCAAGACCAAGAGGAACTTAGGCGACACTTCAACAATCCACCAGGCTATAAAAGGATACCTAATCTAATGCAAAAAATGGCTAACTAAAATGCAAAATGAAATACCAATCGAGAATCATCCACCTTATTTTAATTAGACACTTTTCAGGGCTTGTCAAATTCTTTCAAGTTTTTGAGAAAACTTTTTTAAGAAATCCCCAGTAGACGCCACTATGAGCGGACGATGCTTTTTCAATGGAATGTGAGACTCCCTTTCGGAAGGGGCGCCACGATCTCGGGCGGCCCCCTCCCTCGCGTAGGGTTTTTTATAAATAGAAAACGGGTTTTAGAAAATAAATGGAATTAAATGCATAAAAGAACCAAGACCTAAGTCTTGATGAATATTGTAGAGTTGCCACCTAGCTCAGCTCAACCAGGAAATTCTTAAGGTAGCTGAACCGAACGAACGGCCGCTACACTATCCAGAGATTCGGGTCCGGACAAGTCCCTTATTTCGTGTCTAATTAAATTAAATATTGCCAATTTTATTACATATAAAAAGGCATACAGCGCGCATACAAATACATAATACGAAAATAAAGAAAAGAAATAAATATTAATTGGCTTACAACCAAATCGAATGGAAATATAAAAACTCTCACCTGACTTATACAATCGCCTAGAATACACGAGAATTTAAAAATAATTACAACCGCCTAAAAACACGATTAATTCTATTAAAATACAAATAAAATGAAAAATATAAACAAAAGTTGCAAAACAAAGGTTAGCACAATTTATACGTCACGCCACAAGTTGGACTCAAATAGATAGAATTGGGAAATCAAGAATTGGGGACATGCATATAGGGGGTAACCAAGTTGGCTCGGCTAGCAGGCCCGATTAGACCTGGAAAATGTTTTGAAACGTCCCTGTATTTTTGGTTTTGTGGGAAAATCATTTTAAAAACAATTTTACCGATTTACATGCATTTTTTACATTTAAGGTGGGTCAGTTTTCGGGGGAACCGGGTCTCCGTCGTGGCATTGTTCTAAATGCAATTTTACTAAAAATTGAATCTGGGGTCGTGAATGCACACAACAAAATTCATTTTGATGATTTTCGAAATTTTCTGATTTTTTATGGATTTTTATAAATTTGAAGCGATAAAAGCTGAAATTCTGATTTTGTAACAAGAGTTACAATCGTGCGACTGTAACTACACTCGTACGACTGTAAGTTACAGTTGTGCGACTGTAAACGGCTCAGAATCAAAATTTCGCCAAAATTTTATTTTGAGTCAAAATTGAAGAAAAACAACCTGGAAATTAAGTACACTTGTACGACTGTATATACAGTCGTACGACTGTTCATCAATCCAAGAACAGTCGTGCGACTGTTCTTAATTTCCAGAAACAGAAGCATGAAAATACAGTAGAAAATGCACAAAAATTCACTTCAAACACCCAGAAAGCGAGAAAAAGTGAAAGGAAAAGGAGTGTCTACCTTGTTAGAAGCTAATCAAAGTCGATTTGACCTCTAGCGTCACTCCAATCCAAACAAATTCGCACTTTCCCTTTAAAATTGGGAGAGGAAGCTTTATGTCCGAAAATCCGAAATGTTAGGGATTCTGATGATTTAAGTCCATGATTTTGATTTGTTTGTGAAGCTAATTGATTATCCTAAGGATTTCTATCAAATTTTAACCCTAATTCTGAGAATTAAATGAAAATAGAAGAGGAAAAGATGAACTTGAGTTTTTTTTTCCTTTTTCTTTCTTTTCCTTTTCTCTTTTCTCCTTTCTCTTTCTAATCCCTTTTCACCAGAAATCTAGAATGCCCTCTCTCCTCTCTTTTTCCTCCTTTTATCTTTGCTTCTTGGCTTGCTTGCTATCCATCCCGGTGCATTAATTGCGCCACCCTCTCTCCTCCATTTTCTACTGCAGAGGTATGGGCTCCTGCAACCTTTTCGATATTACAGTCGTACGACTGTAATCTTTAAATTACAGTCGCACGACTATAAGGACAGTCGTACAGCCATGCTCTTTTTTTTTTTAAGTATAGAAAATTTTGGTGCTTACATTAGCACAGCAGGCTTTGCAAGTCTTTCTATTGATGGGAACATCCGTTCATGATTGTTGAAAGCTTTGTAAAACCTGGTTGCTCCAACACTTTGGTGAAGTTCATAGGGGTGAGCATCGGTCTTCTCCTTTCCATAGCACATTTTGCTCAACAGAACCATTCCTTACCAGGTTGAGTGATACTGGTGGATGACCATTCCTTTCACAAAATGTCCCACCCGCTACTCTTTTCCCTGAAGTTCAGCACAACGTGTAGTGCGGACTTTGCTGGAAAAGAATAGTGGTCACCTAGGAGTTCCATCGATAGTTGCTTGAGCAGTGGCAAACTCCAGCTCAATTGAAGCAAGCTTATGTTCAAATCCTCTCTCCATCATGAAATCAAGGCCTTTCCTGTCAGTCTGAGGTTACAAAATATTTGGTCTGGGGTTTAGGTTGAAGAGAAGTGGCATGGGGTAGAAAGAGAATCCCAAATCTGGTACAGGTTGATGATAAACAAAGACTGATTGAGTCAGTACTTTATCATATGCCCTTGTTACCTTTGCGGCGATGAGATGATGTGAATATGGAACAGCATTGGAGTTCAATTTCTTGTTAGAAGCTATTGATGGTGGAAAATCTATTGGATATGCCCTAGTCCCGAGGCATTAGTCCTTGTGTTTGTATTATAGATTGTACATTTTATGTAAGATATGTATGATACAATTTGTGTTAATTAATAAAGGCATCAATCTATTTACTATATGTCTTGTGCAATATTTTAAATAGTGTATCCAATGGACATATCCATATCCATGTTGTCAAGTGTGAGGCACTTGGCAGTAAGACTGTGGATAAGGAAAACGATATGGCCATAAAGTCATCCGTAGTCTGTTCTAATCATGGGAATGAATGGAACTAAAGACTATCATTACCCTTGGTTGTATGGCGATGTCTTACCGGTCATAGAACATGGAATGTCAACATGGTTCATGGGTACATGCAAAAAGGGCATGGTACTAGATCGATCCACTTAACGGGAATCCACATGGTATCACATCACATCGGATTCTCATGTAGTACTTGTATGGATCCTTTGACCTGACCATATGATGGTACTGGATGTGAAGTGGCATACTTTGGTGTACGCCCAACGGGCTTGTAAAAGGGTGACAAGTACGGGTACATTCGGGTATGTTAATGAACATTGCAGTACTAGGGATATGCAGATGGGAATGTCACTCAGTGTTCCACTAAGAAGATATCACCAGCCTCTTGATGAATGCAGCTGATAAGAGTGTGGCCACACCCAAACAAGGTGGAACTTGTTTGTGAATATCAGTGCATTCGGGATCAAGTTAATGTCCATACACAATAGAGGGTGATCAAACCATGCCTCTTTGTTGGACTCTGATATCGATGACATGGGATGTACAACTTTAAACTACTGGGTTAAAGTTTTAGTTTGAATGCTTACTCTGTCTTAATTCCGAGCTATAGTGGCTTGCTAGAGCCCAACTATAGTCTGTGGGCCTTAGCTCACTGCCAACATAAAGACGGGCCCATCGGATCGTACACATTGAACGTCTGGACTTTAACTTGTCAGATTAAGTGTGTACTTGGTGTATACACGTCAAAAGAGAGAGGTCTATTAATTATGTTATATTCCTCAATTGGGTTGATCGTAATATAATATGATTAATATTTATTTTGGCCATCACATAATTAATTCAATGAATTAATTGTGTGTATTTATTTCCTAGGTGGAAATATGTATACATGTATAGGTTTACATGTATATCATCTTATGTATGTCTAATGTAATTCTTTGGTCCATTTGATATGTCAAATGTATTTTAATTTAAGTGTAGGTAACATATTAGATGGTATAATATTGTTACATACATATGGAAATAAAATTACATTTGAATTCAAATAATGGACTTAGGCATGGAAATTAGGAAGCCCACATTTGGATGAGTTGGCCGAAATCTATGGGAGATATTTTGCCAAAATGGTTAGTCATATTTGACAAGAAGAGTGACTCATTTGGTGGACAAAAGGTAATGATGAAAAGAGGTGAGTCATTGTTTGACCTTTTGGAAGAGAAGTTGGACTTTTCTTCTTAGATTTTTTTTTATGGTGAGCATATAAGAAAAAAAATCAGCCATCTTTTCATATAGACTTTATCTTGGACGTCCAACATCTCCCCTCACTCTCTCTTATTGATTTTCCAAACCGCTAGCACGGGTTTCAGTCCGAGAGCCGTTCGTGTACGGGACGAAGGAGGAAATCTAATTAAGTTTCTGCAGTCATCATCTGTCTCTTAGAGAGACTTTAAGGTGAATTTTCAAAACCTTCTTCCTTGTGCTTTGTATTTTTGATTTCCACTACTTAAGCTCCTAGGACCGGATTCGAGGAAATTGACGCGTATTTCTGCTTTTTCGGTCGATTTCCGGTGACGAATCCCAACAGTGGTATCAGAGCGGGCTTATGTTCCGTGGAAATCTCTAACTTGAAGTGAATCCCATGTTTTAAAATTTGGCGATTTTGTGGATGGGATTTGTTTTCGGTTTGGGGTTTGTGATTTTGCCCCTTTGAATTTTACAAATGGAAAATTATATGCATAGGGTTTGTGCTAGACTTAATTTTCTATTTGTGTTGGTTATTCATGATATTTGCATATGAAATTGTTCAGTATATGGAGCATGCTAGGGTTCAATTTCCTTTTGCAAATATATATATATATATATATATATATATATATATATATATATATAGTTTATGGATGCTTGATTTTAATTCTTGGTTGATTTTACATCTAAGTTGTATGCTAGATTTTATTTCTTGGTGATTTAATATCTTGCATATGTTGTTTTCTTTTTTTTTTTTAATGGAATTTATTTTTCGTTCATGTGATTTTTATTTTGGAAATAAATACGGTAAATTGAAATTGGTTCGGGTTTTCTTGGCACGATTACCCGGACGGCTAATTGTGGAATTCATGGTTTCCCAATTGGATTAGGAGCAATTTTTCCTGGGTTGGAGGCCCGAAGCCCGCACGGGTTAAGAACCATGATCGGCCAAAATTTGGCGATTTCAAGATAATGGCTATGGACAAATGAAATCGGATTAATTCATGCATGTAACATGCTTATAAATTACATGTATTGGTTTACATGATGTATTGGTTTACATGTTATATGATTGAATGTGTGGATGGATGTAAATGGGCCTAATTTATGTTGGGTTGTAATATTTTTTTTTTTTTTTTTGTTTTTACGGCCTGCGCATCGTTTTCCTTTTATGTAATTTTATTTTATATGTTTATTATGAAATTATGTAAGCAAGGAGCCGATTGGATTGGCGAGCCCAGAAATACAAGGCAGCCCACCTGATGCTATTCTAGGATAGGTTTACTAGAATAATATTAGGATGTAAATTTTGCTCCGTTGCATTCCATTCTTTATTTAATAATGCGGTATTTTATTGGCATGTGCGAATGTATGTCCATATCCTATTTCACCCGCTTTTGCATCTAAGCCCTTATTAATTGAATCTAAAAACCAAAAGGTAATTACTAAGTCTCTTAAAAGTGCTTCCCTCATCCAAAACCTACTCGAAGTGGGGATGGGCTAGTTGTAGACCAGCCCTCGCTAGATGCGCTGGAGCATCATCATTTTGTATTGGGTTGGAGTATTGGTTACTCTGACATTTGGATGGAGGTTTGGACTTAGCATGGGCAGTAGGATGTTCCTGGCCCTAAGCACAGATGGGTAAGTTCCAAAAGACCCATCAAACCGAGAGTCCCTAGGTTGGGATTGGACGGCGTTCCTACCTAAAAATTAGGGTATAGTTGGTCCAGGCCCTCGTCTGGCTATATCTTGATATAATATGGATCTCGGCTCATGAGCCCAACAACTCAGATTAATTAATAACATGATTCATTATTAATTATTTTATGGGAAAAATGTGTTAGTCCTTTATTAACACTCACTTATTTTTCTGTGTAGTAATCAATGGCATCGAATAACACTTTATCACTGCGCACTATCCTTGAGAAGGACAAGCTTTCTGGTCCTAATTTCCTGGACTGGTCTAGGAACTTATGGAAAGTTCTAAGACATGAGTCTAAGGAATATGTACTGGAAAGGCCTGTACCAGCCGCACCTACTGGGCATAATCCACCAGCTGCCCAGCTAGAGGAATACGGGGGTGGATGTGAAGGATAACCGGGATGTTACTTGCCTTATGTTGGCGTGCATGGTCCCCGAACTGTAAAAACAGTTTATGGACCATGAGGCCTTTGCTATGATGACAACTCTAAATGAGATGTTTCAGGAGCAGGCACGTCAGGAAAGGTACCTGACGAATAAGGCATTCCATTCCTGAAAAATGGGGACTGGGACATCTGTGAGTGCTCACGTGCTCAAGATGAAGGGCTATTTGGATTCTTTAGCCCATCTTGGGTCGCCTATTTCACAGGAATTGGCGGTTGATACCATCCTGGCTTCCTTGTCGGAGTCTTATGATCAGTTCATCTTGAATTACAACATGCAAGGGATGAACAAAGCTGTTAGTGAGCTGCATGGGATGCTTAAGCTGACTGAACAATCGATCAAAAAGACTCCACCGGTACTTATGGTAAACAAGGGGAAGGCTCCTCTTGTAAAGGCCAAGGCTAAGACAAAGGCTAAAGCAAAGGCTAAGAAAGCCAAAGCTAAGAAGTCCAAGGTCCATCCTAAGGCCTGTCCTGAGGATGTCTGTTTCGGGTGCAAGCAGACGGGACATTGGAAACGATCATGTCCAAAGCTTCTGGGAGAGCAAAAGAAGGCGCAGGGCGCGTCTTCATCAGGTATATATGTCATAGACATTAACCTTACTGTTTCAACATCTTGGGTATTGGATACTAGATGTGGTTCTCACATTTGTTGTAATGTGCAGGGACTTAGGAACAGAAGATCACTGGGATCAGGAGAAGTGGACTTGCGGGTCGGGAATGGAGCAAGGGTTGCAGCCATTGAGATCGGCGAGTACCAGCTTAAGATGCCTAGTGGATTAGTTTTGTTACTGGAACAATGTTATTTTGTACCTTCAATGTGCAGGAATATTATTTCTGTTTCAGTTTTGGATACTTCTGGATATGTATTTACTATTGGTAATGGTCAACTGGTTATATCTAGAGAAGGCATATTTTATGGAAATGCTCTATTAAATAATGGCCTTTATATCCTGAATTTAAATGAAACTAATAAAGTCTATAACATAAATACTAAAAGGATTAAACCAAATGAACTTAATCCTGTGTACCTTTGGCATTGTCGTTTAGGCCACATAAACGAGAAACACATAGCTAGACTCCACAAAGCTGGAATTCTAGGATCTTTTGACTTGGAGTCAGTTGATATTTGTAGTCTTGTTTACAGGGTAAAATGACTAAAGCGCCTTTTAGCAAGAAAGCTGAAAGGACTACTGGCTTCTTAGACCTAATACATTCGGATGTATATGGACCTATGAGCACTGCTGCAAGGGGTGGGTTTATATACTTCGTCACCTTTACAGACGATTTCAGCAGATATGGCTATGTCTATCTGATGAAACACAAGTCTGAAACACTTGATCGGTTCAAGGAATTTAGGAACAAAGTACAGAACCAATTAGCCTGAAATATTAAAGCCCTTCGGTCGGACCGAGGTGGCGAGTATATGAGCCTAGAGTTTGAGTCATATTTGAGAGAGCATGGAATAGTTCCATAGCTCACTCCTCCAGGAACACCACAATGGAATGGGGTGTCCGAACGGAGGCATAGGACCCTGTTATACATGGTCCGCTCAATGATGAGTCACGCTTCTCTCCCAACAAGTTTCTGGGGATATGCTCTTGAGACAGCAGCTCTCATTTTGAATAGTACTCCGACTAAGGTAGTGGAAAAGACCCCATTTTGAGATATGGACGGGCAGGGCGCCCAATGTGTCTTTCCTGCGGATTTGGGGTTGTTATGCACATGTCAAGAGATTGACTGGGGGCAAACTGGAACCCAAAACCGACAAATGCTTGTTTGTGGGCTACCCTAGGGAAACCAAAGGATATTACTTCTACAACCCCGTCGAGAACAAGGTGTTCATGGCACGGAAGGGGGTCTTTCTTGAAAATGAGTTCATTTCTAAGAAAGATAGTGGGAGCAATATTGAACTTAGGGAAGTTCAAAGCTCAGAAACTCCTGAAAAGGATACCTCGGAGACCAGGGTGGAGCTTCCACAGGAGGAAGCACCTGCCCAGATCACACAAGGACCTAGAAGGTCTGGTAGGGATCGTCGGGAACCTGAGAGATATGGGTTTCTTGTTACCGATGATAACACTCTTTTTGTCTTCGACGAAGAAGAGCCGAAAACCTTCCAGGAGGCTATAGCTAGCCCATTGTCCGCAAATTGGCAAAAGGCCGTGGAGGCGGAAATGCAATCTATGTACGATAATCAGGTTTGGAATATGGTTGATCCACCTTCGGGTGCTAAGGTAATAGGTTGCAAGTGGTGCTACAAGCTTAAGCCAGACAACACCTTTAAGGGGTGGCTAGTAGCGAAAGGTTTCAGGCAAGTCCATGGAATCGACTATGATTAAACTTTCTCACCAGTTGCTATGCTCAAATCCATAACGATCCTACTGGCTATAGCCGCATGGTACGACTATGAGGTCTGGCAGATGGATGTCAAAAACGCTTTTCTTAATGGAAAGCTACTTGAGGATGTGTATATGACACAGCCTAAGGGTTTTGTCGATCCACAGCATCCTGAAATGGTATGCAAGCTTCGAAGGTCCATTTATGGATTGAAGCAAGCATCCTGAAGTTGGAATCTTCGATTCAATGAGGCTATAAAGGAATATGGCTTCATACAGAATCAAGATGAGCCTTGTGTGTACAAAAGGATTAGTGGGAGCATTGTCACATTCCTAGTATTATATGTGGATGACATCCTTCTTATTGGAAGCGACATACCAACACTGCAAGGGGTAAAGCAGTGGTTATGTAAGTGCTTCACAATGAAGGACTTAGGCGAAGCTGAGACGATCCTTGGGATCAGGATCTACAGGGATAGACCCAATCGACTCCTGGGCCTAAGTCAGTCCAAGTAGATAGACAAAGTTCTGAAAAGATTCAACATGGACCCGGCTAAGAAAGGTTTCTTGCCAATGGGTCATGGGCTGAAACTTAGTAAGAAAAACTATCCTAACATAAGGCAGGACAGGGAGAACATGAAATTAGTCCCATATGCTTCGGATATAGGATCAATCATGTATGCCATGCTATGTACAAGACCTGATGTCACCTTTGCACTAAGTATGACTAGCAGGTACCAGCAAGATCCTGGGGAGGATCACTGGAAAGCTATCAAAGGAATCCTAAAGTACCTTAACCGGACTAAGGATAGCTTCTTAGTGTATGGAGGTCAGGAAGAGTTATCAGTTACTGGGTACACTGATGCAAGCTTCCAGACTGACCAGGATGAATATAAGTCACAGTCAGGATATGTATTCATGCTTAATGGTGGTGCTATAAGCTGGAGAAGCTCCAAGCAACCGACCATAGCGGATTCTATCACAGAAGCTCAGTACATTGCAGCGTGTGATGCAGATAAGGAAGCTGTATGGATTAAGAAGTTTATCATGAAACTGGGCGTAGTGTCAACTATCCAGGACCCAGTTGATATCTTCTGTGACAACAATGAAGCTGTTGCATAAGCTAAGGAGCCCTGGTCACACAGGAACTCGAAGCACGTGCTCAGGAAGTTTCACCTCATCAGAGAAATCGTTGAGAGGGGTGACATTTCATTACGACGAGTGGACAGTGAGGAGAATGCCGTAGATCCTTTGACCAAGGCGCTGGCTCAACCTAAGCACGAGGGTCATATTCGATCTATATGGATTAGGCCCATGCCTAGTTGGTACTTGTGCAAGTGGAAGATTGTTGGATATGCCCTAGTCCCGAGGCATTAGTCCTTGTGTTTGTATTATACATTGTACATTTTATGTAAGATATGTATGATGAAATTTATGTTAATAAATAAAGGCATCAATCTATTTACTATATGTCTTGTGCAATATTTTAAATAGAGTATCCAATGGACATATCCATATCCATGTTGTCAAGTGTGAGGCACTTGGCAGTAAGACTGTGGATAGGGAAAATGATATGGCCATAAAGTCATCCGTAGTCTGTTCCAATCATGGGAATGAACGGAACTGAAGACTATCATTACCCTTGGTTGTATGGCAGTGCCTTACCGATCATAGAACATGGAATGTCAACTAGGTTAATGGGTACATGCAAAAAGGGCATGGTACTGGATCGATCCACTTAACTGGAATCCAAATGGTATCACATCACATTGGATTCTCGTGTAGTACTTGTATGGATCCGTTGACCTAACCATATGATGGTACTGGATGTGAAGTGGCATACTTTGGTGTACGCCCAATAGGCTTGTAAAAGGGTGCCAAGTACAGGTACATTCGGGTGTGTTAATGAACATTGCAATACTAGGGATATGCAGATGGGAATGTCACTCAGTGTTCCACTGAGAAGATATCACTGGCCTCTTGATGAATGCAGCTGATAAGAGTATGGCCACAACCAAACAATGTGGAACTTGTTTGCGAATATCAGTGCATTCGGGATCAAGTTAATGTCCATACACAATAGAGGGTGATCAAACCATGCCTCTGTGTTGGACTCCGATATCGATGACATGGGATGTACAGGTATAAACTACTGGGTTAAAGTTTCAGTTTGACTGCTTACTCTGTCTTAATTGGGGGCTACAGTGGCTTGCTAGAGCCCAGCTATAGTCTGTGGGCCTTAGCTCACTGCCAACATAAAGACGGGCCCATCGGATCGTACACATTGAACGTCTGGACTTTAACTAGTCGGATTAAGTGTGTACTTGGTGTATACATGTCAAAAGAGAGAGGTCTATTAATTATATTATATTGCTCAATTGGGTTGATCATAATATAATATGATTACTATTTATTTTGGCCATCACATAATTAATTCAATGAATTAATTGTGTGTATTTATTTCCTAGGTGGAAATATGTGTACATGTATAGGTTTACATGTATATCATCTTATGTATATCTAATGTAATTCTTTGGTCCATTTGATATGTCAAATGTATTTTAATTTAAGTGTAGGTAACATATTAGATGGTATAATATTGTTACATACATATGGAAATAAAATTACATTTGAATTCAAATAAACCAAATTCTTATTTATGGACTTAGGCATGGAAATTTGGAAGCCCACATTTGGATGAGTTGGCCGAAATCTATGGGAGATATTTTGCCAAAATGGTGAGTCATATTTGATAAGAAGAGTGACTCATATGGTGGACAAAAGGTAATGATCAAAAGAGGTGAGTCATTGTTTGACCTTTTGGAAGAGAAGTTGGACTTTTCTTCTTAGATTTTTTTTTATGGTGAGCATATAAGAAAAAAAATCAGCCATCTTTTCATATAGACTTTATCTTGGACGTCCAACATCTCCCCTCACTCTCTCTTATTGATTTTCCGAACCGCTAGCATGGGTTTCAGTCCAAGAGCCGTTCGTGTACGGGACGAAGGGGGAAATCTAATTTGGTTTCTGCAGTCATCATCTGTCTCTTGGAGAGGCTTTAAGGTGAATTTTTAAAACCTTCTTCCTTGTGCTTTGTATTTTTGATTTCCACGACTTAAGCTCCTGGGACCGGATTCGAGGAAATCGATGCGTATTTCTGCTTTTTCGGTCGATTTCCGGTGACGAATCCCAACAAAATAAGGCTTCATAGGGTCAATTCATGGGGAAGGATAGAAAAGGGGTTCCGTCAAATAGGTGTTGGTGGTTGGCCAATAAACGAAAGACAAAGGTGTTGAAGGTGTGGAAGAAGTTGGAAAAAAGGAAGGGAAAGAGCTTTGGTTTTGAAGACAGGAAAGTCCAAATCTTTCACAGATAGGAGAGAAGGATCTGACAACATCGAGAGCTGCAGATTTCCCTTTAATGCTATGAGACACTCCAGTGTTAGCTATGGTGGCCATGCATGAGAGGGAGAAAGACTCCTGTTTGTGTCAATCTTTTTTTTTAAAAAAAAATTAAGCCCAAGCCATCGCCACCTGTTGGTTTTCTTGTTGCATTAAGATCCATGCATGTCATGTGTGCTTAATATGCTTTTTGGATGAACAATGCATGTGAAATGTCATGTACATATGAATGTCACACGAACAGGATAATATATGCACTACAACCAAGACTACTTCAGCATTTTACCACATGATGGGTGACGAAGGTAATGAAAACCATTTGAACTTCCCATAGGTTGGGGATTTTTGTGAGGTTGGGAATTTTAGTTTCAGGGTCTTGGCTTGAGATGCCCCCTTGGGATATAGGGTCAAGTTGTGTCCCTGGGAGGATTTCTTGGGTGTAGTTGCCTCAAGGGAGGTTTTTTTTTTTTTCTCATTTTGGGTGCCTCAAGGAGGGCTTTTTAAATTTGATTTTGCCTCAAGGAGGGCTTTCTTTAGTTTGGGTGCCTCAAGGAGGGCTTTTTGTTTTCTTTCGGGGTAGGATTTGGAGTTTCAAAGATGGCTTTCGGTTTGGCATGATTTGGGCATCGTGTGTGCCATTCCGTTGAAATTTTGGGGCAAGAATAGGAGCGTCTTTCAAGGATTGTTGAGTTGAGTTAGCAAATATCTCGGCGGAAGTGGTGCCATCGTATCATTTTATTTATCTCAGCAGCTCACCTTTCAAGAGAGAGTTCAGGCAGGTCCATATTCACTTTTAAGTTTCCTATAGCTTTCAGATTAATGTCATACATTTTGATATTATGCGTGTTTGACATGTCATGTTAGATGATCAAATGCATGTGCAATGCCATATACATGCAATCACCACATAAGTAAGGAGATAAAAAAATGCATTGCATTTAAAATAATATCAATACATCATGGAAACAAAATAAGTCCCCTATAAAAAGGAAGGCTCTAAGGGTAATGATTTTTTTTTTGCCCCGACTAGTCACTGCCTCGACTTCAGTACCATTGCCCCATTCTCGTCAGATCAGACCTTATAGTCCTTCATCATATTCCTCTCCCCGGAGAGATTGAGGAATCCCTTTAGTGGCTCCTTTGCTTGCCACAGATTGCCCGTTAGAGGCAGATGACACCTTCAATTTTTCTTCATTGACTAGCTTCTGGATCTTCCTTCCAGACCAACACATTCATTAGCCTGGAGGCCAGCTATCATCACATGATAACTGCAGAAGTTATCTTTTTGTTCTAGTGTTGGCGCCACATATGGTCGGACACTCTGCAAAAGGCCCATCTTTCTGCAGATGGCGAATAGTCTGGTCACTGAACGAGGCCCAGAGGATGCGACTGCCCATTTATCTTCAGGAAGCGAACTCTAGATTTGTCATGAAATAGAGTCAATGTTGGCATTGGCCTCCATAGGTCTTTTCAGTTCTCCTTCATTGGACGACCCCAATAAGCCCAAATTTTGGTGAGAGGACCTTCCGAGGTGTCGAGAAGGAGTATCGGCAATTTTGGCGTTATGCTCCTTATCGATGCCAACATTGGAGTCCGTGCTTGTCATATCCCTTATTTTCCCTTTCGAGTTTTACCACCTGGGTTTCCAACTCAGCGCATCTCACCGTCAGCTTCTCTATTCTGTCAAGATCATCCCCCAGCATTTCTCTCAATATTGCTGCAGCTTCCTCCCTAACTGCCTTCTGGAATTGTGGTGAAGCGACATAGTCTTCCACCACATCTGCTATGGCGTTGACGTTCTGTGGGCTGGTAATTCTCAAGATCCTTTCCCCCTGATAAGAGCATTTATTAGTGTCAACAGGTAGATACCAAACAGGGAATAGTGTATGCATAGATGCATGACATGACGGGCATGTGTGTGTATGATGAATTGCATGTGTGATGACTTGTAATGCCATGTCATGTTATGCCATCGGAGATCAACCATACAGATCCAATGGATGCTGGTGGGGATGATGCATGCTAAAATAAATCATGGTGTATAAATATAAACCACAGGGATAGAATGACACTCGAGAGTGTCCATGGATCAAAGCAAGTAGTACTTGCAATAGGGTGCATAGTTATGCCCCTAGGAAGAATGACACGCTGGGGTGTCCATGGGTCGAAGCAAGACATTGCTTACGAGGGAAGTTGAGATAGGGTGCATAGTTATGTCCCTGGGAAGAATGACACATTGAAGTGTCCACGGGTCGAAGCAAGACAATGCTTACAAGGGAAGTTGAGATAGGGTGCATAGTTATGCCCCTAGGAAGAATGACACACTAGGGTGTCCACGGGTCGAAGCAAGAAATTGCTTGCAAGGGAAGTTGAGATAGGGTGCATAGTTATGCCCCTGGTGAGAATGACACACTGGGGTGTCCACGGGTCGAAGCAAGACATTGCTTACGAGGGAAGTTGAGATAGGGTTCATAGTTATGCGCCTGGGAAGAATGACACACTAGGGTGCCCACGAGTCGAAGCAAGATATTGCTTGCAAGGAAAGTTAAGGTAGGGTGCATAGTTATGCCCATGGGAAGAATGACACACTGGGGTGTCCACGGGTCGAAGCAAGATGTTACTTGCGAGGGAAGTTGAGATAGGGTGCATAGTTATACCCCTGGGAAGAATAACACACTGGGGTGTCCACGGGTCGAAGCAAGACATTTCTTGCGAAGGAAGTTGAATACTATGGTGGTGTGTATGCACATGATGATCTAACATAATCTTCAGCACTCAGGGAGCACCTTGGATGATGAAACATGATATAAGGTGAGACAGAACTGAGTGCTTGGCATGTGAATGGTTTTTCGGCACTCGAGGAGCACCTTAGGCTTTTATGTGAAGAAATGATATGAGATAATGTGCTTGGCATGCGGGCTGAGTTTCGGTGCTCGGGGAGTGCCTTATGCTTATGTGTGAATGAGATGCATGATCACTGGTTAATGCGGACGAATGATATTAGACGGATGGGAACATGAATGAGTATGGTTTTCCTTATTATTTATTTTGGACATTCCGTAGATGCCCCAATGCTATGCTAAAAGCAATGCAGATAGATCGTGTGTGTATCAACAGACAGGTGTAGGCTCGGTGCCTTAGGAGCACCTGATGGATATCATAAAATGGTCTCGAGTGGCCGGCACACGGAAAGAGTTCTGATGCTTTTGAGGCATCTAATGGATGTTATGGAATGGTCCTGTATGTCGACACACAGACAGAGTTACGATGCTTTTGAGGCATCTGACATGAAATGATGTTACAGATGAGTCACGTGTAACTCGAGGTACAGAAAAAAGTTTGGCGTTCATGAAACACCTTACATGATTTATTAATGTCATGACATGCCCCTGTATATGTAGTAATTGGGTACTCATGGAATACCCTAGATGATTTAATAATGTCATGAGCAACCCGATGTGGATCGCAACACACAAACAAGATCTCAGTATCCCAATGGCACCGAGAATAGACAGATAGATGAGATGTAGTGTAATGCTTATCATGTGACTCTCCATATGATCATAGATTTAGTTTCGTTGTGGTCTCCTAATGGATGGAATGTAGAAATGGCCCAGTGCAAACCAAGGCACAGGCAAAACACAAGTGACTTTAGGGCACCTGTTATGAAATGAAATGATTATGATGAGCATCTTTGGGACGTCCTTTGTTAGGAGTAATGACATGAAATGGTGTGAATGCACATGTCACACAGAATGCAGGTGGCTGCAGAAGATGTGGTTAGGATGCATGGCATACAAGATGATGTTATGCGTGCAAGGAATGAATGCATATGTCACCCAAATAAAGCATCGTAGAGACACAAAGACGTGATTAGTACACATAACATACACACAAAGTAATGCCTTGCATGTTTCATGGAAATATTAACACAATATGTATATGGCACATATGAATAAAGTATCATGGCTGCAGAAGAATGTGGTTAGTATCAATGTTACACAAATGTTGATGCCTTGGGAATGATTATACAAAACATGATATGAATGACATACAGATGATTGTTTGCATTTGATGCTTCATCAATGGAGACAAGAATGGGCACGAATTCTTTATTTTGAACATTCCAAGAATGCCCTATACTGTGGAAAAATAACGCATAGAAAACTATATGTGGACCGTCACACGAGTAAAAAGTCGGTGCTTTTGGGGCACCTAATGAATTATCGTGAAATGGCCACGTGTGAGCTGGCACACGGGTAGAGTTTCGACATTTTTTGGGTCCAAATGAAATGGCATTACATGGTCATATGGAAGCCGTTCCATGGACAGTGTTCTGATGATTTTAGGGCATCTAACATGAAGTGATGCTGTAAACAATTCACGTGTAAATAAAGACACTGACGAAGGTTCGTTGTTCGCGGAACGCCTCGCATGACTTGGTAATGTCATGATATACTCCTATGTGCGTAATAACTTGGGCATTTGTGGAGCACCTCGAGTGAATTATTAATGTCATGAAACAATTCCTATATGGATTGTGACACATAAACAAAGTTTTGGCATTACCTTAATGCCTACAATAAATGGACATGAAATGGAGATGATGTAATGTTATATTGTTGTGTGACTCGTCACACAACCAGACCTAAAATCTTTGTGATTTTCTAGTGAATGACGTGTTGTAGTAGAATAGCCAAATGCAAACTAGTGTACGGGCGGAATACAGGTAGTTTTAGGGTACATGATATGGGATGAAATGAAATGATCATGATGCGCATTCTTAGAACGTCCCTAAATAGGTGAAATGGAATGAACACGTATGTCACACAAACATATTAGTGGCTACAGGTGGTTAGAATTCGTGACATGCAAAATGATGTCATGCATGCTTCATGGAAATATTGGCACACAGGATGTATATGTATGTCACACGAGTAAAATGTCGTGGCTGCACAAAGACGTGGTTAGTGCAAACACTATACACATGCATGCATGTTAAAGATGGTCCTACAAACATGTTGTTAAAAATGCCACATGGATAATTATGCATGCTGGATCTTCATGAAAAGATAAAAGGGAATTCACCATGGAACAAACGTTAGCACATGCAGAGTTAAGCTCTCCCTTCCAACCTCATTTCTCCTTTTGCTTGGTCTCGCATTCTTCTTAGGTGTTGGGTCTCTTTGGTATCAACGGGGGATACCAAAGGTGCATACTTAAATATTCAATTTAATTTTATGTTTTGGTAACCCTAGGAGAAGTTAATAAACCATTACATATGGGCCAAAGTCAAACCAAGGGTTGTACAGGCTCCCATAGCGGATAAACACTTCCCCACCGTAGAACACGATGTAAGGCCATGCGGGCTATGAGGTGTTTACCCCGTCGGGTGTCTCCAATCTTGGCAGTAGAGGTAGGCCACCTTCTTGGGTAAACTGGGGTAAAACAGTGTATTTGAGGGGTTAAGAAGAAGAAAATGCCATGATATGCAAGGTATGAATAAATGTGGCTTTTATAAATTGATAAACGAATACAAGCAAGGTTATATTTCAATAGTTGCCTAAGTTCCTTAAGTTTTAATAAAAACGTTTTAGGAAACTTGAAATCCCCAGCAGAGTCGCCACAGTGAGCGGACGACCTTTTCGACAAAAAGAGATAAAATAAGCTTGGCGAAGCCGGCCGGGGAATGAGATTTGATTTAGCAAGATTTGTGAAAAGACGGGATTTTGTTTATCTTGGGTAGGGAAAACTATTTATTTATTTTGGAAATTTATTTTGTAGAAAATATTTTCCAATTTTATTACTTAAAGACCTCGAAACCTAAATTTCGAGATCAGTGACAGAGTCGCCACCCGGATCAGCTCATCCGGGAAATTTCGGTACAGTTGCCTACCGAATGCAGACTGCTATACCCAAAGATTCAGGGTTCGAGCAACTTGCCTACTTAACCTCGAGTTTGTATTCGTTTATTATTTATAAAACCACATTTATTCAATTTATTATCTTTCTCTAACCCAATTTGTTTATTTTATTAACCCGTGCTAAAGCAAAAATGCATAAAATAAATGGAAAGAAATTAAACTAGTCACGCAAATGTACAATAGAATAATAGAGGCCGATTATACAACCAAATTGAATAAAAGTAAAAACTCTTGTCCTCACTTTACAGGCGCCAAGGATACACGAGGATCTAAAAATACAACCGCCTAAGGTACACGAATTAATCTATTAAATACAGCAAAAATAAAAATAAATGCTGTAAAACATATTAGTTAGCAAAGTTTATATTATAAACACAAATAGGACTCAAATTAGGACAGAATAGGGATTTTAGGATTGGGAGCATGCATTTAGGGGGTAACCGGTTCGACCCGACCGGTCAGACCGGTTAGAACTAGAAAGCGGTTTTGAAACGCCCTGTGGATTTTTGTGCTGGAAAATCAATTTTGGAAAACCATTTGGCTCGGTTTCATGCAAATTTCCATTTTTGTGGATCTGTTATCCTGGAATCCAGGGGTCCGTTCGTGTGGGTTCCTAAATACAAAACCCATCTAGGGTCCAAAATGCAATAAACACACCAAAACAGATTTAAGAAAATACTATTTTGCTCGTTTCAATATTTTTCGGGAATTTTATAGGGTTCGGGGGTCCGCTAAGGCTGGACTATGTATCCGATTCGGATAAAACCACCCTGAAACACAGAAGATAAAACCCTGGGAAATATGAAATTACTAATATCCATACGTGCAACAGCCAGAAAATCAAAATAAAAATACATACGGATGATTCCAAGCTGAAAATAGTCACAACAGAAAAAAAAAGAATGGAAAATGGGCTGTTTCGGCTGATTGGAATAGATCGGGGATCTGTCCCTGTGGAACAGAGTCGGCTGGCTTTGTGTTGGTGTGCCCTACTTCTTAGGGCATTGGATTCTTGTATTTTGTAGTATACATTAAGAGTCATGTATGAATACATTATTTGTGTCACATTAATAAAGGCAATTAATCTATTTCATTTATATCTTGTGCTATAATATGAGTAGAGTATCCATTGATTGATAATCATAAAACCTATCCCAAGTCTGTTCTAATTGTGGGAACGAATAGAACCACAGACTTGTATATTCGATGACTGTATGGTAGTTCTTAACTAGCCATAGTACTTGTATAGTCAGCCATGAATATAGGTACATGTCATTGACATGGGACTGGATCGATCCGTACAAGAAAGCCACATGGTTGTCATGTCATAGGTCTTTCTTGAGTAGGTCTCTTTTGTCCTCAGACCAGATTTCATTATAATATCAATATGGAATCCGGTTCACTTTGACATACGCCTAACAGGTCTGTAAAAGGATGCTAAATACGGGTATGATTAGGCGGACCGGTGAACATGTTGATATTGATGATGAAGTGATGGAATTGCCACTCGGGTGACACCGAGATGATATCATTGGCCACTTGATGAGTGGGACTGATAAGTGTATGGCCATACCCAAATAAGTTGGTTGCTTATTTGATTAATCAGTCAACTCAAGATCAAGAAATATAATAAACAACAGAAGAGGATGACAGACACCATGCCTCTTGTTTATTCATACCGATATCGTTAGGCAAAGGACACTATGAGATTACTACCGGGTGTGTGTCTTCTAAAGACTGCTGCATCTCTGTCTTAATTGGGGGCTGTAATGGTTTGCTAGAACCCACTTACAGTCTGTGGGCCTTGGGCCTACTGCCAACATAAAGACAGACCTATAGGATCGTGCACATAGATCAACTGAGCTGGAACTTATAGAAATTGTACATGTAATGTACATTGGAAGGAATGCGTTAATTAATTAGTTGACTTTCGGTGTCAAGGTAATTAATTGACATTGGGTTGAATTTAATTTAATTAATAAGTTTACATAATGTAATTAATTAATTTATCAATTAATTGAATTACATAAAGTAAACAATTAATTAAATAATTTTCCTAAGTAGGAAAATTAAATACATGTATTGTATTAACTTAAGTGTGATTTAATTTTATTTAGGGGTAATTAAATTTAGCCAAATGGAATTAAATTACATAGTATATACTTTTTAATTAAAGTTTATTTATGTAATTATAATCCTAGTGGGCTTGGGTTTAATTAACCTAATTAAAACCCAACTAGACAAGGTGTCTATATAAGGGCACACTTAAGGAAGAAAAACCTAATTCAACTCTAATTAATTGCTGGAAATTTCAGCCACCAATTGCAGCCCCAAAACAGCCGAAAATCCCAGTATTAAACCTCTATTCCTTCGCGTCTTCGGCTAGCACCGGTTCCCGCTCAATAGTTGGTCGTGCACCGGACTTTGGAGATCGCAGTTTCAAGAAACGATTCTGCAGCAGTCTCTAGAGGAGACGAATCCAGTGAGTTAATCTCTCTTGATTCTTATTTGATTTTATTCTTATCAATGATAATTGGACACAATAGGTGGATTCTAGGAAATTTTAAACGGTGTATTTTCCGCTGCGCTGCGTTATTTTTCCAATGACGAATCCCAACACTTTGTTCTTCAGAAACACAGCCGGTCGGCTGTGTTCATGAGGAACACAGTTGTACGGCTATAATGGGCAGCACTAGTTTCGGATTTTGGCAAAAATGACAGAAAAACACAGAAAATCAATACAGATAAGTTTTAAGGCCTCTCAAAGTTTACCTGGATTGTTACTTAGATGCCTGGATCATCAAGAAACGGATTGAAAGCATAGAAATGTACACTGGAGCTCAACTAGCCGAATCCTTTGAAGACCCAATACAATCCAAAACCAAGCCGAAGTGATCCCGAATCAACGAGTAAAGGTTATTGGTTGTGTTGTTATTGCTTGGAGATTAGCTTAGGGTTTTAAGGAGAGTCTTTGAGGGCTCTTTTTCTCGGTTTCTATCTCTCCTTTTCTCTCTGTGTTTTTCTTTCTTTTCTTCTTCTGAGAACCAAAAGCCTCCTCCCATGCCAAAAAGTCCTCTCTCTCTCATATTTTCTCTCTTTTTATCTGCTGCTCCCTCTCTCTCCTTTTTGTTCCATCAATCAACAGACTGAAATTTTTTTTGAAAATCTGTCAAAACTTTCTCCTGTCAAGGCAGAGCAACTTATTCTTAACCACTAGAGTCGGCCCGCTCTAGCTTGTACTAGTGCCGTACGGCTCTAGTTAGAGCCGTACGGCTCTAGTTAGAGCCGACCAGCACTGGTTCAAAAACCAGGGCTACCCGGTTCTCATGAGAGTTAAGACAAAATTTTGAAAAGTCAGATGTGTAGACCAAACCCTAGAAATGATTCGAGAGACCTTTTCGGGGGTTCAGATCATGGATAGCCTAGTTTTGAGGTCGTTTGAGATTCCCCAGGTGGCATTCTGGTCGCTTTCAAGTCCCATTCAAGCTGTCCAGTCCACAGGCAATTAAGGAATTCTCATCACCATGACCGGGAAAAACCCATGCTCACAGCCGTCCAATCCCAACCTAGGGACTCCTGGTTTGATGAGCTTGCTGGCACTTACCCATCTGTGCTTAGCGCTAAGAGAATACTACTACCCACGCTAAGTCTAAACCTCCATCCAAGTGTTAGAGTAACCTATACTCCAACCCAATATAAAATGACGATACTGTAGTTCATCCAGCGAGGACATGATCTACAACAGGCCTATCCCCACTTTGAGTCAGTTTTGAATGAAGGAAGCACTTTTAAGCAACTTAGTAATTTCCATTAGGTTATTAGATTCATTTAATAACGGCTTACATGCATAGGCAGGTGAGAATGGGGTTGGATCATACATTCATACATGCAAATAAATATAAAGTATAATTAAATAAGTAAAATGGACTGCTATGGGCCTATATTACAACCTAATATAATTCTAGTAAACCTATAGTAGTAAATATGGCACGCAAGCTGTATTTACCCAAAAAGAAAAATTACAACCAACTTGAATAAGGCCCAATAGCATCCAACCATACATACATTTAATCATACAAAATGCATCCAATACATCCATTAATAAGCATGTTATAATGCATGAAATTAAGCCCATTTCAATTATGTCCAAAGCCATTATTTTGAAATCGCCAATTCTGGCCTATCATGGTTCTAGCCCATAATGGGCTTTGGACTTCCAGCCCAGGCACATAACTGCTCCCACTGGAATTGGGAAACCATGAGTACATATCAGCCACCCGGGTAATTGTGCCAAAATAACCAGAACTAGTTTCAATTAACCATATTAATTTCCAAAATTAATATCCCATGAATAAAATTAAAATTTCATCCAAGAAACCGTACGCATTTAAATTACAAAAATTTAAACACACGAAATTTTAAAACCCATCAAAATTTGAAAACTGGGCCCCGAGCCCAAAACCTGCCAAATCCAAAAAACTGGGCTTGGCCCAATGCAGCTAGGGCAACCGAGCTGCTAGGGACAGTAGCGACGCTGCCACCTAGCGGCAGTCCGTTGTTGCCGTGCGGCAGCCACTGCCTAGTAGCGGCCCAGTTGCCGTGCAGTGGCCGCCCAGCAGTAGCAGCCGTTGCTGGACCCGGTGGTAGTGGTTGCTGCCGCTGCTGGACCTGTGATTTTTGCCAAAAAAAAAGGCAACCAAAAATTATAAATCACCAAGAAATATAATCCAATCAACAGAAAATTAAATAAACATAAACCAATATGCAAATTAATTTTCAATTAAAAAATCCAATGGGAAAATCACAAACCACAATCCACGAATCCCAAATTAAAATCTCTAATTTCAAAACCAAGGGATTCAAACCAATTTTAACAATTTCCACAGATCAAAAGCCCGCTCTTATACCACTGTTGCGATTTTTCACCAGAAATCACATGATAATTGCGGAAGAACGCGGTGATTTCCTCAAATCCGTGCCCAGGAGCAATTGATGTGAAAATTGTAAAACTTAAAAACAAATAGAAAAGAATAGACTTCTCACCAGATATATCTCTTCTAGAGATGGCTGCAGAAACCAAAATTGATTCCCTCAGCGTTCACGTACACGAACGGCTATCAAACACGACCCGTGCTAGCGATGAGATCGAACGAGAGTGAGAGAGAGGGGGCTGTAATTTTTAGCTATACCACTTAGGTATCTTGGCCGAATGGTCTCCTAGGTTTTTAACCTAGGGGGCCGAATTCTCATAGGGAATTTTAGGCCCAAACCGATTTTTATTTCATACGGGCTTTTACCTCTTTAAGCCCATGTCCAATTTTAAATCTTATGGTCCAATTTAATTTCAAATTCAATTCCTATTTAACATGTATGTCATCACACTAAACCACATACATTTAAATTGAATTTAATTTGACCAATTAATTTAACCAAGGAATTAAATTTGACAATTTATGAAATTAAATACATGTAAACCTATACATGTAAAATATTTCCACCTAGGAAATAATCTCATAAATTAATTCATCGAATTAATTATGTGAATACCAATACAAAAATTAATTTTATTATTTTGATCAATCCAGTTGATTGTCATAATATATTAATATAATCCTCTCTCTCCTATGTGTGTACTCCAAGTATACAGGTGATCCCTTAAGTCCGTGTTCAGACGTTCAATGTGTACGATCCTATAGGCCCATCTTTATGTTGGCAGTGGGCCTATGGCCTATAGACTGCAGGCAAGCTCTAGCAAGCCACTGCAGCGCCCAATTAAAATAGAGATAGCAGTCCAACTGAAATCATAACCCTGTAGTTTAAACTTGTATATCCCAGGTGTCCAACATAGAGGCATGGATTGATCACCATCTTTTATGTCCAGACATTTACTTGATCCCGAATGTACTGATGCTCACAAACAAGTTCCAACTTGTTTAGGTGTGGTCACACTCTTATTAGTCACATTCATTAAGAGGCCGGTAATATCTTCTTAGTGGACTACTGAGTGATATATCCCTTCTGCATATCCATAGCACTGCCATGCTCAATGAAATACCCAAATGTACCCATACTTGGCACCTTTTTACAAGCCCTTTAGGTGTACACCAAAGCATTTGACTTTGCATGCAGCACCATCATATGGTCAGGTAAAAGGATCCATACAAGTACTACACGAGAATCACTAGTGATGCTTTACCATATGGATTTCTCGTTTAGTGGATCTATCCAATCCCATGCCCCTTTTGCATGTACCCATTAACTTGGTTGACATCCCATGTCCAATGGCCGGTAAGACACCGCCATATAACCAGGTTAATGATAGTCTTTGGTTCCATTCATTCCCATGATAGAACAGACTACGAATCTCTTTATGGTCATATCATTTTCCCTATCCATGGTCTTACTGCCAAGTGCATGACACTTGTCAACATAGTTATGGATATATCCATTGGATACTCCATTTAAAATATAGCACAAGATGTCTAATAAATAGATTAATGCCTTTATTTAATAACACAAAATATGTATAATACATAAATCCAATAAATGTACAATACAAATACAAGGTCCAATGCCTAGGGACTAGGGCATATCCAACAGTTTCTTATATAGGTCTCTTTTATCCTCAGACCAGATTTCATTATAGTATCAATATGGAATCCAGTTCACTTTGACATACTCCTAATAGGTCTGTAAAAGGTGCTAAATATTGGTATGATTGGGTGGAGTGGTGAACATAATGATATTGATAATGAAGTGATGGAATTGCCACTCAGATAACACCGAGATGATATCACTGGCCACTTGATGAATGGGACTGATAAGTGTATGACCATACCCAAATAAGTTGGTTGCTTATTTGATTAATCAGCCAACTCAAGATCAAGAAATATAATAAACAGTAAAGACGGCTGCATCTCTATCTTAATTGGGGACTGTAACGGTTTGCTAGAACCCACTTACAGTCTATAGCCCTTGGGCCTACTACCAACATAAAGACAGACCCATAGGATCGTGCACATAGATCAACTGAGCCGGAACTTATAGAAATTGTACTTGTAATGTACATTGGAAGGAATACATTAATCAATTAGTTGACATTCGGTGTCAAGGTAATTAATTAACATTGGGTTGACTTAATTTAATTAATAAGTTTACATAATGTAATTAATTAATTATCAATGAATTGAATTACATAAAGTAAGCAATTAATTAAATAATTTTCCTAAGTAGGAAAATTAAATACATGTATTGTATTTACTTAAGTGTGATTTAATTTTATTTAATGGTAATTAAATTTACCTAAATGGAATTAAATTACATAGTATATACTTTTTAATTAAAGTTTATTTATGTAATTATAATCCTAGTAAGCTTGGGTTTAATTAACCTAATTAAAACCCAGTTACACAAGGAGTCAATATAAGTGCACACTTAAGAAAGAAAACCTAACCCTAACCCTAAGTTTAATTGTTGGAAATTTCAGCCCCATTGTAGTCCCAAAAACAGCCAAAATTTATAGCAATTAATTCTCCATTCCTTCCGCTTCTTCGACTAGCACTGATTCCCACTCGATAGTTGGTCATGCAATTTACTTTGGAGATCGTAGTTTCAAGAAACAATTCTGCAGTAATCTCTAAAAGAGACGAATCCGGTGAGTTAATCTCTCTTGATTCAAATTGGTTTTCATTCCAATCAATGGTAATTGGACAGGATAGGTGGATTCTAGGAAAATTTTAACGGTGTAATTTCCACTGCGCCATGTTATTTTTCCGATGACAAATTCCAACAGTGGTATCAGAGCTTATGTTTTGTCCATTAGATTGATTGGATTTTGGTTCATGAAAGTGTTCTTGCAGAAATAATAGTTTCAAGAATTGTTTTTGGGGTTTTTGATTATTTTCCCCAATTGATTTTCAATCTAAATTTAGTTTATTGGAATGATTATTTATTTTTTCCTTCCTGCATTCGTTGGTTTGATGCTAGATTTATTTTAATCTATAAAATGATAGTAATAATAATTATAGGCAAAAGATGTAATCGCAATTTGTGATTTCATCTGTTGTCATGGGCAACAACTACTGGTGCAGCGGCACTGCTGCCCTACCGGGACAGTAGCGTCACATGCGGTGTTCGGGGTCTGGTTTTGGATTTTGTGGGTATTTTTTTTATCTCGGGCCTGTAATACAAATTAAATTAAAATGTTTTATTTTAAATTAATTTGTATTTAAATTGTTTATTATATTGGCATGCATATTTAATTTAATTATTTTGTATGTTAAATTGAATATGGACTTTGTAAAATTGGCCCAATAAACAGTGGCACCGGTTAAAATTGGGAGAGCTAAATTTTAAATTTGTGACAACCCAAATTCAAGTGGGAGCAAAATTGTTAATTTTGCATTAATGGATGTAATCCATTGGGCGTTTATGGTCCTTAGTAAGAAAGATGGTCCTAAAACAAAGAAGGACCGGGAGAACATGGAAAGGATCCCTTATGCATCTGCTATAGGATCTATCGTGTACTCAATGTTATGTACAAGGCCTGTTGTCGAGTTTGCACTAAGTATGACTAACCGATACCAGTCGGACCCCGAGGAGGAACACTAGAAAGCTATTAAGGCAATCTTAAGGTGCCTTAACTGGACTAAGGATGCTTTCTTAGTGTATGGAGGTCAAAGCTGAGCTGGTAGTGTCAGGTTACACTGATGCAAGCTTTGAGACCATGAGGATGAGAACTAGTCATAGTCTAGTTATGTTTTTCTCTTGAATGGCGGTGCCATTAGTTGGAGGTCTTTAAAGCAGGCCACAATTGCTGACTCTACAACAGAAGTGAGTACATAGTTGCATGCGAAGCTGCAAAGGAAGCCGTTTGGATCAAGAAGTGCATAACTAAATTGGGAGTAGTAACCACTATCCTAGACCTAGTTGATGTTTTCTATGACAACAACGGGGCTGTCATACAAGCTCAGGAGCCCCGATCACATAAGAGATCCAAACATGTGCGCAGAAAGTTTCACGTCATTCGGGAGATCGTGAATAGAGGTGACATATCATTGCAAAGGGTTGACACTAAGAATAATGTTGCTAATCCATAGACTAAGGCACTGTTGCAGACACAGCACGATGGTCATACCAGACGTATAAGAATTAGGGCAATGCCCACTTGGAACTAGTGCAAGTGGGAGATTGTTAGTGTGCCTTAGTTCTTAGGGCACTGGATTCTTATATTTTGTATTATACATTAAGACTCATTGTATGAATACATTATTTGTGTCACATTAATAAACAAAACTAATCTATTTCATTTATATCTTTTGTTATAATATAAGTAGAGTATCCATTGATTAATAATCATAAAACCTATCCTAGGTTTGTTCTAACCATAGGAATGAATAGAACCACAGACTTGTATATTCGATGACTGTATGGTAGTTCTTAACTAGCCATAATGCTTGTATAGTTAGCCATGAATATAGGTACATGTCGTTGACATGGGACTAGATCGATCCACATAAGAAAGCCACATGGTTGTCATGTCATAGGTCTTTCTTGCGTAGGTCTCTTTTGTCCTTAGACCAGATTTCATTATAGTATCAATATGGTATCCGGTTCACTTTAACATATGCCTAATAAGCCTGTAAAAGGATGCTAAATATAGGTATGATTGGGTGGACTAGTGAACATATTGATATTGATAATGAAGTGATGGAATTGCCACTAGGGTAACACCGAGATGATATCACTGGCCACTTGATTAGTGGGACTAATAAGTGTATGGCCATATCCAAATAAGTTGGTTGCTTATTTGATTAATCAGTCAACTCAAGATCAAGAAATATAATAAATAGTAGAAGAGAATGACAGACACCATGCCTCTTGTTTTTTCATATCGATATTTTTTGGCCAAGGACACTATGAGATTACTACCGAGTGAGTGTCTTCTAAAGACTGGTGCATCTCTATCTTAATTGGGGACTGTAACGATTTGCTAGAACCCACTTACAGTGTGTGGGCCTTGGGCCTACTACCAACATAAAGACAAACGCATAGGATCGTGCAAAGAGATCAACTAAGCCGGAACTTATAGAAATTGTGCATGTAATGTGCATTGGAAGTAATACGTTAATTAATTAGTTGACATTCGGTGTTAAGGTAATTAATTATCATTGGATTTATTTAATTTAATTAATAAGTTTAAATAATGTGATTAATTAATTATCAATTAATTTAATTACATAAAGTAAACAATTAATTAATTAATTTTCCTAAGTAGGAAAATTAAATACATGTATTGTATTTACTTAAGTGTGATTTAATTTTATTAAGGAGGAATTAAATTTAGCCAAATGGAATTAAATTACATAGCATATACTTTTTAATTAAAGTTTATTTATGTAATTATAATTACGGGTGAGCATTATTCGGTAAAATCGAATACTAATCCCGAACCAAACAGAAAAAAACGTTTGGTTTGGTTACCGAATATTTTTTGGTTTGGTTTGGTAGCAATTTTATAAATAATTTGTTTTTCAGTTTGGTTCAGTTTTTCATAACAAAATTCGGTTTAACTGAAATCGATTCAAATTATTATTTTGTATAGGATTATATGATGGTACTAGTATAAGATGACCCTGTCCTTAAGTTTTTGTAGCTAGTATTTTGTAATAATGTTAATTAAAACTCTCTAATAGGTTTGTTCTTCAATTATTAATCAATGCTTCAATTAATTTCCCTAAAAATCATTTACAAATATTTTCTTTATATATTTTTGGTTAAAATAACAAATTTTGGAAATAACCGAACTGAACCAAAAAATTTCGATTTGGTTTGGTTCAATTTTTATCCTTGTTTGGTTTGGTTTGGTCCTAATTATTATATATATTTTGGTTTGGTTAATTGACAATTCGGTTCGGTTAGCGAACCGATCAATGCTCAGCCCTAATTATAATCCTAGTGGGCTTGGATTTAATTAACCTAATTAAAACCCTATTAGACAAGGAAACTATATAAAGGCACACTTAAGGTAGAAAACCTAACCCTAACCCTAAGTTTAATTGCTAGAAATTTTAGCCCCATTGCAGTCCCAAAATAATTTATAGTAATTAATTCTCCATTCCTTCTGCTTCTTCAACTAGCACCGATTCCCGCTCGATAGTTGGTCGTGCAATGGAGTTTGGAGATCGCAGTTTCATGAAACAATTCTGCAGCAGTCTCTAGAAGAGACAAATCCGGTAAATTAATCTCTCTTGATTCAAATTGGTTTCATTCCAATCAATGGTAATCGGACATGATAGGTGAATTCTAAGAAAATTTTAACAGTGTAATTTCCGCTACGCCACGTTATATTTCCTATGACGAATCCCAACAGACTATTGGGTTATGTTTCACTTTAGACTACATGTCTCCGTCTTAATTGGGGGATGTAACGGTTTGCTAGAACCTACTTATAGTCTGTGGGCCTTGAGCCCACTACCAAAATAAGGGCTGACCCACAGGATCGTACACATAGAACGACTAAACATTGACAAATCGAAATTGAAACGGAAACCAAATTAATTGAGTTATTGACATTAAATTATGTCATAATTAATTCAATTACATGGGAGAAATTGATTTTATTTGATTAATTAATTACATGTAGTAAATAGAATTTCCTTGGTGGAAATTTAAATACAAAGGTTGTATTTATTAAGGTTGATTTTAATTTAACTTTAGGTTATATTACTTTGAATTAATTGTCTTTAATTCTGTCAATTGGAATTTTATAATAAGGTTTTATTTAATTCTAATGATACATGTAAAATAAATTTAATCAAATAAAATAACCTATCCACTTGATATTTTCGGCCTACACCAAAGAGAGGAGCCTAATTCCTTAGGCTAAAATTTCTTGGTTTTTGTTCTTCTGTTTGCTGGCACGGGTCGCGTTCAAAAGCTGTTCGTATACCAGATTGTGGAGAAAACACATTTGGTTTTTCTACAGTAGTCTCTAGAGGAGACGTTTAAGGTGAGAAAATTTAATTTTCTTTATGTTCTTGGTTTCGTTTTATTAATCTACATGGACCCTGGGTTATGGAATCGAGGAAATTTTAATCGGTATTCTGCCTTGCGTTTAATGTTTTCTGTGACGATTCCCTACAAAAAGGTTACAACCAAAATAATTTTAAGAGCTAATAGATTAGAAAAATAACCTTTAAGTGCTATTATTCAAACGAGGATATCCCAAAAACTCTCTTTTTTTGGTTGTTTTTCCCATATCGATGAAGCCTTAAACCTTAGTTGCATCATAGAGTATAAATTTCAATCTTTAGGATGACATGATCACAAAAAAAGTATAGAAGCAAACTAAATAGATAACAATACACTGATCCTTAGCAGAAGCCTTTGACGGTAATTTGCTCGAAGTTTATTGCCAATGTCCACATCCTTGTTGTTAGTACTATAATCTTTTGGACTTTGCTTCTCAACTTTTTATTACTAAAAACTGAATATTTGCTTTTAGCCCCTAAGCTCCTTCAATCTTTTTTGGATACTTTTTAAGTTGATTTTCACTTCTTTGGTTCATGTTCCTTCTTTTTAATTGCTCTCCTCTTGATCACTCTTTTAAATTTGCATGGTATCACATTCATCATCCCCATTTTCTTAGAATTAATCTTTAGTATCCTTAGATTCTGTTGATTATCTCGGAACTTTAAAAAAATCACAGGGAACTATGAGTGTACTACCTTTCATTAGGGCAAAAGCGAAATGCGATGAAGCGAAATAGGGAGAAAGAATTGGTTAAAGTAAAGGTGTTTTGGATTGTGATGTTTTGGGTTTGAAAACGGCTTTGTATCTTGTTTTAGGAAAACCATTGATTTGTTTGGAAATCTTTTCGTAGAAAACCTTTTATGTGAATATGAGTTTTGGAAAACTGGTTTTTTATTTTAGAAAATCCTGTTTTATTACTTAAAGACCTTGAAACCTAAATTTCAAGATTAGTGATATAGTCGCCACCCGAATCAGCTCATCCGGGAAATTCTGGTATAACTCCCTACCGAGCGTAGACTACTGTACCTAATCCAGAGATTTAGGGTTCGAGCAACTTACCTATTCAACATTGAGCTTGCATTCATTTTACAGTTTATATTACCATATTTTGTTCACTTAATTCTTTACCCATTTTATCTTTTATTATTAACCCATCTCATTCAAATGACAAAAATAAATTGCATAAAAATAAAATAAATGGTTGGAGATTTTGGTGAGTTTGGAATTTTAGCTTTAGTGTTTTGGCATGGGGTGCTTTCTTGGGTAAGGAATTAGGTTTGGGGCTTCATTTTGGGGTTTAGTTTGAGTTTCAATAATAGATTCTAGCTTGGAATAGTTTGGGTATCATGTGTGCTATTCAAATTGAAACTTTAGGGCAAGGCCAATAGCATCTTGCAAGGATTGTTGATTTGGATCAGCAAATTACTCGGCGGAGGTGGTGCCATCATATCATTTATTTATCTCACAAGCTCACCTTTCAAGAGAGAGTTTGGTCAGGACCAGATTCACTTTTAGGCTCCCTACGATATTCAGATTGATGTCATGCATTTTGATATTTTGCATATTGGATATGTCATTTTAGATGATCAAATGCATGTATAATGCCATTTATATGCAATCACCACATAAGTAAGAAGGGGACAAAAAACATTATGTTCAAAATGATTTCAATACACCTTACAAACAAAAATGAGTCCCCTACAAAAGGGAAGCCTCTAAGGGTATTGATTTCATGGCATCTGATCATTCCCTATCCAGTCACTGTCTCGGCTTCAGTGTCATTGCCCTGCTATCATCAAACCAGACCTTGTAGTTCTTCATCACATCCCTCTCCCTAAGAAGTTTGAGGAATTTCCTTGGCTATTCCCCTGATTGCCCCTGGTCGCTTATCAGAGGTAGATGGGACTCTCAATTTTCCCTCGTCGATTAGCTTCTAGATCTTATTTTGCAGAACGACACATTCATTCGTCCGGTGGCCCGCTATCACATGATAGCGGCAGAAATTACCTTTTGTTCTAGTGTTGGCCCCATATATAGTCTGACACTTTGTAGTAGGCCCACCTTTCTGCATATGGCAAATAATTGTTGGGATTCGTCATTGGAAAAATAACGTGGCGCAGCGGAAAATACACCGTTTAAAATTTCCTAGAATCCACCTATCGTGTCCCATTACCATTGATTAGAATAAAATCAAATAAGAATCAAGAGAGATGAACTCACCGGATTCGTCTCCTCTAGAGACTGCTGCAGAATCGTTTCTTGAAACTACGATCTCCAAAGTTCGGCGCACGACCAACTATTGAGCGGGAACCGGTGCTAGCCAAAGACGCGAAGAAATTGAGGTTTAATGCTGGGATTTTCGGCTGTTTTGGGGCTGCTATTGGTGGCTGAAATTTCCAGCAACTAATTAGAGTTGAATTAGGTTTTTCTTCCTTAAGTGTGCCCTTATATAGACACCTTGTCTAGTTGGGTTTTAATTAGGTTAATCAAACCCAAGCCCACTAGGATTATAATTACATAAATAAACTTTAATTAAAAAGTATATACTATGTAATTTAATTCCATTTGGCTAAATTTAATTGCCCCTAAATAAAATTAAATCACACTTAAGTTAATACAATACATGTATTCAATTTTCCTACTTAGGAAAATTATTTAATTAACTGTTTACTTTATGTAATTCAATTAATTGATAAATTAATTAATTACATTATGTAAACTTATTAATTAAATTACATTCAACCCAATGTCAATTAATTACCTTGACACTGAATGTCAACTAATTAATTAACGCAATCCTTCCAATGTACATTACATGTACAATTTCTATAAGTTCCAGCTCAGTTGATCTATGTGCACGATCCTATGGGTCTGTCTTTATGTTGGCAGTAGGCCCAAGGCCCACAGACTGTAAGTGGGTTCTAGCAAACCATTACAGCCCCCAATTAAGACAGAGATGCAGCAGTCTTTAGAAGACACTCACCCGGTAGTAATCTCATAGTGTCCTTTACCTAACGATATCGATATGAATAAACAAGAGGCATGGTGTCTGTCATCCTCTTCTATTGTTTATTATATTTCTTGATCTTGAGTTGACTGATTAATCAAATAAGCAACCAACTTATTTGGGTATGGCCATACACTTATCTGTCCCACTCATCAAGTGGCCAAGGATATCATCTCAGTGTTACCTGAGTGGCAATTCCATCACTTCATCATCAATATCAACATGTTCACCGGTCCACCCAATCATACCCGTATTTAGCATCCTTTTACAGACCTGTTAGGCGTATGTCAAAGTGAACCGGATTCCATATCGATATTATAATGAAATCTGGTCTGAGGACAAAAGAGACCTACTCAAGAAAGACCTATGACATGACAACCATGTGGCTTTCTTGTGCGGATCGATCCAGTCCCATGTCAATGACATGTACCTATATTCATGACTGACTATACAAGTACTATGGCTAGTTAAGAACTACCATGCAATCATTAAATATACAAGTCTGTGGTTCTATTCGTTCCCACGATTAGAACAAACCTGGGATAGGTTTTATGATTATCAATCAATGGATACTCTACTCATATTATAGCACAAGATATAAATGAAATAGATTAATTGCCTTTATTAATGTGACACAAATAATGTATTCATACATGACTCTTAATGTATAATACAAAATACAAGAATCCAATGCCCTAAGAACTAGGGCACACCAACAATCTCCCACTTGCACTAGTTCCAAGTGGGAATTGCCCTAATTCCTATAGATCTGGTATTACCGTCGTGCTGTGTCTGCAATAGCGCTTTGGTCAATGGATCAGCGACATTATTCTTGGTGTCAAACCTCTGCAATGATATGTCACCTATGTTCACGATCTCCCGAATGAGGTGAAACTTTCTGAGTACATGTTTGGATCTCTTGTGTGACCGGGGCACCTTAGCTTGTGCGATGGCCCCGTTGTTGTCACAAAAACATCAACTGGGTCTAGGATAGTGGGCACTATTCCCAACTCAGTTACGACTTTCTTGATCCAAACGGCTTCCCTTGAGCTTCGCACGCAGCTATGTACTCAGCTTCCATTGTAGTGTCAGCAATGGCGGCCTGCTTTGAGGACCTCCAACTAATGGCACCGCCATTCAGGAGAAAAACATAACCAGACTGTGACTGGTTCTCATCCTCATTGGTCTCAAAGCTTACATCAGTGTAGCCTGACACTACCAGCTCATCTTGACCTCTATACACTAAGAAAGCATCCTTAGTCCGATTAAGGTACTTCAAGATTGCCTTAACTGCCTTCCAATGTTCCTCACCGGGGTCCGACTGGTACCGGCTAGCCATACTTAGTGTAAACACGACATCAGGCCTCATGCATAACATGGAGTACATGATAGATCCAATAGCAGATGCGTAAGGATCTTTTCCATGTTCTCCCGGTCCTTCTTTGTTTTAGGACCATCTTTCTTACTCAGCTTCAACCCATGGCGCATAGGCAAGAATCCTTTCTTTGCCTTGTCCATGCTGAATCCTTTTAGAACCTTGTCAATGTACGTGGCCTGACTTAGGCCTAGAAGCCGATTGGATCTATCTCTGTAGATCCTGATCCCGAAGATCGTCTCAGCTTCGCCTAAGTCCTTCATTACGAAGCACCTACTCCACCACTGCTTAACCCCTTGCAGTGTTGGTATGTCACTTCTAATGATAAGGATGTCGTCAACATACATAACTAGGACGCTGGAAACGATCCCACTAACCATCTTATACACACAGGGCCTTTAACTTGAGACACCACTTGCAACCTATCACCTTAGCACCCAGAAGTGGATCCACTAAGTTCCGTACTTGGTTATCGTGCATAGATTGCATCTCAGCCTCCATGGCTTTGCACCATTGATCTGAGTGTGGGCTTTCAATAGCCTCCTGATAGGTCTTGGGCTCCTCTTGGTCAACGACCATAAGGTCCCCATCATCAGTGACGAGAAAGCCGCACCTCTCTGGCTGATGACATGTCCTACCAGACCTTGTAAGGTCCTGTGCAACCATTTCTAGTTCCTCAATTTCTTGAGTAGTCAGATTGGTTCCTGAAGCATCCTCAGCAGTAGCTGCAGGAGTTTGTGAGTCTTGAACTTCTGAAAGTTCAACATTACTCCCACTGTCTCTCTTGGAAAGGAATTCCTTCTCCAAGAAGACTGCATTTCTGGCTATGAAAACTTTGTTTTCGGCTGGATTGTAGAAGTAATAACCCTTAGTTTCCTTAGGGTAACCCATAAACTGGCAGTTGATAGATTTGGACTCGAGTTTGCCACTTGTCAATTTCTTAACATGTGCATCACAGCCCCAAATCTTCAAGAAGGAAACATTAGGCTTTCGGCCTTTCCATAGTTCATATGGTGTTCCCTCAACTGCCTTGCTTGGTGTATTGTTAAGAATGTAAGCAGCTGTCTCTAAAGCATATCCCCAAAAGGAGACAGGGAGTGTAGCATGACTCATCATCGAGCGGACCATGTCAAGTAAGGTCCTATTCCTCCTTTCTGACACTCCATTCCACTAGGGTGTACCAGGAGGAGTGAGTTGGGATACAATCCCACACTCTCTCAAAACGAGTCAAACTCTTGGCTCAAATATTCACCCCCTCGGTCAGACCAAAGTGCTTTTATTTTCTTGCCAAGTTGGTTTTCTACTTCATTCTTAAAGTCCTTGAACCTTTGGAGAGTCTCAGACTTATGCTTCATCAGATACACGTAACCGTATCTGCTGAAGTCATCCGTGAAGGTGACGAAGTACAGAAAACCAGATCTAGCACTAGTGCTCATTGGGCCACATACATCGGAATGTACCAGCTCCAATAGCTCTAAGGCCCTTTCAGCAGTCTTGCTAAAAGGCGCCTTCGTCATCTTGCCTCTCAAACAAGATTCGCATGTGTCATAAGGCTGGATGTCAAATGACCCTAGCACTCTACTAGAGTGAAGCCTAGCTATGCACTTCTCATTTATATGGCCAAGTTGACAATGCCAGATGTATGTAGGATTGATTTCATTTTGTTTAATCCTTTTAGTATTTATGTTATAGATTGAACTTTCATGTTTTAGATCAAGGATATATAAGCCATTTTCAAGAAATGCTGTTCCATAAATAATATTGCCACATTGCATAGAAATTCTACCATGTCTAATATTAAATACAAAACCAGAAATATCCAACAAAGAAATGGAAATAATATTCCTGCGCATCGCAGGTACAAAATAACAGTTTCTTAGTTCCAAAACAAGTCCACTAGGCATCTCCAAGAAATAATCTCCGATCTCCATGGCCTGAACCCGAGCACCATTTCCGACTTGAAGACCTACTTCTCCAGATCCTAATAATCTCCTATTTCTTAGACCCTGCACATTTGAACAAATGTGAGATCCACATCCAGTGTCCAAGGCCCAAGACGTAGAAATAGCCAGATTAATCTCAACAACATAATTACCTGAAGCAGCAGTTTTGCCCTTCAGCTGCTCCCTTAGCTTTGGACATGAGCTCTTCCAGTGCCCCTTCTCATGACACTTATGGTAAACATCGTCAGGACAAGCAACCCTTGCTTTAGGTTGGGCCACCACCTTTTTGCCCTTAGCCTTGGCCTTTTGGGCCTTAGCCTTGGCCTTAGATTTGGCCTTTCCCTTAGCAATGGGCTTATTGCCCTTGTTCACCAGCAATACTTCAGGAGTCTTCTTAAGAGACTGCTTAGCAAGCTTGAGCATGCCATGCAGCTCAACAACCGATTTATCCAACCCTTGCATATGGTAATTCATGATAAACTGGTCGTAAGACTCAGGAAGTGACCCGAGAATAATGTCTGTTGCCAAGTCCTGCGGAACTGGCGAGCCAAGGCGGGTAAGTGTATCAATATACCCCTTCAACTTTAGCACATAAGTGTTAACAGAAGTCCCAGCTACCATCACAGTCGTGCAAAGTGCCTTAGTTGTCAGGTAACGTTCCTGACGAGCCTGATCTTGGAACATCTTTTTAAGCTAATCCATCATGTCATAAGCATGCTCGTCCATGAACTGCTTCTGAAGATCAAAAGCCATGGTACCCAGCATGAGGCATGAGACATCTCGGTCATCCCTCACATGCCGATCGTACTGCTCCATCATCGCCATGGTGATGCCTCGACCTACAGGAGGGCCAGCTGGTAAAGGAGCATTCAGTACATACTCCTTAGACTCTTGTCTACGAACTATTTGTAAGTTCCTAGCCCAGTCCGAGAAGTTAGTCCCCGAAAGCTTCTCCTTCTCCAAGAGTGACCTAAGTGAGAGTGAGTTGTTGTTTGTTGCAGCCATTTAAATTGCTTAATTGAAATGGGATTATCTACATGGAAGAAATCATTACTTGAGTTAGAAATAAAGGACTTTTAAGCCAATTCAAATTAATAATCTGATTTTAATTTGTTTGTTGGTGTTTTTAATTGGCTGACTTGACCAAGATCCATAACTTATCAATGACTGGCTGAACTAGGGCTCGCTAACCAACCATTGAGTCGTTTGGTAGGACAACCTATCCAATCCTTCCACGAAGGACTCTTGGTTTGATGGGCTTATTGACACTTTACCCATCTGTGCTTAGGGCCCGCTCTGAGCTAATGCTACCCATGTTGAGTCAAACCACCATTCACATGTTAACCATACCAAGTATCTTAACCCTCGACGGCCCGCTGAATACTACAATATACCCAGCTAGGGCATGGCGCACATTGCAGCATCAATGGGAGGAAGAGGTGTGAATGTGGGAAGCACTTTTAAGCGACTCAATATTTTAATTTCCGGATTATAATTAAGTGATGCGGCTTAGCATGCATAAACGTGGGTAATAATTTGGTGATCCATACATCCATATTATATGAAAAATGTAATAGCATACTTAATTTAGAATAAATGAGATCCTATGGGCTTTAATTACAACCTAATGAAAAACTAGATATCTTATCTAATTATTCATGGGTCGGACTGCAATCCTTCTTGGGCTCCCACCATGGGCTTGCTCCATTTGGGCCTTCCTCCATACTTGATGCAATTACAATAATTTTGTAAAATAAAATCTATTCTAAAATTACATCAAAATAAAAAAATGGCACGCAGGCCATATTTCCCAAAATTAAATTACAACCGATAATAATTTAGGGCCTATAGAACTCAACATAACATTTCAAACAAAGTACCTGTCGTGCACATACATACCAATATGATGCATGATCATGGTATTCCAAATTATAAATATAAATGTTAAGCTAAGTTACTTAGGGTGAAATCGCCAATTTTAACAAATGTGACTAACGCCCATAAAGGCACAATGGATAACATCCATAAATGCAAAATTAACAATTTTGCTCCCACTTGAATTTGGGTTGTCACAAATTTAAAATTTAGTTCCCCCAATTTTAACCGGTGTCACGGTTTATTGGGCCAATTTCACAAAGTACATATTCAATTTAATATGCAAGCAATTAAATTAAATATGCATGCCAACAAAATAAATAATTTAAATACAAATTAATGAAAAAAAATTTAATTTAATTTGCATTAGGGTCTGAGATAAAACATACCCGCAAAATCCAAAACCGGACCCAAAACCGGCGCACGGTGCTGCTGTCCGGAGACAGCAGCGCTGCCGCCCGGCAGCGATTCCAAATTGCAGCAAAACAAATATATAACCTTTTTTTTTTTGTTTAATCATAAAAAAAATCCATCCAAAAATAAATAATCAATAAAACAATAATTTTTAAGATGGAAACCAATTTGGGAAAATAATAAAAAACTCCAATAAAAAATTCTAGGGTTTATCAAAATCAAAACCAATTGAATAAAAACCCTAAAATAACAAACTTGAAACCCGTTCTTTCTTCAAGAACGCTTTCAAGAACCAATTCCAATCAATATAATGGACAAAACCTAGGCTCTGATACCACTGTTGGGATTCGTCATTGGAAAAATAACGTGGCCCAGCGGAAAATACACCGTTTAAAATTTCCTAGAATCCACCTATCGTGTCCAATTACCATTGATTAGAATAAAATCAAATAAGAATCAAAAGAGATGAACTCACCGGATTCATCTCCTCTAGAGACTGCTGCAGAATCGTTTCTCAAAACTGCGATCTCTAAAATCCGGTGCACGACCAACTATTGAGTGGGAACTGGTGCTAGCCGAAGACGCGAAGGAATGGAGGTTTAATGCTTGGATTTTCGGCTGTTTTGGGGCTGCTATTGGTGGCTGAAATTTCCAGCAATTAATTAGAGTTGAATTAGGTTTTTCTTCCTTAAGTGTGCCCTTATATAGACACCTTGTCTAGTTGGGTTTTAATTACGTTAATTAAACCCAAGCCCACTAGGATTATAATTCCATAAATAAACTTTAATTAAAAAGTATATACTATGTAATTTAATTCCATTTGCCTAAATTTAATTACCCCTAAATAAAATTAAATCACACTTAAGTTAATACAATACATGTATTCAATTTTCCTACTTAGGAAAATTATTTAATTAACTGTTTACTTTATGTAATTCAATTAACTGATAAATTAATTAATTACATTATGTAAACTTATTAATTAAATTAAATTCAACCCAATGTCAATTAATTACCTTGACACCGAATGTCAACTAATTAATTAACGCAATCCTTCCAATGTACATTACATGTACAATTTCTATAAGATCAAGCACAGTTGATCTATGTGCACGATCCTATGGGTCTGTCTTTATGTTGGCAGTAGGCGTAAGGCCCACAGACTGTAAGTGGGTTCTAGTAAACCATTACAGCCCCCAATTAAGACAGAGATGCAGCAGTCTTTAGAAGACACTCACCCGGTAGTAATCTCATAGTGTCCTTTGCCTAACGATATCGATATGAATAAACAAGAGCATGGTGTCTGTCATCCTCTTCTATTGTTTATTATATTTCTTGATCTTGAGTTGACTGCTTAATCAAATAAGCAACCAACTTATTTGGGTATGGCCATACACTTATCAGTCCCACTCATGAAGTGGCCAATGATATCATCTCAGTGTTACCTGAGTGGCAATTCCATCACTTCATCATCAATATCAACATGTTCACCGGTCCACCCAATCATACCCGTATTTAGCATCCTTTTACAGACCTGTTAGGCGTATGTCAAAGTGAACCGGATTCCATATCGATATTATAATGAAATCTGGTCTGAGGACAAAAGAGACCTACTCAAGAAAGACCTATGACATGACAACCATGTGGCTTTCTTGTGCGGATCGATCCAGTCCCATGTCAATGACATGTACCTATATTCATGACTGACTATACAAGTACTATGGCTAGTTAAGAACTACCATACAATCATCGAATATACAAGTCTGTGGTTCTATTCGTTCCCACGATTAGAACAGACCTGGGATAGGTTTTATGATTATCAATCAATGGATACTCTACTCATATTATAGCACAAGATATAAATGAAATAGATTAATTGCCTTTATTAATGTGACACAAATAATGTATTCATACATGATTAATGTATAATACAAAATACAAGAATCCAATGCCCTAAGAACTAGGGCACACCAACAATAACCTGTTCACCGAGCAAGGCTTAGAGGATGTGACTTTTCCGTTGTCTTTGGGAGGTGAGTTCTGGATATGTCACGGAACAGAGTCATCATTGGCACTGGTGTCAAGAGGCCCCTTCAGTCCTACTTCATTGGTTAGTCCCGGTAAGCCCAAGTCTTGTCGAGAGGGCCTTCCAAAGTGTGAAGGTGAGTGTCAGCAATCTAGGCATTCTGCTTCTTGTCAGTATCAACATTGGAGTCCATGCTTGCCATATCCCTTATTTTTCCTTCGAGCTTTGCCACCTGTACCTCCAACTTAATGTACCTTACCGTCAATCTCTCTACTCTATCAAAATCACCCCTCAGCATTTCCCTCAACATTGTCACTGCTTCCTCTCTGACTGCCTTTCGAAATTGTGATGAAGCGACACAGTCCTCCACAACATATGTTATGGTGTTGAAGTTCATTGGGTTGGCCATTCTGAAGATTCTTTTCCTCTTCCCCTAATAAGAACACTTGTTAGTGTCGATAGACACAAACATGGTAGATACCAGATAGGGAATGATGTATGCATGAGTGTGTGGTTTGACATATACGAATGGTGAGTTGCACACGTGATGTCATGTAATGCCATGTCATGCTATACTATTCTAAACCAACAAAGTATATGCAAAGTCAAGAATAGAAACATACAGATGCAGTAGATGCTATTGAAAAGGCTACTTACTAAAGTAAGGCATGGTGTATAAATATACACCAGATGGATCAAATGACACGCAAGGTGTCCACGGGTCGAACCAAGATCATACTTGCGAGGGAATTTTGTGCCATGGATGCATACATGCGTGTGGTGTATGGGCGTAACTTCAGTACATGGGAAGTGCATTTGGATCTATGGATGACATAGAATGAGGAAGTGTACTTGGCACACAGATGACACCTCGGCACTCGGGGAGTGCCTTGGGTTTTTATGTGATGATATGAAATGAGTTCACGCTTGGAGAGCGAGCAGATTTTTGGTGCTCGGGGAGCACCTTGGGTTTTTATGCGATGAAATGAGATGAGTTCGCACTTGGTGCATGAGAAGAGTTCTGTGCTTGGGGAGCACCTTAGGCTTTAATGCGATGGAATGAGGTGTTATGAAATGGGATGGCGTGCTGGACACACAGATAGCGTTTCAGTGCTCGAGGAGCACCTAAACGGCTTGATGTATGAATGAGATGTGACTTAGTCATGGTTATATGATGTCAGACGGATGGAGACTAGGATAAAAATGACTTTTTTCTTTGTATTTATTTTGGATGTTCTACGGATGCCCCAATGCTATGTAAAAGGCGATGCAAACAGGCCGCGTGTGATCCGACATGAGGGCAGGGGTTCGGTGCCTTTCGGGCGTCTAATGTATATCGTGAAATGGTCATGTGTGGCTGACACAGGAATAAGGTTTCGACACTTTGCAGGTCTATGAGGTGATATGAAATGGTCTCGTGAGGATTGTCCCACGGATAGAGTTCTGATGCTTTTGAGGCATCCAATATGGAATGATGTTATTGGTGAGTCACGTGTAACTTGAGGCACGTACAAAGATTCGGCGTTCGTGGAACGCCTTGCATGATTTAGTAATGTCATGGAATGCCCTTTTATATGTAGTAATTGGGCACTCATGGAGTACCCTGGATGATTCAATAATGTTATGAGCAACCCAATGTGGATCACGTCACATAAGCAAGATGTCGGTATCCCTGTGACACCAATGATGGATGGATGAGATGTTGTGCAATGTTTGTCATGTGACTCCCCACATGAAAATAGATCTAGGACCGTTGTGGTCTCCTAGAAAATGTTATGGCATAGTGGAATGGTCGAGTGCAAACCAGGGCACATGCAAAACACGGATGGTTTTGGGACACCCGTTATGAAATGAAATGACCATGATGGGAATCCTTAAAACATCCTGTATTTAAATGGAATGCAATGGTTTGAATGAATGTTCATGTCACACAAAATATGGATGGCAACACGAAGATGTGGTTAGAATGACATACAGGACAATGTCGTGCATGCAAGGTACGAATGCATATGTCACACAAATAAAGTGTCATGGCTACATAAAGACGTGGTTAGGATGTATAACACACGAAGTGATGCATGCTTTATGAACATGCCACACATGAGATGTGAGCGAAACATGGATGAAATGTCATGGCTGCACGAAGATGTGGTTAGTGTCAATGTCATACATATGTTGATAAAGATGTGATGATGACGATACATGAATGACTGTGCGTGTTGATGCCTCGTGAATGAAAATGATTTCTTTGTTCCAGACGTTCTAAGAATGCCCAATGTCATGCAAAAGAGAATGCAAAAGAAGTCGTGCGTGAGCCGACACACGGATGGAGGTTTGGTGCTTTCGGGGCACCTAATGGGTGTTATGAAATGGTTACGTGTGCACCATCACACGGACAAAGTTTCGATGCTTTGTAGGTCAAAATGAAAAGGCATAACATGGTCACATGGAAGCCGTTCCATAGACAGAGTTTTAATGCTTTTGGGGCATCTAACATGAAGTGATGCTACAAACAAGTCGCGTGTAAATAGAGACACGGATGAAGGTTCGGCATTCGCGGAACGCCTTGCATGACTTGGTAATGTTATGATATGCTCCTATGTGTGTAATAATTTAGGCACTCGTGGAGCACGTCGAATGAATTATTAATGTCATGAAACAATTCCGATATGGATTTGGACACACAAGCAAAGCTTCGACATCACTGTGATGCTTACGATGAATGGACATGGAATGAAAAAGGTGTTGTGTTATGTCATCTTGCCACTTGCTACATGACACAGACCTAAGACCTTTGTGATTTTCTAGTGAATGATGTGATATAGTAGAATCACCAAATGCGAACCAGCGCACAGGCGGACCAGGGGTAGCTTTGGGGTACCCGAAATTGGATGAAATGAAATGATCATGATAGGCATTCTTAGAACGTCCCCAAATAGGTGTAATGGAATGAAATGGCATGAATATGTATGTCACACAAAATACAAGTGGCTATAGAAAAAAGTGGTTAGGATGCATGACACACGGGATGATGTCGTGTGTGCTTTATGGAAATGTTGGCACACGAGATGTATGTATAACATGCAAATAGAATGCCATGGCTGCACGAAGACGTGGTTAACATAGATGTCTTACATATGCATATGTGTTAAAGATGGCTGCATGAAAATGTGGTTAAAATGGTACATGAATGGTTATGCGTGCTTGATGCTTTGTGAAAAAGTAAAAAGAAAATCACCGCAGAACAAACGTTAGCACACTTAAAAACATGCTCTCCCTTCCAACATTATTTCTCCTTTCGATTGGTCTTGCATTCTTCCTAGGTTTTGGGTTTCTTTGGCATCAACGTGGGATACCAAAGGTGCATGCTCAATGTTCAATTTTAATTTTATGTTTTGGCAATCCCAAGGGAAGTTACTAAGCCATTACATGTGGGCCAAAGTCAAACCTAAGGGTCGTACTGGTTCCCATAACGAATATACACTCCTCACCGTAGAACACGATGTATGGTCATGTAGTCCACCTTCTTGGGTAAACCGGGGCAGATCAGTGTATTTGAGGGGTTGAGAAGAAGAAAATGTCATGATATGCAAGGTATGAATAAATATGTCATTTATAAATCGATAAATGAATACAAGCGAGGTTATATTTCAGTAATTGCCTAAGTTCCTTAAGTTTTTATGAAAAACTGTTTAAGAAACTTTTTATCCCTAACAGATTCGCCACTGTGAGCTGACAAACTAAAAAGCAGGACACTGCGAAGTGAACCGGGGAAAAGTGAATGAATTTGATTTGTTTGAAAAACGGGTTTTGTTTATCTTACTTTAGGGAAAATCATTCGTTTGTTTTAGAAATTCTTTTTGTAGAAAACATTTTCCCATTTTATTACTTAAAGACCTCAAAACCTAAATTTAAAGATCAGTGACAGAGTCACCACCCAGATCAGCTCATCTGAGAAATTTTGGTACAGCTCCCTACCAAGCGTAGACTGCCGTACCTAATCCAGAGATTTGGGGTTCGGGTAACTTTCCTACTTAACCTCGAGCTTGTATTCATTTTATAATTTATATTGCCATATTTATTCAATTTATTATCTTTTCCCTACCCATTTTCGTTTATTTATCAGCCCATGCTAAAGCAAATGACAGAAATAAATTACAGAAAAGTAAATCATACATCCAAAATATACAGAAATAATAAAAGCCACTTATACAACCAAATCGAATAAAAAGGAATAACTCTCATCCTCATATTACAAGCGCCTAGAGTACGCGAAAATCTAAAAATTTACAAACGCCTAAAATACATGAATTAATCTATTAATTACATGAAAAACAGTAAAAATGAAAATAAATGCTGCAAAATAGATGGTTAGCATAGTTTATATTATGAACACAGATAGGACTCACAGCAGGACAGAATTGGGATTTTTAGGAGCGGGGGCATGCATTCAGGGGGTAACCGGGTTGACCGGACCAGTCGGACCGGTTAGACCTGGAAAACGGTTTTGAAATGTCCTGTATATTTTTGTGCTGGAAAATAATTTTTAAAAACCATTTGGCTCGGTTTCATGCAAATTTCCACATTTTAGCAGGTTTGTTATCCTGAAACTCGGGGTTCCGTTCATGCGGGTTTTCCTAATTTCAACATACATCTAGGGTCCAAAAGTAGTAAACACGTCGAAAACGATTTGAATCTGAATACAGCATCGCGCGATGACGTTCGTATAGGCCGTCCCACGATTTTGTCTCCCTCTGGGGACTATAGCCGTACGGCTGTAATTAGAGCCACGCAGCTCTAATTTTAGTCGCGTGACTGTAGCATCTAGAACCTAAAAATGGTTTTCTTGCACTCGCGTGAAAATAAATCCAAAAAAAAAGTTTGATGATGTACGAGTGTGTTTAGGCCGAAATATATCACAAAAGAATGAAAGAAACGGAGAACGGGCTGTTTTTGACCGATTCTGGGCCTATTCGGGTTTCTGCCCAGGAAAGTAGAGCCGTGCAGCTCTAGTTAGGGCCGTACGGCTCTAGTTAGAGCCTTGGGGCTCTGTTCTTGAGAAATAGAGCCGTGCAGCTCTATTTTTGAGAAATAGAGCCGAACGGCTTTGTTCTTCAGGAATTTGCAGAAAAAGGAAATAATCACAACAACAACAAACCAAAACAAGTTTAAGGCCTCTCAGAGTTTACCTTGCTATTGTTTTGACATGTTTAGTGTGCAAAATAGGATTGAAAATTCGAAACTCTCCTTGAATCCTCAACCAGCCCGAAATCCTGAAACTAATCTGAATCGATCCAAAACCAATCCTAGACGATTCCAATAGATTAAGCAAAAGTCAAGCAACTTCCTTTTGTTGTTTAGGTATTAGTTTTAGCGTTAATTTTTTTGGCTTTGGTTTCCTCTGTGTCTCGGCCCTTTTCTCTCTTTCTCTTTGTTTTTTCGCTTTTTTTTCACAGACTCCCTCCCCTCCCCCTTTTGATTCTATTTCTTTTCTTTTTATATCCCTCTCTCTCTTGTCACTTCTCCAATTAATAAGCCACCTAAGGATTTTGGCTGAGAAAAGCAAAAATCCACCCGTTTAAGCTAAGTTGTTCTGCTTTTGCAAGCAAATTGGCTGACCCATCAGAGCCGTGCAGCTCTAAGCTGTTAGAGCCGTGTGGCTCTAAACCAGAGTTGTGCGGCTCTAAACCTTCTGCTAATTCCCACGCTTACCTCCAAGCCTTGAAATCACTCGAAGGGCCTTTCCCAGGGTTTCAGATCATGGATAACTCGGTTTTTGGAATGTTTGAGATACTCCAAGCAACATTCTGGTTGTTTTGAAGTCCGATCTGTATCCGTTAGCTTAACAGGTAAAACAAGAATGCTCATCATAGAGATCGGGAAAAAATCCGTGCTCACATAAGCCTTGATTTTCTCGAACGCCAATTGACATCAATCATTCCATACAACAGGTTGATCCTTCTTTAACAACTTGAAAATCGGCTCACCAGTGGAAGCCAACCGTGCTATGAAGCGACTGACATACTGCAAGGAACCCATGAATGATCGAACTTCCTTTTCTGTTTTTGGAGCCGGCATTTCTCGAATAGCCTTGATTTTATCTGGGTCCATTTCTATTCCTTTCTGGCTTACTACATGCCCCAACAACTTCCCTAATGTGGCTCCGAATATGCACTTCTTAGGGTTGAGTCGCAAGTTATACTTTCCAATGCATGTAAGGAATCTATCCAGGATAGCAGGATGCTCTTCCCGGGGCATTGATTTAACATGCATATCATTGACATACACTTCGACTTCTTTGTGGATCATATCATGCAGCTAAGTTATGACAGCCCTCTTGTAAGTGGCTCCAGCATTTTTCAACCCGAAGGGCATTACTCTATAACAGAAAGTGGCCCACTCCGTGATGAATGATGTCTTCACTTTATCAATCACATCAATCAGGATCTAGTTGTATCCTGAAAACCCATCCACAGAGGAATACATTACTGCTTTAGTCGCACTATTGACCAGGACATCAATATGAGGCAGTGGGAAGTTATCTTTCGGGCATGCCTTATTTAGATCCCTGTAGTCGACGCATACTCGGACCCTTCCATACTTTTTAGGTATAGGACGACATTGGCTAGCCATTCTGTATACTCCACCACTTCTAGGATTTTGGCTTCTATCTGCTTAGCCACTTCCTCCTTCACTAATGTAGCCCACTCTAGCCTTAATCTTCTTAGTTTTTGCTTCACTGGCTTGAACTTAGGGTCCGTTGGGATCTTATGAACTGCTACTACCGTTTCTACACCCGGCATGTCCTCGTATGACTAAGCGAAAGCTTTAACATGTTTTTACAATATTCTTGTTAATTCTCTCTCTTCCTCGGGTTTTAGCTCATGTGAAATGAATACCATTTTGGGGTTTTCATCTGTACTTATGTTGATTTCATGCAATGCAGTGACATCAATGCTAAATATGCTTGATGGTGATTCAAATGCATGCAGAGAATTATCAGGATAAAAATCACACAAGTAAGCAAACTGGGATTTCATTGCATTGAACTTGTTATAGAGTAAATCATTCACATTGAAAATGGAAGAAATAGATACAACAAAATCATTTTCATCCTCCACAGGCGAAGGACCTTGTACTTCTTCAGCTTTCTCATTCAGCCCCAGGACATTGTCAAGATCTGCAGCTACTTTGGCCTCCTGTTCAGTAGGAATGGTGGTCTCCTCAATTTTAGCCACCTGCGCTTTAGCCTTTTTCATGATCTCGGCTATCTCAGCAACCACAGAATCCAAGTTCACCTTGGTCATTAGCTCCTTTTCGGACCCTTCTTTAGATTTCCCAAACACCTTGTTTAAAGCGGCAGCCAGCGCCCCTGAAATTGCTTCTACATATTCATCACAGATTTTCTCTTTATATTTCTGCTTAGACACTTCCGCTGCTTTTGCCATCACTTCAGATGGCTCATTTTGTAGAATAGTAGGTTAGCAACTGCTCTTCCACTACTACCGATGCTACTGGTTCTTCCCGGCTCTTCTCAAAGTCTACAACATGAGAGAATAATTCAAAGCCCGTGTATTCGATACTCCCGACTTTCACTAGCTTAGCTTGGCCTTTATACAGATCTTCTCCTACCTTAATGAACTATTTCATCATGGGCTTGCCAGTCTTTCCTCTCTTCAGGCTTTTCTTTTCAGATGCCCCTGTTGTGTAGCCTAAGCAGAACTGCGTTGGCTTTTCCAGAATTAATGTTAAATTCGGGCACACCTTGTAAATTTGCTCCTAGTCCCATTCCTGGAACAAAATTATATTTATGGAGGTACCTAAACAACCATTTTGTCATGTAGTTCTCGTAGATGACCATCAGAGCCTCCGTGGTTTCCTCCTCACTGACCATGGTGACTTGGAATCCGCTGAATGGAATGGTTTCTTTATTAACTGTAGCAATCATGAATTGAGAGCCTCGACTATCACAACTTCATTACCTATCGAGAATTTTATCTTCTAATGTAGAGTTGAAGGGACACCGCCCAATGGGTGAAACATGGTCTTCCCAAAAGCAAAGAGAAGGTAACTGGAATGTCAATCACAGTAAAGATGACCGTCGACCTGACCAATCCTACCTCTACCTCAGCTTCAAAGGTCTCGATCATGGTCCTTTTCGAATGATCATAAGCCCTAATCATGGTGGAGGACTTTTTCAAACTATCGTCACTCAGGCCCAGGAATGGTAACATCTTCGAGGGACATATATTCAGGGTAGATCCATCATCTACCATCACACACGGCATAACCCAGTCCATGATGTTGACTTTAATATAAAGAGCTTTATTGTGAGCCCTTCCCCTATGTAGCAGATCTTTCTCAGAAAATACAATGTCAGGGGATCCAACATTTTTCTTGTCCAATAAGTAGCACATAGCCTTACGGGAAGCAATTAGAGACACTTCAATTTCAAAGAGCTTCTTAACCAATTCTGCTCTGTGCTCCTTGGGAGTCAACAGTAGATGCCATAAACTGGCTTGGGCAAGGGTTTTCTTTAACTGAGAAATAACCAGGTCTTCCTTCTCAACTCCCTCCTGTGTTAATGTGCTACCCGACCTAGTCATCGGGGCCTTATCTTTCAATTAGGCAACTGGTTGATAAACCCTGCCGCTTCGGGTCACATTCTGAACCTTTTGAATTTTCAGCTTTTCAACGACTGGTGGCTTAACTATCTCATCCCCACCGAACTCCTCGTATTCATCCTCTGAGTCGAGGTCATTCAAGCTCACCGATTTGATTTCATTCTACTCCATCTGCCCTTTACATCTTGACTCTGCCTTAGCTTCACCGATTGCTATGGACTGTATAGCAGGATTCGCCGGTAGGACTTGAGCAAAATTGAAATTGGCTTGCAATTCTGAGTGTACCATCTTAACCTACTTCTCGAATGCCGGCAATGGGTTAGTCTTTATACTGGGTTTAATAGGCTCTTGCAGTTTCCCCTCATTAATCAATTTTTGGATGGCGTCCCTTAATTTGTAGAAATTATTGGTTCTGTGGCCCACACAACATGGTACATGCAGAAATTGTCTTTATCCGCATCACCAGGTTTCTCAAATGGTCTCAAGGACTGCAACAAACCTCCATTTCTACATTTTGCAAAAATTTTAACCAAGGGAGAGTCCAAAGGAATATGCCTTGTCCTCCTGGGTTTCTACTTTGATTGCTTTGCTGTTGGGTTACTATGGCAACCACGACTTGCTTTATCTCCGAAGATTGCCCCCCTTTTACCTCTAGAACCTAGGCCAGAGCCGTTACCAGACCCGGCCATGGCTGTCGACCTGTACCCAGAGCTGTATCCTGAACTTCTGCCACCCCTGTGGCTTGTTGCTTTCTCCTCCTCATCTCGCTCAATTTTCATGGCCATACTATACACCTCGCTGAGCTCACTAAAATAGGGAAACTTTATGTTGTTCTTGAAGATGTCCTTACTACCATCAATAAATTTGTAAGTCAACTAATCCTCGTCAGGGTGGTTTTTTAGCAAAATCATCTTATTCATCCACCTTTGAAGCTGTAATATTTGATAAAAGCCGTAGATAAGGCTTCCTAGTCTGACTGTTCCTCCTCAGATAGAGAATTGTTCTAGTTCAGTGCTACCCCCTCGAGTGTAGATGGGAAGAAGTTAATTAGTCGCTGCTTAGTGGCACCCGCCATCAGCATGACTTGCGCATAGAGGTTCACATGGGCTTCTGGTGAACCCATCCCTTTGTAAGAAGGAACTTTTGGCACTTCAAACCTAATAGGGAAGGTCTCAATGCCTTTGCTGATCATTGTATCTATGTTTACTCTCCTCTTGGAGTCCAGACTGATACTGGCCCCCTTCTTCATCTAGGCCACAACTTCATCCAACTCAGAATACTTCACCTTCATTTTCATTTCCATAGTTGCCTCAATTTCTTGCAGCTTTTCCAAACTAGCCGAGGCATCAGCACCATGCTGAAATGATTCCGCCTCTTTTTCTTTCCCAGCCCCCTAGTGCCAGTTTACCAGTTTCTCTCACGACTGCCCACATCTCCTCTTTTAGAATATCACAGAAGTCCTGGGATTTCAGGAGATCTCTCAAGATATCAACAACATTAAGCGTCGGATTAGCCATCTCAAATTCTTCAGCAAATTCCAATTCTTCACTTGCCACAACTGTTTTCCTCTTCTCACACTCTTTTGCAGTCTGTGACCTTGTTCGAGGTCACTCCAGCTTACTCTGCTTGCCATCATACGGGAAATATTAGGGACAAAGAGTGATTGAAATGGTGACATTAAGAGTGAGACATCAAGGATGATTTATGATGAATGGGTGAAATGATGTGATGAGAAAAATGATGATGAGAATGATCTTTATGTGTTAATTTCTTTAATTTTAGACGTCCCAAGAGTGCCCAATGCTATGCAAAAATAATACGAAACGGTCACGTGTGGACCGTCACACGGATAGGAGTTCGGCGCTTTCTGGGCACCTAGTGAATTTTATGAAATGGTCGCACGTGTGCCGACACACGGATAGAATTTCAACGCTTTGTAGGTCTATGAGATGAAGTGAAATGGTAACATAGGGACCGGCCCACGGACAGAGTTTCGATGCTTTTAGGAGCATCTAACATGACGTGATGTTGCAAATAAGTCGCGTGTACCTTGTGACACAGACAGAGGTTCGGCGTTCACGGAACACCTTTCATGATTTAGTAACGTTATGAAATGCACTTATATATGTAGTAATCCAGTACTCATGGAGTACCTCAAATGATACAATAATGTCATGCAACAACCTGAAGTGGATCATGACACACCAACAGAACTTCGGCACCATCATGACACCAACGATAAATGACGTGATGTCATGTAATGATACCATGTGACCTGCCACATGGAAATAGAGCTAAGACCATTGTGGTCCCCACTGAACGAGATGGTTTGGTGAAATGGCCGAGTGCAGTCCAGTGCACTGGCAGAACACGGGCAGTTTTGGGACTCCTGATATGTTATGAAATGAAATGACCATGATAGGCATCCTTGGAATGTCCTTAATTTAAATGAGATGAGATGACATGAATGCTTATGTCACACAAAAAGCAAATGGCTGCACAAAAACTTGGTTAGGATGCATGACACACGTGATGTGATGACTCATTCATGGGACAAAATAGCTTGGTGAGTCATCCTTGATAAGGAGGTGATGTGTGATGAGTCATATGGTGAGTCATTAGTTTGACTTTATCTATATCACTTCTTTTGGGTTAGAAAAATTAGCAATAATTTTTCTTTTGCTTGGCCGACCACTTTTGCTCTTCTTTTGGGAATAAAAAGAAAATGAGCTTGATCTATTTGCCCACTTTATGCCTTATTTCTTTTGGAAAGAGATTGGGTGCATCCTTTGTGAATATTGGTTCTGTCTTTTGCAAAGATAGATTTTTCTTTTGGAAAGAAAACTTGGACAGCCAAATTCCTTCTTGTGTGCCGCCCCTCTCTCCCTCTCTTCTTGTCATCCGAGTCGCTAGCACGGGTTTCGGTCCGAGAGCCGTTCGTGTACGCATCGGTGGAGGAAATCTACACTTGATTTCTGCAGTCCACATCCGTCTCTTAGAGAGACTTTGTGGTAAGTTTTCGAAACTCTTCTTATATGCTTTAAGTTTTTAATTTCCACATCTTAAGCTCCTGGGTCGGATTCGAGGAAATCGACGCGTATTTCCGCTTTTATCGGTCGGTTTCCCGTGACGAATCCCAACAGTGGTATCAGAGCCGGCTTTTGATCCGTGGAAATCTTTAACTTGGCGGATCCCGTGTTTTAAAATTGGTGATTTTGTGGACGGGATTCTTTTGGTTTGGGGTTGGTGATTTGCCCCTTGAATTTTGCAAATGGAAAATATTTGATTGCATATGGTGTATGCTAGGTTTTATTTTCCTTTTGTGATTTTCTTTTTTGGAAATTTTATTTTGCATATAGGTTTTATGCTAGATTTAATTTCCTATGCTTAATTTTATGTCTTGGTGATTTAATTTCATGTTGTTTTTATTTATTCGGAAAAAATCACGGACCGTTTCGGGTCGGAACGGGGGCAGCAGCCACTGCCTGCGGCGCTAGGCCCCACAGGCAGCAGCTGCTGCACGCCAGCAACAGGGCTGCTGCGCGCCAGCAGCAGGCTGCTGCTGGGCAACAGCCGCTGCGCGGCAACGGGGCTGCTGCTGGGCAGCAGCGCTGCGGGCCGGGCCTGAATCCCAACATGATGATGTCGTGTATGCTTCGTGAAAATGTTAACATATGAATATAATGTTATGGCTGCAAAAGAAATTGTTAGTATGAATGTCATACAGATGATTTAATGTTTTCACACACAAAAATAAAATGTAAGTGGCTGCACAAAAGACATAAGTTAGTACCACACAAATGTTTTGCATGAAGCATGCCATGTTTATGGAAAATGTCGATGTCGGTATGCCGTGAGAGAACAAGAAACACATAGCAAGTGAAGCGTATTCCTCCAACCTTATTCCTCCAATCGTGGTCAATTTTTAGAAAATTCTAACCGAGTCCTAGGAGGGGTTCACTTTGATCATCAACCGGGGATGATGAAGGCGCAATTTATAGCATTCATGCAATTTATTTTGGTATCCTAAGGGAATCCAACTAAGGTTGCCTATGTGAGTTCGGTCCAAGTCGGGATAAAATCAAGGCTCCCACAGCAAAATATACTCCTCACTTCTCCCCACTTAAGGGTCCGAACGAAGGGGTTCGTATGAAGCTATGGGTGGTGTTTCGTATCTGTGCCCCTAAGACCATGAGGAACAAAGGCGACACTTCAACAATTCATCGGGCTAAAAATTGGATACTTAACCTAATGCAAGGATGTCTAACGAAAAATGCAAGATAAAATACCATGCAAGAATCATCCACATTATTTTGAATAGACATTTTTCAGGGCTTGTCAAATTCTTTTAAGTTTTAAGAAAACTTTTGTAAGAAATCCCCAGCGGAGTCGCCACTGTGAGCGGACAACGTTTTAACCTCTCGGAAAGGGAGCCTCGATATCGGGCAACCCTCACTCGCGTGGGGTTTTTGGAATGGAAATTTGGTTTTGGAAAATTAAATTGCCTCATAAAAGAACCGAGTCCTAAGTCTTAATAGAGAGTGTAAGAGTCGCCACCTAGCTCAGCTCAACTGGGAAATTACAACATAGCTGAACCAGACGAAGGCTGGTACACTTTCCAGAGATCTAGGTCCGGACAAGTCCCTTATTCATGCCTAATCAAAATAAATTCGGCCATTGTTCATTGATGATATTTTAAATTTCTAAGATGGATTTTTATTGACATAAACATACTGCGTACACACGAATAAAAATAAAGTAGTGAATAAATAAGTTATTACAATCCAATCGAATAAAAATAAAAAATCTCGTCCTCACATTACAAGCGCCTAAAATACATGAATTAAACTATTAATTACATTAAAAATGAAAATAGAAAGAAACTAAAAGCTGCAAAACAGACAGTTTGCACAATTTATAGCACACCACAAATAGGACTCAAGCAGGACAGAATTGGGAAAATAGAGATTGGGGACATGCATTTAGGGGGATAGTCGGGTGAACTCGACTAGTTCGCCCGATTAGACCCGAAAAACAAATTTGAAACGTCCCTGTATTTGTTTTATGTGGAAATACATTTTGAAAAAATTTTCTTTTTCCGGTTTACTTTCATTTGACATGTGAGGTGAGTCGGTTTTTGGGAGATTTAGGTCTTTGTCGTTGCATTGTTCTAAGTGCAATAACTTCAAAAATTAAATCTAGGGTCGAGAATGCACACACCAAAATTCATTTTTGATGATTTTCTGATTTTTCTGAAATTTTATGATTTTTCTGATTTTTTATGGATTTTTCTGGATATTCTACTACTGGATGAAAATTACAGTCGCCCCACTGTGATGATAGCCGTGTGACTGTAATTATAGTTGTATGACTGTAACTATAGTCGTGCGACTGTAACTCACCCAATTGCAAAAAATTGCCAAAATTTGTTAAAATAAAACAGATAGCCGTGGGAATTTATGAACACTCGTACGACCATAGCTATGGTGGCACGACTGTAATTACAGTCGTACGACCATTCATCGCTACAAGAATAGTGGTACGACTATTCTTCCTACCCAGAAATGGCAAGACAGAGGAAATAGATTTTGTGCACTGAAATCAACCAAAACACCCAGAAAGAGTAACAAAACGAAAGTTTTAAGTGTAGTTACCTTCGTGGTGCTGATCCACCGTTGATTTGACCGCTGGAAACACCTCAGTCGACTCCAAATTGCTCTTCCTCCTTTGTGTTCCAAGGTTCCACAATGAGTCTAAAAGTCTCCAAAAAGTCATGGATTTGAGTGAGTTAAGGGTCTGGGATTGATCAAATTTAATATGTCAAGTTATGAACCTATTGATTTCTAACCGGTTTTAACTTCAAGGTGTTGTCGGCCTTTAACTTGAAACACCACTTGCAACCTATCACCTTAGCACCTGGAGGTGGATCCACCAAGTTCCATACATGGTTATCATGCATAGATTGCATCTCAGCCTCCATGGCTTTGCGCCATTGATCTGAGTGTGGGCTTTCAACACCCTCCTGATAGGTCTTGGGCTCCTCTTGGTCAACGACCATAAGGTCCCCATCATCAGTCACGAGAAAGCCATACCTCTCTAGCTGATGACATGTCCTACTAGACCTTCTAAGGTCCTGTGCAATCGTTTCTGGTTTCTCAATTTCTTGAGTAGTCAGATTGGTTCCCAAAGCATCCTCAGCAGCAGCTGCAGGAGTTTGTGAGTCTTGAACTTCTGAAAGTTCAACATTACTCCCACTGTCTCTCTTAGAAAGGAATTCCTTCTCCAAGAAGATGGCATTTTTGGCTATGAAAACTTTGTTTTCGGCCGGATTGTAGAAGTAATAACCCTTAGTTTCCTTAAGGTAACCCACAAACTGGCACTTGACAGATTTGGACTCGAGTTTGCCACTTGTCAATTTCTTAACATGTGCATCACAGCCCCAAATCTTCAAGAAGGAAACATTGGGCTTTCGGCCTTTCCATAGTTCATATGGTGTTCCCTCAACTGCCTTGCTTGGTGTATTATTAAGAATGTAACCAGCTGTCTCTAAAGCATATCCCCAAAAGGAGACAGGGAGTGTAGCATGACTCATCATCGAGCGGACCATGTTAAGTAAGGTCCTATTCCTCCTTTCTGACACTCAATTCCACTGGGGTGTACCAGGAGGAGTGAGTTGGGATATGATCCCACAGTCTCTCAAAAACGAGTCAAAATCTTGGCTCAAATATTCACCCCCTCGGTCAGACCGAAATGCTTTTATTTTCTTGCCAAGTTAGTTTTCTACTTCATTCTTAAAGTCCTTGAACCTTTGGAGAGTCTCAGACTTGTGCTTCATCAGATACATGTAACCATATCTGCTGAAGTCATCTGTGAAGGTGATGAAGTACAGAAAACCAGATCTAGCACTAGTGCTCATTGGACCACATACATCGGAATGTATTAGCTCCAATAGCTCTAAGGCCCTTTCAGCAGTCTTACTAAAAGGCACCATTGTCATCTTGCCTCTCAAACAAGATTCGCATGTGTCATAAGACTGGGTGTCAAATGACCCTAGCACTCCACTAGAGTGAAGCCTAGCAATGCGCTTCTCATTTATATGGCCAAGTCGACAATGCCAGATGTAAGTAGGATTAATTTCATTTTGTTTAATCCTTTTAGTATTTATGTTATAGAATGAACTTTCACGTTTTAGATCAAGGATATATAAGCCATTTTTAAGAAATGCTGTTCCATAAATAATATTGCCACATTGCATAGAAATTCTACCATGTCCAATATTAAATACAAAACCGGAAATATGCAATTAAGAAACGAAAATAATATTCCTGCGCATCGCAGGTACAAAATAACAGTTTCTTAGTTCCAAAACAAGTCCACTAGGCATCTCCAAGAAATAATCTCCGATCTCCATGGCCTGAACCCAAGCACCATTTCCGACTCGAAGATCTACTTCCCCAGATCTTAATAATCTCCTATTTCTTAGACCCTGCACATTTGAACAAATGTGAGATCCACATCCAGTGTCCAAGACCCAAGATGTAGAAATAGCCAGATTAATCTTAACAACATAAATACCTGAAGCAGCAGTTTTACCCTTCATTTGCTCCCTTAGCTTTGGACATGAGCTCTTCAGTGCCCCTTCTCATGACACTCATGAAAGACATCGTCAGGAGAAGCAACCCTTACTTTAGGTTGGGCCACCACCTTTTTGCCCTTAGCCTTGGCCTTAGATTTGGCCTTTCCCTTAGCAATGGATGTATTGCCCTTGTTCACCAGCAATACTTCAGGAGTCTTCTTAAGAGACTGCTCAGCAAGCTTGAGCATGCCATGCAGCTCAACTACCGATTTATCCAACCCTTGCATATGGTAATTCATGATAAACTGGTTGTAAGACTCAGGAAGTGACCCGAGAGTAATGTCTACTGCCAAGCCCTGCGGAACTGGCGATCCGAGGCGGGCAAGTGTATCAATATACCCCTTCAACTTTAGCACATGAGTGCTAACAGAAGTCCCAGCTGCCATCACAGTCGTGCAAAGTGGCTTAGTTGTCAGGTAACGTTCCTGACGAGCCTGATCTTGGAACATCTTTTTAAGATGATCCATCATCTCATAAGAATGCTCGTCCATGAACAACTTCTGAAGATCAGAAGCCATGGTACCCAGCATGAGGCACGAGACATCTCGGTCATCCCTCACATGCCGATCGTACTGCTCCATCATCGCCGTGGTGATGCCTCGACCTGCAGGAGGGCCAGCTGGTAAAGGAGCATTCAGTACATACTCCTTAGACTCTTGTCTAAGAACTATTTGTAAATTCCTAGCCCAGTCCAGGAAGTTAGTCCTCGAAAGCTTCTCCTTCTCCAAGAGTAACCTAAGTGAGAGTGAGTTGTTGTTTGTTGCAGCCATTTAAATTGCTTAACTGAAATGGGATTATCTACATGGAAGAAATCATTGCTTGAGTTAGAAATAAAGGACTTTTAAGCCAATACAAATTAATAATCCGATTTTAATTTGTTTGTTGGTGTTGTTAATTGGCTGACTTGACCAAGATCCACAACTTATCAATGACCGGCCGAACTAGGGCTCGCTAACCAACCATTGAGTCGTTTGGTAAGACAACCTATCCAATCCTTCCACGAAGGACTCTTGGTTTGATGGGCTTATTGACACTTTACCCATCTGTGCTTAGGGCCCGCTCTGAGCTAATGCTACCCATGTTGAGTCAAACCACCGTTCACATGTTAACCATACCAAGTATCTTAACCCTCGACGGCCCACCGAATACTACAATATACCCAGCTAGGGCATGGCGCACATTGCAGCATCAATGGGAGGAAGAGGTGTGAATGTGGGAAGCACTTTTAAGTGACTCAATATTTTAATTTACGGATTATAATTAAGTGATACGGCTTAGCATGCATAAACGCGGGAAATAATTTGGTGATTCATACATCCATATTATATGACAAATGCAATATCATACTTAATTTAAAATAAATGAGATCCTATGGGCCTTTAATTACAACCTAATGAAAAACTAGATCTCCTATCTAATTCTTCGTAGGCCGGACTGCAATCCTTCTTAGGCTCCCACCATGGGCTTGCAAGCTCAAGTTACCTCTGTTGGGATTCGTCATTGGAAAAATAACGTGGCGCAGCGGAAAATACGCCGTTTAAAATTTCCCAGAATCCACCTATCGTGTCCAATTACCATTGATTAGAATAAAATCAATTTGAATCAAGAGAGATCAACTCACCGGATTCGTCTCTTCTAGAGACTACTGCAGAATCGTTTCTTGAAACTGCGATCTCCAAAGTCCGGTGCACGACCAACTATTGAGCGGGAACCGGTGCTAGCCGAAGATGCGAAGGAATGGAGGTTTAATGCTGGGATTTTCGGCTGTTTTGGGGCTGCAATTGGTGGCTGAAATTTCCAGCAATTAATTAGAGTTGAATTAGGTTTTTCCTCCTTAAGTGTGCCCTTATATAGACACCTTGTCTAATTGGGTTTTAATTAGGTTAATTAAACCCAAGCCCACTAGGATTATAATTACATAAATAAACTTTAATTAAAAAGTATATACTATGTAATTTAATTCCATTTGGCTAAATTTAATCACCCCTAAATAAAATTAAATCACACTTAAGTTAATACAATACATGTATTTAATTTTCCTACTTAGGAAAATTATTTAATTAATTGTTTACTTTATGTAATTCAATTAATTGATAAATTAATTAATTACATTATGTAAACTTATTAATTAAATTAAATTCAACCCAATGTCAATTAATTACCTTGACACGGAATGTCAACTAATTAATTAACGCATTCCTTCCAATGTACATTACATGTACAATTTCTATAAGTTCCAGCTCAATTGATCTATGTGCACGATCCGATGGATCTGTCTTTATGTTGGCAGTAGGCCCAAGGCCCACAGACTGTAAGTGGGTTCTAGCAAACCATTACAGCCCCCAATTAAGACAGAGATGCAGCAGTCTTTAGAAGACACTCACCCGGTAGTAATCTCATAGTGTCCTTTGCCTAACGATATCGATATGAATAAACAAGAGGCATGGTGTTCGTCATCCTCTTTTGTTGTTTATTGTATTTCTTGATCTTGAGTTGACTGATTAATCAAATAAGCAACCAACTTATTTGGGTATGGCCATACACTTGTCAGTCCCACTCATCAAGTGGCCAATGATATCATCTCGGTGTTACCTGAGTGGCAACTCCATCACTTCATCATCAATATCAACATGTTCACCGGTCCACCCAATCATACTTGTATTTAGCATCCTTTTATAGACCTCTTAGGCATATGTCAAAGTGAACCGGATTCCATATCGATATTATAATGAAATCTGGTCTAAGGACAAAAGAGACCTACTCAAGAAAGACCTATGACGTGACAACCATGTGGCTTTCTTGTGCGGATCGATCCAGTCCCATGTCAATGACATGTACCTATATTCATGACTGACTATACAAGTACTATGGCTAGTTAAGAACTACCATACAATCATCGAATATACAAGTCTGTGGTTCTATTCGTTCCCGCAATTAGAACAGACCTGGGATAGGTTTTATGATTATCAATCAATGGATACTCTACTCATATTATAGCACAAGATATAAATGAAATAGATTAATTGCCTTTATTAATGTGACACAAATAATGTATTCATACAATGAGTCTTAATGTATAATACAAAATACAAGAATCAAATGCCCTAAGAACTAGGGCACACCAACAGTTGTTAATTGGCTGACTTGACCAAGATCCACAACTTATCAATGACTGGCCGAACTAGGGCTCGCTAACCAACCATTGATTCGTTTGGTAGGACAACCTATCCAATCCTTCCACGAAGGACTCTTGGTTTGATGGGCTTATTGACACTTTACCCATCCATGCTTAGGGCCCGCTCTGAGCTAATGCTACCTATGTTGAGTCAAACCACCATTCACATGTTAACCATACCAAGTATCTTAACCCTCGAAGGCCCATCGAATACTACAATATACCCAACTAGGGCATGGCGCACATTGTAGCATCAATGGGAGGAAGAGGTGTGAGTGTGGGAAGCACTTTTAAGTGACTCAATATTTTAATTTCTGGATTATAATTAAGTGATACGGCTTAGCATGCATAAACGCGGGTAATAATTTGGTGATCCATACATCCATATTATATGACAAATGCAATAGCATACTTAATTTAAAATAAATGAGATCCTATGGGCCTTTAATTACAACCTAATGAAAAACTAGATGTCCTATCTAATTCTTCATGAGCCGGACTGCAATCCTTCTTGGGCTCCCACCATGGGCTTTCTCCATCTGGGCCTTCCTCCAAACTTGAAGCAATTACAATAATTTTGTAAAATAAAATCTATTCTAAAATTACATCAAAATAAAAAAATGGCACACAGCCCATATTTCCCAAAATTAAATTACAACCGATAATCATTTAGGGCCCATAGAACTCAACATAACATTTCAAACAAAGTACCTGTCGTGCACATACATACCAATATGATGCATGATCATGGCATTCCAAATTATAAATGTAAATGTTAAGCCGAGATACTTAGGGTGAAATCGCCAATTTTAACAAATGTGACTAAGGCCCATAAAGGCCCAATGGATAACATCCATAAATGCAAAATTAACAATTTTGCTCCCACTTGAATTTGGGTTGTCACAAATTTAAAATTTAGCTCTCCCAATCTTAACCGGTGTCACGGTTTATTGGGCCAATTTCACAAAGTCCATATTCAATTTAATATGCAAACAAATAAATTAAATATGCATGCCAAAAAAATAAATAATTTAAATACAAATTAATTAAAAAAATTTAATTTAATTTGCATTAGGGTCTGGGATAAAAATACCCGTAAAATCCAAAACCGGACCCAAAACCCGCGTGTGGCACTGCTGTCCAGAGACAGTAGTGCTGCCGCGCAGCAGCAGCAGGCTACTGCCACGTAGCAGCCAAGCTGTGGCCAGGCGGTAGCAGATGCTGCATGCCAAGCAGGCAGCAACGCCTGCTGCAGCAAGCTGCAGCAAAACAACTGTATGCATTTTTTTTCTTATTTTAATAAATCATAAAAGAAAAATAATCCATCAAAAACTAAATAATCAATAAAACCAACAACTTAGATGGAAAACCAATTAGGGAAAAAAATTAAAAAAATCCCCAATCCAAAATTCTAGGGTTTATGCAAAACCAAAACAAATTGAATAAAAAAGCCTAAAATCACAAACTTGAAACCCATTCTTTCTTCAAGAACACTTTCAAGAACCAATTCCAATCTATCTAATGGACAAAACCTAGGCTCTGATACCACTGTTGGGATTCGTCATTGGAAAAATAACGTGGCGCAGCGGAAAATACACCGTTTCAAATTTCCTAGAACCTACCTATCGTGTCCAATTACCATTGATTAGAATAAAACCAAATTAAATCAAGAGAGATTAACTCACCGGATTCGTCTCTTCTAAAGACTGCTGCAGAATGTTTTTCTTGAAACTGCAATCACCAAAGTCCGGTGCACGACCAACTATTGAGCGGGAACCGTTGCTAGCTGAAGACGCAAAGGAATGGAAGATTAATGCTAGGATTTTTGGCTGATTTGGCGATGCTCTTGGTGGCTGAAATTTCCAGCAATTAATTAGAGTTGAATTAGGTTGTTCTTCCTTAAGTGTGCCGTTATATAGACACCTTTTCTAATTGGGTTTTAAACCCAAGCCCACAAGGATTATAATTACATGAATAAACTTTAATTAAAAAGTATATACTATGTAATTTAATTCCATTTGGCTAAATTTAACTACCCCTAAATAAAATTAAATCACACTTAAGGAAATACAATGCATGTATTTAATTTTCCTACTTAGGAAAATTATTTAATTAATTGTTTACTTTATGTAATTCAATTAATTAATAAATTAATTAATTACATTATGTAAACTTATTAATTAAATTAAATTCAACCCAATGTTAATTAATTACCTTGACACCGAATGTTAACTAATTAATTAACACATTCCTTTCAATGTACATTACATGTACAATATCTATAAGTTCCATCTCAGTTGATCTATGTGCACAATCCTATGGGTCTGTCTTTATGTTGGCAGTAGGCCCAAGGCCCACAGACTGTAAGTGGGTTCTAGCAAACCATTACAGCCCCCAATTAAGACAGAGATGCAGCAGTCTTTAGAAGACACTAACCCGGTAGTAATCTCATAGTGTCCTTTGCCTAACGATATCGATATGAATAAACAAAAGGCATGATGTCCGTCATCCTCTTCTGTTGTTTATTATATTTCTTGATCTTAAGTTGACTGATTAATCAAATAAGCAATCAACTTATTTGGGTATGCCCATACACTTGTCAGTCCCACTCATCAAGTGGCCAATGATATCATCTCGGTGTTACCCGAGTGGCAATTCCATCACTTCATCATCAATATCAACATGTTCATGGGTCCACCCAATCATACCTGTATTTAGCATCCTTTTACAGACTTGTTAGGCGTATGTCAAAGTGAACCGGATTCCATATTGATATTATAAGGAAATCTGGTCTGAGGACAAAAGAGGCCTACTCAAGAAAGACCTATGATGCGACAACCATGTGGCTTTCTTGTGCGGATCGATCCAGTCCCATGTCAATGACATGTACCTATATTCATGACTGACTATACAATTATTATGGCTAGTTAAGAACTGCCATACAATCATCGAATATACAAGTCTGTGGTTCTATTCATTCCCACGATTGGAACAGACCTGGGATGGGTTTTGATTATCAATCAATGGATACTCTACTCATATTATAGCATAAGATATAAATGAAATAGATTAATTGCCTTTATTAATGTGACACAAATAATGTACTCATACAATGAGTCTTAATGTATAATACAAAATACAAGAATCCAATGCCTTAAGAACTAGGGCACACCAACACTATCTTCCCCCTTACATCGGGGAAGGCCCACCGGAAGCCCACTTGGATAGTTATGTGAGGTTGATGACCAATATGGGGATTGGGAAGGGTAACCTTTTGAATCAGTTCCCTACTACCTTAAGCGGTGTTTCGATGAAGTGGTCTGATGAAAATGCCACTGTATACCTGTTCTACTTGGGAGGATTTATCTGATGCTTTTGTGAAGTAATATGCCTACAACACCCAGGTAGAAACAAATCTTGAAGACCTGGAGGGAATCTGCCAGAAACCAAATGAGTGTTTCCTGGCTTACTACAAACGGTGGATGGATGTACAGGTTCTGGTGGATAGGGCACCGAAGTTAGAGTCATTGATTGTGAAGCTGGTGGATGGTAGTTTACCCTAATATGAAGATAAGATGAAGCTCAAAAGGTTCCATTCCTTTAATGAGGTGGTAGAGTTTGCTAAGCATATCGAACGATATGAGGAACATGAGCAGAAGGGCAGACAGAGTTTGGGCTCCCACAAAAATAACCAAGGGTACTCCCAAGGGGTACAAAGGCAGCAGTTCTAAGACTACTGCTATTGGGTCTAGCTCCAAAACAACGCCGAAAGAAGCCTCTATTGAAGTACAGGAAGCAGAGGTAGCTGCTATAAATCAAAGGAGACAAACTCCTCAAAGGATTACCAGTCCGTGGGCCGAGTCAGCAAGTCGGATCTTTGCCAAGTGTAGGAAGGTTAGTTTATTGCACAGTCAGAGGCTGTTCTCACCTCCAGCTGAGGTAGATAGGGATAATTTCTACTCTTACCATGTAATGATGGGTCACCATACAAATAAGTGCGCCCTGCTGATTAAAGCCATCAAGCAGTTGGTTACTGATGGCAAGATTTTTGAACCAGCTCTAAAGCCAAGTGTGCAGAAGAATCCACTCCCGACCCTTGGAAGTCAAGTGAATATGGTACAGTCTGGTCTACTGGATAATTATGTATTTGCTCAGATCATCTAAGTGAATCAGAACGTTCTGGCTGTACTAGTGGAAAGTGAAGAAGAGCCAGAGGTAGTTGTAGAGCAGAGTTTGGTAGCGAAGGATAAGGAGGGTCCCGTCAATTTGGATGAGATTAAAGTGGATGCTGAATATGAGGATTTTGAAGTTCAAGAGTCAAAGCCAGTTTATCTGGTGGAGACGAAGAGGGGACTATGGTTGAGAAAGATGGACCGGTGATGCACATCACAAAGAGTGGAAGGGTTTATCAACCCGCCAATGTACCACCACTAGCACCTTCGAGAAGGAATACCACGATCACCTCCCATGGCTAAAGAGGAAGACATGGTAGTGGACCCACTAAAGAGGACACCAGCTTATGCCAGTGTTTGGCACTTACTTATGGAGTCGAAGAGGCACCGCGAGGTGGTGGTCAAGCAGTTAATGGAGATGGAAGCCAACCCCATTTTATCCCCTGATGAGGTGTGTGCGATGACCAAGGGAGTGGACTTGAAAGCCAATAGAGCCCCTGAGATCAGTTTCGAAGTCGAAGACCTCCCAATGGAAGGAGTCAACCATAACAGGGCTCTATACTTGAGGGTGGTAGTCATGGATAAGGTAATGCCGAGCGTAATGGTGGATGATGGCTCGGCCTTGAACATTTGCCCCTCTTAGATCCTGCCTTTCTTAGGGGTGAGTACTGAAGTTTTTTACCAATCCAACACTGTGATTAGGGTGTATGATGATAGCAAGAGTGTTATGCTTGGGGCATTTGAAACCGAGGTCAAGGTAGGAGAGATTAAGTCAAAGGTGCTATTCACCGTGATCGACATTCCCGTCACATTCTCTCTGCTTTTGGAAAGGCCTTGGTTCCATGCCCTAGGAGGAGTGCCCTCAACCTTGCATCAAAAGGTGAAGTTCTTGATTGAAGGGAAGGTTGTGGCTGTCGAAGCAGATGAGCCTTCTGTTGTCACTGCCCTAAATGCTACTGAGCAGCCGATGACCGGTTTTCAAGCCGTAGTAATTTCCATCAAGCCATAATTTCTAGACTGGATCCACAGATATTTTGCCAAGCAGAATTCTGAGCCTGGAAAAGAGTAATGAACCAAAGGGAACCTGACCGGCAGTCCAAAAAGTACGAGGCTTTTGAGAAGGCGAGGGAAGCCTCGATTGAGTAGATGCTAGAAAAACAGCTCAACCAAAAATTTTCTGACATAGATGCTATGATGCCCAAGTTGAAGGAGATGGTCCACTTTAATCCTATCAAGTGTGCCGACCATACCACACTGATGGCCGATGCAGAGGGGCTACTTCGGGCTGGTTTTCACATTCCTTATCTTCCTCCCTACACCGAGGAAGGACAACCGGAAGCCCACTTGGATAGTTATGTGAGGTTGATGACCAGTATAGGGATTGGAAAGGGCCATCTTCTGAACTTATTTCCTACTACTCTGAGGGGCCCTACAGCAATGTGGTACATGAAGATTCCCCTGTATACCCGCTCCACCTGGGAGGACTTATCTGAAGCTTTTATGAAGAATATGCCTACAACAACCAGGTTGAGACAACTCTTGAGGATCTGGATAGAATCCGCCAGAAGCCGAATGAGTCTTTCCCGGCTTATTACAAATGGTGGATGGATGTGCAGGTTTTGGTGGATGGGGCATCGAAGTTGGAGTCTTTGATTGTGAAGCTTGTGGATGGTAGCCTACCCCAATATAAAGACAAGATGAAGCTCAAAAGGTTCCATTCCTTTAATGAGGTGGTGGAGTTTGCCAAGCGTATCGAGCGATACGAGGAAGAAGAGCAGAGGGGCAGATAGAGTTTGGGCTCCTATAGAAACAATCAGGGATACTCTCAAGGGTACAAGAGTAGCAGTTCTAAGGCTACTACAGTGGGATCTAGTTCAAAGGCGACACCAAAAGCAGTCTCTATTGAAGCGCAGGAGGCAGAAGTGGCTGCTGTGAATCAGGGGAGGCCAAGTGTTCAAAGAATTACCAGTCCGTGGGCTGAATCAGTCAGCCGAATCTTCACTAAGTGTAGGAAGGCTAGGTTGTTACAAAGTTTGAGGCCATTTTCGCCTCTAACTAAGGCAGATAAAGATAATTTTTGTTCTTACCATGTAATGGCGGGTCACCGTACAAATGAGTGCACCCAGTTGATTAAAGCCATCAACCAGCTGGTCACTTATGGCAAGATAGTAGAGTCGGCTCTAAAGCCGAACGTGCAGAAAAATCTACTTCCCACCTTTGGAGGTCAGTTGAACATGGTGTAGTCGGCTCTGTTAGCCAATTATGTGTTCGCCCAAATCATTAAGGCGAATACGAGTGTGTGAGCTATGTTAGTGGAAAGGGAGGAAGAGCCAGAGGTGGTTGAAGAGTAGACTTTGGTAGTGAGGGATAAGATGGGTCCCATTGATCTGGATGAAATTGAAGCAGAGGATGAATATGATGAGTTTGATATGCAAGAGTTGAAGCCTGTTTACCAGGTGGAGACGAAGAGGGGCACAGTGATAGTGAAAGATGGACCGATGATGCATATCACAAGAAGCGGTAGGGTTTATCAACCCACCAACGCACCATCTCTGACACTCCTAAGACTGCACTGGTGTAGAATGATACGGTCCGATCACCTCCAGTGGCGGAGGAGGAAGACATGGTGGTGGACCAGTTGAAGAGGACACCAGCTCGTACCAGTCTGTGGCATTTACTCATGGAATTGAAGAGGCACCGAGAGGTGGTGGTTAAACAGCTAATGGAGATGGATGCCAACCCTACTATGTCCCCCGGCTAGGTGTGTGCAATGATTAGGGGAGTGGATTTAAAAAGCAACAGGACCCCAGAGATCAGTTTTGCAGTAAAAGACCTCCCACCTGAAGGGGTTAATCACAACAGGGCTCTGTACTTAAGGGTTGAAGTCATGGATAAAGTGATGCCGAGTGTGATGGTGGATGACGGCTCAGCCTTGAACATATGTCCTTCTCAAATCCTACCATTCTTGGGGGTGAGTACTGAAGCTCTTTACCGGTCCAACACTGTAATTAGAGCTTATGATGGTAGCAAGAGAGCTGTGCTGGGAACCTTCGAGACTAAAGTCAAAGTGGGGGAGGTTAAATCAAAAGTACTGCTTACCGTGATTGACATTCTTGTCACCTTCTCTCTGCTCTTAAGGAAACCATGGTTCCATGCTCTAGGAGGAGTTCCGTCGACCTTGCATCAGAAGGTTAAGTTTTCGATCGAGGGGAAAGTTGTAACTGTTGAAGCAGATAAACCTTCTGTTGTAGCTGCATTGAGTGCTACCGAGCAGCCGATGATGGGGTTTCAGGTTGCTGTGATCTCTGACAAGCCTGAGTTTTCGGACTGGATTCACAGGTACTTCGCCAACTTGAACTACGAACCCTTTAAAGGATTAGGGGCCAAGCAACAAGGTGTCCCTAAATTCAATATTGAAGCCGGCAAGTACCGTCAGTTTGGGCTGGGGTATCATGAGGGAAGGCCTCAGCAAGAGCGGAAGCATGTGAACTTGGTGGACACTTTCGTCTGGGCCATGGAATCAATGTATGATGGGACTCCTGAGCCCATAGCTGTTAAGGGAAATCAGCTCCCGAGATTTGAAATTTTTACTGATGTGGTTGATTTCAACAAGTATGGAATTAAGCCTGTTGTGAGCATGCTGTGAGCTAGAGCTAGGGATGAAAGCAAAGAGGTTCATAATGAGAAAGCTGTTGATCAAGTTAGGGTTGAATTCAGGGAAAAGGGAGAAGCCTTTAAGAAGATCGACCTAGTGAAAAGCGAGATGGAAGTGGCCATGGGGGCCATCACAAGAGCATTATCCACTTTGATAAAGCCAAAGAAGGTGCTACCTGCTGAAAAGACACATGAAAAGCAAGTGGATGAAGCTGTGAAGGAACTCACCAAGCTGGTCATGACGGGTAAGGCTGAGACACTAAAGGAAGAGCTGACTAAGAAGCAGAAGGAAGACCTAGAAGGAGACCTGGGGTAAGTACCAGTTTGAAGAATTTGACTGTGCTACTGTTGACGAAGACCCTCCGCATGTGGAGGATGGAAATTTTTTAAATGTATCTGCTTTTTCTATTTTTTATGTGAACAATTCTGCCTATAAGGCACACAATGTAATAAAATCTGATTTTGCTTACTTGTGTGATGTTTTTCCAGATGGAACTATGCATACATACAAACATTCATTTAATGTCTTTAGCATACATGATGCATCATTGCATGAAATGAATCTAAGGGCAGATGATGAACCAAAGATGGTATCCATCTCGAAAGACCTCACACCTGACGAGAAGAAAGAACTAGTAAAAATTTTGTAAAAACATGTCAAAGCCTTCGCCTGGTCCTACGATGACATTCTTGGGGTTGATAGGGAAATTGTAGAGCATAGAATCCCGACAGATCCAAAGATGAAACTTGTTAAGCAGAAACTCAAACGACTTCGACCAGAATGGGCTGAAAAGGTTAAGGAAGAAGTAGCCAAATCGATAAAGGCCAAGTTCTTAGAAGTATTAGAGTACCCAAAATGGTTGGCCAACATCATGCCGGTTGCGAAGAAAGATGGTCGGGTTGGGGTCTGTGTGGATTACTGAGGTCTGAATAAGGCATCTCCCAAAGATGACTTTTTGCTCCCACATATCGATGCCTTGATTGACAGTGCCACCAGGGCAGCTATGTATTCCTTCATGGACGGGTTCTCGGGGTATAATCAAATCCTGATGAATGTAATCGACAAAGTGAAAATGGCCTTCAACACAAAATGGGGGGTTTATTGCTACAAGGTCATGCCTTTTGGGTTGAAGAATGCTGGGGTGACTTATCAACGAGCTGTTACAACACTTCTACATGACATGATCCATATGTTAGTCAAATCTATGACCCGGGAGGAACACCCAGCCATCTTGGATATATTTCTAACCAGAATCAAGAAATACAATCTTCGCCTTAATCCTAAAAAGTGTGTATTTGGGGTGACCTCAGGGAAGCTGCTTGGTCATGTAGTCAGCCAGAAAGGAATCGAGATGGATCCAGACAAGATCAAGGTCATCAGGGATATGTCGACACCGCAGTCAGAAAAAGAAGTAAGGTCGTTTTTGGGTTCACTATAGTATGTCAGTCAGTTTATTGCAAGATTGACGACAATTTGCGAGCCAATTTTCAAACTTCTGAAGAAGAACCAGCTAGTAGAGTGGAATGAATAGTGTCTGGTAGCCTTCGATAGAATTAAAAGTTATTTGATGAACCCTCTAGTTCTAAAACTGCCGATACCAGACAAACCTTTGATTCTGTACTTGGCCATTGAAGATACTTCTGTGGGAGCCATGCTGGTACAAGAGCAAGAGGATGGACGTGAACACGCGATCTATTACTTGAGCAAGAATCTACTAGAGTATGAGACTAGGTATACGATAGTAGAGAAGACCTGTGCGGCTATGGTATGGTTGATGAACAAGTTAAGGCACTACTTCCAATCGTATAAGCTTCAGGTGGTAGCCAAGGTGGATCCCATGAAGTATTTATGTCAAGCTCCGGTGTTAGCGGGGAAGCTATCAAGGTGATTGCTTTTGTTGTCGGAGTTCGATATAGAATATGTGACAAGGAAGACAATCAAAGGAAGAGCTATAGCAGAGTTTCTAGCCAATCAGCCGATAGATTCAGACAATGTGGAGAACTTAGAATTCCCCGATGAACAACTGGCGATGGTAGAAGAGGGATCAAACAGATGGGTAACGTATTTCGATGGAGTGGTGAACAAACACGATGCAGGCTTGGGGATAATCATTGCTACACCAGAAAGGAGAAATCATTCCTCTAGTAAGACGGCTTGATTTTCAAGTGACCAATAATGGGGCAGAATACGAAGCATGTCTCTTTGGTATTGATGCTCTGATCACATTGGGGGCAAACGAGGCATTAGTTATTGGGGATTCAGCTTTGGTGATTCGGCAGGTTACCAGAGACTGGGAAATAAAAGAAGAATCACTCCGACTTTATCTCGAGATGGTTTGGGAAAGGGCAAAGGTATTTAGCCAGTGTGAATTGCGACATGTGCTAAGAGAGGAGAATCAGACGGCAAATTCTTTGGCTACACTATCATCAATGTTGGAAGGTCCCCAAAAACAGCCAATACAGCTAGTCATCCTGGAAGTCACAGTCGCAACAATTGGGGCATGACCCTGGTATTATGATATTTTGCAGTTGATCCAGAATGGTCAGTACCCTGAAGATGCTAATGAGTCTGACAAGGTTTCCCTTCAAAGGTTGGCGACACAGTTTCGGATATTTGAGAATTAACTTTTTAAAAGAACTGCTAACAGAGTTCTTCTGAAGTGTCTAACGGAGGAAGAGGCAGTTGTGGTTATGAAATAGATACACTCTGGTACATGTGGCTCGCACAAGAATGGACTAGCCCTGGCAAAGAAAATACTGAGATAAGGCTACTTTTGGCTCACTCTGCAAGCTAACTATATTGAGGAAGTTAAAAAAAATGCCATGAATGTCAGGTGTACGGGGATCTCAATCATCACCCCCCACTTGAACTTTAAGTATATGCGACTCCGTGGTCGTTTGCAGCTTGGGACAAAGATATAATTGAAGAGATCAGGCCACCCACCTCAAATGGACACCGATTCATTGTTATGGCAGTGGATTACTTCTCTAAGTGGGTCGAAGCAGAATCATTCAAAGATATCAGTGCTAAGAAGATGGCCAAGTTCATAGAAAAGAACATCTTTGCAAGATATGGGATCCCTCATCATGTCGTGACTGATAATGGGGTACAGTTCCAAGGGCTGACGACACAGTTGTTCGAAGAGAAAGGAGTTGAGCACCATAAGTGATCCCCGTATCGCCCGCAAGCCAATGGGGCGGTGGAAGCAACCAATAAGTCCATAAAGAAGATTCTATCGAAAATGGAGGTACCCTATAGAGATTGGGCTGACATGTTACCATTGGCTTTGTGGGGATACCGAACGAGCATAAGAACTCCTACCGGAGAAACACCTTATTGACTGGTCTACGGGAAGGAAGCGGTTTTGCCAGTAGAGATGGAAGTTAGATCATTGAGAGTGGTTATGGATGCACAGTTGCTAGAATCCAATTGGCTCCAATCAAGACATGAACAATTGGCACTGATTGATGAAAAGTATCTTCAGGCCTTAGACCAATTGCAAATGTATCAACAGCGAATGGCTAGGACGTACAACAACAAAGTTCGTCATCAGAAGCATCCATTTAAGGAAGGGGATCTAGTATTCAAGCAGATGAAATAGACTAACACGGATGTACGGGGGAAGTTCAAACCAAACTGGGAAGGTCCGTATGTAATCAAGAGGGTACTTTTGAAGGGCACCGCAAAGATTATAGACATGGAAGGGAATGAATTTGTCAACCCCATCAACCAGGAAAAGTTGAAACACTATTATGTGTAAAAGAAAAGAGTCCGGTGGGTTGAAATTTGAAAAGGCGATCCACACAAAATTTAGGACAGTCTAATGGGTCGAAAACCGAAAAGGCAACCCATGGAAAAGTCAGGACAGAGAGGTGAGGACCATCAGCAAGAAAATCTACAAAGATCGGTTGGTGGCAAACGTGGGTTCAGTCGAGATGTATACCATCAATGATTCTGTCCATAGTTTCATTTCATCATTTGATGTACATTATGCTAAAACATTATTTATGAATGAATGAATGAATGTTTGGTGTTGTTCGTTTAAATATTCCAATTTTAATTGCAATTCAGATTATTTTGTGCATATCTGTCTTTATATCACTTACATATCTCACATCCATAAATTGAACATTTATATATATATATACATATAATAAATAAATAAAAATAAAAAAATAATTAAAAACCTGCTAAGTTGAAAACCCAAAAAGGATGGTTCAGGCAAAAATAAAGATAGTCCGATAGGTTGAAAACCCAAAAGGGCGACCTATGCAAAAGTTAGGACAAAAAAAATTGAAAAGTAGAAAAATGTGCATTCAAAAACTCAAATTCATAGCGAAAAAGGTGCAAATGTTATGTAAATATCATGTACATCAAATACGTCAGATACATCAATTGAATCGAGCCTATGCAAGGGCCGAAATGTGCAGAACGAAGAGGTGAGCCTAAGAGGAGTCAAAGTCGACATCATCGTCATCATCTCTGTCATCTCCTGCCTTGTCGTCCTAACCCTCGCTCATATCTTCACTTGCATCTCCAATCTGGGCATCCCAACCGCCCGCTTGGTCTCTGAAATTCTGATTCATGACTTCCACTTCGGTGACCCAATACTGCAACTGATCATTCTCAGCCCTCAAATGAGTGGACTCGCAGCACTCCATCCTGATTGTTGTCTGCATCGAACGAAGAATGAGTATACTGTTGGGATTCGTCACCGGAAATCGACTGAAAAAGCGGAAATATGCGTCGATTTCCTCGAATCCGGTCCCAGAAGCTTAAGTAGTGGAAATCAAAAGCACAAAGCACAAGGAAGAAGGTTTTAAAATTTCACCTTAAAGTCTCTCCAAGAGACAGATGATGACTGCAGAAACCAAATTAGATTTTCTGCTTCGTCCTATACACGAACGGCTCTCGGACTAAAACCTGTGCTAGCGGTTCGGAAAATCAATAAAAGAGAGTGATGGGAGGCTATGTTGGATGTCCAAGATTATCATAATATGGCAGATTTTTTTCTCTTATATCACCAAAAGAAAGATCAAAAAATCAAAGAAAGAAAAGTCCAACTTTTCTACCACAAAGTCAAATAATGACTCACCATATTACTCATCATCTTTTATCCCTTTAATGAGTCATTCTTCCTATCCAAAACGACTCACCAAAACTTGGCAAAAATCCCACCAAATATTTACGGCCAAATCATCCAACAAGGCGGGCTTTCATGTTTAAAAGCTCAAGCCCATATTTAATTCTTTGGTATTACTTTGCTTTCAAATAAAATTTAATTCTACATGTATGGTAATATATTATACCATATAATATGGAACATATATGTAAATTAAACTTTGTTTGACACATCAAATTAACCAATGGATTAAATATGACATACATAGGATGATATACATGTAAACCTATAAATGTACAAATATTTCCACCTAGGAAATAAATGCACAAAATTAATTCATTGAATTAATTATGTGATGGCCTAAATAAATATTAATCATATTATATTTTGATCAATCCAATTGAGCTATATAATTTAATTAATAGACCTCTCTCTCTTTGACGTGTATACATCAAGTATACACTTAATCCGACTAGTTAAAGTCCAGACATTCAATGTGTACAATCAGATGGGCCTGTCTTTATGTTGGCAGTGACCTAAGGCCCGCAGACTACAGTTGGGCTCTAACAAGCCATTGTAGCCCCCAATTAAGACAGAGTAAGCAGTCCAACTGAAACTTTAGCCCAATAGTTTAAACTTGTACATCCCATGTCATCGATATCGGAGTCCAAAATAGAGGCATGGTTTGATCACCCTCTATTGTGTCTGGACAGTAACTTGATCCCGAATGCACTGATATTCACAAACAAGTACCACCTGGTTTGGGTGTGGCCACACTCTTATTAGCTGCATTCATCAAGAGGCCAGTGACATCATCTCAGTGGAACACTGAGTGACATTCCCATCTGCATTTCCATAGTACTGCAATATGCATTAAAATACCCAAACGTACCCGTACTTGGCACCCTTTTACAGGCCCGTTGGGCGTACACCAAAGTATGCCACTTCACATCCAGTGCCATCATATGGTCAGGTCAAAGGATCCATACAAGTACTACACGAGAATCCGATGTGATGTGATACCATGTGGATTCCTATTAAGTGGATCGATCTAGTACCATGCCCTTTTTGCATGTACCCATTAACCTGGTTAACATTCCATGTTCTTTGATCGGTAAGACACCGCCATACAACCAAGGTTAATGATAGTCTTTCGTTCCATTCATTCCCATGATTGGAATAGACTACGGATGACTTTATGGCCATATCGTTTTCCTTATCCACAGTCATACTACCAAGTGCCTCACACTTGACAACATGGATATGGATATGTCCATTGGATACTCTATTTAAAATATTGCACAAGACATATAGTAAATGGATTGATGCCTTTATTTATTAACACAAATTGTATGATACATATCTTACATAAAATGTACAAATGTAGAATACAAACACAAGGATCAATGCCTCGAGACTAGGGCATATCCAACAATCTCCCACTTGCACTAGTACCAACTAGGCATGGGCCTAATCCCTATAGATCTAATATGACCCTCATGCTTGGGCTGAGCCAGCACCTTGGTCAAAGGATCTGTGGCATTCTTCTCGGTGTCCACTCGTCGTAATGAAATATCAGCCCTCTCAACGATTTCTCTGATGAGGTGAAACTTCCTGAGTATCTGCTTCGAGTTCTGGTGTGACCGGGGCTCCTTAGCTTGTGCAACAGCCCCATTGTTGTCACAAAAGATATCAACTGGGTCCTAGATAGTTGAAACTACCCCCATTTCCATGATAAACTTCTTTATCCATACGGCTTCCTTAGCTGCATCACATGCTGCAATGTACTCAGCTTCTGTGATAGAATCCGCTATGGTCGATTGCTTGGAGCTTCTCCAGCTTACAGCACCACCATTAAGCATGAATACAAATCCTGACTGCGACTTATATTCATCCTGGTCAGTTTGGAAGCTTGCATCAATGTACCCAGTAACTGATAACTCTTCTAGACCTCCATACATTAAGAAGCTATCCTTAGTCCGGTTAAGGTACTTTAGGATTGCTTTGACTGCTTTCCAGTGATCCTCCCCAGGATCTTGCTGGTACCTGTTAGTCATACTTAGTGCAAAGGCGACATCAGGTCTTGTACATAGCATGACGTACATGATTGATCCTATAGCCAAAGCATATGGGACTAATTTCATGTTCTCCCTGTCCTGCCTTGTCTTAGGACAGTTCTTCTTACTAAGTTTCAGCCCATGACCCATTAGCAAGAAACCTTTCTTAGCCTGGTCCATGCTGAATCTTTTCAGAACTTTGTCTATGTACTTGGCCTGACTTAGGCCCAGGAGCCGATTATGTCTATCCCTATAGATCTTGATCCCTAGGATCGTCTCAGCTTCGCCTAAGTCCTTCATTGAGAAGCACTTACACAACCACTGCTTTACCCCTTGCAGTGTTGGTATGTCGCTTCTAATAAGAAGGATGTCAACCACATATAATACCAGGAATGTGACAATGCTCCCACTAATCCTTCTGTACACACAAGGCTCATCTTGATTCTGTATGAAGCCATATTCCTTTATAGCCTTATTGAATCAAAGATTCCAACTTTGAGATGCTTGCTTCAATCCATTAATGGATCTTTGAAGCTTCGTACCATTTCAGGATGCTGTGGATCGACAAAACCCTCAAGCTGTGTCATATACACATCCTCGAGTAGCTTTCCGTTAAGAAAAGTGGTTTTGACATCCATCTGCCAGACCTCATAGTCGTACCATGCAGCTATGGCCAGCAGGATCCTTATGGATTTGAGCATAGTGACTGGTGAGAAAGTTTCATCATAGTCGATTCCATGGACTTGCCTGAAACCTTTCGCTACTAGCTGCCCCTTGAAGGTATTGTCTGGCTTAAGCTTGTAGCACCACTTGCACCCTATTACCTTAGCACCCAGAGGTGGATCAACCAGATTCCAAACCTGATTATCGTACATAGATTGCATTTCCGCCTCCATGACTTTTCGCCAATTTGCGGACAGTGGGCTAGCTATAGCCTCCTGGTAGGTTTTCGGCTCTTCTTCGTCAAAGACAAAAAGAGTGTTATCATCGGTAACGAGAAACCCATATCTCTCAGGTTCCCGATGATCCCTACCAGCCCTTCTAGGTCCTTGTGTGACCTGGGCAGGTGCTTTTCCCTATGGAGGTTCCACCCTGGTCTCCGGGGTATCCTTTTCAGTAGTTTCTGAGCTTTGAACTTTCCTGAGTTCAACATAGCACCCACTATTTTTCTTGGAAATGAACTCATTTTCAAGAAAGACCCCCTTCAGTGCCACAAACACCTTGTTCTCGGTGGGGTTGTAGAAGTAATACCCTTTGGTTTCCCTAGGGTAGCTCACAAACAGGCATTTATTGGTTTTAGGTTCCAGTTTACCCCCAGTCAATCTCTTGACATGTGCATAACAACCCCAAATCCACAGGAAAGACACATTGGGCACCCTGCCTGTCCATATCTCAATGGGGTCTTTTCCACTGCCTTAGTCGGAGTACTATTCAAAATAAGAGCTGCTGTCTTAAGAGCATATCCCCAGAAACTTGTTGGGAGAGAAGCATGACTCATCATTGAGCGGACCATGTCTAACAGAGTCCTATTCCTTCGTTCGGACACCCCATTCCATTGTGGTGTTCCTGGAGGAGTGAGCTGTGGAACTATTCCATGCTCTCTCAAATATGAATCAAACTCTAGGCTCATATACTCGCCACCTTGGTCCGATCAAAAGGCTTTAATATTTCAGCCTAATTGGTTCTGTACTTCGTTCCTAAATTCCTTGAACCGATAAAGTGTTTCAAACTTGTGTTTCATCAGATAGTCATAGCCATATCTGCTGAAATCACCTGTAAAGGTGACGAAGTATAGAAACCCACCCCTGGCAGCAGTGCTCACAGGTCCACATACATCCGAATGTATTAGGTCCAATAAGCCAATAGCCCTTTTAGCTTTCTTGCTAAAAGGCGCTTTAGTCATTTTACACCGTAAACAAGACTCACAATTATCAAGTGACTCCAAGTCAAAAGATCCTAGAATTCCAGCTTTGTGGAGTCTAGCTATGCGTTTCTCGTTTATGTGGCCTAAACGACAATGCCAAAGGTACATAGGATTAAGTTCATTTGGTTTAATCCTTTTAGTATTTATGTTATAGACTTGATTAGTTTCAGTAAAATTCAGGATATAAAGGCCATTATTTAATAGAGCATTTCCATAAAATATGCCTTCTCTAGATATAACCATTTTACCATTACCAATAGTAAATACATATCTAGAAGTATCCAAAACTGAAACAGAAATAATATTCCTGCACATTGCAAGTACAAAATAACATTGTTCCAGTAACAAAACTAATCCACTTGGCATCTTAAGCTGGTACTCGCCGATCTCAATGGCTACAACCCTTGCTCCATTCCCGACCCGCAAGTCCACTTCTCCTGATCCTAGTGATCTTCTGTTCCTAAGTCCCTGCACATTACAACAAATGTGAGAACCACATCCAGTATCCAATACCTAAGATGTTGTAACAGTAAGGTTAATGTCTATGACATATATACCTGATGAAGACGCGCCCTGGGTCTTCCTTTGCTCTCCCAAGAGCTTGGGACATGATCTCTTCCAATGGCTAGTCTACTTGCACCAGAAACAGACATCCTCGGGACTGGCCTTGGGCTGGACCTTAGCCTTTTTGACCTTGGCTTTCTTAGCCTTGGCCTTTGCCTTGGCTTTGGTCTTAGCCTTGCCCTTAGCAACAGGAGTTTTCCCTTTGTTGACCATAAGTACCGGTGGTGTCTTTTTGATCAACTGTTCAATAAGCTTAAGCATCCCATGCAGCTCACTAACAGACCTGCTCATCCCTTGCATATTATAGTTCAGGATAAACTGATCATAAGACTCCGGTAAGGATGCCAGGATAGTGTCAATCGCCAACTCCTGCGAAATAGGCGATCTGAGACGGGCTAAAGTATCCAGATAGCCCTTCATCTTGAGTACATGTGCACTCACAGATGTCCCAACACCCATTTTACAAGAGTGGAATGCCTTATTAGTCAGGTACCTTTCCTGACGTGCCTGCTCTTGAAACATCTCATTAAGAGTTGTCATCATAGCAAATGCTTGATGATCCATAAACTGCTTTTGTAGCTCGGGGACCATACTAGCCAATATAAGGCAAGTCACATCCTGGTTGTCCCTAACATGCACCTCGTATGCCTCCAGCTGGGCGGCTGGTGGATTACGACCCATAGGTGCAGCCGGTACAAGCCTCTCAAGCACATATTCCTTAGACTCATGTCTTAGAACTATCCGTAAGTTCCTAGACCAGTCCGGGAAATTAGGGCCAGATAGCTTGTCCCTATCAAGGATAGTGCGCAGTGATAAAGAATTATTCGTTGCCAAAGGTTACTACACAGAAAAATTAATTGAGTGTTAATAAAGGACTTATCTTTTTCTTCCCATAGAATATTTAATAATGAATCATGTTATTAATTAAACCGAGTTGTTGGGCTCGTGGGCTGAGATCCATATTATATCAAGATATAGCCAGACAAGGGCCTGGAACAACTATACCCCAATTTTTAGGTAGGAACGCCATCCAATCCCAACCTGGGGACTCTCGGTTTGATGGGTCTATTGGCACTTACCCATCTGTGCTTAGGACCAGGAACATCCTACTGCCCACGCTAAGTCCAAACCTCCATCCAAGTGTCAGAGTAACCAATACTCCAACCCAATACAAAATGACGATGCTCCAACGCGTCCAGCGAGGGCTGGTCTACAACTGGCCCATCCCCACTTCGAGTAGGTTTTGGATGAGGGAAGCACTTTTAAGAGACTTAGTAATTACCTTTTGGTTATTAGATTCAATTAATAACAGCTTAGATGCAAAAGCGGGTGAAATTGGATTTGGACATTCATTCACACATGCAAATAAAATATAGCATAATTAAATAAAGAATGGAATGCAACGGGCCAAAATTTACATCCTAATATCATTCTAGTAAACCTATACTATAACAGCATCAGGTGGGCCGCGTCCTCATCCTTTTGGGCTCACCAATCCAATCGGCTCCTTGCTTACATAATTTCATAAATAATAAACATATATAATAAAATTACATAGAAGGAAAACGACACGCAGGCCGTAAAAACCAAAAAAGAATATTACAACCCAACATAAATTAGGACCATTTACATCTATCCACACATTCAATCATACAACATGTAAACCAATACATCATGTAAACCAATACATGTAATTTATAAGCATGTTAAATGCATGAATTAATCCGATTTCATTTGTCCATAGCCATTATCTTGAAATCGCCAAATTTTGGCTGATCATGGTTCTTAACCCGTGCGGGCTTTGGGCCTCCAACCCAGCTAAAATTGCTCCCAATCCAATTGAGAAACCATGAATTCCAAAATTAGCCATCTGGGTAATCGTGCCAAGAAAACCCGAACCAATTTCAATTTACAGTATTTATTTCCAAAATAAATATCACATGAACGAAAAATAAATTCCATTTAAGAAACCACGCGCATTAAATTTCCAAAATTTAAACACGCAAATTTTAAAACCATTTTACAAATTTTAAAACCTGGCCAAGCCCAAAAATCCCGCCAAATCCAAATTTGGGCCCGGCCCACCACGCAGGACAGCAGCGGGTAGCCGCTACTGCCTATGGCATGTAGCGCCACAGGCAACGACTGCTACCCCCGTTTCCGCCCAAAACGGTCCGTGATTTTGTTTAAAAAAAAATAAAACACAAAACAATATGTGAGAAATAAAATCACCAAGAAATCAAACCTAGCATATAACCTAGCATGCACCATATGCTAATCCACTCCATATGCAAATAACATATATAACCAACACAAATAGAAAATTAAATCTAGCATAAACCCTATGCATATAATTTCCATTTGTAAAATTCAAATGGGCAAAACCACAAACCCCAAACCGAAAACAAATCCCATCCACAAAATCGTCAAATTTTAAAACATGGGATTCACTTCAAGTTAGAGATTTCCACGGTACATAAGCCCGCTCTGATACCACTGTTGGTATTTCTCACCGGAAATAGACCGAAAAAGCGGAAATACTCATCGATTTTCTTGAATCCGGTCCCAGGAGCTTAAGTAGTGGAAATCAAAAACACAAAGCACAAGGAAGAAGGTTTTAAAATTTCACTTAAAGTCTCTCTAAGAGACAGATGATGACTGCAGAAACCAAATTAGATTTCCTCCTTCGTCCCGTACACGAACGGCTCTCGGACTGAAACCCGTGCTAGCGGTACGGAAAATCAATAAAAGAGAGTGACGGGAGGCTATGTTGGATGTCCAAGATTATCATAACATGGCAGATTTTTTTCTCTTATATCACCAAAAGAAAGATAAAAAAATCAAAGAAAGAAAAGTCCAACTTTTCTACCACAAAATCAAATAATGACTCACCATATTACTCATCATCTTTTGTCCCTTTAATGAGTCATTCTTCCTATCCAAAATGACTCACCAAAACATGGCAAAAATCCCACCAAATATTTACGGCCAAATCATCCAAAAAGAAGGGCTTTCATGTTTAAAAGCTCAAGCCCATATTTAAATCTTTGGTATTACTTTGCTTTCAAATAAAATTTAATTCTACATGTGTGGTAATATATTATACCATATAATATGGAACATATATGTAATTAAACTTTGTTTGACGCATCAAATTAACCAATGGATTAAATATGACATACATAGGATGATATACATGTAAACCTATAAATGTACAAATATTTCCACCTAGGAAATAAATGCACAAAATTAATTCATTGAATTAATTATGTGATGGCCTAAATAAATATTAATCATATTATATTTTGATCAATCCAATTGAGTTATATAACATAATTAATAGACCTCTCTCTCTTTGACGTGTATACACCAAGTATACACTAAATCCGACTAGTTAAAGTCTAGACGTTCAATGTGTACGATCAGATGGGCCCGTCTTTATGTTGGCAGTGAGCTAAGGCCCACAGACTACAGTTGGGCTCTCGCAAGCCATTGTAGCCCCTGTGAGCGGACGACGCGTTTTCGACGGGACACGGGACTCCCTTTCGGAATGGGGCGCCACGATCTCGGGCGGGCCCCTCCCTCGCGTGGGGTTTTTTTATGATGGAAATCCGCATTTTGGAAAATAAATAGAATTAATACGTAAAAGAACCGAGACCTGAGTCTCGATGAATATTGTAGGAGTCGCCACCCGGCTCAGCTCAACCGGGAAATTCTTATGCAGCTGAACCGGACGAACGGTTGCTACACTATCCAGAGATTCGGGTCCGGACAAGTCCCCTATTTCATGTCTAATTAAAATAAATATTGTCAATGTTCTCGAATGGTATTTCAAAATCTAAGTCCATTTTATTGAATGTATAAAAAGCATACAACGCGCACACAAAATATTTAATACAAACATAAAGAAAAGAAATAAATATTAATTGGCTTACAACCAAATCGAATGGAAAAATAAAAACTCTCGCCTCACTTATACAATCGCCTAAATACACGAAAATCTAGAAAAAATACAACCGCCTAAATACACGATTTAATCTATTAAATTACATCCAAAATAAAAATAAAAAGAAAGAGAAATTAAAACCTGCAAAACCGAGGGTTAGCACAATATATACAGCACGCCACAATTAGGACTCAAATAGACAGAACGGGAAATCGGGAATTGGGGGCATGCATTTAGGGGGTAACCGGGTCGGCTCGGCTAGCCGGCCCGGTGAGACCTGGAAAATATTTTGAAACGTCCCTGTATTTTTGGTTTTGTGGGAAAATCATTTTGAAATCAATTTTTCCGGTTTACATGCATTTTTACATATTTAAGTGGGTCGGTTTTCAGGAGAACTGGGTCTCCGTCGTTGAATTGTTCTAAATGCAAATTCACTAAAAATTGAATCTATGGTCGTGATGCACACAACAAAATTCATTTTGATGATTTTTGGAGTTTTCTAATTTTTTGGGATTTTTACAGATAAAAGAGGAAATTCTGATTCTGGAATAATGATTACAGTCGTACGACTGTAGTTTACAGTCGTGCGACTATAATCGGTCCAGGACCAGAATTTCAGCAAAAACTCATTTTGAGTCAAAAGCGAAAAAGAAATATCCTGGAAATTAAGAACAGTCGTACGACTGTATATACAGTCGTACGACTATTCATGAAAACCAAGAACAGTCGTACGACTGTTCTTAATTTCCAGGAACAGAAATATGAAAATGCAGCAAAAATAGCACGAAACTCACTTCAAACACCCAGAAAGCGAGGAAAAGTGTAAGGAAAAGAAGTGACTACCTTTTTAGAAGCTATTCCAAGTCGTTTTGACCCCTGGCGTCGCTCCGATCCCAACAAATTTGCACTTTCTCCTTTGGAATGGAAGTTGAGAGCTTTTTGTCCAAAATCCGAATTGCAAAGGATTCTGATCGTTTTAGTCCGAATTCTTGATTTGGTTATGTAGTTAATTGATTATCCTAGGGGTTTCTAACAAGTTTGAACCTTAATTTCGAAGAATTAAAGAAGATAAAAGAGGAAGAAAGTGAGTTTTTATGGTTTTCTTTTTTTCTCTCTCTTCTCTTTCTCTCTCTAAATTTCTTCTCACCAGAAAATCCTCCCCTTTTCCTTCTTCTCTTTCCTCTTTTTATCTCTCTTTTCCTGCTTGCTTACTGCCAAACCCGAGCAATTAATGCTCATCCCCTCTTTCTTCCATTTCTGCTGCAGAGGTATGGGCCTCTGCAGATTTTCTGATATTACAGTCGTACGACTGTAACAATAGTCGTACGACTATAGTTTTTTTTTTTTTTTTTTTTTTTTTTTTTTTTTTTAAGTATAGAAAATTCCGGCGCTTACAGCTGCCCCTCGCGTGATCAAATTCGACATCTAGCTCCAGGTCCATAATACCTGTGATGATGAATTTGAGAGCGTGAATCAAAGCGCCGCGAACGCTGGAATGAATCTCCTGATGAGATAAGCCGATACCGGGTTTAGGTTACCCGAGGCGATACTGGGGATGAGATAAGCCGATATCAGGTCTATCTTACCCGAGGCGAAATTGATGAAGAGATTGGCCGATATCAGGTCTATGTTACCCAAGGCAATGCTGGAGATAAGATTAGCCGATACCAGGTCTATGTTACCCGAGGCGAAATTGATGAAGAGATTAGCCGATATCAGGTCTATGTTACCCGAGGCGAAATTGATGAAGAAATTGGCCGATACCGGGTCTAGGTTACCCGAGGCGAGTTGATGAAGAAATTGGCCGATACCGGGTCTAGGTTACCCGAGGCAATGCTGGAGATAAGATTAGCCGATACCAGGTCTATGTTACCCGAGGCGAAATTGATGAAGAGATTAGCCGATATCAGGTCTATGTTACCCGAGGCGAAATTGATGAAGAAATTGGCCGATACCGGGTCTAGGTTACCCGAGGCGAGTTGATGAAGAAATTGGCCGATACCGGGTCTAGGTTACCCGAGGCGAGTTGATGAAGAAATTGGCCGATACCGGGTCTATGTTACCCGAGGCGAACTTTACTGGGGAAATAGACGAAGCTGAGCTGGGCCGATACCGAGTTTACATTACTCGAGGCGGATCTGCTGGGGAGCTTAGATGATGGAGCGGATCTGGGCCGATGCCGAGCCTACATTACTCGAGGCGGACTCGCTGGAGATAGTTGAGATAATGGAGCGGACCTGGGCCGATATCGAGTTTACATTACTCGAGGTGGATCTGCTGACTTGCTGAGGATATTAAGCTGGGGATGAATTCCTGCACTTAAAATGGCAAGTCTTCATTCCTTGATCGAGAGATTTTTAAACAAAAATTTTTGCCCCTTCGATCAAGAATGAAGACTAGTCGGAGATAAGTAATTGATATATGCAATGTATGGATGCATGATGATGTATATGTGCATGTATGTATTTTCAGTTATCGGACTTTTCTGCCCTTCGCTGGGGAGATATGTTGCGCCCCTGGTTGATTTTGCTTTTCTTGGGGCATTGTTTAGTGATTATCGACGGAGTGAGGTGACTGCTGGGGAAATGATCATGGTATTCCTTGTAGAGATTCCGCTGGGGAAGAGTTTGACAGCTTGATTGGGGAAACAATTGTGGTGTTCTTTGTGTAGACTACACTGAGGAGTAACATGGCGACTTTGCGGAGAAGTAATTGATGGTGTTCTTTATGTAGACCCCGCTGAGGAATAGTATAGGAAACTCTGCTGAGGAGTGATGTGATGAATTCTGCGGGGAATACTGAGGATGTTTCGTTTTTCCTGCTCCGTGGGAAGTTATGAGTTTTTTTTTTTTTTTAGGTGCCCTAATTTTTGCCTGAGTAGCCCAAATCAGGTTTTCAGCCCAGCGAGCTGCTCTAACTTTTGCCTAAGGCTCCTTTTCGGTTTTCGCCTTAGCGAGCTTTTCATATGCCCTACCTTTTGCCTAAACTGCCCGATATGGGTTTTCAGCTTAGCGGGCCGCTCTAATTTTTGCCTGAGGCGCCTTTTCGGTTTTCAACTCAGCGAGCATTTTTTTTTTTTTTTTTTTTTTTAGATTTGACTAGGATGGCGTTGTGACCCATTATTGCTCGTCTGGGAAGATGAACTAGACTTTAGAGGACGATAAGGGATTTTAAATTACATGTATTTAATACATTTTCATTTGCCTAACAATGTGATGATATTGATCAGTTGAATGCAAAGTGCTTTCTTTGAATGCGTGTTTATGCAAGACAACTTTGTTTGTGCATTCGTCATAACCATGCAAACATATTTAAACAAACACTTCACTTTATTGATGAAGTCAAAATGAGTACATTTGAAGCAAGTTGGTTCCTAAATGGTACAGATTTCACATTGTGCCAAAATCCGTCACCAGTCGTCCTTTTCAGGTTTTCCGGCTAATTATTTTCTCTCGCGTCTTAACTTTTGCCTAGACCGCTCTTTTCGAGTTTTCAGCCTAGCAGACCTCTCTCTTTTTTTTTTTTTTTTTTTTATACATGATAAAGCTTTAGCCTGTCTTGGTTGATCGGATTGGCGAACTCATTTCCGTCCATATCCATAATGCTGACAGCGCCTTTTGATAACACCTTCTTCACCACATAGGGTCCTTCCCAGTTAGGTCTGAACTTGCCCCTAACATCAACATTTGAAGGCCTTAGTTGCTTTAGAACCAAATCTCCTGCTTTCAACTGCCGCTTGGAGTATTTCACATTTCGATTATAGGCTCTAGCCATTCTGCGCTGATACATCTGCAGGTGATCCAGTGCCTTTAGTCGCCTTTCATCTAATGTTGCCAACTGTTCATACCTGGCTTGAACCCATTCAGTCTCCGGTAATTGAGCTTCCAGGGCAACTCTGAGTGACTTGAGTTCTATCTCCACTGGCAACACTACTTCCATTCCATATACCAAGGCATAAGGAGTTTCTCCTGTCGGCGTTCTGACACTAGTTCTGTAACCCCAAAGAGCATAAGGCAGTTTATCCGCCCAATCCCTGTAAGTGGTTACCATCTTTGATAAGATCTTCTTTATTGCCTTGTTAGCCGCTTCTACTGCACCATTAGCCTGTGGTCTATATGGAGAGGACTTATGATGTTCAATTCCACGCTCTGCGAATAGCTCAGCCGTTGCCCCTTGAAACTGTACTCCATTATCAGTTACTATGTGGTGAGGAATCCCATACCGAGTGAAGATGTTCTTCTGGATGAACTTGACCATGTGCTTGGCTGTCACATTAGTGAAGGATTCTGCTTCGACCCATTTGGAGAAATAATCAACTGCTACAACTATGAATCTGTGCCCATTAGATGCAGTTGGATGAATTTCACCAATCATGTCTATCCCCCATGCTGAAAACGGCCAAGGAGACGCTAGATTCTGAAGTTCAAGTGGAGGAAGATGACTAATGCCTGCATAGATCTGGCATTCATGACATCTCTTTACTTTTCTTATACAATCCGCTTGTATCGTCATCCAGAAGTAGCCTTGCCTCATGATCTTCCTGGCCATGGCAAGCCCGTTCATATGTGGCCCACAGGATCCTGCATGTACCTGCTGCATCACGTCTTCTGCTTCTTGTTCTGTTAGACACCTTAAAAGAACTCCATGTGCTGTTCTCTTATACAACTTGTCCTCGAAGATTCTGAATTGACTAGCCAGTTTTCTTAATGTCAACTTATCAGCAGCACTGGCCTCTTTTGGGTACTTTCCCTCCTTAACATACCGGTAAATATCAAAGAACCATGGCTTTTCTTCGGCTGATAATTCCATTACTTCATGCACTTCGAAGCAAGGATGTCTGGAAGTGGCTATGACCAGTGGTTGAGCTTGTGTCTCTTCTGGGTTTTCCCACATGGAGGACAAAGTTGCTAATGCATCAGCCATCTTATTCTCATCCCTGGGGACATGTCTGAATTCACACTGGCCGAATAAATTCTTTCTGGAATGTAGCAGCTCCAAATAAGGCCGTAAGGCTTCTTCCTTTAATTCCCACTCACCCTGAGCCTACCTGATCACTAGAAGTGAGTCACCGACAATTAAGACGTCATTTGCCCCTAGTGTTAGCAAAGCTTCCATCCCAAATAAGCATGCTTCATACTCTGCCCCATTATTGGTTATGGGAAAATTCAACCTCTTGGATAAGGGAATGACTTCACCATCTGGCGTTGCTATAAGTACCTCCAATTCCAGCACCCTTCCTATTCACTGCCCCATCGAAGCACATGACCTACCTTTTCACTTCCACCATGGCTAACTGCTCATCGGGGAATTCCAGGTTCTCTGTGTAATCTGATTCTAGGGGCTGGCTTGCCAGAAACGCTGCCACGGCTCGCCCTTTAATGGTCTTCTTTGTGATGTACTCGATGTCGAATTCAGACAAAAGTAACAACCATCTGGACAGTTTCCCAACCAATGCAGGTGCTTCATAGAGATATTTCATTGGATCCACTTTAGCCACAGCTTGTATCTTGTAGGATTGGAAATAGTGGCGCAGCTTCTTGGTCAACCAGATCATTGCCACACATGTCTTCTCCACTAGTGTGTACTTGGTTTCATACTCCAACAGCTTTTTGCTTAGGTAGTAGATGGGATACTCCTTCTTGCCATCTTGTTCCTGTGCGAGCATTGCCCCTATAGAAGACTCTTCAACTGCTAAGTACAAAATCAGGGGCTTCCCTGGAATTGGAGGACTCAACACTGGGGGCTTTACCAGGTAAGCCTTGATCTTCTCAAATGCTAGCTGACACTTGTCATCCCATACTACCGGCTGATCTTTCTTTAATAGCTTGAAGATTGGCTCACAAGTGGAAGTTAGCTTGGTTATGAAGCGGCTGACATACTGCAAAGAACCCAGGAATGATCTGACCTCCTTTTCAGTCTTTGGAGCTGGCATATTTTGGATGGCTTTAATTTTATCTGGGTCTATTTCTATCCCCCTCTGGCTGACTACATGGCCTAACAGCTTCCCTGATGTGACCCCGAATATGCACTTCTTGGGATTAAGCCGCAAGTTGTATTCTCCAATGCGTGTTAGGAATCTGTCCAGGATAACAGGGTGTTCCTCCCGGGTTGTTGAATTAACAAGCATATCATCGACATACACTTCAACTTCTTTATGGATCATATCATGTAACAGAGTTGTGACAGCCCTCTAATAAGTGGCACCGGCATTCTTTAATCCAAAAGGCATCACTCTGTAGCAGAAAGTACCCCATTCGGTGATGAATGACGTCTTCACCTTGTCGATCACATCCATCAGAATCTGGTTATACCCTGAAAAACCATCCATGAAGGAGTACATTGCCGCTTTTGCTGCGCTATTAACTAGGACGTCAATATGTGGCAGTGGAAAATTATCTTTTGGGCATGCTTTATTCAAGTCCCTGTAATCAACGCATACTCTGACCCTTCCATCCTTTTTAGGCACGGGGACAATGTTGGCTAGCCATTCCGTATACTCCACCACTTCAAGAAACCTGGCATTTATCTGTTTGGCCACTTCTTCCTTCACCAGTGTAGCCCATTCCGGCCTTAGTCTTCTCAACTTCTGCTTTACCGGTCTGAACTTGGGATCTGTCGGGATTTTGTGCACCGCTATTTCTGTATCTACTCCTGGCATGTCTTCATACGACCAGGCGAAAGCTTTAACATGTTTTTGGAGTATTCTTATTAATTCTCTTTCTTCCTCGGATTTTAGCTCGTGTGAAATGAGTACCATTTTAGGGTTTTCATCTGTACTTATATTGATTTCATGCAATGCAGTGTCATGTATGCTAAATATGCTTGATGGTGATTCGAATGCATGCACAGAATTATCAGGATAAACATCACACAAGTAAGCAAACTGGGATTTCATTGCATTGAACTTATCATAAAGTACATCAGTTACATTGAAAATGGAAGAAATAGATACAACAAAATCATTTTCATCCTCCACAGGCGGAGGGCCTTGTTCTTCATCAGCTTCCATCTTCCCTTCCAGAGCATCATCCGGGACTGCAGCTTTCTCGGCCACCTGTGCCTTAGCTTTCTCCATAATTTTGGCAATTTCAGCAACCACAGGATCTAAGTTCACTTTGGACATCAGTTCTTCGCCAAATCCTTCCTTGGATTTCCCGAAAGCTTTGGTTAATGCAGCAGTCAAAGCTCCCGAGATCACTCTGTAGCTTCAGCATATTTCTTCTTTTCATCTTCTTCCTCGGCCACCTCTATGGTTTCTGCTGTCACCTCAGATGATTCTCCTTTCAGGATTTCAGATTCAGCAATTGCTTCCTCTATCATTACAGGGGCTACTGGCTCTTCCTGGCTTTTCTCAAAATCCACAACATCTGCAAAGATCTCAAAGCCAGGGCTCTCAACATTCCCAACCAGCACCGGTTCAGCTTGGCCCTTATAAAGGCTTCCTCCTGCCTTCAGAAATGGTTTCATCATGACCTTGCCATTCGCGTCCTTTTTCAGATTCTTCTGCTCAGATGACCCCTCTACATAACCAAGGTCGTACTGCTTTGACTTCCCCGAGTCGATCTTGAATTCTGGCACACCTTGCAGATTAATCCCGAGTCCCATTCCCGGGACAAAGTTCAGCTTGTACAGATATCGAGATAGCCACTATGGCATGTAGTTCTCATAAAGGACCATAGGGGCATCTGTGGTTTCCTCCTCCTTAATGACAGCAATTTGGAATCCGCCAAAAGGAACCACTCCTTCATCCACTGCAGCTACCATCGACTAGGCATCCGCCTCAACAGTCACAATCTTGTCATTCATAGAGAATTTAATCTTCTGATGCAATGTGGAAGGAACACCTCCCAAAGGATGGAACCAGGGCCTTCCAAGCAATAGGGAGAATGTGACCGGGATATCGATCACTATGAAGACAACCATGGACTTGATGGGCCCAACCTCCACTTCTGTTTCGAAGGTCCCTATCACTGTTCTCTTAGAATCATCATACGCCCGAATGACTGTTGAGGATTTCTTCAACACTTCTTCATTCATGCCTAGAAACGGTAACATTTTCAGCGGGCATATATTCAGAGCTGAGCCGTCATCCATCATGACGCACGGCATCACCTTATCCATGATGTTGGCCCTAATGTAAAGAGCCTTGTTGTGAGCCCTTCCTTCTGCTGGTAAGTCTTTCTTAGAGAAAACAATATTAGGAGCTCCAGCATGGACTTTGTCTAGCAAGCAGCACATAGCCTCTGGTGAAGCTATAGGGGAGACTTCAATTTCTGATAGCTTCTTCACTAAAGCCTCCCTATGCTCTTTGAAGGTCATAAGCAAGTGCCACAAACTAGCTTGTGCAGGGGTCTTCTTCAATTGGGAAATGACCAAGTCCTCTTTCTCGACTCTTTCCGGTGCCGAAGTACTGCCCGACCCATTCATCGGTGCTTTATCTTTCATCTGATCCGCCGGCTGATATACCCTTCCACTTCGGGTCACGTGCTGCACTTCTGAAATCTTCAGCTTCTCAACAGCTGGGAGTTTAACAGCTTCTCTTCTGTCAAATTCTTCGTACTCATCTTCGGAGTCAAGGTCATCCAGACTTATAGGCTTGACCTCCTTACACCCCTCCTTTTCCTCACATTTAAGCTCCACTTCGGGTTCTCCTACTGCCACTGCCTGAATCGTAGGGTTCGCTTGCAGAACTTGGGCAAATATAAAGTTAGCCGGCAACCCCGACTGAACCATGTTAACCCGCTTCTCGAATGCCGGTAGTGGGTTAGTTTTAGTGCTAGGCTTAGGTGGTTCTTACAGTTTTCCTTTGTCGATAAGCTTCTGGATAGCATCCCTTAGCTTATAGCAGTTATTGGTCCGGTGGCCTGTCACCACATGATAAGTGCAGAAGTTATCCTTGTCAGCCTCAAGTTGGAACTCAAATGGCCTCAAGGACTGTAGTAAGCCACCATTCCTACACTTGGCGAATATCTTTGCCAAAGTAAGAGTCCAAGGTGTTATGCCTTGTCCTCCAGGACCCCGATTCTGGTTGCCTTGCTGCTGATTCACAGTAGCCACCTCAATCCGCTTCACTTCCGACGACTGCCCCTGCTTGCCACTGGCACCTAAACCAGACCCACTGCCAGACCCAACTGCTGTGGTTGATCTATACCCTGAACTATACCCTGTACCTCTTCCCCCTTTCTGACCAGCTGGCTTCTCCTCTTCATCCCTTTCTATCTTCATGGCCATGCTATAGACCTCACTAAGCTCCTTGAAGGAATGGAACTTCATGTTATTCTTGAAGATATCTTTGCTGCCATCAATGAGCTTCTGTATAAGCTCGTCTTCATCAGGGCGGTTCTTTAGGAGGATCATCTTGTTCATCCACCTCTGGTAGTATTCATCAAAGGGCTCATTGAATTTCTGCTTTACCCTCTCCAAATCATACAGCTTCACCTGGATCTTGGTGTTGAAGCAGTAGTATTTGATGAAGGCTGCTGACAATACTTCCCAGTCAGACTGCTCCTCCTCTGACAGTGAGTTATACCATCCCAAAGCACCTCCCTCCAGTGTGGTGGGGAAAAGATTAATTAATTGTTGCTTTGTAGCACCTGCTGTTAGCATAACCCGGGCATATAAATTCACATGGGCCTCCGGCGAGCCCATTCCTTTGTAAGTAGGGACTTTCGGCACTTGGAAATCGATAGGAAATGTCTCGATGCCCCTACTAATCATGGCATCAACGTTCACCCCCTTCTTGGATTCAGCACTGATCCCGACCCCCTTCTTCAACTGGGCCATGACCTTGTCTAATTCAGAACACTTGGCTTTCATCCTCTGTTCCATAGCTGCCTCTATCTCCTGCAGCTTTTCAAGGATAGCCGAAGCGTCACCACCGTGTTGGGATGATTCAGCTTCTTTTTCCTTCCCGGCTCCACAACCACCGGTCTCACCAGCTTCTCTAACCACTGCCCTCATTTCCTCCTTTAACATGTCGCGGAAATCCTGCGACCTGAAGAAATCTCTCAAAACATCAGCCATGCTCGGTGTCTGTTCTGCCATATTCACTCCTTCCCCAGGCTCAGAATCACTGTCACTTTCGACTACCCTCTGTCTCCTAGCCGCCCTTGAAGCTTGGGATCTTGTCCAAGGTCGCTCCAGTGTATTCTGCTTGGGAGTAGGTAGGAGATATTAGGGTCGTGAATGAATGACGTGATATGACATGAAAATCAAGGTGTTGAATATGCTTGAGATGCATGAAGTGGAATTATGTATGGAATGATGATATGAATGGTTCCCTTTTATTATTATATTTTTTTTCTTTTCTTCTTTTTTTTCGAGGCATTCCAAGAACGCCCAATGTTTATGCAAAAATGTCACGTGTGGGCCATCACACGGACTGAACTTCGGCGCCTTTGGGGCACCTAATGAATTCATGAAATGGTCGCGTGTATACCGGCACACGGACGTAGTTTTGACGCTTTATAGGTCTATGAGATGGTATGAAATGGTCGCATGGGCCGGACCCACAGACAAGGTCTTGATGCTTTTGAGCATATGATATGGAATGATGTTATGAGAAAGTCACGTGTAACAAGAACACGGACAAGGCTTCGGCATTCGAGGAACGCCTTTCATGATTTGGTGATTGTTACGAGCCTATATGTATACTAATCGGGTACTCGGGGAGTACCTTAAATGGTGAATTAATGTCATGAAGTAGTCGGATGTGGACCACAATGTTATATGATGTTTATGATGGATGGGTATGATGTCATGAGATGCATTGTGTAAATTATTACACGAAAATGGGCCTAACGCCATTGTGGCTTTTATTGAATGAAATGATATTGGTGGAGTGGCCGAATGCAATCCGGTGCATTGGCAAAACACGGGTAATTTTGGGTACCCGATATGTTATGAAATGGGATGGGATGGTCATGATAGGCGTCCTTGAAATGCCCACTAATTTAATTTAAGTAAAATGTAGTGAATGAATATGTCACACAATATGTAAATGGCTGCATAAAAACGTGGGTTAGGATGCATGACATACATAATGATGTTATGTATGCTATGTCAAAATAAAATGCTAATCACACACGTTTAATGTTATGGCTGAAAAAGAAATCGTTAGTATGGATGACAAGCGAATGAATTAATGTTTTACACACGAAATAAAATGCAAAATGGCTGCATAAAAAAATGTGGGTTAGTATCACACAAAGATGTTTGTGTATGGTATGTCATATGTATGGAAAATGGTGATTATGGTATGTTATGCATGTGTCGGTGATGTGTCACGGAACGGTGAAGAACACATAGCAAGCAAAACGAATTCTTCCAACCTTATTCCTCCAACGTGGTCGGTTTCAAAAATTTCTAACCGAGTCCTAGTCGGGGTTCACTTCAATCACCAACCGGGGGTGATGAAGGCGCGATTTTATTATCATTCACACAATTATTTTGGTATCCTAAGGGAATCCAACTAGAGCTGCCTATATGGGTTCGGTCAAAGTCGGGATAACATCAAGGCTCTCATAGCAGGATATACTCCTCACTTCTCCCCACTCAAGGGTCCTAGCGAAGGGGTTCGTACGAGGCTATGAGTGGTGTTTCGTATTCATGCCCCTAAGACCAGGAGGAACTTAAGCGACACTTCAACGATCCACCGGGCTATAAAAGGATACCTAATCTAATGCAAGAGATGGCTAAAAATGCAAATAAAATACCAAAAGAGAATCATCCACGTTATTTTAATTAGACACTTTTCAGGGCTTGTCAATATTCTTTTAAGTTTTTAAGAAAACTTTTTGAAGATTTCCCCAGCGGAGTCGCCACTGTGAGCGGACGACGCGTTTTCGACGGGACGCGGGACTCCCTTTCGGAATGGGGCGCCACGATCTCAGGCGGGCCCCTCCCTCGCGTGGGGTTTTTTTATGATGGAAATCCGCGTTTTGGAAAATAAATAGAATTAATACGTAAAAGAACCGAGACCTGAGTCTCGATGAATATTGTAGGAGTCGCCACCCGGCTCAGCTCAACCAGGAAATTCTTATGTAGCTGAACCGGACGAACGGTCGCTACACTATCCAGAGATTCGGGTCCGGACAAGTCCCCTATTTCATGTCTAATTAAAATAAATATTGTCAATGTTCTCGAATGGTATTTCAAAATCTAAGTCCATTTTATTGAATGTATAAAAAGCATACAACGCGCACACAAAATATTTAATACAAACATAAAGAAAAGAAATAAATATTAATTGGCTTACAACCAAATCGAATGGAAAAATAAAAACTCTCGCCTCACTTATACAATCGCCTAAATACACGAAAATCTAGAAAAAATACAACCGCCTAAATACACGATTTAATCTATTAAATTACATCCAAAATAAAAATAAAAAGAAAGAGAAATTAAAACCTGCAAAACCGAGGGTTAGCACAATATATACAGCACGCCACAATTAGGACTCAAATAGACAGAACGGGAAATCGGGAATTGGGGGCATGCATTTAGGGGGTAACCGGGTCGGCTCGGCTAGCCGACCCGGTTAGACCTGGAAAATATTTTGAAACGTCCCTGTATTTTTGGTTTTGTGGGAAAATCATTTTGAAATCAATTTTTCCGGTTTACATGCATTTTTACATATTTAAGTGGGTCGGTTTTCAGGAGAACTGGGTCTCCGTCGTTGAATTGTTCTAAATGCAAATTCACTAAAAATTGAATCTATGGTCGTGATGCACACAACAAAATTCATTTTGATGATTTTTGGAGTTTTCTAATTTTTTGGGATTTTTACAGATAAAAGAGGAAATTCTGATTCTGGAATAATGATTACAGTCGTACGACTGTAGTTTACAGTCGTGCGACTGTAATCGGTCCAGGACCAGAATTTCAGCAAAAACTCATTTTGAGTCAAAAGCGAAAAAGAAATATCCTGGAAATTAAGAACAGTCGTACGACTGTATATACAGTCGTACGACTGTTCATGAAAACCAAGAACAGTCGTACGACTGTTCTTAATTTCCAGGAACAGAAATATGAAAATGCAGCAAAAATCGCACGAAACTCACTTCAAACACCCAGAAAGCGAGGAAAAGTGTAAGGAAAAGAAGTGACTACCTTTTTAGAAGCTATTCCAAGTCGTTTTGACCCCTGGCGTCGCTCCGATCCCAACAAATTTGCACTTTCTCCTTTGTAATGGAAGTTGAGAGCTTTTTGTCCAAAATCCGAATTGCAAAGGATTCTGATCATTTTAGTCTGAATTCTTGATTTGGTTATGTAGTTAATTGATTATCCTAGGGGTTTCTAACATGTTTGAACCTTAATTTCGAAAAATTAAAGAAGATAAAAGAGGAAGAAAGTGAGTTTTTATGGTTTTCTTTTTTTCTCTCTCTTCTCTTTCTCTCTCTAAATTTCTTCTCACCAGAAAATCCTCCCCTTTTCCTTCTTCTCTTTCCTCTTTTTATCTCTCTTTTCCGGCTTGCTTGCTGCCAAACCCGAGCAATTAATGTTCATCCCCTCTTTCTTCCATTTCTGCTGCAGAGGTATGGGCCTCTGCAGATTTTCTGATATTACAGTCGTACGACTGTAATTTTTAAATTATAGTCGTACGACTGTAACAATAGTCGTACGACTATAGTTTTTTTTTTTTTTTTTTAAAGTATAGAAAATTTCGGCGCTTACAGCCCCTAAATAAGACAGAGTAAGCAGTCTAACTGAAACTTTAACCCAGTAGTTTAAACTTGTACATCCCATGTCATCGATATCGGAGTCCAACACAGAGGCATGGTTTGATCACCCTCTATTTTGTCTGGACATTAACTTGATCTCGAATGCACTGATATTCACAAACAAGTACCACCTTGTTTGGGTGTGGCCACACTCTTATCAGCTGCATTCATCAAGAGGCCGGTGATATCTTCTCAGTGGAACACTAAGTGACATTCCCATCTGCATATCTATAGTACTGCAATGTTCATTAACATACCCGAACGTACCCGTACTTGGCACCCTTTTACAGGCCCATTGGTCGTACACCAAAGTGTGCCACTTCACATCTAGTACAATCATATGTTCAGGTCAAAGGATCCATACAAGTACTACATGAGAATCCGATGTGATGTGATACCATGTGGATTCCCGTTAAGTGGATCGATCCAGTACCATGCCCTTTTTACATGTACCCATTAACCTGGTTGACATTCCATGTTCTTTGATCAGTAAGACACCGCTATACAACCAAGGTTAATGATAGTCTTTAGTTCCATTCATTCCCATGATTGGAACAGACTACGGATGACTTTATGGCCATATCGTTTTCCCTATCCACAGTCTTACTGCCAAGTGCCTCACACTTGACAACATGGATATGGATATGTCCATTGGATACTCTATTTAAAATATTGCACAAGACATATAGTAAATAGATTGATGCCTTTATTTATTAACACAAATTGTATAATACATATCTTACTTAAAATGTACAAATGTAGAATACAAACACAAGGATCAATGCCTTGGGACTAGGGCATATCCAACATATACATACATGCATACATCCAGACATAAGTATAAAATCAAGTACAAGTACTTACTGTCAAAGTGGCGTTGTCCCGAAAAGAGATTGCGCTCAATGCATAAATGGCCTGGCCCATGTACATACCCTGCATCACTGGAATCTGCAAAGATCACAATTCAAGGGGATCAGTTAACAACAGATAATCAGGAAAAGGGGCAAGAATAACTAAAGGTGGAAACAATCACATACGTGGTGTCGGGAGGAATGGCTGGGGCAAAATTATGGTCCTGGAGGTGGAGATCGGCCCGATAAGAGTGCGGAGAATCGTCAAATACCTGAATGGAATCTTCAATTGGGAACTCAAGCCGACCATGTACACACCCGGCTCAGGTGCCTAAGGTTAGAGAATGGGGATGTCTCTGCTCCAGTGCTAGAACCTGCTCCAACAGTCTGAGAAGCAGCAGTACCAGACCTCCTGCCTCTTCCTCTGGTAGATGAGGACGGGCGAGTATATCCACCTTGCGAAGATGGCTAGAGTCAATTAAAAAGAATAACGTTAAAAAAAAGGACAGGAGTTAGTAAATTTACCCCAGCATCAGCATCAACAGATGGCGAAAGTAGATGGACGGTGATAAAATGACTATAATCGCCATCCACAATACCAGCCTCATATCCAGCCCCATAAAGGTCTGGCTGCAACTCTAAGGACAGAAGATAAAGCCAGAATAATCCCCCCAGCAAGGCGCCTAAAATCCTAGGTGCCCCGGGACTGGAGCGCCAGTCGTGAGTCCTTTCACCTAGAAACCACTCCTGACCATACAGGCACTCCATCATGAAGCGCCTACTCGATAATGCCTGTGCGTTACGAAGCGCTTATGGCAGATCATCGCCCTCCTGTCTCCAAGGAGCCTTGATGATCTGGAACCAGAAAGTTAGAGCATCATTAAAAAAAAAAAAAAAGGAAAGGGCATACCCCTTCAAACTTCATCTCCCTCAAGGCCTGGCGACACTCAGCCTCATTTTTATTGACCTCACTCCAGACGAACCCCATATACTATCTGAGGCAGGGGAATTCAGCCAGGTCATACCCATTGGGAATCTGCAGTACTGGAGGTAGAACGAAATGGTACTCGTAGACCTAGATCTGCAAAAAGGGAAAGTGAAAATCAGAGCTAAAAAAATAAAATAAATAAATAAATAAATAAATAAATAAATAATAAATAATAATAATAATAATAATAAAAAGGAGGATCCAAAATACTCACATGCAGCAGAATCTGGAAAGCCTTCAACTCCTTATAAAAGCCTCAGACACAGAGATCGAGGGCGTAGTAAAGCAAGGCCAAGGCTGCTCGAGCCTAATTAAGAGTCCTCAAAGACTCCAGGTCAATCAAGGAAGGCAACACAGCCAAATTCAGAATGTTCCGGCCCGTGGGAAAAAGAGTGATGGAAAGAGCATGCAACAGAAAGGCTCTAGCATACTTCCTCTCATCGGTCGCCTCGAAACTAGCCCCCTCCGGGAGTTCACGTTGTCGCCCAAGCCAGTTGTCCCGGAGACTCCTACATTGAATCCAGCTATTTGGGGAGTCAATCCCGATAAGCAACGATACTAACTCCTGATGATAGCCTCCATGTGCGAAGACTTGATTAAAGTGTATCGTCTGTCCGAAGAAAAGAAGACTGGTAATGGCGATGATGTCCTCCGAAGTCACTGTGTACTCTCCAGAGGGGAAATGGGATGTGTGGTTGGAATCCATCCACCTTTACAGGAATGTAGCTAGAAGTCCTCGGCTCATGCAAGGAGTAGTAATGGACATACTGCGAACAAACCGATGCAAACTAGTAGAGTTCACAATATCGATCAATCCTTGGGGGAGTCATCCATACCAATGCAAGGCCTCTGCGATGGATCCGCAACCGCAATGGTCGCATCTCACCTGTAAAATCAATAACCAGGGAGTTTATGAGCTTTTCAGAACGCATATATATTGTAAAAGTCGAAGAAACGCCATCGAAATCATGAAAAATTGGGCGGCCTGGAATCTATGGGCTACAGCGGCCCGGCCATATGTCACAGCCACACGGCTGTAACCTTTATGATCACAACCGCGTGGCTGTGATCATGTATAGGGCAGTTGCAGCTATAAAGTTTTGGCTAGTCCCATTTTTTCCCTTTTTTCGGTTAAATCTTGTCCTAACTCAAGCCAAATCAACAAATAAACATCCTAGGGGCATATCTTACTTAAATCAAGCATCAGTTTCACCTATTTTCTCTAATTTTGCAGAAATTTCAAACTTGGAAAAAGTGGAGAAATTTGAGAAAACTAACCGGATTCGTGTAAGCATGGTTCGAAATTTGGAGTTGGATGGGCACTAGGGCATCGATCTTCACCCCACAATACTCATCATCCTCTTTTAGTCTGTAGATACACTCCGTGGGTGCAAATACTAGAGTAAAGTTTCCCTCTGGAATCGAAAACCATGTTTGAAAGACGGGTTGAGCAGCAGGAACGGGCCGGAGGACTCTATGCATCTTTCGCCTCATGATTTTGGGTTTGGGTGAAGAAAATCACTGAAGAGAAGAGAAATTTTCGGTTGAAATGGGTGAAATGAAACTACCTTCGTCTTATAGCTTTTTAAGCCATTTTCTTACCCATAACTATGGCCGAACGGCTGTGGTTTAAAATCACAACAGCCGCGCGACTGTAGGGTACAGCCGCTCGGCTGTAGCTTGTTTCTTTGCAAAATGCTTTTCTTTTCGTTTTTTAAAACCTATTCTATGCCAATTTGATCCCGAGAAATGTAGTTTTCATGTCTTGCAGGTGTCAAGGGGCAGGGTATTTGACACGTATTCATTCTTGATCGAAGGGGCAAAAATTTTTGTTTCCAAAATTGTCAATCAAGGAATGAATACGCGCCCTAAACAACTGCAAAGCTTCGAGAGAGATTATCAAATTTCTCAAATCACTAAAGCTTTTTGTCCTCGGATACACTAATTTCGGGGCATACACAACTTCTCTTCCCTTCAGTGACATAGGCATCACTAGAAGTGAAATGACCAAAATGCCCTTTTGTTAGGAACTGAGCTACCGGATGGCCAAAACTCTTCCTTTAACGACACCAGCTATATGGAGGACCAAATCACTAAAATATTTCTTCTCCTAGTGGCCAAAGCTACACTAAAGGCGAAAAGAACAAAATACCCCTTTTGTTAGCCACCAAGCTACCAAATTACCAAAATACCCTTTTCGTAAAAAAAGGGGAACCAAATCATCAAAACTCAGTCCTTTTCGTGATGTAGGCCCCATGAGAAGTCAAATGACCAAAGTACCCTTCCCTCAAGGGGTGTCAACTTCCCAAACTACGAAATTACCGAAATACCCTTTGCTTTCATGACTGGCAAATGGCAAGGAAAGTTCAATCTGGGCAAAGTCCTCTGCTTCGCAATGGAGTCGAAGCACGATCTTAGAAAACCAATACAATATGGGCAAAGTCCTCTGCTTCATGATGGAGTCGAAGCACGTCCTTGGAGAACATCAAACCAATTCGGGCAAAGTCCTATGCTCCGTAACTGAGTCGAAGTAAGTCCCTGAAGAATTAAATCAACTTGGGCAAGACCGCTGTTTCACAAAACAACCGAGACAAGTCCCTACAAGCATCAAAGCGGGTCAATGCGGGAGGAGACTCCAGGTACGTCCTCTTCTCCTTCACACCGTGCTCCCTATAGCGGGACCAAACTCAAATCGGGTACAAGCACCCGTTCAAGTCGACTTTGGTCACGCGAGGGGCAGCCTATGAGGATGGGTTTTTTCCCGACCATGGTGATGAAAGCCATTATTACCTTTTTCATGGATAAACATGAAGCGGATTCGAAATGACCAGGATAACGTCAGAAATGTCTGGGGTGACCTGAATGTGTGTGACAAGTCTTGGTACGGAACCCTGAAGGAATTCGAGTGAGTATTTAAGAGAATCGAAGAAAAGAATAAAAAATAATTAAAATAGGCTAATCTGGTCACTACAGCCACGCGGCTGTAGTCCATTACAGGCGCGCAGCTGTAATCATCAGATTCCCTTTTTTTGTTCAAAATCAGCAGTTGATCTGGATTTTTAACCAAAATAGGAGATATAAAACCATAATGACTGGGATTAGGGTTAAGGAGCAGAAAAAAAAATTACAGAAGGGACAGAATTGTGAGAATTGAGAGAAAACACATCCATGCTTAGGGTTTTTTGAGAGGAAAGATTAAAATTAAGTTTTTTAATCCAAAATAATCAAAGAAACCATAACAAAAAATCCGTTTAAATCATCATAACTTTAGAAGGATTAGTTTTCTAGGGTCATTCTTAGACCATAATCACTCATTCAATCTGATTTGGGGTTCCATTAGGGCTTCAGAAATCGGTTAAGCTTTTGGGTTGTTCGTGATTGCAAGGCATTCCCGGCATCCGAATTCATCCCTGGTGGTCCAAAACACTGGAACACAGACAAGGTACATTCTGAGAGGCCTTAAAAATCCCTTTTTCTTTGGTTCTGATTGCTGTTTGTTAGTGTTTTTGAATTTTTTACGATTTTGGAAGTGGTTTTGATTACAGCCGCCCCACCTATGACTATAGCCGCTCGGTTGTTACCTACAGCTGCGCGGCTGTAACCTATAGGGGCGTTGCTATAATCTCCAGATTAGAGCCGCATGGCTATAATCTTCATGGGCAGAAGCTCCGGATGCTCCAAATAGACCGGTAATGCTTACGTTTTCCAATTAAATGTGTTTTTCATGTTTATTATCAGTCCAATTACATCCATGTATGGTTAGATTCCCGATTTTCTGATTTTAATCCATGGATATGATTTCAAGTTTGGCAATTTCGAGTTTTTAGGGATTTCCGAACTTGTTTCGATCCATTTTGGATCCGTTTGGTTGAAGTTAGTGTGTTTCCAGAAATCCCAAATTGCCCGAAATCACTAAATTTGTAAAACGATTTTCAAAGATGAGAAAAGAAAGCTAGAGCACATTCTGGAGCCTTATAGCCACACGGCTGTAGCTGCTACAGCCGCGCGGCTGTAGCTTAGGAGGCAAATTTACAGTTTTGCCCTTTTGGGCCTCAAACTTGTAATTTTACATCTTTTTCCTATTTAAAACTGAATTTTGGCGTGATTACATTCTTTGGAACCTAGATGGATGTTTAATTTAGGTCCACTCACCAATGGTACCCCCAGGTCCAGGGATATCTGGCCCGCTAAAAGTTGGAAAGTGCATGTAAAATGAGCGAAATGGTTTTCAAAATTGGTTTTTCATCCATAAAACCTACTGGGTGTTTCAAAAAACCGTTTTCCAGGTCTAACCGAGCCGACCGGTCGGGTCAACCCGATTACCCCCTAAATGCATGACCCTGTTTCCTAAAATACCCCTCTTTTGTCCTATGTGAGTCCTTGGTGCGTTTTATTTACTTGTGCTAACCGTATTTGGATACAGCTTTTATTTTTCTTTATTTTTATTTTTGGATGTATTTTATAGATTAAATCGTGTATCCAGGCAATTGTAATTTTTTAGATCATCGTGTATTGTAGGCAGTTGTAATGGTGAGGATGAGAGCTTTTTTCTTTTTATGGGTTTTATAATTTGGCCTCTATTTACTTTTTCCCGCACTTTTACTTTTCTGCACTTTATTTTGGTATTTATGTCATTTGCCTGAGCATTGATTAACAATAAGAAAGAAGATAAAATGAGTAGAATTAAGTGAATGCAACATTACATTATGAAATAATAATTAAAGATAAGTGAGGATTAGTAGATTTGTTGCCCGAACCCTGAATCTCTGAATTAGGTACCACATCTACACTTGGTAGGGAGCTATACCGGAATTTCCTGGATGAGCTGATCCGGGTGGCGACTCTGTATCTAATTTCAAAATTTTGGTTTTTAGATCTTTAAATTCAAATTGGGATTTTCTAAAAACCTATTTTTCCAAAATTCACACTTACAATTAAGTTTTCTACGAAATGATCCCAATAAAATGAAAGATTTTCTTAAGAAGGATTAAAAACCCATTTTCAAACCACATCATCACACCTCAAAAAGAAAATCCCCGGTTCCCGCTTCACTGTGTGTTACGTAAAAACGTCGTCTACTCACACATACATAATATATCATTGCATGAAATGAACCTTGGGACAGATGGTGATCCAAAGATGGTATCCATCTGGAAAGACCTCATGCCGGACTAGAGAAAAGAATTTGTAAAAATTTTGCAAAAACATGTTAAACCCTTTGCTTGGTCCTACGACGACATGCCTAGGGTTGACAGAGAGATTGCAGAGCATAAAATCCCGACAGATCTGAAGATGAAACCAGTTAAGTAGAAGCTCAGAAGACTTTGACCAGAGTGGGCTGAAAGGGTTAAGGAAGAAGTAGCCAAGCAGATAAAGGCCAAGTTCTTAGAAGTAGAAGAGTATCCGGAATGGTTGGCTAATGTTGTGCCGGTTGCAAAGAAAGATGGTCGAGTCAAGGTCTGTGTGGATTATCGGGATCTGAATGAGGCATCTCCCAAAGACGACTTCCCGCTCTCGCACATTGATGCTCTGATTGATAGTGCCACTAGGGCAGCAATGTATTCATTCATGGATGGGTTCTCAGGGTATAATCAAAATTTGATGAACGTGGTCGACAAAGTAAAAACAGCCTTCATCATAGAGTAAGGGCTCTACTGCTATAGAGTCATGCCATTTGGGTTGAAGAATGCTGGAGTGACTTTTCAACGAGCAGTCACAATGCTTCTGCATGATATAATCCATAAGGAAGTCGAGGTTTATGTGGACGACATGTTAGTCAAATCCATAGCCCGGGAGAAGCACCTTGCTATCTTGGATAGATTTCTAACTAGAATCGAGAAATACAATCTCCACCTTAATCCTAAGAAGTGTGTATTTGTGGTAACTTTGTGAAAACTGCTTGGTCATGTAGTCAATCAGAAGGGAATTGAAATGGATCTAGACAAGATAAAGGCCATCATGGACTTGTCGACACTACAGTCAGAAAAGCAAGTTAGGTCGTTTCTGGGTTCACTACAGTATGTCAGTCAGTTTATCCCGAGGTTGATGACAATTTGTGAGCTAATTTTCAGACTTCTGAAGAAGAACCAGCTAGTGGAATGGAATGAACAGTGTCAGATAGCCTTCGATAGAATTAAGGCTTATTTGATGAATCCTCCAGTTCTAAAGCCTCCAATACCGGACAAGCCCTTGATTCTATATTTGGCTATTAAAGAAACATTAGTAGGAGCAATGTTGGTACAAGAGGAGGAAGATGGACGTGAACATGCGATTTACTACTTGAGCAAGAAACTACTAAAGTACGAGACTAGATATACGATAGTAGAGAAAACCTATGCTGCTATGGTATGGTTGACAAAGAAGTTAAGGCACTACTTCCAGTCATATAAAGTTCAAGTAGTAGCCAAAGTGGATCCTATGAAATACTTATGTCAAGCTCCAGTACTAGCCAGAAAATTATCAAGATGGTTGCTTTTATTGTTAGAATTTGACATAGAGTATGTGACAAGGAATACAATCAAAGGATGAGCCGTAGTGGAATTTCTAGCTAATCAGCCAACTGGCGGTGGTCGAAGAAGAAGTATGCAGATGGGTGATGTACTTTGATGGTGCAGTAAATAAACACAATGTGGGCTTAGGGGTAGCTTTCCGGTAACTAATAACGGGGCAGAATACGAAGCTTGCCTCTTTAGAATCGATGCACTGATCACATTGGGGGCAAATGAGGTGTTGGTCATTGGGGATTCAGCTTTAGTGATTTAGCAAGTTACCAGAGATTAGGAGATAAAAGAAGAATCGCTCCGGCCCTATCTTGAGATGGTTTGGGAAAGGGCAAAGGTATTCAGTTAGTGTGAATTTTGGCATGTACCGAGAGAAGAGAATCAAATGGCAGACTCTTTGGCTACACTGTCGTCAATGTGGGAAGGTCCCCAAAAATAGCTGATGCAGTCGGTAATCCTGGAAATTGCTCAAAATCCGTGTTATTCGTCAATTAGCGCAGTTACAACCACTGTAACATGACCCTGGTATTATGATATTTTACAGTTCATTCAGAATGGTCAGTACCCCGAAGACGCTAATGAAGCTGATAAGGTTTCCCTTCGAAGATTAGCAATACAGTTTCGGGTATTTGAGAATCATCTCTTCAAAAGAATAGTTAACGGAGTCCTTCTGAAATGTCTAACAGAGGAAGAGACAGTTATGGTTATGAAACAAATACACTCCAGAGCTTGCGGACTGCACATGAACGGTTTGGCCCTGGCAAGGAAAATACTGAGACAAGGATACTTTTGGCTCACTCTGGAAGCTGACTGTATCGTGGAGGTTAAGAAATGCCATGAATGTCAAGTGTACAGAGACCTCAATCATCTCCCTCCATTCGAACTTCAAGTATCTGCGACTCCATGGTAGTTCCCTACTTGTGGTGTAGATATAATTGGAGAAATATGGCCACCCGACTCCAACGGACACCGATTCATTGTCGTGGCTGTGGATTACTTCTCAAAATGGGTTGAAGCAAAATTGTTTACAAACGTTACAGCCAAGAAGATGGCAAAATTCATAGAAAAGAACATCTTTAGGAGATATGGGATCCCTCATCATGTTATAACTAACAATGGGGTACAATTTCAAGGAGTAACACCTCAGTTGTTTCAAGAGAAGGGAGTCAAGCATCACAGATTATCCCTGTATCGCACATAAGTGACCAACAAGTCCATTAAGAAGATTCTATAAAAAATGGTAGTGACATACAGAGATTGGGCCGAAATTTTACCATTTGCCTTGTGGGGATACCGAACGAGCATTAGAACCCCTACCGCAGAAACACCATATTCGCTGGTATACGGGATGGAGGCTATCTTACCAGTAGAGATGGAAGTCAGATCATTAAGAGTGGTCATAGAGGCACAATTGCCAAAATCTGATTAGCTCTAGTCGAGACATGAACAGTTGGCACTGATTGATGAGAAGCATCTTCAGGCCTTAGACCGGTTACATATGTACCAATAACGAATGGCTAGAGCCTATAACAACAAGGTCCATCGTCAGAAGCATCCGTTTACGGCAGGGGACTTAGTACTCAAGCAGATGAAACAGACCAACATGGATGTACGAGGCAAATTTAAGCTGAATTGGGAAGGCCTGTATGTACTCAAGAAGATACTTTCGAAGGGCGCTGCAAAGATTATGGACATGGATGGGAATGAATTTGTCAACCCCATCAATGAGGACAGGCTGAAACATTACCACATTTTAAAAAAAAAAGAGTCTGATGGGTCAAAAATCGAAAAGGCGATCCATGCAAAAGTAAGGATGGTCCGATGGGTCGAAAGCCAAAAAGGCGAGCCATGCAAAAATTAGGACAGAGAGGTGAGGACTACAGCTGGAAAATTTATAAGGACTAGTTAGTGGCAAGCGTGGATTCAGTCGAGACGTATGCCATCACCAATTCTGTCCCTAGTTTCATTTCATCATTTGATGTACATTGTGCTAAAACATTATTTATGAATGAATGAATGAATGTTCGGTTCGATTTGCTTAAATGTCCCAAGTTTAACTGCAATTTAGATTATTTTATGTGTAATTGGCTGTATATCTTTTTTTTCATATCTCACATCCATAGATTGAACATATAAATGCAGAAAAGGGGGGGGGGGGGAGAGTTCGATAGATTGAAAACCTGAAAAGCACGGTCTATGCAAAAATTAAGACATAAAATAAAGTCTGCTGGATTGAAAACCCAAAAGGGCAGTTCAGGCAAAAGTAAAGATAGTCTGATAGACCGAAAATCCAAAAAAGGGCGACCTATGCAAAAATTGGGACAAAAAAAAAGAGACAATCCTAACCCTCTAAAGACCGAGGTACCGAAAAGTCACCGCCTCACGTCCACGCCTAGTGGGGGAAGCAACCAGCTCAATACTGTCATACCTCAAAATCTTAGTGCGAGTAGGATGCATACACTGGTGCTGCACATGTTGAGGCCATTGTGATGTGAACACTCTGCACTTGATGGTACACAAGGATCGGGGAACCCTTTTGTAGCTGCCCATACTGTCTACACAGCCGAACGAGAGAATAGAAAGTCACAAGGGTCAACCCAAGCAACTGGACACCTCCAGCCCAGGTCTCAGTAGTCACAATAGAAATATCCCACAAGAGGCAGACCCATCGGATAGAGGCATCATCCTGCCTCCTAAGCCAATCAAACCAGTGCTCCATAGTCATAAAACTGAATCTGGAAGCTCGATGTGTCAGGACCAATAACACTTCAGAACGTATCTCGGATGAGGTGGAGGAGGGCTCAGAAGACTCAGCTTCTCCAGCAGCCAGATCTGTGCATGAGTTAGTCAGAATGGAAAGGAGTAATGGATCTATGTGTTTAGGAGAGCACAGTGCAGAAACATATCTAAAGCAGAAAAGGGGATCCACAGCTCTTGACGGGGGAATCAGAATGGATAGAATCTAAGTGGATCAGTGTCTCAGCCAAAATGACCCCCATAGGTGATGCACCCTGAGCAATCTGAGTCACTACCGAGGCTAATCTAAGGCTACAGGTACCATCTCGGGACTCACACAAGTAGCATGCCGTCAACAGTAAACTCATCAGTGGAGCCCAGCCAGGGGCAGTAGGGGGCAAAGCAAAGCATAAATCAGCTATAACAGAAAGGCTGAGTCTGGGAGAAGCAGGCCTACCAGTACGTGCGGCCTATACCTGCTATAGCCGGAGCAAATCGGCTCAAGAATGTATAAATGTCACCCGAGTCTGGGTCGGAAACAGCTAACCAGACCCCTCGAGGGCAAGGAACACAGAGGATAGCACTAAAGTCCTCTACCAAAAGGCATAACTCCTGACTAGAGAAGTGGAAGACATGATCCATCGGATCCCAAAAGCTGTTAGCTGTATCCAAGAAGACCCAGTTCAGAGTCAAAGCAGTGTAGAACCTGAGGTACTACAAGCCAAAGGGTGCAAGCAAAGCCCAATTAGAAGAGTGGGTCGTACCCCAGTAGTCCCGGAGTCATCCTTTGAGCTGATCCATGCTGAAAGAGGAATGGAAGAAAAAGAAAGACTAAAAAAAGGATGGGGCGGCTATGGCTTGTGGGGTGGCTATGATGCCCTAAAGTGGCACGGCCATAATGTCTTAGGTGGCTGTAATGCTTATAATGGAGCGGCTGTGCTAAAGAAAGGTTGAAATTCGATGTGGGAAGGCTTTGATGTGTGTGGCGGCTATAACCCTATATAGTGGCCTGGCTATAGATCATAGGGGCATGGCTGTAGTATGCTGGGCAGCTGTAATAGCACAGGGGTACGGCTGTAGTGCAGACAACACTTTGTCTATATCTTTATAATGATTTCTGAAGATTATAGCCGCATGGCTATAGGTTCCAGGGGCTGTTTTTCATGGAAAATAAAGTCTCAAGACACCGAAATACGTCCCGGGCCCGACCAAGTTCAACCGAAGAGTAGTAAAACCATGAAAAGATAAAGAAATATGCGTTCAAAGACTCAAAATCAATAGCCAAAAGGTGCAAATGTCATGTAAATATCATGTGCATCAAGTACATCGCTGAGCCAGACCCACGCAAGGGCTAGAACGTGCAAGAAATCAACCCACAGGAGGGTCAATACATCACAAATAGGGAATGGGGAAATAGGCCTAAGAGGAGTCAAAGCCAGTATCGTCATTGTCATCCCCGTAATCTCCTGCCTCATCAGCCAGACTCTTGTTGGATATGCCCTAGTCCCGAGGCATTGGTCCTTGTGTTTGTATTATACATTGTACATTTTATGTAAGATATGTATGAACAATTTGTGTTAATAAATAAAGGCATTGATCTATTTACTATATGTCTTGTGTAATATTTTAAATAGAGTATCCAATGGACATATCCATATCCATGTTGTCAAGTGTGAGGCACTTGGCAGTAAGACTGTGGATAGGGAAAAGGATATGGCCATAAAGTCATCCGTAGTCTATTCCAATCATGGGAATGAATGGAACTAAAGACTATCATTACCCTTAGTTGTATGGCGGTGTCTTACTGGTCATAGAACATGGAATGTCAACCAGGTTCATGGGTACATGCAAAAGGGCATGGTATTGGATTGATCCACTTAACGGGAATCCATATGGTATCACATCACATCGGATTCTTGTGTAGTACTTGTATGGATCCTTTGACCTGACCATATGATGGTACTGGATGTGAAGTGGCATACTTTGGTGTACCCCGAACAGGCCTGTAAAAGGGTGCCAAGTACGGGTACGTTCGGTTATGTTAATGAACATTACAGTACTATAGATATGCAGATGGGTATGTCACTGAGTGTTCCACTGAGAAGATATCACCGGCCTCTTGATGAATGCAGCTGATAAGAGTGTGGCCACACCCAAACAAGGTGGAACTTGTTTGTGTAGGGATTTTTCACCGGAAATCACCCCATAAAAGCGGAAGAATGCGGTGATTTTCTCAAATCCAGTCCCAGGAGCAATTGAGATGGAAATTGAAAAACTTAAAATTAAATAGAAAGAGATAAAATTTCTTACCAGAAAATCTCTTTCAAGAGATGGATGATGACTGCAAAATTCAAAGTAGAATCCCACCTCATTCACGTACACGAGCGCCTAACGAACACCGCACGTGCTAGCGTCAAAAATCACAAAGATTAGAGAGTGAGGAGGTAGGGAGAATTCGGCCAAAGAGAGGACTACACACATATTTGTGTTGGCCGAATTCCCCTTAGGGTTTTAACCCTAGGGCTTCCAAATTCCCTTGTTGGAATTTAGGCCCAGTCTGGCTTCTGTGTTTGCGTGGGCTTCCTCCTTTTAATTCAGGCCCAAACTTATTTTAATTAGTCTGGTTTAAATCAATATCAAGCCCAATTTTAATTAACCCATGTATTTAATATATTACTCCAAGTGGCATATTATTTACATTTAAATTAAAATTGGTTTGACTAATTAATTTAATCCATTAAATTAAAATTAAGTCTTCACAAAACGAATTCATATGTAAACCTATACATATGAATATTTCCACCTAGGAAATAATTTCATAATTAATCCAATTAATTATGTGAAGCCAAATATTAATTTTATTATAATGATCAATCCAATTGATCCTTATAATATAATTAATATATATATATATACTTCTCTCTCTCTAGTGTGTACACTCCAAGTGTACCTGTGATTCTTTAAGTCGGTGTCCAGTCGCTCAATGTTTACAATCCCGTGGGCCCATCTTTATGTTGGCAGCGGGCCTTTTGGCTTGCAGACTGCAGTTGGTCTCTAGCAAGCCACTGCAGCCCCCAATTAAGATGGAGATGGCAGTCTAACTGTTATCATAACCCTGTAGTTTAAACTTGTACATCCCATGTCATTGATATCGGTGTCCAATACAGAGGCATGGATTGATCACCCTCTTTTGTGTCCGGACATTAACTTGATCCCGAATGTACTGAAGCTCTCAAACAAGTTCCAACTTGTTTGGGTGTGGCCACACTCTTATCAGTCACATTCATCAAGAGGCCGGTGATATCTTCTCAGTGGGTTACTGAGTGACAAATCCCTTCTGCATATCCATAGTATTACCATGTTCAGTGACATACCTGAAAGCACCCATACTTGGCACCCTATTACAGGCCCTTTAGGCGTACCCCAAAGTATGTGACTTCACATGTAACACCATCGTATGGTCAGGTCAAAGGATCCATACAAGTACTGCACGAGAATCCATTGTGATACCATACCATGTGGATTACTCGTTTAGTGGATCTATCCAGTACCATGCTTCCAGGCATGTACCCATTAACTTGGTTGACATTCCATGTCCAATGACCGGTAAGACACCGCCATACAACTAGGTTAATGATAGTCTATTGTTCCATTCATTCCCATGACTGGAACAGACTATGGATCTATTTATGGCCATATCGTTTACCCTATCCACGGTCTTACTGCCAAGTGCATGACACTTGTCATCATGGATATAGATATGTCCATTGGATACTTCATTTAATATATTACACAAGATAGATATAATAAATAAATTGATGCCTTTATTAATAACACAAATGAGTAAAATACATAAATCCAATAAATGTATAATACAAATACAAGGACCAATGCCTCGGGACTAGGGCATTTCCAACAATCTCCCACTTGCACTAGTTCCAACTAGGCATGGGCCTAATCCATATAGATCTAGTATGACCCTCGTGCTTGGGCTGTGCCAGCGCCTTGGTCAATGGATCTGCGACATTATCCTTGGTGTCCACTCTGTGCAATGCAATGTCACCTCTCTCCGTGATTTCCCGTATGAGGTGAAACTTTCTGAGCAAGTGCTTTGTGTTCTTGTGTGACCGGGGCTCCATAGCTTGTGCGATGGCCCCATTGTTGTCATAAAAGATATCGACTGGGTCCTGGATAGTTGGCACTACTCCCAACTTAGTGATAAACTTCTTCATCCATACAGCTTCCTTAGCTGCATCACACGCAGTGATGTACTCAGATTCTGTTGTAGAGTCCGCTATGGCTAGCTGCTTTGAGCTCCTCCAGCTTACAGCACCACCATTTAGCAAAAATACATACCCGGACTGCGACTGGTACTCATCCTAGTCTGTCTGGAAGCTCGCATCAGTGTACCCAGTAACTGATAGCACTTCCTGACCACCATATACTAAGAATCTATCCTTAGTCTGGTTAAGGTACTTGAGGATCGCCTTGACAGCCTTCCAGTGATCCTCCCCGGGATCCTGCTGGTATCGGCCCGTCATACTCAGTGCAAAGGCGACATCAGGTCTCGTACATAACATGGAGTACATGATTGATCTAATAGCCGAAGCATATGGAACCAATTTCATGTTCTCCCTGTCTTCCCTTGTTTTAGGACAGCTTTTCTTACTAAGTTTCAGCCCATGGCCCATTGGCAAGAAACCTTTCTCGGCCCGGTCCATGCTGAATCTTTTCAGAACTTTGTCAATGTACGAAGCCTGACTTAGGCCCAGAAGCCAATTTGATCTATCCCTATAGATCCATATCCCTAGGATCATCTCAGCTTCGCCTAAGTCCTTCATTGCGAAGCACTTACTCTGCCACTGCTTTACCCCTTGCAGTGTGGGTATGTCGCTTCCAATGAGTAGGATGTCGTCTATATAAAGTACCAAGAATGTGACAATGCTCCCACTAGTCCTCTTATACACACAAGGCTCATCTAGATTCTGTATGAAGCCATATTCCTTTATAGCCTTATTGAATCTTAGATTCCAACTACGGGATGCTTGCTTCAGTCCATAAATGGACCTTTGAAGTTTGCATACCCTTCCCGGATACTTAGGATCGACAAAACCCTCAGGTTGTGTCATGTACACATCCTCGAGTAGCTTTCCATTAAGGAAAGCGATTTTGACATCCATCTGCCATACCTCATAGTCATACCATGCGGCTATGGCCAGCAGTATCCTGATGGATTTGAGCATGGCTATTGGTGAGAAAGTTTCATCATAGTCTATTCTGTGGACTTATCTGAAACCTTTCGCAACCAGACGCCCCTTGAAGGTATTATCAGCTTTTAGCTTATAGCACCACTTGCAACCTATTACCTTAGCACCCGGAGGTGGATCAACCAAGTTCCAAACTTGATTATCGAACATAGATTGCATTTCTGCCTCCATGGCTTTACGCCAGTTTACAGACTGTGGGCGAGCCATAGCCTCCTAGTAGGTTTTAGGTTCTTCTTCATCCCAGATGACAAGAGTTTGATCATCGGTGACGAGGAAACCATACCTCTCTGGTTCCCGACGATCCCTACCAGACCTTCTAGGTTCTTGTGTGGCCTGGGTCGGTGCTTCCACTTGTGTAAGCTCCACCTGGGCCTCCGAGTTATCCTCTTCAGGAGTTTGTGGACCTTGAACTTCCCTGAGTTCAACATTGCTCCCACTATCTCTCTTGGAAAGGAACTCCTTTTCTAGAAAGACCCCCTTCCTTGCCACGAACACCTTGTTCTCGGCGGGGTTGTAGAAGTAATACCCTTTGGTTTCCCTAGGGTAGCCCACAAACAGGCATTTATCGGTTTTGGGCTCCAGCTTGCCACTAGTCAATTTCTTGACATGTGCCTCGCATCCCCAAATCCTTAGGAAAGACACATTGGGCTTCTTGCCCGTCCATATCTGATATGGGGTCTTTTCCACTGCCTTAGTCGGAGTATTGTTTAAGATGAGAGCTACTATCTCGAGGGCGTGTCCCCAGAAACTAATTGGGAGAGATGCTTGACTCATCATTGAGCAGACCATGTCCAACAAGGTCCTATTCCTCCATTCGGACACCCCATTCCATTGTGGTGTTCTGGGAGGAGTGAGCTGTGGAACTATTCCATGCTTTCTCAAGTATGAATCAAACTCTAGGCTCATATACTCACCGCCTCGGTATGACCGAAGGGTTTTAATATTCCTGCCTAGTTGGTTTTGTACCTCGTTCCTAAATTCCTTGAACCTATCAAGGGTCTCGGACTTGTGTTTCATCAGATAGACATAGCCATATCTGCTGAAATCATCTGTGAACGTAACGAAGTATAGATGCCCACCTCTGGTCGCTGCGCTCATGGGCCCATATACATTTGCATGTATTAGGTCCAATAAGCCAGTGGCCCTTTCAGCCTTCTTGCTAAAAGGCGCCTTTGTCATTTTGCCTCTTAAACATGAGTCGCATGTATCAATTTACTCCAAGTCAAATGACCCTAGGACTCCAGCTTTGTGAAGCCTAGCAATGTGTTTCTCGTTCATATGGCCAAGACGACAATGCCTTAGGTAGACAGGATTAAGTTCGTTAGGCTTAACCCTTTTAGTGTTTATGTTATAGATACGATTGGTTTCATTTAAGTCCAGGATATATAGGCCATTATTTAATAGAGCATCTCCATAAAATAATCCCTCTCTAGACATAGAAATTAGACCATTTGAAATAGTGAAAATAAATCCAGAAATATCCAACATTGATACAGAGATAATATTCCTGCACATCGCAGGTACAAAGTAACAATGTTCCAGAATCAAAACCAATCCGCTGGGCATCATCAGGTGGTATTCGCCGATCTCTATGGCAGCAACCCTTACTCCATTCCCGACCCGCAAGTCCACCTCTCCCGACCCCAGCAACCTTCTGTTCTTAAGTCCCTGCACATTGCAACAAATGTGAGAACCACATCCAGTATCCAATACCCAGGATGTTGAAACAGTAAGGTTAATATCTATAACATAAATACCTAAAAAGGACGCACCTTGGCCCCATCTTTGCACTCCCATCAGCCTGGGACACGATCTTTTCCAATGACCCGCCTGTCTACACCCGAAACAGACATCATCAGGTCCTGCCTTCTGCTGGGCCTTGGGTTGGGCCTTGGCCTTCTTAGCTTTGGCCTTTTTAGCCTTGGCCTTGGCCTTTTCCTTGGCCTTACCTTTGGCCAGAGGAGGGTTCCCCTTGTTGACCAGCAACACCGGCGGAGTCTTCTTGATCGACTGCTCAGTAAGCTTAACCATCCCATGCAGCTCACTGACAGTACGGTTCATCCCTTGCATGTTGTAGTGAAGGATGAACTGATCATAAGAATCCGGCAAGGACGCGAGGATTGTGTCCACCGCCAACTCTTGGGAGATAGGCAATCCGAGACGGGCCAAAGTATCCAAATAGCCCTTCATCTTGAGCATGTGTGCACTCACAGATGTCCCGACCCCCATCTTACAAGAGTGGAATGCCTTATTGGTCAGGTACCTTTCCTGACGAGCTTGCTCCTGAAACATCTCGTTAAGAGTTGTTATCATAGCATAGGCTTGGTGGTCCATAAACTGTTTATGTAGTTCAGGGACCATGCAAGCCAACATAAGGCATGTCACATCCGGTTGTCCTAGACGTGCACCTCATATTCCTCCAGCTGGGCAGCCGGTGGATTACGTCCTTGAGGCGTAGCCGGCACAGGCCTTTCCAGCACATACTCTTTTGACTCTTGTCTTAGAACTATCCTCAAGTTCCTAGACCAGTCTAAAAAGTTAGGACCGGAAAGCTTGTCCTTTTCAAGAATGGATCGCAGTGATAAGGTATTTGTGTTTGCCATTTGGGTGTTTCTACACAGAAAAACATTTAGAGTGTTAATAAAGGGCTTTGCATTGTTGTTCCCATATAAAATTAATAATGAATCAAGTTATTAATTTAAACCGAGTTGTTGGGCTAATGGGCCAAGATCCATATTTCATTAAGATATAGCCAAACGAGGGTTTGGTACAACTACACCTTAACTATTTAGGTAGGAACGCCGTCCAATCCCAACCTAGGGACTCTCGGTTTGATGTGCTTGTTGGCACTTACCCATCTGTGCTTAGGGCTAAGAGAATCCTACTACCCACGCTAAGTCAAAACCTCCATCCAAGTGTTAGAGTATCCCACACTCTAACCCAATACAAAGTGACAATACTCCAGTGCATCCTGCGAGGGCATGGTCTACAACTGGCCTATTCCCACTTCGATTCGATTTTGAACGAGCGAAGCACTTTTAAGCGACTTAGTAATTCCATTTGGTTATTAGATTAAATTATAACGGCTTACATACATAAGGTGGATGAAATGGCTACTATAACATACATTCATACATGTAAATGAATATAAAACACAATTAAACAAGAGTAAAACGGACTGCTATTGGCCTATGTTACATCCTAATATTATTCTAGTAAACCTACACTAGAAATGAATATCAGGTGGGCCTCCATCTTTTCCTTCTGGGCTTGCACCTCCATTTAGGCTTACACCTCCACTTGGGCTCACCACTCCATGGATTTCTTCTTTTACAAATTTTATAATATATAAATAAAATAAAATTACATTAAAAAGAAAAAAATGACACGTAGGCCGTATTTACCCAAAAAGAAAAATACAACCCATCTTGTAAAAGGCCCAATAGCATCCAACCATACAAACATTTAATCACATATATGCATCAAATACATACAATTCAAGAGCATGTTATAATGCATGATTTAAGCCCATTTCAATGATGTCCAAGCCATTATTAGGAAATCGCCAATTTTGGCCCACCATGGTTCTAACCCTTAACGGGCTTTGGGCCTCCAGCCCAGGCAGTCCAACTGCTCCTACTGGAATTAGGTAACCATGGGTCTAATTTAGCCGTCCAAGTAATTGTGCCAAAATTACCCGAACCAATTTCCATTAACCATATTAATTTCAAAAATTAATATCACATGAACGAAATTAAAATTCATCCAAGAAACCATGCGCATTTAAATTACATAAATTTAAACACATGAATTTTAAAACCAATTAAAATTTCAAAACTGGGCCCCAGGCCCAAAACCTGCAAAATCCAAAATACTGGGTCCGGCCCGCTGCAGGTAGGGCTACAGAGTTGCCCTAGCAGTAGCAGCGGCACTGCCGCTGCGCAGTGGCCGCCCAGGGCCAATGCCCAGCAGCAGCCCGCAGCTGCTGTCCAGCAGCGGCTGCTGCTGCTGGCACAGTAGCAGGCAGCGGCTGCTGCCGCCACGCCTCTCGCCGCGTGAGGCCGTTCCACCGCCGGAAGCCCCGGCAGATTTTTTTTTTTTAATAACAGAATAAAAAAAATAAATCATCCATCAACACAAGGCAGTTCTCCAAGAATTCCATCAACATACAACAAAATTAAAATTACATAAACCAATATGCAAAATTACTTTTCATTGTATAAAATATACGGGAAAAATCATAAAACCCATACAATGAATCCCAATAAAAAAAAACATCCAATTTCAAAGATGGGATTCAACCAAATTAATCAATTTCCACAGATCAAAAGCCCGCTCTGATACCACTGTAGGGATTTTTCACTGGAAATCACCCGATAAAAGCGGAAGAATGCGGTGATATCCTCAAATCCAGTCCCAGGAGCAATTGAGATGGAAATAGAAAAACTTAAAATTAAATAGAAAGAGATAAAATTTCTTACTAGAAAATCTCTTTCAAGAGATGGATGATGACTGCAGAATTCAAAGTAGAATCCCTCCTCGTTCATGTACAAGAGCGCCTAACAAACACTGCACGTGCTAGCGTCAAAAATCACAAAGATTAGAGAGTGAGGAGGTAGGGCGAATTCGGCCAAAGAGGGGACTACACACATATGTGTGTTGGCCGAATTCCCCTTAGGGTTTTAACCCTAGGGCTTCCAAATTCCCTTGTTGGAATTTAGGCCCAGTCTGGCTTCTGTGTCTGCGTGGGCTTCCTCCTTTTAATTCAGGCCCAAACTTATTTTAATTAGTCTGGTTTAAATCAATATCAAGCCCAATTTTAATTAACCCATATATTTAATATATTGCTCCAAGTGACATATTATTTACATTTACATTAAAATTGGTTTAACTAATTAATTTAATCCATCAAATTAAAATTAAGTCTTCACAAAACGAATTCATATGTAAACCTATACATATGAATATTTCCACCTAAGAAATAATTTCATAATTAATTCAATTAATTATGTGAAGCCAAATATTAATTTTATTATAATGATCAATCCAATTGATCCTTATAATATAATTAATATATATATACTTCTCTCTCTCTAGTGTGTACACTCCAAGTGTACCTGTGATTCTTTAAGTCGGTGTCCAGTCGCTTAATGTGTACGATCCCGTGGGCCCATCTTTATGTTGGCAGTGGGCCTTTTGGCCTGCAGACTGCAGTTGGGCTCTAGCAAGCCACTGCAGCCCCCAATTAAGATGGAGATGGCAGTTTAACTGTTATCATAACCCTGTAGTTTAAACTTGTACATCCCATGTCATTGATATCGGTGTCCAACACAGAGGCATGGATTGATCACCCTCTTTTGTGTCCAGACATTAACTTGATCCCGAATGTACTGAAGCTCTCAAACAAGTTCCAACTTGTTTGGGTGTGGCCACACTCTTATCAGTCACATTCATCAAGAGGCCGGTGATATCTTCTCAGTGGGTTACTGAGTGACAAAACCCTTCTGCATATCCATAGTATTACCATGTTCAGTGACATACCCGAAAGCACCCATACTTGGCACCCTATTACAGGCCCTTTAGGCGTACCCCAAAGTATGTGACTTCACATGTAACACCATCGTATGGTCAGGTCAAAGGATCCATACAAGTACTACACGAGAATCCATTGTGATACCATACCATGTGGATTACTTGTTTAGTGGATCTATCCAGTACCATGCTTCCAGGCATGTACCCATTAACTTGGTTGACATTCCATGTCCAATGACCAGTAAGACACCGCCATACAACCAGGTTAATGATAGTCCGTTGTTCCATTCATTCCCATGACAAGAACAGACTACAGATCTATTTATGGTCATATCGTTTACCCTATCCACGGTCTTACTGCCACGTGCATGACACATGTTATCATGGATATAGATATATCCATTGGATACTTCATTTAATATATTGCACAAGATTTATATAATAAATGAATTGATACCTTTATTAACAACACAAATGAGTAAAATACATAAATCCAATAAATGTATAATACAAATACAAGGGCCAATGCCTCGGGACTAGGGCATTTCCAACAGTTTGTGAATATCAGTGCATTCAGGATCTAGTTAATGTCCATACACAATAGAGGGTGATCAAACCACGCCTCTGTGTTGGACTCCAATATTAATGACATGGGATGTACAAGTTTAAACTACAAGGTTAAAGTTTTAGTTAAACTGCTTACTCCATCTTAATTGTGATCTACAGTGGCTTGCTAGAGCCCAACTATAGTCTGTGGACCTTAGCTCACTGCCAACATAAAGATGGGCCCATCGGATCGTACACATTAAACGTCCAGACATTAACTAGTCGGATTAAATGTGTACTTGGTGTATACATGTCAAAGAAAGATTGGTCTATTAATTATATTATATAGCTCAATTGGATTAATCAAAATATAATATGATTAATATTTATTTAGGCCATCACATTATTAATTCAATGAATTAATTTTGTGTATTTATTTCCTAGGTGGAAATATTTATATATGTGTAGGTTTACATGTATGTCATCTTATGGATGTCTCATTTAATCTCTTGGTTAATTTGATGTTCAAATAAATTTTAATTTAAATGCATGTTACATATTATATGAGATAATATATTACCATACATATGGAATTAAAATTTTATTTGAAATCAAATAAAAACCAAAGTATTAAATAAGGCTTGGGCATGAATGATTAAAGCCCACATTTGGTGGAGTGTTGGCCGTAAATATTGGGAGAGTTTTTGCCAAGTTTTGGTGAGTCATTTTGGATAGGAAGAATGACTCACTAATGGGACAAAAAGTGATGATGAAAGATGGTGCGTCATAGCCATGACTTTTGGGAGCACAAGTTGGACTTTGCTTCTTGAGATTTTTTTCTTTTGGAAATAAAAAGAAAAAAAGCCAGCCATCTTTCTTGAGACTTGGAACCGCTGGCACTGGTTTAAGTCCGAGAGCCGTTCGTGTACGGGACGAAGGAAGAAATCTAATTTGGTTTCTGCAGTCCACATCTGTCTCTTGGAGAGACTTTAAGGTGAGATTTTAAAAACTTCTTCCTTATGCTTTGTGTTTTTGATTTCCACTACTTAAGCTCTTGGGACCGGATTCGAGGAAATTGATGCGTATTTCCGCTTTTATTGGTCGATTTCCGGCGACGAATCCCAACAGTGGTATCAGAGCGGGCTTTTGATTCGTGGAAATCTTTGACTTGGCGGATCCCCGTGTTTTAAAATTGGTGTTTTATGGAATGGGATTCTTTCGGTTTTGGGGTTTTATATTTTTCCCCATTTGTTTTTCAAATTGAAATGGTTTATGCATATTAGGTTATATGTGTATGTTTCAATTTGTTTTTATTTGTTATGCATGTTGAATTTAATTTTATGCACCTTGAATTTTATTTTTATGCATATTAATTTTATTCTTGGTGTTTTATGCATGATAAAAAAAAATAGGGCTTAGTGGGGGGGGAGGGGCAGCAGCCTGCTGCCGGCCAGCTGCTGCCGGCGTGCTGCTGGCCAACACGCCAGGCAGTAGCTTGCTGCTGCTGGCGTGCTGCTGGCCAGCACACCAGGCAGCAGCCTCCCCGCGCGGTTGGCCGGACCCGTTTTTGGATTTGGCGGGTTTTTTTTTTTTGGGCCGGGCCAGATTTTAAATTTTAATTGGTTTTAAAATTTTTGCGTGTTTAAATTTTGGTAATTTTATGCGCGTGTTTTATGAATGGAATTTATTTTTCGTTCGTGCGATATTAATTTTGGAAATTAATACGGTTGTTGAAATTGGTTCGGGTGTTCTTGGCACGATTACCCGGACGGCTAATTTTGGAATTCATGGTTTCCCAATTGGATTGGGAGCAATTTTGCCTGGGTTGGAGGCCCAAAGCCCACACGGGTTTAGAACCATGATCGGCCAAAATTTGGCGATTTCAAAGTAATGGCTATGGACAAATGAACTTGGATTAATTCATGCATTTAACATGCTTATAAATTACATGATGTATTGGTTTACATGTATGATTGAATATGTGGATGGATGTAAATGGGCCTAATTTATGTTGGGTTGTAATATTCTTTTTGGTTTTTATGACCTGCGTGTCGTTTTCCTTTTTATGTAATTTTATTATATATGTATATTCTGAAATTATGTAAGCAAGAAGCCGATTGGATTGGCGAGCCCAGAAGGAATAGGAGGCGGCCCAACTGATGCTGTTCTAGTATAGGTCTACTAGAATGATATTAGGATGTAAATTTTGGTCTGTTGCATTCCATTCTTTAATTTAATTATGCGGTATTTATTTGCATGTGCGAATGTATGTACAAACCCTTTTTCACCCGCTTTTGCATCTAAGCCGTTATTAATTGAATCGTATAACCAAATGGTAATTACTAAGTCTCTTAAAAGTGCTTCCCTTATTCATAACCTACTCGAAGTGGGCATAGGCCAGTTGTAGACCAACCCTCGTTGGATGCATTGGAGTATCGTCATTTTGTATTGGGTTGGATATTAGTTACTCTAACACTTGGATGGAGGTTTTGACTTAGAGTGGGCAGTAGGATGTTCCTGGCCCTAAGCACAGATGGGTAAGTGCCAATAGATCCATCAAACCGAGAGTCCCTAGGATGGGATTGGACGGCGTTCCTACCTAAAAATTGGGGTATAGTTGTTCCAGGCCCTCGTCTGGCTATATCTTAATATAATATGGATCTCGGCCCATGAGCCCAACAACTTGGATTAATTAATAGCATGATTCATTATTAATTTTTTTTATGGGAAAAATTTTGTTAAGTCCTTTATTAACACTCAATTATTTGTTTTTGTGTAGTAATCAATGGCATCGAATAACACTTTATCACTGCGCACTATCCTTGAGAAGGACAAGCTTTCTGGTCCTAATTTCCTGGACTGGTCTAGGAACTTACGGATAGTTCTAAGACATGAGTCTAAGGAATATGTACTGGAAAGGCCTGTACCGGCTGCACCTACTGGGCGTAATCCACCAGCAGCTCAACTGGAGGAATACGAGGTGCATGTGAAGGATAACCGGGATGTTACTTGCCTTGTGTTAGCTAGCATGGTCCCCAAACTGCAAAAACAGTTTATGGACCATGAGGCCTTTGCTATGATGACAACTCTGAATGAGATGTTTTAGGAGCAGGCACGTCAGGAAAGGTACCTGACGAATAAGGCATTCCATTCCTTCAAAATGGGGACTGGGACATCTGTGAGCACTCACGTGCTCAAGATCAAGGGCTATTTGGATTCTTTAGCCCATCTCGGGTCGCCCATTTCACAGGAATTGCTGTTGATACCATCCTAGCTTCCTTTCTGGAGTCTTATGATCAGTTCATCTTGAATTACAACATGCAAGGGATGAACAAAGCTGTTAGTGAGCTGCATGGGATGCTTAAGCTGACTGAGTAGTCAATCAAAAAGACTCCACCGGTACTTATGGTAAACAAGGGGAAGGCTCCTCTTGTAAAGGCCAAGGCTAAGACAAAGGCTAAAGCAAAGGGTAAGAAAGCCAAAGCTAAGAAGGCCAAGGTCCAGCCTAAGGCCCGTCCTGAGGATGTCTGTTTCGGGTGCAAGCTGACGGGACATTGGAAACGATCATGTCCAAAGCTTCTGGGAGAGAAAAAGAAGGCGCAAGGTGTGTCTTCATCAGGTATATATGTCATAGACATTAACCTTTCTGTTTCAATATCTTGGGCATTGGATACTGGGTGTGGTTCTCACATTTGTTGTAATGTGCAGGGACTTAGGAACAGAAGATCACTGGGATCAAGAGAAGTGGACTTGCGGTTCGGGAATGGAGCAAGGGTTGCAGCCATTGAGATCAGCGAGTACCAGCTTAAGATGCCTAATGGATTAGTTTTGTTACTGGAACAATGTTATTTTGTACCTGCAATGTGCAGGAATATTATTTCTGTTTCAGTTTTGGATACTTCTGGATATGTATTTACTATTGGTAATGGTAAAATGGTTATATCTAGAGAAGGCATATTTTATGGAAATGCTATATTAAATAATGGCCTTTATATCCTGAATTTAAATGAAAGTAATCAAGTCTATAACATAAATACGAAAAGGAATAAACCAAATGAACTTAATCCTGTGTACCTTTGGCATTGTCGTTTAGGCCACATAAACGAGAAACGCATAGCTAGACTCCACAAAGCTGGAATTCTAGGATCTTTTGACTTGGAGTCACTTGATATTTGTGAGTCCTGTTTATGGGGTAAAATGACTAAAGCGCCTTTTAGCAAGAAAGCTGAAAGGGCTACCGGCTTATTGGACCTAATACATTCGGATGTATGTGGACCTATGAGCACTGCTGCCAGGGGTGGGTTTCTATACTTCGTCACCTTTACAGACGATTTCAGCAGATATGGCTATGTCTATCTGATGAAACACAAGTCTGAAACACTTGATCGGTTCAAGGAATTTAGGAACGAAGTACAGAACCAATTAGGCTGAAATATTAAAGCCCTTCGGTCGGACCGAGGTGGCGAGTATATGAGCCTAGAGTTTGATTCATATTTGAGAGAGCATGGAATAGTTCCACAGCTCACTCCTCCAGGAACACCACAATGGAATGGGGTGTCCAAACGGAGGAATAGGACCCTGTTAGACATGGTCCGCTCAATGATGAGTCATGCTTCTCTCCCAACAAGTTTCTGGGGATATGCTCTTGAGATAACAACTCTCATTTTGAATAGTACTCCGACTAAGGCAGTGGAAAAGACCCCATTTGAGATATGGACGGGCAGGGCGCCCAATGTGTCTTTCCTGTGGATTTGGGGTTGTTATGCACATGTCAAGATATTGACTGGGGGCAAACTGGAACCCAAAACCGACAAATGCCTGTTTGTGGGCTACCCTAGGGAAACCAAAGGGTATTACTTCTACAACCCCGCCGAGAACAAGGTGTTCGTGGCACGGAAGAGGGACTTTCTTGAAAATGAGTTCATTTCTAAGAAAGATAGTGGGAGCAATATTGAACTTAGGGAAGTTCAAAGCTCAGAAACTCCTGAAAAGGATACCTCGGAGACCAGGGTCGAGCTTCCACAGGAGGAAGCACCTGCCTAGATCACACAAGGACCTAGAAGGTCTGGTAGGGATCGTCGAGAACCTGAGAGATATGGGTTTCTTGTTACCGATGATAACACTCTTTTTGTCTTCGACGAAGAAGAGCCGAAAACCTACCAGGAGGCTATAGCTAGCCCATTGTCCGCAAATTGGCAAAAGGCCATGGAGGCGGAAATGCAATCTATGTACGATAATCAGGTTTGGAATATGGTTGATCCACCTCCGGGTGCTAAGGTAATAGGTTGCAAGTGGTGCCATAAGCTTAAGCCAGACAACACCTTTAAGGGGTGGCTAGTAGCGAAAGGTTTTAGGCAAGTCGATGGAATCGACTATGATGAAACTTTCTCACCAGTCGCTATGCTCAAATCCATAAGGATCCTGCTAGCCATAGCCACATGGTACGACTATGAAGTCTGGCAGATGGATGTCAAAACCACTTTTCTTAATGGAAAGCTACTCGAGGATGTGTATATGACACAGCCTGAGGGTTTTATCGATCCACAGCATCCTGAAATGGTATGCAAGCTTCAAAGGTCCATTTATGGATTGAAGCAAGCATCCCGAAGTTGGAATCTTCGATTCAATGAGGCTATAAAAAGGAATATGGCTTCATACAGAATCAAGATGAGCCTTGTGTGTACAAAAGGATTAGTGGGAGCATTGTCACATTCCTGGTATTATATGTGGATGACATCCTTCTTATTGGAAGGGACATACCAACACTGCAAGGGGTAAAGCAGTGGTTGTGTAAGTGCTTCGCAATGAAGGACTTAGGCGAAGCTGAGACAATCCTAGGGATCAGGATCTACAGGGATAGACCCAATCGGCTCCTGGGCCTAAGTCAGGCCAAGTACATAGACAAAGTTCTGAAAAGATTCAACATGGACCAAGCTAAGAAAGGTTTCTTGCCAATGGGTCATGGGCTGAAACTTAGTAAGAAAAACTGTCCTAACACAAGGCAGGATAGGGAGAACATGAAATTAGTCCCATATGCTTCGGCTATAGGATCAATCATGTACGCCATGCTATGTACAAGACCTGATGTCGCCTTTGCACTACGTATGACTAGCAGGTACCAGCAAGATCCCGGGAAGGATCACTGGAAAGCTGTCAAAGCAATCCTAAAGTACCTTAACCAGACTAAGGATAGCTTCTTAGTGTATGGAGGTCAAGAAGAGTTATCAGTTACTGGGTACAGTGATGCAAGCTTCCAAACCGACCAGGATGAATATAAGTCACAGTCAGGATATGTATTCAAGCTTAATGGTGGTGCTGTAAGCTAGAGAAGCTCCAAGCAACCGACCACAGCAGATTCTATCACAGAAGCTGAGTACATTGCAACGTGTGATGCAGCTAAGGAAGCTGTATGGATTAAGAAGTTTATCATGGAACTGGGGCTAGTGTCAACTATCCAGGACCCAGTTGATATCTTCTGTGACAATAATGGGGCTGTTGCACAAGCTAAGGAGCCCCGGTCACACATGAACTCGAAGCACGTACTCAGGAACTTTCACCTCATCAGAGAAATCGTTGAGAGGGGTGATATTTCATTACGACGAGTGGACACCGAGGAGAATGCCGCAGATCCTTTGACCAAGGCGCTGGCTTAGCCCAAGCACGAGGGTCATATTAGATCTATAGGGATTAGGCCCATGCCTAGTTGGTACTAGTGCAAGTGGGAGGTTGTTGGATATGCCCTAGTCCCGAGGCATTGGTCCTTGTGTTTGTATTATACATTGTACATTTTATGTAAGATATGTATGATACAATTTGTGTTAATAAATAAAGGCATCAGTCTATTTACTATATGTCTTGTGTAATATTTTAAATACAGTATCCAATGGACATATCCATATCCATGTTGTCAAGTGTGAGGCACTTGGCAGTAAGACTGTGGATAGGGAAAACGATATGGCCATAAAGTCATCCGTAGTCTATTCCAATCATGGGAATGAATGGAACTAAAGACTATCATTACCCTTGGTTGTATGGCGGTGTCTTACCGGTCATAGAACATGGAATGTCAACCAGGTTAATGGGTACATGCAAAAAGGGCATCGTACTGGATCGATCCACTTAATGGGAATCCACATGGTATCACATCACATCTGATTCTTGTGTAGTACTTGTATGGATCCTTTGACCTGACCATATGATGGTAATGGATGTGAAGTGGCATACTTTGGTGTATGCCCAATAGGCCTGTAAAAGGGAGCCAAGTACGGGTACGTTCGGGTATGTTAATGAACATTGCAGTACTATAGATATGCAGATGGGAATGTCACTCAGTGTTCCACTGAGAAGATATCACCGGCCTCTTGATGAATGCAGCTAATAAGAGTGTGGCCACACCCAAACAAGGTGGAACTTATTTGTGAATATCAGTGCATTCGGGATCAAGTTAATGTCCATACACAATAGAGGGTGATCAAACCATGCCTCTGTGTTGGACTCCGATATTAATAACATGGGAAGTACAAGTTTAAACTACAGGGTTAAAGTTTCAGTTGGACTGCTTACTCCATCTTAATTGGGGGCTACAGTGGCTTGTTAGAGCCCAACTATAGTATGTGGGCCTTAGCTCACTGCCAAAATAAAGATGGGCCCATCGGATCCTACATATTGAACGTCTGGACTTTAACTAGTCAGATTAAGTGTGTACTTGGTGTATACATGTCAAAGAGAGAGAGGTCTATTAATTATATTATATAGCTTAATTGGATTGATCAAAATATAATATGATTAATATTTATTTAGGCCATCACATTATTAATTCAATGAATTAATTTTGTGTATTTATTTCCAAGGTGGAAATTTTGATATATGTATAGGTTTACACGTATGTCATCTTATGGATGTCTCATTTAATCTCTTGGTTAATTTGATGTGTCAAATAAATTTTAATTTAAATGTATGTTACATATTATATGAGATAATATATTACCATACATATGGAATTAAAATTTTATTTGAAATCAAATAAAAACCAAAGTATTAAATAAGGCTTGGGCATGAATGATTAAAGCCCACATTTGGTGGAGTGTTGGCTGTAAATATTGGGAGAGTTTTTGCCAAGTTTTGGTGAGTCATTTTGGATAGGAAGAATGACTCACTAATGGGACAAAAAGTGATGATGAAAGATGGTGAGTCATAGCCATGACTTTTGGGAGCACAAGTTGGACTTTGCTTCTTGAGATTTTTTTCTTTTGGAAATAAAAAGAAAAAACACCAGCCATCTTTCTTGAGACTTGGACGTCCAACATAGCCTCTCTCACTCTCTCTTATTGATTTTCCGAACCGCTAGCATGGGTTTCAGTCCGAGAGCCGTTCGTGTACGGGACGAAGGAGGAAATATAATTTGGTTTCTGCAGTCTGCATCTGTCTCTTGGAGAGACTTTAAGGTGAGATTTTAAAACCTTCTTTCTTATGCTTTGTGTTTTTTATTTCCACTACTTAAGCTCCTGGGATCGGATTCGAAGGAAATCGACGCGTATTTCCGCTTTTATCGGTCGATTTCTAGTGACGAATCCCAACAACTCTCACTCATATCCTCGCCCGCATGTCCAATATGGGCATCCCAATCATCCGCCTGATCTCTAAAGGTCTAATTCATAACCTCCGGTCCAGTGACCCGACACCGTAGCTGGTCATTCTCTACCCTCAAACAAGCGGAATCACAGTGCTCGATCCCAATAGTTGTCTACACCAATCAAAGCACGGAAAACGTGACAATCACATGCATATATATCCATACATGCATACATCCTGACATAATCATAAAATCAAGTACAGGTACTTACCGTCAAAGCAGCGTTGTCCTAGAAAGTGAGCAGCCTCAGTGCATAAATGTCTTGGCCCATACACATGCCTTGCATCACCAGAATCTGCAAAGATCGCACTCAAAGGGATCAATCTATGACAAATGACTAGTAAAAGAGGCGGAAATAGAGAAGAGTAGAAAAACTCACATGTGTGGTGCCATCAGGAATGGCCGAAGGAAAAGTATGTGTCCTAGAGATAGAGATCGGCTCGGTAAGACTACCGTGACTTGTCAAATAGCTAAATGGTGCTCTTAATCGAGAACTCAGACCGACTATGAACATACTCAACCTCAAGAGCCAGGGGAGCCTGAGAATGATGAACGGGAACATCCTCCGATCCAATAGCAGAACCCGCTCCACGGCCCGAGCAGTGGTAGTACCAGACCTCCTACCTCTTCCCCTGACAGACGGGGATGGACATGCACGCCCACCTATTGAAGACGGTTGGAATCAGTTAAGAAGAGGATGTCAACAAAAAAAGAGAGAGGTTTGCAAAATACCACAGCATCAGCATCAGCAGACATCGGAAGCAGATGAGTAGCGATGAAATAACTATAATTGCCATCCACAATGCCAGCCTCATATCCAGTGCAATAAAGGTCTGGATGCGGCTCAAGAGAGAGGAGATAGGGCCATAATAACCCCACCGGCAAAGCGGCTAGAATCCTACGCACCTCGAGACCTGAGCACTAGTCGTGAACCCTCTCACCTAGGTACTAGTACTGACCATATGGGCACTCCATCACAAAACGCTTATTCGACAGCGCCTGTGCGTCTCGAAGCAGCTGAGGTAAGTTATCCCCCTCTCGCCTCCAAGTGGCCTTGGCAATCTGGGATCAGAAGGTCAGAAAATCAGAAAAAAAAGAAAGGCATACCCCAGCAAATGTCATCTCTCTCTCAAACCCCAGCCACCATCTAAGATGGGGAAATTCGGCCAGATTATAGTCATCAGGAACTTGCACCATTGGGGGTGGAATGAAGCGATATTCATAGACCCACATCTGTAAAAGAAGTATGAAAACATAATTAATAACAATCCAGGAAACATACGAAAGAAAGTAAAATCTTAAAATAAAGAGTCCAAGATACGCACGTGCAGCAGAATCTAAAAGGTCTTTAACTCCTTATGAGAGCCTCGGGCACAGAGGTTGAGAGCATAGTAAAGCTGCGCTAAGGCCACTCGACCCCAATTAAAAGTCCTCACAGACTCTAGGTCAATAAAGGAGGGCAACATGGCAAGATTCTAACTACTTCGGCCTGTGGGGAAAAGGAAGGTGGAAAAAGCATGCAGTAGAAAGGCCTTCGCATACCTCCTCTTATCGGGAGCCTTGAAACTAGTCCCCTCCGGGAGCGTAGTCTGCCGCCTCATCTAGTAATCCCGGAGGCTCCTACACTAGATCCAGCTGTCAAGGGAGTCAATCCCAATGAGCGTGGCCACTAACTCCTGGTGGTAGCCACCATGTGTAAACATATGGTTGAAATAGATCACCTACCCAGAGAAGGGAATCCCGGTGACAGCAACAATATCCTCCGGAGTCACCGTGTACTCTCAGGAGGGGAAATGAAACGTGTGAGTGGTGTCCATCCACCTCTCCAGAAGTGCACCCAGAAGTCCTCGACTCCTGCGAGGAGTAATATGGTCATGGTACAAACTTGTTGCTGTGGACTGGTAGAATTCACAATCTCCTTCACCCCTTGAGGAAGTCGTTTGTACCACTGCAAGGATTTCGTAATCCATCCACAGCCATAATGGCCAGATCTCGCCTGTAAAATCAATAATCAGGGAGTTTATGAGCTTTTTCGAATGCATATACATCATAAAAATCAAAGAAACACCCTTAAAATAGTAAAAAAATCGGCGGCCTTGAATCTGCCAGCTACAGCTGCCAGCTTTAGGAGCTTACAGCTGCGCGGCTATAAGCCTCATGATCACAGCAATGTGGTTGTAATCATCCTCTGGGGCAGCTGTAGCTGAAGAATTTTGGCCAACCACAAATTCTCTAGTTTCTCAGTTAAATCTTGTCCTCACTCAACCCAAATAAAAAAAAAATATCATGGGGGCATATTCTACTCAAATCACGCATCAATTTCACCTATTCTCTCTAATTTTATAGGAATTGCAAACTTGAAAAAAACAAAAGAGGAAATTCAAGAAAGCTAACCGGATTCGGGAAGGCATGATTCGAAATCTGGAGTGGGATAGGTACTGTGTTGGGATTTTTCACCGGAAATCACCCGATAAATGCGGAAGAACGTTGTGATTTCCTCAAATCCATGCCCAGGAGAAATTGAAATGGAAATTATAAAACAAAAAAAATTATAATAGAAAGAGATAATTCTCTTACCCAGAATATCTCTTCTAGAGATGGATGAAGACTACAGGAATCAAAGCAGAGTCCCTCCTCGTTCTCGTACGCGAACGCCTAGCGAACACCACCTGTGCTAGCGTTGGAAAAACAAGCAATGGAGAGGAGGCTAGGTTGAAAATTTCGGCTATGGTGTGTTGTGCATAGGTTGGCCGAAATTTTCCCGAGGTTAAAACCTAGGTTGGCCGAATTCCCCTAGGGGAATTGAGGCCCAGCTTGGCTCCTTCATTTTGTGTGGGCTTCCATCTTTTAATTCAGGCCCAATCTTATTTTAATTATTCTGGTTTAAATTAATTTCAAGCCCAATTTTAATATACCCATGTATTTAATATATTACACCAAGTAATATATTATTTACATTTAAATTAAAATTAGTTTGACCAATTAATTTAATCCATCAAATTAAAATTAGATCTTCACAAAATAAAATCATATGTAAACTTATACATATGAATATTTCCACCTAGGAACTAATCTCATAATTAATCCAATAAATTATGAAGAGCTAATTGAATATATTAATTTTATTATTAGGATCAATCCAATTGATCTTTGTAATATGATTAATGTATATATACCTCTCTCTCCACAGTGTATACTCCAAGTATACATGTGATTCCTTAAGTCGGTGTTCAGTTGCTCAATGTGTACGATCCCGTGGGCCCATCTTTATGTTGGCAGTGGGCCTTTAGCCCACAGACTGCAGTTGGGCTCTAGCAAGCCACCACAGCCCCCAATTAAGATGGAGATGGCAGTCTAACTATTATCATAACCTTGTAGTTTAAACTTATACATCCCATGTCATTGATATCGGTGTCCAACATAGAGGCATGGATTGATCACCCTCTTTTGTGCCGGACATTAACTTGATCCCGAATGCACTGAAGCTCACAAACAAGTTCCCACTTGTTTGGGTGTGGCCACATTCTTATCAGTCACATTCATCAAGAGGCCACTGATATCTTCCCAGTGGACTACTGGGTGACAAATCCCTTCTGCATATCCATAGCATTACCATGCTAAGTGACATACCCGAAAGTACCCATACTTGGCACCTTATTATAGGCCCTTTAGGTGTACCCCTAAGTATGTGACCTCACATGCAACACCATCATATGGTCAGGTCAAAGGATCCATACAAGTACTACACGAGAATTACTTATGATGCTATACCATGTGTATTTCTCGGTTAGTGGATCTATCCAGTACCATGCCCTTTATGCATGTACCCATTAACTTGGTTGACATTCCATGTCCAATGACTAGTAAGACACCGCCATACAACTAGGTTAATGATAGTCTCTTGTTCCATTCATTCCCATGACTAGAACAGACTACAGATCTATTTATGGTCATATCATTTACCCTATCCATGGTCTTACTGCCAAGTGCATGACACTGGTCATCATGGATATGGATATGTCCATTGGATACTTCATTTAATATATTGCACAAGATAAATATAATAAATGAATTAATGCCTTTATTAATAACACAAATAAGTATAATACATGAATCCAATTAATGTATGATACAAATACAAGGACCAATGCCTCGAGACTAGGACATATCCAACAATCTCCCACTTGCACTAGTTCTAAATAGGAATGGGCCTAATACCTATAGATCTTGTATGACCCTCATGCTTGGGCTCGGCCAGCGCCTTGGTCAAAGGATCTGCGACATTATCCTCGGTGTCCACTCTGTGTAATGCAATGTCACCTCTCTCCGTGATCTCTCATATGAGGTGAAACTTTCTGAGCATGTGCTTTGTGTTCTTTTGTGATCGGGGCTCCTTAGCTTATGCAACGGCCCCATTGTTGTCACAGGAGATATCTACTGGGTCCTAGATAGTTGGCACTACTCCTAACTCAGTGATAAACTTCTTCATCCACACAGCTTCCTTAGCCGCATCACACGCAGCGATGTACTCAGCTTCTGTTGTAGAGTCCGTAATGGTTGGCTGCTTTGAGCTCCTCCAGCTTACATCACCACCATTTAGTAAAAATACATACCCAGACTATGATTGGTACTCACCCTGGTCGGTCTAGAAGCGTGCATCAATGTACCCAGTAACTGACAGTACTTCCTGACCACCATACACTAAGAAGCTATCCTTAGTCCGGTTAAGGTACTTAATATGGATATGCAGAAGGGATTTGTCACTCAGTAACCAACTGAGAAGATATCACTGGCCACTTGATGAATGTGACTGATAAGAGTGTGGCCACACCCAAACAAGTTGGAACTTGTTTGTGAGCATCAGTACATTCGGGATCAAGTTAATGTCCGAACACAAAAGAGGGTGATCATTCCATGCCTCTGTGTTGGATACCGATATCAATGACATGGGATGTACAAGTTTAAACTACAGGGTTATGATATCAGTTAGACTGCCATCTCCATCTTAATTGGGGGCTGCAGTGGCTTGCTAGAGCCCAACTGCAGTCTGCGGGCCAAAGGCCCGCTGCCAACATAAAGATGGGCCCATAGGATCGTACACATAGAACGATAGAATGCAGACTTAAGGAATCACATGTATACTTGGAGTATACACAATGGAGGGAAAAGTGTGTATATATTAATTATATTATAAAGATCAATTTGATTGGTCATAATAATAAAATTAATATATTCAATTGGCTCTTCATAATTAATTGGATTAATTATGATATTATTTCCTAGGTGGAAATATTCATATGTATGGGTTTACATATGATTTTATTTTGTGTTGATTTAATTTTAATTTAATGGATTAAATTAATTGTCAAACCAATTTTAATTTAGATGTAAATAATATGTTACTTGGAGTAATATATTAAATACATGGATATATTAAGATTGGGCTTGAATTTAATTTAAACCAAAGTAATTAAAATTAGACTGGGCCTAAATTAAAACATGGAAGCCCGCACAGAATAGACAGGAGCCAAGATGGGCCTCAATCCACTTGAGGAATTCGGCCAACCCTAGGTATAAATACCTAGGGTTAGAAAAATTCGGCCACCCCTTTGAAAAATACTCCTAGCCGAAATTTCCCTAGCTCCTCCTCTCTATTGTTTCGTGATTTCCGACGCTAGCACGGGTTGCATTCGCCAAGCGTTCGTGTACGTGAGAGTGGAGGAATTCTCAATTGAATTCTGGAGTCATCATCCATCTCTAGAAAGAGATTTTTTCTGGTAAGAAATTTAATCCCTTTCTATTTAATTTTAAGTTTTTCAATTTCCACTTCAATTGCTCCTGGGACTGGATTTGAGGAAATCACCGCGTTCTTCCGCTTTTATCGGGTGATTTCCGGTGAAAAATCCCAACAGTGGTATCAGAGCGGGCTTTTGATCCGTGGAATTTGATTAATTTGGTTGAATCCCTGTTTTGAAATTGGATGTTTTTGATTGGGATTCTTGGTATGGGTTTATGATTTTTCCCATATGTTTTGATGCAATGAAAATTAAATTTGCATATAGGTTTATGTTAGTTTAATTTTATTGTGTTTTATTGTAATTCTTGGTGAATTGCTATGGATGATGATTGGTTGGTTTTATTTATTTTAATTCTGTTTAAAAAAAAAAAAAATCGGCCTCCCGGGGGCGGGGCTGCCGGCGGCGGAATCGCCGTCGGCGGCCGCCGCACGCAGCTGGAGGCGCGGCAGCAGCCGCGCAAGCGGCTGCTACCGCTAGTTCCAGCAGCAGCCGCAGCAGCGGGCTGCTGCTGGGCAGTGGCGGCTGGGCGGCCACTGCACTGCGGCAGTGCCGCTGCTGGGCAGTGGCTGCCGCGCGGCTGCAGCGGGCCGGGCCCTGTGTTTTGGATTTTGCGGGTATTTTGGGTCCGGGGCCCAGTTTTGAAATTTTAATTGGTTTTAAAATTCGTGTGTTTAAATTTTTGTAATTTAAATGCGCATGGTTTCTTGGATGAATTTTATTTCGTTCATGTGAAATTAGTTTTGGAAATTAATATGGTTAATGGAAATTGGTTCGGGTAATTTTGGCACAATTACACGGACGGCTAAATTGGACCCATGGTTTCCCAATTCCAGTGGGAGCAGTTGGACTGCCTGGGCTGGAGGCCCAAAGCCCGTTAAGGGTTAGAACCATGGTGGGCCAAAATTGGCGATTTCCTAATAATGGCTTTGACATAATTTAAATGGGTTTAAATCATGCATTATGACAGGCTTTTGAATTGTATGTATTGCATGCATATGAATGGTTGAATGAATGTATGATTGGATGCTATTGGGCCTTTTACGAGATGGGTTGTATTTTTCTTTTGGGTAATTACGGCCTGCGTGTCGTTTTCTTTTAATGTAATTTTATTTTATTTAAATTAAATATTATAAAATTTGTAAAAGAAGAAGCCCATGGAGTGGTGAGCCCAAATGGAGGAGCAAGCCCAAATTGGAGGTGCAAGCCCAGAAGGAGAAGATGGAGGCCCGCCTAATATATGTTTCTAGTAAAGGTTTACTAGAATAATATTAGGATGTAATATAGGCCCATAGCAGTCCATTTTAATTTTATTTAATCATTTTTTATATTCATTTGCATGTATGAATGTATGTTACAAATAGCTCATTCACCCGCTTTATGTATGTAAGCCGTTATAATTGAATCTAATAACCAAACAGAAATTACTAAGTCGCTTAAAAGTGCTTCCCTCATTCAAAACCGAATCGAAGTGGGAATAGGCCAGTTGTAGACCATGCCCTCGCAGGATGCACTGGAGTATTGTCACTTTGTATTGGGTTAGAGTATGGGATACTCTAACACTTGGATGGAGGTTTTGACTTAGCATGGGTAGTAGGATTCTCCTGGCCCTAAGCACAGATGGGTAAGTGCCAACAAGCCCATCAAACCGAGAGTCCCTAGGTTGGGATTGGACGGCGTTCCTACCTAAATAATTAAGGTATAGTTGTACCAAACCCTCGTTTGGCTATATCTTAATGAAATATGGATCTCGGCCCATGAGCCCAACAACTCGGTTAAATTAATAACTTGATTCATTATTAATTTTATATGGGAACAACAAAGTAAAGCCCTTTATTAACACTCTAAATGTTTTTCTGTGTAGAAACACCCAAATGGCAAACACAAATACCTTATCACTGCGATCAATTCTTGAAAAGGACAAGCTTTCCGGTCCTAACTTTTTAGACTGGTCTAGGAACTTGAGGATAGTTCTAAGACAAGAGTCAAAAGAGTATGTGCTGGAAAGGCCTGTGCCGGTTGCACCTCAGGGACGTAATCCAACGGCTGCACAGCTGGTGGAATACGAGGCGCACGTCAAAGACAACCGGGATGTGACGTGCCTTATGTTGGCTTGCATGGTCCCCGAATTGCAAAAGCAGTTTATGGACCACCAAGCCTATGCTATGATAACAACTCTCAATGAGATGTTTCAAGAGCAAGCTCGTCAGGAAAGGTACCTGACCAATAAGGCATTCCACTCTTGTAAGATGGGGGCCGGGACATCTGTGAGTGCACACGTGCTCAAGATGAAGGGCTATTTGGATACTTTGGCCCGTCTCGGATCGCCTATCTCTCAAGAGTTGGCGGTGGACACAATCCTCGCGTCCTTGCCGGATTCTTATGATCAGTTCATCCTTAACTACAACATGCAAGGGATGAACCGTACTGTTAGTGAGCTGCATGGGATGCTTAAGCTTACTGAGCAGTCGATCAAGAAGACTCCGCCGGTGCTGCTGGTTAACAAGGGGAACGCTCCTCTTGCTAAGGGTAAGGCCAAGGAAAAGGCCAAGGCTAAGGCCAAGAAAGCCAAAGCCAAGAAGGCCAAGGCCCAACCCAAGGCCCAGCAGAAGGCAGGTCCTGAGGACGTCTGTTTCGGGTGCAGACAGGCGAGCCATTGGAAGAGATCGTGTCCCAAGCTGATGGGAGAGCAAAGAAGGGGCCAAGGTGCGTCCTCTTCAGGTATTCATGTTATGGATATTAACCTTACTGTTTCAACATCCTAGGTATTGGATACTGGATGTGGTTCTCACATTTGTTGCAATGTGCAGAGACTTAAGAACAGAAGGTTGCTAGGGTCGGGAGAGGTGGACTTGCGAGTCGGGAATGGAGCAAGGGTTGCTGCCATAGAGATCGGAGCGGATTGGTTTTAATTTTAGAACATTGTTACTTTGTACCTGCTATGTGCAGGAATATTATCTCTGTATCAATGTTGGATATTTCTGGATTTGAATTTTCTATTATAAATGGTCGTATTTCTATATCCAGAGAGGGGTTATTTTATAGAGATGCTCTATTAAATAATGGCCTGTATATCCTGGACTTAAATGAAACCAATCACATCTATAACATAAACACGAAAAGGGTTAAGCCTAACGAACTTAATCCAGTCTACCTATGGCATTGTCGTCTTGGCCATATAAACGAGAAGCGCATAGCTAGGCTTCACAAAGCTGGAGTCCTAGGGTCATTTCACTTGGAGTCAATTGATACATGTGAATCATGTTTAAGAGGCAAGATGACAAAGGCACCTTTTAGCAAAAGGGCTGAAAGGGCCACTGGCTTGTTGGACCTAATACATTCAGATGTATGTGGACCTATGAGCGCAGCAACCAGAGGTGGGCATCTGTACTTCTTCACGGTCACGGATGATTTCAGCAGATATGGCTATGTCTATCTGATGAAACACAAGTCCGAGACCCTTGATAGGTTCAAGGAATTTAGGAATGAGGTACAGAACCAGCTAGGCAGGAATATCAAAACCCTTCGGTCGGACCGAGGCGGTGAGTATATGACCCTAGAGTTTGACTCATAATTGAGAGAGCATGGAATAGTTCCACAGCTCACTCCTCCCGAAACACCACAATGGAATGGGGTGTCCAAACGGAGGAATAGGACCTTGTTGGACATGGTCCTCTCAATGATGAGTCAAGCATCTCTCCCAATTAGTTTCTGGGGACACGCCCTCGAGACAGCAGCTCTCATCTTAAACAATACTCCGACTGAGGCAGTGGAAAAGACCCCATATCAGATATGGACGGGCAATGAGCCCAATGTGTCTTTCCTAAGGATTTGGGGATGCGAAGCACATGTCAAGAAATTGACTAGTGGCAAGCTGGAGCCCAAAACCGATAAATGCCTGTTTGTGGGCTACCCTAGGGAAACCAAAGGGTATTACTTCTACAACCCCGCCGAGAACAAGGTGTTCGTGGCAAGGAAGGGGGTCTTTCTGGAAAAGGAGTTCCTTTCCAAGAAAGATAGTGGGAGCAACGTTGAACTCAGGGAAGTTCAAGGTCCACAAGCTCCTGAAGAGGATAGCTCGGAGGCCCAGGTGGAGCTTCCACAAGTGGAGGCACCGACCCAGGCCACACAAGAACCTAGAAGGTCTGGTAGGGATCGTCGGGAACCAGAGAGGTATGGTTTCCTCGTCACCGATGATCAAACTCTTCTCATCTGGGATGAAGAAGAACCTAAAACCTACCAAGAGGCTATGGCTAGCCCACAGTCTGCAAACTGGCGTAAAGCCGTGGAGGCAGAAATGCAATCTATGTACGATAACCAAGTTTGGAACTTGGTTGATCCACCTCCGGGTGCTAAGGTTATAGGTTGCAAGTGGTGCTATAAGCTAAAAGCTGATAATACCTTCAAGGGCGTCTGGTTGCGAGAGGTTTCAGACAAGTCCATGGGATAGACTATGATGAAACTTTCTCACCAGTAGCCATGCTCAAATCCATCAGGATACTGCTGGCCATAGCCGCATGGTATGACTATGAGGTATGGCAGATGGATGTCAAAACCGCTTTCCTTAATGGGAAGCTACTCGAGGATGTGTACATGACACAACCTGAGGGTTTTGTCGATCCTAAGTATCCGGGAAGGGTATGCAAACTTCAAAGGTCTATTTATGGACTTGTGAGCGGACGACGCATTTTCGATGGGACGCGGGACTCCCTTTCAGGATGGGGCGCCACGATTTCGGGCGGGCCCCTCCCTCGCGTGGGGTTTTTATAATGGAAATCCGCGCTTTGGAAAATGAATAGAATTAACGCATAAAAGAACCGAGACCTAAGTCTCGATGGATGTTGTAGGAGTCGCCACCCGGCTCAGCTCAACCGGGAAATTCTTATGTAGCTGAACCGGACAAACGGCCGCTACACTATCTAGAGATTCAGGTCCGAACAAGTCCCTGATTTCGTGTCTAACTAAAATAAATATAGCCAATGTTCTCGAATGGTATTTCAAAATCTAAAGTCCATTTTATCGAATATAAAAGCATACAGCGCGCATACAAAATATTTAATACAAAAATAAGGAAAAGAAATAAATATTAATTGGCTTACAACCAAATCGAATGGAAAAATAAGAACTCTCACCTCACTTATACAATCGCCTATATACACGAGAATCTAGAAAAATACAACCGCCTAGGATACACGATTTATTCTATTAAATTACATCCAAAATAAAAATAACAAGAAATTAAAACCTGCAAAACCGAGGGTTAGCACAATATATACAGCACGCCACAATTAGGACTCAAATAGACAGAACGGGAAATCAGGAATTGGGGACATGCATTTAGGGGGTAACCGGGTCAGCTCAGCTAGCCGGCCCGGTTAGACCTGGAAAATATTGTGAAACGTCCCTGTATTTTTGGTTTTGTAGGAAAATCATTTTGAAAACAATTTTTCCGGTTTACATGCATTTTTACATATTTAAGTGGGTCGGTTTTCAGGAGAACTGGGTCTCCGTCGTTGAATTGTTCTAAATGCAATTTTACTAAAAATTTAATCTATGGTCGTGATGCACACAACAAAATTCATTTTGATGATTTTTGGGGTTTTCTAATTTTTTTGTGGAATTTTTTTTTTTTGGGAATTTTTTTTTTTTTGGGAATTTTTAGGGATGAAAGTGAAATTCTGATTTTGGAATGGGGACTACAGTCGTACGACTGTAGTTTACAGTCGTACGACTGTAATCAATCCGGGATCAGAATTCCGCAAAATATTCATTTTTGGACCAAAACTGAAGAAAATCAATCTGGAAATTAAGAACAGTCATACGACTGTATATACAGTCGTACGACTGTTCATGAAAACAAAGAACAGTCGTACGACTGTTCTTAATTTCCAGGAACAGAAATACGAAAAATGCAGCAAAAACACACAAAACTCACTTCAAACACCCAGAAAGCGAGAAAAAGTGTGAGGGAAAGAGGTGACTACCTTTTTAGAAGCTATTCCAAGTCGTTTTGACCCCTGGCGTCGCTCCAATCCACAAGAATTTGCACTTTCCCCTTTGGAATGGAAGTTGAGAGCTTTTTGTCCAAAATCCGAATTGCAAAGGATTCTGATTGTTTTAGTTCGAGTTTTTGATTTGGTTATGTAGTTAATTGATTATCCTAGGGGTTTCTAACAAGTTTTAGATTTAATTTCGAGAATTAAAGAAAATCAAAGAGGAAGAAAAATGAGTTTTTTGTGGTTTTTCTTTTTTCTCTCTCTTCTCTTTCTCTCTCTAAGTTTTCTTCTCACCAGAAATCTCTCCTTCCCCCTTCTTCTTTTTTCCTCTTTTTATCTCTCTTTTTCTGCTTGCTTGTTGCAGAGCCGGAGCAATTAATGCTCAAACTCTCTTTCTTCCATTTCTGCTGCAGAGGTATGGGCCTCTGCAGATTTTCTGACATTACAGTCGTACGACTGTAACAATAGTCGTACGACTCTCTTTTTTTTTTTTAAGTATAGAAAATTCCGGCGCTTACAGCTGCCCCTCCCGTGATCAAATTCGACATCTAGCTCCAGGTCCATAATACCTGTGATGATGAATTTGAGAGCGTGAATCAAAGCGCCGCGAACGCTGGAATGAATCTTCTGACGAGATAGGCCGATATCGGGTTTAGGTTACCCAAGGCGATGCTGGAGATGAGATTAGCCGATATCGGGTCTATGTTACCCGAGGCGAACTTGATGAAGAAATTAGCCGATATCAGGTCTATGTTACCCGAGGCGAGTTGATGAAGAGATTGGCCGATATCAGGTCTATGTTACCCGAGGCGAAATTGATGAAGAGATTGGCCGATATCAGGTCTATGTTACCCGAGGCGAAATTGATGAAGAAATTGGCCGATATCAGGTCTAGGTTACCCGAGGCGATGCTGGAGATGAGATTAGCCGATACCGGGTCTATGTTACCCGAGGCAAACTTTACTGGGGCAATAGATGAAGCTGATCTGGGCCGATGCCGAGTCTACATTACTCGAGGCAGATCTGCTGGGGAACTTGGATGATGGAGCGGAGCTGGGCCTATGCCGGGCCTACATTACTCGAGGTGGACTCGCTGGAGAAAGTTGAGATAATGGAGCGGACCTGGGCCTATGCCGGGCCTATATTACTCGAGGCGGATCTGCTGACTTGCTGAGGATATTGAGCTGGGGATGAATTCCTGCACTTAAAATGGCAAGTCTTCATTCTTTGATCGAGAGATTTTTAAACAAAAATTTTTGCCCCTTCGATCAAGAATGAAGACTAGCCGGGGATAAGTAATTGATATATGCAATGTATGGATGCATGATGATGTATATGTACATGTATGCATTTTCTGTTATTAGACTTTTCTGTCCTCCGCTGGGGAGATATGTTGTGCCCCTGGTCGATTTTGCTTTTCTTGGGGCATTGTTTGGTGATTATCGACGGAGTGAGGTGACTGTTGAGGAAATGGTTGTTGTATTCCTTGTAAAGATTCCGCTGGGGAAGAGTGTGACAGCTTGACTGGGGAAACAATTGTGGTGTTCTTTGTGTGGACCACACTGAGGAGTAACATGGCGACTTTGCAGGGAAGTAATTGATGGTGTTCCTTATGTAGACTCTGCTAGGGAATAGTATGAGAAACTATGCTGGGGAGTGATGTGACGAATTCTGCGGGGAATACCGAGGATGTCCTATTTTTCCTGCTCCGTGGGAAGTTGTGTATGTTTTTTTTTTTTTTTTTTTTTTTTTTTTAAGGTGCTCTAATTTTTGCCTGGGTAGCCCAAATCAGATTTTCAGCCCAGCGAGCCGCTCTAACTTTTGCTTAAGGCGCCTTTTCGGTTTTCACCTTAGCGAGCTTTTCATATGCCCTAATTTTTGCCTAAACTGCCCGATATGGGTTTTCAGCTTAGCGGGCCGCTCTAATTTTTGCCTGAGGTGCCTTTTCGGTTTTCATCTCAGCGAGCTTTTTTTTTTTTTTTTTTTTTTTTTTTTTTTAGATTTGACTAAAATGGTGTGGTGACTCTTTATTGCTCGTTTGGAAAGATGAACTAGACTTTAGAGGACAATAAAAGATTTTGAATTGCACGCATTCAATGCATTTCCATTTGCCTAATAATGTGATGGTATTGATCAGTTGAATGCAAAGTGCTTTCTTTGAATGTGTGTTTATGCAAGACAACTTTGTTTGTGCATTTGTCATAACCATGCAAATATATTTAAACAAACACTTCACTTTATTGATGAAGTCAAAATGAGTACATTTGAAACAAGTTGGTTCCTAAATGGTACAGATTTCACATTATGCCAGAATCCGTCACCAGTCGTCCTTTTCAGGTTTTCCGACTGATTATTTTCTCTCGTGTCTTAACTTTTGCCTAGACCGCTCTTTTAGAGTTTTTAGCCTAGCAGACCTCTTTTTTTTTTTTAATACATGATAAAGCTTTAGCCTGTCTTGGTTGATCGGGTTGGTGAACTCGTTTCCATCCATGTCCATGATGCTGACAGCGCCTTTTGATAACACCTTCTTCACCACATAGGGTCCTTCCCAGTTAGGTCTGAACTTGCCCCTAACATCAACATTTGAAGGCCTTAGTTGCTTTACAACCAAATCTCCTGCTTTCAATTGCCGCTTGGAGTATTTCACATTTCGATTATAGGCTCTAGCCATTCTGCGCTGATACATCTGTAGGTGATCCAGTGCCTTTAGTCGCCTTTCATCTAGTGCAGCCAGTTGCTCATATCTAGCTTGAACTCATTCAGTCTCTGGCAATTGAGCTTCCAGGGCAACTCTGAGTGACTTGAGTTCTATCTCCACTGGTAACACTGCTTCCATTCCATACACCAAGGCATAAGGAGTTTCTCCTGTCGGCGTTCTAACACTGGTTCTGTAACCCCAAAGAGCATAAGGCAGTTTATCAGCCCAATCCCTGTAAGTGGTTACCATCTTTGATAAGATCTTCTTTATTGCCTTGTTAGCTGCTTCTACTGCACCATTAGCCTGAGGCCTGTATGGGGAGGACTTATGATGTTCAATACCATTTTCCGCAAGTAGCTCAGCCGTTGCCCCTTGAAACTGTACTCCATTGTCTGTTACTATGTGGTGAGGAATCCCATACCGAGTGAAGATATTTTTCTGGATGAACTTGACCATGTGCTTGGCAGTAACATTAGTGAAGGATTCCGCTTCGACCCATTTGGAGAAATAATCAACTGCCACAACTATAAATCTATGCCCATTAGATGCAGCTGGATGAACTTCACCAATCATGTCTATCCCCCATGCTGAAAACGGCCAAGGAGACGCTAGATTCTGAAGTTCAAGTGGAGGAAGATGACTAATATCTGCATAGATTTGACAGTCATGACATCTCTTCACCTTTCTTATGCAGTCTGCTTGCATTGTCATCCAGAAGTAGCCTTGTCTCATGATCTTCCTAGCCATGGCAAGTCCATTCATATGCGGCCCACAGGATCCTGCATGTACTTGCTGCATCACTTCTTCTGCTTCTTGCTCAGTTAGACACCTCAAAAGAACTCCATGTGCTGTTCTTTTATACAATTTGTCCTCGAAGATTCTGAACTAACTAGCCAATTTCCTCAGTGTGAACTTATCAGCAGCACTGGCCTCTTCTGGGTACTTTCCCTCCTTAACATACCGGTAAATGTCAAAGAACCATGGCTTTTCTTCGGCTGATAATTCCATTACTTCATGCACTTCGAAGCAAGGATGCCTGGAAGTGGCTATGACCAGTGGTTGAGCTTGTGTCTCTTCTGGATTTTCCCACATGGAGGACAAAGTAGCTAATGCATCAGCCATCTTATTCTCATCCCTGGGGACATGTCTGAATTCACATTGGCCGAATAAACCCTTTCTGAACTGTAACAGCTCCAAATAAGGTCGTAAGGCTTCTTCTTTTAGTTCCCACTCTCCTTGAGCTTGCCTAATCACTAGAAGTGAGTCTCCAACAATCAGGACGTCATTTGCCCCTAGTGTTAGCAAAGCTTCCATCCCAAATAGGCATGCTTCATATTCTGCCCCGTTATTGGTTATGGGAAAATTCAACCTCTTGGATAAGGGAATGACTTCACCGTCTGGCGTTGCTATAAGTACTCCGATTCCAGCGCCTTTTCTATTCACTGCCCCATCGAAGTACATTACCCACCTTTTCACTTCCACCATGGCTAATTGCTCATCAGGGAATTCCAGGTTCTCTGTGAAATCTGATTCTAGGGGCTGGTTTGCCAGAAACTCTGCCACGGCTCGCCCATTAATGGTTTTCTTCGTGATGTACTCGATGTCGAATTCAGACAAAAGTAACAACCATCTGGACAGTTTCCCAACCAATGCAGGTGCTTCATAAAGATACTTCATTGGGTCCACTTTAGCCACAGCTTGTATCTTGTAGGATTGGAAATAGTGGCGCAGCTTCTTGGTTAACCAAATCATCGCCACACATGTCTTTTCCACCAGTGTGTACTTGGTTTCATACTCCAACAGCTTTTTGCTTAGGTAGTAGATAGGATACTCTTTCTTGCCATCTTGTTCTTGTGCTAGCATTGCCCCTATAGAGGATTCTTCAACTGCCAAGTATAAAATCAGAGGTTTCCCTGGAATTGGAGGACTCAACACTGGTGGCTTTACCAGGTAAGCCTTGATCTTCTCGAAGGCCAGCTGACACTTGTCATCCCACACAACCGGCTGATCTTTCTTTAATAGCTTGAAGATTGGCTCACAAGTGGAAGTTAGCTTGGCTATGAAGCGGTTGACATACTACAAGCAACCCAGGAATGATCTGACCTCCTTCTCAGTCTTTGGAGCTGGCATATCTTGGATGGCTTTGATTTTATCTGGGTCCATTTCTATCCCCCTCTGGCTAACTACATGGCCTAACAGCTTCCCTGATGTGACCCCAAATATGCACTTCTTGGGGTTAAGTCGCAAGTTGTACTCTCCAAGGCGTGTTAGAAATCTATCCAGGATAACAGGGTGTTCCTCCCGGGTTGCTGATTTAACAAGCATATCATCGACATACACTTCAACTTCTTTATGGATCATATCATGCAACAGAGTTGTGACAGCCCTCTGATAAGTGGCACCGGCGTTCTTCAATCCAAAAGGCATCACTCTATAGCAGAAAGTGCCCCATTCGGTGATGAATGACGTCTTCACCTTGTCAATTACATCCATCAGGATCTGGTTGTACCCTGAAAAGCCATCCATGAAGGAGTACATTGCCGCTTTTGCTGCACTATCAACCAGGACGTCAATGTGAGGTAGTGGGAAATTGTCCTTAGGGCATGCTTTATTTAAGTCCCTGTAATCAACGCATACTCTGACCCTTCCATCCTTTTTAGGCACAGGGACAATGTTGGCTAGCCATTCTGTATATTCCACCACTTCAAGAAACCTGGCATCTATCTGTTTGGCCACTTCTTCCTTCACCAATGTAGCCCATTTCGGCCTTAGTCTTCTCAACTTCTGCTTTACCGGTCTGAACTTGGGGTCTGTTGGGATTTTGTGCACTGCTATTTCTGTATCTACACCCGGCATGTCTTCATACGACCAGGCGAAAGCTTTAACATGTTTTCGGAGTATTCTTATTAATTCTCTTTCTTCCTCGGATTTTAACTCGCGTGAAATGAATACCATTTTAGGGTTTTCATCTGTACTTATATTGATTTCATGCAATGCAGTGTCATGTATGCTAAATATGCTTGATGGTGACTTAAATGCATGCACAGAATTATCAGGATAAACATCACACAAGTAAGCAAACTGGGATTTCATTGCATTGAACTTATCATAAAGTACATCAGTTACATTGAAAATGGAAGAAATAGATACAACAAAATCATCTTCATCCTCCACAGGCGGAGGGCCTTGTTCTTCATCAGCCTCCATCTTCCCTTCCGGAGCATCGCCCGGGACTGCAGCTTTCTCGGCCACCTGTGCCTTAGCTTTCTCCATAATCTTGGCGATTTCAGCAACCACAGAGTCTAAGTTCACTTTGGCCATCAGTTCTTCACCAAATCCTTCCTTGGATTTCCCAAAAGCTTTGGTTAATGCAGCAGTCAGCGCTCCCGAGATCACTTCTGTAGCTTCAGCATATGTCTTCTTTTCATCTTCTTCCTCAGCCACCTCTATGGTTTCTGCTGTCACTTCAGATGATTCTCCTTTCAGGATTTCAGATTCAGCAATTGCTTCCTCTATCATTGCAGGGGCTACTGGCTCTTCCTGGCTTTTCTCAAAATCCACAACATCTGCAAAGATCTCAAAGCCAGGGTACTTGACATTTTTAACCAGCACCGGTTCAGCTTGGCCCTTGTAAAGGCTTTCTCCCGCCTTCAGAAATGGCTTCATCATGGCCCTGCCATTCTTGCCCTGTTTCAGGTTCTTCTACTCGGATGACCCTTCTACATAACCAAGACCGTGCTGCTTTGACTTTCCCGAGTCGATCTTGAATTCTGGCACACCTTGCAGATTAATCCCGAGTCCCATTCCCGAGACAAAGTTCAGCTTGTACAGATATCGGGATAGCCACTCCGGCATGTAATTCTCATAAAGGACCATAGGGGCATCTGTGGTTTCTTCCTCCTTAATGACAACAATTTGGAATCCACCAAAAGGAACCACTCCTTCATCCACTGCAGCTACCATCGATTGGGCGTCTGCCTCAACAGTCACAATTCTGTCATTCATAGAGAATTTAATCTTCTGATGCAATGTGGAAGGAACGCCTCCCAAAGGATGGAACCAGGGCCTTCCAAGCAGTGAGGAGAATGTGACCGGGATATCGATCACTGTGAAAGCAACCATGGACTTAATGGGTTCAACTTCCACTTCTGTTTCGAAGGTCCCTATCACCGTTCTCTTAGAATCATCATATGCCCGAATGACTGTCGAGGACCTCTTCAACACTTCTTCATTCATGCCTAAAAACGGTAACATTTTCAGCGGACATATATTCAGAGCTGAGCCGTCATCCACCATGACGCACGGCATCACCTTATCCATGATGTTGGCCCTGATGTAAAGAGCCTTGTTCTGAGCCCTTCCTTCTGCTGGTAAGTCTTTCTCAGAGAAAACAATATTAGGAGCTCCAGCATGGACTTTGTCTAGCAAGCAGCACATAGCCTCTGGTGAAGCTATAGGGGAGACTTCAATTTCTGATAGCTTTTTCACTAAAGCCTCCCTATGCTCTTTGGAGGTCATAAGCAAGTGCCACAAACTAGCCTGTGCAGGGGTCTTCTTCAGTTGGGAAATGACCAAATCTTCTTTCTCAACTCTTTCTGGCGCCGAAGTGCTGCCCGACCCATTCATCGGTGCTTTATCTTTCATCTGATCTGCCGGCTGATATACCCTTCCACTTCGGGTCACATGTTGCACTTCTGAAATCTTCAGCTTCTCAATAGTTGGGAGTTTAGTAGCCTCTCTTCTGTCAAATCCCTCGTACTCATCTTCGGAGTCAAGGTCATCCAAGCTTATGGGTTTGATCTCCTTACACCCATCTTCCTTCTCACACTCGGGTTTCTCTTCAGGTTCTCCTACCGCCACTGCCTGAATCATAGGGTTCGCTTGCAGAATTTGGGCAAATATGAAGTTAGCTGGCAACCCCAACTGAACCATGTTAACTCGCTTCTCGAATGCCGGTAGTGGGTTAGTTTTAGTGCTAGGCTTAGGTGGTTCTTGCAGCTTTCCCTCGTCGATAAGCTTTTGGATAGCATCCTTTAGCTTATAGCAGTTATTGGTCCGGTGGCCTGTCACCACATGATAAGTGCAGAAGTTATCCTTGTCAGCTTCAGGTGGGAACTCAAACGGCCTCAAGGACTGTAGTAAGCCACCATTCCTACACTTGGCGAATATCTTTGCCAAAGTAAGAGTCCAGGGTATTATGCCTTGTCCTCCAGGACCCCTATTCTGGTTGCCTTGCTGTTGATTTACAGTAGCCACCTCAACCCGCTTCACTTCTGATGACTGCCCGTGCTTGCCTCTGGCACCTGAACCAGACCCACTGCCAGACCCAGCTGCTGTGGTTGATCTATACCCTGAACTATACCCTGTACTTCTTCCCCCTTTCTGACCAGCTGGTTTCTCCTCTTCATCCCTTTCTATCTTCATGGCCATGCTATAGACCTCACTAAGCTCCTTGAAGGAATGGAATTTCATGTTGTTCTTGAAAATATCTTTGCTGCCGTCAATGAGCTTTTGTATAAGCTCGTCTTCATCAGGGCGGTTCTTTAGGAGGATCATCTTATTCATCCACCTCTGGTAGTATTCATCAAAGGGCTCATTGAATTTCTGCTTCACCCTCTCCAAATCATACAGCTTCACCTGGATCTTGGTGTTGAAGCCGTAGTATTTGATGAAGGCTGCTGACAATACTTCCCAGTCAGATTGCTCCTCCTCTGACAGTGAGTTATACCATCCCAAAGCACCTCCCTCCAGTGTGGTAGGGAAAAGATTAATCAATTGTTGCTTTGTAGCACCTGCTGTTAGCATAACCCGGGCATATAAATTCACATGGGCCTCTGGCGAGCCCATTCCTTTGTAAGTGGGGACTTTTGGCACTTGGAAGCCAATAGGAAATGTCTCGATGCCTCTACTAATCATGGCATCAACGTTCACCCCCTTCTTGGATTCAGCACTGATCCCGACCCCCTTCTTCAACTGGGCCATGACCTCGTCTAATTCAGAACACTTGGCTTTCATCCTCTGTTCCATAGCTGCCTCTATCTCCTGCAGCTTTTCAAGGCTAGCTGAAGCATCACCACCATGTTGGGATGACTCAGCTTCTTTTTCCTTCCCGGCTCCACTACCACCGGTCTCACCAGCTTCTCTAACCACTGCCCTCATTTCCTCCTTTAACATGTCGCGGAAATCCTGCGACCTGAAGAAATCTCTCAAAACATCAGCCATGCTCGGTGTCTGTTCTGCCATATTCACTCCTTCCCCAGGCTCAGAATCACTGTCACTTTCGACTACCCTCTGTCTCCTAGCCGCCCTTGAAGCTTGGGATCTTGTCCAAGGTCACTCCAGTGTATTCTGCTTGGGAGTAGGTAGGAGATATTAGGGTCGTGAATGAATGACGTGATATGACATGAAAATCAAGGCGTTGAATATGCTTGAGATGCATGAAGTGGAACTATGTATGGAATGATGATATGAGTGGTTCCCTTTTATTATTATATTTTTTCTTTTCTTCTTTTTTTTTTTTTTTTTTCGAGGCATTCCAAGAACGCCCAATGTTTATGCAAAAATGTCACGTGTGGGCCATCACACGGACAGAACTTCGGAGCCTTTGGGGCACCTAATGAATTCATGAAATGGTTGCGTGTATACCGGCACACGGACATAGTTTTGACGCTTTATAGGTCTACGAGATGGTATGAAATGGTCGCATGGGCCGGGCCCACGGACAAGGTCTTGATGCTTTTGAGCTTATGATATGGAATGATGTTATGAGAAAGTCACGTGCAACAGGAACACGGACAAGGATTCGGCATTCGAGGAACGCCTTTCATGATTTGGTGATTGTTACGAGCCTATATGTATACTGATCGGGCACTCGTGGAGTACCTTAAATAGTGAATTAATGTCATGAAGTGGTCGGATGTGGACCACAGTGTTATATGATATTTATGATGGATGGGTATGATGTCATGAGATGCATCGTGTAAATTATTACACGAAAATGGGCCTAAGGCCGTTGTGGCTTTTATTGAATAAAATGATATTGGTGGAATGGCCGAATGCAATCCGGTGCATTGGCAAAACACGGGTAATTTTGGGTACCCGATATGTTATGAAATGGGATGGGATGGTCATGATAGGCGTCCTTGAAATGCCCATTAATTTAATTTAAGTGAAATGTAGTGAATGAACATGTCACACAATATGTAGATGACTGCATAAAAACGTGGGTTAGGATGCATGATATACATAATGATGTTATGTATGCTATGTCAAAGATAAAATGCTAATCACACAAGTTTAATGTTATGGCTGAAAAAGAAATCGTTAGTATGGATGACAAGCGAATGAATTAATGTTTTACACACGAAATAAAATGCAAAATGGCTGCATAAAAAAAAATGTGGGTTAGTATCACACAAAGATGTTTGTGTATGGTATGTCATGTGTATGGAAAATGGTGATTATGGTATGTTATGCATGCGTCGGCGATGTGTCATGGAACGGTGAAGAACACATAGCAAGCAAAACGAATTCTTCCAACCTTATTCCTCCAATGTGGTCGGTCTCAAAAATTTCTAACCGAGTCCTAGGCGGGGTTCACTTCAATCACCAACCGGGGGTGATGAAGGCGCGATTTTATTATTCACACAATTATTTGGTATCCTAAGGAAATCCAACTAGAGCTGCCTATATGGGTTCGGTCAAAGTCGGGATAACATCAAGGCTCTCATAGCAAGATATACTCCTCACTTCTCCCCACTCAAGGGTCCTAGCGAAGGGGTTCGTACGAGGCTATGAGTGGTGTTTCGTATTCATGCCCCTAAGACCAGGAGGCACTTAGGCGACACTTCAACAATCCACCGGGCTATAAAAGGATACCTAATCTAATGCAAAAAAATGGCTAACTAAAAATGCAAATAAAATACCAAAAGAGAATCATCCACGTTATTTTAATTAGACATTTTTCAGGGCTTGTCAATATTCTTTTAAGTTTTTAAGAAAACTTTTTAAAGAAATCCCCAGCGGAGTCGCCACTGTGAGCGGACGACGCGTTTTCGACGGGACGCGGGACTCCCTTTCGGGATGGGGCGCCACGATCTCGGGCGGGCCCCTCCCTCACGTGGGGTTTTTATAATGGAAATCCGCGCTTTGGAAAATGAATAGAATTAACGCATAAAAGAACCGAGACCTAAGTCTCGATGGATGTTGTAGGAGTCGCCACCCGGCTCAGCTCAACCGGGAAATTCTTATGTAGCTGAACCGGACAAACGGCCGCTACACTATCCAGAGATTCGGGTCCGGACAAGTCCCTTATTTCGTGTCTAATTAAAATAAATATAGCCAATGTTCTCGAATGGTATTTCAAAATCTAAAGTCCATTTTATTGAATATAAAAGCATACAGCGCGCACACAAAATATTTAATACAAAAATAAGGAAAAGAAATAAATATTAATTGGCTTACAACCAAATCGAATGGAAAAATAAGAACTCTCGCCTCACTTATACAATGGCCTATATACACGAGAATCTAGAAAAATACAACCGCCTAGGATACACGATTTATTCTATTAAATTACATCCAAAATAAAAATAAAAAGAAATTAAAACCTGCAAAACCAAGGGTTAGCACAATATATATAGCACGCCACAATTAGGACTCAAATAGACAGAATGGGAAATCAGGAATTGGGGACATGCATTTAGGGGGTAACCAGGTCAGCTCGGCTAGCCGGCCCGGTTAGACCTGGAAAATATTGTGAAACGTCCCTGTATTTTTAGTTTTGTGGGAAAATCATTTTGAAAACAATTTTTCCGGTTTACATGCATTTTTACATATTTAAGTGGGTCGGTTTTCAGGAGAACTGGGTCTCCATCGTTGAATTGTTCTAAATGCAATTTTACTAAAAATTTAATCTATGGTCGTGATGCACACAACAAAATTCATTTTGATGATTTTTGGGGTTTTCTAATTTTTTTGTGGAATTTTTTTTTTTTGGGAATTTTTTTTTTTTTTTGGGAATTTTTAGGGATGAAAGTGAAATTCTGATTCTGGAATGGGGACTACAGTCGTACGACTGTAATCAATCCGGGATCAGAATTCCGTAAAATATTCATTTTTGGACCAAAACTGAAGAAAATCAATCTGGAAATTAAGAACAGTCGTACGACTGTATATACAGTCGTACGACTGTTCATGAAAACAAAGAACAGTCGTACGACTGTTCTTAATTTCCAGGAACAGAAATACGAAAAATGCAGCAAAAACACACAAAACTCACTTCAAACACCCAGAAAGCGAGAAAAAGTGTGAGGGAAAGAGGTGACTACCTTTTTAGAAGCTATTCCAAGTCGTTTTGACCCCTGGCGTCGCTCCAATCCACAAGAATTTGCACTTTCCCCTTTGGAATGGAAGCTGAGAGCTTTTTGTCCAAAATCCGAATTGCAAAGGATTCTGATTGTTTTAGTTCGAGTTTTTGATTTGGTTATGTAGTTAATTGATTATCCTAGGGGTTTCTAACAAGTTTTAGGTTTAATTTCGAGAATTAAAAAAAATCAAAGAGGAAGAAAAATGAGTTTTTTGTGGTTTTTCTTTTTTCTCTCTCTTCTCTTTCTCTCTCTAAGTTTTCTTCTCACCAGAAATCTCTCCTTCCCCCTTCTTCTTTTTGCCTCTTTTTATCTCTCTTTTTCTGCTTGCTTGTTGCAGAGCCGGAGCAATTAATGCTCAAACTCTCTTTCTTCCATTTCTGCTGTAGAGGTATGGGCCTCTGCAGATTTTCCGACATTACAGTCGTACGACTGTAACAATAGTCGTACGACTCTCTTTTTTTTTTTTTTTTTTTTAAGTATAGAAAATTTCGGCGCTTACAGGACTGAAGCAAGCATCCCGTAGTTGGAATCTAAGATTCAATGAGGCTATAAAGGAATATGGCTTCGTACAAAATCTGGATGAGCCTTGTGTGTATAAGAGGACTAGTGGGAGCATTGTCACATTTTTGGTACTGTATGTAGACGACATCCTACTCATTGGAAGCGACGTACCTACACTGCAAGGGGTAAAGCAGTGGCTGAGTAAGTGCTTCGCAATGAAGGACTTAGGCGAAGCTGAGATGATCCTAGGGATCAGGCTCTATAGGGATAGATCAAATCGGCTTCTGGGCCTAAGACAGGCTTCGTACATTGACAATGTTCTGAAAAGATTCAGCATGGACCGGGCCAAGAAAGGTTTCTTGCCAATGGGCCATGGGCTGAAACTTAGTAAGAAGAATTGTCCTAAAACAAGGGAGGACAGGGAGAACATGAAATTGGTTCCATATGCTTCGGCTATTGGATCAATCATGTACTCCATGTTATGTACGAGACCTGATGTCGCCTTTGCACTAAGTATGACGAGCCGATACCAGCAGGATCCCGGGGAGGATCACTGGAAAGCTGTCAAGGCGATCCTCAAGTACCTTAACCGGACTAAGGATAGCTTCTTGGTGTATGGTGGTCAGGAATTGCTATCAGTTACTGGGTATACTGATGCAAGCTTCCAGACAGACCAAGATGAGTACCAGTCACAGTATGGGTATGTATTTTTGCTGAATGGTGGTGCTATAAGCTGTAGGAGCTTAAAGCAGCCAACCATCACGGACTCTACAATAGAAGCTGAGTACATTGCAACGTGTGAAGCAGCTAGGGAAGCTGTATGGATAAAGAAGTTTATCATAGAACTGGGGATAGTATCTATAATCCGGGAACCAGTTGATATCTTCTGTGACAACGAGGGCTGTTGCACAAGCTATGTGCCCCGGTCACACATATACACGAAGCACGTACTTAGGGAGTTTCACCTATTGCGAGAAATCGCTGAGGGGGTGACATCTCATTACAAAGAGTGGACACCAAAGACAATGTCGCAGATCTTTTGACCAACATGCTTGGCTATGCCTATGCATAAAGGTTATACTAGATCTATAGGGATTAGGCCCATGCCTAGTTGGTACTAGTGCAAGTGGGAGATTGTTGGAAATGCCCTAGTCCCGAGGCATTGGTCCTTGCATTTGTACTATACATTTATTGGATTTATGTGTTGTACTCATTTGTGTCATTAATAAAGGCATCAATTCATTTATTATATTTATCTTGTGCAGTATAGTAAATGAAGTATCCAATGGACATATCTATATCCATGACGACTAGTGTCATGCACTTAGCAGTAAGACCATGGATAGGGTTAACGATATGACCATAAATAGATCCGTAGTCTGTTCCAGTCATAGGAATGAATGGAACAACAGACTATCATTAACCTGGTTGTATGGCGGTGTCTTACCGGTCATTGGACATGGAATGTCAACCAAGTTAATGGGTACATGCCTGGGAGCATGGTACTGGATAGATCCACTAAACGAGTAATCCACATGGTATGGTATCACAATGGATTCTCGTGTAGTACTTGTATGGATCCTTTGACCTGACCATATGATGGTGTTACATGTGAAGTCACATACTTAGGGGTATGCCTAAAGGGCCTGTAATAGGGTGCCAAGTATGGGTGCTTTCGGGTATGTCACTGAACATGGTAATACTATGGATATGCAGAAGGGATTTGTCACTCAGTAACCAACTGAGAAGATATCACCGGCCACTTGATGAATGTGACTGATAAGAGTGTGGCCACACCCAAACAAGTTGGAACTTGTTTGTGAGCATCAGTACATTCGGGATCAAGTTAATGTCCGAACACAAAAGAGGGTGATCAATCCATGCCTCTGTGTTGGATACCGATATCAATGACATGGGATGTACAAGTTTAAACTACAGGGTTATGATATCAGTTAGACTGCCATCTCCATCTTAATTGGGGGCTGTAGTGGCTTGCTAGAGCCCAACTGCAGTCTGCGGGCCAAAGGCCCGCTGCCAACATAAAGATGGGCCCACAGGATCGTACACATAGAACGATAGAATGCAGACTTAAGGAATCACATGTATACTTGGAGTATACACAATGGAGGGAAAAGTGTGTATATATTAATTATATTATAAAGATCAATTGGATTGGTCATAATAATAAAATTAATACATTCAATTGGCTCTTCATAATTAATTGGATTAATTATGATATTATTTCCTAGGTGGAAATATTCATATGTATGGGTTTACATATGATTTTATTTTGTGTTGATTTAATTTTAATTTAATGGATTAAATTAATTGTCAAACCAATTTTAATTTAGATGTAAATAATATGTTACTTGGAGTAATATATTAAATACATGGATATATTAAGATTGGGCTTGAATTTAATTTAAACCAAAGTAATTAAAATTAGACTGGGCCTAAATTAAAACATGGAAGCCCGCACAGAATAGACAGGAGCCAAGATGGGCCTAAATCCACTTGAGGAATTCGGCCAACCCTAGGTATAAATACCTAGGGTTAGAAAAATTCGGCCACCCCTTTGAAAAATACTCCTAGCCGAAATTTCCCTAGCTCCTCCTCTCCATTGTTTCGTGATTTCCGACGCTAGCACGGGTTGCATTCGCCAAGCGTTCGTGTACGTGAGAGTGGAGGAATTCTCAATTGAATTCTGCAGTCATCATCCATCTCTAGAAAGAGATTTTTTCTGGTAAGAAATTTAATCCCTTTCTATTTAATTTTAAGTTTTTCAATTTCCACTTTAATTGCTCCTGGGACTGGATTTGAGGAAATCACCGCGTTCTTCCACTTTTATCGGATGATTTCCGGTGAAAAATCCCAACACTTAAGGATCACCTTGACAGCTTTCCAGTGATCCTCCCTGGGATCCTGCTGGTACCGCCTCATCATACTTAGTGTAAAGGCGACATCAGATCTCGTACATAACATGGAGTACATAATTGATCCTATAGCCGAAGCATATGGAACCAATTTCATGTTCTCCTTGTCCTCCCTTATCATAGGACAGTGTTTCTTACTAAGTTTCAGCCCATGACCCATTGGCAAGAAACCTTTCTTGGCCTGGTCCATGCTGAACCTTTTCAAAACTTTGTCTATGTAGGAGGCCTGACTTAGGCCCAGAAGCCGATTTGATCTATCCCTATAGATCCTGATCCCTAGGATCATCTCAGCTTCGCCTAAGTCCTTCATTGCAAAGCACTTTCTCAGCCACTGCTTCACCCCTTACAGTGTAGGTATGTCGCTTCTAATGAGTCGGATGTCATCCACATAAAGTACCAAGAATATGACAATGCTCCCACTAGTCCTCTTATACACACAAGGCTCATCTTGATTCTATATGAAGCCATATTCCTTTATAGCCTCATTGAATCTTAGATTCCAACTTCGGGATGCTTGCTTCTGTCTATAAATGGACGTTTGAAGTTTGCATACCCTTCCGGGATACTTTGGATCGACAAAGCCCTCAGGTTGTGTCATGTACACATCTTCGAGTAGCTTTCCGTTAAGGAAAACGGTTTTGACATCCATTTGCCAGACTTCATAGTCTTACCATGCGGCTATGGCTAGCAAGATCCTGATGGATTTGAGCATGGCTACTGGTGAGAAAGTTTCATCATAGTCTATTCCATGGACTTGTCTAAAAACTTTCACAACCAGACGCCCCTTGAAGGTGTTGTCGGCCTTTAGCTTGTAGCACCACTTGCAACCTATTACCTTAGCACCCGGAGGTGGATCAACCAAGTTCCAAACTTCGTTCTCGTACATATATTGCATTTCTACCTCCATGGCTTTACGCCAATTCACAGATTGTGGGCTAGCCATAGCCTCCTAGTAGGTTTTGGGTTCTTCCTCATCCCAGATAAGAAGAGTTTTATCATCGGTGACGAGGAAACCATACCTCTCCGGTTCCCGACGATCCCTACCAGACCTTCTAGGTCCTTGTGTGGCCTGGGTCGGTGCTTCCCCTTGTGGAAGCTCCACCTGGGCCTCCGAGTTATCCTCTTCAGGAGCTTGTGGACCTAGAACTTCCCTGAGTTCAACATTGCTCCCACTGTCTTTCTTGGAAAGGAACTCCTTTTCTAGAAAGACCCCCTTCCTTGCCACGAACACCTTGTTCTCGGTGTGGTTGTAGAAGTAATACCCTTCGGTTTCCCTAGGGTAGCCCACAAATAGGCATTTATCAGTTTTGGGCTCCAGCTTACCACTAGTCAATCTCTTGACATGTGCTTCGCATCCCCAAATCCTTAGGAAAGACATATTGGGCTCCTTGCCCGTCCATATCTGATATGGTGTCTTTTCCATTGCCTTAATCGGAGTATTATTTAAGATAAGAGATGTTGTCTCGAGGGCGTGTCCCCAGAAAATAATTGGGAGAGAGGCATGACTCATCATTGAGCGGACCATGTCAAACATGGTCCTGTTTCCCTGTTCGGACACCCCATTCCATTGTGGTGTTCCGGAAGGAGTAAGCAGTGGAACTATTCCATGCTCTCTCAAATATAAGTCAAACTCTAGGCTCATATACTCACCACCTCGGTTCGACCGAAAGGTTTTCATATTTCTGCCCAGCTGGTTCTGTACCTCGTTCCTAAATTCCTTAAACCTATCAAGGGTCTCGGACTTGTGTTTCATCAGATAGACATAGCCATATCTACTGAAATAGTCCGTGAACGTGATGAAGTACAGGTGCCCACCTCTGGTCGCTGCGCTTATAGGTCCACATACATCTGAATGTATTAGGTCCAATAAGCCAGTGGCCCTTTCAGCCTTCTTGCTAAAAGGCGCCTTCATCATCTGGCCTCGTAAACATGATTCGCATGTATGAATTGACTCCAAGTCAAATCACCCTAAGACTCCAGCTTTGTGAAGCCTAGCAATGCGCTTCTCATTTATGTGGCCGAGGCGACAATGCCATAGGTAGACAGGATTAAGTTCGTTTGGCTTAACCCTTTTTGTGTTTATGTTATAGACGTGATTGGTTTCATGTAAGTCCAGGATATATAGGCCATTATTTAATAGAGCATCTCCATAAAATAATCCCTCTCTAGATATTGAAATTCTACCATTAGAAATAGTAAAATAAAATCCAGAAATATCCAACATAGAAACTGAAATAATATTCCTGCACATATCAGGTGCAAAACAACATTGTTCCAAAATTAAAACCAATCCACTAGGCATCAGAAGGAGGTATTCAATAATCTCTATGGCAGCAACCCTTGCTCCATTCCCAACCCGCAAGTCCACCTCTCCTAACCCCAGTGACCTTCTGTTCTGTAGTCCCTGCACATTGCAACAAATGTGAGAACCACATCCAGTATCCAATACCCAGGATGTTGAAATAGTAAGGTTAATCAATGTCTATAACATAAATACCTGAAGAGGATGGACCTTGGCCCCTTCTTTGCTCTCCCATCAGCTTGGAACACGATCTCTTCCAATGGCCCACCTGTCTACACCCGAAACAGACATCTTCAGGACCTGCCTTCTGCTCGGCCTTGGGTTGGGCCTTGGCCTTCTTAGCCTTGGCCTTCTTGGCCTTGGCTTTGGCCTTTTCCTTGGCCTTACCCTTAGCAACAAGAGGGTTCCCCTTGTTGACTAGCAGTACTGGCGGAGTCTTTTTGATCGACTGCTTAGTGAGCTCAAGCATCCCATGCAGCTCACTGACAGTACGGTTCATCCCTTGCATGTTGTAGTTCAGGATGAACTGATCATAAGAGTCCAGCAAGGATGCAAGGATTGTGTCCACTGCCAACTCGTGAGAGATAGGTGATCCGAGATGGGCTAAAGTGTCCAAATAGCCCTTCATCTTGAGCACATGTGCACCCACAGATGTCCCGGCCTCCATCTTACAAGAATGGAATGCCTTGTTGGTCAGGTACCTTTCCTGACGAGCTTGCTCTTGAAACATCTCGTTTAGAGTTGTTATCATAGCAAAGGCTTGATGGTCCATAAACTGTTTTTGTAGTTCGAGGATCATACATGCCAACATAAGGCATGTCACATCCCTATTATCCTTGACATACGCCTCGTATTCCTCCAGCTGGGCAACCGGTGGATTACGTTCTGAGGCGCAGCCGGTACAGGCCTCTCCAGTACATACTCTTTGAACTCCTGCCTTAGAACTATACTCAAGTTACAAGACCAGTCCAAAAAGTTAGGACCGAAAAGCTTGTCCTTTTCCAGAATTGATCGCAGTGATAAGGTATTGTTGTTTGCCATTTAGAATTTCTACACAGAAAAACATTTAGAGTGTTAATAAAGGACTTTACTTTGTTATTCCCATATAAAATTAATAATGAATCAAGTTATTAATTACACCGAGTTGTTGGGCTCATAGGCCGAGATCCATATTTCATTAAGATATAGTGAGACGAGGGCCTAGTACAACTATACCGTAATTATTTAGGTAGGAACACTGTCCAATCCCAACCTAGGGACTCTTGGTTTGATGGGCTTATTGGCACTTACCCATCTGTGCTTAGGGCTGGGAGAATCCTACTACCCACGCTAAGTCAAAACCTCCATTCAAGTGTTAGAGTATCCCATACCCTAACCCAATACAAAGTGAAAATACTCCAGTGCATCCTACGAGGGCATGGTCTACAACTGGCCTATTCCCACTTCGAGCCGGTTTTGAATGAGGGAAGCACTTTTAAGCGACTTAGTAATTTCATTTGGTTTTAGATTCAATTGACAACGGCTTGCATACATAAGACAGGTGAAATGCGGTTGGATCATACATTCATACATGCACATAAATATAAATCATAATTAAATAAATAAGTAAAATGGACTGCTATGGGCCTATATTACATCCTAATATTATTCTAGTAAACCTATACTAGAAAACAATATCAGTTGGGCCTCCATCTTCTTCGTTCTGGGCTTGCGCCTCCACTTGGGTTCACCACTCCATGGGCTTCTTCTTTTTACAACTTTTATAATAATTGAATAAAATAAAATTACATTAAAAAGAAAAACGACAAATTTACCCAAAAAGAAAAATACAACCCATCTTGTACAAGGCCCAATAGCATCCAACCATACAAACATTTAATCACACATATGCATCCAATACATATAATTCATAAGCATGTTATAATGCATGATTTCAGCCCATTTCAATTATGTCCAAGCCATTATATAGAAATTGCCAATTTTGGCCCACCATGGGTCTAACCCTTAACGGGCTTTGGGCCTCCAGCCCAGGCAGTCCAACTGCTCCCACTGGAATTAGGAAACCATTGGTCCATTTCAGCTGTCCAAGTAATTGTGCCAAAATTACCCGAACCAATTTCAATTAACCATATTAATTTCCAAAATTAATATCACATGAATAAAATAAAATTTCATTCAAGAAACCACACGCATTTAAAGTGCATAAATTTAAACACTCAAATTTTAAAACCAATTAAAATTTTAAAACTGGGCCCCGGGCCCAAAAACCCGCCAAATCCAAAACACTGGGCCGGGCCCGCTGCGGTTAGGGCAACCTGGTTGCCCTAGCAGCAGTAGCCGCTGCTAGGAGCAATAGCGGCGCAGCTGCCTGGCAGCCACTGCCCAGCAGCAGCCGCCACCCAGTGGCAGCAGCCGCTTGCGCGGCTGCTGCTGCTGGCGCAACAGCAGGCAGTGGTTGCCGCCGCTGCTCCTGCCGCGGGCAGCCCCGCACCCCCGGGTGCCAGATTTTTTTTTTAATTAAAAAAAACCATCCATCAACATGAAATCCACCAAGAATTCCAAAACATACGATTAAATTAAACAAAACAAACCAATATGCATATTCAATTTCAATTGTATGAAAATCAAATGGGAAAAATCTTAAACCCAAAACAAGAACCCCAATGAAAAATCACCAATTTTAAAACATTGGATTCAACCAATTTTAACAATTTCCACAGATCAAAAGCCTGCTCTGATACCACTGTTGGGATTTTTCACCGGAAATAACCTGATAAATGCGGAAGAACGTGATCATTTCTTCAAATCCATTCCCAGGAGCAATTGAAATGGTAATTGTAAACCAAAAAAATTATAATAGAAAGAGAAAATTCTCTTACCCGGAATATCTCTTCTAGAGATGGATGAAGACTACAGGAATCGAAGCAGAGTCCCTCCTCGTTCTTGTACACGAATGCCTAACAAACACGACCCGTGCTAGGGTTGGAAAAACAAGCAATGGAGAGGAGGCTAGGTTGAAAATTTCGGCTATGGTGTGTTGTGCATAGGTTGGCCGAAATTTTCCCTAGGTTAAAACCTAGGTTGACCAAATACCCCTAGGGGAATTGAGGCCCAGCTTGGCTCCTTCATTTTGTGTGGACTTCCATCTTTTATTTCAGGCCCAATCTTATTTTAATTATTCTGGTTTATATTAATTTCAAACCCAATTTTAATATTCCCATGTATTTAATATATTACACCCAGTAATATATTATTTACATTTAAATTAATATTAGTTTGACCAATTAATTTAATCCATCAAATTAAAATTAGATCTTCACAAAATAAAATCATACGTAAACCTATACATATGAATATTTCCACCTAGGAAATAATCTCATAATTAATCCAATTAATTATGAAGAGCCAATTGAATATATTAATTTTATTATCAGGATCAATCCAATTGATCTTTATAATATGATTAATGTATATATACCTCTCTCTCCACAGTGTATACTCCAAATATACATGTGATTCCTTAAGTCGGTGTTCAGTCACTCAATGTGTACGATCCCGTGGGCCTATCTTTATGTTGGCAGTGGGCCTTTGGCCCACAGACTGTAGTTGGGCTCTAGCAAGCCACTGCAGCCCCTAATTAAGATGGAGATGGCAGTCTAACTGTTATCATAACCCTGTAGTTTAAACTTGTACATCCCATGTCATTGATATCGGTGTCCAACACAGAGGCATAGATTGATCACCCTCTTTTCTATCCGACATTAACTTGATCCCAAATGCACTGAAACTCACAAACAAGTTCCCACTTGTTTGGGTGTGGCCACACTCTTATCAGTCACATTCATCAAGAGGCCACTGATATCTTCCCAGCGGACTACTGGGTGACAAATCCCTTCTGCATATCCATAGCATTACCACGCTAAGTGACATACCCGAAAGTATCCATACTTTGCACCTTATTACAGGCCCTTTAGGCGTACCCCTAAGTATGTGACCTCACATGCAACACCATCATATGGTCAGATCAATGGATCCATAGAAGTACTACACGAGAATCACTTGCGATGCTATACCATGTGGATTTCTCGTTTAGTGGATCTATCCAGTACCATGCCCCTTATGCATGTACCCATTAACTTGGTTGACATTCCATGTCCAATGACCGGTAAGACACTGCCATACAACCAGGTTAATGATAGTCTCTTGTTCCATTCATTCCCATGACTGGAACAGACTATGGATCTATTTATGGTCATATCGTTTACCCTATCCATGGTCTTACTGCCAAGTGCATGACACTGGTCATCATGGATATGGATATGTCTATTGGATACTTCATTTAATATATTGCACAAGATGAATATAATAAATGAATTAATGCCTTTATTAATAACACAAATAAGTATAATACATGAATCCAATTACTGTATGATACAAATACAAGGACCAATGCCTCGGGACTAGGGCATATCCAACACACTGGGGCGTCAATCTTCACTCCACAATACTCGTCACTTTCATTTAACTCGTAAATACTCTCTGTGGGTTCATAAGCTAAGGTGAAATTCCCTTCTGGGATAGAAAACCTCATTTGAAAGGCAGGTTGAGTAGGGGGAACGGACTGGAGTACTCTACCCATCTTTCGCCTCATGATTTGGGATTAGGGGCAAGAAAATCACCAAGGAAATGAGAACATCAGTTTTGGAGTAAGGTAAGTGTGGCTGCTGTGCTTTTGTGTTTTTAAAACCCACTACTATAGTAGAGCAGCTGTAGCTTAATGCCACTACAGCCGCCCGGCTATAGTGCTACAGTCGCTCGGCTGTAGCTTGCTGCTTTAGAAAATCTTCATTCTTCCGTTTTTCAAAACTTATCTATGCCTATTTGGTCCCGAGAAAGGTAGTTTTTATGTCTTGTAGGTATCAAAGGGCAAGATATCTAACCCGTATTCATTCTTGATTGAAGGGGCAAAAGTTTTTGTTTCCAAAATTATTCATCGAGGAACGAATACGTGTCCGAAACAACTTTAAAACATCAAAGGGGATAACAAGCTTCTCCAAATCACCCAAAACACCTTTCACCGGCCGCACAAGCTTCACGAGGAACACCATTATTCTTTCCTTCAGTGACACAGGCCCTAATAGAAGTGAAATGACCAAAATACCCTTCTGATAGCAACCAAACTACCAGATGGTTGAAACACCCTTTCCTTTTGCGACACAAGCTACGCGGAAGACCAAGTCATCAAAATATTTGTTCCCCTAGTGACACAAGCTCCACTAGAGGTGAAATGACCAAAATACCCTTTTGTTAGCCACTAAGCTACCAAATGACCAAAATACCCTTTTCCTATCAAAAAGAGATACCAAAGCATTAAAACTCATTTCTTTTCATGACATAGGCTCCATGGGAAGTTAACTTACCAAAATACTATTCCTTCAAGGGATACGAACTGTCCAAGTTACAAATTTACCAAAATACCCTTTCCACTCATGAACATCAAATGACAAGGTGAATTCAATCTGGGCAAAGTCGTCTGCTTCACAATGGAGTCGAAGCATGTCCCTGGCAAACCAACCTAATCTGGGCAAAGTCCTCTGCTTCATAATGGAGTCAAAGCATGTCCCTGGAAGACCAATCTAATCTGGGAAAAGTCCTCTACTTTGTGACGGAGTCGAAGCACGTCCCTAGAGAACAATGAATCAATTCAGGCAAAGTCCTATGCTTCGCAACGAAGTCGAAGTAAGTCCCTAAAAAATCAAATTCACTTAGGTAAGACCGTTGTTTTGCGAATCAACCGAGATAATTCCTTACAAATATCAAAGCGGGTCCACATAAGGAGAACCCCAGGTAAGTCCTCTTTTCCTTCTCACCGTGCTCCCTATCGCGTGACAAAACTCGAATTGGGCACAAGCACCCATTTAACTCGACTTTGGCCATGCGAGGGGCAGTCTGTGAGCACGTGTTTTTTCCCGACCTCGATGATGAAAGCTTTTAATTCCTTTTTCATGGACAAATGTGAGGCGGATTCAAAATGACCAGAATGATACCAGAGGTGTCTAGGATGACCCGAATATGTTTGACAAGTCTCGGTATAGAACCCCAAAGAAGGTCGAGTAAGAGTTTGAAAGAACCGAAGAGAAAAGCGAAAAAATGTGAAAATAGGCAAGTCTGGACATTATAGCAGCTCGGCTATAGTGCCCTACAGCCGCACAGCTGTAATCACTAGATTTCCTAAATAAGTGGAAATCAGTCATTAATTCAGATTTTAACCCTAATTTAGGCAATATAAAAGCAATAAAAACAAAAATTAGAAGGGAGCAGATTGGGGGGTTGACTTCTCTGCAATCAAAAAAACAGAATTAGGTTTTTCTTTTGGGATTTGAAGGAGAGAAAAAGAGAAAAAGAATATAATTCAACCAAAATCTTCAAAACCTTAATTAAATCTGTAAAAACGATTAGGGTTTATTGGTATTGATATTTTGGAGAGATTCTAATCAAGAGTTGTCATTCGGATCAATTCAGGGTTCTGTCGGGCTTCGGAGGATAGTAGACATTTTTCAGTTGTTTATGATTTCAAGGTGTTTCCTGGCATCTGAATCCATTCCTGGTGATCCAAAATGCTGGAACATAGATAATGTGTATACTGAGGGGCCTTAAAAACCCTTTTCGATTATCCCCTCTATGCATGATCCTGTTTCCCAAAATACCCATATTCTATCTTATGTGAGTCCTTGGTGTGCGTTATTTGTTTGTACTAACCGTATTTGGATGCAGCTTTCTTTATTTTTATTTTTCATTTTTGATGTCTTTAATATATCATCTCTTGTATCTAGGTGATTGTACTTTTTAGATCAACATGTATTATAGCCAATTGTAAATGGTGAGGATGAGAGTTTTTCTTTTCTAGGTTGTATAATTTGGCCTCTACTTTACTTTTCCCACACTTTTACTTTTCTGCACTTTATTTTGGATTTTTATTTATGCAATGTGTATGAGCATTAACTAAAAATAAAAGGAGATAAAATAGGTAGATTTAAGTGGATGTCATATCGCATTATGAAATAATAATTGAAAACAAGTTTTAGGATTAGTAGATGTGTTGCTCGAACCTTGAATCTCTGGATTAGGTACCTCGTCTACACTTGATAGGGAGCTGCATGGGAATTTCCCCGATAAGCTGATCCGGGTGGCGACTCTATATCTAAGCTCAAAATTTAGGTTTCGAGATCTTTAAGTTTAAATTGGGATCTTCTAAAAAACCTATTTTCCAAAATTCACACTTACAATTAAGTTTTCTACAAAAAGGGTTTTTCCAATAAAATGAAAGGCTTTCTTAAAGAAGATTAAAATCCCTGTTTTCAAAACCACATACTCACATTTAAAAAGAAAATCCCTGGTTCCCTCTCCAATCCTCTCCCTTTTTTTTTTCTCTACCTATTATCCTTCTCCTTAAGACTTCTCCAAAATCTCAGCTAAAAATACCAAATTTTGGGAACCCATCCCTTGCCACAAACTCTCTCTAGTTTTTTGGTGGAAAATCTAACCACTCGTTAGAGTCGTGCGGCTGTAGTATTACAGCCGTGCTGGCATTATAGCCGCACGGCTGTAGTTATGAAACTACAGCTGTGTTGCTCTAACCAGAGGTGGGACAGATTCTCCTAAATCCTACACTCACCTCTAAGCCCTCTAATCACTTGAAGGACCTATCTCGGGGTTTCAGATATAGGACTATTTGATTTTCGGGATGTTTGAGATATTCCAGGCGATATGTCGCTCATCCTCAAGTCCAATTCACGTCCGTCTGTCTTAATAGGTAACATAAGACTCTCATCACAGAGGTCGAGAAAACCCATGCTCACAGGCTGCCCCTCGCGAGATCAATGTTGACTCATGGTTAGGCTATTATGTCTGGTTTGATTTTGGTCTCGTGATAGAGAGCATGGTGAGAAAGGAAAGGAGAATGTACCTTACATCTTGGTTTGTCTAGGAAATCAGGCGCAATGTCTAGCTGGGGGACGTGTCTCGGCTCTTTGTGGAGCGATGGTTGTGTGTCAGCCCCAGAGGCTTTGGCTTGAAGTCAGTGTTGGAAATGCCCTAGTCCCGAGGCATTAGTCCTTATGTTTGTATAATACATTTGTACATTAATGTGAACGTTATGTATTATACAATTTTTGTCAAGGAAATAAAGGCATTAATCTATTTATTATATGTCTTATGCTATATTTTAAATAGAGTATCCAATGGACATATCCATATCCATGTTGTCAAGTGTGAGGCACTTGGCAGTAAGACTGTGGATAAGGAAAATGATATAACCATAAAGTCATTCGTAGTCTGTTCCAATCATGGGAATGAATGGAACCAAAGACTATCATTAGCCTGGTTGTATGGCGGTGTCTTACCGGTCATAGAACATGGAATGTGAACCAGGTTAGTGGGTACATGCAAAAAGGGCATGGTACTGGATCGATCCACCTAACGGGAATCAACATGGTATAGTATCAGAAATGATTCTCATATAGTACTTGTATAAGTCCTTTGACCGGACCATATGATAATGTCGCATGTGAAGTGGCACACTTTGGTGTACGCCCAACGGGCCTGTAAAAGGGTGCCAAGTACGAGTACGTTCGGGTGTGTTAGTGAGCATGGCAGCACTATAGATATGCAAAAGGGAATGTCACTAAGTGATTTACTGAGACGATATCACTAGCCTCTTGAAGAATGTTACTGATTAGTGTGCGGCCGCACCTAAACAAGATTGGATCTTGTTTGTGAGCATCAGTTCATTTGGTATCAAGTAAATGTCTAGGCACAAAGAGGGTGATACTTCCATGCCTCTATGTTGGACATCGATATCAGCGACATGGGATTTACAAGTACAAACTACTAGGTTACGGTGACAGTTTGACTGCTATCTCCGTCTTAATTGGGGGCTGCAGTGGCTTGCTAGAGCCCGCCTATAGCCTGTGGGCTTTGGCCCACTGGCAACATAAAGACGGGCCCATCGGATCGTACACATTGAATGTCTGGACTTTAACTAGTCGGATTAAGTGTGTACTTGGAGTATACATGTTTAAAGAGAGAGAGACTTATTACTTATATTATATAAGTCAATTGGATTGATCAATATATTATAATTAATATTTATTTCGACAGTCTCTTAATTAATTCAATGAATTAATTTATGAGATTATTTCCTAGGTGGAAATATTATTACATGTATAGGTTTACATGTATCTCATTTTATGTGTGTCTAATTTAATCCATTAATTAAATTAATTGATCAAATGAATTTTAATTTAAACGTATGTAATATATTATATGGTATAATATATATGCATACATGTTAAATTAAAGTTGCATTTGAAATGAATTAAATCAATGGGATTAAAATTAGGCTTGGACTTTAAAAGAATAAAGTCTACATTAAATGGGAGAGTTGGCCAAAATTTAGCATGGAAAGGGCTAGAAATATGATTCATTTTGTTGGACAAAAGTGATGATGAATATGGTGAGTCACGGAAGACTTTTGGGGTGGCAAAGTTGGACCTTGCTACTTGGATATTTTGATTCATTCTTATGGTAAGAATGAAATAAAAAAAATATATCCCACCATCTTTTTCTAGCTTGGTTGAATCTTTAAGGCATTTGGATGAGCCATTCTTTTATCTTTAAGATAAAGATTGCCTTTACTCCTTTTGCATTTAAAGGGTGAAAGTGATGTGTCATAGGTTTGGCATAGGTTTTATTCTTTTGGAAAGAAAATAAAACTAAGTCATCAATTGTTAATTGATGGCCGAAACTTATGGCAAGGGAGGGAGAAGTATGGTGAGTCACCATTTGGACTAAGAGGTTGCAAAGTTAGACTTTGCATCTTTTGGACCAATTGGAATTTGTGACTCACACCTGAAAAAAAAAAGGTATTTTTTTTTTCTACTTTATACTCGTCCATCTTTCTCTCTTTAGGATGAGAAAAATTATTGCCACAAGTTTAAAGCTTTGGCTGCCCATCACTTGGTGGAATTTTTCTTTTGGAAAGAAAATTTCAGCTCTCTCTTTCTCTTGAAATAATATCCGGGTTGCTAGCACGGGTTGGGTCCGAGAGTCTTTCGTGTATATGACGTTGGAGGGAGTCTACTTTGATTCCTGCAGTCCGCATTCGTCTTTTTAAGAGATTAGCCGGGTAAGTTTCCGAACTTCTCTTTATGGTTTTAAGTTTTTGATTTCCACATCTTTAGCTCATGGGCCGGATTCGAGGAAATCGATGCGTATTTCCTCTTTTATCGGTCGGTTTCCCGTGATGAATCCTAACAGTGGTATCAGAGCGGGCTTTTGATCCGTGGAAATCTTTAACTTGGTGGATCTCATGTTTTAAAATTGGAGATTTTTGTGGACGGGATTCTTTTGGTTTGGGGTTGGGGATTTTCCCCTTGAATTTTGCAAATAAAAATATTCGGTTTGCATATGGTGTATGCTAGGTTTTATTTTCTATTTGTGATTTTCTTTATGGAATTTTTATTTTGCATATAAGTTTTATCCTAGATTTAATTTCCTTTTCTTGATTTATTTTCTTTCTATTTATTTTTCAGAAAAATTAAGGGCCGTTTCGGGTCGGAACGGGGGCAGCAGCCGCTGCACGCTGGTAGCAGGGCTGCTGGCACAAGGCAGCAGCATGCCGCTGCTGGGTAGTGGGGCTGCTGCCCCGTGCGGCGGGCCGGGCCTGAATTTGGATTCGGTGGGATTTTTTGGGCTGGGCGGGGTTTTAAACTGTTAATTAATTTTTAAATTTTGCGCATTTAAATTTTGGTAATTTTTATGCACGTGGGGTTTTAAAATCTTGATTGGTTTTAATATTGTGCGTGTTTAAATTTGGAAATTGTATGCGCATGTTTTATGAATGGAATTTAATTTTCATTCATGTAATATTAATTTTGGAAATTAATACGGTTAATTGAAATTGGTCCGGGTTTTCTTGGCACGATTAACTGGACGGCTAATTTGGAATTCTTGTTTTCCCAATTAGATTGGGAGCATTCTTTTGCCTGGGTTTGAGGCCCAAAGCCCATACGGGCTTAGAACTGTGAATGGCCAAAATTTGGTGATTTCAAAATAATGGCTATGGACATATATGAAATGGGATTAATTCATGCATTTAACATGTTTATAAATTGTATGTATTGGTTTACATGGATGTATGATTAAATGCTTGAATGGATGTTTTGGGCCTTATTTATTTAGGTTGTAATATTCTTTTGGTAAATATGACCTGCGCGCCGTTTTCTTTTTATGTAATTTTATTTTATTTGTTTATTATGAAATTATGTAAAGAAGAAGCCGATTGGATTGGCGTGCTAGAAGGATGAGGATGCGCCCACCTGATGTTCTTTTAGAATAGGTTTACTAGAATTATATTAGGCTGTAAAATTTGGTCCCTAGCTGTCCATTTTTATTTAATTATGTTTTATTTATTTTCATGTAAGAATGTATGTACCAACCCAATTTCACCCGCCTATGCATCTATGCTGTTATTAAATGAATCTAATAACCAAATGATAATTACTAAGTCTCTTAAAAGTGCTTCCCTCATTCATAACCTACTCGAAGTGGGGATAGACCAGCTGTAGACCAACCCTCGTTGGATGCACTGGAGTATCGTCATTTTGTATTAGGTTGGAGTATTGGTTACTCTAACACTTGGATGGAGGTTTTGACTTAGCGTGGGTAGAAGGATGTTCCCGGCCCTAAGCACAGATGGGTAAGTGCCAATAGACCCATCAAACCGAGAGTCCCTAGGTTGGGATTGGACGGCGTTCCTACCTAAAAATTGGGGGATAGTTGTTCCAGGCCCTCATCTGGCTATATCTTGATATAATATGGATCTTAGCCCATAAGCCTAACAACTTGGTTTAATTAATAACATCATTCATTATTAATTATAATATGGGAAGAACAAGTTAAGTCCTTTATTAACACTCGTAATTTTTTCTATGTAGAAACCAATGGCTACGAATAATACTTTATCACTGTGATCTTTCTTAGAATGGGAAAAGGTTTCTGGCCCTAACTTTTGGCACTAGTCTATGAGCTTAAGGAAAGTTCTAAGACAAGAGTCTAAAGAGTATGTGCTAGAAAAGCCTGTACCGGATGTGCCAATGGGAAGTAATCCACCAGCTGCCCAGCTGGAGGAATACTTGGCACATGTAAAAGATAACCGGGACGTGACATGCCTGATGTTGGCTAGTATGGTTCCTAAATTGCAAAAGCAGTTCATGGATCATCAGGCCTTTGCTATGATGGCAACTCTTAACGAGATGTTTTATGAGCAAGCTTATCAGGAAAGGTACCTGATCAACAAGGCATTCCGCAGCTGTAAGATGGGGGCTAGGACATCTGTGAGTACACATGTGCTCAAGATGAAAGGCTATCTGGATCATTTAGCCCATCTCCGATCACCTATCTCACGGGGGCTGGCAGTTAACATGATCCTGGCTTCCTTACCAGATTCTTCTGATCAATTCGTCCCGAACTTTTATAGGCAAGGGATGGACCGGACTGTTAGTGAGCTGCATTGGATGCTTAAGCTTGCTGAACTATTGATCAAGGAGACTCTACCGGTACTAATGGTCAATAAGGGGAAACCTCCTCTTGGTAAGGGCAAGGCAAAGGCCAAGGCCAAGGCTAAGGAAGCTATGGCTAAAAAGGCTAAAGCCCAGCCCAAGGCCCATCCCAAGGATGTCTCCTTTGGTTGTAAGCAGACTGAACATTGGAAAAGATTGTGTCCCAAGCTTTTAGGAGAGAAAAGGGAGACACAGGGCATGTCTTCATCAGGTATATATGTCATAGACATTAACCTCTATTTCAACATCTTATGTATTGGATACTAGATGTGGTTGTCACATTTGTTATAATGTGCAGGGACTTAAGAACAAGAGATCACTAGGATCGGGACAAGTGGACTTGCGGGTCATAAATGGAGCAAGAATTGCTGCCATAAAGATCAGCAAGACCAACTTATGGTGCCTAGTATATTAGTTTTGTTACTGAAACTATGCTATTTTGTACCTGTTTTGTATAGGAATATTATTTCTGTTTCAGTTTTGGATATTTCTGGATGTACATTTACTATTGGTAATAGTAAAAAGGGTTTATCTAAAAAAGAATTATTTTATGGAGTAGCTCTGTTAAATAATGCCTTTTAATATCCTAGATATAAATGAAGCTAATCATGTCTATAATATACATACTTAAAGGATTAAGCTTAACAAACTTAATCCAGTTTACCTTGGCATTGTCATTTAAGCCACATAAACTAGAAGTGCATAGCTAGGCTTTGCAAAGTTTGAATCCTAAGATCACTTGACATGGAGTCACTTGATATATGACGTCTCGTTTACAAGGTAAAATGACTAATGCTCCTTTTAGCAAGTAGGCTGAAAGGGCCGCTAGCTTACTGGACCTAATACATTCAAATGTATATGGACCTATGAGCAAAGCAACCAGGGGTGAACATCTATACTTTGTTCCTTCATAGACAATTTCATCAGATATGGCTATGCCTATTTAATGAAATATAAGTCTGAGACCCTTTATAGGTTCAAGGGATTTAGGAACGAAGTACAGAACCTACTAGGCAGAAATATCAAAGCCATTCGGTCAGACCGAGGTGGTGAGCATATAAACCTAGTGTATGACTCATTTTGAGTGGACATGGAATAGTTCCATTGCTCACTCCCTCAGGAACACCACAATGGAATGCGGTGTCCGAATAGAGGAACAGGGCCCTGTTGGACATGGTTTGCTCAAATGACGAGTCATGCCTTTCTCCCAGTAAGTTTCTAAAGATACGCTCTTAAGACAATGGCGATAGCGTGCCCAATGTGTCTTTCCAACGGATTCGGGGTTGTTATGCATAAGTCAAGAAATTGACTGTGAGCAAAACTAGAACCTAAAACTGACTAATGCATGTTTGTGAGCTACCCTAGGGAAACCAAAGGGTATTACTTCTACAACCCCGCTGAGAATAAGATGTTCATGGCGTGAAAGGGGGTCCTTCTTGAACAGGGGTTTCTTTCCAAGAAAGATAGTGGGAGCGATGTTGAACTCAGGAAAGTGCAAAGCTCACAAACTCTTGAAAATGATAACTCAGAGACCAGGGTGGAGCTTCCACAAGTGGAAGCACCAGCCCAGGTCACACAAGAACCTAGAAGGTATGGTAGGGATCGTTGGGAACATGAGACATATGTGTTTCTCATTTCCGATGATTACACTAATTTTGTCTTGGACAAAGAGGAGCCTAAAACCTTCCAGTAGGCTATAGCTAGCCCACTGTCTGCCTTGTAGGCAGGTATGCAATCTATGTACCATAATCAAGTTTAGAACCTAGTTGATCCACCTCCGAGTGCTAAGGTAATAGGTTGCAAGTGGTGCTATAAGCTATAGGCCGACAATACCTTTAAGGGTGTGCATAAGAGGTTTAGTGGGAGCATAGTAACTTTCTTGGTATTATATATGGATGGCATCCTTCTGATTGGAAGTGACATACCAACACTACAAGTATCTTGTAATGGTTGAGTAAGTGCTTTGCAATGAAGGACTTAGGCGATGCTGAGATGATCGTAGAGATCAGGATCTACAGGGTTAGACCCAATCGGCTTCTAAGCCTAAGTCAGGCCAAGTACATAGACATAGTTCTGAAAAGATTCAGCATTGACCATGCGAAGAAAGGTTTCTTGCCAATGTGTCATGGGCTGAAACTTAATAAGAAGTACTGTCCTAAGGCAAGGCAGGACAGGGAGAACATGAAGTTGGTCCTATATGCTTTAGCTATGGGATAAATCATGTACTCCATGCTATGTACAAGACCTGATGTCACCCATGAAGGTCAGGAAGAGCTGTCAGTTACTAGGTACACTGATGCAAGCTTCCAGAATGACCAGGATGAATAACAATTGCAGTCTAGGTATGTATTCATGCTAAATGGTGGTACTATTATTGGAGGGGCTCCAAATAATCGACCATCACGGTTTCTATCACAGGAACTGAGTACATTGCAACGTGTGAAGCAGCTAGGGAAGCTGTGTGGATAATAAAGTTTATCACGGAACTCGTGGTAGTATCTACTATCCAGGAACTGGTTGATATCTTCAGTGACAACGATGGGGCTGTCGCACAAGCTAAGTGCCCCAGTCACACTTAAACACGATGCATGTACTTAGGGATTTTCACCTATTGCGAGAAATCACTGAGGGTTTGACATCTCATTACAAAGAGTGGACACCAACGACAATGTCATAGTTCTTTTGACCAATATGCTTGGCTATGCCTGTGCACGAAGGTTGTACTAGATCTATAGGGATTAGACCCATGCCTAGTAGGTACTAGGGCAAGTGGGAGATTATTGGAAATGCCCTAGTCCCGAGGCATTGGTCCTTGGGTTTGTATAATACATTTGCACATTAATGTGAACGTTATATGTTATACAATTTGTGTCAAGGAAATAAAGGCATTAATCTATTTATTATATGTCTTGTGCTATATTTTAAATAGAGTATCCAATAGACATATCCATATCCATGTTGTCAAGCGTGAGGCACTTGGCAGTCAGACTGTGGATAGGGAAAACGATATGACCATAAAGTCATCCGTAGTCTATTCAAATCATGGGAATGAATGGAACCAAAGACTATCATTAGCCTAGTTGTATGGCGGTGTCTTACCGGTCATAGAACATGGAATGTCAACCAGGTTAATGGGTACATGCAAAAAGGGCATGGTACTGGATCGATCCACTTAACAAGAATCTACATGGTATATTATCACATATGATTCTCGTGTAGTACTTATATAAGTCCTTCGACCGGACCATATGATGGTGTTGCATCTGAAGTGGCACACTTTGGTGTATGCCCAATAGGCCTGTAAAAGGGTGCCAAGTACGGGTACGTTTGGGTGTGTCAGTGAGCATGGCGGTACTATGGATATGCAGAAGGGAATGTCACTCAGTGATTCACTGAGACGATACCACCGGCCTCTTGAAAAATGTTACTGATTAGTGTGCGGCCGCACCCAAACAAGATTGGGTCTTGTTTGTGAGCATCGGTTCATTTGGTATCAAGTGAATGTCCAGACACAAAGAGGGTGATACTTCCATGCCTCTGTGTTGGACACCGATATTAGCGACATAGGATTTACAAGTTCAAACTACTGGGTTACAATGACAGTATGACTACTATCTCCGTCTTAACTGGTTGCTGCAATGGCTTGCTAGAGCCCGCCTGTAGTCTGTGGGCCTTGGCCCACTACCAACATGAAGACGGGCCCATCGGATCGTACACATTGAACGTCTGGACTTTAACTAGTCGGATTAAGTGTGTACTTGGAATATACACGTTTAAAGAGAGAGAGACTTATTACTTATATTATATAGGCCAATTGGAATGATCAATATATTATAATTAATATTTATTTCGGCAGTCTTTTAATTAATTCAATGAATTAATTTATGAGATTATTTCCAAGGTGGAAATATTATTACATCTATCTCATTTTATGTATGTCTAATTTAATCCATTAATTAAATTAATTGGTCAAATGAATTTTAATTTAAATGTATGTAATATATTATATGGTATAATGTACATGCATACATGTTAAATTAAAGTTGCATTTGAAATGAATTAAATCAATGGGATTAAAATTAGGCCTGGACCTTAAAAGAATAAAGTCTACATTAAATGGAAGAATTGGCCAAAATTTAGCATGGAAAGGGCTAGAAAGATGATTCATTTTGTTGGACAAAAGTGATGATGAATATGGTGAGTCATGGAAGACTTTTAGGGTGGCAAAGTTGGAATTTGCTACTTGGATATTTTGATTCATTCTTATGGTAAGAATGAAATAAAAAAAATATATCCCACCGTCTTTTTCTAGCTTGGCCGAATCTTTAAGGCATTTGGATGAGTCATTCTTTTGTCTTTAAGATAAAGATTGACTTTACTCCTTATGCATTTAAAGGGTGAAAGTGATGTGTCATAGGTTTGGCATAGGTTTTATTCTTTTAGAAGGAAAATAAAACTAAGTCATCGATTGTCAATTGATGGCCAAAACTTATGGGAAAGGAGGGAGAAGTATGGTGAGTCACCATTTGGACTAAGAGGTTGCAAAGTTAGACTTTGCATCTTTTGGACCAATTGGAAGTGGTGACTCACACTTGAAAAAAAAAAGGTTATTTCTTTTTCTACTTTATGCTCGTCCATCTTTCTCTCTTTTGGATGAGAAAAATTATTGCCATAAGTTTAGAGCTTTGGCTGCCCATCACTTGGTGGAATTTTTCTTTTGGAAAGAAAATTTCAGCTCTCTCTTTCTCTTGAAATAATATCCGGGTCGCTAGCGCGGGTTGGGTCCGAGAGCCTTTCTGTTGGGGAATTAATCACACAAAACAAAACGCAGCGGAAATAAAAGGATTAATCCCCACCAAGGACCCATGTACATTGCATTGAATTGGAAGGAGGGTTAAAGAATTACCTTAATTCTTTGTAGGTTTTGAATCAATTAGGAACCAAAGTAGCTTCCCTCTACGGTTGATCCACACGGAGCAATTCATTCACCGCGTGCTAGCGCCGAGATTGAAGAACGATTCTTCGAACGAGAGAAGGCCAAAGTTTCGAAAACCTTGGGAGATGGAGAAGGGGAGATTTCGGCTGGCCCCTTGGAGGCTGCAGAAAATCTGCATCTTATGTTAAAAATGACTAGGGTTAGGGTTTTTAGGTTATAAAACTTCCTTTTATATATCCTTTAAACTTAATTATAATTATAACTTAATACCCTTATTAGTTATAATTATAAATTAACCCACACAATTTAATATTAATTCTCAATTAATATTAAATCAATTCCATTTTCCATCATACACATATGTATATTTGATATTATAATTAATTATATCTCTATATAATTGAATTATAATATGTAGCATACTTTATGCAATATTAATCATATTAATATTTATACACATATATAAATATATATATCATTATATATATATATTCATTCTCTTTCTCATTCATAAATTATTATCCAATAATAATTTATACCCGAAAAGATGAACTTCATTTTGCTCTTTGTGTGTGACCCCATAGGTTCATATCAATTGGCAATAAGGAAATTACCATAATATCCTTATAAGTCATAAGCGGACTCTAGCAAGCCTTTATGACTACCCAATTAATATGATTGGAATGATCCAATACCTATTTATAGAATGTCATATTCCCTTTTGTCTCTTTGATATCATGATTAATCATAAGACATGGTATACTTGTCAATCTTATATAATTAATCATATGCTTTCTCGATCTCAAAGTAAACTGTTTAGACAAATCAATTGATACTCTATCAATTATTTGAGCACGGCCATGCATTTAACAGTCTTACTTATCGAGGGGCCCAGTGATATCGCTCTCTTGATAGAGAGGGACAAAATCCCATATCTGTCACTCACATCCCAAAGCATGAGTCATATTGTACCCAATCATAGCCTTTATAACTACTCTGTTACAAGCAGCGTTTGACTGCGTCAAAGCACAACATGAGTTCATCTCGGAATCAATGGTGACCTCAGGTCAAAGGAATCAGCTAATGACACTACTATAATCAAGATCAGTTGTGACACATGACCATGAACTTGATCTCATAGTGGGTCTCCAGTAACATGTTCTCTAACATATTACCCGTGAGTATAATCTGTATCTGTATACACTATATTCATCTTATGAATATCCATTATCACTCACACTAGTCTTAGTTTGTTATTATTCCCATAATAACAATCGACTAGGGATATTTAGAATAACACGATTTATTCATGGATACTTATCATAAATGCTAACATACAAACATAAATGATAATATTAATCTACACTAGATTAATCTTAGAAGTCAAATTACATAATCCAATATTGGCCTTAGGGCACAATCTCCAACAATCTCCCACTTGCACTATGGCCAATCATACATGTATCTTATACCTATTGACCTACATGACTTTCATGTATTCACTCGTGCAGGAGTCTTTGTCAATGAATTATTAATTTTCGCTTCCGTTGCTACTTTACACATATTCACTCTCTCTTTAGAGACAGCCTCTCTAAATTAGTGAAAAACGCCTAAGTATATGCTTGTGTCATACAAGGTTCTTACGCATTGAACTATTGTCCCTACAATAGTCTCACAGGATAAGCAATGCTTAGAACAAAAACATAAAATTTTGATGAACTTCTTCATCCAAAATTTCTTTACATCACATGTAACTGTATACTTTGGCTGCTATTATAGATATTTAGCTATAACGTTTTATTTTGAACCTTTCAAAATCATAACTTCTCTTTTTAAGAGAATACTAGATCTCGACTGATATATTGCAACTAATTGCAATCAGTTGTATATGTGCAACTATTTACACAGTTAACATAAGCAAGCTTCTATTAAGTCTTTTATATTGAACGCTTTCAATGCTTTGACTTAAGCCAAAACATTCTTTTAGATCTATCTGTATAGATTCCAATTTCAAGAATACAGGCAGTCATGCTTATAACATTAACTGAAATTACTTTCTTAGCCAAGATTTTACTTCTTGCAAGGTAAGAATGTTATTTCCAACAAGCCATATGTCATCCACATATAGCATTAGGAATACCGATATGCTCCCACTGATCCTTTTGAAACACAAGATTCATCATCCTTTTGATAAAATCAAACCATTTGATTTCTTTATCAAAACTATGATTCCAACTATTTGATGCATGTTTCGATCCTTATGAGAATCTTTGAAAACTTGCATACGCTATTTGAATTCTTTGGATGCTCAAAACTTTGGGTTGTGTCACGTACACATCCTCAATCATGTTTTCACGTAAAAAATAGATTTTGATATCCATTTGCCATATTTTATAATCATATTATGGGGATATGGCAACAAGAACTCAATATGACTTGATCATGATTAATGACTAAAGAGGATTTCATCATAGTCCTACTATGAATTTGTTCGTATCCTTATAGTCACTAGTCGTGCTTTATAAGTTTGAAGATCACCATTCATGTCGGTTTTCAATTTGAAAACTCACTTGCAACCATTGCATATGCATCTTCTAAAAGATTTATCAAAGTCTATACTTTGATTGTTAGACATGGACTTATCTTCAACCTTTGTAGCATCAAGTCACTTATTAGATTCAAAATCTAACATTGCTTCTTCATAAAAGAAGACTTACTTCATCTAGTAAAATTACATCATGATTTTGAGAAATCCATATCTCTCCTAATCATGTCGTATTCCACTAGACTTTCATTGGACTTGTGTAATTTCAACAATGATCATGTCACTTTTGTGAATTACGAGTTTTGTAGGTGTAAGTTACTCCCACTAACTCTACTAGAAATTAACTCCCTCTTCAAGGGGAAACCATTTCTAGCTACAACTACTTTGTATCCCAAAGAAACACAGGAGTAACAACTCCTACTTTCCTTTTGAGTAATCCACAATACGATATTTAAATTTAGGTGCCAACTTATTCGAAATAAGCTTTACAGCCCTAAACTTATTCAATGAAACAATTTGGGTCTCTTACCCAACCATATCTCATATGTTGATTCATGAATTGTTTTAGACGAAACAATATACACAGCTGCTTTAATGGCATATTTTTGAGAAAACGATGATCAACTTGACTTCATCATAGATTGAACTATATCTTTATAGAGTTCGATTACTCCCTTTTCGACACAACATCCTTTGTGGCGTACTTGGAGGAGTCAATTGTGAGACAGTCCCACAATTTCTAAGATGATTGTCAAAATCTTGACTCAAATATTCACCACTCGGATCATATCTAAATGACTTTACTATCTTGTCAAGATACTTCATACTCCTTTTACAAGCTTTTGAACACTTCAAAAGTTCCAAACTCGTGTTTAATTAGATACTCTTATCTAGAGAAAAGTTCCATAAAGGTAATGAAGTATTAAAACCTCCTTTAGCAGTTGATTTATAATTCATATACATCCATATGTATAATGCTTAATAAATCGATTATTCTTTAACTACTTTTAGCAAAGAACAACTTTATCATCTTTTACAATAAACAACATTCGCATGATTCAAGATGATTCATAATCTCATGAATCCAAAAGTCCATTCTCATGGAGTTTCGTAATGCGACTTTGCTTATGTCTCCAAGAGGACACTGCCAAAATAGGTTGAATCAACTATTTGATTCGATCCTTACAGTATTTATGTTACAGATGGGCTCCACATATAAAGACAATTATGTAAATCTACATTTCATAATCATGTCTTTATAAAGTTTATAATTCACAATTATAAAATAAACAACATTTGTTTACTCAAGCCAACAAGCTCAATAGGCAACAAGAGTTCGTAACTCACATGTAAAAGTTCATAACCTTTGAGTAACAACCTTTGCTTCTCTTGCATATTTGCATTCTACCTTTCACCTTCATAAGGTTTCTATTCAAATTGCGATTCATCATATTCTACTAATATGAGATTCACAACGGTATCTAATACCTTTTGATATAGAAACAAGAGTAGAATAGTTAATAAATACTTAAGGTAGCAGTCTTACTGCCTTTCATCTTCTTATAGTTCTCCAAACAAGGTTTGCTATTTCTATTCTAATGAACGATTCATTCTAGAAATGGCAACACCCTTCTTTTGGAGATCTCTCTATGCCAACAGCTTTAGTCTTTAAAACATGTTTCACCCGAACCTTTCGGTCTTTATGCTTTTCGACCTTCCTTTTATCCTTTCCTTTTGAACCATAAGCACACAATTCGAGGCGGGCTTATCCTTTATGGATAACTTAACATTCTTTTGCATCCTATGCAACTAATTCACAATTTTCCCCATGTCATTCAAATGATAGTTCATCACCAATGACTATCAAATAATGAATTCAAGATCACATCTCAATGCCTTTTGGAGGCCAATGAGAAATTGTTGCCTCAAACACTTATCTTTTCTTGCTCACTAACTGATGGAACATTTCCATTTGTGATGTATCATATACCTCAAGTAAAACTTCCACGTGCGGAAGAATTGGTGGCAAGTGTAAGATAATAAATTTTAAACAGAGTCCCTTCGATGCTTCAAGTAAGCATCTTTTATACTCATGTTACAATTGCTAGTGGTTCATTGGGCAAAAGGATTATTGAGAACATATGATTCCTTTTGATTTGAGAACAATTCTCAAAGTTCAATAACAATCGAGATCATGGTAATAGCAATCATAACTATAATAAAGCGTGTAAAGATTTTTATTTAAATGCTCCCACTTAAATTATAAAACCCTTTAAAATATTTAAGTGGGTGAAGATCCAAAATCCATACTTAACCATAGCACTGCTTTGGCATGTCCCTATGATTAAATATAATTTCGGTAGGCAAAGACTCAAAATCATGCTTTAAACCATTTAAACATATTTTGGATGTGCACTTCTTTGCCAATTGCATCATTATGCAACTCTTCTAATTTATGAGATGCATGATATCATATATCATATTTAATTGTATGTTACTCATCTCATCTTTGCCTCGGGCTCAAACACCGTTTTGATTAACCCTTTGTTAAACCAATTACAACACAATGAGAATCACCATTTCTCATATTATCGCTTCGCTAAGGTCACAACATGCGTACCCGCTTTGGCGTGGCTACCATGATGCGAACATAGTACTTGACTAGTGTTATACGTAATTGGGTGGCAAAAATATAAACTTCATAAGTTTATTTAGGGTTTATTAATTCCTGTGATTAAAATGTATCTCATACAATACATGGCATTAACATTAATCTTTCTAAGTTAATATTAATTCTAGCATGGCATCCAATGTCATACATTCATCTAGCATGCATATATCATACTTAGCATGGCATCACATGGCATCAAAATATAAAACATGCAATAGACTCGAAAGACCGTGTTATGGTATGGTTTTATCTACATTGATTTTCACAGGCCAATATGAAAATCAACAGGTCATTTCCTAGGTGGTTGTAACCATCGCATGGTCGCAGCACAGCCGCATCCCTTGGATCCGTCTTCACGTCTTTGTTCCTTGGCACCATCTCATGGATTTACATATATTACAAAATTGCATCCTATACAATTTTCTAGTAAAATAAAATTTACAAACAATAAATTGCATCCTATACAATTTATCTAGAAAAATAAGGTTACATAAATACAAACGACTCGCAGGCCGTATTTATAAAACCTTACATCCATAAAACCAAAAGAAACAAAACCATCCATGGGGTCCAAAAACCATACCAAAACACCATGCATAAAATCTTCAAGATTTAGGGTTCAAAACGCTAAAACACAATCTCATTGCATTTATAAATAATTGATTGGAAAATCGTAAATATGCAGAAACAATTTCCACACTTAAACGAAGAACACCAAACCCAAACTCCAGTGATCCAACTCGCTGCTGAGTTGGACGGGGTACGGGGGCGGTAGCCCCTGTTGCGAAGCAAGCGCCGCAGGCAAAAAAATTTTTCGCGCACTGCAGCATCCAATGCTGCGCGCAGCATCAAGGGAGCACGGTGTGCCATTCATGTTGGCACGGCGTGCCAATCAGGTTGGCACGGCGTACCGATCCAGCACGCCGTTGTGCCCCCAAGCTGCTTCTCAGTTGCATTTGCCAAACAAACAGCAGTTGCATTTGTCAAAAAAACAAGCCATTCTGAAAATTCCCAGGTGGCACGCCGTGCCAAGGTTGGCACGCCGGCGTGCCACCATTCTGGTTCATTTTCTGGAAACAATTTCCAGTTGGCACGCCGTGCCATTCCAGCACGCCGGCGTGCCAACAAGCTGAACCCAGAATTTTCAGCCCCCAAATGATCCAAATCAAGTGTAAAACAAATCATTCATAATGATTAACTTCCAAATCAAATCAAAAATGTTATTCACAATAACATAGAACCCTAAATCAAGATCATACAACCCTAACTTGAAATTTTGATCTAATCAAAATAACAAATCCAATTCAACCAATGCACAAGTGGCTCTGATACCACTGTTGGGGAATTAATCACACAAAACAAAACGCAGCGGAAATAAAAGGATTAATCCCCACCAAGGACCCATGTACATTGCATTGAATTGGAAGGAGGGTTAAAGAATTACCTTAATTCTTTGTAGGTTTTGAATCAATTAGGAACCAAAGTAGCTTCCCTCTACGGTTGATCCACACGGAGCAATTCATTCACCGCGTGCTAGCGCCGAGATTGAAGAACGATTCTTCGAACGAGAGAAGGCCAAAGTTTCGAAAACCTTGGGAGATGGAGAAGGGGAGATTTCGGCTGGCCCCTTGGAGGCTGCAGAAAATCTGCATCTTATGTTAAAAATGACTAGGGTTAGGGTTTTTAGGTTATAAAACTTCCTTTTATATATCCTTTAAACTTAATTATAATTATAACTTAATACCCTTATTAGTTATAATTATAAATTAACCCACACAATTTAATATTAATTCTCAATTAATATTAAATCAATTCCATTTTCCATCATACACATATGTATATTTGATATTATAATTAATTATATCTCTATATAATTGAATTATAATATGTAGCATACTTTATGCAATATTAATCATATTAATATTTATACACATATATAAATATATATATCATTATATATATATTCATTCTCTTTCTCATTCATAAATTATTATCCAATAATAATTTATACCCGAAAAGATGAACTTCATTTTGCTCTTTGTGTGTGACCCCATAGGTTCATATCAATTGGCAATAAGGAAATTACCATAATATCCTTATAAGTCATAAGCGGACTCTAGCAAGCCTTTATGACTACCCAATTAATATGATTGGAATGATCCAATACCTATTTATAGAATGTCATATTCCCTTTTGTCTCTTTGATATCATGATTAATCATAAGACATGGTATACTTGTCAATCTTATATAATTAATCATATGCTTTCTCGATCTCAAAGTAAACTGTTTAGACAAATCAATTGATACTCTATCAATTATTTGAGCACGGCCATGCATTTAACAGTCTTACTTATCGAGGGGCCCAGTGATATCGCTCTCTTGATAGAGAGGGACAAAATCCCATATCTGTCACTCACATCCCAAAGCATGAGTCATATTGTACCCAATCACAGCCTTTATAACTACTCTGTTACAAGCAGCGTTTGACTGCGTCAAAGCACAACATGAGTTCATCTCGGAATCAATGGTGACCTCAGGTCAAAGGAATCAGCTAATGACACTACTATAATCAAGATCAGTTGTGACACATGACCATGAACTTGATCTCATAGTGGGTCTCCAGTAACATGTTCTCTAACATATTACCCGTGAGTATAATCTGTATCTGTATACACTATATTCATCTTATGAATATCCATTATCACTCACACTAGTCTTAGTTTGTTATTATTCCCATAATAACAATCGACTAGGGATATTTAGAATAACACGATTTATTCATGGATACTTATCATAAATGCTAACATACAAACATAAATGATAATATTAATCTACACTAGATTAATCTTAGAAGTCAAATTACATAATACAATATTGGCCTTAGGGCACAATCTCCAACACTTTCGTGTACGTGATGTTAGAGGGAGTCTACTTTGATTCCTGCAATCTGCATCCGTCTCTTTAAGAGATTAGCCGTGTAAGTTTCTGAACTTCTCTTTATGGTTTTAGGTTTTTGATTTCCACATCTTTAGCTCCTGGGCCGGATTCGAGGAAATCTACATGCATTTCCACTTTTATCGATCGGTTTCCCGTGACGAATCCCAACAGTCAGCTCTATGTGCTTTGGTTTTGAAATCAGCCCCGGGGACGTTAGCTTTGAATTCGGCTCAGGGAGCATTGATTTTGAAGTTGGCCCAGGGGGCGCTGATTTTGAAATCGACCCCAAGAGGTGTTGATTTTTTAGGTCGACCTAGGGGGTGTTGATTTTGAAGTCAGCCCAGAGGGCATTAATTTTTGAAGTCAGTCCAAGGGGCGTTGATTTTGAAGTCGGCCCAGGAAGCGTTGATTTTGAAGTTGTGTCGAGAGTGCGTATTTATTACTCGATCGATAGTTTTGGAAACAAAAATTTTTGCCCCTTCGATCAAGAATAAATACGGCTTCATTGTTTTGCCCCTGGATACCTACAAAAGGTAAGAAATACCCTTCTCGGGATTATATCGGTATGAATGGAAATTATGAAAAATTGAGAAAACTTTCTTAATTGAGAGTTAGAGTCGTGCAGCTCTAAGTTGCACGATACAACCATGCGACTGTAGTACATAGCCGTGTGGCTATGACTTGCCATGTCGTTAGAGTCGTACGGCTCTAGTGTGAAATGGGTAGAACCTTAAAACACAGGCAGATGGCTTATCTCAAAAAATACACATACCTCTTTTTCCCCTTCTACTTTTTTTTTTCTCTAATTCCCTTGAACCGATTCTCAACTTTTAAGATGATGAAAAAACTTAGAAAAATGATTCGTAAGGCTATTCTCATAGCCTGCCCCTCACACGAGATACATTCTGTCGGTGAGGGAGTTTTTCTTACCCATTAAGACTATAGTGGATCTATACGGACTCCAGGACTCAGTTGAGTATTGCGGGGTCAAGAGGAATGATCCCATACCCGTCACACTTCAGCCGTCTACACATGCATTACGAAAATTGGTTAGTTTTCCTAATTTTCTCCTTTTTCCAATTTTTCCAATTCCTGCAAATGTAGATGAAATTAGACGAAATTAGGTAAAATTGATGCATGTTTAAGGTAGTTTTACCCCTAGGAACTTTAATTGATGATTTGGTAATGATTAGAGTTGATTTAGGGTTGAATTTGTGAAATCTAGGGTTTTTTCGAAACTATTGTGCTTTTCTAGATAAAGCCGCATGGCTCTATGTTATAGCCATGTTGCTATGTTCTAAAGCCTAGCTGAAAATGCTTGAACAGAGCCGCACAGCTCTATATCTAATGATTACAGCCGCACGACTGTAATTGTAGTCATGCAGTTATAACTATAGTCGTGCGCCTATAAGGGATAAAACAGAAGATTCTTTATCCTTTCCTTCAATTTCAGTGCTTTTTATTTGGTTCATGTGACTCGTGTGTAACTCCAATAACTCATAAAACCTTCCTATTCATTGTTTTGCAGGATCGATCCCATAATCATGGGGCCAGGTGCTATCGGATGCTTTGAGGTGGTATAGGAGGCTTCCAAACGCGATGAGAAGGATAGTCGATACTACAGGGCTGGAGAGGATAGTGTGCTCGATGTGTGAGCATCCTCCTCGGATGAGCCATGTTCTATTGACGACGTTGATTGAGTGTTGGATGGATTCCATGCACACCATCCATTTCCCGACTAGGCAGTACACTCTCACGCCTAAGGATTTACCAGCTATCACCGGGCTTCCTTTTGGTGGGTGCATTATCGACTTCAACCAGACGCTGGAGAGAGGAGGTTACAGTCATGAGATCATCGCCATGCTGATTGGTTTGACTCCTCGGGACAGGAGGATCTAGTGTAGCACCCTCCGGGACTATTGGTTGGGGAGGCAGGCTGACTTTCCCGAGGACTCCCCTTTCACACATGAGGATGTGAGCCGCTATGCGAGGGTTTTGGTCCTTTATGCCCTTAGTACCTTGGTTTTCTCTACAGGTTAGAGCGACCTAAACTTAGCTGTCCTCCCTTCACTGATCCAGCTGGGTGACGTGAGGAACTTGTGTTGGGGATGAGCCGGCTTGGCTCAGCTGTATTACTCCCTCAATATGTGCACCTGAGGGAACCAGAGGGAGGTGAAGGGCCATTGGATCATCCTTTATGTGAGTTTCTCCAACTTCTTATTTTTTTTTTAACTTTCTTATTATGCACCCTTTGCAGATTTGGGTGTACGAGTATTGGTTCATTCCTCAGCCTGTGGTACACATTCCTAAGACCATAGAGCTCCCCGATTTCCCCCGACTAAGATAGTGGTTGGGCTTCAGCTGAGGTGAGGTGGATAAGACTATGGAGGACTGCCATTTGTTTCTGACCCAGATGACGATCAAGGAGGTATACATCTCCCTCTTCTATGCATTCTAAATTCTGGTATTTCACAACTATTTCTCTGATATTCTAACTTGTGGTATTCTGATCTCAGCTGACTAAGGAGCCCTGGAGGGGAGCTGAGTTTCCCAGGAGGTGAAGGATACTGAGAGGCTAACCCCTAGGAGGTTTGTGATAGAGTGCCCCTTCGGTCTAGAGTGGTGTCTTGGAGAGCGGGTCTCTGATTAGCGATCTGGTCCTGCGGAGCGTAAGATCCCGGCTGCTCTCCCCATGGGACTATTCTGGCCGCATCTTCTGTCAGCGATGGACTATCCTGACCTCTTCGGGTCTGGCTATGTGGTAGATGGAGTGGTGGGAGATTACCTCCAGTTTGTTGCCACACATCTCCTTCCTCCTACTGTGGCAGTGCACGAAGGGGTATACTTCCTTTTCCGCTTTCTATTTATCTATACTGAATTACTGTTCGCTGATATAATTCTTTTGCTACTTGTAGCCATCAGGGAAGGGCAAGCACCCTCATACTTCATTTGGCATATGCTCCAGCGGTCGGGGATCCAGACTGTCGGTGGTTGGGGTGATGGGAGCTCCTATGCGTATGCGGCCAAGCACGATGCTGATGCTAGGATGAAGGGTGCTCCACCTGTTCCTCCAGTGATTCCTCTAGTGGTCCCCCCTACTGGTTTCATTCCTAGATGACTAGAGTTTCTGATAGAGTTGTCCATTCAACTACTTGATGAGTTCAGGGATTCATATCGGGCTGACCTATTTCTCCAGGGCCATCTTTACCCCACTGCTATCCATTCTGATGCCACTTATGTGAGTACCCATGCTTTTATCTACTTTTTGATTCTCACTGTTGCCATTTGCCTAATTTGTGTAATTGTTTCACACACAGATTCTGGTATATCAGGGGATGTCCCTGTGTCAGGCTGTCTCCGAGCTCAAGACGCTCACGGTTTGAGATAACACGATGATGATGGTAAATACCTGTATTTGAATTAGTGCTATTACATGTATGCATATGTATGTGTATATTTCAAATGCATGCATGCATATGACATTATCATTCTGCTGTTGATTTTGGTGCAGTCCGCAGTTGGTGTTCATCGACGTGAGGAAACTCATCAGAGGTGGACCGGCTACAGAGGTGTTTCTCGGATTTAGAGCTTATAAACCAGACCTTCCACACGTGGGTGGATGCATTGGAGGCTTATCTCGCCAGCTATGAGGATATTAGGGACGAGAACCAGATGGACGATCATGATGACGGGGGATAAGCTTAGGCTTCTTTCCTTTTGTTTTTCTTATTATGACAGCCCGCCTGTGGGTTTAACTCTCTATATTGTAATACATTTCTTCTGTCTATAGGCTTTATTCTGTTACACTTATTCATTTCACTTCGTATAATGGCTACTCTGATACTTCTTCTGACATCTATTGTTCTCTTCTGCTAAATTTACATTTCTAAATGGGTTTTCTTCAGCTGTACTCTTTATTGTGATTTGAACCAATTTTAAACCTCTTAGAACTTGATTCAACAATTTTAGACCTAATTTTATCCGAAAACATCTCCTGAATAGTAGAGCCTCATGGCTATAGGTTTGGAATTCTGTGTATAAGTATAAAAAGAGTGTTGTCCCTAAATTACAACTGCACAGCTCCGTATACAGCTACACCACTATAATTACAGCTGCACAGCTATACGTGAAAGTTCAGTTAAAGCCACACGGCTATAGGTGATTTTCATCAACTTTCCTTCTTTCTACACCCCCTTCCAATGGATCAATTTTATGATTGCCTTTAAGATTACTGGAGGATTTCCTGCTCTTCTAACTAGGCATTACTGGCTCCTTTTGGTCTGTAGTCCATGCGGTTCTACATGACTCTAACTCCAAATTAGGCTTTTCTGGCGACTACGGCTAGCTTCTGTTTTCAGATGGATCATGTTTTCTGCTTCTCTAGGCAGGAGCTGTGCCCCATGGTCGAGGAGTTTAGTGCCATTCTCTTCATCCCTTACCCCCGTGGAGTCAGGTTAGCTATCCCTGAGTCTGATCCGGATAGCTTACATACACTTCAGTGGTTATTCATGCTGGATACGGCAGGTTTAGGTCGTTTGCTTTCTGGTGGGGCTGCCCCTAGGAGCTTCAGCTTGTCTGCTTGTTGGGATTCGTCATTGGAAAAATAACGTGGTGCAGCGGAAAATACACCGTTTGAAATTTCCTAGAATCCACCTATCATGTCCAATTACCATTGATTAGAATAAAACCAAATAAGAATCAAGAGAGATTAACTCACCAGATTCGTCTCCTCTAGAGACTGCTGCAGAATCGTTTCTTGAAACTGCGATCTCCAAAGTCCGGTGCACGACCAACTATTGAGCAGGAACGGGTGCTAGCCGAAGACGCGAAGGAATGGAGGTTTAATACTGGGATTTTCGGCTGTTTTGGGGCTGCTATTGGTGGCTGAAATTTCCAGCAATTAATTAGAGTTGAATTAGGTTTTTCTTCCTTAAGTGTGTCCTTATATAGACACCTTGTCTAGTTGGGTTTTAATTAGGTTAATTAAACCCAAGCCCACTAGGATTATAATTACATAAATAAACTTTAATTAAAAAGTATATACTATGTAATTTAATTCCATTTGGCTAAATTTAATTACCCCTAAATAAAATTAAATCACACTTAAGTTAATACAATACATGTATTTAATTTTCCTACTTAGGAAAATTATTTAATTAATTGTTTACTTTTTGTAATTCAATTAATTGATAAATTAATTAATTACATTATGTAAACTTATTAATTAAATTAAATTCAGCCCAATGTCAATTAATTACCTTGACGCCGAATGTTAACTAATTAATTAACGCATTCCTTCCAATGTACATTACATGTACAATTTCTATAAGTTCCAGCTCAGTTGATCGATTCGCACAATCCTATGGGTCTGTCTTTATGTTGGCAGTAGGCCCAAGGCCCACAGATTGTAAGTGGGTTCTAGCAATCCATTACAGCCCCCAATTAAGACAGAGATGCAGCAGTCTTTAGAAGACACTCACCCGGTAGTAATCTCATAGTGTCCTTTGCCTAACGATATCGATATGAATAAACAAGAGGCATGGTGTCTGTCAACCTCTTCTGTTGTTTATTATATTTCTTAATCTTGAGTTGACTGATTAATCAAATAAGCAACCAACTTATTTGGGTATGGCCATACACTTATCAGTCCCACTCATCAAGTGGCCAATGATATCATCTCGGTGTCACCCGAGTGGCAATTCCATCACTTCATCATCAACATCAACATGTTCATCGGTCCACCGAATCATACCCATATTTAGCATCCTTTTACAGACCTGTTAGGCGTATGTCAAAGTGAACCGGATTCCATATTGATATTATAATGAAATCTGGTCTGAGGACAAAAGAGACCTACTCAAGAAAGACCTATGACATGACAACCATGTGGCTTTCTTGTGCAGATCGATCCAGTCCCATATCAATGACATGTACCTATATTCATGACTGACTATACATGTACTATGACTAGTTAAGAACTACCATACAGTCATCGAATATACAAGTCTGTGGTTCGATTCGTTCCCACGATTAGAACTGACCTGGGATAGGTTTTATGATTATCAATCAATGGATACTCTACTCATATTATAGCACAAGATATAAATGAAATAGATTAATTGCCTTTATTAATGTGACACAAATAATGTATTTATACAATGAGTCTTAATGTATAATACAAAATACAAGAATCAAATGCCCTAAGAACTAGGGCACACCAACACTGCTATCATGGATTTATGCTCCATCATAACCACTTTTGTCCCTAGTTGGGCCCCTCTGATGAGTCTACTATTGATGTTTAGTTACCTATATGAGTCTAGGGATGGGACTTACGGCTTCTAATTAGCCTTGGTAGTGGCCCAGATGGCCAATGGTGCCTCACCCATGGGGCTTATCTTAGTCGAGACCCTGATTTATTTAGATTTGGTTCATTCTGGTTGTTTCATCGAGACCAACGGATGTTCCTTCCTACTTCAGGTATGTTCCTACCCCATGTTTTCTCACTCTGACTGTTTCAACATCCTTTTGATTGGCTGGCTATTGTGTAGATCTGGTTATTGGAGAAGTTGAGTCTCTTGAGTATCCCTCCACCTTATCCAAGAAACGCCTCGAAACGCTATTGGGCCCGATGTATTGAGGTCACAAACCTTGCCACCCGGTCTGCAGAGGAGTGGTTTACTTGGCTGGGAGGGAGGACAGATGCATACATCCATTGGGTTTACCCCTAGTGGGATATTTCACATATGAATACCGAGACTTGGGTAGGAGGTGTGCAGCTGCTTGGGTTGACCAAGGTGACATTCTACTCACCAGCACGGTTATGCAGACAGTATGGGAAGGTATAGGGAGTGCCTCGTTCCTTATGCATGATCGAGTGTGGAGAGTTCACATAGTGATGGCCCAGACATATGCAACAGTAGTGGATGAACCCTATTCGCTTTAAGAACTTGAGATATGATAGCATAGCTCCAGTGGAGATGGATGGCCGTTATAAAGCTTGGTTGGCCAACTTAGTGACTTGTCCTATGAGACGCGAGCGTAAGGCACTGACTTGGAGATATTTCAATCTGTAGGGTCTTTGGATTGTATGGAGCTGCTGTTGATTGATTTCTATTTATTTTTTTATGTAATTATTTTTGCATAGACTGCCCTTGTGGGTTTTCAATTTATTGGACTGTCTTAGTTTTTGCCTGAACCGCCCTTTTGGGTTTTCGACTCAGCAGACTCTTATTTGTAGCCTAACTTTTGCATAGACCTCCTTTCAGTTTTTAGTCTATCGGATTTTTTTTATATGTTGAAGCGAGACGCATGCAAACAGAGAATGTGCACAACCATATATATAATACAAACTCAATTTCAATCAGACTTGGGACATTTAAACAAACAGAACAAAGCATTCATTCATTCATTCATTAATAATACTTTAGCACAATGTACATCAAAAGATGAAATGAAGCTAAGAACATAATTAGTAATGGTATCCATCTCGACCGAATCCACGACTGCCACCAACCGATCTTGGTAGATTTTCCCGCTGATGGTGCTCAGCTCTTTGCCCTAACTTTTACATGGACCACCTTTTCAGTTTTCGATCCATCAGACTTTTTTCTTTTTACATGTAATAGCGCCTGAGCTTGTCTTGATTGATAGGATTGACGAACTCGTTTCCGTCCATGTCTGTGATCTTCATAGCACCCTTGGAAAGTACTTTCTTGACCATATAGGGACCTTCCCAATTAGGCTTGAACTTTCCCAGCACATTCGTATTGGTTTGTTTCATTTGCTTGAGTACCAAATTTCCGGACTTGAGTGGGTGTTTCCGAGGCATTGGTCCTTGTATTTGTACTATACATTTATTGGATTTATGTGTTGTACTCATTTGTATCATTAATAAAGGCATCAATTCATTTATTATATTTATCTTGTGCAATATAGTAAATGATGTATCCAATGGACATATCTATATCCATGACGACTAGTGTCATGCACTTAGCAGTAAGACCATGGATAGGGTTAACGATATGACCATAAATAGATCCGTAGTCTGTTCCAGTCATGGGAATGAATGGAACAACAGACTATCATTAACCTGGTTGTATGGCGGTGTCTTACCGGTCATTGGACATGGAATGTCAACCAAGTTAATGGGTACATGCCTGGGAGCATGGTACTGGATAGATCCACTAAACGAGTAATCCACATGGTATGGTATCACAATGGATTCTCGTGTAGTACTTGTATGGATCCTTTGACCTGACCATATGATGGTGTTACATGTGAAGTCGCATACTTAGGGGTACACCTAAAGGGCCTGTAATAGGGTGCCAAGTATGGGTGCTTTCGGGTATGTCACTGAACATGGTAATACTATGGATATGCAGAAGGGATTTGTCACTCAGTAACCAACTGAGAAGATATCACCGGCCACTTGATGAATGTGACTGATAAGAGTGTGGCCACACCCAAACAAGTTGGAACTTGTTTGTGAGCATCAATACATTCGGGATCAAGTTAATGTCCGGACACAAAAGAGGGTGATCAATCCATGCCTCTGTGTTGGACACCGATATCAATGACATGGGATGTACAAGTTTAAACTACAGGGTTATGATATCAGTTAGACTGCCATCTCCATCTTAATTGGGGGCTGCAGTGGCTTGCTAGAGCCCAACTACAGTCTGCGGGCCAAAGGCCCGCTGCAAACATAAAGATGGGCCCACAGGATCGTACACATAGAACGATAGAATGCAGACTTAAGGAATCACCTGTATACTTAGAGTATACACAGTGGAGGGAGAAGCATGTATATATTAATTATATTATAAGGATCAATTGGATTGGTCATAATAATAAAATTAATATATTCTATTAGCTCTTCATAATTAATTGGATTAATTATGAAATTATTTCCTAGGTGGAAATATTCATATGTATGGGTTTACATATGATTTTATTTTGTGTAGAGTTAATTTTAATTTGATGGATTAAATTAATTGTCAAACTAATTTTAATTTAGATGTAAATAATATATTACTTGGAGTAATATATTAAATACATGGGTATATTAAAATTGGGCTTGAAATTAATTTAAACCAGAATAATTAAAATTAGACTGGGCCTAAATTAAAACATGGAAGCCCGCACAGAATAGACAGGAGCCAAGATGGGCCTGAATTCCACTAAGGGAATTCGGCCAACCCTAGGTATAAATACCTAGGGTTAGAAATTTCGGCCAAAAAAAATGCTTAGAGCCTCCTAGCCGAATTCTCTAGCTCCTCCCTTCCATCGTTCCGTTTTTCCGACGCTAGCACGGGTTGCATTCGCCAAGCGTTCGTGTACGTGAGAGTGGAGGAATTCTATTTTGAATTCTGCAGTCATCATCCATCTCTAGAAAGAGATTTTTCTGGTAAGAAATTTGATCCCTTTCTATTTAATTTTAAGTTTTTCAATTTCCACTTCAATTGCTCTTAGGACTGGATTTGAGGAAATCACCGCGTTCTTCCGCTTTTATCGGGTGATTTCCGGTGACAAATCCCAACAGTGGTATCAGAGCGGGCTTTTGATCCGTGGAAGTTGATTAATTTGGTTGAATCCCTATTTTGAAATTGGATGTTTTTGATTGGGATTCTTGGTATGGGTTTTATGATTTTCCCATAAGTTTTAATACAATGAAAATTAATATTGCATATTGGTTTATGTTGTTTTAATTTTATTGTATTGTTGTAATTCTTGGTGAATTGCTATGGATGATGAATGGTTATTTTTTTTATTTAATTCTGTTTTTTTTTTTTTTTAAAAAAAAAAATCTGTTTTTGTTGCCCTAGCTGCAGCGGGCCGGGCCCAGTTTTTGGATTTTGCGGGTTTCGTCGGGGGCCCAGTTTTGAAATTTTAATTGGTTTTAAAATTCGTGTGTTTAAATTTATGTAATTTAAATGCGCATGGTTTCTTGGATAAATTTTATTTCGTTCATGTGATATTAGTTTTGGAAATTAATATGGTTAATGGAAATTGGTTCGGGTGATTTTGGCACAATTACTCGGACGGCTAAATTGGACCTATGGTTTCCCAATTCCAGTGGGAGCAGTTGGACTGCCTGGGCTGGAGGCCCAAAGCCCGTTAAGGGCTAGAACCATGGTGGGCCAAAATTGGCGATTTCCTAATAATGGCTTTGACATAATTTAAATGGGCTTAAATCATGCATTATGACATGCTTTTGAATTGTATGTATTGGATGCATATGAATGGTTGAATGAATGTATGATTGGATGCTATTGGGCCTTTTACGAGATGGGTTGTATTTTTCTTTTGGGTAAATACGGCCTGCGTGTCGTTTTCTTTTAATGTAATTTTATTTTATTTAAATTAAATATTATAAAATTTGTAAAAGAAGAAGCCCATGGAGTGGTGAGCCCAAATGGAGGTGCAAGCCCAAATTGGAGGTGCAAGCCCAGAAGGAGAAGATGGAGGCCCGCCTAATATATGTTTCTAGTATAGGTTTACTAGAATAATATTAGGATGTAACATAGGCCCATAGCAGTCCATTTTAATTTTATTTAATCATTTTTTATATTCATTTGCATGTATGAATGTATGTTACAAATAGCTCATTCACCCGCTTTATGTATGTAAGCCGTTATAATTGAATCTAATAACCAAACGGAAATTACTAAGTCGCTTAAAAGTGCTTCCCTCATTCAAAACCGAATCGAAGTGGGAATAGGCCAGTTGTAGACCATGCCCTCGCAGGATGCACTGGAGTATTGTCACTTTGTATTGGGTTAGAGTATGGGATACTCTAACACTTGGATGGAGGTTTTGACTTAGCATGGGTAGTAGGATTCTCCTGGCCCTAAGCACAGATGGGTAAGTGCCAACAAGCCCATCAAACCGAGAGTCCCTAGGTTGGGATTGGACGGCGTTCCTACCTAAATAATTAAGGTATAGTTGTACCAAACCCTCGTTTGGCTATATCTTAATGAAATATGGATCTCGGCCCATGAGCCCAACAACTCGGTTTAAATTAATAACTTGATTCATTATTAATTTTATATGGGAACAACAAAGTAAAGCCCTTTATTAACACTCTCAATGTTTTTCTGTGTAGAAACACCCAAATGGCAAACACAAATACCTTATCACTGCGATCAATTCTTGAAAACGACAAGCTTTCCGGTCCTAACTTCTTAGACTGGTCTAGGAACTTGAGGATAGTTCTAAGACAAGAGTCGAAAGAGTATGTGCTGGAAAGGCCTGTGCCGGCTGCGCCTCAGGGACGTAATCCACCGGCTGCCCAGCTGGAGGAATACGAGGCGCACGTCAAGGACAACCGGGATGTGACATGCCTTATGTTGGCTTGCATGGTCCCCGAACTGCAAAAACAGTTTATGGACCATCAAGCCTATGCTATGATAACAACTCTTAATGAGATGTTTCAAGAGCAAGCTCGTCAGGAAAGGTACCTGACCAATAAGGCATTCCACTCTTGTAAGATGGGGGCCGGGACATCTGTGAGTGCACACGTGCTCAAGATGAAGGGCTATTTGGATACTTTAGCCCGTCTCGGATCGCCTATTTCTCAAGAGTTGGCGGTGGACACAATCCTCGTGTCCTTGCCGGATTCTTATGATCAGTTCATCCTTAACTACAACATGCAAGGGATGAACCGCACTGTTAGTGAGCAGTATGGGATGCTTAAGCTTACTGAGCAGTCGATCAAGAAGACTCCGCCGGTGCTGCTGGTTAACAAGGGGAACGCTCCTCTTGCTAAGGGTAAGGCCAAGGAAAAGGCCAAGGCTAAGGCCAAGAAGGCCAAAGCCAAGAAGGCCAAGGCCCAACCCAAGGCCCAGCAGAAGGCAGGTCCTGAGGACGTCTGTTTCGGGTGCAGACAGGCGGGCCATTGGAAGAGATCGTGTCCCAAGCTGATGGGAGAGCAGAGAAGGGGCCAAGGTGCGTCCTCTTCAGGTATTTATGTTATAGATATTAACCTTACTGTTTCAACATCCTGGGTATTGGATACTGGATGTGGTTCTCACATTTGTTGCAATGTGCAGGGACTTAAGAACAGAAGGTTGCTGGGGTCGGGAGAGGTTGACTTGCGGGTCGGGAATGGAGCAAGGGTTGCTGCCATAGAGATCGGCGAATACCACCTAATGATGCCCAGCGGATTGGTTTTGATTTTAGAACATTGTTACTTTGTACCTGCTATGTGCAGGAATATTATCTCTGTATCAATGTTGGATATTTCTGGATTTGATTTTACTATTATAAATGGTCGAATTTCTATATCCAGAGAGGGGTTATTTTATGGAGATGCTCTATTAAATAATGGCCTGTATGTCCTGGACTTAAATGAAACCAATCACATCTATAACATAAACACGAAAAGGGTTAAGCCTAACGAACTTAATCCAGTCTACCTATGGCATTGTCGTCTTGGCCATATAAACGAGAAGCACATAGCTAGGCTTCACAAAGCTGGAGTCCTAGGGTCATTTGACTTGGAGTCAATTGATACATGCGAAGCATGTTCAAGAGGCAAGATGACAAAGGCACCTTTTAGCAAAAAGGCTGAAAGGGCCACTGGCTTGTTGGACCTAATACATTCAGATGTATGTGGACCTATGAGCGCAGCCACCAGAGGTGGGCATCTGTACTTCGTCACGTTCACGGATGATTTCAGCAGATATGGCTATGTCTATCTGATGAAACACAAGTCCGAGACCCTTGATAGGTTCAAGGAATTTAGGAATGAGGTACAGAACCAGCTAGGCAGGAATATCAAAGCCCTTCGGTCAGACCGAGGCGGTGAGTACATGAGCCTAGAGTTTGACTCATACTTGAGAGAGCATGGAATAGTTCCACAGCTCACTCCTCCTGGAACACCACAATGGAATGGGGTGTCCGAACGGAGGAATAGGACCTTGTTGGACATGGTTCGCTCAATGATGAGTCAAGCATCTCTCCCAATTAGCTTCTGGGGACACGCCCTCGAGACAGCAACTCTCATCTTAAACAATACTCCGACTAAGGGTGTGGAAAAGACCCCATATCAGATATGGACGGGCAAGGAGCCCAATGTGTCTTTCCTAAGGATTTGGGAATGCGAAGCACATGTCAAGAAATTGACTACTGGCAAGCTGGAGCCCAAAACCGATAAATGCCTGTTTGTGGGCTACCCTAGGGAAACCAAAGGGTATTACTTCTACAACCCCTCCGAGAACAAGGTGTTCGTGGCAAGGAAGGGGGTCTTTCTGGAAAAGGAGTTCCTTTCCAAGAAAGATAGTGGGAGCAACGTTGAACTTAGGGAAGTTCAAGGTCCACAAGCTCTTGAAGAGGATAGCTCGGAGGCCCAGGTGGAGCTTCCACAAGTGGAGGCACCGACCCAGGCCACACAAGAACCTAGAAGGTCCGGTAGGGATCGTCGGGAACCGGAGAGGTATGGTTTCCTCATCACCGATGATCAAACTCTTCTCATCTGGGATGAAGAAGAACCTAAAACCTACCAGGAAGCTATGGCTAGCCCACAGTCTGTGAATTGGCGTAAAGCCATGGAGGCAGAAATGCAATCTATGTACGATAATCAAGTTTGGAACTTGGTTGATCCACCTCCGGGTGCTAAGGTAATAGGTTGCAAGTGGTGCTATAAGCTAAAAGCTGATAATACCTTCAGGGGGCGTCTGGTTGCGAAAGGTTTCAGACAAGTCCATGGGATAGACTATGATGAAACTTTCTCACCAGTAGCCATGCTCAAGTCCATCAGGATACTACTGGCCATAGCCGCATGGTATGACTATGAGGTTTGGCAGATGGATGTCAAAACCGCTTTCCTTAATGGGAAGCTACTCGAGGATGTGTACATGACACAACCTGAGGGTTTTGTTGATCCTAAGTATCCGGGAAGGGTATGCAAACTTCAAAGGTCCATTTATGGACTGAAGCAAGCATCCCGTAGTTAGAATCTAAGATTCAATGAGGCTATAAAGGAATATGGCTTCATACAGAATCTAGATGAGCCTTGTGTGTATAAGAGGACTAGTGGGAGCATTGTCACATTTTTGGTACTGTATGTAGACGACATCCTACTCATTAGAAGCGACATACCTACACTGCAAGGGGTAAAGCAGTGGCTGAGTAAGTGCTTCGCAATGAAGGACTTAGGCGAAGCTGAGATGATCCTAGGTATCAGGATCTATAGGGATAGATCAAATCGGCTTCTGGGCCTAAGTCAGGCTTCGTACATTGACAAAGTTCTGAAGAGATTCAGCAAGGACCGGGCCAAGAAAGATTTCTTGCCAATGGGCCATGGGCTGAAACTTAGTAAGAAGAACTGTCCTAAAACAAGGGAGGACAGGGAGAACATGAAATTGGTTCCATATGCTTCGGCTATTGGATCAATCATGTACTCCATGTTATGTACGAGACCTGATGCCGCCTTTGTACTGAGTATGACGAGCCGATACCAGCAGGATCCCGGGGATGATCACTGGAAAGCTGTCAAGGCAATCCTCAAGTACCTTAACCGGACTAAGGATAGCTTCTTGGTGTATGGTGGTCAGGAAGTGCTATCAGTTACTGGGTATACTGATGCAAGCTTCCAGATAGACCAAGATGAGTACCAATCGCAGTCAGGGTATGTATTCTTGCTGAATGGTGGTGCTGTAAGCTGGAGGAGCTCAAAGCAGCCAACCATAGCGGACTCTACAACAGAAGCTGAGTACATCGCTGCGTGTGATGCAGCTAAGGAAGCTGTATGGATGAAGAAGTTTATCACTAAGTTGGGAGTAGTGCCAACTATCCAGGACCCAGTCGATATCTTCTGTGACAACAATGGGGCCGTCGCACAAGCTAAGGAGCCCCGGTCACACAAGAACACAAAGCACGTGCTCAGAAAGTTTCACCTCATACGAGAAATAGCGGAGAGAGGTGACATTGCATTGCACAGAGTGGACACCGAGGATAATGTCGCAGATCCATTGACCAAGGCGCTGGCCCAGCCCAAGCACGAGGGTCATACTAGATCTATAGGGATTAGGCCCATGCCTAGTTGGAACTAGTGCAAGTGGGAGATTGTTGGAAATGCCCTAGTCCCGAGGCATTGGTCCTTGTATTTGTACTATACATTTATTAGATTTATGTGTTGTACTCATTTGTGTCATTAATAAAGGCATCAATTCATTTATTATATTTATCTTGTGCATTATAGTAAATGAAGTATCCAATGGACATATCTATATCCATGACGACTAGTGTCATGCACTTAGCAGTAAGACCATGGATAGGGTTAACGATATGACCATAAATAGATCAGTAGTCTGTTCCAGTCATGGGAATGAATGGAACAACAGACTGTCATTAACCTGGTTGTATGGCGGTGTCTTACCGGTCATTGGACATGGAATGTCAACCAAGTTAATGGGTACATGCTTGGGAGCATGGTACTGGATAGATCCACTAAACGAGTAATCCACATGGTATGGTATCATAATGGATTCTCATGTAGTACTTGTATGGATCCTTTGACCTGACCATATGATGGTGTTACATGTGAAGTCGCATACTTAGGAGTACGCCTAAAGGGCCTGTAATAGGGTGCCAAGTATGGGTGCTTTCGGGTATGTCACTGAACATGGTAATACTATGGATATGTAGAAGGGATTTGTCACTCAGTAAACAACTGAGAAGATATCACCGGCCACTTGATGAATGTGACTGATAAGAGTGTGGCCACACCCAAACAAGTTGGAACTTGTTTGTGAGCATCAGTACATTTGGGATCAAGTTAATGTCCGGACACAAAAAAGGGTGATCAATCCATGCCTCTGTGTTGGACACCGATATCAATGACATGGGATGTACAAGTTTAAACTACAGGGTTATGATATCAGTTAGACTGCCATCTCCATCTTAATTGGGGGCTGCAGTGGCTTACTAGAGCCCAACTGCAGTCTGCGGGGCCAAAGGCCCGCTGCCAACATAAAGATGGGCCCACAGGATCGTACACATAGAACGATAGAATGCAGACTTAAGGAATCACCTGTATACTTGGAGTATACACAGTGGAGAGAGAAGCATGTATATATTAATTATATTATAAGGATCAATTGGATTGGTCATAATAATAAAATTAATATATTCTATTGGCTCTTCATAATTAATTGGATTAATTATGAAATTATTTCCTAGGTGGAAATATTCATATGTATGGGTTTACATATGATTTTATTTTGTGTAGAGTTAATTTTACTTTGATGGATTAAATTAATTGTCAAACTAATTTTAATTTAGATGTAAATAATATATTACTTGGAGTAATATATTAAATACATGGGTATATTAAAATTGGGCTTGAAATTAATTTAAACCAGAATAACTGGGCCTAAATTAAAACATGGAAGCCCGCACAGAATAGACAGGAGCCAAGATGGACCTGAATTCCCCTAAGGGAATTCGGCCAACCCTAGGTATAAATAACTAGGGTTAGAAATTTCGGCAAAAAAAAATGCTTAGAGCCTCCTAGCCGAATTCTCTAGCTCCTCCCTTCCATCGTTCCGTTTTTCCGATGCTAGCACGGGTTGTATTCGCCAAGCGTTCGTGTACGTGAGAGTGGAGGAATTCTATTTTGAATTCTGCAGTCATCATCCATCTCTAGAAAGAGATTTTTCTGGTAAGAAATTTGATTCCTTTCTATTTAATTTTAAGTTTTTCAATTTCCACTTCAATTGCTCCTGGGACTGGATTTGAGGAAATCACCGCGTTCTTCCGCTTTTATCGAGTGATTTCCGGTGACAAATCCCAACAATAAGCCCTGGCCATTTGCTATTGGTACATCTACAAATGATCTAAAGCCTAAAGATGCTTCTCATTGATCAAAGCCAATTACTCATATCTAGACTGAATTTATTCAGATTCTAGCAATTGCACTTCCATGACTACTCTTAATGACATGATCTCGGTTTCCACTGGTAAGATAGCTTCTATCCCATAAATGAATGAGTATGGTGTTTCTCTGGTAGGATTTCTAACACTTGTTTTGTATCCCCATAAGGCAAATGGCAACATGTCGGCCCAGTCTATTTAGGTGACTACCATTTTTGACAGAATTCTTTTGATAGACTTGTTGGCTACTTCTATAGCACCATTGGCTTGCGGGTGATACGGAGATGACCTGTGATGTTCAACTCCTTTATCTTGGAACAATTGTGTTGTTGCCCCTTGAAACTGTACCCCATTATCAGTTAGGACATGATGTGGGATTCCATACTGCATTAAGATGTTCTTCTCAATGAACTTGGTCATCTTTGTAGCCGTAACATGTGTGAATGATTCTGCTTCTACCCATTTCAAGAAGTAGCCAATAACCATGACTATGAAGCAGTGCCCATTTGATACAGTCGGCCTTATTTCTCCAATGATGTCTATCACCCAAGTAGCAAATGGCCATGGAGTCGATGATATCTGAAGTTTAAGTGGTAGGAGATGATTGAGTCTCCTTACACTTGGCACTCATAGCATCTTTTTACTTCTTCGATGCAATCGACTTACAGGGTAAGCCAAAAGTAGCCTTACCTCAATACTTTCTTAGCCTGTGCTAACCCATTCATGTGCAGTCCGCAGGTTCCCACATGGATCTGTCTCATGACCTTCTTTGCTTCTTCTTCTATCGAACATTTCAGGAGTAAGCTATTTGTGGTTCTCTTCAAGAGCTGATTCTTGAATATTCTAAACTGTGTTGTTAGCTTTCGAAGAGAGATCTTATCTATCCCGCTGGCATCTTTGGGGTATTGCCCATTCTGAATGAACTGCAAGATATCATGGTACTAGGGATGCTCTTTCGCTGCTGCTACAACATTGACCGATAGGTAACAAGGGTTTTGTGCAGTTTCTAGGATCAAAGGTTGAATCAGATGCTTTTGGGGTTCATCCCACATTGATGACAGTGTGGCTAAGGAATCTGCCATCTGATTCTCTTCCCTCGGGACATGTCCGAATTCACACTACCCGAATATTTTCACTTTCCCCCACACCAGCTTGAGATATGGCCAGAGTGATTCTTCTTTTATCTCCCAATCCTTGGTAATATGTTGAATCACCAAAACTGAGCCTTCGATAACTAACACTTCATGTTCCCTAGAGTGATTAAGGCATTGTGAGTGGACGATGTTTTTACAGAACGCGTGGTGAAGTGGGAACCAGGGATTTTCTTTTTGAGGCGATGAATGTAGTTTGTGAAAACGGGTTTTAATCTTATTTAAGAAAGCCTTTCATTTTATTGGAAAAACCCTTTTTGTAGAAAACTTAATGGTAAGTGTGAATTTTAGCAAATAGGTTTTTAGAAAATCCCAATTTAAACTTAAAGATCTCGAAACCTAAATTTCGAGATTAGATATAGAGTCGCCACCTGGATCAGCTCATCCGGGAAATTTCGGTATATCTCTCTACCAAGTGTAGACGCGGTACCTAATCCAGAGATTCATGGTTCGGGCAACACACCTACTAATCCTCAAACTTGTTTTCAATTATTATTTCATAATGTGATATGACATCCACTTAAATCTACCCATTTTATCTTCTTTATTTTTAGTTAATGCTCATACACATGACATAAATATAAATCCAAAAATAAAGTGCAGGAAAGTAAAGTGCGGGAAAAGTAAAGTAGAGGCCAAATTATACAACTCTGAAAAGAAAAACTCTCATCCTCACCATTTTACAACCGCCTATAATACACGATGATCTAAAAAGTACAATCGCCTAGGTACACAAGATGATCTATTGAGTACATCAAAAATGAAAAAAAAAAACTGCATCCAAATACGGTTAGCACAAGTAAATGAGGCATATCAAAGACTCGCATAAGACATAATAGGGGACTTTAGGAGTGGGAACATGCATTTAGGGGATAACCAAGAAGTCTGGGCGACTTGCTCGATTACACCTAGAAAATGGTTTTAGAAATGCCATGTAGGTTTTGTGAATGAAAAACCAATTTTGAAAACAATTTGGCTCATTTGACATGCAAATTCCTTTGGTTTAGTGGGTTGGTTATCCTAGAACTCGAGATTCTGTTCTTGGGGGTTTCTAATTCCAAACATTCATCTATGGTCTAAAAACAGTAAACACACCAAAAACAGGTTTGATTCTGAAGACAGTATCATACGACGATGTCCGTGCGGATCATCCTGTGATTCTGCCTTCTGCCCGACATTACAGTTGTACGACTGTAATGGTTACAGCCGTGCGACTGTAATGAACAGTGCCCGACAGTGGTTTTCTTATTTTCTAAATTCACTAGTTTTATCGATTTTGATGATTTTAAGAGTTTCTGGGAATCCAAGGGCCCGTTATCATTGAACCGAAAATTCGATTTAGGATTAACAACCGTGAATTCTGAAAATTGAAACCAACAAAACCCTAAATAACATATCCGTATCATTGGAAATCCGAAAACCATAAAATTATAGTGTACAGATGTGATTAGACTGAATTCAATGATGAAAAATCATTTAAAATGGAAAACCGCCTGTGTTTGGTCGAATTTGGGTTTTTCGGGCCTCTGCCCAGGGGCATACAGTCACGTGATTGTTCTTTAGGAACTATAGTCGTACAACTGTAAATATAGCCGTGTGACTATAATTACGGTCGTACGGCTATAATTCCGCAAACAGTTTTTTGGAAAAAGTTTCAAACACAAAAACGATCGCAAATCAACATGAAACAAGTTTTAAGGCCTCTTAGAGTTTACCTCTTTTATGCTCCAGTATTTTTTATGATCAGAGTCGGATGTGGATGTCGGAATCCACCTAGAATCTCCAAACAACCCGAATTCTCGAACACATGTTCCGAATTGATCCGAACGAAAGCCAAGTATAGTTTTGAATCAGTAATGTCAGATTAGGAATCTCACACTATGTGTTTCTGATTTCTCTTCTCTTTTTTCCTCTTTCACTCACTTTCTCTCTAGAAATCTCTTTCTCTCTCAAGCACCCTTCTTTTTCTTTTTCTTTCTTTTTCTTTTAGAATGATTTTTTTTAGGATGATATTTTTCTCTTCTTTTTCCTATGGTTTTCTGCCTATTCTGGCTCTTTTCTGCCTCTTAATTCCAGTGAATGATGCCAAAAATCCAAGCCAAATTAGAGTTCTTTCCTATTCAGGAATCTGCTAAGTCAAAGACTAGAGTCGTACGACTCTAACTATAGTCGCATGACTGTAGTGTTACAATCATGTGGTCGTAGTTGTTACAATTGTACGACTATAATGTATAGTCATGCGATTGTAATCTGTAGTCTTACGACTGTAGTTATGAAACTACAGTCGTACGACTCTAGATAGAGCCTGCACAACTTAGTCTTAACCCACACTCACACCTAAGTCCCCTAATCGCTCCATGAACCTCTCTTGGGGTTTTGGATCAAGGACTCTTCTGAATTTTGGACCATTTGAGAACGTTTTGGGTGTTATTCTACTCATTCTCAGACCCAATTCATGCTCATCTGTCTAACAGGTTTTCATCATAGAGGTTAGGAAAAAACCTTGCTCACAGGCTATCCTTCGCGTGGCCATAGTCAAGTTAGACAGGTGCTTATGATTGATTCGAGTTTGGTCTCATGATAAGGAACATGGAGAGAAGGAAAAGAGGACGTACCTTAGGGTTCTCCTCATGTCGGACTGATGTGATGTTCGTAGGGACTTGTCTTGGTTGATCCGTGAAACAACAGTCTTGCTTGAGTTGACTTGATTTTTTGGGGACTTTCTTCGACTCCTTTACGAAGCATAGAACTTTGCCCCAATTGATTCGATGTTCTCTAAGGACATGCTTTGACTCCAGTTTAGAGCAGAGGACTTTGCCCTGATTGGATTGGTGCTCCAGGGATGTGCTTCGACTCCATTGTGAAGCAAAGGACTTTGCCCGGATTGAATTCTCCTTGTCATTTGATGTTCATGAAAGGAAAGGGTATTTTGGTAATTTTGCAACTTAGGAAGTTGGAATTCCTTGAAGGATTTGACTTCTCATGGAGAGCTTGTGTTACTAGGGGAAGAAATATTTTAGTGATTTGGTCTTCCGTATAGCATGTGTCGCTAAAGGAAAGGTGTTTTGGCCATCCAGTAGTATGGTTAGTAATGGAAGGGAATTTTGGTCACTTCACTTCTAGTGGAGCCTGTGTCATCGAAGGAAAGAGTAACTATGTTTCCCATAGAGCTAGTGTAGCCAGGGAAAGATGCTTTGGTGATTTAAGAAGCTTGATCATCTCTTTTGAAGTTTTGGAGTTGTTTCGAGCACACGTTTGTTCCTTGATCGATAATTTTGGAAACAAAAATTTTTACCCCTTTGATCAAGAATGAATACAAACTGAATACCTTGCCCCTCGATACCGTCAAAATTGGCTCTCTATTGGTGGAGCAATATCACTGAAATCGGCTCTCTGTGGTGGAGCGTACCATTGAAATAGGATTAGGAGTGTGTATTTATTCCTTGATCGATAATCTTGGAAACAAAAATTTTGGCCCCTTCGATCAAGAATAAATACGGTTTGATTGTTCTGCCCTTGGATACTTGGGATTTGTGGATAACCCAATGTCAGGTTAGCTTGGTGGTGACAACATGTACCTGTACTTGAGTTAACATTGATGCATGTATGCATATGTGTGCATGTTTTGAATGTATGTGTACGTGCATGTCCTGGAAGCATATTCATATGATTGTGGTGCTTTTGATGATTTGCTTGGTGCAAACGATGATTGGGATTAAGTGCCAAGAGTCCACTCGCTTGAAGGCGGAGGTTGACCAGTTGCATCAGCGGGTCACCGAGTTGGAGGTCATGAATCAAACTTTCAAAGACCGGGCAAATGATTGGGACACCCAGATGGGTCTATCCCTAGTGGGATATCGCTATAGAGTTTGGCTGATTGACTTGGTTGCTTACCCCACAAGGCGCGGACATAAGGCGCTGGCTTTGATGTACCTCAGTTTTTATAGGATTAGCGTTGTCTAAGCTTGATACTACTGAGTGACTTTTATTCTGTTTTTATTTCATGTCCTAACTTTTGCATAGGTCACCCTTTCGAGTTTTCGGCCTATCAGACTATCTTTAATTTTGCCTGAACTGCCCTTTTGGGTTTTCAATTCAGCAGACTTTATTTTATGTCCTAGCTTTTGCATATACCGCCATTTTCGGGTTTTCAATCTATCAGACCCCTTTTTTTTAATACGTATATGCATTCAATCTATGGATGTGAGATGTGTAAAGATATGTAAAGCCAAAGGCGCATGGAACCGAATATTCATTCATTCATTCATAAATAATGTTTTAGCACAATGTACATCAAATGATGAAATGAAACTAGGGATAGAATTGGTGATGGTATACGTCTTGACTGAATCCACGCCTACCACCAATTGGTCCTTGCAGATTTTCCAGCAGATAGTCGTAACCTCTCCATCTTAATTTTTGCATGGATCACCTTTTCCGTTTTTGACCCATCGGACTGTCCTAACTTTTGCATGGATCACCTTTTCGGCTTTTGAGCCATTGGACTTCTCCTTTTTTTTTTTTACACGTAGTAATGCTTCAACTTGTCCTGGTTGATGGGATTGACAAATTCATTCCCGTCCATGTCCATAATCTTTGCAGCACCCTTCGAAAGTACCCTCTTGACTACATACGGGCCCTCCCAGTTCTGCTTGAATTTCCCCCGTACATCCGTGTTGGTCTATTTCATCTGCTTGAGTTCTAGGTCCCCTGCCTTAAACAGACACTTATGATGACGGACCTTGTTGTTGTAGGTTCTAGCCATTCATTATTGATACATTTGTAACCTATCTAAGGCCTAAAGACGCTTTTCATCAATCAGTGCCAATTGTTCATGTCTCGACTGGACCCAATCAGATTCTGGCAATTGTGCCTCCATGACCACTCTCAATGATCTAACTTCCATCTCTACTGGCAAAACCGCTTCCATCCCGTAGACCAGTGAATATGGTGTTTCTCCAGTAGGGGTTCTAATGCTCATCCGGTATCCCCACAAAGCCAATGGTAACATGTTAGCCCAATCTCTATAGGTCACCACCATTTTCGACATAATCTTCTTAATAGACTTATTGGCTGCTTCCACTGCCCCATTGGCTTGTGGGTGATACGGGGATGATCTATGGTGCTCAACTCCCTTCTCTTGGAACAACTGTGCAGCTACCCCTTGAAATTTCACTTCGTTGTCAGTCATAACATGATGAGGGATCCCATATCTCGTGAAGATGTTCTTTTCTATGAACTTGGCCATCATCTTGTCATTGATATTTGCAAACGATTCTGCTTCAACCCATTTAGAGAAGTAATCCATAGCCATGACAATGAATTGGTGTCCATTTGAGGCGGGCGGCCTGATTTCACCAATTATATCTATGCCCCAAGCGGCAAAAGGCCGTGGAGTCAAAGATACTTGAAGTTCTAGTGGAGGGAGACGATTGAGGTCTCCATACACTTGACATTCATGGCATTTCTTAACTTCCTCGATACAATCAACTTGCAGAGTGAGCAAAAAATATCCTTGTCTTAGTATTTTCTTTGCCAGGGCCAGCCCATTCATATGCGGTCCATATGTTCTAGAGTGTATCTGCTTCATGACCATAACTGCCTCTCTGTTAGACACTTTAGAAGGACTCTGTTAGCTGTTCTTTTGAAGAGTTGATTCTCAAATACCAAAAATTGAGCTGCCAATCTTTGAAGGGAACCCTTATCAGCCTCATTAGCGTCTTCGGGGTACTGGCCATCCTGAATGAACTGTAGAATATCATAATACCAGGGCCATTCTACGATGGTTGTAACTATATTGACTGATGAATAGCATAGATTCCATAATTACCGGTTGTATCGGCTGTTTTCGGGGTCCTTCCCACATTGATGACAGTGTAGCTAAGGAATCCGCCATCTGATTCTCTCCTTCAGCATGTTCCTAAATTCCCACTAACTGAACACCTTTGCCCTTTCCCAAACCGTCTCGAGATAAGGCCAGAGTGACTCTTCTTTTATCTCCTAATCTCCGGTGACCTACTAAATCACCAAAGCTGAGTCCTCAATGACTATTGCCTCATTTGCCCCTAATGTGATCAGAGCATCAATCCCAAAGAGGCAAGCTTTATATTATTCTTTGTTATTAGTCACTTGGAAGTCAAGCCATTTTTCCAGAGGAATGATTTCACCTTCGGGTGTAGCAATGATTACCCTTAAGTGTGCACCGTGTTTGTTCACCGCCCCATCGAAGTACATCACCCATCTATTTGACTCTTCGTCGACCACAGCTAACTATTTGTCAGGAAATTCCAAGTTCTCAACATAATTTGAATCTATTGGCTGATTATCCAGAAATTCTGCTATGGCTCCTCCTTTGATTGTCCTCCTAGTCACATATTCTATGTCAAATTCTGACAGTAAAAGCAACCACCTCGACAACTTCCCAGCTAGTACTGGAGCTTGGTATATGTATTTCATAGGATCCACCTTGGCTACCGCCTGAATTGTTGGATATGCCCTAGTCCCAAGGCATTGGACCTTATATTTGTATTATACATTTATTGGATTTATGTATTATACTAATTTTGTGTTAATAATAAAGGCATGAATTCATGTATTATATATATCTTGTGCAATATCTTAAATGAAGTATCCAATGGATATATCCATATCCATGATGACAAGTGTCATGCACTTGGTAGTAAGACCATGGATACGGTAAACGTTATGAGCATAAATAGATCCATAGTCTGTTCCAGTCATCAGAATGAATGGGACTAGAGACTATCAGTAACTTGGTTGTATGGCGGTGTATTACTGGTCATTGGACATGGGATGTCAACCAAGTTAATAAGGACATGTAAAAAGGGCATGGTACTAGATAGATCCACTAAACAAGAAATCCACATGGTATAGTATCACAAGTGATTCCTGTGTAGTACTTGTATGGATCCTTTGACTTGACCATATGATGGTATCACATGCGAGGTCGCATACTTAGGGGTAGGCCTAAAGGGCCTGTACTAGGGTGCCAAGTATGGGTGCTTTCGGGTATGTCACTTAGCATGGCAATGCTATGGATATGCAGAAGGGATTTGTCACTCAGTAGTCCACTGAGAAGATATCACCGGCCTCTTGATAAATGTGACTGATAAGAGTGTGGCCACACCCAAACAAGTTGGAACTTGTTTGTGAACTTTAGTACATTCGGGATCAAGTAAATGTCCACACACAAAAGAGGGTGATCAATCCATACCTCTGTGTTAGACACCGATATCAATGACATGGGATATACAAGTTCAAACTAAGGGGTTATGATTATAGTTGGACTGCCATCTCCATATTAATTGAGGGCTGCAGTGGCTTGCTAGAGCCCAACTGAAGTCTTTTGGCCACGGGCCCACTGCCAACATAAAGATGGGCCCACGGGATCACACACATTGAGCGATTGAACACAGATGATAATGTTGGTTTTTGACCTTATCTTTTAGGCAATTTCATGGTTTGAACGGCAATTTTTAGAGTCCTTTGTGCGAATATTTGTTTGGTTTTTGAGTATTTTGTGGTTTTTATGTTTTGGATAGATTTTTCATAACTTTTAGTATTTTTCGTGTATTTTGGGGGTGTTTTTGTAATTTTGGATAATTTGTCATTTATATGGTCTGTGGTTTTGGTGCGGTTATATTTCTTTTTGTTTGTTTTGGAGAGGCATTATGACCCGGACCGAAAGTTGGAGCAACAGCGGCGAAGAAGAGTTTGAAGTGCTGAAAAGCAAGGTGGCACGGCATGCCACAATGAGGGCACGGCGTGCCATTTCAGCGTGCCAAGGGATGGGATCTAGCGGATCGGCACGAAATCGTGCCACCCCAAATCTACACAGCACGGCGTGCCACATTCACCAGCACGGCGTGCCACCCACAATTCTGCACAGCACGGCGTGCCACCTCCATAGCACTGCGTGCCGAACTCCGGAATTCTGCTGTTGCCCTACTTTCATCTTCTCTTTTTTGTGGTTTTAACCTAGCCGTATAAATAGGTTGTTTTCTAAGTTTTAAGGATCTTTTTCCAGACTTTTAGAGTGAAGGCAGAAACTTGTAGCTAGGTTTTGGCTTGAACTATTTGTTTTCTTTGAGTTTTGAACCATCAATTGGTAGAAGTCTTACATTGAACCTTCCCCTTTTGCGACGTTCTTGGTTCCAGCTTGAGTTCGTATATAGAGGTACACCCCAAGTATCTTCACACCGTCAGAATCCGGTTAATCGGACCAAAAGGCATAAGTTTTTCTTCTTCTCTTTTGTAATTTGATTAAGTTAGTTTTTGATTCTGCAACTGATTGTGTTTGGTTGTAAACACTAATTCGTTTCACCTTTCTTGACTAATACAATTGATTGCAAGTTAATTTCAATTTTTATTCCTTTTCTTTATGCAATTCCTTTAATGATAATCTAGTCTCATAAGATCTTAATTTATCAAGTTCATATTTGTGGCATTACCTAGATTGACACCTAGGAAACCATTAGTATTGACGACACTGTGGAACTTACGTGCCCCTATTTTTGGAGCTTTAGAATTAGACCGCCTCTAAACAAGGGAAATCGGCTAAGGACCTAAAAGATCTAGATACGCTAGGTTGAATTATCGAAAGAACATAATTAAGGGTTAATTGTTGAGTTAAATTCGTCTAGTGTAATTAATTGATAAAGCCATCTCCATTAGCATTCATAGGTCGGTAAATGGCCAATTGATAACCCAAATTCAAGTGCAAAGTAAGCTGGGATAGATCAACTAGGAGTAGTATAATTAGTTGTTAGTATAATCAAATCCAAAAACTAAGTTCCGCCTCGGACACGCAAGGAACCCGAGTAGTTTAGTGTTTGCAGAATATTTTTTCTCTGTGGGATTGATACCTAGACCAACCAGAACTATTACTTGTCAACGATAGGTACACTGCCTTAGTTGTGTGATTCTAGGTTTAGTTTCAATACTTCGCCTACGAGCCGTCAAGTTTTTGGTGCCGTTGCCGAGGAGATTTATTTTTCTGCATCATTGAGCCAAAAGTCTATTTGCTTATCTAGGCACTGTTCTTGTGCATATAGTTAAATAACTTTTCTTTTCTGTGGATATTTGTTGCAAATTAGTTTTCTTTATTTTCTCTGTGTGTGTGTTTTCTAGCTTATGCGAACTTGCTCTTAACACCCTGAGCTTTTACCTTATAACCCTGAAATTGAACATTTGTGTAGTAGGAGCCGTAGAGTACAACAAGAGCGAATTGTCCAAATGGATCATCAGCAACAGGAGGAAGAGGAGAGATAGCTCCAGGAAAGAGTTGAGCAAGAGCGACTCTGGCGAGAGCGGGAGGAGTTTGATAGAAGAAGGGGTGGTGATAGAGACAACATGGTCATGACTGACCTAATGGCTCCACATCGGCCCCGGAACAGATCCTGAGTGGTTATCCCAGCCATTATTGCTAATCACTTTGAGTTAAAGTCCAGCATGATCAATTTGATCCAAGGGAACGGACTATTCAGTGGCGGAATAAGTGACAACCCCAATGATCATTTAGACCTTTTTCTCATGCTAGCCGATACCGTCCGAATCGGTGGAGTGCCCCAAGATGCGGTGCTGCTGAAGTTGTTTCCCTTCTCATTATCCTGGAGAGCAATGGAATGGTACAAGTCCTTGAGGCCCGTGTCAGTGACTTCATGGGATCAATTGAAAGAATAGTTCTTAGCGTACTACTTCCCGCCATCAAAGATGGTTCAGTTAAGGAACGAGATCATGGGATTCTGGCAATTTGGGACTGAGACTCTCAATGAAGCATGGCAAAGGTTTCAACGGTTATTGCGGAACTGTCCCCACCATGACATACAGCGATTCACTAAGGTAAGCACTTTTTATCATGGTTTGACACCAGCTAACCGTGCCATTATTGATTCTTCTGCAGGTGGAGACATTTTTAAGAAGACTAGTACGCAAGCCGAGGAGTTGATTGCGGAGCTGGCTAGGAAGAGTACCTTATGGAGTCAGACAAGCCAATAAGGAATGAGGTTCGGGCTGTGGATTTGGGACGCCAAGATGCAGCCATGGACCATGTGAACAAGAAGCTGGACCTGTTGATGTCCCGCCTAAATTTAAATGGGCCACAATACCAGCCAGTGTTGTGTGTATCATGTGGAGCAGAGCATCCCGGACAAGAATGTGCATTTGGCAACCCATTCGCCCAACCGTCTGAAAATGTAAGTTTTGTGGGAGGAAACCAAAGGTACAATAATTCTAACTCTTACTCACAAAATTTCAATAATAATAATAATAATTACAGAAGAAGGTATCAACACCCGAACATGTCTTATGGTAATAACCAAAATGTGCTGAGACCTCCTTCCGGATTCCATTATGAGCACCGTGAGCAGGGGTTAGGTAAGCCCCATTTATTCCTAATGATCAATCCACACAGTAACCTCAACAGTCAAAGCAAGATGAGACGGTTTTGTCTTTATTAAAAGACATCTCGTCTCGGCTTGCTGATAATGAAGCATACTGTAGGGATTTGGGTAAGCAGGTGGCTCAAATGAGTAGGGAGAGGCAGGAAAGACCTCAAGGAGCACTTCCGAGTAGAACTGAACAAAACCCTAAGGGTAATCAACGGGAGACAGCTCAAGTTACAACCCTAGAAAGTGGTAGGCAAGTGGAGGACCGAGTGCAAAACGTTGATATTCCATCCCAACCTACTGAGGTAAGTGAAGAGTCGGGAGAGGTAAGCAACCCCGACTCAATTTCTGAACCCGAACCTAGTACAAATGAAAAAGGGAAAATTCCTGACCCAGTGAGAGCCTATGTGCCTAAACTTCCTTATCCTCAAAGGGAGAAGAAAGATAAACTGGAGCAGAAATATTCCAAATTCCTGGAAATTTTCCAGAAGTTAGAATTTAATATGCCATTAATTGAGGCTCTCCAAGAGATGCCCTCTTATGCTAAATTCTTTAAAGAACTTCTTGCAGGGAAAAGAAACCTAGGCGAGGACGAAGTGGTGGCTTTAACAAAGGAATGTTCAGCAATTATCACTAACAAACTCCCACCTAAGCTCAAAGATAGGGGCAGTTTTACTATTCCATGCCGAATAGGAAACTTGGAGATTGCTAATGCCCTATGTGACTTGTGTGGAAGTATAAATTTGATGCCTCTGTCGTTTTTCAGGAGACTCGGATTGGTAAACCCAAAGCCAACCAATATGACCCTCCAATTGGTGGATAGATCTCTCACGAGACCAAAGGGGGTGGTCGAGGATGTGTTAGTAAAGGTGGACAAGTTTATCTTCCCCGCGAACTTTGTGGTAATGGATATGGAGGAAGATAGCTCAGTGCCCCTTCTACTTGGAAGACCATTTCTCGCAACCGGTAGGACTTTGATAGATGTCCAGGAAGGTAAGATTATTCTTAGGTTGCACAACGAGGAGGTAAGTTTCAACGTCTATAACTCAATGAAATATCCATTAGATGTTGAAAATTGTAATTTTGTGGATTCCTTTTGTCCTATTGATGCTTGTGTGGTTAAGAATTTATGCAGTGAACTAGAATGCATCATAGGAGAAGGCCTAAGTGAAAGTGAGGCGAATGAAGTGTTAATTGGGGAATGCTCATGGGTGAAGGGACGGTTTGATAAGCTGGAGCGTGAAGTCAAGCCCGTACCTAAATCCTCATTGGAGGAACCTCCATCATTGGAGCTCAAAACCCTTCCCCCTAACCTTAAATATGTTTTTCTGCATCCTCCAAAGGACTTACCAGTTGTAATCTCTTCTTTGTTGACAGGAGAGGAGGAGGACAAGCTACTAGAGGTGCTGAGGAAGCTCAAAGGAGCATTCGGGTGGCCAATCCACGACATCAAGGGAATAAGTCCGACGTTTTGCACTCATAGAATTTTCCTGGAAGATGAGGTAAAACCGTGTGCACAGCCTCAGCGTCGATTGAACCCAAACATGAAGGAAGTGGTAAGAACCGAGGTGATAAAACTCCTCGATGCAGGTATCATCTTTCCTATTTCTGATAGTCAGTGGGTGAGTCCGGTTCAATGTGTGCCTAAAAAGGGAGGCACGACGGTAGTGAAAAATGATAAAGGGGAACTAATCCCTACTAGAGCTGTCATGGGTTGGCGTATGTGTATTGATTATAGGAAGTTGAATGACGCCACCCGGAAAGATCATTTTCCATTACCGTTTATTGATCAAATGTTAGAGAGGATGGCCGGGCACGAATATTTTTGTACGTTGGATGGGCTATCCGGGTATATGCAAATTCCAGTGGACTCTCTCGATCAAGAGAAAACCACGTTTACGTGTCCATACGGGACATTTGCATATAGGCGGATGCCTTTCGGGTTGTGTAATGCCCCGGCCACCTTTCAAAGATGCATGCTAGCCATTTTTGCTTATATGATTGAGGATTTTATGGAAGTCTTTATGGATGAATTTTCTGTTGTTGGTCATACTTTTGAGTCATGCTTGGGGAATTTGGACCAGGTGCTTCAGAGATGTAAAGACACCATTTTGGCACTTAGTTAGAAGAAGTGTCAATTCATGGTCCGAGATTGCATTGTCTTAGGGCATAAGGTGTCAGGAAAGGGGATCGAGGTCGATCCGGCCAAGATTGAGGTGATTGAGAAACTACCTCCCCCAAGTTCGGTTAAGTTAGTTAGGAGCTTCTTGGGATATGAGGGCTTTTATAGGCGTTTGGTGAAAAACTTTTCTAAAATTGCTAAGCCGTTGACTGAGCTACTCCTAAAGGATGCCCCGTTTAATTTCAATGATGAGTGTATGTATGCTTTTAATTTGCTTAAGTAGAAATTGATTAAGGCACCAGTCATGGTGAGTCCGAATTGGGAAATCCCCTTTGAACTTATATGCGATGCAAGTGACATAGCTGTTGGGGCATGTTTAGGTCAGAGGGTGAACAAAATTTTTCACCCAATTTACTATGATGGTAAGACATTAAACGGTGCTCAAATGAATTATATTGTGACTGAGAAAGAATTACTAGCTGTTGTGTTTGCTTTTGATAAGTTCAGGTCTTACTTGGTCTTATCAAAAGTCATTGTGTACACTGACCATGCTGCTCTTAAGTATTTGTTGGCTAAACAGGATGCAAAGCCCAGGTTGATTCGATGGATTCTACTCCTCCAGGAGTTTGATGTGAAGATTAAGGATAAGAAGGGAGTAGAGAACGTAGTGGCAAACCATTTGTCAAGACTACCAAGTGACGGATCCGTATCCTCTCCGGAAGCAGACATTCGTGATACATTCCCTGATGAATAGTTGTGTGGGGTAACCTCTATACCATGGTTTGCGAACATCGCAAACTTCAAAGTCGGTAACATTCTTCCACCTAACCTCTCACATGCACAGAGACGTAAATTCCTTCATGATGCTAAGGATTATTTTTGGGATGACCCTTATCTTTTTAGATTATGTGCTGATAATGTGATTAGGTGGTGTGTTGCTTGTGAGGAGGTTCCCTCCATTATTGACATGTGTCATGATAGAGAAGCGGGTGGCCATTTTGGACCCGATAGAACTGCAGGAAAAATTTTATCTAGTGGGTTTTATTGGCCAACCATGAAATAGGATGTCATTAGTTATATTCGAGCCTATGATGCATGTCAAAGGACGGGAAATATCTCCCAAAAGAATGAAATTCTCCAACAGGGTATCTTGGTGTGTGAACTTTTTGATGTTTAGGGCATAGATTTCATAGGACCTTTCCCAATATCCCACAACAACCAATACATTCTTGTGGCGGTTGAATATGTGTCTAAGTGGGTAGAAGCTGTCACTTTATTGACCAACGATGCAAGGGCCGTTGTCAAGTTTCTAAGGAAAAACATTCTTACTAGGTTTGGAATCCCAAGGGCTATCATCAGTGATGGGGGTTCCCATTTTTGTAATAGACAATTTGACAATCTTTTACGTAAGTATGGGGTTAAGCACAAGGTAGCAAATCCTTACCATCCTCAGACGAGTGGGCAAGTTAAGGTTTCGAATAGGGAACTAAAAATCTTAGAAAAAACGGTAAGTGCATCTAGGAAAGATTAGAGGCTAAGGTTAGACGATGCACTTGGGCATATAAGACTGCTTTTAAGACGCCTATAGGGATGTCCCCTTACCGCTTAGTCTTCGGTAAATCCTGTCATCTACCTGTAGAACTAGAGCACAAGGCATATTGGGCTTTAAAATTCCTTAACTTTGATATGTAAGCTGCAGGTGAGCTTCGATTAAGGCAACTCATGGAGTTAGATGAGCTTCGGTTGAGTTCGTATGAGAATGCCAAATCTACAAGGAGAGGACCAAGAAGTGGCACGACAGGCATGTAATAAAGAAAGGTTTCAATCAAGGGGAGTTGGTGCTCTTGTATAACTCTCGGTTGAAACTCTTTCCGGGCAAACTAAGAAGTCGGTGGACGGGGCCGTTTACCATGCATAAGGTCTATCCCTCCGGGATGGTGGAAATTGAAACCCTGGAGGGAATTCAACAAGTAAATGGGCATCGGTTGAAGCCCTACGTCAGCGGAGGAATGAAGGAGGAGAAGCAAGTCTTACTCGTGATGTGTAATGCGAAATCATGGACGTAGAAGTCGAGCTATTCTGACTTTAAACATAGCAATGAGGTACGTGTGCATCCCTTGTACATTAATTTTTGTGTTAATATGTTTTTGTGTGTATTTGTGTGTAGGAACAGGTAATTAAGCAAGTTAATCAAAACTCTTGATCAAAATGTGAAAAAAAGGAAAGGTTGGCAGAATTCAGGAGAGCACGCCGTGTCACCAGGGGCACGTCGTGCCAAGGCGAGATTGCGGTAGCACGTGGCATGCCAGTGTGGCACGCAATCGTGCCAGGCCGCTGTTTCGAAATCACGTGCAAGAGCACTTCAGCACGCCGTGCCAAAGTAAGGGTCATCATGGTGGCACGACGTGCTAATACAGCACGCCAACGTGCTGTTGTGCTGTTCCGGAAGAGGGTTGTGCATTAGCAAGCAGCACGCCGTGCCAAAATTTAGCACGCCGTGCCAATTACAGGGTCTTCAAGGTGGCACGATGTGCCAATACAGCACGCCAATGTGCTATCGCGCTGTTTCTAAAGTACATTGTTGTAGAGCGATCAGCACGCCGTGCCAAAAGTGGAGCACACCGTGCCACATATGCAATTTTCAAGACAGCACGACGTGCCAAGCCAGCACGCCAGCGTGCCCTCATGCTGTTTCCAGGTAAGTTTCAAAACTCTGCTCAGCACGCCGTGCTGTTTGTTTGGCATGGCATGCCAAGCGTTTAAATTTTGAAATTTTAGGTCAAATCCGCCCGCCTATATAAGGCACTCTCCTACTTCTCTCTTTGTAACTGCCCATCATTCTTCTTCTTCTTCTTCTTTCTTTCTTCTTCTCTCTCACTTTCTCACTTGCTCTCTCCTTCTCCACTTTCTCTCTCTAGAACCAACTCTCACCTTCTCCCTCTCTACCCTTATTCTTCCTTCCTTTCTCAATTTCTCCCTCTCACCTTCTCTTCCACTCTTATTTTGACCTAGGATTTTATTTTGCTTCATTCTCCTTGCAACCAGGTATGAATTCATGCTTTGCTCTTCCTTTCCTCTTTTTATTGTTTGTTCTTTTTCTCACTTTGATTTTGATTGATTGACTGCTTAATAGGGTGATTGTTTTGCATTCTTTTTCTTTTTAGTGGTTTGTGTTTATGATAGTAGGGTTTCTTTGGATTTGGGTTCTTTTGTTTTTGATTTTTGTTCTGTTTTTATGGTTGTGCAATTGTAGGATGAAGAAGAAGACTGTCGCTGATCGGAGACATGGTTCGTCACGACGGCCCATAGACCCATCACCAGAACCGGTGCCAAGCGACGAATTACCTACCAAACAGCAGATGACCCCTTTAACAAGCCTCTCTAGGAAGTATAAATGCCCCTTTCCTCTACTTTCGGATGATGAAGGTAAAAGATACAAAACCCTGTTTCCTTTAGAAAGCACCCCCTTTCGAACCTTCGATTGGGAATTTTTATTTGTGCAAGATAGGTCAGAGGCGGTACGTTCTAAATTGACTAGTCTAGGATGGTATGAGTTTGTGAAGTCTAATCCACCCGTCTTTAGGGAGTTGAACCTCGAATTCTACTCCACCTTAAGCTTCAAAACAAACCCTGATACGGGCCTTAGGAGCATGACATTCTGCCTATTTGGTACTGAACGCTCTTTAGATATTGAGGGCCTTAAGGCTTGCATAGGCATTGAGGGGAATGGTTACAAATGGCCGGAGAATATGGATGCCAAGAAATTTTGGCGTATCGTAGGACAAGGGGTATACCAACCTAGATTTGCTAAAACTTCCCAAATTCATGACCCTATCTTGCAATTAATCCACAAATTTGTGTGTTTTAATTTTTCGGGCAAAACTGAAAGCAACCGAGTTAATGCATTTGAACTTTTAATACTGTGGCATGTGCATAATGATATTAAGGAGCATATGGGCTTCTTCGTCATGGAAGCCCTATACAACCACCACAACAGATATAAGTCAGAACTAGGGTTAGGACATATTGTAACTTGTATTGCATGCTTCTTTCATAGTAATACTTGTTATAAGAACCTCGATAGCATCCTTCCCAAGAAGCTTTCAAGGGGAATTTTGTCTTGCTCCCATGTCATGGCAGCTGCAGGTGCTTCAAGTGCGGGAGGTTCGAGTAGGGGAAAGGCTCCTATGGATGTTGATGAGGAGGACGAGAGTGAGGAAGCTGAGGATAACGAGGAGGATGAGGAGAATGTTTCGATGGGCCTGGATTTTATGGGGCGGATCGAAGGACAGTTGGATGGTATAATTGAACAATTGGAGGGTTTAACTATCCATCAGCTTATGCTTGAGGAGCGGATGAACGCGCACCTTGATAGGCAAGCAGCTCAGCTCGCCAATGTCGAGGCATTCGCCTCTCGTTTTTATGCAGCCCAAGGGTGGCCGTATCCACCGCCGCCACCACCAGCCCCCGATATGTGAGGTAACCCTTTTCCTTTCCCGCTTTATTTTGCACCTTCTTCCATTGCACTTTTAGGAGTAAGTGCAATCTAAGTGTGGGGTGGGTAAAGGGATTTCTCTCTTTCTTTTGCTTCTTTTTACGTTGCACTTTTTGATTGTTTGTTTCATATGTTTGTTTGTGTTTTTGCATATTTGGATGTTTTGCGTTGGTTTTTGGTTAGATTTAGGCTTTAGTTTTTAATGCATGTGGAGTTGGTTTTTGTTTGTTTTTGGCTTGATAGTGTTTTTAGGTTGTTTATGTGTCAATTGCCGTTTGAATAACATTGCTTAATCTACCCTCAAAACTAAGTCTCTATGCTTGGATTCGTAGCAATTGGCTAGGGATACTAGGAGTTGATTGCAAGTCATTAGCTTGTTTGTGCGTGATTTGTGATTCTTGATGGTAACCATTGGTTAGATTTGTCATTAAGGTTGCATTAGGGAATTAACCTTCTACCTCTACTTTCATGATCGAGCTAGGATTACGCCTTGGAACATTGGTTGAGTCACACGACCTAGCATACAACCCCTAGTACACTTGTGAGAATTTGAGCCTTTGGAACCATTTCACATCGGTTCTATTTCTTTGTGAGGGTAAAAACAATCATGGCACACTAGATCGTAGAACCCGGTGTCGTTTTGCACTTGGCATCGAGAGCTTAATATGTGGAGACCCTTAGGATTAACCCCTTGACTTAAATGAGCCTAACCCTAACTACTAATTTATCCCTTAGATCACCCAAAGCCACTAAATTAACCTTTTTGACTTAAAAAATCTTCACCAAGCCAAATCTATCATCCTAACTTTTTACCACGCACTTTGATTTTCCTTTCTTACCCTCCTCTCCTAAATCAAGTAATTGGCTAAGTTGTTCATTTATTTTGGGGTCAATCACCGTTTGCATTTCAACTCTTTCACATCTAGTCCTATGGAAAAATTGTGTTTAAAAATAAAAAAAATAAAAAAATAAGAAAAAAAAAATCCAAATAGAGTCAATATGTATGTTCGGCTCCTTTTCGTAAAATTCGGAGTTTGTAGACGCATGTCTTGTTTGTCCGGTTTACATCTTTAAGCCGGTATTTGTGTTCCATGTTTCAGTTCATTTGTTGAATAAAGGATTAGGGCGATCATCTAGTTGCCTTGACCCATGTCTTGTCATTCTTTTTCCCTTTCCCCGTTAAGTTGTGTTTTAAGCATTGGGTGTGGATAAGGCCTTCTTATTGTCAAGTTAAAAAAGAAAGAAAAAAAATATCTAGCAAAGCAAACACTCTTAGGACTAGTTTTGAGTTGAAAGTTGCATGACCCATCTTTAGTACTTAGTGAATTTGTATATATTACTTGATTTGTAGGAGTTGTATACCTAAAATTTCCCTTTTATCAAACCTACCCCAAGCCGTAACATTACAAGCCCCAGGTTCTCTGATTTTGCTCTTTGACCAACGACTTCACCGGGATTGCCATTAGTTCGCTATGTGATGTGTGCCATTGTTTGTTTTTGTGTGCTCATCCGCCTTACCTTGAACTTGAGCGTTGGAGTGACATCTTGTGAGGTGCTTTGTGGTCGTATAAACTCTGTTTGTTCCTCGCCCTTTGACTAGCTAAATTTTGTTGGGTTCGGGTATTGAGTGGTTTTCAACCCACCTATTGTCATTTCGAAAGTGATGCTTTACTTTCTTGAGTTTATGAATTTCGTATGGTTAAACCCTTAGTTGGATTTGCAAGTAAAAGCGAGCAAGTTTACTCCTCTGTCTTTTGTTTATTTGCTTGAGGACAAGCAAGACTTTAAGTGTGGGGTGGTTGATAAGGTTGGTTTTTTACCTTATCTTTTAGGCAATTTCGTGGTTTGAACGGCAATTTTTAGAGTCCTCTGTGTGAATGTTTGTTTGGTTTTTGAGTATTTTGTGGTTTTCATGTTTTGGATAGATTTTTCATAACTTTTAGTATTTTTCGTGTTTCCTAGGGGTGTTTTTGTAATTTTGGATAATTTGTCATTTTTATGGTCCATGGTTTTGGTGCGGCTATGTTTCTTTTTGTTTGTTTTGGACAAGCATTATGACCCGGACCGAAAGTTGGGGCAACGGCGGCGAAGAAGAGTTTGAAGTGCTGAAAAGCAAGGTGGCACGGCGTGCCACAATGAGGGCACGCCATGCCATTTCAGCGTGCCAAGGGATGGGATCCAGCGGATCGGCACGAAATCATGCCATCCCAAATCTACATAGCACGGCGTGCCACATTCACCAGCACGGCGTGCCACCCATAATTCTGCACAGCACGCCGTGCCACCTCCACAGCACGGAGTGCCGAACTCCGGAATTCTGCTATTGTCCTACTTTCATCTTCTCTTTTTCGTGGTTTTAACCTAGCCGTATAAATAGGTTATTTTCTAAGTTTTAAGGATCTTTTTCCAGACTTTTAGAGTGAAGGCAGAAACTTGTAGCTAGGTTTTGGCTTGAACTATTTGTTTTCTTTGAGTTTTGAACCATCAATTGGTAGAAGTCTTACATTGAACCTTCCCCTTTTAGGACGTTCTTGGTTCCGGCTTGAGTTCGTCTATAGAGGTACACCCCAAGAATCTTCACACCGTCGGAATCCGGTTAATCGGACCAAAAGGGCATAAGTTTTTCTTCTTCTCTTTTGTAATTTGACTAAGTTAGTTTTTGATTCCGCAACTGATTGTGTTTGGTTGTAAACACTGAATTCGTTTCACCTTTCTTGACTAATACAATTGATTACAAGTTAATTTCAATTTTTATTCCTTTTCTTTATGCAATTCCTTTAATGATAATCTAGTCTCATAAGATCTTAATTTATCAAGTTCATATTTGTGGTATTACCTAGATTGACACCTAGGAAACCATTAGTATTGACGACACTGTGGAACTTACGAGCCCCTATTTTTTGAGCTTTAGAATTAGACCGCCTCTAAACAAGGGAAACCGGCTAAGGACCTAAAAGATCTAGATACGCTAGGTTGAATTATCGAAAGAACATAATTAAGGGTTAATTGTTGAGTTAAATTCGTCTATTATAATTAATTGATAAAGCCATCTCCATTAGCATTCATAGGTCGGTAAACCGCCAATTGATAACCCAAATTCAAGTGCAAAGTAAGCTGGGATAGATCAACTAGGAGTAGGATAATTAGTTGTTAGTATAATCAAATCCAAAAACTAAGTTCCGCCTAGGACACGCAAGGAACCCGGGTAGTTTATTGTTTGCAGAATATTTTTTCTCTGTGGGATTGATTCCTGGACCAACCAGAATTATTACTTGTCAACGATAGGTACACTGCCTTAGTTGTGCGATTCTAGGTTTAGTTTCAATACTTCGCCTAGGAGCCATCAACAGACTTAAGGAATCACCTGTATACTTGAAGTATGCACTCTGGAGAGAGAATATATGTTAATTATATTATAAAGATCAATTGGATTGATCATAATAATAAAATTGATATTTGATTGGCCTTCTCATAATTAATTGGATTAATTATGAGATTATTTCCTGGGTGGAAATATTCATATATATAGGTTTATATATGAATTTATTTTGTGAAGATATAATTTTAATTTCATGGATTAAATTAATTAGTCAAACCAATTTTAATTAAATGTAAATAATATGTTACATGGTTTAATATATTATATACATGTCTAAATTAAATTTGGGCTTGAAATTAATTTAAACTAGACCAATTAAAATAGACTTGGGCCTAAAAATGAAAGAAGAAAAATCCCACATAACAGGAGCCAATTGGGCCGAAGTTCTCCTTGAGAATTTCGGCCACCTATGGTTAAATTAACCCTAGGTATTTCGGCCACTAGGTGAGCAAGCCACACTAGCCGAAATCTTCCCCTCTTCCTCTCCATAGTTTGTGTTTTTCCGACATTAGCATGGGTGGTGTTCGTAAGGCGTTCGTGTACGTGAACGAGAAGGGATTCTACTTTGATTCCTGCAGTCTGCTTCCATCTCTTGTAGAGATAATCCTGGTAAGAGATTTATTTTATTGATTAAATTTTTTTCTCACAATTTCTATCTCAATTGCTCCTGGGCACGGATTTGAGGAAATCACCGCGTTCTTCCGCTTTAATCGGGTGATTTCCGATGACAAATCCCTACAGTGGTATCAGAGCGGGCTTTTGATCCGTGGAAATTGTTAAAATTGGATGAATCCCTTGGTTTTAAAATTAGAGATTTTTTATTGGGGTTCTTGGATTGGGGTTTATGATTTTTCCCCCTTTGATTTTGAACAATAGAAATTGAATTTGCATATAGGTTTATGTTTATCTAATTTAATTGTATGTTTGAGATTCTTGGTGAATTTCTTGTTATGGATGCTATGTTTTTAATTTTCTACTTTTTAAAAAAAAATTAGGCTGTTCCCGGCGTGCAAGGCTGTTGGCGATGGAATCGGCGTAGGCGGCCGTCGCACGCGGTGGGAACAGCGGGAACAGCTAGGGCAACTAGGGTGCCCTAGCCGCAGCGGGCCGGGCCCAGTATTTTTGGATTTGGTGGGTTCAGGCCCGAGGCCCAGTTTTGAATTTTTAATTGGTTTTAAAATTTGTGTGTTTAAATTTTTGCAATTTAAATGCGTATGGTTTCTTGAATGAAATTTAATTTTATTCATGTGATATTAATTTTGGAAATTAATATGGTCAATTGAAATTGGTTCGGGTAATTTTGGCACAATTACTTGGACAGCTGAAATGGACCCATGGTTTCCCAATTCCAGTGGGAGCAGTTGGACTGCCTGGGCTTGTGGCCCAAAGCCCGTTAAGGGTTAGAACCATGGTGGGCGAAAATTGGCGATTTCAAAATAATGGCTTGGACATAATTGAAATGGGCTTAAATCATGCATTATAACATGCTTATAAATTATGTGTATTGGACGCATATGGGTGATTAAATATTTGATGATTGGATGCTATTGGGCTTTTATTCAAGATGGGTTGTATTTTCTTTTTGGGTAAATACAGCTTGTGTGTCGTTTTCTTTTTTTAATGTAATTTTATTTTATTTACTTATTATAAAATTTGTAAAAGAAGAAGCCCATGGAGTGGTGAGCCCAAGTGGAGGTGCAAGCCCAGAAGGAAGGAGATGGAGGCCCACCTGATATTGGATTCTAGTATAGGTTTACTAGTAAAATATTAGGATGCAATATAAGCCCATAGCAGTCCATTTTACCTATTTATTGAATTATGCTTTATATTTATTTGCATGTGTGAATGTATGATCCAACAGCATATTTCACCCGCCTTATGTATGTAAGCCGTTATTAAATGAATCTAATAACCAAATGGAAATTACTAAGTCGCTTAAAAGTGCTTCCCCCATTCAAAACCAGCTCGAAGTGGGGATAGGCCAGTTGTAGACCTTGCCCTTGCAGGATGCACTGGAGTATCGTCATTTTGTATTGGGTTAGGGTATGGGATACTCTAACACTTGAATGGAGGTTTTGACTTCGCATGGTAGTAGGATTCTCCTGGCCCTAAGCACGGATGGGTAAGTGCCAACAAGCCCATCAAATCGAGAGCCCCTAGGTTGGGATTAGAAAGCATTCCTACCTAAATAATTAGGGTATAGTTGTACCAAGCTCTCGTATGGCTATAACTCAATGAAATACGGATCTCAGCCCATGAGCCCAATAACTGGGTTTAATTATTAAGTTGATTCATTATTAATTATATATAGGAATAACAATGTAAAGTCCTTTATTAACACTCTCAAATGTTTTCTGTGTAGAAATTCTAAAATGGCAAATAACAACTCATTATCACTACGAACTATCCCGGAGAGGGACAAGCTTTCTGGTCCCAACTTTTTGGACTGGTCTAGGAACTTAAGGATAGTTCTAAGACAAGAGTCCAAAAAGTATGTACTAGAAAGGCCTGTGCCGGCTGCACCTCAAGGACGTAATCCACCGGCTGCCCAGCTGGAGGAATACGAGGTGCATGTCAAGGATAATAGGGATGTGACATGCCTTATGTTGGCATGCATGGTCCTCGATCTACAAAAACAGTTTATGGACCATCAAGCCTATGCTATGATAACAACTCTTAACGAGATGTTTCAGGAGCAAGCTCGTCAGGAAAGGTACCTGACCAATAAGGCATTCAACTCCTGTAAGATGGGGGCTGGGACATCTGTGAGCGCACATGTGCTCAAGATGAAGGGCTATTTGGACACATTGGCCCGTCTCGGATCGTCCATCTCTCAGGAGTTGGCGGTGGACACAATCCTTGCATTCTTGTCGGATTCTTATGATCAATTCATCCTGAACTATAACATGCAAGGGATGAACCGTACTGTTAGTGAGCTGCATAGGATGCTCAAGCGTACAGAACAGTCGATCAAAAAGACTCACCGGTGCTGCTGGTCAACGAGGGGAACCCTCCTCTTGCCATGGGCAAGGCCAAGGCTACAAAGGCCAAGGCCTAGCCCAAGGTCCAGCAAAAGGCAGGTCCTGAGGATTTTTGTTTTGGGTGCAGACAGGCAGGCCACTGGAAGAGATCATGTCCCAAGCTGATGGGAGAGCAAAGGAGGGGCCAGGGTGCATCCTCGTCAGGTATTTATGTTATAGACGTTAACCTTACTATTTCAACATCCTGGGTATTGGATACTGGATATGGTTCTCACATTTGTTGCAATATGCAGGAACTTAAGAACAGAAGGTCAATGGGATCAGGGGAGGTGGACTTGCGGGTCAGAAATGGAGCAAGGGTTGCTACCATAGAGATCAGTGAATATCACCTCATGATGCCTAGTGAATTGGTTTTAATTTTGGAACAGTGTTATTTTGTACCTGTTATGTGTAGGAATATTATTTCAGTTTCCATGTTGGATATTTCTGGATTTTATTTTACTATTTCAAATGGTAGAATTTCTATATCTAGAGAGGGATTATTTTATAGAGATGCTCTATTAAATAATGGCCTATATATCCTGGACTTAAATGAAACCAATCATGTCTATAGCATAAACACTAAAAGGGTTAAGCCTAACAAACTTAATCCTTTCTACCTATGGCATTGTCGTTTAAGCCACATAAATGAGAAGCGCATAGCTAGGCTTCATAAAGCTGAAGTCTTAAGGTCATTTGACTTAGAGTCAATTGATATATGCGAGTCATGTTTATGAGGCAAGATGACTAAAGAACCTTTGAGCAAGAAGGCTGAAAGGGCCACTGGCTTATTGGACCTAATACATTCAAATGTATGTGGGCCCATGAGCGCAGTGACCAGAGGTGGACATCTATACTTCGTCATGTTCACGGATGATTTCAATAGATATGGCTATGTCTATCTGATGAAACACAAGTCTGAGACCCTTGATAGGTTCAAAGAATTTAGGAACGAGGTACATAACCAGCTAGGCAAAAATATCAAAACCATTTGGTCAGACAGAGGAGGTGAGTATATGAGCCTAGAGTTTGACTCATATTTGAGAGAGCATGGAATAGTTCCACAGCTCACTTCTCCAGGTACACCACAATGGAATGGGGTGTCTGAACGGAGGAATAGGACCCTATTAGACATGGTCCGCTCAATGATGAGTCAAGCCTCTCTCCCAATTAGTTTATGGGGACACGCCCTCGAGACAGCTGCTCTTATTTTAAATAATACTCCGACTAAGGCAGTGGAAAAGACCTCATATCAGATATGGATGGGAAGGGAGCCCAATGTGTCTTTCCTGAGGATTTGGGGATGCGAAGCACATGTCAAGAGATTGACTAGTGGATAGCTGGAGCCAAAACCGATAAATGCCTGTTTGTGGGTATTACTTCTACAACCCCGCCGAGAACAACATGTTCGTGGCAAGGAAGGGGGTCTTTCTAGAAAAGGAGTTCCTTTCCAAGAAAGATAATGGGAGCAATGTTGAACCCAGGGAAGTTCAAAGTCCACAAGCTCTTGAAGAGGATAACTCGGAGGCCTAGGTGGAGCTTCCACAAGAGGAAGCATCGACCCAGGCCACACAAGGACCTAGAAGGTATGGTAGGGATCGTCGGGAACCGGAGAGGTATGGTTTCCTTATCACCGGTGATCAAACTCTTCTCATCTAAAATGAGAAAGAACCCAAAACCTACCAGGAGGCTATGGCAAGCCATAGTTTGCAAATTGGCGAAAAGCCATGGAGGCAGAGATGCAATCTATGTACGATAACCAGGTTTGGAACTTGGTTAATCCACCTCCGAATGCTAAGGTAATTTGTTGCAAGTGGTGCTACAAGCTAAAAGCTGATAACACCTTCAAGGGGCGTCTGGTTATGAAAGGTTTCAGACAAGTCCATGTAATAGACTATGATGAAACTTTGTCACCAGTAGCCATGCTTAAATCCATCAGGATCTTGCTGGCCATAGCCACAGGGTACAACTATGAGGTCTGGCATATGGTGTCAAAACCGCTTTCCTTAATGGAAAGCTACTCGAGGATGTGTGCATGAAACAACCTGAGGGTTTTGTCGATCCAGAGTATCTGAGAAGGGTATGCAAACTTCAACGGTCCATTTATGGACTAAAGCAAGCATCCCAAAGTTGGAATCTTAGATTCAATGAAGCTATAAAGGAATATGGCTTCATACAGAATCAAGATGAGCCTTCTGTGTATAAGATGACTAGTGGGAGCATTGTCACATTCTTGGTACTTTACGTAGACGACATCCTACTCTTTGGAAGCACATACCTACACTGCAAAGGGTAAAGCAGTGGCTGTGTAAGTGCTTCGCAATGAAGGACTTACGCGAAGCTGAGATGATCCTATGGATCAGGATCTATAGGGATAGATCAAGTTAGCTTCTAAGCCTAAGTTAGGCCTTATACATAGACAAAATTTTTTTGAAAAGGTTCAGCATGGACCGAGCTAAGTAAGGTTTCTTGCCAATGGGTAATGGGTTGAAACTTAGTAAGAAGAACTGTCCTAAAACAAGGGAGGACAGGGAGAACATGAAATTGGTTCCATATGCTTCGGCTATAGGATCAATCATGTACTCCATGCTATGTACGAGACCTGATGTCACATTTGCACTAAGTATGACGAGATGGTACCAGGGGGAACCCAGGAAGGATCACTGGAAGGCTGTCAAGGAAATCCTCAAGTACCTTAAACGGACTAAGGATAGCTTCTTGGTGTATGGAGGTCAGGAAGTTCTATAAGTTACTAGATACACTGATGGAAGCTCCCAAACCGACCAGGATGAGTACTAGTCACAGTCTAGGTATGTGTTTTTGCTAAATGGTGGTGCTGTAAGCTGGAGGAGCTCAAAGTAGCCAACCATTACGGACTCTACAACAGAAGCTGAGTACATCGCGGCGTGTGATGTAACTAAGGAAGCTGTATGGATAAGGAAGTTTATCACTAAGTTGGGAGTAGTACCAACTATCCAAGACCCAGTTGATATCTTCTGTGACAACAATGGGGCTGTTGCATAATCTAAGGAGCCCCGGTCAGACAAGAACACAAAGCACTTACACAGAAAGTTTCACCTCATATGAGAGATCGCGGAGAGAAGTGACATTGCATTACATAGAGTGGACACCGAGGATAATGTCGCAGATCCTTTGACCAAGGCACTAGCTCAGCCCAAGCACGAGGGTCATACTACATCAAAAATAAAAATAAAAAGCTGCAAAACAGAGGGTTAGCACAATTTACGGCACACCACAAATAGGACTCAAGTAGGACAGAATTGGGAAATTAGAATTCGGGGGCATGCATTTAGGGGGATAACTGGGTCGGCTCGGCTAGCCAGCCCGGTTAGACTTGGAAAACATTTTGAAACATCCCTGTATTGTGGTTTTGTGAGAAAATCATTTTGAAAACATTTTTATTTTCCGGTTTACATTAGTTTAGCATGTGAGGTGGGTCGGTTTTCAGGAGAATTGGGCCTCCGTCGTTGAATTGTTCTAAATGCAATAAGACTAAAAATTAAATCTAGGGTCGTGAATGCACACAATAAAATTCATTTTTGATGATTTTTTTATTTTTTGAATTTTTAAGGATTTTTAGAAATTTTTAGGGATTACTTTGGAAATTCTGCTCTTGGACGAGCACTACAGTCGTTCGACTAAAAATCAATCCAACTTCAGAATTTCGCCAAATCATTCAAAATAAAGCTCAGAAGTTAATGGAAATCAAGAACACTCGTACGACTGTATTTACAGTCATACGACTGTTCATCAATTCAAGAACAGTCGTACGGCTTTTCTTGATTTCCAGCTATAGAAAAAACAGAAAATAAATAAAAATGCACAAAAACGTACCAATTCACCCAAAAAAGCATGAAAAATAGAGGCAATGAAGAGTGTTCACCTTTTTGGCACTTATCCACCGTAGGATTGACCCCTAGCGCTGCACCAATCCACTCAAATTTGTACTTTTTCCCTTTGAGTCAAGGTTGTCCAAAATTTCCAAATGTTAGGGATTCTGATGATTTTTTAGTCCGAGATTGATTGAATTTAGAGTGTTAAGTTGTTAACCTATTGATGTCTAACAGATTTTAAACTTAAACACTCAAGAATTCAGAAGAAAAAGAAGAGAAAAAGAATGCTCTTTGTTTGGTATTTTTCCTATTCTTTCCTTTTACTCCCAATTCTCTCTCTAAATTCTCTCTCTCTAAAAACCAGAAATCAAGTGTCCAATCTCCTTCTTCTCTCCTCTTTTCCTTTCTTATTTCCTGGCCTTTCTTTACCAAAAATCGGGCATTGATTGCCCATCATTTCCCCTCTCTTTTCTTATGTCATGGGTATGGTGTTCTGCACCTGCTCTAATCGTACAGTCGTACGACTGTAAGTTTTTTAATTGCAGTCACACGACTGTAAGTTACAGTCTTGTGACACCAGTAATTTTTTTTGTCTGAACATTCCAGCGCTTACAACTACCCTCATTTGATCAAATTCGTCACCCAAATTCAGGTCTAAAATACCTGGGATGATGAATTTGAGAGCACGAATCAAAGCGCCGCAAACACAAGAAAGAACCTTCTTTTGAGATAAGTCGATACCAGGTCTAGGTCACCTGAAGCGAAGTTGGGGAATAAATAAGCCGATAACGGGTCTAGGTTACCCGAGACAAATTTGATGGATTGTGAATTGGCCGATACCGGGTTTAGGTCACCCGAGGCAAAGGAAGGTGGATTGCAGATTGGCCGATACCGGATTTAGGTTACCCGAGGCAAAGGAAAATGAAAGGTGGATTGGCCGATACCGGGTCTAGGTTATCCGAGGCAAAGGAATGGTGCAATGCGGATTGGCTAATACCGGGTCTAGGTTACCCGAGGCGATGTGTGTTGGGGACTTGAAGATGGAGCCGATCTGGGCCGATACTGAGTTTACATTACCCGAGGTGGATCTACTGAGGAACTGGAATGGAGCCGATCTAGGCCGATACCGGGTTTACATTACCCGAGGCGGATCTGCTGAAGAACTTGAGATGATGGAGCCGATCTGGGTCGATGCTGGGTTTACATTGGATCTGTTGAGGAACTGGAAAGGAGCCTATCTAGGCCAATACTAGGTTTACATTACCAAGGAGGATCTACTAAAGAACTTGAGATGATGGAGCCGATCTGGGCTGATGCCAGGTTTACATTACCCAAGGCGGATCTGCTGAAGAACTTGACATGATAGAGCCGATCTGGGCTGATACCGGGTTTATATTACCCGAGGAGGATCTACTGGAGATATGATGCTGGGGATGGTGAATTCCTGCATTTGAAATGGCAAGTCTTTATTCCTTGATCGAGAGATTTTGAACAAAAAATTTTTCCCCTTCGATAAAGAATGAAGACTGGTTGGGGATGAATGGTTCATGTATGCTATGTATTCATGTATAATGATGTATATGCACATGTATGCATTTCCCACTATTTGATATCTTCTCTTTTTGCTGGGGTGAGGTATGTTATGCCCCTGGCTGAATTTGTTTTCTTTGTATGATGGTTGTCGAAGTAGTTAGACGATCGTTGGGGATGCATGGCACTACTGGGGAAATGATTGTAATACTCTTTATGGGGATTCTGCCGGGGAATAGTATGGAGAATCCTGCTGGAGAATAATGTAAAGACTCCTGCAGGGAATTGCTGGGAAAATTCTAACTTCTTACCCCTAGGGAGTTTATGAACCTGTAGGTGCTTTAAATTTTGCCTAGGTTGCCCGATGTGGGTTTTCAGCCAGGCGAGCTGCTATAACTTTTACCTGAGGCGCCTTTTTGGTTTGCACCTCAGAGAGCTTTTTTTTTTAAGGAAGAATCGATTATAATGGCACCGTGACCACTTGTCCCACAATATTTCTAGTGCTGAAGTGCTACTTGGAGCAACAGTGCGTACCCATTTCTTGTTAGAAGCCATTGACGGTAGGAGAGATGATTTTGCATAAGGTTGATCTTCTCGATAGTTAAGTTCTTGGATAAACCCTGTTGCTCTTTTAGGATGATGAATTGGATTTTCGAGGATGATAAAAGATTTCAAATTGCATGTATTTAGTGCATTTTCATTTAAATAATGCGATGAATTTAACTAGTTGAATGCAAAGCGCTTTCTTTAAATGGATGTTTAGGCAAAATAACTTTGTTTATGCATTTGTCATAACCATGCAAATATATTTAAACAAAAATTTCACTTTATTGATGAAATCAAAATGAGTACATTTGAAATGATTGGATCCTAAATGGTATATTTTCCCATAATTAGATTTTTTGACTGATCATTTTCTCTCGTGTCTTAATTTTTGCCTAGCAGACATCCCCCCCTCTTTTTTTTTACACATGATAAGGCTTCAGCTGGTCTTGATTGATAGGGTTTGTGAACTCATTTTCGTCCATATCTATGATGCTGACACCACCTTTCAATAACACCTTGTTCACCACATAGGGCCCTTCCTAGTTGGGCCTGAACTTGCCTCTGACATCAACATTTGAGGGCCTTAACTGTTTTAGAACTAAGTCCCCTGCTTTTAACCACCATTTGGAGTATTTCACATTTTGGTTATAAGCTCTGGCCATTCTGCACTGGTACATCTGTAGGTGATCCAGTGCTTTCAGTCGCCTTTCATCTAGCACCACCAACTGCTCGTACCTGGCTTGAACCCATTCAGTCTCTGGTAACTGGGCTTCCAAGGAAATTCTGAGTGACTTGGGCTCTAATTCCACTAGCAACATTGCTTCCATACCATAGACCAAGGCATAGGGAGTTTCTCCTGTTGGCGTTCGGACGCTGTTTCTTTAACCCTAAAGAGCATATGGCAATTTGTCAGCCCAATCTCTGTAGGTGGTTACCATCTTTGACAAAATCTTTTTTATCGCCTTATTAGCTGCTTCAACCGCACCATTAGCATGCAGTCTGTATGGAAAAGATTTATGATGCTCAATGACATGTTCTACAAGTAGCTCAGTTGTTGCCCCTTGAAACTGCACCCCGTTGTCAGTCACTATGTGATGGGGAATCCCATATCGAGTAAATATTTTCTTCTAGATAAACTTGACCATTTGATTGGCTGTTACATTAGTGAAGGATTCTGCCTCAACCCATTTTGAGAAGTAATCAACTGCCACGATTATGAATCTGTGTCCATTAGATGCAGCTGGATGAATTTTACCAATCATGTCTGTCCCCCATGCTGAGAACAGCCAAGGAGACGCCAAATTCTGTAGTTCAAATGGTGGAAGATGACCGATGTCTGCATATATCTGACATTCATGACATCTCTTCACTTTCCTTATGCAATCTGCCTACATGGTCATCCAGAAGTACCCTTGTCTCATTATCTTCCTGGCCATAGCAAGTCCATTCATATGTGGCCCACAGGAACCTGTATGTACCTACTGCATCACTTCTTCTGCTTCCTGCTCTGTCAGACACCTCAGAAGAACACCATTTACTATTCTCTTGTATAGCTTATCTTTAAAGATTCTGAACTGACTGGCTAGTTTTGTTAATGACACCTTATCAGCAACACTAGCTCCCTTTGGGTATTTTCCTTCCTTTGCATACTAGTAGATGTCGAAGAACCATGGCTTTTTGTCAGTTGTCAACTCCATTATTTCATGCACTTCAAAGCAAGGATGCCTAGAAGTGGCTATAACCAGTGGCTGGACCTGAGTTTCTTTTGGATTTTCCCATATAGAGGATAGAGTTGCTAGTGCATCAACCATCTTGTTCTCATCCCTGGGGACATGTCTGAATTCACATTGGCCAAATAACTCTTTTCTGAACTGTAGCAGCTCTAAATAAGGCCATAAGGCTTCTTCTTTCAGCTCCCATTCACCATGTGCTTGCCTGATCACTAGAAGTGAATCTCCAACGACCAAGATGTCATTTGCCCTTAGTGTCAGCAGAGCTTCCATCCCAAACAGGCACGCCTCATACTCTGCCCCATTATTGGTTATGGGAAAAATCAGTCTCTTCGACGAAGGAATGATTTCACCGTCCAGTGTTGCTATTAGTACCCCGATTCAACACCCTTTCTGTTCACTGCACCATTGAAGCACATACCCATCTTTTTACTTCAACCATGGCCAACTATTCATCTAAGAACTCCAAATTCTCAGTGTAATCTGATTCCAGAGGTTGAATTGCTAGAAATTTCGCTACGGCTCGCCCTTTGATGGTCTTCTTGGTGATGTACTCAATGTCAAATTCAGATAAGAGTAACAGCCACCTAGATAACTTTCTGACTAGCACTGGTGCTTCATACAGATACTTCATTGGATCCACCTTAGCCACGGCTTGTATCTTGAGGATTGGAAGTAATGTTGCAGCTTCTTGGTTAACCAGATCATTGCCACACATGTCTTCTCCACCAGTGTGTATTTGGTTTCGTACTTTTAGGAGTTTCTTACTGAGCTAGTAGATAGGGTATTCCTTTCAGCCATCTTACTCTTGTGCCAACATTGCCCCTATTGAAGATTCTTCGATCGCCAGGTACAAAATCAGAGGCTTCCTTGGAATTGGTGGACTCAGGACTGGTGGCTTTACCAGATAAGCTTTGATCTTCTCGAATGCTAGCTGACATCTATCATCCCACACAATAGGTTGATCTTTCTTTAACAACTTGAAAATTGCCTCACAAGTAGAGTTCAATCGTGCTATGAAACAACTAATGTACTGCAAGGAGCCTAAAAATGACCTGACCTCTTTTTCTGTTTTTGGAGCTGGCATATCTCGAATGGCCTTGATCTTGTCTGGGTCCATTTCTATTCCCTTATGGCTGATTACATGGCTAAACAGTTTCCCTGATGTGACCTCGAATAAGCACTTCTTAGGGTTAAGTCATAAGTTGTACTCTCCAATGCGTGTAAGAAATCCATCCAAGATAACAGGATGTTCCTCCCAGGTTGTTGATTTAACAAGCATATCATCGACATACACTTTGACTTCTTTATGGATCATATCATGCAACAGAGTTGTGACAACCCTTCAATAAGTGGCTCCAGCATTCTTCAGTCCGAAGGGCATTACTCTGTAGCAGAAAGTACCCCATTTTGTGATGAACGATGTCTTCATTTTGTCGATCACATCCATCAGGATCTGGTTGTACCCTGAAAAGCCATCCACGAAGGAATACATTGCTGCTTTCGCTGCACTATCAACCAGGACATCAATGTGAGGCAGTGGGAAATTATCCTTTAGGCATGCCTCATTCAAATCCTGGTAGTCAACACATACTCGGACCCTTCCATCCTTCTTGGGTACTGGAACAATATTAGCTAGCCATTCTGTGTATTCTACCACTTCAAGAAACTTGGCGTCTATCTGCTTGGCTTCAGTCTTCTCAGCTTCTGCTTTACTGGCCTGACCCTAGGGTCCGTCGGGATCTTGTACACTACTATCTCTATGTCTACACCCAACATGTCTTCATATGACCAAGCGAAAGCTTTAACATGTTTTTGAAGTATTCTTATTAATTCTTTCTCTTCCTCGGATATTAGCTCACGTGAAATGAATACCATTTTGGGATTTTCATCTGTACTTATGTTGATTTCATTCAATGCAGTGTCATGTATGTTAAATATGCTTGATGGTGATTTAAATGCATGCACAGAATTATAAGGATAAACATCACACAAGTAAGCAAACTGAGATTTCATTGCATTAAACTTGTCATACAGTACATCATTCATATTGAAAATGGAAGAAACAGATACAACAAAATCATTTACATCCTCCACAGGCGGAGGGCCTTGTTCTTCTTCAACTTCCATCTTTATCTTCAAAGCATTATCCGAGACTGCAGCTTCTTCGGTTTCTTTCTCAGTCACCTGCGCCTTAGCTTTTTCCATGATTTTAGCAATCTCAGCAACCACAGAGTCCTGGTTCACCTTGACTATTAGCTCTTCATCAAACCCTTCCTTGGTCTTCCCAAATGCCTTGCTTAAGGCATCAGTTAATGTGCTTGAAATTACCTTTGCAGCTTCATCATAGGCTTTCTTTTCATCTTTCTCCTCGGCCACCTCTACTGCTTCCGCTATCTCTTTAGACTGCTCGCCTTGCAGAACATCAGATTCAACAGCTGCCTTTTCTATCACCATTAGGGCCACTAGTTCCTCCTTGCTTTTCTAAAAATCAACAACAACAGCAAAAATTTCAAAGCCGGGATATTCAACATTTCCAACCCTTATTGGTTCAGCCTGGCCCTTGTATAGCCCTTCTCCCGCTTTTAGGAATGGCTTCATCATAACCTTACCATTCTTGCCCCTTTTCAGGTTCTTCTGCTCAGATGTCTCCTTTGTATAGCCAAGGCCGAACTATTTTGGCTTCCCCGAGTCAATCTTAAACTTTTGTACCCCTTGCAAGTTGATCCCAAATCCCATGCCCGAGACAAAATTCTACTGGTACAAATATCAGGATAGCCACTCTAGCATATAATTTTCATAAAGGACCATGGGAGCGTCCGTGGTTTCTTCTTTCTTGATCATAGTGACTTGGAACCCCCCAATAGGGACCATCCTTCATTCACTGCAGCAATCATCAATTGGGCATCTGCCTTAACAGTCACTACCTCACCTTTTATCAAGAACTTGAATTTCTGATGCAATGTGGAAGGGACACCTCCAAGAGGGTGGAACCATGGCCTTTATAGCAGTAGAGAGAAGGTGATCAGAATGTCCATCACTGTAAAAACAACCATGGATTTGATGGGCCCAACCTCTACTTTAGTTTCAATGGTCCCTATCATGGTTCTCTTGGAGTCGTCGTATTCTCGGATTACTATTGAGGTCTTCTTCAGTGCATCTTCATTTAGACCTAGAAATGGCAGCATTTTCAGTGGAAATATATTCAGTGCCGAGCCGTCGTCCACCATAACACATGGCATCACCTTATCCATCACATAGGCTCTAATGTAAAGAGCCTTGTTGTGAGCCTTTCCTTCATCAGGCAGATCTTTCTCCGAGAAAATGATATTAGGGGCCTCAGAATGGACTTTATCCAACAGACAGCACATAGCCTCTGGTGAAGCTATGGGGGAGACTTCAATCTCTGACAGTTTCTTCACTAAGGCAGCCCTATGCTCCTTAGAAGTCAGAAGCAAATGCCACAGGCTGGCTTGTACAGGAGTCTTTTTTAATTGGGAAATGACTAGGTCCTCTTTTTCAACTCCCTCCGGTGCCGATGTACTACCTGACCTAGTCATCGGGGCTTTGTCCTTTACTTGGTCCGTTGGTTGGTATACCTTACCACTTTGGGTCACATGTTGTACCTCCTGAACCGTCAGCTTCTCAATGGTTGGGAGCTTAACTTCCTCCTCTCCACCAAAATCTTCATACTTGTCTTCAGAATCAAGATCATTCAAGCTTATTGGCTTGATCTCCTTCCACTCCTCCTTCTTCTCACATTCTGGTTCTACTTCGGCTTCCCCTACTGCCACAGTCTAAATTGCAGGGTTTTCTTGAAGAACTTGGGCAAAGATAAAATTAGCCGGCAGTCCTGAATGTACCATGTTGACCCGCTTTTCAAATGTTGGTAGCGGGTTGGTCTTTGTGCTGGGCTTGGCTGGCTCTTTCATCTATCAACTTCTGAATGGCATCTCTCAGCTTGTAATAATTGTTAGTTCGATGACCAGCAACAACATGATACGTGCAGAAATTGTCTTTATCTGCTTCAGAAGCCTTTTCAAATGGCCTCAGCGATTGTAGCAACCCAGTATTTCTACATTTAGTAAATATCTTCACTTATGGGAGAGTCCAAGGTGATATGCCCTGATTTCCCGGATTCCTGCTTTGATTGCCTTGTTGCTGGGTCAGTGTAGCAACTTCCACTTGCTTCACTTCTAAGGTCTGCCCCTTTTTGCCAGCGGGACTTAAGCCAGAACCACTGCCAGACCCAGCTACAGTAGTTGATCTATATCCAAAACTATACCCCGAGCTTCTACCACCCTTATGACTGGCTGCCTTCTCTTCTTCATCCCGCTTCATTTTCATTGCCATACTATAGACTTCACTGACCTCGTTAAAGGGATGAAATTTCATATTATTTTTGAAGATGTCCTTGCTGCCATCTATCAAATTTTGTATAAGCTCATCTTCATCTGGTAGGTTCTTCAAAAGGATCATTTTATTCATTCACCGCTGGTAGTACTCGTCTAAAGGCTCATGGGGTTTCTGCTTGATCCGCTCCAAGTTGTACAACTTCACATGGGTTAATGTTTATAGACGGTATTTCATAATTCTAAAGTCAGTTTTATTAAAATAATTCATAAGCGTGCATACCCAGAAAATAAGAATAAAACTAACGTAGTAGATATTTAAGTGGCTTACAACCCAATCAAATCAAAAATAAAAACTCTCAGCCTCACTTTTACAACCACCTAAAATACACGATTTATCTAAAAATTACAATCGCCTAAAATACACGAGTAATTCTATTAAATACATCAAAAATAAAAATAAAAAGCTACAAAACAAAGGGTTAGCACAATTTATGACACACCACAAATAGTACTCAAGTACGACGAATTGGGAAATTAGAATTCGGGGGCATGCATTTAGGGGGATAACCGGGTCAGCTGGGCTAGCCGACCCGATTAGGCCTGGAAAACATTTTGAAACATCCCTGTATTGTGGTTTTGTGAGAAAATCATTTTGAAAACATTTTTATTTTCCTGTTTACATTAGTTTAGCATGTAAGGTGGGTCGGTTTTCGGGAGAATTAGGTCTTTGTCGTTGAATTGTTCTAAATGCAATAAGGCTAAAAATTAAATCTAGGTTCGTGAGTGCACACAACAAAATTCATTTTTGATGATTTTCTGATTTTCTGAATTTTTAGGGATTTTTAGAAATTTTTAGGGATTATTCTGGAAATTCTGCTCTTGGACGATCACTGCAGACGTGCGACTGTAAATCAATCCAACTTCAGAATTTCGCCAAAATCATTGAAAATAAAACTGAGAAGTTAATGGAAATCAAGAATACTCGTACGACTGTATTTACAGTCGTACGACTGTTCATCAATTCAAGAACAGTCGTAGGACTGTTCTTGATTTCCAGAAACAGAAAACACAAGAAATAAATAAAAATGTACAAAAAAGAACCAATTCACCCAGAAAGCATGAAAAATAGAGGGAACAAAGAGTGTTCATCTATTTGGCGCTTATCCACCGTAGGATTGACCCCTGGTGTTGCACCAATCCAACCAAATTTGCACTTTTTCCTCTTGAGTCAAGGTTGAGAAGTTTGGGTCAAAAATCTCCAAATGTTAGGGATTCTGATGATTTTTTAGTCCGAGATTGATTGAATTTAGAGTGTGAAGTTGTTAACCTATTGATGTCTAATAGATTTTAAACTTAAACACTTAAGAATTCAGAAGAAAAAGAAGAGAAAAAGAATGCTCTTTGTTTGGTATTTTTCCTTTTCTTTCCTTTTACTCCTAATTCTCTCTCTAAAAACCAGAAATCAAGTATCCAATCCCTTTCTTCTCTCCTCTTTTCCTCTCTTATTTCCTGGCCTTTCTTCACCAAAAACAGGGCATTAATTGCCCATCTTTTATAGTGTTCTGCACCTGCTCTGATTCTACAGTCGTACGATTGTAACTACAGTCGCACGACTATAAGTTATAGTCATGTGACACCAGTAATTTTTTTTTAACGGAAAATTCTGGCGCTTATGATTGGTACAACTATATTTAATTACTTAGGTAGGAATGCCATCCAATCCCAACCTAGGGACTCTCGGTTTGATGGGCTTGTTGGCACTTACCCATCTGTGCTTAAGGCCAGGAGAATCCTACTACCGATGCTAAGTCAAAACCTCCATCCAAGTGTTAGAGTATCCCATACTCTAACCGAAGACAAAATGATGATACTCTAGTGTATCATGCGAGGGAAAGGTCTACAACTAGCCTATCCCCACTTTGAGCTGGTTTTGAATGAGGGAAACACTTTTAAACGACTTAGTACTTTCCATTAGGTTATTAGATTCATTTAATAACCGCTTACATGCATAAGGCTGGTGAAATTGGCTGTTGGATCATACATTCACACATGCAAATAAATATTAAGCATAATTAAATAAATAAGTAAAATGGACTGCTATGGGCCTATATTACATCCTAATATTATTCTAGTAAACCTATACTAGAATCAAATATCAGGTGGGCCTCCATGTCCTTCCTTCTAGGCTTGCACCTCCACTTGGGCTCACCACTCCATTGGGCTTCTTCTTTTACAAACTTTATAATAAATGAATAAAATAATAAGTAAGCCTTGATTCTGTCGAAGGCTAATTGGTACTGATCATTCAACTATGTTGGCTGATTCTTCTTTAGGAGCTTGAAGATGGGCTCAGAGATCGTAGTCAACCTTGCAATGAACCAGCTAACATATTGCAGCGACCCCAGAAAAGATCTAACTTCTTTCTTTGTCTTTGGCACAGGCATGTCACTGATAGCTTTGATTTTATCCAGGTCCATTTCAATTCCCCTATGACTCACCATGTGACCAAGGAGTTTTCCTAAGGTCACCTCGAACACACATTTCTTTAGATTGAGGTGGAGGTTGTACTTTTCGACCCTAGTCAGGAATCTATCCAAGATAACAAGGTGCTCTTCTCGGGTCATTGATTTGAATAACATGTCGTCCACATAAACTTCAACCTCTTTGTGAACCATGTCATGCAACAGTGTTGTGACAGCCCTCTGATAAGTTGCTCCAGCATTCTTCAGACTGAACAGCATAACTCTGTAACAGTAGACTCCCCATTCTGTGACGCAGGCTGTCTTCACTTTGTCAACTATGTCCATGAGGATCTGGTTATACCCCGACACCCCGTCCATGAATGAATGCATTGTGGCCCTGGCGGCACTGTCAATCAAGACATCAATATATGGTAGTGGGAAATCATCCTTGGGAGAAGCTTATTCAGATCTCTATAATCCATGCCGACCCTAACTCTACCATCCTTTTTAGCAATAGGCACTATGTTGGCCAACCATTCTGAATATTCCACGACTTCTAAAAACTTGGCTTTTATCTACTTCGTCACTTCCTCCTTGACCTTTTCTGCCCACTTCGGTCTGAGTCTTTTGAGTTTCTATTTGATTGATTCTGTGTTCTGTGATTTCCCTGTCAACCCCGGGCATGTCATCATAGGACCAAGCGAAGGATTTTACGTGTTTTTGGAGCACATTCATGATTTCTTTTCTCTCTTTAGCCATGAGGTCTTTCGAGACGGATACCATTTTTGGATCATCATCTGTCCCTAGATTCATTTCATGTAATGATGCATCATGTATGCTAAAAACATTAAATGAATGTTTGTATGTATGCATAGTTCCATCCAGAAAAACATAACACAAGTAAGCAAAATCAGATTTCATTTCATTGAAAGCCTTATAGGCTGAGTCTTTACATCAAAAACAGAAAAAGCAGATACACCAAAATAATTTCCATCCTCCACATGCGGAGGGTCTTCTCCTGTTGCAGCTTCTTTGACCTCCTTATACAGGACCCCCAGGTCACCATGAAGGGTCTGTTCCTGGTCAACAGATAGCTCTCCCTTGGCCATCTTTGCCTTCCCTGTCATCATTAACCTAGCCAATTCCTTCACAGCCCGATTCATCAACTCCTCCTGTGTTTTTGGCATAGCTGCTTCCCCTAGTTCAAAACCCGTATTGGCATTCATTAGCGTGGCTAGTGCCTTTGTGACGGCCTTGATGGCCTCTTTAGCTTCCCCACTCTCGGGGTCCACTTTCTCAGAAGACTCCCCCTTATTCCTAAACTCAACCTTGATTCGATTGATAGTTGTCTCTTACCTTTCCAGAGCTTTCCCCTTGTCATCTTTAGCCTTAACATGGAGCATGTTTAGAATTGGCTCAACTCTGTATTTCCTAAAATCTACGACATCTGAAAAGATTTCAAATCTAGGGAGCTAACCCCTTCAACTTCTACCGGTTCTAGAGTCCCATCGTACACCTCCTCAACCGGGCATACAAACATGTCAACCAGATTCACGGATCTTCTACTTGGCCCATCTCCCTTCTCACGGTAGCCAAGTCCATATTGGTGGTACTTCCCTGGTTCTATATCAAACTTGGGGACTCCCTGTTGTCTTACCCCCAGGCCCTTGCTGAGCGCAAATTTCTGCTTGGCGAACTACTTATATATCCACTTCGGGAACTTTTGCATCTCGCTATTTTCCTCTATCACAACAGCCACTTAAAAACCTATCATTGGCTGCTCCTCAGCACTTAGAGCAGCCACTACTGATGGTTCATCTGCCTCTACAGTCACCACCTTTCCACTTATTAGCAACTTTACCTTTTACTGCAAAGTGGAAGGTACACCTCCCAGGGCATGGAACCATGGCCTCCCTAGGAGCAAAGAAAATGTAACTGGGATATCAATGACTGTAAACAACACATTGGACTTGACCTCCCCCACACTGACCTCGGCCTCGAAGGTGCCGATCACTGTTCTTCTACCATCGTTATATGCCCTGATTACTGTACCAGAATTATAGAGGGCTTCCATTCCAATGCCCAGATAGGGCAAGACTTTAAGAGGGCAAATGTTGAGGGCCGAGCCATCATCGACCATTACACATGGCATAGTCATATCCATAATCTGCACCCTCAGATATGGAGCTCTATTGTGATTCACCCCCTCTGGTGGTGGGTCAGATACCCCGAAGCTGATCTCTTGGGCCCTGTCGGCCTTCAGATCAATTCCCCTTATCACTACACAAACTTCATCCGGTGACATCATGGGAGTTGCCTCCATTTCCATTGGCTGCTTTACTACAGCCTCACGGTGTCTCTTGGACTCCATGAGAAGGTGCTAGATGCTAGCCCGGGTGGGCGTTCTCTTCAGTTGCTTGACTATCACAACATCATCCTTACCCTTCGACCCCTGGGCTTCAGTGCTTGATTCTATAGCAGATGGGTTCCTCCTGGGTAGCTACATTGATGGGTTGGTAAACCCTGCCACTCCGGGTAATATGCATGACAGGGCCGTCTTTTGTGACCACCATCCCTTATCTCGTCTCCACCGGATACATCAACTTGGGCTCCTCAAAACCAAAATCTTCATCATCATCTTCCAGATCAATGTCATTCAGATCAATGGGACCCTATCCCGTCAGCACCACTGAGGTCTGCACTTCAGTTACCTCTGGCTCTACCTCCTATGCTTCGGCTATAACTGCTTGAACACTCAGGTTGGCCTGAATTATCTGTGCAAATACATTATTGGCTGGTATGCCAGAGTGAACCATATTAACCTGACCCCCAAAATTGGGCAAAGGATTCTTCTGTACATTCGGCTTCAATGCAGGTTCCACGATCTTTCCTTTAGTGACCAGCTTTTGAATGGCCCTTATAAGACCAGTACACTCATTGGTGTGGTGACCTGTCACCATATGGTAGGCATAGTAATTTTCCTTGTCAGCTTCAGCAGGGGGAACATAAGGCTTCAGGCTTTGTAGCAAACCAGCCTTTCTGCACTTGGCGAAGATACGCCCCAAGGATTCGACCCACGGATTGGCGAGTCTCTGAGGTGTTCTTGTCTGGCCTCCTTGAGCTATAGATGCCACATCAACCTTGTTTGCCCAGTCCACTGTTGCTTTCTGGACCAACTTTGAACTAGACCCCATTGAAGAGGATGTAGAACCACTAGCTTTGTACCCCTGGGTATATCCCCGGCTGCCCGGTAGGTACTGGATCCTTGCTTACTCAGCTATTCTTTTTCAGCATATCTTTCAACCTGTTTTGTGAGATCTACCACATCATTAAAGGAATGGAATCTCTTCAGTTTCATTTTCTCCTTATAGGGTGGCAGGCTACCATCAACAAGCTTCACATCCATCCACCTTTTGTAATAGGCCGAAAAGGATTCATTAGGCCTCTAGCGGATCATCTCTAGATCTTCCAGCGTGGTTTCAACTTGAGTGTTATAGGCGTACTGTTTCACAAATGCCTTAAACAGATCCTCCCAGGTGGAGCGGGTGTGGATCAGCGTCTTGAGATACCATTTAGCGGTGGTGCCTCGCAAAGTAGTAGGAAACAGATTCAGTAGATGGACCTTTTTTATCCCCAGGCTACACATGATTCTGACATAGCTATCTAAGTGGGTTTCCGGTGGACCTTCCCTAGTGTACGGGGGTAAGTAAGGCATCTGAAACCCAACTGAGAGTGGCTCTCCCCCTTCTACAAATAAAGTAGATGGATCTGTGCACTTAACAAGCTGATAGTGCACCATCTCCATCAGCTTTGGCAATAGTGCTTCAAAATCAGAAAATTTCTTCTTAAGGCGCTTTTCAACGGTCGTCTCAATCGAAGCCTCCCTAACCCTTTCAAAGGCCTCATCTTCCTCAGAATGATGGTCGATTTCCCGAGGTGGGGATGACCACTCTGCTGCTGCCAGACACATTCCTCCCTGAATTAGGGGTCCCTTGAATGACATTCCCCTCGTTCTCAACTATGGCATGGGCTTGCTGGCTAGTCGGGCCTACAGCGGCAGTCACCGCAGTTTGTACCTACTCCCTTTTAGTTGCTGTAAACTGATTAGAATTCAGAAAGACTATCATAAATGTATTCATGTTAAAGGGAGGACTTCCACCATTTCAACCTTGAGCCATCTCGATTCTACTTGCTTCTTCTAACAGAAATGGACTGTCAACTGGTAAAGAGGATAACTATCCCCCAAACTCTTGCTCCGTGTCTAAATCCGAACTGACCTTAACCCCTTCCATTGTGGTTGATTCGGTCCGAGCTGGCTGAATTGATTGACCGGATTTTGAACTTACCCGTTCCAATTTTTTCGATGTTCAAGTCCAAACTGCACATTTAGCATAAGGTTAGCATCACGGATGAATGCCATGACCCTAGACACAAAGTACTAAATGGTATGTATAGTATGATCGTGGGATGATCGAGGTTGGATGATGCTTTGCGGATGAAAATGATAATGAATGTGGTTTCCTTTGCTCCTATTTTAGACACTCTGAGAATGCCCAAGACTATGCAAAAGACAATGCGAGAAACGTCACGTGCGAACCGTCACACGGATAGAGGTTCGGCGCCTTTAGGGCACCTAACAGATGTTATGAAATGGTCACATAAACACTTTGCAGGTCAAAATGAAATGGTGTGAAATGGTCATGTGCAAACCTTTCCTTGGACAAAGTTCTTATGCTTTTTGGGGCATCCAACATGAATTGATGTTGCAAACAAGTCATGTGTATGCAGGAACACGGACAGAGGTTCGACGTTCATGGAACACTTTGCATGAATTGATAATGTTTTGGCATGCTCCTATGTGCATAAAAGTTTGGCACTCGTGGAGTACCTCGAATGAGTTTTTAATGTTATGACACGATTCCGAAGAGGATTGCAGCACACAAGTAAAGTTTTGGCATCACCGTGATGCCAATGACAAATGGATATGATATGGAGATGATAGGGTGTTATGTTGTCGTGCGATTTGTCACACAACTAGACTTAAAATCTTTGTGATTTTCTAGTGAATGATGTGATGTGGTGAATGCCCAAGTGCGAATCGGCGCACAGGCGAACTACGGGTAGTTTTAGGTACCCGATATGGTATGAAATGAAATGAAATGATTATGGTAGGAATCCTTAGAACTTCCCTATTTAGATAAAATGGAATGAAATGGCATGAATATGTATGTCACACAAAATGCGAGTGGCTACAGAAAAATGTGGTTAGGATGCGTGACATACGGGATGATGTTGTGTATGCGTTACGGAAATGTTGGCACAAGCGATGTATATATGGCACGCAAATAAAATGTTGTAGCTATATGAAAATGTGGTTAGTCCAAATGCTATACATATGCATATGTAAGAGATGGCTGCACAAAAACGTGATTAGAAATGGCACGCGAGTGATTATGCATTTTGGACTCTTTATGAAAAGTTAAAAGGAAAAGCAATACAGAACATATGTTAGCACACACAAAAATATGCGCTCCCTCCCATGCAAATAAAATGTTGTAGCTGTATGAAAATGTAGGGATTTTCACCAGAAATCATCAGAACAAATACTGAAGATCGCGACAATTTCCTCAAATCCCACCTCCCTTGGCCAAAAATCCCTAGGTATTTTACCTAGGGTGGGCCGAAATTCTTCTTGAGATTTCGGCCCAATTTTCTTCCTTGTCTCATATGGGCTTTTCTCCTTTTAAAACCCAATCCAACATTATTTTGCCAACTCCAATTAATTATCAAACCCAATTTCATTTAACTTGTATCTTTAACATATCATTCCAAATAATATATTTGATACAATTAAATTAAAATCAATTTGATCAATTAATTATACCATGAAATTAATTTTGACATGCATAAGACAAAGACATATGTAAACCTATACATGTGAAATATTTCCACCTAGGAAATAATCTCATAAATTAATCTAATTAATTATAAGAAGGCCAATCAAATATTAATTTTATTATTACGATCAATGTTGGGATTCGTCATTGGAAAAATAATGTGGCGCAGCGGAAAATACACCGTTTAAAATTTCCTGGAATCCACCTATCGTGTCCAATTACCATTGATTAGAATAAAAACAAATAAGAATCAAGAGAGATTAACTCACCGGATTCGTCTCCTCTAGAGACTGCTGCAGAATCGTTTCTTGAAACTGCGATCTCCAAAGTCCGGTGCACGACCAACTATTGAGCGGGAATCGGTGCTAGCCGAAGACGTGAAGGAATGGAGGTTTAATGCTGGGATTTTCGGCTGTTTTGGGGCTGCTCTTGGTGGCTGAAATTTCCAGCAATTAATTAGAGTTGAATTAGGTTTTTATTCCTTAAGTGTGCCCTTTTATAGACACCTTGTCTAATTGGGTTCTAATTAGGTTAATTAAACCCAAGCCCACTAGGATTATAATTACATAAATAAACTTTAATTAAAAAGTATATACTATGTAATTTAATTCCATTTGGCTAAATTTAATCACCCCTAAATAAAATTAAATCACACTTAAGTTGATACAATACATGTATTTAATTTTCCTACTTAGGAAAATTATTTAATTAATTGTTTACTTTATGTAATTCAATTAATTGATAAATTAATTAATTACATTATGTAAACTTATTAATTAAATTAAATTCAACCCAATGTCAATTAATTACCTTGACACCGAATGTCAACTAATTAATTAACGCATTCATTCCAATGTACATTACATGTACAATTTCTATAAGTTCCAGCTCAGTTGATCTATGTGCACGATCCTATGGGTCTGTCTTTATGTTGGCAGTAGGCCCAAGGCCCATAGACTGTAAGTGGGTTCTAGCAAACCATTACAGCCCCCAATTAAGACAGAGATGCAGCAGTCTTTAGAAGACACTCACCCGGTAGTAATCTCATAGTGTCCTTTGCCTAACGATATCGATATGAATAAACAAGAGGCATGGTGTCTGTCATCCTCTTCTGTTATTTATTATATTTCTTGATCTTGAGTTGACTGATTAATCAAATAAGCAACCAACTTATTTGGGTATGGCCATACACTTATCAGTCCCACTCATCGAGTGGCCAATGATATCATCTCAGTGTCACCCGAGTGGCAATTCCATCACTTCATCATCAATATCAACATGTTCACCGGTCCACCCAATCATACCCGTATTTAGCATCCTTTTACAGACTTGTTAGGCGTATGTTAAAGTGAACCAGATTCCATATCGATATTATAATGAAATCTGGTCTGAGGACAAAAGAGACCTACTCAAGAAAGACCTATGACATGACAACCATGTGGCTTTCTTGTGCGGATCGATCCAGTCCCATGTCAATGACATGTACCTATATTCATGACTGACTATACAAGTACTATGGCTAGTTAAGAAATACCAAACAATCATCGAATATACAAGTCTGTGGTTCTATTCGTTCCCACGATTAGAACAGACCTGGAATAGGTTTTATGATTATCAATCAATGGATACTCTACTCATATTATAGCACAAGATATAAATGATATAGATTAATTGCCTTTATTAATGTGACACAAATAATGTATTCATACATGACTCTTAATGTATAATACAAAATACAAGAATCCAATGCCCTAAGAACTAGGGCACACCAACAATCTCCCACTTGCACTAGTTCCAAGTGGGCATTGCCCTAATTCCTATAGATCTGGTATGACCATCGTGCTGTGTCTGCAACAGCGCTTAGGTCAATGGATCAGCAACATTATTCTTGGTGTCAACCCTCTGCAATGATATGTCACATATGTTCACGATCTCCCGAATGAGGTGAAACTTTCTGAGTACATGTTTGGATCTCTTATGTGACCGGGGCACCTTAGCTTGTGCGATGGTCCCGTTGTTGTCACAAAAACATCAACTGGGTCTAGGATAGTGGGCACTACTCCCAACTCAGTTATGACTTTCTTGATCCAAACGGCTTTCTTTGAGCTTCGCACGCAGCTATGTACTCAGCTTCCATTGTAGAGTCAGCAATGGTGGCCTGCTTTGAGGAGCTCCAACTAATGGCACCGCCATTCAGGAGAAAAACATAACCAGACTGTGACTGGTTCTCATCCTCATCAGTCTCAAAGCTTGCATCAGTGTAACCTGACACTACCAGCTCATCTTGACCTCTTTCCACTAAGAAAGCATCCTTAGTACAGTTAAGGTACTTCAAGATTGCCTTGACTGCCTTCCAGTGTTCCTCACCGCGGTCCGACTAGTACCGGCTAGCCTTACTTAGTGCAAACACGACATCAGGCCTCGTACATAACATGGAGTACATGATAGATCCCATAGCAGATGCGTAAGGGATCTTTTCCATGTTCTCCCGGTCCTTCTTTGTTTTAGGACCATCTTTCTTACTCAGCTTCAACCCATGGCGCATAGGCAAGAATCCTTTCTTTGCCTTGTCCATGCTGAATCCTTTTAGAACCTTGTCAATGTACGTGGCCTGACTTAGGCCTAGAAGCCGATTGGATTTATCTCTGTAGATCCTGATCCCTAAGATCGTCTCAGCTTCGCCTAAGTCCTTCATTGCGAAGCACCTACTCAACCACTGCTTAACCCCTTGCAGTGTTGGTATGTCACTTCCAATGATAAGGATGTCATCACCATACAGCACTAGGATGGTGGAAACGCTCCCACTAACCATCTTATACACACAGGGCCTTTAACTTGAAACACCACTTGCAACCTATCACCTTAGCACCCGGAGGTGGATCCACCAAGTTCCATACATGGTTATCATGCATAGATTGCATCTTAGCCTCCATGGCTTTTCACCATTGATCTGAGTATGGGCTTTCAACAGCCTCCTGATAGGTCTAGGGCTCTTCTTGGTCAACGACCATAAGGTCCCCATCATCAGTCACGAGAAAGCCGTAACTCTCTGGCTGATGACATGTCCTACCAGACCTTCTAAGGTCCTGTGTAACCATTTATGGTTTCTCAATTTCTTGAGTAGTCAGATTGGTTCCCAAAGCATCCTCAGCAGTAGCTGCAGGAGTTTGTGAGTCTTAAACTTCTGAAAGTTCAACATTACTCCCACTGTCTCTCTTGGAAAGGAATTCCTTCTCCAAGAAGACTGCATTTCTGGTTATGAAAACTTTGTTTTCGGCCGGATCGTAGAAGTAATAACCCTTAGTTTCCTTAGGGTAACCCACAAACTGGCACTTGACAGATTTGGACTCGAGTTTGCCACTTGTCAATTTCTTAACATGTACATCACAGCCCCAAATCTTCAAGAAGGAAACAGTGGGCTTTCGGCCTTTCCATAGTTCATATGGTGTTCCCTCAACTGCCTTGCTTAGTGTATTATTAAGAATGTAAGCAGCTGTCTCTAAAGCATATCCCGAAAAGGAGACAGGGAGTGTAGCATGACTTATCATCGAGCGGACCATGTCAAGTAAGGTCCTATTCCTCCTTTCCGACACTCCATTCAACTGGGGTTTACCAGGAGGAGTGAGTTGGGATATGATCCCACACTCTCTCAAAAATGAGTCAAAATCTTGGCTCAAATATTCACCCCCTTGGTCAGACCGAAGTGCTTTTATTTTCTTGCCAAGTTGGTTTTCTACTTCATTCTTAAAGTCCTTGAACCTTTGGAGAGTCTCAGACTTATGCTTCATTAGATACACGTAACCGTATCTGCTGAAGTCATCCGTGAAGGTGACGAAGTACAGAAAACCAGATCTAGCACTAGTGCTCATTGGGCCACATACATCGGAATGTATTAGCTCCAATAGCTCTGAGGCCCTTTCAGCAGTCTTGCTAAAAGGCGCCTTTGTCATCTTACCTCTCAAACAAGATTCGCATGTGTCATAAGACTGGATGTCAAATGACCCTAGCACTCCACTAGAGTGAAGCCTAGCTATGCGCTTCTCATTTATATGGCCAAGTCGACAATGCCAGATGTAAGTAGGATTAATTTCATTTTGTTTAATCCTTTTAGTATTTATGTTATCGATTGAACTTTCACGTTTTAGATCAAGGATATATAAGCCATTTTCAAGAAATGCTGTTCCATAAATAATATTGCCACATTGCATAGAAATTCTACCATGTCCAATATTAAATACAAAACCAGAAATATCCAACAAAGAAACGGAAATAATATTCCTGCGCATCGCAGGTACAAAATAACAGTTTCTTAGTTCCAAAACAAGTCCACTAGGCATCTCCAAGAAATAATCTCCGATCTCCATGGCCTGAACCTGAGCACCATTTCCGACTCGAAGATCTACTTCTCCAGATCCTAATAATCTCCTATTTCTTAGACCCTGCACATTTGAACAAATGTGAGATCCACATCCAGTGCCCAAGACCCAAGATGTAGAAATAGCCAGATTAATCTCAACAACATAAATACCTGAAGCAGCAGTTTTGCCCTTCAGTTGCTCCCTTAGCTTTGGACATGAGCTCTTCTAGTGCCCCTTCTCATGACACTCATGGCAAACATCGTCAGGAGAGGCAACCCTTGCTTTAGGTTGGGCCACAACCCTTTTGCCCTTAGCCTTGGCCTTTTGGGCCTTAGCCTTGGCCTTAGATTTGGCCTTTCCCTTAGCAATGGGCGTATTGCCCTTGTTCACCAGCAATACTTCAGGAGTCTTCTTAAGAGACTGCTCAGCAAGCTTGAGCATGCCATGCAGCTCAACAACTGATTTATCCAACCCTTGCATATGGTAATTCATGATAAACTGGTTGTAAGACTCAGGAAGTGACCCGAGAATAATGTCTGTTGCCAAGTCCTGCGGTACTGGCTAGCCGAGGCGGGCAAGTGTATCAATATACCCCTTCAACTTTAGCACATGAGTGCTAACAGAAATCCCAGCTGCCATCACAGTCGTGCAAAGTGCCTTAGTTGTCAGGTAACGTTCCTGACGAGCCTGATCTTGGAACATCTTTTTAAGCTGATCCATCATCTCATAAGCATGCTTGTCCATGAACTGCTTCTGAAGATCAGAAGCCATGGTACCCAGTATGAGGCACGAGACATCTCGGTCATCCCTCACATGCCGATCATACTGCTCCACCATCGCCGTGGTGATGCCTCGACCTGTAGGAGGGCCAGCTGGTAAAGGAGCATTCAGTACATACTCCTTAGACTCTTGTCTAAGAACTATTTGTAAGTTCCTAGCCCAGTCCAGGAAGTTAGTCCCCGAAAGCTTCTCCTTCTCCAAGAGTGACCTAAGTGAGAGTGAGTTGTTGTTTGTTGCAGCCATTTAAATTGCTTAACTGAAATGGGATTATCTACATGGAAGAAATCATTGCTTGAGTTAGAAATAAAAGACTTTTAAGCCAATTCAAATTAATAATCCTATTTTAATTTGTTTGTTGGTGTTGTTAATTGGCTGACTTGACCAAGATCCACAACTTATCAATGACTGGCCGAACTAGGGCTCGCTAACCAACCATTGATTCGTTTGGTAGGACAACCTATCCAATCCTTCCACGAAGGACTCTTGGTTTGATGGGCTTATTGACACTTTACCCATCTGTGCTTAGGGCCCGCTCTGAGCTAATGCTACCCATATTGAGTCAAACCACCATTCACATGTTAACCATGCCAAGTATCTTAACCCTCGACGGCCCACCGAATACTACAATATACCCAGCTAGGGCATGGCGCACATTGCTGCATCAATGGGAGGAAGAGGTGTGAATGTGGGAAGCACTTTTAAGCGACTCAATATTTTAATTTCCGGATTATAATTAAGTGATACGGCTTAGCATGCATAAATGAGGGTAATAATTTGGTGATCCATACATCCATATTATATGAAAAATGCAATAGCTTACTTAATTTAAAATAAATGAGATCCTATGGGCCTTTAATTACAACCTAATGAAAAACTAGATATCCTATCTAATTCTTTATGGGTCGGACTGCAATCCTTCTTGGGCTCCCACCATGGGCTTGCTCCATTTGGGCCTTCCTCCATGCTTGATGCAATTACAATAATTTTGTAAAATAAAATCTATTCTAAAATTACATCAAAATAAAAAAATGGCACGCAGGCCATATTTCCCAAAATTAAATTACAACCGATAATAATTTAGGGCCCATAGAACTCAACATAACATTTCAAACAAAGTACCTGTCGTGCACATACATACCAATATGATGCATGATCATGGCATTCCAAATTATAAATATAAATTTTAAGCCGAGTTACTTAGGGTGAAATCGCCAATTTTAACAAATGTGACTAAGTCCCATAAAGGCCCAATGGATAACATCCATAAATGCAAAATTTACAATTTTTGCTCCCACTTGAATTTGGGTTGTCACAAATTTAAAATTTAGCTCTCCCAATTTTAACGGGTGTCACGGTTTATTGGGCCAATTTCACAAAGTCCATATTCAATTTAATATGCAAACAATTAAATTAAATATGCATACCAACAAAATAAATAATTTAAACACAAATTAATTTAAAAAATTTAATTTAATTTGCATTAGCGTCCGGGATAAAAAAAAATACCCGCAAAATCCAAAACCGGACCCGAAACCCGCGCGCGGCGCTGCTGTCCCAGCGGGGCAGCAGTGTCGCTGCGCGGCAGCAGCAGCCCAGTGGGCTGCTGCGTGGCATGCTGCTGGGCAGCATGCCATGCCGCAGCTGCTGCCAAGGCAGCAGATGGAATCGCAATTCTGCGATTCCATCTTTTGCCCAAATATTTTTTTTTTATTAAATCATTAACAACAAAAAAATATATAAATATATAATTAATATACAAAACAATTTTAGATGGAAAACAATTGGGGAAAAATAATAAAAAACCCCAATCCAACAATTCTTGGGTTTATCCAAAACAAAACCAATTAAGCAAAAACCCTAAAATCACAAACATGAAACCCATTCTTTCTCAAAGAACGCTTTCAAGAACCAATTCCAATCAATCTAATGGACAAAACCTAGGCTCTGATACCACTGTTGGGATTCGTCATTGGAAAAATAACGTGGCGCAGCAGAAAATACACCGTTTAAAATTTCCTAGAATCCACCTATCGTGTCCAATTACCATTGATTAGAATAAAAACAAATAAGAATCAAGAGAGATTAACTCACCGGATTCGTCTCCTCTAGAGACTGCTGCAGAATCGTTTCTTGAAACTGCGATCTCCAAAGTCCGGTGCACGACCAACTATTGAGCGGGAACCGGTGCTAGCCGAAGACTCGAAGGAATGGAGGTTTAATACTGGGATTTTCGGCTGTTTTGGGGCTGCTCTTGGTGGCTGAAATTTCCAGCAATTAATTAGAGTTGAATTAGGTTTTTATTCCTTAAGTGTGCCCTTTTATAGACACCTTGTCTAATTGGGTTCTAATTAGGTTAATTAAACCCAAGCCCACTAGAATTATAATTACATAAATAAACTTTAATTAAAAAGTATATACTATGTAATTTAATTCCATTTGGCTAAATTTAATTACCCCTAAATAAAATTAAATCACACTTAAGTTGATACAATACATGTATTTAATTTTCCTACTTAGGAAAATTATTTAATTAATTGTTTACTTTATGTAATTCAATTAATTGATAAATTAATTAATTACATTATGTAAACTTATTAATTAGATTAAATTCAACCCAATGTCAATTAATTACCTTGACACCGAATGTCAACTAATTAATTAACGCATTCCTTCCAATGTACATTACATGTACAATTTCTATAAGTTCCAGCTCAGTTGATCTATGTGCACGATCCTATGGGTCTGTCTTTATGTTGGTAGTAGGCCCAAGGCCCACAGACTGTAAGTGGGTTCTAGCAAACCATTACAGCCCCTAATTAAGACAGAGATGCAGCAGTCTTTAGAAGACACCACCCGGTAGTAATCTCATAGTGTCCTTTGCCTAACGATATCGATATGAATAAACAAGAGGCATGGTGTCTGTCATCCTCTTCTGTTGTTTATTATATTTCTTGATCTTGAGTTGACTGACTAATCAAATAAGCAACCAACTTATTTGGGTATGGCCATACACTTGTCAGTCCCACTCATCGAGTGGCCAATGATATCATCTTAGTGTTACCCGAGTGGCAATTCCATCACTTTATCATCAATATCAACATGTTCACCGGTCCACCTAATCATACCCGTATTTAGCATCCTTTTACAGACCTGTTAGGCGTATGTCAAAGTGAACCGGATTCCATATCGATATTATAATGAAATCTGGTCTGAGGACAAAAGAGACCTACTCAAGAAAGACCTATGACATGACAACCATGTGGCTTTCTTGTGCGGATCGATCCAGTCCCATGTCAATGACATGTACCTATATTCATGACTGACTATACAAGTACTATGGCTAGTTAAGAACTACCATACAATCATCGAATATACAAGTCTGTGGTTCTATTCGTTCCCACGATTAGAACAGACCTGGGATAGGTTTTATGATTATCAATCAATGGATACTCTACTCATATTATAGCACAAGATATAAATGAAATAGATTAATTGCCTTTATTAATGTGACACAAATAATGTATTCATACATGACTCTTAATGTATAATACAAAATACAAGAATCCAATGCCCTAAGAATTAGGGCACACTAACAATCAATCCAATTGATTTTCTAATATAATTAATATAATTCTCTCTCTCCGGTTTGTATACTCCAAGTAGACAGGTGATTCCTTAAGTCCGTGTTTAGACGCTCGATGTGTACGATCCCGTGGGCCCATCTTTATGTTGGCAGTGGGCCTATGGCCCACATACCACAGGCAAGCACTAGCAAGCCACTGCAGCCCCCAATTAAGATGGAGATGGCAGTCCAACTATAATCATAACCCTATAGTTTGAACTTGTATATCCCATGTCATTGATATCGGTGTCCAACACAGAGGCATGGATTGATCACCCTCTTTTGTGTCTGGACATTAACTTGATCCCAAATGTACTGATGCTCACAAACAAGCTCCAACTTGTTTGGGTGTGGCCACACTCTAATCAGTCACATTCATCAGGAGGCCAGTGATATCTTCTTAGTGGACTACTGGGTGACAAATCCCTTCTGCATATCCATAGCATTCCATGCTAAGTCACATACCCGAAAGTACCCATACTTGGCACCCTATTACAGGCCCTTTAGGCATAACCCTAAGTATGCGACCTCGCATGCAACACCATCATATGGTCAGGTCAAAGGATCCATACAAGTACTACATGAGAATCACTTGTGATACTATACCATGTGGATCTCTCGTTTAGTGGATCTATCCAGTACCATGCCCTTTTTTACATATACCCATTAACTCGGTTGACATCTCATGTCCAATGACTAGTAAGACACTGCTATACAACCAGGTTAATGATAGTCTCTGTTTCCATTCATTCACATGACTGGAACAAACTACGGATCTCTTTATGGTCATATCGTTTTCCCTATCCATGGTCTTACTGCCAAGTGCATGACACTTGTCATCATGGATATGGATATGTCTATTGGATAGTTCATTTAAGATATTGCATAAGATATATATAATAAATGAATTAATGCCTTTATTAATGACAAAAATGTGTATAATACATAAATTTAATAAATGTACAATACAAATACAAGGTCCAATGCCTTGGGACTAGGGCACATCCAACAATCTCCCACTTGCACTAGTTCCGACTAGGCTTGGGCCTAACCCTTATAGATCTAATATGACCCTCGTACTTGGGCTGAGCCAGCACCTTGGTCAAAGGATCCGAGACATTATCCTCAGTGTCCACTCTATGCAATGCAATGTCACCTCTCTCCGCGCTTTTATGTATGAGGAGAAACTTCCTGAGCATGTGCTTTGTGTTCTTGTGTGACCGGGGCTCCTTAGCTTGTGCAACGACCTTATTGTTGTCACAAAAGATATCAACTAGGTCTTGGATAGTTGGCACTACTCCCAATTTAGTGATAAACTTCCTTATCCACACAGCTTTCTTAGTTGCATCACACGCCGCGATGTACTCAGCTTCTGTTGTAGAGTTTACGATGGTTGGCTGCTGTGAGCTCCTCCAGCTTACAGCACCACCATTCGGAAAAACACATACCCAGACTATGACTGGTACTCATCCTGGTCAGTCTAAAAGCTCGCATCAGTGTACCCAGTAACTGACAGCTCTTCCTGACCTCCATACACCAAGAAGCTATCCTTAGTTCAATTAAGGTACTTGAGGATTGCTTTGACAGCCTTCCAGTGATCCTCCCCGGGATCCTGCTAGTACCGGCTTATGTTCTCCCTGTCTTCCCTTGACTTAGGACAGTTCTTCTTACTAAGTTTAAGCCCATGATCCATTGGCAAGAAACCTTTCTTATCCTGATCCATGCCCAATCTTTTCAGAACTTTGTCTATGTATGAGGCCTGACTTAGGCCCAGAAGCTGATTTGATCTATCCCTATAGATCCTAATCCCTAGGATCGTCTCAGCTTCGCCTAAGTCCTTCATTGCGAAGCACTTACACAACCACTGCTTTACTCCTTGTAGTGTAGGGATGTCGCTTCCAATGAGTAGGATGTCATCTACATAAAGTACCAGGAATGTGACAATGCTCCCACTAATCCTCTTATACACAAAAGGCTCATCTTGATTCTGTATGAAGCAATACTCCTTTATAGCTTCATTGAATCTAAGATTCCAACTTCGGGATGCTCGCTTCAGTCCATAAATGGACCTTTGAAGTTTGCATACCCTTCCCGGATACTCTGGATTGAAAAAACCCTCAGGTTGTGTCATGTACACATCCTCAAGTAGCTTTCCGTTAAGGAAAGCAGTTTTGACATCCATTTGCCAGACCTCATAGTCGTACCATGCGGCTTTGGCCAGCAAGATCCTGATGGATTTGAGCATGGCTACTAGTGAGAAAGTTTCATCATAGTCTATTCCATGGACTTTTCTGAAACCTTTCACAACTAGACACCCCTTGAAGGTATTATCAACTTTTAGCTTGTAGCACCACTTGCAACCAATTACCTTAGCACCCGGAGGTGGAACAACCAAGTTCCAAACTTGGTTATCGTATATAGATTGCATCTCTGCCTCCATGGCTTTACGCCAATTTACAAACTGTGGGCTTGCCATAGCCTCCTAGTAGGTTTTGGGTTCTTCCTCATCCAAGACAAGAAGAGTTTGATCATCGGTGACGAGGAAACCATTCCTCTCTGGTTCCCGACGATCCCTACCAGACCTTCTAGCTCTTTGTGTGGCTTGGGTTAGTGCTTCCTCCTGTGGAAGCTCCATCTGGGCCTCCGAGTTATCCTCTTCAGGAGCTTGCAGACTTTGAACTTCCTTGAGTTCAACATTGCTCCCAATATCTTTCTTGCAAAGGAATTTCTTTTCTAGAAAGACCCATTTCCTTGCCACGAACACCTTGTTCTCGGTGGGGTTGTAGAACTAATACCCTTTGGTTTCCCTAGGATAGCCCACAAATAGGCATTTATTGACTTTGGGCTCTAGCTTGCCACTAGTCAACCTCTTGACATGTGCTTCGCATCCCCAAATCCTTAGGAAAGACACATTGGGCTCCCTGCCCGTCCATATCTGATATAGGGTCTTTTCCATTGCCTTAGTCGGAGTATTATTTAAAACAAGAGCAGTTGTCTCAAGGGTGTGTCCCTAAAAACTAATTGGGAGAGAGGCTTGACTCATCATCAAGCGGACCATGTCCAACAGGGTCCTATTCCTCCGTTCGGACACCCAATTCCATTGTGGTGTACCTGGAGAAGTGAGCTGTGGAACTATTCCATGCTCTCTCAAATATGAGTCAAACTCAAGGCTCATATACTCACCTCCTCGGTCTGACCAAAGGGTTTTGATAGTTTTGCCTAGCTGGTTCTGTACCTCATTCCTAAATTCTTTGAACCTATCAAGGGTCTCAGACTTGTGTTTCATCAGATAGACATAGCCATATCTGCTGAAATCGTCCGTGAACGTGACGAAGTACATATGTCCACCTCTGGTCGCTGCGCTCATGGGCCCACATACGTCTGAATGTATTAGGTCTAATAAGCCAGTGGCCCTTTCAGCCTCCTTGCTAAAAGGTTCTTTAGTCATCTTGCCTTGTAAACATAACTCGCATATATCAATTAACTCCAAGTCAAATTACACTAGGACTCCAGCCTTGTGAAGCCTAGCTATATGCTTCTCGTTTATGTGGCCCAAACGACAATGCCATAGGTAGATAGGATTAAGTTGATCGGGCTTAACCCTTTTAGTGTTTATGCTATAAACATGATTGGTTTCATTTAAATCCAGGATATATAGTCCATTATTTAATAGAGCTTCTCCATAAAATAATCCCTCTCTAGATAAACAAATTCTACCATTAGATATTGTAAAATTAAATCCAGAAATATCCAACATAGAAACTGAAAAAATATTCCTACACATAGCAGGTACAAAATAACACTGTTCCAAAATCAAAACCAATCCACTAGGCATCATGAGGTCATATTCCCCGATCTCTATGGTAGCAACCCTTGCTCCATTACCGACCCGTAAGTCCACCTCTCCCGATCCCAGTGACCTTCTGTTCTTAAGTCCCTACACATTGTAACAAATGTGAGAACCACATCCAGTATCCAATACCCAGGATGTTGAAACAGTAAGGTTAATGTCTATGACATAAATACCTGATGAGGACACACCCTGGGTCCTCCTCTGCTCTCCCATCAGCTTGGGACAAGATCTCTTCCAATGGCCTGCCTACTTGCACCTGAAACAGACATCTTCAGGATTTGCCTTTTGCTGGTCCTTGGGCTGGGCCTTGGCCTTCTTAGCCTTGGCTTTCTTGGCCTTGGCCTTAGCCTTTTCCTTGGCCTTGCCCCTGACCAGCAGCACCAGTGGAGTCTTCTTGATCAACTGTTCAGTAAGCTTGAGCATCCCATGCAGCTCACTAACAGTACGGTTCATTCCTTGCATGTTATAGTTCAGGATGAACTGATCATAAGAATCCCATAGGGAAGCAAGGATTGTGTCCACCGCCAGTTCTTGTGAGATGGGCGATCCGAGACGGGCCAAAGTGTCCAAATAGCCTTTCACCTTGAGCACTTGTGTGCTCACAGATGTCCCAGCCCCCATCTTACAGGAGTGGAATGCCTTATTGGTCAGGTACCTTTCCTGAAGAGCTTGCTCCTGAAACATCTCATTAAGAGTTGTTATCATAGCATAGGCGTGATGATCCATGAACTGCTTTTGCAGCTCAGGGAGCATGCAGGCCAACATAAGGCACGTCACATCCCTATTATCCTTTGCATGCACCTCGTATTCCTCCAGCTGGGCAGCTGATGGATTACGTCCCTGAGGCGCAGCCAGCACAGGCCTTTCCAGTACGTACTCTTTCGAATCTTATCTTAGAACTATCCTTAAGTTCCTAGACCAGTCTAAAAAGTTGGGACTGGAAAGTTTGTCCTTTTCTAGGATAGATCGCAGTGAAAGTGTGTTGTTATTTGCCATTTTAGAGTTTCTACACAGAAAAATAATTTAAGAGTGTTAATAAAGGACTTTATATTGTTTCCCATTTATAATTAATAATGAATCAAGTTATTAATTAATCCGAGTTGTTGGGCTCATGGACCGAGATCCATATTTCATTAAAATATAGCCAGACGAGGGCCTGGTACAACAATACCCTAATTATTTAGGTAGGACCGCCGTCCAAGCCCAACCTAGGGACTCTCGGTTTGATGGGCTTGTTGGCACTTACCCATCTGTGCTTAGGGCCAGGAGAATCCTACTACCCATGCTAAGTCAAAACCTCCATCCAAGTGCTAGAGTATCCCATCCTCTAACCCAATACAAAATGATGATACTCCAGTGTATCCTGCGAGGGCAAGGTATACAACTGGCGTATCCCCACTTCGGGCTCGTTTTGAATGAGAGAAGCACTTTTAAACGACTTAGTAATTTCCATTAGGTTATTAGATTCATTTAATAACGGCTTACATGTAGGGATTTTTCACCAGAAATCACCTGATAAAAGCGGAAGAACACGGTGATTTCCTCAAATCCAGTCCCAGGAGCAATTGAAATGGAAATTGAAAAACTTAAAATTAAATAGAAAGGGATTAAATTTCTTACCAGAAAAATCTCTTTCTAGAGATGGATGATGACTGCAGAATTCAATTGAGAATTCCTCCACTCTCACGTACACGAACGCTTGGCGAATGCAACCCGTGCTAGCGTCGGAAATCACGAAACAATAGAGAGGGGAAAGCTATGGAAATTTCGGCTAGGAGGCAAATGCTTGGCTGGCCGAATTTTTCTAACCCTAGGTATTTATACCTAGGGTTGGCCGAATTCCTTAAGGGAATTCTGGCCCATCTTGGCTCCTCTCTATTCTGTGCGGGCTTCCATGTTTTAATTTATGCCCAGTCTAATTTTAATTACTTTGGTTTAAATTAATTTCAAGCCAAATTTTAATATACCCATGTATTTAATATATTACTCCAAGTAATATATTATTTACATCTAAATTAAAATTAGTTTGACATTTAATTTAATCCATCAAATTAAAATTAACTCTACACAAAATAAAATCATATGTAAACCCATACATATGAATATTTCCACCTAGGAAATAATTTCATAATTAATCCAATTAATTATGAAGAGCCAATAGAATATATTAATTTTATTATTATGACCAATCCAATTGATCCTTATAATATGATTAATATATACATGCTTCTCCCTCCACTGTGTATACTCCAAGTATACAAGTGATTCCTTAAGTCTGCATTCTATCGTTCTATGTGTACGATCCTGTGGGCCCATCTTTATGTTGGCAGCGGGCCTTTGGCCCGTAGACTGCAGTTGGGCTCTAGCAAGCCACTACAGCCCCCAATTAAGATGGAGATGGCAGTCTAACTAATATCATAACCCTGTAGTTTAAACTTGTATATCCCATGTCATTGATATCGGTGTCCAACACAGAGGCATGGATTGATCACCCTCTTTCATGTCCGGACATTAACTTGATCCCGAATGCACTGATGCTCACAAACAAGTTCCAACTTGTTTGGGTGTGGCCACACTCTTATCAGTCACATTCATCAAGTGGCCGGTGATATCATCTCAGTGGGTTACTGAGTGACAAATCCCTTCTGCATATCCATAGTATTACCATGTTCAGTGACATACCCGAAAGCACCCATACTTGGCACCCTATTACAGGCCCTTTAGGCGTACCCCTAAGTATGCGACTTCACATGTAACACCATCATATGGTCAGGTCAAAGGATCCATACAAGTACTACACGAGAATCCATTGTGATACCATACCATGTGGATTACTCGTTTAGTGGATCTATCCAGTACCATGCTCCCAGGCGTGTACCCATTAACTTGGTTGACATTCCATGTCCAACAACCGGTAAGACACCGCCATACAACCAGGCTAATGATAGTCTGTTGTTCCATTCATTCCCATGACTGGAACAGACTACGGATCTATTTATGGTCATATCGTTAACCCTATCCATGGTCTTACTGCTAAGTGCATGACACTAGTCGTCATGGATATAGATATGTCCATTGGATACTTCATTTATTATACTGCACAAGATAAATATAATAAACGAATTGATGCCTTTATTAATGACACAAATGAGTACAACACATAAATCCAATAAATGTATAGTACAAATACAAGGACCAATGCCTCGGGACTAGGGCATTTCCAACATTACATGCATAAGGCGGGTGAAATTTGCTGTTGGATCATACATTCACACATGCAAATAAATATTAAGCATAATTAAATAAATAAGTAAAATGGACTGCTATGGGCCTATATTACATCCTAATATTATTCTAGTAAACCTATACTAGAATCAAATATCAGGTGGGCCCTCCATGTCCTTTTTTCTGGGCTTGCACCTCCACTTGGGCTTACCACTCCATTGGGCTTCCTCTTTTACAAATTTTATAATAAATGAATAAAATAAAATTACATTAAAAAAAGAAAAAAAATGGCGCGCAGGCCGTATTTACCCAAAAACAAATTACAACCCATCTTGAATTAAAGCCCAATAGCATCCAACCATATAAATATTTAATCACACATATGCATCCAATACATAAAATTTATAAGCATGTCATAATACATGAATTAAGCCCATTTCAATTACATCTAAGCCATTATTCTTGAAATCACCAAATCTGGCCCATCATGGTTCTAGCCCTTAACGGGCTTTGAGTCTCAAGCCTAGCCAACTGCTCCCACCAGAATTCGGAAACCATGAGTCCATATTAGCCACCCGGGTAATTGTGCCAAAAATACCCGAACCAATTTCAATTAACCATATTAATTTCTAAAATTAATATCCAATGAATAAAATTAAAATTTCATTCAAGAAACCATGCACAATTAAATTGCAAAAATTTAAACACACGAAATTTTAAAACCAATTAAAACTCTAAAACTGCACCAGTGGCAACTGCTGTCCAGCAGCGGCCACACAAGCAGTGGCTGCTGCTGCTGTTTCTGCCGCCAGCAGTCCCGCATGCCCGAAAACAGCATGCGATTTCCAAAATTAAAATAAAATCCCAGCCAAACCAAAATTCACCAAGAATCACATCCATCCAATAAAAAATTAAATAAACATAAACCTATATGCAAATTTAATTTCCAATTGCAAAAATCAAAAGGGAAAAATCACAAACCCCAATCCAAGAATCCCAAATAAAATCCAATTTTAAATCCAAGGGATTCAACCCAATTAAACAATTTTCACGAATCAAAAGCCCGCTCTGATACCACTGTAGGGGATTTCACCAGAAATCATCCGAACAAATGCGGAAGATGGTGACAATTTCCTCAAATCCACGCCCAAGAGCAATTGAGTTGAAAATTGCAAAATCAAAATTTTATCAAGAAGAGATTAAACTCTTACCAGGACTATCTCTTCTAGAGATGGCTGCAGAAATCAACATAGATTCCCTCCTCATTCACATACATGAACGCCTGTGGAACACGACCCGGGCTAGCATTGGAAATCGAAAAACCTTTGAAAGAGGGAGAGAGATTTCGGCTATGGCTTGTCCCACCTCCCTTGGCCGAAAATCCCTAGGTATTTTACCTATGGTGGGCCGAAATTCTCCTTGAGATTTAAGCCCAATTTTCTTCCTTGGCTCATGTGGGCTTTTCTCCTTTTAAAACCCAGTCCAATATTAATTTGTCAGGTCCAATTAATTATCAAACCCAATTTCATTTAACTTGTATCTTTAGCATATTGTTCCACATAATATATTTGATACAATTAAAGTAAAATTAATTTGATCAATTAATTATACCATGAAATTAATTTTGACATGCATAAGACAAAGACACATGTAAACCTATACATGTGAAATATTTCCACCTGGGAAATAATCTCATAAATTAATCTAATTAATTATGAGAAGGCCAATCAAATATTAATTTTATTATTATGATCAATCTAATTGATCTTTATAATATAATTAATATAATTCTCTCTCTCCGGTGTGTATACTCCAACTATACAGGTGATTCTTTAAGTCCATGTTCAGACGCTCAAGGGTATGATCCCGTGGGCCCATCTTTATGTTGGCAGTGGGCCTATAGCCCACAAACTACAGGCTAGCTCTAGCAAGCCACTGCAGCCCCCAATTAAGATGGAGATGGCAGTCTAACTGCAATCATAACCCTGTGGTTTAAACTTGTATATCCCATGTCATTGATATCAGTGCCCAACACAGAGGCATGGATTGATCACCCTCTTTTGTGTTCGGACATTAACTTGATCCTGAATGTACTGATGCTCATAAACACGCTCCAACCTATTTGGGTGTGGCCACAGTCTTATCAGTCACATTCATCAAGAGGCCGGTGATATCTTCTCAGTGGACTACTGAGTAACAAATCCCTTCTGCATGTCCATAGCATTGCCATGCTAAGTGACATATCTAAAAGTACCCATACTTGGCACCCTATTACAGGCCCTTTAGGCATACCCCTAAGCATGCGACCTCGCATGCAACACCATCATATGGTCAGGTCAAAGGATCCATACAAGTACTACACGAGAATCACTTGTGATACAATACCATGTAGATTTCTCGTTTAGTGGATCTATCCAGTACCATGCCCCTTTTGCATGTACCCATTAACTCGGTTGACATCCCATGTCCAATGACCGGTAAGACACCACCATACAACCAGGTTAATGATAGTCTCTAGTTCTATTCATTCCTATGACTGGAACAGACTACGGATCTCTTTATGGTCATATCGTTTTCCCTATCCATGGTCTTACTGCCAAGTGCATGACACTTTTCATCATGGATATGGATATATCCATTGGATACTTTATTTAAGATATTGCACAATATATATATCTAATAAATGAATTAATGCCTTTATTAATGACGTAAAATATGTATAATACATAAATCCAATAAATGTGCAATACAAATACAAGGTCCAATGCCTTGGGACTAGGGCATATCCAACATATCAGGATACCAACGATGTTCTTCCGCCGTTGCTATAACACTGACCGATAAGTAGGAAGGATTATGTGCGATTTCCATTACCACTGGCTGCATTGGGTGCTTCCGGGGTTCCTCTCACATTGACGAGAGTGTGGCTAAAGAGTCCGCCATCTGATTCTCCTCCCTCGGCACGTGCCTAAACTCACACAGCCCGAATGCTTCCACCTTGTCCTAAACCAACTTGAGCTATGGCCAGAGTGACTCTTCTTTCACCTCCCATTCGTCAGCGATCTGGTGAATTACTAGTGCTGAATCTCCAACTATCAATACTTCATGTGCCCCTAATGTGATTAGAGATCAATTCCGAATAGGCAAGCTTTATACTTCGCCCCGTTTTAGCCACCAGGAATTCAAGGCATTCAGCTAGGGGAATGATTTCTCCATCAGGTGTGCCAATGATCACTCCTAATCCTGCCCCATGCTTGTTTACAGCCCCATTGAAGTACATTATCCACCTGCTTGGTTTTGCTTCTATTACAGCCAGCTGTTCATCAGGAAACTCTAAATTCTCTACATAATCTGAATCTAGAGGTTAGTTGGCAAGAAATTCTACCACAGCCCTTCCTTTGATTGTTTTCTTAGTCACATATTCAATGTCAAATTCGGATAACAGGAGTAGACATCTTGATAACTTCCCGGCCAATACGAGGGTTCGGTATAAGTACTTCATCAGATCCACCTTTGCCACTACCTGAACCTTGTACTACTGGAAGCAATGCCTCAACTTCTTAGTTAGCCATACCATAGTAGCACAGGTCTTTTCTACTATCGTTATCTAACTTCATAGTCGAGTAGCTTCTTACTCAGGTAGTAGATTGCGAGTTCTCTCCTATCTTCTTGTTCTTGAACCAACATTGCCCCTACTGAAGCATCTTCAATAGCCAAGTACAGAACCAAAGGCTTATTCGGCATCAAGGGCTTCAAGACTTGTGGAGTCATTAAGTAAGCCTTGATTCTGTCGAAGGCTATCTGACACTGATCATTCCACTATGTTGGCTGATTCTTCTTTAGCAGCTTAAAGATGGGCTCACAGATGGTAGTCAACCTTGCAATGAATCAGTTGACATATTGCAGCAACCCTATAAAAGATCTAACTTCTTTCTCTGTCTTTGGCATAGGCATGTCACTGATAGCATTGATTTTATCCAGGTCCATTTCAATTCCCCTCTGACTCACCACGTGACCAAGGAGTTTTCCTAAGGTCACCCCGAACACACATTTCTTTGGATTGAGGCGGAGGTTTTACTTTTCTACCCTACTCAGGAATCTATCCAAGATAACAGGGTGCTCTTCTTGGGTCATTCATTTGACTAGCATGTCGTCCACATAAACTTCAACCTCTTTGTGAATCATATCATGCAACAGTGTTGTGATAGCACTCTGATAAGTGGCTCCAGCATTCTTCAGACCGAACGGTATAACTCTGTAACAGTAGACTCCCCATTCTATGACGAAGGTCGCCTTCACTTTGTTAACTATGTCCATGAGGATCTGGTTATACCCCGAGACCATCCATGAATGAATACATTGTGGCCCTGGCTGTGCTGTCTATCAAGACATCAATATGTGGCAGTGGGAAATCATCCTTGGGAGAAGCTTTATTCAGATCTCTGTAATCCATGTAGACCCTAACTCTGCCATCCTTTTTAGCAACGGGCACAATGTTGGCCAACCATTCCGGATATTCCACGACTTCTAAAAACTTGGCTTTTATCTACTTTGCTACTTCCTCTTCAACCTTTTCTGCTCACTTCGGTCTGAGTCTTTTGAGTTTCTGTTTGATGGGCTTCATTTTCAGATCTGTCGGGATTCTATGTTCTGTGATTTCCCTGTCAACCCTGGGCATGTCATCGTAGGACCATGCAAAGGATGTTACATGTTTTAGGAGCATTCATGATTTCTTTTCTCTCTTCAGGTGTGAGGTCTTTCGAGACAGATACCATTTTTGGATCATCATCTATCCCTAGATTCATTTCATGTAATGATGCATCATGTATGCTAAAAACATTAAATGAATGTTTGTATGTATGCATAGTTCCGTCCAGACAAACATCATAAAAGTAAGCAAAATTAGATTTCATTGCATTGAAAGCCTTGTAGGCTAAGTCATTTACATCAAAAACAGAAAAAGCAGATACACCAATCAAATTTTTATCCTCCACATGCGAAGGGTCTTCTCCTGTTGCAGCTTCTTCGACCTCATCAAACAGGTCCCCCAGGTCACCCTCAAGGGTCTGTTCCTGGGCAACAGATAGCTCTTCCTTGGCCATCTTTGCCTTCCCCATCATCATTAACCTGGCCAATTCCGTCATAGCCTGATTAATCACTTCCCCTAGTTAAGAACTTGTATTGGCTATCATCAGCGTGGCAAATGCCTCGGTGATGGCCGTGATGGCCTCTTCAGCTTCCCCACTCTCGGGGCCCACTTTCTCATAAGACTCTCCCTTATTCACAAACTTAACCTTAATTCGACTGACTGCTGTCTCCTACCTTTCTAGAGCTTTCCCCTTGTCATCTTTAGCCTCAACATGGAGCATGTTAAGAATTGGCTCGACTCCATATTTCCTAAAATCTACGACATTTGAAAAGATTTCAAATCCAGGGAGCTGACCCCCCTTAACTTCTACCGGCTCCAAAGTCCCGTCGTAGACCTCCTCAGCCGGGCGTACAAACATGTCAACCAGATTCATAGTTCTCCTACTTGGCCCATCTCCCTACCCACGGTAGCCATGTCCATATTGGCGGTACTTCCTTGTTTCTATATAAAACTTGGGGACACCCTATTGTCTTGCCCCTAGGCCATTGCCGAGCTCAAATTTCTGCTCAGTCAAGTACTTATATATCCACTCCGGGAACTTTGGCCCTCGCTATTTTCCTCGGTCACAATAGCCACTTGAAAACTTGTCATTGGTTGCTCCTCAGCACTTAGAGTAGCTACTACTGATGGTGTACGCCTCTACAGTCACCACCTTTCCACTTATTAGGAACTTTACCTTTTGGTGCAAAGTGGAAGGTACACCTCCCAGGGCATAGAACCATGGCCTCCCTAGGAGCAAAGAAAATGTAACTGGGATATCAATGACTGTAAACAGCATATTGGACTTGACCTCCCCCATACTGACCTCGGCCTCGAAGGCGCCGATCATTGTTCTTCTACTATCGTCATACATCCGAATTACTGTACCAGAATTACAGAAGGCTTCCATTTCCAATGCCCAGATAGGGCGAGACTTTAAGAGGGCAAATGTTAAGGGCCGAGCCATCATAGACCATTACACATGGCATAGTCTTATGCATAATCTACCCTCAGATATAGAGGATACTCCGAAGCTGATCTTTTAGGCCCTGTCAGCCTTCAGATCAATTCCACTTATCACTGCACAAACTTTATCCGGTGACATCATGGGAGTTGCCTCCATTTCCATTAGCTACTTTACTACCGCCTCACGATGTCTCTTGGACTCCATGAGAAGGTGCCAGATGCTAGCCCGGGCGGGCGTTCTCTTCAGTTGCTCGACTATCACATCATCGTCCTTACCCTTTGACCCCTGAGCTTCAGTGCTTGAATCTACAGCATAATGGTTCCTCCTAGGTAATGCCTAGGGAGCTATATTAACGGGTTGGTAAACCTTGCCGCTTCGGGTAATATGCATGACGGGGCCGTCTTTTGTGACCACCATCCCTTGTCTCGTCTCCAACGGATACATCAACATGGGCTCCTCAAAACCAAAATCTTCATCATCATCTTCCAGATCAATGTCGTTCAGATCAATGGGACCCTGTCCCCTCAGCACCACTGAGGTTTGCACTTTAGTTACCTCTGGCTCTACCTCATATGCTTCGGCTATAACCGCTTGAACACTCAGGTTGGCCTGAATTATCTGTGCAAATACATTGTTGGCTAGTATGCCAGAGTGAACCATATTTACCTGACCCTCAAAATTGGGCAAAGGATTCTTCGGCACATTCGGCTTCAATGCAGGTTCCATGATCTTTCCTTCAGTTAGCAGCTTTTGAATGGCCCTTATTAGACCAGAACACTCATTGGTGCGTTGACCTATCGTCACATGGTAGGAGCAGTAATTTTCCATGTTAGCTTTAGGAGGGGGAATATAAGGCTTCAGGCTTGCCTTTCTGCATTTGGCGAAGATACGCCCAAACGATTCGACCCACGGATTGGTGAGTCTTTGAGGTGTTCTTGTCTGGCCTCCTTGAGCTACAGAGGCCACATCAACCTCTTTTGCCCGGTCTACTGTTGCTGTCTAGATTGGCTTCGAACTAGACCCTGTTGAAGGGGATGTAGAACTACTAGCTTTGTACCCCTAGGTATATCCCCGGCTGCCCCGATAGGTAATAAAGCCTTACTTACTCAGCACTTCTTCTTCAGCACATCTTTCAACCCATTTTGCAAAATCTACCACATCATTAAAGGAATGGAATCTCTTCAGTTTCATTTTATCCTTGTACGGTGGCAGGTTACCATCAACAAGCTTCACAATAAAGGACTCCAGTTTAGGAGCTCCATCCACTAACACTTGCACATCCATCCACCTTTTGCAATAGGCTAAATAGGATTCATTAGGCCTCTGGCAGATCCCCTCTAGATCTTCCAGCGTGGTTTCAACTTGAGTGCTATAGGCATACTATTTCACAAACGCCTCAGACAGATCCTCCCAGGTGGAGCGGGTGTGGATCGACGTCTTAAGATACCATTTAGCAGTGGTGCCTCGTAAAGTAGTGGGAAATAAATTCAATAGATGGACCTTTTCAATCCCCAGGCTAGACATGATTCTGACATAGCTGTCTAAGTGGGCTTCCGGTGGACCTTCCTCATTGTATGGGGGTAAGTAAGGCATCTGAAACCCAACTAGGAGCGGCTCCCCCCTTCTACAAATAAAGTAGATGGATCTGCGCACTTAACAGGCTGATAGTGCACCGTCTCCATCAGCTTTGGCAATAGTGCTTCAAAATCAGAAAATTTCTTCTTGAGGTGCTTTTCAACGGCCGTCTCAATCGAAGCATTCCTAGCCCTTACAAAGGCCTTGTCTTCCTCAGAATGATGGTTGATTTCCCGAGGTGGGATGACCACTATGCTGCTACCATGCACATTCCTCCCTGAATTAGGGGCCCTTTGAATGACATTCCCCTCATTCTCAACTGGGGCTTGGGTTGCTGGCTGGTCGGGCCTACAGCGGCTGTCACCGCATCTTGTACCTGCTCCCTGATGGTTGCTTTAAACTGATCAAAATTCAGAAAGGCTGTCATGAATGCATTCACGTGAAAGGGAGGATTTGTTGGAAATGCCCTAGTCCCGAGGCATTGGTCCTTGCATTTGTATCATACATTAATTGGATTTATGTATTATACTTATTTGTGTTATTAATAAATGGCATTAATTCATTTATTATATTTATCTTGTGCAATATATTAAATGAAGTATCCAATGGACATATCCATATCCATGATGACCAGTGTCATGCACTTGGCAGTAAGACCATAGATAGGGTAAACGATATGACCATAAATAGATCCGTAGTCTGTTCTAGTCATGGGAATGAATGGAACAAGAGACTATCATTAACCTAGTTGTATGGCAGTGTCTTACCGGTCATTGGACATGGAATGTCAACCAAGTTAATGGGTACATGCATAAGGGGCATGGTACTGGATAAATCCACTAAACGAGAAATCCACATGGTATAGTATCACAGGTGATTCTCGTGTAGTACTTGTATGGATCCTTTGACCTGACCATATGATGGTGTTACATGTGAGGTCGCATACTTAGGGGTACGCCTAAAGGGCCTATAATAGGGTGCCAAGTATGGGTACTTTCGGGTATGTCACTTAGCATGGTAATGCTATAGATATGTAGAAGGGATTTTTCACTCAGTAATCCGCTGGGAAGATATCACCGGTCTCTTGATGAATGTGACTGATAAGAGTGTGGCCACACCCAAACAAGTGGGAACTTGTTTGTGAGCTTCAGTGCATTCGGGATTAAGTTAATGTCCGACACAAAAGTAGGTGATCAATCCATGCCTCTGTGTTAGACACCGATATCAATGACATGGGATGTACAAGTTTAAACTACAGGGTTATGATAACAGTTAGACTACCATCTCCATCTTAATTAGGGGCTGCAGTGGCTTGCTAGAGCCCAACTACAGTCTGTGGGCCAAAGGCCCGCTGCCAACATAAAGATGGGCCCACGGGATCGTACACATAGAACGACTGAACACAGACTTAAGGAATCACATGTATACTTGGAGTTTACACTATGGAGAGAGAGGTATATATATATTAATTATATTATAAAGATCAATTGGATTAATCCTAATAATAAAATTAATATATTTAATTGGCTCTTCATAATTAATTGGATTAATTATGAGATTATTTCCTAGGTGGAAATATTCATATGTATAGGTTTACATATGATTTTGTTTTGTGAAGATTTAATTTTAATTTGATGGATTAAATTAATTGGTCAAACTAATTTTAATTTAAATGTAAATAATATATTACTTGGTGTAATATATTAAATACATGGGTATATTAAAATTGGGCTTGAAATTAATTTAAACTTGAATAATTAAAATTGGATTGGGCCTGTATTAAAGTAGGGAAGCCCGCACAGAATGAATGGAGCTAAGTTGGGTCTAAATTCCCCTGAGGGAATTCGGCCACCCTAGGTATAAAAACCTAGGGTGAAATTTCGGCCAACCTAACTAATGAGAGCCACCTTTGCCGAAATTCCATAGCCCCTCTCACAATTGTTTTTGTTTTTCCAACGCTAGCAAGGGTTGTGTTCATTAGGCGTTCGTGTATGAAAATGAGGAGGGAATCTAATTTGATTTCTGCAGTCTTCATCCATCTCTAGAAAGAGATATTCCGAGTAAGAAATTAATCTCTTTCTATTTCAATTTTATGTTTTACAATTTCCATTTCAATTGCTCCTGGGACTGGATTTGAGGAAATCATCGCGTTCTTCCGCTTTTATCGGGTGATTTCCGGTAAAAAATCCCAACAGGATTTCCACCATTTCCACCTTGAGCCATCTCGGTTCTACTTGCTTCTTTTAACACAAATGGACTGTCAACTGGAAAAGAGCATAACTGTCCCCCAAACTCTTGCTCTGAATTTGAATCCGAACTGACCATAACCCCTTCCACTGTGGCTGATTCAGTCCGAGCTGACTGAATTGATTGACCAAATTCTGAACTAACCCGTTCCAGTCGTTTCAAAGTTCAAGTCCAAACTGCACATTCAGCATAGGGTTAGCATCACGAATGAATGCCATGACCCTAGACACAAAGTACTAAATGGTATGTATAGTATGATCATGGGATGATCGAGGTTGGATGATGCTTTGCGGGTGAAAATGATAATGAATGTGGTTTCCTCTGTTCCTATTTCGGACGCTCTGAGAATGCCTAAGACTATGTAAAAGACAATGCGAGAAACGTCACGTGCGAACCGTCACACCGGTAGAGGTTCGGCACCTTTAGGGCACCTAATGAATGTTATGAAATGGTCACATATGTACCGACACATGGACAAGGGTTTGACACTTTGTAGGTCAAAATCAAATGGCGTGAAATGGTCACGTGGAAACGGTTCCTTGGACAAAGTTCTGATGCTCTTCGAGGCATCCAATATGAAGTGATGTTCCAAACAAGTCATGCGTATGTAGGAACACGGACAGAGGTTTGGTTTTCATGGAACACTTTACATGAATTGATAATGTTTTGGCATACTCCTATGTGCATAAAAGTTTTACACTCATGGAGTACCGCGAATGAGTTTTTAATGTTATGACACAATTCCGACGAGGATTGTGGCACACAAGTAAAGTTTCAGCATCACCGTGATGCCAACGACAAATCGATATGATATGGAGATGATAGGATGCTATGTTGTCATGCGACTTGCCACACAACCAGACTTAAAATCTTTGTGATTTTCTAGTGAATGATGTGATGTGGTGAATGGCCAAGTGCGAACCGATGCACAGGCAAACTACGGGTAGTATTAGGTACCCGATATGGTGTGAAATGAAATGAAATGATCGTGGTGGGCATCCTCAGATGTCCCTATTTGGATAAAATGGAATGAAATGGCATGAATGTGTATGTCACGAAAAATGCGAGTGGCTGTAGAAAAAAGTGGTAAGGATGCGTGACATACGGGATGATGTTGTGTATGCGTTATGGAAATGCTGGCACACGCGATGTATATATGGCACGTAAATAAAATGTCGTAGCTGTATGAAAATGTGGTTAGTCCAAATGCCATACATATGCATATGTAAGAGATGGATACATCAAAACGTGATTAGAAATGGCACACGAGTGATTATGCATTTTGGATGCTTTATGAAAAGTTAAAAGGAAAAACAACACAGAACAAACATTAGCACACACAAAAATATGCACTCCCTTCCAACCTTATTTCTCCTTTCGATTGGTCTCACATTTTTGCTAGGTGTTGGGTCTCTTTGTTATCAACAGGGGATACCAAAGGTGTACACTCAATTATTCAATTTTAATTTTATGTTTTGGTAATCCTAAGGGAAAGTTACTAAGCCTTTACATGTGGGCCAAAGTCAAACCAAGGGTGGTATAGGCTCCCATAGCGAATATACACTTCCCCACCGTAGAACACAATGTAAGGTCACACGGGACTATGAGTGGTTTACCCCATTGGGTGTCTCCAATCCTGGCGGTAGAGGTAACCCACCTTCTTGGGTAAACAAGGGCTAATCAGTGCATTTGAGGGGTTAAGAAGAAGAAAATGTCATGATATGCAAGGGTATGAATAAATATGGTATTTATAAATTGATAAATGAATACAAGCGAGGTTATATTTCAATAGTTGCCTAAGTTCCTTAAGTTGTTATACAAAATTTTTTAAGAAACTGTGTGATCCCCAACAGAGTTGCCACTGTGAGCGAACGACCCGAAAAACTGGAATGTGGCGAAGCGACAAGGGGAAATGCGGTTTTAAAAAACTTATTTTTGTTTATCTTCCTTTAGGGAAAATCATTCGTTTGTTTTAGAAATTCTTTTCATAGAAAACATTTTCCCATTTTATTACTTAAAGACCTCGAAACCTAAACTTCAAGATCAGTGACAAAGTCGCCACCCGAATCAGCTCATCGGGAAATTCCGGTATAGCTTCCTACGGAGCGTAGACTGCTATACCTAATCTAGAGATTTAAGGTTCGGGCAACTTACCTACTTAACCTGAAGCTTGTATTGGATTTATGATTTATATTGCCATATTTATTCAATTTATTATCTTTCTCTAACCCACTTTCATTTAATTTTACTCGCCCATGCTCCGGCAAAAGACAGAATTAAATTGCAAAAATTAAATCATTCACACAAATATACAAAAGAATAATGGAGGCTGCTTTACAACCAAATTAAATAAAAAGGAGAAAACTCTCATCCTTTCATATACAATCGCCTAAATACATGAGGATCTAAAAATTACAACCGCCTAATTTACACGGGAATCTATTAAGTACAGCAAAAATAATAAAAAATGAAATAAACTCTGCAAAACAGACGGTTAGCACAGTTTACGGCACAGTACAGATAGGACTCAAATCAGGATAGAGTTGGGATTTTTAGGATTGGAAACATGCACTTAGGGGATAACAGGGCCTATTGGGATTTTTCGTGGAAATCACCCGATTAAAGCGGAAGAACGCGATGATTACCTCAAATCCGTGCCCAGGAGCAATTGAGATGGAAATTGGAAAAACAAAAATTTAATTAAAAGAGATAAATCTCTTACCAAGAATATCTCTTTCAAGAGATGAATGCAGACTGCAGGAATCAAACTAGAAACCCTCATCGTTCACGTACACGAACGCTTTACGAACACCACCCGTGCTAGCGTCAGAAAACACAAACTTTAAGAGGAGGAAGGGAGAATTTTGGCTAGCTTTTTTCATTTGTGTCTTGGCCGAAAATCCTAGGGTTCTTTTACCCTAGGTGCCTGAAATTCCCAAGGGAATTTCGGCCCAAGTTGGCTCCTTCATCTGTGTGGGCTTCCTTCATTTAATTTAGGCCGAAACCTAATTTAATTAGTCTGGCTTAAACTAATTTCAAGCCCAATTTTAATTTACCCATGTATTTAATATATTACACCAAGTAGCATATTATTTACATTTAAATTAAAATCGCTTTGACCAATTAATTTAATCCATCAAATAAAAATTAGATCATCACAAATAAATTCATATGTAAATTGCCCCGCCCACTAGAGCAACTTGCCCCGCCCACTAGAGCCAGCCGACTCTAGTTTGCACTAGAGCCGGCTGGCTCTAGACCTACAGCCGCCCAGCTCTAGGTAGAGCCGGGGGCAAAACCGCCAAGGATCGATGCGCACCCTAAAAACCCTAGAACTACCCAGGGGACCTTTTTTAGGGTTTCAGATCAAGGATTGTCTGGTTTTCGAAAAATTCAAGATGTTCCAGGCGACATTCTGCCCTTTTCGAGGTCTAATTGCTTAACAGAGGTAACAAACAGCTCTCATCACAGAGGTCAGAAAAACCATGCTCACAAATCTCACACTATGTGTTTCTGATCTCTCTTCTCTTTTTACTCTTTCTCTCACTTTCTCTCTCTAGAAATCTCTTTCTCTCTCAAGCACCCTTTTTTTCTTTTTCTCTCTTTTTCTTTCAGAATGATTTTTTTAGAATGATTTTTTTCTCTTCTTTTTCCTATGGTTTTCTACCTTTTCTAGCTCTTTTCTGCCTCTTAATTCCCGTGATTGATGGCTAAAATCTGAGCCAAACTAGAGTTCTTTCCTATTTAGGAATTTGCTGAGTCAATGACTAGAGTCGTACAACTCTAACTATAGTCGCAAGACTGTAGTGTTACAGTCATGCGGCCGTAGTTGTTACAATCGTACAAATGTAATATACAGTCGTGTGACTGTAATCTATAGTCATATGACTATAGTTATGAAACTAGAATTATACGGCTCTAGATAGAGCCTGCACGCCTTAGTCTTAACCTACACTTACACCTAAGTCCCCTAATCACTCCACGAACCTCTCTCGAGGTTTCGGATCAAGGACTCTTCTTTAGACCGTTTGAGAACATTCCAGGTGTTATTCCACTCATTCTTAAACCCTATTCACACTCAGCTATCTAACAGGTAACAACAGGTTTTCATCATAGAGGTCGAGGAAAAACCCCTGCTCACAGGCTGCCCCTCGCGTGACCAAAGTCGACTTAGACAGGTGCTTGTGCTCGATTTGAGTTTGGTCTTCCGATAAGAAGCACGGTGAGAAGGAAAAGAGGACGTACCCGGGGGTTCTCCTTATGTTGGACTGATGTGATGTTCGTAGGGACTTGTCTCGGTTGATTCACGAAACAACAGTCTTACTTGAGTTGACTTGATTTTTCGGGGACTACTTCGACTCCGTTGCAAAGGATAGGACTTTGCCCAAATTGATTCGACCTTCTCCAGGGACATGCTTCAACTCTGGTACGAAGTAGAGGACTTTGCCCAGATTGGATTGGTGCTCCAAGGACGTGCTTCGACTCCATTGTGACGAAGAGGACTTTGCCCGGATTGAATTCTCCTTGTCATTTGATGTTCATGAAAGGAAACGGTATTTTGGTAATTTTGCAACTTGAGAAGTTGGCATCCCTTGAAGGAAGGGTACATTGGTCATTTGACTTCTCATGGAGCCTCTGGTGGAGCTTGTGTCACTAGGGGAAGAAATATTTTAGTGATTTGCTCTTCCGTATAGCTTGTGTCGCTAAAGGAAAGGTGTTTTAGCCATCCAGTAGTGTGGTTACTAACGGAAGGGCATTTTGGTCACTCCACTTCTAGTGGAGCCTGTGTCACTGAAGGAAAGAGTAATTATGTTTTCCGTAGAGCTAGTGTAGCCAAGGAAAGATGCATTGGTGATTTGAGAAGCTTAATCATCTCTTTCGAAGTTTTGGAGCTGTTTCGGGCACGTTTCGTTCCTTGATCGATAATTTTGGAAACAAAAATTTTTGCCCCTTCGATTAAGAATAAATATGGTTTGATTGTTTTGCCCCTGAATACTTAGGATTTGAGGATACCCCAGTGTCAGGTTATTTCCGCTTTCGGAGTACTCATGGCTTGAGACAGCCTGATGGTGACAGCATGTACCTGTACTTGAGTTAACATTGATGCGTGTATGCATATGTGTGTTGTTTTGAATGTATGTGTATACCTTGCCCCTCGATACACCATCGAAATAGGTTCTATGTTATTGGAGCAATATCATTGAAATCGGCTCTCTATGGTAGAGCGTACCATTGAAATTGGATCAGGAGTGCGTATTTATTCCTCGATCGATAATTTTGGAAACAAAAATTTGTGCCCCTTCTATCAAGAATAAATATGGTTTGATTGTTTTGCCCACGAATACTTAGGATTTGAGGATACCCCAGTGTCAGGTTATTTCCGCTTTCAGAGTACTCATGGCTTGAGACAGCCTGATGGTGACAGCATGTACCTGTACTTGAGTTAACATTGATGCGTGTATGCATATGTGTGTATGTTTTGAATGTATGTGTATGTCCTGGATGCATATGCATATGATTGTGGTGCTTTTTATGATTTGCTTGGTGCAAACGATGATTGGGATTAAGTGCCGAAAGTCCACTTGCTTGAGGGCGAAGGTTGACCAGTTACGTCAGTGGCTCACCGAGTTGGAGGTCATGAATTAGACTTTCAGAGACCAGATGGATGATTGGGACACCCAGATGGGTCTATCCCTGGTGGGATATCGCTATAGAGTTTTGCTGATTGACCTGGTTACTTGCCCCACAAGGCGCGGATGTGAGGCGCTGGCTTTGATGTACCTCAGTTTTTATAGGATTAGCGTTGTCTGAGCTTGATACTACTATGTGACTTTTATTTCATTTTTATTTCATGTCCTAACTTTTGCATAGGTCGACCTTTTGGGTTTTCGGCCTATCAGACTGTCTTTAATTTTACCTGAACTACCCTTTTGGGTTTTCAATTCAGTAGACTTTATTTTATGTCCTAGCTTTTGCATAGACCGCCCTTTTTGGGTTTTCAATCTATCGGACCCTTTTTTTTATATACGTATATACATACAATCTATGGATGTGAGATGTATAACGATATGTAAAGCCAAATACACATAAAATAGTCTGAATTGCGATTGAACTTGGGACATTTAAGCGAATGGAACCGAATATTCATTCATTCATTCATAAATAATGTTTTAGCACAATGTACATCAAATAATGAAATGAAACTAGGGATAGAATTGGTGATGGTATACGTCTCGACTGAATCCACGCCTGCCACCAACTGGTCCTTACAGATTTTCCAGCTAATAGTCCTCACCTCTCCGTCCTAATTTTTGCATGGATTGCCTTTTCAGTTTTCGATCCATCAGACTTCTCCTTTTATTTATTTATTTATTTATTTACACGTAGTAAAGCTTCAGCTTGTCCTGGTTGATGGGATTGACAAATTCATTGCCGTCCATGTCCATAATCTTTGCAGCACCCTTCGAAAGTACCCTCTTGACTACATACGGGCCCTCCCAGTTTGGCTTGAATTTCCCCCGTACATCCGTGTTGGTCTTCTTCATCTGCTTGAGTACCAGATCCCCTACCTTAAACAGATGCTTTTGATGATGGACCTTGTTGTTCTAGCTTCTAGCCATTCGTTGCTGATACATTTGTAACCGGTATAAGGCCTGAAGTTGCTTTTCATCAATCAGTGCCAACTGTTCATGTCTTGACCGGAGCCAATTAGATTCTGGAAATTGTGCCTCCATGACCACTCTCAATGATTTGACTTCCATCTCTACTGGCAAAACCGCTTCCATCTCATAGACCAGTGAATATGGTGTTTCTCCGGTAGGGGTTCTAATGCTCGTCTGGTATCCCCACAAAGCCAATGGTAACATGTCGGCCCAATCTCTGTAGGTCACCTCCATTTTCGACAGAATCTTCTTAATAGACTTATTGGTCGCTTCCACCACCCTATTGGCTTGTGGACAATATTGGGATGATCTATGGTGCTCAACTCCATTCTCTTCGAACAACTGTGCCATTACCCATCTTGAAATTGCACTCCATTGTCAGTCACGACATGATGAGGGATCCCATATCTTGTGAAGATGTTCTTTTCTATGAACTTGGCCATCTTCTTGGCATTGATATTTGCAAATGATTCTGCTTCAACCCATTTGGAGAAGTAATCCACAGCCACGACAATGAATCGGTGTCCGTTTGAGGCAGGCGGCCTTATTTCACCAATTTCCAAAATTACCGATTGTATCAGCTGTTTTCAGGGTCCTTCGCACATTGATGACAGTGTAGCCAAGGAATCCGCTATCTAATTCTCCTCCCTCGGCACGTGCCGGAATTCCCACTAACTGAACACCTTCGCCCTTTCCCAAACCATCTTGAGATAAGTCTAGAGTGACTCTTATTTTATCTCCTAATCTACGATGACCTACCGAATCACCAAAGCTGAGTCCCTAATGACTACTGCCTCATTTGCCCCTAATGTGATCAGAGAGTCAATCCCAAAGAGGCAAGCTTCATATTCTACTCCGTTATTAGTTACTTGGAAGTCAAGCTGTTTTGCCAGAGGAATGATTTCACCTTTGAGTGTAACAATGATTACCTCTAAGCCTGCACAGTGTTCATTCACCGCCCCATCGAAGTACATCACCCATCTGTCTGATTCTTTTTCGACCACCGCCGACTGTTCGTCAGGAAATTCCAAGTTCTCGACATAATCAGAATCTATTGGCTGGTTAGCCAGAAATTCTGCTATGGCTCTTCCTTTGATTATCTTCCTTGTCACATATTCTATGTCAAATTCTGACAGCAAAAGCAACCACCTCGATAACTTCGCGGCTAGTACTGGAGCTTGGCATAGGTATTTCATAGGATCCACCTTGGCTACCACCTGAACTTTATATGACTGGAAGTAGTGTCTTAGTTTCTTTGTCAACCATAGCATAGCAGCACAAGTCTTCTCTACTATCGTATACTTAGTCTCATATTCCAGTAACTTCTTGCTCAAGTAGTAGATCACATGTCCACCTCCGTCTTCTTGCTCTTGTACCAATATGGCTCCTACAGAAGCCACTTCAATGGACAAGTACAGAATCAGGGGTTTATCTGGTATCAGAGGCTTTAAAACTACAGGATTTATCAAATAAGCCTTAATTTTGTCAAAGGTTATATGACATTGTTCATTCCACTCTACTGGCTGGTTCTTCTTTAAAAGTCTAAAAATTGGCTCGCAAACTATTATCAACCTCGCGATAAACCAACCGACACACTGTAGTGAACCCTGAAATGACCATACTTCCTTTTCTGATTGCGGTGTCGGCATATCTCTGATGGCCTTAATTTTGTCAGGATCCATTTTAATTCCCTTCTGGCTGACTACATGACCAATCAGTTTTCCAGAAGTTACCCCGAATACACACTTCTTAGGGTTAAGGCGAAGATTGTATTTCTTAATTCCAGTTAGAAATCTATCTAGGATAGCTGGGTGCTCCTCCCGAGTCATGGATTTGACTAATATGTCATCCATATAAACCTCGACTTCCTTGTGGATAATATCACGTAGAAGTGTCGTGACTGCTCGCTGATAAGTCACCCTGGCATTCTTCAACCCAAAAGGCATGACCCTATAACAATAAACCCGCCACACTGTGATGGAGATTGTTTTCACTTTGTCGACTACGTTCATCAGAATCTGATTATACCCCGAGAACCTATCCATGAAGGAATACATAGCTGCCTTAGCAGTACTGTCGATCAGTACATCAATATGCGGAAGTGGGAAGTCGTCTTTAGGGGATGCCTTATTCAGATCCTCGGTAATCCACACATACCCTGACTCAGCCATCTTTCTTTGCAACCGATACAATGTTGGCCAACCACTCTGGATACTCTACTACTTCTAATTTATCTGTTTGGCCACTTCTTCTTTAACCTTTTCAGCCTATTTTGGTCAGAGTCTTCTGAGTTTCTGCTTAACCTTTTATTCTTCAATTAGCTCTCCTTTAAGTGTCTCAGCCTTACCCTTCATTACCAGCTTGGTGAGCTCCCTCACAGCTTCCCCCACTAGTTCTTCATGTGTCTCCCAATCGATGGCTTCTTCTTTTGTGAACCCTTGCTTGGTTCCATCAGAGTGGACAGTGCACTTGTGATGGCTTCTATGGCCGCCTCCATCTCACTTGTCGCCAGGTCAATCTTCTTAAAGGCTTCTCCTTTATACCCAAATTCAATTCTGACTTGGTCAATGGCTTTCTGCCTTGGAGTTTCCTTGTCTTCATTTCCAGCTCCAGCTCGCAGCATGTTCACGATAATCTCAGTTCCATACTTTCTAAAATCAATAACATCAGCAAAAATTTCAAACCCAGGGAGCTGACCTCCCTCAACAACTATCAGCTCGGGAGTTCCATCATACACTGTTCCTATGGCCTAGACAAAGGTGTCCACCAAGTTCACGTGCTTCCTTTCCTGCTTAGTCTTTCCCCCATGATATCCCAACCCGAACTGATGGTACTTGCTGGCTTCAATATTAAACTCAGGGACACCTTGCAGTTTGGCCCCTAATCCTTTCTCTGGCTCATAGTTCTGCTTGGCAAAGTATCTGTGAATCTAGTCTGGAAACTCAAGCTTATCAGAGATCGCTGCAACTTGGAAACCGGTCATCAGCTGCTCAGTAGCACTAAGGGCAGCCACGACAGAAAGCTCATTCGCTTGAACAGTTACCACTTTCTGCTTAATCAAGAACTTCACCTTCTAATGTAGGGTCGAAGGCCTTCCTAAAAGCAGAGAGAATGTGATGGGAATGTTGATCACAATGAATAGCACCTTTGACTTAATCTCTCCTACCTTGACTTTGGTTTCAAATGTCCCAAGCACAGCTCTCTTACTATCGTCATATGCCCTAATCACAGTGTTAGATCAACACAAAGCTTCAGTACTCACCCCCAAGAATGGCAGGATCTGAGAGGGGCAAATATAGGGCTGAGCTGTCATCCACCATTACGCTCGGCATTACCTTATCCATGACTTCCACCCTCAAGTATAGAGCCATGTTATGGTTAACTCCTTCCAGCGGGAGGTCTTTGGCCCTGAAACTGATCTCAGGGGCTCTATTGGCTTTCAAGTCAACTCCATTGATCATCATACACACCTCATCAGGGGACATAATGGGGTTGGCTTCCATCTCCATTAACTGTTTGACCACCGCCTCTCGGTGCCTCTTCGACTCCATAAGTAAGTGCCAAACACAAGCACGAGCTGGTGTCCTCTTCAGTTGGTGTACTACTATGTCTTCCTTCTTGGCCACTAGAGGTGATCGTGTAGTATCATTCTGCACTGGTGTAGTATTCCTGCTTTTAAAATTCGTGTGTTTAAATTTATGTAATTTAAATGCGTGTGGTTTCTTCAATGAAATTTTATTTTATTCATGCGATATTAATTTTAGAAATTAATATGGTTAATTGAAATTGGTTCGGGTAATTTTGGCACAATTACTTGGACGGCTGAATTGGACCCATGGTTTCCCAATTCCAGTGGAAGCAGTTGGACCGCCTGGGCTAGAGGCCCAAAGCCCGTTAAGGGTTAGAACCATGGTGGGCCAAAATTGGCGATTTCTATATAATGGCTTGGACATAATTGAAATGGGCTTAAATCATGAATTATAACATGCTTATGAATTATATGTATTGGATGCATATGGGTGATTAAATATTTTGTATGGTTGGATGCTATTGGCCTTGTTCAAGATAGGTTGTATTTTCTTTTTGGGTAAATACGGCCTATGTGTCGTTTTCTTTTTAATGTAATTTTATTTTATTCGCTTATTATAAAATTTGTAAAAAGAAGAAGCCCATGGAGTGGTTAGCCCAAGTGGAGGTGCAAGCCCAGAAGGAAGAAGATGGAGGTCCACCTGATATTGTTTTCTAGTATAGGTTTACTAGAATAATATTAGGATGTAATATAGGCCCATAGCAGTCCATTTTACTTATTTATTTAATTATGCTTTATATTTATATGCATGTATGAATGTATGATCCAACCGCATTTCACCCGCCTTATGTATGCAAGCCGTTGTTAATTGAATCTAAAAACCAAATTAAATTACTAAGTCACTTAAAAGTGCTTCCTTCATTCAAAACCGGCTTGAAGTGGGAATAGGCCAGTTGTAGACCATGCCCTCGCAGGATACACTGGAGTATTGTCACTTTGTATTAGGTTAGGGGATAGGATACTCTAACACTTGAATAGAGGTTTTGACTTAGCGTGGGTAGTAGGATTCTCCTGGCCCTAAGCACAGATGGGTAAGTGCCAACAAGCCCATCAAACCGAGAGTCCCTAGGTTGGGATTGGACGGTGTTCCTACCTAAATAATTAAGGTATAGTTGTACCAGGCCCTCATCTGGCTATATCATGGTGAAATATGGATCTCGGCCCATAAGCCCAATAACTCAGTTTAATTTATAACTTGATTCATTATTAATTTTATATGGGGATAAGAAAGTAAAGTCCATTATTAACACTCTAAATGTTTTTTTGTGTAGAAATTCTAAATGGCAAACAACATACCTTATCACTGCGATCAATTCTTGAAAGGGACAAGCTTTTCGGTCCTAACTTTTTGGACTGGTCTAGGAACTTAAGAATAGTTCTAAGGCAGGAGTCCAAAGAGTATGTGCTGGAGAGGCTTGTACTGGCTGCGCCTCAAGGATGTAATCCACTGGCTGCCCAGCTGGAGGAATACAAGGTGCATGTCAAGGATAATAGGGATGTGACATGCCTTATGTTGGCCTGTATGGTCCCCGAACTGCAAAAACAGTTTATGGACCATCAAGCTTTTGCTATGATAACAACTCTAAATGAGATGTTTCAAGAGCAAGCTCGTCAAGAAAGGTACCTGACCAACAAGGCATTCCACTCCTGTAAGATGGGGGCTGGGACATCTGTGAGCGCACACGTGCTCAAGATAAAGGGCTATTTGGACACTTTAGCCCGTCTCGGATCGCCTATCTCTCAGGAGTTAGCGGTGGACACAATCCTTGCATCCTTACCAGATTCTTATGATCAGTTCATCCTGAACTACAACATGCAAGGGATGAACCGCACTGTCAGTGAGCTGCATGGGATGCTTAAGCTTACTGAGCAGTCGATCAAAAAGACTCCGCCGGTGGTGCTGGTCAACAAGGGGAACCTTCCTGTTGCCAAGGGTAAGGCCAAGGAAAAGGCCAAAGCCAAGGCCAAGAAGGCCAAGGCTAACAAGGCCAAGGCCCAACCCAAGGCCCAGCAGAAGGCAGGTCCTGAGGATGTCTGTTTCGGGTGTAGACAGGCGGGCCATTGTAAGAGATCATGTACCAAGCTGATGGGAGAGCAAAGAAGGGGCTAAGGTGCATCCTTTTTCAGGTATTTATGTTATAAAAATTTACCTTACTGTTTCAACATCCTGGGTATTGGATACTAGATGTGGTTCTCACATTTGTTTCAATGTGCAGGGACTTAAGAACAGAAGGTCACTGGGGTCGGGAGAGGTGGACTTGAGGGTCGGGAATGGAGCAAGGGTTACTGCCATAGAGATCGGCAAATACCACCTTGTGATGCCTAGTGGATTGGTTTTAATCTTGGAACAATGTTATTTTGTACCTGCTATGTGCAGGAATATTATTTCAGTTTCTATGTTGGATATTTCTGGATTTTATTTTACTATTTCTAATGGTAGAATTTCAATTTCTAGAGAGGGATTATTTTATGGAGATGCTCTATTAAATGATGGCCTGTATATCCTGGACTTAAATGAAACCAATCACGTCTATAACATAAACACAAAAAGGGTTAAGCTAAACAAACTTAATCCTGCCTACCTATGGCATTGTCATCTCGGCCACATAAACTAGAAGCGCATAGCTAGGCTTCACAGAGCTGGAGTCTTAGGGTCATTTGACTTGGAGTCAATTGATACATGCAAATCATGTTTACGAGGCAAGATGACCAAGGTGCCTTTTAGCAAGAAAGCTGAAAGGGCCACTTGCTTATTGGACCTAATACATTCAGATGTATGTGGACCTATGAGCGCAACGACCAAAGGTGAACACCTATACTTCGTCACGTTCACGAACGATTTCAGCAGATATGGCTATGTCTATCTGATGAAACATAAGTCTGAGACCCTTGATAGGTTTAAGGAATTTAGGAACGAGGTATAGAACCAGCTAGGTAGAAATATCAAAACCCTTCAGTCGGACCGAGGTGGTGAGATATGAGCCTAGAGTTTGACTCATATTTGAGAGAGCATGGAATAGTTCCACAGCTCACTCCTCCCGGAACACCACAATGGAATGGGGTGTCCGAACGGAGAAATAGGACCCTGTTGGACATGGTCCGCTCAATGATGAGTCAAGCCTCTCTCCCAATTAGTTTTTGGGGACACACCCTCGAGATAGCAGCTCTTATCTTAAATAATACTCCGACTAAGGTAGTGGAAAAGACCCCATATCAGATATGGACGGGCAAGGAGCCCAACGTGTCTTTCCTAAGGATTTGGGGATGCGAAGCACATGTGAAGAGATTGACTAGTGGCAAGTTGGAGCCTAAAACCGATAAATGCCTGTTTGTGGGCTACCCAAGGGAAACCAAAGGGTATTACTTCTACAACCCCACCGAGAACAAGGTGTTCGTGGCAAGTAAGGGGGTCTTTCTAGAAAAGGAGTTCCTTTCCAAGAAAGACAATGGGAGCAATGTTGAACACAGGGAAGTTCAAGGTTCACAAGCTCCTAAAGAGGATAACTCAGAGGCCCAGGTGGAGCTTCCACAGGGGGAAGCACCGACCCAGGCCGCACAAGGACCAGAGAGGTATGGTTTCCTCGTCACCGATGATCAAACTCTTCTCGTCTGGGATGAGGAAGAACCCAAAACCTACCAGGAGGCTATGGCTAGCCCATAATCTGCGAATTGGCATAAATCCATGGAGGCAGAAATGCAATCTATGTACGATAACCAAGTTTGGAACTTGGTTGATCCACCTCCGGGTGCTAAGGTAATAGGTTGCAAGTGGTGCTATAAGCTAAAGGCTGACAACACCTTCAAGGGCATCTGGTTGCGAAAGGTTTCAGACAAGTCCATGGAATAGGCTATGATGAAACTTTCTCACTAGTGGCCATGCTTAAATACATCAGGATCTTGCTAGCCATAGCCGCATGGTAGGACTATGAAGTCTGGAAAATGGATGTCAAAACCGCTTTCCAAAATGGAAAGCTACTCGAGGATGTGTACATGACACAACCTGAGGGTTTTGTCGATCCAAAGTATCCGAGAAGGGTATGCAAGCTTCAAAGGTCCATTTATGGACTGAACCAAGCATCCCGAAGTTGGAATCTTAGATTCAATGAGGCTATAAAGGAATATGGCTTCATACAGAATCAAGATGAGCCTTATGTGTATAAGAGGACTAGTAGGAGCACTGTCACATTCTTGGTACTTTATGTGGATGACATCCTACTCATTGGAAGCTACATACCTACACTACAAGGGGTAAAGCAGTGGCTGAGTAAGTGCTTCTCAATGAAGGACTTAGGCAAAGATGAGATGATCCTAGGGATCAAGATCTATAGGGATAGATCAAATCGGTTCCTAGGCCTAAGTCAGGCCTCGTACATAGACAAAGTTTTGAAAAGGTTCAGCATGGACCGGGCCAAGAAAGGCTTCTTGCCAATAGGCCATGGGCTGAAACTTAGTAAGAAACACTATCCTAAGACAAGGGAGGATAGGGCGAACATGAAATTGGTTCCATATGCTTCGGCTATAGGATCGATTATGTACTCCACGTTATATACGAGACCTGATGTCGCCTTTGCACTGAGTATGATGAGCCGGTACCAGCAGGATCCCAGGGAGGATCACTGGAAAGCTGTCAAAGCAATCCTTAAGTACCTTAACCAGACTAAGGATAGCTTATTAGTGTATGGTGGTCAGGAAGTGCTATCAGTTACTGGGTACACTGATGCAAGCTTCCAGACTAACCAGGATGAGTACCAGTCACAGTCTGGGTATGTATTTTTGCTAAATGGTGGTACTGTAATGTCGCAGATCCTTTGACCAAGGCGCTGGCCCAGCCCAAGCACGAGGGTCATACTAGATCTATAGGGTTTAGGCCCATACCTAGTTGGAACTAGTGCAAGTGGGAGATTGTTGGATACGCCCTAGTCCCGAGGCATTGATATTTGTATCATACATTAATTGGATTTATGTATTATACTTATTTGTGTTATTAATAAAGGCATCAATTCATTTATTATATTTATCTTGTGCTATATATTAAATGAAGTGTCCAATGGACATATCCATATCGATGATGACCAGTGTCATGCACTTGGAAGTAAGACCATGGATAGGGTAAACGATACGACCATAAATAGATCCGTAGTCTGTTCCAGTCATGGGAATGAATGGAACAAGAGACTATCATTAACTTGGTTGTATGGCGGTGTCTTACCGGTCATTGGACATGGAATGTCAACCAAGTTAATGGGTACATGCATAAGGGGCATGGTACTGGATAAATCCACTAAACGAGAAATCCACATGGTATAGTATGACAAGTGATTCTCATGTAGTACTTGTATGAATCCTTTGACCTAACCATATGATGGTGTTACATGTGAGGTCGCATACTTAGGGGTACGCCTAAAGGGCCTGTAATAGGGTGCCAAGTATGGGTACTTTCGGGGTATGTTACTTAGCATAGTAATGCTATGGATATGCAGAAGGGATTTGTCACTCAGTAGTCCACCGGGAAGATATCACCGGCCTCTTGATCAATGTGACTGATAAGAGTGTGGCCACACCTAAACAAGTGGGAACTTGTTTGTGAGCTTTAGTGCGTTTGGGATCAAGTTAATGTCCGGACACAAAAGGGGGTGATCAATCCATGCCTCTGTGTTGGACACCGATATCAATGACATGGGATGCACAGGTTTAAACTACAGGGTTATGATAACATTTAGACTGCCATCTCCATCTTAATTGGGGGCTGTAGTGGCTTGCTAGAGCCTAATTGTAGTCTATGGGCCAAAGGCCCACTGCCAACATAAAGATGGGCCCACGGGATCGTACACATTGAGCGACTGAACACCGACTTAAGGAATCATATGTATGCTTGGAGTATACACTCTGGAGAGAGAGGTATATATATTAATTATATTATAAAGATCAATTAGATTGATCCTAATAATAAAATTAATATATTTGATTGGCTCTTCATAATTAATTGGATTAATTATGAGATTATTTCCTAGGTGGAAATATTCATATGTATAGGTTTACATATGATTTTATTTTGCGAAGATCTAATTTTAATTTGATGGATTAAATTAATTGGTCAAACTAATTTCAATTTAAATGTAAATAATATATTACTTGGTGGAATATATTAAATAAATGGGTATATTAAAGTTGGGCTTGAAATTAATTTAAACCAGATTAATTAAAATAAGATTGGGCCTGAATTAAAAGAAGAAAGCCCACACAAAATGGTTGAGCCAAGCTGGGCCTTAATTCCCTTAGGGAATTCAGCCAACCTAGGGTTTTTGACCCTAGGAATTTCGGCCAACTATGTAAAAACACATCCTAGCTGAAATTTGACAAGCCTCTCCTCTCCATTGTTCGTTTTTCCTACGCTAGCACGGGGTCGTGTTTGTTAGGCGTTCATGTACGTGAACGAGGAGGGACTCTGCATTGATTCCTGTAGTCTTCATTCATCTCTGAAAGAGATATTCCAGGTAAGAGAATTATCTCTTTCTATTAAATAATTTTTTTTTACAATTTCCATTTCAATTGCTCCTGGGCACGGATTTGAGGAAATCATCGCGTTCTTCCGCTTTTATCGGGTGATTTCTGGTGAAAAATCCCAACATATTCCCCTCATTCTCAACTGCAGCTTGGGTTGGTTGGCTAGTCTGACCTGCATTTGTGGTCATCACAGCTTGCATCTGGTCTCTTAAGGTAGCCTTGAATCAGTCGGAGTTTAACAAAGCATCTACAAATACATTTATATCGAAAGGCATTCCTCCACTGGATCCGTCTTGAGCCATTTTTGTTCTGTTTCCTTCTTCTAAAATAAATTGGCTGTCGACTGGTAATGAAGGCAACTGACCCCCAAATTCTTGCTCTGATTCCGAATCTAAACTGACCCTGACCCCCTCCATGGTTTCTAGTGCTGATTGGACTGACTGAGATAACTGATCAGACTTTGGTTCAACATGTACTAATCGCTTTGAAGTTTGACTCCAAACTGCACATTCAACATAGAGTTAGTATCGTGGATGGATGTCATGATTCTAGACTTGACGCACTAAGTGACGTGTATGGTATGATCATGAAATGATCATGCCTTGAATGATGAATGGCAATGAGGATGACTTTCTTTATTTTTATTCTTTTTATTTTGGACGTTCTAAGAATACCCAATGCCATGCGAAAAATAATGCAAAAAGGTCGCGTGTGAGCTGCCACACAGACAGAGGTTCGGCGCTTTTGGGGCATCTAGTGGTTGTGATGAAATGGTCGCATATATACCGACACACGGATAGAGTTTCAACACTTTGTAGGTCAATGAAGTGATATGAAATGGTCGCATAGGGACTGTCCTATAGACAAAGTTTTGATGCTTTTAGGGCGTCTAATATGAAATGATGTTACAAGCAAGTCGCGTGTGGATAGGGACATGGATAGAGATTCGGCGTTCGTGGAATACCTTGCATGATTTGGTAATGTCATGAAATGCCCCTATATATGTAATAATCCAATACTGGTGGAGTACCTCGAGTGATTCATTAATGTCATGAAACAATCCGATGTGGATTGCGACACACAAGCAAGACTTTAGCATCACCGTCACACCAATGATGAATGAGCATGATGTCATGTAATGTTATCATGTGACCCACCACATGAATATACACCTAAGACCATTATGGTCCTTTAGCGAATGACATGGTAAAGTGGAATGGCCAAGTGCAACCCGGTGCACGGGCAGAGCATAGGTATATTTGGGACACCCGATATGATATGAAGTGAAATGACAGTGATGGGCATCCTGGGAATGTCCCCTATTCAGCATGATGGAATGAGATGGCATAAATGTGTATGTCACACAAAATATAGGTGGCTGTGCGAATACGTGGTTAGGATGTATGACACACAGGGTGATGTCTGCTGGATATGCCTTAGTCCCGAGGCATTGATCCTTGTGTTTGTATTCTACATTTGTACATTTTATGTAAGATATGTATTAAACAATTTGTGTTAATAAATAAAGGCATCAATCTATTTACTATATGTCTTGTGCAATATATTAAATAGAGTATCCAATGGACATATCCATATCCATGTTGTCAAGTGTGAGGCACTTGGCAGTAAGACTGTGGATAGGGAAAACGATATGGCCATAAAGTCATCCGTAGTCTGTTCCAATCATGGGAATGAATGGAACTAAAGACTATCATTAATCTTGGTTGTATGGCGGTGTCTTACCGGTCAAAGAACATGGAATGTCAACCAGGTTAATGGGTAGATGCAAAAAGGGCATGGTACTGGATCGATCCACTTAACGGGAATCCACATGGTATCACATCACATCAGATTCTCATGTAGTACTTGTATGGATCCTTTGACCTGACCATATAATGGTACTGGATGTGAAGTGGCATACTTTGGTGTATGCCCAACGGGCCTGTAAAAGGGTGCCAAGTACGGGTACGTTCGGGTATGTTAATGAACATTACAGTACTATGGATATGCAGATGGGAATGTCACTCAGTGTTCCACTAAGAAGATATCATCGGCCTCTTGATGAATGTAGCTGATAAGAGTGTGGCCACACCCAAACAAGGTGGTACTTGTTTTTGAATATCAGTGTATTCGGGATCAAGTTAATGTCCAGACACAATAGAGGGTGATCAAACCATGCCTCTGTGTTGGACTCCGATATCGATGACATGGGATGTACAAGTTTAAACTACTGGGTTAAAGTTTTAGTTGGACTGCTTACTCTGTCTTAATTGGGGGCTACAATGGCTTGCAAGAGGCCAACTGTAGTCTGTGGGCCTTAGCTCACTGTCAACATAAAGACGGGCCTACGCCCATCTGATCGTACACATTGAACCTCTGGACTTTAACTAGTCGGATTAAGTGTATACTTGGTGTATACACGTCAAAGAGAGAGAGGTCTATTAAATATATTATATAGCTCAATTGGATTGATCAAAATATAATATGATTAATATTTATTTAGGCCATCACATAATTAATTCAATGAATTAATTTTGTGTATTTATTTCCTAGGTGGAAATATTTGTACATGTATAGGTTTACATGTATATCATCCTATGTATGTCATATTTAATCCATTGGTTAATTTGATGTGTCAAACAAAGTTTAATTTACATATATGTTCCATATTATATGGTATAATATATTACCATACATGTAGAATTAAATTTTATTTGAAAGCAAAGTAATACCAAAGAATTAAATATGGGCTTGAGCTTTTAAACATGAAAGCCCTTCTTTTTGGATGATTTGGCCGTAAATATTTGGTGGGATTTTTGCCAAGTTTTGGTGAGTCATTTTGGATAGGAAGAATGACTCATTAAAGGGACAAAAGATGATGAGTAATATGGTGAGTCATTATTTGACTTTGTGGTAGAAAAGTTGGACTTTTCTTTCTTTGATTTTTTTATCTTTCTTTTGGTGATATAAGAGAAAAAAATCTGCCATATTATGATAATCTTGGACGTCCAACATAGCCTCCCGAATCGCTAGCACGGGTTTCAGTCCGAGAGCCGTTCGTGTACGGGACGAAGGAGGAAATCTAATTTGGTTTCTGCAGTCATCATCTGTCTCTTGGAGAGACTTTAAGGTGAAATTTTAAAACCTTCTTCCTTGTGCTTTGTGTTTTTGACTTCCACTACTTAAGCTCCTGGGACCGGATTTGAGGAAATCGACGCGTATTTCCGCTTTTTCGATCAATTTCCGGTGACGAATCCCAACATTGGTATCAGAGCGGGCTTATGTTCCGTGGAAATCTCTAACTTGAAGTGAATCACATGTTTTAAAATTTGGCGATTTTGTGGATGGGATTTGTTTTCGGTTTGGGGTTTGTGGTTTTGCTCATTTGAATTTTACAAATGGAAATTATATGCATAGGGTTTATGCATGATTAAACTACTAGGTTAAAGTTTTAGTTGGACTACTTACTCTGTCTTAATTGGGGGCTACAGTCGCTTGCTAGAGCCCAACTGTAGTCCGTGGGCCTTAGCTCACTGCCAACATAAAGACGGGCCCATCTGATCGTACACATTGAACGTCTGGACTTTAACTAGTCGGATTAAGTGTATACTTGGTGTATACACTTCAAAGAGAGAGAGGTCTATTAATTATATTATATAGCTCAACTGGATTGATCAAAATATATTATGACTAATATTTATTTAGGCCATCGCATAATTAATTCAATGAAATCAAACACAGCATATAACCTAGATGCAAGAGATTAAATCAACCAAGAATTAAATTCAAGCATCCATAATATATATATATATATATATATATTTGCAAAAAGAAATTGGAACCCTAGCATGCACCATATGCTAATCCACTCCATATGCAAATGACATATATAACCAACACAAATAGAAAATAAACTTGTACATCCCATGTCATCGATATCGGAGTCCAACACAGAGGCATGGTTTGATCACCCTCTATTGTGTCTGGACATTAACTTGATCCCGAATGCACTGATATTCACAAACAAGTACCACCTTGTTTGGGTGTGGCCACACTCTTATCAGCTGCATTCATCAAGAGGCCGGTGATATCTTCTCAGTGGAACACTAAGTGACATTCCTATCTGCATATCCATAGTACTGCAATGTTCATTAACATACCCGAACGTACCCGTACTTGGCACCCTTCTGCAGGCCTGTTGGGCGTACACCAAAGTATGCCACTTCAGATCCAGTACCATTATATGGTCAAGTTAAAGGATCCATACAAGTACTACACGAGAATCCGATGTGATGTGATACCATGTGGATTCCCGTTAAGTGTATCGATCCAGTACCATGCCCTTTCTGCATGTACCCATTAACCTGGTTGACATTCCATGTTCTTTGAGCTGTAAGACACCGCCATACAACCAAGGTTAATGATAGTCTTTAGTTCCATTCATTTCCATGATTGGAACAGACTACGGATGACTTTATGGCCATATCGTTTTCCCTATCCACAGTCTTACTGCCAAGTGCCTCACACTTGACAACATGGATATGGATATGTCCATTGGTTACTCTATTTAAAATATTGCACAAGACATATAGTAAATAGATTGATGCCTTTATTTATTAACACAAATTGTATAATACATATCTTACATAAAATGTACAAATGTAGAATACAAACACAAGGATCAATGCCTCGGGACTAGGGCATATCCAACAATCTCCCACTTGCACTAGTACCAACTAGGCATGGGCCTAATCCCTATAGATCTAATATGACCCTCGTGCTTGGGCTGAGCCAGCGCCTTGGTCAAACTATCTGCGGCATTCTCCTCGGTGTCCACTCGTTGTAATGAAATATCACCCCTCTCCACGATTTCTCTGATGAGGTGAAACTTCTTGAGTACGTGCTTTGAGTTACTGTGTGACCGGGGTTCCTTAGCTTGTGCAACAGCCCTATTGTTGTCACAGAAGATATCAACTGGGTCCTGGATAGTTGAAACTACCCCCAGTTCCATGATAAACTTCTTTATCCATACAGCTTCCTTAGCTGCATCACACGTTGCAATGTACTCAGCTTCTGTGATAGAATCCGCTATTGTTTGCTGCTTGGAGCTTCTCCAGCTTACAGCACCACCATTAAGCATGAATACATATCCTGACTGTGACTTATATTCATCCTGGTCGGTTTGGAGCTTGCATCAGTGTACCTACTAACTGATAACTCTTCCTGACCTCCATACACTAAGAAGCTATCCTTAGTCCGGTTAAGGTACTTTAGGATTGCTTTGACTACTTTCCAGTGATCCTCACTGGGAGCTTGCTGGTACCTACTAGTCATACTCAGTGCAAAGGCGACATCAGGTCTTGTACATAGCATGGCGTACATGATTGATCCTATAGCCGAAGCATATGGGACTAATTTCATGTTCTCCCTGTCCTGCCTTGTCTTAGGACAGTTCTTCTTACTAAGTTTCATCCCATGACCCATTGGCAAGAAACCTTTCTTAGCCTGGTCCATGCTGAATCTTTTCAGAACTTTGTCTATGTACTTGGCCTGACTTAGGCCCAGGAGCCGATTAGGTCTATCCCTGTAGATCTTGATCCCTAAGTTCGTCTCAGCTTCGCCTAAGTCCTTCATTGTGAAGCACTTACATAACCATTACTTTACCCCTTGCAGTGTTGGTATGTCGCTTCCAATAAGAAGGATGTCATCCACATATAATACCAGGAAAGTGACAATGCCCCATTAATCCTTCTGTACACACAAGGCTCATCTTGATTCTGTATGAAGCCATATTCCTTTATAGCCTCATTGAATCAAAGATTCCAACTTCGAGATGCTTGCTTCAATCCATAAATGGATCTTTGAAGCTTGCATACCATTTCAGGATGCTGTGGATTGACAAAACCCTCAGGTTGTGTCATATACACATCCTCAAGTAGCTTTCCATTAAGAAAAGTGGTTTTGACATCCATCTGCCATACCTCATAGTCGTACCATGCGGCTATGGCCAGCAGGATCCTTATGGATTTGAGAATAACGACTGGTGAGAAAGTTTCATCATAGTCGATTCCATGGACTTGCCTGAAACCTTTCGCTACTAGCCGCCCCTTGAAGGTATTGTCTGGCTTAAGCTTGTAGCACCACTTGCACCCTATTACCTTAGCACCCGGAGGTGGATCAACCAGATTCCAAACCTGATTATCGTACATAGATTGCATTTCCGCCTCCATGGCCTTTTGCCAATTTGCGGACAGTGGGCTAGCTATAGCCTTCTGGTAGGTTTTTGGCTCTTCTTCGTCAAAGATAAAAAGAGTGTTATCATCGGTAACGAGAAACCCATATCTCTCAGCTTTCCGACGATCCCTACCAGACCTTCTAGGTCCTTGTGTGACCTGGGCAGGTGCTTCCTCCTGTGGAGGTTCCACCCTGGTCTCTGAGGTATCCTTTTTAGGAGTTTCTGAGCTTTGAACTTCCCTAAGTTCAACATAGCTCCCACTATCTTTCTTGGAAATGAACTCATTTTCAAGAAAGACCCCCTTCCGTGCCACAAACACCTTGTTCTCGGCGGGGTTGTAGAAGTAATACACTTTGGTTTCCCTAGGGTAGCCCATAAACAGGCATTTGTCGGTTTTGGGTTCCAGTTTACCCCCAGTCAATCTCTTGACATGTGCATAACAACCCCAAATCCGCAGGAAAGACATATTGGGCGCCCTGCCCGTCCATATCTCAAATGGGGTCTTTTCCACTGCCTTAGTCAGAGTACTATTTGAAATGAGAGTTGCTGTCTCAAGAGCATATCCCTAGAAACTTGTTGGGAGAGAACCATGACTCATCATTGAGTGGACCATGTCTAACAGAGTCCTATTCCTTCGTTCGGACACCCCATTCCATTATGGTGTTCCTGGAGGAGTGAGCTGTGGAACTATTCCATGCTCTCTCAAATATGAATCAAACTCTAGGCTCATATACTCGCCACCTCAGTCCGACCGAAGGGCTTTAATATTTCAGCCTAATAGGTTATGTACTTCGTTCCTAAATTCCTTGAACCGATCAAGTGTTTCAGACTTGTGTTTCATCATATAGACATAGCCATATCTGCTGAAATCATCTGTAAAGGTGACAAAGTATAGAAACCCACCCCTGGCAGTAGTGCTCATAGGTCCACATACATCCGAATGTATTAGGTCCAATAAGCCAGTAGCCCTTTCAGCTTTCTTGCTAAAAGGCACTTTAGTCATTTTACCCCGTAAACAAGACTCACAAATATCAAGTGACTCCAAGTCAAAAGATCCTAGAATTCCAGCTTTGTGGAGTCTAGCTATGCTTTTCTCGTTTATGTGGCCTAAACGACAATGCCAAAGGTACACAGGATTAAGTTCATTTGGTTTAATCCTTTTAGTATTTATGTTATAGACTTGATTAGTTTCATTTAAATTCAGGATATAAAGGCCATTATTTAATAGAGCATTTCCATAAAATATGCCTTCTCTAGATATAACCATTTTACCATTACCAATAGTAAATACATATCCAGAAGTATCCAAAACTGAAACAGAAATAATATTTCTGCACATTGCAGGTACAAAATAACATTGTTCCAATAACAAAACTAATCCACTAGGCATCTTAAGCTGGTACTCACTGATCTCAATGGCTGCAACCCTTGCTCCATTCCCGACCCGCAAGTCCACTTCTCCTGATCCCAGTGATCTTCTGTTCCTAAGTCCATGCACATTACAACAAATGTGAGAACCACATCTAGTATCCAATACCCAAGATGTTGAAACAGTAAGGTTAATGTCTATGACATATATACCTGATGAAGATGCGCCCTGGGTCTTCCTTTGCTCTCCCAAGAGCTTGGGACATGATCTCTTCCAATGTCCAGTCTGCTTGCACCCGAAACAAACATCCTCGGGACTAGCCTTGGGCTAGACCTTAGCCTTTTTGACCTTGGCTTTCTTAGCCTTGGCCTTTGCCTTGGCTTTGGTCTTAGCCTTGCCCTTAGCAACAAGAGTTTTCCCTTTGCTGAACATAAGTACCTGTGGTGTCTTTTTGATCGACTGTTTAGTAAGCTTAAGCATCCCATGCAGCTCACTAACAGACCTGTTCATCCCTTGCATATTATAGTTCAGGATAAACTGATCATAAGACTCCGGTAAGGATGCCAGGATAGTGTCTGTTGGGATTTTTCATCGGAAATCACCCGATAAAAGCGGAAGAACGCGATGATTTCCTCAAATCCAGTCCCAAGAACAATTGAAGTGAAAACTGTAAACTTAAAATTTTAATAGAAAGAGATTAAATTCTTACCAGGAATATCTCTTTCTAGAGATGGATGAAGACTGCAGAAATCAAACTAGATTCCCTCCTCGTTTTCGTACACGAACGCCTAACGAACACGACCCTTGCTAGCGTTGGAAAAACAAAACCTTTTGGTGAGAGGAGCTAGGAATTTCGGCTATCTCTTGTTGTGTTAGGGGTGGCCGAAATTTCTAACCCTAGGTATTTATACCTAGGGTGGCCAAATTCCCTTAGGGGAATTCAGGCCCAGTTTGGCTCCTTTTCATTCTGTGCGGGCTTCCATGATTTAATTTAGGCCCGGTCTAATTTTAATTGTTCTGGTTTAAATTAATTTCAATCCCAATTTTAATATACCCATGTATTTAATATATTACACCAAGTAATATATTATTTACATTTAAATTAAAATTAGTTTGACCAATTAATTTAATCCATCAAATTAAAATTAAATCTTCACAAAATAAAATCATATATAAACCTATACGTATGAATATTTCCACCTAGGAAATAATCTTGTAATTAATCCAATTAATTATGAAGAACCAATTGAATATATTAATTTTATTAATTGGGATCAATCCAATTGATCTTTATAATATAATTAACATATATACACCTCTCTCTCCATAGTGTATACTCCAAGTATACATGTGATTCCTTAAGTCTGTGTTCAGTCGTTCTATGTGTACGATCCCGTGGGCCCATCTTTATGTTGGCAGTGGGCCGTTGGCCCGCAGACTGCAGTTGGGCTCTAGCAAGCCACTGTAGCTCCCAATTAAGATGGAGATGGCAGTCTAACTGTTATCATAACCCTGTAGTTTAAACTTGTACATCCCATGTCATTGATATCGGTGTCTAACACAGAGGCATGGATTGATCACCCTTTTTTGTGTCGGACATTAACTTGATCCCGAATGCACTGAAGCTCACAAACAAGTTCAAACCTGTTTGGGTGTGGCCACACTCTTATCAGTTACATTCATCAAGAGGCCGGTGATATCTTCCCAGTGGACTACTGAGTGACAAATCCCTTCTGCATATCCATAGTATCACTATGCTAAGTGACATACCCGAAAGTACCCATACTTGGCACCCTATTACAAGCCCTTTAGGCGTACCCCTAAGCATGCGACCTCACATGTAACACTATCATATGGTCAGGTCAAAGGATCCATACAAGTACTACACGAGAATCATTTGTGATACTATACCATGTGGATTACTCGTTTAGTGGATCTATGCAGTACCATGCCCCCATGCATGTACCCATTAACTTGGTTGACATTCCATGCCCAATGACCGGTAAGACACCGCCATACAACCAAGTTAATGATAGTCTTTTGTTCCATTCATTCCCATGACTAGAACAGACTACGGATCTATTTATGTTCATATCGTTTACCCAATCCATGGTCTTACTGCCAAGTGCATGACACTTGTCATCATGGATATAGATATGTCCATTGGATACTCCATTTAATATATTGCACAAGATAAATATAATAAATGAATTGATGCCTTTATTAATAACACAAATAGTACAATACATAAATCTAATAAATGTATAATACAAGTACAAAGACCAATGCCTCGGGACTAGGGCATTTCCAACAATCTCCTACTTGCACTAGTTCCAACTAGGCATGGGCCTAATCCCTATAGACCTAGTATGACCCTCGTGCTTGGGCTGAGCCAGCGCCTTGGTCAACGGATCTACGACATTATCCTCGGTGTCCACTCTGTGTAATGCAATGTCACCTCTCTCCGTGATTTCTTGTATGAGGTGAAACTTTCTGAGCACGTGCTTTGTGTTCTTGTGTGACCGGGGCTCCTTAGCTTGTACGACGGCCCCATTGTTGTCACAGAAGATATCAACTGGGTCCTAGATAGTTGGCACTACTCCCAACTCAGTGATAAACTTCTTTATCGACACAGCTTCCTTAGCCGCATCACATGCAGCGATGTACTCATCTTTTGTTGTAGAGTCTGCTATGGTTGGCTGCTTTGAGCTCCTCCAGCTTACAGCACCACCATTCAGCAAAAATACATACCCAGACTGTGACTGGTACTCATCCTGGTCGGTCTGGAAGCTCGCATCAGTATACCCAGTAACTGATAGCACTTCCTGACCACCATACACTAAGAAGCTATCCTTAGTCCGGTTAAGGTACTTGAGGATCGCCTTGACAACTTTCCAGTGATCCTCCCCAGGATCCTGCTGGTATCGGCTCGTCATACTCAGTGCAAAGGTGACATCAGGTCTCATACATAAGATTGAGTACATGATTGATCCAATAGCCGAAGCATATGGAACCAATTTCATGTTCTCCCTGTCCTCCCTTGTTTTAGGACAGTGCTTCTTACTAAGTTTCAGCTCATGGCCCATTGGCAAGAAACCTTTCTTCGCCCGGTCCATGCTGAATCTTTTCAGCACTTTGTCAATGTACGAAGCCTGACTTAGGCCCAGAAGCCGATTTGATCTATCCTTGTAGATCTTGATCCCTAGGATCATCTCAGCCTCGCCCAAGTCCTTCATTGCGAAGCACTTACTCAGCCAATGGTTTACCCCTTGCAGTGTAGATATGTCACTTCCAATGAGTAGGATGTCGTCTACATAAAGTACCAAGAATGTGACAATGCTCCCACTAGTCCTCTTATACACACAAGGCTCATCTTGATTCTGTATGAAGCCATATTCCTTTATGGCCTCATTGAATCTTAGATTCCAACTTCGGGATGCTTGCTTCAGTCCATAAATGGACCTTTGAAGTTTCATACCCTTCCTGGATACTTCGGATCGACAAAACCCTCAGGTTGTGTCATGTACACATCCTCGAGTAGCTTTCCATAAAGGAAATCGGTTTTGACATCCATCTGCCATACCTCATAGTCATACCATGCGGCTATAGCTAGTAGTATCCTAATGGATTTGAGCATGGCTACTGGTGAAAAAGTTTCATCATAGTCTATTCCATGGACTTGTCTGAAACCTTTTGCAACTAGACACCCCTTGAAGGTATTATCAGCTTTTAGCTTGTAGCGCCACTTACAACCTATTACCTTTGCACCCGGAGGTGGATCAACCAAGTTCCAAACTTGGTTATCGTACATAGATTGCATTTCTGCCTCCATGGCTTTACGCCAATTCGCAGACTATGGGCTAGCCATAGCCTCCTGGTAGGTTTTTGGTTCTTCCTCATCCCAGATGAGATGAGTTTGATTATCGGTGACGAGGAAACCATACCTCTCCGGTTCCCGACGATCCCTACCAGACCTTCTAGGTTCTTGTGTGGCCTGGGTCGGTGCTTCCACTCGTGGAAGCTCCACCTGGGCCTCCGAGTTATCCTCTTTAGGAGCTTGTGGACCTTGAACTTCCCTGAGTTCAACATTGCTCCCACTATCTTTCCTGGAAAGGAACTCCTTTTCTAGAAAGACCCCCTTCCTTGCCACGAACACCTTGTTCTCGGCGGGGTTGTAGAAGTAATACCCTTTGGTTTCCCTAGGGTAGCCCACAAACAGGCATTTATCGGTTTGGGCTCCAGCTTGCCACTAGTCAATTTCTTGACATGTGCTTCGCATCCCCAAATCCTTAGGAAAGACACATTGGGCTCCTTGCCGGTCCATATCTGATATGGGGTCTTTTCCACTGCCTTAGTCGAAGTATTGTTTAAGATGAGAGCTGCTGTCCCCAGGGCGTGTCCCCAAAAACTAATTGGGAGAGATGCTTGACTCATCATTGAGCGGACCATGTCCAACAAGGTCCAATTCCTCCGTTCGGACACCCCATTCCATTGTGGTGTTCTGGGAGGAGTGAGCTGTGGAACTATTCCATGCTCTCTCAAGTATGAGTCAAACTCTAGGCTCATATACTCACCGCCTCGGTCTGACCGAAGGGTTTTGATATTCCTGCCTAGCTGGTTCTGTACCTCATTCCTAAATTCCTTGAACCTATCAAGGGTCTCGGACTTGTGTTTCATCAGATAGACATAGCCATATCTGCTGAAATCATCCGTGAACGTGACGAAGAACAGATGCCCACCTCTAGTCGCTGCGCTGATAGGCCCACATACATCTAAGTGTATCAGGTGTAATAAGCCAGTGGCCCTTTCAGCTTTCTTGCTAAAAGGCGCCTTTGTCATCTTGCCTCATAAACATGATTCGCATGTATCAATTGACTCCAAGTCAAATGACCCTAGGACTCTAGCTTTGTGAAGTCTAGCAATGCGCTTCTCGTTTATATGGCCAAGACGACAATGCCATAGGTAGACAGGATTAAGTTTGTTAGGCTTAACCCTTTTAGTGTTTATGTTATAGATATGATTGGTTTCATTTAAGTCCAGGATATATAGGCCATCATTTAATAGAGCATCTCCATAAAATAATCCCTCTCTAGATATAGAAATTCGACCATTAGAAATAGTGAAAATAAATCCAGAAATATCCAACATTGATACAGAAATAATATTCCTGCATATAGCAGGTACAAAGTAACAATGTTCTAAAATCAAAACCAATCCACTGGGCATCACAAGGTGGTATTCGCCGATCCCTATGGCAGCAACCCTTGCTCCATTCCCGACCCACAAGTCCACCTCTCCCCGACCCCAGTGACCTTCTGTTCTTAAGTCCCTACACATTACAACAAATGTGAGAACCACATCCAGTACCACATCCAGTATCCAATACCTAGGATGTTGAAATAGTAAGGTTAATATCTATAACATAAATACCTGAAGAGGACGCACATTGGTCCCTTCTTTGCTCTCCCATCAGCCTGGGACACGATCTCTTCCAATGGCCCGCCTGTCTACACCCGAAACAAACATCTTCAGGACCTGCCTTCTGCTGGGCCTTGGGTTGGGCCTTGGCCTTCTTAGCCTTGGCCTTCTTGGCCTTGGCTTTGGCCTTTTCTTTGGCCTTACCCTTGGTAACAGGGGGGTTCCCCTTGTTAACCAGCAGCACCGGCGGAGACTTTTTTGATCGACTGCTCGATGAGCTTAAGCATCCCATACAGCTCACTGACAGTACGGTTCATCCCTTGCATGTTGTAGTTCAAGATGAACTGATCATAAGAATCCGGCAAGGACGCGAGGATTGTGTCCACAGCCAACTCTTGAGAGATAGGCAATCCGAGACGTGCCAAAGTGTCCAAATAGCCCTTCATCTTGAGCACGTGTGCGCTCACAGATGTCCCGGCCCCTATCTTACAAGAGTGGAATGCCTTATTGGTCAGGTACCTTTCCTGACGAGCTTGCTCCTGAAACATTTCGTTTAGAGTTGTTATCATAGCATAGGCTTGATGGTCCATAAACTGTTTTTGCAGTTCGGGGACCATGCAGGCCAACATAAGGCATGTCACATCCCTATTGTCCTTGACATGCACCTCGTATTCTTCCAGCTGGGCAGCCGGTGGATTACATCCTTGAGGCGCAGCCAGCACAGGCCTTTCTAGTACATACTCTTTTGACTCTTGTCTTAGAACAATCCTTAAGTTCCTAGACCAGTCTAAAAAGTTAGGACCGGAAAGCTTGTCCTTTTCAAGAATAAATCGCAGTGATAAGGTATTATTGTTTGCCATTTGAGAGGTTCTACACAGAAAAACATTTAGAGTGTTAATAAAGGACTTTAATTATTATTCCCATATAAAATTAATAATGAATCATGTTATTAATTTAAACCGAGTTGTTGGGCTCATGGGCCGAGATCCATATTTCATCAAGATATAGCCAAACGAGGGTTTGGTACAACTATACCTTAATTATTTAGGTACGAACGCCGTCCAATCCCAACCTAGGGACTCTCGGTTTCATGGGCTTGTTGGCACTTACCCATCTGTGCTTAGGGCCAGGAGAATCCTACTACCCACGCTAAGTCAAAACCTCCATTCAAGTGTTAGAGTATCCCATACTCTAACCCAATACAAAGTGACAATACTCCAGTGTATCCTGCGAGGGCATGGTCTACAACTGGCCTATTCCCACTTCGAGTCAGTTTTGAATGAGGGAAGCACTTTTAAGCGACTTAGTAATTCCATTTGGTCATTAGATTCAATTTATAACGGCTTACATGCATAAGGCGGGTGAAATTGCTATTGGATCATACATTCATACATGCAAATAAACATAAAGTATAATTAAATAAAAGTAAAATGGATTGCTATGGGCCTATATTACATCCTAATATTATTCTAGTAAACCTATACTAGAAATAAATATCAGGTAGGCCTCCATCTTTTCCTTCCAGGCTTGCACCTTCACTTGGGCTCACCACTTCATGGGCTTCTTCTTTTACAAATTTTATAATATTTGAATAGCATAAAATTACATTAAAAAAAGAAAAAACGACACGCAGGCCGTATTTACCCAAAAAGAAAAAAATACAACCCATCTTGTACAAGGCCCAATAGCATCCAACCATACACACATTTAATCATACATATGCATCCAACACATATAATTTATAAGCATGTTATAATGCATGATTTAAGCCCATTTCAATTATGTCAAAGCCATTATTAAGAAATCGCCAATTTTGGCCCACCATGGTTCTAACCCTTAACGGGCTTTGGGCCTCCAGCCCAGGCAGTCCAACTGCTCCCACTGGAATTGGGAAACCACGGGTCCAATTCAGCCGTTCAAGTAATTGTGCCAAAATTACCCGAACCAGTTCCAATTAACCATATTAATTTCCAAAATTAATATCACATGAATAAAAAAAATTTTCATTCAAGAACCATACGCATTTAAATTGCATGAATTTAAACACACGAATTTTAAAACCAATTAAAATTTCAAAACTGGGCTCCGGGCCCAAGACCAACCAAATCCAAAAAAACTGGGCCCGGCCAGCTGTAGCTGCCTAGCGGTTGCCCGCTGCTGCCGTGAGGCAGCCACTGCCGTACACGACCGCCTAACGAACATGACCCGTGCTAGCGTTAGAAAAACAAAACCTTTTGGTGAGAGGGGCTAGGAATTTCGGCTATCTCTTGTTGTGTTAGGGGTGGCTGAAATTTCTAACCCTAGGTATTTATACCTAGGGTGGCCGAATTCCCTTAGGGGAATTCAAGCCCAGTTTGGCTCCTTTTCATTCTGTGCGGGCTTCCATGTTTTAATTTAGGCCCAGTCTAATTTTAATTGTTCTGGTTTAAATTAATTTCAAGCCCAATTTTAATATACCAATGTATTTAATATATTACACCAAGTAATATATTATTTACATTTAAATTAAAATTAGTTTGACCAATTAATTTAATCCATCAAATTAAAATTAAATCTTCACAAAAAAATCATATGTAAACCTATACGTATGAATATTTCCACCTAGGAAATAATCTCATAATTAATCCAATTAATTATGAAGAGCCAATTGAATATATTAATTTTATTATTTGGGATCAATCCAATTGATCTTTATAATATAATTAACATATATACACCTCTCTCTCCATAGTGTATACTCCAAGTATACATGTGATTTCTTAAGTCTGTGTTTAGTCGTTCTATGTGTACGATCCAGTGGGCCCATCTTTATGTTGGCAGCGGGCCGTTGGCCCTCAGACTACAGTTGGGCTCTAGCAAGCCACTGTAACCCCCAATTAAGATGGAGATGGCGGTCTAACTGTTATCATAACCCTGTAGTTTAAACTTGTACATCCCATGTCATTGATATCGGTGTCTAACACAGAGGCATGGATTGATCACCCTCTTTTGTGTCGGACATTAACTTGATCCCGAATGCACTGAAGCTCACAAACAAGTTCCCACCTGTTTGGGTGTGGCCACACTCTTATTAGTTACATTCATCAAGAGGCCGGTGATATCTTCCCAGTGGACTACTGAGTGACAAATCCCTTCTGCATATCCATAGTATCACCATGCTAAGTGACATACCCGAAAGTACTCATACTTGGCACCCTATTACAGGCCCTTTTGGCGTACCCCTAAGCATGCGACCTCACATGTAACACCATCATGTGGTCAGGTCAAAGGATCCATACAAGTACTACACGAGAATCACTTGTGATACTATACCATGTGGATTATTCGTTTAGTAAATCTATCCAGTACCATGCCCCCATGCATGTACCCATTAACTTGGTTGACATTCCATGTCCAATGACCGGTAAGACACCGCCATACAACCAGGTTAATGATAGTCTCTTGTTCCATTCATTCCCATGACTGGAACAGACTACGGATCTATTTATGGTCATATCATTTACCCAATCCATGGTTTTACTGCCAAGTGCATGACACTTGTCATCATGGATATAGATATGTCTATTGGATACTCCATTTAATATATTGCACAAGACAAATATAATAAATGAATTGATGCCTTTATTAATAACACAAATAGTACAATACATAAATCCAATAACTGTATAATACAAATACAAGGACCAATGCCTCGGGACTAAGGCTTTTCCAACAGTGTCAACCGCCAACTCCTGCAAAATAAGCGATCCGAGACGGGCTAAAGTATCCAGATAGGCCTTCATCTTGAGTTCATGTGCACTCACAGATGTCCCAGCACCCATTTTACAAGAGTGGAATGCCTTATTAGTCAGGTACCTTTCCTGACGTGCCTGCTCTTGAAACATCTCCTTAAGAGTTGTCATCATAGCAAATGCTTGATGATCCACAAACTGCTTTTATAGCTCGGGGACCATACTAGCCAACATAAGGTAAGTCACATCCCGGTTGTCCCTAACATGCATCTCGTATTCCTCCAGCTGGGCAGCCGGTGGATTACGACCATAGGTGCAGCCGGTACAGGCCTCTCCAGCACATATTCCTTAGACTCATATCTTAGAACTATCCGTAAGTTCCTAGACCAGTCCAGGAAATTAGGGCCAGATAGCTTGTCCCTATCAAGGATAGTGCGTAGTGATAAAGAATTATTCGTTGCCATAGGTTACTACACAGAATAATTAATTGAGTGTTAATAAAGGACTTATCTTTTTCTTCCCATACAATAATTAATAGTGAATCATGTTATTAATTAAACCGAGTTGTTGGGCTCATGGGTCGAGATCCATATTATATCAAGATATAGCCAAACGAGGGCCTGGAACAACTATACCCCAATTTTTAGGTAGGAACGCCGTCCAATCCCAACCTAGGGACTCTCGGTTTGATGGGTCTGTTGGCACTTACCCATCTGTGCTTAGGGCCAGGAACATCCTACTGCCCACACTAAGTCCAAACCTCCATCCAAGTGTCAGAGTAACTAATAATCCACCCCAATACAAAATGACAATGCTCCAGCGCATCCAGCGAGGGCTGGTCTACAATTGGCCCATCCACACTTCTAGTAGGTTTTGGATGAGGGAAGCACTTTTAAGAGACTTAGTAATTACCTTTTGGTTATTAGATTCAATTAATAACGGCTTAGATGCAAAAGTGGGTGAAATTGGATTTGGACATACATTCGCACATGCAAATAAAATACCGCATAATTAAATAAAGAATGGAATGCAACGGACCAAAATTTACATCCTAATATCATTCTAGTAAACTATACTAGAACAGCATCAGGTGGGCCGCCTCCTCATCCTTCTTGGCTCTCCAATCCAATCGGCTCCTTGCTTACATAATTTCATAAATAATAAACATATATAATAAAATTACATAGAAGGAAAACGACACGCAGGCCGTAAAAACCAAAAAAGAATATTACAACCCAATATAAATTAGGCCCATTTACATCCATCCACACATTCAATCATACAACATGTAAACCAATACATCATGTAAACCAATACATGTAATTTATAAGCATGTTAAATGCATGAATTAATCCTATTTCATTTGTCCATAGCCATTATCTTGAAATCGCCAAATTTTGGCCGATCATGGTTCTTAACCCGTGTGGGCTTTGGGCCTCCAACCAAGGCAAAATTGCTCCCAATCCAATTGGGAAACCATGAATTCCAAAATTAGCCGTCCGGGGTAATCGTGCCAAGAAAACCCGAACCAATTTCAATTTACTGTATTTATTTCCAAAATAAATATCATATGAATGAAAAATAAATTCCATTCAAGAAACCACGCGCGTTAAATTTCCAAAATTTAAACACGCAAATTTTAAAACCATTTTACAAATTTTAAAACCCGGCCCGGCCCAAAAATCCCGCCAAATCCAAATTCGGGCCCGACCCGCAGCGCGGGGCAGCCGCGGCACTGCTGCCCAGCAGCAGCAGGTAGCGGCTGCTGCTTATGGGGCGTAGCGCCACAGGCAGCGGCTGCTGCCCCTGTTTCCGCCCGAAACGGTCCGTGAAATACTCCAACCCAATACAAAATGACGATGCTCCAGCGCATCCAGCGAGGACTGGTCTACAACTGGCCCATCCCCACTTCGAGTAGGTTTTGGATGAGGGAAGCACTTTTAAGAGACTTAGTAATTACCTTTTGGTTATTAGATTCAATTAATAACGGCTTAGATGCAAAAGCGGGTGAAATTGGATTTGGAATGCAACGAGCCAAAATTTACATCATAATATCATTCTAGTAAACCTATACTAGAACAGCATCAGGTGGGCAACCTCCTCATCCTTCTGGGCTCGCCAATCCAATCGGCTCTTTGCTTACATAATTTCATAAATAATAAACATATATAATAAAATTACATAGAAGGAAAATGACACGCAGGCTGTAAGGTGATCTTCTGTTCCTAAGTCCCTGCACATTACAACAAATGTGAGAACCACATCCAGTATCCAATACCCAAGATGTTGAAACAGTAAGGTTAATGTCTATGACATATATACCTGATGAAGACGCGCCCTGGGTCTTCCTTTGCTCTCCCAAGAGCTTGGGACATGATCTCTTCCAATGTCCACTCGTCGTGATGAAATATCACCCCTCTCAACGATTTCTCTGATGAGGTGAAACTTCCTGAGTACGTGCTTCGAGTTCCTGTGTGACCTGGGCTCCTTAGCTTGTGCAACAGCCCCATTGTTGTCACAGAAGATATCAACTGGGTCCTGGATAGTTGAAACTACCACCAGTTCCATGATAAACTTCTTTATCCATACAGCTTCCTTAGCTACATCACACTCTGCAATGTACTCAGCTTCTGTGATAGAATCCGCTATGGTTGGTTGCTTGGAGCTTCTCCAGCTTACAGCACCACCATTAAGCATGAATACATATCCTGACTGTGACTTATATTCATCCTGGTCGGTTTGGAAGCTTGCATCAATATACCAACATCAAATTAACCAATGGATTAAATATGACATACATAGGATGATATACATTTAAACCTATACATGTACAAATATTTCCACCTAGGAAATAAATACACAAAATTAATTCATTGAATTAATTAAGTGATGGCCTAAATAAATATTAATCATATTATATTTTGATCAATCCAATTGAGCTATATAATATAATTAATAGACCTCTCTCCCTTTGATGTGTATACACCAAGTATACACTTAATCCGACTAGTTAAAGTCCAGAGGTTCAATGTGTACGATCAGATGGGCCCGTCTTTATGTTGGCAGTGAACTAAGGCCCACAGACTACAGTTGGGCTCTAGCAAGCCATTGTAGCCCCCAATTAAGACAGAGTAAGCAGTCCAACTGAAACTTTAACCCAGTAGTTTAAACTTGTACATCCCATGTCATCGATATCGGAGTAATTTTATTACCATACATGTAGAATTAAATTTTATTTGAAAGCAAAGTAATACCAAAGAATTAAATATGGGCTTGAGCTTTTAAACATGAAAGCCCTTCTTTTTGGATGATTTGGCCGTAAATATTTGGTGGGATTTTTGCCAAGTTTTGGTGAGTCATTTTGGATAGGAAGAATGACTCATTAAAGGGACAAAAGATGATGAGTAATATGGTGAGTCATTATTTGACTTTGTGGTAGAAAAGTTGGACTTTTCTTTCTTTGATTTTTTGATCTTTCTTTTGGTGATATAAGAGAAATAAATCTGCCATATTATGATAATCTTGGACGTCCAACATAGGCTCCCCTCACTCTCTTTTATTGATTTTTCGAACCGCTAGCACAGATTTCAGTCCGAGAGCTGTTAGTGTACGGGACGAAGGAGGAAATCTAATTTGGTTTCTGTAGTCATCATCTGATGATCCATAAACTACTTTTGCAGCTCGGGGACCATACTAGCCAACATAAGGCAAGTCACATCCCGGTTGTCCCTAACATGCACCTCGTATTCCTCCAGCTAGGCGGCCGGTGGATTACGACCCATAAGTGCAGCCGGTACAGGCCTCTCTAGCACATATTCCTTAGACTCATGTCTTAGAACTATCCGTAAGTTCCTAGACCAGTCCAGGAAATTAGGGCCAGATAGCTTGTCCCGATCAAGGATAATGCGCAGTGATAAAGAATTATTCGTTGCCATAGGTTACTACATATGTAGAATTAAATTTTATTTGAAAGCAAAGTAGTACCAAAGAATTAAATATGGGCTTGAGCTTTTAAACATGAAAGCCCTTCTTTTTGGATGATTTGGCCGTAAATATTTGGTGGGATTTTCGCCAAGTTTTGGTGAGTCATTTTGGATAGGAAGAATGACTCATTAAAGGGACAAAAGATGATGAGTAATATGGTGAGTCATTATTTGACTTTATGGTAGAAAAGTTGGACTTTTCTTTCTTTGATTTTTTGATCTTTCTTTTGGTGATATAAGAGAAAAAAATCTGCCATATTATGATAATCTTGGACGTCCAACATAGCCTCCCCTCACTCTCTTTTATTGATTTTCCTAACCGCTAGCACGGGTTTCAGTCCGAGAGCCATTCGTGTACGGGACGAAGGAGGAAATCTAATTTGGTTTCTGCTGTCATCATCTGTCTCTTAGAGAGACTTTAAGGTGAACTTTTAAAACCTTCTTCCTTGTGCTTTGTGTTTTTTATTTCCACTACTTAAGCTCCTGGGACCGGATTCGAGGAAATCGACACGTATTTCCGCTTTTTCGGTCAATTTCCGGTGACGAATCCCAACAATTTCGTGTATGCTTCATGGAAATGTTAACACGCAAGATGTATATGGCACACAATTAAAATGTCATATCTGCATAAAGATGTGGTTAGTATCAATGTCACACATACATTGATGTTTTGAACATGGCTGTATAAAAACATGTTTAGAATGGCACACAAAAGATTATGCGTGTTCGATGTTTCATGTAAAGTTTAAAAATAAAACCACCATAAAACAAACGTTAGCACACGCAATAATATGCTCAACCTTCCAACCTTATTCCTCCTTTCGATTGGTATATATTCTTCCTAGGTGTTGGGTCTCTGTAGCATCAATCGAGGATACCAAAGGTGCACTCTCAATGTCCAATTTTGGATTTATGTTTTGGTAATCCTAGGGGAAGTTACTAGGTAATTACATGTGGCCCAAAGTCAAACCAAGGGTTGTACAGGTCCCCATAGCGAATATACACTCTTCATCATAAAACATGATGTAAGGTTTATGCGGTGCTATGAATAGTTTACCCCTTCGGGTGCCTCCAATCCTAGCGGAAGAGGTAGGTCACTTTCTAAAGTAAATTAGGCTGATTAGTGAGTTTGATGGGTTGAGAAGAAGAAAATGTCATGATATACAAGTGTGAGTAAAATATGGTACTATGAACTAGTAAATGACAACAAGCGAGGTTATATTTCAGTAGTTGCCTAAGTTCCTTAAGTTTTAAAGAAAACGTTTTAAGAAACCATTCATCCCCAGCAAAGTCACCACTGTGAGCGAACGATCTTTCATTAGGGCAAAAGTAGAATGCGACGAAGCGAGCCAGGGAAAAAGAATTGGTTAAAGTAAAGGTGTTTTTTTAATGCACAGGTGTGTTTTGACTGGATTGAATCATAGCAAAACAAACCAAAAATGGAAAACTGGCTGTATCTGGTCGATCTAGGGCTTTTCAGATTTCTGCCCTGAAGAACATAGCCACACGACTATAGTGTTACAGCTGCGCGACTCTGTTCTAAAAGATTACAGTCGCACGGCTCTGTTCTAAGGGATTATAGCCGCTCGGCTCTAGTTAAAGCCGTATGGCTGTAATCAAATAGACCGTTTCCAGAAATTTGACAAAACAGAGGAAAATAGACAATAAAAGTAAACGAACACAAGTTTAAGGCCTCTCAGATTTTACCTTGTTGATGTTCCAGTGTGTTTGATGTTTGGAAGTGGATTAAGAAGTCAGAATGCACTTTGAGTGCCACAAACATCCCAAAACTTCGAACAAGAGCCTTGAATCAATCTGAACAAACCTGGGAATATCCTCGAATGGATGAGAAACGACCAGGAACCTATCACTCTATGTTTCAAGTGTGTTTTATCTCCTTTAGTTTTGGTTTCTCTCCCTCTGTTTTTTTTTCTCTTTTCTTTCCCTCTGTTTTTTTTTTCTCTCTCTCTGTTCTCTGATTTTCCCTCTCTAATCCTTTCCTTTTTTTTTTCTCTTCTTCTTATCCTTCTCTCCTCATGACTTCTCCAAAATCTCTACTAAAAATCACCTAATGTTGGGAACCCATCCCCTGCCACCAACTCTCTCTGGTTTTTTTGGCTCCGCTGCTACAGTTGTGAAACTATAGCCGTGTGGCTCTAACCATACTCATGGCTGATTCTCCTAAATCCTACACTCACCTCTAAGCCCTCTAATCACTCGAAGGACCTATCTCGGGGTTTCGAATCGAGGACTGTTCGGTTTTTGGGATTTTTGAGACATTCCAGGCCACATCCCGCTCATCCTCAAGTCTAATTCACGTCCGTCTGTTTTAACAGGTAACATAGGACTCTCATCACAAAGGTCAGGAAAACCCGTTGTCACAGGAACGAGAATCAAAGAAATCTATATATTGTTTAAAACTCAAGAGTGGAGAAAGAAACTACAATCCAAAAGAAAACCTACATAGATGCAATTGATTTGTACAGTAGCAAAAGGTAGCACAGCAACAAGTATCAAATAGATGGCACTTGAAAGTTTTAGGCTTCTGCTACTGCAAGCTAGCAAGTCGTACCAACGTGAGAGATGAATGAACAAACTGTGAATACAAATGGAAACAATGCTTGAGCGATCGAGAATCAATAAGAAAAATTAGGGATATTCATATTCTATTTGCTTTATATACTATTTGTGTATATTTTGGAATAAAAACTATCCTCATTTTTTTATGTTTCAAAATAATGAAATCAGGATATGAAAAGTTCAATGTTACTACACACGAAATTACCTGACATATAGAAATTACAGGACTGTAATTTCTTGTTTTGAAAATTCAAAACATAATTGTCATTAACTCATAGAAAATTTATAGTATGCACAGATGAGCAACAATTCAGTCTAAGAATAAATGAGTTTACCTGACATTTAGAAATTAAGGGGCAGAAGCAATTTTGATTCTGATAAATGAAAACATAAATGAGATTAATCATTATTAAACTATTCATTCATGAAGCATTTAGAAATCACAGGATAACACATCCTCCATTTTGAAAACTTTCATAGATAGGCTAAAGTTAAATATGAAATGACAACATCATAAAATGAAAGCTAATGATTTAATAAAATTATCATTACAGTGGTCTGAATATTTCAATATGACATGAGCAAAGTTTAAATTTATTTAGTTGTTTACCATGTAAGGGATTCTCTAACAGCATTATTAATCCCATCATCTTCTCAGAATGAACATAATGATATGATACCATGTGGTTCATTTATAGTTATATCAAGACATGTTCCCTGACCAGATCCAATATGTCTGAGATCTCCTCCATAAGACTTTTTGGTTCCACTGAACAATTTGTAATCCTTGGCCATCTAACAAAGCATTCAGAAATAAATATGCAACATAAAAGGCATTCTAGTTGTGTGTAGTATATGCTAGTAATTTCAGCAAGATACTAATTAGAGGAATTGGAAAAGTGCATAAACTCGTAGAAGAAGCATTTTTTCACTTGCAAATATTATACATTTCCCATGTATTATCCATGCTCTAAACAACTTAACTAGACTAATCCTCAATCCATCATTATGATTATCCAAGTTGGGTGACCTCTACTAGCATAGGTAGGGTGGACCTGTTGAAGTTGAGAAACCAAGCCCCATGAGATCCTCATCCAACGTTGGGAGATGGATAGGCTAATAGCCAAACATTACTGGCAACTCCCAAGATTTAAGGATTGTGTGCCCATTCGTTGCTCACCATTAGAAGTAGGTATCACATACATAATTCCGCGCATAATATATCTTGAAGTGGAAGCTACACCAATGGAGCTAGATTCTTTCATAGGATATGAGTATGTCATATTCGTGATATTTGTTGGTCGGGCTGAGAATGAACCATATTGAATATAAGATGTGTTGAATTCAAAGACCAATTCCAGATAATCAAAGTTGATTGAAGATATTTCAAAAGGAGGGAAAGCAATACCAATCAGAATAAACCGAGATGAAATTGAATCAGATAGTGACCATTTTGTTTATTGAAACTGAGTTAACCTGAAGAGTAGCACGAGAAAAGGAGCCGCCAAAGATGAGAGAAGAGGAGGAGCTAGAGCAGTTTGAATTTGGATGACCAATCCCAAACAATCAAAGCTGATTGAAGCTTTTTGAAAAGAAGGAAAGAAGTTACAATCAGAAAACACAGAGATGAAGAAAGAAATCAAATACGATATTGTCCTTTTCTTCTTGTAATTGAGTAAGAGGAGCTACCATAAATGAGAGAACAGAAAAAGTTGGAGCAGCTGATGTGATTTACTCTGGCTTGAAAAGCCACAGACTTCATATTTTAGCTGATGTGATTGTGGGATAAGGGAAAGGAAGAAGATAGAAATTGAGAAAATGAAGTAGTTCTGTTGTTGAATTGTTAATTCAAAACTTTTATAATCATCACTTATCAGAGATTAAAGAGGAAATGTAGGTTCAGTTAATTTAAAAAAAAAAAAAATTATCTCTTAACTCTTTTTTAAATGAAATTACCTCTTAACTTATTTAAACAATTAAAGGTGTAAAATAAATAATAATTAAGAATAACTCAACAAAATAAGAAAATTACATAACTTGGGACACTATTCACTTTTAATATATATAAATAGATGATAAATGATTGGTATTTAATAAAATTAATACTTTAAAGCTGAATAATTATTATTTTTAAATACCCGAAGCAAACGTGAGGGGTTACTTCCCGGTATACCACAAAAAGAAACCTAAAGACATGGTAACTGATTGAAATGGGGAAGAAGTGGTGCTGATTCATGCTACTATTACAAAGTATTCCCCTTTACACTGTGGTGGGTGGGTCTGTTGAACTATGATTGAAATTGATTGCATTATTCTTCGACCTGTGACCGTTTTGAGAACTGAAAAGAACAATTATTCATTCAGCTATACTGATCGAATTCTGAATCGCCTATCGGAGATTATGCTAACTGGTTGCTTAATTTTGCTTTGAAGCCAAAAAAAAAAAAAATGGTACATGGTGCCTACGATTCCTTTGAGCTCCTCGGCGATTGCCTTACGAAGATCGATGCAATCGAATCCTACGGCTCAAAGCTCCTTGTTGGCTGCTCCGATGGTGCCCTTCGTATTTACGGCCCGGAATCCTCTATTTCTGACCGATCTGATTACCATGGCCAAACTCTAGAGCTCCGCAAAGAAAAATATGTGCTGGAGAAAACTGTTACAGGGTTTTCAAAGAAGCCTTTATTGTCAATGGAGGTATTGGCGTCTAGAGAGCTGCTTTTGTCGCTCTCTGAATCGATCGCTTTTCACAGGCTTCCTAATTTGGAGACATTAGCTGTGATCACCAAAGCTAAAGGTGCCAATGTGTATTCGTGGGATGACAGAAGAGGGTTTTTGTGCTTCTCTAGGCAAAAGAGAGTCAGTATCTTCAGACACGATGGTAATTGTCATTATTTCTTTTTTCTTGATTGCAATTAGTGTTGAATTATCATCTTTGGAGCTCTTATTTCAAAATATTGTTGAAGGTTTTGCAATAATAAGCTGGTAAATATTGGGCGGAGCTAACGTTTTTAAACATTGTTTTAGGTGGAAGAGGCTTTGTGGAGGTAAAAGAATTTGGCGTTCCAGATACTGTGAAGTCAATGTCTTGGTGTGGTGAAAATATATGTCTAGGCATTAGAAAGGAATACGTGATACTGAATGCCTTCAATGGTGCATTGGCTGAAGTATTTCCATCCGGGAGACTAGCACCTCCTTTGGTGGTCTCTCTTCCTTCGGGGGAGCTTCTTCTTGGAAAGGTATTTTATATTCATGCCTTTATTAGTGATCACCATTTCATGCATTTCTCCATTTTCGATTTTACATACATATATGTGAGGTTAAGTTCTTTGCTCATAAAATTGGTAATTTTTTTTTTCTTTTTGAATGTCTTCTTCTGTGATGCTAAGAAATAGGCAGCTTCTAGTTAGTTTAGTCTACTTTGAAGTTGAACATGGGCATATCTGTTGTACTGTTATGTTCCAGTTGAGTTGCATGTTTAGAAGCCTTTGAAATTTATTTAATGTTTTGTGCCAAAAGATAACCTAAATTCAACTCATCCTTAGATGTCTATATTATGAAATTCATTTGTTTAAATGCTTCCTGCAACAAGTAAATTTGATTCTAATAAAAATTATTATTCTTAAATGAATTTTATTTTGATAACAATTAATTTGCAGTTGGAATGTGTTTGGGAGAGAGAGAATGCAAAAAATGTAACACCCACTGAATTTATATAAACGTTTAAGTTATTGAGAAGTATTTCGCAAATTTTACCTTGTTTGAAATATTCTATTCTGAATATGGTGACGTTCAGAAAATTGAACATATTGAATAGGAAATGAATTCTATAAGATTCAATATTGCGAGACTAGTATGTTTGAAGTTACAGATGCATTTCATAAAATTTTGTGGAATTTCATTTGTTTCAAATGATTTCTAATATTCGATAACAGAGAAGCAATTGACTATAATAGTGTTGTGCAGGTAGTTTAAGTTTGCCTGCTCAACTGCTTGACATCCCTTTGTTTTTACCTTGGAGCAGCTATTTAGATTAAGAAAAGGAATTGTATGGTACATTCATTTCCAGTGCAAATGCAATAGCTTTTGTCTATAATGAACGAGGACTGTATTTTGGGAGATTTCATTTGGAATCATGGTGCGTGATTCTATTATGAGGCTCTCATTTTAGTGTTAAAACTGGACAACAAGTACTTAAAGCAATCTTAGGCTCTTTCTTTGTGATAACAACACCCTGTCTTTTAGTATCAAAGCTCTCTAGTTTGCTTCTTGCTATCTTATTTTACTGACAAGTGCAATGATAATATTTGTCAATGTGGGATGTCTTGAGAGTTAAGGTTTGAGGAGTTAACAAATATGTTGACAATGCATGCTTGAATTTGTGAATCCTATCTGTTCTTTCAACTAACCAAAAGGAAGCAAGGAGAGAAGCGGATAAATAATTTTGTTCCTGCCTTAGGAGAACATTGGGGTCTTCGTGGACCAAAATGGGAAGCTTCTTCAAGCAGAGAGGATTTGTTGGTCAGAGGCACCTTCTGTTGTTGTCATTCAAAAACCATATGCAATTGGTCTGCTTCCAAGACGTGTTGAGGTAGCTAGTCATTTGGCATATTTTGATTTTTTTTATTCCTTTTCTTTTTCTCCCCTCTCTGAAAAGCTGCATTTTGTTCATTATTGGCATTTGTTTTTGCAGATAAGGTCTCTCCGAGTTCCATATCCATTGATACAGACAGTTGTGCTTCAAAATGTCCGTCATCTCATTCAAAGCAGCAATGCAGTAATTGTTGGATTAGACAAGTCTGTTTATGGGCTCTTCCCGGTTCCTCTTGGTGCGCAGGTAAGATTTGTACTCTTAGATACAGGATTTGACTGTTCTTTTGATTCAAAACCAATCTAAGATTATATTTTTATCAGAATATTCTATCTGTGATCAAGTAAATTATGGTTTTTGCTGTAAGCTTCATACTTTAGCTTTCAAAAAATTATTCTTGGGAATTAGAACTAAAGTCTATTATTACATTGCAGATTGTACAGTTAACAGCATCTGGAAATTTTGATGAAGCGTTGGCCTTGTGCAAGCTTCTTCCACCAGAGGATTCAAGTCTTCGAGCAGCAAAGGAGGGATCCATTCATATAAGGTAATTGTTTATGTTTGAGATTAAGAATGTGAATTATTTTAAATTAACGTTTTCTTATACTTGTTTGACTTTTTTGTGTAGTTGAGATTTGGCATATTGCACTTAGGCATAGAGAACTAAGTGCATTGTCTGTACAATCTCCCTTTACATTAGGCATCAGTTATTGAATTGTCCGGCTCAGTTAGTTTCCCACTTTAGTTTGGTTAGGTTTACTATTAGGGCTGCATGAACATTATGATGGACATATTGACTATCTGACGCTGAACAAAGATCCTGAAATGTATAAAGTTCACATAAATGTCATAATGGGTTCTAGGGAGAGAGAAAGCATATGACTTTGAATTTTCTCCACTTTGGGTGATATTTATATGTTGCACAGGTTAGACTGTTTTCAGTTTTCACAGTTTGGCTCATCAACATTTGTGACATTAAAAACTCAAAACTTTACTAAACTGTAAAGGAAAGTCCAATTTTGACAGAAACTCGCTATTTTCTGACTTGAACAACTTTAACCAAATATTAGACTGATTTGTAATTGTTAGTATAAAATTAAATGAAATACGTATTTTTCTTCTTCGTATATTATAGTATAGTAAGTAAATTTCTCCATTTTAGGTTGACATGGATAATAAACCAGTCAAATATATGGCCAAAAAAGTGTATAAATTAGCAAAGCATAAGGTATTTTAGTCGGTCAAAATTGGATTTTTTTTTTTTGTCACACTTCATTGAAGTTTGAGTACTTCTTTTGTTACAAAATAGAGTTAAAGGTCTAAACTATGAAATGACCTAAGTTTGAGGGCTACAAGTGTAATTTACCCTTTCTATTAGCAGCTGGCCTTGGTATTTACATGATACACTTCCACTTATAAAGTTTATGCTGCTGTCTTGCAGATACGCACATTATCTTTTTGACAATGGGAGCTATGAGGATGCTATGGAACATTTTTTAGCATCTCAAGTGGATATTACCTATGTGCTTTCCTTGTATCCCTCGATTATTCTTCGTAAGACATCCATAGTTCCTGAAACAGAAAAGCTGTTGGACATGTCTTTAGACCCTCCACATCTTTCACGAGGTTCTTCTGGAATGTCAGATGATATGGAATCTTCTCCTCCATCACTGTTTTCTGAATTTGATGAGCATGCAGCCCTTGAATCCAAGAAAATGAATCATAATACACTCATGGCTCTCATTAAGTTCTTGCAGAAAAAGAGATACGGTATAATTGAAAAGGCTACTGCTGAGGGAACAGAAGAAGCTGTTTTAGATGTTGTTGCAGATAATTTTGGACCTTATGATTCTAATAGGTTTAAAAAATCAAACAAGGTAAGCATGCACTTTTTCGACTTTATATGATGGAAATATGTGCTTGTGCATGAGAGAGAGTGGAACCAACAAAAGTAACTGAGCATGTTGGTAAGATAAAATATTGTAAGGGGCAAAACAATTTTTTTGGTCCCTGTTCTTGGCTAATTTTTGACTTCTGACCCCTGAACTTTGATTTGGTGAGATTTAGCCAATTTTTTTTTTTTTTCTTTTTTTTCTTTTTTGTTATTAAAATGTGCCCCTTAGTGGAGTGATTCATCACGATTGTTATTCATAGATTGGTACCCCTTAATGGAAGGAACTTTGATAATATTTGTTCTGAACACTGAATATGTGGCTTTCAAGCTGGAAGATGTGCCCACTAAGGATTATATTTAAACAAAAATAAAAATTCAGAGTCAAATCTCACCAAAATAAAGCTCAGAGTTCGGAAGTCAAAATTTTGCCAAATACAGGAGCCAAAAATATTGTTTTGCTGACAGTAAGGGCATTGGTTAATATTTTAGATGGATTAAATACATACCGCAATTTTTGTTGTTACTAGTTGCAGGAAGTTTGGTTCCTCAAGCATAGGAAAGACATTTATCTCTTTCTTATTGTTCATGTACCTAAAATCAAATTTGTTTCTTAGAATTAAGGCATGTTAGTGTACTAGTGAGTCGTACTATTTGAACCAATATTCTCATTAGAAACAGAATACATATGCATTGATTCCATTCATTAACCTTACTTATCAACTTGTGCTTGCTTTCATTGCTAAGGGGCGTGGTAACAATAATATTAACTCGGGTGCTAGAGAAATGGCAGCAATACTCGATACAGCTCTACTTCAAGCTCTTCTTCTTACTGGACAATCTTCTGCAGCAATAGAGTTACTCAAAGGTGTTAACTATTGTGACCTGAAGATATGCGAGGAGATTCTTCAGAAAGGAAATCATGATGCTGCCTTATTGGAACTTTACAAGTCCAATTCTATGCACCATGAAGCTCTTAAGCTTTTGCATCGATTAGTTGAAGATTCAAAATCACAAGCTGAACTTGGCTCAAAGTTTAAGCCTGAATCAATTATTGAATATCTCAAGGTAGTTCTTGGGTCAGCTATCTCCAATAATGTTTTAATTTAGGGTTGGACTGCAGCTTACTTGGAAGCGAAATTTGAATTTCTCATTCTTGAATTTGGAAATATATAGTTGGCTTTCTAGCACTTCTTACTGTTCTGTTGACATTGATATGCACCAATGAAAAGGTTGCCAACCTTATTCGGACTCTATTGTGACCTTTTCCTCCCACTTTTGAACCTTTTCTGAGTTGGGTTATTTTTTTTATCTTCTCATGCATTGTACATTTCCCAGCATTTTAGTAGATGAAAGATTTTTCCAGTTTTTCTAAGCATGCACTGTTTCTGTTTGACGTGATCATTGACTACATTAAAAAAATGACATTTGACATTTTGTTCTTGCACTATCTAAAAAGGTTATCCGAATACATCACTCTTAAAAGATGGATCATATCGTTATTGGTTGGCTAACATCATAGTGACCATTTTCTAATAAAATTTTATGCAGCCACTTTGTGGGTCAGATCCCATGCTTGTCCTCGAGTACTCAATGCTTGTTCTTGAAAGCTGTCCAACACAAACTATCGAGCTCTTTTTGTCTGGGAATATTCCTGCAGACCTGGTTAACTCTTATCTGAAGCAGCATGCTCCAAGTATGCAGGGAAGATATTTAGAACTTATGCTGGCAATGAATGAAAATGGGATTTCAGGAAACCTGCAGAATGAAATGGTAAAGAGCTCTTTTATTTAGTTGTGTGGTTCGTTAATTACCATTCTCTTCATTTATGTCAAATGACTGCTGTATGCACATAATGATTAGTTGCGCAAGACAAGAATTTTCACTTTGGTACGGCTGCTAAATGGAAATGTAATGGGTTTTGGCAGGTGCAAATATATCTTTCAGAAGTACTTGACTGGTATGCAGATCTTTCTGCACAACAAAAATGGGATGAGAAAGTTTATTCCCCAAGCAGGAAGAAATTATTGTCTGCCCTGGAGAGTATCTCTGGTTATAACCCAGAGGCTTTGTTGAAACGTCTTCCAGCAGATGCACTGTATGAAGAACGTGCAATCATACTTGGAAAAATGAATCAACATGAGCTTGCCTTGTCTCTTTACGTTCATAAGGTATTTTCTAGTGAAATTCAAATGAAAAAGTGAAATATTCACTATGGACTATCATATATGGCTGAAAGCCAGTTACACGGTGATTTTAGGATTTCCATAGTTACCACTAATTGCAAAATTGTGAAAAACATATAATTTGGCACCTATACTTGGAACAATTTGTCAGTTTGGAAATCGCACTTCAATCTTTGATACAATTGGCCCATGCACTTTAGTTTTTCTCAACATTTGACAATTGACTGATGGTTCTATTAGCAATGTGTTATGTGTGTGGTTAAACGGCTTCTGGTCAAACTTGTCTCCTCCAATTGTATCACAGTGCATGTACTCTGGAACCATCAACCAATGGCAAGATTTTGTGAAAATTTGAAGTATGAGGGCCAAATATATATATATATATATATATAAAACAAATCTAGTCGAGGGCTTACAAGACAAATTGTGCCAAGTACAGGGGCCAATTTCACAAATTTGACCCACCACATGGGCTAAGCTTTTTTTTTTTTTTCCCAACCTGCACCAACCCTTGATTTTCCTGTTTGTTTAAGTGTATTCAACATTAAGTTCTTTCATATAGGAGTTCAATTTCTCTGCACTATCTATGTATCATTCTTTTGTTTGGTTGAATTTCTGTGTTTTAAAAGAATGCCTCTTCGTTTTCAGCTTAATGTACCTGAACTAGCATTGTCCTACTGTGATAGAGTATATGAGTCTTCAGCTCATCAACAATCTGGAAAGTCTTCTGGCAATATTTACCTCACTCTGTTGCAAATTTATCTGAATCCCCGAAGGACAATCAAGAACTTTGAAAAGAGAATAACAAATATATTATCCTCTCAAAATACAATAATGCCTAGGGTCAGCTCCGGGACTGGGATATCAGTTAAAGCTAAAGGAGGCCGTGGATCTAAGAAAATTGCTGCAATTGAGGGTGCAGAGGACTTGCGTTTCAGTCTTAGTGGCACAGATAGTAGCAGGAGTGATGATGCAGATGAATTTGGCGAGGAAGGAGGCTCTATGATTATGTTTGATGAGGTCCTTGACTTATTGGGTAGAAGATGGGATAGGATAAATGGAGCTCAGGCCATCAAACTTTTGCCTAAGGAAACAAAATTACAGGTATCCAGTATACATGGTCCAAATGGAAGTTACAGATTTTGTGTTCATTTTCTGACTGACATCTAGATTACTAATAATCACAGGCAAAAACTATAATTTGACCTTGATACAATTTGTCACTTTGGTTTAAATTTTAACAAAAATCTGGCATGCACCAGCTTGTATTAAAACTATTCTCTCCAATTGTGTAATAGCGCATGTCGTAAACTACAAATTCAAAACCCTTTTTGAAGGGCCAAATCTTGTGAAAAAATAAACTATAGGGGTGAAATGGACCAAACTGACGAATTTTGCCTAGTATAATTGCTGATTTTGGCTTTTGCTAATTATCACATCAGATGGAACTTAATGTCATTGTCATATAATGATTATGAGCTTTAACCCTGGCTAGAACACCTACTTTTTGATATTCAAAATTGAGATTTTTTGTGTTATTTTTTTGGCTACTAAAGTGCATAATTCTCCTTATTGAATGAATTAAGATCTCTCCTCTTCTTACCAAATGATTTTATGCTATTTTTAATCAAGTTTTAGTAAATGTGCTTTTGTTGAAGTCAAATTAACTATAAGTCCACTCTGATGATTTCTTATGTCCTTCCTATGTAGAATTTGCTTCCTTTCCTTGGACCTCTTATGAGAAAATCGAGTGAAGCATACCGGAATCTCTCAGTCATCAAGAGCTTGAGATGTAGTGAGAACCTGCAGGTATTTACTTTATTGCATCTATAAATTTGATTCATAAATGCATCTATATAGAACTGTTCACAGGGAATCCAGAAAAAAAAAAAAAAAAAAGATTCAGAGATTACTTTAAGATGTTACTTCAAATAACTTCAATTAATTTTAGGATATATTCTTTATGAAATATTGTATTTCTGACGTTTATCTGTAAACTTCGTATTGATTTGAGATACCAGATTTACATCAGAACTGTGCTTCAGTTATATCATTATGTACTTGTACACCACCAAAAAAAAACAACAACAAAAAAAAAAAACTAGGACTGTAAACAATCGGAGCCAGTTTTAATCTAAAGAAGCTCAACCTGGTTATATTTGTTGCCCCTTTCAAACTCTTCATGACATTGTCCTCACTTGGCTGTACCAGAATGTTACAGAAAAAACTGCTATTCACTATTCATTCATGTGCTAAAGCAATTCTTCGCGATGGATAATATAAGGGGGTAACCTAATGTGCCTTGTCATAAAAGTCCAGACATTATTCTATTGATTTGATGTAAATTTGTTTTTCCTTTCCCATTTTCATTGTTTGCGACTTATGCATTTGATTGTTTTTCTATTTTACGACTAAAATGAGTTAATTTTGTAGAATACAACTTTGTCGTTTTTTGCTCACAAATTCATGCTTTTTGGCTTTTGCTAAATAAACAAATGATTATGTGAAACAGGTTAAAGATGAACTGTACAGCCAAAGGAAAACGGTTGTGAAGATCACTGGTGATAGTATGTGCTCTCTCTGCAACAAGAAAATCGGGACAAGTGTGTTTGCAGTTTATCCTAATGGGAAGACAATTGTGCACTTCGTTTGCTTTAGGGATTCGCAAAGTATGAAGGTTGCAGTTAAAGGTTCACCACTACGGAAGCGATAGGATTTGGATATATAGTTGCAGTTAAAGGTTGACATTAGATTGGATATTCCCATGCAATAAATGGCATGTTTTTGCTTTTACACAAGCCAGGGGCTAGCAGTCTTTGTTTGAATGCAGTTAACGCTGTGGAGATGGTTGCCAGAATTCAATGCTTTAGCCTTGTAGAAAAGCCGCATTGCTTTCCCAAATTTCTGCTAGTCCAAAGCTGTAGTCAATGGATGCAGATTGGTGCTTCTTATTCAGCCAAGAATTAATTGTAAGATTGGTGTGTAGATAGAGAGATAGATAGAGTTGTGTCTTATGCAAGTCTTCAAGGTTTGAAATTTCATTTTGGTTTTAATGATTAAGGGTGGTGTTTTAAGGTTTCTCTTATCTAATTAAAAGTTTATTGTACAATAGGTTAAACAAAAAGTTTGTTTTGTCCAAAAAAAAAAAAAAAAAAAAAAAAAGATTGATTTCTTGTGTGTGATAGTATGGATGCCATATTTTCATGAATAATAGTGATTCAACAATGTTCTTTTGTTTCTATTATTTATCCTTGGGTTTTTGTTTTGTTTTCTTTTAATTTTTATCTCAAAGTTTTTAAAGAAAATTATATCTTTTTCTTTTGTTTTCTCTGCGGTTTCCCTTTCAAGTAATCCTGCAAGTAAATTTTGGGCAAAATAAATTTTGAAATTCGTAAATTTTTATGAAATTTGTAATTGATCCCTGATCAATTTTTCAATATATTGGGTGCATGATCTTTTAGTTTTGATAGTATTAACTCCAAACTTGACACTTTTTTATCTCATGTGCTACAAGATCCATTTACTGACACGTGATATAATTTTCGAACACATATCAGATTAAATTGGAAGTATGATTTATATCCGTAGCTATCATCTCTATAGAAAGTATGGTTTTGATCTCTTTAATCAATTTTAGAGTTTTCTATTTTCTTCAAAAATTATGTTACGTGTTAGTAAATGAATACTGTAGTCCACAAGAGAAAAAAATATCGATTCTAGAGCTAATATTGTTAAAATAAAAAATCATATATTTAATGTATTCAAATAATTGATTACAAATTTCATAAAAGTTAATTTGTCTAAATTTTGTAGATGAAAGATAATCCTGAGAGATGAATTCACTACAGAGGAGAGTTACTTGAAATGGACTGGTACGGGCGAAACTTCTCTTTGATTAAGTCAGAGATGAAAACATATAATTAACCATAGAGGTGGGTAGGCCGGGCAATGGTGTAATCAGGTTGTTGTTATACTTGTTAAATCATTCGGCCTCACGCTTGTAAGGCGGAGTTTTTGCAAGTGCCTTCGCTTGCCATGTATCCACTAACCGAAGTCACAGTGCATCTAAGTTCGACATCTACAGCTTGAGTGCTATTTTTACATTCTCTGTTACCAGTAATTACAGAGATCTATTTATATCAGAGTTCAATTCTTGGTTTATCCCCCTTTGCTTTTTTTTTTTTTTGATGGGAGACTGATTCAAAATTGAAGCAGAATGTTGAATTAAGTAAGAAGTGAAGTGGTTTAACCAGAAGGAAAGATATCTTCATTGATTACAATCGTGTGGAAAATTTTTGAGAAAATTTGTAAACAACAACTCCAATCCTGGATCCCTCACAAGGATTATCAACATGAATAACTTCAACATCAAGCAATTTCTTTGCCTTCTTAAAGAAAGATGAATCCTTCTTCCACCTTCTCAAATGAGCCATTACAAGCACTACCTTCTTCTTCTTGTTCTTCTCCACATCCATCACTGATCGCAGTGTATAAAGCAAAGGCTCGTAAAGATGATCATGATAAACCACATCAGATGCCAATATCAAATCAAATTCCTTCCCAATAATCTCTACATCTTCATCTCCTTCCTTTCCCCACCGGAGCGCCGCCACATCCACACTCCCGCCCCCCGCAACCACCGCTTCGGCATTCGCATCCGCGTTGAACTGGAGGTTAGGGATCACATGAGGTAAGTCGGTGACCATCACATTAGCACCGAGAGTCATGGCCGCAGCGATTCCGACGATGCCAGTGCCAGATCCAAGCTCAAGGACATTGAGCCGAGGAGTGGTAGAAGAAGAGAAGGCGGCATTGAGGACCGGAGAAAGAGGACTGGATGAAGGATTTGAGTGGTGGAGGTCAAGGAGGGTTACGAGAGTGGTGGCTGCCGGCCAGAGCTGGAAAGATAGGCCTTGAGATGGTAGCTGGCGGATGAGAATGGTGGAGTCGATGGAAGGGATGTAATGGTTTTGATTGGGTGCGGCGTGTTGTAACATAGTGAATCCGTTGGATTGATGATGATCATCATGAGATAGAAAAATGCGGAGGGGATTAATATCGTCGTCGTCGTCTTCTTGCTGTTGAGTTGGTTCCATGGATAGTCAACGCCGAAGCTTTCGGTTTCCCTGTAATGGTGGATGGCGGCCACATCCGTAGCTATGTTAGGGCTTTAGCGTGTTTAAAAGCGACTTTAGGTATTATCCCATACAACTGACTCCACGTGAGATTACTATTCTGGTTCTATAATTAGTTAATTGCAATTTGCAAAGGCCTCCTCTATTTGGTAAATTGATGTCTGAATAAAAGTCGCATCTTTTCTTTTACACAACTAGCTTTGACGGTTTATTTAATATTTAAAAAAAAAATATCACAAATAAAAAATATTTTTCAAAAATTACAAGTATTTTTTATATTTTTATCTATTTTATATATTTTTATTAATTATTTTAATATTATCACATGTATTCTCATTAAAATAATTATATTCGGAATTTAGTTTTAGTTAAATCTTTTCACTTCATCCTGCATATGTATTTAATGGAATTTGGACTTATGATAAACAAACCAATCAATATTGTAGTAAGTATATTATTGATTTAAAAGAGAGAAATTAAGAGTAGGATGAGAAAGTAAAATTGATAGACCTTTTTAGTGGCCTATATATAGCATTGAAAATAACTATTACCTTAGTAAACAGTTTTTAATATGTATCAACTAATGGATTATATTTGATATTATTTGATTTTTGTTATAGAAGAATTATATAATGGGTATATATATATATTTTTTAAAGCTGATTAATAAGAAGTTAAGTATTCATATTGATAAAAAGAAAAAAAAAAAGGACAAAATTTGAATGTTTTTATAAAAATATTGTAAATTTTAAAAGATAAAAATATGAAAGGAAGGATTTGAGAACTATTGTGAGCGGACGATCCTAAAAACGACGGGCTCGCGACAGGGCAAGAAAATTTAATTGCAATTATTATTTTTTTTTTAAAATGAAAATGGGGTTTGATAGTGAAAAAACAAACAAACTCGAATGTGGTCACTAAAATGACAGGAGTCGCCACCCGGCTCAGCTTAACCGGAAAAATTACGGTACAGCTGTGAGCACGGGTTTTTTATCCTCAATTTCAATTATGAAAACAAACTCTTCTTTGATGTGTTTTTGCAGCCACGCGAGTTAAGGATAACTCAAGGTTGAAGCTCTGGGTTGCTGAACCAAACGAATTATATTCAATCAACCACATCTGTACGGATATGGACTATGACCAAACGGATGTTCCATCTATAGCCATACGATATAGGTTATATCCGTACCGATGTTCAATAATCCATCCCACTTGCATTTAGATCGAATCTAGATCTCTGATTTAAATTAGATATAAAAAGAAAAGGATAAGGAGATAGAAGGGGGACGGTCATTGAGAGCTTAGTTTGGGAGAGTTAGAGAGAAACGAGGAAGAAAAGAGAAGGGAAAAGAAAACTGCCTAAGGATTTTTCTTCATTTTCTTGTTCTATCCTCTGTTATTAGGCTATAAAACTTGTTAGAAATCATAAGAAAACACATCACTAAGATTAATAACAGGTTTAGAGACTAAAATGCAAACACAAACCCGTAAATATTGAGGATTGTTCGTGATTTTGGACTTGTGTAACCTTAACCAAAACTAAAAAATTCGGGGCTCCTTTAAGATGTTTTTGAACCCGTAAAAGCAGTGGATTCACACGTCAAAGGTATATTTTTGAGAAACCATTTACATTCTTACATATTTTCATCATTTGAGAGTCATTTCATACGATTTTTCAAGTTGCTCTATTTTTGTTCATCTTTGGTTTCTGCCCAAAAATAAAATCCATGCGGTCATCGACATATCCACACGCATATAATGATGAGCACACAGATGTTATCTCTTGGCCTCACGATTATGTACTTTAAGAAATCCACAAATGAAAATCGCTAAAGTTTAAACTTGTTTTGCACCTGGAAGTGATATCCGTACGGATCTACCTATAATCACAAGGTTATGATACATATCCGTCCGGATGTTATTTTCAGACAGAATGGCTTATAAATTATGTTTTGAGCTTTTCGTTGCATAATGAACTATAAACATGATTTTCCAGAATTGATGTTATGCTAAATTGATAATGATGACTTGAACTTTTGAAAACCGACTTTAAAGCATGTTAAACACTAATCGATAAAACCATTTTCAAAATCGTTTTCCATCCTCTACTTTTATGCTTGAGTCTCATACGCATAAGTTTCTTCATTTTATTAACACCATTTTTGCAGGATTAAATTTATTTTCGTTATTTTATTCCTTTGTTGGTAGAATTTGTGTATTTTAGGCATATGTATCCTGATCCCCTTTAATTCATGTGTATCCCGCTAGGATAGCCTACTTGATTTGCATTGTAATTTAATTTTATTCCATATACTCTGCATGAACGCCGTGTGTTATAAAATAAAAATTGATCTAGTCTTATAAAATGTTATGGTTGAATATTGGAGTTGTTATTTTAATTGGATGATAAGTAAGTGACTCGTCCAAACCTAGATCTTTGGAAGGTATATGGTTCTCACTCTGTTCCAGCTATACCGTATTTCCTGGTTGAACTGAGCTGGGTGGCGACTCTGATAAAGTCGGTTTTTGACCTTATCTTTTAGGCAATTTTGTGGTTTAAACGGCAATATTTTAGAGTCTTTTGTGTGAATGCTTTGTTTAGTCTTGCGTATTTTGCGGTTTTTATGTTTTGGTTAGATTTTCATAACTTTTTAGTGTTTTTCGTGTTTTTAGGGGTGTTTTTGTAATTTTGGACAATGCGTCTTGATTGTGGTCCGTTGCTGTGGTGCGGTTATGTTTCCCGTTGTTGTGGTGTGGTTATGTTTCTTTACGTGTTTTGGACAGGCATTAGGGCCCGGACCGAAAGTTGGAGCGATGGAGGCGAAGAAGAGATTGAAGTGCTGAAAAGCAAGGTGGCACGGCGTGCTGCAATGAGGGCACGGCGTGCTATTCCAGCGTGCCAAAAGATGGAGTCCAGTAGGTCGGCACAAATGCGTGCCAACACCAGCACGGCGTGCCAACCCCCAAATCTACCTAGCACGGCGTGCCAACACCAGCACAGCATGCCGAGATCCGGAATTTTGCTGTTGCCCTACTTTCCTCCTTCCTATTTAGTGGATTTAGCCTAGCCCTATAAATAGGATATTTTCTAAGTTGTATGCATCTTTTTCCAGACTTTTAAAGTAGAAAGCACAAACTTGTAGCTAGGTTTATTGCTTGAACTCTTTGTTACTTTGAGTTTGAACCCTTAATTGGTAGAAGTTTTCCATTGAATCTTCCCCTTTTGCGACGTTCTTGGTTCCAGATTGAGTTCGTTTATAGAGGTACACCCCAAGCATCTTCACACCGCTGGAATCCGGTTAATCGGACCAAAAGGGCATAAGTTCTTCTTCTTCTCTTTAGTAATTCGATTAGTTAGTTTTTGATTCCTCAATTGATTATGTTTGGTTGTAAACATTGAATTCTTGTCATCTTTCTTGATTAATGTAATTGACTGCAATTTAATTTCAATATTTATACCTTTTCTTTATGCAATTCCTTTAATGATAATCTAGTCTCATAAGATCTTAACTTATTAAGTTCATATTTCTGGCATTACCTGGATTGACGCCTAGGAAACCATTAGTATTGACAGCACTGTGGAATTTACGTGCCTTATTTTCTGAGCTTTAGAATTAGACCACCTCTAAACAAGGGAAACTGACTAAGGACCTAAAAGATCTAGACACACTAGGTTGAATCATTGAAAGAACATAATTAAGGTTTAACTGTTGAGTTAAATTCATCTGTTTTAATTAATTGATAAAGCCATCACCATTGGCATTCATAGGTTGGTTAAACCGCCAATTGATAACCCGAATTCAAGTGCAAAGTAAGCTGGGATAGATCAACTAGGAGTAGGATAATTTAGTTTTTAGTATAATCACAAACCAAATTTAAGCTCCGCATAGGACACGCAAGGAACCCGAGTAGTTTAGTGTTTGCAGAATATTTTCTCTGTGGGATCGATACCTGGACCAACCAGAATTATTACTTGTCAATGATAGATACACTGCCTTAGTTGTGCGGCTTTAGGTTTAGTTTCATTACTTCGCCTAGGACTCCACCAAGTTTTTGGAGCCGTTGCCGGGGAGTTTATTTTCCTGCATCATTGAACCAAAGGTCTATCTGCTGATCTAGGTCCTGTTTATGTGCATATAGTAATGTAATTTTTCTTTTTGTGGATATTAGTTGTAAATTTTTTTGTTATTTTTTTTCTTTTTCTGTGTCTGTGTGTGCTTTCTAGCTTATGCGAACTCGTTCTCAGCGCCCTGAGCTTTTACCCTATAACCCTGAGATTGAGCATTTTTGTAATAGGAACCGTAGAGCACAACAAGAGCGAATTGCCCGAATGGATCTTCAGCAACGTGAGGAAGAGGCGAGACAGCTACGGGAAAGAGCTGAACAAGAGAGACTCCAGCGAGAGCGGGAGGAGTTTAAAAAAGAAGGGTGGCGATAGAGACAACATGGTTATGACTGACCTAATGGCTCCTCATCGACCGCGAAATAGATCTAGAGTGGTTCTCCTAGCCGTCACCGCTAATCACTTTGAGTTGATGTCCAGTATGATCAATTTGATCCAAGGGAACGGGCTGTTCAGTGGCGGAGTAAGTGATAACCCTAATGATCACTTAGACCGGTTTCTCATGGTGGCCGATACAGTCCAAATCGGTGGGGTGCCCCAAGATGCGGTGCAGTTGAAGTTGTTTCCCTTCTTATTATGCGGGGGAGCAATGGAATGGTACAAGTCCTTGATGCCTGGATCGGTGACTTCATGGGACCAATTGGAAGAACAATTCTTGGCGTATTACTTTCCACCATCAAAGAGGGTTTAGTTAAGGAACGAGATCATGGGATTCCGGTAATTTGGGACCGAGACTCTCAATGAAACGTGGCAAAGGTTTCAATAGTTGCTGCGGAATTATCCCCACCATGACATTCCGCGATTCACTCAGGTAAGCATGTTTTATCATGGTTTGACACCAGCTAACCGTGCCATTCTTGATTCTTATATAGGTGGAGACATTTTTAAGAAGACTACTACGCAAGCCGAGGAGTTGATCGCGGAGCTGTCTAGGAAGAGTACCTTGTGGCAGTCGGACATGCCAACAAGGAGTGAGGTTCGGGCTGTGGACTCGGGATGCCAAGATACAGCCATGGACCATGTGAATAAGAAGATGGACCTGATGATGTCCTGTTTGAGTTTAAATGTGCCACAATATGAGTCAATGTTGTGTGTATCATGTGGAGCGGAGCATCCCGGTCAAGAATGTGCATTGGGCGATCCATTCGCCCAACCATCTGAGAATGTAAGTTTTGTGGGGGGAAACCAAAGGTACAATAACTCTAACTCTTACCTACAAAATTTCAATAACAATAACAATCACGAAAGAAGGTATCAACACCCGAACATGTCTTATGGTAATAACCAACATATGTTGAGACCTCCTTCCGGGTTCCATTATGAGCACTATGGGCAGGGGTTAGGTAAGGCTCCATTTGTTCCTAATGACCAATCCCCGCAGCAACCTCAACAATCTAAGCAAGATGAGACGATTTTGTCTTTGTTAAAAGACATCTCGTCTCGGCTTGCCGATAATGAGGCATACTGTAGGGATTTGGGCAAGCAGGTGGCTTAAATGAGTAGGGAGAGGCAGGAAAGACCTCAAGAAGCACTCTCGAGTAAAACTAAGCAAAACCCTAAGGGACATCAATGGGAGACAGCTCAAGCAATAACCTTGAGAAGTGGTAGGCAAGTGGAGAGCCGAGTGTGAAACGCTGATATTCCATCCCAACCTACTAAGGTAAGTGAAGAGTCAGGAGAGGTAAGCAACCCCGACTCAATTTTTGAACTCGAACCTATCACAAATGAAAAGGGGAAAATTTCTGACTCAGTGAGAGCCTATGTGCCTAAACTCCCTTATCCTCAAAGGGAGAAGAAAGATAAACTGGAGCAGAAATATTCCAAATTTCTGGAAATTTTCAAGAAGTTAGAATTCAATATGCCATTGATTGAGGCTCTCTAAGAGATGCCTTCTTATGCTAAATTCTTTAAAGAAATTCTTGCAGGGAAAAGAAAGCTAGGCAAGGACGAAGTGGTGGCTTTAACAAAGGAATGTTTGGCAATTATCACTAACAAACTTCCACCCAAGCTCAAAGATAGGGGCAGTTTTACTATCCCATGCCAGATAGGAAACTTGGAGATTGCCAATACCCTATGTGACTTGGGTGCAAGTATCAATTTGATGCCTCTGTCGTTTTTCAGGAGACTCGGACTGGGAAACCCAAAGCCGATCAATATGTGTTGGAAATGCCCTAGTCCCGAGGCATTGGTCCTTGTATTTGTACCATACATTTATTGGATTTATGTGTTGTACTTATTTGTGTCATTAATAAAGGCATCAATTCATTTATTATATTTATCTTGTGCAGTATAGTAAATGAAGTATCCCATGGACATATCTATATCCATGACGACTAGTGTCATGCACTTAGCAGTAAGACCATGGATAGGGTTAACGATATGACCATAAATAGATCCGTAGTCTGTTCCAGTCGTGGGAATGAATGGAACAAGAGACTATCATTAACTTGGTTGCATGGCGGTGTCTTACCGGTCATTGGACATGGAATGTCAACCAAGTTAATGGGTACATGCCTGGGAGCATGGTACTGGATAGATCCACTAAACGAGTAATCCACATGGTATGGTATCACAATGGATTCTCGTGTAGTACTTGTATGGATCCTTTGACCTGACCATATGATGGTGTTACATGTGAAGTCGCATACTTAGGGGTACGCCTAAAGGGCTTGTAATAGGGTGCCAAGTATGGGTGCTTTCGGGTATGTCACCGAACATGGTAATACTATGGATATGCAGAAGGGATTTGTCACTCAGTAACCAACTGAGAAGATATCACCGGCCACTTGATGAATGTGACTGATAAAAGTGTGGCCACACCCAAACAAGTTGGAACTTGTTTGTGAGCATCAGTACATTCGGGATCAAGTTCATGTCCAAACACGAAAGAGGGTGATCAATCCATGCCTCTGTGTTGGACACCGATATCAATGACATGGGATGTACAAGTTCAACTACAGGGTTATGATATCAGTTAGACTGCCATCTCCATCTTAATTGGGGGCTGCAGTGGCTTGCTAGAGCCCAACTGCAGTCTGCGGGCCAAAGGCCCGCTGCCAACATAAAGATGGGCCCACAGGATCGTACACATAGAATGATAGAATGCAGACTTAAGGAATCACCTGTATACTTGGAGTATACACAATGGAGGGAGAAGCATGTATATATTAATTATATTATAAGGATCAATTGGATTGGTCATAATAATAAAATTAATATATTCTATTGGCTCTTCATAATTAATTGGATTAATTATGAAATTATTTCCTAGGTGGAAATATCCGTATGTATGGGTTTACATATGATTTTATTTTGTGTAGAGTTAATTTTAATTTGATGGATTAAATTAATTGTCAAACTAATTTTAATTTATATGTAAATAATATATTACTTGGAGTGATATATTAAATACATGGGTATATTAAAATTGGGCTTGAAATTAATTTAAACAGAATAATTAAAAATTAGACTGGGCCTAAATTAAAACATGGAAGCCCGCACAGAATAAAGAGGAGCCAAGATGGGCTAGAATTCCTTAAGGAATTCGGCCAACCCTAGGTATAAATACCTAGGGTTAGAAGAATTCGGCCACCCTAGCTCAAGAACACTCATAGCCGAAATTCCTAGCTCCCCCTCTCCATTGTTTTTGGTTTTTCCGACGCTAGCACGGGTTGTATTCGCCAAGCGTTCGTGTACGTGAGAGTGGAGGAATTCTAAATTGAGTTCTGCAGTCATTATCCGTCTCTGAAAGAGATTTTCTGGTATGAAATTTTAATCTCTTTCTATTTAATTTTATGTTTTTTCAATTTCCACTTCAATTGCTCCTGGGACTGGATTTGAGGAAATCACCGCATTCTTCCGCTTTTATCGGGTGATTTCCGGTGACAAATCCCAACAATATGACCCTCCAATTGGCAGATAGATCTCTCACGAGGCCAAAGGGGGTGGTCGAGGACGTGTTAGTAAAGGTGGACAAGTTTATCTTCCTCGTGGACTTCGTGGTAATGGATATGGAGGAAGATAGCTCGGTGCCCCTTTTGCTTGGAAGGCCATTTCTTGCAACCAGTAGGACTTTGATTGATGTCCAATAAGGTAAGATTATTCTTAGGTTGCACAACAAGGAGGTAAGTTTTGACGTCTATAACTCAATGAAATATCCATTATATATTAAAAACTATAATTTTGTAGACTCCTTTTGTCCTATTGATGCTTGTGTGGTTGAGAAGGTGTGCAATGAACTGTTAGAGATTGTGCCCTAAGCCAATGTTGGATTATGTAAACAATCTTCTTAAGTCATTAATAAAGACTTATTTTATCATATATATTTGTATGTTAGTATTTATGATAATGTATCCATGAATTAATTGTGTAATTCTAAATTTCCCTAGTCGTTTGTTATTATGGGAATAATAACAAACTAAGACTAGTGTGAGTGATAATGGATATTCATAAGATGAATATAGTGTATACAGATACAGATTATACTCACGGGCAATGTGTTAGAGAACATGTTGCTGGAGACCCACTATAAGATCAAGTTCATGGTCACGTGTCACAACTGATCTTGATTATAGTAGTGTCATCAGCTGATTCCTTTGACCTGAGGTCACCATGGATTCCAGGATGAATTCATGTTGTGCTTTGACGCAGTCAAACGCTGCTTGTAACAGAGTAGTTATAAAGGCTGTGGTTGGGTACAATATGACTCATGCTTAGGGATGTGAGTGACAGATATGGGATTTTGTCCCTCTCTAACAAGAGAGCGATATCACTGGGCCCCTCGATAAGTAAGACTGTTAAATGCATGGCCGTGCTCAAATAATTGATAAGAGTATCAATTGATTTGTCTGAACAGTTTACTTTGAGATCGAGAAAGCATATGATTAATTATATAAGATTGACAAGTGTACCATGTCTTATGATTAATCATGATATCAAAGAGACAAAAGGGAATATGACATTCTATAAATAGGTATTGGATCATTCCAATCATGTTAATTGGGTAGTCATAATGGCTTGCTAGAGTCCGCTTGTGATCTATAAGGACATTATGGTAATTTCCTTATTGCCAATTAATATGAACCTATGGGGTCACACACAAAGAGCAAAATGAAGTTCATCTTATCGGGTATAAATTATTATTGGATAATAATTTATGAATGAGAAAGAGAATATATATATAGTGATATATATATTTACATATATATGTATATGTGAATATTAATATGGTTAATATTGCATAAGGTATGCCACATATTATAATTAAATTATATAGAGATATAATTAATTATAATATTGTATATACATATGTGTATTATGGAGAATTGATTTGACTTAATATTAATTGAGAATTAATATTAAGTTGTGTGGGTTAATTTATAATTATAACTAATAAGTGTATTAGGGTATAATTATAATTAACTTATTAGGTTATATATATAAGGAAATATATAACCTAATTTATATACAACAATAAGGTTTTTTCGGCAGCCACAATAAGGTGAATAGTAGCAGCCGAAATTCTCAAAAAACTCCAAGGAAAAATCTGATTTTTTGCTTTCTCTGTCTCGTTCGAAGAATCGTTCTTCAATCCCGGCGCTAGCACGCGGTGAATGAATTGCTCCGTGTGGATCAACCGTAGAGGGAAGCTATCTTGGTTCCTTTTGATTCAAAACCTACAAAGAATTAAGGTAATTTTTTAACCCTCTTTTCAATTCAATGCAATGTACATGGGTCCTTGGTGGGGATTAATCCGTTTTTCCGCTGCGCATATTTTGTTTTGTACGATTAATTCCCAACAGTGGTATCAGAGCCACTTGTGCATTGGTTGAATTGGATTTGTTATTTTGATTAGATCAAAATTGCATGTTAGGGTTGTATGTTCTTGATTTAGGGTTCAATGTTATTGTGAATAACATGTTTAAAATTTGATTTTAATGTGAATCATTGTGAATGATTTGTTTTAATAATTTGAAATGTTTAAGGGGTTGGTATCATGAATTTGATTCATGGGATTTTAATTGAAATTGTTTCAATTAATTAAATGAAATTAAAAAAAAAAAAAATAAATATTGCTGTTTCGTTATTCTGGGCATAATGCCCAGAATAATTTTGGGTGCAATGCAATTGCAATTGCAATTGCGCCCAACTGCAATTGCAATTGCAATTGCAATTGCACATGCTGCGTAAGCAGCATGCTGCTTACGCAGCATGGGCTGCGCAGCTACATGTTGCGCAGCCCGTCGGGCTGCGTGCAATATTGGATACTGCAGTGTGAGGCCCGACTAGCATGCTGTCCGACAGTTTTACCCCTTTTTCGTTTTAAGTGTGGAAAATTATTTCTGCAAATTTATGAATTTTTCCAAATTAATTAATTCTAAATACAATGTGATTGTATTTTACCACTTTGAACCTTAAATCTTGTAGATATAAAATTATTGTGATAATTTTATGCATGGTGTTATGGTATGGTTTTGGACCCCGTGGATGCTTTATTTTATTTATTATGGTTTTATATAAATACGACCTGCGAGTCGTTTGTATTTATGTAAATTTTAATTTTAATTTTACTAGATAAATTGTATAGGATGCAATTTATAATATGTAAATTTTATTCTACTTAAAAAAAAATTGTATAGGTTGCAATTTTGTAAAATATGTAAATCCATGAGATGGTGCCAAGGAACAAAGACGTGAGGACGGATCCAAGGGGTGCGGGAGAGCTGTGACCATGCGATGGTTACAACCACCTAGGAAATGGCCTTGTTGATTTTCATATTGGCCTATGAAAATCAATATAGATAAAACCATACCATAACACGGTCTTTCGAGTCTATTGCATGTTTTATATTTTGATGCCATGTGATGCCATGCTAAGTATGAAATATGCATGCTAGATGAATGTATGACATTGGATGCCATGCTAGAATTAATATTAACTTAGAAAGATTAATGTTAATGCCATGTATTGTATGAGATACATTTTAATCACAGGAATTAATAAACCCTAAATAAACTTATGAAGTTTATATTTTTGCCACCCAATTACGTATAACACTAGTCAAGTACTATGTTCGCATCATGGTAGCCACGCCAAAGCGGGTACGCATGTTGTGACCTTAGCGAAGCGATAATATGAGAAATGGTGATTCTCATTGTGTTGTAATTGGTTTAACAAAGGGTTAATCAAAATGGTGTTTTGAACCCGAGGCAAAGATGAGATGAGTAATATGCAAATTAAATATGATATATGATATCATGTATCTCATAAATTAAAAGAGTTACATAATGATGTAATTGACATGGTGATGTCTACCGAAATTATATTTAATCATAGGGACATGCCAAAGCAGTGCTATGGTTAAGTATGGATTTTGGGTCTTTTAACCACTTAAATATTTTAAAGGGTTTTATAATTTTAGTGGGAGTTTAATTCTCTTATGTAATTAACTTTGCATATATTTTCTGTTGTAGATAAATGGCCAACACAAGCAATCCCGGTTCTATTCGATCTATCCTTGAGAAGGATAAACTGAACGGAACCAATTACCTAGATTGGTATCGCAACTTGAGAATTGTTCTCAAGCAAGAGCGAAAGCTGTATGTTCTGGATGGGCCTTTGCCCGCTAACCCTCCACCCACCACAGCTTCAAGAGCTGAAAGGGATGCTTTTCACAAGCATCAAAATGATCAGATTGATGTACAATGCCTGATGCTCGCATCAATGATTCCGGAACTTCAGAAGGATCTGGAAACATTTGAGGCATATGAGATGTCTCAAGAGCTTAAGGAAATGTTCCAAAAGCAAGCGAGAAGGGAAAGGTATGAGACCTTGAGATCTTTGGTTGGGTGCAAGATGACCGAAGGGAGTTCGGTTAGTGCCCATGTTCTGAAGATGAAAGGGTACATTGATCAGTTGGAGAGGCTTGGTTCGCCACTCAGACCTGAGTTGGCAACGGATTTAATCCTTAATTCTCTTCCCGAGAGTTACTCCCATTTTGTCATGAATTATCACATGAATGATATGGACAAAACGGTCAGCGAACTGCATGGGATGCTGAAAAACGCTGAAGTAACGATAAAAGAGAAGCCAAGCTCCAAAGGGATCCATATGGTGCAAAAGGGTAGGATCCAGAAGAAGAAGGGTAAAGCAAACAAACCCAAAGAGTTTGGGAAGGATGCAAAGAAGCCCAAAGCTGTTACCAAGGCAAAGCCTCCAAAGGAAGGCACATGCCATTTCTGCAATCAGCCTGGTCATTGGCGCAGAAATTGCAAGCTTTATTTGGAGGACTTGAGGAAGAAGAGAGGCGGTGAGACCGCTAATCAAGGTATTTATGTTATTGAAATATTTCATTCTACTTCTGTTTCTACTTCGTGGGTATTAGATACTGGTTGTGGTTCTCACATTTGTATGAATGTGCAGGGGCTTAAAGGAAGTAGAAAGCTCAAGAAGGGCGAGGTAGAATTCCATGTGGCGAATGGAGCTAGAGTTGCTGCTTATGAAGTCGGTCGCTACGAGCTCAAGTTGCCAAGTGGACTTGTTCTTTCTTTGAATAATTGTTATTTTGTTCCTAATTTGTCTAGGAACATCATTTCTATTTCATGTTTGGACAAGGAAGGATTTAAATGTGTTATTGAGAATAATCACTTATTGCTTTTCAATAAAGACTTATTTTATGCAAATGCGGATTTACATGATGGTCTTTATTTGTTGAACCTTAGTGAAGGTTATAATGAGCATGTATATAACATAAATACCAAAAGGATAAGAACAAATGTTGTGAATCCTACTTATCTCTGGCACTGTCGTCTAGGACACATTAATGAGAAACGCATTTCAAAACTCCATAAAGATGGAATTTTGGGTCTAGATGTTTTTGAAACATATGACACTTGCGAGTCTTGTTTAATGGGTAAGATGACCAAGAGTCCCTTTACTGGTCACAGTGAAAGGGCTAGTGACTTATTAGAACTCATACATACAGATGTATGTGGGCCTATGAGCACAACTGCTAGAGGTGGTTTTCAATACTTCATTACGTTCACTGATGATTTCAGTAGATATGGTTATCTATATCTAATGAAGCATAAGTCGGAATCCTTTGAAATGTTCAAAGCCTTCCAAAATGAAGTACAAAACCAACTTGGCAAGACAATTAAAGCACTTAGATCTGATCGAGGTGGTGAATATTTGAGCCAAGACTTTGACGATCATCTTAGAAAGTGTGGGATTGTCTCACAACTAACTCCTCCTGGTACACCACAGTGGAATGGTGTGTCTGAGAGGAGGAACCGTACTTTATTGGATATGGTTCGGTCGATGATGAGTCAAACAAGTCTTCCTCTATCCTTTTGGGGATATGCACTTGAAACAGCGGCATTCACACTGAACCGAGTTCCATCAAAAGCAGTTGAAAAGACACCATATGAGATATGGGTTGGTAAGAGACCAAATTTGTCTTTTCTCAAGATTTGGGGTTGCGAAGCTTATGTGAAATACTTGATTTCAGATAAGTTAGCACCAAAATCTGTGAAGTGCAATTTTGTTGGTTATCCAAAAGAAACTAAAGGTTATTTCTTTTACAATCCTAGTGAAAACAAAGTGTTTGTTGCTAGGAATGGTACATTCCTGGAAAAAGAGTTTATTTCCAAAGGAATCAGTGGGAGTAAAGTACACCTACAAGAAAATATGGATAACCAAATTGAAAGTGAGTTTCAAATGGAACAATCTGATTCACAAGAAGTTGTTGAGTCAGAACCGATAACACAAGTCCAACGTAGATCAAGTAGAGTTCGTCATGAGCCCGAGAGATATGGATTTCTCGTCACGAACGAAAATGATCTGATTCTGTTAGAAGAGAATGAACCTTCCACGTACATGGAAGCTGTCTCTAATTCAGAATCTGAAAAATGGCTTGATGCTATGAAGTCAGAAATTCAATCCATGGACGACAACAAAGTATGGACTTTGGTTGATCTCCCAAAGGGTGCTAAAGCAATAGGGCACAAATGGGTTTTCAAGTTGAAAACGGACATGGATGGGAACATTCAGACTTATAAAGCAAGGTTAGTGGCAAAGGGTTACCGACAAGTTCATGGTATAGACTATGACGAAACCTTTTCGCCAGTAGCTATGATCAAGTCCATCAGAATTCTTGTTGCCATAGCAGCATATTATGACTATGAAATATGGCAAATGGATGTCAAAACAGCTTTCCTAAATGGAAACCTTGTTGAGGATGTGTACATGACACAGCCTGAAGGTTTTGTCGATCCAAAGAATCCTGATAAAGTATGCAAGCTTCAAAAGGCCATTTATGGTTTGAAGCAAGCATCAAGAAGTTGGAATCATTGTTTTGATGAATCAGTCAAAAAGTTTGGCTTCATCAAAAACGAAGATGAGCCTTGTGTGTACAAGAAGTTCAGTGGGAGTAATATAGTTTTCCTAGTTCTATATGTCGATGACATATTGTTAATAGGAAATCACATTCCTACCTTGCAAGAAGTAAAATCTTGGCTAGGAAAGTGTTTTTCTATGAAAGACTTGGGTGAGGCAGCCTACATTCTTGGAATAAAGATCTATAGAGATAGATCTAAGAGATTGATAGGTTTGAGCCAGAGTACATACATTGACAAAATACTGAAAAGGTTCAGTATGGATCAATCAAAGAAAGGAAATGTTCCTATTGGGCAAGGGATAAAGCTTAGTCGTAAGCAATGTCCTGTGACAGTTGAAGAACGTCAACGCATGGATAAGATTCCTTATGCGTCAGCTATAGGATCTATCATGTATGCCATGGTATGTACTCGGCCAGATGTCTCTTTTGCTTTGAGCATGACAAGTAGATATCAGTCTGATCCAGGTGATAGTCACTGGACTGCTGTCAAGAGTATTCTTAAGTACTTGAGAAGAACTAAAGATACATTCTTGATATATGGAGGCTCGGACGAAGATCTTGTTGTAAATGGTTACACGGATGCAAGTTTCCAAACTGATCAAGATCAGATGCAGTCACAGTCTGGGTATGTGTTCATTCTGAATGGAGGTGCGATAAGTTGGAAGAGTTCTAAGCAAAGCACGATAGCTGCATCTACAACAGAAGCCGAGTATATTGCTGCATCAGATGCAGCCCAAGAGGCTGTTTGGATCAAGAAGTTCATCGAAGAACTTGGTGTCGTTCCTAGCATAGTGAGTCCTGTGAGCCTCTTGTGTGACAACAATGGGGCAATATCACTTGCTAAGGAACCTAGTGTGTCACAGAAATCCAAACATATACTTCAGCGTTTTCACTACATAAGAGAAGTCATCTCAAAAGGAGATGTGAAGATATGCAAAGTTGCGTCTGAAGACAATGTTGCCGATCCACTAACAAAAGCTCTTTCACAAGCTGTACATGATGGTCATGCTAGGTCCATGGGTATTAGATACATTTGAAGATTGGACTTAGGGCAAGTGGGAGATTGTTAGAGATTGTGCCCTAAGCCAATGTTGGATTATGTAAACAATCTTCTTAAGTCATTAATAAAGACTTATTTTATCATATATATTTGTATGTTAGTATTTATGATAATGTATCCATGAATTAATTGTGTAATTCTAAATTTCCCTAGTCGTTTGTTATTATGGGAATAATAACAAACTAAGACTAGTGTGAGTGATAATGGATATTCATAAGATGAATATAGTGTATACAGATACAGATTATACTCACGGGCAATGTGTTAGAGAACATGTTGCTGGAGACCCACTATAAGATCAAGTTCATGGTCACGTGTCACAACTGATCTTGATTATAGTAGTGTCATCAGCTGATTCCTTTGACCTGAGGTCACCATGGATTCCGGGATGAATTCATGTTGTGCTTTGACGCAGTCAAACGCTGCTTGTAACAGAGTAGTTATAAAGGCTGTGGTTGGGTACAATATGACTCATGCTTAGGGATGTGAGTGACAGATATGGGATTTTGTCCCTCTCTAACAAGAGAGCGATATCACTGGGCCCCTCGATAAGTAAGACTGTTAAATGCATGGCCGTGCTCAAATAATTGATAAGAGTATCAATTGATTTGTCTGAACAGTTTACTTTGAGATCGAGAAAGCATATGATTAATTATATAAGATTGACAAGTGTACCATGTCTTATGATTAATCATGATATCAAAGAGACAAAAGGGAATATGACATTCTATAAATAGGTATTGGATCATTCCAATCATGTTAATTGGGTAGTCATAATGGCTTGCTAGAGTCCGCTTGTGATCTATAAGGACATTATGGTAATTTCCTTATTGCCAATTAATATGAACCTATGGGGTCACACACAAAGAGCAAAATGAAGTTCATCTTATCGGGTATAAATTATTATTGGATAATAATTTATGAATGAGAAAGAGAATATATATATAGTGATATATATATTTACATATATATGTATATGTGAATATTAATATGGTTAATATTGCATAAGGTATGCCACATATTATAATTAAATTATATAGAGATATAATTAATTATAATATTGTATATACATATGTGTATTATGGAGAATTGATTTGACTTAATATTAATTGAGAATTAATATTAAGTTGTGTGGGTTAATTTATAATTATAACTAATAAGTGTATTAGGGTATAATTATAATTAACTTATTAGGTTATATATATAAGGAAATATATAACCTAATTTATATACAACAATAAGGTTTTTTCGGCAGCCACAATAAGGTGAATAGTAGCAGCCGAAATTCTCAAAAAACTCCAAGGAAAAATCTGATTTTTCGCTTTCTCTGTCTCGTTCGAAGAATCGTTCTTCAATCCCGGCGCTAGCACGCGGTGAATGAATTGCTCCGTGTGGATCAACCGTAGAGGGAAGCTATCTTGGTTCCTTTTGATTCAAAACCTACAAAGAATTAAGGTAATTTTTTAACCCTCTTTTCAATTCAATGCAATGTACATGGGTCCTTGGTGGGGATTAATCCGTTTTTCCGCTGCGCATATTTTGTTTTGTACGATTAATTCCCAACATGAACTAGAGTGCATCATAGGAAAAGGCCTAATTGAAAGTGAGGCGAATGAAGTGTTAGTTGAAGAATGCTCATGGGTGAAAGGACGGTTTGAGAAGCTGGATCGTGAAGTCAAGCCTGCACCTAAATCCTCATTGGAGGAACCTCCATCATTGGAGCTCAAAACCCTTCCCCCTAACCTTAAGTATGTTTTTCTGCATCCTCCAAAGGACTTACCAGTTGTAATTTCTTCTTTGTTGACAGGAGAGGAGGAGGACAAGCTACTAGAGGTGCTGAGGAAGCACAAGGGAGCGTTCAGGTGGACAATCCACGACATCAAGGGAATAAGTCCGATGTTTTGCATGCATAGAATCTTTCTGGAAGACGAGGTAAAACCATGTGCACAGCCTCAGCCATCATTGGCACGTCGTGCCAGGATGAGTGTGGGGTTAGCACGTGACGTGCTGGCCTGGCACGTAATCGTGTTAGCCCGCTGGAACCAAAAGCGTGCATTTAAGCAGTTTGGCATGTCGTGCCAAAGATGGAGACCAAGACAGTACGATGTGCCAAACCAGCATGCCATCGTGCTGTTTCGAACGTGAATTGGTGCAAGAGCAAGCCGCACACCATGCTGTAACTTAGCACGCTGTGCCAATTAAAGGATTCTCAATCAGCACGACATGCCAAACCAGCACGCCATCGTGCCGTCCTACTGTTTCCATGTAAGTTTCTATTCTCTGCTCAGTACACCGTATGGTTTGCTTGGCACGGCGTGCCGAGCATTTAAATTCAAAATTTTAGGTCAAAATTGCTGCCCTATATAAACCCTTCTTTTGTTTTTTCCTTTGTATCAGCCCCCCCCCCTCATTCTTCTTCTTCCTCACCTTCTCACTCTCTGCCCCTTTCTCTCTCTAGAACCAACCCCCTCCTTTGCATCTTCCTCACCTTCTCACTCTCTGCCCCTTTCTCTCTCTAGAATCAGCCCCCTCCTTCGCCATTTTCTCACCTTTTCACTCTCTACCCTTATTCTTCCTTCACTTTAACCGTTATTTTTATCTAGGATTTTGTTTTTGCATAACTCTCCTTGGAACCTAGGTATGAACTCATGCTTTGATTTTCCTTCCTTCTTTATATTGCGTTCTTCTTGCACTTTGATTTTGAATGATTTACTTGCTTAATAGGGTGATTGTATTTCAGTATTTTTCTTTGTAAGTTCATATTTAGTGGGTTTGTGTTTATGTGAGTATGGTTTAATTGGATTTGTCTTCTTTTGTTTTTGGTCTTGGCTGTGTTTCGATGGTTGTGCAGTAGTAAGATGAAAAAGAAGACGGTAGCTGATCGGAAGCACGATTCTTCACGACGGCCAATAGACCCATCACCGGAACCGGTGCCAAACGAAGAACTTCCTCCTGAGCAGCAGATGGGTCCTTTAACTAGCCTCTCCAGGAAGTATAGATGTCCCTTCCCTCTTCTCTCTGATGATGAAGGTAAACGCTATAAAACTCTTTTTCCTTTAGAGAGTACCCCTTTTCGAACCTTTGATTGGGAATTTTTGTTCGTGCAAGATAGGTCCGAAGCTGTGCGTGCTAAATTAAATAGTCTAGGGTGGTATGATTTTATGAGGTCTGCTCCGCCTGTCTTTAGAGAGTTGAATTTAGAATTCTATTCAACTTTGAACTTCAAAACGAACCCCGATACCGGCCTTAGGACCATGACCTTTTGACTATTTGGTGATGAGCATTCTTTAGACATTGAGGGTCTTAAAGCTTGTATAGGAATTGAGGGGGATAGTTATAAGTGGTTGAAGGACATGGATGCTAAAAAATTTTGGCATATTGTGGTTCAAGGGGTATACCAACCTAGGTTCGCCAAAACCTCCCAATTACATGACCCGATCCTACAATTAATCCATAAATTTGTGTGTTTTAACTTCTCGGGCAAAACTGAAAGTAACCGGGTCAATGCATTTGAGCTTTTAATATTGTGGCATGTGCAAAATGATGTTAAGGTGCACATGGGCTTCTTCGTCATGGAAGCCCTATACACCCACCATAACCGACCTAAGTCAGAACTTGGGTTAGGGCATATTGTAACTTGTATTGCATGTTTCTTTCGTGGTAATACTTGCTATAAGAACCTCGATAGCATCCTTCCCAAGAAGCTTTCGAGGGGAATTTTGTCTTGTTCCCATGTTATGGTAGCTGCAGGTACATCAAGCACGGGAGGTTTGGGCACGGGTAAGGCCCCTATGGACGTGGATGCTGAGGACGAGGGTGAGGGAGCCGAGGATAATGAGGAGGATGAGGAGCATGTTTCGGTGGGCATGGATTTTATGGAGCAGATTGAAGGGCGGCTGGATGGTATAATCGAGCAGCTAGAAGGTTTGACAGTCCATTAGTTTGTACTCGAGGAGCGGATGAACGTGCACCTTGACCGACATGTGCCTCAGCTCGCCAATTTCGAGGTGTTTGCCTCTCGTTTTTGTGCAGCCCAAGGGTGGCCGTACCCGCCTCCGCCACCACCAACCCCCGACATGTGAGGTAACCTTTTTCCTTTCCCACTTTATTTTATTCCTTCTTCCATTGCACTTTTGGAAGTAAGTGCAATCTAAGTGTGGGGTGGGTAAAGGGATCTCTCCCTTTCTTTTGTTTCTTTCTACATTGTACATTTTGGTTGTTTTCTTTCATATGTTTATGTGTGTTTTTGCGTGTTTGGATGTTTTATGATGGTTTTAGTGTTCACATGCATGGTTGGTTCTATGTGTGCTTTGGTTAGGTTTAGGCTTTAGCTTTTGATGCATGTGGTATTGGTTTGGTTTATTTTTGGTATGTTAGTATTTTAGGTTCTTTAAGTGTCAATTGTCGTTTGAGTAACATTGCCTAATCTACCCTCGAAACTATGCCTCTGTGCTTGGATTGGTAGCAATTGGCTAGAGACATTGGGAGTCGATTGCGAGTCATTAGCTTGTTTATGCATGATTTGTGATTCTTAATGGTAATCATTGGTTAGATTTGTCATTCAGGTTGCATTAGGGAATTAACCCTCTACCTCTACTTGCATGATCGAGCTAGGATTACGCCTTGGAACATTGGTTGAGTCACACGACCTAGCATACAACCCCTAGTACACTTGTGAGGATTTGAGCCCTTGAAACCATTTCACATCGGTTCTATTTCTTTGTGAGGGTAAAAACAATTGTGGCACACTAGATCATAGAAACTTGCGTCATTTTGCACTTGGCATCGAGAGCTTAGTATGTGGAGACCCTTAGGATTAACCCCTCGACTTAAATGAGCCTAACCCTAATTACTAATTTATCCCTTAGATCACCCAAAGTCATTAAATTAACCTTTTTGACTTAAAAAAAACCTTCACCAAGCCAAATCTATCATCCTAACTTTTTACCATTAACTTTTATTTTCCTTTCTTACCCTCCTCTCCTAAATCAAGTAATTGGTTAAGTTGTTCATTCATTTTAGGGTCAATCACCATTTGCATTTCAACTCTTTCACATATAGTCCTATGGAAAAATTGCACTGTATACATATATTTTCAAAAAAAAGAAAAAAAAAATTCCAAATAGAGTCAATGTGTGTGTTCGGCTTCTCTCCTTAAAAATCTGAGTTTGTAGATGCATGTCTTGTTTGCCCGGTTCTCGTCTTTAAGCCAGTGTGTGTTCCATTTTCAGTTCATTTATTTGAATAAGGGATTAGGATGATCATCTAATTGCCTTGACCCATGTCTTGTCATCTTTTCCCCGTTGGGTTGTGGTTTGGCTATTGGTTGTGTATAAGGCCTTCTCATTGTTAGTAGAATTTCTTGTTATATATATTAAAAAAAAGGAAAAAAAATATATAGCAAAGCAAGCACTCTTAGGACTAGTTTTGAGTTGAAATTGCATGAACCGTCTTTAGTACTTAGTCAATTTGCATATATCACTTGATTTGTAGGAGTTGTACACCTAAAATCTTCCCTTTTATCAAACCTACCCTAAGCCGTAACATTACAGGCCCCAGGTTCTCTGATTTTGCTCCTTGACCAATGACTTCACCGGGATTGCCATTAGTTCGCTATGTGATGTGTGCCATTGTTTGTTTTTGTGCTCGTCTGCCTCACCTTGAACTTGAGTGTTAGAGTGACATCTTGTGAGGTGCTTTGTGGTCGTATAAACTCTACTTGTTCCTCGCCCTTTGACTAGCTAAATCTGATTGGGTCCGGGTATTGAGTGGTTTTGAACCTGGCGCACCTAGTGTCATTTCAAAAGCGACGTTTTACCTCCTTGAGTTTATGAATTTCATACGGTTAAACCCTTAGTTGGATTTGCAAGTAAAAGCGAGCAATTTTACTCATTTGTCTTTAGTTTATTTGCTTGAGGACAAGCAAGACTTTAAGTGTGGGGTGGTTGATAAGGTCGGTTTTTAACCTTATCTTTTAGGCAATTTCATGGTTTAAACGGCAATATTTTAGAGTCCTTTGTGTGAATACTTGTTTGGTCTTGCGTATTTTGCGGTTTTTATGTTTTGGTTAGATTTTCATAACTTTTTAGTGTTTTTCGTGTTTTTAGGGGTGTTTTTGTAATTTTGGACAATGCGTCTTGATTGTGGTCCGTTACTGTGGTGCGGTTATGTTTCCCGTTGCTGTGGTGTGGTTATGTTTCTTTATATTTGTTTTGGACAGGCATTATGGCCTGGACCAAAAGTTGGAGCGATGGCGGCGAAGAAGAGATTGAAGTGCTAAAAAGCAAGGTGGCACAGTGTGCCGCATGAGGGCACGACGTGCCATTCCAGTGTGCCAAAAGATGGAGTCCAGTAGGTCGGCACAAATGCGTGCCAACACCAGCACGGTGTGCCAACCCCCAAATCTACCTAGCACGGCGTGCCAACACCAGCATAGCATGCCGAGCTCCGGAATTTTGCTGTTGCCCTACTTTCCTCCTTCCTATTTAGTGGTTTTAGCCTAGCCCTATAAATAGGATATTTTCTAAGTTGTATGCATCTTTTTCTAGACTTTTAAAGTAGAAAGCACAAACTTGTAGCTAGGTTTATTGCTTGAACTCTTTGTTACTTTGAGTTTGAACCCTTAATTGGTAGAAGTTTTGCATTGAATCTTCCCCTTTTGCGATGTTCTTGGTTCCAGATTGAGTTCGTTTATAGAGGTACACCCCAAGCATCTTCACACTGCTGGAATCTGGTTAATCGGACCAAAAGGGCATAAGTTCTTCTTCTTCTCTTTTGTAATTCGATTAGTTAGTTTTTGATTCCTCAATTGATTATGTTTGGTTGTAAACATTGAATTCTTGTCATCTTTCTTGATTAATGCAATTGACTGCAATTTAATTTCAATATTTACACCTTTTCTTTATGCAATTCCTTTAATGATAATCTAGTCTCATAAGATCTTAACTTATTAAGTTCATATTTGTGGCATTAACCGGATTGACGCCTAGGAAACTGTTAGTATTGATAACACTGTGGAATTTATTGTTGGGATTCGTCACGGGAAACCGACCGATAAAAGCGGAAATACGCGTCGATTTCCTCGAATCTGGCCCAGGAGCTTAAGATGTGGAAATCAAAAACTTAAAGCATAAAAGGATGGTTTCAAAAACTTACCACAAAGTCTCTCTAAGAGATGGATGCGGACTGCAGAAATCAAGTGTAGATTTCCTCCACCGATGACTACACGAACGGCTCTCAGACCGAAACCCGTACTAGCGACTCGGATAACCAGAAGAGAGGGAGAGAGGGGCGGCTAACTTTTAGAATTATGGCTGTCCCTTTTTCTTTCCAAAAGAAAAATCTATCTTTCCAAAAGATAGAACCAATATTCACAAAGTATGGCACCTAATTCTTACCAAAAGAATTAATCAAGCATAAAGTGGGCAATCTTCATACTTTACAAGAAAACCAATTTCTCTTAAAGCATAAGTGATGGATGGCCAAGCCTTCCTATATATGTATGAGTTAAGTCAAAAGCCTTCTTAATAGAAGAATAAAGATGATGGTGAAAAGAGAAGGCAAAGTCCAACTTTGCTACCCCATTTTCAACCTAATGACTCACACCATGAGTCATCACAAACCCATCATCATCTTTTGTCCAAAGTTGACTCATCCCTTCACTCCCATATGCACATTCGGCCAAGGATGGTAAAGAAAGGAGAAGATATTTACTTAAGGAAGCAAAGTCCAACTTTGCAACCAAAAAAAAGTCATACCATGACTCACCCTTTTTAATCATCTTCTTTTGTCTTAATTACGATGACTCACAATTCTTTCCCTTCCTTGCCCAAAATTTCGGCCAACACATCCCACTTAATGTGGGCATTTTTCATTTTAAGTCTTAAGCCCAATTTTAATTCCTCTGATTTAATTAATTTCAAATGCAACTTACTTTAACATGTATGCTTATATATTATGCCATATAATATATTACATACATATAAATTAAAATTCATTTGACCTAGTAATTTAATCAAGGAATTAAATTAGACATACATAAAAATGAGATACATGTAAACCTATACATGTATAATAATATTTCCACCTAGGAAATAAGCAAAGTCCAACTTTGCAACCAAAAAAAATCATACCATGACTCACCCTTTTTAATCATCTTCTTTTATCTTAATTAAGATGACTCACAATTCTTTCCCTTCCTTGCCCAAAATTTCGGCCAACACATCCCACTTAATGTGGGCATTTTTCATTTTAAGTCTTAAGCCCAATTTTAATTCCTCTGATTTAATTAATTTCAAATGCAACTTACTTTAACATGTATGCTTATATATTATGCCATATAATATATTACATACATATAAATTAAAATTCATTTGACCTAGTAATTTAATCAAGGAATTAAATTAGACATACATAAAAATGAGATACATGTAAACCTATACATGTATAATAATATTTCCACCTAGGAAATAATCCTATAAATTAATTCATTGAATTAATTATGAGAAGGCCAAAATAAATATTAATTATATAACTTTGATCAATCCAATTGATTCATATAATATAATTAATATATCTCTCTCTCTTCAAACGTGTATACTCCAAGTACACACTTAATCCGACTAGTTAAAGTCTAGACGTTCAATGTGTACGATCCGATGGGCCCGTCTTTATATTGGTGGTGGGCCAAGGCCCATAGACTACAGGCGGGCTCTAGCAAGCCACTGTAGCCCCCAATTAAGACGGAGTAAGCAATCCAACTGAAAACGTAACCCAGTAGTTTGAACTTGTAAATCCCATGTCGCTGATATCGGTGTCCAACACAGAGGCATGGAAGTATCACCCTCTTTGTGTCTGGACCTTTACTTGATACCGAATGAACTGATGCTCACAAACAAGATCGAATCTTGTTTGGGTGCAGCCGCACACTTATCAGTAACATTCTTTAAGAGGCCAGTGATATCGTCTCAGTGAATCACTGAGTGACATTCCCTTCTGCATATCCATAGCACTGCCATGTTCACTAACACACCCGAACGTACCCATACTTGGCACCCTTTTACAGGCCCGTTAGGCGTACACCAAAGTGTGCCACTTCACATGCAGCACCATCATATGGTCTGGTCTAAGGACTGATACAAGTACTACGCGAGACTCATTTGTGATACTATACCATGTAGATTCCCGTTAAGTGGATCGATCCAGTACCATGCCCTTTTTGCATGTACCCATTAACCTGGTTGACATCCCATGTTCTATGACCGGCAAGACATCGCCATACAACCAGGCTAATGATAGTCTTTAGTTCCATTCATTTCCATGAGTGGAACAGACTACGGATGACTTTATGGCCATATCGTTTTCCCTTTCCACTGTCTTACTGCCAAGTGCCTCACACTTGACAACATGGATATGGATATGTCCATTGGATACTCTATTTAAAATATAGCACAAGACATATAATAAATAGATTAATGCCTTTATTTCCTTGACACAAATTGTATAATACATCAAGTTTACATTAATGTACAAATGTATTATACAAACACAAGGACCAATGCCTCGGGACTAGGGCATTTCCAACATTTATGTGCCCCTATTTTCTGAGCTTTAGAATTAGACTGCCTCTAAACAAGGGAAATTGGCTAAGGACCTAAAAGATCTAGACATGCTAGGTTGAATCATTGAAAGAACATAATTAAGGTTTAATTGTTGAGTTAAATTCATCTGTTTTAATGAATTGATAAAGCCATCACCATTACCATTCATAGGTCGGTTAAACCGCCAATTGATAACCTGAATTCAAGTGCAAAGTAAGCTGGGATAGATCAACTAGGAGGAGAATAATTTAGTTGTTAGTATAATCACAAACCAAATTTAAGTTCCGCCTAAGACACGTAACGAACCCGAGTAGTTTAGTGTTTGCAGAATATTTTCTTTGTGGGATCGATACCTGGACCAACCAGAATTATTACTTGTCAACGATAGGTACACTGCCTTAGTTCTGTGACTCTAGGTTTAGTTTCATTACTTCGCCTAGGACTCCACCAGACTCCTATAGTTGCTTCAAGATTTCAGTCTCGAATCTTTTATGCATACTGTATTTCCAAAAAATGAGTTTCTTATTATAATTATATGCCTGATCAAACACAAATAACAAGAAGGCCCGATGCCAGCTTCGGTGCGCCTGAATTGTTGTCCACACATTATGGCGACTCCGCTGGGGAATTTTCTGAAGAGTTCTCCTCAACTTAAAAGATCTTGACGAGTATTAAAAGTATCCAATTAAAATGGCTTCAGTAAATTGTTGTAACATTTTATATGCATTAAATTTTAGCTAGATTTGAGCATTAGGTTAAGGTACCATTTTTAGCACGATGAGCTGTTGAAGTATCGCCTATGCTCCGCCAAGTCATAGAAACACGGATATGGAACACCACTTATAGCCTTGTATGTACCCCTTCATTTGAGTGGGGAGAAGTGAGGAGTATATTTTACGATGGGGACCTTGATGTTAACCCGGACTCTTTACTGAACTCATATAGATAGCCATAGTAATTTCCATTAGAATATCGAAATTTTGTGCATGATATATATATTTAGATTCACCTTTATCATCCCCTATCGATGATTAAAGAGAACCATACCTAGGACTCGGTTAGAATATTGACATTTGACCACAAGGAGAAATAAGGTCGGGAATTTACGATCGCATGCTACGTGCTATGTGCTTCATTTTCTATACCATGTCATCATAATCATCCTTTTATGCATGTATATTATCATTTTTCATATCATTTGTGTGACGCTAACTCACATCTTCTGTACAGCCATTTGCATTTTTTCTTTTCGTGTGCAAATTACATCAACCATCCATATGTCATTCACGCTAACCCTTTTTTCATGCAGCCATACATATCACTTTTATTTCGCGTGAACTTACACCACTCACATGATTCATTTTGTATGTCATCCATGTTAATGATTTTTATGCAGCCATAATCGTGTGTCTCACAGGTATAAAATCATTTCATGTTAGTCAACTAGCATTAGAGTGTGTTGGGAATGCCCTAGTCCTAAGGTATTAGTCCTTGTATTTTATTGTATATTTTGTATCTTTTAACAGATTAATGTATTATACATTTATGTTATAAAATAAAGGCATTAATCTACTTATTATATATATCTTGTGTAATATTATAAAATAGAGTATCCGATGATAATATCTATATCCATGTTGACAAGTGTCAAGCACTTGGCAGTGAGACCATGGATAGGGAAACGATATAACCATAAAGCCATCCACAGTCTGTTCCAGACATGGGAATGAATGGAACTAAAGACTATTATGACCTTAATTGTATGGCGGTGTCTTACCGGCTATAAAAGATGGATTGTCAATCAAGTTTATGGGTACATGTAATGGGGCATGGTACTCGATAGATCTGCTAAACGAGAAATCCACATTTTATAGCATCACAAGTGATTCTCGTGTAGTACTTATATTGGATCCTAAGACCTGACCATATTATGGTCTTGCATGTGATCTCACAGACTTTGGTGAATGCCTAAAGGGCCTGTAATAAGGTGCCAAGTATGGGTACATTCAGGTGTGCCAGTGAGCATGGCAAGGTCATGAATATGCAGAAGGGAATGTCACTCGGTAATACGCCGAGAAGATATCATCGGCCACTTGTTAAGTGCAACTGATAAGAGTGTGGCCACACCTAAATAAGTTGGAACTTGCTTGTGAGCATCAGTTCATTTGGGATCAAGTAAATGTCCGGACACAAAAGAGGGTAATGACACCATTGTTGGTGTGCGCTAGTTCTTAGGGCATTGGATTCTTGTATTTTGTATTATACATTAAGACTCATTGTATGAATATGTTATTTGTGTCACATTAAGAAAGACAATTAATCTATTTCATTTATATCTTATGCTATAATATGAATAGAGTATCCATTGATTGATAATCATAAAACCTATCCCAAGTCTGTTCTAATCGTGGGAACTAATAGAAGCACCTACTTGTATATTTAATGACTGTATGGCAATTTTGAACTAGCCATAGTACTTGTATAGTCAATCATGAATAAACGTACATGTCATTGACATGGGACTAGATCGATCCACACAAGAAAGCCACATGGTTGTCGAATCATAGGTCTTTCTTGAGTAGGTCTCTTTTGTCTTCATACCAGATTTCATTATAGTATCAATATGGAATCTGGTTCACTTTGACATATGCCTAACAGGTTTGTAAAAGGATGCTAAATATGGGTATGATTGGGTGGACAGGTGAACATATTGATATTGATGATGAAGTGATGGAATTGCCACTCGGGTAACACTGAGATGATATCACTGGCCACTTGATGAGTGGCACTGATAAGTGTATGGCCGTACCTAAATAAGTTGATTGCTTATTTGATTAATCAATCAAGTCAAGATCAAGAAATATAATAAATAGCAGAAGAGGATGACGGACACCATACCTCTTGTTTATTCATATCGATATCATTTGGCAAAGGACACTATGAGATTACTACCAAGTGAAAGTCTTCTATACACTGCTGCATCTCTGTCTTAATTGGGGGCTGTAACGGTTTGCTAAAACCCACTTACAGTCTATGGGCATTGGGCCTACTGTCAACATAAAGACAGACCCATAGGATCGTGCACATAGATCAATTGAGCCAGAACTTATAGAAATTGTACATGTAATGTACATTAGAAGAAATGTGTTAAAAAATTAGTTGACATTCGGTGTCAAGGTAATTAATTAACAATGGGTTGATTTAATTTAATTAATAAGTTTACATAATGCAATTAATTAATTTATCAATTAATTGAATTACATAAAGTAAACAATTAATTAAATAATTTTCCTAAGTAGGAAAATTAAATACATGTATTGTATTTACTTAAGTGTGATTTAATTTTATTTAGGGATAATTAAATTTAGCCAAATGGAATTAAATTACATAGTATATACTTTTTAATTAAAGTTTATTTATGTAATTATAATCCTATTAGGCTTGGGTTTAATTAAGCTAATTAAAATCCAATTAGACAAGGTATCTATATAAGGGCACACTTAAGGTAGAAAACCCTAACCCTATTTTATTTGCTGGAAATTTCAGCTCCAAAACAGCCACAATTTACAATAATTAATTCTCTATTGCTTCCGCTTCTTTGGCTAACATCGGTTCCCGCTCGATAGTTGGTCGTGCACCTGACTTTGAAGATCGCAGTTTCAAGAAACGATTCTGCAGTAGTCTCTAGAATAGGCAAATCTGGCGAGTTAATCTCTCTTGATTCAAATTGGTTTTTATTCCAATCAATGGTAATCGCACACGATAGGTGGATTCTAGGAAAATTTTAACGGTAGAATTTCCACTGCGCCACGTTATTTTTCCGGTAACGAATCCCAATAGTGGTATCAGAGCCTAGGTTTTGTCCATTAGATTGATTGTAATTGGTTCTTGAAAGCGTTCTTGAAGAAGAATGGGTTTCAAGTTTGTAATTTTAGGGTTCTTTTTTTTTAAATTCAAATAAAAATTTTATTAGCAAAATCAGCCGACAAGGCTGTAGAGATACAACTAGGGGGAGATAGACCCCAAATGGAGTAGTCTGAAAAACAATTAGAAGTTCGAGCTAGACAGTGAGCAACCATATTCGCAGACCGCTTTACAAATTCAACTTTAATATTCTAAAGACTTGATAAAAGCCAGCAACAATCCTGAATAATGTTACTAAAATAACTACAAGTGGAAGATTTGCTCTTTATAGCCTGAACAACAATTTGACAGTCAGATTCCACCACAAAGAATTGCCTCCCTCTCTCCTTAATCCAACTAAGAGGTTCCCGAATAGCTAAGTCCTCCAAGATAGTTGGGTCTAAATTCGAATTCATCTTTCGGACATACCCTCCTACAAATCTCTTAAATTCATCTCTCAAAACTCCACTAATTGCCCTAGTGTTTTCTAATTTTGCCACATCAACATTTAATTTCTTCCAACCTTTATCCGGCTTATTCCATCAAGCTTCCCGTTGTTGCGACTCCCATGTTCGCAAATTTGCATTCCAAATTGAATTTGCATGAACCCAACTATTCAGGAAAATGAAACTCCTTGCTATAACATCTATCGGATACATAGCTTTTCCACTCCATATATGCTCATTTCTGGCTGACCAAATAGCCCAACAAATCATGAAGAATTTTGGCCAATTAATTTTTGATATTGAATTAAAAATCAAAGCAATCCAAGATCTAAAATTATCACAACCACCCGACACATGCCCCAACCCCGAACCAGCCCATATATTTTTAACAAAAGCACAATTTAGTAAGACATGAATTGCTGTTTCAGTCTCTTGTTGACAGAATGGACATAAGCTGGAGCAACTTACCCGTTTTTGAAGCAGCTTGTCTCTTGTAGGCAGGCAATCTGCGCACGCACGCACGCCAAATCAAATCTTTAACTTTTGGTGGCGTTTGGACACTCCATATTTGAGACCACATCGGGTTTATATACCGCTGTGTTTCAGCTTGGTTGTTGCTTCTTAACTTCCGGTATCCGCTCTTAATAGTGTAATTCCCACTCTTATCCTCCTTCCAAAACCATTTATCGTTTGGCTTTCTCCAATTCAGAGGAATTACCAAAATTTCCTTGCTAATTTCATCCGAAAACATACCCCTAATTAGACCTTCATTCCAACTTCCCATCCTCTCTTCCATTAGTTCTGCAACTTTCATACTCTCCCCACCTTCTACCATAGGGTAGTCAACAAAACCATTTCCCCTATTCAACAGCTATGGGCATCCCCAAATATTTGTTGTATTCCCATCTCCTATACATCTCTGAACCCCATCAATTATTAGAGACCTCGTTTTCCATATATTGCTCCAAACCAGACTCGGGTTTCCTTTTAACGTTGAATTAAGGAAATCCGTATCCCAAAAATACTTGGCCTTCAACACCTTCACCATTAAACAGTCTGTATTTGTCAAAAGTTTCCATCCTTGCTTAGCTAAGAGTGACAAATTAAAATCATATAATGACCTGAACCCCATTCCACCTTTACTTTTATGCATGGTCAATTTTTTCCAGCTCATCCATCTAATACCCCTTCTATCCGCCTCCCCTTTCCACCAATAAGCATTTAAAATTTTCTCAATCTCCTCACGAATTTCTTTTGGTTGCAAGAAGACACTCATGGCATAGGTCGACATAGATTGGGCAACCGTTTTGATTAAAATTTCCTTTCCAGCCCTTGACAGAGGTCTTCCTTTCCAAGATTGAATCTTTTTTTGAATTTTTGATTTAATTGATGTAAAAATCATCCTTTTCTTTCTATCCATATTTGGCAACCCCAAGTAATTATTCGGTTGATGCGATTCCTCAATCCCCAACATCGAACAAATTTCCACCCTGTTATTCCTCTGCACATTCTTACTAAAGAAAATCGACGATTTGCCGGGATTCACTTGCTATCCTGAAGCTGCCCGGTAATTATCTAAAATCTCCTTTATCAAATGACATTCCTCTTAAGTAGCTTTAAAGAAATACAGTGCATCATCTGCAAAAAATAAATGAGAAATTCATGGCGCATACCTGGCTACTCGACATCCATGCAATTCGCCTCTCTGCTCCCTTAACTATAACATAGCCGTTAGACCTTCTGCTCCCAAAATAAATAGATAAGGGGATAAAGGGTCCCCTTGTCTTAAACCTTGTTGTGGATAGATTGGACCCAGCAGCTTATCATCAAACTTGACATTGAACTTAACACTTCGTACACACATCATCATCAGCCTCACCCATGCATCCGTAAAACCCAATGCCAACATTACTTTCTCTATATAGTCCCATTCCATTTTATCATAGGCTTTAGAAATATCAGTTTTCAAAGCACAAAAACCGTCTCGACCTTTCGTTTTTCCTTTTAAAAAATGCAACATCTCAAAAGCCACAATAATATTGTCAGAGATTAGACGGTTGGGAACAAATGCACTCTGGGTATCAAAAATAACATCAGGAAGTATCTCCTTTAACCTGTTTGCCAAAGCCTTTGACATTATTTTATACACCACTTTACATAACGATATCGGTCCAAGATCTCCCATTTCTGTTGGATTCTGCTTCTTTGGTATTAGAACGATCGTTGTTCTACTGATCCCATTCGGAAGAACTCATTGTTGAATCCACTTTAGACATTCATTAGTAATAGCTTCACCCACTATCTGCCAATATTGTTGATAGAACTTTGGGTTAAAACCATCCTCCCCTGGGGCTTTATCCGGATGCATCGCAAAAGTAGCCTGCTTGATTTCCTCTCTAGTAAAAGGCTTAAGTAAGAACCTATTATGTTTAGGAGTAATTTTCCTTTTTATACAATCCACCACAACTTGATATTCTGACCCTTCACTTTGGAACAGCTTTGAGAAATAATCAATAATTACTCCTTCAATACCAGTTTGCCTGTTGTACCAATTCCCATCTTCACCTTTTAATTCCTTAATTTCGTTCTTCTTTTTCCTACCCGTTGCAAACTTATGAAAAGCTTTTATGTTTTGATCACCTGATTGGAGCCAAAAAATCTTCGATCGCTATTTCCAATGCTCTTCTTCCTATCTCAGTAAGTTATGTAACTCACACTCTACCTCATAAATTTCTACAATTGAAGATGCATCTCTTCTTCCTTTTAATCTTGAAATTTTCTGTTTGACACGAGTAATTTTCCATCGTAACCCCACACATAATTCTCGCCCCCATCTATCCAATTTCTCCACACAAGCCTGAAGCCAAGACTGTAAATCCAATTCTCGACCTTCATCCTAAGTAAATTTCACAATAAGGCCACATTTTTCTTCAAAAACCCATTTATTTTCGAACCGAAAATTACTGTGCGCCTTCCTTACCTCATAGCGTTTCAACTCCAAAAAAATGGGAAGGTGATCCAAAGATGTATGTGCCAAATGCCAGACTCGAGACTGATTATACCTATCAAGCCATTCATCAGTAGCAAAAGCTCTATCCAATCTCTCCTCCACCCAATCTGCTGTTCCCCTCTCACGTTCCCAGGTGAACGGATTTCCCAATAACCAAGATCTCAGAGTCCACAGTCCTTAATTGCTTTACCAAAGTCGTTCAACAGATTCTGTGGGTGACATACACGACCTTTCTTCTCCGATTGAAGTAAGAGATCATTGAAATCTCCAATGATGACCCACAGAAGAGGAGAACGCCTAGCTAACATCCTCAGCAAGTCCCATGATTTCCGCCGTTCACCCCTGCCTGGAAATCCATAGAAGCCGGTCATCCTGTACGGTGTCTCTGCGGGAATTGAAACCTCTATATCAATAAAGTTGTCATTTGAGTCCAACACCTTTATTGACTCAGATCTCTTCCATATCAATCCTAATCCTCCACCACCCTTTCGGCCCACACCATAGAAACCTTCATACCCAATCCTCTCGCAGTCCCATTCCACCTTATCTACCTCACTTTTTGTTTCAACAAGAAATATGAAATCGTGCTTACGTTCACGGACTAACTCCATTAAAATCCGAATTGCAAGTGGATTGCCCAGTCCACGACAATTCCAACTGAAGCAACTCATTGGGCCTAGCGGGCATGCTCTGCAGCACCTGCCGAATTTTAGTTTTTTGAATCACCAAAACTGGACATGTCCACATAACTGACATTTTTTTCATGGGCCTGGCCCATATTACACAGCCTCTTCCTTTTTGGGTCTCTATTAATTAAATCCACTTCCTTACTATTTATCACATTATTGTCCTCCTTTGGCCCCATTAAGCCCAATTCCCTTCCCAATTCAAAATTGGCCGCCCCCATACTAGAATCTTCATTTGATATAACTGCTCTATTTATCCCATAATTATCACCGCCTATCCTCCCCATTTTTTCCGTAGAGCTGTTACCGGAAATCACGCCACATTCTTCTGAGTTTTCCAATTCTGGTGATATCATCACCGGTGTCTATCTCAACCACTTCTCGACATCGGCAATTTGGACTCCCCGGCGATTTTGAACCCTTAATTCTGGTCCAAACTTTCTTTCCAATCCTCCTGTAATTTCATATTGCCAAGGACAAAACTTTTCACCATGGCCTATCTTCCCACTTACATGACAAAAGGTTGGTAAGCGCTCATACCAGAGCTGAACTGAAACCGACTCACCACCGTTAACTTTGAGTGTCAACACCGATTGTAGTGATTTTCTTACATCTATTCCCACTTTAATTCTCATGTAGTTACGTTCAGCCCAGTAAAGTTATTCGGATCAATTGCCCCCAGCTTTCCTATTTTCGCTGCAATTCTTCTTGCAGCGAACTCTGACATAAAACCAATAGGGAGATTTTGGACTTGGACCCATAGTTGTAATTCGAACAATGGCACCTTCAACGGATCTTCCCCTGGTTTAAGCCGCTCCATCAATAACACATGGTTTTCAAAATTCCATGGACCATTCTCCAACACTCTAGTAATATCAGCTTCATGTTGAAATTGAAACACAAAGACATTAAAGGCTATTCTTTGAATACAAACCCCCTTCCCTAGTCGCCACACACTCGCCATTACTGGAGCCATAAATTCCTCTTTAACTTCCTTCTCAGTAAGAAAACGTCCAACAAAAGAAGATCCAAAGTTGGCTTCTGTATGTTCTCCTCCTAAAAAATAATCACATCCTTAATCTCCATATTTGCATAGTGATTCGCCATCTCCTCCATAGTTTGAGAGAGAAGCAGAGTAGTTAGAAATAGACAAGATTATTCAGGATAAAACTTGATGGAAAAGAAGTAAAGGACAAGGAAGAACTTTTAAGAAAACAGTGACCCAACAAAAGAGATTTTGAAAGAACCCGAGAGTGACGAGAGCAAAAACCACGTCAAAAGACGAGAGCTAGTTCCTTTTTGACGTGGCACAAGAGTTATAAACACTGAATATGGAGAAGATAAGACAACTAAAGGTAAACAAATTCAACAAACCATACCAACAATTCAAAGTAGCTAGTTTCCAATTACTTGATTTATTTTAGCAAAAAATATAGTACATTAGTATGCAGGTTTGAATGTTTTACATCTAGCTAGCTAATTTTCTCTATAATTGATTAAAAATTAGAAGAAGAATATTGAGAATTCCATAGTTGAATTTGAGGCGCATCATCAAAAGGAGGCATATAATTTGGTGGTTGAAGTAGAGATTTGTCCGCAATTCCTCCATGATTTTAGGGTTATTTAATTGGTTTTGGTTTTTTAAGAACCCTAGAATTATTAGATTGGGGTTTTTGATTTTTTTCCCCAATTGGTTTCAATCTAGAATTGTATTTTTCTTTATTGATTATATATATTTATTGGCTGAAATTTTTGTTTTATTTAAAAAAAAATTTGGGCTTAGATGGAATCGCAATTGCGATTCCATCTATTGCAGCAGTTGCTGGCCATACAAGCAGCTGCATGGCATGCTGCCCAGCAGCTTGAGTAGCCGCGGCAGGCTATCGCACAGGGGTAGGGTGCACGGGATTCGGATCCATTTTTGGATTTTGCAGGTATTTTTTATCCCGGGCCCTAATGCAAATTAAATTAATTTGTATTTAAATTGTTTATTTTGTTGGCATGCATATTTAATTTAATTGTTTTGCATATTAGATTGAATATGGACTTTGTGAAATTGGACCAATAAACAGTGGCACTGGTTAAAATTGGGAGGGCTAAGTTTTAAATTTGTGACAACCTAAATTTAAGTGGGAGAAAAAATTTTTAATTTTGCATTTATGGATGTTATCCATTGGGCCTTTATGGGCCTTAGTCACATTTGTTAAAATTAGCGATTTCACCCTAACTAACTCGGCTTAAAATTTATATTTATAATATGGAATGCCATGATCATGCATCATATTGGTATGTATGTGCACGACAGGTACTTTGTTTGAAATGTGATGTTGAGTTCTATGCGCCCTAAATTATTATCGGTTGTAATTTGATTTTGGGAAATATGGTATGCGTGCCATTTCTTTTATTTTGATGTAATTTTAGAATAGATTTTATTTAAAATAAAATTATTGTAATTGCATCAAGTATGGAGGAAGGCCCAGATGGAGCAAGCCTATGTTGGGAGCCCAAGAAGGATTACAGTCCGGCCCATGAAGAATTAGATAGGATATCTAATTTTTCATTAGGTTGTGATTGAAGGCCCATAGGATCTCATTTATTTTAAATTAAGTATGCTATTGCATTTGTCATATAATATGGATGTATGGATCACCAAATTATTACCCGCGTTTATGCATGGTAAGCCGTATCACTTAATTTTAATCTGGCAATTAAAATGTTGAGTCGTGTAAAAGTGCTTTCCACATTCACACCTCTTCCTCCCATTAATGCTGCAATGTGTGCCATGCCCTAGCTGGGTACATTATAGTATTCGGTGGGCAGTTGAGGGTTAGGATACTTGGTATGGTTAACATGTGAATGGTGGTTTGACTCAACATGGGTAGCATTAGCTTAGAGCGGGCCCTAAGCATAAATGGGTAAAGTGTTAATAAGCCCATCAAACCAAGAGTCCTTCATGGAAGGATTGGATAGGTTGTCCTACTAAACGAATCAATGGTTGGTTAGCAAGCCCTAGTTCGGCCAGTTATTGATAAGTTATGGATCTTGGTTAAGTCAGCCAATTAACATCACCAATGAACAAATTAAAATCTAATTATTAATTTGAATTGGCAAAAGTCCTTTATTTCTAACTCAAGTAATGATTTCTTCCATGTAGATTATTCCCATTTTCACTTAAGTAATTTAAATGGATGCAACAAACAACAACTCACTCTTACTTAGGTCACTCCTGGAGAAGGAAAAGCTTTCGGGGAATAACTTCCTGGACTGGGCTAGGAACTTAAAAATAGTTCTCAGAAAAGAGTCTAAGGAGTATGCATTGAATGCCCCTTTACCAGCTGGCCCTCCCAAAGGTCGAGGCGTCACCACGGCAATGGTGGAGCAGTATAACCGGCATGTGAGGGATGACCAAGATGTCTCGTGCTTCATGCTGGTTACCATGGTTTCTGATCTTCAGAAGCAGTTTATGGATGAGCATGCTTATGAGATGATGGATTAGCTTAAAAAGATGTTCCAAGATCAGGCTCGTCATGAACGTTACCTGACAACTAAGGCACTTTGTACGGCTGCAATGGCAGCCAGGACTTCTGTTAGCACTCATGTGATAAAGTTGAAGGAGTATATTGATACACTTGCCCATCTCAACTCGCCATTTCTGTATGACTTGGCAGAAGACATTATTCTCGGGTCACTTCTTGAGTCTTACAACCAGTTTATCATGAACTACCATATGCAAGGGTTGGATATATCAGTTGTTGAGCTGTATGGCATGCTCATGCTTGTTGAGCAGTCTCTTAAGAAGACTCCTAAAGTATTGCTGGTGAACAAGGGTAATACGCCTATTACTAGAGGAATGACCAAATCTAAGGCCAAGGCTAAGGGCAAAAAGGTAGTGGCCCAACCTAAAGCGAGGGTTGCTTCTCCTGATGATGTCTGCCACGAGTGTCATAAGAAGGGGCACTGGAAGAGATCGTGTCCAAAGCTAAGGGTGCAACTGAAGGGCAAAACTATTGGATATGCCCTAGTCCCGAGGCATTGGTCCTTGTATTTATATCATACATTTATTGGATTTATGTATTATACTTATTTGTGTTATTAATAAAGACATTAATTCATTTATTATATTTATCTTGTGAAATATATTAAATGAAGTATACAATGAACATATCCATATCCATGATGACCAGTGTCAAGCACTTGGCAGTAAGACCATGGATAGGGCAAATGATATGACCATGAATAGATCCGTAGTCTGTTCTAGTCATGGGAATGAATGGAACAAGAGACTATCACTAACCTAGTTGTATGGCAGTGTCTTATCGGTGATTGGACATGGGATGTCAACCAAGTTAATGGGTACATTCATAAGGGGAATGGTACTGGATAGATCCACTAAACGAGAAATCCACATGGTATAGTACCACAAGTGATTCTCGTGTAGTACTTATATGGATCCTTTGACCTGACCATATGATGGTGTTGCATGTGAGATCGCATACTTAGGGGTACACCTAAAAGGCCTGTAATAGGGTGCCAAGTATGGGTACTTTTAGGTATGTCACTTAGCATGGCAATGCTATGGATATGGAGAAGGGATTTGTCACTTAGTAGTCCACTGAGAAGATATCACCGGCCTCTTGATGAATGTGACTGACCAGAGTGTGGCCACACCCAAACGAGTTGGAACTTGTTTGTGAGCTTCAGTGCATTCGGGATCAAGTTAATGTCCAAACACAAAAGAGGGTGATCAATCCATGCCTCTGTGTTGGACACCGATATCAATGACATGGGATATACAAGTTTAAACTATAGGGTTATGATAACAGTTAGACTGCCATCTCCATCTTGATTGGGGGTTGCAGTGGCTTGGTAGAGCCCAACTGCAGTTTGTGGGCCACAGGCCCACTGCCAACATAAAGATGGGCCCACAGGATCGTACACATTGAGCGACTAAACACCGACTTAAGGAATCACATGTATGATTGGATTATACACTCTGGAGAGAGAGGTATATACATTAATTATATTATAAAGATCAATTGGATTGATCATAATAATAAAATTAATATATATTCAATTGGCTCTTCATAATTAATTGGATTAATTATGAAATAATTTCCTAGGTGGAAATATTCATATGTATAGGTTTACATATGATTTTATTTTGTGAAGATCTAATTTTAATTTGATGGATTAAATTAATTGGTCAAACAAATTTTAATTTAAATGTAAATAATATGTTACTTGGTGTAATATATTAAATACATGGGTAAATTAAACTTGAAATTAATTTAAACTAGACTAATTAAAATATTTAATTTAAACTAGACTAATTAAAATAAGTCTAGGAACTTGAGAATAGGAACTTGAGAATAGTTCTAAGACAGGAGTCTAAAGAGTATGTACTTGAGTGGCCTATACCAGCTGTGCCTCAAGGACGTAATCCACCGGCTGCCCAGCTGGAGGAATACGAGGTGCATGTCAAGGATAATAGGGATGTGACATGCCTGATGTTAGCCTGTATGCTCCCCGAACTGCAAAAATAGTTTAAGGACCATCAAGCCTTTGCTATGATAACAACTCTAAATGAGATGTTTCAGGAGCAAGCTCGTCAGGAAAGGTACCTGACCAACAACGCATTGCATTCCTTTAAGATGGGGGCTGGGACATCTGTGAGTGCACACGTGCTCAAGATGAAGGGCTATTTCGACACTTTAGCCCATCTCGGATCGTCCATCTCTTAGGAGTCGGTGGTGGACACAATCCTTGCATCCTTGCCGGATTCTTATGATCAGTTCATCCTGAACTACAACATACAAGGGATGAACCGCACTGTCAATGAGCTGCATAAGATGCTTAAGCTTACTGAGCAGTCGATCAAAAAGACTCCACCGGTGCTGCTGGTCAACAAGAGGAACCCTCCTGTTGCCAAGGGTAAGGCCAAGGAAAAGGCCAAGGCCAATGCGAAGAAGGCCAAGGTCAAGAAGTCCAAGGCCCAACCAAGGCCCAGTAGAAGGCAAGTCCTGAGGATGTCTGTTTTGGGTGTAGACAGGCGGGCCATTGGAAGAGATCGTGTCCCAAGCTGATGGGAGAGTAGAGAAGGGGCCAAGGTGCATCCTTTTTAGGTATTTATGTTATAGATATTAACCTTTCTATTTCAACATCCTAGGTATTGGATACTGGATGTGGTTCTCACATTTGTTGCAATGTGTAGCGACTTAAGAACAGAAGGTCACTGGGGTCAGGAGAGGTGGACTTGCGGGTTGGAAATGGAGCAAGGGTTGCTGCCATAGAGATCGGTGAATACCACCTTGTGATGCCTAGTGGATTGGTTTTAATTTTAGAACAATGTTATTTTGTACCTACTATGTGCAGGAATATTATTTCAGTTTCTATGTTGGATATTTTTGGATTTTATTTTACTATTTCTAATGGTAGAATTTCTATATCTAGAGAGGGATTATTTTATGGAGATGCTCTATTGAAAAATGGCCTATATATCCTGGACTAAAATGAAACCAATCATGTCTATAACATAAACGCTAAAAGGGTTAAGCCTAACAAACTTAATCCTGTCTACCTATGGCATTGTCGTCTTGGCCACATAAATGAGAAACGCATAGCTAGCCTTCACAAAGCTGGAGTCTTAGGGTCATTTGACTTAGAGTCAATTGATACATGCGAACCATGTTTACGAGGCAAGATGACCAAGGTGCCTTTTAGCAAGAAGGCTGAAAGGGCCATTGGCTTGTTGGACCTAATACGTTCAGATGTATGTGGACCCATAAGCGCAGCGACCAGAGGTGGACACCTGTACTTTGTCACATTCACGGATGATTTCAGCAGATATGGCTATGTCTATCTGATGAAACACAAGTCTGAGACCCTTGATAGGTTCAAGAGGAACGAGGTACAGAACTAGCTAGGAAGAAATATCAAAACCCTTCGGTCAGACTGAGGTGGTGAGTATATGAGCCTAGAGTTTGACTCATATTTGAGAGAGCATGGAATAGTTCCACAGCTCACTCCTCCAGGAACACCACAATGGAATGGGGTGTCTTAGCGGAGGAATAGGACCTTGTTGGACATGGTCTGCTTAATGATGAGTCAAGTCTCTCTCCCAATTAGTTTCTGGGGACATGCCCTCAAGACAACAGCTTTTATCTTAAATAATACTCCGACTAAGGCAGTGGAAAAGACCCCATATCAGATATGGACGGGCAGGAGCCCAATATGTCTTTCCTGAGGATTTTGGGATGCGAAGCACATGTCAAGAAATTGACTAGTGGCAAGTTAGAGCCCAAAACTGATAAATGCTTGTTTGTAGGCTACCCTGGGGGAACCAAAGGGTATTACTTCTACAACCCCACCGAGAATAAGGTGTTCGTGGCAAGGAAGGGGGTCTTTCTAGAAAAGGAGTTCCTTTCCAAGAAAGACAGTGGGAGCAATGTTGAACTCAGGGAAGTTCAAGGTCCATAAGCTCCTGAAAAAGATAACTCGGAGGCCCAGGTGGAGCTTCCACACGAGGAATCATCGACCCAGGCCACACAAGGACCTAGAATGTCTGCTAGGGATTGTCGGGAACCAGAGAGGTATGGTTTCCTCGTCACCTATGATCAAACTCTTCTCATCTGGGATGAGGAAGAACCCAAAACCTACCAAGAGGTTATGCAAGCCCTGTTGCAAATGCCCTAGTCCCGAGGCATTGGTCCTTGTATTTGTATCATACATTTATTGGATTTATGTATTTTACTAATTTGTGTTATTAATAAAGGCATCAATTCATTTATTATATCTATCTTGTGCAATATATTAAATGAAGTATCCAATGGACATATCTATATCCATGATGACAAGTGTCATGCACTTGGCAGTAAGACCGTGGATAGGGTAAACGGTATGACCATAAATAGATCCGTAGTCTATTCCAGTCATGGGAATGAATGGAACAACAGACTATCATTAACCTGGTTGTATGGCGGTGTCTTACCGGTCATTGGACATGGAATGTCAACCAAGTTAATGGGTACATGCGTGGAAGCATGGTACTGGATAGATCCACTAAACGAGTAATCCACATGGTATGGTATCACAATGGATTCTCGTGTAGTACTTGTATGGATCCTTTGACCTGACCATATGATAGTGTTACATGTGAAGTCACATACTTAGGAGTACGCCTAAAGGGCCTGTAATAGGGTGCTAAGTATGGGTGCTTTCGGGTATGTCACTGAACATGGTAATACTATGGATATGCAGAAGGGATTTGTCACTCAGTAACCCACTGAGAAGATATCACCGGCCACTTGATGAATGTGACTGATAAGAGTGTGGCCACACCCAAACAAGTTGGAACTTGTTTGTGAGCATCAGTACATTCGGGATCAAGTTTATGTCCGGACACAAAAGAGGGTGATCAATCCATGCCTCTGTGTTGGACACCGATATCAATGACATGGGATGTACAAGTTTAAACTACAGGGTTATGATATCACTTAGACTGCCATCTCCATCTTAATTGGGGGCTGCAGTGGCTTGCTAGAGCCCAACTGCAGTCTGTGGGCCATAGGCCCACTGCCAACATAAAGATGGGCCCACGGGATCGTACACATAGAACGACTGAATGCAGACTTAAGGAATCACATGTATACTTGGAGTATACACTATAGAGAGAGAGGTGTGTATATGTTAATTATATTATAAAGATCAATTGGATTGGTCATAATAATAAAATTAATATATTCAATTGGTTCTTCATAATTAATTGGATTAATTATGAGATTATTTCCTAGGTGTAAATATTCATATGTACAGGTGTACATATGATTTTATTTTGTGTAGATTTAATTTTAATTTGATGGATTAAATTAATTGTCAAACTAATTTTAATTTAAATGTAAATAATGTATTTCTTGGAGTAATATATTAAATACATGGGTATATTAAAATTGGGCTTGAAATTAATTTAAACCAGAATAATTAAAATTAGATTGGGCCTAAATTAAAATATGGAAGCCCGCACAGAATGGAATGGAGCCAGCTTGGGCCTGAATTCCCCTAGGGGAATTCGGCCACCCTAGGTATAAAACCTAGGGTAAAATTTCGGCCAACCTAACCTAAGCACACAAGTGGCCGAAATTCTTCCCCTCCTCTCACTCTATTGTTTTGTTTTTCCAACGCTAGCACGGGTTGCATTCGTTAGGCGTTCGTGTATGAAATCGAGGAGGAAATCTGCTTTGGTTTATGCAGTCTTCATCCATCTCTAGAAAGAGATTTTCTGGTAAGAAAATTAATCCCTTTCTATTTAATTTTAAGTTTTTCAATTTCCATCTCAATTGCTCCTGGGACTGGATTTGAGGAAATCACCGCGTTCTTCCGCTTTTATCGGGTGATTTCCGGTGAAAAATCCCAACAGTGGTATCAGAGCAGGATTTTGATCCGTGGAAATTGATTAATTTGGTTCAATCCCTATTTTTGAAATTGGATGTTTTTTATTGGGATTCATTGTATAGGTTTTATGATTTTTCCCATATGTTTTATACAATGAAAATTAATATTGCATATTGGTTTATGTTATTTTAATTTTGTTGTATGTTATTGGAATTCTTGGAGAATTGCATTGCGTTGATGGATGGTGATTTTTTTTTAAATTTTAATTCTGATTTTAAAAAAAAAATCTGCTTCCCGGGGTGCGGGGCTGCCGGCGGCGGAATCGCCACCGGCGGCCGCCGTACGCGGCGGGAGGCGTAGCGGCAGCCGCTGCATGCTGCTGTGTTGGAAATGCCCTAGTCCCGAGGCATTGGTCCTTGTATTTGTACTATACATTTATTGGATTTATGTGTTGTACTTATTTGTGTCATTAATAAAGGCATCAATTCATTTATTATATTTATCTTGTGCAGTATAGTAAATGAAGTATCCAATGGACATATCTATATCCATGACGACTAGTGTCATGCACTTAGCAGTAAGACCATGGATAGGGTTAACGATATGACCATAAATAGATCCGTAGTCTGTTCCAGTCATGGGAATGAATGGAACAACAGACTATCATTAACCTGGTTGTATGGCGGTGTCTTACCGGTCATTGGACATGGAATGTCAACCAAGTTAATGGGTACATGCCTGGGAGCATGGTACTGGATAGATCCACTAAATGAGCAATCCACATGGTATGGTATCACAATGGATTCTCGTGTAGTACTTGTATAGATCCTTTGACCTGACCATATGATGGTGTTACATGCGATGTCGCATACTTAGGGGTACGCCTAAAGGGCCTGTAATAGGGTGCCAAGTATGGGTGCTTTCGGGTATGTCACTGAACATGGTAATACTATGGATATGCAGAAGGGATTTGTCACTCAGTAACCAACTGAGAAGATATCACCGGCCTCTTGATGAATGTGACTGATAAGAGTGTGGCCACACCCAAACAAGTTGGTACTTGTTTGTGAGCATCAGTACATTCGAGATCAAGTTAATGTCCGAACACAAAAGAGGGTGATCAATCCATGCCTCTGTGTTGGACACCGATATCAATGACATGGGATGTACAAGCTTAACTACTGGGTTATGATATCAGTTAGACAGCCATCTCCATCTTAATTGGGGGCTGCAGTGGCTTGCTAGAGCCCAACTGCAGTCTGCGGGCCAAAGGCCCGCTGCCAACATAAAGATGGGCCCACAGGATCGTACACATAGAATGATAGAATGCAAACTTAAGGAATAACATGTATACTTGGAGTATACGCAATGGAGGGAGAAGTGTGTATATATTAATTATATTATAGAGATCAATTGGATTGGTCATAATAATAAAATTAATATATTCTATTGGCTCTTCATAATTAATTGGATTAATTATGAAATTATTTCCGAGGTGGAAATATTCATATGTATGGGCTTACATATGATCTTATTTTGTGTAGAGTTAATTTTAATTTGATGGATTAAATTAAATGTCAAACCAATTTTAATTTGGATGTAAATAATATATTACTTGGAGTAATATATTAAATACATGGGTATATTAAAATTGGGCTTGAAATTAATTTAAACCAGAATGATTAAAATTAGACTGGGCCTGGATTAAAACATGGAAGCCTGCACAAAATAGAAAGGAGCCAAGATGGGCCAGAATTCCCTAAGGAATTCGGCCAACCCTAGGTATAAATACCTAGGGTTAGAAAATTTCGGCCACCCCTTGCAAAATAGCTCCTAGCCGAAATTTCCTAGCTCCCCTCTCCATTGGTTTTGTTTTTCCGACGCTAGCACGGGTTGCATTTGCCAAGCGTTCGTGTACGTGAGAGTGGAGGAATTCTAAATTGAGTTCTGCAGTCATCATCCGTCTCTGAAAGAGATTTTTCTGGTATGAAATTTTAATCTCTTTCTATTTAATTTTATGTTTTTCAATTTCCACTTCAATTGCTCCTGGGACCGGATTTGAGGAAATCACCGCGTTCTTCTGCTTTTATCGGGTGATTTCCTGTGAAAAATCCCAACAGTGGTATCAGAGCGGGCTTTTGATCCGTGGGAATTGATTAATTTGGTTGAATCCCTATTTTGAAATTGGATGTTTTTTTTTTTATTGGGATTCATGGTATGGGTTTTTATGATTTTTCCCATGTGTTTTAATACAATGAAAATTAATATTGCATATTGGTTTATGTTGTTTTAATTTTATTGTATTGTTGTAATTCTTGGTGAATTGCTATGGATGATGATTGGGTATTTTTTTTATTGATTGATTTAATTCTGTTTTTTATATATAAAAAAAAAAAAATCGGCCTCCCGGCGGCGGGGCTGCCCGCGGCGGAATCGCCGCAGCGGGCCGGGCCCAGTTTTTGGATTTTGCGGGTTTTGGGTCCGGGGCCCAGTTTTGAAATTTTAATTGGTTTTAAAATTCGTGTGTTTAAATTTATGCAATTTAAATGCACATGGTTTCTTGGATGAATTTTAATTTCGTTCATGTGACATTAATTTGGAAATTAATGTGGTTAATGGAAATTGGTTCGGGTAATTTTGGCACAATTACTCGGACGGCTAAATTGGACCCATGGTTTCCCAATTCCAGTGGGAGCAGTTGGACTGCCTGGGCTGGAGGCCCAAAGCCCGTTAAGGGTTAGAACCATGGTGGGCCAAAATTGGCGATTTCCAAATAATGGCTTTGACATAATTTAAATGGGCTTAAATCATGCATTTTGACATGCTTTTGAATTGTATGTATTGGATGCATATGTATGGTTGAATGAATGTATGATTGGATGCTATTGGGCCTTTTACGAGTTGGGTTGTATTTTTCTTTTGGGTAAATACGGCCTGCGTGTCGTTTTCTTTTAATGTAATTTTATTTTATTTAAGTTAAATATTATAAAATTTATAAATGAAGAAGCCCACGGAGTGGTGAGCCCAATTGGAGGTGCAAGCCCAAATGGAGGTGCAAGCTCAGAAGGAGAAGGAGGAGGCCCACCTTATATGTATTTCTAGTATAGGTTTACTAGAATTATATTAGGATGTAACATAGGCCCATAGCAGTCCATTTTATTTTATTTAATCATTTATATATTCTTTTGCATGTATGAATGTATGTTACATATAGCTCATTCACCCGCTTTATGTATGTAAGCCGTTATAATTGAATCTAATAACCAAATGGAAATTACTAAGTCGCTTAAAAGTGCTTCCCTCATCCAAAACCGAATCGAGGTGGGAATAGGCCAGTTGTAGACCATGCCCTCGCAGGATGCACTGGAGTATTGTCACTTTGTATTGGGTTAGAGTATGGGATACTCTAACACTTGGATGGAGGTTTTGACTTAGCATGGGTAGTAGGATTCTCCTGGCCCTAAGCACAGATGGGTAAGTGCCAACAAGCCTATCAAACCGAGAGTCCCTAGGTTGGGATTGGACGGCGTTCCTACCTAAATAGTTAAGGTGTAGTTGTACCAAACCCTCGTTTAGCTATATCTTAATGAAATATGGATCTCGGCCCATGAGCCCAACAACTCGGTTAAATTAATAACTTGATTCATTATTAATTTTATATGGGAACAACAAAGTAAAGCCCTTTATTAACACTCTAAATGTTTTTCTGTGTAGAAACACCCAAATGGCAAACACTAATACCTTATCACTGCGATCGATTCTTGAGAAGGACAAGCTTTCCGGTCCTAACTTTTTAGACTGGTCTAGGAACTTGAGGATAGTTCTAAGACAAGAGTCGAAAGAGTATGTACTGGAAAGGCCTGTGCCGGCTGCACCTCAGGGACGTAATCCGACGGCTGCACAGCTAGCGGAATACGAGGCGCACGTCAAGGACAACCGGGATGTGACGTGCCTTATGTTGGCATGCATGGTCCCCGAACTGCAAAAGCAGTTTATGGACCATCAAGCCTATGCTATGATAACAACTCTCAATGAGATGTTTCAGGAGCAAGCTCGTCAGGAAAGGTACCTGACCAATAAGGCATTCCACTCTTGTAAGATGGGGGCCGGGACATCTGTGAGTGCTCACGTGCTCAAGATGAAGGGATATTTGGATACTTTGGCCCGTCTCGGATCGCCTATCTCTCAAGAGTTGGCGGTGGACATGATCCTGGCATCCTTACCGGATTCTTATGATCAGTTCATCCTGAACTATAACATGCAAGGGATGAACCGTACTGTCAGTGAGCTGCATGGGATGCTTAAGCTTACTGAGCAGTCGATCAAGAAGACTCCACCGGTGCTGTTGGTTAACAAGGGGAACGCTCCTCTTGCTAAGGGTAAGGCCAAGGAAAAGGCCAAGGCCAAGGCCAAGAAGGCCAAAGCCAAGAAGGCCAAGGCCCAACACAAAGGCCAGCAGAAGGCAGGTCCTGAGGACGTCTATTTCGGGTGCAGACAGGCGGGCCATTGGAAGAGATCGTGTCCCAAGCTGATGGGAGAGCAGAGAAGGGGCCAAGGTGCGTCCTCTTCAGGTATTTATGTTATAGATATTAACCTTACTGTTTCAACATCCTGGTTATTGGATACTGGATGTGGTTCTCACATTTGTTGCAATGTGCAGGGACTTAAGAACAGAAGGTTGCTGGGGTCCGGGGAGGTGGACTTGCGGGTCGGGAATGGAGCAAGGGTTGCTGCCATAGAGATCGGCGAATACCACCTAGTGATGCCCAGCGGATTGGTTTTAATTTTGGAACATTGTTACTTTGTACCTGCAATGTGCAGGAATATTATTTCTGTATCAATGTTGGACATGTCTGGATTTGAATTTTCTATTATAAATGGTCGAATTTCAATATCTAGAGAGGGGTTATTTTATGGAGATGCTCTATTAAATAATGGCCTGTATGTCCTGGACTTAAATGAAACCAATCACATCGATAACATAAACACGAAAAGGGTTAAGCCTAACGAACTTAATCCAGTCTACCTATGGCATTGTCGTCTTGGCCATATAAACGAGAAGCGCATAGCTAGACTTCACAAAGCTGGAGTCCTAGGGTCATTTGACTTGGAGTCAATTGACACATGCGAATCATGTTTAAGAGGCAAGATGACAAAGGCGCCTTTTAGCAAAAGAGCTGAAAGGGCCACTGGCTTGTTGGACCTAATACATTCAGATGTATGTGGACCTATGAGCGCAACGACCAGAGGTGGGCATCTGTACTTCGTCACGTTCACGGATGATTTCAGCAGATATGGCTACGTCTATCTGATGAAACACAAGTCCGAGACCCTTGATAGGTTCAAGGAATTTAGGAACGAGGTACAGAACTAGCTAGGCAGGAATATCAAAGCCCTTCGGTCGGACCGAGGCGGTGACTATATGGGCCTAGAGTTTGACTCATACTTGAGAGAGCATGGAATAGTTCCACAGCTCACTCCTCCCGAAACACCACAATGGAATGGGGTGTTCGAACGGAGGAATAGGACCTTGATGGACATGGTCCGCTCAATGATGAGTCAAGCAACTATCCCATTTAGTTTCTGGGGACACGCCCTCGAGACAGCAGCTCTCATTTTAAACAATACTCCGACTAAGGCAATGGAAAAGACCCCATATCAGATATGGACGGGCAAGGAGCCCAATGTGTCTTTCCTAAGGATTTAGGGATGCGAAGCACATGTCAAGAAATTGACTAGTGGCAAGCTAGAGCCCAAGACCGATAAATGCCTGTTTGTGGGCTACCCTAGGGAAACCAAAGGGTACTACTTCTACAACCCCGCCGAGAATAAGGTGTTCGTGGCAAGGAAGGGGGTCTTTCTGGAAAAGGAGTTCCTTTCCAAGAAAGATAGTGGGAGCAACGTTGAACTCAGGGAAGTTCAAGGTCCACAAGCTCCTGAAGAGGATAGCTCGGAGGCCCAGGTGGAGCTTCCACAAGTGGAGGCACCGACCCAGGCCACACAAGAACCTAGAAGGTCTGGTAGGGATCGTCGGGAACCGGAGAGGTATGGTTTCCTCGTCACCGATGATCAAACTCTTCTCATCTGGGATGAAGAAGAACCCAAAACCTACCAAGAGGCTATGGCTAGCCCACAGTCTGCGAATTGGCGTAAAGCCATGGAGGCAGAAATGCAATCTATGTACGATAACCAAGTTTGGAACTTGGTTGATCCACCTCCGGGTGCTAAGGTAATAGGTTGCAAGTGGTGCTATAAGCTAAAAGCTGATAATACCTTCAAGGGGCGTCTGGTTGCGAAAGGTTTCAGACAAGTCCATGGGATAGACTATGATGAAACTTTCTCACCAGTAGCCATGCTCAAATCCATCAGGATACTACTGGCCATAGCCGCATGGTATGACTATGAGGTATGGCAAATGGATGTCAAAACCGCTTTCCTTAATGGAAAGCTACTCGAGGATGTGTACATGACACAACCTGAGGGTTTTGTCGATCCTAAGTATCCGGGAAGGGTATGCAAACTTCAAAGGTCCATTTATGGACTGAAGCAAGCATCCCGTAGTTGGAATCTAAGATTCAATGAGGCTATAAAGGAATATGGCTTCATACAGAATCTGGATGAGCCTTGTGTGTATAAGAGGACTAGTGGGAGCATTGTCACATTGTTGGTACTGTATGTAGACGACATCCTACTCATTGGAAGCGACATACCTACACTGCAAGGGGTAAAGCAGTGGCTGAGTAAGTGCTTCGCAATGAAGGACTTAGGCGAAGCTGAGATGATCCTAGGGATCAGGATCTATAGGGATAGATCAAATCGGCTTCTGGGCCTAAGTCAGGCTTCGTACATTGACAAAGTTCTGAAAAGATTCAGCATGGACCGGGCCAAGAAAGGTTTCTTGCCAATGGGCCATGGGCTGAAACTTAGTAAGAAGAACTGTCCTAAAACAAGGGAGGACAGGGAGAACATGAAATTGGTTCCATATGCCTCGGCTATTGGATCAATTATGTACTCTATGTTGTGTACGAGACCTGATATCGCCTTTGCACTGAGTATGACGAGCCGATACCAGCCGGATCCCGGGGAGGATCACTGGAAAGCTGTCAAGGCAATCCTCAAGTACCTTAACCGGACTAAGGATAGCTTCTTGGTGTATGGTGGTCAGGAAGTGTTATCAGTTACTGGGTATACTGATGCAAGCTTCCAGAAAGACCAAGATGAGTACCAATCGCAGTCAGGGTATGTATTCTTGCTGAATGGTGGTGCTGTAAGCTGGAGGAGCTCAAAGCAACCAACCATAGCGGACTCTACAACAGAAGCTGAGTACATCGCTGCGTGTGATGCAGCTAAGGAAGCTGTGTGGATGAAGAAGTTTATCACTGAGTTGGGACTAGTGCCAACTATCCAGGACCCAGTCGATATCTTCTGTGACAACAATGGGGCCGTCGCACAAGCTAAGGAGCCCCGGTCACACAAGAACACAAAGCACGTGCTCAGAAAGTTTCACCTCATACGAGAAATCACGGAGAGAGGTGACATTGCATCGCACAGAGTGGACACCGAGGATAATGTCATAGATCCATTGACCAAGGCGCTGGCCCAGCCCAAGCACGAGGGTCATACTAGATCTATAGGGATTAGGCCCATGCCTAGTTGGAACTAGTGCAAGTGGGAGATTGTTGGAAATACCCTAGTCCCGAGGCATTGGTCCTTGTATTTGTACTATACATTTATTGGATTTATGTGTTGTACTTATTTGTGTCATTAATAAAGGCATCAATTCATTTATTATATTTATCTTGTGCAGTATAGTAAATGAAGTATCCAATGGACATATCTATATCCATGACGACTAGTGTCATGCACTTAGCAGTAAGACCATGGATAGGGTTAACGATATGACCATAAATAGATCCGTAGTCTGTTCCAGTCATGGGAATGAATGGAACAACAGACTATCATTAACCTGGTTGTATGGCGGTGTCTTACCGGTCATTGGACGTGGAATGTCAACCAAGTTAATGGGTACATGCCTGGGAGCATGGTACTGGATAGATCCACTAAACGAGCAATCCACATGGTATGGTATCACAATGGATTCTCGTGTAGTACTTGTATAGATCCTTTGACCTGACCATATGATGGTGTTACATGCGATGTCGCATACTTAGGGGTACGCCTAAAGGGCCTGTAATAGGGTGCCAAGTATGGGTGCTTTCGGGTATGACACTGAACATGGTAATACTATGGATATGCAGAAGGGATTTGTCACTCAGTAACCAACTGAGAAGATATCACCGGCCTCTTGATGAATGTGACTGATAAGAGTGTGGCCACACCCAAACAAGTTGGTACTTGTTTGTGAGCATCAGTACATTCGGGATCAAGTTAATGTCCGAACACAAAAGAGGGTGATCAATCCATGCCTCTGTGTTGGACACCGATATCAATGACATGGGATGTACAAGCTTAACTACTGGGTTATGATATCAGTTAGACTGCCATCTCCATCTTAATTGGGGGCTGCAGTGGCTTGCTAGAGCCCAACTGCAGTCTGCGGGCCAAAGGCCCGCTGCCAACATAAGGATGGGCCCACAGGATCGTACACATAGAACGATAGAATGCAAACTTAAGGAATAACATGTATACTTGGAGTATACGCAATGGAGGGAGAAGTGTGTATATATTAATTATATTATAGAGATCAATTGGATTGGTCATAATAATAAAATTAATATATTCTATTGGCTCTTTATAATTAATTGGATTAATTATGAAATTATTTCCGAGGTGGAAATATTCTTATGTATGGGCTTACATATGATCTTATTTTGTGTAGAGTTAATTTTAATTTGATGGATTAAATTAAATGTCAAACCAATTTTAATTTGGATGTAAATAATATATTACTTGGAGTAATATATTAAATACATGGGTATATTAAAATTGGGCTTGAAATTAATTTAAACCAGAATGATTAAAATTAGACTGGGCCTGGATTAAAACATGGAAGCCCACACAAAATAGAAAGGAGCCAAGATGGGCCAGAATTCCCTAAGGAATTCGGCCAACCCTAGGTATAAATACCTAGGGTTAGAAAATTTCGGCCACCCCTTGCAAAATAGCTCCTAGCCGAAATTTCCTAGCTCCCCTCTCCATTGGTTTTGTTTTTCCGACGCTAGCACGGGTTGCATTTGCCAAGCGTTCGTGTACGTGAGAGTGGAGGAATTCTAAATTGAGTTCTGCAGTCATCATCCGTCTTTGAAAGAGATTTTTCTGGTATGAAATTTTAATCTCTTTCTATTTAATTTTATGTTTTTCAATTTCCACTTCAATTGCTCCTGGGACCGGATTTGAGGAAATCACCGCGTTCTTCCGCTTTTATCGGGTGATTTCCGGTGAAAAATCCCAACATGCTGGACAGCAGCTGCCGCAGCAGCGGGCTGCTGCAGGCGGCAGCAGCGGGCAGCCGCTATACGGCTGCAGCGGGCCGGGCCCAGTATTTTGGATTTTGCGGGTTTTGGGTTCGGGGCCCAGTTTTGAAATTTTAATTGGTTTTAAAATTCGTGTGTTTAAATTTATGTAATTTAAATGCTCATGGTTTCTTGGATGAATTTTAATTTCGTTCATGTGATATTAGTTTTGGAAATTAATATGGTTAATGGAAATTGGTTCGGGTAAGTTTGGCACAATTACTCGGATGGCTAAATTGGACCCATGGTTTCCCAATTCCAATAGGAACAGTTCGACTGCCTGGGCTGGAGGCGCAAAGCCCGTTAAGGGTTAGAACCATGGTGGGCCAAAATTGGCGATTTCCTAATAATGGCTTAGACATAATTTAAATGGGCTTAAATCATGCATTATAACATGCTTTTGAATTGTATGTATTGGATGCATATGAATGGTTGAATGAATGTATGATTGGATGCTATTGGGCCTTGAACAAGATGGGTTGTAATTTTTATTTTGGGTAAATACGGCCTGCGTGTCATTTTTCTTTTTAATGTAATTTTATTTTATTTAAATTAAATATTATAAAATTTGTAAAAGAAGAAGCCCATGGAGTGGTAAGCCCAAATGGAGGTGCAAGCCCAGAAGGAGAAATGAAGGCCCGCCTAATATCTATTTCTAGTATAGGTTTACTAGAATAATATTAGGATGTAACATAGGCCCATAGCAGTCCATTTTAATTTTATTTAATCATGTTTCATATTCATTTGCATGTATGAATGTATGTTCCAACAGCTCATTCACCCGCTTTATGTATGTAAGCCGTTATAATTCAATCTAATAACCAAACGGAATTACTAAGTCGCTTAAAAGTGCTTCCCTCATTCAAAACCGAATCGAGGTGGGAATAGGCCAGTTGTAGACCATGCCCTCGCAGGATGCACTGGAGTATTGTCACTTTGTATTGGGTTAGAGTATGGGATACTCTAACACTTGGATGGAGGTTTTGACTTAGCGTGGGTAGTAGGACTCTCCTGGCCCTAAGCACAGATGGGTAAGTGCCAACAAGCTCATCAAACCGAGAGTCCCTAGGTTGGGATTGGACGGCGTTCCTACCTAAATAGTTAAGGTGTAGTTGTACCAAAGCCTCGTTTGGCTATATCTTAATGAAATATGGATCTCGGCCCATAAGCCCAACAACTCGGTTTAAATTAATAACTTGATTCATTATTAATTTTATATGGGAACAACAATGCAAAGCCCTTTATTAACACTCTAAATGTTTTTCTGTGTAGAAACACACAAATGGCAAACACAAATACCTTATCACTGCGATCCATTCTTGAAAAGGACAAGCTTTCTGGTCTTAACTTTTTAGACTGGTCTAGGAACTTGAGGATAGTTCTGAGACAAGAGTCAAAAGAGTATGTACTGGAAAGGCCTGTGCCGGCTGCGCCTCAAGGACGTAATCCACCGGCTACCCAGCTGGAGGAATAGGCGCACGTCAAGGACAACCGGATGTGACATGCCTTATGTTGGCCTGTATGGTCCCTGAACTGCAAAAACAGTTTATGGACCACCAAGCCTATGCTATGATAACAACTCTTAATGAGATGTTTCAAGAGCAAGCTCGTCAGGAAAGGTACCTGACCAATAAGGCATTCCACTCTTGTAATATGGGGGCCGGGACATTTGTGAGTGCACACGTGCTCAAGGTGAAGGGCTATTTGGATACTTTTGCCCGTCTCGGATCGCCTATCTCTCAAGAGCTGGCGGTGGACACAATCCTCGTGTCCTTGCCAGATTCTTATGATCAGTTCATCCTCAACTACAATATGCAAGGGATGAACCGCACTATCAGTGAGCTGCATGGGATGCTTAAGCTTACTGAGCAGTTGATCAAGAAGACTCCGCCGGTGCTGCTGGTTAACAAGGGGAGCCCTCCTCTTGCTAAGGGTAAGGCCAAGGAAAAGGCCAAGGCCAAGGCCAAAAAGGCCAAAGCCTAGAAGGCCAAGGCCCAACCCAAGGCCCAGCAGAAAGCAGGTCCTGATGATGTCTGTTTCGGGTGTAGACAGGTGGGTCATTGGAAGAGATCGTGTCCCAGGCTGATGGGAGAGCAAAGAAGGGGCCAAGGTGCGTCCTCTTCAGGTATTTATGTTATAGATATTAACCTTACTGTTTCAACATCCTGGATATTGGATACTGGATGTGGTTCTCACATTTGATGCAATGTGCAGGGACTTAAGAACAGAAGGTTGCTGGGGTCGGGAGAGGTGGACTTGCGGGTCGGGAATGGAGCAAGGGTTGCTGCCATAGAGATCAGCGAATACCACCTAATGATGCCCAGTGGATTGGTTTTGATTTTAGAACATTGTTACTTTGTACCTGCCATGTGCAGGAATATTATCTCTATATCAATGTTGGATATTTCTGGATTTACTTTCACTATTTCAAATGGTCGAATTTCTATATCTAGAGAGGGATTATTTTATGGAGATGCTCTATAAAATAATGGCCTATATATCCTGGACTTAAATGAAACCAATCATATGTATAACATAAACACGAAAAGGGTTAAGCCTAACGAACTTAATCCTGTCTACCTATGGCATTGTCGTCTTGGCCATATAAACGAGAAGCGCATAGCTAGGCTTCACAAAGCTGGAGTCCTAGGGTCATTTGACTTGGAGTCAATTGATACATGCGAATCATGTTTAAGAGGCAAGATGACAAAGGCGCCTTTTAGCAAGAAGGCTGAAAGGGCCACTGGCTTATTGGACCTAATACATTCAGATGTATGTGGGCCTATGAGCGCAGCGACCAGAGGTGGGCATTTGTACTTCGTCACGTTCACGGATGATTTCAGCAGATATGGCTATGTCTATCTGATGAAACACAAGTCCGAGACCCTTGATAGGTTCAAGGAATTTAGGAACGAGGTACAGAACCGGCTAGGCAGGAATATCAAAACCCTTCGGTCGGACCGGGGTGGTGAGTATATGAGCCTAGAGTTTGACTCATACTTGAGAGAGCATGGAATAGTTCCACAGCTCACTCCTCCCGGAACACCACAATGGAATGGGGTGTCCGAACGGAGGAATAGGACCTTGTTGGACATGGTCCGCTCAATGATGAGTCAAGCATCTCTCCCAATTAGTTTCTGGGGACACGCCCTCGAGACAGCAGCTCTCATCTTAAACAATATTCCAACTAAGGCTGTGGAAAAGACCCCATATCAGATATGGACAGGCAAGGAGCCCAATGCGTCTTTCCTAAGGATTTGGGGATCCGAAGCACATGTCAAGAAATTGACTAGTGGCAAGCTAGAGCCCAAAACCGATAAATGCCTGTTTGTGGGCTACCCTAGAGAAACCAAAGGGTACTACTTCTACAACCCCGACGAGAATAAGGTGTTCGTGGCAAGGAAGGGGGTCTTTCTTGAAAAGGAGTTCCTTTCCAAGAAAGATAGTGGGAGCAACGTTGAACTCAGGGAAGTTCAAGGTCCACAAGCTCCTGAAGAGGATAACTCGGAGGCCGAGGTGGAGCTTCCACAAGTGGAAGCACAGACCCAGGCCACACAAGAACCTAGAAGGTCTGGTAGGGATCGTCGGGAACCGGAGAGGTATGGTTTCCTCATCACCGATGATCAAAATCTTCTCATCTGGGATGAGGAAGAACCCAAAACCTACCAGGAGGTTATGGCTAGCCCACAGTCTGCAAATTGGAGTAAAGCCATGGAGGCAGAAATGCAATCTATGTACGATAATCAAGTTTGGAAATTGGTTGTTCCACCTCGGGGTGCTAAGGTAATAGGTTGCAAGTGGTGCTATAAGCTAAAAGCTGATAATACCTTCAAGGGGCGCCTGGTTGCGAAAGGTTTCAGACAAGTCCATGGAATAGACTATGATGAAACTTTCTCCCTAGTAGCCATGCTCAAATCCATCAGGATACTGCTGGCCATAGCTGCATGGTATGACAATGTATGGTAGATGGATGTCAAAACCGCTTTCCTTAATGGAAAGCTACTCGAGGATGTGTACATGACACAACCTGAGGGTTTTGTCAATCCTAAGTATCCGGGAAGGGTATGCAAACTTCATAGGTCCATTTATGGACTGAAGCAAGCATCCCGTAGTTGGAATATAAGATTCAATGAGGCTATAAAGGAATATGGTTTCATACAGAATCTAGATGAGCCTTGTGTGTATAAGAGGACTAGTGGGAGCATTGTCACATTCTTGGTACTTTATGTAGACGACATCCTACTCATTGGAAGCGACATACCTACACTGCAAGGGGTAAAGCAGTGGCTGAGTAAGTGCTTCGCAATGAAGGACTTAGGCGAAGCTGAGATGATCCTAGGGATCAGGATCTATAGGGATAGATCAAATCGGCTTCTAGGCCTAAGTCAGGCTTCGTACATTGACAAAGTTCTGAAAAGATTCAGCATGGACCGGGCCAAGCAAGGTTTCTTGCCAATGGGCCATGGGCTGAAACTTAGTAAGAAGAACTGCCCTAAAACAAGGGAGGACAGGGAGAACATGAAATTGGTTCCATATGCTTCGGCTATTGGATCAATCATGTACTCCATGTTATGTACGAGACCTGATGTCGCCTTTGCACTGAGTATGACGAGCCGATACCAGCAAGACCCCGGGAAGGATCACTGGAAAGCTGTCAAGGCGATCCTCAAGTACCTTAACCGGACTAAGGATAGCTTCTTGGTGTATGGTGGTCAGGAAGTACTATCAGTTACTGGGTATACTGATGCGAGCTTCCAGACAGACCAGGATGAGTACCAATCATAGTCTGGGTATGTATTCTTGCTGGATGGTGGTGTTGTAAGCTGGAGGAGCTCAAAGCAGCCAACCATAGCGGACTCTACAACAGAAGCTGAGTACATCGCTGCGTGTGACGCAGCTAAGGAAGCTGTATGGATGAAGAAGTTTATCACTGAGTTGGGAGTTGTGCCAACTATCCAGGACCCAGTCGATATCTTCTGTGACAACAATGGGGCCGTCGCATAAGCTAAGGAGCCCCGGTCACACAAGAACACAAAGCACGTACTCAAAAAGTTTCACCTCATACGAGAAATCGCGGAGAGAGGTGACATTGCATTACACAGAGTGGACACCGAGGATAATGTCGCAGATCCATTGACCAAGGCGCTGGCCCAGCCCAAGCACGAGGGTCATACTAGATCTATAGGGATTAGGCCCATGCCTAGTTGGAACTAGTGCAAGTAGGAGATTGTTGGAAATGCCCTAGTCCCGAGGCATTGGTCCTTGTATTTGTATCATACATTTATTGGATTTATGTATTTTACTAATTTGTGTTATTAATAAAGGCATCAATTCATTTATTATATCTATCTTGTGCAATATATTAAATGAAGTATCCAATGGACATATTTATATCCATGATGACAAGTGCCATGCACTTGGCAGTAAGACCGTGGATAGGGTAAACGATATGACCATAAATAGATCCGTAGTCTGTTCCAGTCATGGGAATGAATGGAACAACAGACTATCATTAACCTAGTTGTATGGCGGTGTCTTACCGGTCATTGGACATGGAATGTCAACCAAGTTAATGGGTACATGCGGGGAAGAATGGTACTGGATAGATCCACTAAACGAGTAATCCACATGGTATGGTATCACAATGGAATCTCGTGTAGTACTTGTATGGATCCTTTGACCTGACCATATGATAGTGTTACATGTGAAGTCACATACTTAGGGGTACGCCTAAAGGTCCTGTAATAGGGTGCCAAGTATGGGTGCTTTCGGGTATGTCACTGAACATGGTAATACTATGGATATGCAGAAGGGATTTGTCACTCAGTAACCCACTGAGAAGATATCACCGGGCACTTGATGAATGTGACTGATAAGAGTATGGCCACACCCAAACAAGTTGGAACTTGTTTATGAGCATCAGTACATTCGGGACCAAGTTTATGTCTGGACACAAAAGAGGGTGATCAATCCATGCCTCTGTGTTGGACACCGATATCAATGACATGGGATGTACAAGTTTAAACTACAGGGTTATGATATCGGTTAGACTGCCATCTCCATCTTAATTGGGGGCTGCAGTGGCTTGCTAGAGCCCAACTGCAGTCTGTGGGCCATAGGCCCACTGCCAACATAAAGATGGGCCCACGGGATCGTACACATCGAACGACTGAATGCAGACTTAAGGAATCACATGTATACTTGGAGTATACACTATGGAGATAGAGGTGTGTATATGTTAATTATATTATAAAGATCAATTGGATTGGTCATAATAATAAAATTAATATATTCAATTGGCTCTTCATAATTAATTGGATTAATTATGAGATTATTTCCTAGGTGGAAATATTCATATGTACAGGTGTACATATGATTTTATTTTGTGTAGATTTAATTTTAATTTGATGGATTAAATAAATTGTCATACTAATTTTAATTTAAATGTAAATAACGTATTACTTGGAGTAATATATTAAATACATGGGTATATTAAAATTGGGCTTGAAATTAATTTAAACCAGAATAATTAAAATTAGATTGGGCCTAAATTAAAATATAAAAGCCCGCACAGAATGGAATGGAGCCAGCTTGGGCCTGAATTCCCCTAGGGGAATTCGGCCACCCTAGGTATAAAACCTAGGGTAAAATTTCGGCCAACCTAACCTAAGCACACAAGTGGCAAAAATTCTTCCCCTCCTCTCACTCTATTGGTTTGTTTTTCCAATGCTAGCACGAGTTGCATTTGTTAGGCGTTCATGTACGAAATCGAGGAGGAAATCTGCTTTGGTTTCTGCAGTCTTCATCCATCTCTAGAAAGAGATTTTCTGGTAAGAAAATTAATCCCTTTCTATTTAATTTTAAGTTTTTCAATTTCCATCTCAATTGCTCCTGGGACTGGAATCGAGGAAATCACCGCGTTCTTCCGCTTTTATTGGGTGATTTTCGGTGAAAAATCCCAACAAGCCCACAGTCTGCAAACTGGCATAAAGCCATAGAGGCGGAGATGCAATCTATGTATGATAACCAGGTTTGGAACTTGGTTGCTCCACCTCTGGGTGCTAAGGTAATAGGTTGCAAGTGGTGCTACAAGCTGAAGGTCGATAATACCTTAAAGGGGCCTTTAGTTGTGAAAGGTTTCAGACAAGTCCATGGAATAGACTATGATAGGACTTTCTCACCAGTAGCCATGCTCAAATCCACTAGGATCTTGCTAGCCATAACCGCATGGTACGACTATGAAGTCTGGCAAATGGATGTCAAAACTGCTTTCCTTAATGGAAAGCTACCCGAGGATGTGTACATGACACAACTTGAGGGTTTTGTCAATCTAGAGTATCCGAGAAGGGTATGCAAGCTTCAAAGCTCCATTTATGGGCTGAAGTAAGCATCTCGAAGTTGGAATCTTAGATTCAATGAGGCTATAAAGCAATATGGCTTCAGACAGAATCAAGATGAGCCTTGTGTGTATAAAAGGACAGGTGTGAGCATTATCACATTTTTAGTACTTTATGTGGATGACATCCTACTCATTGGAAGCGACATACCTACACTGCAAGGGGTAAAGCAGTGGTAGAGTAAGTGCTTTGCAATAAAGGAGTTAGGTGAAGCTGAGATGATCCTAGGGATCAGGATCTATAGGGATAGATCAAATCGGCTTCTGGGCCTAAGTCTGGCCTCAGGTTCAGCATGGACCGGGCTAAGAAAGGTTTCTTGCCAATGGGCCATGGGCTGCAACTTAGTAAGAAGGACTGTCCTAAGACAAGGGAGGACTGGGAGAACATGAAATTGGTGTTGGAAATGCCCTAGTCCCGAGGCATTGGTCCTTGTATTTGTACTATACATTTATTGGATTTATGTGTTGTACTCATTTGTGTTATTAATAAAGGCATCAATTCATTTATTATATCTATCTTGTGCAATATATTAAATGAAGTATCCAATGGACATATCTATATCCATGACGACAAGTGTCATGCACTTAGCAGTAAAACCATGGATAGGGTAAATGATATGACCATAAATAAATTCGTAGTCTGTTCCAGTCATGGGAATGAATGGAACAACAGACTATCATTAACCAGGTTGTATGGCAGTGTCTTACCGGTCATTGGACATGGAATGTCAACCAAGTTAATGGGTACATGCCTGGGAGCATGGTACTGGATAGATACATTAAATGAGTAATCCACATGGTATGGTATCACAATGGATTCTCGTGTAGTACTTGTATGGATCCTTTGACCTGACCATATGATGGTGTTACATGTGAAGTCGCATACTTAGGGGTACGCCTAAAGGGCCTGTAATAGGGTGCCAAGTATGGGTGCTTTCGAATATGTCACTGAACATGGTAATGGTATGGATATGCAGAAGGGAATTGTCACTCAGTAACCCACTGAGAAGACATCACCGGCCACTTGATGAATGTGACTGATAAGAGTGTGGCCACACCCTAACAAGTTGGAACTTGTTTGTGAGGTTCTGTGCATTCGGGATCAAGTTAATGTCCGGACACAAAAGAAGGTGATCAATCCATGCCTCTGTGTTGGACACCGATATCAATGACATGGGATATACAAGTTTAAACTACAGGGTTATGATATCAGTTAGACTGCCATCTCCATCTTAATTGGGGGCTGCAGTGGCTTGCTAGAGCCCAACTGCAGTCTGTGGGCCATGGGCCCACTGCCAACATAAAGATGGGCCCACAGGATCGTACACATAGAACGACTGAATGCAAACTTAAGGAATCACATGTATACTTGGAGTATACACAATGGAGGGAGAAGTGTGTGTATATTAATTATATTATAAAGATCAATTGGATTGGTCATAATAATTAAATTAATATATTCAATTGGCTCTTCATAATTAATTGGATTAATTATGAGATTATTTCCTAGGTGGAAATATTCCTATGTATAGGTTTACATATGATTTTATTTTATGTAGATTTAATTTTAATGGATTAAATTAATTGTCAAACTAATTTTAATTTAGATGTAAATAATATATTACTTGGAGTAATTTTATAAATACATGGGTATATTAAAATTGGGCTTGAAATTAATTCAAACCAGAATAATTAAAATTAGACTGGGCCTAAATTAAAACATGGAAGCCCGCACAGAATAAAAAGGAGCCAAGATGGGCCTGAATTCCTCTAAGGGAATTCGGCCAACCCTAGGTATAAATACCTAGGGTTAGAAATTTCGGCCAACACAAGGGTTGAGCCTCCTAGCCGAAATTCACTAGCATTACCCTCTCCATTGTTTCGTTATTCCGACACTAGCACGGGTTGCATTTGTTAGGCGTTCGTGTACGTGAGAGTGGAGGGATTCTACATTGAATTCTGCAGTCTTCATCCATCTCTAGAAAGAGATTCTCTGGTAAGAAAATTAATCCTTTTCTATTTAATTTTAAGTTTTTCAATTTCCACTTCAATTGCTCCTGGGACTGGATTTGAGGAAATCACCGCGTTCTTCCGCTTTTATCGAGTGATTTCCGGTGAAAAATCCCAACAGTGGTATCAGAGCGAGCTTTTGATCTGTGGAAATTGATTAATTTGGTTGAATCCCTATTTTGAAATTGGATGTTTTTTATTGGGATTCATTGTATGGGTTTTATGATTTTTCACATATGTTTTATACAATGAAAATTAAATTTGCATATAGGTTTATGTTAGTTTAATTTTATTGTGCATTATTGGAATTCTTGGTGAATTGCTTTGGATGATGGATGAATATTTTTTTTTATTTTCATTCTGTTTTAAAAAAAAAAAAAACTGCCTCCCGGGGTGCGGGGCTGCTGGCGGCAGAATCGCCGCCGGCCGTCGCCGTACGCGGCGGGAGGCGCGGCGGCAGCCGCTGCCTGCTGCTGCGCCAGTAGCAGCAGCCGCTGCTGGGCAGTGGCAATGCCGCTGCAGGCTGCAGCAGCGGGCAGCCGCTAGGCGGCTGCAGCGGGCCGGGCTCAGTAATTTTAGATTTTGCGGGTTTTTGAGTCCGGGGCCCAGTTTTGAAATTTTAATTGGTTTTAAAATTCGTGTGTTTAAATTTATGTAATTTAGATGCGCATGGTTTCTTGGATGAATTTTAATTTCGTTCATGTGATATTAATTTTGGAAATTAATATGGTTAATGGAAATTGGTTCGGGTAATTTTGGCACAATTACTTAGACAGCTAAATTGGACCCTTGGTTTCCCAATTCCAGTGGGAGCAGTTGGACTGCCTGGACTGGAGGCCCAAAGCCCGTTAAGGGTTAGAACCATGGTGGGCCAGAATTGGCGATTTCCTAATAATGGCTTAGACATAATTTAAATGGGCTTAAATCATGCATTATGACATGCTTTTGAATTGTATGTATTGGATGCATATGAATGATTGAATGAATGTATGATTGGATGCTATTGGGCCTTGAACAAGATGGGTTGTAATTTTATTTTGGGTAAATACGGCCTGCGTGTCGTTTTTTCTTTTTTTTAATTTAATTTAATTTTATTTAAATTAAATATTATAAAATTTGTAAAAGAAGAAGCCCATGGAGTGGTGAGCCCAAATTGGAGATGCAAGCCCAATTGGAGGTGCAAGCCCAGAAGGAGAAGATGAAGGCCCGCCTAATATCTATTTCTAGTATCGGTTTACTAGAATAATATCAGGATGTAACATAGGCCCACAGCAGTCCATTTTAATTTTATTTAATCATGTTTTATATTCATTTGCATGTATGAATGTATGTTCCAATTGCTCATTCACCCGCTTTATGTATGTACGCCGTTATAATTGAATCTAATAACGAAACGAAATTACTCAGTCGCTTAAAAGTGCTTCCCTCATCCAAAACCGAATCGAAGTGGGAATAGGCCAGTTGTAGACCATGCCCTCGCAGGATGCACAGGAGTATTGTCACTTTGTATTGGGTTAGAGTATGGGATACTCTAACACTTGGATGGAGGTTTTGACTTAGCGTGGGTAGTGGGATTCTCCTGGCCCTAAGCACAGATGGGTAAGTGCCAACAAGCCCATCAAACCGAGAGTCCCTAGGTTGGGATTGGACGGCGTTCCTACCTAAATAGTTAAGGTGTAGTTGTACCAAACCCTCGTTTGGCTATATCTTAATGAAATATGGATCTCGGCCCATGAGCCCAATAACTCGGTTTAAATTAATAACTTGATTCATTATTAATTTTATATGGGAACAACTAAGCAAAGCCCTTTATTAACACTCTCAATGTTTTTCTGTGTAGAAACACCCAAATGGCAAACACAAATACCTTATCACTGCGATCCATTCTTGAAAAGGACAAGCTTTCCGGTCCTAACTTTTTAGACTGGTCTAGGAACTTGAGAATAGTTCTAAGACAAGAGTCAAAAGAGTATGTGCTGGAAAGGCCTGTGCCGGCTGCGCCTCAAGGATGTAATCCACCGGCTGCCCAGCTGGAGGAATACGAGGCGCACGTCAAGGACAACCGGGATGTGACATGCCTTATGTTGGCCTGTATGGTCCCTGAACTGCAAAAACAGTTTATGGACGATCAAGCCTATGCTATGATAACAACTCCTAATGAGATGTTTCAAGAGCAAGATCGTCAGGAAAGGTACCTGACCAATAAGGCATTCCACTCTTGTAAGATGGGGGCCGGGACATCTGTGAGTGCACACGTGCTCAAGATGAAGGGCTATTTGGATACTTTGGCCCATCTCGGATCGCCTATCTCTCAAGAGTTGGCGGTGGACACAATCCTCGCGTCCTTGCCGGATTCTTATGATCAGTTCATCCTTAACTATAACATGCAAGGGATGAACCGCACTGTCAGTGAGCTGCATGGGATGCTTAAGCTTACTGAGCAGTCGATCAAGAAGACTCCACCGGTGCTGCTGGTGAACAAGGAGAACCCTCCTCTTGCTAAGGGTAAGGCCAAGGAAAAGGCCAAGGCCAAGGCCAAAAAGGCCAAAGCCAAAAAGGCCAAGGCCCAACCCAAAGCCCAGCAGAAGGCAGGTCCTGATGATGTCTGTTTCGGGTGTAGACAGGCGGGTCATTGGAAGAGATCGTGTCCCAGGCTGATAGGAGAACAAAGTAGGGGCCAAGGTGCATCCTCCTCAGGTATTTATGTTATAGATATTAACCTTACTGTTTCAACATTCTGGGTATTGGATACTGGATGTGGTTCTCACATTTGTTGCAATGTGCAGGGACTTAAGAACAAAAGGTTGCTGGGGTCGGGAGAGGTGGACTTGCGGGTTGGGAATGGAGCAAGGGTTGCTGCCATAGAGATCGGCGAATACCACCTAGTGATGCCCAGTGGACTGGTTTTGATTTTAGAACATTGTTACTTTGTACCTGCTATGTGCAGGAATATTATCTCTGTATCAATGTTGGATATTTTTGGATTTAATTTCACTATTTTAAATGGTCGAATTTCTATATCTAGAGAGGGATTATTTTATGGAGATGCTCTATTAAATAATGGCCTATATATCCTGGACTTAAATGAAACCAATCATATCTATAACATAAACACTAAAAAGGTTAAGCCTAACGAACTTAATCCAGTCTACCTATGGCATTGTCGTCTTGGCCATATAAACGAGAATCGCATTGCTAGGCTTCACAAAGCTGGAGTCCTAGGGTCATTTGACTTGGAGTCAATTGATACATGCGAATCATGTTTAGGAGGAAAGATGACGAAGGCGCCTTTTAGCAAGAAGGCTGAAAGGGCCACTGGCTTGTTGGACCTAATACATTCAGATGTATGTGGACCTATGAGCTCGGCGACCAGAGGTGGACATCTGTACTTTGTCACGTTCACGGATGATTTCAGTAGATATGGCTATGTCTATCTGATGAAACACAAGTCCGAGACCCTTGATAGGTTCAAGGAATTTAGGAACGAGGTATAGAACCAGCTAGGCAGGAATATCAAAACCCTTCGGTCGGACCGAGGTGGTGAGTATATGAGCCTAGAGTTTGACTCATACTTGAGAGAGCATGGAATAGTTCCACAGCTCACTCCTCCTGGAACACCACAATGGAATGGGGTGTTCTAATGGAGGAATAGGACATTGTTGGACATGGTCCGCTCAATGATGAGTCAAGCATCTCTCCCAATTAGTTTCTGGGGACATGCCCTTGAGACAGCAGCTCTCATCTTAAACCAGACTCCGACTAAGGCAGTGGAAAAGACCCCATATCAGATATGGACGGGCAAGGAGCCCAATGTGTCTTTCCTAAGGATTTGGGGATGCGAAGCACATGTCAAGAAATTGACTAGTGGCAAGCTGGAGCCCAAAACCGATAAATGCCTGTTTGTGGGCTACCCTAGGGAAACCAAAGGGTATTACTTCTACAACCCCGCCGAGAACAAGGTGTTCGTGGCAAGGAAGGGGGTCTTTCTAGAAAAGTAGTTCCTTTCCAAGAAAGATAATGGGAGCAACGTTGAACTCAGGGAAGTTCAAGGTCCACAAGCTCCTAAAAAGGATAACTCGGAGGCCCAGGTGGAGCTTCCACAGGTGGAAGTACCGACCCAGGCCACACAAGAACCTAGAAGGTCTGGTAGGGATCGTCGGGAACCGGAGAGGTATGGTTTCCTCATCACCGATGATCAAACTCTTCTCATCTGGGATGGAGAAGAACCCAAAACCTACCAGGAGGCTATGGCTAGCCCACAGTTTGCAAATTGGCGTAAAGCCATGGAGGCAGAAATGCAATCTATGTATGATAATCAAGTTTGGAACTTGGTTGATCCACCTCCGGGTGCTAAGGTAATAGTTTGCAAGTGGTGCTATAAGCTAAAGGCCGATAATACCTTCAAGGGGCGTCTGGTTACGAAAGGTTTCAGACAAGTCCATGGAATAGACTATGATGAAACTTTCTCACCAGTAGCCATGCTCAAATCCATCAGGATACTACTGGCCATAGCCGCATGGTATGACTATGAGGTATGGCAGATGGATGTCAAAACCGCTTTCCTTAATGGAAAGCTACTCGAGGATGTGTACATGACACAACCTGAGGGTTTTGTCGATCCTAAGTATCCGGGAAGGGTATGCAAACTTCAAAGGTCCATTTATGGACTGAAGCAAGCATCCCGTAGTTGGAATCTAAGATTCAATGAGGCTATAAAGGAATATGGCTTCATACAGAATCTAGATGAGCCTTGTGTGTATAAGAGGACAAGTGGGAGCATAGTCACATTCTTGGTACTTTATGTAGACGACATCCTACTCATTGGAAGTGACATAGCTACACTGTAAGGGGTAAAGCAGTGGCTAAGTAAGTGCTTCGCAATGAAGGACTTAGGCGAAGCTGAGATGATCCTAGGGATCAGGATCTATAGGGATAGACCAAATCGGCTTCTGGGCCTAAGTAAGGCTTCATACATTGACAAAGTTCTGAAAAGATTCAGCATGGACCGGGCCAAGAAAGGTTTCTTGCCAATGGGCCATGGGCTAAAACTTAGTAAGAAGAACTATCCTAAAACAAGGGAGGATAGGGAGAATATGAAATTGGTTCCATATGCTTCGGCTATTGGATCAATCATGTACTCTATGTTATGTACGAGACCTGATGTCGCCTTTGCACTGAGTATGATGAGCCGATACCAGCAGGATCCCGGGGAGGATCACTGGAAAGCTGTCAAGGCGATCCTCAAGTACCTTAACCGGACTAAGGATAGCTTTTTGGTGTATGGTGGTCAGGAAGTGCTATCAGTTATTGGGTATACTGATGCGAGCTTCCAGACAGACCAGGATGAGTACCAATCATAGTCAGGGTATGTATTCTTGCTGAATGGTGGTGCTGTAAGCTGGAGGAGCTCAAAGCAACCAACCATAGCGGACTCTACAACAGAAGGTGAGTACATCGTTGCGTGTGATGCAGCTAAGGAAGCTGTGTGGATGAAGAAGTTTATCACTGAGTTGGGAGTAGTGCCAACTATCCAGGACCCAGTCGATATCTTCTATGACAACAATGGGGCCATCGCACAAGCTAAGGAGCCCTGGTCACACAAGAACACAAAGCACGTGCTTAGAAAGTTTCACCTCATACGAGAAATCGCAGAGAGAGGTGACATTGCATTGCACAGAGTGGACACCGAGGATAATGTCGCAGATCCATTGACCAAGGCACTAGCCCAGCCCAAGCACGAGGGTCATACTAGATCTATAGGGATTAGGCCCATGCCTAGTTGGAACTAGTGCAAGTGGGAGATTATTGGAAATGCCCTAGTCCCGAGGCATTGGTCCTTGTATTTGTACTATATATTTATTGTATTTATGTGTTGTACTCATTTGTGTTATTAATAAAGGCATCAATTCATTTATTATATCTATCTTGTGCAACATATTAAATGAAGTATCCAATGGACATATCTATATCCATGACGACAAGTTTCATGCACTTAGCAGTAAGACCATGGATAGGGTAAACGATATGACCATAAATAAATCCGTAGTCTGTTCCAGTCATGGGAATGAATGGAACAACAGACTATCATTAACCTGGTTGTATGGCGGTGTCCTACCGGTCGTTGGACATGGAATGTCAACCAAGTTAATGGGTACATGCCTGGGAGCATGGTACTTGATAGATCCACTAAACGAGTAATCCACATGGTATGGTATCACAATGGATTCTCGTGTAGTACTTGTATGGATCCTTTGACCTGACCATATGATGGTGTTACATGTGAAGTCGCACACTTAGGGGTACGCCTAAAGGGCCTGTAATAGGGTGCCAAGTATGGGTGCTTTCGGGTATGTCATTGAACATGGTAATGCTATGGATATGCAGAAGGGAATTGTCACTCAGTAACCCACTGAGAAGATATCACCGGCCACTTGATGAATGTGACTGATAAGAGTGTGGCCACACCCAAACAAGTTGGAACTTGTTTGTGAGGTTTAGTGCATTCGGGATCAAGTTAATGTCCGGACACAAAAGAGGGTGATCAATCCATGCCTCTATGTTGGACACCGATATCAATGACATGGGATATACAAGTTTAAACTACAGGGTTATGATATCAGTTAGACTGCCATCTCCATCTTAATTGGGGGCTGCAGTGGCTTGCTAGAGCCCAACTGCAGTCTGTGGGCCATGGGCCCACTGCCAACATAAAGATAAGCCCACAGGATCGTACACATAGAACGACTGAATGCAAACTTAAGGAATCACATGTATACTTGGAGTATACACAATGGAGGGAGAAGTGTGTGTATATTAATTATATTATAAAGATCAATTGGATTGGTCATAATAATGAAATTAATATATTCAATTGGCTCTTCATAATTAATTGGATTAATTATGAGATTATTTCCTAGGTGGAAATATTCATATGTATAGGTTTACATATGATTTTATTTTGTGTAGATTTAATTTTAATGGATTAAATTAATTGTCAAACTAATTTTAATTTAGATCTAAATAATATATTACTTGGAGTAATATATTAAATACATGGGTATATTAAAATTGGGCTTGAAATTAATTTAAACCAGAATAGTTAAAATTAGACTGGGCCTAAATTAAAACATGGAAGCCCGCACAGAATAAATAGGAGCCAAGATGGGCCTGAATTCCCCTAAGGGAATTCGGCCAACCCTAGGTATAAATACCTAGGGTTAGAAATTTCGGCCAACACAAGGGTTGAGCCTCCTAGCTGAAATTCACTAGCATTTCCCTCTCTATTGTTTCATTATTCCGACGCTAGCACGGGTTGCATTTGTTAGGCGTTCGTGTACGTGAGAGTGGGGGGATTCTACATTGAATTCTGCAGTCTTCATCCATCTCTAGAAAGAGATTTTCTGGTAAGAAAATTAATCCTTTTCTATTTAATTTTAAGTTTTTGAATTTCCACTTCAATTGCTCCTGGGACTGGATTTGAGGAAATCACCACGTTCTTTTGCTTTTATCGGGTGATTTCCGGTGAAAAATCCCAACAATTGGTTCCATACGCTTCGGCTATAGGATCAATTATGTACTCCATGTTATGTATGAGACCTGATGTTGCCTTTGCACTAAGTATGACGAGTCGGTACCAGTAGGATCCCGGGGAGGATAACTGGAAAGCTGTCAAAGCAATCCTTAAGTACCTTAACCGGACTAAGGATAGCTTCTTAGTGTATGGTAGTCAGGAAGTGGTATCAGTTGCTGGGTACACTGATGCAAGCTTCCAGACTGACCAGGATGGGTACCAGTCATAGTCTGGGTATGTATTTTGGCTTAATGGTGGTGCTGTAAGCTGGAGGAGCTTAATGCAGCCAACCATTGTGGACTCTACAACTGAAGCTGAGTACATCACATTGTGTGATGCAGCTAAGGAAGCTGTGTGGATGAAGAAGTTTATCACTGTGTTAGGAGTAGTGCCAACTATCTAGGACCTAGTTGATATCTTCTGTGACAACAATGGAGCTGTTGCACAAGCTAAGGAGCCCCGATCACACAAGAACACAAAGCACGTGCTCAGAAAGTTTCACCTCATACGAGAGATCACAGAGAGAGGTGACATTGCATTGCACAGAGTGGACATCGAGGATAATGTCGCAGTTCCTTTGACCAAGGGGCTGGCCCAGCCCAAGCATGAGGGTCATACTAGATCTATAGGGATTAGGCCCATGCCTAGTTGGAACTAGTGCAAGTGGGAGATAGTTGGATATGCCCTAGTCCTGCAGGCATTGGTCCTTGTATTTGTATCATACATTTATTGGATTTATGTATTATACTTATTCATTTATTATATTTATCTTGTGTAATATATTAAATGAAGTATCCAATGGACATATCCATATCCATGATGACCAGTGTCATGCACCTGGAGTAAGACCATGGATAGGGTAAACGATATGACCATGAATAGATCCGTAGTTTGTTCCAGTCATGGGAATGAATGGAATAAGAGACTATCATTAACCTGGTTGTATGGCAGTGTCTTACCATCATTGGACATGGGATGTCAACCAAGTTAATGGGAACATGCATAAGGGGTATGGTACTAGATAGATCCACTCAACGAGAAATACACATGGTATTGTATCACAAGTGATTCTCGTGTAGTACTTGTATGGATCCTTTTACCTAACCATATGATGGTGTTGCATTTGAGGTCGCATACTTAGGGGTACGCCTAAAAGGCCTCTAATAGGGTGCCAAGTATGGGTGCTTTCGGGTATGTCACTTAGCATGACAAAGCTATGGATATGGAGAAGGGATTTGTCACTCAGTAGTCCACTGAGAAGATATCACCGGCCTCTTAATGAATGTGACTGATAAGAGTATGGCCATACCCAAACGAGTTGGAACTTGTTTGTGAGCTTCAGTGCATTCGGGATCAAGTTAATGTCCGGACACAAAAGAGGGTGATCAATCCATGCCTCTATGTTGGACACCGATATCAATGACACGGGATATACAAGTTTAAACTACAGTGTTATGATGACAGTTAGACTACCATCTCCATCCTGATTGGGGGCTGCAGTGGTTTGCTAGAGCCCAGCTACAGTCTGTGGGCCACAGGCTCACTGCCAACATAAAGATGGGCCTATGGGATCGTACACATTAAGCGACTGAACACCGACTTAAGGAATCACATGTATGCTTGGAGTATACACTCTGGAGAGAGAGAGGTATATACATTAATTATATTATAAAGATCAATTGGATTGATCATAATAATAAAATTAATATATATTTAATTGGCTCTTCATAATTAATTGGATTAATTATGAAATTATTTCCTAGGTGGAAATATTCGTATTTATAGGTTTACATATGATTTTATTTTGCGAAGATCTAATTTTAATTTGATGGATTAAATTAATTGGTCAAACTAATTTTAATTTAAATGTAAATAATATGTTACTTGGTGTAATATATTAAATACATGGGTAAATTAAAGTTGAGCTTGAAATTAATTTAAACTAGACTAATTAAAATAAGATTGGGTTCGGCCAACCTAGGTTTTATCAACCCTAGGAATTTCAGCCAAGAAGAAAAAGAGACAATGATAGCCGAAATTCTTCTAGCCTCCCACACCAAAGTTCGTGTTTTTCCGATGCTAGCACGGGTGGTGTTCGTTAGGCGTTCGTGTACGTGAACGAGGATGGTTTCTTGTTTGATTCCTATAGTCTACATCCATCTCTTGAAAGAGATATTCCTGGTAAGATATTCATATCTTTCTATTATATTTTTATTTTTCATTTTCCATCTCAATTGCTCCTGGGCACGGATTTGAGGAAATCATCGCGTTCTTCTGCTTTAATCGGGTGATTTTCGGTGACAAATCCCAACAAAAACTGCTGCTTCAGGTATTTATGTTGTTGAGATTAATTTGGCTATTTCTACATCTTAGGTCTTGGACATTGGATGTGGATCTCACATTTTTTCAAATAGGAGATTACTAGGATCTGGAGAAGTAGGTCTTCGAGTCGGAAATGGTGCTCGGTTCAGGCCATGGAGATCGGAGATTATTTCTTAGAGATGCCTAGTGGACTTGTTTTGGAACGAAGAAAATGTTATTTTGTACCTGCGATGCACAGGAATATTATTTCTATTTCTTTGTTGGATATTTCTGGCTTTGTATTTAATATCGGACATGTTAGAATTTCTATGCAATGTGGCAATATTATTTATGGAACAACATTTCTTGAAAATGGCTTTTATATCCTTGATCTAAAACGTGAAAGTTCAATTGATAACATAAATACTAAAAGGATTAAACAAAATGAAATTAATCCTACATACATCTGGCACTGTCGACTTGGCCACATAAACGAGAAGCGCATAACTAGGCTTCACTCTAGTGGAGTGCTAGGGTCATTTGACATCCAGTCTTATGACACATGCGAATCTTGTTTGAAAGGCAAGATGACAAAGGTGCCTTTTAGCATGACTGTTGAAAGGGCCTCAGAGCTATTGGATCTGATACATTTCGATGTATGCGGCCTAATGAGCACTACTGCTAGATCTGGTTTTCTGTACTTTGTCACCTTAACGAATGACTTCAGCAAATATGGTTACGTGTATCTGATGAAGCATAAGTCTGAGGCTCTTAAAAGGTTCAAGGATTTTAAGAATGAAGTAGAAAACCAACTTGGTAAGAAAATAAGAGCACTTCGGTTTGACCGAGGGGGTGAATATTTGAGCCATGAGTTTGAATCATTTTTGAGAGAGTGTGGGATTGTATCCCAACTCACTCCTCCTAGTACAACCCAGTGGAATGGAGTGTCAAAAAGGAGGAATAGGACCTTGCTAGACATGGTCCACTAGATGATGAGTCATGCTAGCCTCCCTGTCTCCTTTTGGGGATATGCTTTAGAGACAGTACATTCTTAATAATACACCAAGCAAGGCAGTTGAGGGAACACCATATGAACTATGGAAGGGCCAAAAGCCCAATGTTTCTTTCTTGAAGGTTTGGGGCTGTGATGCATATGTTAAGAAATTGACAAGTGGCAAACTCGACTCCAAATCTGTCAAGTGCCATTTTGTGGGTTACCCTAAGGAAACTAAGGGTTACTACTTCTACGATCCGGTGGAAAACAAAGTTTTCATAGCCAGAAATGCAGTCTTCTTGGAGACGGAATTCCTTTCCAAGAGAGACAGTGGGAGTAATGTTGAACTTTTAGAAGTTCATGACTCATAAACTCCTACAGCTACTGCTAAGGATGCTTTAGGAACTGATCTGACTACTCAAGAAATTAAGGAAATAGAACCAGTTACACAGGTAGAAGGTCTGGTAGGAAATTTCATCAGTCAAAGAGGTATGGATTTCTCGTGACTGATGATGGGGACCTTATGGTTGTTGACCAAGAGGAGCCTAAGATCTATCAAGAGGCTATTGAAAGCCCACACTTAGATCAATGGCACAAACCCGTGGAGGCTGAGATGCAATCTATGCACGATAACCAAGTATGGAACTTGGTGGATCCATCTCCGAGTGCTAAGGTGATAGGTTGCAAGTTGTGTTTCAAGTTAAAAGCCGACAACACCTTCAAGGGGTGATTGGTGGCCAAATCCATTAGGATACTACTAGCCATAGTCACATGGTACGATTATGAGATATGGTAGATGGATGTTAAGACTGCTTTCCTTAATGGAAAGCTACTCGAGGATGTGTACATGACACAACCTGAGGGTTTTATCGATCCAAAGTATCCAAACCGGGTATGTAAGCTTCAAAGATCCATTTATAGATTAAAGCAAGCATCGAGGTCATGGAATCAGAGATTCAATGAGACCATTACAGAATATGGTTTCACACAGAATTCTGATGAGCTATGTGTGTTGGATATGCCCTAGTCCCGAGGTAATGATCAAATGGGTGAGTCATGGTGGACTTTTGGTTAGTAAAGTTGGACTTTACCAACTTGGATATTTTTTGGTCATTATGAGTAAAGACAAATGGGAAAAATATCCCATCTCCTTTATCCACCTCTTGGCCGAATCTTCTAGTCTTTGGACAAGGAAGATGACTCATTCTTTAGCCAAAATGTGATGAGTGAAATTGGTGAGTCATGGTTGACTTTGGGGTAAGCAAAGTTGGACTTTGCTTCCTTGGATATTTTGCCTCTTCTTTGGTGAGAGATATAAGAGAAATATCATTCCACCATTTGACTCTAACCAAGTTCTCTTGGCTACCCTCTCTTGCTCTCTTCTTGAATTTTCCGAGTCGCTAGCACGGGTTTCAGTCCGAGAGTCGTTCGTGTACGCATCGGTGGAGGAAATCTATACTTGATTTCTATAGTCTTCTTCTATCTCTTAAGAGATATCTTGGTGAGACTTTTATACTCCTCCTTTGTGTTTTCTTTTTGATTTTCACTACTTAAGCTCCCGGGACCCGGATTCGAGGAAATCGACACGTGTTTCCGCACTTTTGTCGGTCGGTTTCCCGTGATGAATCCTAGCACTATGTGTATAAGATGGTTAGTGGGAGTGATTCCACCTTCCTAGTGCTGTATGTTGATGACACCTTTATCATTGGAGGTGACATACCAACACTGCAAGGGGTTAAGAAGTGGTTGAGTAAGTGCTTCACAATGAAGGACTTAGGCGAAACTGAAATGATCTTAGGGATCAGGATCTAGAGAGATAGATCCAATCGGCTTCTAGGCCTAAGTCAGGCCCCGTACATTGACAAGGTTCTGGAAAGATTCAGCATGGATAAGGCAAGGAAAGGATTCTTACCTATGCACCATGGCTTGAAGTTGAGTAAGCAAGATGGTCCTAAAATAAAGAAGGATTGGGAGAACATGTAAAAGATCCCTTATGCATTTGCTATTGGATCTATCATGTACTCCATGTTATGTATAAGGCTTGATGTCATGTTTGCACTCAGTATGACTAGCTGGTACCAGTTGGACCTTGGGAAGGAACACTAGAAGGCTATCAAGGCAATCCTAAAGTACCTTAACTGGACTAAGGATGCTTTCTTAGTGTATGGAGGTCAAGATGAGCTAGTAGTGTCAGGTTACACTGATGCAAGCTTTGAGACCGATGAGGATGAGAACCAATCATAGTCTGGTTATGTTTTTCTCCTCAATGGTAATGCCATTAGTTGGAGGTCTTTAAAGTAGGCCACCATTGCTGACTCTACAACAAAAGCTGAGTACATATTTGCATGGGAAGCTGCAAAGGAAACCGTTTGGATCAAGAAGTTTATAACTGAGTTGGGCGTAGTACCTACTATCTTAGACCCAATTGATGTTTTCTGTGACAACAACGGGGCCATCGCACAAGCTAAGGAGCCCTGGTCTCATAAGAGATCCAAACACATGCTTAGAAAGTTTCACCTCATTCGGGAGATCATGAACATAGGTGACATATCATTGTAGAGGGTTGAGACCAAGAATAATGTCACTGATTCATTGACCAAAGCCCACAGACACAGCAAGATGTTCATACCATATCTATAGGAATTAGGGCAATGCCCATTTGGAACTAGTGCAAGTACGAGATTGTTGGTGTGCCCTAGTTCTTAGGGCATTGGATTCTTGTATTTTGTATTATACATTAAGACTCATTGTATGAATACATTATTTGTGTCACATTAATAAAGGCAATTAATCTATTTCATTTATATCTTGTGCTATAATATGAATAGAGTATCCATTGATTGATAATCATAAAACCTATCCCAGGTCTGTTCTAATCATGGGAACGAATAGAAGCACAGACTTGTATATTTAATGACTGTATGGTAGTTCTGAACTAGCCATAGTACTTGTATAGTTAGTCATGAATAAAGGTACATGTCATTGACATGGGACTGGATCGATCCGCACAAGAAAGCGACATGGTTGTCGCGTCAATAGGTCTTTCTTGAGTAGGTCTCTTTTGTCGTCAGACCAGATTTCATTATAGTATCAATATGGAATCTGGTTCACTTTGACATATGCCTAACAGGTCTGTAAAAGGATGCTAAATATGGGTATGATTGGGTGGACAGGTGAACATATTGATATTGACAATGAAGTGATAGAATTGCCACTCGGGTAACACCGAGATGATATCACTGGCCACTTGATGAGTGGCACTGATAAGTGTATGGCCATGCCCAAATAAGTCGGTTGCTTGTTTGATTAATCAGTCAACTCAAGATCAAGAAATATAATAAACAGCAGAAGAGGATGACGAACACCATGCCTCTTGTTTATTAATATCGATATCATTTGGCAAAGGACACTATGAGATTACTACCGGGTGAGTGTGTTCTATAGATTGCTGCACCTCTGTCTTAATTGGGGGCTGTAACGGTGTGCTAGAACCCACTTATAGTCTGTGGGCCTTGGGCCTACTGCCAACATAAATACAGACCCACAGGATCGTGCACATAGATCAACTGAACCAGAGCTTATAAAAATTGTACATGTAATGTACATTGGAAGGAATGTGTTAATTAATAAGTTGACATTCAGTGTCAAGGTAATTAATTAACAATGGGTTAATTTAATTTAATTAATAAATTTATATAATGTAATTAATTAATTTATCAATTAATAGAATTACATAAAGTAAATAATTAACTAAATAATTTTCCTAAGTAGGAAAATTAAATACATGTATTGTATTTACTTAAGTGTGATTTAATTTTATTTAGGGGTAATTAAATTTAGCTAAATGGAATTAAATTAATAGTATATAATTTTTAATTAAATTTTATTTGTGTAATTCTAATCCTAGTGGGCTTGGGTTTAATTAACCTAATTAAAACCCAATTAGACAAGGTGTCTATATAAGGGCACACTTAAGGTAGAAAACCCTAACCCTATTTTATTTGCTAGAAATTTCAGCCCCAAAACAGCCACAATTTACAGTAATTAATTCTCCATTCCTTCCACTTCTTCGGCTAGCACCGGTTCCCCTTGAAAGTTGGTCGTGCACCGGACTTTGGAGATCGCAGTTTCAAGAAACGATTCTACAGCAGCCTCTAGGAGAGACAAATTCGGTGAGTTAAGCTCTCTTGATTCAAATTGGTTTTTATTCCAATCAATGGTAAGCGGACACGATAGGTGGATTCTAGGAAAATTTTAACGATGTAATTTTCGATACGCCACGTTATTTTTCTGATGACGAATCCCAACAACCATGTCTTCGTGTTGGACACTTATATCAATGACATGTGATATATAAGTTCAACTATTTGGTTAAGACTTCTGTTAGACTGTCTCCATCTTAATTGGGGGCTGTAATGGCTTGCTAGAGCCCACCTATAATCTGTGGGCTTGGGCCCACTGCCAACATAAAGACGGGTCCACAGGATCGTACTTATTAAACAACTGAGCTTGAACTAAACGGGTCATATGTCTACTTAGAGTATACTAACTAGAGAGGAATTATTAATTGATTAAATTATAGATCAATTGGATTGATCAAAATAATAAAATCAATTTATTGGGTTTCATAGAATTAATTTGAATAAAATAGTTCATGTATTTATTTCTTGGTGGAAATTATTTACATATATAGGTTTATATGAAATTCATTTAAATAAAGTCTAAATTGATTAATTGGGTTAATTTAATTAGACAAATTAATTTTAATTTAAATTCTATGTGATTTATTATATGGTTTAATAAATCCCACGCATAAAAAATTGATATTGAATTGAAATTAATTTTCACCCATAGTAATTAATTTAGACATAGGGTTTTACAGGTATAAAAACCCACTTAAGTGAAACAAAACCCTAACCCTAACCCTAACTTTAAGACATAGAATTCGGCTAAGGAGGGTGATTTTCAAGGTGAAAATTTTGGCCCCCTTTGATGTTTCTCTCTAGTTCATTGATCCTCCGCTAGCACGGGATCTTGCTCTAAAGGCATTCATATACGTGAGTGTGGAGGAAATCTGCTTTGATTTTTGCAACTGTCTCTAGAGGAGACATACAAGGTGAGATTTCATCTCTTACTTTGTTCATTATTTCATGTTTTTTATTTTTTTATTACATAAGCTCTTGGGATCGGGTTTGAGAAAATCTAAATCGGCTTCCACTGCCATCGGTTGATTTTTGATGAAAAACCCCCTACAGTGGCATCAGAGCAGGCTTATGATCTATAGAATTCTTAATAGGATGGAATCCCTAGTTTTAAAATTGGGTATTTTGTTTTGGGATCCTTGGTTTTGGGGTTTGTGATTTTTCCCCGATTTGATTTTTGCAAATAGAAATCTGTTTATGCTTATTGATTATGTATGATTTAATTTCTGTTTGTTGATCTGTGTTTCTTGGTGAATTGTTGGTTTTAATTTTCTATTTTAAATAAAAAAATCAATGGCTGTTTCCTGGCTTTAGGGCTATCGGTAGCAGAATCTGTCGTTGGCTGCTGCCATAGTGGTAGAAACAGCAGCAGTTGAGACCAGCAACGGTTGCTGGGGGGCGGCTGCTATGCGGTAGCTAGCTAGCAGCAGCAGCAGGCCGGGCCGTGTTTTGGATTTGGTGGGTTTTTCCTGGTCCGGGCCCAGTTTTAATTTTAATGGGTTTCAAAATTTTGTGTGTTTAAATTATGGAATTTAAATGCACATGGAATCTTGAATGACATTTAATTTTTCTTCATGATGTATTAATTTGGAAAATTAATATGGTGTAATGAAATTGGTTCGGTTTTTCTTGGCACGATTAACCAGACGGTGTAATTTCGATTCATGGTTTCCCAATTCCAGGTGGGAGTAGTGTTCTACCTGGGTGGAAAGCCCAAACCCTATTAAGGGTTAGAACCATGATGGGCCAATTTGGCGATTTCTAACTAATGGTTAAGGACATAATTAATTGGGATTAATTTCATGCATTTTAACATGTTTATAATTGATGTATGGAATAAATGCTTGTACGAATTAAATATGTTGATGAATGTTATTGGGCCTTTTTAAAGATGGGTTGTATTTTCTTTTTCGGTAAATACGGTATGCGTGTCGTTTCTTTTTATGTAATTTTATTTTATTTATTTATTATAAAATATTGTAAGAAGGAGCCCTTTGGAGAGGAGAGCCCAGAAGGAGAGATGGAGGCCCGCCTGATGTTCTTCTAATATAGGTCCCACCTGATGTTCTTCTAATATAGGTCCCACCCGATGTTCTTCTAATATAGGTTTACCAGAATTATATTCGGATGTAATTAAGGCTCATGGAAGTCCATCATTTATTTAATTATGCATCTATTTATTTACATGCTTTAATGTATGATCCAATTTCAATTTCACCCGCCTATGCATCTAAATCGTTATTAAAATTGAATCTAAACCAAATGGAAATTACTAAGCTGCGTAAAAGTGCTTCCCTTATTTAAAACCAGCACCAAGTAGGGATAGGCCACTTGTAGACCATGCCCTCGCAGGATACACTGGAGTATCATCATTTTGTATTGGGTTGGAGTATTGGTTACTCTAACCCTTGGATGGAGGTTTGGACTTAGCATGGGTAGTAGGATTCTCCTGGCCTAAACATAGATATGTAAATGCCAACAAGCCCATCAAACTGAGAGTCCATAGGTTTGGATTGGATGGTGCTCCTACATAAAAAATTAGGGTTTAGTTTTTCCAAGCCCTCATCTGCCTATATCTTAATGAAATATGGATCTCGGCCCATTAGTCCAACAACTTGACTTAATCAATAACTTGGATTCATTATTAATTAATTATGGGAAAAGCAAATAAGACCTTTATTAATACTCTTTAATTTTTATTTGTAGTAATCAAATGGCAAATAACAATTCTTTATCACTGCGTTCGCTCCTCCAGAAGGACTAACTTTCCGGGTTTAATTTCCTGGATTGGTCTAGGAACTTAAGGATAGTTCTTAGACACGAATCTAAGGAATACGTGCTGGAGAGAGCTGCACTGCCTTCACCTACAGGGCATAATCCACTGGCTGCACTGTTGGAGGAATACGAGATGCATGTCAGGGACAACCAGGATGTGACATGCCTGATGCTGGCTTGCATGGTCCCTGAGCTCCAAAAGTAGTTCATAGACCAGCAAGCCTTTGCTATGATCACAACTCTTAATGATATGTTTCAAGAGCAAGCCTGTCAAGAGAGATACTTGATCGCCAAGGCATTCAACTCTTGCCGGATGGGAGCTGGACATCTGTGAGCACTTATATGCTTAAGATGAAGGACTTTTTGGATTCTTTAGCCCGTCTCGACATGCTTTTCTCTCAAGAGTTGGTGATTGACATAATCTTGGTGTCTTTGTCTAAATATGATTAGTTCATCATGAACTATAATATGCAAGGGATGAACCACACTGTTAGCAAGCTGCATGGAATGCTCAAGCTTGCGGAAGAGTCGATCAAGAAGACTTCACCGGTACTGCTGGTCAACAAAGGGAACCCTCCTCTTGCAAAGGGTAAGGCAAAGGTGAAAGCCAAGGCAAAGAAGGCTAAGGCCAAGCCCTAGGCCGATCCTGAGGACATCTGTTTCTAGTGCAAACAGGCGGGGCACTAGAAGAGGATTTGTCCGTAGTTGGTGGGAGAGCAAAAGAACTAAGGTGCTTCTTCATCAGGTATATATGTCATAGACATAACCTCACTATTTCTACATCTTGGATGTTGGATACTGGATGTGGTTCTCACATTTGTTGTAATGTGAAGGGGCTTAGAAATAGGAGATCACTGGGTTCTGGAGAGGTGGACTTGCACATCGGGAATGGAGCAAGGGTAGCTACCATTAAGATCAACGAGTACCACTTAATGATGCCTAGTGGATTAGTTTTAATATTGGAACAATGTTATTTTGTACCTACAATGTGCTGGAATATTATTTCTGTTTCAGTTTTGGATATTTCTGGATTTCATTTTACTATTGGAAATGGTAGAATAAGTTTATCTAGAGATGGATTATTTTATAGAGATGCTCTATTAAATAATGGCCTATATATCCTGGATTTAAATGAAACTAATCATGTCTATAACATAAATACTAAAAGGGTTAAGCCTAATGAACTTAATCCTGCCTACCTTTGGCATTATCATTTAGGCCACATAAACGAGAAACGCATAACTAGGCTTAAAAAAGCTGGAATCCTAGGATCATTTGACATGGAGTCACTTGATATATGCGAATCATGTTTACGCAGTAAATGACCAAAGCACCTTTTAGCAAGAAAGCTAAAAGGGCTACTGGCTTATTGGACCTAACACATTCAGACATATATGGGCCTATGAGCACAGCTACTAGAGGTGGACATCTATACTTCGTCACTTTTACGGATGATTTCAACAGATATGGCTATGTCTATTTGATGAAACACAAATCCAAGACTTTTGATAGGTTCAAGGAATTTAAGAACGAAGTATAAAACCAAATAGGCAAGAATATAAAAGCCCTTTGCTCAGACCGAGGAGGTAAGTATATGAGCCTAGAGTTTGACTCATACTTGAGAGAGCATGGAATCATTCCATAGCTCACTCCTCTAGGAACACCACACTGGAATGGGGTGTCTGAAAGGAGGAATAGGACCTTGTTAGACATGGTCTGCTCAATGATGAGTCTTGCCTCTCTCTTAATAACATTATGGGGATACACTCTTAAGATAGTAGCTCTTATTTTGAATAATGCTTCGACAAAGGCTATGGAAAAGACCCCATATGAAATATGGATGGGCAAGGCACCCAATGTGTCTTTCCTGTGGATTTGGGGCTGTGATCCGCATGTCAAGAGATTGAATGGGGGCAAACTAGAATCCAAGACCAATAAATGCCTATTTGTGGGCTACCCTAGGGAAACCAAAGGGTATTACTTCTACAACCTCAATAAGAACAAAGTGTTCGTGGCACGAAAAGGGTTCTTTCTTAAAAAGGGTTTTATTTCCAAGAAAGATAGTGGGAGCAATGTTGAACTCAAGGAAGTTCAAAGCACACAAGCTCTTGAAAAGGAATCTTGAAGACTAAGGAGGATCTTCCAGAGGTGGAAGCACCAGCCCAGGTAGCACATAAACCTAGAAGGTATGGTAGGGATGATTGGGAACCTGAGAGATATGGTTTTCTTATAACTGACGATCATACTCTTCTTGTCTTTGATGAGGAAGAGCCCAAAACCTATTAGGAGGCCATTGGTAACCCGTATTCTGCTAATTGGCATAAAGTCGTGGAAGCGGAGATGCAATCTATGTACGATAATCAAGTTTAAAACCTAGTTGATCCACCTCTAGGTGCTAATCATAGGTTGTAAGTTGTGCTACAAGCTGAAGGCCAACAACACCTTCAAGGGGTGGTTGGTTGCAAAAAGTTTCAGACAAGTCCTTGGAATAGACTATGATGAAACCTTCTCACCAGTTGCTATGCTTACATCCATAAGTATCCTGTGGGCCATAACCGCTTGGTACGACTATGAGGTTTGGAAGCTGGATGTCAAAACCACTTTCCTAAATGGGAAGCTACTCGAGGATGTGTACATGGCACAACTTGAGGGTTTTGTCGATCCAAAGCATCCTGGAAGGATTTGCAAGCTTTAGAGATCCATTTATGGATTGAAGCAAGCATCTCAGAGATGGAATCTTAAATTCAATGAAGCCATAAAGGAATACAGCTTCATACAGAATCAAGATGAGCCCTGTGTGTATAAGAGGATTAGTGGGAGCATTGTCACTTTTTTGGTTAACGGTCCCAAAATGGCCAGCTATAGTACTAAATGGGGGTGAATAGTAGTACTGTAGGGCAAATAAAAATTTTTGCAAACTTTCTTTAAAAATTCTCTTTGAAGAAACACAAGTTTCTTTCTAGAAACACAAGTTTTACAAAAATGTGGAATTAATTGAAATAATAAAACTTGTCAAAATAAAATTGCTTTTATAAAAATGACTTTAAATAATAAAGCAATTAATTGAAATTGTAAGAATTTAAATAGCATAAAATATAAAGAGAGTAGGGATAGAGAAATGCAAACTCCGAATTTTATCCTAGTTCGAGCCAATCGGTCTATGTCCAGTCCCCAAGCCAACTGCTTGAGATTTCCATTAACATTTCCTTTACGGGCAGGAAACAAGCCTATGTTACTTTTTGCAAGTTTAAGTAACAAACTCAATACTTTTGCAGGCTAAGTATCAAACCTCTACCATTATTTTCTTGAGCTTAAGTAACAAAACTCTACCTATGCTTTTTCGAAGCTCAAGCACCAAACTTTTACAGGCATTGTTGATCACACCACCAACAAATCAAACCCCCTTAACATATTCTTGTGTGAAAATACAATTCTCGAATGTATAAATATTTGAATGAAACAAATGTTGCTCTTTTCTCTTTTCTCTCTTTGGGAATTTTGGAAGACTAGAAATGTATGCTTAAGAATGTATGAATTGCTTATTGGTCTTCCTTCTTTTCATGTCTTCATCTTCATTCCTTTTATAGGATAAGTCTTCCTATGGCCGTTTGATTCACTTCATAAGGAGAAGTGGACATTGATCTCAACTCACAAGTATGTTTTATCTGTTTGATTCACCTCACAAAGAGAAGTATAAGTTGTTCTTCAAGTAATAAGGCCGTTTGAATTATATTACAAAGAGAAGCATATGTTGTTTTCAAGTAATAAAGCCGTTTGACTTAACTCATAATGAGAAGTATATGTTGATCTTAAGAATAACATTTTGTTGGATATGCCCAAGTCCCGGGGCATTGGACCTTGTATTTGATTATACATTTATTGGATTTATGTATTATACTCATTTTGTGTTATTATTAAAGACATTAATTCATTTATTATATACATCTTGTGCAATATCTTAAATGAAGTATCCAATGGACATATCCATATCCATGATGAAAAGTGTCATGCACTTGGCAGTAAGACCATGGATAGGGTAAACGATATGACCAAAAAGAGATCCGTAGTCTGTTCCAGTCATGAGAATGAATGGAACTAAAGACTATCATTAACCTGGTTGTATGGCAGTGTCTTACCGGTCATTGGACATGGGATGTCAACCAAGTTAATGGGTACGTGCAAAAGGGGCATGGTATTGGATAGATCCACTAAACGAGAAATCCACATGGTATAGTATCACAAATGATTCTCATGTAGTACTTGCATGGATCCTTTGACCTGACCATATGATGGTGTTGCATGCGAGGTCGCATACTTAGGGGTATGCATAAAGGGCCTGTAATAGGGTGCCAAGTATGGGTACTTTTGGGTATGTCACTTAGCATGGCAATGCTATGGATATACAGAAGGGATTTGTCACTTAGTAGTCCACTGAGAAGATATCACCGGCCTCTTGATGAATGTGACTGATAAGAGTGTGGCCACACCCAAACAATCCTCGGGTCCAGTATGCCAATCAGTGACCCTCGTTCAGAGGTACCACTCCAAACTAACAGGGCTCTCCATGATGAATCATCGGGGGACCAGCCTTCGAGCATCTTTAAGCTCTATGGACCACATGGCATTTCCCCATGGCTCCTGTATCACCTGAAAAACAGACATACGGAAAAAAAAAGAAAGAAATGATGATGATAATGTCTAAATTGGAAGAATACCTGCTTAAAGGTCATATTCGCCAAAATCTGGTGACAAATCCAGGGGTCGGTATCTACCTCGCTCCAGCCAAAACCAAGCCATCACTGTAGTTGAGGAAAGTCAGGAATCACAGCACTAGCTCGTATGGCTCCTTTAGGTAGAGGAGTAAAGGCATACCCATATGCCCAAATCTGTAAAATTAATCAAAACGGTTTTAAAAAAAAAGGTAACTCACATGAAGGACTATCCAAGCACCCTTTCAGCTCCTTGTGCCTCCCGCGGGCCCAGACGTCAAGGCCATAGTATAGCTGAGCTAGCCCGGCTCACCCCCAGCTCAGACTCCCAACATCCTCTAACTGAATCAACGACGGGAGCACAACAAAGTTTAGGTCACTCTGACCTGTGGGGAATAGTAGAGTGCTCAAGGCGAATAGCATGAATGCCTATGCGTAGCGCCTCACATCCCTATAGGGAAAGAAGCACTCTCAGGCAAACTATCCTGACGACTCAACCAATAATTCCGCAGGGTGCTCCCTGGACCCACCTGCCCGCAGGAGTCAAGCTAATTAGCATGGCAATCACGTTTGGCCTGAAGCCTCCTCGCTCCAACGACTGATTGAATTGTATAATGTGCCCACCGAAAGATAGACTGGTAATATCCGCAACATCCTCGAGCGTAACGGTAAATTCCCTGATCGGGAAATGGAAAGTATGTGTGGAGTCCATCCACCGCTCCAAGAGCGCCATCAATAAACCCCTACTCATTCGAGGCGCAGTCTCACACATCGAACAAACAAACCAGTCCAGACCGGTTGAATCAACCAACCCTCGCACATCGTCAGGGAGTCACCGGTACCAGGATAATGCGTCAGTCACAGAACCAGCTCCCCGATTGTTCAGCCTCGACTGCAAAATAATAAATAGCGAGTTTTATGAGTTATTTATTTATTATTTTGCATGAATAAAGCATTTAAAATAAAACTAAAGGCTTAGAATTCAGGTTTTGGTCGAACTAGAGCCGTCCAGCTATGGTGAAAGCCACCCGACCCTAACCATAGCCGGCCAACTCTGTTCATGAACCAGACCCGTCGGATGACTCTAGCATTGAGCCGGCCGACTCTGTTTGGAAAATCGGTGGTTTGGTTCCTAAAACCTAGGTTTTGTGATTTTTCACCCAAAAATCGATTTTAATCGATTCTAAACCATCAATTAAGTTTCCTAGGGGAAAAATCTACTCAAAACATGCATCAATTTCATGTAATTTCAGCTAATTTCGTAAATTTTGCAGGAATTCAAAAATAGAGTAAAGAAAAGAAAACTAACCAAATTTTGCATAATGTGCGTAGATGGCTTCAAAGCCATAGGCACAGGATCGTTTCTTCTAACTCCACAATATGGAACTGACTCCCGCAATCCGTATACATCCACTGTAGATTACATGGGCAAAAAAAATTCCCCCTCAGGTAAAGAATACCACACATGAGGAGATGGTTGTGTAGGAGTATTTGGGAGAACCGCTCTTCGCATTTTCTGACACCGTATTTTTTTCAGTTTTTCACAATTTCCACTTATTCCAATTTAATCCCAGAAGGTATTTGGGGGTCAAAAAGCCCCGATCCGTATTTTTTCTTGATCGAAGGGGCAAAAATTTTTGTTTCCAAAATTATTGATCAAGGAATAAATATGTGCTTTCAACTCTATTTTAATGGTCTACTCCACCACACAGAGAAAACGGTTTTATTCGGTCACTCCACCACACGGAGAAGAGTTAAAAATCATCACGGGCACACTCCACCACAGCCAGTCGATACCAGGGGCAAACTCCACCACACGGAGAAGAGTTAAAAATCATCACGGGTACACTCCACCATAGCGAGTTGATATCAGGGGCACATTCCACCATAGCGAGTCGATACCAGGGGCACACTGCACCACAGCGAGTCGATATCATAGGCACACTCCACCACAACGAGTCGATACCAGTGGCACACTACACCACAGCGAGTCGACGACATGGTACCTCAATCAGGAGCATCAGGTACGCGTTCTTGTCCTTTCTCACTGCGCTCTCAGTCACGAGACCAAACTCATTCTAGGCTTTATAGCCCACGATGAACCGACTTTGGTCCTGTGAGGGGTAGCCTATGAGCACGAGTTTTCCCGACCTCGGTGATGAGCATTCATATGTTACCTATGGAGCAGACGGATGTGAATTAGATTCGAAAGCAACCGGATTGCCACATGGAGTGTCTCAAATGTCCTGAAAACCAAGCTGTCAGCTATTCGAAACCCCCCAAAAAGGTCTCCCGTGTGGTCTCTAGGGTTTAGGGTGCATCTCTAATGTTTAGTCTTTCGCTCTGGCCTTTGCTAGAACCGGGTAGCTCTGGTTTCTTAAACCAGAGCCAGCCGACTCTAGTGCACACTAGAGCCGGTTGGCTCTAGTTGGCAAGACAAGTTGCCTTGCAAAACAAGGCAACTTGTCTCGTAGAAGAAAAAGGTATGGGCTGAATCAGATTTTCAGGCAGCCATTTTTTTTTTGGGTAATCTAAAAACCATAGAAAAAAAAGAGAAGGCATAGAGAAAAGGGGGACTGAAAATAGAGAGAGCGGGAATTTGAGTAAGTTACTAATATTAAAACCTGAACCAAGATTTGAACATTAAAGCAGAAGTTCCATAACCATTGCTTATTGTTTGGAAATCATTCTTGGTTCGTTTCAGTTTGTTATGGATCGATGTGGTTTTGTCCAGTTGAGACTCCAGCAACAATCTCAAGCTTTCAATCCGTTCATGCATATCTAGTACACTGGAAAGACCAAGGTAAACTCTGAGAAGCCTTAAACCTGTTTACATTGTGTTTTCTGCATGTTTTTCTCTTTTGAAATATTTTCCGGAAAACAGACTTAACTCGCCATAGCCGCACGGCTGTGTTCTTCATGAACAGAGCCGACTGGCTGTGTCTCTGAAGAACAGAGCTGGCCGGCTCTAACCCTAGACCTGTCCGGCTCTGTTCCTGAGGGACAGATACCTGATCTGTCCCGAACGGCCAGAAAAGGGTCTGTTTTCCTTTTCGTACTTTTCTATTTTGTTATTTTCTAGCCTAAGAATGTTTGTACGTCGTTTTAGTTCTGGTTTTCAGATTGATGGGCATATGAACGTTGGTTTGTTTGATTTTTTTCGGGTTTTATATTTCGGTTTCGGGGTTGTTTGGCCATTTATGGATCCATAGTTCAGCATTAGCGGACCCCCGAACATCATAAAATCTCAAAAATACATTGAAAACGAAGAAAAACATGAATTTTTTGAAAAAACGAGAAAACCAGTTTCGGGTTCGGGCCTTACAGCCGCCCAGCAAGGATCAAAGCCGGCCGGCTCTAACCAGAGTTGCCCTACTTTATTTCCTACTGTGTGGCTGTAATTCCCAGGAAAAGATAAAATCGTGGAACGCCCAAAATGAGTGTTGTTGCGTAATGCTGTTTTCGGATTCAAACCGTTTTTGGTGTGTTTATTGCATTTTGAACCCTGGATGGTTTGTGCATTTAGGAACCCACACGAACGGAACCCCGAGTTTCGGGATAACCGACCCACAAAAATGGTAATTTGCATGAAACCGAGCCAAATGGTTTTCCAAAATTGATTTTCCAGCACAAAAATCCACAGGGCGTTTCAAAACCGATTTCCAGGTCTAACCGGTCTGACCCATCGGGTCGAACTGGTTACCCCCTAAATGCATGCTCCCAATCCTAAAATCCCTATTCTATCCTAATTTGAGCCCTATTTGTGTTTATAATATAAACTGTGCTAACTAATCTTTTTTACAACAATTGTTTTTATTTTTACTGTATCTAATAGTTTAATTTGTGTATCTTAGGCGGTTGTATTTTTAGATCCTCGTGTATCCTAGGCGCTTGTAAAGTGAGGATGAGAGTTTTTACATTTTATTCAATTTGGTTGTATAATCAGCCTCTATTATTCTTTCGTATATTTGTGTGGATGGTTTGATTTCCTGCAATTTAGTTTATGCATTTTTGCCTTAGCATTGGATAAAATAAACAAATTGGGTTAGAGAAAGATAATAAATCGAATAAATATGGTTTTATAAATAATAAACGAATACAAACTGGAGGTTAAGTAGGTAAGTTGCCTGAACCCTGAATCTCTGGATTAGGTACAGCAGTCTGCACTCGGTAGGGAGCTATACCGGAATTTCCCGGATGAGCTGATCTGGGTGGCGACTCTGTCACTGATCTCGAAATTTAGGTTTCGAGGTCTTTCAGTAATAAATCGTGAAAATGTTTTCTACAAAAGGAATTTCCAAATTAAATCAATAGTTTTCCCAACTCAAGATAAACAAAATCCCGTTTTTCACAAATCTCGCTAAATCAAATCTCATTCCCCGGCCCGCTTCGCCGCGCTTATTTTATTTCATCTTCGTTGAGAAGGTCGTCCGCTTACACACGGCCTCTTGATGAATGTGACTAATAAGAGTGTGGCTGTACCCAAGCATGTTGGAACTTGTTTGTGAGCATTAGTACATTCGGGATCAAGTAAATATCCAGACACAAAAGAGGGTGATCAATCCATGCCTCTGTGTTGGACACCGATATCGATGACATGGGATGTACGAGTTTAAACTACAGGGTTATGATTTCAGTTGGACTGCCATCTCCGTCTTAATTAGGAGCTGCAGTGGCTTGCTAGAGCCCGCCTCCCACTGCGAACATAGAGATGGGTCCACAGGATCGTACACATTGAATGTCTGAACACGGACTTAAGGGATCACCCGTATACTTGGAGTATACACACCAGAGAGAGAGGATTATATTAATTATATTATGAGGATCAATTGGATTGATCATAATAATAAAATTAATATTTTCATTGGCCTTTTCATAATTAATTAAGTTAATCTATGAGATTATTTCCTAGTTGGAAATATGTCACATGTATAGGTTTACATATATCTTAATTTTACGAATGTCAAAATTAACTCCATAGTGAAATTAATTGATCAAATTAGTTTTAATTTAAATGTATGGAACATATGATACGGTATAATATGTTGGAACACATGTTAAATTAAAAATTAAGTTTGATAATTAATTAGGCCAAAAGAATTAATATTGAACTGGGCTGGAAAAGGAGAAAAGCCCGTGTAGAATTAAGAGGGATTGGGCCGAAATTTTTTTTGAAAAATTTCAGCCATCTAGGTCATTTTAGACCTAGGGAATTCGGCAAAAAGTCGTGTAACATAGCAGGCAAAATTTTGTGCCTTCCTTCTCTCACGCACACTTGATCTCATCGCTAGCATGTTTGATAGCCATTCGTGTATGTGAACACGGAGAGAATAAAGTTTGATTTCTGCAGCCATCTCTAGAAGAGATATCTCGGGTAAGAAATCTTTTCTTTGTTATTTAATTTTTAATTTTTACAATTTCCATATCAATTGCTCTTGGGCATGGATTTGAGGAAATCATCGCATTCTTCTGCATTTAATTAGGTGATTTCCGGTGAAAAATCCCATCAGCAAGATGGTCGCATGTGAGCCTCACATGGATAGAGTTTCGGGGCTTTTGGGGCACCTAGTGAATGTCATCGAATGGTCATGTGCATACCAATGCACGGATAGAGTTTTAACCCTTTTTAGGTCAATGAGGTGATATGAAATGGTCACATGGGGGCTGTCCCATGGACAAAGTTTGAATGTTTTTGGGGCATCCGAGGTGGAATGATGTCATACATAAGTCATGTGTGAATCGAGACACGGATAGAGATTCGGCTTTTGTAGAAGACCTTGTATGATTTAGTAATGTCATGAAATGTCCCTATATGTATAGTAATCCTGTACTCGTGGAGTACCTCAAATGATTCAATAATGTCATAGAACAATACGATGTGGATCGCGACAAACAAACAAGACCCCGACATCACTATGACACCAACGATGAATGGGCATGATGTCATGTAATATTACCATGTGACCCGCCACAGAATATAGACCTAATACCATAATGGTCCTCTAATGAATGATATGGTGTAATGGAATCGTCAAGTGCAATCAGATCCACAGGCAAAATACAGGTAGTTTTGGGACGCCCGATATGGAATGAAATGATCGGGATGGGCATTCTCAGAACATCTTATACTAAGTGTAATGAAATGGTATGAATTTCCATGTCATACAAAATGCAAATGGCTGCATGAAAATAGGGTTAGAGTGTATGACATATAGGGATGATGTCGTGTATGCTTCGTGGAAGTGTCAACACACAAGATGTAAATGTATATGGCACACAAATAAAACATCATGGTTGTATGAAGATATGGTTAGCATCAATGTCATATATATGTTTATGTCTTGAAAATGGCTGCACGAAAATGTAGTTAGAATGGCACACTAATGATTATGCATGACTTAGATGTTTCGTGTAAAAGTGAAAAAGTCAAACAAAACCATCACAGAACAAACGTTAGCACACGCAACAATATGCTAACCCTTCCAACCTTATTCCTCCTTTTGATTAGCATGCATTCTTCCTAGGTATTAGGTCTCCTTGATACCAACTGGCGATACCAAAGGCGTATCCTCAATGTCCAATTTCATATTTATGTTTTGGTAATCCTAAGGGAAATTACTAGGTCATTGCATATGGGCCAAAGTTACACCAAGGGTTGTATAGGTCCCCATAGCGAATATACACTCCTCATCATATAACATGTGAGGTTCATGTGGTGCTATGAGTGGTTTACCTCATTCGGTACCTCTAATCCTAGCAGAAAAGGTAGGACACCTTCCAAAATAAACTGGGCCAATTAGTGAGTTCGAGGGGTTGAGACAAAGAAAATGTCATGATATGTGGTTATGAGTAAAGTATGGTACTATGAACAAACGAGGTTATATTTCATAGTAAAATATCGTACTATGAATGAGTACAAGCGAGGTTATATTTTAGTAGTTGCCTAAGTTCCTTAAGTTTTTATAAAAAAACATTTTAAGAAACATTGCATACCCAGGAGAGTAGCCACTGTGAGCAGACAACGTTTCAACAGACGCGGCGAAGCAAACCGGGCTGGTTTTCATGAGTGTAGAATTTGTTTTGATGAAAAACGGGTTTCATAATATTGCTTAAGAAAACCAGTTGATGTGATGAAAAATCCCTTGCATAGAAAATATCATTTAGAATGTCAGTTTTGGGAAAACTGGTTTTACAATTTAGAAAATCCCATTTTATTAACTTAAAGACCTCGAAATTCGAGATCAGTGATGGAGTCGCCACTCGGATCAGCTCATCTGGGAAATTCCGGTAGCTCCCTACCAAGTGTAGACTACCATACCTGATCCAAAGATTCATGGTACGAACAACTTACCTATTCAACCTCAAGCTTGTTTTCATTTAATAGTTCATAGTACCATATTATACTCACTTATTCTCTACCCATTTTATCTTTCATTATCAACAAATGCTCATTTAGATGACATAAATAAATAGCATAAAATAAAGTGTAGAAAGGTAAACCACACATCTAAAACAAAAGAATAGAGGCTGCTTATTACAACCAAATCGAATAAAAGATAAAAACTCTTATCCTCACCTTACAACAACCTAGATACATGAAAATTAATAAAAAGTACAATCACCTAGAATACACAATATGTTCAATTAAATACATCAAAAATGAAAAATAAAAGCTGCAAAACAGATGGTTAGCATGATCATATCAAAACACCATAGGACTCACAGCAAGACAGAATGGGGAATTTTAGGAAACGGGAGCATACATTTAGGGGGTAACCAAGGAGTCCTAGCGACTTACTTGATTAGAACTGGAAAACCGTTTTAGAAATGCCCGTAGGTTTCTGTGCTAAAAAACAATTTGGGAAAACAGTTTGGCTCAATTACATGCAAATTACTTCCTTTTAGTGAGTCTGTTATCCTGGAACTCGAGGTTCCGTTCGTGGTTGTTTCTTACCTCAATCATCTATCTAAGGTCTAAAGCAGTAAACACATCAAAAATAGTTTGAATCCAAAGATAGCATCATACGACCACGTTCATGGGTATTGTCCTGAGATTCTGCCTTAACAACTATAGCCCTGCGGCTCTAGTTAGAGCTGCATGGCTATAGCCACTACAGCCATGTGACTGTGGTGTACAAAACCTAAATTGGTTTTCTTTATTTTCATAAATCTCTGAAGCTGAACCAAGGATCCAATTTGGATCGAACAACCCCAGATTTCAAAAATCAAAGTCAACGAAACCTAAATCTTGCATCAACATTACTGGAAATCCGAAAACCACAATTTTGAATATAACGGATGTGATTTGAGTGAAATCATTCATAATAGAACAATTAAAATGGGAAAGTGACTGTATTCGGTTGTTTTAGGGCATTTAGGGTTTTATGTCCTGAAGAACACAGCCGTGCGGCTATAGATGTACAGCCACGTGGCTCTGTTCTAAGGAACTATAACTGCTCAGTTATAGTTAGAGACACACAGCTATAGTCTTGCAGAGAGTTTTTGAGTTTTCATTTAAACACAAAATTACACACCACAGAGAAATCAATTACAAATTTAAGGCCTCTTAGAGTTTACCTTTTTTGTGTTCTAGTGTATTTGATGACCGGAAGTGGATTTGAACATCGGAATGCACCTAGAATCCCACGAACGTCCCGAAATTTCAAACATGAGCCTTGAAATGATGCAAGTAAACCTAAAATCAATCCGAATGAATGAGAAAAGCCTAGAAACTTTCATTCTCAGTGTTCTCCAAGTGTTTTTATCCGTTTTCTCTCTTTTTCTTCACTTTCCCTTAATTTTTCTTAGTTTTTCCCACTTTCTCTCTCTAAACTCTCCCTTTTTCCCTTAGAATTCCCCTAAAACTTATTTCTGCCTCTTATTTTATGTTTTTGCCATTAAGCCTCAGCCATATCCCACCCCATCTCCTTTAATTAAGTAACAAAAAATGCTGGTCAAATATAAGGTTGGTTTATTTACGAAGTACCCCGGTCAACAGTAAGCGCCGTGCGACTATAATGTTATAGCCGCACCACTCTGATGTTAAATCCGTGCGGCTGTAGTTGTGAAACTATAGCTGTACATCTCTAATTAGAGCTATCATGGCTTTTCCTAAATCCTACACTCACATCTAAGCTTTCTAATCACTCGAAGGACCTTTCTCGAGGTTTCAGATCGAGGTTTCAGAGCGTTTGAGAACATTATGGGCATCATTCAACTCATTCTCAAATCTGACTCATGTTTGTCTATCTAATAGGTTACATAGGATTCTCATCACAGAAGTTAAGAAAACCTGTGCTCACACAAAGTATGTCTGCGCGGAATAAGGGTAAAGTATGGCTTCGTAGAAGGGGGAAGAGTGTGTCTCTGTGGAATAAGGGAAAAGTATGTCTAGGGCAAAGTATGTCTTTGCAAAATGAGGGCAAAGTATGTCTTTACAAAATAAGGGCAAAGTATGTCTTTGTAGAATAAGGGCAAAGTATGTCTTTGCAGAATGTGTATTCGTACACAAGCGTGCACGGACGGCATTTTGGCATATTGGTGTGCCTAAGGTTTAGGAATAAGATATTGCTTTCACAAGGGGACTTGTACATGAGTGTGTACAAATGGATTTTCGGCGTATTGGTACGCCTAAGGTTTAGGACCAAGACATCGCTTGCAAAAGGTAACTTGTACATGAGTGTGTACAGACAGAGTTTCAACATATTGATATGCCTAAGGCTTAATGGTAAGATGCTATTGCAATGTTGTACTCGTACAAGAGTGTGTATAGATGTAGTTTTGGTGTATTGGTATGCCTAAGATATAAGAGCAAGGCACTATTTACAAAAGGGAATTCATACACGAGTGTGTACGGATGGAGTTTTAACAAGTTTGAACGCCTAAGGTTTAGCAACAAGACACTGCTTGTGATGGTGTACTCATACATAAGCGTGTATGAATAGATTTTTGGCATGTTTAAACGCCTAAGGTTTATTGGCATCATATGATAAACATTACGGATGGATATATATGCATGACATTTAAATTAGACATTGGTATGATGATATGCCTAAAGCTTAATGAAACGAATGTTACCTGATGTATATGGTTGCATAGAAGAAGGTTAAAGTGAGCACACGTAAGTGATGATTATACGCATGTTATGATAAGAGATGTGCATCACACAATGTATATTATGGTTGCATATAAAGGTTAATCGTGTATGCACATCACACAAATGATTATGGGTACATTGTGGTGAAGGATGTGTGTCACACAATATGGCTGCATAAAGGAGTTAGTCATGTATGCAAAACATGCATTTACATGTCCTATATGAATGGAATGAAACAAATATAAATCCTACACATTGAGCGAACATTTTAGAGCAAGTAAGAAAATGCTCACCCTTCCGACCTTATTTCTCCTTGATTAGTCAATTTAAAAACTGTCCTAGGAGTTAGATCTTTTTGTTATCATTGGGGGATAACAAAGGCATCTCTAAAAAAAAGCAATTTTGAAGTTTTGGATACCCTATTGGAAATTACTACGGTTTTCTATATGAGTCATGGTCATGCCAAGGGTTAACATTAAGGTTCCTGTAGCAATATATACTCTTTACTTCTCCCCACTCAAGGGTCCAACGAAGGGGTTCGTAATAGGCTATGAGTGATTTACCATATACATGTCCTGAGGAGCTTTCGGTCCGTTGGCTACACTTCAACAGTACATCAAGGTGAATAAGTGAACTTTTGAGAATGTGTGTGTATAAGTGCCTTGTGATATGATGCAAATAAAAGAGTGCAAATTGGTAAGGTTCAGTTATTTGTTTGTCTATTGATTTTATAAAAATCATCCACAACGGAGTTGCCATTATGAGCGGATGATCCTCTTTTTGGAAAATAAATAGTAGGCTGTGAGACTAGACCGGAGGGGGGAGGGTTTGGATATTTAGAATAGAAAATGTGGTTTTCAAGTTTTGGAAAATATTAAGACAAAACAAAGGAATATACGAAACCAGTTTCTCGTGCCTTAAAGGTTGACAGGAGTCGCCACCTGGTTCAGTTCTTACCGGGAAATTATGGTATAGCCAAGGCCGACAGGGATTCCTACACTTTTAAGAAAAAGATGCTCGTCCGGAAAAATCACTTATTTCTGCTTGATTATGAAATAACATTTAACTATACCCAATTTGCACTTTTATCATTTTATTCCATATTCAATATTCAACCCTATATATTTACTATATGCTAATACGGAAAGCCATAAATATATTCGAAAAGCGATAAATAAATTTGGAAAATAAAAGTAAAATTATTACATCCAAATCGAATAAACTACCTTAGGGGATACATTTGATTAATAAAAAGGGACAGGGGTACAACCGCCTAATTTACACGAAATATTTTAAAAATAGAAAGCTAGCATTCATCTAACCTAACATACATCTACCTGTAAAATAGAGGTTAGTGATGCAGATAAATATAAGCACATTGGACTCAGATCTAACAGAATGGGATATCCAGATAGCTCGGAGGCATGCATTTAGGAGATAATTAGGAAGATCCAGCAGATTTACCCTATTAGACTAGGAAAACAATTTTATAAACGCCCTGTGTTTTTAGATCTAGAGAAAACAGTTTTCAAAAACAATTTAGCCAATTTTATATTTTTTCATTCAGCATGGCAATGTGAGTCGGCTATCCATAGACTTATTGGAAACCTCTTTCATACGGGACCTAAAAAATTCTTCAAAATTAAATCTGGGCCGATAAAGCCCATAAACACCCAAAATCAACTTTATAAAAATGCATGCATAATGAATTATAACATAAATAGATGTTATGCTATGAAATGAATTTCTAGAACTGCAGAGGTTTGAAAACGGGTTAGATCTCGATCTCTAGATCCAGATTTAATGATAAAAACAATTTTATTTTTATGATTTTAACACATAGAAATTCATTTTAGGGTTTCCTCCTTTTGAATTTCACGATCCTTTGGGGTTCTATCGATTGATTATACTGAGAAATCAAAGATTTTTACCCTGAATTTGTAAAGTTAAAATTCATAGAAAATACAGGAGGATTCCAGTTGTAAGCACCGAAATTTTTCATACTTAAAAAAAAAAATTGCGTTATACGAATGTAACAAAAAATTACAGTCGTACAACTGTAAAATTGTAGCAGGTAGCAGAAGCCCATACCTTAAGAATAAAAAAATTTGAGGTGATTTGAAGGGCAATTAATGCCCTGTTTTATAACAGCAAGTAAGGAAAAATAAAGGAAAGAAAAAGAAGAAAGAAAGGGACTTTTCTTTTGGACAGACTGAGAGGGGGAAAGTGAGAAGAAGAGAAGAAACCCAAACACAAACCACCATTGTTCTTTTGCTCTTTTTCTTTCAATTCTAGTGTGATAAAGGTTAAAAGTTGTTAGAAATCATAAGTAATAACTTGACTCACTAAACTAAATCAATCTTAAAACCATAACTTAAACAAATCCGTGACTTTTTAGAGACTTTGGACTCATTTCGAAAGCTTAACACACAAAGGGAGGAGAAGCAATTTGAAGGCGATTCGATACATTTCCCAAGCCAAATCAACGTTGGATCTGCGCTACAAGGGTAACTCTACCTAAAACCTTTGTTTTGCTTTGATTTCTAGGTGTTTTGATTCATTTTCATTCATAAAAATCCACATTTTCGGGGTATTAAGAATAGTCATATGACTTCTCTTTTAGCTATGAATAGTTGCACGTCGTGTAACCATAGCTACAGTCGTGCAACTGTTTTTTAAAATTCCCTCTTCTTTTCCTTTCACAGAATAAATTTTGGCGATTTTTTGGAATTGGGAGAATTACAGTCGCATGATTGTAGTTACAGTCGTACGACTATAATTACAATCACACGGCTGTAATCACAGCTGGGCAACTGTAATTTTCGTCTAGAAGTAGAATATCCAGAAAAATCCATAAAAATTTCCAAAAATCATAAAAATTTGGAAAATCAGAAAAACATCAAAATGAATTTTGTTGTGTGCATTCACGACCTTAGATTTAATTTCTGAAATTATTACATTTAAAACAATGCAACGACAAAGATCCAAATCTCCTGAAAACCGACCCACCTCACATGCTAAATTAAATTAAATCGGACAAAGAAAATGTTTTCAAGATAAATCTTCTTATGAAACAAAAATACAGGGACGTTTCAAAACCGTTTTCCAGGTTTAGATGGGCGAATTAGCCAAGTTCACCCGACTAACCCCCTAAATGCATGCCCCCAATCTCTAATTTCCCAATTCTGTCCTGCTTGAGTCCTATTTGTGGCATGCTATAAATCGTGCTAACCATCTGTTTTGCAGCTTTAATTTCTTTTTAATTTCATTTTTAATATAATTAATAGTTTAAATCATGTATTTTAGGTAATTGCATTTTTTTAGATCATCGTGTATCTTAGGCGTTTGTAATGTGAGGATGGGAGTTTTTATTTTTGTTCGATCGGGTATTTACTGCTTTATTTTGATTTGTGTGTATGCTGTGTGTTTTAATTTAATAAAAATCAACCATAGAAATTTAAAATACCATCAATGAACATTGGCTAATTTTATTTTGATTAGACATGAAATAAGGGACTTGTCCAAACCTAGATCTCTGGAAAGTGTAGCAACCTCCGTCTGGTTCAGCCACACTGTAATTTCCCGATTGAACTGAGCAGGTGGTGACTCTTACACCTTCTATCGAGATATAGGTCTCGATTCTTTTACGAAATAATTTAATTTTCCAAAACCGAGTTTCCATCACAAAAACCTCCGCGAAGGAGGGTTGCTCGATATCGAGGCCTCCTTCCGAGATGTTAAAACGTTGTCCGCTCATAGGGGTGACTCCGCTGGGGATTTCTTACAAAAGTTTTCTTAAAAATTAAAAGAATTTGAAAAGTCTTGAAAAATGTCTAATCAAAATAAGGTGGATGATTCTTGCATGGTATTTTATCTTGCATTTTTCGTTAGACATCTTTGAATTAGGTTAAGTATCCAATTTTTGACCTGGTGAATTGCTGAAGTGCAGCCTATGTTCCTCTTGGTCTTAGGAGCACGGATAGGAAACACTACCCATAGCCTCGTACAAACTCTTTCGTTCGGTCCTTTAAGTGGGAAGAAGCGAGGAGTATATTCTGCTATGGGAGCCTTGATTTTAACCTGTCTTGGACCAAACTCATATAGGCAACCTTAGTCAGATTCCCTTAGGATACCAGAATAAATTGCATGAATGATATAAATTGTGCCTTCATCATCCTTGGTTGATGATTGAAGAGAACCCCTCCTAGGAGCCGGTTAGAATTTTCTCAAAAACTGACCACGATTGGAGGAATAAGGTTGGAGGAATATGCTTCGCATGCTATGTGTAACGTGTTTCTCGTTATCCCATGACATACCATCATCGACATTTTTCACAAACATGGCATGCTTCATGCAAAACATTTGTGTGATACTTACTCACCTCTTTTGTGCAGCCACTTGCATTTTATTTTCGTGTGCGAAAACATTAAATCATCTGTGTGACATTCATACTAACCATTTCTTTTACAGCTATAACATTATATTTATGTGTTAACATTTTCACGAAGCATACACGACATCATCACGTATGTCATGCATATTAACCATGTTTTTGTGCAGCCATTTGTATTTTTGTGTGACATAAGCATTCATGTCATCTCATCTCAATTAAGTTAAGGACGTTCCAAGAATGCCTATCACAGTCATTTCATTTTATAACATATCGGGAGTCCCAAAACTGCCTGTGTTTTTCCAGTGCACCGGATTACACTCGGCCATTTCACCAAACCATCTCATCCAATAGAGACCACAATGGTCTTAGTTCTATTTTGTGTGGTAGATCACACAATATCATTACATGACATCACATCATTTATCATTGGTGTCACAGTGATGCTGAAGTTCTGTTGGTGTGTAAAGATCCATTTTAGATTGTTGCATGACATTATTGCATTATTTGAGGTACTCCATGAGTACTGAATTACTACATATATAAATCCATTTCATAATATTATCAAATCATGAAAGGTGCTCCCCGAACGCCTAACCTCTGTCCGTGTCCTCGGTCACACGTGACTCTCTTATAACATCACTTCTGTTGGAAATGCCCTAGTCCCGAGGCATTAGTCCTTGTCTTTGTATCATACTTTTGTACATTTATATGAACTTCATGTATTATACAAGTTGTGTTAAGAAATAAAGGCAACAATCTATTTACTATATGTCTTGTGCAATATTTTAAATAGAGTATCCAATGGACATATCCATATCCATGTTGTCAAGTGTGAGGCACTTGGCAGTAAGACTATGGATAGGGAAAACGATATGGCCATAAAGTCATCCGTAGTCTGTTCCAATCATGGGAATGAATGGAACTAAAGACTATCATTAGCCTGGTTGTATGGCGGTGTCTTACCGGTCATAGAACATGGAATGTCAACCAGGTTAATGGGTACATGTAAAAGGGTGCATGGTACTGGATTGATCCACTTAACGGGAATCTACATGGTATAGTATCACAACTGATTCTCGCGTAGTACTTGCATAAGTCCTTTGACCGGACCATATGATAGTGCTGCATGTGAAGTGGCACACTTCGGTGTACGCCTAACGGGCCTGTAAAAGGGTGCCAAGTATGGGTACGTTCGGGTGTGGCAGTGAGCATGGCAGTACTATGGATATGCAGAAGGGAATGTCACTCAGTATTTTACTGAGACGATATCACCGGCCTCTTGATGAATGTTACTGATTAGATTGTGGCCACACCCAAACAAGATGAGATCTTATTTGTGAGTATCAGTTCATTTGGGATCAAGTAATGTCCGGACACATATAGAGGGTGATCAACCATGCCTCTGTGTTGGACACCGATATCAGTGACATGGGACATACAAGTTCAACTACAGGGTTACGGTGACAGTTTGACTGCTATCTCCGTCTTAATTGGGGGCTACAGTGGCTTGCTAGAGCCCACCTGTAGTCTGTGGGCCTTGGCCCACTGCCAACATAAAGACGGGCCCATTGGATCGTACACATTGAACGTCTGGACTTTAACTAGTCGGATTAAGTGTGTGCTTGGAGTATACACGTTTGAAGAGAGAGAGATTTATTAATTATCTTCTAGGTCAATTAGATTGATCAAAAGAATATAATTAATATTTATTTTTGGCATTCTCTTAATTAATTCAATGAATTAATTTATGAGATTATTTCCTAGGTGGAAATATTTATACATGTATAGGTTTACATGTATCTCATCATATATGTGTCTAATTTAATTCCTTGATGAATTTGATGTGTCAAATTAATTGTAATTTAGATGTATGTAACATATTATATGGTACAATATACTTACATACATATTGAATTACAATGTTATTTGAAATCAAAGAGAAACCAAAGAATTAATGTGGGCTAGGGCTTGGAATGGTAAGCCCACTTCTTCATCATGTGTTGGCCGAAATTCATGGTGGGTTTAGGGCAAGAATGATGAATTTTAAGATGAGAAGAATGAGTCATGGTGGGACAAAAGGTAATGATCAAATGGGTGAGTCATGGTGGACTTTTGGTTAGTAAAGTTGGACTTTACCAACTTGGATATTTGTTGGTCATTATGTGTTGGTCATTATGACTAAAGACAAGTGTCTTCCCCATATTTTTCCCACCTCTTGGCCGAATCCTTGTGTCTTTGGACAAGGGAGGTGACTCATTCTTTGCCAAAAATTGTAATGAGTGAAAGTGGTGAGTCATTGTTGACTTTGTGGTGAGTCATAGTTGACTTTGCTTTATGGGATATTTTTTGCCTCTTAGTGAGAGATATTAGATGAAAGGCTTCAACCATTTTCATTCTAAGCAAGTGCTCTTGGCTGCCATCTCTCCTTCTCTTCTTGAATTTCCGAGTTGCTAGCAAGGGTTTCAGTCCGATAGCCGTTCGTGTACGCATCGGTGGAGGAAATCTATCCTTGATTTCTGCAGTCTTCTTCTATCTCTTAAAGAGATATCTTGGTAAGACTTTATTCTCCTCCTTTGTGTTTTGTTTTTGATTTTCACTACTTAAGCTCCCGGGACCCGGATTCGAGGAAATCGACGCGTGTTTCCGCACTTTGTCGGTCGGTTTCCCGTGATGAATCCCAGCAGTGGTATCAGAGCGGGCTTTTGTTTCGTGAAAATCTTTAACTTGGCGGATCCCGTGTTTTAAAATTGGTGTTTTATGGATCGGGATTCTTTCGGTTTTGGGGTTTTATATTTTTCCCCATTTGATTTTCAAATTGAAATGGTTAATACATATTAGGTTATATGTATGTTTCAATTTGTTTATGTTTTTTTATGCATGTGGAATTTATTTTATACATCTTGAATTTGATTTTATGTCTCTTGGACTTGTTGGCTTTATTCTTGATGTATTTATTTTTATGCATGAAAAAAAAAAAAAAAAAAAAAATAGAAGGAGTGGGTGGCAGCAGCTTGCTGCCGGCCAGCTATTGCTGGCTGCAGCAGCAGCTGCTGCTGGCGTGCTGCTGGGCAGCACGCCAGGCAGCAGCCTGCTGCTGGCCGCAGGGGCTGCTGCTGGGCAGCAGCCTCCCCGCGTGGTCGGCCGGGCCCGTTTTTGGATTTGGCGGGATTTTTGGGCCGGGCCGGGTTTTAAAATTTTATTGGGTTTTAAAATTTTGCATGTTTAAATTTTGGAAATTTTTTATGCGCGTGTTTTATGAATGGAATTTATTTTCGTTCATGCGATATTAATTTTGGAAATTAATACGGTTAATTGAAATTGGTTCGGGTTTTCTTGGCACGATAACCCGGACGGCTAATTTTGGAATTCATGGTTACCCAATTAGATTGGGAGCATTTTTTGGCCTGGGTTGGAGACCCAAAGCCCGCACGGGTTTAGAACCATGATCGGCCGAAATTTGGCGATTTCAAAATAATGGCTATGGACAAATGAAATCGGATTAAATCATGCATTTAACATGCTTATGAAATACATGATGTATTGGTTTACATGTATGATTGAATATGCGGATGGATGTAAATGGGCCTAATTTATGTTGGGTTGTAATATTCTTTTGGTATATACGGCCTGCGCGCCGTTTTTCCTTTTATGTAATTTTATTTTATCTATTTATTATAAAATTATGTAAGCATGGAGCCGATGGGATTGGCGAGCCCAAAAGGAATGGGAGGCGACCCACCTGATGCTGTTCTAGTATAGGTTTACTAGAATGATATTAGGATGTAAATTTTGGCCCGTTGCATTCCATTCTTTGATTTAATTATGCGGTATTTATTTGCATGTGCGAATGTATGTACAAACCCTTTTCACCCGCTTTTGCATCTAAGCCGTTATTAATTGAATCGAATAACCAAATGGTAATTACTAAGTCGCTTAAAAGTGCTTCCCTCATTCATAACCTACTCGAAGTGGGGATAGGCCAGTCGTAGACCAACCCTCGTTGGATACACTGGAGTATCGTCATTTTGTATTGGGTTGGAGTATAGGTTACTCTAACACTTGGATGGAGGTTTTGACTTAGCGTGGGTAGTAGGATGTTCCTGGCCCTAAGCACAGATGGGTAAGTGCCAACAGACCCATCAAACCGAGAGTCCCTAGGTTGGGATTGGACGGCGTTCCTACCTAAAAATTGGGTATAGTTGTTCCAGGCCCTCGTCTGGCTATATCTAAATATAATATGGATCTCGGCCCTTGAGCCCAACAACTCGATTTTATTAATAACATGATTCATTATTAATTATGGGAAAATGTTTATAAGTCCTTTATTAACACTCATTTATTTTTCTGTGTAGTAATCAATGGCATCGAATAACACTTTATCACTGCGCACTATCCTTGAGAAGGACAAGCTTTCTGGTCCTAATTTCCTGGACTGGTCTAGGAACTTACGAATAGTTCTAAGACAGGAGTCTAAGGAATATGTACTGGAAAGGCCTGTACCGGCCGCACCTACTGGGCGTAATCCACCAGCTGCTCAGCTGGAGGAATACGGGGTGCATGTAAAGGATAACCGGGATGTTACTTGCCTTATGCTGGCGTGCATGGTCCCCGAACTGCAAAAACAGTTTATGGACCATGAGGCCTATGCTATGATAACAACTCTAAATGAGATGTTTCAGGAACAGGCACGTCAGGAAAGGTACCTGACGAATAAGGCATTCCATTCCTGCAAAATGGGGACTGGGACATCTGTGAGCGCTCATGTGCTCAAGATGAAGGGCTATTTAGATTCTTTAGCCCATCTCGGGTAGCCCATTTCACAGGAATTGGCGATTGATACCATCCTGGCTTCCTTGCCGGAGTCTTATGATCAGTTCATCTTGAATTACAACATGCAAGGGATGAACAAAACTGTTAGTGAGCTGCATGGGATGCTTAAGCTTACGGAACAGTCGGTCAAAAAGACTCCACCGGTACTTATGGTAAACAAGAGGAAGGCTCCTCTTGTAAAGGCCAAGGCTAAGACAAAGGCTAAAGCTAAGGCCAAGAAAGCCAAAGCTAAGAAGGCCAAGGTCCAGCCCAAGGCCCGTCCTGAGGATGTCTGTTTCGGGTGCAAGCAGACGGGACATTGGAAACGATCATGTCCAAAGCTTCAGGGAGAGCAAAAGAAGGCGCAGGGCGCGTCTTCATCAGGTATATATGTCATAGACATTAACCTTACTGTTTCAACATCTTGGGTATTGGATACTGGATGTGGTTCTCACATTTGTTGTAATGTGCAGGGACTTAGGAACAGAAGATCACTGGGATCAGGAGAAGTGGACTTGCGGGTCGGGAATGGGGCAAGGGTTGCAGCCATTGAGATCGGCGAGTACCAGCTTAAGATGCCTAGTGGATTAGTTTTGTTACTGGAACAATGTTATTTTGTACCTGCAATGTGCAGGAATATTATTTCTGTTTCAGTTTTGGATACTTCTGGATATGTATTTACTATTGGTAATGGTAATATGGTTATATCTCGAGAAGGCATATTTTATGGAAATGCTCTATTAAATAATGGCCTTTATATCCTGAATTTAAATGAAACTAATCAAGTCTATAACATAAATACTAAAAGGATTAAACCAAATGAACTTAATCCTGTGTACCTTTGGCACTGTCGTTTAGGCCACATAAACGAGAAACGCATAGCTAGACTCCACAAAGCTGGAATTCTAGGATCTTTTGACTTGGAGTCACTTGATATTTGTGAATCTTGTTTACGGGGTAAAATGACTAAAGCGCCTTTTAGCAAGAAAGCTGAAAGGGCTACTGGCTTATTAGACCTAATACATTCGGATGTATGTGGACCTATGAGCACTGCTGCCAGGGGTGGGTTTCTATACTTCGTCACCTTTACAGACGATTTCAGCAGATATGGCTATGTCTATCTGATGAAACACAAGTCTGAAACACTTGATCGGTTCAAGGAATTTAGGAACGAAGTACAGAACCAATTAGGCCGAAATATTAAAGCCCTTCGGTCGGACCGAGGTGGCGAGTATATGAGCCTAGAATTTGATTCATACTTGAGAGAGCATGGAATAGTTCCACAGCTCACTCCTCCAGGAACACCACAATGGAATGGGGTGTCCGAACGGAGGAATAGGACCCTGTTAGACATGGTCCGCTCAATGATGAGTCATGCCTCTCTCCCAACAAGTTTTTGGGGATATGCTATTGAGACAGCAGCTCTCATTTTGAATAATACTTCGACTAAGGTAGTAGAAAAGACCCCATTTGAGATATGGACGGGCAGGGCGCCCAATGTGTCTTTCCTACGGATTTGGGGTTGTTATGCCCATGTCAAGAAACTGACTGGGGGCAAACTAGAACCCAAAACTGACAAATGCCTGTTTGTGGGCTACCCTAGGGAAACCAAAGGGTATTACTTCTACAACCCCGCCGAGAACAAGGTGTTCGTGGCACGGAAAGGGGTCTTTCTTGAAAGTGAGTTCATTTCCAAGAAAGATAGTGGGAGTAATGTTGAACTCAGGGAAGTTCAAAGCTCAGAAACTCCTAAAAAGGATAACTCGGAGACCAGGGTGGAGCTTCCACGGGAGGAAGCACCGGCCCAGGTCACACAAGGACCTAGAAGGTCTGGTAGGGATCGTCGGGAACCTGAGAGATATGGGTTTCTTGTTACCGATGATAACACTCTTTTTGTCTTCGACGAGGAAGAACCAAAAACCTACCAGGAGGCTATAGCTAGCCCACTATCCGCAAATTGGCAAAAGGCCATGGAGGCGGAAATGCAATCTATGTACGATAATCAGGTTTGGAATCTGGTTGATCCACCTCCGGGTGCTAAGGTAATAGGTTGCAAGTGGTGCTACAAGCTGAAGCCAGATAATACCTTCAAAGGGCGGCTAGTAGCGAAAGGTTTCAGGCAAGTCCATGGAATCGACTATGATGAAACTTTCTCACCAGTCGCTATGCTCAAATCCATTAGGATCCTGCTGGCCATAGCCGCTTGGTACGACTATGAGGTCTGGCAGATGGATGTCAAAACTGCTTTCCTGAACGGAAAGTTACTCGAGGATGTGTATATGACACAACCTGAGGGTTTTGTCGATCCAAAGTATCCTAAAAGGGTATGCAAGCTTCAAAGATCCATTTATGGATTAAAGCAAGCATCCCGAAGTTGGAATCTTCGATTCAATGAGGCTATAAAGGAATATGGCTTTATACAGAATCAAGATGAGCCTTGTGTGTACAAAAGGATTAGTGGGAGTATCGTAACATTCCTGGTTCTATATGTGGATGACATCCTTCTGATTGGAAGCGACATACCAACACTGCTTGGGGTAAAGCAGTGGTTGTGTAAGTGCTTCGCAATGAAGGACTTAGGCGAAGCCGAAACGATCCTAGGGATCAGGATCTACAGGGATAGACCTAATCGGCTTCTAGGCCTGAGTCAGACTAAGTACATAGACAAGGTTCTGAAAAGATTCAGCATGGACCAGGCTAAGAAAGGATTCTTGCCAATAGGTCACGGGCTAAAACTTAGTAAGAAGAACTGTCCTCAGACAAAACAGGACAGGGAGAAGATGAGTGAGATCCCATATGCTTCTGCTATTGGATCAATCATGTACTCTATGCTATGTACAAGACCTGATGTCGCCTTTGCACTAAGTATGACAAGCCGGTACCAGCAAGATCCTGGGGAGGATCACTGGAAAGCTGTCAAAGCAATCCTAAAGTACCTTAACCGGACAAAGGATAGCTTTTTAGTGTATGGTGGTCAGGAAGAGCTGTCAGTTACTGGGTACACTGATGCAAGCTTCCAGACCGACCAGGATGAATATAAGTCGCAGTCAGGGTACGTATTCATGCTTAATGGTGGTGCTATTAGTTGGAGAAGCTCCAAGCAACCGACCATTGCAGATTCTATCACGGAAGCTGAGTACATTGCAGCGTGTGATACAGCTAAGGAAGCTGTGTGGATAAAGAAGTTTATCATGGAACTGGGGATAGTATCATCTATCCAGGAACCGGTTGATATCTTCTGTGACAACAGTGGGGCTGTTGCACAAGCTAAGGAGCCCCGGTCACACAGGAACTCAAAGCACGTACTCAGGAAGTTTCACCTCATCCGAGAAATTGTTGAGAGGGGTGACATTTCATTACGCAGAGTGGACACCGAGGAGAATGTCGCAGATCCTTTGACCAAGGTGCTGGCTTATTCCAAGCACGAGGGTCATATCAGATCTATAGGGATTAGGCCCATGCCTGGTTGGTACTAGTGCAAGTGGGAGATTGTTGGAAATGCCCTAGTCCCGAGGCATTAGTCCTTGTCTTTGTATCATACTTTTGTACATTTATATGAACTTCATGTATTATACAAGTTGTGTTAAGAAATAAAGGCAACAATCTATTTACTATATGTCTTGTGCAATATTTTAAATAGAGTATCCAATGGACATATCCATATCCATGTTGTCAAGTGTGAGGCACTTGGCAGTAAGACTATGGATAGGGAAAACGATATGGCCATAAAGTCATCCGTAGTCTGTTCCAATCATGGGAATGAATGGAACTAAAGACTATCATTAGCCTGGTTGTATGGCGGTGTCTTACCGGTCATAGAACATGGAATGTCAACCAAGTTAATGGGTACATGTAAAAGGGTGCATGGTACTGGATTGATCCACTTAACGGGAATCTACATGGTATAGTATCACAACTGATTCTCGCGTAGTACTTGCATAAGTCCTTTGACCGGACCATATGATAGTGCTGCATGTGAAGTGGCACACTTCGGTGTACGCCTAACGGGCCTGTAAAAGGGTGCCAAGTATGGGTACGTTCGGGTGTGGCAGTGAGCATGGCAGTACTATGGATATGCAGAAGGGAATGTCACTCAGTATTTTACTGAGACGATATCACCGGCCTCTTGATGAATGTTACTGATTAGAGTGTGGCCACACCCAAACAAGATGAGATCTTGTTTGTGAGTATCAGTTCATTTGGGATCAAGTAATGTCCGGACACATATAGAGGGTGATCAACCATGCCTCTGTGTTGGACACCGATATCAGTGACATGGGACATACAAGTTCAACTACAGGGTTACGGTGACAGTTTGACTGCTATCTCTGTCTTAATTGGGGGCTACAGTGGCTTGCTAGAGCCCGCCTGTAGTCTGTGGGCCTTAGCCCACTGCCAACATAAAGACGGGCCCATTGGATCGTACACATTGAACGTCTGGACTTTAACTAGTCGGATTAAGTGTGTGCTTGGAGTATACACGTTTGAAGAGAGAGAGATTTATTAATTATCTTCTAGGTCAATTAGATTGATCAAAAGAATATAATTAATATTTATTTTTGGCATTCTCTTAATTAATTCAATGAATTAATTTATGAGATTATTTCCTAGGTGGAAATATTTATACATGTATAGGTTTACATGTATCTCATCTTATATGTGTCTAATTTAATTCCTTGATGAATTTGATGTGTCAAATTAATTGTAATTTAGATGTATGTAACATATTATATGGTACAATATACTTACATACATATTGAATTACAATGTTATTTGAAATCAAAGAGAAACCAAAGAATTAATGTGGGCTAGGGCTTGAAATGGTAAGCCCACTTCTTCATCATGTGTTGGCCGAAATTCATGGTGGGTTTAGGGCAAGAATGATGAATTTTAAGATGAGAAGAATGAGTCATGGTGGGACAAAAGGTAATGATCAAATGGGTGAGTCATGGTGGACTTTTGGTTAGTAAAGTTGGACTTTACCAACTTGGATATTTGTTGGTCATTATGTGTTGGTCATTATGACTAAAGACAAGTGTCTTCCCCATCTTTTTCCCACCTCTTGGCCGAATCCTTGTGTCTTTGGACAAGGGAGGTGACTCATTCTTTGCCAAAAATTGTAATGAGTGAAAGTGGTGAGTCATTGTTGACTTTGTGGTGAGTCATAGTTGACTTTGCTTTATGGGATATTTTTTGCCTCTTGGTGAGAGATATTAGATGAAAGGCTTCAACCATTTTCATTCTAAGCAAGTGCTCTTGGCTGCCATCTCTCCCTCTCTTCTTGAATTTCCGAGTTGCTAGCACGGGTTTCAGTCCGATAGCCGTTCGTGTACGCATCGGTGGAGGAAATCTATCCTTGATTTTTGCAGTCTTCTTCTATCTCTTAAAGAGATATCTTGGTAAGACTTTATTCTCCTCCTTTGTGTTTTGTTTTTGATTTTCACTACTTAAGCTCCCGGGACCCGGATTCGAGGAAATCGACACGTGTTTCCGCACTTTGTCGGTCGGTTTCCCGTGATGAATCCCAGCAACTTCATATCACATGCCTCAAAAGCATCAAAACTCTATCCGTGGGGTGGCCCAATGAGACCATTATATGTCATCTCATAGACCTATGAAGTGTCAAAATTCTATCTGTGTGTTGACACACATGCGACCATTTTGTGAAATTCACTAGGTGCCCCGAAAGTGCCGAACTCTTGTCCATGTGGTGGTTCACACATGATCTTTTTGCATTATTTTTGCATAGTATTGGGAACTCTTGGGGCGTCCAAAACAAAAGGAATTAACATATAAAAATCATTCTCATCATCATTTCTTTCATCATGTCATTTCACTCATTCATCATAAATCATCCTTAATGTCTTATTCTTCTTGTCACCATGTCATTCACTCATGTCCCTAACACTTCCCATATGATGACAAGTAGAGTAAGCTGGAGCGACCTCGAACAAGGTCATAGACTGCAAGAGAGCGTGAGAAGAGGGAGACAGTGGTAGCAAGTGAAGAATCAGAATCTGCTAAAGGTTTTGAGATGGCTAATCTGACATCTAATATTGCTGATATCTTAGTGAAACCAGTGCTAGTGGGGTTGGGAAAGTGAAAGAAGGTGAATCATCTCCACATGGTGCTGACACCTCGGCTAGCTTGGAAAATCAGCAAGAAATTGAGGTAGCTATGGAAAGGAAAATGAAGGCTAAGTACTCCGAGTTGGATGCAGTTGTGGCCCAGCTGAAGAGGGGGACCAGTATTAGTCTAGACTCCAAAAGGGGGGTAAATGTAGATGCTATGATCAGCAAGGGCATTGAAACTTTTCCCAATGGGTTTCAAGTGCCGAAGATCCTGTCCTATAAGGGGATTGGGTTGCTAGAGGCCCCTATGAATCTGTATGCTCGAATAGTGTTGTCCTCAGGCACTACTAGGCAATAGTTAATCAACTTCTTCCCTACTACACTCGAGGGAGGAGCCTTGTCCTGGTACAATTCATTATTAGAGGAGGTGCAATCAGATTGGGAATCCCTATCTATAGTTTTCATTAAATACTATGGCTTCAACACTAAAATCTAGGTTAAGCTGTATGACTTGGAACGAGTCAAGTAGAAGCTAAATGAGTCCTTTGATGAATATTATCAAAGGTTCATGAATAAGATGATTTTACTAAAGAGTCATCCTGACGAAGATGAATTGATTCAGAAGTTGGTTGATGGTAGCAGAGACAACTGTAGGAACAACATGAAGTTCCATTCATTCAATAAGCTAAGTGAAGTCTATGGATTGGCCATGAAAATTGAGTGAGATGAGGAGGAAAAAGCGGCAAGCCACAGAGGTGGCTGAAGTTCAGGATACAGCTTTGGGTACAGGTCAACAGCTGCGACTAGGTCTTATAGCATCTCTGGCTTAGGTTCTGGAGGTAAAGTGGGGCAATCTTTAGAGATAAAGCAAGTCGAAGTTGCCATGGTGACCTAGTAGTAAAGCAACCAAAGAAGAAAGCCAAGGGGACAGGGCATATCCCCTTGGACTCTTCCCTTGGTTAAAATATTTCCAAAATGTAGAAATGGCCTATTGTTGTAGTCCTTGAAACCATTTGAAAAACCTGCTGATGCAGATAAAGACAATTTCTGCACGTACCATGTTGTGATGGGCTATAGAACCAATAACTGCCACAAGTTGAGGGACGCCATCCAAAAACTGATCGATAAGGGGAAATTGTAAGAAACTCCTAAACCCAGTACAAAGACTAACCCATTATCAGTATTAGAAAAGCAGGTTAACACGGTACACTCAGGATTGCTAGCCAATTTCATTTTTACTCAAGTCCTACAGGTGAATTCTGCTATACAGTCTATAGCAATTGGTAAAGCTGAGGCAGAGTCAGGGTGTGAGGGGTAAATGGAACCGAAAGAAATCAAGCCGGTGAGCTTGAATGACCTCAATTCAGAGGATGAATACGAAGGAGTTTGTGGGGATGAGATAGTTAAGCCGCCAGTCATGGAAAAGCTAAAAGTCCAGGAGGTTCAGAATGTGACCTGAAGTAGCAGGATTTATCAACCAGTGGCCTAATTGAAAGACAAGGCCCCAGTGACTAGGTTGGGAAGAACATTAACAAAGGAGGGAGTTAAGAAGGAGGACCTGGTTATTTCTCAGTTAAAGGAAACCCCTGCCCAAGCCAGTTTGTGGCATCTATTATTGACCTCCAAGGAGCATAGAGCAGCATTGGTTAAAAAGCTCTCTGAAATTGAAGTGTCTGCAATTGCTTCCCCTGAGGCTATGTGCTGCTTATTAGACAATATTCATGTTGGGCCCCCTGACATTGTATTTTCTGAGAAAGATCTGCCACATGGGGGGAGGGCTCACAATAAGGCCCTTTACATTAAAGTTAACATTATGGACCGGGTTATGCCGTGTGTGATGGTAGATGATGGATCTACCCTGAATATATGTCCTTCAAAGATGTTACCATTCCTGGGCCTGAGCGAAGATAGTACGAAAATGTCCTCCACCATGATCAGGGCTTATGATGATTCGAAAAGGACTGTGATCGAAACCTTTGAAGCTGAGGTAGAGGTAGGACCGGTCAGGTCGACAGTCGCCTTTACTATGATTGACATTCTAGTTACCTTCTCTTTGCTTTTGGGAAGACCATGGTTTCACCCACTGGGGGGTGTCCCCTCAACTCTACATCAGAACATAAAATTCCCGATAGGTAATGAAGTTGTGACAGTCGAGGCAGACTCTCAATCCGTGATTGCTACAGTTAATGAAGAAACTATCCCATTCGGCTGATTTCAAGTTGCCATGGTTACTGAGGAGGAAACCATGGAGGCCCCGATGATCATCTACTAGAACTATATTCCTAAATGGTTGTCTAGGCACCTTAACAAATAGAATTTAGTTCTGGGCATGGGACTAGGAGCTAATTTACAAGGTGTGTCGGAATTTAACATTGATTCTGGAAAGCCGAGGTAGTTTGGCTTAGGCTACACAGTAGGGGCATCTGAGGAGAAAAGTCTGAAAAGGGGGAAGAATGGCAATCCCATGATGAAGCCGTTCATTAAGGCAGGAGAAGAGCTGTATATGGGCTAAGCTGAACTAGTGAGAGTTAGGAGTATAGAATACTCAGGCTTTGAGATATTCCCTAATGTTGTACACTTTGAGAAGAGCCAAGAAGAACCAATAGTGCCCGTGGTAGTGTAAGAGTTGGTTGTTAAGCCTGCCGTCCTATAAGATGGGCTATCTGAAGTGATAGCAAAAATAGTGGAGGTGCCTATTGGGATTCTTCATTGGAAAAATAATGTGGCGCAACAGAAAATACACCATTTAAAATTTCCTAGAATCCCCCTATAGTGTCCAATTACCATTGACTAGAATAAAAGCAAATTGAATCAAGAGAGATTAACTCACTGGATTCATCTCTTCAAGAGACTGCTGCAGAATCGTTTCTTAAAACTACGATCTCCAAAGTTCGGTGCACGGCCAACTATTGAGCGGGAACAGGTGCTAGCCTAAGACGCGAAGGAATGGAGGATTAATGCTGGGATTTTTGGCTATTTTGGGCTGCTCTTGGTGGCTGAAATTTCCAATAATTAATTAAGGTTGAATTAGGGTTTTATTCCTTAAGTGTGTCTAACTAGGTTTTAATTAGGTTAATTAAACCCAAGCCCACTAGGATTATAATTACATAAATAAACCTTAATTAAAAAATATATACTATATAATTTTATTCCATTTTCCTAAATTTAATTACCTGTAAATAAAATTAAATCACACTTGAGTAAATACAATAAATGTATTTAATTTTCCTACTTAGGAAAATTATTTAATTAATTGTTTACTTTATGTAATTCAATTAATTGATAAATTAATTAATTACATTATGTAAACTTATTAATTAAATTAAATTCAACCCAATGTTAATTAATTACCTTGACACCGAATGTCAACTAATTAATTAACGCATTCCTTCCAATGTACATTATATGTACAATTTCTATAAGTTCTGGCTCAGTTAATCTATGTGCACGATCCTATGGGTCTGTCTTTCTATTGGCAGTAGGCCCAAGGCCCACAGACTGTAAGTGGGTTCTAGCAAACCATTACAGCCCCCAATTAAGATAGGGATGCGGTAGTCTTTATAAGACACTCACCCGGTAGTAATCTAATAGTGTCCTTTGCCTAACGATATTGACATGAATAAACAAAAGGCATGGTGTCCGTCATCCACTTCTGTTGTTTATTATATTTCTTGATCTTAAGTTGACTGATTAATCAAATAAGCAACCAACTTATTTGGGTATGGCCATACACTTATCAATCCCACTCATCAAGTGGCCAATGATATCATCTCGGTGCTACCCAAGTGGCAATTCCATCACTTCATCATCAATATCAACATATTCACCAGTCCACCAATCATACCCGTATTTAGCATCATTTTACAGACCTGTTAGGCGTATGTCAAAGTGAACCGGATTCCATATTGATACTATAATGAAATCTGGTCCGAGGACAAAAGAGACCTACTCAAGAAAGACCTATGACGCGACAGCCATGTGGCTTTCTTGTGCTGATCGATCCAGTCCCATGTCAACGACATGTACCTATATTCATGATTGACTATACAAGTATTATGTCTAGTTAAGAACTACCATACAGTCATTGAATATACAAGCCTCTGGTTCTATTCGTTCCCACAATTAGAATAGACCTAGGCTAGGTTTCATGATTATCATTCAATGGATACTCTACTCATATTATAGCACAAGATAAAAATGAAATAGATTAATGGCCTTTATCAATGTGACACAAATAATTCATTCATACAATGAGTCTTAATGTATAATACAAAATACAAGAATCCAATACCCTAAGAACTAGGGCACACCAACAATCTCCCACTTGCACTAGTTCAAAATTGGCATTGCCCTAATTCCTATAGATCAAATATGACCCTTATATTGTGTCTGTGGTAGCACTTTGGTCAATGGATCAGTGACATTATTCTTGGTGTCAAACCTCTGCAATGATATGTCACCTCTGTTCGCGATCTCCCAAATGAGGTGAAACTTTCTGAGCACATGTTTGGATCTCTTGTGTGATCGAGGCTCCTTAGCTTGTGCGATGGCCCCATTGTTGTCACATAAAACATCAACTGGGTCTAGGATAGTGCGTACTAATCCCAACTCAGTTATGAATTTCTTGATCTAAACGGCTTCCTTTGCACGCAGCTATGTACTCAGCTTCCGTTGTAGAGTCAGCAATGGTGGCGTACTTTGAGGACCTCCAACAAATGGCACTGCCATTCAGGAGAAAAATATAACTAGACTGTGACTGGTTCTCATCCTCATCAGTTTCAAAGCTAGCATCAATGTAACCTGACACTACCAGCTCATCTTGACCTCCATACACTAAGAAAGCTTCCTTAGTCTGATTAAGGTACTTCAGGATTGCCTTAATAGCCTTCCAGTGTTCCTCCCCAGGGTCCGACTGGTACCGGCTAGTCATACTTAGTTCAAATGCTGCATCAGGCCTCGTACATAACATGGAGTACATGATAGATCCAATAGTAGATGCATAAGGGATCTTTTCCATGTTCTCCTGGTCCTTCTTTGTTTTAGGACCATCTTTCTTACTCAGCTTTAACCAATGGTTTATAGGCAAGAATCCATTCTTTGCCTTGTCCATGCTGAATCTTTTCAGAACCTTGTTAATGTACGTGTCCTGATTTAGGCCTAGAACAGATTAGATCTATCTCTGTAGATCTTAATCCCTAAGATCGTCTTAGCTTCGCCTAAGTCCTTCATTGCGAAGCACCTACTCAACCACTAATTAACCCCTTGCAATGTTGGTATGTCACCTCCAATGATAAGGATGTCATTAACATACAACACTAGGAAGGTGGAAACACTCCTGCTAACCATCTTATACACACAGGGCTCATCAGAATTCTGTGTGAAGCCATATTTCGTAATGGCCTTATTAAATCTCTAATTCCATGACCTCGATGCTTGCTTCAATCCATAAATGGATCTTTGAAGCTTGCATACCCAGTATGGATACTTTGGATCTATAAAACCCTTTGGTTGTGCCATGTACACATCCTTGAGTAGCTTTCCATTAAGGAAAGCGGTCTTAACATCCATGTGCCATATCTCATAATCGTACCATGTAGCTATGGCTAGTAGTATCCTAATGGATTTGAGCATAGAAACTGATGAAAAGGTTTTATCATAGTCAATTCCTTGAACTTGCCTGAATCCTTTTGCCACCAATCGCCCCTTGAAGGTGTTATCGGCCTTTAACTTGAAACACCACTTGTAACCTATCACCTTAGCACCTGGAGGTTGATCCACCAAGTTCCATACTTGGTTATCGTGCATAGATTGCATCTCAGCCTCCATGGCTTTGTGCCATTGATCTGAGTGTGGGCTTTCAACAGCCTCTAGATAGGTCTTAGGCTTCTCTTGGTCAACAACCATAAGGTCCCCATCATCAGTCACGAGAAAGCCGTACCTCTTTGGCTGATGACATGACTTATCAGTCCCACTCATCAAGTGGCCAATGATATCATCTCGGTGTTACCCGAATGGCAATTCCATCACTTCATCATCAATATCAACATGTTCACCGGTCCACCCAATTATACCCGTATTTAGCATCGTTTTACAGACCTGTTAGGCATATGTCAAAGTCAACCGGATTCCATATTGATATTATAATGAAATCTGGTCTGAGGACAAAAGAGAACTACTCAAGAAACATCTCTGACGCGACAACCATGTGGCTTTCTTATGCAGATCGATCTAGTCCCATGTCAATGACATGTACCTATATTCATGACTGACTATACAAGTACTATGGCTAGTTAAGAACTACCATACAATCATCGAATATATAAGTCTGTGGTTCTATTCGTTCCAATGATTAGAACAGACCTGGGATAGGTTTTATGATTATCAATCAATGGATACTCTACTCATTTTATAGCACAAGATATAAATGAAATAGATTAATTGCTTTTATTAATGTGATATAAATAATGTATTCATACATGACTCTTAATGTATAATACAAAAACCAAGAATCCAATGCCCTAAGAAGTAGGGCACACCAACATAGGTTTTATGATTATCAATCAATGGATACTCTACTCATATTATAGCACAAGATATAAATGACATAAATTAATTGTCTTTATTAATGTGACACGAATGATGTATTCATACAATGAGTCTTAATGTATAATAAAAAATACAAGAATCCAATGCCCTAAGAACAAGGGCACAACAACAGTGCCCAAGCAGAAAGCTGAAGAGAAAATCTGCAATGAATCTGTAGAAGCAATTTCTGGGGTGCTGGTCGCTGCCTTAAGAAAGGCATTTGAGAAGTCTAAAGAATGGTTCGACAAAGAGCTAATGACCAAGTTGAACTTAGATTCTGTGGTTGATGAGATAGCCAAGATCATGAAGAAGGCTAAGGCACACATGGCTGAAATCACGGACACCATATTCCCACTGAACAAAAGGCCAAAGTAGTTGCAGATCTTGACAATGTCCAAGAGATGAAAGGGGAAGATGAAGAAGTGCAAGGCCCTCCGACTGTGGAGGATGAAAATGATTTTGTTGTATCTATTTCTTCCATTTTCAATGTGAATGATGTGCTCTATAACAAGTTCAATGCAATGAAATCCCAGTTTGCTTACTTGTGTGATGTTCATCCTGATAATTCTGTGCATGCATTCGAATCACCATCAAGCATATTGAGCATTCATGACCCTGCATTGCATGAAATCAGCACAAGTACAGATGAAAATCCCAAAATGGTATTCATTTCACATGAGTTAAAGCCCGAGGAAGAAAAAGAACTGACAAAAATATTGCAAAAACATGTTAAAGCTTTTGCTTGGTCATACGAGGACATGCCGGGTGTAGACATGGAAATAACAGTTCAGAAGATCCCAACTGAACCTAAATTCAAGCCAGTAAAGCAAAAACTGAGAAGATTGAAGCCAGAGTCGGGTACACTGGTGAAGGAGGAAGTGGCTAAGCAGATAGAAGCCAAATTCCTTGAATTGGTGGAGTATACAGAATGGCTAGCCAATATTGTCCCAGTACCTAAAAAGGATGGAAGGGTCAGAGTATGTGTCGACTACAGGGATCTGAATAAGGCATGCCCAAAAGATAATTTCCCCCTACCTCATATCAATGTCCTCGTCGATAGTGCAGCTAAAGCAGCAATGTATTCCTTCATGGATGGGTTTTCAGGATACAACCAGATCATGATACATGTGATTGATAAGGTGAAGGCATCATTCATCACAGAATGGGGCACTTTCTGCTACAGAGTAATGCCCTTCGGGTTGAAAAATGCTGGAGCCACTAACCAGAGGGCTGTCACAACTTTGTTGCATGATATAATTCACCAAGAAGTCAAAGTGTATGTCAATGATATGCTTGTTAGATCAATGACTCGAGAGGAACATCCTATCATCCTGGATAGATTCCTTAAATGCATTAGAGAGTATAACTTACGACTGAACCCTAAGAAGTGCATATTCAGAGTCACACCAGGGAAGTTGTTTGGCCATGTAGTTAGCCAGAAAGGAATAGAAATTGACCGAGATAAAATCAAGGCAATTCGAGATATGCCAGCTCCAAAAACAGAGAAGGAAGTCTGCTCATTCTTGGGCTCCTTGCTGTATCTCAGCCGCTTGATAGCACGGTTGACTTCCACTTGTGAGCCAATTTTCAAGTTGTTAAAGAGGGATTAGCCGATTATATGGGATGATATATGTTAGTTGGCATTCGAGAAAATCAAGGCTTATCTGGTAAACTAGCCAGTTCTGAGCCCACCAATTCCAAGGAAGCCTCTGATCTTGTATTTGGCGGTTGAATATTCCTCTATAGGGGCAATGCTAACACAAGGGCAAGATGGCAAGAAGGAGTACCCGATTTACTTCCTCTACAAGAAACTACTGGAGTATGAATCCAAGTACACACTGGTGGTGAAGGCATGTGTAGCAATGATCTGGCTAACCAAGAAGTTATGCCATTACTTCAAGTCATACAAAGTGCAAGCTGTAGCTAAAGTGGATCCAATGAAGTATCTGTATGAATCTCCGGTGTTGGTTGGAAAATTATCTAGATGGCTCCTTCTCTTATCAAAATTCGACATTGAATACAACACCAAAACCATCAAAGGGCGAGCCGTAGCAGAATTCCTGGCAAATCAGCAACTAGAATCGGATTACATAGAGAATTTGGAGTTCCTAGATGAACAGCTGTCCATGGTGGAAGTAAAGAAATGTGTCATGTGCTTTGATGGCACTGTCAATAGAAAGGGTGCTGGAATTGGGGTAGTCATAGCGACACCAGACGGTGAAATCATTCCTTTGTCAAAGAGATTGGATTTTCCCATAACCAACAACGGAGCAGAGTATGCAGCATGCTTATTTGGGATGGAAGCTCTGCTGATGCTAGGGGCAAATGATGTCTTAATCATCGGAGATTCACTTTTAGTGATTAGGCAAGCCCAAGGTGAATGGGAGCTAAAAGAAGAAGCCTTGCGGCCCTACTTAGAGCTGCTACATTGCAGAAGAGAGTTATTTGGCCAATGTGAATTCAGAAATATCCCTAGAGATGAGAATAAGATGGCTGATGTGCTAGCAATACTGTCTTCTACGTGGGAAAATCTAGAAGAAACTCAAGTACAACTGCTGGTTTTAGCGACTTCCAAACAATCCTGCTTTGAGGTGCACGAAGTAATGGAATTGATAGTTGAAGAAAAGCCATGGTTCTTTGACATTTATCAGTATGTGAAGGAAGGAAAATACCCAGAGGAAGCCAGTATTGCTGACAAGGGGTCATTAAGAAGACTAGCCAGTCAGTTTAGAATCTTTGAAGATAGGCTATACAAAAGAATAGCAAAGGGAGTTCTTCTAAGATGCCTGACAGAACTAGAAGCAGAAGAAGTGATGCAGCAAGTACATGCTGGCTTTTGTGGGCCACATATGAATGGAATCACTATGGCCAGGAAGATAATGAGGCAGGGGTATTTCTGGATGACTATATAGGCTAATTGTATGAGAAAAGTGAGAAGATGTCACGAATGCTAGATCTACGCTGACATCAATCATTTGCCACCACTTGAAATATAGAATCTGGCCTCTCCTTGGCCATTTTCAACATAAGGGATAGATAGTATTGGAGAAATTCATCCTACAGCATCTAATGGACACCGATTCATAGTCGTGGCAGTTGATTACATTTCAAAGTGGGTAGAAGCAGAATCCTTCGCTAGCGTAATAGCTAAGCAAATGGTTAAGTTCATTCAGAGGAACATCTTTGCTCGATATGGGATTCCTCACCATGTAGTGACCGACAACGGAGTGTAGTTTCAAAGGGCAACAGCTGAATTACTGTAAGTACCGGGTTTTCCCGACCTCTATGTTGAGAATTCCTATGTTACATGTGGAATGGACGGACTCGAATCAGACTTGGAAAGGACAAAAATATTTCCTGGAGCTCCTCAAACGTCCTGAAAACCAAGCTATCCGCGATCCAAAATCCCCTAAAAGGACTTTCGAGTGGTTTCTAGGGTTTAAGGTGTGCGTCTGATTTTTGAAATGGTTCCCCAGCTCTAGCTTTTAAGCTAGAGCCGGGCAGCTCTAGACTAGAGCCGTACGGCTCTAGTGGGTGAACCAAGTTGCTCTGCATAGCAAAGCAACTTGGCTTGGCAGAAGAGAAATGTGACAAAATCAGAAACTCAGGTGGCCATTTAATGTTTGAAATGATATGTGAGAGGAGAGTATAAAAAGAAAAGCAAAAAAATCAAATAAAAAAGGAGACTTTTGCAATCTTAGGCAGAAACCACTTTTCAAAGAACACAGAAGAGAAAAAGAGAAACTTCAGAAACATTCAAGCTAAGACCTAAAATTAATCCTTACACTCTAATAACAAGTTACTTAACCTTTGCACATTGATTTGGGATCGTATTGGATTTGTTTTGGGTTGTTTTGGATCAAATTCTGATTTTTGGCCTGTTGAGCTTCCAGGACAAATTCCAAGCTTTCAATCTGTTTCCTGACATTCAAAGCATCAAAACAACATCAAGGTAAACTCTGAGAGGTCTTAAACCTATTTGCATTGTCTTTTCTGTGTGTTTTCTTTGTTTTTGTAACTTTCAGAAACCGGATTGCTCGAATAGAGCCAGGCGGCTATGTTCTTCATAAACACAGCTGCACGGCTATGTTCATGATGAACAGAGCTGGGCGGCTCTGGCTCCCAGAGCCGCACATCTCTGTTCCATAGGGACAGATTTTCAAATCGTCCCAATCGGCCGAAAATAGTCCGTTTTCCATTTTGCGCATTCTATTGTGATCATTTTCAGCCCAAATCCATCCGTATGTTATAAAATTTTGGTTTTCGGATTTCTGTACGTATGGATATTAGGGTTTTCGGTTTTCCCGGTGTTTTTTTTCCTTAGTTTTGGGGTTATTTTATCCAAACCGGGTCTATAGTCCAGCATTAGCAGGCCCTCGAACCCTATAAAATCCTTGGAAAATATTGATAATAAGCAAAACGACATTTTCACAATTGTTTTTGGTGTGTTTATTGCTTTTGGACCCTAGATGGATTGTGTATTTAGGGACCTGCACAAATGGAACCTTGGATTCCTGGATAACAGACCCACTAAAAATGGAAATTTGCATGTAACCGAGCCAATTATGTTCCAAAAATCATTTTTCAGCACAAAAATTGCAGGGCATTTCAAAACCGTTTTCCAGGTCTAACCGGTCCATCGGTCGGGTTGACCCAGCTACCCCTTAAAATGAATGTCCCCGTTTCCTAAATTCCTAATTCTGTCCTATTTGAGTCCTATCTATGTGTGCAATATAAACTGTGCTAACCAATTTGTTTCGCAGCTTTTATTTTATTTTTATTTTTGCTATAATTAATAGATTATCCTGTGTATTCTAGGCTGATGTAATTTTTCGATCCTCGTGTACTGAGGCGATTGTAATGATCTTTTATTCGATTGGGTTGTATAATCAGCCTCTACTACTTTCTTGTATATTTTGGATGTATGCTTTATTTTTCTTCAATTTATTTTCTGCATTTTGCGTTAGCATTGCCTGATTAACATAAACATAAATTAGGGTTAGAGAAAGATAACAAAGCAAATTAAATATGGTAATATAAACTGTAAAGTGAAAGCAAGCTAGAGGTTAAGTAAGTCACTTGCCCGAACCCTAAATCTCTGGATTAGGTACGGTAGTCTACCCTCGGTAGGGAGCTGTACTAGAATTTCCCGGATGAGCTGATCCGGGTGGCGATTCTGTCACTGATCTTGGGATTTAAGTTTTGAGGTCTTTAAGTTAAAACGGGAAAACGCTTTCTACAAAGGAATTTCCAAATCAAATCCATGGTTTTGAAAACGCTTTCTACAAAGGAATTTCCAAATCAAATCCATGGTTTTCCTAACTCAAGATAAACAAAACCCGTTTCCAAAATAGAAACGAACGAAAACGTTTTTCCTCGGTTAGCTTTACCGTGTTCCTCGTCCTGATTTTTCTTTTAGAAAAAGGTCATCCGCTGATAATGGCGACTCTATTGGGGAATATGGTTTCTTAAAAAGTTTTCACAAAAACTTAAGAAACTTAGGCAACTACCGAAATAAAACCTCGCTTGCAGTCACTTTACTAGTTCATATTACCATATTTGTTAGCACCTTGCATATCATGACCTTTTCTTCTTCCGAATCCCTCCAACACACTGATTAACCATGGTTTTACCCAAGAAGGTGGACTACCAATTCCACTAGGATTGGAGACACCCAACGGGGTAAACCACTTATAGCACCGCATGACCTTACATTGTGTTCTATAGTGGGGAAGTGTATATTCGCTATGGGAACCTCTACGACCCTTGGTTTTGACTTTGGCCCACATGTAATGGCTTAGCAACTTCCCCTAGGATTACATAAAAATAAATTCAAAATGAACATCAAGTGTATGCCTTAGGTATCCCCCGTTGATGCTAAAGATACCCAATTCCTAGGAAGAATGCAAGACCAATCGAAAGGAGGAATACGGTCGAAAGGGAGCAGATATTTTTGTGTGTGCTAACGTTTGTTCCATGGTGTTTTCTATTTGACTTTTCACGAAGCATCAAACATGTTTCACGTGCCATTCTAATCACATTTTCGTGCAGCCATTTTTAAACATCAACATATGCGTGACACTAATCACATTTTCGTGTAGCCACAACATTTTGTTTGTGTGCCGTTCACATCTTGTGTGTGACGTTTCCACGAAGCATAGACGACATCATTTCGTGTGTCATGCATTTTACCCACATTTTCATGCAGCCACTTGCATTTTTGTGTGACATGCACATCCATATCATTTAATTCCATCTAATACAGGATGATTCCAAGTGTGCCCTTCACGATCATTTCATTCCATGACATATCGGGTATCCCAAAACTGCCCGTGTTCTACTCGTGCATCGAATCACACTCGACCATTTCACAAATATCATATCATTCAATAGAAGACCACAATGGTCCTAGACTTATTTTTGTGTGGCAGTTCAGACAATGTCATCATATAATATCACATTCATCCATCATAGGTGTCTCGGTGACGCCGAAATCCCGTTTGTGCATCATTGTTCATATCGGACCATTTCATGACATCGTGAAATCATTTGAGGTACTCCCCGAGTACCAGATTGGTACACGTATAGGGGCATTCCATAACATTATCAAAACCATGCTAGGTGTTCCACGAACGCCGAACCTCTGTCTGTATCTCTAATTCCATGCGACTTTTCGGTAACATCATTCCATATCACATTGCTTCGAAAGCATCTTAACTCTGTCTATGGGATGGTCCCCATGTGACCATTTCATTTCATACCATTGACCTACAAAGTGTTGGAACTCTGCCCGCATGTCGGTACACATGTGGCCATCTCACTACAATTCATTAGGTACCCCAAAGGCGCCGAACCATTGTCCGTGCGGCGACTCCCATGAGACATTTTTGCATCATTTCACGTAGCATTAGGCATTTTTGGGACATCCCAAACAAAGTAAATTCAAATATGCAAAGATCATCCTCATTTTCATCTCCATTTAAGAAGCATCATTCAAACATCATTCTCTATGACATCACGTCATTCATCTACCATCCCTAACTCTCCACTTATGATGTAGGACCATACACACATGAGACTAGAAAAGGTTAAAGCTCCGTAAAGACTGTTCATAGAGGAAGCTGGATCGACCAAGGACAAGGTCTCAGGCTTTGAGGGATGTTGGGGAACAGATAGCAATAGAAACTGATAGTGATTCTAATTCCAGGGTTCTGATTCCAAGTCTTGCTGATGCCCTAAAGGATTTTCTAAGATCCCAAGATTTCCGTGACATGCTGAAAGAAGAGATGCGGGCTTTTGTAAGAGAAACCGGGGAAATCGGCACCAGTAGGCTCGGAAAGGAAAAGGTAGACGAGTCCTCTTAGTTTGGGGCTGATGTCTCAGCCAGTGTGGAAAAGCTACAGGAGATGGAGGTAGCCATGGAAAAGAAGTTAAAGGCCAAGTACTCTGAACTTGACGAGGTGGTTGCTGAACTAAAGAAAGGGGCCAACATCAACCTGGGCTCCAGGAAAGGAGTGAATGTAGATGCAATGATCAACAAGGGCATTGAGACCTTCCCTATTGGGTTTCAAGTGCCAAAAGTGCCTTCCTACAAGGGGATTGGTTCACCGGAGACCCATGTGAACCTCTATGTGTGGGTAATACTGATAGTACGCACCACTAAACAACAGCTGATCAACTTCTTCCAGACCACACTGGAAGGGGGAGCCTTGAATTGGTATAACTCTCTGGTAGAAGATGTACAATCTGATTGAGAAGCCTTATCAGTGGCTTTCATCAAATACTACAACTTCAATACTAAAATCCAGGTGAAGTTGTACGATCTGGAGCGGGTTAAGCAGAAGCCTAATGAATCCTTTGATGCATACTATCGGAGATGGATGAACAAGATGATCCTACTGAAGAACCGCCCCGACGAGGATGAACTGATTCAAAAGTTGATTGATGGTAGTTGGGATATTCTCAGGAACAACATGAAAAATAAAAGAGCTCGCTGAGGTGAAAACCGAAAAGGTGCCTCAGGCAAAAATTAGAGTGGCTCGCTGGGCCAAAAACCCATATTTAGTAGCTCAGTTAAAATTTAGAGCATCTCCAGATTCCCAAATTCCTAGGGGCAAAAAGTTAGGATTCTTTCACCATTCCCCAGCAGGAACCTCCATATTATTCCCCAACGGAATGTTCTTAAAGGATATGACAACCTTTTCCTCGGCAGACGTCGTTCGTCCCTAGCAGTCATCTCATTTCTTCAGTAGTCATCTCATTTCTTCAGCAGTCATCATACATCTTCAACAAGAAGACATGCTATACGAAAGAATGAAAAGCTTTGTACAAAGAATGTCCCCTGCCAGCCAGAGTCAGCCAGGGGCATGACCTATCTTCTCTGGCAGAGAAAGGAAACATCCATATTAATCAAACAATGAGAAATGCATCCTTTTGGATCCATATGCATATGCATCATTATGCATACATACATAACATACACGGAGCATTCATCCTCAACTAGTTTTCATTCTTGATCGAAGGGGTAAAAATTTTTGTTCAAAATCTCTCGATCAAGGAATGAATACTCATTATTTCAAATGTAGGAATTCATCATCACTGTCTCGAACACAAATAGATCCCCAGCAAATCCACCTCGGGTAACATAAACCCGATATCGGCCCAGGTCGGCTTCATTCTAGATCTCCAGCAGATCCGTCTCAGTTAACATAAAACCCAGTATTGGCCCAGATCAGCTTCTCCTCGGGTAACCTAGACCTGGTATCGGCTTATTTCATCACCAACTTTGCCTTGGGTAACCTAGACCCGGTATCGACTTATTCCATCATCAACCTCACCTCGGGTAATCTAGACCCGATAACGGCTCATGTCAATTTCATCAACTCAGTAGATCCACCTCGGATATATGTAAATCCGGTATCGGCCCAGATCAGCTTTGCCTCTGGTAACCTAGACATGGTATCGGCTTACTTCATCTTCAACCTCGCCTCGGGTAACCTAGACCGGGTATCGGCTTATGTCAGATTTGTTGTTTCAGAAACTCAACAGATCTGCTTCGGATATACGAAAATCTGGTATCATCCTAGATCAACTTCGCCTCGGGTAATGTAAACCCAGTATCGGCTCAACTCATCCAATCAACTCAGTTCATCATCACGATAGTGAGACTTCAACAAGTTGGTGTGAGTTTATCTTGTGTCCATGGTGCTTTAATCTGCACACTCAAATTCGTCACCTCAAGTATTTTAGACCTGGAGTCGGGTGTCGAATTTGATCACACGAGGAGGAGTTGTAATCGCCGAAATTTGTCATACTTAAAAAAAATTATGTCACACGACTATAATTACAGTCACGCGACTGTAACCAAAAATTACAGTCGGACGATGGTAAAATCCTAGTAGGTAGCAGAAGCCCATACCTTAAGAATAAAAAAATTGAGGTGATTTGAAGGGCAATTAATGCCCGATTTTACACCAGCAAGTAAGGAAAAATAAAGGAAAGAAAAAGAAGAAAGAAAGGGACTTTTCTTTTAGACAGATTGAGAGGGGGAAAGTGAGAAGAAGAGAAGGAAAAAGAAGAGAAGAAACCAAACACAAAATATCATTGTTCTTATACTCTTTTTCTTACAATTCTAGTGTGATAAAGCTTAAAAGTTGTTAGAAATCATAAGTAATAACTTGACTCACTAAACTAAATCAATCATAAATCCATAACTCAATCAAATTCGTGACTTTTTGGAGACTTTGGATTCATTTTGGAACCTTAACACACAAAGGGAGGAGACACAATTTGAAGGCGATTCGAGCCGTTTCCCAAGCCAAATCAACGTTGGATCTACGCTACAAGGGTAACTATACGTAAAACCTTCGTTTTGCTTTGATTTTCGGGTGTTTTGATTCGTTTTCATGCATAAAAATCTAAATTTTTTTGTTGCTTTTTGTGGGTATTAAGAACAGTCGTACGACTGTTCTTTTAGCTATGAATAGCCGTATGACTGTAATTACAGTCGTGCGACCATAGCTACAGTCGTACAACAGTTTTTTAGAATTCCCTCTTCTTTTCCTTTCACTGAATAAATTTTGGTGATTTTCTCCAATTAGGAGAATTACAGTCGCACGACCGTAGTTACAGTCGTACGGCTGTAATCACAGCCGGGCGACTGTAATTTTTGTCCAGAAGCACAATATCCATAAAAATCCATAAAAATTTGCGAAAATCATAAAAAATTAGAAAATCATCAAAAATGAATTGTGTGCATTCACGACCTTAGATTTAATTTCTGAAATTATTGCATTAAGAACAATGCAACGGAGATCCAAATCTCCCGAAAATCGACCCACGTCACATGCTAAATTAAGGTAAACCGGAAAAAGAAAATGTTTTCAAAATGAATTTTCTCATGAAAAAAATACAGGGATGTTTCAAAACCGTTTTCCAGGTCTAGACGGGCGAATTAGTTCACTCGACTATCCCCCTAAATGCATGCCCCCAATCTCTAATTTCCCAATTTTGTCCTGCTTGAGTCCTATTTGTGGTGTGCTATAAATCATGCTAACCATCTGTTTTGTAGCTTTAATGTCTTTTTTACTTTCATTTTTAATGTAATTAATAGTTTAAATCGTGTATTTTAGGCGATTGTATTTCTTTTTTAGATCATCGTGTATCTTAGGCATTTGTAATGTGAGGATGAGAGTTTTTATTTTTGTTCGATTGTGTTGTAATAATTTATTTATCTACTGCTTTATTTTTATTAGTGTGTACGCTGTGTGTTTTAATTTAATAAAAATCAACCTTAGAAATTTAAAATACCATCAATGAACATTGGCCAATTTTATTTTGATTAGACATGAAATAAGGGACTTGTCCGGACATAGAGCTCTGGAAAGTGTAGCAGCCTTCGTCTGGTTCAGCTACACGGTAATTTCTTAGTTGAGCTAAGCCGGGTGGTGACTCTTACACCTTCTATCGAGACTTAGGTCTCGATTCTTTTACGAAATAATTTAATTTTCCAAAATCGAGTTTCCATGACGAAAACCCCCGCGAGGGAGGGTTGCCCGATATCGAGGCCCCCTTCCGTGAGGTTAAAACATTGTCCGTTCACACCAGTGCATGGCTTATCGGCCAGGATGAGCCGTACGGCCCAAATTCTCCTTAAGATGGGCTATATCACCCTGTTCTTAAAACTTACAACAATTCATTTTTCATTTCTTGCATGACATAGAGAATTCAAACAATGTAGGGATAAAGAGATAGGATTTTATGGCCTCTCAGAGATTACCTTTAGCTTGTTTATCCAGATTTTTAGGAAATAATCTGAATCTATTCCTTGGAGCTTCAAATGGGTGTAACTCATGACTATAAACCGAAACTCATCTAAAAACCGAAATACAGCTGTGTATAGCTTCGAATCGAGGTGTTTTTCCGTATGAAAATGTGGTTTAGTGTTTGAAATTGAATTTGGGTTTGATTTGGTCCTTAGAAAGTTGATGAGTATTGTGTTAATGGAGGTGTAAAAATGAAAAATATTAAAGAAAAAGAAGAAGAAGATGATGAAGCAGGAGAGAAGGGCAATGGAAAAGTTGATCAGTTTGGTAAGTGTGATCATCCCTCCCTTTTCTTTCTAATCTCTTCCTATAATATATTCCTCTCTTCGGTAAAGTGACATCATCACTTTAAGAAATCAATTTTTTATTCTACAAGTGGGACAAATTAGCCATCTGATTCCTTAAGAGATGGGTTGTATGGCCCATCTACCTTTTAAATTGGGTCATACACTTTGACTCCATTAAAGTGTTCTTGTGTATTTCTGGGTTTTTAGATTCATGCATAAGAAACTGATATGCATTACTGTGTTCCATATATCCAATAAAGACATAATCCATTGTGTTTGGACCTATTTTCATTCTTTTAGGTAACAGAGCCTTTACCTTTGCAAGTCACCCCCACACTTTCAAGTAATTATTGGAAGGTTTTTTACCTTTCCATAATTCATAAGGAGTTTTTGTCTTGGTTTTTACATGGTATCTTATTCAAAAGTTAATTTATGTACAAAATAGCACCCCCTATAAGTTTTATGGTAAACCCGAGCTGGTTAACATTGCATTCATCATCTCTTTCGTATTATGATTCTTGTGCTTTGCTACTCTGTTAAATTGAGGAGAATACGATGGTGCTACCTCATGAATAATACCATGTTAAGAGCAAAACTCACAAAATGGTGCAACATATTCACCACCATGATCACTTATTACCACTTTAATTTTCTTATTAAGTTGGTTCTCTACTTCTTGCTTATAGAGAACAAATTTCTCTAAAGCCTCATCTTTGCTTTCAAGAAGATATAAATGATAATACTTTTTGCTATCATCTACGAAGGTAATAAAATATATATTTCCTCCCTTGATTGAACAAATTTCAACTCACAAATATTTGTATGTATACAATCAAGTGATTCTAAATATCTTTCAACAGAATGAAATGAAGATCTTGTCAATTTTGTCTTAACACAAATTTCACATTTATATTTTTTATCCAAATGAGGGTATATGATTTAAGTTAATTAAACGTCACAACGTGTCATAATTAACATGTCCAAGTCTACCATACCATAAATCATATGACACAGCTGTGAGCGGAAGATGTTTTTCATATCAAACACGGTGAAGCGAATCGAGGAATTTTCATTTATGGTTTTGTTTTATAATTATAATACGAAATTCGTTCGCTTTTTCATAAAATATTCGAGACCGAAAGCTCAAAGAAAATATAGGACTCAATCAAGAAAGAATGGGATAATAACTGAGTCGGGGTAATGTATTTTGAGGGGGCAGCAGGAGAGACTCAACAAATCTCACTGACTAGACCTAAAAAATGTTTTAAAACATCCTTGTGTTGATTTTGACAAAACTGTTTTGAAAATGATTTTTCCGGTTAGTTATTTAACATGGCAAGTGTGAGCGAATGATCGTAAAGTTGGAACCTGGCGAAGCAAACCAGGGAGGTTTTTGGTAATATGCTGGGTTTGTTTTGAAAAACGGGTTTGATGATCTTGCTTAAGAAAACCAGCTTATATGATTGAAAATCCTTTTTGTAGGAAACATCATTTAGAATGTGAGTTTTAGGAAAACTGGTTTTACTCTTTTATGAAATCTCATTTTATTAGCTTAATGACCTCGAAACCCAAATTTCAAGATCAGTGATGGAGTCGCCACCCAAATCGGCTCATCCGAAAAATTCCAGTATAGCTCCCTACCAAGTGTAAACTGCCATACCTGATCCATAGATTTAGAGTCCGGGCAACTTACCTATTCAACCTCAAGCTTGGTTTCATTTATTGATTCATACCACCATATTACACTCACTTATTCTCTACCCATTTTGCCTTTTACTATTAGCCGATGCTCATTCAAATGGCATAAACAAATAAACTATGTAATTTTAATTAAAAAAATATATACTATGTAATTTTATTCCATTTGCCTAAATTTAATTACCCGTAAATAAAATTAAATCACACTTAAGTAAATACAATAAATGTATTTAATTTTCCTACTTAGGAAAATTATTTAAATAATTGTTTACTTTATGTAATTCAATTAATTGATAAATTAATTAATTACATTATGTAAACTTATTAATTAAATTAAATTCAACCCAATATTAATTAAATATCTTGACACCGAATGTCAACTAATTAATTAATGCATTCCTTCCAATGTACATTACATGTACAATTTCTATAAGTTTCGGCTCAGTTGATCTATGTGCACGATCATATGGGTCTGTCTTTCTGTTGGCAGTAGGCCCAGGGCCCATAGACTATAAGTGGGTTCTAGCAAACCATTACAGCCCCCAATTAAGATAGGGATGCAGCAGGCTTTATAGGACACTCACCCGGTAGTAATCTCACAGTGTCCTTTGCCTAACGATATCGATATGAATAAACAAGAGGCATGGTGTCTGTCATCCTCTTCTGTTGTTTATTATATTTCTTGATCTTGAGTTGAATGATTAATCAATTAAGCAACCAACTTATTTGGGTATGGCCATACACTTATCAGTCCCACTCATCAAGTGGCTAACGATATCATCTCGGTGTTACCCAAGTAGCAATTCCATCACTTCATCATCAATATCAACATGTTCAGCGGTCCACCAATGATACCCGTATTTAGCATCCTTTTACAGACCTGTTAGACGTATGTCAAAGTGAACTGGATTCCATATTGATACTGTAATGAAATCTGGTCCGAGGACAAAAGAGACCTACTCAAGAAAGACCTATGATGCGACAGCCATATGGCTTTCTTGTACGGATCGATCCAGTCCCATGTCAACGACATGTACCTATATTCATGACTAACTATACAAGTATTATGGCTAGTTACGAACTACCATACAGTCATTGAATATACAAGTCTATGGTTCTATTTGGTCCCACGATTAGAACAGACCTAGGATAGGTTTTATGATTATCAATCAATGGATACTCTACTCATATTATAGCACAAGATATAAATGAAATAGATTAATTGCCTTAATTAATGTGACATAAATAATGCATTCATACAATGAGTCTTAATGTATAATACAAAATACAAGAATCCAATGCCCTAAGAACTAGGGCACACCAACAATCTCCCACTTGCACTAGTTCCAAATTGGCATTGCCCTAATTCCTATAGATCTGATATGACCCTTATGCTGTGTCTACGATAGCACTTTGGTCAATGGATCAGCGACATTATTCTTGGTGTCAACCCTCTGCAATGATATGTCACCTCGGTTCGCGATCTCTAGAATGAGGTAAAACTTTCTAAGCACATGTTTGGATCTCTTGTGTGAACGGGGCTCCTTAGCTTGTGCGATGGCCTCGTTGTTGTCACATAAAACATCAACTGGGTCTAGGATAGTCGGTGCTAACCCCAACTCAGTTATGAATTTCTTGATCTAAACAGCTTCCTTTGCAGCTTCGCACGTAGCTATGTACTCAGCTTCCATTGCAGAGTCAGCAATGGCGGCCTGCTTTGAGGACCTCTAACTAATGGCACCACCATTCAGGAGAAAAACATAACCAGACTGTGACTGGTTCTCATCCTCATCGGTTTCAAAGCTAGCATCAGTGTAACCTGACACTACCAGCTCATCTTGACCTCCATCACTAAGAAAGCATCCTTAATCTGATTAAGGTACTTCAGGATTGCCTTAATAGCCTTCCAGTGTTCCTCCCCAGGGTTCGATTGGTAGCGGCTAGTCATACGTAGTTCAAACGCGACATCAGGCCTCGTACATAACATTGAGTACATGATAGACCTAATAGCAGATGCATAAGGGATCTTTTCCATATTCTCCCGATCCTTCTTTGTTTTAGGACCATCTTGCTTACTCAGCTTTAACCCATGGCGCATAGGCAAGAATCCATTCTTTGCGTTGTCCATGCTGAATCTTTTCAGAACCTTGTCAATGTACGTGGCCTGACTTAGGCCTAAAAGCCGGTTAGATCTATCTCTGTAGATCCTAATCCCTAAGATCATCTCAGCTTCTGTTGGGATTTTTCACCGGAAATCACCCGACAAAAGCGGAAGAACGCGGTGATTTCCTCAAATCCGGTCCCAGGAGCAATTGAAGTGGAAATTGAAAAACATAAAATTAAATAGAAAGAGATTAAAATTTCATACCAGAAAAATCTCTTTCAGAGACGGATGATGACTACAGAACTCAATTTAGAATTCCTCCACTCTCACGTACACGAACGCTTGGCAAATGCAACCCGTGCTAGCGTCGGAAAAACAAAACCAATGGAGAGGGGAGCTAGGAAATTTCGGCTAGGAGCTATTTTGCAAGGGGTGGCCGAAATTTTCTAACCCTAGGTATTTATACCTAGGGTTGGCCGAATTCTTTAGGGAATTCTGGCCCATCTTAGCTCCTTTCTATTTTGTGCGGGCTTCCATGTTTTAATCCAGGCCCAGTCTAATTTTAATCATTCTGGTTTAAATTAATTTCAAGCCCAATTTTAATATACCCATGTATTTAATATATTACTCCAAGTAATATATTATTTACATCCAAATTAAAATTGGTTTGACATTTAATTTAATCCATCAAATTAAAATTAACTCTACACAAAATAAGATCATATGTAAGCCCATACATATGAATATTTCCACCTCGGAAATAATTTCATAATTAATCCAATTAATTATGAAGAGCCAATAGAATATATTAATTTTATTATTATGACCAATCCAATTGATCTCTATAATATAATTAATATATACACACTTCTCCCTCCATTGCGTATACTCCAAGTATACATGTTATTCCTTAAGTTTGCATTCTATCGTTCTATGTGTACGATCTTGTGGGCCCATCTTTATGTTGGCAGCGGGCCTTTGGCCCGCAGACTGCAGTTGGGCTCTAGCAAGCCACTGCAGCCCCCAATTAAGATGGAGATGGCAGTCTAACTGATATCATAACCCAGTAGTTAAGCTTGTACATCCCATGTCATTGATATTGGTGTCCAACACAGAGGCATGGATTGATCACCCTCTTTTGTGTTCGGACATTAACTTGATCCCGAATGTACTGATGCTCACAAACAAGTACCAACTTGTTTGGGTGTGGCCACACTCTTATCAGTCACATTCATCAAGAGGCCGGTGATATCTTCTCAGTTGGTTACTGAGTGACAAATCCCTTCTGCATATCCATAGCATTACCATGTTCAGTGACATACCCGAAAGCACCCATACTTGGCACCCTATTACAGGCCCTTTAGGCGTACCCCTAAGTACGCGACATCGCATGTAACACCATCATATGGTCAGGTCAAAGGATCTATACAAGTACTACACGAGAATCCATTGTAATACCATACCATGTGGATTGCTCGTTTAGTGGATCTATCCAGTACCATGCTCCCAGGCATGTACCCGTTAACTTGGTTGACATTCCATGTCCAATGACCGGTAAGACACCGCCTGTAACGCCCCAGATATAAGTTGACTTAGTTATGTTGTGATGTGTGCATATGAGTGAGCATTTTTGCATTTAACCGATGTTTTGTATGCTTATAACAATTCGTAGGCTTTGGCCTAGCGGTAGATAGTCCTGACTAATAGCTAGTGGTCTAGAGTTCGAACCTTACCTGGCTTAAATTTATTTTTTTTTTTTTTGTGCCTTTTTATTTTTGTGTTGGGAAGGTTGGAATTCCGAAAATCCATGATAAATATCCCATTTTTCAGTTGACCAATTCAAAAAAATTAGGAATCCTTAACCTAAGGAGAAAATCTCTCCTTAATCTCTTCCACTTTCCAAGTTTCACTCCAAGGCAATCTCTTCATCTCTATTAGGGTTAAAATTTCGGCCATTCCATTGTGTGGAGCTCCAGTGCAGCCGAAATTCTTAACTTTCTCTCCCTCACTTTCATTCATTCAGACTCTGCTTCATTCTTCTCCATTCCGAGTTAATTGCCTCAGTTGGTTTCACTGCAAACAGGGTAACAACTAAACCCTAAATGTCGGTTCGAAATTTATATAGGATGTATGGTAGATGAATTTGATCCTAGGTTGTATTATTACTGAAATTATTGTTGAGACATGAATGTATATGATATTGGTGTAAGAAATTGCTTTTAGGTTAAAAGATTGGTAGAAATATGAAAATACATGTGATTGAGTCGAAATTGGTAAGCTGCTGTATTTTCAGAATTGGCTGTTTATGGTAATTATGGCATAACTTCCGTTATATAACTCCGATTGGCATAATTCAACTTTCTGTGTTTTCCTGAGATATAGGTGTACAAGGTTGTTTTACATTATTTTGGAAAATTCCGTGAGTAAAGTGCTCATATTCCCTATTGAAACTGCCTTATGTGCATTGGGCCGATTTTTCTTGAACTGCTGAATTTCAGATTGTACAGGTTGTGATAATTTTAGCTTTATTTTCGTTATATAACTCCGATTGGCATGATTCAACTTTCTGTGTTTTCCTGAGACATAAATGTACAAGGTTGTTTTATACTATTTTGGCAAATTCTGTGATTAAAGTGCTCGTATTCCCTGTTGAAACTGCCTTATGTGCACTGTGCCGATTTCCTGGAACTGCTGAATTTCAGTTTGTACAGTTTGTGTTGATTATGGCTTTATTTTCTCTCTGTAGCTCCGTTTGCCATGAAACAAAATTCTATGTATTCCTGAAATTCTGATGTTCAATGTTGCTTTATATTATTTTTGCTAAATCAGTGAGTAACACATCTGTTTTGTCTGTTGAAGTCAGACTATGTGCAGTGATCTGAAGTGAATTTACAGATTGCATGTTTTTAGTGTTTCCTTAATATCTTTTGCTATAGGAATCCGAATTGCATGATTTAAGTTGGCGTGTGTTCCTAAGATGTAAGGATAAATTTACCTTTGTATTGCCATGCTGAATTCTGAGTCTAACCTACTGGAATATTATATGCAAGTTGAGGCATGAACTATGAATTCTGAAATTTTCACCTTAGGCCATGAACTGATTTTTTTAATGTGTGCAAAGCATAATTTGATTCTAGGAATTTATGCTAGAACTCTTGACATGAAATCTAATAATTACATATATGGTTTGGTAAATTTAATACATGTTGGAATTATGAAATCGAGTTTGGGGTAAGTCCTATTTTTTTATGGCACCATGTGTTTATTGATGTATCAGATTATGTTTTGGGGTAAGTCCTATTTTAATGGCACCTTATGGTTATTGAATTGGTTGGGATAAGTCCTATGTTAAAGGCACCTTTTGAATATTGATATAATTATGATAATTAAATTGGTGTTTGTAGTGGCATATACTCTGGTGTCTTGGTTAGTTTGGCTAAGTGTTTTCCATGTTTGATTGGTTGACACTAGGACAGCGCCCTTTGTTTCGAGGTAAGTCCCTTCGTTGGCACTCAGAGAGGTAAATCCCTTCGTGGTACTCTAATTTATTTTATTTTTGAGGTAAGTCCCTTCGTTGGCACTCTGTGAGGTAAGTCCCTTCGTTGGCACTCTGAGGTAAATCCCTTCGTGGTACTCTTTTCTTATTGATAAGGGGGTAAGTCCCGTTGTGGTTCCCCGAAGCGTCTGAGCCGAACTCTCTAAGGACATAGGTGTATAGGTCAATACAAATGATTTATACGCGTATACCACAAAATTAATAAAGGTTAAGGTATAATTGAGTTGATGTCAAGTTTGTGATGAAGTACTTTGATTTGGGATGTTGGTATGTATTTGTATGTACATGACTTATCTTGGAAATCTGAATTTTGATGATATTGATTATCCACTTGGAATGTTTTGTACTATTATTTGAAATAGATAATTATGTGATATGCTGAACTTGAACTTTATATGTTGTATGTGATGCAGCTAACAAATAAGGGTAAGATCCCTGATACATGATTGTTACTATGAGAATTATGCATACTTGTATAAATTGATAAATTTGCTTTCTATTAATCATGATGAAGTATACTTAAGTAATGTAATATGAAATTTATGATCTGTCATCTTCCTATGTGAACTTTGAATTGATGTTTGGGATTTATTAGTTACTCGTCACTAAGTGGCGCTGTTGATATTTTCAGATTTTGCCGGTGCAAAATAGGAGATGCCTGATGTCTGTTCTCGGGGATTGTGTGGAGAGTTTCCGTCATGTTATTTTATCATCTATTCGTAGTTATGGATGTTCAAAGATTTATTTATTTATTTATTTTTTTTTTTTTTTTACTCCGTTATATTACCTTTTGAAATACCTATTTATGTTAAATTACTGTTTTTGAAATGGAAATTTTCGAGTACTCATTTATGATTATGTTATTTTAAAGATAAAAAGGAAGTTTTGAAAATGATGACCTAAACTTTATGTAATGTTTCCGCCATTGCATGCTTGCAAAAGTTAGGGTTGTCACAGTTGGTATCAGAGCCCGCGTTGGTTCCAAGGCTTTGGTAGCATAAGTCACTTGGAACCAAAACTCAGAATCCTAGGATAGAGATTTGAACATAGTGTGAGGTGCATGGGTAGGTAGAACGGGTTTAATTGCTTTGGATTACTTGTTTTCTATTATTAGCTGTATGTATTATATGCTTAGACCTAACTAGAACAAAAATTTTAGAATGCCTCCACGTAGAGATTCCGTTCGCGATGACTCTCCTCAGCGACGTATGCGGCTGTTGGAAGATGTCGTGCTCGCTATGGCTCAAAGAAATCCAAATAACCAAACTGTCTTCGATCGCATTGCTCGTCACCGACCCCCAACTTATGAAGGATCTTCCGACCCGGTGGTGCTTGAGGGATGGATCCGGGAGATAGAGAAACTCTTTGATGTGACCGGCTGTCCGAACGCCGAGAAAGTCGTGATTGGAGCCTACTACTTGAAAGGCGAGGCTGATAACTGGTGGGGCATGGTTAAGGCCGAGTGCCTGGAATTGGCTGAGTTTGGATGGGGATAATTCACTGAAAGGTTGAAGAATCGTTTCTACCCAAGTGAGTTGAGGTGGCAGAAACGAGAGGAATTCCTATGCTTGACTCAAGGAAGCATGTCTGTTCAGCAGTACACCAACAAATTTACTGAACTGTCCAGATTTGCAGGTTCAGTCATCCCCACTGAAGAGGAGAAGGTGCAGTTCTATATCAAGCGGATGAGTCCCAAAGTGAGGACACATGTCCTATGTTCTGGAGCAACAACTTTCCAGAGAGCCTATGAAGTGGCTTTAGGAGTTTATGCATCCGTTCAGGAGGATGAAGCGGTGAGGCGGACCATGTTCTTAAAGAGGTCTCAGCCTACCTCGTATGTTCATCCGACTTCCAAGAAACCCAAGTATGTTCCGGCAAAGGAAGCTGCTAGTACCGCTCAGACTAGGGAGAAGAAGTGCTTCAAGTGTAAGAAAGAGTGGCACTATGGGAAGAACTGTGATGGGACGCCTGTCCGATGCTACACTTGTAAGGAAGAGGGTCACTACTCTCAATCTTGCCCGAAGAAGTCAGGAAGTAAGAAGCCCGATTCTAGCTCAGGAGGCCCTGTTCGCAACAGAGTCTATAACATGATGGAGTCCGAAGTTGACGAGGCAGGGAATGACATCGTTGCAGGTACCATCCTTGTCAAATCTTTTCCTGCTTATGTATTATTTGACACTGGTGCGTCTATATCCTGTATTTCTACTACTTTTGCTCAGAAGTTGAATTTATCTGTATCTGTTCCAATTAATTCTGTGGTTTCCCTCCCTAATGGGGAGAGTGTTGCTTGCTGTCGTGTTTTCCCCGAAGTTCCCATAGTTATCGAGGGAGTTGAATTGAAGGCGAATTTGAGGGAATTTCCATTGACTGAATTTGATGTTATCTTCGGTATGGACTGGCTGAAGCAGCATCAAGCGGTGTTCTATTGTAGGGATGAGAAAATTGTGCTGAAGGACGGTAAAGGGAAGAGGGTTTCTTATTCAAATGTTAAGATGAAACCAGGAGTGAAGGTAGTTTCGGCTATGAAATTGAAAAAGATGGCGATGAAAGGCGAAGAAGTATTTCTGTGTAGAATAAAGGATACCTCGGAAGAACTGAAGATCGAGGATATTCCTATTGTTCGAGAATATGCGGATGTGTTTCCTGATGAACTGCCAGGGATTCCACCAGGAAGGGATGTAGAATTTGCCATCGACCTAATTCCGGGGTCAGCTCCAATCTCTAAAGCTCCTTATCGGATGGCTCCCTCGGAGATGCGAGAATTGAAGACCCAGTTGCAAGAACTTGTTGATAAGGGTTTTATTAGACCCAGCGTGTCACCTTGGGGTGCTCCGGTACTCTTTGTCAAGAAGAAGGATGGAAGCATGCGATTATGTATTGACTACCGTGAGTTGAATAAGGTGACCATCAAGAATAAATATCCCCTGCCAAGAATTGAAGATTTGTTTGATCAATTGAAGGGTGCAGGTGTGTTCTCTAAGATCGATCTGAGATCCGGCTATCATCAGATTCCGGTAAAAGAAGACGACATTCAGAAGACTGCCTTCCGGACAAGGTATGGGCACTATGAATTCGAAGTAATGCCCTTCGGTCTCACTAACGCACCAGCAATGTTTATGGATCAGATGAACCGAACCTTCCACGAGCTCCTTGATGTGTGTGTTGTGGTATTCATTGATGATATCTTAGTGTTGGAAATGCCCTAGTCCCGAGGCATTGGTCCTTGTGTTTGTATAATACATTTGTACATTAATGTAATCTTTATGTATTATGCAATTTGTGTCAAGGAAATAAAGGCATTAATCTATTTATTATATGTCTTGTGCTATATTTTAAATAGAGTATCCAATGGACATATCCATATCCGTGTTGTCAAGTGTGAGGCACTTGGCAGTAAGACCGTGGATAGGGAAAACGATATGGCTATAAAGTTATCCGTAGTCTGTTCCAATCATAGGAATGAATGGAACTAAAGACTATCATTAGCCTGGTTGTATGGCGGTGTCTTACCGGTCATAGAACATGAAATGTCAACCAGGTTACTGGGTACATGCAAAAAGGGCATGGTACTGGATTGATCCACGTAACGGGAATCTACATGGTATAGTATCACAAATGATTCTCGCGTAGTACTTGTATAAGTCCTTCGACCGGACCATATGATGGTGTTGCATGTGAAGTGGCACACTTTGGTGTACGCCTAACGGGCCTGTAAAAGGGTGCCAAGTATGGGTACGTTCGGGTGTGTTAGTAAACATGGCAGTGCTATGGATATGCAGAAGGGAATGTCACTCAGTGATTCACTGAGACGATATCATCGGCCTCTTGAAGAATGTTACTGATAAGTGTGCGGCCGCACCCAAACAAGATTGGATCTTGTTTGTGAGCATCAGTTCATTCGGTATCAAGTAAAGGTCTAGACACAAAGAGGGTGATACTTCCATGCCTCTGTGTTGGACACCGATATCAGCGACATGGGATTTACAAGTTCAAACTACTGGGTTACGTTTTCAGTTGGACTGCTTACTCCGTCTTCATTGGGGGCTACAGTGGCTTGCTAGAGCCCGCCTGTAGTCTGTGGGCCTTGGCCCACTGCCAACATAAAGACGGGCCCATCGGATCGTACACATTGAACGTCTGGACTTTAACTAGTCGGATTAAGTGTGTACTTGGAGTATACACGTTTGAAGAGAGAGAGATATATTAATTATATTATATGGATCAATTAGATTGATCAAACTAATATAATTAAATATTTATTTTGGCATTCTCTTAATTAATTCAATGAATTAATTTATGAGATTATTTCCTAGGTGGAAATATTATTTACATGTATAGGTTTACATGTAATATGTGTGTCCAATTTAATTCCTTGGTTAAAATTAATAGGTCAAATTAATTTTAATTTACATGTATGTATTATACATTATGTGGTATTGTATATTTACACACATGTTGAATTAAAATTCTATTTGCAATTAATTTAAAACCATAGAATTAAATGGGCAACAAAGGCTTGAAATGTTAAGCCCACACATATTGAGTTGGCCGAAATTCATGGGTGGTGAATGGATGAGAATGGTGACTCATTCTTGGACAAAAATAAGATGGTGAGTCATGTTTTTCATTTAATGAAGAAATGATGAGTCTTTATGTTTGTCCAATGGTGATGGAGTGAGTCATGGTTTGACCTAGTTAGTTGCCAAGTTGGACTTTGCATGCTAGGTGGCATTGAAGATTTTTTTCTTGGTAAGAAGGTTGATACATAAGGAAAAAATCAGCAGCTATTCTCATGTTTTTTCTGCCGTCCTTTTCTTTTCATAAGAACAAAATGTTTTGCCCACTTTAGGAATGAATTTCTTAAGGAAAAGAAATTGGTGCCTATTTTAGGGATTGATTTCTTTTGGAAAGAAATTGAGAGCCCTAACTTAAGGTGATGGTATTTTTCTTTGGGAAAGAAAAATTACAGCCATCTATTCCTATTGTGAGCAGCCCTCTCTCCCTCTCTTCTTGTCATCCGAGTCGCTAGCACGGGTTTCGGTCCGAGAGCCGTTCGTGTACGTGACGTTGGAGGGAGTCTACTTTGGTTCCTGCAGTCCGCATCCGTCTCTTAGAGAGACTTTGTGGTAAGTTTTTGAAACCCTCTTTTTATGCTTTAAGTTTTTGATTTCCACATCTTAAGCTCCTGGGCCGGATTCGAGGAAATCGACGCGTATTTCCGCTTTTATCGGTCGGTTTCCCGTGATGAATCCCAACAGTGGTATCAGAGCAGGCTTTTGATCCGTGGAAATCTTTAACTTGGCGGATCCCGTGTTTTAAAATTGGCGATTTTGTGGATGGGATTCTTTTGGTTTCGGGTTTGTGATTTTGCCCGTTGAATTTTGCAAATGGAAAATTTTTGCATATTGGTTTATGCTTGGTGTATTTTCTATTTGTGTTTTGTTTATGGAAATTTATTTTTGCATATAGGTTTATGCTAGATTTATTTTTCCATTGCATGATTTTATTTCTTAGTGATTTAATTTCATGTTGTTTTTATGCGAAAAAAAAAAATCACGGACCGTTTCGGGTCGAAACGGGGGCAGCAGCCGCTGCCTACGGCGCTAGGCGCCACAGGCAGCCGCTGCTGCTGGCTACTGCTGGCCAGCAGCTGCTGCATGCCAGCAGCAGGCTGCTGCTGGGCAGCAGCGCCGCGGCTGCCCCGCGCGGCGGGCCGGGCCCGAATTTGGATTTTGCGGGATTTCTTTTGGGCCGGGCCGGGTTTTAAAATTTTAATTGGTTTTAAAATTTTGCGTGTTTCAATTTTGGTAATTTTTATGCGCGTGTTTTATGAATGGAATTTATTTTTCGTTCATGCGATATTTATTTTGGAAATAAATACGGTTAATTGAAATTGGTTCGGGTTTTCTTGGCACGATTACCCGGACGGCTAATTTTGGAATTCATGGTTTCCCAATTGGATTGGGAGCAATTTTGCCTGGGTTGGAGGCCCAAAGCCCGCACGGGTTTAGAACCATGATCGGCCAAAATTTGGCGATTTCAAAATAATGGCTATGGACATAATTGAAATGGGATTAATTCATGCATTTAACATGTTTATAAATTGTATGTATTGGTTTACATGGATGTATGATTAATGCATGAATGGATGTTTTGGGCCTTATTTATTTGGGTTGTAATATTCTTTTGGTATATACGGCCTACGCGCCGTTTTCTTTTTATGTAATTTTATTTTATTTGTTTATTATGATATTATGCAAAGAAGAAGCCGATTGGATTGGCGTGCTAGAAGGATGAGGATGCGGCCCACCTGATGTCGTTCTAGTATAGGTTTACTAGAATTATATTAGGATGTAAATTTTGGCCCATAGCATTTCATTTTTATTTAATTATGCTTTATTTATTTACATGTGAGAATGTATGTACAAACCCTATTTCACCCGCCTATGCATCTAAGCCGTTATTAATTGAATCTAATAACCAAAAGGTAATTACTAAGTCTCTTAAAAGTGCTTCCCTCATTCATAACCTACTCGAAGTGAGGATAGGCCAGCTGTAGACCAACCCTCGTTGGATGCACTGGAGTATCGTCATTTTGTATTGGGTTGGAGTATTGGTTACTCTAACACTTGGATGGAGGTTTTGACTTAGCGTGGGTAGTAGGATGTTCCTGGCCCTAAGCACAGATGGGTAAGTGCCAACAGACCCATCAAACCGAGAGTCCCTAGGTTGGGATTGGACGGCGTTCCTACCTAAAAATTGGGGTATAGTTGTTCCAGGCCCTCGTCTGGCTATATCTTGATATAATATGGATCTCGGCCCATGAGCCCAACAACTCGAGTTAATTAATAACACGATTCATTATTAATTATATATATGGGAAGAACATGTTAAGTCCTTTATCAACGCTCGTAATTTTTCTGTGTAGAAACCAATGGCTACGAATGATACTTTATCACTGCGATCTTTCTTGGAATGGGACAAGCTTTCTGGCCCTAACTTTTGGGACTGGTCTATGAACTTAAGGAAAGTTCTAAGACAAGAGTCTAAAGAGTATGTGCTCGAAAAGCCTGTACCGGTTGTGCCAATGGGAAGTAATCCACCGGCTGCCCAGCTGGAGGAATACTTGGCACATGTAAAAGATAACCGGGATGTGACATGCCTGATGTTGGCTAGTATGGTTCCTGAATTGCAAAAGCAGTTCTTGGATCATCAGGCCTTTGCTATAATGACAACTCTTAACGAGATGTTTTATGAGCAAGCTTATCAGGAAAGGTACCTGATCCATAAGGCATTCCGCAGCTGTAAGATGGGAGCCGGGACATCTGTGAGTGCACACGTGCTCAAGATGAAGGGCTATCTGGATAATTTAGCCCGTCTCGGAACTCCTATCTCACGGGGGCTGGCGGTTAGCACAATCCTGGATTCTTTACCGGATTCTTATGATCAATTCATCCTAAACTTTTACAAGCAAGGGATGGACCGTACTGTTAGTGAGCTGCATTGGATGCTTGAGCTCGCTGAACTGTCGATCAAAAAGACTCCGCCGGTACTTGAGGTTAACAAGGGGAAACCTCCTTTTGCTAAAGGCAAGGCCAAGGCCAAGGCCATGGCTAAGGAAGCCAAGGCTAAAAAGGCTAAAGCCCAGCCCAAGGCCCGTTCCAAGGATGTCTGCTTCGGTTGCAAGCAGGCTGGACATTGGAAAAGATCGTGTCCCAAGCTTTTGGGAGAGAAAAGGAAGATGCAGGGCGTGTCTTCATCAGGTATATATGTCATAGACATTAACCTCTGTTTCAACATCTTATGTATTGGATACTAGATGTGGTTCTCACATTTGTTGTAATGTGCAGGGACTTAAGAACAGGAGATCACTGGGATCGGGACAAGTGGACTTGCGGGTCAGAAATGGAGCAAGGGTTGCTGCCATAGAGATCAGCGGGACCAGCTTATGATGCCTAGTAGATTAGTTTTGTTACTGAAACTATGTTATTTTGTACCTGTTTTGTACAGGAATATTATTTCTGTTTCAGTTTTTGGATATTTCTGGATGTACATTTACTATTGGTAATAGTAAAAAGGGTTTATCTAGAAAAGAATTATTTTATGGAGTAGCTCTGTTAAATAATGTCTTTTATATCCTGGATCTAAATGAAACTAATCATGTCTATAATATACATACTGAATGGGTTAAGCCTAACGAACTTAATCCGATTTACCTTTGCCATTGTTATTTAGGCCACATAAACAAGAAGCGCATAGCTAGGCTTCACATAGCTTGAATCCTAGGATCATTTGACATGGAGTCACTTGATATATGCGAGTCTTGTTTATAAGGTAAAATGACTAAAGAACCTTTTAGCAAGGAGGCTAAAAGGGTCGCTAGCTTATTGGACCTAATGCATTGAGATGTATATGGACCGACAAGCATAGCAACCAAGGCTGAACATCTATACTTCGTCTCCTTCACAGACGATTTCATCCGAAATGGATATGCCTATGTAATGAAATATAAGTCTGAGACCCTTGATAGGTTCAAGGGTGTAAGGAACGAAGTACAGAACCAACTAGGCAGAAATATCAAAGCCTTTCGGTTGGACCGAGGTGGTGAGCATATAAGCCTATAGTTTGACTCATTTTGAGAGAGCATGGAATAGTTCCATAGCTCACTCCTCCAGGAACACCACAATGGAATGGGGTGTCCGAACGGAGGAATAGGACCTTGTTGGACATGGTCCGCTAAAAAGATGAGTCATGCATCTCTCCCAATAAGTTTTTAATGGATACGCTCTTAAGACAATGGCTCTTAATTTCAATTATACTCCAACTAAGGCTTTGGAAAAGACCCCATTTGGAATATGGACAGGCAGGGTGCCTAATGTGTCTTTCTTACGGATTTGGGGTTGTTATGCACAAGTCAAGAAATTGACTGTGAGCAAAACTAGCACCCAAAACCGACTAATGCCTGTTTGTGAGCTACCCTAGGGAAACCAAAGGGTATTGCTTCTACAACCCCGCTGAGAACAAGGTGTTCATGGCGCGAAAGGGGGTCCTTCTTGAAAAGGGGTTTCTTTCCAAGAAAGACAGTGGGAGCGATGTTGAACTCAGGGAAGTTCAAAGCTCAGAAACTCCTAAAAAGGATAACTCGGAGACCAGGGTGAAGCTTCCAAAAGGGGAAGCACCAGCCCAGGTCACACAAGGACCTAAAAGGTCTGGTAAGGATCATCAGGAACATGAGAAACATCGGTTTTTGTTTCTAATGATTACGCTCCTTTTGTCTTGGACGAAGAGGAGCTCAAAACCTACTAGTAGGCCATAGCTAGCCCACTGTCTGCCATGGTGGTGGATTTGCAATCTATGTACGATAATCAGGTTTGGAACCTGGTTGATTCACCTTCAGGTGTTAAGGTAATAGGTTGCAAATGGTGCTATAAGCTATAGGCCGACAATACCTTTAAGGGTGTGTATAAAAGGTTTAGTGGGAGCATAGTAACTTTCCTGGTATTATATATGGATGGCATCCTTCTGATTGGAAGCGACATACCAACACTACAAGGGAATTGTAATGGTTGTGTAAGTGCTTCGCAATGAAGGACTTAGGCGAAGCTGAGACGATCCTAGGGATCAGGATCTACAGGGTTAGATCCAATCGGCTTCTGGGCCTAAGTCAGGCCAAGTACATAGATATAGTTCTGAAAAGATTCAGCATGGACCAGGCTAAGAAAGGTTTCTTGCCAATGGGTCATGAGCTGAAACTTCTAGGAGAACATGAATTGGTTCTATAGGCTTCGGCTATAGGATCAATCATGTACTCCATGCTATGTACAAGACCTGATGTCGGCTTTGCACTAAGTATGATGAGCCGGATCCTGAATGGATCACAGGTAGGCTGTCAAAGCAATCCTGAAGTACCTTAACCGGACTAAGGATAGCTCCTTAGTGCATGAAAGTTAGGAAGAGCAGTCAGTTACTAGGTACACTGATGCGAGCTTCCAGACCGACCAGGATGAATATAAGTCGCAGTATAGGTATGTGTTCATGCTAAATGGTGATGCGATTGTTGGAGAGGCTCCAAGTAATCGACCATCACGATTTCTATCACAGGAACTGAGTACATTGCAACGTGTGACACAGCTAGGGAAGCTGTGTGGATAGAGAAGTTTATCACGGAACTGGGGATAGTATCTACTGTCCGGGAACCAGTTGATATCTTCTGTGACAACTAGGGGCTGTTGCACAAGCTATGTGCCCCGGTCACACATATACACGAAGCACGAACTCAGGGAGTTTCACCTATTGCGAGAAATCGCTGAGGGGGTGACATCTCATTACAAAGAGTGGACACCAAAGACAATGTCGCAGATCTTTTGACCAACATGCTTGGCTATGCCTCTGCACGAAGGTTATACTAGATCTATAGGGATTAGAGCCATGCCTAGTAGGTACTAGTGCAAGTGGGAGATTGTTGGAAATGCCCTAGTCCCGAGGCATTGGTCCTTGTGTTTGTATAATACATTTGTACATTAATGTAATCTTTATGTATTATGCAATTTGTGTCAAGGAAATAAAGGCATTAATCTATTTATTATATGTCTTGTACTATATTTTAAATAGAGTATCCAATGGACATATCCATATCCGTGTTGTCAAGTGTGAGGCACTTGGCAGTAAGACCGTGGATAGGGAAAACGATATGGCTATAAAGTTATCCGTAGTCTGTTCCAATCATAGGAATGAATGGAACTAAAGACTATCATTAGCCTGGTTGTATGGCGGTGTCTTACCGGTCATAGAACATGGAATGTCAACCAGGTTACTGGGTACATGCAAAAAGGGCATGGTACTGGATTGATCCACTTAACGGGAATCTACATGGTATAGTATCACAAATGATTCTCGCGTAGTACTTGTATAAGTCCTTCGACCGGACCATATGATGGTGTTGCATGTGAAGTGGCACACTTTGGTGTACGCCTAACGGGCCTGTAAAAGGGTGCCAAGTATGGGTACGTTCGGGTGTGTTAGTAAACATGGCAGTGCTATGGATATGCAGAAGGGAATGTCACTCAGTGATTCACTGAGACGATATCATCGGCCTCTTGAAGAATGTTACTGATAAGTGTGCGGCCGCACCCAAACAAGATTGGATCTTGTTTGTGAGCATCAGTTCATTCGGTATCAAGTAAAGGTCCAGACACAAAGAGGGTGATACTTCCATGCCTCTGTGTTGGACACCGATATCAGCGACATGGGATTTACAAGTTCAAACTACTGGGTTACGTTTTCAGTTGGACTGCTTACTCCGTCTTCATTGGGGGCTACAGTGGCTTGCTAGAGCCCGCCTGTAGTCTGTGGGCCTTGGCCCACTGCCAACATAAAGACGGGCCCATCGGATCGTACACATTGAACGTCTGGACTTTAACTAGTCGGATTAAGTGTGTACTTGGAGTATACACGTTTGAAGAGAGAGAGATATATTAATTATATTATATGGATCAATTAGATTGATCAAACTAATATAATTAAATATTTATTTTGGCATTCTCTTAATTAATTCAATGAATTAATTTATGAGATTATTTCCTAGGTGGAAATATTATTTACATGTATAGGTTTACATGTAATATGTGTGTCCAATTTAATTCCTTGGTTAAAATTAATAGGTCAAATTAATTTTAATTTACATGTATGTATTATACATTATGTGGTATTGTATATTTACACACATGTTGAATTAAAATTCTATTTGCAATTAATTTAAAACCATAGAATTAAATGGGCAACAAAGGCTTGAAATGTTAAGCCCACACATATTGAGTTGGCCGAAATTCATGGGTGGTGAATGGATGAGAATGGTGACTCATTCTTGGACAAAAATAAGATGGTGAGTCATGTTTTTCATTTAATGAAGAAATGATGAGTCTTTATGTTTGTCCAATGGTGATGGAGTGAGTCATGGTTTGACCTAGTTAGTTGCCAAGTTGGACTTTGCATGCTAGGTGGCATTGAAGATTTTTTTCTTGGTAAGAAGGTTGATACATAAGGAAAAAATCAGCAGCTATTCTCATGTTTTTTCTGCCGTCCTTTTCTTTTCATAAGAACAAAATGTTTTGCCCACTTTAGGAATGAATTTCTTAAGGAAAAGAAATTGGTGCCTATTTTAGGGATTGATTTCTTTTGGAAAGAAATTGAGAGCCCTAACTTAAGGTGATGGTATTTTTCTTTGGGAAAGAAAAATTACAGCCATCTATTCCTATTGTGAGCAGCCCTCTCTCCCTCTCTTCTTGTCATCCGAGTCGCTAGCACGGGTTTCGGTCCGAGAGCCGTTCGTGTACGTGACGTTGGAGGGAGTCTACTTTGGTTCCTGCAGTCCGCATCCGTCTCTTAGAGAGACTTTGTGGTAAGTTTTTGAAACCCTCTTTTTATGCTTTAAGTTTTTGATTTCCACATCTTAAGCTCCTGGGCCGGATTCGAGGAAATCGACGCGTATTTCCGCTTTTATCGGTCGGTTTCCCGTGATGAATCCCAACACTTAGTATATTCGAAGAATGAAGAGGAGCATGCTAAGCATCTCAAAATGGTGTTGAAAGTATTAAGAGAGCAGAAGTGGTACGCCAAGTTCTCTAAGTGTGAGTTTTGGCTTGGAGAGGTGGCTTTTCTAGGCCATGTGATTGCCAAAGAAGGTGTGAAGGTGGACCCGGCGAAGATTAAAGCCGTTCTTGAATGGTCCAGTCCTACTAATGTGACCGAAGTAAGAAGTTTTCTTGGTCTTGCTGGATACTACAGAAGGTTTGTGCACAACTTTTCAATTATTGCACGACCTTTGACTCAGTTGATGAAGAAGGACTGTAGGTTTCAATGGACTGCAGAATGTGAAGAAGCGTTCCAGATATTAAAAGAGAGACTTACTTCAGCCCCAGTTCTTGCATTGCCGACTGACGGAGTAGAGTATGAAGTGTTCAGTGATGCTTCCAAGTACGGACTTGGGTGTGTACTTATGCAGTTGGGAAAAGTGATTGCCTATGCTTCAAGGCAATTGAGGGTTCATGAAAGGAACTACCCGACTCATGATTTGGAGTTAGCTGCGGTGGTGTTTGCTCTTAAAATTTGGCGCCATTACTTGTATGGTGTGCCGTGCAAGATATACACCGATCATAAGAGCCTCAAATATATTTTCACCCAGAAAGAACTAAACATGCGACAGAGATGTTGGTTAGAGCTTATCAAGGATTATGACTTAACCTTGGAGTATAAAGAAGGAAAGGCAAACAGAGTCGCAGATGCATTGAGCAGAAAGAGCATCCATTCGGTGAACTTCATGAAAAGACTTCCTATTGATCTTTGCAAGGAGTTTAGCAAGTTGGAAATTGAAGTGGTCCCGAGAGGAGTGGTTCGGGCGAGTTTAAATGCAATCAGTGTGGAACCAGTATTGTTTGTAGAATTGAAAGAGAAGCAGTTGAGTGATCCTGTACTTCAGAAGATTCGTGCAGCGAAGGAGCAGGGTAATGCTGTAGATTTCGAGATTCTTGCAGATGGGAGTATGAAATTTAAAGGCCGATGGTGTGTGCCTAATGATTCAATGTTGAAAGAGCAGATCTTAAGTGAAGCTCATTGCACTCCCTACTCTGTGCATCCGGGAGGTGCGAAATTGTACAAAGATTTGAAGATGCAGTTTTGGTGGCCTAGAATGAAGAAAGAGGTAGCTGAGTTTGTGGCCCGGTGCTTGACTTGTCAAAAGGTGAAAATTGAGCATCAGAGGCCTGGGGGATTATTGCAGCCCTTGGCTATTCCAGCATGGAAGTTTGACTCGGTTTCTATGGACTTTGTGTCGGGTTTACCAAAGGTTGCTAATGGTTTAGACACAGTGTGGGTTGTTATAGACCGTTTGACCAAGGTGGCTCGGTTTCTTCCTATGAAGAAGACCTGGTCTATGGAGCAGTTAGCTGAGGCATATGCGAGTGAAATTATAAGGCTACATGGTGTGCCTAGGGAGATTGTGTCAGATCGTGACCCACGGTTCTTGTCACATTTTTGGACATCATTGCAAGAAGCTTTGGGCACTAGGTTGAAGTTGAGTACAGCTTTTCATGCTGCTACAGATGGACAGACGGAGAGGACAATCCAAACCTTAGAGGATATGTTGCGGTCATGTGCTCTTGACTTCCAGAAATCTTGGGTGAAATGTCTGAGTTTGGTAGAGTTCTCCTATAACAATAGCTATCACGCTAGTAGGCCCCGTATGAAGCCCTCTATGGGAGGAAATGTCGTAGTCCGACATGTTGGGACGACATTAGTGACACATTGGTGTTGGGTCCGGAATTGATTCGGGATACAGTTGAGAAGGTGAAGGTGATTTAGGCGAATATGAAGGCTGCCCAGGATCGTCAGAAGTCTTATGCAGATCTCAAGAGAAGACGTCTTACTTTCGAAGTCGGTAGCAAGGTATTGCTGAAAGTATCTCCTATGAAGGGAGTGATGAGGTTCGGCAAGAGAGGCAAGCTCAGTCCCAAGTATATTGGTCCATATGAAGTGCTTGAAAGGATTGGGGAAGTTGCATATCGGTTGGCTCTACCACCGGAATTGGCAAAAGTTCATAATGTATTCCATGTTTCACAGCTACGAAGATATGTGAGCGACCCTTCTCACGTTATTGCTGTGGATTCGGTGGAGGTGGAACCCAATTTGACATATGAGGAGAAGCCTGTTCAGATCCTCGACCGTCAGGTTCGCAAACTCAGGAGAAAAGAGATGCCTTTGGTAAAGGTGCTTTGGCGTAGCCAGAAGTTTGAAGAGGCTACTTGGGAGCTAGAAGAGACCATGAGATCCAAATATCCGGAATTGTTTGCAACTAATCAAGGTTAGAACCTAGCTTACTCTTTTGTCCTTGAGTTTCGAGGGCGAAACTTTTTGTTAGTGGGGAGGATTGTAACGCCCCAGATATAAGTTGACTTAGTTATGTTGTGATGTGTGCATATGAGTGAGCATTTTTGCATTTAACCGATGTTTTGTATGCTTATAACAATTCGTAGGCTTTGGCCTAGCGGTAGATAGTCCTGACTAATAGCTAGTGGTCTAGAGTTCGAACCTTACCTGGCTTAAATTTATTTTTTTTTTTTTGTGCCTTTTTATTTTTGTGTTGGGAAGGTTGGAATTCCGAAAATCCATGATAAATATCCCATTTTTCAGTTGACCAATTCAAAAAAATTAGGAATCCTTAACCTAAGGAGAAAATCTCTCCTTAATCTCTTCCACTTTCCAAGTTTCACTCCAAGGCAATCTCTTCATCTCTATTAGGGTTAAAATTTCGGCCATTCCATTGTGTGAAGCTCCAGTGCAGCCGAAATTCTTAACTTTCTCTCCCTCACTTTCATTCATTCAGACTCTGCTTCATTCTTCTCTATTCCGAGTTAATTGCCTCAGTTGGTTTCACTGCAAACAGGGTAACAACTAAACCCTAAATGTCGGTTCGAAATTTATATAGGATGTATGGTAGATGAATTTGATCCTAGGTTGTATTATTACTGAAATTATTGTTGAGACATGAATGTATATGATATTGGTGTAAGAAATTGCTTTTAGGTTAAAAGATTGGTAGAAATATGAAAATACATGTGATTGAGTCGAAATTGGTAAGCTGCTGTATTTTCAGAATTGACTGTTTATGGTAATTATGGCATAACTTCCGTTATATAACTCCAATTGGCATAATTCAACTTTCTGTGTTTTCCTGAGATATAGGTGTACAAGGTTGTTTTACATTATTTTGGAAAATTCCGTGAGTAAAGTGCTCATATTCCCTATTGAAACTGCCTTATGTGCATTGTGCCGATTTTTCTTGAACTGCTGAATTTCAGATTGTACAGGTTGTGATAATTTTAGCTTTATTTTCGTTATATAACTCCGATTGGCATGATTCAACTTTCTGTGTTTTCCTGAGACATAAATGTACAAGGTTGTTTTATACTATTTTGGCAAATTCTGTGAGTAAAGTGCTCGTATTCCCTGTTGAAACTGCCTTATGTGCACTGTGCCGATTTCCTGGAACTGCTGAATTTCAGTTTGTACAGTTTGTGTTGATTATGGCTTTATTTTCTCTCTGTAGCTCCGTTTGCCATGAAACAAAATTCTATGTATTCCTGAAATTCTGATGTTCAATGTTGCTTTATATTATTTTTGCTAAATCAGTGAGTAACACATCTGTTTTGTCTGTTGAAGTCAAACTATGTGCAGTGATCTGAAGTGAATTTACAGATTGCATGTTTTTAGTGTTTCCTTAATATCTTTTGCTATAGGAATCCGAATTGCATGATTTAAGTTGGCGTGTGTTCCTAAGATGTAAGGCTAAATTTACCTTTGTATTGCCATGCTGAATTCTGAGTCTAACCTACTGGAATATTATATGCAAGTTGAGGCATGAACTATGAATTCTGAAATTTTCACCTTAGGCCATGAACTGATTTTTTTAATGTGTGCAAAGCATAATTTGATTCTAGGAATTTATGCTAGAACTCTTGACATGAAATCTAATAATTACATATATGGTTTGGTAAATTTAATACATGTTGGAATTATGAAATCGAGTTTGGGGTAAGTCCTATTTTTTTATGGCACCATGTGTTTATTGATGTATCAGATTATGTTTTGGGGTAAGTCCTATTTTAATGGCACCTTATGGTTATTGAATTGGTTGGGATAAGTCCTATGTTAAAGGCACCTTTTGAATATTGATATAATTATGATAATTAAATTGGTGTTTGTAGTGGCATATACTCTGGTGTCTTGGTTAGTTTGGCTAAGTGTTTTCCATGTTTGATTGGTTGACACTAGGACAGCGCCCTTTGTTTCGAGGTAAGTCCCTTCGTTGGCACTCAGAGAGGTAAATCCCTTCGTGGTACTCTAATTTATTTTATTTTTGAGGTAAGTCCCTTCGTTGGCACTCTGTGAGGTAAGTCCCTTCGTTGGCACTCTGAGGTAAATCCCTTCGTGGTACTCTTTTCTTATTGATAAGGGGGTAAGTCCCGTTGTGGTTCCCCGAAGCGTCTGAGCCGAACTCTCTAAGGACATAGGTGTATAGGTCAATACAAATGATTTATACGCGTATACCACAAAATTAATAAAGGTTAAGGTATAATTGAGTTGATGTCAAGTTTGTGATGAAGTACTTTGATTTGGGATGTTGGTATGTATTTGTATGTACATGACTTATCTTGGAAATCTGAATTTTGATGATATTGATTATCCACTTGGAATGTTTTGTACTATTATTTGAAATAGATAATTATGTGATATGCTGAACTTGAACTTTATATGTTGTATGTGATGCAGCTAACAAATAAGGGTAAGATCCCTGATACATGATTGTTACTATGAGAATTATGCATGCTTGTATAAATTGATAAATTTGCTTTCTATTAATCATGATGAAGTATACTTAAGTAATGTAATATGAAATTTATGATCTGTCATCTTCCTATGTGAACTTTGAATTGATGTTTGGGATTTATTAGTTACTCGTCACTAAGTGGCGCTGTTGATATTTTCAGATTTTGCCGGTGCAGAATAGGAGATGCCTGATGTCTGTTCTCGGGGATTGTGTGGAGAGTTTCCGTCATGTTATTTTATCATCTATTCGTAGTTATGGATGTTCAAAGATTTATTTATTTATTTTATTTTTTTTTTTTTTACTCCGTTATATTACCTTTTGAAATACCTATTTATGTTAAATTACTGTTTTTGAAATGGAAATTTTCGAGTACTCATTTATGATTATGTTATTTTAAAGATAAAAAGGAAGTTTTGAAAATGATGACCTAAACTTTATGTAATGTTTCCGCCATTGCATGCTTGCAAAAGTTAGGGTTGTCACACCGCCATACAACCAGGTTAATGATAGTCTATTGTTCCATTCATTCCCATGACTGGAACAGACTACGGATCTATTTATGGTCATATCGTTAACCCTATCCATGGTCTTACTGCTAAGTGCATGACACTAGTCGTCATGGATATAGATATGTCCATTGGATACTTCATTTACTATACTGCACAAGATAAATATAATAAATGAATTGATGCCTTTATTAATGACACAAATAAGTACAACACATAAATCCAATAAATGTATAGTACAAATACAAGGACCAATGCCTCGGGACTAGGGCATTTCCAACAATCTCCCACTTGCACTAGTTCCAACTAGGCATGGGCCTAATCCCTATAGATCTAGTATGACCCTTGTACTTGGGCTGGGCCAGCGCCTTGGTCAATGGATCTGCGACATTATCCTCGGTGTCCACTCTGTGCAATGCAATGTCACCTCTCTCCGCGATTTCTCGTATGAGGTGAAACTTTCTGAGCACGTGCTTTGTGTTCTTGTGTGACCGGGGCTCCTTAGCTTGTGCGACGGCCCCATTTTGTCACAGAAGATATCGACTGGGTCCTGGATAGTTGGCACTACTCCCAACTCAGTGATAAACTTCTTCATCCATATAGCTTCCTTAGCTGCATCACACGTAGCGATGTACTCAGCTTCTGTTGTAGAGTCTGCGATGGTTGGTTGCTTTGAGCTCCTCCAGCTTACAGCACCACCATTCAGCAAGAATACATACCCTGACTGTGATTGGTACTCATCTTGGTCTATCTGGAAGCTTGCATCAGTATACCCAGTAACTGATAACACTTCCTGACCACCATACACCAAGAAGCTATCCTTAGTCCGGTTAAGGTACTTGAGGATTGCCTTGACAGCTTTCCAGTGATCCTCCCCGGGATCCTGCTGGTATCGGCTCGTCATACTCAGTGCAAAGGCGACATCAGGTCTCGTACACAACATAGAGTACATGATTGATCCAATAGCCGAGGCATATGGAACCAATTTCATGTTCTCCCTGTCCTCCCTTGTTTTAGGACAGTTCTTCTTACTAAGTTTCAGCCCATGGCCCATTGGCAAGAAACCTTTCTTGGCCCGGTCCATGCTGAATCTTTTCAGAACTTTGTCAATGTATGAAGCCTGACTTAGGCCCAGAAGCCGATTTGATCTATCCCTATAGATCCTGATCCCTAGGATCATCTCAGCTTCGCCTAAGTCCTTCATTGCGAAGCACTTACTCAGCCACTGCTTTACCCCTTGCAGTGTAGGTATGTCGCTTCCAATGAGTAGGATGTCGTCTACATACAGTACCAAAAATGTGACAATGCTCCCACTAGTCCTCTTATACACACAAGGCTCATCCAGATTCTGTATGAAGCCATATTCCTTTATAGCCTCATTGAATCTTAGATTCCAACTACGGGATGCTTGCTTCAGTCCATAAATGGACCTTTGAAGTTTGCATACCCTTCCCGGATACTTAGGATCGACAAAACCCTCAGGTTGTGTCATGTACACATCCTCGAGTAGCTTTCCATTAAGGAAAGCGGTTTTGACATCCATTTGCCATACCTCGTAGTCATACCATGCGGCTATGGCCAGTAGTATCCTGATGGATTTGAGCATGGCTACTGGTGAGAAAGTTTCATCATAGTCTATCCCATGGACTTGTCTGAAACCTTTCGCAACCAGACACCCCTTGAAGGTATTATCAGCTTTTAGCTTATAGCACCACTTGCAACCTATTACCTTAGCACCCGGAGGTGGATCAACCAAGTTCCAAACTTGGTTATCGTACATAGATTGCATTTCTGCCTCCATGGCTTTACGCCAATTCGCAGACTGTGGGCTAGCCATAGCCTCTTGGTAGGTTTTGGGTTCTTCTTCATCCCAGATGAGAAGAGTTTGATCATCGGTGACGAGGAAACCATACCTCTCCGGTTCCCGACGATCCCTACCAGACCTTCTAGGTTCTTGTGTGGCCTGGGTCGGTGCCTCCACTTGTGGAAGCTCCACCTGGGCCTCCGAGCTATCCTCTTCAGGAGCTTGTAGACCTTGAACTTCCCTGAGTTCAACGTTGCTCCCACTATCTTTCTTGGAAAGGAACTCCTTTTCCAGAAAGACCCCCTTCCTTGCCACGAACACCTTGTTCTCGGCGGGGTTGTAGAAGTAATACCCTTTGGTTTCCCTAGGGTAGCCCACAAACAGGCATTTATCGGTCTTGGGCTCTAGCTTGCCACTAGTCAATTTCTTGACATGTGCTTCGCATCCCCAAATCCTTAGGAAAGACACATTGGGCTCCTTGCCCATCCATATCTGATATGGGGTCTTTTCCACTGCCTTAGTCGGAGTATTGTTTAAAATGAGAGCTGCTGTCTCGAGGGCGTGTCCCCAGAAACTAATTGGGAGAGTTGCTTGACTCATCATTGAGCGGACCATGTCCATCAAGGTCCTATTCCTCCGTTCGGACACCCCATTCCATTGTGGTGTTCTGGGAGGAGTGAGCTGTGGAACTATTCCATGCTCTCTCAAGTATGAGTCAAACTCTAGGCTCATATACTCACCACCTCGGTCCGACCGAAGGGCTTTGATATTCCTGCCTAGCTGGTTCTGTACCTCGTTCCTAAATTCCTTGAACCTATCAAGGGTTTCGGACTTGTGTTTCATCAGATAGACGTAGCCATATCTGCTGAAATCATCCGTGAACGTGACGAAGTACAGATGCCCACCTCTGGTCGTTGCGCTCATAGGTCCACATACATCTGAATGTATTAGGTCCAACAAGCCAGTGGCCCTTTCAGCTCTTTTGCTAAAAGGTGCCTTTGTCATCTTGCCTCTTAAACATGATTCGCATGTGTCAATTGACTCCAAGTCAAATGACCCTAGGACTCCAGCTTTGTGAAGTCTAGCTATGCGCTTCTCGTTTATATGGCCAAGACGACAATGCCATAGGTAGACTGGATTAAGTTCGTTAGGCTTAACCCTTTTCGTGTTTATGTTATAGATGTGATTGGTTTCATTTAAGTCCAGGACATACAGGCCATTATTTAATAGAGCATCTCCATAAAATAACCCCTCTCTAGATATTGAAATTCGACCATTTATAATAGAAAATTCAAATCCAGACATGTCCAACATTGATACAGAAATAATATTCCTGCACATTGCAGGTACAAAGTAACAATGTTCCAAAATTAAAACCAATCCGCTGGGCATCACTAGGTGGTATTCGCCGATCTCTATGGCAGCAACCCTTGCTCCATTCCCGACCCGCAAGTCCACCTCCCCGGACCCCAGCAACCTTCTGTTCTTAAGTCCCTGCACATTGCAACAAATGTGAGAACCACATCTAGTATCCAATACCCAGGATGTTGAAACAGTAAGGTTAATATCTATAACATATATACTTGAAGAGGACGCACCTTGGCCCCTTCTCTGCTCTCCCATCATCTTGGGACACGATCTCTTCCAATGGCCCGCCTGTCTGCACCCGAAACAGACGTCCTCAGGACCTGCCTTCTGCTGGCCTTTGGGTTGGGCCTTGGCCATCTTGGCTTTGGCCTTCTTGGCCTTGGCCTTGGCCTTTTCCTTGGCCTTACCCTTAGCAAGAGGAGCGTTCCCCTTGTTAACCAATAGCACCGGCGGAGTCTTCTTGATCGACTGCTCAGTAAGCTTAAGCATCCCATGCAGCTCACTGACAGTACGGTTCATCCCTTGCATGTTATAGTTCAGGATGAACTGATCATAAGAATTCTGTAAGGATGCCAGGATCGTGTCCACCGCCAACTCTTGAGAGATAGGCGATCCGAGACGGGCCAAAGTATCCAAATAGCCCTTCATCTTGAGCACGTGAGCACTCACAGATGTCCCGGCCCCCATCTTACAAGAGTGGAATGCCTTATTGGTCAGGTACCTTTCCTGACGAGCTTGCTCCTGAAACATCTCATTGAGAGTTGTTATCATAGCATAGGCTTGATGGTCCATAAACTGCTTTTGCAGTTCGGGGACCATGCATGCCAACATAAGGCACGTCACATCCCGGTTGTCCTTGACGTGCGCCTCGTATTCCGCTAGCTGTGCAGCCGTCGGATTACGTCCCTGAGGTGCAGCCGGCACAGGCCTTCCCAGTACATACTCTTTCGACTCTTGTCTTAAAACTATCCTCAAGTTCCTAGACCAGTCTAAAAAGTTAGGACCGGAAAGCTTGTCCTTCTCAAGAATCGATCGCAGTGATAAGGTATTAGTGTTTGCCATTTGGGTGTTTCTACACAGAAAATCATTTAGAGTGTTAATAAAGGGCTTTACTTTGTTGTTCCCATATAAAATTAATAATGAATCAAGTTATTAATTTAACCGAGTTGTTGGGCTCATGGGCCGAGATCCATATTTCATTAAGATATAGCCAAACGAGGGTTTGGTACAACTACACCTTAACTATTTAGGTAGGAACGCCGTCCAATCCCAACCTAGGGACTCTCGGTTTGATGGGCTTGTTGGCACTTACCCATCTGTGCTTAGGGCCAGGAGAATCCTACTACCCATGCTAAGTCAAAACCTCCATCCAAGTGTTAGAGTATCCCATACTCTAACCCAATACAAAGTGACAATACTCCAGTGCATCCTGCGAGGGCATGGTCTACAACTGGCCTATTCCCACCTCGATTCGGTTTTGGATGAGGGAAGCACTTTTAAGCGACTTAGTAATTTCCATTTGGTTATTAGATTCAATTATAACGGCTTACATACATAAAGCGGGTGAATGAGCTATATGTAACATACATTCATACATGCAAAAGAATATATAAATGATTAAATAAAATAAAATGGACTGCTATGGGCCTATGTTACATCCTAATATAATTCTAGTAAACCTATACTAGAAATACATATTAGGTGGGCCTCCTCCTTCTCCTTCTGGGCTTGCACCTCCAATTGGGCTCACCACTCCATGGGCTTCTTCTTTTACAAATTTTATAATATTTAACTTAAATAAAATAAAATTACATTAAAAGAAAACGACACGCAGGCCGTATTTACCCAAAAGAAAAATACAACCCAACTCGTAAAAGGCCCAATAGCATCCAATCATACATTCATTCAACCATACATATGCATCCAATACATACAATTCAAAAGCATGTCAAAATGCATGATTTAAGCCCATTTAAATTATGTCAAAGCCATTATTTAGAAATCGCCAATTTTGGCCCACCATGGTTCTAACCCTTAACGGGCTTTGGGCCTCCAGCCCAGGCAGTCCAACTGCTCCCACTGGAATTGGGAAACCATGGGTCCAATTTAGCCGTCCCAGTAATTGTGCCAAAATTACCCGAACCAATTTCCATTAACCACATTAATTTCCAAATTAATGTCACATGAACGAAATTAAAATTCATCCAAGAAACCATGCGCATTTAAATTGCATAAATTTAAACACACGAATTTTAAAACCAATTAAAATTTCAAAACTGGGCCCCGGACCCAAAACCCACAAAATCCAAAAACTGGGCCCGGCCCGCTGCAGCTAGGGCAACAGAGTAGCCCTAGCAGCAGCAGCGGTGCAGCCGCCTAGCGGCTGCCCGCTGCTGCCGCCTGCAGCGGCACTGCCGCTGTGCAGTGGCCGCCCAGCGGCCACTGCCCAGCAGCAGCCCGCTGCTAGAACCAGCGGCTGCTGTTGCTGGAGCAGCAGCAGGCAGCGGCTGCTGCCGCGCCTCCCGCCGCCGGGAGGCCGATTTTTTTTTTTTATATAAAAAACAGAATTAAATCAATCAATAAAAAAAATACCCAATCATCATCCATAGCAATTCACCAAGAATTACAACAATACAATAAAATTAAAACAACATAAACCAATATGCAATATTAATTTTCATTGTATTAAAACACATGGGAAAAATCATAAAAACCCATACCATGAATCCCAATCAAAAAACATCCAATTTCAAAATAGGGATTCAACCAAATTAATCAATTCCCATGGATCAAAAGCCGGCTCTGATACCACTGTTGGGATTTTTCACCGGAAATCACCCGATAAAAGCGGAAGAACGCGGTAATTTCCTCAAATCCGATCCCAGGAGCAATTGAAGTGGAAATTGAAAAACATAAAATTAAATAGAAAGAGATTAAAATTTCATACCAGAAAAATCTCTTTCAGAGACGGATGATGACTGCAGAACTCAATTTAGAATTCCTCCACTCTCACGTACACGAACGCTTGGCAAATGCAACCCGTGCTAGCGTCGGAAAAACAAAACCAATGGAGAGGGGAGCTATGAAATTTCGGCTAGGAGCTATTTTGCAAGGGGTGGCCGAAATTTTCTAACCCTAGGTATTTATACCTAGGGTTGGCCGAATTCCTTAGGGAATTCTGGCCCATCTTGGCTCCTTTCTATTTTGTGCGGGCTTCCATGTTTTAATCCAGGCCCAGTCTAATTTTAATCATTCTGGTTTAAATTAATTTCAAGCCCAATTTTAATATACCCATGTATTTAATATATTACTCCAAGTAATATATTATTTACATCGAAATTAAAATTGGTTTGACATTTAATTTAATCCATCAAATTAAAATTAACTCTACACAAAATAAGATCATATGTAAGCCAACATATGAATATTTCCACCTCGAAAATAATTTCATAATTAATCCAATTAATTATGAAGAGCCAATAGAATAGGCTTAATTTCACCCATGGTATACCAACTATACACATTATCACAGTTTGGTATACCAACTTTCATTTTGCACATCATAGTACCCCAACTATTAGGTGACCTCCCATTGTGGTTTTTTTACCCATGAACCCCGGTTGCCCATGCCACATCAGCGTGTTGACTACTGTCAACCTGAAGATGTGGGCCCCACCATCAGTTGAATTCCCAGAAATACCCTCAAATGAAATTGAATCTCTCCCTCCTTTTTTTTCCCTCTTTCCAACGTCTGACGGTTTCTCTCTCCTCACTCAAGCACACTCTCTCTCCTTCTCATAACCGGCGACCTCTCTCTCTCCCTCACTTATTTTCGATAATTCTTCTCCCTTTTCCCCAAATTTTCTTGCGCAAACCCTAAAATTTCTGATTTCGTGAATCACCGGTAGAGGAAAGCATCGCGGTCTTGTTCTTCAAGCACAGCATTTGAACTGGTAAGTGAAGGCTTTGCGATTTTTGTGTTTGCTGTTGCTTTGATATTCTGTACAAACTTCGTTCTTTCTCTGTAGAAACTTCGTTCTTTCTCTCACTCTCTGTTGTTGCTTTGATATTCTCTCTCTACAAACTTTGTTTTTTTCTCTAAGTCTCTGTTGTTGCGTTTATGTGGTTTTATTGAGCCTGTGTCCCTGCATAAATAGTAGGAAAGAATGCCTAAAATATTTGGTTTTTATGTATATAAAAATAGACCTAACAGTGATGGAAAATATTGGGTTTGTGAATGCAGTGGACCCGGTTGAAAAGTTGATTCTTTTTGAAACTTTTGGACCAGAACCAACTGTCATCAATGGCTGGGATGGCTTATGGACCATGTAAGTCTGACTTGTACTTGTTTGCTCTTTATTTTTGCAAGTACTATATTTGTAAATGGTAGTTGGATAGTAATGGTACTGAATTAAATATTTGGTAGAATTGGTGTTGTTTTTGTTGGTGTGTTGTCTGTAATACTTAGGCACATTATACCACATATTTGCAATTGTAATTGATTTTTTTATTACATCAGAAAATGTGTCATTGGGGATTGTGATATGAGATTTGTAATTGAATGGATATTAGATTGGATTATGCAATTTGTTGAATTGTATAAATTTTTTTTGTTTAATCTAATTACATTTGTATTAATCTTGATTGAATAGTTTATTGATTTGTGCCAATCTGTGTTTTGATAATAATTGTATGCAATTATACTTGAAATGCAGATCCGGAGAAGGGTTATTTTGATATTATTATTAGGTATGATGGGAGATTCAAAGGGGATAGTTATGTAGATGGTGATGTGTACATATGGGAAGCTTGTAATTGGGATGATGGGTTGGCTTTATGTACAATAGACAAAGTAGTTCAGGAAACGTTAGAGATTAATGGAACTGTCCAATATGTTTGGAAACCATGGGATAAGCCAATTCAGGGGTACTTAAATTACTTGGGTAATGATATAGATGTGTATAGGATGGCTTTGGTTGGGGTTGAGTGTCGAGAAATTGATCTATATGTTAAGGTTATAGATGCAAAAGAAGTGGGGGATCTACTACATCAACTAGAACCTAGAGGGCAGAGCAGAGTTGTAATTGAAGAAATTGAAGAGGAAAATCCAGTGGTTATAGCTACTGATAGGAAGGGTAAAAGTAAATTAAATGTTGGGGAGACAAGAGGAATCAAATTTCTTGAATATAACACAAGGGAGATAGGGAGTAGCTCAAGGCATAATGTTGCTGATGGTGATGTGAATGTTGATATAAGTGTTGGTGATGTAAATGTAGCTGATGTACATATGGACAGTGGTGTAAATTTTGGTTCTAATAGAGGAGTAGAAGCTGATTTATTAGATAAAGACTTTTCTGCTGTTGTTGAGGAAATTGGTGATTTTGTAGATGCATCTTTTCCAAATGAGACTGCTGATAACACTAGTGTAGAAACTGAGATGGGTGATTATGAGACTGCTGAAGGTGGACAGCAATTGGATGAAGAGGATTTTGTTGATCCTGATTTTTTGTTTGAAGATAGTGATGAAGATTTAATGAATGGAATTGATGAAGCTAGGAGATCGAATCCATTTACTAGGCAGAGAGCTAGTGAGAACATGGGGAATACTGGTTATGAAACCGGTATGAGATTTGAGGTGCAGGATGGTTCATCTGAATATGAAGATTCTGATGCACTTCACACAGATGTAAGCTCAGACTCGGAGAATGAAGCAAGGGTTAGATTTCCAGAGTTCAATTCACAAAGGGAATTAGAAGATCCTCAGTTCAGAATTGGCATGCTATTCGATAATGCAGAGGAGTTTAAAGAAGCATGCAGAAACCATGGCATCAATAACAGATTTCAGATTTGGTTTCCAACCAATACAAAAAAAAAGGTCAAGGCAGAGTGCAAATCAAAGCAAGATGATGGGGAAAAATGTCCATGGAGGTGTTATGCTTCAAGGCAAGATCGCCATGATGAAAACAATGTTACCATGCAAGTGAAGAGTGGGCATTTCCAGCACTTATGTTCGAAGGTGCACCGCAACTTCCATATGACATCCAAGTGGCTTGCAAAAAGATATTTGGAGGCTTTTAGGAGTGATCCTGACTGGAAGATAAGTGCTTTAATTGATGATATCAGTAGGCACAAAGAGCTGAAGATTGGGAGAATGAAGGCATATCGTGCTAAGTGTTTAGCACTTGAAAAGATTAACGGGGATGAAAGAACACAGTATGCAAATATTTATAGGTAAACTTTTTATACAATTATCTTAAATTGCAGTGTAAGAGTCTACTGTGTTTTAATTAATTGCATTCTACTATTTCACTGAATTGCATTCTATGTATTTGTAGGTATAGAGCTGAGTTGCTCAGATCAAATCCAGGCAGCACTGTGACTGGTAGATTCAAAGATGGAAGGTTTGTTGGGCTGTATGTATGCCTAAATGCTTTAAAATCAGCATTCAAAGCAGGATGCAGACCTTTTATTGGATTAGATGGCTGCTGGCTTAAAGGCGTGTATGGAGGGCAACTATTGTCTGCTGTTGGCATTGATCCTAATGACTGCATTTTCCCAATTGCATGGGGAATGGCTGAAACAGAAAGCACAGAGACATGGACTTGGTTCTTGCAGCTGCTAGCAGAAGATTTGGGGATTGACAGCAACAGCCATTGGACTTTTATGTCCGATAGACAAAAGGTACATTGCTCCAATACTTAATGATTAAGCTGGATTATTTAATTATTTAGTGGTGTATGTTGCTTAGGTGGATTTATGTGTTTTTATTTCAGGGACTGATAAATGCAGTTGAGAATTTATTCCCATCAGCAGAGCACAGATTTTGTGTACGACACATGTACACTAATTTTAGGACTTTGTTCAAGGGGAAGGAGTTGAAGGACATGTTATGGGATGCAGCAAGGGCACCGTATGAAGCCAAATTGGATGAGTGTCTTAAGAAGATTGAAGACAAATGCCCTCAAGCAAGAAAATGGTTAGGGGAAAGACCATTTGAGCAGTGGTCAAGGGCTCGGTTTTCTGAAATATCACAATGTGATATGCTTCTGAATAATATGTGTGAGTGCTTCAACAAGTACATCTTGGATGCAAGAGATAAAGGGGTGATCACAATGAATGAATTAATTAAAGTGAAGTTAATGAAAAGAATGAAGAAGAAGTGTGATATGTTGAAGAATAGTATTGCTTTGTGGTGCCCAAAGATACTGAAGAAGCTTTGGAAGAACAGAGAGTTATCTTTCCATTTCGAGCCAACCTATTCTGGAGGTCCAAGAGTGCAAGTGGCAGGTTTTGGTGAGCAGTTTACAGTTGACATGGAAGCTAAAAGTTGCACATGTAGAAGATGGCAACTGACAGGCATACCGTGCAGCCATGGAATTACTGCCATTATTGGCAACAACGAGAATCCTGCTACTTACTTAGCCCAGTGTTATTCAGTGGAGACATATAGAAAGGTTTATGCTTTTTTTATTGAACCGACAAATGGGAGTGATCAGTGGCCTAATCCTGAAGAGGTCGTGCCAATTGTGCCTCCATCACCAATGAAAACAAAAAGAGGAAGGAAGAAGAAGTCTAGGAGAAAGGAGCCCGAAGAACTAGAAGAATCCAACCGGAAAGGGAAGTTAAGCAAGAGGGGACTAGTCAAAATGACTTGCAGCAATTGTGGTAGCAAAGACCATAACAAAAGGAGGTGCACAGAACCACTCACATCCACTACACCAAATGTAAGTAGTTATTGAACTACAGCTTTACTTATTCTTAGTAGAAGTGACAATTACAAACTTTCTGCAATTGCTTTCTAAATGTAGGTGAAAAGAAAGAGGACTACTGATGAGCAGGGGCAGGAAGGGGCAGCACTGGCCGAGGATCAGGGGCAGGAAGGGGCAGCACTGGCAGAGGAGCAAGTGCAGGAAGGGGCAGGAAGGGGCAGCACTGGCAGAGGATTAGGTGCTGGAAGGGGCAGCACTGGCAGAGGAGCAGGTGCTGGAAGGGGCAGCACTGGCAGAGGAGGAGGTGCAGGAAGGGGCAGGACTGGCAGAGGAGGAGGGGCAGGAAGGGGAAGCACTGGCAGAGGAGGAGGGGCAGGAAGGGGCAGCACTGGCAGAGGAGGAGGGGCAGGAAGGGGCAGCACTGGCAGAGGAGGAGGGGCAGGAAGGGGAAGCAATGCCAGAGGAGCAGGTGCAGGAATGGAAAGCAACACCAGAGGAGCAGGGGCAGGAGATCAGACACTAAGATGGATGATGGATGTAAGTATTTAGGTATTATGCTTGATACATAATTGTCACTGAGTTCGTAGTTTAATTTGATATAAATTGAGTGATACGCTTTAGGACTTCAAATTGATTTGGTTTGGTTGTTGTCATGCTCTTACATTGGCCTGATTGTGTGGCAAATTGGTTTGGTTGTTGTCATGCTGTTACATTCTATAATTGTGGCAAATTGGTTTGGTTGTTGTCATGCTGTTACATTGGTCTATAATTGTGGCAAATTGGTTTGGTTGTTGTCATGCTGTTACATTCTATAATTGTGGCAAAGTGGTAGTGTTGTTGTCATGCTGTTACATTGGTCTATAATTGTGGCAAATTGGTTTGGTTGTTGTCATGCTGTTACATTGGTCTATAATTGTGGCAAATTGGTTTGGTTGTTGTCATGCTGTTACATTGGTCTATAATTGTGGCAAATTGGTAGTTGAATTTAATTGCCAGTTATTCTGCTAGTAAATGGCAATTATCTTGACTTTTGTTTTATGTTACACAATTTCAATAGGGAACTACTCAATATGTGCCAAGTCAACCTACGCAAAATGCATTCAGCAGTCAAGGAAGCAATGTCACTAGTGTTGGCCCCAGTCAGCCAAGTCAGGCAACTCCAAGTCAGCCAAGTCAGGCAACTCAAAGACAATTCCCCAATGCTGTCCCTAATGTTGCTAGGAAGCCAACCACAAGAAGTGCTACTTTCAATGCACCAAGAAGGCAGTGGAGATAAGACAATATAGTAGAAATATTGTGTAATTTTGCTGGAATTTTGCTGAAACTGTAGAAAACAAATTTATTTCTCTTCTGTACATTTCATTGTTAATAGTTCAGTAGATTAGAAGGGATTAACCTTGGAAGTATGGTTTTTAACTTTATGTACAATTTGTAAATATTTGTATCATAATTTTGTCATCTTTCCTTTCACAATCCAATCTGATCTTCAACATTGTACAAATTCTGATATTTAACCTTGTTCATGTAGTATTCTTAATGCACGTATACCTTGTGGCAATTCATTTGCTAATTGGTTTGCACATTCTAATATTGTTTGAGGGAAATTATTCCAAAAAAAGTATTACACTCAGGGTATACATACTATCCATATTATTTCACCCATGGTATACCAAGTATCAAATTTGTAACATTATGGTATACCAACTATAGATTTTATCCCATCATGGTGTACCAACTATATAATTTATGACAATATTGTATACTAACTATCTAAATTATCACAGCAAATGTGCACCAAAAAATTAAGAGTCAACTATCGCCTTCATGTCAGCTATGGCCTTTTTCACAGCAAATCATGCACTTACATTACACCAAATTTCAGTGGATTTTAAGATCTTAAATGGGCAACATTTTTAAAGCAAACCTACATAAGAGTTTTTAAGATTCTTTTATCATTAATAGGGGGAAAAAAATGCAGAAGATTAACAGCATTCCCCAAATTTTTTTGAATGTAGAAGATTAAACCCATATCAATGGTATCTCCAGCAGATTTTTCCCACATATTGTAGTCCTTTTTCTCAGATTTCATCCAACAGGTAACTCTATCAGTACAAATTGCAAAATCTCAACAGATCTCTGTCGCTGCAAATCGCGATATCGGAACAGTGCTCCTACTTTTCCAAATCGTCAAAAAGCAACAGCTCAGTCCCAGGAAAGGACGATTTTCGTACTGTTTCCGACAGAAATTTTGGGGAATAAGGACAGGAGAGGAAATTAGGGGAGGATATCATCAACAGTGTTGTACCTATGCAAATCGCAAAATCGCAAGAAATTTTGGGGAATAAGGAGAGGAGAAGAAATAAGGAGCGGAAAACAGCTACAGTACTGTTTCTATGCAAATCGCAACATCGCAAGAAATTTTGGGGAATAAGGAGAAGAGAGGAGTCAGGAAGGGAGAGACGACGCCGGTGACTGGAAGAGAGAGAGAGGTCGCCGGTTATGAGAAGGAGAGAGAGTGTGCTTGAGTGAGGAGAGAGAAACCGTCAGACGTTGGAAAGAGGGAAAAAAAAGGAGGGAGAGATTCAATTTCATTTGAGGGTATTTCTGGGAATTCAACTGATGGTGGGGCCCACATCTTCAGGTTGACAGTAGTCAACACGCTGATGTGGCATGGGCAACCGGGGTTCATGGGTAAAAAAACCACAATGGGAGGTCACCTAATAGTTGGGGTACTATGATGTGCAAAATGAAAGTTGGTATACCAAACTGTGATAATGTGTATAGTTGGTATACCATGGGTGAAATTAAGCCCAATAGAATATATTAATTTTATTATTATGACCAATCCAATTGATCTCTATAATATAATTAATATATACACACTTCTCCCTCCATTGCGTATACTCCAAGTATACATGTTATTCCTTAAGTTTGCATTCTATCGTTCTATGTGTATGATCCTGTGGGCCCATCTTTATGTTGGCAGCGGGCCTTTGGCCCGCAGACTGCAGTTGGGCTCTAGCAAGCCACTGCAGCCCCCAATTAAGATGGAGATGGCAGTCTAACTGATATCATAACCCAGTAGTTAAGCTTGTACATCCCATGTCATTGATATCGGTGTCCAACACAGAGGCATGGATTGATCACCCTCTTTTGTGTTCGGACATTAACTTGATCCCGAATGTACTGATGCTCACAAACAAGTACCAACTTGTTTGGGTGTGGCCACACTCTTATCAGTCACATTCATCAAGAGGCCGGTGATATCTTCTCAGTTGGTTACTGAGTGACAAATCCCTTCTGCATATCCATAGCATTACCATGTTCAGTGACATACCCGAAAGCACCCATACTTGGCACCCTATTACAGGCCCTTTAGGCGTACCCCTAAGTACGCGACATCGCATGTAACACCATCATATGGTCAGGTCAAAGGATCTATACAAGTACTACACGAGAATCCATTGTAATACCATACCATGTGGATTGCTCGTTTAGTGGATCTATCCAGTACCATGCTCCCAGGCATGTACCCGTTAACTTGGTTGACATTCCATGTCCAATGACCGGTAAGACAACGCCATACAACCAGGTTAATGATAGTCTATTGTTCCATTCATTCCCATGACTGGAGCAGACTACGGATCTATTTATGGTCATATCGTTAACCCTATCCATGGTCTTACTGCTAAGTGCATGACACTAGTCGTCATGGATATAGATATGTCCATTGGATACTTCATTTACTATACTGCACAAGATAAATATAATAAATGAATTGATGCCTTTATTAATGACACAAATAAGTACAACACATAAATCCAATAAATGTATAGTACAAATACAAGGACCAATGCCTCGGGACTAGGGCATTTCCAACAGCTTCGCCTTCATTGCGAAGCACCTACTCAACCACTACTTATCCCCTTGCAATGTTGGTATGTCACCTCCAATGATAAGGATGTCATTAACATACAGCACTAGGAGGGTGGAAATGCTCCCACTAACCATCTTATACACACCGGGCTCATCAGAATTCTTTGTGAAGCCATATTCCTTAATGGCCTTATTGAATCTCTGATTCCATGACCTCGATGCTTGCTTCAATCCATAAATGGATCTTTGAAGCTTGCATACCCGGTTTGGATACTTTCGATCTATAAAACCCTTAGGTTATGCCATGTACACATCCTTGTGTAGCTTTCCATTAAGGAAAGCGGTCTTAACATCCGTCTGCCATATCTCATAATCGTACCATACAGCTATGGCTAGTAGTATCCTAATGGATTTGAGCATAGAAATAGGTGAAAAGGTTTCATCATAGTTAATTCCTTGAACTTGCCTAAATCCTCTTGCCACCAATCACCCCTTGTAGGTGTTGTCGGCCTTTAACTTGAAACACCACTTGCAACCTATCACCTTAGCACCTGGAGGTGGATCCACCAAGTTCCATACTTGGTTATCATGCATAGATTGCATCTCAGCCTCCATGGCTTTGCGCCATTGATCTAAGTGTGGGCTTTTAACAGCCACCAGATAGGTCTTAGGCTCCTCTTGGTCAACGACCATAAGGTCCCCATCATCAGTCACGAGAAAGCCGTACCTCTCTGGCCGATGACATGACTTATCAGTCCCACTCATTAAGTGGCCAATGATATCATCTCGGTGTTACTAGAATGGCAATTCCATCACTTCGTCATCAATATCAACATGTTCACCGGTCCACCCAATCATACCCGTATTTAGCATCCTTTTACAGACCTGTTAGGCATATGTCAAAGTCAACCGGATTCCATATTGATATTATAATGAAATCTGGTCTGAGGACAAAAGAGACCTACTCAAGAACACCTCTGACATGACAACCATGTGGCTTTCTTATGTGGATCGATCTAGTCCCATGTCAACGACATATACCTATATTCATGACTGACTATACAAGTACTATGGCTAGTTAAGAACTACCATACAATCATCGAATATATAAGTCTGTGGTTCTATTCGTTCCAATGATTAGAACAGACCTGGGATAGGTTTTATGATTATCAATAAATGGATACTCTACTCATTTTATAGCACAAGATATAAATAAAATAGATTAATTACTTTTATTAATGTGAAATAAATAATGTATTCATACATGGCTATTAATGTATAATACGAAAAACAAGAATCCAATGCCCTAAGAACTAGGGCACACCAACATAGGTTTTATGATCATCAATCAATGGATACTCTACTCATATTATAGCACAAGATATAAATGAAATAGATTAATTGCCTTTATTAATGTGACACAAATAATGTATTCATACAATGAGTCTTATTGTATAATACAGAATACAAAAATCCAATGCCCTAAGAACTAGGGCACAACAACAGTGCCCAAGTAGAAAGCTGAAGAGAAAATCTGTAATGAATCTGTAGAAGCAATTTTAGGGGTGCTGGCTGCTGCCTTAAGAAAGGCATTTGAGAAGTCTAAAGAATGGTTCGAAGAGGAGCTAATGACCAAGTTGAACTTGGATTCTATGGTTGATGAGATAGCCAAGATCATGAAGAAGGCTAAGGCACACTTGGCTGAAATCAAGAACACCATATGCCCGCTGAACAGAAGGCCAAAGCAGTTGCAGATCTTGACAATGTCCTAGAGATGAAAGTGGAAGATGAAGAAGTGCAAGGCCCTCCGACTGTGGAGGATGAAAATGATTTTGTTGTATCTATTTCTTCCATTTTCAATGTGAATGATGTGCTCTATAACAAGTTCAATGCAATGAAATCCCAGTTTGCTTACTTGTGTGATGTTCATCCTGATAATTCTGTGCATGCATTCGAATCACCATCAAGCATATTGAGCATTCATGACCCTGCATTGCATGAAATCAGCACAAGTACAGATGAAAATCCCAAAATGGTATTCATTTCACATGAGTTAAAGCCTGAGGAAGAAAAAGAACTGACAAAAATATTGCAAAAACATGTTAAAGCTTTTGCTTGGTCATACGAGGACATGCCGGGTGTAGACATGGAAATAACAGTTCAGAAGATCCCAACTGAACCTAAATTCAAGCCAGTAAAGCAGAAACTGAGAAGATTGAAGCCAGAGTCGGGTACACTGGTGAAGGAGGAAGTGGCTAAGCAGATAGAAGCCAAATTCCTTGAATTGGTGGAGTATACAGAATGGCTAGCCAATATTGTCCCAGTTGTTGGGATTCGTCACGGGAAACCGACCGATAAAAGCGGAAATACGCGTCGATTTCCTCGAATCCGGCCCAGGAGCTTAAGATGTGGAAATCAAAAACTTAAAGCATAAAAGGAGGGTTTCAAAAACTTACCACAAAGTCTCTCTAAGAGACAGATGCGGACTGCAGAAATCAAGTGTAGATTTCCTCCACCGATGCGTACATGAACGGCTCTCGGACCGAAACCCGTGCTAGCGACTCGGATGACAAGAAGAGAGGGAGAGAGGGGCTGCTCACTTTGAGAATTATGGCTGTCCCTATTTCTTTCCAAAAGAAATATCTATCTTTCCAAAAGATAAAACCAATCTTCACAAAGTGTGGCACCTAATTCTTACCAAAAGAATTATGGCATCAAAAGTGGGCAAAATAGCTCAAGCTCCATTGCTTTTATTCCCCAAAAGAGAAGCCAAAGTGGTCGGCCAAACCAAGGAAAAATCATTGCTGATTTTCAACCCAAAAGAAATGATATAGATAAAGTCAAACCAATGACTCATCATATGACTCATCACATATCACCTCCTTATCAAGCATGACTCACCAAGCTATTTTGTCCCATGAATGAGTCATCACACTCACCCAAATCCATGCATTGAATTCGGCCAAGGATGAAGGAAGAAAGGGGAAGATATTTCCTTAAGGAAGCAAAGTCCAACTTTGCAACCAAAAAGTCATACCATGACTCACCCTTTTAATCATTCATCTTTTGTTCCAAGAATGACTCATCACTCAATGACTCATCACTCTTAACAAAAAGGCATGACTCATCCCTTAGCCATAAATTTCGGCCATCTCATCCCACATTAGGTGGGGAATGTCATTTTATGTCTTAAGCCCAATTTGACTTCCTTTGATTTAATTAAGTTCAAATGCAATTCCAATTTAACATGTATGTATCTATATATTATGCTATATAATACATTACATACATTTAAATTAAAAACTCATTTGACCTAGTAATTTAATCAAGGGATTAAATTAGACATACATAAAATGAGATACATGTAAACCTATACATGTATAATAATATTTCCACCTAGGAAATAAACCCATAAATTAATTCATTGAATTAATTATGAGAAGGCCAAAATAATATTAATTTATAATTTTGATCAATCCAATTGATGCATATAATATAATTAATATATCTCTCTCTCTTCAAACGTGTATACTCCAAGTACACACTTAATCCGACTAGTTAAAGTCCAGACGTTCAATGTGTACGATCCAATGGGCCCGTCTTTATGTTGGCAGTGGGCCAAGGCCCACAGACTGCAGGCGGGCTCTAGCAAGCCACTGCAGCCCCCAATTAAGACGGAGTAAGCAGTCCAACTGAAAACGTAACCCAGTAGTTTGAACTTGTAAATCCCATGTCGCTGATATCGGTGTCCAACACAGAGGCATGGAAGTATCACCCTCTTTGTGTCTGGACCTTTACTTGATACCGAATGAACTGATGCTCACAAACAAGATCCAATCTTGTTTGGGTGCGGCCGCACACTTATCAGTAACATTCTTCAAGAGGCCGATGATATCGTCTCAGTGAATCACTGAGTGACATTCCCTTCTGCATATCCATAGTGCTGCCATGCTTACTGACACACCCGAACGTACCCGTACTTAGCACCCTTTTACAGGCCCGTTGGGCGTACACCAAAGTGTGCCACCTCACATGCAGCACCATCATATGGTCCTGTCAAAGGACTTATACAAGTACTACACGAGAATCATTTGTGATACTATACCATGCAGATTCCCGTTAAGTGGATCAATCCAGTACCATGCCCTTTTTGCATGTACCCATTAACCTGGTTGACATTCCATGTTTTATGACCGGTAAGACACCGCCATACAACCAGGCTAATGATAGTCTTTAGTTCCATTCATTCCCATGATTAGAACAGACTACGGATAACTTTATGGTCATATCGTTTTCACTATCCACAGTCTTACTGCCAAGTGCCTCACACTTGACAACATGGATATGGATATGTCCATTGGATACTCTATTTAAAATATAGCACAAGACATATAATAAATAGATTAATGCCTTTATTTCCTTGACACAAATTGTATAATACATAAAGATTACATAAATGTACAAATGTATTATACAAACACAAGGACCAATGCCTCGGGACTAGGGCATTTCCAACACCAGTACCTAAAAAGGATGGAAGGGTCAGAGTATGTGTCGACTACAGGGATCTGAATAAGGCATGCCCAAGAGATAATTTCCCACTACCTCATATCGATGTCCTGGTCGATAGTGCAGCTAAAGCAGCAATGTATTCCTCCATGGATGGGTTTTCAGGATACAACCAGATCCTGATGGATGTGATTGATAAGGTGAAGACATCATTCATCACAGAATGGGGCACTTTCTGCTATAGAGTAATGCCCTTCGGGTTAGTGTATGTCAATGATATGCTTGTTAGATCAATGACCTGAGAGGAACATCCTATCATCCTGGATAGATTCCTTACATGCATTGGAGAGTATAACTTGTGACTGAACCCTAAGAAGTGCATATTTGGAGTCACATCAGGGAAGTGGTTCAGCCATATAGTCAGCCAGAAAGGAATAGAAATGGACAGAGATAAAATCAAGGCAATTCAAGATATGCCAGCTCCAAAAATAGAGAAGGAAGTCCGCTCATTCTTGGGCTCCTTGTAGTATCTCAGCCGCTTCATAGCATGGTCGACTTCCACTTGTGAGCCAATTTTCAAGTTGTTAAAGAGGGATCAGCCGATTATATGGGATGATATATGTCAGTTGGCATTCAAGAAAATCAAGGCTTATCTGGTAAACTAGCCATTTCTGAGCCCACCAATTCCAAGGAAGCCTCTGGTCTTGTATTTGGCGGTTGAATATTCCTCTATAGGGGCAATGGTAACACAAGAGCAAGATGGCAAGAAGGAGTACCCCATTTACTTCCTCAGCAAGAAACTGCTAGGGTATGAAACCAAGTACACACTGGTGGAGAAGACGTGTGTAGTAATGATCTGGCTGACTGTGAGCGGACGACGTGTTTTCGACGGGACGCGGGACTCCCTTTCGGAATGGGGCGCCACGATCTCGGGCGGGCCCCTCCCTCGCATGGGGTTTTTATAATGGAAATCCGCATTTTGGAAAATGAATAGAATTAACGCATAAAAGAACCGAGGCCTAAGTCTCGATGGATGTTGTAGGAGTCGCCACCCGGCTCAGCTCAACCGGGAAATTCTTATGTAGCTGAACCGGACGAACGGCCGCTACACTATCCAGAGATTTGGGTCCGGACAAGTCCCTTATTTCGTGTCTAATTAAAATAAATATTGCCAATGTTCTCAAGTGGTATTTCAAAATCTAAAGTCCATTTTATTGAATATAAAAAGCATACAGCGCGCACACAAAACATTTAATACGAAAATAAGAAAAAGAAATAAATATTAATTGGCTTACAACCAAATCGAATGGAAAAATAAAAACTCTCGCCTCACTTATACAATCGCCTATATACACGAAAATCTAGAAAAATACAACCGCCTAGAATACACGATTTAATCTATTAAATTACATCCAAAATAAAAATAAGAATAAAAATAAAAAGAAATTAAAACCTGCAAAACAGAGGGTTAGCACAATATATACAGCACGCCACAATTAGGACTCAAATAGACAGAACGGGAAATCAGGAATTGGGGGCATGCATTTAGGGGGTAACCGGGTCGGCTCGGCTAGCCGGACCGGTTAGACCTGGAAAATATTTTGAAACGTCCCTGTATTTTTGGTTTTGTGAGAAAATCATTTTGAAAACAATTTTTCCGGTTTACATGCATTTTTACATATTTAAGTGGGTCGGTTTTCAGGAGAACTGGGTCTCCGTCGTTGAATTGTTCTAAATGCAATTTTACTAAAAATTGAATCTATGGTCGTGATGCACACAACAAAATTCATTTTGATAATTTTTGGGATTTTCTAATTTTTTGGGATTTTTTGGGAATTTTTGGGTTTTAAAGGTAAAATTCTGATTCTGAAAACTACAGGGGTACGACTGTAAATTTATAGTCGTGGAAAATCAACTACGGTCGTACGACTGTAACTACAGTCGTACGACTGTAGATGCTGAAAATTTAGGATTTTGCCAAAATCTCATTAAAAACAAGCTGGAAAGAGAATTGCCTGGAAATCAACTACAGTCGTACGACTGTAGCTACAGTCGTATGACTGTTCATCAATCCAAGAACAGTCGTACGACTGTACGACTGTTCTTGATTTCCAGGAGCAGAAACGCAGAAAAATGGATAGAAATGCAGCAAAAACACACCAAACACCCAGAAAGCTTATAAAAGAGAGAGGAAAAGGGGTATTTACCTCCGTGGCGTGCGTCCACCGTAGGATTGACCCCTGGCGTCGCTCTAATCCACTAAAATCCGGACTTTTCTCCTTGAGTTAGGGTTTGAGATTTGACTCCAGAGATTTCCAAAATGCTGAGGATTTTGATGAGGATTTCCTCCTTTTTTCCTTTGGTTTTCTCTTCTTTCTCTTTTTCTCCCTTTCTCTCTGTCTGTCCGTTTTTCTTTCTCTTCTTTTTTTTCCTTTTTTTGTTCGTCTTTTTTTGCTTGCTTGCTGCCAAACCCGAGCAATTAATGCTCATCCCCTCTTTCTTCCATTTCTGCTGCAGAGGTATAGGCCTCTGCAGATTTTCCGATATTACAGTCGTACGACTATAATTTTTAAATTACAGTCGTACGACTGTAACAATAGTCGTACGACTATAGTTTTTTTTTTTTTTTTTTACGTATAGAAAATTCCGGCGCTTACAGCTGCCCCTCGCGTGATCAAATTCGACATCTAGCTCCAGGTCCATAATACCTATGATGATGAATTTGAGAGCGTGAATCAAAGCGCCGCGAACGCTGGAATGAATCTCCTGATGAGATAAGCCGATACCGGGTTTAGGTTACCCGAGGCGATACTGGGGATGAGATAAGCCGATATCAGGTCTATCTTACCCGAGGCGAAATTGATGAAGAGATTGGCCGATATCAGGTCTATGTTACCCGAGGCAATGCTGGAGATAAGATTAGCCGATACCAGGTCTATATTACCAGAGGCGAAATTGGTGAAGAGATTAGCCGATATCAGGTCTATGTTACCCGAGGCGAAATTGATGAAGAAATTGGCCGATACCGGGTCTAGGTTACCCGAGGCGAGTTGATGAAGAAATTGGCCGATACCGGGTCTAGGTTACCCGAGGCAATGCTGGAGATAAGATTAGCCGATACCAGGTCTATGTTACCCGAGGCGAAATTGATGAAGAGATTAGCCGATATCTGGTCTATGTTACCCGAGGCGAAATTGATGAAGAAATTGGCCGATACCGGGTCTAGGTTACCCGAGGCGAGTTGATGAAGAAATTGGCCGATACCGGGTCTAGGTTACCCGAGGCGAGTTGATGAAGAAATTGGCCGATACCGGGTCTATCTTACCCGAGGCGAACTTTACTGGGGAAATAGACGAAGCTGAGCTGGGCCGATACCGAGTTTACATTACTCGAGGCGGATCTGCTGGGGAGCTTAGATGATGGAGCGGATCTGGGCCGATGCCGAGCCTACATTACTCGAGGCGGACTCGCTGGAGATAGTTGAGATAATGGAGCAGACCTGGGCCGATATCGAGTTTACATTACTCGAGGCGGATCTGCTGACTTGCTGAGGATATTAAGCTGGGGATGAATTCCTGCACTTAAAATGGCAAGTCTTCATTCCTTGATCGAGAGATTTTTAAACAAAAATTTTTGCCCCTTCGATCAAGAATGAAGACTAGTCAGAGATGAGTAATTGATATATGCAATGTATGGATGCATGATGATGTATATGTACATCTATGTATTTTCTGTTATCGGACTTTTCTGCCCTTCGCTGGGGAGATATGTTGCGCCCCTGGTTGATTTTGCTTTTCTTGGGGCATTGTTTAGTGATTATCGACGGAGTGAGGTGACTGCTGGGGAAATGATCATGGTATTCCTTGTAGAGATTCCGCTGGGGAAGAGTTTGACAGCTTGATTGGGGAAACAATTGTGGTGTTCTTTGTGTAGACTACACTGAGGAGTAACATGGCGACTTTGCGGAGAAGTAATTGGTAGTGTTCTTTATGTAGACCCCGCTGAGGAATAGTATAGGAAACTCTGCTGAGGAGTGATGTGACGAATTCTGCGGGGAATACTGAGGATGTTTCGTTTTTCCTGCTCCGTGGGAAGTTATGAGTTTTTTTTTTTTTTTTTTTTAGGTGCCCTAATTTTTGCCTGAGTAGCCCAAATCAGGTTTTCAGCCCAGCGAGCTGCTCTAACTTTTGCCTAAGGCTCCTTTTCGGTTTTCGCCTTAGCGAGCTTTTCATATGCCCTACCTTTTGCCTAAACTGCCCGATATGGGTTTTCAGCTTAGCGGGCCGCTCTAATTTTTGCCTGAGGTGCCTTTTCGGTTTTCACCTCAGCGAGCATTTTTTTTTTTTTTAATTTTTTATATTCGACTAGGATGGCGTTGTGACCCTTTATTGCTCGTCTGGGAAGATGAACTAGACTTTAGAGGACGATAAGGGGTTTTAAATTACATGTATTTAATACATTTTCATTTGCCTAACAATGTGATGATATTGATCAGTTGAATGCAAAGTGCTTTATTTGAATGCGTGTTTATGCAAGACAACTTTGTTTGTGCATTCGTCATAACCATGCAAACATATTTAAACAAACACTTCACTTTATTGATGAAGTCAAAATGAGTACATTTGAAGCAAGTTGGTTCCTAAATGGTACAGATTTCACATTGTGCCAAAATCCGTCACCAGTCGTCCTTTTCAGGTTTTCCGGCTGATTATTTTCTCTCGCGTCTTAACTTTTGCCTAGACCGCTCTTTTCGAGTTTTCAGCCTAGCAGACCTCTTTTTTTTTTTTTTTTTTTTTTTTTTTTTATGCATGATAAAGCTTTAGCCTGTCTTGGTTGATCGGATTGGCGAACTCATTTTCGTCCATATCCATAATGCTGACAGCGCCTTTTGATAACACCTTCTTCACCACATAGGGTCCTTCCCAGTTAGGTCTGAACTTGCCCCTAACATCAACATTTGAAGGCCTTAGTTGCTTTAGAACCAAATCTCCTGCTTTCAACTGCCGCTTGGAGTATTTCACATTTCGATTATAGGCTCTAGCCATTCTGCGCTGATACATCTGCAAGTGATCCAGTGCCTTTAGTCGCCTTTCATCTAATGCTGCCAACTGTTCATACCTGGCTTGAACCCATTCAGTCTCCGGTAATTGAGCTTCCAGGGCAACTCTGAGTGACTTGAGTTCTATCTCCACTGGCAACACTGCTTCCATTCGATATACCAAGGCATAAGGAGTTTCTCCTGTCGGCGTTCTGACACTAGTTCTGTAACCCCAAAGAGCATAAGGCAGTTTATCCGCCCAATCCCTGGAAGTGGTTACCATCTTTGATAAGATCTTCTTTATTGCCTTGTTAGCCGCTTCTACTGCACCATTAGCCTGTGGTCTATATGGAGAGGACTTATGATGTTCAATTCCACGCTCTGCGAATAGCTCAGCCGTTGCCCCTTGAAACTGTACTCCATTATTAGTTACTATGTGGTGAGGAATCCCATACCGAGTGAAGATGTTCTTCTGGATGAACTTGACCATGTGCTTGGCTGTCACATTAGTGAAGGATTCTGCTTCGACCCATTTGGAGAAATAATCAACTGCTACAACTATGAATCTGTGCCCATTAGATGCAGCTGGATGAATTTCACCAATCATGTCTATCCCCCATGCTGAAAACGGCCAAGGAGACGCTAGATTCTGAAGTTCAAGTGGAGGAAGATGACTAATGTCTGCATAGATCTGGCATTCATGACATCTCTTTACTTTTCTTATACAATCCGCTTGTATCGTCATCCAGAAGTAGCCTTGCCTCATGATCTTCCTGGCCATGGCAAGCCCGTTCATATGTGGCCCACAGGATCCTGCATGTACCTGCTGCATCACGTCTTCTGCTTCTTGTTCTGTTAGACACCTTAAAAGAACTCCATGTGCTGTTCTCTTATACAACTTGTCCTCGAAGATTCTGAATTGACTAGCCAGTTTTCTCAATGTCAACTTATCAGCAGCACTGGCCTCTTTTGGGTACTTTCCCTCCTTAACATACCGGTAAATATCAAAGAACCATGGCTTTTCTTCGGCTGATAATTCCATTACTTCATGCACTTCGAAGCAAGGATGTCTGGAAGTGGCTATGACCAGTGGTTGAGCTTGTGTCTCTTCTAGGTTTTCCCACATGGAGGACAAAGTTGCTAATGCATTAGCCATCTTATTCTCATCCCTGGGGACATGTCTGAATTCATACTGGCCGAATAAATTCTTTCTGGAATGTAGCAGCTCCAAATAAGGCCGTAAGGCTTCTTCCTTTAATTCCCACTCACCCTGAGCCTGCCTGATCACTAGAAGTGAGTCACCGACAATTAAGACGTCATTTGCCCCTAGTGTTAGCAAAGCTTCCATCCCAAATAAGCATGCTTCATACTCTGCCCCATTATTGGTTATGGGAAAATTCAACCTCTTGGATAAGGGAATGACTTCACCATCTGGCGTTGCTATAAGTACTCCAATTCCAGCACCCTTCCTATTCACTGCCCCATCGAAGCACATGACCCACCTTTTCACTTCCACCATGGCTAACTGCTCATCGGGGAATTCCAGGTTCTCTGTGTAATCTGATTCTAGGGGATGGCTTGCCAGAAACTCTGCCACGGCTCGCCCTTTAATGGTCTTCTTTGTGATGTACTCGATGTCGAATTCAGACAAAAGTAACAACCATCTGGACAGTTTCCCAACCAATGCAGGTGCTTCATAGAGATATTTCATTGGATCCACTTTAGCCACAGCTTGTATCTTGTAGGATTGGAAATAGTGGCGCAGCTTCTTGGTCAACCAGATCATTGCCACACATGTCTTCTCCACTAGTGTGTACTTGGTTTCATACTCCAACAGCTTTTTGCTTAGGTAGTAGATGGGATACTCCTTCTTGCCATCTTGTTCCTGTGCGAGCATTGCCCCTATAGAAGACTTTTCAACTGCTAAGTACAAAATCAGGGGCTTCCCTGGAATTGGAGGACTCAACACTGGGGGCTTTACCAGGTAAGCCTTGATCTTCTCAAATGCCAGCTGACACTTGTCATCCCATACTACCGGCTGATCTTTCTTTAATAGCTTGAAGATTGGCTCACAAGTGGAAGTTAGCTTGGCTATGAAGCGGCTGACATACTGCAAAGAACCCAGGAATGATCTGACCTCCTTTTCAGTCTTTGGAGCTGGCATATTTTGGATGGCTTTAATTTTATCTGGGTCTATTTCTATCCCCCTCTGGCTGACTACATGGCTTAACAGCTTCCCTGATGTAACCCCGAATATGCACTTCTTGGGATTAAGCCGCAAGTTGTATTCTCCAATGCGTGTTAGGAATCTGTCCAGGATAACAGGGTGTTCCTCCTGGGTTGTTGACTTAACAAGCATATCATCGACATACACTTCAACTTCTTTATGGATCATATCATGTAACAGAGTTGTGACAGCCCTCTGATAAGTGGCACCGGCATTCTTTAATCCAAAAGGCATCACTCTGTAGCAGAAAGTACCCCATTCGGTGATGAATGACGTCTTCACCTTGTCGATCACATCCATCAGAATCTGGTTATACCCTGAAAAACCATCCATGAAGGAGTACATTGCCGCTTTTGCTGCGCTATCAACTAGGACGTCAATATGTGGCAGTGGAAAATTATCTTTTGGGCATGCTTTATTCAAGTCCCTGTAATCAACGCATACTCTGACCCTTCCATCCTTTTTAGGCACGGGGACAATGTTGGCTAGCCATTCTGTATACTCCACCACTTCAAGAAACCTGGCATTTATCTGTTTGGCCACTTCTTCCTTCACTAGTGTAGCCCATTCCGGCCTTAGTCTTCTCAACTTCTGCTTTACCGGTCTGAACTTGGGATCTGTCGGGATTTTGTGCACCGCTATTTCTGTATCTACTCCTGGCATGTCTTCATACGACCAGGCGAAAGCTTTAACATGTTTTTGGAGTATTCTTATTAATTCTCTTTCTTCCTCGGATTTTAGCTCATGTGAAATGAGTACCATTTTAGGGTTTTCATCTGTACTTATATTGATTTCATGCAATGCAGTGTCATGTATGCTAAATATGCTTGATGGTGATTCGAATGCATGCACAGAATTATCAGGATAAACATCACACAAGTAAGCAAACTGGGATTTCATTGCATTGAACTTATCATAAAGTACATCAGTTACATTGAAAATGGAAGAAATAGATACAACAAAATCATTTTCATCCTCCATAGGCGGAGGGCCTTGTTCTTCATCAGCTTCCATCTTCCCTTCCAGAGCATCATCCGGGACTGTAGCTTTCTCGGCCACCTGTGCCTTAGCTTTCTCCATAATTTTGGCAATTTCAGCAACCACAGGATCTAAGTTCACTTTGGCCATCAGTTCTTCGCCAAATCCTTCCTTGGATTTCCCGAAAGCTTTGGTTAATGCAGCAGTCAAAGCTCCCGAGATCACTTCTGTAGCTTCAGCATATTTCTTCTTTTCATCTTCTTCCTCGGCCACCTCTATGGTTTCTGCTGTCACCTCAGATGATTCTCCTTTCAGGATTTCAGATTCAGCAATTGCTTCCTCTATCATTACAGGGGCTACTGGCTCTTCCTGGCTTTTCTCAAAATCCACAACATCTGCAAAGATCTCAAAGCCAGGGCTCTCAACATTCCCAACCAGCACCGGTTCAGCTTGGCCCTTATAAAGGCTTCCTCCTGCCTTCAGAAATGGTTTCATCATGACCTTGCCATTCTCGTCCTTTTTCAGATTCTTCTGCTCAGATGACCCCTCTACATAACCAAGGCCGTACTGCTTTGACTTCCCCGAGTCGATCTTGAATTCTGGCACACCTTGCAGATTAATCCCGAGTCCCATTCCCGGGACAAAGTTCAGCTTGTACAGATATCGAGATAGCCACTCTGGCATGTAGTTCTCATAAAGGACCATAGGGGCATCTGTGGTTTCCTCCTCCTTAATGACAGCAATTTGGAATCTGCCAAAAGGAACCACTCCTTCATCCACTGCAGCTACCATCGACTGGGCATCCGCCTCAACAGTCACAATCTTGTCATTCATAGAGAATTTAATCTTCTGATGCAATGTGGAAGGAACACCTCCCAAAGGATGGAACCAGGGCCTTCCAAGCAATAGGGAGAATGTGACCGGGATATCGATCACTGTGAAGACAACCATGGACTTGATGGGCCCAACCTCCACTTCTGTTTCAAAGGTCCCTATCACTGTTCTCTTAGAATCATCATACGCCCGAATGACTGTTGAGGATTTCTTCAACACTTCTTCATTCATGCCTAGAAACGGTAACATTTTCAGTGGGCATATATTCAGAGCTGAGCCGTCATCCACCATGACGCACGGCATCACCTTATCCATGATGTTGGCCCTAATGTAAAGAGCCTTGTTGTGAGCCCTTCCTTCTGCTGGTAAGTCTTTCTTAGAGAAAACAATATTAGGAGCTCCAGCATGGACTTTGTCTAGCAAGCAGCACATAGCCTCTGGTGAAGCTATAGGGGAGACTTCAATTTCTGATAGCTTCTTCACTAAAGCCTCCCTATGCTCTTTGGAGGTCATAAGCAAGTGCCACAAACTAGCTTATGCAGGGGTCTTCTTCAATTGGGAAATGACCAAGTCCTCTTTCTCGACTCTTTCCGGTGCCGAAGTACTGCCCGACCCATTCATCGGTGCTTTATCTTTCATCTGATCCGCCGGCTGATATACCCTTCCACTTCGGGTCACGTGCTGCACTTCTGAAATCTTCAGCTTCTCAACAGCTGGGAGTTTAACAGCTTCTCTTCTGTCAAATTCTTCGTACTCATCTTCGGAGTCAAGGTCATCCAGACTTATAGGCTTGACCTCCTTACACCCCTCCTTTTCCTCACATTTAAGCTCCACTTCGGGTTCTCCTACTGCCACTGCCTGAATCGTAGGGTTCGCTTGCAGAACTTGGGCAAATATAAAGTTAGCCGGCAACCCCGACTGAACCATGTTAACCCGCTTCTCGAATGCCGGTAGTGGGTTAGTTTTAGTGCTAGGCTTAGGTGGTTCTTGCAGTTTTCCTTCGTCGATAAGCTTCTGGATAGCATCCCTTAGCTTATAGCAGTTATTGGTCCGGTGGCCTGTCACCACATGATAAGTGCAGAAGTTATCCTTGTCAGCCTTAGGTGGGAACTCAAATGGCCTCAAGGACTGTAGTAAGCCACCATTCCTACACTTGGCGAATATCTTTGCCAAAGTAAGAGTCCAAGGTGTTATGCCTTGTCCTCCAGGACCCCTATTCTGGTTGCCTTGCTGCTGATTCACAGTAGCCACCTCAATCCGCTTCACTTCCGATGACTGCCCCTGCTTGCCACTGGCACCTGAACCAGACCCACTGCCAGACCCAACTGCTGTGGTTGATCTATACCCTGAACTATACCCTGTACCTCTTCCCCCTTTCTGACCAGCTGGCTTCTCCTCTTCATCCCTTTCTATCTTCATGGCCATGCTATAGACCTCACTAAGCTCCTTGAAGGAATGGAACTTCATGTTATTCTTGAAGATATCTTTGCTGCCATCAATGAGCTTCTGTATAAGCTCGTCTTCATCAGGGCGGTTCTTTAGGAGGATCATCTTGTTCATCCACCTCTGGTAGTATTCATCAAAGGGCTCATTGAATTTCTGCTTTACCCTCTCCAAATCATACAGCTTCACTTGGATCTTGGTGTTGAAGCTGTAGTATTTGATGAAGGCTGCTGACAATACTTCCCAGTCAGACTGCTCCTCCTCTGACAGTGAGTTATACCATCCCAAAGCACCTCCCTCCAGTGTGGTGGGGAAAAGATTAATTAATTGTTGCTTTGTAGCGCCTGCTGTTAGCATAACCCGGGCATATAAATTCACATGGGCCTCCGGCGAGCCCATTCCTTTGTAAGTAGGGACTTTCGGCACTTGGAAACCGATAGGAAATGTCTCGATGCCCCTACTAATCATGGCATCAACGTTCACCCCCTTCTTGGATTCAGCACTGATCCCGACCCCCTTCTTCAACTGGGCCATGACCTCGTCTAATTCAGAACACTTGGCTTTCATCCTCTGTTCCATAGCTGCCTCTATCTCCTACAGCTTTTCAAGGCTAGCCGAAGCGTCACCACCGTGTTGGGATGATTCAGCTTCTTTTTCCTTCCCGGCTCCACTACCACCGGTCTCACCAGCTTCTCTAACCACTACCCTCATTTCCTCCTTTAACATGTCGCGGAAATCCTGCGACCTGAAGAAATCTCTCAAAACATCAGCCATGCCCGGTGTCTGTTCTGCCATATTCACTCCTTCCCCAGGCTCAGAATCACTGTCACTTTCAACTACCCTCTGTCTCCTAGCCGCCCTTGAAGCTTGGGATCTTGTCCAAGGTCGCTCCAGTGTATTCTGCTTGGGAGTAGGTAGGAGATATTAGGGTCGTGAATGAATGACGTGATATGACATGAAAATCAAGGCGTTGAATATGCTTGAGATGCATGAAGTGGAATTATGTATGGAATGATGATATGAATGGTTCCCTTTTATTATTATATTTTTTTTCTTTTCTTCTTTTTTTTCGAGGCATTCCAAGAACGCCCAATGTTTATGCAAAAATGTCACGTGTGGGCCATCACACGGACTGAACTTCGGCGCCTTTGGGGCACCTAATGAATTCATGAAATGGCCGCGTGTATACCGGCACACGGACGTAGTTTTGATGCTTTATAGGTCTATGAGATGGTATGAAATGGTCGCATGGGCCGGACCCACAGACAAGGTCTTGATGCTTTTGAGCATATGATATGGAATGATGTTATGAGAAAGTCACATGTAACAAGAACACGGACAAGGCTTCGGCATTCAAGGAACGCCTTTCATGATTTGGTGATTGTTACGAGCCTATATGTATACTAATCGGGCACTCGGGGAGTACCTTAAATGGTGAATTAATGTCATGAAGTAGTCGGATGTGGACCACAATGTTATATGATGTTTATGATGGATGGGTATGATGTCATGAGATGCATCGTGTAAATTATTACACGAAAATGGGCCTAAGGCCGTTGTGGCTTTTATTGAATGAAATGATATTGGTGGAGTGGCCGAATGCAATCCGGTGCATTGGCAAAACACGGGTAATTTTGGGTACCCGATATGTTATGAAATGGGATGGGATGGTCATGATAGGCGTCCTTGAAATGCCCACTAATTTAATTTAAGTGAAATGTAGTGAATGAATATGTCACACAATATGTAAATGGCTGCATAAAAACGTGGGTTAGGATGCATGACATACATAATGATGTTATGTATGCTATGTCAAAATAAAATGCTAATCACACATGTTTAATGTTATGGCTGAAAAAGAAATCGTTAGTATGGATGACAAGCGAATGAATTAATGTTTTACACACGAAATAAAATGCAAAATGGCTGCATAAAAAAAAATATGGGTTAGTATCACACAAAGATGCTTGTGTATGGTATGTCATATGTATGGAAAATGGTGATTATGGTATGTTATGCATGTGTCGGTGACGTGTCACGGAACGGTGAAGAACACATAGCAAGCAAAACGAATTCTTCCAACCTTATTCCTCCAACGTGGTCGGTCTCAAAAATTTCTAACTGAGTCCTAGGCGGGGTTCACTTCAATCACCAACCGGGGGTGATGAAGGCGCGATTTTATTATCATTCACATAATTATTTTGGTATCCTAAGGGAATCCAACTAGAGCTGCCTATATGGGTTCGGTCAAAGTCGGGATAACATCAAGGCTCTCATAGCAGGATATACTCCTCACTTCTCCCCACTCAAGGGTCTTAGCGAAGGGGTTCGTACGAGGCTATGAGTGGTGTTTCGTATTCATGCCCCTAAGACTAGGAGGAACTTAGGCGACACTTCAACGATCCACCGGGCTATAAAAGGATACCTAATCTAATGCAAGAGATGGCTAAAAATGCAAATAAAATACCAAAAGAGAATCATCCACGTTATTTTAATTAGACACTTTTCAGGGCTTGTCAATATTCTTTTAAGTTTTTAAGAAAACTTTTTGAAGATTTCCCCAGCAGAGTCGCCACTGTGAGCGGACGACGCGTTTTCGACGGGACGCGGGACTCCCTTTCGGAATGGGGCGCCACGATCTCGGGCGGGCCCCTCCCTCGCGTGGGGTTTTTATAATGGAAATCCGCGTTTTGGAAAATGAATAGAATTAACGCATAAAAGAGCCGAGGCCTAAGTCTCGATGGATGTTGTAGGAGTCGCCACCCGGCTCAGCTCAACCGGGAAATTCTTATGTAGCTGAACCGGACGAACGGCCGCTACACTATCCAGAGATTCGGGACCGGACAAGTCCCTTATTTCGTGTCTAATTAAAATAAATATTGCCAATATTCTCAAGTGGTATTTCAAAATCTAAAGTCCATTTTATTGAATATAAAAAGCATACAGCGCACACACAAAAAATTTAATACGAACATAAGAAAAAAAAATAAATATTAATTGGCTTACAACCAAATCGAATGGAAAAATAAAAACTCTCGCCTCACTTATACAATCGCCTATATACACGAAAATCTAGAAAAATACAACCGCCTAGAATACACGATTTAATCTATTAAATTACATCTAAAATAAAAATAAGAATAAAAATAAAAAGAAATTAAAACCTGCAAAACAGAGGGTTAGCACAATATATGCAGCACGCCACAATTAGGACTCAAATAGACAGAACGGGAAATCAGGAATTGGGGGCATGCATTTAGGGGGTAACCGGGACGGCTCGGCTAGCCGGCCCGGTTAGACCTGGAAAATATTTTGAAACGTCCCTGTATTTTTGGTTTTGTGAGAAAATCATTTTGAAAACAATTTTTCCGGTTTACATGCATTTTTACATATTTAAGTGGGTCGGTTTTCAGGAGAACTGGGTCTTCGTCGTTGAATTGTTCTAAATGCAATTTTACTAAAAATTGAATCTATGGTCGTGATGCACACAACAAAATTCATTTTGATAATTTTTGGGATTTTCTAATTTTTTAGGATTTTTTGGGAATTTTTGGGTTTTAAAGGTAAAATTCTGATTCTGAAAACTACAGGGGTACGACTGTAAATTTACAGTCGTGGAAAATCAACTACAGTCGTACAACTGTAGATGCTGAAAATTTAGGATTTTGCCAAAATCTCATTAAAAACAAGCTGGAAAGAGAATTGCCTGGAAATCAACTACAGTCGTACGACTGTAGCTACAGTCGTACGACTGTTCATCAATCCAAGAACAGTCGTACGACTATTCTTGATTTCCAGGAGCAGAAACGCAGAAAAATGGACAGAAATGCAGCAAAAACACACCAAACACCCAGAAAGCTTATAAAAGAGAGAGGAAAAGGGGTATTTACCTCCGTGGCGTGCGTCCACTGTAGGATTGACCCCTGGCGTCGCTCCAATCCACTAAAATCCGGACTTTTCTCCTTGAGTTAGGGTTTGAGATTTGACTCCAGAGATTTCCAAAATGCTGAGGATTTTGATGAGGATTTCCTCCTTTTTTCCTTTGGTTTTCTCTTCTTTCTCTTTTTCTCCCTTTCTCTCTGTCTGTCCGTTTTTCTTTCTCTTCTTTTTTTTCCTTTTTTTGTTCGCCTTTTTTTGCTTGCTTGCTGCCAAACCCGAGCAATTAATGCTCATCCCCTCTTTCTTCCATTTCCGCTGCAGAGGTATGGGCCTCTGCAGATTTTCCGATATTACAGTCGTACGACTGTAATTTTTAAATTACAGTCGTACGACTGTAACAATAGTCGTACGACTATAGTTTTTTTTTTTTTTTTTTAAGTATAGAAAATTCCGGCACTTACACTGACCAAGAAGTTATGCCATTACTTCAAGTCATACAAAGTGCAAGCCGTAGCCAAAGTGATCCAATGAAGTATCTATATGAATCTCCGGTGTTGGTTGGAAAATTATCTAGATGGCTGCTACTCTTGTCAAAATTCGACATTGACTACATCACCAAGAAAACCATCAAAGGGCGAGCCGTAGGAGAATTCCTAGCAAATTAGCAGCTAGAATCAGATTGCATAGAGAATTTGGAGTTCCTAAATGAACAGCTAGCCATGGTGGAAGTAAAGCAATGGGTCATGTGCTTTGATGGCACTGTAAATAGAAAGGGTGCTGGAATTGGGGTAGTCATAGCGACACCAGATGGTGAAATTATTCCTTTGTCAAAGAGATTGGATTTTCCCATAACCAACAATGGAGCAGAGTATAAAGCATGCTTATTTGGGATGGAAGCTCTGCTGATGCTAGGGGCAAATGATGTCTTAATCGTCAAAGATTCACTTTTAGTGATTAGTAAGCCCAAGGTGAATGGGAGCTAAAAGAAGAAGCCTTGGAGCCTTACTTGGAGCTGCTACAGTACAGAAGAGAGTTATTTGGCCAATGTAAATTTAGACATATCCCTAGAGATGAGAATAAGATGGCTGATACACTAGCAATACTGTCTTCTATGCGGGAAAATCAAGAAGAAACTCAATTACAACTGTTGGTTTTAGCGACTTCCAAACAATCCTGCTTTGAGGTGCACGAAGTAATGGAATTGACAGTTGAAGAAAAGCCATAGTTCTTTGACATTTACCAGTATCTGAAGGAAGGAAAATAGCCAGAGGAAGCCAGTATTGCTGACAAGGTGTCATTAAGAAGACTAGCCAGTCAGTTCAGAATCTTTGAAGATAGGCTATAAAAAAGAATAGCAAAGGGAGTTCTTCTAAGATGCCTGACAGAATAAGAAGCAGAAGAAGTGATGCAGCAAGTACATGCTGGCTTTTGCGGGCCATATATGAATGGAATCACTATAGCCAGGAAGATAATGAGGCAGGGGTATTTCTGGATGACTATGCAGGCTGATTGTATGAGAAAAGTGAGAAGATGTCACGAATGCCAGATCTACGCTGACATCAGTCATTTGCCACCACTTGAACTACAGAATTTGGCCTCTCCTTGGCCATTTTCAACATTCGGGATAGATATGATTGGAGAAATTCATCCTGCAGCGTCTAATGAACACCGATTCATAGTAGTGGCAGTTGATTACTTTTCAAAGTGGGTAGAAGCAGAATCCTTCGCTAGCGTAATAGCTAAGCAAATGGTTAAGTTCATTCAGAGTAACATCTTTGCTCGATACGGGATTCCTCACCATGTAGTGACTGATAATGGAGTGCAGTTTCAAGGGAGAACAGCTGAATTACTGTAAGCATCGGGTTTTCCCAATCTCTATGATGAGATTCCTGTGTTACCTGTGGAACGGACGGACTCGAATCGGACTTGGAAATGACAAAAATGTTGCATGGAGTTCCTCAAACGTCCATAAAACCAAGCTATCCGCGATCCAAAATCCCCTAAAAGGTCTTCCGAGTGGTTTCTAAGGTTTAAGGTGTGCATCTGATTTTTGAAATTTTGCCCCAGCTCTAGCTTTTAAGCTAGAGCCGGGCAGCTCTAGACTAAAGCCATACGGCTCTAGTGGGTGAACCAAGTTGCTCTGCTTTGCAGAGCAACTTAGCTTGGCAGAAGAGAAATGGGACAAAATCAGAAAGTCAGGCGGCCATTTAATGTTTGAAATGATATGTGAGAGGAGAGTATAAAAAGAAAAGCCAAAAAATCAAATCAAAAAGGAGACTTTTGCAATCTTAGGCAGAAACCACTTTCCATAGAACAAAAAAGAGAGAAAGAGAAACAGAAAAAAGGAAAGAAAGGGGGCCAAGACATAAGCCAAAGGAGAACTTAGAAACATTCAAGCTAAGACCTAAAATCAATCCTTGAACTCTAATAACAAGTTACTTAACCTTTGCACATTGATTTGGGATCGTTTTGGATTCGTTTTTGGTAGTTTTGGATCGAATTCCGATTTTCGGCCGATTGAGCTTCCAGGATAAATTCCAAGCTTTCAATCCATTTCTTGACATTCAAAGCATCAAAACAATATCAAGGTAAACTTTGAGAGGCCTTAAACCTATTTGCAATGTCTTTACTCTGTGTTTTCTTCGTTTTTGCAACTTTCAGAAACTGGATTGCTCGAATAGAGCCGGGAGGCTGTGTTCTTCATGAACACAGCCGCACGGCTATTTTCATGATGAACAGAGCTGGGTGGCTCTAGCTCCCAGAGCCGCACATCTCTGTTCTGTAGGGACAGATTTTTGAATCATCCCGATCGGCCGAAAATAGTCCGTTTTCCATTTTGCGCATTCTATTGTGATCATTTTCGGCCCAAATCCATCCACATGTTATAAAATTTTGGTTTCGAATTTTTGTACGTACGGATATTAGGGTTTTTGGTTTTCCCAGGGTTTTATTTTCTAAGTTTTGGGGGTATTTTATCTAAACCGGGTCTATAGTCCAGCATTAGCAGGCCCTCAAACCCTATAAAATCCTTGGAAAATATTGATAATGAGCAAAACGGTATTTTCACAATTGTTTTTAGACCCTAGATGGATTGTGTATTTAGGGACCCGCACGAACAGAACCTTAGAGTCTAGGATAACAGACCACTAAAAATGGAAATTTGCATGTAACCGAGCCAATTACGTTCCAAAAATCATTTTTCAGCACAAAAATTACAGGGCATTTCAAAACCGTTTTCCAGGTCTAACCGGTCCATCGGTCGGGTCCACCCAGCTACCCCTTAAAATGCATGTCCCTGTTTCCTAAATTCCCAATTCTGTCCTATTTGAGTCCTATCTTTGTGTGCAATATAAACTGTGCTAACCAATTTGTTTTGCAGCTTTTATTTTATTTTTATTTTTGCTGTAATTAATATATTATCCTGTGTATTCTAGGTGGATGTAATTTTTAGATCCTCGTGTACTAAAGCTATTGTAATGATCTTTTATTCTATTGGGTTGTATAATCGGCCTCTACTACTTTCTTGTATATTTTAGATATATGCTTTATTTTTCTGCGATTTATTTTCTGCATTTCGTATTAGCATCGCCTGATTAAAATAAACATAAATTAGGGTTACAGAAACATAATAAAGCAAATTAAATAAGGTAATATAAACTGTAAAGTGAAAGCAATCTAGAGGTAAAGTAAGTCACTTGCCCGAACCCTAAATCTCTGGATTAGGTACGGTAGTCTACACTCGGTAGGGAGCTGCACCGGAATTTCCCGTACGAGCTGATCCGGGCGGCGACTCTATCACTGATCTCGGGATTTAAGTTTTGAGGACTTTAAGTTAAAACGGGAAAACGCTTTCCACAAAGGAATTTCCAAATCAAATCCATGGTTTTGATAACGCTTTCTACAAAGGAATTTCCAAATCAAATCCATGGTTTTCCTAACTCAAGATAAACAAAACCCATTTTCCAAAATCGAAACGAACGAAAGCGTTTTTCCTCAGTTCGCTTTGCCGTGTTCCTCGTCCTGATTTTTCTTTTAGAAAAAGTTTGTCCGCTCATAGTGGCTACTCTGTTGGGGAATATGGTTTCTTAAAAAGTTTTCACAAAAACTTAAGAAACTTAGGCAACTACCGAAATAAAACCTCGCTTGCAGTCACTTTACTAGTTCATATTACCATATTTGTTAGCACCTTGCATATCATGACCTTTTCTTCTTCCGAATCCCTCCAACACACTGATTAACCATGGTTTTACCCAAGAAGGTGGACTACCAATTCCACTAGGATTGGAGACACCCAATGGGGTAAACCACTTATAGCACCGCATGACCTTACATTGTGTTCTATAGTGGGGAAGTGTATATTTGCTATGGGAACCTCTACGACCCTTGGTTTTGACTTTGGCCCATATGTAATGGCTTAGCAACTTCCCCTAAGATTACCAAAACATAAAAATTCAAAATGAACATCAAGTGTATGCCTTAGGAATCCCCCGTTGATGCCAAAGAGACCCAATTCCTAGAAAGAATGCAAGACCAATCAAAAAGAGGAATAAGGTCAAAAGGGAGCGCATATTTTTGTGCGTGCTAACGTTTATTCCGTGGTGTTTTCTATTTACTTTCCACAAAGCATCAAACATGCATAGCTTTCACGTGCCATTCTAATCACATTTTCGTGCAGCCATTTTCAAACATCAACATATGCGTGACACTAATCACATTTTCGTGCAGCCATGACATTTTGTTTGTGTGCCGTTCACGTCTCGCGCGTGACATTTCCACGAAGCATAAACGACATCATTTCATGTGTCATGCATTTTAACTACATTTTCATGCACCACTTGCATTTTCGTGTGACATACACATCCAAATCATTTAATTCCATCCAATAAAGGATGATTCCAAGTGTGCCCTTCATGATCATTTCATTCCATGACATATCGGGTATCCCAAAACTGCCCATGTTCTACTCGTGCATCGGATCACACTCGGCCATTTCACAAATATCATATCATTCAATAGAAGACCACAATGGTCCTAGACTTATTTCTGTGTGGCAGTTCACACGATGTCATCACATTATATAACATTCATCCATCATAGGTGTCTCAGTGACGCCGAAATCCCATTTGCGCATGATGGTTCACATCGGACCATTTCATGACATCGTGAAATCATTCGAGGTACTCCCCGAGTACCAGATTAGTATACATATAGGGGCATTCCATAACATTATCAAAACCATGCTAGGTGTTCCACGAACGCCAAACCTCTGTCTGTATCTCGAATTGCATGCGACTTTTCTGTAACATCATTCCATATCACATTGCTTTGAAAGCATCAGAACTCTGTCTATGGGATGGCCCCCATGGGACCATTTCATTTTATATCATTGACCTAAAAAGTGTTGGAACTCTGCCTGTGTGTTGGCACACACGTGGCCATCTCACTATAATTCATTAGGTGCCCTAAAGGCGCCAAACCTCTGTCTGTGCAGCGGCTCCCATGAGGCATTTTTGTTGGGGATTAATCACACAAGACAAATACGCAGCGGAAAGAAAACGGATTAATCCCCGCCAAGGATCCATGTATATTGCATTGAATTGGAAGGAAGGGTTAAAGAATTACCTCTTAGTTCTTATAGGATTTGAATCAAAGGAACCAAATTAGCTTCCCTCTACGGTTGATCCACACGGAGCAATTGATTCACCGCGTGCTAGCGCCGGGATTGAAGAACGATTCTTCGAACGAGAGAGAGAGACAGAAAATCAAAATTTTCTATGTATTTTGAGGAGGATTTCGGCTGCCCCTTTGTGTTGGTTTGGTGGCCGAATCCTTAGTGTATTATGAGTGTAGAGTTAGGTTAGGTTTAGGTCAATTGTTTCCTTAAATAATTAACCTAAATTGTTAATTATAATTATAACCTAATACACCTATTAGTTATAATTATATATTAACCCACACAATTTAATATTAATTCTCAATTAACATTAAATCAAATCAATTCTCCATAATACATATATGTATATATAATATTATAATTAATTATATCTCCATATAATTTAATTATAATATGTAGCATACTTTATGCAATATTAATCACATTAATATTTATATATACATACATAAATACATATCACTATATATATATTTATTCTCTTTCTCATTCATAAATTATTATCCAATAATAATTTATACCCGATAAGATGAACTTCATTTTGCTCTTGTGTGTGACCCCATAGGATCATATTAATTGGCAATAAGGAAATTACCATAATGTCCTTATAGGACACAAGCGGACTCTAGCAAGCCATTACGACTACCCAATTAATATGATTGGAATGATCCAATACCTATTTATAGAATGTCATATTCCCTTTTGTCTCTTTGATATCAAGATTAATTATAAGACATGGTACACTTGTCAATCTTATATAATTAATCATATGCTTTCTCGATCTCAAAGTAAACTGTTCAGACAAATCAATTGATACTCTTATCAATTATTTGAGCACGGCCATGCATTTAACAGTCTTACTTATCGAGGGGCCCAGTGATATCGCTCTCTTGTTAGAGAGGGACAAAATCCCATATCTGTCACTCACATCCCTAAGCATGAGTCACATTGCACCCAACCACAGCCTTTATAACTACTCTGTTACAAGCAGTGTTTGACTGCGTCAAAGCACAACATGAGTTCATCCCGGAATCCATGGTGACCTCAGGTCAAAGGAATCAGCTGATGACACTACTATAATCAAGATCAGTTGTGACACGTGACCATGAACTTGATCTTATAGTGGGTCTCCAGTAACATGTTCTCTAACATATTACCCGTGAGTATAATCTGTATCTGTATACACTATATTCATCTTATGAATATCCATTATCACTCACACTAGTCTTAGTTTGTTATTATTCCCATAATAACAATCGACTAGGGATATTTAGAATAACACGATTTATTCATGGATACTTATCATAAATGCTAACATACAAACATAAATGATAATATTAATCTACACTAGATTAATCTTAGAAGTCAAATTACATAATCCAATATTGGCCTTAGGGCACAATCTCCAACAATCTCCCACTTGCACTATGGCCAATCATACATGTATCTTATACCCATTGACCTACAGGACTTTCATGTATTCACTTGTGCAGGAGTCTTTGTCAGTGAATTATTAATTTTCGCTTCCGTTGTTACTTTACACATTTTCACTCTCTCTTTAGAGACAGCCTCTCTAAATTAGTGAAAAAACGCCTAAGTATATGCTTGTGTCATACAAGGTTCTTACGCATTGAACTGTTGTCCCTACAATAATCTCACAGGATAAGCAATGCTTAGAACAAAACACAACATTTTGTGATGAACGTCTTCATCCAAAATTTCCTTTACATCATATGTAACAATATACTTTGACTACTATTATAGATATTTAGCTATATCGTTTTATTTTGAACCTTTCAAAATCATAACATCTCTTTTTAAGAGAATACTAGATCTCGACTGATATATTGCAACTAATTGCAATCAGTTGTATATGTGCAACTATTTACACAGTTAACATAAGCAAACTTCTTTTAAGTCTTTCTCATTGAACGCTTTCAATGCTTTGACTTAAAACAAAACATTCTTTTAGATCTATCTATATAGATTCTAATTTCAAGAATATAGGCAGCCTTGCTTAAACATTAATTGAAATTACTTTCTTAGCCAAGATTTTACTTCTTGCAAGGTAAGAATGTTATTTCAAACAAGCAATATGTCATCCACATATAGCATTAGGAATACCGATATGCTCCCACTGATCCTTTTGAAACACAAGATTCATCATCCTTTTGATAAAATCAAACCATTTGATTTCTTTATCAAAACTATGAGTCCAACTATTTGATGCATGTTTTGATTCTTATAAAAATCTTTGAAACTTGCATACGCTATTTGAATTCTTTGGATGCTCAAAACTTTGGATTGTGTCACGTACACATCCTCAATCATGTTTTCACGTAAAAAAATAGATTTTGATATCCATTTGCCATATTTTATAATCATATTATGGGGATATGGCAACAAGAACTCAATATGACTTGATCATGATTAATGACTAAGGAGGATTTCATCATAGTCCTACTATGAATTTGTTCGTACCCTTATAGTCACTAGTCGTGCTTTATAAGTTTGAAGATCACCATCCATATCGGTTTTCAATTTGAAAACTCACTTGCAACCATTGCATATGCATCTTCTAAAAGACTTATCAAAATCTATACTTTGATTGTCAGACATGGACTTATCTTCAACCTTTGTAGCATCAAGTCACATATTAGATTCAAAATCTAACATTGCTTCTTCATAAAAGAAGACTTACTTCATCTAGTAAGATTACACCATGATTTTGAGAAATCCATATCTCTCCTAATCATGTCGTATTCCACTAGACTTTCATTGGACTTGTGTAATTTCAACAATGATCATGAAACCATTTCCACGTTCCTCTTCAACGTTAAATGTCACTTTTGTGAATTACGAGTTTTGTAGGTGTACCTTACTCCCACTAACTCTACTAGAAATTAACTCCCTCTTCATGGGGAAACCATTTCTAGCTATAACTACTTTGTATCCCAAAGAGAACATAAGAGTAATAACTCCTACTTTCCTTTTGAGTAATTCACAATTCGACATTTAAAATTTAGGTGCCAACTTATTCGAAATAAGTTTTACAGCTCTAAACCTATTCAATGAAACAACTTGGGTCTCTTACCCAACCATATCTCATATGTTGATTCATGAATTGTTTTAGAGGGAACAATATACACAGCTGCTTTAATGGCATATTTTCGAGAAAACGATGATCAACTTGACTTCATCATAGATTGAACTATATCTGTATAGAGTTCGACTACTCCCTTTTCGACACAACATACTTTGTGGCGTACTTGGAGAAGTCAATTGTGAGACAGTCCCACAATCTCTAAGATGATTGTCAAAATCTTGACTCAAATATTCACCACTCGGATCATATCTAAGTGACTTTACTATCTTGTCAAGATACTTCATACTCCTTTTACAAGCTTTTGAACACTTCAAAAGTTCCAAACTCGTGTTTCATTAGATACTCTTATCTAATGAAAAGTTCCATAAAAGTAATGAAGTATTAAAACTTCCTTTAGCAGTTGATTTATAATTCATATACATCCACATGTATAATGCTTAATAAATCGATTGTTCTTTGACTACTTTCAGCAAAGAAAACCCTTTGTCATCTTTTACAATAAACAACATTCGCATGATTCAAGATGATTCATAATCTCATGAATCCAAAAGTCCATTCTCATGGAGTTTCGTAATGCGACCTTGCTTATGCCTCCAAGATGATACTGCCAAAATAGGTTGAATCAAACTATTTGATTCGATCCTTACAGTATTTATGTTACGGATGGGCTCCACATATAAAGACAATTATGTAAATCTGTATTTCATAATCATGTCTTTATAAAGTTTATAATTCACAATTATAAAATAAACAACATTTGTTCACTCAAAACAACGAGCCGAATAGGCAACAAGAGTTCATAACTTACATGTAAAAGTTCATAACCTTTAACCAAGGTTCATAACTTTTATGTAAAAGTTCACAACTTTTACCTAGAAGTTCATAACTTTCATGTAAAAGTTCATAACTTTTAACCAGAAGTTCATAACTTCCAAGTAACAACCTTTGCTACTCTTGCCTATTCGTATTCTACCTTTCACCTTCATAAGGTTTCTACTTAAGTTGAGATTCTTCATATTCTACTAATATGAAATCCACCACGGTATCTAATACCTTTGATATAGAAACAAAAGTAGAATAATTAATAAATACTTAAGGTAGCAGTCTTACTGCCTTTCATCTTCTCATAGTTCTCCAAACAAAGTTTGCTATTTTCATTCTAATGAACGATTCATTCTAGAAATGGCAACATCCTTCTTTTGGAGATCTCTCTATGCCAACAGCTTTGGTCTTTAAAACATGTTTCACCCGAACCTTTCGGTCTTTATGCTTTTCGACCTTCCTTTTATCCTTTTCCTTTTGAACCTTAAGCACACAATTCGAGGCGGGCTTATCCTTTATGGATAACTTAACATTCTTTTGCATCCTATGCAACTAATTCATAATTTTCTCCATGTCATTCAAATGATAGTTCATCACCAATGACTATCAATTAATGAATTCAAGATCACATCTTAATGCCTTTTGGAGGCCAATGAGAAAATGTTGCCTCAAACACTTATCTTTTCTTGCTCACTAACTGATGGAACATTTCCATTTGTGATGTATCATATATCTCAAGTAAAACTTCCACGTACGGAAGAATTGGTGGCAAGTGTAAGATAACAAAATTTAACAGAGTCCCTTCGATGCTTCAAGTAAGCATCTTTTATACTCGTGTTACAATTGCTAGTGGTTCATTGGGCAAAAGGATTATTGAGAACATATGATTCCTTTTGATTTGAGAACAATTCTCAATGTTCAATAACAATCGAGATCAAGGTAATAGCAATTATAACTATAATAAAGCGTGTAAAGATTTTAGTTAAATGCTCCCACTTAAATTATAAAACCCTTTAAAATATTTAAGTGGGTGAAGATCCAAAATCCATACTTAACCATAGCACTGCTTTGGCATGTCCCTATGATTAAATATAATTTCGGTAGGCAAAGACTCAAAATCATGCTTTAAACCATTTAAACATATTTTGGATGTGCACTTCTTTGCCAATTGCATCATTATGCAACTCTTATAATTTATGAGATGTATGATATCATATATCATATTTAATTGTATGTTACTCATCTCATCTTTGCCTCGGGCTCAAACACCATTTTGATTAACCCTTTGTTAAACCAATTACAACACAATGAGAATCACCATTTCTCATATTATCGCTTCGCTAAGGTCACAACATGCGTACCCGCTTTGGCGTGGCTACCATGATGCGAACATAGTACTTGACTAGTGTTATACGTAATTGGGTGGCAAATATAAACTTCATAAGTTTATTTAGGGTTTGTTAAATCCTGTGATTTTAATTGTATCATATACAATTCATGGCATTAATATTAAACATACTCTTGTTAATACTAATTAGCATGGCATCCTATGTCATACATATGTTAAGCATGCAATCTAGCATGGCATCACATGGCATCTAAAAGAAACAAAGCATGCATTTACATATATATATTAACATTTTGCATCACATGCAAAATAATTTCTAACATGCATCAATATTTATTAACATGGCATCTTATGGCATAAAATAAATACAACATGCATAAGACTCAAAACCGTGTTATGGTATGGTTTAAATCTACATTGATTTTCATAGGCCAATATGAAAATCAACAAGGTCATATCCTAGGTGGTAGCATCCATCACATGGTCATTGCACCGCCTCTTGGATCCGCCTCCACGTCTTTGCTTCTAAGCACCATCTCATGGATTTATATTTTACAAAAAAATTGCAACCTATACAATTTTTCTAGTAAAATAAATTTTACATATCATAAATTGCATCCTATACAATTTATCTAGTAAAATTAAAATTAAAATTTACATAAATACAAACGACTCGCAGGTCGTATTTATATAAAACCATAATAAATAAAATAAAACATCCACGGGGTCCAAAACCATACCATAACACCATGCATAAAATTATCAACAATAATTTTATATCTAAAATATTTAGGATTCAAAGTGGTAAAATACAATCACATTGTATTTAGAATTAATTAATTTGGAAAAATTCGTAAATATGCAGAAACAATTTTCCACACTTAAAACGAAAAAGGGGTTAAAACTGTCGGACAGCATGCTCGTCGGGCCTCGCACTGCAGTATCCAATACTGCGCGCAGCCCGACGGGCTGCGCAACACATAGCTGCGCAGCCCATGCTGCGCAGCCCATGCTGCGTAAGCAACATGCTGCTTGCGCAGCAAGCTGCTTGCGCAGCAAGGGCAAATTGCAATTGCAATTTGCAATTGCAATTTGCCGCAAAAGGTATTCTGGGCATTATGCCCAGAATACGAACAGTAACATTTATTTATTTATTTATTTATTTTTTTTAATTAAATTGAATTGAAACAATTTCAATAAAAACCCATGAATCAAATTCATGATTCCATAAACCCCTTAAACATTCCAAATCATTAACATAAAATCATTCACAATGATTAATCAATAAAATCAAATTTTATTTTGTTATTCACAATAACATAGAACCCTAAATAAAACATACAAACCCCTAACAACAATTTTGATCCAATCAAAATCATACAAACCCTAACATGCACTTTTGATCCAATCAAAACATAAATCCAATTCAATCAAAATACAAGTGGCTCTGATACCACTGTTGGGGATTAATCACACAAGACAAATACGCAGCGGAAAGAAAACGGATTAATCCCCGCCAAGGATCCATGTATATTGCATTGAATTGGAAGGAAGGGTTAAAGAATTACCTCTTAGTTCTTATAGGATTTGAATCAAAGGAACCAAATTAGCTTCCCTCTACGGTTGATCCACACGGAGCAATTGATTCACCGCGTGCTAGCGCCGGGATTGAAGAACGATTCTTCGAACGAGAGAGAGAGACAGAAAATCAAAATTTTCTATGTATTTTGAGGAGGATTTCGGCTGCCCCTTTGTGTTGGTTTGGTGGCCGAATCCTTAGTGTATTATGAGTGTAGAGTTAGGTTAGGTTTAGGTCAATTGTTTCCTTAAATAATTAACCTAAATTGTTAATTATAATTATAACCTAATACACCTATTAGTTATAATTATATATTAACCCACACAATTTAATATTAATTCTCAATTAACATTAAATCAAATCAATTCTCCATAATACATATATGTATATATAATATTATAATTAATTATATCTCCATATAATTTAATTATAATATGTAGCATACTTTATGCAATATTAATCACATTAATATTTATATATACATACATAAATACATATCACTATATATATATTTATTCTCTTTCTCATTCATAAATTATTATCCAATAATAATTTATACCCGATAAGATGAACTTCATTTTGCTCTTGTGTGTGACCCCATATGATCATATTAATTGGCAATAAGGAAATTACCATAATGTCCTTATAGGTCACAAGCGGACTCTAGCAAGCCATTACGACTACCCAATTAATATGATTGGAATGATCCAATACCTATTTATAGAATGTCATATTCCCTTTTGTCTCTTTGATATCAAGATTAATTATAAGACATGGTACACTTGTCAATCTTATATAATTAATCATATGCTTTCTCGATCTCAAAGTAAACTGTTCAGACAAATCAATTGATACTCTTATCAATTATTTGAGCACGGCCATGCATTTAACAGTCTTACTTATCGAGGGGCCCAGTGATATCGCTCTCTTGTTAGAGAGGGACAAAATCCCATATCTGTCACTCACATCCCTAAGCATGAGTCACATTGCACCCAACCACAGCCTTTATAACTACTCTGTTACAAGCAGCGTTTGACTGCGTCAAAGCACAACATGAGTTCATCCCGGAATCCATGGTGACCTCAGGTCAAAGGAATCAGCTGATGACACTACTATAATCAAGATCAGTTGTGACACGTGACCATGAACTTGATCTTATAGTGGGTCTCCAGTAACATGTTCTCTAACATATTACCCGTGAGTATAATCTGTATCTGTATACACTATATTCATCTTATGAATATCCATTATCACTCACACTAGTCTTAGTTTGTTATTATTCCCATAATAACAATCGACTAGGGATATTTAGAATAACACGATTTATTCATGGATACTTATCATAAATGCTAACATACAAACATAAATGATAATATTAATCTACACTAGATTAATCTTAGAAGTCAAATTACATAATCCAATATTGGCCTTAGGGCACAATCTCCAACAATTTTTGCATCATTTCACGTAGCATTAGGCATTCTTAGGACATCCCAAACAAAGTAAATTCAAATAGGCAAAGATCATCCTTATTTTCATCTCCATTCATGAAGCATCATTCAAACAACATTCTCCATGACATCACGTCATTCATCTACCATCCCTAACTCTCCACTTATGACGTAGGACCATACACACATGAGACTAGAAAAGGTTAAAGCCCCGTAAAGACAGTTCACAGAGTAAGATGGATCGACCAAGGACAATGTCTCAGGCTTTAAGGGCTGTTAGGGAACAGAGAGCAATAGAAACTGATAGTGATTCTGATTCCGGGGTTCTGATTCCAAGTCTTGCTGATGCCCTGAAGGATTTCCTAAGATCCTAGGATTTCCATGACATGCTGAAAGAAGAGATGCAGGCTATTGTAAGAGAAATTGGGGAAACCAGTACTAGTAGGCCCGGAAAGGAAAAGGTAGACGAGTCCGCTTAGTTTAGGGCAAAGCTACAAGAGATGGAGGCAGCCATGGAAAAGAAGATAAAGGCCAATTACTCTAAACATGACGAGGTGGTCGCCGAATAGAAGAAAGGGGCCAACATCAGCCTGGGCTCCAAGAAAGGTGTGAATGTAGATGCAATGATCAACAAGGGCATTGAGACCTTCCATATTAGGTTTCAAGTGCTGAAAGTGCCTTCCTACAAGGGGATTGGTTCACCAGAGACCCATGTGAACCTCTACGCATGGGTAATACTGACAGTGGGCACCACTAAATAGCAGCTGATTAACTTCTTTCTGACCACACTAGAGGGGGGACCCTTGAATTGGTATAGCTCTCTGGCAGAAGATGTACAATCTGACTGGGAAGCCTTATCAGCGGCTTTCATCAAAATTACAGCTTCAATACTAAAATCCAGGTGAAGTTGTACGATCTGAAGTGGGTTAAGTAGAAGCCCAATGAATCCTTTGATGCATACTATCAGAGATGGGTGAACAAGATGATCCTACTGAAGAATCGCCCCGACGAGGATGAACTGATTCAAAAGTTGATTGATGGTAGTCGGGATATTTTCAGGAACAACATGAAAAATAAAAGAGCTCACTGAGGCGAAAAACGAAAAGGTGCCTCAGGCAAAAATTAGAGCGACTCGCTGGGCCGAAAACCCACATTTTGCAGCTCAGGCAAAATTTAGAGCATCTCCGGATTCCCAATTCCTAGGGGCAGAAAGTTAGGATTCTTTCACCGTTCCCTAGCAGGAACCTCCATATTAATCCCTAATGGAATGTTCTTAAAGGATATTACAAACTTTTCCTCGGCAGACGTCATTCGTCCCCAGCAGTCATCTCATTTCTTTAGTAGTCATCTCATTTCTTCAGCAGTCATCATACGTCTTCAACAAAAAGACATGCTATACGAAAGAATGAAAAGCTTTGTACAAAGAATGTCCCCTGCCAGCCAGAGTCAGCCAGGGGCATGACATATCTTCTCTGGCAGAGAAAGGAAACATCCATATTAATAAAACAATGAGAAATGCATCCTTTAGGATCCACATGCATATGCATCATTATGCATACATACATAACATACATGGAGCATTCATCCCCAGCTAGTCTTCATTCTTGATCAAAGGGGTAAAAATTTTTGTTCAAAATCTCTCGATCAAGGAATGAACACTTATTATTTCAAATACAGGAATTCATCATCACTGTCTCGAAAGCAGATAGATCCCCAGAAAATCCACCTCGAGTAACATAAACCCGATATCAGCCCAGGTCGAATTCATTCTAGATCTCCAGCAGATCCATCTCAGGCAACATAAAACCCAGTATTGGCCCAGATCAGCTTCTCCTCAGGTAACCTAGACCCGATATCGGCTTATTTCATCACCAACTTCGCCTCGGGTAACCTAGACCCGGTATCTACTTATTCCATCATCAACCTCGCCTCATGTAATCTAGACCCGGTATCGGCTCATGTCAGTTTCAATAACTCAGTAGATCCACCTCGGATATATGTAAATCCGGTATGGGCCCAGATCAGCTTTGCCTTGGGTAACCTAGACTTGTTATCGGCTTACTTCATCTTCAACCTCGCCTCGGATAACTAGACCTGGTATCGGCTTATGTCAGATTCGTTGTTTCAGAAACTCAGTAGATTTGCCTCGGATATGTGGAAATCTGGTATCAGCCTAGATCAACTTTGCCTCTAGTAATGTAAACCCAGTATCGGCTCAACTCATCCAATCAACTCAGTTCATCATCACGATAGTGAGACTTCAACAAGTTGGTGTGAGTTTCTCTTCTTCTTTCCATCGTGCTTTAATCTGCACACTCAAATTTGTCACCTCAAGTATTTTAGACCTAGAGTCGGGTGTCGAATTTGATCACACGAGGAGGACTTGTAAGCACCGGAATTTTTCATACTTAAAAAAAAATTGCGTCACACGACTGTAATTACAGTCGAGCGATTGTAACCAAAAATTACAGTCGTACGACTGTAAAATCCTAGGAGGTAGTAGAAGCCCATACCTTAAGAATAAAAAATTGAGGTGATTCGAAGGGCAATTAATGCCCGATTTTGCAGCAGCAAGTAAGGAAAAATAAAGGAATGAAAAAGAAGAAAGAAAGGGACTTTTCTTTTAGACAGATTGAGAGCGGGGAAAGTGAGAAGAAGAGAAGGAAAAAGAAGAGAAGAAACCCAAACACAAACCATCATTGTTCTTCTACTCTTTTTCTTTCAATTCTAGTGTGATAAATCTTAAAAGTTGTTAGAAATTAGAAGTGATAACTTGACTCACTAAACTAAATCAATCTTAAATCCATAACCAATCAAATTCGTGACTTTTTGGAGACTTTGGACTCATTTTGGAACCTTAACACACAAAGGACGGAGAAGCAATTTGTAGTCGATTCGAGCCGTTTCCCAAGCCAAATCAATGTTGGATCTGCGCTATAAGGGTAACTATACCTAAAACCTTCGTTTTGCTTCGATTTTTGGGTGTTTTGATTCGTTTTCATGCATAAAAGTCTAAATTTTTGGGCTGCTATTTCTGGGTATTAAGAACAGTCGTACGACTGTTCTTTTAACTATGAATAGCCGCATGACTGTAATTACAGTCGTGCAACTATAGCTATAGTCGTACAACAGTTTTGTAAAATTCCCACTTCTTTTCCTTTCACTGAATAAATTTTGGTGATTTTCTGCAATTAGGAGAATTACAGACGCACGACTGTAGTTATAGTCGTACGGCTGTAATCACAGCTGGGCGACTGTAATTTTCATCCAGAAGCAGAATATCCATAAAAATCCATAAAAATTTCCAAAAATCATAAAAAATCAGAAAATCATCAAAAATGAATTTTGTTGTGTGCATTCACGACCTTAGATTTAATTCCTGAAATTATTACATTTAGAACAATGCAACGACGAAGATCCAAATCTCCCGAAAACCGACACACCTCACATGCTAAATTAAAGTAATCCGGAAAAAGAAAATGTTTTCAAAATGAATTTTCTCATGAAAAAAAATACAGGGACGTTTCAAAACCGTTTTCCAGGTCTAGACGGGTGAATTAGCCGAGTTCACCCGACTATCCCCCTAAATGCATGCCCCCAATCTCTAATTTCCCAATTCTGTCCTGCTTGAGTCCTATTTGTGGTGTGCTATAAATCGTGTTAACATCTGTTTTGCAGCTTTAATTTCTTTTTTTATTTTTATTTTTAATGTAATTAATAGTTTAGATCGAGTATTTTAGGCGATTGTATTTCTTTTTTAGATCATCGTGTATCTTAGTCGTTTGTAATGTGAGGATGAGAGTTTTTATTTTTGTTCGATCATGTTGTAATAATTTATTTATCTACGACTTGATTTTTTATTTGTGTGTACGCTGTGTGTTTTAATTTAACAAAAATCAACCTTAGAAATTTAAAATACCATCAATGAACATTGGCTAATTTTATTTTGATTAGACATGAAATAAGGGACTTGTCTGGATCTAGAGCTCTGGAAAGTGTAGCAGCCTTCGTTTGGTTCAGCTACACTGTAATTTCCTAGTTGAGCTAAGCCGGGTGGCAACTCTTATACCTTCTATCGAGACTTAGGTCTTGATTCTTTTACGAAATAATTTAATTTTCCAAAATTGAGTTTCCATGACAAAAACCCCCGCGAGGGAGGGTTGCCCGATATCGAGGCCCCCTTTCGAGAGGTTAAAACGTCATCCGCTTACACCAGTGCATGGCTCATAGGCCAGGATTACCCGTACAGCTTAAATTCTCCTTAAGATGGGCTATATGACCCTGTTCTTAAAATTTACAACAATTCATTTTTCATTTCTTGCACGACATAGACAATTCAAACAATGTAAGGATAAAGAGATAGGATTTTATGGCCTCTCAGAGATTACCTTTAGCTTGTTTATCCAGATTTTCAGGAAATAATCTGAATCTATTCTTTGGACTTTAAACGGGTGTAACTCATGACTATAAACCGAAACTCATCTAAAAACTGAAATACAACCGTGTATAGCTTCGAATCGAGGTGTTTTACGTCTGAAAATGTGGTTTAGTGTTTGAAATTGAATTTGGGTTTGATTTGGTGCTTAGAAAGTTGATGAGTATTGTGTTAATGGAGGTGTAAGAATGAAAAATATTTCAGAAGAAGAAGAAGAAGATGATGAAGCAGGAGAGAAGGGCCATGGAAAAGTTGAACAGTTTGGTAAGTGTGATCATCCCTCCCTTTTCTTTCTAATCTCTTCCTATAATATATTCCTCTCTTCTGTAAAGTGACATCATCACTCTAAGAAATCGATTTTTTATTCTACAAGTGGGACAAATTAGCCATCTGATTCTTTAAGAGATGGGCCGTATGGCCCATCTACCTTTTAAATTGGGTCATACACTTTAACTCCATCAAAGTGTTCTTATGTATTTCTGGGTTTTTAGATTCATGCACAAGAAACTGATATGCATTACTGTGTTCCATATATCCAATAAAGACACAATCCATTGTGTTTGGACATATTTTCATTCTTTTAGATAACAAAGCCTTTACCTTTGCAAGTCACCCCACACTTTCAAGTAATTATAGGAAAATTTTTTACCTTTCCATAATTCATAAGGAGTTTTTGTCTTGGTTTTTACATGGTATCTTATTCAAAAGTTAATTTGTTTACACAATAGCACCACCTATAAGTTTTATGGTAAACGCGAGCTGGTTAACATTGCATTCATCATCTCTTTGGTATTATGATTCTTCTACTTTGCTACTCTGTTAAATTGAGGAGAATACGGTGGTGCTACCTCATGAATAATACCATGTTAAGAGCAAAACTCACAAAATGGTGTAACATATTCACCACCATGATCACTTATTACCACTTTAATTTTCTTATTAAGTTGGTTCTCTACTTCTTGCTTATAGAGAACAAATTTCTCTAAAGCCTCATCTTTGCTTTCAAGAAGATATACATGATAATACTTTTTGCTATCAGCTATGAAGGTAATAAAATATATATTTCCTCCCTTGATTGAATGAATTTCAACTCACAAATATTTGTATGTATACAATCAAGTGATTCTAAATTTCTTTCAACAGAATGAAATGAAGATCTTGTCAATTTTGTCTCAACACAAATTTCACATTTATATTTTTTATAAATATCAAATGAGGGTATATGATTTAAGTTAATTAAATGTCACAACGTGTCATAATTAACATGTCCAAGTCTACCATACCATAAATCATATGACACAGCTGTGAGCGGAAGACCTTTTTCATATCAAACACGGTGAAGCGAATCGAGGAATTTTCATTGATGGTTTTGTTTTATAATTATAATACGAAATTCGTTTGCTTTTTCATGAAATATTCGAGACCGAAATCTCAAAGAAAATATAGGACTCAATCAAGAAAGAATGGGATAATATCTAAGTCGGGGTAATGTATTTAGAGAGGGCAGCAGGAGAGACTCGACAAATCTCACAGACTAGACCTAGAAAATGTTTTAAAATGTCTCTATGTTGATTTTGACAAAACAGTTTTGAAAATGATTTTTCTGGTTAGTTATTTAACATGGCAAGTGTGAGCGAACGATCATAAAGTTGGAACCCGGTGGAGCAAACCAGGGAGGTTCTTGGTAATATGCTGGGTTTGTTTTGAAAAACGGGTTTGATGATCTAGCTTAAGAAAACCAGCTTATATGATTGAAAATCCCTTTTGTAGGAAACATCATTTAGAATGTGAAGTTTAGGAAAACTAGTTTTACTCTTTTATGAAATCACATTTTATTAGCTTAATGACCTCGAAACCCAAATTTCAAGATCAATGACGGAGCGCCACCCAGATCAGCTCATCCGAAAAATTCCAGTATAGCTCCCTACCAAGTGTAGACTGCCATACCTGATCCATAGATTTAGAGTCTGGGCAACTTACCTATTTAACCTCAAGCTTGGTTTCATTTATTGATTCATACCACCATATTAGACTCACTTATTCTCTATCCATTTTGGCTTTTACTATTAGCCGATGCTCATTCAGATTGTATAAACAAATAGCATAAAATTAAAGTGCAAAAAAGTAAACAATACATCCAAACCAAACAAAAGGATAAAGGCCACTTATTACAACCCAAAACGATAAAAACTCTCATCCTCACCTTCCAACTGCCTAGATACATGAAGATCTATAAAAATTACAATCGCCTTAAATACACTATTTGATATATTAAATACGTATAAAATAATAAAAAGAAAAATAAAAGTTGCAAAACAGATGGTTAGCACAATTATATCACAAACGCATATAGGACTCATAACAGGATAGAATGGAGAATTTCAAGAAATAGGAGCATACATTTAGGCGGGTAACCGAGAAGTCCGGCCGACTTACTTGATTAGACCTGGAAAACTGTTTTAGAAATGCCCTATAGGTTTTTGTGCTCAAAAACAATTTTGGAAAACAGTTTGGCTTAATTACATGGAAATTACTTCCTTTTAGAGAGTCAGTTATCCCGGAACTCGGGGTTTCATTCATGTGGGTTCATAATTCAAACATCCATCCAAGGTCTAAAACATTAAACACATCAAAAACAGTTTGAATCCAAAGACAGCATCACACGACGACGTCTGTGAGAGTCATCCAAAGATTCTACCTCCTTTTCACAACTACAACCATGTAGCTATAGCCACTACAATCATGCGGCTGTAGTGTCCAGAACCTGAATTAGTTTTCTTTACTTTTGTAAATCTCTGTTTCGAATCGTTTTGGTGATTTCTAAGGATTTTAGGGAATATAGGGGTCTGCTAAAGCTGAACCGTGGTTCTGATTTAGATCGAACAACCCCGTATTTTGAAAATCGAAATCAACAAAACTGAAATCTCACATTAACATTATCGGAAATCAAAAAATCAGATTTTGAACATAACGGATGTGACTTGACCAAAATAATTCATAATAGAATAATTAAAAGAGGAAATTGACTGTGGTCGGTTGTTTTAGGGCATTTTGGGTTTTTGCCCAGAAGAACACATCCGTGCAGCTATAGAAGTATAGCCACACTGCTTTGTTCTAAGGGATTATAGCCGCTCGGCTCTAGTTAGATCTACACGGCTATAATCAAATAGACAGTTTTCGGGATTTCAAAAAACTAAAAAACACATAGCACAAAGCAATCAATTATGAGTTTAAGGCCTCTCAGAGTTTACCCTTTTTGTGTTCTAGTGTATTTGACGACTGAAACTGGATTTGAACACGAACATCCTGAAATTTCACACACGAACCTCAAACCGATCCGAACAAACCTGAGATCAAACCTTACGAATGTGACACATAGAAACTCTCATTCTATGTGTTTCCTGAGTATCAAACCTTACGAATTGTTCTTTTTCACTCTTTGACTCTCTTTCTCTCTTTTTTCTCTTTTTATCTCTTGATATCTCCTTTTTTTTCCTCTCTAAACTCTTTCTACCTCCTCTTTATTGTTTCTTACATTTCTTATCTTAACCCTACCTTTCCCTATGCTCTAATTCCTTTAATTTAGAAGGAAAAACCGCTGGTCAAAGATACAGCTGGTTTATTTAGGAAGTAACCCAGTCAACTGTTAGAGCTGTTGTTGGAAATGCCCTAGTCCCAAGGCATTGGTCCTTATGTTTGTATAATACATTTGTACATTAATGCAAGCTTTATGTATTATACAATTTGTGTCAAGGAAATAAAGGCATTAATCTATTTATCATATGTCTTGTGCTATATTTTAAATAGAGTATCCAATGGACATATCCATATCCATGTTGTCAAGTGTGAGGCACTTGGCAGTAAGACCGTGGATAGGGAAAACGATATGGCCATAAAGTCATCCGTAGTCTCCTTTCTTGAAAAGGGGTTTCTTTCCAAGAAAGACAGTGGGAGCGATATTGAACTCAGGGAAGTTCAAAGCTCAGAAACTCCTGAAAAAGGATAACTCGGAGACCAGGGTGAAGCTTCCAAAAGGGGAAGCACCAGCCCAGGTCACACAAGGACCTAAAAGGTCTGGTAGGGATCATCAGGAACATGGAAAACATCAGTTTTTGTTTCTAATGATTACGCTCCTTTTGTCTTGGACGAAGAGGAGCTCAAAACCTACTAGTAGGCTATAGCTAGCCCACTGTCTGCCATGGTGGTGGATTTGCAATCTATGTACGATAATCAGGTTTGGAACCTGGTTGATTCACCTCCTGGTGCTAAGGTAATAGGTTGCATGTGGTGCTATAAGCTATAGGCCGACAATACCTTTCAGGGTGTGTATAAGAGGTTTAGTGGGAGCATAGTAACTTTCCTGGTATTATATATGGATGGCATCTTTCTGATGGGAAGCGACATACCAACACTACAAGGGAATTGTAATGGTTCTGTAAGTGCTTCGCAATGAAGGACTTAGGCGAAGCTGAGACGATCCTAGGGATCAGTATCTACAGGGTTAGATCCAATCGGCTTCTGGGCCTAAGTCAGGTCAAGTACATAGACATCGTTCTGAAAAGATTCAGCATGGACCAGGCTAAGAAAGGTTTCAAAAATTTTCCATTTGCAAAATTCAACGGGCAAAATCACAAACCCGAAACCAAAAGAATCCCGTCCACAAAATCTCCAATTTTAAAACACGGGATCCGCCAAGTTAAAGATTTCCATGGATCAAAAGCCCGCTCTGATACCACTGTTGGGATTCGTCACGGGAAACCGACCGATAAAAGCGGAAATACGCGTCGATATCCTCGCATCCGGCCCAGGAGCAAACTATGTTATTTTGTACCTGTAATGTACAGGAATATTATTTCTGTTTCAGTTTTGGATATTTCTGGATGTACATTTACTATTGATAATAGTAAAAAGGGTTTATCTAGAAAAGAATTATTTTATGGAGTAGCTCTGTTAAATAATGTCTTTTATATCCTGGATCTAAATGAAACTAATCATGTCTATAATATACATACTCCTATACTGCGACCTATATTCATCCTGGTTGGTCTGGAAGCTTGCATCAGTGTACCTAGTAACTGACTGCTCTTCCTAACTTTCATGCACTAAGAAGCTATCCTTAGTCCGGTTAAGGTACTTCAGGATTGCTTTGACAGCCTACCTGTGATCCATTCAGGATCCGGCTCATCATACTTAGTGCAAAGCCGACATCAGGTCTTGTACATAGCATGGAGTACATGATTGATCCTATAGCCGAAGCATATAGAACCAATTCATGTTCTCCCTATAGTACTTCTTGGATTGGGAGCAATTTTGCCTGGGTTGGAGGCCCAAAGCCCGCACGGGTTTAGAACCATGATCGGCCAAAATTTGGCGATTTCAAAATAATGGCTATGGACATATTTGAAATGGGATTAATTCATGCATTTAACATGTTTATAAATTGTATGTATTGGATACGTGTATGTATGATTAAATGCATGAATGGATGTTTTGGGCCTTATTTATTTGGGTTGTAATATTCTTTTGATTAAATACGGCCTGCGCGCCGTTTTTCTTTTTACGTAATTTTATTTTATGCTCTCTCTTTCTCTTGCAATATCATCCGAGTCGCTAGCATGGGTTTTGGGTCCGAGAGCCGTTCGTGTACGCATCGGTGGAGGAAATCTACACTTGATTTCTGCAGTCCGCATCCGTCTCTTAGCGAGACTTTGTGGTGAGTTTTGTTTTTGATTTCACATCTTAAGCTCCTGGGCCGGATTCGAGGAAATCGACGCGTATTTCCGCTTTTATCGGTCGGTTTCCCGTGACGAATCCCAACAGCTGTGTGGCTATAATGTTACAGCCGTAAGACTTTGACATTATAGCTGCACAGCTGTAGTTGACATTATAGTCGTGCGGCTGTAGTTGTGCAACTACAGCTGTGCGGCTTCAACCAGAGTTAACAAGGCTTTTCCTAAATCCTACACTCACATCTAAGATTTCTGATCATTCGAAGGATCTTTCTCAGGGTTTCAGATCGAGGACTGTTTTGTTTTTTGGAGGGTTTGAGAACATTCTAGGCATCATTCCGCTCATTCTCTAATCCACCAATCAATCGAATCACCAAAGCTGAGTCCCCGATAACTAACACTTCGTGTGCCCCTAGTGTGATTAGGGCATCAATTCCAAAGAGGCAAGCTTCATATTCTACCCTGTTATTAGTCACTAAAAACTCGATGCGTTTTTCTAGGGGGATGATTTCTCCACCGGGGGTGCCGATGATTACTCCTAGACCTACACCGTGTTTGTTCATAGCACCATCAAAATACATCACCCATCTGCATGGTTTTATCTCCACCACCACCACTTGTTCATCTGGAAATTCAAATTCTCGACATAATCCGATTCTAGAGGCTGATTGGCCAGGAATTCTGCTACAGCTCTTCCTTTGATCATCTTCCTTGTTACGTATTCAATAGCAAATTCTGACAACAAGAGTAACCATCTTGATAGTTTTCCGGCCAATGCAGGGGCTTGGCATAAGTGCTTCATGTGATCAACCTTAGCCACTGCCTGGACTTTATACGATTAAAAGTAATGCCTTAACTTCTTAGTCAACCATACCATAGTAGTGCAAGTCTTCTCCACCACGGTATATCTAGTCTCGTAATCAATTAGGTTCTTACTCAAATAGTAGATTACATGTTCATATTCATCCTCTTGTTCTTGTACTAACAATGCCCCTATTGAAGCGTCTTCGATAGCCAAGTACAGGATAAAAGGCTTATTCGGCACTAGAGGTTTTAGAACTGGTGGATTCATCAAATAAGCCTTGATTCTCTCAAAGGCTAGTTGGCATTGATTGTTCTATTTCACTGGTTGATTCTTCTTTAAGAGTTTGAAGATGGGCTCGTAAACTGTTGTTAATCTCAAGATGAACCGACTGATATACTGTAGTGACCCTTAAAATGACCTTAATTCGTTTTTTGTCTTCAGTATGGGCATATCGTTGATGGCCATGATTTTGTCTGGATCCATTTCGATTCCTCTCTGACTTACTATATGGCCAAGAAGCTTTCCTGAAGTTACCCCAAACATACACTTCTCGGGATTCAGGTGGAGGCTATACTGTTCTATCCTAGTTAGGAATCTATCCAGGATGGCGGGATTCTCTTCCCAGGTCATTGATTTAACTAGCATATCATCCATATAAACTTCGACCTCCTTATGGATCATATCATGCAGAAGTGCAGTAACTGCTCGCTGATAAGTTGTCCCAGCGTTCCAAACGATATAAGTCTATAGCAATAGACTCCCCATTCCGTGATGAAGGCTATCTTCACTTTGTCGATGATGTTCATTAGAATCTGATTATACCCTGAAAACCCATCCATAAATGAATACATCACTGCCCTAGCAGCACTGTCAATCAGAACATTAATATGCGGTAGTAGGTGATGAGGTCGGTTTTTGACCTTATCTTTTAGGCAATTTCGTGGTTTGAACGGCAATTTTTAGAGTCTTTTGCGTGAATGTTTGTGTGGTTTTTGAATATTTTGTGATTTTTATGTTTTGGATAGATTTTTTATAACTTTTAGTATTTTTCGTGTTTTCTAGGGTTGTTTTTGTAATTTTTGTTAATTTGTTGTCTTTATGGTCCGTGGCGTTGGTGCCGTTATGTTCTTTGTGCTTGTTTTGGACAGGTATTATGACCCGGACCGGAAGTTGGTGCATCAGCGGCGAGGAAGAGTTCAAAGTGCTGAAAATCAGGGCGGCACGGCATGCCACAATTAGGGCACGGCGTGCCAACCCGGCGTGCCTAGAGGAGTAGTCCAGTGGAGTGGCACGAAAACGTGCCACTCAGATCAACCCGGCGTGCCAACCCTAAAATTCGCACGGCACGGCGTGCCACCTCCAGCAGCACGGCGTGCCGCCTTCACTTCTGCACAGCACAGCGTGCCAACTCCACCAGCACGGCATGCCGAGCCCCGAAACCTGCTGTTGCCCTACTTTCATCTCTTCTTTTTCCTGGTTTTAACCTAGCCGTATAAATAGGTTATTTTCTTTGTTTCAAAGGATCCTTTTCCAGTCTTTTTGAGTGAGAGAAAAAACTTGTAGTGAGGTTTTGGAGCTTGAACTATTTGCTTTCTTTGAGTTTGAACCATCGTTTGGTTGTAGTTTTACTTAGAATCTTCCCCTTTTGCGACGTTCCTAGTTTCGGCTCGAGTTCGTCTATAGAGGTACACCCCAAGCATCTTCACACCGTCGGAACCCGGTTAATCGGACCAAAAGGGCATAAGTTTTTCTTCTTCTCTTTTTTAATTTGATTAAGTTAGTTTTGATTCCGCAAATCGATTATGTTTGGTTGTAAACACTGAATTCATTCATCTTTCTTAATTAATACAATTGATTGCAAGTTAATTTCAATTTTTATTCCTTCTTCTTTATGCAATTCCTTTAATGAATATCTGGTCTCATAAGATCTTAATTTATTAAGTTCATATCTGTGGCATTACCTAGATTGACGCCTAGGAAACCATTAGTATTGATGACACTGTGGAACTTACGTGCCCTTATTTTCTGAGCTTTAGAATTAGACCACCTCTAAACAAGGAAAACCGGCTAAGGACCTAAAAGATCTAGATACGCTAGGTTGTATTATCGAAAGAGCATAATTAAGGATTAATTGTTGAGTTAAATTCATCTTTTGTAGTTAATTGATAAAGCCATCCCCATTAGCATTCATAGGTCGGTAAACCGCCAATTGATAACACAAAACTCAAGTGCAAAGTAAGCTGGAATAGATCAACTAGGAGTAGGATAGTTTAGTTGTTAACATAATCAACCCAAACTACGTTCCGCCTAGGACACACAAGGAACCCCGAGTAGTTTAGTGTTTGCAGATTATTGTTTTCTCTGTGGGATCGATACCTGGACCAACCAGAATTATTACTTGTCAACGATAGGTACACTGCCTTAGTTGTGCGTTTCTAGGTTTAGTTTTACTACTACGCCTAGGATCCATTAAGTTTTTGGCGCCGTTGCCGGGGAAATTTATATTTCTGCATCATTTAGCAAAAGGTCTATTTGCTGATCTAGGCAACATTTCTGTGCATATAGTTAAATAATTTTTCTTTTCTGTGAATATTTATTACAATTTAGTTTTCTTTAATTTCTGTGTGTGTGTGTGTTCTAGCTTATGCGAACTCGCTCTCAGCATCCTGAGCTTTTACCTTATAACCCTGAAATTGAACGTTTGTGTAGCAGGAACCGTAGAGTACGCCAAGAGCAGATTGTTCAAATGGAGCATCAGCAGCATGATGACGAGGAGAGACAACTCCGGGAAAGAGTTGAGCAAGAGCAACTCCGATGAGAATGGGAGGAGTTTGATAGAAGAAGGGGTTGTGATAGAGATAACATGGTCATGACAGACCTAATGGCTCCACATCGGCCCCGGAATAGATCCGGAGTGGTTATCCCAGCCATCACTGCCAATCAATTCGAGCTGAAGTCCAGTATGATCCATTTGATCCAAGGGAACGGTCTATTCAGTGGCGGAATAAGTGACAACCCCAATGATCACTTAGACCGGTTCCTCATGGTGGCCGATACAGTCCGAATCGGTGGGGTGCCCCAAGATGCTGTGCCGTTGAAGCTGTTCCCCTTTTCACTATGCGGGGGAGCAATGGAATGGTACAAATCCTTGAGGCCCGGATCAGTGACATCATGGGACCAATTGGAAGAGCAATTCTTAGCATATTACTTCCCACCATCAAAGACGGTTCAGCTAAGGAACGAGATCATGGGATTCCGGCAATTTGGGATGGAGACTCTTAATGAAGCATGGCAGAGATTTCAACGGTTTTTGCGGAACTGCCCCCACCATGACATGCCGCGTTTCACTCAGGTAAGCACGTTTTATCATGGTTTAACACAGCTAACCGTGCCATTATTGATTCTTCTGCAGGTGGGGACATTTTTAAGAAGACTGGTACACAAGCTGAGGAGTTGATTGCAGAGCTGGCTAGAAAGAGTACCTTGTGGCAGTCGGACACGCCAACAAGGAATGAGGTTCGAGCTGCAGATTTGGGACGCCAAGATGCAGCTATGGACCATGTAAACAAGAAGTTGGACCTGTTGATGTCCCGCCTGAACTTAAATGGACCACAATACCAACCGGTGTTGTGTGTATCATGCGGAGCGGAGCATCCCGAGCAAGATTGTGAATTGGGCGACCCATTCGCCCAATCGTCCAAAAACGTAAGTTTTGTGGGAGGAAACCAAAGGTGCAATAACTCTAACTCTTATTCACAAAACTTCAATAATAATAATAATTACGGAAGAAGGTATCAACACCCGAATATGTCCTATAGTAACAACCAAAATGTGTTGAGACCTCCTTCCGGATTTCATTATGAGCACCGTGAGCAGGGGTTAGGTAAGGCCCCATTTATTCCTAATGATCAATCTCCACAGCAGCCTCAACAGTCTAAGCAAGATGAGACGGTTTTGTAGTTCCTAAAAGACATCTCGTCTCAGCATGCTGATAATGAAGCGTACTGTAGGGATTTGGGTAAGCAGGTGGCTCAATTGAGTAGGGAGAGGCAGGAAAGACCTCAAGGAGCACTTCCGAGTAGAACTGAACAAAACCCTAAGGGTAATCAAAGGGAGACAGCTCAGGATATAACCCTATGAAGCGGTAGGCAAGTGGAGGACCAGGTGCACAACGCTGATATCCCATCTCAACCTACCGAGGTAAGTGAAGAGTCGGGAGAGGTAAGCAACCCCGATTCGATTTCTGAACCCGAACCTAGCATAAACGAGAAAGGGAAAATTCCTGAACCAGTGAGAGCCTATGTGCCTAAACTTCCTTATCCTCAAAGGGAGAAGAAAGATAAACTGGAGCAGAAATATTCCAAATTCCTTGAGATTTTTAAGAAGTTAGAGTTTAACATGCCGTTAATTAAGGCTCTCCAAGAGATGCCCTCTTATGCTAAATTTTTTAAAGAACTTCTTGCAGGGAAAAGAAAGCTAGGCGAGGATGAAGTGGTGGCTTTGACAGTGGAATGTTCAGCAATTATAACTAACAAACTCCCACCTAAGCTCAAAGATAGGGGCAGTTTCACTATTCCATGCCGGATAGGAAACTTGGAGATTGCCAATGCCCTGTGTGACTTAGGTGCGAGTATAAATTTGATGCCTTTGTCGTTTTTCAGGAGACTCGGATTGGGAAACCCAAAGCCAACCAATATGACCCTCCAATTGGCGGATAGATCCCTCATGAGACCAAAGGGGGTTGTCGAAGATGTGTTAGTAAAGGTGGACAAGTTTATCTTCCCTGCGGATTTTGTGGTAATGGATATGGAGGAAGATAGCTCGGTGCCCCTTCTACTTGGGAGACCTTTTCTCATGACCGGTAGGACTTTGATAGATGTCCAGGAAGGTAAGATCATTCTTAGGTTGCATAACGAGGAGGTAAGTTTCAATGTCTATAATTCAATGAAATATCCGTTAGACGTTGAAAATTGTAACTTTGTGGACTCCTTTTGTCCTATTGATGCTTGTGTGGTTGAGAGTTTGTGAAGTGAACTAGATTGCATCATAGGAGAAGGTCTAGGTGAAAGTGAGGCAAATGCAGTGATTAGTGAGGAATGCTCATGGGTGAAGGGACGGTTTGATAAGCTGGAGCGTGAAGTCAAACCAGCACCTAAATCCTCATTGGAGGAACCTCCATCATTGGAGCTCAAAACCCTTCCCCCTAACCTTAAATATGTTTTTCTGCATCCTCCAAAGGACTTACCCCGTTGTAATCTCTTCTTTGTTAACAGGAGAGGAGGAAGACAAGCTGCTAGAGGTGCTAAGGAAGCACAAGGGAGCATTCGGGTGGACAATCCACGACATCAAGGGAATAAGTCTGACGTTTTGCACACATAGAATTTTTCTGGAAGATGAGGTAAAACCGTGTGCACAGCCTCAGCGTCGGTTGAACCCCAACATGAAGGAAGTGGTAAGAACCGAGGTGATAAAACTCCTCGACGCAGGTATCATCTTCCCTATTTTTGATAGTCAATGGGTGAGTCCGGTCCAATGTGTGCCTAAGAAAGGAGGCACGATGGTAGTGAAAAATGATAAAGGGGAACTAATCCCTACTAGAGCTGTCACGGGTTGGCATATGTGTATTGATTATAGGAAGTTGAATGACGCCACCCGGAAAGATCATTTTCCATTACCGTTCATTGATCAAATGTTAGAAAGAATGACCGGGCACGAATATTTTTGTGCTTTAGATGGGCTATCCGGTTATATGCAAATTCCAGTGGACCCTCTCGATCAAGAGAAAACCACTTTTACGTGTCCATACGGGGACATTTGCATATAGGCGGATACCTTTTGGATTGTGTAATGCCTCGGCTACCTTTCAAAGATGCATGCTAGCCATTTTTGCTGATATGATTGAGGATTTTATGGAAGTCTTTATGGATGATTTTTCTGTTGTTGGTCATACGTTTGAGTCATGTTTGGGGAATTTGGATCGGGTGCTTCAGAGATGTGAAGACACCAATTTGGCACTTAGTTGGGAGAAGTGTCAATTTATGGTCCGGGATTGCATTGTCTTAGGGCATAAGGTGTCGGGAAAGGGAATCGAGGTCGACCCGGTCAAGATTGAGGTGATTGAGAAACTGCCTCCCCCAAATTCGGTTAAGTTAGTTAGGAGTTTCTTGGGACATGCGGGCTTTTATAGGCGCTTTGTGAAAAATTTTTCTAAAATTGCTAAGCCGTTGACTGAGTTACTCTTAAAGGATGCCCCATTTAATTTCAATGATGAATGTGTGTATGCTTTTAATTTGCTTAAACGGAAATTGATTGAGGCACCGGTTATGGTGAGTCCGAATTGGGAAATCCCTTTTGAACTTATGTGCGATGCAAGTGACAATGCTGTTGGGGCATGTTTAGATCAGAGGGTGAACAAAATTTTTCACCCAATTTATTATGCTAGTAAAACATTAAATGGTGCTCAAATGAATTATACTGTGACTGAGAAAGAATTACTGGCTGTTGTGTTTGCTTTTGATAAGTTCAGGTCTTACTTGGTCTTATCAAAAGTCATTTTGTATACTGACCATGCTGCCCTTAAGTATTTGTTGGCTAAACAGGATTCAAAGCCCAGATTGATTCGATGGATTCTACTCCTCCAGGAGTTTGATGTGGAGATTAAGGATAAGAAAGGAGTAGAGAACGTAGTGGCCGACCATTTGTCAAGACTACCAAGTGAAGGATCTGTATCCTCTCCGGAAGCGAACATTCGTGACACATTCCCCGATGAACAGTTGTGTGGGGTAACTTCTATACCATGGTTTGCGGACATCGTAAACTTCAAAGTCGGTAACATTCTTCCACCTAACCTTTCATATGCACAGAGGCGTAAATTCTTTCATGACGCTAAGGATTATTTTTGGGATGACCCTTATCTTTTTAGATTATGTGCTGATAGTGTGATTAGGCGGTGTGTTGCTTATGAGGAGGTTCCCTCCATTATTGAAATGTGTCATGATAGAGAAGCGGGTGGCCATTTTGGACCCGATAGAACTATAGGAAAAATCTTATCTAGTGGGTTTTATTGGCCAACCATGAAACAGGATGTCATTAATTATATTCGAGCCTGTGATGCGTGTCAAAGGACGGGAAATATCTCCCAAAGAATGAAATGCTCCAACAGGGTATCTTGGTGTGTGAACTTTTTGATGTTTGGGGCATAGATTTCATGGGACCCTTCCTAATATCTCACAACAACCAATACATTCTGGTGGCGGTTGAGTATGTGTCTAAATGGGTAGAGGCTGTCGCTTTACCAACCAACGATGCAAGGGTAGTTGTCAGGTTTCTAAAGAAGAACATTCTTACTAGGTTCGGAACCCCAAGAGCTATCATCAGTGACGGGGGTTCCCATTTTTATAATAGGCAATTTGACAATCTTTTGCATAAATATGGGGTTAAGCATAAGGTAGCGACTCCTTACCATCCTCAGACGAGTGGGCAAGTTGAGGTTTCGAATAGGGAACTAAAACGCATCTTAGAAAAAACGATAAGTGCATCTAGGAAATACTGGAGTTTAAGGTTAGACGATGCATTATAGGCATATAGGACTGCTTTTAAGACACCTATAGGGATGTCCCCCTACCGTTTGGTCTTCGGTAAATCTTGTCATCTACCTGTAGAATTAGAGCACAAGGCATATTGGGCTTTAAAATTTCTTAACTTTGATATGCAAGCTGCAGGTGAGCTTCGATTAAGGCAACTCATGGAGCTAGATGAGCTTCGGTTGAGCTCGTATGAAAATGCCAAGATTTACAAGGAGAGGACCAAGAAATGGCATGACCAGCATGTAATAAAGAAAGGTTTCAACCAAGGAGAGTTGGTGCTCTTGTATAACTCCCAGTTGAAACTCTTTCCGGGCAAACTGCGAAGTCGATGGACGGGACCATTTACCATGCATAAGGTTTACCCCTCCGGGATGGTGGAAATTGAAACCCCGGAGGGAATTCAACAAGTGAATGGGCACCGGTTGAAGCCCTATGTCAGCGGAGGAATAAAGGAGGAGAAGCAAGTCTTGCTCCTTCGTGATGTGTAATGCTAAACCGCGGGCGTAGAAGTCGAGCTATTCCGACTATAAACATAGCACTGAGGTACGTATACCTCCCGTGTACATTAGTTTTCACGTTAATATGTTTTTGTGTGTTTTTGTGTGTAGGATTAGGTACTTAAGCAAGTTAATCGGAAATCGTGTTCAAAATGTGAAAAAAGGCAATAGTTGGCAGAATTCATGGTGGCACACCGTGTCACTACTCAGCACGCCGTGCCAAGGTGAAGTTGGGTGTGGCACGTGGCGTGTTAACGTGGCACGAAATCGTGCCAGGCTGCTGTTCCGGAAGAAAAGTGTGCATAAGTAAACAGCATGCCGTGCCACATTCAGCACGCCGTGCCAAAGTAATGGTATGCAGGGCGGCACGTCGTGTCATTTCAGCATGCCCGCGTGCAGCTGTTCTGTTCCGCGAGAGGTTTGTGAGAAAAAGGTCAGCACGCCGTGTCAAAAATCCACACGCCATGCCTAGCACTGTTCTGAAGAACAGCACGCCATGCCAATTTGGCACGGCAACGTGCCGTCTTTCTGTTCCAAAAAGTGAGTTGCGAGAAAAAGGATCAGCACGCCGTGTCAAGACTTCAGCATGCCGTGCCATATGTTCAAATTTCAAGACAGCACGCCGTGCCAAGGCAGCACGCCGGTGTGCCATCATTCTGTTTCCAGGTAAGTATTTTTAACCCGCTCAGCACGCCGTGCTGAGTGTTTGGCACGGCGTGCCGAGCGTTTAAATTTTGAATCCTAAGGGTTATTCCACCGCCTATTTAAAGCTTTTTTCCCCTTTCCCCCCTTCTCACAACCGCCCACTTCTTCTTCTTCTCCTTCCTCTCTCTCCCTTTCTCTCACCTTCTCACTTTCTCTCTCCCCCTTTCACTCTCTCTCTCTAGAACCCATTCTCTCCTTCTCCTTCTCCATTCTTCTTCTTCTTCCTTCCTTTCTCCCATTCTCCCTATCTTCTCTTACTCTCCTCTTCTTCTTCTTCTTCTTCTTTTTCTTTTTCTTCTTCTTCTCCATCTCATCCCTTTTCCTCCATTCTTTTGCCCTAGGGTTTTATTTTGCTTCAATTTCCTTGAATCAGGTATGAATTCTTGCTTTATTCTTTCTTTTATTCATTATTCTTATTATTGTTGTTCTTTTTCTCATTTTGGTTTTGATGGATTGACTGCTTAATAGGGTTTTATTTTACTTTCTTTTTCTTCTTTGGGGTTTGTATCTTTGACAGTAGATGTTCTTTGGCTTTGTGTTCTTGTGTTTTTTATTCTTGTTTTATTTTTCTGTTTATGCAATTGTAGGATGAAGAGGAAAACCGTCGCCGATCGGAGACACGGTTCATCTCGCCAACCCCTGGAACCGTCACCGGAGCCGGTGCCACGTGACGCGCCGCCCACCGAACAATTGATGGCCCCACTGACAAATCACTCACGGAAATACAAATGTCACTTTCCCTTACTTTCGGACGATGAAGGTAAGAAGTACAAAACTTTATTCCCTTTAGAAAGCACTCCATTTCGCACTTTCGATTGGCAATTTCTTTTTGTACAAGACAGGTCAGAGGGAGTGAAAGCTAAGTTGACTAGTCTAGGGTGGTACGAATTTGTGAAATCTAACCCTCCGGTCTTTAGGGAGCTAAACCTTGAATTTTACTCTACCTTGAGTTTTAAAACCAACCCGGATACAGGCCTTAGAAGCATGATCTTCCGCCTCTTTGGCACTGAGCGAACTTTGGACATTGATGGCCTTAGGGCTTGTATAGGGATTGACGGGAATGGTTACAAATGGCCTGAAAATCTGGATGCCAAGAAATTTTGGCGATTGATAGGGCAAGGGGTTTACCAACCCCGGTTTGCCAAAACCTCCCAAATCCAAGACCCTGTTTTGCAATTAGTTCATAAATTTGTATGCTTTAATTTTTCGGGAAAGACTGAGAGCAACCGGGTTAATGCATTTGAATTGTTGATCCTGTGGCATGTGCATAGTGAAATTAAGGTGCATTTGGGCTTCTTTGTCATGGAAGCTTTATACAATCATCACAACCGAGCCAAGTCCGAACTAGGGTTAGGACATATTGTGACTTGTATTGCATGTTTTTTTCATAGTAATACTTGTTATAGGAACCTCGAAAGCATTCTTCCCAAGAAGCTTTCAAAGGGAATCTTGTCTTGTTCCTATGTTGGTGCAGCTGCAGGTCCTTCAAGTGCAGGAGGTTCAAGTCGGGGAAAGGCCCCTATGGAAGTAGACGAGGAGGAAGAGAGTGAGGCAGGAGAGCACAGCGAGGATGTTGGGATTCGTCATTGGAAAAATAACGTGGCACAGCGGAAAATACACTGTTTAAAATTTCCTAGAATCCACCTATCGTGTCCAATTACCATTGATTAGAATAAAATCAAATAAGAATCAAGAGAGATTAACTCACCGGATTCGTCTCCTCTAGAGACTGCTGCAGAATCGTTTCTTGAAACTGCGATCTCCAAAGTCCGGTGCACGACCAACTATTGAGCGGGAACCGGTGCCAGCCGAAGACGCGAAGGAATGGAGGTTTAATGCTGGGATTTTCAGCTGTTTTGGGGCTGCTATTGGTGGCTGAAATTTCCAGCAATTAATTAGAGTTGAATTCGGTTTTTATTCCTTAAGTGTGCCCTTTTATAGACACCTTGTCTAATTGGGTTCTAATTAGGTTAATTAAACCCAAGCCCACTAGGATTATAATTACATAAATAAACTTTAATTAAAAAGTATATACTATGTAATTTAATTCCATTTGGCTAAATTTAATTACCCCTAAATAAAATTAAATCACACTTAAGTTAATACAATACATGTATTTAATTTTCCTACTTAGGAAAATTATTTAATTAATTGTTTACTTTATGTAATTCAATTAATTGATAAATTAATTAATTACATTATGTAAACTTATTAATTAAATTAAATTCAACCCAATGTCAATTAATTACCTTGACACCGAATGTCAACTAATTAATTAACGCATTCCTTCCAATGTACATTACATGTACAATTTCTATAAGTTCCAGCTCAGTTGATCTATGTGCACGATCCTATGGGTCTGTCTTTATGTTGGCACTAGGCCCAAGTCCCACAGACTGTAAGTGGGTTCTAGCAAACCATTACAGCCCCCAATTAAAACAGAGATGCAGCAGTCTTTAGAAGACACTCACCCGGTAGTAATCTCATAGTGTCCTTTGCCTAACGATATCGATATGAATAAACAAGAGGCATGGTGTCTGTCATCCTCTTTTGTTGTTTATTATATTTCTTGATCTTGAGTTGACTGATTAATCAAATAAGCAACCAACTTATTTGGGTATGGCCATACACTTATCAGTCCCACTCATCAAGTGGCCAATGATATCATCTCGGTGTCACCCGAGTGGCAATTCCATCACTTCATCATCAATATCAACATGTTCACCGGTCCACCCAATCATACCTGTATTTAGCATCCTTTTACAGACCTGTTAGGCGTATGTCAAAGTGAATCGGATTCCACATTGATATTATAATGAAATCTGGTCTGAGGACAAAAGAGACCTACTCAAGAAAGACCTATGACGTAACAACCATGTGGCTTTCTTGTGCGGATCGATCCAGTCCCATGTCAACGACATGTACCTATATTCATGACTGACTATACAAGTACTATGGCTAGTTAAGAACTACCATACAGTCATCGAATATACAAGTCTGTGGTTCTATTCGTTCCCACGATTAGAACAGACCTGGGATAGGTTTTATGATTATCAATAAATGGATACTCTACTCGTATTATAGCACAAGATATAAATGAAATAGATTAATTGCCTTTATTAATGTGACACAAATAATGTATTTATACAATGAGTCTTAATGTATAATACAAAATACAAGAATCCAATGCCCTAAGAACTAGGGCACACCAACAGAGGAGGAAGCGGAGAATGTATTGGTGGGGGTAGATTTTATGGGGCGGATTGAAGGACGGTTGGATGGCATAATCGAGCAATTGGAAGGCTTAACCGTCCATCAGGTTCTGCTGGAGCAGCGGCTGAACGTGCGCCTTGATCGGCAAGCAGCTCAGCTCGCCAACGTCGAGGCGTTTGCCTCCCGCTACTGTGCCGCCCAAGGGTGGCCGTACCCACCGCCACCACCACCAGCTCACGATATGTGAGGTAACCTTTGTCCTTTCCCATTTAGTTTGCTTCTTCTTCCATTGCACTTTTGGAAGTAAGTGCAATCTAAGTGTGGGGTGGGTAAAGGGACTTCTCCCTTTCTTTTTCTTCTTCTTATATTGCACTTTTTGATTGTTTGTTTAGCATGTTTGTTGGTGTTTGTTGGTGTTTTTTCATGATTGGATGTTTTGTGTTGGTTTTTGGTTAGATCTAGGCTTTACTTTTCAATGCATGTGATGTTGGTTTTGGTTGTTTTGGTTTGTTAGTATTTTTAGGTTGCTTATGTATCAATTGCCGTTTGAATAACATTGCTTAATCCACCCTCGAACCTAAGTCTCTGTGCTTGGATTGATAGCAATTGGCTAGGGATATTAGGAGTTGTTTGCAAGTCATTAGCTTGTTTGTGTGTGGTTTGTGATTCTTGATGGTAACCATTGGTTAGATTTGTCATCTAGGTTGCATTAGGGAATTAGTCCTCTACCGCGACTTGCATGATTGAGCTAGGATTACGCCTTGGAACATTGGTTAAGTCACACGACCTAGCATACAAACCCTAATGCACTTGTGCGAATTTGAGCCTTTAGAACCATTTCACATCGGTTCTATTTCTTTGTGAGGGTAAAAACAATCGTGGCACACTAGATCGTAGAACCCGGTGTTGTTTTGCACTTGGCATCGAGAGCTTAATATATGGAGACCCTTAGGATTAACCCCTTGACTTAAATAACCCTAACCCTAACTACTAATTCATCCCTTAGATCACCCATAGCCACTAAATTAACCTTTTTGACTTAAAAAACCTTCACCAAGCCAACTCTATAATCCTAACTTTTTACCATTTCACTTTGATATTCCTTTCTCACCCTACTCTCCTAAATCAAGTAATTGGCTAAGTTGTTCATTCATTTTGGGGTCAATCACCATTTGCATTTCAACTCTTCCATATCTAGTCCTATGGAAAAATTGTGTTAAAAAAAAACCAAAAAAAAAAAAAAAACAAAAAAATAATAAATAAATAAATCAAAAAAAAAAATCAAAATAGAGTCAATGTGTTTGTTCGGTTTCTTTTTGTAAAACTCGGAGTTTTTAAACGCCTGTCTTGGTTGTCCGGTTTGCATCTTTAAGCCGGTATTTGTGTTCCATGTCTTGTAATTTTTCATTGGTTGAATAAAGGATTAGGGCGATCATCTAATTGCCTTGATCCATGTCTTGTAATTTTTGTTTTCGTTTTCTCATTAAGTTGTGTTTCGGCCATTGGGTATGGATAAGGCCTTCTTTTTGTCAAGTTAATTTCAATTTTTATTTTTTTTTTAAAAAAAAAGCAAAGCAAACACTCTTAGGACTAGTTCTGAGTTGAAAGTTGCGTGACCCGTCTTTAGTACATAGTCAATTTGTATATTTTACTTGATTCGTAGGAGTTGTACACCTAAAATTTCCCTTATCAAACCTACCCTAAGCCGTAACATTACAAGCCCCAGGTTCTCTGATTTTGCTCCTTGACCAATGACTTCACCGGGATTGCCATTAGTTCGCTATGTGATGTGTGCCATTGTTTGTTTTTGTGTGCTCATCCGCCTTGCCTTGAACTTGAGCGTTGGAGTGACATCTTGTGAGGTGCTTTGTGGTCGTATAAACTCTGTTTGTTCCTCGCCCTTTGACTAGCTAAATTGTGTTGGGTTTGGGTATTGAGTGGTTTTGAACCTTGTGCACCTAATGTCATTTCAAAGCTGATGCTTTAGTTTCTTGAGTTTATGAATCTCGTACGGTTAAACCCTTAGTTGGATTTGCAAGTGAAAGCAAGCAAGTTTACTCCTTTGTCTTTAGTTGATTCGCTTGAGGACAAGCAAGACTTTAAGTGTGGGGTGGTTGATAAGGTCGGTTTTTCACCTTATCTTTTAGGCAATTTCGTGGTTTGAATGGCAATTTTTAGAGTCTTTTGCGTGAATGTTTGTGTGGTTTTTGAATATTTTGTGATTTTTATGTTTTGGATAGATTTTTTATAACTTTTAGTATTTTTCGTGTTTTCTAGGGTTGTTTTTGTAATTTTTGTTAATTTGTTGTCTTTATGGTCCGTGGCGTTGGTGCCGTTATGTTCTTTGTGCTTGTTTTGGACAGGTATTATGACCCGGACCGGAAGTTGGTGCATCAGCGGCGAGGAAGAGTTCAAAGTGCTGAAAATCAGGGCGGCACGGCGTGCCACAATTAGGGCACGCCGTGCCAACCCGGCGTGCCTAGAGGAGTAGTCCAGTGGAGTGGCACGAAAACGTGCCACTCAGATCAACCCGGCGTGCCAACCCTAAAATTCGCACGGCACGGCGTGCCACCTCCAGCAGCACGGCGTGCCGCCTTCACTTCTGCACAGCACGGCGTGCCAACTCCACCAGCACGGCGTGCCCAGCCCCGAAACCTGCTGTTGCCCTACTTTCATCTCTTCTTTTTCCTGGTTTTAACCTAGCCGTATAAATAGGTTATTTTCTTTGTTTCAAAGGATCCTTTTCCAGTCTTTTTGAGTCAGAGCAAAAACTTGTAGCGAGGTTTTGGAGCTTGAACTATTTGCTTTCTTTGAGTTTGAACCATCGTTTGGTTGTAGTTTTACTTAGAATCTTCCCCTTTTGCGACGTTCCTAGTTCCGGCTCGAGTTCGTCTATAGAGGTACACCCCAAGCATCTTCACACCGTCGGAGCCCGGTTAATCGGACCAAAAGGGCATAAGTTTTTCTTCTTCTCTTTTGGAATTTGATTAAGTTAGTTTTGATTCCGCAAATCGATTATGTTTGGTTGTAAACACTGAATTCATTCATCTTTCTTAATTAATACAATTGATTGCAAGTTAATTTCAATTTTTATTCCTTCTTCTTTATGCAATTCCTTTAATGAATATCTGGTCTCATAAGATCTTAATTTATTAAGTTCATATCTGTGGCATTACCTAGATTGACGCCTAGGAAACCATTAGTATTGACGACACTGTGGAACTTACGTGCCCTTATTTTCTGAGCTTTAGAATTAGACCCCCTCTAAACAAGGAAAACCGGCTAAGGACATAAAAGATCTAGATACGCTAGGTTGTATTATTGAAAGAGCATAATTAAGGATTAATTGTTGAGTTAAATTCATCTTTTGTAGTTAATTGATAAAGCCATCCCCATTAGCATTCATAGGTCGGTAAACCGCCAATTGATAACACAAAACTCAAGTGCAAAGTAAGCTGGAATAGATCAACTAGGAGTAGGATAGTTTAGTTGTTAACATAATCAACCCAAACTACGTTCCCCCTAGGACACGCAAGGAACCCGAGTAGTTTAGTGTTTGCAGATTATTCTTTTCTCTGTGGGATCGATACCTGGACCAACCAGAATTATTACTTGTCAACGATAGGTACACTACCTTAGTTGTGCGTTTCTAGGTTTAGTAGGAAGTCATCTTTGGGTGACGCCTTGTTCAGGTTTGTGTAATCCACACAAACCCTGACTCAATCATCTTTCTTCGCAACAGGTATGATGTTGGCTAACCATTCTAGGTACTCTACTACTATTGGGATTTTTCACTGGAAATCAACCGATAAAGTAGAAGTATGCGTTGATTTCCTCAATTCCTTACCAAGGAGCAATTGAAGTGGAAGTCAAAAACCAAAATAGAATGGAGGAAAATTGGATTCTCACCAGAAAAGCTCTACATGAGATGGCTGTGGAAATCAATGTAGATTTCCTCCATGTTCCATACATAAACGGCTATCAAACTCAAACTCGTGCTAGCGATTCGATCAACCCAAGCAGAGGATTTTTGTGGCTGTAATTTTTTGCATTTATACTTGTGTTGGCTGAAATTTTCATCTAGCTATTTAACCCTAGATGGCCGAATTCACTTGGGGAATTTTACGCCCACTTTCTTTTAATTTTATGCGGGCTTTTTCTCCTCTTTAAGCCCAGGTCTGTTTTAATTCACTTGGTCTAATTTAATTTCAAATTCAATTTCAATTCAACATGTATGCTAACATATTATACCATATAATATATTACATATATTTAAATTAAAATTAATTTGGCTAATTAATTTAACCGAGGAATTAAATTAGACTTTTATAAAATTAAACACATGTAAACCTATACATGTAAAATATTTCCAACTAGGAAATAATCTCATAAATTAATTCATTGAATTAATTATGAGAAAGCTAATACAAATATTAATTATATTATTTTGATCAATCAAATCCATCTATATAATATAATTATCGGAATCCTCTCTCCAGCGTGTATACTCCAAGTATACAGTTGATCATTTTGTTCAAGTTTAGATGTTTAATGTGTATAATCCTGTGGGCCCATATTTATATTAGCAGTAGCCAATGACCCAAAGACTGCAGGCGGGCCTAGTAAGCCACTGTAGCCCTTGATTAAGAGAGAGATACCAATCCAACTGTAATTGTAACCCTATAGTTTAAACTTGTATATCCCATGTGATTGATATCGGTGTCTAACACAGAGGCATGGATTGATCACCCTCTTTTGTGTCCAAACATTTACTTGATCCCAAATGAATTGATGCTCACAAACAAGTTCCAACTTGTTTGGGTATGACCATACTCTTATCAGTTGCATTCATTAAGAGGCGGTGCTATCTTCTCAGTGGACTACTGAGTGACATTCCCTTCTACATATCAATAGCATTGCCATGTTCATTGACGTACCTGAACGTACCCATACTTGGCACCTTTTTACAGGCCTTTTAGGCATACACCAATGTATGTCACTTCACATGCAGCACCATCATATGGTCAGGTCAAAGGATCCATACAAGTACTACATGAGAATCACTTGTGATACTATACCAGGTGGATTTCTCGTTTAATGGATCTATCTAGTACCATGCCCTTTTTGGATGTACCCATTAACTTGGTTGATATCCCATGTCCAATGGCCAGTAAGACACCGCCATATAACTAAGCTAATGACAGTCTCTAGTTCCATTCATTCCCATGACTATAGCAGACTACGGATGACTTTATGATCATATCGTTTTCCTTATCCATGGTCTTATTGCCAAGTGCATGACACTTGTCAACATTGATATGGATATGTCCATTGAATATTCTATTTAAAACATAGCACAAGACATATAATAAATAGATTAATGCCTTTATTTAACGACACAAATTGTATGATACATTAATTCCAATAACATTGTACAAATGTATAATACAAATACAAGGACCAATGCCTCGGGAATAGGGCATATCCAACAATCTCCCACTTGCACTAGTTCCAACTAGGCATGGGCCTAATCCCTATAGATCTAGTATGAATCTTATGCTTGGGCTGAGCCAGCACCTTGGTCAAAGGATCTGTGACATTATTCTCAGTGTTGAATCTATGTAATAAAAGTCAACCCACTCGGGGATTTCTCTTATAAGGTGAAACTTCCTGAGCACGTGCTTCGTGTTCTTGTGTGACTAGGGCTCCTTAGCTTATGTAATAGCCCTATTATTGTCACAAAAGATATCAACTGGATCCTAATAATTGGTACTACTCCCAATTTAGTGATGAACTTCTTTATCCGTACAGCTTCCTTAGTTGCATCACACACTGCAATGTACTCAGCTTGTTTACTAGAGTCCATAATGGTCAGTTTCTTAGAGCTCTTCCAGCTAACAACACCACCATTTAGCAAGAATACATACCCAGACTATGACTGGTGCTCATCATGGTTGTCTGGAAGCTTGCATTAGTGTACCTAGTAACTGAAAGCTCTTCCTGACCTCCATACACTAAGAAGCTATCCTTGGTCCGGTTAAGGTATTTCACGATTGCTTTGACAGCCTTCCAGTGATCCTTGTCGAGATCCTGCTGGTATCGGCTAGTCATCCGTAGTGCAAAGGCGATATCAGGTATTGTACATAGGATGGAGTACATTATTAATCCTATAGCTGACTCATATGGGACCAACTTCATGTTCTCCCTGTCCTGCCTTGTCTTATGATAGTTCCTTTTACTATGTTTCAGCCCATGGCTCACTGGTAAGAAACCTTTCTTGGCCTGATCTATGCTGAATCTTTTTAGAACTTTATCTATGTACGTAGCCTAACTTAGGCCAAGAAGCCAATTTGATATATCCCTATAGATCCTAATCCCTATGATCGCCTCAGCCTTACCTAAGTCCTTCATTGTGAAGCACTTACACAACCACTGCTTTACACCTTGCAGTGTTGGTATTTCGTTTCTGATCAGAAGGATATCATCCATCTATAATACCAGGAAAGTGACAATGCTCCCACTAATCCTCTTATACACACAAGGCTTATCTTGATTCTGTATGAAGTCATATTCCTTTATGGCTTCATTGAATCTAAGATTACAACTTCGGGATGCTTGCTTCAATCCATAAATGGATCTTTGAAGCTTGCATACCTTTCCAGGATAATTTGGATCTATAAAACCCTCAGGCTGTGTGATATAAACATCCTCGAGTAGCTTTCCATTAAGGAAGGCAGTTTTGACATCCATCTACTAGACCTCATAGTCGTACCAAGCAGCTATAGCCAGAAGGATCCTTATGGATTTGAGCATAGCGACTGGTGAGAAATCATAGTCTATTCTATGGACTGATCGGAAACCTTTCACTATCAAACCCCCCTTGAAGGTATTGTTGGCCTTTAGCTTGTAGCTGATAAGGTCAGTTTTTGACCTTATCTTTTAGGCAATTTCGTGGTTTGAACGGCAATTTTTTAGAGTCTTTTGTGTGAATGCTTGTTTGGTTTTGCGTATTTTTTATTTTTATGTTTGGGGTTAGATTTTCATAACTTTTAGCATTTTTTGTGTTTTTAGGGGTGTTTTTGTAATTTTGGATAATGTGTCATTTTTGTGGTCCTTGGCTTTGGTGCTGTTATGTTTTTTTATGTTTGTTTTGGACAGGCATTATGACCCGGACCGAAAGTTGGAGCGACGGCGGCAAAGAAGAATTTGAAGTGCTAAAAAGCAAGGTGGCACGGCGTGCCGCAATAAGGGCACGGAGTGCCATTCTAGCGTTCCAAGGGGTGGAATCCAGTGGATCGGCACGAAGTCGTGCCACCCCCAACAGCACGGCGTGCCAACCCCAAATCTACACAGCACGGCATGCCAAGCTCCAGAATTCTGCTGTTGCCCTACTTTCATCTTTTCTGTTTAGTGGTTTTAACCTAGCCGTATAAATAGGTTATTTTCTAAGTTGTATGGATCTTTTTCCAGACTTTTGAAGTGTAAAGCACAAACTTATAGCTAGGTTTATTTGCTTGAACTATTTGTTTATTTGAGTTTGAACCCTCAATTGGTAGATGTTTTGCATTGAATCTTCCCCTTTTGTGACGTTCTTGGTTTCAGCTTGAGTTCATCTATAGAGGTACACCCGAAGCATCTTCACACCGTCGGAATCCAGTTATCGGACCAAAAGGGCATAAGTTTTTCTTCTTCTCTTTTGTAATTCGATTAGTTAGTTTTTTATTCCTCAATTGATTATGTTTGGTTGTAAACATTGAATTCTTATCATCTTTCTTGATTAATACAATTGATTGCAATTTAAGTTCAATTTTTACACCTTTTCTTTATGCAATTCCTTTAATGATAATCTAGTCTCATAAGATCTTAACTTATTAAGTTCATATTTATTGCATTACCTAGATTGACACCTAGGAAACCATTAGTATTGACGAAACTGTGGAATTTACGTGCCCCTATTTTTTGAGCTTTAGAATTAGACCGCCTCTAAACAAGGAAAACCGGCTAAGGACCTAAAAGATCTAGACACGTGAGGTTGAATTATCGAAAGAACATAATTAAGGGTTAATTGTTGAGTTAAATTCATCTATTTTAATTAATCGATAAAGCCATCACCATTAGCATTCATAGGTCGGTAAGCTGCCAATTGATAACCCAAATTCAAGTGCAAAGTAAGCTAGGATAAATCAACTAGGAGTAGGATAATTTAGTTGTTAACATAATCAGACCCAAAATTAAGTTCCGCCTAGGACATGCAAGGAACCCGAGTATTTTAGTGTTTGCATAATATTTTTCTCCGTGGGATCGATACCTGGACCAACCAGAATTATTACTTGTCAACGATAGGTACACTGCCTTAGTTATGTGACCCTAGGTTTAATTTCACTACTTCGCCTAGGATCCACCAAGTTTTTGGCTTCGTTGCCGGGGAAATTTATTTTTCTGCATCATTGAACCAAAGGTCTATTTGCTGATCTAGGTACTATTTATATGCATATAGTTAGATAATTTTTCTTTTCTTTGGATATTTGTTGCAAATTTTTTTTTCTACGTGTGTGTGTGCTTTCTAGCTTATGCGAACTCATTCTCAACACCCTGAGCTTTTACCCTATAACCTGAAATTGAACATTTTTGTAGCAGGATTCGTAGAGCACAACAAGAGCGAATTGTCTAAATGGATCTTCAGCAACGTGAGGAAGAGGAGAGACAGCTACGGGTTAGATCTGAGCAAGAGCAACTCTGGCGAGAGCGGGAGGAGTTTGATAGAAGAAGGGGTGGTGATAGAGACAACATGGTCATGACTGACCTAATGGCTCCATATCGACCCTGGAACAGATCCGGAGTGGTTCTCCCAGCCATCACTGCTAATCACTTTGAGTTGAAGTCTAGTATGATCAATTTGATCCAAGGGAACGGGCTATTCAGTGGTGGAATAAGTGACAACCCCAATGATCATTTAGACCGATTTCTCATGGTGGCCGATGCAGTCCGAATCAGTGGGGTGCCCTAAGATGCTGTGATGTTGAAGTTGTTTCCCTTCTCATTATGCGGGGGAGCAATGGAATGGTACAAGTCCTTGAGACCCGGGTAAGTGACTTCATGGGATCAATTGGAAGAACAATTCTTAGCATATTACTTCCCACCATCAAAGACGGTTCAGTTAAGGAACAAGATTATAGGATTCCGGCAATTTGGGAATGAGACTTTCAACGAAGCATGGCAAAGGTTTCAACGGTTGTTGCGAAACTATCCCCACCATGACATGCCGCGATTCACTCAGGTAAGTACGTTTTATCATGGTTTGACACTAGCTAACCGTGCCATTATTGATTCTTCTGCAGGTGGAGACATTTTTAAGAAGGCTGCTACGCAAGCCGAGGAGTTGATTGCGGAGCTGGCTAGGAAGAGTACCTTGTGGCAGTCGGACATGCCAACAAGGAGTGAGGTTCGGGCTGTGGATTTGGGACGCCAAGATGTAGCCATGGACCACGTGAACAAGAAGCTGGACCTGTTGATGTCCCGCTTGAATTTAAATCCGCCACAATACCAGCCGGTGTTGTGTGTATCATGTGAAGCGGAGCATCCTGGTCAAGAATGTGCATTGGGCGCATTGGGCGATCCATTCACCCAACCGTCCCTGAATGTATGTTTTGTGGGAGGAAACCAAAGGTACAACAACTCTAACTCTTACCCACAAAATTTCAACAATAATAACAATTGCGGAAGAAGGTATCAACACTCGAACATGTCTTATGGTAATAACCAAAATGTGTTGAGACCTCCTTCCGGATTCCACTATGAGCACCATGAGCAGGGGTTAGGTAAAGCCCCATTTATTCCTAATGATCAATCCTCGCAGCAACCTCAATAGTCTAAGCAAGATGAGACGGTTTTGTCTTTGTTAAAAGGCATCTCGTCTCGACTTGTTGATAATGAGGCATACAGTAGGGATTTCGGCAAGCAGGTGGCTCAAATGAGTAGGGAAAGGCAAGAAAGACCTCAAGGAGCACTCTCGAGTAGAACTGATCAAAACCCTAAGGGACATCAACGAGAGACAGCTCAAGCTATAACCCTGCGAAGTGGTAGGCAAGTGGAGGACTGAGTGCAAAACGCTGATATTCCATCCCAACCTACTGAGGTAAGTGAAGAGTCGGGAGAGGTATGTTGGTGTGCCCTAGTTCTTAAGGCATTAGATTATTGTATTTTGTATTATACTTAAGACTCATTGTATGAATACATTATTTGTGTCACATTAATAAAGGCAATTAATCTATTTCATTTATATCTTGTGCTATAATATGAGTAGAGTATCCATTGATTGATAATCATAAAACCTATCCCAGGTCTGTTCTAATCGTGGGAACGAATAGAACCACAGACTTGTATATTCGATGACTGTATGGTAGTTCTTAACTAGCCATAGTACTTGTATAGTCAGTCATGAATATAGGTACATGTCGTTGACATGGGACAGGATCGATCCGCACAAGAAAGCCATACGGTTGTCCCGTCATAGGTCTTTCTTGAGTAGGTCTCTTTTGTCCTTACACCAGATTTCATTATAATATCAATATGGAATCCGGTTCACTTCGACATGTGCCTAACAGGTCTGTAAAAGGATGCTAAATACGGGGTATGATTGGGTGGACCGGTGAACATGTTGATATTGATGATGAAGTGATGGAATTGCCACTTGGGTGACACCGAGATGATATCATTGGCCACTTGATGAGTGGAACTGATAAGTGTATGGCCATATCCAAATAAGTTGGTTGCTTACTTGATTAATCAGTCAACTCAAGAACAAGAAATATAATAAACAACAGAAGAGGATGACGGATACCATGCCTCTTGTTTATTCATATCGATATCGTTAGGCAAAGGACACTATGAGATTACTACCGGATGAGTGTCTTCTAAAGACTACTACATCTCTGTCTTAATTGGAGGCTGTAATGGTTTGCTAGAACCCACTTACAGTTTGTGGGCCTTGGGCCTACTGCCAACATAAAGACAGACCCATAGGATCGTGCACATAGATCAACTGAGCCGGAACTTATAGAAATTATACATGTAATATACATTGGAAGGAATGCGTTAATTAATTAGTTGATATTCAGTGTCAAGGTAATTAATTAACATTGGGTTGAATTTAATTTAATTAATAAGTTTACATAATGTAATTAATTAATTTATTTAATTAATTGAATTACATAAAGTAAACAAGTAATTAAATAATTTCCCTAAGTAGGAAAATTAAATACATGTGTTGTATTTACTTAAATGTGATTTAATTTTATTTAGGGGTAATTAAATTTAGCCAAATGGAATTAAATTACACAGTATATACTTTTTAATTAAAGTTTATTTATGTAATTATAATCCTAGTGGGCTTGGGTTTAAGTAACCTAATTAGAACCCAATTAGACAAGGTGTCTATAAAAGGGCATACTTAAGGAATAAAACCCTAATTCAACTCTAATTAATTGCTGGAAATTTCAGCCACCAAGTGCAGCCCCAAAATAGCCGAAAATCCCAGCATTAAACCTCCATTCCTTCGCATCTTCGGCTAGCACCGTTTCCCGCTCAATAGTTGGTCGTGCTCCATACTTTGGAGATCGCAGTTTCAAGAAACGATTCTGCCGCAATCTCTAGAGGAGACGAATCCAGTGAGTTAATCTCTCTTGATTGAGATTGTTTTTATTCTAATCAATGGTAATTGGACATGATAGCTGGATTCTAGGAAATTTTAAACGGTGTATTTTCGTTGCGCCACGTTATTTTTCCAGTGATGAATCCCAACAGTGGTATCAGAGCCTAGGTTTTGTCCATTAGATTGATTGGAATTGGTTCTTGAAAGCATTGTTGAAGAAAGAATGGGTTTCAAGTTTGTGATTTTAGGGTTTTTATTCAATTGATTTTAGGGTTTTTATTCAATTGGTTTTGGTTTTGGTTTTGGCCGGGACAGCAGCGCCGCGCGCGGGTTTCGGGTCCGGTTTTGGATTTTGCGGGTATTTTTTTTATCCCGGACCCTAATGCAAATCAAAATAAATTTTTTAAATTAATTTGTATTTAAATTATTTATTTTGTTGGCATGCATATTTAATTTAATTGTTTTCATATTAAATTGAATATGGACTTTGTGAAATTGGCCCAATAAACCATGACACCGGTTAAAATTGGGAGAGCTAAATTTTAAATTTGTGACAACCCAAATTCAAGTGGGAGCAAAATTGTTAATTTTGCATTTATGGATGTTATCCATTGGGCCTTTATGGGCCTTAGTCACATTTGTTAAAATTGGCGATTTCACCCTAAGTAACTCGGCTTAACATTTATATTTATAATTTGGAATGCCATGATCATGCATCATATTGGTATGTATGTGCACGATAGGTACTTTGTTTGAAATGTTATGTTGAGTTCTATGGGCCCTAAATTATTATCGGTTGTAATTTAATTTTGGGAAATATGGCCTGCATGCCATTTTTTTTATTTTGATGTAATTTTAGAATAGATTTTATATTACAAAATTATTGTAATTACATCAAGTATAGAGGAAGGCCCCAATGGAGCAAGCCCATGGTGGGAGCCCAAGAAGGATTGCAGTCCGGCCCATGAAGAATTAGATAGGATATCTAGTTTCTCATTAGGTTGTAATTAAAGGCCCATAGGATCTCATTTATTTTAAATTAAGTATGCTATTGCATTTGTCATATAATATGGATGTATGGATCACCAAATTATTACCCGCGTTTATGCATGCTAAGCCGTATCACTTAATTATAATCCGGGAATTAAAATATTGAGTCGCTTAAAAGTGCTTCCCACATTCACGCCTCTTCCTCCTATTGATGCTGCAATGTGCGGCATGCCCTAGCTAGGTATATTGTAGTATTCGGTGGGCCGTCGAGAGTTAAGATACTTGGTATGGTTAACATATGAATGGTGGTTTAACTCAACATGGGTAGCATTAGCTCAGAGCAGGCCCTAAGCACAGATGGGTAAAGTGTCAATAAGCCCATCAAACCACGAGTCCTTCATGGAAGGATTGGATAGGTTGTCCTACCAAACGAATTAATGGTTGGTTAGCGAGCCCTAGTTCGGCCAGTCATTGATAAGTTGTGGTTCTTGGTCAAGTCAGCCAATTAACATCACCAACAAACAAATTAAAATCGGATTATTAATTTGAATTGGCTTAGAAGTCCTTTATTTCTAACTCAAGCAATGATTTCTTCCATGTGGATAATCCCATTTCAGTTAAGCAATTTAAATGGCTGCAACAAACAACAACTCACTCTCACTTAGGTCACTCTTGGAGAAGGAGAAGCTTTCGGGGACTAACTTCCTGGACTGGGCTAGGAACTTGCAAATAGTTCTTAGACAAGAGTCTAAGGAGTATGTACTGAATACTCCTTTACCAGCTGGCCCTCCTGCAGGTCGAGGCATCACCACAGTGATGGTGGAGCAGTATGACCGGTATGTGAGGGATGACCGAGATGTCTCGTGCCTCATGCTGGGTACCATGGCTTCTGATCTTCAAAAGCAATTCATGGACGAGCATGCTTATGAGATGATGGATCTGTTGGAAATGCCCTAGTCCCGAGGCATTGGTCCTTGTGTTTGTATAATACATTTGTACATTAATGTAATCTTTATGTATTATACAATTTGTGTCAAGGAAATAAAGGCATTAATCTATTTATTATATGTCTTGTGCTATATTTTAAATAGAGTATCCAATGGACATATCCATATCCATGTTGTCAAGTGTGAGGCACTTGGCAGTAAGACGATGGATAGGGAAAACGATATGGCCATAAAGTTATCCGTAGTCTGCTCCAATCATGGGAATGAATGGAACTAAAGACTATCATTAGCCTGGTTGTATGGCGGTGTCTTACCGGTCATAGAACATGGAATGTCAACCAGGTTAATGGGTACATGCAAAAAGGGCATGGTATTGGATTGATCCACTTAACGGGAATCTACATGGTATTGTATCACAAATGATTCTCGAGTAGTACTTGCATAAGTCCTTCGACCGGACCATATGATGGTGTTGCATGTGAAGTGGCACACTTTGGTGTACGCCTAACGGGCCTGTAAAAGGGTGCCAAGTATGGGTACGTTCGGGTGTGTTAGTAAACATGGCAGTGCTATGGATATGCAGAAGGGAATGTCACTCAGTGATTCACTGAGACGATATCACTGGCCTCTTGAAGAATGTTACTGATAAGTGTGCGGCCGCACCCAAACAAGATTGGATCTTGTTTGTGAGCATCAGTTCATTCGGTATCAAGTAAAGGTCCAGACACAAAGAGGGTGATACTTCCATGCCTCTGTGTTGGACACCGATATCAGCGACATGGGATTTACAAGTTCAAACTACAGGGTTACGTTTTCAGTTTGACTGCTTACTCCGTCTTAATTGGGGGCTGCAGTGGCTTGCTAGAGCCCGCCTGCAGTCTGTGGGCCTTGGCCCACTGCCAACATAAAGACGGGCCCATTGGATCGTACACATTGAACGTCTGGACTTTAACTAGTCGGATTAAGTGTGTACTTGGAGTATACACGTTTGAAGAGAGAGAGATATATTAATTATATTATATGAATCAATTGGATTGATCAAAGTTATATAATTAATATTTATTTTGGCCTTCTCATAATTAATTCAATGAATTAATTTTATGGGATTATTTCCTAGGTGGAAATATTATGACATGTATAGGTTTACATGTTTGTCATTTTTTGTGTGTGTCTAATTTAATCCATTGATTAAATAGGTCAAATGAATTTTAATTTAAATGTATGTAATATGTTACATGGTATCATATATAAACATACATGTTAAATTAAAGTTGCATTTGAATTAAATAAATCAAAGGAATTAAATTGGGCTTAAAACTTAAAATGAATATTCCCACTTGGCTTGGAATGGTTTGGCCGAAATTCATGGGTGGAATGGGCAAGGATGGTGAGTCATTTTGTTGGACAAAATGATGATGACACATTCCTTAGGACCAAGAGGAAAAGAGTGAGTCATTCTTTGATTTTGAGGTAGCAAAGTTGGACTTTGCTTCCTTAAATGAAATAGAATGATGACAATTTTTGTGTTGGCCGAATGTAGCTTGGCAAGTGAAGGGATGAGTCAACTTTGGACAAAAGATGATGATGGGTTGGTGATGACTCATGGTGTGAGTCATTAGGTTGAAAATGGGGTAGCAAAGTTGGACTTTGACTTCTCTTTTCACCATCATCTTAATTCTTCTATTAAGGATTTAATAAGAAGGATTTTGACTTAACTCATCTACTTAGAGGAAGGCTTGGCCGTCCATCACTTGTGCTTTTAAGAGAAATTGGTTTTCTTTTAAAGTATGAAGATTGCCCACTTTATGCTTGATTTTCTTTTGGAAAGAAATTGGGTGCATACTTGGTGAATATTTGTTCTATCTTTTGGAAAGATAGATTTTTCTTTTATTTAAATGTATGTAATATGTTACATGGTATCATATATAAACATACATGTTAAATTAAAGTTGCATTTGAATTAAATAAATCAAAGGAATTAAATTGGGCTTAAAACTTAAAATGAATATTCCCACTTGGCTTGGAATGGTTTGGCCGAAATTCATGGGTGGAATGGGCAAGGATGGTGAGTCATTTTGTTGGACAAAATGATGATGACACATTCCTTAGGACCAATAGGAAAAGAGTGAGTCATTCTTTGATTTTGAGGTAGCAAAGTTGGACTTTGCTTCCTTAAATGAAATAGAATGATGACAATTTTTGTGTTGGCCGAATGTAGCTTGGCAAGTGAAGGGATGAGTCAACTTTGGACAAAAGATGATGATGGGTTGGTGATGACTCATGGTGTGAGTCATTAGGTTGAAAATGGGGTAGCAAAGTTGGACTTTGACTTCTCTTTTCACCATCATCTTAATTCTTCTATTAAGGATTTAATAAGAAGGATTTTGACTTAACTCATCTACTTAGAGGAAGGCTTGGCCGTCCATCACTTGTGCTTTTAAGAGAAATTGGTTTTCTTTTAAAGTATGAAGATTGCCCACTTTATGCTTGATTTTCTTTTGGAAAGAAATTGGGTGCATACTTGGTGAATATTTGTTCTATCTTTTGGAAAGATAGATTTTTCTTTTGGAAAGAAAACTTGGACAGCCATATTCCTTCTTGTGTGCCGCCCCTCTCTCCCTCTCTTCTTTTTATCCGAGACGCTAGCACGGGTTTCGGTCCAAGAGCCGTTCGTGTACGTATCGGTGGAGGAAATCTACACTTGATTTCTGCAGTCTGCATCCGTCTCTTAGAGAGACTTTGTGGTGAGTTTTTGAAACCCTCCTTTTATGCTTTAAGTTTTTGATTTCCACATCTTAAGCTCCTGGGCCGGATTCGAGGAAATCGACGCGTATTTCCGCTTTTATTGGTCGGTTTCCCACGACGAATCCCAACAGGATCAGCTTAAAAAGATGTTTCAAGATCAGGCTCGTCAGGAACATTACCTGACAACTAAGGCACTTTGCATAACTGTGATGGCAGCTGGGACTTCTGTTAGCACTCATGTGCTAAAGTTGAAGGGGTATATTGATACACTTGCCCACCTCGGCTAGCCAGTTCCATAGGACTTGGCAACATACATTATTATCAGGTCACTTCCTGAGTCTTACAACTAGTTTATCATAAATGACCATATGCAAGGGTTGGATAAATCGGTTGTTGAGCTGCATGGCATGCTCAAGCTTACTGAGCAGTCTTTTAAGAAGACTCCTGAAGTATTGCTGGTGAACAAGGGCAATACACCCATTGCTAAGGGAAAGGCCAAATCTAAGGCCAAGGCTAAGGCCCAAAAGGCCAAGGCTAAGGGCAAAAAGGTGGTGGCCCAACCTAAAGCAAGGGTTGCTTCTCCTGATGATGTTTGCCATGAGTGTCATGAGAAGGGGCACTGGAAGAGCTCATGTCCAAAGCTAAGGGAGCAACTGAAGGGCAAAACTGCTGCTTCATGTATTTATGTTGTTGAGATTAATCTGGCTATTTCTACATCTTGGGTCTTGGACACTGGATGTGGATCTCACATTTGTTCAAATGTGCAGGGTCTAAGAAATAGGAGATTATTAGGATTTGGAGTAGTAGATCTTCTAGTCAGAAATGGTGCTCGGGTTCAGGCCATGGTGATTGGAGATTATTTCTTGGAGATGCCTAGTGGACTTGTTTTGGAACTAAGAAACTGTTATTTTGTACCTGCGATGCGCAGGAATATTATTTCCATCTCTTTGTTGGATATTTCTAGTTTTGTATTTAATATTGGACATGGTAGAATTTCTATGCAATGTGGCAATAATATTTATGGAACAGCATTTCTTGGAAATGGCTTATATATCCTCGATCTAAAACGTGAAAGTTCAATCTATAACATAAATACTAAAAGGATTAAACAAAATGAAATTAATCCTACTTACATCTGGCATTGTCAACTTGGCCATATAAATGAGAAGCGCATAGCTAGGCTTCACTCTAGTGGAGTGCTAGGGTCATTTGATATCCAGCCTTATGACACATGCGAATCTTGTTTGAGAGGCAAGATGACAAAGGTGCTTTTTAGCAAGACTGCTGAAAGGGCCTTAGAGCTATTGGAGCTAATACATTCTGATGTATGTGGCCCAATGAGCACTAGTGCTAGATCTGGTTTTCTGTACTTTGTCATCTTCACGGATGACTTCAGTAGATACGGTTACGTGTATCTAATGAAGCATAAGTCTGAGACTCTCCAAAGGTTCAAGGACTTTAAGTATGAAGTAGAAAACCAACTTGGCAAGAAAATAAAAGCACTTTGGTCTGACCGAGGGGGTGAATATTTGAGCCAACAGTTTGACTCGTTTTTGAGAGAGTGTGGGATTGTATCCCAACTCACTCCTCCTGGTACACCCTAGTGGAATGGAGTGTCAGAGAGGAGGAATAGGACCTTACTTGACATGGTCCGCTTGATGATGAGTCATGCTACACTCCCTGTCTCCTTTTGGGGATATGCTTTAGAGATAGCTGCTTACATTCTTAATAATACACCAAGCAAGGCAGTTGAGGGAACACCATATGAACTATGGAAGGACCGAAAGCCAAATGTTTCCTTCTTGAAGATTTGGGACTGGGATGCACATGTTAAGAAATTGACAAGTGGAAAACTTGAGTCCAAATCTGTCAAGTGCTAGTTTGTGGGTTACCCTAAGGAAACTAAGGGTTATTACTTCTACGATCTGGCCGAAAACAAAGTTTTCATAGCTAGAATTGTTGTCTTCTTGGAGAAGGAATTCCTTTCCAAGAGAGACAGTGGGAGTAATGTTGAACCTTCAGAAGTTCAAGACTCACAAACTCCTACAGCTACTGCTGAGGATGCTTTGGGAACCGATTTGACTACTCAAGAAATTGAGAAACCAGAACCGGTTGCACAGGACCTTAAAAGGACTGGTAGGACATGTCATCAGCCAGAGAGGTACGGCTTTCTCGTGACTGATGATGGGGACCTTATGGCCGTTGAGCAAGAAGAGCCCAAGACCTATCAGTAGGCTGGTGGAAGCCCACACTCAGATCAATGGCGTAAAACCATGGAGGCTGAGATGCAATCTATGCACGATAACCAAGTATGGAACTTGGTGGATCCACCTCTGGGTGCTAAGGTGATAGGTTGCAAGTGGTGTTTCAAGTTAAAGGCCCTGTGCATATAAGATGGTTAGTGGGAGCGTTTCCATCGTCCTAGTGCTGTATGTTGACGACATCCTTATCATTGGAAGTGACATACCAACACTGCAAGGGGTTAAGCAGTGGTTGAGTAGGTGCTTCGCAATGAAGGACTTAGGTGAAGCTTAGACGATCTTAGGGATCAGGATCTACAAAGATAGATCCAATCGGCTTCTAGGCCTAAGTGAGGCCATGTACATTGGCAAGGTTCTAAAAGGATTCAACATGGACAAGGCAAAGAAAGGATTCTTGCCTATGTGCCATGGGTTGAAGCTGAGTAAGAAAGATGGTCCTAAAACAAAGAAGGACCGGGAGAACATGGAAAAGATCCCTTATGCATCTGCTATTGGATCTATCATGTACTCCATGTTATGTACGAGGCCTGATGTCGTGTTTGCACTAAGTATGACTAGCTGGTACTAGTCGGACTTCGGTGAGGAACACTAGAAGGCAGTCAAGGCAATCTTGAAGTACCTTAACCGGACTAATGATGCTTTCTTAGTTTATAGAGGTCAAGATGAGCTGGTAGTGTGAGGTTACACTAATGCAAGCTTTGAGACTGATGAGGATGAGAACCAGTCACAGTCTGGTTATGTTTTTCTCCTGAATGGCGGTGCCATTAGTTAGAGGTCCTCAAAGCAGGCCACCATTGCTGACTCTACAATGGAATCTGAGTACATAGCTATGTACGAAGCTCAAAGGAAGCCTTTTAGATCAAGAAAGTCATAACTGAGTTGGGAGTAGTGCCCACTATCCTAGACCCAGTTGATGTTTTGTGACAACAACGGGGCCATCGCACAAGTTAAGGTGCCCCGGTCACACAAGAGATCCAAACATGTACTCAAAAAGTTTCACCTCATTCGGGAGATCGTGAACATAGGTGACATATCATTGCAGAGGGTTAACACCAAGAATAATGTCGCTGATCCATTGACCAAAGTGCTGCTGCAGACAAAGTATGACGGTCATACCAGATCGATAGGAATTAGGGCAATGCCCACTTGGAACTAGTGCAAGTGGGAGATTGTTGGTGTGCCCTAGTTCTTAAGGCATTGGATTCTTGTATTTTGTATTATACATTAAGATTCGTTGTATGAATACATTATTTGTGTCACATTAATAAAAGCAATTAATCTGTTTCATTTATATCTTGTGCTATAATATGAGTAGAGTATCCATTGATTGATAATCATAAAACCTATCCCAGGTCTGTTCTAATCGTGGGAACGAATAGAACCACAGACTTGTATATTCGATGACTGTATGGTAGTTCTTAACTAGCCATAGTACTTTTATAGTCAGTCATGAATATAGGTACATGTCGTTGACATGGGACTGGATCGATCCGCACAAGAAAGCCACATGGTTGTCCCGTCATAGGTCTTTCTTGAGTAGGTCTCTTTTGTCCTCAGACCAGATTTCATTATAATATTAATATGGAATCCGGTTCACTTTGACATGCGCCTAACAGGTCTGTAAAAGGATGCTAAATACGGGTATGATTGGGTGGACCGGTGAACATGTTGATATTGATGATGAAGTGATGGAATTGCCACTCGGGTAACACCGAGATGATATCATTGGCCACCTTGATGAGTGGGACTGATAAGTGTATGGCCATACCCAAATAAGTTGGTGGCTTACTTGATTAATCAGTCAACTCAAGATCAAGAAATATAATAAACAACAGCAGAGGATGACAGACACCATGCCTCTTGTTTGTTCATATCGATATCGTTAGGCAAAGGACACAATGAGATTACTACCGGGTGAGTGTCTTCTAAAGACTACTGCATCTCTGTCTTAATTAGGGGCTGTAATGGTTTGCTAGAACCCACTTACAGTCTGTGGGCCTTGGGCCTGCTGCCAACATAAAGACAGACCCATAGGATCGTGCACATAGATCAACTGAGCCGGAACTTATAGAAATTGTACATGTAATGTACATTGCAAGGAATGCGTTAATTAATTAGTTGATATTCAGTGTCAAGGTAATTAATTAACATTGGGTTGAATTTAATTTAATTAATAATTTTATATAATGTAATTAATTAATTTATTTAATTAATTGAATTAAATAAAGTAAACAATTAATTAAATAATTTTCTTAAGTAGGAAAATTAAATACATGTGTTGTATTTACTTAAGTGTGATTTAATTTTATTTAGGGGTAATTAAATTTAGCCAAATGGAATTAAATTACATAGTATATAATTTTTAATTAAAGTTTATTTATGTAATTATAATCCTAGTGGGCTTGGGTTTAAGTAACCTAATTAGAACCCAATTAGACAAGGTGCCTATAAAAGGGCACACTTAAGGAATAAAACCCTAATTCAACTCTAATTAATTGCTGGAAATTTCAGCCACCAAGTGTAGCCCCAAAACAACCGAAAATCCCAGCATTAAACCTCCATTCCTTCACATCTTCGGCTAGCACCGGTTCCCGCTCAATAGTTGGTCGTGCACCGGACTTTGGAGATCGTAGTTTCAAGAAACGATTCTGCAGCAGTCTCTAGAGGAGACGAATCCAGTGAGTTAATCTCTCTTGATTGAAATTGTTTTTATTCTAATCAATGGTAATTGGACACGATAGGTGGATTCTAGGAAATTTTAAACGGTGTATTTTCACTGCGCCACGTTATTTTTCCAATGACGAATCCCAACAAGGTAAGCAACCCTGACTCAATTTCTGAACCCGAACCTAGCACAAATGAAAAAGGGAAAATTCCTGACCCAGTGAGAGCCTATGTGCCTAAACTTCCTTATCCTCAAAGGGAGAAGAAAGATAAACTGGAGCAGAAATATTCAAAATTTTCGGAAATTTTTAAGAAGTTAGAATTTAATATGCCATTGATTGAGGCTCTCCGAGAGATGCCTTCTTATGCTAAATTCTTCAAAGACCTTCTTGCAGGGAAAAGAAAGCTAGGCGAGGATGAAGTGGTGGCTTTAACAGAGGAATGTTCAGCAATTATCACTAACAAACTCCCACCGAAGCTCAAAGATAGGGGCAGGTTTTACTATCCCATGCCGGATGGGAAACTTGGAGATTGCCAATGCCCTATATGACTTGGGTGCAAGTATCAATTTGATGCCTCTGTCGTTTTTCAGGAGACTTGGCCTGGGAAACCCAAAGCCGACCAACATGACCCTCCAATTGGCGGATAGCTCACGAGGCCCAGGGGGGTGGTCGAGGACCTGTTAGTAAAGGTGGACAAGTTTATCTTCCCCGCGGACTTTGTGGTAATGGATATGGAGGAAGATAGCTCAGTTCCCCTTTTGCTTGGAAGGCCATTTCTCGCAACCGATAGGACTTCGATAGATTTGTAGGAAGGTAAGTTTATTCTTCGGTTGCACAATGAGGAGGTAAGTTTCAAAGTCTATAACTCAATGAAATATCCATTAGATGTTGAAATCTATAATTTTGTGGACTCCTTTTGTCCTATTGATGCTTGTGTGGTTGAGAATTTGTGTAGTGAACTAGAGTGCGTCATAGGAGAAGGCTTAGTTGAAGGTGAGGCAAACGAAGTGTTAGTTAAAGAATGCTCATGGGTGAAGGGACGGTTTGACAAGCTGGAGTGTGAAGTCAAGCCGGAACCTAAATCTTCACTAGAGGAACCTCCATTATTGGAGCTCAAAACCCTTCCCCCTAACCTTAAGTATGTTTTTCTGCATCCTCCAAAGGACTTACCAGTTGTAATTTCTTCTTTGTTGACAGGAGAGGAGGAGGACAAGCTACTAGATGTGCTGAGAAAGCACAAAGGAGCGTTCGGGTGGACAAGCCATAGCATCAAGGAATAAGTCCGACGTTTTGCACGCATAGAATTTTCCTAGAAGATGAGGTAAAACCGTGTGTACAGCCTCAGCGTCGGTTGAACCCAAATATGAAGGAAGTGGTAAGAACCGAGGTGATAAAACTCCTCAACGCAGGTATCATCTTTCCTATTGCTGATAGTCAGTGGGTGAGTCTGGTTCAATGTATGCCTAAAAAGGGAGGCACGACGGTAGTGAAAAATGATAAAGGGGAACTAATCCCTACTAGAGCTGTCACGGGTTGGCGCATGTGTATTGATTATAAGAAGTTGAATGATGCCGCCCGGAAAGATCATTTTCCATTACTGTTTATTGATCAAATGTTAGAGAGGATGGCCGGGAACGAATATTTTTGTACGTTAGATGGGCTATCCGGGTATATGGAAATTCCAGTGGACCCTCTCGATCAAGAGAAAACCACGTTTACGTGTCCATACGGGACATTTGCATATAGGCGGATGCCTTTTGGTTTGTGTAATGCCCCGACCACCTTTCAAAGATGCATGCTAGCCATTTTTGCTGATATGATTGAGGATTTTATGGAAGTCTTTATGGACGATTTTTCTATTGTTGGTCATACTTTTGAGTCATGTCTGGGGAATTTGGACCAGGTGCTTCTGAGATGTGAAGACACTAATTTGGCACTTAGTTGGGAGAAGTGTCAATTCATGGTCCGGGATTGCATTATCTTAGGGCACAAGGTGTCGAGAAAGGGGATTGAGGTCGATCTGGCCAAGATTGAGGTGATTGAGAAACTGCCTCCCCCAAGTTCGGTTAAGTTAGATAGGAGCTTCTTAGGACATGCGGGCTTTTATAGGCGTCTTGTGAAAAACTTTTCTAAGATTGCTAAGCCGTTGACTGAGCTACTCCTAAAGGATGCCCCATTTAATTGATTGAGGCACCGGTCATGGTGAGTCCGAATTGGGAAATCCCCTTTGAACTTATGTGCGATGCGAGTGACATAGCTGTTGGGGCATGTTTAGGTCAAAGGGTGGACAAAATTTTCCACCCAATTTAGTATGCTAGTAAGACATTAAACGGTGCTCAAATGAATTATACTGTGACTGAGAAAGAATTACTAGCTGTTGTGTTTGCTTTCGATAAGTTCAGGTCTTACTTGGTCTTATCAAAAGTAATTGTGTACAATGACCATGTTGCTCTTAAGTATTTATAGGCTAAACAGGATGCAAAGCCCAGGTTGATTCGATGGATTCTACTCTTCCCGGAGTTTGATGTAGAGATTAAGGACAAGAAGGGAGTAGAGAACGTAATGGCCGGTCATTTATCGAGACTACCAAGTGAAGGATCCGTATCCTCTCCAGAAGCGGACATTCGTGACACATTCCCCGATGAACAGTTGTGTGGGGTAACCTCTATGCCATGATTTGCAGACATTGTAAACTTTAAAGTTGGTAATGTTCTTCCACCTAACCTCTCACATGCACAGAGACGTAAGTTCTTTCATGATGCTAAGGATTATTTTTGGGATGACCCTTACCTTTTTAGATTATGTGCGGATAATGTGATTAGGCTGTGTGTTGCTTATGAGGAGGTTTCCTCCATTATTAGGATGTGTCATGATAGAGAAGCGGGTGGCCATTTTGGACCCAATAGAACCGTAGGAAAGATTTTATCTAGTGGGTTTTATTGGCAAACCATGAAACAGGATGTCATTAGCTATATTCAGGCCTGTGATGCGTGTCAAAGGATGGGAAATATCTCCCAAAGAATGAAATGCTTCAACAAGGTATCTTCGTGTGTGAACTTTTTGATGTCTGGGGCATAGATTTCATAGGACCCTTCCCAATATCCCACAACAACCAATACATTCTTATGGCGGTTGAATATGTGTCTAAGTGGGTAGAAGCTGTCGCCTTACCAACCAATGATGCAAGGGTTGTTGTCAAGTTTCTAAAGAAAAACATTCTTACTAGGTTTGGAACCCCAAAGGCTATCATCAGTGATGGGGGCTCCCTTTTTTGTAATAGACAATTTGGCAATCTTTTGCACAAGTATGGGGTTAAGCATAAGGTAGCAACTCCTGACCATCCTCAGACGAGTGGGCAAGTTGAGGTTTTGAATCGGGAACTAAAACAAATCTTAGAAAAGACGGTAGGTGCATCTAGGAAAGATTGGAGTCTAAGGTTAGACGATGCACTATAGGCATATAGGACTGCTTTTAAGACACCTATAAGAATGTCCCCCTATCGCTTAGTCTTTGGTAAATCCTGTCATCTACCTATGGAACTAGAGCACAAGGCATATTGGGCTTTAAAATTTCTTAACTTTGATATGCAAGCTGCATGTGAGCTTCGATTAAGGCAACTCATAGAGTTAGATGAGCTTCGGTTGAGTTCGTATGAGAATGCCAAAATCTACAAGCAGAGGACCAAGAAGTGGCACAACCGGCATGTGATCGAGAAAGGTTTCAATCAAGGGGAGTTGGTGCTCTTGTATAATTCCCGGTTCAAACTATTTCTAGGCAAATTGAGAAGTCGATGGATGGGGCCATTTATCGTGCAGAAGGTCTATCCCTCCGGGATGGTGGAAATTGAAACCTCGGAGGGAATTCAACAAGTAAACATGCATCGATTGAAGCCCTACATCAGCAGAGGAGTGAAGGAGGAGAAGCAAGTCTTACTCCTTTGTGATGTGTAATGCGTAATCGTGGACGTAGAAGTCGAGCTATTCCGACTATAAATATAGCAATGAGGTACGTGTACTTCCCTTGTACATTAATTTTAGTGTTAATATGTTTTTGTGTGTAGGAATAGGTAACTGAGCAAGTTAATCACAAGTCTTGATCAAAGTGTGAAAAAGCAAAGTTTGGCAAAATTTTTGAAGATAGCACACCATGCCATCATGGGCACGTCCTGCTAAGATTAGAATGAGGTTAGCACGTGATGTGCTAGTGTGGCACGCAATCGTGCCAGGCCGCTGGAACAAATCGGGTGCAAGAGCCAAGCAACACGCCGTGCCGTAATTTAGCATGCCCTGCCAAAGGAAGAATTTTCAAGAGAGCACGACGTGGCAACACAGCACACCGTCGTGCCGTCGCGCTATTTCTAAAGAGGATTGTGCAAGAGCAAGCAGCACGCCCTGCCAAAATTTAGCACGCGTGCCAATTATAGGGTCTTCAAGACAGCACGACGTGCCAAGTCAGCATGCCATCGTGCCATCGTGTTGTTTCAAAAGTGAAGTGTTGCAAGAGAGATCCGCATGCCGTGCTGTAATGTAGCACGCCGTGCCAATTAAAGGGTTTTCAAAAGAGCACGGCGTGCCAACCCAGCACGCCTTCATGCTCTCACGCTGTTTCCAGTTAACTTGATATGCTCTGCTCAGCACGCCGTGCTATTTATGTGGCACTGCGTGCCGAGCATTTAAATTTCGAAATTTTAGGTCAAACCCACCTATATAAACCATTCTCCTATTTCTTGTAACCACCCCACTTCTTCTTATTCTTCTTCTTCTTCTTCTACTCCTTTCTCACTTTCTCTCTCTCTCTCTCTCCATTTTCTCTCTCTATAACCAACCCTCACCTTCTCCCTCTCTACCCTTATTCTTCCTTCCCTTCTCATTTTCTTCCTCTCAACTTCTCTTCAACTATTATTTTTACCTAGGATTTTGTTTTGCATCATTCTCCTTGAAACCAGGTATGAATTCATGCTTTGATTTTCCTTTGTTCTTTGTATTGCTTTTCTTTTTCTCACTTTGATTTTGGTTGATTTACTACTTAATAGGGTGATTGTATTGCATTCTTTTTCTTTATATGTTCATATTTAGTGGTTTGTATTTATGGAAGTAGGGTTTCATTGGATTTGACTTCTTTTGTTTTTGATTTTTGTTGTGTTTTTATGGTTGTGCAATAGTAAGATGAAGAAGAAGACTGTAGCTGATCGGAGACACGGTTCTTCGCGACGGCCCATAGACCTGTCACTGGAACCGGTGCCAAACGCAGAATTACCTCCCGAGCAGCAGATGGCCCCTTTAACTAGCCTCTCCAGGAAGTCTAAGTGCCCTTTCCCTCTTCTTTCTGATGATGAAGGTAAACGATACAAAACTTTGTTTCCATTAGAGAGTGGCCCCTTTCTAACCTTTGATTGGGAATTTTTGTTTTTGTAAGATAGGTCAGAGGCTGTACGTGCTAAATTAACTAGTCTAGGATGGTATGAGTTTGTGAAGTCTAATCTGCCTGTCTTTAGGGAGTTGAACTTAGAATTCTACTCCACTTTAAGCTTCAAAACTAACCCCGATATCGGCCTTAGGACCATGACCTTCCGCTTATTTGGTGATGAACACTCTTTAGATATTAAGGGCCTTAAGGCTTGCATAGGAATTGAGGGGAATAGTTACAAATGGCTAGAGGATATGGATGCCAAGAAATTTTGGCGCATGGTAGGTCAAGGGGTATACCAACCTAGGTTTGCTAAAACTTCCCAAATAAATGACCCAATCCTGCAACTAGGTCAAGGTTATATTTCTTTATGTTTGTTTTGGACATGCATTATGACCCGGACCGAAAGTTGGAGCGACTGCGGCGAAGAAGAGTTTGAAGTGCTGAAAAGCAAGGTGGCACGGCGTGCCACAATGAGGGCATGGCGTGCTATTCCAGCGTGCCAAGGGGCGGAATCCAGTGGATCAGCACGAAGTCGTGCCACCCCAACAGCACGGGTGCCAACCCCAAATCTATACAGCACGGCATGCCGCCACCATCAGCACGGCGTGCCGAGCTCCGGAATTCTGCTGTTGCCCCACTTTCATGTTTTCTGTTCAGTGGTTTTAACCTAGCTGTATAAATAGGTTATTTTCTAAGTTGTATGGATCTTTTTCCAGACTTTTAAAGTATAAAGCACAAACTTGTAGCTAGGGTTATTTGCTTGAACTATTTGTTTCTTTGAGTTTGAACCCTCAATTGGTAGAAGTTTTGCATTGAATCTTCCCCTTTTGCGACGTTCTTGGTTCCGGATTGAGTTCGTCTATAGAGGTGCACCCCAAGCATCTTCACACCGTCGGAATCCGGTTAATCGAACCAAAAGGGCATAAGTTTTTCTTCTTCTCTTTTGTAATTCGATTAGTTAGTTTTTGATTCCTCAATTGATTATGTTTGGTTGTAAACATTGAATTCTTATCATCTTTCTTGATTAATACAATTGATTGCAATTTAAGTTTAAGTTTTACACCTTTTCTTTATGGAATTCCTTTAATGATATTCTAGTCTCATAAGATCTTAACTTATTAAGTTCATATTTGTGGCATTTCCTAGATTGACACCTAGGAAACCATTAGTATTGATGACACTATGGAATTTACGTGCCCCTATTTTCTGAGCTTTAGAATTAGACCACCTCTAAACAAGGAAAACTGGCTAAGGACCTAAAAGATCTAGACACGCGAGGTTGAATTATAAAAAGAACATAATTAAGGGTTAATTGTTGAGTTAAATTCATCTATGTTATTTAATTGATAAAGCCATCACCATTAGCATTCATAGGTCGGTAAACCGCCAATTGATAACCCAAATTCAAGTGCAAAGTAAGCTGGGATAGATCAACTAGGAGTAGGATAATTTAGTTGTTAACATAATCAAACCTAAAATTAAGTTTCGCCTAGGATACGCAAGGAACCCGAGTAGTTTAGTGTTTGCAGAATATTTTTCTCTGTGGGATCGATACCTGGACCAACCAGAATTTTTACTTGTCAACGGTAGGTACACTGCCTTAGTTGTGTGACCCTAGGTTTAGTTTCACTACTTCGCCTAGGATCCACCAGTAGCACCACTTGCAACCTATCACCTTAGCACCCGGAGGGGGATCAACTAGGTTCCAAACCTGACTATCGTACATAGATTGCATCTCCGCCTCCATGTCCTTGCACTAGTTGGAACACTATGGGCTAGCTCTATCCTCTTGGTAGGTTTTGGGCTCTTCCTCATCGAAGATGAGAAGAGTATGATCATCGGTGATGAGAAACCCATATCTCTTTAGTTCCCGATGATCCCTACCAGACCTTCTAGGTCCTTCTGTGACCTGGGCTGGTGCTTCCTCCTGTGAAAGCTCCACCCTGGTCTCCGAGTTATCCTCTTCAGGAATTTGTGAGCTTTGAACTTCCATAAGTTCAACATTACTCCCACTGTCTTTCTTGGAAATGAAATCCTTTTCAAGAAAGACCCCCTTTCATGCCACGAACACCTTGTTCTCAGTGGGGTTGTAGAAGCAATACCCTTTGGTTTCCTTAGGGTAGCCCACAAATAATCATTTGTTGGTTTTAGGTTCTAGTTTGCCCCAGTCAATTTCTTGACATGTAAATCACATCCCCAAATCCATAGAAAAGACATATTGGGACCTTGCCCATCTACATTTCATATGGCATTCTTTTCACTACCTTAGTTGGAGTATTATTCGAAATGAGAGCTATTGTCTCTAGAGCGTATCCCCAGAATCTTATTGGGAGAGAGGCATGACTCATCATTGAGTGGACCATGTCTATCAAGGTCTTGTTCCTCAGTTCAGAAGCCCCATTCCATTATGGTGTTACTGGAGGAGTGAGCTATGGAATGATTCCATGATCTCTCAAATATGAGTCAAACTCTAGGTTTATATCTCGCCTCCTTGTTTTGATCAAAGGGCTTTGATATTTCTGCCTAGCTGGTTTTGTACTTCGTTCCTAAATTCCTTGAACCTATCAAGGGTCTCAAACTTATGTTTCATCAGATAGACATAGCCATATCTGCTAAAATCGTCCGTGATTGTGATGAAGTACAGATGTCTAGCTCTGGTAGCTGTGCTTATGGGCCCACATATGTCTGAAAGTATTAGGTCAAGTAAGCCAGTAGCCCTTTTAGCTTTCTTAATACAAGGTGCATTATTCATTTTACCTCGTAAATAAGACTCGCATATATCAAGTGACTCCAAGTCAAATGATCCTAGGATTCCAGTTTTGTAAAGCCTAGCTATGCGCTTCTCGTTTATGTGGCCTAAATGACAATGCCAAAGGTAGATAGGATTAAGTTTGTTAGGCTTAACCCTTTTAGTATTTCTATTAAGTTTAGTATTTATAGGATTAAGTTCGTTAGGCTTAACCCTTTTAGTATTTATTTTATAGACATGATTAGTTTCATTCAAATCCAGGCTATATAGGCCATTATTTAATGGAGCTTCTCCATAAAATAATCCCTCTCTAGATAAACCAATTCTACCATTACCAATAGTAAAATTAAATCTAGAAATATCCAAATTGAAACAGAAATAATATTCCATCACATTGCAGGTACAAAATAACATTCTTCCAGTATTAAAACCAATCCACTAGGCATCATGAGATGTTACTAGCCAATCTCTATGGTAGCTGCCCTTGCTCCATTTCTGATCCGCAAGTCCACCTCTCCAAATCCAAGTAATCTCCTGTTCTTATGTCCCTGCACATTACAATAAATGTGAGAACCACATCCAGTATCCAATACCCAGGATGTTGAAACAGTAAGGTTAATGTCTATGACATATATACCTGATGAAGACGCACCCTAGGTTTTCCTCTTCTCTCCCAATAGATTGGGACATGATCTCTTCCAACGCCCTGCCTGCTTGCACCAGAAGCAGACATCCTTAGGATCAGCCTTGGGCCAGGCCTTAGTCTTTTTCACCTTGGCTTTCTTAGCCTTGGCCCAAGAGGAGGGTTCCCCTTGTTGACCAGTAGTACCGATGGAGTCTTCTTGATCGACTGCTCAGTGAGCTTGTGTTGGAAATGCCCTAGTACCGAGGCATTGGTCCTTGTATTTATATCATACATTTATTGGATTTATGTATTTTACTAATTTGTGTTATTAATAAAGGCATCAATTCATTTAATATATCTATCTTGTGCAATATATTAAATGAAGTATCCAATGGACATATCTATATCCATGATGACAAGTGTCATGCACTTGGCAGTAAGACCGTGGATAGGGTAAACGATATGACCATAAATAGATCCGTAGTCTGTTCCAGTCATAGGAATGAATGGAACAACAGACTATCATTAACCTGGTTGTATGGCGATGTCTTACCGGTCATTAGACATGGAATGTCAACCAAGTTAATGGGTACATGCCTGGAAGCATGGTACTGGATAGATCCACTAAGCGAGTAATCCACATGGCATGGTATCACAATGGATTCTCGTGTAGTACTTGTATGGATCCTTTGACCTGACCATATGATAGTGTTACATGTGAAGTCACATACTTAGGGGTACGCCTAAAGGGCCTGTAATAGGGTGCCAACTATGGGTGCTTTCGGGTATGTCACTGAACATGGTAATACTATGGATATGCAGAAGGGATTTGTCACTCAGTAACCCACTGAGAAGATATCACCGGCCACTTGATGAATGTGACTAATAAGAGTGTGGCCACACCCAAACAAGTTGGAACTTGTTTGTGAGCATCAGTACATTCGGGATCAAGTTTATGTCCGGACACAAAAGAGGGTGATCAATCCATGCCTCTGTGTTGGACACCGATATCAATGACATGGGATGTACAAGTTTAAACTACAGGGTTATGATATCAGTTAGACTGCCATCTCCATCTTAATTGGGGGCTGCAGTGGCTTGCTAGAGCCCAACTGCAGTCTGTGGGCCATAGGCCCACTGCCAACATAAAGATGAGCCCATGGGATCGTACACATAGAACGACTAAATGCAGACTTAAGGAATCACATGTATACTTGGAGTATACACTATGGAGAGAGAGGTGTGTATATGTTAATTATATTATAAAGATCAATTGGATTGGTCATAATAATAAAATTAATATATTCAATCGGCTCTTCATAATTAATTGGATTAATTATGAGATTATTTCCTAGGTGGAAATATTCATATGTACAAGTGTACATATGATTTTATTTTGTGTAGATTTAATTTTAATTTGATGGATTAAATTAATTGTCAAACTAATTTTAATTTAAATGTAAATAATGTATGACTTGGAGTAATATATTAAATACATGGGTATATTAAAATTTGGCTTGAAATTAATTTAAACCAGAATAATTAAAATTAGATTGGGCCTAAATTAAAATATGGAAGCCCGCACAGAATGGAATGGAGCCAGCTTGGGCCTGAAATCCCCTAGGGGAATTCGGCCACCCTGGGTATAAAACCTAGGGTAAAATTTCGGCCAACCTAACCTAAGCACACAAGTGGCTGAAATTCTTCCCCTCCTCTCACTTTATTGTTTTGTTTTTCCAACGCTAGCACGGGTTGCATTCGTTATGCATTCGTGTACGAAATCGAGGAGGAAATCTGCTTTGGTTTCTGCAGTCTTCATCCATCTCTAGAAAGAGATTTTCTGGTAAGAAAATTAATCCCTTTCTATTTAATTTTAAGTTTTTCAATTTCCAACTCAATTGCTCCTGGGACTGGATTTGAGGAAATCACCGCATTCTTCCGCTTTTATCGGGTGATTTTTGGTGAAAAATCCCAACAGCTTGAGCATCCCATGCAGCTCACTAACAGTATAGTTCATCCCTTGCATATTATAGTTTAGGATGAACTGATCATAAGAATCCTGCAAGGAAGCCGGGATTGTGTTAACTGCCAGCTCCTGTGAGATAGGTGATCGGAGATGGGCTAAAGTATCTAGATAGCCCTTCATCTTGACCACATGTGTGCTCACAGATGTTGTAGGCCCCATCTTACAGGAGAGGAATGCCTTGTTGGTCAGGTACCTTTCCTGATGAGCTTACTCCTGAAACATCTCGTTAAGAGTTATTATCATAGCAAAGGCCTGATGGTCCATCAACTGCTTTTGGAGCTTAAGGACCATACATGCCAACATTAAGCATGTCACATCCCGGTTACCCTTTACGTGCACCTCGTATTCCTCCAATTGTGCAGCTAGTGGATTACGCCCTGTTGGTACAGCCAGTACAGGCCTTTCCAACACATACTCTTTGGACTCTTGTCTTAGAACTATCCTTAAGTTCCTAGACCAGTCTAAGAAGTTTGGGCCAGAAAGCCTGTCCCTTTCCAAGATAGATCGTAGTGAAAGTGAGTTATTCGTTGCCATTTGGTTACTACATAGAAAAATTTAGAGAGTGTTATTAAAGTTCTTACTTTGTTTTTCCCATATTTAATTAATAATGAATCATGTTATTCATTAACTCAAGTTGTTGGGCTAATGGGCTGAGATCCATATTTCATTATGGTACAGCAAGACGAGGGCCTGGAAAAACTATAACCTAATTATTTAGGTAGGAGCGCCATCCAATCCCAACCTAGGGACTCTCGGTTTGATGGGCTTGTTGGCACATAACCATCTGTGCTTAGGGCTAGGAGAATCCTACTACCCATGCTAAGTCCAAACCTCCATCCAAGTGTTAAAGTAACCAATTCTCGAACCCAATACAAAATGACGATACTCCAGTGATTGTCCACAACTGGCCTATCCCCACTTCGAGTCGGTTTTGAATAAGGGAAGCACTTTTAAACAACTTAGTAATTTCCTTTTTGTTATTAGATTCATTTTAATAACGGCTTAAATGCATAGGCGGGTGAAAGTGAGATTGGATCATACATTCACACATGTAAATAAATAAAGCATAATTAAGTATAATGGACTGCTATGGGCCTATATTGCAACCTAATATAATTCTAGTAAACCTATACCAGAAAATACACCAAGTGGGCCTCCTCTTCTTCCTTCTGGGCTCGCCTCTCTAATGAGCTACTTCTTTACATTATTTGATAATAAATAAATAAAATATAATTACATAAAAATTAAAAACGGCAAGCAGGCCTTATTTACCTAAAAAGAAAAATACAACCCAACTTGAATAAGGCCTAATAGCATACATACAAACATTTAATCACACAAGCATGTAAACCAATACATCAATTTATAAACATGTTAAATGCATGAAATTAATCCCATTTCAATTATGTCCTCAGCCATTATTTTGAAATTGCCAATTTTGGCCCATCATGGTTCTAACCCTTAATGGGCTTTGAGCCTCCAGCCCAGGCAGAACACTGCTCCCACTGGAATTGGGAAACCATGAATCCAAATCAGCTGTCCAGGTAATTGTGCCAAAAGAACCCGAACCAATTTCAATTATACCATATTAATTTCCAAAATTAATATCTCATGAGTAAATTAAAATTTCATTCAAGAAACCATGCACATTTAAATTACAAAAAATTTAAACACTCAAAATTTTAAAACCCATTAAAATTTTAAAACTTGGCCTCAAACCAAAAACCCATCAAATCCAAAACAGGACCCGACCCACTGCAACTAGGGCAACAGATTTGCCCTAGCAGCAGCTGCCGCTGCTAGGGTCAGCCGCAGCAGGCAGCGGCTGCTACCTGTGCCACCTCCTGTATCTGCGAAAACAGCTCATGATTTTACAGAGCTCATAAAATAAAATTGTAGCAATTCCAAATCACAACCAATCAATAGAAAATTAAACCAAGAACATAACCAATATTCTAAATTAATTTTCAATTGAAAAATCATGAAACCCCAAACCAAGAATTCCAAAATCAAAAACACCAATTTCAAATAAGGGATTCAATGCTGTTAATAATTCCCACGAATCAAAAGCCCGCTCTGATACCACTGTTGGGACTTTTCACTAGAAATCAACCGATAAAGCAGAAGTATGAGTTGATTTCCTCAAATCTGTGCCTAGGAGAAATTGAAGTGGAAATCAAAAACCAAAATAAAATAGAGAAAAATTGGGTTCTCACTAGAAAATCTCTACAAGAGATGGCTGTAGAAATCAATATAGCCTTCTTGCATCTTCCTGTGCACGAACGGCTATCAAACTCAAACCTATCCTAGCGATTCGATCAACCAAAGGAGAGGATTTTTGTGGCTATAATTTTCTGCACTTACACTTGTTGGCCAAAATTTTCATCTAAGTATTTAACCCTAGATGGCCAAATTCCCTTGGGGAATTTTAGGCCTAGTTTCTTTTAATTTTCTGCGGGCTTTTACTCCTCTTTAAGCCTAGGTCTATATTAATTCACTTGGTCCAATTTAATTTCAATTTCAATTTCAATTCAACATGTATGCTAACATATTATACCATATAATATATTAAATACATTTAAATTAAAATTAATTAGACCAATTAATTTAACCAATGAATTAAATTATACTTTCATAAAATTAAACATATGTAAGCCTATACATGTAATATATTTCCAGCTAGGAAATAATGTCATAAATTAATTCATTGAATTAGTTATGAGAAAGCCAATACAAATATTAATTATATTATTTTGATCAATCCAATCGATCTATATAATATAATTAATGAAATCCTCTCTCTCCAGCGTGTATAGTCCAAGTATATAATTGATCCTTTTAGTTCGAGTTCAGACGTTCAATGTGTACGATCCTATGGGCCCGTTTTTATGTTGGCAGTGGGCCTATAGCCCAAAGATTGCAAGCGGGCTCTAGCAAGCCACTACAGCCCCTAAAAAAGATGGAGATAGCAGTCCAACTATAATCGTAACCTTGTAGTTTAAACTTGTATATCCCATGTCATTGATATTGGTGTCAGTCAAAGACGCATCGATTGATCACCTTCTTTTGTGTCCGAATATTACTTGATCCCGAATGAACTGATGCTCACAAACAAGTTCCAACTTGTTTGGGTGTGGCCACAGTTTTATCATTTGCATTCATCAAGAGGCCGGTGATATCTTCTCAGTGGACTACTGAGTGACATTCCTTTTTGCTTATCCATAGCATTGCCATTTTCACTGACATACCCAAACATACCCATACTTGGCACCCTGTTACAGGCCCTTTAGGCGTACACCAAAGTATGCCACTTCATATGTGGCACCATCATATGGCCTTTTAGGGGTATACCATATGGATTTCTTGTTTAGTGGATCTATCCAGTACCATGCTCTTTTTGCATGTACCGGTTCGTGAGCATGGGTTTTTCCCAACCTCTATGATGAGAACCCCATTTTACCTATTGAGCGAACGAACACGAATCGTACTTGAAAATGACTAGAATATTGCCTCGAGTATCTCAAACATCCCGAAAACCAAGCTATCTTCGATCCGAATGTTGGATATGCCCTAGTCCCGAGGTATTGGTCCTTGTGTTTGTATAATACCTTTGTACATTTTGGTGAACTTTATGTATTATACAATTTGTGTAAAGAGATAAAGGCATCAATCTTTTTATTATATGTCTTGTGCTATATTTTAAACAGAGTATCCAATGGACATATCCATATCCATGTTGTCAAGTGTGAGGCACTTGGCAATAAGACTGTGGATAGGGAAAACGATATGACCATAAAGTCATCCGTAGTCTGTTCCAATCATGGGAATGAATGGAACTAAAGACTATCATTAACCTTGGTTGTATGGTGGTGTCTTACCGGTCATAGAACATGGAATGTCAACCAGGTTAATGGGTACATGCAAAAAGGGCATGGTACTGGATCGATCCACTTAACGAGAATCCACATGGTATCACATCACATCGGATTCTTGTGTAGTACTTGTATGGATCCTTTGACCTGACCATATGATGGTACTAGATGTGAAGTGGCATACTTTGGTGTATGCCCAACCTGTAAAAGGCTGCCAAGTATGGGTACGTTCGGGTATGTTAATGAACATTGCAATGCTATGGATATGCAGATGGGAATGTCACTTAGTGTTCCACTGAGAAGATATCACCGGCCTCTTGATGAATGCAGCTGATAAGAGTGTGGCCACACCCAAACAAGTTAAAACTTGTTTATGAATATCAGTGTATTCGGGATCAAGTTAATCTCCAGACACAATACAGGGTGATCAAACCATGCCTCTGTGTTGGACTCCGATATCGATAACATGGGATGTACAAGTTTAAACTACTGGGTTAAAGTTTTAGTTGGACTGCTTACTCCATCTTAATTGGGGGCTACAGTGGCTTGCTAGAGCCCAACTGTAGTCTGTGGGCCTTGGCTCACTGCCAACATAAAGACAGGCCCATCGTATCATACGCATTGAACGTCTTGACTTTAACTAGTCTGCTTAAATTGGCCGTGTATCCAAGTTGCCAATTGTTCCCATTTTTTGACTGCCCTATTGTTTCAAAAAAAGAAGAAATGGTTTTGCCCACTTTGGTGTGGGATTTCTTTTTTTTCTTTTGGTAGGAAATGATGTGCCCAAATTGATAAATTGGTTTATTTTTCTTTTAGAAAGAAATATAGAACAACCATATTATTCTTCTTGGGCTGTTCTCTCTCTCTCTCTTCTTGGAAAATCCCAGGCGCTAGCACGGGTTAGGTCCGAGAGCCGTTCGTGTACGTGACGTTGGTGGGAGTCCGCTTTGATTGCTACAGTCCGCATCCATCTCCTAGTCAGACTTTATGGTAAGTTCTTGAAACTCTCCTCTTACTGCTTTTATTCTTGATTTCCACTTCTTAAGCTCCTAGGACCGGATTCTAGGAAATCGATGCGTATTTCCGCTTTCATCGATTGGTTTTTCATGACGAATCCCAATAGCGAAACCCCGAGAATGGTCCTCCGAATGATTTTAGGGTTTATGGTGAGCGTAGAATTTTTCACGGATTTCAGGCCCAGCTCTATCTAGAGCCGCACGGATGTAGGTCTAGAGCCGCATAGCTCTAGCACAACTAGATTCTTGCGGCTCTAGTGGGGCAACCAAGTTGCTCTGCAAAGCAGAACAACTTGGCTGAATGAAGGGATGTTGGCTGAATTTTGCAGAAAATGTGAACGGCTCATTAATTCGTGAAATCATTACGGATTATGAGATATAAAAATGAAAAATCAAAAGAGAAAGGGGGGATTGAAATCTTAAGAAGAGAACAGAGAAAAAAAGAAAAGAAAGAAAAAAGAGAGAGAGATCGTAAACAAGGAGGAAAGAAATCGTGAACCAAAACCAAGAACTTAAGATAAAAAAACAATTCTGAAACATCAAAGAAAGTGTGCTCGACGTTTGCTTAACTAATCGGAATCGTCTTGGATTTGTTTTTGATTGATTCAAATTAGTTTTCGGAGTTTTAGCTAGTTGAGGATTCGAGGTGAATTTCAAGTTTCTAATCTGATTCTGGACGTCAAACACATCAAAACAACATCAAGGTAAACTCTGAGAGGCCTTAAACCTGTGTGCTTTTTTTTTCATTGCGTTTTTCTCCATTTATCAAATTTCCTAAAAATGAACTTGCCCGAATATAGTCGCATTGCTGTACTTTGAACCAACAGAGACGTGCAGCTTCTGTAGGGGCAGAATCCCGAAACTGCCCCAATCGGCCGAAAATAGTCCATTTTCCATTTTATGCATTATGTTACGATATTTTTTGGATTTCTGTATGTACAAGTGTTAGGTTTTTTTAGTTTTTCCAGGGTTTTATTCTATGAATTTCAGGGTTGTTCGATCTGAACCGGATTCATAGTCCAGCATTAGTGGACCCCCAAACCCTCTAAAATCATCCGGAAACACCAAAAAAGAGCAAAATATCGATTTTCGGTTTGCACTCGGCCATTCCGCTACACCATAACATTGGCCCTAGATCAATTTTCGTGTGGCGAGCCACATGATAAATATTGCATGACATCTCATCCACCCATCATTGGTGTCACGGGGATGCTGAGATATTGCTGGTGTGTCGCGATCCATATTGGGTTGCTCATGACATTATCGAATCATTCGGGGTATTCCATGAGTACCCAGTTACTACACATACAAGGGCATTCCATGACACTACCAAATCATGCAAGGTGTTCCACGAATGCTGAACCTTTGTCCATGTCTTGAGCTACACGTGAGTTACCTATAACATCATTCCATATTGGATGCCTCAAAAGCATCAAAACTCTGTCCGTGGGACGGTCCATATGAGACCATTTCATGTCACCTCATAGACCTACAAAGTGTCTAAACCTTGTCTGTGTGTCGGCACACACAAGGCTATTTCATGGCATCCATTAGGTGCCCCTAAGGCACTGAACCTCTGCCCGCATACTGCATCGCATGCGACCTATTTACATTACCTTTTGCATAGCATTGGGGCATCCGTAGAACATCTAAAATAAATAAAAAGAAATAAAACAAAGTCATTTTCATGCTAGTTTCCATCCATCAGACATCAATCAATCATGACTAAGTCACATCTCATTCATACATCAAGCCATTTAGGTGCTCCCCGAGCGCCAAAACGCTGTTTGCGTCCCAAGCACACCATCTCATCTCATATCATCATGTAAAAACCCAAGGTGCTCCCTGAGCACCGAAAATCTGCTCGTGCTCCAATTGCGAACTCATATCATTTCATCGCATAAAAGGCCAAGGTGCTCCCTGAGTGCTGAAATGTTGTCTGTGTGACAAGCACACCTTTTCATCCTATTCCATCCATGAATACCTAAGGTGCTCCCCGAGTGCCGAAACCTGCCCATGCACCAAGTGTGAGCTTATCTCACTTTGTGTATGAAAATCCAAGGTACCCACCCCAAGCACCGAAGTTATGCCTATACACCACACACATGCATGCATCAATGGCATAAAATTCCCTCATAAGTATCACCTTGCTTCTATCCTTGGACACCTTGTGTGTCACTTTGTTCCTCTGATGCATAGTTATGTGCCCTGTTTCAAATTCCCTTATAAGTATCATCTTGCTTCGATCTGTGGACACCCCACGTGTCATTTTATCCGTGGTGTATATTTATACACCATACTCTATCTTAATCTGTGGCAGTCTCAACAACAATCATTGCATCTGTATGTTTCTATTTTTGACTTTGTATACACTTGGTCAGTTCGGAGTAGTATAGCATGACATGGCATTACATGACATCACATATGTAACTCACCACTCCTACATACGCATATCACATCACACACTCGTGCATACAACATCCCCTATTTGGTATGCTTCACGCATGTGCCTGGCAACACAATCAAGTGTTCTTATCATGGGGAGGGAAAGAATCTCTAGAATGGCCAACCTAATGAACTTTAACACCATAACAGATGTTGTGGAGGATTATGTCGCTTCTTCACGGTTCCAAAAGGCTGTCAGGGATGAAGCGGCAGCAATACTAGCAATACTGAGAAAAATGTTGGGGGGTGACCTTAGCAAAATAGAAAGACTAGTGGCAAGGTGGGCCGAATGAGAAGCACGTGTGGTGGAGCTCGGAGGAAAAATAAGAAACATGGTGCATATAGATTCCAATGCTGGTGTTGACAAGAAACAGAATGCTCAGATTGTTGACACTCACCCTCGACACCTCGGAAGGCTTCCTCATCAGAACTCGGGTCTACCAAGGCTAATTAAGGAAGTAGAACTTAAGGGGCCCCCTAAGACTGATGCCGACACTGACTGCATTCCATGGCATGCCAGAAGCTCACATCCCGACTATAATGGAAAAGTCATATCCCCTAGGCCTTGCTCCTTGAACAAACTATTTGCCCAATTTAGAAAGGAGGGTCTGCTGCAGAATGTCAGTCCAAATGGTGGAATCGACACCAGATCAAAAGGACAATTTCTGCAGCTATCATGTGATGCTGGGCCATCGGACCAAAGACCATTTTGCTTTGCTAGATAAGATCCAGAGGCTAATCGATGAGGGAAAATTGAGAGTCCCACCTATCTCAGATAAGCGACCAGGGGCAACCATAGAAACTGTCGAGGAAATTCCTCAAACTTCTCAAGTAGGGGAATATGTTGAAGAACTACAAAGTCTGATTTGATAAGAGTGGGGCAATGACACTGGAGCCGAGATGGTGACTGATCGGAGGATGATCGGATTCCATGAGATCAATACCCTCAGAGACTTCTTTCTTGTAGGAAACTCATTTTGTTTATAAAGTGTATTTAACTTTTTGAATGCAATGTGGTTCATTATCTTCTTACTTATGTGGTGATTGCATGTAAATGGCATTATTCATGCATTTGTTCATCTGAAATGACATGTCCAATATGCATAATATCAAAATGCATGACATCAATCTGAGTACTATAGGGAACCTAAAAGTGAACCTCATCCTGACCTAACTCTCTCTTGAAAAGTGGGTTTGTAAGATAATAAATGATATGATGGCATCATCTCTATCTAGTTGTTTGTCGATCCAAATCAACAATCCTTACAAATCACAATTCAAGGTGCTACTAGCCCCACTCCAAAGTTTCAATTTGAATGGCATGCATGATACCCAAATTGTCCCAAGCCAAGAGCTATTATTGAACCCCAAAAATCAAATTCCAAAATGAAGCCCCAAGCCTAATTCCCTATCCAAGAAAGTGCCCCATGCCAAAACCCTAAAGTAAAAATTCCTAAACTCGCCAAAATCTCTAACCTATGGGAAATTCAAATGACCTTCTGTTGGAAATGCCCTAGTCCCGAGGCATTGGTCCTTGTGTTTGTATAATACATTATACAATTTGTGTCAAGGAAATAAAGGCATTAATCTATTTATTATATGTCTTGTGCTATATTTTAAATAGAGTATCCAATGGACATATCCATATCCATGTTGTCAAGTGTGAGGCACTTGGCAGTAAGACCGTGGATAGGGAAAACGATATGGCCATAAAGTCATCCGTATTCTGTTCCACTCATGGGAATGAATTCCCATGGAACTAAAGACTATCATTAGCCTGGTTGTATGGCGATGTCTTACCGGTCATAGAACATGGGATGTCAACCAGGTTATAACTTTTTCTTGGCCATATATACATTCTATCTTGGAAAGAATTGATGCCCACCTTGATGCCTTATTTCTTTTGGTAAGAAATTAGAAGCCCAACTTGAGATATATGGTATTTTGCTTTTGGAAAGTAAATAGGTAGCCATATTATTCACCTTGGGGCATCCCTCTCTCCCTCTCTTCTTGGAAAATCCGAGCCGCTAGCACGGGTTGGGTCCGAGAGCTGTTCGTGTACGTGATGTTGGAGGGAGTCGGCTTCGATTCCTGCAGTCCGCATCCGTCTCCAGGAGAGACTTTGAGGTGAGTTTTTCAAACTTCCTTCTTTATGCTTTTAGTTTTTGATTTCCACATCTTAAGCTCCTGGGACCGGATTCGAGGAAATCGATGCGTATTTCCGCTTTCATCAGCCAGTTTCCCGTGACGAATCCCAACAGCTTCATCACCCCTCATGTGGTAAAACTCTGAAGCAGTTCTTCGTTGTAGTGCACATATTATCTTGTTCATATGACATTCATACGCACATGACATCACACATGTATTGTTCATCCAAAGAGACATATTAAACATGCACGACATGCATGAATTTGAATGCAACAAGAAAACCAAAAAGTGGCTATGGCTTGGATTTGGTTCTTTTAAAAAAAAGAGAGATAGAGAGAGAGATCAGTGCAGGCGGAAGAGTCTTTCCTTCTCCTACATAACCGCTATAGCTAACACTGGAGTGCCACCACTTCCCAATTTTCTATCACTATCAGATCTTTGTACCCCTTCTGTGAAAGATTTGGACTTTCCTATGTTCAAACCCAAAGCACTTCCCTTTTCCACCTTCATCTGTACCTTCAACACCCTTGCTCTTCCGTTTACTTACAAGGCACAAACACTTGCTTGATGAATTACCCCTTTCATCTTCTCCCCTGAGCTAATTCTGTGAAACCTTATTCTTTACCATCAATGACTTCTCACAAGAAATTGAACGCCAATGCTATCCCGCATCTCATCACCAAAAGGTAACAGAGCAACTTGTTATTGCACTGCTTGAATTAGTCTTCGTTTATCATCGACCTAGTCCAGATTGGGAGTGCCCCTTTATCCTGTGCCACTTCTTTTTGATCTAAACCCCCAAACTAATAATGTTACACCCTTAGATCATGGGAAGGATCTTGATCTCATGACAAAGAAGGGATCTGAATATAAGTCTGCTTCAAACGACCTGAAGAATGTGAATGTACGAGCACACTACTGATGGGATTCCCAGATGAGCACTGCATGAAAGAGAATGATATTAATATTGAGAAATCAGTGTCAACCTTTGACTTCTTGCACCTTCCTTTTGACTTCAAAAACAAAGTGAACAAAAGGGCAAGCATTTGTAAATTTCACAAACCCAAAAGCCGCATGCAACTTTCAGCGAGCAGTTCATAATAAGAGATGGCTACTTTTCTTATCGAGCAAAGTCCACACTATAGCCTATGCTGGGCTTCAAGAAACGAGGAGCTGGTGAGGCACTCTGAGAGGTCAATATTTGAGTGTAAAAGGGATGATTATTTACCAGCAACATTTAGCCTAGCAAAAGACACTACCAAGGGTTCAGTTTAGCAAAATGTGACAAGGAAAGGACTGACACCTTTCCCTCCAGATGATCAGGAATATGCGGGATCAGTTTCAGGCCAAAGGAAGTTTTGGTTGTGCATCTATGAACTTCACCAATAGTGTTGGAGCAACCAGGTTTTACAAAGCTTTCAACAATCATGGAATTTTCCTATCAATAGGAAGACTTGCAAAGCCTACTGTGCCAATATTCAGGGAAAAGTTATATTTACGAACCATTTCAAGGACTCAGTTTTCAGCTAAAAAAAAATCTCGCCAATATGGAAAACCAAAAGAACATATTGGTAGCTCGAAGGGGCATTAATCAAAACCAGAGCCACCATTTGGATTTTCTTAATGCATTCACGTTCATTATGTCATAGATGTTTCATATTTTGTTTCGATGTTCAATATGCATTTGTCATGTCATTGCATGTTATTGTCCATATAGAAATTACAGCACGCAGCAGACTAGATCTGATGAAATTTTCTACACACAAATGCAAATCCTTAACACTAGGGGCAGGTAAAAGCTATGCCACTGGACATCATCGAGAACAATGCTCTCACGACCTTCGGTGGACATGTGAGGCGCACACTAGAGGCAGGTAAAAGCTAAGCCACTGGGCATCATCGAGAACAATGCTCTCACGACTTTCAGTGGACATGTGAGGTGCACTTTCCAATCCTAAGACAAACAATGCGAAGAGATCTACTCGGCTAGAGTGCTTGTGCAGAATATTCAGTTAAAAAAAAAAAAACAAACAACAACAAGCTTTCACCACGAAGAGGAAATTTCTGACGCGGAAAACTTCAAGGATGTGTTGATAACAAGAGGAGAGTGATGTTCAGAGTCAGAGTCACTTCTAACTTCCCTACTGCACTTATTCTGATGTCATCATAATGATATTTGGCATGTTTGATTTTCCACTTAGATGATCATATTGCACATCGTGCCGTTACATATAAACATCCATCAGTAGGTCATTGCATTCAAGACCATGACAAAGAAAATGGAATTCATGCCACAAACAACAATATATGACCAAGGTATCATGTACAGAAATCCAATACAAAATATAAGATTTAATTCTCATTCTTTCACTCAGACTGTTGGGATTTTTCACCATAAATCATCCGATAAAAGCGGAAGAACGCGATGATTTCCTCAAATCTGTGCCCAGGAGCAATTAAAATGGAAATTGCAAAAATAAAAATTTAATAGAAAGTGATGATTTTCTTACCCGAAATATCTATTTCAGAGATGGATGCAGACTGTAGGAATCAATGTAGAATCACTCCTTATTCATGTACACGAACGCCTAAGGAACACCACCCCTGCTAGCGTTAGAAAACACAAACTATGGAGAGAGAATCCTTGTGAATTTCGGCTATAGTGTGTTGCATTAGTGTTGGCCAAAATTCTTAGGGTTAAAAACCCTATGTTGGCAGAATTCCCTAAGGGAATTAAGGCCTAGCTTGGCTCATTCATTTTCTATGGGCTTCCTCCTTTTAATTTGGGCCCAATCCTATTTTAATTAATCTGGTTTAAATTAATTTCAAGCCCAACTTCAATATACCCATGTATTTAATATATTACACCAAGTAATATATTATTTACATTTAAATTAAAATTAGTTTGACCAATTAATCTAATCCATCAAATTAAAATTAGATCTTCACAAAATAAAATCATATGTAAACCTATATATATGAATATTTCCACCCAGGAAATAATCTCATAATTAATCCAATTAATTATGAAAAGCCAATTAAATAAATTAATTTTATCATTAGGACCAATCCAATTGATCTTTATAATATAATTAATATATATATACCTCTCTCTCCAGAGTGTATACTCCAAGCATACATGTGATTGCTTAAGTCGGTGCTCAGTCGCTCAATGTGTACGATCCCGTGGGCCCATCTTTATGTTGGTAGTGGGCCTTTGGCCCACAGACTGCAGTTGGGCTCTAGCAAGCCACTGCAGCTCCCAATTAAGATGGAGATGGCAGTCTAACATTTATCATAACCCTGTAGTTTAAACTTGTACATCCCATGTCATTGATATCGGTGTCCAACACGAAGGCATGGATTGATCACCCTCTTTTGTGTCCAGACATTAACTTGATCCCGAATGCACTGAAGCTCACAAACAAGTTCCCACTTGTTTGGGTGTGGCCATACTCTTATCAGTCGCATTCATCAAGAGGCTGGTGATATCTTCCCAGTGGACTACTGAGTGACAAATCCCTTCTGCATATCCATAGCATTACTATGCTACGTGACATATCCGAAAGTACCCATACTTGGCACCCTATTACAGGCCCTTTAGGCATACCCTTAAGTATGTGACCTCACATGTAACACCATCATAAGGTAAGGTCAAAGGATCCATACAAGTACTACACAAGAATCACTTGTGATACTATACCATGTGGATTTCTCATTAAGTGGATCTATCCAGTACCATGCCCCTTATGCTTGTACCCATTAACTTGGTTGACATTCCATGTCCAACGACCGGTAAGACACCGCCATACAACCAGGCTAATGATAGTCTCTTGTTCCATTCATTCCCATGACTGGAACAGACTACGGTCTATTTATGGTAATATCGTTTACCCTATCCATGGTCTTCTTGCCAAGTGCATGACACTGGTCATCATGGATATGGATATGTCTATTGGGTACTTCATTTAATATATTGCATAAGATAAATATAATAAATGAATTAATGCCTTTATTAATAACACAAATAAGTATAATACATGAATCCAATTAATCTATGATACAAATACAAGGACCAATGCCTCGGGACTAGGGCATATCCAACACAGACAAATAGTCCATCCCCTAGTGAACGGGTAGAAAAGTCTATGGTACCGATATGCCAAGCCTGCTAGTACCTTAGGGCTTACCACGTATAAAATAGAAGGATATCCATGATGCTCAACTTCTCTAGCAATCAACTCTGTGTAAGAGCCCGTTGACCAGATTAAGCAAAGCATGACATGGAAACATGGCCCAAGCTGGGAATAAGCATCTTTCGGTCTCAATGGTGCAAATAGAGCAAACATAAATCAGGGAAATCAGGGTCTCATTCGAGGTAAACCCCCCCATAAGTGAAACATTGTAAGTCATCTGGACCACCACAGAGGTGTTGGATATGCCCTAGTCCGGAGGCATTGGTCCTTGTGTTTGTATTATACATTTGTACATTTTATGTAAGATATGTATTATACAATTTGTGTTCATAAATAAAGGCATCAATCTATTTACTATATGTCTTGGAAATGCTCTATTAAATAATGGCCTTTATATCCTGAATTTAAATGAAACTAATCAAGTCTATAACATAAATACTAAAAGGATTAAACAAAATGAACTTAATCTTGTGTACCTTTGGCATTGTCGTTTAGGCCACATAATTGAGAGATGCATAGCTAGACTCCACAAAGCTGGAATTCTAGGATTTTTTTACTTGGAGTCACTTGATATTTGTGAGTCTTGTTTACGGGGTAAAAAACGGAAGGGGGTCTTTCTTGAAAATGAGTTCATTTCTAAGAAAGATAGTGGGAGCAATATTGAACTCAGGGAAGTTCTGTGAGCGGACGACGCATTTTCGATGGGACGCGGGACTCCCTTTCGGAACGGGGCACCACGATCTCGGGCGAGCCCCTCCCTCGCGTGGGGTTTTTGTGAATAGAAAACGGGTTTTGGAAAATAAATGGAATTAATAAGTAAAAGAACCGAGACCTAAGTCTCGATGGATATTGTAGAGTCGCCACCCGACTCAGCTCAACCGGGAAATTCTTATGCAGCTGAACTGGATGAACGGTCGCTACACTATCCAGAGATTCGGGTCCGGACAAGTCCCTTATTTCGTGTCTAATTTAAAATAAATATTGCCAATGTTCTCAAATGGTATTTCAAAATCTAAAGTCAATTTTATTGAATGTAAAAGGCATACAGCGCGCATACAAGTATTTAATACAAAAGTAAAGAAAAATAAATATTAACTGGCTTACAACCAAATCGAATAGAAAAATAAAAACACTCGCTTCACTGATACAATCGCCTAGAGTACACATGAATCTAAAAATAATTACAACCGCCTAAATACACGATTAAATCTATTAAATTACATCCAAAAATAAAAATAAAAGAAATTAAAACCTGTAAAACAGAAGGTTAGCATAATTTATACGGCACGCCACAAGCTGGACTCAAATGGACAGAATTGGGAAATCAAGTATTGGGGGGCATGCATAGAGGGGATAACCGGGTTGGCTCGGCTAGCCGGCCTGGTTAGACCTGGAAAACATTTTGAAACGTCCTTGTATTTTTGGTTTTGTGGGAAAATCATTTGAAGACAATTTTATCGGTTTACATGCATTTTCCATATGTTAAATGGGTCGGTTTTCAGGAGAACTGGGTCTCCGTCGTTGAATTGATCTGAATGCAAATTTACTAAAAATTGAATCTATGGTTGTGATGCACACAACAAAATTCTTTTTGATGATTTTTGGGGTTTTCTAATTTTTTGGGATTTTTTGGGAATTTTCAGTGATAAAAGCTGAAATTCTAATTCTGGAACAAGAGTTACAGTCGTATGACTGTAGTTTACAGTCGTGCGACTGTAAAAAGTTCTGGATCAGAATTGCGCCGAAAATTCATTTTGAATCAAAAACTTGAAGAAAATCAACTGGAAATTAAGAAGAGTCGTACGACTGTATATACAGTCGTACGACTGTTCATGAAAACCAAGAACAATCATGCGACTGTTCTTAATTTCCAGAAGCAGAAACAAAAAAATGCAGCAGAAAACGCATAAAACTCACTTCAAACACCCAGAAAGCGAGAAAAAGTATAAGGAAAGGAAGTGTCTACCTTTTTAGAAGCCAATCCAAGTTGTTTTGACCCCTGGCGTCGCTCCAATCCTAACAAATTCGCACTTTTTCCTTTGAAATTGAAGTTGAGAGCTTTATGTCCAAAAATCCAAATTGCAAGGGATTCCAATTGTTTTAGTCCGAAATTTCAATTTGTTTGTGAACTTAAATCATTAACCTAGGGATTTCTAGCAAGTTTTTAATCCTGATTATGAGAATTGAAAGAAAATAGAAGAGAAAAAGATAAGTTTTTCACTTCTTTTTTTTTTCTTCTCTCTTTTCTCCTTCTCTCTCTAAATTTTTCACCAGAAAATCCCCTCTCCTTTCTTTCTCCCCTCCTTCTCTTTTTCTACTCTTTTTTTTTTCTGCTTACTTGCTGCAAAACCAGAGCAATTAATGCTCATCCTCTCTCTCCTCCATTTTCTGCTGCAGAGGTATGGGCTTCTGTAAATTTCCCGATATTACAGTCGTACGACTGTAATTTATAAATTACAGTCCTACGACTGTAAGAATAGTCGTACGTGTTGGGAATTAATCGCACAAAACAATCATAAAACATAGCGGAAAAAAGATTAATCCCCACCAAGGACCCATGTACATTACATTGAATCGGAAGGAGGGTTAAAGAATTACCTTAATTCTTTGAAGTTTGAATCACTTAGGAACCAAAATAGCTTCCCTCTATGGTTGATCCACACGGAGCAATACGTTCACCGCGTGCTAGCGCCGGGATAGAAGAAACGGTTTCCTCGAATTGAGAGAGAGGCAGAAAATCAAATTTTCTCTTGGCTTGGAGAGGAGAATTTCGGCTGGCTGCTTGGTCTAGTGTGGCTGCCGAATTCTCTTCTATATCATTATAGGATTGATTAGGTTTTAGGTTTTTATTTCCTTAAATATAAAACCTAATTAGTTAATTATAATTATAACCTAATACACCTATTAGTTATAATTATATATTAACCCACACAATTTAATATTAATTCTCAATTAACATTAAATCAAATCAATTCTCCATAATACACATATGTATATATAATATTATAATTAATTATATCTCTATATAATTAAATTATAATATGTAGCATACTTTATGCAATATTAATCACATTAATATTTATATATACATAAATATATATCACTATATATATTTATACTCTTTCTCATTCATAAATTATTATCCAATAATAATTTATACCCGATAAGATGAACTTCATTTTGCTCTTGTGTGTGACCCCATAGGTTCATATTAATTGGCAATAAGGAAATTACCATAATGTCCTTATAGGTCACAAGCGGACTCTAGCAAGCCATTACGACTACCCAATTAATATGATTGGAATGATCCAATACCTATTTATAGAATGTCATATTCCCTTTTGTCTCTTTGATATCAAGATTAATTATAAGACATGGTACACTTGTCAATCTTACATAATTAATCATATGCTTTCTCGATCTCAAAGTAAACTGTTCAGACAAATCAATTGATACTCTTATCAATTATTTGAGCACGGCCATGCATTTAACAGTCTTACTTATCGAGGGGCCCAGTGATATCGCTCTCTTGTTAGAGAGGGACAAAATCCCATATCTGTCACTCACATCCCAAAACATGAGTCATATCGTACCCAACCACAGCCTTTATAACTACTCTGTTACAAGCAGCGTTTGACTGCGTCAAAGCACAACATAAATTCATCCCGGAATCCATGGTGACCTCAGGTCAAAGGAATCAGCTGATGACACTACTATAATCAAGATCAGTTGTGACACGTGACCATGAACTTGATCTTATAGTGGGTCTCCAGCAACATGTTCTCTAACACATTGCCCATGAGTATAATCTGTATCTGTATACACTATATTCATCTTATGAATATCCATTATCACTCACACTAGTCTTAGTTTGTTATTATTCCCATAATAACAATCGACTAGGGAAATTTAGAATTACACAATTAATTCATGGATACATTATCATAAATACTAACATACAAATATATATGATAAAATAAGTCTTTATTAATGACTTAAGAAGATTGTTTACATAATCCAACATTGGCTTAGGGCACAATCTCTAACAATCTCCCACTTGCCCTAAGTCCAATCTTCAAATGTATCTAATACCCATGGACCTAGCATGACCATCATGTACAGCTTGTGAAAGAGCTTTTGTTAGTGGATCGGCAACATTGTCTTCAGACGCAACTTTGCATATCTTCACATCTCCTCTTGAGATGACTTCTCTTATGTAGTGAAAACGCCGAAGTATATGTTTGGATTTCTGTGACACACTAGGTTCCTTAGCAAGTGATATTGCCCCATTGTTGTCACACAAGAGGCTCACAGGATTCACTATGCTAGGAACGACACCAAGTTCTTCAATGAACTTCTTGATCCAAACAGCCTCTTGGGCTGCATCTGATGCAGCAATATACTCGGCTTCTGTTGTAGATGCAGCTATCGTGCTTTGCTTAGAACTCTTCCAACTTATCGCACCTCCATTCAGAATGAACACATACCCAGACTGTGACTGCATCTGATCTTGATCAGTTTGGAAACTTGCATCCGTGTAACCATTTACAACAAGATCTTCGTCCGAGCCTCCATATATCAAGAATGTATCTTTAGTTCTTCTCAAGTACTTAAGAATACTCTTGACAGCAGTCCAGTGACTATCACCTGGATCAGACTGATATCTACTTGTCATGCTCAAAGCAAAAGAGACATCTGGCCGAGTACATACCATGGCATACATGATAGATCCTATAGCTGACGCATAAGGAATCTTATCCATGCGTTGACGTTCTTCAACTGTCACAGGACATTGCTTACGACTAAGCTTTATCCCTTGCCCAATAGGAACATTTCCTTTCTTTGATTGATCCATACTGAACCTTTTCAGTATTTTGTCAATGTATGTACTCTGGCTCAAACCTATCAATCTCTTAGATCTATCTCTATAGATCTTTATTCCAAGAATGTAGGCTGCCTCACCCAAGTCTTTCATAGAAAAACACTTTCTTAGCCAAGATTTTACTTCTTGCAAGGTAGGAATGTGATTTCCTATTAACAATATGTCATCGACATATAGAACTAGGAAAACTATATTACTCCCACTGAACTTCTTGTACACACAAGGCTCATCTTCGTTTTTGATGAAGCCAAACTTTTTGACTGATTCATCAAAACAATGATTCCAACTTCTTGATGCTTGCTTCAAACCATAAATGGCCTTTTGAAGCTTGCATACTTTATCAGGATTCTTTGGATCGACAAAACCTTCAGGCTGTGTCATGTACACATCCTCAACAAGGTTTCCATTTAGGAAAGCTGTTTTGACATCCATTTGCCATATTTCATAGTCATAATATGCTGCTATGGCAACAAGAATTCTGATGGACTTGATCATAGCTACTGGCAAAAAGGTTTCATCATAGTCTATACCATGAACTTGTCGGTAACCCTTTGCCACTAACCTTGCTTTATAAGTCTGAATATTCCCATCCATGTCCGTTTTCAACTTGAAAACCCATTTGTGCCCTATTGCTTTAGCACCCTTTGGGAGATCAACCAAAGTCCATACTTTGTTGTCGTCCATGGATTGAATTTCTGACTTCATAGCATCAAGCCATTTTTCAGATTCTGAATTAGAGACAGCTTCCATGTACGTGGAAGGTTCATTCTCTTTTAACAGAATCAGATCATTTTCATTCGTGACGAGAAATCCATATCTCTCGGGCTCATGACGAACTCTACTTGATCTACGTTGGACTTGTGTTGCTGGTTCTGACTCAACAACTTCTTGTGAATCAGGTTGTTGTTCCATTTGAAAACCATTTTCATTTTGGTTATCCAGATTTTCTTGCAGGTGTACTTTACTCCCACTGATTCCTTTGGAAATAAACTCTTTTTCCAGGAATATACCATTCCTAGCAACAAACACTTTGTTTTCACTAGGACTGTAAAAGAAATAACCTTTAGTTTCTTTTGGATAACCTACAAAGTTGCACTTCACAGATTTTGGTGCTAACTTATCTGAAATCAAGTATTTCACATAAGCTTCGCATCCCCAAATCTTGAGAAAAGACAAATTTGGTCTCTTACCAACCCATATCTCATATGGTGTCTTTTCAACTGCCTTTGATGGAACTCGGTTCAGTGTGAATGCCGCTGTTTCAAGTGCATATCCCCAAAAGGATAGGGGAAGACTTGTTTGACTCATCATCGACCGAACCATATCCAATAAAGTACGGTTCCTCCTCTCAGACACACCATTCCACTGTGGTGTACCAGGAGGAGTTAGTTGTGAGACAATCCCACAATTTCTAAGATGATCGTCAAAGTCTTGGCTCAAATATTCACCACCTCGATCAGATCTAAGTGCTTTAATTGTCTTGCCAAGTTGGTTTTGTACTTCATTTTGGAAGGCTTTGAACATTTCAAAGGATTCCGACTTATGCTTCATTAGATATAGATAACCATATCTACTGAAATCATCAGTGAACGTAATGAAGTATTGAAAACCACCTCTAGCAGTTGTGCTCATAGGCCCACATACATCTGTATGTATGAGTTCTAATAAGTCACTAGCCCTTTCACTGTGACCAGTAAAGGGACTCTTGGTCATCTTACCCATTAAACAAGACTCGCAAGTGTCATATGTTTCAAAAACATCTAGACCCAAAATTCCATCTTTATGGAGTTTTGAAATGCGTTTCTCATTAATGTGTCCTAGACGACAGTGCCAGAGATAAGTAGGATTCACAACATTTGTTCTTATCCTTTTGGTATTTATGTTATATACATGCTCATTATAACCTTCACTAAGGTTCAACAAATAAAGACCATCATGTAAATCCGCATTTGCATAAAACAAGTCTTTATTGAAAAGCAATAAGTGATTATTCTCAATAACACATTTAAATCCTTCCTTGTCCAAACATGAAATAGAAATGATGTTCCTAGACAAATTAGGAACAAAATAACAATTATTCAAAGAAAGAACAAGTCCACTTGGCAACTTGAGCTCGTAGCGACCGACTTCATAAGCAGCAACTCTAGCTCCATTCGCCACATGGAATTCTACCTCGCCCTTCTTGAGCTTTCTACTTCCTTTAAGCCCCTGCACATTCATACAAATGTGAGAACCACAACCGGTATCTAATACCCACGAAGTAGAAACAGAAGTAGAATGAAATATTTCAATAACATAAATACCTTGATTAGCGGTCTCACCGCCTCTCTTCTTCCTCAAGTCCTCCAAATAAAGCTTGCAATTTCTGCGCCAATGACCAGGCTGATTGCAGAAATGGCATGTGCCTTCCTTTGGAGGCTTTGCCTTGGTAACAGCTTTGGGCTTCTTTGCATCCTTCCCAAACTCTTTGGGTTTGTTTGCTTTACCCTTCTTCTTCTGGATCCTACCCTTTTGCACCATATGGATCCCTTTGGAGCTTGGCTTCTCTTTTATCGTTACTTCAGCGTTTTTCAGCATCCCATGCAGTTCACTGACCGTTTTGTCCATATCATTCATGTGATAATTCATGACAAAATGGGAGTAACTCTCGGGAAGAGAATTAAGGATCAAATCCGTTGCCAACTCAGGTCTGAGTGGCGAACCAAGCCTCTCCAACTGATCAATGTACCCTTTCATCTTCAGAACATGGGCACTAACCGAACTCCCTTCGGTCATCTTGCACCCAACCAAAGATCTCAAGGTCTCATACCTTTCCCTTCTCGCTTGCTTTTGGAACATTTCCTTAAGCTCTTGAGACATCTCATATGCCTCAAATGTTTCCAGATCCTTCTGAAGTTCCGGAATCATTGATGCGAGCATCAGGCATTGTACATCAATCTGATCATTTTGATGCTTGTGAAAAGCATCCCTTTCAGCTCTTGAAGCTGTGGTGGGTGGAGGGTTAGCGGGCAAAGGCCCATCCAGAACATACAGCTTTCGCTCTTGCTTGAGAACAATTCTCAAGTTGCGATACCAATCTAGGTAATTGGTTCCGTTCAGTTTATCCTTCTCAAGGATAGATCGAATAGAACCGGGATTGCTTGTGTTGGCCATTTATCTACAACAGAAAATATATGCAAAGTTAATTACATAAGAGAATTAAACTCCCACTAAAATTATAAAACCCTTTAAAATATTTAAGTGGGTAAAAGACCCAAAATCCATACTTAACCATAGCACTGCTTTGGCATGTCCCTATGATTAAATATAATTTCGGTAGACATCACCATGTCAATTATATCATTATGTAACTCTTTTAATTTACGAGATGCATGATATCATATATCATATTTAATTTGCATGTTACTCATCTCATCTTTGCCTCGGGTTCAAAACACCATTTTGATTAACCCTTTGTTAAACCAATTACAACACAATGAGAATCACCATTTCTCATATTATCGCTTCGCTAAGGTCACAACATGCGTACCCGCTTTGGCGTGGCTACCATGATGCGAACATAGTACTTGACTAGTGTTATACGTAATTGGGTGGCAAAAATATAAACTTCATAAGTTTATTTAGGGTTTATTAATTCCTGTGATTAAAATGTATCTCATACAATACATGGCATTAACATTAATCTTTCTAAGTTAATATTAATTCTAGCATGGCATCCAATGTCATACATTCATCTAGCATGCATATTTCATACTTAGCATGGCATCACATGGCATCAAAATATAAAACATGCAATAGACTCGAAAGACCGTGTTATGGTATGGTTTTATCTACATTGATTTTCACAGGCCAATATGAAAATCAACAGGTCATTTCCTAGGTGGTTGTAACCATCGCATGGTCGCAGCACAGCCGCATCCCTTGGATCCGTCTTCACGTCTTTGTTCCTTGGCACCATCTCATGGATTTACATACTTTACAAAATTGTATCCTATACAATTTTCTAGTAAATAAAATTTACAAACAATAAATTGCATCCTATACAATTTATCTAGAAAAATAAGATTACATAAATACAAACGACTCGCAGGCCGTATTTATAAAACCTTACATTCACCAAAACCAAAAGAAAAACAAAAAACATCCAAGGGTCCAAAACCATACCACAACACCATGCATAAAATTATCACAATAATTTTATATCTACAAGATTTAGGGTTCATAAAGGGTAAAATACAATCCTATTGTATTTAGAATTAATTAATTTGGAAAAAATTCACAAATTTGCAGAAACAATTTTCCACACTAAAACGAAAAAAGGTTAAACTGTCGGACAGCATGCTCGTCGTACCCAATCACTGCAGTATCCAATACTGCGTGCAGCCCGACGGGCTGCGCAGCCCATGCTGCTTACGCAGCATGTGCAATTGCAATTGCAATTGCAATTGCAGTTGGGCGCAATTGCAATTGCAATTGCATTGCACCCAAAAGTATTCTGGGCATTATGCCCAGAATAACGAAAACAACAATTGTTTTTTTTTTTTTTTTAATTTCATTTAATTAATTGAAACAATTTCAATTAAAATCCCATGAATCAAATTCATGATACCAACCCCTTAAACATTTCAAATTATTAAAACAAATCATTCACAATGATTCACATTAAAATCAAATTTTAAACATGTTATTCACAATAACATTGAACCCTAAATCAAGAACATACAACCCTAACATGCAATTTTGATCTAATCAAAATAACAAATCCAATTCAACCAATGCACAAGTGGCTCTGATACCACTGTTGGGAATTAATCGCACAAAACAATCATAAAACGCAGCGGAAAAAAGATTAATCCCCACCAAGGACCCATGTACATTACATTGAATCGGAAGGAGGATTAAAGAATTACCTTAATTCTTTGAAGTTTGAATCACTTAGGAACCAAAATAGCTTCCCTCTATGGTTGATCCATACGGAGCAATACGTTCACCGCGTGCTAGCGCCGGGATAGAAGAAACGGTTTCCTCGAATTGAGAGAGAGGCAGAAAATCAAATTTTCTCTTGGCTTGGAGAGGAGAATTTCGGCTGGCTGCTTGGTCTAGTGTGGCTGCCGAATTCTCTTCTATATCATTATAGGATTGATTAGGTTTTAGGTTTTTATTTCCTTAAATATAAAACATAATTAGTTAATTATAATTATAACCTAATACACCTATTAGTTATAATTATATATTAACCCACACAATTTAATATTAATTCTCAATTAACATTAAATCAAATCAATTCTCCATAATACACATATGTATATATAATATTATAATTAATTATATCTCTATATAATTAAATTATAATATGTAGCATACTTTATGCAATATTAATCACATTAATATTTATATATACATAAATATATATCACTATATATATTTATACTCTTTCTCATTCATAAATTATTATCCAATAATAATTTATACCCGATAAGATGAACTTCATTTTGCTCTTGTGTGTGACCCCATAGGTTCATATTAATTGGCAATAAGGAAATTACCATAATGTCCTTATAGGTCACAAGCGGACTCTAGCAAGCCATTACGACTACCCAATTAATATGATTGGAATGATCCAATACCTATTTATGGAATGTCATATTCCCTTTTGTCTCTTTGATATCAAGATTAATTATAAGAAATGGTACACTTGTCAATCTTACATAATTAATCATATGCTTTCTCGATCTCAAAGTAAACTGTTCAGACAAATCAATTGATACTCTTATCAATTATTTGAGCACGGCCATGCATTTAACAGTCTTACTTATCGAGGGGCCCAGTGATATCGCTCTCTTGTTAGAGAGGGACAAAATCCCATATCTGTCACTCACATCCCAAAACATGAGTCATATCGTACCCAACCACAGCCTTTATAACTACTCTGTTACAAGCAGCGTTTGACTGCGTCAAAGCACAACATAAATTCATCCCGGAATCCATGGTGACCTCAGGTCAAAGGAATCAGCTGATGACACTACTATAATCAAGATCAGTTGTGACACGTGACCATGAACTTGATCTTATAGTGGGTCTCCAGCAACATGTTCTCTAACACATTGCCCATGAGTATAATCTGTATCTGTATACACTATATTCATCTTATGAATATCCATTATCACTCACACTAGTCTTAGTTTGTTATTATTCCCATAATAACAATCGACTAGGGAAATTTAGAATTACACAATTAATTCATGGATACATTATCATAAATACTAACATACAAATATATATGATAAAATAAGTCTTTATTAATGACTTAAGAAGATTGTTTACATAATCCAACATTGGCTTAGGGCACAATCTCTAACAGTACGACCATAAATACTTTTTTTAAAGAAAATCTCGGCGCTTACATCTGCCCCTCACGTGATCAAATTCGACACTTAGATTCAGGTTTATAACATCTGAGATGATGAATTTGAGAGCGCGAATGAAAGCACCACGAACACTGGAATGAACTCTCTGATGAGATAAGCCGATACCAGGTCTACGTTACCCGAGGCTAGACTGGGGAAAGAAATAAGCCGATACTGGGTCTAGGTTACCCGAGGCAAAATTGATGCTGATAGGCCGATACCGGGTCTAGGTTACCCGAGGCAAATGATGGGTGAAATTAGCCGATACTGGGTCTATGTTACCCGAGGCGATGCTGGAGATGAGATTAGCCGATACCAGGTACAGGTTACCCGAGGCGATGCTGGAGATGAGATTAGCCGATACCGGGTCCAGGTTACCCGAGGCGATGCTGGAGATGAGATTAGCCGATACCGGGTCTAGGTTACCCGAGGCAATGCTGGAGATGAGATTAGCCGATACCGTGTCTAGGTTACCCGAGGCAAACTTTGCTGGGGAAATAAATGAAGCTGATCTGGGCTGATACTGAGTTTAAATTACTCAAGACGGATCCGCTGGGGAACTTAGATGATGGAGCGGATCCGGGCCGATACCGAGTTTACATTACTCGAGGCAGACTCGCTGGGGAACTTAGATGATGGAGCGAGTCTGGGCCAATACCGAGTTTACATTACTCGAGGCGGACTCGCTGGGGAACTTAGATGATGGAGCGGATCTGGGCCGATACCGAGTTTACATTACTCGAGGCAGACTCGCTGGGGAACTTAGATGATAGAGCGGGTCTAGGTCGATACCTAGTTTACATTACTCGAGGCAGACTCGCTAGGGAACTTAGATGATGGAGCAGGTCTGGGCCGATACCGAGTTTACATTACTCGAGGCAGACTCGCTAGGGAACTTAGATGATGGAGCGGGTCTGGGCTGATACCGAGTTTACATTACTCGAGGTGGACTCACTAGGGAACTTAGATGATGGAGAGGATCTGGGCCGATACCGAGTTTACATTACTCGAGGCGGACTCGTTGGGGAACTTAGATGATGGAGCGGATCTGGGCCGATACCTAGTTTGCGTTACTTGAGGCAGACTCGCTGGGGAACTTAGATGATGGAGCGGATCTGGGCCGATACCGAGTTTACATTACTCGAGGCGGACTCGCTGACTTGCTGAGCATATTAAGCTGGGGATCAATTCCTGCACTTAAAATGGTAAGTCTTCATTCCTTGATCGAGAGATTTTTATACAAAAATTTTTGCCCCTTCTATTAAGAATGAAGACTAGCTGGGGTTAAGTAATTGATATATGCAATGTATGAATGCATGATGATGTATATGTACATGTATGTATTTTTCTGTTATTGGACATTTCTGTCTTCCGCTGGGGAAATATGTTGTGCCCCTGGTTGATTTTGCTTTTCTTAGGACATTGTTTGGTGATTATCGAAGGAGTGAGGTGACTGCTGGGGAAATGATCATAGTATTCCTTGTAGAGATTCCGCTGGGGAAGAGTGTGACAGCTCGACTGGGTAAACAATTGTGGGGTTCTTTGTGTTGACTACACTGGGGAGTAACATGGCGACTTTGCGGGGAAATAATTGATGGTGTTCTTTATGTGGATTCCGCTGGGGAATAGTAAGGGAAACTCTGCTAGGGAGTGATGTGACGAATTCTGTGGGGAATACTGAGGACATTCTGCTTTTCCTGCTCGTAGGGAAGTTATGAGTTTTTTAAGTGCTCTATATTTTGCCTGAATTGCCCAAATTAGGTTTTCGCCTTAGCGAGTTTTTCATATGTCCTAACTTTTGCCTAAACTGCCTGATATGGGATTTCAGCTTAGCGGGCCGCTCTAATTTTTACCTGAGGTGCCTTTTCGGTTTTCACCTCAGCGAGCTTTCTCCTTTTTTTTATGATTTGATTAAAATGGTGTCATGACCCTTTATTGCTCGTTTGGGAAGATGAACTAGACTTTAGAGTACGATAAGAGATTTTAAATTACATGTATTTAATACATTTTCATTCGCCAAATAATGTGATGATATTGATCAGTTGAATGCAAAGTGCTTTCTTTGAATGCGTGTTTATGCAAGACAACTTTGTTCGTGCATTTGTCATAACCATGCAAATATATTTAAACAAACAATTCACTTTATTGATGAAGTCAAAATGAGTACATTTGAAACAAGTTGGTTCCTAAATGATACACATTTCACATTGTGCCAGAATCCATCACCAATCATCCTTTTCAGGTTTACTGATTATTTTCTCTCGTGTCTTAACTTTTGCCTAGACCGCTCTTTTCGAATTTTCAGCCTACCAGACCTCTCCCCTTTCTCTCTTTTTTTTTCTTTTCTTTTTTTACACATGATAAAGCTTTAGCCTGTCTTGGTTGATAGGATTAGTGAACTCATTTCCATCCATGTCCATAATGCTGACAGCTCCTTTTGATAGCACCTTTTTCACCACATATGGTCCTTCCCAATTGGGTCCGAACTTGCCTCTAACATCAACATTTGAAGGCCTTAGTTGCTTTAGAACCAAGTCTCCTGCTTTCAACTGCTGCTTGGAGTACTTCACATTTCGATTATAGGCTCTAGCCATTCTGCGCTAATACATCTGTAGGTGATCTAGTGCCTTTAGTCGCTTTTCATCTAGTGCCGCTAACTGCTTATACCTGGCTTGAACCCATTGAGTCTCTGGTAATTGAGCTTCCAGGGCGACTCTGAGTGACTTGAGTTCTATTTCCACCGGCAACACCGCTTCCATTCCATACACCAAGGCATAAGGAGTTTCTCCTGTCGGCGTTCTGACACTGGTTCTGTAACCCCAGAGAGCATAAGGTAGTTTATCAGCCCAATCCCTATAAGTGGTTACCATCTTTCATAAGATCTTCTTTATTACCTTGTTAGCTGCTTCCATTTCACCATTAGCCTGAGGTCTGTATGGAGAGGACTTATGATGTTCAATACCATGTTCTACAAGTAGCTCAACCGGTTCCCCTTGAAATTGTACTCCATTGTCAGTCACTATGTGATGAGGAATCTGTTGTGATTCGTCACCGGAAATCGACCGAAAAAGTGCAAATATGCATCGATTTCCTCGAATCCGGTCCCAGGAGCTTAAGTAGTGGAAATAAAAAACACAAAGCACAAGGAAGAAGGTTTTAAAATTCACCTTAAAGTCTCTCCAAGAGACAGATGATGACTGCAGAAACCAAATTAGATTTCCTCCTTCGTCCCGTACACGAACGGCTCTCGGACTGAAACTCGTGCTAGCGGTTCGGAAAATCAATAAGAGAGAGTGAGGGGAGATGTAATTTCGGCCAAGAAGTGAAGAAATATGGCTGCCATATTTTCTTTTATATCACCAAAAGACAAATGCAAAAATATCTCAAGTAGAAAAGTTCAACTTTTCCACCCTAAGTCAAACCATGACTCATCACATATGATCATCACATTTTGTCCTTAACATGAGTCATCCTTCTTATCACATATGACTAATCAAAACTTGGCCCAAATATCTCCGACAAATTCAGCCACCATGTCACCAATGAAGGGCATCCCTTTTTCATGCCCAATACCATATCTACATCTTTGATTTTATGTGATGTCAAATTAAATTTTACTCCCATATGTATGTAAAACTCTTATACCATATAATATGTTACTTACACTAAAATAAAATTCATTTGACATATCAAATAAACCAAGAGATTAAATATGACATCCATAAGATGACAAACGTGTAAAACTATACATGTAGAACTAATTCCACCTAGGAAATAAATACTTAACTTAATTCATTGAATTAATTAAGTGGCGGCCTAAGAAATATTAATCATATTATATTTGACCAATCCAATTGAGCTATATAATATAATTAATACACCTCTCTTGCTTTGATGTGTATACACCAAGTACACACTTAATCCGACTAGTTAAAGTCCAGACGTCCAATGTCTACGTTCCGATGGGCCCGTCTTTATGTTGGCAGTGAGCTAAGGCCCATAGACTCAAGTTGGGCTCTAGCAAGCCACTGTAGCCCCCAATTAAGACGGAGTAAGCAGTCCAACTAAAACTTTAACCCTGTAGTTTAAACTTGTACATCCCATGTCATCGATATCGGAGTCCAACACAGAGGCATGGTGTGATCACCCTGTATTGTGTATGGACATTAACTTGATCCCGAATGCACTGATATTCACAAACAAGTTCCACCTTGTTTGGGTGTGGCCACACTCTTATCAACTACATTCATCAAGAGGCCGGTGATATCTTCTCAGTGGAACACTGAGTGACATTCCCATCTGCATATCCATGGTACTGCAATGTTTATTAACATACCCGAATGTACCCGTACTTGGCACCCTTTTATAGGCCCGTTGGGCATACACCAAAATATGCCACTTCACATCCAGTACCATCATATGGTCAGGTCAAAGGATCCATACAAGTACTACACGAGAATCCGATGTGATGTGATACCATATGGATTCCCATTAAGTGGATCGATCCAGTACCATGCCCTTTTTGTATGTACCCATTAACCTAGTTGACATTCCATGTTCTATGACCGGTAAGACACCGCCATACAACCAAGGTTAATGATAGTCTTTAGTTCCATTCACTCCCATGATTGGAACAGACTACGGATGACTTAATGGCCATATCGTTTTCCCTATCCATAGTCTTACTGCCAAGTGCCTCACACTTGACAACATGGATATGGATATGTCCATTGGATACCTTATTTAAAATATTGCACAAGACATATAGTAAATAGATTGATGCCTTTATTTATTAACACAAATTGTATCATACATATCTTACATAAAATGTACAATGCATAATACAAACACAAGGACCAATGCCTCGGGACTAGGGCATATCCAACAGAATCCCATACCGAGTGAAGATATTCTTTTGGATGAACTTGAACATGTGCTTGGCTGTCACATTAGTGAAGGATTCTGCTTCGACCCATTTGGAGAAATAATCAACTGCTAAAACTATGAATCTGTGCCCATTAGGTGCAGCTGGATGAATTTCACCAATCATATCTATCCCCTATGCTGAGAATGGCCAAGGAGACGCTAGATTCTGAAGTTCGAGTGGAGGAAGATCACTAATGTCTGCATAGATCTGACATTCATGACATCTCTTCACTTTTCTTATACAATCTGCTTGCATTGTCATCCAGAAATAGCCTTGTCTCATGATCTTTCTGGCCATGGCAAGTCCATTCATATGTGGCCCACAGGCTCCTGCATGTACCTACTTCATCACTTCTTCTGCTTCTTGTTCTGTCAGGCACCTGAAAAGGACTCCATGTGTGGTTCTTTTGTACAGCTTATCCACGAAGATTCTGAATTGACTAGCCAGTTTTCTCAGTGTCAACTTATCAGCAGCACTGGCCTCTTCTGGGTACTTTCCCTCCTTAACATACCGGTAAATGTCAAAGAACCATGGCTTTTCATCGGCTGATAATTCCATTACTTCGTGCACTTCGAAGCAAGGATGCCTAGAAGTGGCTATGACCAGTGGTTGAGCTTGTGTCTCTTCTGGTTTTTCCCACATGGAGGACAAAGTAGCTAATGCATCAGCCATCTTATTCTCATCCCTAGGGACATGTCTGAATTCACACTGGCCTAATAAATCCTTTCTGAACTGTAGCAGCTCCAAGTAAGGCCGTAAGGCTTCTTCTTTTAGTTCCCATTCACCCTGAGCTTGCTTGATCACTAGAAGTGAGTCACCAACAATTAAGACGTCATTTGCCCCTAAGGTTAACAAGGCTTCCATTCCAAACAAGCATGCTTCATATTCCGCCCCATTATTAGTTACAGGAAAGACCAGCCTTTTGGATAGAGGAATGACCTCACCATTTGGTGTTGCTATAAGTACCCCGATTCCAGCGCTTTTTCTATTCACTGCCCCATCGAAGCACATGACCCATCTTTTCACTTCCACCATGGCTAGTTGCTTATCGGGGAATTCCAGATTCTCTGTGTAATCCGATTCTAGGGGTTGGTTTGCCAGAAACTCTGCCACGGCTTGCCCTTTAATGGTTTTCTTCGTGATGTACTTGATGTCGAATTCAGACAAAAGTAACAACCACCTGGAAGCTTCCCAACCAATGCTGGTGCTTTATAGAGATACTTCATTGGATCCACTTTAGCCACGGCTTGTATTTTGTAAGATTGGAAATAGTGGCGCAGCTTCTTGGTCAGCCAGATCATCGCCACACATGTCTTTTCCACTAGTGTGTACTTGGTTTCATACTCCAGCAATTGCTTGCTAAGGTAGTAGATAGGATATTCCTTCTTGCCATCTTGTTCTTGTGCAAGCATTGCCCCTATAGAGGATTCTACAACTGCCAAATACAAAATCAGAGGCTTCCCTGGAATTGGAGGACTCAACACTGGTGGCTTTACCAGGTAGACCTTGATCTTTTCGAATGCCAGCTGACACTTGTCATCCCACACAATTGGCTGATCTTTCTTTAATAGCTTGAAGATTGGCTCACGAGTGGAAGTTTGCTTAGCTATGAAGCGGCTGACATACTGCAAGGAACCCAGGAATGATCTGATTTCCTTTTCTGTCTTTGGAGCTGGCATATTTTGGATGGCTTTGATTTTATCAGGGTCCATTTCTATTCCCCTCTGGCTAACTACATGGCCCAACAGCTTCCCTGATGTGACCCCGAGTATGCATTTCTTGGGGTTAAGCCGCAAGTTATACTCTCTAATACGTGTTAGAAATCTGTCCAGGATAACAGGGTGTTCCTCCCGGGTTGTTGATTTAACAAGCGTATCATCGACATACACTTCGACTTCTTTGTGGATCATATCGTGCAACAGAGTCGTGACAGCCCTCTGATAAGTGGCGCCAGCATTCTTTAATCCAAAAGGCATCACTCTATAGTAGAAAGTACCCCATTTTGTGATGAATGATGTTTTCACCTTGTCAATCACATCCATCAGAATCTGGTTATACCCCGAAAAGCCATCCATGAAGGAGTACATTGCCGCTTTTGCTGAGCTATCAACTAGGATGTCAATATGTGGCAGTGGAAAGTTATCTTTTGGGCATGCTTTATTCGAGTCCCTATAGTCAACGTATACTCTGACCCTTCCATCCTTTTTAGGCAAAGGGACAATGTTGGCTAGCCATTCCGTATACTCCACCACCTCAAGAAACCTGGCATCTATCTGTTTGGCCACTTCTTCCTTCACCAGCGTATCCCATTCTGGCCTTAGTCTTCTCAACTTTTGTTTTACCTGTTTGAACTTGGGGTCCGTTGGGATTTTGTGCACTGCTATTTCTGTGTCCACACCCGGCATGTCTTCATATGACCAGGCAAAAGCTTTAACATGTTTTTGGAGTATTCTTATTAATTCTCTTTCTTTCTCAGATTTTAGCTTGTGTGAAATGAGTACCATTTTAGGGTTCTCATCTGTACTTATATTGATTTCATGCAATGCAGTGTCATGTATGCTAAACATGCTTGATGGTGATTCAAATGCATGCATAGAATTATCAGGATAAACATCACACAAGTAAGCAAACTGGGATTTCGTTGCATTGAACTTATCATAGAGTACATCAGTTACATTGAAAATGGAAGAAATAGATACAACGAAATCATTTTCATCCTCCACAGGCGGAGGGCCTTGTTCTTCATCAACTTCCATCTTCCCTTCCAGAGCATCATCAGGGGTTGCAACTTTCTCTGCTTCTTTCCCGGTCGCCTGTGCCTTAGCTTTTTCCATAATCTTGGCGATTTAAGCGACCATAGAGTCTAAATTTACTTTGGCCATTAATTCCTCATTGAATCCCTCCTTGGATTTCCCAAAGGCTTTGTTCAATGTAGCAGTCAAAGCACCTAAGATCACTTCTGTAGCTTCAGCACAGGCTTTCTTTTCATCTTCTTCTTCGGCCACCTCTATGGTTTCTGCTATCACCTTAGATGGTTCTCCTTCCAAAATTTCAAATTCAGCAATTGCTTCTTCTTCCATTACAGGGACCACTGGCTCTTTCTAGCTTTTATCAAAATCTACAACATCTGCAAAGATCTCGAAGCCAGGGTACTCGACATCTCCAAGCAGCACTGGTTCAGCTTGGCCCTTGTAAAGACTTTCCACTGCCTTCAAAAATGGCTTCATCATGACCTTGCCATTCTTGCCCTTTTTTAGATTCTTCTGCTCGGATGACCCCTCTACATAACCAAGGTCGTACCACTTTGACTTCCCCGAGTCGATCTTGAATTCTGGCACACCTTGCAAATTAATCCCGAGTCCCATTCCCGGGACAAAGTTCATCTTCTACAGATATCGGGATAGCCACTCCGGTATGTAGTTCTCATAAAGGACCATAGGGGCATCTGTGGTTTCTTCCTCCTTAATGACAGCAATTTGGAATCCACCAAAAGGAACCACTCCTTTATCCACTGCAACTACCATCGACTGGGTGTCTGCCTCAACAGTTACAATCCTATCATTCATAGAGAATTTAATCTTCTGATGCAATGTGGAAGGAACACCTCCCAAAGGATGGAACCAGGGCCTTCCAAGCAATAAGGAGAACGTGACCGGGATATCGATCACTGTGAAGACAACCATGGACTTGATGGGCCCAACGTCCACTTCTGTTTCGAAGGTCCCTATCACTGTTCTTTTAGAATCATCATACGCCCGAATGATTGTCGAGGACCTCTTCAACACTTCTTCATTCATGCCTAGAAACGGTAACATTTTCAACGGGCATATATTCAGAGCCGAGCTGTCATCCACCATAACGCACGGCATCACCTTATCCATGACATAGGCTCTAATGTAAAGAGCCTTGTTGTGGGCCTTTCCTTCTGCAGGTAGGTCTTTTTCAGAGAAAACATTATTAGGAGCTCCAGCATGGACTTTGTCTAGCAAGCAGCACATAGCCTCTGGTGAAGCTACAGGGGAGACTTCAATTTCTGATAGCTTCTTCACTAAAGCCTCCCTATGCTCTTTGGAGGTCATAAGCAGATGCCAAAAACTGGCTTGTGCAGGGGTCTTCTTCAATTGGGAAATGACCAAGTCTTCTTTCTCGACTCTTTCTGGTGCTGAAGTACTGCCCGACCCATTCATCGGTGCTTTATCTTTCGTTTGATCTGCCGGCTGATATACCCTTCCACTTTGGGTCACGTGCTGCACTTCTGAAATCTTCGGCTTCTCAACAGCTGGGAGTTTAACAGCCTCTCTTTTATCAAATTCTTCATACTCATCTTCAGAGTCGAGATCATCACGACTTATGGGCTTAATCTCCTTACATCCCTCCTTTTCCTCACATTCAGGTTCCACTTCGGGTTCCCCAACCGCCACTGCCTGAATCGTGGGGTTCGGTTGCAGAAGTTGGGCAAATATAAAGTTAGCCGGCAACCCTAACTGGACCATGTTAACCCGCTTCTCGAATGCCAACAGTGGGTTGGTTCTAGTGCTGGGTTTGGCTGGCTCTTGCAGCTTTCCTTCGTCAATGAGCTTCTGGATAGCATCCCTTAGCTTGTAGCAGATGTTGGTTCAGTGGCCTGTCACCACATGATAAGTGCAGAAGTTATCTTTGTCAGCTTCTGATGGCTTCTCAAATGTCTTTAAAGATTACAGCGGGCCACCATTCCTACACTTGGCGAATATCTTTGCTAAAGTAAGAGTCCAAGGGGATATGCCTTGTCCTCCAGGACCCCTGTTCTAGTTGCCTTGCTGCTGATTCACCGTAGCCACTTCAACCTGCTTCACCTCTGATGATTGCCCCTGTTTGCCAATGGAACCTGAACCAGAACCACTACCAGACCCAGCTGCTGTAGTTGATCTATACCCCGAGGTGTACCCTGTGCTTCTTCCTCCCTCGTGACTAGTTGGCTTCTCCTCTTCATCCCTCTCTATCTTCATAGCCATACTGTTGACCTCACTAAGCTCCTTGAAGGGATGGAATTTCATGTTATTCTTGAATATGTCTTTGCTGCCATCAATGAGCTTCTGTATAAGCTCGTCTTCATCAGGGCGGTTCTTTAGGAGGATCATCTTGTTCATCCACCTCTGGTAGTATTCATCAAAGGGCTCGTTGAATTTCTGTTTCACCCTCTCCAAACCATACAACTTCACCTAGATTTTGGTATTGAAGATGTAGTATTTGATGAAGGCCATAGATAATACTTCCCAGTTGGATTGCTCCTCCTCTAACAGTGAGTTATACCACCCCAAAGCACCTCCCTCCAGTGTGGTGGGGAATAAATTGATCAGCTGCTGCTTTGTGGCACCCGCCATTAGCATAACCTGGGCATATAAATTCACATGGGCCTCCGGCGAGCCCATCCCTTTGTAAGTAGGGATCTTCGGTACTTGGAAGCTAATGGGGAATGTCTTGATGCCCAATGGGGAATGTCTCGATCCCCTACTGATCATGGCATCCACATTTACTCCCTTCTTTGATTCAACACTGATACCGACGCCCTTCTTCAACTTGGCCATGACTTCATCTAATTCAGAGCACTTGGCTTTCATCCTATGTTCCATAGCTACCTCTATCTCCTGCAGCTTTTCAAGGCTAGCCGAAGCGTCACCACCATGTTGAGATGACTCAGCTTCTTTTTGTTTTTCGGCTCCACTACCACCGATCTCACCAGCTTCTCTAACCACTGCCCTCATTTCTTCCTTTAACATGTCGCGGAAATCCTGCCCTCATTTCAGCCATGCTTGGTGTCTATTCTGCCATGTTCACTCCTTCCCTAGACTCAGAATCACTGCCACTCTCGACTACCCTCTGTCTCCTAGCTACTTGAAGCTTAGGATCTTGTCCAAGGTCGCTCCAGCTTATTCTGCTTGGGAGTAGACAGGAGGTATTAGGGTCGCGAATGAATGACGTGATGTGACATGAAAATTAAGGCATTGAGAATGCTTGAAATGAATGAAATGAGGTTATGTATGAAATCATGGTATGAATATTTTCTTTTTATTATTTTTCTTCTTCTTGGGGCATTCCAAGAATGCCCAATGCTTATGCAAAAATGTCATGTGTGGGCCGTCACACGGACAAAGCTTCGGCGCCTTTGGGGCACCTAATGAATTTGTGAAATGGTCACGTGTATACCGGTACACGGACAGAGTTTTGACACTTTGTAGGTCTATGAGATGATATGAAATGGTCGCATGGGCTGGGCCCACAGACAAGGTTTTGATGCTTCTGAGCATATGATATAAAATGATGTTATGAGAATGTCACGTGTAACAGAGACACAGACAAAGATTCGGCATTCGAGGAATGCCTTTTTATGACTTGGTGATGTTATGGACCTATACGCATACTAATCGGGCACTGGGGGAAGACCTTGAATGGCGAATTAATGTTATGAAGTGGTCGAATGTGGACCGCAGTGTTATATGATGTTTATGATAGATGGGTGTGATGTCATGAAATGCATCGTGTAAATTGTTACAAGAAAATGGGCCTAAGGCCGTTGTGGCTTTTATTAAACGAAATGATATTGGTGGAATGGCCGAATGCAATCCGGTGCATTGGCAAAACACGGGTAATTTTGGGCACCCGATATGTTATGAAATAGAATGGGATGGTCATGATAGGCATCCTTAAAATGCCCATTAATTTAATTTAAGTGAAATGTAGTGAATGAACATGTCACACAATATGCAAATGGCTGCACAAAAACGTGGGTTAGGATGCATGACATACATAATGATGTTATGTATGCTATGTCAAAAATAAAATGCTAATCACACAAGTTTAATGTTATGGCTAAAAAAGAAGTCGTTAGTATGGATGACAAGCGAATGAATTACTGTTTTAGACACAAAATAAAATGCAAATGGCTGCATAAAAATATAGGTTAGTATCACACAAAAATGTTTATGTATGATATGTCATGTGTATGGAAAATGGTGATTATGGTATGTTATGCATGCGTAGGTAGCAATGGCGATGCGTCACGAGATGGTGAAGAACACATAGCAAGCAAAATGAATTCTTCCAACCTTATTCCTCCAACATGGTCGGTCTAAAAAATTTCTAATCGAGTCCTAGGCGGGGTTCACTTTGATCACCAACAAGGGGTGATGAAGGCGCAATTTTATTATTACTCACACAATTATTTTGGTATCCTAAGGGAATCCAACTAGGGCTGCCTATATGGGTTCGGTCCAAGTCGGGTTTATAAACAAGGTTCCCATAGCAAAATATATTCCTCACTTCTCCCCACTCAAGGGTCCGAACGAAGGGGTTCGTACGAGGCTATGACTGGTGTTTCGTATCCGTGCCCCTAAGACCAAGAAGAACTTAGGCGACACTTCAACAATCCACCGGGCTATAGAGGATACCTAATCTAATGCAAAAATGGCTAATTAAAATGCAAATAAAATACCAAAAGAGAATCATCCGCCTTATTTTAATTAGACACTTTTCAGGGCTTGTCAAAATTCTTTTAAGTTTTTAAGAAAAATTTTTAAGAAATCCCCAGCAGAGTCGCCACTGTGAGCGGACAACGTGTTTTCGACCGGATGCGGGACTCCCTTTCGGAACGGGGTGCCACGATCTCGGGCGGGCCCCTCCCTCGTGTGGGGCTTTTGTGAATAGAAAATGGGTTTTGGAAAATAAATGGAATTAATACGTAAAAGAACCAAGACCTAAGTCTCGATGGATATTGTAGAGTCGCCACCCGGCTCAACTCAACCGAGAAATTCTTATGCAGCTGAACCGGATGAACGGTCGCTACACTATCCAGAGATTCGGGTCCGGACAAGTCCCTTATTTCGTGTTTAATTTAAAATAAATTTTGCCAATGTTCTCAAATGGTATTTCAAAATCTAAAGTCAATTTTATTGAATGCAAAAGGCATACAGCGCGCATACAAGTATTTAATACAAAAGTAAAGAAAAATAAATATTAACTTGCTTACAACCAAATCGAATACAAAAATAAAAACACTCGCCTCACTGATACAATCGCCTAGAGTACACGAGAATCTAAAAATAATTACAACCGCCTAAATACACGATTAAATCTATTAAATTACATCCAAAAATAAAAATAAAAGAAATTAAAACCTGCAAAACAGAAGGTTAGCATAATTTATACGGCACGCCACAAGTTGGACTCAAATGGACAGAATTGGGAAATCAAGTATTGGGGGCCATGCACAGAGGGGATAACCAGGTTGGCTCGGCTAGCCGGCCCGGTTAGACCAGGAAAACATTTTGAAACGTCCCTGTATTTTTGGTTTTGTGGGAAAATCATCTGAAAACAATTTTACTGGTTTACATGCATTTCCATGTGTTAAATAGGTCGGTTTTCAGGAGAACTGGGTCTCCGTCGTTGAATTGATCTAAATGCAAATTTACTAAAAATTGAATCTATGGTCGTGATGCACACAACAAAATTCAATTTGATGATTTTTGGGGTTTTCTAATTTTTTAGGATTTTTTGGGATTTTTCAGGGATAAAAGCTGAAATTCTAATTCTGGAACAAGGGTTACAGTCGTGCGACTGTAAAAAGTTCTGGATCAGAATTTCGCCAAAAATTCATTTTGAATCAAAAACTTGAAGAAAATCAACTGGAAATTAAGAACAGTCGTACGACTATATATACAGTCGTACGACTGTTCATGAAAACCAAAAACAGTCGTGCGACTGTTCTTAATTTCTAGAAGCAGAAACACGAAAATGCAGCAGAAAACGTATAAAACTCACTTCAAACACCCAGAAAGTGAGAAAAAGTATAAGGAAAGGAAGTGTCTACCTTTTCAGAAGCCAATCAAAGTCGTTTTGACCCCTGGCGTAGCTCCAATCCTAACAAATTCGCACTTTTTCCTTTGAAATTGAAGTTGAGAGCTTTATGTCCAAATATCCAAATTGCAAGGGATTCTGATTGTTTTAGTCTGAAATTTCAATTTGTTTGTGAACTTAAATCATTAACCTAGGGATTTCTAACAAGTTTTTAATCCTGATTGTGAGAATTGAAAGAAAATAGAAGAGAAAAAGATAAGTTTTTCACTTCTTTTTTTTCTTCTCTCTTTTCTCCTTCTCTCTCCAAATTTTTCACCAGAAAATCCCCTCTCGTTTCTCTCTGCCCTCCTTCTCTTTTTCTACTCTTTTTTTTTCTGCTTACTTGCTGCAAAACCGGAGCAATTAATGCTCATCCTCTCTCTCCTCCATTTTCTGCTGCAGAGGTATGGGCTTCTGCAAATTTCCCCATATTACAGTCGTACGACTGTAAGAATAGTCGTACAATCATAAATACCTTTTTTTTTTTAAGAAAATCCCGGCGCTTACAAGTTCAAAGCTCAAAAACTCCTGAAAAGGATACCTCGGAGACCAGGGTGGAGCTTCCAGAGGAGGAAGCACCGACCCAGGTCACACAAGGACCTAGAAGGTCTGGTAGGGATCGCCTTTAACCTGAGAGATATGGGTTTCTTGTTTCCGATGATAACACTCTTTTTGTCTTTGACGAAGAAGAGCCGAAAACCTACCAGGAGGCTGTAGCTAGTCCACTGTCTGCAAATTGGCAAAAGGCCATGGAGGCGGAAATGCAATCTATGTACGAACACCTTGTTCTCGGCGGGGTTGTAGAAGTAATACCCTTTGGTTTCCCTAGGGTAGCCCACAAATAGGCATTTATCGATTTTGGGTTCCAGTTTGCCCCCAGTCAATCTCTTAACATGTGCATAAAACCCCAGATCTGCAGGAAAGACACATTGGGCGCCCTGCCTGTCCATATCTCAAATGGGGTCTTCTCCACTACCTTAGTCGGAGTACTATTCAAAATGAGAGCTGTTGTCTCAAGAGCATATCCCCAGAAACTTGTTGGGAGAGAAGCATGACTCATCATTGAGCGGAGCATGTCTAACAGGGTCCTATTCCTCCGTTCAGACACCACATTCCATTGTGGTGTTCTTGGAGGAGTGAGCATTGGAACTATTCCATGCTCTCTCATTTGCTATGATGACAACTCTTAATGAGATGTTTCAAGAGCAGGCTCGTCAGGAAAGGTACCTGACTAATAAGGCATTCCACTCTTGTAAAATGGGTGCTGGGACATCTGTGAGTGCACATGTACTTAAGATGAAGGGCTATCTGGATTCTTTAGCCCGTCTCGGATCTCCTATTTCGCAGGAGTTAGCGGTTGACACTATCCTGGCATCCTTACCGGAGTCTTATGATCAGTTTATCCTAAACTATAATATGCAAGGGATGAACAGGTCTGTTAGTGAGCTGCATGGGATGCTAGGGCTACTGGCTTATTAGACCTAATACATTCGGATGTATGTGGACCTATGAGCACTGCTGCCAGGGGTGGGTTTCTATACTTCGTCACCTTTACAGTGATCCTCCCCGGGATCTTGCTGGTACCTGCTAGTCATACTTAGTGCAAAGGCGACATCAGGTCTTGTACATAGCATGGCGTACATGATTGATCCTATAGCCGAGGCGTATGGGACTAATTTCATGTTCTCCATGTCCTGCCTTGTGTTAGGACAGTTTTTCTTACTAAGTTTCAGCCTATGACCCATTGGCAAGAAACCTTTCTTAGCCTGGTCCATGCTGAATCTTTTGAGAACTTTGTCTATGTACTTGGCCTGACTTAGGCCCAGGAGCTGAGTGGGTCTATCCCTGTAGATCCTGATCCCTAGGATCGTCTCAGCTTTGCCTAAGTCCTTCATTGCGAAGTACTTACACAACCACTGCTTTACCCCTTGCAGTGTTGGTATGTCGCTTCCAATAAGAAGGATGTCATCCATATATAATACCAGGAATGTGACAATGCCCCCAATACGCTTACTGAACAGTCGATCAAAAAGACACCACCGGTACTTATGGTAAGCAAAGGGAAAACTCCTGTTGCTAAGGGCAAGGCTAAGACCAAAGCCAAGGCAAAGGCTATGGCTAAGAAAGCCAAGGTCAAAAAGGCTAAGGTCCAGCCCAAGGCTAGTCCGGAGGATGTCTGTTTCGGGTGCAAGCAGACTGGACATTGGAAGAGATCATGTCCCAAGCTCTTGGGAGAGTAAAGGAAGACCCAGGGCGCGTCTTCATCAAGTATATATGTTATAGACATTAACCTTACTGTTTCAACATCTTGGGTATTGGATACTGGATGTGGTTCTTACATTTGTTGTAATGTGCAGGGACTTAGGAACAGAAGATCACTGGGATCAGGAGAAGTGGACTTGCGGGTCGGGAGTGGAGCAAGGGTTGCAGCCATTGAGATCGGCGAGTACCAGCTTAAGATGCCTAGTGGATTAGTTTTGTTACTTGGCAGTAAGACCGTGGATAGGGAAAACGATATGGCCATAAAGTCATCCGTAGTCTGTTCCAAAGATGGGAATGAATGGAACTAAAGACTATCATTAACCTTTGTTGTATGGCGGTGTCTTACCGGTCATAGAACATGGAATGTCAGCCAGGTTAATGGGTACATGCAAAAAGGGCATGGTACTGGATCGATCCACTTAACGGGAATCCACATGGTATCACATCACATTGGATTCTCGTGTAGTACTAGTATGGATCCTTTGACCTGACCATATGATGGTACTGGATGTGAAGTGGCATACTTTGGTGTACGCCCAACGGTCCTGTAAAAGGGTGCCAAGTACGGGTACATTCGGGTATGTTAAAGAACATTATAGTGCTATGGATATGCAGATGGGAATGTCACTCAGTGTTCCACTGAGAAGATATCACCGGCCTCTTGATGAATGCAGCTGATAAGAGTGTGGCCACATGTCATCCACATATAATACCAGGAATGTGACAATGCTCCCACTAATCCTTTTGTACACACAAGGCTCATCTTGATTCTGTATGAAGCCATATTCCTTTATAGCCTCATTGAATCGAAGATTCCAACTTCGGATGCTTGCTTTAATTCATAGATGGACCTTTGAAGCTTGCATTCCATTTCAGGATGTTGTGGATCGACAAAACCCTTAGGCTATGTCATATACACATCCTCGAGTAGCTTTCCATTAAGAAAAGCAGTTTTGACATCCATCTGCCAGACCTCATAGTCGTACCATGCGGCTATGGCCGGCAGGATCCTTATGGATTTGAGCATAGCGACTGGTGAGAAAGTTTCATCATAGTCGATTCCATGGACTTGCCTGAAACCTTTCGCTACTAGCCGCCCCTTGAAGGTATTGTCTAGCTTGAGCTTGTAGCACCACTTGCAACCTATTACCTTAGCACCCGGAGGTGGATCAACCAGATTCCAAACCTAGTTATCGTACATAGATTGCATTTCCGCCTCCATGGCCTTTTGCCAATTTGCGGACAGTGGAAATTTAAAATTTACGTGTTTAAATTTTGGAAATTTAATGCGCGTGGTTTCTTGAATGGAATTAATTTTTCATTCATGTGATATTTATTTTGGAAATAAATACGGTAAATTGATATTGGTTCGGGTTTTCTTGGCACAACTGTAAGCTGGAGAAGCTCCAAGCAACCGACCATAGCGGATTCTATCACAGAAGATGAGTACATTGCAGCGTGTGATGCAGCTAAGGAAGCTGTATGGATAAAGAAGTTTATCATGGAACTGGGGGTAGTGTCAACTATCCAGGACCCAGTTGATATCTTCTGTGACAACAATGGGGCTGTTGCACAAGCTAAGGAGCCCCGGTCACACAGGAACTTGAAGCACGTACTCAGGAAGTTTCACCTCATTAGAGAAATCGTTGAGAGGGGTGATATTTCATTACGACGAGTGGACTCCAAGGAGAATGTCGTAGATCCTTTGACCAAGGCGCTGGCTCAGCCCAAGCATGAGGGTCATATTAGATCCATAGGGATTAGGCCCATGCCTAGTTGATACTAGTGCAAGTGGGAGATTTTTTGGATATGCCCTAGTCCTGAGGCATTGGTCCTTGTGTTTGTATTATACATTTGTGCATTTTATGTAAGATATGTATTATACAATTTGTGTTCATAAATAAAGGCATCAATCTATTTACTATATGTCTTGTGCAATATCTTAAATAGAGTGTCCAATGGACATATCCATATCCATGTTGTCAAGTGTGAGGCACTTGGCAGTAAGACTGTGGATAGGGAAAACGATATGGCCATAAAGTCATCCGTAGTCTGTTCCAAAGATGGGAATGAATGGAACTAAAGACTATCATTAACCTGGGTTGTATGGCGGTGTCTTACCGGTTATAGAACATGGAATGTCAGCCAGGTTAATGGGTACATGCAAAAAGGGCATGGTATTGGATCGATCCACTTAACGGGAATCCACATGGTATCACATCACATCGGATTCTCGTGTAGTACTAGTATGGATCCTTTGACCTGACCATATGATGGTACTGGATGTGAAGTGGCATACTTTGGTGTACGCCCAATGGGCCTGTAAAAGGGTGCCAAGTACGGGTACATTCGGGTATGTTAAAGAACATTGCAGTGCTATGGCTATGCAGATGGGAATGTCACTCAGTGTTCCACTGAGAAGATATCATCGGCCTCTTGATGAATGCAGCTGATAAGAGTGTGGGCACACCCAAACAAGTTGGAACTTGTTTGTGAATATCAGTGCATTCGGGATCAAGTTAATGTCCAGACACAATAGAGGGTGATCACACCTTGCCTCTGTGTTGGACTCCGATATCGATGACATGGGATGTACAAGTTTAAACTACTGGGTTAAAGTTTCAGTTGGACTGCTTAATCTATCTAAATTGGGGGCTACAATGGCTTGCTAGAGCCCAACTGTAGTCTGTGGGCCTTAGCTCACTGCCAACATAAAGACGGGCCCATCGGATCGTACACATTGAACGTCTGGACTTTAACTAGTTGGATTAAGTGTATACTTGGTGTATACACGTCAAAGAGAGAGAGGTCTTTTAATTATATTATATTGCTCAATTGGATTGAGTAAAATAAAATATGATTAATATTATATTTAGGCCATCACATAATTAATTCAATGAATTAATTTTGTGTATTTATTTCCTAGGTGGAAATATTGATATATGTATAGGTTTACATGTATGTCATCTTATGGATGTCTAATTTAATCTCTTGGTTAATTTGATGTATCAAATAAGTTTTAATTTAAATGTATGTTACATATTATATGAGATAATATATCACCATACATATGGAATTAAATTTTATTTGAAATCAAATTAAAAACCAAAGTATTAAATAAGGCTTGGGCATAAATAATGAAAGCCCACATTTGGTGAAGTGTTGGCTGTAAATATTGGAAGATTTTTCCAACTTTTGGTCAGTCATTTTGGATAGGAAGAATGACTCACTAATGGGACAAAAAGTGATAATGAAAGATGGTGAGTCATAGCCATGACTTTTGGGAGCACAAGTTGGACTTTGCTTCTTGAGATTTTTTTTCTCTTTTGGACCTTAAAAGAAAAAAAAAATACCAGCCATCTTTTATCATCTTGGACGTCCAACATAGCCTCCCCTCACTCTCTCTTATTGATTTTCCGAACCGCTAGCACGGGTTTCAGTCCGAGAGCCGTTCGTGTACGGGACGAAGGAGGAAATCTAATTTGGTTTCTGCAGTCATCATCTGTCTCTTGGAGAGACTTTAAGGTGAATTTTTAAAACCTTCTTCCTTGTGCTTTGTGTTTTTTATTTCCACTTCTTAAGCTCCTGGGACCGGATTCGAGGAAATCGACGTGCATTTCCACTTTTTCGGTCCATTTCCGGTGACGAATCCCAACAGTGGTATCAGAGCGGGCTTATGTTCCGTGGAAATCTCTAACTTGAAATGAATCCCATGTTTAACATTTGGCGATTTTGTGGATGGGATTTGTTAATTGGATTGGGAGAAATTTTGCTTGGGTTGGAGGCCCAAATCCTGCACGGGTTAAGAACCATGATCGACAAAAATTTGGCGATTTCAAGATAATGGCTATGGACAAATGAAATCGGATTAATTCATGCATGTAACGTGCTTATAAATTACATGTATTGGTTTACATGATGTATGATTGAATGTGTGGATGGATGTAAATGGGCCTAATTTATGTTGGGTTGTAATATTCTTTTTGGTTTTTACTGCCTGTGCGTCGTTTTCCTTTTATGTAATTTTCTTTTATATGTTTATTATGAAATTATGTAAGCAAGGAGCCGATTGGATTGGCGAGCCCAGAAGGAATAGGAGGCAGCCCACCTGATGCTGTTCTAGTATAGGTTTACTAGAATAATATTAGGATGTAAATTTTGGCCCGTTGCATTCCATTCTTTATTTAATTATGCGATATTTTATTGGCATGTGCGAATGTATGTCCATATCCTATTTCACCCGCATTTGCATCTAAGCCGTTATTAATTGAATCTAAAAACCAAATGGTAATTACTAAGTCTCTTAAAGGTGCTTCCCTCATTCATAACCTACTCGAAGTAGGGATAGGCCAGTTGTAGACCAACCCTCGTTGGATGCACTGGAGTATCGTCATTTTGTATTGGGTTGGAGTATTGGTTACTCTAACACTTGGATGGAGATTTTGACTTAGCGTGGGCAGTAGGATGTTCGTGGCCCTAAGCACAAATGGGTAAGTGCCAACAGACCCATCACATCAGATTCTCATGTAGTACTAGTATGGATCCTTTGACCTGACTATATGATGGTACTGGATGTGAAGTGGCATACTTTGGTGTACGCCCAACGGGCCTGTAAAAGGGTGCCAAGTACCGGTACGTTCGGGTATGTTAAAGAACATTGCAGTGCTATGGATATGTAGATGGGAATGTCACTCAGTGTTCCACTGAGAAGATATCACCGCCCTCTTGATGAATGTAGTTGATAAGAGTGTGGCCATACCCAAACAAGTTGGAACTTGTTTGTGAATATCAGTGCATTCGGGATCAAGTTAATGTCCGGACACAATGTAGGGTGATCACACCATGCCTCTGTGTTGCGCTCCGATATCGATGACATGGGATGTACAAGTTTAAACTACTGGGTTAAAGTTTCAGTTGGACTACTTACTCTGTCTTAATTGGGAGCTACAATGGCTTGCTAGAGCCCAACTGTAGTCTGCGGGCCTTAGCTCACTGCCAACATAAAGACGGGCCCATCGGATCGTACACATTGAACGTCTTGACTTTAACTAGTTGGATTAAGTGTATACTTGGTGTATACACGTCAAAGAGAGAGAGGTCTTTTAATTATATTATATAGCTGAATTGGATTGAGCAAAATATAATATGATTAATATTATATTTAGGCCATCACATAATTAATTCAATGAATTAATTTTGTGCATTTATTTCCTAGGTGGAAATATTGATATATGTATAGGTTTACATGTATGTCATCTTATGGATGTCTAATTTAATCTCTTGGTTAATTTGATGTGTCAAATAAGTTTTAATTTAAATGTATGTTACATATTATATGAGATAATATATCACCATACATATGGAATTAAATTTTATTTGAAATCAAATTAAAAACCAAAGTATTAAATAAGGTTTGGGCATAAATAATGAAAGCCCACATTTGGTGAACCCACATTTGGTGAAGTGTTGGCCGTAAATATTGGAAGATTTTTCCAACTTTTGGTCAGTCATTTTGGATAGGAAGAATGACTCACTAATGGGACAAAAAGTGATAATGAAAGATGGTGAGTCATAGCCATGACTTTTGGGAGCACAAGTTGGACTTTGCTTCTTGAGATATTTTTTCTCTTTTGGACCTTAAAAGAAAAAAAAAATATCAGCCATCTTTCATCATCTTGGACGTCCAACATAGCCTCCCCTCACTCTCTCTTATTGATTTTCCGAACTGCTAGCACGGGTTTCAGTCCGAGAACCATTCGTGTACGGGACGAAGGAGGAAATCTAATTTGGTTTCTGCAGTCATCATCTGTCTCTTGGAGAGACTTTAAGGTGAATTTTTAAAACCTTCTTCATTGTGCTTTGTGCTTTTAATTTCCACTTCTTAAGCTCTTGGGACCGGATTCGAGGAAATCGATGCATATTTCCGCTTTTTCAGTCGATTTCTGGTGACGAATCCCAACAAGAGGATCATTGCAAGCAACAAATCCCATCCCCAACCTCACATGGACACCAAGAACAAAAGTAGAAGCATCATGTTGCATACATGCACACAAATCATTCATTCGTCCATTCATACATACATACACTAAAATATGCATACAATACACGCATACATGCATCAAAAATCCCCAGCAAAGTCCTGCCATACTGAGAAATCGAAGGAAAGTTGCGTGTGCTAAGCATTCACCACTATCATCGGGTCGTCCTAAATCAGGATAGCTGTTGAAGCGGAAATGTTCCAATCCCGAGGCACCCTCAGGGTTGTAAAGTATCAATCAGAACTATAGGACTCGAAACCTCAGGTATGATGAATTCCTCAATCTTTAGAATTTCATTCACGCCAATATCACCACGAGAATGGTATTTCTTGCCTTTTGCAGGTCTAGGGGCAAAACAACCCAGCCATATTTATTCTTTATCGAAGGGGAAAAAATTTTTGTTTCCAAAATTATCGATTAAGGAATAAATACGCACACTAGAGTCAGTTTTTCTTAGGGCCACTCCACCACACGGAGAAGAAAAAGAAAAGAAAAAGAAAAAAGAAGATTTTGTTGGGGCCACTCCACCACACGGAGAAGAAAAAAAAAGAAAAAGAAAAAGAAGATTTTGTTGGGGCCACTCCACCATACAGAGAAGAAAAATAGATGGTTAGCACAATTATATCACAAACACATGTAGGACTCATAACAGGACAAAATGGGGAATTTCAAGAAATAGGAGCAAACATGTAGGGGGTAACCGAAAAGTTCGGGCGACTTACTCGATTAGACCTGGAAAACCGTTCTAGAAATGGCTTATAGGTTTTTGAGCTCAAAAACAATTTTGGAAAACAGTTTGGTTCAATTACATGGAAATTACTTCCTTTTAGTGAGTCGGTTATCCCAGAACTCGGGGTTCCGTTCGTGTGGGTCCTAATTCAAACATCTATTTAAGGTCCAAAATAGTAAACATATCAAAAATAGTTTGAATCTGAAGATAGCATCACACGAAGACGTCTGTGGGAGTCGTCCTGCAACTACAGCCGTGCGGCTTTAATTAGAGTTGCACAGCTATAGCCACTACAGCCATGCAGCTATAGTGTCCAGAACCTGAATTGGTTTTCTTTGTTTTTGTAAATCTTTGTTTTGAATCATTTCGCTGATTTCTAAGGATTTTGGGGAATCTGGGGGTCTACTAAGATAAACTGTGGATCTGATTTGGATCAAACAACCCCGGATTCTGAAAATCAAAAGCAACGAAACCGAAATCTCACATCAGCGTTATCGAAAATTTGAAAACCAAAATTTTGAATATAAAGGATGTGACTTGACCAATATAATTCACAATAGAACAATTAAAATGGGAAACTGTATTCAGTCATTTTAGGGCATTTTGGGGTTTTTCCCAGAAGAACACAGCCGTGCGGCTATAGAGGTATAACCTTGTTGCTTTGTTCTAAGGGATTATAGCCGCTTGGTTCAAGTTAGAGCCGTACGGCTATAATCAAACAAATAGTTTCTGGGATTTCACAAAACTCAAAAACACACAGCACAAAGCAATCAATTATGAGTTTATAGCCTCTCAGAGTTTACCCTTTTTGTATTCCATCATATTTGATGACCAGAAGTGGATTTGAATGTCCGAATGTGCCTAGAATCCTATGAACGTCCCGAAATTTCTAACACGAACCTCAAACCGATCCGAACAAACCCGAGATCAACCTGAACAAATGTGACACACCTAGAAACTCTCATTTTATGTGTTTCTCGATTGTTTTCTCTCTGTTTCTTTCTTTCTCTTTTGTTCTTTCTCTCTTTCTCTTTTTCTCTCTTGATTTCTCCTTTTTCTTTACTCTCAAGACTCTTTCTACCTCCTTCCTATTGTTTAAATGTTTTTGGTCTTAACCTCTCCCCACGCTCAAATTCCTCTGATTTAGTAGGAAAAACCGCTGGTCAAAGATACAGTAACCCGGTCAACCATTAGAGCTGCATAGCTATAATGCTATAGCCATGCAACTCTGACATTATAGCTACACGGCTGTAGTTGTACAACTACAGCTATACGGCTCTAACTAGAGCTAACAAGGCTTTTCTTAAATCCTACACTCACATCTAAGGTTTTTGATCATTCAAAAGACCTTTCTTAGGATTTCGGATCGAGGACTATTCTATTTTTTGGAGTGTTTGAGGTCATTCCAGGCATAATTCCGCTCATTCTCTAATCTGACCCATGTTCGTCTGTGTAAGTGAGTCGAATTTTAGAAAACCAGATCTACATTGTTGTTCTATTCTAATACATGCTTCTGGAATGTGAATCTAAGGTTTAAATGTTGTGAAATGCATGAAAATCAGTTTTTGGTGATTATGTCCCGAACTAACACCCACGAAGGTGTTGAGACAACTCCCGTGTAGCTATATATTTACACCTGTACAGCTATTACCTCAAGACCTATGAAGAATTTTGAATCACAAACTTTTGCGGTTCTATTCTGAGAACCAACAGCTATGTGGCTGTAGCTGTAATAGCCGTGTGGCCCCAGGTCTAGTTCTCAGTCTAGAATCGAAAAACATAGTATTTTAAAAAACAGTGCAAATGATGCCCAAATACAGCACAAGCAAGTCAAATAATTAGGTTTCTCATATATTTACCCTTGTAGTGTGGATCCACAGTTTCATGAGGTGAAAATCTTCAAGAAAAAGCCCTGATTTTGAACCTAAACTTTAAACTCTGGAAATGGTTTCAAGCTCTGAAAGTTAAGGTTTTGGTGTTTAGATTAGTCTCTAACCCATTAGAAGCCTTACTGAAGTGTTTTCATAAGATTTCTAACTAATTTTAAGCCTGATAACAAAGATTAAGATGAAAATTGATGAGAAAGCTTGGATTTCTTTTCCCTTTTTTCTTCCCTCTTCTTTTCATCACTCTCTAATTCTGCATATCTTGCCTTAACCTTTCTATCACATGATTTACTTTCAATGTTGAAGCTACGTCCTCCCATATGATACTACGAAAATGATATGAGGAAACGTAATCTTCCATGGTATATGTTATGCTATTAGCATCTATTTGACTAATTGTATCTACTCTGTCTTTCCTTTCTAATTATATGCTTTCACCTAAGCCATCACACTACATCTCACTAACCGCTAAAGAGCTGACCCTTCAATGCAATTTACTTCATCATCCATTATTAGTACTATCTTATTAGCTTGAACGATTTGAGACAATAAAATCTATTGGCAATCCAGATTGTACCCTAATGACCTGATATGCAGATGCAAGATGAGAACAATTGACCTAAATGTCAAGTTTCTTTGACTCTTTCAACTTTCCATCTCTGACTACCTCCATTATATCTTCTCACAGAATAAAACAATCATTAGTTTTATGGCCGACTATCACATGATAAGTGTAGAAATTTTTCCTTTCTTCTTTTGAGGGATTTTTGAAAGATTTTAAAGACTTTAACAAATGACCATTTCTACACTTTGTAACGATTTGAGTTAAAGTCAGAGTCCAAGGAGAAATTCCATAATTCTTTTGACTTTTATGTTGATCAAATTGCCCCTGATGCACTGCAACCATTATATAATTGGGACTGACTGACTATCAGCTATGAATGAATCATCAGGCTTTTCATTTATATGCCTTTCAATCTTGATTGCCATCTTATACACATCACATAGAATATCAAACCTCTGAAATTTCATACCTTTTCGATACTATTCCTGGCTTCCATCTATGAGTTTGAGAATTAGCTCATCTTCATCAAGCATGTTTTTAATATGTATCATCTTCTTCATCCACCTTTGATAAAAACTTGTAAAAGACTGGGCAATTGCCTAACTTGTTCAAGATTATGTAGCTTCACTTGCACCAAGTTATTAAAACTGTAATGTTTGACAAAGGGTGTAGAAAAAGCTTCCTAGTTCATATGTATTTCTTTAAACAAGCTGTTATACCATGTCAATGCCCTTTCTTCTAGAGTGGTGGAGAATAGATTGGTAATTGCCCCTTGGTGACTCTTTCTATCAACATCACCCTAGCATATAATTCAAATGAGCTTCAGGAGAACGCATGCCCTTGTAAGTCACTATCCTCGGCATTTAAAAGATAATCAAGAGAATTTCTATACCTCAACTTATCATTGTATCAACATCAATGCATTTTTTGGGTTTAGAGTCAGCTCCTTTCTCATTTGAGACAACACTTCCTCTAATTCAACATATTTCACTTTCAACTTCTTCTCACAGATGAATTCTTCTTCTATAACTCCACCCAACTCGGAAATATTGCCCCTAGGTTCAAAGGACTCTACATTCTTCCTTTTCCTAAAATCTTGAAAAGAATGAATACCCTTACGGACTTCAGCTACTCTAGTTTCCAAGCTTCTATCCATTCTATTTTGCTTATTATTGCTAAATCATTATCCCTTTCAACTATTTTGAAACTAATTCTGCTTTTGTCGGGAGCTTAACTCTGATCTTGTTGTGAACCCAAATTCACTAATATCTGATTCTGACTTGACTAGCAAAACTTGAGAGCATGAACACCCATTAGCATTTGTGCATGCATGGATGGTGAAGCCCTAATAAAAGAATATTATGCCTAAATGATATGTTGTATGTATGCATGACTGATGTATGATTGACAAGCAATTTATGATTGCACGCAAAATTGATTGATGTTTGTATACACATGAAAAGAAATTTATGCAGGAGTTACAATGTACATGGTTATACACAGATGCAAGACACTACCCCCTAAAATGAGACTCATGCATTAAAAGAAATAGACTAAACTCACTGAATACAAATACACAAAATTAGAGCAAAACCAAGTTTGCAAACATTGGACTCATACATAACTGTGTAAAAACGGAGCAAGACACTTACAAAGATGAACACATACATGAATATGTACTAACTAGTTTTAGCATATTTGAATGGCTAAAGGTTGGATACAAATGTTGCTAAAAGAAGTTGAACTCGTACACAAATGTGCATAGACAAAATTCGGTGTATTTGAACGCCTCAAGGCTAAAGAGGAAACAATGAACTCATACAAAAATGTGTATATATGGAATTCGGCATATTTGAACACCTACAGGTTTAAATTGCAAAACATATAGCTTACAAAACAAAGAATTCATACATTAATATGTACGAACAAAATTTGATGTGTTTGAATACCTAAAAGATTGGGACATATATACAATGATAATTGGTGTATAACCATGTACAAACACTAGATGAATACGTGTAAAAAGAACAAATGATCATGTATATATGATATATAGATTAGACCTGGCATAAAGCCTAATGCCTAATGCAAATGATACACAATGTATATGGCTACACAAAAGGGTTAGTGTAAATGATATACAAATGCACAAATAACGAATGTATGTTTAAAAATATACACATGACATGCACTAAAATGGCTGCATAAAAGAGATTAGTATGAATGACATTTGAAATATTGAATCAAACAATTATACAAAAAGGTATGAAATGTATATACGTTCCTACATAAAGAATAAACAATTAACGCACACAATGTTGGGAATGCCCTAGTCCCGAGGCATTAGTCCTTGTTATGTATTATACATTATGGATCTTTTAAGAGATTGATGTTGATGCAGCGGACACGAATAGGTTATCTCAATTCCATTGATCGCGCACGGTACCGCAATTAAGATCTTCTAAATACTAGAATTGACACAATTCGGAGTATAAAGGAAATAGAGAGAATTCTTATTCAAATAAAAAACTATCTCAATCAAGTACATCCATGCCTTTATATAGGAAAAAATATAACACAAAACAGTCCAAAGTAGATAAGGAAAGAATAGCTAAAAAAAAAAACAACCGAAAACTTTCCTGAAAAGGAAAAAAACCAAAAAATGCAAATTTAAAGGCCTAAACGATGTTTTTTGGCCGAAAAGTGACAGACATCATAGCCAAAGGCTATGAGTTTTTATCATTGGCCCGTTTTCAATAAGTTTAGGCTCAAAAATACCAAAGTCGGCCTATTTTCACTAGTCTCCATAAAACTTACACAAATAGTCCAAAGCCTTCTCTTCTACATCATTCTCCCCTGGCTGAAGAGAATTTTCCCTTGAACTGTCATCATCTAACGAATCTCCAGAATACGGAATCAAATGCTTGATATTGAAGACGTTTGCCGTATGAATATGGCAGGTAGCTTGAGACGGTAGACATTAGGATTAATTTTCTTAATGATCTCCAGAGGACCAATATTTTTATTCGACAGCTTGTTGTAATTGCCCACTAAAAATCTATCTTTAGTAACGTAATCCCCAACTTCAAACTCCACAAGGCAATACTTCTTATCGGCAGCACATTCCAGGTTATCATGGACAGTTCGGTGAATGGCTTGTAATTCAGACACAAAAGTCTCCGCCTTCCCATGCACTCGAGAGTTATCTGGAAGATGCAAGATCCAAGGGACCGTATGGAACAACTGAATACACCACAGCAAAAGGACTAAAACCAGTGCTATGATTGACAATTCCATTGGTGTGCCCTAGTTCTTAGGGCATTGGATTCTTGTATTTTGTATTATACATTAAGAGTCATGTATGAATACATTATTTGTGTCACACTAATAAAGGCAATTAATCTATTTCATTTATATCTTGTGCCATGATATGAGTAGAGTATCCATTGATTGATAATCATAAAACCTATCCCAGGTCTGTTCTAATCGTGGGAACGAATAAAACCACAGACTTGTATATTCGATGACTGTATGGTAGTTCTTAACTAGCCACAGTACTTGTATAGTCAGTCATGAATATAGGTACATGTCATTGACATGGGACTGGATCGATCGGCACAAGAAAGCCACATGGTTGTCATGTCATAGGTCTTTCTTGAGTAGGCCTCTTTTGCCCTTAGACCATATTTTATTATAATATCAATATGGAATCCGGTTCACTTTCACATACACCTAACAGGTCTGTAAAAGGATGCTAAATATGGGTATGATTGGGTGGACCGATGAACATGTTGATATTGATGATGAAGTGATGGAATTGCCACTCGGGTAACACCGAGATGATATCATTGGCCACTTGATGAGTGGGACTGATAAGTGTATGGCCATACCCAACTAAGTTGGTTCCTTATTTGATTAATCAGTCAACTCAAGATAAAGAAATATAATAAACAACAGAAGTGGATGACAGACACCATGCCTCTTGTTTATTCATATCGATATCGTTAGGCAAAGGACACTATGATTACTACCAGGTGAGTGTCTTCTAAAGACTACTGTATCTCTGTCTTAATTGGGTGCTGTAATGGTTTGCTAGAACCCCCTTACAGTCTGTGGGCCTTGGGCCTACTGCTAAAATACAGGCAGACCCATAGGATCGTGCACATAGATCAACTGAGCTGGAACTTATAGATACTGTACATGTAAGGTACATTGGAAGGAATGCGTTAATTAATTAGTTGACATTCGGTGTCAAGGTAATTAATTGGCATTGGGTTGAATTTAATTTATTTAATAAGTTTACATAATCTAATTAATTAATTTATCAATTAATTGAATTACATAAAGTAAACAATTAATTAAATAATTTTCCTAAGTAGGAAAATTAAATACATGTATTGTATTTACTTAAGTGTGATTTAATTTTTTTAGGGGTAATTAAATTTAGCCAAATGGAATTAAATTACAGTGTATATACATTTTAATTAAAGTTTATTTATGTAGTTATAATCCTAGTGGGCTTGGGTTTAATTAACCTAATTAAAACCCAATTAGACAAGGTGTCTATATAAGGGCACACTTAAGCAATAAAACGCTAATTCAACTCTAATTAATTTCTGGAAATTTCAGCCACCAATAACAGCCCCAAAACAGTTGAAAATCCTAGCATTAAACCTCCATTCATTCGCGTCTTTGGCTAGCACTGGTTCCTGCTCAATAGTTGGTCGTGCACCGGACTTTAGAAATCGCAGTTTCAAGAATTGATTCTGCAGCAGTCTCTAGAAGAGGCGAATCCGGTGAATTTATTTCTCTTGATTTAAATTGATTTTATTCTAATCAATGGTAATTGGTCACGATAGGTGGATTCTAGGAAATTTTAAACGGTGTATTTTCCGCTGTGCCACATTATTTTTCCAATGACGAATCCCAACAGTGGTATCAGAGCCTAGGTATTGTCCATTAGATTGATTGGAATTTGTTCTTGAAAGCATTCTTGAAGGAAGAATGGGTTTCAAGTTTGTGATTTTAAGGTTTTTATGCAATTGATTTTGGTTTTGATAAACCCTAGAATTTTTGGATTAGGGTTTTTGATTATTTTCCCCAATTGGTTTCCATCTAAAAAATTATTGTTTTATTGATTATTTAATTTTTGATGGATTTTTTTTTATGATTAAAAAAAAAAGAAAGGTGTACATTTGTTTTGCTGCTGCGGCATGCAGCAGCGGCTGCCGCCAAGCTGCTGCCGCACGGCCGCGCGCGGGTTTTGGGTCCGGTTTTAGATTTTGCATGTATTTTTTATCCCGGACCCTAATGCAAATTAAATTAAATTTTTTTTAATTAATTTGTATTAAAATTTTTTTTTGTTGGCATGCATATTTAATTTAATTGTTTGCATATTAAATTGAATATCGACTTTGTGAAATTGGCCCAATAAACCATGACACCGGTTAAAATTGGGAGAGCTAAATTTTAAATTTGTGACAACCCAAATTCAAGTGGGAGCAAAATTGTTAATTTTGCATTTATGGATGTTATCCATTGGGCCTTTATGGGCCTTAGTCACATTTGTTAAAATTGGCGATTTCACCCTAAGTAACTCGGCTTAACATTTATATTTATAATTTGGAATGCCATGATCATGCATCATATTGGTATGTATGTGCACGACAGGTACTTTGTTTGAAATGTTATGTTGAGTTCTATGGGCCCTAAATTATTATCGGTTGTAATTTAATTTTGGGAAATATGGCCTGCGTGCCATTTTTTTATTTTGATGTAATTTTAGAATAGATTTTATTTTACAAAATTATTGTAATTGCATCAAGTATGGAGGAAGGCCCAAATGGAGCAAGCCCATGGTGGGAACCCAAGAAGGATTGCAGTCCGGCCCATGAAGAATTAGATAGGACATCTAGTTTTTCATTAGGTTGCAATTAAAGGCCCATAGGATCTCATTTATTTTTAATTAAGTATGCTATTGCATTTGTCATATAATATGGATGTATGGATCACCAAATTATTACCCGTGTTTATGCATGCTAAGCCATATCACTTAATTATAATCCGGAAATTAAAATATTGAGTCTTTTAAAAGTGCTTCCCACATTCACACCTCTTCCTCCCATTGATGCTGCAATGTGCGCCATGCCCTAGCTGGGTATATTGTAGTATTCGGTGGGCCTTCGAGGGTTAAGATACTTGGTATGGTTAACATGTGAATGGTGGTTTGACTCAACATGGGTAGCATTAGCTCAGAGCGGGCCCTAAGCACAGATGGGTAAAGTGTCAATAAGCCCAACAAACCAAGAGTCCTTCGTGGAAGGATTGGATAGGTTGTCCTACCAAACGAATCAACGGTTGGTTAGCGAGCCCTAGTTCGGCCTGTCATTGATAAGTTGTGGATCTTGGTCAAGTCAGCCAATTAACAACACCAATAAACAAATTAAAATCGGATTATTAATTTGAATTGGCTTAAAAGTCCTTTATTTCTAACTCAAGCAATGATTTCTTCCATGTAGATAATCCCATTTCAGTTAACCAATTTAAATGGCTGCAACAAACAACAACTCACTCTCACTTAGGTCACTCTTGGAGAAGGAGAAGCTTTCGGGGACTAACTTCCTGGACTGGGCTAGGAACTTACAAATAGTTCTTAGGCAAGAGTCTAAGGAGTATGTACTGAATGCTCCTTTACTAGCTAACCCTCCCGCAGGTCGAGGCATCATAGCAGCGATGGTGGAGCATTATGATCGGCATGTGAGGGATGACTGAGATGTCTCGTGCCTCATGTTGGGTACCATGGCTTCTGATCTTCAGAAGCAGTTCATGGACGAGCATGCTTATGAGATGATGGATCAGCTTAAAAAGATATTCCAAGATCAGGCTCGTCAGGAACGTTACCTAACAACTAAGGCACTTTGCACAACTGTGATGGCGGCTGGGACTTCTGTTAGCACTCATGTGCTAAAGTTGAAGGGGTACATTGATACACTTGCCCACCTCGGCCCGCCAGTTCCGCAGGACTTGGTAACAGACATTATTCTCGGGTCACTTCCTAAGTCTTACAACTAGTTTATCATGAATTACCATATGCAAGGTTTAGATAAATCAGTTGTTGAGCTGCATGGCATGCTCAAGCTTGCTTTGCAGTCTCTTAAGAAGACTCCTGAAGTATTGCTGTTCTGCGGCTATAGGTTTGCATTTTTACCCAATATGGGAAGCGTCATCTGTTGATGAGTGAAAAATAGTATTTCATTGCTACAAATATGGATTATTGAAAAGAATAAGACATGTATTTGTAATATGCCCATTGCTAAGGGAAAGGCCAAATCTAAGGCCAAGGCTATGTTGGGATTCATCATTGGAAAAATAACGTGGCGCAGCGGAAAATACACCGTTTAAAATTTCCTGGAATCCACCTATCGTGTCCAATTACCATTGATTAGAATAAAACCAAATAGAATCAAGAGAGATTAACTCACCAGATTCGTCTCTTCTAGAGACTGCTGCAGAATCGTTTCTTGAAACTGCGATCTCCAAAGTCCAGTGCACGACCAACTATTGAGCCGGAACCGGTGCTAGCCGAAGACGCGAAGAAATGGAGGTTTAATGCTGGGATTTTCGGCTGTTTTGGGGATGCAATTGGTGGCTGAAATTTCCAGCAATTAATTAGAGTTGAATTAGGTTTTTCTTCCTTAAGTGTGCCCTTATATAGACACCTTGTCTAGTTGGGTTTTAATTAGGTTAATTAAACCCAAGCCCACTAGGATTATAATTACATAAATAAACTTTAATTAAAAAGTATATACTGTGTAATTTAATTCCATTTGGCTAAATTTAATTACCCCTAAATAAAATTAAATCACACTTAAGTTAATACAACAAATGTATTTAATTTTCCTACTTAGGAAAATTATTTAATTAATTGTTTACTTTATGTAATTCAATTAATTGATAAATTAATTAATTACATTACGTAAACTTATTAATTAAATTAAATTCAACCCAATGTCAATTAATTACCTTGACACCGAATGTCAACTAATTAATTAACGCATTCCTTCCAATGTACATTATATGTACAATTTCTATAAGTTCGAGCTCAGTTGATCTATGTGCACGATCCTATGGGTCTGTCTTTATGTTGGCAGTAGGCAAAAGGCCCACAGACTGTAAGTGGTTTCTAGCAAACCATTACAGCCCCCAATTAAGACACAAATGCAGTAGTCTTTAGAAGACACTCACCCGGTAGTAATCTCATAGTGTCCTTTGCCTAACAATATCGAGATGAATAAACAAGAGGCATGGTGTCTGTCATCCTCTTCTGTTGTTTATTATGTTTCTTGATCTTGAGTTGACTGATTAATCAAATAAGCAACCAACTTATTTGGGTATGGCCATACACTTATCAATCCCACTCATCAAGTGGCCAATGATATCATCTCGGTGTCACCCGAGTGGCAATTCCATCACTTCATCATCAATATCAACATGTTCACCGGTCCACCCAATGATACTCGTATTTAGCATCCTTTTACAGACCTATTAGGCGTATGTCAAAGTGAACCGGATTCCATATTGATATTATAATGAAATCTGGTCTGAGGACAAAAGAGACCTACTCAAGAAAGACCAATGACATGAAAACCATGTGGCTTTCTTATGCGGATCGATCCAGTCCCATGTCAAGGACATGTACCTATATTTGTGACTGACTATATAAGTAGTATGGCTAGTTAAGAACTACCATACAATCATCAAATATACAAGTCTGTGGTTCTATTCGTTCCCACGATTAGAACAGACCTGGGATAGGTTTTATGATTATCAATCAATGGATACTCTACTCATGTTATAGCACAAGATATAAATGAAATAGATTAATTGCCTTTATTAATGTGACATAAATAATGTATTCATACATGACTCTTAATGTATAATACAAAATACAAGAATCCAATGCCCTAAGAACTAGGGCACACCAACAATCTCCCACTTGCACTAGTTCCAAGTGGGCATAGCCCTAATTCCTATAGATCTGGTATGACCATCGTGCTGTGTCTACAACTGAAATGGGATTATCTACATGGAAGAAATCATTGCTTGAGTTAGAAATAAAGGACTTTTAAGCCAATTCAACTCATGTCCAAAGCTAAGGGAGCAACTGAAGGGCAAAACCTCTGCTTCAGGTATTTATGTTGTTGAGATTAATCTGGCTATTTCTACATCTTGGGTCTCGGACACTGGATGTGGATCTCACATTTGTTCAAATGTGCAGGGTCTAAGAAATCGGAGATTATTAGGATCTGGAGAAGTAGATCTTCGAGTCGGAAATGGTGCTCGGGTTCAGGCCATGGAGATCAGAGATTTTTTCTTGGAGATGCCTAGTGGACTTGTTTTGGAAATAAGAAACTGTTATTTTGTCCCTGCGATGCGCAGCAATATTATTTCCGTTTCTTTGTTGGATATTTCTGGTTTTGTATTTAATATTGGACATGGTAGAATTTCTATGCAATGTGGCAATATTATTTATGGAACAGCATTTCTTGAAAATGGCTTATATATCCTTGATCTAAAACGTGAAAGTTCAATCTATAACATAAATACTAAAAGGATAAAACAAAATGAAATTAATCCTACTTACATCTGGCATTGTCGACTTGGCCATATAAATGAGAAGAGCATAGCTAGGCTTCACTTTAGTGGAGTGCTAGGGTCATTTGACATCCAGCCTTATGACACATGCGAATCTTGTTTGAGAGGCAAGATGACAAAGGCACCTTTTAACAAGACTGCTGAAAGGGCCTCAGAGCTATTGGAGCTAATACATTCCGATGTATGCGGCCCAATGAGCACTAGTGCTACATCTGGTTTTCTGTACTTCGTCACCTTCATGGATGACTTCAGCAGATACGGTTACATGTATCTGATGAAGCATAACTCTGAGACTCTCCAAAGGTTCAAGGACTTTAAGAATAAAGTAGAAAACCAACATGGCAAAAAAATAAAAGTGCTTCGGTCTGACCGAGGGGGTGAATATTTGAGCCAAGAGTTTGACTCACTTTTGAGAGCGTGTGGGATTGTATCCCAACTCACTCCTCCTAGTACACCCCAGTGGAATAGAGTGTCAGAAAGGAGGAATAGGACCTTACTTGACATGGTCCGCTCGATGATGAGTCATGCTACACTCCCTGTCTCCTTTTGGGGATATGCTTTAGAGACAGCTGCTTACATTCTTAATAGTACACCAAGTAAGGCAGTTGAGGGAACGCCATATGAACTATGAAAGGCTGAAAGCCCAATGTTTCCTTCTTGAAGATTTGGGGCTATGATGCACATGTTAAGAAATTAAAAAGTGCCAAACTTGAGTCCAAATCTGTCAAGTGCCAGTTTGTGGGTTACCCTAAGGAAACTAAGGGTTATTACTTCTACGATTCAGCCGAAAACAAAGTTTTCATAGCCAGAAATGTACTCTTCTTGGAGAAGGAATTCCTTTCCAAGAGAGACAGTGGGAGTAATGTTGAACTTTCAGAAGTTCAAGACTCACAAACTCTTGTAGCTACTGCTGAGGATGCTTCAGGAACCGATCTGACTACTCAAGAAATTGAGGAACCAGAAACGGTTGAACAGGACCTTAGAAGGTGTTGTAGGGCATGTCATCAGCGAGAGAGGTATGGCTTCTCGTGACTGATGATGGGGACCTTATGGTCGTTGACCGAGAGGAGCCCAAGACCTATCAGGAGGCTGTTGGAAGCCCATACTCAGATCAATGGCGTAAAGCCATGGAGGCTGAGATGCAATCTATGCACGATAACCAAGTATGGAACTTGGTGGATCCTCCTCTGGGTGCTAAGGTGATAAGTTGCAAGTGATGTTTCAAGTTAAAGGCCCTGTGTGTATAAGATGGTCAGTGGGAGCATTTCTACCGTCCTAGTGTTGTATGTTGATGACATCCTTATCATTGGAGGTGACATACCAACTCTGTAAGGAGTTAAGCAGTGGTTGAGTAGGTGCTTTGCAATGAAGGACTTAGGCGAAGTTGAGACGATCATAGGGATCAGGATCTACAGAGATAGATCCAATCGGCTTCTAGGCCTAAGTCAGGCCACATACATGGACAAGGTTCTAAAAGGATTCATCATGGACAAGGCAAAGAAAGGATTCTTGCCTATGTGCCATGGGTTGAAGATGAGTAAGAAAGATGGTCCTAAAACAAACAAGGACCAAGAGAACATGGAAAAGATCCCTTATGCATCTACTATTGGATCTATCATGTACTCCATGTTATGTACGAGGCTTGATGCTGTGTTTGCACTAAGTATGACTAGCCGGTACCAGTCGGACCCCGGTGAGGAACACTAGAAGGCAATCAAGGCAATCTTGAAGTACCTTAACCAGACTAAGGATGCTTTCTTAGTGTATAGAGGTCAAGATGAGCTGGTAGTGTCAGGTTACACCGATGCAAGCTTTGAGACCAATGAGGATGAGAACCAGTCACAGTCTGGTTATGTTTTTTTTCCTGAATGGCGATGCCATTAGTTGGAGGTCCTCAAAGCAGGCCACCATTGCTGACTCTACAATGGAACCTGAGTACATAGCTGCTTGCAAAGCTCAAAGGAAGCCATTTAGATCAAGAGAGTCATAACTGAGTTGGGAGTAGTGCCCACTATCCTAGACCCAGTTGATGTTTTTGTGACAACAATGGGGCCATCGTACAAGCTAAGGTGCCCCGGTCACACAAAAGATCCAAACATGTACTCAGAAAGTTTCACCTCATTCGGGAGATCGTGAACATAGGTGACATATCATTGCAGAGGGTTGACGCCAAGAATAATGTCGCTGATCCATTGACCAAAGCACTGTTGCAGACACAGCACGACGGTCATACCAGATTTATAGGAATTAGGGCAATGCCCACTTGGAACTAGTGCAAGTGGGAGATTGTTGGTGTGCCCTAGTTCTTAGGGCATTGGATTCTTGTATTTTGTATTATACATTAAGAGTCATGTATGAATACATTATTTGTGTCATATTAATAAAGGCAATTAATCTATTTCATTTATATCTTGTGCTATGATATGAGTAGAGTGTCCATTGATTGATAATCATAAAACCTATCCCAGGTCTGTTCTAATCGTGGTAACTAATAGAACCACAGACTTGTATATTCGATGACTGTATGGTAGTTCTTAACTAGCCATAGTACTTGTATAGTCAGTCATGAATATAGGTACATGTCATTGACATGGGACTGGATCGATCCGCACAAGAAAGCCACATGGTTGTCATGTCATAGGTCTTTCTTGAGTAGGTCTCTTTTGTCCTCAGACCAGATTTAATTATAATATCAATATGGAATCTGGTTCACTTTGACATACGCCTAACAGGTCTGTAAAAGGATGCTAAATACGGGTATGATTGGGTGGACTGATGAACATGTTGATATTGATGATGAAGTGATGGAATTGCCACTCGGGTAACACCGAGATGATATCATTGGCCACTTGATGAGTGGGACTGATAAGTGTATGGCCATACCCAAATAAGTTGGTTGCTTATTTAATTAATCAGTCAACTCAAGATCAAGAAATATAATAAACAACAGAAGAGGATGACAGACACCATGCCTCTTGTTTATTCATATCGATATCGTTAGGTAGAGGACACTATGATTACTACCGGGTGAGTGTCTTCTAAAGACTGCTGTATCTCTGTCTTAATTGGGGGCTGTAATGGTTTGCTAAACCCCCTTACAGTCTGTGGGCCTTGGGCCTACTGCCAACATACAGACAGACCCATAGGATCGTGCACATCGATCAACTGAGCTAGAACTTATAGATATTGTGCATGTAATGTACATTGGAAGGAATGCGTTAATTAATTAGTTGACATTCGGTGTCAAGGTAATTAATTGACATTGGGTTGAATTTAATTTAATTAATAAGTTTACATAATGTAATTAATTAATTTATCAATTAATTGAACTACATAAAGTAAACAATTAATTAAATAATTTTCCTAAGTAGGAAAATTAAATACATGTATTGTATTTACTTAAGTGTGATTTAATTTTATTTAGGGGTAATTAAATTTAGCCAAATGGAATTAAATTACAGAGTATATACTTTTAATTAAAGTTTATTTATATAATTATAATCCTAGTGGGCTTGGGTTTAATTAACATAATTAAAACCCAATTAGACAAGGTGTCTATGTAAGGGCACACTTAAGTAATAAAACGCTAATTCAACTCTAATTAATTGCTGGAAATTTCAGCCACCAATAGCAGCCCCAAAACAGCCGAAAATCCCAGCATTAAACCTCCAATCCTTCGCGTCTTCGGCTAGCACCGATTCCTGCTCAATAGTTGGTCGTGCACCGGACTTTGGAGATCGCAGTTTCAAGAAACGATTCTGCAGCAGTCTCTAGAAAAGACGAATCTGGTGAGTTTATCTCTCTTGATTCAAATTGATTTTATTCTAATCAATGGTAATTGGACACGATAGGTGGATTCTAGGAAATTTTAAATGGTGTATTTTCCGCTGCGCCACATTATTTTTCCAATGACGAATCCCAACAAGCTCGGTTATGTGCGAGCTCGACTTGACAAAACTTCTGATTCTAACTCTTTACATGCTTACCAACCAGACATCACAACAAGTTACTTGCCCATCGGTCTGAGGATGGTATGCGCTGCTGAAGTTCAGTTGTGTGTTGACTAACTTCCATAAACTACGCCAAAAGTCACTGAGAAATCCGATGTCTCTATAGGAAAAAATAGACTTAGGTAGTCTATGAAGCTTGTACACCTCTTTAAAGAACAGCTGAGCCATATTTACTACATGTGTGGTCTTCTTACAAGGGATAAAGCGTACCATCTTCGAGAACTGATCCACTACCATAAAAATAGAGTCACTACCTCATTGAGTATATGGCAAGCCTAACACAAAGTCCATACTTATTTCTTCCCACGGTTGAGATGGGATGGGCAAGGGCATATATAATCCAGCATTAACGGCAGCTCCCTTAAAAACCTAGCAAATCTGAAAATTCTCCACAAACCTGTCAGCTTCCTTGCTCATAGATGGCCAAAAATAACTAGCCTGTATGAGCTGCAAAGTTCTATCTCTTCCAACATGTCCCTCTCCACGCAACTCCTGAATGATCTTCAATCGTAGGCTACTTTCGGGAATACAAAGTTGATTTCCTTTAAAAGAAACTCATCCTATAGCTGAAAATCTAATGGTTCTCCCATCTACACTCTTCGAATAACAGCAGCAAAATAAGGATCGGTTTCATATAATTCAGGAAAGCTGCAAAACCAGGAACCTCAACGGAAAGGCGACCAATCAGCGCTCTCTGCCTACTAAATGCATTAGCCACCTTATTAGACACACCAGACTTATGTTTAACTACAAAAGTAAACTATTCGAGATAAGCCACCTATCGAGCATGTCTAGCCGAAATTTTATCTTGGCTGTGTAAATGCTGCAATGCCTCATGGTCAGTAAACAGAACAAATTCCCACTAAAACAGATAATGCCTCCAATGCTTGACTGCTTGAACCACTGCATAAAACTCCATATCATAGGTATTATATCTAAGCTTGGCCTGATAGCTTGTCATTGAAATAAGTAATAGGTTTCTGATTCTGACTCAAAACAGCTCCAATGCCTAACTTCGAAGCATCATAGTGCAACTCAAAAGGTTGCTAAAAATCCTGCAAAATAAGAATGGGGGTTGTAACTAGCCATTCTTTTATTGACTGAAATGCCTCCACTGCTTGCTTAGTCCATTCAAACTGCCCCTTCTGTTTCATACATTCTGTGATTAGCGCCATAATGCTACTGAAGTGTGCAATGAACTGCCTATAGAATGAAGCCAGACCATGGAAAATCCTTACCTTTGTAACTGAACTAGGTCTAGGCTAGGTTTTAATTGCCTCTACCTTTGCCTCATCCACCTTCAAACCTTCAGTAGAAACTACATAACCCAAGAACAGGACAGTGGGAGATATAAAGATGCACTTCTTCATGGCAGCAAACATTCTTTCCCTTCTAAAAACTGACATTACTTCTCTTAAATGACACATATGCTCTTCTTCTCAGAATATCATCAAAGTACACATCCATAAATTTCCCAATAAAAGGCCTTAATAACAGGTTCATAACACGCATAGAAGTACTAGGTGAATTAGACAACCCAAATGGCATGACCATCCATTCATACAACCCTTCCCTAGTCTTAAATGTAGTTTTCCAATCACCCCCAGGCCTTATATGAATATGATAATACCCACTTTTCAAATCTAACTTATTAAAAATAGTTGCTCCATTAAGTTGGTCTAACAAGTCATCAAGTCAGGGAATAGCATACCGATACCTAATAGTGATCTTATTGATGGCTTTGCTTTCCACACACATCCGCTAACTCCCATCTTTCTTTGGAATTAAAAGGGCCAGCACTACACAGGGGCTCAAACTCACCCAGATATAGCCCTTCATCAGTAGCTCCTCTACTTACCTCCGCAACTCCTTATGTTCAGCCAGACTCATTCTGTGATGTCGACGGTTGAGAAGAACAGCACCAGGCTCAAGGTCATTCTGGTACTGAATATCTCAAAAGGCAGTAATTTGCTGGGAAGCTCATCTAGAAACAGATCATCAAACTCTCTCAACATGGGCTTGATCTGTTCAGGGATCTCACTCTCCTTCTCAGCTACTTTCCCCACCAATGCATATACAACCTCATTCCCTTGCACTGCTTCCTCAAACTAGGATCCAGTCAACAATGCGTTCATCCCCTGTACTACTCTTAACCTCCTCCTTCTTTGGAACGAGAGTAATCCTTACCCCTTCAAACAGAAAGGTATGAGCATTAGACCTTCCTTAATCAGTCACATCACGATCATACTACCACGGCCTCTCCGACAACAGATGGCATGCATCCATATCTACCATATCACATAACACTTTGTCCTTATACCGAGACCCTACTGGAAAAGGAACTACTGCCCTTTTAGACACCAATACTTCTCCCCCTTGTTTCAGCCATGCTAACTTATAGGGTTTTGGATTTATTTTAATGTCTAAGCTCAATTTTTGAACTGCATCAGTAGAAATTATATTCTCACAACAGCCTTCATCAATCACAAACTTACACACATTTCCCTTAATAGTGCAAGTTGATTGGAATATGTTACTCCTCAACCATTCATCAGTAGAAATTATATTCTCACAATAGCCTTCATCAATCACAAACTTACACACATTTCCCTTAATAGTGCAAGTTGATTGGAATATGTTACTCCTCAACCATTCATCGTCTACAGCAGCTCTTGGTGTCAAACAAGATCTCTACACCACTAAAGCAGTGCCAACATCTCCCACTACCATCTCTTCCTCAACCTCTTCTTCCTCATCATAGGCTAGATTTTTAGTATCTGCCTCTACAAACATGGCCCGTTTTCCTGCCTTACTACACTCTGTCTACCTATGTCCCACCTCACCACAAGCAAAACACTTTAGGGTGCTACCATGAATAGTTCTCCTAGGTGCTGATTCTGGAGGTTTTACCGCAACTACATCTACTACCCTCCTACCATTTATACCATTAGGAAATCCAAAATTACGATCCTGCAATCTTTTCTCAAGCCATAAGGCTCGTTCGTGTGCATCAGAGATATTAAATAGATCAAAGTCATTAACTGCTTCCCTAATCCGCTCCCTGAACCCTCCGATGTACCTCGGCACTAACTGCATATCGGTCTCCATTATATCACTCCTAACAATCAATTTATAAAACTCAATTGTGTATTCATCAACTAACCGACTACCTTGCCTTAAATTTTGCAGTCTTTGGTACATTAATCTTTGAAAATTTAGTGGCAAAAAGGTGGCTCTTATTTCCCAAGTTACAATTTTAGGCTTACACATTAAAAGTCGGGTCTATTTCACTTGCATCCACCATTCCGTCGCCCTTTCTCAGAACCTAGTAGCAACCAGGGATACTCTTTTATCCTCCGGGACTCCTTTGAATTCTAGTGCCTCCTCCACCATAGCCAAGTAGTCTAAGAACTCCTCTAGTTGGAGAGTACCACTAAACTCAGGGATCCGTCCTTAATCCACCTCCCAATGTCTATCCTCCACTTCTATAGGACGTCTACAATGGTGGCAATCTCCGTCATCTGAGTCATCTTCATCCTCCTCCAACCCAGCGAACGGATTCTGATTCTGAAGATTATCGAAATTAGGGTTAGGGTTTCGTCTCTATGGACGATTCACCCCAAGACAAGTAGCAAGTAGCCCATCCATACGTTCAGGCAATCGATCCATCATGACCTCCATTCTCTGGTCCATCATGGTTTTGACACGTAGCTCAAACCTCTGCTCCAACCGATTCAAATCATCCTGACCCACAACCTCGTCAAATCTTCACTCTCTTTTTGCTGGCATAATGATGGCTAGGGTTTTGGAATTTGGCTCTAATACCAACTGATGCAGCAGACACAAATAGGTTATCTTAGTTCCATTGATCACGCACGATACCACAATTAAGATCTTCTAAATACTAGAATTGACACAATTCAAAGTATAAAGGAAATAGAGAGAATTCTTATTCAAATCAAAAACTGTCTCAATCAATTACATCCATGCCTTTATATAGGCTAAAATATAACACAAAATAGTCCAAAGTGGACAAGGAAAGAAAAGCTAACAAAAAAAGAAACAACCGAAAACTTTCCTGAAAACTAAAAAAAACGAAAAATGCAAATTTGAAGACCTAAACGACGTTTTTTGGCCGAAAAGCAATGGACTTCACAGCTATAGGCTGTGAGTTTTGATCGTTGGCCTGTTTTCACTAAGTTTAAGTTTAAAAATCACCAAAATCGGCCCATTTTCACTAGTCTCCATAAAACTTACACAAATAGGCCAAAGCCTTCTCTTCTACATCAGATGTATTGCACATTTGTGTTAAATAAATCTATATATTCTATATCGTATGGAATATTCTAAATAAAGTATCCAATGGTCATATCTATATCCATGTTGACAAGTGTCATGCACTTGATAGTAAGACCATGGATAAGGTAACAATATAATCATAAAAGCTATCCATATTTTGTTCCATTTATGGGATTGAATAGAACCAAAGACTATTATAACCTTGATTGTATGGCAGTGTCTTACCGGCTATAGAACATGGATTGTCAATCAAGCATATGGGTACATATAGTGGGAGATAGTACTGGATAGATCCACTGAATGAGAAATCCACATGGTATAGTATCACAAGTGATTCTCATGTAGTACTTATACTGGATCCTTCAACCTGACCATATTATGGTCTTATATGTGAACTCACACACTTTGGTGTACGCTTAAAGGGCCTGTAATAGGGTGCCAAGTATGGGTACATTCGGGTGTGCCAGTGAATATGGCAAGGTCATGAATATGCAAAGGGAATGTCACTCAATAATACACTGAGAAGATATCACCGGCCACTTGATAAGTGCAACTGATAATAGAGTGGCTACACCCAACCTAGTTGGAACTTGTTTATGAGCATCAGTTCATTTGGGATCAAGTAAATGTCCGGACACAAAAGAGGGTGATGACATCATGCCTCTGTGTTGGACACCAATATCAGCGACATGAGATTTATAAGTTTAACTATAGGGTTAAAACTTTTGTCAGACCATTATCTCTGTCTTAATTAGGGGCTGTAATGGCTTGCTAGAGCCCAACTACAGTCTGTGGGCCATGGGCCCACTGCCAACATAATGATATGCCCACAAGACCGTACACATTGAATGTCTAAGCTTGAACTAAATAGGTTGGCCATATACTTGGAGTATACTCACTATAGAGGAATTATTAATTGATTCAATTATAGATCAATTGCATTGATCAAAATAATATAATCAATTTATTGGGATTCATTGAATTAATTTAGATAAATCAATTCATGAATTTATTTCCTGGTGGAAATAATGTACATATATAGATTTATATGTATTTCATTTAAGTAAAGTCTACATTAATTTATTGTGTTAATTTAATTAGGTAAATTAATTTTAATTTAAATGCTATGTGTTATATTATATGGTTTAATATAATCACATACATTTGAAATTGAAATTAAATTGCAATTAATTTTAACCTATCGCTTTAATTTGGTCCTAGGGTTTTTACAGATATAAATACCCACTTAAATGAGAAAACTACTAGTGTGCCCTAGTCCAAATGGCATTGGTTCTTGTATTGTATTATACTTTATATTTGAGTATTTTGTATTATACATTTTGGGTTGAAATAAAGGCCTGATGTATTTATTCATATCTTGTGCTATTATTATAACCATACTAAAGTGAACCAATGTAGGCCATTGGATTATGAGACCTTTTAGTAGAGTTCAAGTTATAATCATAAAGATATCCCTAGTTTGTTCTAATCATGGGAATTAATAGAACTAAAGACTAGGATATCCTTGACCGGATGGCGGCATCTCACCAACCATTGTACATGGAGTGTCAGTCAATGATATGGTACATCTTAGGTTGCATGGTACTGGATCAATCCGCCACGAGAACACCACATGGTTCGATCATCATAGGTGTTTCTCGGGTAGCTCTTGTTATTATCCTTAGAGCTGATTTTCATTGTAACATAACATGGGATCTCATACACTTTGATATACAGCTAACGGGCCCATAACAGGGGTGCCAACTATGGGTATGTTTGGTGGTGTGAGCGGACTACCTAAAAAGGGCAGGAGGCGGCAAAGCAAATCGGGGAACCGAGAGTAGTTGTTTTTTGTGGTTTGGTGGAAAAGTGAGTTTTGTTTATCTTTCTTTAGGGAAAATCATTCGTTCGTTTAAAAATTAATTTAGTAGAAATTTTTTTTTCCATTTTATTACTTAAAGACCTCAAAACCTAAATTTCAAGATTAGTGACAGAATCGCCACCCGGATCAGCTCATCCGGGAAATTCCGGTACAGCTCCCTACCGAGCGTAGACTGCCGTACCTAATCCAGAGATTTAGGGTTGGGGTGACTGACCTATTCAACATCAAGCTTGTATTCATGTACAATTTATATTACCGTATTTATTCAATTTATTATCTTTCTCTATCCAATTATGTTTATTTATCAGCCGATGCTCAAGCAAATGACAGAAATAGATTGCAAGAAAAGTAAATCATACATCTAAATTATACAAAAGAATAATAGATGCCGCTTATACAACCAAATTGAATAAAAATAAAAACTCTCATCCTCACATTAGAAGGGCCTAGAATACACGATTATCTAAAAATTTACAAATGCCTGAAAGACACGAATTAATCTATTAATTTACTTTATCAATGTATTTTTCTTGTTTCAGATGTCAAAACAAATTAGAAATGAACACAGTCAGTTCTATATCAACTAAGCAAGCAAATATCCAAAAACACATACCAAAAATCCAACGAATCTCCACTTCTCGCCATTCTTGGACAACACATCGAGTGTGAGAGGAAATCATCAACAAAGCCTACCGGCAATGAAAAAGATAATGAGTGGAAAAAGTTTTGGAATATAATGAAAATTAAAACTGCAGTTAGCCACTGAGTTCCAAAAATAGTGGACCCTGAATTCAAGATCAAAACCATATTATTTAGCAAGATCAGTGACAGAGTAGCCACCTGGATCAGCTCACCTGGGAAATTCCGGTACAACTCCATACTGAGCGTAGACTGTCGTACCTAATCTAGAGATTTAGGGTTCGGGTAACTTACCTATTCAACCTCGGGCTTGAATTCAATTTATTATTTATATTACCATATTTATTCAATTTATTATCTTTCTCTACCTGGTTTGTTTAAGTATCAACTGATGCTCAAGCAAATGATAGAGATAAATTGCAGAAAAATAAATCATACATCCAAATTATACAAAAGAATAATAAAGGCTGCTTGTACAACCAAATTGAATAAAAATAAAAACTCTCGTCCTTACATTACAAGCACCTAGAATACACGGGAATCTAAAAAATTTACAAACTCCTAAATACACGAATTAATCTTTTAATTACATGAAAAATAATAAGAATGAATATAAATGCTGCAAAACAGGTGGTTAGCAGTTTATATTACAAACACAAGTAGGGCTCACAGCAGGACAAAACTGGGATTTTTAGGAATGGGAGCATGCATTTAGGGGGTAACCTGGCTGACTCGACTGGTTGGCCCAGTTAGACTTGGAAAACGGTTTTGAAACGCTCTGTAGATTTTTGTCCTAGAAAACAATTTTTTGAAAAACATTTGACTCAATTTCATTCAAATTTCCATATTTAGCGGGTCTGTTATCCCGGAACTCGGGGTTCCGTTCGTGCAGGTTTATCCTAATTTCAACATCCATCTAGGGTCTGAAAGCAGTAAACATGCCAAAAATAATTTGAATATGAATACAACATCATACGATGACGCCCGTATAGGTCGTCCCGTGATTCTGTCTCCTTCTAGAGACTACAACCATATGGCTGTAATTAGAGCTGCGCAGCTCTAATTACAGTCGTGCGACTGAAGCATCCAGAACCCCGAAAATGGTTTTCTCGCACCCGTGTGAAAATAAATCCGGAAACAAAAATTTGATGATGTACAGGTGTGTTTGGGCTGAAATATATCACAAAAGAATTAAAGAGACGGAGAACGGGCAGTTTTCAGCAGATTCCGGGGCTATTTGGGTTTCTGCCTAGGAAAGCAGAGCCGTACGGCTCTAGTTGGGGCCATGCGGCTCTAGTTGGGGCCGTTCCGCTCTAGTTAGGGCCATGCGGCTCTGTTCTTGAGAAATAGAGCCACGCAGCTCTGTTCTTTAGGAATTAGAGCAGCCAGACTCTGATTAGAGCTGTGCGGCTGTAATCAATAGCCAATTTCTAGAAAATTTGCAGAAAGGAAAACAAACACAACAACAACAAACCAAAATGAGTTTAAGGCCTCTCAGAGTTTACCTTGATGTTGTTTTGATGTGTTTGACATCCAGAATCAGATTGGGAACTTGAAATGCACCTTGAATCCTCAACCGGCCGAAATCCCAAATGAATTTGAATTGATCTAAAACCAATCTAAAACAATCCGTAATGAGATGCACAAGAGTCAGGAAACTTTCCTCCATTGCTTAAGAAGTGCTTTTTAGTTTTAGTTTTTTGTTCTCTCTCTCTTTTTTGCATCTCTGTGTCTCGGTCTCCCTCTTGCTCACTTTCTTTTTTTTTTCTCTGCCTTCTCCCCTTAAGACCAAATTCCACCATTTTTTGATTCTATTTCTTTTCTTTTTATATCCCTCTCTCTCTCGTCACTTGTCCAATTAATGAGCCCCCTGAGGATTTCGGCTGAGAAAAGCAAAAATCCCCCTATTTCAGCCAAGTTGTTCTGTTTTTACAAGCAACTTGGCTACCCATCAGAGCCGTACGACTTTAACCTGTTAGAGTCATATGGCTCTAACCTAGAGCCATGTGGCTCTAAGCTATTAGAGCCGTGTGGCTTTAACCTAGAGCCGTGTGGCTCTAGTTTTGAAACTTGAGCTACGATTGATTCTACCAATTCCCGCGCTTACCTCTAAGCCCTGAAATCACTCAAAGGACCTTTCCTAGGGTTTTGGATCATGGATAGCTTAGTTTTTGAAATGTTTGAGATACTCCAGGTGACATTCCGGTCTTTCTCAAGTCCGATCTGTGTCCATCAGCTCAACAGGTAAAACAAGAATTCTCATCATAGTGGTTGGGAAAAACCCATACTCACACTTGCTTCTCGGATTGATTTCAATTCTAAACAGCAAATAACTAATTCAACTTTCATCCTAGAGGTAAAAAAAAAAACCTAAAGTTTACACACATACAGACCCTCTTTAGACAAAACAAACTTTTAGGACTCAAAAACCATCTTGAAGCCATGTGCATTGAAGAGGCTCCCAAATATAAAATTCTTCCGTATGTGAAACACATATAGAACATTCTGCAGCTTTTCTTTTTTGTCAGAAGTTATCTTTAGGATCATAGCTTCCTTCCCCTTGACCTTTGAAACAGTAACATTTCCTATGTAGAGTTTCTCCCTTTTCATAATAAGAGTCAATCCAGCAAAAGACTCTTTGTCACAACAAATGTGATGGGTAACACCAGTGTCAAGACACCACTCTCTTAGATTAGAATCAACTATGTTCACTTCAAACATCATAGCATAAAAGTCACTATCAGACACATCTTGTGCAATTGCTTCGACAGCATTAGCCTCAGTTGTTTTGGCCTTCTTGGGTAGTCTATAATTAGATGACTTATGGCCCATCTTGTTGCAATTGCAGCATTTCCCATTGAATATGGGATTTATTGAAATGCCCCCTTTCGGTTCCAACTTGGACCCAGTAGGCTTCATGCCTTTCTTGGGGTCTCTCTTGACCTCCACCACATTGGCCTTTGGCATAAATTACCTAGTAGCATTGGAATGTTTTTTCTGAGAACCTCTATTTTCTTTTTCTATGTGAAGTCAGATAATGAGATCCTCAACAGTCATCACCTTTCATTTATGCTTAAGGAAATTCTTAAAGTAACTTCATCCAAGTGGCAATTTCGCAATCATTGTAGCCACTTGGAATGACTCATTAATTACCATACGTTTAATGCACTTGAGTAACAACAAATTTAGAATCATTCATCTTAAAATCTAAAAATTGGTCAACTAAGAATTTCTTAGCACCCATATCCTCAGTTTTATGTTTCCTATCCAAGGAATTCCAAACTTCCTTTCCAGTTGTCAAAGGTTCATAACTACTGTAAAGTGAATCCACCAAATAGTTTAGGATATGATTCTTGCAAACAAAATTAGAATGCTTCCAAGAATCCACGGCCTATTAAATTGAAGGATCAACCATATTCTCTCCAACATTGGGAGGATCATCCTTCAGAAACGGCTAAAGGTTCATCATAGTCAAGAAAAATAACATCTTCTTCTGCTGAGTCTCGAAATTCAAACCAGAGAATTTCTCAGGCCTATCCACATGATTTGCACCAGGCACCATCATGTGACTAGAAGCAGACCCAGAACCAATAAGGCCTGAACCAGGAGGACCCAAGCCAATAGGACTTGAACCAATAGGACCTCATTTTGGCTATTTTTTCCATTTTGGTCATTTTCTCCAGTTTGGCCATTATAAGAACCTTCTTGAACATGTAGGATCAAATCATCAGCCATGATTAATTCTGAAATTTATAAACCAAATCAAGTTAGTATAATTCCATAATATAAAATAAAAAAAATATAAAAACAAAATAATACTGTTTTAAATAGAATAATTAGATTGTTCAAAACAGTCAACACGATTGAGTTAATTTGTCCAATTAATTTCTTAAAAGTCAAGGTAATCTAGTAAAGGTATCCCTATTTGTCTATTATACTAATCTATCTTAAGATTGTTAGAAACAATATATGTTAGTGTATGCCCTAGTCCCAAGGTATTGTATCTCATTTGTATTATACATTTTGGTTCACGTATTATGTATAATGTGTTAGTAATAACGGCATAATTTGTTTTATTAATTTCTTGTGCAATTAATAGTATCAAAGTATCCATTAATTGTGTTTGTACTTTTGATTATCGGTAATGTTCTCCGAGTAGTAAGACCATGAATAAGGAATCAAATACAATTATAAATCTATCCCTAGTCTATTAGAATCGTGGGAATAATAATGACTAAAGACTAGCATGTGGCTTCATTGTATAGTGGTGTCTTATCGACCATTGGACATAGATTGTCAATCAAGGACATGGGTACATGTTAGGTTACATTGTACTAGATCGATCCACTTTGAGAATACCACATGGTAGCAATGTCATAGGTTGTTCTGAAGTAGTACTTGTATTGGATCCTTAAAATTGATATTCCTATAGGCCTAGATGTGAGCTTGCATGCTTTGATGTACGCCTAACGGGCCTGTAACAAAATATCATGTATTGGTACGGCTGGGTATGTCAGTGACCATTGTAGGACTAGTAGGGATTGTTGGGATTTTAATTTCAAATTAATTTAATTCTTCATGTATAAATTAAATAATATTTGTCTAATTAAATTAATCCAATAATTATTTAGACATGACTTAAGATATATATATATATATATATATATATATATATATATATATATATATATATATATATATATATATATATATATATATATATATATATATATATATATATATATATAAACCTATATATATTTTTTATTTCCTGGAAGGAAATAAATACATAAAATTAATTTAATCAATAAAGGTCTCCTCTCTCGTCAATATACTCTAAGTATATAACTGAACTGTTAAATACTGGTTCAGATGTTCAATGTGTACGATCCTGTGGGTCCGTCTTTATGTTGGTAGTGGGCCTATGGCCCATAGACTGTAATTGGTCTCTACCAAGCCATTACAGCCCCCAATTAAGACGAAGATTATAGTTTAACAGAAGTCGTAACCCTATAGTATAACTTTTATGTCCCATATCATTGATATCGGTGTCCAACACGGAGGCATGGTATTGTTACCCTCTTTTATGTCTAGACATTCACTTGATGCCGAGTGAACTGATGCTCGCAAATAAGTTCCAACTTATTTGGGTGTGGCCACACTCTTATCAGTTGCACTCATCAAGGGGCCAGTGATATCGTCTGAATGAATCATTGAGTGACATATCCCTTCTACATTCATGGCTTTGCCATGCTCACTGGCACACCAATCATGCCCATACTTGGTGCCTTATTATAGGCCATTTAGGCACAAGTCAAAATGTGTAAGTTCACATGGAACTTCATAATATGGTCAGGTCAAAGGATCCAATATAACTACAACACGAGAATCACTTGTGATACTATACCATGTGGATTTCTCGTTGGTGGATCTATCCAGTCCTATTACATGTACCCATATACCTAATTGACAATCCATGTACTATGGCCGGTAAAACATAGCAATACAATAAAGGTAATGCTAGCCTTATGTTCCATTCTTCCCCACGACTAGAACAAACTAAGGATGGCTTTATGGTTATATTGTTTCCCTATCCATCGTCTCACTGCCAAGTGTATGACACTTGACAACATAGATAAAGATATGACCATTGGATACTCTATTTTCATTTATTGCATAAGATATAAATAAAATAGATTATGCTTTTATATATTAACACAAATGTATAATACATCAATCCACAAATGGTCTAACAATGTATGATACATAACAAGGACCATGCCTTAGGACTAAGGCATTCCCAACAGGGATGTGAAGGGATATGCCTCTTTGTTAGCTCAGAGCATATATCACTAGCCACTTGATAAGCATGACTAATGAGAGTGTGGCCATACTTATTTGTCAACTTTAGTCTACACGAAATCAAGGAATGTCTGTGTAGCTATAGAGGGTGACATTGTCATGCCTCTTGCAGGACACCGATATCATTCACAAAGGATGTATGAGATACTACTGGATTTATACCTCGCATAAGATAGATGCCCTCGTCTTATTTGGGCAGCTGCAGTGGTTTGCTAGAACCCGTTTGCAATTTGTGGGCCTTGAGGTTTTTGGCCCACTGCCAACATAAGACGAACCCACATGATCGCAAACAAAGATGTCTGAACGGAATTGTTACGGACTTAATATGTATTGGTTACATAGATGGAGCTTTATGTTAATTGCATTTGTAGACTTTTTGGTAAAGTTGAATTAATACAATTAACTATGGGAGAAATTATATTTTAACCTATTGTTTTAATTACATGGTGTAATTAATTAATTGGGTGAAGTAATCTCTAAATAAAATGTATGCATTATATTTATTATTAAGAGAGGGCTTAGTTAAAATGAAGGTTAGTTATATTTACTGAATTGAGTTTAATTTATGAAATTGAATTTTATCATATGGTTATGATTTCATTCAAATAAATAAAATTAAACTAATTAAATTAAAATAACATACAAGCCTAATTTAATTAAAACCTAATTTTTGTACAGGGCCATAAAAAGAAAAAAATTTCTCCTCCCACCTTAATGGAAATTTTGGCCATTAAACCCTAGAGAGAGAGAGAGAGGGAGTATTCAGCCAACACAGAGAAAGGGCGTAGAGCCACCGTTCATCCAATCGCTAGCACTAGTTTTGTTCATATAGCATCCGTGCATGAAGGTGAGGAACTTCACGCAAAGCAAGTTCTTTTGATTTAATTTCATTGCATATCGGTATAGGTGAGATTGAAAACTCAATCGTTGTTATTTCTTTGTTCTTTTCCACAATTTGATCAATTCATTCTAGAATTGATTCGAGTGCAAAACGAAATCACTTCCGTTGCAGTTTGAAAATTTTATTTTGCACCGGAAAAAACCCGACAGAATATATATATATATATATATATAATAAGAATGAATCGAAACGGAATTTTACAGAAAGTATATGTATCACAAATTACCAAAGGTATTGTTTAAAGCTTAGCCAGAAAAAACAATGAACGGTTTGCTGAAGCCCCGAATGAGATCAGTTTCCTTAAGACATATTAATTCGCTTCGAACTTCTGTCTCCTAGTATATAACAGCAACAACGATGAACTCAACCCCGTGCCAGAATTATCATCGGACTGAAGAACCTAAGCACTAACTGCCCAAAGATTTTGGAAAATCGGAGGAAAAGACTTCTAGAATTTTTCAAATGCCAAAATAAATAGAAAATTTTGAATATCTAGGCTACAGGAGGATCATTAGAAATAATTAGAAATAAATGAGATTAATGAGAATTAAAATAAATTAATTTCATTAATTATAATTAATTCATAACGTTAACAGTTAGAAATTCAAAAAGATTCTAGATACTTAGAGGAAAAATAAACTAGGCCAGAGGAAAAGAAGGAAGATCCGTGGTGGCCCATTTCAATTCGGCCATAACATTTGGGTGTGTATTGGGCCTTTAGAAGCTCGGCTTGGATTTACGCCCCCTGCACACGCAAGAGGGAGCCTCTCGGCTAATAATTCTTACCAATATAAGGAAGGGCATTTCCTTATAACTCATCAGCCATCTCATAAGAAAGAGATGTGGGATTTGAGAATTACATCTCATTTTCTTCTACAAATTCTTTTCCTTCAAGCTTACTTTGTGTTGGATATGCTCTAGTCCCAAGGCATTGGTCCTAGTTTTGTATCATACATTTGTACTTTGTTATGTGATTTATGTATTATACAATACGTGTCATTAAATAAAGGCATTAATCTATTTATTATATACCTTGTGCAATGTTATAAATAGAGTATCTAATGGACATATCCATGTTAACAAGTGTCATGCACTCAGCAGTAAGACCATGGATAGGGGAAACAATATAACCATAAAGTTATTCGTAGTCTATTGTAATTATGGGAATGAATGGAACCAATGAGTATCATGAGCTTGGTTGTGTGGTGAAGTTTTACCGGCCATTGGACATGGAATGTCAACCAAGTTTATGGGTACATGCAATAGGGCATGGTACTGAATAGATCCACTAAACGAGAAATCCATATGGTATAGTATCAAAAGTGATTCTCATGTAGAACTTGTATGGATCCTTTGACCTGACCATATCATGGTGTTACATGTGAAGTGACACACTTTGGTGTATGCTTAAAGGGTCTATTACAGGGTGCCAAGTATGGGTACGTTCGGGTATGCCAGTGAACATGGCAGGACTATGGACATGTAGAAGGGAATGTCACTTAGTAGTCCACTGAGAAGATATCACCAGCCACTTGATGAATGTAACTGATAAGAGTATGGCCACACCTAAACAAGTTGGAACTTGTTTGTGAGCATCAGTTCATTTGGGATCAAGATAATGTCTGGACACAAAAGAGGCTGATCAATCCATGTGTGAGTGCCGGTTTTCCCGACCTCAGTGATGAAAATCCTTTGTTACCAGTGATGAAAATCCATGTGTGAGTCAGATTTGAGAATGAGCAGAATGATGCTTGGAATGTTCTTTAACACTCTGAAAAATAGAACAGTCCTCGATCCGAAACCCTAAGAAAGGTCCTTCGAGTAATTAAAGAGATTAGATGTGTATAGGATTTAGGAAAAGCCTTGATAGCTTTGGTTAGAGTCGTGTCACTATAGTTTCACAACTACAACCATGTGGCTATAAAATTAGAGTGGTGCGGCTATAAGATTAGAGCCACACAGCTCTAATGGTTGACCGAGTTATTCCTAAACCAACATTATCTTTTGACCAGTGATTTTGATTCCTAAATTAAAGGAAGAGGGGCATGAAATCATAGGGTTAAAAGTATAAACATCAAAGAGAAGAGAGAAACAGTTTTAGAAGAAGGCTAGGGAGAAAATAGGGGTTTTAGAGAGATAAAGTAAGGGAAAGTGTAAAAAAAAAAAAAAGAAAAATTAAGGGAAAGTGAAAGAAAAAGAGAGAAAAAGGATAGAAACACTTAGGAAACATTGAGAACGAGAGTTTATGGGTGTTTTTCATTCGTTCAGATTGATTTTGGGTCTGTTCAGATTGGTTCGAGGTTTCTGTTCAAAGTTTCAGGACATGCGTGGGATTCTAAGTGCATTCCGACATTCAAATCCACTTCGGATCGTCAAATACACTGGAACACAAAAAAGGTAAACTTTGAAAGGCCTTAAACTCGTAATTGATTGCTCTATGGTGTGCGTTTTTGCATTTAAATGAAAACCCAAAAACTGTCTGCTAGACTATAGCCGTCCAGCTCTAACTAGAGGCGAGTAGCTATAGCTCCCTAGGATAGAGCTGCGTGGCTGTACCTCTATAGCCGCACGGTTGTATTCTTCTGGGCAGAAACACAAAATGCCTTAAAATTACCAAATACAGACAGCTTCCCTTTTTAGTTGTTCTATTATGAATGATTTTGGTCAACTCACATCTGTTATCTTCAAAATTGTGGTTTTCAGATTTCCAGTAACGGTGATGTGAGATTTAGGTTTTTGGTGATTTTGATTTTTGGAATTTGGAGTTGTTTAATCCAAATCGGATTCTAGATTCAGTTTTAGCAGACCTCCAGAATTGTAAAATCTTTGGAAATTGTAAAAAATGAGTTAAAACAGAGATTTACAAAAACAAAGAAAACCAATTCAGGTTGTGTACACTACAGCCACACGGATATAGTTGTTGAGGCAGAATCTCAGGACGATTCTTATGGATTTCGTCTCATGATGTTGTCTTTAGATTCGGATTTAAGCTGTTTTTAATGTGTTTACTTCTTTAGACCTTAGATGAGTGTTGGAATCAGGAATCCACACGAACGGAACCCCGAGTTCCTGGATAACTGACTCACTAAAAGGGAGTAATTTGTATGTAATTGAGCCAAACTGTTTTCCAAAATTGTTTTCCAGCACAAAAACCTATAGGGCATTTCCAAAATGGTTTTCCAGGTGTGAGCGGATGACCTGAAAGGTGGGACGGACACATTGAAAAGAACCGGGGAAAACGATTTTGTTTAAGGTTTGGATTTGTGAAAGCGGGTTTGGGTTATCTTGTTTAAAGGAAAACTATTCGTTTGTTTGTTTTGAAATTTACTTAGTAGAAAAACGTTTTCCTATTTTATAACTTAAAGACCTCGAAACCTCAATCTCAACATCAGTGACAGAATCGCCACCCGGATAAGCTCATTCGGGAAATTCCAATACAGCTCCCTACCGAGCGTAGACTATTGTACCTAATCCAAAGATTCAGGGTTCGAGCAACTTATCTACTTAACCGCAAGCTCGTATTCGATTATTATTTATAAAATCATATTTATTCAATTTATTATCTTTCTCTATCCCAATTTGTTTATTTTTATTAATCTGATGATAAAGCAGAAATGCAGAAAATAAATTGGAGGAAATTAAACCATCCACACAAATTATACAAAAGAATCATAAAGGCCTCTTATACAACCCAATAGAATAAAAAATAAAAACTCTCATCCTCACGCTTACAATCACCTAAGTACACGAGGATCTAAAAATATAATCGCCTAATTACACGAATTAATCTATTAAATACAACAAAAATAAAAATAAAAGCTATAAAATAGATTGGTTAGTGCAAATATATTATAGCATAGATAGGACTCAAATCGGATAGAACTGGGAATTTAAGAAACGGGGTCATACATTTAAGGGGTAATAGGTTTGACCCGACCGGTCGGACCGGTTAGACCAGGAAAACGGTTTTGAAACGCCCTGTAATTTTTATGCTGGAAAACAATTTGGAAACCATTTGGCTCGGTTTCATACTAATTTCCACTTTTATGGGTCTGTTATACCGAAACTTGGGTTTCCATTCGTACTGGTTTTCCTAATTTTCACAAACATTTAAGGTCCAAAAAGCAGTAAACAAACTAAAATCAGTTTGAATCAGAAAACAGCATCGCGCAACAACGTTTGTGCAAGTCGTTCTGTGATTCTATCTTTTCTGGAAATTACAGTCGCGGGCTGAAAATAGAGCCGGACGGCTCTGGTTAGAGCTAGCCAGCTCTGGTCAGAGCTAGCCGGCTCTGGTCCACGCTAGGCGGCTGTAATGCCCAGACCCGAAACCGGTTTTCTCGTTTTTTTTTTCTAAAGATTTCTATTTTTGCTTGTTTTCGATGTTTTCCTGAGATTTTATAATGTTCGGTGGTCTGCAAATGCTGAACTATGGACCCATGATGGATTAAACAACCCCGAATCCGAAATATAAAACCCGGAAAAAAAGAACCGAAAAGCCGATATTCATACATCTAGAAATAAAAAAACTGACATTAAAATGACGTATAAATATCTTCGGCCAAAAAATATCAAAACAGAAAGGCATAAAATGGAAAACGGACTCCTTTTGGCCGTTCAAGACAGATCGGGAATTTGTCCCAGAGGCATAGAGCCGGGCGGCTCTAGGGTCATAGCCGGCTGGCTCTGTTCTTCATAATCACAGCCGTACGGCTATGATGGGTTGAGTCTATTTTCCGGAAAAATTTAAAAAAGAGAAAAACATGTAGAAAACACAATGTAAACAGGTTTCAAGCCTCTCAGAGTTTACCTTGGTGTCTTTCCAGTGTAATGGATATGCAAGAACGGATTAAAACCTTGAAATTGTTGCTGGAGTCTCAACTGGTCAAGTACCACAACAATCCACAACAAGCCGAAACGAATCCAAAATGATCTCCAACCAATAAGCAAAGGTTATGGAACTTGAGTTTAATGTTTTAACATTGATTCAAGTTTTAATATCAGTGTTTGGTTCAACTCCCTACTTGCTCTGTCTCGGTCTCTCTTCTTCCCCTCCCTCCTCTCTTTTCTTCTTCTTCTCTTTTTTTTTTTAATTTTTTTTGTATCTGTCTCAAGATTGTCAAAATCCCCCCTCCTTTTGTGATCTTTGTTCTTTCCTTTTATATTCTCTCTTTCATATCATATCTCGCATTAAATGGCCGCCTTACTTTTCTGAAATGCCGATATCTTCATTCTGCGAGACAATTTGCTTTGCTTTGCAAGGCAACTTGTTTTGCCCACTAGAGTCGGCTGGCTTTAGTGAGCACTAGAGCCGGCCGGCCCTGGTTCAAGAAACCAAAGCTGCCCGGTTCTAGCCAAAACTGGAGCAAAAATCAAAAAATTAGGCATGCACCCTAAACCTTAGAGACCACCCGAGAGACCTATCGGGAGTTTCGGATCGTGGATTGCTTGGTTTTCAGGACATTTGAGACACTCCAATCAATAATCTGATCGGTTTTAAGAGCAATGCAAGGCCGTCTGCTCCAAAGGTAACTTGCGAACTCTCATCATAGAGGTCGGGAAAACCCATGCTCACAGGCTGCCCCTCATGGGACAAAAGTCAGCTCATGGTGGGCTATGAAGCCTAGAACGAGTTTGGTCTCGCGACTGAGAGCACGGTGAGAAAGGATGAGAAAACACAATTGATGCCCCCCGTTGGGGCACATTGTCATAGACTCGTTGTGGGGGAGTGTTACCATAATATCGACTCGCTGTGGTGGAGTGTGCTCATAATATCGACTCGCTGTGGTGGCGTATGCCCGTTATATCGACTCACTGCGGTGGAGTTGCCCGTGGTATCGACTCACTGTGGTGGAATTTGCCCCTGGTATTGGCTCACTGTGGTGGAGCTTGCCCGTGGTATCGACTAACTGTGGTGGAGTTTCCCGTGGTATCGACTAACTGTGGTGGAGTTTTCCCGTGGTATTGACTCAACGTGGTGTAGTCTGCCCGTGGTATTGACTCACTATGGTGGAGTGTGCCCATGGTGTCGACTCACTGTGGTGGAGTTTGCCCGTGGTATCGACTCACTGTGGTGGAGTGTGCCCGTTAAAGTTGAGTTGAAAGCGTTTATTTATTCCTTGATTGATAATTTTGGAAACAAAAAAAAATTTTTGCCCTTTCGATCAAGAATAAATACAGCTCGGGGCTTTTTGGCTCCTAGATACCTGCAAAATCAAATAATACCCACCCTGGGATTAAATTAGAATAAGTGGAAATCGTGAAAAATTGAAGAAAATACAATACTGGATGAATTAGAGCCGGGCGGCTCTGCCTTAGTGGGGCAGAGCCGACGGCTAACAAATAGAGCCGCCCGGCTCAAGACTAGAGCCATCCTGCTCTAGTGGGTTGGGTTTGAAAAATAAAAAGGGCTCTCCTATATTCCATTCCTTCATTCTTCTTCTTCTTCTTTGTTCACTCTCTCCCTCTGAAAAAAAAACTTCTTCATCTCTTTTAGCACAAAATGAGGAAGATGCGAAGAGCTATTCTTCCAAATGCTCCTACATAACCATCCCCTCATATAAGATATTCTTTACCTGAGGGGGGATTTTTCCTACCCACTGAATCTATAGTGGATGTTTACAGATGGCGAGAGATGGTTCCATATTGTGGAGTTAAAAGAAATGATCCTGTGCCTGTGACTTTGAAGCCATTTGTGCACATTATGCAAAATTTGGTTACTTTTCTTTTCTTTAATTTACCTTTTCCTCTATTTTTGAATTCCTACAAAATTGACGAAATTAGTTGAAATTACATGAAATTGATGTATGTTTAGAATAGATTCTGCCGCTAGGAAACTCAATTGATGATTTAGAGTTGATTAATAATGATTTTTTGGCAAAAATCACAAAACCTAAGTTTTAGGAACCAAACCACCGATTTTCCGAATAGAGCCGGCCGGCTCAACGCTAGAGCCGGGCAGCTGTGTTCTTGGCCCGACGACTCTAGTCAATAACAGAGCCGGCCGGCTTTGTTCTGGCTAGAGCAGAGCCGGCAGGCTATGGTTAGGGTCTGACGGCTCTGACCATGGCCCGACGGCTCTGGTTCGACCAAAACCGAGATTACGAGCTTCTAAATTTGTTTTAAATGCCTTCGATCGATTTATTTATGCAATGTAAAATATAAACAACTCATAAAACTCCATGTATATTATTTTGCAGTTGAGGCCGCATAACCGGGGAGCTGGCTCTGGGACTGACGCATTGTCCTGGTACAGGCGACTCCCCGACAATGTGCGGGAGTTGGTTGATTCAACCGGTCTGGACCGGTTGGTTTGCTCGATGTGTGAGTCTGCGCCTCGGACGAGTAGGAGTTTGTTCATGGCACTCTTAGAGCGGTGGATGGACTCCACCCATACTTTCCATTTCCCGATCGGGGAGTTCACAGTTACACCCGAGGATTTCTTGGCTATCACTGGGCTATCCTTCGGTGGGTGTACTATAGACTTTAATTAGTCGCTGGAGCAAGGAGGCTTCAGGCCAGACGTGATTGCCATGCTGATTGGTTTGACTCCAACAGGCAGGTGGGTCCAGGGGAGTACCCTTCGAAACTATTGGCTGAGCAGACAAGACAGTCTTCATTCCCACTTAGGGATGTGTGACGTTACGCTCGGCTGTTCTTACTATTAGCCTTGAGCACTCTGCTATTCCCTACAGGTCAGAGCGACCTGAACTTTGCTGTGCTCCCATCACTGATACAATTAGAGGATATTGGGAATCTAAGCTGGAGGCGAGCTGGGCTGGCTCAGCTATACTATGGCCTTGACGTTTGCGCCCGCGGGAGGCACAAGGAGTTGAAGGGTGCTTGGATAGTTCTTTATCTGAGTTACCTTCCTTCTTTTTTTTTTTTAACTGACTTTTTTGGTTATTGTATAGATTTGGGCATATGAGTACACCTTTGTTCCTCAACCGAAATTAGCCATACTGACTAATGCTGTGATTCCTGACTTCCCCCGGTTGCGGCGGTAGTTGGGCTATGGCTAGAGTGAGGTAGACACCGACCCTTGGATTTGTCGCCAGCTTTTGACGAATATGACTTTTGAGCAGGTATTCTTCGAATTCAAACATTATTATTCATTTCATTTTTTTAATTTTCATTTCATTTTTTTAACTATAGTCTGTTTTTTAGGTTATCAATGAGCCGTAGGGAAATGCTGAGGCTGGTCCCCCGATGATTTGTCATTGAGAGCCATGTTAGCTTGGAGTGGTACCTCAGGAAGAGGGTCACTAATTGGCGTGCTTGACCCCAAGAGCGCAGGATCCCACCTGCACCTCTAGTTGGACTATTCTGGCCACATCTATTGTCGGAGGAGGATCATCAAGATTTGTTTGGGTCCGGTTATGTAGTTGTGGGAGATGATGGTGATTACCCAGTTCATCCGCACAGAGCTTCTCCCTCCTATCGGGACTGCACTGCTAGAGGATGCGCCAACCGTTGTATTTCTTTGTCTTACTTTAACTTTTGTTTATTTTGAGGCTGGCCTGCCACAGAGAGAGGTAAGCTTCCACATTCTTCATCTAGCAGATGCTCCAGTGCTCACGGGTCTGGGACTGCCAGTGGCCAAGGAGATGGAGGTTCTTCTGCTCATACTGGTGTGCCTAGTGTTGATACCGAGGTGAGGTACACTGAGCCTATTCCCACTATGGTCCCTCCGGTGGTTCCTCCTACTGGCTTCACCCCAGGAAGTCTAGAGTACTTCGTGGAGCCCTGGGTGATGCTGCAAAATGAAGCGGGGGAGTTTTGTTGAGTAGATCTGCATATCGAGGCACACCCTCCTCCTGCTACTGTGCCTCCCGACATGACACATGTGTGTATCTCTGCCCCTGCCTTCTTTTGATTACTATCTTGGCTACTGATCCAATCTTGTGTACTATTCTTTGTACAGATTTTAGTGACACAAGGGATGGCCCTGTGCCAAGCGACTTCTGCTCTCATGAATCTCTTTCTTCAAGATAATGGAGTGTTAACAGGAAGTACCTACGTTGAAAAGTGCATATGCATGTATGTATGCTTCAAATGCATATGTATGCATGACATAGTGTTCCTATTGTTTATGGTACATGCTGCACTCACTGCCCATCGATATGATAATGCCCGTACGAGAGTGGAAACAGAGGAGATGTAAAGGACCATTACAAACCTCACATTCATGAATAAGACTCTCCGCACTCAGTTAGATGACTGGGAGACCGGTCGGCGTATCTTTGGTGATGGCGTCAGAGCTGAGGGTGAGGAGGATGATGACTCGACTGACGGGGGACAATCGTAGATCTTATTTTCTGTATTCTTATAGTTTTGTTTTGATACAGCCCGCCTGTGGGCAAGGATAGAACATCATTGTGTATATGTACATATTTTCATTGTGTGACCATTGACTGATGTAACATTTTTGTTGATATTCTATGAAAATTCCTCCTCCTTCTTGTTGATCTGTTATCTTCTGTTTGCTGGAACCTGTTTTACTGATGGCATTTCATCTATTTTCTATGCAGAAAAGTAACCGTCCAGTTCTATTTCCCATATCCTCTCTGATGGATCAGCTTCGTGACTGCCTCAGGGACTACTGGAGAACATGCTGCACTTCTAACTAAACCTTATTGGCACCCTTTAGTCTACATTCCCAGTGGTTTTTCATGAATGTGCCCTTAAATTGGACCTTTCTGGAGACTATAGCCCGATTCTGGGACCACATTTTCTGCTTTTCCAGGCAAGAATTGTGCCCAATGGTAGAGGAATTTGGGGCCATCATCTTTGCTCCTTGTCCTTGTGGAGTCAGGTTATCCATTCCTGACCCCGACCTGCAGACACTTTGAGGGTTACTGAATACAGCACATTTGGACCACCTGCTCCCTGGTGAGACTGCCCCTAGGAGACTCAACATATCCATCATTATGGATGTGTGTTTTGCCTTAAACCCCTCTGCCCCTAGTTGGGCTTGTCTGATGGGTCTGTTGTTGATGTCCCTTTATCTGTGTGAGTTAAGAGACGGGACTTGTGATTTTAGATTAATCCCGATGGTGACCTAGATGGCCGATGGTGCTTCACCTGTGGGAATCATCCTAGCCAAAACCTTAATTTATCTGGATTCTATCCACTCTGGTCATCCAATCGAAACATATAGATGTCCTTTTCTGCTTCAGGTCGGCCTTCAACTTCGAGTTTGACATTCTGATGAAACATGCACTCTGCTGATTGACCATCTATTCTACAGATTTGGCTATTGGAGAAGTTGAATCTCCTGAGTGCTCCTCCACCTCAGCCGAGATATGTTCCAAAATGTTTCTGGGCCCGTCGTATAGAACTTGCAAACTTTGCCGCATGGACTACAGAAGAATGGTTCAATTGGCTGAGGGAAAGAACAAATGTATCTATCCGCTGGGTGTGTCCCTGATGGGAGATCTTGCAAGTGACTACCGAGACTTGGGTAGGAGGTGTACAGCTCCTAGGACTATTCAAGGTGACATTTTATTCCCTTGAAAATATAGGCAAGCACAGGGGGTGCGTTCTTTATGCACGACAAGGTGCGGTGACTTCACGCAACAGTGGCCCAGGTATGTGCACCAGTAGTGGATGAATCCCACCCGCTTTGAGGTTTTGAGGTATGGTGAAATAGCCTCGATAGAGACAAATGGTCGATACAGAGCCTGGTTAGCTGAGTTGGTGACCTGTCCTACAACGCGCGAGCATAGGATCCTAACCATGAGGTATCTCAGCCTGTAGGTCTCCCTTATGATGTATGAAGTTATGGCTAGATAACATTTATTTTGCTGTTTTATTTTATGTCCTTACTTTTGCATAGACTACCCTCGCGGGTTTTCAATCTATCGTACTGTCTTAACTTTTGCCTGGACTGCCCTTTCGGGTTTTCAATCCACCAGACTTTTTATTCGCATCTTAAATTTTGCATGGACCAACTTTCGGTTTTTGATCCACCAGATTTTTATTATTATTATTAGTTTTATGAACGGGAAGAGCAATTATGCAAAATAGATTACTAAATTCAGTGAACTTGGAATGTTTATCAAACAAAGATGAGCATAAATTCATTCATTCATTAATGTAACGTTTTAGCACAAATGACATCAATAATTAAATAAAACTAGGGACAAGTACAGGAATGGTATGCGCTTCGACCGAGCTTACACCTGCTATCGACCAGTCTATACAGATTTTCTGGCTATTAGGAATTCCTTACTTGTCCTAATTTTTACGTGGACCGCCTTTTCGGCTTTCAGACCACCGAACTTATTACCTCCCCCCTTATTTATTTATTTATTTTATATAAAGTACTGCTTAAGTTTGTCTTGATTGACGGGGTCGACAAATTCGTTTCGATCCATATCCATGATTTTTACGGCTCCCTTAGACAGCACCTTCTTTACAACATACAGTCCTTCCTAATTAGGTCTGAACTTCCCTCGCGCATTCGTATGAGTCTGCTTCATCTGTTTGAGCATAAGATCACCAGCTTTAAGAGGGCGCTTTAGATGGCAAACTCTACCATGATAAGCCCGGGCCATTCACTGCTGATACATTTGCAGACGATCCAATGCTTGAAGTGGCTTTTCATCAATCAGGGCCAGCTATTCGTACCGTGACCGCATCCATTCTGATTTAGGTATCTATGCCTCCATTACTATTCTCAAGGATTTCATCTCGGTTTCAACTAGCAATGCGGCCTTCATTTCGTACACTAATGAGTAAGGTGTCTCACCAGTTGGAGTCCTGATACTTGTTCTGTACCCCACAAAGCGAAAGGTAGCTTGTCTGCCCAATCCCTGTATGTGACAGCCATCTTAGCTAGAATTTTATTGATACTTTTATTGGCTACCTCCACTACCCCGTTGGCTTCTGGGAAATATGGTGAAGACTTATGGTGCTCGATCCCTCTGTCCTAAAACAACTGCGCTGTTAACCCTTGGAACTAAACACCATTATCTGTTACCACGTGGTGTGGGACTCCATAACGGGAGAAGATATTTTTCTCAATGAACTTAGACATCTTCTTTGCCGTGAGGTTCGTAGAAGATTCCGCCTCCACCCACTTCGAAAAATAATCTACAGCTACAACAAAAAAGCGGTGTCCATTGGATGTCGGTGGCCTTATCTCTCCAATAATGTCGATCCCCCAAGCAGCAAACGGCCAGGGAGTTAAGGACATCTAAAGTTCAAGTGGAGGAAGATGGTTAATGTCTCCATATTTCTGACACTCATGGCACCTTTTCACCCTTTCAATATAATCATCCTAGAGTGTAAGCCAAAAGTACCCTTGTCTCAGGATTTTCTTTGCTAGGGCTAAACCGCTCATGTGCGGGCCGCACGTTCCCACATGAATCTGATCTATCACCACTCTTACTTCTTTCTCGGTTAGACACTTCAGTAGTAATCCATTTGCAGTTCGCTTAAAAAGCTGATCCTCAAAGATCCTAAATTGCGCTGCTGAGCTCCGGAGGGTAATCTTGTTTGCTTCAGTGGCATCTTCAGGGTATGACCATTTCTGAAGAAACTGTAAAATGTCATCGTACCATGGATGATCTTCTACCATAGCCTATACAACCTCTTCTACTCTATAGTAAGGACTTTGTGATACCTCCAACAGTACTGGCCGAATCGGTTGCTTCTGGGGACCTTCCCACATGGACGACAAAGTGGCCAACGAATCTGCCATCTGATTTTCTTCCCTAGGCACATGCCTGAATTCACAGCTCCTGAAAACTTTGATCCTTTCCCAAACAGCCTCAAGGTAGGGGCTAAGGGACTCTTCTTTAATTTCCCAATCTCCAGTGATTTGCTTCACAACTAATGCCGAATCTCCGAAATCGGTTTTCTCATTTTTTTCAAAAGATTTATATTTTTGCTCATTTTCGATGTTTTCTTGAGATTTTATAATGTTTGGGGGTCCGCAAATGGTGAACTATGGACCCATAATGGATCAAACAACCCCGATCCCAAAATATAAAACCCTAAAAAAAAACCCAAAAACCGATATTCATACATCCAGAAATCTGAAAACCGATGTTAAAATGACGTATAAATATCTTAGGCCGAAAAATATCAAAACAGAAAGGCATAAAATGGAAAACAGACTCCTTTCGGCCGTTCGGGACAGATCAGTAATTTGTCCCTCAGGAATAGAGCCGGGCGGCTCTAGGGTCAAAGCTGGTCGGCTCTGTTCTTCACAATCACAGTCGTGCGGCTATGATGGGTTGAGTCAATTTTCCAGAAAAATTTTAAAAAGAGAAAAACATGAAAAAAACACAATTTAAACAGGTTTAAAGCCTCTCAGAGTTTACCTTGGTGTCTTTCTACTGTACTGGATATGTAAGAATGGATTAAAAGCTTGAAATTGTTGCTGGAGTCGAAACAAACCCGAAATGATCTCCAACCAGTAAGCAAAGGTTATGGAACTTGAGTTTAATGTTTTAACATTGATTCAAGTTTTAATATCAGTGTTTGGTTCAACTCCCTGCTTGCTCTATCTCGGTCTCTCTTCTTTCCCTCCATCCTGTCTTTTCTTCTGTCTCAATATTGTCAAAATCCCCCCTCCTTTTGTGATCTTTTTTCTTTCCTTTTATATTCTCTCTTTCATATCATATCTCGCATTAAATGGCCGCCTGACTTTTCTGAAATGCCTATATCTTCATTCTGCAAGACAAGTTGCTTCGCCTTGCAAGGCAACTTGTCTTGCCCACTAGAGTCAGAGCCACATAGTTCTAGCAAAAACTGGAGCAAAAATTGAAAAATCATACATGCACCCTAAACCCTAGAGACCACTCGAGAGACCTATTCAGGAGTTTCGGATCGCGGATTGCTTGGTTTCAGGACATTTGAGACACTCCAAGCAACAATCGCTTTTGAGAGCAATTCAAGTCTGTCTGCTCCAAAGGTAAATTACGAACTCTCATCGTAGAGGTCGGGAAAACCCATGCTCACACCAGGTCTAATCGAGTAAGTCACCCGCACTTCTCGGTTACCCCCTAAATGTATGCTCCCAGTTCTTGAAATTCCCCATTCTGTCCTGTCATAAGTCCTACATGTGTTTGTGATATAATTGTGTTAACCCTTTGTTTTGTAGCTTTTATTTTTCTTTTTATTATTTTGGATATATTTAATATATCAAATCGTGTATTCTAGGTGATTGTTCTTTTTATAGATTTTCGTGTATCTAGGTGGTTGTAAGATGAGGATGAGAGTTTTTATCTTTTTAGATTTGGTTGTAATAAGTGGCCTTTATTCTTTTTAGTTTTTATCTTTTTAGATTTGGATGTATGGTTTACTTTTTCACACTTTAATTTTATGCTATTTATTTATGTCATCTGAATGAGCATCGGCTAATAATGAAAGATAAAATGGGTGGAGAATAAGTGAGCATAATATGGTACTATGAACTACTAAATGAAAACAAGTTTAAGGTTGAATTGGTAGGTTGTCCGAACCTTGAATCTCTAGATCAAGTATGGTAGTCTACACTCAGTAGGGAGCTATACCGGAATTTCTCTGATGAGCTAATCCAGGTGGCAACTCTATCACTGATCTAGAAATTCAGGTTTCAAGGTCTTTAAGTTAATAAAATAGGATTTTCTAAAATGTAAAACCACTTTTCTCAACACGTTCTAAATGATATTTTCTATGCAAGGGATTTTTCAATCATAGCAACTAGTTTTCTTAATCAAGATCATCAAACCTGTTTTTCATCAAAACAAATTCTACACACTTATTAAAACCACCCATGTTCGCTTCGCCGCGTCCATTGAAACGTCATTCTCTCATAGTGTTGACTCTGTTGGGGATGAAATGTTTCTTAAAACATTTTTTAAAAAATTAAAGAACTTAGGCAACTACTAAAATATAACGTTGCATGCAGTCATTCATTAGTTCATAGTACCATATTTTACTCACAACCGCATAGCATGACATTTCATCTCCTCAACCCCTTGAATTCACTAATTAGGCCGATTTATTTCGAAAGCTGACCTACCTCTACCTCCAGGATTAGAGGCACCTGATGGGGTAAGCCACTCACATGTTCTACGATGATGAGTGTATATTCGCTATGGGAACTTATACGACCCTTGGTATGACTTTGGCCCATATGTAATCACCTAGTAATTTCCCCTTAGGATCACCTGAACATAAATATGAAATTGGACATTGAGACTATGCCTTTGGTATCCCTGATTGGTACCCAATACCTAGGAAGAATGCATGCCAATCGAAAGTAGGAATAAGGTTAGAAGGGTGAGCATGTTGTTGTGTGTGCTAACATTTGTTCTATGATGATTTTTGACATTTTCACTCTTACACGAAACATCAAACATGCATTATCATTTGTGTGCCATTCTAACCATGTTTTCATGTAGCCAATTTCAAGACATAATCATTTGTGTGTCATTGATGCTAACCACATCTTTGTGCAACCACAACATTTTATTTGTATGCCATATACATTACATCTCGTGTGTTGACATTTCCACGAAGCATACACAACATCATCCCTGTATGTCATACACTCTAACCCTATTTTCATGTGGCCATTTGCATTTCATGTGACATGGGCATTCATATCATTTCATTACACTTAGTATAAGATGTTCTAAGAATGCCCATCATGATAATTTCATTTCATATCAGGTGTCCCAAAACTACTTGTATTCTGCCCGTGCATCTGATTGCACTAAGCCATTCTATTATACCATGTCATTTATTATAGGACCATGATGGTCTTAGGTCTATAGTCATGTGGCAGGTCACATGGTAACATTACATGACATAATACCCATTCATCATTGGTGTCACGGTGATGCCGGGGTCTTGTTTGTAAGTCGCTATCCACATCGGATTGTTCCATGACATTATTGAATCATTTGTGGTACTCCACAAGTACCGGATTACTACAAATATAGGGACATTTCATGACAATACTAAATCATACAAGGTGTTCTATGAACGTCGAACCTTTGTCCGTGTCTCGATTCACACATGACTTATTCGTAACATCATTTCACCTCGGATGCCCTAAAAGTGTCGAAACTCTATCCATGGGATAGCCCCCACGTGACCATTTCATGTCACTTCATTGACCTAAAAAGCATTAAAACTCTATCTGTGTATCGAGACACATGTTTCCACGACATTCATTAGGTGCCCCAAAAGCACCGAAACTATGTCTATGTGACGGCTCACACGCAACCATCTCGTATTGTCTTTTGCATGGCATTGGTATTCTTAGAACGTCCAAAGTAAAGGGAATGAAAACATGGGAAAAGATCATCCTCATTGTCATTTTCATCCATGAGATATCATTCAACCATAATCATTTCATGACCATACCATACACATCACTCAGTGCGCCATGTCTAGAATCATGACATCCATCCACGATACTAACCCTAAGTTAAATGTGTAGTTTGGAGTCAAACTTCAAAAAGGTTGGCACGTGTTGAACCAAAGTCTAGTCAGCCAATTCAATCAGTTCAACTAGAATCAGTCACCATGGAAGAGATCAAGGATGGTTCAGGGTCGGAATCAAGGCAAGAGTTCAGGGGTCAGTTACCTTCTTTGCCAGATAACAGTTAGGTGTTGTTAAAAGAAGTGAATGGAACAGAAATGTCTAATCTGGATAGATCTGGGGAAGTGCCCACTTTTGATATGAATGCCTTCATGGATGCCCAGTTGAACTCAGATTGGTTTAATGCTACTTTGAGAGAACAAATGTAAGCTGTAATGACCACCTATGCGAGTCAGACTATTCAACCGACCCAGGCTTCGATCGAGAATGGGGGAAATGTTGTTCAAGTGATTCCTAGCTCAGGAGGAAGTGTTCCAGGAAATAGTAGAGGAGTTATTCCTCACAGGGAGGTCGACCATCATTCTAAGCAAGATGAAGCTTTTGAGAGGGCCAAGGAAGTTTCAATGGAGACAGCTGAAGAAAAGCGTCTCAAGGAGAAATTCTCTGACTTGGAGGCTTTGCTGCAAAAATTGAAGGAGATGGTGCATTACAATCCCATTAAATGTGTGGATCCAACTAGTTTGATGGCGAAAGGAGGGGAGCCACTCTCGGTTGGTTTTCATATGCCATATATCACCCTATACACCATGGAAGGTTTACCGAAGGCTTATCTAAATAGTTATGTGTGGCTCATGTCTAGTATGGGGATTGGTAAAGTCCATCTCTTGAATCTATTTCCAATAACTCTAAGGGGCACTGCTGTGAAGTGTTATTTGAAAATGCCTATTCATACCCGTTCCATATGGGAAGATTTGTCCAAAGCATTTATGAAGCAGTATGCTTATAACACTCAAGTGGAGCCTACTTTGGAGGATTTAGAAAGGATTCGCTAGAAACCTAACGAGTCTTTCTCTGCTTATTACAAGAGATGGATGGATGTCCAAGTGTTGGTGGATGGAGCTCCAAAGTTAGAGTCTCTTATTGTAAAATTGGTTGATGAAGCTTCCCTCAATTCGAAGACAAAATGAAGCTAAAAAGATTCCATGGTTTTACGAATGTTGTTGAGTATGCTAAGTGTATTGAAAGGTACAATGAGGAAGACCAAAGGAACAAGTAGAATTCAGGTACTTATCAAGGCAGTCGAGGCTATTCACGGGGTTGCAAGAGTGGGAATTCTACGACTACACCAGCTGGGTCTAATTCAAAGCTGGCTCAAACTGCAGTATGAGATCATGTGACATAAGCGGATATGGCTGCAGTAAATTAGGGAAGGCAGACAGTGGTTCCTCAGAGGATCACTAACCCAATGGCTGAATCTTTGCTTAATGTAGGAAGGCGGGATTGTTGTAGGGTTTGAAGTCATATTCCTCTCCAGCTGAGGTAGACAAGGATAACTGCTATTTCTATAATGTAACAACGGGCCATCTCACTAATGATTGCACTTAGTGGATAAAGGCCATTCGCCAGTTGGTTACTGATAGGAAGATTGTGGAGCCACCTTTGAAGCCAAGTGTTTAGAAGAACCCCTTGCCTAATTTTGGGAGCCAATTCAATATGGTCCAATCTAGGCTCCCAGCCAATTGTGTATTCATTCAGGTTATCAAAGCTAATTCGAGTGTGCAAGCTGTTATGGTCGAGAAAGACGAGAAGATAGAGGAAGCCAGAGGGCAGACGTAAGTAGAAAGAAATGAGAAAGGTCCAATTGATCTAGCTGACATTGAATTGGATAAAGATATAGAAGAGTTTAAATCTGAGGAATCAAAGCCAGTATACCCAGTCGAAACCAAGAAGGGAACTGTGATCGAGAAAGATGAACCTGTGATGCACATTACCTGAAGTGGTAGGGTTTATCAACCCGCTAATGTGGTTCCCCAAGTGCCACCTCCTAGAAGAAATAATTTGGTCACGGGGGCAGATATTGTTGTTCCCCTCCTAAGAAACAGAGAAGAGGATGTTATGGTTGAACAGTTAAAGAGAATGCCAGCCCGAGCTAGCATTTGGCATCTCCTCATGGAATCTAAGAAACATTATGGGGCAGCGGTGAAACAACTGATGGAAGTGGAAGCCACTCCCATGATGTCCCCTAATGAACTTTGTGCTATGATTAAGGGAGTTGACCTGAAAGCTAACCGACCCCTGAAAATCAGTTTTGGGGTTTCTGACCTTCCACTAGAAGGTATGAACCATAACATGGCTTTGTTTCTAAAGGTAGAAATCATGGATCGAGTGATGCCCTGTATGATAGTCGATGCTGGCTCGGCCTTAAACATTTACCCTTTTAAAATTTTGCCATACCTAGGAATTAGCATAGAAGCACTCTATCGGTCGAGTGTAGTGATTAGAGCTTATGATGGCAGTAAGAGGTCCGTAATTGGCACATTCGAAGCTGAAGTGGGGAGATCAAGTTGAAAGTGCTATTCACAATTATTGACATTCCTGTCACATTTTCTCTACTTCTTAGGAGGTTGTGGTTCCATGCCTTAGGAGGGGTGCCATTAACTTTGCACCAGAAGGTGAAATTCCTAATCGGGGGGAAAGTTGTGACCGTGGAAGCTGATGAGCTGTTTGTTGTAGCTACTTTAAATGCTATGGAACAGCCAATAATCAGGTTTCAGGTAGTAATGATTTTAGACGAAGGCAAGGATAAGCCGAAATTCCCAAAATGGATTCACAAATACTTTGCTAAGTAGAAGTTTGAGCCTGGGAAAGGATTAGGGGCAAAGCAGCAAGGTGTCCCGGAATTCAACATTGATGTTGGGAAGTTCTGTCAGCCTGGGCTAGGTTACGTGAGGAAAGGATTAAACCAAATAAGAAGTATGTGAATCTGGTTGACACTTTTGTTTGTGCAACCAAAGAAGTATACAGTGGAACCCCTGAACCTATGGTATTTGAGGGAGGTTAGCCCCCGGGGTTTGAGATCTTTGTGGATGTTGTTGATTTCACCAAATATGGGGTTGAGCCTATTGTGAATATGTATGTATCGGGACTGAAGACAAAGGGAAGATGGTTCTGAAAGATCTAAAGAGTGCAGTTGACCAAATTAAGGTCAAATTCAAGAGTAAAAGAGAATCATTTGATAAAGTAGACCTAGGAAAATGAGAAGTTGAAGCAGCTGTCGAAGCAATCACCAAGGCACTGTCTGTCCTGATGAAGCAGAATATGGGTTCTGGAAAGAAGAAGGCACCTGTGGAGAAGAGTCAAGAGGAATTAGTGAATAAAGCCGTGAAAGAGTTGATCAAGCTGATGATGAAAGGGAAGGTAGAGGCAATTGAAGAAGAGCTATTTGTTAGTTAGAAAGAAGCCCTTGAGGGTGATCTAGGAGACTTGTTCGAGGAAGTTGATGATGCTACAGCTGGAGAAGACCCTCAACATGTGGAGGATGATAATTATTTTGATGTATCTGTCTCTTCAATTTATGATGTGAACAATTCAGCCCGTAAGGCATTTAATGCAATGAAATCTAATTTCGCTTACTTGTATGATGTTTTTCTGGATGGAACTATGCATACATACAAACATTCATTTAATATTTTTAGCATACATGATGCATCGTTGCATGAAATGAATCTAGGGACAGATGATGATCCAAAAATGGTATCCGTCTTAAAAGACCTCATGCTTGATGAGAGAAAAGAAATTGTAAATGTACTATAAAAGCATGTGAAAGCCTTCACCTGGTCTTACGATGATATGCCTATTGGATATTCCCTAGTCACGAGGCATTGGTCCTCGTGTTTGTATCACGCATTTGTACCTTGTTATAAGATTTATGTATTATACAATTTATGTCATTATATAAAGGCATTAATCTATTTATTATATATCTTATGCTATGTTATAAATAGAGTATCCAATGGACATATCCATATCCATGTTGACAAGTGTCATGCACTTGGCAGTGAGACCATGGATAGGGGAAATGATATGACCATAAAGTCATCCGTAGTCTGTTCCAGTCATAGGAGTGAATGGAACCGAAAACTATCATGAGCTTGGTTGTATGGTGATGTCTTACTAGCCATTGGACATGGAATGTCAACCAAGTTAATGGGTACATACAAAGAGGCATGGTACTGGATAGATCCATTTAACGAGATATCCATATGGTATAGTATCACAAGTGATTCTCATGTAGTACTTGTATGGATCCTTTGACCTGACCATATCATGGTACTGCATGTGAAGTGACATACTTTGGTGTACACCTAAAGGGCGTGTAACAGGGTGTCAAGTATGGGTACATTCAGGTATGTCAGTAAACATGGCATGACTGTGCATATGTAGATGGGAATATCACTCAGTAGTCCACTGAGAAGATATCACCGGCCACTCGATGAATGCAACTGATAAGAGTGTGGCCACACCTAAACAAGTTGGAACTTGTTTGTGAGCATCGATTCATTTGGGATCAAGTAAATGTCTGGACACAAAAGATGGTGATCAATCCATGCCTCTGTGTTGGACACCGATATCAATGACACGGGATATATGAGTTTAAACCACAAGGCCTATTGCCAACATAAAGATGGGTCAACAGGATCATACACATTGAATGTCTGAACTCAGACTAAAAGGGATCAACTGTATACTTGAAGTATACACACCGGAGAGAGAAGATTATATTAGTTATATTATATAAATCGATTGGATTGATCAAAAAATTATAATTAATATTTGTGTTGGTTTTCTTATAATTAATTCAATGAATTAATTAATGAGATTATTTCCTAGGGGGAAATATTTCACATATATAGGTTTACATTTGTTTAATTTTATGGAAAGTCTATTTAATTCCTCGGTTAAATTAATTGGTCAAATTAGTTTTAACTATAAATGGAATGTAATATATTATATAGTATAATATATAAACATACATATTAAATTGAATTTATATTTGCAATTCAATTGGACCAAAAGAATCAATGCAGACTTGGGCTTAAAGGAGAGAAAAGCGCGTATAAAATTAAAATGAATTGGGCCTAAAATTCACTAGGTGAATTTTGGCCAACTAGGGTTAAAATCCCCAGTAGAATTCGGCCATCATATGCATCTACAGGCAAAAAATTTCAGCCTCAATTTTCCTCTCCTCCATCGATCGAATCGCTAGCACGGGTTCTAGTTCTATAACCGTCGTGTACGGGATCATGGAGGAGATCGATATCGATTTTTGTAGCTATCTCTAGAGGAGATATCTCTGGTGAGAAACTCAATCTTCTCTTTTGATTTTGTTGTTTATGATTTTCATTTCAATTGCTCCTGGGCAAGGATTTGAAAAATTCAATGCGAGCTTCCATGTAATCGGTTGATTTTCTATGAAAATCCCAACAATGCCTGGGTTTGACAGGGAGATTGCAAAACACAAAGTCCCGACGGATTCGAAAATTAAACCTGTCAAACAGAAGCTCATGAGACTCAGACCATAATAGGCAGAAAAGGTTAAGGAAGAGGTAGCCAAACAGATAAAAGCTAAGTTCCTGGAAGTAGTAGAGTATCCAGAATAGTTAGCCAACATCATACCAGTTCTGAAGAAAAATGATTGAGCTAGGGTTTGTGTGGATGACTTCCCACTATTGCATATTGACGTTCTGATTGACAATGCCAACAGAGCAGTGATGTATTTGTTCATGGATGGATTTTCAAGGTATAATCAGATTCTGATGGATATCATCGACAAATTAAAGATAGCCTTCATCACATAATGGGAGTCTATTTCTACAGGGTTATTTCGTTTGGGTTGAAGAACGTCTGGGCAACTTATCAGTGAGCAGTCATTGCACTTCTACATGATATGATCCATAAGGAGGTCAAAGATTATGTAGATGATATGCTAGTTAAATCGATGACCTGGGAAGAGCATCCTGCTATCCTGGATAGATTTCTAACTAGCATTGAAAAGTATAACCTCCACATGAATCCCAAGAAGTATGTGTTTGGGGTAACTTCAGGAATGCTTCTCGGTCATGTAGTAAGTTAGAGAGGAATCGAAATAGATCCAGAAAAAATCAGGGCCATCAGGGATATGCCCGTACCAAAGATAGAAAAGGAAGTGAAGTCATTTTTTGGGGTCATTACAGTATGTCAGTTGGTTAATCATGAGATTAACAACAGTTTACGAGCCGATCTTCAAACTCCTGAAGAAGAATCAGCCAGTGGAATGGAACGATCAATGCCAACTGGCCTTTGACAGGATCAAAGCTTATTTGATGAATCCACCAGTTCTAAAACCTCCAATGCCGAATAAGCCTTTGATCCTGTACTTAGCTATCGCAGACATTCCAGTAGGGGCAATGTTAATACAAGAACAAGAGGACAGACGTGAACACACAATCTACTATTTGAGTAAGAAGCTAGTTGATTACGAGGCTAGTTATACCGTGGTGGAAAAGAATTGCACTGCTATGGTATGGTTGACTAAGAAGTTAAGGCATTACTTTCTATCGTATAAAGTTCAAGCGGTGGCTAAGGTTGATCCACTGAATTATTTATGTCAAATCCCTACATTCGTCAGAAAACTATCAAGATGGTTACTCTTTTTGTCAAAATTTGATATTGAGTACGTAACCAGGAAAATGATCACAGGAATAGCTGTAGCAGAACTCCTAGCCAATCAGCCTCTAGAATCAGATTATGTTGAGAATTTGGAATTTCCAGATGAAGAGTTGGTGGTGGTGGAGATAGAACCAAATAGATGGGTGATGTATTTTGATGGTGCTGTGAACAAACACAGTGCAGGTTTGGGAGTAATCATCGGCACCCCCGATGGAGAAATCATTCCCTTGGCCAAACGCCTTGAATTTTTAGTAACTAATAACAGAGTAGAATATGAAGCTCGCCTCTTTGGAATTAATGCCCTAATTACACTAGGAGCACAAGAGGTGTTAGGTATCGAGGACTCAGCCTTGGTGATTCGGCAGATTGCCAGCGATTGGGAAATAAGAGAAGAATCACTCCAGCCTTATCTCGAGTTGGTTTGAGAAAAAAACAAAGGTGTTTGGTCAGTGTGAATTCAGACATATACAGAGGGAAGAGAATCAGATGGCCAATTCCCTAGCTACGCTTTCATCGATGCAGGAAGGACCCCAAAAACAATTGATACAACCCGTGATCTTAGAATCTGCATAGAATCCTTGTTATCAGTCAATCAGTATTGTGGCAGCCGTGGAAGAACGCCTATGGTATCATGACATCCTATAGTTCATTTAGAATGGTCAGTACCCTAAAGATGATAGTGAAGTAGATAAGATCTCTCTTTGAAGGTTAGCCGCACAATTCAGGATATTCGAAAATCAGGTCTTCAAAAGAACTGCCAATGGCCTACTACTGAAGTGCTTAACAGAAGAAGAGGCAAAAAGGGTCATGAAATAGATCCATGTGGGAACTTATAGACCACACATGTGTTGGGATTCGTCATTGGAAAAATAACGTGGCGCAGCAGAAAATACACCATTTAAAATTTCCTAGAATCCACCTATCGTGTCCAATTACCATTGATTGGAATAAAATCAAATAAGAATCAAGAGAGATTAACTCACCCAATTTGTCTCCTCTAGAGACTGCTGCAGAATCGTTTCTTGAAACTGCGATCTCCAAAGTCCAGTGCACGACCAACTATTGAGAGGGAGCCGGTGCTAGCCGAAGACGCGAAGGAATGGAGATTTAATGCTGGGATTTTCGGCTGTTTTGGGGCTGTACTTGGTGGTTGAAATTTCCAGCAATTAATTAGAGTTGAATTAGGTTTTTCTTCCTTAAGTGTGCCCTTATATAGACACCTTGTCTAGTTGGGTTTTAATTAGGTTAATTAAACCCAAGCCCACTAGGATTATAATTACATAAATAAACTTTAATTAAAAAGTATATACTATGTAATTTAACTCCATTTGGCTAAATTTAATTACCCCTAAATAAAATTAAATCACACTTAAGTTAATACAATACATGTATTTAATTTTCCTACTTAGGAAAATTATTTAATTAATTTGTTAATTTATGTAATTCAATTAATTGATAAATTAATTAATTACATTATGTAAACTTATTAATTAAATTAAATTCAACCCAATGTCAATTAATTACCTTGACACCGAATGTCAACTAATTAATTAACGCATTCCTTCCAATGTACATTACATGTACAATTTCTATAAGTTCCAGCTCAGTTGATCTATGTGCATGATCCTATGGGTCTGTCTTTATGTTGGCAGTAGTCCCCAGCCCACAGACCGTAAGTGGGTTCTAGCAAACCATTACAGCCCCCAATTAAGACAGAGATGCAGCAGTCTTTAGAAGACACTCACCCGGTAGTAATCTCATAGTGTCCTTTGCCTAACGATATCGATATGAATAAACAAGAGGCATGGTGTCTGTCATCCTCTTCTGTTGTTTATTATATTTCTTGATCTTGAGTTGACTGATTAATCAAATAAGCAACCAACTTATTTGGGTATGGCCATACACTTATCAGTCCCACTCATCAAGTGGCCAATGATATCATCTCGGTGTCACTCGAGTGGCAATTCCATCACTTCATCATCAATATCAACATGTTCACTGGTCCAACCAATCATACCCGTATTTAGCATCCTTTTACAGACCTGTTAGGCGTATGTCAAAGTGAACCGGATTCCATATTGATATTATAATGAAATCTGGTCTGAGGACAAAAGAGACCTACTTAAGAAAGACCCATGACATGACAACCATGTGTCTTTCTTGTGCGGATCGATCCAGTCCCATGTCAACGATATGTACCTATATTCATGACTGACTACACAAGTACTATGGCTAGTTAAGAACTACCATACAATCATCGAATATACAAGTCTGTGGTTTTATTCGTTCCCACGATTAGAACAGACCTGGGATAGGTTTTATGATTGTCAATCAATGGATACTCTACTCATATTATAGCACAAGATATAAATGAAATAGATTAATTGCCTTTATTAATCTGACACAAATAATGTATTCATACAATGAGTCTTAATGTATAATACAAAATACAAGAATCCAATGCCCTAAGAACTAGGGCACACCAACAATCTCCCACTTGCACTAGTTCCAAGTGGGCATTGCCCTAATTCCTATAGATTTGGTATGACAGTCGTGCTGTGTCTGCAACTGCGCTTTGGTCAATGATCAGCGACATTATTCTTGGTGTCAACCCTCTGCAATGATATGTCACCTGTGTTCACAATCTCCCGAATAAGGTGAAACTTTCTGAGTACATGTTTGGATCTCTTGTGTGACCGGGGCACCTTAGCTTGTGCGGTGGCCCCATTGTTGTCACAAAAACATCAACTGGGTCTAGGATAGTGGGCACTACTCCCAACTCAGTTATAACTTTCTTGATCCAAACGGCTTCCTTTCAGCTTCGCACGCAGCTATGTACTCAGCTTCCATTGTAGAGTCAGCAATGGTGGCCTGCTTTGAGGACCTCCAACTAATGACACCGCCATTCAGGAGAAAAACATAGCCAGACTATGACTGGTTCTCATCTCATCGGTCTCTAAGCTTGCATCAGTGTAACCTGACACTACCAGCTCATCTTGACCTTTATACACTAAGAAAGCTTCCTTAGTCCGGTTAAGGTACTTCAAGATTGCCTTGACTGCCTTCCAGTGTTCCTCACCGGGGTTCGACTGGTATTGGCTAGTCATACTTAGTGCAAACACGACATCAGGCCTCGTACATAACATGGAGTACATGATAGATCCAATAGCAGATGCATAAGGGATCTTTTTCATGTTCTCCCAGTCCTTCTTTGTTTTAGGACCATCTTTCTTACTCAGCTTTAACCCATAGCGCATAGGCGAGAATCCTTTCTTTGCCTTGTCCATGCTGAATCCTTTTAGAACCTAGTCAATGTACGTGGCCTGACTTAGGCCTAGAAGCCGATTGGATCTATCTCTGTAGATCTTGATCCCTAAGATCGTCTCAGCTTTGCCTAAGTCCTTCATTGCGAAGCACCTACTCAACCACTGCTTAACCCCTTGCAGTGTTGGTATGTCACTTCCAATGATAAAGATGTCATCAACATACAGCACTAGGACGGTGGAAACGCTCCCACTAACCATCTTATACACACAGGGTCTTTAACTTGAAACACCACTTGCAACCTATCACTTTAGCATCCAGAAGTGGATCCACCAAGTTCCATACTTGGTTATCGTGCATAGATTGCATCTCAGCCTCCATGGCTTTGCGCCATTGATCTGAGTGTGGGCTTTCAACAGCCTCCTGATAGGTCTTGGGCTCCTCTCAGTCAACGACCATAAGGTCCCCATCATCAGTCACGAGAAAGCTGTACCTCTCTAGCTGATGACATGTCCTACCAAACCTTCTAAGGTCCTGTGCAACCATTTCTGGTTCCTCAATTTCTTGAGTAGTCAGATTGGTTCCCACAGCATCCTCAGCAGTAGCTGCAGGAGTTTGTGAGTCTTGAACTTCTAAAAGTTCAACATTACTCCCACTGTCTCTCTTGGAAAGGAATTCCTTCTCCAAGAAGACTGCATTTCTGGCTATGAAAAGTTTGTTTTCGGCTGGATCATAGAAGTAATAACCCTTAGTTTCCTTAGGGTAACCCACAAACTGGCACTTGACAGATTTGGACTCGAGTTTGCCACTTGTCAATTTCTTAACATGTGCATCACAGCCCCAAATCTTCAAGAAGGAAACATTGGGCTTTTAGCCTTTCCATAGTTCATATGGTGTTCCCTCAACTGCCTTGCTTGGTGTATTGTTAAGACTATAAGCAGCTATCTCTAAAGCATATCCCCAAAAGGAGACAGGGAGTGTAGCATGACTCATCATCGAGCGGACCATGTCAAGTAAGGTCCTATTCCTCCTTACTGACACTCCATTCCACTGGGCTGTACCAGGAGGAGTGAGTTGGGATACAATCCCACACTCTCTCAAAACGAGTCAAACTCTTGGCTCAAATATTCACCCCCTCGGTCAGACCGAAGTGCTTTTATTTTCTTGCCAAGTTGGTTTTCTACTTCATTCTTAAAGTCCTTAAACCTTTGGAGAGTCTTAGACTTATGCTTCATCAGATACACGTAACCGTATCTGCTGAAGTCATCCGTGAAGGTGACGAAGTACAGAAAACCAGATCTAGCACTAGTGCTCATTGGGCCATATACATCGGAATGTACCAGCTCTAATAGCTCTGAGGCCCTTTCAGCAGTCTTGCTAAAAGGTGCCTCTGTCATCTTGCCTTTCAAAAAAGATTCGCATGTGTCATAAGGCTGGATGTCAAATGACCCTAGGACTCCACTAGAGTGAAGCCTAGCTATGCGCTTCTCATTTATATGGCCAAGTCGACAATGCCAGATGTAAGTAGGATTAATTTCATTTTGTTTAATCCTTTTAGTATTTATGTTATAGATTGAACTTTCACGTTTTAGATCAAGGATATGTAAGCCATTTTCAAGAAATGTTGTTCCATAAATAATATTGCCACATTGCATAGAAATTCTACCATGTCCAATATTAAATACAAAACCAGAAATATCCAACAAAGAAACGGAAATAATATTCCTGCTCATCGCAGGTACAAAATAACAGTTTCTTAGTTCCAAAACAAGTCCACTAGGCATCTCCAAGAAATAATCTCCGATCTCCATGGCCTAAACCCGAGCACCATTTCCGACTCGAAGATCTACTTCTCCAGATCCTAATAATCTCCTATTTCTTAGACCCTGCACATTTGAACAAATGTGAGATCCACATCCATTGTCCAAGACCCAAGATGTAGAAATAGCCAGATTAACCTCAACAACATAAATACCTGAAGCAGCAGTTTTGCCCTTCAGTTGCTCCCTTAGCTTTGGACATGAGTTCTTCCAGTGCCCCTTCTCAGGACACTCATGGCAAACATCGTTAGGAGAAGCAACCATTGCTTTAGGTTGGGCCACCACCTTTTTGCCCTTAGCCTTGGCCTTTTGGGCCTTAGCTTTGGCCTTAGATTTGGCCTTTCCCTTAGCAATGGGCGTATTGCCCTTGTTTACCAGCAATACTTTAGGAGTCATCTTAAGAGACTGTTCCGCAAGCTTGAGCATGCCATGCAGCTCAACAACCGATTTATCCAACCCTTGCATATGGTAATTCATGATAAACTGGTTGTAAGACTCAGGAAGTGACCCGAGAATAATGTCTGTTGCCAAGTCCTGCGGAACTGGCGAGCCGAGGCGGGCAAGTGTATCAATATACCCCTTCAACTTTAGCACATGAGTGCTAACAGAAGTCCCAGCTGCCATCACAGTTGTGCAAAGTGCCTTAGTTGTTAGGTAACGTTCCAGACGAGCCTGATCTTGGAACATCTTTTTAAGCTGATCCATCATCTCATAAGCATGCTCATCCATGAACTGCTTCTGAAGATCAGAAGCCATGGTACCCAGCATGAGGCACGAGACATCTCGGTCATCCCTCACATGCCGATCGTACTACTCCACCATTGCCGTGGTGATGCCTCGACCTGTGGGAGGGCCAGCTGGTAAAGGAGCATTCAGTACATACTCCTTAGACTCTTGTCTAAGATCTATTTGTAAGTTACTAGCCTAGTCCAGGAAGTTAGTCCCTGAAAGCTTCTCCTTCTCCAAGAGTGACCTAAGTGAGAGTGAGTTGTTGTTTGTTGCAGCCATTTAAATTGCTTAACTGAAATGGGATTATCTACATGGAAGAAATCATTGCTTGAGTTAGAAATAAAGGACTTTTAAGCCAATTCAAATTAATAATCTGATTTTAATTTGTGTGTTGGTGTTGTTAATTGGCTGACTTGACCAAGATCCACAACTTATCAATGACTGGCCAAACTAGGGCTCGCTAACCAACCATTGAGTCGTTTGGTAGGACAACCTATCCAATCCTTCCACGAAGGACTCTTGGTTTGATGGGCTTATTGACACTTTACCCATCTGTGCTTAGGGCCCGCTCTGAGCTAATGCTACCCATGTTGAGTCAAACCACCATTCACATGTTAACCATACCAAGTATCTTAACCCTCGACGGCCCACCGAATACTACAATATACCCAGCTAGGGCATGGCGCACATTGCAGCATCAATGGGAGGAAGAGGTGTGAATGTGGGAAGCACTTTTAAGCGACTCAATATTTTAATTTTCGGATTATAATTAAGTGTTACGGCTTAGCATGCATAAACGCGGGTAATAATTTGGTGATCCATACATCCATATTATATGACAAATGCAATAGCATACTTAATTTAAAATAAATGAGATCCTATGGGCCTTTAATTAGAACCTAATGAAAAACTAGATATCCTATCTAATTCTTCATGGGCCGGATTGCAATCCTTCTTGGGCTCCCACCATGGGCTTGCTCCGTTTGGGCCTTCCTCCATACTTGATGCAATTACAATAATTTTGAAAATAAAATCTATTCTAAAATTACATCAAAATAAAAAAATGGCACGCAGGCCATATTTCCCAAAATTAAATTACAATTGATAATAATTTAGGGCCCATAGAACTCAACATAACATTTCAAACAAAGTACCTGTCGTGCACATACATACCAATATGATGCATGATCATGGCATTCCAAATTATAAATATAAATGTTAAGCCGAGTTACTTAGGGTGAAATCGCAAATTTTAACAAATGTGACTAAAACCCATAAGGCCCAATGGATAACATCCATAAATGCAAAATTAACAAATTTGCTCCCACTTGAATTTGGGTTGTCACAAATTTAAAATTTAGCTCTCCCAATTTTAACCGGTGTCACGGTGGGCCAATTTCACAAAGTCCATATTCAATTTAATATGCAAAAAATTAAATTAAATATGCATGCCAACAAAATAAATAATTTGAATACAAATTAATTAAAAAAAATTTAATTTAATTTCCATTAGGGTCCGGGATAAAAAAAATACCCGCAAAATCCAAAACCGGACCCAAAACCCACGCGCGGCGCTGCTGTCCCGGCGGGGCAGCAGTGCCGCTGAGCGGCAGCAGGTCCATCCAGCCCAAAATCTCCTTTTTTTTTTAACATAAAAAAATCCATCAAAAATTAAATAATCAATAAAACAATAATTTTTAAGATGGAAACCAATTGGGGAAAATAATCAAAAACCCCAATCCAAAAATTCTAGGGTTTATCAAAACCAAAACCAATTGAATAAAACCCCTAAAATAACAAACTGGAAACCCATTCTTTCTTCAAGAACGCTTTCAAGAACCAATTCCAATCAATCTAATGGACAAAACCTAGGCTCTGATACCACTGTTGAGATTCGTCATTGGAAAAATAACGTGGCGCAGCGGAAAATACACCGTTTAAAATTTCCTAGAATCCACCTATCGTGTCCAATTACCATTGATTAGAATAAAATCAAATAAGAATCAAGAGAGATTAACTCACCGAATTCGTCTCCTCTAGAGACTGCTGCAGAATCATTTCTTGAAACTGCGATCTCCAACGTCCGGTGCACGACCAACTATTGAGTGGGAACCGGTGCTAGCCGAAGACGCGAAGGAATGGAGGTTTAATGCCGGGATTTTCAGCTGTTTTGGGGCAGCACTTGGTGGCTGAAATTTCCAGCAATTAATTAGAGTTGAATTAGGTTTTTCTTCCTTAAGTGTGCCCTTATATATACACCTTGTCTAGTTGGATTTTAATTAGGTTAATTAAACCCAAGCCCACTAGGATTATAATTACATAAATAAACTTTAATTAAAAAGTATATACTATGTAATTTAACTCCATTTGGCTAAATTTAATTACCCCTAAATAAAATTAAATCACACTTAAGTTAATACAATACATGTATTTAATTTTCCTACTTAGGAAAATTATTTAATTAATTTGTTAATTTATGTAATTCAATTAATTGATAAATTAATTAATTACATTATGTAAACTTATTAATTAAATTAAATTCAACCCAATGTCAATTAATTACCTTGACACCGAATGTCAACTAATTAATTAACGCATTCCTTCCACTGTACATTACATGTACAATTTCTATAAGTTCCAGCTCAGTTGATCTATGTGCACGATCCTATGGGTCTATCTTTATGTTGGCAGTAGGCCCAAGCCCACAGACTGTATGTGGGTTCTAGCAAACCATTACAGCCCCCAATTAAGACAGAGATGCAGCAGTCTTTAGAAGACACTCACCCGGTAGTAATATCATAGTGTCCTTTTCCTAACGATATCGATATGAATAAACAAGAGGCATGGTGTCTGTCATCCTCTTCTGTTGTTTATTATATTTCTTGATCTTGAGTTGACTGATTAATCAAATAAGCAACCAACTTATTTGGGTATGGCCATACACTTATCAGTCCCACTCATCAAGTGGCCAATGATATCATCTCGGTGTCACCCGTGTGGCAATTCCATCACTTCATCATCAATATCAACATGTTCACTGGTCCACCCAATCATACCTGTATTTAGCATCCTTTTACAGACCTGTTAGGCATATGTCAAAGTGAACCAGATTCCATATCGATATTATAATGAAATCTAGTCTGAGGACAAAAGAGACCTACTCAAGAAAGACCTATGACGTGACAACCATGTGGCTTTCTTGTGCGGATCGATCCAGTCCCATGTCAACGACATGTACCTATATTCATGACTGACTATACAAGTACTATGGCTAGTTAAGAACTACCATACAGTCATCGAATATACAAGTCTGTGGTTCTATTCGTTCCCACGATTAGAACAGACCTGGGATAGGTTTTATGATTGTCAATCAATGGATACTCTACTCATATTATAGCACAAGATATAAATGAAATAGATTAATTGCCTTTATTTATGTGACACAAATAATGTATTCATACAATGAGTCTTAATGTATAATAAAAAATACAAGAATCCAATGCCCTAAGAACTAGGGCACACCAACAACATGAATGGTTTAGCCCTAGCCAAGAAAGTGTTGAGGCAAGGCTCCTTTTGGATTACCTTGCAAACTGATTGTATCGAAGAAGTAAAGAAGTGCCTTGAATGTCAGGTGTATGGAGATCTTAACCATCTTCCCCCACTAGAACTTCAAATATCATCAACTCCATAGCCATTTACAGCTTGGGGAATAGACATCATTTGAGAGATAAGGCCACCTGTGTCGAATGGGAACCAGTTCATAGTTGTGGTCGTGGACTACTTTTTGAAATGGGTAGAAGCAGAATAATTTACAAATGTTATAACTAAGAAGATGGCCAAGTTCATAGAAAAGAACATATTTGTGTGGTATGGAATCCCACATCATGTCATGATCGATAATGGAGTACATTTTCAGGGGGTAACAACATAGTTGTTCCAGAATAAAGGGTTGAACATCATAGATCATCTCCATATTACCCATAAGCCAATGAGGCAGTAGAAGTGGCCAATAATTCTATCAAGAGAATTCTATCAAAAACGATAGTTACCTCTAGAGATTGAGCCGACATGTTACCATATGCCTTGTAGGGATTCAAGGCTAGCATCTGAACACCTACTGGAGAAACATCGTACTCGTTGGTCTATGGGATGGAAGTCCTTTTACCAGTGGAAATAGAGATTAAGTCACTGAGGTTTGTCATGGAAGCACAGTTACTAGAATCTAAGTGGGTTCTGAAAAGATATGAACAGTTAGCATTGATTGATGAGAAGCATCTTCAGGCATTAGATCACCTATAGATGTATCAGCAGTGAATGGCCAGGGATTATAACAATAGAGTTCGTCATCAAAAACATCCTCTCAAGGCTTGAGATTTTGTACTTAAGCAGATGAAGCAAACCAATATAGACTTATGGGGAAAGTTCAAGCCGAATTAGGAAGGTCCATATGTGGACAAGAAAGTACTTTCAAAAGGCATTGTGAGGATCATGGATATGGATAGAAACGAATTTGTCAACCCTCATCAATCAAGACAAGCTCAGGAGATACTACGTGTAAAAAAAAAGAGAGAGAAAAAGAGTTTGATGGGTAGAAAACTGAAAAAGGCGATCCATGCAAAAATTAGGATAGTCCGATGGATCAAAAACTGAAAAGGTGATCTGCGCAAAAGTTAGGATAACGAGGTGAGCACTATCAGTAGGAAAATCTATAAAGGCAGTTGTGGTAGCAGTTGTGGATTCGGTCGAGACAGATACCATTACCGATTTTACTTTTATCTTCATTTCATCTTTGATGTGCATTGTACTAAAACATTATTAATGAATGAATGAATGAATGCTTTACTCTGTTCATTTAAATGTCCCGAGTTTGCTTGAAATTGAGTTCATATTATGCCTATTTGGCTGTATACATTTTCTATTTGCAAGCATCTCACTTTTAAAAAAATCCGATAGGTTGAAAACCTGAAAGGGTAATCTATGCAAAAATTAGGATATAAATAAATGTCTGCTGAACTAAAAACCCGAAAGGGTGATTCAGGCAAAATTTAAGATGGTCTAATACGCCCAAAACCCGCAAGGGCGATTTATGCAAAATAAGGACATAAAACAAGGCAAATAAAAGTCAATCAACGACAGTCCCAAATGATCCAGTCTAAATACAGAATTCCAAGGTTATAGCCGTGTGGCTCTAATGTTTAGAAGTAGTTTTCAGTTGAAATCAAGTCTAAAATCATCAAATCAAGTCCCGGGAAGTGTTAAACTGATTCAAATTGCAATGAAAGCATTATCGTAAAAAAATATTGATTCAGAAATGCAAATTCGACAGAGGAAAGTTGTGAATATCAGAAGAAGTATCAAAATAGCCAATTTATCATATCAAGTAAACAAATGTAGCAGGGAAAAGCCCACAAACGGGCGAAATGTACTAAAATATAGAAAGCTAAGCCCACAGGTGGGCTGTCATCTCAAGAGAAATAGAAGGAAAGGAGCCTAAGACTGTCCCCCGTCACCTTGATCATCCACCTAGTTCTCATCCCTGATGTCCCCATAATAAGCAAGTTGCTACTCTAATGTGTCCACACGTGTCTGGAAAGTCTGGTTCATGAGCTCTAGATAAACGATGCGCCTCTATAGCTAGTCCACCTCCAACCTCATATGAGTGGACTCGTGATGTTGAACGCCAAGTGCGAACTACACCAAAACCAACAGCAAAAGCATCATGTCACATACATGCATACACTCGAAACATAAACACTCATATGCATACATGCATCAATACTAACTCAGGTACAAGTACTTACTGTAATCATCATGTTATCTTGAATCATGAGCACTCTGAAAGCGGAAATAGCCTGACACTAGGACATCCCCTAGGATACCATAATCTGCATAGGGAACAGGTGCACAAGTCAAACAAATGGATAATAGTGAGAATCAAAAAGTAGATGAAAGTATGGATACTCATATGGGTGGTGTCAGAAGGAATAGTAGCAGGGTAGACATGGTCCCCGAGATACAAATCAGCTTAGTACTGCAGTCCAAACTCATCGAACAGCTAAATGGATGGCTTTATCAGGAATTCTAGTCATCTGAGGATGAAGCCAGCAATAGAGACCTTTGGGGGAATCATATGAGGAGCAAATGGAATGCCCTCCATCCTCACATCAATAACATGATCGGTCGTCGATAGGGAGGAGCTCCCATTGCCCTGACCAGTGGTGGACTGGGAGCCCCGACCGTGGAGCATCCACCAGACAAAGTGTGAGGGCGTTTACCCCTCCCTGATGGTTACAATCAATAAAAGAAGAATGTTAGTAAACGGTAATTCAGAACAGAGAAAAAAATGCAGAAAAAGGAAGCATACCCCTATCTGCTCTGTGCCGGTCAAAGGAAGGAGGTGTGTGGTGACAAACTGGAGGTAGTCCCCCTCCACTCCATCTACCACATAGCCTAGCCCGAAAAGATCAGGATGGGGCGCTACCGGTAGAAGATGTGGCTAAAATAGTCCTATAAGGAGAGCGGCCGGAATCTTGCACTTTGCAGGACCAGAGCGCTAGTCAGAGACTCAGTCTCCCAGGTACCACTCCAAGCCGAAAGGGCACTCAATCAACAATTTCCTCTTCTCCAGTCTCTAGGCATCCCTAACCTCCTGAGGCAACTCAGCCCCCTTCCAGGGCTCCTTGTTTGGCTAAAATTAGAAAATCGAAAGTCAGAGGATAGACAGTTATGAAACATTAGAATTTGGAATTCATAAAAGGAAGAGATGTGTACCTCCTCAAATGTCGTCTGGGTCAAGAACAACCGACAATCATCCACGTTCTTATCTACCTCACCTCAACTGAAACCCAACCATTGTCTCAGCTGGGGGAAGTCAGGGAGCTTGGCATTCTCTGGAATATGGACCATCGACTGAGGGATAAAGTTGTACTCATATGCCCAAATCTGCAAAAGAAGCATAATAAGAAAATCAGTGGTAAGTTAAAAAAACTATAAAAACAGAAGGCAAGAAGTTAGAGAAACTCAAATGAAGGATGATCCAAGGGCCCTTCACCTCCTTCTGCTTCCCCCAGGGGCACAAGTCCAGGGAGTAATACAGCTGAGCCAAGTTGGCTCATCCCCAAAATAAGTCCTTCATGTCACTTAACTGGATTAGTGAAGGAAGAACAGCTAAGTTCAGGTCGCTCTGACCTATGGTGAATACTAAAGTAGTGAGGGCATAAAGGAGAAAAGCCCTGGCATATCTCCTCTCCTCCTCAGCAGTGAATATGGTATCCTTGGGGAGCTCAGCTTGCCTCGTCAACCAGTAATCTCTAATAGTACTACATTGAATCTTCCTATCTCGAGGCAGTAGACTAATCAACATGTGATAATCTCTTGATGGTAGCCTCCCCTCTCCAATGTCTGGTTGAACTCAATCGTACATCCACCAAAAGGAAGCCTGGTAATAGCAGTGAAGTCCTCGAGCATAATCCTATACTCCCTGGTCGGGAAGTGGAATGTGTGCATGGAATCCATCCACCGCTCTATCAACGCCATCATCAATCCTCATCTCATCCTAAAAGGATGCTCACATATGGAGCATATCATCTTCTATAGTCCGGTGGCATCAACAATCTCCTTCATTCCATCCAGGAGCTTCCTATACCATTTCAACGATTCCGACAGCATCCCGGCCCCACAATTGCAGGTTTGATCCTGTGAAACAGTAAATAGGTAGTTTCTATTAGTAGTTTGTATTGCATATGAGTTATATAAACCAACTAAAATAATTAGAATTGAAAGAAAGAATGAAAGAATTTATGTTCTGGCTGTTATAGCCATATGGCTATAGTTATAGCCACGCAGCTATAACCAAAAAAATTAGAGTTGCGCTGCTCTAACCAAGCAAACCTAGCTTGGCTCAAAAACATAGCAGCATGGCTATAACTTAGAGTCGCGCGGCTATACCTGGAAAATACAGAAACTTTTGGAAAACCCGAGATTTGATGAAATTCAACCCTAAATCAATCCTAATCAATACTAAATCATCAGTTGAACTTACTAGGGGCAAAATCTACACTAAGCATGCATCAATTTGCCTAATTTCATATAATTTCATCTACATTTGTAGAAATTGGAGGAAATTGAAAAAAGGGGAAAATTGGAGAAAACTAACCAATCTCCGAACTGCATAGGTCGACGGCTGAAGCGTGATGGGCACAGGATCGTTTATCTTGACCCCATAATACTTAACGGAGTCATGAACGCTGTACATATTGGGTGTGGACTCGGTGGGCAAGAAAAAGCCCCTATGAGCGGACAACTTGAAAGGCAGGAAGCGGCGAAGTGAACTGGGGAACCAAGAGCGGTGTTTTTGATTTTGATGGAAAAATGGGTTTTGTTTATGTTGCTTCAGGGAAAACCATTTGTTTGTTTTAGAAATTCCTTTTGTAGAAAATATTTTCCCGTTTTATTGCTTAAAGACCTCGAAACCTAAATTTCAAGATCAGTGATAGAGTCGCCACCCAGATCAGCTCATCCGGGAAATTCCTGTACAATTCCCTACCGAGCGTAGACTGTCGTACCTAATACAGAGATTTATGGTTCGGGCAACTTACCTATTCAACCTCGAGCTTGTATTCATTTTGTAATTTATATTACTGTATTTATTCAATTTATTATCTTTCTCTATCCAATTTCGTTTATTTATCAGCTGATGCTCAAGCAAAATGATAGAAATAAATTGCAGGAAAAGTAAATCATACATCCAAAATATACAAAAGAATAATAGAGGCCGCTTATACAACCAAATTGAATAAAAAATGAAAACACTCATCCTGACATTAAAAGCGCCTACAATACACGGATATCTAAAAATTTAGAAATGCCTAAAATACACGAATTAATCTATTAATTACGCCAAAAATAATAAAAAAGAGAGTAAATGCTACGAAACAGATGGTTAGCATAGTTTGTATTACAAGCACAAATAGGACTCACAGCAGGACAGAATTGGGGTTTTTAGGAACGGGGGCATGCATTTTGGGGGTAACCGGATTGACTCGGCCAGCCAACCCGGTTAGACCTGGAAAAAAATTTTGAAACGCCCTGTAGATTTTTTGTGCTGGAAAATAATTTTAGAAAATTATTTGGCTCAATTTCATGCAATTTTCCATACTTTAGCGGGTCTGTTATTCCGGAACTCGGGGTTCCGTTGGTATGGGTTTTCCTAATTTCCACAGCCATCTAGGGTCTGAAAACGGTAAACACACCAAAAACAGTTTGAATCTGAAAACAACATCACGCTACGACATTCATATGGGTCTTTCCGCGAGTCTTTCTGTTTTTGGAGACTACAGTCGTACGGCTGTAATTAGAGCCACAGGTTGTAGTTAGAGCTGTGCGGTTGTAATTTAGAGCCGTGCGGCTGTAATTTCCAAAACTAGAAAAATGGTTTTCTCGTTTTTCAAAAATCATTATTTGGCTCATTTTCGGTGTTTCCCGAGGATTTTATAGGGTTCGGGGGTTTGCTAATGCTGGACTACGGATACGGTTCGGATTGAATAACCCCGAAATTTAGAAAATAAAATCCAGGAAAAACCGAAAACCTAACACCTGTACGTACAGAAATCCGAAAACCGAAGCTTAATAACATATGAATGTCTTTGGACCGAAAAAATCACAACCGAACGCATAAAAATGGAAAACGGGCTATTTTTGGCCAATCGGACATTTTTAGGTTTTTACCCGGGAGGAATATAGTCGTGCAGCTCTGAGGTTAGAGCCGCGCGGCTCTGTTCCAATGGAATATAGCCGTGTGGCTGTGTTCTTAGAAAACACAGTCGTACGGCTCTGTTCAGGTAGCCGTTTTTTGAAAATTGACAAAACAGAGGAAAAAAGCATAGAAAATGCAAGGAACACAAGCTTAAGGACTCTCAGAGTTTACGTTGATGTCGTTCCAGTGCACTTCCTTTTTGATTTTTAATCATTACGAGAATTAAATACGCCTCCTGCTGATTTGGGATTTTGGCTAAAAGAATGAAATCTCGCTTGTTTAGCAAGTTGCTTTGCTTTGCAGAGCAACTTATCTAACCCATCAAAGCCACGTGGCTCTAAGTACTAGACCAGTGTAGCTCTACCAACTAGGGCTGGGCAGCTCTGACCTAGAGCCGTGCGGCTGTAGTTCTAAAACTATAGCTGTGTGGTTCTGGATAGGGCTGGGCAGACAACCTTAATTTCTACGCTCGCCTCTAAACCCTAAACTCACTCGAGGGACCTTTCTCGGGGTTTTCAGATCGTGGGCGGTTCGATTTTCGGAGCATTCGAGGCATTCCAGGAGACCCTCTACTCTTTTCCAAGTCTGACTGCTTAAAAGGTAATAAAAGATTCTCATCACAGTGGTCAGAAAAACCCGTGCTCACAGGCTGCCCCTCGTGGGGTCAAAGTCCATTCATGATCGGGCTGTAGAGCCTGAATCGAGTTTGGTCTCGTGATTGGGAGTGCGGTCAGAAAGGAAAAGAAGATGCACCTGATGCCACTCACTGGATACTAGATTTGGTCTTACGTTTTGGCTCTCTGCAGTGAAGTTGTCCCGCTGAAGTCGACATTCTGTGGTGGAGCTGTACCTGTAACATCGGTTCTCCATGGTGGAGTGTACCATTGGAATTTACTTCTCCGTGAAGTGGAGCATACCGGTGAAGTTGGCTCTCGGTGTGGTGGAGTGGACCAATGAGGTTTGGTATAGCTGTTGGAATCTGCTCTCTATGGTGGAGCATACCTGTTGAAGCTGACTCTCCGTGTGATGGAGTACACCGATGAAGTTGACTCTCTATGGTGGAGTGTACCCACTGAAATTGGGATTGTTGTTGGTGTGATTAACTAAAATTGATGATACTATCAAACTCGTGGTTACTAGGAATCCCTACTATCAATTTTATCTTCAAATTCTTAATCTTTTATTTGGAGTCTACAAAAATCTCTTATAATTTTTCCTTGAATATCTCAAATATTAGACATTAAATCAAAATCTTAGCCGTACAAACTGAAAAATACTTAATATTTAACCAATACTTATAAAATCATCAAAATTGAATGGTAGAAATCAAATTATCAATTTTCTTTCTTTTACTTTTATTCCTTAATTTATCACCTTCTCTGGATATGACCTCCCTCAATATCCAAATCTTTCTTCTTTTTACATTAGAAATTCTTATCAAAATTACAATTTTGTTATTCATATAATTTCTTACCACAAAACTCTTAATTCTTTCAAAATTATCCTTACTCTTTTTATGATTTCCACCTTTTAACTTCTCATTATCATTGTTCAAACTCATATTCTTAATATCTCAAGTTTATATTTTATAGCTCAAAATTTTTTCTATAACATGATTAACTTATAATTATTCGAATAATATACTTTTACTAGAAATTGACATGTATTGAAAATTTAAGATATTACTAAAATTCATCGATTTGCTAAAGAAATTGTGATCAAAGATTAGCATTTCGAACTTTCAATTGAAAATGTTATTCATGAAAATCTAATTTTTGCCTTATATTTTTACACTATTCAATGACATTTATTTGAATTTCTATAAACATTTGATATCTCCAATTTTACTTCCAAAAATGGTTTAAATATATTGAGATTTGATATATATGACAAATCAAGTGAAAGCAGATGTGATGAAGAAAAAAGATCTCTATTTGATTTTGTATGTTATTGTCGAATAGTTTTGCAATTCTAAAGTTTGAATTTTTATCTTAGAATACACAACCTTTGGTTTTCACGCTATCTCTTTTGTTGCGATTATGAGTTTTGTAGATCCATTAATTTTTATTCTTTATTTTAAAATATTTATATTTTATGCTTCATTATTTGTTACATGTTTTATTGTTATAAGATCTATGTATAATTTGAGAAATCAATGGGTTTTCTCAAAGAAACTAAAAATGGATTCTAAAGAGTGAAAAATTAAGGAAGAAGATGGTGAATAGTAAATCTTATAAAAACTGTCCAAATCAAGTTTCATTACATATCAACCAAACAAAAACTCGGTCTTTTGACCCCTTTTCTTTGCTTTGCATTTTAATTTTTTACTCTCATTCATGATTTGCCCTCCACTAATCAAGAAAGATCCCTTATAAAAAAATAAAAATAAAAAATAAGAAAAAGAGTAAAACCATTTCCCAAAAGCCCTTTTGCAAAAAGAGTAAAACCATTCACCTTATTTATATTGTAATACTAAAATTATCAACATCTTAGTAATTAACAGAAAACCCACTTCAAAGATTCGTCTTTTCAATGTTCATTTTCTTCTTTTTACTCTTCTTTATAGTATTTCTTGATGTCGTTAAAGATTCATTGGGTTTCCTTAAAAAACTAAAAATAAGACTGGATTTTGTAAAATGAAATATTTGGAGAAGAAGATGATGAATGGTGAACTAGAGAAAAAAAATGCAAGGGATAGAAATAGAAATAAATTTAATTTGGATAAAAATTATCCTTCGCCAAGTGAGCAATTTGACCAATGTTAATTAAAATGTTTTTTCTTCATAGTCAAATCAAAGATCCTTTATTTATGAAAAATATTATTGTTTGTTAGCGAATGCAGCCATAGGATAAGGTATTTTTCAAATTTTACCCTTAATAAAATAACATCTTTTTAATTAAATTTTTATTAAATAAGTAATATGCTATGGTGATGAAAAAAGGTGCAATCGTTCTCCCATGACATGCATGTGGGCACTGGGTTTTTTCTCGACCTCGGTGATGAAAGCTACTGTTACCTTTTTTACGCATAAACGTGGAGCAGATTCGAGCCGACCGAGATAATGTCGGAAATGTCTCGGATAGCCCGAGGGTGTGTGACAAGTCCTAATACGGAACCCCAAAGAATTTAAGTGAGTATTTGAGAAAGAACCAAAAAAAAATAGAAATGGGGGGTAGAATAGGCATTTCTGGCTACTACAGCCACTCGGCTATAGCTGCTACAGCCACGCGGCTGTAAGGGTCAGTTTTCCTTTTTTTCCAAAATCAACAATTAATTCCGATTTAATGCCAAAAAGGGAGATACATAAGCATCATAATCCGGGATTAGGGTTCAAGGAGGCAGAAAACAAAAAATGGAAAAGGAGAAAAGGGATTTTTGAGAGAAAATAACACTTCACTTAGATATTCTCTAGGGTTCTTAAAGCAATTGAAAAAAAAAAGAGTTTGACGTAAATAATAATCTCAATAGAGCACATAAAAATAATCATATGGTTTTATGATATCATAACCAATCCTTCAATCGTCTTCGGGGTTCCGTTCGGGCTTAGGAAATCGCGCACTATTTGTGTTGTTCGTGACTGCAAGACGTTCCCAGCATCTGAATCCATTTTTCGTGGTCCAAATACTTGAACACAGACAAGGTAATCTTCTGAGAGGCCTTAGAAATCTGCTTTGTTCATTCTAGTTGTGATTTGATTGCATGTTTTGAATTTTTTACGATTTTCGGGAGTATTTCCGGTTACAGCCGCCCCACTCATGATCACAGCCGCCCGGCTGTGACCTATAGGGCCGTAGATGTAATCTCCAGATTACAGCAGCGTGGCTGTAACCTATAGGGGCAGAAGCTCCAATCGCCCCAAATCAATCTATAACGCTCCCATATTTCAATTAAATGTGTTTTTCATATTTGTTATCGGTCCAATTACATCCCTGCATACTTAGATTCCTTGTTCTTTGATTTTAATGGATGGATGTAGTATGAAATTTGGTGATTTTGGATGATTAGGGATTTCCAGATTTGATTCTATCCGTTTCGAGTCTTTTCTGTTGATTTTGATTTTTTCCAGAAGTCCCAGATCACCCAAAATCAGCAAACTTTGCAAAACGATTTTCAGAAATGCAAAAAAGCACACTTGAATCGATTCTGGAGAATTATAGCCACGCGGCCGTAGCCTACAGTGGCGTGGCTGTAGTTGAGGTAGAATTAGAGTTTTGCCCTTTTGGGTCCCAAACTTGTAATTTTGCATCCTTTTCTTATTCAAAAATGAATTTTGGCGTGTTTGCATGCTTTTGGACCCTAGATGGATGTTTGATTTAGGCCCACACATGAACGGGATCCCCGGTTCCCGAGATGTCCGGCCCATTAAAGTTGGAAAAGTTCATGTAAATGAGCTAAACCGCTTTTAAAATTGGTTTTTCATCCATAAAACCTACAAACTTTGCAAAACGATTTTCGAAAATGCAAAAAAGCACACTGGAATAGATTCTAGAGCATTACAGCCGCGCAGCTGTAGCCTACAGTGGCACCGCTGTAGTTGAGGCAGAATTACAGGTTTTCCCTTTTGGGCCCCAAACTTGTAATTTTGCATCCTTTTCTCATTCAAAAATGAATTTTGGCATGTTTGCATACTTTTGGACCCTAGATGGATGTTTGATTTAGGCCCACACACGAACGGGACCCCCAAGTCCTGGGATATCTGGCCCACTAAAGTTGGAAAAGTGCATGTAAATGAGCCAAACCGCTTTTAAAATTGGTTTTTCATCCATAAAACCTACAGGGTGTTTAAAAAACCATTTTCCAGGTCTAACCGGGCCGACCAACCGGGTCAACCCGGTTACCCCCAAATGCATGTCACCCACTCCTAAAAATCCCCATTCTGTCCTATTTGAGTCTTTTGTATGCCTTGATTATTTGTGCTAACCCTATTTGGATGCAGCTCTCATTTTTTAGTTTCCTTTTTACTTTTGATGTATTTAATAGATTATCCCGTGTATCTAGGCGATTGTAATTTTTAGATTATCATGTATAATAGGTGGTTGTAAAAGATGAGGATGAGAGTTTTCTTTTTCTCGGGTTGTATAATTTGGCCTCTAGTTTACTTTTCCCACTTTTATTTTTCCGCATTTTATTTTACTAATTATTTTTATGTCATTTGCATGAGCATTGGTTAATGATTAAAGGAAGATAAAATGGATAGATTTAAGTGAATGAAATGTCATATAACGAAATAATAATTAAAAATAAGTGAGGATTAGTAGATATGTTGCCCGAACATCGAATCTCTGGATTAGGTACTGCGTCTACACTTGGTAGGGAGCTATACCGGAATTTCCGGTATGAGCTGATATGGGTGGCGACTCTATATCTAAACTCGAAATTCGTGTTCGATATCTTTAAGTTAAAATGGGAATTTTCTAAAAGCCTGTTTTCTAAAATTCATGTCTAAAATTAAGTTTTCTACAAAAATGACTTTTCCAATAAAATGAAAGGTTTTTCTATGAAAGATTAAAACTAGTTTTCAAAACCAAAACATCAACACTTAAAAAGAAAATCCCCGGTTCCCGCTTCACCGCGCGTATCGAAAAAGGTCTTGCACTCACAGTGGCAACTCCACTGGGGATTAACGGTTTCTTCAAAAAGTTTTCACAAAAGCATAAGGAATTTAGGCAACAATTGAAGTATATCCTCACTTATAGTTGATTCTTAAATTGTAAATCAATATTTCATTCACATTGCATAAAAGCATGACATGTTCTCTTCTTAAATCCCTCTAACACTCATTTAAGTCCGGTTTATTTCCAAAGGTGACCTTCCTCTTCCTCTAGGATTAGAGGCACTCGAGGGGGTAAACCACTCATAGCCTTGTACGAACCCCTTCGTTTGAACCCTTGAGTGGGGAGAAGTGAAGAGTATATTTTCGCTATGGGAACCTGTATGACCCTTGGCTTGACTCATACCTTCATGTAATGGCCTAGCAACTTCCCCTTAGGATTGCCAAAACATATACTTGAAAATGGGCATTGAGAGTACGCCTTTGGTATCCCCTGTTGACGCCAAAGAGACCCAATACCTAGGAAGAATGCGAGACCAACGGAATGAAGGAATAAGGTTGGAAGGGTGAGCATATTTTTGTGTGTGTGCTAACGTTTGCTCTATGGTTGTTTTATTTTCGACCTTTTCATACGACATAAACATGCATAATCCTTATGCCATATTCTAATCACTTTCTTTATGCAGCCATTTTAGAGCATCCTCATACGTGTGTTATGCTAACCATATTTTTCGTGTAGCCATAATCTTTTTCCGTATGCCATATTCATTTTGTGTGCTCATTGATTCATAAAGCATACACGACATCATCTTGTATGTGATGCATTCTAACCACATTTATGTGCAGCCATTTGCATTTTTGTATTACATAGGCATCCACATCATTTCATTTCATTAAAAATGTAAGGATGTTCTAAGTATGCCCTTCACGACCCTTTTCATCTCATAACATATCAGGAGTCCCCAAGGCTACCCGTACTCCTCCTGTGCACTAGTTTGCATTTGGCCATCCCATTACATTATTAGAAGACCACAACGGTCTTAAGCTTGCATTTGTGTGATGGACCACACGACATCATCACATCTTGATCACTCATATTTAGTGTCATGGAGGCACCTTAGTTTTGCTTGTGTGTCCCAATCCATATCAGATTGTTACATAACATCGACAACCCATTTGAGGTACTCCACGAGTGCCGAGCTAGTTTTCATATTAAGACATTTCATAGCATTCCTAAATCATGTAAGGTGTTCCACGAACACTGAAATGCTGTCTGTGTTTTGACTCGCACGTGACTTGTATGTGACATCACTCAGTGGTTGCAGCCAGCAGCGGCCCTGCTACCGTGCAGTAGCCGCCCATTGGCAGTCTGCTGCCCGGCTAGTGGTTGCTGCCTGTGGTGCCGAGTGCCAAGGGCAGCGGCTGTCGCCGGTAACCCAGCACCCCGGAAACAGCCTAATTTTTTTTTAAACAGTAAAATTTAAATAAAAATAATAACATGGCATCCATCAACAAGAAATTCACCAAGAATTCCCAAACATACAATTAAATTAAACACACATAAACCTATATGCAAATTCAATTTCAATTGTATAGAAATCAAAAGGGAAAAATCTTAAACCCAAACCAAGAACCCCAATAAAAATTTCCAATTTTAAAACATGGGATTCAACCAATTTTAACAATTTTCAGGAATCAAAAGCCCGCTCTGATACCACTGTTGGGATTTTTCACTGGAAATCACCCGATTAAAGCGGAAGAACGAGATGATTTCCTCAAATCCGTGCCCAAGAGCAATTGAGATGGAAATTTGAAAAAACAAAATTTAATAGAAAGAGAGAAATCTCTTACTAGGAATATCTCTTTCAAGAGATGGATGCAGACTGCAGGAATCAAACTAGAAACCCTCCTCGTTCACGTACATGAACATCTGACGAACGCCACCCATGCTAGAGTTGGAAAACACAAACTTTGGAGAGAAGGAAGGGGCAAATTTCGGCTAGTGTGTGTCTTGCATGGCTTGGCCGAAATTCCTACGGTTCTTTAACCCTAGGTGGCCCAAGTTGGCTCCTTCATCTGTGTGGGCTTCCTTCTTTTAATGCAGGCCCAAACCTATTTTAATTAGTCTGACTTAAACTAATTTCAAGCCCAATTTTAATTTAACCATGTATTTAATATATTACACCAAGTAACATATTATTTACATTTAAATTAAAATTGGTTTGACCAATTAATTTAATCCATCAAATTAAAATTAGATCATCACAAAATAAATTTATATGTAAACCTATACATATGAATATTTCCACCTAGGAAATAATCTCATAATTAATCCAATTAATTATGAAGAGCCAATCAAATATTAATTTCATTATTATGATCAATCCAATTGATCTTTATAATATAATTAATATATACCTCTCTCTCCAGAGTGTATACTTCAAGTATACATGTGATTCCTTAAGTCAGTGTTCAGTCACTCAATGTGTACGATCCCGTGGGCCCATCTTTATGCTAGTAGTGGACCTGTGGCCCACAGACTACAGTTGGGCTCTAACAAGCCACTACAACCCCAAATCAAGATGGAGATGGCAGTCTAACTGTAATCATAACACCGTAGTTTGAACTTGTCTATCCCATGTCATTGATATCGGTGTCCGACACAGAGGCATGGGTTGATCACCCTCTTTTGTATCCGGACATTAACTTGATCCCGAATGCGCTGAAGCTCACAAACAAGTTCCAACTCATTTGGGTGTGGCTACACTCTTATCACTCACATTCATCAAGAGGCCGGTGATATCTTCTTAGTGGACTACTGAGTGACAAATCCCTTCTACATATCCATACAAGTACTACACGAGAATCACTTGTGATACTATACCATGTGTATTTCTCGTTTAGTGGATCTATCTAGTACCATGCCCTTTTTACATGTACCCATTAACTTGGTTGACATCCCATATTCAATGACCGGTAAGACACCGCTATACAACCATGTTAATGATAGTCTCTTGTTCCCCGCTATACAACCATGTTAATGATAGTCTCTTGTTCTACTCATTCCCACGACTGGAACAGACTACGGATCTATTTATGGTCACATCGTTTACCCTATCCATGGTCTTACTGCCAAGTGCATGACACTTGTCATCATGGATATGGATATGTCCATTGGATACTTCATTTAATATATTGCACAAGATAAATATAATAAATGAATTAATGCCTTTATTAATAACACAAATGAGTATAATACATAAATCCAATAAATGTATAATACAAATACAAAGACCAATGCCTCGGGACTAGGGCATATCCAACATATTACCGGTAGAGATGGAAATCAGAGCATTAAGAGTGGTTATGGAGGCACAATTGCCAGAATCTGATTGGCTCCAGTCGAGATATGAACAGCTAGCACTGATTGATGAAAAATGTCTTTAGGCTTTAGATCGGTTGCAAATGTACCAACAGAGGATGGCTAGGACATACAATAACAAGGTTCGTCATCAGAAGCACCCATTTAAGGCATGGGATCTGGTACTCAAGCAGATGAAACAGACCAACACAGATGTACGGTGGAAATTCAAGCCGAACTAGGAAGGTCCGTATGTAATCAAAAGGGTACTTTCGAAGGGTGCTAAAAAGATTATGGATATGGACAAGAATGAATTTGTCAACCCCATCAATCAGGACAAGCTAAAACACTACTACGTGTAAAAAATAAAAATAAAAAATAAAAAAAGGAGAGTCTGGTGGATTGAAAACTGAAAAGGCAATCCGATGGGTCGAAAACCGAAAAGGCGATCCATGTAGAAGTTAAGACAGAGAGGTGAGGACTATCAGCTGGAAAATCTGCAAAGACTGGTTGGTGGCAAGCGTGGCTTCAGACGAGACGCATACCATCAATAATTCTATTCATAGTTTCATTTCATCATTCGATGTACATTGTGCTAAAACATTATTTATGAATGAATGAATGAATGTTCGGTTTTGTTCAATTAAATATCCCAAGTTTATCTGCAATTCAGATTATTCTGTGCATATTTATATTTATATATCTTCTACATATCTCACATCCATAGATTGAAAACCCGAAACGGGCGGTCTATGCAAAAGATAGGACATAAAATAAGGTATGCTGAATCGAAAACCCAAAAAAGGGCGGTTCAGGCAAAAATAAAGACAGTCCGATAGGCTGAGAACCCAAAAGGGCTATCTATGCAAAAATTAGGACAATAAATGCAAAAAACAGAATAAAAGTCATACAGCAGTAATCAATTTTAATCCTAGTCATCTAGAGGCCGAGATACCACAATGTCAGTGCCTCACATCCTCGCCTGGTGGGACAGCCTATCAGATCCGCCAACCAAGCCCTGTAGCGAGCATCTGTCTCTACGGAGGCAAGATTGTCATACCTCAGTGTTGGGATTCGTCATTGGAAATATAACATGGCGCAGCGGAAAATACACGGTTTAAAATTTCCTAGAATCCACCTATCGTGTCCAATTACCATTGATTAGAATAAAATCAAACAATAATCATGAGAGATTAACTCACCGGATTTGCCTCCTCTAGAGACAGCTACAGAATCGTTTCTTGAAACTGTGATCTCTAAAGCCCGGTGCACGACCAACTATTGAGCAGGAACCGGTGCTAGCCGAAGACGCGAAGGAATGGAGGTTTAATACTGGGATTTTCGGCTATTTTGGGTGCTATTGGTGGCTGAAATTTCCAGGAATTAATTAGAGTTGAATTAGGTTTTTCCTCCTTAAGTGTGCCCTTATATAGAGACCTTGTCTAATTGGGTTTTAATTAGGTTAATTAAACCCAAGCCCACTGGGATTATAATTACATAAATAAACTTTAATTAAAAAGTATATACTGTGTAATTTAATTCCATTTGGATAAATTTAATTATCCCTAAATAAAATTAAATCACACTTAAGTTAATACAATACATGTATTTAATTTTCCTACTTAGGGAAATTATTTAATTAATTGTTTACTTTATGTAATTCAATTAATTGATAAATTAATTAATTACATTATGTAAACTTATTAATTAAATTAAATTCAACCCAATGTCAATTAATTACCTTGACACCGAATGTCAACTAATTAATTAACGCATTCCTTCCAACGTACATTACATGTACAATTTCTATAAGTTCCAGCTCAGTTGATCTATGTGCACGATCCTATGGGTCTGTCTTTTTATTGGCAGTAGGCCCAAGGCCCACAGACTGTAAGTGGGTTCTAGCAAACCATTACAGCCCCCAATTAAGACAGAGATGCAGCAGTCTTTAGAAGACACTCACCCTCCTTTGCCTAACGATATCAATATGAATAAACAAGAGGCATGGTGTCTGTCATCCTCTTCTGTTGTTTATTATATTTCTTGATGTTGAGTTGACTAATTAATCAAATAAGCAACCAACTTATTTGGGTATGGCCATACACTTATCAGTCCCACTCATCAAGTGGCCAGTGATATCATCTCGGTGTTACCCGGGTGGCAATTCCATCACTTTATCATCAATATCAATATGTTCACCTGTCCACCCAATCATACCTATATTTAGCATCCTTTTACAGACCTGTTAGGCGTATGTCAAAGTGAACCGAATTCCATATTGATACTATAATGAAATCTGGTCTGAGGACAAAAGAGACCTACTCAAGAAATACCTATGACGCGATAACCATGTGGCTTTCTTGTGTGGATCGATCAGTCCCATTTCAACGACATGTACATATATTCATGACTGACTATACAAGTACTATGGCTAGTTAAAAACTACCATACAGTCATCAAATATACAAGTCTGTGGTTCTATTCATTCCTACGATTACAACAGACCTGGGATAGGTTTTATGATTATCAATCAATGGATACTCTACTCATATTATAGCACAAGATATAAATGAAATAAATTAATTGCCATTATTAATGTGACATAAATAATGTATTCATATAATAAGTCTTGATGTATAATACAAAATACAAGAATCCAATGCCCTAAGAACTAGGGCACACCAATAATCTTCCACTTGCACGAGTTCTAATTAGGCATTGCCCTAATTCCTATAGATCTGATATGACCATCGTATTATGTCTCTGGCAGTGCTTTGGTCTATGGATCAATGGCATTATTCTTGGTGTCAACCCTCTCCAATGATATGTCACCTCTGTTCACGATCGCCCGAATGAGGTGAAACTTTCTGAGCACATGTTTGGATCTCTTGTTTGACCGGGGCTCCTTAGCTTGTGTGATGGCCCCTTTGTTGTCACAAAAAACATCAATTGGGTCTAGGATAATGGGTACTACTCCCAACTTGGTTATGAATTTCTTAATCCAAACGGCTTCCTTTGCAGCTTCGCACGCAGCTATGTACTCAGCTTCCATTGTAGAATCAGCAATGGTGGCCTGCTTTGAGGACCTCCAACTAATGGCACCGCCATTCAGGAGAAAAACATAACCAGACTGTGACTCGTTCTCATCCTCATCAGTCTCAAAGCTTGCATCAGTGTAACTTGACACTACCAGCTCATCTTGACCTCCATACACTAAGAAAGCATCCTTAGTCTGGTTAAGGTACTTCAAGATTGCCTTAACTACCTTCCAGTGTTCCTCACTGGGGCTCGACTGGTACCGGCTAGTCATACTGGGTGCAAACACGACATCAGGCCTTGTACATAACATGGAGTACATGATGGATCCTATAGCAGATGCATAAGGGATCTTTTCCATGCTCTTTCGATCCTTTTTTGTTTTGGGACCATCTTTCTTACTCAGCTTCAACCCATGGCGCATAGGCAAGAATCCTTTCTTTACCTTGTCCATATTGAATCTTTTCACCTTGTCTATGTAAGTGGCCTGACTTAGGCCTAGAAGCTGATTGGATCTATTTCTGTAGATCCTGATCCCTAAGATCATCTCAGCTTTGCCTAAGTCCTTCAATGCGAAGCACCTACTCTACCACTACTTAACCCCTTGCAGTGTTTGTATGTCACCTCTAATGATAAGGATCTCATCAACATACAGCATTAGGAAGGTGGAAACGCTCCCACTAACCATCTTATACACACAGGTCTCATTAGAATTCTATGCGAAGCCATATTCCTTAATGGCCTCATTAAATCTCTGATTCCATGACCTTAATGCTTGCTTCAATCCTTAAATGGATTGTTGAAGCTTGCATACCCAATTTGGATACTTTGGATCGATAAAACCCTCAGGTTGTGCCATGTACACATCCTCGAGTAGCTTTCCATTAAGGAAAGCAGTCTTAACATCCATCTGCCATATCTCATAATCGTACCATGCAGCTATGGCTACTGGTATCCTAATGGATTTGAGCATAGCAACTGGTGCAAAGGTTTCATCATAGTCAATTCCTTGAACTTACTTGGATCCTTTTGCCACCAATCGCCCCTTGAAGGTGTTGTTGGCTTTTAACTTGAAACACCACTTGCAACCTATCACCTTAGCACCCAAGGTGCATCCACCAAGTTCCATACTTGGTTATCGTGAATCAATTGCATCTCAGACTCCATGGCTTTGCGTAATTGATCTGAGTGTGGACTTTCAACAGCTTCTTAATAGGTCTTGGGCTCCTCTTGGTCAATGACCATAAGGTCCCCATCATCAGTCACGAGAAAGCAGTACCACTCTGGCTAATGATATGTCCTACCAGACCTTCTAAGGTCCTGTGCAACCGGTTCTAGTTCCTCAATTTCTTGAGTAGTCAGATCGGTTCCCGAAGCATCCTCAGCAGTAGCTGCAGGAGTTTGTGAGTCTTAGAAAGAAATTCCTTCTCCAAGAAGACTGCATTTCTAGCTATGAAAACTTTTTTTTTCCGCTGGATCGTAGAAGTGATAACCCTTTGTTTCCTTAGGGTAACCCATAAACTTGCACTTGATAGATTTGGACTCGAGTTCACCACTTGTCAATTTCTTAACATGTGCATCACATCCACAAATCTTCAAGAAGGAAACATTGGGCTCTCAGCCCTTCCATAGTTCATACGGTGTTCCTTCAATTACCTTGCTTGGTGTATTATTAAGAATGTAAGCAGCTGTCTCTCAAGCATATCCCCAAAAGGAGACAGGGAGTGTAGCATGACTCATCATCAAGTGGACCATGTCTAGCAAGGTCCTGTTCCTCCTTTCTGACACTCCATTCTACTAGGGTGTTCCAGGAGGAGTGAGTTGGGCTACAATCCCACACTCTCTCAAAAACGAGTTAAACTCTTGGCTCAAATAATCACCCCCTCAATCATACCGAAGTGCTTTTATTTTCTTGCCAAGTTGGTTTTCTACTTCATTCTTAAAGTCCTTGAACCTTTTAAGAGTCTCATACTTCTGCTTCATCAGATACATGTAACCGTATCTGCTGAAGTCATCCGTGAAGGTGACAAAGTACAGAAAACCAGATCTAGCACTAGTGCTCATTTGGCTACATACATCAAAATTTATTAGCTCCAATAGCTCTGAGGCCCTTTCAGCATCCTTACTAAAAGGCGTCTTTGTCATCTTGCCTCTTAAACAAGATTCACATGTGTCATAAGACTAGATGTCAAATGACCCTAGCACTCCACTAGAGTGAAGCCTAGCTATGCGCTTCTCATTTATGTGGCCAAGTCGACAGTGCCAGATGTATGTAGGATTAATTTCATTATGTTTAATCCTTTTAGTATTTATGTTATAGATTGAACTTTCATGTTTTAGATCAAGGATATATAAGCCATTTTCAAGAAATGCTATTCCATAAATAATATTGCCACATTGCATAGAAATTCTACCATGTCCAATATTAAATACAAAACCAGAAATATCCAACAAAGAAATAGAAATAGTATTCCTGTGCATCGCAGGTACAAAATAACAATTTCTTATTTCCAAAACAAGTCCACTAGGCATCTCTAAGAAATTATCTCCGATCTCCACGGCCTGAACTCGAGCACCATTTCCGACTCGAAGATCTACTTCTCCATATCCTAGTAATCTCCTGTTTCTTAGAGCCTACACATTTGAACAAATGTGAGATCCACATCCAGTGTCCAAGAACCAAGATGTAGAAATAGCCAGATTAATCTCAACAACATAAATACCTGAAGCAGCAGTTTTGCCCTTCAGTTGCTCCCTCAGCTTTGGACATGAGCTCTTCCAATGCCCCTTCTCATGACACTCATAACATCATCAGGAGAAGCAACCCTTGCTTTAGGTTAGGCCACCACCTTTTTCCCCTTAGCCTTGGCCTTTTGGACCTTAGCCTTGGCCTTAGATTTCGCCTTTCCCTTAGCAATAGGTGTATTGCCCTTGTTCACCAGCAATACTTCAGGAGTCTTCTTAAGAGACTACTTAGCAAGCTTGAGCATGTCGTGCAGCTCAACAACCGATTTATCCAACCCTTGCATATGATAGTTCATGATAAAATAGTTGAGAGACTCAGGAAGTGACTCAAGAATAATGTCTGCTGCCAAGTCCTATGGAACTGGCGAGCCGAGGTGGACAAGTGTATTAATATACCCCTTCACTTTAGCATATGAGTGCTAACAGAAGTCCCAGCTGCTATCAGAGTCGTGCAAACTGCCTTAGTTGTCAGGTAACATTCTTGACGAGCCTGATCTTGGAACATCTTTTTAAGCTGATCCATCATCTCATAAGCATGCTCGTCCATAAACTGCTTCTGAAGATCAGAAGCTATGGTACCCAACATGAGGCATGAGACATCTCGGTCATCCCTCATGTGCTGGTCATACTGCTCCACCATCACCGTGGTGACGCATCGACCTACGGGAGGGCCAGCTAGTCAAGGAGCATTTCGTACATACTCCTTGGACTCTTGTCTAAGAACTATTTGCAAGTTCCTAGCCCAGTGTAGGAAGTTAGTCCCCGAAAGCTTCTCCTTCTCCAAGAGTGAACTAAGTAAGAGTGAGTTGTTGTTTGTTGCAGCCATTCAAATTGCTTAAGTGAAATGGGATTATCTACATGGAAGAAATCATTGCTTGAGTTAGAAATAAAGGACTTTTAAACCAATTCAAATTAATAATCCGATTTTAATTTTTTTGTTGGTGATGTTAATTGGCTGACTTGACCAAGATCCACAACTTATCAATGACTGGCCAAACTAGGGCTTGCTAACCAACCATTGATTCGTTTGGTAGGACAACCTATCCAATCCTTCAACGAAGGACTCTTGGTTTGATGGGCTTATTGACACTTTACCCATCTGTGCTTAGGGCCCGCTCTGAGCTAATGCTACCCGTGTCGAGTCAAACCACCATTCACATGTTAACCATACAAGTATCCTAACCCTCGACGGCCCACCGAATACTACAATGTACCCAGCTAGGGCATGGTGCACATTGCAGCGTCAATGGGAGGAAGAGGTGTGAATGTGGGAAGCACTATTAAATGACTCAATATTTTAATTTTCGGATTATAATTAAGTGATACGGCTTAGCATGCATAAAGGTGGGTAATAATTTAGTGATCCATACATCCACATTATATGACAAATGCAATAGCATACTTAATTTAAAATAAAAGAGATCCTATGGGCCTTTAATTACAACCTAATGAAAAACTAGATATCTTATCTAATTCTTCATGGGCCGGACTATAATCCTTCTTGGGCTCCCACCATGGGCTTGCTCCATCTGGGACTTCCTCTATACTTGATGCAATTACAACAATTTTGTAAAATAAAATTTATTCTAAAATTACATCAAAATAAAAAAAAATGGCACGTAGGCCATATTTTCCAAAATTAAATTACAACCAATAATAATTTAGGGACCATAGAACTCAACATCACATTTCAAACAAAGTACCTTTCGTGCACATACATACCAATATGATGCATGATCATGGCATTCCAAATTATAAATATAAATGTTAAGCGAGTTACTTAGAGTGAAATCGCCAATTTTAACAAATGTGACTGCGGCCCATAAAGACCCAATGGATAACATCCATAAATACATAACAATTTTGCTCCCACTTGAATTTGGGTTGTCACAAATTTAAAATTTAGCTCTCCCAATTTTAACCAGTGTCACGGTTTATTGGGCCAATTTCACAAAGTCCATATTCAATTTAATATGCAAACAATTAAATTAAATATGCATGCCAACAAAATAAACAATTTAAATACAAATTAAATTAAAAAAGCTTAATTTAATTTGTATTAGGGTCCGAAATAAAATAAAATAACCTTAAAATCCAAAACCGGATCCGAACCACATGCGCGGCGCTGCTGTCTGGGGACAGCAGCGCTGACTCGCGGCAGCAGCCGCTATTTGGAATCTTACGATTCCAAATTGCAGCCAAACATATATAATCATAAAAAACAATAATCCATCAAAAAATTAAATAATCAATAAAACAATAATTTTAGATGGAAACAATTGAGGAAAAAAAATCGAAACCCCCAAACAATAATTCTAGGGTTCATCAAAAATCAAAACCAATTGAGTAAGAACCCTAAAACCACAAACTTGAAATCCATTCTTTCTTCAAGAACGCTTTCAAGAACCAATTCCAATTAATCTAATGGACAAAACCTAGGCTCTGATACCACTGTTGGGATTCGTCATTGGAAAAATAAGATGGCGCAGCGGAAAATACACGTTTAAAATTTCCTAGAATCCACCTATCGTGTCCAATTACTATTGATTAGAATAAAACAATTTGAATCAAGAGAGATTAACTCACCGGATTCATCTCTTCTAGAGACTGCTGCAAAATCGTTTCTTAAAACTGCGATCTCCAAAGTCCGGTGCACGACCAACTATTGCGTGGGAATCGGTGCTAGCTGAAGACATGAAGGAATAAATGATTAATGCTGCGATTTTCGGCTATTTTGGGGCTGCTCTTGGTGGCTGAAATTTTGAGCAATTAATTAGGGTTGAATTAGGTTTTTCTTCCTTAAGTGTGCCCTTATATAGACACCTTGTCTAATTGGATTTTAATTAGGTTGATTAAACCCAAACCCACTAGGATTATAATTACATAAATAAACTTTAATTAAAAAGCATATACTATGTAATTTAATTCCATTTGGCTAAATTTAATTACCCCTAAATAAAATTAAATCACACTTAGGTAAATACAATAAATGTATTGAATTTTTCTACTTAGGAAAATTAATTCAATTAATTGATAAATTAATTAATTATATTATGTAAACTTATTAATTAAATTAAATTCAACCCAGTGTTAATTAATTAGTTTGACACCAAATGTCAACTAATTAATTAACACATTCCTTCCAATGTACATTACATGTACAATTTCTATAAGTTTCGGATCAGTTGATCTATGTGCACGATCCTATGAGTCTATCTTTATGTTGGCAGTAGGCCGAAGGCCCACAGACTGTAAATGGGTCCTAGCAAACCAATAAAGCCACCAATTAAGATAGAGATGCAACAGTCTTTAGAAGACACTCACCCAGTAGTAATCTCATAGTGTCCTTTGCCTAACAATATCATTATGAATACACAAGAGGCATGGTGTCTGTCATCCTCTTCTGCTGTTTATTATATTTCTTGATCTTGAGTGGACTGATTAATCATATAAGCAACCAACTTATTTGGGTATGGCTATACACTTATCAGTCCCACTCATCAAGTGGCCAGTGATATCATCTCGGTGTTACCCGGGTGGCAATTCTACCACTTCATCATCAATATCAATATGTTCACATGTCCACCCAATCATACCCATATTTAGCATCCTTTTACAGACCTGTTAGGCATATGTCAAAGTGAAATGGATTCCATATTGATACTATAATGAAATCTGGTCTGAGGATAAATGAGACCTACTCAAGAAAGACCTATAACGTGACAACCACGTGGCTTTCTTGTGCGGATCGATTATGTCCTATGTCAACGACAATTACCTATATTTATGACTGACTATACAAGTACTATGGCTAGTTAAGAACTGCCATACAGTTATCGAATATACAAGTCTGTGGTTCTATTTGTTCCCGTGATTAGAATAGACTTGGGATAGGTTTTATGATTATCAATCAATGGATACTCTACTCATATTATAGCACAAGATATAAATGAAATAGATTAATTGCCTTTATTAATGTGACACAAATAATGTATTCATACAATGAGTCTTAATGTATAATACAAAATACAAGAATCCAATGCCCTAAAAACTAGGGCACACCAACATATGTACCTACCATGTCATGGTAGGACACAGGACCAATAATTATTATAAGCTGAGGGATGCCATCAAAAAGTTGATCGATGAAGGAAAGCTATAAGAACCTGCCAAACCCAGTATAAAGACTAATCCGCTGCCAATGTTTGAATGATAAGTCGGCATGGTATAGTTGGGGCTACCAGAAAACTTAATGTTCACCCAAATCCCGCAAGCAAACCCTGCCATGCAGTCTGTGGTGGCCAGTGATACTGAGGCAAAGTCAGAGTGTGGGGAACTGACAAAGCAGAGGGAAGTGAAGCCTGTGAGCCTAGATAACCTGGATTCAGAGGATGAGTATGAAAAGTATCGTTGTGATAAGACCATTAAGCTACCATGTGCGGAAAAGCCAAAAGTTTCCGAAGTTCAGAATGCAACAAGAAGTGGCAGGTTCTACCAACCAGTAGTTCAGCAAAATGAGAAGACCCCGGTGACTGGATCAAGTAGTATGTCAGCCCCAAAGGAAGTAGAAAAGGAAGATCTAGTCATTTCGAAACTGAAAAAGACTCAAGCCCAGGCCAGTCTGCGGCACTTGCTGTTGACCTCCAAGGAGCACAAAGCAGCATTAGTAAAAAAGCTCTCTGAAATTGAAGTGTCTCCAATTGCTTCTCCGGAGGCTATGTGCTGCTTACTGGACAAGATTTATGTTGGATCCCCTGACATTGTATTTTCTAAGAAAGATCTGCCACACAGGGGGAGGGCTCACAATAAGGCCCTTTACATTAACGTTAACATCATAAACCGGGTTATGCCGTGTGTGATGGTAGATGACATATCTGCCCTGAATATAAGTCCCTCGAAGATGTTACCATTCCTGGGCCTCAGTGAAGATAGTTTGAAAAAGTCTTCCACTGTGATTAGAGCTTATGATGATTCGAAAAGGACAGTGATCGGAACCTTTGAAGCTGAGGTAAAGGTAGGACCGGTCAAGTCGACGGTCACCTTTACTGTGATTGACATTCTGGTTACTTTCTCTTTGCTATTGGGGAGGCCATGGTTTCACCCATTGGGGGGTATCCCTTCAACTATGCATTAGAAGATAAAATTCTCAATAGGTAATGAAATTGTGACAGTTGAGGTAGACTCTTAATCCGTGATTTCTACAGTTAATGAAGAAATCATTCCATTCGGCGGATTCCAAGTCACCATGGTTGGTGAGGAGGAAACCATGGAGGCTCCGATGGTCATCTACGAGAACTATATGCCTGAATGGTTGTCTAGGTACCTCCATAAATAGAATTTTGTCCTGGGCATAGGACTAGGAGCTAATTTGCAAGGTGTGCCCAAATTTAACATTGATTTTGGAAAGCCAAGGCAGTTCGGCTCAGGCTACACAGCAGCAGCATCCGAGGAGAAAAGTCTGAAAAGAGGGAAGAATGGCAAGCCCATGACGAAGCCGTTCATTAAGGCAGGAGAAGAGCTGTATAATGGCCAAGCTGAGCCAATGAGAGTTGGGAGCATCGAATACCCGGGCTTTGAAATGTTCTCTAATGTTGTGGACTTTGAGAGGAGCCGGGAAGAACCAGTAGCACCGGTGGTAGTGGAAGAGTCAGTTGTTAAGTCTGTTATCCTACAAAATGAGTCACCTAAAGTGATAGCAAAAGCAGCAGAAGTGCCCAAACAGAAAGCTGAAGAGAAAATCTACGATGAATTTGTAGAAGCAATTTCAAAGGAGCTGGCTGCCGCCTTAAGCAAGGCGTTTGGGAAATCTAAAGAAGGGTCCGAGAAGGAGTTGATGACCAAGGTGAACTTGGATTCTGTGGTTGCTGAAATAGCTGAGATTATGAAAAAGGCTAAAGCACAGATAACTGAAATCGAGGAGACAGCTATTCTTACTGAACAAGAGGCCAAAATAGCTGCAGATCTTGACAATGTCCTAGAGATGAAAGTAAAAGATGAAGAGATACAAGGCCCTCCGCCTATGGAGGATGAAAATGATTTTGTTGTATCTATTTCCTCCATTTTCAATGTGAATGATGTACTTTATAACAAGTTCAATGCAATGAAATCCTAGTTTGCTGACTTGTGTGATGTTTATCCTGATAATTCTGTGCATGCATTTGAATCACCATCAAGCATATTTAGCATACATGACACTGCATTGCATGAAATCAACATAAGTACATATGAAAACCCCAAAATGGTATTCATTTCACGTGAGCTAAAACCTGAGGAAGAGAGATAACTGACAAAAATATATCAAAAACATGTTAAAGCTTTTGCTTGGTTATACGAGGACATGCCAGGTGTAGACACAGAAATAGCAGTTCATAAGATCCCAACGAACCCTAAGTTCAAGCCAGTGAAGCAAAAACTGAGATGATAGAGGCCAGAGTAGGCTACATTAGTGAAAGAGAAGGTGGCTAAGCAGATAGAAGCCAAATTCCTCGAAGTGGTGGAGTATACAGAGTGGCTAGCCAATATCGTCCCAGTACCTAAAAAGGATGGAAGGGTCAGAGTATGTGTTGACCATAGGGATCTGAATAAGGCATGCTCAAAAGATAATTTCCCACTGCCTCATATCGATGTCCTGGTTGACAGTGCTGCTAAAGCAGCAATGTATTCCTTCATGGATGGGTTTTCAAGATACAACCAGATTCTAATGGATGTGATTGATAAGGTGACGACATCGTTCCTCATAGAGTGGGGCACTTTTTACTATAAAGTAATTCCCTTCGGATTGAAGAATGCTGGAGCCACTTGGCAGAGGGCTGTCACAACTTTGTTGTATGATATGATCCATTGAGAAGTTGAAGTGTATGTTGACGATATGCTTGTTAAATCAATGACCCAGAGGAGCACCCTGCCATCCTGGATAGATTTCTTACGCATATTGGAGAGTATAATCTGCGACTTAACCCTAAGAAATGTATATTTGGAGTCACATCAAGGAAGCTGTTGGGTCACATAGTCAGCCATAGGGGGATAGAAATGGACCCAGACAAAATCATGGCTATTCGAGATATACCAGCTCTAAAAATAGAAAAGGAGGTCAGGTCATTCTTGGGTTCCTTGCAGTATGTCAGTCGCTTCATAACACGGTTGACTTCCACTAGTGAACCGATTTTCAAGTTGTTAAAGAAAGATAAGCCGATTGTATGGGATGACATATGTCAGTTGGCATTCGAGAAAATCAAGGCTTATCTGGTAAATCCACCAGTCTTGAGCCCACTAATTCTAGGGAAGCCTCTGATTTTGTATTTGGCTGTCAAAGATTCCTCTATAGGGGCAATGCTCGTGCAAGAACAAGATGGCAAGAAGGAGTACCCTATATACTACCTCAGCAAGAAGCTGCTGGAGTATGAAACCAAGTACACTGGTGGAGAAGATGTGTGTGGCAATGATCTGGCTGACCAAGAAGCTGCGCCATTACTTCCAGTCATACAAAGTACAGGCCATGGCCAAAGTGGATCCGATGAAGTATCTGTATGAAGCATCGATGTTAGTTGGGAAATCATCTAGATGGCTCCTACTCTTGTCAGAATTCGACATTGAATACATCACTAAGAAAACCATCAAAGGGTGAGCTGTAGCAGAATTTCTGGCGAATCAACCACTGGAATCAGATTATACAGAGAATTTGGAGTTCCTGGATGAACAACTGGCTATGGTAGAAGTAAAGAGATGGGTCATATGCTTTGATGGTGTTGTGAATAGAAAAGGTGCACAAATTAGAGTAATCATAGCGACACCAGATGATGAGATTATTCCTTTGTCAAAGAGATTGAATTTTCCCATAACAAATAACAGAGCAGAGTATGAAGCATGCTTATTTGGGATGGAAGCTCTACTGATGCTAGGGGTAAATGATGTCTCGATCGTAGGAGATTCACTTTTGGTGATTAGGCAAGCTAAAGGTGAATGGGATCTGAAAGAAGAAGCCTTACGGCCCGACTTGGAACTGCTACAGTACAGAAGAGAGCTTTTTGGCCAATATTAATTCAGACATGTCCCTAGGGATGAGAACAAGATGGCTGATGCGCTAGCAACATTGTCCTCTATGTGGGAGAATCCGAAAGAAACTCAAGTACAACTACTGGTTATAACAACTTCCAGACAACCATGCTTTGAGGCGCACAAAGTAACGGAATTGATAGCTAACGAGAAGCCATGGTTCATTGACATTTACCAGTATATGAAGGACGAAAAATATACAGAGGGAGCCAGTACTGCTGATAAGGTGTCATTAAGAACAATAGCCAGTCAGTTCAGAATCTTTGAAGATATGTTATACAAGAGAACAACAAATGGAGTTCTTCTAAGATGCCTAACAAAACAGGAGGCAGAAACAATGATGCAGCAGGTACATACAGGGTTCTACGGGCCATATATGAATGGACTCACTGTGGCTAGGAAGATAATAAGACAAGGGTACTTCTGGAGGACTATGCAGGCTGATTGTATGAGGAAAGTGAGGAGATGTCACGAGTCATTTGCCACCACTTGAACTACAGAATCTGGCATCTCCTTGGCCATTTTCAGCATGGGGAATATATATGATTAAAGAAACTCATCCTGCAGGGTCTAATGGACACAGATTCATAGTGGGTAGAGGCAGAATCCTTTGCTAGCATAACAGCTAAACAAATGGTCAAGTTCACTTAGAAGAACATCTTTGCTCGATATGGAATTCCCCACCATGTAGTGACTGACAACGGAGTGCAGTTTCAAAGGGCAACAGCTGAGCTGCTTGCAGAACATGGCATCGAGCATTATAGATCTTCTCCATATAGACAATAAGCTAACGGTGCAGTGGAAGGAGCCAATAAGGCAATTAAGAAGATCTTATCATAAATGGTAACCACCTACAGAGATTAGGCTGATAAACTACCATATGGTCTTTGGGGTTATAGAACTAGTGTCAGAGCACCAACAGGGGAAACTCCCTATACCTTGGTGTACGATATGGAAGTAGTGTTACCGGTAGAAATAGATCTCAAGTCACTCAGTTTTGCCTTGGAAGCTCAGCTACTAGAAACTGAATGGGGTCAAGCTAGATACGAGCAGTTGGCAATGCTAGGTGAAAAGCGACTGAAAGCACTGGACCATTTACAGATGTACCAATGCAAGATGGCTAAGGCCTATAATCAGAATGTGAAGTACCCTAAGCGGCAGCTGAAAGCAGGGGATTTGGTTCTGAAACAATTAAGGCCTTCAAATGTCAATGTTCGAGGAAAATTCAGACCAAATTGGGAAGGGCCTTATTGTTGGAAATGCCCTAGTCCCGAGGCATTGGTCCTTGTGTTTGTATGATACATTTGGTACATTAATGTAAACTTTATGTATTATACAATTTGTGTCAAGGAGATAAAGGCATTAATCTATTTATTATATGTCTTGTGCTATATTTTAAATAGAGTATCCAATGGACATATCCATATCCATGTTGTCAAGTGTGAGGCACTTGGCAGTAAGACTGTGGATAGTGAAAACGATATGACCATAAAGTCATCCGTAGTCTGTTCCAATCATGGGAATGAATGGAACCAAAGACTATCATTAGCCTGGTTGTATGGCGGTGTCTTACCGGTCATAGAACATGGAATGTCAACTAGGTTAATGGGTGCATGCAAAAGGGCATGGTACTGGATTGATCCACTTAACGGGAATCTGCATGGTATAGTATCACAAATGATTCTCCTGTAGTACTTGTATAAGTCCTTCGACCGGACCATATGATGGTGCTGCATGTGAGGTGGCACACTTTGGTGTACGCCCAACGGGCCTGTAAAAGGGTGCTAAGTACGGGTACGTTCGGGTGTGTCAGTAAGCATGGCAGCACTATGGATATGCAGAAGGGAATGTCACTCAGTGATTCACTGAGACGATATCATCGGCCTCTTGAAGAATGTTACTGATAAGTGTGCGGCCGCACCCAAACAAGATTGGATCTTGTTTGTGAGCATCAGTTCATTCGGTATCAAGTCAAGGTCCAGACACAAGGAGGGTGATACTTCCATGCCTCTGTGTTGGACACCGATATCAGCGACATGGGATTTACAAGTTCAAACTACTGGGTTACGTTTTCAGTTGGACTGCTTACTCCGTCTTAATTGGGGGCTGCAGTGGCTTGCTAGAGCCCGCCTGCAGTCTGTGGGCCTTGGCCCACTGCCAACATAAAGACGGGCCCATTGGATCGTACACATTGAACGTCTGGACTTTAACTAGTCGGATTAAATGTGTACTTGGAGTATACACGTTTGAAGAGAGAGAGACATATTAATTATATTATATGCATCAATTGGATTGATCAAAGTGATATAATTAATATTTATTTTGGCCTTCTCATAATTAATTCAATGAATTAATTTATGGGATTATTTCCTAGGTGGAAATATTATGACATGTATAGGTTTACATGTTTGTCATTTTATGTGTGTCTAATTCAATTAATAGGTCAAATGCATTTTAATTTAAATGTATGTCATATGTTACTTGGTGTCATATGTATACATACATGTTAACTTGGAATTGCATTTGAACTTAATTAAATCAAAGGAAGTCAAATTGGGCTTAAGACATAAAATGACATTCCCCACCTAATGTGGGATGAGATGGCCGAAATTTATGGCTAAGGGATGAGTCATGCCTTTTTGTGTTAAGAGTGATGAGTCATTGAGTGATGAGTCATTCTTGAAACAAAAGATGAATGATTAAAAGGGTGAGTCATGGTATGACTTTTTGGTGGCAAAGTTGGACTTTGCTTCCTTAAGGAAATATCTTCTCCTTTCTTCCTTCATCCTTGGCCGAATTCAATGCATGGTTTTGGGTGAGTGTGATGACTCATTCATGGGACAAAATAGCTTGGTGAGTCATGCTTGATAAGGAGGTGATATGTGATGAGTCATATGATGAGTCATTGGTTTGACTTTATCTATATCATTTCTTTGGGTTGAAAAATCAGCAATGATTTTTCCTTGGTTTGGCCGACCACTTTGGCTTCTCTTTTGGGGAATAAAAGCAAAGAGGCTTGAGCTATTTTGCCCACTTTTGATGCATTAATTCTTTTGGTAAGAATTAGGTGCACACTTGAGATTATTGGTGCTATCTTTTGGAAAGATAGATTTTTCTTTTGGAAAGAAAATAGGGACAGCCATAAATCTCAAAGTGAGCAGCCCTCTCTCCCTCTCTTCTTGTCATCCGAGTCGCTAGCACGGGTTTAGGTCCGAGAGCCGTTCGTGTACGCATCGGTGGAGGAAATCTGCACTTGATTTCTGCAGTCTGCATCCGTCTCTTAGAGAGACTTTGTGGTGAGTTTTTGAAACCCTCTTTTTATGCTTTAAGTTTTTGATTTCCACATCTTAGGCTCCTGGGCCGGATTTGAGGAAATCGACGCGTATTTCCGCTTTTATCGGTCGGTTTCCCGTGACGAATCCCAACAGTGGTATTAGAGCGGGCTTTTGATCCGTGGAAATCTTTAAACTTGGCGGATCCCGTGTTTTAAAATTGGCAATTTTGTGGACGGGATTTATTTTTGGTTTGGGGTTTGGTGATTTTGCCCCTTGAATTTTACTTATGGAAAATTATTTGCATATGGTTTATGCTTTAGGGCCGGGCCGGATTTAAAATTTTAAAAATAGGCGTGTTTAAATTTTGGTAATTTTTATGCGCATGGGGTTTTAAAATTTTAATTGTTTTTAAACTTGTGCGTGTTTAATTTTGGCAATTTTATGCGCATGTTTTATGAATGAATTTATTTTTCGTTCATGCGATATTTATTTTGGAAATAAATACGGTTAATTGAAATTGGTTCGGGTTTTCTTGGCACGATTACCCGGACGGCTAATTTTGGAATTCATGGTTTCCCAATTGGATTGGGAGCAATTTTGCCTGGGTTGGAGGCCTAAAGCCCGCACGGGTTTAGAACCATGATCGGCCAAAATTTGGCGATTTCAAAATAATGGCTATGGACATATATGAAATGGGATTAATTCATGCATTTAACATGTTTATAAATTGTATGTATTGGATACGTGTATGTATGATTAAATGCATGAATGGATGTTTTGGGCCTTATTTATTCGGGTTGTAATATTCTTTTGGTAAATACGGCCTACGCGCCGTTTTCTTTTTATGTAATTTTATTTTATGTGTTTATTATGGAATTATGTAAAGAAGAAGAAGCCGATTGGATTGGCGTGCTAGAAGGATGAGGATGCAGCCCACCTGATGTCGTTCTAGTATAGGTTTACTAGAATTATATTAGGATGTAAATTTTGGCCCATAGCATTTCATTTTATTTAATTATGCTTTATTTATTTACATGTGAGAATGTATGTACAAACCCATTTTCACCCGCCTATGCATCTAAGCCGTTATTAATTGAATCTAATAACCAAAAGGTAATTACTAAGTCTCTTAAAAGTGCTTCCCTCATTCATAACCTACTCGAAGTGGGGATAGGCCAGCTATAGACCAACCCTCGTTGGATGCACTGGAGTATCGTCATTTTGTATTGGGTTGGAGTATTGGTTACTCTAACACTTGGATGGAGGTTTTGACTTAGCATGGGTAGTAGGATGTTCCTGGCCCTAAGCACAGATGGGTAAGTGCCAACAGACCCATCAAACCGAGAGTCCCTAGGTCGGGATTGGACGGCATTCCTACCTAAAAATTGGGGTATAGTTGTTCCAGGCCCTCGTCTGGCTATATCTTGATATAATATGGATCTCGGCCCATGAGCCCAACAACTCGAGTTAATTAATAACACGATTCATTATTAATTATAATATGGGAAGAACAAGTTAAGTCCTTTATTAACACTTGTAAATTTTTCTGTGTAGAAACCAATGGCTACGAATGATACTTTATCACTGTGATCTTTCTTGGAATGGGACAAGCTTTCTGGCCCTAACTTTTGGGACTGGTCTATGAACTTAAGGAAAGTTCTAAGACAAGAGTCTAAAGAGTATGTGCTCAAAAAGCCTGTACCGGATGTGCCAAAGGGAAGTAATCCACCGGCTGCCCAGCTGGAGGAATACCTGGCACATGTAAAAGATAACCGGGATGTGACATGCCTGATGTTGGCTAGTATGGTTCCTGAATTGCAAAAGCAGTTCTTGGATCATCAGGCCTTTGCTATAATGACAACTCTTAACGAGATGTTTTAGGAGCAAGCTTATCAGGAAAGGTACCTGATCCACAAGGCATTCCGCAGCTGTAAGATGGGAGCCGGGACATCTGTGAGTACACACGTGCTCAAGATGAAGGGCTATCTGGATAATTTAGCCCGTCTCGGAACTCCTATCTCACGGGGGCTGGCGGTTAGCACGATCCTGGATTCTTTACCGGATTCTTATGATCAATTCATCCTAAAATTTTACAAGCAAGGGATGGACCGTACTGTTAGTGAGCTGCATTGGATGCTTGAGCTCGCTGAACTGTCGATCAAGAAGACTCCGCCGGTACTTGAGGTTAACAAGGGGAAACCTCTTTTCGCTAAAGGCAAGGCAAAGGCCAAGGCCAAGGCTAAGGAAGCCAAGGCTAAAAAGGCTAAAGCCCAGCCCAAGGCCCGTTCCAAGGATGTCTGCTTCGGTTGCAAGCAGGCTGGACATTGGAAAAGATCGTGTCCCAAGCTTTTGGGAGAGAAAAGGAAGACGCAGGGCGTGTCTTCATCAGGTATATATGTCATAGACATTAACCTCTGTTTCAACATCTTATGTATTGGATACTAGATGTGGTTCTCACATTTGTTGAATGTGCAGGGACTTAAGAACAGGAGATCACTGGGATCGGGACAAGTGGACTTGCAGGTCAGAAATGGAGCAAGGGTTGCTGCCATAAAGATCAGCGGGACCAGCTTATGATGCCTAGTAGATTAGTTTTGTTACTGCTGAAACAATGTTATTTTGTACCTGTTATGTACAGGAATATTATTTCTGTTTCGGTTTTGGATATTTCTGGATGTACATTTACTATTGATAATAGTAAAAAGGGTTTATCTAGAAAAGAATTATTTTATGGAGTAGCTCTATTAAATAATGTCTTTTATATCCTGGATCTAAATGAAACTAATCATGTCTATACTATACACACCTAAAGGGTTAAGCCTAACGAACTTAATCCGGTTTATCTTTGGCATTGTCATTTAGGCCACATAAACAAGAAGCGCATAGCTAGGCCTCACATTGCTTGAATCCTAGGATCATTTGACATGGAGTCACTTGATATATGCGAGTCTTGCTTATAAGGTAAAATGACTATAGAACCTTTTAGCAAGGAGGCTAAAAGGGTTGCTAGCTTATTGGACCTAATGCATTGAGATGTATATGGACCGACAAGCATAGCAACCAAGGGTGAACAGCTATACTTCGTATCTTTCACAGACGATTTCATCAGAAATGGCCATGCCAAAGACTATCATTAGCCTGGTTGTATGGCGGTGTCTTACCGGTCATAGAACATGGAATGTCAACTAGGTTAATGGGTACATGCAAAAGGGCATGGTACTGGATTGATCCACTTAACGGGAATCTGCATGGTATAGTATCACAAATGATTCTCGTGTAGTACTTTAATTTAACATGTATGTGATGAGTCATATGATGAGTCATTGGTTTGACTTTATCTATATCATTTCTTTGGGTTGAAAAATCAGCAATGATTTTTCCTTGGTTTGGCCGACCACTTTGGCTTCTCTTTTGGGGAATAAAAGCAAAGAAGCTTGAGCTATTTTGCCCACTTTTGATGCATTAATTCTTTTGGTAAGAATTAGGTGCACACTTGAGATTATTGGTGCTATCTTTTGGAAAGATAGATTTTTCTTTTGGAAAGAAAATAGGGACAGCCATAAATCTCAAAGTGAGCAGCCCTCTCTCCCTCTCTTCTTGTCATCCGAGTCGCTAGCACGGGTTTAGGTCCAAGAGCCGTTCGTGTACGCATCGGTGGAGGAAATCTGCACTTGATTTCTGCAGTCTGCATCCGTCTCTTAGAGAGACTTTGTGGTGAGTTTTTGAAACCCTCTTTTTATGCTTTAAGTTTTTGATTTCCACATCTTAGGCTCCTGGGCCGGATTTGAGGAAATCGACGCGTATTTCCGCTTTTATCGGTCGGTTTCCCGTGACGAATCCCAACACTTATGTTGTGAAGAAGGTGCTATCAAAAGCTGGTGTTAGTATCATGGACATTGATAGAAATGAGTTCACGAATCCTGTCAACAAAGACCACTTAAAGCTTTATCATTTTTTAAAAAAAAAGGAGTCTGCTAGGCTAAAAACTCAAAAAGAGTGGTCTAGGAAAAAGTTAAGACACGAGAGAAAATGATTAGTTGGAGAATCTAGAAGGAACAACTGGTGATGGATTCTAGCTCTGTGTGGAGTGTATACCATTTTGGGAATCAATCCTTTCAAATGTACTCATCTTGATTTTATCAATAAAGTGAAATGTTTGGTTAAATATATTTGTATGGTTATATCAAATGCGTAAACAAAGTTATCTTGCTTAAACACCCATTTAAGGGAAGCACTTTGCATTCAACCGGTTAAACATATCACGTTATTTAACAGTGAAAATGTACCAAATACATACAATCTGAAATCTTTTATCGTCCTCCAAATCTAACTCGTCTTTTTTGAAGAGCGACAGTGGTTGTCCAAGAACTTAACTGTTGAAGAAATCAAGCTGAAAATTGGACCGCAACACTGCCCCATGTAGTTTCTTCCCACATCATTTCATCACCAGAAGGGCGACAGAGCAAATTGCCACACTACCATTTCAATCAGTCTTTGTTTATCATCAACTAGTCATAAAAAAAGAGAGCTTGTTAAGTTGAAAATCGAAAAGGCGCCTCAGACAAAAATTACAGCATCTCGTTGGGCTGAAAACCCATGTTAGGCAGCTCAGGAAAAATTTAGAGCATTTCCAGATTCCCAATTCCTAGGGGCAGAAAGGTAGAATTCTTTCACCATTCCCCAACAGGATCCTCCACACTGTTCTCCAGCGGAACATTCATAAAGAACATTGCGATCCTTTCCTCGACAGTTGTCATACATCCCCAGCAGTCATCTCATTTCTTCAAGTAGTCACCATACATCTTCAACAAAAAGATATGCTATACGAAAGAAGGAAAAGCTTTGTGTAAAGAATGTCTTCCACCATCCAGGGAACACATCTTCCCTAGTGGAGAAAGGAAACATCAATATTGAACAAACAACAAGAAACACATCCTTTAGATCCACATGCATATGCATCATTATGCATACATACATAACATACACAGAGCATTCATCCCCAGCTAGTCTTCATTCTTGATCGAAGGGGAAAAAGTTTTTTGTTCAAAATCTCTCGATCAAAGAATGAAGGCTCGCTATTTCAAATGCAGAAATTCGTCATAACTGTCTCGGACGCAAATAGATCCCCAGCTGATCCGCCTGGGGTAACATAGACCCGGTATCGGCCCAGATCGGCTCCATCTTACAACTCAACAGATCTGCCTCGGGTAACACAGACCCAGTATCGGCCAAGATCGGCTTCATTTCAGATCATCAGTAGATCCACCTCGGGTAACATAGACCCGGTATCGGCCCATATCGGCTTCATTTCAAATCCTCAACAGATCCACCTTGGGTAACATAGACCCGGTATCGGCCCAGATCGACTTCATCTCAAAACTCAGCAGATCCGTCTCGGGTAACATGGACCCGATATCGGCCCAGATCAGCTTCATTTTAGATCCTCAGCAGATCCGTCTCAGGTAACATAGACCCGATATCGACCCAAATCGACTTCATTTCAGATCCTCAGCAGATCCGCCTTAAGTAACATAGACCCGGTATCCGCCCAGATAGGCTTCATTTCAGATCTTCAGTAGATCCACCTCAGGTAACATAGACTCGGTATCGGCTTATTTCATCATTAACCTCGCCTAGGGTAACCTAGACCTGGTATCGGCTTATTTCATCATCAACCTCACCATGGGTAACCTAGACCCGGTATCGGCTTGTTTCATCATCAACCTCGCCTTGAGTAACCTAGACCCGGTATCGGCTTATTTCATCATCAACCTCGCCTCGAGTAAAATAGACCCGGTATCAGCTTATGTCATATTCATCATTTCGACAGATACGCCTCAGATATATGTAGATCCGGTATCAGCCCAGATCAGCTTTGCCTGGGGTAATATAAACCCGGTATCAGCTCAACTCATCTAATCAACTCAAATCAAATCATTAGTACGATAGTGAGACTTCAACAAGTCAGTTGCACGTTTTCTTTCTTGCTTCTACGGTGCTTCAATTCATGCTCTCAAATTCATCACCTCAGGTATTTTAGACCTAGAGTCGGGTGTCGAATTTGATCATGCAAGGGACAACTATAAGCGCCGGAATTTTCTAGTCTAAAAAAAAATCTTGTGTCACATGACTGTAATTACAGTTGTACGACTGTAATTACAGTTGTACGACTGTAATTACAGTTATGCGATTGTAAGTCCATAGTAGGTAGTAGAAACCCATACCTTAAGAATAAAAAAATGGTGATTTGAAGGGCAATTAATGCCTAGTTTTGGTCAGCAAGAAACGAAAAAAAGAGAGAAAAAGAGGGAGAGAGGGGACTTTTTAGGGACAGATTGAGAGATTGAAAAGAAGGAAAAAGGAGAGAAAAAGGAAGAACTCAACACCAAGCACCATCTTTTTTCTCCTCTTTTTCTTTAATTCTCTGTTGTAAGTTAAAACAGTTTAGAAATCAATAGGTTAAAACTTGGCACACCAAATTTAATCAATCCCTGTCCCTTAACTCACTAAAATCCGTGACTTTTTTTGGAGATTTTGGACTCATTGTGGAACCTTGACACTCAAAGGAGGAGCAGAAATTTGGAGTCGATTAAGGTGTTTCCAACGGTCAAATCGATAGTGGATCAGCTTCACAAAGGTAACTACACTTGAAAATTTTGTTTTGTTACTCTTTCTAGGTGTTTTGGTTGATTTCCGTGCATAAAATCGATTTCCTCTGTTTTGTCATTTTTGGGTAGCAAGAATAATCGCATGACTGTTCTTGTGGCGATGAACAGTTGCAAGACTGTAATTACAGTCGTGCTACTAGAGCTATGGTCGTACGATTGTTCTTAAACTCTCCCACTATCTCTTTTCAATTGAATAATTTTGGCGATTTTCTGCAATTGGGTGATTTACAGTCACATGACTGTAATCACAGCCGGGCGACTGTAATTTTCATCCAGTAGCAGAAAATTCAGAAAAATCCATAAAAAATCAAAAAAATCATAAAAATTCAGAAAAATCAGAAAATCATCAAAAATGAATTTTGTTGTGTGCATTCGTGACATTAGATTTAATTTTTGAAGTTATTGCACTTAGAATAATGCAACGACAAAGACCCAAATCTCCCAAAAATTGACCCACCTCACATGCTAAACGAAAGTAAACCAGAAAAAGAAAATGTTTTCAAAATGTATTTCCTCATAAAACAAATACAGGGACATTTCAAAACCATTTTCCAGGTCTGGTCGAGCGAACTAGCGGAGTTCACCCGACTATCCCCCTAAATGCAAGTCCACAATCTCTAATTTGCCAATTTTGTCCTGCTTTATGGTGTGCTATAAATTGTGCTAACCGTCTGTTTTGAAGCTTTTAGTTTCTTTTTATTTTCATATTAAAATGTAATTAATAATTTGAATCGTGTATTTTAGGCGATTGTAATTTTCTAGATCATCGTGTATTTTAGGCGCTTGTAATGTGAGGACGAGAGCTTTTATTTTTATTGGATTGGGTTGTAATAACTTATTTATTCATTACTTTATTTTTATTTATGTGTACGTTGCATGTCTATGTCAATAAAAATCCATCTTAGAAATTTAAAATATCATCAATGAACATTGGCCGAATTTATTTTGATTAGACATGAAATAAGGGACTTGTCCGGGCCTAGATCTCTGGAAAGTGTGGCAGCCTTCGTCTGGTTCAACTACACTATAATTTCCTGATTGAGCTGAGCCAGTTGGTGATTCTTACACTCTCTATCGAGACTTAGGTCTCGGTTCTTTTATGAAGTAATTTAATTTTCCAAAACTGAATTTCCATTCTAAAAACCCCCACGCGAGGGAGGGTTGCCCGACATCGAGGCTCCCTTCCGAGAGGGTAAAACGTTGTCCGCTCACAAATATGTATTGGTAGAAAAAGGTTAACATAATGATCTATAGCTAATATATGTACTAAGTAAAATGCTTGGGATACTTGACATGGTACATTGTTGGTATAAGCTGATATGTGTAATGGCATGAGTGAAATGCTTGAGACACTTGACACATGTATTGACATAATACATTGCTAAAAGTGTTGCAGATGTGACACTGTTGAGAAGTTTGATGCATGGTCTGTTAACACTGACAGTAATGAGATTTGTGAACTTAAGAACATGATTTGTGACTTCATAATCCATAAATGACAAAATGAGCTATTTTGACAAAGATACTTAAAACACTTCACTAATCTTAACTTGTGTGCTCTATGTGCTATGGTTTGAACTACGTTTTGCTATTTACAGCTAATATGCATTGAGACATGATACATTATACATTGCTAAATAAGTATTGATACACTTAACATGTGAGTGCTGATGTGTTGTCATAATGAAGAAGCTTGACACATGATTAGAAAGAATGCAGTCTGTAGAAGTATGATCTGTGGCTTTGCAGTTAACATAATCAATATAACATTCTCTGTGTCTCATATTTTAAAACTGCATACATATTCTGCTAAATGTGCATTATGACTAATACAATTTAAGTATGCATTGTGCTAGTAACATATGGTTTCATTTAATATATATGAGCTATACATGGTATATGTTTCTATAGAAGTATGATAGATAAATCAATTTATATATAACTGCTTTATAAGTTCTCTTATTGTTAAAACTTTGTGAATGGATCCTTGAGCAGATGGTTTTGAAGCCATAAGAGTTCAAATAAATATGACTCTAAAAAATGCTTATCATTTGAGATGAAGCTAGCATATGCAATAGGCACTATTGAAGGACTATAAAGGATAATAACTTTTTGATTTATCCTTTAACATATGCAGGTTATGATAATATCTTCCGTAGCTTATATATTATATATGCTGTTTTTGAATTACAGGTGCATGAGTTTGAACACAAACTCTTCATTGAGTTCTAAAACTCAAACACAAGTTGTTAATAGGTCACAAAAGTTAAGGAAAATATCAGGCCTAAATATAAAGCCCATTATTTACTCTCCTTAATAATCGCAAAATTATATCGGTTGTACTAAACTAAAATTTTTAATCTCTAAAAATTTTCGCTTAAAACAACCGCGCACTTATTGAGGGGGAGTATACACAGAAAACACCTTTTTTATAAGTTATAATTCAAATGTCAACCAATCATATTGCTGTTGGGATTTTTCACCGGAAATCACCCGATAAAAGCGGAAGAACGCGGTGATTTCCTCAAATCCGGTCCCAGGAGCAATTGAAGTGGAAATTGAAAAACATAAAATTAAATAGAAAGAGATTAAAATTTCATACCAGAAAAATCTCTTTCAGAGACGGATGATGACTGCAGAACTCAATTTAGAATTCCTCCACTCTCACGTACACGAACGCTTGGCAAATGCAACCCATGCTAGCGTCGGAAAAACAAAACCAATGGAGAGGGGAGCTAGGAAATTTCGGCTAGGAGCTATTTTTTAAGGGGTGACCGAAATTTTCTAAGCCTAGGTATTTATACCTAGGGTTGGCCGAATTCCTTAGGGAATTCTGGCCCATCTTGGCTCCTTTCTATTTTGTGCGGGCTTCCATGTTTTAATCCAGGCCCAGTCTAATTTTAATCATTCTGGTTTAAATTAATTTCAAGCCCAATTTTAATATACCCATGTATTTAATATATTACTCCAAGTAATATATTATTTACATCCAAATTAAAATTGGTTTGACATTTAATTTAATCCATCAAATTAAAATTAACTCTACATAAAATAAGATCATATGTAAGCCCATACATATGAATATTTCCACCTCGGAAATAATTTCATAATTAATCCAATTAATTATGAAGAGCCAATAGAATATATTAATTTTATTATTATGACCAATCCAATTGATCTCTATAATATAATTAATATATACACACTTCTCCCTCCATTGCGTATACTCCAAGTATACATGTTATTCCTTAAGTTTGCATTCTATCATTCTATGTGTACGATCCTGTGGGCCCATCTTTATGTTGGCAGCGGGCCTTTGGCCCGCAGACTGCAGTTGGGCTCTAGCAAGCCACTGCAGCCCCTAATTAAGATGGAGATGGCAGTCTAACTGATATCATAACCCAGTAGTTAAGCTTGTACATCCCATGTCATTGATATCGGTGTCCAACACAGAGGCATGGATTGATCACCCTCTTTTGTGTTCGGACATTAACTTGATCCCGAATGTACTGATGCTCACAAACAAGTACCAACTTGTTTGGGTGTGGCCACACTCTTATCAGTCACATTCATCAAGAGGCCGGTGATATCTTCTCAGTTGGTTACTGAGTGACAAATCCCTTCTGCATATCCATAGTATTACCATGTTCAGTGACATACCCGAAAGCACCCATACTTGGCACCCTATTACAGGCCCTTTAGGCGTACCCCTAAGTATGCGACATCGCATGTAACACCATCATATGGTCAGGTCAAAGGATCTATACAAGTACTACACGAGAATCCATTGTGATACCATACCATGTGGATTGCTCGTTTAGTGGATCTATCCAGTACCATGCTCCCAGGCATGTACCCATTAACTTGGCTGACATTCCATATCCAATGACCGGTAAGACACCGCCATACAACCAGGTTAATGATAGTCTGTTGTTCCATTCATTCCCATGACTGGAACAGACTACAGATCTATTTATGGTCATATCGTTAACCCTATCCATGGTCTTACTGCTAAGTGCATGACACTAGTCGTCATGGATATAGATATGTCCATTGGATACTTCATTTACTATACTGCACAAGATAAATATAATAAATGAATTGATGCCTTTATTAATGACACAAATAAGTACAACACATAAATCCAATAAATGTATAGTACAAATACAAGGACCAATGCCTCGGGACTAGGGCATTTCTAACAATTGCAACTTCAATTTTGATGATCACAAGTTGACATTTAAAGAAAATAGTTTCTTAAAATAACACTTAGCTTTAAAAAGCTTTATGAGTCAAGAATTCCACTTGATATAATAAGATAAAACAACTCATGCTTATAAGTTATATAATTCCTCTATAACTTCATATTGTTTTAAGTGCTAAAATCTCTTATGAGTTGACTAATACATACCGCCATAAGAAGTTTATTAAATGTTTTCAACATTTACTTTGACTTATGACTTAAACTAAAATGCTATATCACTTGGAAGACCTTGGCTTATGAGTTAACTTCAACTGCTATAACTTCAACTGCTATATTACTTGAAGACCTTGGGTTATGAGTTAACTTTAACTGCTATATTACTTGAAACACCTTGGCTTATGACTTGAGTTTCACTACCACTTAAGTGAACGTTTCTCCTTATGACTTGAGATCAACCGCCATTTCTCATTATGAATTGATACAAACGACCATGGAGCTTTCTTTTCCTTATAAAAAGAAATGGAGATCAAAGCTTGAAGACAAGAAGACTCATTTGCCACATTCACACTCTTAAGCTATAATTCTTTGAAGTCTTCCATAATTCCTAAAGAGAGCAAAGTCAAGAGAAAAGGGCTTCATCATTCAAATATTCATATATTCGGGAATTGTATATTCACGCAAGGCTGTGTGAAAGGGGGTTTACTTTGTTGGTTGTGTGATCAACAAAGTCTGTAAAAGTTTGGTGCTTAAGCTTAGAAAAAGTATCGGTAGAGTTTTGTTACTTAAGCTCTGAAAAAGTAACGGTAGATGTTTGATACTTAACCTACAAAAGTATTGAGTTTGTTACTTGAACTCGCAAAAAGTAACATAGGCTTGTTTCCTACCCATAAAGGAAACATTAGTGAAAATCTCAAGCCGTTGGCTTAGGGACTGGACATAGATCGGTTGGGTCGAACCAGGATAAAATTTGGTGTCTTCATTTCTCTATCCCTACTCTCTTATATTTACTGCTATTTAAATTCTTACAATTTAAATTAATACCTTCATTATTTAAAGTCATTTTTAGAAAACCAAATTTATATTCACAAGTTTTATTATTTTAATTAATTCCACATTTTTATAAAACTTGTGTTTATAGAAAGAAAATTGTGTTTTTCAAAAAGAAGTTTTACAGAGAGTTTGCAAAAAAATTTATTCGTTCTATAGTACTATTCACCTCCTTCTAGTACTATAGCTAGCCTATTTGGCACCATCAATTTTGCATCACCAACATAAATCCCCCGTATGTAAAGCCACCATGGCTATCCTAAAGTCACGATGAACACGAACATTGATTCCTTATTTCACTTCCACTTACTTTGATTTTTGCAAAGATTTTAGTTTTTTTAGAGAAAAATGGAAGGAGTTGTGAGCGGATGACGTTTTACGGGATGTATGGCGAAGCGGGAATCGAGGATTTTCTTTTTGAAGTGATGAAAGTGGTTTGTGGCTTTGAAAACGGGTTTTAATCTTCTTTAAGAAAGCCTTTCATTTTAATGGAAAAACCCTTTTGTAGAAAACTTAATTGTAAGTGTGAATTTCGGAAAATAGGTTTTTAGAAATCCCAATTTAAACTTAAAGATCTCGAAACCTAAATTTCGAGATTAGATACAGAGTCGCTACCCAGATCAGCTCATCTAAGAAATTTCGGTATAGCTCCCTACCAAGTGTAGACGCGGTACATAATCCAGAGATTCAAGGTTCGGGCAACACATCTACTAATCCTCGCTTATTTTCAATTATTATTTCATAATATAATATAACATCCACTTAGTTCTACTCATTTTATCTTCTTTTTATTTTTAGTTAATGCTCATACACATGACATAAATATAAATCCAAAATAAAATGCAGAAAAGTAAAAGTGTGGGAAAAGTAAAGTAGAGGCCAAATTATACAACCCATGAAAAGAAAAAGCTCTCATCCTCACCATTACAATCGCCTAGATATACAAAAATCTAAAAAAAGTACAATTGCCTAGAATACACGATTTAGTCTATTAAATACATCCAAAAATAAAAATAAAGAAAAATAAAAGCTGCAAGAGAAATTGGTTAGCACAAATACATAAATCATATCAAGGACTCACATAAGACAGAATAGTAGTAGGAAACGGGATCATGCATAGAGGGTAATCGAGAAGTCCAGGTGACTACTCGATTAGACCTAGAAAACATTTTATTGAAATGCCCTGTAAATTTTGTGGATGAAAAATCAATTTTGAAAACAATTTGGCTCATTTTACATGCATTTTCCAACTTTTAGTGGGCCGGATATCCCGGGATCTGGGGGTCATGTTCGTGAGTGGGCCTAAATTAGACATCCATCTAAGGTCCAAAAGTGTCAACACTCCAAAAATCTATTTTGAATTGAAATGAGACACAAAATTACAAGTTAGAGGCCCAAAAGGGAAAAACTGTAATTTTGTTTCTCGGGCTATAGCCGAGCGGCTGTAGATTACAGCCATGCAGCTGTAATGCTCCAGAATGCATTTTGGTTTTCTTTTCTTGTTTTGAAAATCGTTTTAGAACTTTGATGATTTTGAGCAATCTGGGATTTCTGGAAACTCATGAAATTCCACAAAAACAGATTCGCATCGAATCAAACGAGTCCGGAAATCCCTAAAAACCCGAAATCACCAAACTTTATCATTACATCCACCAATTATAAATCTGAATACCGAAAATCAAACACATATGGATGTAATTGGAACGGTAATATTCATGAAAAATACATTTGATTTGAAAACAGAAGCATTATCGATCGATTTGGGGCATTCGGAGCTTCTGCCCCTGAAGATTACAGCCATGCGGCTGTAGGTTATAGTCGCGCCCCTGTAGATTACAGCCGTGCAGCTGTAATCATTAGGTGGGGTAGCTGTAACTGGACTAGCTTCCAAAATCAAAAAAAAAAAAAAAACAAAATCACAAACCAACAACACCCAGAATGAATAAGAAAGAGTTTTTAAGGCCTCTCAGAATTACCTTGACTGTGTTCCAGCGTTTTGGATCACCAGGAATGGATTTGAATGCCAGGGAAATGCCTTGCAATCACGAACAACCCGAAAATGTAAGCGATCTCCGAAGCTCGAACGGAACCCCGAACCAAATTGGATAAGCATTTACAGATTAGAACCACTCTAGAAAATTAATCCCTAAAGAATTCTAATCCTTTCTATTGATTTAATTAAGGTTTTTAATCCTTTTTGATGGAATCCTTTAATTTTCTCTCTTTTTCTCTTTCAAATCTCTCAAAAAACCCTAATTCTTTCTATGGTGGCTGCTTTCTTCTATCCCTTTTTTCTGCCCCCATTGTTTTTCTTTTTATATCTCCCCAAATAGGTTAAAAAATCAGAATTAAAGACTAATTTACGCTAATTAGGAAATCTGATGATTATAGCCGCATGGCTGTAATAGACTACAGCAGTGTAACTGTAGTAGGCTACAGCCGTGCGGCTATAGTGACCAGATTGGCCTAATTCTATGTTTTTCGTCTTTTCTCTTGATTCTTCCAAACGCTCACTCGATCTTCTTTGGGGCTTCTTACCAAGACCTTTCATACATATTTGGGTCATCCGAGATATTTTTGATGTTGCCCCGGTTATTCCGAATCCGCTTCACATTTATCCATGAAAAAGGTAATAATGGCTTTCATCGCCGAGGTCGGGAAAAAAACCCGTGCTCACAGGAGTCCCACTTTCTGTCGAGTGAAGTGGAGAAGTATACCATTTAAGAAGACCGATGATATATTATTGGGGCTTTTATATTAGGGATAAAGTGGTTGGACAATTTTTCCCTTTATCACATAAGCAAAACAAACAGAGTTGCGAAAAATCTTAGAAACGATAGTAGAGAAAATTTCATTACTCTTTTTGCAAAATAAAAAAACCACTGTCGTCGTTTTTATTATTGAGTGTAAGCACATTTTTTTTATGTAATTAGCCCTAAAATTTGTATTTGTGTGTTGATAATTATTAAAGTAAATTTTGTGTGACTAAAACTCCAAAAATTTATCTTTATGGCGAGATTTATGGAAAACGTCAATTGGAAAAATGACGCGGTGAGTCAATCCAAAGTTTAAGTTATCAGCTCATTGGCACATCACATTCTCCTACCATTTGTCCACCATGTGGCATTACAAAAAAATTAAAAAAAATACATAAAAACATTAGAAAAATAATAAAAATTAAATGCTAAATAAAATTTCGAAAACTAAAATTATAAAAAATTGAAAAACAAAAAAAGCTTTAGAAAGATTTTTTTTTAGTTGTTTTTAATATTGTATGTATTTTTTTAATTTTATTATTACACTTGAAGGAAGAATGTGACATGATGATTAGCTAACAAGTTGTATTTTCAGTGGACTCGCCACATTATCTTTTTTGATGACTTTTTTTTAAAAAAAAAAAATTTAGCCATAGTGATGACATCCGGTCATCCGGACACCGGATTCTCACCCGGGTAGGGTGCACCGGATACCTCATCCGGCTCCTAATGGAACCCGTGGGTTCCCATAACTGATCCAGCATAGATCCCTATTGGGATTCGTCACCGGAAATCGACCGAAAAAGCAGAAATACGTGTCGATTTCCTCGAATCCGGTCCCAGGAGCTTAAGAAGTCGAAATAAAAAACACAAAGCACAAGGAAGAAGGTTTTAAAAATTCACCTTAACTCTCTCCAAGAGACAGATGATGACTGCAGAAACCAAATTAGGATTCCTCCTTCTTCCCGTACACGAACGGCTCTCGGACTGAAACCCGTGCTAGCGGTTCGGAAAATCAATAAGAGAGAGTGAGGGGAGATGTAAATTTCGGCCAAGAAGCGAAGAAATATGGCTGCCATATTTCTTTTATATCACCAAAGGACAAACCATGACTCATCACACAAATATCTCAAGTAGAAAAGTCCAACTTTTCCACCCTAAGTCAAACCATGACTCATCACAAATGATCATCACCTTTTGTCCTTAATATGAGTCATCCTTCTTATCACATATGACTCACCACAACTTGGCAAAATATCTCCAAAATTTCGGCCAACATGTCACCAAGGAAGTGCATCACTTTTTCATGCCCAATACCATATTTACATCTTTGGTTTTATGTGATGTCACATTAAATTTTATTCGTACATGTATGTAACACTCTTATACCATATAATATGTTACTTACACCAAAAATAAAAGTCATTTGACATATCAAATAAACCAAGAGATTAAATATGACATCCATAAGATGACAAAACATGTAAACCTATACATGTAGAATTATTCCCACCTAGGAAATAAACACTTCACTTAATTCTTTGAATTAATTAAGTGATGGCCTAAGAAATACTAATCATATTATATTTGACCAAGCCAATTGAGCTAAATAATATAATTAATACACCTCTCTTGCTTTGATGTGTATACACTAAACACACACTTAATTCGACTAGTCAAAGTCCAGACGTTCAATGTGTACGATCCGATGGGCCCGTCTTTATATTGGCAGTCAGCTAAGGCCCACAGACTGTAGTTGGGCTCTAGCAAGCCACTGTAGCCCCCAATTAAGACAGAGTAAGCAGTCAAACTGAAACTTTAACCCAGTAGTTTAAACTTGTACATCCCATGTCATCGATATCGGAGTCCAACACAGAGGCATGGTGTGATCACCCTTTATTGTGTATGAACATTAACTTGATCCCGAATGCACTGATATTCACAAACAAGTTCCAACTTGTTTGGGTGTGGCCACACTCTTATCAGCTAAATTCATCAAGAGGCCGGTGATATCTTCTCAGTGGGACACTGAGTGACATTCCCATCTGCATATCCATAGCACTGCAATGTTCATGAACATACCCGTACTTGGCACCCTTTTACAGGCCCGTTGGGCGTACACCAAAGTATGCCACTTCACATCCAGTGCCATCATATGGTCAGGTTAAAGGATCCATACAAGTACTACACGAGAATCCGATGTGATGTGATACCATGTGGATTCTCGTTAAGTGGATCGATCCAGTACCATGCCCTTTTTCGCATGTACCCATTAACCTGGTTGACATTCCATGTTCTATGACCGGTAAGACACCGCCATACAACCAAGGTTAATGATAGTCTTTAGTTCCATTCATTCCCATGATTGGAACAGACTACGGAAGACTTTATGGCCATATCGTTTTCCCTATCCACAGTCTTACTGCCAAGTTCCTCACACTTGACAACATGGATATGGATATGTCCATTGGATATTCTATTTAAAATATTGCACAAGACATATAGTAAATAGATTGATGCCTTTATTGATTAACACAAATTGTATCATACATATCTTACATAAAAGGTACAATGTATAATACAAACACAAGGACCAATGCCTTGGGACTAGGGCATATCCAACAATCCCTTTGTCTACGGAAAGGTTCTAGAAGAGAAGTGATGATGTCCCACTAGGAGTCTAATTCCAGTGTTGTATTAGGGAAGGACTCTATGTCCCACGTGGACTCTAGAAGGCAAGTCTTTCAGATTGATTGAAAGTAGGGTTTGGGAGCTCTCCTAAACCCAGTCCAACTTTATTATAAGCCCTATAAAAGGAGGGTACTTTTAAGGTAAATTCATTCATTCTATTCAAGCCAAAATAGTAAAAACTAAGAACAAACCATACTGACTTAGGCATCGAAGTTTACTTCAGAGGTTACCGGTGGCTTATCCTTTGTCTTGCAGGAACGATACCTGATTCGGCCTTAAGAACAACCCGAGCTCGGATCTCCAGATGGATTTCAGACAACCTATGATTTGGTACGATGAGCGTGGAATGACTAATCATAAATTCAAGTTCCGCTACCATGACTTTAGATACCATGGGAGATGACTCTCTCACAGCCATAACAACCCCATCCCTTGCGACACTGAACTCATCAGTATTCCCCCAAGCAGCGATGATTAATTGCATAGCCAGCAACCTAAGCCCTACCGATGCCAGAGACCTAAGGCAGGTAATTCTCCAAATTCAAAACCATGGTATGGCAGGCCCAACTATCAGCAACGGCACGTCCCCTCTGATCACAGGGATAGACAGTCTAGGGTTAGGGGTGGCTAGGAGCCTTTTTCCATTACCACAACCAGAGATTAGTTCAGTGGCCATACTAGCAGCAACCCCATCGGCGTACGCCTTCTTAGGAGACACAAGGCAGATAAATCAGCCAAACCCAATCTTTGCGAAGTATGGAGAACTCTAAGGTACAACCCAGCAGCCACTGACGGTGGGAACCTCACTAGCCCCACCAACCTCACAAGAAAGGCTACCCAATTACCAGACCCTGGTTCAAACACCCCCTCCCAGTTATCACCCTACGCATAGGTACATGTTGGGATCGCCACTAACACCAGTAGCAGTATCCGCACCGGAGGGAGCAGACGATCCAAAGATAATGGCACTTTTCAAACACTACTTCTTGCAGTTCTCAGTCCCGATCCAGGAGCTGTTGCTAGAAAGTGGAGGATCTTATTTCACCAATTGGATCCTGGAGATGCCATACGACCCCAAATTTAAGCAGCTAAACTTTGAGAACTATAATGGGAAAACGGATCCCTACGTCCACTCAAGAAACTACAAAAATTGAATGGAAATAATGGGAGCCAACGAAGGGTTAATGTGCAGGCTATTTTCATCAAAACTGGTGGGCCTGGCATCCTATTGGTTTGAAACGCTAGAGTCGGCTTCGATCAATAGTTGGGAACAGTTCTGCACTAAGTTCTACGGATCAGTACCCACTAGAACGGCTAGTAGAACTTTGCACGATGTAAAACAAAGACAAGGGGAGTCCCTCGGAGAGTTTGTGGACTGGTTCAATTTGGCAACGGTGGAGATATGGAAACTAGATTTCCAGACAACACAAATTATCTCTATGGATAGGCTGCAAGGAGAGAGAGAAGGGATTAAAGGATAGTCTATCAAAGAGGGATAGAAGAGACCAGATGCAGCCGAGAGGGTTCACCCCACTAAACCGGCCACTAAGCGAAGTACTAATAGCAGTCAAGAAAAGCAGAGACAAGAAAGGCCTATCCTACCCAGAAGCCAAAAGAGGACAAACGATGGGAGAAGAAAAAAACGCATACTGCAAGTACCATAGGGTGAATGGCCGTGATACCAACGACTGCAAACACCTGGCTGAGGATATCATGGAGCTGATAAAGAAACGTAGGCTCCAAAAGTTCAGGGATAAAAAAAGCAGAGGAGAGACAAAGCAGTCGGCCTCAGAAAAAGGCAAACTAGCCAAAAGAACCAAGGGAGTGGTCATGGTAATTGCAGGAGGAGATCCGCCAGCTAAGAAAACCAAAAGAGCTAGAGAGAAGGGAAAGGACTGTAAACCTAACCCTCCCTTCTTATAAGAAAGCCAAGTACAACCAAGCCACACGGATGCCCTCGTCATGGAGGCCGAAATCAAAGGATACCTGGTCAAATGAATCCTGGTAGACACAGGGAGCTCCACTAACATTATCACCAAGCACGCAATAGAAAAGTTGAAGGTAGCTGTGATCAGACAACTTGGAAACGGGCGGGATGCGGCAAAGCAAACCGAGGATTTTTGAAAACGGGTTTCATGATGTTTTGAAAAATGGGTTTTGTTTATCTTACTTTAGGAAAAACAATCAATTTGTTTAGAAATTATCTTTGTAGAAAACGTTTACCCCGTTTTATTACTTAAAGACCTTGAAACCTAAATTTCAAGATCAGTGACAGAGTCGCCACCTAGATCAGCTCATCTGAGAAATACTGATACAGCTCCCTACCAAGTGTAGACGCCGTACCTAATCTAGAGATTCAGGGTTCGGGCAACTTACCTATTTAACCCCGAGTTTGTATTCAGTTTATAATTTATATTACCATATTTATTCAATTTATTATCTTTCTCTACCCAATTAAGTATACTTATCAGCCGATGCTCAAACAAATGATAGAAATAAAGTGCGGAAAAGAAAATCATACATCCAAAATATACAAAAAATAATAGAGGCTGCTTATACAACCAAATCGAATAAAAAGGAGAAAAATCTCATCCTCACATTACAAGCGCCTCAGATACACAAGGATCTAAAAATTTACAAATGCCTAATATCCCGAAACAGATTCTTCTTCCTCTCCAATGTGGTGGAGAGACTCAACAAACTTGTATTTCCTTTCCCATGTGGTGGAGAGACTCAACAAGCTGTGCTTCCTCTTCTATGTAGTGGAGAGACTCAACAAACTGTTCTTCTATTCCGTGTGGTGGAGTGCAAAAAAAAAATGGACTTCCTCTCCTATGTGGTGGGGAGCCTCAACAGACTGTTCTTCCTCTCTTATGTGGTGGAGAGACTCATGTGAGTGGATGACCTTTTAAAAGAGTGAAAACGAGACGCGGTGAAGCGGGCCAGGGAAAGAGATTTTGATTTAGCGAGGTTTGTGGAAAACAAGTTTTGTTTATCTTGAGATAGGGAAAACTATTAAGTTGATTTAATTTGGAAATCCGTTTGTAGAAAATATTTATATTTTCCCGTTTTATAATTTAAAGACCTCGAAACCTAAATTTCGAGATCAGTGACAAAGTCGCTACCTAGATCAGCTTATCTGGGAAATTCCGGTACAGCTCCCTGCCGAGCGCAAACTACTGTACCTAATCCAGATACTCAGGGTTCGGGCAACTTACCTACTTAACATCAAGCTTGTATTTGTTTATTATTTATAAAGTTATATTTATTCAATTTATTATCTTTCTCTACCCAATTTGTTTATTTTATTAATCCTATGTTAAGGCAAAAATGCATAAAATAAATTGCAGGAAATTAAACCATCCACACAAATAATACAAAAGAATAGTAAAGGCCGCTTATGCAACCAAATTGAATAAAATATAAAAACTCTCGTCCTCACTTTTACAAACGCCTAAGTACACGAGGATCTAAAAATACAACCGCCTAAATACACTAATTAGTCTACTAAAATATAGCAAAAATAAAAAATAAATGCTGCAAAACAGACTAGTAAGTGCAGTTTATATTATGAATGCAAATAGGACTCAAATCAGGACAGAATGGGGATTTTAGGATTAGAAGCATGCATTTAGGGGGTAACCGGTTTGACCAAATCGGTCGGACCGGTTAGACCTGGAAATCGGTTTTGAAACGCCCTGTCATTTTTATGCTGGAAAAATCAATTTTGGAAAACCATTTGGCTCGGTTTCATGGAAATTTTCATTTTTGTGGGTCGAGTATCCGGGAACTCGAGCTCCCGTTCGTGTGGGTTTCTAAATACACAAACCATCTAGGGTTCAAAATGCAATAAACACACCAAAAACATTTGTGAAAATACTATTTTGCTCGTTTTCAATGTTTTCTGAGGATTTTATGGGATTTGGGGGTTCGCAAATGCTGGACAATGGATCCAAATCGGATGAAACGACCCTGAAATTCATAAAATAAACCCCGAGAAATACTGAAAACCCCGATATTCGAGTATGCAATAGTCAAAAAATCAAAAATAAAAATACATAAAGATGATTTCGGGCCGAAAATGATCCCAACAGAAAAACCAAAATGGAAAACGGGCATTTTCGGACTATTGGGACAGATCAGGGATCTGTCCCTGAGGAACAAAGTAGGCCAACTTTGGATCAGAGCTGGCCGGCTCTGTTCTTCAGAAACACAACCGTACAGCTATGATGGGCAGCACCAGTTTTGGATGTTCATCAAAATAACAAAAACGCACAGAAAATCAATTCAAACAAGTTTTAGGGCCTCTCAGAGTTTACCTGGATTGTTGTTTGGATGCTTGGAGCATTAAGAAACGGATTGAAAGCTTAGGAATGTGCATTGGAACTCAATCAGCCAAATCCTTTAACAGCCCAGAATGATCCAAAACCCAGCCGAAATGATCCCGGATCAAAGAGTAGAGGTTGTTGGTGATGTTCTTAATGCTTGAGGATTGATTTAGGGTTAGATGAGAGTGCTTATGGGATTTGTTTTGGCTCTCCCTCTCAGTTTCTCTTCTTTTTTTTTTCTTTCTCCCTTCTGCTTTCTCTTCTTTTATTTTTCTGTTTCTTGCTTGAGAACAAAAAAAAAAGTCTCCCCTCTCTCTCTCATTTTCTCTCTTTTGTTTGCCTCCCCCTCTCTTCTCTCATTCCTCAATCAGCTGACTAAAAAATCCTTGAAAATCTACCAAAATCTCTCCTATCAAGACAAGTTGCTCTGCTTTGAAAAGCAACTGTTCTTGACCACTAGAGCCGGCTGGCTCTAGTTGGTACAAGAGCCGTACGGCTCTAGTTAGAGCCGGCCTGCTCTGGCTCAACAAACCAGAGCGACCCGGTTCAACCAAGAGTCAAGGCTGAATTTTGAAAAGTCGGATATGTAGACCAAACCCTGGAAATGATTCGAAAGGTCTTTTCGAGGCTTTAGATCATAGATAGCTTAGTTTTCAGAATGTTTAAGACCCTCCAGGCAGTATTCTGGTTGCTTCCAAGTCCCGTTCGAGTCCGTTTTATCCACAGATAACTAAGTAATTCTCATCATCAAGACCGGGAAAAACCCTTGCTCACAGGCTGCCCCTCACGGGATCAAAGTCGGATCATAATAGGCTCTAAATCCTAGATCGAGTTTGGTCTCATGACTGGGAGAGCGGTGAGGAAGGAAAAAGGAAACGTACCTGGTGTTCCTTGTTGGAGGTGCCGGCCGTGATTCCAAGTCGACTCACTGCGGAGGAGTACGCCAATAACGTTAGCTATCTGCAGTGGAGCGTGCCTGTAATGTTGGCTCTCTGTGGTGGAGCGTGCCTATAATGTTGGCTCACTGTGGTGGAGCATGCCCGTGATGTTGGCTCTCTGTGGTGGAGCGTGCCTTTAATGTTGGCTCACTGTGGTGGAGCGTGCCTTTAATGTTGGCTCACTGTGGTGGAGCGTGCCCGTGATGTTGGCTCTCTATGGTGGAGTGTGCCTGTAAAGTTGGCTCTCTGTGGTGGAGCATGCCTTTAATGTTGGCTCACTATGGTGGAGCGTGCCATTAATGTTGGCTCTCTGTGGCAGAGCGTGCCCTTAATGTTGGCTTTCTATGGTGGAGCGTGCCCTTAATGTTGGCTCTCTGTGGTGAGCGTGCCGGTAAAGAGATTCAATTCTTTTCCGTGTGGCGGAGTATTGTATGTACTGCTCTCCCTTCTCCTTTCAATACGAGAAGGCTAAATAAAACTTACTGTCTCTCCTATGTAATGAAGAGACAGGACAAACTTGAAGTCTTTCTCCGTGTGGTGGAGTTCCCATGAAATTGACGTCAAGTAGTGTATTTATTTCTTGATCGATAATTTTGGAAAAAAAATTTTTGCCCCTTTGATTAAGAATAAATACGATTGAATTGTTTTTTCCCCAGATACTTGTTAAAGGCAAGAGATTCTTCAATAGGCATTTCTTCCTTGCCCATGTGACGACAAGGTTGAAATGAGTGTTCTTCCTCTCCTATGTGGCGAAAAGGTTGAATGAGCTGGTCTGTTGTTCTACCCCCGGATACCTGTTAAAGGCGAGAAGTTCTTCAACAGACATTTCTTCCCTATCTATATGATGACAAGGTTGAAATGAGAGATGTGCTGTCCTTTCTATGTGGTGAAAAAGCAGCACGAGGTTGGTTGCTGTCTTGCCCCCAAATCCCTGTTAAAGGCAAGAAACTTCTTCAATAGGCATTTCTTTCCTGCCCATGTGACGACAGGATTGAAATACATGTTCTTCCTCTCCTATGTGATGAAAAGGTCAAACGAACTGGTTTGTTGTTCTGCCCCCAGATACCTGTTAAAGGCGAGAAGTTCTTCAACAGAGATTCTTCCTTGTCTATGTGGCGACAAGGTCAAAATAAGTGTGGTTTTCTTCTCCGTGTGGTGGTGCACCGATAATAAGTTGATTCTCCGTGTGGTGGAGTTCCCATGAAGATTGATATAAGATTTTTTTGCCCCCAGAATCTGTTAAAGGCAAGAAATACCCTTCTCAGGATTATATTGGCGTGAATGAAAAATTCTGATAATTATAGAAATTTTTCATACCTGAGATGTCGGAGTCGTTGGGCTCTGATTTGCGTGTTGGGGCTCTGGGTTAGACCTTTCTAAATTAGGAAGGATCTTTTCTGGAGATAACCCAACAGTGATGATGAGCGTCTCAACAAATATGTATGCAAGAGCACGTATTTATTCTTTGATCGATAATTTTGGAAACAAAAATTTTTTCCCCTTCGATCAAGAATAAATACAGCTGATTTGGTTTGACGCGTGTATGCATGCATGATTCACATGTATGCATTGGTCATGATGCTTCTGATAATATGTTTTGTATTTACACTATGCTGGTAGTGAACTTGTGACTCCTGACGATCTGCTATGGGGACTGTGTCCGTCGGATGACTCTGTTGAGGATAAGGAATCAATGAGGATATTTTTAGTTGTGAATTCCGCTGGGGAGTATTCTGATCCATTTGATCTTGCTGGGGGATCTGTTGGAGCTTCTGATTCAGTGGGAAGAATCTTAGCTGGGAACCCATTGGGGATTTTGTTGGAGACTCTGTGGGGATGATCCTACTGGGGACCACTCTGCCAGGGATAATTATGTTGGGGATGGTACAATTGGGCCAGTAGTTGCCATTTGTAACGATAGTTTCATTGATGCCACCATGGGTTTGGATGCAATGACCTACTGATGGGTGTTTATATGCAATGACACGATGCATGTAATATGAACATCTAAGCATAAAATCAAACATGCCTAGTATCCTTATGATGACATCAGAATGAATGCGATAGGAAACTCAAAAGTGACACTGCCTCTGTATGTCACTCTCTTCTTGTTACCAACACGTCCTTTCAGTTTTTCGTGTTGGAGATTCTCTCGCTGAAGATCATTGTCGTTTTTTTTTTATGAATGATGGCCAAGTCTATAAGAGTGCGCCAGCCAAGTGGATGTCTTAGCACTGGGTGTCTTGGGATTAGAGGATGCGCCTTGACAATTCCGCCGGGATCATGATAGGATTGTCCTTGATGATAATTCATGGTTCAGCTTTTACCTGCCCTAAGTGTTGGAGGTTTGGGTTTGGATGTGAAATGCTTCATCGAATCTAGTTTGCTGCGTGCGGTAACCTGAACATGGACATTTACATGCAATGGCATAACACCTGTCTATTGAACATCAAAACAGAATATAAAACATCTATGACATGATGAATGTAAATGCATTAGGAAATTCCAACCATGGCTTTAGAGCAGATAATCTGAGATGGGATCAATTAACCACTGGATTCTCCTAAGGCAGGTGGTTGTATTCTTGTCTTCAATTCACCCCAGATTCCAATTCACACACGGTTGCCAAAGATGGACACAGCTTTTAGTCCTTCAAGGTATGGCCTGATTCAGAATGACTTGAGTTAATTGTGGTTTTCCTTTGTCTGTAAACCACAATAACCCTAGAGTAACACATACCATGGCTAGGAGATGAAGGGAACCACTGTAAGTAGCCATTTCTATTGCAGCTAAAGGCTGAGCTCTTGAAATGGTTGGTAATTGCAACTTTCCCCTGAATATTAGCATAGCGGCTTTGTGAGTCTTTCTATTGATGGGAACATGCCATTCATGATTGTTGAAAGCTTTATAAAACCTGGTTGCTCCAACACTGTTGGTGAAGTTCACAGAGTAGATGTCAGTCTCCTCTTCTTCCTAGCATATTTTTGCTCAACAGAACCATCTCTGGCTGGGTTGAGTCCAGTGTAGGCTAGAGCATGGATTTTGCTGGACGAGAACAGTGGTCACTTAGGAGTTCATCAATAATTGCTTGAGTAGTGGCAAACTCCAGCTCAATTGAAGCAGGCTTATATTCAAATCCTCTCTCTGTCATGAAATCAAAGCCTTTCTTATCAGTGTGAGGATACAAAATATTTGGTCTGGGGGTTTAGGTTGAAGAGAAGTAGCATGAGATAGAAAGAGAATTCCCAATCTGGTACAGGTTGATGATAAACAAAGACTGATTGAGTCAGTACTTTGTCATATACCCTTGTTACCTTTTTTGATAACGAGATGATGCGAATATGGAATAGCATTAGGGTTCAATTTCTTGTTAGAAGCCATTGATGGTGGAAAATGAGGCTTCAGAGGGTCAGTTCAGGGAATAGGGTGAAAGAGGTTTTGTCAAATAGGTGTTGGTGGTTTGGGTGGTAAACGGAAGACAAAGGGTGTTGAAGGTGTGGAAGAAATTGGAAAAGGAAAGAGGCAGAGCTTTGGTTTTGAAGACAGGAAAGTCCAAATCTCTCACAAATAGGAGGGAAGGATCTGATAATGCCGAGAGCTGAAGATTACTTTTTAACGCCATATGACACTGCAATGTTAGTTATGGTGGCCATGCATGAGAGAAAGAAAGACTCTTGTCTACACCGATCCCCTTTTTGTATGTTCTCCTTGTTTTTTTTTTTTTTTGAGCTGAGCCCCAACCATGACCATCTGTTGGTTTTCCTGCTGCATTCAAACTCATGCATGTCACGTGTGTTTGATATGCTTTTCGGATGAACAATGCATGCGTAATGTCATGTACATATGAATGTCACATGAAAAAGATAATGTATGCACTATAACCAAAATTGCTTCAGCATTTTGCACATGATGGGTGATGAAGGTGATGAAAAGCATTTAAATTCCCTACGGGTTGGAGATTTTTGGCGAATGGGGAGTTTTAGTTTTAGGGTTTTGGTATGGAATGCCCTCTTGGGATATGAGACCAAGTTTTTCCTCTGGGAGGACTTCTTGGGTTTAATTGCCTCTAGGAGGGGTTTTTAGATTTGATTTTGCCTCAATGAGGGCTTTCTTCAGTTTGGGTGCCTCAAGAAGGGATTTTTAAATTTGATTTTGCCTCAAGGAGGGCTTTCTTCAGTTTGGGTGCCTTAAGGAGGGCTTTTTAGGTTTTTTGGGTAGGATTTGGAGTTTCAAAGATGGCTTTCGATTTAGAATGGTTTGGGCATTGAGTGTGCCATTCCAATTGAAATTTTAGGACAGGACTAGTAGCATTTTGCAAGGATCATGAAGTTGGATCAGCAGATGCCTCGGCGGAGGTGGTGCCATCATATCATTTTGTTTATCTCACAAGCTCACATTTCAAGGGAGAGTTTTGTCAGGTCTAGATTCACTTTTAGGTTCCCTACAGTATTCAGATTGAGGTCGTGCATTTTGATACTATGCATGTTTGATATGTCATTTTAGATGCTCAAACGCATGCATAATTCAATGTACATGCAATCACCACATTAGTAAGAAGATAACAAAATGCATTGCATTCAAAATGATATTAATACACTGTAGAAACAAAAATGATTCCCCTATAAAAATGAAGGCTTTAAGGGTAATGATGACTTCTTTTTTTTAGCCCCCGACTAGTCACTACCTCAACTTCTGTACCATTGCCTCGTTCTCGTCAGATCAGACCTTGTAGCTCTTCATCATATTCCTCTCCCCGGGAAAATTGAGGAATCCCTATGGTGGTCCCCTTGCTCACCACTGATCGCCTGTTAGAGGAAGACGACACCCTCAATTTTCCTTCATCGACTAGCTTCTGGATCTTCCTTCGCAGACCGACACATTCATTAGTCTGGTAGCCTGCTATCACATGATAACTGTAGTAGATATCCTTTTGTTCCTTTGTTGGTGCCATGTATGGTCGGACACTCTGCAACAGGCCCAGCTTTCTGCAGATGGCGAATAGTCTGGTCACTGAACGAGGCCCAAAAGATGCGACTGCCCACTTGTCTTTAGGAGGTGAACCCTGGATTTGTCACAAAGAGTTAATGTTGGCATTGGTGTCAAGAGGTCTTTCAATTCTCCTTCATTGGACGACCCCGATAAGCCAAAATTTTGGTGAGTGGACCTTCCGAGGTGTCGAGAAGTAGAGTCAGCAATTTTGGTGTTCTGCTCATTATCAATGCCAACATTGGAGTCTGTTCTCATCATGTCCCTTATTTCCCTTCGAGTTATACCACCCTGGTTTCCAGTTCAGCGCATCTCACCGTTAGTTTCTCTACTCTGCCAAGATCATCCCCCAACATTTCTCTTAACATTGTTGCCGCTTCCTCCCTGACTATCTTCCGAAATTGGGGTGAAGTGACATAGCCTTCCACCACATCTGCTATGGCATTGACGTTCTATAGGCTAGTCATTCTCAAGATCCTTTCCCCCTGATGAGAGCGCTTATTAGTGTTGATAGGCAGATACCAAACAAGGAGCAGTGTATGCATAATTGCGTGACATGACGTGCATGTGTGTGGATGATGAATTGCATGTGTGATATCATGTAATGCAATGTCATGCTATACTATTGGAGATTGACCATACAGATGCAATGGATGCTGGTGGGGATGACGCATGCTAAAATAAAACATGGTGTATAAATATACACCATAGGGATAGAATGACACTCGGGAGTGTCCACGGATTGAAGCAAGTAGTACCTGCAATAGGATGCATAGTTATGCCCCTGGGGAAGAATGATACAACTAGGGTGTCCACGGATTGAAGCAAGACATTACTTGCGAGGGAAGTTAAGATAGGGTGCATAGGTATGCCCCTGGGAAGGATGACACACTGGGGTGTCCACAGGTTGAAGCAAGACATTGCTTGCGAGGGAAGTTAAGATATGGTGCATAGTTATGCCCCTAGGAAAAATGACACACTGGGGTGTCCACGGGTCAAAGCAAGACATTGCTTACGATAGGTTTTATAGTTATGCCCTTGGGAAGAATGACACACCGGGGTGTCCACGGATCAAAGCAAGTAGTACTTGCAATAGGGTGCATAGTTATGCCCTTGGGAAGGATGACACAACTGGGGTGTCCACGGATCAAAGCAAGTAGTACTTGAAATAAGATGCATAGTTATGCCCCTGGGAAGAATGACACAACCGAGGTGTCCATGGGTCGAAGCAAGACATTGCTTGCGGAGGAAGTTAAATGCTATGGTGGCATGTGTGCACATGATGATCTGACATAACCATCAGCAGTGAGGGATTATCCTGGATTATTATGCATGATATGGGATGAGACAGAATAAAGTGCTTGACATGCGAATGGCTTTTCGACACTCGAAGAGCACCTTGGGCTTTTATGTGATGAAATGGCCTCAGATAACGACGTGAGCCGAGTTTCCATGCTCAAGGAGTGCCTTGTGTTTATTTATGAATGAGATGTACGAGCATGGGTTGATGCGATTGAATGATGTCAGACGGGTGGAGATAAGAATGAAGATGATTTACTTCATTATATATTTTGGACGTTCCTCGGATGCCCCTATGCTATGCAAAAAGGCAATGCAAACAGACCGCGTGTGATCCCGCACACAGGCATAGGTTCAATGCCTTTGGAGCACCTAGTGGATGTCATGAAATGGTCACGCATGGCCGACACATGGACAGAGTTCTGATGCTTTTGAGGCACCTAATGGATGTTATGGAATGGTCGTGTGTATGCAGACACACAGACAGAGTTCTGATGCTTTTGATGCATATGACATGAAATGATGTTACAAACAAATTACATGTACTTGAGGTACAGACAAAAGTTTGGCATTCATGAAACGCCTTACATGATTTATTAATGTCATGACATGCCCCTGTATATGTAGTAATTGGGTACTCATGGAATACCCTGGATGATTTAATAATGTAATGAGCAACCCGACGTGGATCGCGACACACAAGTGAGATTTCGGTATCCCAATGACACCGGGAACAAACAGATAGATGAGATGTAGTGTAACACTTACCATGTGACTCTCCACATGATCATAGATTTAGGACTATTATGGTCTCCTAATGAATGGAATGTAGAAATGACCCAGTGCAAACCAAGGCACAGGCAAAACACAGGTGACTTTAGGGCACCTTTTATGAAATGAAATGATTATGATGAGCATCTTTGGGACGTCCTTTGTTAGGAGTTATGACATGAAATGGTGTGAATGCACATTTCACACAAAATGCAAGTGGCTGCAGAAGATGTGGTTAGGATGCATGGCATACAAGATGATGTTATGCGTGCAAGGAAAGAATGCATATGTCACCCAAATAAAGCATCGTGGAGACACAAAGACATGATTAGTACACATAACACATACACAAATTAATTCCTTGCATGTTTCATGGAAATATTAACACAATATGTGTATGGCACATGTGAATAAAGTATCATGGCTACAGAAGAATGTGGTTAGTATCAATCTACACAAATGTTGATGCCTTGGGAATGATTATACAAGACATGATATGAATGACAAACAGATGATTGTGTGTATTTGATGCTTCATGAATGAAGATGAGAATGGGCATGAATTCCTTATTTCGGACATTTCAAGAATCCCCTACACTGTGCAAAAATAACACAGAGAAAAGTATGTGTACCGTTATATGAGTAAAAAGTTGGCGCTTTTGGGGCACCTAATGAATCATCGTAAAATGGCCACGTGTGAGCCGGCACACGGGTAGAGTTTTGACACTTTGTAGGTCGATAGCATGAAATGAAATGGTCACATGGGAACTCCCCCATGAACAGAGTTCTGATGCTTTTGAAGCAATGTAATATGAAATGATATTGCAGGAAAGACACGTGTAACTCGAGACACAGACAGGTTGCATGATTGGTAATGTTATGGAATGCCCCTATGTGTGTACTGATCTAGTAGTCGGGGAGCACCTCGAATGATTTCACAATGTCCTGGAGCGGTTCGATGTGAACCACAATGCGCAAATGGGATTTTGGTGTCACCGGGACACCTATGATGAACGCGTATGATGTCATGTGATGGCATCGTGTGGACTACCACACGGAAATAAATCTATGACCATCGTGGTCTACTATTGAATGATATGATATTTTGTGAAATGGCTGAGTGCAATCCGGTGCACGGGTGGAAATCGGGTAGTTTTGGGGTACCCGACATGGGATAAAATGAAATGATCACGATGGGCATTCTTAGAATGTCCCCAAATAGGTGAAATGGAATGAAATGGAATGGACGCGTATGTCACACAAACATATAAGTGGCTGCAAGAAAACGTGGTTAGAATGCGTGACATGCGGAATGATGTTGTGTATGCTTCATGGAAATGTTGGCACACAGGATGTATATGTATGTCACACGAGTAAAATGTCATGGCTGCATAAAGATGTGGTCAGCGTAAATGTCACACAAATGCATATGTATTTAAAGATGGCTGCATAAAAACATGATCGGAAATGCTACATGAGATGATTATGCATTTTGGATGCTTTATGAAAGGTAAAAAGAAAAAAAAACAACACAGAACAAATGTTAGCACATGCAAGAATATGCGCTCCCTTCCAACCTTATTTCTCCATTCGATTGGTCTCGCAATTCTTCCTAGGTGTTGGGTCTCTTTGGCATCAACAGGGGATACCAAAGGCGCACACTCGATTGTTTAATTTTAATTTATGTTTTGGTAACCCTAGGGGAAATTACTAAGCCATTACATGTGGGCTAAAGTCAAACCAAGGGTCATACAGGCTCCCATAGCGAATAAACACTTCCCTATAGTAGAACACGATGTAAGGTCATGCGGGACTATGAGTGGTTTACCCCGTCCGGTGTCTCCAATCCTGGCAGTAGAGGTAGGCCACCTTCTTGGGTAAACCGGGGTGAAACAACGTATTCGAGGGGTTGAGAAGAAGAAAATGTCATGATATGCAAAAGTATGAATAAATATGATGTTTATAAATCAATAAACGAATACAAGCGAGGTCATATTTCAATAGTTGTCTAACTTCCTTAAGTTTTGAAGAAAAACATTTTAAGAAACTAAAATCCCCAGCGGAGTCACCACTATGAGCGAACGACCTTTTTGACGAAATGGACATGGCGAAGCGAACTAGGGAAAAAGAAAGAAATGGATTTAAATGGTTTATTTAGTGATGTTTTAGGAAAAACGGGTTTTGTTTATCTTGAGTTAGGAAAATTATTGATTTAATTTGGAAATTCCTTTTGTAGAAAATGTTTTCCCATTTTATTACTTAAAGACCTTGAAATCTAAATCTCAAGATCAGTGACAGAGTCACCACCCGGGTCAGCTCATCTGGGAAATTCCGGTATAGCTCCCTACCGAGCGCAAACTACTGTACCTAATCCAGAGATTCAGGGTTCTGGCAACTTACCTACTTAACCTCAAGCTTGTATTCGTTTATTATTTATAAAGTCATATTTATTCAATTTATTATCTTTCTCTACCCAATTTGTTTATTTTATTAATCCGATGCTAAGGCAAAAATGCATAAAATAAATTGCAGGAAATTAGACCATCCACACAAATTATACAAAAGAATAATAAAGGCTGCATATACAACCAAATTGAATAAAATATAAAAACTCTTGTCCTCACTTTTACAAAAGCCTAAGTACACGAGGATCTAAAAATATAACCACCTAAATACACGAATTAGTCTATTAAAATACAGCGAAAATAAAAAATAAATGCTGCAAAACAGACTGGTAAGTGCAGTTTATATTATAAACGCAAACAGGACTCAAATCAGGATAGAATGGGGATTTTAGGATTGGAAGCATGCATTTAGGGGGTAACCGGTTCAACCCTACCGGTCAGACAGGTTAGACCTGGAAATCGGTTTTGAAATGCCCTGTCATTTTTGTGCTGGAAAATCCAATTTTGGAAAACCATTTGGCTCAGTTTCATACAAATTTTCATTTTTATGGGTCGGTTATCCCGGAACTCGGGGTCCCGTTCGTGTGGGTTTCTAAATATACAAACCATCTAGGGTTCAAAATGCAATAAACACCAAAAACGTTTGTGAAAATACTATTTTGCTTGTTTTCAATGTTTTCTGGGGATTTTGTGGGATTTGGGGGTCCGTAAATGCTGGACAAGGGATCCGAATCAGATGAAACGAACCCGAAACTCATAAAACAAACCCCGAGAAATACTGAAAACCCCAATATTCGATTATGTAATAGTCAGAAAATCAAAAACACAAATACATACAGATGATTCCGGGCTGAAAATGATCCCAATTGAAAAACCAAAATGGAAAACGGGCACTTTCAGCCTCAGGGACAGATCGGGGATCTATCCCTAAGGAACAGAGTTGGCCGGCTCTGGGTCAGAGCCGGCCGGCTCTGTTCTTCAGAAACACAATCGTACGGTTGTGATGGGCAATTTTTGTCCAAATAACAAAAACGCATAGAAAATCAATTCAGACAAGTTTTAGGGCCTCTCAGAGTTTACCTGGATTGTTGTTTGGATGTTTGGAGCATCAAGAAATGGATTGAAAGCTTGGGAATATGCACTGGATCTCAATCAATTGAATCCTTCAATAGCCCAGAACGATCCAAAACCCAGCCGAAATGATCCCGGATCAAAGAGTAGAGGTTGTTGGTGATGTTGTTAATGCTTGAGGATTGATTTAGGGTTGGATGAGAGTGTTTATGAGATTTGTTTTGGTTCTCCCTCTCGGTTTCTCTTCTTTTTTTTCTTTCTCCCTTCTGCTTTCTGTTCTTCTATTTTTCTATTTCTTGCTTGAGAACCAAAAAAAGTCCCCCCTCTCTCTCATTTTCTCTCTTTTATCTACCTCCCCCTCTCTTCTCTCGTTCCATCAATCAGCCAACTGAAAAATCCCTGAAAATCTGCCAAAATCTCTCTTATCAAGACAAGTTGCTCTGCTTTACAGAGCAACTGTTCTTGACCACTAGAGCCATCCGACTCTAGTTTGTACTAGAGTCGTACGGCTCTAGTTAGAGCCGGCTAGCTCTGGTTCGACAAACCAGAGTTGCCTGGTTCAACCAAGAGTCAGGGCTGAATTTCGAAAAGTTGGATGTGCAGACCAAACCCTAGAAATGATTCGGGAGGTCTTTTCGAGGCTTCATATCGCAGATAGCTTGGTTTTCAAAACGTTTGAGACCCTCCAGGCAGTATTCTGGTCACTTCCAAGTCCCGTTCGAGTCTATCCGGTCCACAGGTAACTAAGTAATTCTCATCATCGACACTGGGAAAAACCCGTGCTCACAACTTAACAGACTGTTCTTCTTCTCCGTGTGGTGGAGTGCCCGAGAAAACTGTACTTCCTTTCCTATATGGTGAAGAGGCCCAACAAACTGTACTTCCTATCCTATATGGTGGAGAGACTCAACAGACTGTTCTTCTTCTCCGTGTGGTGGAGTCCCCGAGAAAACTGTACTTCCTCTCCTATGTGGTGAAGAGGCTCAACAAACTGTGCTTCCTCTCTTATGTGGTGGAGAGGCTCAATAGACTGTTCTTCTTCTTCGTGTGGTGGCATGCCTGAGAAAACTATACTTCCTCTCCTATGTGGTGAAGAGCCTCAATAGACTATTCTTCCTCTACTATGTGGTGGAGAGGCTCAACAGGCTGTTCTTCCTCCCCTATGTGGTGGAGAGACTCAACACACTGTTCTTCTTCTCCGTGTGGTGGAGTGCTCGAGAAAACTGTACTTCCTTTCCTATATGTTGAAGAGCCTTAACAGACTATTCTTCCTCTCCTATGTGGTGGACAGGTCAACAGACTATTCTTCCTCTCCTATGTGGTGGAGAGACTCAATAGACTATTCTTCTTCTCCGTGTGGTGGAGTGCTCGAAAAAACTGATTTTGGAGCGTGTATTTATTCCTTGATCGATAATTTTAGAAACAAAAATTCTTGCCCCTTCGATTAAGAACAAATACAGCTGGGTTGTTTTACCCCTAGCATCTGAGATTTGGAGCTGTATAGCTCTAACTTGTGCATTATAACTCTAAGGGTGCCCCTAGATCAGATCATTTCCGCTTTAGGAGCGATCCCGATTCGAGATGGCCTGATGATGGTGGTGAGTGCCTGCACCTGGGTTAATTTTGATGCATGTATGCATAAATGAGTGCATGATTTGAGTGTATGCATGTATGCGACATGATGTTTATGCTACTGTGCTTGGTATCCGCACGAGGCTTGGGATGGGATTTGTGGCTTTCGATGATCTTTTGTGGGGACTATCTTAGTTTGGGACCCTGACTCATCTAGGTTCTGTTCATTCTATCTGCCATATTGAGACCGACAGATGCTTCTTTTCGGCTTGGGCCATGTATCCATATAGCGCTTGCTTAATCTTGTATCCTCTAAACCTTTCTGATCAATTGGCTATTGCCCCAAAGTGCTAGTGGTCTTCGCATATCGGAATCACACACTTGTTACCCATTTTGCCAAGGGATGGCCTATTTGTCTGAGCGGGAGGATGAGAATTAGATCTTGTATCCTGTATTACATTCTTAGACATAACACATCCGGACCAGGAGTTGCCATCTATAGTAGGAATTCCATTTGTGCCATCGTGGGCTTGGAAGTAATGGCCTACAGATGGGTGTTTATATGTAATGGCACAATGCATGCAATATGAACATCTAAGTGGAAAATCAAACATGCCTAATATCATTATGTTGACATCGGAATGAAGACAATAGGGAAATCACAAGTGACTCTGACTCTGAACATCACACTCTTCTTGTTACCAACACATCCTTTCAGTTTTTCGTGTTGGAAATTTTCTCTTGATGATTTTTTTTTATGGACTGAAAATTATACACTAGTACTCCAACCGAGTAGATCTCTTCATGCTGGCTTGTCTTAGGATTGGAAAATGCGCCTCAACATGTTCGTTGAAAGTTGAGAGAGCATTGTTCTTGATGATGCTCAATGGCTTAGCTTTTACCTACCCCTAGCATTAGAGGTTTGTGTTTAGGTGTAAAACACTTCATCAAATCTGGTTCGCTGCGTGTCGCAACCTGTATATGGACATTTATATGCAATGGCATGACGGATGCATATTGAACATCAAAACAGAATATGAAACATCTATGACATGATGAATGTGAATGCATTAGGAAAATCCAACCCGTGGCTCTGGATTTGATCAATGCCCTTTCACACTACCAATGTGGTAAATGCAACTTTCTTCTGAATATTAGCACATCAGGTTTTGCAAGTCTTTCTGTTGATGGTAACATCCTATTCATGATTGTTAAAAGCTTTGTAAAACCTGGTTGCTCCAACACTGTTGGTGGAGAATTTCCTCCAGCTTGAAAATGAATTGGTGCCAATCTCCACCTTCTCCCTATCACCTTTTGCTCAGCTGAACCTCTTGTACCATCCCTTGCTGGGTTGAATGTTACTAGTGGATAATCATCCCATTCACACTCAAATATTGACCTCTCAAAGTGCCTCACCAGCTCCTCTTTTCCCTGAAGCCTAGCGTAGGCTATAGTGCGGATTTTGCTTGGATAAGAACAATGGTCATCTCTTATTGTGAACTGCTCACTGAAACTTGCATATAGCCTTTAGGTTTGTGAAATTTACAACTGCATACCCTTTGTTCACTTTGTTTTTGAAATCAAGAGGAAGGTGTAAGAAATCAAAGGTTGACACCGATTTCTCATTATTACTCTCATTCTCTTTCATGAAGTGCTCATCCAGGAGTACCATCAATAGTTTGCTTGTGTATGGGCAATCTTCAGCTCAGTTGAAGCAAACTTATATTCAGATCCCCTCTCTATCATAAAATCAAGGCCCTTCCTACCATCTGAGGATGCAAAATAATTAGTCTGGGGGTTTAGGTTGAAGAGAAGTGGCACAAGATAAAAAGGGTATTCCCAATCTGGTACAAGTTGATCATAAACAAAGACTGATTGAGGCAGTGTTGTAACCACCTGCCCCATCGCCTTTCTGGGGATGGGATGATGCAATATGGAATAGCATTGGGGTTGAATTTCTTGTTAGAAGCCATTGACGGTAGAAAATAAGGTTTCACAGAATCATTTCAAGAGAGGAAATGAAAAGGGCAATTCATCAAACAAGCATTGTGCCTTGCATATAAATGGAAGAAAAAGGGTGTTGGAGGTGTGGAAAAAGTTAGGGAGGAACGAAGGGGAAGAGCTTTGGTTTTAAAGACAGTAAAGTTCAAATCTTTCACAAAAAGAGTGCAAGAATCTGATAATGATGGCCATTGGGATGGTGATACACTCCAGCGCTAGATATGGCAGCCGTGCACGAGAGAAAGACTCTTCCATCTGCAGTGATCCTTTTTTTTTTTTTTTGGAAAGAACTAAATCCAAGCCATTGTTAGAGATTGTGCCCTAAGCCAATGTTGGATTATGTAAACAATCTTCTTAAGTCATTAATAAAGACTTATCTTATCATATATATTTGTATGTTAGTATTTATGATAATGTATCCATGAATTAATTGTGTAATTCTAAATTTCCCTAGTCGATTGTTATTATGGGAATAATAACAAACTAAGACTAGTGTGAGTGATAATGGATATTCATAAGATGAATATAGTGTATACAGATACAGATTATACTCACGGGCAATGTGTTAGAGAACATGTTGCTGGAGACCCACTATAAGATCAAGTTCATGGTCACGTGTCACAACTGATCTTGATTATAGTAGTGTCATTAGCTGATTCCTTTGACCTGAGGTCACCATGGATTCCGGGATGAATTCATGTTGTGCTTTGACGCAGTCAAACGCTACTTGTAACAGAGTAGTTATAAAGGCTGTGGTTGGGTACAATATGACTCATGCTTAGGGATGTGAGCGACAGATATGGGATTTTGTCCCTCTCTAACAAGAGAGCGATATCACTGGGCCCCTCGATAAGTAAGACTGTTAAATGCATGGCCGTGCTCAAATAATTGATAAGAGTATCAATTGATTTGTCTGAACAGTTTACTTTGAGATCGAGAAAGCATATGATTAATTATATAAGATTGACAAGTGTACCATGTATTATAATTAATCTTGATATCAAAGAGACAAAAGGGAATATGACATTCTATAAATAGGTATTGGATCATTCCAATCATATTAATTGGGTAGTCGTAATGGCTTGCTAGAGTCCGCTTGTGACCTATAAGGACATTATGGTAATTTCCTTATTGCCAATTAATATGATCCTATGGGGTCACACACAAGAGCAAAATGAAGTTCATCTTATCGGGTATAAATTATTATTGGATAATAATTTATGAATGAGAAAGAGAATAAATATATATAGTGATATATATTTATGTATGTATATATAAATATTAATGTGATTAATATTGCATAAAGTATGCTACATATTATAATTAAATTATATGGAGATATAATTAATTATAATATTATATATACATATATGTATTATGGAGAATTGATTTGATTTAATGTTAATTGAGAATTAATATTAAATTGTGTGGGTTAATATATAATTATAACTAATAGGTGTATTAGGTTATAATTATAATTAACTATTTAGGTTAATTATTTAAGGAAACAATTAACCTAAACCTAATTCCTCTCCACACTAATACTATAGCAGAATTCGGCCAGCCACCATAAGAAAAGTGAACCAGCCGAAATTCTCCTCAAAAAGCAAAGGGAAAATCTGATTTTCTGCTCTCTCCTCTCTCGTTCGAAGAAACCGTTTCTTCCATCCCGGCGCTAGCACGCGGTGAACGTATTGCTCCGTGTGGATCAACCATAGAGGGAAGCAATTTTGGTTCCTAAGTGATTCAAACTTCAAAGAATTAAGGTAATTCTTTAACCCTCCTTCCGATTCAATGCAATGCACATGGGTCCTTGGTGGGGATTAATCCTTTATCCGCTGCGTTTTATGTTTGTTTGTGCGATTAATTTCCCTACAGTGGTATCAGAGCCACTTGTGCATTGGTTGAATTGGATTTGTTATTTTGATTAGATCAAAATTGCATGTTAGGGTTGTATGTTCTTGATTTAGGGTTCAATGTTATTGTGAATAACATGTTTAAAATTTGATTTTAATGTGAATCATTGTGAATGATTTGGTTGTAATTGTTTTGAATCAGAAAAAGGGGTGAAATTTTGGATTCAGCATGTTGGCACGCCGGCGTGCCGGTTTTGGCACGGCGTGCCAACAGGAAATCGTTCCTGGATGCTTGAGTTCAGAATGGTGGCACGCGGGCGTGCCAATTTGGCACGCCGTGCCAACCTGAAAATTTTGCATATGGCACGACGTGCTGGGCCTTTGCACGCCGTGCCAACTGGAAACCGTTTCCAGTGTTGCGACCAGAATGGCGGCACGACGGCATGCCAACCTTGGCACGGCGTGCCACCTGGGAATTTTCAGAGGGGGCTGTTTTTGCGCGAAAAATTTTTTTTGCCTGCGGCGCTTGCTTCGCAACAGGGGCTACCGCCCCCGTAACCCCGTCCAACTCAGCAGCGAGTTGGATCGCTGGAAGTTGGGTTTGGTGTTTTTCGTTTATGTGTGGAAATTGTTTCTACACATTTACGATTTTCAAATCAATTACTCTAAATACAATAGGATTGTATTTTACCCTTTATGAACCCTAAATCTTGTAGATGTAAAATTATTGTGATAATTTTATGCATGGTGTTGTGGTATGGTTTTGGACCCCATGGATGTTTTTTTTGTTCCTTTTGTTTTGGTGGATGTAAGGTTTTATAAATACGGCCTGCGAGTCGTTTGTATTTATGTAATCTTATTTTTCTAGATAAATTGTATAGGATGCAATTTATTGTTTGTAAATTTTATTTTACTAGAAAATTGTATAGGATACAATTTTGTAAGATATGTAAATCCATGAGATGGTGCCAAGGAACAAAGACGTGAAGACGGATCCAATGGGTGCGGGAGTGCTGTGACCATACGATGGTTACAACCACCTAAGAAATGACCTGTTGATTTTCATATTGGCCTATGAAAATCAATGTAGATAAAACCATACCATAACACGGTTTTTTTTTTCGAGTCTATTGCATGTTTTATATTTTGATGCCATGTGATGCCATGCTTAGTATGAAATATGCATGCTAGATGAATGTATGACATTGGATGCCATGCTATAATTAATGTTAACTAAGAAGATTAATATTAATGCCATGTATTGTATATGATACAATTTAATCACGGGATTTAATAAACCCTAAAATAAACTTATGAAGTTTATATTTGCCACCCAATTACGTATAACACTAGTCAAGTACTATGTTCGCATCATGGTAGCCACGCCAAAGCGGGTACGCATGATGTGACCTTAGCGAAGCGATAATATGAGAAATGGTGATTCTCATTGTGTTGTAATTGGTTTAACAAAGGGTTAATCAAAATGGTGTTTGAGCCCGAGGCAAAGATGAGATGAATAACATGCAAATTAAATATGATATATGATATCATGCATCTCATAAATCAAAAGAGTTACATAATGATGTAATTGACATGGTGATGTCTACCGAAATTATATTTAATCATAGGGACATGCCAAAGCAGTGCTATGGTTAAGTATGGATTTTGGGTCTTTTACCCACTTAAATAATTTTAAAGGGTTTTATAATTTTAGTGGGAGCTTAATTCTCTTATGTAATTTAACTTTGCATATATTTTCTGTTGTAGATAAATGGCAAACACAAGTAATCCCGGTTCTATTAGATCTATCCTTGAGAAGGATAAACTAAATGGAACGAATTACCTTGACTGGTATCGCAACTTGAGAATAGTTCTCAAGCAAGAGCGGAAGCTATATGTTCTGGATGGGCCTTTGCCCGCTAACCCTCCACCCACCACGGCTCCAAGAGCTGAAAGAGATGCTTTCCACAAGCATCAAAATGATCAGATTGATGTGCAATGCCTAATGCTCGCTTCTATGATTCCGGAACTTCAAAAGGATCTGGAAATGTTTGAGGCATACGAGATGTCTCAAGAGCTTAAGGAAATGTTCCAAAAGCAAGCGAGAAGGGAAAGGTATGAGACCTTGAGATCTTTGGTTGCGTGCAAAATGGCCGAAGGTAGTTCGGTTAGTGCACATGTTCTGAAGATGAAAGGGTACATTGATCAGTTGGAGAGACTTGGTTCGCCACTCAGACCTGAGTTGGCAACGGATTTGATCCTAAACTCTCTTCCCGATAGTTACTCCCATTTTGTCATGAATTATCATATGAATGATATGGACAAAACGGTAAGCGAATTGCATGGGATGCTTAAAAACGCTGAAGTGACTATAAAAGAGAAACCAAGCTCCAAAGGGATCCATATGGTGCAAAAGGGTAGGATCCAGAAGAAGAAGGGTAAAGCGCACAAACCCAAAGCGTTTGGGAAAGATGCTAAAAAGCCCGTAGCTGCTGCCAAGGCAAAGCCTGCAAAGGAAGGCGCATGCCATTTCTGCAATCAGCCTGGTCATTGGCGCAGAAATTGCAAGCTTTATTTGGAGGACTTGAGGAAGAAGAGAGGCGGTGAGACCGCTAATCAAGGTATTCATGTTATTGAAATACTTCATTCTACTTCTGTTTCTACTTCGTGGGTATTAGATACCGGTTGTGGTTCTCACATTTGTATGAATGTGCAGGGGCTTAGAGGAAGTAGAAAGCTCAAGAAGGGCGAGGTAGAATTCCATGTGGCGAATGGAGCTAGAGTTGCTGCTTATGAAGTCGGCCGCTACGAGCTCAAGTTGCCAAGTGGACTTGTCCTTTATTTGAATAATTGTTATTTTGTTCCTAATTTGTCTAGGAACATCATTTCTATTTCATGTTTGGACAAGGAAGGATTTAAATGTGTTATTGAGAATAATCACTTATTGCTTTTCAATAAAGACTTGTTTTATGCAAATGCGGATTTACATGATGGTCTTTATTTGTTGAACCTTAGTGAAGGTTATGATGAGCATGTATATAACATAAATACCAAAAGGATAAGAACAAATGTTGTGAATCCTACTTATCTCTGGCACTGTCGTCTAGGACACATTAATGAGAAACGCATTTCAAAACTCCATAAAGATGGAATTTTGGGTCTAGATGTTTTTGAAACATATGACACTTGCGAGTCTTGTTTAATGGGTAAGATGACCAAGAGTCCCTTTACTGGCCACAGTGAAAGGGCTAGTGACCTATTAGAACTCATACATACAGATGTATGTGGGCCTATGAGCACAATTGCTAGAGGTGGTTTTCAATACTTCATTACGTTCACTGATGATTTCAGTAGATATGGTTATCTATATCTAATGAAGCATAAGTCGGAATCCTTTGAAATGTTCAAAGCCTTCCAGAATGAAGTACAAAACCAACTTGGCAAGACAATTAAAGCACTTAGATCTGATCGAGGTGGTGAATATTTGAGCCAAGATTTTGACGATCATCTTAGAAATTGTGGGATTGTCTCACAACTAACTCCTCCTGGTACACCACAGTGGAATGGTGTGTCTGAGAGGAGGAACCGGACTTTATTGGATATGGTTCGGTCGATGATGAGTCAAACAAATCTTCCTCTATCCTTTTGGGGATATGCACTTGAAACAGCGGCGTTCACACTGAACCGAGTTCCATCAAAGGCAGTTGAAAAGACACCATATGAGATGTGGGTTGGTAAGAGACCAAATTTGTCTTTTCTCAAGATTTGGGGATGCGAAGCTTATGTGAAATACTTGATTTCAGATAAGTTAGCACCAAAATCTGTGAAGTGCAACTTTGTAGGTTATCCAAAAGAAACTAAAGGTTATTTCTTTTACAATCCTAGTGAAAACAAAGTGTTTGTTGCTAGGAATGGTACATTCCTGGAAAAAGAGTTTATTTCCAAAGGAATCAGTGGGAGTAAAGTACACCTGCAAGAAAATCTGGATAACCAAATTGAAAGTGAGTTTCAAATGGAACAACAACCTGATTCACAAGAAGTTGTTGAGTCAGAACCAGTAACACAAGTCCAACGTAGATCAAGTAGAGTTCGTCATGAGCCCGAGAGATATGGATTTCTCGTCACGAACGAAAATGATCTGATTCTGTTAGAAGAGAATGAACCTTCCACGTATGTGGAAGCTGTCTCTAGTTCAGAATCTGTAAAATGGCTTGATGCTATGAAGTCAGAAATTCAATCCATGGACGACAACAAAGTATGGACTTTGGTTGATCTCCCAAAGGGTGCTAAAGCAATAGGGCACAAATGGGTTTTCAAGTTGAAAACGGACATGGATGGGAATATTCAGACTTATAAAGCAAGGTTAGTGGCGAAAGGTTACCGACAAGTTCATGGTATAGACTATGACGAAACCTTTTCGCCAGTAGCTATGATCAAGTCCATCAGAATTCTTGTTGCCATAGCAGCATATTATGACTATGAAATATGGCAAATGGATGTCAAAACAGCTTTCCTAAATGGAAACCTTGTTGAGGATGTGTACATGACACAGCCTGAAGGTTTTGTCGATCCAAAGAATCCTGATAAAGTATGCAAGCTTCAAAAGGCCATTTATGGTTTGAAGCAAGCATCAAGAAGTTGGAATCATTGTTTTGATGAATCAGTCAAAAAGTTTGGCTTCATCAAAAACGAAGATGAGCCTTGTGTGTACAAGAAGTTCAGTGGGAGTAATATAGTTTTCCTAGTTCTATATGTCGATGACATATTGTTAATAGGAAATCACATTCCTACCTTGCAAGAAGTAAAATCTTGGCTAGGAAAGTGTTTTTCTATGAAAGACTTGGGTGAGGCAGCCTACATTCTTGGAATAAAGATCTACAGAGATAGATCTAAGAGATTGATAGGCCTGAGCCAGAGTACATACATTGATAAGATACTGAAAAGGTTCAGTATGGATCAATCTAAGAAAGGAAATGTTCCTATTGGGCAAGGGATAAAGCTTAGTCGTAAGCAATGTCCCATGACAGTTGAAGAACGTCAACGCATGAATAAGATTCCTTATGCGTCAGCTATAGGATCTATCATGTATGCCATGGTATGTACTCGGCCAGATGTCTCTTTTGCTTTGAGCATGACAAGTAGATATCAGTCTGATCCAGGTGATAGTCACTGGACTGCTGTCAAGAGTATTCTTAAGTACTTGAGAAGAACTAAAGATACATTCTTGATATATGGAGGCTCGGACGAAGATCTTGTTGTAAATGGTTACACGGATGCAAGTTTCCAAACTGATCAAGATCAGATGCAGTCACAGTCTGGGTATGTGTTCATTCTGAATGGAGGTGCGATAAGTTGGAAGAGTTCTAAGTAAAGCACGATAGCTGTATCTACAACAGAAGCCGAGTATATTGCTGCATCAGATGCAGCCCAAGAGGCTGTTTGGATCAAGAAGTTCATCGAAGAACTTGATGTCGTTCCTAGCATAGTGAATCCTGTGAGCCTCTTGTGTGACAACAATGGGGCAATATCACTGGCTAAGGAACCTAGTGTGTCACAAAAATCCAAACATATACTTCGGCGTTTTCACTACATAAGAGAAGTCATCTCAAGAGGAGATGTGAAGATATGCAAAGTTGCGTCTGAAGACAATGTTGCTGATCCACTAACAAAAGCTCTTTCACAAGCTGTACATGATGGTCATGCTAGGTCCATGGGTATTAGATACATTTGAGATTGGATTTAGGGCAAGCGGGAGATTGTTAGAGATTGTGCCCTAAGCCAATGTTGGATTATGTAAACAATCTTCTTAAGTCATTAATAAAGACTTATCTTATCATATATATTTGTATGTTAGTATTTATGATAATGTATCCATGAATTAATTGTGTAATTCTAAATTTCCCTAGTCGATTGTTATTATGGGAATAATAACAAACTAACACTAGTGTGAGTGATAATGGATATTCATAAGATGAATATAGTGTATACAGATACAGATTATACTCACGGGCAATGTGTTAGAGAACATGTTGCTGGAGACCCACTATAAGATCAAGTTCATGGTCACGTGTCACAACTGATCTTGATTATAGTAGTGTCATTAGCTGATTCCTTTGACCTGAGGTCACCATGGATTCCGGGATGAATTCATGTTGTGCTTTGACGCAGTCAAACGCTGCTTGTAACAGAGTAGTTATAAAGGCTGTGGTTGGGTACAATATGACTCATGCTTAGGGATGTGAGCGACAGATATGGGATTTTGTCCCTCTCTAACAAGAGAGCGATATCACTGGGCCCCTCGATAAGTAAGACTGTTAAATGCATGGCCGTGCTCAAATAATTGATAAGAGTATCAATTGATTTGTCTGAACAGTTTACTTTGAGATCGAGAAAGCATATGATTAATTATATAAGATTGACAAGTGTACCATGTATTATAATTAATCTTGATATCAAAGAGACAAAAGGGAATATGACATTCTATAAATAGGTATTGGATCATTCCAATCATATTAATTGGGTAGTCGTAATGGCTTGCTAGAGTCCGCTTGTGACCTATAAGGACATTATGGTAATTTCCTTATTGCCAATTAATATGATCCTATGGGGTCACACACAAGAGCAAAATGAAGTTCATCTTATCGGGTATAAATTATTATTGGATAATAATTTATGAATGAGAAAGAGAATAAATATATATAGTGATATATATTTATGTATGTATATATAAATATTAATGTGATTAATATTGCATAAAGTATGCTACATATTATAATTAAATTATATGGAGATATAATTAATTATAATATTATATATACATATATGTATTATGGAGAATTGATTTGATTTAATGTTAATTGAGAATTAATATTAAATTGTGTGGGTTAATATATAATTATAACTAATAGGTGTATTAGGTTATAATTATAATTAACTATTTAGGTTAATTATTTAAGGAAACAATTAACCTAAACCTAATTCCTCTCCACACTAATACTATAGCAGAATTCGGCCAGCCACCACAAGAAAAGTGAACCAGCCGAAATTCTCCTCAAAAAGCAAAGGGAAAATCTGATTTTCTGCTCTCTCCTCTCTCGTTCGAAGAAACCGTTTCTTCCATCCCGGCGCTAGCACGCGGTGAACGTATTGCTCCGTGTGGATCAACCATAGAGGGAAGCAATTTTGGTTCCTAAGTGATTCAAACTTCAAAGAATTAAGGTAATTCTTTAACCCTCCTTCCGATTCAATGCAATGCACATGGGTCCTTGGTGGGGATTAATCCTTTATCCGCTGCGTTTTATGTTTGTTTGTGCGATTAATTTCCCTACAGCCATAGCCACCTGTTGGTTTTCCTGTTGCATTCAAATTCATGCATGTCATGTGTGTTTAATATGCTTTTGGATGAACAATGCATGTGGAATGTCATGTGCACATGAATGTCACATGAATAAGATAATATATACACTACAACCAAGAACTGCTTCAGCATTTTACCACATGATGGGTGATGAAGGTGATAAAGGTCATGTGAATTTCCCACGGGTTGGAGATTTTGGTGGGTTTGGAATTTTAGCTTTAGAGTTTTGGCATGAGGTACTTTCTTGGATAAGGAATTAGGTTTGGGGCTTCATTTTGGAGTTTGATTTTGAGTTTCAGCAATAGCTTTTAGCTTGGAACAGCTCGGGTATCATGTGTGCTATTCAAATTGAAACTTTGGAGTAGGGTCGATAGCATCTTGAATCGTGATTTGTAAGGACTGCTGATTTGGATCGGCAGATGACTCGGAGGAGGTGATGCCATCATGTCATTTATTTATCTCATGAGCTCACCTTTCAACAGAGAGTTCGGTCAAGACCAGATTCACTTTTAGGTTCCCTATAGTATTCAGATTGATGTCATACATTTTGATATTATGCATGTTGGATATGTCGTTTCAAATGATCAAATGCCTGCACAATGCCATGTATATGCAATCACCACATAAGTAAAAAGATAACAAAATGCATTGCATTCAAAATGATTTCAATACACCTTACAAACAAAAATGAGTTCCCTACAGAAGGAAGCCTCTAAGTGTATTGATTTCATAATTGACTATTCTCTGACCAGTTATCATCTCAGTTTAGTGCCACTGTCCCACTCTCATCAGATTAGACCTTGTAGCTCTTCATCATATTCCTCTCCCTGAGAAGTCTGAGGAATTTCCTTGGCAGTCTCCCTGATTCCCCTAGTCGCTTATCAGAGGTAGATGGGACTCTCAATTTTCCTTCATTGATTAGCTTCTGGATCTCATTTCGTAGAGTGACACATTCATTGGTCCGATAGCCTGCTATCACATGAAAGCTACAGAAACTACCCTTTTGTTCTAGTGTTGGCCCCACATATGGCCTAACACTCTACAGCAGACCCACCTTTCTGCATATAGCAAATAACCTGTTCAACGAGCGAGGCCCAGGGGATGTAACTTTTCCATCATCTTTGGGAGGTGAGTTCCAGATATGTCAAGGAACAGAGTCAGCGTTGGCACTAGTGCCAAGAGGCCCCTTTAGTTCTACTTCATTGGTCAGCCCCGGTAAGCCTAAGTCCAGGTGAGAGGGCCTTCCGAGGTGCCGAGGGTGAGTGTTAGCAATCTGGGCATTCTGCTTCTTCTCAGTATCGACATTGGAGTCCGTGCTTGCCATACTTTTTATTTTTCCTTCGAGCTCTGCCACCCATGCTTCCAACTCAGTGCACCTTGCCGTTAGTCTCTCTACTCTGTCAAAATCACCCCCTAGTATTTCCCTCAACATCGCTGCTACCTCCTCCTTGACTGCCTTTTGAAATCGTGATGAAGCAACATAGTCCTCCACAACATCTGTTATGGCGTTGAAGTTTATTGGGTTGGCTACTCTTAAGATTCCTTTCCCCTTGCCCTGATAAGAACACTCGTTAGTATCGACAGACGCATGCATGGCAGATACCAAATAGGCAATGATGTATGCATGAGTGTGCAGTGTGACGTGTACGTGTATGAATGGTGAGTTGCACATGCGATGTCATGTAATGCCATGTCATGGTATCCCATTCCAAACCGACCAAGTGTATGTAAAGTTAAGAACAGAAACACACAGCTGCAATGGATGTACATATGCGCATGGTATGCAGATGTAATTCCAGTACTTGGGAAGTACCTTTGGATTCATGGATGAAATGGAATGAAGAGGTGTGCTTGGCACATAGACAACGACTCGGCACTCAGGGAGCACCTTGGGCTTTTATGTGATGAAATGATATGAGATAGTGTGCTTGGCACATTAGCCGAGTTTCAGTGCTCGGGGAGCGCCTTGTGTTTATGTATGAACGAGATGCACGGTCGTGGGTTGAACATAATTGAACGATGTCAGACGGATGGAAATAAGAATGAGGATGACTTTCCTTGTTTTGTTATTATTATTATTATTATTGGTTTATTATTTATTTTGGACATTCCACGGATACCCCAATGTCATGCAAAAGGCAATGCGAACAGGTCGCGTGTGATCCGGCAAGCGGGGTAGGGTTTGGTGCCTTTGGGGCACCTAGTCGATGTCATAAAATGGTCATTGATAAGGTTGGTTTTTGACCTTATCTTTTAGGTAATTTTGTGGTTTAAACAATAATATTTTAGAGTCCGTTGTGTGAATGTTTGCTTGGTCTTGCGTATTTTGCGGTTTTTATGTTTTGATTAAATTTTCATAACTTTTTAGTGTTTTTCGTGTTTTTAGGGGTGTTTTTGTAATTTTGGACAGTGCATCTTGATTGTGGTCCATTGCTGTGGTGCGGTTATGTTTATTTATGTTTGTTTTGGACAGGCATTATGACCCGGGCCGAAAGTTGGAGCGATGGCGTCGAAAAAGAGATTGAAGTGCTGAAAAGAAAGGTGGCAAGGCGTGCCACAATGAGGGCACGGCGCGCCATTCCAGCATGCCAAAAGATGCAGCCCAATAGGTTGGCACGACTATGTGCCAACACTAGCACGACGTGCCACCCTACTTTCCTCCTTCCTGTTTAGTGGTTTTAGCCTAGCCATATAAATAGGACATTTTCTAAGTTGTATGGATCTTTTTCCAGACTTTTGAGGTAGAAAGCACAAACTTATAGCTAGGTTTATTGCTTGAACTCTTTGTTACTTTGAGTTTGAATCTTTAATTGGTAGACCTTTTGCATTGAATCTTCCCCTTTTGCGACATTCTTGGTTCCGGATTGAGTTCGTTTATAGAGGTACACCCCAAGCATCTTCATAGCACTGGAATCCGGTTAATCAGACCAAAAGGGCATAAGTTCCTCTTCTTCTTTTTTGTAATTCGATTAGTTATTTTTTGATTCCTCAATTGATTATGTTTGGTTGTAAACATTGAATTCTTGTCACCTTTTTTTATTAATGCAATTGACTGCAATTTAATTTCAATATTTACATCTTCTTTTTATGCAATTCCTTTAATGATGATCTAGTCTCATAAGATCTTAACTTATTAAGTTCATATTTGTGGCATTACCTAGATTGACGCCTAGGAAACCATTAGTATTGACAACACTGTGGAATTTACGTGCCCTTATTTTCTGAGCTTTAGAATTAGACCGCCTCTAAATAAGGGAAACCGGCTAAGGACCTAAAAGATCTAGACACGCTAGGTTGAATCATTAAAAGAACATAATTAAGGTTTAACTGTTGAGTTAAATTCATCTGTTTTAATTAATTGATAAAGCCATCACCATTAGCATTCATAGGTCGGTTAAACCGCCAATTGATAACCCGAATTCAAGTGCAAAGTAAGCTGGGATAGATCAACTAGGAGTAGGATAATTTAGTTGTTAGTATAATCACAAACCAAATTTAAGTTCCGCCTAGGACATGCAAGGAACCCGAGTAGTTTAGTGTTTGAAGAATATTTCCTCTGTGGGATCGATACCTGGACCAACCAGAATTATTACTTGTCAACGATAGGCACACTGCCTTAGTTGTGCGACTCTAGGTTTAGTTTCATTACTTCGCCTAGGACCCACCAAGTTTTTGGCGCCGTTGCCGAGGAGGTTTATTTTCCTGCATCATTGAACCAAAGGTCTATCTGCTGATCTAGGTAATGTTTATGTGCATATAGTTATGTAATTTTTCTTTTTGTGGATATTTGTTGTAAATTTTTTGTTATTTTTTTTTCTGTGTGTGTGTGTGCTTTCTAGCTTATGCAAACTCGTTCTCAGCACCCTGAGCTGTTACCCTATAACCCTGAAATTAAGCATTCTTGTAACAGGAACCGTAGAGCACAAAAAGAGCAAATTGCCCTAATGGATCTTTAGCAACGTGAGGAAGAGGCGAGACAGCTACAGGAAAGAGCTGAGTAAGAGCGACTTCAGCGAGAGCGGGAGGAGTTTGAAAGAAGAAGGGGTGGTGATAGAGACAACATGGTCATGACTAACCTAATGGCTCCACATCAACCCCGGGATAGATCCGGAGTGGTTCTCCCAGCCATCACTGCTAATCACTTTGAGTTGAAGTCCAGTATGATCAATTTGATCCAAGGGAACGGGTTGTTCAGTGGCGGAATAAGTGATAACCCTAATGATCACTTAGACCGGTTTCTCATGGTGGCCGATACATTCTGAATCGATGGGGTGCCCCAAGATGCGATGCGGCTGAAGTTGTTTCCCTTCTCATTATGCAGGGGAGCAATGGAATGGTACAAGTCCTTGAGGCCCGGGTCGGTGACTTCATGGGACCAATTGGAAGAATAATTCTTGGCGTATTACTTTCCACCATCAAAGACGGTTCAGTTGAGGAACGAGATTATGGGATTCCGGAAATTAGGGACCGAGACTCTTAACGAAGCATGGCAAAGGTTTCAACAGTTGTTGCGGAACTGTCCCCACCATGAGATGCCATGATTCACTCAGGTAAGCATGTTTTATCATGGTTTGACACCAGCTAATCGTGCCATTCTTGATTCTTCTGCAAGTGGAGACATTTTTAAGAAGACTGCTACGTAAGTCGAGGAGTTGATCGTGGAGCTGGCTAGGAAGAGTACCTTTTGGCAGTCAGACATGCCAACAAGGAGTGAGGTTCGGGCTGCGGACTTGGGATGCCAAGATGCAGCCATGGACCACGTGAACAAGAAGTTAGACCTATTGATGTCCCGCTTGAGTTTAAATGTGCCACAATATCAGCCGGTGTTGTGTGTATCATGTGGAGTGGAGCATCCTGGTCAAGAATGTGCATTGGGCAATCCATTCTCCCAACCGTCTGAGAATGTAAGTTTTGTGGGGGGAAACCAAAGGTACAATAACTCTAACTCTTACCCACAAAATTTCAATAATAATAACAATTACGGAAGAAAGTATCAACACCTGAACATTTCTTATGGTAATAACCAAATTGTGTTGAGACCTCCTTCCGGGTTCCATTATGAGCACCATGAGCAGGGGTTAGGTAAGGCCCCATTTGTTCCTAATGACCTATCCCCACAGTAACCTCAACAATCCAAGCAAGATGAGACGGTTTTGTCTTTGTTAAAAGACATCTCGTCTCGGCTTGCCGATAATGAGGCATTCTGTAGGGATTTGGGCAAGTAGGTGGCTCAGATGAGTAGGGAGAGGCAGGAAAGACCTCAAGGAACACTCTCGAGTAAAAATAAGCAAAACCCTAAGGGACATCTATGGGAGACAGCTCAAGCTATAACCCTATGAAGTGGTAGGCAAGTGGAGAGCCGAGTGCAAAACGCTGATATTCCATCCCAACCTACTAAGGTAAGTGAAGAGTCGGGAGAGGTAAGCAACCCCGACTCGATTTCTGAACCCGAACCTAGTACAAATGAAAAGGGGAAAATTTCTGACCCAGTGAGAGCCTATGTGCCTAAACTCCCTTATCCTCAAAAGGAGAAGAAAGATAAACTGGAGTAGAAATATTCCAAATTTCTGGAAATTTTCAAGAAGTTAGAATTCAATATGCCATTGATTGAGGCTCTCCAAGAGATGCCTTCTTATGCTAAATTCTTCAAAGAACTTCTTGCAGGGAAAAGAAAGCTAGGCGAGGATGAAGTGGTGGCTTTAACAGAGGAATGTTCGGAAATTATCACTAACAAACTTCCACCCAAGCTCAAAGATAGGGGGAGTTTTACTATCCCATGCCAGATAGGAAACTTGGAGATTACCAATGCCCTATGTGACTTGGGTGCAAGTATCAATTTGATGCCTCTATCATTTTTCAGGAGACTCGGACTGGGAAACCCAAAGCCGACTAATATAACCCTCCAATTGGCGGATAGATCTCTCACGAGGCCAAAGGGGGTGGCAGAGGACGTGTTAGTAAAGGTGGACAAGTTTATCTTACTTCGTGGTAATGGATATGGAGGAAGATAGCTCGGTGCCCCTTTTGCTTGGAAGGCCATTTCTTGCAACCGGTAGGATTTTGATAGATGTCCAAGAAGGTAAGATTATTATTAGGTTGCACAATGAGGAGGTAAGTTTCAACGTCTATAACTCAATGAAATATCCATTAGATGTTGAAAACTGTAATTTTATAGACTTCTTTTGTCCTATTGATGCTTGTGTGGTTGAGAATGTGTGCAGTGAACTAGAGTGCATCATAGGAGAAGGCCTAATTGAAAGTGAGGCGAATGAAGTGTTAGTTGAAGAATGCTTATGGGTGAAGGGACGGTTTGACAAGCTGGATCGTGAAGTCAAGCCTGCACCTAAATCCTCACTGGAGGAACCTCCATCATTGGAGCTCAAAACCCTTCCCCCTAACCTTAAGTATGTTTGTCTGCATCCTCCAAAGGACTTACCAGTTGTAATTTCTTCTTTGTTGACAGGATAGGAGGAGGACAAGCTACTAGAGGTGCTGAGGAAGCACAAGGGAGCGTTCGGGTGGACAATCCACGACATCAAAGGAATAAGTTCAAAATTTTGCGTGCATAAAATCTTTCTGGAAGACGAGGTAAAACCATGTACACAGCCTCAGCGTCGGTTGAACCCAAATATGAAGGAGGTTGTAAGAGCCGAGGTGATAAAACTCCTCGACGCAGGTATCATCTTTCCTATTTCTGATAGTCAGTGGGTGAGTCCAGTTCAGTATGTGCCTAAAAAGGGAGGCACAACGGTAGTGGAAGATGATAAAGGGGAACTAATCCCTACTAGAGCTATCACGGGTTGGCGCATGTGCATTGATTATAGGAAGTTGAATGACGCCACCCGGAAAGATCATTTTCCATTACAGTTTATTGATCAAATGTTAGAGAGGATGGCCGGGCACGAATATTTTTGTACGTTAGATGGGCTATCCGGGTATATGCAAATTCCAGTGGACCCTCTCGATCAAGAGAAAAGCACGTTTACGTGTCCATATGGGACATTTGCATATAGGCAGATGCCCTTTGGTTTGTGTAATGCCCCGGCTGATGCGGTCGTCACACCACAAGGACATGGAGGCATGGAGCGAGGAGGCAAGAGAGATCCTTTGGAGCTGCCCATTGGTCCAATAACAAGGAACCGTGCAAAGAAGATGCAACAAGTGCTTAACGGTCTAGTTATGCACTTATTTCAACTTATGGAAATTGAGGCTGATCACAACAAACCGAACAACTCATATGGATACAATTCAGTCTTGTGTTGTATTCAAGTCCAAGAAAGTGATGTTTATGGGTCTGATTGTAATGATTAGTTAAAATGGACCTAATTGGAATTCTATGTATGAGCTAAGGACAATTAAGTGTTAGCACTTAAGGCAACCTTAGGGAATATGTATGGATTTTGATTTGGGTTTAGGTATCTTTAGTCAAATGTTAGTTTTAGCAATAAGTGGGTTGTTTTGGGCTCACAAATCAGCCCATACATGCTAAAGGGAAGCACGTTTTTCAATCCTTATTGCATAAGGATTGATTTAAAGTTTTCCTTATTTGTGTTGGTTTAACTTTCCTAAGTTTAAGGCTGAAATCCAGCCATTCCCTTTTTCTTTTATTGTTCTTTTTCTAGTCAAATAAGGTTTTCTTTTCCTAAATAGTTTAGGTTTAGGTTTTTTCTATTTAAACACCAATGTAATAGTTAAAAGACATATATGAAATTTAATACAATTGCATTCTGAAATTTTCAGATCTTTCTCTCTTTAAAATTCCAGCCCGGGGCTGATTTTAATATTGTGAGTTTGAGAGATCGAGTTCTTCATTCTTGCGATATTATCTTGATGGTGAATGAGTATTTTGGTAAGGTACTTGTGAATCGTCCACATTCAGGTTCTAAGAATGCTTAATCGAAGGTGTCAGGTTTGAATCCCTTTCATTGTCGTTTAAACACCTTAGGATTGGTTTGCTATCACCAATCTTTGTGTCATACTTGTGAAATTCGAATTATATATTACTGTCCTTAGTGATTATAATTCATTCTTCTTATATACTTTGCTGCAATTGAATAGATTCTATTGAACAAGAACCTAACCCTCAAATTCTGATTTATTGTTCAATTTATTTTAAATCCTTCAAGATAGATCAGGGAAACTTGTTGATTTCGGTTCTTAGCCGATATCACATCAATTGGTATCAGAGCCTTGGCTCTTGAGGATTTTGTTTTCCATCTAAATCTGAAACCATCAACGTCATTTCTACGCGTCCAAAAACCCTAAAAAACGGACCAGCCCTTCTAGAGTCAAATTTGTTGATCGAGTTGCTCATACTTTTGCATCTAGATTACTAGGTTCATAGTAGTAGCGTTTGGATTATTTTTTGGACTCTGCTCTTATTCACTACCTTTGTGTGTATGCTCTAATTAAGCTGATTGCAATTCATTATCTGTACAATTCTAAATTTTTTTTATTTGCATGTGAGTCAAAGTGAGTTGTCTTGATTGCATATAACAAGTTACAAAAAAAAAAAAAAAACGTGATTCATTATATACCGAAAACGGAGAAAGAAAGCAAGTTTGAAAATATATGCAACTGAGTGATTTATGCACTTATGCTTTGAACTTAATGAATTTGCATGCTAATACACACTCCTGAGTATTTTTCAGCCATTGTCTTTTCTTCGAAAATTGTCTTTTATTCTTGTTCCTAGTGTGTGTTATTTTCTTTTCGTTTCATTTATTAGTCATCTTTGCATCTAGAATCCTGCCTACCTTTTTTTTTGTCATCTTTGTTGCTTCTGTGGCATTCGAATTACCTGAATTGATCCTTGTGATCCATCAAGATAAATACAAAAGAGTGACTGAACTGATTGGGAGGTATTTCTTCTATTTTCTTTCTTTTCTTCCCTTAGATTAGTTTTTTCGCTTCTTTTCTTATTTATCATGTCTGACAAATCCTGTGGAGACAACTCTAAAAAGGTTGATCAAAATTTGTGGCAACAAGCTGTTGCAGGTGAATTAAAACGAATTGGTAACATTGTTGCTGATTTGATGTCCGAACGACAGCAACATAAAGAACGACCCAACCGGAATGACGTATCTGAATCCGACGAAGAAATACGGTCCACTTCAAGGCGGCGAGTACATGACCGAAAAGATAGTAACCTCAGTGCTATCAAACTAAAAATGCCAACATTCCGAGGTGCTAGTGATCCGGAGGCGTATATTGAATGGGTGCGGAAAGTAGAAGCTCTCTTTGACATTCATGAATATTCCGAGGAGAAGAAAGTTAAGCTTGTTGTTTCTGAATTGACTGATTATGCTGCTGTTTGGTGGGATCAGTTGAAGCGAACAAGGCAAAGAGATGGAGATGAACCCGTAACAACTTGGAGAGAGATGAAACGACTCATGAAGAAACGGTTTGTGCCAATGCATTATCATAAGGAGTTGTTGATTGAACTTTAGACCATGACACAAGGTAATCAGTCCATTGAGGATTACCACAAACGTTTGGAAATGGCACTTATCCGGGCTGATGTACAAGAAAGTGAGGAGGCCACCATGGTTAAATTCCTCATAGGGTTGAGACGGGAAATCAAGAATATCCTAGAGTTGCAAACATGTTTTACAATGGAGGACATGCTCCACAAGGCAGTACAAATTGAGCGTCAGTTACAAGAAGCCGAAAGGGGTAGATCATATTATAAGGGTACTAATTCTGCCCCATGGAGGTCAGAACCAAGAGAGAGGGACTCGAGAAGTGATCACAAGTCCAAGGCTGATTATCACACCAAAAGTGACCAAAAGACATGAATTGACACAAAAGCTTTTGGGAAGATGAAGTTGGGAGAGGCTGCCCCAAAGAATCAAAAAGCCGAGCGTTCAACTCGAACTCGTGATCTTGTTTGTTTTAAGTGCCAAGGAAGAGGACATTATGCACGGGATTGCCCGAATCAAAGAACCATGGTCATGAAGCATGGAGAGTTGGCATTTGAATCTGACTCCGAATCTGATCCCGAACTTAACGATATGCCTTCCTTGGAAGATTGTAGTGATATTGAAGAGATAGATAGTAAGGGAGGACATGGTGTAAATCTAGTCACCCGACGCACATTGAAAATGGGGGTGAGTAGCTCAACCGAACAGAGGGAACACATTTTCCATGCTCGATGTAATGTGAAGGCGAAGACGTGTTTGATGATCATTGATGGAGGGAGTTGCTGTAATGTGGTTAGCCACATTTTGGTGAATCGGCTGGGACTTTCAACTATTCCACATCCTAATCCATATCGATTAAATTGGTTGAATGATAGTAACGAACTCAAGGTTACTAGGCAGGTACTTCTGAACTTTTCAATTGGTTCTTATACTGATGAAGTGCTTTGTGATCTAGTCCCGATGCAAGCTTGTCATGTTTTGTTGGGGAGACCTTGGCAATTTGACCGTTCGGCACTACATCATGGTCGTCCTAACAAATTTACCATAGTCAAGGATGGGAAGAAGTATGCGTTATCACCTTTAACGCCCGCTGAAGTATATGAGGACCAGCTCTATATGCAAAGAATATCGGAAGAAGCCATTGTGAGTAGGGGTGTGGTTAAGGCAAGTGAAAACAAGAGTGTTAAAATCAGGGAGGGTGAGAAGAGAGAAGAGGGGAGAGAAAAGGCATTAAGGCTGAGAGATGAGAGTGAGAGGAGAGAAAAAGGGAGGAGCATTAAAAAAGCCCAGAATTTATCTTTATATGCTAAAATGAGAGATATTAAGCAAGCTGAATCTGAAAACAAAAATTTGTTGTTATTTTATTGCAAAGGTTTTTGTTTATCATCTCTAAACCAATGTGACCTTCCGTCAAGTGTTTACCCTCTTTTACGGGAGTTCGAGGATGTGTTCCCCGAAGAGATGCCAAATAAGCTGCCCCCGATCTGAGGAATTGAACACCAAATTGATTTTATACCCGGTGCACAAATTCCTAATAGACCAGCCTATAGAAGTAATCCGAAGGAGACGAAGGAGCTTCAAAGGCAGGTGGATGATCTTATGGAAAAGGGATTAATTCGTGAATCTATGAGCCCATGTGCTGTACCAGTCATCCTAGTACCGAAAAAGGATGGGACTTGGCGGATGTGCATTGATTGTAGAGCCGTCAACAAAATCACGGTAAAGTATCGTCACCCTATTCCTAGGTTAGATGATATGTTGGATGAGTTAAATGGGGCTGTAATTTTCACAAAAATAGATCTTAAAAGTGGTTATCATCAGATTCACATGTTTTTGGGAGATGTGTGGAAAACGGTTTTTAAGACTAAGCATGGTTTATATGAGTGGATAGTTATGCCATTTGGCTTAGCTAATGCGCCTAGTACATTTATGAGATTAATGAACCATGTATTGTGTGACTTTATAGGTAAATTTGTTGTTGTGTATTTCGACGACATTCTTATCTATTCCAAATCTGAGGAAGAACACCTAGAACATGTTAGGGCTGTCATTCAAAAGAACTTAAAATCATGGAAGGAATGCATACCATTTATTGAATTTGCTTATAATAGAGCTGTGCATTCATCTACTAATATGTCACCGTTTGAAATTGTTTATGGATTTAATCCTTTGACACCATTAGACTTGATCCCATTACCTATTGATGAAAGGAAAAGTATAGATGGTAAGAAGAAGGCAGAATCAGTGCTTAAGTTGCATGAACAAGTGAGACAGCAATGGGAGAAGAAGAATAAGCATTATGCAAGGCAAGCCAACAAGGGACGCAAACAAGTGTTGTTTGAGCAGGGTGATTGGGTGTGGTTTGGCTTTCAAAGCTACACCCTAGAGGCGATGGACCATTTCAAGTCATTGCACGCATTGGGGATAATGCTTACAAGCTAGACTTGCCAGGTGAGTACGGTGTGCATGCGACTTTCAATGTGGTTGACTTGTCTTTGTTTGATGTAGGTGATGAAGATTTGAGGACAAATCCTTTTCAAGAGAGAGGGAATGATGCGGTCGTCACACCACAAGGACATGGAGGCATGGATCGAGGAGGCAAGAGAGATCCTTTGGAGCTGCCCATTGGTCCAATAACAAGGAACCGTGCAAAGAAGATGCAACAAGTGCTTAACGGTCTAGTTATGCACTTATTTCAACTTATGGAAATTGAGACTGATCACAAAAAACCGAACAACTCATATGGATACAATTCAGTCTTGTGTTGTATTCAAGTCCAAGAAAGTGATGTTTATGGGTCTGATTGTAATGATTAGTTAAAATGGACCTAATTGGAATTCTATGTATGAGCTAAGGACAATTAAGTGTTAGCACTTAAGGCACACTTAGGGAATATGTATGGATTTTGATTTGGGTTTAGGTGTCTTTAGTCAAATGTTAGTTTTAGCACTAAGTGAGCTGTTTTGGGCTCATAAATCAACCCATACATGCTAAAGTGAAGCACGTTTTTCAATCCTTATTGCATAAGGATTGATTTAAAGTTTTCCTTATTTGTGTTGGTTTAACTTTCCTAAGTTTAAGGCTGAAATCCAGCCATTCCCTTTTTCTTTTATTGTTCTTTTTCTAGTCAAATAAGGTATTCTTTTCCTAAATAGTTTAGGTTTAGGTATTTTCTATTTAAACACCAATGTAATAGTTAAAAGACATATATGAAATTTAATACAATTGCATTCTGAAATTTTCAGATTTTTCTCTCTTTGAGATTCCAGCCCGGGGCTGATTTTAAAATTGTGAGTTTGAGAGATCGAGTTCTTCATTTTTGTGATATTATCTTGATCGTGAACAAGTATTTTGGTAAGGTACTTGTGAATCGTCCACATTCAGGTTCTAAGAATGCTTAATCGAAGGTGTCAGGTTTGAATCCCTTTCATTGTCGTTTAAACACCTTAGGATTGGTTTGCTATCACCAATCTTTATGTCATACTTGTGAAATTCGAATTATATATTGCTGTCCTTAGTGATTATAATTCATTCTTCTTATATACTTTGCTGCAATTGAATAGATTCTATTGAACAAGAACCTAACCCTCAAATTCTGATTTATTGTTCAATTTATTTTAAATCCTTCAAGATAGATCAGGAAAACTTGTTGATTTCGGTTCTTAATCGATATCACATCACCGGCCACCTTTCAAAGGTGCATGCCTGCCATTTTTGCTGCTATGATTGAGGATTTGATGGAAGTCTTTATGGATGATTTTTCTGTTGTTGGTCATACCTTTGAGTCATGTCTTGGGAATTTAGACCAGGTGCTTCAGAGATGTGAAGACACCAATTTGGCACTTAGTTATGAGAAGTGTCAATTCATGGTTCGAGATTGCATTGTCTTAGGGCACAAGGTGTCAGGAAAGGGGATTGAGGTCGATCTGGCCAAGATTGAGGTGATTGAGAAACTACCTCCCCTAAGTTTGGTTAAGTTAGTTAGGAGCTTCTTAAGACATGCGAGCTTTTATAGTCGTTTTGTGAAAGACTTTTCTAAGATTGCTAAGCCGTTGACTGAGCTACTCCTAAAGGATACCCTATTTAATTTCAATGATGAGTGTATACATGCTTTTAATTTTCTTAAGCAAAAATTGATTGAGGCACCAGTCATGGTGAGCCCAAACTGGGAAATCCCCTTTGAACTTATGTGCGATGCGAGCGACATAGCTGTCGGGGCATGTTTAGGTCAGAGGGTGGACAAAATTTTTCGACCAATTTACTATGCTAGTAAGACATTGAACGATGCTCAAATGAATTACACTGTGACTGAGAAAGAATTACTAGCTATTGTTTTTGCTTTTGATAAGTTCAAGTCTTACTTGGTCTTATCAAAAGTAATTGTGTGTACTGACCATGCTGCTCTTAAGTATTTGTTGGCTAAACAGGATGCAAAGCCCAGGTTGATTTGATGGATTCTACTCCTCCAGGAGTTTGACGTGGAGATTAAGGACAAGAAGGGAGTAGAGAATGTAGTGGCCGACCATTTATCGAGACTGCCAAGTGAAGGATCCATATCCTCTCCAGAAGCGGGCATTCGTGACACATTCCCGGATGAACAGTTGTGTGGGGTAACCTCTATGCCATGGTTTGCGGATATCGCAAACTTCAAAGTCGGTAACATCCTTCCACCTAATCTCTTACATGCACAGAGATGTAAATTCTTTCATGATGCTAAGGATTATTTTTGGGATAATCCTTACCTTTTTAGATTATGTGCGGACAATGTGATTAGGCAGTGTGTTACTTATGAGGAGGTTCCCTCCATTATTAGGATGTGTCATGATAGAGAAGCGGGTGGCCATTTTGGACCCGATAGAACCGTAGGAAAGATTTTATCTAGTGGGTTGTATTGGTCGACCATGAAATAGGATGTCATTAGCTATATTCGGGCCTGTGATGCGTGTCAAAGGACGGGAAATATCTCCCAAAAGAATGAAATGCTTCAACAAGGCATCTTGGTGTGTGAACTTTTTGATTTCTGGGGCATAGATTTCATGGGACCCTTCCTAATATCCCATAACAACCAATACATTCTTGTGGTAGTTGAATATGTGTCTAAGTGGGTAGAAGCTGTCGCCTTACCAACCAATGATGCAAAGGTCGTTGTCAAGTTTCTAAAGAAAAACATTCTTACTAGGTTTGGAACCCCAAGGGCTATCATCGGTAATAGGGGATCCCATTTTTGTAATAGACAATTTGACAATCTTTTGCACAAGTATGGGGTTAAGCATAAGGTGGCAACTCCTTACCATCCTCAGACGAGTGGGCAGGTTGAGGTATCGAATAAGGAACTGAAACGAATCTTAGAAAAGACGGTAGATGCATCTAGGAAAGATTGGAGTCTAAGGTTAGATGATGCACTATGGGCATATAGGACTGCCTTTAAGACGCCTATAGGAATGTCCCCCTACCGCTTAGTCTTCGGTAAATCCTGTCATCTACCCGTGGAACTAGAGCACAAGGCATATTGGGCTTTAAAATTTCTTAACTTTGATATGCAAGCTGCAGGTGAGCTTCGATTAAGGCAACTCATGGAGTTAGATGAGCTTCAGTTGAGTTCGTATGAGAACGCCAAAATCTACAAGGAGAGGACCAAGAAGTGGCACGACCGGCATGTGATAAAGAAAGGTTTCAATCAAGGGGAGTTGGTGCTCTTGTATAACTCCCGATTGAAACTATTTCCAGGCAAATTGAGAAGTCGGTGGACTGGACCGTTTAATGTGCACAAGGTCTATCCCTCCGGGATGGCAGAAATCGAAACTCCAAAGGGAATTCAATAAGTAAATGGGCATCGGTTGAAGCCCTACGTCAGCGGAGGGGTGAAAGAGGAGAAGCAAGTCTTACTCCTTCGTGATGTGTAAGCATACTTGTGGACGTGGAAGTTGAGCTATTCCGACTATAAACATAGCAATGAGTTACGTGTACTTCCCTTGTACATTAATTTTTATGTTAATATGTTTTTGTGTGTTTATGTGTGTAGGAATAGGTCACTAAGCAAGTCAATCACAGTCTCGATCAAAAGTGTGAAAAAAAAAGGATGGCAGAATTCCAGGGTGGCACGTCGTGCCATCATGGGCACGTCCTGCTAGGATGAGTGTGGGCTTAGCACGTGATGTGCTAGCCTGGCACGTAATCTTGCTAGCCCGTAGGAACCAAAAGCGTGCATTTGAGCAAATTGGCACGCCGTGCCCCACCATTGGCACGTCATGCCAAAGATAGGGACCAAGACAGCACGCCGTGCTAAGCCAGCACGCCATCGTGCGGTCGTACTGTTTCCAACGTTAATTGGTGCAAGAGCAAGCAGCACGTCGTGCTGTAATTTAGCACGCCGTGCCAATTAAAGGATTCTCAATCAGAACGACATGCTAAGCCAGCACGCCATCGTGCCGTCGTGCTGTTTTGAACGTGAATTGGTGTAAGAGCAAGTCGTACGCCGTGCTGTAATTTAGCATGCCGTGCCAATTAAAGGATTCTCAATCAGCACGACATGCCAAGCCAGCACACCATCGTGCCGTCCTACTGTTTCCAGGTAAGTTTCTATGCTCTGCTTAGCACGCCGTGCGGTTTGCTTGGCATGGCATGCCGAGCATTTAAAATTCAAAAATTTTAGGTCAAAATTGCCGCCCTATATAAACCCTTCTTTTGTTTTTTCCTTTGTATCAGCCTCCCCCTTCTTCTTCTTCCTCACCTTCTCACTCTCTGCCCCTTTCTCTTTCTAGAATCAGCACCCTCCTTCGTCATTTTCTCAACGTCTCACTCTCTGCCCCTTTCTCTCTCTAGAATCAACCCCCTCCTTCACCATTTTCTCACCTTCTCACTCTCTACCCTTATTCTTCCTTCCCCTCTCACTTTCTTCCTTTCAACTCCTCTTCAACCGTTATTTTGATCTAGGATTTTGTTTTTGCATAACTCTCCTTGGAACCCAGGTATGAATTCATGCTTTGATTTTCCTTTCTTCTTTTTATTGCTTTCTTCTCGCACTTTGATTTTGAATGATTTACTTGCTTAAGAGGGTGATTGTATTTCGGTATTTTTCTTTATATGTTCATATTTAGTGGGTTTGTGTTTAAATGAGTAGGGTTTAATTGGATTTGTCTTCTTTTGTTTTTGGTCTTGGTTGTGTTTTGATGGTTGTGCAGTAGTAAGATGAAAAAGAAGACGGTAGCTGATCGGAAGCACGGTTCTTCACGACAGCCGATAGACCCGTCAGCGGAACCGGTGCCAAGTGAAGAACTGCCTCCTGAGCAGCAGATAGGTCCTTTAACAAGCCTCTCCAGGAAGTATAGATGCCCTTTCCCTCTTCTCTCTGATGGCGAAGGTAAACGCTATAAAACTCTTTTTCCTTTAAAGAGTACCCCTTTCGAACCTTCGATTGGGAATTTTCGTTCGTGCAAGATAGGTCTGAAGTTATGCGTGCTAAATTAAACAGTCTAGGGTGGTATGATTTTGTGAGGTCTACTCCGCCTGCCTTTAGAGAGTTGAATTTAGAATTCTATTCAACTTTGAGCTTCAAAACGAACCCCGATACCGGCCTTAGGACCATGACCTTCCGACTATTTGGTGATCAGAATTCTTTAGACATTGAGGGTCTTAAAGCTTGCATAGGAATTGAGGGGGATAGTTATAAGTGCCCGGAGGGCATGGATGCTAGGAAATTTTGGCGTATTGTGGGTCAAGGGGTATACCAACCTAAGTTCGCCAAAACCTCCCAATTACATGACCCAATCCTGCTATTGATCCACAAATTTGTGTGTTTTAACTTCTCGAGCAAAACTGAAAGTAACCGGGTCAATGCATTTGAGCTTTTAATATTGTGGCATGTGCAAAATGATGTTAAGGTGCACATGGGCTTCTTCGTCATGGAAGCCCTATACACCCACCATAACCGACCTAAATCAGAACTCGGGTTAGGGCATATTATAACTTGTATTGCATGTTTCTTTCGTGGTAATACTTGTTATACGAACCTCGATAGCATCCTTCCCAAGAAGCTTTCAAGGGGAATTTTGTCTTGTTCCCATGTTATGGCAGCTGCAGGTGCTTCAAACGCAGGAGGTTAGGGGCACGGGTAAGGCCCCTATGGACTTGGATGCTGATGACGAGGGTGAGGGAGCCGAGGATAATGATGATAGTGAGGAGGATGAGGAACACGTTTTGGTGGGCATTGATTTTATGGAGCGGATTGAAGGGCGGCTTGTTGGAAATGCCCTAGTCCCGAGGCATTGGTCCTTGTATTTGTACTATACATTTATTGTATTTATGTGTTGTACTCATTTGTGTTATTAATAAAGGCATCAATTCATTTATTATATCTATCTTGTGCAATATATTAAATGAAGTATCCAATGGACATATCTATATCCATGACGATAAGTGTCATGCACTTAGCAGTAAGACCATGGATAGGGTAAACGATATGACCATAAATAGATCCGTAGTCTGTTCCAGTCATGGGAATGAATGGAACAACAGACTATCATTAACCTGGTTGTATGGCGGTGTCTTACCGGCCATTGGACATGGAATGTCAACCAAGTTAATGGGTACATGCCTAGAAGCATGGTACTGAATAGATCCACTAAACGAGTAATCCACATGGTATGGTATCACAATGGATTCTCGTGTAGTACTTGTATGGGTCCTTTGACCTGACCATATGATGGTGTTACATGTGAAGTCACATACTTAGGGGTACACCTAAAGGGCCTGTAATAGGGTGCCAAGTATGGGTGCTTTCGGGTATGTCACTGAACATGGTAATACTATGGATATGCAGAAGGGATTTGTCACTCAGTAACCAACTGAGAAGATATCACCGGCCACTTGATGAATGTGACTGATAAGAGTGTGCCACACCCAAACGAGTTGGAACTTGTTTGTGAGCATCAGTACATTCGGGATCAAGTTAATGTCCGGACACGAAAGAGGGTGATCAATCCATGCCTCTGTGTTGGACACCGATATCAATGACATGGGATGTACAAGTTTAAACTACAGGGTTATGATATCAGTTAGACTGCCATCTCCATCTTAATTGGGGGCTGCAGTGGCTTGCTAGAGCCCAACTGCAGTCTGCGGGCCAAAGGCCCGCTGCCAACATAAAGATGGGCCCACGGGATCGTACACATAGAACGATAGAATACAGACTTAAGGAATCACATGTATACTTGGAGCATACACAATGGAGGGAGAAGTGTGTATATATTAATCATATTATAAAGATCAATTAGATTGGTCATAATAATAAAATTAATATATTCAATTGGCTCTTCATAATTAATTGGATTAATTATGAAATTATTTCCTAGGTGGAAATATTCATATGTATAGGTTTACATATGATTTTATTTTGTGTAGATGTAATTTTAATTTGATGGATTAAATTAATTGTCAAACTAATTGTAATTTAGATGTAAATAATGTATTACTTGGAGTAATATATTAAATACATGGGCATATTAAAATTGGGCTTGAAATTAATTTAAACCAGAATAATTAAAATTAGACTGGGCCTAAATTGAAACATGGAAGCCCGCACAGAATAGACAGGAGCCAAGATGGGCCTGAATTCCCTTAAGGAATTCGGCCAACCCTAGGTATAAATACCTAGGGTTAGAAATTTCGGCCACCTCTAAGCTATTACACACCTAGTCGAAATTTCTAGCCCTCTCCTCTCTATTGCTTGGTTTTTTCGACGCTGGCATGGGTTGCATTCGTTAAGCGTTCGTGTACGTGAGAGTGGAGGGATTCTACATTGAATTCTGCAGTCATCATCCATCTCTAGAAAGAGATTTTTCTGGTAAGAAATTTAATCCCTTTCTATTTAATTTTAAGTTTTTCAATTTCCATCTCAATTGCTCCTGGGACTGGATTTGAGGAAATCACCGCGTTCTTCCACTTTTATCGGGTGATTTCCGGTGAAAAATCCCAACACGGCTGGATGGTATAATCGAGCAGCTAGAAGGTTTGACAGTCCATCAGTTTGTACTCGAGAAGCAAATGAACGTGTGCTTTGACCGACAGGTGGCTCAGCTCGCCAATTTCAAGGCATTCGCCTCTCGTTATTGTGCAGCCCAAGGGTGGCCGTACCCGCCTCCGCCACCACCAGCCTGTTGGGAATTAATCGCACAAAAAAAAAATATGCGCAGCGGAAATAAAAGATTAATCCCCACCAAGGACCCATGTACATTGCATTGAATCGGAAGGAGGGTTAAAGAATTACCTTAATTCTTTGAAGATTGAATCAAGCAGGAACCAAAATAGCTTCCCTCTACGGTTGATCCACACGGAGCAATACGTCCACCGCGTGCTAGCGCCGGGATTGAAGAACGATTCTTCGAACGAGACAAAGAAAGCGAAAAATCAGATTTTTCCTTGGAGTTTTTTTGAGAATTTCGGCTGCCACTATTCCACTTTTGTGTGGCTGCCGAAATCAGTTGGGTTATTAGTATATATAGAGTTTTAGGTTTAGGTTAATTGTTTCCTTAAATAATTAACCTAAATAGTTAATTATAATTATAACCTAATACACCTATTAGTTATAATTATATATTAACCCACACAATTTAATATTAATTCTCAATTAACATTAAATCAAATCAATTCTCCATAATACATATATGTATATATAATATTATAATTAATTATATCTCCATATAATTTAATTATAATATGTAGCATACTTTATGCAATATTAATCACATTAATATTTATATATACATACATAAATATATATCACTATATATATATTTATTTTCTTTCTCATTCATAAATTATTATCCAATAATAATTTATACCCGATAAGATGAACTTCATTTTGCTCTTGTGTGTGACCCCATAGGATCATATTAATTGGCAATAAGGAAATTACCATAATGTCCTTACAGGTCACAAGCGGACTCTAGCAAGCCATTACGACTACCCAATTAATATGATTGGAATGATCCAATACCTATTTATAGAATGTCATATTCCCTTTTGTCTCTTTGATATCATGATTAATCATAAGACATGGTACACTTGTCAATCTTATATAATTAATCATATGCTTTCTCGATCTCAAAGTAAACTGTTTAGACAAATTAATTGATACTCTTATCAATTATTTGAGCATGGCCATGCATTTAACAGTCTTACTTATCGAGGGGCCCAGTGATATCGCTCTCTTGTTAGAGAGGGACAAAATCCCATATCTGTCACTCACATCCCAAAGCATGAGTCATATTGTACCCAACCACAGCCTTTATAACTACTCTGTTACAAGCAGCGTTTGACTGCGTCAAAGCACAACATGAATTCATCCCGGAATCCATGGTGACCTCAGGTCAAAGGAATCAGCTGATGACACTACTATAATCAAGATCAGTTGTGACACGTGACCATGAACTTGATCTCATAGTGGGTCTCCAGCAACATGTTCTCTAACATATTGCCCGTGAGTATAATCTGTATCTGTATACACTATATTCATCTTATGAATATCCATTATCACTCACACTAGTCTTAGTTTGTTATTATTCCCATAATAACAATCGACTAGGGAAATTTAGAATTACACAATTAATTCATGGATACATTATCATAAATACTAACATACAAATATATATGATAAAATAAGTCTTTATTAATGACTTAAGAAGATTGTTTACATAATCCAACATTGGCTTAGGGCACAATCTCTAACAATCTCCCACTTGCCCTAAGTCCAATCTCAAATGTATCTAATACCCATGGACCTAGCATGACCATCATGTACAGCTTGTGAAAGAGCTTTTGTTAGTGGATCAGCAACATTGTCTTCAGACGCAACTTTGCATATCTTCACATCTCCTCTTGAGATGACTTCTCTTATGTAGTGAAAACGCCGAAGTATATGTTTGGATTTCTGTGACACACTAGGTTCCTTAGCAAGTGATATTGCCCCATTATTGTCACACAAGAGGCTCACAGGATTCACTATGCTAGGAACGACACCAAGTTCTTCGATGAACTTCTTGATCCAAACAGCCTCTTGGGCTGCATCTGATGCAGCAATATACTCAGCTTCTGTTGTAGATGCAGCTATCGTGCTTTGCTTAGAACTCTTCCAACTTATCGCACCTCCATTCAGAATGAACACATACCCAGACTGTGACTGCATCTGATCTTGATCAGTTTGGAAACTTGCATCCGTGTAACCATTTACAACAAGATCTTCGTCCGAGCCTCCATATATCAAGAATGTATCTTTAGTTCTTCTCAAGTACTTAAGAATACTCTTGACAGCAGTCCAGTGACTATCACCTGGATCAGACTGATATCGACTTGTCATGCTCAAAGCAAAAAAGACATCTGGCCGAGTACATACCATGGCATACATGATAGATCCTATAGCTGATGCATAAGGAATCTTATCCATGCGTTGACGTTCTTCAACTGTCATAGGACATTGCTTATGACTAAGCTTTATCCCTTGCCCAATAGGAACATTTCCTTTCTTAGATTGATCCATACTGAACCTTTTCAGTATCTTATCAATGTATGTACTCTGGCTCAGGCCTATCAATCTCTTAGATCTATCTCTATAGATCTTTATTCCAAGAATATAGGCTGCCTCACCCAAGTCTTTCATAGAAAAACACTTTCCTAGCCAAGATTTTATTTCTTGCAAGGTAGGAATGTGATTTCCTATTAACAATATGTCATCGACATATAGAACTAGGAAAATTATATTGCTCCCACTGAACTTCTTGTACACACAAGGCTCATCTTCATTTTTGATGAAGCCAAACTTTTTGACCGATTCATCAAAACAATGATTCCAACTTCTTGATGCTTGCTTCAAACCATAAATGGCCTTTTGAAGCTTGCATACTTTATCAGGATTCTTTGGATCGACAAAACCTTCAGGCTGTGTCATGTACACATCCTCAACAAGGTTTCCATTTAGGAAAGCTGTTTTGACATCCATTTGCCATATCTCATAGTCATAATATGCTGCTATGGCAACAAGAATTCTGATGGACTTGATCATAGCTACTGGAGAAAAGGTTTCGTCATAGTCTATACCATGAATTTGTCGGTAACCTTTTGCCACTAACCTTGCTTTATAAGTCTGAATATTCCCATCCATGTCCGTTTTCAACTTGAAAACCCATTTGTGCCCTATTGCTTTAGCACCCTTTGGGAGATCAACCAAAGTCCATACTTTGTTGTCGTCCATGGATTGAATTTCTGACTTCATAGCATCAAGCCATTTTTCAGATTCTGAATTAGAGACAGCTTCCATGTACGTGGAAGGTTCATTCTCTTCTAACAGAATCAGATCATTTTCATTCGTGACGAGAAATCCATATCTCTCGGGCTCATGACGAACTCTACTTGATCTACGTTGGACTTGTGTTACTGGTTCTGACTCAACAACTTCTTGTGAATCAGGTTGTTCCATTTGAAACTCACTTTCAACTTGGTTATCCATATTTTCTTGTAGGTGTACTTTACTCCCACTGATTCCTTTGGAAATAAACTCTTTTTCCAGGAATGTACCACCCTTAGCAACAAACACTTTGTTTTCACTAGGATTGTAAAAGACATAACCTTTAGTTTCTTTTGGATAACCAACAAAATTGCATTTCACAGATTTTGGTGATAACTTATCTGAAATCAAATATTTCACATAGGCTTCGCATCCCCAAATCTTGAGAAAAGACAAATTTGGTTTCTTACCAATCCATATCTCATATGGTGTCTTTTCAACTGCTTTTGATAGAACTCGGTTCAGTGTGAATGCCGCTGTTTCAAGTGCATATCCCCAAAAGGATAGAGGAAGATTTGTTTGACTCATCATAGACCGAACCATATCCAATAAAGTTCGGTTCCTCCTCTCAGACACACCATTCCACTGTGGTGTACCAGGAGGAGTTAATTGTGAGACAATCCCACAATTTCTAAGATGATCGTCGAACTCTTGGCTCAAATATTCACCACCTCGATCAGATCTAAGTGCTTTAATTGTCTTGCCAAGTTGGTTTTGTACTTCATTTTGGAAGGCTTTGAACATTTCAAAGGATTCCGACTTATGCTTCATTAGATATAGATAACCATATCTACTGAAGTCATCAGTGAACGTAATGAAGTATTGAAAACCACCTCTAGCAGTTGTGCTCATAGGCTCACATACATCTGTATGTATGAGTTCTAATAAGTCACTAGCCCTTTCACTGTGACCAGTAAAAGGACTCTTGGTCATCTTACCCATTAAACAAGACTCGCAAGTGTCATATGTTTCAAAAACATCTAGACCCAAAATTCCATCTTTATGGAGTTTTGAAATGCGTTTCTCATTAATGTGTCCTAGACGACAGTGCCAGAGATAAGTAGGATTCACAATATTTGTTCTTATCCTTTTGGTATTTATGTTATATACATGCTCATCATAACCTTCACTAAGGTTCAACAAATAAAGACCATCATGTAAATCCGCATTTGCATAAAACAAGTCTTTATTGAAAAGCAATAAGTGATTATTCTCAATAACACATTTAAATCCTTCCTTGTCCAAACATGAAATAGAAATGATGTTCCTAGACAAATTAGGAACAATATAACAATTATTCAAAAGGAAAACAAGTCCACTTGGCAACTTGAGCTCGTAGCGACCGACTTCATAAGCAGCAACTCTAGCTCCATTCGCCACATGGAATTCTACCTCGCCCTTCTTGAGCTTTCTACTTCCTCTAAGCCCCTGCACATTCATACAAATGTGAGAACCACAACCGGTATCTAATACCCACGAAGTAGAAACAGAAGTAGAATGAAGTATTTCAATAACATGAATACCTTGATTAGCGGTCTCACCGCCTCTCTTCTTCCTCAAGTCCTCCAAATAAAGCTTGCAATTTCTGCGCCAATGACCAGGCTGATTGCAGAAATGGCATGCGCCTTCCTTTGGAGGCTTTGCCTTGGTAACAGCTTTGGGCTTCTTTGCATCCTTCCCAAACTCTTTGGGTTTGTTTGCTTTACCCCTCTTCTTCTGGATCCTACCCTTTTGCACCATATGGATCCCTTTGGAGCTTGGCTTCTCTTTTATAGTTACTTCAGCGTTTTTCAGCATCCCATGCAGTTCGCTGACCGTTTTGTCCATATCATTCATGTGATAATTCATGACAAAATGGGAGTAACTCTCGGGAAGAGAATTAAGGATCAAATCCGTTGCCAACTCAGGTCTGAGTGGCGAACCAAGCCTCTCCAACTGATCAATGTACCCTTTCATCTTCAGAACATGGGCACTAACCGAACTCCCTTCGGTCATCTTGCACCCAACCAAAGATCTCAAGGTCTCATACCTTTCCCTTCTCGCTTGCTTTTGGAACATTTCCTTAAGCTCTTGAGACATCTCATATGCCTCAAATGTTTCCAGATCCTTCTGAAGTTCCGGAATCATTGATGCGAGCATCAGGCACTGTACATCAATCTGATCATTTTGATGCTTGTGGAAAGCATCCCTTTCAGCTCTTGAAGCTGTGGTGGGTGGAGGGTTAGCGGGCAAAGGCCCATCCAGAACATATAGCTTTCGCTCTTGCTTGAGAACAATTCTCAAGTTGCGATACCAGTCTAGGTAATTTGTTCCATTCAGTTTATCCTTCTCAAGGATAGATCGAATAGAACCGGGATTGCTTGTGTTGGCCATTTATCTACAACAGAAAATATATGCAAAGTTAATTACATAAGAGAATATAGCTCCCACTAAAATTATAAAACCCTTTAAAATATTTAAGTGGGTAAAAGACCCAAAATCCATACTTAACCATAGCACTGCTTTGGCATGTCCCTATGATTAAATATAATTTCGGTAGACATCACCATGTCAATTACATCATTATGTAACTCTTTTAATTTATGAGATGCATGATATCATATATCATATTTAATTTGTATGTTACTCATCTCATCCTTGCCTCGGGCTCAAACACCTTTTTGATTAACCCTTTAGTTAAACCAATTACAACACAATGAGAATCACCTTTTCTCATATTATTACTTCGCTAAGGTCACAACATGCGTACCCGCCCTGGTGGTATACCATGATGCGAACATAGTACTTGACAAGTGTTATACGTAATTGGGTGGCAAAAATATAAACTTCATAAGTTTATTTAGGGTTTATAAATCCCGTGATTAAAATTTTATCATATACAAAACATGGCATTAATATTAAACTTTCCAAGTTAACATTAATCCTAGCATGGCATCCAATGTCATACATTCATCTAGCATGCATATTTCATACTAGGCATGGCATCACATGGCATCAAAATATAAAACATGCAATAGACTCGAAAAACCGTGTTATGGTATGGTTTTTTCTACATTGATTTTCATAGGCCAATATGAAAATCAACAGGTCATTTCCTAGGTGGTTGCAACCATCGCATGGTCACAGCACAGCCGCACCCCTTGGATCCGTCTTCACGTCTTTGTTCCTTGGCATCATCTCATGGATTTACATATTTAACAAAATTGTATCCTATACAATTTTCTAGTAAAATAAGATTTACAAACAATAAATTGCATCCTATACAATTTATCTAGAAAATAAGATTACATAAATACAAACGACTCGCAGGCCGTATTTATAAAACTTTACATCCACCAAAACCAAAGGAAAACAAAAACATCCACAGGGTCCAAAACCATACCACAACACCATGCATAAAATTATCACAATAATTTTACATCTACAAGATTTAGGGTTCAAAAACTAAACACAATCTTATTGTATTTAAAAGAAATTGATTTGAGAAGAAAAGGTATAGAAGACAATTTCTACATTGCAGCACTAAGGGAACACGGCGTGCAAAACCGGTTTGCACGGCGTGCAACACTTGCACGTGGCCGTGTTCCTCGCTGTTACTCAGCGCACATGAGAAATTTCCGGTTGCACGCCGTGCAAAACCAGTACACGACGTGCAACACACATATGCACGGCGTGCAACACTTGCACGCCGGCGAGTTATGCACTGATTCTCAGCTTACGAAAACGATTTCCGACTACACGTCGTGCAAAACCAGTACACGGCGTGCAACACACGTTTGCACGGTGTGCAGTGCCTGCACGCCGGCGTGTTCTGCACTGAAAAACAATTCTGCGTCAATTTATTCAAAACAACAATTCCCAAATCAATTCCAAACGTTATTCACAATAACAAAGAACCCTAAATCAAAAACATATAACCCTAACATGCAATTTTGATCTAATCAAAATAACAAATCCAATTCAATCAATGCACAAGTGGCTCTGATACCACTGTTGGGAATTAATCGCACAAAAAAAAAAATATGCGCAGCGGAAATAAAAGATTAATCCCCACCAAGGACCCATGTACATTGCATTGAATCGGAAGGAGGGTTAAAGAATTACCTTAATTCTTTGAAGATTGAATCAAGCAGGAACCAAAATAGCTTCCCTCTACGGTTGATCCACACGGAGCAATACGTCCACCGCGTGCTAGCGCCGGGATTGAAGAACGATTCTTCGAACGAGACAGAGAAAGCGAAAAATCAGATTTTTCCTTGGAGTTTTTTTGAGAATTTCGGCTGCCACTATTCCACTTTTGTGTGGCTGCCGAAATCAGTTGGGTTATTAGTATATATAGAGTTTTAGGTTTAGGTTAATTGTTTCCTTAAATAATTAACCTAAATAGTTAATTATAATTATAACCTAATACACCTATTAGTTATAATTATATATTAACCCACACAATTTAATATTAATTCTCAATTAACATTAAATCAAATCAATTCTCCATAATACATATATGTATATATAATATTATAATTAATTATATCTCCATATAATTTAATTATAATATGTAGCATACTTTATGCAATATTAATCACATTAATATTTATATATACATACATAAATATATATCACTATATATATATTTATTTTCTTTCTCATTCATAAATTATTATCCAATAATAATTTATACCCGATAAGATGAACTTCATTTTGCTCTTGTGTGTGACCCCATAGGATCATATTAATTGGCAATAAGGAAATTACCATAATGTCCTTACAGGTCACAAGCGGACTCTAGCAAGCCATTACGACTACCCAATTAATATGATTGGAATGATCCAATACCTATTTATAGAATGTCATATTCCCTTTTGTCTCTTTGATATCATGATTAATCATAAGACATGGTACACTTGTCAATCTTATATAATTAATCATATGCTTTCTCGATCTCAAAGTAAACTGTTTAGACAAATTAATTGATACTCTTATCAATTATTTGAGCATGGCCATGCATTTAACAGTCTTACTTATCGAGGGGCCCAGTGATATCGCTCTCTTGTTAGAGAGGGACAAAATCCCATATCTGTCACTCACATCCCAAAGCATGAGTCATATTGTACCCAACCACAGCCTTTATAACTACTCTGTTACAAGCAGCGTTTGACTGCGTCAAAGCACAACATGAATTCATCCCGGAATCCATGGTGACCTCAGGTCAAAGGAATCAGCTGATGACACTACTATAATCAAGATCAGTTGTGACACGTGACCATGAACTTGATCTCATAGTGGGTCTCCAGCAACATGTTCTCTAACATATTGCCCGTGAGTATAATCTGTATCTGTATACACTATATTCATCTTATGAATATCCATTATCACTCACACTAGTCTTAGTTTGTTATTATTCCCATAATAACAATCGACTAGGGAAATTTAGAATTACACAATTAATTCATGGATACATTATCATAAATACTAACATACAAATATATATGATAAAATAAGTCTTTATTAATGACTTAAGAAGATTGTTTACATAATCCAACATTGGCTTAGGGCACAATCTCTAACACAGCCCCCGACATGTGAGGTAACCCTTTTCCTTTCCCGCTTTATTTTATTCCTTCTTCCATTTCACTTTTGGAAGTAAGTGCAATCTAACTTTGGGGTAGGTAAAGGGATCTCTCCCTTTCTTTTGTTTCTTTCTACATTGCACATTTTGGTTTGTTTTATTTCATATGTTTGTGTGTGTTTTTGCTTGTTTGGATGTTTTGTGATGGTTTTAGTGTTCACATGCATGGTTGGTTCTAGGTGTGCTTTGGTTAGGTTTAGGCTTTAGCTTTTGATGCATGTGGTGTTGGTTTGGTTTATTTTTGGTATGATAGTGTTTTAGGTTGTTTAAGTGTCAATTACCGTTTGAGTAACATTGCCTAATTTACCCTCGAAACTAAGTCTATGTGCTTGGATTGGTAGCAATTGGCTAGAGACATTGGGAGTCGATTGCGAGTCATTAGCTTGTTTGTGCATGATTTGTGATTCTTGATGGTAATCATTGGTTAGATTTGTCATTCAGGTTGCATTAGGGAATTAACCCTCTACCTCTACTTGCATGATCGAGCTAGGATTACGCCTTGGAACATTGGTTGAGTCACACGACCTAGCATACAACCCCTAGTACACTTGTGGGGATTTGTGCCCTTGGAACCATTTCACATCGGTTCTATTTCTTTGTGAAGGTAAAAACAATCGTGGCACACTAGATCATAGAACCCGGCGTCGTTTTGCACTTGGCATCGAGAGCTTAGTATGTGGAGACCCTTAGGATTAACCCCTCGACTTAAATGAGCCTAACCCTAACTAATAATTTATCCCTCAGATCACCCAAAGCCACTAAATTAACCTTTTTGACTTAAAAAACCTTCACCAACCCAAATCTATCTTCCTAAATTTTTACCATTCACTTTGATTTTCCTTTCTTACCCTCCTCTCCTAAATCATGTAATTGGCTAAGTTGTTCATTCATTTTGGGATCAATCACCATTTGCATTTCAACTCTTCACATCTAGTCCTATGGAAAAATTGTGCTGTATATATATATTTTCAAAAAAAAAAATAAAAAAAAAAAAGAGAAAAAAAAAAGAAAAAAAATTCCAAATAGAGTCAATGTGTGTGTCCGGCTTCTCTCCTTAAAAGTCAGAGTTTGTCGAGGCATGTCTTGTTTGTCCGGCTCTCGTCTTTAAGCCGGTGTGTGTTCCATTTTTAGTTCATTTATTTGAGTAAGGGATTAGGGCGATCATCTAGTTGCCTTGACCCATGTCTTGTCATCTTTTCCCCGTTGGGTTGTGCTTTGGCCATTGGTTGTGTATAAGGCCTTCTCATTGTTAGTAGAATTTCTTATTATAATTTCGATAAAAAAAAAAAAAAGAAAAGAAAAAAAAAGAAGAAAAAAAAATAGGAAAGCAAGCACTCTTAGGACTAGTTTTGAGTTGAAATTGCATGACCCATCTTTAGTACTTAGTCAATTTGCATATATCACTTGATTTGTAGGAGTTGTACACCTAAAAACTGCCCTTTTATCAAACCTACCCTAAGCCGTAACATTACAAGCCCCAGGTTCTCTAATTTTGCTCCTTGACCAATGACTTCACCGGGATTGCCATTAGTTCGCTATGTGATGTGTGCCATTGTTTGTTTTTGTGCTCGTCGGCCTCACCTTGAACTTGAGCATTAGAGTGACATCTTGTGAGGTGCTTTGTGGTCATATAAACTCTGCTTGTTCCTCGCCCTTTGACTAGCTAAATCTTGTTGGGTTCGGGTATTGAGTGGTTTTGAACCTTGCGTGCCTAGTGTCATTTCGAAAGCGATGTTTTACCTCCTTGAGTTTATGAATTTCGTACCGTTAAATCCTTAGTTGGATTTGCAAGTAAAAGCAAGCAATTTTACTCCTTTGTCTTTAGTTTATTTGCTTGAGGACAAGCAAGACTTTAAGTGTGGGGTGTTTGATAAGGTCAGTTTTTGACCTTATCTTTTAGGCAATTTCGTGGTTTAAACGGCAATATTTTAGAGTCCTTTGTGTGAATGTTTGCTTGGTCTTGGCTATTTTGCGGTTTTTATGTTTTGATTAAATTTTCATAACTTTTTAGTGTTTTTCGTGTTTTTAGGAGTGTTTTTGTTATTTTGGACAGTGCGTCTTGATTGTGGTCCATTGCTGTGGTGCGGTTATGTTTCTTTATGTTTTTTTTGGACAGGCATTATGACCCGGGCCGAAAGTTGGAGCGATGGCGTCGAAGAAAAGATTGAAGTGCTGAAAAGCAAGGTGGCACGGCGTGCCACAATGAGGGCACGGCATGCCATTCCAGCGTGCCAAAAGATGGAGTCCAGTAGGTCGACACGACTGTGTGCCAACACCAGCACGGCGTGCCACCCCCCAAATCTATCCCAGCACAGTGTGCCAACACCAGCACGGCGTGCTGAGCATCAGAAAAGTGTTGTTCCCTACTTTCCTCCTTCCTGTTTAGTGGTTTTAGCCTAGCCATATAAATAGGACATTTTCTAAGTTGTATGGATCTTTTTCCAGACTTTTGAAGTAGAAAGCACAAACTTGTAGCCAGGTTTATTGCTTGAACTCTTTGTTACTTTGAGTTTGAACCTTTAATTGTTAGACATTTTGCATTGAATCTTCCCCTTGACGTTCTTGCTTCTGGATTGAGTTCGTTTATAGAGGTACACCCCAAGCATCTTCACACCGCTGGAATTCGGTTAATCGGACCAAAAGGGCATAAGTTCCTCTTCTTCTTTTTTGTAATTCGATTAGTTATTTTTTGATTCCTCAATTGATTATGTTTGGTTGTAAACATTGAATTCTTGTCACCTTTTTTTATTAATGAAATTGACTGCAATTTAATTTCAATATTTACATCTTCTTTTTATGCAATTCCTTTAATGATGATCTAGTCTCATAAGATCTTAACTTATTAAGTTCATATTTGTGGCATTACCTAGATTGACGCCTAGGAAACCATTAGTATTGACAACACTGTGGAATTTACGTGCCCCTATTTTCTGAGCTTTAGAATTAGACCGCCTCTAAACAAGGGAAACTGGCTAAGGACCTAAAATATCTAGACATGCTAGGTTGAATCATTGAAAGAACATAATTAAGGTTTAACTGTTGAGTTAAATTCATCTGTTTTAATTAATTGATAAAGCCATCACCATTAGTATTCATAGGTCGGTTAAACCGCCAATTGATAACCCGAATTCAAGTGCAAAGTAAGCTGGGATAGATCAACTAGGAGTAGGATAATTTAGTTGTTAGTATAATCATAAACCAAATTTAAGTTCCGCCTAGGACACGCAAGGAACCCGAGTAGTTTAGTGTTTGCAGAATATTTTCTCTGTGGGATCGATACCTGGACCAACCAGAATTATTACTTGTCAACGATAGGTAAACTGCCTTAAATGTGCGACTCTAGGTTTAGTTTCATTACTTCACCTAGGACCCACTAGTCATGTGTGGTCGACACCCAGATAGAGTTTTGACACTTTCGGGGCGCCTAATGGATGTTATGGAATGGTCGTGTGCGTGCCAACACAAAGACAGAGTTCTGATGCTTTTGAGGCATCCGATATGAAATGATGATATAGATAAGTCATGTGTAACTTGAGGCACGGACAAACATTTGGTGTTCATGGAATGCCTTGCATGATTTGGTAATGCCATGGAATGCCCCTATATATGTAGTAACTAGGCACTCATGGAGTACCCTGGATGATTCAATAATGTTATGAGCAATTCGATGTGCATCACGACACACAAGCAAGATCTCGGTATCCCTGTGACACCAATGATGGATGGATGAGATGTTGTTCAATGTTTGTCATGTGACTCCCCACATAAAAATAGATCTAGGACCGTTGTGGTCTCCTAGTGAATGTTATGGCGTAGCGGAATGGCCGAGTGCAAACCGGGGCAAAGGCAAAACACTGATGGTTTTGGGACACCCGTTATGAAATGAAATGACTATGATCGGCATCCTTGGACTGTCCTTTACTTAAATGGAATGAAATGGTTTGAATGAATGTTCATGTCACACAAAATGTGAATGGCTGCACAAAGATGCATGCTTAGAATGTATGACACACGGGATGATGTCGTGTATGCAAGGTACGAATGCATATGTCACACAAATAAAGTGTCATGACTACACAAAGAAGTGTTTAGCACATATGACACAGGAGGTGATGCCTTGTATGCTTCATGGAAATGTCAACACACAATGTGTGTATGGCACACGAATAAAAGATCATTACTGCACATAGATGTGATTAGTGTCAATGCCATACAAATAAAGACATGATTAGAAGGAAACATGGATGATTGTATATGTCTGATGCTTCATAAAGGAAAATGATAATAGATGTGACTTCTTTGTTCTAGACATTCTAAGGATGCCCGACGTCAAGCAAAAGAAAATGTAAAAGAAGTCGCGTGTGAGCCGACACGCTGACGGAGGTTCGGTACTTTTGGCACCTTATGGGTGTTATAAAGTGGTCACGTGTGCGCTAAGACATGGACAGAGTTTCGACACTTTTTGGGTCAAATGAGATGGTATGAAATGGTCACATGGAACCCATTCTGCAGACAAAGTTCTAATGCTTTTAGGGCATCTAACATGAAGGATGCTTTAAACAAGTCGCGTGTAAATAGAGACACGGACGGAGGTTCGGCGTTCATGGAATGCCTTGCATGACTTGGTAATGTTATGAAATGCTCCTATGCTCGTAATAAATCAGCATTCGCGGAGTACCTCGGATGAATTATTAATTTCATGAAACAAAATCCGAAGTGGACTACGACACACAAGCAAGGCTTCGACATCACCGTGACGCCTACGATGAATGGACATGGAATGAAAAAGGTGTTGTGTTATGTTGTCGTGCGACTTGCCACACGACACAGACCTAAGACCGTTGTGATCTCCTAGTGAATGACATGTTGTAGTGAAATGGTCGAATGCAAACCAGCGCACAGGCAGATTAAGGGTAGTTTTGGGGCACCCGATATGGTATGAAATGAAATGATCATGATGGCCATCCGTAGAATGTCCCTTATTAGGCACAATCGAATGAAATGGCATGAATGTATATGTCACACAAAATGCAAGTGGCAGCAGAAAAAAGTGGTTAGGATGCGTGACGCACAGGATGATGTCGTGTATGCTTTATGGAAATGTTGGCACACGAGATGTATATATATGCTACACGAGTAACATGTCGTGGCTGCACGAAGACATGTTTAGCATAAATGTCATACATATGCATATGTGTTAAAGATGGCTGCATGAAAACGTGGTTAGAAAATGGCACATGGATGGTTATGTGTGTTTGATGCTTCGTGAAAAAGATAAAAAAGAAAAACATCACGGAAGAAATGTTAGCACATGCAAAATATGCACTCCCTTCCAACCTTATTTCTCCTTTCAATTGGTCTTGCATTCTTCCTAGGTGTTGGGTCTCTTTGGCATCAACAGGGGACACCAAAGGTGCACACTCAATTGTCCAATTTTAATTTTATGTTTTGGTAATCCTAGGGGAAGTTACTAAGCCATTATATGTGGGCCAAAGTCAAACCAAGGGTCGTATAGGTCCCTATAGAGAATATACACTCCTCACCATAGAACACGATGTAAGGTCATGCAATCTTGGCGGTAGAGGTAGGCCCTTCTTGAGTAAACTGGGCTGATCAGTGTATTTGAGGGGTTGAGAAGAAGAAAATGTCATCATATGCAAAGGTTTGAATAAATATGGTATTTATAAATTAGTAAGTGACTACAAGGGAGGTTATATTTCAATAGTTGCCTAAGTTATGTTTTTATGAAAAAACTTTTTAAGAAACTTTTCATCCCTAGCGGAGTCGCCACTGTGAGCGGACGACTTGGAAATGGGCAGGACGCGGCGAAGCGAACCGAGGATTTTAGAAAACGGGTTTTGTTTATCTTGCTTTAGGGAAAATAGCCAATTTGTTTAGAAATTACCTTTGTAGAAAACGTTTTCCCGTTTTATTACTTAAAGACCTCGAAACCTAAATTTCAAGATCAGTGACAGAGTCGCCACCCAGATCAGCTCATCCGGGAAATTCCGGTATAGCTCCCTACCGAGCGTAGACTACCGTACCTAATCCAGAGATTTAGGGTTCGGAAAACTTACCTACTTAACCTCGAGCTTGTATTCAGTTTATAATTTATATTACTATATTTATTCAATTTATTATCTTTCTCTACCCAATTAAGTATACTTATCAGACGATGCTAAAAAAAATGACAGAAATAAAATGTGGAAAAGAAAATCATACATCCAAAATATACAGAAATAATAAAGGCTGCTTATACAACCAAATCGAATGAAAAAGAGAAAACTCTTGTCCTCACATTACAAGCGCCTAGGATATACGAGGATCTAAAAATTTACAAATGCCTAATATACACGAATTAATCTATTAATTACATGAAAAATAATAAAAATGAAAATAAAAGCTGCAAAACAGGCAGTTGGCGTAGTTTATATTATAAGCACAGGTAGGACTCACAGCAAGACAGAATTGGGATTTTTAGTAGTGGGGGCATGCATAAAGAGGATAACCGGGTCAACCCGACTGGTCGGTCTAATTAGACCTAAAAAGGGTTTTGAAATGCCCCGTAGGTTTTTTATGCTGGAGAACAATTTTAGAAAATTATTTGGCTCGGTTTCATGCAAATTCCTGCATTTCAGCGGGTTTATTATCCTAGAACTCAGGGTTTTGTTCGTACGGGTTTTCCTAATTTTCACATTCATCTAGAGTCTAAAAGTGGTAAACACATAAAAAAAAACGTTTTGGATCTGAAAACAGCATCGCGTGACAGAGGTAGTGTCGACCGTCCTGTGATTCTGCTTCCTTCCGAGAATTATAGTCGTATGGCTATGGGTAGAGCCATGCGGCTCAAGCCAGAGCTGCGCGGCTCTGGTACCCACAGCCGTGTGGCTATAACTCCTGAAATCGGTTTTCTCATTTTTCGAAAATCGTTATTTTGCTTGTTTTCGATATTTCCTGAAGATTTTTATGGGGTTCGGGGGTCCGCTAATGCTGGACAACGGATCCGATTTGGATCGACCAACTCCGAAATCCAGAAAATAAAATCCAAGAAAAACTCAAAACCTAACACCCGTACGTACAGAAATCTGAAAACCATAGTTTGATAATGCACGGATGTATTGGGGGCCGAAATATATCATTGTAGAACAAACAGAATGGGAAATGGGCTCTGTTCTTGAGAAATAGAGTTCTTTATGAATTAGAGCTGTGCGGCTGTAATCAACAGCCAGTTTCTAGAAAATTTGCAGAAAAGGGAAAAAATCACAACAACAACAAACCAAAACTAGTTTAAGGCCTCTCAGAGTTTACCTTGCTATTGTTTTGATGTGTTTAACGTGCAAAATTGGATTGAAAACTCGAAACACTCCTCGAATCCTCAACCAGTCCGAAGTCCTGAAACTAATCTGAATCTATCCAAAACCAATCCAAGACGATTCCAATAGATTAACCAAAATTCAAGCAACTTCATTTTGGTGTTTAGGTATTAGTTTTAATGTTAAGTTTTTTGGCCCTGGCTTCCTCTGTGTCTTGGCTCCTTTCTCTCTTTCTCTCTGTTTTTTCTTTTTTTTCTTTCACAGACTCCCTTCCCCTCTTTTTTGATTCTATTTCTTTTCTTTTTATATCCCTCTCTCTTGTCACTTCTCCAATTAATGAGCCACCTAAGAATTTCAGCTGAGAAAAGCAAAAATCTGCCCGTTTCATCCAAGTTGTTCTGCTTTTGTAAGCAACTTGGCTGACCCATCAGAGCTATGCGGCTCTAAGCTGTTAGAGCCATGCAGCTCTAAGCTGTTAGAGCCGTACGGCTCTAGTTTTGAAACTAGAGCCGCACAACTCTAAAAAGAGCCGAGGTTTATTCTGCCAATTCCAACACTTACCTCTAAGCCCTGAAATCACTCGAAGGACCTTTCTTGGGGTTTCGGATCGAGGATAGCTCGGTTTTCGGAGCGTTTGAGATCCTCCAGGCGACATTCCGGTCGTTCTCAAGTCTAATTCGTTGTCCGTCTGCTCAAATAAGGTAATAAGGAATGTTCATCATAGTGGTCAGGAAAAAACCCATGCTCACAGTAGCGCTTAGCCAGATCCACCCAGTGCATGTCCCGTTGGTCGGCCTCAGCGGACACATGGTACCGGTAGTAGGACAGGTGACGCTGGACATAGAAATCAGATATGAGAAACACGTCTAGAGGGTAAAAGTAGACTTCACTATCATAGACACCCCGCTGGCGTACAACGCCATATTAGAAAGACCACTGCTTTCGGAATCAGAGGTGGTACTATCCATCCGGTACTTGAAACTGCAAATACCCACATCTGCCAGATGGGCGGTAGCCAAAGGAAGCCAGCAGATAGCCCAAAGGACGTTTTTAGCATCCATGTAACCAGAAAGAAGAAATCCAGAGGAAGAGGAAAGAAAGACAGAACAAGTGGATAAACTAAAAACACTGACAATAGCATTAGAAAGAAGCATCTGGATCTCCCAGGAGCTTGACAGTAGCATCAAGGAGCAGATTATTCAAGTGATAAAAGAGGAGCAGAACATATTCGCCTGGAAAATTAGTAACATTGAAGGGGTACCTCCGAAAATCATGAAGCACACTCTCAATGTAGACCCTGCGGCAACGCCAGTATCTAGAAAAAGCGAAAGTACGCTGTGAGCGGATGACGTTTTCGACGAAACATGGACTCCCTTTCGGAAGGGGCGCCTTGATTTTGAACAACCCTCCCTCATGTGGGGTTTTTATAATAAAAATTCATTTTTAGAAAATTAAGTGATTCATAAAAGAATCGAGATCTAAGTCTCGACGAATAGTGTAGGAGTCGCCACCCGGCTTAACTCAACTAAGAAATTTCAATGTAGCTGAACCGGACGAACGACTGTCACACTATCCAGAGATCTAGGTCTGCACAAGTCTCCTATTTCGTGTCTAATCAAAATAAAAAAATGGCCAATGTTCAAGTATGGTATTTCAAAATTCTAAAGTCAATTTTATTGAATTTAATCATACAGCGCACATACGCATAAAATGAAAATAGAAGTAAAGCAATAAATAATTAAATGGCTTACAACCCAATCGAACAAAAATAAAAACTCTCAACCTTACTTTACAACCACCTAAAATACACGATTTATCTAGAAAAATACAACTGCCTAAAATACACGAATTAATCTATTAAATTACATCAAAAATAAAAATAAAAAGAATTAGAAGCTGCATAACAAATGGTTAGCACAACATTCGGTACGTGACAAATAAGACTCAAGTAAGACAGAATGGGATTTTAAGGATTCAGGAAAATGCATTAAATCACACTTAAGTAAATACAATACATGTATTTAATTTTCCTACTTAGGAAAATTATTTAATTAATTTTTTACTTTATGTAATTCAATTAATTGATAAATTAATTAATTACATTATGTAAACTTATTAATTAAATTAAATTAAACCCAATGTTGATTAATTACCTTGACACCAAATGTCAACTAATTAATTAACGCATTCCTTCCAATGTACATTAACGTATTCCTTCTGATATACATTACATGTACAATTTCTATAAGTTGCAGCTCAATTGATTTATGTGCACAATCCTATGGGTTTGTCTTTATATTGGCAGGAGGCCCAAGGTCCACAGACTGTAAGTAGGTTCTAGCAAACCATAATAGCCCCTAATTAAGACAGAGATGCAGCAGTCTTTAGAAGACACTCACCCGGTAGTAATCTCATAGTGTCCTTTGCCTAACGATATCGATATGAATAAACAAGAGGCATGGTGTCTGTGAGCGGACGACATTTTTATGAAACGTGTGGTGAAGCAGGAACCAAGGATTTTCTTTTCGAAGTGTGTGTTTATGGTTTTGAAAACGGGTTTTTAATCTTCTTTAAGAAAAATCCTTTCATTTTATTGGAAAAACCCTTTTGTAGAAAACTTAATTGTAAGTGTGAATTTTGGAAAAATAGGTTTTTAGAAAATCCCAATTTTAACTTAAAGATCTCAAAACCTCAATTTCGAAATTAGATACAGAGTCGCCACCCGAATCAGCTCATCCAGGAAATTCTAATACGGCTCCCTACCAAGTGTAGACGCGGTACCTACTTCAGAGATTCAGGGTTGGGGCAACAATTCTACTAATCCTCATTTGTTTTCAAGTATTATTTCATAACGTAAAATAACATCCACTTAATTCTACTCATTTTATCTTCTTTTATTTTTAATCAATGCTCATACACATGGCATAAATATAAATCCAAAATAAAGTGCAGAAAAGTAAAAGTGTGGGAAAAATAAAGCAGAGGCCAAATTATACAACCCATAGAAAGAAAAAGCTCCCATCCTTACCATTATAATTGCCTAGATACATGAAAATCTAAAAAGTACAATCGCCTAGAATACACGATTTGGTCTATAAAATACATCTAAAAATAAAATAAAGAAAATAAAAGCTGCATCCAAATACGGTTAGCACAAGTAAATAAAACACACCAAGAACTCATACAAGACAGAATAGGGGTATTCTAGGAAACGAGGTCATGCATAGGGGGATAATCGAGAAGTCCAGGTGACTACTCGATTAGACCTATAAAACATTTTATTGAAACGCCCTATAGATTTTATGGATGAAAAACCAATTTTGAAAACAATTTGGTTAGTTTTACATTCATTTTCCAACTTTTAGCGGGCCGGATATCCCAGGACCCAGGGGTCCCGTTCTTGAGTGGGCCTAAATTGAACATCCATCTATGGTCTAAAAATGTAAATACACCAAAAATCTGTCTTGAATGAGAATAAACGGAAAAATTACAAGTTAAAGGCCCAGAAGGGCAGAACTGTAATTCTGCTTCTCAGACTATAGCCGCGCGGCTGTGACACCTACAGCCGTGCGGGTGTAAGGCTCTAGAATGTTTTCCGGCTTTCTTTCCTTGTTTTTGAAAATCGTTTTACAAACTTAGCGATTTTTTGCAATCTGGGATTTCTGGAAACACACTAAATTCAACAAAAACAGATCCGAAACGTATCGAAACAAATCCGGAAATCCCTAATCACCCGAAATTACCAAACTTGAAATTACATCCATCAATTAAAATCAGAAAACAAGGAATCTAAGCATACATGGATGTAATTAGACCGATAATATTCATGAAGAACACATTTGATTTGAAAACGGAAGCGTTATCAGTCGATTTGGGGCATTCGAAGCTTCTGCCCTTGAAGATTACAGGCGTTCCACTGTAAGTTACAGCCGTGCAGCTGTAGATTACAGCCGTGCACCTATAGGGCATTACAACTGCACCCCTATAAGCTATAACAGCGCCCCTATAGGTTATAGCCACGTAGCTGTAGGTTACAGCCGTGGGGATGTAATCATCGGGTGGGGCGGCTGTAACTGGAATCGCTTCCAAAATCATAAAAACTCAAAAACACCAACAAATAGCACCCATGATGAATTAAAAAGGATTTTAAGACCTCTCTGAATATACCTTGTCTATGTTCTAGTGTTTTGGACCACTAGGGATGGATTCGGATGCCAAAAAATGCCTTATAATCACGAACAACCCAAAAGCATGTGCGATCTCTGAAGCCCTAGTGGAACTCCAAATGAAATTGAATGAATGATTACAGCCTAGAAACACCCCTAGAGAACTATTCCTCTCAAAATTATGATTGTTTCTACAGATTTTATTAAGGTTTTTTTATTATTTTTGGATTAAAACACTTAATTTCAATCTTTTTCTTTCAAGAACTCTAAGTGTGGTTGTGTTTTCTTTCAATTCTCTCAATTCTGTATTTTCTGTGTCTCTGTTGTAAACCTTAATCCCGTTATTATGGTTTTATATCTCCCATTTAGGTTAAGAAATCTGAATTAAAGGCTAATTGGTGTCAAAAAAGGAAATCTGGTGATTACAGCCGCTCGGCTGTAGTAGGCTATAGCCGCGCCGCTGTAGTGACCATATTAGCCTATTTAGATTATTTTTCATTCTTTTCCTCTGTTCTCTTAAATACTCACTTGAATTCCTTCAGGGTTCCGTACCAAGACTTGTCACACACAGTAGGGTCATCCGAGACATTTCTGATGTTATCTTGGTTGTTCCGAATCCGCTTCATGTTTATTCGTGAAAAAGGTAATAATGGCTTTCATCACCGAGGTCAGGAAAAAACCCATGCTCATAGTGTCTGCCATCCACTTCTGTTGTTTATTATATTTCTTAATCTTGAGTTAACTGGTTAATCAAATAAGCACCGACTTACTTGGGTATGGCTACACACTTATCAGTCCTACTCATCAAGTGGCCAATGATATCATCTCGGTGTTACTCGAGTGGCAATTCCATCACTTCATCATCAATATCAACATGTTCACTTTTCCACCCAATCATACTCGTATTTAGCATCCTTTTACAGACCTGTTAGGTGTATGTCAAAGTGAACCGGATTCCATATTGATATTATAATAAAATCTGGTCTAAGGACAAAAGAGACCTACTCAAGAAAGACCTATGACGCGAAAACCATGTGGCTTTCTTATATGGATCGTTCCAATCCCATGTCAACGACATATACCTATATTCATGACTGACTATACAAGTACTATGGCTAGTTAAGAACAGCCATACAGTCATCAAATATACAAGTATGTGGTTCTATTTGCTCCCACGATTAGAACAGACCTGTGATAGGTTTTATGATTATCAATCAATGGATACTCTACTCATATTATAGCACAAGGTATAAATGAAATAGATTAATTACCTTTATTACTGTGACACAAATAGTGTATTCATATAACGAGTCTTAATGTATAATACAAAATACAAGAATCCAATGCCCTAAGAACTAGGGCACACCAACAATCTCCCACTTACACTAGTTCCAAGTGGGCATTGCCTTAATTCCTATAGATCTGCTATGACCATTATAATATGTCTGTGGAAGCGCTTTGGTCAATGGATCATCGACATTATTTTTGGTGTCAACCCTCTGCAATGATATGTCACATCTGTTCACGATCTCCCGAATGAGGTGAAACTTTCTAAGCACATGTTTAGATCTCTTGTGTGACCGGGGCTCCATAGCTTGTGCGATGGCCCGGTTGTTGTCACGAAAAACATCAACTGGGTCTAGGATAGTAGTGCTACTCCCAACTTGGTTATGAATTTCTTGATCCAAACGGCTTCCTTTGCAGCTTTGCACGCAGCTATGTACTCAGCTTCCGTTGTAGAGTCAACAATGGTGGCCTGCTTTGAGGACCTCCAACTAATGGCCCCGCCATTAGGAGAAAAACATAACCAGACTATGATTGGTTCTCATCCTCATCAGTCTCAAAGCTTGCATCAGTGTAACCTGACACTACCAGCTTATCTTGACCTCCATACACTAAGAAAGCATCCTTAGTCCAGTTAAGGTACTTCAAGATTGCCTTTACTGCCTTCCAGTGTTCCTCACCGGGGTCCAACTGGTACCGACTAGTCATACTTAATGCAAACACAACATCAGACCTTGTACATAACATGGAGTACATGATGGATCCTATAGCAGATGCATAAGGGATCTTTTCCATGCTCTCTCGATCCTTCTTTGTTTTAGGACCATCTTTCTTACTCAGCTTCAACCCATGGCACATAGGCAAGAATCCTTTCTTTGCCTTATCCATGCTGAATCTTTTCAGAACCTTGTCAATGTATGTGGCCTAACTTAGGCCTAGAAGTCGATTGGATCTATCTCTGTAGATCCTGATCCATAAGATCGTCTCAGCTTTTCCTAAGTCCTTCATTGCAAAGCACCTACTCAACCACTACTTAACCCCTTATAGTGTTGGTATGTTGCCACCAATGATAAGGATGTCATCAACATACAGCACTAGGAAGGTGGAAACGCTCTCACTAACCATCTTATACACACAAGGCTCATCAGAATTCTGTGTGAAGCCATATTCCGCAATGGCCTCATTGAATCTCTGATTCCATGACCTCGATGCTTGCTTCAATCTATAAACGGATCTTTAAAGCTTACATACCCGGTTTGGATACTTTGGATCGATAAAACCCTCAGGTTATGCCATGTAAACATCCTCGAGTAGCTTTCCATTAAGGAAAGTGGTCTTAACATCCATCTGCCACATCTCATAACTGTACCATGTAGCTATGGCTAGTAGTATCCTAATGGATTTGAGCATAGCAACTGGTGAAAAGGTTTCATCATAGTCAATTCCTTGAACTTACCCGAATCCTTTTCCCACCAATCACCCCTTGAAGGTGTTGTCGGCCTTTAACTTGAAACACCACTTGCAATCTATCACCTTTGCACCTGGAGGTGGATCCACCAAGTTCCATACTTAGTTATTGTGCATAGATTGCATCTTAGCCTCCATGGCTTTGCACCATTGATCTGAGTGTGGGCTTTCAATAGCCTTCTGATAGGTCTTGGGCTCCTCTTGGTCAACGACCATAAGGTCCCCATCATCAGTCATGAGAAAGTCATACCTCTCTGGCAGATGATGTCTCCTACCAGACCTTCTAAGGTCCTGTGCAACCAGTTCTGGTTCCTCAATTTCTTGAGTAGTCAGATCGGTTCCTGAAGCATCCTCAGTAGTAGCTGAAGGAGTTTGTGAGTCTTGAACTTCTGAAAGTTTAACATTACTCCTACTGTCTCTCTTGGAAAGGAATTCCTTCTCCAAGAAGACTGCATTTTTGGCTATGAAAACTTTGTTTTACACCAGATCGTAGAAGGAATAGCCCTTAGTTTCCTTAGGGTAACCCATAAACTGGCACTTGACAGATTTAGACTCAAGTTTGCCACTTGTCAATTTCTTAAAATGTGCATCACAGCCCTAAATCTTCAAGAAGGAAACATTGGGCTTTCGGCCCTTCCATAGTTCATACGGTGTTCCCTCAACTGCCTTGCTTGGTGTATTATTAAGAATGTAAGCAGCTGTCTCTAAAGCATATCCCAAAAAAAAGAGACAGGGAGTGTAGCATGACTCATCATCAAGTGGACCATGTCTAGCAAGGTCCTATTCCTCCTTTCTGACACTCCATTCTATTAGAGTGTTCCAGGAGGAGTGAGTTAGGATACAATCCCACACTCTCTCAAAACAAGTCAAAATCTTAGCTTAAATATTCATCCCCTCGGTCAGACCAAAGTGCTTTTATTTTCTTGCCAAGTTGGTTTTCTACTTCATTCATAAAGTCCTTGAACCTTAGAAGAGTCTCAGACTTATGCTTCATCAGATACACGTAACCATATCTGCTGAAGTCATCTGTGAAGGTGATGAAGTACAGAAAACCAGATCTAGCACTAGTGCTTATTGGGCTGCATACATCAGAATGCATTAGCTCCAATAGCTCTGAGGCCCTTTCAGCAGTCTTGCTAAAAGGCACCTTGTCATCTTGTCTCTCAAACAAGATTCGCATGTGTCATAAGACTGGATGTCAAATGACCCTAGTAGTCCATACTTGATGCAATTACAACAATATTGTAAAATAAAATCTATTCTAAAATCAAATCAAAATAAAAAAAATGGCACGCAGGCCATATTTCCCAAAATCAAATTACAACCGATAATAATTTAGGGCCCATAGAACTCAACATCACATTTCAAACAAAGTACTTGTCGTGCACATACAAACCAATATGCTGCATGATCATGGCATTTGTAAGCGCCGAAATTTCATTCTAAAAAAAAAGAAGCAGATGTCACATGACTGTAATATACAGTCGTGTGAATGTGTTACAGTCGTGCGACTGTAATTAAAAATATTACAGCCGTACGACTGTAATGGCACCCACTTGCAGCTGCCAGGAGGCGGAGATTGCGGGCTGTAAAGGGGAAGCAATTAATGCCTGCCCCTTTGCAGCAGGATAAGGTGGCTGGGATAAAATGATGAAAAGGGGGAAGATTTGGGGGGCTGAAGAGGATCTGGTGAGAGAGGGAGTTTTTAGAGAGAGATTTTGAGAGAAAAAAAAGAGAGAGGGAAAGAAAGAAAGAAAAAATAAACATAAAAAGAGATCACTCTTCTTCTTCACTTTTCTTCTTAAAATCTTAAAGCTAACATCAAAAAACTTGTTAAAAATCAATAGAGTAGTAATCTAATCTCACAAACACATCAAAGTTTCGGACTAAAATCAGCAAGAACCTTGACATTTGGAGATTCTTTGGACCCAAGTTTTCAACCCTAAACTCAAGAAAAAAGTGCAAATTCGTGTGGATTGGAGCAACGCCAGGGGTCTAATCGACTTGGATAAGCTTCTAAAAAGGTAGGCACTCCTTTTCCTTTCACTTTTTCTTGCTTTCTGGGTGATTGAAGTGTATTTTTGTGAATTTTTGCTATGTTTTCGCGTTTCTATTTCAGGAAATCAAGAACAGTCACACGACTGTTCTTGGATTCGATGAACAGTTGTACGACTGTAGTTACAGTCGTGCGAGTGTTCTTGATTTCTAGGCATTTTCTTCCCATTTTATTTCAAATAGAGTTTTGGCGAGATTCTGACTTTGGAACGTTTACAGTCGTATGACTGTAGTTACAGCCGTACGACTGTAACTTATTTTCCAGAATCAGAATTTCCGTTTTTATCCCCAAAAATTTCCAAAAATCCATAAAAATTCCGAAAACCCCAAAAATTATCAAAATGAATTTTGTTGTGTGCATCCACGACCATAGATTCAATTTTCAATAAAATTGCAATTAAAACAATTCAACGGCGGAGACACGGTTCTCCAGAAAACCGACCCACCTTAAATATAAAAATGCATGTAAACTGGTAAAACTGTTTTCAAAAATGAATTTCTTACAAAACCAAAATACAGGAACATTTCAAAATGTTTTCCAGGTCTAACCGGGCCGGTTAGTCGAGCCAGCCCGGTTATGCCCTATGTGCATGCCCCCAATTCTTGTTTTCCCAATTATGTCTATTTGAGTCCTAATTATGGTGTGCCGTATAAATCGTGCTAACCTTCATTTTGCAGCTTTTATTTATTTTTATTTGTATTTGTATTTTAATAAAATTAATCGTATATATTAGGCGGTAGTAATTATTTTTAGATTCTCGTGTATTCTAGGCGATTGAATAAGTGAGGCGAGAGTTTTTATTTTTCCATTCGATTTGGTTGTAAGCCAATTAATATTTATTACTTTTCTTTATTTTTGTATCACATATTTGTGTGCATGTTGTATGTCTTTTATATGCAATAAAATTGACTGTAGATTTTGAAATACCATCTTTGAACATTGACCAATATTATTTTAATTAGACAGGAAATAAAGGACTTGTCTGGACCCGAATCTCTGGATAGTTTAGCGGCCATTTATCCGGTTCAACTGCATTATAAATTTCCCGGTTGAGCTGAGCAGGGTGGCGACTCTACAATATTCATCGAGACTTAGGTCTCGGTTCTTTTAAGAATTAATTCCATTTATTTTCCAAACCGATTTTCCACTATAAAAACCCCACGTGAGAGAGGGGCCTGCCCGAGATCGTGGGGCCCCCTTCCAAAAGGGAGTCTCGGGTTCCGTCGAAAACATCGTCCGCTCACAGTGGCGACTCTGCTGGGGATTTCTTAAAATAAGGTGGATGATTCTCGATTGATATTTCATTTTTCATTTTTAGTTAGCCATTTTTGCATTAGGTTAGGTATCCTTTTATAGCCCGGTGGATTGTTGAAGTGTCGCCTAAGTTCCTCTTGGTCTTAGGGGCACGAATACGAAACACCACTCATAGCCTCGTACGAACCCTTTCGCTAGAACCCTTGAGTGGGGAGAAGTGAGGAGTATATCTTGCTATGGGAGCCTTGATGTTATCCCGAATTTGACCGAACTCATATAAGCAACCCTAGTTGGATTCCCTTAGGATACCAAAATAATTGTGTGAATAATAATAAAATCGCGCCTTCATCACCCCCAGTTGGTGATCCAAGTGAATCCTGCCTAGGACTTGGTTAGAAATTTTTGAGACCGACCACGTGGAGGAATAAGGTTGGAAGTATGCGTTTTGCATGTTATGTGTTTCTCACCATCTCGTGACACACCGTCATTGCTACCCACACGTGCATAACATACCATAATTCACATTTATCACACATATGACATTTTCCATGCATCAAACATTTGTGTGATACTAACCCACATTTTTATGTAGCCATTTGCACTTTATTTTCATGTGAAAACATTAATTCATCCGTATGCCATTCATACTAACCATTTCTTTTTTAGCCATGACATTAATTTGCGTGATTAACATTTTATTTTCGTAAAGCATACATAACATCATTGTGTATTCCATGCATTCTAACCCATGTTTTTGTGCAGCCATTTGCATTTCGTGTGTCATAAACACGCATTACATGTCATTTAAATTAAATTGAGGACATTTCAAGGACGCCTATCATGACGATTTCATTTCATAACATATCGGGTATCCTAAAATACCCTTGTTTTGCCAATGCACCGGATTACATTCGGCCATTCCACCAAATCATTCCATTCAATAGAGACCACAATGGTCCTAGGTATATCTCCGTGTGACAATCCACATGATGCATCTTATGACATCATACCCATTTGTCATAAACATCATACAACACTGTGATCCGCATCGGGTTACTTCATGACATTACTACATTATTTAAGGCACTCCCTGAGTGCCGGATTAGTACGTATGTAGGGGCATTCCATAGACATCCCAAATCATGCAAGGTGTTCCCCGAACGCCGAACTTCTATCCATGTCCCCGTTACACGCGACTCTCTCATAACATTATTTCATTTCATATGCTCAAAAGCGTCAGAACTCTGTCCATGGTTCGGCCCCATATGACCATTTCACGTCATCTCATAGACGCATAAAGCCTCGAAACTCTGTCCGTGCGCCGGTACACATGTGACCATTTCACAAAAATTCATTAAGGTGCTCCAAAGGCGCCGAACCTCTATCCGTGTAATGGCCCACACGTGACATTTTGCATAAGCATTGGGTGTTTTTGGAATGTCCTAATAATAAAATAAAATAAAATGAAATAAAAGAAATAAATAAATAATAAGAATAAAAGGAAAACCATTCATACTATCATTTCATTCACAACCTCACTACATTCATCCATTTCAAGCATTTTTAATGCCCCACTTTTCATACCATATCACGCCATTCATTCATGATCCTAATACTTCCTGTATGATCCTGAGCAAAATACACTGGAGCGACCTTGGATTAGATCCCAGGCTTCAAGGGCAGTTAGGAGACAGAGAATAGTTGAGAGTGACAGTGATTCTGAGTCTAGGGAAGAGGTGAACATGGCAAACCCGACACCAAGCATGGCTGATGTTCTGAAGGATTTCTTCAGATCGCAAGACTTCCGTGACATGTTGAAGGAAGAAATGAGAGCAGTTGTAAGGGAAGCTGGTGAGACTGGTGGTAGTGGAGCCGGGAAAGAGAATGAGGCTGAGTCATCCCAACAGGGTGGTGACGTTTCGGCCAGTCTTGAGAAGCTGTAAGAAATAGAGGCAGCTATGGAACACAGAATGAAGGCGAAATGTTCTGAGCTAGATGAAGTAGTGGCCTAGTTGAAGAAGGGGGTCGGTGTTAGTGCAGAGTCAAGGAAAGGGGTGAACGTTGATGCTATGATCAGTAAGGGCATCGAGACCTTTCCCATTAGCTTCCAAGTGCCGAAAATCCCCACTTACAAAGGAATGGGCTCGCTGAAGGCCCATGTGAATCTGTATGCCCGAGTTATGCTAACGGCGGGCGCCACAAAGCAGCAATTAATTAATCTATTCCCTACTACACTGGAGGAAGGGCAATAGGATGGTACAACTCACTAACGGAGGAGGAACAATCTGATTGGGAGATTTTGTCTGCGGCTTTCATCAAGTACTACAGCTTTAACACTAAAATCCAAGTGAAGCTATATGATTTGGAAAGGATAAAGCAGAAGTTCAACAAGCCCTTTGACGAGTACGACCAACACCGGATAAACAAAATGATTCTCCTGAAGAATCGTCTAGATGAAGAGGAGCTTATACAAAAGTTGATAGATGGCAACAAAGATGTCTTTAAGAACAACATGAAATTCCATTCCTTCAAAGAGCTCAGTGAGGTTTATAGTGTTGGAAATGCCCTAGTCCCGAGGCACAACTGACTACTCTTCCTAACTTTCATGCACTAAGAAGCTATCCTTAGTCCGGTTAAGGTACTTCAGGATTGCTTTGACAGCCTAACAGTGATCCACTAGCGATCAGGCTCATCATAAGGGCATGGTACTAGATCGATCCACTTAACGGGAATCTACATGGTATAGTATCACAAATGATTCTCGCGTAGTACTTGTATAAGTCCTTTGACCGGACCATATGATGGTGCTGCATGTGAAGTGGCACACTTTGGTGTATGCCTAACGGGCCTGTAAAAGGGTGCCAAGTATGGGTACGTTCGGGTGTGTTAGTGACCATGGCAGTGCTATGGTTATGCAGAAGGGAATGTCACTCAGTGATTCAGTGAGACGATATCACTGGCCTCTTGAAGAATGTTACTGATAAGTGTGCAGCCGCACCCCGTATTCCGACTATTATCGGTCGGTTTCCTGTGACGAATCCCAACATATAGTATGGCAATGAAAATAGAACAGGATGAAGAGAAGGCAACCGGACACAAGGGTGGTAGGAGCTCAGGATACGGTTCTGGTTATAGGTCAACTGCAACAGCTGGGTCTGGCAGTGGTTCTGGTTCAAGTTTCGGTGGAAAAGGGGGACAGACCTCAGAAGTAAAGTAGGTGGAAGTTGCCACTGTAACTCAACAACAGGGCAATCAAAGTAAGAATCTGGGAGTACTAGGCATTTCGCCTTGGGCTCTTCCTTTGGTGAAGATATTTGCCAAGCGTAGAAATGGCGGATTGCTGCAATCCTTAAGACCCTTCAAAAGGCCTTCCGAAGCAGACAAGCTAATAAGACTAATAATTGCTACAAGCTAAGGGATGCCATTCAAAAACTTATCGACAAAGGGAAGCTGCAGGAGCCACCCAAGCCTAGCACTAAAACCAACCCGCTGCCAGCATTCGAAAAGCGGGTCAATATAGTTCATTCTGGGCTACCCGCCAATTTTATCTTCGCGCAAGTCCTCGAAGCAAACCCTACCATTCAGGCTATGGCAGTAGGGGAAATCGGAGTGGAAACAGAATGTGAAGAACAGGAGGAGCGGAAGGAGATCAAGCCAATAAGCTTAAATGATCTCGATTCTGAGGACGAGTATGAGGAGTCTGATGGAGAGGAGACAGTTAAGCTTCCAACCATTGAAAAGCTGAAAGTCCAAGAAATGCAGCATGTGACCCGAAGTGGTAGGGTATATCAGCCGACAGATCAGATGAAAGACAAAGCTCCGATGACTGGGTCGGGTAGTTCATCGGTGTCAGAGGGAGTCGAGAAAGAGGACCTGGTTATTTCCCAACTAAAGAAGACCGCATAAGCTAGCTTATGGCATTTGCTTTTGACTTCCAAGGAGCATAGGGCTGCTTTAGTAAAGAAACTATCAGAGATTGAAGTCTCTCCTATAACTTCGCCAGAGGCTATGTGCTGCTTATTGGATAAAGTTCATGCTGGAACTCCTGATATCGTTTTCTCTGAGAAAGATCTACCTGCTGAAGGGAAAGCCCACAACAAGGCTCTTTACATTAGAGCTTTTGTCATGGATAAAACAATGCCTTATGTAATGGTGGATGATGGCTTGGCACTGAACATTTGCCCACTAAAGATGTTGCCCTTTCTTAGGCTGAATGAAGATGTGTTAAAAAAAGTCCTCGACGGTCATTCGAGCATATGATGACTCTAAAAGAACGGTGATTGGAACCTTTGAAGAGGAAGTGGAAGTTGGACCGGTCAAGTCCACGGTTGTTTTTACAGTGATAGATATCCCAATCACCTTTTCCTTATTGCTTGGGAGGCTATGGTTCCATCCTTTAGGGGGCGTCCCTTCCACTTTGCATCAGAAGATCAAGTTCTCTAACGGCAAGATTGTGACTGTCGAGGCTGATGCCCAATCAATGGTAGCTACTTTGGACGAAGGAGTGGTTCCCTTTGGCAGATTTCAAGTTACTATCATTAAGGAGGAAGAAACCATGGATGCTCCTATGGTTCTTTATGAGAATTACATGCCGGAGTGGCTATCCCGGTATCTGTATAAGCATAACTTCGCCCCAGGAATGGGACTTGGAATCAATCTACAAGGGGTTCCAGAATTTAAGATTGACTCGGGGAAGTCGAAGCTGTGTGGCCTTGGCTATGTAGAAGGGGCATTTGAGTAGAAGAATCTGAGGAAGGACAAGAATGGGAAGATTATGATGAAGCCATTTCTAAAGGCAGGAGAAGGCCTTTATAAGGGCCAAGCTGAACCCGTGTTGGTTGGAAATGTCAAGTATCCTGGCTTCGAGATCTTTGCTGACGTCGTGGATTTTGAGAAAAGTCAAAAGGGACTAGTGGCCCCTGAGGCGGCAGAAGAAGCAGTAGCTGAATTTGAGATTTTACAAGGAGAGCCATATGAGGTGGTAGTAGAAGCCATAGAGGTGGCCAAGGAACAAGATGACAAGAAGACTAGTGCTGAAGCTATAGAGGTGCTTTCAGGTGCTTTGACTGCTGCTTTAAGTAAGGCATTTGGAAAATCCAAGGAATGGTTTGATGAAGAACTGATGGCTAAAGTGAAATTAGATTCTGTGATCGCTGAGATAGACAGAGTTATGGAGCAGGCTAAGATGCAGGTGACCAAAAAAGAAGCAAAAAAAGCTGCAGCCCCAGGTGATGCTCTGAAAATGAAGATGGAAGCTAAAGAGGAACAAGGCCCTCAGCCTGTGGAGGATGAAAATGATTTTGTTGTATCTATTTCTTCCATTTTCAATGTAACTGATGTACTTTATGATAAGTTCAATGCAATGAAATCCCAGTTTGCTTACTTGTGTGATGTTTATCCTGATAATTTTGTACATGCATTTAAATCACCATCAAGCATATTTAGCATACATGACACCGCATTGCATGAAATCAACATAAGTACAGATGAAAACCCTAAACTGGTACTCATTTCACATGAGCTAAAATCTGAGAAAGAGAAAGAACAAATAAGAATACTTCAAAAACATGTTAAAGCTTTCGCCTAGTCGTATGAAGACATGTCGGGTGTGGACACAGAGATAGCAGTGCACAAAATCCCGACAGACCCCAATTTTAGGCCGGTAAAGCAGAAGTTGAGAAGACTGAGGCCAGAATAGGCTACACTGGTAAAAGAAGAAGTGGCTAAGCAGATAGATGCCAAGTTTCTTGAAGTGGTGGAGTACACAAAAAGGCTAGCCAACATTGTCCCTGTGCCTAAAAAGGATGGAAGGGTCAGAGCATGCGTCGACTACTGGGACCTGAATAAAGCATGCCCAAAAGATAACTTTCCACTGCCCCATATTGACGTCCTAGTTGATAGTGCAGCAAAAGCAGCAATGTATTCCTTTATGGATGGCTTTTCAGGGTACAACCAAATCCTGATGGATGTGATCGACAAGGTGAAAACATCATTCATCACAGAATGGGGTACTTTCTGTTACAGAGTGATGCCTTTCAGATTGAAGAACGCTTGTGCCACTTACCAGAGGGCTGTCACAACTCTATTGCACGATATGATCCATAAAGAAGCTGAAGTGTATGTCGATAATATGCTTGTTAAATTAGCAACCCGGGAGGAACACCCTGTAATCCTAGATAGATTTCTAACACGCATTAGAGAATACAACTTGCGGCTTAACCCCAAGAAGTGCATGTTTGGGGTCACATCAGGGAAGCTATTGGGTCATGTAGTTAGCCAGAAGGGGATAGAAATGGACCCAGACAAAATCAAAGCCATCCAAAATACGGCAGCCCCAAAGACAGAAAAGGAAGTCAGATCATTCCTAGGTTCCTTACAGTATGTCAGCCGCTTCATAGCACTGTTGACTTCCACTTGTGAGCCGATTTTCAAGCTTTTAAGGAAAGATCAGCCGGTCGTCTGGGATGACAGGTGTCAGCTGGCATTTGAGAAGATCAAAGATTATCTGGTAAAGCCACCAGTATTGAGTCCATCGGTCCCAGGGAAACCTCTGGTTTTGTACTTAGCAGTTGAAGAATCCTCTATAGGGGCAATGCTGGCACAAGAACAAGAAGTCAGGAAGGAATACCCTATCTAATACCTTAGCAAGAAATTGCTAGAGTATGAAACCAAGTACACACTGGTGGAGAAGACGTGTGTGGCAATGATCTGGCTAACCAAGAAGCTACACCACTATTTTCAATCCTACAAGATACAGGCCGTGGCTAAGGTGGATCCAATGAAGTATCTCTATGAAGCACCAGTATTGGTTGGGAAGCTATCCAAGTGGCTGTTACTCTTATCTGAGTTTGACATGGAGTACATCACAAAGAAAACCATCAAAGGGCGAGCCGTGGCTGAGTTGCTGGCAAATCAACCTCTAGAATCAGATTATACAGAGAATCTGGAATTCACTGATGAACAACTAGCCATGGTGGAAGTGAAAAGATGGATTATGTGCTTTGATGGGGCAGTGTGGTGGGGATTAAATTTGTTTTGGCCAAGAGTGAAAAATATCGATTTTTCACCTTCTCATTCGAAGAACTGTTCTACGATCCCGGCGCTAGCATGCGGTGAGTCAATTGCTCGGTGTGGATCAACTGTAGAGGGAATCTGCTTTGGTTCCTGTATCCAATCCTGCAAAAATTAAGAGGTAATTCTTTAACCCTCCTTCCAATTCAATGCAATGTACATGGGTCCTTGGTGGGGATTAATCCGTTTATTTCCGCTGCGTATTTTGTTTTGTGCGATTAATCCCCAACACAGTGAACAGAAAGGGTGCTGGAATCGGGGTACTCATAGCAACACCGGACGGTGAAATCATTCTCTTATCCAAGAAATTGGCTTTTCCTGTAACCAATAATGGGGCAGAATATGAAGCGTGCATATTCGGGATGGAAGCACTATTAACACTAGGGGCAAATGATGTCTTAATTATCGGTGATTCACTTCTAGTGATCAAGCAAGCTCAGGGTGAGTGGGAGCTGAAAGAAGAAGCCTTACGGCCCTACTTGGAGCTGCTACTATTTAGAAAAGGTTTATTCAGCCAGTGTGAATTTAGACATGTCCCCAGGGATGAGAATAAGATGGCTGATGCCTTAGCGACTCTATCCTCCATATGGGAAATTCCAAAGGAGACACAAGTACAACCACTAGTTATAGCCACTTCTAGGCATCCTTGATTTGAGGTGCATGGAGTGATGGAGCTAACAGCTGAAGAGAAACCATGGTTCTTTGACATTTACTGGTACGTTAAAGAAGGAAAATACCCAGAGGGAGCTAGTACTGCTGATAAACTGTCATTAAGAAGGCTGGCTAGTCAGTTCAGAATCTTCGAGGACAAGTTATACAAAAGAACAGCACATAGAGTCCTTTTAAGGTGTCTAACAAGAGCAAGAATCAGAAGAAGTGATGCAGCAGGTACATGCAGGGTCTTGTGGGCAGCATATGAATGGACTTACCATGGCCAGGAAGATCATGAGACAAGGATACTTATGGATGACTATACAGGCAGATTGCATAAGGAAGGTGAAGAGATGTCATGAATGTCAGATCTATGCAGATATCATCCATCTTCCCCCACTTAAATTACAGAATTTGGCATCCCCTTGGCAATTTTCAGCGTGGAGGATAGATATGATTGGGGAAATTCACCCAGTTGCATCTAATGGGCGCAGATTCAAAGTCATGGCAGTTGATTATTTTTCCTAATGGGTAAAAGCAGAATCATTCACCAATGTAACAGCCAAACAAATGGTCAAGTTCGTCCAGAAGAACATCTTTACCCAGTATGGAATTCCCCATCAAATAGTGTCTGACAACGGAGTACAATTCCAAGGGGCAACAGCTGAGCTACTTGCAGAGCATGGCATTGAGCATCATAAGTCTTCTCCATACAGACCACAGGCTAACGGAGCAGTAGAAGAAGCTAATAAGGCAATAAAGAAGATCCTATAAAAGATGGTAACCGCCTACAAAGATTGGGCCGACAAACTGCCTAATGCTCTTTGGGGTTACAGAACCAGCGTCAGAACACCAACAGGAGAAACTCCTTATGCCTTGGTATACTGTATGGAAGCAGTGTTGCCAGTTGAAATAGAACTCAAGTCACTCAGAGTTGCCCTGGAAGCTCAATTACCAGAAACTGAATGGGTTCAAGCTAGGTACTAGCAGTTGGCTGCACTAGATGAAAGGCGACTAAAGGCATTGGATCACCTACAAATGTAGCAGCGCAGAATGGCCAGTGCCTATAACCATCATGTGAAGTACTCCAAGCAGTAGTTGAAAGCAGGTGACTTGGTCCTAAAGCAGTTAAGGCCTTCCAATGTTGATGTTAGGGGCAAATTCAGACCTAATTGGGAAGGGTCCTATGTGGTGAAGAAAGTGCTCTAAAAGGGTGGTGTCAGCATCATGGACATGGACGAAAATGAGTTCACAAACCCTATCAACCAAGGCCGGTTGAAGCTTTACCATGTATAAAAAAAAGAAGAAGAAGGGGTCTACTAGGCTGAAAACTCGAAAAGAGCGGTCTAGGCAAAAATTAAGACACGAGAGAAAATGATCAGTCGGAAAACCTAAAAAGGACGACTGGTGACGGATTCTGGCTCAATGTGGAATGTGTACCATTTAGGAGTCAATCATTTCAAATGTACTCATTTTGATTTTCATCAATAAAGTGAAATGTTTGTTTAAATATATTTGCATGGGTATGACAAATGCATAAGTAAAATTGTCTTGCATAAACATACACTTAAAGAAAGCACTTTGCATTTAATTGATCAATATCATCGCATTGTTTAACAAGTGAAAATGCACTAAATACATGCGGTTTGAAATCTTTTATCATCCTCTAAAATCCAGTTCATCTTCCTATAAGAGCAATGAGGGGTCACAGTGTCATTTTCATCACTCTTTCAAAAAAAAAAGCTCGCTGAGGTGAAAACCGAAAAGGCGCCTCAGGCAAAAATTAGAGCAGCTCGCTTTGGTAAAAACCGAAAAGGTGCCTCAGGCAAAAGTTAGGGCGGCTCGCTGGGCTGAAAACCCATATTGGGCAAGCACTCACAAATTCATAATCTCCCCGGGGACAGGAAAAGTAGAATTTCCCGGCAATGCCCCGCAGGATTCTTTACATTACTTTCCAACAGAGTTTACCCACACTATCCCATAGCAGAACCTCTATGAAGAACACTACAATCATTTCCCCAGCAGTATCATACATCCCCAGCAGTCACCTCACTTCTTTGACAATCATTGAACAACGCCCTCAAAGAAAGCAGAATCAACCAAGGGTGCATCATATCTTCCCCTAGCAGAAAGAGGAAACATCCAATAATAGAAAGTGCATACATGTACATATACATCATCATGCATACATACATTGCATACATCAATTATTCATTCCCAGCTAGTCTTCATTCTTGATCGAAGGGGTAAAAATTTTTGTTCAAAAGTCTCTCGATCAAGGAATGAAGACTTGCCATTTTAAGCGCAGAAATTCATCATCCAGTTCCTCAACAGATCCGCCTCAAGTAATGTAAACTAAGTATCGGCCCAGATCTGCTTCATCAGACCCACCTCAAGTAATGTAAACTCGGTATCGGCCCAGATCGGCTTCATCAGATTCGCCTCGAGTAGTATGAACTCGGTATCGGCCCAGATCCGCTCCATCATCTCAAGTTCTCTGGCAGATCCACCTCGAGTAGTATGAACTCAGTATCAGCCCAGATCCGCTCCATCATCTCAAGTTCTCCAGCAGGTCTGCCTCAAGTAATGTAAACTCGGTACTGGCCCAGATCAGCTTCATCTATTTCTCCAGCAAAGCTCGCCTCAAGTAACCTAGAGCCTGTATCGGCCAATTTCTTCATCAACTCCGCCTCGAGTTATGTAAACTCGGTATCGGCTAATTTCATCTCCAGCATCGCCTCGGGTAACCTAGACCCGATATTGGCTTATTTCCTCATCAGCTTTGCCTTGGGTAACCTAGACCCGATATCGGCTTATTTCCGCATCAGCTTTGCCTCGGGTAACCTAGACCTGATATCGGCTTATTTCTTCCTCAACTTTGCCTCGGGTAACATAGACCCGATATTGGCCTATTCCACCTAATCAACTCAACACGTCACCACAGCAGCGTAGCTTTGGCAGCTCAGTTGCATGCTTTATTTCCTGTATCTACAGTGCTTTGAGCCATGTTTCTTAAATTCACATCAACTATCCTAGACTAAGTCGAGTAGTGAATTTGATCACACGAGGGGCAGCTATAAGCGTCGGAATTTCATTTTAAAAAAAAAAGCAGCTGTCACACGACTATAATATACAGTCGTGTGAATGTGTTACAGTCGTGCGACTGTAATTAAAAATATTGCAGTCGTACGACTGTAATGGCACCCACTTGCAGCTGCCAGGAGGCAGAGATTGTGGGCTACAAAGGGGGAGAAATTAATGCCCGCCCCTTTGCAGCAAGATAAGGTGGCTGGGATAAAATGATGAAAAGGGGGAGGATTTAGGGGGCTGAAGAGGATCTGGTGAGAGAGGGAGTTTTTAGAGAGAGATTTTGAGAGAAAAAAAAAGAGAGAGGGAAAGAAAGAAAGAAAAAAAATAAAAAGAGATCACTCTTCTTCTTCACTTTTCTTCTTAAAATCTTAAAGCTAACATCAAAAACTTGTTAAAAATCAATAGAGTAGTAATCTGATCTCACAAACACATCAAAGCTTCGGACTAAAATCAACAAGAACCTTGACATTTGGAGATTCTTCGGACCCAAGTTTTCAACCCCAAACTCAAGGAAAAAGTGAAAATTCGTGTGGATTGGAGCGACACTAGGGGTCTAATCGACTTGGATAAGCTTCTAAAAAGGTAGGCACTCCTTTTCCTTTCACTTTTTCTTGCTTTCTGGGTGATTGAAGTGTATTTTTGTGCATTTTTGCTGTGTTTTCGCACTTCTGCTTTTGGCAATCAAGAACAGTTACACGACTGTACTTGGATTTGATGAACAGTCATAAGACTGTAGTTACAGTCGTGCGAGTGTTCTTGATTTCCAGGCATTTTCTTCCCATTTTATTTCAAATAAAGTTTTGGTGAGATTCTGACTTTGGAACGTGTACAGTCGCACGACTGTAGTGTATAGACTGTAACTAATTTTCCAGAATCAGAATTTCCGTTTTTATCCCCAAAAATTTCCAAAAATGCATAAAAATTCCGAAAACCCCAAAAATTATCAAAATGAATTTTGTTGTGTGCATGCACGACCATAGATTCAATTTTCAGTAAAATTGAATTTAGAACAATTCAACGACGGAGACCCAGTTCTCCTGAAAAGCCGACCCACCTTAAATATAAAAATGCATGTAAACCGTCAAAACTGTTTTCAAAAATGAATTTCTCACAAAACCAAAATACAGGAACATTTCAAAATTTTTTCCAGGTCTAACCGGGCCGGTTAGCCGAGCCAACCCGGTTATCCCCTATGTGCATGCCCCCAATTCTTGTTTTCCCAATTCTGTCTATTTGAGTCCTAATTGTGGCGTGCCGTATAAATCGTGCTAACCTTTGTTTTGCAGCTTTTATTTATTTTTATTTTTATTTGTATTTTAATAGAATTAATCGTGTATTTTAGGCAGTTGTAATTAGTTTTAGATTCTCGTGTATTCTAGGCGATTGTATAAATGAGGTGAGAGTTTTTATTTTTCCATTCGATTTGGTTGTAAGCCAATTAATATTTATTACTTTTCATTATTTTTGTATCACATACTTGTGTACGCGCTGTATGTCTTTTATATGCAATAAAATTGACTTTAAATTTTGAAATACCATCTTTGAACATTGACTAATATTATTTTAATTAGACACGAAATAAGGGACTTGTCCGGATCCGAATCTCTGGATAGTGTAGCGGCCGTTTATCTGGTTCAGCTGCATTATAAATTTCCCGATTGAGCTGAGCCGGGTGGCGACTCTACAATATTCATCGAGACTTAGGGCTCGGTTCTTTTAAGAATTAATTCCATTTATTTTCCAAACCAATTTTCCACTATAAAAACCCCACGCAAGGGAGGGACCCGCCCGAGATCGTGGCGCCCCCTTCCGAAAGGGAGTCCCGCGTTCCGTTGAAAACGTCGTCCGCTCACAGCATTCCAAATTATAAATATAAATGTTAAGCCGAGTTACTTAGGATGAAATCGCCAATTTTAACAAATATGACAAAGGCCCATAAAAGCCTAATGGATAACATCCATAAATGCAAAATTAACAATTTTACTTCCACTTGAATTTAGGTTGTTACAAATTTAAAATTTAGCTCTCCCAATTTTAACCGGTGTCACAGTTTATTGGGCCAATTTCACAAAGTCCATATTCAATTTAATATGCAAACAATTAAATTAAATATGCATGCCAACAAAATAAACAATTTAAATACAAATTAATTTTAAAAAATTTAATTTAATTTGCATTGGGGCCCAAAGTAAAAAAAATACCCGCAAAATCCAAAACCGGACCCGAACCATGAGCGCGGTGCTGCTGTTCAGGGACAGCAGCGTTGCGGCGCAGCTGCAGCTGTAATTTGGAATCTTGCGATTCCAAATTGCAGCCAAACAAATATCTTTTTTTTCTTTTTTTTATTAAATCATAAAAAAAAATAATCCATCAAAAAATTAAATAATCAATAAAACAATAATTTTTAGATGGAACCAATTGGGGGGAAAAAAAATAAAAACCTTAAACAATAATTCTAGGGTTCATAAAAAACCAAAACCAATTGAGTAAGAACCCTAAAATCATAAACTTGAAACCCATTCTTTCTTCAAAAATGCTTTCAAGAACCAATTCGAATCATTCTAATGGACAAAATCTAGGCTCTGATACCACTGTTGGGATTCGTCATCGGAAAAATAATGTAGCGCAGCGGAAAATACACCGTTTAAATTTCCTAGAATCCACCTATCTTGCCCGATTACCATTGATTGGAATAAAACCAATTTGAATCAAGAGAGATTGACTCATCGGATTCCTCTCTTCTAGAGACTGCTGCAGAATCGTTTCTTGAAACTGAGATCTCCAAATTTAAGTGCATGACCAACTATTGAGCAGGAACCGGTGCTGGACGAAGACGCGGAGGAATGGAGGATTAATGCTAGGATTTTCAGTTGTTTTGGGGCTGCTATTGGTGGCTGAAATTTTCAGCAATTAATTAGGGTTTTATTCCTTAAGTGTGTCCTTATATAGACACTTTGTCTAGTGGGTTTTAATTAGGTTAATTAAACCCAAGCCCACTAGAATTATAATTACATAAATAAACTTTAATTAAAAGGTATATACTATGTAATTTAATTCCATTTGGCTGAATTTAATTACTCCTAAATAAAATTAAATCACACTTAAGTAAATATAATAAATGTATTTAATTTTCCTACTTAGGAAAATTATTTAATTAATTTTTTACTTTATGTAATTCAATTAATTGATAAATTAATTAATTACATTATGTAAACTTATTAATTAAATTAAATTCAACCCAATGTTGATTAATTACCTTGACACCAAATGTCAACTAACTAATTACCGCATTCCTTCCAATGTACATTAACGTATTCCTTCCAATGTACATTACATGTACAATATCTATAAGTTCCGGCTCAGTTGATCTATGTGCACGATCCTATGGGTCTGTCTTTATGTTGGGAGTAGGTCCAAGGTCCATAGACTGTAAGTGGGTTCTAGCAAACCATTACAGCCCCCAATTAAGACCGAGATGCAGCAGTCTTTAGAAGACACTCACCCGGTAGTAATCTCATAGTGTCCTTTGCCTAATGATATCGATATGAATGAACAAGAGGCTTGGTCTCCGTCATCCTCTTCTGTTGTTTATTATATTTCTTGATCTTGTGTTGACTGATTGATCAAATAAGCACCGACTTACTTGGGTATGGCCATACACTTATCAGTCCCACTCATCAAGTGGCTAATGATATCATCTCGGTGTTACCAGAGTGGCAATTCCATCACTTCATCATCAATATCAACTTGTTCACTGGTCCACCCAATCATACCCGTATTTAGCATCCTTTTACAGACATGTTAGGTGTATGTCAAAGTGAACCGGATTCCATATTGATATTATAATGAAATCTAGTCTGAGGACAAAAGAGACCTACTCAAGAAAGACCTATGACGTGACAACCATGTGGCTTTCTTGTGCGGATAAATCCAGTCCCATGTCAATGACATGTACCTGTATTCATGACTGACTATACAAGTACTATGGCTAGTTAAGAGCTGCCATACAGTCATCGAATATACAAGTTTATGGTTCTATTTGTTCCCATGATTAGAACATACCTGTGATAGGTTTTATGATTATCAATCAATGGATACTCTACTCATATTATAGCACAAGATATAAATGAAATAGATTAATTACCCTTATTAATGTGACACAAATAATGTATTCATACAATGAGTCTTAATGTATAACACAAAATACAAGAATCCAATGCCCTGAGAACTAGGGCACACCAACAGCCGAACCCTGGAAGAACACCCCAGAGACCTAAGGGAAGCATTTTCCATCCTCCAAAAGCACAGACTTAAACTCAACCCAGAGAAGTGCGTAATCGGGGTGCGAGGAGGAAAGTTCCTGGGGTTTATGATCTCAAAAAGGGGAATCGAGGCAAACGCAAAAAAGATAAAAGCGGTGTTAGAGATGACTCCACCAAAAACCCTTAATGACATCCAGAAGATGAACGGGAGGGTCACCGCCCTAGGAAGATTCATCTCTTTCTCCACAAAAAAATGTATGCCCTTCTACAAGGCACTAAAGAAAGGCTAGGCTTTCAAGTAGGATAAGGAGTGCCATGAGGCGTTTGATCAACTGAAACAATTCCTCACCTCGCCCCCGCTGTTGAGCAGGCCGGTACAAGGATAAAAGTTATACATATATTTAACTGCCATTGATGAGGCCGTCGGATCAGTTCTGGTAAGCGAAGAAGGAGGGCAGCAATTTCCAGTATATTACATGAGCAAGGTGCTGAAAGGGGCAGAAACAAGATACCCGAACATTGAAAAGCTAGCACTAGCCCTGCTATCCGTGGCCAACAGACTAAGGCCTTACTTCTAGGCATACACCATCATCGTCAGAACAGGATTCCCGTTAAAAAAGTTGCTACAAAGACCAGAAACATCCTGGAGACTGGTTGAATGGGCGATACGGTTAGGAGAATTAGACATCATATTCGAACCCAGGCATGCCTTGAAGTTACAAATCTTGGCAGATTTTGTAACAGAGTTTAAAGGCCTCGAACAGAACTCAACACCCCCATCTGAAGAATGGGACATTTTTGTGGATGGAGCATCATCAAAAGAGGGAGCAGGGGCCAGCATATACATCCGGGAACCAAACCGAATCCGACTCCACTACGCAATAAAGCTAGATTTTCCAACACAAATAATGCAGTATAATACGAGGCAATAATCAAGGGACTAGAATTGATCAGGGACTTAGGACCAGACAAGGTCCGGATACTCAACGACTCCCGACTGGTGTCAAATCAGATAAACAAACACTTCGAAGTAAGAACCCAGCCATGAGAAGATTCTTAGATAGAGTTTGGATATTGCTGAAACAAATCAAGGCATAAGAAACTACATGGAAGATAGAAAACATACCTCGAGAAGAAAACAGTCTGGCAGACGAGGTTGCTAAAGCTACTTCCAGCAAAGAAGAGTGGCAGCACTTGTATTGCCCATACGAGGTACAATTGCACCCAAGCACGAGACAAAATGAGGCTCTGGCAATAAGCCACGACAACCCATGCTGGACAAAACCCATCATTGATTTTCTCAAAGAAGGAAAATTATCGAAGAAAGAAACAGAGGCCCGTTGGATCTCAAGAAAATCATCCAGATATGCGGTTATGGATGGACAACTCTACCGGAAGTCCTTCAGCCGCCCATAAATGAAGTGCATCTCATCAGAGGAAGGAAACTACATACTGAGGGAGCTCCATGAAGGTATTTACGGATCTCATCAAGCGGACTTAGCCATGGTCTGTAGGGCAATGCTCATGGGATATTTCTAGGAGGTAATGAAAGAGGAAACGGACGCCTACATTACGGCATGCCACCAATTCCAGGTACATGCCAAGAAGACAAACCAGCCCCCAGCAGAGTAAAGGCCCATCTTGACAACATGGCCTTTCTCCACATAGGGAATTGACCTTGTGGGCCCGATACTAGAAGCAAGCAGACAGCGGAAGTGGATAATCATAGTCGTTGATCACTTCATCAAGTGGGTGGAAGCAGAAGCCCCCTCCACCATTACTCCAGAAAAAAAATAAGCTTTATAAAGGAATATGTAAGGGCCGGGTTTTCCCAACCTCTATGATGAGAATTCATGTGTTACCTATGGAGCGAACGGACTTGAATCGGACTTGAAAATACCCAAAATGTCGCCCGGAGTATCTCAAACATCCTGAAAACCAAGCTATCCGTGATCGAAAATCCCCAAAAAGGTCTCCCGAGTGATTTCTAGGGTTTAGGGTGCACGTCGGATTTTTGAAATTTTACCCCAACTCTAGTTTTCAAACTAGAGCCGTATGGCTCTAGTGGGCAAGACAAATTGGTCTGCAAAACAGAGCAACTTGTCTCGCCAGAAGTAAGATATGGGTAAAATCAGAAAGTCAGGCAGCTATTAAATGCTTAAAATGATATGTGAGAGGGGAGTATAAAAAAAGAAAATCAAATCAGGGGAAGGAGGTTGGCATTCTTGAGCAGAGAGGAAAACAAGTTCCCAAAAAAAAAAAAAAAACCAAACACAGAGAGAAAAAGAGAAGCAGAGAAAGAGAGGTCAAGACATTCTAAGGACCCAAAAACATAGGGAATAAAACCTAAAATCAATCCTTAAACATTGGTGACAAGTTCCACAACCTTTGTTCTTTGATTCGAGATCACTTCGAGATCGTTTCGGATTGTTTCGGATAGTTTCGAATTTCGGCTGGTTGAGCTTCCAGGACAAATTTCAAGCTTTCAATCCATTTCTTAGCCTTCAAAGCATCAAAACAGCATCAAGGTAAACTCTGAGAGGCCTAAAACTTATTTGCATTGTCTTTTCTATGCTTTTTCTTCGTTTTTGCAACTTTCAGAAACTGGATTGCCCGAATAGAGCCGGGCGGTGTGAGCGGACGACCTTTTTCTAAACTTGCCGTGAAGCGGGAACCGGGGATTTTGTTTTTGAATGTGCGAGTGTTTGGTTTGAAAACGGGTCTTTAATATTTCTTAGGAAAATCTTTCATTTTGTTGGAAAAACCCTTTTGTAGAAAACTTAATTGCAAATGTGAATTTTGGAAAAATAGGTTTTTAGAAAATCCCAATTTGAACTTAAAGATCTCGAAACCTAAATTTCGAAATTAGATACAGAGTCGCTTCCCGGATCAGCTCATCTGGGAAATTCCGGTACAGCTCCCTACCAAGTGTAGACGCAGTACCTAATTCAGAGATTCAGGGTTCGGGCAACAAATCTACTAATCCTCACTTATTTTCAATTATTATTTCATAAGGTAATGTTGCATTCACTTAATTCTACTCATTTTATCTTCTTTTAATTATTAATCGATGCTTATGCAAATGAATAAATATAAATATTAAAATAAAGTGCGCAAAAATAAAAATGTGAAAAAGTAAATTAGAGGCCAAATTATATAACCCAAGAAAAAGAAAACTCTCATCCTCAACATTGACAACCGCATACTACACACGATAATCTAAGAAATTACAATCGCCTAGATACACGATTTAATCTATAAAATACATTCAAAAATAAAAATAAAGTAAAAATAAAAGCTGCATCCAAATACTTTTAGCATAAGTAAATAAATCACACCAAGGACTCACATAGGACAGAATAGGGATTTATAGGAGCGGGGACATGCGTTTAAGGGTGTAACCGGGTCAACCCGACTGGTCAGATCGGTTAGACTTGGAAAACAGTTTTTTGAAATGCCCTGTAGGTTTTTTGGGTGAAAAACCAATTTTGAAAATGGTTTGGCTCATTTACATGCATTTTCCAAATTTAGTGGGCTAGATATCCCGGGACCTGGGGGCCGCGTTCATGTGTGGGCCTAAATTAACATTCATCTATGGACCAAAAAGAATGTAAACATATTAAAACTCACTTTTGGATAGGAAAAGGGTGCAAAATTACAAGTTTAGGGCCCAAAAGGGTGAAACTATAATTCTACCCCCTGAACTACAATCGAGCGACTGTAGGGTATTACAGTCGCCCGGCTGTAACTGCCCGTGCGGCTGTAACACCTACAGTCGAGCGACTGTAGTGCTCCAGAATTGATTCCAATGTTCTTTTCTCGTTTTTTAAAAACCGTTTGCAATTTTAATGATTTTGGGGGATTCGGGATTTCTGGAATATACTAAAATCAACAAAACGGATCCAACGGATCATATTGAATCCGGAAATCCCTAATTTCTCAAAATCACCAAAATTTAAATTATATCCATCAATCAAAAATCAGAAAACCAGGAATCTAAGTGCATAGGGATGTAATTGGGCCGATAATAAACATAAAAAACACATTTAATCAAAAATACAAAAGCGTTATCGGCCTATTTTGGGGCATTCGGAGCTTCTGCCCCGGAGATTACAGTCAGACGACTGTAATAAGAAAATTACAATCGCGCGACTCTAGGTCATAGCCGCGTGACTGTGATCTTTAGCGAGGCGGCTGTAATAAAAAATCGCTTCTAAAATCGCAAAAAATTCAAAAACACCCATATACAGCAATTAAAACAAAAGAAAAAGGGATTTTTAATGCCTCTCAGAATGTTACCTGGTCTGTATTCCAGTGTTTGGATCACCAGAGATGGATTCAGGTGCCGGAAAGTGTCTTGTAGTCATGAACAACCCAAAAAAGATGCGCAATCAACGAAGCCCGAACGGAGCCCCGAGCAAGATTGAGCGAGTAGTGATGATTTGAAAGCACCCTACAACTATTTTTATGTGTTTTGTTATTGTTTTTGCTAGTTTCATATTAAAACTCTTTTATTTTCCCCAGAACCCTAAGAAAAAGTCCCAAAAATCTCAATTATTATGTGTTTCTTGTGTTTTCCTCTCAAAAAGCCCCTAATTTTCTGTCTCCTTTTCATTCCTCCAACCCTAATCCTGAATACGAGCTTTTTATATCTCTCGCTTTGGTTAAAAATCGGAATTAAATGCTGATTTTCTGTAAAAAGAAAGTCTAGTTATTACAGTCGCGTGACTGTAGTGCCCAGATTTGCCGATCTTCTTTAGGAAAACCTAATTAAATGCTGATTTGGGCTGAAAAAAGGAAATTTAAAGATTATAGTCACTCGACTATAGTGGCTACAGTCGCGCGGTTGTAGGCACTACAGTCGGGTGACTGTAGTGACCAGATTAGCCTACCTTGTTTAGGAAAACCAAATTAAATGCTGATTTAGACGGAAAAAAGGAAATCTGAAGATTACAGTCGCTCCACTATAGTGGCTATAGTTCCGCGACTGTAGTACAGTCACGCAGCTGTAGGCACTACAGTCTGGCGACTGTAGTGACCAGATAAGCCTATCTACTTATTTTTTCATTTTTTTCTTCGATTTACCCATTGGAATTCCTTCAGGGCTCCGTACCAAAACTTGTCACACACACTTGGGTCATCCGGGACATTTCCGACATTATTCCGGTCAGTCCAACTCCGCCTCACGCTAACCCATGAAAAAGGCAACAATGACTTTCGTCACAAAGGTCAGGAAAAAACTCGTGCTCATAGGCAGCTGTGTTCATCATGAACACAGCCATACGGTTATGTTCATGAATGAACAGAGCCGGGCGGCTCTAGTACCAAGAGCCACCCGGCTCTGTTCTGCAGGGATAGACTTTCGGTTTGTCCCGATCGGCCGAAAATAGTCCGTTTTCCATTTTGCGCATTCTGTTGTGATCATTTTTGGCCCAAATCCATCCGTATGTCATAAAATTTTGATTTGTGGATTTCTATACATACGAATATTAGGGTTTTTGGTGTTTTCCAGGTTTATTTTTCTGAGTTTCGGGATTATTTCATCCAAATCAGATCTGTAGTTTAGCATTAGCGGACCCCCGAACCCTATAAAATCCCGAAAAATATTGAAAACGAGCAAAACGATATTGTCACAAATGTTTTTAGTGTGTTTATTGCATTTTGGACCCTAGATGGATTGTGTATTTAGGAACCCGCACAAACAGAACCCTGGATTCCAAGATAACAGACCCACAAAAATGGAAATTTGCATGTAACTGAGCCATATGTTTTCCAAAAATCGATTTTCCAGCACAAAAAATTACAGGGCGTTTCAAAACCGTTTTCCAGGTCTAACCGGTCTGACAGGTCGGGTCGACTAGGTTACTCCCTAAATGCACGCCCCTGTTTCCTAAATTCCCAATTCTGTCCTGTTTGAGTCCTATCTGTGTGTGCAATATAAATTGTACTAACCAATTTGTTTTACAGCATTTATTTTTATTATTTTTGTTGTATTTGATAGATTATCCTGTGTATTTCTAGGCGGTTGTATTTTTTTAGATCCTCGTGTACTTAGGCAATTGTAAAAGTGAGGATGAGGGTTTTTATCTTTTATTCGATTGGGTTGTATAATCAGCCTCTATTATTTTCTTGTATATTTTAGATGTATGCTTTTTTTTTCCTGCAATTTATTTTCTGCATTTTGCTTTAGCATCGGTTAAACAAAATAAACAAATCGGGGTTAGAAAAAGATAATAAAGCAAATTAAATATGGTAATATAAATTGTACAGTGAAAGCAAGCTAGAGGTTAAGTAAGTCACTTGCCCGAACCCTAAATCTCTGGATTAGGTACAGTAATCGGCCCTTGGTAGGGAGCTGTACCGGAATTTTCCGGATGAGCTAATCCGGGTGGCGACTCTGTCACTAATCTCGAGATTCAAGTTTCGAGGTCTTTAAGTTAAAATGGGAAAATGTTTTCTACAAAGGAATTCCAAATCAAATTGATGGTTTTTTCCTAAGTCAAGATAAACAAAACCCGCTTTTTCCGCTAAAACCAAAAACGTAACGAAAATGTTTTCCCCGGTCCGCTTCATAGCGTCCCGATTTTCTCTTTCGTGAAAAGGTCATCCGCTCACAGTGGCGACTCCACTGGGGATAATGGTTTCTTAAAAAGTTTTCACAAAAACTTAAGGAACTTAGGCAACTACCGAAATAAAACCTCGCTTGCAGTCACTTCACTAGTTCATATTACCATATTTATTTGCACTTTACATATCATGACATTTTCTCCTTCTTAATCCCTCCAACACACTGATTAGCCCCGGTTTACCCAAGAAGGTGGCCTACCTCTACCGCCAGGATTGGAGACACCCAACGGGGTAAACCACTCATAGCACCGCATGACCTTACATCATGTTCTACGGTGGGGAAGTGTATATTCGCTATGGGAGCCTGTAAGACCCTTGGTTTTGACTTTGGCCCATATGTAATGGCTTAGCAACTTCCCCTAGGATCACCAAAACTTAAATTCAAAATTGGACGTCAAGTGTGCGTCTTTGGTATCCCCCGTTGATGTCAAAGAGACCCAACACCTAGGAAGAATGCAAGACCAATCGAAAGGAGAAATAAGGTCAGAAGGGAGCGTATATTTTTTTGTGTGCTAAAATTTGCTCCGTGGTGTTTTTTATTTAACTTTTCACAAAGCATAAAAATGCATAATCATTCGCGTGCCATTTTTAACCATATTTTCACCTAGACATCTGTAACACTTATGCATATGTGTGGCATTTGCACTAACCACATCTTTGTGCAGCCATGGTATTTTATTTGCGTGCCATATATACATCGCGTGTGCCAACATTTCCATAAAATATACACGACATCATCCCATGTGTCACGCATCCTGATCATATTTTTCTGCAGCCATCTACATTTGTGTGACATTCACGTTCATGCCATTTCATTTCTTTACACTAAATAAGGGACGTTCTGAGAATGCCTATCACAGTCATTGCATTTCATGCCATATCGGGTACCCCATAATTACCCGTAGTCCGCCTGTGCACCGGTTCGCACTTGGCCATTCCGTTATCCCATGTCATTCACTAGAAGTTCACAATGATTGTAGGTCCTTGTTGTGTGACAAGTCGCACGGTAACATAACATTACATAATCTCCATTTCATGTTCGTTCCCCATCGATGTTGCGGGGATGCTGAAACTTTGCTTGCATGTCGCAATCCACATCGGACTTGTTTTATAACATTAATAATTCATTCGAGGCACTCCACGAGTGCCGAATTTTTATGCACATAGGAACATTCCATGACATTAACAAATCATGCGAGACGTTCCACGAACACCGAACCTTTGTCTGTGTCTCTACATACACATGACCTATTTGCAACATCACTTCATATTAGATGCCCCAAAAGCATCAGAACTCTTTCCGAGGAACAGCTTCCACATCACCATTTCATGCCATTTCATTCTGACTTACAAAGCATCGAATCTTTGTCCGTGTGATGGTCCGTATGTGACCATTTCATGACACCCGTTAGGTGCCCCTAAAGCACCGAACCTCTATTCGTGTGTTGGCTCACGCACGACTTCTCTTGCATTGTCTTTTACATAGCAGTAGGCATTCTTGGGATATCCGGAATAAAGAATTTGCACCCATTATCATTTTCATTCATGAAGCATCAAATATACACAATCATCTATATGTCATTCTAGTCATATCTTTGTGCAATTATTGTCAAGACATCGACATTTGTATGACATTGGCACTGACCACATCTTTATGCAGCCATTTTTGAATATTGACATACGCGTGACACTAATCACATATTTATGCAACCATGGCATTTTATTCATGTGCCATTTACATCTCGCGTGTGACATTTCCACGAAGCATACATGACATCATTCTGTGTGCCATTCTAACCACATTTTCGTGCAGCCACTTGCACTTTTGCATGACATGCACATCCATATCATTTCATCTCACCTAATAAAGGATGATTCCAAGTGTACCCTTCATGATCATTTCATAACATATCGGGTACCCTAAAACTACCGTATTCCGCCCATGCACTGGATTGCACACGGCCATGTCACAAATATCATATCATTTAATAGAAGACCGCAATGGTCCTACATTCATTTTTGTGTGATAGTTCACACAATGCATTACATGACATCATACTTATTCATCATAGGTATCTCGGTGATGCCAAAATCCTATTTGCGCATTATGGTTCACATCGGGCCATTTCAATAACATCGTGAAATCATTCAAGGTATTCCCCAAGTACCAGATTAGTACACACATAGGGGTATTTCATAATGTTATCAAGATCATGCAAGGTGCTCCATGAACGCCGAATCTCTATCTATGTCTCAATTTGCACGTAGCTTTTCTACAATATCATTTCATATCATTGCCTTAAAAGCATCATAACTCTGTTCCTGGGGCGGTCCCTATGGGACCATTTCACTTTATGTTATCGACCTACAAAGAGTTGGAACCCTGCCCGTGTATTGGTACATGTGCGGCCATTTCATGATAATTCATTAGGTGCCCCAAAAGCACCGAACATCTGCCCGTGTGACGGTCCACACACGGTCTTCTTCGCATTATTTTTGCATAGCATTGGTTATTCTTGGAACGTCCAAAAAAAAAACAAAGGAAGTCATCCTTGTTATCTGACAATGTACATCTCATTCATCAACCAAACATTTAGACGCTCCACAAGCACTACACATCTTCATCTCATGCACTGATCTGGTATCCTTCGTGTGTATGCCCCGGTCAATGCTAATATATGGTTTTATCAAGGAAGAAAGGGAAAGAGTCTCAAGAATGGCTTGCCTAGTGAACTTCAACACCATAACAGATGTCATGGATGATTATGTCGCTTCATCACGATTTCAAAAGGCGGTCAGGGAAGAGGCAGCGACAATGCTGAAAGAGATGCTAGGAGGCGATCTTGACAGGGTAAAAAAACTGACGGCAAGATGTACTGAATTGTAGGCCCGTGTGACAGAGCTCAAAGGAAAAATAAGAGGGCTGACCGGTGAAGCGGAATTAAAGGTGCCCCCCAAGGCCAACACTGACCTTGTTCTGCGACACACCGGGAATCCGCTTCCTAAGGCTAATGGAAAAGGCATATCTCCATGGCCTATTTTGTTGTACAGATTATTTGCCAAATGTAGAAAGGAAGGACTGCTCCAGAGCATCAGGCCATATATAGAGCCGGTGCCGAATTAGAAGAATAATTTCTCCAGTTATCATGTGGTGACGGGTCACCAAACCAACATATGCTTTGATTTAGGAAAGGAGATCCAGAAGCTAGTCGCCGAAGTAAAATTGAGGGTCCCGTCTACCTCTAATAAGCAACTAGGGGCAAATAGGGAGACCATCAAGGAAATTCCTCAAACTTCCCAAGGAGAAGAATATGATGAAGAACTGCAAGGCCTGGTTTGATGAGAGCGGGCCACTGACATTGAAACTGGGGCAATGACTGGGCAAGGAATGGTCAGACACTATGAGATCAATACTCTTAGAGGCTCCTTCTTGTAGGGAACTCATTTTGTTTGTAAACTCTATTGAACTCGTTTTAAATGCAATGTTTCTTGTTGTTTTCTTACTTATGTGGTGTTTGCATGTACATGGCATTATGCAAGCATTTTGATCATCTGAAACAACACATCTGACACAAAAGATATTAAAATGCATAACATCAATCTGAGTGTTATAGGGAATCTAAAGTGAATCCGACTCTGATTAAACCCTTTCTTAAAAAAAATAATAAAAAAATAAAGTCTGCGAGATAAGTAATGGGATGGCGCCACTTTCGCCGAGTCATTTACCAACCTAGATCAATGATCCTTACAAGTCACAATCCAAAACGCTATTGGTCCTACCTTAAAGTTTCAACATGAGCAGCCGCACAATACGCTCAAATCATTCCAAACCAAAGGCTATTGCTTAGAGCTGATTCCCAAAATAAAACTTCAAGTCTAATTCCATGCCCAAGAAAGTACCCTGTACTAGAACCCCGCAGCCAAAAACCCAAGCTCCTCCAAAACACCAACCCCTAAGAAATTCAAATGATCTTCATCATCCACCCTGTGGTAGAACTCTGAAGCAGATATTGGTTATACTGCATGCATTATCTTATGCGTGTGGCATTCATATGTACATGACATTACACATGCATTGTGACAACCCTAACTTTTGCAAGCATGCAATGGCGGAAACATTACATAAAGTTTAGGTCATCATTTTCAAAACTTCCTTTTTATCTTTAAAATAACATAATCATAAATGAGTACTCGAAAATTTCCATTTCAAAAACAGTAATTTAACATAAATAGGTATTTCAAAAGGTAATATAACGGAGTAAAAAAAAAAAAAAAAAAAAATAAATAAATCTTTGAACATCCATAACTACGAATAGATGATAAAATAACATGACGGAAACTCTCCACACAATCCCCGAGAACAGACATCAGGCATCTCCTATTCTGCACCGGTAAAATCTGAAAATATCAACAGCGCCACTTAGTGACGAGTAACTAATAAATCCCAAACATCAATTCAAAGTTCACATAGGAAGATGACAGATCATAAATTTCATATTACATTACTTAAGTATACTTCATCATGATTAATAGAAAGCAAATTTATCAATTTATACAAGCATGCATAATTCTCATAGTAACAATCATGTATCAGGGATCTTACCCTTATTTGTTAGCTGCATCACATACAACATATAAAGTTCAAGTTCAGTATATCACATAATTATCTATTTCAAATAATAGTACAAAACATTCCAAGTGGATAATCAATATCATCAAAATTCAGATTTCCAAGATAAGTCATGTACATACAAATACATACCAACATCCCAAATCAAAGTACTTCATCACAAAATTGACATCAACTCAATTATATCTTAACCTTTATTAATTTTGTGGTATACGCGTATAAATCATTTGTATTGACCTATACACCTATGTCCTTAGAGAGTTCGGCTCAGACGCTTCGGGGAACCACAACGGGACTTACCCCCTTATCAATAAGAAAAGAGTACCACGAAGGGATTTACCTCAGAGTGCCAACGAAGGGACTTACCTCACAGAGTGCCAACGAAGGGACTTACCTCAAAAATAAAATAAATTAGAGTACCACGAAGGGATTTACCTCTCTGAGTGCCAACGAAGGGACTTACCTCGAAACAAAGGGCGCTGTCCTAGTGTCAACCAATCAAACATGGAAAACACTTAGCCAAACTAACCAAGACACCAGAGTATATGCCACTACAAACACCAATTTAATTATCATAATTATATCAATATTCAAAAGGTGCCTTTAACATAGGACTTATCCCAACCAATTCAATAACCATAAGGTGCCATTAAAATAGGACTTACCCCAAAACATAATCTGATACATCAATAAACACATGGTGCCATAAAAAAAATAGGACTTACCCCAAACTCGATTTCATAATTCCAACATGTATTAAATTTACCAAACCATATATGTAATTATTAGATTTCATGTCAAGAGTTCTAGCATAAATTCCTAGAATCAAATTATGCTTTGCACACATTAAAAAAATCAGTTCAAGGCCTAAGGTGAAAATTTCAGAATTCATAGTTCATGCCTCAAATTGCATATAATATTCCAGTAGGTTAGACTCAGAATTCAGCATGGCAATACAAAGGTAAATTTAGCCTTACATCTTAGGAACACACGCCAACTTAAATCATGCAATTCGGATTCCTATAGCAAAAGATATTAAGGAAACACTAAAAACATGCAATCTGTAAATTCACTTCAGATCACTGCACATAGTCTGACTTCAACAGACAAAACAGATGTGTTACTCACTGATTTACCAAAAATAATATAAAGCAACATTGAACATCAGAATTTCAGGAATACATAGAATTTTGTTTCATGGCAAACGGAGCTACAGAGAGAAAATAAAGCCATAATCAACACAAACTGTACAAACTGAAATTCAGCAGTTCCAGGAAATCGGCACAGTGCACATAAGGCAGTTTCAACAGGGAATACGAGCACTTTACTCACAGAATTTGCCAAAATAGTATAAAACAACCTTGTACATTTATGTCTCAGGAAAACACAGAAAGTTGAATCATGCCAATCGGAGTTATATAACGAAAATAAAGCTAAAATTATCACAACCTGTACAATCTGAAATTCAGCAGTTCAAGAAAAATCGGCACAATGCACATAAGGCAGTTTCAATAGGGAATATGAGCACTTTACTCACGGAATTTTCCAAAATAATGTAAAACAACCTTGTACACCTATATCTCAGGAAAACACAGAAAGTTGAATTATGCCAATCGGAGTTATATAACGGAAGTTATTCCATAATTACCATAAACAGTCAATTCTGAAAATACAGCAGCTTACCAATTTCGACTAAATCACATTTATTTTCATATTTCTACCAATCTTTTAACCTAAAAGCAATTTCTTACACCAATATCATATACATTCATGTCTCAACAATAATTTCAGTAATAATACAACCTAGGATCAAATTCATCTACCATACATCCTATATAAATTTCGAACCGACATTTAGAGTTTAGTTGTTACCCTGTTTGCAGTGAAACCAACTGAGGCAATTAACTCGGAATGGAGAAGAATGAAGCAGAGTCTGAATGAATGAAAGTGAGGGAGAGAAAGTTAAGAATTTCGGCTGCACTGGAGCTCCACACAATGGAATGGCCGAAATTTTAACCCTAATAGAGATGAAGAGATTGCCTTGGAGTGAAACTTGGAAAGTGGAAGAGATTAAGGAGAGATTTTCTCCTTAGGTTAAGGATTCCTAATTTTTTTGAATTGGTCAACTGAAAAATGGGATATTTATCATGGATTTTCGGAATTCCAACCTTCCCAACACAAAAATAAAAAGGCACAAAAAAAAAATAAATTTAAGCCAGGTAAGGTTCGAACTCTAGACCACTAGCTATTAGTCAGGACTATCTACCGCTAGGCCAAAGCCTACGAATTGTTATAAGCATACAAAACATCGGTTAAATGCAAAAATGCTCACTCATATGCACACATCACAACATAACTAAGTCAACTTATATCTGGGGCGTCACAATCCTCCCCACTAACAAAAAGTTTCGCCCTCGAAACTCAAGGACAAAAGAGTAAGCTAGGTTCTAACCTTGATTAGTTGCAAACAATTCCGGATATTTGGATCTCATGGTCTCTTCTAGCTCCCAAGTAGCCTCTTCAAACTTCTGGCTACGCCAAAGCACCTTTACCAAAGGCATCTCTTTTCTCCTGAGTTTGCGAACCTGACGGTCGAGGATCTGAACAGGCTTCTCCTCATATGTCAAATTGGGTTCCACCTCCACCGAATCCACAGCAATAACGTGAGAAGGGTCGCTCACATATCTTCGTAGCTGTGAAACATGGAATACATTATGAACTTTTGCCAATTCCGGTGGTAGAGCCAACCGATATGCAACTTCCCCAATCCTTTCAAGCACTTCATATGGACCAATATACTTGTGTTAGAGATTGTGCCCTAAGCCAATGTTGGATTATGTAAACAATCTTCTTAAGTCATTAATAAAGACTTATTTTATCATATATATTTGTATGTTAGTATTTATGATAATGTATCCATGAATTAATTGTGTAATTCTAAATTTCCCTAGTCGATTGTTATTATGGGAATAATAACAAACTAAGACTAGTGTGAGTGATAATGGATATTCATAAGATGAATATAGTGTATACAGATACAGATTATACTCACGGGCAATGTGTTAGAGAACATGTTGCTGGAGACCCACTATAAGATCAAGTTCATGGTCACGTGTCACAACTGATCTTGATTATAGTAGTGTCATCAGCTGATTCCTTTGACCTGAGGTCACCATAGATTCCGGGATGAATTCATGTTGTGCTTTGACGCAGTCAAACGCTGCTTGTAACAGAGTAGTTATAAAGGCTGTGGTTGGGTACAATATGACTCATGCTTAGGGATGTGAGTGACAGATATGGGATTTTGTCCCTCTCTAACAAGAGAGCGATATCACTGGGCCCCTCGATAAGTAAGACTGTTAAATGCATGGCCGTGCTCAAATAATTGATAAGAGTATCAATTGATTTGTCTGAACAGTTTACTTTGAGATCGAGAAAGCATATGATTAATTATATAAGATTGACAAGTGTACCATGTCTTATAATTAATCTTGATATCAAAGAGACAAAAGGGAATATGACATTCTATAAATAGGTATTGGATCATTCCAATCATATTAATTGGGTAGTCGTAATGGCTTGCTAGAGTCCGCTTGTGACCTATAAGGACATTATGGTAATTTCCTTATTGCCAATTAATATGATCCTATGGGGTCACACACAAGAGCAAAATGAAGTTCATCTTATCGGGTATAAATTATTATTGGATAATAATTTATGAATGAGAAAGAGAATAAATATATATAGTGATATATATTTATGTATGTATATATAAATATTAATGTGATTAATATTGCATAAAGTATGCTACATATTATAATTAAATTATATGGAGATATAATTAATTATAATATTATATATATACATATATGTATTATGGAGAATTGATTCGATTTAATGTTAATTGAGAATTAATATTAAATTGTGTGGGTTAATATATAATTATAACTAATAGGTGTATTAGGTCATAATTATAATTAACTATTTAGGTTAATTATTTAAGGAAACAATTAACCTAAAACCTAATCACTCTCTACACTAATAATACAACAAATTTTCGGCCAGCCCTTTCCAAGAAAAAGGCAGCCGACTTTTGCCTTGCTCTTTTTTTCCAAGTTTTCGAAACTTTGGTCTCTCTTCTCTCGTTCGAAGAATTGTTCTTCAAATCCGGCGCTAGCACGCGGTGGACGTATTGCTCCGTGTGGATCAACCGTAGAGGGAAGCTATTTTGGTTCCTGCTTGATTCAATCTTCAAAGAATTAAGGTAATTCTTTAACCCTCCTTCCGATTCAATGCGATGTACATGGGTCCTTGGTGGGGATTAATCTTTTATCCGCTGCGTTTTATGTTTGTTTTGTGCGATTAATTCCCCAACAGTGGTATCAGAGCCACTTGTGCATTGGTTGAATTGGATTTGTTATTTTGATTAGATCAAAATTGCATGTAAGGGTTGTATGTTTTGATTTAGGGTTCTTTTGTTATTGTGAATAACAAATTGAAATTTGATTTCAATGTTGATCATTATGAATGATTTGTTCTTTGTTATTGTGAATAACGTTTTGGAATTGATTTGGGAATTGTTGTTTTGAACAAATTGACGCAGAATTGTTTTTCAGTGCAGAACACGCCGGCGTGCAGGCACTGCACGCCGTGCAAACGTGTGTTGCACGCCGTGTACTGGTTTTGCACGGCGTGTAGTCGGAAATCGTTTCCGTAAGCTGAGAATCAGTGCATAACTCGCCGGCGTGCAAGTGTTGCACGCCGTGCAAATGTGTGTTGCACGCCGTGTACTGGTTTTGCACGGCGTGCAACCGGAAATTTCTCATGTGCGCTGAGTAACAGCGAGGAACACGGCCGCGTGCAAGTGTTGCACGCCGTGCAAACTGGTTTTGCACGCCGTGTTCCCTTAGTGCTGCCATGTAGAAATTGTCTTCTATACCTTTTCTTCTCAAATCAATTTCTTTTAAATACAATAAGATTGTGTTTAGTTTTTTGAACCCTAAATCTTATAGAAGTAAAATTATTGTGATATTTTTATGCATGGTGTTGTGGTATGGTTTTGGACCCTGTGGATGTTTTTGTTTTCTTTTGGTTTTGGTGGATGTAAAGTTTTATAAATACGGCCTGCGAGTCGTTTGTATTTATGTAACCTTATTTTCTAGATAAATTGTATAGGATGCAATTTATTGTTTGTAAATTTCATTTTACTAGAAAATTGTATAGGATGCAATTTTGTAAAATGTGTACACCCATGAGATGGTGCCAAGGAACAAAGACGTGAAGACGGATCCAAGGGGTGCGGGAGTGCTGTGACCATAAGATGGTTGCAACCACCTAGGAAATGACCTGTTGATTTTCATATTGGCCTATGAAAATCAATGTAGATAAAACCATACCATAACACGGTTTTTCGAGTCTATTGCATGTTTTATATTTTGATGCCATGTGATGCCATGCTTAGTATGAAATATGCATGCTAGATGAATGTATGACATTGGATGCCATGCTAGGATTAATGTTAACTTGGAAAGTTTAATATTAATGCCATGTTTTGTATATGATAAAATTTTAATCATGGGATTCAAGAAACCCTAAAATAAACTTATGAAGTTTATATTTTGCCACCCAATTACGTATAACACTAGTCAAGTACTATGTTCGCATCATGGTAGCCACGCCAAAGCGGGTACGCATGATGTGACCTTAGCGAAGCGATAATATGAGAAATGGTGATTCTCATTGTGTTGTAATTGGTTTAACAAAGGGTTAATCAAAATGGTGTTTGAGCCCGAGGCAAAGATGAGATGAGTAACATGCAAATTAAGTATGATATATGATATCATGCATCTCATAAATCAAAAGAGTTACATAATGATGTAATTGACATGGTGATGTCTACCGAAATTATATTTAATCATAGGGACATGCCAAAGCAGTGCTATGGTTAAGTATGGATTTTGGGTCTTTTACCCACTTAAGTATTTTAAAGGGTTTTATATTTTAGTGGGAGCTTAATTCTCTTATGTGATTTAACTTTGCATATATTTTCTGTTGTAGATAAATGGCAAACACAAGTAATCCTGGTTCTATTAGATCTATCCTTGAGAAGGATAAACTAAATGGAACGAATTACCTTGACTGGTATCGCAACTTGAGAATTGTTCTCAAGCAAGAGCGGAAGCTATATGTTCTGGATGGGCCTTTGCCCGCTAACCCTCCACCCACCACGGCTCCAAGAGCTGAAAGGGATGCTTTTCACAAGCATCAAAATGATCAGATTGATGTACAATGCCTGATGCTCGCATCAATGATTCCGGAACTTCAGAAGGATCTGGAAACATTTGAGGCATATGAGATGTCTCAAGAGCTTAAGGAAATGTTCCAAAAGCAAGCGAGAAGGGAAAGGTATGAGACCTTGAGATCCTTGGTTGGGTGCAAGATGACCGAAGGGAGTTCGGTTAGTGCCCATGTTCTGAAGATGAAAGGGTACATTGATCAGTTGGAGAGGCTTGGTTCGCCACTCAGACCTGAGTTGGCAACGGATTTGATCCTTAATTCTCTTCCCGAGAGTTACTCCCATTTTGTCATGAACTATCACATGAATGATATGGACAAAACGGTCAGCGAACTGCATGGGATGCTGAAAAACGCTGAAGTAACGATAAAAGAGAAGCCAAGCTCCAAAGGGATCCATATGGTGCAAAAGGGTAGGATCCAGAAGAAGAAGGGTAAAGCAAACAAACCCAAAGAGTTTGGGAAGGATGCAAAGAAGCCCAAAGCTGTTACCAAGGCAAAGCCTCCAAAGGAAGGCACATGCCATTTCTGCAATCAGCCTGGTCATTGGCGCAGAAATTGCAAGCTTTATTTGGAGGACTTGAGGAAGAAGAGAGGCGGTGAGACCGCTAATCAAGGTATTTATGTTATTGAAATATTTCATTCTACTTCTGTTTCTACTTCGTGGGTATTAGATACCGGTTGTGGTTCTCACATTTGTATGAATGTGCAGGGGCTTAAAGGAAGTAGAAAGCTCAAGAAGGGCGAGGTAGAATTCCATGTGGCGAATGGAGCTAGAGTTGCTGCTTATGAAGTCGGTCGCTACGAGCTCAAGTTGCCAAGTGGACTTGTTCTTTCTTTGAATAATTGTTATTTTGTTCCTAATTTGTCTAGGAACATCATTTCTATTTCATGTTTGGACAAGGAAGGATTTAAATGTGTTATTGAGAATAATCACTTATTGCTTTTCAATAAAGACTTGTTTTATGCAAATGCGGATTTACATGATGGTCTTTATTTGTTGAACCTTAGTGAAGGTTATAATGAGCATGTATATAACATAAATACCAAAAGGATAAGAACAAATGTTGTGAATCCTACTTATCTCTGGCACTGTCGTCTAGGACACATTAATGAGAAACGCATTTCAAAACTCCATAAAGATGGAATTTTGGGTCTAGATGTTTTTGAAACATATGACACTTGCGAGTCTTGTTTAATGGGTAAGATGACCAAGAGTCCCTTTACTGGTCACAGTGAAAGGGCTAGTGACTTATTAGAACTCATACATACAGATGTATGTGGGCCTATGAGCACAACTGCTAGAGGTGGTTTTCAATACTTCATTACGTTCACTGATGATTTCAGTAGATATGGTTATCTATATCTAATGAAGCATAAGTCGGAATCCTTTGAAATGTTCAAAGCCTTCCAAAATGAAGTACAAAACCAACTTGGCAAGACAATTAAAGCACTTAGATCTGATCGAGGTGGTGAATATTTGAGCCAAGACTTTAACGATCATCTTAGAAAGTGTGGGATTGTCTCACAACTAACTCCTCCTGGTACACCACAGTGGAATGGTGTGTCTGAGAGGAGGAACCGTACTTTATTGGATATGGTTCGGTCGATGATGAGTCAAACAAATCTTCCTCTATCCTTTTGGGGATATGCACTTGAAACAGCGGCATTCACACTGAACCGAGTTCCATCAAAAGCAGTTGAAAAGACACCATATGAGATATGGGTTGGTAAGAGACCAAATTTGTCTTTTCTCAAGATTTGGGGTTGCGAAGCTTATGTGAAATACTTGATTTCAGATAAGTTAGCACCAAAATCTGTGAAGTGCAATTTTGTTGGTTATCCAAAAGAAACTAAAGGTTATTTCTTTTACAATCCTAGTGAAAACAAAGTGTTTGTTGCTAGGAATGGTACATTCCTGGAGAAAGAGTTTATTTCCAAAGGAATCAGTGGGAGTAAAGTACACCTACAAGAAAATATGGATAACCAAAATGAAAATGGTTTTCAAATGGAACAACAACCTGATTCACAAGAAGTTGTTGAGTCAGAACCAGCAACACAAGTCCAACGTAGATCAAGTAGAGTTCGTCATGAGCCCGAGAGATATGGATTTCTCGTCACGAACGAAAATGATCTGATTCTGTTAGAAGAGAATGAACCTTCCACGTACATGGAAGCTGTCTCTAATTCAGAATCTGAAAAATGGCTTGATGCTATGAAGTCAGAAATTCAATCCATGGACGACAACAAAGTATGGACTTTGGTTGATCTCCCAAAGGGTGCTAAAGCAATAGGGCACAAATGGGTTTTCAAGTTGAAAACGGACATGGATGGGAATATTCAGACTTATAAAGCAAGGTTAGTGGCAAAGGGTTACCGACAAGTTCATGGTATAGACTATGACGAAACCTTTTCGCCAGTAGCTATGATCAAGTCCATCAGAATTCTTGTTGCCATAGCAGCATATTATGACTATGAAATATGGCAAATGGATGTCAAAACAGCTTTCCTAAATGGAAACCTCGTTGAGGATGTGTACATGACACAGCCTGAAGGTTTTGTCGATCCAAAGAATCCTGATAAAGTATGCAAGCTTCAAAAGGCCATTTATGGTTTGAAGCAAGCATCAAGAAGTTGGAATCATTGTTTTGATGAATCAGTCAAAAAGTTTGGCTTCATCAAAAACGAAGATGAGCCTTGTGTGTACAAGAAGTTCAGTGGGAGTAATATAGTTTTCCTAGTTCTATATGTCGATGACATATTGTTAATAGGAAATCACATTCCTACCTTGCAAGAAGTAAAATCTTGGCTAGGAAAGTGTTTTTCTATGAAAGACTTGGGTGAGGCAGCCTACATTCTTGGAATAAAGATCTATAGAGATAGATCTAAGAGATTGATAGGCTTGAGCCAGAGTACATACATTGACAAAATACTGAAAAGGTTCAGTATGGATCAATCAAAGAAAGGAAATGTTCCTATTGGGCAAGGGATAAAGCTTAGTCGTAAGCAATGTCCTGTGACAGTTGAAGAACGTCAACGCATGGATAAGATTCCTTATGCGTCAGCTATAGGATCTATCATGTATGCCATGGTATGTACTCGGCCAGATGTCTCTTTTGCTTTGAGCATGACAAGTAGATATCAGTCTGATCCAGGTGATAGTCACTGGACTGCTGTCAAGAGTGTTCTTAAGTACTTGAGAAGAACTAAAGATACATTCTTGATATATGGAGGCTCGGACGAAGATCTTGTTGTAAATGGTTACACGGATGCAAGTTTCCAAACTGATCAAGATCAGATGCAGTCACAGTCTGGGTATGTGTTTATTCTGAATGGAGGTGCGATAAGTTGGAAGAGTTCTAAGCAAAGCACGATAGCTGCATCTACAACAGAAGCCGAGTATATTGCTGCATCAGATGCAGCCCAAGAGGCTGTTTGGATCAAGAAGTTCATCGAAGAACTTGGTGTCGTTCCTAGCATAGTGAATCCTGTGAGCCTCTTGTGTGACAACAATGGGGCAATATCACTTGCTAAGGAACCTAGTGTGTCACAGAAATCCAAACATATACTTCGGCGTTTTCACTACATAAGAGAAGTCATCTCAAGAGGAGATGTGAAGATATGCAAAGTTGCGTCTGAAGACAATGTTGCCGATCCACTAACAAAAGCTCTTTCACAAGCTGTACATGATGGTCATGCTAGGTCCATGGGTATTAGATACATTTGAAGATTGGACTTAGGGCAAGTGGGAGATTGTTAGAGATTGTGCCCTAAGCCAATGTTGGATTATGTAAACAATCTTCTTAAGTCATTAATAAAGACTTATTTTATCATATATATTTGTATGTTAGTATTTATGATAATGTATCCATGAATTAATTGTGTAATTCTAAATTTCCCTAGTCGATTGTTATTATGGGAATAATAACAAACTAAGACTAGTGTGAGTGATAATGGATATTCATAAGATGAATATAGTGTATACAGATACAGATTATACTCACGGGCAATGTGTTAGAGAACATGTTGCTGGAGACCCACTATAAGATCAAGTTCATGGTCACGTGTCACAACTGATCTTGATTATAGTAGTGTCATCAGCTGATTCCTTTGACCTGAGGTCACCATGGATTCCGGGATGAATTCATGTTGTGCTTTGACGCAGTCAAACGCTGCTTGTAACAGAGTAGTTATAAAGGCTGTGGTTGGGTACAATATGACTCATGCTTAGGGATGTGAGTGACAGATATGGGATTTTGTCCCTCTCTAACAAGAGAGCGATATCACTGGGCCCCTCGATAAGTAAGACTGTTAAATGCATGGCCGTGCTCAAATAATTGATAAGAGTATCAATTGATTTGTCTGAACAGTTTACTTTGAGATCGAGAAAGCATATGATTAATTATATAAGATTGACAAGTGTACCATGTCTTATAATTAATCTTGATATCAAAGAGACAAAAGGGAATATGACATTCTATAAATAGGTATTGGATCATTCCAATCATATTAATTGGGTAGTCGTAATGGCTTGCTAGAGTCCGCTTGTGACCTATAAGGACATTATGGTAATTTCCTTATTGCCAATTAATATGATCCTATGGGGTCACACACAAGAGCAAAATGAAGTTCATCTTATCGGGTATAAATTATTATTGGATAATAATTTATGAATGAGAAAGAGAATAAATATATATAGTGATATATATTTATGTATGTATATATAAATATTAATGTGATTAATATTGCATAAAGTATGCTACATATTATAATTAAATTATATGGAGATATAATTAATTATAATATTATATATATACATATATGTATTATGGAGAATTGATTCGATTTAATGTTAATTGAGAATTAATATTAAATTGTGTGGGTTAATATATAATTATAACTAATAGGTGTATTAGGTCATAATTATAATTAACTATTTAGGTTAATTATTTAAGGAAACAATTAACCTAAAACCTAATCACTCTCTACACTAATAATACAACAAATTTTCGGCCAGCCCTTTCCAAGAAAAAGGCAGCCGACTTTTGCCTTGCTCTTTTTTTCCAAGTTTTCGAAACTTTGGTCTCTCTTCTCTCGTTCGAAGAATTGTTCTTCAAATCCGGCGCTAGCACGCGGTGGACGTATTGCTCCGTGTGGATCAACCGTAGAGGGAAGCTATTTTGGTTCCTGCTTGATTCAATCTTCAAAGAATTAAGGTAATTCTTTAACCCTCCTTCCGATTCAATGCGATGTACATGGGTCCTTGGTGGGGATTAATCTTTTATCCGCTGCGTTTTATGTTTGTTTTGTGCGATTAATTCCCCAACAACTTGGGACTGAGCTTGCCTCTCTTGCCGAACCTCATCACTCCCTTCATAGGAGATACTTTCAGCAATACCTTGCTACCGACTTCGAAGGTAAGAGGTCTTCTCTTGAGATCTGCATAAGACTTCTGACGATCCTGGGCAGCCTTCATATTCGCCTGAATCACCTTCACCTTCTCAACTGTATCCCGAATCAGTTCCGGACCCAACACCAATGTGTCACTAATGTCGTCCCAGCATGTCGGACTACGACATTTCCTCCTATAGAGGGCTTCATACGGGGCCATACGGATACTAGCGTGATAGCTATTGTTATAGGAGAACTCTACCAAACTCAGACATTTCACCCAAGATTTCTGGAAGTCAAGAGCACATGACCGCAACATATCCTCTAAGGTTTGGATTGTCCTCTCCGTCTGTCCATCTGTAGCAGCATGAAAAGCTGTACTCAACTTCAACCTAGTGCCCAAAGCTTCTTGCAATGATGTCCAAAAATGTGACAAGAACCGTGGGTCACGATCTGACACAATCTCCCTAGGCACACCATGTAGCCTTATAATTTCACTCGCATATGCCTCAGCTAACTGCTCCATAGACCAGGTCTTCTTCATAGGAATAAACCGAGCCACCTTGGTCAAACGGTCTATAACAACCCACACTGTGTCTAAACCATTAGCAACCTTTGGTAAACCCGACACAAAGTCCATAGAAACCGAGTCAAACTTCCATGCTGGAATAGCCAAGGGCTGCAATAATCCCCCAGGCCTCTGATGCTCAATTTTCACCTTTTGACAAGTCAAGCACCGGGCCACAAACTCAGCTACCTCTTTCTTCATTCTAGGCCACCAAAACTGCATCTTCAAATCTTTGTACAATTTCGCACCTCCCGGATGCACAGAGTAGGGAGTGCAATGAGCTTTACTTAAGATCTGCTCTTTCAACATTGAATCATTAGGCACACACCATCGGCCTTTAAATTTCATACTCCCATCTGCAAGAATCTCGAAATCTACAGCATTACCCTGCTCCTTCGCTGCACGAATCTTCTGAAGTACAGGATCACTCAACTGCTTCTCTTTCAATTCTACAAACAATACTGGTTCCACACTGATTGCATTTAAACTCGCCCGAACCACTCCTCTCGGGACCACTTCAATTTCCAACTTGCTAAACTCCTTGCAAAGATCAATAGGAAGTCTTTTCATGAAGTTCACCGAATGGATGCTCTTTCTGCTCAATGCATCTGCGACTCTGTTTGCCTTTCCTTCTTTATACTCCAAGGTTAAGTCATAATCCTTGATAAGCTCTAACCAACGTCTCTGTCGCATGTTTAGTTCTTTCTGGGTGAAAATATATTTGAGGCTCTTATGATCGGTGTATATCTTGCACGGCACACCATACAAGTAATGGCGCCAAATTTTAAGAGCAAACACCACCGCAGCTAACTCCAAATCGTGAGTCGGGTAGTTCCTTTCATGAACCCTCAATTGCCTTGAAGCATAGGCAATCACTTTTCCCAACTGCATAAGTACACACCTAAGTCCGTACTTGGAAGCATCACTGAACACTTCATACTCTACTCCGTCAGTCGGCAATGCAAGAACTGGGGCTGAAGTAAGTCTCTCTTTTAATATCTGGAACGCTTCTTCACATTCTGCAGTCCATTGAAACCTACAGTCCTTCTTCATCAACTGAGTCAAAGGTCGTGCAATAATTGAAAAGTTATGCACAAACCTTCTGTAGTATCCAGCAAGACCAAGAAAACTTCTTACTTCGGTCACATTAGTAGGACTGGACCATTCAAGAACGGCTTTAATCTTCGCCGGGTCCACCTTCACACCTTCTTTGGTAATCACATGGCCTAGAAAAGCCACCTCTCCAAGCCAAAACTCACACTTAGAGAACTTGGCGTACCACTTCTGCTCTCTTAATACTTTCAACACCATTTTGAGATGCTTAGCATGCTCCTCTTCATTCTTCGAATATACTAAGATATCATCAATGAATACCACAACACACACATCAAGGAGCTCGTGGAAGGTTCGGTTCATCTGATCCATAAACACTGCTGGTGCGTTAGTGAGACCGAAGGGCATTACTTCGAATTCATAGTGCCCATACCTTGTCCGGAAGGCAGTCTTCTGAATGTCGTCTTCTTTTACCGGAATCTGATGATAGCCGGATCTCAGATCGATCTTAGAGAACACACCTGCACCCTTCAATTGATCAAACAAATCTTCAATTCTTGGCAGGGGATATTTATTCTTGATGGTCACCTTATTCAACTCACGGTAGTCAATACATAATCGCATGCTTCCATCCTTCTTCTTGACAAAGAGTACCGGAGCACCCCAAGGTGACACGCTGGGTCTAATAAAACCCTTATCAACAAGTTCTTACAACTGGGTCTTCAATTCTCGCATCTCCGAGGGAGCCATCCGATAAGGAGCTTTAGAGATTGGAGCTGACCCCGGAATTAGGTCGATGGCAAATTCTACATCCCTTCCTGGTGGAATCCCTGGCAGTTCATCAGGAAACACATCCGCATATTCTCGAACAATAGGAATATCCTCGATCTTCAGTTCTTCCGAGGTATCCTTTATTCTACACAGAAATACTTCTTCGCCTTTCATCGCCATCTTTTTCAATTTCATAGCCGAAACTACCTTCACTCCTGGTTTCATCTTAACATTTGAATAAGAAACCCTCTTCCCTTTACCATCCTTCAGCACAATTTTCTCATCCCTACAATAGAACACCGCTTGATGCTGCTTCAGCCAGTCCATACCGAAGATAACATCAAATTCGGTCAATGGAAATTCCCTCAAATTCGCCTTCAATTCAACTCCCTCGATAACTACGGGAACTTCGGGGAAAACACGACAGCAAGCAACACTCTCCCCATTAGGGAGGGAAACCACAGAATTAATTGGAACAGATACAGATAAATTCAACTTCTGAGCAAAAGTAGTAGAAATACAGGATATAGACGCACCAGTGTCAAATAATACATAAGCAGGAAAAGATTTGACAAGGATGGTACCTGCAACGATGTCATTCCCTGCCTCGTCAACTTCGGACTCCATCATGTTATAGACTCTGTTGCGAACAGGGCCTCCTGAGCTAGAATCGGGCTTCTTACTTCCTGACTTCTTCGGGCAAGATTGAGAGTAGTGACCCTCTTCCTTACAAGTGTAGCATCGGACAGGCGTCCCATCACAGTTCTTCCCATAGTGCCACTCTTTCTTACACTTGAAGCAATTCTTCTCCCTAGTCTGAGCGGTACTAGCAGCTTCCTTTGCCGGAACATACTTGGGTTTCTTGGAAGTCGGATGAACATACGAGGTAGGCTGAGACCTCTTTAAGAACATGGTCCGCCTCACCGCTTCATCCTCCTGAACGGATGCATAAACTCCTAAAGCCACTTCATAGGCTCTCTGGAAAGTTGTTGCTCCAGAACATAGGACATGTGTCCTCACTTTGGGACTCATCCGCTTGATATAGAACTGCACCTTCTCCTCTTCAGTGGGGATGACTGAACCTGCAAATCTGGACAGTTCAGTAAATTTGTTGGTGTACTGCTGAACAGACATGCTTCCTTGAGTCAAGCATAGGAATTCCTCTCGTTTCTGCCACCTCAACTCACTTGGGTAGAAACGATTCTTCAACCTTTCAGTGAATTGTCCCCATCCAAACTCAGCCAATTCCAGGCACTCGGCCTTAACCATGCCCCACCAGTTATCAGCCTCGCCTTTCAAGTAGTAGGCTCCAATCACGACTTTCTCGGCGTTCGGACAGCCGGTCACATCAAAGAGTTTCTCTATCTCCCGGATCCATCCCTCAAGCACCACCGGGTCGGAAGATCCTTCATAAGTTGGGGGTCGGTGACGAGCAATGCGATCGAAGACAGTTTGGTTATTTGGATTTCTTTGAGCCATAGCGAGCACGGCATCTTCCAACAGCCGCATACGTCGCTGAGGAGAGTCATCGCGAACGGAATCTCTACGTGGAGGCATTCTAAAATTTTTGTTCTAGTTAGGTCTAAGCATATAATACATACAGCTAATAATAGAAAACAAGTAATCCAAAGCAATTAAACCCGTTCTACCTACCCATGCACCTCACACTATGTTCAAATCTCTATCCTAGGATTCTGAGTTTTGGTTCCAAGTGACTTATGCTACCAAAGCCTTGGAACCAACACGGGCTCTGATACCAACTGTGACAACCCTAACTTTTGCAAGCATGCAATGGCGGAAACATTACATAAAGTTTAGGTCATCATTTTCAAAACTTCCTTTTTATCTTTAAAATAACATAATCATAAATGAGTACTCGAAAATTTCCATTTCAAAAACAGTAATTTAACATAAATAGGTATTTCAAAAGGTAATATAACGGAGTAAAAAAAAATAAATAAATAAATAAATAAATAAATCTTTGAACATCCATAACTACGAATAGATGATAAAATAACATGACGGAAACTCTCCACACAATCCCCGAGAACAGACATCAGGCATCTCCTATTCTGCACCGGTAAAATCTGAAAATATCAACAGCGCCACTTAGTGACGAGTAACTAATAAATCCCAAACATCAATTCAAAGTTCACATAGGAAGATGTCAGATCATAAATTTCATATTACATTACTTAAGTATACTTCATCATGATTAATAGAAAGCAAATTTATCAATTTATACAAGCATGCATAATTCTCATAGTAACAATCATGTATCAGGGATCTTACCCTTATTTGTTAGCTGCATCACATACAACATATAAAGTTCAAGTTCAGCATATCACATAATTATCTATTTCAAATAATAGTACAAAACATTCCAAGTGGATAATCAATATCATCAAAATTCAGATTTCCAAGATAAGTCATGTACATACAAATACATACCAACATCCCAAATCAAAGTACTTCATCACAAAATTGACATCAACTCAATTATACCTTAACCTTTATTAATTTTGTGGTACACGCGTATAAATCATTTGTATTGACCTATACACCTATGTCCTTAGAGAGTTCGGCTCAGACGCTTCGGGGAACCACAACGGGACTTACCCCCTTATCAATAAGAAAAGAGTACCACGAAGGGATTTACCTCAGAGTGCCAACGAAGGGACTTACCTCACAGAGTGCCAACGAAGGGACTTACCTCAAAAATAAAATAAATTAGAGTACCACGAAGGGATTTACCTCTCTAAGTGCCAACGAAGGGACTTACCTCGAAACAAAGGGCGCTGTCCTAGTGTCAACCAATCAAACATGGAAAACACTTAGCCAAACTAACCAAGACACCAGAGTATATGCCACTACAAACACCAATTTAATTATCATAATTATATCAATATTCAAAAGGTGCCTTTAACATAGGACTTATCCCAACCAATTCAATAACCATAAGGTGCCATTAAAATAGGACTTACCCCAAAACATAATCTGATACATCAATAAACACATGGTGCCATAAAAAAAATAGGACTTACCCCAAACTCGATTTCATAATTCCAACATGTATTAAATTTACCAAATTATATATGTAATTATTAGATTTCATGTCAAGAGTTCTAGCATAAATTCCTAGAATCAAATTATGCTTTGCACACATTAAAAAAATCAGTTCAAGGCCTAAGGTGAAAATTTCAGAATTCATAGTTCATGCCTCAACTTGCATATAATATTCCAGTAGGTTAGACTCAGAATTCAGCATGGCAATACAAAGGTAAATTTAGCCTTACATCTTAGGAACACACGCCAACTTAAATCATGCAATTCGGATTCCTATAGCAAAAGATATTAAGGAAACACTAAAAACATGCAATCTGTAAATTCACTTCAGATCACTGCACATAGTCTGACTTCAACAGACAAAACAGATGTGTTACTCACTGATTTAGCAAAAATAATATAAAGCAACATTGAACATCAGAATTTCAGGAATACATAGAATTTTGTTTCATGGCAAACGGAGCTACAGAGAGAAAATAAAGCCATAATCAACACAAACTGTACAAACTGAAATTCAGCAGTTCCAGGAAATCGGCACAGTGCACATAAGGCAGTTTCAACAGGGAATACGAGCACTTTACTCACAGAATTTGCCAAAATAGTATAAAACAACCTTGTACATTTATGTCTCAGGAAAACACAGAAAGTTGAATCATGCCAATCGGAGTTATATAACGAAAATAAAGCTAAAATTATCACAACCTGTACAATCTGAAATTCAGCAGTTCAAGAAAAATCGGCACAATGCACATAAGGCAGTTTCAATAGGGAATATGAGCACTTTACTCACGGAATTTTCCAAAATAATGTAAAACAACCTTGTACACCTATATCTCAGGAAAACACAGAAAGTTGAATTATGCCAATCGGAGTTATATAACGGAAGTTATGCCATAATTACCATAAACAGTCAATTCTGAAAATACAGCAGCTTACCAATTTCGACTCAATCACATGTATTTTCATATTTCTACCAATCTTTTAACCTAAAAGCAATTTCTTACACCAATATCATATACATTCATGTCTCAACAATAATTTCAGTAATAATACAACCTAGGATCAAATTCATCTACCATACATCCTATATAAATTTCGAACCGACATTTAGGGTTTAGTTGTTACCCTGTTTGCAGTGAAACCAACTGAGGCAATTAACTCGGAATGGAGAAGAATGAAGCAGAGTCTGAATGAATGAAAGTGAGGGAGAGAAAGTTAAGAATTTTGGCTGCACTGGAGCTCCACACAATGGAATGGCCGAAATTTTAACCCTAATAGAGATGAAGAGATTGCCTTGGAGTGAAACTTGGAAAGTGGAAGAGATTAAGGAGAGATTTTCTCCTTAGGTTAAGGATTCCTAATTTTTTTGAATTGGTCAACTGAAAAATGGGATATTTATCATGGATTTTCGGAATTCCAACCTTCCCAACACAAAAATAAAAAGGCACAAAAAAAAAAATAAATTTAAGCCAGGTAAGGTTCGAACTCTAGACCACTAGCTATTAGTCAGGACTATCTACCGCTAGGCCAAAGCCTACGAATTGTTATAAGCATACAAAACATCGGTTAAATGCAAAAATGCTCACTCATATGCACACATCACAACATAACTAAGTCAACTTATATCTGGGGCGTTACATGCATTGTTCACCCAAAAGACATATTAAACATACATGACATGCATGAATTTGAATGCAGCAGGAAAACCAACAGGTGGCTGTGGCTTGGATTTAGTTTCTTAAAAAAAAATTCAGTGCAGATGGAAGTCTCCTTTCTCTCCCTTGCCGTGAGGTTGTTGCTCTAAACTTGCAGTCTTTCTTTCTTCCTTCATAGATATATGACCTTGGCAATCTCTGCATAGTGTTGCAACAATAGCGGTGCAAACAAAGTTAAACCCAGAAACACCTGAATTCTCCTCGATCAATTACCAATTAACCTATCACCCTGACATCAATCCACTTCTTCTTTTGTTTCCACTACCAAATTCCAATCCCTCTATCTACTACTCCAATCCCCTATCTCCTCTTCTTCCTTCTTTGTTTGTACAGTTTTTCAATTCTTCCTATCCAAATGATGAGACCCTAGAAAACTCTGTTGAGTGCTAGATGAATTCGGGGTCGACCCACCTATTGCATAAAGTGCCGAGATCGGTGAGATCGGTACAGATAGCAGAATGCCTCTCATACATGGTTGCCATGGTTAACACTAGAATGTCTCATAGCATTAAATGGTGAGGTATAATGCACTTCCCTGGCTTCAGACCCAAAGCACTTCCCTTTTCCACACTCCTCTCTACCTTTCTCCTTCCCTCCATCACCCTTTCTCTTCTGTTTATGGCACCTTTCATCCCTATTCTTGAACTAACTCTATGAAGCCTCATTTTCCACCATCAATGGCTTTTAACAAGAAATCAAACCCTAATGCTACCCCATATTGCATTTTTCTACATCATCTCCTCAACAGAAAGGCGATGAGGTAGACCAATTATTTTGTACCTTCCAATTATGGGAAAGGGTTTGATTTCATGACGGAAAGAGGATTTGAATGTAAGTCTGCTTCAAATGAGCTCAACAATGGTGAGAAAAAAAAAAAGGAAAACAAGCCTGATGATAAAAAATCTACCAAGTCAGTTTCAAAGACATAATCTTCTATAGATTCTGGTCAAGCATTGTCTGGAGAGAAGCAAGTATAAGTCCAAAGGGAGGTCTGCTTATAGCTTCCTCTACTTGCCTATGGATTTCAAGACTGGAGGAAATTTCGATTATGCATTTGTGAACTTCACCAACAGTGTTGGAGCAACTAGGCTTTACAAAAGCTTTCAACAATCATGAACGGGATGTTCCTATCAACAGAAAGACTTGCAAAGCCCGCTGTACCAATATTCAGGGGAAGGTTGCATTTACCAACCGTTTCAAGAACTCAGTCTTTAGCTGCAACAGAAGTGAATGCTTACCAGTGATCCTTTCACTTCTTAAAGATGCTGTGATTTGCTATAAAGGTCATTGTGAGTGGCAGATATAAGGGAACCAAAATCAACTCAAGCCATTTTGAATCAGGCCATACTCCGAAGGATTAAAAGCTGTGTATGCGCGCATTGGAATCTGGGGTGAATTGGAAACATGTATATGGGTTCAAACTCTTGAAGAATCTAGTAGTTAATTGACTCCATCTTAGGTTGTCTCCTTATAGTAACGACTCCACTCAGCGTTCGGCTGTATACATTCATAAAAAAAACCTCCAATGTGTAAAACCGAAAAGTACACATTGGTAATTTGAAGGGGCATCAATCAAAACCAAAGCTACCCTATGGATTTTCCTAATGCATCCACATTCGTTATGTCATAAATGTTTTGTATTCAACTTTGGTGTTCAATATGCATTTGTCATGTCCTTGCATGTTAATGCCCACATATGGGCTACATCACGCAGCAAACCATATCTGTTGAAGTATTTTACACCCCTAAACACGAATCTCTAATACTAGCGGAAAATAAAAGGCTAAACCACTGGGTATCATCCACAGTAGTGTCCTTGCAACTTTCGATGAACATATCAAGGAACATTTTCCAATCCTAAGACAAGCTATTGCAAAAGGGATCAACTCAGACGAAATGCTCGTCACAGAATTTTCGGACCATTAAAAAAATAATAATATACAAAGAAATTTTTTCTGACATGGAAAGCCGAGAGGACATGTTGGTAACAAGAAAGAGGTGATATGCAAAGTCAGAGTCACTGTTAATTTCCCTATTGGACTCAGTCCGATGTCATCATTGCAATATTATGCATGTTGGGATTTTCTGATTAGATGTTCATCTTGCATACATTGTGCCATTACATATAAACATCCATCAGTGGGACATTGCATCCAAGCCCATGATAATACCAATAGAACTCCTATTATACACGCTGATACCAGATGGAAGCATTATACAGTACAAAAATGCAAGGTCTCGTCCTTATCTTCTGGCTCGACTAAATGGACCATCCATCGGCACGATCTATTACCCTGATCCACTGAGCCCGATAGCGCTTCAGAATGTACAAAGGGTAAAGTGGAAGGACATTCGAGAGGGTCAATTCCTCCAATACCTAGATCTGTGTGATGGTTAGTCAATCAAAAAAGTGTCAGAACAATCGGATTGGGTCAGTATGATACAAAAGCACGCTTGGAGTCAAGAAGAGGCATCCACCCATTTCAATGAGATTAGACCATATAAGCATGGTGTTGCAAGTCATCTGGGCCACCACTAAGACTAATCACAAGCCATGAATTCCATCTTCGGGCTCGCACGGATACAAGGAACAAATCATATATGCATATATGCATAAGTTTAAAATGAACATATATAGTTCGCATGCACATAAATCGTAACCAATCCAAGTGCAGATCCCTCCCCCCCAAATATCACCAGGCCACCCCGAGCCAGGACCGCTCTCAAAGCAGAAAATAGGTCTCAAGAGACAAATCGAAGCCACGTGGACCCAAGCCCTAACATCTCAAGTACCCAGGGGCAAAGTAATCAAGCCGTATTTATTCTTGATCGAAGGGGTAAAAATTTTTGTTTCCAAAATCATCGATCAAGGAATAAATATGTGTCCACTGTACAACTTCAAATCCTCAGCAGATCCGCTTCATCCCAGATCCTGCCTTCCACCTTCCTTGCCTTGGGTAACCTAAACCCGGTATCGGCTTATCCCGCATTCCACCTTCTTTGCCTCGGGTAACCTAGACCCAATATCGGCTTATCCTGCATTCCACCTTCCTTGCCTCGGGTAACCTAAACCCGGTATTGGCTTATCCCGCCTTCCACATTCCTTGCCTCGGGTAACCTAGACCCGGTATCGGCTTATCCTGCATTCCACTTTCCTTGCCTCGGGTAACCTAGACACGATATCAGCTTATCCCGCATTCGACCTTCCTTACCTTCGGTTACCTACACCCGATATTGACTTATCCCGCATTCGACCTTCCTTGCCTCAGGTAACCTAGACCTAGTATCGGCTTATCCCGCATTCCACCTTCCTTGCCTCGGGTAAACTATACCCGGTATCGGCTTATCCTATATTCCACCTTCCTTGCCTCGGGTAACCTAGACCCTGTATCGGCTTATCCTACATTCCACCTTCCTTGCCTCGGGTAACCTAGACCCGGTATCGGCTTATCCCGCATTCCACCTTCCTTGACCTAGACCCGGTATTGGCTTATCCCGTATTCCACCTTCCTTGCCTTGGGTAACCTAGACCCAGTATCGGCTCATCCTGCATTCCACCTTCCTTGCCTCGGGTAACCTAGACCCGGTATCGGCTTATCCTGTATTCCATCTTCCTTGCCTTAGGTAACCTAAACCCGGTATCAGCTTATCCCACATTCCACCTTCCTTGCCTCGGGTAACCTAGACTCGGTATTGGCTTCTTTTCAATCATCATTACAATAATGAAGCTCCAACAAGTCAGGTATGTCTGTCTTTCCTTCCGTTTGCGATGCTTCTTTCGCATTCTCAAATTCCCCTCAAATAACCTAGACCTGGTATCGGGTATTGAATTTGATCATGCCAGGGGCAGCTATAAGCACCGGGTTTTCCTGACCTCTATGATGAGAATTCCTGTGTTACCTATGGAGCGAACGGACTTGAATCGGACTTGAAAATACCTGGAATGTCGCCCGGAGTATCTCAAATGTCCTGAAAACCAAGCTATCTGTGATCCGAAATCCCCAAAAAGGTCTCCCGAGTGATTTCTATGGTTTAGGGTGTGCATCAGATTTTCGAAATTTTGCCCCAGCTCTTGTTAGAGTCGCACGGCTCTAGTGGGTAAGAGAAATTGCTCTGCAAAGTAGACTAACTTGTCTCGCCAGAAGTAAGATATGGGCATAATCAGAAAGTTAGGCGGCCATTAAATGTTTGAAATGATAAGTGAGAGGGGAGTATAAAAAGAGAAAATCAAATTAGGGGAAGCAGGTTGGCATTCTTAAGCAGAGAGGAAAACAAGTTCCCAAAAAAAAAAACACAGAGAGAAAAAGAGAAGCAGAGAAAGAGAGGTCGAGACATTCTAAGCAGAAGGAAACCCAAAAATTTAGGGAATAAAACTAAAATCAATCCTTAAACATTGGTGACAAGTTCTACAACCTTTGTTCTTTGATTCGGGATCACTTCGGGATCATTTCGGATTGTTTTGGATAGTTTTAGATTTCGGCCGGTTGAGCTTCCAGGAAAAATTTCAAGCTTTCACTCCGTTTCTTAATGTTCAAAGCATCAAAACAACATCAAGGTAAAGTCTGAAAGGCTTAAAACCAGTTTGCATTGTCTTTTCTGTGCGTTTTCTTCCTTTTTGCAACTTTCGAAAATCGGATTGCCTGAATAGAGCCGGGCGGATGTGTTCATCATGAACACAGCCGTACGGTTGTGTTCATGAATGAACAGATCCGGGAGGCTCTAGTACCCAGAGCTGCCCGGCTCTGTTCTACAGGGATAGACTCCCAGTTTGTCCCGATCGGCCGAAAACAGTCTGTTTTCCATTTTGTGCATTATTTTGTGATCATTTTCGGCCAAAATCCATCCATGTGTCATAAAATTTTGATTTTTGGATTTCTGTACGTACGGATATTAGGGTTTTTAGTGTTTCCCGGGTTTATTTTTTTGAGTTTCGGGGTTATTTCATCCAAATCGAATCTGTAGTTCAGCATTAGCGGACCCCCAAACCCTATAAAATCCCCGGAAAATATTGAAAACGGGCAAAATGATATTTTTACAAATGTTTTTGGTGTGTTTATTGCATTTTGGACCCTAGATGGATTGTGTATTTAGGAACCCGCATGAACGGAACCCTGGATTCCCGGATAACAAACCCACAAAAATGGAAATTTGCATGTAACTGAGCCAAATGTTTTCCAAAAATCTATTTTCCAGCACAAAAAATTACAGGACGTTTCAAAACCGTTTTCTAGGTCTAACAGGTCCAATCAGTCGGGTCGACCTAAATGCATGCCCTCGTTTCCTAAATGTTAGAGATTGTGCCCTAAGCCAATGTTGGATTATGTAAACAATCTTCTTAAGTCATTAATAAAGACTTATTTTATCATATATATTTGTATGTTAGTATTTATGATAATGTATCCATGAATTAATTGTGTAATTCTAAATTTCCCTAGTCGATTGTTATTATGGGAATAATAACAAACTAAGACTAGTGTGAGTGATAATGGATATTCATAAGATGAATATAGTGTATACAGATACAGATTATACTCACGGGCAATGTGTTAGAGAACATGTTGCTGGAGACCCACTATAAGATCAAGTTCATGGTCACGTGTCACAACTGATCTTGATTATAGTAGTGTCATCAGCTGATTCCTTTGACCTGAGGTCACCATGGATTCCGGGATGAATTCATGTTGTGCTTTGACGCAGTCAAACGCTGCTTGTAACAGAGTAGTTATAAAGGCTGTGGTTGGGTACAATATGACTCATGCTTAGGGATGTGAGTGACAGATATGGGATTTTGTCCCTCTCTAACAAGAGAGCGATATCACTGGGCCCCTCGATAAGTAAGACTGTTAAATGCATGGCCGTGCTCAAATAATTGATAAGAGTATCAATTGATTTGTCTGAACAGTTTACTTTGAGATCGAGAAAGCATATGATTAATTATATAAGATTGACAAGTGTACCATGTCTTATAATTAATCTTGATATCAAAGAGACAAAAGGGAATATGACATTCTATAAATAGGTATTGGATCATTCCAATCATATTAATTGGGTAGTCGTAATGGCTTGCTAGAGTCCGCTTGTGACCTATAAGGACATTATGGTAATTTCCTTATTGCCAATTAATATGATCCTATGGGGTCACACACAAGAGCAAAATGAAGTTCATCTTATCGGGTATAAATTATTATTGGATAATAATTTATGAATGAGAAAGAGAATAAATATATATAGTGATATATATTTATGTATGTATATATAAATATTAATGTGATTAATATTGCATAAAGTATGCTACATATTATAATTAAATTATATGGAGATATAATTAATTATAATATTATATATATACATATATGTATTATGGAGAATTGATTCGATTTAATGTTAATTGAGAATTAATATTAAATTGTGTGGGTTAATATATAATTATAACTAATAGGTGTATTAGGTCATAATTATAATTAACTATTTAGGTTAATTATTTAAGGAAACAATTAACCTAAAACCTAATCACTCTCTACACTAATAATACAACAAATTTTCGGCCAGCCCTTTCCAAGAAAAAGGCAGCCGACTTTTGCCTTGCTCTTTTTCCAAGTTTTCGAAACTTTGGTCTCTCTTCTCTCGTTCGAAGAATTGTTCTTCAAATCCGACGCTAGCACGCGGTGGACGTATTGCTCCGTGTGGATCAACCGTAGAGGGAAGCTATTTTGGTTCCTGCTTGATTCAATCTTCAAAGAATTAAGGTAATTCTTTAACCCTCCTTCCGATTCAATGCGATGTACATGGGTCCTTGGTGGGGATTAATCTTTTATCCGCTGCGTTTTATGTTTGTTTTGTGCGATTAATTCCCCAACAGTGGTATCAGAGCCACTTGTGCATTGGTTGAATTGGATTTGTTATTTTGATTAGATCAAAATTGCATGTAAGGGTTGTATGTTTTGATTTAGGGTTCTTTTGTTATTGTGAATAACAAATTGAAATTTGATTTCAATGTTGATCATTATGAATGATTTGTTCTTTGTTATTGTGAATAACGTTTTGGAATTGATTTGGGAATTGTTGTTTTGAACAAATTGACGCAGAATTGTTTTTCAGTGCAGAACACGCCGGCGTGCAGGCACTGCACGCCGTGCAAACGTGTGTTGCACGCCGTGTACTGGTTTTGCACGGCGTGTAGTCGGAAATCGTTTCCGTAAGCTGAGAATCAGTGCATAACTCGCCGGCGTGCAAGTGTTGCACGCCGTGCAAATGTGTGTTGCACGCCGTGTACTGGTTTTGCACGGCGTGCAACCGGAAATTTCTCATGTGCGCTGAGTAACAGCGAGGAACACGGCCGCGTGCAAGTGTTGCACGCCGTGCAAACTGGTTTTGCACGCCGTGTTCCCTTAGTGCTGCCATGTAGAAATTGTCTTCTATACCTTTTCTTCTCAAATCAATTTCTTTTAAATACAATAAGATTGTGTTTAGTTTTTTGAACCCTAAATCTTATAGAAGTAAAATTATTGTGATATTTTTATGCATGGTGTTGTGGTATGGTTTTGGACCCTGTGGATGTTTTTGTTTTCTTTTGGTTTTGGTGGATGTAAAGTTTTATAAATACGGCCTGCGAGTCGTTTGTATTTATGTAACCTTATTTTCTAGATAAATTGTATAGGATGCAATTTATTGTTTGTAAATTTCATTTTACTAGAAAATTGTATAGGATGCAATTTTGTAAAATGTGTACACCCATGAGATGGTGCCAAGGAACAAAGACGTGAAGACGGATCCAAGGGGTGCGGGAGTGCTGTGACCATAAGATGGTTGCAACCACCTAGGAAATGACCTGTTGATTTTCATATTGGCCTATGAAAATCAATGTAGATAAAACCATACCATAACACGGTTTTTCGAGTCTATTGCATGTTTTATATTTTGATGCCATGTGATGCCATGCTTAGTATGAAATATGCATGCTAGATGAATGTATGACATTGGATGCCATGCTAGGATTAATGTTAACTTGGAAAGTTTAATATTAATGCCATGTTTTGTATATGATAAAATTTTAATCATGGGATTCAAGAAACCCTAAAATAAACTTATGAAGTTTATATTTTGCCACCCAATTACGTATAACACTAGTCAAGTACTATGTTCGCATCATGGTAGCCACGCCAAAGCGGGTACGCATGATGTGACCTTAGCGAAGCGATAATATGAGAAATGGTGATTCTCATTGTGTTGTAATTGGTTTAACAAAGGGTTAATCAAAATGGTGTTTGAGCCCGAGGCAAAGATGAGATGAGTAACATGCAAATTAAGTATGATATATGATATCATGCATCTCATAAATCAAAAGAGTTACATAATGATGTAATTGACATGGTGATGTCTACCGAAATTATATTTAATCATAGGGACATGCCAAAGCAGTGCTATGGTTAAGTATGGATTTTGGGTCTTTTACCCACTTAAGTATTTTAAAGGGTTTTATATTTTAGTGGGAGCTTAATTCTCTTATGTGATTTAACTTTGCATATATTTTCTGTTGTAGATAAATGGCAAACACAAGTAATCCTGGTTCTATTAGATCTATCCTTGAGAAGGATAAACTAAATGGAACGAATTACCTTGACTGGTATCGCAACTTGAGAATTGTTCTCAAGCAAGAGCGGAAGCTATATGTTCTGGATGGGCCTTTGCCCGCTAACCCTCCACCCACCACGGCTCCAAGAGCTGAAAGGGATGCTTTTCACAAGCATCAAAATGATCAGATTGATGTACAATGCCTGATGCTCGCATCAATGATTCCGAAACTTCAGAAGGATCTGGAAACATTTGAGGCATATGAGATGTCTCAAGAGCTTAAGGAAATGTTCCAAAAGCAAGCGAGAAGGGAAAGGTATGAGACCTTGAGATCCTTGGTTGGGTGCAAGATGACCGAAGGGAGTTCGGTTAGTGCCCATGTTCTGAAGATGAAAGGGTACATTGATCAGTTGGAGAGGCTTGGTTCGCCACTCAGACCTGAGTTGGCAACGGATTTGATCCTTAATTCTCTTCCCGAGAGTTACTCCCATTTTGTCATGAACTATCACATGAATGATATGGACAAAACGGTCAGCGAACTGCATGGGATGCTGAAAAACGCTGAAGTAACGATAAAAGAGAAGCCAAGCTCCAAAGGGATCCATATGGTGCAAAAGGGTAGGATCCAGAAGAAGAAGGGTAAAGCAAACAAACCCAAAGAGTTTGGGAAGGATGCAAAGAAGCCCAAAGCTGTTACCAAGGCAAAGCCTCCAAAGGAAGGCACATGCCATTTCTGCAATCAGCCTGGTCATTGGCGCAGAAATTGCAAGCTTTATTTGGAGGACTTGAGGAAGAAGAGAGGCGGTGAGACCGCTAATCAAGGTATTTATGTTATTGAAATATTTCATTCTACTTCTGTTTCTACTTCGTGGGTATTAGATACCGGTTGTGGTTCTCACATTTGTATGAATGTGCAGGGGCTTAAAGGAAGTAGAAAGCTCAAGAAGGGCGAGGTAGAATTCCATGTGGCGAATGGAGCTAGAGTTGCTGCTTATGAAGTCGGTCGCTACGAGCTCAAGTTGCCAAGTGGACTTGTTCTTTCTTTGAATAATTGTTATTTTGTTCCTAATTTGTCTAGGAACATCATTTCTATTTCATGTTTGGACAAGGAAGGATTTAAATGTGTTATTGAGAATAATCACTTATTGCTTTTCAATAAAGACTTGTTTTATGCAAATGCGGATTTACATGATGGTCTTTATTTGTTGAACCTTAGTGAAGGTTATAATGAGCATGTATATAACATAAATACCAAAAGGATAAGAACAAATGTTGTGAATCCTACTTATCTCTGGCACTGTCGTCTAGGACACATTAATGAGAAACGCATTTCAAAACTCCATAAAGATGGAATTTTGGGTCTAGATGTTTTTGAAACATATGACACTTGCGAGTCTTGTTTAATGGGTAAGATGACCAAGAGTCCCTTTACTGGTCACAGTGAAAGGGCTAGTGACTTATTAGAACTCATACATACAGATGTATGTGGGCCTATGAGCACAACTGCTAGAGGTGGTTTTCAATACTTCATTACGTTCACTGATGATTTCAGTAGATATGGTTATCTATATCTAATGAAGCATAAGTCGGAATCCTTTGAAATGTTCAAAGCCTTCCAAAATGAAGTACAAAACCAACTTGGCAAGACAATTAAAGCACTTAGATCTGATCGAGGTGGTGAATATTTGAGCCAAGACTTTAACGATCATCTTAGAAAGTGTGGGATTGTCTCACAACTAACTCCTCCTGGTACACCACAGTGGAATGGTGTGTCTGAGAGGAGGAACCGTACTTTATTGGATATGGTTCGGTCGATGATGAGTCAAACAAATCTTCCTCTATCCTTTTGGGGATATGCACTTGAAACAGCGGCATTCACACTGAACCGAGTTCCATCAAAAGCAGTTGAAAAGACACCATATGAGATATGGGTTGGTAAGAGACCAAATTTGTCTTTTCTCAAGATTTGGGGTTGCGAAGCTTATGTGAAATACTTGATTTCAGATAAGTTAGCACCAAAATCTGTGAAGTGCAATTTTGTTGGTTATCCAAAAGAAACTAAAGGTTATTTCTTTTACAATCCTAGTGAAAACAAAGTGTTTGTTGCTAGGAATGGTACATTCCTGGAGAAAGAGTTTATTTCCAAAGGAATCAGTGGGAGTAAAGTACACCTACAAGAAAATATGGATAACCAAAATGAAAATGGTTTTCAAATGGAACAACAACCTGATTCACAAGAAGTTGTTGAGTCAGAACCAGCAACACAAGTCCAACGTAGATCAAGTAGAGTTCGTCATGAGCCCGAGAGATATGGATTTCTCGTCACGAACGAAAATGATCTGATTCTGTTAGAAGAGAATGAACCTTCCACGTACATGGAAGCTGTCTCTAATTCAGAATCTGAAAAATGGCTTGATGCTATGAAGTCAGAAATTCAATCCATGGACGACAACAAAGTATGGACTTTGGTTGATCTCCCAAAGGGTGCTAAAGCAATAGGGCACAAATGGGTTTTCAAGTTGAAAACGGACATGGATGGGAATATTCAGACTTATAAAGCAAGGTTAGTGGCAAAGGGTTACCGACAAGTTCATGGTATAGACTATGACGAAACCTTTTCGCCAGTAGCTATGATCAAGTCCATCAGAATTCTTGTTGCCATAGCAGCATATTATGACTATGAAATATGGCAAATGGATGTCAAAACAGCTTTCCTAAATGGAAACCTCGTTGAGGATGTGTACATGACACAGCCTGAAGGTTTTGTCGATCCAAAGAATCCTGATAAAGTATGCAAGCTTCAAAAGGCCATTTATGGTTTGAAGCAAGCATCAAGAAGTTGGAATCATTGTTTTGATGAATCAGTCAAAAAGTTTGGCTTCATCAAAAACGAAGATGAGCCTTGTGTGTACAAGAAGTTCAGTGGGAGTAATATAGTTTTCCTAGTTCTATATGTCGATGACATATTGTTAATAGGAAATCACATTCCTACCTTGCAAGAAGTAAAATCTTGGCTAGGAAAGTGTTTTTCTATGAAAGACTTGGGTGAGGCAGCCTACATTCTTGGAATAAAGATCTATAGAGATAGATCTAAGAGATTGATAGGCTTGAGCCAGAGTACATACATTGACAAAATACTGAAAAGGTTCAGTATGGATCAATCAAAGAAAGGAAATGTTCCTATTGGGCAAGGGATAAAGCTTAGTCGTAAGCAATGTCCTGTGACAGTTGAAGAACGTCAACGCATGGATAAGATTCCTTATGCGTCAACTATAGGATCTATCATGTATGCCATGGTATATACTCGGCCAGATGTCTCTTTTGCTTTGAGCATGACAAGTAGATATCAGTTTGATCCAGGTGATAGTCACTGGACTGCTGTCAAGAGTATTCTTAAGTACTTGAGAAGAACTAAAGATACATTCTTGATATATGGAGGCTCGGACGAAGATCTTGTTGTAAATGGTTACACGGATGCAAGTTTCCAAACTGATCAAGATCAGATGCAGTCACAGTCTGGGTATGTGTTTATTCTGAATGGAGGTGCGATAAGTTGGAAGAGTTCTAAGCAAAGCACGATAGCTGCATCTACAACAGAAGCCGAGTATATTGCTGCATCAGATGCAGCCTAAGAGGCTGTTTGGATCAAGAAGTTCATCGAAGAACTTGGTGTCGTTCCTAGCATAGTGAATCCTGTGAGCCTCTTGTGTGACAACAATGGGGCAATATCACTTGCTAAGGAACCTAGTGTGTCACAGAAATCCAAACATATACTTCGGCGTTTTCACTACATAAGAGAAGTCATCTCAAGAGGAGATGTGAAGATATGCAAAGTTGCGTCTGAAGACAATGTTGCCGATCCACTAACAAAAGCTCTTTCACAAGCTGTACATGATGGTCATGCTAGGTCCATGGGTATTAGATACATTTGAAGATTGGACTTAGGGCAAGTGGGAGATTGTTAGAGATTGTGCCCTAAGCCAATGTTGGATTATGTAAACAATCTTCTTAAGTCATTAATAAAGACTTATTTTATCATATATATTTGTATGTTAGTATTTATGATAATGTATCCATGAATTAATTGTGTAATTCTAAATTTCCCTAGTCGATTGTTATTATGGGAATAATAACAAACTAAGACTAGTGTGAGTGATAATGGATATTCATAAGATGAATATAGTGTATACAGATACAGATTATACTCACGGGCAATGTGTTAGAGAACATGTTGCTGGAGACCCACTATAAGATCAAGTTCATGGTCACGTGTCACAACTGATCTTGATTATAGTAGTGTCATTAGCTGATTCCTTTGACCTGAGGTCACCATGGATTCCGGGATGAATTCATGTTGTGCTTTGACGCAGTCAAACGCTGCTTGTAACAGAGTAGTTATAAAGGCTGTGGTTGGGTACAATATGACTCATGCTTAGGGATGTGAGTGACAGATATGGGATTTTGTCCCTCTCTAACAAGAGAGTGATATCACTGGGCCCCTCGATAAGTAAGACTGTTAAATGCATGGCCGTGCTTAAATAATTGATAAGAGTATCAATTGATTTGTCTGAACAGTTTACTTTGAGATCGAGAAAGCATATGATTAATTATATAAGATTGACAAGTGTACCATGTCTTATAATTAATCTTGATATCAAAGAGACAAAAGGGAATATGACATTCTATAAATAGGTATTGGATCATTCCAATCATATTAATTGGGTAGTCGTAATGGCTTGCTAGAGTCCGCTTGTGACCTATAAGGACATTATGGTAATTTCCTTATTGCCAATTAATATGATCCTATGGGGTCACACACAAGAGCAAAATGAAGTTCATCTTATCGGGTATAAATTATTATTGGATAATAATTTATGAATGAGAAAGAGAATAAATATATATAGTGATATATATTTATGTATGTATATATAAATATTAATGTGATTAATATTGCATAAAGTATGCTACATATTATAATTAAATTATATGGAGATATAATTAATTATAATATTATATATATACATATATGTATTATGGAGAATTGATTCGATTTAATGTTAATTGAGAATTAATATTAAATTGTGTGGGTTAATATATAATTATAACTAATAGGTGTATTAGGTCATAATTATAATTAACTATTTAGGTTAATTATTTAAGGAAACAATTAACCTAAAACCTAATCACTCTCTACACTAATAATACAACAAATTTTCGGCCAGCCCTTTCCAAGAAAAAGGCAGCCGACTTTTGCCTTGCTCTTTTTCCAAGTTTTCGAAACTTTGGTCTCTCTTCTCTCGTTCGAAGAATTGTTCTTCAAATCCGGCGCTAGCACGCGGTGGACGTATTGCTCCGTGTGGATCAACCGTAGAGGGAAGCTATTTTGGTTCCTGCTTGATTCAATCTTCAAAGAATTAAGGTAATTCTTTAACCCTCCTTCCGATTCAATGCGATGTACATGGGTCCTTGGTGGGGATTAATCTTTTATCCGCTGCGTTTTATGTTTGTTTTGTGCGATTAATTCCCCAACACTAAATTCCTAATTCTGTCCTGTTTGAGACCTATCTGTGTGTGCAATATAAATTATACTAACCAATTTGTTTTGCAGCATTTATTTTTATTATTTTTGTTATATTTGATAGATTATCGAGTGTATTTCTAGGCGGTTGTATTTTTTTAGACCCTCGTGTACTTAGGTGATTGTAAAAGTGATGATGAGGGTTTTTATCTTTTATTCGATTGGGTTGTATAATCGGCCTCTATTATTTTCTTGTATATTTTGGATGTATGCTTTATTTTTTTTCCTGTAATTTATTTTCTGCATTTTGATCGGGTTAGAGAAAGATAATAAAGCAAATTAAATATGGTAATATAAATTATAAAGTGAAAGCAAGCTTGAGGTTAAGTAAGTCACCTACCCGAACCCTAAATCTCTGGATTAGGTACAGTAGTCGGCCCTTGGTAAGGAGCTGTACCGGAATTTTCCGGATGAGCTGATCCGGGTGGCGACTCTGTCACTGATCTCGGGATTCAAGTTTTGAGGTGTTTAAGTTAAAATGGGAAAGTATTTTCTACAAAGGAATTTCCAAATCAAATCGATGGTTTTTTCTTAAGTCAAGATAAACAAAACCGGCTTTTTCCGCCAAAACCAAAAACATAACAAAAATGTTTTCCCCTCATATAATACATCTTGGGAAGGTTCGCCATACCAAATCCAATCATCACGGATAATGGGACCCAGTTCACCTCTAGAAAATTTGGAGAGTTCTGCAAAAACTTCTATATAACCTATAGATACAGCTCATTGCACACCCACAGAGCAACGGCATGACTGAGGTCACAAACCACATGTTATGTGATGGCATCAAAAAGAGGTTGGAAGGGCACAAATGAGCATAGGTTGAGGAACTCAACAGCATCCTTTGGATGTACCGGACCACTCTAAGGCGAGCAACGGGAGAAACACCTTTTGCACTAACATACGGCATCGAGGCTATGATCCCGGTGGTGATAGGCTCCCCAGTGACCAGTTGACTTACTACAACGAAGTCCAAAACGACATCAACCTGTGTTTCCATTTGGACTCATTAGAAGAAAGATGAGAGAGGGCCTTCGTCTTGATAGCAGCCTACAAAAGCAAAATCATCAGATATCATGACAGGAGAGTTAAAGCGGTAACATTCCAGCCAGGAGATCTTGTACTCCGAGACACGGAGGCTTCTCAGGCACAAGAGGGCAAAGGAAAATTAGCAGTCAGATGGGAAGGGCCCTACCGAGTCAAAAAGGCACTAGGACTAGCCACATACAAATTAAGCCATATGGACAGGAGGAAAATCCCATGCACCTGGAACTCAAGAGCACTTCGAAAGTATCACCAGGAATAATGACCCATTGTATGTTGAACTCTTTTTCCCTCAAGAGCGGTTTTTCCCACAGGGTTTTTCTTGCCGAGGTTTTTAACGAGGCAACCTTAGTATTCTAATGCTGTATAATTGCAAATAATAAATTCACTTCCAGATATATGATTCTACTTATTATGTTTAAGACTGTTTAAACACATTATTCACTTTCGATAAACTCCGGCCCTTACCATAACAAATATTCGCTTCTGAATAAAAATCCAATTAAGTTCGGTTTTATTAATTCGCTTCCGACTCCGGGCCTTATCATGATAAAAATTTCGCTTTCTAACACGGTTCATGCTTAAAAGTTTAAATAATTATTTGCCTTCAAATAATAACGAAACTATAACCATGGAATCTCAAATAGGATATGGAGCAAAATTAAAGCTTTGTATTAAAAAGAACCCCTTGAAGGGGGAAATAATTACATCTTTTCCTAAAACTATTAGGGATTCTATATGTCAACGGAATCCCCATTCGGGTCAACTAAGTCTACCCTTGATGTGGGAGCTTCAGGCGGAACGTTGCTTATTTCTTAAAGCAGAGGAACAGTAAGAAGATTCGTTTCCTTAGGAAAGTCTAGCTCAATATCCCCAAAACAGATGTTTGGATGGACCTCAGCTCACCTCTCCAAGATGCGGTCATCGTACAAAAAGGCCAGCCGTCCGTACGTCAGCGTTCTTTCCTTGAGCTTTTCTTCCACCACCACGCGATCACTTTTGCGGCCCTCCCTCTTTTGATCGAGAGCAGCTTCGACAGAAGACAGAGAGCGTTTCAAAGCTGTATTCTCAATAGCGGCCGCGTCCAGAGCTTTTTACTATTTTTCAGCCTTCTCAGCAGCCTCACCCAAGACCTCCTCCATCTTTTTCCTTTCCAGAGCACCCGCTATACTTTGATCGTAGATGCGGTCCGCCTCTTCAACTCTTTTCAGTTCCTCATAAAGGAACAGGATGGCCTACAAAACAAATCTCATAAATATAGCTAAAAGACATTAGGAGTAATGAGATCAGGACACTTATGGTGTAAAGCTTGCTTAGGACTCGAGTACCGATGGTCCAGTTACTAAAAACTCCCACCTTAGAAGAATCAGCCGGGAGATAAATCCCGTTGCTCAACTCCAGCTGGACCAAAGGATCAGCTAGGATGGCTTCCTTCCCAAATTTGGAAAGAAGGATATCCTGAATCGGGCCATCAGTATAACAGGAGCCACTTCCTGTGAAACAAAACAAGAGCTAAGTGAACTTTATCCAATATAACAGAAGGCAACAAAAGGGGAGTCTTACTGTTCGGATCTTTTTCCCTTTACTCATACCAGACGCGGGAACAACAGTCCTCTTCTTACTCCTAGGGGCTGGCTCGACACTCCCACCAGGTACAACTACTAGCTCCGGTTGGTCGGGAGTGGGAATAGTTGGAACCGATGCAGTTGTGGATGCAGTTGAAGGCTTGGATCCACTCCTTTGGGCACGTAAGGCTGTAACAGTATCAGCGAGTGACATCCCTGCCAAAAATGGAAAATACAAGTATCAGGGAAAATGTACCTTGGCCCTCTAAGGGATCACTAAAGAACACAAGAAGCCAAGGGCAGCCCCTGGCAGAAAGCCTTGACCGCATACTGGAGCTTCCAGTTTTGAGTAGAGATGGATGTCAATAGTTCCAAATCCATCATTTCTTAGGGCGAGAGCTTGTCCTTTGCTCCCCTCATTTCGGATGTCGGTTGAAAAGACCAAGCGGTTGGAAAAGATGGGGCGTCATCCTTCAGCTTTACGAAGAAAAAAAGGCCTTTGAAGCCCTTAATTGATGAAGTACGATCCGAGAAATACCGAAAAAAGGGCCTTTGGCCATTGTAAGGTGATAGCTGTTCGTGTTCCAGAGGACCGGGGTGGCAATGTGCCGAAACAAGCCACCTATCAACCAGATGCTGAGATTGCTACACAGCCAGTACAGCGCGCAGATATCCTCCATGACATTTGGGTAGAGCTGCATCGGACACACATTGTGCCAGTTTAACATGCTACGAATCTCTTTCGATAGCGGGGTAGATGAACCCACCCACAATGTGGTGGAGATAGATGGAGAAGAAGCCAGAAGGAGGTTGATGGACTCTTTGGCTAGGAGTAGGAATAAGATAATGGTAGGCTCCCAATCAGGGATGGTTAAACTGTAGTTGGCGTATTTCCCCGGCGGTGATGGAGGAAGACATGTCAGATATTCTGGGCGTTAGGGTTTTCCCCGCGGCATTTCTGGTGGTTTGGTGAGACGAAGGGTGGCATATTGGTGCGCTGGTTTCCCTAGCGGAATGTGTCCTCTCAGAAGACTCCGAAGAGGAAAGTCTAGCAGCGTCGGAGTCCACCTCCACAAAAGGAGACAGAGGACGAGGAACAGTGCTCGAAGACCAGGAATAATTTGGAGACTCCATGAATCCCAAGGAGATTCACAGGAACAAAGGCAATATATCTAAAACTAGGGCAAGGAAACAAAAGGTAAATGCAAGCAAAATAACAGCAGAAGGAAGTGAGGAACTTACTGGCTTTGCTCAGAAATATTAAGAAATCGGAGTGAGGCTCGCTGGAGAAGAAGAGCGCTGACTAAATAGCCTTCTGGGAGGAAAAATGGACAGTCACAACTTATGAAAATCAAAGGTCGTGTCTCTGCAACAGCTCTGTACGTGGCAGACAGTAGGTGAGCACATGTCTCTAGGTAGGGTTTTAGGTAGTAAAACCCTAAAGGTTTTTTCAAGACTAGGGGGACTTCTGATGACATCCGGACACCGGGTCCCTCACCCGGGTAGGGCGCAACGGATACCTCATCCGGCTCCTAATAAAATGCATGGGTTCCCATTACCGATCTGGCATAGATCCCTTTGTCTGTGGAAAGGTTCTAGAAGAGAAGTGATGATGTCCCACTAGGAGTGTAATTCCAGTGTCGTACTAGGAGAAGGACTCTATGTCCCACGTGGACTCTAGAAGGCAAGTCTTTCAGATTGATTAAAAGTAGGGTTTGGGAGCTCTCCTAAACCCAGTCCAACTCTATCACGAGCCTTATTAAAGGAGGGTACTTTTAAGGTAAATTCATTCATTTTATTCAAACCAAAATACTAAAAACTAAGAACAAACCATACTGACTAAGGCATCGGAGTTTATCCCAGAGGTTACCGGTGGCTTATCCTTTATCTTGCAGGAAGGATACCCGGTCCGGCCCGAAGAACAACCCGATCCCGGGATCTCTAGATGGATTTCATACAATCTATCATTTGAGTCAAAAAAAAAAAAAAAAAATTTAGCCATAATAACTTTTATTGACACAAAATTGATTTTAGTGGCTATTGGCCTACAAATGCAAAACTTTAGTTTTGTCAGTCAGTTCACCCTCTAAGATCCTATTTTAAAAAACAATTTTGTAATTATAAAATCTAAGTTTCAGCTCAAAAAGTCCATCCAACTATGTGATAGGGATAATGTTATCTCTACTCAAATAGTAGGTTAGCGTTTGAGTCCTATTGAGAGTATGTTCTACACTGTAGTTAAATGGTAGTCATGACCACTATGGTTTGGAATTTGTGCATCTATGGTCATTAAAATTTTAATTTGTGACAATAAAGTACTTAATTTTTATTTTGATGTCATTAAATTACTCTAGCCCAAACCCATCTAAATTTGGCATCAAATAATGATGTAATAAGTTAATACAAAGTCAAACCTACCAACTCAGTGCCATATTAACACCAGCCAATAAAAAAAATAAAACTTGTACAGACATATCATCCACCTGTACAGCAAAAAAAAATCGAAATCCAACAATGGAATGAGTTGACGTGGTATTACACTGGTTGATCAAAATTGTTATTGGCTTTCCACATCAATATTTGAACGCCGAATTTAAACATATTAGGGTGAGGTTGACTTTATTAACATCGAATTGTGAATTTAGTGACTTTATTGATATAAATTAATTATTAGTGAGCATCATAAAAATACTTCCAAATTTCAATCACCTTAAGCGAAATTTACCCAATATACCCTTAGAAACACTGATATTATTAAAAAAAAATTCAACCCAAAGAATGAGAAAAAGGAAACGGGAAGGAGGAGGTTGTTTCACGCGGATGAAGGTTGTGGATGTTGGTGAGCCAACCCAATGTGCCAGCTGGCCGTCGGGGAGAGGTCCCATATACCCCGCTCTCATGCACGTGACTCTGAGAAAATTCATCCAATTCATATTTTAACACTTTATTTATTATTTTTCTCATCACTTGATTTGCAAACTAAGATGTGATTCAAAATTGAATTTTTTAACTCATTGTTTTCAGTTTAAATAAGTCATTGAACATGTAAGTTCGTATTTATAAGAAAACTCCCAAAAGTATTTTTGCTTTTTTAAATGATTTAACTACTATTTTAAAAATATCTGTTTTTTACTATATATTTTTTTATCGTTAATAACAATAATAATTAATTTTAATATATACTTTTACTAATTTAATATTTTTTTATGTTGTTTTATATACATTGAATGTTTCTTTATACAATAATATGATTTCATATATTTTTGTATCATTTTGAATTGATTAGAAAGAAAATTAGTAATTTACTTTACGTCATATTTATTTGGAAAGTTTATTTTGTTTTTCCTCTAATATATATATATATATATATATATATATATATATATGTAAAATTATATAATTATCTATAATTATATATATATAATTATCACATTAATCTTCATTTGTAGTTTCTAAATTGTACTTCTACCTATGTATATTTTTAGTTTTATTTATCATTAATACTATAAAAAAACCATAAAAAAAAAAGAAAAAAAAGAAAAGAAAAGTCGAATCACATCTCCCTCTCTTTCATTTCCTCGTTGCTGTCCCCCCCTTCTCTCTAAATCTGTAGCTACTATATATGTATATTTATATTTATTGTAATTATTAACTTACGTAGGAAATATATATATTTATTAATCTTTATTTGGAAGAAAAGCAGGTTGAGTGATGTGGAGATGATGAGTCTTATTTGCTTAACAAATTGCTGAGATTCAAATAACATTGGCTGGGCGAGGAGGAGGACGACTATCCGCGGATTCAAATGCTTGGATCTGCAGCTGGTTACTCTTCTTTTCTCGATCTTTCTTTTCTGTTTGTTTTGAATTTTGTCTTTGTTATTTTTTAGACTGTTTCTGATTGCAATCAAAATCGTGTTGGCAATTAGGTGTGATTTGAGATTCGATTCTTTGAACACTGATAGGTAATTGTCCTTCATTTTATTTGTTTATTTTGTATCATATTCGGAGTAATGTTTCGGCCGTTTTATAATTTAGACATGCTTATAGCTGATTTGGAGTGACTTAGTATGATGCAACGTGTTTTTTTTTTTAATATATATATATATATATATATATATATATATATATATTCGGATCGTAATTTTGTTAAATTATACTAGTTCAACAGGTTTTAGGGCCTTAGGAATGAGCTTACTGATTGAATATCCTTTTAAGGCGTTTAAGTCATATGTTTTAGATTAATACGGTTCTTATGATTTGAACAGTAACACGATGTTGATCTATCATTTATCGAAGTTTGGATTAACATTCAGTTTGGGGGCTGGTGAGAATTGGTACCTGACTTTTTGTGGAGGCAATATTAATTTAGCTGGTTAATTCCACGGTTTGGTTATTTTGAATGATTGTTTATCTGTTATTGTTTGTTTTTATGTGCATAGGAATACTTGTATCTGATGCTTTGAATATAAAATAAGTTTTATGTATTTGTTTATTCATCAGTTTAATTTACTATTAGCATGCATTCTTAGGCTCTGTTACTTTTGAATTGGTGAATTATTATCTATCGTAACATAATATGAGCAACTTTGGAGGGTCTGAATCTCAGTTTAAAGCCATGCCAATAAGAATACCATCAAGGGTAATCAATGTGTATACTTTGAGTTGGCCAGTTTATGTACCAGTATTGCTTTAGAATGTATATGATATGTTTATTGTTCTCTTTATTAAATAACACCTAGAAATTTCTTTATCACACTGGTTGTTGTTTTTAGGTCACTCTTTAACTCCATTACAAGCTACCAGGCTGGTGTAGAATATGAAACTTTTATCTGGATCTCAAACCTGATGTAGAATATGACCTCGATACCTCCTAAATCCAGTTGTCTTTTAATTTCATTATATTTCTTTATCAAAATCTGATTAAATATGATTTTTGTCCTATTCTGTTCATCACACTTGTGGCATACCTCTTAAAAAACTTTGAGGGTAACTCCTAAAGTGAAGGACTTGCAAGCTTGGCCATTTTTTTTTAACATTGATTTTGCTTAGAGAATTTGGGCCATGTTGCTCCTTGATATGTTCAAAGATGAAGAGTCTTGATCTGCATTATACTCTCTCCTTATATTCATATTTGGGAAGATTTATGTGTTAATGATATCTGCAATTTCATGTAGGGTCTTGGATCAGGTCAGATGGCCTTCAGCTTAGAGCAGGTCAAACAGAAGGTGTTTGTAGTACAAGTTTTAGTTGTGTAAGAAATATTTCTGCATTGGGAAGAACTTTTATGGGGTAAGGATTGGGGGCCGAAATGGTTTTACATCCAAAATATTTTAAAACATGGAAGAGACACGAGATGACATGGGGCCTACAGAGCAAGGGCCTTCAAATGCTGTGTGGTGGGGTTCTGATTTTATGGAGAAATTTGAATCTGTTTCTTTGCTTTCACAAGAAGATAGTTTGAGTAATAAAGACTCACCTAGAAATTATGAGGAAGATGGTTTGTACTCACAAACTGCATCACAAATTCTTTGGAGCACTGGGATGCTTTCGGAACGAATTCCCAATGGTTTCTACTCTGTTACACCGGTGAGTACAGATAAAGTTATACTGTTTCATACTCTGATATCTGCTGGAACCTGAGTGTTTTTAAGTATTTTAAGTGACATCTAAGTGAAAAGAATGAATTCATCATTATATATTTAGTTTCCAGACAACATTTAAAGATTATAGTTGTGTAAAATTCCCTTGTGCGAATTTCTTATGGTCATTTCTAACGTACTATATTGGGACAATCTTTTTTCTATTTTCTTCTTTTTGTGTAAATTTTTAGACAGACTGTTTTCATGTAAACATTCTAGTCGTTGACTTGAGTAACTTTATACATTATCATGAAACTAATATATAAATCTTTGACTTGAGAGTTATGTGTTTGTCAAGCTGCAAATAAGTACAAAATTGCACAATTGTGCAATATCTATATTCTTTTTCCTTTCTTTTTCCTTTCCTTGTTTTCTCTCTAGATGTTTTTACCTGAGCAGGTCAACTAGAAAAACTGGCCTGATTTCTATTCCTATTTAGAAGTCTCATTCAAGATGGACCAAATTTAGGTGACATGTGGATATGTAAATATATGTAGTTCTAGTTTTCAGTTCTATCCTTTGGCTAGGAAGTATTTGGTGGCTGATCTAGAAAACTTCGGACTTTGTTGGATTTTGTCTTTGAAGCAAACAATTTGTGTTGCTAAGTGCAATGGCCTCTTCTTGTTGTTAGAATAAAATGACAATAATAAAAATCAACAAAGTGGTTCTCCATGTCACAATTATTGAGACAAACTTTGCATAATAGGGACTTGCAAATTGTAAACAATGTTTCAAGTTCTAATTGTAAATGTCGAGTTACTTGCTCAAGGCCTATTTTGCTTGAATGAAATTACTGCACTAGCATCTATCCATTCTGACTAGAAGGCTAAGTGTGATTTTTATGAGTACTCTTATTTTCTCAGCTAATAAAAGTTTCACAGCTGCAGAATCTCATAAGGTTAAATGACTTGTTGCTGCAATTAAGGTGCAGCTTTATTAATCTTTTCTTGTTATGTGCTTAAAAACTTAGTATCTCATTCTCAATTATTTAAGATTTTGAGGTGGCTGGGGCCATTGAGAATTTGGAGATTTAAGGATTTGAAATCAAAAGGCTTTGGTTGTATAATAAAGGAGGCCAATCTACTTTGAAAATTTCTTTGATGCAGTTCCTGTAGATATTAGACTTTTCAATCAATTGTTGAGGAATAAGATGGTTTTCTTGGCTTTGTTATGAGCATCTATGAAGGTTGATTGAGGTGTAATACTCTTTGCTTCCGTTCTTAGCAACTTGTTTCTTTTCTCTTGCTGATATTTGTTTATTCATGTTATTTTCTCCAATGAAAATTTATTTATTTTTCATGTAAAGTAATTCCTTGTCCTATAACGAATTATAGCAATTAGTGATGTAAATTGGACAACTCTTTAGAAATTTGTGAATTTGTATTTCATAATAAGTTCAAGAATTTCAAATGGGGGAGAGTGAGAGAGAGTAAACAAAATAAGTAGGAATGTAGACATTGATCTGAAAAACAGATGAGTCGAGAAAGTGATTGATGAAAGTAAAAGAGATGTTTTAGTGGCTGTTCACAGTGTTGTTAGAGTGAAAATACTGTAGCAGTAGAAGAGGAATTAGGTGTGGAAGTTATAATGCTATAGCTGTAAATGAGGAAAAAGGAGGGGAAGGATGTGCAGCTAACGTCAATTCTTTAATGTATCCAAATCAATGTTTCATATTTTTACTAGCAAGAGCCTGAATAATAATCCTTAAGTGTCCCTATAGGGAAAGGAAATTATATATGTTAGATAATTTTCTTAGGACTTCATCCTCCTTTTGCACGTTCCAAATTCATATTTACCTTTTTCATAAACTTTGTGGTTGATGCTTGAACAAAGAACCTCATACTTTCCTTCTTGAATAATCGTTTTTATCATCTTGTGTAGAGAAGGAAAAGTAATTGTCTAAACAATTTCATACCATCGTTGCTTTGTTAAGCTTCTGGAAAACAATAATCTTTCTGTTTTGTGGCATTTTTTCTTTCCTCAAGGGTTAAAATTCTGTTTGGGTGAGTTGCAGAAGATATGTTTAAAAATCATTACAAGCATGAGATTGACTACTATTCTTGGTGTTATCTATTTCTTATGAATGATTGTTATGTCAGAATGAGTTATTTAAGTAGCAAAAATATCAAAGTTTTACCTACGTTCTTCATTCTGTTTGCTTACTTGTGGCAATAAAGGATGCCTTAAAAGGCTGAAAGCAAGCTGGTGGAGAAAATAAAAAGCAGTTTACCCTGCTACATAAATAAAATTTGGATGATTATTCCATGAACTTGTTCAAATATATCAGCCCCACATGTTGTAACAAATGGTTGCGTTGTTTAGTGAAATTATTGGGGCTGATAACGTGCTACTAAAGATGGAGTCATTAGAACAATAAATAATTCTGGGCACTTCTTGCCAAGGGCAGTAGCAAGAAGCCTCTATATTTATCTCCTGCATTGTGCTTTCTATTGTTCACATATTTTCTAATATTTTCCTTTTCTTACATTCATGAACTCTAAATCCTTATATAATATTCAGATAAGTACTCCTAGAAATAGGAAAGACCTAATTGCTGTGGTCACTTTTTATGTTTCTTGAATCAAAGCTCCTTTGGCTGGGCTCTACCCAGGCCAAAATTTGATATCACTTTCTGGATACAAATAGATCTAGTCCTGAAGTGAAAAATCTACAATAAAAAAGACAATGATCAACTTAATGATACAAATGTTGTTGGAGTTATGCCTATTCTGTCCTAAAGCTCAAAGCTTGATTGATGTGCAGTTTATTAAAGTAGAACTCCTTGAGCTGTTTGTAGCATGGATGATTATGTGATGTTTTTGGTTAAGCTCCAAGCTCTGAGAATGAGTTCCCATTATTTACTTTGAAAGTCTATTTGATTTCAAAAATCTTGGGCATAAAAATTCTTAAAAGTGTGCAGAGAATTTTTTGTGTTACAAAAAAGTGAGAATAACTTGTCTACTAATTATGCATTGCCTGCCGTGATATCTTTATGATTATCAGCTGTATAACTTTTCCACAGGCAATGAAAATAGGGTTTTTAGTTTTGGTTAGAAAGTCTATATGACTTGGAATGTGTATTGATTGAACAGCATATTTATAACAAGCAGTCTTTTTTTGAACTCTAAATACAATGAAAAGAGTGGATGCAGTTGTTCCTGTAAATGTTTATACATTGTCAAAGATGTCAAACATCATTGGATTCATGAATTTCTAAGCTGTATTCTTTTTTTTTTTTTTAATTGAAATAGTTGGATGGCTAATGATTTTAGTCTAAGCATATACTTTGTATTATTCTGAGCCGTATGAATGTGGACTATTATCAGGATAAAAAGCTAAAGGAGATCTTTGATAGTATTCCAACCTTAGACGAGCTTCATGCTATTGGTGGTGAGGGTATCAAAGCTGATGTCATTGTCGTAGATGCAAAGAAAGATAAAAAGTTATCTATGCTGAAGCAGTTGATTGTGGCACTGGTGAAAGGTCTGAACTCAAATCCAGCTGCAATGATAAAAAAGATTGCTGGACTGGTGAGAGAATGATATTCTTTGTTCCTGTCTGGTCATATTTTATCAAAATTCATGCAACTACTTACTTTAATGTACTTGCACTTTCAGTGACTGGCGTTTTCCTTGTTATATTTTGTTCATACACTGGAAACCCCTCTCATCTGTATGATAATGGTCGATATTTTTTTTTGCCTTATGGTGCTTTTTTGTTCGAGAAAAATACATTTCATATTTCTTGGAATATGACTGGCTGAGAAAAGAAACCCTCTTTCTAATATGAAGAAGGCGGTATTTCCCCGGAAATTAGAACTTCGCATCGTTTTGTTATCATATTTTTCCAAACTCTGTTTAATCTGGGAATTGGAAAACAGCAGTTTTCAAATTTGACAGAAATAGATATGAAAATTAGCTGGACTATAAAGATGATTAGATATTTTCAGCAGTAAACAGACCTTAATATGTGATTCTGTTGTAATTGACAAAAACGCCTTGGAGAATTATATAATTATTCTTTGTGAAAACAATATTTTCTGTGAAAATGGTATTTCTCAATTACCATACATGTTTTCTAACAGTAACATCTTGTCGAAATCTTATGGAAAAGTAAGCATCCTCTTATACTTATTGGAATTTCAGAAATACATCCAAATCTTATGTAGCAATGGCTTAAAGGACGTATTAGTAGATATGACTCTCCGCATTCATTTTAAATCCCTATTTCATAATTTATCTGCTGGTACTTAGCATGAAATTTTTTAATGTATGTATAGTGTTGCAATGCACAGGAGCAGAAAGTCGTTGGCAGGTAATTTGACTGCAGTATAAACTTGAGAATCTTTCTTTTGCAGCCACTTCAGTGATCAAAATTGATTGCAGCCATTTTGTCCATCTTTTTAATTTCTATTCTTTTTCTCATATTAGAAAAATGTTTTTCTTCTGAAATTTTCTCTGATATTTCTTGAACAGGTATCTGATTTTTACAAAAGGCCAAATGTGGAAAGTCCAGCAAAAGCTGCACTGGAGGAAACCTCCAACATGTTCGAAAATCGAGGTGTTCAGTTACTTGGTCAGATAAAACATGGGTCTTGCCTTCCACGAGCAATATTGTTTAAAGTCTTAGCAGATACTGTAGGTCTTGAGAGTAGGCTCATGGCGGTAAGCTTTGAACTTGGTTTTAGCTGTTTCATATTATCCATTTATTAAAGGTGATTTTTGTATGAATTACGACTGATATAAAATAGAATGTCTCTTAAATCCTTTTTTGATAGTCCACTTTTTCTCTCAAAATTAGGGCTTGCCAAACGATGGAACTGTTGAGTGTGTGGACTCATACAAGCACATGTCTGTCATAGTCGTGTTGAATTCTGTGGAACTACTGGTTGATCTTATGCGGTTTCCTGGTCAGTTAATACCTCGATCAACCAGGGCAATTTTTATGACTCATATTTCAGCAGCAGGGGAGAGTGATTCTGCAGAAAATGATTCCTGTGATTCGCCACTTGAACCAAACAGTCCTCTGTATGGATTTTCAGAGAGAATGGATCCTGACAGGTTAGCAAATGGTGTTGACCCTAGTTTTCAAACAACAGAGATGATTTCATTTGTTCATTTTAGCTCTGATGTTGAGTATGTTACATAGTTCTTAATTCTTCTCTATGTGCAGCGCTGAAAGAGATGAGAGCCTACAATATCAGAGGAAGTTAGAGATTTCTCCAAATGTGTCGGGCCCTGCATTGCGAAATATGATGTTGCGGTCTGTTACCTCTATTGACAGGAAAATGAGGTAATATATGATGCTAGTCTAAGAAATTCCTTCATGTTAGTTTCTCTCGGTCGTGTTGATTTTTTTTTTTTCTTTTTCTAACAAATGTGGGATGTTTCTGGTTTGGACTTATCTCTCTCTCTTCATGTCCTAGCTTGTCACACAGTGAGCCGAATATTGCGACAACCTTTTGGCGACGTAGTCGGAAAAAGGTCATTGCAGAACAGCGAACAGCTAGTTCAAGGTTGTTTTTAAATCCTATGTGTTGATTTGACAATTTATGAATATTATCATTTTGAATGTGCTCGTGGTGACAGTAAAGGTCATTTGAGTCCTATTATTAACTACGCTTATTGCTGCTTTAGGGGTTGTTTGCATTTAGCATTAGGATTATTGTAACATGCCTCTCTTGAATGTTCACAATCTTTACTTTTGATTGTAGAAAACATTGAATGTTTTGGTGATTATTGATTGTTCTACATTGTATACTTGTGTTGTATTATAGAGTTTAGTCTTTTTGCCTCACGTCTGTCAGCCATGCGCCTAACAGATCCTTTTTAGCACCATGGTTAGACTTGAACCTTCGTAATTATTCATAAGCTCAAATGAATCAGCACTGATGTTATGTTGCCACTTTAACAAGTTTTTGTTGGCTTTTGAAAGACTAATACCAAATATTGGTTTTGTCAATAATTTTCTGGATATCAATAAAATAAACTCATTCTGTTGCTGAAAATTATATTGCAACAGTTTCCAAACTTCTTCTCACAACCAAGAATTTTAATGGGCTAAACAGAAGTTTCTTATGGTCATGAATAGTGGATCGTTCAATACTTTGTTGTTAATTCTTCTGAAGACTGATTATTGTTTAGTGTTCTTTTGTGAGCTTTTGGGCTCATAATGTTTATTTGAGCTTGTTTTTGCAGTCCAGAGCATCCTTCATTTCGAGCACGTGGACGGTCCATGTTAAGTGGTGATAGGCACTCTATTAGAGACTATGATGTGTCTACATCAAGGTACATGTTTGATCTTGTTACTAAAGTTTGTGCCATTAATGTTAGGTTGTATCCTAATATTTCTACCTGCAATTTAAATTTCTTAAGATTTGTTTTGTTTTGTGCGAGTACATGTGCCATTCCAGAAGATGCTAGATAGACCATTCAGATGATAAATAGTTTATTTGTTCCATTCAATTTCATGGCAATTCTCTTTCTTCTTTCCCAATTATTTATTGGTGAACCTATTTATAATCCTTGTCTAAATATGATTTAGATGGCTAGAATAAATTATTTTGGGCATCTTTCTTTTATTGTTCTGGATCAACTATTATCTTGATGTGCCATGAAACGTTTCTGAGTACCAGCAGCATTTATGTTGAGGAAAAAAAAAAAGAGTAATCCAGTTTTTGTTTTGGCATATTGATTGTGTGTTTTATGGTGACATTACTGGGAATTGGAACTCAATGCACGAAATTATTATTCTTCTCAAGTTTCAAGATTAATTGTGTTGATGATTTGCAAATGGCCTGTGAGTCATCCTTTTTGTGGTTGATTTTAAGATTTTCTTATCTGTTTTCCCTTGAATTGTTACTTTGCAAGATTAAAAAAGCATGATTTTCATTAAAATGTCATCATTCTCTATATGTGATCAGAATTGTCACTCTTGATCCTATCACCTGTATGTAGTACATTTTTCCTGAATGTTCCTCTACAGGAAGGAAAACTCCGTCATGTGTAGAAGTTCTTTAACAGAGATCATGATATGATTGCGAGACGAGCAAAAGGATGAAAAGTAGAGTAGATAAAAAAAGAGGAAGAATATAGTGAGAGCAAAGCAAACGGACCAATATGTTGGGAACTGATTTATTGATTAAACTTGGTATTAGATTTTGAACATCTTTGATTCCTAGCACATGCCTCATATGATTAATAGGAATGTATTTGAAACCAGGTCTAATATGAAGCTTGTCCATGGCTGTCTTGAAAATAGTTAGCAGAAAACATGTTGGGGAAGGATGGTAGGGTGCTTTTTAGAAATATAAGGGTGTATCAAGAAAGAATGAGTGCATCTAAATATGTTAAGGTCGATGCCTATTGAAAGTTAGTTCGGAGAAGATATGTTGAGATGATTTGAGTATGGGAATTGTACAACACATAGAGGAACATAGGGTTACCTTAGATGACTTTGGCTCAAGTAATGATTAGTGATATAGAGATTCTAGTTTCTAGATTGAGTGGAAAAAGAACCATTTATCCATTTGAAACTAGCTTGGTTTTAAAGTTGAGTTGAGTTCCTCTATACAAGGATGTAATTCACACAAATTCTATCAAATTATTTTATTGATCAGTTATTTGATAAAAGGATCTCTACTCCATATTACCATGCTTCACATTGAAATTCATTTGCAAGTTATGGAAAATGGTTGGTGGTTCAGAATCATTTATAATTTCTTCATTTTCTTGTTTATATGAAAATTTTTGTTGAAGATACTCTAAGATATTTGAAAGTTAGAAGGGGAAATATTTACAAGGTTGCAATTCCATCCATTACGTGATGTTAAGTGGTGATTGTTGGACAAGAAAACAGCATGTTTGAAACTTTGAATAGTTAGTATCGTAAAGATGATTGTAACACAGATCTATGAGAATACGAGGATAAGATAAGTGAGAGAATTTGTTTCAAGGTTTAGTAACACCTCTTGGAAGTAAATTATGAAAGGGTTGCCTACTCTACTTGTATGGATTTTTTTTCGTTGAACGTGTGGTGGAAAAAGTATCCATCCAGTTAGTTCATTCGAACTAGTTTAATGTTGAGGCTTTCTGTGTTACTAATAGTATTTTAAAGTCATTTTGTTTCTGAAAGATATATTATTTGAGGCTTCAAGTCATTTTGATTCCAAGGAAATGTATGTAAGGTCACATGTCTTAACAATAGCGTTTTGCAATATGCTTTTGTAGAAAATACATGATTACTTTTTGGTTCAAACAGATGATTTTTACTGATGGGTTTAGATTGAATTTGCTTTTAAAGTTATGTTTTTTTGTTGAGCCATTGTTCTGTGGATGTGAGAATTTAAGGATTTTAATTTCAATTCTTTGACTGAAAGAAAATTTGTAAGCATGCAAAACTCCACTTTTCTAGTTCATATACTTGTCTAGAGATCTGTATTTATGAAAGTGGAAACTGAAAGAAAAAATCATATGGTGGCAGGTATTTTTAAGTTGTACTTTATGCTTCATTATATAATTTCTTGAAACTTTTACTTTACAGTTTAGCATATTCCCAACCAAGTTATTGATGTTTGCTTTCAAAGAAAAATTTCCGTGGAATGTTGTTCATGTAACTAGCCAGTGCTTACAGTGTCTAAAACTTTCTTTGAAGTGTGCTTTTATTTCTCATTCATGAACGAGTCTCTTCTTGGCTCCTTAGTGGCTTTAGAAATGGTTATGGTTGTCTTCTTAAGTTTCAATAAGGTATTTATTTTGCAGCTAGTGAGGAGAGAAAAAAATAATAGACATGAGGAAATGGACGCTAAGAGTTTTGCCTATGTTCTAATACTTCTTTAACAATCACCCTGAATTATTGTTTAATTCATTCAGTAATTGGTATTTCATTTTATTAGTTATCTTTAGCCTATACTTGCACTAAGAAAGACTATAACATTTAATCAGCTACAGATCGGAGGGTTCATCGATATCAGAATCTCGTAGATTAAGAAGAAGAAGCAATAGCATGACCCCGGAGATTGGTGATGATATAGTAAGGTTGATGCTTTTTTCACTATGAATAGTGCTAACTTTACATTTATAATGCAAGTTTTTTTTTTTTCTTTTGCAAGTTAAAGTTTCCTAAAAGTTAATGGATGAGACAATTAGCACGCATAAACATTCTGATAATTATATTTCTGTTTATAGAGGGCTATTTATATAGCTAAATGCAAAGCCTAATTAGATCCTAAAATTATGGAACTATATAGAATATATACAAAATTAACTATATGATATTTTCTTACTCTTCCTCTCAATCTCTGCTCTACATGTTAAGTAGGTCATGCTTGTGAACAAGCTTCTCAAAATAAGGCTTCGAAGGCTCTTAGTTAGAATGTTTGTTTTTTCACCCTAGGTTGGAACATACACAATGCTTAAGTTCCATCTTCGATTTTTTCTTGAGAAAGTGACATTCTATCTCAACTTGCTTGGTCTGGTCTTGATGAACAAGATTATTTGAGATACTAATGGCTGCCAAATCGTCTCATAATGGCTTTAATGATATGTGTACTGACGCCATGAGCTAGTGATCTTAGCAGGTAGTGCTTCTTCAAACTACTGTTAGTTGTTTGATCGTCCAAGTAATTAAATCTCCCTAAACGTCTACCTAGATGTGGATCATCAATCAATAACTAATTGAGCACAATCTGCATTTGTAAGGGATGCAATTCCACTATTATATGCCTTTTTAGCGAACAACCCTTTGGTTTGAATTACCTTAAGACACCTCAGGATTGGATACAATGCTATAAAGTGCTTCACAGTTGGAAATGCATCAACTGACTAGTAACTATTGCAAAACAGATTTTTGGCCTTGTGTATAATAGATAAATCAATTTTCCTTCTAATCTTTGATACTTTGCCTTGTCTAATGGATTACTTGTGTTTTTATCAAATGCAAATGGTTTGTTTCTACCGTTTGAACTTATAGAGGACCCAATTTGCATGGTGGCAGTGCAACCTCATTATTTAACAAATGAAGTCCCAGGAAAAAAAAAAAAAAAAGAATGATATGCAAGTGGTAAAAGATGTACAATTTGTAACAGCTAACATAGAGATAGGTGGGATTGACTTAATTGGGTTCTTCGTGTATATATTTCCCTCTATTCTTTTTTTTTTTTGGAGAAAAATTCATGTATTTTTTTTTATCGACAAAACTCCACGTATTGGTAAATAAGCACGTCTTTCTTGGTCCAAGTAGTTTGTAAAGTAAGTGCTCCTGAAAAATTATTAATTACTTGAAATTCTAACAAGGTAAGCCTGCCCCAGGAATTGCTTGCCTTGTGTTTATTTTTCTTTTACCAATAATTTAATCCAGTTTATGAAAATTTTCTTTCCATTCGTAAAAATATAGCATGCATGGTTACTGGTTCAGTGAATTATCCTTGCTGCTTCTTGTCTTTCCGTATATTATTTGATAGATTTACTTGTCTATGGCATGTGTCAATTTTGTTTAAAACGGGGCTCATATAGGGAAATTATTGATGATGTCATAATTTATGCAGGGCTGTGCGTGCAATGAATGAATCTTTGAAGCAAAATCGTCTTTTGAGGGAACAAGGTGATGAGAGGTTGTTTGTAAACTCTCTAAATGACAAGGTCAACAGCTCAGATATTCAAAAAAATGTATACTTCTCTTTCTTTTGACAGCAAACTTAGTTTACAATTAGACAATTGTATTATATCTATTTGCATATTTTAGTGGAAGTTTTTGACTCTGTACTGTAAGTGATATCTACAGTTTAATTCTTGCAACTGCAAAGATTATGCACAAATTTAGATTGGTTTTGATTCATTGTTTTCTACACCACCATGTTAAATTTGTATATGATTATGAGGACACAGTGCTGAACTGAGGTAGCTTAGGCACATGGCTCGAGTGGTCAGATAAAGCTGTGACCTTAGCTATCTGCTTACATGAGAGCAGCCTTTCGCATGCTACCAATAGATTTAAATCTTCTTCGAGATACGTTCAAGGAAACTCTAGATATTGCAATTTTTGATGATATGATGACTTGTCTCTTCGAGATGATATATCTATGATTTATGTTTTGGCTGCAATTCAGGATATGAATAGTTTGCTTGAATTTCTATGATCTCTTGGTCTTGCTTTATATATATAGTGTAGTGATGGAAGAGAGAGAGGAGTATTATGAACTAGTTTCGTGCATTTCCAGGAGTTCCAGAATACATGTTGACAGTAAATAGTAATATGTTAATGTTGCATGGTGCTGTTGGCATATGATCCATCCCATGCTGATTTATTACCATCAGCAATAAATTGCAACTCAAATAGACTTCATCAGAAGTAATGGAAAGCAGACATAACTGTTGAATATATTTTACTTTTCACCTTCAGGAGTCCTAGGTGTATTTTGACCAAGTGCCGATGAAAGAATTGGTGTTAGGTAGAGGATTTGGATTAAATGTCATGATTGGTTTGAGAAGTTTGTTGGTTTTCTTTCTTTTTTTATTTTTTTTATACACTTAGTATTCAGTATTTTTTAATTTAATTTAATTTTATCTTTTTTGTGTTGTGACTTCATTGTTGTGAGTTAAGTGACAATCTGTTTTTTTTTTTTTTTTTTTTTTTTTTTTTTTTGTTTTTTTTTGGCATTTAGGTATTTGGAAATATTTACCTATTAGTCTGGAAGCACTTTTTTTTTGTTATTATTAAAAGTTTTAGGAGGAAGAAGCAGTAGAACAGTTTAGATATGCCGTGCCTCTAATTTTTTTGCGTGTTTAAGTGGATTTTAATTCTAGCCTCTTCAGCAATGTGTTTGGTTGGAATCAGAGCAAGAGTTTTAATGGCCATCTCGCCAAATTTTTATGCTGTCATAAGGGTTTTGCTTTTGACCTTTTTTTCCTCCTTTCTGACTTCTCTTAATCTGTTTCCAAAGAGAGAGGTGGATAATGCGCATCTGTTTGTTTGGGTTGCTGCTATTATATAATCAGGCAGAGTCCTTTGGTCTTTGTTCTATTTTTCACAGTTTATTTAGAGGATATCTTATCCTCCTCCTTATTGAGATTAGAAATGCTCAACTTTGATTGTCATCTATGCTTGAGTTTTAAAAGTTGAAGTATAATTGTCATGATTTTTATTTCATTGTTCTGCATATTTTTTTTTTTAATCATGGAAGAAAGGTGAATTTGCTGCCTATTAATATGTAATTAAGATCGTTGAATATCTTCCTAGCTTTCCTGGTTGTTGATAACTAGTATGCATACTGTTTCAGGTGTCAAGTTTTGATCTTGATGGTCATGATGAAGTAGCTGGTGGAAGGTCTGCTTTATATAACCTTCAACGGGGCCACATAAATTCCCAAAAGGCTATATCATTACCATCGTCACCACATCAATATAGGAGTCAAACCTCAGATAGAAGTGGACCTTCAGTTTATGTGGTAAATGATGAATTAGTTTCAAGATGGAATAAAGTTCTTGAATCTCCCATGTTCAACAATATGCCCCTGTTACCTTTCCAAGAATGGAATATTGATTTTTCAGAATTAACTGTTGGAACTCGTGTTGGGATTGGTAAGAATTTTTTTTCTTGTAATTCTTATCTGAGATTTTTTTTTTTTTTTTTTTTTTTTTGAGAAACATTCGTAGCTAAGAGTTTGAAAGTACTTTTCCGATACTGTTAATAGTTGCTGTTCAGTTATTACTACTGTAGGTGTTCATTGTTACAAAATGTCCTTATTCTCAGGAGGTCTATCTAGCTGCTTTGAATGTGTAAACAAAACTTAGGCATCGCTTATTTATCTGAAAGTATACTTGAATTGATTACGGAACATGATTTCTTGGAGTATACACATTTTTTTATCTTGATCTTCTCAAAAACTAGAGTTGTATCAATTGTTTGTTGTCTTAGGTTTCTTTGGGGAAGTATTCCGCGGTGTCTGGAATGGAACAGATGTTGCAATTAAGGTTTTCCTAGAGCAAGATCTAACTGCTGAAAACATGGAGGACTTCTGCAATGAAATATCTATTTTAAGGTCTCTTCTTGTCAGATATGTTGGATGCTTATAGTTCTATCGTATCCATCAATTCCTGTATCATTCTCACATTTATTTGTCTCTGTGGCTTTATGCATGTGTGATCTTGCAGCCGTCTCCGACATCCCAATGGTATTACCTTTCACCTTCTAGTATTATTGGAGTACTCTTTCATATATATTTATCCGAAATTCATTTTATAACTGTGATTGTCGACATGATATGGCTCGTTTATTTCAGTAAATGTCATAAACAAGCGGCAATCTAAGTAGTGAAATAGTTGTTTTGTTTAATTAACTAGTTATACATATTACTGCCACTTCTAGTCTGAGGATATCATCTGACATGATTTGGAGGTGCCTTTGACTAGGTATTCTTATGGAGATAAATTACATAAACTTGCCAAGTTTTGTCTACAGTTACATATGCGGAGTTCTTAGAATTAGCTTCCAGGTTGCAAGTGGTAACATGACTAAAATAATTCTGTATGTTTTGAAGTTAGAACAAAATTGTTTTAGCTTTTATATATGTATAGATACACACACACATGGGAAAGTTACAGAAGAAACACAACCAAAGTAGTAACTTTCATTTCAGCCTAAAGAACTTCTTTTAACATAGAAAACCCTAAAGAAATTTGTATATTCTAGCTGTGAATAAAATGGACCCAAAAAAATGGAGACCGTTATGAAGCCAAAAACATATTATCTATATTTTGTCTAATTCGCTAATCAGTCGTTTCAGATTCCAAAAATAGAAGGAAATAGAGAAAATAGGTAATACTTCCAGCACAAGCAACGGGTTAGTGTGGCTCTAACACTTCAAATTATGTTTGAAGGGTTGTATTTATTTAGAATTTTGAAGTGGACAAATTTGGACTGACTGTCTGTAGCACCATAGACTTGCCTGAATTTCAGAAGTATTTAGAAAGCTCATTTAAGTATTATGTATGCTGTCTAATAAGTGGCTGGTTAGACGGACTCTATATGAGCTGTCTTGGTTAGTTAATAACAAGGTATATCATTGATTTTCATCCATTTAAACAGTAAAAAGATTTACAAAGTCCTATTTAAACATGTAAAATATTAAGAGTTTTCTTTTTCTTTTGTGTGTGTATATAATTTGTGAATTTTTGTATTGCGTGTTTGGAGCAATTGAAGATTAAAATTGATGTTCTTTAGTCTTTTTCTTACCCTTGATAAAGATTTCATCCCATTTTATTATATCATTTTTTTTTTGTTAAATATGAAACTTGTTAAATGAAGGAATTTAATTGTATCAACTCAATTCATCATTGAAAAATGAGATTCTGCGTAAAAGAACTCAATGCAATTCTTGCATTTTTTAGCTGTCCAACAACTTGTTAATTCGCTACCTCTCTAGGCTCGTATATAAGAAACTTTTGACAAGCATCTGGCGGTTGTTTTAACGAGCTAAAGCATTGGAAGAGTTTTCTATTTAAAAGTCTTGCCAGCAAAATGAACCACAAACGTCTTTCCCTACACTCTTGTGATCATAATTATGAATACATGCTTTTCTGCTAACTGCTACTGAAGGATGCTGTTTTTTGCAGTTATCTTGTTTTTGGGTGCTTGCATGAAGCCTCCTAACTTGTCAATGGTTACTGAATACATGGAGATGGGATCCTTGTATTATTTGATCCATATTAGTGGTCAGAAAAAGAGGCTAAGTTGGCGGAGACGGCTAAAAATGTTACGTGATATATGCAGGTGTGTTTTGCTTATCTATTTGAAAATTAGGCAGCTCACAGAGCTACTTTGGAGTTTGGAATATATACAGTATTATGAGGGAGCCTCTAGGGCTGCTTGAATTACCTGCACCTAAAATCCATTTGGTGACCACATCAAAGAAACTATATAAAAGTTAGTTTTTTTTATTTTTATTTTCCTTTGGGATTCAGTTGTTATACTATTGAAGCATTGCACTTGCAGTAAATAGGTCAGAAGATTTATGTAGAAGTTATGGATAGTAGTCAAAGGAAATTACTTAATCAACATCCACATCCATGCTTCTGGTTATTTCAGTGTCTGATGAAAAGTTGTTAATTGAAGAATTGCATCAAAGACTGCTTCTGAAATTATAGACAATGCATTTTATGAAGAGATTTCAACCACAAAGACAAGAAAGAAGGTGAATGAGGGACTTAAGAATCAGATAACTGTGCATTATAACTTGACAAAACAAAATCTAGTCATTTTCAAGCATATTTTGCTTCATATCAGTCTAATTTGAATGTTGGCATCTGGTTTGCTCTTTTTGATAGTCGGTTTGGCAATTATACTACAGTTACATGTTCACTGAATTTACTAGCAGAAGATCTACAAATTTATTAATGGATACATCAAGATTTCTTGATTGTATCCTAATGGTAAAAGATGAAGTTCTGCTGTTTATTTTTTATGCATGTTGGGTAGAAGTTCCTGCTATTGTTGCTTTCTACATTTTTTTTTATGTATGAAGTGGAACATGAAGCCAACATATTGATGCAAAATAACTAGCGGTCTCACTACTGTTTAATGAAGTGCTGTCATTTGATTTGTTAGGATTTTTATACAGAAACTGGAGCATACACTAACGTTTTGGATGATAACAGAGGGCTCATGTGCATCCACCGAATGAAGATAGTTCACCGGGATCTGAAAAGTGCAAACTGCCTTGTGAATAAGCATTATACTGTTAAGATCTGTGACTTTGGGCTCTCAAGAATAATGACGCAGACGCCTATTAGAGACTCCTCATCTGCAGGGACTCCGGAATGGATGGCACCTGAGCTTATCCGTAATGAACCTTTCACTGAAAAATGTGATATTTTCAGCCTTGGGGTGATCATGTGGGAGCTCTGCACACTAAATAGGCCATGGGATGGAGTGCCACCAGAAAGGGTATACATATGCATGATTTAATTTAATTTTGAATTATTCACTTGAGTAGTTTATATACGTATATATATTGCTTTTTATGTTTTGAATTACTTTGGATTGGGGGTTCATTTTCCTATCTGCTATTCAGGTAGTTTATGCTGTTGCTAATGAAGGATCCCGCCTGGAGATTCCCGACGGTCCATTGGGCAGGTTGATTTCAGGTATCCTTCCATTAATTGCAGCGGATATAATATCAAGATAGATATCCAAAACTTGACTCTACTCTTCTCATGTTGATTGATTGACCGTTGTATGTTTCTATTACATTTCATAATCGTCTTGTCCTACAGAACATTTTTTTCTAAACTAGGAGGGAAATGTAACAAGCATATTTGAGCTTTTATAATCTTTTGATTGCAGATTGTTGGGCAGAACCGCATGAACGACCAAGCTGCGAAGAGGTACTTACCCGGTTGCTCGACTGCGAATACACACTCTGCTGATAAGTCTTGTTTCTTTTGTGTATAGAAAACACAACATGGTAGAGGCGTTGCATTGTGTTTCGGCTGTCTTCATTTTCTTTTTACCATTGTAAAATTGGAGAAAACATCAAATGCTTCAATTAACAGCTTTCAATGGAACTAGTGGATCTTTCTTTGCAATGGAGAAAGGGACAAAAACAAAATATGCTTCTTTCTAACCTTTTATTGCCTTAGACTATACATGAATACTGTTAAATTTAGTCGTTCGTTTACTCATTCAGTCAAGAATTTGGCGGCCATTTAACGCATCTTCGAAGCGACTGCAAGATCCGACTCTCATCTCCGTGCTCATATCGTTCTCTGGAGCAGGATAGTAGTCTTCCCTAAGTTGCACATCCCTGAGATTTGGAATTCGGAGAAGAAACATCATAAAATGCTCATGTGCAGTTCCATGGATAAAGAGCTTTCTGAGTGTAAGACACTGTGCAAGTAAACCAGCTCCTGGGAGAGACAGACTCCTCTGGTTAACGTCCCTGTCTTGTGGTGGCCAATAATCGAGCTCGGTAAGATTCAAACTGCCTATCCCATTCAAGAAAAATCTCTCCCACAAGCTCAAATCCATTTGTCCAGATGGAGCTGTTAATGCAAAACCTATTGTATCACTACAATTCAGTTGCATCTTCGAAAGGCACGGGTAACGGACAAGGCAGCTCAATCCAAACGCACGTTGTGATGGTTTATGCCTACCCCTGCAATCCCCTTCTACCCGGATCCGAATTTCCTCCAAACGAGGACAATCTTGAAGTCCAGCCATTGGTAATGGAGTAAGAAGGTCACCAACACCAATCCAGAGGGAGAGAAATCTAAGTTTGTCCCAAGACTTGCTGTGATTGTTGTTGTGCATAAAAAAAGTGCAAGTTTCTTCTTCTTCTTCATCAAAATACTTGATTCTTTTATTCTTGCTCGAAACCAAATACCAATCATCCTCATCTTTACTACTTCGTCGATGAGAAGAATTCCTCCAAACACAATCAATATGAAGAGTTTCAATCCGGTGGCAAACAGGTTCCAGCGCTTGCAAAGATGCTACAGCATCAAGATTCTTACAAGCAGAGATCTTTACCTCTACCAGTGTCTTGTGAAGCAAACAAGCCATTGTCCTCATCCCTTTGATAGTAATTTTCTTGCAACCTTCAACTTCAAACTTAGCCAGTTCACAACATCCTCTACCAATCTCTATCAAAATCATATCCGTCAAATCGGCCGATTTTTTAATGGACAAAGATCTCAGCCCTGAACACAGAGCAATCCCATCAAGTTGGGACTCGACCGCCATACAGATTCCGTGGAACTGCTCTAACTTGAGCACTTTGAGCTTAGGACACCTAGAATTAAGTGCTTCCATTGCCACACAGGTCTCTCTGACATTTTTACAAACACATAAAACCAACTCTTCAAGCAATGGAAGCCCCCCAAAAAAATCAACCAATCCAGAAACAGTTACCGCAGCATCCTCCCCACTGTACCCCTCATCTTCAGGATTACACCTCGTGTTCCCAAACGAGGAGGTGTCAACCAGATGAAGAACCGATAATTTGGGACAATTAGCAGCAACAGCAAGCAAGGTATCGTCTCCGATAAAACCAAGGTAGCTAGGATCAAACATACAAGCAACATAAAACTTAGTGAGATTAGTGCAAGCAGCAGTGATTGATCGAATCTCGTCCGCCTTAAATCCGTCAGTGAGAGAAACAGTAAGTAAATTCAAGCAAGTCAAAGAGGAAGAAACATGAGGATAAGCCTGAAGAACAGGAGGCAAATCCTCAGTCCAGTAATAGAAATTGGAGAGATCGAGAAAAGTAAGAAACTGACAATGGTGAAACAAAGGAAAAAAATCCGCACCTAAATGAGGCAACGAAGGTCGTTGATGCCAGCGAACAAGGTAAACATGAGTCAGACGAGGCCAATTAGGGAGAAGGATCTGAAGAGAAGAAGGGGATCGGGCATAAACAGTAAGACAAGTAACGAGAGGAAAAGATACGGCGAGGCGGTGGGCGAGGAGGCGAGGATCGGAGGAAGATAACAAAGAATGACCCCATGGAGAGAGCAAAGAAAGATCAAGATGAGTAACAGATCGGAAACAAGTAGGGATCATGAAAAGGTCTCGAGAATTGCCACGGAGAGTGAGGGAAGTGCGAGTTGCTCTTTCCAGGGTTAGGAATTTCCGGCTAACTAGACTGACTGAGTTTCTTGTTCGAGTATCTGAAATTGAAGCTATTATGTTTAGTAAAATGACGTCGGGGAGGTCGTTGATGGAGGCGGCGGCGGCCATTGGTCACTGACGAAAATGTTTGTAGCAATTTAGCAAGGATGGAGATGGTTAGATTGGATGAATGGATGGGAGTAGAAAAGAGGAGAGAAATGAGAAAGAGAGAGGGGAAGAGAAGCGTGTCAAGGGACGGAATAGCCACGTGATGGAGTCTGTAGATATGGTTTATTCATTCTTTTGTCTTCACTGCTTCTCATCTCAGAACGTACCTTGTACGCGCATCAACAAAATAAAAGCTCCACAAATAAATATTTATCCTATAAATAAATAGTTCGATCAAATAAATTTTTTTCCGATCCCACTCAGGCAAATATAATAAAAAGGTACATAATTACAAACTCTGCGTTTGAACGATATAATTTATATATTTCTATAATTTATTTTTGTTCCATTATGATCTCTTTCCATTAGTTATTAATAATTTTTTTACTTAAAATTGTTATCGGTTGTAATATTTGTGACTAAAATTAACCTTGCATTTTATCTCTGATGTTGATTTTGTAAGGTCATCCGTAATAAAATCATTTTTTCTCATTTATTATGAGATTTTTTTCCAATTTTTTAATTTGAGGTTGCATTATAAAAAAATATATTAAAATGGTCTATTCAAGAAGATTAATAGAATATTATAAGAGATGATATAAACTTATATATGTAATTCACATTAGAAATTTTAATAGAAAATGACATAATAATAAATAGAGGGAGCTCATAGTATGACAAACGTAAAATATAGGGAGGTATAAATTATATAGGTAAAACGTAAAGAGGTAGTGATGTATTTGTCTAAATCTGAGGGGGGTTATAATTATTTAACCATAATAAAATAACAACCTTGCATAGATAATAATTTCTTGAAAATTTCATTAATTTTTAATAAAAAATATATAATAATTTATTAATTATACACATAAATTATATAATTCACAAAATTAAAGTATTTTTTTAGATAATTCTAACTTTTTATATTTTATTTTTTGCTAAAATTTTTCATATAAATTTAATTGTTTATTATTTACATGTAAACTAAATTTAATTGCATTTTTAACTTTTTGCAAAGTATAGAACATATTCGATATATTATTCTTATATTGTAATAAGTGTATAAGTTTTTAATGCATCTACAGCTAGAAAAGTAACTTTTATAAAAAATATGTAGTAAAACATTAGTGTCTTGAATAATTTCTTTATCTGTAAGTGATCAATCAAAGCATCATTTACATAGAGTCATTTTTAAATAATTATTTACTTTATTAATTTATTTTGAATTTGATACAAGAAATATATATAATTATAAAATATTCTACGAATTAGTTGAAGTTAGAATTCCATAGTGATTAGACAACGAATGTATAGATTATTATAAACAGAATAAATAAACAGACTTACAATTTATATGCAGCGGAAACAAGTTTATAGAATGGATATGATCTACATGAGAAACCGGATCTTTCTGGTTGCCTTTCTTACGAGTGTATGAATACACTGAGTATAGGCTATCTCCGTGAATTCTTCCGACGAACGAAAAAGTATATCGTGTTTTCTCTTTAGAGACGTTTTCCCCGGAACCAGAAGAGAATCACTACGATTCTCTCATCCTTACGAAATAGAGAAACTTCTTTTCTATTTTATAGTGGAAATACCAACTTCCATCTATATATCGGGGTGGACCAAATTACACATTTGGTCCCTATAATTTATACATAATTTCAGTTTAGTCCCTGTCATTCCAAAATGTTATGGGCGGACAAAAAAAAATCTCCCACTCGCACATGACAAGACATACTTTCATGGCGATTGAACACACATACCTCTTTCAATTCTTATTCGGCGAATTCACGCGACCAGTCAACGTAACGGTTAAACCTTTGAAGCTCTCCTTCATCATTCCACCTTTAGCTTAACACGACTTCCCCTTAGTTCATTTTCCATGATCACTAGTTTTCGACTCACTTTTGATCTCACGAAAACATTCATATACACTACATACCTTTTCCACGAAAAAGCATTGAGCTCGACTGTTATATGATTACTGAGTGACATGTTACTGAAAATGTACTTCCTCTCTATAAATAACCTTCCGCCATATGTCCAATGCTTATCTGACTGGTCCTTATATGCCCGTTCATAGTTAACGAAGCCTGGTTGAGGGTTCCAATCAAGTTAATCATCAGACATACCCTTCTTGTTATTTACAAGAGTCCTTAAGGGTGAACTTGAAACTCATAGTTTCATTTAGGTCTCACATTAGGAAAGTTGAGATCAATTTCCTTCTTTCCATCCCTTGGTCAGATTTTACACATATTACTAAAATATGCCATAGTGTTAATCCACTTAGGACGTATGTTTTATAAACACTATGGAAAGCATTCAGTCTCTAAATGCAACTCATGCATCATTACCTCTATTCCACATTTAAAGCCTTTCCCAGGACAACTTTTGGTATAAACGAAATAATGATATTTCACATATCACATTTGACATTTCTCACATCTCCATCTATACTTTTACCTATGAATGCACCGCTCATAGTAAAAGATTCATCTATGTGAGTAGATGACATTTCGCCAACATACTAAATTTTACTCAATAGCTCTAGGTGTATCACTTTAAATAGTGAATGAATTTGAACACAACAAATAACTCACATTCTATTCTAATAGAATTTACCAAAGTTATTACAATATTTCAAAAACAACAACATGTTCCTATAATCTATGAAGACCAAATTCCAAAATGTGTTTACCAAAAACATTTGGAGCTATTGGTTTCGTTAACGAATCTGCAATCATATCTCCAGTTGGAACATGCACTAAACTTATTTCTCCTTGTGCTACTTTGTCTTTAACAAAATGATATTTTATATCGATATGCTTGCTTTTTCCACGACAACAAGGATTCTTGGAATAAGCTATCGATATAGTGCCGTCGGAATAAAGAGTTGTATATTTCCCTTTAGGCAATAGATCCAAAAGATCTATGAAGCGTTTTAACCAAACCACTTCTTGTACTGCAGTTGCTGCAGCTACATATACTGACTCCATAGTCGATAATGCCACGCAAGTTTGTTTCTAGAATGAAAATATACCTAGACATGGACTTCCTCCCGTCTTTATCAATTCTGTGATCAGCATCTTTGTATCCCTTTAACCGCAGATCCTTTCCTTGGTAATAAAAGGAATAATTTGAGGTCCCCTTCAAATATCTCAATATCCTTTTCACTGTTGCCCAATGCTTGAAACCTAGATTAGCCTGATAACGGCTTGCGAGACCCACCGTAAAACCTATATCAGGTCATGTACAAATCATAGCGTACATCAAGCTACCAATTGCACACCTATAAGGAATTCTCTCCATCCTTTTAGTCTCTTCTGGAGTCGTGGGACACATACTTGCATTTAGTTCCCTACCTTTTGCAATAGGGGTTGGATCGGGATCACAGTGAGCCATACCAAACCGTTCTAAGATCTTATTAATATATGTCTCTTATGAAAGAGCCAATAATCTCTTAGATCGATCTCTTAAGATCTTAACCCCAAGGATGTCATTAGCTTCTCTTAGATCCTTCATCTCAAAGTTAGAAGACAACCAAGTTTTTACTTTCTTGAGTAAGGAAGTGTCATTTCCTGCTAACAAAATATCGTCAACGTATAATGTTAGAATGACAAACTTTCCTCCGTTTTCACGCTTAATGTAGACATATGAGTCTGCATTAAGCACCTTAAATTGCATTGATATAATCGCTTCATGGAAATGAAAATACCATTGTCTTGAAGACTGCTTAAGGCCATAAATTGATCTTTTCAACTTACAACCTTATGTTCTTTTCCTTGTACGATGAAATCGTTAGGTTGAACCATATAGATTTCTTTGTTCAGTTCACCATTTAAGAACGCAGTCTTTACATCCATTTGATGTAATTCAAGGTGTTAGAGATTGTGCCCTAAGCCAATGTTGGATTATGTAAACAATCTTCTTAAGTCATTAATAAAGACTTATTTTATCATATATATTTGTATGTTAGTATTTATGATAATGTATCCATGAATTAATTGTGTAATTCTAAATTTCCCTAGTCGATTGTTATTATGGGAATAATAACAAACTAAGACTAGTGTGAGTGATAATGGATATTCATAAGATGAATATAGTGTATACAGATACAGATTATACTCACGGGCAATGTGTTAGAGAACATGTTGCTGGAGACCCACTATAAGATCAAGTTCATGGTCACGTGTCACAACTGATCTTGATTATAGTAGTGTCATCAGCTGATTCCTTTGACCTGAGGTCACCATGGATTCCGGGATGAATTTATGTTGTGCTTTGACGCAGTCAAACGCTGCTTGTAACAGAGTAGTTATAAAGGCTGTGGTTGGGTACGATATGACTCATGCTTTGGGATGTGAGTGACAGATATGGGATTTTGTCCCTCTCTAACAAGAGAGCGATATCACTGGGCCCCTCGATAAGTAAGACTGTTAAATGCATGGCCGTGCTCAAATAATTGATAAGAGTATCAATTGATTTGTCTGAACAGTTTACTTTGAGATCGAGAAAGCATATGATTAATTATGTAAGATTGACAAGTGTACCATGTCTTATAATTAATCTTGATATCAAAGAGACAAAAGGGAATATGACATTTTATAAATAGGTATTGGATCATTCCAATCATATTAATTGGGTAGTCGTAATGGCTTGCTAGAGTCCGCTTATGACCTATAAGGATATTATGGTAATCTCCTTATTGCCAATTAATATGAACCTATGGGGTCACACACAAAGAGCAAAATGAAGTTCATCTTATCGGGTATCAATTATTATTGGATAATAATTTATGAATGAGAAAGAGAATAAATATATATAGTGATATATATTTAAGTGTGTATATATATAAATATTAATTTGATTAATATTGCATAAAGTATGCTACATATTATAATTAAATTATATAAAGATATAATTAATTATAATATTATATATACATATGTGTATTATGGAGAATTGATTTGATTTAATGTTAATTGAGAATTAATATTAAATTGTGTGGGTTAATATATAATTATAACTAATAGGTGTATTAGGTTATAATTATAATTAACTAATTAGGTTTTATATTTAAGGAAATAAAAACCTAAACCTAATCACTCTTTCCAAAAACACACTAACTGAATTCGGCCAGCCACCACAAGAAAAGCAGCCAGCCGAAATTCTCCTCCCAAGCCAAAGGGAAAAATCTGATTTTTCTGCTCTTTTCTCTCGTTCGAAGAATTGTTCTTCAATCCCGGCGCTAGCACGCGGTGAATGAATTGCTCCGTGTGGATCAACCGTAGAGGGAAGCTACTTTGGTTCCTAATTGATTCAAAACCTACAAAGAATTAAGGTAATTCTTTAACCCTCCTTCCAATTCAATGCAATGTACATGGGTCCTTGGTGGGGATTAATCCTTTTATTTCCGTTGCGTATATATTGTTTTTGTGCGATTAATTCCCTACAGTGGTATCAGAGCCAGGTTGTGCATTGGTTGAATTGGATTTGTTATTTTGATTAGATCAAAATTGCATGTTAGGGTTGTATGTTCTTGATTTAGGGTTCAATGTTATTGTGAATAACATGTTTAAAATTTGATTTTAATGTGAATCATTGTGAATGATTTGGTTGTAATTGTTTTGAATCAGAAAAAGGGGTGAAATTTTGGATTTAGCATGTTGGCACGCCGGCGTGCCGGTTTTGGCACGGCGTGCCAACAGGAAATCGTTCCTGAATGCTTGAGTTCAGAATGGTGGCACGCGGGCGTGCCGATTTGGCACGGCGTGCCAACCTGAAAATTTTGCATATGGCACGACGTGCTGGGCCTTTGCACGCCGTGCCAACTGGAAACCGTTTCCAGTGTTGCGACCAGAATGGCGGCACGACGGCGTGCCGCCCTTGGCACGGCGTGCCACCTGGGAATTTTCAGAGGGGGCTGTTTTTTGCGCGAAAATTTTTTTTGCCTGCGGCGCTTGCTTCGCAACAGGGGCTACCGCCCCCGTACCCCCGTCCAACTCAGCAGCGAGTTGGATCGCTGGAAGTTGGGTTTGGTGTTTTTCGTTTATGTGTGGAAATTGTTTCTACACATTTACGATTTTCAAATCAATTACTCTAAATACAATAGGATTGTATTTTATCCTTTATGAACCCTAAATCTTGTAGATATAAAATTATTGTGATAATTTTATGCATGGTGTTGTGGTATGGTTTTGGACCCTTGGATGTTTTTTGTTTTTCTTTTGGTTTTGGTGAATGTAAGGTTTTATAAATACGGCCTGCGAGTCGTTTGTATTTATGTAATCTTATTTTTCTAGATAAATTGTATAGGATGCAATTTATTGTTTGTAAATTTTATTTACTAGAAAATTGTATAGGATACAATTTTGTAAAGTATGTAAATCCATGAGATGGTGCCAAGGAACAAAGACGTGAAGACGGATCCAAGGGATGCGGCTGTGCTGCGACCATGCGATGGTTACAACCACCTAGGAAATGACCTGTTGATTTTCATATTGGCCTGTGAAAATCAATGTAGATAAAACCATACCATAACACGGTCTTTCGAGTCTATTGCATGTTTTATATTTTGATGCCATGTGATGCCATGCTAAGTATGAAATATGCATGCTAGATGAATGTATGACATTGGATGCCATGCTAGAATTAATATTAACTTAGAAAGATTAATGTTAATGCCATGTATTGTATGAGATACATTTTAATCACAGGAATTAATAAACCCTAAATAAACTTATGAAGTTTATATTTTTGCCACCCAATTACGTATAACACTAGTCAAGTACTATGTTCGCATCATGGTAGCCACGCCAAAGCGGGTACGCATGTTGTGACCTTAGCGAAGCGATAATATGAGAAATGGTGATTCTCATTGTGTTGTAATTTGTTTAACAAAGGGTTAATCAAAATGGTGTTTTGAACCCGAGGCAAAGATGAGATGAGTAACATGCAAATTAAATATGATATATGATATCATGCATCTCATAAATTAAAAGAGTTACATAATGATGTAATTGACATGGTGATGTCTACCGAAATTATATTTAATCATAGGGACATGCCAAAGCAGTGCTATGGTTAAGTATGGATTTTGGGTCTTTTACCCACTTAAATATTTTAAAGGGTTTTATAATTTTAGTGGGAGTTTAATTCTCTTATGTAATTAACTTTGCATATATTTTCTGTTGTAGATAAATGGCCAACACAAGCAATCCCGGTTCTATTCGATCTATCCTTGAGAAGGATAAACTGAACGGAACCAATTACCTAGATTGGTATCGCAACTTGAGAATTGTTCTCAAGCAAGAGCGAAAGCTGTATGTTCTGGATGGGCCTTTGCCCGCTAACCCTCCACCCACCACAGCTTCAAGAGCTGAAAGGGATGCTTTTCACAAGCATCAAAATGATCAGATTGATGTACAATGCCTGATGCTCGCATCAATGATTCCGGAACTTCAGAAGGATCTGGAAACATTTGAGGCATATGAGATGTCTCAAGAGCTTAAGGAAATGTTCCAAAAGCAAGCGAGAAGGGAAAGGTATGAGACCTTGAGATCTTTGGTTGGGTGCAAGATGACCGAAGGGAGTTCGGTTAGTGCCCATGTTCTGAAGATGAAAGGGTACATTGATCAGTTGGAGAGGCTTGGTTCGCCACTCAGACCTGAGTTGGCAACGGATTTGATCCTTAATTCTCTTCCCGAGAGTTACTCCCATTTTGTCATGAATTATCACATGAATGATATGGACAAAACGGTCAGCGAACTGCATGGGATGCTGAAAAACGCTGAAGTAACGATAAAAGAGAAGCCAAGCTCCAAAGGGATCCATATGGTGCAAAAGGGTAGGATCCAGAAGAAGAAGGGTAAAGCAAACAAACCCAAAGAGTTTGGGAAGGATGCAAAGAAGCCCAAAGCTGTTACCAAGGCAAAGCCTCCAAAGGAAGGCACATGCCATTTCTGCAATCAGCCTGGTCATTGGTGCAGAAATTGCAAGCTTTATTTGGAGGACTTGAGGAAGAAGAGAGGCGGTGAGACCGCTAATCAAGGTATTTATGTTATTGAAATATTTCATTCTACTTCTGTTTCTACTTCGTGGGTATTAGATACCGGTTGTGGTTCTCACATTTGTATGAATGTGCAGGGGCTTAAAGGAAGTAGAAAGCTCAAGAAGGGCGAGGTAGAATTCCATGTGGCGAATGGAGCTAGAGTTGCTGCTTATGAAGTCGGTCGCTACGAGCTCAAGTTGCCAAGTGGACTTGTTCTTTCTTTGAATAATTGTTATTTTGTTCCTAATTTGTCTAGGAACATCATTTCTATTTCATGTTTGGACAAGGAAGGATTTAAATGTGTTATTGAGAATAATCACTTATTGCTTTTCAATAAAGACTTGTTTTATGCAAATGCGGATTTACATGGTGGTCTTTATTTGTTGAACCTTAGTGAAGGTTATAATGAGCATGTATATAACATAAATACCAAAAGGATAAGAACAAATGTTGTGAATCCTACTTATCTCTGGCACTGTCGTCTAGGACACATTAATGAGAAACGCATTTCAAAACTCCATAAAGATGGAATTTTGGGTCTAGATGTTTTTGAAACATATGACACTTGCGAGTCTTGTTTAATGGGTAAGATGACCAAGAGTCCCTTTACTGGTCACAGTGAAAGGGCTAGTGACTTATTAGAACTCATACATACAGATGTATGTGGGCCTATGAGCACAACTGCTAGAGGTGGTTTTCAATACTTCATTACGTTCACTGATGATTTCAGTAGATATGGTTGTCTATATCTAATGAAGCATAAGTCGGAATCCTTTGAAATGTTCAAAGCCTTCCAAAATGAAGTACAAAACCAACTTGGCAAGACAATTAAAGCACTTAGATCTGATCGAGGTGGTGAATATTTGAGCCAAGACTTTGACGATCATCTTAGAAATTGTGGGATTGTCTCACAACTAACTCCTCCTGGTACACCACAGTGGAATGGTGTGTCTGAGAGGAGGAACCGTACTTTATTGGATATGGTTCGGTCGATGATGAGTCAAACAAGTCTTCCTCTATCCTTTTGGGGATATGCACTTGAAACAGCGGCATTCACACTGAACCGAGTTCCATCAAAGGCAGTTGAAAAGACACCATATGAGATATGGGTTGGTAAGAGACCAAATTTGTCTTTTCTCAAGATTTGGGGATGCGAAGCTTATGTGAAATACTTGATTTCAGATAAGTTAGCACCAAAATCTGTGAAGTGCAACTTTGTAGGTTATCCAAAAGAAACTAAAGGTTATTTCTTTTACAGTCCTAGTGAAAACAAAGTGTTTGTTGCTAGGAATGGTATATTCCTGGAAAAAGAGTTTATTTCCAAAGGAATCAGTGGGAGTAAAGTACACCTGCAAGAAAATCTGGATAACCAAAATGAAAATGGTTTTCAAATGGAACAACAACCTGATTCACAAGAAGTTGTTGAGTCAGAACCAGCAACACAAGTCCAACGTAGATCAAGTAGAGTTCGTCATGAGCCCGAGAGATATGGATTTCTCGTCACGAACGAAAATGATCTGATTCTGTTAGAAGAGAATGAACCTTCCACGTACATGGAAGCTGTCTCTAATTCAGAATCTGAAAAATGGCTTGATGCTATGAAGTCAGAAATTCAATCCATGGACGACAACAAAGTATGGACTTTGGTTGATCTCCCAAAGGGTGCTAAAGCAATAGGGCACAAATGGGTTTTCAAGTTGAAAACGGACATGGATGGGAATATTCAGACTTATAAAGCAAGGTTAGTGGCAAAGGGTTACCGACAAGTTCATGGTATAGACTATGACGAAACCTTTTCGCCAGTAGCTATGATCAAGTCCATCAGAATTCTTGTTGCCATAGCAGCATATTATGACTATGAAATATGGCAAATGGATGTCAAAACAGCTTTCCTAAATGGAAACCTTGTTGAGGATGTGTACATGACACAGCCTGAAGGTTTTGTCGATCCAAAGAATCCTGATAAAGTATGCAAGCTTCAAAAGGCCATTTATGGTTTGAAGCAAGCATCAAGAAGTTGGAATCATCGTTTTGATGAATCAGTCAAAAAGTTTGGCTTCATCAAAAACGAAGATGAGCCTTGTGTGTACAAGAAGTTCAGTGGGAGTAATATAGTTTTCCTAGTTCTATATGTCGATGACATATTGTTAATAGGAAATCACATTCCTACCTTGCAAGAAGTGAAATCTTGGCTAGGAAAGTGTTTTTCTATGAAAGACTTGGGTGAGGCAGCCTACATTCTTGGAATAAAGATCTATAGAGATAGATCTAAGAGATTGATAGGTTTGAGCCAGAGTACATACATTGACAAAATACTGAAAAGGTTCAGTATGGATCAATCAAAGAAAGGAAATGTTCCTATTGGGCAAGGGATAAAGCTTAGTCGTAAGCAATGTCCTGTGACAGTTGAAGAACGTCAACGCATGGATAAGATTCCTTATGCGTCAGCTATAGGATCTATCATGTATGCCATGGTATGTACTCGGCCAGATGTCTCTTTTGCTTTGAGCATGACAAGTAGATATCAGTCTGATCCAGGTGATAGTCACTGGACTGCTGTCAAGAGTATTCTTAAGTACTTGAGAAGAACTAAAGATACATTCTTGATATATGGAGGCTCGGACGAAGATCTTATTGTAAATGGTTACACGGATGCAAGTTTCCAAACTGATCAAGATCAGATGCAGTCACAGTCTGGGTATGTGTTCATTCTGAATGGAGGTGCGATAAGTTGGAAGAGTTCTAAGCAAAGCACGATAGCTGCATCTACAACAGAAGCCGAGTATATTGCTGCATCAGATGCAGCCCAAGAGGCTGTTTGGATCAAGAAGTTCATCGAAGAACTTGGTGTCGTTCCTAGCATAGTGAATCCTGTGAGCCTCTTGTGTGACAACAATGGGGCAATATCACTTGCTAAGGAACCTAGTGTGTCACAGAAATCCAAACATATACTTCGGCGTTTTCACTACATAAGAGAAGTCATCTCAAGAGGAGATGTGAAGATATGCAAAGTTGCGTCTGAAGACAATGTTGCCGATCCACTAACAAAAGCTCTTTCACAAGCTGTACATGATGGTCATGCTAGGTCCATGGGTATTAGATACATTTGAAGATTGGACTTAGGGCAAGTGGGAGATTGTTAGAGATTGTGCCCTAAGCCAATGTTGGATTATGTAAACAATCTTCTTAAGTCATTAATAAAGACTTATTTTATCATATATATTTGTATGTTAGTATTTATGATAATGTATCCATGAATTAATTGTGTAATTCTAAATTTCCCTAGTCGATTGTTATTATGGGAATAATAACAAACTAAGACTAGTGTGAGTGATAATGGATATTCATAAGATGAATATAGTGTATACAGATACAGATTATACTCACGGGCAATGTGTTAGAGAACATGTTGCTGGAGACCCACTATAAGATCAAGTTCATGGTCACGTGTCACAACTGATCTTGATTATAGTAGTGTCATCAGCTGATTCCTTTGACCTGAGGTCACCATGGATTCCGGGATGAATTTATGTTGTGCTTTGACGCAGTCAAACGCTGCTTGTAACAGAGTAGTTATAAAGGCTGTGGTTGGGTATGATATGACTCATGCTTTGGGATGTGAGTGACAGATATGGGATTTTGTCCCTCTCTAACAAGAGAGCGATATCACTGGGCCCCTCGATAAGTAAGACTGTTAAATGCATGGCCGTGCTCAAATAATTGATAAGAGTATCAATTGATTTGTCTGAACAGTTTACTTTGAGATCGAGAAAGCATATGATTAATTATGTAAGATTGACAAGTGTACCATGTCTTATAATTAATCTTGATATCAAAGAGATAAAAGGGAATATGACATTTTATAAATAGGTATTGGATCATTCCAATCATATTAATTGGGTAGTCGTAATGGCTTGCTAGAGTCCGCTTATGACCTATAAGGATATTATGGTAATCTCCTTATTGCCAATTAATATGAACCTATGGGGTCACACACAAAGAGCAAAATGAAGTTCATCTTATCGGGTATAAATTATTATTGGATAATAATTTATGAATGAGAAAGAGAATAAATATATATAGTGATATATATTTAAGTGTGTATATATATAAATATTAATTTGATTAATATTGCATAAAGTATGCTACATATTATAATTAAATTATATAAAGATATAATTAATTATAATATTATATATACATATGTGTATTATGGAGAATTGATTTGATTTAATGTTAATTGAGAATTAATATTAAATTGTGTGGGTTAATATATAATTATAACTAATAGGTGTATTAGGTTATAATTATAATTAACTAATTAGGTTTTATATTTAAGGAAATAAAAACCTAAACCTAATCACTCTCTCCAAAAACACACTAACTGAATTCGGCCAGCCACCACAAGAAAAGCAGCCAGCCGAAATTCTCCTCCCAAGCCAAAGGGAAAAATCTGATTTTTCTGCTCTTTTCTCTCGTTCGAAGAATTGTTCTTCAATCCCGGCGCTAGCACGCGGTGAATGAATTGCTCCGTGTGGATCAACCGTAGAGGGAAGCTACTTTGGTTCCTAATTGATTCAAAACCTACAAAGACTTAAGGTAATTCTTTAACCCTCCTTCCAATTCAATGCAATGTACATGGGTCCTTGGTGGGGATTAATCCTTTTATTTCCGCTGCGTATATATTGTTTTTGTGCGATTAATTCCCTACACAAGGTCCATGCATGCTACAAAAGCAAGTACTATTCTTATAGACGCGAAACAGACAACAGGTAAAAAAGTCTCTTGATAGTCAATTCCTTCCTGTTGTGTAAACCCCTTCGCAACCAGCCGACTCTTAGTCTGGATAGGTTTCCCATCCGCTAATCGCTTAATAGTATGTATCCATTTATTCCCAATGGCTTTGCGCCCTTTAGGTAGATCAACTAGTTCCAAACTTTGTTGATCCTTATTAACTCCATTTCACTTTCCATCGCTTTTATCCATTCTTCCTTTGCTGGAGATTCCAATATCTCTTTCATGTTAGTTGGAATGTCTTTAATTTCAGCTACGATCAAGAAAACTTCGCTATCAACTAAATGACGGTGTTGCGGAATGTTTCCTCTCTTCGATCGCCTTAGAGGTTCTGCTTCTTGATAACCAAATCTCATATATTCATCAAGATTTTGGGCAAAACACCCACTAGGACCACTCCCACTGGGATCTATATCCATTTCACACTTGAATTTGGAACAAGACTCCCACTTAAATCAAGATCACTCAAGTCAGGGTTAGGATTACTCAAATCCGCTTGTGAAGGTTGAAAAACATTATTCTCTTCCCTTTCCCTTACGTCTTCAACTTCATTCCTCCCACTCGGATTGAGTGATCTTGAAGTTTCAGACTCTTGAATTTCTAAGAAAGTGAATTCCTTATCCACCTCTCCCAGCTTAGGAAATTCATTCTCTAAGAATGTGACATCTTGTTACTCAAATTCTGTTATTTGACCATTCTTATTCTCTCCCACTAGAACATATCCTTTGGAGAGATTAGGATATCTTATAGAGATACCTTTCTTATCTCTTGGGCCTAGCTTGCCATGCTTGCTAGATGTATCATTGACATAGGTAGCACATCTCTATAGTCGCAAATGGTTCAAATTGGGCTTGCGGCTCATCCATAATTCATAAGGCGTGGTTTCAACAGACTTAGAAGGTACTCTATTAAGTACATATGTGGCAGTCAATATTGCGTCTCCCCAAAAGGAGATAGGAAAATTGGCTTCAGCCATCATAGACCTCATCATCTCTGAGAGGGTTCGGTTTCTTCTTCCTGGTACTCCATTTTGTTATGGAGTCCTAGGTATTGTCAACTGATGTTCAATACCTTTTTCATCACATAAAACTTTAAATTCCTCGTAGAGGTACTTGTTGGATATGCCTTAGTCCCGAAACATTAGACCTTGTATTTATATTATACATTTATTGAATTTATGTATTATACTCATTTTGTGTTATTAATAAAGGTATTAATTCATTTATTATATATATCTTGTGCAATATCTTAAATGAAGTATCCAATGGACATATCCATATCCATGATGACAAGTGTCATGCACTTGGCAGTAAGACCATGGATAGGATAAGCGATATGACCATAAAGAGATCCGTAGTCTATTCCAGTCATGGGAATGAATGGAAGTAAAGACTATCATTAACCTAGTTGTATGGCGGGGTCTTACCGGTCACTGGACATGGGATGTCAACTAAGTTAATGGGTACATGCAAAAGGGGCATGGTACTGGATAGATCCACTAAACGAGAAATCCACATGGTATAGTATCACAAGTGATTCTTGTGTAGTACTTGTATGGATCCTTTGACCTGACCATATGATGGTGTTGTATGCGAGGTTGCATACTTAGGGGTACGCCTAAAGGGCTTGTAATAGGGTTCCAAGTATGGGTACTTTCGGGTATGTCGCTTAGCATGGTAATGCTATGGATATGCAGAAGGGATTTGTCACTCAGTAGTGCACTAAGAAGATATCACCAGCCTCTTGATGAATGTGACTGATAAGACTGTGGCCACACCCAAACAAGTTGGAACTTGTTTGCGAGCATCAGTACATTCGGGATCAAGTAAATGTCCGGACACAAAAGAGGGTGATCAATCCATGCCTCTGTGTTGGACACCGATATCAATGACATGGGATATACAAGTTAAAACTATAGGGTTATGATTACAGTTGGACTGCCATCTCCATCTTAATTGGGGGCTGCAGTGGCTTGCTAGAGCCCAACTACAGTCTGTGGGCCTAAGGCCTATTGTCAACATAAAGATGGGCCCACGGGATCGTACACACTGAGCAACTGAACACAGACTTAAGGAAATCACCTGTATACTTGGAGTATACACTCTGGAGAGAGAGGATTATATTAATTATATTATAAAGATCAATTGGATTGATCATAATAATAAAATTAATATTTAATTGGCTTTCTTATAATTAATTGGATTAATTATGAGATTATTTCCTGGGTGGAAATATTCATATGTATATGTTTACATATGAATTTATTTTGTGAAGATCTAATTTTAATTTCATGGATTAAATTAATTAGTCAAACCAATTTTTATTAAATGTAAATAATATGTTACATGGTGTATGATATTATATACATGTACAAATTAAAGTTGGGCTTGAAATTAATTTAAACCAGACAAATTAAAATAGATTTGGGCTAAAAGAATGAAAGATGGAAAGCCCACACATGGTGAGCCAATTGGGCTGAAATTCTCAAGGAGAATTTCAACAACCCTAGGTATTTCGGCCATGAGAAAAAAAAAGGGATAAGCCAGCCGAAATTCTTATCCTCTCCCTTTCCAAAGTTCGTGATTTTCTGAGCTAGCACGGGTTGTGTTCGAAAGGCACTAGTGTGCGTGAACGAGGAGGGATTCTACCTTGATTTCTGCAGTCTGCATCCATCTCTTGTAGAGATAATCCGGGTAAGAGATTTACCTCTTGTTGGTTAAATTTTGTTTTTGGAATTTACATTGCAATTGCTCCTGGGCACAAATTTGAGGAAATCATCGCGTTCTTCCGCTTTAATCGGGTGATTTCCTGTGACAAATCCCAACAGTGGTATCAGAGCGGGCTTTTGATCCGTGGGTGGTGAATCCTTTGTTTTTAAAATTGGAGATTTTTAGTGGGATTCTTGGATTGGGGTTTATGATTTTTCTCCTTTGATTTTTGCAATAGAAATTAAATTTGCATATAGGTTTATGTTTATTTAATTTTATTATTCTTGGATGAGATTCTTGGTGATTCTTGTTGTGGTTGATTTTTTATTTTAATTTTAAAAAAAAATTAGGCTGTTCCCGGTGTGCAGGGTTACCGGCGGAGGAATCACCTCTGGTGGCCGCCGTACGCGGCGGGAACAGCGGTAGCAGCGGCGGCTTTTGCTAGGGCAACTAGGTTGCCTTAGCCATAGTGGGTTGGGCCCAGTATTTTTGGATTTGGCGGGTTCGAGCCCGAGGCCCAGTTTTGAAATTTTAATTGGTTTTAAAATTCGTGAGTTTAAATTTTTGCAATTTAAATGCGCATGGTTTCTTGAATAAAATTTAATTTTATTCATGTGATATTAATTTTGGAATTAATATGGTTAATTGAAATTTGTTCGGGTAATTTTGGCACAGTTACTTGGACGGCTAAAATGGACCCATGGTTTTCCAATTCCAGTGGGAGCAATTGGACTGCCTGGGCTGGAGGCCCAAAGCCCGTTAAGGGTTAGAACCATGGTGGGCCAAAATTGGCAATTTCAAAATAATGGCTTGGACATAATTGAAATGGGCTTAATTCATGCATTATAACATGCTTATAAATTATATATATTGGATGCATATGGGTGATTAAATATTTGTATGATTGGATGCTATTGGGCTTTATTCAAGATGGGTTGTATTTTCTTTTTGGGTAAATACGGCCTGCGTGTCGTTTTTCTTTTTTTAATGTAATTTTATTTTATTTACTTATTATAAAAATTGTAAAAGAAGAAGCCCATGGAGTGGTGAGCCCAAGTGGAGGTGCAAGCCCAGAAGGAAGGAAATGGAGGCCCACCTGATATGAGATTCTATTATAGGTTTACTAGAATAATATTAGGATGTAATACAGGCCCATAGCAGTCCATTTTACTTATTTATTTAATTATACTTTATATTTATTTCCATGTGTGAATGTATGATCCATCAGCAAATTTCACCTGCCTTATGTATATAAGCCGTTATTAAATGAATCTAATAACCAAATGGAAATTACTAAGTCGTTTAAAAGTGCTTCCCTCATTCAAAACCAGCTCAAAGTGGGGATAGGCTAGTTATAGACCTTGCCCTCGCAGGATACACTGGAGTATCGTCATTTTGTATTGGGTTAGGGTATGGGATACTCTAACACTTTGATGGAGGTTTTGACTTAGCATGGGTAGTAGGATTCTCCTAGCCCTAAGCATAGATTGGTAAGTGCCAACAAGCCCATTAAACCGAGAGAGGTTGGGATTGGACGGCGTTCCTACCTAAATAATTAGGGTATAGTTGTACCAGGCCCTCGTCTGGCTATATCTTAATGAAATATGGATCTCGGCCCATGAGCCCAACAACTCAGTTTAATTAATAACTTGATTCATTATTAATTATCTATGGGAATAACAAAGTAAAGTCCTTTATTAACTCTGAAATGTTTTTCTGTGAAGAAACTCTAAAATGGCAAATAACAACTCTTTATCACTGCGATCTATCTTAGAGAGGGATAAGCTTTCCGGTCCTAACTTTTTGGACTGGTCTAGGAACTTAAGGATAGTTCTCTATAAGAGTCAAAAGAGTAAGTACTGGAAAGGCCTGTGCCAGCTACGCCTCAAGGACGTAATCCACCGGCTGCCCAGCTGGAGGAATATGAGGTGCATGTCAAGGATAATAGGGATGCGACATGCCTTATGTTGGCCTGCATGGTCCCCGAACTGCAAAAACATTTTATGGACCATCAAGCCTATGCTATGATAACAACTCTTAACAAGATGTTTCAGGAGCAAGCTCATCAGGAAAGGTACTTGGCCAAGAAGGCATTCCACTCCTGTAAGATGGGGACTGGGACATCTGTGAGCACACACGTGCTCAAGATGAAGGGCTATTTGGATACATTGGACCATCTCGGATCGTCCATCTCTCAGGAGTTGGCAGTGGACACAATCCTTGCATCTTTGCCGGATTCTTATGATCAGTTCATCCTAAACTATAACATGCAAGGGATGAACCATACTGTTAGTGAGCTACATGGGATGCTCAAGCTTACTGAATAGTCAATCAAAAAGACTCCGCCGGTGCTGCTGGTCAATAAGGGGAACCCTCCTCTTGCAAAGGGCAAGGCCAAGGCCAAGGGTAAGAAGGCCAAGGCCCAGCCCGAGGCCCAGCAGAAGGCAGGTCCTGAGGATGTCTGTTTCGGGTGCAGATAGGCAAGCCACTGGAAGAGATCGTGTCCCAAGCTGATAGGAGAGCAGAGGAGGGGCCAGGGTGCGTCCTCGTCAGGTATTTATATTATAGACATTAACCTTACTGTTTCGACATCCTGGGTATTGGATACTGGATGTGGTTCTCACATTTGTTGTAATGTGCAGGGACTTAAGAACAGAAGGTCACTGCGATCGAGAGAGGTGGAATTGCGGGTCGGAAATAGAGCAAGGGTTGCTGCCATAGAGATCGGCGAATATCACCTTGTGATGCCCAGCGGATTGGTTTTAATTTTAGAACAATGTTATTTTGTACCTGCTATTTGCAGGAATATTATTTCAGTTTCGATGTTGGATATTTCTGGATTTTAATTTACTATTTCAAATGGTAGAATTTCTTTATCTAGAGAGGGATTATTTTATGGAGATGCTCTGTTAAATAATGGCCTATATATCCTAGACTTAATTGAAACCAACCATGTCTATAACGTAAACACTAAAAGGGTTAAGCCCAATGAACTTAATCCTGTCTACCTATGGCATTGTCGTCTTGGCCATATAAACGAGAAGCGCATAGCTAGGCTTCACAAAGCTAGAGTCTTAGGGTCTTTTGACTTGGAGTCAATTGATATATGCGAGTCATGTTTATGAGGCAAAATGACTAAGGCGCCTTTTAGCAAGAAGGCTGAAAGGGCCACTAGCTTATTGGACCTAATACATTCAGATGTATGTGGACATATGAGCGCAGTGACCAGAGGTGGACATTCCGTTGTGGTATTCCAGGAGGAGTGAGTTGTGGAACTATTCCATGCTCTCTCAAATATGAGTCAAACTCTAGGCTCATATACTCACCACCTCGGTCCGACCGAAGGGTTTTGATATTTCTGCCTAGCTGGTTCTGTACCTCGTTCCTGAATTCCTTGAACCTATCAAGGGTCTCAGACTTGTGTTTCATTAGATAGACATAGCCATATCTGCTGAAATCGTCCGTGAACGTGATAAAGTACAGGTGTCCACCTCTAGTTGCTGCGCTCATAAGTCCACATACATCTAAATGTATTAGGTCCAATAAGCCAGTGGCCCTTTCAGCCTTCTTGCTAAAAGGCGCCTTAGTCATCTTGCCTTGTAAACATCATTCACATGTATCTATTGACTCCAAGTCAAATGACCCTAAGACTCCAGCTTTGTGAAGCCTAGCTATGCGCTTCTCATTTATGTGGCCGAGACGACAATGCCAAAGGTAGACAGGATTAAGTTCGTTTGGCTTAACCCTTTTTGTATTTATGTTATTGACGTGATTGGTTTCATTTAAGTCCAGGATATACCGGCCATTATTTAATAGAGCACCTCCATAAAATAATCCCTCTCTAGATATTGAAATTCTACCATTAGAAATAGTAAAATAAAATCTAGAAATATCCAACATAGAAACTGAAATAATATTCTTGCACATAGTAGGTACAAAATAACATTGTTATAAAATTAAAACCAATTCACTAGGCATCACAAGGTGGTATTCCCGATCTCTATGGCAGCAACCCTTGCTCCATTCCCAACCCACAAGTCCACCTCTTCTGACCCCAGTGGCCTTCTGTTCTTAAGTCCCTACACATTACAACAAATGTGAGAGCCACATCCAGTATCCAATACCCAGGATGTTGAAACGATAAGGTTAATGTGTTGGGATTTGTCACCGGAAATCACCCGATAAAAGCGGAAGAACGCGGTGATTTCCTCAAATCCAGTCCCAGGAGCAATTGAAGTGGAAATTGAAAAAACATAAAATTAAATAGAAAGAGATTAAAATTTCATACCAGAAAAATCTCTTTCAGAGACGGATGATGACTGCAGAACTCAATTTAGAATTCCTCCACTCTCACGTACACGAACGCTTGGCGAATACAACCCGTGCTAGCGTCGGAAAAACCAAAAACAATGGAGAGGGGGAGCTAGGAATTTCGGCTATGAGTGTTCTTGAGCTAGGGTGGCCGAATTCTTCTAACCCTAGGTATTTATACCTAGGGTTGGCCGAATTCCTTAAGGAATTCTGGCCCATCTTGGCTCCTCTTTATTCTGTGCGGGCTTCCATGTTTTAATTTAGGCCCAGTCTAATTTTTAATTATTCTGTTTAAATTAATTTCAAGCCCAATTTTAATATACCCATGTATTTAATATATCACTCCAAGTAATATATTATTTACATATAAATTAAAATTAGTTTGACAATTAATTTAATCCATCAAATTAAAATTAACTCTACACAAAATAAAATCATATGTAAACCCATACATACGGATATTTCCACCTAGGAAATAATTTCATAATTAATCCAATTAATTATGAAGAGCCAATAGAATATATTAATTTTATTATTATGACCAATCCAATTGATCCTTATAATATAATTAATATATACATGCTTCTCCCTCCATTGTGTATACTCCAAGTATACAAGTGATTCCTTAAGTCTGCATTCTATCGTTCTATGTGTACGATCCTGTGGGCCCATCTTTATGTTGGCAGCGGGCCTTTGGCCCGCAGACTGCAGTTGGGCTCTAGCAAGCCACTGCAGCCCCCAATTAAGATGGAGATGGCAGTCTAACTGATATCATAACCCTGTAGTTGAACTTGTACATCCCATGTCATTGATATCAGTGTCCAACACAGAGGCATGGATTAATCACCCTCTTTCGTGTTCGGACATTAACTTGATCCCGAATGTACTGATGCTCACAAACAAGTTCCAACTTGTTTGGGTGTGGCCACACTCTTATCAGTCACATTCATCAAGTGGCCGGTGATATCTTCTCAGTTGGTTACTGAGTGACAAATCCCTTCTGCATATCCATAGTATTACCATGTTCGGTGACATACCCGAAAGCACCCATACTTGGCACCCTATTACTGGCCCTTTAGGCGTACCCCTAAGTATGCGACTTCACATGTAACACCATCATATGGTCAGGTCAAAGGATCCATACAAGTACTACACGAGAATCCATTGTGATACCATACCATGTGGATTACTCGTTTAGTGGATCTATCCAGTACCATGCTCCCAGGCATGTACCCATTAACTTGGTTGACATTCCATGTCCAGTGACCGGTAAGACACCGCCATGCAACCAGGTTAATGATAGTCTCTTGTTCCATTCATTCCCATGACTGGAACAGACTACGGATCTATTTATGGTCATATCGTTAACCCTATCCATGGTCTTACTGCTAAGTGCATGACACTAGACGTCATGGATATAGATATGTCCATGGGATACTTCATTTACTATACTGCACAAGATAAATATAATAAATGAATTGATGCCTTTATTAATGACACAAATAAGTACAACACATAAATCCAATAAATGTATGGTACAAATACAAGGACCAATGCCTCGGGACTAGGGCATTTCCAACAATCTCCCACTTGCACTAGTTCCAACTAGGCATGGGCCTAATCCCTATAGATCTAGTATGACCCTCGTGCTTGGGCTGGGCCAGCGCCTTGGTCAATGGATCTGCGACATTATCCTCGGTGTCCACTCTGTGCAATGCAATATCACCTCTCTCCGCGATTTCTCGTATGAGGTGAAACTTTCTGAGCACGTGCTTTGTGTTCTTGTGTGACCGGGGCTCCTTAGCTTGTGCGACAGCCCCATTGTTGTCACAGAAGATATCGACTGGGTCCTGGATAGTTGGCACTACTCCCAACTCAGTGATAAACTTCTTCATCCACACAGCTTCCTTAGCTGCATCACACGCGGCGATGTACTCAGCTTCTGTTGTAGAGTCCGCTATGGTTGGTTGCTTTGAGCTCCTCCAGCTTACAGGACCACCATTCAGCAAGAATACATACCCTGACTGCGATTGGTACTCATCTTGGTCAGTCTGGAAGCTTGCATCAGTATACCCAGTAACTGATAACACTTCCTGACCACCATACACCAAGAAGCTATCCTTAGTCCGGTTAAGGTACTTGAGGATTGCCTTGACAGCTTTCCAGTGATCCTCCCCGGGATCCTGCTGGTATCGGCTCGTCATACTCAGTGCAAAGGCGACATCAGGTCTCGTACACAACATGGAGTACATAATTGATCCAATAGCCGAGGCATATGGAACCAATTTCATGTTCTCCCTGTCCTCCCTTGTTTTTGGACAGTTCTTCTTACTAAGTTTCAGCCCATGGCCCATTGGCAAGAAACCTTTCTTGGCCCGGTCCATGCTGAATCTTTTCAGAACTTTGTCAATGTACGAAGCCTGACTTAGGCCCAGAAGCGATTTGATCTATCCCTATAGATCCTGATCCCTAGGATCATCTCAGCTTCGCCTAAGTCCTTCATTACGAAGCACTTACTCAGCCACTGCTTTACCCCTTGCAGTGTAGGTATGTCGCTTCCAATGAGTAGGATGTCGTCTACATACAGTACCAAAAATGTGACAATGCTCCCACTAGTCCTCTTATACACACAAGGCTCATCCAGATTCTGTATGAAGCCATATTCCTTTATAGCCTCATTGAATCTTAGATTCCAACTACGGGATGCTTGCTTCAGTCCATAGATGGACCTTTGAAGCTTGCATACCCTTCCCGGATACTTAGGATCGACAAAACCCTCAGGTTGTGTCATGTACACATCCTCGAGTAGCTTTCCATTAAGGAAAGCGGTTTTGACATCCATTTGCCATACCTCATAGTCATACCATGCGGCTATGGCCAGTAGTATCCTGATGGATTTGAGCATGGCTACTGGTGAGAAAGTTTCATCATAGTCTATCCCATGGACTTGTCTGAAACCTTTCGCAACCAGACGCCCCTTGAAGGTATTATCGGCTTTTAGCTTATAGCACCACTTGCAACCTATTACCTTAGCACCCGGAGGTGGATCAACCAAGTTCCAAACTTGGTTATCGTACATAGATTGCATTTCTGCCTCTATGGCTTTACGCCAATTCCCAGACTGTGGGCTAGCCATAGCCTCTTGGTAGGTTTTGGGTTCTTCTTCATCCCAGATGAGAAGAGTTTGATCATCGGTGACGAGGAAACCATACCTCTCCGGTTCCCGATGATCCCTACCAGACCTTCTAGGTTCTTGTGTGGCCTGGGTCGGTGCCTCCACTTGTGGAAGCTCCACCTGGGCCTCCGAGCTATCCTTTTCAAGAGCTTGTGGACCTTGAACTTCCCTGAGTTCAACGTTGCTCCCACTATCTTTCTTGGAAAGGAACTCCTTTTCCAGAAAGACCCCCTTCCTTGCCACGAAGATCTTGTTCTCGGCGGGGTTGTAGAAGTAATACCCTTTGGTTTCCCTAGGGTAGCCCACAAACAGGCATTTATCGGTTTTGGGCTCCAGCTTGCCACTAGTCAATTTCTTGACATGTGCCTCGCATCCCCAAATCCTTAGGAAAGACACATTGGGCTCCTTGCCCGTCCATATCTGATATGGGGTCTTTTCCACTGCCTTAGTCGGAGTATTGTTTAAAATGAGAGCTGCTGTCTCGAGGGCGTGTCCCCAGAAGCTAATTGGGAGAGATGCTTGACTCATCATTGAGCGGACCATGTCTAACAAGGTCCTATTCCTCCGTTCGGACACCCCATTCCATTGTGGTGTTCCGGGAGGAGTGAGCTGTGGAACTATTCCATGCTCTCTCAGGTATGAGTCAAATTCCAGGCTCATATACTCACCGCCTCGGTCCGACCGAAGGGCTTTGATATTCCTGCCTAGCTGGTTCTGTACCTCGTTCCTAAATTCCTTGAACCTATCAAGGGTCTCGGACTTGTGTTTCATCAGATAGACATAGCCATATCTGCTGAAATCATCCGTGAACGTGACGAAGTACAGATGCCCACCTCTGGTCGCTGCGCTCATAGGTCCACATACATCTGAATGTATTAGGTCCAACAAGCCAGTGGCCCTTTCAGCCTTTTTGCTAAAAGGCGCCTTTGTCATCTTGCCTCTTAAACACGATTCGCATGTATCAAATGACTCCAAGTCAAATGACCCTAGGACCCCAGCTTTGTGAAGCCTAGCTATGCGCTTCTCGTTTATGTGGCCAAGACGACAATGCCATAGGTAGACTGGATTAAGTTCGTTAGGCTTAACCCTTTTCGTGTTTATGTTATAGATGTGATTGGTTTCATTTAAGTCCAGGACATACAGGCCATTATTTAATAGAGCATCTCTATAAAATAACCCCTCTCTAGATATTGAAATTCGACCATTTATAATAGAAAATTCAAATCCAGAAATGTCCAACATTGATACAGAAATAATATTCCTGCACATTGCAGGTACAAAGTAACAATGTTCCAAAATTAAAACCAATCCGCTGGGCATCACTAGGTGGTATTCGCCGATCTCGATGGCAGCAACCCTTGCTCCATTCCCGACCTGCAAGTCCACCTCCCCCGACCCCAGCAACCTTCTGTTCTTAAGTCCCTGCACATTGCAACAAATCTGAGAACCACATCCAGTATCCAATACCCAGGATGTTGAAACAGTAAGGTTAATATCTATAACATAAATACCTGAAGAGGACGCACCTTGGCCCCTTCTCTGCTCTCCCATCAGCTTGGGACACGATCTCTTCCAATGGCCCGCCTGTCTGCACCCGAAACAGACGTCCTCAGGACCTGCCTTTTGCTGGCCTTTGGGTTGGGCCTTGGCCTTCTTGGCTTTGGCCTTTTTGGCTTTAGCCTTGGCCTTTTCCTTGGCCTTACCCTTAGCAAGAGGAGCGTTCCCCTTGTTAACCAGTAGCACCGGCGGAGTCTTCTTGATCGACTGCTCAGTAAGCTTAAGCATCCCATGCAGCTCACTGACAGTACGGTTCATCCCTTGCATATTATAGTTTAGGATGAACTGATCATAAGAATCCGGTAAGGATGCCAGGATCGTGTCCACCGCCAACTCTTGAGAGATAGGCGATCCGAGACGGGCCAAAGTATCCAAATAGCCCTTCATCTTGAGCACGTGAGCACTCACAGATGTCCCAGCCCCCATCTTACAAGAGTGGAATGCCTTGTTGGTCAGGTACCTTTCCTGACGAGCTTGCTCCTGAAACATCTCATTGAGAGTTGTTATCATAACATAGGCTTGATGGTCCATAAACTGTTTTTGCAGTTCGGGGACCATGCACGCCAACATAAGGCACGTCACATCCCGGTTATCCTTGACGTGCGCCTCGTATTCCGCTAGCTGTGCAGCCGTTGGATTACGTCCCTGAGGCGCAGCCGGCACAGGCCTTTCCAGCACATACTCTTTTGACTCTTGTCTTAGAACTATCCTCAAGTTCCTAGACCAGTCTAAAAAGTTAGGACCGGAAAGCTTGTCCTTCTCAAGAATCGATCACAGTGATAAGGTATTAGTGTTTGCCATTTGGGTGTTTCTACACAGAAAACATTTAGAGTGTTAATAAAGTGCTTAACTTTGTTGTTCCCATATAAAATTAATAATGAATCAAGTTATTAATTTAACCGAGTTGTTGGGCTCATGGGCCGAGATCCATATTTCATTAAGATATAGCCAAACGAGGGTTTGGTACAACTACACCTTAACTATTTAGGTAGGAACGCCGTCCAATCCCAACCTAGGGACTCTCGGTTTGATGGGCTTGTTGGCACTTACCCATCTGTGCTTAGGGCCAGGAGAATCCTACTACCCATGCTAAGTCAAAACCTCCATTCAAGTGTTAGAGTATCCCATACTCTAACCCAGTACAAAGTGACAATACTCCAGTGCATCCTGCGAGGGCATGGTCTACAACTGGCCTATTCCCACTTCGATTCGGTTTTGAATGAGGGAAGCACTTTTAAGCGACTTAGTAATTTCCATTTGGTTATTAGATTCAATTATAACGGCTTACATACATAAAGTGGGTGAATGAGCTATATGTAACATACATTCATACATGCAAAAGAATATATAAAATGATTAAATAAGATAAAATGGACTGCTATGGGCCTATGTTACATCCTAATATAATTCTAGTAAACCTATACTAGAAATACATATTAGGTGGGCCTGCTCCTTCTCCTTTTGGGCTTGTACCTCCATTTGGGCTTGCACCTCCATTTGGGCTTGCACCTCCAATTTGGGCTCACCACTCCATGGGCTTCTTCTTTTACAAATTTTATAATATTTAACTTAAAATAAAATAAAATTACATTAAAAGAAAACGACACGCAGGCCGTATTTACCCAAAAGAAAAATACAACCCAACTCGTAAAAGGCCCAATAGCATCCAATCATACATTCATTCAACCATTCACATGTATCCAATACATACAATTCAAAAGCATGTTAAAATGCATGATTTAAGCCCATTTAAATTATGTCAAAGCCATTATTAGGAAATCGCCAATTTTGGCCCACCATGGTTCTAACCCTTAACAGGCTTTGGCCTTCAGCCCAGGCAGTCCAACTGCTCCCATTGGAATTGGGAAACCATGGGTCCAATTTTAGCCGTCCGGGTAATTGTGCCAAAATTACCCGAACCAACTTCCATTAACCATATTAATTTCCAAAACTAATATTGCATGAACGAAATAAAATTCATCCGAGAAACCACACGCATTTAAATTACATAAATTTAAACACACGAATTTTAAAGCCAATTAAAATTTCAAAACTGGGCCCCGGACCCAAAACCCGCAAAATCCAAAAAACTGAGCCCGGCCCGCTGCAGCCGCGCGGCAGCCACTGCTGCGGCAGCAACTGCCGCCCAGCAGCGGCTGCTGCTGGAACCAGCGGCTGCTGCTGTTGGTGCAGCAGCAGGCAGCGGCCGCTGCCTGTGGCGCCCAGCGCCACGGGCAGCGGCTGCCGCCGCGCCTCCTGCAGCCGGCGACGACTCCGCCGCAGGCAGCCCAGCCGCCGGGAGGCCGATTTTTTTTTTTTTTTTTTTTTAAAACAGAATTTAAAAAAATAAAATTAACCAATCACCATCCATAGCAATTCACCAAGAATTACAAAATACACAATAAAATTAAACTAACATAAACCTATATGCAAATTTAATTTTCATTGCATAAAACATATGGGAAAAATCATAAAACCCATACCAAGAATCCCAATCAAAAACATCCAATTTCAAAACAGGGATTCAACCAAATTAATCAATTTCCACGGATCAAAAGCCCGCTCTGATACCACTGTTGGGATTTGTCACCGGAAATCACCCGATAAAAGCCGAAGAACGCGGTGATTTCCTCAAATCCAGTCCCAGGAGCAATTGAAGTGGAAATTGAAAAAACATAAAATTAAATAGAAAGAGATTAAAATTTCATACCAGAAAAATCTCTTTCAGAGACGGATGATGACTGCAGAACTCAATTTAGAATTCCTCCACTCTCACGTACACGAACGCTTGGCGAATACAACCCGTGCTAGCGTCGGAAAAACCAAAAACAATGGAGAGGGGGAGCTAGGAATTTCGGCTATGAGTGTTCTTGAGCTAGGGTGGCCGAATTCTTCTAACCCTAGGTATTTATACCTAGGGTTGGCCGAATTCCTTAAGGAATTCTGGCCCATCTTGGCTCCTCTTTATTCTGTGCGGGCTTCCATGTTTTAATTTAGGCCCAGTCTAATTTTTTATTATTCTGTTTAAATTAATTTCAAGCCCAATTTTAATATACCCATGTATTTAATATATCACTCCAAGTAATATATTATTTACATATAAATTAAAATTAGTTTGACAATTAATTTAATCCATCAAATTAAAATTAACTCTACACAAAATAAAATCATATGTAAACCCATACATACGGATATTTCCACCTAGGAAATAATTTCATAATTAATCCAATTAATTATGAAGAGCCAATAGAATATATTAATTTTATTATTATGACCAATCCAATTGATCCTTATAATATAATTAATATATACATGCTTCTCCCTCCATTGTGTATACTCCAAGTATACAGGTGATTCCTTAAGTCTGCATTCTATCGTTCTATGTGTACGATCCTGTGGGCCCATCTTTATGTTGGCAGCGGGCCTTTGGCCCGCAGACTGCAGTTGGGCTCTAGCAAGCCACTGCAGCCCCCAATTAAGATGGAGATGACAGTCTAACTGATATCATAACCCTGTAGTTGAACTTGTACATCCCATGTCATTGATATCGGTGTCCAACACAGAGGCATGGATCGATCACCCTCTTTCGTGTTCGGACATTAACTTGATCCCGAATGTACTGATGCTCACAAACAAGTTCTAACTTTTTTGGGTGTGGCCACACTCTTATTAGTCACATTCATCAAGTGGCCGGTGATATCTTCTCAGTTGGTTACTGAGTGACAAATCCCTTCTGCATATCCATAGTATTACCATGTTCGGTGACATACCCGAAAGCACCCATACTTGGCACCCTATTACAGGCCCTTTAGGCGTACCCCTAAGTATGCGACTTCATATGTAACACCATCATATGGTCAGGTCAAAGGATCCATACAAGTACTACACGAGAATCCATTGTGATACCATACCATGTGGATTACTCGTTTAGTGGATCTATCCAGTACCATGCTCCCAGGCATGTACCTATTAACTTGGTTGACATTCCATGTCCAATGACCGGTAAGACACCGCCATGCAACCAGGTTAATGATAGTCTCTTGTTCCATTCATTCCTATGACTGGAACAGACTACGAATCTATTTATGGTCATATCGTTAACCCTATCCATGGTCTTACTGCTAAGTGCATGACACTAGTCGTCATGGATATAGATATGTCCATGGGATACTTCATTTACTATACTGCACAAGATAAATATAATAAATGAATTGATGCCTTTATTAATGACACAAATAAGTACAACACATAAATCCAATAAATGTATGGTACAAATACAAGGACCAATGCCTCGGGACTAGGGCATTTCCAACATAATGTCTATAACATAAATACCTGAAGAGGACGCACCTTGGCCCCTTCTTTGCTCTCCCATCAGCTTGGGACATGATCTCTTCCAATGGCCCGCCTATCTACATCCGAAACAGACATCCTCAGGACCTGCCTTCTACTGGGCCTTGGGTTGGGCTTTGGCCTTTGCAGCCTTAGCCTTCTTGGCCTTGGCCTTGGCCTTTTCCTTGGCCTTACCCTTGGAAACAGGAGGGTTCCCCTTGTTGGTGTGCCCTAGTTCTTAGGGCATTGGATTCTTGTATTTTGTATTATACATTAAGAGCCATGTATGAATACATTATTTGTGTCACATTAATAAAGGTAATTAATCTATTTCATTTATATCTTGTGCTATAATATGAGTAGAGTATCCATTGATTGATAATCATAAAACCAATCCCAGGTCTGTTCTAATCGTGGGAACGAATAGAACCACAGGCTTGTATATTCGATGACGGTATGGTAGTTCTTAACTAGCCATAGTACTTGTATAGTCAGTCATGAATATAGGTACATGTCATTGACATGGGAATGGAACGATTCGCACAAAGAAGCCACATGGTTGTCGCGTCATAGGCCTTTCTTGAGTAGGTCTCTTTTGTCCTCAGACCAGATTTCATTATAATATCAATATGGAATCCGGTTCACTTTTACAATGCGAAATACGGGTATGATTGGGTGGACCGGTGAACATGTTGATATTGATGATGAAGTGATGGAATTGCCACTTGAGTAACACCGAGATGATATCATTGGCCACTTGATGAGTAGGACTGATAAGTGTATGGCCATACCCAAATAAGTTGGTTGCTTATTTGATTAATCACTCAACTCAAGATCAAGAAATATAATAAACAACAGAAGAGGATGACGGACACCATGCCTCTTGTTTATTCATATCGATATCGTTAGGCAAAGGACACTATGAGATTACTACCGGGTGAGTGTCTTCTAAAGACTACTGCATCTCTGTCTTAATTGGGGGTTGTAATGGTTTGCTGGAACCCACTTACAGTCTGTGGGCCTTGGGCCTACTGCCAACATACAGACAGACCCATAGGATCGTGCACATAGATCAACTGAGCTGGAACTTATAGATATTGTACATGTAATGTACATTGGAAGGAATGCGTTAATTAATTAGTTGACATTCGGTGTCAAGGTAATTAATTAACATTATATTGAATTTAATTTAATTAATAAGTTTACATAATGTAATTAATTAATTTATTAATTAATTGAATTACATAAAGTAAACAATTAATTAAATTATTTTCCTAAGTAGGAAAATTAAATACATGTATTGTATTAACTTAAGTGTGATTTAATTTTATTGAGGGGTAATTAAATTTAGCCAAATGGAATTAAATTACATAGTTTATACTTTTTAATTAAAGTTTATTTATGTAATAATAATCCTAGTGGGCTTGGGTTTAATTAACCTAATTAAAACCTAATTAGACAAGGTGTCTATATAAGGGCACACTTAAGGAGGAAATACCTAATTCAACTCTAATTAATTGCAGGAAATTTCAGCCACCAAGAGCAGCCCCAAATCAGCCGAAAATCCCAGCATTAATCCTCCATTCCTTTGCATCTTTGGCTAGCACCGGTTCCCGCTCAATAGTTGATCGTGCACCGGAGTTTGGAGATCACAGTTTCAAGAAACGATTCTGCAGCAGTCTCTAGAGGAGACGAATCTGGTGAGTTAAACTCTCTTGATTAAAATTGTTTTATTCTAATCAATGGTAATTGGACACGATAGGTGGATTCTAGGAATTTTAAACGGTGTATTTTCCGCTGCGCCACGTTATTTTTCCAATGACGAATCCCAACAGTGCTATCAAAGCCTAGGTTTTGTCCATTAGATTGATTGGAATTGGTTCTTGAAAGCATTCTTGAAGAAAGAATGGGTTTCAAGTTTGTGATTTTAGGGTTTTTTTGTTCAATTGGTTTTGTTTTTGGATAAACCCTAGAATTGTTGAATTAGGGTTTTTGATTATTTTTCCCCAAATTGGTTTCTATCTAAAATTGTTTTATATATTAATTATATATATATATTTTTGCTGGAAACATTTTTTGTTTATGATTAAAGAAAAAAAAAATGGTTGGGAAAAAGATGGAATCGCAATTCTACGATTCCATCTGCTGCCTTGGCGCAGCTGCTGCTTGCCGCAGCAGCTGCTGCATGGCATGCTGCTGGCTGCTGCTGCAGCTTGCCGCGTGCTGGTTTTTGATCCGGTTTTGGATTTTGCGGGTATTTTTTTTTATCCCGGACCTTAACGCAAATTAAATTAATTTTTTTTTTAAATTAATTTGTATTGAAATTATTTATTTTGTTGGCATGCATATTTAATTTAATTGTTTGCATATTAAATTGAATATGGACTTTGTGAAATTGGCCCAATAAACTGTGACACCGGTTAAAATTGGGAGAGCTAAATTTTAAATTTGTGACAACCCAAGTTCAAGTGGGAGCAAAATTGTTAATTTTGCATTTATGGATGTTATCCATTGGGCCTTTATGGGACTTAGTCACATTTGTTAAAATTGACGATTTCACCCTAAGTAACTCGGCTTAACATTTATATTTATAATTTGGAATGCCATGATCATGCATCATATTGGTATGTATGTGCACGACAGGTATTTTGTTTGAAATGTTATGTTGAGTTCTATGGGCCCTAAATTATTATCGGTTGTTGTAAGCGCCGGAATTTTCTATATTAAAAAAAAAAAGAAGAGCTATAGTAGTACGACTATTGTTACAGTCGTACGACTGTAATATCGGAAAATCTGCAGAGGCCCATACCTCTGCAGCAGAAATGGAAGAAAGAGAGGATGAGCATTAATTGCTCGGGTTTGGCAGCAAGCAAGCAGAAAAAGAGGGTAGAAAAGAAGGAAAAGAGGGAGGAGAAAAGGGAGATTTCTGGTGAGAGAAGAAATTGAGAGAGAGAAAGAGAAGAGAGAGAAAAAAATAAGAAAACCACAAAAAACTCATCTTCTTCCTCTTTGATTTTCTTCAATTCTCGAAATTAAGCCTAAAACTTGTTAGAAATCTCTATGTTGATCACTTAACTACATAACCAAATCAAGAACTCGGACTTAAACTATCAGAAACCCTTGCAATTTGGATTTTGGACAAAAAGCTCTCAACTTCAATTCCAAAGGAGAAAGTGCGAATTTGTTGGGATCGGAGCGACGCCAGGGGTCAAAACGACTTGGAATAGCTTCTAAAAAGGTAGTCACTTCTTTTCCTTACATTTTTTCTCGCTTTTTGGGTGGTTGAAGTGAGTTTTGTGCCTCTTTGCTGCATTTTTCGTATTTCTGTTCCTGGAAATTAAGAACAGTCGTACGACTGTTCTTAGTTTTCATGAACAGTCGTACGACTGTATATACAGTCGTACGACTGTTCTTAATTTCCAGATTTATTTTCTTCAGATTTTGATTTTCAATGATTTTTGGCGAAATTCTGACCCTAAACCGATTACAGTCGCACGACTGTAAACTACAGTCGTACGACTGTAATCCCTGTTCCAGAATTAGAATTTCAGTTTCAGCCCCATCCCAAAAAAAAAAAAAAAATCCCAAAAAATTAGGAAAACCCCAAAAATCATCAAAGTGGATTTTGTTGTGTGCATCACGACCATAGATTCAATTTTTAGTAACATTGCATTTAGAACAATTCAACGACGGAGACCCATTTCTCCTGAAAACCGACCCACTTAAATATATAAAAATGCTTGTAAACCGGAAAAATTGTTTTTCAAAATGATTTTTTTTCCACAAAAACCAAAAGTACAGGGACGATTCAAAATGTTTTCCAGGTCTAGTCGGGCCGGCTAACCGAGCCGACCCGGTTACCCCCTAAATGCATGCCCCCAATTCCTGATTTCCCGTTCTGTCTATTTGAGTCCTAATTGTGGCGTGCTGTATATATTGTGCTAACCCTCGGTTTTGCAGGTTTTAATTTCTTTTTATTTTTAGTTTGGATGTAATTTAATAGATTAAATCGTGTATTTAGGCGGTTGTATTTTTTTAGATTTTCGTGTATTCAAGGCGACTGTATAAGTGAGGCGAGAGTTTTTATTTTTCCATTCGATTTGGTTGTAAGACCATTAATATTTATTTCTTTTCCTTATGTTTGTATTAAATATTTTGTGTGCGCGCTGTATGCTTTTTATATTCAATAAAATGGACTTAGATTTTGAAATACCATTCGAGAACATTGACAATATTTATTTTAATTAGACACGAAATAGGGGACTTGTCCGGACCCGAATCTCTGGATAGTGTAGCGGCCGTTCGTCCGGTTCAGCTACATAAGAATTTCCCGGTTGAGCTGAGCCGGGTGGCGACTCCTACAATATTCATCGAGACTTAGGTCTCGGTTCTTTTACGTATTAATTCCATTTATTTTCCAAAACACGGATTTCCATTTATAAAAACCCCACGCGAGGGAGGGGCCCGCCCGAGATCGAGGCGCCCCATTCCGATAGGGAGTCCTGCGTCCCGTCGAAAACGCGTCGTCCGCTCACAGTGGCCACTCCGCTGGGGAGTTCTTCAAAAAGTTTTCTTAAAAACTTAAAAGAATTTTGACAAGCCCTGAAAAGTGTCTAATTAAAGTAAGGCGGATGATTCTCTTTTGGTATTTTATTTGCATTTTTAGTTAGTCATTTTTTGCATTAGATTAGGTATCCTTTTATAGCCCGGTGGATCGTTGAAGTGTCGCCTAAGTTCCTCGTGGTCTTAGGGGCATGAATACGAAACACCACTCATAGCCTCATACGAACCCCTTCGCTAGGACCCTTGAGTGGGGAGAAGTGAGGAGTATATCTTGCTATGAGAGCCTTGATGTTATCCCGACTTTGACCGAACCCATATAGGCAGCTCTAGTTGGATTCCCTTAGGATACCAAAATAATTGTGTGAATATTAATAAAATCACGCCTTCATCACCCCCGGTTGGTGATTGAAGTGAACCCCGCCTAGGACTCGGTTAGAAATTTTTAAGACCGACCACGTTGGAGGGATAAGGTTGGAGGAATTCGTTTTGCTTGCTATGTGTTCTTCACCGTTTCGTGACACATCGTCGACGCATGCATAACATGACATAATCACCATTTTCCATACACATGACATACCATACACAAACATTTTTGTGTGATACTAACCCACATTTTTATGCAGCCATTTGCATTTTATTTCGTGTGTAAAACATTAATTCATTCGCTTGTCATCCATACTAACGGTTTCTTTTTCAGCCATAACATTAAATTTGTGTGATTAGCATTTTATTTTTGACATAGCATACATAACATCATTCTGTATGACATGCATCCTAACCCACGTTTTTATGCAGCCATTTGCATATTGTGTGACATGTTCATTCACTACATTTCACTTAAATTAAATTAAATTAAGGGGCATTTCAAAGAACACCTATCATGACCATCCCATTCCATTTCATAACATATCGGGTACCCAAAATTATCCGTGTTTTGTCAATGCACCGGATTGCATTCGGCCACTCCACTTATATCATTTCATTCAATAAAAGCCACAACGGCCTTAGGCCCATTTTCGTGTAATAATTTACACGATGCATTTCATGACATCACACCCATCTATCATAGACATCATATAACACTGTGGTCCACATCCGACCACTTCATGACATTAATTCACCATTTAAGGTACTCCCCGAGTGCCCGATTAGTATACATATAGGCTCATAACATCACCAAATCATGAAAGGCGTTCCTCGAATGCCGAATCCCTGTCCGTGTTCCTGTTACACGTGACTTTCTCATAACATCATTCCATACCATATGCTCAAAAGCATCAAGACCTTGTCTGTGGGCCCGGCCCATGTGACCATTTCATACCATCTCATAGACCTATAAAGCATCAAGACTACGTCCGTGTACCGGTACACACGCGACCATTTCACGAACTCATTAGGTGCCCCAAAGGTGCCGAAGTTCTGTCCGTGTGATGGCTCACACGTGACGTTTTTGCATAAACATTGGGTGTTCTTGGAATGCCTCGAAAAAGAAAATAAAATAATAAAAAAAATATATATAAAAAATATATATATATATATATTCATATCATCATTCCATACATAATTCCACTCCATGCATCTCAAGCATGTTCAATGTCTTAATTTTCATGTCATATCACGTCATTCATTCACGACCCTAATACCTCCTGTCTACTCCCAAGCAGAATACACTGGAGCGACCTTGGACGAGATCCCAAGCTTCAAGGGCAGCTAGGAGACAGAGGGTAGTCGAGAGTGACAGTGATTCTGAGCCTGGGGAAGGAGTGAATATGGCAGAACAGACACCGAGTATGGCTGATGTTTTGAGAGATTTCTTCAGGTCGCAGGATTTCCGTGACATGTTAAAGGAAGAGATGAGGGCAGTCGTTAGAGAAGCTGGTGAGACCGGTGGTAGTGGAGCCGGGAAGGAAAAAGAAGCTGAGTCATCCCAACACGGTGGTGACGCTTCGGCTAGCCTTAAAAAGTTGCAGGAGATAGAGGCAGCTATGGAACAGAGGATGAAAGCCAAGTGTTCCGAATTAGACGAGGTCATGGCCCAGTTGAAGAAGGGGGTCGGGATCAGTGCTGAATCCAAGAAGGGGGTGAATGTTGACGCCATGATCAGTAGGGGCATCAAGACATTTCCTATCGGCTTCCAAGTGCCGAAAGTCCCCACTTACAAAGGAATGGGCTCGCCGGAGGCCCATGTGAATTTATATGCCCGAGTTATGCTGACAGCAGGCGCTACAAAGCAACAATTGATTAATCTGTTCCCCACCACATTGGAGGGAGGTGCTTTAGGATGGTATAACTCATTGTCAGAGGAGGAGCAGTCTGACTGGGAAGTATTGTCAGCAGCCTTCATCAAATACTACAGCTTCAACACCAAAATCCAGGTGAAGCTGTATGATTTGGAGAGGGTGAAACAGAAATTCAATGAGCCCTTTGATGAATACCACCAGAGGTGGATGAACAAGATGATCCTCCTAAAGAACTGCCCTGATGAAGATGAGCTTATACAGAAGCTCATTGATGGCAGCAAAGATATCTTCAAGAACAACATGAAATTCCATTCCTTCAAAGAGCTTAGTGAGGTCTATAGCATGGCCATGAAGATAGAAAGGGATGAAGAGGAGAAGCCAGCTGGTCAGAAAGGGGGAAGAAGTACAGGGTATAGTTCAGGGTATAGATCAACCACAGCAGCTGGGTCTGGCAGTGGGTCTGGTTCAGGTGTCAGTGGCAAGTAGGGGCAGTCATCAGAAGTGAAGCGGGTAAAGGTGGCTACTGTGAATCAGCAGCAAGGCAACCAGAATAGGGGTCCTGGAGGACAAGACATAACACCCTGGACTCTTACTTTGGCAAAGATATTCGCCAAATGTAGGAATGGTGGCTTACTACAGTCCTTGAGGCCGTTTGAGTTCCCACCTGAAGCTGACAAGGATAACTTCTGCACTTATCATGTGGTGACAGGCCACGGGACCAATAACTGCTATAAGCTAAGGGATGCTATACAGAAGCTTATCGACGAGGGAAAGCTGCAAGAACCACCTAAGCCTAGCACTAAAACTAACCCACTACCGGCATTCGAGAAGCGGGTTAACATGGTTCAGTCGGGATTGCCGGCTAACTTTATATTTGCCCAAGTTCTGCAAGCGAACCCTATGATTCAGGCAGTGGTGGTAGGGGAACCTGAAGGGGAACCCGAAGTGGAGCCTAAATGTGAGGAAAAGGAGGAATGTAAGGAGATCAAGCCCATAAGTCTGGATGACCTTGACTCCGAAGATGAGTACGAAGAATTTGACAGAAGAGAGGCTGTTAAACTCCCAACTATTGAGAAGCTGAAGATTTCAGAAGTGCAGCATGTGACCCGAAGTGGAAGGGTATATCAGCCGGCGGATTAGACGAAAGATAAAGCACCGATGAATGGGTCGGGCAGTACTCTGGCACCGAAAAGAGTCGAGAAAGAAGATTTGGTCATTTCCCAACTGAAGAAGACCCCTGCACAAGCTAGTTTGTGGCACTTGCTTATGACCTCCAAAGAGCATAGGGAGGCTTTAGTGAAGAAACTATCAGAAATTGAAGTCTCCCCTATAGCTTCACCAGAGGCTATGTGCTGCTTGCTAGATAAAGTCCATGCTGGAACTCCTAATATTGTCTTCTCTGAGAAAGACCTACCAGCAGAAGGAAAAGCCCACAACAAGGCTCTTTACATTAGAGCCTACATCATGGATAAGGTGATGCCGTGCGTTATGGTGGATGATGGCTCAGCTCTGAATATTTGCCCACTGAAAATGCTACCATTTCTAGGCATGAATGAAGAAGTGTTGAAGAGGTCCTCGACAGTCATTCGGGCGTATGATGATTTTAAAAGAACAGTGATAGGGACCTTCGAAACGGAAGTGGAGGTTGGGCCCATCAAGTCCACGGTTGTCTTCACAGTGATCGATATCCCGGTCACATTCTCCCTATTGCTTGGAAGGCCCTGGTTCCATCCTTTGGGAGGTGTTCCTTCCACATTGCATCAGAAGATTAAATTCTCTATGAATGACAGAATTATGACTGTTGAGGCAGACGCCCAGTCGATGGTAGCTGCAGTGGATGAAGGAGTGGTTCCTTTTGGTGGATTCCAAATTGCTGTCGTTAAGGAGGAGGAAACCACAGATGCCCCTATGGTCCTTTATGAGAACTACATGCCAGAGTGGCTATCCCGATATCTATACAAGCTGAACTTTGTCCCGGGAATGGGACTCGGGATTAATTTGCAAGGTGTGCCTGAATTCAAGATCGACTCGAGAAAGTCAAAGTAGTACGACCTTGGTTATGTAGAGGGGTCATCCGAGCAGAAGAATCTGAAAAAGGACAAGAATGGCAAGGTCAGGATGAAGCCATTTCTGAAGGCAGGAGAAAGCCTTTACAAGGGCCAAGCTGAACCGGTGCTGGTTGGAAATATCGAACACCCTGGCTTTGAGATCTTTGCAGATGTTGTGGATTTTGAAAAAAGCCAGGAAGAGCCAGTAGCCCCTGTAATGATAGAAAAAGCAACTGCTGAATCTGAAATTCTGAAAGGAGAATCATCTGAGGTGATAGCAGAGACTATAGAGGTGGCCAAGGAAGAAGATGAAAAGAAGACCTCTGCTGAAGCTACAGAAGTGATCTCGGGAGCTTTGACTGCTGCATTAACCAAAGCTTTTGGGAAATCCAAGGAAGGATTTGGCGAAGAACTAATGGCCAAAGTGAACTTAGACTCTGTGGTTGCTGAAATCGCCAAGATTATGGAGAAAGCTAAGGTACAGGTGGCCGAGAAAGCTGCAGTCCCGGATGATGCTCTTGAAGGGAAAATGGAAGCTGATGAAGAACAAGGCCCTCCGCCTGTGGAGGATGAAAATGATTTTGTTGTATCTATTTCTTCCATTTTCAATGTAACTGATGTACTCTATGATAAGTTCAATGCAATGAAATCCCAGTTTGCTTACTTGTGTGATGTTTATCCTGATAATTCTGTGCATGCATTTAAATCACCATCAAGCATATTTAGCATACATGACACTGCATTGCATGAAATCAATATAAGTACAGATGAAAACCCTAAAATGGTACTCATTTCACGCGAGCTAAAATCCGAGGAAGAAAGAGAATTAATAAGAATACTCCAGAAACATGTTAAAGCTTTTGCCTGGTCGTATGAAGACATGCCGGGAGTAGATACAGAAATAGCGGTGCACAAAGTCCCGACAGACCCCAAGTTCAGACCGGTAAAGCAGAAGTTGAGAAGACTAAGGCCGGAATGGGCTACACTGCTGAAGGAAGAAGTGGCCAAACAGATAGATGCCAGGTTTCTTGAAGTGGTGGAGTATACGGAATGGCTAGCCAACATTGTCCCCGTGCCTAAAAAGGATGGAAGGGTCAGAGTATGTGTTGACTACAGGGACTTGAATAAGGCCTGCCCTAAGGACAATTTCCCACTACCTCATATTGACGTATTGGTTGATAGTGCAGCAAAAGCGGCAATGTACTCCTTCATGGACGGCTTTTCAGGGTACAACCAAATTCTGATGGATGTGATCGACAAGGTGAAAACATTGTTCATCACAGAATGGAGTACTTTCTGCTACAGGGTGATGCCTTTTGGATTAAAGAATGCCGGTGCCACTTATCAGAGGGCTGTCACAACTCTGTTACATGACATGATCCATAAAGAAGTCGAAGTGTATGTCGATGATATGCTTGTTAAATCAACCACCCGGGAGGAACACCCTGTTATCCTGGATAGATTTCTAACACGCATTGGAGAATACAACTTGCGGCTTAATCCCAAGAAGTGCATATTCGGGGTCACATCAGGGAAGCTGTTAGGCCATGTAGTTAGCCAGAGGGGGATAGAAATGGACCCAGATAAAATTAAAGCCATCCAAGATATGCCAGCTCCAAAGTCTGAAAAGGAGGTCAGATCATTCTTGGGTTCCTTGCAGTATGTCAGTCGCTTCATAGCCAAGCTAACTTCCATTTGTGAACCAATCTTCAAGCTATTAAAGAAAGATCAACCGGTTGTGTGGGATGACAAGTGTCAGCTGGCCTTCGAGAAGATCAAGGCTTACCTGGTAAAGCCACCAGTGTTGAGTCCTCCAATTCCAGGGAAGCCCCTGATTTTGTATTTGGCAGTTGAAGAATCCTCTATAGGGGCAATGCTAGCACAGGAACAAGATGGCAAGAAGGAATATCCCATCTATTACCTTAGCAAGAAATTGCTGGAGTATGAAACCAAGTACACACTGGTAGAGAAGACATGTGTGGCGATGATTTGGTTGACCAAGAAGCTGTGCCACTATTTCCAATCCTACAAGATACAAGCTGTGGCTAAAGTGGATCCAATGAAGTATCTCTATGAAGCATCGGCATTGGTTGGGAAGCTGTCCAGGTGGTTGTTACTTTTGTCTGAATTCGACATTGAGTACATCACGAAGAAAACCATTAAAGGGCGAGCCGTGGCTGAGTTTCTGGCAAACCAGCCCCTAGAATCAGATTATACAGAGAACCTGGAATTCCCTGATGAGCAGTTAGCCATGGTGGAAGTGAAAAGGTGGGTCATGTGTTTCGATGGGGCAGTGAATAAAAAGGGCGCTGGGATCGGAGTACTTATAGCAACGCCAGATGGTGAAGTCATTCCCTTATCCAAGAGGTTGAATTTTCCCATAACCAATAACGGGGCAGAATATGAAGCCTGCTTGTTTGGAATGGAAACTTTATTAACCTTAGGAGCAAATGATGTCTTAATTGTCGGTGATTCACTTCTAGTGATCAGGCAAGCTCAGGGTGAGTGGGAATTAAAAGAAGAAGCCTTACGGCCTTATTTGGAGCTGCTGCAATTCAGGAAGGGTTTATTCGGCCAGTGTGAATTCAGACATGTCCCCAGGGATGAGAATAAGATGGCTGATGCATTAGCTACTTTGTCCTCCATGTGGGAAAATCCAGAAGAGACACAAGCTCAACCACTGGTCATAGCCACTTCCAGACATCCTTGCTTCGAAACGCATGAAGTAATGGAATTATCAGCCGAAGAAAAGTCATGGTTCTTTGATATTTACCGGTATGTTAAGGAGGGAAAGTACCCAGAAGAGGCCAGTGCTGCTGATAAGTTGACACTGAGAAAACTGGCTAATCAATTCAGAATCTTCGAGGACAAGTTGTATAAAAGAACAGCACATGGAGTTCTTTTAAGGTGTCTAACAGAACAAGAAGCAGAAGACGTGATGCAGCAGGTACATGCGGGATCCTATGGGCCACATATGAACGGGCTCGCCATGGCTAGGAAGATAATGAGACAAAGGCATTTCTGGATGACAATACAAGCAGATTGTATAAGAAAAGTGAAGAGATGTCATGAATGTCAGATCTATGCAGACATTAGCCATCTTCCTCCACTTGAACTTCAGAATCTAGCGTCTCCTTGGCCGTTTTCAGCATGGGGGATAGACATGATTGGTGAAATTCATCCAGCTGCATCTAATGGGCACAGATTCATAGTTGTGGCAGTTGATTATTTCTCCAAATGGGTCGAAGCAGAATCCTTCACTAATGTGACAGCCAAGCACATGGTCAAGTTCATCCGGAAGAACATCTTCACTCGGTATGGGATTCCTCACCACATAGTAACTGATAATGGAGTACAGTTTCAAGGGGCAACAGCTGAGCTATTTGCAGAGCATGGAATTGAACATCATAAGTCCTCTCCATATAGACCACAGGCTAACGGTGCAGTAGAAGCAGCTAACAAGGCAATAAAGAAGATCTTATCAAAGATGGTAACTACTTACAGGGATTGGGCTGATAAACTGCCTTATGCTCTCTGGGGTTACAGAACCAGTGTCAGAACGCCGACAGGAGAAACTCCTTATGCCTTGGTATATGGAATGGAAGCGGTGTTGCCGGTGGAAATCTAACTCAAGTCACTTAGAGTTGCCCTAGAAGCTCAATTGCCAGAGACTGAATGGGTTCAAGCTAGATATGAGCAGCTGGCTGCATTGGATGAAAGGCGACTAAAGGCACTGGATCACCTGCAGATGTATCAGCGCAGAATGGCTAGAGCCTATAACCGAAATGTGAAATACTCCAAGCGGCAGTTGAAAGTAGGAGATTTGGTTCTAAAACAACTAAGGCCTTCAAATGTTGATGTTAGGGGCAAGTTCAGACCTAACTGGGAAGGACCCTATGTGGTGAAGAAGGTGTTATCAAAAGGCGCTGTCAGCATCATGGACTTGGATGGAAACGAGTTCACCAACCCGATCAACCAAGACAGGCTAAAGCTTTATCATGTATAAAAAAAAAAAAAAAGAGGTCTGCTAGGCTGAAAACTCGAAAAGAGCGGTCTAGGCAAAAGTTAAGACACGAGAGAAAATAATCAGTCGGAAAATCTGAAAAGGACGACTGGTGACGGATTTTGGCACAATGTGAAATCTGTACCATTTAGGAACCAACTTGTTTCAAATGTACTCATTTTGACTTCATCAATAAAGTGAAGTGTTTGTTTAAATATATTTGCATGGTTATGACAAATGCACAAACAAAGTTGTCTTGCATAGACACGCATTCAAAGAAAGCACTTTGCATTCAACTGATCAATATCATCACATTAAGTGACAAATGAAGATGTATCAAATACATGTAATTTAAAATCTTTTATCGTCCTCTAAAGTCTAGTTCATCTTCCCAGACGAGCAATAAAGAGTCACAACACCATTTTAGTAAAAAAAAAAAATGCTCGCTGAGGTGAAAACCGAAAAGGCACCTCAGGCAAAAATTAGAGCGGCCCGCTAAGCTGAAAACCCATATCGGGCAGTTTAGGCAAAAGGTAGGGCATATGAAAAGCTCGCTAAGGCGAAAACCGAAAAGGCGCCTTAGGCAAAAGTTAGAGCAGCTCGCTGGGCTGAAAACCTGATTTGGGCTACCCAGGCAAAAATTAGAGCAGCTAAAAAAAAAAAAAAAAATAATAATAATAATAATAATAAACTTCCCACGGAGCAGGAGAAACAGAACATCCTCAGTATTCCCCGCAGAATTCGTCACATCACTCTCCAGCAGAGTTTCCCATACTATTTTCCAGCGGAGTCTACATAAAGAACACTATCAATTACTTCTCCGCAAAGTCGCCATGTTACTCCTCAGTGTAGTCTACACAAAGAACACCACAATTGTTTCCCCCAGTCAAGCTGTCACACTCTTCCCCAGCGGAATCTCTACAAGGAATACTACGATCTTTTCCCCAGCAATCATCTCACTCCGTCAATAATCACCAAACAATGCCCCAAGAAGAGCGAAATCAACCAGGGGCACAACATATCTCCCCAGCGGAAGACAGAAAAGTCCAATGACAGAAAATACATACATGCACATATACATCATCGTGCATCCATACATTGCATATATCAATTGCTTATCCCCGGCTAGTCTTCATTCTTGATCGAAGGGGCAAAAATTTTTTGTTTAAAAATCTCTCGATCAAGGAATGAAGACTTGCCATTTTAAGTGCAGGAATTCATCCCCAGCTTAATATCCTCAACAAGTCAGCAGATCTGCCTCGAGTAATATAAACTCGGTATCGGCCCAGGTCTGCTCCATTATCTCAACTTTCTCCAGTGAGTCCGCCTCGAGTAATGTAAGCTTGGTATCGGCCCAGATCCACTCCATCATCCAAGTCCCCTAGCAGATTCGCCTCGAGTAATGTAGACTCAGCATCGGCCCAGATCAGCTTCATCTATCTCCCCAGTAAAGTTCGCCTCGGGTAACACAGACCCGGTATCGGCTAATCTCATCTCCAGCATCGCCTCGGGTAACCTAGACCCGGTATCGGCCAATTTCTTCATCAACTCGCCTCGGGTAACGTAGACCTGATATCGGCTAATTTCTTCATCAATTTCGCCTCGGGTAACACAGACCCGGTATCGGCTAATCTTATCTCCAGCATCGCCTCGGGTAACCTAGACTTGATATTGGCTAATTTCTTCATCAATTTCGCCTCGGGTAACATAGACCCGATATCGGCCAATTTCTTCATCAACTCGCCTCGGGTAACATAGACCCGATATCGGCCAATTTCTTCATCAACTCGCCTCGGGTAACATAGACCCGATATCGGCCAATTTCTTCATCAATTTCGCCTTGGGTAACCTAGACCCGGTATCGGCTAATCTCATAAGAAGATTCATTCCAGCGTTCGCGGCGCTTTAATTCATGCTCTCAAATTCATCATCACAGGTATTATAGGCCTGTAGCCCGATGTCGAATTTGATCACGCGAGGGGCAGCTGTAAGCGCCGGAATTTTCTATATTAAAAAAAAAAAAAGAAGAGCTATAGTCGTACGACTATTGTTACAGTTGTACGACTGTAATATCAGAAAATCTGCAGAGGCCCATACCTCTGCAGCAGAAATGGAAGAAAGAGAGGATGAGCATTAATTGCTTGGGTTTGGCAGCAAGCAAGCAGAAAAAGAGGGTAGAAAAGAAGGAAAAGAGGGAGGAGAAAGGGGAGATTTCTGGTGAGAGAAGAAATTGAGAGAGAGAAAGAGAAGAGAGAGAAAAAAAAAAAGAAAACCACAAAAAACTCATCTTCTTCCTCTTTGATTTTCTTCAATTCTCGAAATTAAGCCTAAAATTTGTTAGAAATCTCTATGTTGATCACTTAACTACATAACCAAATCAAGAACTCGGACTTAAACTATCAGAAACCCTTGCAATTTGGATTTTGGACAAAAAGCTCTCAACTTCAATTCCAAAGGAGAAAGTGTGAATTTGTTGGGATCGAAGCAATGCCAGGGGTCAAAACGACTTGGAATAGCTTCTAAAAAGGTAGTCACTTCTTTTCCTTACATTTTTTCTCGCTTTCTGGGTGGTTGAAGTGAGTTTTGTGCCTCTTTGCTGCATTTTTCGTATTTCTGTTCCTGGAAATTAAGAACAGTCGTACGACTGTTCTTAGTTTTCATGAACAGTCGTACGACTGTATATACAGTCGTACGACTGTTCTTAATTTCCAGATTTATTTTCTTCAAATTTTGATTTTCAATGATTTTTGGCGAAATTCTGACCCTGAACCGATTACAGTCGCACGACTGTAAACTACAGTCGTACGACTGTAATCCCTATTCCAGAATCAGAATTTCAGTTTCAGCCCCATCCCCAAAAAAAAAAAAATCCCAAAAAATTAGGAAAACCCCAAAAATCATCAAAGTGGATTTTGTTGTGTGCATCACGACCATAGATTCAATTTTTAGTAACATTGCATTTAGAACAATTCAACGACGGAGACCCATTTCTCCTGAAAACCGACCCACTTAAATATATAAAAATGCTTGTAAACCGGAAAAATTGTTTTTCAAAATGATTTTTTTTCCACAAAAACCAAAAGTACAGGGACGTTTCAAAATGTTTTCCAGGTCTAGTCGGGCCGGCTAGCCGAGCCGACCCGGTTACCCCCTAAATGCATGCCTCCAATTCCTGATTTCCCGTTCTGTCTATTTGAGTCCTAATTGTGGCGTGCTGTATATATTGTGCTAACCCTCGGTTTTGCAGGTTTTAATTTCTTTTTATTTTTAGTTTGGATGTAATTTAATAGATTAAATCGTGTATTTAGGCGGTTGTATTTTTTTAGATTTTCGTGTATTCTAGGCGACTGTATAAGTGAGGCGAGAGTTTTTATTTTTCCATTCGATTTGGTTGTAAAACCATTAATATTTATTTCTTTTCCTTATGTTTGTATTAAATATTTTGTGTGCGCGCTGTATGCTTTTTAGATTCAATAAAATGGACTTAGATTTTGAAATACCATTCGAGAACATTGACAATATTTATTTTAATTAGACACGAAATAAGGGACTTGTCCGGACCCGAATCTCTGGATAGTGTAGCGGCCGTTCGTCCAGTTCAGCTACATAAGAATTTCCCGGTTGAGCTGAGCCGGGTGGCGACTCCTACAATATTCATCGAGACTTAGGTCTCGGTTCTTTTACGTATTAATTCCATTTATTTTCCAAAACACGGATTTCCATTTATAAAAACCCCACGCGAGGGAGGGGCCCGCCCGAGATCGAGGCACCCCATTCCGATAGGGAGTCCCGCGTCCCGTCGAAAACGCGTCGTCCGCTCACAGTTGTAATTTAATTTTGGGAAATATGGCCTACGTGCCATTTTTTTATTTTGATGTAATTTTAGAATAGATTTTATTTTGCAAAATTATTATAATTGCATCAAGTATGGAGGAAGGCCCAGATGGAGAAAGCCTATGGTGGAAGCCCAAGAAGGATTGCAGTCTGGCTCATGAAGAATTAGATAGGACATCTAGTTTTTCATTAGGTTGTAATTAAAGGCCCATAGGATCTCATTTATTTTAAATTAAGTATGCTATTGCATTTGTCATATAATATGGATGTATGGATCACCAAATTATTACCCGTGTTTATGCATGCTAAGCCGTATCACTTAATTATAATCCGGAAATTAAAATATTGAGTCGCTTAAAAGTGCTTCCCACATTCACACCTCTTCCTCCCATTGATGCTACAATGTGCGCCATGCCCTAGCTAGGTATATTGTAAATGGCTGCAATTTAAGCAATTTAAATGGCTGCAACAAACAAAAACTCACTCTCACTTAGGTCACTCTTGGAAAAGGAGAAGCTTTCAGGGACTAACTTCCTGGACTGGGCTAGGAACTTATAAATAGTTCTTAGACAAGAGTCTAAGGAGTATGTACTGAATGCTCCTTTACCAGCTGGCCCTCCTGCAGGTCGAGGCCTCACCACGGCGATGGTGGAGCAGTACGATCGGCATGTAAGGGATGACCGAGATATCTCGTGCCTCATGCTGGGTACCATGGCTTCTGATCTTCAGAAGCAGTTCATGGACAAGCATGCTTATAAGATGATGGATCAGCTTAAAAAGATGTTCCAAGATCAGGCTCATCAGGAACGTTACCTGACAACTAAGGCACTTTGCACGACTGCGATGGCAGCTGGGACTTCTGTTAGCACTCATGTGATAAAGTTGAAGGGGTATATTGATACACTTGCCCGCCTCGGCTCGCCAGTTCCGCAAGGCTTGGCAGCAGACATTATTCTCGAGTCACTTCCTGAGTCTTACAACCAGTTTATCATGAATTACCATATGCAAGGGTTGGATAAATCGATAGTTGAGCTGCATGGCATGCTCAAGCTTGCTGAGTAGTCTCTTAAGAAGACTCCTGAAGTATTGCTGGTGAACAAGGGCAATACATCCATTGCTAAGGGAAAGGCCAAATCTAAGGCCAAGGCTAAGGGCAAAAAGGTGGTGGCCCAACCTAAAGCAAGGGTTGCCTCTCCTGACGATGTCTGCTATGAGTGTCATGAGAAGGGGCACTGGAAGAGCTCATGTCCAAAGCTAAGGGAGCAACTGAAGGGCAAAACTGCTGCTTCAGGTATTTATGTTGTTGAGATTAATCTGGTTATTTCTACATCTTGGGTCTTGGACACTGGATGTGGATCTCACATTTATTCAAATATGCAGGGTCTAAGAAATAGGAGATTATTAGGATATGGAGAAGTAGATCTTCGAGTCGGAAATGGTGCTCGGGTTCAGGCTATGGAGATCGGAGATTATTTCTTGGAGATGCCTAGTGGACTTGTTTTGGAACTAAGAAACTGTTATTTTGTACCTGCGATGCGCAGGAATATTATTTCTGTTTCTTTGTTGGATATTTCTGGTTTTGTATTTACTATTGGACATGGTAGAATTTCTATGCAATGTGGCAATATTATTTATGGAACAACATTTCTTGAAAATGGCTTATATATCCTTGATCTAAAACGTGAAAGTTCAATCTATAATATAAATACTAAAAGGATTAAACAAAATGAAATTAATCCTACTTACATCTGGCATTGTCGACTTGGCCATATAAATGAGAAGCGCATACCTAGGCTTCACTCTAGTGGAGTGCTAGGGTCATTTGACATCCAGTCTTATGACACATGCGAATCTTGTTTGAGAGGCAAGATGACAAAGGCGCCTTTTAGCAAGACTGCTGAAAGGGCCTCAGAGCTATTGGAGCTAATACATTCCGATGTATGTGGCCCAATGAGCACTAGTGCTAGATCTGGTTTTCTGTACTTCGTCACCTTCACGGATGACTTCAGCAGATACGGTTACGTGTATCTGATGAAGCATAAGTCTGAGACTCTCCAAAGGTTCAAGGACTTTAAGAATGAAGTAGAAAACCAACTTGGCAAGAAAATAAAAGCACTTCGGTCTGACCGAGGGGGTGAATATTTGAGCCAAGAGTTTGACTCGTTTTTGAGAGAGTGTGGGATTGTATCCCAACTCACTCCTCCTGGTACACCCCAGTGGAATGGAGTGTCAGAGAGGAGGAATAGGACCATACTTGACATGGTCCGCTCGATGATGAGTCATGCACTCCCTGTCTCCTTTTGGGGATATGCTTTATAGACAGCTGCTTACATTCTTAATAATACACCAAGCAAGGCAGTTGAGGGAACACCATATGAACTATGGAAAGGCCGAAAGCCCAATGTTTCCTTCTTGAAGATTTGGGTCTGTGATGCACATGTTAAGAAATTGACAAGTGGCAAACTCGAGTCCAATCTGTCAAGTGCCAGTTTGTGGGTTACCCTAAGGAAACTAAGGGTTATTACTTCTACGATCCGGCCGAAAACAAAGCTTTCATAGCCAGAAATGCAGTCTTCTTGGAGAAAGAATTCCTTTCCAAGAGAGACAGTGAGAGTAATGTTGAACTATCAGAAGTTCAAGACTCACAAACTCCTACAGCTACAGCTGAGGATGCTTCGGGATCTCACTACTCAAGAAATTGAGGAACCAGAAATGGTTGCACAGGAGCTTAGAAGGTCTGGTAGGACATGTCATCAGCCAGAGAGGTACGGCTTTCTCATGACTGATGATGGGGACCTTATGGTCGTTGACCAAGAAGAGCCCAAGACCTATCAGGAGGATGTTGAAAGCCCACACTCAGATCAATGGCGCAAAGCCATGGAGGCTGAGATGCAATCTATGCATGATAACCAAGTATGGAACTTGGTGGATCCACCTCCGAGTGCTAAGGTGATAGGTTGCAAGTGGTGTTTCAAGTTAAAGGCCGATAACACCTTTAAGGGACGATTGGTGGCAAAAGGATTCAGGCAAGTTCAAGGAATTGACTATGATGAAACCTTTTCACCAGTTACTATGCTCAAATCCATTAGGATACTACTAGCCATAGCTGCATGGTACGATTATGAGATATGGCAGATGGATGTTAAGACCGCTTTCCTTAATGGAAGGCTACTCGAGGATGTGTACATGGCATAACCTGAGGGTTTTATCGATCCAAAGTATCCATACCGGGTATGCAAGCTTCAAAGATCTATTTATGGACTAAAGCAAGCATCGAGGTCATGGAATCAGAGATTCAATGAGGCCATTACAGAATATGGCTTCACACAGAATTCTGATGAGCCCTGTATAAGATGGTTAGTGGGAGCGTTTCCACCTTCCTAGTGTTGTATGTTGATGGCATCGTTATCGTTGGAGGCGACATACCAACACTGCATGGAGTTAAGCAGTGGTTGAGTAGGTGCTTTGCAATGAAGGACTTAGGCGAAGCTGAGACGATCTTAGGGATCAGGATCTACAGAGATAGATTCAATCAGCTTCTAGGCCTACGTTAGGCCACGTACATTGACAAGGTTCTGAAAAGATTCAGCATGGACAAGGCAAAGAAAGGATTATTACCTATGCGCCATGGGTTGAAGCTGAGTAAGAAAGATGGTCCTAAAACAAAGAAGGACCGGGAGAACATGGAAAAGATCCCTTATGCATCTGCTATTGGATCTATCATGTACTCCATGTTATGTACGAGGCCTGATGTTGCGTTTGCACTAAGTATGACTGGCCGGTACCAGTCGGACCCCGGGGAGGAACACTGAAAGGCTGTCAAGGCAATCCTAAAGTACCTTAATCGGACTAAGGATGCTTTCTTAGTGTATGGAGGTCAAGATGAGCTGGTAGTGTCAGGTTACACTGATGCAAGCTTTGAGACCGATGAGGATGAGAACCAGTCACAGTCTGGTTATGTTTTTCTCTTGAATGGTGATGCCATTAGTTAGAGGTCATCAAAGCAAGCCACCATTGCTGACTCTACAACGGAAGTTGAGTACATAGCTGCGTGCGAAGCTGCAAAGGAAGTCGTTTGGATCAAGAAATTCATAAACTAGTTGGGAGTAGTACCTACTATCCTAGACCTAGTTGATATTTTTTGTGACAACAACGGGGCCATCGCACAAGCTAAGGAGCCCCGGTCACACAAGAGATCCAAACATGTGCTCAAAAAGTTTCACCTCATTCGGGAGATCATGAACAGAGGTGACATATCATTGCAGAGGGTTGACACCAAGAATAATTTCGCTGATCCATTAACCAAAGCACTGCCGCAGACATAGCACGACGGTTATACCAGATCTATAGGAATTAGGGCAATGCCCACTTAGAACTAGTGCAAGTGGGAGATTGTTGGTGTGCCCTAGTTCTTAGGGCATTGGATTCTTGTATTTTGTATTATACATTAAGAGCCATGTATGAATACATTATTTGTGTCACATTAATAAAGGTAATTAATCTATTTCATTTATATCTTGTGCTATAATATGAGTAGAGTACCCATTGATTGATAATCATAAAACCAATCCCAGGTTTGTTCTAATCGTGGGAACGAATAGAACCACATATTTGTATATTCGATGACTGTATGGTAGTTCTTAACTAGCCATAGTACTTGTATAGTTAGTCATGAATATAGATACATGTCGTTGACATGGGATTGGAACGATCCGCATAAGAAAGCCACATGGTTGTCGCGTCATAGGTCTTTCTTGAGTAGGTCTCTTTTGTCCTCAGACCAAATTTCATTATAATATCAATATGGAATCTGGTTCACTTTGACATATGCCTAACAGGTCTGTAAAAGGATGCTAAATGCGGGTATGATTGGGTGGACCGGTGAACATGTTGATATTGATGATGAAGTGATGGAATTGCCACTCGAGTAACACCGAGATGATATCATTGGCCACTTGATGAGTGGGACTGATAAGTGTATGGCCATACCCAAATAAGTTGGTTGCTTATTTGATTAATCACTCAACTCAAGATCAAGAAATATAATAAACAACAGAAGAGGATGACGGACACCATGCCTCTTGTTTATTCATATCGATATCATTAGGCAAAGGACACTATGCGATTACTACCGGGTGAGTGTCTTCTAAAGACTGCTGCATCTCTATCTTAATTGGGGGCTGTAATGGTTTGCTAGAACCCACTTACAGTCTGTGGGCCTTGGGCCTACTGCCAACATACAGACAGACCCATAGGATCGTGCACATAGATCAACTGAGCTGGAACTTATAGATATTGTACATGTAATGTATATTGGAAGGAATGCGTTAATTAATTAGTTGACATTCGGTGTCAAGGTAATTAATTAACATTAGGTTGAATTTAATTTAATTAATAAGTTTACATAATGTAATTAATTAATTAATTAATTAATTGAATTACATAAAGTAAACAATTAATTAAATAATTTTCCTAAGTAGGAAAATTAAATACATGTATTGTATTAATTTAAGTGAGATTTAATTTTATTTAGTGGTAATTAAATTTAGCCAAATGGAATTAAATTACATAGTATATACTTTTTAATTAAAGTTTATTTATGTAATTATAATCCTAGTGGGCTTGGGTTTAATTAACCTAATTAAAACCCAATTAGACAAGGTGTCTATATAAGGGCACACTTAAGGAGGAAAAACCTAATTCAACTCTATTTAATTGCTGGAAATTTCAGCCACCAAGAGTAGCCCCAAATCAACAGAAAATCCCAGCATTAATCCTCCATTCCTTTGCATCTTCGGCTAGCACAGGTTCCTGCTTAATAGTTGGTCGTGCACCAGACTTTGGAGATCACAGTTTCAAGAAACGATTCTTCAGCAGTCTCTAGAGGAGACGAATCTGGTGAGTTAAACTCTCTTGATTCAAATTGTTTTATTCTAATCAATGGTAATTGGACACGATAGGTGGATTCTAGGAAATTTTAAACGGTGTATTTTCTGCTGCGCCACGTTATTTTTCCAATGACGAATCCCAATACCCCTTGTTGACCAGCAACACCTGTGGAGTCTTTTTGATCGACTGCTCAGTAAGCTTAAGCATATTATGCAGCTCACTGGCAGTGCGGTTCATCCCTTGCATGTTGTAGTTCAGGATGAACTGATCATAAGAGTCTGGCAAGGATGCTAGGATTGTGTCCACCGCCAACTCCTGAGAGATAGGCGATCCGAGACGGGCTAAAGTGTCCAAATAGCCCTTCATCTTGAGCACGTGTGTGCTCACGGATGTTCCAGCCCCCATCTTACAGGAGTGGAATGCCTTGTTGGTCAGGTACCTTTCCTGACGAGCTTGCTCCTGAAACATCTCGTTTAGAGTTGTTATCATAGCAAAGGCTTGATGGTCCATAAACTGTTTTTGCAGTTCAGGGACCATACAGGCCAACATTAGGCATGTCACATCCCTATTATCCTTGACATGCACCTCGTACTCCTCCAACTGGGCAGTCGGTGGATTATATCCTTGAGGTGCAGCCGGTACAGGCCTCTCTAGCACATACTCTTTGGACTCCTGTCTTAGAACTATTCTCAAGTTCCTAGACCAGTCCAAAAATTTAGGACCGGAAAGCTTGTCCCTTTCAAGGATCGATCGCAGTGATAAAGTATTGTTGTTTGCCAGTTAGTGTTGGGATTTTTCACCGGAAATCACCCGATAAAAGCGGAAGAACGTGATAATTTCCTCAAATCCAGTCCCAGGAGCAATTGAAGTGAAAATTGTAAAACTTAAAATTATAGTATAAAGAGATTAAATTCTTACCAGGAATATCTATTTCAAGAGATGGATGTAGACTGCAGAAATCAAATTAGATTCCCTCCTCGTTTTCGTACATGAACGCCTAACGAACACAACCCATGCTAGCGTTGGAAAAACAAGCAAATGTGTGAGAGGGAGGCTAGGAGAATTCGGCTATGGTGTGTGTTTTTTTTGCCTTGGCCGAATTCACCTAGGTTAAAACCTAGGTTGGCCGAATTCTCTTAGGGGAATTCAGGCCCAGCTTGGCTTCTAGTTCTGTGCGGGCTTCCATCTTTTAATGTAGGCCCAATCTAGTTTTAATTATTCTGGTTTAAATTAATTTCAAGCTCAATTTTAATATACCCATGTATTTAATATATTACACCAAGTAATATATTATTTACATTTAAATTAAAATTAGTTTGACCAATTAATTTAATCCATCAAATTAAAATTAAATCATCACAAAACAAAATCATATGTAAACCTATACATATGAATATTTCCACCTAGGAAATAATCTTATAATTAATCTAATTAATTACGAATAGCCAATTGGATATATTAATTTTATTATTAGGATCAATCTAATTGATCTTTATAATACGATTAATATATATACACCTCTATCTACATAGTGTATACTCCAAGTATACATGTGATTCCATAAGTCTGTGTTCAGTCGTTCTATGTGTACGATCCCGTGAGCATCTTTATGTTGGCAGTGGGCCTTTGGCCCGCAGACTGCAGTTGGGCTCTAGCAAGCCACTGCAGCCCCCAATTAAGATGGAGATGGAAGTCTAACTGTTATCAGAACCCTGTAGTTTAAACTTGTACATCCCATGTCATTGATATCGATTTCTAACACAGAGGCATGGATTGATCACCCTCTTTTGTGCCAGACATTAACTTGATCCCGAATGCACTGAAGATCACAAACAAGTTCCCACCTGTTTGGGTGTGGCCACACTCTTATCAGTAACATTCATCAAGAGGCCGGTGATATCTTCCCAGTGGACTACTGAGTGACAAATCCCTTCTGCATATCCATAGCATTACCATGCTAAGTGACATACCCGAAAGTACCCATACTTGGCACCCTATTACAGGCCCTTTAGGCATACCCCTAAGCATGCGACCTTACATGTAACACCATTATATGGTCAGGTCAAAGGATCCATACAAGTACTACACGAGAATCACTTGTGATACTATACCATGTGGATCTCGTTTAGTGGATCTCTCCAGTACCATGCCCCCATGCATGTACCCATTAACTTGGTTGACATTCCATGTCCAATGACCGGTAAGACACCGCCATACAACCAGGTTAATGATAGTCTCTTGTTCCATTCATTCCCATGACTGGAACAGACTACGGATCTATTTATGGTCATATCGTTTACCCTATCCATGGTCTTACTGCCAAGTGTATGACACTTGTCATCATGGATATAGATATGTCCACTGGATACTTCATTTAATATATTGCACAAGATGAATATAATAAATGAATTGATGCCTTTATTAATAACACAAATAGTATAATACATAAATCCAATAAATGTATAATACAAATACAAGGACCAATGCCTCGGGACTAGGGCATTTCCAACATTTAGAGTTTCTACACAGAAAAACATTTAGAGTGTTAATAAAGGACTTTACTTTGTTATTCCCATATATAATTAATAATGAATCAAGTTATTAATTAAACCGAGTTGTTGGGCTCATGGGCCGAGATCCATATTTCCTTAAGATATAGCCATGCGAGGGCCTGGTACAGCTATACCCTAACTATTTAGGTAGGAACGCCGTCCAATCCCAACCTAGGGACTCTCGGTTTGATGGGCTTGTTGGCACTTACCCATCTGTGCTTAGGGACAGGAGAATCCTACTAGCCATGCTAAGTCAAAACCTCTATTTAAGTGTTAGAGTATCCCATACCCTAACCCAATACAAAGTGACAATACTCCAGTGTATCCTGCGAGGGCATGGTCTACAACTGGCCTATTCCCACTTCGAGCCGGTTTTGAATGAGGGAAGCACTTTTAAGCGACTTAGTAATTTCATTTGGTTTTTAGATTCAATTAACAACGGCTTGCATACATAAGGCGGGTGAAATGCGGATGGATCATACATTCATACATGCATATAAATCTAAAGCATAATTAAATAAATAATTAAAATGGATTGCTATGGGCCTTTATTACATCCTAATATTATTCTAGTAAACCTATACTAGAAAACAATATCAGGTGGGCCTCCATCTTCTTCCTTCTGGGCTTGCACCTCCACTTGGGCTCACCACCCCATGGGCTTCTTCTTTTACAAATTTTATAATAATTGAATAAAATAAAATTACATTAAAAAGAAAACGACACGCAGGCCGTATTTACCCAAAAAGAAAATACAACCCATCTTGAATAAGGCCCAATAGCATCCAATCATTAAAAATATTTAATCACCCATATGCATCCAATACATATAATTCATAAGCATGTTATAATGCATGATTTAAGCCCATTTCAATTATCTCCAAGCCATCATATAGAAATCGCCAATTTTGGCCCACCATGGTTCTAACCCTTAACGGACTTTGGGCCTCCAGCCCAGGCAGTCCAACTGCTCCTACTGGAATTGGGAAACAATGGGTCCAATTCAGCCGTCCAAGTAATTGTGCCAAAATTACCCGAACCAATTTAAATTAACCATATTAATTTCCAAAATTAATATCACATGAATAAAATAAAATTTCATTCAAGAAACCACACGCATTTAAATTACATAAATTTAAACACACAAATTTCAAAACCAATTAAAAATGCAAAACTGGGCCCCGGGCCCAAAACCTGCCAAATCCAAAAACACTGGGCCCGGCACGCTGCGGCTAGGGCAACCAAGTTGCCCTAGGGGCAGCAGCGGCGTAGCCATTTAGTGGCTGCCCACTGCTGCTGCCCAGCAGCAGCCTGCTGCTCTGACAGCACCCTGGAACAGCAAGATTTTTTTTTTGAACAAAAAATTTAAAATAACATCAAGGCATCCAACAACAAGAAATTCACCAAGAATTCCAAAAACATACAATTAAATTAAACAAACACAAACCAATGTGCATATTCAATTCCAATTGTATGAAAATCAAATGGGAAAAATCCTAAACCCAAACCAAGAACCCCAATTAAAATCTCCAATTTTAAAACATGGGATTCAACCAATTATAACAATTTCCACGAATCAAAAGCCCGCTCTGATACCACTGTTGGGATTTTTCTGCGGAAATCACCCAATAAAAGCAGAAGAACGCGATGATTTCCTCAAATCCGTGCCCATGAGCAATTGAAATGGAAACTGGAAAAACAAAAATTTAATAGAAAGAGATAATTTTCTTACCTGGAATATCTCTTTTAGAGATGGATGCAGACTACAGGAATCAATATAGAATCCCTCCTCGTTCACATACACGAACGCCTAACGAACACCACCCGTGATAGCGTCGGAAAACACGAACTATGGAGAGGAGGCTTAGTCAATTTCGGCTATGGTCTGTTGCACTCATGTTGGCTGAAATTCTCCTAGGGTTAAAACCCTGGGGTAGCCAAATTCCTTAAGGGAATTAAGGCCTAGCTTGGCACATTCATTTTGTGTGGGCTTCCTTCTTTTAATTCAGGCCCAATCTTATTTTAATTAATCTAGTTTAAATTAATCCCAAGCCCAACTTTAATATACCCATGTATTTAATATATTACACCAAGTAATATGTTGTTTACATTTAAATTAAAATTAGTTTGACCAATTAATTTAATCCATCAAATTAAAATTAAATCTTCACAAAATGAAATCATATGTAAGCCCATACATATGAATATTTCCACCTAGGAAATAATCTAATAATTAATCCTATTAATTATGAAGAGCCAATTAAATATATTAATTTTATTATTAGGATCAATCCAATTGATCTTTATAATGTAATTAATATATATATACCTCTTTCTCCAGAGTGTATACTCCAAGTATACATGTGATTCCTTAAGTCGGTGTTCAGTCACTCAATGTGTGCAATCCCGTGGGCCCATATTTATGTTGGCAGTGGGCCTTTGGCCTACAGACTGCAGTTGGGCTCTAGCAAGCCACTGCAGCCCCCAATTAAGATGGAGATGGCAGTCCAACTAATATCATAACCCTATAGTTTAAACTTGTACATCCTAGTCATTGATATCGGCGTCTAACACAGAGGCATGGATTGATCACCCTCTTTTGTGTTCAGACATTAACTTGATCTTGAATGCATTGAAGCTCAGAAACAAGTTCCCACAGTGTGGCCACACTCTTATCAGTCGTAATCATCAAGAGGCCGGTGATATCTTCCCAGTGGACTACTGAGTGACAAATCCCTTCTGTATATCCATAGCATTACCATGCTAAGTGACATACCCGAAAGTACCAATACTTGGCACCCTATTACAGGCCCTTTAGGTGTACCCCTAGGTATGCTACCTCACATGCAACACCATCATATGGTCAGGTCAAAGGATCCATACAAGTACTACACGAGAATCACTTATGATACTATACCATGTTGATTTCTTGTTAAGTGGATCTATCCAGTACCATGCCCCTTATGCATGTACCCATTAACTTGGTTCACATCCCATGTCCAATGACCGATAAGACACCGTCATACAACCAGGTTAATGATAGTCTCTTGTTCCATTCATTCCCATGACTGGAACTCACTACGGATCTATTTATGGTCATATCTTTTACCCTATCCATGGTCTTACTGCCAAGTGCATGACACTGGTCATCATGGATATGGATATGTCCATGGATACTTCATTTAATATATTGCACAAGATAGATATAATAATGAATTAATGCCTTCATTAATAACACAAATAAGTATAATACATAAATCCAATTAATGTATGATACAAATACAAGGACCAACGCCTCGGGACTAGAGCATATCCAACATTGATCCTTTTTGCAACAGTTTGTCTTGGGACGGGAAAAATATACCTTGATATGTTCATCGCGACTTGCGAAGGTACTGTTGTCGATGATACCCAGTGGTTCAGCTTTTTACTTGCCCCTAGTATTAGAGGTTTGTGTTTGGGGTGTAAAACACTTCAGCAGATATGGTTTGCTGCATGATGTGGTCCACATGTGAACATTAACATGCAATGATACAACAAATGCATATTGAACACCAAAATGGAATACAAAACATTTATGACATGATGTTATGGATGCATTTTAAAAATTCAAAGGGTGGCTCTGGTTTTAATTAATGCCCCTTCAAATTACCAATATGCCCTTCTCGGTTTTACACATCGGAGAGATTTTTTTTAAATATGTAGCCGAACACTCGGCGGAGTCGTCACTGTGAGAGGACAACCTGAGATGGAGCCAATTAATCACTGGACTCTTCGAGAATTTGAACCCCCGTATATGTTCCTAATTTGCCTCAGATTCCCATTCAAGCATAGTCCCCAAAGATGGATACAGCTTATAGCCTTCCAATACGTGGTCTGATTCAGAATGTCTTGAGTTAATCTTGGTTCCCTTGTGTCTGCCGCTCACAATGACCTTGGTAGGTATTCACTTTTGCTGTAGCCAAAGACTGAGTTCTTCAAATGGTTGGTTCATGCAACCATCCCCTGAATATTAGCATAGCAGGCTTTGCAAGCTTTTCTGTTGATGGCACCATCCCATTCATGATTGTTAAAAGCTTTGCAAAACTTGGTTGCTCCAACACCATTGGTGAAATTCACAAACGCATAACCGACATTTCCTCCAGTCTTGAAATCCATAGGGAATTAAGGGAAACCATAAGCAACTTCCCTTTGGGTTTACTCTTGACCAGAATTTGTGGCGGATTATGTCTTTGGAATTAGTCTGGCACACTTCTGATCATCAGGCTTGTTTTCTCACCGAGATTGGCATTGATCTCCCTCTTATTCTGCTTGATCTCTTCGATAGTTAGATTCTTAGGTAACCACTGTTGCCCCTTTTCAGCTAAAGAAATTGCTTCCTCCTTACTCTAAAACCTCAGAACTATACATTTCATTTTCCCCTTTTTCCAGCATTGTTGAGCTCATTTGAAGTAGACTCATATTCAAATCCTCTCTCTATCATGAACTCAAGACCTCTCCCATAGTTTAAGGATTCAAAATAATAAGTCTAAGAATTCAGATTGAATAGAAATGGCGCATGATTAAAAGGATATCCCTAATTCAGTACAGGTTGATGATAAACGAAGAATGATTGGAACAGCGCAATAACCACCTGCTTCGTCGTCCTTCCGGTGATGAGATGATGCAGAAGAATATGATATGGAGCAGCATTGGGGTTCAATTTCTTGTTAGGAGCCACTGATGGCAGAAAATAAGGCTTCACAGAATCGGTTCAAGGGAGAAGATGAAAGTGTTGTGCCTTGCATATAATAAATGGAAGACAAAGGGTGTTGTAGGCAAGGGATAAGGTAGAGGGCAGAATGAAAAGGGAAGTTTTTTGGGTTTGAAGATAAGGGAAGTTTAAATCTTTCACCATAAGTGTAACAAAAATTTGATAACGATGGAAATTGGGCAGTGGAGATTACTTGTTATACCTTGCCATTTAATGCCATAAGACACTCCAGTATTAATTATGACTGCCGTGTATGAGAAAGATAAAGACACCAATCTTCTCTGCCACCGTGCAAAGTTAACTTTTTAGAATAGGCAAAAATGTATTTATCTCCATTATCTTAACCCACCGAATTCATCAAACACTCAACAGAGTTTGCTTGGGTTTCATTGTTTGGATAGGAAGAATCAGTAAACTGTACAAACGAGGAAGGAGGAGGAGGAGATTGTTGGGATTCGTCATTGGAAAAATAACGTGGCGCAGCGGAAAATACACCGTTTAAAATTTCCTAGAATCCACCTATCGTGTCCAATTACCATTGATTAGAATAAAAACAAATAAGAATCAAGAGAGATTAACTCACCGGATTCGTCTCCTCTAGAGACTGCTGCAGAATCGTTTCTTGAAACTGCGATCTCCAAAGTCCGCTGCACGACCAACTATTGAGCGGGAACCGGTGCTAGCCGAAGACGCGAAGGAATGGTGGTTTAATGCTGGGATTTTCGGCTGTTTTGGGGCTGCAGTTGGTGGCTGAAATTTCCAGCAATTAATTAGAGTTGAATTAGGTTTTTATTCCTTAAGTGTGCCCTTTTATAGACACCTTGTCTAATTGGGTTCTAATTAGGTTAGTTAAACCCAAGCCCACTAGGATTATAATTACATAAATAAACTTTAATTAAAAAGTATATACTATGTAATTTAATTCCATTTGGCTAAATTTAATTACCCCTAAATAAAATTAAATCACACTTAAGTTAATACAATACATGTATTTAATTTTCCTACTTAGGAAAATTATTTAATTAATTGTTTACTTTATGTAATTCAATTAATTGATAAATTAATTAATTACATTATGTAAACTTATTAATTAAATTAAATTCAACCCAATGTCAATTAATTACCTTGACACCGAATGTCAACTAATTAATTAACGCATTCCTTCCAATGTACATTACATGTACAATTTCTATAAGTTCCAGCTCAGTTGATCTATGTGCACGATCCTATGGGTCTGTCTTTATGTTGGCAGTAGGCCTAAGGCCCACAGACTGTAAGTGGGTTCTAGCAAACCATTACAGCCCCCAATTAAGACAGAGATGCAGCAGTCTTTAGAAGACACTCACCCGGTAGTAATCTCATAGTGTCCTTTGCCTAACGATATCGATATGAATAAACAAGAGGCATGGTGTCTGTCATCCTCTTCTGTTGTTTATTATATTTCTTGATCTTGAGTTGGCTGATTAATCAAATAAGCAACCAACTTATTTGGGTATGGCCATACACTTATCAGTCCCACTCATCAAGTGGCCAATGATATCATCTCGGTGTCACCCGAGTGGCAATTCCATCACTTCATCATCAATATCAACATGTTCACCGGTCCACCCAATCATACCCGTATTTATCATCCTTTTACAGACCTGTTAGGTGTATGTCAAAGTGAACTGGATTCCACATTGATATTATAATGAAATCTGGTCTGAGGACAAAACAGACCTACTCAAGAAAGACCTATAACGTAACAACCATGTGGCTTTCTTGTGCGGATCGATCCAGTCCCATGTCAACGACATGTACCTATATTCATGACTGACTATACAAGTACTATGGCTAGTTAAGAACTACCATACAGTCATCGAATATACAAGTCTGTGGTCCTATTCGTTCCCACGATTAGAACAGACCTGGGATAGGTTTTATGATTATCAATCAATGGATACTCTACTCATATTATAGCACAAGATATAAATGAAATAGATTAATTGCCTTTATTAATGTGACACAAATAATGTATTTATACAATGAGTCTTAATGTATAATACAAAATACAAGAATCCAATGCCCTAAGAACTAGGGCACACCAACAGAGATATAGAAGTGGAATAGCAGGTATGGAGAGAGGGTTAGAATTTGATAGTGGAAGCAAGGGAAGAAGTGGATTGATGTCAAGATGACAGGTTGATTGGTAATTGTTCGGGGAGAATTCAGGTGCGTCTAGGTTTAACTTTGTTTGTGCCGCTATTGCTGCAGCAGTATGCAGAGACTGGCAAGGTCATACATCTATGAAGGAAAAGAGCATGACTGTAAGCCTGGAGCAAAAATTTCACTGTAATGGATAAAGGAAGTCTTCCATCTATACTGGTTTTTTTTTTCGAAGAAGCTAAATCCAAGCCACAGCCACCTGTTGATTTTCCTGCTGCATTCAAATCTATGTATGTCATATGTGTTTAATATGTCTTTTGGATGAACAATGCATGTGTAATGTCATATGCACATAAATGCCATGCAAACAAGACTATATATGCACTACAACCAATTTCTGCTTCAGAGTTTCACAGCGTGGTAGGTGGCGAAGATCATTTGGATTTCTTAGGGCTTGGTGCTTTTTGATGATTTTGGGTTTCTGACTGCAATGTTATAGTGTGAGATGCTTTCTCGGGCATGAATTAGGCTCAAAGCTTCATTTTGGGGATCGGCTCTGAAATTTAGCAATGGTCTGTGGTTTTGAATGATTTGGGTGTATTGTAGGCTATTCAAGTTGAAACTTTTAGGGTAAGACCAACATTGTTTTGGACCATGGTTTGTAGGGATCACTGATCTAGGTCGGCAATTGATTCGATGGAAATAGTGCCATCCCATTATTTGTTTGGCAGACTTCTCTCTCTCTCTCTCTCTCTTTTTTTAAAGGAAGAGATTTAAACGAAGTTAGGTTCACTTTTAAATTCCTTATAACACTCAGATTGATGCTATGCATTTTAAATATTATGTGTGTTGGATATGCAGTGTCAGATGATCAAGTGCATGCTTAATGCCATGTACATGTAATCACCACATAAGTAAGAAAATAACAAGATGCACGGCATTCAAAACGAGTTCAATACACTTTGTAAATAAAATGAGTTCCCTGCAAGAAGGAGCCTCTAAAAGTATTGATCTCACAGTGCCTGACCATTCCTCGTCTAGCCACTGCCCTAGTTTTAGTGTCACCGCCCCACTTTCATCAAACTAGACCATGGAGTTCTTCACCATATTCCTCTCCCTGGGAGGTTTGAGGAATTTCCTTACCGGTCTCCTTGCTTGCCACTAGTCGCTGGTCAGAGGTGGATGGGATCTTCAATTTTCCCTCGGCGACTAATTTTAGGATCTCCTTTCCTAAATCAAAGCACATGTTGGTTTGGTGACCTGTCACCACATGGTAGCTACAGAAATTATTCTTCTGATTTAGTGCCGGCTCGACATATGGCCTCATGCTCTTGAGCAATCCTTCCTTTCTACACTTGGCAAATAATCTGGACAACGAAATAGGCCATGGAGATATGCCTTTCCCTTTACCCTTAGGAAGTGGATTCCCAGTGTGTCGCGAAACAATGTCAGTATTGGCCTTGGGAGGCACCTTCGATTCTGCTTCACCAGTCAGCCCTCTTATCACTCCCTCTAGCTCAATCACACGTTCCTCCAATTCAGAGCACCTAGTCGTCAGCTTTTCTACCCTGTCACGATCATCTCCAAGCATCTCTTTCAACATTGACGCTGCCTCTTCCTTAACCGCCTTTTGAAATCGTGATGAAGCAACATAATCATCCACGACATTTGTTATGGTGTTGAAGTTCAATGGGCCAGCCATTTTCAAGACTCTTTCCCTTTCTCCCCTGATAAAACGACTTGTTAGGATTGGCCAGGGAATGCACACGAAGGATACCAAATCAGTGCATGTGATGAAGATGTTTGGTGGTGGTGGAGCATCTAAATGTTTAAAAGATGAATGAGATGTACATTGTGAAAGAACGAGAATGATTTCCCTTATTTTTATTCTTTTGATTTTGGACGTTCCAATGATACCCCATGCGACACAAAAATAATACAATGGAGACCGCATGTGGACCACCACACGGGCCATGGTTCGGTGTCCTTGGAGCACCTAGTGAATTGTCATGAAATGGTCGCGTGCGAGCCATCACACAGCAGAGTTTTGACACTTTGTAGGTCGATGACATGAAGTGAAATGGTCGCATGGGAATTATCCCACGGACATAATCCTGATCCTTTTGAAGCGAGTGATATGAAATTATGTGACATAAGAGTCGCATGTAATTCAAGACACTGACAAAAAAATTGGCGTTCGTAGAACACTTCGCATGATTTAATAATGTTATGAGATGACCCTATATGTGTACTAATTTGGCACTTAAGGAACACCTCGAATGACTTCACAATGTTATGAAATGATTTGATGTGAACCATATTGCGTAAACAGGACTTTGGCATCACCGAGATGCCTATGATGGATGAATATGATATCATGCAATGACGTCGTGTGAACTGTCACACGGAAGTGAATCTAGGACCATTGTGGTCTGCTATTGAATGATATGATATTTTGTGAAATGGCCGAGTGCAATCCGATGCACGAGCAGAATACGGGTAGTTTTGGGGTACCCGATATGTTATGGAATGAAATGATCGTGAAGGGCACACTTGGAATCATCCTTTATTAGGTGGAATGATATGATGTGGATGTGTATGTCATACGAAGATACAAGTGGCTGCACGAAAATGTGGTTAAAATGCATGACACACATAATGATGTCGTGTATGTTTCATGGGATGCTGCACATGAGATATAAATGGCACGCAAATAAAATATCATGGGTGCACGAAAATGTGATTAGTGTCACACATATGCCGATGTCCGAAAATGGCTACATAAAGATGCGGTTAGTGTCAACGTCATACAAATGTTAATGTCCTGAAAATGGTGGTGTAAGAGCATGATTATAATGACATGCAGATGATTGTGCGCGTTTCATGTTTTATGAATAGAAATGATAATGGGCACGAATTCTCTATTCCGGACATCCCAAGAACACCTAATGCTATGAAAAAAGGTCACATGTGGACCCATCACACGGACAAAAGTTTGGCGCCTTTGGGGCACCTAATGATCTATGTGATATGGTCGCGTGTGTACCGACACACAGATAGAGCTTCGACACTTTGTAGGTCTGTGTGATGATATGAAATGGTCGCGTGAGGCAGCCCCATGGACAGAGTTCTAATGCTTTTGAGCATATGATATGAAATGATGTTGTAAAAGGGTCAAGTGTACCGTGGACACAAACAAAGGCTTGGCATTTGGGGAACACCTTTCATGATTTGGGATGTTATGAACTTATATATGTACTAATTAGGCACTCCAGGAGTACCTTAAATGATATATTAATGTCATGAAATGGTCCGATGTGGATCACAATGCTATATGGTATTTATGATAAATGAGCATGGTGTCATGAAATGTGTCGTGAAAATCGTTACACGAAAATGGGCCTAGGACTATTGGGGTCTCTATTGAATGAAATGATTTGGTGAAATGGCCGAATGCAATTCAGTGCATTGGCAGAACACGGGTAATTTTGGAATACCCGATATGTTATGGAATGAAATGATCATGACGGGCACTCTTGGAACGTCCTTAATTTAATTTAAGTGATATGTCATGAATGTTTATGACACAAAAAATGCAAATGGCTACACAAAAAAGTGGGTTAGGATGCATGACATACATAATGATGTTGTGTATGCTATATGGAAAAATGCTAATCACACAAATATAATGCTATGGCTACAAAAATAATGGTTAGTATGTATGACATACGGATGGTTTAATGTTTTCAAATGAAAATAAAATGCAAATGGCTGCATGAAAATGTGGGTTAGCATCACACAAAAATGTTTGAATGGTATGTCATGTGTATGGAAAATAGTGATTATGGTATGTCGTGAAATGCCGATAGCATGTAACACGTAGCACACGAAGCGAATTCTTCCAACCTTATTCCTCCAAACATGGTCGGTTTCAAAAATTCTAACCGAGTCCTACGTGGGGTTCTCTTCAATCATCAACCAGGGATGATGAAGGCGCGATTTCATTTAATTCACATGATTCATTTTGGTGTCCTAGGGAAATCCAACTAAGGTTACCTATATGAGTTCGGTCCAAGTCGGGATAAAATCAAGGCACCTATGGCAAAATATACTCCTCACTTTTCCCCACTCAAAGGTCTGAATGAAGGGGTTCATACGAGGCTATGGGTGGTGTTTCGTATCCGTGCCCCTAAGACCATGAGGAACAAAGGCGACACTTCAACAATCCACCGAACTAAAGTGGGATACTTAACCTAATGCAAGCATGTCTAACTAAAAATGCAAAATAAAATACCAATCAAGAATCATCCACCTTATTTTAATTAGACACTTTTCAGGGCTTGTCAAATTCTTTTAATTTTTTAAGAAAACTTCTATAAGAAATCCCCAGCAGAGTCGCCACTGTGAGTGGACGACGTTTTCGACAGAACGCGGACTCCCTTTCGGAAGGGGCGCCTCGATTTCAGACGGACCCCTCCCTTGCGTAGGGTTTTGATTATGGAAAAATCAGTTTTGGAAAAAATAGAATCAATTATCTTAAAAGAACTGAGACCTAAGTCTCGATGAAAATTATAGGAGTCGCCACCCGGCCCAGCTCAACCGGAAAATTTATAATGTAGCTGAACCGGACAAACGGCCGTTATATTATCTAGAGATCAAGGTCCGGACAAATCCCATATTTGGTGTCTAATTAAAATAAAAACGGCCAATGTTCATAGACGGTATTTCATAATTCTAAAGTCAATTTTATTGCATTAGGTTAAACATACAGCGTGCATACAGATAAAGTAAAATAGTAAATGATTAAATTATTACAACCTGATCGAATAAAAGATAGAAACTATCGTCCTCACTTTACAACCGCCTAAAATACACGATTTATCTAAAAATTACAATCGCCTAAAATACACGAGTAATTCTATTAAATACATCAAAAATAAAAATAAAAGGCTGCAAAAACAAAGGGTTAGCACGATTTACGGCACATCACAAATTGGACTCAAATAGGACAGAATTGGGGATTTTAGAGATCGAGGGCATGCATCTAGGGGGATAACCGGGTCGGCTCGGCTAGCCGGCCCGATTAGACTTGGAAAACATTTTGAAACGTCCTTGTATTTTGGTTTTGTGAGAAAATCATTTTGAAAACGTTTTATTTTCCAGTTTAATTTAATTTAACATGTGAGGTGGGTCGGTTTTCGGGAGAATCGGGTCTCCGTTGTTGAATTTTCCTAAATGATATTACATGGAAAATTAAATCTAATGTAGTGAATGCACACAACAAAATTCATTTTTTGGTGATTTTCTAATTTTTTGAATTTTTATGGATTTTTAGAAATTTTTAGGGATTATTTTGAAAATTCTGCTCTTGGACGAGCACTACAGTCGTGCAACTGTAAATCAATCCAACTTCAGAATTTTGCCAAAATTATTCAAAATAAAACTGAAAAGTTAATGGAAATCAAGAACACTCGTACGACTGTAACTACAGTCGTACGACTGTTCAACAACTCAAGAACAGTCATACGGCTGTTCTTGATTTCCAGAAACAGAAAACGTAAAAAGTTGAAATAAAATGCACAAAAAGGCACCAAATCACCCAGAAAGCATGAGAAAAAAAGGGAATGAAGTGTGTTTACCTCTTAGGCGCTGATCCACCGTAGGATTGACCCCTAGTGTCGCTCCAATCCACTCAGAATAGCTCTTTTTCGCCTTGAGTCAAGGTTAAGAAGGTTGGGTCCAAAATCTCCAGAATGTCACGGATTTGAGTGAAATTAGAGTCTGAAATTGATTGAGTTGAAGTGTTAAGTCGTTAACTTATGATTTCTATCCGGTTTTAGACGTTAACACTCAAAAATCAGAAGAAAAAGAAGAAGGAAAGCTTGGGTTTTTATGAGTTTCTTTCTTCCTCCTTTTTCTCTCTATCTTCTCTCTCAAATTTTCTCTGATTTTTTAGCCAAGAGCCAAAAAGTCCCAATCTTCTCTTCTCTTTCTCCTCTTATTTTTCTTTTCTTGCTACTTTTCTCAGGCAATTAATGCCCTCTATTTTTTTTCTTCTTTTTTGCTGCAGAGGTATCGGCTTCTACACCTGCTCTAACATTACAGTCATACGATTGTAATTCAATTACAGTCGCATGACTATAACGATAGTCGCACAACTGTATGTTACAGTTGTGTGACACCGTTGCATTTTTTTTTCTGGAGGACAGAAAATTCCGGCGCTTACACTAGTACATTCAGAATTTGCACTTTTATATTAGCGGCTGCAATCACCACTTTTTGCTCCTTTTTTGTTTTAATCATCATCAACTTCTTTAATGATAAGAGCATCCCTTAGTGGCCAGTTGATACTTGGCACGACTAAGGCTTTCTCTTCCTCCACTCTCTCTTTATTTATGTTCACCATACATGAGAGCTTCTTTGGACCCCCAAACTTGCTTTTCCCCAACAACTAGACTGGCCCAACTTCTTTTTCATAGAATCTTGCATCCACTGCATTTGAAGTAATTTGAAATGGCTTTTCATCTGCCCGTACTACCTCCACTTCATATCCCTTCCAAAAAAGAAAAAACTGATGCAAAGAGGATGTCATACACCAATTAGCATTTATCTAATCCCTCCCCAATAGCACTTGATAGTCGGCAGTGTTGGGATTCGTCATCGGAAAAATAACGTGGCATAGCGGAAAATTCATCGTTTCAAATTTCCTAGAATCCACCTATCGTGTTCAATTACAATTGATTAAAATAAAACCAATTTGAATCAAGAGAGATTAACTCACCGGATTTGTCTCTTCTAGAGAGTGCTGCAGAATCGTTTCTTGAAACTGCGATCTCCAAAATCTAGTGCACGACCAACTATTGAGCGGGAACCGGTGCTAGCCGAAGACGCAAAGGAATGGAGGATTAATGATGGGATTTTTGGCTGTTTTGGGGCTGTTATTGGTGGCTAAAATTTCCAGCAATTATTTAGGGTTGAATTCCTTAAGTGTGCCCTTATATAGACACCTTATCTAATTGGGTTTTAATTAGGGTAATTAAACCCAAGTCCACTAGAATTATAATTATATAAATAAACTGTTGGAGATTGTGCCCTAAGGCCAATATTGGATTATGTAATTTGACTTCTAAGATTAATCTAGTGTAGATTAATATTATCATTTATGTTTGTATGTTAGCATTTATGATAAGTATCCATGAATAAATCGTGTTATTCTAAATATCCCTAGTCGATTGTTATTATGGGAATAATAACAAACTAAGACTAGTGTGAGTGATAATGGATATTCATAAGATGAATATAGTGTATACAGATACAGATTATACTCACGGGTAATATGTTAGAGAACATGTTACTGGAGACCCACTATAAGATCAAGTTCATGGTCACGTGTCACAACTGATCTTGATTATAGTAGTGTCATCAGCTGATTCCTTTGACCTGAGGTCACCATGGATTCCGGGATGAATTCATGTTGTGCTTTGACGCAGTCAAACGCTGCTTGTAACAGAGTAGTTATAAAGGCTGTGGTTGGGTACAATATGACTCATGCTTAGGGATGTGAGTGACAGATATGGGATTTTGTCCCTCTCTAACAAGAGAGCGATATCACTGGGCCCCTCGATAAGTAAGACTGTTAAATGCATGGCCGTGCTCAAATAATTGATAAGAGTATCAATTGATTTGTCTGAACAGTTTACTTTGAGATCGAGAAAGCATATGATTAATTATGTAAGATTGACAAGTGTACCATGTCTTATAATTAATCTTGATATCAAAGAGACAAAAGGGAATATGACATTCTATAAATAGGTATTGGATCATTCCAATCATATTAATTGGGTAGTCGTAATGGCTTGCTAGAGTCCGCTTGTGACCTATAAGGACATTATGGTAATTTCCTTATTGCCAATTAGTATGATCCTATGGGGTCACACACAAGAGCAAAATGAAGTTCATCTTAACGGGTATAAATTATTATGAGATAATAATTTATGAATGAGGAAGAGAATAAATATATATATAGTGATATATATTTATGCATGTGTATATAAATATTAATGTGATTTATGCTACATGTTATAATTAAATTATATAGAGATATAATTAATTATAACATTATATATACATATGTGTATTATGGAAAATTGATTTGATGTTAATTGAGAATTAACATTAAATTGTGGGGGTTAATTTATAATTATAACTAATAGGTGTATTAGGTTATAATTATAATTAACTATTTTAGGGTTTTATTTAAGGAAATAAAAACTAACCTAAAAACCTAATTTTTCAACATATCACAACAAGGATTTTCGGCAGCCACAACAAGGAATAGTGGCAGCCGAAATTCTCAAAAAACTCCAAGGAAAATATGGTTTTTTCGCTTTCTCAGTCTCGTTCAAAGAATTGTTCTTCAATCCCGGCGCTAGCACGCGGTGAATGAATTGCTCCGTGTGGATCAACTGTAGAGGGAATCTGCTTTGGTTCCTGTATCCAATCCTGCAAAAATTAAGAGGTAATTCTTTAACCCTCCTTCCAATTCAATGCAATGTACATGGGTCCTTGGTGGGGATTAATCCGTTTTTCTTTCCGCTGCGTATTTATTTTATGCGATTAATTCCCAACAGTGGTATCAGAGCCACTTGTATTTTGATTGAATTGGATTTATGTTTTGATTGGATCAAAATTGCATGTTAGGGTTTGTATGATTTTGATTGGATCAAAATTGTTGTTAGGAGTTTGTATGTTTTATTTAGGGTTCTATGTTATTGTGAATAACAAAATAAAATTTGATTTTATTGATTAATCATTGTGAATGATTTTATGTTAATGATTTGGAATGTTTAAGGGGTTTTGGAATCATGAATTTGATTCATGGGTTTTTAATTGAAATTGTTTCAATTAATTAATATATAAAAAAAAAAAAATTGTTTTTTTTCTGGGCATGACGCCCAGAAACTTTTTTGGACGTTGAAATTGCAAAACCAATTGCAATTTCAACGCCCTTCTTTTCGCCCAGAAACATTTTTTTTGGGCGTTGAAATTGCAAAACCAATTGCAATTTCAACGCCCTTCTTCTCATGCTGCGTAAGCAGCATGCTGCTCCTGCAGCATGGGCTGCGCAGCAGTGCGCGGCCCGTCGAGCATGCTGTCCGACAGTTTTACCCCTTTTTTTCGTTTTAAGTGTGGAAAATTGTTTCTGCATATTTACGAATTTTTCCATATTAATTAATTCTAAATACAATGTGATTGTATTTTACCACTTTGAACCCTAAATATTTTTAGATATAAAATTATTGTTGATAATTTTATGCATGGTGTTATGGTATGGTTTTGGACCCCATGGATGCTTTATTTTATTTATTAAGATTTTATAAATACGGCCTGCGAGTCGTTTGTATTTATGTAATCCTAATTTTCTAGATAAATTGTATAGGATGCAATTTATTGTTTGTAAATTTTATTTTACTAGAAAATTGTATAGGATACAATTTTTGTAAAATATGTAAATCCAAGAGCTGGTGCCAAGGAACAAAGACGTGAAGACGGATCCAAGGGGTGCGGCTGTGCTGTGACCATACGATGGTTACAACCACCTAGGATATGACCTTGTTGATTTTCATATTGGCCTATGAAAATCAATGTAGATTTAAACCATACCATAACACGGTTCGAGTCATATGCATGTTTTATTTTATTTAGATGCCATGTGATGCCATGCTAGATATTCTATATGCATGCTAGACAATTGTATGCCATAAGATGCCATGCTAATTAATATTAACAAAAATATGATTAATATTAATGCCATGAAATTGTATATGATACAATTAACTCACAGGATTTAATAAACCCTAAATAAACTTATGAAGTTTATATTTGCCACCCAATTACGTATAACACTAGTCAAGTACTATGTTCGCATCATGGTAGCCACGCCAAAGCGGGTACGCATGTTGTGACCTTAGCGAAGCGATAATATGAGAAATGGTGATTCTCATTGTGTTGTAATTGGTTTAACAAAGGGTTAATCAAAACGGTGTTTGAGCCCGAGGCAAAGATGAGATGAGTAACATACAATTAAATATGATATATGATATCATGCATCTCATAAATTAGAAGAGTTGCATAATGATGCAATTGGCAAAGAAGTGCACATCCAAAATATGTTTAAATGGTTTAAAGCATGATTTTGAGTCTTTGCCTACCGAAATTATATTTAATCATAGGGACATGCCAAAGCAGTGCTATGGTTAAGTATGGATTTTGGATCTTCACCCACTTAAATATTTTAAAGGGTTTTATAATTTAAGTGGGAGCATTTAAATAAAAATCTTTACACGCTTTATTATAGTTATGATTGCTATTACCATGATCTCGATTGTTATTGAACTTTGAGAATTGTTCTCAAATCAAAAGGAATCATATGTTCTCAATAATCCTTTTGCCCAATGAACCACTAGCAATTGTAACACGAGTATAAAAGATGCTTACTTGAAGCATCGAAGGGACTCTGTTAAATTTTGTTATCTTACACTTGCCACCAATTCTTCCGTACGTGGAAGTTTTACTTGAGATATATGATACATCACAAATGGAAATGTTCCATCAGTTAGTGAGCAAGAAAAGATAAGTGTTTGAGGCAACATTTTCTCATTGGCCTCCAAAAGGGCATTAAGATGTGATCTTGAATTCATTAATTGATAGTCATTGGTGATGAACTATCATTTGAATGACATGGAGAAAATTGTGAATTAGTTGCATAGGATGCAAAAGAATGTTAAGTTATCCATAAAGGATAAGCCCGCCTCGAATTGTGTGCTTAAGGTTCAAAAGGAAAAGGATAAAAGGAAGGTCGAAAAGCATAAAGACCGAAAGGTTCGGGTGAAACATGTTTTAAAGACAAAAGCTGTTGGCATAGAGAGATCTCCAAAAGAAGGATGTTGCCATTTCTAGAATGAATCGTTCATTAGAATGAAAATAGCAAACTTTGTTTGGAGAACTATGAGAAGATGAAAGGCAGTAAGACTGCTACCTTAAGTATTTATTAATTATTCTACTTTTGTTTCTATATCAAAGGTATTAGATACCGTGGTGGGTTTCATATTAGTAGAATATGAAGAATCTCAACTTAAGTAGAAACCTTATGAAGGTGAAAGGTAGAATACGAATAGGCAAGAGTAGCAAAGGTTGTTACTTGGAAGTTATGAACTTCTGGTTAAAAGTTATGAACTTTTACATGAAAGTTATGAACTTCTAGGTAAAAGTTGTGAACTTTTACATAAAAGTTATGAACTTTGGTTAAAGGTTATGAACTTTTACATGTAAGTTATGAACTCTTCTTGCCTATTGGGCTCGTTGTTTTGAGTGAACAAATGTTGTTTATTTTATAATTGTGAATTATAAACTTTATAAAGACATGATTATGAAATGTAGATTTACATAATTGTCTTTATATGTGGAGCCCATCTGTAACATAAATACTGTAAGGATCGAATCAAATAGTTGATTCAACCTATTTTGGCAGTGTCCTCTTGGAGACATAAGCAAAGTCGCATTACGAAACTCCATGAGAATGGACTTTTGGATTCATGAGATTGTGAATCATCTTGAATCATGCGAATGTTGTTTATTGTAAAAGATGATAAAATTGTTCTTTGCTAAAAGTAGTTAAAGAATAATCGATTTATTAAGCATTATACATATGGATGTATATGAATTATAAATCAACTGCTAAAGGAGGTTTTAATACTTCATTACCTTTATGGAACTTTTCTCTAGATAAGAGCATCTAATTAAACACGAGTTTGGAACTTTTGAAGTGTTCAAAAGCTTGTAAAAGGAGTATGAAGTATCTTGACAAGATAGTAAAGTCATTTAGATATGATCCGAGTGGTGAATATTTGAGTCAAGATTTTGACAATCATCTTAGAGATTGTGGGACTGTCTCACAATTGACTCCTCCAAGTACGCCACAAAGGATGTTGTGTCGAAAAGGGAGTAATCGAACTCTATAAAGATATAGTTCAATCTATGATGAAGTCAAGTTGATCATCGTTTTCTCAAAAATATGCCATTAAAGCAGCTGTGTATATTGTTCCGTCTAAAACAATTCATGAATCAACATATGAGATATGGTTGGGTAAGAGACCCAAATTGTTTCATTGAATAAGTTTAGGGCTGTAAAGCTTATTTCGAATAAGTTGGCACCTAAATTTAAATATCGTATTGTGGATTACTCAAAAGGAAAGTAGGAGTTGTTACTCCTGTGTTTCTTTGGGATACAAAGTAGTTGTAGCTAGAAATGGTTTCCCCTTGAAGAGGGAGTTAATTTCTAGAAGAGTTAGTGGGAGTAAAGTACACCTACAAAACTCGTAATTCACAAAGTGACATTAACGTTGAAGAGGAACATGGAAATGGTTTCATGATCATAGTTGAAATTACACAAGTCCAATGAAAGTCTAGTAGAATACGACATGAATAGGAGAGATATGGATTTCTCAAAATCATGATGTAGTTTTACTAGATTGGAATAAGTCTTCTTTTATGAAGAAGCAATGTTAGATTTTGAATCTAATAAGTGACTTGATGCTACAAAGGTTGAAGATAAGTCCATGTCTGACAATCAAAGTATAGACTTTGATAAATCTTTTAGAAGATGTATATGCAATGGTTGCAAATGAGTTTTCAAATTGAAAACCGACATGGATGGTGATCTTCAAACTTATAAAGCACGACTAGTGACAAAAGGGGTTATAAACAAATTCATAGTAGTGACTATGAGGATACGAACAAATTCATAGTAGGACTATGATGAAATCCTCCTTCATCATTAATCATGATCAAGTCATATTGAGTTCTTGTTGCCATATCCGCATAATATGATTATAAAATATGGCAAATGGATATCAAAATCTGTTTTCTACGTGAAAACATGATTGAGGATGTGTACGTGACACAACCCAAAGTTTTGAGCATTCAAAGAATTTAAGTAGCGTATGCAAGTTTCAAAGATTCTTATAAGAATCAAAACATGCATCAAATAGTTGGAGTCATAGTTTTGATAAAGAAATCAAATGGTTTGATTTTATCAAAAGGATGATGAATCTTGTGTTTCAAAAGGATCAGTGGGAGCATATCGGTATTCCTAATGCTATATGTGGATGACATATTGCTTGTTTGAAATAACATTCTTACCTTGCAAGAAGTAAAATCTTGGCTAAGAAAGTAATTTCGGTTAATGTTATAAGCATGACTGCCTGTGTTCTTGAAATTGGAATCTATAGAGATAGATCTAAAAGAATGTTTTGGCTTAAGTCAAAGCATTGAAAGCGTTCAATGTAAAAAGACTTAATAGAAGCTTGCTTATGTTAACTGCACATATACAACTGATTGCAATTAGTTGCAATATATCAGTCGAGATCTAGTATTCTCTTAAAAAGAGATGTTATGATTTTGAAAGGTTCAAAATAAAACAATATAGCTAAATATCTATAATAGTAGTCAAAGTATATTGTTACATATGATGTAAAAGAAATTTTGGATGAAGAAGTTCATCAAAATTTTTGTGTTTTGTTTTAAGCATTGCTTATCCTGTGAGACTATTGTAGGGACAATAGTTCAATGCGTAAGAACCTTGTATGACACAAGCATATACTTAGGCGTTTTTCACTAACTTAGAGAGGCTGTCTCTAAAGAGAGAGTGAATATGTGTAAAGTAGCAACGGAAGCGAAAATTAATAATTCATTGACAAAGACTCCTGCACGAGTGAATACATGAAAGTCATGTAGGTCAATGGGTATAAGATACATGTATGATTGGCCATAGTGCAAGTGGGAGATTGTTGGAGATTGTGCCCTAAGGCCAATATTGGATTATGTAATTTGACTTCTAAGATTAATCTAGTGTAGATTAATATTATCATTTATGTTTGTATGTTAGCATTTATGATAAGTATCCATGAATAAATCGTGTTATTCTAAATATCCCTAGTCGATTGTTATTATGGGAATAATAACAAACTAAGACTAGTGTGAGTGATAATGGATATTCATAAGATGAATATAGTGTATACAGATACAGATTATACTCACGGGTAATATGTTAGAGAACATGTTACTGGAGACCCACTATAAGATCAAGTTCATGGTCACGTGTCACAACTGATCTTGATTATAGTAGTGTCATCAGCTGATTCCTTTGACCTGAGGTCACCATGGATTCCGGGATGAATTCATGTTGTGCTTTGACGCAGTCAAACGCTGCTTGTAACAGAGTAGTTATAAAGGCTGTGGTTGGGTACAATATGACTCATGCTTAGGGATGTGAGTGACAGATATGGGATTTTGTCCCTCTCTAACAAGAGAGCGATATCACTGGGCCCCTCGATAAGTAAGACTGTTAAATGCATGGCCGTGCTCAAATAATTGATAAGAGTATCAATTGATTTGTCTGAACAGTTTACTTTGAGATCGAGAAAGCATATGATTAATTATGTAAGATTGACAAGTGTACCATGTCTTATAATTAATCTTGATATCAAAGAGACAAAAGGGAATATGACATTCTATAAATAGGTATTGGATCATTCCAATCATATTAATTGGGTAGTTGTAATGGCTTGCTAGAGTCCGCTTGTGACCTATAAGGACATTATGGTAATTTCCTTATTGCCAATTAGTATGATCCTATGGGGTCACACACAAGAGCAAAATGAAGTTCATCTTAACGGGTATAAATTATTATGAGATAATAATTTATGAATGAGGAAGAGAATAAATATATATATAGTGATATATATTTATGCATGTGTATATAAATATTAATGTGATTAGTGTTGCATAAAGTATGCTACATGTTATAATTAAATTATATAGAGATATAATTAATTATAACATTATATATACATATGTGTATTATGGAAAATTGATTTGATGTTAATTGAGAATTAACATTAAATTGTGGGGGTTAATTTATAATTATAACTAATAGGTGTATTAGGTTATAATTATAATTAACTATTTTAGGGTTTTATTTAAGGAAATAAAAACTAACCTAAAAACCTAATTTTTCAACATATCACAACAAGGATTTTCGGCAGCCACAACAAGGAATAGTGGCGGCCGAAATTCTCAAAAAACTCCAAGGAAAATATGGTTTTTTCGCTTTCTCAGTCTCGTTCGAAGAATTGTTCTTCAATCCCGGCGCTAGCACGCGGTGAATGAATTGCTCCGTGTGGATCAACTGTAGAGGGAATCTGCTTTGGTTCCTGTATCCAATCCTGCAAAAATTAAGAGGTAATTCTTTAACCCTCCTTCCAATTCAATGCAATGTACATGGGTCCTTGGTGGGGATTAATCCGTTTTTCTTTCCGCTGCCTATTTATTTTATGCGATTAATTCCCAACATAAACTTTAATTAAAAAGTATATACTATGTAATTTAATTCCATTTGGCTAAATTTAATTACCCCTAAATAAAATTAAATCACACTTAAGTAAATACATTACATGCATTTAATTTTCCTACTTAGGAAAATTATTTAATTAATTGTTTACTTTCTGTAATTCAATTAATTGATAAATTAATTAATTGCATTATGTAAACTTATTAATTAAATTAAATTAACCCAATGTTAATTAATTACTTTGACAACGAATGTCAACTAATTAATTAACGCATTCCTTCCAATGTACATTACATGCACAATTTCTATATGTTCCGGCTCAGTTGATCTATGTGCATAATCCTATGGGTCTGTCTTTATGTTGGTAGTAGGCCCAAGGCCCACAGACTGTAAGTGGCTTCTAGCAAACCATTACAGTCCCCAATTAAGACAGAGATACAGCAGTCTTTAGAAGACGCTCACCCGGTAGTAATCTCATAGTGTACTTTGCCTAACGATATCGATATAAATAAACAAAAGGCATGGTGTCCGTCATCCTATTCTGTTGTTTATTATATTTCTTGGTCTTGAGTTTACTGATAAATCAAATAAGCAACCAACTTATTTGGGTATGGCCATACACTTATTAATCACACTCATCAAGTGACCAGTGATATCATCTCGGTGTTACCCGAGTGCCAATTCCATCACTTAATCATCAATATCAACATGTTCACCTGTCCACCCAGTCATGCCCATATTTAGCATCCTTTTATAGACCTGATAGGCGTATGTCAAAGTGAACCGGATTCCATATTGATACTATAATGAAATCTGGTCTGAGGACAAAAGAGACCTACTCAAGAAAGACCTATGATGCGACAACTACGTGGCTTTCTTGTACGGATCGATCCAGTCCCATGTCAACGACATGTACCTATATTCATGACTGACTTTACAAGTACTATGGCTAGTTAAGAACTGCCATACAGTCATTGAATATACAAGTCTGTGGTTCTATTCGTTCCCATGATTAGAACAAACTTGGGATAGGTTTTATGATTATCAATCAATGGATACTCTACTCATATTATAGCACAAGATATAAATGAAATAGATTAATTGTCTTTATTAATGTGACACGAATAATGTATTCATACAATAAGTCTTAATGTATAATGCAAAATACAAGAATCCAATGCCCTAAGAACTAGGGCACTGTTGGGATTTGTCACCGGAAATCACCCGATTAAAGCGGAAGAACGCTATGATTTCCTCAAACCCGTGCCCAGGAGCAATTGAGATGGAAATTGGAAAAACAAAAATTTAATCACAAGAGATAAATCTCTTACCAGGAATATCTCTTTAAGAGATGGATGCAGACTGCAGGAATCAATCTAGAATCCCTCCTCGTTCACGTTCACGAACGCCTGACGAACACTACCCGTGCTAACACCGGAAAACACAAAACTTTGGAGAGGGAGGGAGGAGGATTTCGACCACAGTGTGATTCTCTTTCTAGGCCGAAATCCTAGGGTTATTTCAACCCTAGGCCCAATTGGCTTCTCCATTTGTGTGGTCTTCCATCTTTTGTTTCAGGTCCAAACATATTTTAATTAGTCAGGTTTAAATTAAATTCAAACCCAACTTTAATTTACCCATGTATTTAATATATTATACCAAGTAACATATTATTTACATTCAAATTAAAATTGGTTTGACTAATTAATTTAATCCATTAAATTAAAATTAGATCTTCACAAAATAAATTCATATGTAAACCTATACATATGAATATTTCCATCCAGGAAATAATCTCATAATTAATTCAATCAATTATGAGAAAGCCAATCAAATATTAATTTTATCATTATGATCAATCTAATTGATCTCCATAATATAATTAATATATTCCTCTCTCTCCAGAGTGTATACTCTAAGTATACAGTGATTCCTTAAGTCAGTGTTCAGTCGCTCAATGTGTAGAATCCCGTGGGCCCATCTTTATGTTGGCAGTGGGCCTGTGGCCCACAGACTGCAGTTAGGCTCTAGCAAGCCACTGTAGCCCCCAATTAAGATAGAGATGGCAGTCTAACTAATATCATAACCCTGTAGTTTAAACTTGTATATCCTATGTCATCGATATCGGTGTCCAATACAGAGGCATGGATTGATCACCCTCTTTTGTGTCTGGACATTTACTTGATCCCGAATGTACTGAAGCTCACAAACAAGTTCCAACTTGTTTGGGTGTGGCCACACTCTTATCAGTCACATCCATCAAGAGGCCGATGATACCATCTCAGTGGACTACTGAGTGACAAATCCCTTTTGCATATCCATAGCATTGCCATGCTAAGTGACATACCCGAAAGTACCAATACTTGGCACCCTATCACAGGCCCTTTAGGCGTACCCCTAAGTATGCAACCTCACATGCAATACCATCATATGATCAGGTCAAAGGATCCATACAAGTACTACACGAGAATCACTTGTGATACTATACCATGTGGATTTCTCGTTTAGTGGATCTATCCGGTACCATGCCCTTTTTGCATATACCCATTAACTTGGTTGACATCCCATGTCCAATGACCGGTAAGACACCGCCATACAACCAGGTTAATGATAGTCTCTAGTTCCATTCATTCCCATGACTAGAACAGACTACGGATCTATTTATGGTCATATCGTTTACCCTATCCATGGTCTTACTGCCAAGTGCATGACACTTGTCATCATGGATATTGATATGTCCATTGGATACTTCATTTAATATACTGCACAAGATAAATATAATAAATGAATTAATGCCTTTATCAATAACACAAAATGAGTATAATACATGAATCCAATAAATGTATAATACAAATACAAGGTCTAATGCCTTGGATCTAGGGCATATCCAACAGGCAGTTGAATTCACAATAAATAAAGCTGCCATATGGGACTTGCTTCCTACCATGAATCATGATATTGCAATACGTCTTCCCCTTCATTTCTTCTCTGGATGGCATCTTGAAATTTTGTGGAAAAGTTATAAACTTTTCCTTCACCAAGTAGTCAAACATCTCCTCTGTCTTGCCAACATCAAAAGTGTAGTTGACATTACTCTTTTTGGCTTCTCCCTCCTTTGTTGGTTCGAAAGTAGCTGGACAAACTTTAGCTCCCTTGTTCAAAAGTTCAGCTACTGCAATATCTGGAGTAATAACCTCCTGGAAATATGAACTAAGAGAAGTCTTTTTCCTGTGATCATCCTCCCTTAACAGCTCCTCATACTCAGAAACTTTTACTGCTTGTTCATAGAAATCCCTGAACTCCATTCCTTGGAATTTATTCTGTAATTCAATATCCAAGCCTCATTGAGCCATCCTCACAAGCTCATTTTTTGGCAAGAATACCCTGCACGTACTCTGCATTCTCTTGAAACGAGCATGTAAGCATCAGCTGTCTCACCATTCTTTTGGGACATCATGGATAGCTCTGTAACACAAACTTCTGGTTCAGCACAAAAAAATTGAGTGTGGAAGCATCTCTCCATCTCCTTCCATGTATAAACAAAATTTCTTGGTAGTGTAGAATACCAAGTGAATGTCATCCCTGTTAGAGAGTTAGGAAATAGCCGCAACTTGTAATTATCAAAATTAACAAGATTGGCCAATTCCCCACATTGTATCGTGAACCTGGCAACATGCTCCGAGGTAGATTGTCCATCCTCTCTAGAAAACAAGCTGAAATCTGGAATGCGGTATCTCCTAGGATAAGGGTTCTCCCAATCCACAGCAACCGAGTATGGTTTGTGAAACTCCAGCCTTCCCACCTGCCTTAGGCCTGGACCATATAATTCCTGCACAACTTCCCTCACTGCATCTGCATTCACAGGCTGGTGGTAAATAGGAGGTGGTGGTTGTGCATGAATTGGAACACCACCAGTAGGAATTCCTCCATTCACACTATATCTATGCATGCCCCTCGAGTCTAACTCTTCCTCCCTGACATAGTTGTTAGGAGAGGCATGTATATTGGTGTGACGCTGTAAATGAACAACTGGAACACCATTAGGATTTGGCCTGCTTCCTCCTTGGATGCGGCCTTGAACAGGTCCCTTCTCCTCCCTCAGTGGAGGAATTTGATATTTCTCTGCCTGGCTACTCTTAGTGTCCTCCATAGAAGCCACAACTTCCTTCCCTTTTGACGTTGGAGAACCAGTAACACTCTCTTCAGTTTCCTTCGGACTCCCACTTAAATGTCGGACTTCTTACAGCACTTCACCTATCATTTTGGTTAGATTAACCAAAGAGCAGCAACATTGGGAGAATCATTCTCACTTGGAATTTGTTGGTTGGGCCCCATCCCTTTGCTATTGAACAAGAGGGACTATGTCAACATTGACGAAATGTCCAACTAAATTGGCCACTTGTCCTATATTATCAGGCACATCACCTACATCTTTGAATTCCTTTTTGGCAGCATTGTGTCTGGGTCCCACCAAGCCTGCCAAATTATTTCTTGCCTTTTTATAAATTTGAGCGCGCCAATAATTTTGAAGTAAAATTATAAAAGTAAAATTGAAATCTAACTTTTATAAAACGATTGAAAAAGTTTAAGGACTAAAAGCTTAAGATTCCCAATTAACTCTATAACTAGATTAATTGAAATAAAAATGCCAAAATTGAACTGCTTGAATGAAATAACGTTGGAATTGAATTGAATTGCCGAAAATATAAACTTACAGAGTGAAATAATATCTGTTGCTAAGGATTCTCCCAAGAATTCTCCAAAAATGGCTAAGGGTTATCTAAGGAAATAAATGCTTAAAACAGAATGAAATTGAATGAAAGGAATTGAAAATTTGACTGATGCTCTGTTAGAGTAGAGTTGATATCTAGTATCTTTGCTTCTACCTTCGACTTTGGCTTTTAAGAAATAACTAACAGCTCATCATGCCAAAGTAATTACTTTAAAATCTCTCCATTTTAGCAAGTTATTCTCCACTATTTTCACTAACTTCGGTTCTTCAACTATCGAAAAAATAAAAACCCCCTCAACTTTACTACCAGATTCTTAACTTCTTTTCGCCCGTACAATTCCCAACAAATAACTAACTAACTAATTAATTAATTACTCTTAAAAAATAAACAAAGAAATTAATTGAGCCAAAAATTAATCGTAAAATCAGCCCAATTAAATTACGGGTCTAACACATATGTAATGATATAGATATAAAGACAACATAAATAACAAGAAAAATATAAAAGCGCCAAATATAATTACACAAATTAAAAAGAAAATGTAATTTCATATACTTGAAACGAAAAAAAATAAATAAAATTTAAGGATGTATCATAAAAATTTCACGAAAGAAAAAGGGGTCATCATTATACGCTCCACTAAATCATTGCTCATCTTAAATTTGCAATGTTTTATGTACAATAACTTCTATTGCAATCCATGTCATCAATAAATCATCTTGCTTATTTTTAAGAGTGATTTGAGTAGGAAAGTCACACTTTCCCATTTCGAGTGATTGAATGTATTAAATAGTATGTTAAGCTGAGATCTCCGGATTGCAAGTGAGAAGCTTCATAATGATCCCTTCTTTCTGTTGGCAAGAAATTTAATTGGAGCTCTGTCCACTAAGATACTTGGGCCATCGTTTGCGAAGGATTCATACTTCCAGGCAGGTCCAACAACCCATGATGTCGCTGCTCCACCCACAAATCCCCCCATCTGAATTCATACATGTTAAATCACAAATTAACCAACTAACTAGAATCATTATAAATACAATGGAAAAAGTTGAAATATAACCCAGTTTTGAAACACCAATGAACAGAGTCCCCCACGGGAAGAACTGACCGTATGGCAAGACCCCACTAACCTTTAAAACAAAAATACAAGGCTTAATCTCATAGGCAAAATGATCTTGTCGCCCCAATTCTATCAATCAATTGCCTTTTTAGCCCTTTCCTATACAAAACTATATCCAACTGGACCGCAATTACCATTTTGCCCTCCAGCTTTAACACATCCAGAGGGGAAAAGGATCAATTGTGATCCAGTTGGGTATGCTTTCGAGTACAACAAGGGCCAAAAGGCAAATTTGAAACAACGGCAGCTAAAGCGACAATTGGGTGATAGGACATCTTAATCCCAGATGGCAAGTAACATTATTCTACACATGGTGGATTCACAATTTGACATAGAGTGCTCAAATCAGTTTTGAGTCTTTCTGATGCTCATAAAAACTCGGGAAAAAATTTTGTTTTAGATGACAAGTCTACATGATTGTCCATTTTTTACTCAAATCTTTTGAGTTCTCTTAATTGCGGCAGACATAATTCAAATATTCAAGAGTGAATGGTATGCTTACATGTCCCCAGTTATCAATACCTCTGGACAAAACACCAACAACCTGCATCAAGTAGCACAAAACTGTTTTAGTTACAAAAATTTCTGCGTGACTAGTTTAAGCAAAGTAAGCTTCAAGGTGAAATTGAAGCCAAAACCAGACTACAATTAACAAATCATCGTATCGCACTTGACATAATAGGCTTAAATAGCACAAATATTTCTTCAGAGCAGTGACCATCAAAGTTTCTGCAAAAAAAGCCTTATATCTTACAATATTTAGCAGTATCACTCGTGCTATATGCTGCAGATCCTCTGTCCCACCACCTCTGATCATGCTTCTATGTCTTGTGACAAAGACAGCAAGAGATCCAATCTATATTCAATATCCACAGGGAGAATAAAAAATTTGCAGCGGAACATATAAAATTCATTTTAGAACACATGTACTATGTGAATACACAAGAAAACAAGTAAATACACAGATGACATTGCCTCAAAACCCTATCTGATGACATCGACTCTGCAAGGATATGAGAACATCTTCATGCAAACTAGATGAATTATAGCATGTCAATACACAACTTCCTAATGGGAAAAATAATGCACCATATGATGGAGAAAAGATACCAAATATGCAACTGGACCCACACATGATAGCAAACTGCATCATATGCTAAATTCCAGTAGTTCTGTATTCATATACTAGAGAGCAGGACAGGATGACCTACTAATCCGAAAATTGCTCCAGAGGCACCCACTGCAGGGGCTTTGCAGAACCAGTAGCTTGTAGCCGAACCTGGCTTACACCCAAAAATTTGTTTAAGATACTAAACCACAAATGAATTAGCATTTTCATTTCTTATTGTAGTGCAGGTGTGTATCATTACTTGCAATTGCAGAGGCAAAGTAAATTGCAAGAAATCTCTTCGGACCAAGAAGGTTCTCAACAGCAGGACCAATAGAATTCAAGGAATAACAGTTGACCTAGTAAAGAAAGTTTCTTCAGCACTAAAACTTCGAAAACAGCCATTAATTGGAAATTTCAGTCACAGAAAACTCGGAACAGACCATGAGGTGCCCAACATTTGCATGCAGAACAGAAGAAGTGAGCAGCCTCCAAAATTGTCCCTTGTCAATAAGACTATTAATCTGTAAATATAATAAAATAATACATAAAGATTCACAGATTAGAATACCAAACAGGGCTGATTGCCTGCATTCTCCATCATCTTTCTATTTGTCTAACCTTGGCTCCCCAAAGTAACAGCTTCCCTTGTGTAGCCATTTGCGCAACAAAAATTCTGCAGGCAGGAATAAGGATAACTAATATAACCACAGCTTTACATGGTTTCCTTGTGACTAATTTTCACATTTAAGAACCAAAAAGTATACAGACAACAGAAGCAGAGTAACCAGAGGTTAATGGACAAAGTAAAGTGTCCTTAGTAGCTATCGCATCATAAAATTGAAGAATGAGCAATAATATTTAGTCAAGTTAAAGAATTACGCACAAGATATTAATACCAAGAAGAACATTTGTCCACTTCCTGCTGTGTAGTGAATTTCTTCCAGGTGACTCTAAGTTTGATCCTCTCATTACATGGTCCTTTTCACTGAAAAAATACAAGTACTTCGAACATGTACGTGCAAATACATCATTGGAAAGCTGAACAAAATCAACTCCTTCGAATTCGGAAGAATTTTTGCACCATATACCCTTCAAACTAGGAACACGATAGAGATGAGAGAGTTTCTGTTCAACAGAATAGACAAAAAATGTTAAATATATAAACAAATGCCAACTCGCATTTTTAAAGCTTTTGAAAATAGTAACTGCATGGCATTAATGAAATGAAAATATAGATTGCAAGCCAGCTGAAAGACTCATAATTTTATCTTTCCCTTTTTCATATTACAGATATATTTATGCTCATTTGCAGCATTGGCTGCCAAGTTACCGCCAACGAATTTCTTTTTGTACAGTTTCATGTGGCAAATACATGTTTGGCAAAAAGTTTGAGAGCACAGAAAATTATCTTTATTAACAGTTCCAGATGGTACACAGTAGCAGTGTGGAAACAAGTTCCTGAATCATTCACAGGAGACAAGGTTCAGAGCTGAATCTTTCGTGATCAAGTTGCTAAATGGATATAACAAGGACAGCACAAGGATTTATGTTGATCAATTGTCCTCATCTCCATGAATTTAGCATCTATGCATGCAATTTTCATATTAATCGGTACTAAGATAACAGTTTTGAATTTCTGCAGTTTGCTGCCATCACACCGAGTCTATAGGAGGTTCACTCAAGGGAAGAAAAGGAGGCGACGAGCCAAGCATATTAGATAGGAGCTGTTTAAATTAAATACTTTGTTTTTTTTTTTTTTTTAATTATAATTAGCTGTTCTCAATTGCCTGCCTATTTAAGCTCTCGCTACCTGGAACAAAAATTCAGAATTGAAATTCATCTTAAATATAGTCTTTGAGATTGTAGGGTTCTCTCTAATGAGTTATGACCTATCAAAACAGATCAAGGGTAGAAAAACCATTAAGCCAGCCCTTCCTACATAATCAGACATTTCTTGTTCAGGGTCCCATAATCTAGGACCTATAACAGAATGGCAGAAAAACCAAAAACAGGCACTTCAAACTACAGACAAAAAACAGTGTGCGCGGTACAAAAGTTTCTTTGGATTCAGTAGAACTGTGATTCAATGAGCTCCACAATTGTAGCAAAAGAGAATCATAAATGCTTTCCCAAAACAGAAAAAGAAACAACTTTTGCAACAGTTAAAGTGTTCTGTTTTCTTTTGTCAATTATTGTTGGGTAGCAACTTTTTTATTCATTCAATAAGAATCAAAATTTCAGAATCTGGTTAGGATTTGAGAATTCAGCCAAAAAAAAGCCTAACATGGAAGAAGAAACGAAGATACCTTGAAGGAAGTGCGAAAAAGGACAGAAGCAGCAGCGTTACTGAAATGAAAGGAAGTGGGTCCAACTCCAACCCACCAAAGGGGCTGAGGCACTGACGATGTTGATCCCATCAATTCAAACGTTCATGTCTCTTCGCTGGAGTTGCTCTGATGAGAAACTGTACAACATTCGTATTTTGAATTTTTCAATTCATTATTTCTATTTTCTTCATCATATAATACATTTTATTATCTTCAATTCATATTTTTATTTCTGTGAACAGACATTAATTCGTGGTATTCTTTTGAATTTATTTATTTGATAATTGAAATGTGCATTGCACTAAAAATAGACTGCTCAATACATTTTCAAATTTATTAGTACATAAAAAATTTTATAATTACAATGAAAACTAGGACTCAAACAAAATTCATGTAATCCAAAATCTCAAATAAAAAAAAAAAAAGGGTCTCCCATCCTATTACTTGAAATGGCAAACCCCTCAACCATATTATCACTTCTAAAAACGAAAATCAGCAAAAACATCTAGTTAAACTGCGTGGCATCTCAGACAAGTTGGTGCCCATAATTTCACTAAGAATAGGGCAAACACACACAAGAAAAAAAAAATCCCAAAGCCCACTGTAATGTGCATTTAAGAAATACATGGTGCTCATTGAGCTATGTACAGATCCAAGGGAAGCAATGCCTCTTGATCATTAATGTTCTACAGGAAAAGAGCAATTCTGGAACCCAGCTAATTGAAGAACGAAAGAGGAAAAAAAAAAAAAAAAAAAAAAAAAGAGACAGAGAAATTCACTCAAATGATAAAACAAAAATTCCAAATGCCAGAAAAATAGATATAAACAAACAGAGAAATAACCTCACTTACATTTGTGAGCCCCTAATCAGTCGGAGCCATTCCTGCAGACCAGATTGAAGAGAAAGAGTTGCAAAACCCTGAAAGTAGAACTGTATGAAAAAAAAAAACCCTAGAATTGGACCAGAAAGAAGGCAAGAGAAAAAAATTCAATAAAGGACAAAGGAAAATATATTAATAAAGTAAAGAAATTATAAGTAAAATCATTTCAATGTATAGTTTAGTCGATTGATTTACCTCTTAGAACAAACCTCAACCTCTGTTTTTTTTCTTATACAACAAAGGACATTAAAACCCAGTAAATCACAAAAGCACAGAAACTTGAGAAGGTCGGATAAAAAACAAGCGATATAAATTGGCAAAAAGTAGACTCATAAACCCAGTCAATCAATACAGAGCTCGCCAAATAGATCCATCAAAACAACTGATGAAGGGCAAAATGACTAAAGGGAATAAAAATCCATGAAAGAGATCCTTACCTCTAACAACATATCAAAAGGGGGGAAAAAAAAAAAGCAATTCCATGCCTCATTTCAAGATATCAGAGCAGAAATTTGTACACTAACCAAATAAACCAAAAAATCAGATTGTGATAGCTGGCCTCAATTCCATGCCAGCAACATGAAACGCACATTAGAGCCCATCACATAACCCTGAGAAGACAACGAAAATGAATCAATGGAAACACCAAAGAAAATAAAACAAATCTAGATCAACTGAGATACAGAATGAGATAATAATACCAATGAGATAACGTTGGTTCACCTCCAAAGCAATGGCGTCAATGGAAGCGTAGAGAAACGAAAAGCAAAGGAAGGAGGTGGAACCCTAGAATTATCGTTTTGGAGATGTTATCTAGGGTTGTAACCGGGTGGGGCAGAGAATGATACCTCCATCCCCAATCCCCAACAAGTCAGGGATTCCCCGCCCCTCTCCCTGTAACCGGGAATGTTTTTTCCCCTCTCAGTCCCTCCCTGCGGGGATCCCCTAAACCCCCAATTTTGCAATTTTAATTAAAAAAAAAAAATTCCAGCATAAAATTAACCAGCAGTTCAAATTTCACCAAAAGATTTATCAAAGTACACTTGAATACCTTATATAATCATAAATACATCGACTAAAACACATTATATGTAATGAATATGAGTTCATGAAATTAGCCCCAACTGGCCTTATTCATTTCAATTAGGGCAGTTTACAGGCTACAAATTATTAAACAAAATATTATAAAATCACCTTCGCTTCTCCCTCAAAAATGTAACTACTTATTATTAAATTACAGTCAATTGTGGGAATGAAAAGGTTTGGCAGACTATTGTTGATAGGTGGCTTGCCTTTAGCCTTGATAAATCCAGTGTAATCTTAGTTCATTAAGCTAACTCAGTCCTTCTTGTAAAATTAACTCCACTCTACCACTCGCTAAGAGTGTTTACTGGTACTAACCGGTAAGAATGGCAGAGAGAGCCAAGTTCGGTTGATGATTATGACCGGAGGCGAGCGCAGGAAGCAAATAGTGGCGTTGCAGCAGTGTATCAGAGGCAGAGAGCGGCGGAGAGTGCTGCGTTCAGTCGACGGCGATGACCAGAGGCGGGAGGCAAAGAACGGCGGTGAACGATATGTGACGTAGAAGCCCTGAATCAGAGAGGGAGAGGGAGAGATAGTAGGTAGAAAGAGGCGGAGGTTTAATTACTTAAACTAATAAATTAATTAAAAGGGAAATAAATAAATAAATCTATATATATATATATATATATATATATATATATATATATATATATATATATATATATATATATATATCACATGGTTTTTAGACCCAGACCGGTCATCGAACCGGTGAAAGGATAGATTCATGAATTTTGGATTAAACCGGAATCAAACCAGATTTAATAAATATATTAATATATTAATATATTTTTATTTTTATATTTATAATTTATGAAAATTTGAATAAATTTATTATAATTCTTTAAGTTTAAGCATTTCAAATATAATATAATAATTAAAAAAACTCAATTTATGGATTATAGTTTTTATAGTTACAATTAAATGTCAATTTAATTTAAAATAATTTAAAAATACAAACTATATTTTATTTTAATTAAAAACACCTCAAAATAATAACTTAAATTTTATATTCAAATAATTTTTTTTTTTTTAAAAATCTGGTCGAACCAAAAAGACGGTTAGGTTCACAATTTTCCGGTTCGACCTACCGGTCCGACCAAAAATTGATCGGTTATTGACCAAAATGAAAACCAGTTAGAAACCAACCGGTCTGACCGGCTGGTCCGGTCCGCTTTTCACAACTATGATATACACACACATAAGAGACGGGTGCCTGTTGGATTTTTTAATACATATTTCACTTAATTTTATATAATATAATAACTAATAATGACGAGTCTTGTCGTTTTCTTTCTGGCAAGTTTTGCTCTGTCCGCAATTGACGAGGTTCTGTATCAAATTTGTAAAAAACCCAAAGTAATTAAATTGAAAATTTTGCCAATGCCAAATTTTCAATTAAAGGATTTATTACATATAACTTATATTATTACTGTAAAATTTTTTAGGAAAAAAAAAAATTAAACTTAATGTTGTTTATCATCTTATGCAATATTTTTATTTTCTTAAAAAAATAATAATCCACCTGAAACTATATATAAAATTAATTGTAAGAATATCTAACATGAAATTATATAGTAATAATATCTACTAGAGCATTGATTCATAAATTAAAAAACTAGGATAATCCATAAGTCTTAGAGTTTTTGTAATTACAAGAATAAAGAAAAAATAAAACCAAATTTTAAGACAAATCAATTTTGACGTCTTCTTTTCCGTGGAGGCTGTGTCCATCTAACCGGCTGTGGTGCAATTGTCTGTGATGAATCATTTTGAACTGTGGATGTTGTTCCATAATAAGGCTGTGTGATACCTTGATATTGGTAAGATGGAAAATTAGACAAGCCTGGACAATGTTATACTGAAGATGGTAGAGTAAATATTTAAAAAATCATATTAGCAGGTGTTTGGGGCGTACCGAATTGAACTGTATGTTGTGGTTGAAAACTCATACTGTGTGTAGTCCAAGGTGATTGAGTAGCACATGGTGTAAAAGGATTTTGTGAAACACCCAATCTGTACTGAGATGATTCCGATGGATGGCTTGCAGATGAAGAGGCTCCATGGTCATAAGTATTAGGTACAGACGGGCCTGCAAAGAATGAAGCTTGAGGTTGAGTTGGCTGCGATGGATCTGCTTCAAATGAACCCTGTAAATGATAGGTCACCAGATGCAGGACAATGTCACACGAAGGGGTTGGTGGTCGTAGGACCTCACGTCTATGTGGTGTGTCCCGTGGATGTCGTCTACCAGTGGTGCACTAACAATATAACGTCTTTCTTTCCCATGTGCACCATATATACTCATGTTGATATTTTGGAGGCTACCCACATCATTCACTAATACCATTCTCTCGAGTCCATCTACCTGCACACATCATATATTCTTAGCATACACTTAAAAAAATTGTAAAGTTAATAAACTATACAAAAGGTATTAGTTTCTTACACAAGCGCCATGAGAACCGCCTTTAATGGAAATCCATCTCCTTGTTATATTCCTATACCACTCCATGTATTGTGAATGATAATGGAGCGGGGCGTAAAAAGGTTCAGCGGTAAAAACATAGCGTACCCTATCATTCCAAATTGCAATCCAATGCGCTTGTTTTGACATAATTTCATTCTTCGCTTTTTTCAAGTCAATGGAATTCAATGCATCAGTCTAACGAGGTCCACGTGGAATATGCTGTTTTAATCCAAACTGGTGAAGAACTCTATCAGGCTGGTGCCATTCTACAATATGCATGCATATCATTGGCACAACAGCTCTTCATATTTGTTCTCCTTAAAAGCAATATTCTGGCAATGCTGCTCGGATCTCAAGAGTATATGGATCCCAAATGAACTGAGACAAATATTTAGTACTAATAATCAAATATATTTGATACTTGTTTATATTAAAATTAGTTTAAAATTGCTACTAGTTTATAATGAAAATAAAATAAAGTGCAATTAACATCATAATATTAATTATAAATATGTGTCAAAATAATATGCCATGTGACTTACAGAAGTAAATGGATCCCAAATGAACTGAGACAAATATTTCAAACACCATAATACTAATAATCAAATATATTAGATACTTGTTTATATTAAACTGCAACTAGTTTATACTGAAAATCAAATAAAGTGCAATTAACATCAGAATATTAATTATAAATATGTGTCAAAATAATATGTCATGTACTTACTGGATCCTTATCGGCAAGATCAAGCGCATAATGTATGCAATTTCAAGACAACATGATGTGCCAAGCCAGCATATGCAATTTCAAGACAGCACGATATGCCAAGCCAGCACGCCGGTGTGCCCTCACGCTGTTTCCAGGTAAGTTTCAAAACTCTGCTCTGCACGCCGTGCTGTTTGTTTGGCACGGCGTGCCGAGCGTTTAAATTTTGAAATTTTAGGTCAAATCCGCCCGCCTATATAAGGCACTCTCCTACTTCTCTCTTTGTAACCGCCCATCATTCTTCTTCTTCTTCTTCTTCTTTCTTTCTTTCTTTCTTTCTTCTTCTCTCTCACTTTCTCACTTTCTCTCTCCTTCTCCACTTTCTCTCTCTAGAACCAGCTCTCACCTTCTCCCTCTCTACCCTTATTCTTCCTTCCTTTCTCAATTTCTCCCTCTCACCTTCTCTTCCACTCTTATTTTGACCTAGGATTTTATTTTGCTTCATTCTACTTGCAACCAGGTATGAATTCATGCTTTGCTCTTCCTTTCCTCTTTTTATTGTTTGTTCTTTTTCTCACTTTGATTTTGATTGATTGACTGCTTAATAGGGTGATTGTTTTGCATTCTTTTTCTTTTTAGTGGTTTGTATTTATGACAGTAGGGTTTCTTTGGATTTGGGTTCTTTTGTTTTTGATTTTTGTTCTGTTTTTTGATTCTGTAGGATGAAGAAGAAGACTGTCGCTGATCGAAGACACAGTTCGTCACGACGGCCCATAGACCCGTCACCGGAACCGGTGCCAAGCGACGAATTACTTACCGAGCAGCAGACGACCCCTTTAATGAGCCTCTCCAGGAAGTATAAATGCCCCTTTCCTCTACTTTCGGATGATGAAGGTAAAAGGTATAAAACCCTGTTTCCTTTAGAAAGCACCCCCTTTCGAACCTTCGATTGGGAATTTTTATTTGTGCAAGATAGGTCAGAGGCGGTACGTGCTAAATTGAGTAGTCTAGGATGGTATGAGTTTGTGAAGTCTAATCCAACCCTCTTTAGGGAGTTGAACCTCAAATTCTACTCCACCTTAAGCTTCAAAACAAACCCTGATACGGGCCTTAAGAGTATGACATTCCACCTATTTGGTACTGAATGCTCTTTAGATATTGAGGGCCTTAAGGCTTGCATAGGCATTGAGGGGAATAGTTACAAATGGCCGGAGAATATGGATGCCAAGAAATTTTGGCGTATGGTAGGACAAGGGGTATACCAACCTAGATTTGCTAAAACTTCCCAAATTCATGACCCTATCTTGTAATTAATCCACAAATTTGTGTGTTTTAATTTTTCGGGCAAAACTGAAAGCAACCGAGTTAATGCATTTGAACTTTTAATACTGTGGCATGTGCATAATGATATTAAGGTGCATATGGGCTTCTTCGTCATGGAAGCCCTATATAACCACCATAAAACATCTAAGTCAGAACTAGGGTTAGGACATATTGTAACTTGTATTGCATGCTTCTTTCATAGTAATGCTTGTTATAAGAACCTCGATAGCATCCTTCCCAAGAAGCTTTCGAGGGGAATTTTGTCCTGCTCCCATGTCATGGCAGCTGCAGGTACTTCAAGTGCGGGAGGTTCGAGTAGGGGAAAAGCTCCTATGGACGTAGATGAGGAGGACGAGAGTGAGGAAGCTGAGGATAACGAGGAGGATGAGGAGAATGTTTCGGTGGGCCTGGATTTTATGGGGCGGATCGAAGGATAGTTGGATGGTATAATTGAACAATTGGAGGGTTTAACTGTCCATCAGCTTATGCTTGAGGAGCGGATGAACGCGCGCCTTGATAGGCAAGCAGCTCAGCTCGCCAATGTCGAGGCATTCGCCTCTCGTTTTTGTGCAGCCCAAGGGTGGCCGTATCCGCCGCCGCCACCACCAGCCCCCGATATGTGAGGTAATCCTTTTCCTTTCCCGCTTTATTTTGCGCCTTCTTCCATTGCACTTTTGGGAGTAAGTGCAATCTAAGTGTGGGGTGGGTAAAGGGATTTCTCCCTTTCTTTTGCTTCTTTTTACATTGCACTTTTTGATTGTTTGTTTCGTATGTTTGTTTGTGTTTTTGCATATTTGGATGTTTTACGTTGGTTTTTGGTTAGATTTAGGCTTTAGTTTTTAATGCATATGGAGTTGGTTTTGGCTTGATTTTGGTTTGATAGTGTTTTTAGGTTGTTTATGTGTCAATTGTCGTTTGAATAACATTGCTTAATCTACCCTCAAAACTAAGTCTCTGTGCTTGGATTGGTAGCAATTGGCTAGGGATACTAGGAGTTGATTGCAAGTCATTAGCTTGTTTGTGCGTGATTTGTGATTCTTGATGGTAACCATTGGTTAGATTTGTCATTAAGGTTGCATTAGGGAATTAACCCTCTACCTCTACTTGCATGATCGAGCTAGGATTACGCCTTAGAACATTGGTTGAGTCACACGACCTAGCATACAACCCCTAGTACACTTGTGAGAATTTGAGCCTTTGGAACCATTTCACATCGGTTCTATTTCTTTGTGAGGGTAAAAACAATCGTGGCACACTAGATCGTAGAACCCGGTGTCTTTGCACTTGGCATCGAGAGCTTAATATGTGGAGACCTTTAGGATTAACCCCTTGACTTAAATGAGCCTAACCCTAACTACTAATTTATCCTTTAGATCACCCAAAGCCACTAAATTAACCTTTTTGACTTAAAAAACCTTCACCAAGCCAAATCTATCATCCTAACTTTTTACCACTCACTTTGATTTTCCTTTCTTACCCTCCTCTCCTAAATCAAGTAATTGGCTAAGTTGTTCATTTATTTTGGGGTCAATCACCATTTGCATTTCAACTCTTTCACATCTAGTCCTATGTAAAAATTGTGTTTAAAAAATAATAAAAAAAAATTAAAAAAAAGAAAGAAAAATCCAAATAGAGTCAATATGTATGTTCGGCTCCTTTTCGTAAAATTCGGAGTTTGTAGACGCATGTCTTGTTTGTCCGGTTTGCATCTTTAAGCCGGTATTTGTGTTCCATGTTTTAGTTCATTTGTTGAATAAAGGATTAAGGCGATCATCTAATTGCCTTGACCCATGTCTTGTCATTTTTTTCCTTTTCCCCGTTAAGTTGTGTTTTGGCCGTTCGGTGTGGATAAGGCCTTCTTATTGTCAAGTTAAAAAGAAAAGAAAAAAAAAATATCTAGCAAAGCAAACACTCTTAGGACTAGTTTTGAGTTGAAAGTTGCATGACCCGTCTTTAGTACTTAGTCAATTTGTATATATTACTTGATTTGTAGGAGTTGTATACCTAAAATTTTCCTTTTATCAAACCTACCCCAAGCCGTAACATTACAAGCCCCAGGTTCTTTGATTTTGCTCCTTGACCAACAACTTCACCGGGATTACCATTAGTTCGCTATGTGATGTGTGCCATTATTTGTTTTTGTGTGCTCATCCGCCTTACCTTGAACTTGAGCGTTGGAGTGACATCTTGTGAGGTGCTTTGTGGTCGTATAAACTCTGTTTGTTCCTCGCCCTTTGACTAGCTAAATTTTATTGGGTTCGGGTATTGAGTGGTTTTGAACCTGGTGCACCTAGAGTCATTTCGAAAGGGATGCTTTACTTTCTTGAGTTTATGAATTTCATACGGTTCAACCCTTAGTTGGATTTGCAAGTAAAAGCGAGCAAGTTTACTCCTCTGTCTTTAGTTTATTTGCTTGAGGACAAGCAAGACTTTAAGTGTGGGGTGGTTGATAAGGTCGGTTTTTGACCTTATCTTTTAGGCAATTTTGTGGTTTGAACGGCAATTTTTAGAGTCCTTTGTGTGAATGTTTGTTTGGTTTTTGAGTATTTTGTGATTTTTATGTTTTGGATAGATTTTCATAACTTTTAGTATTTTTCGTGTTTTTTAGGGGTGTTTTTGTAATTTTGGATAATTTGTCATTTTTTATGGTCCGTGGTTTTGGTGCGGTTATGTTTCTTTTTGTTTGTTTTGGACATGCATTATGACCCGGACCGAAAGTTGGAGCAACGGCGGCGAAGAAGAGTTTAAAGTGCTGAAAAGCAAGGTGGCACGGCGTGCCACAATGAGGGCACGGCGTGCCATTTCAGCATGCCAAGGGATGGGATCCAGCGGATCGGCACGAAATCGTGCCACCCCTACTAGCGCAGCGTGCCAACCCCAAATCTACATAACACGGCGTGCCACATTCACCAGCACGGTGTGCCACCCACAATTCTGCACAGCACGGCGTGCCACCTCCACAGCACGGCATGCCAAACTCCGGAATTCTGCTGTTGCCCTACTTTCATCTTTTCTTTTTCGTGGTTTTAACCTAGCCGTATAAATAGGTTATTTTCTAAGTTTTAAGGATCTTTTTCCAGATTTTAGAGTGAAAAGCAGAAACTTGTAGCTAGGTTTTGGCTTGAACTATTTGTTTTCTTTGAGTTTTGAACCATCAATTGGTAGAAGTCTTACATTGAACCTTCCCCTTTTGCGACGTTCTTGGTTCCAACTTGAGTTCGTCTATAGAGGTACACCCCAAGCATCTTCACACCGTCGGAATCCGGTTAATCGGACCAAAAGGGCATAAGTTTTTCTTCTTCTCTTTTGTAATTTGATTAAGTTAGTTTTTGATTCCGCAATTGATTGTGTTTGGTTGTAAACACTGAATTCGTTTCACCTTTCTTGATTAATACAATTGATTGCAATTTAATTTCAATTTTTACTCCTTTTCTTTATGCAATTCCTTTAATGATAATCTAGTCTCACAAGATCTTAATTTATCAAGTTCATATTTGTGGCATTACCTAGATTGACACCTAGGAAACCATTAGTATTGACGACACTGTGGAACTTACATGCCCCTATTTTCTGAGCTTTAGAATTAGACCGCCTCTAAATAAGGGAAACCGGCTAAAGACCTAAAAGATCTAGACACGCTAGGTTGAATTATCGGAAGAACATAATTAAGGGTTAATTGTTGAGTTAAATTCATCTATTGTAATTAATTGATTAAGCCATCTCCATTAGGATTCATAGGTCGGTAAACCGCCAATTGATAACTCAAATTCAAGTGTAAAGTAAGCTGGGATAGGTCAACTAGGAGTAGGATAATTAGTTGTTAGTATAATCTGTTGGAGATTGTGCCCTAAGGCCAATACTGGATTATGTAATTTGACTTCTAAGATTAATCTAGTGTAGATTAATATTATCATTTATGTTTGTATGTTAGCATTTATGATAAGTATCCATGAATAAATCGTGTTATTCTAAATATCCCTAGTCGATTGTTATTATGGGAATAATAACAAACTAAGACTAGTGTGAGTGATAATGGATATTCATAAGATGAATATAGTGTATACAGATACAGATTATACTCACGGGTAATATGTTAGAGAACATGTTACTGGAGACCCACTATAAGATCAAGTTCATGGTCACGTGTCACAACTGATCTTGATTATAGTAGTGTCATCAGCTGATTCCTTTGACCTGAGGTCACCATGGATTCCGGGATGAATTCATGTTGTGCTTTGACGCAGTCAAACGCTGCTTGTAACAGAGTAGTTATAAAGGCTGTGGTTGGGTACAATATGACTCATGCTTAGGGATGTGAGTGACAGATATGGGATTTTGTCCCTCTCTAACAAGAGAGCGATATCACTGGGCCCCTCGATAAGTAAGACTGTTAAATGCATGGCCGTGCTCAAATAATTGATAAGAGTATCAATTGATTTGTCTGAACAGTTTACTTTGAGATCGAGAAAGCATATGATTAATTATGTAAGATTGACAAGTGTACCATGTCTTATAATTAATCTTGATATCAAAGAGACAAAAGGGAATATGACATTCTATAAATAGGTATTGGATCATTCCAATCATATTAATTGGGTAGTCGTAATGGCTTGCTAGAGTCCGCTTGTGACCTATAAGGACATTATGGTAATTTCCTTATTGCCAATTAATATGATCCTATGGGGTCACACACAAGAGCAAAATGAAGTTCATCTTAACGGGTATAAATTATTATGAGATAATAATTTATGAATGAGGAAGAGAATAAATATATATATAGTGATATATATTTATGCATGTGTATATAAATATTAATGTGATTAGTGTTGCATAAAGTATGCTACATGTTATAATTAAATTATATAGAGATATAATTAATTATAACATTATATATACATATGTGTATTATGGAAAATTGATTTGATGTTAATTGAGAATTAACATTAAATTGTGGGGGTTAATTTATAATTATAACTAATAGGTGTATTAGGTTATAATTATAATTAACTATTTTAGGGTTTTATTTAAGGAAATAAAAACTAACCTAAAAACCTAATTTTTCAACATATCACAACAAGGATTTTCGGAAGCCACAACAAGGAATAGTGGCAGCCGAAATTCTCAAAAAACTCCAAGGAAAATATGATTTTTCGCTTTCTCAGTCTCGTTCGAAGAATTGTTCTTCAATCCCGGCGCTAGCACGCGGTGAATGAATTGCTCCGTGTGGATCAACCGTAGAGGGAAGCTATCTTGGTTCCTTTGATTCAATCTTCAAAGAATTAAGGTAATTCTTTAACCCTCCTTCCGATTCAATGCAAAGTACATGGGTCCTTGGTGGGGATTAATCTTTTAATTCCGCTGCGCATATTTTTTTGTTTTGTGCGATTAATTCCCAACAGTGGTATCAGAGCCACTTGTATTTTGATTGAATTGGATTTATGTTTTGATTGGATCAAAATTGCATGTTAGGGTTTGTATGATTTTGATAGGATCAAAATTGTTGTTAGGAGTTTGTATGTTTTATTTAGGGTTCTATGTTATTGTGAATAACAAAATAAAATTTGATTTTGTTGATTAATCATTGTGAATGATTTTATTTTAATGATTTGGAATGTTTAAGGGGTTGGTGTCATGAATTTGATTCATGGGTTTTTAATTGAAATTGTTTCAATTAATAAATAAAAAATAAAAAAAAAAATGTTTTTTTTCTTTTCTGGGCATGACGCCCAGAAACAGCTTTGAAATTGCAATTGCAATTGGTGTTGCAATTGCAACACCAATCGCAATTGCAACTCTCATTATTAAAAAAAAAAAAAAATATGTTTTTTTTCTTTTCTGGGCATGACGCCCAGAAATTCTTCTCATGCTGCGTAAGCAGCATGCTGCTCATGCAGCATGGGCTGCGCAGCCCATCTGGCTGCGCGCAGTATTGGATACTGCAGTGCGCGGCCCGACGAGCATACTGTCCGACAGTTTTACCCCTTTTTCGTTTTAAGTGTGGAAAATTGTTTCTGCATATTTACGAATTTTCCATATTAATTAATTCTAAATACAATGTGATTGTATTTTACAACTTTGAACCCTAAATATTTTAGATATAAAATTATTGTTGATAATTTTATGCATGGTGTTATGGTATGGTTTTGGACCCCGTGGATGCTTTATTTTATTTATTATGGTTTTATATAAATACGACCTGCAAGTCGTTTGTATTTATGTAAATTTTAATTTTAATTTTACTAGATAAATTGTATAGGATGCAATTTATGATATGTAAAATTTATTTTACTAGAAAAATTGTATAGGTTGCAATTTTTTGTAAAATATAAATCCATGAGATGGTGCTTAGAAGCAAAGACGTGGAGGCGGATCCAAGAGGCGGTGCAATGACCATGTGATGGATGCTACCACCTAGGATATGACCTTGTTGATTTTCATATTGGCCTATGAAAATCAATGTAGATTTAAACCATACGATAACACGGTTCGAGTCATATGCATGTTTTATTTTATTTAGATGCCATGTGATGCCATGCTAGATATTCTATATGCATGCTAGACAATTGTATGCCATAAGATGCCATGCTAATTAATATTAACAAAAATATGATTAATATTAATGCCATGAAATTGTATATGATACAATTAACTCACAGGATTTAATAAACCCTAAATAAACTTATGAAGTTTATATTTGCCACCCAATTACGTATAACACTAGTCAAGTACTATGTTCGCATCATGGTAGCCACGCCAAAGCGGGTACGCATGTTGTGACCTTAGCGAAGCGATAATATGAGAAATGGTGATTCTCATTGTGTTGTAATTGGTTTAACAAAGGGTTAATCAAAACGGTGTTTGAGCCCGAGGCAAAGATGAGATGAGTAACATACAATTAAATATGATATATGATATCATGCATCTCATAAATTAGAAGAGTTGCATAATGATGCAATTGGCAAAGAAGTGCACATCCAAAATATGTTTAAATGGTTTAAAGCATGATTTTGAGTCTTTGCCTACCGAAATTATATTTAATCATAGGGACATGCCAAAGCAGTGCTATGGTTAAGTATGGATTTTGGATCTTCACCCACTTAAATATTTTAAAGGGTTTTATAATTTAAGTGGGAGCATTTAAATAAAAATCTTTACACGCTTTATTATAGTTATGATTGCTATTACCATGATCTCGATTGTTATTGAACTTTGAGAATTGTTCTCAAATCAAAAGGAATCATATGTTCTCAATAATCCTTTTGCCCAATGAACCACTAGCAATTGTAACATGAGTATAAAAGATGCTTACTTAAAGCATCGAAGGGACTCTGTTTAAAATTTATTATCTTACACTTGCCACCAATTCTTCCGCACGTGGAAGTTTTACTTGAGGTATATGATACATCACAAATGGAAATGTTCCATCAGTTAGTGAGCAAGAAAAGATAAGTGTTTGAGGCAACAATTTCTCATTGGCATCCAAAAGGCATTAAGATGTGATCTTGAATTCATTATTTGATAGTCATTGGTGATGAACTATCATTTGAATGACATGGAGAAAATTGTGAATTAGTTGCATAAGATGCAGAAGAATGTTAAGTTATCCATAAAGGATAAGCCCGCCTCGAATTGTGTGCTTATGGTTCAAAAGGAAAAGGATAATAGTAGGGTCGAAAAGTATAAATACCGAAAGGGTTTCGGTGAAAGTATTTTAAAGGCCAAAGCTGTTGGCATAGAGAGATCTCCAAAAGAAGGATGTTGCCATTTTTAGATTGAATCGTGTATTAGAATGGAAATAGCAAACTTTGTTTGGAGATCTATGAGAAGATGAAAGGCAGTAAGACTGCTACCTTAAGTATTTATTAACTATTCTACTTTTGTTTCTATATCAAAGGTATTAGATACCAGTTGTGGATCTCATATTAGTAGAATATGATGAATCGCAACTTGAATAGAAACCTTATGAAGGTGAAAGGTAGAATGCGAATAGACAAGAGAAGCAAAGGTTGCTACTTGAAGGTTCTGAACTTTTACATGAAAGTTGTGAACTTCAAGTTAAAAGTTACGAACCTCTTTTCATAAAAGTTATGAACTTTTATATGAAAGTTATGAACTTTGGTTAAAGGTTATGAACTTTTACATGTGAGTTACGAACTCTTGTTGTCTATTGAGCTTGTTGGCTTGAGTAAACAAATGTTGTTTATTTTATAATTGTGAATTATAAACTTTATAAAGACATGATTATGAAATATAGATTTACATAATTGTCTTTATATGTGGAGCCCATCTGTAACATAAATACTGTAAGGATCGAATCAAATAGTTTGATCCAACCCATTTTGGCAGTGTCGTCTTGGAGACATAAGCAAAGTTGCATTTCGAAACTCCATGAGAATGGACCTTTGGATTCATGAGATTATGAATCATCTTGAATCATGTGAATGTTGTTTATTGTAAAAGATGACAAAAGGTTTTCTTTGCTAAAAGTAGTCAAAGAACAATCGATTTATTAAGCATTATACATGTGGATGTATATGAATTATAAATCAACTGCTAAAGGAGGTTCTAATACTTCATTACTTTCATGGAACTTTTCACTAGATAAGAGTATCTAATGAAACACGAGTTTGGAACTTTTGAAATGTTCAAAAGCTTGTAAAATGAAGTATGAAGTATCTTGACAAGATAGTAAAGTCACTTAGATATGATCCAAGTGCTGAACATTTGAGTCAAGATTTTGACAATCATCTTAGTGGTTGTGGGACTGTCTCACAATTGACTCCTCCAAGTACGCCACAAAGTATGTTGTGTCGAAAAGGGAGTAGTCGAACTCTATACAGATATAGTTCAATCTATGATGAAGTCAAGTTGATCATCGTTTTCTCGAAAATATGCCATTAAAGCAGCTGTGTATATTGTTCCGTCTAAAATAATTCATGAATCAACATATGAGATATGGTTGGGTAAGAGACCCAAGTTGTTTCATTGAATAAGTTTAGCGCTGTAAAGCTTATTTCGAATAAGTTGGCACCTAAATTTAAATGTCGTATTGTGGATTACTCAAAAGGAAAGTAGGAGTTGTTACTCCTGTGTTTCTTTGGGATACAAAGTAGTTGTAGCTAGAAATGGTTTCCCCTTGAAGAGGGAGTTAATTTCTAGAAGAGTTAGTGGGAGTAAAGTACACCTACAAAACTCGTAATTCACAAAGTGACATTAACGTTGAAGAGGAACATGGAAATGGTTTCATGATCATTGTTGAAATTACACAAGTCCAATGAAAGTCTAGTAGAATACGACATGAATAGGAGAGATATGGATTTCTCAAAATCATGATGTAGTTTTACTAGATTGGAATAAGTCTTCTTTTATGAAGAAGCAATGTTAGATTTTGAATCTAATAAGTGACTTGATGCTACAAAGGTTGAAGATAAGTCCATGTCTGACAATCAAAGTATAGACTTTGATAAATCTTTTAGAAGATGTATATGCAATGGTTGCAAATGAGTTTTCAAATTGAAAACCGACATGGATGGTGATCTTCAAACTTATAAAGCACGACTAGTGACAAAAGGGGTTATAAACAAATTCATAGTAGTGACTATGAGGATACGAACAAATTCATAGTAGGACTATGATGAAATCCTCCTTCATCATTAATCATGATCAAGTCATATTGAGTTCTTGTTGCCATATCCGCATAATATGATTATAAAATATGGCAAATGGATATCAAAATCTGTTTTCTACGTGAAAACATGATTGAGGATGTGTACGTGACACAACCCAAAGTTTTGAGCATTCAAAGAATTTAAGTAGCGTATGCAAGTTTCAAAGATTCTTATAAGAATCAAAACATGCATCAAATAGTTGGAGTCATAGTTTTGATAAAGAAATCAAATGGTTTGATTTTATCAAAAGGATGATGAATCTTGTGTTTCAAAAGGATCAGTGGGAGCATATCGGTATTCCTAATGCTATATGTGGATGACATATTGCTTGTTTGAAATAACATTCTTACCTTGCAAGAAGTAAAATCTTGGCTAAGAAAGTAATTTCGGTTAATGTTATAAGCATGACTGCCTGTGTTCTTGAAATTGGAATCTATAGAGATAGATCTAAAAGAATGTTTTGGCTTAAGTCAAAGCATTGAAAGCGTTCAATGTAAAAAGACTTAATAGAAGCTTGCTTATGTTAACTGCACATATACAACTGATTGCAATTAGTTGCAATATATCAGTCGAGATCTAGTATTCTCTTAAAAAGAGATGTTATGATTTTGAAAGGTTCAAAATAAAACAATATAGCTAAATATCTATAATAGTAGTCAAAGTATATTGTTACATATGATGTAAAAGAAATTTTGGATGAAGAAGTTCATCAAAATTTTTGTGTTTTGTTTTAAGCATTGCTTATCCTGTGAGACTATTGTAGGGACAATAGTTCAATGCGTAAGAACCTTGTATGACACAAGCATATACTTAGGCGTTTTTCACTAACTTAGAGAGGCTGTCTCTAAAGAGAGAGTGAATATGTGTAAAGTAGCAACGGAAGCGAAAATTAATAATTCATTGACAAAGACTCCTGCACGAGTGAATACATGAAAGTCATGTAGGTCAATGGGTATAAGATACATGTATGATTGGCCATAGTGCAAGTGGGAGATTGTTGGAGATTGTGCCCTAAGGCCAATACTGGATTATGTAATTTGACTTCTAAGATTAATCTAGTGTAGATTAATATTATCATTTATGTTTGTATGTTAGCATTTATGATAAGTATCCATGAATAAATCGTGTTATTCTAAATATCCCTAGTCGATTGTTATTATGGGAATAATAACAAACTAAGACTAGTGTGAGTGATAATGGATATTCATAAGATGAATATAGTGTATACAGATACAGATTATACTCACGGGTAATATGTTAGAGAACATGTTACTGGAGACCCACTATAAGATCAAGTTCATGGTCACGTGTCACAACTGATCTTGATTATAGTAGTGTCATCAGCTGATTCCTTTGACCTGAGGTCACCATGGATTCCGGGATGAATTCATGTTGTGCTTTGACGCAGTCAAACGCTGCTTGTAACAGAGTAGTTATAAAGGCTGTGGTTGGGTACAATATGACTCATGCTTAGGGATGTGAGTGACAGATATGGGATTTTGTCCCTCTCTAACAAGAGAGCGATATCACTGGGCCCCTCGATAAGTAAGACTGTTAAATGCATGGCCGTGCTCAAATAATTGATAAGAGTATCAATTGATTTGTCTGAACAGTTTACTTTGAGATCGAGAAAGCATATGATTAATTATGTAAGATTGACAAGTGTACCATGTCTTATAATTAATCTTGATATCAAAGAGACAAAAGGGAATATGACATTCTATAAATAGGTATTGGATCATTCCAATCATATTAATTGGGTAGTCGTAATGGCTTGCTAGAGTCCGCTTGTGACCTATAAGGACATTATGGTAATTTCCTTATTGCCAATTAATATGATCCTATGGGGTCACACACAAGAGCAAAATGAAGTTCATCTTAACGGGTATAAATTATTATGAGATAATAATTTATGAATGAGGAAGAGAATAAATATATATATAGTGATATATATTTATGCATGTGTATATAAATATTAATGTGATTAGTGTTGCATAAAGTATGCTACATGTTATAATTAAATTATATAGAGATATAATTAATTATAACATTATATATACATATGTGTATTATGGAAAATTGATTTGATGTTAATTGAGAATTAACATTAAATTGTGGGGGTTAATTTATAATTATAACTAATAGGTGTATTAGGTTATAATTATAATTAACTATTTTAGGGTTTTATTTAAGGAAATAAAAACTAACCTAAAAACCTAATTTTTCAACATATCACAACAAGGATTTTCGGAAGCCACAACAAGGAATAGTGGCAGCCGAAATTCTCAAAAAACTCCAAGGAAAATATGATTTTTCGCTTTCTCAGTCTCATTCGAAGAATTGTTCTTCAATCCCGGCGCTAGCACGCGGTGAATGAATTGCTCCGTGTGGATCAACCGTAGAGGGAAGCTATCTTGGTTCCTTTGATTCAATCTTCAAAGAATTAAGGTAATTCTTTAACCCTCCTTCCGATTCAATGCAAAGTACATGGGTCCTTGGTGGGGATTAATCTTTTAATTCCGCTGCGCATATTTTTTTGTTTTGTGCGATTAATTCCCAACATAATCAAATCCAAAAACTAAGTTCTGCCTGGGACACGCAAGGAACTCGAGTAGTTTAGTGTTTGCTTAATATTTTTCTCTGTGGGATCGACACCTGGACCAACTAGAATTATTACTTGTCAATGATAGGTACACTGCCTTAGTTGTGCGATTCTAGGTTTAGTTTCAATACTTCGCCTAGGAGCCATCACGATCACATAAAAGATCCAAACACGTGCTCAGAAAGTTTCACCTCATTCGAGAGATCGTGAACAGAGGTGACATATCATTGTAGAGGGTTGACACCAAGAATAATGTTGCTGATCCGTTGACTAAGGCACTGTCACAGACACAACACGATGGTCATACCAGATCTATAGGAATTAGGGCAATGCCTACTTGGAACTAGTGCAAGTGGGAGATTATTGGTGTGCCCTAGTTCTTAAGGCATTGGATTCTTATATTTTGTATTATACATTAAGACTCACCGTATGAATACATCATTTGTGTCACATTAATAAAGGAATTTAATCTATTTTATTTATATCTTGTGCTATAACATGAATAGAGTATCCATTGATTGATAATCATAAAACCTATCCCAGGTCTGTTCTAATCGTAGGAACGAATAAAACCACAGACTTATATATTTGATGACTGTATGGTAGTTCTTAACTAACCATAGTACTCGTTTAGTCAGTCATGCATATAGTTACATGTCGTTGACATGGGACTGGATCGATCCGCACAAGAAAGACACATGGTTGTCACGTCATAGGTCTTTCTTGAGTAGGTCTTTTTTACCTCAGACTAGATTTCATTATAATATCAATATGGAATGCGGTTCACTTTGACGTATGCCTAACAGGTCTGTAAAAGGATGCTAAATACGGGTATGATTGGGTGGACCGGTATTGATATTGATAATGAAGTGATAGAATTGCCGCTCGAGCAACACCGAGATGATATCACTGGCCACTTAATGAGTAGGAATGATAAGTATATGGCCATACCCAAATAAGTTGGTTGCTTATTTGATTAATCAATCAACTCGAGTTTAAGAAATATAACAAATAGTTGAAGAGCATGACGGACACCATGCCTCTTGTTTATTCATATCGATATCTTTTGGCAAAGGACACTATGAGATTACTACCAGGTGAGTGTCTTCTAAAGACTCCTGTATCTCTATCTTAATTGGGGGCTGTAATGGTTTGCTAGAACCCACTTACAGTCTATAGGCCTTGGGCCTACTGCCAACATAAAGACAAACCCATACGGATCTTGCACATAGATTAACTGAGCCGGAACTTATAGAAATTGTACATGTAATGTACATTGGAAGGAATGCATTAATTAATTAGTTGACATTCGGTGTCAAGGTAATTAATTAACATTGGGTTGATTTAATTTAATAAATAAGTTTACAGAATGTAATTAATAAATTTATCAATTAATTGAATTGCATAATGTAAATAATTTTCTTAAGTGTGATTTAATTTTATTTAGGGGTTGTTAAATTTAGCCAAATGGAATTAAATTACATAGTATATATGTGAGCGGACGACCATTTTACGGCATGAGCAGCGAAGCGGGAACCGAGGATTTTCTTTTTGAAGGTGTGATGTTGGGGTTTAGAAAACGGGTCTTCAATCTTCTTTAAGAAAACCTTTCATTTTATTAAAGAAAACCCTTTTCATAGAAACCTAATTTTAATGGCGAAGTGTGAATTTTAGAAAACAGGGTTTTTGGAAAAACCCAATTTAACTTAAAGATTTCGAAACACAAATTTCGAGATTAGATACAGAGTCGCCACCTGGATCAGCTCTTCCGAGAAATTCCGATACAGCTCCCTACCAAGTGTAGACGCGGTACCTAATCCAGAGATTCGATGTTCGAGCAATATATCTACTGATCCTCACTTATTTTCAATTATTATTTCATAACGTAATGTTGCATTCATTTAATTCTACTCATTTTATCTTTTTTTAATTATTAATCGATGCTCATACAAATGACATAAATATAAATATTAAAATAAAGGGCGGAAAAATAAAATTACGGAAAAGTAAATCAGAGGCCAAATTATACAACCCAAGAAAAAGAAAACTCTCCTCCTCACCATTTACAACCGCCTACTATACACAATAATCTAAGAAATTACAATCGCCTAATATATCAAGTACATTAAAAATAAAAAAAAAAAGACAAAAATAAAAGCTGCATCCAAATACGGTTAGAACAAATAATCAAGGCATACAAAAGACTCAAATAGGACAGAATAGAGATTTGTAGGAGCGGGGACATACATTTGGGGGGTAACTGGGTTGACCCGACCCGTCGAACCGGTTAGACCTGGAAAACGGTTTTTTGAAACGCCTTGTGGGTTTTGTGGGTGAAAAACCAAATTTGAAAATGGTTTGGCTCATTTACATGCATTTTTCTTTAGTGGGCCGGATATCCCAGGACCCCGGGATCCCGTTCGTGTGTAGGCCTAAGTTAAACATTCATCTAGGGTCCAAAAAGAATGTAAACACGCCAAAATTCAGTTTTGATTAGGAAAAGGGTGCAAAATTACAAGTTTGGGGCCCAAAAGGGCAAAACTGTAATTCTACCCCCTGAACTACAGTCGAGCGACTGTAGGGCATTACAGCCGCATAACTGTAACATAGCCGGGCGGTTGTAACACCTACAGTCGAGCGACTGTTGTGAGCGGACGACGCGTTTTCGACGGGACGCGGGACTCCCTTTCGGAATGGGGGGCCTCGATTTCGGGCGGATCCCTCCCTCGCGTGGGGTTTTATAAAGGAAATCCGCATTTAAAAAAAAATAAATAGAATTAATAAATAAAAGAACCGAGACCTAAGTCTCGATGAATATTGTAGGAGTCGCCACCCGGCTCAGCTCAACCGGGAAATTCTTATGTAGCTGAACCGGACAAACGGCCGCTACACTATCCAGAGATTCGGGTCCGGACAAGTCCCTTATTTCGTGTCTAATTAAAATAAATATAGCCAATGTTCTCGAATGGTATTTCAAAATCTAAAGTCCATTTTATTGAATATAAAAAGCATACAGCGCACACAAAACATTTAATACAAAAATAAGGAAAGGAAATAAATATCAATTGGCTTACAACCAAATCGAATGGAAAAATAAAAGCTCTCGCCTCACTTGTACAATCGCCTAAAATACACGAGAATCTAGAAAAATACAACCGCCTAAATACACGATTTAATCTATTAAATTACATCCAAAATAAAAATAAGAATAAAAATAAAAAGAAATTAAAACCTGCAAAACAGAGGGTTAGCACAATATATACAGCACGCCACAATTAGGACTCAAATAGACAGAACGGGAAATCAGGAATTGGGGACACGCATTTAGGGGGTAACCGGGTCGGCTCGGCTAGCCGGCCCGGTTAGACCTGGAAAACATTTTGAAACGTCCCTGTATTTTTGGTTTTATGGGAAAATCATTTGAAAACAATTTCACCGATTTACATGCATTTTTATATATTTAAATGGGTCGGTTTTCAGGAGAAATGGGTCTCCGTCGTTGAATTGTTCTAAATGCAAATTTACTAGAAAATTGAATCTATGATCGTGATGCACACAACAAAATTCATTTTGGTGATTTTTGGGGTTTTCTAATTTTTTTGGGACTTTTTTTTTTTTTTTTGGGAATTTTCGGGGATGAAACTGAAATTCTGATTCTGGAAAAGGGATTACAGTCGTGCCACTGTAATCAATCCAAGATCAGAACTTCGCCAAAAATCAATTTTAACCAAAAACTGAAGAAAAATAAACATGGAAATTAAGAACAGTCGTACGACTGTATATACAGTCGTACGACTGTTCATGAAAACTAAGAACAGTCGTACGACTGTTCTTAATTTCCAGGAACAGAAATACGAAAAATGCAGTAAAAAGGCACAAAACTCACTTCAAACACCCAGAAAGCGAGAAAAAAAGTAAGGAAAAGAAATGACTACCTTTTTAGAAGCTATTCCAAGTCGTTTTGACCCCTGGCGTCGCTCCGATCCTAACAAATTCGCGCTTTCCCCTTTGGAATGGAAGTTGAGAGCTTTTTGTCCAAAACCCGAATTGCAAAGGATTCTGATTGTTTTAGTCCGAATTCTTGATTTGGTTATGTAGTTAATTGATTAACCTAGGGGTTTCTAACAAGTTTGAACCTTAATTTCGAGAAATTAAAGAAAATAAAAGAGAAAGAAAGTGAGTTTTTATGGTTTTCTTTTTCTCTCTCTTCTCTTTCTCTCTCTAAGTTTTCTTTCACCAGAAAAATCCCCCCCTTCTTCTCCTCCTTTTTCCTTCTTTTCTACCCTCTTTTTTCCGCTTGCTTGCTGCCAAACCCGAGCAATTAATGCTCATCCTCTCTTTCTTCCATTTCTGCTGCAGAGGTATGGGCCTCTGCAGATTTTCCGATATTACAGTCGTACGACTGTAACAATAGTCGTACGACTATAGTTTTTTTTTTTTTTTTTTTTTTTTTTTTTTTTTAAGTATAGAAAATTCCAGCGCTTACAGCTGCCACTCGCGTGATCAAATTCGACATCTAGTTCCAGGTCCATAATACCTGTGATGATGAATTTGAGAGCGTGAATCAAAGCGCCGCGAACGCTGGAATGAATCTTCTGACGAGATAGGCCGATACCGGGTTTAGGTTACCCGAGGCGATACTGGGGATAAAATAAGCCGATATCAGGTCTGTGTTACCCGAGGCGAAATTGATGAAAAGATTAGCCGATACCGGGTCTAGGTTACCCGAGGCGAATTGATGAAGAGATTAGCCGATATCAGGTCTAGGTCACCCGAGGCGAGTTGATGAAGAAATTAGCCAATATCAGGTCTATGTTACCCGAGGCGAAATTGATGAAGAAATTAGCCGATATCAGGTCTATGTTACCCGAGGCGAAATTGATGAAGAAATTAGCCGATATCAGGTCTAGGTTACCCGAGGCGAGTTGATGAAGAAATTAGCCGATATCAGGTCTATGTTACCCGAGGCGAAATTGATGAAGAAATTAGCCGATATCAGGTCTATGTTACCCGAGGCGAAATTGATGAAGAAATTAGCCGATATCAGGTCTAGGTTACCTGAGGCGAGTTGATGAAGAAATTAGCCGATATCAGGTCTATGTTACCCGAGGCGAAATTGATGAAGAAATTAGCCGATACCGGGTCTAGGTTACCCGAGGCGAATTTTATTGGGGAAATAAATGAAGCTGATCTGGGCCGATACCGAGTTTACGTTACTCGAGGCGGATCTGCTGGGGAACTTGAATGATGGAGCGGATCTGGGCCGATGCCGAGCCTACATTACTCGAGGCGGACTCGCTGGAGAAAGTTGAGATAATGGAGCGGACCTGGGCCGATATTGAGTTTACATTACTCGAGGCGGATCTGCTGACTTGCTGAGGATATTAAGCTGGGGATGAATTCCTGCACTTAAAATGGCAAGTCTTCATTTCTTGATCGAGAGATTTTTAAACAAAAATTTTTGCCCCTTCAATCAAGAATGAAGACTAGCTGGGGATAAGCAATTGATATATGCAATGTATGGATGCACGATGATGTATATGTGCATGTATGTATTTTCTGTTATTGGACTTTTCTGTCTTCCGCTGGGGAGATATGTTGTGCCCCTGGTTGATTTTGCTTTTCTTGGGGCATTGTTTGGTGATTATTGTCGGAGTGAGGTGACTGCTGGGGAATGATTGTTGTATTCCTCGTAGAGATTCCGCTGGGGGAGAGTGTGACAGCTTGGCTGGGGAAACAATTGTGTTGTTCTTTATGTGGACCACACTGAGGAGTAACATGGCGGCTTTGCGGGGAAGTAATTGATGGTGTTCCTTATGTAGACTCTGCTAGGGAGTAGTATGGGAAACTATGCTGGGGAGTGATGTGACGAATTCTGCGGGGAATACTGAGGATGTTCTGTTTTTCCTGCTCCGTGGGAAGTTTTTTTTTTTTTTTTGTGAGTGCTCTAATTTTTGCCTGGGTTGCCCCAAATTAGGTTTTCAGCCCAGCGAGCCGCTCTAACTTTTGCCTAAGGCGCCTTTTCGATTTTCGCCTTAGCGAGCTTTTCATATGCCCTACCTTTTGCCTAAACTGCCCGATATGGGTTTTCAGCTTAGCGGGCCGCTCTAATTTTTGCCTGAGGCGCCTTTTCGGTTTTCACCTCAGCGAGCATTTTTTTTTTATGGCGTTGTGACCCTTTATTGCTCATCTGGGAAGATGAACTAGACTTTAGAGGACGATAAGAGATTTTAAATTGTATATATTTGATACATTTTCATTTGTCAAATAGTGCGATGATATTGATCAGTTGAATGCAAAGTGCTTTCTTTGAATGTGCGTTTATGCAAGATAACTTTGTTTGTGCATTTGTCATAACCATGCAAATATATTTAAACAAACACTTCACTTTATTGATGAAGTCAAAATGAGTACATTTGAAACAAGTTGGTTCCTAAATGGTACAGATTTCACATTGTGCCAAAATCCGTCACCAGTCGTCCTTTTCAGGTTTTCCGGCTGATTATTTTCTCTCGTGTCTTAACTTTTGCCTAGACCGCTCTTTTCGAGTTTTCAGCCTAGCAGACCTCTTTTTTTTTTTTTATTATTATTATACATGATAAAGCTTTAGCCTGTCTTGGTTGATCGGGTTGGTGAACTCGTTTCCATCTATGTCCATGATGCTGACAGCGCCTTTTAATAACACCTTCTTCACCACATAGGGTCCTTCCCAGTTAGGTCTGAACTTGCCCCTAACATCAACATTTGAAGGCCTTAGTTGCTTTAGAACCAAATCTCTTGCTTTCAACTGCCGCTTGGAGTATTTCACATTTCGATTATAGGCTCTAGCCATTTTGCGCTGATACATCTGCAGGTGATCCAGTGCTTTTAGTCGCCTTTCATCTAATGCTGCCAATTGTTCATACCTGGCTTGAACCCATTCAGTCTCTAGTAATTGAGCTTCCAGGGCAACGCTGAGTGACTTGAGCTCGATTTCCACCGGCAATACTGCTTCCATTCCATATACCAAGGCATAAGGAGTTTCTCCTGTCGGTGTTCTGACACTGGTTCTGTAACCCCAAAGAGCATAAGGCAGTTTATCCGCCTAATCCCTGTAAGTGGTTACCATCTTTGATAAGATCTTCTTTATTGCCTTGTTAGCCGCTTCTACTGCACCATTAGCCTGTGGTCTATATGGAGAAGACTTATGATGTTCAATTCCACGCTCTGCAAATAGCTCAGCTGTTGCCCCTTGAAACTGTACTCCATTATCAGTTACTATGTGGTGAGGAATCCCATACCGAGTGAAGATGTTCTTCTGGATGAACTTGACCATGTGCTTGGCTGTAACATTAGTGAAGGATTCCGCTTTGACCCATTTAGAGAAATAATCAACTGCCACAATTATGAATCTATGCCCATTAGATGCAGTTGGATGAATTTCACCAATCATGTCTATCCCCCATGCTGAAAACGGCCAAGGAGACGCTAGATTCTGAAGTTCAAGTGGAGGAAGATGACTAATGTCTACATAAATCTGACATTCATGACATTTCTTCACTTTTCTTATACAATCTGCTTGCATCGTCATCCAGAAGTACCCTTGTCTCATTATCTTCCTAGCCATGGCAAGCCCATTCATATGTGGCCCACAGAATCCTGCATGTACCTGCTGCATCACTTCTTCTGCTTCTTGCTCAGTTAGACACCTCAAAAGGACTCCATGTGCTGTTCTTTTGTATAATTTGTCCTCGAAAATTCTGAACTGACTAGCCAATTTTCTCAGTGTCAACTTATCAGCAGCACTAGCCTCTTCTGGGTACTTTCCCTCCTTAACATACCGGTAAATGTCAAAGAACCATGGCTTTTCTTCGGCTGATAATTCCATTACTTCATGCACTTCGAAGCAAGGATGTCTGGAAGTGACTATGACCAGTGGTTGAGCTTGTGTCTCTTCTGGATTTTCCCACATGGAGGACAAAGTGGCTAAAGCATCAGCCATTTTGTTCTCATCCCTGGGGACATGTCTGAATTCACACTGGCCGAATAAACCCTTTCTGAACTGTAGCAGCTCTAAATAAGGTCGTAAAGCTTCTTCTTTTAGTTCCCACTCTCCCTGAGCTTGCCTAATCACTAGAAGTGAGTCTCCAACTATCAGGACGTCATTTACCCCTAGTGTTAGCAAAGCTTCCATCCCAAATAGGCATGCTTCATATTCTGCCCCGTTATTGGTTATGGAAAAATTCAACCTCTTGGATAAGGGAATGACCTCATCATCTGGCGTTGCTATAAGTACTCCAATTCCAGCCCCCTTTCTATTCACTGCCCCATCGAAGCACATGACCCACCTTTTCGCTTCCACCATGGCTAACTGCTCATCAGGGAATTCCAGGTTCTCTGTGTAATCTGATTCTAGGGGCTGGTTTGCCAGAAACTCTACCACGGCTCGCCCTTTAATGGTTTTCTTCGTGATGTACTCGATGCCAAACTCAGACAAAAGTAACAACCACCTGGACAGCTTCCCAACCAATGCCGGTGCTTCATAGAGATACTTCATTGGATCCACTTTAGCCACAGCTTGTATCTTGTAGGATTGGAAATAGTGGCGCAGCTTCTTGGTCAACCAGATCATTGCCACACATGTCTTCTCCACTAGTGTGTACTTGGTTTCATACTCCAGTAATTTCTTGCTAAGGTAATAGATGGGATACTCCTTCTTGCCATCTTGTTCCTGTGCTAGCATTGCCCCTATGGAGGATTCTTCAACTGCCAAATACAAAATCAGAGGCTTCCCTGGAATTGGAGGACTCAACACTGGTGGCTTTACCAGGTAAGCCTTGATCTTCTCGAAGGCCAGCTGACACTTGTCATCCCACACAACCGGCTGATCTTTCTTTAATAGCTTGAAGATTGGCTCACAAGTAGAAGTTAGCTTGGCTATGAAGCGGCTGACATACTGCAAGGAACCTAGGAATGACCTGACCTCCTTTTCAGTCTTTGGAGCTGGCATATTTTGGATGGCTTTGATTTTATCTGGGTCCATTTCTATCCCCCTCTGGCTAACTACATGGCCTAACAGCTTCCCTGATGTGACCCCGAATATGCACTTCTTGGGATTAAGCCGCAAGTTGTACTCTCCAATGCGTGTTAGAAATCTATCCAGGATAACAGGGTGTTCCTCCCGGGTGTTTGATTTAACAAGCATATCATCGACATACACTTCAACTTCTTTATGGATCATATCATGTAACAGAGTTGTGACAGCCCTCTGATAAGTTGCACCGGCATTCTTTAATCCAAAAGGCATCACTCTGTAGCAGAAAGTACCCCATTCTGTGATGAACGATGTTTTCACCTTGTCAATCACATCCATCAGAATCTGGTTATACCCTGAAAAACCATCCATGAAGGAGTACATTGCCGCCTTTGCTGCGCTATCAACTAGGACGTCAATATGTGGCAGTGGAAAATTATCTTTTGGGCATGCTTTATTCAAGTCCCTGTAGTCAACGCATACTCTGACCCTTCCATCCTTTTTAGGCACGGGGACAACGTTGGCTAGCCATTCCGTATACTCCACCACTTCGAGAAACCTGGCATCTATCTGTTTGGCCACTTCTTCCTTCACCAATGTAGCCCATTTCGGCCTTAGTCTTCTCAACTTCTGCTTTACCGGTCTGAACTTGGGGTCCGTTGGGATTTTGTGCACTGCTATTTCTGTATCTACACCCGGCATGTCTTCATACGACCAGGCGAAAGCTTTAACATGTTTTTGGAGTATTCTTATTAATTCTCCTTCTTTCTCGAATTTTAGCTCGTGTGAAATGAGTACCATTTTAGGGTTTTCATCTGTACTTATATTGATTTCATGCAATGCAGTGTCATGTATGCTAAATATGCTTGATGGTGATTCGAATGCATGCACAGAATTATCAGGATAAACATCACACAAGTAAGCAAACTGGGATTTCATTGCATTGAACTTGTCATAGAGTACATCAGTTACATTGAAAATGGAAGAAATAGATACAACAAAATCATTTTCATCCTCCACAGGCGGAGGGCCTTGTTCTTCATCAGCTTCCATCTTCCTTTCCAGAGCATCATCCGGGACTGCAGCTTTCTCGGCCACCTGTGCCTTAGCTTTCTCCATAATCTTGGCGATTTCCGCAACCACAGAGTCTAAGTTCACTTTGGCCATCAGTTCTTCGCCAAATCCTTCCTTGGATTTCCCGAAAGCTTTGGTTAATGCAGCAGTCAAAGCTCCCGAGATCACTTCTGTAGCTTCGGCATAGGTCTCCTTTTCATCTTCTTCCTTGGCCACCTCTATGGTTTCTGCTATCACCTCAGATGATTCTCCTTTCAGAATTTCAGATTCAGCAGTTGCTTTTTCTTCCATTACAGGGGCTACTGGCTCTTCCTGGCTATTCTCAAAATCCACAACATCTGCAAAGATCTCAAAGCTAGGGTGCTCGACATTTCCAACCAGCACTGGTTCAGCTTGGCCCTTGTAAAGGCTTTCTCCTGCCTTCAGAAATGGCTTCATCATGACCTTGCCATTCTTGTCCTTTTTCAGATTCTTCTGCTCGGATGACCCCTCTACATAACCAAGGCCGTACTGCTTTGACTTTCCCGAGTCGATCCTGAATTCTGGCACACCTTGCAAATTAATCCCGAGTCCCATTCCCGGGACAAAGTTCAGCTTGTATAGATATCGGGATAGCCACTCCGGCATGTAGTTCTCATAAAGAACCATAGGGGCATCTGTGGTTTCTTCTTTCTTAATGACAGCAATTTGGAATCCACCAAAAGGAACCATTCCTTCATCCACTACAGCTACCATCGACTGGGCATCCGCCTCAACAACCATAATTCTGTCATTCATAGAGAATTTAATCTTCTGATGCAATGTGGAAGGAACACCTCCCAAAGGATGGAACCAGGGCCTTCCAAGCAATAAGGAGAATGTGACCGGGATATCGATCACTGTGAAGACAACCATGGACTTGATGGGCCCAACCTCCACTTCTGTTTCGAAGGTCCCTATCACTGTTCTTTTAGAATCATCATACGCCCGAATGACTGTCGAAGACCTCTTCAACACTTCTTCATTCATACCTAGAAATGGTAGCATTTTCAGTGGTCAAATGTTCAGAGCCGAGCCGTCATCCACCATAACACACGGCATCACCTTATCCATGATGTTGGCCCTAATGTAAAGAGCCTTGTTGTGAGCCTTTCCTTCTACTGGTAGGTCTTTCTCAGAGAAAACAATAGTAGGAGCTCCAGCATGGACTTTGTGTAGCAAGCAGCACATAGCCTCTGGTGAAGCTATAGGGGAGACTTCAATTTCCGATAGCTTCTTCACTAAAGCCTCCCTATGCTCTTTGGAGGTCATAAGCAAGTGCCACAAACTAGCTTGTGCAGGGGTCTTCTTCAGTTGGGAAATGACCAAGTCCTCTTTCTCGACTCTTTCCGGTGCCGAAGTACTGCCCGACCCATTCATCGGTGCTTTATCTTTCGTCTGATCTGCCGGCTGATATACCCGTCCACTTCGGGTCACGTGCTGTACTTCTGAAATCTTCAGCTTCTCGACAGCTGGGAGTTTAACAGCCTCTCTTCTGTCAAATTCTTCGTACTCATCTTCGGAGTCAAGGTCATCCAGACTTATGGGCTTGACCTCCTTACACCCCTCCTTTTCCTCACATTCGGGCTCCACTCTAGGTTCCCCTACCGCCACTGCCTGAATCGTAGGGTTCGCTTGCAGAACTTGGGCAAATATGAAGTTAGCCGGTAACCCCGACTGAACCATGTTAACCCGTTTCTCGAATGCCGGTAGTGGGTTAGTTTTAGTGCTAGGCTTAGGTGGTTCTTGCAGCTTTCCCTCGTCGATAAGCTTCTGGATAGCATCCCTTAGCTCATAGCAGTTATTGGTCCGGTGGCCTGTCACCACATGATAAGTGCAGAAGTTATCCTTGTCAGCTTCAGGTGGGAACTCAAACGGCCTCAAGGACTGTAGTAAGCCACCATTCCTACACTTGGCGAATATCTTTGCCAAAGTAAGAGTCCAGGGTGTTATGCCTTGTCCCCCAGGACCCCTATTCTGGTTGCCTTGCTGCTGATTCACAGTAGCCACCTCAACCCGCTTCACTTCTGATGACTGCCCCTGCTTGCCACTGGCACCTGAACTAGGACCACTGCCAGACCCAGCTGTTGTGGTTGATCTATACCCTGAACCATACCCTGTACTTCTTCCCCCTTTCTGACCAGCTGGCTTCTCCTCTTCATCCCTTTCTATCTTCATGGCCATGCTATAGACCTCACTAAGCTCCTTGAAGGAATGGAATTTCATGTTGTTCTTGAAGATATCTTTGCTGCCATCAATGAGCTTCTGTATAAGCTCATCTTCATCAGGGCGGTTCTTTAAAAGGATCATCTTGTTCATCCATCTCTGGTAGTATTCATCAAAGGGCTCGTTGAATTTCTGCTTCACCCTCTCCAAATCATACAGCTTCACCTGGATTTTGGTGTTGAAGTTGTAGTATTTGATGAAGGCTGCTGACAATACTTCCCAGTCAGATTGCTCCTCCTCTGTCAGTGAGTTATACCATCCCAAAGCACCTCCCTCCAGTGTGGTGGGGAAAAGATTAATCAATTGTTGCTTTGTAGCGCCTGCTGTTAGCATAACCCGGGCATATAAATTCACATGGGCCTCCGGCGAGCCCATTCCTTTGTAAGTGGGGACTTTCAGCACTTGGAAGCTGATAGGAAATGTCTCGATGCCCCTACTGATCATGGCATCAACGTTCACCCCCTTCTTGGATTCAACACTTATCCCGACTCCCTTCTTCAACTGGGCCATGACCTCGTCTAGTTCAGAGCACTTGGCTTTCATCCTCTGTTCCATAGCTGCCTCTATCTCCTGTAGCTTTTCAAGGCTAGCCGAAGCATCACCACCATGTTGGGATGATTCAGCTTCTTTTTCCTTCCCCGCTCCACTACCACTGGTCTCACCAACTTCTCTAACCACTGCCCTCATTTCCTCCTTTAACATGTCGCGAAAATCCTGCGACCTGAAGAAATCCCTCAAAACATCAGCCATACTCGGTGTCTGCTCTGCCATATTCACGCCTTCCCCAGTCTCAGAATCACTATCACTCTCGACTACCCTCTGTCTCCTAGCTGCCCTTGAAGCTTGGGATCTTGTCCAAGGTCGCTCCAGTGTATTCTGCTTGGGGTAGACAGGAGGTATTAGGGTCATGAATGAATGACGTGATATGACATGAAAATCAAGATATTGGACGTGCTTGAGATGCATGGAGTGGAATTATGTATGGAATGATGATATGAATGTATATATTTTTTTATTATTATTATTTATTTTTTTTCGAGGCATTCCAAGAACACCCAATGTTTATGCAAAAAATGTCACGTGTGGGCCACCACATGGATAGAACTTCGGTGCCTTTGGGGCACCTAATGAATTCATGAAATGGTCGCGTGTATACCGGTACACGGACATAGTTTTGACGCTTTATAGGTCTATGAGATGGTATGAAATGGTCGCATGGGCCGGGCCCACAGACAAGGTCTTGATGCTTTTGAGCATATGATATGGAATGATGTTATGAGAAAGTCACGTGTAACAGGAACACGGACAAGGATTCGGCATTCGAGGAACGCCTTTCATGATTTGGTGATTGTTACGCGCCTATATGTATACTAATCGGGCACTCGGGGAGTACCTTAAATGGTGAATTAATGTCATGAAGTGGTCGGATGTGGACCACAATGTTATATGATGTTTATGATGGATGGGTATGATGTCATGAGATGCATCGTGTAAATTATTACACGAAAATGGGCCTAAGGCCGTTGTGGCTTTTATTGAATGAAATGATATTGGTGGAATGGCCGAATGCAATCCGGTGCATTGGCAAAACACGGGTGATTTTGGGTACCCGATATGTTATGAAATGGGATGGGATGGTCATGATAGGCGTTCTTTGAAATGCCTCTTAATTTAATTTAAGTGAAATGTAGTGAATGATATATGTCACGCAATATGTAAATGGCTGCATAAAAACGTGGGTTAGGATGCATGACATACATAATGATGTTATGTATGCTATGTCAAAGATAAAATGCTAATCACACAAGTTTAATGTTATGGCTGAAAAAGAAATCGTTAGTATGGATGACAAGCGAATGAATTAATGTTTTACACACGAAATAAAATGCAAAATGGCTGCATAAAAAATGTGGGTTAGTATCACACAAAGATGCTTGTGTATGGTGTGTCATGTGTATGGAAAATGGTGATTATGGTATGTCATGCATGCGTCAGTGATGTGTCACGGAACGGTGAAAAACACGTAGCAAGCAAAACGAATTCTTCCAACCTTATTCCTCCAACATGGTCGGTCTCAAAAATTTCTAACCGAGTCCTAGGCGGGGTTCACTTCAATCACCAACCGGGGGTGATGAAGGCGCGATTTTATTATTATTCACACAATTATTTTGGTATCCTAAGGGAATCCAACTAGAGCTGCCTATATGGGTTCGGTCAAAGTCGGGATAACATCAAGGCTCTCATAGCAAGATATACTCCTCACTTCTCCCAACTCAAGGGTCCTAGCGAAGGGGTTCGTACGAGGCTATGAGTGGTGTTTCGTATTCGTGCCCCTAAGACCAGGAGGAACTTAGGCGACACTTCAACAATCCACCGGGCTATAAAAGGATACCTAATCTAATGCAAAAAATGGCTAACTAAAAATGCAAATAAAATACCAAAAGAGAATCATCCACGTTATTTTAATTAGACACTTTTCAGGGCTTGTCAATATTCTTTTAAGTTTTTAAGAAAACTTTTTAAAAAATTCCCCAGCGGAGTCGCCACTGTGAGCGGACGACGCGTTTTCGACGGGACGCGGGACTCCCTTTCGGAATGGGGGGCCTCGATTTCGGGCGGATCCCTCCCTCGCGTGGGGTTTTATAAAGGAAATCCGCATTTTAAAAAAAAATAAATAGAATTAATAAATAAAAGAACCGAGACCTAAGTCTCGATGAATATTGTAGGAGTCGCCACCCGGCTCAGCTCAACCGGGAAATTCTTATGTAGCTGAACCGGACAAACGGCCGCTACACTATCCAGAGATTTGGGTCCGGACAAGTCCCTTATTTCGTGTCTAATTAAAATAAATATAGCCAATGTTCTCGAATGGTATTTCAAAATCTAAAGTCCATTTTATTGAATATAAAAAGCATACAGCGCGCACACAAAACATTTAATACAAAAATAAGGAAAGGAAATAAATATTAATTGGCTTACAACCAAATCGAATGGAAAAATAAAAGCTCTCGCCTCACTTGTACAATCGCCTAAAATACACGAGAATCTAGAAAAATACAACCGCCTAAATACACGATTTAATCTATTAAATTACATCCAAAATAAAAATAAGAATAAAAATAAAAAGAAATTAAAACCTGCAAAACAGAGGGTTAGCACAATATATACAGCACGCCACAATTAGGACTCAAATAGACAGAACGGGAAATCAGGAATTGGGGACACGCATTTAGGGGGTACCCGGGTCGGCTCGGCTAGCCGGCCCGGTTAGACCTGGAAAACATTTTGAAACGTCCCTGTATTTTTGGTTTTGTGGGAAAATCATTTGAAAACAATTTCACCGATTTACATGCATTTTTATATATTTAAATGGGTCGGTTTTCAGGAGAAATGGGTCTCCGTCGTTGAATTGTTCTAAATGCAAATTTACTAGAAAATTGAATCTATGGTCGTGATGCACACAACAAAATTCATTTTGGTGATTTTTGGGGTTTTCTAATTTTTTTGGGACTTTTTTTTTTTTTTTTTTTGGGAATTTTCGGGGATGAAACTGAAATTCTGATTCTGGAAAAGGGATTACAGTCGTGCGACTGTAATCAATCCAAGATCAGAACTTCGCCAAAAATCAATTTTAACCAAAAACTGAAGAAAAATAAACCTGGAAATTAAGAACAGTCGTACGACTGTATATACAGTCGTACGACTGTTCATGAAAACTAAGAACAGTCGTATGACTGTTCTTAATTTCCAGGAACAGAAATACGAAAAATGCAGCAAAAAGGCACAAAACTCACTTCAAACACCCAGAAAGCGAGAAAAAAAGTAAGGAAAAGAAGTGACTACCTTTTTAGAAGCTATTCCAAGTCGTTTTGACCCCTGGCGTCGCTCCGATCCTAACAAATTCGCACTTTCCCCTTTGGAATGGAAGTTGAGAGCTTTTTGTCCAAAACCCGAATTGCAAAGGATTCTGATTGTTTTAGTCCGAATTCTTGATTTGGTTATGTAGTTAATTGATTAACCTAGGGGTTTCTAACAAGTTTGAACCTTAATTTCGAGAAATTAAAGAAAATAAAAGAGAAAGAAAGTGAGTTTTTATGGTTTTCTTTTTCTCTCTCTTCTCTTTCTCTCTCTAAGTTTTCTTTCACCAGAAAAATCCCCCCCTTCTTCTCCTCATTTTTCCTTCTTTTCTACCCTCTTTTTTCCGCTTGCTTGCTGCCAAACCCGAGCAATTAATGCTCATCCTCTCTTTCTTCCATTTCTGCTGCAGAGGTATGGGCCTCTGCAGATTTTCCGATATTACAGTCGTACGACTGTAATTTTTAAATTACAGTCGTACGACTGTAACAATAGTCGTACGACTATAGTTTCTTTTTTTTTTTTTAAGTATAGAAAATTCCGGCGCTTACAACTGTAGTGCTCCAGAATTGATTCCAATATTCTTTTCTCGTTTTTGAAAACCGCTTTGCAAATTTCATGATTTTGGGGGGTCTGGGATTTCTAGAAATATACTAAAATCAATAAAATGGATTTGAAACGGATCGAATCAAATCCGGAAATCCCTAATCCCTCAAAATCACCAAACTTTAAATTACATCCATCAATCAAAAATCAGAAAACCAGGAATCTAATCACGTAGGGATGTAATTGGGCCGATAATAAACATAAAGAACACATTTAATAAAAAAACGGAAGTGTTATCGGTCGATTTTAGGGCATTCGGATCTTTAACCCTAGAGATTATAGTCGAGTGACTGTAATCAGAATATTACAGCCGGGCGATTATAGTTCACAGTCAGGAGGCTGTAGATTACAGCCGGGAGACTGTGATCTTAATCGAGGCAGCTGTAATCAAAATCACTCCTGGAATTGTAAAAATTCAAAAAAAAGGTCAATAAACAACACCCAGAAGAACAAAAATGGATTTTTAAGGCCTCTCAGAATGTTACCTGGTCTGTGTTCTAGTGTTTGGATCACCAAGGACGGATTCGGATGCAGGAAAGCATCTTGCAGTCACGAACAACCTGAAAAATGCGCAATCTCTGAAGCCCGGACGGAACCTTCAGAGAGATTGAGTGAGTGATGATAGTTTAACAACACCCTACAACCATTTCTATTTGTTTCGTTGAAATTTTTTAAGTTATTTTTAGATCAAACCCTTTTATTTTTCTTAAAAACCCTAAAAAAAGTCCCAAAATCTGTGTTATTGTGTGATTTTCTATCAAAATTCTCTAATTTTCTGCCTCCCCTCTGTTCTGTTAACCCTAATCCCAGATACAAGAATTTTTATATCTCCCATTTTGGTTAAAAATCGGAATTAAATGCTGATTTTTGGTAAAAAAGGAAGTCTGGTGATTACAGTCGCGCGACTGTAATGTACTACAGTCGCACGGCTGTAGGCACTACAGTCGCACGGCTGTAGGCACTACAGTCGAGCGACTATAGTGACCAGATTGGCTTATTTTTGCTTATTTTTCATTCTTTTTCTCGATTTTCTCAAATACTCACTCGAATTCCTTTGGGGTTCCGTACCAAGACTTGTCACACACATTCAGATCACCCGACATATTTCTGATGTCATCCCGGTCGGTCCAAATCCGCTTCACGTTTATCTGTGAAAAAGGTAAAAGTGACTTTCATCACAGAGGTCGAGAAAAAACCCGTGCTCACAGGCTGCCCCTCGCTTGACCAAAGTCGACTTAAATGGGTGCTTGTGCCCGATTCGAGTTTGTTCTCACGATAGGGAGCACAGTGAGAAGGAAAAGAGAATGTACCTGGGGGTTCTCCTCGTGTTGACTTGTTTTGATGTCAGCAGGGACTTGTCTTGGTTGGTTTGATTCTTCAAGGTCTTACTTCGACTCCTTTACGAAGCATAGGACTTTGCCCGAATTGGTTTAATGTTTTCCAGGGTCGTGCTTAGACTTCGTTCCGAAGCAAAGGACTTTTCCCAGATCAGTTTGATTTGCTAGGGACATGCTTCAACTCTATTACAAAGCAGAGGACTTGCCTGGATTGAATTCTCCTTGTCACTTGATGCTTATAAAAGGAAAGCGTATTTTGGTAATTTTGCAACTTGGGAAGTTGGCATTCCTTAAAGTAAGGGTACTAAGGTCATTTGGTCTTTCGTGGTGCTTATGTCATGAAAAGAAATGGGTTTCAGTGATTTGGTATCCCCTTTTGATAGGAAAAGGTATTTTGGTCATTTGGTAGCTTGGTGGTCAACAAAATGGTAGCTTGGTGGTCAACAAAAGGGTATTTTGGTCATTTCACCTCTAATGGATCCTATGTCACTAGGGAAAGAAATGTTTTTGTGATTTGATCTTCCATATAGCTCGTGTCGCTAAAGGAAAGGTGTTTTAGCCATCCGGTAGTGTGGTTACAGATAGAAGGGCATTTTGGTCATTTTACTTCTAGTGGAGCCTGTGTCACTGAAGGAAGGGAAAATTGAGTTTCCTGTGAAGCACGTGTAGCCGGGGGAAAGATGCTTTGATAGTTTTAAAGAGCTTATATTTGTTTTCTAGGGCCGTGCTTCGACTCCATTGAGGACTTTGCCCAGATTGTATTGATGCTCTAGGGACGTGCTTCAACTCCATTGCGAAGCGGAGGACTTTGCCCGGATCGGATTTTCCTTGTGAATTGATTGTTCATGAAGGTAAAGGGTATTTTGGTAATTTTATAGCTTGGAAAGTTGGTGTCCTTCGGAGGAAGGGTATTTTGGTCATTTCACCTCTATTTGAGCCTATGTCACTAGGGGAAGAAATATTTTGATGGTTGGGTTTCCCGTGAAGCCTGTGTCACTAAAGGGAAGGTGTTTTAGCCATTTGGTAGTTTGGTTACTAACAGAAGGGCATCTTGGTCATTTCACTTCTCGTGGGGCCTATGTCACTGAAGGAAGGGATAATAGTGTTTCCCGTGAAGCTTGTGTGGCTAAGGAAAGATTCTTTGGTGATTTGAGAAGCTTGATTATCTCTTTTTGATGTTTTGAAGTCGTTTCAGGTGCGTATTCGTTCCTTGATCGATAATTTTGGAAACAAAAATTTTTGCCCCTTCAATTAAGAATGAATACGGATTGAATACTTTGCCCCTTGATACCATTAAAATAAGCCCTTTGTGGTGGAGCAATACCGTTGAAACTGGCTCTCTGTGGTGGAGCAATACCACTGAAATCAGCTTTCTGTAGTGGAGCGATACCGTTGAAACCGACTCTCTGCGGTGAAGAGTACCGTTGAAATTGGCTCTCTGTGGTGGAGCAATACCGTTGAAATCAGCTCTCTGTGGTAGAGCGTACCATTGAAATCGGCTCTCTGTGGTGGAGCAGTACCGTTGAAATCGGCTCTCTGTGGTAGAGCGTACCATTGAAATCGGCTCTCTACGGTAGAGCATACCATTGAAATCGGCTCTCTGTGGTGGAGCAATACCGGTGAAATCGGATCAGGAGTGCGTATTTATTCCTTGATCGATAATTTTGGAAACAAAAATTTTTGCCCCTTCAATCAAGGATAAATACAGCTTGATTGCTTTGCCCCTGGATACTTGGGATTTAAGGATGCCCCAGTGTCAGGTTATTTCCACTTTCGGAGTACTCGCGGCTCGAGACAGTCTAATGATGGTGGCATGTATGTGTGTATGTTTTGAGTGTATGTGTATGTGCATGTCCTGGATGCATATTATGGTGCTTTTTATGATTTGCTTTGTGTAGACGGTGATTGGGATTGATGCCGAGAGTCCACTCGCTCGAGGGTGAGGTTGACCACTTGTGTCGGCGGGTCACCGAGCTGCAGGTCATGAATCAGACTATCAGAGACCGGGCGGACGATTGGGATGCCCAGATGGGTCTGTCCCTGGTGGGATATCACTACAGAGCCTGGCTGATTGACCTGATTTCTTGCCTTACGAGACGTGGACGTGAGGTGCTGACTTTGAGGTGCCCCGGTCTTTAGAGGATTAGGATTATCTAAGCTTAATGCTACCGTATGACTTTTATTCTTCTTCTTTTTATGTCCTAACTTTTGCATAGGCCGCCCTTTTGGGTTTTTAGCCTATCGGACTGTCTTTACTTTTGCCTGAGCTGCCCTTTCAGGTTTTCAATCCAGCAGACTTAATTTTACGTCCTAGCTTTTGCATAGACCGCCCTTTTCAGGTTTTCGATCTATCAGAGTCTCTTTTTTTTTTTTAAGTGAGATGCATGTAAACAGAAAATGTGCACATTCATACAAATTCAATTTCAAGCAGAGTTGGGATATTTAACCGAACAGAAAATGGCATTCATTCATTCACTCATTTATAATGATTTAGCACAATGAGCATTAAAGATGAAATGAGGCTAAGGACAAAATCAGTAATGGTTTCCATCTCGACCGGACCCATACCTGCCACCAGCTGGTCTTTGCAGATTTTCCCACTGATGGTGCTTGCCTCTCTATCCTAACTTTTGCATGGACCACCTTTTCGATTTTCGATCCATCGGACTGTCCTGATTTTTGCATGGATCGCCTTTTCGGTTTGCAACCCATTGGACCCTTTTTTTATTTTTTTTTTTATTTTTTTTGCACATAATAGCGCCTGGGCTTGTCTGGGTTGATGGGATTGACGACTTGGTCTCCGTCTCCCCTGGTGGAACTGCTTCCATCCTATAGGCTAAGGAGTATGACGTTTCTTCTCTGATGCTAGTTCTGTGTCCTTGCAAGACAAATGACAGCATATCGGCCTATCCTTTGTAGGTGATTATCGTTTGGACGGAATCTTGTGAGCCGCTTCTATCGCCCCATTGGCTTGTGGAAGATGCAAAGATAATCTATGATGTTCCATCTTTGCCCCTTGTAATTGTAGGCCATTATTGGTCACGACATGATAATGCTTTTCTTCTTCTTCTTCTTCTTTTTTTTTTGTTTTTTTGGTCTTTTTTTATCGGTGACATTCATATATTACTCCGCTTCTACCCACTCTAAGAAGTAGTTGGGGGTTGCGACCATGGAGCGATGCCCATTCGAGTCTACAGAGCTCCTGCTTGATTGATTTCATGTTTGAATCCTTTACAACTTTGTATTTAGTAATTTCTCTGTCAATCTCCACGCGATATCGTTTAGTCAGGGAAAGATTTCCATGTTCTTTTGTGGTATGTTGCAATTTTCTTTCCTCTCATCAAGTGTGAGGTCTCCCAAGATGGATATCATTTTTAGGTCGTCATCTGTCCCTAGATTCATTTCATGCATTGATGTATCATGTGTGTTAAAGGCATTAAATGAATGTTTGGATGCATGCACAGTTCCATCCGAAAAATATCATACAAGTAATTGAAATCAAACTCTATTAAATTAAACACCTCAGAGGCCAAATTGTTCACATGATAAATTATAATAATAATAAAATAAAACAAATTAAAACATCAAAATGACTATCGCCTCCATATGCAGATGGTCTTCTCTTTATTGCAGCATCATGGTCCTCAATGTCTTGTGCATCTGAATCACCCGAGGTTGGGCAAGGGATTATTCTGAATGCTAGGTTTCAGAGCCGGCGTAATGATCCGTCCATCAGCGACCAACTGCTTGATAGCCTTAATCAACTGGGTGCAGTCGTTTGTACGGTGACCCGTCATCACATGGTAAGAGCAGAAATTGTCTTTATCCGCCTCAGCCGGAGGTGAAAATGGCCTCAAGCTTTGCAACAGACCAACTTTTCTACACTTAGCATAGATCAGGCTTACTGACTCAGCCCACGGACTAGTGACCCTTTGAGGAGTCTGCCTTCCTTGGATCACGGCGGCCACGCCCGCCTCTTGAACTTCAAACTGAGCTGCATCCAGAGTCGTCTTAGCATTGGACCCCGCTGAAGTAGTCTTAGAGCTGCTGCCTTTGTACCCTTGAGAATATCCTTAGTTATTTTTGTAGGAGCCCGAACCTTGTCTGCCTCTCTGCTCCTCTTCCTCGTATCACTCGATACTGTTAGCAAATTCAACCACTTCATTGAAGGAGTGGAATCTCTTCAGTTTCATTTTATCCTTGTATTGGGGCAGACTACCATCCACCAACTTCACAATGAGTGACTCCAACTTTGGTGCTCCATTCACTAAAACTTGCACATCCATCCACCGTTTGTAGTAAGCCGGGAAGGACTCATTTGGCTTCTGACGGATTCTCTCTAGGTCTTCAAGGGTAGTCTCTACTTGGGTATTGTAAGCGTACTGCTTTACAAAAGCTTCAGATAGGTCCTCCCAAGTAGAACGGGTGTATAGAGGCATCTTCATATACCACTTCGCTGCAGCACCTCTCAGAGTAGTCAGAAATAGGTTTAAGAGGTGACCTTTCCCAATCCCCATGCTAGTCATCAACCTCACATAATTGTCCAAATGGGCTTCGGCGGGCCTTCCCCGGTATACGGAGGTAGGTAAGGCATCTGAAAACCAGCTGGGAGCGGCTCTCCTCCATCAACCATCAAAGTACTTGGGTCGACATACTTAACAGGGTTATAGTGTACCATCTCCTTTAGCTTAGGTAGCATGGCTTCAAAATCAGAAAATTTCTGATTAAGGCGCTTCTCTAGCATCATCTCAATTGAGGCTTTCCTTGCCTTCTCAAAGGCTTCATCCTCTTCGGACTGACGGTCAGGTTCTCTGTGGTTAACCACTCCACCACTTCCTCCAGGAAGACTTCCTGCAGCACCATTAGTAACTTGGACAAACTATTATCCCTCACTTCCAACCGAAGTCTGAGCCTAAGGAGGGTGCTTATCACAGCTTGCACTTGTTCCCTAAGAGTAGCCTTGAACTCTTCTGAGGTTAGAAAGCTCCTCATAAAAAAGCAGCCATGTCAAAAGGCAAGTTTCCATTGTTTTCGTTGGCCATCTCCGCTCTGTCAGCTTCTTCTAACAAAATCTGACAATCAACTGGTAGAGTAGGCAATTGAATTTTGAGCTCCCAATCTGAGTCTGACCCTGAACTGATCACCTCCACGGTGACCGGCTCTGATTGAACTGATTGAATTGATGGGTTTGGTATTGACTCGACATGAACTTACCGCTTTGAGGTTCATCTCCAAACTGCACATTCAACACAAGGTTAGAGTCGCGGATGGATGTCATGAACCTAGACTCGACACCCTAAATGATGTGTATGGTGTGTTCATGTTCATGATCAGATGATGCTTTATGGATGCGGATGATGAAAATAACTTTTGTATTTTCTTTCTTTTTGTTTTGGATGTTCCAAGCATATCCCATGCCATGTAAAAGGAAATGTCACCTGTGGGCCGGCACACGGACAGAAATTCGACCCTTTGGGGCATATAGCGGATGTCCTAAAATGGTCACATATGTACCGACACATGGACTGTGGTTCGACGCTTTGTAGGTCAATAAAGTGACATGTGATGGTCATATGGGAGTCGTTCCATAGACAGAGATTCGATGCTTTTATGGCATTTTAGATGAGGTGATGTCACAAACAAGTCGCATGTAACTCGAGACACGGACATCATTTCGGTGTTCATGGAACACCTTGCATGATTTAGGCCTGTTATGAAATGTCCTAGTACAAGTTCTAATTCGGCACTCGTGGAGTACCTTGAATGAATTTTTAATGTAATGAAACAATCCGATGTGGATCGTGAAACACAAATAAGACTTTAGTGCCGCCATGACACCATGATGAATGGCTATGATGTCATGTAATGGTATTGTGTGGTCCGCCACACGAACACGAGCCTAAGACCATTGTGGTCCCTTAATGGTGTAATGATTTAATGAAATCACCAAGTGCAATCCGATGCACAGGCGAACATGGGTAATCTTGGGGACTCCTGATATGTCATGAGATGAAATGTTGTGAGGAGCATACTTAGAACATCCTTACATTTTATATGAGATGAGATGAGATGAATGCCCATCTCATACAGAATGCAAATGGCTGTACAAAAATGTGGTTAGGATGCATGACACATAAAGTGATGTCGTGTATGTTTTATGGGAATATGGACACACAGAGTGAATATGGCACACAAAAAAAGATCATAGCTGCACGAAAATGTGGTTAGTGTAACAGACGTATGATGATGCTCCAAAATGGCTACATATAAATGTGGTTAGGAAATGACATACAGATGATGCGTGAAAACAACCACAAAGCAAACCTTAGCACACACATAAAGATATGCTCTCCCTTCCAACCTTATTCCTCCTTGATTGGTCTCGCATTCTGTTAGAGATTGTGCCCTAAGCCAATGTTGGATTATGTAAACAATCTTCTTAAGTCATTAATAAAGACTTATTTTATCATATATATTTGTATGTTAGTATTTATGATAATGTATCCATGAATTAATTGTGTAATTCTAAATTTCCCTAGTCGATTGTTATTATGGGAATAATAACAAACTAAGACTAGTGTGAGTGATAATGGATATTCATAAGATGAATATAGTGTATACAGATACAGATTATACTCACGGGCAATATGTTAGAGAACATGTTGCTGGAGACCCACTATGAGATCAAGTTCATGGTCACGTGTCACAACTGATCTTGATTATAGTAGTGTCATCAGCTGATTCCTTTGACCTGAGGTCACCATGGATTCCGGGATGAATTCATGTTGTGCTTTGACGCAGTCAAACGCTGCTTGTAACAGAGTAGTTATAAAGGCTGTGGTTGGGTACAATATGACTCATGCTTAGGGATGTGAGTGACAGATATGGGATTTTGTCCCTCTCTAACAAGAGAGCGATATCACTGGGCCCCTCGATAAGTAAGACTGTTAAATGCATGGCCGTGCTCAAATAATTGATAAGAGTATCAATTGATTTGTCTGAACAGTTTACTTTGAGATCGAGAAAGCATATGATTAATTATATAAGATTGACAAGTGTACCATGTCTTATAATTAATCTTGATATCAAAGAGACAAAAGGGAATATGACATTCTATAAATAGGTATTGGATCATTCCAATCATATTAATTGGGTAGTCGTAATGGCTTGCTAGAGTCCGCTTGTGACCTATAAGGACATTATGGTAATTTCCTTATTGCCAATTAATATGATCCTATGGGGTCACACACAAGAGCAAAATGAAGTTCATCTTATCGGGTATAAATTATTATTGGATAATAATTTATGAATGAGAAAGAGAATAAATATATATAGTGATATATATTTATGTATGTATATATAAATATTAATGTAATTAATATTGCATAAAGTATGCTACATATTATAATTAAATTATATGGAGATATAATTAATTATAATATTATATACACATATATGTATCATGGAGAATTGAATTGATTTAATATTAATTGAGAATTAATATTAAATTGTGTGGGTTAATATATAATTATAACTAATAGGTGTATTAGGTTATAATTATAATTAACTAAATAGGGTTTATATTTAAGGAAATAAAAACCTGAAAACCTAATTGCTCCATAAGTTAAGAAGCAGATTTCGGCCAGCCACCACAAGCCAAGTGAACCAGCCGAAACTCTCCTCCAAAAGAAAAGGGAAAATCTGATTTTCTGCTCTCTCTTCTCTCGTTCGAAGAATTGTTCTTCAAATCCGGCGCTAGCACGCGGTGGACGTATTGCTCCGTGTGGATCAACCGTAGAGGGAAGCTATTTTGGTTCCTGCTTGATTCAATCTTCAAAGAATTAAGGTAATTCTTTAACCCTCCTTCCGATTCAATGCGATGTACATGGGTCCTTGGTGGGGATTAATCTTTTATCCGCTGCGTTTTATGTTTGTTTTGTACGATTAATTCCCCAACAGTGGTATCAGAGCCACTTGTGCATTGATTGAATTGGATTTGTTATTTTGATTAGATCAAAATTGCATGTTAGGGTTATATGTTTTTGATTTAGGGTTCTTTGTTATTGTGAATAACGTTTGGAATTGATTTGGGAATTGTTGTTTTGAACAAATTGACGCAAAATTGTTTTTCAGTGCAGAACATGCCGGCGTGCAGGCACTGCACGCCGTGCAAACGTGTGTTGCACGCCGTGTACTGGTTTTGCACGGCGTGTAGTCGGAAATCGTTTTCGTAAGCTGAGAATCAGTGCATAACTCGCCGGCGTGCAAGTGTTGCACGCCGTGCATATGTGTGTTGCACGCCGTGTACTGGTTTTGCACGGCGTGCAACCGGAAATCTCTCATGTGCGCTGAGTAACAGCGAGGAACACGGCCGCGTGCAAGTGTTGCACGCCGTGCAAACCGGTTTTGCACGCCGTGTTCCCTTAGTGCTGCAATGTAGAAATTGTCTTCTATACCTTTTCTTCTCAAATCAATTTCTTTTAAATACAATAAGATTGTGTTTAGTTTTTGAACCCTAAATCTTGTAGATGTAAAATTATTGTGATAATTTTATGCATGGTGTTGTGGTATGGTTTTGGACCCTGTGGATGTTTTTGTTTTCCTTTGGTTTTGGTGGATGTAAAGTTTTATAAATACGGCCTGCGAGTCGTTTGTATTTATGTAATCTTATTTTCTAGATAAATTGTATAGGATGCAATTTATTGTTTGTAAATCTTATTTTACTAGAAAACTGTATAGGATACAATTTTGTTAAATATGTAAATCCATGAGATGATGCCAAGGAACAAAGACGTGAAGACGGATCCAAGGGGTGCGGCTGTGCTGTGACCATGCGATGGTTGCAACCACCTAGGAAATGACCTGTTGATTTTCATATTGGCCTATGAAAATCAATGTAGATAAAACCATACCATAACACGGTTTTTCGAGTCTATTGCATGTTTTATATTTTGATGCCATGTGATGCCATGCCTAGTATGAAATATGCATGCTAGATGAATGTATGACATTGGATGCCATGCTAGGATTAATGTTAACTTGGAAAGTTTAATATTAATGCCATGTTTTGTATATGATAAAATTCTAATCACAGGATTTATAAACCCTAAATAAACTTATGAAGTTTATATTTTTGCCACCCAATTACGTATAACACTTGTCAAGTACTATGTTCGCATCATGGTATACCGCCAGGGCGGGTACGCATGTTGTGACCTTAGCGAAGCAATAATATGAGAAAAGGTGATTCTCATTGTGTTGTAATTGGTTTAACTAAAGGGTTAATCAAAAAGGTGTTTGAGCCCGAGGCAAGGATGAGATGAGTAACATACAAATTAAATATGATATATGATATCATACATCTCATAAATTAAAAGAGTTACATAATGATGTAATTGACATGGTGATGTCTACCGAAATTATATTTAATCATAGGGACATGCCAAAGCAGTGCTATGGTTAAGTATGGATTTTGGGTCTTTTACCCACTTAAATATTTTAAAGGGTTTTATAATTTTAGTGGGAGCTATATTCTCTTATGTAATTAACTTTGCATATATATTTTCTGTTGTAGATAAATGGCCAACACAAGCAATCCCGGTTCTATTCGATCTATCCTTGAGAAGGATAAACTGAATGGAACAAATTACCTAGACTGGTATCGCAACTTGAGAATTGTTCTCAAGCAAGAGCGAAAGCTATATGTTCTGGATGGGCCTTTGCCCGCTAACCCTCCACCCACCATAGCTTCAAGAGCTGAAAGGGATGCTTTCCACAAGCATCAAAATGATCAGATTGATGTACAGTGCCTGATGCTCGCATCAATGATTCCGGAACTTCAGAAGGATCTGGAAACATTTGAGGCATATGAGATGTCTCAAGAGCTTAAGGAAATGTTCCAAAAGCAAGCGAGAAGGGAAAGGTATGAGACCTTGAGATCTTTGGTTGGGTGCAAGATGACCGAAGGGAGTTCGGTTAGTGCCCATGTTCTGAAGATGAAAGGGTACATTGATCAGTTGGAGAGGCTTGGTTCGCCACTCAGACCTGAGTTGGCAACGGATTTGATCCTTAATTCTCTTCCCGAGAGTTACTCCCATTTTGTCATGAATTATCACATGAATGATATGGACAAAACGGTCAGCGAACTGCATGGGATGCTGAAAAACGCTGAAGTAACTATAAAAGAGAAGCCAAGCTCCAAAGGGATCCATATGGTGCAAAAGGGTAGGATCCAGAAGAAGAGGGGTAAAGCAAACAAACCCAAAGAGTTTGGGAAGGATGCAAAGAAGCCCAAAGCTGTTACCAAGGCAAAGCCTCCAAAGGAAGGCGCATGCCATTTCTGCAATCAGCCTGGTCATTGGCGCAGAAATTGCAAGCTTTATTTGGAGGACTTGAGGAAGAAGAGAGGCGGTGAGACCGCTAATCAAGGTATTCATGTTATTGAAATACTTCATTCTACTTCTGTTTCTACTTTGTGGGTATTAGATACCGGTTGTGGTTCTCACATTTGTATGAATGTGCAGGGGCTTAGAGGAAGTAGAAAGCTCAAGAAGGGCGAGGTAGAATTCCATGTGGCGAATGGAGCTAGAGTTGCTGCTTATGAAGTCGGTCGCTACGAGCTCAAGTTGCCAAGTGGACTTGTTCTCCTTTTGAATAATTGTTATTTTGTTCCTAATTTGTCTAGGAACATCATTTCTATTTCATGTTTGGACAAGGAAGGATTTAAATGTGTTATTGAGAATAATCACTTATTGCTTTTCAATAAAGACTTGTTTTATGCAAATGCGGATTTACATGATGGTCTTTATTTGTTGAACCTTAGTGAAGGTTATGATGAGCATGTATATAACATAAATACCAAAAGGATAAGAACAAATATTGTGAATCCTACTTATCTCTGGCACTGTCGTCTAGGACACATTAATGAGAAACGCATTTCAAAACTCCATAAAGATGGAATTTTGGGTCTAGATGTTTTTGAAACATATGACACTTGCGAGTCTTGTTTAATGGGTAAGATGACCAAGAGTCCTTTTACTGGTCACAGTGAAAGGGCTAGTGACTTATTAGAACTCATACATACAGATGTATGTGGGCCTATGAGCACAACTGCTAGAGGTGGTTTTCAATACTTCATTACGTTCACTGATGACTTCAGTAGATATGGTTATCTATATCTAATGAAGCATAAGTCGGAATCCTTTGAAATGTTCAAAGCCTTCCAAAATGAAGTACAAAACCAACTTGGCAAGACAATTAAAGCACTTAGATCTGATCGAGGTGGTGAATATTTGAGCCAAGAGTTCGACGATCATCTTAGAAATTGTGGGATTGTCTCACAATTAACTCCTCCTGGTACACCACAGTGGAATGGTGTGTCTGAGAGGAGGAACCGAACTTTATTCGATATGGTTCGGTCTATGATGAGTCAAACAAATCTTCCTCTATCCTTTTGGGGATATGCACTTGAAACAGCGGCATTCACACTGAACCGAGTTCCATCAAAAGCAGTTGAAAAGACACCATATGAGATATGGATTGGTAAGAAACCAAATTTGTCTTTTCTCAAGATTTGGGGATGCGAAGCCTATGTGAAATATTTGATTTCAGACAAGTTATCACCAAAATCTGTGAAATGCAATTTTGTTGGTTATCCAAAAGAAACTAAAGGTTATTTCTTTTACAATCCTAGTGAAAACAAAGTGTTTGTTGCTAAGGGTGGTACATTCCTGGAAAAAGAGTTTATTTCCAAAGGAATCAGTGGGAGTAAAATACACCTACAAGAAAATATGGATAACCAAGTTGAAAGTGAGTTTCAAATGGAACAACCTGATTCACAAGAAGTTGTTGAGTCAGAACCAGTAACACAAGTCCAACGTAGATCAAGTAGAGTTCGTCATGAGCCCGAGAGATATGGATTTCTCGTCACGAATGAAAATGATCTGATTCTGTTAGAAGAGAATGAACCTTCCACGTACATGGAAGCTGTCTCTAATTCAGAATCTGAAAAATGGCTTGATGCTATGAAGTCAGAAATTCAATCCATGGACGACAACAAAGTATGGACTTTGGTTGATCTCCCAAAGGGTGCTAAAGCAATAGGGCACAAATGGGTTTTCAAGTTGAAAACGGACATGGATGGGAATATTCAGACTTATAAAGCAAGGTTAGTGGCAAAGGGTTACCGACAAGTTCATGGTATAGACTATGACGAAACCTTTTCGCCAGTAGCTATGATCAAGTCCATCAGAATTCTTGTTGCCATAGCAGCATATTATGACTATGAAATATGGCAAATGGATGTCAAAACAGCTTTCCTAAATGGAAACCTTGTTGAGGATGTGTACATGACACAGCCTGAAGGTTTTGTCGATCCAAAGAATCCTGATAAAGTATGCAAGCTTCAAAAGGCCATTTATGGTTTGAAGCAAGCATCAAGAAGTTGGAATCATTGTTTTGATGAATCAGTCAAAAAGTTTGGCTTCATCAAAAACGAAGATGAGCCTTGTGTGTACAAGAAGTTCAGTGGGAGTAATATAGTTTTCCTAGTTCTATATGTCGATGACATATTGTTAATAGGAAATCACATTCCTACCTTGCAAGAAATAAAATCTTGGCTAGGAAAGTGTTTTTCTATGAAAGACTTGGGTGAGGCAGCCTACATTCTTGGAATAAAGATCTATAGAGATAGATCTAAGAGATTGATAGGCTTGAGCCAGAGTACATACATTGACAAAATACTGAAAAGGTTCAGTATGGATCAATCAAAGAAAGGAAATGTTCCTATTGGGCAAGGGATAAAGCTTAGTCGTAAGCAATGTCCTGTGACAGTTGAAGAACGTCAACGCATGGATAAGATTCCTTATGCGTCAGCTATAGGATCTATCATGTATGCCATGGTATGTACTCGGCCAGATGTCTCTTTTGCTTTGAGCATGACAAGTAGATATCAGTCTGATCCAGGTGATAGTCACTGGACTGCTGTCAAGAGTATTCTTAAGTACTTGAGAAGAACTAAAGATACATTCTTGATATATGGAGGCTCGGACGAAGATCTTGTTGTAAATGGTTACACGGATGCAAGTTTCCAAACTGATCAAGATCAGATGCAGTCACAGTCTGGGTATGTGTTCATTCTGAATGGAGGTGCGATAAGTTGGAAGAGTTCTAAGCAAAGCACGATAGCTGCATCTACAACAGAAGCTAAGTATATTGCTGCATCAGATGCAGCCCAAGAGGCTGTTTGGATCAAGAAGTTCATCGAAGAACTTGGTGTCGTTCCTAGCATAGTGAATCCTGTGAGCCTCTTGTGTGACAATAATGGGGCAATATCACTTGCTAAGGAACCTAGTGTGTCACAGAAATCCAAACATATACTTCGGCGTTTTCACTACATAAGAGAAGTCATCTCAAGAGGAGATGTGAAGATATGCAAAGTTGCGTCTGAAGACAATGTTGCTGATCCACTAACAAAAGCTCTTTCACAAGCTGTACATGATGGTCATGCTAGGTCCATGGGTATTAGATACATTTGAGATTGGACTTAGGGCAAGTGGGAGATTGTTAGAGATTGTGCCCTAAGCCAATGTTGGATTATGTAAACAATCTTCTTAAGTCATTAATAAAGACTTATTTTATCATATATATTTGTATGTTAGTATTTATGATAATGTATCCATGAATTAATTGTGTAATTCTAAATTTCCCTAGTCGATTGTTATTATGGGAATAATAACAAACTAAGACTAGTGTGAGTGATAATGGATATTCATAAGATGAATATAGTGTATACAGATACAGATTATACTCACGGGCAATATGTTAGAGAACATGTTGCTGGAGACCCACTATGAGATCAAGTTCATGGTCACGTGTCACAACTGATCTTGATTATAGTAGTGTCATCAGCTGATTCCTTTGACCTGAGGTCACCATGGATTCCGGGATGAATTCATGTTGTGCTTTGACGCAGTCAAACGCTGCTTGTAACAGAGTAGTTATAAAGGCTGTGGTTGGGTACAATATGACTCATGCTTAGGGATGTGAGTGACAGATATGGGATTTTGTCCCTCTCTAACAAGAGAGCGATATCACTGGGCCCCTCGATAAGTAAGACTGTTAAATGCATGGCCGTGCTCAAATAATTGATAAGAGTATCAATTGATTTGTCTGAACAGTTTACTTTGAGATCGAGAAAGCATATGATTAATTATATAAGATTGACAAGTGTACCATGTCTTATAATTAATCTTGATATCAAAGAGACAAAAGGGAATATGACATTCTATAAATAGGTATTGGATCATTCCAATCATATTAATTGGGTAGTCGTAATGGCTTGCTAGAGTCCGCTTGTGACCTATAAGGACATTATGGTAATTTCCTTATTGCCAATTAATATGATCCTATGGGGTCACACACAAGAGCAAAATGAAGTTCATCTTATCGGGTATAAATTATTATTGGATAATAATTTATGAATGAGAAAGAGAATAAATATATATAGTGATATATATTTATGTATGTATATATAAATATTAATGTAATTAATATTGCATAAAGTATGCTACATATTATAATTAAATTATATGGAGATATAATTAATTATAATATTATATATACATATATGTATCATGGAGAATTGAATTGATTTAATATTAATTGAGAATTAATATTAAATTGTGTGGGTTAATATATAATTATAACTAATAGGTGTATTAGGTTATAATTATAATTAACTAAATAGGGTTTATATTTAAGGAAATAAAAACCTGAAAACCTAATTGCTCCATAAGTTAAGAAGCAGATTTCGGCCAGCCACCACAAGCCAAGTGAACCAGCCGAAACTCTCCTCCAAAAGAAAAGGGAAAATCTGATTTTCTGCTCTCTCTTCTCTCGTTCGAAGAATTGTTCTTCAAATCCGGCGCTAGCACGCGGTGGACGTATTGCTCCGTGTGGATCAACCGTAGAGGGAAGCTATTTTGGTTCCTGCTTGATTCAATCTTCAAAGAATTAAGGTAATTCTTTAACCCTCCTTCCGATTCAATGCGATGTACATGGGTCCTTGGTGGGGATTAATCTTTTATCCGCTGCGTTTTATGTTTGTTTTGTGCGATTAATTCCCCAACACATTCTTCCTAGGAGTTGGGTCTCTTTGGCATCAACCGGGAATACCAAAGGCGCATTCTCAATGTCCATTTTCAAGTATATGTTTTGGTAATCCTAAGGGGAAGTTGCTAGGCCATTAGATGAAGGTATGAGTCAAGCCAAGGGTCGTATAGGTTCCTATAGCAAAAATATACTCCTCACTTCTCCCCACTCAAGGGTCCAAACGAAGGGGTTCGTACGATGCTATGAGTGGTTTACCCCCTCAGGTGCCTCCAATCCTAGCGGAAGAGGTAGGTCACCTTTGAAGATAAACCGGGCTTAAATGAGTGTTAGAGGGATTTAAGAAGAGAAAAGGTCATGCTTAAGCAAATGTGAATGAAACATCGAATTATGATTTAATAATCGACTATAAGTGAGGATACACTTCAATTGTTGCCTAAGTTCCTTAAGTTTTTGTGAAAACTTTTTTAAAGAAACTGTTTATCCCCAGCAGAGTCGCCACTGTGAGCAGACCACCTTTTTACGGCACGCGCGATGAAGCAGGAACCAAGGATTTTCTTTTTGAAGGTGTGATGTTGGGTTTTGAAAACGGGTCTTTAATATTCTTTGAGAAAACCTTTCATTTTATTGAAGAAAACCCTTTTCATAGAAACTTAATTTTAATGGTGAAGTGTGAATTTTAGAAAATAGGTTTTTTGGAAAATCCTAATTTAACTTAAAGATCTCGAAACACGAATTTCGAGATTAGATAAAGAGTTGCCACCCGGATCAGCACATCCGGGAAATTCTGGTACAGCTCCCTAACAAGTGTAGACGCGGTACCTAATCCAGAGATTCGAGGTTCGGGCAACATATCTACTAATCCTCACTTATTTTCAATTATTATTTAATGACATAATGTTGCATTCGCTTAATTCTACTTATTTTATCTTCTTTTAATTATTAAATATGCTCATACAAATGACATAAATATAAATATTAAAATAAAGTGCGGAAAAATAAAAGTGCAGAAAAGTAAATCAGAGGCCAAATTATACAACCCAAGAAAAAGAAAACTCTCATCCTCACCATTTACAACTGCCCACTATACACGATAATCTAAGAAATTACAATCGCCTAATTACACGAGATAATATATCAAGTACATTAAAAATAAAAAAAGACAAAAATAAAAGCTGCATCGAAATACGGTTAGCATAAATAATCAAGGCATACAAAAGACTCAAATAGGACAGAATAGAGATTTATAGGAGCGGGGACATACATTTGGGGGGTAACCAGGTTCACCCGACCGGTCGGACCTGTTAGACCTGGAAAACGGTTTTTTGAAACGCCCTGTGGGTTTTGTGGGTGAAAAACCAAATTTGAAAATGGTTTGGCTCATTTGCATGCATTTTTCCAACTTTAGTGGGCCAGATATCCCGGGATCCAGGGGTCCCGTTCGTGTGTGGGCCTAAGATAAACATTCATCTAGGGTCCAAAAAGAATGTAAACACGCCAAAATTCAATTTTGAATAGGAAAAGGGTGCAAAATTGCAAGTTTGGGGCCCAAAAGGGTAAAACTGTAATTCTGCCCCCTGAACTACAGTCGAGCGACTATAGGGCATTACAGCCGGGCGGCTGTAAGACCTACAGTCGAGCGACTGTAGTGCTCCAGAATTGATTCCAATATTCTTTTCTTGTTTTTGAAAACCGCTTTGCAAATCTAATGATTTTAGGGGGTCTGGGATTTCTGGAAATATACTAAAATCAATAAAATGGATTCGAAACGGATCGAATCAAATCAGGAAATCCCTAATCCCTCAAAATCACTAAACTTTAAATTACATCCATTAATAAAAAATCACAAAACTAGGAATCCAAGCACATAGGGATGTAATTGGGCCGATAATAAACATAAAGAACACATTTAATCGAGAAACGGAAGCGTTATCGACCGATTTTGGGGCATTTGGAGCTTCTGCCCCAGAAATTACAATCGAGTGACCGTAATCAGAAGATTACAGTCGAGCGACTATAGGTCATAGTCGCGTGGCTGTAGATTACAACCGGGCGACTGCGATCTTAATCGAGGCGGCTGTAATCAAAACCACTCCCGGAATCATCAAAGCTCGAAAAAACATCAGTAAACAACAACCAGAATGAACAAAAATGGATTTTTAAGGCCTCTCAGGATGTTACCTGGTCTGTATTCCATTGTTTGGATCACCAAGGATGGATTCAGATGCAAGAAAGCGTTTTGTAGTCACAAACAACCCGAAATATGCCCGATCTCCGAAGCCCGGATGGAATCCCCAGAGAGATTGAGTGAGTGATGATGGTTTAATGACACCCTACAACCATTTCTATGTGTTTCGTTGAAATTTTTTAAGTTATTTTAGATCAAACCCTTTTATTTTTCTTAAGAACCCTAGCAAAAGTCCCAAAATCTGTGTTATTGTGTGTTTTTCTTTCAAAATTCTCCAATTTTCTGCCTCCCTTCTGTTCTATTAACCCTAATCCCGGATACAAGACTTTTTAAATCTCCCATTTTGGTTAAAAATCAGAATTAAACACTGATTTTTGTTAAAAAAGGAAGTCTAGTGATTACAGTCGCGCGGCTGTAGGCACTACAGTCGCACGGCTGTAGTGACCAGATTAGCTTATTTTACTTATTTTTCATTCTTTTCCTAGGTTTTCTTAAATACTCACTTGAATTCCTTCGGGATTCCGTACCAAGACTTGTCACACATATTTGGATCACCCGAGATATTTCTGACGTCATCCCGGTCGGTCCGAATCTGCTTCACATTTATCCGTGAAAAAGGTAACAGTGACTTTCATCACAAAGGTCAGGAAAAAACCCTTGCTCACAATATACCTTTTAATTAAAGTTTATTTATATAATTATAATCCTAGTGGGCTTAGGTTTAATTAGACCTGTTCATGGGCTGGGTTGGGCTGGGTTCGGAGCCGGGCCTTACAGGCTTTTACCTAAAAATGTTTGGCCTAAGCCTAGTCTAGCCCGTTTAAAATTTTTTCAGGCTCGGGCTGGACTCGGGTTGGGCACGGGCTTACACAATAATAAAAATAAAACAGGATTTTTTCTATTCCAGTGTATAAAATTCATAGACTCAGCAAATAATGAGAATATTTAAGGATGTAGACATTGTCAAAAGATCAACTTACCAAATAAGTACAAATCCCCACCAGTGTAATATTTTACAGCAACTTCAGGAGCAGGCAATGTTTTCAACTCCTTTGTAACAAAAAGGCACACAACCATAATATGTAAGAATTAGTGGAGCTGCATATGGATTTTGGAGGAATGAGAATATTTTAATGTTATATAAATGATGCAAATGATCGATCAAATTGTTTGCTCACTCAAAGATGTTTGAAATTACAATGCCATTTCCATTGAACATAATATATATATAATTGTATTTTTCATTTTTTTATTAATATACGGGTCGGGCTCGGGCCAGCCCACCATATTAATAAACTACCCAAACCCAGCCCTATTTGGGCTCGGGCCTGGGCGAACCTAAATTACATGTTAGCTGTCCAAGCTCAGCCCTTGGAGCCTAGGCTTGGGCAAGCCTCCGGGCCCATGAACAGGTCTAGGTTTAATTAACCTAATTAAAATCCAATTAGACAAGGAGTCTATATAAGGACACACTTAAGGAAGACAACCTAACCCTAACCCTATTTTAATTGCTGGAAATTTCAGCCCCATAGTAGCCCCAAACAGTCAAAATTTACAGTAATAATTCTCCATTCCTTCTGCTTCTTCGGCTAGCACCGGTTTTCGCTAGTTGGTCATGCACCGAATTGTGGAGATCATTTTCGCTTAAAGATTCGAATCTGTTGCAGTCTCTAGAAGAGACAAATTTGGTGAGTGAATGTCTTTTGATTCAAATTGACTTTATTCCAATCAATGGTAATCGGACAAGATAGGTGGATTCTAGGAAAATTTTAACGATGTAATTTCTGCTACGTCATGTTATTTTTCCAATGACGAATCCCAACATAAATTCCCTTTCATCTGTTGGAATAAATAGCAGATGGGGCTCCTCCGCTATTTTGACTAGTGGACGGCTGGTGGAAGACGCTAAAGAGCTTATCCGCTGTTCTGACAAACTGACCAAGATAAAAACACCACAAGCTTGTAATTTTGACTCTTAACACCATAAATCTGTAAATAATTTGAAATAGTGCCATAAATAAATCAATATCCTGTTAATCTCTTCATCTTCTAGTTTTTCCATGTGATTGATATGAAGCGAATGTTGGAATCAGGGCCATGGACCTTTGATAATTATCTATTGTTATGCAAGAAATTGGAGGTTAATGATCAGCCACACAAGGTGCTCCTTTTTGAGGCTGAATTCTAGGTCCAAGTTATGATCTTCCAATTGGATTCATGTCTGAGAGAGTTTGTATTGGCATTGGGAACCACATTGGAAGGTTTTGTTGAATCTACTCAGAATAATTGTGGGGGTATTTGGCGTAACTATATGAGAATTAGAGTAGCCATCGATGTTAGGAATGCTCTAAAGTATCATATGAAGATTAAGAAGCAAGGGGGAGACTGGTTTTTTGTTACTTTTAAGCATGAAAGACTTCCAACTTTTTGTTACTTTTGTGGGATGCTTGGCCATGGGGAGAATTTTGTGAGTGATTATTTGCTTGAACATCTACAGAATGTGTAAAACAGTATAGAGCCTGGCTTCGGGCACCTAGCCACCGTTAATTGCAGCATGCCGATAATAGATGGCTTTGATCTGGGCTGTCGGAGTTAGAGGTTGTGATGGGGGAGGGTGGTGGAGATCGGATGGAAGTTGATGCAGATTTTCAGTTACAACTGTAAATGACAGTTAATAAAGGAAAAAACGTATTGGTTATTGAAGATGGCAGTTGTGCACATCAGGGACCTAATGATGTTGATGTCAACATGGGTGAACATAAAGAAGGACAAGTTGCAAAGAATGATATACAAGTACCCAAGGGAATTGAGATAATGGAGACTAAACGGCAATGTGTCAATGAACAAGAAAGTGTTGTTTGTGAAATTGATGGGCTTCAGCAAAGCCCAAACAAAAAAATTGTTGCTGATCCAAAAAACTTGCAAGGGGCAGGTCTTGATGTCCAGGCCTGCCTATGGCCATGAGTATAATATCTTGGAACTGCTGTGGGCTTGGCAATCCATGTGCAGTTCAGGTACTTAAGTGTTGGGATTTGTCACTGGAAATCACCTGATTAAAGCGGAAGAACGCGATGATTTCCTCAAATCCGTGCCCAGGAGCAATTGAGATCGAAATTGGGAAAACAAAAATTTAATAGAAAGAGATAAATCTCTTACCAGGAATATCTCTTTCAAGAGATGGCTGTAGACTGCAGGAATCAAACTAGAAACCCTCCTCGTTCACGTACACGAACGCCTAACGAAAACCACCCGTGTTATCGTTGGAAAACATGAACTTTGGAGAGGGAGCCTAGGGAGAACTTTGGCTATCACTGTCTATATTATGTTGGCCGAAATTCCTTAAGGAATTTTGGCCCAACTTGGCTCTTTCATTTATGTGGGCTTCCTTCTCTTAATTCAGGCCCAATCTTATTTAATTAGTCTGGTTTAAATTAATTTCAAGCCTAACTTTAATTTACCCATGTATTTAATATATTATACCAAGTAACATATTATTTACATTTAAATTAAAATTAGTTTGACCAATTAATTTAATCCATCAAATTAAAATTAGATCTTCATAAAATAAAATCATATGTAAACCTATACATATGAATATTTCCACCTAGGAAATAATTTCATAATTAATCCAATTAATTATGCAGAGCCAATTAAATATATATTAATTTTATTATTATGATCAATCCAATTGATCTTTATAATGTAATTAATATATATATATACCTCTCTCTCCAGAGTGTATATTCCAAGCATACATGTGATTCCTTAAGTCTATGTTCAGTCGCTCAATGTGTACAATCCCGTGGGCCCATCTTTATGTTGCAGTGGGCCTGTGGCCCACAGACTGTAGTTGGGCTCTAGCAAGCCACTGCAGCCCAATTAAGATGGAGATAGCAGTCTAACTGTTATCATAACCCTATAGTTTGAACTTGTATATCCCATGTCATTGATATCGGTGTCCAACACAAAGCCATGGATTGTTCACCCTCTTTTATGTCCGGACATTAACTTGATCCCAAATGCACTGAATCTCACAAACAAGTTCCAACTCATTTGGGTGTGGCCGCACTCTTATCAGTCACATTCATTAAGAGGCCGGTGATATATTCTCAGTGGACTACTGAGTGACAAATCCCTTATACATATCCATAGCATTGCCATGCTAAGTGACATACCCGAAAGCACCCATACTTGGCACCCTATTACAGGCCCTTCAGGCGTACCCTTAAGTATGCGACCTCACATGCAACAGCATCATATGGTCAGGTCAAAGGATCTATACAAGTACTACACGAGAATCACTTGTGATACTATATCATGTGGATTTCTCGTTTAGTGGATCTATCCAGTACCATGCCCCTTATGCATGTACCCATTAACTTGGTTGACATCCCATATCCAATGACTGGTAAGACACTTCCATACAACGAGGTTAATGATAGTCTCTTGTTCCATTCATTCCGATGACTGGAACAGACTACGGATCTATTCATGGTCATATCGTTTACCCTATCTATGGTCTTACTACCAAGTGCATGACACTGGTCATCATGGATATGGATATGTCCATTGGCTACTTCATTTAATATATTGCACAAGATAAATATAATAAATGAATTAATGCTTTTGTTAATAACACAAATAACTATAATACATAAATCCAATAAATGTATGATACAAATACAAGGACCTTGTTCAGGATGTGAGACCATAATTTGTCTTCTTGATGGAATCTTTATCGTATGACTGTTTAGGGCATAGCGGTGGCATTGCAGTTCTCTGGAAATCTCATAATCATGTTAAATTGCTGAGTTATTCAAGACTTTTTTATTGATGTGGAGGTTAGCTTAAAAAATATAGCAAGTTGGTGGCTTACTTGCTTCTATGGTTTTCCTCAGCGTCACAGGAGAAAGGATTCTTGGCAATTGCTCTGTTATTTGGCTGCCAAATCAAAGTTACCTTGGTGTTGTATTGGAGAATTTAATGATCTCTCATCCAATCAAGAGAAGAAAGGGAGGCATCCTCATCCTCAGTGGTTACTTGAAGGTTTTAGTGAGACCATTGATTATTATGGTTTACAAGACTTAGGGACGCAAGGATATTATCCTTTCACTTGGGTGCGAGGCTTGGGATCAGATAATGCAGTAGAAGAAAGATTGGATCATGCTTTTGGGAATTCTCTATGGCTTTCTTTCTTTCCAAATTACCAAGTCACAAATCTTGAAGCTACATCCTCTGATCATTTTCCAATTCTTATGGTTCCAAGAGTCTAGGGATCAACTCTTACTATAAGAAGATTTCGTTTTGAGAATACTTGGCTTCATGAGGATAGTTACCAGTACATTGTGGATATAGAATGGAATAAATAGCCAAATGCTACTTTGCAGAATCGTATTAGTAGTTATGGGGAGGAATTGAAAATTTAGGGTAAGTTCTAGAGTACTAACTTCTGTCAGAAAATTAAAATTCTTAAAACACAATTGTTCGTCTTAAGGAGAAGGTCTGATGCTTTTTCTTTAGAGAAGTTTAAAAGAATTAAGGCAGAGTATTACAATGCTCTCAATCAGCAGGAGATTTGCGGGAAGCAAAGGGCTAAGGTTTTCTAGTTGCGAGAAGGTGATTTTAATTCAAAGTATTTCCACCATGTTGCTTCTACCAGGAAAAGAAAACAATGAGATTAAATAACTTTTGAACGATGGAGGGAGATGGTGTGATTAGGATAGTGGTCTTGATCAAGTGATGTTGGTTTCATCAACTGGCTGTGTGGCTATTGATATTTATTCTTTGATCTCTAATAAGGTTTTTGATGATCAAAATTCTTTCCTCTTAGCTGATTTCATTGAAAATGATATGAAGAAGGCTCTTTTCAGTATGTATATATGAGCGGATGATCCTCGAACGACAGGCCGTGGGACCATGCCGGGAAAAATGTTTTCTCATTTATTTTCTTGGATATGAAAACTCGTTTGGGAAAACATGGTTTTTTGATTTTGGAAATTAAGGCAAAACAAAGGAACATACGAAACCAATTCCTCATGCCTAAAAAGTTGACAGGAGTCGCCACCCAGCTCAGCTCTCACTGGGAAATTGTGGTATACCCAAGCCCGTTAGGGATTCCTATACGTTTAAGATAGAGATTCTGGCTCGGACAAATCACTTATTTCTATTTTATTGTGAAATAGCTTTAACTATACCAAATTTGCACTTTTTGTTATTTTATTCCTTATTTAGTATTCAACCCTAGATATTTGCTATATACTCACACAGAAAGCCATAAATAAATTCGAGAAATGAAATTATTACAACCAAATCGAATAAACTACCCTAGGGGTTACATTTGATAAAAATGGGATAGGGGTACAATCGCCTAGTTTACATGAAATATTCTAAACAAAGTAGAAAGCTACCATTCATCTAACCTAGCATACATCTACTTGCAAAACGAGGGATAGTGATACAGATAAATATAAGCACATTGGACTCAAAATAAGACAGAATGGGAAATCCAGATAGCTAGGGGGCATGCATTTATGGGATAATCGGGGAAATTCGGCAGATTTACCTGATTATATTTCGAAAACAATGTTCTAAAGGCTCTGTATTTTTGGATCTAGAGAAAAACAGTTTTGGAAAATATTTTTGCCAATTTATTTTTTTCATTTTAGCATGGAAAATCTGAGTCGGTTATCCAGAGATTTATTGAAATCCTCTTTCGTACGGGTCCTAAAAAATGGCCCGAATTTAAATCTAAGCCAATAAAGCGCATAAACACCCAAAATTAATTTTATAAAAAATGTATGCACAATGAATAATAATAGAAATAAATGTGTTGCTTATGAAATGAATTTCTGGTAACGCAGGGGTTTGAAAACGGGTTAGATCTAGATCTTGGGATCTAAATCTAATGATAAAAACAATTTTTATTTTATGATTTTTAATACATAGAAATTCATTTTAGAGTTTTCTCCTTTTGAATTTTACGATCCATTCCGGGTCTACTAATTGATTAGACTGAGAAATCGAAGATTTTCACCCCGGATTCATAAAACTAAAATTCACAGAAAATAGGGAAAAATTTGAGCACACAGCTCAGTGGCCAAAATGAGTCGTGCATTTCAAGTCCCCTAAAAAATGGGTCGTGCAGCCCAAAAGATGGGCCATACAGTCTTGTTCTTAAATTAGAGAAAAATTCTTTTTCGATTTTGCACAACACAAAGAAATCAAACAATGCAGGAATAGAGAGTAGAATTTTATGGCCTCTCAGTGATTACCTTTAGCTTGTTTATCCAGATTCTCAGGAAATAATCCGAATCCATTCCTTGGAGATTTAAATCGGTGTAACTCATGACTATGAACCGAAACTCATTGGGGAACCGAAACTCACTTGAAGGAGAAGGAGACTTGGGCTGTGTGAAGATGTGTCAAATTGGTAAGTGTGATTATCTTCTTTTTTCATCTAATCTATTCCTGTAATGATACCTCCTTCCCGTAATAACATTAGCTTCTCATAAAATCATTTCTTTATTCCACAAGTGGGCCAATTTGTGTTGGAAATGCCCTAGTCCCGAGGCATTGGTCCTTGTATTTGTACTATACATTTATTGGATTTATGTGTTGTACTCATTTGTGTTATTAATAAAGGCATCAATTCATTTATTATATCTATCTTGTGCAATATATTAAATGAAGTATCCAATGGACATATCTATATCCATGACGACAAGTGTCATGCACTTAGCAGTAAGACCATGGATAGGGTAAACGATATGACCATAAATACATCTGTAGTCTGTTCCAGTCATGGGAATGAATGGAACAACAGACTATCATTGTCCTGGTTGTATGGCGGTGTCTTACTGGTCATTGGACATGGAATGACAACCAAGTTAATGGGTACATGCCTGGAAGCATGGTACTGGATAGATCCACTAAACGAGTAATCCACATGGTATGGTATCACAATGGATTCTCGTGTAGTACTTGTATGGATCCTTTGACCTGACCATATGATGGTGTTACATGTGAAGTCGCATACTTAGGGGTACGCCTAAAGGGCCTGTAATAGGGTGCCAAGTATGGGTGCTTTCGGGTATGTCACTGAACATGGTAATACTATGGATATGCAGAAGGGATTTGTCACTCAGTAACCAACTAAGAAGATATCACCGGCCACTTGATGAATGTGACTGATAAGAGTGTGGCCACACCCAAACGAGTTGAAACTTGTTTATGAGCATCAGTACATTCGGGATCAAGTTAATGTCCGGACACAAAAGAGGGTGATCAATCCATGCCTCTGTGTTGGACACCGATATCAATGACATGGGATGTACAAGTTTAAACTACAGGGTTATGATATCAGTTAGACTGCCATCTCCATCTTAATTGGGGGCTGCAGTGGCTTGCTAGAGCCCAACTGCAGTCTGCGGGCCAAAGGCCCGCTGCCAACATAAAGATGGGCCCACGGGATCGTACACATAGGACGATAGAATGCAGACTTAAGGAATCACATGTATACTTGGAGTATACACAATGGAGGGAGAAGTGTGTATATATTAATTATATTATAAAGATCAATTGGATTGGTCATAATAATAAAATTAATATATTCAATTGACTCTTCATAATTAATTGGATTAATTATGAAATTATTTCCTAGGTGGAAATATTCATATGTATGGGTTTACATATGATTTTATTTTGTGTAGATTTAATTTTAATTTGATGGGTTAAATTAATTGTCAAACTAATTTTAATTTAGATGTAAATAATATATTACTTGGAGTAATATATTAAATGCATGGGTATATTAAAATTGGGCTTGAAATTAATTTAAACCAGAATAATTAAAATTAGACTGGGCCTAAATTAAAATATGGAAGCCCGCACAGAATAAACAGGAGCCAAGATGGGCCTGAATTGCCCTAAGGAATTCGGCCAACCCTAGGTATAAATACCTAGGGTTAGAAATTTCAGCCACCTCTAAGCATTACACACCTAGCCGAATTTTCTAGCCCTCTCCTCTCTATTGTTTCGTTTTTCCGACGCTAGCACGGGTTGCATTCGTTAAGCGTTCGTGTACGTGAGAGTGGAGGGATTCTACATGGAATTCTGCAGTCATCATCCATCTCTAGAAAGAGATTTTTCTGGTAACAAATTTAATCCCTTTCTATTTAATTTTAAGTTTTTCAATTTCCATTTCAATTGCTCCTGGGACTGGATTTGAGGAAATCACCGCGTTCTTCCGCTTTTATCGGGTGATTTCCAGTGAAAAATCCCAACAATTTGGCCAACCAATTTCTTAAGAGATGGGCCGTACAGCTCATCTGCCTTCAAAATTAGGCCGTACAGCCGATCTCTTGAGCCATACAGCTCATCCTCAAATCTTGGGCAAGCAGCTTTCTTTCACAGCCTAACCCTTAAAAGTTGGGTCGTGCGTCCTTCCAAATTAGGCCATACGGCCCTTCCTATAATGATGACAAATCCTATTTCTATTTTTGGTAATTTTTGGTTCGATTCAACATGAATTACAATCCGTTCTTTGCTTCTCGAGCCATTCTTTGAACAATTTCAGATAAAGGATAATCGAAAATCATCATCATAGAGGTTGGACAAAAATCAATTCTAGCAGCACCAAGCAAATTACCAAGTTTGGATGGCATGAACCCAGCTTTTTATTAGAAATTTTGGTCTATTGTAGGTAAGGATGTTATCTTGGCCTATTTATCAATGATTAAGGATTGGAAGCTTCTTGAAGGGTTGAATGATACATCAATTGTTCTTATTCCAAAGAATAATAATCTATCTAGTATGGCTTATATGAGACCAATCTCTCTTTGTAATGTTATATACAAAATTGTCTCTAAGATGTTGGCCAATCGATTGAAGGTGCTATTGCCTTATATTATCTCTAAGAGCAAGGAGCCTTTATGTCCGGAAGGGATATTAGTGATAGTATTTTGTTTATAGCTAAGGTTATGCATTTTCTGAAAAGGAAGAAGAAAGGTAAAAAAGGAGTTGCAGCTATCATGGTAGATATGAGTAAGGCATATGATTGAATTGAATAGGAGTTCTTGAAAGGTATGATGCAGAAATTGGGGTTCCATAGTAGATGGATTGATTTGATCTTCATATGTGTATCCACTATTAGATATCACATTCTGCATGGAAATCATTTAATTGACCCTATTATGCCAGAACGTGGTTTATGTCAAGGTGATCCTTTATGGCCATATTTATTTATCATTTGTGTTGAGGGTGATTAGTCTTGTGAAGTAAAAGGGAAGGGAAAGGCACAAGCTTATTCATGGTTATCAAGTAGCAAGAAGGGCTCCGTACATTAGTAGCCTCTTTTTTGCGGATGATAGCTATTTTTTTTGCCGATCTGAGACTGTGGAATTCAGGAATGTTATGGAGATTTTTAAAAGCCATGAAGCAACTTCAGGCTAGAGTATCAATTTCAACAAGTCTACAATTTCTTTTAGTAATAATGTGACAACTATAAACAGAGAGATGCTTTGTAACTTGCTACAAATTCAACCATCTTCTTCCTATGATAAATATCTAGGCATCCCTTCTTTAATTGGTAGGAAGAAGAAAGAAGTTTTTGCTTTTGTTAAGGACAAGGGTTGGCCTAAGATTAGAGGTTGGCATAAGAAAACTAAGATTAGAGGTTGGCATAAGAAAACTCTGTCGAGAGTAGGCGAGGAGATTCTCTTGAAGACTGTAGCTCAAGCTCTGCCAACTTATGTCATGAGTATTTATTTGTTGCCTAAAGCTCTATGTGATGAGCTTGAGTGAATGATGAATTCTTTTTGGTAGGGAATGGATCTCGTTGCAATCAGGGAATCAAATGGATGTCTTAGCAACGTATGTGTATTCATACAGATAAAGGAGGTTTGGGTTTTAGAAGATTAAAGGATTTTAATGTTGCTCTTCTTGGAAAACAAGGCTGGAAGTTCTTAATATCTCCAACTTCATTGGTGGCGAAAGTATTTAAGGCTAGTTATTTTCCAAATTTCTCTATGTTGGATGCTTCAATTGGCAATAATCCTAGCTAAATATGGCATAGTATTTTGGAGGCAATCGATTTATTACATGCTGGTTGTGTTAAACGTGTTGGAGATGGTAGTATAGTTTCAGTTTGGATGGATCCTTGGCTTCCTAAGTTGAAGAATAAGTATGTTTCATAAGATATTCTTCCAGGGATGGAGAATTTGCTTGTATCAGATCTTCTTCAGGAGAATGTCCTTGGTTTAAATCATAATATGGTCGATGGAGTTATGAATAAGCGTGATAAATTTAATCTTCAAAATTCCTTTGAGCTTAGACTAGAATGAAGATGCTTGGTTTTGGATGTGGGATAAAAAGGTATCTACATCGTTAAGAGTGCATATCAATTGTTGTATAACATGCATATTGGTGGTGAAGTTGGTTTTAATTCTGGCATATGGAAACGAATTTGGTCTGCTCAAGTACCTCCAAAGGTCAAGGCTTTCATTTGGTGAGCTATCCATGATGTCTTGCCTACCAAAGTTAACCTACGAGCTAAACAAGTTGATGTCAATTCCTCTTATCCCATTTGTGCTTGAGCTGATGAATTTGCTCTTTATATTCTGGTGGACTGCCCCTTCACTATGAATTTTTGGTTAATGTCAGATATTGGTTTTATCTGAGGTGATTGCAATTGTATTCATGATTGGATGATGCTTAATCTATCTATGTTGGATAAGGATGAAGCTTATTTATTTTTTATGATTTGTTAGGGTTTGTGGTTTAATCGTAATAGTGTTGTTTGGCGGAATGATCTTATGCATGATACAAAGCTTTTGCATATGGCTTCTACCATTTTAAAAGAATGGCAGCATGATTAACAATCTATTATTGCTTGTCCGTCTAATCGAGAAGTGCACCAGGATAAATGGAATGCCTACTCCAGGATATATTAAGGTTAATGCTGATGCTGTAATTTTTCAATCTCACAATTCCACTTAGGTTGCTTGGGTTGCTAGAGATGATAGAGGTTGTTTTATTACTGCAACTATCAAAAGATTACCTGGTGTTTTTACCACGTGGGTGGTATAGGTTGTTAGCATAAAGGAAGCTCTTAGTTAGGTTAAAAGTAATGGTTTCTCCAAAGTTCAAATTGAATCTGATGCTCAAGCAATGGTGAATGAGATTTTATGTACTGATGTTATGCTAAGTAGTTTCGGCTTGGTTATTCATGACTGTAAAAATCTCCTATGTGAGCTGTTTGATGTTTTTGTGTCTTTTGTTTGAAGGTCAGCGAACATTTAGCCAAGTTGCCTTGTTCTATGTATGATCTTGTTGTCTGGGGTATAACCCCTCCCAGTTGTTTATTATCTCTTTTGTATTTGGATTTGCAGTGGTAATATCATCCATTTCCTTTCAAAAAAAAAAAAACTAATAATGTATATTATAAAAAAAAGCCTAATAATAAACTCCAATCATTTGAAAAAAACAATTAAAGATTTTAATCTAATAAGTTCATTAATTAGGAAAAACAATAAAAAAGTTAAAAGGTAAAGAAGCAAAGTATAAATCATAAAAGCAATTAAAGATAAATCAAATAAGTTTGTACATGTAAATTTTATTACAAATAGATAGGCAAATTCAGTGTTTAGAAATATAGGATTTGTCATAAGAATGTTGCTTTATCAACATAACTCTAATTTAACATATCGTCACTGAAACACCAATATCTATGCTTGATTATTAGGAAGCCTCAATTGTTTATATATTTTTTAGGAAGCATCAATTGTTAATATACAAAATAAAGTTCATGAATTGAAAAGAAACTCATTGTCATAGTAAAACAAAATATAAAGAAATAAAATCAAATTTAGAAAATAAAAGAGTAAGAGCGATGAACAAATTAGAATATTTTGAGAAAAGCTAATTCAAAGAATGTAGAGAGGTAAAAACAATTGAAATAGAAGCAATGAATATCACTTTTGATTCAGAATCAATGTTGTAAGAACAATTTGAAAACAAAAAATGATTGAGAAGAAAGAATGAACCATAACAAAATAAACTTTTCCCTCGGGGATGACTTTTCTCTCTACCTAGTTTCCTTTTTGGTGGCTAGGGTTAGGGCTTTCCTTCCTTTGTGGATGAGTTTCTAGTTTCTTCTACTGGGATTGATTTCAAGTATAACGACTCAGAATATGGAGAAGATGTGGACAAAATTATCTTTGATAGAAAACAAAGGGGAGTTATTGGATTTGTGTTAGATGCAAAATAAGCTTGAAGATGACAAACTTGATCTTTACTTGATTGGTCGATGTTTTTCTCATAAACCATTAAATCTAAAGGCGATGATTGGAGCTTTTGTTACCATATGGCACACGTAAAAAGGGTTTCGGTTGCAGGATATTGGGAATGGATTGTTTATTGTTGAATTTCAGACCCTTCGTGATAAGAACAAGATTTTGGAGGAAGGACCATGGCATTTTGATCAGAATTTGGTGATTTTGAAGTAATCCATAGGCCATGAGAAACCATCTGAAGTATCTATGTTGTCTTGTCCTTTCTGGTTGAGAGTATGTGACCTTCCTCTTAATTGTAGGGATAAGAGGTTGTGAGCAGATGATCCTAAAAATGAAACAGGCCTCGTGACCAGGCCAGGAAGATTTTTAATTGAAAATGGGTTTCAATCAAACTCGAATGCTCTCACTAAAGTGATAGGAGTCGCCACCCGGCTCAGCTTAACCGGGAAATTGTGGTATAACTAAGATGAGTTACGAATCACTATACCTTTATTCAGAGATTCAGGTTCAGACAACTCACCTATTTCTTCTCGATTCAAAATATATGTAACAGTCTATATCTATGCCTTTTATATTTTCTACGGTTGATTTTATCTTTGTTTTATTTAACCGATGCTCACATATGAGATACGATGCTGAAAGCGATAATAAATTCTAAAAGTGGTAACAATTTAAAATATACAAACCAGACAAATGACTATCCTAGGGGATACAATTGTATAAAAGGGATTCGGGGTACAAATTTATCTATATACAAATCTCTAAAAATAAAAGCTAAACATTCATCTATCTTAACATACATCTACCTGTAAAACAAAGTTAGCACAGAAAAATATATATGTTGCTTGTTTACTAAATCTCTAAGTTAGCTTTCAATAATAATTTTAATAATAATTCCAGTCAGAGATTAGTGCTCGAAAGTATACGAATCGCAACGTAGTAATAAAAGATATCGATCCCACGAGGAATAAGTATGTACACTTTAGTTTGTTTTTCTTTTCGTTTATAGAGTATCGAATTATAAAGTGATATGGGAAATTGGGTAAATGGAAAGTTAAATTAATTAAAATACTAGTTATGAGTTGAGTTGTTGTTTAATATCTAGTCACATAAATATACGAGCATTTTATCTTAGATATTCGTTTCACATGCATTAATTATCTATTCAATCCCTATGATAAGAGTATGTCGGATAAGTTCTATTTCAACGGGCATGTATAGAAATAGATTTTATTCAATAACTCATAGACAAATTATCTAATACCTTTGCCAAAATAACTAAAGGTCTTAATACACAATGGCCAAGCTATATTAAGATGATCTTCAATTAGTTTAACAAAGTGAAGCAAAACAATCATGTATCATAATTTATTCTATCTTAATAACTTAATCAAGACAAAGTAAAATGTGAACTTCTTTATATCCTATTATGAATCACAATACATACTTGGTGTTAGTCATGCAATGTAAAACAAGAAATCAAAGCATAGTTGGCGTTAGTCATGCAATGAAGAATAAGATATAAGAAAACTTATTGATATTGATCTCGTAAATATTCAATACAAATACAAGTGTGATGCTCTCATAAAGGAAAAGCATAAGAATAGACTTAAGAAAGCGATAGTATTCCCGTCTATCACACAGGAAACACTCCCTCATGCCTATTGGTATATTGCAACCTTAGGGGTATCTTTTCTCTATACAGCGACAATACTTGATTCAAGGACCTTAGCATTAGGCTTCCCTTTACGTATACTAAATATTAGAAATAACACCTGAACTCTCTATACACTTTATTTTTCTCTAACTTTATATACTACAGGTATCTTCCATTTGCTGATTTTTCCTCCCTTTGGCGTCCCATTGGGGGCACACTTTGCAATCTGGAATTCCTTCTCTATTTATAAGCATTGAAGCATTGTGTCTCTTCGTGAAAGGTTGTGTTAGTTCGTTGAATAGTTGTGTCTCTTTGTGAAGTTTTGTTAGTTCATTGAATAGTTATGTCTCTTGAATACTATTGGTTCTTTTTGGAAAGTTGTGTCCTTTCATGAAGGGTTGTGTCTTTTCGTAAAGGGTTTTATCTTTTCTTGAAGAGTTGTGTCTTTCCATTGTGGTGGTTGAAGTTTCAGATGGATAAGATTAGATAACTACTGTTGAGTGCATGTCACGATCGTGACAAAGTGTCACGGTCGCGATTCACATGGGTTTCTTTGCAAAATGCTGAAGTCAAAGTCTGACTATGTGCTAGGTCACGACCGTGATATCGATCGCACTCCTAATCTGTCTCTCTCCTTTAGTTTCTCTTTGTTTTTGCTTCCTTTTATAGCTAAATTCCACATATTTGCATACTTGGTCTAAAACTATAAATCATAAAAAATAAGCAATACCAATGTGAAATCTAATATATAATAAGTAAAATCATTGCAAATTCGTTATAGATTATATCATATATAAGTTCCTTTTTAGCACTTATCAATATACACGTAGGACTCAAATAGACTCAGAATTGGGGATTCAAGATAGCTCGAGGCGTGAAATGTGGAAAATCAAGAAAGTCGACAAATTACCCAATTTGACTTGAAAAACATTTTGAAACACGGTTTTGATGGGACTGGAAATTAATTTAAAAATCATTTTAGCCAGTTTAATATATACACATACAAAAATGGCCTGATTTTCAAGAAACTTGTGTTTCTATCGTTGAACTGGTCTATTAAAAATATTCCGGAAATTAAATCTAGGTTAAATGCATGAAAACTCACAGATATGCATTTTGCTTCAAAATTATACCCGTACAGGTATAGACAACATCCTCATGGGTATAGACAATATACGTATGGTTATAGTATATATCCATGTGGGTATAGTATTGAAACAAACCCAGAAAATAAGAAATAACCAAAACAAAACTCTGAAATGTTAACTACATCCGTACGGCTATCACTATATCCATACGAATATAGCAATAACCGTACAGGTATTGTGATGTTCATACGGATTTGGCTAAATAGAAATTTCAGAAAAATAAAGCATACGAAATGAAGCAACAAATCACCTAGAAAGCAATAAAATGGAGTTTTAAGGCCTTTGAGAAGTTACCTTTGATGCTTTTCCACTGTTTGAATCAAAGAAAATCAATTCTTAAAGCTTGAAATTTGGATTTAAATGAACTTGAATTTTTTTACCCCAAAACTTGCAATTCTCCTAAATTGAGCTTCAAACCACAAATTCCAGCTTCAATTTATGTCTCTAAAAGTTTAGGTTAGGTTTGAAACATGAGTTTGTCACTGATTTTGTGATTTTGTGGTTGAATTTCTTGATTTTTGATTTTGTGAGAATTTGAGAATTTAATTTACATTTTTCTTCTCTCTTTTTTCTCCTCGTCTTGTTAATCCTTCCCCCTCTTGTTCTTCTTCTCTTTTTCCTTTAGGGAACTCCCTTCAATCCAAACCCAAAATTCGTTGTCCTCCCATAAATTGAACAGCTGTTCGTTTCATGCCAGAATGTCTGCCACTCAACAACAATCGTACGGGTGTAGTGCAATACTTGTATCATTGTTGCACCTAAATCCATGTGGGTATTGTCACTTTTCATCCCTAACTCATCAAATTCTTCTAGGTTCAATTTCAGAGCTCATTTAAATTCAAATCCCTGCTTCTTGGATCGGTTTCAACAAAATTTCTAAATAATAGATAATCAATTCAACTTTCATCATAGAGGTCGGAAAAACCCCGCGCTTACAACGCGTGATCAAATTCAATACCAATACAAGGTTTAATATACCTAAGGTGAATTTGAGAATGCCAAGAAGAGCGCAGTGAACAAAGAAAAGAAAGACATACCTGACTCAAGGGTTGTCCACTGTAATTGGACACTGTAAGCTTTACAAGTAACTAAACCACTGGGCATACACATTCACTATTGTGTCAATTGAATTTGTTTGAAGCAAACTAGTTCTATTAGCGAATAACTCTCTTTGCAATAAAAATTCCATTTACCTTTGACTGAGACAAAGTTTATTTTGCTAAGTTTTCGGAAACCTTGTTCTAATGTGATGGATTTTCATTCCTTGACCAAGAGATTTTGGAAGCAAAAATTTTTGCCCCTTTTGTCAAGAATGAAAATCTGTTGAAGAAACTTTGATTCCTATAAATGAATGCTTGATGCATGTTATGTATGCAAATGGGTGAGCATACTAAATGCATGAATCATGCTAATCATTGAATATGCTGGGACTTGTGACATGCTCCATAGGATCATCAATTTGTTGACCATAGGATCATCAATTTGTTGAAGAATCTAATCTTTCGATGTGTTGGGACTTATGCCATACTCCATAGGATCAAAATTGGTATTAAGGATTTTTCTAATTTATCGCCTCTCGAGAGTGGGAATTGTGTTGTTGGGATATCTAGAATAATGCCTCACAAGAGTGATACGAGTATCACTAGGTGATGAATTTAGGTTCTATAGATTAGGATTTATTTGTTCATTGCCTGACAAGAGCGGGAATTGTGACGTTGGGAAAATCTAGACTAATGCCTCACTAGAGTGATATAGAATCACTAGGCGATCTAGACTAATACCTCACGAGAGTGATACGGATACCACTGGGCAATGAATTTGGGTTTTATAGATTGGGAACTATCTGTTCATTGCCTCACGAGAGTGAGAATTGTGTCACTGGGCAAATCTAGACTAATGCCTCATGAAAGTGATACGGATACCACTAGGCTATTTGGACTAATGCCTCATAAGAGTGCTACAAATACCACTGGGCGATGAATTTGGGTTCTATTGATTTCTAGGTTTCTTGCTTGAATTTCTGACTTTTGTCTTCTTTTATTGTTCCTGCAGTCATGATGTATGATTCAAGAAAATGCATGCAATACATGTGAGCATATGCATAAATATGTATAAACATGTTCTTGAAGCATTTTGATTGTAGATTTTAGGGATAAATTCTTTGTCTTGGAATAGTGAATTTAGGTTTAAGACTTGTGATTTCTTTCAACATTGATTGTTGGTCCATTTCTACTAAAACATGTTTTCAAAATGCCCCTTGTTGGTTGATACTGGAGATTATATTTGCTCTTCGCTTAACTGTTGTTAAAGAATGTGTTTTAACTTGAAGAATTCCGCTGGGGAAGGATTACTCTATTGGAGATTGTCTTCAATTAATTCTGCTAGGGATTATGAAATGTCTTTTTGATTTCTATTGGGGAAGTGTGACATGCTCTCTGGTTAATTGCTTCTAGGAATAAAAACTCTTCCTTGCTTTGCTGGAGACCATGTCATACCAACTGCTATGGATGATAAGATCTTTACTAATTGTTGGAGATTAGAGAAATTGACTTTTGAAGTCAAAATCTGTTTGTTGATTATTTAAGCTAAAAAGTCGCTTGAAGATGCCCTCTGGATTAAAAGATGTTCTAATATGCTTTGAACTCCATTGGGTATTAGAAGATACTTTAATGCTATGAACTCCACTGTGTAAGATGGACTCTCCTTCTGAAATAGGTTGTTTGAAAGTAATGACCTACCGATGAATACTACATGCAATAATACAATGTATGCATTATGAACTTCTAAGCAGAATATCAAACATTCATAACATTATTATGATGCAATTGGAATAAGTATAACAGGGAAAACCTAAATAGGACTTTGACTTTGAACAATGCCCTCTCTTGTTACCAACACGTCTTTTCAGTTTTCCATGCCAAAAATTTTCTCTCAAAAGCCTTACATGGACTCCCTTTTGGGTTTTAGCCTATCAGGCTGCCTTAAATTTTGCTTGAGGCCCTCCTTTTTGGAATTTTCACCTCAACGAGCTTTTTCTGTATCTCTTTGTTTTATGTCAACCTTAATGATAGTGTTGACGACTCTTCTGAAGATGATGTGAATAATCTTGCTTGATCTGACCTTGTGGGGATGTTCTAATCATAAGGTATTCTTTATGATTTCTGATCCAAACTATCTTCTTCATGATGATCTTGATATTTAAATCAAAATTGACTTCTCTGTGATATTCTATCAAGAATGTTTTACAATGTTCTACCAAAATTTGAAGTTTTCTTTATGATGTTTTGATATGAATTTAAATGTTTTCTCTGTAATGTACTGCTTTGATTCTGAAGCACTTGCTATAAAATTCTATCTTAATTTGAAGTTTTCTATCATTTCTAAAAGACCACACAAAATTTTACTCCAAAGATATCTTGTCTATCATCATAAAAAATTTAAAAATCTCAAACCAACGTCTTCATCTTGAATTCAGCTTGAACAGTTAATCTGTATTTTTACCTTTCTCCATCATGATGAAATTTATTCAAATGTTCGATCTCCCCTTTGAATTTCCCTCATTTCTTCTCACTCCCCTTTACATTTTTCATTTTTTTGAGCCTAAGATTTCTACCCACAACATAGTTTCCCATATATTTGAAATAAACATCTTTTCCATCGGAGTACTTTTTTCTTTCTGTTGTTTTGTTCATTCTTCCTTCTGTTTTTTGACCTTTTGAATGATGACAAAATTTACCTTTGGAGTAACCTTCTGATTGTCCCTTGGAAATGACATTTGAAATGAACTTTGACATCTATGATCCCCATTCTAGGCACTAAATAAAGTCATCTTCTTCAACTGTGCTTTGATGCTTCATTTTTGAAAATCTGTAGTGCATTTCGTTGTGCCTTTCAAAATGATCTTTCTGACTATTCTTTGAGGTTTTTGTTGGGATTCATCACCAAAAATCAACCGATAAAAGTAGAAATGTGCATTGATTTCCTCGAATTTGGGCTCGGGAGCTAGTGAAGTGGAAATCAAAAACCAAAGACATAAAGAGAAAGTTTAGATACTTACGTGGTATATCTCTTTAAGAGATGGCTGCAGAAATCAAAATAGATTTCCTCCTCCGTCACGTACACGAATGGCTATTGAACTAACCCGTGCTAGCAAATCTGATTTTACAAGAAGAGATGAGAAGAGATATGGCTGAAATTTTTTCTTAAAAAAGAAATGAGATAATGATGAATTATATAAGAAGCAAAATCCAATTTTGCTACTACTTATGACTCATCACTTTTCTCCTCTTCCTTATCCATAAGAAGCAAAGTCCAACTTTGCAACCAAAAGTCAAAGAATGACTCATCCATCACCCATAAATTTTGGCCAACACAACCATTCTATGTGGGCTTCATTCCTTCCAACCCCAAGCCCATATTAATCCCTTAGTTTTAATTAATTTCAAATATAACTTTAATTCAACATGTATGCTTATATATTATACCATATAATAGACTACATACATTGAAATTAAAATTAATTTGACCTATTAATTTAACTAAGGAATTAATTTAGACTCACATAAAATGAAATATATGTAAACCTATAGATGTAAAATATTTTCACCTAGGAAATAATTTCATAACTTAATTCATTGAATTAAGTTAAAGAATGACTTAATAAATATTAATTATATTCTTTTGATCAATCCAATTGATCTATATAATATAATTAATGGAACCCTCTCTCTTGAGCTTGTATACTCCAAGTATACACTTAATCCTTTAGTTATGTTCAGACGTTCAATTTGTACAATCTGATGGGCTCGTCTTTATGTTAGCAATGGGCCGATGGCCCACAAACTGTAGGGAGGCTCTAGCAAGCCACTGCAGTCTCTAATTAAGATGGAGATAGTAGTCAAACTAGAATCATAACCCCATAGTTCAAACTTGTATATCCCATGTCATTGATATCGGTGTCCAACATAGAGGCATGGATTGATCACCTTCTATTATGTCTTGACATTTACTTGACCTCGAATGAACTGATGCTCACAAATAAGTTCCAACTTGTTTGGGTGTGACCACACTCTTATTAGTTGCATTCATAAAGAGGCCGGTGATATCTTTTCAGTCGACTACTAAGTGACATTCCCATCTGCATATCCATAGCACTACCATGTTCACTGACATACCCGAACATACCCATACTTGGCACCCTTTTATAGGCCCGTTAGGCATACACCAAAGTATGCCACTTCACATGCAGCACCACCATATGGTCAGGTCAAAGGATCCATACAAGTACTACACGAGAATCACTTGTGATACAATACCATGTGGAATTCCCGTTTAGTGGATCTATCCAGTACCATGCCCCTTTGCATGTACCTATTAACCTGGTTGACATCCCATGTTCAATGATCGGTAAGACACCGCCATTCAACCAGGTTAATGATAGTCTTTAGCTCCATTCATTCCCATGATTGGAACAGACTACAGATGACTTTATAGTCATATCGTTCTCCCTATCCATAGTCTTACTGCCAAGTGCATCACACTTGACAACATGGATATGGATATGTCCATTGGATACTCTATTTAAAACATAGCACAAGATATATAATAAATAGATTGATGCCTTTATTTAATGGCACAAATTGTATAATACATATATCTCACATTAATGTTCAAATGTATGATACAAATACAAGGACCAATGCCTCAGGACTAGGGCATATCTAACAATTTTGACACTTAAATTCTTTGTGGTATGTTTAGTTATTAAGCTTGGGTTAGGTTTTGAATGGGCTTTGACTTGGAAAAGATTATCATGTGTGAGTTATGATGTTTGGATTTGGTGAATTTGGCTTTTTGGTGTGATCTTATTTTGACATCAGACTTCTATGGATAACAGAAGAATTCCCCTAATTGATTGGCTTCAAATTGAGTGTTTTTTTGACATTCTAAACTTCTGTTGTTTGTTTATAACGATGATGCCTTGAGTTGAAGATCTCGATTCTATAGAGATTGATTGATGAATAAAACTGCTGTCAGGATGCTTTCTTCACACATAAACTCACTTTCAGGAAAGAATCTTGATCAAAATCAAAGTCATCTTCAGGTTCCATGTTGCATTTAGACTGATTTTATGCATTTAAATGTTATGGACATTAGATATGCATTTAAAATGATCAAATGGATGCATAATGTTATGTGCATGTAAATGCCACACGAACAAGAAAAAGATGTTTAATACATGCAAACAAACTATTCAAACATTTACATCTTGCAAAGTATATTACGACCAAAATTACTTTGTGCATACAAAAACTTCAAAACACTAGTGCCACTACTTCATTCACAGCAGACTCAATAGTTCTTCGTCCTTCTGGATAGCAACTAATGCAGTTTCTCAATCTGAGTACCTTCTCTGATTACTACTGATTGTCCATCTGTTAACTCCAATTTCCCTTTACCAATTAGCTTCTGATTGTCACTTGTCAACTTATTGCAATTGTTGGTTCTATGACCTACCACCACATGATACATGTAGAAATTATCTCTATCAGCTTCAGATGGGGCTTCTCAAAAGGCTTAAGAGATTGTAACAAACCCATATTTCTGCATTTGGCAAAAATTTTAGATAATGATAAAGACGAAGGAGCAATTCTGATTAGTCCCTTTCCTTTGTTCTGAATAAGCTGCCTTTGGGAAACTATAACTAGATTTTCATGTTGTGCATTGGCTGCTGACTCTGAATTTCCCTTATTAGAATAACCAGTTGAAGAGACATATATGGACTTAAGCAAATATTCAAGTCGTTCTGTTGATATCCTAGTAGCTGGAATTTCATCCACATCATCCTATACAGTAGGGAATACTAAATCTTCACATAAAACATTTTCTGACATTTAATGATCTATAGAAAGAACTTCATTACCTTTGCCTACTACATCTTCAATGAAGGCACATTTACCAGAATGAACACTAATCTCCCTTTTGAGCTCTGCTACCATCTTTTCTAATTATGCACATCTTACCTCTAGCCTTTCTATCACATGATTTTCTTTCAATGTTAAACTATCTCCTTTCCAATTATATTGCAAAAACTATCTGAGAAAACATAATCTTCTATGGCATTTGCTATGCTGTTAACATCTATCTAACTGATTGTATCTGCCCTGTCTTTTCTCTCTGATTATATGCTTTCACTTGAGCCATCACACTGCATCTCACTGACTATTAAAAGAGCTGACCTTTAATGTAATTGAATTCATCATCCCTTACTGTATGTACTATCTGATTAGCTTGAACGACTTAATTACAAAATCTATTAGCAACCTATACTGTACCATGGTGACCTAATATTCAGATGCAAGATGAGAACGATTGACCTTAATGTCAAGTTTCTTCACCTCTTTTCATCTCTGACTAACTTTATTATATCTTCTCGGAGAATAAAACAATCATTAGTTCTGTGGCCGACTATCACATGATAAGTGTAGAAATTGTTCTTGTCTTCCTCTAAGGGTTTCTTAAGAGACTTTAAAGACTTTTATAAATCACCATTTCTATACTTTGCAAAGATTTTAGTTAAAGTCAAAGTCCAAGGAGAAATTCCATGATTCTTTATACTTTTATGCTGATCAGACTGCCCCTGATGCACACCACAGCCTTCACATAATTTGGATTGACTGACCCTGAGTTATCAGCTATGAACGAATCATCAGGCTTTTCATTTATATGTCTTTCAATCTTGATTGCCATCTTGAACATAACATTTAGAGTATCAAACCTCTGATATTTCATGATTTTTCGGTACTCTTCTTGCCTTCCATCTATGAGTTTGACAATCAACTCATCTGCATCAAGTTTATTTTTCGTCTGTATCATCTTCTCCATCCACCTTTGATAAAAGCTTGTAAAAGATTCATTGGGCCACTGCCTGACTTGTTCAAGATCATATAGCATTACTTACATCAAGTTGTTGAAACTGTAATGTTTGACAAAGGTTGTAGAAAGAGCTTCCTAATTCATCTGTATTTCTTCAGGCAAGCTGTTATACCATACCAATGCCCCTTCCTCCAAAGTGGTGGAGAATAGATTTGTTAACTACCCCTTGGTGACTCCCGCCGTTAACATCACTCTGGCGTACAAATTCAAATAAGCTTAAGGATAAATTATGCCCTTATAAGCTGCTATCCTTAGCATTTCAAAGCCATCCGAAAGAATTTCTATACCTCGGTTTATCATTGTGTCAACATCAATGCATTTATTAGGTTTAGAGTCAGCTCCCTTGATCACTTTAACCAACACTTCATCTAGTTTAGCACATTTCGCTTTCAACTTCTTCTCAAAGATGAACTCTTCTTCTAGAATTTCATTAACCTCAGAGACATTGCCCCTCAATATAAAGGACTTTGCATTCTTCCTTTTCTAGCAATCTCATGAAGAGGAACTACCCGTAAGAACTTCAGCTACTCTAGTTTCTGGATTCCCAGCCATTATGCTCTGCTTACCAATTCTGATTCACTATCTCTTTCAACTACTCTGAACCCAAATTCACTGTTATCTAGATTTGACTAGACTGACAAAAACTGAAAGCATGAACACCTATTAGCATTTATGAATCCATTCATAGTGAAATTAAGCTAAGGATATTATGCGTGAATGCATGAATTATATGCTGTATGTATGCATGACTATGATTGACAAGCAATTTATGATTGCATAATAATTGATTGATATATGTAAACATATGAAAAGAAATTTATGCGGGACTTACAATGTACATGGTTACACACAGATGCAAGACACTACTCCTAAAATAAGGCTTATGCATTAAAAGAAATAGATTGAACTCACTGAATACAAATATACATAATTAGAGCAAAACAAGTTTGCAAACATAGGACTCATACACAAATGTGTAAAAACGGGGTTCGGTGTGTTTAAACACCTAAAAGTTTGGAGCAAGACATGGCTTGCAAAGGTAAACATGTACATGAATGTGTATGAACAGATTTTGGCATATTTGAATGCCTAAGGGTTGTATACAAGTGTTGCTAAAAGATGTTGAACTCATACATTAATATGTACAGACAAAATTCTTCGTTTTTGAATGCCTAAGGGTTAAAGGGGGAAATAATGAACTTATACACAAATATGTAAGAATTCAGCGTATTTAAACACCTATAGGTTTAGAATGCAATGTACACAGCTTACAAAACAAAGAATTCATACACGAATGTATACATGCAAAATTTGGTGTGTTTGAACACCTAAAGGTTAGGATATATGAGCAACGACACAAGAATTCATACATAACCATGTACAACACTAGATGAATATAGGTAATGTTGGGAATGCCTTAGTCCCAAGGCATTAGTCCTTGTATTATATTGTACATTATGGATCTTTTAAGAAGATTGATGTATTATACATTTGTGTTATAATATAAAGGCATTAATCTATTTATTCTATATCTTGTGCAATATTATAAATAAAGTATCCGTTGGTCATATCTATATCCATGTTGGCAATTTTCATGCACTTGGCAATGAGACCATGGATAGGGTAACGATATAACCATAGAGCCATCCATAGTCTGTTCCAGTAATGGGAATGAATGGAACTAAAGACTATCATAACGTTGATTTTATGGTGGTGTCTTACTGGCTATAGAACATGGATTGTCAATCAAGAATGGGGCATGGTACTGGATAGATCCACTAAACAGGAAATCCACAGGGTATAGTATCACAAGTGATTCTCGGGTAGTACTTATATTAGATCCTTAGACCATACTATATTATGGTCTTGCATGTGATCTCACACATGGGCCTGTAACAAGGTGCGAAGTATGTGTAGGGGTTTTTCACCAGAAATCAACCGATAAAGCGGAAGAACGTGTTGATTTCCTTAAATCTACCTAGGAGCAATTGAAATGGCAATAAAAAACAACAAAATTCAAATGAGAAGAATTAGATTCTCACCAGTAATATCTCATCTAGATATTGATGCAGAAATCGAAATCGATTCCCTCCACTCTCACGTACATGAATGCCTATCGAGTAGAACCTGTGCTAGCGGCAGATCAATGAATTTTTGGAGAGAAAAGTAAGCTGAAATTTTTGCCTTAGAATTAAAAAAATTCCAGTAGCAAATTCCCCTTAATGGACAAATTCCATAGTAAGAAAAACATTGATTTTTGCTTAAATAATTGCCTTTATTATTGGGGTGAATAAGTTTGTTTCTATAAATGGAATTAAAGCCTATAATTCCATAAATCTTAATTAATTAGTATGGTTTAATTCCTAATCAATTCTAATTTAATTTTTATGCATGTATTTATATAATATATGTAAGCGCCGAAAATTTACTCCTTAAAAAAAAAGAGAGATAAGAGTCGTACGACTGTAATATCAGAGCAGGTGCAGAAGCCCATACCACTGCAACAGAAAATGGAGGAGAGAGGGAGGAGCATTAATGGCTCCATTCTTGCAGCAAGGCACCAGAGATCAGAGGATAAAGAGAAGAAAAAAAGTAGGGAGAAAGGGGAAAACTTTGGATTCTGGTTTTAGTGAGAGAAATTTAGAGAGAAAGAGAGAGAAAGAGGTGGAAGAGAGAAAAATACAAAAAGCCTAAGTTTCTTCCCTTTCTTTTTCTTTTGATTCTCAAAATTAAGACTAGAACTTACTAGAAATCCTTAGGTTAATCACTTAACACTCCAAACAAATCAAAATCTTGGACTTAAATCATCAGAATCCCAAACATTTTTTATTTTTGGACACAAAGTTCTCAACCCCAATTCAAGAGGAAAAGTGCAAATTCGTGTGGATTGGAGTGACGCCAGGGGTCAAAACAACTTGGATCAGCTTCTAAAAGGTAGGCACTCCCTTTTCCATTCGCTTTTTCCTGCTCTCTAGGTGCTGGATGTGATTTTTGTGCATTTTTACCTTATTTCTGCGTTTCTGTTTTTGGAAATCAAGAATAGTCCTGCGACTGTTCTTGAGTTTGATGAACAGTCGTACGACTGTAGTTACAGTCGTACGAGTGTTCTTGATTTTCAGGTATTTTCTCCCAGTTTAATTCAAATAAAGTTTTGGTGAGATTCTGGCTTTGGAACGTTTACAGTCGCACGACTGTAACTTATTTTCTAGAATCAGAATTTCCGTTTTTATCCCCAAAAATTTCCAAAAATCACAAAAAATTCAGAAAACCCCAAAAATCATTAAAATGAATTTTGTTGTGTGCATTCACGACCAATAGAATCAATTTTCAGTAAAATTGTATTTAGAATAATGCCACAACAGGAACCTAGTTCTCCCGAAAACCGACCCACCTCACATGTAAAAAATGCATGTAAACCAGCAAAATTGCTTTCAAAACAATTTTCCCACAAAACCAAAAATACAGGGACATTTCAAAATGTTTTTCAGGTCTAACCGGGCCGGCTAGCCAAGCTAACCCGGTTTTCTCCTAAATGCATGCCTCTAATTCTTGATTTCCTATCCCGTCATGTTTGAGTCTAACTTATGGTGTGCCGTATTTTGTGATAACCCTTTGTTTTATAGCTTTTTATTTTTATTTTTGATGTATTTAATCCAATTAATCGTGTATCCTAGGCATTGTAATATTTTTAAATAAATCGTGTATTCTAGGCACTTGTAAAAGTGAGGCGAGAGTTTTTATCTTTTATTTGATCGGGTTGTAATACTTTAATGATTTGCTATTTTACTTTACCTGTGTGCACGCTGTATGTCTATTTAATGTAATAAAATTGATTTTAGAATTTGAAATACCATCTATGAACATTGACCAATATTTATTTTAATTAGACATGAAATAAGGGGCTTGTCTGGACGCAAATCTATGGATAGTGTAGCGACCGTTCGTCCGGTTCAGCTACCTTAAGAATTTCTGGGTTGAGCTGAGCCGGGTGGCGACTCTACAATATTCATCGAGACTTAGGTCTCTGTTCTTTTAAGAATTAATTCCATTTATTTTCCAAAACGATTTTCCATTTATAAAGCCCCACTCGAGGAAGGGGCCTGGCCAAGATCGTGGCGCCCCCTTCCAAAAGGGAGTCTTGCGTTCCGTCGAAAACGTCGTCCACTCATAGTGGTGACTCTGCTGGGGATTTCTTAAAAAAGTTTTCTTAAAAACTTAAAAGAATTTGACAAGCCCTGAAAAGTTTCTAATTAAAATAAGGTGGATGATTCTTGATTGGTATTTCATTTTGCATTTTAGTTAGACATGCTTGCATTAGATTTAGTATCCATTTTTAGCCCGGTGGATTGTTACAGATACGAAACATCACCCATAGCCTCGTACGAACCCCTTCGTTCGGACCCTTGAGTGGGGAGAAGTGAAGAGTATATTTTGCTATGGGAACCTTGATTTTAACCCAACTTGGACCGAACTCATATAAGCAGCCCTAGTTGGATTCCCTTAGGATACCAAAATAATTCTGTGAATAAATGAAATCGCGCCCTTCATCACCCCCAGTTGGTGATCGAAGTGAACCCTACCTAGGACTCAGTTAGAATTTTTGAGACCGACCACGCTTGGAGAAATAAGGTTGGAACAATTGGCTTCGTGTGCTACGTGTTACACGCTTTTCGACATTTCACTACATACCATAACCATCTTTTTCCATACACGATTAACATTTTCCATTCATAAAATATTTTTGTGTGATATTAACCCACATTTTTATGCAGCCACGTGCATTTTATTTTCACGCGTAATCATCCATTTGCCATTCATACTAACCATTTCTTTTTCAGCCATAACATTAATTTTGTGTGATTAGCATTTTTCACATAGCATACATAACATCATTATGTATGTCATGCATCATAACCACGTTTTTATGCAGCCATTTGCATTTTGTATGGTGTAAGCATTCACGACATATCACCTAAATTAAATTAGGGACATTCCAAGGACGCCCACCATGATCATATCATTCCATCATACATCGGGTATCCTAAAATACCTATGTTTTGCTAATGCACCGGATTGCATTCGGCCATTCCACCAAATCATTTCATTCAATAGAGGCCACAATGGTCCTAGATATATTTTCGTTCGACAATCCACATAATGCATTTCATGACATCATACCCATTCGTCATCGACATCATATAACACTGTTATCCACATCGAGTTACTTCATGACATTAATACATCATTCAAGGCGCTCCCCGAGTGCCGGGTTAGTACACATATAGGGGCATTTCATAACACCCCTAATCATAAAAGGTGTGACAACCCTAACTTTTGCAAGCATGCAATGGCGGAAACATTACATGAAGTTTAGGTCATCATTTTCAAAACTTCCTTTTTATCTTTAAAATAACATAATCATAAATGAGTACTCGAAAATTTCCATTTCAAAAACAGTAATTTAACATAAATAGGTATTTCAAAAGGTAATATAACGGAGTAAAAAAAAAAAAATAAATAAATAAATCTTTGAACATCCATAACTACGAATAGATGATAAAATAACATGACGGAAACTCTCCACACAATCCCCGAGAACAGACATCAGGCATCTCCTATTCTGCACCGGCAAAATCTGAAAATATCAACAGCGCCACTTAGTGACGAGTAACTAATAAATCCCAAACATTAATTCAAAGTTCACATAGGAAGATGACAGATCATAAATTTCATATTACATTACTTAAGTATACTTCATCATGATTAATAGAAAGCAAATTTATCAATTTATACAAGCATGCATAATTCTCATAGTAACAATCATGTATCAGGGATCTTACCCTTATTTGTTAGCTGCATCACATACAACATATAAAGTTCAAGTTCAGCATATCACATAATTATCTATTTCAAATAATAGTACAAAACATTCCAAGTGGATAATCAATATCATCAAAATTCAGATTTCCAAGATAAGTCATGTACATACAAATACATACCAACATCCCAAATCAAAGTACTTCATCACAAACTTGACATCAACTCAATTATACCTTAACCTTTATTAATTTTGTGGTATACGCGTATAAATCATTTGTATTGACCTATACACCTATGTCCTTAGAGAGTTCGGCTCAGACGCTTCGGGGAACCACAACGGGACTTACCCCCTTATCAATAAGAAAAGAGTACCACGAAGGGATTTACCTCAGAGTGCCAACGAAGGGACTTACCTCACAGAGTGCCAACGAAGGGACTTACCTCAAAAATAAAATAAATTAGAGTACCACGAAGGGATTTACCTCTCTGAGTGCCAACGAAGGGACTTACCTCGAAACAAAGGGCGCTGTCCTAGTGTCAACCAATCAAACATGGAAAACACTTAGCCAAACTAACCAAGACACCAGAGTATATGCCACTACAAACACCAATTTAATTATCATAATTATATCAATATTCAAAAGGTGCCTTTAACATAGGACTTATCCCAACCAATTCAATAACCATAAGGTGCCATTAAAATAGGACTTACCCCAAAACATAATCTGATACATCAATAAACACATGGTGCCATAAAAAAATAGGACTTACCCCAAACTCGATTTCATAATTCCAACATGTATTAAATTTACCAAACCATATATGTAATTATTAGATTTCATGTCAAGAGTTCTAGCATAAATTCCTAGAATCAAATTATGCTTTGCACACATAAAAAAAAAAATCAGTTCAAGGCCTAAGGTGAAAATTTCAGAATTCATAGTTCATGCCTCAACTTGCATATAATATTCCAGTAGGTTAGACTCAGAATTCAGCATGGCAATACAAAGGTAAATTTAGCCTTACATCTTAGGAACACACGCCAACTTAAATCATGCAATTCGGATTCCTATAGCAAAAGATATTAAGGAAACACTAAAAACATGCAATCTGTAAATTCACTTCAGATCACTGCACATAGTCTGACTTCAACAGACGAAACAGATGTGTTACTCACTGATTTAGCAAAAATAATATAAAGCAACATTGAACATCAGAATTTCAGGAATACATAGAATTTTGTTTCATGGCAAACGGAGCTACAGAGAGAAAATAAAGCCATAATCAACACAAACTGTACAAACTGAAATTCAGCAGTTCCAGGAAATCGGCACAGTGCACATAAGGCAGTTTCAATAGGGAATACGAGCACTTTACTCACAGAATTTGCCAAAATAGTATAAAACAACCTTGTACATTTATGTCTCAGGAAAACACAGAAAGTTGAATCATGCCAATCGGAGTTATATAACGAAAATAAAGCTAAAATTATCACAACCTGTACAATCTGAAATTCAGCAGTTCAAGAAAAATCGGCACAATGCACATAAGGCAGTTTCAATAGGGAATATGAGCACTTTACTCACGGAATTTTCCAAAATAATGTAAAACAACCTTGTACACCTATATCTCAGGAAAACACAGAAAGTTGAATTATGCCAATCGGAGTTATATAACGGAAGTTATGCCATAATTACCATAAACAGTCAATTCTGAAAATACAGCAGCTTACCAATTTCGACTCAATCACATGTATTTTCATATTTCTACCAATCTTTTAACCTAAAAGCAATTTCTTACACCAATATCATATACATTCATGTCTCAACAATAATTTCAGTAATAATACAACCTAGGATCAAATTCATCTACCATACATCCTATATAAATTTCGAACCGACATTTAGGGTTTAGTTGTTACCCTGTTTGCAGTGAAACCAACTGAGGCAATTAACTCGGAATGGAGAAGAATGAAGCAGAGTCTGAATGAATGAAAGTGAGGGAGAGAAAGTTAAGAATTTCGGCTGCACTGGAGCTCCACACAATGGAATGACCGAAATTTTAACCCTAATAGAGATGAAGAGATTGCCTTGGAGTGAAACTTGGAAAGTGGAAGAGATTAAGGAGAGATTTTCTCCTTAGGTTAAGGATTCCTAATTTTTTTGAATTGGTCAACTGAAAAATGGGATATTTATCATGGATTTTCGGAATTCCAACCTTCCCAACACAAAAATAAAAAGGCACAAAAAAAATAAATAAATTTAAGCCAGGTAAGGTTCGAACTCTAGACCACTAGCTATTAGTCAGGACTATCTACCGCTAGGCCAAAGCCTACAAATTGTTATAAGCATACAAAACATCGGTTAAATGCAAAAATGCTCACTCATATGCACACATCACAACATAACTAAGTCAACTTATATCTGGGGCGTTACAAAAGGTGTTGCCCGAACGCCGAGTTTCTATCCGTGTCTCCTATGACACATGACTTTCTTACAACATCATTTCATTTCATATGCTCAAAAGCATCAGAACTCTTTCCATATGCCGGTCCCATATGACCATTTCATATCATTTCATAGACCTACAAAGCGTCGAACTCCGTCCATGTGTCGGTACACACACGACCATTTCACAAAATTCATTAGGTGCCCCAAAAGCACCAAACTTTTATCCGTGTGGCCTTCCACATGTGACATTTTTGTATAGCATTGGGTGCACTTGGAATGCCCAAAATAAAAAAAAAAAAAGAAAAAGAATAAATAGGTCACATTCATTATCATCCACATTCACAAAGCATAATCCAAGCATTATCATCCATACCATCCAACCATGCACTTTTTAACCCTAACATTCTTTATATGCATTAAAGCAGAATAAGCTGGGGCGTTCGAGAACAAGATCCCAGTCTGCAAGAGCACGTGAGAGCAAAAGATCAGTCGAATCAAGTAGTATGACAGAGTCCGGGCAAGAAGTAGCAATGGCTGATCAAATGCCAAACATTGCTAGTGTTATGAAGGATTTCTTTCGATGCCAAGACTTCCGGGATATGCTAAAGGAAGAACTGAGGGCTGTTCTTAGGGAAAGTGGTGAAATTGGTAATGGTGGAACCGGGAAAGAAAAAGAAGGGGAGACCTCTCAACAAGGGGCTGATGCTTCTGCCAGCATAGAAAAGCTGCAGGAAATCAAGGCAGCTATGGAATAGAAAATGAAAGCCAAATACTCTGAGCTGGATGAGATGCTAGCTGAGCTGAAAAAAGGAGCCAACATTAGTTCGGGTTCCAAGCAGGGCGTTAATGTGGATGCCATGATAAACAAAGGTATCGAGACATTCCCTGTGGGGTTCCAAGTCCCCAAAATTCCTTCTTACAGAGGGCTCGAATCACCAGAAGGTCACATCAACCTCTATGCATGTATAATGCTAACCACGGATGCTACCAAACAGTAGTTGGTCAATTTCTTCCTAACAACACTAGAAGAAGGAGCTTTGAACTTGTACAACTCCCTAACGGAGGAGGTACAGTCGGATTGGGAGACACTATCAGTGGCCTTCATCGAATACTATAGCTTCAACACAAAGATCCAAGTGAAGCTATATGACTTGGAAAGGGTTGAGCAGAAGCTCAATGAACCCTTTTATGAGTATTATCAAAGGTGGATGAACAAGATGATCCTGCTGAAGAATCGCCCCGATGAAGACGAGCTGATTCAGAAATTGATTGAAGGTAGCAGGGATGTCTATGTTAGAGATTGTGCCCTAAGCCAATGTTGGATTATGTAAACAATCTTCTTAAGTCATTAATAAAGACTTATTTTATCATATATATTTGTATGTTAGTATTTATGATAATGTATCCATGAATTAATTGTGTAATTCTAAATTTCCCTAGTCGATTGTTATTATGGGAATAATAACAAACTAAGACTAGTGTGAGTGATAATGGATATTCATAAGATGAATATAGTGTATACATATACAGATTATACTCACGGGCAATGTGTTAGAGAACATGTTGCTGGAGACCCACTATAAGATCAAGTTCATGGTCACGTGTCACAACTGATCTTGATTATAGTAGTGTCATCAGCTGATTCCTTTGACCTGAGGTCACCATGGATTCCGGGATGAATTTATGTTGTGCTTTGACGCAGTCAAACGCTGCTTGTAACAGAGTAGTTATAAAGGCTGTGGTTGGGTATGATATGACTCATGCTTTGGGATATGAGTGACAGATATGGGATTTTGTCCCTCTCTAACAAGAGAGCGATATCACTGGGCCCCTCGATAAGTAAGACTGTTAAATGCATGGCCGTGCTCAAATAATTGATAAGAGTATCAATTGATTTGTCTGAACAGTTTACTTTGAGATCGAGAAAGCATATGATTAATTATGTAAGATTGACAAGTGTACCATGTCTTATAATTAATCTTGATATCAAAGAGACAAAAGGGAATATGACATTTTATAAATAGGTATTGGATCATTCCAATCATATTAATTGGGTAGTCGTAATGGCTTGCTAGAGTCCGCTTGTGACCTATAAGGACATTATGGTAATTTCCTTATTGCCAATTAATATGAACCTATGGGGTCACACACAAGAGCAAAATGAAGTTCATCTTATCGGGTATAAATTATTATTGGATAATAATTTATGAATGAGAAAGAGTATAAATATATATAGTGATATATATTTATGTATATATAAATATTAATATGATTAATATTGCATAAAGTATGCTACATATTATAATTTAATTATATAGAGATATAATTAATTATAATATTATATATACATATGTGTATTATGGAGAATTGATTTGATTTAATGTTAATTGAGAATTAATATTAAATTGTGTGGGTTAATATATAATTATAACTAATAGGTGTATCAGGTTATAATTATAATTAACTAATTAGGTTTTATATTTAAGGAAATAAAAACCTAAAACCTAATCAATCCTATAATGATATAGAAGCAGAATTCGGCAGCCACACTAGACCAAGCAGCCAGCCGAAATTCTCCTCTCCAAGCCAAGAGAAAATTTGATTTTCTGCCTCTCTCTCGATTCGAGGAAACCGTTTCTTCTATCCCGGCGCTAGCACGCGGTGAATGTATTGCTCCGTGTGGATCAACCATAGAGGGAAGCTATTTTGGTTCCTAAGTGATTCAAACTTCAAAGAATTAAGGTAATTCTTTAACCCTCCTTCCGATTCAATGTAATGTACATGGGTCCTTGGTGGGGATTAATCTTTTTCCGCTGCGTTTTATGTTTGTTTTATGCGATTAATTCCCAACAGTCTACAAAGGCAATATGAAATTCCATGCTTTCAATGAGCTCAGCGAGGTCTACAGCATGGCCATGAAAGTTGAGAGGGATGAATAAGAAAAAGAGGCCAGTCGAAAAGGTGGTAGAAGCTTCAAGCACGGTCTGGGATATCGATCGACAACTACCATCAGATCAAGCAGTGGATCCGGTTTTGGCTTTACAAACAAAGGTGACCAATCCCCAGAGGATAAGCTGACTGAAGTTGCTGTAGTGTCTTAACAACAAGGAGATCAAGCTAGAGATTTGCAAAATCGAGGCCTATCCCTGTGGACCCTTTCTCTGGCCAAGATTTTTACGAAATGCAGGAATGGTGGCCATTTGAGTTCTCTGAAGCCATTCGAGAAGCCGGCTAAGACAGACAAAGGAAAATTCTGCTCCTATCATGTGACAGTGGGGCACCACAAGAATGACTGCAAGCAACTATTGAGGGCCATTCGTCAACTGATTGCCGATGGGAAAATCATGGAGCCACCTTTGAAGCCCAATGTCTAGAGCAATCCTTTGCCCAGCTTTGACTAGTCTAATCGAAGTGGGCGATGCAGCAGCAAAAGAAGACCCTTCGCATGTGGAGGATGTTAATTATTTTGATGTATCTGTTTCGTTCTTTATCTTGTTTTGTGAACAATGCAGCCTATAAGGCATTTAATATAATGTAACTTGATTTCAATCATTTGTGTGATATTTTCTTGGACGGAACACTATGCATACATACAAACATTCATTCATTGTCTTTAGCATACATGACACATCATTACGTGAAATGAACTTAAGGACAGATGAGCATCCAAAATGATATCCGTCTTGAAAGACTCCACGACTGATAAGAGAAAGAAAAGAAAAATTGCAAATACCTAAAAGTATGGAAAACCTTCGCCTAGTCCTATGACGGCACGTCTAAAGATCGACAAAGAATTGTAGGATGCAGAATTACAAAGAATCCGAAAGACAAGTCCAGCCAAGGAGAAGTTCCGTAGCAAAAAATAAAAAAAAAAAAAGAAAAAAGAAAAAAAAAACAATAACAACATAAACCAAATAAGCATGATTTCAAGTTCCAAAATAAGAATGCACATCTGTATCATATGATGTTTTGCACCATAGCATCCCCGATAATAGAATGCAAGTTCTGGGACAATAGTATAATCATTCCAGAATAAAGGAGAGAGGCACCATGCATCGCTTCCATACCATCCATAACCCAGTAATATAGTACAAGCAGCTAATAAGCACATCAAAAAGTGCAACCATCAACCTGCAGGATCGAAGCAGTCCTACAGAGAAAGACAGAGACCAAGTCGTCAACCCCTTTCAGTCAGGACAGGCTCAAGTTTCCACGAAAAAAAAGTCCGATGGAATTAAAATCACGAAAGTAATCCATGCAAAAGTTAGGATAGTGAGGTGAGCACCACCAGCAGGAAAATCCACAGGGACCAGTTGGTGGCAGTTGTGGGTTCGGTCGAGACGGATACCATACTCATCTTGTCTTTAATTTCATTTCATATATCATGTGCACTATGCTAAAACATTATCAATGAATGAATGGATGAATGCCTTGCCCTGTTCATTTAAATATCCCAAGTTTGCCTAAAATTGAATTCATATCATGCATCATATATGGATATACGCTTGTGAGCTTCAGCAACAGCGATGGGGCAACCAAATCCTACAAGACTTCCCGTGGTTATCTCATCATCAGAGGGTTTATTGAATTGGAAGTCTTCTTCTAATTCCACGACATAAAAAAAAAAAGCTCGCTGAGGTGAAAACCGAAAAGGCATCTCAGGCAAAAATTAGAGTAGCCCGCTAAGCTGAAAACCCATATTGGGCGGTTTAGGAAAAAAAATTACGGCATATGAAAAGCTCACTAAGGCGAAAACCGAAAAGGCACCTTAGGAAAAAGTTAGAGGAGCTCACTGAGTTGAAAACCCACTTTGGGCAGCTCAGGCAAAATTTAGAGCATTTCTAAATTCATGAAGCCTAGGGGCAGAGAAGGCAAAACCTCTCCGTCGTTCCCCTAGCATGAACATTTCATTAATCTCCAACTTCCTAGTTGGATCGCTGGAAGTTGGGTTTGGTGTTTTTCGTTTATGTGTGGAAATTGTTTCTACACATTTACGATTTTCAAATCAATTACTCTAAATACAATAGGATTGTATTTTACCCTTTATGAACCCTAAATCTTGTAGATATAAAATTATTGTGATAATTTTATGCATGGTGTTGTGGTATGGTTTTGGACCCTTGGATGTTTTTTGTTTTTCTTTTGGTTTTGGTGAATGTAAGGTTTTATAAATACGGCCTGCGAGTCGTTTGTATTTATGTAATCTTATTTTTCTAGATAAATTGTATAGGATGCAATTTATTGTTTGTAAATTTTATTTACTAGAAAATTGTATAGGATACAATTTTGTAAAGTATGTAAATCCATGAGATGGTGCCAAGGAACAAAGACGTGAAGACGGATCCAAGGGATGCGGCTGTGCTGCGACCATGAGATGGTTACAACCACCTAGGAAATGACCTGTTGATTTTCATATTGGCCTGTGAAAATCAATGTAGATAAAACCATACCATAACACGGTCTTTCGAGTCTATTGCATGTTTTATATTTTGATGCCATGTGATGCCATGCTAAGTATGAAATATGCATGCTAGATGAATGTATGACATTGGATGCCATGCTAGAATTAATATTAACTTAGAAAGATTAATGTTAATGCCATGTATTGTATGAGATACATTTTAATCACAGGAATTAATAAACCCTAAATAAACTTATGAAGTTTATATTTTTGCCACCCAATTACGTATAACACTAGTCAAGTACTATGTTCGCATCATGGTAGCCACGCCAAAGCGGGTACGCATGTTGTGACCTTAGCGAAGCGATAATATGAGAAATGGTGATTCTCATTGTGTTGTAATTGGTTTAACAAAGGGTTAATCAAAATGGTGTTTTGAACCCGAGGCAAAGATGAGATGAGTAACATGCAAATTAAATATGATATATGATATCATGCATCTCATAAATTAAAAGAGTTACATAATGATGTAATTGACATGGTGATGTCTACCGAAATTATATTTAATCATAGGGACATGCCAAAGCAGTGCTATGGTTAAGTATGGATTTTGGGTCTTTTACCCACTTAAATATTTTAAAGGGTTTTATAATTTTAGTGGGAGTTTAATTCTCTTATGTAATTAACTTTGCATATATTTTCTGTTGTAGATAAATGGCCAACACAAGCAATCCCGGTTCTATTCGATCTATCCTTGAGAAGGATAAACTGAACGGAACCAATTACCTAGATTGGTATCGCAACTTGAGAATTGTTCTCAAGCAAGAGCGAAAGCTGTATGTTCTGGATGGGCCTTTGCCCGCTAACCCTCCACCCACCACAGCTTCAAGAGCTGAAAGCGATGCTTTTCACAAGCATCAAAATGATCAGATTGATGTACAATGCCTGATGCTCGCATCAATGATTCCGGAACTTCAGAAGGATCTGGAAACATTTGAGGCATATGAGATGTCTCAAGAGCTTAAGGAAATGTTCCAAAAGCAAGCGAGAAGGGAAAGGTATGAGACCTTGAGATCTTTGGTTGGGTGCAACATGACCGAAGGGAGTTCGGTTAGTGCCCATGTTCTGAAGATGAAAGGGTACATTGATCAGTTGGAGAGGCTTGGTTCGCCACTCAGACCTGAGTTGGCAACGGATTTGATCCTTAATTCTCTTCCCGAGAGTTACTCCCATTTTGTCATGAATTATCACATGAATGATATGGACAAAACGGTCAGCGAACTGCATGGGATGCTGAAAAATGCTGAAGTAACGATAAAAGAGAAGCCAAGCTCCAAAGGGATCCATATGGTGCAAAAGGGTAGGATCCAGAAGAAGAAGGGTAAAGCAAACAAACCCAAAGAGTTTGGGAAGGATGCAAAGAAGCCCAAAGCTGTTACCAAGGCAAAGCCTCCAAAGGAAGGCACATGCCATTTCTGCAATCAGCCTGGTCATTGGCGCAGAAATTGCAAGCTTTATTTGGAGGACTTGAGGAAGAAGAGAGGCGGTGAGACCGCTAATCAAGGTATTTATGTTATTGAAATATTTCATTCTACTTCTGTTTCTACTTCGTGGGTATTAGATACCGGTTGTGGTTCTCACATTTGTATGAATGTGCAGGGGCTTAAAGGAAGTAGAAAGCTCAAGAAGGGCGAGGTAGAATTCCATGTGGCGAATGGAGCTAGAGTTGCTGCTTATGAAGTCGGTCGCTACGAGCTCAAGTTGCCAAGTGGACTTGTTCTTTCTTTGAATAATTGTTATTTTGTTCCTAATTTGTCTAGGAACATCATTTCTATTTCATGTTTGGACAAGGAAGGATTTAAATGTGTTATTGAGAATAATCACTTATTGCTTTTCAATAAAGACTTGTTTTATGCAAATGCGGATTTACATGATGGTCTTTATTTGTTGAACCTTAGTGAAGGTTATAATGAGCATGTATATAACATAAATACCAAAAGGATAAGAACAAATGTTGTGAATCCTACTTATCTCTGGCACTGTCGTCTAGGACACATTAATGAGAAACGCATTTCAAAACTCCATAAGGATGGAATTTTGGGTCTAGATGTTTTTGAAACATATGACACTTGCGAGTCTTGTTTAATGGGTAAGATGACCAAGAGTCCCTTTACTGGTCACAGTGAAAGGGCTAGTGACTTATTAGAACTCATACATACAGATGTATGTGGGCCTATGAGCACAACTGCTAGAGGTGGTTTTCAATACTTCATTACGTTCACTGATGATTTCAGTAGATATGGTTATCTATATCTAATGAAGCATAAGTCGGAATCCTTTGAAATGTTCAAAGCCTTCCAAAATGAAGTACAAAACCAACTTGGCAAGACAATTAAAGCACTTAGATCTGATCGAGGTGGTGAATATTTGAGCCAAGACTTTGACGATCATCTTAGAAATTGTGGGATTGTCTCACAACTAACTCCTCCTGGTACACCACAGTGGAATGGTGTGTCTGAGAGGAGGAACCGTACTTTATTGGATATGGTTCGGTCGATGATGAGTCAAACAAGTCTTCCTCTATCCTTTTGGGGATATGCACTTGAAACAGCGGCATTCACACTGAACCGAGTTCCATCAAAGGCAGTTGAAAAGACACCATATGAGATATGGGTTGGTAAGAGACCAAATTTGTCTTTTCTCAAGATTTGGGGATGCGAAGCTTATGTGAAATACTTGATTTCAGATAAGTTAGCACCAAAATCTGTGAAGTGCAACTTTGTAGGTTATCCAAAAGAAACTAAAGGTTATTTCTTTTACAGTCCTAGTGAAAACAAAGTGTTTGTTGCTAGGAATGGTATATTCCTGGAAAAAGAGTTTATTTCCAAAGGAATCAGTGGGAGTAAAGTACACCTGCAAGAAAATCTGGATAACCAAAATGAAAATGGTTTTCAAATGGAACAACAACCTGATTCACAAGAAGTTGTTGAGTCAGAACCAGCAACACAAGTCCAACGTAGATCAAGTAGAGTTCGTCATGAGCCCGAGAGATATGGATTTCTCGTCACGAACGAAAATGATCTGATTCTATTAGAAGAGAATGAACCTTCCACGTACATGGAAGCTGTCTCTAATTCAGAATCTGAAAAATGGCTTGATGCTATGAAGTCAGAAATTCAATCCATGGACGACAACAAAGTATGGACTTTGGTTGATCTCCCAAAGGGTGCTAAAGCAATAGGGCACAAATGGGTTTTCAAGTTGAAAACGGACATGGATGGGAATATTCAGACTTATAAAGCAAGGTTAGTGGCAAAGGGTTACCGACAAGTTCATGGTATAGACTATGACGAAACCTTTTCGCCAGTAGCTATGATCAAGTCCATCAGAATTCTTGTTGCCATAGCAGCATATTATGACTATGAAATATGGCAAATGGATGTCAAAACAGCTTTCCTAAATGGAAACCTTGTTGAGGATGTGTACATGACACAGCCTGAAGGTTTTGTCGATCCAAAGAATCCTGATAAAGTATGCAAGCTTCAAAAGGCCATTTATGGTTTGAAGCAAGCATCAAGAAGTTGGAATCATCGTTTTGATGAATCAGTCAAAAAGTTTGGCTTCATCAAAAACGAAGATGAGCCTTGTGTGTACAAGAAGTTCAGTGGGAGTAATATAGTTTTCCTAGTTCTATATGTCGATGACATATTGTTAATAGGAAATCACATTCCTACCTTGCAAGAAGTAAAATCTTGGCTAGGAAAGTGTTTTTCTATGAAAGACTTGGGTGAGGCAGCCTACATTCTTGGAATAAAGATCTATAGAGATAGATCTAAGAGATTGATAGGTTTGAGCCAGAGTACATACATTGACAAAATACTGAAAAGGTTCAGTATGGATCAATCAAAGAAAGGAAATGTTCCTATTGGGCAAGGGATAAAGCTTAGTCGTAAGCAATGTCCTGTGACAGTTGAAGAACGTCAACGCATGGATAAGATTCCTTATGCGTCAGCTATAGGATCTATCATGTATGCCATGGTATGTACTCGGCCAGATGTCTCTTTTGCTTTGAGCATGACAAGTAGATATCAGTCTGATCCAGGTGATAGTCACTGGACTGCTGTCAAGAGTATTCTTAAGTACTTGAGAAGAACTAAAGATACATTCTTGATATATGGAGGCTCGGACGAAGATCTTGTTGTAAATGGTTACACGGATGCAAGTTTCCAAACTGATCAAGATCAGATGCAGTCACAGTCTGGGTATGTGTTCATTCTGAATGGAGGTGCGATAAGTTGGAAGAGTTCTAAGCAAAGCACGATAGCTGCATCTACAACAGAAGCTGAGTATATTGCTGCATCAGATGCAGCCCAAGAGGCTGTTTGGATCAAGAAGTTCATCGAAGAACTTGGTGTCGTTCCTAGCATAGTGAATCCTGTGAGCCTCTTGTGTGACAACAATGGGGCAATATCACTTGCTAAGGAACCTAGTGTGTCACAGAAATCCAAACATATACTTCGGCGTTTTCACTACATAAGAGAAGTCATCTCAAGAGGAGATGTGAAGATATGCAAAGTTGCGTCTGAAGACAATGTTGCCGATCCACTAACAAAAGCTCTTTCACAAGCTGTACATGATGGTCATGCTAGGTCCATGGGTATTAGATACATTTGAAGATTGGACTTAGGGCAAGTGGGAGATTGTTAGAGATTGTGCCCTAAGCCAATGTTGGATTATGTAAACAATCTTCTTAAGTCATTAATAAAGACTTATTTTATCATATATATTTGTATGTTAGTATTTATGATAATGTATCCATGAATTAATTGTGTAATTCTAAATTTCCCTAGTCGATTGTTATTATGGGAATAATAACAAACTAAGACTAGTGTGAGTGATAATGGATATTCATAAGATGAATATAGTGTATACAGATACAGATTATACTCACGGGCAATGTGTTAGAGAACATGTTGCTGGAGACCCACTATAAGATCAAGTTCATGGTCACGTGTCACAACTGATCTTGATTATAGTAGTGTCATCAGCTGATTCCTTTGACCTGAGGTCACCATGGATTCCGGGATGAATTTATGTTGTGCTTTGACGCAGTCAAACGCTGCTTGTAACAGAGTAGTTATAAAGGCTGTGGTTGGGTACGATATGACTCATGCTTTGGGATGTGAGTGACAGATATGGGATTTTATCCCTCTCTAACAAGAGAGCGATATCACTGGGCCCCTCGATAAGTAAGACTGTTAAATGCATGGCCGTGCTCAAATAATTGATAAGAGTATCAATTGATTTGTCTGAACAGTTTACTTTGAGATCGAGAAAGCATATGATTAATTATGTAAGATTGACAAGTGTACCATGTCTTATAATTAATCTTGATATCAAAGAGACAAAAGGGAATATGACATTTTATAAATAGGTATTGGATCATTCCAATCATATTAATTGGGTAGTCGTAATGGCTTGCTAGAGTCCGCTTGTGACCTATAAGGACATTATGGTAATTTCCTTATTGCCAATTAATATGAACCTATGGGGTCACACACAAGAGCAAAATGAAGTTCATCTTATCGGGTATAAATTATTATTGGATAATAATTTATGAATGAGAAAGAGTATAAATATATATAGTGATATATATTTATGTATATATAAATATTAATGTGATTAATATTGCATAAAGTATGCTACATATTATAATTTAATTATATAGAGATATAATTAATTATAATATTATATATACATATGTGTATTATGGAGAATTGATTTGATTTAATGTTAATTGAGAATTAATATTAAATTGTGTGGGTTAATATATAATTATAACTAATAGGTGTATCAGGTTATAATTATAATTAACTAATTAGGTTTTATATTTAAGGAAATAAAAACCTAAAACCTAATCAATCCTATAATGATATAGAAGCAGAATTCGGCAGCCACACTAGACCAAGCAGCCAGCCGAAATTCTCCTCTCCAAGCCAAGAGAAAATTTGATTTTCTGCCTCTCTCTCGATTCGAGGAAACCGTTTCTTCTATCCCGGCGCTAGCACGCGGTGAATGTATTGCTCCGTGTGGATCAACCATAGAGGGAAGCTATTTTGGTTCCTAAGTGATTCAAACTTCAAAGAATTAAGGTAATTCTTTAACCCTCCTTCCGATTCAATGTAATGTACATGGGTCCTTGGTGGGGATTAATCTTTTTCCGCTGCGTTTTATGTTTGTTTTGTGCGATTAATTCCCAACAGTCTACAAAGGCAATATGAAATTCCATGCTTTCAATGAGCTCAGCGAGGTCTACAGCATGGCCATGAAAGTTGAGAGGGATGAATAAGAAAAAGAGGCCAGTCGAAAAGGTGGTAGAAGCTTCAAGCACGGTCTGGGATATCGATCGACAACTACCATCAGATCAAGCAGTGGATCCGGTTTTGGCTTTACAAACAAAGGTGACCAATCCCCAGAGGATAAGCTGACTGAAGTTGCTGTAGTGTCTTAACAACAAGGAGATCAAGCTAGAGATTTGCAAAATCGAGGCCTATCCCTGTGGACCCTTTCTCTGGCCAAGATTTTTACGAAATGCAGGAATGGTGGCCATTTGAGTTCTCTGAAGCCATTCGAGAAGCCGGCTAAGATAGACAAAGGAAAATTCTGCTCCTATCATGTGACAATGGGGCACCACAAGAATGACTGCAAGCAACTATTGAGGTCCATTCGTCAACTGATTGCCGATGGGAAAATCATGGAGCCACCTTTGAAGCCCAATGTCTAGAGCAATCCTTTGCCCAGCTTTGACTAGTCTAATCGAAGTGGGCGATGCAGCAGCAAAAGAAGACCCTTCGCATGTGGAGGATGTTAATTATTTTGATGTATCTGTTTTGTTCTTTATCTTGTTTTGTGAACAATGCAGCCTATAAGGCATTTAATATAATGTAACTTGATTTCAATCATTTGTGTGATATTTTCTTGGACGGAACACTATGCATACATACAAACATTCATTCATTGTCTTTAGCATACATGACACATCATTACGTGAAATGAACTTAAGGACAGATGAGCATCCAAAATGATATCCGTCTTGAAAGACTCCACGACTGATAAGAGAAAGAAAAGAAAAATTGCTAATACCTAAAAGTATGGAAAACCTTCGCCTAGTCCTATGACGGCACGTCTAAAGATCGACAAAGAATTGTAGGATGCAGAATTACAAAGAATCCGAAAGACAAGTCCAGCCAAGGAGAAGTTCCGTAGCAAAAAATAAAAAAAAAAAAAGAAAAAAGAAAAAAAAAACAATAACAACATAAACCAAATAAGCATGATTTCAAGTTCCAAAATAAGAATGCACATCTGTATCATATGATGTTTTGCACCATAGCATCCCCGATAATAGAATGCAAGTTCTGGGACAATAGTATAATCATTCCAGAATAAAGGAGAGAGGCACCATGCATCGCTTCCATACCATCCATAACCCAGTAAGATAGTATAAGCAGCTAATAAGCACATCAAAAAGTGCAACCATCAACCTGCAGGATCGAAGCAGTCCTACAGAGAAAGACAGAGACCAAGTCGTCAACCCCTTTCAGTCAGGACAGGCTCAAGTTTCCACGAAAAAAAAGTCCGATGGAATTAAAATCACGAAAGTAATCCATGCAAAAGTTAGGATAGTGAGGTGAGCACCACCAGCAGGAAAATCCACAGGGACCAGTTGGTGGCAGTTGTGGGTTCGGTCGAGACGGATACCATACTCATCTTGCCTTTAATTTCATTTCATATATCATGTGCACTATGGTAAAACATTATCAATGAATGAATGGATGAATGCCTTGCCCTGTTCATTTAAATATCCCAAGTTTGCCTAAAATTGAATGCATATCATGCATCATATATGGATATACGCTTGTGAGCTTCAGCAACAGCGATGGGGCAACCAAATCCTACAAGACTTCCCGTGGTTATCTCATCATCAGAGGGTTTATTGAATTGGAAGTCTTCTTCTAATTCCACGACATCAAAAAAAAAAGCTCGCTGAGGTGAAAACCGAAAAGGCATCTCAGGCAAAAATTAGAGTAGCCCGCTAAGCTGAAAACCCATATTGGGCGGTTTAGGCAAAAAAATTACGGCATATGAAAAGCTCACTAAGGCGAAAACCGAAAAGGCACCTTAGGAAAAAGTTAGAGGAGCTCACTGAGTTGAAAACCCACTTTGGGCAGCTCAGGCAAAATTTAGAGCATTTCTAAATTCATGAAGCCTAGGGGCAGAGAAGGCAAAACCTCTCCGTCGTTCCCCTAGCATGAACATTTCATTAATCTCCAACAAGATCGTCTACATTGTTTCTCAATGACATCGTTACCAAGAACATCATCACTTTCTCTCCAACAGTCATCGTACTTCATCATTAGCCATCATATATCTCTGGCAGGATCGCAAGAATTACATTACACCCAAAATTTTGCTTCACCAACTATAGACGGTCAAGCGCACAACATATCTTCCCCAGAAAGAACCTGGAATGTCAAGACTAAGCAAATGGTGTAAAATGCATTTTCTAAAGTTCATTTGCACATGCACACATTGAAACATGTACATGCATTCAAAATATACATGTATACATGCACGTACATATCACAACCGACCTAAGCACATGTATCCATCGTTATCATCAGGCTATTCAGAACCAGGATCGCTCTCAAAGCAGAGATGGCACAACACTGGGGCACCCATTGGACCTTAAGCATCAGCGCAAATCCAAATCTCAACACATCAAGTCTCCAAGGAGCAGAACAATCAAGCCGTATTCATCCTTGATCCAATGGGCAAAAATTTTTGTTTCCAAAACTATCGATCAAGGGATAAATACTCATTCCCCAGCCAACATCAAAATTATCATTCCTAAAGCTAACCCTTTTCTTTATTCAAGCCAGATTTCGAACCCTTGAACTCCATTACGTTCAAGCATGGTTACAAATCCATGAACCCCTTTTTTTCAATCAAGCCAGATTTCAATTAACTCCATTACGTTCAAGCATGGTTACAAATCCTCGAACCCTTTTTTTTCAATCAAGCCAGATTTCAAACCCTTGAACTCAATTACATTCAAGCATGGTTACAAATCCTTGAACCCCCCTTTCAATCAAGTCAGATTTCAAACCCTTGAACTCCATTACGTTCAAGCACGGTTGCAAATCCTTGAACCCTTTTCTTTATTCAAGCCAGATTTTGAGCCCTTGAACTCCATTACGTTCAAGCATGGTTAAAAATCCTTGAACCCTTTTCTTTATTCAAGCCAGATTTCGAACCCTTAAACTCCATTACGTTCAAGCATGGTTGCAAATCCTTGAACCCCTTTTTTCATTCAAGCCAGATTTCAAACCCTTGAACTCCATTACATTTAAGCATGGTTTCAAATCCTTGACCTTCTTATTCCATTATTTCGAATCCATCCAATTCCAGTAAAATTTCAAATCCTCAAAATTTATGCAGAGTTGCCTCGGGTAACTGTTGGGATTTTTCACCGGAAATCACCCGATAAAAGCAGAAGAACGCGGTGATTTCCTCAAATCCAGTCCCAGGAGCAATTGAAATAGAAATTGAAAAACTTAAAATTAAATAGAAAGGGATTAATTTTCTTACCAGAAAATCTCTTGTTAGAGATGGATGAAGACTGCAGAAACCAAAGTAGATTTCCTCCTCGATTTTGTACACGAACGCCTAACGAATGCAACCCGTGCTAGCGTTGGAAAAACGAAACAATGGAAGAGAGAGGAGGGGAAGATTTCAGCCAATGGTGTGCTAGGGTTGGGGGTGGCTAAAATTTTCACCCTAGTTTTATACCTAGGGTGGCCGAATTCCCTTAGGGGAATTCAGGCCCAGTCTAATTTTAATTATTCTGGTTTAAATTAATTTCAAGCCCAATTTTAATATACCCATGTATTTAATATATTACACCAAGTAATATATTATTTACACTTAAATTAAAATTAGTTTGATCAATTAATTTAATCCATCAAATTAAAATTAAATCTACACAAAATAAAATCATATGTAAACCTATACATATGAATATTTCCACCTAGGAAATAATCTCATAATTAATCCAATTAATTATGAAGAGCCAATTGAATATATTAATTTTATTATTGTGACCAATCCAATTGATCTTTATAATATATTAATATATACATACCTCTCTCTCCATAGTATATACTCCAAGTATACATGTGATTCCTTAAGTCTGCATTCAGTCGTTCTATGTGTACGATCCCATGGGCCCATCTTTATGTTGGCAGCGGGCCTTTGGCCCGCAGACTGCAGTTGGGCTCTAGCAAGCCACTGCAGCCCCTAATTAAGATGGAGATGGCAGTCTAACTGTTATCATAACCCTGTAGTTTAAACTTGTACATCCCATGTCAATGATATAGGTGTCCAACACAGAGGCATGGATTGATCACCCTCTTTTGTGTCTGGACATTAACTTGATCCCGAATGTACTGATGCTTACAAACAAGTTCCAACTTGTTTGGGTTTGGCCACACTCTTATCAGTCACATTCATCAAGAGGCCGGTGATATCTTCTCAGTGGGCTACTGAGTGACAAATCCCTTCTGCATATCCATAGTATTACCATGCTCAGTGACATACCCGAAAGTACCTATACTTGGTACCCTATTACAGGCCCTTTAGGCATACCCCTAAGAATGCGACTTCACATGTAACACCATCATATGGTCAGGTCAAAGGATCCATACAAGTACTACACGAGAATCTCTTGTGATACTATACCATGTGGATTACTCGTTTAGTGGATCTATCCAGTACCATGCTCCCAAGCATGTACCCATTAACTTGGTTGACATTCCATGTCCAATGACCGGTAAGACACCGCAATATAGCCAGGTTAATGATAGTCTCTAGTTCCATTCATTCCCATGACTGGAACAGACTACGGATCTATTTATGGTCATATCGTTTACCCTATCAATGGTCGTGCATGACACTTGTCATCATGGATATAGATATGTCCATAGGACACTTCATTTAATATATTACACAAGATAAATATAATAAATGAATTGATGCCTTTATTAATAACACAAATGAGTAAAATACATAAATCCAATAAATGTATGATACAAATACAAGGACCAATGCCTCGGGACTAGGGCATTTCCAATAGTAACTTAGACCCGGTATCATCTTAGTTCTACATCGAACCCATTATTTCATCGAAGCTAGATTTCGAATCCTTGAACTTCTTCAAGCATGATTCCTAATCCTTGATAAACACCTCCCCAAGCTAGATTTTGAATTCTTGAACTTCTTCAAGCATGATTCCCAATCCTTGATAAACACCTCTCCAAGCTAGATTTCGAATCCTTGAACCTTTTCAAGCAAGATTCCCAATCCTTGATAAACACCTCTTCAAGCATGATTCCTAATCCTTGAAAACCTCCTCAAGCATGATTCCTAATCCTTGATAAACACCTCTTCAAGCCTGATTCTTAATCCTTGAAAATCGCCCAAGCCAGATTTCGAATTCTTGAAGATCGATTCAAGCAAGATCGTAGATCGGGGAAGCCAATTTAAATCTTCAGCACTGCCTTGGGTAACATAGACCCAATATCGGCTTATTCCATCCAATCAACTCAACACGTCACCGTAGCAGTGAAGCGTCAGCAACTCAGTTGCATGTTTTCTTTCCTGTGTCTGCGGCGCTTGGAGTCGTACTCTCAAATTCACATTAACTATCCTAGACTAAGATCAGGCTGTGAATTTGTTCACGTGAGGGGTAGCTGTAAGCACTGAAATTTTACTCCTCCTAAAAAAAAGAGAGAGAAGAGTCGTACGACTGTAATGTCAGAACAGGTGTAGAAGTCCATACCTCTGCAGCAGAAAATGGAGGAGAAAGGAGGAGCATTAATGGCTCCGTTCTTGAAGCAAGGCACCAGAGATCAGAGGATAAAGAGAAGAAAAAAGGAGGGAAAAAGGGGAAAACTTTGGATTCTGGTTTTAGTGAGAGAAATTTAGAGAGAAAGAGAGATAAAGGGGTGGAAGAGAGAAAAATACAAAAAGCCTAACTTTCTTCCTTTCTTTTTCTTTTGATTCTCAAAATTAAGACTAAAACTTGCTAGAAATCCTTAGGTTAATCACTTAACACTCCAAACAAATCAAAATCTTGGGCTTAAATCATCAGAATCCCAAGCATTTTGGATTTTCGGACACAAAGTGCTTAACCCCAATTCAAGAGGAAAAGTGCAAATTCATGTGGATTGGAGCAACGCCAGGGGTCAACACGACTTGGATAAGGTTCTAAAAGGTAGGCACTCCCTTTTCCTTTCACTTTTTCCTGCTTTCTAGGTGTTGGATGTGATTTTTGTGCATTTATACCTTATTTCTGCGTTTCTGTTTCTGGAAATCAAGAACAGTCGTGCGACTGTTCTTGACAGTCATACAAGTGTTCTTGATTTTCAGGTATTTTCTCCTAGTTTATTTCAAATAAAGTTTTGGCGAGATTCTGGCTTTGGAACGTTTACAGTTGCACGATTGTAGTTACAGTCGCATGACTGTAACTTATTTACCAGAATCAGAATTTCTGTTACAGTTGCACGACTGTAGTTACAGTCGCATGACTGTAACTTATTTTCCAGAATCAGAATTTCTGTTTTTATCCCCAAAAATTTCCAAAAATCCCAAAAAATTCAGAAAACCCCAAAAATCATCAAAATGAATTTTGTTGTGTGCATTCATGACCAATAGATTCAATTTTTAGTAAAATTGTATTTAGAACAATGCCACGATGGAGACCTAGTTCTCCTGAAAACCGACCCACCTCACACGTAAAAAATGCATGTAAACCGGCAAAATTGTTTTCAAAACGATTTTCCCACAAAACCAAAAATATAGGGACGTTTCAAAATGTTTTCCAGGTCTAACCGGGCTGACTAGCCAAGCCAACTCGGTTATCTCCTAAATGCATGCCCCCAATTCTTGATTTCCCATCCCGTCATGTTTGAGTCCAACTTATGGCGTGCCGTATTTTGTGCTAACCCTCTGTTTTGCAGCTTTTTATTTTTATTTTTGATGTATTTAATAGAATTAATCGTGTATCCTAGGCGATTGTAATATTTTTAGATAAATCGTGTATTCTAGGCGCTTGTAAAAGTGAGGTGAGAGTTTTTATCTTTTATTCGATCGGGTTGTAATAATTTAATCATTTGCTATTTTCCTTTACCTGTATGTGCGCTGTATGTCTATTTAATGTAACAAAGTTGATTTTAGAATTTGAAATACCATCTATGAACATTGACCAATATTTATTTTAATTAGACACGAAATAAGGGACTTTTCGGACCCAAATCTCTGGATAGTGTAACGACCGTTCGTCCGGTTCAGCTACCTTAAGAATTTCCCCGTTGAGCTGAGCTGGGTGGCGACTCTAAAATATTCATCGAGACTTAGGTCTCGGTTCTTTTAAGAATTAATTCCATTTATTTTCCAAAATGATTTTCCATTTATAAAAACCCCACACGAGGGAGGGGCCCGCCTGAGATCGTGGCGCCCCCTTCCGAAAGGGAGTCTCGCTTTCCATCGAAAATGTCGTCCGCTCACAATATCATATTATATAAGATACATGTCATTGAAATTAAATAGATTTGTCAATTGGAATTAACCCAACAAATTAATTTATGATTTGACTAGAAACATATATGTATGAACCTATATATGTATTAAATTTCCACCAGGAAATTTATTCACAAGTTAATTTATTGAAATCAACTTTGTGCAACCCAATAAAATATAAAAATACGTCAACTAAATTATATTGACCAATCCAATTGATCTTTAGTTTAATTGATTAATATTTATCTCTCCAATTAGAATACTCCAAGTATACAGGTGATCCGACTAGTTAAAACTCAGACATTCTATGTGTACGATCTTATGGGCCTGTCTTTATGTTGGCTGGGGGCTTATGGTCCATAGACTACAGGCAGCCTCTAGCAAGCCACTGCAGCCCCCAATTAAGATGGAGGTAACAGTCCAACTGTAATCGTAACCCTGTAGTTTAAACTTGTATATCCCGTGTCATTTATATCAGTGTCCAACACAGAGGCATGGATTGATCACCCTTTTTTGTGTCTGGATACTTACTTGATCCTGAATGAACTAATGCTCATAAACAAGTTCCAACTTGTTTGGGTATGGCCACACTCTTATCAGTTGCATTCATCAAGAGGCCGGTGATATCTTCTCAGTGGACTACTGAGTGATATTCCCTTCTGTATATCCATAGCACCATGTTCATTGACACACCCAAATGTACCCATACTTGGCACCGTATTACCGGCCCTTTAGGCATACATGAAAGTCTACCACTTCATATGTAGCACCATCATATGGTCAGGTCAAAAGATCTATAAAAGTACTACACGAGAATCATTTGTGATACTTTACCATGTGGATTTCTCGTTTAGTGGATCTATCTAGTACCATGCCCCTTTGCATGTACCCATCAACTTGGTTGACATCCCATGTCCAATGACTGGTAAGACACCACCATACAACCAAGCTTTTGGTTCCATTCATTCCCATGACTGGAACAGACTACGGATCTCCTTATTATCATATTGTTTTCCCTATCCATGGTCTTACTGCCAAGTGCATGACACTTGTCAACATGGATATGGATATGTCCATCGGATACTCTATTTAAAACATAGCACAATATATGTAATTAATAGATTGATGCCTTTATTTAATGACATATATTGTATAATACATCAACCTTACATCAAAGTACAGATTTATGATACAAATACAAGGACCAATGCCTCGGGACTAGGTCATATCCAACAATCTCCCACTTGCACTAGTTCCAACTAGGCATGTGCCTAATCGCTATAGATCTATTATGATTCCTGTGCTTGGGCTGAGCCAGTGCCTTGGTGAAAGGATCTGTGACATTGTCCTCGGTGTCCACTCTATGTAATGAAATGTCACTCCTCTCGGCAATTTCTCGTATGAGGTGAAGCTTCCTGAGTACGTGCTTCATGTTCTTGTGTGCCCGGGGCTCCTTAGCTTGTACAACAGCCCTATTAATATCATAAAAGATATCAACTAGATCCAGGATAGTTGGCACTGTTGGGATTTTTCACCAGAAATCACCAAATAAAAGCGGAAGAACGTGATGATTTCCTCAAAACCGTGCCTAGGAACAATTGAAATGGAAATGGAAAAGAACAAAATTAAATAAAAGAGAATTAATTTCTCACCAAAAATATTTCTTCTAGAGATGGCTGCAGAAACCGAAACCGAAACCGATTCCCTCCACTCTCATGTACACGAATGCCTATCGAGACGAACTCGTGCTAGCGGCGGATCAATAAAATTTTTGAGAGAAAATTAACCTGAAATTTCTACCTAAGTTAACAAAAAATTCCGGCTACCTAAATCCTTTAATTGCCGTATGCTTTTAATAAAGAAATTTGGTCAACTTACTCAATTAAAGCCATAATCCATGTGCCAAAATAAATCACAATTAAATGGCCAAAATTATGCCATTTATTAGCCCAAAATCAGCAGCCTATTCTTTCCATTTGGCCGTGACTTTCAAGCCAATTTGATTTTTAATTTTGGTCCAAAATTGAGCTTTAATTTTGGCTTGGGTTTAATTTGATTTAAGTTAGGATTTAATGCCATCAATCCCTAAATCCAATTAATCACTATGATAAAATTAAATGCAATTCTATTTTAATTTTTCATGTATGCAATTATATAAAATCATATTATATAATGTACATGTCATTAAATTAAAATTGATTTGTCAATTAATTGATCCAATAAATTAATTGAGATTTAACTTAAATCAAAATACATATAAATCATATATATGCATTTTATTTCCACCTGGAAATAATTTCCCAATCAATATTTATCGACTAAATTATATTGATCAATCCAATTGATATAAAATTTAATTAATTAATATTTATCTCTCCAATCTGTATACTCGAAGTATACGGGCAATCCGACAAGTTCAAACTCAGACATTTTATGTGTGCGATCCTGTAGGCCTGTCTTTATGTTGGCAGTGGGCCTATGGCCCACAGACTGTAGGTGGGCTCTAGCAAGCCACTGTAGCTCCCAATTAAGATGGAGATAGCAGTCCGACTGTAATCGTAACCTTCTAGTTTAAACTCGTATATCCCATGTCATTGATATCGGTGTCCAACACAGAGGCATGGATTGATCACCCTCTTTTGTGTTCGGACATTTACTTGATCTCGAATGAACTGATGCTCACAAACAAGTTCCAACTTGTTTGGGTGTGGCCACACTCTTATCAGTTGCATTCATCAAGAGGTCGGTGATATCTTTTCAGTGGACTACTGAGCGACATTCCCTTCTGCATATCCATAGCATTGCCCTGCTCATTGACATACCCGAACGTACCTATACTTGGCACCTTGTTACAGGCCCTTTAGGCGTACATCAAAGTGTGCGAGTTCACATGCAACACTATGATATGGTTAGGTCAAAGGATCCATACAAGTACTACACGAGAATCACTTGTGATACGATACCATGTGGATTTCTCGTTTAGTGGATCTATCCAGTACCATACCCATTTGCATGTACCCATTAACTTGGTTAACATTCCATGTCCAATGGCCGATAAGACACCGCCATCCAATTAAGATAATGATAGTCTCTAGTTCCATTCATTCCTATGATTGGAACAGACTACGGATCTCTTTATGGTCATATCATTTTCCTTATCCTTGGTCTTACTACCAAGTGCATGATGCTTGTCAGCATGGATATGGATATGTCCACTGGTTACTCTATTTAATATACATCATAAGATATATAGTAAACAGATTAATGCCTTTATTCAATTACACAAAATGTATAATACATAAATCCAATAAATGTACGATACAGATACAAGGTCTAATGCCTCGGGACTAGGGCATATCCAACAATCTCCCACTTGCACTAGTTCCAACTAGGCATGGGCCTAATCCCTATAGATCTAGAATGACCCTCATGCTTGGGCTGAGCCAGCGCCTTGGTCAAAGGATCTGCGACCGGGGCTCCTTAGCTTACGCAACAGTCCTATTGTTGTCACAAAAGATATCAACTGGGTTCTGGATAGTTGGTACTATTCCCAACTCAGTGATAAACTTCCTTATCCACACAGCTTCCACAGCTGCATCACACACTGCATTGTACTCAGCTTTTGTTGTAGAGTCCATGATGGTCGGTTGCTTTGTGCTCCTCCAGCTTACAGCACCACCATTTAGCAAAAACATGTACACAGATTGTGATTGGTACTCATCCTTGTCGATCTAGAAGCTTGCATCAATGTACCGAGTAACTGACAGCTCTTCCTGACCTCCATACACTAAGAACCTATCCTTAGTCCAGTTAAGGTATTTCAGGATTGCTTTGACAGCCTTCCAGTGATCCTCCTCGGTATTCTGCTGGTACCGACTCATCATAGTCAGTGCAAAGGTGACATGAGGTCATATACATAGTATGGAGTACATAATTGATCCTATAGTCGAGGCATATGGAACCAATTTCATGTTCTCCCTGTCCTCCCCTGTCTTAGGACACTTCTTCTTACTAAGTTTTAGCCCATGGCTCATCAACAAGAAACCATTCTTGACCTGATCCATGCTGAATCTTTTTAGAACTTTATCTATGTACATGGCCTGAATTAGGCCCAGAAGTCGATTGGATCTATCCCTGTAGATCCTGATCCCTAGGATCGTCTCAGCCTCGCCTAAGTCCTTCATTGGGAAGCACTTACACAACCACTGCTTTACACCTTGCAGTCACTTCCAATAAGAAGGATATCGTCCACATATAATACCAGGAATGTGACAATGCTTCTCCTAATCCTCTTATACACACAAGGCTCATCTTGATTCCGTATGAAACCATATTCCTTCATGGCTCCATTGAATCTAAGATTCCAACTTCGAGATGCTTGCTTTAGTCTATAAATGGACCTTTGAAGCTTGCATACCCTCCCAGGATACTCTCGATCGACAAAACCCTCAGGTTGTATCATGTACACTTCCTCGAGTAGCTTTCCATTATGGAAAGCAGTTTTAACATCCATTTGCTAGACCTCATAGTCGTACCATGCGACTATGGCTAGCAAGATCCCAATGGATTTGAGCATAGTGATTGGTGAGAAAGTTTCATTATAGTCTATTCCATGGACTTGTCTAAAACCTTTTGCAACTAGACACCCCTTATAGGTGTTGTCGACTTTTAGCTTGTAGCACCACTTCTAACCTATTACCTTAGCACCCGGAGGTGGATCAACCAGGTTCCAAACCTGGTTATCGTACATAGATTGCATCTCTGCCTCTATGGCTTTACGTCAATTTGTAGACTGTGGGCTAGCCATAGCCTCCTTGTAGGTTTTGGGCTCTTCCTCATCGAAGATGAGAAGAGTATGATCATCGGTGATGAGAAACCCATATCTCTTTGGTTCCCAACGATCCCTACTAGACCTTCTAGGTCCTTGTGTGACTTGGGTCGGTGCTTCCTCCTGTGGAAGCTCCACCCTGGTCTCTAAGTTATCCTCTTCAGGAGTTTCTAAGCTTTGAACTTCCCTGAGTTCAACATTGCTCCCAATATCTTTCTAAGAAATGAAATCCTTTTCTAGAAAGACCCCTTTCTGTGCCACGAACACCTTGTTTTCAGCTGGGTTGTAAAAGTAATACCCTTTGGTTTCCCTAGGGTAGCCCACAAACAGGCATTTGTTGATTTTGGGTTCTAGCTTGCCCCCAGTCAATCTCTTGACATGTGCATCGCATCTCCAAATCTGCAAGAAAGACACATTGGGCTCCCTGCCCATCCATATCTCATATGGTGTCTTTTCCACTGCCTTAGTCGGAGTACTATTCAAAATGAGAGCCGCTGTCTCGAGAGTGTATCCCCAGAAGCTTATTAAGAGAGAGACATGACTCATCATTGAGCAGACCATGTCCAACAGGGTCCTATTCCTCCGCTTGGACACCCTATTCCATTGTGGTGTTCCTGGAGGAGTGAGCTATGGACCTATTCCTTGCTTTCTTAAATATGAGTTAAGCTCTAGGCTCATATACTTTCCTTCTCGGTCTGACCAAAGGGCTTTGATATTTTTACCTAGCTGGTTCAATACTTCATTCCTAAATTCCTTCAACCTATCAAGGGTCTTAGACTTATGCTTCATTAGATAGACATAGCCATATATGCTGAAGTCGTCCATGAACATGATGAAGTACAGATGTCCTGTTGGATATGCCCTAGTCCAGAGGCAATGGACCTTGTATTTGTATTGTACATTTATTGGATTTATGTATTATACATATTTTATGTCATTAAATAAAGGCATTAATCTTTTTGTTATATATCTTGTGTTGCATTTTAAATAGAGTATCCAATGGACATATCTATATCCATGTTGACAAGTGTCATGCACTTGGCAGTAAGACCGTGGATAGGGAAAACGATATGACCATAAAGAGATCCGTAGTCTGTTCTAGTCATAGGAATGAATGGAACTAGAGACTATCATTAACCTAGTTGTATGGCGGTGTCTTACTGGCCATTGGACATGGAATGTCAACCAAGTTAATGGGTATATGTAAAAAGGGGCATGTTACTGGATAGATCCACTAAATGAGAAATCCATGTGGTAAAGTATCACAAGTGATTCTCATGTAGTACATGTATGGATCCTTTGATCTGACCATATGATGATGTTGCATGTGAAGTGACATACTTTGGTGTATGCCTAAAGGGCCTGTAAAAGGGAGCCAAGTATCGGTACATTTGGGTATGTCACTGAGCATGGCAGTACTATGGATATGCAGAAGGGATATATCACTCAGTAGTCTGCTGAGAAGATATCACCGACCTCTTGATGAATGTGACTCATAAGAGTGTAGCCACACCCAAACAAGTTGGAACTTGTTTGTGAGCATTTGTACATTTGGGATCAAGTAAATGTCCGCACACAAAAGAGGGTGATCAATCCATGCCTTTGTGTTGGACTCCGATATCAATGACATAGGATATACAAGTTTAAACTACAGGGCTATGATTTCAGTTGGACTGCCATCTCCATCTTAATTAGGGGCTGTAATGGCTTGCTAGAGCCCGCCTGTAGTCTGAGGGCCATAGGTCCAGTGCCAACATAAAGATGGGTCTACAGGATCATACACATTGAACGTCTGAACTTGGACTTAAGGGATCACCTGTATAGGATTATATTAATTATATTATAAGGATCAATTGGCCTTCTTAAAATTAATTCAATGAATTAATTTATGAGATTATTTCCTCGGTGGAAATATTTTACATGTATAGGTTTACATGTATTTGATTTCATGAAGTATCTAATTTGATTCCTCGGTTAAATTAATTGGTCAAATTAATTTCAATTTAAATGTATGCAATATATTACATGGTATAATATGGTAGCATACATGTTAAATAGAAATTAAATTTGAAATTAAATCAGACCAAAAGAATTAAATTGGGTGTGGGTTTAAAGAGGAGAAAAGCCCACATGAAATTAAATGGAATTGGGCCTAAAATTCCCAAGGGGAATTTCGGCCCCCTAGGTTATAACCTAGGGTGAAATTCGGCCAATGTGGTAACTAAGGCAACCGAAATTCTTGAGTAGCCCCTTCCTCTCTTTTGTTCGATCTCTCGCTAGCGCGGGTCATGTTTGATAGCCGTTCGTGTACGTGAACGTGGAGGGAATCAATTTTGGTTTCTGCAGCCATCTCTTGAAGAGATATTCTTGGTGAGAATCTATTCTCTTCAATTTCAATTTTTAATTTTAGAATTTCCATATCAATTGCTCCTGGGCATGGATTTAAGGAAATCACCACGTTCTTCCGCATTTAATCAGGTGATTTCCGGTGAAAAAATCCCAACATGTCCACCTTTGGTAGCTGCGCTTATGGGCCCACATACATCTGAATGTCTTAGGTCTAATAAGCCAATAGCCCTTTCAGCTTTCTTGCTAAAAGGTGTTTTAGTCATTTTTCTTCGTAAACAAGACTCGCATATATCAAGTGAGTCGAAGTCAAATGATCCTAGAATTCCAGCTTTGTCAAGCCTAGCTATGCGCTTGTAGTTTATGTGGCCTAAACGACAATGCCGATGGTAGACAGAATTAAGTTTGTTAGGCATAACACTTTTAGTGTTTATGTTATAGACATGATTGGTTTCATTCAAATCCAGGATATATAGGCCATTATTTAATATAGCTTCTCCATAAAATAATCCCTCTCTAGATAAACCAATTCTACCATTAGAAATAATAAAATGAAATCCAGAAATATCCAATACTGAAACATAAATAATATTCCTACACATGGCAGGTACAAAACAACAATTTTCCAATACTAAAACCAATCCACTAGGCATCATGAGGTGATATTTGCTGATCTCTATGGCACCAACCCTTGCTCCATTGCACTATCTCTTCTAATGCCCCACTTGCTTGCACCCGAAGCAGATGTCCTCAGGACTGGCCTTAGGCTGGACATTGGGCTTGGCCTTGCCCTTCGCAAGAGGAGGGTTCCCCTTGTTGACCAATAGCACCGGTGGAGTCTTCTTGATTGACTGCTCAGTGAGCTTAAGCATCCCATGCAGTTCACTAACAGTATGGTTCATCCCTTGCATATTATAGTTCAGGATGAAATGATAGTAAGAATCCGGTAAGGAAGCAAGGATTGTGTCCACCACCAGCTCCTGTAAGATAGGCGATCTGAGACAAGCTAAAGTATCCAGATAGCCCTTCATCTTGAGCACGTGTGCGCTCACAGATATCCTAGCCCCCATATTACAGGAGTGGAATGCCTCATTGGTCAGGTACCTTTCATGACGAGGTTGCTCTTGAAACATCTCATTTAGAGTTGTTATCATAGCATAAGCCTGATGGTCCATGAACTGCTTTTGCAGCTCAGGGACCATACACGCCAACATAAGGCATGTCACATCCTTATTATCCTTTACATACACCTCGTACTCCTGCAACTGGATAGTTGGTGGATTACGTCCTTGAGGAGTAGCCAGCACAGGCCTTTCCAGCACATACTCCTTTGACTATTGTCTTAGAACTATTCTTAAGTTCCTAAACCAGTCTAAGAAGTTAGGACAGGAAAGCTTGTCCCTTTCCAGGATAGATCGCAGTGAAAGTGAGTTGTTGTTTGCCATTTAGATTACTACACAAAAAAATTTTAAGAGTGTTAATAAAGGTCTTCAACTTGTTCCTTATATTTAATTAATAATGAATCATGTTATTAATTAACTCGAGTTGTTGGGCTTATGGGCCGAGACCCATATTTCATTAAGATATAGCCAGACGAGGACCTAGAAAAACTATACCCTGATTATCTAAGTCAAAACCTCCATCCAAGTGTCAGAGTAACCAATACTCCAACCCAATACGAAATGATGATACTCCAGTGCATCCAGTGAGGGCATGGTCTACAACTGACCTATCCCCACTTCGAGTCGGTTTTGAATGAGGGAAGCACTTTTAAGCGACTTAGTAATTTTCTTTGGTTATTAGATTCATTATAATAATGGCTTAGATGCAAAGGCAGGTGAAAATGGGTTTGGATCATACATACATATATGAAAATAAATAAAGCATAATTAAATAAAATGGACTGCTATGGGCCTATATTACAACATAAATCTAGTAAACCTATACCATAAATACATCAGGTGGCCCTCCTCTTCTTCCTTCTTGGCTCGCCTTTCTAATAGGCTTCTTATTTACATCATTTTATAATAAATAAAATAAAATAAAATAAAAAGAAAAACTGCTCGCAGGCCGTATTTACCCAAAAAGAAAATACAACCTAACTCGAATAAGGCCCAATAGTATCCATACATACATTTAATCATACATCCATGCATCCAATACATCAATTTATAAAGGCAAATAACATCCCGAGGCCCTTGAACTTTTATGGAATTTGCAATTGGTCCCCTGGTCAATTTTTTGAACACATTGGGTACATAATCTTTTTGTTGTAATAGTATTAGCCCCAAACTCGACATTTTTTTTTCTCTTTTGGGCTACAGTATCTGTTTACTAACACGTGACACAATTTTTGAGAAAAATAGAAGACTCTAAAGTTGATTGGAGAGATCAGAATCATACTTTCTATGCAGTTTTATGATAGCTACGAACATAAATTATACCTCTGATTTAATCTCATGTGTTTGCAAAAATTGTATCACATACCAGTGAATGGATACTATAGCCCACGGGAGAAAAAAGTGTCGAGTTTGGGGCTAATACTATTGAAACAAAAAGATCATATACCCAATGTGTTCAAAAAATTGATCAGGGGGCTAATTGCAAATTCTATAAAAGTTCAAGGGCCTTAGAATATGTTTTTCCATTTATACATATGTTATAATGCATGAATTAAGCCCATATCAATTTTGTCCATAGCCATTATTTTGAAATCGCCAATTTTGACCTATCATGATTCTAGCCCTTAATGGGCTTTGGGCCTCTAGCCCAGGTAGAAAACTGCTCCCACTAGAATTGGGAAACCATGAGTTCATATCAGCCGCTCGGGTAATTGTGCCAAAATAACCCGAACCAATTTCAATTTAACCATATTAATTGCCAAAATTAATATTTCATGAATAAAATTAAAATTTCATCCAAGAAACCACACGCATTTAAATTGTAAAAATTTAAACACGCAAAATTCTAAAACTTATTAAAATTTTTAAAATTAGGCGCGGCCCAAAAACCCGCCAAATCCATAATCGGGCTCGACTCGCGGCGTTGCAGCAGCAAGCTGCCCAATATATATATATATATATATATATATATATATTGCAAAATATAAAATAAAAAAAAACATAATCAAATAGAAATTAACACAAACAACCTAATATGCAACATTCAATTTCCATTTGAAAATAAAATTAGGGAAAAATATTAAAACCCTAAAACCATGAATCCCTAAAATAAAATCATTAAATTTTAAAACCAATAGATTCAATCATGTTAAACAATTTCCACGGATCAAAAGCCCGCTTTGATACCACTGTTGGGATTTTTCACTGGAAATCACCTCATAAAAGTGAAAGAACGCGATGATTTCCTCAAATCCGTACCCAGGAACAGCTGAAATGGAAATTGAAATCAAGAAAATCAAATGGAAGAGAATTGATTTCTCATCAGAAATATTTCTTCTAGAGATGGCTGTAGAAACCAAAACCGATTCCCTCCACTCTCACGTACACAAATGCCTATCGAGACGAACCCATGCTAGCGGCGGATCAATAAAATTTGGAGAGAAAATTAAGCTGAAATTTCTGCCAAAGTCATCCAAAAATTCCAGCCACCTAAATTCTTTAATGGCCGTATGCTCCTAATAAAAAAATTTGGTCAACTTACTCAATTAAAGCCATAATCCATGTGCCAAAATAAATCACAATTAAATGGCCAAAATTGTTCCATTTATTTGCCCAAAATCAGCAACCTATTCTTTCCATTTGGCCATGACTTTCATGCCAATTTGATTTTTAATTTTGGTCCAAAATTGAACTTTAATTTTGGCTTGGATTTAATTTGATTTAAGTTAGGATTGATGCCATTAATCCCTAAATCTAATTAATCACCATGGATAAAATTAAATGTAATTTTATTTTAATTTTTCATGTATGCAATTATATAAAATCATATTATATAATGTACATATCATTAAATTAAAATTGATTTGCCAATTAATTGATCCAATAAATTAACTGAGATTTAACTTAAATCAAAATACATATAAACCATACATATGCATTTTATTTCCACTTATAAATAAATTCCCAATCAATATTTACTGATTATATTATATTGATCAGTCCAATTGATCTATAATTTAATTAATTAATATTTATCTCTCCAGTCTGTATACTCCTAGTATATGGGTGATCCGACAAGTTCAAACTCAGACATTCTATGTGTACGATCCTGTGAGCCCGTCTTTATGTTGGCAGTGGGCCTATGGCCCACAGACTACAGGCGGACTCTAGAAAGGCACTGCAGCCCCTAATTAAGACTGAGATAGTAGTCCGACTGTAATTGTAATCCTGTAGTTTAAACTCGTACATCCCATGTCATTGATATTGGTGTCCAACACGGAGGTATGGATTGATCACTGTTGGTGTGCCCTAGTTCTTAGGGCATTGGATTCTTGTATTTTGTATTATACATTAAGACTCATTGTATAAATACATTATTTGTGTCACATTAATAAAGGCAATTAATCTATTTCATTTATATCTTGTGCTATAATATGAGTAGAGTATCCATTGATTGATAATCATAAAACCTATCCCAGGTCTGTTCTAATCGTGGGAACGAATAGAACCACAGACTTGTATATTCGATGACTATATGGTAGTTCTTAACTAGCCATAGTACTTGTATAGGCAATCATGAATATAGGTACATGTCGTTGACATGGGACTGGATCGATCCGCATAAGAAAGCCACATGGTTGTCACGTCATAGGTCTTTCTTGAGTAGGTCTCTTTTGTCCTCAGACCAGATTTCATTATAATATCGATATGGAATCCAATTCACTTTGACATACGCCTAACAGGTCTGTAAAAGGATGCTAAATATGGGTATGATTGGGTGGACCGATGAACATGTTGATATTGATGATGAAGTGATGGAATTGCCACTCGGGTAACACCGAGATGATATCATTGGCCACTTGATGAGTGGGACTGATAAGTGTATGGCCATACCCAAATAAGTTGGTTGCTTATTTGATTAATCAGTCAACTCAAGATCAAGAAATATAATAAACAACAGAAGAGGATGACAAACACCATGCCTCTTGTTTATTCATATCGATATCGTTAGGCAAAGGACACTATGAGATTACTACCGGGTGAGTGTCTTCTAAAGACTGCTGCATCTCTGTCTTAATTGGGGGCTGTAATGGTTTGCTAGAACCCACTTACAGTCTGTGGGCCTTGGGCCCACTGCCAACATAAAGACAGACCCACAGGATCGTGCACATAGATCAACTGAGCTGGAACTTATAGAAATTGTACATGTAATGTACATTGGAAGGAATGCGCTAATTAATTAGTTGACATTCGGTGTCAAGGTAATTAATTGACATTGGGTTGAATTTAATTTAATTAATAAGTTTACGTAATGTAATTAATTAATTTATCAATTAATTGAATTACATAAAGTAAACAATTAATTAAATAATTTTCCTAAGTAGGAAAATTAAATACATGTGTTGTATTAACTTAAGTGTGATTTAATTTTATTTAGGGGTAATTAAATTTAGCCAAATAGAATTAAATTACATAGTATATACTTTTTAATTAAAGTTTATTTATGTAATTATAATCCTAGTGGGCTTGGGTTTAATTAACCTAATTAGAAGCCAATTAGACAAGGTGTCTATAAAAGGGAACACTTAAGGAATAAAAACCGAATTCAACTCTAATTAATTGCTGGAAATTTCAGCCACCAATAGCAGCTCCAAAACAGCCGAAAATCCCAGCATTAAACCTCCATTCCTTCGCGTCTTCGGCTAGCACCGGTTCCCGCTCAATAGTTGGTCGTGCACCGGACTTTGGAGATCGCAGTTTCAAGAAACAATTCTGCAGCAGTCTCTAGAGGAGACGAATCCGGTGAGTTAATCTCTCTTGATTCTTATTTGATTTTATTCTAATCAATGGTAATTGGATACGATAGGTGGATTCTAGGAAATTTTAAACGGTGTATTTTCCGCTGCGCCACGTTATTTTTCCAATGACGAATCCCAACAGTGGTATCAGAGCATTCTTGAAGAAAGAATGGGTTTCAAGTTTGTGATTTTAGGGTTTTTATTCAATTGGTTTTGGTTTTGATAAACCCTAGAATTTTGGATTGGGGTTTTGATTTTTTTTCCCCAATTGTTTTCATCAAAAATTGTTTTTCTATATGGATTATATATTTGGCTGGAAACTAATTTTATGTTTATGATTTAATAAAAAAAAAAAATAATTTGTTGGCCAAAATTGGAATCGCAATTGCGATTCCAATTTTTGGCTCTTCTGCTGCCGCTAGGCAGCAGAGCAGCCCCTTGTGGGCTGCTGCTGGCAGTAGGCTGCCGCGCGTGGGGTTCGGGTCCGTTTTGGATTTTGCGGGTATATTTTATTCCGGACCCTAATGCATATTAAATTAAATTTTTTAAATTAATTTGTGTTTAAATTATTTATTTTATTGGCATGCATATTTAATTTAATTGTTTGCATATTAAATTGAATATGGACTTTGTGAAATTGGCCCAATAAACCGTGACACCGGTTAAAATTGGTAGAGCTAAATTTTAAATTTGTGACAACCCAAATTCAAGTGGGAGCAAAATTGTTAATTTTGCATTTATGGATGTTATCCATTGGGCCTTTATGGGCCTTAGTCACATTTGTTAAAATTGGCGATTTCACCCTAAGTAACTCGGCTTAACATTTATATTTATAATTTGGAATGCCATGATCATGCATCATATTGGTATGTATGTGCACGACAGGTACTTTGTTTGAAATGTTATGTTGAGTTCTATGGGCCCTAAATTATTATCGGTTGTAATTTAAGCTTGGGAAATATGGCCTGCGTGCCATTTTTTTATTTTGATGTAATTTTAGAATAGATTTTTTTTTACAAAATTATTGTAATTGCATCAAGTATGGAGGAAGGCCCAAATGGAGCAAGCCCATGGTGGGAGCCCATGAAGGATTGCAGTCCGGCCCATGAAGAATTAGATAGGATATCTAGTTTTTCATTAAGTTGTAATTAAAGGCCCATAGGATCTCATTTATTTTAAATTAAGTATGCTATTGCATTTGTCATATAATATGGTTGTATGGATCACCAAATTATTACCCACGTTTATGCATGCTAAGCCGCATCACTTAATTATAATCCAGAAATTAAAATATTGAGTCGCTTAAAAGTGCTTCCCACATTCACACCTCTTCCTCCTATTGATGCTGCAATGTGCGCCATGCCCTAGCTGGGTATATTGTAGTATTCGGCGGGCCGTCGAGGGTTAAGATACTTGGTATGGTTAACATGTGAATGGTGGTTTGACTCAACATGGGTAGCATTAGCTCAGAGCGGGCCCTAAGCACAGATGGGTAAAGTGTCAATAAGCCCATCAAACCAAGAGTCTTTCATGGGAGGATTGGATAGGTTGTCCTACCAAACGACTCAATGGTTGGTTAGCGAGCCCTAGTTCGGCCAGTCATTGATAAGTTGTGGATCTTGGTCAAGTCAGCCAATTAACAACACCAACAAACAAATTAAAATCGGATTATTAATTTGAATTGGCTTAAAAGTCCTTTATTTCTAACTCAAGCAATGATTTCTTCCATGTAGATAATCCCATTTCAGTTAAGCAATTTAAATGGCTGCAACAAACAACAACTCACTCTCACTTAGGTCACTCTTGGAGAAGGAGAAGCTTTCGGGGACTAACTTCCTGGACTGGGCTACGAACTTACAAATAGTTCTTAGACAAGAGTCTAAGGAGTATGTACTGAATGCTCCTTTACCAGCTGGCCCTCCTGCTGGTCGAGGCATCACCACGGCGATGGTGGAGCAGTACGATAGACATGTGAGGGATGACCGAGATGTCTTGTGCCTCATGCTGGGTACCATGGCTTCTGATCTTTAGAAGCAATTCATGGACGAGCATGCTTATGAGATGATGGATCAGTTTAAAAAGATGTTCCAAGATCAGGCTCGTCAGGAACGTTACCTGACAACTAAGGCACTTTGCACGACTGTGATGGCAGCTGGGACTTCTGTGAGCACTCATGTGCTAAAGTTGAAGGGGTATATTGATACACTTGCCTGCCTCGGCTTGCCAGTTCCGCAGGACTTGGAAACAGACATTATTCTTGGGTCACTTCCTGAGTCTTACAACTAGTTTATCATGAATTACCATATGCAAGGGTTGGATAAATCGGTTGTTGAGCTGCATGGCATGCTCAAGCTTGCTGAGCAGTCTCTTAAGAAGACTCTTGAAGTATTGCTTGTGAACAAGGGCAATACGCCCATTGCTAAGGGAAAGGCCAAATCTAAGGCCAAGGCTAAGGCCCAAAAGGCCAAGGCTAAGGGCAAAAAGGTGGTGGCCCAACCTAAAGTAAAGGTTGCCTCTCCTGACGATGTTTGCCATGAGTGTCATAAGAAGGGGCACTGGAAGAGCTCATGTCCAAAGCTAAGGGAGCAACTAAAGGGCAAAACTGCTGCTTCAGGTATTTATGTTGTTGAGATTAATCTGGCTATTTCTACATCTTGGGTCTTGGACACTGGATGTGGATCCCATATTTGTTCAAATGTGCAGGGTCTAAGAAATAGGAGATTATTAGGATCTGGAGAAGTAGATCTTCGAGTCGGAAATGGTGCTCGGGTTCAGGCCATGGAGATCGGAGATTATTTCTTGGAGATGCCTAGTGGACTTGTTTTGGAACTAAGAAACTGTTATTTTGTACCTGCGATGCGCAGGAATATTATTTCCGTTTCTTTGTTGGATATTTCTGGTTTTGTATTTAATATTGGACATGGTAGAATTTCTATGCAATGTGGCAATATTATTTATGGCACGGCATTTCTTGAAAATGGCTTATATATCCTTGATCTAAAACGTGAAAGTTCAATCTATAACATAAATACTAAAAGGATTAAACAAAATGAAATTAATCCTACTTACATCTGGCATTGTCGACTTGGCCATATAAATGAGAAGCGCATAGCCAGGCTTCACTCTAGTGGAGTGCTAGGGTCATTTGACATCCAGCCTTATGACACATGCGAATCTTATTTGAGAGGCAAGATGACAAAGGCGCCTTTTAGCAAGACTGCTGAAAGGGCCTCAGAGCTATTGGAGCTAATACATTCCGATGTATGTGGCCCAATGAGCACTAGTGCTAGATCGGGTTTTCTGTACTTCGTCACCTTCATGGATGACTTCAGCAGATACGGTTACGTGTATCTGATGAAGCATAAGTCTGAGACTCTCCAAAGGTTCAAGGACTTTAAGAATGAAGTAGAAAACCAACTTGGCAAGAAAATAAAAGCACTTAGGTCTGAACGAGGTGGTGAATATTTAAGCCAAGATTTTGACTTGTTTTTGAGAGAGTGTGGGATCATATCCCAACTCACTCCTCCTGGTACACCCCAGTGGAATGGAGTGTCAGAAAGGAGGAATAGGACCTTACTTGACATGGTCCGCTCGATGATGAGTCATGCTACACTCCCTGTCTCCTTTTGGGGATATGCTTTAGTGACAGTTGCTTACATTCTTAATAATACACCAAGCAAGACAGTTGAGGGAACACCATATGAACTATGGAAAGGCCGAAAGCCCAATGTTTCCTTCTTGAAGATTTGGGGCTGTGATGCACATGTTAAGAAATTGACAAGTGGCAAACTCGAGTCCAAATCTGTCAAGTGCCAGTTTGTGGGTTACCCTAAGGAAACTAAGGGTTATTACTTCTACGATCCGGCCGAAAACAAAGTTTTCATAGCCAGAAATGCAGTCATCTTGGAGAAGGAATTCCTTTCCAAGAGAGACAGTGGGAGTAATGTTGAACTTTCAGAAGTTCAAGACTCACAAACTCCTGCAGCTACTGCTGAGGATGCTTTGGAAACCAATCTAACTACTCAAGAAATTGAGAAACCAGAAATGGTTGCATAGGACCTTAGAAGGTCTGGTAGGACATGTCATCAGCCAGAGAGGTATGGCTTTCTCGTGACTGATGATGGGGACCTTATGGTCATTGACCAAGAGGAGCCCAAGACCTATCAAGAGGCTGTTGAAAACCCACACTCAGATCAATGGCGCAAAGCCATGGAGGCTGAGATGCAATCTATGCATGATAACCAAGTATGGAACTTGGTGGATCCACCTCTGGGTGCTAAGGTGATAGGTTGCAAGTGGTGTTTCAAGTTAAAGGCCGACAACACCTTCAAGGGGCGATTGGTGGCAAAAGGATTCAAGCAAGTTCAAGGAATTGACTATGATGAAACCTTTTCACCAGTTGCTATGCTCAAATCCATTAGGATACTACTAGCCATAGCTGCATGGTACGATTATGAGATATGGTAGATGGATGTTAAGACCGCTTTCCTTAATGGAAAGCTACTCGAGGATGTGTACATGGCACAACCTGAGGGTTTTATCGATCCAAAGTATCCAAACCGGGTATGCAAGCTTCAAAGATCTATTTATGGATTGAAGCAAGCATCGAGGTCATGGAATCAGAGATTCAATGAGGCCATTACAGAATATGGCTTCATACAGAATTCTGATGAGCCCTGTGTGTATAAGATGGTTAGTGGGAGCGTTTCCACCTTCCTAGTGCTATATGTTGATGACATCCTTATCATTGGAGGTGACATACCAACACTGCAAGGAGTTAAGCAGTGGTTCAGTAGGTGCTTTGCAATGAAGGACTTAGGCAAAGCTGAGACGATCTTAGGGATCAGGATCTATAGAGATAGATCCAATCGGCTTCTAGGCCTAAGTCAGGCCACGTACATTGACAAGGTTCTGAAAAGATTCAGCATGGACAAGGCAAAGAAAGGATTCTTGCCTATGCGCCATGGGTTGAAGCTGAGTAAGAAAGATGGTCCTAAAACAAAGAAGGACCGGGAGAACATGGAAAAGATCCCTTATGCATCTGCTATTGGATCTATCATGTACTCCATGTTATGTACGAGGCCTGATGTCGCGTTTGCACTAAGTATGACCAGCCAGTACCAGTCAGACCCCAGGGAGGAACACTGGAAGGCTGTCAAGGCAATCCTAAAGTACCTTAATTAGACTAAGGATGCTTTCTTAGTGTATGGAGGTCAAGATGAGCTCGTAGTGTCAGGTTACACTGATGCAAGCTTTGAGACCGATGAGGATGAGAACCAGTCACAGTTTGGTTATGTTTTTCTCTTGAATGGCGGTGCCATTAGTTGGAGGTCCTCAAAGCAGGCCACCATTGCTGACTCTACAACGGAAGCTGAGTACGTAGCTGCGTGCGAAGCTGCAAAGGAAGCCGTTTGGATCAAGAAATTCTTAACCGAGTTGGGAGTAGCACCTACTATCCTAGACCCAGTTGATGTTTTTTGTGCAACAACGGGGCCATCGCACAAGCTAAGGAGCCCCGGTCACACAAGAGATCCAAACATGTGCTCAGAAAGTTTCACCTCATTCGGGAGATCGTGAACAGAGGTGACATATCATTGCAGAGGGTTGACACCAAGAATAATGTCACTGATCCATTGACTAAAGCGCTGCCACAGACACAGCACGACGGTCATACCAGATCTATAGGAATTAGGGCAATGCCCACTTGGAACTAGTGCAAGTGGGAGATTGTTGGTGTGCCCTAGTTCTTAGGGCATTGGATTCTTGTATTTTGTATTATACATTAAGACTCATTGTATAAATACATTATTTGTGTCACATTAATAAAGGTAATTAATCTATTTCATTTATATCTTGTGCTATAATATGAGTAGAGTATCCATTGATTGATAATCATAAAACCTATCCCAGGTCTGTTCTAATCGTGGGAACGAATAGAACCACAGACTTGTATATTCGATGACTGTATGGTAGTTCTTAACTAGCCATAGTACTTGTATAGTCAGTCATGAATATAGGTACATGTCGTTGACATGGGACTGGATCGATCCGCATAAGAAAGCCACATGGTTGTCACGTCATAGGTCTTTCTTGAGTAGGTCTCTTTTGTCCTCAGACCAGATTTCATTATAATATCGATATGGAATCCGATTCACTTTGACATACGCCTAACAGGTCTGTAAAAGGATGCTAAATATGGGTATGATTGGGTGGACCGGTGAACATGTTGATATTGATGATGAAGTGATGGAATTGCCACTTGGGTAACACCGAGATGATATCATTTGCCACTTGATGAGTGGGACTGATAAGTGTATGGCCATACCCAAATAAGTTGGTTGCTTATTTGATTAATCAGTCAACTCAAGATTAAGAAATATAATAAACAACAGAAGAGGATGACAAACACCATGCCTCTTGTTTATTCATATCGATATCGTTAGGCAAAGGACACTATGAGATTACTACCGGGTGAGTGTCTTCTAAAGACTGCTGCATCTCTGTCTTAATTGGGGGCTGTAATGGTTTGCTAGAACCCACTTACAGTCTGTGGACCTTGGGCCTACTGCCAACATAAAGACAGACCCATAGGATCGTGCACATAGATCAACTGAGCTGGAACTTATAGAAATTGTACATGTAATGTACATTGGAAGGAATGCATTAATTAATTAGTTGACATTCGGCGTCAAGGTAATTAATTGAGATTGGGTTGAATTTAATTTAATTAATAAGTTTACGTAATGTAATTAATTAATTTATCAATTAATTGAATTACATAAAGTAAACAATTAATTAAATAATTTTCCTAAGTAGGAAAATTAAATACATGTGTTGTATTAACTTAAGTGTGATTTAATTTTATTTAGGGGTAATTAAATTTAGCCAAATAGAATTAAATTACATAGTATATACTTTTTAATTAAAGTTTATTTATGTAATTATAATCCTAGTGGGCTTGGGTTTAATTAACCTAATTAGAAGCCAATTAGACAAGGTGTCTATAAAAGGGCACACTTAAGGAATAAAAACCTAATTCAACTCTAATTAATTGCTGGAAATTTCAGCCACCAATAGCAGCTCCAAAACAGCCGAAAATCCCAGCATTAAACCTCCATTCCTTCGCGTCTTCGGCTAGCACCGGTTCCCGCTCAATAGTTGGTCGTGCACCGGACTTTGGAGATCGTAGTTTCAAGAAACGATTCTGCAGCAGTCTCTAGAGTAGACGAATCCGGTGAGTTAATCTCTCTTGATTCTTATTTGATTTTATTCTAATCAATGGTAATTGGACACGATAAGTGGATTCTAGGAAATTTTAAACGGTGTATTTTCCGCTGCGCCACGTTATTTTTCCAATGACGAATCCCAACAATCACCCTCTTTGATGTCCAGACACTTACTTGATCTTGAATGAATTGATGCTCACAAACATATTTCAACTTGTTTGGGTGTGGCCACACTCTTATTAGTTGCATTCATCAAGTAGCCGGTGATATCTTCTCAATGGACTACTGAGTGACATTCCCTTCTGCATATCCATAGCATTGCCATTCTCACTGACATACCCGAATGTATCCATACTTGGCACCCTGTTACAGGACCTTTAGGCGTACACTGAAGTATGTGAGTTCACATGCAGCACTATGATATGGTCAGGTCAAAGGATCCATATAAGTACTACACGAGAATCACTTGTGACACAATACCATGTGGATTTCTCGTTTAGTGGATCTATCCAGTACCATGCCCCTTTGCATGTACCCATCAACTTGGTTGACATTCCATGTCCAATGGCCAGTAAGACACCGCCATCCAATAAGGTATGATAGTCTCTAGTTCCATTCATTCCCATGATTGGAACAGACTATGGATCTCTTTATGGTCATATCGTTTTCCCTATCCATGGTCTTACTGCCAAGTGCATGACACTTGTCAACATAGATATGGATATGTCCATTGGATATTCTATTTAATATACAACACAAGATATATAATAAACATATTAATGCCTTTGTTCAATAACTTAAAATGTATAACACATAAATCCAATAAATGTACAATACAGATACAAGGTCCAATGCCTCCGGAGTAGGGCATATCCAACAGGCACTACTCCTAATTCAGTGATAAAATTCTTTATCCATACAACTTCCTTAACTGCATCACACGCTGTAATGTACTCAGCTTCTGTAGTAGAGTCCGTGATGGTCTGTTGCTTAGAGCTCTTCTAGCTTATAGCACCACCATTTAGCAAGAATACATACCCTGACTGCTACTGGTATTAATCCTAGTCGGTCTAGAAGCTTGCATCAGTGTACCCAGTAACTGATAACTTTTTTTGACCTCGATACACTATGAAGCTATCCTTAGTTTGGTTAAGGTACTTCAGGATTGCTTTGACAACCTTCTAGTGGTCCTCGTCAGGATTCTGCTGTAGGGAATCGTCATGGGAAAAATTAAACACGATGCAGAATACCGATTAAAATTTTCCTCGATTCCAAAGCCCAAGATACATGTAGATTAATAGAATGAAATCAAGAAAGGAGAAATATAAATTTTCTCACCTTAACTATCTCCTCTAGAGACTGCTGCAGAAACCCAAATGCATTTCCTTTATAATCTAGTACACGAACGACTCTCGAATGGGACTTGTGCTAGCGAATTGATTGAACGAAAACCAAGAGAAAGTGCAAAAAGGGCGCTGCGGTAATTTTCTTAATGTGGCCAAAAATTCTCTATTAGGGTTAGGAGAATTAGGTTAAGGCTTCCTCTATATACTCCTTGGCCTACTAGGATTTTAATTAAAACTATATATTATTTAATTTGATTTAATTGATTTACCTTATATCATTAGGATTAAATATAACCATATTATAAAATCCCAACTGATACAATTAAATACAATTTCATCAAATTAAAATAACCCAAAGTTAAATTAAAGTCATCCTTAATAAATACAACCTTTGTATTTTTATTTCCACCAAGGAAATATTATTTTAATTAATTAATTATTTACTACATGTAATTAATTAATCAAATAAAATAAATTTCTCCCTTTATAATTGAATTAATTATGACATATCCTAATGTCAATAACTTAATTAATTTGATTTTCTTTCCAATTCCGATTTGTCAACGTTCAGTGGTTCTATATGTACGATCCTGTAGGTCCGTCTTTATGTTGGCAGTGGACCCAAGACTCAGAGACTGTAAGTGGGTTCTAACAAACTGTTACAGCCCCCAATTAAGACGGAGACTTGTAGTCTAATGTGAAACATAACCCGATAGTGATCTTGTATATCCCTTGCCAACTAACATCGATACATAAGCAAGAGGCATGGCCCTATCATCCTCTTATATGCTTATTTATCTCTTGATACCGAGTGGACTGAACATAACAAATAAGTATCCCAACTTATTCGGGTATGGCCATACACTTGTCAGTCCCACTCATCAAGTGGCCAGTGATGTCATCTCAGGGGACGCTGAGTGCAAAATTCCGTCAACTTCATTATCAACATCAATATGTTCACTGGCCCACCCAACATACCCATACTTGGCACCCTGTTGCCTACCCATTATTCTATATCAAAGTCTATGAGATCCCATCTTATGTTATAATGAACATCGGGTCTAAGGATAGTAGCAAGACCTACCCGAGAAACACCAATGATGATCGAACCATGTGGTGTTCTCGTGGTGGATCAATCCAGTACCATGCAGCCCAACATGTACCCATATCATTGACTGACATTCCATGTCCAATGGCTGGTGAGACTCTACCATCTAGTCAAGGATATGCTAGTCTTTGGTTCTATTCATTCACATGATTAGAACAGACTAGGGATATCTTTATGATTATAACTTTATCTCTACTAGAAGGTCTCATAATCCAATGACCTACATTGGTTTACTTTAGTATGGTTATAATCATTGGATGCTCTATTTGTAAATAACACAAGATATGAATAAATAGATTCATGCTTTTATTTCAACACAAAATGTATAATACAAAATATCCAAATATAAAGTACCATACAATATAACAACCAATGCCCAAATATAATGTATAATACAATATAACAACCAATGCCATTTGGAATAGGGCACACCAGCAATCTCTCACTTGCACTAGTTCCAACTAGGCATTGCCCTAATCCCTATATATCTAATATGACCCTCATGTTGTGCTTGTGGCAGCACCTTGGTCAACGAATCTGCGACATTGTTCCCAGTGTCAATTCTTTGTAGTGAAATGTCTCCTCTGTCCATGATCTCTTGGAGGAGGTGAAACTTCTTGAGTACATGTTTGGACTTCTTATGTGACCGAGGCTCCTTAGCTTGTGCGATGGCCCCATTGGATCTAGGATAGATGGAACTACTCCTAACTCAGTGATGAACTTCTTCATCCAAATAGCTTCCTTTACAGCTTCACATGCAGCAATGTACTTAACTTCTATGGCAGAATCAGTGATGGTTGGCTGTTTCAAGCTCTTCCAACTGATGGCCCTACCATTTAATAGGAAGACATAACCAGACTATGACTGGTTTTCGTCCTGCTCGCTCTCAAAGCTTACATCAGTGTACCCTAATAATGATATCTCTTCTTGAACTCCATACACTAAGAAGTAATCCTTAGTCCTATTAAGGTACTTAAGGATTGCTTTGACTACCATCCAGTGATCCTCCCTCAGATCTGACTAGTATCGGCTAGTCATACTCAGTGCAAAAGCGACATCAGATCTGACTAGTATCGGCTAGTCATACTCAGTGCAAAAGCGACATCAGGTCTCGTACATAACATGGAGTACATGATAGATCCTATAGCCAAAGCATATGGAATATTTTGCATCTTCTCCTGGTCCTCCTTTGTCTTAGGACCGTTGTTCCTACTAAGTTTGAGCCCATGGCGCATAGGCAAGAAACCTTTCTTTCCCTTATCCATGCTAAACCTTTTCAAAACTTTATCTATGTAAGAGGCCTCACTTAGGCCTAGAAGCCGATTGGATCTATCCCTATAGATCCTGATGCCCAAGATCATCTCAGCTTCTCCTAAGTCCTTCATTGCAAAGCACTTACTTAACCATTTCTTTACCCCTTGCAGTGCTGGTTGTCGCTTCTAATAAGAAGGATGTCATCTATGTATAGGACTAGGAATGTAGATACACTCCCACTAACCATCTTATACACACAGGGCTCATCTGGATTCTATATAAAGCCTTATTCCTTAATAGCCTCATTGAATCTCAGGTTCTAACTCCGAGAAGCTTGCTTCAATCCATAAATGGACCTTTGAAGCTTTCATACCCGGATAGGATACTTTGGATCAATAAAACCCTCAGGTTGTGTCATGTACACATCCTTGAGTAGCTTTCCATTTAGAAAAGTGGTCTTAACTTCCATCTGCCATGTCTCGTAATCGTACCATACAACTAGGGCAAGTAGTATCCTAATGGATTTGAGCATTGCAACAGGTGAGAAGGTTTCATCATAGCCAATTCCCTGGACTTGTCTGAAACCCTTCGCCACCAATCTCCCTTTGAAGGTGTTGTCGGCCTTTAACTTAAAGCACCGCTTACAACTGATTACCTTAACACCCGGAGGTGGATCAACCAAATTCCAAACTTAGGTATCATACATCAATTGCATCTCAGCTTCCATGGCTTTACACCAGTTAGCTGACTGTGGGCTTTCAATAGCCTTCTGGTAGGTCTTGGGTTCTTCTTGGTCAAAGACTAGAAGATTCCCTTCATCGTTTATGAAAAACCCATGTCTCTCGGGTTCATGATAGACCCTATCAGATCTTCTAAGGTCCTATGTGATCGGTGTAGATTCCTTAATTGCTTGAGGTTCTGGTTCGATCTCTGAGCTATCCTGTATAGGTGCTTGTGGATCTTGAACTTCCCTTAGCTCAATATTGCTCCCACTGTCTTTCTTGGAGATGAACTCTTTTTCAAGAAAGACACATTTTTGTGCTATGAACACCTTGTTCTTAGCAAGGTTGTAGTAGTAATATCCCCTTATTTCCTTGGGGTAACCCACAAATAGGCACTTTTCGGTTTTGGATTCTAGCTTGCCACTTGTCAATTTCTTGACATGGGCCTCACAACCCCAAATCCATATGAAAGAGACGTGGGGCTCCTTGCCCATCCATATTTCATATGGCATCTTTTTAACTGCCTTACTTGGTGTACGATTAAGTGTGAATGCAGCTGTCTTTATTGCATATCCCCAGAAGGATGTTGAGGGAGTGGTTTGACTCATCATCGAGCGGAGCATGTCTAACAAGGTTCTATTCCTCCTTTCTGACACTCCATTCCATTAGGGTGTTCTGAGAGCAGTGAGCTATGAGATTATCCCACACTCACTTAAGAATGAATCAAACTCTAGCCTCATATATTCGCCACCTCGGTCAGACCAAAGTGCCTTAATAATCTTCTCCACTTTGTTCTTGTACTCTTTGAACCTATCAAGGGTCTCAGACTTGCTCTTCATCAGATAGATGTAGCCATATCTACTGAAGTCGTCTGTGAAAGTAACGAAGTAGTGAAAACCATTTCTAGCATGAGTGCTCATGGGCCCACACACATGCGAGTGTATTAGCTCCAACAAGCCCTTGGCCCTCTCAGCTTTCTTGTTGAAAGGCGCCTTTGTCATTTTGCCTCTTAAACAAGATTCACATGTGTCATTAGACTCCAAGTCAAATGACCCTAGCACTCCACCTTTATGAAGTCTAGGTATGTGTTTCTCATTTATGTGGCCTAAACGATAGTGCCAGAAGTAAGCAGGATTAAGTTCATTGGGCTTGATCCTTTTAGTGTTTATGCTATAGATTGGATTGTTTTGATTTAAGTCTAGGATATATAAACCATTATTTAGAAAAACATTTCCATAAATAATATTGTCTTTCACAATATCAATCTTTCCAAAACCAATATTGAAAACAAATCCAGAAATATCCAAGACAGAAACTGAAATTATATTCCTGCACATGGCAGGCACAAAAAAAACAATCTTTCAAAATCAAAACCAATTGTGAGCATGAGTTTTTTCCCCGACCTCGATGATGAAAACCATTATTACCTTTTTCATGGATAAATGTAAGGTGGATTCGGAACCATTGGAATGACCCTGGGGGACATCTCGGATAACCCGGATATGTGTGATAAGTCTTAGTACAGAACCCCGAAGAAGGCCGAGTGAGCATTTGAAAGAACCGTAGAGAAAAGAAAAAAAAAGTGCAAATAGGCAAGTCTGGCCACTATAGCCACTCGGCTATGGTGGCCTATAGCCACGCGGCTGTAGTGAGCAGCCTATAGCCGCGCGGCTGTAATCACCAGACTTCCTTAATTGGCAAAATCAACATTTAATTCGGTTTTTTTAACCTAATTAGGGGGATATAAAAGCTAGAAAATGAAATTAGGGGTGGGGGGACAGAACAGATAGTTTTCAGAAAACTAAACACAAAAATTAGGGTTCTTGGGGAGAGTTAGAGAGAAAAAATAGGGCTTTTAGAAAGAGAATTCCCTAAATTTGTTCAAAAAGCGGTCAATCTTAATCTTAATCCATAGAAAACATTAAGGTTCTCAAATAAATCAAATTGGAGTGCAATTCTGATCAATTTGGCGTTTGTTCGGGCCAATTTGGGGTTCGTTCAAGTTTTGGCGATTTTGGGTTGTTCGTGATTTCTAGGCGTTTTCCGACGACCAAACCCGTTTCTGATTATTTAATACGCTGGAATATAGATAAGGTACACTCTGAGAGGCCCTAAAAACTCATTCTGATATGTTCTGGGTGCTGTTGGTTTATGATTTTACGTTTTTCTCAAATCTAGAAGTGAACCCAGTTACAGCCGCCCCGCCTAATGATTATAGCCGCTCGGCTGTATTACAGCCTTGCGGCTGTAATCTACAGTGGCACGGCCGTAATCTTTTGATTACAGGGGTGCGGCTTTAATCTTCGGATTATAGGGGCGCGACAGTAATCTACAGGGGCACAGCTGTAATCTACGTTGGCACGGCTCTAATCTTTTGATTACAGGGCACGGCTATAATCTTCTGATTATATGGGTGCGGCTGTAATCTACAGGGGCATGGTCTAGCTGTGATCTTTAGGGCAGAAGCTTTGAATGCCCTAAATCGACCGATAACGCATCCGTTTTCAAATCAAATCTTTTTTTCATGAATATTATCGGTCAAATTACATCCATATATGTTTAGATTGACGTTTTTCGGGTTTTTATTGATGGATGTGGGATTAAAGTTTTGTGATTTCGGGTTTTTAAGGATTTTCGGACTCGTTTGATCTGATCCCGATCTGTTTTTTTTTTAATTTTATGAGTTTCCAGAAATCCCAGATTGCTCAAAATCATCAAAGTTCTAAAACGATTTTCAAAACGAGAAAGAAAATAGAAAATCTGATTTTGGAGCACTATAGCCGCTCGGATATAGCCCGACAAACATAATTATAGTTTTGCCCTTTTCGGCCTCTAACTTGTACTTTTGTGTCTCATTTCAATTCAAAGCGGATTTTTGGCATGTTTACACTTTTGGACCTTAGATGAATGTCTAATTTAGGCCCACTCACGAACGGGACCCCCGGGTACCAGGATATCAGGCCGACTAAAAGTTGGAAAATGCATGTAAAGTGAGCCAGATTGTTTTCAAAATTGGTTTTTCATCCACAAAATCTACAGGACGTTTCAATAAAATGTTTTCCAGGTCTAATCGAGTAGTCGCCCGGACTTCTCGATTACCCCCTATGCATGATCCCATTTCCTAAAATACCCCTATTCTGTCTTATGTGAGTCCTTGATATGATTTATATATCTGTGCTAACCAATTTTTCTTGCAGCTTTTATTTTTCTTTATTTTTATTTTTGGATGTATTTAACAATAGACTAAATCGTGTACTCTAGGCGATTGTACTCTTTTAGATTTTCGTGTATCTAGGCGGTTGTAATGGTGAGGATGAGAGCTTTTTCTTTCTATGCGTTGTATAACTTGGCCTCTACTTTACTTTTCCCGCTCTTTTACTTCTCTGCACTTTATTTTTGGATTTATATTTATGTCATGTGTATGAGCATTAACTAAAAATAAAAAGAAGACAAAATGAGTAGAACTAAGTGGATGTTATATTATATTATGAAATAATATTTGAAAATAAGTGAGGATTAGTAGATGTGTTACCCGAACCTTGAATCTCTAGATTAGGTACTGCATCTACACTTGGTAGGGAGCTGTACCGAAATTTCCCGGATGAGCTGATCCGGGTGGCGACTCTGTATCTAATCTCGAAATTTAGGTGTCGAGATTTTTAAGTTTAAATTGGGATTTTCTAAAAAATCAATTTTCCAAAATTCACACTTAAAGTTAAGTTTTCTACAATAAGGGTTTTCCAATATAATGAACAGTTTTCTTAAAGAAGATTAAAACCCGTTTTCAAAACCACACACATCATCACTTTAAAAAGAAAATCCCTGGTTCCCATTTCACCGCGCATTCCGTAAAAACGTTGTGCACTCACAGTGGTGACTCTGCTGGGTATTAACAGTTTCTTTCAAAACGTTTTTCATAAAAAAAACTTAAGAAACTTAGGCAACAATTGAAGTATATCCTCACTTTATGTCAATTATTAGTTCATAACTCGATATCTCATCTACAGCCGCATAGCATGACATTTTCTCCTCTTTAATCCCTCCAACACATGATTAAGCCTGGTTTACTTCCAAAAGTGACCTACCTCTGCCACGAGGATTGGAGGCACCCGAGGGGGTAAACCACTCATAACCTCATACATACCCCTTCGTTTGGACCCTTGAGCGGGGAGAAGTGAGGAGTATATTTTCGCTATGGGAACCTGTATGACCCTTGTTTTGGCTCATACCTTCATGTAATGGCCTAGCAACTTCCCCTTAGGGCTACCAAAACATATATTTGAAAATGGACATTGAGAGTGTGCCTTTGGTATCCCTGATTGATGCCAAATAGACCCAATACCTAGGAAGAATGCAAGACCAATCGAATGGTGGAATAAGGTTGGAATGGTGAGCATATTGTTGCGTGTGCTAACGTTTGTTCTATGGTGGTTTCATTTTTTACCTTTACATGCAACATCAAACACGCATCATCCGTGTGTCATTTTCTAACCACATTTTTATACAGCCGCTTGCAAGCATCATCATACATGTGCTATTATACTAACCATATTTTTGTTTAGCCATAACATCTTACTCGCGTGTCATATAAATCTTATGTGCTCTTATTTCATTAAGCATACACGACATCATCTTGTGTGTCATGCATCCTAACCACATTTTTGTGCAGCCATTTGCATTCTGTATGACATGGGCATTCATATCATCTCATCCCATCTAAAATGTAAGGATGTTTTAAGTGTGCCCCTCATGACCATTTCATTTCATGACATATCGGGAGTCCCCAAGACTACCCGTGCTTAGCCTATGCATCGGATTGCACTTGGCCATTTCATTACATCATTGCACTATCAGAGGACCACAATGGTCTTAGGCTTGTGTTCATATGGCATATCACATGATATCATCGCATGGCATCATGTCCATTCACAATTGGTGTCATGGCGACACCAAAGTCTTGCTTGTGTCTCGCTATCCACATCGGATTGTTCCATAACATTGATGATTCATTCAAGGTACTCCACAAGTGCCAAACTAGTACTCATATCAGGACATTTCATAACATGCCTAAATCATGTGAGGTGTTCCACAAATGCTGCAATTTTGTCCGTGTTTCGAGTTACACATGACCTGTTTGTGACATCGTTTCATATCAGATGCCATAAAAGCATTAAACCTCTGTCTATGGAACGTCTCCTATATGACCATCACATGTCATATCATTGACCTACGAAGTGTCGAACCTCTGCCCGTGTTGTTGCAAATGCCCTAGTCCCGAGGCATTGGTCCTTATATTTGTATCATACATTTATTGGATTTATGTATCATACTCATTTGTGTTATTAATAAAAGCATCAATTCATTTATTATATTTATCTTGTGCAATATATTAAACGAAGTATCCAATGGACATATCAATATCCATGATGACAAGTGTCATGCACTTGGCAGTAAGACCATGGATAGGGTAAACGATATGACCATAAATAGATCCGTAGTCTGTTCCAGTCATGGGAATGAATGGAACGATAGACTATCATTAATCTGGTTGTATGGCGGTGTCTTATCGGTCATTGGACATGGAATGTCAACAAAGTTAATGGGTACATGCCTGGGAGCATGGTACTAGATAGATCCACTAAACGAGTAATCCACATGGTATAGTATCACAAGGGATTCTCGTGTAGTACTTGTATGGATCCTTTGACCTGACCATAGGATGGTGTTACATGTGAAGTCATATGCTTAGGGGTACGCCTAAAGGGCCTGTAATAGGGTGCCAAGTATGGGTACTTTCGGGTATGTCAATGAGCATGGTAATACTATGGATATGCAGAAGGGATTTGTCACTCAGTAGCCCACTGAGAAGATATCATCGGCCTCTTGATGAATGTGACTGATAAGAGTGTGGCCACACCTAAACAAGTTGGAACTTGTTTGTGAGCATCAGTACATTTGGGATCAAGTTAATGTCCGTACACAAAAGAGGGTGATCAATCCATGCCTCTGTGTTGGACACCGATATCAATGACATGGGATGTATAAGTTTAAACTACAGGGTTATGATAATAGTTGGACTGCCATCTCCATCTTAATTGGGGGCTGCAGTAGCTTGCTAGAGCCCAACTGCAGTCTGTGGGCCAAAGGCCCACTGCAAACATAAAGATGGGCCCACGGGATCGTACACATTGAGCGACTAAACACCGACTTAAGGAATCGCAGGTATACTTGGAGTATACACACTAGAGAGAGAGGAGTATATATATTAATTATGTTATAAGGATCAGTTGGATTGATCATTATAATAAAATTAATATTTGGCTTCACATAATTAATTGGATTAATTATGAAATTATTTCCTAGGTGGAAATATTCATATGTATAGGTTTACATATGAATTTGTTTTGTTAAGACTTAATTTTAATTTGATGGATTAAATTAAGTGGTCAAACTAATTTTAATTTAAATGTAAATAATATGTTACTTGGAGTAATATATTAAATACATGGGTTAATTAAAATTGGGCTTGAAATTGATTTAAACCAGACTAATTAAAATAAGTTTGGGCCTGAATTAAAAGGAGGAAGCCCACACAGACACATAAGCCAGACTGGGCCTTAATTCCCAACAAGGGAATTTTGAAACCCTAGGGTTAAAACACTAAGGGGAATTCGGCCAACATAAGTAATTTGTGTGAACCACCATTTGGCCGAATTCTCTCTACCTCCTCACTCTCTGAATTTTGTGATTTTGACGCTAGCACGGGTGGTGTTCGAAAGGCGCTTATGTACGTGAACGAGGAGAAATTCTGATTTGAGTTCTGCAGTCTTCATCCATCTCTTGAAAGAGATTTTTTGGTAAGAAAATTTATCTCTTTCTATTTATTTTAAAGTTTTTCAATTTCCATCTCAATTGCTCCTGGGACTGGATTTGAGGAAATCACCCCGTTCTTCCGCTTTCATCGGGGTGATTTCCGGTGAAAAATCCCAACAGTGGTATCAGAGCGGGCTTTTGATCCGTGGAAATTGATAATTTTGGTTGAATCCTATTTTTGAAATTGGAGTTTTTTTATTGGAATTCATGGTATGGGTTTTATGATTTTTCCCATATGTTTTATGCAATGAAAATTAATTTTGCATATTGGTTTATGTTATTTTAATTTTGTTGTATGTTATTGGAATTCTTGGAGAATAGCATTGTGTTGATGGATGGTGATTTTTTTTATTTTAATTCTGTTGATTTAAAAAAAAAAATCTGCCTCCGGGGGTGCGGGGCTGCAGGCGGTGGAATCGCCATCGGCAGCCGCCGCACACGGCAGGAGGCGCGGCGGCAGCTGCTGCCGGCGGCAGCCACCGCTGGGCAGTGGCTGCCGCACGGCTGTAGCGAGCAGCCGCTAGGCGGCTGCAGCGGGCCGGGCCCAGTTTTTCGATTTGGCGGGTCTTGGGCCCGGGGCCCAGTTTTTGAAATTTTAATTGGTTTTAAAATTCGTGTGTTTAAATTTATGTAATTTAAATGCGTATGGTTTTTTGGATGAATTTTATTTTCATTCATGTTATATTAATTTTGGAAATTAATATGGTTTATGGAAATTGGTTCGGGTAATTTTGGCATGGACGGCTGAATTGGACCCATGGTTTCCCAATTCCAGTGGGAACAGTTGGACTGCCTGGGCTGGAGGCCCAAAGCCCGTTAAGGGCTAGAATCATGGTGGGCCAAAAATTGCGATTTCCTAATAATGGCTTGGACATAATTAAAATGGGCTTAAATCATGCATTATGACATGCTTATGAATTGTATGTATTGGATGCATATTAATGATTAAATGTATGTATGATTGGTTGCCATTGGGCCTTGAGCAAGATGGGTTGTATTTTTCTATTTTTTGGGTAAATATAGCCTGCGTGTCGTTTTTCTTTTTAATGTAATTTTATTTTATTTAAATATTATAAAATTTGTAAAAGAAGAAGCCCGTGGAGTGGTGAGCCCAAATGGAGGTGCAAGCCCAATTGGAGGTGCAAGCCCAGAAGGAGAAGATGGAGGCCCGCCTAATATTTATTTCTAGTATAGGTTTACTAGAATAATATTAGGATGTAATATAGGCCCATAGCAATCCATTTTACTTTTATTTAATTATGTTTTTATATTCATTTGCATGTATGAATGTATGTTCTGATAGCCTTTTTCACCCGCTTTATGTATGTAAGTCGTTATAATTGAATCTAATAACCAAATGGAATTACTAAGTCGCTTAAAAGTGCTTCCCTCATTCAAAACGGAATCGAGGTGGGAATAGGACAGTTGTAGACCATGCCCTCGCAGGATGCACTGGAGTATTGTCACCTTGTATTGGGTTAGAGTATGGGATACTCTAACACTTGGATGGAGGTTTTCACTTAGTGTGGGTAGTAGGATTCTCCTGGCCCTAAGCACAGATGGGTAAGTGACAACAAGCCCATCAAACCGAGAGTCCCTAGGTTGGGATTGGACGGTGTTCCTACCTAAATAATTAAGGTGTAGTTGTACCAAACCCTCGTTTGGCTATATCTTAATGAAATATGGATCTCGGCCCATGAGCCCAACAACTCGGTTTAAATTAATAACTTGATTCATTATTAATTTTATATGGGAACAGTAAAGTAAAGCCCTTTATTAACACTCTAAATGTTTTTCTGTGTAGAAACACCCAAATGGCAAACTCAAATACCTTATCACTGTGATCCATTCTTGAAAAGGACAAGCTTTCATCCTAACTTTTTAGACTGGTCTAGGAACTTAAGGATAGTTCTAAGATAAGAGTCAAAAGAGTATGTACTGGAAAGGACTGCGCTGGCTACGCCTCAAGGACGTAATCCACCGGCTGCCCAACTGGAGGAATACGAGGCGCACGTCAAGGACAACCGGGATGTGACATGCCTTATGTTGGCCTGTATGGTTCCTGAACTAGAAAAACAGTTTATGGACCACCAAGCCTATGCTATGATAGCAACTCTTAACGCGATGTTTCAAGAGCAAGCTCATCAGGAAAGGTACCTGACCAATAAGGCATTCCACTCTTGTAAGATGGGGGCCGGGACATCTGTGAGTGCACACGTGCTCAAGATGAAGGGCTATTTCGATACTTTGGCCCCTCTCGGATCGCCTATCTCTCAAGAGTTGGCGGTGGACACTATCCTCGCGTCCTTGCCGGATTCTTATGATCAATTCATCCTGAACTACAATATGCAAGGGATGAACCGTACTGTCAGTGAGCTGCATGGGATGCTTAAGCTTACTGAGCAGTCGATCAAGAAGACTCCGTCGGTGCTGCTGGTTAACAAGGGGAACCCTCCTCTTGCCAAGGGTAAGGCTAAAGAAAAGGCCAAGGCCAAGGCTAAAACGGCCAAAGTTAAGAAGGCCAAGGCCCAACCCAAGGCCTAGCAAAAGGCATATCCTGAGGATGTCTGTTTCGGGTGCAAACAGGCGGGCCATTAGAAGAGATCGTGTCCCAGGCTTATGGGAGAGCAAAGAAGGGGCCAAGGTGCGTCCTCTTCAGGTATTTATGTTATAGATATTAACCTTACTGTTTCAACATCCTGGGTATTGGATACTGGATGTGGTTCTCACATTTGTTGCAATGTACAGGGACTTAAGAACAGAAGGTTCCTGGGGTCGGGAGAGGTGGACTTGCGGGTCGGGAATGTAGCAAGGGTTACTGCCATAGAGATCGGCGAATACCACCTTGTGATGCCCAGTGGATTGGTTTTGATTTTAGAACATTGTTACTTTGTACCTGCCATGTGCAAGAATATTATTTCTGTATCAATGTTGGATATTTCTGGACACTATTTCAAATGGTCGAATTTCAATATCTAGAGAGGGATTATTTGTTGGAAATGCCCTAGTCCCGAGGCATTGGTCCTTGTGTTTGTATAATACATTTGTACATTTATGTAATCTTTATGTATTATACAATTTGTGTCAAGGAAATAAAGGCATTAATCTATTTATTATATGTCTTGTGCTATATTTTAAATAGAGTATCCAATGGACATATCCATATCCATGTTGTCAAGTGTGAGGCACTTGGCAGTAAGACTGTGGATAGTGAAAACGATATGACCATAAAGTTATCCGTAGTCTGTTCTAATCATGGGAATGAATGGAACTAAAGACTATCATTAGCCTGGTTGTATGGCGGTGTCTTACCGGTCATAGAACATGGAATGTCAACCAGGTTAATGGGTACATGCAAAAAGGGCATGGTACTGGATTGATCCACTTAACGGGAATCTGCATGGTATAGTATCACAAATGATTCTCGTGTAGTACTTGTATAAGTCCTTTGACCGGACCATATGATGGTGCTGCATGTGAGGTGGCACACTTTGGTGTACGCCCAACGGGCCTGTAAAAGGGTGCTAAGTACGGGTACGTTCGGGTGTGTCAGTAAGCATGGCAGCACTATGGATATGCAGAAGGGAATGTCACTCAGTGATTCACTGAGACGATATCATCGGCCTCTTGAAGAATGTTACTGATAAGTGTGCGGCCGCACCCAAACAAGATTGGATCTTGTTTGTGAGCATCAGTTCATTCGGTATCAAGTAAAGGTCCAGACACAAAGAGGGTGATACTTCCATGCCTCTGTGTTGGACACCGATATCAGCGACATGGGATTTACAAGTTCAAACTACTGGGTTACGTTTTCAGTTGGACTGCTTACTCCGTCTTAATTGGGGGCTGCAGTGGCTTGCTAGAGCCCGCCTGCAGCCTGTGGGCCTTGGCCCACTGCCAACATAAAGACGGGCCCATTGGATGGTACACATTGAACGTCTGGACTTTAACTAGTCGGATTAAGTGTGTACTTGGAGTATACACGTTTGAAGAGAGAGAGATATATTAATTATATTATATGCATCAATTGGATTGATCAAAGTTATATAATTAATATTATTTTGGCCTTCTCATAATTAATTCAATGAATTAATTTATGGGTTTATTTCCTAGGTGGAAATATTATTATACATGTATAGGTTTACATGTATCTCATTTTATGTATGTCTAATTTAATCCCTTGATTAAATTACTAGGTCAAATGAGTTTTTAATTTAAATGTATGTAATGTATTATATAGCATAATATATAGATACATACATGTTAAATTGGAATTGCATTTGAACTTAATTAAATCAAAGGAAGTCAAATTGGGCTTAAGACATAAAATGACATTCCCCACCTAATGTGGGATGAGATGGCCGAAATTTATGGCTAAGGGATGAGTCATGCCTTTTTGTTAAGAGTGATGAGTCATTGAGTGATGAGTCATTCTTGGAACAAAAGATGAATGATTAAAAGGGTGAGTCATGGTATGACTTTTTGGTTGCAAAGTTGGACTTTGCTTCCTTAAGGAAATATCTTCCCCTTTCTTCCTCCATCCTTGGCCGAATTCAATGCATGGATTTGGGTGAGTGTGATGACTCATTCATGGGACAAAATAGCTTGGTGAGTCATGCTTGATAAGGAGGTGATATGTGATGAGTCATATGATGAGTCATTGGTTTGACTTTATCTATATCATTTCTTTTGGGTTGAAAATCAGCAATGATTTTTCCTTGGTTTGGCCGACCACTTTGGCTTCTCTTTTGGGGAATAAAAGCAATGGAGCTTGAGCTATTTTGCCCACTTTTGATGCCATAATTCTTTTGGTAAGAATTAGGTGCCACACTTTGTGAAGATTGGTTCTATCTTTTGGAAAGATAGATTTTTCTTTTGGAAAGAAAATAGGGACAGCCATAAATCTCAAAGTGAGCAGCCCTCTCTCCCTCTCTTCTTGTCATCCGAGTCGCTAGCACGGGTTTCGGTCCGAGAGCCGTTCGTGTACGCATCGGTGGAGGAAATCTGCACTTGATTTCTGCAGTCTGCATCCGTCTCTTAGAGAGACTTTGTGGTGAGTTTTTGAAACCCTCTTTTTATGCTTTAAGTTTTTGATTTCCACATCTTAAGCTCCTGGGCCGGATTTGAGGAAATCGACGCGTATTTCCGCTTTTATCGGTCGGTTTCCCGTGACTAATCCCAACAGTGGTATCAGAGCAGGCTTTTGATCCGTGGAAATCTTTAAACTTGGCGGATCCCGTGTTTTAAAATTGGCGATTTTGTGGACGGGATTTATTTTTGGTTTGGGGTTTGGTGATTTTGCCCCTTGAATTTTACTTATGGAAAATTATTTGCATATGGTTTATGCTTTATTTAATTTTCTATTTGTGAATTGTTTATGGAGATTTTATTTTGCATATAGGTTTTATGCTAGATTTAATTTCCTATGCATGATTTTATTTCTTGGTGATTTAATTTCATGTTGCTTTTTTTGTTTCGGAAAAATCACGGACCGTTTCGGGTCGAAACGGGGGCAGCAGCCGCTGCCTGCGGCGCTAGGCGCCACAGGCAGCAGCTACTGCTGGCTGCTGCTGGCTGCTGCTGGCCAGCAGCAGGGCTGCTGCTGGGCAGCAGCTGCTGCACGCCAGCAGCAGGCTGCTGCTGGGCAGCAGCCGCTGCTCGGCAGCGGGGCTGCTGCTGGGCAGCAGCGCCGCGGCTGCCCCGCGCGGCGGGCCGGGCCCGTTTTTGGATTTGGCGGGATTTTTAGGGCCGGGCCGGATTTAAAATTTTAAAAATATGCATGTTTAAATTTTGGTAATTTTTATGCGCGTGGGGTTTTAAAATTTTAATTGTTTTTAAACTTGTGCGTGTTTAATTTTGGAAATTTTATGCTCATGTTTTATGAATGAATTTATTTTTCGTTCATGCGATATTTATTTTGGAAATAAATACGGTTAATTGAAATTGGTTCGGGTTTTCTTGGCACGATTACCCGGACGGCTAATTTTGGAATTCATGGTTTCCCAATTGGATTGGGAGCAATTTTGCCTGGGTTGGAGGCCTAAAGCCCGCACGGGTTTAGAACCATGATCGGCCAAAATTTGGCGATTTCAAAATAATGGCTATGGACATATATGAAATGGGATTAATTGATGCATTTAACATGTATATAAATTGTATGTATTGGATACGTGTATGTATGATTAAATGCATGAATGGATGTTTTGGGCCTTATTTATTCGGGTTGTAATATTCTTTTGGTAAATACGGCCTACGCGCCGTTTTTCTTTTATGTAATTTTATTTTATGTGTTTATTATGGAATTATGTAAAGAAGAAGAAGCCGATTGGATTGGCGTGCTAGAAGGATGAGGATGCAGCCCACCTGATGTCGTTCTAGTATAGGTTTACTAGAATTATATTAGGATGTAAATTTTGGCCCATAGCATTTCATTTTTATTTAATTATGCTTTATTTATTTACATGTGAGAATGTATGTACAAACCCAATTTCACCCGCCTATGCATCTAAGCCGTTATTAATTGAATCTAATAACCAAAAGGTAATTACTAAGTCTCTTAAAAGTGCTTCCCTCATTCATAACCTACTCGAAGTGGGGATAGGCCAGCTGTAGACCAACCCTCGTTGGATGCACTGGAGTATCGTCATTTTGTATTGGGTTGGAGTATTGGTTACTCTAACACTTGGATGGAGGTTTTGACTTAGCGTGGGTAGTAGGATGTTCCTGGCCCTAAGCACAGATGGGTAAGTGCCAACAGACCCATCAAACCGAGAGTCCCTAGGTTGGGATTGGACGGCGTTCCTACCTAAAAATTGGGGTATAGTTGTTCCAGGCCCTCGTCTGGCTATATCTTGATATAATATGGATCTCGGCCCATGAGCCCAACAACTCGAGTTAATTAATAACACGATTCATTATTAATTATAATATGGGAAGAACATGTTAAGTCCTTTATTTACACTCGTAAATTTTTCTGTGTAGAAACCAATGGCTACGAATGATACTTTATCACTGCGATCTTTCTTGGAATGGGACAAGCTTTCTGGCCCTAACTTTTGGGACTGGTCTATGAACTTAAGGAAAGTTCTAAGACAAGAGTCTAAAGAGTATGTGCTCGAAAAGCCTGTACCGGTTGTGCCAACGGGAAGTAATCCACCGGCTGCCCAGCTGGAGGAATACTTGGCACATGTAAAAGATAACCGGGATGTGACATGCCTGATGTTGGCTAGTATGGTTCCTGAATTGCAAAAGCAGTTCTTGGATCATCAGGCCTTTGCTATAATGACAACTCTTAATGAGATGTTTTATGAGCAAGCTTATCAGGAAAGGTACCTGATCCACAAGGCATTCCGCAGCTGTAAGATGGGAGCCGGGACATCTGTGAGTGCACACGTGCTCAAGATGAAGGGCTATCTGGATAATTTAGCCCGTCTCGGAACTCCTATCTCACGGGGGCTGGCGGTTAGTACGATCCTGGATTCTTTACCGGATTCTTATGATCAATTCATCCTAAACTTTTACAAGCAAGGGATGGACCGTACTGTTAGTGAGCTGCATTGGATGCTTGAGCTCGTTGAACTGTCGATCAAGAAGAATCCGCCGGTACTTGAGGGGAAACCTCCTTTTGCTAAAGGCAAGGGCAAGGCAAAGGCCAAGGCCAAGGCTAAGGAAGCCAAGGCTAAAAAGGCTAAAGCCCAGCCCAAGGCCCGTTCCAAGGATGTCTGCTTCGGTTGCAAGCAGGCTGGACATTGGAAAAGATCATGTCCCAAGCTTTTGGGAGAGAAAAGGAAGACGCAGGGCGTGTCTTCATCAGGTATATATGTCATAGACATTAACCTCTGTTTCAACATCTTATGTATTGGATACTAGATGTGGTTCTCACATTTGTTGTAATGTGCAGGGACTTAAGAACAGGAGATCACTGGGATCGGGACAAGTGGACTTGCGGGTCACAAATGGAGCAAGGGTTGCTGCCATAGAGATCAGTAGGACCAGCTTATGATACCTAGTAGATTAGTTTTGTTACTGAAACTATGTTATTTTGTACCTGTTTTGTACAGGAATATTATTTCTGTTTCAGTTTTTTTGGATATTTCTGGATGTACATTTACTATTGGTCATAGTAAAAAGGGTTTATCTAGAAAAGAATTATTTTATGGAGTAGCTCTATTAAATAATGTCTTTTATATCCTGGATCTAAATGAAACTAATCATGTCTATAATATACATACTTAAAGGGTTAAGCCTAACGAACTTAATCCAGTTTACCTTTGGCATTGTCATTTAGGCCACATAAACAAGAAGCGCATAGCTAGGCTTCACATCGCTTGAATCCTAGGATCATTTGACATGGAGTCACTTGATATATGCGAGTCTGGTTTATAAGGTAAAATGACTAAAGAACCTTTTAGCAAGGAGGCTAAAAGGGTTGCTAGCTTATTGAACCTAATGCATTGAGATGTATATGGACCGACAAGCATAGCAACTAAGGGTGAACATCTATACTTCATATCCTTCACAGACGATTTCATCAGAAATGGCTATGGCTATGTAATGAAATATAAGTCTGAGACCCTTGATAGGTTCAAGGGAGTAAGGAACGAAGTACAGAACTAGGCAGAAATATCCAAGCCTTTCGGTTGGACCGAGGTGGTGAGCATATAAGCCTATAGTTTGACTCATTTTGAGAGAGCATGGAATAGTTCCACAGCTCACTCCTCCAGGAACACCACAATGGAATGGGGTGTCCGAACAGAGGAATAGGACCCTGTTGGACATGGTCCGCTCAAACGATGAGTCATGCCTCTCTCCCTATAAGTTGTAAAGGATACGCTCTTGAGACAATGGCTCTCATTTTCAATTATACTCCGACTAAGGCTTTGGAAAAGACCCCATTTGGAAAATGGACGGGCAGGGTGCCTAATGTGTCTTTCTTACGGATTTGGGGTTGTTATGCACAAGTCAAGAAATTGACTGTGAGCAAAACTAGAACCCAAAACCGACTAATGCCTGTTTGTGAGCTACCCTAGGGAAACCAAAGGGTATTACTTCTACAACCCCACTGAGAACAAGGTGTTCATGGCGCGAAAGGGGGTCCTTCTTGAAAAGGGGTTTCTTTCCAAGAAAGACAGTGGGAGCGATGTTGAACTCAGGGAAGTTCAAAGCTCAGAAACTCCTGAAAAGGATAACTCGGAGACCAGGGTGAAGCTTCCAAAAGGGGAAGCACCAGCCCAGGTCACACAAGGACCTAAAAGGTCTGGTAGGGATCATCAGGAACATGAGAAACATCGGTTTTTGTTTCTAATGGTTACGCTCCTTTTGTCTTGGACAAAGAGGAGCTCAAAACCTACTAGTAGGCTATAGCTAGCCCACTGTCTGCCATGGTGGTGGATTTGCGATCTATGTACGATAATCAGGTTTGGAACCTGGTTGATTCACCTCCAGGTGCTAAGGTAATAGGTTGCAAGTGGTGCTATAAGCTATAGGCCGACAATACCTTTAAGGGTGTGTATAAGAGGTTTAGTGGGAGCATAGTAACTTTCCTGCTATTATATAGATGGCATCCTTCTGATTGGAAGCGACATACCAACACTACAAGGGAATTGTAATGGTTGTGTAAGTGCTTCGCAATGAAGGACTTAGGCGAAGCTGAGACGATCCTAGGGATTAGGATCTACAGGGTTAGATCCAATCGGCTTCTAGGCCTAAGTTAGGCCAAGTACATAGACATAGTTCTGAAAAGATTCAGCATGGACCAGGCTAAGAAAGGTTTCTTGCCAATGGGTCATGAGCTGAAACTTAGCAAGACGAACTATCCTAAGACAAGGCAGGATAGGGAGAACATGGATTGGTTCTATATGCTTCGGCTATAGGATCAATCATGTACTCCATGCTATGTACAAGACCTGATGTCGGATTTGCACTAAGTATGATGGGCTGAATCCTGAATGGATCACAGGTAGGCTGTCAAAGCAATCCTGAAGTACCTTAACCGGACTAAGGATAGCTTCTTAGTGCATGAAAGTTAGGAAGAGCAGTCAGTTACCAGGTACACTGATGCAAGCTTCCAGACTGACCAGGATGAATATGAGTCGCAGTATAGGTACGTGTTCATGCTAAATGGTGGTGCTATTGTTGGAGAGGCTCCAAGTAATAGACCATCGCGGTTTCTATCACAGGAACTGAGTACATTGCAACGTGTGAAGCAGCTAGGGATGCTGTGTGGATAATGAAGTTTATCATGCAACTGGGGGTAGTGTCAACTATCCAGTAACCAGTTGATATCTTCTGTGACAACTAGGGGCTGTTGCACAAGCTATGTGCCCCGGTCACACATATACACGAAGCACGAACTCAGGGAGTTTCACCTATTGTGAGAAATCACTGAGGGGGTGACATCTCATTACAAAGAGTAGACACCAAAGACAATGTCGCAGATCTTTTGACCAACATGCTTGGCTATGCCTCTGCACGAAGGTTATACTGGATCTATAGGGATTAGACCCATGCCTAGTAGGTACTAGTGCAAGTGGGAGATTGTTGGAAATGCCCTAGTCCCGAGGCATTGGTCCTTGTGTTTGTATAATACATTTGTACATTTATGTAATCTTTATGTATTATACAATTTGTGTCAAGGAAATAAAGGCATTAATCTATTTATTATATGTCTTGTGCTATATTTTAAATAGAGTATCCAATGGACATATCCATATCCATGTTGTCAAGTGTGAGGCACTTGGCAATAAGACTGTGGATAGTGAAAACGATATGACCATAAAGTTATCTGTAGTCTGTTCTAATCATAGGAATGAATGGAACTAAAGACTATCATTAGCCTGGTTGTATGGCGGTGTCTTACCGGTCATAGAACATGGAATGTCAACCAGGTTAATGGGTACATGCAAAAAGGGCATGGTACTGGATTGATCCACTTAACGGGAATCTGCATGGTATAGTATCACAAATGATTCTCGTGTAGTACTTGTATAAGTCCTTTGACCGGACCATATGATGGTGCTGCATGTGAGGTGGCACACTTTGGTGTACGCCCAACGGGCCTGTAAAAGGGTGCTAAGTACGGGTACGTTCGGGTGTGTCAGTAAGCATGGCAGCACTATGGATATGCAGAAGGGAATGTCACTCAGTGATTCACTGAGACGATATCATCGGCCTCTTGAAGAATGTTACTGATAAGTGTGCGGCCGCACCCAAACAAGATTGGATCTTGTTTGTGAGCATCAGTTCATTCGGTATCAAGTAAAGGTCCAGACACAAAGAGGGTGATACTTCCATGCCTCTGTGTTGGACACCGATATCAGCGACATGGGATTTACAAGTTCAAACTACTGGGTTACGTTTTCAGTTGGACTGCTTACTCCGTCTTAATTGGGGGCTGCAGTGGCTTGCTAGAGCCCGCCTGCAGTCTGTGGGCCTTGGCCCACTGCCAACATAAAGACGGGCCCATTGGATCGTACACATTGAACGTCTGGACTTTAACTAGTCGGATTAAGTGTGTACTTGGAGTATACACGTTTGAAGAGAGAGAGATATATTAATTATATTATATGCATCAATTGGATTGATCAAAGTTATATAATTAATATTATTTTGGCCTTCTCATAATTAATTCAATGAATTAATTTATGGGTTTATTTCCTAGGTGGAAATATTATTATACATGTATAGGTTTACATGTATCTCATTTTATGTATGTCTAATTTAATCCCTTGATTAAATTACTAGGTCAAATGAGTTTTTAATTTAAATGTATGTAATGTATTATATAGCATAATATATAGATACATACATGTTAAATTGGAATTGCATTTGAACTTAATTAAATCAAAGGAAGTCAAATTGGGCTTAAGACATAAAATGACATTCCCCACCTAATGTGGGATGAGATGGCCGAAATTTATGGCTAAGGGATGAGTCATGCCTTTTTGTTAAGAGTGATGAGTCATTGAGTGATGAGTCATTCTTGGAACAAAAGATGAATGATTAAAAGGGTGAGTCATGGTATGACTTTTTGGTTGCAAAGTTGGACTTTGCTTCCTTAAGGAAATATCTTCCCCTTTCTTCCTTCATCCTTGGCCGAATTCAATGCATGGATTTGGGTGAGTGTGATGACTCATTCATGGGACAAAATAGCTTGGTGAGTCATGCTTGATAAAGAGGTGATATGTGATGAGTCATATGATGAGTCATTGGTTTGACTTTATCTATATCATTTCTTTTGGGTTGAAAATCAGCAATGATTTTTCCTTGGTTTGGCCGACCACTTTGGCTTCTCTTTTGGGGAATAAAAGCAATGGAGCTTGAGCTATTTTGCCCACTTTTGATGCCATAATTCTTTTGGTAAGAATTAGGTGCCACACTTTGTGAAGATTGGTTCTATCTTTTGGAAAGATAGATTTTTCTTTTGGAAAGAAAATAGGGACAGCCATAAATCTCAAAGTGAGCAGCCCTCTCTCCCTCTCTTCTTGTCATCCGAGTCGCTAGCACGGGTTTCGGTCCGAGAGCCGTTCGTGTACGCATCGGTGGAGGAAATCTGCACTTGATTTCTGCAGTCTGCATCCGTCTCTTAGAGAGACTTTGTGGTGAGTTTTTGAAACCCTCTTTTTATGCTTTAAGTTTTTGATTTCCACATCTTAAGCTCCTGGGCCAGATTTGAGGAAATCGACGCGTATTTCCGCTTTTATCGGTCGGTTTCCCGTGACGAATCCCAACATTATTTTATGGAGATGCTCTATTAAATAATGGCCTATATATCCTGGACTTAAATGAAACCAATCATATCTATAACATAAACACTAAAAGGGTTAAGCCTAACGAACTTAATCCTGTCTACCTATGGCATTGTCGTCTTGGCCATATAAACGAGAAGCGCATTGCTAGACTTCACAAAGTTGGAGTCCTAGGGTCATTTGACTTGGAGTCAATTGATACATACGAATCATGTTCACGAGGCAAGATGACAAAGGCGCCTTTTAGCAAGAAGGCTGAAAGGGCCACTGGCTTATTGGACCTAATACATTCAAATGTATGTGGACCTATAAGTGCAGCGACCAGAGGTGGGCATCTGTACTTCTTCACGTTCACGGATGATTTCAGCAGATATGGCTATGTCTATCTGATGAAACACAAGTCCGAGACCCTTGATAGGTTCAAGGAATTTAGGAACGAGGTACAGAACCAGCTAGGCAGGAATATCAAAACCCTTCGGTCGAAACAAGGCGGTGAGTATATGAGCCTAGAGTTTAACTCATACTTGAGAGAGCATGGAATAGTTCCACAGCTCACTCCTCCTGGAACTCCACAATGGAATGGGGTGTCCGAACGGAGGAATAGGACCTTGCTGGACATGGTCCACTCAATGATCAGTCAAGCATCTCTCCCAATTAGTTTCTGGGGACACGCCCTCGAGACAGTAGCTCTCGTCTTAAAAAATACTCCGACTAAGGCTGTGGAAAAGACCCCATATCAGATATGGACAGTCAAGGAGCCCAATGTGTCTTTCCTAAGGATTTGGGGATGCGAAGCACATGTCAAGAAATTGACTAGTGGCAAGCTGGAGCCCAAAACCGATAAATGCCTGTTTGTGGGCTACCCTAGGGAAACCAAAGGGTATTACTTCTACAACCCCACCGAGAACAAGGTGTTCGTGGCAAGGAAAGGGGTCTTTCTAGAAAAGGAGTTCCTTTCCAAGAAAGATAGTGGGAGCAATGTTGAACTCAGGGAAGTTCAAGGTCCACAAACTCCTGAAGAGGACAACTCGGACGCCCAGGTGGAGCTTCCACAAGTGGAAGCACCGACCCAGGCCACATAAGAACCTAAAAGGTCTGGTAGGGATCGTTAGGAACCGGAGAGGTATGGTTTCCTCGTCACCGATGATCAAACTCTTCTCATCTGGGATGAGGAAGAACCTAAAACCTACCAGGAGGCTATGGCTAGCCCACAGTCTGCAAATTGGCATAAAGCCATGGAGGCAGAAATGCAATCTATGTACGGCAATCAAGTTTGGAACTTGGTTGATCCACCTCCGGGTGCTAAGGTAATAGGTTGCAAGTGGTGCTATAAGCTAAAAGCTGATAATACCTTCAAGGGGCGTCTGGCTGTGAAAGGTTTCAGACAAGTCCATAGAATAGACTATGGTGAAACTCTCACCAGTAGCCATGCTCAAATCCATCAGGATACTGCTGGCCATAGCCGCATGGTATGACTATGAGGTATGGCAGATGGATGTCAAAACCGCTTTCCTTAATAGAAAGCTACTCGAGGATGTGTACATGACACAACCTGAGGGTTTTGTCGATCCTAAGTATCCGGGAAGGGTATGCAAACTTCAAAGGTCCATTTATGGACTGAAGCAAGCGTCCCGTAGTTGGAATCTAAGATTCAATGAGGCTATAAAGGAATATGGCTTCATACAGAATCTAGATGAGCCTTGTGTGTATAAGAGGACTAGTGGGAGCATTGTCACATTCTTGGTACTTTATGTAGACGACATCCTGCTCATTGGAAGCGACATACCTACACTGCAAGGGGTAAAGCAGTGGCTGAGTAAGTGCTTCGCAATGAAGGACTTAGGCGAGGCTGAGATGATCCTAGGGATCAGGATCTATAGGGATAGATCAAATCGGCTTCTGGGCCTAAGTCAGGCTTCGTACATTGACAAAGTTCTGAAAAGGTTCAGCATGGACCGGGCCAAGAAAGGTTTCTTGCCAATGGGCCATGGGCTGAAACTTAGTAAGAAGAACTGTCCTAAAACAAGGGAGCACAGGGAGAATATGAAATTGGTTCCATATGCTTCGGCTATAGGATCAATTATGTACTCCATGTTATGTACGAGACCTGATGCCGCCTTTGCACTGAGTATGACAAGCCGATACCAGCAGGATCCCGGGGAGGATCACTGGAAAGCTGTCAAGGCGATCCTCAAGTACCTTAACCGGACTAAGGATAGCTTCTTAGTGTATGGTGGTCAGGAAGTGCTATCAGTTACTGGGTACACTAATGCGAGCTTCCAGACACACCAGGATGAGTACCAGTCGCAGTCTGGGTATGTATTTTTGCTGAATGGTAGTGCTGTAAGCTGGAGGAGCTCAAAGCAGCCAACCATAGCGGACTTTACAACAGAAGCTGAGTACATCGCTGCGTGTGATGCAGCTAAGGAAGCTGTGTGGATGAAGAAGTTTATCACTGAGTTGGGAGTAGTGCCAACTATCCAGGACCCAGTCGATATCTTCTATGACAACAATGGGTCGCACAAGCTAAGGAGCCCCGGTCACACAAGAACACAAAGCACGTGCTCAGAAAGTTTCACCTCATACAAGAGATCACGGAGAGAGGTGACATTGCATTGAACAGAATGGACACCGAGGATAATGTCGCAGATCCATTGACCAAGGTGCTGGCTCAGCCCAAGCACGAGGGTCATACTAGGTCTATAGGGATTAGGCCCATGCCTAGTTGGAACTAGCGCAAGTGGGAGATTGTTGGAAATGCCCTAGTCCCGAGGCATTGGTCCTTGTATTTGTATCATACATTTATTAGATTTATGTATCATACTCATTTGTGTTATTAATAAAGGCATCAATTCATTTATTATATTTATCTTGTGCAATAAAATGAAGTATCCAATGGACATATCTATATCCATGATGACAAGTGTCATGCACTTGGCAGTAAGACCATGGATAGGGTAAACGATATGACCATAAATAGATCCGTAGTCTGTTCCAGTCATGGGAATGAATGGAACGATAGACTATTATTAACCTAGTTGTATGGCGGTGTCTTACCGGTCATTGGACATGGAATATCAACAAAGTTAATGGGTACATGCCTGGGAGCATGGTACTAGATAGATCCACTAAACGAGTAATCCACATGGTATAGTATCACAAAGGATTCTCGTGTAGTACTTGTATGGATCCTTTGACCTGACCATATGATGGCGTTACATGTGAAGTCACATGCTTAGGGGTATGCCTAAAGGGCCTGTAATAGGGTGCCAAGTATGGGTATTTTCGGGTATGTCACTGAACATGGTAATACTATGGATATGCAGAAGGGATTTGTCACTCAGTAGCCCACTGAGAAGATATCACCGGCCTCTTGATGAATGTGATTGATAAGAGTGTGGCCACACCCAAACAAGCTGGAACTTGTTTGTGAGCATCAGTACATTTGGGATCAAGTTAATGTCCGTACACAAAAGAGGGTGACCAATCCATGCCTCTGTGTTGGACACCGATATCAATGACATGTGATGTACAAGTTTAAACTACAGGGTTATGATAACAGTTAGACTGCCATCTCCATCTTAATTAGGGGCTGCAGTGGCTTGCTAGAGCCCAACTGCAGTCTGTGGGCCAAAGGCCCATTGCCAACAGAAAGATGGGCCCACGGGATCATACACATTGAGCGACTGAACACCGACTTAAGGAATCGCAGGTATACTTGGAGTATACACACTAGAGAGAGAGGAGTATATATATTAATTATATTATAAGGATCAGTTGGATTGATCATTATAATAAAATTAATATTTGGCTTTACATAATTAATTGGATTAATTATGAAATTATTTCCTAGGTGGAAATATTCATATGTATAGGTTTACATATGAATTTGTTTTGTGAAGACTTAATTTTAATTTGATGGATTAAATTAATTGGTCAAACTAATTTTAATTTAAATAATATGTTACTTAGAGTAATATATTAAATACATGGGTTAATTAAAATTGGGCTTGAAATTGATTTAAACCAGACTAATTAAAATAAGTTTGGGCCTGAATTAAAAGGAGGAAGCCCACACAGACACATAAGCCAGACTGGGCCTTAATTCCCAACAAGGGAATTTTGAAACCCTAGGGTTAAAACCCTAAGGGGAATTCGGCCAACATACTTTGTTTGTGCGAACCACCATTTGGCGGAATTCTCTCTACCTCCTCACTCTCTGAATTTTGTGATTTTGACGCTAGCACGGGTGGTGTTCAAAAGGCGCTCGTGTACGTGAACGAGGAGGAATTCTGATTTGAGTTCTGCAGTGTTCATCCATCTCTTGAAAGAGATTTTCTGGTAAGAAAATTTATCTCTTTCTATTTATTTTAAAGTTTTTCAATTTCCATCTCAATTGCTCCTGGGACTGGATTTGAGGAAATCACAGCGTTCTTCCGCTTTCATCGGGTGATTTCAAGTGAAAAATCCCAACACGTGTGTCAGTACACATGTGATCATTTCATGACATCCATTAGGTGCCCCGAAGGCGAGGAACTTTTGTCCGTGTTCCGGCCCACATGTGACATTTTTGCATTGTCTTTTGCATAGAATGGGGTATGCTTGGAACATCCAAAACAAAAGGAAAGAAAACATAAAAGTCATTTTCATCATCGTCCACATCCATAAAGCATCATCCGATCATGAACATGAACACACCATACACGCCATTTAGTGCTTCGAGTCTAGGTCCATGACATCCACCCGAGCTTCTAACTTGATATTAAACGTGCAGTTTGAGGTCGCACCTCGAAACGGTTAGCTCGGGTTGAATCAGAGCCAAACCCACCAATTCAGTCAGTTTAATCAGAGCCTGTCACCATAGAGGGAATCAGCTCAGGGTCAAACTCAGATTGGGAGGTCAAAATTCAGTTGCCTACTCTACTAATTGACAGTCAGGTTTTGTCAGAAGAAGCAGAAAGAGCGGAGATGGTTGACGAAAACAGTGGAAACTTGCCTTTCGATATGGTTGCTTTTATAAGGAGCTTCCTAACCTCAGATGAGTTCAAGGCTATTCTGAGGGAACAGGTGCAAGCTGTGATAAGCACCATCCCTGTTCAGACTATTCAACCGGCTCAGACTTCAGGTGGAAGCAAGGGACAATAGTTTGTCCAAGTTAGTAATGGTGCTGCAGGAACCCTTCCCGGAGGAAGTGGTGGGGTTGTCAATCACAGGGAGTCTGATCGTCAGTCCGAAGAGGATGAGGCCTTTAAGAAGGCAACTGAAGCTTCAATTGAGACTATGGTGGAGAAATGTCTCAACCAGAAGTTTTCTTACATAGAAGCTATGTTACCAAAGCTGAAGGAGATGGTCCACTATAACCCTGTTAAGTTTGTTGACTCAACTACTTTGATGACTGATGGAGGGGAGCCGCTCCTAGCTGGTTTTCACATCCCTATCGTCCTCCCTACACCGGGGAAGGCCCACCAGAAGCCCATTTGCACAGTTATGTGAGGTTGATGACTAGCATGGGGATTGGGAAAGGTCATCTCTTAAACCTGTTTCCGACTACTCTGAGGGGAGCTACGGCGAAGTGGTATATGAAGTTGCCTCTATATACCCGTTCTACTTGGGAGGACCTATCTAAAGCTTTTGTAAAGCAGTACGCTTACAATATCCAAGTAGAGACTACTACCCTCAAAGACCTAGAGAGAATCCACCATAAGCCAAATGAGTCCTTCCCGGCTTACTACAAACGGTGGATAGATGTGCCAATTTTAGTGGATGGGGCACCAAAGTTGGGGTCGCTCATTATGAAGCTGGTGGATGGTAGTCTGCCCCAATACAAGGATAAAATGAAACTGAAGAGATTCCACTCCTTTAATGAAGTGGTTGAATTTGCCAAACGTATCGAGTGATATGAGGAAGAGCAGCAGAGAGGCATACAGGGTTCGAGCTCCTACAGAAATAACCAAGGGTACTCTCAATGGTACAAGGGCAGCAGCTCTAAGGCTACTTCAGCGGGGTCTAATGCTAAGATGACTCTGGATGCAGCTCCGTTCGAAGCACAAGAGGTGGGTGTGGCTGTCGCTATCTAAGGAAGGCAGACTCCCTAAAGGGTCACTAGTCCGTGGGTTGAGTTAGTAAGCCTGATCTATGCTAAGTGTAGAAAAGCTGGGTTGTTGCAGAGTTTGAGGCCGTTTTCACCTCCAGCTGAGGTGGATAAAGACAATTTCTGCTCTTACCATGTGATGACGGGTCATCATACAAATGAGTGTACCCAGTTGATTAAGGCCATCAAACAGTCGGTCACTGACGGAAAGATTGTCGAGCCGGCTTTGAAACCTAGCATTCAGAATAATCCCTTGCCCCACCTAGGATGATTCGGGTGCACAAGATATTGAGGACCATGATGCGACAATAAAGAGAAGACCCTCCGCATGTGGAGGACAATATTGGTTTTAATGTTTCAGTTTATTTTTATTTTTATCATTTACCATGTGAAAAATTCAAACCTTAAAGTGGTAGTTCAATAGAATTTGGTTTCAATTACTTGTGTGATATTCTTTCGAATGGAACTTTGCACGAATACAAACATTCATTTAATGTCTTTATCATACATGATGCATCAATGCATGAAATGAATCTAAGGACAGATGAAGACCTAAAAAGGATATCCGTCTTGAAAGATCTCACGCCAATGAGAGGAGAAAAAAAATTGCAAAAGTACCATAAAAGCACATGGGAATCTTTGCCTGACCGTACGATGTCGTGCCAAGGTGACAAAGAAATTACTGAACACCAAGCTCCAAAGGATTCAAAGACAAAATAAACCAAGCAGGAGCTTTATAGACTCGAATGGGCATCGCTCCATGGTCATAACCGCCAACTACTTCTCAGAGTCGGTAGAAGCGGAGTCATATATGAATTTCACAAAAAACAAAAAAAAAAAAACAAAAACAAAAAAAAAAACAACAAAAAAACAAAAAAACAAAAAAAAAAAAGAAGAAGAAAAACAACATTATCATGTCGTGACTAATGATGGCCTACAATTCCAAGGGGCAAAAACACAGTGTTACAGAATAAAAGAGATGGAGCATCATAGATTATCTTTACATCTCCCATAAGCCAATGGGCGATAGAAGTAGCCCACAAGATTCCGTCCAAATGACAATCACCTACAAAGGATAGGCCGATATGCTGTCATTTGTCTTGCAAAGATACAAAACTAGCACCGGAGTACCCACTAGACAAACACTGTACTCATTGGTCTATAGGGTGGAAGTTGTTTTACCAATGGAAGTGAAAACCAATCCGTTGACCTTATCAATTAAGACAAGCTAAGGTGACCCCATGTGTAAAAAAAATAAAAAAAATGAAAAAAGGCCGATGGATAAAAACACAAAAAGGCGATCCGTGCAAAAAAATAAGGACAAAGAGGTGAGCACCATCAGCAGGAAAATCTGCAAAGAGCGGTTGGTGGCAGTCATGTATTCGGTAGAGACGGATACCATTACTAATTCTGTTCTTAACTTCATTTCATCTTTTTAATATGCATTGTGCTAAAAATTATTAATGAATGAATGAATGAACACTTTGCTCTATTCTCTTAAATGTTCTAAGACTGCTTGAAATTGAATTCGCATCATAAATACATGGTTGTACACACTCCCGATTTATTTGCATATCACTTAAAAAAAAAGTTCAATGGGTTGAAAACCGAAAAGGCAGTCCATGCAAAAATTAGGATGGCCCGATAGATCGAAAACCCGAAAGGGCGATCTGTGTAAAAATTAGGACACAAAATAAAGTCTGCTGAGTTGAAAACCCAAAGGGGCAATTCAGGCAAAACTAATGATAGTCCGATAGGCTGAAAACCCAAAAGAGCGGCTTATGCAAAAGTTAGGACATAAAAAAAAGAATAAAAGTCATATGGTAGCATTAAGCTCATATGATCCTAATATCCTAATCCTTTAAAGACCGGGGCACCTTAAAGTCATCACCTCATGTCCACGTCTCATGAGGCAAGCAATCAAGTTAGTCAGCCAAACTCTATAGTGAGCATCTGTCTCCACAGGCACAGTAGCATCATATCTCAGAATCTCAGTGCAAATAGGATGCATCCACTCATGCTGCACGTATCGAGGCCGTTGTGGTGTAAACACTCTACACTCGGTGGTGCACAAGGATCTAAGGACCCTCAGTAGTTGACTATACTATCTGCACAGCCGAACGTGAGAGTAGGAAAGTCACGTGGGTCAATCCAAGCAGTTGGATACCTCCAGCCAAGGTCTCAGTTGTCACATCGGAAATATCCCATTAGGGGCAGACCCACCTGGGCCTCCAAATCATCCAATCGATCTCTGAAGGTCTGACTCATGATCTCTAACAAGGTGACCTGTCGACACAACTGGTCATCCTTCACCCTCGAGCAAGCGGACTCTCGGCACTCAATCCCAATCACCGTCTAAACCAAGCAAAACATAAAAAAGCACCATAATTATATGCATATGCATCCAAGACATTACAATCACATACATATATTCAAAACATACATACACACATGCATACACATATCAAAGATCAACCCAAGTACAGGTATTCACTATCATCATCGGGCTGTCTCGAATCACGAGCACTCCAAAAGCGGAAATAACCTGACACTAGGGCATCCTCTAAATCTCAAGTAAGAGACTATTCTCAATTTTCAGAATTCATATTTATGCTGATATAATCCCGAAAAGGGTATTCCTTGCCTTTTGCAGGTATCCAGGGGCAAAACAATCAAGCCGTATTTATTCTTGATTGAAGGGGAAAAAATTTTTGTTCCCAAAATTATCGGTCAAGAAATAAATACGCACTCCCAATCCAATTTCAATGGTATTGCTCCACCATAGAGAGCTAATTTCAACGGTATTGCTCCACCACAGGGAGCCAATTTCAACGGTATTGATCCACCGATAGAAAGCTGACTTCAATAGTATTACTCTACCACAGAGAGTCGATTTCAATGGTATTGCTCCGCCACAGAGAGTCGATTTCAATAGTATCAAGGGGCAAGATATGTAGTCCATATTCATTCTTGATCGAAGGGGCAAAAATTTTTGTTCCAAAATTATTGATCAAGGAACGAATACGTACCCGAAACAACTTCAAAACATTAAAGGAGATAATCAAGCTTCTCAAATCACCAAAGCATCTTTCCCCAGCCACACAAGCTTCACGGGGAACACTATTATTCTTTCCTTTAGTGAAACAGGCCCCGCTAGAAGTGAAATGACCAAAATGCCCTTCTATTAGTAACCAAACTACCAAATGGCTAAAACATCTTCCCTTTAGTGAAGCAAGCTTCACGGAAAACCAAATCATCGAAATATTTCTTCCCCTAGTGACATAGGCTCCACTAGAGGTCAAATTACCAAAATACCCTTCCTCCAAAGGACACCAACTTTCCAAGCTACACAATTACCAAAATACCCTTCACCTTTATGAACATCAATTCACAAGGAGAATCTGATCCGGGCAAAGTCCTCTGATTCACAATGGAGTCGAAGCACGGCCCTAGAGCATCAATTCAATCCGGGCAAAGTCCTCTACCTCACGATGGAGTTGAAGCATGTCCTCGGCAAATCAATCTAATTTGGGCAAAGTCCTTTGCTTCACGACAGAGTCGAAGCATGTCCTTAGAGAACACCAAATCAATTCGGGCAAAGTCCTATACTTCGCAACGGAGTTGGTGTAAGTCCCTGAAAAATCAAATTCACTTAGGCAAGACCCCTGTTTCGTGAATCAACCGAGACAAGTCCCAACAAACATTAAAGCGGTCCGCACGAGGAGAACCCCCAGGTACATCATCTCTTCCTTCTCACTGTACTCCTTATCACGGGACCAAACTCGGATCAGGCATAAGCATCCGTTCAAGGCAACTTTGGTCACGCGAGGGCAGCCTATCAGCACGAGTTTTTTCCCGACCTCGATGATGAAAGCCATTATTACCTTTTTCATGGATAAACATGAGGCATATTTGGAACAGCCAGAACGACCTTGGAGATGTCCCGGATAACCCGGATATGTGTGAGAAGTCTTGGTATAGAACCCAGAAGAAGGTCGAGTGAGCGTTTGAAAGAACCGAAGAGAAAAGCAAAAAAAGTGAAAATAGGCAAGTCTGGCCACCATAGCCGCTCGGCTATGGTGGCCTACAGCTGCACAGCTATAATACAGCTACTCAGCTGTAGTACAGCCGCCCGCCTCGCAGCTGTAATCACCAAACTTCCTTAAATTGGCAAAATCAGCATTTAATTCGGTTGTTTTAACCTAATGAGGGGGATATAAAGGCCAGAAAACGAAATTAGGGTGGGGGGATAGAACAGACAGTTTTCAAAAAATTAAACACAAAAATTAGGGTTCTTGGGGAGAGTTAGAGGGAGAAAATAAGGCTTTTAGAGAGAGAATTCCCTAAATTTGTTCAAAAAGCAGTCAATCTTCATCTTTATCCGTAGAAAACATTAGGGTTATCAAATAAATCAAATTAGAGTGCAATTCTAATCAATTTACGTTTGTTCAGGCCAATTCGGGGTTCATTCAAGTTTGGGCGATTTTAAGTTGTTTGTGATTTCTAGGCATTTTCCGACGACCAAACCCGTTTCTGGTGATCCCATACGCTGGAATGCAGACAAGTGGTGATCCCATAAGCTGGAATACAGACAAGGTATACTTTGAGAGGCCCTAAAAACTCATTCTGATCTATTCTGGGTGTTGTTGGTTTATGATTTTACTTTTTTCTGAAATCTGGAAGTGAACCTAGTTACAGCCGCCCCACCCGATGATTATAGCCGCTTAGCTGTATTACAGCCGTGCAGCTATAATCTACAGTGGCATGGCTGTAATCTTCTGATTATAAGGGCGTGGCTATTATCTACAGGGGCGCGGTTATAATCTACAGTGGTGCGGCTGTAATCTTTTGATTATAAGGGCACGGCTGTAATCTTTTGATTATAGGGGCATGGCTATAACTTACAGGGGTATGGCTGTGATATTCAGGGGCAGAAGCTCTGAATACCCAAAATCAAGTAATAGCGCTTCCGCTTTCAAATCAAATGTGTTTTTCATGAATATTATCGGTCAAATTACATCCATATATGTTTAGATTGACAGTTTTCGGGTTTTTATTGATGGATGTGAGATTAAAGTTTGGTGATTTCAGGTTTTTAGGGACTTCCGGACTCGTTTGATCTGATTCAGATCTGTTTCTATAGAATTTTATAAGTTTTCAGAAATCCCAGATTGCTCAAAATCATCAAAGTTCTAAAACGATTTTCAAAACGAGAAAGAAAATTGAAAATCCGATTCTGGGGCACTACAGCCACTCAGCTGTAGGTGTTACAACCACACGGATGTAACCTACAGCCGCGCGATTGTAACCTACAGCTGCTAATCTGTAGCCCGAGAAACAAAATTATAGTTTTGCCCTTTTGGGCCTCTAACTTGTAATTTTGTGTCTCATTTCAATTCAAAACGGATTTTTGGTGTGTTTACACTTTTGGACCTTAGATGGATGTCTCATTTAGGCCCACTCACGAACGGGACCCCCGGGTCCCGGGATATTCGGCCCACTAAAAGTTGGAAAATGCATGTAAAATGAGCCAAATTGTTTTCAGAATTGGTTTTTCATCCACAAAATCTACATGGCGTTTCAATAAAATGTTTTCCAGGTCTAATAGAGTAGTCACTCGGACTTCTCGATTACCCCCCTATGCATGATCCCATTTCCCAAAATACCCCTATTCTGTCTTTTGTGAGTCATTGATATTATTTCTATATCTGTGCTAACCAATTTGTCTTGTAGCTTTTATTTTTCTTTATTTTTATATTTGGATGTATTTAATAGACTAAATCATGTATTCTAGGCGATTGTACTTTTTAGATTTTCCTGTATCTAGGTGGTTGTAATGGTGAGGATGAGAGCTTTTTCTTTCTATGGGTTGTATAATTTGGCCTCTACTTCACTTTTCCCGCTCTTATACTTTTTTGCACTTTATTTTTGGATTTATATTTATGTCATGTGTATGAGCATTAACTAAAAATAAAAAGAAGACAAAATAAGTAGAACTAAGTGAATGTTATATTATATTATGAAATAATAATTGAAAATAAGTGAGTATTAGTAGATGTGTTACCTGAATCTTGAATCTCTGGATTAGGTACTGCGTCTATGTTGGTGTGCCCTAGTTCTTAGGGCATTGGATTCTTGTATTTTGTATTATACATTAAGACTCATTGTATAAATACATTATTTGTGTCACATTAATAAAGGCAATTAATCTATTTCATTTATATCTTGTGCTATAATATGAGTAGAGTATCCATTGATTGATAATCATAAAACCTATCCCAGGTCTGTTCTAATCGTGGGAACGAATAGAACCACAGACTTGTATATTCGATGACTGTATGGTAGTTCTTAACTAGCCATAGTACTTGTATAGTCAGTCATGAATATAGGTACATGTCGTTGACATGGGACTGGATCGATCCGCACAAGAAAGCCACATGGTTGTCACGTCATAGGTCTTTCTTGAGTAGGTCTCTTATGTCCTCAGACCAGATTTCATTATAATATCGATATGGAATCCGATTCACTTTGACATACGCCTAACAGGTCTGTAAAAGGATGCTAAATATGGGTATGATTGGGTGGACCGATGAACATGTTGATATTGATGATGAAGTGATGGAATTGCCACTCGGGTAACACCGAGATGATATCATTGGCCACTTGATGAGTGGGACTGATAAGTGTATGGCCATACCCAAATAAGTTGGTTGCTTATTTGATTAATTAGTCAACTCAAGATCAAGAAATATAATAAACAATAGAAGAGGATGACAGACACCATGCCTCTTGTTTATTCATATCGATATCGTTAGGCAAAGGACAGTATGAGATTACTACCGGGTGAGTGTCTTCTAAAGACTGCTGCATCTCTGTCTTAATTGGGGCCTGTAATGGTTTTCTAGAACCCACTTACAGTCTGTGGGCCTTGGGCCTACTACCAACATAAAGACAGACCCATAGGATCGTGCACATAGATCAACTGAGCTGGAACTTATAGATATTGTACATGTAATGTACATTGGAAGGAATGCGTTAATTAATTAGTTGACATTCGGTGTCAAGGTAATTAATTGACATTGGGTTGAATTTAATTTAATTAATAAGTTTACATAATGTAATTAATTAATTTATCAATTAATTGAATTACATAAAGTAAACAATTAATTAAATAATTTTCCTAAGTAGGAAAATTAAATACATGTATTGTATTAACTTAAGTGTGATTTAATTTTATTTAGGGGTAATTAAATTTAGCCAAATGGAATTTAAATTACATAGTATATACTTTTTAATTAAAGTTTATTTATGTAATTATAATCCTAGTGGGCTTGGGTTTAATTAACCTAATTAGAACCCAATTAGACAAGGTGTCTATAAAAGTGCACACTTAAGGAATAAAAACCTAATTCAACTCTAATTAATTGCTGGAAATTTCAGCCACCAACAGCAGCCCCAAAACAGTCAAAAATCCTAGCATTAAACCTCCATTCCTTCGCTTCTTCGGCTAGCACAGGTTCCCGCTCAATAGTTGGTCGTGCACCGGACTTTGGAGATCGGAGTTTCAAGAAATCATTCTGCAGCAGTCTCTAGAAGAGACGAATCCGGTGAGTTAATCTCTCTTGATTCAAATTGATTTTATTCTAATCAATGGTAATTGGACACGATAGGTGGATTCTAGGAAATTTTAAACGGTGTATTTTCCGCTGCGCCACGTTATTTTTCCAATGACGAATCCCAACAGTGGTATCAGAGCCTAGGTTTTGTCCATTAGATTGATTGGAATTGGTTCTTGAAAGCATTCTTGAAGAAAGAATGGGTTTCAAGTTTGTGATTTTAGGGTTTTTTGTTCAATTGGCTTTATTTTTGGATAAACCCTAGAATTGTTGGATTGGGGTTTTTGATTAATTTTCCCCAATTGGTTTCAACCTAGAATTGTATTTTCTTCATTGATTACTTATTGTCCATAGCTGAATTTTTAATTGTATGATTTAAAAAAAAAAAAATTAATGCTGTTTGGCCACAATTGGAATCGCAATTTGCGATTCCAATTGTGGGCACTGCTGCTTGCCGCAGCAGCTACTGCCTCTTGCGGCAGCTTGGCTGCTGTTGGCAGCAGGCTACCACGCGGCAGCGTTGCTGTCCCCGGACAGCAGCGCCACGCGGGATTTGGGTGTGGTTTTGGATTTTACGGGTATTTTTTATCCCGGACCCTAATGCAAATTAAATTAAATTTTTTTAAATTAATTTGTGTTTGAATTATTTATTTTGTTGGCATGCATATTTAATTTAATTGTTTGCATATTAAATTGAATATGGACTTTGTGAAATTGGTCCAATAAACCGTGACATCGGTTAAAATTGGGAGAGCTAAATTTTAAATTTGTGACAACCCAAATTCAAGTGGGAGCAAAATTGTTAATTTTGCATTTATGGATGTTATCCATTGGGCCTTTATGGGCCTTAGTCACATTTGTTAAAATTGGCGATTTCACCCTAAGTAACTCGGCTTAACATTTATATTTATAATTTGGAATGCCATGATCATGCATCATGTTGATATGTATGTGCACGACAGGTACTTTGTTTGAAATGTTATGTTGAGTTCTATGGGCCCTAAATTATTATCGGTTGTAATTTAATTTTGGGAAATATGGCCTGCGTGCCATTTTTTATTTTGATGTAATTTTAGAATAGATTTTATTTTCAAAATTATTGTAATTGCATCAAGTATGGAGGAAGGCCCAAATGGAGCAAGCCCATGGTGGGAGCCCAAGAAGGATTGCAGTCCGGCCCATGAAGAATTAGATAGGATATCTAGTTTTTCATTAGGTTGTAATTAAAGGCCCATAGGATCCCATTTATTTTAAATTAAGTATGCTATTGCATTTGTCATATAATATGGATGTATGGATCACCAAATTATTACCCGCGTTTATGCATGCTAAGCCGTATCACTTAATTATAATCCGGAAATTAAAATATTGAGTCGCTTAAAAGTGCTTCCCACATTCACACCTCTTCCTCCCATTGATGCTGCAATGTGTGTCGTGCCCTAGCTGGGTATATTGTAGTATTCAGTGGGCCGTCAAGGGTTAAGATACTTGGTATGGTTAACATGTGAATGGTGGTTTGACTCAACATGGGTAGTATTAGCTCAGAGCGGGCCCTAAGCACAGATGGGTAAAGTGTCAATAAGCCCATCAAACCAAGAGTCCTTCGTGGAAGGATTGGATAGGTTGTCCTACCAAACGACTCAATGGTTGGTTAGCGAGCCCTAGTTCGGCCAGTCATTGATAAGTTGTGGATCTTGGTCAATTCAGCCAATTAACAACACCAACAAACAAATTAAAACCAGATTATTAATTTGAATTGGCTTAAAAGTCCTTTATTTCTAACTCAAGCAATGATTTCTTCCATGTAGATAATCCCATTTCAGTTAAGCAATTTAAATGGCTGCAACAAACAACAACTCACTCTCACTTAGGTCACTCTTGGAGAAGGAGAAGCTTTCGGGGACTAAATTCCTGGACTGGGCTAGGAACTTACAAATAGTTCTTAGACAAGAGTCTAAGGAGTATGTACTGAATGCTTCTTTACCAGCTGGCCCTCCTGAAGGTCGAGGCATCACCACGGCGATGGTGGAGCAGTACGATCAGCATGTGAGGGATGACCGAGATGTCTCGTGCCTCATGCTGGGGACCATGGCTTCTGATCTTCAAAAGCAATTCATGGACGAGCATGCTTATGAGATGATGGATCAGCTTAAAAAGATGTTCCAAGATCAGGCTCGTCAGGAATGTTACCTGACAACTAAGGCACTTTGCACGACTGTGATGGCAGCTGGGACTTCTGTTAGCACTCATGTGCTAAAGTTGAAGGGGTATATTGATACACTTGCCCGCCTCGGCTCGCCAGTTCTGCAGGACTTGGCAACAGACATTATTCTCGGGTCACTTCTTGAGTCTTACAACCAGTTTATCATGAATTACCATATGCAAGGGTTGGATAAATCGGTTGTTGAGCTGCATGGCATGCTCAAGCTTGCTGAGCAGTCTCTTAAGAAGACTCCTGAAGTATTGCTGGTGAACAAGGGCAATACGCCCATTGCTAAGGGAAAGGCTAAATCTAAGGCCAAGGCTAAGACCCAAAAGGCCAAGGCTAAGGGCAAAAAGGTGGTGGCCCAACCTAAAGCAAGGGTTGCCTCTCCTGACGATGTTTGCCATGAGTGTCGTAAGAAGGGGCACTGGAAGAGCTCATGTCAAAAGCTAAGGGAGCAACTGAAGGGCAAAACTGCTGCTTCAGGTATTTATGTTGTTGAGATTAATCTTGCTATTTCTACATCTTGGGTCTTGGACACTGGATGTGGATCTCACATTTGTTCAAATGTGCAGGGTCTAAGAAATAGGAGATTATTAGGATCTGGAGAAGTAGATCTTCGAGTCGGAAATGGTGCTCGGGTTCAGGCCATGGAGATTGGAGATTATTTCTTGGAGATACGCAGTGGACTTGTTTTGGAACTAAGAAACTGTTATTTTGTACCTGCGATGCGCAGGAATATTATTTCCGTTTCTTTGTTGGATATTTCTGGTTTTGTATTTAATATTAGACATGGTAGAATTTCTATGCAATGTGGCAATATTATTTATGGAACAGCATTTCTTGAAAATGGCTTATATATCCTTGATCTAAAATGTCAAGTTCAATCTATAACATAAATACTAAAAGGATTAAACAAAATGAAATTAATCCTACTTACATCTGGCATTGTCGACTTGGCCATATAAATGAGAAGCGCATAGCTAGGCTTCACTCTAGTGGAGTGCTAGGGTCATTTGACATCCATCCTTATGACACATGCGAATCTTGTTTGAGAGGCAAGATGACAAAGGCGCCTTTTCGCAAGACTGCTGAAAGGGCCTCAGAGCTATTGGAGCTAATACATTCCGATGTATGTGGCCCAATGAGCACTAGTGCTAGATCTGGTTTACTATACTTCGTCACCTTCACGGATGACTTCAGCAGATACGGTTACGTGTATCTGATGAAGCATAAGTCTGAGACTCTCCAAAGGTTTAAGGACTTTAAGAATGAAGTAGAAAACCAACTTGGCAAGAAAATAAAACCACTTCGGTCTGACCAAGGGGGTGAATATTCGAGCCAAGATTTTGACTCATTTTTGAGATAGTATGGGATCATATCCCAACTCACTCCTTCTGGTACACCCCAGTGGAATGGAGTGTCAGAAAGGAGGAATAGGACCTTACTTGGCATGGTCCGCTCGATGATGAGTCATGCTACACTCCCTGTCTCCTTTTGGGGATATGCTTTAGAGACAGCTGCTTACATTCTTAACAATACACCAAGCAAGGCAGTTGAGGGAACACCATATGAACTATAGAAAGGCCGAAAGCCCAATGTTTCCTTCTTGAAGATTTGGGGCTGTGATGCACATGTTAAGAAATTGACAAGTGGCAAACTTGAGTCCAAATCTGTCAAGTGCCAGTTTGTGGGTTACCCTAAGGAAACTATGGGTTATTACTTCTACAATCCAGCCGAAAACAAAGTTTTCATAGCCAGAAATGCAGTCTTCTTGGAGAAGGAATTCCTTTCCAAGAGAGACGGTGGGAGTAAAGTTGAACTTTCAGAAGTTCAAGACTCACAAACTCCTACAGCTACTACAGAGGAAGCTTCGGGAACCAATCTGACTACTCAAGAAATTAAGGAACCAGAAATGGTTGCACAGGACCTTAGAAGGTTTGGTAGGACATGTCATCAGCCAGAGAGGTACGGCTTTCTCGTGACTGATGATGGGGACCTTATGGTCGTTGACCAAGAGGAGCCCAAGACCTATCAGGAGGCTGTTGAAAGCCCACACTCAGATCAATGGCGCAAAGCCATGTAGGCTGAGATGCAATCTATGCATGATAACCAAGTATGGAACTTGGTGGATCAACCTCTGGGTGCTAAGGTGATAGGTTGCAAGTGGTGTTTCAAGTTAAAGGCCGACAACACCTTCAAGGGGTGATTGGTGGTAAAAGGATTCAAGCAAGTTCAAGGAATTGACTATGATGAAACCTTTTCACCAGTTGCTATGCTCAAATCCATTAGGATACTACTAGCCATAGCTGCATGGTACGATTATGAGATATGGCAGATGGATGTTAAGACCTCTTTCCTTAATGGAAAGCTACTTGAGGATGTGTACATGGCACAACCTGAGGGTTTTATCGATCCAAAGTATCCAAACCGGGTATGCAAGCTTCAAAGATCTATTTATGGATTGAAGCAAGCATCGAGGTCATGGAATCAGAGATTCAATGAGGCCATTACAGAATATGGCTTCACACAGAATTCTGATGAGCCCTGTGTGTATAAGATGGTTAGTGGGAGCGTTTCCACCTTCCTAGTGCTGTATGTTGATGACATCCTTATCATTGGAGGCGACATACCAACTCTGCAAGGAGTTAAGTGGTGGTTGAGTAGGTGCTTTGCAATGAAGGACTTAGGCGAAGCTGAGACGATCTTAGGGATCAGGATCTATAGAGATAGATCCAATCGGCTTCTAGGCCTAAGTCAGGCCACGTACATTGACAAGGTTCTGAAAAGATTCAGCATGGACAAGGCAAAGAAAGGATTCTTGCCTATGCGCCATGGGTTGAAGCTGAGTAAGAAAGATGGTCCTAAAACAAAGAAGGACCGGGAGAACATGGAAAAGATCCCTTATGCGTCTGCTATTGGATCTATCATGCACTCTATGTTATGTACGAGGCCTGATGTCGCGTTTGCACTAAGTATGACCAGCCGATACCAGTCAGACCCCGGGGAGGAACACTGGAAGGCTGTCAAGGCAATCCTAAAGTACCTTAATCTGACTAAGGATGCTTTCTTAGTGTACGGAGGTCAAGATGAGCTTGTAGTGTCAGGTTACACTGATGCAAGCTTTGAGACCGATGAGGATGAGAACCAGTCACAGTCTGGTTATGTTTTTCTCTTGAATGGCGGTGCCATTAGCTGGAGGTCCTCAAAGCAGGCCACCATTGCTGACTCTACAACGGAAGCTGAGTACATAGATGCGTGCGAAGCTGCAAAGGAAGCCGTTTGGATCAAGAAATTCACAACCAAGTTGGGAGTAGTACCTACTATCCTAGAACCAGTTGATGTTTTGTGTGACAACAACGGGGCCATCGCACAAGCTAAGGAGCCCCGGTCACACAAGAGATCCAAACATGTGCTCAGAAAGTTTCACCTCATTCGGGAGATCATGAACAGAGGTGATATATCATTGCAGAGGGTTGACACCAAGAATAATGTCGCTGATCCATTGACTAAAGCGCTGCCACAGACACAGCACGATGGTCGTACCAGATCTATAGGAATTAGGGCAATGCCCACTTGGAACTAGTGCAAGTGGGAGATTGTGGGTGTGCCCTAGATCTTAGGGCATTGGATTCTTGTATTTTGTATTATACATTAAGACTCATTGTATAAATACATTATTTATGTCACATTAATAAAGGCAATTAATCTATTTCATTTATATCTTGTGCTATAATATGAGGAGAGTATCCATTGATTGATAATCATAAAACCTATCCCAGGTCTGTTCTAATCGTGGGAACGAATAGAACCACAGACTTGTATATTCGATGACTGTATGGTAGTTCTTAACTAGCCATAGTACTTGTATAGTCAGTCATGAATATAGGTACATGTCGTTGACATGGGACTGGCTCGATCTGCACAAGAAAGCCACATGGTTGTCACGTCATAGGTCTTTCTTGAGTAGGTCTCTTTTGTCCTCAGACCAGATTTCATTATAATATCGATATGGAATCAGATTGACATACGCCTAACAGGTCTGTAATGTTGGAAATGCCCTAGTCCCGAGGCATTGGTCCTTGTGTTTGTATAATACATTTGTACAGTAATGTAAACTTTATGTATTATATAATTTGTGTCAAGGAAATAAAGGCATTAATCTATTTATTATATGTCTTGTGCTATATTTTAAATAGAGTATCCAATGGACATATCCATATCCATGTTGTCAAGTGTGAGGCGCTTGGCAGTAGGACCGTGGATAGGGAAAACGATATGACCATAAAGTCATCCGTAGTCTGTTCTAATCATGGGAATGAATGGAACCAAAGACTATCGTTAGCCTGGTTGTATGGCGGTGTCTTACCGGTCATAGAACATGGAATGTCAACTAGGTTAATGGGTACATGCAAAAAGGGCACGGTACTGGATTGATCCACTTAACGGGAATCTACATGGTATAGTATCACAAATGATTCTCGCGTAGTACTTGTATAAGTCCTTCGACCGGACCATATGATGGTGTCGCATGTGAAGTGGCACACTTTGGTGTATGCCCAACGGGCCTGTAAAAGGGTGCCAAGTACGGGTACGTTCGGGTGTGTCAGTGAGCATGGCAGCACTATGGATATGCAGAAGGGAATGTCACTCAGTGATTCACTGAGACGATATCATCGGCCTCTTGAAGAATGTTACTGATAAGTGTGCGGCCGCACCCAAACAAGATTGGATCTTGTTTGTGAGCATCAGTTCATTCGGTATCAAGTCAAGGTCCAGACACAAGGAGGGTGATACTTCCATGCCTCAGTGTTGGACACCGATATCAGTGACATGGGATTTACAAGTTCAAACTACTGGGTTACGTTTTCAGTTGGACTGCTTACTCCGTCTTAATTGGGGGCTACAGTGGCTTGCTAGAGCCCGCCTGTAGTCTGTGGGCCTTGGCCCACTGCCAACATAAAGACGGGCCCATTGGATCGTACACATTGAACGTCTGGACTTTAACTAGTCGGATTAAGTGTGTACTTGGAGTATACACATTTGAAGAGAGAGAGATATATTAATTATATTATATGCATCAATTGGATTGATCAAAGTTATATAATTAATATTTATTTTGGCCTTCTCATAATTAATTCAATGAATTAATTTATGTGATTATTTCCTAGGTGGAAATATTCTTATACATGTATAGGTTTACATGTATCTCATTTTATGTATGTCTAATTTAATCCATTGATTAAATTACTAGGGCAAATGAATTTTAATTAAATGTATGTCATGTATTATATGGTATAATATATATATGCATACATGTTAAATTAAAGTTGCATTTGAAATTAATTAAATCAATGGGATTAAAATTAGGCTTGGACTTTTAAAGGAATAAAGTCAACATTGAATGGGATATGTTGGCCGAAATTTGCATGGAATTAGTGTAAGAATTATGAGTCATTTTATGGACAAAAATGATGATGACATATTTGTTGGAAATGCCCTAGTCCCGAGGCATTGGTCCTTGTGTTTGTATAATACATTTGTACATTAACGTGAACCTTATGTACTATACAATTTGTGTTAAGGAAATAAAGGCATTAATCTATTTATTATATGTCTTGTGCTATATTTTAAATAGAGTATCCTATGGACATATCCATATCCATGTTGTCAAGTGTGAGGCACTTGGCAGTAAGACTATGGATAGGGAGAACGATATGGCCATGAAGTTTTCCGTAGTCTGTTCCAATCATGGGAATGAATGGAACTAAAGACTATCATTAGTCTGGTTGTATGGCGGTGTCTTACCGGTCATAGTACATGGAATGTCAACCAGGTTAATGGGTACATGCAAAAAGGGCATGGTACTGGATTGATCCACTTAACGGGAATCTACATGGTATAGTATCACAAATGATTCTCGTGTAGTACTTGTATAAGTCCTTAGACCGGACCATATGATGGTGCTGCATGTGAAGCGGCACACTTTGGTGTATGCCTAACGGGCCTGTAAAAGGGTGCCAAGTATGGGTACGTTCGGGTGTGTCAATGAGCATGGCAGTACTATGGATATGCAGAAGGGAATGTCACTCAGTGATTCACTGAGACGATATCAATGGCCTCTTGAAGAATGTTACTGATAAGTGTGCGGCCGCACCCAAACAAGATTGGATCTTGTTTGTGAGCATCAGTTCATTCAGTATCAAGTAAATGTCCAGACACAAGGAGGGTGATACTTCCATGCCTCTGTGTTGGACACCGATATCAGCGACATGGGATTTACAAGTTCAAACTACTGGGTTACGTTTTCAGTTTGACTGCTTACTCCGTCTTAATTGGGGGCTGCAGTGGCTTGCTAGAGCCCGCCTGCAGTCTGTGGGCCTTGGCCCACTGCCAACATAAAGACGGGCCCATTGGATCGTACACATTGAACGTCTGGACTTTAACTAGTCGGATTAAGTGTGTACTTGGAGTATACACATTTGAAGAGAGAGAGATTCATTAATTATATTATATGAATCAATTGGATTGATCATAGTTATATAATTAATATGTATTTTGGCCTCCATAATTAATTCAATGAATTAATTTATGGAAATATTTCCTAGGTGGAAATATTATTATACATGTATAGGTTTACATGTATCTCATTTTATGTATGCCTAATTTAATCCCTTGATTAAATTAATAGGTCAAATGAATTTTAATTTAAATGTATGTAATATATTATATGGTATAATATATAAGCATACATATTAAAGTAAAGTTGCATTTGAAATTAATTAAATCAAAGGAGTTAATATTGGGCTTAAGACATAAAATGATTTTTGCCCACATTGTGTGGGATGTGTTGGCCGAAATTCATAGCATCTTTGGGCAAGAATGGTGAGCCATTGTTGATGAGAATGGTGACTCATTGTTGGACAAAAGAGGATGAAGAGAAATGATGAGTCATGGATGACTTTAGGTGACAAAGTTGGACTTTGCATCATGAGATATTTTTGGTCATTATTGTGGTATCATTAATGAGAAAAAAAATATCCATCATTTCTTTCCTCTCTTGGCCGAATTGTAGGATGAAGAAGACAAGGTGATGGTGAGTCATTAGGTGAGTCACCATGGTGAGTCATTGGTTTGACTCCTTAGTAGCAAAGTTGGACTTTGCTCCTTCACACATCTTCTTTGTCCTTCTCTCCATGTTTTGGCCGTAGGTTTTCTTCTTCTTTTAAGAGAAAGGCTTTGCCCATTTTTGAATAATTCTTTGGGAGAATTAGTTTTGCCCACTTGAGGAATTGATTTCTTAAGGTAAAGAAAGTGGTGCCTATGTTAAGGATAGATTTCTTTTGGAAAGAAATCTAGAGCCCTAACTTAGGGTTATTGTATTTTTCTTTCGGAAAGAAAATTACAGCCATATATTCCTATTGTGAGCAGCCTCTCTCTCCCTCTCTTTAAATCATCCGAGCCGCTAGCACGGGTTTCGGTCCGAGAGCCGTTCGTGTACGCATCGGTGGAGGAAACCTGCACTTGGTTTCTGCAGTCTGCATCCGTCTCTTAGAGAGACTTTGAGGTGAGTTTTTGAAACCCTCTTTTCTGCCTTTATGTTTTTGATTTCCACATCTTAAGCTCCTGGGCCGGATTCGAGGAAATCGACGCGTCTTTCCGCTTTTATCGGTCGGTTTCCCGTGACGAATCCCAACAGTGGTATCAGAGCGGGCTTTTGATCCGTGGAAATCTTTAACTTGGCGGATCCCATGTTTTAAAATTGGCGATTTTTGTGGACGGGATTCTTTTGGTTTCGGGTTTGTGATTTTGCCCCTTGAATTTTGCAAATGGAAAATTTTTGCATATTGGTTTATGCTTTGTTTATTTTTTCTTTTTGTGTTTTGATTATGGAAATTTATTTTTGCATATAGGTTTATGCTAGATTTATTTTTCCATTGCATGATTTTATTTCTTGGTGATTTAATTTCATGTTGTTTTTATGCGAAAAAAAATCACGGACCGTTTCGGGTCGAAACGGGGGCAGCAGCCGCTGCCTGCGGCGCTAGGCGCCACAGGCAGCAGCTGCTGCTGGCTGCTGCCTCGGCAGCAGCTGGGCTGCTGCTGGCCAGCAGCTGCTGCACGCCAGCAGCAGGGCTGCTGCGCGCCAGCAGCTGCTGCTGGGCAGCAGCTGCTGCACGCCAGCAGCAGGCTGCTGCTGGGCAGCAGCGCCGCGGCTGCCCCGCGCAGCGGGCCGGGCCCGAATTTGGATTTCGCGGGATTTTTGGGCCGGGTCGGATTTAAAATTTTAAAAATATGCGTGTTTAAATTTTGGTAATTTTTATGCGTGTGGGGTTTTAAAATTTTAATTGTTTTTATGCGTGTTTCATTTTGGAAATTTTATGCGCATGTTTTATGAATGAAATTTATTTTTCGTTCATGCGATATTAATTTTGGAGAAATTAATACGGTTAATTGAAATTGGTTCGGGTTTTCTTGGCACGATTACCTGGACGGCTAATTTTGGAATTCATGGTTTTCCAATTGGATTGGGAGCAATTGTGCCTGGGTTGGAGGCCTAAAGCCCGCACGGGTTTAGAACCATGATCGGCCAGAATTTGGCGATTTCAAAATAATGGCTATGGACATATTTGAAATGGGATTAATTCATGCATTTAACATGTTTATAAATTGTATGTATTGGATACGTGTATGTATGATTAAATGTATGAATGGATGTTTTGGGCCTTATTTATTCGGGTTGTAATATTCTTTTGGTAAATACGGCCTACGCGCCGTTTTTCTTTTATGTAATTTTATTTTATGTGTTTATTATGGAATTATGTAAAGAAGAAGAAGCCGATTGGATTGGCGTGCTAGAAGGATGAGGATGCAGCCCACCTGATGTCGTTCTAGTATAGGTTTACTAGAATTATATTAGGATGTAAATTTTGGCCCATAGCATTTCATTTTTATTTAATTATGCTTTATTTATTTACATGTGAGAATGTATGTACAAACCCAATTTCACCCGCCTATGCATCTAAGCCGTTATTAATTGAATCTAATAACCAAAAGGTAATTACTAAGTCTCTTAAAAGTGCTTCCCTCATTCATAACCTACTCGAAGTGGGGATAGGCCAGCTGTAGACCAACCCTCGTTGGATGCACTGGAGTATCGTCATTTTGTATTGGGTTGGAGTATTGGTTACTCTAACACTTGGATGGAGGTTTTGACTTAGCGTGTGACATCCCTAACTTTCTTAGCATGCAATGGCGGAAAACATTACATAAAGTCTAGGACATCATTATAAAAGAAACTTCCAATTATGCCTTTGATTAATACTACACGTGTTCATAAAATACGTACTCCCAAATTTAATTCTAAGTGATAAATAATAATTCAATACGAGTAATACTTCAATGACAAAAACCTAAAAGTTTAGAAAATCTGAAAATCTCAATTCTAAAATGTTCATAACAACTATTTAATGTCTACTCAAAGCAATCCCTCCACACAATCCCAAGGACGGGCGTCAGGCATCATTCAATCATCACCGGCATAATCTGAAAATATCAACAGCGCCACTTAGTGACGAGTAACTAACAAATCCCAAACATCAATTTAAAGTTTGCATAAAATGACGATAGTTCACAAATATATGTTATATTAATTAATCAAGCACCGTAAGGGTAATAAACAACAATCATCATTCATACAAGTGTACATACTTACGATCACAATCCTTGTAATAGGGAACGTACCTCGTTTAACAAGCCGCTCCAACACATATCACATAGATCATATCATTTAAGTAGCAAAACATCAATCAAAGAATAAAATTCCCAGTCAAGTCATACAAACTAGATGCATACAACCGTTTAGAACAAGGAATTGTATCATGAACATGACATTATTTCATTTACACAATAACCATTATTAGTTTCCTAATACACAAATTCCAAAGTCGCAAGATAGCTCACAAACCTCACTATCACAGCCAAGCATCAAAATCACATTGTAATCAACATTAACATGCAATTACATTCTTAACCGTTGATTAACATCAACTTACGTATATGCGTACAACTCATTGCATTAACCTATACACTTGTGCTTATAGGGAGTTTGGCAGCAGACGCTGCAGAGTGCCATGAACCTAGGGCTTACCTCTGCGGAGAGCCATGAACCTAGGGCTTACCTCCTTAACACATTGAGTACCATGAACCTAGGATTTACCTCAGAATGCCATGAACATAGGTCTTACATCATAATGCCATTAACATAGGTCTTACATCACCGAGTGCCATGAACCTAGGGCTTACCTCGGAATTTGGGTTGCTGTCCTAGTGCCTACCAATCAAACATGGTAAACACTTTGCCAAACTAACCAAAGCACAGCTGTATAAATCACCACAACTCAAATTAATTACTATAATCATACCAATATCAAAAGGGTGCCATTAAAATAGGTCTTATTCCCAAAACATAGCACAATACATCAATAAACACAAGGTGCCATTAAAATAGGACTTACCACAAACTCAATTTCATAATTCTAACATGTATTAATCTACTAAATCATATTTGCAATTATTATATTTCATGTCATGAGTTCTAGCATAAAATTTCTAGAATCAAATTATGCTTTACACACATTAAAAATAAATTCAGGCCTAAGGTGACAATTTCAGAATTCATAGTTCATGCCTCAACTTGCACATAATATTCCAGTAGGTTAGACTCAGAATTCAGCATGGCAATACAAAGGTAAATTTAGCCTTACATCTTAGGAACACACGCCAACTTAAATCATGCAATTCGGATTCCTATAGCAAAAGATATTAAGGAAACACTAAAAACATGCAATCTGTAAATTCACTTCAGATCACTGCACATAGTCTGACTTCAACAGACAAAACAGATGTGTTACTCACTGATTTAGCAAAAATAATATAAAGCAACATTGAACATCAGAATTTCAGGAATACATAGAATTTTATTTCATGGCAAACGGAGCTACAGAGAGAAAATAAAGCCATAATCAACACAAACTGTACAAACTGAAATTCAGCAGTTCCAGGAAATCGGCACAGTGCACATAAGGCAGTTTCAACAGGGAATACGAGCACTTTACTCACAGAATTTGCCAAAATAGTATAAAACAACCTTGTACATTTATGTCTCAGGAAAACACAGAAAGTTGAATCATGCCAATCGGAGTTATATAACGAAAATAAAGCTACAATTACCACAACCTGTACAATCTGAAATTGAGCAGTTCCGGCATAAAACCATTCGAAACATGCATATACATATTTCTTTCAACCCTTAACCTAATTATCATCATTTTATACCAGTAACATACATGCTTAAATTTCAATATACAAGATTATTATCTCACCATGCAATCAATAGGAACCTATCACGCAATCTATGAAAGCTTTAAATCGATGTTAGAGTTTGTTTGTTACCTCGATTGCAGTGAGGTCGGTCACTAGAGTAAAAACAGAAATTAGGAGAGGGTGCTCCTCGATTTAGGTCACGAACTTAATCCGATGATTCCCAAAGAGAAGAAACTTCAGAAAATTACAGAAAAGAACAAAGTTCTTAGCAAGTTTCTAAGGAGTTAAAAGATGGAATAAAACCGATTGGGATTCCTTACCTTCAGAAAGATGAATGATTTCCTCAACTGAGACAATGGAATTTCGGAATTCACAAGAATGATGCAAGGCTGGTTTGAGTGAAAGAGAGAGGAAGAGAAAGAATAAATTTCAGCTAGGGTTAGAGGAAATTTCGAAATTTGTAGTGTTAAATAGGAAATAGAAGTTGATTTGATGAAGGAAAGGTAAGTGGGAGAGATTTGCTCCACTAAGTTGGTAGTTTCTGATTTGAATTGGTCAAACTAAATAAAAGGGATATATAAAATAGTAAATTTCGGATTTTATGGGATTTTATGTCTCCCAAACCAAAAATATAAATCCTAAAGAAAATAACTAAATTAAGCTAAGTTGGGTTCGAACTCTAGACCTCTAGTTATTAAACACATCTCTCTACCATTAGGCCAAAGCCTACGAATTGTTATAAGCATACAAAACATCGGTTAAATGCAAAAATGCTCACTCATATGCACACATCACAACATAACTAAGTCAACTTATATCTGGGGCGTTACATAGCGTGGGTAGTAGGATGTTCCTGGCCCTAAGCACAGATGGGTAAGTGCCAACAGACCCATCAAACCGAGAGTCCCTAGGTTGGGATTGGACGGCGTTCCTACCTAAAAATTGGGGTATAGTTGTTCCAGGCCCTCGTCTGGCTATATCTTGATATAATATGGATCTCGGCCCATGAGCCCAACAACTCGAGTTAATTAATAACACGATTCATTATTAATTATAATATGGGAAGAACATGTTAAGTCCTTTATTTACACTCGTTTATTTTTCTGTGTAGAAACTAATGGCTTCGAACAATACTTTAACACTGCGACCTTTCTTGGAATGGGACAAGCTTTCTGGCCCTAACTTTTGGGACTGGTCTATGAATTTAAGGAAAGTTCTAAGACAAGAGTCCAAAGAGTATGTGCTCGAAAAGCCTGTACCGGCTGTGCCAACAGGAAGTAATCCACCGGCTGCCCAGCTGGAGGAATACTTGGCACATGTAAAAGATAACCGGGATGTGACATGCCTGATGTTGGCTAGTATGGTTCCTGAATTGCAAAAGCAGTTCATGGATCATCAGGCCTTTGCTATAATGACAACTCTTAACGAGATGTTTTATGAGCAAGCTTATCAGGAAAGGTACCTGATCAACAAGGCATTCCGCAGCTGTAAGATGGGAGCCGGGACATCTGTGAGTGCACACGTGCTCAAGATGAAGGGCTATCTGGATAATTTAGCCCGTCTCGGAACGCCTATCTCACGGGGGCTGGCGGTTAGCACGATCCTGGCTTCTTTACCGGATTCTTATGATCAATTCATCCTAAACTTTTACAAGCAAGGGATGGACCGTACTGTTAGTGAGCTGCATTGGATGCTTGAGCTCGCTGAACTGTCGATCAAGAAGACTCCGCCGGTACTTGAGTTTAACAAGGGGAAACCTCCTTTTGCTAAAGGCAAGGCAAAGGCCAAGGCCAAGGCTAAGGAAGCCAAGGCTAAAAAGGCTAAAGCCCAGCCCAAGGCCCGTTCCAAGGATGTCTGCTTCGGTTGTAAGCAGGCTGGACATTGGAAAAGATCGTGTCCCAAGCTTTTGGGAGAGAAAAGGAAGACGCAGGGCGTGTCTTCATCAGGTATATATGTCATAGACATTAACCTCTGTTTCAACATCTTATGTATTGGATACTAGATGTGGTTCTCACATTTGTTGTAATGTGCAGGGACTTAAGAACAGGAGATCACTGGGATCGGGACAAGTGGACTTGCGGGTCAGAAATGGAGCAAGGGTTGCTGCCATAGAGATCAGCAGGACCAGCTTATGATGCCTAGTAGATTAGTTTTTGTTACTGAAACTATGTTATTTTGTACCTATAATGTACAGGAATATTATTTCTGTTTCAGTTTTGGATATTTCTGGATGTACATTTACTATTGATAATAGTAAAAAGGGTTTATCTAGAAAAGAATTATTTTATGGAGTAGCTCTGTTAAATAATGTCTGTTATATCCTGGATTTAAATGAAACTAATCATGTCTATAATATACATACTTAAAGGGTTAAGCCTAACGAACTTAATCCGGTTTACCTTTGGCATTGTCATTTAGGCCACATAAACAAGAAGCGCATAGCTAGGCTTCACATAGCTTGAATCCTAGGATCATTTGACATGGAGTCACTTGATATATGCGAGTCTTGTTTATAAGGTAAAATGACTAAAGAACCTTTTTGCAAGGGTCGCTAGCTTATTGGACCTAATGCATTGAGATGTATATGGACCGACAAGCATAGCAACCAAAGGTGAACATCTATACTTCGTATCCTTCACAGACAATTTCATCAGAAATGGCTACGCCTATGTAATGAAATCTAAGTCTGAGACCCTTGATAGGTTTAAGGGATTAAGGAACGAAGTACAGAACCAACTAGGCAGAAATATCAAAGCCTTTCGGTTGGACCGAGGTGGTGAGCATATAAGCCTATTGTTTGACTCATTATGAGAGAGCATGGAATAGTTCCACAGCTCACTCCTCCATGAACACCACAATGAAGTGGGGTGTCCAAACGGAGGAATAGGACCCTGTTGGACATGGTCCGCTCAAACGATGAGTCATGCCTCTCTCCCAATAAGTTTTAATGGATACGCTCTTGAGACAATGGCTCTCAATTTCAATTATACTCCGACTAAGGCTTTAGAAAGACTCCATTTGGAATATGGACAGGCAGGGTGCCTAATGTGTCTTTCTTGCGGATTTGGGGTTGTTATGCACAAGTCAAGAAATTGACTGTGAGCAAAACTAGAACCCAAAACCGACTAATGCCTGTTTGTGAGCTACCCTAGGGATACCAAAGGGTATTACTTCTACAACCCCGCTGAGAACAAGGTGTTCATGGCGCGAAAGGGGGTCCTTCTTGAAAAGGGGTTTCTTTCCAAGAAAGACAGTGGGAGCGATGTTGAACTTAGGGAAGTTCAAAGCTCACAAATTCCTGAAAAGGATAACTCGGAGACCAGGGTGAAGCTTCCAAAGGCGGAAGCACCAGCCCAGGTCACACAAGGACCTAAAAGGTATGGTAGGGATCATCAGGAACATGAGAAAAATTGGTTTCTTGTTTCTAATGATTATGCTCATTTTGTCTTGGACAAAGAGGAGTACATAACCTACTAGTAGGCTATAGTTAGCCCACTGTCTGCCTTGGAGGCAGATATGCAATCTATGTACGATAATCAGGTTTGGAACCTGGTTGATCCACCTCCGGGTGCTAAGGTAATAGTTTGCAAGTGGTGCTATAAGCTATAGGCCGAAAATACCTTTAAGGGTGTGTATAAGAGGTTTAGTGGGAGCATAGTAATTTTCCTGGTATAACAAAGGGATGGCATCCTTCTAAGTTGAAGCGACATACCAACACTACAAAGGAATTGTAATGGTTGAGTAAGTGCTTCACAATGAAGGACTTAGGCGAAGCTGAGACGATCCTAGGGATCAGGATCTACAGGGATAGATCCAATCGGCTTCCAGGCCTAAGTCAGGCCAAGTACATAGACATAGTTCTGAAAAGATTCAGCATGGACTAGGCTAAGAAAGGTTTCTTGCCAATGGGTCATAAGCTGAAACTTAGTAAGAAGTACTGCCCTAAGGTAAGGCAGGACAGGGAGAACATGAAGTTGGTTCTACATGCTTCGGCTAGAGGATCAATCATGTATTCCATGCTATGTACAAGACCTGATGTCAGCTTTGCACTAAGTATGATAAGCCGGATCCTGAGTGGATCACTGGTAGGCTGTTAAAGCAATCCTGAAGTACCTTAATCGGACTAAGGATAGCTTCTTAGTGCATGATAGTCAGGAAGAGCAGTCAGTTACTAGGTACACTGATGCAAGCTTCCAGACTGACCAGGATGAATATAAGTCGCAGTATAGGTAAGTGTTCATGCCATATGGTGGTGCTGTTGTTGGAGAGGCTCCAAGTAATTGACCATCGCGGTTTCTATCACAGGAACTGAGTACATTGCAACGTGTGACATAGCTAGGGAAGCTATATGGATTGAGAAGTTTATCACGGAACTGGGGATAGTATCTACTATCCAGTAACCAGTTGATATCTTCTGTGACATCGAGGGGCTGTTGCACAAGCTATGTGCCCCGGTCACACATATACACGAAGCATGAACTCAGGGAGTTTCACCTATTGCGAGAAATCGCTGAGGGGGTGATATCTCATTACAAAGAGTGGACACCAAAGACAATGTCGCAGATCTTTTGACCAACATGCTTGGCTATGCCTATGCATGAAGGTTATACTAGATCTATAGGGATTAGACCCATGCCTAGTAAGTACTAGTGCAAGTGGGAGATTGTTGGAAATGCCCTAGTCCCGAGGCATTGGTCCTTGTGTTTGTATAATACATTTGTACATTAACGTGAACCTTATGTACTATACAATTTGTGTTAAGGAAATAAAGGCATTAATCTATTTATTATATGTCTTGTGCTATATTTTAAATAGAGTATCCTATGGACATATCCATATCCATGTTGTCAAGTGTGAGGCACTTGGCAGTAAGACTATGGATAGGGAGAACGATATGGCCATGAAGTTTTCCGTAGTCTGTTCCAATCATGGGAATGAATGGAACTAAAGACTATCATTAGTCTGGTTGTATGGCGGTGTCTTACCGGTCATAGTACATGGAATGTCAACCAGGTTAATGGGTACATGCAAAAAGGGCATGGTACTGGATTGATCCACTTAACAGGAATCTACATGGTATAGTATCACAAATGATTCTCGTGTAGTACTTGTATAAGTCCTTAGACCGGACCATATGATGGTGCTGCATGTGAAGCGGCACACTTTGGTGTATGCCTAACGGGCCTGTAAAAGGGTGCCAAGTATGGGTACGTTCGGGTGTGTCAATGAGCATGGCAGTACTATGGATATGCAGAAGGGAATGTCACTCAGTGATTCACTGAGACGATATCAATGGCCTCTTGAAGAATGTTACTGATAAGTGTGCGGCCGCACCCAAACAAGATTGGATCTTGTTTGTGAGCATCAGTTCATTCAGTATCAAGTAAATGTCCAGACACAAGGAGGGTGATACTTCCATGCCTCTGTGTTGGACACCGATATCAGCGACATGGGATTTACAAGTTCAAACTACTGGGTTACGTTTTCAGTTTGACTGCTTACTCCGTCTTAATTGGGGGCTGCAGTGGCTTGCTAGAGCCCGCCTGCAGTCTGTGGGCCTTGGCCCACTGCCAACATAAAGACGGGCCCATTGGATCGTACACATTGAACGTCTGGACTTTAACTAGTCGGATTAAGTGTGTACTTGGAGTATACACATTTGAAGAGAGAGAGATTCATTAATTATATTATATGAATCAATTGGATTGATCATAGTTATATAATTAATATGTATTTTGGCCTCCATAATTAATTCAATGAATTAATTTATGGAAATATTTCCTAGGTGGAAATATTATTATACATGTATAGGTTTACATGTATCTCATTTTATGTATGCCTAATTTAATCCCTTGATTAAATTAATAGGTCAAATGAATTTTAATTTAAATGTATGTAATATATTATATGGTATAATATATAAGCATACATATTAAAGTAAAGTTGCATTTGAAATTAATTAAATCAAAGGAGTTAATATTGGGCTTAAGACATAAAATGATTTTTGCCCACATTGTGTGGGATGTGTTGGCCGAAATTCATAGCATCTTTGGGCAAGAATGGTGAGCCATTGTTGATGAGAATGGTGACTCATTGTTGGACAAAAGAGGATGAAGAGAAATGATGAGTCATGGATGACTTTAGGTGACAAAGTTGGACTTTGCATCATGAGATATTTTTGGTCATTATTGTGGTATCATTAATGAGAAAAAAAATATCCATCATTTCTTTCCTCTCTTGGCCGAATTGTAGGATGAAGAAGACAAGGTGATGGTGAGTCATTAGGTGAGTCACCATGGTGAGTCATTGGTTTGACTCCTTAGTAGCAAAGTTGGACTTTGCTCCTTCACACATCTTCTTTGTCCTTCACTCCATGTTTTGGCCGTAGGTTTTCTTCTTCTTTTAAGAGAAAGGCTTTGCCCATTTTTGAATAATTCTTTGGGAGAATTAGTTTTGCCCACTTGAGGAATTGATTTCTTAAGGTAAAGAAAGTGGTGCCTATGTTAAGGATAGATTTCTTTTGGAAAGAAATCTAGAGCCCTAACTTAGGGTTATTGTATTTTTCTTTCGGAAAGAAAATTACAGCCATATATTCCTATTGTGAGCAGCCTCTCTCTCCCTCTCTTTAAATCATCCGAGCCGCTAGCACGGGTTTCGGTCCGAGAGCCGTTCGTGTACGCATTGGTGGAGGAAACCTGCACTTGGTTTCTGCAGTCTGCATCCGTCTCTTAGAGAGACTTTGAGGTGAGTTTTTGAAACCCTCTTTTCTGCCTTTATGTTTTTGATTTCCACATCTTAAGCTCCTGGGCCGGATTCGAGGAAATCGACGCGTCTTTCCGCTTTTATCGGTCGGTTTCCCGTGACGAATCCCAACAATATTCTTATGGACCAATTAAAGAATGGTGAGTCATTGGTATGACATATGATGGGGCAAAGTTGGACTTTGCCACCTTGCATCTTGCTTTCCTTTATGGTAAGGAAATGATGAAGGTGGGATCACCAATCTTCTAGTTGGCCGAATATGGAGGGATGAGAGGGTTGAGTCACCATTTGGACTAAAGGGAAAAGGAAGCAAAGTGAGACTTTGCATCTTTTGACCAATGGGAAAGTGGTGACTCATGCTTAGTGACAAAATTGATATTTGTTGCTTTATTCTCATCCATCTCATTTTCAATGGATTGAAATGATGAGCCATGATTTTCTTCCATGCTTGGCCGTATACATTCTTTCTTTTGAAAGAATTTATGCCCACTTTTGGACTTTGGTTTTTTCTTTGGTAGAAAAAGCAATTGTGAGAAAAGAGAGAAATTGGATTTAATTTCTTTTGGAAAGAAATTCTTGGACAGCCATAATACCCAAGCTTGGCTGCCCTTTTTCTTCTCTCTTTCTCCCTCTCTTCTTGTCATCCGAGTCGCTAGCACGGGTTTCGGTCCGAGAGCCGTTCGTGTACGCATCGGTGGAGGAAATCTACACTTGATTTCTGCAGTCCGCATCCGTCTCTTAGAGAGACTTTGTGGTAAGTTTTTGAAACCCTCCTTTTATGCTTTAAGTTTTTGATTTCCACATCTTAAGCTCCTGGGCCGGATTCGAGGAAATCGACGCCTATTTCCGCTTTTATCGGTCGGTTTCCCGTGACGAATCCCAACAGTGGTATCAGAGCGGGCTTTTGATCCGTGGAAATCTTTAAACTTGGCGGATCCCGTGTTTTAAAATTGGTGTTTTATGGATCGGGATTCTTTCGGTTTTGGGGTTTTATATTTTTCCCCATTTGTTTTTGCAAATTGAAAGGTTTATACATATTAGGTTTTATGTGTATGTTTCAATTTGTTTTGTATGTTATGCATGTTGAATTTAATTTTATGCATCTTGGATTTAATTATATATATCTTGGATTTGTTCTTTGATCTTGTTGATTTAATTCTTGATGTATTGGTTTTATTCTTATGCATACATGAAAAAAAAAAAAAAAAAAAAAATAGGGCCATGTGGGGAAGGCAGCAGCCTGCTGCTGGCCAGCTACTGCTGGCCGCAGCAGCTGCTGCTGCTGGCGTGCTGCCCAGCAGCACGCTAGGCAGCAGCTTGCTGCAGCTGGCGTGCTGCTGGGCAGCACACCAGGCAGCAGTAGCTGCTGATGGCGTGCTGCTGGGCAGCACGCCAGGCAGCAGCCTGCTGCTGGCCGCAGGGGCTGCTGCTAGGCAGCAGCCTCCCCGCGCGGTTGGCCGGGCCCGTTTTTGGATTTGGCGGGATTTTTTGGGCCGGGCCGGATTTAAAATTTTAAAAATATGCGTGTTTAAATTTTGGTAATTTTTATGCGCGTGGGGTTTTAAAATTGTGCGTGTTTAATTTTGGAAATTTTATGCGCATGTTTTATGAATGAAATTTATTTTTCGTTCATGCGATATTTATTTTGGAAATAAATACGGTTAATTGAAATTGGTTCGGGTTTTCTTGGTACGATTACCCGGACGGCTAATTTTGGAATTCATGGTTTCCCAATTGGATTGGGAGCAATTTTGCCTGGGTAGGAGGCCCAAAGCCCGCATGGGTTTAGAACCATGATCGGCCAAAAATTTGGCGATTTCAATATAATGGCTATGGACATATATGAAATGGGATTAATTCATGCATTTAACATGTTTATAAATTGTATGTATTGGATACGTGTATGTATGATTAAATGCATGAATGGATGTTTTGGGCCTTATTTATTCGGGTTGTAATATTCTTTTGGTAAATACGGCCTACGCGCCGTTTTCTTTTTATGTAATTTTATTTTATGTGTTTATTATGGAATTATGTAAAGAAGAAGAAGCCGATTGGATTGGCGTGCTAGAAGGATGAGGATGCAGCCCACCTGATGTCGTTCTAGTATAGGTTTACTAGAATTATATTAGGATGTAAATTTTGGCCCATAGCATTTCATTTTATTTAATTATGCTTTATTTATTTACATGTGAGAATGTATGTACAAACCCTATTTCACCCGCCTATGCATCTAAGCCGTTATTAATTGAATCTAATAACCAAACGATAATTACTAAGTCTCTGAAAAGTGCTTCCCTCATTCATAACCTACTCGAAGTGGGGATAGGCCAGCTGTAGACCAACCCTCGTTGGATGCACTGGAGTATCGTCATTTTGTATTGGGTTGGAGTATTGGTTGCTCTAACACTTGGATGGAGGTTTTGACTTAGCGTGGGTAGTAGGATGTTCTTGGCCCTAAGCACAGATGGGTAAGTGCCAACAGACCCATCAAACCGAGAGTCCCTAGGTTGGGATTGGACGGCGTTCCTACCTAAAAATTGGGATATAGTTGTTCCAGGCCCTCGTCTGGCTATATCTTGATATAATATGGATCTCGGCCCATGAGCCCAACAACTCGAGTTAATTAATAACACGATTCATTATTAATTATAATATGGGAAGAACATGTTAAGTCCTTTATTTACACTCGTAATTTTTCTGTGTAGAAACCAATGGCTACGAATGATACTTTATCACTGCGATCTTTCTTGGAACGGGACAAGCTTTCTGGCCCTAACTTTTGGGACTGGTCTATGAACTTAAGGAAAGTTCTAAGACAAGAGTCTAAAGAGTATGTGCTCGAAAAGCCTGTACCGGTTGTGCCAACGGGAAGTAATCCACCGGCTGCCAAGCTGGAGGAATACTTGGCACATGTAAAAGATAACCGGGATGTGACATGCCTGATGTTGGCTAGTATGGTTCCTGAATTGCAAAAGCAGTTCCTGGATCATCAGGCCTTTGCTATAATGACAACTCTTAACGAGATGTTTTATGAGCAAGCTTATCAGGAAAGGTACCTGATCCACAAGGCATTCCGCAGCTGTAAGATGGGAGCCGGAACATCTGTGAGTGCACACGTCCTCAAGATGAAGGGCTATCTGGATAATTTAGCCCGTCTCGGAACTCCTATCTCACGGGGGCTGGCGGTTAGTACGATCCTGGATTCTTTACCGGATTCTTATGATCAATTCATCCTAAACTTTTACAAGCAAGGGATGGACCGTACTGTTAGTGAGCTGCATTGGATGCTTGAGCTCGCTGAACTGTCGATCAAGAAGAATCCGCCGGTACTTGAGGTTAACAAGGGGAAACCTCCTTTTGCTAAAGGCAAGGGCAAGGCAAAGGCCAAGGCCAAGGCTAAGGAAGCCAAGGCTAAAAAGGCTAAAGCCCAGCCCAAGGCCCGTTCCAAGGATGTCTGCTTCGGTTGCAAGCAGACTGGACATTGGAAAAGATCGTGTCCCAAGCTTTTGGGAGAGAAAAGGAAGACGCAGGGCGTGTCTTCATCAGGTATATATGTCATAGACATTAACCTCTGTTTCAACATCTTATGTATTGGATACTAGATGTGGTTCTCACATTTGTTGAATGTGCAGGGACTTAAGAACAGGAGATCACTGGGATCGGGACAAGTGGACTTGCGGGTCACAAATGGAGCAAGGGTTGCTGCCATAGAGATCAGTAGGACCAGCTTATGATACCTAGTAGATTAGTTTTGTTACTGAAACTATGTTATTTTGTACCTGTTTTGTACAGGAATATTATTTCTGTTTCAGTTTTTTGGATATTTCTGGATGTACATTTACTATTGGTAATAGTAAAAAGGGTTTATCTAGAAAAGAATTATTTTATGGAGTAGCTCTATTAAATAATGTCTTTTATATCCTGGATCTAAATGAAAATAATCATGTCTATAATATACATACTTAAAGGGTTAAGCCTAACGAACTTAATCCGGTTTACCTTTGGCATTGTCATTTGGGCCACATAAACAAGAAGCGCATAGCGAGGCTTCACATTGCTTGAATCCTAGGATCATTTGACATGGAGTCACTTGATATATGCGAGTCTGATTTATAAGGTAAAATGACTAAAGAACCTTTTAGCAAGGAGGCTAAAAGGGTTGCTAGCTTATTGAACCTAATGCATTGAGATGTATATGGACCGATAAGCATAGCAACTAAGGGTGAACATCTATACTTCATATCCTTCACAGATGATTTCATCAGAATTGGCTATGCCTATGTAATGAAATATAAGTCTGAGACCCTTGATAGGTTCAAGGGAGTAAGGAACGAAGTACAGAACTAGGCAGAAATATCCAAGCCTTTCGGTTGGACCGAGGTGGTGAGCATATAAGCCTATAGTTTGACTCATTTTGAGAGAGCATGGAATAGTTCCACAGCTCACTCCTCCAGGAACACCACAATGGAATGGGGTGTCCGAACAGAGGAATAGGACCCTGTTGGACATGGTCCGCTCAAACGATGAGTCATGCCTCTCTCCCTATAAGTTGTAAAGGATACGCTCTTAAGACAATGGCTCTCATTTTCAATTATACTCCGACTAAGGCTTTGGAAAAGACCCCATTTGGAATATGGACGGGCAGGGTGCCTAATGTGTCTTTCTTACGGATTTGGGGTTGTTATGCACAAGTCAAGAAATTGACTGTGAGCAAAACTAGAACCCAAAACCGACTAATGCCTGTTTGTGAGCTACCCTAGGGAAACCAAAGGGTATTACTTCTACGACCCCGCTGAGAACAAGGTGTTCATGGCGCAAAAGGGGGTCCTTCTTGAAAAGGGGTTTCTTTCCAAGAAAGACAGTGGGAGCGATATTGAACTCAGGGAAGTTCAAAGCTCAGAAACTCCTACAAAGGATAACTCGGAGACCAGGGTGAAGCTTCCAAAAGGGGAAGCACCAGCCCAGGTCACACAAGGACCTAAAAGGTCTGGTAGGGATCATCAGGAACATGGAAAACATCGGTTTTTGTTTCTAATGATTACGCTCTTTTTGTCTTGGACGAAGAGGAGCTCAAAACCTACTAGTAGGCTATAGCTAGCCCACTGTCTGCCATGGTGGTGGATTTGCAATCTATGTACGATAATCAGGTTTGGAACCTGGTTGATTCACCTCTAGGTGCTAAGGTAATAGGTGGCAAGTGGTGCTATAAGCTATAGGCCGACAATACCTTTAAGGGTGTGTATAAGAGGTTTAGTGGGAGCATAGTAACTTTCCTGGTATTATATATAGATGGCATCCTTCTGATTGGAAGCGACATACCAACACTACAAGGGAATTGTAATGGTTGTGTAAGTGCTTCGCAATGAAGGACTTAGGCGAAGCTGAGACGATCCTAGGGATTAGGATCTACAGGGTTAGATCCAATCGGCTTCTAGGCCTAAGTCAGGCCAAGTACATAGACATAGTTCTGAAAAGATTCAGCATGGACCAGGCTAAGAAAGGTTTCTTGCCAATGGGTCATGAGCTGAAACTTAGCAAGAAGTACTATAGGGAGAACATGAATTAGTTCTATATGCTTCGGCTATAGGATCAATCATGTACTCCTTGCTATGTACAAGACCTGATGTCGGCTTTGCACTAAGTATGATGAGCCGGATCCTGAATGGATCACAGGTAGGCTGTCAAAGCAATCCTAAAGTACCTTAACCAGACTAAGGATAGCTTCTTAGTGCATGAAAGTTAGGAAGAGCAGTCAGTTACTAGGTACACTGATGCAAGCTTTCAGACCGACCAGGATGAATGTAAGTCGCAGTATAGGTATGTGTTCATGCTAAATGGTGGTGCTATTGTTGGAAAGGCTCCAAGTAATAGACCATCGCGGTTTCTATCACAGGAACTGAGTACATTGCAACGTGTGAAGCAGCTAGGGAAGCTGTGTGGATAAAGAAGTTTATCACGGAACTGGGGATAGTATCTACTATCCGGGAACCAGTTGATATCTTCTGTGACAAAGCGGGGCTGTTGCACAAGCTCTGTGCCTCGGTCACACATATACACGAAGCACGAACTCAGGGAGTTTCACCTATTGCGAGAAATCGCTGAGGGGGTGACATCTCATCACAAAGAGTGGACACCAAAGACAATGTCGCAGATCTTTTGACCAACATGCTTGGCTACTCCTGTGCACGAAGGTTATACTAGATCTATAGGGATTAGACCCATGCCTAGTAGGTACTAGTGCAAGTGGGAGATTGTTGGAAATGCCCTAGTCCCGAGGTATTGGTCCTTGTGTTTGTATAATACATTTGTACAGTAATGTAAACTTTATGTATTATATAATTTGTGTCAAGGAAATAAAGGCATTAATCTATTTATTATATGTCTTGTGCTATATTTTAAATAGAGTATCCAATGGACATATCCATATCCATGTTGTCAAGTGTGAGGCGCTTGGCAGTAGGACCGTGGATAGGGAAAACGATATGACCATAAAGTCATCCGTAGTCTGTTCCAATCATGGGAATGAATGGAACCAAAGACTATCGTTAGCCTGGTTGTATGGCGGTGTCTTACCGGTCATAGAACATGGAATGTCAACTAGGTTAATGGGTACATGCAAAAAGGGCATGGTACTGGATTGATCCACTTAACGGGAATCTACATGGTATAGTATCACAAATGATTCTCGCGTAGTACTTGTATAAGTCCTTCGACCGGACCATATGATGGTGTCGCATGTGAAGTGGCACACTTTGGTGTACGCCCAACGGGCCTGTAAAAGGGTGCTAAGTACGGGTACGTTCGGGTGTGTCAGTGAGCATGGCAGCACTATGGATATGCAGAAGGGAATGTCACTCAGTGATTCACTGAGACGATATCATCGGCCTCTTGAAGAATGTTACTGATAAGTGTGCGGCCGCACCCAAACAAGATTGGATCTTATTTGTGAGCATCAGTTCATTCGGTATCAAGTCAAGGTCCAGACACAAGGAGGGTGATACTTCCATGCCTCAGTGTTGGACACCGATATCAGTGACATGGGATTTACAAGTTCAAACTACTGGGTTACGTTTTCAGTTGGACTGCTTACTCCGTCTTAATTGGGGGCTACAGTGGCTTGCTAGAGCCCGCCTGTAGTCTGTGGGCCTTGGCCCACTGCCAACATAAAGACGGGCCCATTGGATCGTACACATTGAACGTCTGGACTTTAACTAGTCGGATTAAGTGTGTACTTGGAGTATACACATTTGAAGAGAGAGAGATATATTAATTATATTATATGCATCAATTGGATTGATCAAAGTTATATAATTAATATTTATTTTGGCCTTCTCATAATTAATTCAATGAATTAATTTATGTGATTATTTCCTAGGTGGAAATATTCTTATACATGTATAGGTTTACATGTATCTCATTTTATGTATGTCTAATTTAATCCATTGATTAAATTACTAGGGCAAATGAATTTTAATTAAATGTATGTCATGTATTATATGGTATAATATATATATGCATACATGTTAAATTAAAGTTGCATTTGAAATTAATTAAATCAATGGGATTAAAATTAGGCTTGGACTTTTAAAGGAATAAAGTCAACATTGAATGGGATATGTTGGCCGAAATTTGCATGGAATTAGTGTAAGAATTATGAGTCATTTTATGGACAAAAATGATGATGACATATTCTTATGGACCAATTAAAGAATGGTGAGTCATTGGTATGACATATGATGGGGCAAAGTTGGACTTTGCCACCTTGCATCTTGCTTTTCCTTTATGGTAAGGAAATGATGAAGGTGGGATCACCAATCTTCTAGTTGGCCGAATATGGAGGGATGAGAGGGGTGAGTCACCATTTGGACTAAAGGGAAAAGGAAGCAAAGTGAGACTCTGCATCTTTTGACCAATGGGAAAGTGGTGACTCATGCTTAGTGACAAAATTGATATTTGTTGCTTTATTCTCATCCATCTCATTTTCAATGGATTGAAATGATGAGCCATGATTTTCTTCCATGCTTGGCCGTATACATTCTTTCTTTTGAAAGAATTTATGCCCACTTTTGGACTTTGGTTTTTTCTTTGGTAGAAAAAGCAATTGTGAGAAAAGAGAGAAATTGGATTTAATTTCTTTTGGAAAGAAATTCTTGGACAGCCATAATACCCAAGCTTGGCTGCCCTTTTTCTTCTCTCTTTCTCCCTCTCTTCTTGTCATCCGAGTCGCTAGCACGGGTTTCGGTCCGAGAGCCGTTCGTGTACGCATCGGTGGAGGAAATCTACACTTGATTTCTGCAGTCCGCATCCGTCTCTTAGAGAGACTTTGTGGTAAGTTTTTGAAACCCTCCTTTTATGCTTTAAGTTTTTGATTTCCACATCTTAAGCTCCTGGGCCGGATTCGAGGAAATCGACGCGTATTTCCGCTTTTATCGGTCGGTTTCCCGTGACGAATCCCAACATGTAAAAGGATGCTAAATATGGGTATGATTGGGTGGACCGATGAACATGTTGATATTGATGATGAAGTGATGGAATTGCCTCTCGGGTAACACCGAGATGATATCATTGGCCACTTGATGAGTGGGACTGATAAGTGTATGGCCATACCCAAATAAGTTGGTTGCTTATTTGATTAATCAGTCAACTCAAGATCAAGAAATATAATAAACAACAGAAGAGGATGACGGACACCATGCCTCTTGTTTATTCATATCGATATCGTTAGGCAAAGGACAGTATGAGATTACTACCGGGTGAGTGTCTTCTAAAGACTGCTGCATCTCTGTCTTAATTGGGGCCTGTAATGGTTTGCTAGAACCCACTTACAGTCTGTGGGCCTTGGGCCTACTGCCAACATAAAGACAGACCCATAGGATCGTGCACATAGATCAACTGAGCTGGAACTTATAGAAATTGTACATGTAATGTACATTGGAAGGAATGCGTTAATTAATTAGTTGACATTCGGTGTCAAGGTAATTAATTGACATTGGGTTGAATTTAATTTAATTAATAAGTTTACATAATGTAATTAATTAATTTATCAATTAATTGAATTACATAAAGTAAACAATTAATTAAATAATTTTCCTAAGTAGGAAAATTAAATACATGTATTGTATTAACTTAAGTGTGATTTAATTTTATTTAGGGGTAATTAAATTTAGCCAAATGGAATTTAAATTATATAGTATATACTTTTTAATTAAAGTTTATTTATGTAATTATAATCCTAGTGGGCTTGGGTTTAATTAACCTAATTAGAACCCAATTAGATAAGGTGTCTATAAGAGGGCACACTTAAGGAATAAAAACCTAATTCAACTCTAATTAATTGCTAGAAATTTCAGCCACCAACAGCAGCCCCAAAACGGCCGAAAATCCTAGCATTAAACCTCCATTCCTTCGCGTCTTCGGCTAGCACCGGTTCCCGCTCAATAGTTGGTGTGCATTGGACTTTGGAGATCGGAGTTTCAAGAAACGATTCTGGAGCAGTCTCTAGAAGAGACGAATCCGGTGAGTTAATCTCTCTTGATTCAAATTGATTTTATTCTAATCAAGATTCTAGGAAATTTTAAACGGTGTATTTTCCGCTGCGCCACGTTATTTTTCCAATGACGAATCCCAACAGCCTACACTTGGTAGGAAGCTGTACCGGATTTTCCCGGATGAGCTGATCCGGGTGGCGACTCTGTATCTAATCTCAAAATTTAGGTTTCGGGGATCTTTAAGTTTAAATTGGGATTTTCTAAAAAATCAATTTTCCAAAATTTACACTTAAATTTAAGTTTTCTACAAAAAGGGTTTTCCAATAAAATGAATGGTTTTCTTAAAGAAGATTAAATTCCGTTTTCAAAACCACACACATCATCACTTTAAAAAGAAAATCCCCGGTTCCTGCTTCACCGCGCGTTTCGTAAAAACATCATCCGCTACACCAATCTCGATGGCAACAACCTTATGCCATTCCTGACTCAAAGATCTATTTCTCTGGATCCCAATAACCTCGAATTTCTCAGTCCCTACACATTACACCAAATGTGAGAACTATATCCGGTGTCCAACACCTAAGATGTCGAAACAGTGAGGTTAACGTCAATAACATATATACCTGAAGAACTACCATGGTTCTTCACTTGCTCTCCCATGAGCCTTGGACATGTCTTTTTCCAGTGTCCTTTCTGCTTGCCTTCAAAGCACGCATCCTCCAAAGTGGCCTTGGGCTTGGGCCCTTGCTTAGCCTTGGCTTTCTTGGCCTTGGCATTAGCTTTGGCCTTGCCTTTGCCCTTCACAGCAGGGGTGTTCCCCTTGTTTACTAACAGCACCGGTAGAGTCCTTTTGATAGACTGTTCAGTAAGCATGAGCATTCCATGTAGTTCAACCATAGTCTTGTCCGTGCCTTGCATGTGATAGTTCATAATGAACTGATCATAAGACTCAGGGAGGGATCCTAAGATAATGTCTATCACCAACTCTTACAGGATTGGCATGCTGAGACGGGCCAATGCATCGATATAGCCCTTCATCATGAGCACATGGGTGCTCACAAATGTCCCAACTGCCATCCTTCAGGTGTTGAGTGCCTTAGTTGTCAAGAACCTTTCATGATGTGCCTGATCTTGATAACATCCTTTTGAATCATCCATGATCGCATAGGCTTGATAGTCCATGAACTATTTTTGCAGCTCAGGAACCATCATGCCCAACATAAGGTAAGACACATCTCTATCATCCCTCCTATGCAGGTCGTACTCTTTAATTTGAGCTTAAGTAACCCCTCGACTTATAGGTGGTGCGGCCGGTAAGGCCCTATCTAGCACATATTCCTTGGACTATTGTCTCAACACTATTCTTAGCTGTCGAGCCTAGTCTAGGAAGTTAGGCCCAGAGAGTTTCTCCTTTTCGAGGAGTGATCACAGAGAAAATGAATTACCAGCCATTTTAAGTGATTATCTACACAGAAAAATTACAGAGTGATTAAAGGGCTTTATTATTTTAACCATGTTAATCAATAATCCGTTTTGATTAATTTGCTGGCGATGTATGGTTACAAGACCAAGATCCATATTTCATTAAGAATTGGCCAACGGAGGCTTGTCAACCAACCTTTAACTATTTAGGTAGGAACTCCCTCCAATCCCAACCTAGGGACTCTTGGTTTGACGGGCTTATTGGCACTTACCCATCTGTGCTTACGGCGAAGAGCTTAGCCTACTACCCATGTTGGGTCCAACCACCATTCGAGTGCTAAGCGTACCCAGTACCTTAAACCTATACAGTAATTGAATAATACAATGTACCCGGCGGAGGCATGGCCCACATTGCACTATTAAAAAACCGAAAAGGTTTGAATATGGAAAGGATTTTTAATCTACTCAATATTTAATTGGATTGATTAATAATAGCTTAGCATGCATAATCACGGGTGATTGGAATGGCTAAACATACATTCATAAATATGTATATATGATTGATATAAGCATAAAATATGTATATAAATAAAAGAGACACTATAGGCCATATTTTCCAACCTAATGAATAACTAGTAAGTCTATACTAGAGATCCACTGGGTGGGCTTGCAAACTCCTCTTGGGCTTGGCACCAATGAGCTTCCTCTACAATGGCTTGATGCAATTACAATTAAATTTACAAAATATAAATTAAATAAAATTACATAAAAAAAAAAACGATAAGCAAGCTGTATTTCTCAAAATTAAATTTTACAACCCAACTTCATTTAAGGCCCAATAGTGCTCAAATCCATACAACCAAGCATAGAAAATTATAAACACATAGCAAATATCAATATATATACATGTATTAAAATGCATAAACATGGCAATTCCAATTTTAATTAATTATGTCCAGCCGTTTGTGAAATCTCTGATTCTGCCATCCATAACCAATGCCTAGTCAAGGACCCGAATTAGCTGTCCAGTTCTCAACCCGTGCCAAGGGCCAATTAGACCAATTTCATTAACCAATTTAATTTTAACCAAAAAATTAAATTATATGCATGATTAAATCACACAAGAAACCATACGAATCCAATCGCAAAAATAAAATCACAAGAATTTTTAAACCAATTTAAATTATTCACATAGGGTCCAAAAAAATACCAGCAAAATCCAACTTAGACCCACACCCCGCGCATCAGCGCTGCTGTTCGGAGAAAGCAGTGCTACCGCGTGGTATCTTGCTGCCAGCAGCAGGTAATCACCTGCTACGGCAGGCAGCCCCAATTTGGCCAAATTGGGATCGGAATTTACAATCCTAATCTGGCCAAATAAACTAATAATAATAATTATTTTTTTTAAATTCAAACTAGAAAATAAAAGAAAAAGATTGGGGAAAAATAATTAAAACCCCAAATCACCAAATTAGGGTTCCAAACAAAATTAAATTGAAAACCAATTTCAATAAAATTAATTCAAACAACAAGAACCCTAATACCAATGATTCTATTAATTGGAACATGGACGTATACTCTGAGACCACTGCATGGAATCGTCACGGGAAAAATTAAACGCGAGGCGGAATACCGATTAAAATTTTCCTCGATTCCAAAGCCCAAGATACATGTAGATTAATAGAATGAAATCAAGAATGGAGAAAAATAAATTTTCTCACCTTAACTGTCTCCTCTAGAGACTGCTGCAGAAACCCAAACGCGTTTCCTCCATAATCCGGTACACGAACGACTCTCGAACGGACTCGTGCTAGCCAACAGATTGAACGAAAACGAAGAGAAAGTGGAAAAAGGGCGCTGCTGTAATTTTCTTAACGTGGCCGAAAATTCTCTATTAGGGTTTGCGAGAATTAAGTTAAGGCTTCCTATATACACTCCTTTAGTATATATACTTCTTAGCCTACTAGGATTTTAATAAAACTATAGATTATTTAATTTGATTTAATTGATTTACCTTATATCATTAGGATTTAATATAACCATATTATAAAATCCTAATTGATACAATTAAATACAATTTCATCAAATTGAAATAACCCAAAGTTAAATTAAAGTCATCCTTAATAAATACAACCTTTGTATTTTTATTTCCACCAAGGAAATATTATTTTATTTAATTATTTATTTACTACATATAATTAATTAATCAAATAAAATAAATTTCTCCCTTTATAATTGAATTAATTATGACATAACCTAATGTCAATAACTCAATTAATTTGGTCTCCATTCCAATTTTGATTCGTCAATGTTTAGTCGTTTTATGTGTATGATCCTGTGGGTCCGGCTTTATATTGGCAGTAGGCCCAAGGCCCACAGACTAGAAGTGAGTTCTAGTAATACATAACCCGGTAGTGATCTTTTATATCCCTTGCCAACTGACATCGATACATAAGCAAGAGGCATGGCCCTGTCATCCTCTTATATGCTTATTTAGCTCTTGATACCGAGTGGACTGAACCTAACGAATAAGTATCCCAACTTATTCAGGTATGACCATACACTTATCAGTCCCAGTCATTAAGTGGCTAGTGATGTCATCTCAGGGGACGCTGAGTGGCAATTTTGTCAACTTCACTATCAACATCAACATGTTCACTGGCCTACCCAACATAACCATACTTGGCACCTTGTTACGAACCCGTTAGGCATATATCAAAGTGTAAGAGATCCAATGTTATGTTATAGCGAACATCGGATCTATGGATAATAGCAAGACCTACCTGAGAAACACCTACGACGATTGAACCATGTGGTGTTCTCATGGCGGATCGATCCAGTACCATGCAACCCAACATATACCCATATCATTGACTGACATTCCATGTCCAATGGCCGGTAAGACACCACCATCCAGTCAAGGATATGCTAGTCTTTGGTTTTATTCATTCCTATTATTAAAACAGTCTAGGGATATCTTTATAATTATAACTTTAATTCTACTAGAAGCTCTTATAATCCAATGACCTACATTGGTTTACTTTAGTATGGTTATAATCATTGGATGCTTTATTTATAAATAGCACAAGATAGGAATAAATACATTCATGCCTTTATTTCAACACAAAATGTATAATACAAAATATCCAAATATAAAGTATAAGACAATACAAGAACCACAACCATTTAGACTAAGGCATACCCGCACCTGCTGGTATCGACTCGTCATACTCAGTGCAAAGGTGACATTAGGTCTCGTACATAGCATGGAGTACATGATTGATCCTATAGCTGATGCATATGGGACCAACTTCATGCTCTCCTTGTCCTGTCTTGTCTTAAGATAGTTCTCTTACTAACTTCCAGCCCATGGCTCATTGGAAAAAAAACCTTTCTTGACCTAATCCATGCTAAATCTTTTTAGAACTTTGTCTATGTACGTGGTCGGACGTAGGCCTAGAAGCCAATTTTGTCTATCCCTGTAGATCTTTATCCCTATATCATCTCAGCCTCAGCTTAGTCCTTCATTGCGAAGCACTTACATAACCACTGCTTTACTCCTTACAGTGTTGGTATGTCTCTTCTAATAAAAAGGATGTCATCCATATATAATACCAGGAAAGTGAGAATGCTCCCACTAATCCTCTTGTACACATAAGGCTTATAGGAAATCATGGAAATCCTGGGATCTTAGGAAATCCTTCATGGCATCAGCAAGATTTGGTACTCGATTAGCCATCTCAAATTCTTCCCCGGAATCAAATTCACTTTCTGTTTCTACTGCTCTTTGTTCCCAACAGCCCTCAGAGCCTGAGATCTTGTCCTAGGTCACTCCAGTTTACTTTGCTTGACATCACATGGGAAAGGTTTAGGGACAATGAATGAATGGAATGGTGACATGAAGAGTGATACACTAAAAATGACTTAGGATGAATGAATGGAATGATGTTGTGAGTGAAATGATGATAAGGATGATTTCTATTTATTTTTTATTTTTTTTCTTTTTGGACATTCCAAGAACACCCAATGCCATACAAGAGATAATGGAAAAAGATCACATATGGACCGCCACACGGATAAGGATTCAGCGCTTTTGGAGCACCTAGTGAATTTTGTGAAATGGTCGCGTGTGTAACGACACACGGACAGCATTTTGACGCTTTGCAGGTCTATGGCATGACATGAAATGGTCGTATGGGGCCGCCACATGAACAGAGTCCTGATGCTCTTGAGGCATATGATATGAAGTGATGTTATAAGAGACTCATGTGTAACCGGGGACACGGACAGAGATTCGGCGTTCGTGGAACACCTTGCATGATTTGGAAATATTGTAAAATGCCCCTATATGTGTACTGATCCAGCACTCGGGGAGTACCTTAAACGGTTTCACAATGTTATTAAATGGTCCGAGGTGAACCACGATGCACAAGCAGAATTTCAGCGTTACCATGACGCCTATGATGAATGGGTATGATGCTACATGATGATATCATGTGAACCATCACACAGGAATAGACCTAGGACCATTGTGGTCTCCTATTTAATGACATGGGGTATTGAAATGGCCGAGTGCAATCCGATGCACAGGCACAACATGGGCAGTTTTAGGACTCCCGATATGTTATGGAATGATATGATCATGATGGGCATCCTTGGAATGTCCCTAATTTAATGAGATGAGCTGATATGAATGCTTATGTCACACTAGATGCAAATGGCTGCACAAAAAATGTGGTTAGGATGCGTGACATACATAATAATATTGTGTATGCTTTGTAAAAATGCTAACACATGGATATAATGTTATGGCTGTAAAAGAAAGGGTTAGAATTAATGTCACACGGATGATTTAATGTTTTCACACACGAAATTAAATGCAAATGGCTGCATAAAAGATGTGATTTAGTATCACTCAAATGCTTTGCATGTATGGCGTGTCATGTTCATGAAAATGGCAATGATGGTATGTCATGGGAGGGCGAGAAACACATAGCACACGAAGCATATTCCTCCAACCTTATTCCTCCAAATGTGGTCAGTCTTTGAGAAAATTCAAACCGAGTCCTAGGAGGGGTTCTTTTCAATCATCAATTGGGGATGATGAAGGCGTAATTTATAGCATTCATCCAATTTATTTTGGTATCCTAAGGGAATCCAACTAAGGTTACCTATATGAGCTCGGTCCAAGTCGGGTTAAAATCAAGGCTCCCATAGCAAAATATACTCCTCACTTCTCCCCACTCAAGGGTTCGTACGAGGCTATCGGTGGTGTTTCGTATCCATGCCCCTAAGACCAAGAGGAACATAGGCGACACTTCAACAATTCACCGGGCTAAAAATGGGATACTTAACCTAATGCAAAAATGTCTAACTAAAGAATGCAAAATAAAATACCATACAAGAATCATCCACCTTATTTTGATTTAGAAATTTTTTAGGGCTTGTCAAATTCTTTTAAGTTTTTAAGAAAACTTTTTTAAGAGATCCCTAGCAGAGTCGCCACTGTGAGCAGACGAAATTTTTTAGGGTGTACGGACTCTCTCGAAAGGGAGCCTCGAGCTCAAGCAACCCTCCCTCATGTGGGGTTTTTAGAATGGAAATGCGGTTTTGGAAAAATTAATTCATAAAAGAACCGAGACCTAAGTCTCAATAGAGTGTGCAAGAGTCGCCACCCAGCTCAGCTCAACGGGGAAATTGCAGTGTAGCTAAACCGGATGAAGGCCCGCTACACCTTCTAGAGATCTAGGTCCAGACAAGACCCATATTTCTTGTCTAATCACAATAAAATTTGGCCAATGTTCATAAATGGTATTTTAAATTTCTAAAGTTCATTTTTATTAAATTAAAGCACACAGCGTACACACAAATCAAAATAAAGTAAAAAGCAGTGAATAAATATATTATTACGACCTAATTGAATAAAAATAAAAATAAAAACTCTCAACCTCACCTTACAAGCGCTTAAAATACACGAATGATCTAAAAAATTACAATCGCCTAAAATACACGGATTAATCTATTAATTACATCAAAAATAAAAATAAAAGAAATTAAAAGCTGCAAAACAGATGGTTAGCATAATTTATAGCACGCCACTAATAGGACTCAAATTGGACAGAATTAGGAAATTAGAGATCGGGTGTATGCATTTAGGGGGGTAACCGGGTCGGCTCGACTAGCCGGCTCGATTAGACCGAGAAAACAATTTTGAAACGTCCCTGTATTTTTGTTTTGTGAGAAAATCATTTTGAAAACATTTTCTTTTTTTATTTTACTTCAATTTAGCATGTGAGGTGGGTCGGTTTTCGGGAGATTCGGGTCTCCACGTTGCATTGCTCTAAATGCGATGACATTAAAAAATAAATCTAAGGTCGTGAATGCACACAACAAAATTCATTTTTGATGATTTTCTGATTTTTCTGAATTTTAGGATTTTTGGGAATTTTTGTGGATTATTCTGGAAATTCTGCCCATAGACGAGGATTACAGTCATGTGACTGTAACTATAGTCGTACGATTGTAATTACAGTCATACGACTGTAGATCATCAGACTGTAATTGCAGTCATGCGACTGCAGATCATCCAATTGCAGAAAATAGCTAAAATTCGTTAAAATAAAACTAAAAGCCACATGAAATCAAGAACACTCGTACGACCATATATACTGTCGTGCGACTGTTCTTTGCTATAAGTACAGTCATATGACTGTTCTTGATTTCCATAAACAGCAAGTCCAATTACCTTTGTGGTGCTGATCCACCGTAGGTTTGACCGCTGGAAACACCTCAATTGCCTCCAAATTTCTTCCTTTCCCTTGAGTGTTAAGGTTTCAAGAATTGTCCAAAATTCTCCAAAATGTCAGGGATTTTAGCGAATTTAATGTCTGAAATTGATTGAGTTTGAAGTGTCAAATTGTTAACCTATGATTTCTATCCGGTTCTAAACTTTAACACTCAAGAACCAAAAGAAAAAGAGGAGAAAAAGATGATGTTTAGTTGGGGTTTTTTTCTCTTTCTCTCCTTTTTCTCTTTTCTCTACCAATTTTTCTCTCTAAATCAGCCAAAATTCCAGAGTACAAAAGTCCATCAGTCTCTCTTCCTTCTCCCTTTTATTTCTGATCTTTCTTGCTGCAAATTCGGGCATTAATTGCCCCTCAAATCAATCCCATTTTTTAATTCTCAAGGTATGGGCTGCTGTACCTGCTTCGCATTTACAGTCGTATGACTATAATTTTTTTAATTACAATCGCACGACTGTAATGCAGCCGCATGACTGTAATTACAGTCATGTGGTAAAATAAGCTGATACCGGGTCTAGGTTACCCGAGGTAAAACTGATCTGGGCGTATACCGGATTTACATATATCTGAGGCGGATCTGCTGAGTTTCTGAAACACGAATTTGACATACGCCGATACTGGGCCTAGGTTACCCGAGGTGAGATTGATGATGAAATAAGCCGATACCGGGTCTAGGTTACCCGAGGCGAGGTTGATGATGAAATAAGCCGACACCGGTTCTAGGTTACCCAAGGAGAGTCTGCTGGGGATGTGGAATGAAGCCGATCTAGGCCGATACCGGGTCAATGTTACCTGAGCGGATCTGCTGGGGTTCTGGAATGAAGCCGATTTGGGCCAATACCGGGTTAATGTTACCCAAGGCGGATCTACTGAGGATCTAAAGGTGAAGCCGATCTGGGTAGATACCGGGTCTATGTTACCCGAGGTGGATCTGCTGAGGATCTGAAGGTGAAGCCGATCTGGGCTGATACCAGGTTTATGTTACCTGAGACAAATCTGCTGGGGATGTGAAATGAAGCTGATTTCGGCTGATACTAGGTCTATGTTACCCGATGCGGATCTGCTGCGAATCTGGAATGAAGCCGATCTGGGCCGATACCGGGTTTGTATTACACAAGGCGGATCTACTGGGGATCTATCCGTGTTTGAGACAGTGATGACGGATTCCTGCATTTGAAATAGGGAGTTTTCGTTCCTTGATCGAGAGATTTTGAACAAAAATTTTTGCCCCTTCGATCAAGAATGAAGACTAGCTGGGGATGAATGCTCTGTGTATGTTGTGTATGTATGCATGATGATGCATATGTGTATGGGTCCTAAATGATGCATTTCTCGTTGTTTGTTTAATATTGATGTTTCTCCTTTCTGCTGGGGAAGGTGATGGGATTTTTCACCGGAAATCACCCGATAAAAGCGGAAGAACGCGGTGATTTCCTCAAATCTAGTCCCAGGAGCAATTGAGATGGAAATTGAAAATCTTAGAATTAAATAGAAAGGGATTAATTTTCTTACCAGAAAATCTCTTTTTAGAGATGGATGAAGACTGCAGAAACCAAAGCAGATTTCCTCCTCGATTTCGTACACGAACGCCTAACGAATGCAACCCGTGCTAGCGTTGGAAAAACAAAACAATAGAGTGAGAGGAGGGGAAGAATTTCAGCCACTTATGTGCTTAGGTTAGGTTGGCCAAAATTTTACCCTAGGTTTTATACCTAGGGTGGCCGAATTCCCCTAGGGGAATTCAGGCCCAAGCTGGCTCCATTCCATTTTGTGCGGGCTTCCATATTTTAATTTAGGCCCAATCTAATTTTAATTATTCTGGTTTAAATTAATTTCAAGCCCAATTTTAATATACCCATGTATTTAATATATTACTCCAAGTAATACATTATTTACATTTAAATTAAAATTAGTTTGACGATTAATTTAATCCATCAAATTAAAATTAAATCTACACAAAATAAAATCATATGTACACCTGTACATACGAATATTTCCACCTAGGAAATAATCTCATAATTAATCCAATTAATTATGAAGAGCCAATAGAATATATTAATTTTATTATTATGACCAATCCAATTGATCTTTATAATATAAGTAACATATACACACCTCTCTCTCCATAGTGTATACTCCAAGTATACATGTGATTCCTTAAGTCTGCATTCAGTCGTTCTATGTGTACGATCCCGTGGGCCCATCTTTATGTTGGCCGTAGGCCTATGGCCCACAGACTGCAGTTGGGCTCTAGCAAGCCACTGCAGCCCCCAATTAAGATTGAGATGGCAGTCTAACTGATATCATAACCCTGTAGTTTAAACTTGTACATCCCATGTCATTGATATCGGTGTCCAACACAGAGGCATAGATTGATCACCCTCTTTTGTGTCCGGGCATAAAGTTGATCCCGAATGTGCTGATGCTCACAAACAAGTTCCAACTTGTTTGGGTGTGGCCACACTCTTATCAGTCACATTCATCAAGTGGATGGTGATATCTTCTCAGTGGGTTACTGAGTGACAAATCCCTTCTGCATATCCATAGTATTACCATGTTTAGTGACATACCCGAAAGCACCCATACTTGGCACCCTATTACAAGCCCTTTAGGCGTACCCCTAAGTATGTGACTTCATATGTAACACTATCATATGGTCAGGTCAAAGGATCCATACAAGTACTACACGAGAATCCATTGTGATACCATACCATGTAGATTACTCGTTTAGTGGATCTATCCAGTACCATGCTTCCAGGCATGTACCCATTAACTTAGTTGACATTCCATGTCTAATGACCAGTAAGACACCGCCATACAACCAGGTTAATGATAGTTTGTTGTTCCATTCATTCCCATGACTGGAACAGACTAGGATCTATTTATGGTCATATCGTTTACCCTATCCACGGTCTTATTGCCAAGTGCATGACACTTGTCATCATGGATATAGATATGTCCATTGGATACTTCATTTAATATATTGCACAAGATAGATATAATAAATGAATTGATGCCTTTATTAATAACACAAATTAGTAAAATACATAAATCCAATAAATGTATGATACAAATACAAGGACCAATGCCTCGGGACCAAGGCATTTCCAACAGAAGGTACGTTCTGCCCCCGGCTGGTTGAAGACACACTTCACACGAGGCTTTTCCTTGGTGAAAATATATGAAGACTGCTAAGGAAATGAGATAACTGCTGGAGATGCATGACAATTGATAGGGAAAAGATCGTAGTGTCCCTTGTAAATGTTCTGCTAGGGTGTTATGTGGAGAATCCTGTTGGAGGGTACTGTAAAGATTCCTGTGGGGAAACGGTGGAGAGGATCTATCCTTCTGCCCCTGTGGCTTATGAATTTGGAAGTGCTATAAATTTTGCCTGGGTTGCCTAATGTGGGTTTTCAGCCCAGCGAGCTACTATAACTTTTGCCTAAGGTGCCTTTTCGGTTTTCACCCTAGTGAGCTCCCTTTTTTTTTTTACAGCTTAAGATGAACAAAGACCGACTGAAATGGCGCCATGACCACTTGATCCATCATCCTTCTGGTGATGATATGATGCAGAAAAGTGTTGTATGTAGCAGTATTGGGCTTCAATATCTTATTAGAAGCTGGCTTGATTTCTTTAACAGTCAAGTTCTTAGACAACCACTATTGCTCTTTTGAAAGATGAATTAGATTTGGAGGATGATAAAAGATTTCAGATCGTATGTATTTAGTACACCTCCATTGTTAAATAATGTGATATGTTCAACCAGTTAAATGCAAAGCGCTTTCCTTAAATGGATGTTTAAGTAAGATAATTTTGTTTATGCATTTGACATAACCACACAAATATATTTGAACAAACACTTCACTTTATTGATAAAATCAAAATGAGTACATTTGAAAAGATTGGTTCCCAAAATGGTATACACTCAACACAGAGCCAGAATCCATCACCAGCCGTCCTTTTTAGATTTTCCGACTGATCATTTTCTCTCATGTCTTAACTTTTTCCTAGACCACTCTTTTTGAGTTTTCAGCCTAGCGGACTCTCTTTTTTTTTACACATGCTAAAGCTTTAAGCGGTTTTGGTTGACAGGATTTGTGAACTCATTTCCATCCACGTCCATGATGCTGACACCCCCTTTTGATAGCACTTTCTTCACAACATAGGGCCCTTCCCAGTTGGGTCTAAACTTCCCCCTAACATTAATGTTTGAAGGCCTTAATTGTTTTAGAACCAAATCTCCTGCTTTCAACAGCCGCCTAGGATACTTCACATTCCGATTATAAGCCCTAGCCATTCTACGTTGGTACATCTGCAAGTGATCTAGTGCTTTCAGCCACTTTTCATCTAGCGCCGCCAACTGCTCGTATCTAGCTTGAGGCCACTCAGTCTTTGGTAACTGAGCTTCCAAGGTGACCCTGAGTGACATAAGCTCTATTTCTACTAGAAATACTGCTTCCATACCATACACCAAGGCATAGGGGGTTTCCCTTGTTGGCGTTCAGACATTAGTTTTGCAACCCCAAAGGGCATATGGTAGTTTGTCATCCCAATTACTGTAGGTGGTTACCATTTTCGATAAGATGTTCTTTATCGCCTTATTAGCCACTTCCACTGCGCCGTTAGCTTGGAGTCTGTATGGAGAAGACTTATGGTGCTCAATGCCATGTTCTGTAAGCAGCTCGGCTGTTGCCCCTTGAAACTGCACTCCGTTGTCAGTCACTACATGGTGGGGAATTCCATATCAAGCAAAGATGTTCTTCTGAATGAACTTAACCATCTGCTTAGCTGTTACACTGGCAAAGGATTCTGCCTCCACCCATTTTAAGAAGTAATCAACTGCCACAATTATGAATCGATGCCCATTAGATGCTGCAGGATGAATTTCACCAATCATATCTATTCCCCACGCTGAAAACGGCCAAGGGGATGCCAGATTCTGTAGTTCAAGTGGCGGAAGATGACTGATTCAGCATAGATCTAACACTCGTGACATCTTCTCACTTTCCTTACACAATCCGCCTACATAGTCATCTAGAAATACCCCTATCTCATTATCTTCCTGGTCATAGCGAGTCCATTCATATGTGGGCTGTAGGATCCTGTATGTACTTACTGCATCACTATTTCTACCTCTTGCTTTGTTGGGCAGCTTAGAAGAACACCATTTGTTGTTCTCTTGTATAGCCTATCTTCAAAGATTCTGAACTGACTGGCTAGCTTTCTCAATGACACCTTATCAGCAGTACTGGCTCCTTTTGGATATTTTCCTTCCTTCACATACTAGTAAATATCGAAGAACCATGGCTCTTCTTCGGCTATCAGTTCCATTACTTCATGCACCTCAAAGTAGGGTTGTCTGGAAGTTGCTATAACTAGTGGTTGCACTTGAGTTTCTTCTGGATTCTCCCACATGGAAGACAGTGTTGCTAGCATATCAGCCATCTTGTTCTCATCTCTGGGGACATGTCTGAATTTGCATTGGCTGAAAAGCTCTTTTCTGTACTGTAACAGCTCCAAGTAGGGCCGCAATGCTTCTTCTTTCAACTCCCATTTGCCTTGAGCTTGTCTAATAACTAAAAGTGAATCTCCAACTATCAAGATGTAATTTGCCCCTAGTGTCAACAGGGCTTCAATCCCAAATAAGCATGCTTCATACTCTGCTCTATTGTTGGTTATAGGAAAATCCAATCTCTTTGACAAAGGAATGATCTCACTATTCGGTGTCGCTGTGATTACCCCGATTCTAGCACCTTTCCTATTCAGGGCACCATCGAAGCACATAACCCATCTCTTTACTTCTACCATAGCTAATCGTTCATCTGGGAACTCCAAATTCTCTGTGTAATCTAAATCCAACAGCTGATTCATTAGAAATTCTTCTACGGCTCGCCCCTTGATGGTTTTCTTAGTGATATATTCAATGTCGAACTCTAACAAAAGCAAGAGCCACCTGGATAACTTCTCAACCAACACCGGTGCTTCATACAGATACTTCATTGGATCCACTTTGGCTATGGCTTGCACTTTGTATGACTGGAAATAATGGCATAACTTCTTGGTTAGCCAGATCATTGCTACACACGTCTTCTCCACCAGTGTGTGCTTGGTTTCATACTCTAGCAGCTTCTTGCTGAGGTAGTAGATAGGGTACTCCTTCCTGTCATCTTGTTCTTGCACCAATATTGCTCCTACAGAGGAATCTTCAACATCCAAATACAAGATCAAAGGCTTCCCTAGAATTGGAGGGCTCAGGACTGGCGGATTTACCAAATAGGCCTTGATTTTCTCGACTGTCAGTTGACATCTGTCATCCCAGACAATCGGCTGATCTTTCTTTAACAGCTTGAAAATTGGCTAACAGGTGGAAGTCAACCGTGCAATGAAGCGACTGACGTACTGTAAAGAACCCAAGAATGAACGTACTTCCTTCTCTGTTTTTTGAATCAACATGTCTCGAATAGCTTTAATTTTATCAGTGTCCATTTCTATTCCTCTCTGGCTGACTACATGACCCAATAGCTTCCCTGATGTGACTCCGAATATGCACTTCTTAGGGTTGAGTCGCCAGTTATATTCTCCAATGTGTGTAAGAAATCCATCCATAATAAGAGGGTGTTCCTCTTGGGTCATTGATTTAACAAGCATATCGTCAACATACACCTCGACTTCTTTATGGATCATATCATGAAGCAAAGTTGTGACAGCCTTTGGGTAAGTGGCTCCCGTATTCTTCAACCTAAAGGGCATCACTATGTAGCAGAAAGTGCCCCACTCCATGATGAACGATGTCTTCACTTTATCAATTACAACCATTAGAATCTGGTTGCATCCTGAAAACCCATCCATGAAGGAATACATTGCTGCTTTAGCTGCACTATCGACCAGGACATCGATGTGAGGCAGTGGGAAACTATCTTTTAGGCATGCCTTATTCAGATCCCTGTAGTTGACGCATACTCTGACCTTTCATCCTTTTTAGGTATTGGGGCGATATTGGCTAGCCATTCTGTTTACTCCACCACTTCGAGGAACTTAGCTTCTATCTACTTAGCCACTTCTTCTTTCACCAATGTAGCCCATTCTGGCCTCAATCTTCTTAGTTTCTGCTTCACTGGCTTGAACTTAGGGTCCGTTGAGATCTTATGAACTGCAATTTCTGTGTCTACACCTGGCATGTCTTCGTATGACCAAGCGAAAGCTTTAACATATTTTTGCAATATTCTTGTCAATTCTCTCTCTTCCTTAGGTTTTAGCTCATGTGGAATGAATACCATTTTGCGATTTTCATCTGTACTTATGTTGATTTCATGTAATGCAGTGTCATGTATGCTAAACATGCTTGATGGTGATTCAAATGCATGCATAAAATTATCAGGATAAACATCACACAAGTAAGCAAACCGAGATTTCATTGCATTAAACTTGTCATAAAGTACATCATTCACATTAAAAATGGAAGAAATAGATACAACAAAATCATTTTCATCCACCAAAAGTAGAGGGCCTTGCACTTCTTCAGCTTTCTCATTCAGCTCCAGGACATCATCCAGATCTGCAGCTACTTTGGCTTCTTGTCCAGCAGGAATAGTGGTCTTCTCAATTTCGACCACCTTTGCCTTAGCCTTCTTCATGATCTCGGCTATCTCAGCAACCATAGACTCCAAGTTTACCTTGGTCATCCACTCCTCTTCAAACCCATCTTTAGACTTCCCAAATGCCTTGCTTAAGGCAGCAGCCAGTGCCCCTGAAATTGCCTCTACAGATTCATCACAGATTTTCTCTTTGATTTTCTACTTGGGTACCTTCACTACTTCTGCTATCTCTTCAGGTGGCTCATTTTGCTGAACAGCAGACTTAACAATTACCTCTTTCACCATCACAGGAGCTACTGGTTCTTCCCAGCTCTTTTCAAAGTCCACAACATCAGAAAATATCTCAAAGCCCGGGTATTCAATGCTCCCGACCCTCACTGGCTTGGCTTGGCTGTTGTACAGTTCTTCTCCTGCCTTTATCAATGGCTTCATCATAGGCTTGCAGTTCTTACCCCTTCTTTGATTCTTCTGGTCAGATGTTTCTTCTACATACCCTAGCACAAACTCTTTTGGCTCTGAGTCGATGTTAAACTCAGGCACCCATTGCAAGTTAATTCCAAGTCCCATACCTGGGACAAAGTTCTGCTTATGCAAATATCTAGACAACCACTTCGGCATATAGTTTTCATAAATGACCATCGGGGTGTCCGTGGCTTCCTCTTCCCCGACCATGGAAATTTAGAACTCCCCAAAAGGTACAACTCCTTCATCTACAGTAGCAATCATAGATTGGGCATCTGCCTCAACAGTCACAATCTCACCATTTATCGAGAACTTTATTTTCTGATGCAAAGTAGAAAGGACACCTCCTAATGGGTGGAGCCATGGTCTTCCCAATAGTAGGGAGAAAGTGACCACGATGTCTATCACAATGAAAATGACCATTGACTTGACTAGCCCGACCTCCACTTCAGCTTCAAAAGTTCTAATTACTGTTATTTTCGAATCATCATAGGCCCTCATCACAGTGGAAGACTTTTTCAAACTTTCTTCACCTAGGCCCAGGAATGGTAGCATTTTCAAGGCACATATATTCAGGGTTGACCCATCATCTATCATCACACACGGCATAACCCTATCCATGATGTTGCCCTTAATGTACAGAGCTTTATTATGAGCCCTTCCCTCGTGTGGCAGATCTTCCTCCAAAAATACAATGTCAGGGGATCCTACATGTATTTTATCCAACAAGCAGCACATTGCCTCCGAAGAAGCAATCGGAGGCACTTCAATTTCAGAGAGCTTTTTGACCAAAGCTGCTCTGTGATGCTTGGAAGTTAATAATAAATGCCACAGACTGTCTTGGGCTGGAGTTTTCTTCAGTTGCAAAATAATCAAATCTTCCTTTTCTACTTCCTTTGGCACTATCATACTACTTGATCCGGTCACTGGGGTTTTCTCATTCTGCTGCACTACTGGTTGGTAGACCCTACCACTTCTTGTTACATTCTGCACTTCGGACACCTTTGGCTTTTCTACAACAGGCAACTTAACGGTCTTATCACAGCCATACTCTTCATATTCATCCTTTGATTCTAGGTCATCCAGGCTCATAGGCTTCACTTCCCTTTGTTCTATCGGCTTTCCACTCTCTGACTTCACCTCAATATCATTGGCCACCACAGACTGTACAGTGGGATTTTCTTGGAGGATTTGAGCAAAGATAAAATTATCTGGTAACCCCAATTGTGCCATGTTGACTTGCCTTTCAAATGTTGGCAGTGGATTATTCTTTTTACTGGGTTTGGCAGGCTCTTGTAGTTTTCCCTCGTCGATAAGTTGTTGGATGGCGTCTCTCAGCTTATAACAATTATTGGTTCTATGTCCTATCATGACGTGGTAAGTAAAGAAATTGTCTTTATCTTTATCCGCTAGTTTCTTGAATGGCTAGAGAGAACTTAATAGTCCACCGTTACTACACTTAGCAAAAATCTTGGCCAGGGAGAAAGCCCAAGGTGATATGCCATGACCATTCGAACCTCTGATTTGGTTTCCTCACTGCCGAGACACCGCAGCAACCCTGGCTTACTTAACCTCAGAAACTTATCCTCCTTTACTTGTAGAACCAGAGCCGGATCCACTGCTTGACCCAGCTACAGTAGTCAATCTATTCCCGGAGCTGTAACTGGAGCTTTTGCTTCCCTTATGGCTTGCGGTCTTTTCCTCCTTATCTCTCTCAATTTTCATAGCCATACTATATACTTTGCTGAGCTCACTGAAAGGGTGGAACTTCATGTTGTTCTTGAAGATGTCCCTACTACCATCAATCAACTTCTATATCAATTCATCTTCATCAGGGCGATTCTTTAATAAGATCATCTTATTCATCCACCTTTGATAGTATTCATCAAAGGGCTCATCTGACTTTTGCTTAACTCTTTCCAGGTCATACAGCTTCACCTGAATCTTAGTATTGAAGCTGTAGTATTTGATAAAGGCCACCGATAAAGCCTCTTAGTCTGATTGCTCTTCTTCAGATAAAGAATTGTACCAGCTCAAGGCTCCTCCCTCGAGGTAGTAGGGAAGAGATTGATAAATTATTGCTTAGTGGCACTGGCCGTCAACAGGACTCGGGCATAGAGATTCACAAGGGCCTTTGGTGAACCCATTCCCTTGTAGGAGGGAACCTTTGGCACTTGAAAGCCAATAGGAAAAGTTTCACCAAAAAGGATTTAGAGCTTTTGGAGCACCTAGTGAATTTTGTGAAATGGTCGTATGTGTGCCGAGACACGGATAGGGTTTCGACGCTTTGCAGGTCTATAGCATGACATGAAATGGTCGTATGGGGCCGCCACATGGACATAGTCCTGATGCTCTTGAGGCATATGATATGAACTGATGTTATAAGAGAGTCACGTGTAACCGGGGACGCGGACAGAGATTCGGTGTTCGTGGAACACCTTGCATGATTTGGTAATATTATGAAATGCTCCTATATGTGTACTAATCAAGCACTCGGGGAGTACCTTAAATGGTTTCACAATGTTATGAAGTTGTCTGATGTGAACCATGATGCACAAGCAGAATTTCGGTGTTACTGTGATGCCAATGATGAATGGGTATGACATCTTGTGAACCATCACACAAGAATAGACCTAGGACCATTGCGGTCTCCTATTGAATGACATGGGGTGTTGAAATGGCTGAGTGCAATCCGGTGCACGGGCAGAACACAGGTAGTTATAGGACTCCCGATATGTTATGGAATGATATGATCATGATGGGCATCCGTGGAATGTCCCTAATTTAATTGAGATGAGATGATATGAATGCTTATGTCACACCAGATGCAAATGGCTACAAAAAAATGTGGTTAGTGTTGGTGTGCCCTTGTTCTTAGGGCATTGGATTATTAAGACTCATTGCATGAATACATTATTTGTGTCACATTAATAAAGGCAATTAATCTATTTCATTTATATCTTGTGCTATAATATGAGTAGAGTATCCATTGATTGATAATCATAAAACCCATCCCAGGTCTGTTCTAATCATGGGAATGAATAGAAACACAGGCTTGCATATTCGATGACTGCATGGCAGCTCTTAACTAGCCATAGTACTTGTATAGTCAGTCATGAACATAGGTACATGTCGTTGACATGGGACTGGATCGATCCGCACAAGAAAGCCACATGGTTGTCGCGTCATAGGTCTTTCTTGAGTAGGTATCTTTTGTCGTCAGACTAGATTTCATTATAATATCAATATGGAATCCGGTTCACTTTGACATATGCCTAACGGGTCTGTAAAAGGATGCTAAATACGGGTATGATTGGGTGGACCGGTGAACATGTTGATATTGATGATGAAGAGATGGAATTGCCACTCGTGTAACACCGAGATGATATAATTGGCCACTTAATGAGTGGGACTGATAAGTGTATGACCATTCCCAAATAAGTTGGTTGCTTATTTGATTAATCAGTCAACTCAAGATCAAGAAATATGATGAACAACAGAAGAGGATGACAGACACCATGCCTCTTGTTTATTCATATCGATATCGTTAGGCAAAGGACACTATGAGATTACTATCGGGTGAGTGTCTTCTAAAGACTGTTGCATCTTTGTCTTAATTGGGGGCTGTAATGGTTTACTAGAACCCACTTACAGTCTGTGGGCCTTCGGCCTACCGCCAACGTAAAGACAGACCCATAGGATCGTGCACATAGATCAACTGAGCTGGAACTTATAGAAATTGTATATGTAATGTACATTAGAAGGAATGCGTTAATTAATTAGTTGACATTCGGTGTCAAGGTAATTAATTGACATTGGGTTGAATTTAATTTAATTAATAAGTTTACATAATGTAATTAATTAATTTATCAATTAATTGAATTACATAAAGTAAACAATTAATTAAATAATTTTCCTAAGTAGGAAAATTAAATACATGTATTGTATGAACTTAAGTGTGATTTAATTTTATTTAGGGGTAATTAAATTTAGCCAAATTGAATTAAATTACATAGTATATACTTTTTAATTAAAGTTTATTTATGTAATTATAATCCTAGTGGGCTTGGGTTTAATTAACCTAATTAAAACTCAATAAGACAAGGTGTCTATATAAGGGCACACTTAAGGAGGGAAAACCTAATTCAACTCTAATTAATTGCCAGAAATTTCAGCCACCAATAGTAGCCCCAAATAGCCGAAAATCCAAGCATTAATCCTCCATTCCTTCACGTCTTCGGCTAGCACCTGTTCCTGCTCAATAGTTGGTCGTGCACCGGACTTTGGAGATCGCAGTTTCAAGAAACGATTCTACAGCAGTCTCTAGAGGAGACGAATTCGGTGAGTTTATCTCTCTTGATTCAAATTGTTTTTATTCTAATCAATGGTAATTGGACACGATAGGTGGATTCTAGGAATTTTTAAACGTTGTATTTTCCACTGCGCCACGTTATTTTTCCAATGACGAATCCCAATAGCGGTATCAGATCCTGGGTTTTGTCTATTAGATTGATAAGAATTGGTTCTTGAAAGCGTTCTCGAATAAAAAATGGGTTTCAAGTTTGTGATTTTAGGGTTTTTGTTCAATTGGTTTTGGTTTTTGATAAACCCTAGAATTTTTGGATTGGGGTTTTTGATTATTTTCCCTAATTTTTTTCCATCTAAAATTCTTTTTCTATATGAGTTATATATTTGGCTGGAAACAATTATTTTTGTTTATGATTTTATAATAAAAAAAAAATTAGTTGGCCAAAATTGGAATCGCAATATATTTGGTTGGAAACAATTATTTTTGTTTATGATTTTATAATAAAAAAAAATAATTAGTTGGCCAAAATTGGAATCGCAATTGCGATTCCAATTTTGGCACTGCTTCTGCTGGCAGCAGGCTGCCGCGCGGCAGCGCTGTTGTCCCTGGATAGCAGCGCCGCGCAGGGGATTCGGGTTCGGTTTTTGGATTTTGTGGGTATTTTTTTATTCCGGACCCTAATGAAATTAAATTAAAATTTTTTTAAATTAATTTGTATTTAAATTGTTTATTTTGTTGGCATGCATATTTAATTTAATTGTTTGCATATTAAATTGAATATGGACTTTGTGAAATTGGCCCAATAAACCGTGACACCGGTTAAAATTGGGAGAGCTAAATTTTTAATTTGTGGCAACCCAAATTCATGTGGGAGCAAAATTGTTAATTTTGCATTTATGGATGTTATCCATTGGGTCTTTATGGGCCTTAGTCACATTTGTTAAAATTGGCGATTTAAGTAACTCAGCTTAACATTTATATTTATAATTTGGAATGCCATGATCATGCATCATATTGGTATGTATGTGCTCGATAGGTACTTTGTTTGAAATGTGATGTTGAGTTCTATGGGCCCTAAATTATTATCGGTTGTAATTTGATTTTGGAAGATGTGGCCTGCGTGCCCCTTTTTTTTTATTTTGATGTAATTTTAGAGTAGATTTTATGTTACAAAATTATTGATATTGCATCGAGTATGGAGGAAGGCCCAGATGGAGAAAGCCCATGGTGGGAGCCCAAGAAGGATTGCAGTCCGGCCCATGAAGAATTAGATAGGAGATCTAGTTTTTCATTAGGTTGTAATTAAAGGCCCATAGGATCTCATTTATTTTAAATTAAGTATGCTATTGCATTTGTCATATAATATGGATGTATGGATCACCAAATTATTACCCGGGTTTTTGCATGCTAAGCCGTATCCCTTAATTATAATCCGAAAATGAAAATATTGAGTCGTTTAAAAGTGCTTCCCACATTCACACCTCTTCCTCCCATTGATGCTGTAATGTGCGCCATGCCCTAGCTGGGTACATTATAGTATTCAGTGGGCCGTCGAGGGTTAGGATACTTGGTATGGTTAACATGTGAATGGTGGTTTGACTCAACATGGGTAGCATTAGCTCAGAGCGGACCATAAGCACAGATGGGTAAAGTGTCAATTAGCCCATCAAATCAAGAGTCCTTCGTGGAAGGATTGGATAGGTTGTCCTACCAAACGAATCAATGGTTGGTTAGCGAGCCCTAGTTCGGCCAGTCATTGATAAGTTATGGATCTTGGTAAAGTTAGCCAATTAACATCACCAACAAACAAATTAAAATCAGATTATTAATTTGAATTGGCTTAAAAGTCCTTTATTTCTAACTCAAGCAATGATTTCTTCCATGTAGATAATCCCATTTCACTTAAGCAATTTAAATGGCTGCAAAAAACAACAACTCACTCTCACTTAGGTCACTCTTGGAGAAGGAGAAGCTTTCGGGGACTAACTTCCTGGACTGGGCTAGGAACTTACAAATAGTTCTTAGACAAGAGTCCAAGGAGTATGTACTGAATTCTCCTTTACTAGTTAGCCCTCCCGCAGGTCGAGGCATCACCACGGCGATGGTGGAGCAGTATGATCGGCATGTGAGGGATGACTGAGATGTCTCATGCCTCATGCTGGGTACCATGGCTTCTGATCTTCAAAAGCAGTTTATGGATGGGCATGCTTATGAGATGATGGATCAACTTAAAAAGACGTTCCAAGATCAGGCTCCTCAGGAACGTTACCTGACAACTAAGGCACTTTGCACTACTGTGATGGTAGCTGGAACTTCTATTAGCACTCATGTGCTAAAGTTGAAGGGGTATATTGATACACTTTCCTGCCTCAGCTCCCCATTTCCACAGGGCATGGCAGCAAACATTATTCTCGGGTCACTTCTTGAGTCTTACAACCAGTTTATCATGAATTACCATATACAAGGGTTGGATAAATCGGTTGTTGAGCTGCATGGCATGCTCAAGCTTGCTGAGCAGTCTCTTAAGATGACTCCTGAAGTATTGCTGGTGAATAAGGGCAATAAGCCCATTACTAAGGGAAAGGCCAAATCTAAGGCCAAGGCTAAGGACCAAAAGGCCAAGGCTAAAGGCAAAAAGGTGGTGGCCCAACCTAAAGCAAGGGTTGCTTCACCTGACGATGCCTGCCATGAGTGTCATGAGAAGGGGCACTGGAAGAGCTCATGTCCAAAGCTAAGGGAGCAACTAAAGGGAAAAACTGCTGCTTCAGGTATTTATGTTGTTGAGATTAATCTGGCTATTTCTACATCTTGGGTCTTGGACACTGGATGTGGATCTCACATTTGTTCAAATATGCAGGGTCTAAGAAATAGGAGATTATTAGGATCCAGAGAAGTAGATCTTCGAGTCAGAAATGGTGCTCGAGTTGAGGCCATGGAGATCGAAGATTATTTCTTGGAGATGCCTAGTGGACTTGTTTTGGAACTAAAAAACTGTTATTTTGTACCTGCGATGCGCAAGAATATTATTTTCGTTTCTTTGTTGGATATTTCTGGTTTTGTATTTAATATTGGACATGGTAGAATTTCTATGCAATCTGGCAATATTATTTATAGAACAGTATTTCTTGAAAATGGCTTATATATCCTTGATCTAAAATGTGAAAGCTCAATCTATAACATAAATAAAAAAAGGAGTACACAAAATGAAATTAATCCTACTTACATCTGGCATTGTCGACTTGGCCATATAAACGAGAAGCACATAGCTAGGCTTCACTCTAGTAGAGTGCTAGGGTCATTTGACATCCAGTATTATGACACATGCGAATCTTGTGTGAGAGGCAAGATGACAAAGGTGCCTGTTAGCAAGATGGCTGAAAGGGCCTCAGAGCTATTGGAGCTAATACATTCCGATGTATGTGGCCCAATGAGCACTAGTGCTAGATCTGGTTTTCTGTACTTCAGCACCTTCATGGATGACTTCAGCAGATACGGTTACATGTATCTGATGAAGCATAAGTCTGAGACTCTCCAAAGGTTCAAGGACTTTAAGAATGAAGTAGAAAACCAACTTGGCAAGAAAATAAAAGCACTTCAGTCTGACCGAAGGGGTGAATATTTGAGCTAAGAGTTTGACTCTTTTTTTAGAGAGTGTGGGATTGTATCCCAACTCAATCCTCCTGGTACACCCCAGTGGAATGGAGTGTCAGAAAGGAGGAATAAGACCTTGCTTGATATGGTCCGCTCGATGATGAGTCATGCTACACTCCCTGTCTCCTTTTGGGGATATTCTTTAGAGACAGCTACTTACATTCTTAATAATACACCAAGCAAGGCAGTTGAGGGAACACCATATGAACCATGGAAGGGTCGAAAGCCTAATGTTTCCTTCTTGAAGATTTGGGGCAGTGATGCACATATTAAGAAATTGACAAGTGGCAAACTCGAGTCCAAATCTATCAAGTGCCGTTTTGTGGGTTACCCTGAAGATACTAAGGGTTATTACTTCTACGATCCGGCCGAAAACAAAGTTTTCATAGCCAGAAATGCAGTCTTCTTAGAGAAGGAATTCCTTTCCAAGAGAGACAGTGGGAGTAATATTGAACTTTCAGAAGTTCAAGACTCACAAACTCCTATAGCTACTGCTAAGTATGCTTCGGGAACTGATCTGACTACTCAAGAAATTGAGGAACCAGAACTGGTTGCACAGGATCTTAGAAGGTCTGGTAGGACACGTCATCATCCAGAGAGGTACAACTTTCTCGTGACTGATGATGGGGACCTTATGGTCATTGACCAAGAGGAGCCCAAGACCTATCAGGAGGCGGTTGAAAGCCCACACTCAGATCAATGGCGCAAAGCCATGGAGGCTGAGATGTAATCTATGCACGATAACCAAGTATGGAACTTGGTGGATCCACCTCCAGGTGCCAAGGTGATAGGTTGCAAGTGGTGTTTCAAGTTAAAAGCTGACCACACCTTCAAGGGGCGATTGGTGGTAAAAGGATTTAGGCAAGTTCAAGGAATTGACTATGATGAAACCTTTTCACCGGTTGCTATGCTCAAATCCATTAGGATACTACTAGCCATAGCTGCATGGTACGATTATGAGATATGGCATATGGATGTTAAGACCACTTTCCTTAATGGAAAGCTACTTGAGGATGTGTGCATGGCACAACCTGAGGGTTTTATCAATCCAAAGTATCCAAACTGGGTATGCAAGCTTCAAAGATCCATTTATGGATTGAAGCAGGCATCAAGGTCATGGAATCAGAGATTCAATAAGGCCATTACAGAATATGGCTTCACACAGAATTCTGATGAGCCCTATGTGTATAAGATGGTTAGTGGGAGCGTTTCCACCTTCCTAGTGCTGTATGTTGATGACATCCTTATCATTAGAGGCGACATACCAACACTGCTAGGGGTTAAGCAGTGGTTGAGTAGGTCCTTCGCAATGAAGGACTTAGGTGAAGCTGAGACGATCTTAGGGATCAGGATCTACAGAGATAGATCCAATCGGCTTCTAGGCCTAAGCCAGGCCATGTACATTGATAAGATTCTTGCCTATGCGCCATGGGTTGAAGCAGAGTAAGAAAGATGGTCCTAAAACAAAGAAGGACTGGGAGAACGTGGAAAAGATCCCTCATGCATCTGCTATTGGATCTATCATGTACTCCATGTTATGTATGAGGCCTGATGCCGCGTTTACACTAAGTATGACCAGCCGGTACCAGTCAAACCTCGGGGAGGAACACTGGAAGGCTATCAAGGCAATTCTAAAGTACCTTAATCGGACTAAGGATGCTTTCTTAGTGTATGGAGGTCAAGATGAGCTGGTAGTGTCAGGTTACACTGATGCAAGCTTTGAGACCGATGAGGATGAGAACCAGTCACAGTCTGGTTATATTTTTCTCTTGAATGGAGGTGCCATTAGTTTGAGGTCCTCAAAGCATGCCACCATTACTGACTCTATAACGGAAGCTGAGCACATAGCTGCGTGCGAAGCTGCAAAGGAAGCCGTTTGGATCAAGAAATTCATAACCGAGTTGGGAGTAGTACCTACCATCCTACACCCAGTTGATGTTTTTTGTGACAACAACGAGGCCATCGCACAAGCTAAGGAGCCCCGGTCACCCAAGAGATCCAAACATGTGCTTAGAAAGTTTCACCTTATTTGGGTGATCGTGAGCAAAGGTGACATATCATTGCAGAGGGTTGACACCAAGAATAATGCCGCTGATCCATTCACCATAGTGCTGCCACAGACAGCATGACGGTCATACCAGATCTATAGGAATTAGGGCAATGCCCACTTGGAACTAGTGCAAGTGGGAGATTGTTGGTGTACCCTAGTTCTTAGAGCATTGGATTCTTGTATTTTGTATTACACATTAAGACTCATTGTATGAATACATTATGTATGTCACATTAATAAAGGCAATTAATCTATTTCATTTATATCTTGTGCTATAATATGAGTAGAGTATCCATTGATTGATAATCATAAAACCCATCCCAGGTCTGTTCTAATTATGGGAATGAATAGAACCATTGACTTGTATATTTGATGACTGTATGGCAGTTCTTAATTGGCCATAGTACTTATATAGTAAGTCATGAATATAGGTATATGTCATTGATATGGGACTGGATCGATCCGCACAAGAAAGCCACATGGTTGTCGCGTCATAGGTCTTTCTTGAGTAGGTCTCTTTTATCCTTAGACCAGATTTCATTATAATATCAATATGGAATCCGGTTTACTTTGACATATGCCTAACGGGTCTGTAAAAGGATGCTAAATACGGGTATGATTGGGTGGACCGGTGAACATGTTGATATTGATGATGAAGTGATGGAATTGCCACTCGGGTAACACCGAGATGATATCATTGGCCACTGGATGAGTGGGACTGATAAGTGTATGGCCATACCCAAATAAGTTGGTTGCTTATTTGACTAATCAGTCAACTCAAGATCAAGAAATATAATGAACAGCAGAAGACATGACAGACACCATGCCTCTTGTTTATTCATATCGATATAGTTAGGCAAAGGACACTATGAGATTACTACCAGGTGAGTGTCTTCTAAAGACTGCTGCATCTCTAACTTAATTGGGGGCTGTATGGTTTGCTGGAACCCACTTACAGTCTGTGGGCCTTGGGCCTACTGCCAACATAAAGACGGACCCATAGGATCATGCACATAGATCAACTGAGCTAGAACTTATAGAAATTGTACATGTAATGTACATTGGAAGGAATGCGTTAATTAATTAGTTGACATTCGGTGTCAAGGTAATTAATTGAGACTGGGTTGAATTTAATTTAATTAATAAGTTTACATAATGTAATTAATTAATTTATCAATTAATTGAATTACATAAAGTAAACAATTAATTAAATAATTTTCCTAAGTAGGAAAATTAAATACATGTATTGTATTAACTTAAGTGTGATTAATTTTATTTAGGGCTAATTAAATTTAGCCAAATGGAATTAAATTACATAGTATATACTTTTTAATTAAAGTTTATTTATATAATTACAATCCTAGTGGGCTTGGGTTTAATTAACCTAATTAAAACCCAGTTAGATAAGTTGTCTATATAAGGGCACAATTAAGGAGGAAAAACCTAATTCAACTCTAATTAATTGCTAGAAATTTCAGCCACCAATAGCAGCCCCAAATAGCTAAAAATCCCAGCATTAATCCTCCATTCCTTCGCGTCTTCGGCTAGCACTAGTTCCCGCTCAATAGTTGGCCGTGCACCGGACTTTGGAGATCGCAGTTTCAAGAAACGATTCTGCAGCAGTCTCTATAGGAGACAAATCCGGTGAGTTAATCTCTCTTGATTCAAATTGTTTTTATTCTAATCAATGATAATTGGACACGATAGGTGGATTCTAGGAAATTTTAAATGGTGTATTTTCTGCTGCGCCACGTTATTTTTCCAATGACGAATCCGAACAGTTAGGATGCATGACATACATAATGATGTTGCGTATGCTTTGTGAAAATGCTAACACACGGATATAATGTTATGGCTGCAAAAGAAAGGGTTAGTATGAATGTCACACGGATGATTTAATGTTTTCACACACAAAAATAAAATGCAAATGGCTGCATAAAAGATGTGTGTTAGTATCACTCAAATGCTTTTCATGTATGTCATGTCATGTTCATGAAAATGGCGATGATGGTATGTCATGGGAGGGCGAGAAACACATAGCACACGAAGCGTATTCCTCGAACCTTATTCCTCCAAATGTGGTCAGTCTTTGAGAAAATTCTAACCAAGTCCTAGGAGGGGTTTTCTTCAATCATCAACCAGGGATGATGAAGTTCGCAATTTCTAGCATTCATACAATTTATTTTTGTATCCTAAGGGAATCCAACTAAGGTTGCCTATATGAGTTCGGTCCAAGTCAGGATAAAATCAAGGCTCCCATAGCAAAATATACTCCTCACTTCTCCCCACTCAAGGGTCCGAACGAAGGGGTTCTCTTCAATCATCAACTGGGGATGATGAAGTCGCAATTTATAGCATTCATACAATTTATTTTTGTATCCTAAGGGAATCCAACTAAGGTTGCCTATATGAGTTCGGTCCAAGTCGGGTTAAAATCAAGGCTCCCATAGCAAAATATACTCCTCACTTCTCCCCACTCAAGGGTCCGAATGAAGGGGTTCATACGAGGCTATGGGTGGTGTTTCATATCCGTGCCCCTAAGACCAAGAGGAACATAGGCGACACTTCAACAATTCACCGAACTAAAAATAGGATACTTAACCTAATGCAAAAATGTCTAACTAAAGAATGCAAAATAAAAGACAATACAAGAATCATCCACCTTATTTTGATTAGACATTTTTCAGGGCTTGTGAAATTCTTTTAGGTTTTTAAGAAAACTTTTGTAAGAGATCCCCAGCAGAGTTGCCACTATGAGAAGATGGCATTTTTCAGAGCGTACGGACTCTCTCAAGAGGGAGCCTCGAGATCGAGCAACCTTTCCTCGCATGGGGTTTTTAGAATGGAAATTCGGTTTTGGAAAAATTAATTCATAAAAGAACCGAGACCTAAGTCTCGATAGAGTGTGTAGGAGTTGCCACCCAGCTTAGCTTAACCGAGAAATTGCAGTGTAGCTTAACCGGATGAAGACCGCTACACCTTCCAGAGATCTAGGTCCGGACAAGTCCCCTATTTCATGTCTAATCAAAATAAAATTTGGCCAATGTTCATAAATGGTATTTTAAATTTCTAAAGTTCATTTTTATTAAATTAAAGCACACATCGTACACATAAATGAAAATAAAGTAAAAAACAGTGAATAAATAAATTATTACAACCTAATTGAATAAAAATAAAAATAAAAACTCTCAATCTCACCTTACAAGCGCCTAAAATACAAGAATGATCTAAAAAATTCCGATCGCCTAAAATACACGGATTAATCTATTTATTACATCAAAAATAAAAGTAAAAGAAATTAAGAGCTGCAAAATAGATTTGAAACATCCGTGTATTTTGTTTTGTGAGAAAATCATTTTGAAAACATTTTCTTTTTCTGGTTTACTTCAATTTAGCATATGAGGTGGGTCGGTTTTCGGGAGATTCAGGCCTCCGTCGTTGCGTTGTTCTAAATGCGATAACATTAAAAATTAAATCTAAGGTCGTGAATGCAAATAATAAAATTCATTTTTTATGATTTTCTGTTTTTTCTGAATTTTTAGGATTTTTGGGAATTTTTGTAGATTATTCTGGAAATTCTGCCCCTGGATAAGGATTACAGTTGTGCGGCTGTAATTACATCAGTGAGACTGTACTACAGTAGTATGACTGTAATTACAGTCATGTGACTGTAGATCATCCAAGTGTAGAAAATCCCCAAAATTCATTCAAATAAAACTAAAAGCCGCGGGAAATCAAGAACACTCGTACGACCATATATACAGTCGTGCGACTGTTCTTGATTTCTAGAAACAGCAAGTCCAAAAAATGAGTTTTATGCACAAAATCACATCAAGTCACCTAGAAAAAACAACAAAATGAAGGTTTGAGGTATAATTACCTTTGTGAAGCTGATCCACCATAGGTTTGATCGCTGGAAACACCTCAATCACCTTCAAATTATGTATTTTCCCTTGAGTGCTAAGGTTTCAAGAGTTTCAAGACTCGTCATACTCAGTGCAAAGGTGACATTAGGTCTCGTACATAGCATGGAGTACATGATTGATCCTATAGCTGATGCATATGGGACCAACTTCATGCTCTCCTTGTCCTGTCTTGTCTTAAGATAGTTCTCTTACTAACTTCCAGCCCATGGCTCATTGGAAAAAAACCTTTCTTGACCTAATCCATGCTAAATCTTTTTAGAACTTTGTCTATGTATGTGGTCGGACTTAGGCCTAGAAGCCGATTTTGTCTATCCCTGTAGATCTTTATCCCTATATCATCTCAGCCTCAGCTTAGTCCTTCATTGTGAAGCACTTACATAACCACTGCTTTACTCCTTACAGTGTTGGTATGTCTCTTCTAATAAAAAGGATGTCATCCATATATAATACCAGGAAAGTGAGAATGCTCCCACTAATCCTCTTGCACACATAAGGCTTATAGGAAATCATGGAAATCCTGGGATCTTAGGAAATCCTTCAGGGCATCAGCAAGATTTGGTGCTGGATTAGCCATCTCAAATTCTTCCCCGGAATCAAATTCACTTTCTGTTTCTACTGCTCTTTGTTCCCCAACAGCCCTCAGAGCCTGAGATCTTATCCTAGGTCACTCCAGTTTACTTTGCTTGACATCACATAGGAAATGTTTAGGGACAATGAAGAGTGATACACTAAAAATGACTTAGGATGAATGAATGGAATGATGTTGTGAGTGAAATGATGATAAGGATGATTTCTATTTATTTTTTATTTTTTTTCTTTTTGGACATTCCAAGAACACCCAATGCCATACAAGAGATAATGGAAAAAGATTACATATGGACTGCCACACGGATAAGGATTCAGCGCTTTTGGAGCACCTAGTGAATTTTGTGAAATGGTCGCGTGTGTAACGACACACGGACAGGGTTTTGACGCTTTGCAGGTCTATGGCATGACATGAAATGGTCGTATGGGGCTGCCACATGAACAGAGTCCTGATGCTCTTGAGGCATATGATATGAAGTGATGTTATAAGAGACTCATGTGTAACCGGGGACACGGACAGAGATTCGACGTTCGTGGAACACCTTGCATGATTTGGAAATATTGTAAAATGCCCCTATATGTGTAGTGATCCAGCACTCGGGGAGTACCTTAAACAGTTTCACAATGTTATTAAATGGTCCGAGGTGAACCACGATGCACAAGCAGAATTTCAGCGTTACCATGACGCCTATGATGAATGGGTATGATGCTACATGATGATATCATGTGAACCATCACACAGAAATAGACCTAGGACCATTGTGGTCTCCTATTTAATGACATGGGGTATTGAAATGGCCGAGTGCAATCCGATGCACAGGCACAACATGGGCAGTTTTAGGACTCCCGATATGTTATGGAATGATATGATCATGATGGGCATCCTTGGAATGTCCCTAATTTAATGAGATGAGCTGATATGAATGCTTATGTCACACCAGATGCAAATGGCTGCACAAAAAATGTGGTTAGGATGCGTGACATACATTATAATATTGTGTATGCTTTGTAAAAATGCTAACACACGGATATAATGTTATGGCTGTAAAAGAAAGGGTTATAATTAATGTCACACGGATGATTTAATGTTTTCACACACGAAATAAAATGCAAATGGCAGCATAAAAGATGTGATTTAGTATCACTCAAATGCTTTGCATGTATGGCATGTCATGTTCATGAAAATGGCGATGATGGTATGTCATGGGAGGGCGACAAACACATAGCACACAAAGCATATTCCTCCAACCTTATTCCTCCAAATGTGCTCAGTCTTTGAGAAAATTCTAACCGAGTCCTAGGAGGGGTTCTTTTCAATCATCAATCGGGGATGATGAAGGCGCAATTTATAGCATTCATACAATTTATTTTGGTATCCTAAGGGAATCCAACTAAGGTTACTTATATGAGCTCGATCCAAGTCGGGTTAAAATCAAGGCTCCCATAGCAAAATATACTCCTCACTTCTCCCCACTCAAGGGTTCGTACGAGGCTATGGGTGGTGTTTCGTATCCATGCCCCTAAGACCAAGAGGAACATAGGCGACACTTCAACAATTCACCGGGCTAAAAATGGGATACTTAACCTAATGCAAAAATGTCTAACTCAAGAATGCAAAATAAAATACCATACAAGAATCATCCACCTTATTTTGATTTAGAAATTTTTTAGGGCTTGTCAAATTCTTTTAAGTTTTTAAGAAAACTTTTTTAAGAGATCCCTAGCAGAGTCGCCACTGTGAGCGGACGATATTTTTCAGGGCGTACGGACTCTCTTGAAAGGGAGCCTCGAGCTCAAGCAACCTTCCCTCACGTGGGGTTTTTAGAATGGAAATGCGGTTTTGGAAAAATTAATTCATAAAAGAACCGAGACCTAAGTCTCGATAGAGTGTGCAAGAGTCACCACCCAGCTCAGCTCAACGGGGAAGTTGCAGTGTAGCTAAACCGTATGAAGGCCGCTACACCTTCCAGAGATCTAGGTCCAAACAAGTCCCATATTTCTTGTCTAATCACAATAAAATTTGGCCAATGTTCATAAATGGTATTTTAAATTTCTAAAGTTCATTTTTATTAAATTAAAGCACACAGCGTGCACACAAATCAAAATAAAGTAAAAAGCAGTGAATAAATATATTATTACGACCTAATTGAATAAAAATAAAAATAAAAACTCTCAACCTCACCTTACAAGCGCCTAAAATACACGAATGATCTAAAAAATTGCAATCGCCTAAAATACACGGATTAATCTATTAATTACATCAAAAATAAAAATAAAAGAAATTAAAAGCTGCAAAACAAATGGTTAGCATAATTTATAGCACGCCACTAATAGGACTCAAATTGGACAGAATTGGGAAATTAGAGATCGGGTGTATGCATTTAGGGGGGTAACCGGGTCGGCTCGACTAGCCGGCTCGATAAGACCGAGAAAACAATTTTGAAACGTCCCTGTATTTTTGTTTTGTGAGAAAATCATTTTGAAAACATTTTCTTTTTTCAGTTTAGTTCAATTTAGCATATGAGGTGGGTCGGTTTTCGGGAGATTCGGTTCTCCGCGTTGCATTGCTCTAAATGCGATGACATTAAAAAATAAATCTAAGGTCGTGAATGCACACAACAAAATTCATTTTTGATGATTTTCTGATTTTTCTGAATTTTAGGATTTTTGGGAATTTTTGTGGATTATTCTGGAAATTCTGCCCATAGACAAGGATTACAGTCATGTGACTGTAACTATAGTCGTACGATTGTAATTACAGTCATACGACTGTTGATCATCAGACTGTAATTGCAATCATGCGACTGTAGATCATACAATTGCAGAAAATAGCTAAAATTCGTTCAAATAAAACTAAAAGCCACAGGAAATCAAGAACACTCGTACGACCATATATACAGCCGTGCGACTGTTCTTTGCTATAAGTACAGTCATATGACTGTTCTTGATTTCTATAAACAGCAAGTCCAATTACCTTTGTGGCGCTGATCCACCGTAGGTTTGACCGCTGGAAACACCTCAATTGCCTCCAAATTTCTTCCTTTCCCTTGAGTGTTAAGGTTTCAAGAGTTGTCCAAAATTCTCCAAAATGTCAGAGATTTTAGCAAATTTAATGTCTGAAATTGATTGAGTTTGAAGTGTCAAATTGTTAACCTATGATTTCTATCCGGTTTTAAACTTTAACACTCAAGAACCAAAAGAAAAATAGGAGAAAAAGATGATGTTTAGTTAGGGATTTTTTCTCTTTCTCTCCTTTTTCTCTTTTCTCTACCAGTTTTTCTCTCTAAATTCAGCCAAAATCCCAGAGTACAAAAGTCCATCACTCTCTCTTCCTTCTCCCTTTTATTTCTGATCTTTCTTGCTGCAAATTCGGGCATTAATTGCCCCTCAAATCAATCCCATTTAATTCTCATGGCATGGGCTGCTGTACCTGCTTTGCATTTACAGTCATATGATTATAACTTTTTCAATTACAGTCGCACGACTGTACTGCAGCCGCATGACTATAATTACAGTCATGTGGTAAAATAAGCCGATACCGGGTCTAGGTTACCCGACGTAAAACTGATCTGGGCGTATACCGGATTTACATATATCTGAGGCGGATCTGCTGAGTTTCTGAAACACGAATTTGACATACGCCGATACTGGGTCTAGGTTACCCGAGGTGAGATTGATGATGAAATAAGCCGATACCGGGTCTAGGTTACCCGAGGCGACGTTGATGATGAAATAAGCCGACACCGGTTTTAGGTTACCCAAGGAGAGTCTGCTGGGGATGTGGAATGAAGCCGATCTAGGCCGATACCGGGTCAATGTTACCTGAGCGGATCTGCTGGGGTTCTGGAATGAAGCCGATTTGGGCCAATACCGGGTTACTGAGGATCTAAAGGTGAAGCCGATCTGGGTAGATACCGGGTCTATGTTACCCGAGGTGGATCTGCTGAGGATTTGAAGGTGAAGCCGATCTGGGCTGATACCAGGTTTATGTTACCCAAGACAAATCTGCTGGGGATGTGAAATGAAGCTGATTTGGGCTGATACTGGGTCTATGTTACCCGATGCGGATCTGCTGCGAATCTGGAATGAAGCCGATCTGGGCCGATACCGGGTTTATATTACCCAAGGTGGATCTGCTGGGGATCTATCCGTGTCTGAGACAGTGATGAGGGATTCTTGCATTTGAAATAGCGAGTTTTCGTTCCTTGATCGAGAGATTTTGAACAAAAATTTTTGCCCCTTCGATCAAGAATGAAGACTAGCTGGGGATGAATGCTCTGTGTATGTTGTGTATGTATGCATGATGATGCATATGTGTATGGATCCTAAATGATGCATTTCTCGTTGTTTATTTAATATTGATGTTTCTCCTTTCTGCTGGGGAAGGTGATGGGATTTTTCACCGGAAATCACCTGATAAAAGCGGAAGAACACGGTGATTTCCTCAAATCCAGTCCCAGGAGCAATTGAGATGGAAATTGAAAAACTTAAAATTAAATAGAAAGGGATTAATTTTCTTACCAGAAAATCTCTTTCTAGAGATGGATAAAGACTGCAGACACCAAAGCAGATTTCCTCCTCGATTTCGTACACGAACGCCTAACGAATGCAACCCGTGCTAGCATTGGAAAAACAAAACAATAGAGTGAGAGGAGGGGAAGAATTTCGGCCACTTGTGTGCTTAGGTTAGGTTGGCCGAAATTTTACCCTAGGTTTTATACCTAGGGTGGTCGAATTCCCCTAGGGGAATTCAGGCCCAAGCTGGCTCCATTCCATTTTGTGCGGGCTTCCATATTTTAATTTAGGCCCAATCTAATTTTAATTATTTTGGTTTAAATTAATTTCAAGCCCAATTTACCCATGTATTTAATATATTACTCCAAGTAATACATTATTTACATTTAAATTAAAATTAGTTTGACGATTAATATAATCCATCAAATTAAAATTAAATCTACACAAAATAAAATCATATGTACACCTGTACATATGAATATTTTCACCTAGGAAATAATCTCATAATTAATCCAATTAATTATGAAGAGCCAATAGAATATATTAATTTTATTATTATGACCAATCTCTTTATAATATAATTAACATATACACACCTCTCTTTCCATAGTGTATACTCCAAGTATACATGTGATTCCTTAAGTCTGCATTCAGTCATTCTATGTGTACGGTCCCGTGGGCCCATCCTTATGTTGGCTGTGGGCCTATGGCCCACAGACTACAGTTGGGCTCTAGCAAGCCACTGTAGCCCCTAATTAAGATGGAGATGGCAGTCTAACTGATATCATAACCCTGTAGTTTAAACTTGTACATCCCATGTCATTGATATCGGTGTCCAACACAGAGGCATGGATTGATCACCCTCTTTTGTGTCCGGACATAAACTTGATCCCGAATGTACTGATGCTCACAAACAAGTTCCAACTTGTTTGGGTGTGGCCACACTCTTATCAGTCACATTCATCAAGTGGCCGGTGATATCTTCTCAATGGGTTACTGAGTGACAAATCCCTTCTGCATATCCATAGTATTACCATGTTCAGTGACATACCCGAAAGCACCCATACTTGGCAACCTATTACAGGCCCTTTAGGCATACCTCTAAGTATGTGACTTCACATGTAACACTATCATATGGTCAGGTCAAAGGATCCATACAAGTACTACACGAGAATCCATTGTGATACCATACCATGTGGATTACTCGTTTAGTGGATCTATCCAGTACCATGCTTCCAGGCATGTACCCATTAACTTGGTTGACATTCCATGTCCAATGACCGGTAAGACACCGCCATACAACCAGGTTAATGATAGTCTGTTGTTTCATTCATTCCCATGACTGGAACAGACTACGGATCTATTTATGGTCATATCATTTACCCTATCCACGGTCTTACTGCCAAGTGCATGACACTTGTCATCATGGATATAGACATGTCCATTGGATACTTCATTTAATATATTGCATAAGATAGATATAATAAATGAATTGATGCCTTTATTAATAACACAAATTAGTAAAATACATAAATCCAATAAATTTATGATACAAATACAAGGACCAATGCCTCGGGACTAGGGCATTTCCAATAGAAGGTACGTTCTGCCCCCGGCTGGTTGAAGACACACTTCACACGAGGCTTTTCCTTAGTGAAAATATATGAAGACTGCTAAGGAAATGAGATGACTGCTGGAGATGCATGACAATTGATAGGGAAAAGATCGTAGTGTCCCTTGTAAATGTTCTGCTAGGGAGTAATGTGGAGAATCCTGCTGGAGGGTACTGTAAAGATTCCTGTGGGGAAACGGTGGAGAGGATCTATCCTTCTGCCCCGGTGGCTTATGAATTTGGAAGTGCTATAAATTTTGCCTGGGTTACCTAATGTGGGTTTTTAGCCCAGCAAGCTACTATAACTTTTGCCTAAGGTGCCTTTTCGGTTTTCACCCTAGTGAGCTCCCTTTTTTTTTTTACAGCTTAAGATGAACAAAGGCCGACTGAAATGGTGCCGTGACCACTTGATCCATCATCCTTCTGGTGATGATATGATGCAGAAAAGTGCTGTATGTAGCAGCATTGGGGTTCAATTTCTCATTAGAAGCTGGCTTGATTTCTTTAACAGTGAAGTTCTTGGACAACCACTATTGCTCTTTTGAAAGATGAATTAGATTTGGAGGATGATAAAAGATTTCAGATCGTATGTATTTAGTACACCTCCATTGTTAAATAATGTGATATGTTCAACCAGTTAAATGCAAAGCGCTTTCCTTAAATGGATGTTTAAGCAAGATAATTTTGTTTATGCATTTGACATAACCACACAAATATATTTGAACAAACACTTCACTTTATTGATAAAATCAAAATGAGTACATTTGAAAGGATTGGTTCCCAAAATGGTATACACTCAACACAGAGCCTGAATCCATCACCAGCCGTCCCTTTTAGATTCTCCGACTGATCATTTTCTCTCATGTCTTAACTTTTTCCTAGACCGCTCTTTTCGAGTTTTCAGCCTAGCAGACTCTTTTTTTTTTAGACATGCTAAAGCTTTACGCGGTTTTGGTTGACAAGATTTGTGAACTCATTTCCATCCATGTCCATGATGCTGACACCCCCTTTTGATAGCACTTTCTTCACAACATAGGGCCCTTCCCAGTTGGGTCTAAACTTGCCCCTAACATCGACGTTTGAAGGCCTTAATTGTATTAGAACCAAATCTCCTGCTTTCAACTGCCGCCTAGGATACTTCACATTCCGATTATAAGCCCTAGCCATTCTACGTTGGTACATCTGCAAGTGATCTAGTGCTTTCAGCCGCTTTTCATCTAGCGCCGCCAACTGCTCTTATCTAGCTTGAGCCCACTCAGTCTCTGGTAACTGAGCTTCCAAGGTGACCCTGAGTGACATAAGCTCTATTTCTACTAGAAATACTGCTTCCATACCATACACCAAGGCATAGGGGGTTTCCCTTGTTGGCGTTCAGACACTAGTTTTGCAACCCCAAAGGGCATATGGGAGTTTGTCATCCCAATTACTGTAGGTGGTTACCATTTTCGATAAGATGTTCTGTATCGCCTTATTAGCCACTTCCACTGCGTCGTTAGCTTGGAGTTTGTATGGAGAAGACTTATGGTGCTCAATGCCATGTTCTGTAAGCAGCTCGGCTGTTGCCCCTTGAAACTGCACTCCGTTGTCAGTCACTACATGGTGGGGAATTCCATATCAAGCAAAGATGTTCTTCTGAATGAACTTAACCATCTGCTTAGCTGTTACACTGGCAAAGGATTCTGCCTCCACCCATTTTAAGAAGTAATCAACTGCCACAATTATGAATCGATGCCCATTAGATGCTGCAGGATGAATTTCACCAATCATATCTATTCCCCACGCTGAAAACGGCCAAGCGGATGCCAGATTCTGTAGTTCGAGTGGCGAAAGATGACTGATTCAGCATAGATCTAACACTCGTGACATCTTCTCACTTTCCTTATACAATCCGCCTGCATAGTCATCCAGAAATACCTCTATCTGATTATGTTCCTGGCCATAGCGAGTCCATTCATATGTGGGCTGTAGGATCCTGTATGTACTTGCTGCATCACTGTTTCTACCTCTTGCTTTGTTAGGCAGCTTAGAAGAACACCATTTGTTGTTCTCTTGTATAGCCTATCTTCAAAGATTCTGAATTGACTGGCTAGCTTTCTCAATGACACCTTATCAGCAGTACTGGCTCCTTTTGGATATTTTCCTTCCTTCACATACTGGTAAATATCGAAGAACCATGGCTCTTCTTCGGCTATCAATTCCATTACTTCATGCACCTCAAAGTAGGGTTGTCTGGAAGTTGCTAAAACCAGTGGTTGCACTTGAGTTTCTTCTGGATTCTCCCATATGGAAGGCAGTGTTAATAGCATATCAGCCATCTTGTTCTCATCTCTGGGGACATGTCTGAATTTGCATTGGCTGAAAAGCTCTTTTCTGTACTGTAGCAACTCCAAGTAGGGCTGCAATGCTTCTTCTTTCAACTCCCATTTGCCTTGAGCTTGTCTAATAACTAAAAGTGAATCTCCAACTATCAAGATGTAATTTGCCCCTAGTGTCAACAGGGCTTTAATCCCAAATAAGCATGCTTCATACTCTGCTCTGTTGTTGGTTATAGGAAAATCCAATCTCTTTGACAAAGGAATGATCTCACTATCCGGTGTCGCTATGATTACCCCGATTCTAGCACCTTTCCTATTCAGGGCACCATCAAAGCACATAACCCATCTCTTTACTCCTACCATAGCTAATCGTTCATCTGGGAACTCCAAATTCTCTGTGTAATCTAAATCCAGCAGCTGATTCATTAGAAATTCTTCTACGGCTCGCCCCTTGATGGTTTTCTTAGTGATATATTCAATGTCGAACTCTAACAAAAGCAAGAGCCACCTGGATAACTTCTCAACCAACACCGGTGCTTCATACAGATACTTCATTGGATCCACTTTGGCTACGGCTTGCACTTTGTATGACTAGAAATAATGCCATAACTTCTTGGTTAGCCAGGTCATTGCTACACACGTCTTCTCCACCAGTGTGTACTTGGTTTCATACTCTAGCTGTGACATCCCTAACTTTCTTAGCATGCAATGGCGGAAAACATTACATAAAGTCTAGGACATCATTATAAAAGAAACTTCCAATTATGCCTCTGATTAATACTACACGTGTTCATAAAATACGTACTCCCAAATTTAATTCTAAGTGATAAATAATAATTCAATACGAGTAATACTTCAATGACAAAAACCTAAAAGTTTAGAAAATCTGAAAATCTCAATTCTAAAATGTTCATAACAACTATTTAATGTCTACTCAAAGCAATCCCTCCACACAATCCCAAGGACGGGCGTCAGGCATCATTCAATCATCACCGGCATAATCTGAAAATATCAACAGCGCCACTTAGTGACGAGTAACTAACAAATCCCAAACATCAATTTAAAGTTTGCATAAAATGACGATAGTTCACAAATATATGTTATATTAATTAATCAAGCACCGTAAGGGTAATAAACAACAATCATCATTCATACAAGTGTACATACTTACGATCACAATCCTTGTAATAGGGAACGTACCTCGTTTAACAAGCCGCTCCAACACATATCACATAGATCATATCATTTAAGTAGCAAAACATCAATCAAAGAATAAAATTCCCAGTCAAGTCATACAAACTAGATGCATACAACCGTTTAGAACAAGGAATTGTATCATGAACATGACATTATTTCATTTACACAATAACCATTATTAGTTTCCTAATACACAAATTCCAAAGTCGCAAGATAGCTCACAAACCTCACTATCACAGCCAAGCATCAAAATCACATTGTAATCAACATTAACATGCAATTACATTCTTAACCGTTGATTAACATCAACTTATGTATATGCGTACAACTCATTGCATTAACCTATACACTTGTGCTTATAGGGAGTTTGGCAGCAGACGCTGCAGAGTGCCATGAACCTAGGGCTTACCTCTGCGGAGAGCCATGAACCTAGGGCTTACCTCCTTAACACATTGAGTACCATGAACCTAGGATTTACCTCAGAATGCCATGAACATAGGTCTTACATCATAATGCCATTAACATAGGTCTTACATCACCGAGTGCCATGAACCTAGGGCTTACCTCGGAATTTGGGTTGCTGTCCTAGTGCCTACCAATCAAACATGGTAAACACTTTGCCCAACTAACCAAAGCACAGCTGTATAAATCACCACAACTCAAATTAATTACTATAATCATACCAATATCAAAAGGGTGCCATTAAAATAGGTCTTATTCCCAAAACATAGCACAATACATCAATAAACACAAGGTGCCATTAAAATAGGACTTACCACAAACTCAATTTCATAATTCCAACATGTATTAATTTACCAAATCATATTTGTATTATTATATTTCATGTCATGAGTTCTAGCATAAAATTTCTAGAATCAAATTATGCTTTACACACATTAAAAATAAATTCAGGCCTAAGGTGACAATTTCAGAATTCATAGTTCATGCCTCAACTTGCACATAATATTCCAGTAGGTTAGACTCAGAATTCAGCATGGCAATACAAAGGAAAATTTAGCCTTACATCTCAGGAACACAGGCCAACTTAAGTCATGCAATTCGGATTCCTATAGCAAAAGATATTAAGGAAACACTAAAAACATGCAATCTGTAAATTCACTTCAGACCACTGCACATAGTCTGACTTCAACAGACAAAACAGATGTGTTACTCACTGATTTAGCAAAAATAATATAAAGCAACATTGAACATCAGAATTTCAGGAATACATAGAATTTTGTTTCATGGCAAACGGAGCTACAGAGAGAAAATAAAGCCAAAATCAACACAAACTGTACAAACTGAAATTCAGCAGTTCCAGGAAATCGGCACAGTGCACATAAGGCAGTTTCAACAGGGAATACGAGCACTTTACTCACAGAATTTGCCAAAATAGTATAAAACAACCTTGTACATTTATGTCTCAGGAAAACACAGAAAGTTGAATCATGCCAATCGGAGTTATATAACGAAAATAAAGCTAAAATTATCACAACCTGTACAATCTGAAATTCAGCAGTTCAAGAAAAATCGGCACAATGCACATAAGGCAGTTTCAATAGGGAATATGAGCACTTTACTCACGGAATTTGCCAAAATAGTATAAAACAACCTTGTACATTTATGTCTCAGGAAAACACAGAAAGTTGAATCATGCCAATCGGAGTTATATAACGAAAATAAAGCTAAAATTACCACAACCTGTACAATCTGCAATTCAGCAGTTCAAGAAAAATCGGCACAATGCACATAAGGCAGTTTCAATAGGGAATATGAGCACTTTACTCACGGAATTTGCCAAAATAGTATAAAACAACCTTGTACATTTATGTCTCAGGAAAACACAGAGAGTTGAATCATGCCAATCGGAGTTATATAACGAAAATAAAGCTAAAATTACCACAACCTGTACAATCTGAAATTGAGCAGTTCCAGCATAAAACCATTCGAAACATGCATATACATATTTCTTTCAACCCTTAACCTAATTATCATCATTTTATACCAGTAACATACATGCTTAAATTTCAATATACAAGATTATTATCTCACCATGCAATCAATAGGAACCTATCACGCAATCTATGAAAGCTTTAAATCGATATTAGAGTTTGTTTGTTACCTCGATTACAGTGAGGTCGGTCACTAGAGTAAAAACAGAAATTAGGAGAGGGTGCTCCTCGATTTAGGTCACGAACTTAATCCGATGATTCCCAAAGAGAAGAAACTTCAGAAAATTACAGAAAAGAACAAAGTTCTTAGCAAGTTTCTAAGGAGTTAAAAGATGGAATAAAACCGATTGGGATTCCTTACCTTCAGAAAGATGAATGATTTCCTCAACTGAGACAATGGAATTTCGGAATTCACAAGAATGATGCAAGGCTGGTTTGAGTGAAAGAGAGAGGAAGAGAAAGAATAAATTTCAGCTAGGGTTAGAGGAAATTTCGAAATTTGTAGTGTTAAATAGGAAATAGAAGTTGATTTGATGAAGGAAAGGTAAGTGGGAGAGATTTGCTCCACTAAGTTGGTAGTTTCTGATTTGAATTGGTCAAACTAAATAAAAGGGATATATAAAATAGTAAATTTCGGATTTTATGGGATTTTATGTCTCCCAAACCAAAAATATAAATCCTAAAGAAAATAACTAAATTAAGCTAAGTTGGGTTCGAACTCTAGACCTCTAGTTATTAAACACATCTCTCTCTACCATTAGGCCAAAGCCTACGAATTGTTATAAGCATACAAAACATCGGTTAAATGCAAAAATGCTCACTCATATGCACACATCACAACATAACTAAGTCAACTTATATCTGGGGCGTTACACTAGCAGCTTCTTGCTGAGGTAGTAGATAGGGTACTCCTTCCTACCATCTTTTTCTTACACCAATATTGCTCCTACAGAGGAATCTTCAACAGCCAAATACAAGATCAAAGGCTTCCCTAGAATTGGAGGGCTCAGGACTGGCAGATTTACCAAATAGGCCTTGATTTTCTCGACTGCCAGTTGACATTGTCATCCCAGACAATCGGCTGATCTTTCTTTAACAGCTTGAAAATTGGCTAACAGGTGGAAGTCAACCGTGCAATGAAGCGACTGACGTACTGTAAGGAACCCAAGAATGAATGTACTTGCTTTTCTGTTTTTTGAATCAGCATGTCTCGAATAGCTTTAATTTTATCTGGGTCCATTTCTATTCCTCTCTGGCTGACTAAATGACCCAACAGCTTCCCTGATGTGACTCCGAATATGCACTTCTTAGGGTTGAGTTGCCAGTTATATTCTCCAATGCGTGTAAGAAATCTATCCATAATAACAGGGTGTTCCTCTCGGGTCATTGATTTAACAAGCATATCGTCAACATACACCTCGACTTCTTTATGGATCATATCATGAAGCAAAGTTGTGACAGCCTTTTGGTAAGTGGCTCCCGTATTCTTCAACCTAAAGGGCATCACTATGTAGCAGAAAGTGCCCCACTCCATGATGAACGATGTCTTCACTTTATCAATTACATCCATTAGAATCTGGTTGCATCCTGAAAACCCATCCATGAAGGAATACATTGCTGCTTTAGCTGCACTATCGACCAGGACATCGATGTGAGGCAGTGGGAAACTATCTTTTAGGCATGCCTTATTCAGATCCCTATAGTTGACGCATACTCTGACCTTTCATCCTTTTTAGGTATTGGGGCGATATTGGCTAGCCATTCTGTTTACTCCAGCACTTCGAGGAACTTGGCTTCTATCTACTTAGCCACTTCTTCTTTCACCAATGTAGCCCATTCTGGCCTCAATCTTCTTAGTTTCTACTTTACTGGCTTAAACTTAGGGTTCGTCAAGATCTTGTGAACTGCAATTTTTGTGTCTACACCTGGCATGTCTTCGTATGACCAAGCGAAAGCTTTAACATGTTTTTGCAATATTCTTGTCAATTCTCTCTCTTCCTTAGGTTTTAGCTCATGTAGAATGAATACCATTTTGCGATTTTCATCTGTACTTATGTTGATTTCATGTAATGCAGTGTCATGTATGCTAAATATGCTTGATGGTGATTCAAATGCATGCATAAAATTATCACGATAAACATCACACAAGTAAGCAAACCGAGATTTCATTGCATTAAACTTGTCATAAAGTACATCATTCACATTAAAAATGGAAGAAATAGATACAACAAAATCATTTTCATCCACCAAAAGTACTGGGCCTTGCACTTCTTCAGCTTTCTCATTCAGCTCTAGGGCATCATCCAGATCTGCAGCTACTTTGGCTTCTTGTCCAGCAGGAATAGTGGTCTTCTCAATTTCGGCCACCTATGCCTTAGCCTTCTTCATGATCTCGGCTATCTCAGCAACCATAAACCCCAAGTTTACCTTGGTCATCAACTCCTCTTCGAACCCTTCTTTAGACTTCCTAAATGCCTTGCTTAAGGCAGCAGCCAGTGCCCCTGAAATTGCCTCTACAGATTCATCACAGATTTTCTCTTCGATTTTCTACTTGGGTACCTTCACTACTTCTGTTATCTCTTCAAGCGGCTTATTTTGCTGAACAGCAGACTTAACAATTGCCTCTTTCACCATCACGGGAGCTACTGGTTCTTCCTGGCTCTTTTCAAAGTCCACAACATCAGAAAATATCTCAAAGCCCGGGTATTCAATGCTCCCGACCCTTACTGGCTTGGCTTGGCTGTTGTACAGTTCTTCTCCTGCCTTTATCAATGGCTTCATCATAGGTTTGCAGTTCTTACCCCTTCTTTGATTCTTCTGGTCAGATGTTTCTTCTACATACCCTAGCACAAACTCTTTTGGCCTTCCCGAGTCGATGTTAAACTCAGGCACCCATTGCAAGTTAATTCCAAGTCCCATGCCTGGGACAAAGTTCTGCTTACGCAAATATCTAGACAACCACTTCGGCATATAGTTTTCATAAATGACCATCGGGGTGTCCGTGGCTTCCTCTTCCTCGACCATGGCAATTTAGAACTCCCCAAAAGGTACAACTCCTTCATCTACAGTAGCAATCATAGATTAGGCATCTGCCTCAACAGTCACAATCTCACCATTTATCGAGAACTTTATTTTCTGATGCAAAGTAGAAAGGACACCTCCTAATGGGTGGAACCATGGTCTTCCCAATAGTAGGGAGAAAATGACCAGGATGTCTATCACAATGAAAATGACCATTGACTTGACTGGCCCAACCTCCACTTCAGCTTCAAAAGTTCTAATTACTGTTATTTTTGAATCATCATAGGTCCTCATCACAGTGGAAGACTTTTTCAAACTTTCTTCACCCAGGCCCAGGAATGGTAGCATTTTCAAGGGACATATATTCAGGGTTGACCAATCATCTATCATCACACACGGCATAACCCTATCCATGATGTTGACCTTAATGTACAGAGCTTTATTGTGAGCCCTTCCCTCGTGTGGCAGATCTTCCTCCAAAAATACAATGTCAGGGGATCCTATATGAATTTTATCCAACAAGCAGGACAATGCCTCCGAAGAAGCAATCGGAGACACTTCAATTTCAGAGAGCTTTTTAACCAAAGCTGCTCTATGATGCTTGGAAGTCAATAATAAATGCCACAGACTATCTTGGGCTGGAGTTTTCTTTAGTTGCGAAATAGTCAGATCTTCCTTTTCCACTTCCTTTGGCACTGTCATACTACTTGATCCGGTCACTGGGGTTTTCTCATTCTGCTGCACTACTAGTTGGTAGACCCTACCACTTCTTGTTACATTCTGCACTTCGGACACCTTTGGCTTTTCTACAACAGGCAACTTAACGGTCTTATCACAGCTATACTCTTCATATTCATCTTTTGAATCTAGGTCATCCAGGCTTATAGGCTTCACTTCCCTTTGTTCTATCGGCTTTCCACTGTCTGACTTCACCTCAACATCATTGGCCACCACAGACTATACAGTGGGATTTTCTTGGAGGATTTGAGCAAAGATAAAATTATCAGGTAACCCCAATTGTGCCATGTTGACTTGCCTTTCAAATGTTGGCAGCGGATTATTCTTTTTACTGGGTTTGGCAGGCTCTTGCAGTTTTCCCTCGTCGATAAGTTGCTGGATGGCGTCTCTCAGCTTATAACAATTATTGGTTCTATGTCCTACCATGACGTGGTAAGTAAAGAAATTGTCTTTATCTTTATCCGCTAGTTTCTCGAATGGCTAGAGAGAACTTAATAGTCCACCGTTACTACACTTAGCAAAAATCTTGGCCAGGGAGAAAGCCCAAGGTGATATGCCATGACCGTTCGGACCTCTGATTTGGTTTCCTCACTGCTGAGACACCGCAGCAACCCCGGCTTACGTAACCTCAGAAACTTATCCTCCTTTACTTGTAGAACCAGAGCCGGATCCATTGCTTGACCCAGCTACAGTAGTCGATCTATACCCGGAGCTGTAACTAGAGCTTTTGCTTCTCTTATGGCTTGCGATCTTTTCCTCCTTATCTCTCTCAATTTTCATAGCCATACTGTATACTTCACTGAGCTCACTGAAAGGGTGGAACTTCATGTTGTTCTTGAAGATGTCCCTACTACCATCAATCAACTTCTAAATCAATTCATCTTCATCAGGGAGATTCTTTAATAAGATCATCTTATTCATCCACCTTTGATAGTATTCATCAAAGGGCTCATCTGACTTTTGCTTAACTCTTTCCAGGTCGTATAGCTTCACCTGAATCTTAGTATTCAAGCTGTAGTATTTGATAAAGGCCACTGATAAAGCCTCTTAGTCTGATTGCTCTTCTTCAGATAAAGAATTGTACCAGCTCAAGGCTCCTCCCTTGAGGTAGTAGGGAAGAGATTGATAAATTGTTGCTTAGTGGCACTGGCCGTCAACATGACTCGGGCATAGAGATTCACATGGGCCTTTGGTGAACCCATTCCCTTGTAGGAGGGAACCTTTGGCACTTGAAAGCCAATAGGAAAAGTTTCACCAAAAAGGATTTAGAGCTTTTGGAGCACCTAGTGAATTTTGTGAAATGGTCGCATGTGTGCTGAGATACGGACAGGGTTTCGATGCCTTGCAGGTCTATAGCATGACATGAAATGGTCGCATAGGGCCGCCACATGGACATAGTCCTGATGCTCTTGAGGCATATGATATGAACTGATGTTATAAGAGAGTCACGTGTAACCGGGGACGCGGACAGAGATTCGGTGTTCGTGGAACACCTTGCATGATTTGGTAATATTATGAAATGCTCCTATATGTGTACAAATCAGGCACTCGGGGAGTACCTTAAATGGTTTCACAATGTTATGAAGTTGTCTGATGTGGACCATGATGCACAAGCAAAATTTCGGCATTACTGTGACGCCAATGATGAATGGGTATGACATCTTGTGAACCGTCACACAAGAATAGACCTAGGACCATTGCGGTCTCCTATTGAATGACATGGGGTATTGAAATGGCTGAGTGCAATCCGGTGCACGGGCAGAACACAGGTAGTTGTAGGACTCCCGATATGTTATGGAATGATATGATCATGATGGGCATCTGTGGAATATCCCTGATTTAATTGAGATGAGATAATATGAATGCTTATGTCACACCAGATGCAAATGGCTGCACAAAAAATGTGCTTAGTGTTGGTGTGCCCTTGTTCTTAGGGCATTGGATTATTAAGACTCATTGTATGAATACATTATTTGTGTCACATTAATAAAGGCAATTAATCTATTTCATTTATATCTTGTGCTATAATATGAGTAGAGTATCCATTGATTGATAATCATAAAACCCATCCCAGGTCTGTTCTAATCGTGGGAATGAATAGAACCACAGGCTTGCATATTCGATGACTGCATGGCAGCTCTTAACTAGCCATAGTACTTGTATAGTGAGTCATGAATATAGGTACATATCGTTGACATGGGACTGGATCGATCCGCACAAGAAAGCCACATGGTTGTCGCGTCATAGGTCTTTCTTGAGTAGGTATCTTTTGTCGTCAGACCAGATTTCATTATAATATCAATATGGAATCCGGTTCACTTTGACATATGCCTAACGGGTCTGTAAAAGGATGCTAAATACGGGTATGATTGGGTGGACCGGTGAACATGTTGATATTGATGATAAAGTGATGGAATTGCCACTCGTGTAACACCGAGATGATATCATTGGCCACTTAATGAGTGGGACTCATAAGTGTATGGCCATACCCAAATAAGTTGGTTGCTTATTTGATTAATCAGTCAACTCAAGATCAAGAAATATGATGAACAACAGAAGAGGATGACAGACACCATGCCTCTTGTTTATTCATATCGATATCATTTGGCAAAGGACACTATGAGATTACTATCGGGTGAGTGTCTTCTAAAGACTGCTGCATCTTTGTCTTAATTGGGGACTGTAATAGTTTACTGGAACCCACTTACAGTCTATGGGCCTTAGGCCTACCGCCAACATAAAGACAGACCCATAGGATCGTGCACATAGATCAACTGAGCTGGAACTTATAGAAATTGTCTATGTAATGTACATTGGAAGGAATGCGTTAATTAATTAGTTGACATTCGGTGTCAAGGTAATTAATTGACATTGGGTTGAATTTAATTTAATTAATAAGTTTACATAATGTAATTAATTAATTTATCAATTAATTGAATTACATAAAGTAAATAATTAATTAAATAATTTTCCTAAGTAGGAAAATTAAATACATGTATTGTATGAACTTAAGTGTGATTTAATTTTATTTAGGGGTAATTAAATTTAGCCAAATCAAATTAAATTACATAGTATATACTTTTTAATTAAAGTTTATTTATGTAATTATAATCCTAGTGGGCTTGGGTTTAATTAACCTAATTAAAACCCAATAAGACAAGGTGTCTATATAAGGGCACACTTAAGGAGGAAAAACCTAATTCAACTCTAATTAATTGCTGGAAATTTCAGCCACCAATAGTAGCCCCAAATAGCCGAAAATCCAAGCATTAATCCTCCATTCCTTCACGTCTTCAGCTAGCACCTGTTCCCGCTCAATAGTTGGTCGTGCACCGGACTTTGGAGATCGCAGTTTCAAGAAACGATTCTGCAGCAGTCTCTAGAGGAGACGAATTCGGTGAGTTTATCTCTCTTGATTCAAATTGTTTTTATTCTAATCAACGGTAATTGGACACGATAGGTGGATTCTAGGAATTTTTAAACATTGTATTTTCCACTGCGCCACGTTATTTTTCCAATGACGAATCCCAATAGTGGTATCAGAGCCTGGGTTTTTTCCATTAGATTGATAAGAATTGGTTCCTGAAAGCGTTCTCGAATAAAGAATGGGTTTCAAGTTTGTGATTTTAGGGTTTTTGTTCAATTGGTTTTGGTTTTTGATAAACCCTAGAATTTTTGGATTGGGGTTTTTTATTATTTTCCCCAATTGTTTTCCATCTAAAATTCTTTTTCTATATGAGTTATATATTTGGCTGGAAACAATTATTTTTGTTTGTGATTTTATAATAAAAAAAAAATAATTAGTTGGCCAAAATTGGAATTGCAATTGCGATTCCAATTTTGGCACTGCTTTTGCTGGCAGCAGGCTGCCGCGCGGCAGCGCTGTTGTCCCTGGATAGCAGCACCGCGCGTGGGATTCGGGTCCGGTTTTTGGATTTTGTGGGTATTTTTTTATTCCGGACCCTAATGAAATTAAATTAAAATTTTTTTAAATTAATTTGAATTTAAATTGTTTATTTTGTTGGCACGCATATTTAATTTAATTGTTTGCATATTAAATTGAATGTGGACTTTGTGAAATTGGCCCAATAAACCGTGACACCAGTTAAAATTGGGAGAGCTAAATTTTAAATTTTTGGCAACCCAAATTCAAGTGGGAGCAAAATTGTTAATTTTGCATTTATGGATGTTATCCATTGGGTCTTTATGGGCCTTAGTCACATTTGTTAAAATTGGCGATTTAAGTAACTCGGCTTAACATTTATATTTATAAATTGGAATGCCATGATCATGCATCATATTGGTATGTATGTGCTTGATAGGTACTTTGTTTGAAATGTGATGTTGAGTTCTAGGGGCCCTAAATTATTATCGGTTGTAATTTGATTTTGGAAGATATGGCCTGCGTGCCCTTTTTTTTATTTTGATGTAATTTATAGTAGATTTTATGTTACAAAATTATTGATATTGGATCAAGTATGGAGGAAGGCCCAGATGGAGAAAGCCCATGGTGGGAGCCCATGAAGGATTGCAGTCCGGCCCATGAAGAATTAGATAGGACATCTAGTTTTTCATTAGGTTGTAATTAAAGGCCCATAGGATCTCATTTATTTTAAATTAAGTATGCTATTGCATTTGTCATATAATATGGATGTATGGATCACCAAATTATTACCCGGGTTTTTGCATGCTAAGCCGTATCCCTTAATTATAATCCGGAAATGAAAATATTGAGTCGTTTAAAAGTGCTTCCCACATTCACACCTCTTCCTCCCATTGATGTTGTAATGTGCGCCATGCCCTAGCTGGGTACATTATAGTATTCAGTGGGCTGTCGAGGGTTAGGATAGTTGGTATGGTTAACATGTGAATGGTGGTTTTACTCAACATGGGTAGCATTAGCTCAGAGCAGACCATAAGCACAGATGGGTAAAGTGTCAATAAGCCCATCAAACCAAGAGTCCTTCGTGGAAAGATTGGATAGGTTGTCCTACCAAACAAATCAATGGTTGGTTAGCGAGCCCTAGTTCTGCCAGTCATTGATAAGTTATGGATCTTGGTCAAGTTAGCCAATTAACATCACCAACAAACAAATTAAAATCATATTATTAATTTGAATTGGCTTAAAAGTCCTTTATTTCTAACTCAAGCAATGATTTCTTCCATATAGATAATCCCATTTCACTTAAGCAATTTCAATGGCTGCAACAAACAACAACTCACTCTCACTTAGGTCACTCTTGGAGAAGGAGAAGCTTTCGGGGACTAACTTCCTGGACTAGGCTAGGAACTTATAAATAGTTCTTAGACAAGAGTCCAAGGAGTATGTACTGAATTCTCCTTTACTAGTTAGCCCTCCCGCAGGTCGAGGCATCACCACTGCGATGGTGGAGCAGTATGATCGGCATGTGAGGGATGACTGAGATGTCTCGTGCCTCATGCTGGGTACCAAGGCTTCTGATCTTCAAAAGCAGTTTATGGATGGGCATGCTTATGAGATAATGGATCAACTTAAAAAGATGTTCCAAGATCAGGCTCGTCAGGAACGTTACCTGACAACTAAGGCACTTTGCACTACTGTGATGGTAGCTGGGACTTCTATTAGCACTCATGTGCTAAAGTTGAAGGGGTATATTGATACACTTGCCTGCCTCAGCTCCCCATTTCCGCAGGGCATGGCAGCAAACATTATTCTCGGGTCACTTCTTGAGTCTTACAACCAGTTTATCATGAATTACCATAGACAAGGGTTGGATAAATCGGTTGTTGAGCTGCATGGCATGCTCAAGCTTGCTGAGCAGTCTCTTAAGAAGACTCCTGAAGTATTGCTGGTGAATAAGGGCAATAAGCCCATTACTAAGGGAAAGGCCAAATCTAAGGCCAAGGCTAAGGACCAAAAGGCCAAGGCTAAAGGCAAAAAGGTGGTGGCCCAACCTAAAGCAAGGGTTCCTTCTCCTAACGATGCCTGCCATGAGTGTCATGAGAAGGGACACTGGAAGAGCTCATGTCCAAAGCTAAAGGAGCAACTGAAGGGAAAAACTGCTGCTTCAGGTATTTATGTTGTTGAGATTAATCTGGCTATTTCTACATCTTGGGTCTTGGACACTGGATGTGGATCTCACATTTGTTTAAATATGCAGGGTCTAAGAAATAGGAGATTATTAGGATCCGGAGAAGTATATCTTTGGAGATTATTTCTTGGAGATGCCTAGTGGACTTGTTTTGGAACTAAGAAACTGTTATTTTGTACCTGCGATGCGCAGGAATATTATTTTCGTTTCTTTGTTGGATATTTCTGGTTTTGTATTTAATATTGGACATGGTAGAATTTCTATGCAATCTGGCAATATTATTTATGGAACAGTATTTCTTGAAAATGGCTTATATATCCTTGATCTAAAATGTGAAAGCTCAATCTATAACATAAATAATAAAAGGATTACACAAAATGAAATTAATCCTACTTACATCTGGCATTGTCGACTTGGCCATATAAACGAGAAGCACATAGCTAGGCTTCACTCTAGTAGAGTGCTAGGGTCATTTGACATCCAGTCTTATGACACATGCGAATCTTGTTTCAGAGGCAAGATGACAAAGGTGCCTTTTAGCAAGATGGCTGAAAGGGCCTCAGAGCTATTGGAGCTAATACATTCCTATGTATGTGGCCCAGTTAGCACTAGTGCTGGATCTGGTTTTCTGTACTTCATCACCTTCATGGATGACTTCAGCAGATACGGTTACGTGTATCTGATGAAGCATAAGTCTGAGACTCTCCAAAGGTTCAAGGACTTTAAGAATGAAGTAGAAAACCAACTTGGCAAGAAAATAAAAGCACTTCAGTCTGACCGAAGGGGTGAATATTTGAGCCAAGAGTTTGACTCATTTTCGAGAGAGTGTGGGATTGTATCCCAACTCAATCCTCCTGGTACACACCAGTGGAATGGAGTGTCAGAAAGGAGGAATAAGACCTTGCTTGACATGGTCCGCTCGATGATGAGTCATGCTACACTCCCTGTCTCCTTTTGGGGATATGCTTTAGAGACAGCTACTTACATTCTTAATAATACACCAAGCAAGGCAGTTGAGGGAACACCATATGAACCATGGAAGGGCCGAAAGCCCAATGTTTCCTTCTTGAAGATTTGGGGCTGTGATGCACATGTTAAGAAATTGACAAGTGGCAAACTCGAGTCCAAATCTGTCAAGTGGCAGTTTGTGGGTTACCTTAAGGAAACTAAGGGTTATTACTTCTACGATCCGGCCGAAAACAAAGTTTTCATAGCCAGAAATGCAGTCTTCTTGGAGAAGCAATTCCTTTCCAAGAGAGACAGTGGGAGTAATATTGAACTTTCAGAAGTTCAAGACTCACAAACTCCTATAGCTACTGCTAAGTATGCTTCGCGAACTGATCTAACTACTCAAGAAATTAAGGAACCAGAACTGGTTGCACAGGATCTTAGAAGGTTTGGTAGGACACATCGTCATCCAGAGAGGTACAACTTTCTCGTGACTGATGATGGGGACCTTATGGTCATTGACCAAGAGGAGCCCAAGACCTATCAGGAGGCGGTTGAAAGCCCACACTCAGATCAATGGCGCAAAGCCATGGAGGCTGAGATGTAATCTATGCACGATAACCAAGTATGGAACTTAGTGGATCCACCTCCAGGTGCCAAGGTGATAGGTTGCAAGTGGTGTTTCAAGTTAAAAGCTGACAACACCTTCAAGGGGCGATTGGTGGCAAAAGGATTTAGGCAAGTTCAAGGAATTGACTATGATGAAACCTTTTCACCGGTTGCTATGCTCAAATCCATTAGGATACTACTAGCCATAGCTGCATGGTACGATTATGAGATATGGCAGATGGATGTTAAGACCACTTTCCTTAATGGAAAGCTACTTGAGGATGTGTACATGGCACAACCTGAGGGTTTTATCAATCCAAAGTATCCAAACTGGGTATGCAAGCTTCAAAGATCCATTTATGGATTGAAGCAGGCATCAAGGTCATGGAATCAGAGATTCAATAAGGCCATTACAGAATATGGCTTCACACAGAATTCTGATGAGCCCTATGTGTATAAGATGGTTAGTGGGAGCGTTTCCACCTTCCTAGTGCTGTATGTTGATGACATCCTTATCATTAGAGGCGACATACCAACACTACTAGGGGTTAACCAGTGGTTGAGTAGGTCCTTCGCAATGAAGGACTTAGGTGAAGCTGAGACGATCTTAGGGATCAAGATCTACAGAGATAGATCCAATCGGTTTCTAGGCCTAAGCCAGGCCATGTACATTGACAAGATTCTAAAAAGATTCAGTATGGAAAAGGCAAAGAAAGGATTCTTGCCTATGCACCATGGGTTGAAGCAGAGTAAGAAAGATGGTCCTAAAACAAAGAAGGACTTGGTGAACGTGGAAAAGATCCCTTATGCATCTGCTATTGGATCTATCATGTACTCCATGATATGTACGAGGCCTAATGTCGCGTTTGCACTAAGTATGACCAGCCGGTACCAGTCAAACCTCGGGGAGGAACACTGGAAGGCTATCAAGGCAATTCTAAAGTACCTTAATCGGACTAAGGATGCTTTCTTAGTGTATGGAGGTCAAGATGAGCTGGTAGTGTCAGGTTACACTGATGCAAGCTTTGAGACCAATGAGGATAAGAACCAGTCACAGTCTGGTTATATTTTTCTCTTGAATGGAGGTGCCATTAGTTTGAGGTCCTCAAAGCATGACACCATTGCTGACTCTACAACGGAAGCTGAGCACATAGCTGCGTGCGAAGCTGCAAAGGAAGCCGTTTGGATCAAGAAATTCATAACCGAGTTCGGAGTAGTACCTACCATCCTACAGCCAGTTGATGTTTTTTGTGACAACAACGAGGCCATCGCACAAGCTAAGGAGCCCCGGTCACCCAAGAGATCCAAACATGTGCTTAGAAAGTTTCACCTTATTCGGGTGATCGTGAACAAAGGTGACATATCATTGCAGAGGGTTGACACCAAGAATAATGCCGCTGATCCATTCACCATAGCGCTGCCACAGACAGCATGACGGTCATACTAGATCTATAGGAATTAGGGCAATGCCCACTTGGAACTAGTGCAAGTGGGAGATTGTTGGTGTACCCTAGTTCTTAGGGCATTGGATTCTTGTATTTTGTATTACACATTAAGACTCATTGTATGAATACATTATTTATGTCACATTAATAAAGGTAATTAATCTATTTCATTTATAGCTTATGCTATAATATGAGTAGAGTATCCATTGATTGATAATCATAAAACCCATCCCAGGTCTGTTCTAATTGTGGGAATGAATAGAACCATAGACTTGTATATTCGATGATTGTATGGCAGTTCTTAATTAGCCATAATACTTATATAGTAAGTCATGAATATAGGTATATGTCGTTAATATGGGACTGGATCGATCCGCACAAGAAAGCCACATGGTTGTCGCGTCATAGGTCTTTCTTGAGTAGGTCTCTTTTGTCCTTAGACCAGATTTCATTATAATATCAATATGGAATCCAGTTTACTTTGACATATGCCTAACGGGTCTGTAAAAGGATGCTAAATACGGGTATGATTGGGTGGACCGGTGAACATGTTGATATTGATGATGAAGTGATGGAATTGCCACTCGGGTAACACCGAGATGATATCATTGGCCACTGGATGAGTGGGACTGATAAGTGTATGGCCATACCCAAATAAGTTGGTTGCTTATTTGACTAATCAGTCAACTCAAGATCAAGAAATATAATGAACAACAGAAGAGATGACAGACACCATGCCTCTTGTTTATTCATATCGATATAGTTAGGGAAAGGAAACTATGAGATTACTACCAGGTGAGTGTCTTCTAAAGACTGCTGCATCTCTATCTTAATTGGGGGCTGTATGGTTTGCTAGAACCCACTTACAGTCTGTGGGCCTTGGGCCTACTGCCAACATAAAGACGGACCCATAGGATCATGCATATAGATCAACTGAGCTAGAACTTATAGAAATTGTACATGTAATGTACATTGGAAGGAATGCATTAATTAATTAGTTGACATTTGGTGTCAAGGTATTTAATTGAGACTGGGTTGAATTTAATTTAATTAATAAGTTTACATAATGTAATTAATTAATTTATCAATTAATTGAATTACATAACGTAAACAATTAATTAAATAATTTTCCTAAGTAGAAAAATTAAATACATGTATTGTATTAACTTAAGTGTGATTAATTTTATTTAGGGCTAATTAAATTTAGCCAAATGGAATTAAATTACATAGTATATACTTTTTAATTAAAGTTTATTTATATAATTACAATCCTAGTGGGCTTGGGTTTAATTAACCTAATTAAAACCCAGTTAGATAAGTTGTCTATATAAGGGCACACTTAAGGAGGAAAAACCTAATTCAACTCTAATTAATTGCTGGAAATTTCAGCCACAAATAGCAGCCCTAAATAGCTAAAAATCCCATAATTAATCCTCCATTCCTTCGCGTCTTCGGCTAGCACTAGTTCCCGCTCAATAGTTGGCCGTGCACCGGACTTTGGAGATCGCAGTTTCAAGAAACGATTCTGCAGCAGTCTCTATAGGAGACAAATCCGGTGAGTTAATCTCTCTTGATTCAAATTGTTTTTATTCTAATCAATGGTAATTGGACACGATAGGTGGATTCAAGGAAATTTTAAACGGTGTATTTTCTGCTGCGCCACGTTATTTTTCCAATGACGAATCCGAACAGTTAGGATGCATGACATACATAATGATGTTGCGTATGCTTTGTGAAAATGCTAACACACGGATATAATGTTATGGCTGCAAAAGAAAGGGTTAGTATGAATGTCACACGGATGATTTAATGTTTTCACACACAAAAATAAAATGCAAATGGCTGCATAAAAGATGTGTGTTAGTATCACTCAAATGCTTTTCATGTATGTCATGTCATGTTCATGAAAATGGCGATGATGGTATGTCATGGGAGGGCGAGAAACACATAGCACACGAAGCGTATTCCTCAAACCTTATTCCTCCAAATGTGGTCAGTCTTTGAGAAAATTCTAACCGAGTCCTAGGAGGGGTTTTCTTCAATCATCAACCGGGGATGATGAAGTCGCAATTTATAGCATTCATACAATTTATTTTTGTATCCTAAGGGAATCCAACTAAGGTTGCCTATATGAGTTCGGTCCAAGTCGGGTTAAAATCAAGGTTCCCATAGCAAAATATACTCCTCACTTCTCCCCACTCAAGGGTCCGAACGAAGGGGTTCTCTTCAATCATCAACCAGGGATGATGAAGTCGCAATTTATAGCATTCATACAATTTAGTTTTGTATCCTAAGGGAATCCAACTAAGGTTGCCTATATGAGTTCGGTCCAAGTCAGGTTAAAATCAAGGCTCCCATAGCAAAATATACTCCTCACTTCTCCCCACTCAAGGGTCCGAATGAAGGGGTTCGTACGAGGCTATGGGTGGTGTTTCGTATCCGTGCCCCTAAGACCAAGAGGAACATAGGCGACACTTCAACAATTCACCGGACTAAAAATGGGATACTTAACCTAATGCAAAAATGTCTAACTAAAGAATGCAAAATAAAAGACAATACAAGAATCATCCACCTTATTTTGATTAGACATTTTTCAGGGCTTGTGAAATTCTTTTAAGTTTTTAAGAAAACTTTTGTAAGAGATCCCCAGTAGAGTTACCACTATGAGAAGATGGCATTTTTCAGAGCGTACGGACTCTCTCAAACGGGAGCCTCGAGATCAAGCAACCTTTCCTCGTATGGGGTTTTTAGAATGGAAATTCGGTTTTGGAAAAATTAATTCATAAAAGAACCGAGACCTAAGTCTCGATAGAGTGTGTAGGAGTTGCCACCCAGCTTAGCTTAACCGAGAAATTGCAGTGTAGCTGAACCGGATGAAGACCGCTACACCTTCCAGAGATCTAGGTCCGGACAAGTCCCCTATTTCATGTCTAATCAAAATAAAATTTGGCCAATGTTCATAAATGGTATTTTAAATTTCTAAAGTTCATTTTTATTAAATTAAAGCACACATCGTACACATAAATGAAAATAAAGTAAAAAACAGTGAATAAATAAATTATTACAACCTAATTGAATAAAAATAAAAATAAAAACTCTCAATCTCACCTTACAAGCGCCTAAAATACAAGAATGATCTAAAAAATTCCGATCGCCTAAAATACACGGATTAATCTATTAATTACATCAAAAATAAAAGTAAAAGAAATTAAGAGCTGCAAAATAGATTTGAAACATCCGTGTATTTTGTTTTGTGAGAAAATCATTTTGAAAACATTTTCTTTTTCTGGTTTACTTCAATTTAGCATATGAGGTGGGTCAGTTTTCGGGAGATTCAGCCCTCCGTCGTTGCGTTGTTCTAAATGCGATAACATTAAAAATTAAATCTAAGATCGTGAATGCAAATAATAAAATTAATTTTTTATGATTTTCTGTTTTTTCTGACTTTTTAGGATTTTTGGGAATTTTTGTAGATTATTCTGGAAATTCTGCCCCTGGATAAGGATTACAGTCGTGCAACTGTAATTACATCAGTGAGACTGTAACTACAGTAGTATGACTGTAATTACAGTCATGTGACTGTAGATCATCCAAGTGTAGAAAATCCCCAAAATTCATTCAAATAAAACTAAAAGCCGGGGAAATCAAGAACACTCGTACGACCATATATACAGTCGTGCGACTGTTCTTTGCCATAAGAACAGTCGTACGGCTGTTCTTGATTTCTAGAAACCGCAAGTCCAAAAAATGAGTTTTATGCACAAAATCATATCAAGTCACCTAGAAAAAACAACAAAATGAAGGTTTGAGGTATAATTACCTTTGTGAAGCTGAATCCACCGTAGGTTTGTTCGCTGGAAACACCTCAATCACCTTTAAATTACGTCTTTTCCCTTGAGTGCTAAGGTTTCAAGAGTTTCAAGACTCGTCATAACTCAGTGCAAAGGTGACATTAGGTGTTGTGCATAGCATGGAGTACATGATTGATCCTATAGCTGATGCATATGGGACCAACTTCATGCTCTCCTTGTCCTGTCTTGTCTTAAGATAGTTCTCTTACTAACTTCCAGCCCATGGCTCATTGGAAAAAAACCTTTCTTGACCTAATCCATGCTAAATCTTTTTAGAACTTTGTCTATGTACGTGGTCGGACTTAGGCCTAGAAGCCGATTTTGTCTATCCCTATAGATCTTTATCCCTATATCATCTCAGCCTCAGCTTAGTCCTTCATTGCGAAGCACTTACATAACCACTGCTTTACTCCTTATAGTGTTGGTATGTCTCTTCTAATAAAAAGGATGTCATCCACATATAATACCAGGAAAGTGAGAATGCTCCCACTAATCCTCTTGTACACATAAGGCTTATAGGAAATCATGGAAATCCTGGGATCTTAGGAAATCCTTCAGGGCATCAGCAAGATTTGGTGCTGGATTAGCCATCTCAAATTCTTCCCTGGAATCAAATTCACTTTCTGTTTCTACTGCTCTTTGTTCCCCAACAGCCCTCAGCGCGTGAGATCTTGTCCTAGGTCACTCCAGTTTACTTTGCTTGACATCACATGGGAAATGTTTAGGGACAATGAATGAATGGAATGGTGACATGAAGAGTGATACACTAAAAATGACTTAGGATGAATGAATGGAATGATGTTGTGAGTGAAATGATGATAAGGATGATTTCTATTTACTTTTTATTTTTTTTTCTTTTTGGACATTCCAAGAACACCCAATGCCATACAAGAGATAATGGAAAAAGATCACATATGGACCACCACACGGATAAGGATTCAGCGCTTTTGGAGCACCTAGTGAATTTTGTGAAATGGTCGCGTGTGTAACGACACACGGACAGGGTTTTGACGCTTTGCAGGTCTATGGCATGACATGAAATGGTCGTATGGGGCCGCAACATGAACAGAGTCCTGATGCTCTTGAGGCATATGATATGAAGTGATGTTATAAGAGACTCATGTGTAACCGGGGACACGGACAGAGATTCGGTGTTCGTGGAACACCTTGCATGATTTGGAAATATTGTAAAATGCCCCTATATGTGTACTGATCCAGCACTCGGGGAGTACCTTAAACGGTTTCACAATGTTATTAAATGGTCCGAGGTGAACAATGATGCACAAGCAGAATTTCAATGTTACCATGACGCCTATGATGAATGGGTATGATGCTACATGATGATATCATGTGAACCATCACACAGGAATAGACCTAGGACCATTGTGGTCTCCTATTTAATGACATGGGGTATTGAAATGGCCGAGTGCAATCCGATGCACAGGCAGAACATGGGCAGTTTTAGGACTCCCGATATGTTATGGAATGATATGATCATGATGGGCATCCTTGGAATGTCCCTAATTTAATGAGATGAGCTGATATGAATGCTTATGTCGCACCAGATGCAAATGGCTGCACAAAAAATGTGGTTAGGATGTGTGACATACATAATAATATTGTGTATGCTTTGTAAAAATGCTAACACACAGATATAATGTTATGGCTGTAAAAGAAAGGGTGAGAATTAATGTCACACGGATGATTTAATGTTTTCACACACGAAATAAAATGCAAATGGCTGCATAAAAGATGTGATTTAGTATCACTCAAATGCTTTGCATGTATGGCATGTCATGTTCATGAAAATGGCGATGATGGTATGTCATGGGAGGGCGAGAAACACATAGCACACAAAGCATATTCCTCCAACCTTATTCCTCCAAATGTGGTCAGTCTTTGAGAAAATTCTAACCGAGTCCTAGGAGGGGTTCTTTTCAATCATCAATCGGGGATGATGAAGGCGCAATTTATAGCATTCATACAATTTATTTTGGTATCCTAACGGAATCCAACTAAGGTTACCTATATGAGCTCGGTCCAAGTCGGGTTAAAATAAAGGCTCCCATAGCAAAATATACTCCTCACTTCTCCCCACTCAAGGGTTCGTACGAGGCTATGGGTGGTGTTTTGTATCCATGCCCCTAAGACCAAGAGGAACATAGGCGACACTTCAACAATTCACCGGGCTAAAAATGGGATACCTAACCTAATGCAAAAATGTCTAACTAAAGAATGCAAAATAAAATACCATACAAGAATCATCCACCTTATTTTGATTTAGAAATTTTTTAGGGCTAGTCAAATTCTTTTAAGTTTTTAAGAAAACTTTTTTAAGAGATCCCTAGCAGAGTCGCCACTGTGAGCGGACGATATTTTTCAGGGCGTACGGACTCTCTCGAAAGGGAGCGTCGAGCTCAAGCAACCCTCCCTCATGTGGGGTTTTTAGAATGGAAATGCGGTTTTGGAAAAATTAATTCATAAAAGAACCGAGACCTAAGTCTCGATAGAGTGTGCAAGAGTCGCCACCTAGCTCAGCTCAACGGGGAAATTGCAGTGTAGCTAAACCGGATGAAGGCCGCTACACCTTCCAGAGATCTAGGTCTAGACAAGTCCTATATTTCTTGTCTAATCACAATAAAATTTGGCCAATGTTCATAAATGGTATTTTAAATTTCTAAAGTTCATTTTTATTAAATTAAAGCACACAGCGTACACACAAATCAAAATAAAGTAAAAAGCAGTGAATAAATATATTATTACGACCTAATTGAATAAAAATAAAAATAAAAACTCTCAACCTCACCTTACAAGCGCCTAAAATACACGAATGATCTAAAAAATTACAATCGCCTAAAATACACGGATTAATCTATTAATTACATCAATAATAAAAATAAAAGAAATTAAAAGCTGCAAAACAGATGGTTAGCATAATTTATAGCACGCCACTAATAGGACTCAAATTGGACAGAATTGGGAAATTAGAGATCGGGTGTACGCATTTAGGGGGGTAACCGGGTCGGCTCGACTAGCCGGCTCGATTAGACCGAGAAAACAATTTTGAAACGTCCCTGTATTTTTGTTTTGTGAGAAAATCATTTTGAAAACATTTTCTTTTTTCAGTTTACTTCAATTTAGCATGTGAGGTGGGTCTGTTTTCGGGAGATTCGGGTCTCCGCGTTGCATTGCTCTAAATGCGATGACATTAAAAAATAAATTTAAGGTCGTGAATGCACACAACAAAATTCATTTTTGATGATTTTCTGATTTTTCTGAATTTTAGGATTTTTGGGAATTTTTGTGGATTATTCTGGAAATTCTGCCCATAGACGAGGATTACAGTCATGTGACTATAACTATAGTCGTACGATTGTAATCACAGTCATACGACTGTAGATCATCAGACTGTAATTGCAGTCATGCGACTGCAGATCATCCAATTGCAGAAAATAGCTAAAATTCGTTCAAATAAAACTAAAAGCCACAGGAAATCAAGAACACTCGTACGACCATATATACAGTTGATGGGTCCTAGGCGTAGTAGTAAAACTAAACCTAGAAACGCACAACTAAGGTAGTGTACCTATCGTTGACAACTAATAATTCTGGTTGGTCCAGGTATCGATCCCACAGAGAAAAGAATAATCTGCAAACACTAAACTACTCGGGTTCCTTGCGTGTCCTAGGCGGAACGTAGTTTGGGTTGATTATATTAACGGCTAAACTATCCTACTCCTAGTTGATCTATTCCAGCTTACTTTGCACTTGAGTTTTGTGTTATCAATTGGCGGTTTACCGACCTATGAATACTAATGGGGATGGCTTTATCAATTAATTACAAAAGATGAATTTAACTCAACAATTAATCTTTGATTATGCTCTTTCGATAATACAACTAGCGTATCTAGATCTTTTAGGTCCTTAGCCGGTTTTCCTTGTTTAGAGGCGGTCTAATTCTAAAGCTCAGAAAATAAGGGCATGTAAGTTCCACAGTGTCGTCAATACTAATGGTTTCCTAGGTGTCAATCTAGGTAATGCCACAAATATGAACTTTACTAAATTAAGATCTTATGAGACTAGACATTCATTAAAGGAATTGCATAAAGAAAAGGAATAAAAATTGAAATTAACTTGCAAACAATTGTATTAATCAAGAAAGATGAACTGAGTTCAATGTTTACAACCAAGCACAATCAAATTGTGGAATCAAAACTAGCTTAATCAAATTACAAAAGAGAAGAAGAAAAACTTATGCCCTTTTGGTCCGATTAACCGGATTCCGACGGTGTGAAGATGCTTGGGGTGTACCTCTATAGACGAACTCGAGTCGGAACTAGGAACGTCGCAAAAGGGGAAAATTCTAAGTAAAGCTACAACCAATCAATAGTGCAAAACTCGAAGAAAACAAATAGTTCAAGCTCAAAACCTCACTACAAGTTTTTGCTATCACTCAAAAAGACTAGAAAAAGATCCCTTGAAACATCGAAAATAACCTATTTATACGACTAGGTTAAAACTAGCAAAAAGAAGAGATGAAAGTAGGGCAACAGCAGGTTTCGGGGCTCGGCACGCCGTGCTGGTGGAGTTGGCACGCCGTGCTGTGCAGAACTGAAGGCGGCACGCCGTGCTGCTGGAGTTGGCACGCCGTGCCGTGTGATTTTAGGGTTGGCACGCCACGCTGATCTGAGTGGCACATTTTTGTGCCACTCCACTGGACTGCTCCTGAATGGCACGCCGGATTGGCACGCCGTGCCCTAATTGTGGCACGCCGTGCCACCTTGAATTTCAGCACTATGAACTCTTCTTCGCCGCTGATGCACCAACTTCCGGTCCAGGTCATAATACCTGTCCAAAACAAGCACAAAGAACATAACGGCACCGACGCCACGGACCATAAAAACAACAAATAAACAAAAATTATAAAAACAACCCTAGAAAACACGAAAAATACTAAAAGTTATAAAAACTATCCAAAACATAAAAATCACAAAATATTCAAAAACCACACAAACATTCACGCAAAAGACGCTCAAAATTGCCATTCAAGCCATGAAATTGCCTAACAAATAAGGTCAAAAACCGACCTTATCAACCACCCCACACTTAAAGTCTTGCTTGTCCTCAAGCGAATCAACTAAAGATAAAGGAGTAAACTTGCTCGCTTTCACTTGCAAATCCAACTAAGGGTTTAACCGTACGAGATTCATAAACTCAAGAAAGTAAAGCATCAGCTTTGAAATGACATTAGGTGCAAAAGGTTCAAAACCACTCAATACCCAAACCCAACACAATTTAGCTAGTCAAAGGGGCGAGGAACAAACAGAGTTTATACGACCACAAAGCACCTCACAAGATGTCACTCCAACACTCAAGTTCAAGGCAAGGCGGATGAGCACACAAAAACAAACAATGGCACACATCACATAGCGAACTAATGGCAATCCCGGTGAAGTCATTGGTCAAGGAGCAAAATCAGAGAACCTGGGGCTTGTAATGTTACGGCTTAGGGTAGGTTTGATAAGGGAAATTTTAGGTGTACAACTCCTACGAATCAAGTAAAACATACAAATTGACTAAGCACTAAACACGGGTCATGCAATTTTCAACTCAGAACTAGTCCTAAGAGTGTTTGCTTTTTTTTTTTTTTTTTTTGAAATTAACTTGACAAAAAGAAGGCCTTATCCACACCCAAAGGCCGAAACACAACTTAATGAGAAAACGAAAACAAAAATTACAAGGCATGGATCAAGGCAATTAGATGATCGCCCTAATCCTTTATTCAACCAATAAAAAAAAATTACAAAACATGGAACACAAATACCGGCTGAAAGATGCAAACCGGATAACCAAGACAGGCGTTTACAGACTCCGAGTTTTACAAAAAGAAACTGAACAAACACATTGACTCTATTTGGATTTTTTTTTTATATATATATATTTTTTTATTTTTTTATTTTTTTATATATTTTTTTTTAAACACAATTTTTCCATAGGACTAGATATGAAAGAGTTGAAATGCAAATGGTGATTGACCCCAAAATGAATGAACAACTTAGCCAATTACTTGATTTAGGAGAGGAGGGTGAGAAAGGAAAATCAAAGTGAAATGGGAAAAGGTTAGGATTATAGAGTTGGCTTGGTGAAGGTTTTTTAAGTCAAAAAGGTTAATTTAGTGGCTATGGCGAGTGTGCCACGATTGTTTTTACCCTCACAAAGAAATAGAACCGATGTGAAATGGTTCTAAAGGCTCAAATTCGCACAAGTGTATTAGGGTTTGTATGCTAGGTCGTGTGACTCAACCAATGTTCCAAGGCGTAATCCTAGCTCAATCATGCAAGTCGGGGTAGAGGACTAATTCCCTAATGCAACCTAAATGACAAATCTAACCAATGGTTACCATCAAGAATCACAAACCACGCACAAACAAGCTAATGAATTGCAAACAACTCCTAATATCCCTAGCCAATCGCTATCAATCCAAGCACAGAGACTTAGGTTCGAGGGTGGATTAAGCAATGTTATTCAAACGGCAATTGAAACAAAAGCAACCTAAAAATACTAACAAACCAAAACAACCAAAACCAACTTCACATGCATTGAAAAGTAAATCCTAAATCTAACCAAAAACCAACACAAAACATTCAATCATGCCAAAACACCAACAAACATGCTAAACAACAATTAAAAAGTGCAATATAAGAAAAAGAAAAAGAAAAAGGAGAAGTCCCTTTACCCACCCCACACTTAGATTGCACTTACTTCCAAAAGTGCAATGGAAGAAGAAACAAACTAAATGGGGAAGGAGAAGGGTTACCTCACATATCAGGAGCTGGCGGTAGGGGCGGCGGGTACGGCCACCCTTGGGCGGCACAGTAGCGGGAGGCGAATGCCTCGATGTTGGCGAGCTGAGCCGCTTGCCGATCAAGGCGCGCGGTCAGCCGCTACTCCAGCAGAACCTGATGGACGGTTAAGCCTTCCAATTGCTCAATAATGCCATCCAACCGTCCTTCAATCCTCCCCATAAAATCTACCCCCACGGACACGTTCTCCGCGTCTTCCTCGCCGTCTTCTCCTACTTCACTCTCCTCCTCCTCATCTACTTCCATGGGGGCCTTTCCCCGACTTGAACCTCCTGCAATTGAAGGACCTGCAGCTGCACCAACATAGGAACAAGACAAGATTCCTTTCGAAAGCTTCTTTGGAAGAATGCTTTCGAGGTTCCTATAACAAGTATTACTGTGAAAAAAACATGCAATACAAGTCATAATATGCCCTAGTCCTAGTTCGGACTTGGCTCTGTTGTGATGATTGTATAAAGCTTCCGTGACAAAGAAGCCCAAATGCACCTTAATTTCACTATGCACATGCCACAAGATCAACAATTCAAATGCATTAACCCGTTTGCTCTCAGTCTTTCCCGAAAAATTAAAGCATACAAATTTATGAACTAATTGCAACACAGGGTCTTGGATTTGGGAGGTCTTGGCAAACCGGGGTTGGTAAACCCCTTGCCCTATCAATCGCCAAAATTTCTTGGCATCCAGATTTTTGGGCCACTTGTAACCATTCCCGTCAATCCCTATACAAGCCCTAAGGCCATCAATATCCAAAGTTCGCTCGACGCCAAAGAGGCGGAAGGTCATGCTTCTAAGGCCTGTGTCCGGGTTGGTTTTAAAACTCAAGGTAGAGTAAAATTCTAGGTTTAGTTCCCTAAAGACCGGAGGGTTAGATTTCACAAATTCGTACCACCCTAGGCTAGTTAACTTAGCTTTCACGCCCTCCGACCTATCTTGCACAAAAAGAAATTGCCAATTGAAAGTACGAAATGGAGTGCTTTCTAAAGGGAATAGAGTTTTGTACTTCTTACCTTCATCGTCCGAAAGTAAGGGAAAGGGACATTTGTATTTCCGGGAGAGATTTGTCAGTGGGGCCATCAATGGGTCGGTGGGCGGCGCGTCACGTGGCACCGGCTCCGGTGACGGTTCCAGGGGTTGGCGAGACGAACCGTGTCTCCGATCGGCTACGGTTTTTCTCTTCATCCTACAATTGCACAAACATAAAAATAAAACAAGAATCAAAAACACAAGAACACAAAACTAAAGAACAACTACTGTCAAAGATACAAAACCCCAGAGAAGAAGAAAAAGTGAAATAAAATCCTATTAAGCAGTCAATTCATCAAGCCAAAATGAGAAAAAGAACAACAATAATAAGAATAATGAATAAAAGAGAGAATAAAGCAAGAATTCATACCTGATTCAAGGAAATTGAAACAAAAATAAAAACCTAGGGCAAAAGAATGGGGGAAAAGGGATGAGATGGAGAAGAAGAAGAAAAAGAAAAAGAAGATGAAGAAGAAGAAGAAAGTAAGAGAAGATAGGGAGAAGGGGAGAAAAGGAGGAAGAAGAAGAAGAATGGAGAAGAGGAAGGAGAGAATGGGTTTCAGAGAGAGAGAGTGAAAAGGGGAGAGAGAAAGTGAGAAGGTGAGAGAAAGTGAGAGAGAGGAAGCAGAAGAAGGAGAAGTGGGCGGTTATGAGAAGGTGGAAGGGGAAAGAACATTAAATAGGCGGTGGAATTCCCTTGGGATTAAAAATTTGAACGCTCGGCACGCCGTGCCAAACATTCAGCACGGCGTGCTGAGCGGGTTAAATGTACGTACCTGGAAATAGATAGGTGGCACGCCGGCGTGCTGCCTTGAAATTTAAACATATGGCACGGCGTGCTGATCCTTTTTCTCACAACTCCCTTTTTGGAACAGAAAGTCGGCACGTTGGCGTGCCAACTTGGCACGGCGTGCTGTTCTTCAGAACATTGATAGGCACGGCGTGCTGATTTTTGACACGGCGTGCTGGATTTTTTTCTCACAAATCTCGCGCGGGACAGAACAGCGGCACGCGGGCGTGCTGAAGTGACACGCCGTGCCACCCTGCATAAGATTACTTTGGCACGGCGTGCTGGATGTGGCACGGCGTGCTGATGTCTTGTGCACACTTTTCTTCCGAAACAGCAACCTAGCACGATTTCGTGCCACCTTGGCACGCCACGTGCCACACCCTACTGCACCGTGGCACGGCGTGCTGAGTAGTGGCATGGCGTGCCACCATGAATTCTGCCAACTATTGCTCTTTTTTTTTTTTTTGCACATTTTGAACATGATTTCCGATTAACTTGCTTAAGTACCTAATCCTACACACAAAAACACACAAAAACATATTAACGTAAAAACTAATGTACACGGGAGGTATACGTACCTCAGTGCTATGTTTATAGTCGGAATAACTCGACTTCTACGCCCGCGGTTTAGCATTACACATCACGAAGGAGCAAGACTTGCTTCTCCTCCTTTATTCCTCCGCTGACATAGGACTTCAACCGGTGCCCATTCACTTATTGAATTCCCTCCGGGGTTTCAATTTCCACCATCCCGGAGGGGTAAACCTTATGCACGGTAAATGGTCCCATCCATCGACTCCGCAGTTTGCCCGGAAAGAGTTTCAACCGGGAGTTATACAAGAGCACCAACTCTCCTTGGTTGAAACCTTTCTTTATTACATGCTGGTCATGCCATCTCTTGGTCCTCTCCTTGTAAATCTTGGCATTCTCATACGAGCTCAACCGAAGCTCATCCAGCTCTATGAGTTGCCTTAATCGAAGCTCACCTGCAGCTTGCATATTAAAGTTAAGAAATTTTAAAGCCCAATATGCCTTATGCTCTAATTCTACAGGTAGATGACAAGATTTACCAAAGACCAAACGGTAGGGGGACATTCCTATAGGTGTCTTAAAAGCAGTTCTATATGCCCATAGTGCATCGTCTAACCTTAAACTCCAGTCTTTCCTAGATGCACTTACCGTTTTTTCTAAGATGCGCTTTAGTTCACTATTCGAAACCTCAACTTGCCCACTCGTCTGAGGATGGTAAGGAGTCGCTACCTTATGCTTAACCCCATATTTGTGCAAAAGATTGTCAAATTGCCTATTACAAAAATGGGAACCCCCGTCACTGATGATAGCTCTTGGGGTTCTGAACCTAGTAAGAATGTTTTTCTTTAGAAACCTGACAACTACCCTCGCATCGTTGGTTGGTAAAGTGACAGCTTCTACCCATTTAGACACATACTCAACCGCCACAAGAATGTATTGGTTGTTGTGAGATATTGGGAAGGGTCCCATGAAATCTATGCCCCAAACATCAAAAAGTTCACACACCAAAATACCCTGTTGGAGCATTTCATTCTTTTGGGAAATATTTCCCGTCCTTTGACACGCATCACAGGCTCGAATATAACTAATGACATCCTGTTTCATGGTTGGCCAATAAAACCCACTAGATAAGATCTTTCCTACAGTTCGATCGGGTCCAGAATGGCCACCCGCTTCTCTATCATGACACATTTCAATAATAGAGGGAACCTCCTCATACGCCACACACCGCCTAATCACACTATCAGCACATAATCTAAAAAGATAAGGGTCATCCCAAAAATAATCCTTAGCATCATGAAAGAATTTACGCCTCTGTGTATATGAAAGGTTTGGTGGAAGAATGTTACCGACTTTGAAGTTTGCGATGTCCGCAAACCATGGTATAGAAGTTACCCCACACAACTGTTCATCGGGGAATGTGTCACGAATGTTCACTTCCGAAGAGGATACGGATGCTTCACTTGGTAGTCTTGACAGATGGTCGGCCACTACGTTCTCTACTCCTTTCTTATCCTTAATCTCCACATCAAACTCCTGGAGGAGTAGAATCCATCGAATCAATCTGGGCTTTGCATCCTGTTTAGCCAACAGATACTTAAGGGCAGCATGGTCAGTATACACAATAACTTTTGATAAGACCAAGTAAGACCTGAACTTATCAAAAGCAAACGCAACAGCCAGTAATTCTTTCTCAGTCACAGTATAGTTCATTTGAGCACCAGTTAATGTTTTACTAGCATAATAAATTGGGAGAAAAATTTTGTTCACCCTCTCACCTAAACATGCCCCAACAGCATTATCACTTGCATCACACATAAGTTCAAAAGGAATTTCCCAATTCGGACTCACCATAACCGGTGCCTCAATCAATTTCCGTTTAAGCAAATTAAAAGCATACATACATTCATCATTGAAATTAAATGGGGCATCCTTTAAGAGTAGCTCAGTCAACGGCTTAGCAATTTTAGAAAAATTTTTCACAAAGCGCCTATAAAAGCCCGCATGTCCCAAGAAACTCCTAACTAACTTAACCGAATTTGGGGGAGGCAGTTTCTCAATCACCTCAATCTTGGCCAGGTCGACCTCTATTCCCTTTCCCGACACTTTATGCCCTAAGACAATACAATCCCGGACCATAAATTGACACTTCTCCCAACTAAGTGCCAAATTGGTGTCTTCACATCTCTGAAGCACCCGGTCCAAATTCCCCAAACATGACTCAAACGTATGACCAACAACAGAAAAATCATCCATAAAGAATTCCATAAAATCCTCAATCATGTCAGCAAAAATGGCTAGCATGCATCTTTGAAAAGTAGCCGGGGCATTACACAATCCGAAAGGCATCCACCTATATGCAAATGTCCTGTATGGACACGTAAACGTGGTTTTCTCTTGATCTAGAGGGTCCACTGGAATTTGCATATAACCGGATAGCCCATCTAAAGTACAAAAATATTCGTGCCCGGCCATCCTTTCTAACATTTGATCAATGAACGGTAATGGAAAATGATCTTTCCGGGTGGCGTCATTCAACTTCCTATAATCAATACACATACGCCAACCCGTGACAGCTCTAGTAGGGATTAGTTCCCCTTTATCATTTTTCACTACCATCGTGCCTCCTTTCTTAGGCACACATTGGACCGGACTCACCCATTGACTATCAAAAATAGGGAAGATGATACCTGCGTCGAGGAGTTTTATCACCTCGGTTCTTACCACTTCCTTCATGTTGGGGTTCAACCGACGCTGAGGCTATGCACACGGTTTTACCTCATCTTCCAGAAAAATTCTATGTGTGCAAAATGTCGAACTTATTCCCTTGATGTCGTGGATTGTCCACCCGAATGCCCCTTTGTGCTTCCTTAGCACCTCTAGCAGCTTGTCTTCCTCCTCTCCTGTTAACAAAGAAGAGATTACAACAGGTAAGTCCTTTGGAGGATGCAGAAAAACATATTTAAGGTTAGGGGGAAGGGTTTTGAGCTCCAATGATGGAGGTTCCTCCAATGAGGATTTAGGTGCTGGTTTGACTTCACGCTCCAGCTTATCAAACCGTCCCTTCACCCATGAGCATTCCTCACTAATCACTGCATTTGCCTCACTTTCACCTAGACCTTCTCCTATGATGCAATCTAGTTCACTGCACAAACTCTCAACCACACAAGCATCAATAGGACAAAAGGAGTCCACAAAGTTACAATTTTCAACGTCTAACGGATATTTCATTGAATTATAGACATTGAAACTTACCTCCTCGTTATGCAACCTAAGAATGATCTTACCTTCCTGGACATCTATTAAAGTCCTACCGGTCGCGAGAAAAGGTCTCCCAAGTAGAAGGGGCACCGAGCTATCTTCCTCCATATCCATTACCACAAAATCCGCAGGGAAGATAAACTTATCCACCTTTACTAACACATCTTCAACCACCCCCTTTGGTCTCGTGAGGGATCTATCCGCCAATTGGAGGGTCATGTTGGTTGGCTTTGGGTTTCCCAATCCGAGTCTCCTGAAAAACGACAAAGGCATTAAATTTATACTCGCACCTAAGTCACACAGGGCATTGGCAATCTCCAAGTTTCCTATCTGGCATGGAATAGTGAAACTACCCCTATCTTTAAGCTTAGGTGGGAGTTTGTTAGTTATAATTGCTAAACATTCCTCTGTCAAAGCCACCACTTCATCCTTGCCTAGCTTTCTTTTCCCCGCAAGAAGTTCTTTAAAAAATTTAGCATAAGAGGGCATCTCTTGGAGAGCCTCAATTAACGGCATGTTAAACTCTAACTTCTTAAAAATCTCAAGGAATTTGGAATATTTCTGCTCCAGTTTATCTTTCTTCTCCCTTTGAGGATAAGGGAGTTTAGGCACATAGGCTCTCACTGGTTCAGGAATTTTCCCTTTTTCGTTTATGCTAGGTTCGGGTTCAGAAATCGAATCGGGGTTGCTTACCTCTCCCGACTCTTCACTTACCTCGGTAGGTTGAGATGGGATATCAGCGTTGTGCACCCGGTCCTCCACTTGCCTACCGCTTCGTAGGGTTATAACCTGAGCTGTCTCCCTTTGATTACCCTTAGGGTTTTGTTCAGTTCTACTCGGGAGTGCTCCTTGAGGTCTTTCCTGCCTCTCCCTACTCAATTGAGCCACCTGCTTACCAAGATCCCTACAGTACGCTTCATTATCAGCAAGCCGAGACGAGATGTCTTTTAGTAACGACAAAACCGTCTCGTCTTGATTAGACTGTTGAGGCTGCTGTGGAGATTGATCATTAGGAATAAATGGGGCCTTACCTAACCCCTGCTCACGGTGCTCATAATGGAATCCGGAAGGAGGTCTCAACACATTTTGGTTGTTACTATAGGACATATTCGGGAGTTAATACCTTCTTCCGTAATTGTTATTATTATTGAAGTTTTGTGAATAAGAGTTAGAGTTATTGTACCTTTGGTTTCCTCCCACAAAACTTACGTTTTCGGACGATTGGGCGAATGGGTCGCCCAGTTCACAATCTTGCCCGGGATGCTCCGCTCCGCATGATACACACAACACCGGTTGGCATTGTGGTCCATTTAGGTTCAGGTGGGACATCAACAGGTCCAGCTTCTTGTTTACATGGTCCATAGCTGCATCTTGGCGTCCCAAATCTGCAGCTCGAACCTCATTCCTTGTTGGTGCGTCCGACTGCCACAAGGTACTCTTTCTAGCCAGCTCCGCAATCAACTCCTCGGCTTGTGTAGCAGTCTTCTTAAAAATGTCCCCACCTGCAGAAGAATCAATAATGGCACGGTTAGCTGGTGTTAAACCATGATAAAACGTGCTTACCTGAGTGAAACGCGGCATGTCATGGTGGGGGCAGTTCCGCAATAACCGTTGGAATCTCTGCCATGCTTCATTAAGAGTCTCCGTCCCAAATTGCCGGAATCCCATGATCTCGTTCCTTAGCTGAACCGTCTTTGATGGTGGGAAGTAGTATGCCAAGAATTGCTCCTCCAATTGGTCCCATGATGTCACTGATCCGGGCCTCAAGGATTTGTACCATTCCATTGCTCCATGGCATAGTGAAAAGGGGAACAACTTCAACCGCACAGCATCTTGGGGCACCCCACCGATTCGGACTGTATCGGCCACCATGAGGAACCGGTCTAAGTGATCATTGGGGTTGTCACTTAGTCCGCCACTGAATAGACCGTTCCCTTGGATCAAATAGATCATACTGGATTTCAGCTCGAATTGATTGGCAGTGATGGCTGGGATAACCACTCCGGATCTGTTCCGGGGCCGATGTGGAGCCATTAGGTCTGTCATGACCATATTATCTCTATCACCACCCCTTCTTCTATCAAACTCCTCCTGCTCTCGCCGGAGTTGCTCTTGCTCAACTCTTTCCCGGAGTTGTCTCTCCTCGTCATCATGCTGCTGATGCTCCATTTGAACAATCTGCTCTTGGCGTACTCTACGGTTCCTGCTACACAAACGTTCAATTTCAGGGTTATAAGGTAAAAGCTCAGGATGCTGAGAGCGAGTTCGCATAAGCTAGAAAACACACACACATAGAGATTAAAGAAAACTAAATTGTAATAACTATTCACAGAAAAGAAAAATTATTTAACTATATGCACAGAAATGTTGCCTAGATCAGCAAATAGACCTTTTGCTAAATGATGCAGAAATATAAATTTCCCCGGCAACGGCGCCAAAAACTTGATGGGTCCTAGGCGTAGTAGTAAAACTAATCCTAGAAACGCACAACTAAGGCAGTGTACCTATCGTTGACAAGTAATAATTCTGGTTGGTCCAGGTATCGATCCCACAGAGAAAAGAATAATCTGCAAACACTAAACTACTCGGGTTCCTTGCATGTCCTAGGCGGAACGTAGTTTGGGTTGATTATATTAACGGCTAAACTATCCTACTCCTAGTTGATCTATTCCAGCTTACTTTGCACTTGAGTTTTGTGTTATCAATTGGTGGTTTACCGACCTATGAATACTAATGGGGATGGCTTTATCAATTAATTACAAAAGATGAATTTAACTCAACAATTAATCTTTGATTATGCTCTTTCGATAATACAACCTAGCGTATCTAGATCTTTTAGGTCCTTAGCTGGTTTTCCTTGTTTAGAGGCGGTTTAATTCTAAAGCTCAGAAAATAGGGGCATGTAAGTTCCACAGTATCGTCAATACTAATGGTTTCCTAGGTGTCAATCTAGGTAATGCCACAAATATGAACTTTACTAAATTAAGATCTTATGAGACTAGACATTCATTAAAGGAATTGCATAAAGAAAAGGAATAAAAATTGAAATTAACTTGCAAACAATTGTATTAATCAAGAAAGATGAACTGAGTTCAATGTTTACAACCAAGCACAATCAAATTGTGGAATCAAAACTAGCTTAATCAAATTACAAAAGAGAAGAAGAAAAACTTATGCCCTTTTGGTCCGATTAACCGGATTCCGACGGTGTGAAGATGCTTCGGGTGTACCTCTATAGACGAACTCGAGTCGGAACTAGGAACGTCGCAAAAGGGGAAAATTCTAAGTAAAGCTACAACCAATCAATAGTGCAAAACTCGAAGAAAACAAATAGTTCAAGCTCGAAACCTCACTACAGTTTTTGCTATCACTCAAAAAGACTGGAAAAAGATCCCTTGAAACATCGAAAATAACCTATTTATACGGTTAGGTTAAAACCAGCAAAAAGAAGAGATGAAAGTAGGGCAACAGCAGGTTTCGGGGCTCGGCACACTGTGCTGGTGGAGTTGGCACGCCGTGCTGTGCAGAACTGAAGGCGGCACGCCGTGCTGCTGGAGTTGGCACGCCGTGCCGTGTGATTTTAGGGTTGGCACGCCACGCTGATCTGAGTGGCACGTTTTCGTGCCACTCCACTGGACTGCTCCTGAATGGCACGCCGGATTGGCACGCCGTGCCCTAATTGTGGCACGCCGTGCCACCTTGAATTTCAGCACTATGAACTCTTCTTCGCCGCTGATGCACCAACTTCCGGTCCGGGTCATAATACCTGTCCAAAACAAGCACAAAGAACATAGCGGCACTGACGCCACGGACCATAAAAACAACAAATAAACAAAAATTACAAAAACAACCCTAGAAAACACGAAAAATACTAAAAGTTATAAAAACTATCCAAAACATAAAAATCACAAAATATTCAAAAACCACACAAACATTCACGCAAAAGACACTCAAAATTGCCGTTCAAGCCACGAAATTGCCTAAAAGATAAGGTCAAAAACTGACCTTGTCAACAGTCGTGCGACTGTTCTTTGCTATAAGTATAGTCATATGACTGTTCTTGATTTCCATAAACAGCAAGTCCAATTACCTTTGTGGCGCTGATCCATCGTAGGTTTGACCGCTGGAAACACCTCAATTGCCTCCAAATTTCTTCCTTTCCCTTGAGTGTTAAGGTTTCAAGAGTTGTCCAAAATTCTCCGAAATGTCAGGGATTTTAGCGAATTTAATGTCTGAAATTGATTGAGTTTGAAGTGTCAAATTGTTAACCTATGATTTATATCCGGTTTTAAACTTTAACACTTAAGAACCAAAAGAAAAAGAGGAGAAAAAGATGATGTTTAGTTGGGGTTTTTTTCTCTTTCTCTCCTTTTTCTCTTTTCTCTACCAATTTTTCTCTCTAAATTCAGCCAAAATCCCAGAGTACAAAAGTCCATCACTCTCTCTTCCTTCTCCCTTTTATTTCTGATCTTTCTTGCTGCAAATTTGGGCATTAATTGCCCCTCAAATCAATCCCATTTTTTAATTCTCAAGGTATGGGCTGCTGTACCTGCTTCGCATTTACAGTCGTATGACTATAATTTTTTCAATTACAGGCGCACGACTGTAATGCAGCCGCATGACTGTAATTACAGTCATGTGGTAAAATAAGCCGATACTGGGTCTAGGTTACCCGAGGTAAAACTAATCTGGGCGTATACCGGATTTACATATATCTGAGGCGGATCTGCTGAGTTTCTGAAACACAAATTTGACATACGCCGATACTGGGTCTAGGTTACCCGAGGTGAGATTGATGATGAAATAAGCCGATACCGGGTCTAGGTTACCCGAGGCGACGTTGATGATGAAATAAGCCGATACCGGGTCTAGGTTACCCGAGGTGAGATTGATGATGAAATAAGCCGATACCGGGTCTAGGTTACCCGAGGCGACGTTAATGATGAAATAAGCCGAGATCGGTTCTAGGTTACCCAAGGAGAGTCTACTGGGGATGTGGAATGAAGCCGATCTAGGCCGATACCGAGTCAATGTTACCTTAGCGGATCTGCTGGGGTTCTGGAATGAAGCCGATTTGGGCCAATACCGGGTTAATGTTACCCAAGGCGGATCTACTGAGGATCTAAAGGTGAAGCCGATCTGGGTAGATACCGGGTCTATGTTACCCGAGGTGGATCTGCTGAGGATCTGAAGGTGAAGCCGATCTAGGCTGATACCAGGTTTATGTTACCCGAGACAAATCTGCTGGGGATGTGAAATGAAGCTGATTTGGGCTGATACTGGGTCTATGTTACCCGATGCGGATCTGCTGCGAATCTAGAATGAAGCCGATCTGGGCCGATACAGGGTTTATATTACCTAAGGCAGATCTGCTGGGGATCTGTTTGAGACAGTGATGACGGATTCCTGCATTTGAAATAGCGAGTTTTCGTTCCTTGATCGAGAGATTTTGAACAAAAATTTTTGCCCCTTCGATCAAGAATGAAGACAAGCTGGGGATGAATGCTCTGTGTATGTTATGTATGTATGCATGATGATGCATATGTGCATGGATCCTAAATGATGCATTTCTCCTTGTTTGTTTAATATTGATGTTTCTCCTTTCTGCTGGGGAAGGTGATGGAATTTTTCACCGGAAATCACCCGATAAAAGCGGAAGAACGCGGTGATTTCCTCAAATCCAGTCCCAGGAGCAATTGAGATGGAAATTGAAAAACTTAAAATTAAATAGAAAGGGATTAATTTTCTGACCATAAAATCTCTTTCTACAGATGGATGAAGACTGCAGAAACCAAAGCAGATTTCCTCCTCGATTTCGTACACGAACGCCTAACGAATGCAACCCGTGCTAGCGTTGGAAAAACAAACCAATAGAGTGAGAGTAGGGGATGAATTTCGGCCACTTGTGTGCTTAGGTTAGGTTGGCCGAAATTTTACCCTAGGTTTTACACCTAGGGTGGCCGAATTCCCCTAGGGGAATTCAGGCCCAAGCTGGCTCCATTCCATTCTGTGCGGGCTTCCATATTTTAATTTAGGCCCAATCTAATTTTAATTATTCTGGTTTAAATTAATTTCAAGCCCAATTTTAATATACCCATGTATTTAATATATTACTCCAAGTAATACATTATTTACATTTAAATTAAAATTAGTTTGACGATTAATTTAATCCATCAAATTAAAATTAAATCTACACAAAATAAAATCATATGTACACCTGTACATACGAATATTTCCACCTAGGAAATAATCTCATAATTAATCCAATTAATTATGAAGAGCCAATAGAATATATTAATTTTATTATCATGACCAATCCAATTGATCTTTATAATATAATTAACATATACACACCTCTCTCTCTATAGTGTATACTCCAAGTATACATGTGATTCCTTAAGTCTGCATTCAGTCGTTCTATGTGTACAATCCCGTGGGCCCATATTTATGTTGGCAGTGGGCCTATGGCACACAGACTGTAGTTGGGCTCTAGCAAGCCACTGCAGCCCCCAATTAAGATGGAGATGGCAGTCTAACTGATATCATAACCCTGTAGTTTAAACTTGTACATCCCATGTCATTGATATCGGTGTCCAACACAGAGGCATGGATTGATCACCCTCTTTTGTGTCCGGACATAAACTTGATCCCGAATGTACTGATGCTCATAAACAAGTTCTAACTTGTTTGGGTGTGGCCACCCTCTTATCAGTCACATTCATCAAGTGGCCGGTGATATCTTCTCAGTGGGTTACTGAGTGACAAATCCCTTCTGCATATCCATAGTATTACCATGTTCAGTGACATACCCGAAAGCACCCATACTTGGCACCCTATTACAGGCCCTTTAGGCGTACCCCTAAGTATGTGACTTCACATGTAACACTATCATATGGTCAGGTCAAGGGATCCATACAAGTACTACACGAGAATCCATTGTGATACCATACCATGTGGATTACTCGTTTAGTGGATCTATCCAGTACCATGCTTCCAGGCATGTACCCATTAACTTGGTTGACATTCCATGTCCAATGACCGGTAAGACACCGCCATACAACCAGGTTAATGATAGTCTGTTGTTCCATTCATTCCCATGACTGGAACAGACTATGGATCTATTTATGGTCATATCGTTTACCCTATCCACGGTCTTACTGCCAAGTGCATGACACTTGTCATCATGGATATAGATATGTCCATTGGATACTGCATTTAATATGTTGCACAAGATAGATATAATAAATTAATTGATGTTGGGATTCGTCACGGGAAACCGACCGATAAAAGCGGAAATACGCGTCGATTTCCTCGAATCCGGCCCAGGAGCTTAAGATGTGGAAATCAAAAACTTAAAGCATAAAAGGAGGGTTTCAAAAACTTACCACAAAGTCTCTCTAAGAGACGGATGCGGACTGCAGAAATCAAGTGTAGATTTCCTCCACCGATGCGTACACGAACGGCTCTCGGACCGAAACCCGTGCTAGCGACTCGGATGACAAGAAGAGAGGGAGAGAGGGGCTGCTCACTTTGAGAATTATGGCTGTCCCTATTTCTTTCCAAAAGAAATATCTATCTTTCCAAAAGATAGAACCAATCTTCACAAAGTGTGGCACCTAATTCTTACCAAAAGAATTATGGCATCAAAAGTGGGCAAAATAGCTCAAGCTCCATTGCTTTTATTCCCCAAAAGAGAAGCCAAAGTGGTCGGCCAAACCAAGGAAAAATCATTGCTGATTTTCAACCCAAAAGAAATGATATAGATAAAGTCAAACCAATGACTCATCATATGACTCATCACATATCACCTCCTTATCAAGCATGACTCACCAAGCTATTTTGTCCCATGAATGAGTCATCACACTCACCCAAATCCATGCATTGAATTCGGCCAAGGATGAAGGAAGAAAGGGGAAGATATTTCCTTAAGGAAGCAAAGTCCAACTTTGCAACCAAAAAGTCATACCATGACTCACCCTTTTAATCATTCATCTTTTGTTCCAAGAATGACTCATCACTCAATGACTCATCACTCTTAACAAAAAGGCATGACTCATCCCTTAGCCATAAATTTCGGCCATCTCATCCCACATTAGGTGGGGAATGTCATTTTATGTCTTAAGCCCAATTTGACTTCCTTTGATTTAATTAAGTTCAAATGCAATTCCAATTTAACATGTATGTATCTATATATTATGCTATATAATACATTACATACATTTAAATTAAAAACTCATTTGACCTAGTAATTTAATCAAGGGATTAAATTAGACATACATAAAATGAGATACATGTAAACCTATACATGTATAATAATATTTCCACCTAGGAAATAAACCCATAAATTAATTCATTGAATTAATTATGAGAAGGCCAAAATAAATATTAATTATATCACTTTGATCAATCCAATTGATGCATATAATATAATTAATATGTCTCTCTCTCTTCAAACGTGTATACTCCAAGTACACACTTAATCCGACTAGTTAAAGTCCAGACGTTCAATGTGTATAACCCAATGGGCCCGTCTTTATGTTGGCAGTGGGCCAAGGCCCACAGACTGCAGGCGGACTCTAGCAAGCCACTGCAGCCCCCAATTAAGATGGAGTAAGCAGTCCAACTGAAAACGTAACCCTGTAGTTTGAACTTGTAAATCCCATGTCGCTGATATCGGTGTCCAACACAGAGGCATGGAAGTATCACCCTCCTTGTGTCTGGACCTTGACTTGATACTGAATGAACTGATGCTCACAAACAAGATCCAATCTTGTTTGGGTGCGGCCGCACACTTATCAGTAACATTCTTCAAGAGGCCGATGATATCGTCTCAGTGAATCACTGAGTGACATTCCCTTCTGCATATCCATAGTGCTGCCATGCTTACTGACACACCCGAACGTACCCGTACTTAGCACCCTTTTACAGGCCCGTTGGGCATACACCAAAGTGTGCCACCTCACATGCAGCACCATCATATGGTCCGGTCAAAGGACTTATACAAGTACTACACGAGAATCATTTGTGATACTATACCATGCAGATTCCCGTTAAGTGGATCAATCCAGTACCATGCCCTTTTTGCATGTACCCATTAACCTAGTTGACATTCCATGTTCTATGACCGGTAAGACACCGCCATACAACCAGGCTAATGATAGTCTTTAGTTCCATTCATTCCCATGATTAGAACAGACTACGGATAACTTTATGGTCATATCGTTTTCACTATCCACAGTCTTACTGCCAAGTGCCTCACACTTGACAACATGGATATGGATATGTCCATTGGATACTCTATTTAAAATATAGCACAAGACATATAATAAATAGATTAATGCCTTTATTTCCTTGACACAAATTGTATAATACATAAAGATTACATAAATGTACAAATGTATTATACAAACACAAGGACCAATGCCTCGGGACTAGGGCATTTCCAACAATCTCCCACTTGCACTAGTACCTACTAGGCATGGGTCTAATCCCTATAGATCCAGTATAACCTTCGTGCAGAGGCATAGCCAAGCATGTTGGTCAAAAGATCTGCGACATTGTCTTTGGTGTCTACTCTTTGTAATGAGATGTCACCCCCTCAGTGATTTCTCACAATAGGTGAAACTCCCTGAGTTCGTGCTTCGTGTATATGTGTGACCGGGGCACATAGCTTGTGCAACAGCCCCTAGTTGTCACAAAAGATATCAACTGGTTACTGGATAGTTGACACTACCCCCAGTTGCATGATAAACTTCATTATCCACACAGCATCCCTAGCTGCTTCACACGTTGCAATGTACTCAGTTCCTGTGATAGAAACCGCGATGGTCTATTACTTGGAGCCTCTCCAACAATAGCACCACCATTTAGCATGAACACGTACCTATACTGCGACTCATATTCATCCTGGTCAGTCTGGAAGCTTGCATCAGTGTACCTGGTAACTGACTGCTCTTCCTAACTTTCATGCACTAAGAAGCTATCCTTAGTCCGGTTAAGGTACTTCAGGATTGCTTTGACAGCCTACCTGTGATCCATTCAGGATCCAGCCCATCATACTTAGTGCAAATCCGACATCAGGTCTTGTACATAGCATGGAGTACATGATTGATCCTATAGCCGAAGCATATAGAACCAATCCATGTTCTCCCTGTCCTGCCTTGTCTTAGGATAGTTCGTCTTGCTAAGTTTCAGCTCATGACCCATTGGCAAGAAACCTTTCTTAGCCTGGTCCATGCTGAATCTTTTCAGAACTATGTCTATGTACTTGGCCTAACTTAGGCCTAGAAGCCGATTGGATCTAACCCTGTAGATCCTAATCCCTAGGATCGTCTCAGCTTCGCCTAAGTCCTTCATTGCGAAGCACTTACACAACCATTACAATTCCCTTGTAGTGTTGGTATGTCGCTTCCAATCAGAAGGATGCCATCTATATAATACCAGGAAAGTTACTATGCTCCCACTAAACCTCTTATACACACCCTTAAAGGTATTGTCGGCCTATAGCTTATAGCACCACTTGCAACCTATTACCTTAGCACCTGGAGGTGAATCAACCAGGTTCCAAACCTGATTATCGTACATAGATCGTAAATCCACCACCATGGCAGACAGTGGGCTAGCTATAGCCTACTAGTAGGTTTTGAGCTCCTCTTTGTCCAAGACAAAAGGAGCGTAACCATTAGAAACAAAAACCGATGTTTCTCATGTTCCTGATGATCCCTACCAGACCTTTTAGGTCCTTGTGTGACCTGGGCTAGTGCTTCCCCTTTTGGAAGCTTCACCCTGGTCTCCGAGTTATCCTTTTCAGGAGTTTCTGAGCTTTGAACTTCCCTGAGTTCAATATCGCTCCCACTGTCTTTCTTGGAAAGAAACCCCTTTTCAAGAAGGACCCCCTTTCGAGCCATGAACACCTTGTTCTCAGCGGGGTTGTAGAAGGAATACCCTTTGGTTTCCCTAGGGTAGCTCACAAACAGGCATTAGTCGGTTTTGGGTGCTAGTTTTGCTCACAGTCAATTTCTTGACTTATGCATAACAACCCCAAATCCGTAAGAAAGACACAATAGGCACCCTGCCCGTCCATTTTCGAAATGGGGTCTTTGCCAAAGCCTTAGTCGGAGTATAATTGAAAATGAGAGCCATTGTCTCAAGAGTGTATCCTTTACAACTTATAGGGAGAGAGGCATGACTCATCGTTTGAGCGGACCATGTCCAACAGGGTCCTATTCCTCTGTTCGGACACCCCATTCCATTGTGGTGTTCCTGGAGGAGTGAGCTGTGGAACTATTCCATGCTCTCTCAAAATGAGTCAAACTATAGGCTTATATGCTCACCACCTCGGTCCAACCGAAAGGCTTGGATATTTCTGCCTAGTTCTGTACTTCGTTCCTTACTCCCTTGAACCTATCAAGGGTCTCAGACTTATATTACATAGGCATAGCCATTTCTGATGAAATCGTCTGTGAAGGATATGAAGTATAGATGTTCACCCTTAGTTGCTATGCTTGTCGGTCCATATACATCTCAATGCATTAGGTTCAATAAGCTAGCAACCCTTTTAGCCTTTTAGTCATTTTACCTTATAAACCAGACTCGCATATATCAAGTGACTCCATGTCAAATGATCCTAGGATTCAAGCAATGTGAAGCCTAGCTATGCGCTTCTTGTTTATGTGGCCTAAATGACAATGCCAAAGGTAAACCCGATTAAGTTCGTTAGGCTTAACCCTTTAAGTGTGTATAGTATAGACATGATTAGTTTCATTTAGATCCAGGATATAAAAGACATTATTTAATAGAGCTACTCCATAAAATAATTCTTTTCTAGATAAACCCTTTTTACTATTATCAATAGTAAATGTACATCCAGAAATATCCAAAACCGAAACAGAAATAATATTCCTGTACATAACAGGTACAAAATAACATTGTTTCAGCAGTAACAAAACTAATCTACTAGGCATCATAAGCTGGTCCCGCTGATCTTTATGGCAGCAACCCTTGCTCCATTTCTGACCTGCAAGTCCACTTGTCCCGATCCCAGTGATCTCCTGTTCTTAAGTCCCTGCACATTCAACAAATGTGAGAACCACATCTAGTATCCAATACATAAGATGTTGAAACAGAGGTTAATGTCTATGACATTTATACCTGATGAAGACATGCCCTGCGTCTTCCTTTTCTCTCCCAAAAGCTTGGGACACGATCTTTTCCAATGTCCAGCCTGCTTGCAACCGAAGCAGACATCCTTGGAACGGGCCTTGGGCTGGGCTTTAGCCTTTTTAGCCTTAGCTTCCTTAGCCTTGGCCTTGGCCTTTGCCTTGCCCTTGCCTTTAGCAAAAGGAGGTTTCCCCTCAAGTACCGGCGGATTCTTCTTGATCGACAGTTCAGCGAGCTCAAGCATCCAATGCAGCTCACTAACAGTACGGTCCATCCCTTGCTTGTAAAAGTTTAGGATGAATTGATCATAAGAATCCGGTAAAGAATCCAGGATCGTACTAACCGCCAGCCCCCGTGAGATAGGAGTTCCGAGACGGGCTAAATTATCCAGATAGCCCTTCATCTTGAGCACGTGTGCACTCACAGATGTCCCGGCTCCCATCTTACAGCTGCGGAATGCCTTGTGGATCAGGTACCTTTCCTGATAAGCTTGCTCATAAAACATCTCATTAAGAGTTGTCATTATAGCAAAGGCCTGATGATCCAAGAACTACTTTTGCAATTCAGGAACCATACTAGCCAACATCAGGCATGTCACATCCCGGTTATCTTTTACATGTGCCAAGTATTCCTCCAGCTGGGCAGCCGGTGGATTACTTCCCGTTGGCACAACCGGTACAGGCTTTTCGAGCACATACTCTTTAGACTCTTGTCTTAGAACTTTCCTTAAGTTCATAGACCAGTCCCAAAAGTTAGGGCCAGAAAGCTTGTCCCATTCCAAGAAAGATCGCAGTGATAAAGTATCATTCGTAGCCATTGGTTTCTACACAGAAAAATTTACGAGTGTAAATAAAGGACTTAACATGTTCTTCCCATATTATAATTAATAATGAATCGTGTTATTAATTAACTCGAGTTGTTGGGCTCATGGGCCGAGATCCATATTATATCAAGATATAGCCAGACGAGGGCCTGGAACAACTATACCCCAATTTTTAGGTAGGAACGCCGTCCAATCCCAACCTAGGGACTCTCGGTTTGATGGGTCTGTTGGCACTTACCCATCTGTGCTTAGGGCCAGGAACATCCTACTACCCACGCTAAGTCAAAACCTCCATCCAAGTGTTAGAGTAACCAATACTCCAACCCAATACAAAATGACGATACTCCAGTGCATCCAACGAGGGTTGGTCTACAGCTGGCCTATCCCCACTTCGAGTAGGTTATGAATGAGGGAAGCACTTTTAAGAGACTTAGTAATTACCTTTTGGTTATTAGATTCAATTAATAACGGCTTAGATGCATAGGCGGATGAAATTGGGTTTGTACATACATTCTCACATGTAAATAAATAAAGCATAATTAAATAAAAATGAAATGCTATGGGCCAAAATTTACATCCTAATATAATTCTAGTAAACCTATACTAGAACGACATCAGGTGGGCTGCATCCTCATCCTTCTAGCACGCCAATCCAATCGGCTTCTTCTTCTTTACATAATTCCTAATAAACACATAAAATAAAATTACATAAAAGAAAAACGGCGCGTAGGCCGTATTTACCAAAAGAATATTACAACCCGAATAAATAAGGCCCAAAACATCCATTCATGCATTTAATCATACATACACGTATCCAATACATACAATTTATATACATGTTAAATGCATGAATTAATCCCATTTCATATATGTCCATAGCCATTATTTTGAAATCGCCAAATTTTGGCCGATCATGGTTCTAAACCCGTGCGGGCTTTAGGCCTCCAACCCAGGCAAAATTGCTCCCAATCCAATTGGGAAACCATGAATTCCAAAATTAGCCGTCCAGGTAATCGTGCCAAGAAAACCCGAACCAATTTCAATTAACCATATTTATTTCCAAAATAAATATCGCATGAACGAAAAATAAATTCATTCATAAAACATGCGCATAAAATTTCCAAAATTAAACACGCACAAGTTTAAAAACAATTAAAATTTTAAAACCCCACGCGCATAAAAATTACCAAAATTTAAACACGCATATTTTTAAAATTTTAAATCCGGCCCGGCCCTAAAAATCCCCAGCAGCAGCCTGCTGCTGGCGTGCAGCAGCTGCTGCCCAGCAGCAGCTGCTGGCCAGCAGCAGCCAGCAGCAGCTGCTGCCTGTGGCGCCTAGCGCCGCAGGCAGCGGCTGCTGCCCCCGTTTCGACCCGAAACGGTCCGTGATTTTTCCGAAACAAATATAGCAACATGAAATTAAATCACCAAGACATAAAATCATGCAACGGAAAAATAAATCTAGCATAAACCTATATGCAAAAAATAATTTTCCCATAAACAATTCACAAATAGAAAATTACATAAAGCATAAACCATATGCAAATAATTTTCCATAAGTAAAATTCAAGGGGCAAAATCACCAAACCCCAAACCAAAAATAAATCCCGTCCACAAAATCGCCAATTTTAAAACACGGGATCCGCCAAGTTTAAAGATTTCCACGGATCAAAAGCCCGCTCTGATACCACTGTTGGGATTCGTCACGGGAAACCGACCGATAAAAGCGGAAATACGCGTCGATTTCCTCGAATCCGGCCCAGGAGCTTAAGATGTGGAAATCAAAAACTTAAAGCATAAAAGGAGGGTTTCAAAAACTTACCACAAAGTCTCTCTAAGAGACGGATGCGGACTGCAGAAATCAAGTGTAGATTTCCTCCACCGATGCGTACACGAACGGCTCTCGGACCGAAACCCGTGCTAGCGACTCGGATGACAAGAAGAGAGGGAGAGAGGGGCTGCTCACTTTGAGAATTATGGCTGTCCCTATTTCTTTCCAAAAGAAATATCTATCTTTCCAAAAGATAGAACCAATCTTCACAAAGTGTGGCACCTAATTCTTACCAAAAGAATTATGGCATCAAAAGTGGGCAAAATAGCTCAAGCTCCATTGCTTTTATTCCCCAAAAGAGAAGCCAAAGTGGTCGGCCAAACCAAGGAAAAATCATTGCTGATTTTCAACCCAAAAGAAATGATATAGATAAAGTCAAACCAATGACTCATCATATGACTCATCACATATCACCTCCTTATCAAGCATGACTCACCAAGCTATTTTGTCCCATGAATGAGTCATCACACTCACCCAAATCCATGCATTGAATTCGGCCAAGGATGAAGGAAGAAAGGGGAAGATATTTCCTTAAGGAAGCAAAGTCCAACTTTGCAACCAAAAAGTCATACCATGACTCACCCTTTTAATCATTCATCTTTTGTTCCAAGAATGACTCATCACTCAATGACTCATCACTCTTAACAAAAAGGCATGACTCATCCCTTAGCCATAAATTTCGGCCATCTCATCCCACATTAGGTGGGGAATGTCATTTTATGTCTTAAGCCCAATTTGACTTCCTTTGATTTAATTAAGTTCAAATGCAATTCCAATTTAACATGTATGTATCTATATATTATGCTATATAATACATTACATACATTTAAATTAAAAACTCATTTGACCTAGTAATTTAATCAAGGGATTAAATTAGACATACATAAAATGAGATACATGTAAACCTATACATGTATAATAATATTTCCACCTAGGAAATAAACCCATAAATTAATTCATTGAATTAATTATGAGAAGGCCAAAATAAATATTAATTATATCACTTTGATCAATCCAATTGATGCATATAATATAATTAATATGTCTCTCTCTCTTCAAACGTGTATACTCCAAGTACACACTTAATCCGACTAGTTAAAGTCCAGACGTTCAATGTGTACGACCCAATGGGCCCGTCTTTATGTTGGCAGTGGGCCAAGGCCCACAGACTGTAGGCGGACTCTAGCAAGCCACTGCAGCCCCCAATTAAGACGGAGTAAGCAGTCCAACTGAAAACGTAACCCTGTAGTTTGAACTTGTAAATCCCATGTCGCTGATATCGGTGTCCAACACAGAGGCATGGAAGTATCACCCTCCTTGTGTCTGGACCTTGACTTGATACCGAATGAACTGATGCTCACAAACAAGATCCAATCTTGTTTGGGTGCGGCCGCACACTTATCAGTAACATTCTTCAAGAGGCCGATGATATCGTCTCAGTGAATCATTGAGTGACATTCCCTTCTGCATATCCATAGTGCTGCCATGCTTACTGACACACCCGAACGTACCCGTACTTAGCACCCTTTTACAGGCCCGTTGGGCGTACACCAAAGTGTGCCACCTCACATGCAGCACCATCATATGGTCCGGTCAAAGGACTTATACAAGTACTACACGAGAATCATTTGTGATACTATACCATGCAGATTCCCGTTAAGTGGATCAATCCAGTACCATGCCCTTTTTGCATGTACCCATTAACCTGGTTGACATTCCATGTTCTATGACCGGTAAGACACCGCCATACAACCAGGCTAATGATAGTCTTTAGTTCCATTCATTCCCATGATTAGAACAGACTACGGATAACTTTATGGTCATATCGTTTTCACTATCCACAGTCTTACTGCCAAGTGCCTCACACTTGACAACATGGATATGGATATGTCCATTGGATACTCTATTTAAAATATAGCACAAGACATATAATAAATAGATTAATGCCTTTATTTCCTTGACACAAATTGTATAATACATAAAGATTACATAAATGTACAAATGTATTATACAAACACAAGGACCAATGCCTCGGGACTAGGGCATTTCCAACAATTGATGCCTTTATTAATAACACAAATTAGTAAAATACATAAATCCAATAAATGTATGATACAAATACAAGGACCAATGCCTCGGGACTAGGGCATTTCCAACAATCTCCCACTTGCACTAGTTCCAACTAGACATGGGCCTAATCCCTATAGATCTAGTATGATCCTCGTGCTTGGGCTGGGCCAGCACCTTGGTTAATGGATCTGCGACATTATCCTCGGTGTCCACTTTGTGCAATGCAATGTCACCTCCCTCCGCGATTTCTCGTATGAGGTGAAACTTTCTGAGCACGTGCTTTGTGTTCTTGTGTGACCGGGGCTCCTTAGCTTGTACGACGGCCCCATTGTTGTCACAGAAGATATCGACTGGGTCCTAGATAGTTGGCACTACTCCCAACTCAGTGATAAACTTCTTCATCCACACAGCTTCCTTAGCTGCTTCACACGTAGCAATGTACTCAGCTTCTGTTGTAGAGTCCGCTATGGTTGGCTGCTTTGAGCTCCTCCAGCTTACAGCACCACCATTCAGCAAGAATACATACCCAGACTGTGATTGGTACTCATACTAGTCTGTCTGGAAGCTCGCATCAGTATACCCAGTAACTGATAGTACTTCCTGACCACCATACACCAAGAAGCTATCCTTAGTCCGGTTAAGGTACTTGAGGATCGCCTTGACAGCTTTCCAGTGATCCTCCCCGGGGTCCTGCTGGTATCGGCTCGTCATACTCAGTGCAAAGGCGACATCAGGTCTCGTACATAACATGGAGTACATGATTGATCCAATAGCCGAAGCATATGGAACCAATTTCATGTTCTCCCTGTCCTCCCTTGTTTTAGGATAGTTCTTCTTACTAAGTTTCAGCCCATGGCCCATTGGCAAGAAACCTTTCTTGGCCCGGTCCATGCTGAATCTTTTCAGAACTTTGCCAATGTATGAAGCCTGACTTAGGCCCAGAAGCCGATTTGATCTATCCCTATAGATCCTGATCCCTAGGATCATCTCAGCTTCACCTAAGTCCTTCATTGCGAAGCACTTACTCAGCCACTGCTTTACCCCTTGCAGTGTAGGTATGTCGCTTCCAATGAGTAGGATGTCATCTACATAAAGTACCAAGAATGTGACAATGCTCCCACTAGTCCTCTTATACACACAAGGCTCATCTAGATTATGTATGAAGCCATATTCCTTTATAGCCTCATTGAATCTTAGATTCCAATACGGGATGCTTGCTTCAGTCCATAAATGGACCTTTGAAGTTTGCATACCCTTCCCGGATACTTAGGATCGACAAAACCCTCAGGTTGTGTCATGTACACATCCTCGAGTAGCTTTCCATTAAGGAAAGCGGTTTTGACATCCATCTGCCATACCTCATAGTCATACCATGCGGCTATGGCCAGCAGTATCATGATGGATTTAAGCATGGCTACTGGTGAGAAAGTTTCATCATAGTCTATTCCATGGACTTATCTGAAAACCTGTCGCAACCAGGCGCCCCTTGAGGGTATTATCAGCCTTTAGCTTATAGCACCACTTGCAACCTATTACCTTAGCACCCGGAGTTGGATCAACCAAGTTCCAAACTTGATTATCGTACATAGATTGCATTTCTGCCTCCATGGCTTTACACCAATTTACAGACTGTGGGCTAGCCATAGCCTCCTGGTAGGTTTTGGGTTCTTCCTCATCCCAGATGAGAAGAGTTTGATCATCGGTGACGAGGAAACCATACCTCTCCGGTTCCCGATGATCCCTACCAGGCCTTCTAGGTTCTTGTGTGGCCTAGGTTGGTGCTTCACCTGGGCCTCCGAGTTATCCTCTTCAGGAGCTTGTGGACCTTGAACTTCCCTGAGTTCAATGTTGCTCCCACTATCTTTCTTGGAAAGGAACTCCTTTTCAAGAAAGACCCCCTTCCTTGCCACGAACACCTTGTTCTCGGCGGGGTTGTAGAAGTAGTACCCTTTGGTTTCCCTAGGGTAGCCCACAAACAGGCATTTATTGGTTTTGGGCTCCAGCCTGCCACTAGTCAATTTCTTGACATGTGCTTCGCATCCCCAAATCCTTAGGAAAGACACATTGGGCTCCTTGCCCGTCCATATCTGATATGGGGTCCTTTCCACAGCCTTAGTCGGAGTATTGTTTAAGATGAGAGCTGCTGTCTCGAGGGCATGTGCCCAGAAACTAATTGGGAGAGATGCTTGACTCATCATTGAGCGGACCATGTCCAACAAGGTCCTATTCCCCCATTCGGACACCCCATTCCATTGTGGTGTTCCGGGAGGAGTGAGCTGTGGAACTATTCCATGCTCTCTCAAGTATGAGTCAAACTCCAGGCTCATATACTCACCACCCCGGTCCGACCGAAGGGTTTTGATATTCCTGCCTAGCTGGTTCTGTACCTTGTTCCTAAATTCCTTGAACCTATCAAGGGTCTCGGACTTGTGTTTCATCAGATAGACACAGCCATATCTGCTGAAATCATCCATGAACGTGACGAAGTACAGATGCCCACCTCTGGTCGCTGCGCTCATAAGCCCACATACATCTGAATGTATTAGGTCCAATAAGCCAGTGGCCCTTTCAGCCTTCTTGTTAAAAGGCGCCTTTGTCATCTTGCCTCTCAAACATGATTCGCATGTATCAATTGACTCCAAGTCAAATGACCCTAGGACTCCAGCTTTATGAAGCCTAGCTATGCACTTCTCGTTTATATGGCCAAGACGACAATGCCATAGGTAGATAGGATTAAGTTCGTTAGGCTTAACCCTTTTCGTGTTTATGTTATAGATATGATTGGTTTCATTTAAGTCCAGGATATATAGGCCATTATTTAATAGAGCATCTCCATAAAATAATCCCTCTCTAGATATAGAAATTCGACCATTTGAAATAGTGAAAATAAATCCAGAAATATCCAACATTGATACAGAGATAATATTCCTGCACATGGCAGGTACAAAGTAACAATGTTCTAAAATCAAAACCAATCCACTGGGCATCATTAGGTGGTATTCGCCGATCTCTATGGCAGCAACCCTTGCTCCATTCCCGACCCGTAAGTCCACCTCTCCCGACCCCAGCAACCTTCTGTTCTTAAGTCCCTGCACATTGCAACAAATGTGAGAACCACATCCAGTATCCAATACCCAGGATGTTGAAACAGTAAGGTTAATATCTATAACATAAATACCTGAAGAGGACGCACCTTGGCCCCTTCTTTGCTCTCCCATCAGCCTGGGACACGATCTCTTCTAATGACCCGCCTGTCTACACCCGAAACAGACATCATCAGGACCTGCCTTTTGCTGGGCCTTGGGTTGGGCCTTGGCCTTCTTGGCTTTGGCCTTTTTGGCCTTGGCCTTGGCCTTTTCCTTGGCCTTACCCTTAGTAAGAGGAGGGTTCCCCTTGTTAACCAGCAGCACCGGCAGAGTCTTCTTGATCGACTGCTCAGTAAGCTTAAGCATCCCATGCAGCTCACTGACAGTGCGGTTCATCCCTTGCATATTGTAGTTGAGGATGAACTGATCATAAGAATCCGGCAAGGACGCGAGGATTGTGTCCACCGCCAGCTCTTGAGAGATAGGCGATCTGAGACGGGCCAAAGTATCCAAATAGCCCTTCATCTTGAGCACGTGTGCACTCACAGATGTCCCGGCCCCCATCTTACAAGAGTGGAATGCCTTATTGGTCAGGTACGTTTCCTGACGAGCATGCTCTTGAAACATCTCGTTAAGAGTTGTTATCATAGTGTAGGCTTGGTGGTCCATAAACTGTTTTTGCAGTTCAGGGACCATACAGGCCAACATAAGGCATGTCACATCCCTGTTGTCCTTGACGTGCGCCTCGTATTCCTCCAGCTGGGCAGTCGGTGGATTACGTCCTTGAGGCGCAGCCGGCACAGGCCTTTCCAGTATATACTCTTTTGACTCTTGTCTTAGAACTATCCTCAAGTTCCTAGACCAGTCTAAAAAGTTAGGACCGGAAAGCTTGTCCTTTTCAAGAATGGATGGCAGTGATAAGGTATTTGTGTTTGCCATTTGGGTGTTTCTACACGAAAAAACATTTAGAGTGTTAATAAAGGGCTTTGCATTGTTGTTCCCATATAAAATTAATAATGAATCAAGTTATTAATTTAAACCGAGTTGTTGGGCTCATGGGCCGAGATCCATATTTCATTAAGATATAGCCAAACGAGGGTTTGGTACAACTACACCTTAACTATTTAGGTAGGAACGCCGTCCAATCCCAACCTAGGGACTCTCGGTTTGATGGGCTTGTTGGCACTTACCCATCTGTGCTTAGGGCCAGGAGAATCCTACTACCCATGCTAAGTTAAAACCTCCATCTAAGTGTTAGAGTATCCCATACTCTAACCCAATACAAAGTGACAATACTCCAGTGCATCCTGCGAGGGCATGGTCTACAACTGGCCTATTCCCACCTCGATTCGGTTTGAATAAGGGAAGCACTTTTAAGCGACTTAGTAATTCTGTTTGGTTATTAGATTTAATTATAACGGCTTGCATACATAAAGCGGGTGAATGAGCTGTTGGAACATACATTCACACATGCAAATGAATATGAAACATGATTAAATAAAATTAAAATGGACTGCTATAGGCCTATGTTACATCCTAATATTATTCTAGTAAGCCTATACTAGAAATAGATATTAGGCGGGCCTTCATTTCTCCTTCTGGGCTTGCACCTCCAATTGGGCTTGCACCTCCATTTGGGCTCACCACTCCATGGGTTTCTTCTTTTACAAATTTTATAATATTTATTTTAAACAAAATAAAATTACATTAAAAAGAAAAACGACACGCAGGCCGTATTTACCCAAAATAAAAATTACAACCCATCTTGTTGAAGGCCCAATAGCATCCAATCATACATTCATTCAACCATTCATATGCATCCAATACATACAATTCAAAAGCATGTTATAATGCATGATTTAAGCCCATTTAAATTATGTCTAAGCCATTATTAGGAAATCGCCAATTTTGGCCCACCATGGTTCTAACCCTTAACGGGCATTGGGCCTCCAGCCCAGGCATTCCAACTGCTCCCACTGGAATTGAGAAACCATGGGTCCAATTTAACCGTCCGAGTAATTGTGCCAAAATTACCCGAACCAATTTCCATTAACCATATTAATTTCCAAATTAATATCACATGAACGAAATTAAATCATCCAAGAAACCATGCGCATTTAAACTTCACAAATTTAAACACACGAATTTTAAAACCAATTAAAATTTCAAAACTAGGTCCCGGTCCCAAAACCCACAAAATCCAAAATACTGGGCCCGGCCCGCTGCAGCCGCCTAGCGGCTGCCCGCTGCTGCCGTGTGGCAGCCAGTGGCTGCCGCCTGCAGCGGTACTGCCACTGCGTAGTGGCCGCCCAGCGGCCACTACCCAGTAGCAGCCCGCTGCTGTCCAGCAGCGGCTGCTACTGGAACCAGCGGCTGCCGCCACGCCTCTCGCCACGTGCGGCGGCCGCCGGCGGCGATTCCGCCGCCGGTAGCCCCGCACCCCGGGAGGTAGATTTTTTTTATTTAATAAAACAGAATAAATAAAAAAATCATCCATCAAACAACATAAACGCAATTCTCCAAGAATTCCAATAACATACAACAAAATTAAAATAACATAAACCAATATGCAATATTAATTTTCATTGTATAAAACATATGAGAAAAATCATAAAACCCATACCATGAATCCCAATTAAAAACCTCCAATTTAAAAAATGGGATTCAACCAAATTTATCAATTTCCACGGATCAAAAGCCCACTCTGATACCACTGATGGGATTTTTCACTGGAAATCACCCGATAAAAGCGGAAGAACGCGGTGATTTCCTCAAATCCAGTCCCAGGAGCAATTGAGATGGAAATTGAAAAACTTAAAATTAAATAGAAAGGGATTAATTTTCTTACCAGAAAATCTCTTTCTAGAGATGGATGAAGACTGCTGAAACCAAAGCAGATTTCCTCCTCGATTTCGTTCACGAACGCCTAATGAATGCAACCCGTGCTAGCGTTGGAAAAACAAAACAATAGAGTGAAAGGAGGGGAAGAATTTCGGCCACTTGTGTGCTTAGGTTAGGTTGGCCGAAATTTTACCCTAGGTTTTATACCTAGGGTGGCCGAATTCCCCTAGGGGAATTCAGGCCCAAGCTGGCTCCATTCCATGCTGTGCGGGCTTCCATATTTTAATTTAGGCCCAATCTAATTTTAATTATTATGGTTTAAATTAATTTCAAGCCCAATTTTAATATACCCATGTATTTAATATATTACTCCAAGTAATACATTATTTATATTTAAATTAAAATTAGTTTGATGATTAATTTAATCCATCAAATTAAAATTAAATCTACACAAAATAAAATCATATGTACACCTGTACATACGAATATTTTCATCTAGGAAATAATCTCATAATTAATCCAATTAATTATGAAGAGCCAATAGAATATATTAATTTTATTATTATAACCAATCTCTTTATAATATAATTAACATATACACACCTCTCTCTCCATAGTGTATACTCCAAGTATACATGTGATTCCTTAAGTCTGCATTTAGTCGTTCTATGTGTACGATCCCGTGGGCCCATATTTATGTTGGCAGTGGGCCTATGGCCCACAGACTGCAGTTGGGCTCTAGCAAGCCACTGCAGCCCCCAATTAAGATGGAGATGGCAGTCTAACTGATATCATAACCCTGTAGTTTAAACTTGTACATCCCATGTCATTGATATCGGTGTCCAACACAGAGGCATGGATTGATCACCCTCTTTTGTGTCCGGACATAAACTTGATCCCGAATGTACTGATGCTCACAAACAAGTTCCAACTTGTTTGGGTGTGGCCACACTCTTATCAGTCACATTCATCAAGTGGCCGGTGATATCTTCTCAGTGGGTTACTGAGTGACAAATCCCTTCTGCATATCCATAGTATTACCATGTTCAGTGACATACCCGAAAGCACCCATACTTGGCACCCTATTACAGGCCCTTTAGGCGTACCCCTAAGTATGTGACTTCACATGTAACACTATCATATGGTCAGGTCAAAGGATCCATACAAGTACTACACGAGAATCCATTGTGATACCATACCATGTGGATTACTCGTTTAGTGGATCTATCCAGTACCATGCTTCCAGGCATGTACCCATTAACTTGGTTGACATTCCATGTCCAATGACCGGTAAGACACCGCATACAACCAGGTTAATGATAGTCTGTTGTTCCATTGAACAGACTACGGATCTATTTATGGTCATATCGTTTACCCTATCCACGGTCTTACTGCCAAGTGCATGACACTTGTCATCATGGATATAGATATGTCCATTGGATACTTCATTTAATATATTGCACAAGATAGATATAATAAATGAATTGATGCCTTTATTAATAACACAAATTAGTAAAATACATAAATCCAATAAATGTATGATACAAATACAAGGACCAATGCCTCGGGACTAGGGCATTTCCAACAGAAGGTACGTTCTGCCCCTGGCTGGTTGAAGACACATTTCACACGAGGCTTTTGCTTGGTGAAAATATATGAAGATTGCTAAGGAAATGAGATGACTGCTGGAGATGCATGACAATTGATAGGGAAAAGATCGTAGTGTCCCTTGTAAATGTTCTGCTAGGGAGTAATGTGGAGAATCCTGCTGGAGGGTACTATAAAGATTCCTGTGGGGAAACGGTGGAGAGGATCTATCCTTCTGCCCCTGTGGCTTATGAATTTGGAAGTGCTATAAATTTTGCCTGGGTTGCCTAATGTGGGTTTTCAGCCCAGCGAGCTACTGTAACTTTTGCCTAAGGTGCCTTTTCGGTTTTCACCCTAGTGAGCTCCCTTTTTTTTTTACAGCTTAAGATGAACAAAGACCGACTGAAATGGCGCCGTGACCACTTGATCCATCATCCTTCTAGTGATGATATGATGCAGAAAAGTGTTGTATGTAGCAGTATTGGGGTTCAATTTCTTATTAGAAGCTGGCTTGATTTCTTTAACAGTCAAGTTCTTGGACAACCACTATTGCTCTTTTGAAAGATGAATTAGATTTGGAGGATGATAAAAGATTTCAGATCGTATGTATTTAGTACACCTCCATTGTTAAATAATGTGATATGTTCAACCAGTTAAATGCAAAGCGCTTTCCTTAAATGGATGTTTAAGCAAGATAATTTTGTTTATGCATTTCACATAACCACACAAATATATTTGAACAAACACTTCACTTTATTGATAAAATCAAAATGAGTACATTTGAAAAGATTGGTTCCCAAAATGGTATACACTCAGCACAGAGCCAGAATCCATCACCAGCCGTCCCTTTTAGATTTTCCGATTGATCATTTTCTCTCATGTCTTAACTTTTTCCTGGACCACTCTTTTTGAGTTTTCAGCCTAGCAGACTCTCTTTTTTTTTACACATGCTAAAGCTTTAAGCGGTTTTGGTTGACAGGATTTGTGAACTCATTTCCATCCATGTCTATGATGCTGACACCCCCTTTTGATAGCACTTTCTTCACAACATAGGGCCCTTCCCAGTTAGGTCAAAACTTCCCCCTAACATCGACGTTTGAAGGCCTTAATTGTTTTAGAACCAAATCTCCTGCTTTCAACTGCCGCCTAGGATACTTCACATTCTGATTATAAGCCCTAGCCATTCTACGTTGGTACATCTGCAAGTGATCTAGTGCTTTCAGTCACTTTTCATCTAGCGCCACCAACTACTCGTATCTAGCTTGAGCCCACTCAGTCTATGGTAACTGAGCTTCCAAGGTGACCCTGAGTGACATAAGCTCTATTTCTACTACAAATACTGCTTCCATACCATACACCAAGGCATAGGAGGTTTCCCTTGTTGGCGTTCAGACACTAGTTTTGCAACCCCAAAGGGCATATGGTAGTTTGTCATCCCAATTACTGTAGGTGGTTACCATTTTCGATAAGATGTTCTTTATCGCCTTATTAGCCACTTCCACTGCGCCGTTAGCTTGGAGTCTGTATAGAGAAGACTTATGGTGCTCAATGCCATGTTCTGTAAGCAGCTCGGCTGTTGCCCCTTGAAACTGCACTCCGTTGTCAGTCACTACATGGTGGGGAATTCCATATCAAGCAAAGATGTTCTTCTGAATGAACTTAACCATCTGCTTAGCTGTTACACTGGAAAAGGATTCTGTCTCCACCCATTTTAAGAAGTAATCAACTGCCACAATTATGAATCAATGCCCATTAGATGCTGCAGGATGAATTTCACCAATCATATCTATTCCCCACACTGAAAACGGCCAAGGGGATGCCAGATTCTATAGTTCGAGTGGCGGAAGATGACTGATTCAGCATAGATCTAACACTCCTGACATCTTCTCATTTTCCTTATACAATCCACCTGCATAGTCATCCAGAAATACCCCTATCTCATTATCTTCTTGGCCATAGCGAGTCCATTCATATGTGGGATGTAGGATCCTGTATGTACTTGCTGCATCACTATTTCTAAGACTTGCATTGTTAGGCAGCCTAGAAGAACACCATTTGCTATTCTCTTGTATAGCCTATCTTCAAAGATTCTGAACTGACTGGCTAGCTTTCTCAATGACACCTTATCAGCAGTACTGGCTCCTTTTGGATATTTTCCTTCCTTCACATACTGGTAAATATCGAAGAACCATGGCTCTTCTTCGGCTATCAATTCCATTACTTTATGCACCTCAAAGTAGGGTTGTCTGGAAGTTGCTATAACCAGTGGTTGAACTTGAGTTTCTTCTAGATTCTCCCACATGGAAGACAGTGTTGCTAGCATAACAGCCATCTTGTTCTCATCTCTGGGGACATGTCTGAATTTGCATTGGCTGAAAAGCTCTTTTCTGTACTGTAGCAGCTCCAAGTAGGGCCACAATGCTTCTTCTTTCAACTCCCATTTGCCTTGAGCTTGTCTAATAACTAAAAGTGAATCTCCAACTATCAAGATGTAATTTGCCCCTAGTGTCAACAGGGCTTCAATCCCAAATAAGCATGCTTCATACTCTGCTCTGTTGTTGGTTATAGGAAAATCCAATCTCTTTGACAAAGAAATGATCTCACTATCCGGTGTCGCTATGATTACCTCGATTCTAGCACCTTTCCTATTCAGGGCACCATCAAAGCACATAACCCATCTCTTTACTTCTACCATAGCTAATTGTTCATCTGGGAACTCCAAATTCTCTGTTTAATCTAAATCCAGTAGCTGATTCATTAGAAATTCTTATACGGCTCGCCCCTTGATTGTTTTCTTAGTGATATATTCAATGTCGAACTCTAACAAAAGCAAGAGCCACCTGGATAACTTCTCAACCAACACCGGTGCTTTATACAGATACTTCATTGGATCCACTTTGGCTACAGCTTACACTTTGTATGACTGGAAATAATGCCATAACTTCTTAGTTAGCCAGATCATTGCTACACACGTCTTCTCCACCAGTGTGTACTTGGTTTCATACTCTAGCAGCTTCTTGCTGAGGTAGTAGATAGGGTACTCCTTCCTGCCATCTTGTTCTTGCACCAATATTGCTCCTACAGAGGAATCTTCAACAGCCAAATACAAGATCAAAGGCTTCCCTAGAATTGGAGGGCTCAGGACTGGCGGATTTACCAAATAGGCCTTGATTTTCTCGACTGCCAGTTGACATCTGTCATCCCAGACAATCAGCCGATCTTTCTTTAACAGCTTGAAAATTGGCTAACAGGTGGAAGTCAACCGTGCAATGAAGCGATTGACGTACTTTAAGGAACCCAAGAATGAACGTACTTCCTTCTCCGTTTTTTGAATCAGCATGTCTCGAATAGCTTTAATTTTATCTGGGTCCATTTCTATTCCTCTCTGGCTGACTACATGACCCAACAGCTTCCCTGATGTTACTCCGAATATGCACTTCTTAGGGTTGAGTCGCCAGTTATATTCTCCAATGTGTGTAAGAAATCTATCCATAATAACAGGGTGTTCCTCTCGGGTCATTGATTTAACAAGCATATCGTCAACATACACCTCGACTTCTTTATGGATCATATCATGAAGCAAAGTTGTGACAGCCTTTTGGTAAGTGGCTCCCGCATTCTTCAACCTAAAGGGCATCACTATGTAGCAGAAAGTGCCCCACTCCATGATGAACGATGTCTTCACTTTATTAATTACATCCATTAGAATCTGGTTGCATCCTGAAAACCCATCCACGAAGGAATACATCGCTGCTTTAGCTGCACTATCGACCAGGACATCGATGTGAGGCAGTGGGAAACTATCTTTTAGGCATGCCTTATTCAGATCCCTGTAGTTGACGCATACTCTGACCTTTCATCCTTTTTAGGTATTGGGGTGATATTGGCTAGCCATTCTGTTTACTCCACCACTTCGAGGAACTTGGCTTCTATATACTTAGCCACTTCTTCTTTCACCAATGTAGCCCATTCTGGCCTCAATCTTCTTAGTTTCTGCTTCACTGGGTTGAACTTAGGGTCCGTCGAGATCTTGTGAACTGTAATTTCTATGTCTACACCTGGCATGTCTTCGTATGACCAAGCGAAAGCTTTAACATGTTTTTGCAATATTCTTGTCAATTCTCTCTCTTCCTTAGGTTTTAGCTCATGTGGAATGAATACCATTTTGCGATTTTCATCTGTACTTATGTTGATTTCATGTAATGCAGTGTCATGTATGCTAAATATGCTTGATGGTGATTCAAATGCATACACAAAATTATCAGGATAAACATCACACAAGTAAGCAAACCGAGATTTCATTGCATTAAACTTGTCATAAAGTACATCATTCACATTAAAAATGGAAGAAATAGATACAACAAAATCATTTTCATCCACCAAAAGTAGAAGGCCTTGCACTTCTTTAGCTTTCTCATTCAGCTCCAGGACATCATCCAGATCTGCAGCTACTTTGGCTTCTTGTCCAGCAGGAATAGTGGTCTTCTCAATTTCGGCCACCTATGCCTTAGCCTTCTTCATGATTTCGGCTATCTCAGCAACCAGAGACTCCAAGTTTACCTTGGTCATCAACTCTTCTTCGAAACCTTCTTTAGACTTCCCAAATGCCTTGCTTAAGGCAGCAGCCAGTGCCCCTGAAATTGCCTCTACAGATTCATCACAGATTTTCTCTTCGATTTTCTACTTGGGTACCTTCACTACTTCTGCTATCTCTTCAGGCGGCTCATTTTACTGAACAGCATACTTAACAATTACCTCTTTCACCATCACCGGAGCTACTGGTTCTTCCCGACTCTTTTCAAAGTCCACAACATCAGAAAATATCTCAAAGCCCGGGTATTCAATGCTCCCGACCCTCACTGGCTTGGCTTGGCTATTGTACAGTTCTTCTCCTGCCTTTATCTGTTGGGGAATTAATCGCACAAAAACAATACGCAGCGGAAATAAAAGGATTAATCCCCACCAAGGACCCATGTACATTGCATTGAATTGGAAGGAGGGTTAAAGAATTACCTTAATTCTTTGTAGGTTTTGAATCAATTAGGAACCAAAGTAGCTTCCCTCTACGGTTGATCCACACCGAGCAATTGACTCACCGCGTGCTAGCGCCGGGATCGGAGAACAGTTCTTCGAATGAGAAGGTGAAAAATCGATATTTTTCACTCTTGGCCAAAAGCAATTTTCGGCCATTTTGGAGAAAATGGGGCTGCTTATTTTCGTCCCTCTCTACCACTTATGTCTAGGGTTTTTTTTTTATTATTATTAACTTATAATTGTAATTAAATACTATATTTAATTATAATTATAAATTAGCCCCCATAAGTTTTATTAATTCTCAATTAATATTAAACTTAGTCAATTCTCCATCATATACACATATGTATGTAAAATTAATTATATCTCCATATAATATAATTAGCATACTTTATGCTATATTAATCTTATTAATATTTACATACATACATACATATATATATATACACATATACGTAAATGTATATTATAATTATTTATATCACCATATAATATAATTATAATATACATATATATATATAGCATACTTTATGCCATAAATATATTAATCTTATTAATATGTTCATGTGTATATACATATACATGTAAATATATATCTTTATATATATTTAATTTCTCATCAATAATAAATCATTATCTCATAATGATTTATTCCCGAATTAAGTGAATCTCATTTTGCTCTTTGTGTGTGACCCCGTAGGATCATATAAATTGGCAATGAGGAAATTACCATAATGCCCTCATAAGTCATAAGCGGACTCTAGCAAGCCATTATGACTACCCAATTCATATGATTGGTATAATCCAATAAACCTACTTATATAATGTGTCATATTCCCTTTTGTCTCTTGATATCATGATTAATTATAAGACATGGTACACTTGTCAATCTTATATAAATTAATCATATGCTTTCTCGATCTCAAAGTAAAACGTTTAGACAAATCAATTGATACTCTATCAATTATTTGAGCACGGCCATGCATTTAACAGTCTTACTTATCGAGGGGCCCAGTGATATTGCTCTCTTGATAGAGAGGGACAAAATCCCATATCTGTCACTCACATCCCAAAGCATGAGTCATATTGTACCCAATCACAGCCTTTATAACTACTCTGTTACAAGCAGCGTTTGACTGCGTCAAAGCACAACATGAGTTCATCCCGGAATCAATGGTGACCTCAGGTCAAAGGAATCAGCTAATGACACTACTATAATCAAGATCAGTTGTGACACATGACCATGAACTTGATCTCATAGTGGGTCTCCAGTAACATGTTCTCTAACATATTACCCGTGAGTATAATCTGTATCTGTATACACTATATTCATCTTATGAATATCCATTATCACTCACACTAGTCTTAGTTTGTTATTATTCCCATAATAACAATCGACTAGGGATATTTAGAATAACACGATTTATTCATGGATACTTATCATAAATGCTAACATACAAACATAATGATAATATTAATCTACACTAGATTAATCTTAGAAGTCAAATTACATAATCCAATATTGGCCTTAGGGCACAATCTCCAACAATCTCCCACTTGCACTATGGCCAATCATACATGTATCTTATACCCATTGACCTACATGACTTTCATGTATTCACTCGTGCAGGAGTCTTTGTCAGTGAATTATTAATTTTCGCTTCCGTTGTTACTTTACCCATTTTCACTCTCTCTTTAGAGACAGCCTCTCTAAATTATGAAAAACGCCTAAGTATATGCTTGTGTCATACAAGGTTCTTACGCATTGAACTATTGTCCCTACAATAGTCTCACAGGATAAGCAATGCTTAGAACAAAACACAACATTTTGTGATGAACTTCTTCATCCAAAATTTCCTTTTCATCATATGTAACAATATACTTTGACTACTATTATAGATATTTAGCTCTATCATTTTATTTTGAACCTTTCAAAATCATAACATCTCTTTTTAAGAGAATACTAGATCTCGACTGATATATTGCAACTAATTGCAATCAGTTGTATATGTGCAACTATTTACACAGTTAACATAAGCAAGCTTCTATTAAGTCTTTTACATTGAACGCTTTCAATGCTTTGACTTAAGCCAAAACATTCTTTTAGATCTATCTCTATAGATTCCAATTTCAAGAACACAGGCAGTCATGCTTATAACATTAACCGAAATTACTTTCTTAGCCAAGATTTTACTTCTTGCAAGGTAAGAATGTTATTTCCAACAAGCCATATGTCATCCACATATAGCATTAGGAATACCGATATGCTCCCACTGATCCTTTTGAAACACAAGATTCATCATCCTTTTGATAAAATCAAACCATTTGATTTCTTTATCAAAACTATGATTCCAACTATTTGATGCATGTTTCGATCCTTATGAGAATCTTTGAAAACTTGCATACGCTATTTGAATTCTTTGGATGCCCAAAAACTTTGGGTTGTGTCACGTACACATCCTCAATCATGTTTTCACGTAGAAAATAGATTTTAATATCCATTTGCCATATTTTATAATCATATTATGCGGATGTGGCAACAAGAACTCAATTTGACTTGATTATGATTAATGACGAAAAAGGATTTTATCATAGTCCTACTATGAATTTGTTCGTATCCTCATAGTCACTACTATGAACTTGTTTATAACCCTTTTTGTCACTAGTCGTGCTTTATAAGTTTGAAGATCACCATTCATGTCGGTTTTCAATTTGAAAACTCACTTGCAACCATTGCATATGCATCTTCTAAAAGATTTATCAAAGTCTATACTTTGATTGTCAGACATGGACTTATCTTCAACCTTTGTAGCATCAAGTCACATATTAGATTCAAAATCTAACATTGCTTCTTCATAAAAGAAGACTTATTCCAATCTAGTAAAACTACATCATGATTTTGAGAAATCCATATCTCTCCTATTCATGTCGTATTCTACTAGACTTTCATTGGACTTGTGTAATTTCAACAATGATCATGAAACCATTTCCATGTTCCTCTTCAATGTTAATGTCACTTTGTGAATTACGAGTTTTGTAGGTGTACTTTACTCCCACTAACTCTTCTAGAAATTAACTCCCTCTTAAAGGGGAAAACATTTCTAGCTACAACTACTTTGTATCCCAAAGAAAACACAGGAGTAACAACTCCTACTTTCCTTTTGAGTAATCCACAATATGACATTTAAATTTAGGTGCCAACTTATTTGAAATAAGCTTTACAGCTCTAAACTTATTCAATGAAACAACTTGGGTCTCTTACCCAACCATATCTCATATGTTGATTCATGAATTGTTTTAGACGGAACAATATACACAGCTGCTTTAATGGCATATTTTCGAGAAAACGATGATCAACTTGACTTCATCATAGATTGAACTATATCTGTATAGAGTTCGACTACTCCCTTTTCGACACAACATACTTTGTGGCGTACTTGGAGGAGTCAATTGTGAGACAGTCCCACAACCCCTAAGATGATTGTCAAAATCTTGACTCAAATGTTCAGCACTTGGATCATATCTAAGTGACTTTACTATCTTGTCAAGATACTTCATACTTCATTTTACAAGCTTTTGAACATTTCAAAAGTTCCAAACTCGTGTTTCATTAGATACTCTTATCTAGTGAAAAGTTCCATGAAAGTAATGAAGTATTAGGACCTCCTTTAGCAGTTGATTTATAATTCATATACATCCACATGTATAATGCTTAATAAATCGATTGTTCTTTGACTACTTTTAGCAAAGAAAATCTTTTGTCATCTTTTACAATAAACAACATTCGCATGATTCAAGATGATTCATAATCTCATGAATCCAAAAGTCCATTCTCATGGAGTTTCGTAATGCGACTTTGCTTATGCCTCCAAGACGATACTGCCAAAATAGGTTGAATCAAACTATTTGATTCGATCCTTACAGTATTTATGTTACAGATGGGCTTCACATATAAAGACAATTATGTAAATCTGTATTTCATAATCATGTCTTTATAAAGCTTATAATTCACAATTATAAAATAAACAACATTTGTTTACTTAAGCCAATAAGCTCAATAGGCAACAAGAGTTCATAACTTACATGTAAAAGTTCATAACCTTTAACCAAAGTTCATAACTTTTATGTAAAAGTTCACAACTTTTACCTAGAAGTTCATAACTTTCATGTAAAAGTTCATAACTTTTAACCAGAAGTTCATAACTTCCAAGTAACAACCTTTTGCTACTCTTGCCTATTCGTATTCTACCTTTCACCTTCATAAGGTTTCTACTTAAGTTGAGATTCTTCATATTCTACTAATATGAAATCCACCACGGTATCTAATACCTTTGATATAGAAACAAAAGTAGAATAATTAATAAATACTTAAGGTAGCAGTCTTACTGCCTTTCATCTTCTCATAGTTCTCCAAACAAAGTTTGCTATTTTCATTCTAATGAACGATTCATTCTAGAAATGGCAACATCCTTCTTTTGGAGATCTCTCTATGCCAACAGCTTTGGTCTTTAAAACATGTTTCACCCGAACCTTTCGGTCTTTATGCTTTTCGACCTTCCTTTTATCCTTTTCCTTTTGAACCTTAAGCACACAATTCGAGGCGGGCTTATCCTTTATGGATAACTTAACATTCTTTTGCATCCTATGCAACTAATTCACAATTTTCTCCATGTCATTCAAATGATAGTTCATCACCAATGAAAGATCACATCTTAGTGCCTTTTGGAGGCCAATGAGAAAATGTTGCCTCAAACACTTATCTTTTCTTGCTCACTAACTGATGGAACATTTCCACTTGTGATGTATCATATATCTCAAGTAAAACTTCCACGTACGGAAGAATTGGTGGCAAGTGTAAGATAACAAAATTTAACAGAGTGTTACAATTGCTAGTGGTTCATTGGGCAAAAGGATTATTGAGAACATATGATTCCTTTTGATTTGAGAACAATTCTCAATGTTCAATAACAATCGAGATCAAGGTAATAGCAATTATAACTATAATAAAGCGTGTAAAGATTTTAGTTAAATGCTCCCACTTAAATTATAAAACCCTTTAAAATATTTAAGTGGGTGAAGATCCAAAATCCATACTTAACCATAGCACTGCTTTGGCATGTCCCTATGATTAAATATAATTTCGGTAGGCAAAGACTCAAAATCATGCTTTAAACCATTTAAACATATTTTGGATGTGCACTTCTTTGCCAATTGCATCATTATGCAACTCTTATAATTTATGAGATGTATGATATCATATATCATATTTAATTGTATGTTACTCATCTCATCTTTGCCTCGGGCTCAAACACCATTTTGATTAACCCTTTGTTAAACCAATTACAACACAATGAGAATCACCATTTCTCATATTATCGCTTCGCTAAGGTCACAACATGCGTACCCGCTTTGGCGTGGCTACCATGATGCGAACATAGTACTTGACTAGTGTTATACGTAATTGGGTGGCAAATATAAACTTCATAAGTTTATTTAGGGTTTGTTAAATCCTGTGATTTAATTGTATCATATACAATTCATGGCATTAATATTAAACATACTCTTGTTAATACTAATTAGCATGGCATCCTATGTCATACATATGTTAAGCATGCAATCTAGCATGGCATCACATGGCATCTAAAAGAAACAAAGCATGCATTTACATATATATATTAACATTTTGCATCACATGCAAAATAATTTCTAACATGCATCAATATTTATTAACATGGCATCTTATGGCATAAAATAAATACAACATGCATATGACTCAAAACCGTGTTATGGTATGGTTTAAATCTACATTGATTTTCATAGGCCAATATGAAAATCAACAAGGTCATATCCTAGGTGGTAGCATCCATCACATGGTCATTGCACCGCCTCTTGGATCCGCCTCCACGTCTTTGCTTCTAAGCACCATCTCATGGATTTATATTTTACAAAAAATTGCAACCTATACAATTTTTCTAGTAAAATAAATTTTACATATCATAAATTGCATCCTATACAATTTATCTAGTAAAATTAAAATTAAAATTTGCATAAATACAAACGACTCGCAGGTCGTATTTATATAAAACCATAATAAATAAAATAAAGCATCCACGGGGTCCAAAACCATACCATAACACCATGCATAAAATTATCAACAATAATTTTATATCTAAAAATATTTAGGGTTCAAAGTGGTAAAATACAATCACATTGTATTTAGAATTAATTAATTTGGAAAAATTCGTAAATATGCAGAAACAATTTTCCACACTTAAAACGAAAAAAGGGGTAAAACTGTCGGACAGCATGCTCGTCGGGCCGCGCACTGCAGTATCCAATACTGCGCGCAGCCCGACGGGCTGCGCAGCCCATGCTGCTTACGCAGCATGGCAATATGCAATTGCAATTGCAATTGCAGTTGGGCGCAATTGCAATTGCAATTGCATCCATAATTATTCTGGGCATTATGCCCAGAATAACGAAACATTATTTATTTATTTATTTTTTTTTTATTTAATTATTGAAACAATTTCAATTTAAAAACCCATGAATCAAATTCATGACACCAACCCCTTAAACATTCCAAATCATTAACACAAAATCATTCACAATGATTAATAAATAAAATCAAATTTTATTTTGTTATTCACAATAACATAGAACCCTAAATAAAACATACAATCCCCTAATAATAATTTTGATCCAATCAAAATCCTACAAACCCTAACATGCATTTTTGATCCAATCAAAACATAAATCCAATTCAATCAAAATACAAGCGGCTCTGATACCACTGTTGGGGAATTAATCGCACAAAAACAATACGCAGCGGAAATAAAAGGATTAATCCCCACCAAGGACCCATGTACATTGCATTGAATTGGAAGGAGGGTTAAAGAATTACCTTAATTCTTTGTAGGTTTTGAATCAATTAGGAACCAAAGTAGCTTCCCTCTACGGTTGATCCACACCGAGCAATTGACTCACCGCGTGCTAGCGCCGGGATCGGAGAACAGTTCTTCGAATGAGAAGGTGAAAAATCGATATTTTTCACTCTTGGCCAAAAGCAATTTTCGGCCATTTTGGAGAAAATGGGGCTGCTTATTTTCGTCCCTCTCTACCACTTATGTCTAGGGTTTTCTTTTTTATTATTATTAACTTATAATTGTAATTAAATACTATATTTAATTATAATTATAAATTAGCCCCCATAAGTTTTATTAATTCTCAATTAATATTAAACTTAGTCAATTCTCCATCATATGCACATATGTATGTAAAATTAATTATATCTCCATATAATATAATTAGCATACTTTATGCTATATTAATCTTATTAATATTTACATACATACATACATATATATATATACACATATACGTAAATGTATATTATAATTATTTATATCACCATATAATATAATTATAATATACATATATATATATAGCATACTTTATGCCATAAATATATTAATCTTATTAATATGTTCATGTGTATATACATATACATGTAAATATATATCTTTATATATATTTAATTTCTCATCAATAATAAATCATTATCTCATAATGATTTATTCCCGAATTAAGTGAATCTCATTTTGCTCTTTGTGTGTGACCCCGTAGGATCATATAAATTGGCAATGAGGAAATTACCATAATGCCCTCATAAGTCATAAGCGGACTCTAGCAAGCCATTATGACTACCCAATTCATATGATTGGTATAATCCAATAAACCTACTTATATAATGTGTCATATTCCCTTTTGTCTCTTGATATCATGATTAATTATAAGACATGGTACACTTGTCAATCTTATATAAATTAATCATATGCTTTCTCGATCTCAAAGTAAAACGTTTAGACAAATCAATTGATACTCTATCAATTATTTGAGCACGGCCATGCATTTAACAGTCTTACTTATCGAGGGGCCCAGTGATATCGCTCTCTTGATAGAGAGGGACAAAATCCCATATCTGTCACTCACATCCCAAAGCATGAGTCATATTGTACCCAATCATAGCCTTTATAACTACTCTGTTACAAGCAGCGTTTGACTGCGTCAAAGCACAACATGAGTTCATCCCGGAATCAATGGTGACCTCAGGTCAAAGGAATCAGCTAATGACACTACTATAATCAAGATCAGTTGTGACACATGACCATGAACTTGATCTCATAGTGGGTCTCCAGTAACATGTTCTCTAACATATTACCCGTGAGTATAATCTGTATCTGTATACACTATATTCATCTTATGAATATCCATTATCACTCACACTAGTCTTAGTTTGTTATTATTCCCATAATAACAATCGACTAGGGATATTTAGAATAACACGATTTATTCATGGATACTTATCATAAATGCTAACATACAAACATAATGATAATATTAATCTACACTAGATTAATCTTAGAAGTCAAATTACATAATCCAATATTGGCCTTAGGGCACAATCTCCAACATTTATCAATGGCTTCATCATAGGTTTGCAGTTCTTACCCCTTCTTTGATTCTTCTGGTTAGATGTTTCTTCTACATACCCTAGTGTAAGCGCCGGAATTTTCTATACTTAAAAAAAAAAAAAAAAAAAAAAAGAAGAAGAAGAGAGTCGTACGACTATTGCTACAGTCGTACGACTGTAATTTAAAAATTACAGTCGTACGACTGTAATGTCGGGCAGACTGCAGAGGCCCATACCTCTGCAGCAGAAATGGAAGAAAAAAAGGGAGGAGCATTAATTGCTCGGGTTTGGCAGCAAGCAAGCAGAAAAGAGGGTAGAAAAGAAGGAAAAAGAAGAGAAGAAGAGGGAGAATTCTGGTGAAAGAAAAAACTTAGAGAGAGAAAGAGAAGAGAGAGAAAAAGAAAACCACAAAAAACTCACTTTTCTTCCTCTTTGATTTTCTTCAATTCTCGAAATTAAGCCTAAAACTTGTTAGAAATCTCTAGGTTGATCACTTAACTACACAACTAAATCAAGAACTTGGACTTAAACAATCAGAATCCCTTGCAAATTTGGATTTTTGGACTCAAACTCCCAACTTCCATTCCAAAGGAAAAAGTGCGAATTCGTTGGGATTGGAGCGACGCCAGGGGTCAAAACGACTTGGAATAGCTTCTAAAAAGGTAGTCACTTCCTTTCCTTACACTTTTCCTCGCTTTCTGGGTGTTTGAAGTGAATTTTTGTGCGTTTTTGCTGCAGTTTCGTATTTCTGTTCCTGGAAACTAAGAACAGTCGTACGACTGTTCTTAGCTTTCATGAACAGTCGTACGACTGTATATACAGTCGTACGACTGTTCTTAGTTTCCAGCCAATTTTTCTTCAGTTTTGCTCCAAAATGAATTTTTGTTGAAATTTTGATCCTGAATTGATCACAGTCGCACGACTGTAAACTACAGTCGTACGACTGTAATCATTATTTCAGAATCAGAATTTCAGCTTTTATCCGTAAAAAAAAAAAAAAAAAAAAATTAGAAAATCCCGAAAATCGTCAAAATGAATTTTGTTATGTGCATCACGACCGTAGATTTAATTTTCAGTAAATTCGCATTTAGAACAATTCAACGACGGAGACCCAGTTCTCCCGAAAACCGACCCACTTAACGTATGAAAAATGCATGTAAATCAGTAAAATTATTTTCAAAAATGATTTTCCCATAAAACCAAGAATACAGGGACGTTTCAAAATGTTTTCCAGGTCTAACCGGGCCGGCTAGCCGAGCTGACCCGGTTACCCCCTAAATGCATGCCCCCAATTCCTAATTTCCCGTTCTGTTTATTTGAGTCCTAATTGTGGCGTGCTATATATTGTGCTAACCCTCTGTTTTGCAGGTTTTAATTTCTTTTTATTTTTATTTTTAATGTATTTTAATAGATTAAATCGTGTATTTAGGCGGTTGTAATTATTCTTAGATCCTCGTGCATTCTAGGCGATTGTACAAGTGAGGCGAGTGTTTTTATTTCTCTATTCGATTTGGTTGTAAGCCGATTAATATTTATTTCTCTTTATTTTTGTATTATATATTTTGTATGCGCGCTGCATGTCTATTTATTCCAATAAAATTGACTTTAGATTTGAAATGCCATCTTTGAACATTGACCGATATTTATTTTAATTAGACACGAAATAGGGGACTTGTCCGGACCCGAATCTCTGGATAGTGTAGCGACCGTTCGTCCGGTTCAGCTACATAAGAATTTCCCGGTTGAGCTGAACCGGGTGGCGACTCTACAATATCCATCGAGACTTAGGTCTCGGTTCTTTTATGCATTAATTCTGTTTATTTTCCAAAGCGCGGATTTCCATTTATAAAAACCCCACGCGAGGGAGGGGCCCGCCCGAGATCGTGGCACCCCATTCTGAAAGGGAGTCCCGCGTCCCGTCGAAAACGCGTCGTCCGCTCACAGTGGCGACTCTGCTGGGGATTTTTCAAAAAGTTTTCTTAAAAACTTGAAAGAATTTGACAAGCCCTGAAAAGTGTCTAAATAAAATAAGGCAGATGATTCTCTTTTGGCATTTTATTTGCATTTTAGTTAGCCATTTTTGCATTAGACTAGGTATCCTTTTGTAGCCCGGTGGATTGTTGAAGTGTCGCCTAAGTTCCTCATGGTCTTAGGGGCACGAATACGAAACACCACTCATAGCCTTGTACGAACCCCTTCGCTAGGACCCTTGAGTGGGGAGAAGTGAGGAGTATATCTTGCTATGAGAGCCTTGATGTTAACCCGACTTGGACCGAACCCATATAGGCAGCTTTAGTTGGATTCCCTTAGGATACCAAAATAATTGTGTGAATAATAATAATAAAATCGCGCCTTCATCACCCCCGGTTGGTGATCGAAGTGAACCCCACCTAGGACTCGGTTAGAAATTTTTAAGACCGACCACGTTGGAGGAATAAGGTTGGAAGAATTCGCTTTGCTTGTTATGTGTTCTTCACCATTTTGTGACACACCGCCGACACATGCATAACATACCATACCATGATCACCATACACATGACATACCATACACAAACATCTTTGTATGATACTAACCCACATTTTTATGCAGCCATTTTGCATTTTATTTCGTGTGTAAAACATTAATTCATTCGCTTGTCATCCATACTAACGGTTTCTTTTTCAGCCATAACATTGAACTTGCGTGATTAGCATTTTATTTTGACATAGCATACATAACATCATTATGTATGTCATGCATCCTAACCCACGTTTTTATGCAGCCATTTACATATTGTGTGACATGTTCATTCACTACATTTTACTTAAATTAAATTAAGGGGCATTTCAAGGACGCCTATCATAACCATCTCATTCCATTTCATAACATATCGGGTACCCAAAATTACCCGTATTTTGCCAATGCACCGGATTGCATTTGGCCATTCCACCAATATCATTTCATTTAATAAAAGCCACAACGGCCTTAGAACCATTTTCGTGTAATAATTTACACGATGCATTTCATGACATCACACCCATCTATCATAGACATCATATAACACTGTGGTCCACATCCGACCACTTCATGGCATTAATTCACCATTCAAGGTACTCCCCGAGTACCCGATTAGTATACATATAGGCCCATAACATCACCAAATCATGCAAGGTGTTCCTCGAATGCCGAATCCTTGTCCGTGTTCCTGTTACACGTGACTTTCTCATAACATCATTCCATATCATATGCTCAAAAGCATCAAGACCTTGTCTGTGGGCCCGGCCCATGCGACCATTTCATGTCATCTCATAGACCTATAAAGCGTCGAAACTACGTCTGTGTGCCGGTATACACGCGACCATTTCATGAATTCATTAGATGCCCCAAAGGCACCGAAGTTCTGTCCGTGTGGTGGCCCACACGTGACATTTTTGCATAAACATTAGGTGTTCTTGGAATGCCTCGAAAATAATAATAAAAGGGAACCATTCATAGCACCATTCCATGCACAATTTCACTCCATGCATCTCAAGCATGTCTTAACTTTCATGTCATATCACGTCATTCATTCACGGCCCTAATACCTCCTGTCTACTACCAAGCAGAACACACTGGAGCGACCTTGGACAAGATCCCAAGCTTCAAGGGCAGCTAGGAGACAGAGGGTAGTCGAGAGTGATAGTGATTCTGAGACTGGGGAAGGCGTGAATATGGCAGAGCAGACACCGAGTATGGCTGATGTTCTGAGAGATTTCTTCAGGTCGTAGGATTTCCGCGACATGTTAAAGGAGGAAATGAGGGCAGTGGTTAGAGAAGCTGGTGAGACCGGTGGTAGTGGAGCCGGGAAGGAAAAAGAAGCTGAGTCATCCCAACACGGTGGTGACGCTTCGGCTAGTCTTGAAAAGCTGCAGGAGATAGAGGCAGCTATGGAACAGAGGATGAAAGCCAAGTGCTCTGAGCTAGACGAGGTCATGGCCCAGTTGAAGAAGGGGGTCGGGATCAGTGCTGAATCCAAGAAGGGGGTGAACATTGATGCCATGATCAGTAGGGGCATCGAGACATTTCCTATCGGCTTCCAAGTGCCGAAAGTCCCCACTTACAAAGGAATGGGCTCGCCGGAGGCCCATGTGAATTTATATGCCCGGGTTATGCTAACAGCAGGCGCTACAAAGCAACAATTAATTAATCTTTTCCCCACCACACTGGAGGGAGGTGCTTTGGGATGGTATAACTCACTGTCAGAGGAGGAGCAATCTGATTGGGAAATTTTGTCTGCTGCCTTCATCAAATACTACAGCTTCAACACCAAGATCCAGGTGAAGCTGTATGATTTGGAGAGGGTGAAGCAGAAATTCAACGAGCCCTTTGATGAATACTACCAGAGGTGGATGAACAAGATGATCCTCCTAAAGAACCGCCCTGATGAAGACGAGCTTATACAGAAGCTCATTGATGGCAGCAAAGATATCTTTAAGAACAACATGAAATTCCATTCCTTCAAGGAGCTTAGTGAGGTCTATAGCATGGCCATGAAGATAGAAAGGGATGAAGAGGAGAAGCCAGCTGGTCAGGGGAAGAAGTACAGGGTACAGTTCAGGGTATAGATCAACCACAGCAGTTGGGTCTGGCAGTGGTTCTGGTTCAGGTTCTAGTGGCAAACAGGGGCAGTCATCAGAGGTGAAGCAGGTCGAAGTGGCTACTGTGAATCAGCAACAAAGCAACCAGAACAGAGGTCCTGGAGGACAAGGCATATCGCCTTGGACTCTTACTTTAGCAAAGATATTCGCCAAGTGTAGGAATGGCGACCTACTGTAATCTTTAAAGCCATTTGAGAAGCCATCTGAAGCGGATAAGGACAACTTCTGCACTTATCATGTGGTGACAGGCCACCGAACCAACAACTGCTACAAGCTAAGGGATGCTATCCGGAAGCTCATTGACGAGGGAAAGCTGCAAGAGCCAGCCAAACCCAGCACTAAAACCAACCCCCTGCCGGCATTTGAGAAGCGGGTTAACATGGTTCAGTCGGGGTTGCCGGCTAACTTTATATTTGCCCAAGTTCTGCAAGCAAACCCCACGATTCAAGCAGTAGCGGTAGGGGAACCCGAAGTGGAGCCTGAATGTGAGGAAAAGGAGGGGTGTAAGGAGATCAAGCCCATAAGTCTGGATGATCTTGACTCCGAAGATGAGTACGAAGAATTTGACAGAAGAGAAGCTGTTAAACTTCCAGCTGTTGAGAAGCTGAAGATTTCAGAAGTGCAGCATGTGACCCGAAGTGGAAGGGTATATCACCCGGCAGATCAGACAAAAGATAAAGCACCGATGAATGGGTCAGGCGGTACTTCAGCACCGGAAAGAGTCGAGAAAGAAGATTTGGTCATTTCCCAACTGAAGAAGACCCCTGCATAAGCTAGTTTGTGGCACTTGCTTATGACCTCCAAAGAGCATAGGGAGGCTTTGGTGAAGAAGCTATCAGAAATTGAAGTCTCCCCTATAGCTTCACCAGAGGCAATGTGCTGCTTGCTAGACAAAGTCCATGCTGGAGCTCCTAATATTGTTTTCTCTGAGAAAGACCTACCAGCAGAAGGAAAGGCTCACAACAAGGCTCTTTACATTAGAGCCCATATCATGGATAAGGTGATGCCGTGTGTTATGGTGGATGACGGCTCAGCTCTGAATATTTGCCCACTGAAAATGCTACCGTTTCTAGGCATGAATGAAGAAGTGTTGAAGAGGTCCTCAACAGTCATTCGGGCGTATGATGATTCTATAAGAATAGTGATAGGGACCTTCGAAACAGAAGTGGAGGTTGGGCCCATCAAGTCCATGGTTGTTTTCACGGTGATCGATATCCCGGTCACATTCTCCCTATTGCTTGGAAGGCCCTGGTTCCATCCTTTGGGAGGTGTTCCTTCCACTTTGCATCAGAAGATTAAATTCCCTATGAATGGCAGGATTGTGACTGTTGAGGCAGATGCCCAGTCGATGGTAGCTGCAGTGGATGAAGGAGTGGTTCCTTTTGGTGGATTCCAAATCGTTGTCATCAAGGAGGAAGAAACCACAGATGCCCCTATGGTTCTTTATGAGAACTACATGCCGGAGTGGCTATCCCGATATCTGTACAAGCTGAACTTTGTCTCGGGAATGGGACTCGGGATTAATTTGCAAGGTGTGCCAGAATTCAAGATCGACTCGGGAAAGTCAAAACAGCACGGCCTTGGTTATGTAGAGGGGTCATCTGAGTAGAAGAACTTGAAAAAGGGTAAGAATGGTAAGGTCATGATGAAGCCATTTCTGAAGGTGGGAGAAAGCCTTTACAAGGGCCAAGCTGAACCGGTGCTGGTTGGAAATGTCGAGCACCCTGGCTTTGAGATCTTTGCAGATGTTGTGGATTTTGAAAAAAGCCAGGAAGGGCCAGTAGCCCCTGTAATGATAGAAAAAGCAATTACTGAATCTGAAATTTTGAAAGGAGAATCATCTGAGGTGATAGCAGAAACCATAGAGGTGGCCGAGGAAGAAGATGAAAAGAAGACCTATGCCGAAACTACAGAAGTGATCTCGGGAGCTTTGACTGCTGCATTAACCAAAGCTTTCGGGAAATCCAAGGAGGGATTTGGCAAAGAACTGATGGCCAAAGTGAACTTAGACTCTGTGGTTGCTGAAATCGCCAAGATTATGGAGAAAGCTAAGGCACAAGCGACCGAAAAAGAAGCAGAGAAAGCTGTGGTCCCAGATGATGCTCTGGAAGGGAAGATGGAAGCCGATGAAGACCAAGGCCCTCCGCCTGTGGAGGATGAAAATGATTTTGTTGTATCTATTTCTTCCATTTTCAGTGTAACTGATGTACTTTATGATAAGTTCAATGCAATGAAATCCCAGTTTGCTTACTTGTGTGATGTTTATCCTGATAATTCTGTGCATGCATTCGAATCACCATCAAGCATATTTAGCATACATGACACTGCATTGCATGAAATCAATATAAGTACAGATGAAAACCCTAAAATGGTACTCATTTCACACGAGCTAAAATCCGAGGAAGAAAGAGAATTAATAAGAATACTCCAAAAACATGTTAAAGCTTTCGCCTGGTCGTATGAAGACATGCCGGGTGTAGATACAGAAATAGCAGTGCACAAAATCCCAACAGACCCCAAGTTCAGACCGGTGAAGCAGAAGTTGAGAAGACTAAGGCCAGAATGGGCTACACTGGTGAAGGAAGAAGTGGCTAAACAGATAGATGCCAAGTTCCTCGAAGTGGTGGAGTATACGGAATGGCTAGCCAATATTGTCCCCGTGCCTAAGAAGGATGGAAGGGTCAGAGTATGTGTTGACTACAGAGACTTGAACAAGGCTTGCCCTAAGGACAATTTCCCACTACCTCACATTGACGTATTGGTTGATAGCGCAGCAAAAGCGGCAATGTACTCCTTCATGGATGGCTTCTCGGGATATAACCAGATTCTGATGGATGTGATCGACAAGGTGAAAACGTCGTTCATCACGGAATGGGGTACTTTCTGCTATAGAGTGATGCCTTTTGGATTAAAGAACGCTGGTGCCACTTATCAGAGGGCTGTCACAACTCTGTTGCATGATATGATCCATAAAGAAGTTGAAGTGTATGTCGATGATATGCTTGTTAAATCAGCAACCCGGGAGGAACATCCGGTTATCCTGGATAGATTTCTAACACGCATTGGAGAGTACAACTTGCGACTTAACCCCAAGAAGTGCATATTCGGGGTCACATCAGGGAAGCTATTGGGCCATGTAGTCAGCCAGAGGGGAATAGAAATGGACCCAGATAAAATCAAAGCCATCCAAGATATGCCGGCTCCAAAGACTGAAAAGGAGGTCAGATCATTCCTGGGTTCTTTGCAGTATGTCAGCCGCTTCATAGCCAAGCTAACTTCCACTTCTGAGCCAATCTTCAAGCTATTAAAGAAAGATCAGCCGGTTGTGTGGAATGACAAGTGTCAGCTAGCCTTCGAGAAGATCAAGGCCTACCTGGTAAAGCCACCAGTGTTGAGTCCTCCAATTCCAGGGAAGCCTCTGATTTTGTATTTGGCAGTTGAAGAATCATCCATAGGGGCAATGCTTGCACAAGAACAAGATGGCAAGAAAGAGTATCCCATCTACTACCTCAGCAAAAAGCTGTTGGAATATGAAACCAAATACACGCTGGTGGAAAAGACATGTGTGGCGATGATTTGGTTGACCAAGAAGCTGCGCCACTATTTCCAATCCTACAAGATACAAGCCGTGGCTAAAGTGGATCCAATGAAGTACCTCTATGAAGCACCAGCGTTGGTTGGGAAATTGTCCAGGTGGTTGTTACTTTTATCTGAATTTGACATTGAGTACATCACGAAGAAAACCATTAAAGGGCGAGCCGTGGCAGAGTTTCTGGCAAACCAGCCCCTAGAATCAGATTACACAGAGAACCTGGAATTCCCTGACGAGCAGCTAGCCGTGGTGGAAGTAAAAAGATGGGTCATGTGCTTCGATGGTGCAGTGAATAGAAAGGGCGCTGGAATTGGAGTACTTATAGCGACGCCAGATGGTGAGGTCATTCCCTTATCCAAGAGGTTGAATTTTCCCATAACCAATAACGGGGCAGAGTATGAAGCATGCCTATTTGGGATGGAAGCTTTGCTAACACTAGGGGCAAATGACGTCCTGATTGTTGGAGACTCACTTCTAGTAGTGAGGCAAGCTCAGGGTGAGTGGGAGCTAAAAGAAGAAGCCTTACGGCCTTATTTGGAGCTGCTACAGTTCAGAAAGGGTTTATTCGGCCAGTGTGAATTCAGACATGTCCCCAGGGATGAGAATAAGATGGCTGATGCATTAGCAACTTTGTCTTCCATGTGGGAAAATCCAGAAGAGACACAAGCTCAACCACTGATCATAGCCACTTCCAGGCATCCTTGCTTCGAAGCGCATGAAGTAATGGAATTATCAGCCGAAGAAAAGCCATGGTTCTTTGACATTTATCGGTATGTTAAGGAGGGAAAGTACCCGGAAGAGGCCAGTGCTGCTGATAAGTTGACACTGAGAAAATTGGCTAGTCAGTTCAGAATCTTCGAGGACAAATTGTATAAGAGAACAGCACATGGAGTTCTTTTAAGGTGTCTAACAGAGCGAGAAGCAGAAGAAGTGATGCAGCAGGTACATGCAGGATCCTGTGGGCCACATATGAATGGACTTGCCATGGCTAGGAAAATCATGAGACAAGGCTACTTCTGGATGACAATGCAAGCAGATTGTATAAGAAAAGTGAAGAGATGTCATGAATGTCAGATCTATGCAGACATTAGTCATCTTCCTCCACTTGAACTTCAGAATCTAGCGTCTCCTTGGCCGTTTTCAGCATGGGGGATAGATATGATTGGTGAAATTCATCCAGCTGCATCTAATGGGCATAGATTCATAGTTGTGGCAGTTGATTATTTTTCCAAATGGGTCGAAGCGGAATCCTTCACTAATGTTACAGCCAAGCACATGGTCAAGTTCATCCAGAAGAACATCTTCACTCGGTATGGGATTCCTCACCACATAGTAACAGATAATGGAGTACAGTTTCAAGGGGCAACAGCTGAGCTATTTGCAGAGCATGGAATTGAACATCATAAGTCCTCTCCATATAGACCACAAGCTAATGGTGCAGTAGAAGCAGCTAACAAGGCAATAAAGAAGATCTTGTCAAAAATGGTAACCACTTACAGAGATTGGGCTGATAAACTGCCTTATGCTCTTTGGGGTTACAGGACCAGTGTCAGAACGCCAACAGGAGAAACTCCTTACGCCTTGGTATATGGAATGGAAGCAGTGTTACCAGTGGAGATAGAGCTCAAGTCACTTAGAGTTGCCCTGGAAGCTCAATTACCAGAGACTGAATGGGTTCAAGCCAGGTATGAACAGTTGGCAGCATTAGATGAAAGGCGACTAAAAGCACTAGATCACTTGCAGATGTATCAGCGCAGAATGGCTAGAGCCTATAATCGAAATGTGAAGTACTCCAAGCGGCAGTTGAAAGCAGGAGATTTGGTTCTAAAGCAACTAAAGCCTTCAAATGTTGATGTTAGGGGCAAGTTCAGACCTAACTGGGAAGGACCCTATGTGGTGAAGAAGGTGTTATCAAAAGGCGCTGTCAGCATCATGGACATGGACGGAAACGAGTTCACCAACCCGATCAACCAAGACAGGCTAAAGCTTTATCATGTATAAAAAAAAAAAAAAAAATGGAAAGAGAGAAAGGTCTGCCAGGCTGAAAACTCGAAAAGAGCGGTCTGGGCAAAAGTTAAGACACGAGGGAAAATAATCAATCGGAAAATCTGAAAAGGACGACTGGTGATGGATTCTGGCTCAGTGTGGAATCTATACCATTTAGGAACCAACTTGTTTCAAATGTACTCATTTTGACTTCATCAATAAAGTGAAGTGTTTGTTTAAATATATTTGCATGGTTATGACAAATGCACAAACAAAGTTGTCTTGCATAAACACACATTCAAAGAAAGCACTTTGCATTCAACTGATCGATATCATCGCATTATTTGACAAATGAAAATGTATCAAATACATGCAATTTAAAATTTCCCATCGTCCTCTAAAATCCAGTTCATCTTCCTGGACCAGTAGTAAAGGGTCACAACATCATTTTAGTCAGATCTTAAAAAAAAAAAAAAAAAAAAAAAAAAAAAAGCTCGCTGAGGTGAAAACCGAAAAGGCGCCTCAGGTAAAAATTAGAGCGGCCCGCTAAGCTGAAAACCCATATTGGGCAGTTTAGGCAAAAGTTAGGGCATACGAAAAGCTCGCTAAGGTGAAAACCGAAAAGGCGCCTTAGGCAAAAGTTAGAGCGGCTCGCTGGGCTGAAAACCTGATTTGGGCAACCCAGGCAAAAATTAGAGCTAAAAAAAAAAAAAAAAAAAAAAAAAAAAAAAAAACAACAAAATATCCTCTGTATCCCCCGCAGAATTCGTCACATCACTCCCCAGCAGAGTTTCCTATACTATTCCCCAGCGGAGTCTACATAAAGAACACCATCAATTACTTCCCCGCAAAGTCGCCATGTTACTCCTCAGTGCAGTCTACACAAAGAACACCATCAATTACTTCCCCGCAAAGTCGCCGTGTTACTCCTCAGTGCAGTCTACACAAAGAACACCACAATTGTTTCCCCAGTCAAGCTGTCACGCTCTTCCCCAGCGGAATCTCTACAAGGAATACTATGATCATTCCCCCAGCAGTCACCTCGCTTCTTTGATAATCATCAAACAATGCCCCAAGAAAAGCAAAATCAACCAGGGGCACAACATATCTCCCCAGCAGAGGACAGAAACATCCAATAACAGAAAATACATACATGTACATATACATCAACATGCATCCATACATTGCATATATCAATTACTTATCCCCGGCTAGTCTTCATTCTTGATCGAAGGGGCAAAAATTTTTGTTTAAAAATCTCTCGATCAAGGAATGAAGACTTGCCATTTTAAGTGCAGGAATTCATCCCCAGCTCAATATCCTCAGCAAGTCAGCAGATCCGCCTCGAGTAATGTAAACTCGGTATCGGCCCAGGCCCGCTCCATTATCTCAACTATCTCCAGCGAGTCCACCCCGAGCAACGTAAGCTCGGCATCGGCCCAAATCCGTTCCATCATCCAAGTTCCCTAGCAGATCCGCCTCGAGTAATGTAAACTCGGTATCGGCCCAGATCAGCTTCATCTATTTTCCCAGTAAAACTTGCCTCGGGTAACATAGACCTGATATCGGCTAATCTCTTCATCAACTCGCCTCGGGTAACCTAAACCTGATATCGGCTTATTCCTTCATCAGATTTGCCTCGGGTAACATAAACCCGATATCGGCTTAACCGCATTCCATTTTCCTTTGCCTCGGGTAACATAAACCCGATATCGGCCAATCCATAATCCACCTTCCTTTGCCTCGGGTAACATAAACCCGATATCGGCTAATCTCTTCATCAATTTCGCCTCGGGTAACATAGACCTGATATCGGCTAATCTCTTCATCAATTTCGCCTCGGGTAACATAGACCTGATATCGGCTAATCTCTTCATCAATTTCGCCTCGGGTAACATAGACCTGATATCGGCTAATCTCTTCATCAATTTCGCCTCGGGTAACCTAAACCTGATATCGGCTTATTTCCTCCCCAGTATCGCCTCAGGTGACCTATACCTGATATCGGCTTATTTCAATAGAGGGTTCTTTCCTGTGTCTGCGGCGCTTTGAGTCGCGTTTCTCAAATTCACATCATCTATCCCAGACTAAGTTCAGGTGGTGAATTTGATCACGCGAGGGGTAGCTGTAAGCGCCGGAATTTTCTATACTTAAAAAAAAAAAGAAGAAGAAGAGAGTCGTACGACTATTGCTACAGTCGTACGACTGTAATTTAAAAATTACAGTCGTACGACTGTAATGTCGGGCAGACTGCAGAGGCCCATACCTCTGCAGCAGAAATGGAAGAAAAAAAGGGAGGAGCATTAATTGCTCGGGTTTGGCAGCAAGCAAGCAGAAAAGAGGGTAGAAAAGAAGGAAAAAGAAGAGAAGAAGAGGGAGAATTCTGGTGAAAGAAAAAACTTAGAGATAGAAAGAGAAGAGAGAGAAAAAGAAAACCACAAAAAACTCACTTTTCTTCCTCTTTGATTTTCTTCAATTCTCAAAATTAAGCCTAAAACTTGTTAGAAATCTCTAGGTTGATCACTTAACTACACAACTAAATCAAGAACTTGGACTTAAACAATCAGAATCCCTTGCAAATTTGGATTTTTGGACTCAAACTCCCAACTTCCATTCCAAAGGAAAAAGTGCGAATTCGTTGGGATTGGAGCGACGCCAGGGGTCAAAACGACTTGGAATAGCTTCTAAAAAGGTAGTCACTTCCTTTCCTTACACTTTTCCTCGCTTTCTGGGTGTTTGAAGTGAATTTTTGTGCGTTTTTGCTGCAGTTTCGTATTTCTGTTCCTGGAAACTAAGAACAGTCGTACGACTGTTCTTAGCTTTCATGAACAGTCGTACGACTGTATATACAGTCATACGACTGTTCTTAGTTTCCAGCCAATTTTTCTTCAGTTTTGGTCCAAAATGAATTTTTGTTGAAATTTTGATCCTGAATTGATCACAGTCGCACGACTGTAAACTACAGTCGTACGACTGTAATCATTATTTCAGAATCAGAATTTCAGCTTTTATCCATAAAAAAAAAAAAAAAAAAATTAGAATATCCCGAAAATCGTCAAAATGAATTTTGTTATGTGCATCACGACCGTAGATTTAATTTTCAGTAAATTCGCATTTAGAACAATTCAACGACGGAGACCCAGTTCTCCCGAAAACCGACCCACTTAACGTATGAAAAATGCATGCAAATCAGTAAAATTATTTTTAAAAATGATTTTCCCATAAAACCAAGAATACAGGGACGTTTCAAAATGTTTTCCAGGTCTAACCGGGCCGGCTAGCCGAGCTGACCCGGTTACCCCCTAAATGCATGCCCCCAATTCCTAATTTCCCGTTCTGTTTATTTGAGTCCTAATTGTGGCGTGCTATATATTGTGCTAACCCTCTGTTTTGCAGGTTTTAATTTCTTTTTATTTTTATTTTTAATGTATTTTAATAGATTAAATCGTGTATTTAGGCGGTTGTAATTATTCTTAGATCCTCGTGTATTCTAGGCGATTGTACAAGTGAGGTGAGTGTTTTTATTTCTCTATTCGATTTGGTTGTAAGCCGATTAATATTTATTTCTCTTTATTTTTGTATTATATATTTTGTATGCGCGCTGCATGTCTATTTATTCCAATAAAATTGACTTTAGATTTGAAATGCCATCTTTGAACATTGACCGATATTTATTTTAATTAGACACGAAATAGGGGACTTGTCCGGACCCGAATCTCTGGATAGTGTAGCGACCGTTCGTCCGGTTCAGCTACATAAGAATTTCCCGGTTGAGCTGAACCGGGTGGCGACTCTACAATATCCATCGAGACTTAGGTCTCGGTTCTTTTATGCATTAATTCCGTTTATTTTCCAAAGCGCGGATTTCCATTTATAAAAACCCCACGCGAGGGAGGGGCCCGCCCGAGATCGTGGCGCCCCATTCCGAAAGGGAGTCCCGCGTCCCGTCGAAAACGCGTCGTCCGCTCACACCTAGCACAAACTCTTTTGGCCTTCCCGAGTCGATGTTAAACTCAGGCACCCATTGCATAAATGACCATCGGGGTGTCCGTGGCTTCCTCTTCCCCGACCATGTCAATTTAGAACTCCCCAAAAGGTACAACTCCTTTATCTACAGTAGCAATCATAGATTGGGCATCTGCCTCAACAGTCACAATCTCACCATTTATCGAGAACTTTATTTTCTGATGCAAAGTAGAAAGGACACCTCCTAATGGGTGGAACCATGGTCTTCCCAATAGTAGGGAGAAAGTGACCAGGATGTCTATCACAATGAAAATGACCATTGGCTTGACTGGCCCGACCTCCACTTCAGCTTCAAAAGTTCTAATTACTGTTATTTTTGAATCATCATAGGCCCTCATCACAGTGGAAGACTTTTTCAAACTTTCTTCACCCAAGCCCAGGAATGGTAGCATTTTCAAGGGACATATATTCAGGGTTGACCAATCATCTATCATCACACACGGCATAACCCTATCCATGATGTTGACCTTAATGTACAGAGCTTTTATTGTGAGCCCTTCCCTCGTGTGGCAAATCTTCCTCCAAAAATACAATGTCAGGGGATCCTACATGAATTTTATCCAACAAGCAGCACATTGCCTCCGAAGAAGCAATCGGAGACACTTCAATTTCAGAGAGCTTTTTGACCAAAGCTGCTCTGTGATGCTTGGAAGTCAATAATAAATGCCACTGACTGTCTTGGGCTGGAGTTTTCTTCAGTTGTGAAATAATCAGATCTTCCTTTTCTACTTCCTTTGGCACTGTCATACTACTTGATCCGGTCACTGGGGTTTTCTCATTCTGCTGCACTACTGGTTGGTAGACCCTACCACTTCTTGTTACATTCTGCACTTCGGACACCTTTGGCTTTTCTACAACAGGCAACTTAACGGTCTTATCACAACCATACTCTTCATATTCATCCTTTGAATCTAGGTCATCCAGGCTCATAGGCTTCACTTCCCTTTGTTCTATCGGCTTTCCACTCTCTGACTTCACCTCAACATCATTGGCCACCACAGACTATACAGTGGGATTTTCTTAGAGGATTTGAGCAAAGATAAAATTATCTGGTAACCCCAATTGTGCCATGTTGACTTGCCTTTCAAATGTTGGCAGCGGATTATTCTTTTTACTGGGTTTGGCAGGCTCTTACAGTTTTCCCTCATCGATAAGTTGCTAGATGGCGTCTCTCAGCTTATAACAATTATTGGTTCTATGTCCTACCATGACGTGGTAAGTAAAGAAATTGTCTTTATCTTTATCCGCTAGTTTCTTGAATGGCTAAAGAGAATTTAATAGTCCACCGTTACTACACTTAGCAAAAATCTTGGCTAGGGAGAAAGCCCAAGCTGATATGCCATGACCGTTCAGACCTCTGATTTGGTTTCCTCACTGCCGAGACACCGCAGTAACCCCGGCTTACTTAACCTCAGAAACTTATCCTCCTTTACTTGTAGAACCAGAGCCGGATCCACTGCTTGACCCAGCTACAGTAGTCGATCTATACCCGGAGCTGTAACTGGAGCTTTTGCTTCCCTTATGGCTTGCGGTCTTTTCCTTCTTATCTCTCTCAATTTTCATAGCCATACTGTATACTTCACTGAGCTGACTGAAAGGGTGGAACTTCATGTTGTTCTTGAAGATGTCCCTACTACCATCAATCAACTTCTAAATCAATTCATCTTCATCAGGGCGATTCTTTAATAAGATCATCTTATTCATCCACCTTTGATAGTATTCATCAAAGAGCTCATCTGACTTTTGCTTAACTCTTTCCAGGTCGTACAGCTTCACCTGAATCTTAGTATTGAAGCTGTAGTATTTGATAAAGGCCACCGATAAAGCCTCTTAGTCTGATTGCTCTTTTTCAGATAAAGAATTATACCAGCTCAAGGCTCCTCCCTCGAGGTAGTAGGGAAGAGATTGATAAATTGTTGCTTAGTGGCACTGGCCGTCAACATGACTCGGGCATAGAGATTCACATGGGCCTTTGGTGAACCCATTCCCTTGTAGAAGGGAACCTTTGGCACTTGAAAGCCAATAGGAAAAGTTTCACCAAAAAGGATTTAGAGCTTTTAGAGCACCTAGTGAATTTTGTGAAATGGTCGCATGTGTGCCGAGACACGGACAGGGTTTCGACGCTTTGCAGGTCTATAGCATGACATGAAATGGTCACATGCGGCCGCCACATGGACATAGTCCTGATGCTCTTGAGGCATATGATATGAACTGATGTTATAAGAGAGTCACGTGTAACCGGGGACGCGGACAGAGATTCGGTGTTCGTGGAACACCTTGCATGATTTGGTAATATTATGAAATGCTGCTATATGTGTACTAATCAGGCACTCGGGGAGTACCTTAAATGGTTTCACAATGTTATGAAGTTGTCTGATGTGAACCATGATGCACAAGCAGAATTTTGGCGTTACTGTGATGCCAATGATGAATGGGTATGACATCTTGTGAACCGTCACACAAGAATAGACCTAGGACCATTGCGGTCTCCTATTGAATGACATGGGGTATTGAAATGGCTGAGTGCAATCCGGTGCACGGGCAGAACACAGGTAGTTGTAGGACTCCCGATATGTTATGGAATGATATGATCATGATGGGCATCCGTGGAATGTCCCTAATTTAATTGAGATGAGATGATATGAATGCTTATGTCACACCAGATGCAAATGGCTGCACAAAAAATGTGGTTAGTGTTGGTGTGCCCTTGTTCTTAGGGCATTGGATTATTAAGACTCATTGTATGAATACATTATTTTTGTCACATTAAGAAAGGCAATTAATCTATTTCATTTATATCTTATGCTATAATATGAGTAGAGTATCCATTGATTGATAATCATAAAACCCATCACAGGTCTGCTCTAATCGTGGGAATGAATAGAACCACAGGCTTGCATATTCGATGACTGCATGGCAGCTCTTAACTAGCCATAGTACTTGTATAGTCAGTCATGAATATAGGTACATGTCGTTGACATGGGACTGGATCGATCCGCACAAGAAAGCCACATGGTTGTCGTGTCATAGGTCTTTCTTGAGTAGGTATCTTTTGTCGTCAGACCAAATTTCATTATAATATCAACATGGAATCCGGTTCACTTTGACATATGCCTAACGGGTCTGTAAAAGGATGCTAAATACGGGTATGATTGGGTGGACCGGTGAACATGTTGATATTGATGATGAAGTGATGGAATTGCCACTCGTGTAACACCGATATGATATCATTGGCCACTTAATGAGTGGGACTGATAAGTGTATGGCCATACCCAAATAAGTTGGTTGCTTATTTGATTAATCAGTCAACTCAAGATCAAGAAATATGATGAACAATAGAAGAGGATGACAGACACCATGCCTCTTGTTTATTCATATCGATATCGTTAGGCAAAGGACACTATGAGATTACTATCGGGTGAGTGTCTTCTAAAGACTAATGCATCTTTGTCTTAATTGGGGACTGTAATAGTTTACTAGAACCCACTTACAGTTTGTGGGCCTTGGGCCTACCACCAACATAAAGACAGACCCATAGGATCGTGCACATAGATCAACTGAGCTGGAACTTATAGAAATTGTATATGTAATGTACATTGGAAGGAATGCGTTAATTAATTAGTTGACATTCGGTGTCAAGGTAATTAATTGACATTAGGTTGAATTTAAATTAATTAATAAGTTTACATAATGTAATTAATTAATTTATCAATTAATTGAATTACATAAAGTAAACAATTAATTAAATAATTTTCCTAAGTAGGAAAATTAAATACATGTATTGTATGAACTTAAGTGTGATTTAATTTTATTTAGGGGTAATTAAATTTAGCCAAATCGAATTAAATTACATAGTATATACTTTTTAATTAAAGTGTATTTATGTAATTATAATCCTAGTGGGCTTGGGTTTAATTAACCTGATTAAAACCCAATAAGACAAGGTGTCTATATAAGGGCACACTTAAGGAGGAAAAACCAAATTCAACTCTAATTAATTGCCGGAAATTTCAGCCACCAATAGTAGCCCCAAATAGCCGAAAATCCCAGCATTAATCCTCCATTCCTTCACGTCTTCGGCTAGCACCTGTTCCCGCTCAATAGTTGGTCGTGCATCGGACTTTGGAGATCACAGTTTCAAGAAACGATTATGCAGTAGTCTCTAGAGGAGACGAATTCGGTGAGTTTATCTCTCTTGATTCAAATTGTTTTTATTCTAATCAATGGTAATTGGACATGATAGGTGGATTCTAGGAATTTTTAAACGTTGTATTTTCCACTGCGCCACGTTATTTTTCCAATGACGAATCCCAATAGTGGTATCAGAGCCTGGGTTTTGTCTATTAGATTGATAAGAATTGGTTCTTGAAAGCGTTCTCGAATAAAGAATGGGTTTCAAGTTTGTGATTTTAGGGTTTTTGTTCAATTGGTTTTGGTTTTTGATAAACCCTAGAATTTTTGGATTGGGGTTTTTGATTATTTTCCCCAATTGTTTTCCATCTAAAATTCTTTTTCTATATGAGTTATATATTTGGCTAGAAACAATTATTTTTGTTTATGATTTTATAATAAAAAAAAATAATTAGTTGGCCAAAATTGGAATCGCAATTGCGATTCCAATTTTGGCACTGCTTCTGCTGGCAGCAGGCTGCCGCGCGGCAGCGCTGTTGTCCCTGGATAGCAGCGCCGCGCGCGGGATTCGGGTCCGATTTTTGGATTTTGTGGGTATTTTTTTATTCCGGACCCTAATGAAATTAAATTAAAATTTTTTTAAATTAGTTTGTATTTAAATTCTTTATTTTGTTGCCATGCATATTTAATTTAATTGTTTGCATATTAAATTGAATATGGACTTTGTGAAATTGGCCCAATAAACCGTGACACCGGTTAAAATTGGGAGAGCTAAATTTTAAATTTGTGGCAACCCAAATTCAAGTGGGAGCAAAATTGTTAATTTTGCATTTATGGATGTTATCCATTGGGTCTTCATGGGCCTTAGTCACATTTGTTAAAATTGGCGATTTAAGTAACTCGGCTTAACATTTATATTTATAATTTGGAATGCCATGATCATGCATCATATTGGTATGTATGTGCTCGATAGGTACTTTGTTTGAAATGTGATGTTGAGTTCTATGGGCCCTAAATTATTATCGGTTGTAATTTGATTTTGGAAGATATGGCCTGCGTGCCCTTTTTTTTATTTTTATGTAATTTTAGAGTAGATTTTATGTTACAAAATTATTGATATTGCATCGAGTATGGAGGAAGGCCCAGATGGAGAAAGCCCATGGGGGGAGCCCAAGAAGGATTGCAGTCCGACCCATGAAGAACTAGATAGGACATCTAGTTTTTCCTTAGGTTGTAACTAAAGGCCCATAGGATCTCATTTATTTTAAATTAAATATGCTATTGCATTTGTCATAGAATATGGATGTATGGATCACCAAATTATTACCCGGGTTTTTGCATGCTAAGCCGTATCCCTTAATTATAATCCGGAAATGAAAATATTGAGTCGTTTAAAAGTGCTTCCCACATTCACACCTCTTCCTCCCATTGATGTTGTAATGTGCGCCATGCCCTAGCTGGGTACATTATAGTATTCAGTGGGTCGTCCAGGGTTAGGATACTTGGTATGGTTAACATGTGAATGGTGGTTTGACTCAACATGGGTAGCATTAGCTCAGAGCGGACCATAAGCACAGATGGGTAAAGTGTCAATAAGCCCATCAAACCAAGAGTCCTTCGTGGAAGGATTGGATAGGTTGTCCTACCAAACGAATCAATGGTTGGTTAGCGAGCCCTAGTTCTGCCAGTCATTGATAAGTTATGGATCTTGGTCAAGTTAGCCAATTAACATTACCAACAAACAAATTAAAATCAGATTATTAATTTGAATTGGCTTAAAAGTCCTTTATTTCTAACTCAAGCAATGATTTCTTCCATGTAGATAATCCCATTTCACTTAAGCAATTTAAATGGCTGCAACAAACAACAACTCACTCTCACTTAGGTCACTCTTGGAGAAGGAGAAGCTTTCGGGGACTAACTTCCTGGACTGGGCTAGGAACTTACAAATAGTTCTTAGACAAGAGTCCAAGGAGTATGTACTGAATTCTCCTTTACTAGTTAGCCCTCCCGCAGGTCGAGGCATCACCATTGCGATGGTGGAGCAGTATGATCGGCATGTGAGGGATGACTGAGATGTCTCGTGCCTCATGCTGGGTACCATGGCTTCTGATCTTCAAATGGGCATGCTTATGAGATGATGGATCAACTTAAAAAGATGTTCCAAGATCAGGCTCGTCAGAAACGTTACCTGACAACTAAGGCACTTTGCACTACTGTGATGGTAGCTGGGACTTCTATTAGCACTCATGTGCTAAAGTTGAAGGGGTATATTGATACACTTGGCTGCCTCAGCTCCCTATTTCCGCAGGGCATGGCAGCAAACATTATTCTCGGGTCACTTCTTGAGTCTTACAACCAGTTTATCATGAATTACCATATACAAGGGTTGGATAAATCGGTTGTTGAGCTGCATGGCATGCTCAAGCTTGCTGAGCAGTCTCTTAAGAAGACTCTTGAAGTATTGCTGGTGAATAAGGGCAATAAGCCCATTACTAAGGGAAAGGCCAAATCTAAGGCCAAGGCTAAGGACCAAAAGGCCAAGGCTAAAGGCAAAAAGGTGGTGGCCCAACCTAAAGCAAGGGTTGCTTCTCCTGACGATGCCTGCCATGAGTGTCATGAGAAGGGGCACTGGAAGAGCTCATGTCCAAAGCTAAGGCAGCAACTGAAGGGAAAAATGCTGCTTCAGGTATTTATGTTGTTGAGATTAATCTGGCTATTTCTACATCTTGGGTCTTGGACACTGGATGTGGATCTCACATTTGTTCAAATATGCAGGGTCTAAGAAATAGGAGATTATTAGGATTCGGAGAAGTAGATCTTCGAGTCAGAAATGGTGCTCGAGTTGAGGCCATGGGGATCGGAGATTATTTCTTGGAGATGCCTAGTGGACTTGTTTTGGAACTAAGAAACTGTTATTTTGTACCTGCGATGCGCAGGAATATTATTTTCGTTTCTTTGTTGGATATTTCTGGTTTTGTATTTAATATTGGACATGGTAGAATTTCTATGCAATCTGGCAATATTATTTATGGAACAGTATTTCTTGAAAATGGCTTATATATCCTTGATCTAAAATGTGAAAGCTCAATCTATAACATAAATAATAAAAGGATTACACAAAATGAAATTAATCCCACTTACATCTGGCATTGTCGACTTGGCCATATAAACGAGAAGCACATAGCTAGGCTTCACTCTAGTAGAGTGCTAGGGTCATTTGACATCCAGTCTTATGACACATGTGAATCTTGTTTGAGAGGCAAGATGACAAAGGTGCCTTTTAGCAAGATGGCTGAAAGGGGCTCAGAGCTATTAGAGCTAATACATTCTGATGTATGTGGCCCAATGAGCACTAGTGCTAGATCTGGTTTTCTGTACTTCGTCACCTTCATGGATGACTTTAGCAGATACGGTTACGTGTATCTGATGAAGCATAAGTCTGAGACTCTCCAAAGGTTCAAGGACTTTAAGAATGAAGTAGAAAACCAACTTGGGGAGAAAATAAAAGCACTTCAGTCTGACCGAAGGGGTGAATATTTGAGCCAAGAGTTTGACTCATTTTTGAGAGAGTGTGGGATTGTATCCCAACTCAATCCTCCTGGTACACCCCAGTGGAATGGAGTGTCAGAAAGGAGGAATAAGACCTTGCTTGACATGGTCCGCTCGATGATGAGTCATTCTACACTCCCTGTCTCCTTTTGGGGATATGCTTTAAAGACAGCTACTTACATTCTTAATAATACACCAAGCAAGGCAGTTGAGGGAACACCATATGAACCATGGAAGGGCCGAAAGCCCAATGTTTCCTTCTTGAAGATTTGGGGCAGTGATGCACATATTAAGAAATTGACAAGTGGCAAACTCGAGTCCAAATCTATCAAATGCCAGTTTGTGGGTTACCCTGAAGAAACTAAGGGTTATTACTTCTACGATCCGGCCGAAAACAAAGTTTTCATAGCCAGAAATGCAGTCTTCTTGGAGAAGGAATTCCTTTCCAAGAGAGACAGTGGGAGTAATATTGAACTTTCAGAAGTTCAAGACTCACAAACTCCTATAGCTACTGCTAAGTATGCTTCGGGAACTGATCTGACTACTCAAGAAATTAAGGAACCAGAACTGGTTGCACAGGATCTTAGAAGGTCTGGTAGGACACGTCATCATCCAGAGAGGTACAACTTTCTCGTGAATGATGATGGGGACCTTATGGTCATTGACCAAAAGGAGCCCAAGACCTATCAGGAGGCGGTTGAAAGCCCACACTCAGATCAATGGCGCAAAGCCATGGAGGCTGAGATGTAATCTATGCACGATAACCAAGTATGGAACTTGGTGGATCCACCTCCAGGTGCCAAGGTGATAGGTTGCAAGTGGTGTTTCAAGTTAAAAGCTGACAACACCTTCAAGGGGTGATTGGTGGCAAAAGGATTTAGGCAAGTTCAAGGAATTGACTGTGATGAAACCTTTTCACGGGTTGCTATGCTCAAATCCATTAGGATACTACTAGCCATAGCTGCATGGTACGATTATGAGATATGGCAGATGGATGTTAAGACTACTTTCCTTAATGGAAAGCTACTTGAGGATGTGTACATGGCACAACCTGAGGGTTTTATCAATCCAAAGTATTCAAACTGGGTATGCAAGCTTCAAAGATCCATTTATGGATTGAAGCAGGCATCAAAGTAATGGAATCAGAGATTCAATAAGGCCATTACAGAATATGGCTTCACACAGAATTCTGATGAGCCCTATGTGTATAAGATGGTTAGTGGGAGCGTTTCCACCTTCCTAGTGCTGTATGTTGATGACATCCTTATCACTAGAGGTGACATACCAACACTGCTAGGGGTTAAGCAGTGGTTGAGTAGGTCCTTTGCAATGAAGGACTTAAGTGAAGCTGAGACGATCTTAGGGATCAGGATCTACAGAGATAGATCCAATCGGCTTCTTGGCCTAAGCCAGGCCATGTACATTGACAAGATTCTAAAAAGACTCAGCATGGACATGGCAAAGAAAGGATTCTTGCCTATGCGCCATGGGTTGAAGCAGAGTAAGAAAGATGGTCCTAAAACAAAGAAGGACTGGGAGAATGTGGAAAAGATCCCTTATGCATCTGCTATTGGATCTATCATGTACTCCATGTTATGTACGAGGCCTGATGTCGCGTTGGCACTAAGTATAACCAGCCGGTACCAGTCAAACCTCGGGGAGGAACACTGGAAGGCTATCAAGGCAATTCTAAAGTACCTTAATCGGACTAAGGATGCTTTCTTAGTGTATGGAGGTCAAGATGAGCTGGTAGTGTCAGGTTACACTGATGCAAGCTTTGAGACCGATGAGGATGAGAACCAGTCACAGTCTGGTTATATTTTTCTCTTGAATGGAGGTGCCATTAGTTTGAGGTCCTCAAAGCATGCCACCATTGCTGACTCTACAACGGAAGCTGAGCACATAGCTACGTGCGAAGCTGCAAAGGAAGCCGTTTGGATCAAGAAATTCACAATCGAGTTGGGAGTAGTACCTACCATCCTACACCCAGTTGATGTTTTTTGTGACAACAACGAGGCCATCGCACAAGCTAAGGAGCCCCGGCCACCCAAGAGATCCAAACATGTGCTTAGAAAGTTTCACCTTATTCAGGTGATCGTGAACAGAGGTGACATATCATTGCAGAGGGTTGACACCAAGAATAATGCCGCTGATCCATTCACTATAGCGCTACCACAGACAGCATGACGGTCATGCCAGATCTATAGGAATAAGGGCAATGCCCACTTGGAACTAGTGCAAGTGGGAGATTGTTGGTGTACCCTAGTTCTTAGGGCATTGGATTCTTGTATTTTGTATTACACATTAAGACTTATTGTATGAATACATTATTTATGTCACATTAATAAAGGCAATTAATCTATTTCATTTATATCTTGTGCTATAATATGAGTAGAGTATCCATTGATTGATAATCATAAAACCCATCCCAGGTCTGTTCTAATTGTGGGAATGAATAGAACAATAGACTTGTATATTCGATGACTGTATAGCAGTTCTTAATTAGCCATAGTACTTATATAGTAAGTCATGAATATAAGTATATGTCGTTGATATGGGACAGGATTGATCCGCATAAGAAAGCCACATGGTTGTCGCGTCATAGGTCTCTCTTGAGTAGGTCTCCTTTGTCCTTAGACCAGATTTCATTATAATATCAATATGGAATCCGGTTTACTTTGACATATGCTTAACGGGTCTGTAAAAGGATGCTAAATACGGGTATGAGTAGGTGGACCGGTGAACATGTTGATATTGATGATGAAGTGATGGAATTGCCACTCGGGTAACACCGAGATGATATCATTGGCCACTGGATGAGTGGGACTGATAAGTGTATGGCCATACCCAAATAAGTTGGTTGCTTATTTGACTAATCAGTCAACTCAAGATCAAGAAATATAATGAACAACAGAAGAGATGACAGACACCATGCCTCTTGTTTATTCATATCGATATAGTTAGGCAAAGGACACTATGAGATTACTACCAGGTGAGTGTCTTTTAAAGACTGCTGCATCTCTATCTTAATTGGGGGCTGTATGGTTTGCTGGAACCCACTTACAGTCCGTGGGCCTTGGGCCTACTGCCAACATAAAGACGGACCCATAGGATCATGCACATAGATCAACTGAGCTAGAACTTATAGAAATTGTACATGTAATGTACATTGGAAGGAATGCGTTAATTAATTAGTTGACATTCGGTGTCAAGGTAATTAATTGAGACTGGGTTGAATTTAATTTAATTAATAAGTTTACATAATGTAATTAATTAATTTATCAATTAATTGAATTACATAAAGTAAACAATTAATTAAATAATTTTCCTAAGTAGGAAAATTAAATACATGTATTGTATTAACTTAAGTGTGATTAATTTTATTTAGGGCTAATTAAATTTAGCCAAATGGAATTAAATTACATAGTATATACTTTTTAATTAAAGTTTATTTATATAATTACAATCCTAGTGGGCTTGGGTTTAATTAACCTAATTAAAACCCAGTTAGATAAGTTGTCTATATAAGGGCACACTTAAGGAGGAAAAACCTAATTCAACTCTAATTAATTGCTGGAAATTTCAGCCACCAATAGCAGCCCCAAATAGCTAAAAATCCCAGCATTAATCCTCCATTCCTTCGCGTCTTCGGCTAGCACTAGTTCCCACTCAATAGTTGGCCGTGCACCGGACTTTGGAGATCGCAGTTTCAAGAAACGATTCTGCAGCAGTCTCTATAGGAGACAAATCCGGTGAGTTAATCTCTCTTGATTCAAATTGTTTTTATTCTAATCAATGGTAATTGGACACGATAGGTGGATTCTAGGAAATTTTAAACGGTGTAGTTTCTGCTGCGCCACGTTATTTTTCCAATGATGAATCCGAACAGTTAGGATGCATGACATACATAATGATGTTGCGTATGCTTTGTGAAAATGCTAACACACGGATATAATGTTATGGCTGCAAAAGAAAGGGTTAGTATGAATGTGACACGGATGATTTAATGTTTTCACACACAAAAATAAAATGCAAATGGCTGCATAAAAGATGTGTGTTAGTATCACTCAAATGCTTTTCATGTATGTCATGTCATGTTCATGAGAATGGCGATGATGGTATGTCATGGGAGGGAGAGAAACACATAGCACACGAAGCGTATTCCTCAAACCTTATTCCTCCAAATGTGGTCAGTCTTTGAGAAAATTCTAACCGAGTCCTATGAGGGGTTTTCTTCAATCATCAATCGGGGATGATGCAGTCTCAATTTATAGCATTCATACAATTTATTTTTTTATCCTAAGGGAATCCAACTAAGGTTGCCTATATGAGTTCGGTCCAAGTCGGGTTAAAATCAAGGCTCCATTAGCAAAATATACTCCTCACTTCTCCCCACTCAAGGGTCCGAACGAAGGGGTTCTCTTCAATCATCAACCGGGGATGATGAAGTAGCAATTTATAGCATTCATACAATTTATTTTTGTATCCTAAAGGAATCCAACTAAGGTTGCCTATATGAGTTTGGTCCAAGTCGGGTTAAAATCAAGGCTCCTATAGCAAAATATACTCCTCACATCTCCCCACTCAAGGGGTCCGAATGAAGGGGTTTGTACGAGGCTATGGGTGGTGTTTCGTATCCGTGCCCCTAAGACCAAGAGGAACATAGGCGACACTTCAACAATTCACCGGACTAAAAATGGGATACTTAACCTAATGCAAAAATGTCTAACTAAAGAATGAAAAATAAAAGACAATACAAGAATCATCCACCTTATTTTGATTAGACATTTTTCAGGGCTTGTGAAATTCTTTTACGTTTTTAAGAAAACTTTTGTAAGAGATCCCCAGCAGAGCTGCCACTATGAGAAGATGGCATTTTTCAGAGCGTACGGACTCTCTCAAAAGGGAGCCTCGAGATCGGGCAACCTTTCCTCGCATAGGGTTTTTAGAATGGAAATTCGGTTTTGGAAAAATTAATTCATAAAAGAACCGAGACCTAAGTCTCGATAGAGTGTGTAGGAGTTGCCACCCAGCTTAGCTTAACCGAGAAATTGCAGTGTAGCTGAACCGGATGAAGACTGCTACACCTTCAAGAGATCTAGGTTCGGACAAGTCCCCTATTTCATGTCTAATCAAAATAAAATTTGGCCAATGTTCATAAATGGTATTTTAAATTTCTCAAGTTCATTTTTATTAAATTAAAGTACACATCGTACATATAAATGAAAATAAAGTAAAAAAACAGTGAATAAATAAATTATTACAACCTAATTGAATAAAAATAAAAATAAAAACTCTCAATCTCACCTTACAAGCGCCTAAAATACACGAATGATCTAAAAAATTACGATCGTCTAAAATACACGGATTAATCTATTAATTACATCAAAAATAAAAGTAAAAGAAATTAAGAGCTTCAAAATAGATTTGAAACATCTGTGTATTTTGTTTTGTGAGAAAATCATTTTCAAAACATTTTCTTTTTCTGGTTTACTTCAATTTAACATATGACGTGGGTCGGTTTTCGGGAGATTCAGGCCTTCGTCGTTGCGTTGTTCTAAATGCGATAGCATTAAAAATTAAATCTAAGGTCGTGAATGCAAATAATAAAATTCATTTTTTATGATTTTCTGTTTTTTCTGAATTTTTAGGATTTTTGGGAATTTTTGTAGATTATTCTGGAAATTCTGCCCCTGGATAAGGATTACAGTCGTGCGGCTGTAATTACATCAGTGAGACTGTAACTACAGTAGTATGACTGTAATTACAGTCATGTGACTGTAGATCATCCAAGTGTAGAAAATCCCCAAAATTCATTCAAATAAAACTAAAAGCCGCGGGAAATCAAGAACACTCGTACGACCATATATACAGTCGTGCGACTGTTCTTTGCCATAAGAACAGTCGTACGGCTGTTCTTGATTTCTAGAAACAGCAAGTCCAAAAAATGAGTTTTATGCACAAAATCACATCAAGTCACCTAGAAAAAGCAACAAAATAAAGGTTTGAGGTATAATTACCTTTGGGAAGCTGATCCACCATAGGTTTGATCACTGGAAACACCTCAATCAACTTCAAATTATGTCTTTTCCCTTGAGTGCTAAGGTTTCAAGAGTTGTCCAAAATTCTCCAAAATGTCACCGATTTTAGCGAATTTAAAGTCTAAAATTGATTGAGTTTGAAGTGTCAAATTGTTAACCGATGATTTCTATCTGGTTTTAAACTTTAACATTCAAGAATCAAAAGAAAAAGAGGAGAAAAAGATGATGTTTAGTTGGGGTTTTTTTCTCTTTCCCTCCTGTTTCTTTCTTTTCTCTAACAATCTCTCTAAATTCAGCCAAAATCCTAGAGTCCAAAAGTCCTTCACTCTCTCTTCCTTCTCCCTTTTATATTTGATCTTTTGTGTTGCAAATATGGGCATTAATTGCCCCTCAAATCAATCCCAATTTTTAATTCTCAAGGTATGGGCTGCTATACCTACTCTGCATTTACAGTCGTACGACTGTAATTTTTTCAATTATTATCACACGACTGTAATGGAGCAGCACGACTATAATTATAGTCGTGTGGAAAAATTATTATTGTTTTTTTAAGTCTGGAAAATTCTGGCGCTTACACCTCCTCATGTGGATGCTCTACCCTGGTCTCCGAGTTATCCCCTTCAGGAATTTGTAAGCTTTGAACTTCCCTAATTTCAACATTCCTCCCACTGTCTTTCTTGGAAATGAAATCCTTTTTATGAAAGACCCCCTTTCGTGCCACGAACACCTTGTTCTCGGTGGGGTTGTAGAAGTAATACCCTCTGGTTTCTCTCGGGTAGCCCATGAATAAGCATTTGTCGATTTTGGGTTCTAGTTTGCCTCCAGTCAATTTCTTGACATGTACATCACATCCCTAAATTCGCAAGAAAGACACATTGGGTGCCCTGCCCGTCCATATTTCATATGGGGACTTTTCCACAGCCTTAGTCTGTGTATTATTCAAAATGAGAGCTGCTGTCTTAAGAGCATAACCCCAGAAGCTTATTGGGAGAGAGGCATGACTCATCATTGAGTGGACCATGTCCAACAAGGTCTCGTTCCTCCGTTCAGACACCTCATTCCATTATGGTGTTCCTAGAAGAGTGGGCTATGGAATGATTCCATGCTCTCTCAAATATAAGTTAAACTCTAGGCTCATATACTCGCCTCCTTAGTTTGATCGAAGGGCTTTGATATTTGTGCCTAGTTGGTTTTGTACTTCATCCCTAAATTCCTTGAACCTATCAAGGGTCTCAGACTTATGTTTCATTAGATAGACATAGCCATATCTGCTGAAATCGTCCGTGAAGATGATGAAGTATAGATGTCCACCCCTGGTAGCTGTGCTCATGGACCCAAATACATCTGAATGTATTAGGTCCAATAAGCCAGTAGCCCTTCTAGCTTTCTTGCTAAAAGGAGCCTTAGTCATTTTACCTCAAAAACAAGATTCACATATATGAAGTGACTCCATGTCAAATGATCCTAGGATTCCAGCTTTATGAAGCCTAGCTATGCTTTTCTTGTTTATGTGGCCTAAACGAGAATGCCAAAGGTAAATAGGATTAAGTTTGTTAGGCTTAACCCTTTTAGTATTTATATTCTAGACATGATTAGTTTCATCCAAATCTAGGATATATAAGCAATTATTTAATAGAACTTCTTTATAAAATAATCCCTCTCTAGATAAACCAATTCTACCATTTCCAATAGTAAAATTAAATCCAAAAATATCCAAAACTGAAACAGAAATAATATTCCTACATATAGCAGGTACAAACTAACAATGTTCCAGTATCAAAACTAATCCACTAGGCATCAATAGATGGTACTCACCGATCGCTATGGTAGCAACCGTTGCTCCATATCCGACCTACAAGTCCACCTCACCAGATCCCAGTGACCTCCTGTTCTTAAGTCCCTACACATTACAACAATTGTGAGAACCACATCTAGTATCCAATACCCAAGATGTTGAAATAGCAAGGCTTATGTCTATGACATATATACCTAACGAAGATGCGCCCTGGGTCTTCCCTTGCTCTCCTAACAGTTGGGGACATGATCTTTTCCAATGCCCATCCTACTTCCACCCGAAGCAGACATCATCGGGACTAGCCTTGGGCTTGGCTTTCTTAGCCTTGGCCTTGGCCTTAGCAAGAGGAGGTTTCCCCTTATTGACTAGCAGTACTAGTAGAGTCTTTTTGATCGACTACTCAGTGAGCTTGAGCATCCCATGCAGCTCACTAATAGTACGGTTCATCCCTTGCATATTATAGTTCAGGATGAACTGATCATAAGAATCTTGCAAGGAATCAAGGATCGTGTCACCCGCCTGCTCCTGTGAGATAGGTGATCTGAGACAGGCTAAAATATCTAGATAGCCCTTCATCTTGAGCACATGTGCACTCATAGATGTCCCAGCCCCCATCTTACAAGAGTAGAATGTCTTGTTGGGTAGGTACCTTTCTTGAAGAGCTTGCTCCTGAAACATCTCGTCATGAGTTGTTATCATAGGAAAGGCCTGGTGGTCCATGAACTGCTTTTGCAGCTCAGGGACCATGCATGCCAACATAAGGCATGTCATGCCCTGGTTAACCTGAATGTGCACCTCGTATTCCTCCAACTAGGCAGCCAATGGATTACGACCCGTTGGTGTAGCCGGTACAGGCCTTTCCAGCACATACTCTTTAGACTCCTGTCTTAGAACTATCCTAAAGTTCCTAGACCAGTCTAAGAAGTTCGGGCCAGAAAGCTTGTCCCTTTCCAGGATAGATAGCAGTGAAAGTGAATTATTCATTGCCATTTGGTTACTACACAAAAAAATTATAAGAGTGTTAATAAAGGTGTGAGCGAACGACATTTTTCAGGCTTCTTCAAACTCTCTCAGAATGGAGCGTCGAGATCGGGCAACCCTCCCTCGCGTGGGGCTTTTGGGATGGAAATTCGTTTTTGGAAAAATTAAATTAATTCATAAAAGAACCGAGACCTAAGTCTTGATAGAGTGTAGGAGTCGCCACCCGGCTCAGCTCAACCGAGAAATTACAGTGTAGCTAAACCGGACGAAGGCCGCTACACTTTCCAGAGATCTAGGTTCGGACAAGTCCCTTATTTCATGTCTCATCAAAATAAAATTGGTCAATGTTCATTGGAGGTATTTTAAATTTCTAAAGTTCATTTTTATTAAATTAAAGCGCACAGTGTACACACAAATCAAAATAAAGTAAAAAGCAGGGAATAAATAAATTATTACAACCCAATTGAATAAAAATAAAAACTCTGAACCTTTACAAGTGCCTAAAATACACGATGATCTAAGAATTTACAATCGCATAAAATACACGGATTAATCCACTAATTACATCCAAAATGAAAAATAAAACATAAACTAAAAGCTACAAATCAGACGGTTAGCACGATTTATAGCACACCACAAATAGGACACAAGTAGGCCAGAATGGGATTTTAAGGAGTTCGGGGGCCTGCAATTGGGGATAACCGGGTCGGCTCGGGTAGCCGGCCCGATTAGACCAAGAAAACAATCTTGAAACATTTCTGTATTTTTGTTTTGTGAGAAAATCATTTTGGAAACATTTTTTGTTCCGGTTTACTTTAATTTAGCATGTGAGGTGGGTCGGTTTTCAGGAGATTCGAGTCTCTGTCGCTGCGTTGTTCTAAATGCAATAACTTCGAAAATTAAATCTAAGGTTATGAATGCACACCACAGAATTCATTTTTGCTAATTTTCTGATTTTTCTAAATTTTTATGATTTTTGGAAATTTTTAGGGATTTTTCCTGATATTCTGCTCCTGGACGAAAATTATAGTCACTGGGCTGTAATTACAACCGTGTGACTGTAACTATAGTTGTACAAATATAATTACAGTCGTGCGACTGTAGTTCATCCAAATGCAGAAAAATCGCCAAAATTATCAAATGAGAAGAGAAAGCAGAGAAATTTAAGAAAAGTCATACGAATGTTATTTGAATGGTACGACTGTAATTACAGTCATATCACTGTTCTTCACCACAAGAATAGTCGCATGACTGTTCTTATTTTCCAGCAACAGCAAGTTAAAAATATGAGTTTTGTGTATGAAATCACGCCAAAACACCCATAAAAAGCAATAAAATGAAAGTTTTAGGTGTAATTACCTTTGTGGCGTTGATCCACCGCAGGTTTAACCGCTGGAAACACCTCAATTGGCTCTAAATTGCTTATTTGTGCTTATGTGTTAATGTTCCAAAAGTTGTCCAAAATTCTCCAAAATGTCACGGATTTTAGTGGATTTGTGGTCTAAAATTGATTTAATTTAGTGTGTTAAGTTGTTAAACTATAATTTCTATCAAGTTTTAAACTTGTCACACCAGAATTAAAAGAAAAAGAGGACAAAAAGATGATTCTTGTTTTTTTTTTCTTCTTTTCCTCTCCTTTTTCCTTCTCTTCTCTTCCAATTTTTTCTCTCAATTTCTACCAAAAATCCAAGAGTCAAAAGTCCCCCTCTTCCATCTCTTTCTCCCTTTTATATCCCTTTTCTTCTGCTGCAAATCTGGGCATCAATTGCCCCTTAAATCACCCCTATTTTTTTTTTTTAAGGTGTGGGTTTTTGCTACCTACTCCACATATACAATAGTATAACTGTAAATACAGTCGCACGACTGTAACTATAGTCGTGTCACACCAATTTTTATTTTTATTTTTTTTTTAAGTCTGGAAAATTCCAGTGCTTATCGCTGCCCCTCGCGTGATCAAATTCGACACCCTACTCCAGGTCTAAAATACCTGAGGTGATGAATTTGAGAGCGCAGATTGAAGCGCCGCATATGCAAGAAAGAAACATTCATTGACTTGTTGAAGTCTCACTATCATGATGATGCACTGAGTTGATTGGATAGAATAAGCCGATACCAGGTCTAGGTTACCCGAGGCTAAGCCGATCTGGGCCGATACTGGATTTGCATATATCAGAGGCAGATTAGCTGAGATGATAGCTCTGACATAAGCTGATACCGAGTCTAGGTTACCCAAGGCAAGGTTGGTGATGAAATAAGCTGATACCGGTTCTAGGTTACCCGAGGCGAGGTTGGTGAGATAAGCCAATACCAGGTCTAGGTTACCCGAGGTGAAGTTGGCGAGATAAGCCGATATCGGGTCTAGGTTACCCGAGGCGAGGTCGGTGAGACAAGCCGATACCGGGTCTAGGTTACCCGAGGTGAGGTTGGTGAGATAAGTCAATACCTGGTCCAAGTTACCTGAGGTGAGGTTGGCGATGAAATAAGCCGATACCGGGTCTAGGTTACCAGAGGTGAGGTTGGTGTGGATGTTGAATGAAGCTGATCTAGGCCGACACCGAGTCTATGTTACCTGAGATGGATCTGCTGGGAATCTGGAATGAAGCCGATCTATGCTGATACTGGGTTTATATTACCCGAGGCAGATCTACTGGGGATGTTGAATGAAGCCGATCTTGGCCGATACCGGGTCTATATTACTTGAGGCGGATCTGCTGGGGATCTGAAATGAAGCTGATTTGGGCCGATACCAGGTCTATGTTACTCAAGGCAGATCTGCTGGGGATCTATCCGTGTCTGAGACAGCAATGATGAATTCCCGCATTTGAAATAGCGAGTCTTCATTCCTTGATCGAGAGATCTTTGAAAAAAAATTTTTGCCCCTTCGATCAAGAATGAAGACTAGCTGGGGATGAATGCTCTGTGTATGTTGTGTATGTATGCATGATGATGCCTATGCGCATGGGTCCTAAATGATGCATTTCTCATTATTTGTTTAATATTGATGCTTCTCCATTCTGCTGGGGAAGATATGTTTTGCCCCTAGCTGGTGGAAGACACTGTTCACATAAAGCTTCTCCTTATTGAAGATATATGAGGTCTGTTAAAGAAATGAGATGACTGCTGGGGATGTGTGGCATCTACTGGGGAAAGGGTTATAGTGTCCTTTGTAATTGTCCTGCTGAGGTGTAATATGGAGGATCCCGCAGTGGAAATACAGTAAGGATTCCTGTAGGGAAACGGTGAAGAGATTGTATCCTTCTGTTTCTGTGATTTATGAATCTGGAATTGCTCTAAATTTTGCCTGGACTGCCCAATGTGGCTTTTTCAGCCCAGTTAGCTACTCTAACTTTTGCTTGATGCCCCTTTTCGGTTTTCACCCTAGCTAGCTCTTTTTTTTTCACACAAAGATCGATTGAAATGGCACCGTGACCATTCATCCTGTCATCCACCTGGTAATGATATGATGTGGAAAGAGGCTACATGAAGCAGCATCAGGATCCAATTTCTTGTTAGAAGCCATTAATGGTAGCAAATAAGGTTTTACAGAATTAGTCCAAGAGAGCTGATGAAATGAGCAAATCATCGGGCGAGTGTAGCTTTTACTCAGCTTGATTTCTTCAATAGCCATGTCCTTGGACAACCACTGTTACCCTTTGGGAAGATGAATTAGATTTGAAGGATGACAAAAGATTTCAGATTATATGTATTTAGTACATTTTCATTCTTAAATAAAGTGATATGTTCAACCAGTTAAATGCAAAGCACTTTCCTTAAATGGATGTTTAATCAAGATAACTTTGTTTATGCATTTGACATAACCATATAGATATATTTAAGCACACACTCCACTTTATTGACAAAATCAAAATAAATACATTTGAAAAGATTGGTTCCCAAAATGTTATATACTTCACACAGAGCCAAAATCCGTCACCAGTCGTCCCTTTCAGATTTTCTGACTGATCATTTTCTCTGGTGTCTTATCTTTTGCCTAGACTGCTCTTCTGAGTTTTTAGCGTAGCAGACTCACTCTCTCTCTCTCTCTCTCTTTTTTTAAAAACATGATAAAGCTTTAAGCAGTCTTGATTGATAGGATTTGTGAACTCATTTCCATCCATGTCTATGATGCTGGCACCACCTTTCGATAGCACTTTCTTCACAACATAGGGCCCTTCCCAATTGGGTCTGAACTGCACCTTTAATTGTTTTAGAACCAAATCTCTTACTTCCAACTACCACTTAGGATACTTCACATTCCAATTATAAGCCCTGGCTATTCTACGCTGGTACATCTACAAGTGATCTAGTGCTTTCAGTTGCTTTTCATCTAGTGCCGCTAACTACTCGTATCTAGCTTTAGCCCATTCAATCTCCTATAATTGAGCTTCCAAAGCGCCTTGAGTGACTTGAGGTCTATTTCTCCCGGCAATACTGCTTCCATACCATATACCAAGGCATAAGGAGTTTCCCCTATTGGAGTTCTGACACTGATTCTATAACCCCATATCGCATACGGCAGTTTGTCAGCCTAATCTCTGTAGGTGGTTACCATTTTTGACAAGATCTTCTTTATCGCCTTATAAGCTGCTTACACTGCACCATTAGCTTGGGGCCTATATGGAGAAGACTTATGGTGCTCAATGCCATGTTCTGCAAGCAGTTCAGCTGTTGCCCCTTGAAACTGCACTCTGTTATCAGTTACTACACGATGGGGAATTCCATATCAAGCAAAGATGTTTTTCTGGATGAACTTAACCATCTGCTTAGCTGTTACACTAGAGAAGGATTCTGCCTCCACCCACTTTGAAAAATAGTCAACAACAACCACTATGAATCTGTGCCCATTAGACGCTGCAGGGTGAATTTCACCGATCATATCTATCCCCCATGCTGAAAATGGCCTAGGAGATGCCAGATTCTGTAGTTCGAGTGGCGGAAGATGACTAATGTTAACATAGATCTAACACTCGTGACATTTTTTACCTTCCTTATACAATCAGCCTGCATAGTCATCTAGAAATACCCCTGTCTCATTATCTTCTTAGCCATAGTGAGCCCAGTCATATGTGGACCACAAGATCCTGCATGTACTTGTTACATCAATATTTCGGCCTCCTGTTTTGTCAAGCACCTCAAAAGAACACCATTTGATGTTCTCTTGTATAGCCTACCTTCAAAGATTCTGAATTAACTAGCTAGCTTTCTTAATGACACCTTATCGGCAATATTGGCTCCCTCTGGGTATTTTCATTTCTTCACATACTGGTAAATATCAAAGAACCATGGCTTTTCTTCAGCTGTCATTTCCATTACTTCATGCACTTCAAAGTAGGGTTGTCTGGAAGTTGCTATAACCGGTCGTTATACTTGAGTTTCTTCTGACTTTTCCCACATAGAAGATAATGTTGCTAGTGCATCAGCCAGCTTGTTCCCATCTCTGGGGACATGTCTGAATTTGCATTGGCTGAAAAGCTCTTTTTTGTACTGCAGCAGCTCCAAGTAAAGGCGTAAGGCTTCTTCTTTCAGCTCCCATTCACCTTGAGCTTGCCTAATCACTAAAAGTGAATATCCAATGATCAAGACATCATTTGCCCCTACAATTAATAGAGCTTCCATCCCGAACAAGCATGCTTCATACTCTGCTCAGTTGTTGGTTATGGGAAAATCTAATCTCTTTGATAAAGGAATTATTTCACTGTCGGCTGTCACTATGATTACCCCGATTCCAGTACCTCTTCTGTTCATGGCACCATTGAAGCACATAACCCATCTCTTTACTTCCACCATGGCTAGCTGTTCATCCAGGAACTCCAAATTCTCTGCGTAATTTGATTCCAACAGCTGATTTGCTAGAAATTTTGCTACAGCTCGCCCTTTGATGGTTTTCTTAGTGATGTATTCAATGTCAAATTCTAAAAAAAGCAAGAGCCACCTAGATAACTTTCCAACTAACACCAGTGCTTCATACAGATACTTCATTAGGTCTACTTTGGCCATGGCCTTTATTTTGTGTGACTGGAAATAATGGCGTAACTTCTTTGGTTTCATACTCTAGCAGCTTCTTACTGAGGTAGTAAATAGGATACTCCTTCCTGCCATCTTGTTCTTGAGCCAACATTGCCCCTACGGAAGAATCTTCAATGGCTAAATACAATATCAAAGGCCTCCCTAGAATTGGTGGGCTCAGGACTAGTGGATTTACCAGATAAGCCTTGATTTTCTCAAATGCCAGTTGACATCTGTCATCCCATACAATTGGCTGATCTTTCTTTAACAGCTTGAAAATTGGCTCACAAGTGGAAGTCAACCGTGCTTTGAAGCGACTGACGTACTGTAAGGAGCCCAAGAATGAATGGACTTGCTTCTCTGTTTTTGGAGATGGCATGTCTTGAATAGCTTTGATTTTATCTCGGTCCATTTCTATTTCTCTCTGGCTAACTAAATGACCCAGCAGCTTTCCTGATGTGACTTTGAATATGCACTTTTAGGGTAGAGTCACAAGTTACACTCTCCAATGCATGTGAGAAATCTATCTCGGATAACAGGATGTTCCTCCCGAGTCGTTGATTTAACAAGCATATCATCAACATACACTTCGACTTCTTTATGGATCATAACATGCAGCAAGGTTGTGATAGCCCTTTGGTAAGTGGCTCCTACACTCTTCAACCCCTAGGGCATTACTCTGTATCAGAAAGTGCCCCACTCTGTGATGAACGATGTCTTCACCTTATCAATTACATCCACCAAGATCTAATTATATCCTGAAAACCCATCCATGAGGGAATACATTGCTGCTTTTGCCGCACTATCAATAAGGACATCGATATAAGGTAAAAAAAAGTTATCTTTTGGACATGCCTTATTCAGATCCCTGTAGTCGACGCATACTCTAACCCTTCCATCCTTTTTAGATACTGGGACGATATTGGCTAGCCATTCTGTATACTCCACCTCTTCGAGGAAATTGGCTTCTATCTGCTTGGCCACTTCTTTCACCAAAGTAGCCCATTCTGGCCTTATTCTTCTCAGTTTTTGCTTCACTGGCTTGAACTTAGGTTCCGTCGGGATCTTGTGAACTGCTATTTCCTTGTACACACCCGGCATGTCCGCGTATGACCAAGCGAAAGCTTTAACATGTTTTTACAATATTCTTGTTAATTCTCTCTCTTCTTCGGGTTTTAGCTCATGTGAAATGAATACCATTTTAGGGTTTTCATCTGTACTTATGTTGATTTCATGTAATGTAGTGTCATGAATGCTAAATATGCTTGATGGTGATTCAAATGCATGCACAGAATTATGAGGATAAACATCACACAAGTAAGCAAACTAGGATTTCATTGCATTGAACTTGTTATAGAGTACATCATTCACATTGAAAATGGAAGAAATAGATACAGCAAAATCATTTTCATCCTCCACAAGCGGAAGGCCTTGCACTTCTTCAACTTTCCCATTCAGCTCCAGGGCATCATCCAGATCTGCATCTACTTTGGCTTCTTGATATGTGAGAATAGTGGTCTTCTCAATTTCAGCCACCTGTACCTTAGCCTTCTTCATGATCTCGGCTATCTCAACAACCACAGAATCCTAGTTTACTTTGATCATCAGCTCCTCTTCGAACCCTTCTTTAGACTTCCTAAATGCCTTGTTTAAGGCTGTAGTGAATGCCCCTGAAATTTCTTCTACTGATTCATCACAGACTTTCTCTTCAGCTTTCTGTTTGAGTACCTTCACTACCTTTGCTACCTCTTCCAGCGGCTCATTTTGCAGAACAGCATACTTAGCAATTACCTCTTCCACCAGTACGGGGGCTACTGGTTCTTCCCGGCTCTTTTCAAAGTCCACGACATCAGAAAATACCTCAAAGCAATGATACTCAATGTTCCCGACCCTCACTGGCTCAGCTTGGCCTTTATACAGCTCTTCTCTTGCCTTTATGAACAGTCTCATCATAAGCTTGCCGTTCTTGCCCCTTCTCTGATTCTTCTGGTTAGATGTTTCTTCTATATACCCTAGCCTGAACTGTTTTGGCTTTCCTGAGTCAATGTTAAACTTAGGCACCCCTTGCAAGTTAATTCCGAGTCCGATGCCCGAGACAAAGTTCTGCTTATGCAAATATCTAGAAAGCCACTATGGTATATAGTTTTCATAAATGACCATCGGGGCGTCTGTGGCTTCCTCTTCCCCGACCATGGTGATTTGGAACCAGCCAAATGGTACAACTCCTTCATTTATAGCAACAATCATGGATTGGGTGTCCGCCTCAACAGTCACGATCTCCCCGTTTATCGAGAACTTTATTTTCTGATGCTGAGTAGAAGGGACACCTTCTAATAGGTGGAACCATGGTCTTCCCAGCAGCAGGGAGAAAGTGATCGAGATGTCTGTCACGGTGAAAATGACCATGGACTTGACTGGCCCGACCTCCACTTCAGTCTCAAAAGTCCCAATTACAGTTCTTTTAGAGTCATCATATGCCCAGATCACTGTCGAGGGCTTCTTCAAACTTTCTTCGCTGAGGCCGAGGAATGGTAGCTTTTTCAAGGGACATACATTCAGGGCTGACCCATCATCTATCATCACACACGGCATACATTCAGGGCTGAGATGCCAGAGGAAGAGCTGACCGAGAAGCAAAAGGAAGACCTAGGGTACCTATTTGAAGAATTCGACTGTGCTATTGTTGACAAAGACCCTCCGCATGTGGTGGTTGGAAACTTTTTGAATGTATCTGCTTTTTCTATTTTTGATATGAACAATTCTACCTACAAGGCACACAATGCAATAAAATCTGATTTTGCTTACTTGTGTGATGTTTTTCCGGATGGAATTGTGCATACATGCAAACATTCATGTAATGTCTTTAGCATACATGATGCTTCATTACATGAACTGAACCTAGGGAGAGATGATGAACCAAAGATGGTATCCATCTCGAAAGACCTCACTCCTGATGAGAGAAAAGAACTTGTAAAAATCTTGCTAAAACAGGTCAAAGCCTTTGCCTGGTCCTACGATGACATGCCCAGGGTTGACAGAGTAATTGCTGAACACAGAGTCCCGGTAGATCCGAAAGTGAAACCAATTAAGCATAAACTCAGACAACGTTGACCAGAGTGGGCTAAAAAGGTTAAAGAAGAAGTAGCCAAACAGATAAAGGCCAAGTTCTTAAAAGTAGTAGAGTACCAGAATGGTTAGCCAACATCGTGCTTGTTGTAAAGAAAGACAGTCGGGTAAGGGTCTGTGTGGATTACAGGGATCTGAATAAGGCATCTCCCAAAGATGACTTTCAGTTTCTGCATATCGATGTCTTGATTGACAGTGCCGCCAGGGCAGCTATGTATTGTTTCATGGATGAGTTCTCGGGGTATAATCAGATCCTGATGAATGTAATTGACAAAGTGAAAACGGCCTTCATCATAGAATGGGGGGTTTATTGCTACAGAGTCATGCCTTTCGGGTTGAAGAATGCCGGGGCGACTTATCAACGAGCTGTCACAACACTTCTACATGACATGATCCATAAGGAAGTCGAGGTTTATGTGGATGACATGTTATTCAAATCCATGACCCGGGAAGAGCACCCAGCTATCCTGGATAGATTTCTAACCAGAATCGAGAAGTACAATCTTTGCCTCAACCCTAAGAAGTGTGTATTCGGGGTAACTTCTGGGGAACTACTTGGTCATATAGTCAACCAAAAGGGAATCGAAATGGATCCTGACAAAATTAAGGCCATCAGGGAAATGCCAGCACCACAGTCAGAAAAAGAAGTAAGGTCGTTCTTGGGTTCACTACAGTATGTCAGTCAGTTTATTGCTAGATTGACGACAGTTTGCGAACCAATTTTCAGACTTCTGAAGAAGAACCAGCAAGTAGAGTGGAATGAGCGGTGTCAGATAGCCTTCGACAGAATTAAAACTTACTTGATCCCCCAGTTCTAAAACCGCCCATACCAGACAAGCCTTTGATTCTGTACTTGGCCATCGAAGAGACTTCTGTAGGAGCCATGTTGGTACAAGAGCAAGAGGATGGATGCGAACATGCGATCTATTACTTAAGCAAGAAGCTACTGGAGTATGAGACTAGGTATACGATAGTAGAGAAGACTTGTGCGGCTATGGTATGGTTGATAAAGAAGTTAAGGCACTACTTCCAATCGTATAAGGTTCAGGCAGTAGCCAAGGTGGATCCCATGAAGTACTTATGCCAAGCTCCAGTGCTAGTAGGGAAGTTATCAAGTGTTGGAAATGCCCTAGTCCCGAGGCATTAGTCCTTGTCTTTGTATCATACTTTTGTACATTTATATGAACTTCATGTATTATACAAGTTGTGTTAAGAAATAAAGGCAACAATCTATTTACTATATGTCTTGTGCAATATTTTAAATAGAGTATCCAATGGACATATCCATATCCATGTTGTCAAGTGTGAGGCACTTGGCAGTAAGACTATGGATAGGGAAAACGATATGGCCATAAAGTCATCCGTAGTCTGTTCCAATCATGGGAATGAATGGAACTAAAGACTATCATTAGCCTGGTTGTATGGCGGTGTCTTACCGGTCATAGAACATGGAATGTCAACCAGGTTAATGGGTACATGTAAAAGGGTGCATGGTACTGGATTGATCCACTTAACGGGAATCTACATGGTATAGTATCACAACTGATTCTCGTGTAGTACTTGCATAAGTCCTTTGACCGGACCATATGATGGTGCTGCATGTGAAGTGGCACACTTCGGTGTACGCCTAACGGGCCTGTAAAAGGGTGCCAAGTATGGGTACGTTCGGGTGTGTCAGTGAGCATGGCAGTACTATGGATATGCAGAAGGGAATGTCACTCAGTATTTTACTGAGACGATATCACCGGCCTCTTGATGAATGTTACTGATTAGAGTGTGGCCACACCCAAACAAGATGAGATCTTGTTTGTGAGTATCAGTTCATTTGGGATCAAGTAATGTCCGGACACATATAGAGGGTGATCAACCATGCCTCTGTGTTGGACACCGATATCAGTGACATGGGACATACAAGTTCAACTACAGGGTTACGGTGACAATTTGACTGCTATCTCCGTCTTAATTGGGGGCTACAGTGGCTTGCTAGAGCCCGCCTGTAGTCTGTGGGCCTTGGCCCACTGCCAACATAAAGACGGGCCCATTGGATCGTACACATTGAACGTCTGGACTTTAACTAGTCGGATTAAGTGTGTGCTTGGAGTATACACGTTTGAAGAGAGAGAGATTTATTAATTATCTTCTAGGTCAATTAGATTGATCAAAAGAATATAATTAATATTTATTTTTGGCATTCTCTTAATTAATTCAATGAATTAATTTATGAGATTATTTCCTAGGTGGAAATATTTATACATGTATAGGTTTACATGTATCTCATCTTATATGTGTCTAATTTAATTCCTTGATGAATTTGATGTGTCAAATTAATTGTAATTTAGATGTATGTAACATATTATATGGTACAATATACTTACATACATATTGAATTACAATGTTATTTGAAATCAAAGAGAAACCAAAGAATTAATGTGGGCTAGGGCTTGAAATGGTAAGCCCACTTCTTCATCATGTGTTGGCCGAAATTCATGGTGGGTTTAGGGCAAGAATGATGAATTTTAAGATGAGAAGAATGAGTCATGGTGGGACAAAAGGTAATGATCAAATGGGTGAGTCATGGTGGACTTTTGGTTAGTAAAGTTGGACTTTACCAACTTGGATATTTGTTGGTCATTATGTGTTGGTCATTATGACTAAAGACAAGTGTCTTCCCCATCTTTTTCCCACCTCTTGGCCGAATCCTTGTGTCTTTGGACAAGGGAGGTGACTCATTCTTTGCCAAAAATTGTAATGAGTGAAAGTGGTGAGTCATTGTTGACTTTGTGGTGAGTCATAGTTGACTTTGCTTTATGGGATATTTTTTGCCTCTTGGTGAGAGATATTAGATGAAAGGCTTCAACCATTTTCATTCTAAGCAAGTGCTCTTGGCTGCCATCTCTCCCTCTCTTCTTGAATTTCCGAGTTGCTAGCACGGGTTTCAGTCCGATAGCCGTTCGTGTACGCATCGGTGGAGGAAATCTATCCTTGATTTCTGCAGTCTTCTTCTATCTCTTAAAGAGATATCTTGGTAAGACTTTATTCTCCTCCTTTGTGTTTTGTTTTTTGATTTTCACTACTTAAGCTCCCGGGACCCGGATTCGAGGAAATCGACGAGTGTTTCCGCACTTTGTCGGTCGGTTTCCCGTGACGAATCCCAGCATCAAGGTGGTTACTTTTGTTGTCAGAATTCGACATAGAATATGTGACAAGAAAGACAATTAAAGGGAAAGTCGTAGCAGAATTTCTAGCCAATTAGCCTATAGATTCAGACTATGTGGAGAACTTAGAATTCCTTGATAAACAATTGATAGTGATAGAAGAAGAGTCTAACAAATGGGTGATGTATTTTGATGGGGTAGTGAATAAACACGGTGCAGGCTTGGTGGTAATCATTGCTACGCCGGAAGGAGAAATCATTCCACTGGCAGGGCGACTTGACTTTCAAGTGACCAATAATGGGGTAGAGTACGAAGCATGTCTCTTTGGTATTGATGCCCTGATCATATTAGGGGCAAATGAGGTGTTAGTCATTGGAAACTCAGCTTTGGTGATTTGGCAGGTTACCGGAGATTGGGAAATAAAAGAAGAATCACTCTAGCCTTATCTCGAGATGGTTTGGGAAAGGGTGAAGGTATTTAGTCAATGCTAATTTCGACATGTACTGAGGGAGGAGAATCAGATGGCAGATTCTTTGGCTACACTATCATCAATATGGGAAGGCCCCCAAAAACAGCCAATACAGCCAGTCATCCTGGAAATTGCTCAGAATCCATGCTATTCATCAGTCAACACGGTCGCAACTATTGAGGCACACCCCTAGTTTTATGATATTCTACAGTTCATTCAGAGTGGTCAGTACCCCGAAGATGCTAATGAGTCCGATAAGGTTTCCTTAAGAAGGTTGGCAGCATGGTTCCGGATATTTGAGAATTAACTTTTCAAAAGGACAACTAACAGAGTTCTTATGAAGTGTCTCATGGAGGAAGAGGCAGTCGTGATTACGAAACAGATACACTCTGGTGCGTGTGGTCCGCACATAAATGGGTTGGCCCTAGCAAAGAAAATACTAAGACAAGGATACTTTTGGCAGCAGCCTGCTGCTGGCCGCAGGGGCTGCTGCTGGGCAGCAGCCTCCCCACGTGGTCGGCCGGGCCCGTTTTTGGATTTGGCGGGATTTTTAGGCCGGGCCGGGTTTTAAAATTTTATTGGGTTTTAAAATTTTGCGTGTTTAAATTTTGGAAATTTTTTATGCGCGTGTTTTATGAATGGAATTTATTTTCGTTCATGCGATATTAATTTTGGAAATTAATACGGTTAATTGAAATTGGTTCGGGTTTTCTTGGCACGATTACCCGGACGGCTAATTTTGGAATTCATGGTTACCCAATTAGATTGGGAGCATTTTTTGGCCTGGGTTGGAGACCCAAAGCCCGCACGGGTTTAGAACCATGATCGGCCGAAATTTGGCAATTTCAAAATAATGGCTATGGACAAATGAAATCGGATTAAATCATGCATTTAACATGCTTATGAAATACATGATGTATTGGTTTACATGTATGATTGAATATGCGGATGGATGTAAATGGGCCTAATTTATGTTGGGTTGTAATATTCTTTTGGTATATACGGCCTGCGCGCCGTTTTTCCTTTTATGTAATTTTATTTTATCTGTTTATTATAAAATTATGTAAGCAAGGAGCCGATGGGATTGGCGAGCCCAGAAGGAATGGGAGGCGGCCCACCTGATGCTGTTCTAGTATAGGTTTACTAGAATGATATTAGGATGTAAATTTTGGCCCGTTGCATTCCATTCTTTGATTTAATTATGCGGTATTTATTTGCATGTGCGAATGTATGTACAAACCCTTTTCACCCGCTTTTGCATCTAAGCCGTTATTAATTGAATCGAATAACCAAATGGTAATTACTAAGTCGCTTAAAAGTGCTTCCCTCATTCATAACCTACTCGAAGTGGGGATAGGCCAGTCGTAGACCAACCCTCGTTGGATACACTGGAGTATCGTCATTTTGTATTGGGTTGGAGTATAGGTTACTCTAACACTTGGATGGAGGTTTTGACTTAGCGTGGGTAGTAGGATGTTCCTGGCCCTAAGCACAGATGGGTAAGTGCCAACAGACCCATCAAACCGAGAGTCCCTAGGTCGGGATTGGACGGCGTTCCTACCTAAAAATTGGGTATAGTTGTTCCAGGCCCTTGTCTGGCTATATCTAAATATAATATGGATCTCGGCCCTTGAGCCCAACAACTCGGTTTTATTAATAACATGATTCATTATTAATTATGGGAAAATGTTTATAAGTCCTTTATTAACACTTATTTATTTTTCTGTGTAGTAATCAATGGCATCGAATAACACTTTATCACTGCGCACTATCCTTGAGAAGGACAAGCTTTCTGGTCCTAATTTCCTGGACTGGTCTAGGAACTTACGAATAGTTCTAAGACAGGAGTCTAAGGAATATGTACTGGAAAGGCCTGTACCGGCCGCACCTACTGGGCGTAATCCACCAGCTGCTCAGCTGGAGGAATACGGGGTGCATGTAAAGGATAACCGGGATGTTACTTGCCTTATGCTGGCGTGCATGGTCCCCGAACTGCAAAAATAGTTTATGGACCATGAGGCCTAGGCTATGATAACAACTCTAAATGAGATGTTTTAGGAACAGGCACGTCAGGAAAGGTACCTGACGAATAAGGCATTCCATTCCTGCAAAATGGGGACTGGGACATCTGTGAGCGCTCATGTGCTCAAGATGAAGGGCTATTTAGATTCTTTAGCCCGTCTCGGGTCGCCCATTTCACAGGAATTGGCGATTGATACCATCCTGGCTTCCTTGCCGGAGTCTTATGATCAGTTCATCTTGAATTACAACATGCAAGGGATGAACAAAACTGTTAGTGAGCTGCATGGGATGCTTAAGCTTACGGAACAGTCGGTCAAAAAGACTCCACCGGTACTTATGGTAAACAAGGGGAAGGCTCCTCTTGTAAAGGCCAAGGCTAAGACAAAGGCTAAAGCTAAGGCCAAGAAAGCCAAAGCTAAGAAGGCCAAGGTCCAGCCCAAGGCCCGTCCTGAGGATGTCTGTTTCAGGTGCAAGCAGACGGGACATTGGAAACGATCATGTCCAAAGCTTCAGGGAGAGCAAAAGAAGGCGCAGGGCGCGTCTTCATCAGGTATATATGTCATAGACATTAACCTTACTGTTTCAACATCTTGGGTATTGGATACTGGATGTGGTTCTCACATTTGTTGTAATGTGCAGGGACTTAGGAACAGAAGATCACTAGGATCAGGAGAAGTGGACTTGCGGGTCGGGAATGGGGCAAGGGTTGCAGCCATTGAGATCGGCGAGTACCAGCTTAAGATGCCTAGTGGATTAGTTTTGTTACTGGAACAATGTTATTTTGTACCTGCAATGTGCAGGAATATTATTTCTGTTTCAGTTTTGGATACTTCTGGATATGTATTTACTATTGGTAATGGTAATATGGTTATATCTAGAGAAGGCATATTTTATGGAAATGCTCTATTAAATAATGGCCTTTATATCCTGAATTTAAATGAAACTAATCAAGTCTATAACATAAATACTAAAAGGATTAAACCAAATGAACTTAATCCTGTGTACCTTTGGCACTATCGTTTAGGCCACATAAACGAGAAACGCATAGCTAGACTCCACAAAGCTGGAATTCTAGGATCTTTTGACTTGGAGTCACTTGATATTTGTGAATCTTGTTTACGGGGTAAAATGACTAAAGCGCCTTTTAGCAAGAAAGCTGAAAGGGCTACTGGCTTATTAGACCTAATACATTCGGATGTATGTGGACCTATGAGCACTGCTGCCAGGGGTGGGTTTCTATACTTCGTCACCTTTACAGACGATTTCAGCAGATATGGCTATGTCTATCTGATGAAACACAAGTCTGAAACACTTGATCGGTTCAAGGAATTTAGGAACGAAGTACAGAACCAATTAGGCCGAAATATTAAAGCCCTTCGGTCGGACCGAGGTGGCGAGTATATGAGCCTAGAATTTGATTCATACTTGAGAGAGCATGGAATAGTTCCACAGCTCACTCCTCCAGGAACACCACAATGGAATGGGGTGTCCGAACGGAGGAATAGGACCCTGTTAGACATGGTCCGCTCAATGATGAGTCATGCCTCTCTCCCAACAAGTTTTTGGGGATATGCTATTGAGACAGCAGCTCTCATTTTGAATAATACTCCGACTAAGGTAGTAGAAAAGACCCCATTTGAGATATGGACGGGCAGGGCGCCCAATGTGACTTTCCTACGGATTTGGGGTTGTTATGCCCATGTCAAGAAACTGACTGGGGGCAAACTAGAACCCAAAACTGACAAATGCCTGTTTATGGGCTACCCTAGGGAAACCAAAGGGTATTACTTCTACAACCCCGCCGAGAACAAGGTGTTCGTGGCACGGAAAGGGGTCTTTCTTGAAAATGAGTTCATTTCCAAGAAAGATAGTGGGAGTAATGTTGAACTCAGGGAAGTTCAAAGCTCAGAAACTCCTGAAAAGGATAACTCGGAGACCAGGGTGGAGCTTCCACGGGAGGAAGCACCGGCCCAGGTCACACAAGGACCTAGAAGGTCTGGTAGGGATCGTCGGGAACCTGAGAGATATGGGTTTCTTGTTACCGATGATAACACTCTTTTTGTCTTCGACGAGGAAGAACCAAAAACCTACCAGGAGGCTATAGCTAGCCCACTATCCGCAAATTGGCAAAAGGCCATGGAGGCGGAAATGCAATCTATGTACGATAATCAGGTTTGGAATCTGGTTGATCCACCTCCGGGTGCTAAGGTAATAGGTTGCAAGTGGTGCTACAAGCTGAAGCCAGATAATACCTTCAAAGGGCGGCTAGTAGCGAAAGGTTTCAGGCAAGTCCATGGAATCGACTATGATGAAACTTTCTCACCAGTCGCTATGCTCAAATCCATTAGGATCCTGCTGGCCATAGCCGCTTGGTACGACTATGAGGTCTGGCAGATGGATGTCAAAACTGCTTTCCTGAACGGAAAGTTACTCGAGCATGTGTATATGACACAACCTGAGGTTTTTGTCGATCCAAAGTATCCTGAAAGGGTATGCAAGCTTCAAAGATCCATTTATGGATTAAAGCAAGCATCCCGAAGTTGGAATCTTCGATTCAATAAGGCTATAAAGGAATATGGCTTTATACAGAATCAAGATGAGCCTTGTGTGTACAAAAGGATTAGTGGGAGTATCGTAACATTCCTGGTTCTATATGTGGATGACATCCTTCTGATTGGAAGCGACATACCAACACTGCTTGGGGTAAAGCAGTGGTTGTGTAAGTGCTTCGCAATGAAGGACTTAGGCGAAGCCGAAACGATCCTAGGGATCAGGATCTACAGGGATAGACCTAATCGGCTTCTAGGCCTGAGTCAGACTAAGTACATAGACAAGGTTCTGAAAAGATTCAGCATGGACTAGGCTAAGAAATGATTCTTGCCAATGGGTCACGGGCTGAAACTTAGTAAGAAGAACTGTCCTCAGACAAAACAGGACAGGGAGAAGATGAGTGAGATCCCATATGCTTCTGCTATTGGATCAATCATGTACTCTATGCTATGTACAAGACCTGATGTCGCCTTTGCACTAAGTATGACAAGCCGGTACCAGCAAGATCCTGGGGAGGATCACTGGAAAGCTGTCAAAGCAATCCTAAAGTACCTTAACCAGACAAAGGATAGCTTTTTAGTGTATGGTGGTCAGGAAGAGCTGTCAGTTACTGGGTACACTGATGCAAGCTTCCAGACCGACCAGGATGAATATAAGTCACAGTCAGGGTACGTATTCATGCTTAATGGTGGTGTTATTAGTTGGAGAAGCTCCAAGCAACCGACCATTGCATATTCTATCACGGAAGCTGAGTACATTGCAGCGTGTGATACAGCTAAGGAAGCTGTGTGGATAAAGAAGTTTATCATGGAACTGGGGATAGTATCATCTATCCAGGAACCGGTTGATATCTTCTGTGACAACAATGGGGCTATTGCACAAGCTAAGGAGCCCCGGTCACACAGGAACTCAAAGCACGTACTTAGGAAGTTTCACCTCATCCGAGAAATTGTTGAGAGGGGTGACATTTCATTACGCAGAGTGGACACCGAGGAGAATGTCGCAGATCCTTTGACCAAGGTGCTGGCTCATTCCAAGCACGAGGGTCATATCAGATCTATAGGGATTAGGCCCATGCCTGGTTGGTACTAGTGCAAGTGGGAGATTGTTGGAAATGCCCTAGTCCCGAGGCATTAGTCCTTGTCTTTGTATCATACTTTTGTACATTTATATGAACTTCATGTATTATACAAGTTGTGTTAAGAAATAAAGGCAACAATCTATTTACTATATGTCTTGTGCAATATTTTAAATAGAGTATCCAATGGACATATCCATATCCATGTTGTCAAGTGTGAGGCACTTGGCAGTAAGACTATGGATAGGGAAAACGATATGGCCATAAAGTCATCCGTAGTCTGTTCCAATCATGGGAATGAATGGAACTAAAGACTATCATTAGCCTGGTTGTATAGCGGTGTCTTACCGGTCATAGAACATGGAATGTCAACCAGGTTAGAGTCACAAGTTACACTCTCCAATGCATGTGAGAAATCTATCTGGGATAACAGGATGTTCCTCCCGAGTCTTTGATTTAACAAGCATATCATCAACATACACTTCGACTTCTTTATGGATCATATCATGCAGCAAGGTTGTGATAGCCCTTTGGTAAGTGGCTCCTACACTCTTCAACCCCTAGGGCATTACTCTGTATCAGAAAATGCCCCACTCTGTGATGAACGATGTCTTCACCTTATCAATTACATCCACCAAGATCTAATTATATCCTGAAAACCCATCCATGAGGGAATACATTGCTGCTTTTGCCGCACTATCAATAAGGACATCGATATAAGGTAAAAAAAAGTTATCTTTTGGACATGCCTTATTCAGATCCCTGTAGTCGACGCATACTCTAACCCTTCCATCCTTTTTAGATACTGGGACGATATTGGCTAGCCATTCTGTATACTCCACCTCTTCGAGGAAATTGGCTTCTATCTGCTTGGCCACTTCTTTCACCAAAGTAGCCCATTCTGGCCTTATTCTTCTCAGTTTTTACTTCACTGGCTTGAACTTAGGTTCCGTCGGGATCTTGTGAACTGCTATTTCCTTGTACACACTCGGCATGTCCGCGTATGACCAAGCGAAAGCTTTAACATGTTTTTACAATATTCTTGTTAATTCTCTCTCTTCTTCGGGTTTTAGCTCATGTGAAATGAATACCATTTTAGGGTTTTCATCTGTACTTATGTTGATTTCATGTAATGTAGTGTCATGAATGCTAAATATGCTTGATGGTGATTCAAATGCATGCACAGAATTATGAGGATAAACATCACACAAGTAAGCAAACTAGGATTTCATTGCATTGAACTTGTTATAGAGTACATCATTCACATTGAAAATGGAAGAAATAGATACAGCAAAATCATTTTCATCCTCCACAAGCGGAAGGCCTTGCACTTCTTCAACTTTCCCATTGAGCTCCAGGGCATCATCCAGATCTGCATCTACTTTGGCTTCTTGATATGTGAGAATAGTGGTCTTCTCAATTTCAGCCACCTGTACCTTAGCCTTCTTCATGATCTCGGCTATCTCAACAACCACAGAATCCTAGTTTACTTTGATCATCAGCTCCTCTTCGAACCCTTCTTTAGACTTCCTAAATGCCTTGTTTAAGGCTGTAGTGAATGCCCCTGAAATTTCTTCTACTGATTCATCACAGACTTTCTCTTCAGCTTTCTGTTTGAGTACCTTCACTACCTTTGCTACCTCTTCCAGCGGCTCATTTTGCAGAACAGCATACTTAGCAATTACCTCTTCCACCAGTACGGGGGCTACTGGTTCTTCCCGGCTCTTTTCAAAGTCCACGACATCAGAAAATACCTCAAAGCAATGATACTCAATGTTCCCGACCCTCACTGGCTCAGCTTGGCCTTTATACAGCTCTTCTCTTGCCTTTATGAACAGTCTCATCATAAGCTTGCCGTTCTTGCCCCTTCTCTGATTCTTCTGGTTAGATGTTTCTTCTATATACCCTAGCCCGAACTGTTTTGGCTTTCCTGAGTCAATGTTAAACTTAGGCACCCCTTGCAAGTTAATTCCGAGTCCGATGCCCGAGACAAAGTTCTGCTTATGCAAATATCTAGAAAGCCACTATGGTATATAGTTTTCATAAATGACCATCGGGGCGTCTGTGGCTTCCTCTTCCCCGACCATGGTGATTTGGAACCAGCCAAATGGTACAACTCCTTCATTTATAGCAACAATCATGGATTGGGTGTTCGCCTCAACAGTCATGATCTCCCCGTTTATCGAGAACTTTATTTTCTGATGCTGAGTAGAAGGGACACCTTCTAATAGGTGGAACCATGGTCTTCCCAGCAGCAGGGAGAAAGTGATCGGGATGTCTGTCACGGTGAAAATGACCATGGACTTGACTGGCCCGACCTCCACTTCAGTCTCAAAAGTCCCAATTATAGTTCTTTTAGAGTCATCATATGCCCAGATCACTGTCGAGGGCTTCTTCAAACTTTCTTCGCTGAGGCCGAGGAATGGTAGCTTTTTCAAGGGACATACATTCAGGGCTGACCCATCATCTATCATCACACACGGCATACATTCAGGGCTGAGATGCCAGAGGAAGAGCTGACCGAGAAGCAAAAGGAAGACCTAGGGTACCTATTTGAAGAATTCGACTGTGCTATTGTTGACAAAGACCCTCCGCATGTGGTGGTTGGAAACTTTTTGAATGTATCTGCTTTTTCTATTTTTGATATGAACAATTCTACCTACAAGGCACACAATGCAATAAAATCTGATTTTGCTTACTTGTGTGATGTTTTTCCGGATGGAATTGTGCATACATGCAAACATTCATGTAATGTCTTTAGCATACATGATGCATCATTACATGAAATGAACCTAGGGAGAGATGATGAACCAAAGATGGTATCCATCTCGAAAGACCTCACTCCTGATGAGAGAAACGAACTTGTAAAAATCTTGCTAAAACAGGTCAAAGCCTTTGCCTGGTCCTACGATGACATGCCCAGGGTTGACAGAGAAATTACAGAACACAGAGTCCCGGTAGATCCGAAAGTGAAACCAATTAAGCATAAACTCAGACAACGTTGACCAGAGTGGGCTAAAAAGGTTAAAGAAGAAGTAGCCAAACAGATAAAGGCCAAGTTCTTAAAAGTAGTAGAGTACCAGAATGGTTAGCCAACATCGTGCTTGTTGTAAAGAAAGACAGTCGGGTAAGGGTCTGTGTGGATTACAGGGATCTGAATAAGGCATCTCCCAAAGATGACTTTCAGTTTCCGCATATCGATGTCTTGATTGACAGTGCCGCCAGGGCAGCTATGTATTGTTTCATGGATGAGTTCTCGGGGTATAATCAGATCCTGATGAATGTAATTGACAAAGTGAAAACGGCCTTCATCATAGAATGGGGGGTTTATTGCTACAGAGTCATGCCTTTCGGGTTGAAGAATGCCGGGGCGACTTATCAACGAGCTGTCACAACACTTCTACATAACATGATCCATAAGGAAGTCGAGGTTTATGTGGATGACATGTTATTCAAATCCATGACCCGGGAAGAGCACCCAGCTATCCTGGATAGATTTCTAACCAGAATCGAGAAGTACAATCTTTGCCTCAACCCTAAGAAGTGTGTATTCGGGGTAACTTCTGGGGAACTACTTGGTCATATAGTCAACCAAAAGGGAATCGAAATGGATCCTGACAAAATTAAGGCCATCAGGGAAATGCCAGCACCACAGTCAGAAAAAGAAGTAAGGTCGTTCTTGGGTTCACTACAGTATGTCAGTCAGTTTATTGCTAGATTGACGACAGTTTGCGAACCAATTTTCAGACTTCTGAAGAAGAACCAACAAGTAGAGTGGAATGAGCGGTGTCAGATAGCCTTCGACAGAATTAAAACTTACTTGATCCCCCAGTTCTAAAACCGCCCATACCAGACAAGCCTTTGATTCTGTACTTGGCCATCGAAGAGACTTCTGTAGGAGCCATGTTGGTACAAGAGCAAGAGGATGGATGCGAACATGCGATCTATTACTTAAGCAAGAAGCTACTGGAGTATGAGACTAGGTATACGATAGTAGAGAAGACTTGTGCGGCTATGGTATGGTTGATAAAGAAGTTAAGGCACTACTTCCAATCGTATAAGGTTCAGGCAGTAGCCAAGGTGGATCCCATGAAGTACTTATGCCAAGCTCCAGTGCTAGTAGGGAAGTTATCAAGTGTTGGAAATGCCCTAGTCCCGAGGCATTAGTCCTTGTCTTTGTATCATACTTTTGTACATTTATATGAACTTCATGTATTATACAAGTTGTGTTAAGAAATAAAGGCAACAATCTATTTACTATATGTCTTGTGCAATATTTTAAATAGAGTATCCAATGGACATATCCATATCCATGTTGTCAAGTGTGAGGCACTTGGCAGTAAGACTATGGATAGGGAAAACGATATGGCCATAAAGTCATCCGTAGTCTGTTCCAATCATGGGAATGAATGGAACTAAAGACTATCATTAGCCTGGTTGTATGGCGGTGTCTTACCGGTCATAGAACATGGAATGTCAACCAGGTTAATGGGTACATGTAAAAGGGTGCATGGTACTGGATTGATCCACTTAACGGGAATCTACATGGTATAGTATCACAACTGATTCTCGCGTAGTACTTGCATAAGTCCTTTGACCGGACCATATGATGGTGCTGCATATGAAGTGGCACACTTCGGTGTACGCCTAACGGGCCTGTAAAAGGGTGCCAAGTATGGGTACGTTCGGGTGTGTCAGTGAGCATGGCAGTACTATGGATATGCAGAAGGGAATGTCACTCAGTATTTTACTGAGACGATATCACCGGCCTCTTGATGAATGTTACTGATTAGAGTGTGGCCACACCCAAACAAGATGAGATCTTGTTTGTGAGTATCAGTTCATTTGGGATCAAGTAATGTCCGGACACATATAGAGGGTGATCAACCATGCCTCTGTGTTGGACACCGATATCAGTGACATGGGACATACAAGTTCAACTACAGGGTTACGGTGACAGTTTGACTGCTATCTCCGTCTTAATTGGGGGCTACAGTGGCTTGCTAGAGCCCGCCTGTAGTCTGTGGGCCTTGGCCCACTGCCAACATAAAGACGGGCCCATTGGATCGTACACATTGAACGTCTGGACTTTAACTAGTCGGATTAAGTGTGTGCTTGGAGTATACACGTTTGAAGAGAGAGAGATTTATTAATTATCTTCTAGGTCAATTAGATTGATCAAAAGAATATAATTAATATTTATTTTTGGCATTCTCTTAATTAATTCAATGAATTAATTTATGAGATTATTTCCTAGGTGGAAATATTTATACATGTATAGGTTTACATGTATCTTATCTTATATGTGTCTAATTTAATTCCTTGATGAATTTGATGTGTCAAATTAATTGTAATTTAGATGTATGTAACATATTATATGGTACAATATACTTACATACATATTGAATTACAATGTTATTTGAAATCAAAGAGAAACCAAAGAATTAATGTGGGCTAGGGCTTGAAATGGTAAGCCCACTTCTTCATCATGTGTTGGCCGAAATTCATGGTGGGTTTAGGGCAAGAATGATGAATTTTAAGATGAGAAGAATGAGTCATGGTGGGACAAAAGGTAATGATCAAATGGGTGAGTCATGGTGGACTTTTGGTTAGTAAAGTTGGACTTTACCAACTTGGATATTTGTTGGTCATTATGTGTTGGTCATTATGACTAAAGACAAGTGTCTTTCCCATCTTTTTCCCACCTCTTGGCCGAATCCTTGTGTCTTTGGACAAGGGAGGTGACTCATTCTTTGCCAAAAATTGTAATGAGTGAAAGTGGTGAGTCATTGTTGACTTTGTGGTGAGTCATAGTTGACTTTGCTTTATGGGATATTTTTTGCCTCTTGGTGAGAGATATTAGATGAAAGGCTTCAACCATTTTCATTCTAAGCAAGTGCTCTTGGCTGCCATCTCTCCCTCTCTTCTTGAATTTCCGAGTTGCTAGCACGGGTTTCAGTCCGATAGCCGTTCGTGTACGCATCGGTGGAGGAAATCTATCCTTGATTTCTGCAGTCTTCTTCTATCTCTTAAAGAGATATCTTGGTAAGACTTTATTCTCCTCCTTTGTGTTTTGTTTTTTGATTTTCACTACTTAAGCTCCCGGGACCCGGATTCCAGGAAATCGACGAGTGTTTCCGCACTTTGTCGGTCGGTTTCCCGTGACGAATCCCAGCATCAAGGTGGTTACTTTTGTTGTCAGAATTCGACATAGAATATGTGACAAGAAAGACAATTAAAGGGAAAGTCGTAGCAGAATTTCTAGCCAATTAGCCTATAGATTCAGACTATGTGGAGAACTTAGAATTCCTTGATAAACAATTGATAGTTATAGAAGAAGAGTCTAACAGATGGGTGATGTATTTTGATGGGGTAGTGAATAAACACGGTGCAGGCTTGGTGGTAATCATTGCTACGCCGGAAGGAGAAATCATTCCACTGGCAAGGCGAATTGACTTTCAAGTGACCAATAATGGGGTAGAGTACGAAGCATGTCTCTTTGGTATTGATGCCCTGATCACATTAGGGGCAAATGAGGTGTTAGTCATTGGAAACTCAGCTTTGGTGATTTGGCAGGTTACCGGAGATTGGGAAATAAAAGAAGAATCACTCTAGCCTTATCTCGAGATGGTTTGGGAAAGGGTGAAGGTATTTAGTCAATGCTAATTTCGACATGTACTGAGGGAGGAGAATCAGATGGCAGATTCTTTGGCTACACTATCATCAATATGGGAAGGCCCCCGAAAACAGCCAATACAGCCAGTCATCCTGGAAATTGCTCAGAATCCATGCTATTCATCAGTCAACACGGTCGCAACTATTGAGGCACACCCCTAGTTTTATGATATTCTACAGTTCATTCAGAGTGGTCAGTACCCCGAAGATGCTAATGAGTCCGATAAGGTTTCCTTAAGAAGGTTGGCAGCATGGTTCCGGATATTTGAGAATTAACTTTTCAAAAGGACAACTAACAGAGTTCTTATGAAGTGTCTCATGGAGGAAGAGGCAGTCGTGATTACGAAACAGATACACTCTGGTGCGTGTGGTCCGCACATAAATGGGTTGGCCCTAGCAAAGAAAATACTAAGACAAGGATACTTTTGGCTCACTCTCTAACTGACTGTATTAAGGAAGTTAAGAAATGCCATGAATGTCAAGTGTATGGAGACCTCAATCATCTTCCCCCTCTTGAACTTCAAGTATCTTCGACTCCGAGGCCGTTTGGAGCTTGGGGTATAGACATAATTGGAGAGATAAGGCCGCCTACCTCAAATGGGTACCGATTCATTGTTGTAGCTGTGGATTATTTCTCTAAGTGGGGCTGAAGAGGAATCATTTGCAAATATCACCGCTAAGAAAATGGCCAAATTTATAGAAAGAACATCTTTGCAAGATATGGGATCCCTCATCACGTCGTGACCAACAATGGGGTATAATTCCGAGGGTGACAGCACAGTTATTCCAAGAAAAAGGGATCGAGCACCATAGGTCATCCCCGTATCGCCCACATGCCAATGGGGCGGTGGAGGTGGCCAATAAATCCACTAAGAAAATTCTGTCAAAGATGGTGGTAGCCTATAGAGATTGGGCTGACATGTTACCATTGGCTTGGTGGGGATACCGAACAAGCATCAGAACCCTTACCGGAGAAACTCCGCATTAACCGATTTACGGGATGGAAGCAGTATTACCCATAGTTGTGAAAACCGGACCAGACTGGTCGGTCGAACTGGGTTGGACCGGAACCAGAGGCCTGTCTGATCGGTTTGTGTCTGGTTTTCACTCTGGTCAACAACCGATCAACTCCTGGTCGGACCAACCGATCGAACCGAAAAACTATGAACCAGACTGGTTTTCCGGTTCGACCGGACTATTTTAAAAAAAAAAAATATTTGAACTGAAAATTTAATTTATTATTTTGAGGTGTTTTTAATTAAAATAAAATATAGGTTGTATTTTTATATTATTTTAAATTAAATTGACATTTAATTGTAACTATATTTCATAAATTAAGCCTTCTAATTACTATATTGTGTTTGAAATGCTTAAAATTAAAGAATTATGATAAAAATGTTCAAATTTTCATATATTATAAATATAAAAATAAAAATATTTTAATATATTTATTAAATCCGGTTCGATTCTGGTTTAATCCAAAATCCACGAATCCATCCCTTCACCGGTTCGATGACCGGTCCGGGTCTGAAAACCACGGCATTACCAATAGAGATGGAAATCATATCATTAAGAGTGGTTATGGAGGTACAGTTGCCAGAATCTGATTGGCTCCAGTCGAGACATGAACAGTTAGCAATGATAGATGAAAAGCGTCTTCAGGCCTTAGACCGGTTGCAAATGTATCAACAACGGATGGCTAGGACATACAACAACAAGGTTCGTCATCAGAAGCAATCCATTTAAGGCTGGGGATCTGGTACTCCAATAGATGAAACAGACCAACACGGATGTACGGGGGAAATTCAAGCCGAATTGGGAAGGTCCGTATGTAATCAAGAGGATACTTTTGAAGGGTGCTGCAAAGATTATGGATATGGACGGGAACGAATTTGTCAACCCCATCAACCAGGACAAGCTGAAACACTACTACATGTAAAAAAAAAAAAGGTCCGGTGGATTGAAAACTGAAAAGGCAATCCACGCAAAAATTAGGACAGTCAGATGGGTCGAAAACCAAAAAGGCGATCCATGAAAAACTTAGGACAGAGAGGTGAGGACCATCATCTAGAAAATCTGCAAAGACCGGTTGGTGGCAAGCGTGGGTTCATTCGAGACGCCTACCATCAATGATTCTATCCATAGTTTCATTTCATCATTTGATGTATATTGTTCTAAAACATTATTTATGAATGAATGCATGAATGTTCGATTCTATTCGTTTAAACGTTCCAAGTTTAATTGCAATTCAGATTATTTTGTGCATATTTGTCTTTATATCTTTCACATATCTCACATCCATCGATTGAACATGTATATACATAAAAAAAAAGGTCTGCTGAATTGAAAACCTAAAAGGATAGTTTAGGCAAAAATAAAGACAGTCCGATAGGCCGAAAACCAAAAAAAGGGCGACCTATGCAAAAGTTAGGACAAGAAAAACAGAATAAAAATCATACAGCAATATTCAACTCTGATCTCAATCAGCTAAAGACCGAGGTACCACAACATCAGCGACTCACACCCAAGCCTAGTGAGGCAACCAATCAGATCTATCAGCCAAGCCTTATAGCAAGCATCTGTCCCCACGGGTTCTAGATCGTCATACCTCACAATCTCAGGACAGGTAGGGTGCATCCACTGGTGCTGCACATGCCGAGGCCACTGCGATGTAAATACCCCACACTCAGTAGTACACAAGGATCGGGGGACACTTTCTAGTTGTCCATATTGTCTGCACAGCTGAGCAGGAGAATAGAAGGTCACGTGTGTCAATCCAAGTAGCTGAACACCCCCAGCCCAAGTCTCAGTAGTCACATCAGTGATATCCCACCAAGGGCAGACCCATCGGATAGAGGCTTCGGACCACCTCCTAAGCCAGTTGAACCAGTGCTCCATGGACATCAAGCCGAAGTCTGGGAGCTTGATGCGCTGAGACCAATAGCACTTCGGAGCATATCTCAGATGAGGTGGAGGATGGCTCAGGAGATGCAACTTCTCCAACAACCAGATCTGCATGTGGTTTAGTTAGGATGAAGGGATAATTAATGTGTGGATTCAAAAAGTGCAGTACCAAATCATACCTAGAGTAGAAAGGGAGATCCACAGCTATGAGCGGATGACGTTTTTTACGGAATGCAAGAATCCCTTTCGGAAGGGGTTACCTCGATCTCGACCGGGCCCCTCCCTCGCGTGGGGTTTTTTTATTATGGAAAAAATCAAGTTTTGGAAAAATAAATGGAATTAATTATCTTAAAAGAACTGAGACCTAAGTCTCGATGAATATTGTAGGAGTCGCCACCCTGCTCAGCTCAATCGGGAAATTTATAACGTAGCTAAACCGGACGAACAGCCGCTACACTATCCAGAGATTTAGGTTCGGACAAGTCCCTTATTTCGTGTCTATCTGCTTAGCCACTTCTTCCTTTACCAGTGTAGCCCATTCTGGCCTCGGTCTTCTCAACTTTTGCTTTACCGGTTTGAACTTGGGGTCTGTTGGGATTTTATGCACTGCTATCTCTTTGTTCACACCCGGCATATCTTCATATGACCAGGCGAAAGCTTTAACATGTTTTTGGAGTATTATTATTAATTCTTTCTCTTCCTCGGATTTTAGCTCGTGTGAAATGAATACCATTTTAGGGTTTTCATCTGTACTTATGTTGATTTCATGCAATGCAGTGTCATGTATGCTAAATATGCTTGATGGTGATTTAAATGCATGCACAAAATTATCAGGATAAACATCACACAAGTATGCAAAGTGGGACTTCATTGCATTAAACTTGTTATAGAGTACATCGTTTACCTTGAAAATGGAAGAAATAGATACAACAAAATCATTTTCATCCTCCACAGGTGGAGGGCCTTGTTCTTCTTCAGCTTCCATCTTCCTTTTTAGAGCATCATTCGGGACTGTAGCTTTTTCTGCTTCTTTTTTGGTCACCTGCATCTTAGCCTTCTCCATGACTTTGACTATCTCGGCGATCATAGAATCTAAGTTCACTTTAGCCATCAGTTCTTCACCAAATCCTTCCTTGGATTTTCCAAATGCCTTACTTAAAGCAGCAGTCAAGGCACCTGAAATCACCTCTGTAGTTTTAGCACAGGCCTTCTTGTCATCTTCTTCCTTGGCCACCCCTATGGCTTTTGCTATCACCTCAGATGGCTCTCCTTGCAAAATCTTAGATTTAGCAGCTGCATCTTCCATCGCCGCAGGGGCCACTGGTCCTTCCTAACTTTTCTTAAAATCCACGACATCAGCAAAGATCTCAAAGCCAGGATTCGCGACATTTTCAAAAATCACTGGTTCAGCTTGGCCCTAGGCCTTCTCCTGCCTTTAGAAATGGCTTCATCATAACCTTACCATTCTTGCCCTTCCTCATATTCTTCTGCTCAGATGCCCCTTCTATATAGCCAAGGCCACACTGCTTCAACTTTCCCGAGTTGATCTTAAATTCTATAACCCCTTGCAAATTGATTCCGAGTCCCATTCCTGGGACGAAGTTCTGCTTATACAGATACCGGGATGGCAACTCCGGCATATAACTCTCATAAAGGACCATAGGAGCGTCCGTGGTTTCTTCTTTTTTAATTACAGCGACTTGAAATCCGCCAAAAGAAACCACTCCTTCGTTCAAGGCAGCTACTATTGATTGGGAATCCGTCTCAACAGTCACAATCTTGCCATTCATAAAGAACTAGATCTTCTGATGCAAAATGGAAGGGACGCCCCCTAAAGGATGGAACCATGGCCTCCCAAGCAACAAGAAAAAGGTGATTGGGATATCTATCATTGTAAAAACAACCGTAGATTTGACTAGTCCAACTTCTACTTCCACTTCAAAGGTTCCTATCACCGTTCTTATAGAGTCATCGTATGGCCGAATGACTGTTGAAGACTTCTTCAATATATCATGGTTCAACCCCAGGAATGGCAACATTTTCAGTGGACAAATGTTCAGTGCCGAGCCATCATCCACCATAACGCAAGGCATCACCTTATCCATCACATGGGCCCTGATGTAAAGGGCCTTGTTGTGGGTTTTCCCTTCAGCAGGTAGATCTTTCTCAGACAAAACGATGTCAGGAGTTCCATCATGGACTTTCTCCAACAAACAGCACATAGCCTCTGGTGAAGCTATAGAGGAGACTTCAATCTCTGATAGTTTCTTCACTAAAGCAGCCCTATGCTCCTTGGAAGTCAGAAGCAAATGCCATATGCTAGCTTGTGCGGGGGTCTTCTTTAGTTGGGAGATAACCAGGTCCTCTTTCTCGACTCCCTCCGATGCCGATGTACTACCCGACCCAATCACCGGGGCTTTGTCTTTCATCTGATTTGCTGGCTGATACACCCTACCACTGTGGGTCACATGCTGCACTTTCTGAACCTTCAGCTTTTCAATGGCTGGGAGCTTAACTATCTTTTCTCCATCAAACTCTTCATACTCGTCCTCAGAATCGAGATCATTTAAGCTTATTGGCTTGATCTCCTTCCGCTACTCCTGTTTCTCGCATTCTTGTTCTACTTCGGGTTCCCCTACTGCTACAGCTTGAATCATCGGGTTTGCTTAAAGAACTTAAGCAAAGATAAAATTAGTAGGTAGCCCAGAATGAACCATATTGACCCACTTCTCGAATGCTGGCAGCGGGTTGGTTTTGGTGCTAGGCTTGGCTGGCTCCTACAACTTTCCTTCATCAATAAGTTTTTGGATGGCATCCCTTATCTTGTAGCAATTATTATTCTTATGACCGGTAACCACATGATAAGTGCAAAAATTATCCTTATCTGCTTCAGAAGGCTTTTCGAAGGGTCTTAAGGATTGTAGCAATCCACCATTTCTACACTTGGCAAATGTCTTCACTAAAGGAAGAGTCCAAGGCAATATGCCTTGTCCTCCCGGATTCCTACTGTGATTGCCCTGTTGTTGAGTCACAGTAGCAACTTCCACCTACTTCACTTCTGCAAATTGCCCTCCTTTACTACCAAAACTTGAACTAGAACCACCACCAGACCCTATTGTAGTAGCTGATTTAAATCCCAAACTATACCCTGTGCTTCTACCGCCCTTATGACTTGCTGCCTTCTCTTCTTCATCCCGTTCTATTTTCATTGCCATACTGTAAACCTCACTGAGCTCTTTGAAGGGATGGAATTTCATGTTGTTCTTAAAGACATGCTTGCTGCTGTCGATCAGCTTCTATATAAGCTCATCTTCATTCGAGTGATTCTTCAGGAGAATCATTTTGTTCATTTAGTGCTAGCAGTACTCATCAAAGGGCTCGTTGAACTTCTGCTTTATCCTCTCTAAATCATATAGCTTCACCTTGATTTTAGTGTTAAAGCTGTAGTACTCGGTGAAAGCCGCTGACAAAATCTCCCAATCAGATTGTTCCTCCTCCGACAGTGAGTTGTACCATCCAAGCGCTCCTCCCTCTAGTGTGGTAGGGAATAGATTAATCAACTGCTGCTTTGTGGCTCCCGCCGTTAGCATAACTTGGGCATAGAGATTCACATGGGCCTCCGGTGAGCCCGTTCCTTTGTAAGCAGGGACTTTCGGCACTTGGAAGATGATGGAAAATGTCTCGATGCCCTTACTGATCATGGCATCAACGTTCACCCCTTTCCTTGATTCTACACTAACACCGACCCCCTTCTTCAACTGAGCCATTACTTCATCCAGCTTCGAACATTTTGCCTTCATTCTCTGCTCCATAGTTGCCTCTATTTCTTGCAGCTTCTCAAGACTGGCCGAAGCGTCACCACCTTGTTGGGATGACTCAGCCTCTTTCTCTTTCCCGGCTCCACTACCACTGGTCTCGCCAGCTTCCCTTACAATTGCCCTCATTTCTTCCTTCAACATATCGCGGAAGTCTTGGGATCTGAAGAAATCCTTTAGAACATCTGCCATACTTGGTGCAGGTTCGCCATATTCACTTCTTCCTCGGACTCTGAATCACTATCACTTTCAACTATCCTTTGTCTCCTAAGTACCCTCAAAGCCAGGGATCTCGTCCAAGGTCGCTCCAGTGTATTCTGCTCGGGATCAGACAGGAAATATTAGGGTCGTGAATGAATGACATGGTATGGCATAAGAAGTAAGGCATTAAAAATGCTTATGAATGAATGGAATGGGATTATGAGTGAAATGACGATATGGATGGTCACTTTTTATTTTTCTTTTCTTCTTTTTGGGACATTCCAAGAACACCCAATGCCTATGCAAAATGTCATGTGTGGGTCGTGGTGGAGCCCGCACGGACTCACAAACAAAGGCAGTGTACCTCGTCGTTCAAGTAATAAAATCTGGCCTAAAGTCCAGGTATCGATCCCACAAGGAATTTAAACCCCGATAATCACTAAATTACTAAGAGTCTTTACGTGTCTAAGCGGAACTAAATTTAAGTTTGATTATATTAACAACTATATTGGTCTACTCCTAGTTGATCTATCCCGGCTTACTTTGCTCTTGAATTTGGAATATCAATTGGCGGTTTTACCGACCTATGAAGACTGATGGGGATGGCTTAATTAATCAACTACAAAAGACGAAGTTAACTCAACAATTAACCCTCAATTATATTCCTCCAATTAAATCAACCTAGCGTATCTAGATCTTTTAGGTCCTTAGCCGGTTTTCCTTGTTTAGAGGCGGTCTAATTCTTAAAGCTCAGAAAATAGGGGCACGTATGTTCCACAGTGTCGTCAATACTAATGGTTGCCTAGGTGTTAATCTAGGTAATGCCACAAATATGAACTTAATAGATTAAGATCTTATGAGACTAGATTATCACTAAAGGGATTGCATTAAGAAAAGGAATAAAGATTGAAATTAACTTGCATTCAACTGTATTAATCAAGAAAGATGTAACAGATTCAATGTTTTCAACCAAACAAAATCGATTGCGGAATCAAAAGCTAGCTAAATCGAATTACAAAAGACAAAAAGAAAAACTTATGCCCTTCTTGATCCAATTAACCGGTTGCCGACGGTGTGAAGATGCTTGGAGGTGTACCTCTATTAACGAACCCGAGCCGAAACTAAGAACGTTGCAAAAGGGGAAGGTTCAATGCAAAACAATCTACCAATCGATGGTTCCAAGATTCAAAGAAAACAAAAAGGTCAAGCTAAACCCTAGCTACAAGTTTTTGCTCTACCTCTACAAGTTGGGAAAAAGATGCTCTCCAACAAAGAAAATAACCTATTTGTACGGCTAGGTAAAAACCACAGAAAAGAAAAGCTGAAATTAGGGCAACAGCAGATTTTCGGGCCTCGGCACGCCGTGCTGGTGGAGTCGGCACGCCGTGCTATGCAGAGTTGGGATCGGCACGCCGTCGTGCTGCTTCTCTGGAACTCTTGGCACGCTGGTTGGCTTGGCACGCCGTGCTGCCATTGTGGCACGCCGTGCCATTCTGATTTTCAGCACTTCAAGCCCTTCTTTGCCGCCGCTGCTCCAACTTCCGATCCGGGTCCTAATGCCTGTCCAAAACAAACACAAAGGGACATAACCGCACCACAACCACGGACCATAAAACACGAAAAACAAACACGAGGAATACTAAAAATATAAGAAATCAAACCAAGACATAAAAATCACAAAATACGAAAAAAAACCAATCAAACATTCACATAAATGATTCTAAAAACTACCACTCAAACCACGAAATTGGCTAAAAGATAAGGTTGAAACCGACCTTATCAACCACCCCACACTTAAAGTCTTGCTTGTCCTCAAGCAAACAAAACATCTCCAACTCCCGAAAACAATGAAGCAAAATTAAAGATCAAATAATCGATTTTTACAAAATCACAAACCACAACCTCAATTTTATCCACAAGTCAAGCATACTCAATCAATAAGGCTGTCACAAAGAATTTAACATTTAACCCCAATCTCATGCACACAAAGTAACTCAATTAACTATCAGAATATGATTTGCATCACTAAAATAGTACACTTCTAAGTCACTTCCCAATCAATCACATAGATAAAGATCAATAGGACTTTAGAATTCACACAATTTTCTTGGGGAGGAAAACAAAATTATCACGATGCATTGATCGATTCCATTTGATTGACTTTATAACTTTCGACCTTACTTGAGATGTCACTTAGCTTTTCCGAACAGATAACAAAGATGGAGCAAACACAATGCACCCGACTTACTCAACTAAGCACATTCAATCAAGCGGCTACTAGCACTATTCATAACTTCACCTTGTAAGTGAAGCCAGCGGAATAAATTTCCATTTTTCATTCTTGACTTTTTGTCAATGTTCATTAAGTACAGATAATTAGTTTCCCTTACCCCAAGGTTAATCAAAATAAAACACACAATTTGCCTATTTCATCTCTTTACTCATGCTCAATCAAAAAGAAGCTTCTTAGAGAGTATATGTCTAAAAGCGATGCATCTCAACCCCAAAGTCTATATTATTCCAAAGGTGACAATCAAATGGGGCCTCATGTTGCATTCAATGTAAACATCCCTATTGACAAGCATACTTAACCTAGAAAGATGCAAAATAAGAGGTTATGTGGTTATGTTTTTTTTTTTTTTTTTTTTTTGAAAGTAAAACATTGCTTATGAGGAGTTGGATCATTAAGTTGCAAGCGACAAACAAAAAAAAAAAACAAATATTATCAAACCAAAAACAACCAGAAATAACTCCACACAAAAACAAACAACAAATAGTGCAATGTAAAAAGAAATAAAAGAGAGAGAGGGAAAATCCCTTGACCCACCCCACACGTAAATTGCACTTACTTCCAAAAGTGCAAAGGAAGAAAGAGCAAAATAAAGCGGGAAAGGAAAAGGGGTACCTCACATATCGGGGCCGGGAGGAGGCGGCGGCGGATACGGCCATCCTTGATCAGCACAAAAACGAGTGGCAAACGCCTCGATATTGGCCATCCGCTGCCCAAGCATAACCTGATGGACGGTTAAGTTTTCCAGTTGTTCAACGATGCCATCTAACCGTCCTTCAACCCGTGCCATAAAATCCACGCCGACCGAGACATTTTCCGCATCCTCCTCGGCGGCCTCTGCTTCCTCATAAGCTTCCTCCTCATCGACCTCCATGGGAGCCTTTCCTTTACGCGAACCTCCCGCGCTCGAGGTACCTGCAGCCGTCACATTCGGGGCACAAGACAAAATGCCCTTCGAAAGCTTCTTGGGAAGAATGCTATCGAGGTGCCTATAACAAGTATTAGAATGAAAGAAACAGGCAATACAAGTGACGATGTGCCCTAACCCTAGTTCAGACTTGGACCTATTGTGGTGAAGGTAAAGGGCCTCCATGACAAAAAATCCTAAGTGCACCTTAACATTATTGTGCACATGCCACAAGAGTAACAGCTCAAAGGCATTGATGTTGGGATTCGTCAAGGGAAACCGACCGATAAAAGCGGAAAGACGCGTCGATTTCCTCGAATCCGGCCCAGGAGCTTAAGATGTGGAAATCAAAAACATAAAGGCAGAAAAGAGGGTTTCAAAAACTAACCTCAAAGTCTCTCTAAGAGACGGATGCAGACTGCAGAAACCAAGTGCAGGTTTCCTCCACCGATGCGTACACGAACGGCTCTCGGACCGAAACCCGTGCTAGCGGCTCGGATGATTTAAAGAGAGGGAGAGAGAGGCTGCTCACAATAGGAATATATGGCTGTAATTTTCTTTCCGAAAGAAAAATACAATAACCCTAAGTTAGGGCTCTAGATTTCTTTCCAAAAGAAATCTATCCTTAACATAGGCACCACTTTCTTTACCTTAAGAAATCAATTCCTCAAGTGGGCAAAACTAATTCTCCCAAAGAATTATTCAAAAATGGGCAAAGCCTTTCTCTTAAAAGAAGAAGAAAACCTACGGCCAAAACATGGAGTGAAGGACAAAGAAGATGTGTGAAGGAGCAAAGTCCAACTTTGCTACTAAGGAGTCAAACCAATGACTCACCATGGTGACTCACCTAATGACTCACCATCACCTTGTCTTCTTCATCCTACAATTCGGCCAAGAGAGGAAAGAAATGATGGATTTTTTTTTCTCATTAATGATACCACAATAATGACCAAAAATATCTCATGATGCAAAGTCCAACTTTGTCACCTAAAGTCATCCATGACTCATCATTTCTCTTCATCCTCTTTTGTCCAACAATGAGTCACCATTCTCATCAACAATGACTCACCATTCTTGCCCAAAGATGCTATGAATTTCGGCCAACACATCCCACACAATGTGGGCAAAAATCATTTTATGTCTTAAGCCCAATATTAACTCCTTTGATTTAATTAATTTCAAATGCAACTTTACTTTAATATGTATGCTTATATATTATACCATATAATATATTACATACATTTAAATTAAAATTCATTTGACCTATTAATTTAATCAAGGGATTAAATTAGGCATACATAAAATGAGATACATGTAAACCTATACATGTATAATAATATTTCCACCTAGGAAATATTTCCATAAATTAATTCATTGAATTAATTATGGAGGCCAAAATACATATTAATTATATAACTATGATCAATCCAATTGATTCATATAATATAATTAATGAATCTCTCTCTCTTCAAATGTGTATACTCCAAGTACACACTTAATCCGACTAGTTAAAGTCCAGACGTTCAATGTGTACGATCCAATGGGCCCGTCTTTATGTTGGCAGTGGGCCAAGGCCCACAGACTGCAGGCGGGCTCTAGCAAGCCACTGCAGCCCCCAATTAAGACGGAGTAAGCAGTCAAACTGAAAACGTAACCCAGTAGTTTGAACTTGTAAATCCCATGTCGCTGATATCGGTGTCCAACACAGAGGCATGGAAGTATCACCCTCCTTGTGTCTGGACATTTACTTGATACTGAATGAACTGATGCTCACAAACAAGATCCAATCTTGTTTGGGTGCGGCCGCACACTTATCAGTAACATTCTTCAAGAGGCCATTGATATCGTCTCAGTGAATCACTGAGTGACATTCCCTTCTGCATATCCATAGTACTGCCATGCTCATTGACACACCCGAACGTACCCATACTTGGCACCCTTTTACAGGCCCGTTAGGCATACACCAAAGTGTGCCGCTTCACATGCAGCACCATCATATGGTCCGGTCTAAGGACTTATACAAGTACTACACGAGAATCATTTGTGATACTATACCATGTAGATTCCCGTTAAGTGGATCAATCCAGTACCATGCCCTTTTTGCATGTACCCATTAACCTGGTTGACATTCCATGTACTATGACCGGTAAGACACCGCCATACAACCAGACTAATGATAGTCTTTAGTTCCATTCATTCCCATGATTGGAACAGACTACGGAAAACTTCATGGCCATATCGTTCTCCCTATCCATAGTCTTACTGCCAAGTGCCTCACACTTGACAACATGGATATGGATATGTCCATAGGATACTCCATTTAAAATATAGCACAAGACATATAATAAATAGATTAATGCCTTTATTTCCTTAACACAAATTGTATAGTACATAAAGTTCACGTTAATGTACAAATGTATTATACAAACACAAGGACCAATGCCTCGGGACTAGGGCATTTCCAACAATCTCCCACTTGCACTAGTACTTACTAGGCATGGGTCTAATCCCTATAGATCTAGTATAACCTTCGTGCATAGGCATAGCCAAGCATGTTGGTCAAAAGATCTGCGACATTGTCTTTGGTGTCCACTCTTTGTAATGAGATATCACCCCCTCAGCGATTTCTCGCAATAGGTGAAACTCCCTGAGTTCATGCTTCGTGTATATGTGTGACCGGGGCACATAGCTTGTGCAACAGCCCCTCGATGTCACAGAAGATATCAACTGGTTACTGGATAGTAGATACTATCCCCAGTTCCGTGATAAACTTCTCAATCCATATAGCTTCCCTAGCTATGTCACACGTTGCAATGTACTCAGTTCCTGTGATAGAAACCGCGATGGTCAATTACTTGGAGCCTCTCCAAGAACAGCACCACCATATGGCATGAACACTTACCTATACTGCGACTTATATTCATCCTGGTCAGTCTGGAAGCTTGCATCAGTGTACCTAGTAACTGACTGCTCTTCCTGACTATCATGCACTAAGAAGCTATCCTTAGTCCGATTAAGGTACTTCAGGATTGCTTTAACAGCCTACCAGTGATCCACTCAGGATCCGGCTTATCATACTTAGTGCAAAGCTGACATCAGGTCTTGTACATAGCATGGAATACATGATTGATCCTCTAGCCGAAGCATGTAGAACCAACTTCATGTTCTCCCTGTCCTGCCTTACCTTAGGGCAGTACTTCTTACTAAGTTTCAGCTTATGACCCATTGGCAAGAAACCTTTCTTAGCCTAGTCCATGCTGAATCTTTTCAGAACTATGTCTATGTACTTGGCCTGACTTAGGCCTGGAAGCCGATTGGATCTATCCCTGTAGATCCTGATCCCTAGGATCATCTCAGCTTCGCCTAAGTCCTTCATTGTGAAGCACTTACTCAACCATTACAATTCCTTTGTAGTGTTGGTATGTCGCTTCAACTTAGAAGGATGCCATCCCTTTGTTATACCAGGAAAATTACTATGCTCCCACTAAACCTCTTATACACACCCTTAAAGGTATTTTCGGCCTATAGCTTATAGCACCACTTGCAAACTATTACCTTAGCACCCGGAGGTGGATCAACCAGGTTCCAAACCTGATTATCGTACATAGATTGCATATCTGCCTCCAAGGCAGACAGTGGGCTAACTATAGCCTACTAGTAGGTTATGTACTCCTCTTTGTCCAAGACAAAATGAGCATAATCATTAGAAACAAGAAACCAATTTTTCTCATGTTCCTGATGATCCCTACCATACCTTTTAGGTCCTTGTGTGACCTGGGCTGGTGCTTCCGCCTTTGGAAGCTTCACCCTGGTCTCCGAGTTATCCTTTTCAGGAATTTGTGAGCTTTGAACTTCCCTAAGTTCAACATCGCTCCCACTGTCTTTCTTGGAAAGAAACCCCTTTTCAAGAAGGACCCCCTTTCGCGCCATGAACACCTTGTTCTCAGCGGGGTTGTAGAAGTAATACCCTTTGGTATCCCTAGGGTAGCTCACAAACAGGCATTAGTCGGTTTTGGGTTCTAGTTTTGCTCACAGTCAATTTCTTGACTTGTGCATAACAACCCCAAATCCGCAAGAAAGACACATTAGGCACCCTGCCTGTCCATATTCCAAATGGAGTCTTTCTAAAGCCTTAGTCGGAGTATAATTGAAATTGAGAGCCATTGTCTCAAGAGCGTATCCATTAAAACTTATTGGGAGAGAGGCATGACTCATCGTTTGAGCGGACCATGTCCAACAGGGTCCTATTCCTCCGTTTGGACACCCCACTTCATTGTGGTGTTCATGGAGGAGTGAGCTGTGGAACTATTCCATGCTCTCTCATAATGAGTCAAACAATAGGCTTATATGCTCACCACCTCGGTCCAACCGAAAGGCTTTGATATTTCTGCCTAGTTGGTTCTGTACTTCGTTCCTTAATCCCTTAAACCTATCAAGGGTCTCAGACTTAGATTTCATTACATAGGCGTAGCCATTTCTGATGAAATTGTCTGTGAAGGATACGAAGTATAGATGTTCACCTTTGGTTGCTATGCTTGTCGGTCCATATACATCTCAATGCATTAGGTCCAATAAGCTAGCGACCCTTGCAAAAAGGTTCTTTAGTCATTTTACCTTATAAACAAGACTCGCATATATCAAGTGACTCCATGTCAAGTGATCCTAGGATTCAAGCTATGTGAAGCCTAGCTATGCGTTTCTTATTTATGTGGCCTAAATGACAATGCCAAAGGTAAACCGGATTAAGTTCGTTAGGCTTAACCCTTTAAGTATGTATAGTATAGACATGATTAGTTTCATTTAAATCCAGGATATAAAAGACATTATTTAATAGAGCCACTCCATAAAATAATTCTTTTCTAGATAAACCCTTTTTACTATTAACAATAGTAAATGTACATCCAGAAATATCCAAAACTGAAACAGAAATAATATTCCTGTACAAAACAGGTACAAAATAACATAGTTTCAGTAACAAAACTAATCTACTAGGCATCATAAGCTGGTTCGGCTGATCTCTATGGCAGCAACTCTTGCTCCATTTATGACCGGCAAGTCCACTTGTCCCGATCCCAGTGATCTCCTGTTCTTAAGTCCCTGCACATTACAACAAATGTGAGAACCACATCTAGTATCCAATACATAAGATGTTGAAACAGAGGTTAATGTCTATGACATATATACCTGATGAAGACACGCCTTGCGTCTTCCTTTTCTCTCCCAAAAGCTTGGGACACGATCTTTTCCAATGACCAGCCTGCTTGCAACCGAAGCAGACATCCTTGGAACGGGCCTTGGGCTGGGCTTTAGCCTTTTTAGCCTTGGCTTCCTTAGCCTTGGCCTTGGCCTTTGCCTTGCCTTTACCAAGATGAGGTTTCCCCTTGTTAACCTCAAGTACCGGCGGAGTCTTCTTGATCGACAGTTCAGCGAGCTGAAGCATCCAATGCAGCTCACTAACAGTACGATCCATCCCTTGCTTATAAAACTTTAGGATGAATTGATCATAAGAATCCGGTAAAGAAGCCAGGATCGTGCTAACCGCCAGCCCCCGTGAGATAGGCGTTCCGAGACGGGCTAAACTATCCAGATAGCCCTTCATCTTGAGCACGTGTGCACTCACAGATGTCCCGGCTCCCATCTTACAGCTGCGGAATGCCTTGTTGATCAGGTACCTTTCCTGATAAGCTTGCTCATAAAACATCTCGTTAAGAGTTGTCATTATAGCAAAGGCCTGATGATCCATGAACTGCTTTTGCAATTCAGGAACCATACTAGCCAACATCAGGCATGTCACATCCCGGTTATCTTTTACATGTGCCAAGTATTCCTCCAGCTGGGCAGCCGGTGGATTACTTCCTGTTGGCACAGCCGGTACAGGCTTTTCGAGCACATACTCTTTGGACTCTTGTCTTAGAACTTTCCTTAAATTCATAGACCAGTCCCAAAAGTTAGGGCCAGAAAGCTTGTCCCATTCCAAGAAAGGTCGCAGTGTTAAAGTATTGTTCGAAGCCATTAGTTTCTACACAGAAAAATAAACGAGTGTAAATAAAGGACTTAACTTGTTCTTCCCATAAAATAATTAATAATGAATCATGTTATTAATTAACTCGAGTTGTTGGGCTCATGGGCCGAGATCCATATTATATCAAGATATAGCCAGACGAGGGCCTGGAACAACTATACCCCAATTTTTAGGTAGGAACACCGTCCAATCCCAACCTAGGGACTCTCGGTTTGATGGGTCTGTTGGCACTTACCCATCTGTGCTTAGGGCCAGGAACATCCTACTACCCACGCTAAGTCAAAACCTCCATCCAAGTGTTACAGTAACCAATACTCCAACCCAATACAAAATGACGATACTCCAGTGCATCCAACGAGGGTTGGTCTACAGCTGGCCTATCCCCACTTCGAGTAGGTTATGAATGAGGGAAGCACTTTTAAGAGACTTAGTAATTACCTTATGGTTATTAGATTCAATTAATAACGGCTTAGATGCATAGGCGGGTGAAAATGGGGTTTGTACATACATTCTCACATGTAAATAAATAAAGCATAATTAAATAAAAATGAAATGCTATGGGCCAAAATTTTCATCCTAATATAATTCTAGTAAACCTATACTAGAACAACATCAGGTGGGCTGCATCCTCATCCTTCTAGCACGCCAATCCAATCGGCTTCTTCTTCTTTACATAATTCCATAATAATCACATAAAATAAAATTACATAAAAAGAAAAACGGCGCGTAGGCCGTATTTACCAAAAGAATATTACAACCCGAATAAATAAGGCCCAAAACATCCATTCATGCATTTAATCATACATACACGTATCCAATACATACAATTTATAAACATGTTAAATGCATGAATTAATCCCATTTCATATATGTCCATAGCCATTATTTTGAAATCGCCAAATTTTGGCCGATCATGGTTCTAAACCCGTGCGGGCTTTAGGCCTCCAACCCAGGCAAAATTGCTCCCAATCCAATTGGGAAACCATGAATTCCAAAATTAGCCGTCCGGGTAATCGTGCCAAGAAAACCCGAACCAATTTCAATTAACCGTATTTATTTCCAAAATAAATATCGCATGAACGAAAAATAAATTCATTCATAAAACATGCGCATAAAATTGCCAAAATTAAACACGCACAAGTTTAAAAACAATTAAAATTTTAAAATCCCACGCGTATAAAAATTACCAAAATTTAAACACGCATATTTTTTTTAAAATTTTAAATCCGGCCCGGCCCAAAAATCCCGCCAAATCCAAAAATGGGCCCGGCCCGCCGCGCGGGGCAGCTGCGGCGCTGCTGCCCAGCAGCAGCCCCGCTGCCGCGCAGCGGCTGCTGCCCAGCAGCAGCCTGCTGCCCAGCAGCCCTGCTGCTGGCGTGCAGCAGCTGCTGCCCAGCAGCAGCTGCTGGCCAGCAGCAGCCCAGCTGCTGCCGAGGCAGCAGCCAGCAGCAGCTGCTGCCTGTGGCGCCTAGCGCCGCAGGCAGCGGCTGCTGCCCCCGTTTCGCCCCGAAACGGTCCGTGATTTTTTCCCGCAACAAAAAAAGCAACATGAAATTAAATCACCAAGAAATAAAATCATGCATAGGAAATTAAATCTAGCATAAAACCTATATGCAAAATAAAATTTCCATAAACAATTCACAAATAGAAAATTACATAAAGCATAAACCATATGCAAATAATTTTCCATAAGTAAAATTCAAGGGGCAAAATCACCAAACCCCAAACCAAAAATAAATCCCGTCCACAAAATCGCCAATTTTAAAACACGGGATCCGCCAAGTTTAAAGATTTCCACGGATCAAAAGCCTGCTCTGATACCACTGTTGGGATTCGTCACGGGAAACCGACCGATAAAAGCGGAAAGACGCGTCGATTTCCTCGAATCCGGCCCAGGAGCTTAAGATGTGGAAATCAAAAACATAAAGGCAGAAAAGAGGGTTTCAAAAACTAACCTCAAAGTCTCTCTAAGAGACGGATGCAGACTGCAGAAACCAAGTGCAGGTTTCCTCCACCGATGCGTACACGAACGGCTCTCGGACCGAAACCCGTGCTAGCGGCTCGGATGATTTAAAGAGAGGGAGAGAGAGGCTGCTCACAATAGGAATATATGGCTGTAATTTTCTTTCCGAAAGAAAAATACAATAACCCTAAGTTAGGGCTCTAGATTTCTTTCCAAAAGAAATCTATCCTTAACATAGGCACCACTTTCTTTACCTTAAGAAATCAATTCCTCAAGTGGGCAAAACTAATTCTCCCAAAGAATTATTCAAAAATGGGCAAAGCCTTTCTCTTAAAAGAAGAAGAAAACCTACGGCCAAAACATGGAGTGAAGGACAAAGAAGATGTGTGAAGGAGCAAAGTCCAACTTTGCTACTAAGGAGTCAAACCAATGACTCACCATGGTGACTCACCTAATGACTCACCATCACCTTGTCTTCTTCATCCTACAATTCGGCCAAGAGAGGAAAGAAATGATGGATTTTTTTTTCTCATTAATGATACCACAATAATGACCAAAAATATCTCATGATGCAAAGTCCAACTTTGTCACCTAAAGTCATCCATGACTCATCATTTCTCTTCATCCTCTTTTGTCCAACAATGAGTCACCATTCTCATCAACAATGACTCACCATTCTTGCCCAAAGATGCTATGAATTTCGGCCAACACATCCCACACAATGTGGGCAAAAATCATTTTATGTCTTAAGCCCAATATTAACTCCTTTGATTTAATTAATTTCAAATGCAACTTTACTTTAATATGTATGCTTATATATTATACCATATAATATATTACATACATTTAAATTAAAATTCATTTGACCTATTAATTTAATCAAGGGATTAAATTAGGCATACATAAAATGAGATACATGTAAACCTATACATGTATAATAATATTTCCACCTAGGAAATATTTCCATAAATTAATTCATTGAATTAATTATGGAGGCCAAAATACATATTAATTATATAACTATGATCAATCCAATTGATTCATATAATATAATTAATGAATCTCTCTCTCTTCAAATGTGTATACTCCAAGTACACACTTAATCCGACTAGTTAAAGTCCAGACGTTCAATGTGTACGATCCAATGGGCCCGTCTTTATGTTGGCAGTGGGCCAAGGCCCACAGACTGCAGGCGGGCTCTAGCAAGCCACTGCAGCCCCCAATTAAGACGGAGTAAGCAGTCAAACTGAAAACGTAACCCAGTAGTTTGAACTTGTAAATCCCATGTCGCTGATATCGGTGTCCAACACAGAGGCATGGAAGTATCACCCTCCTTGTGTCTGGACATTTACTTGATACTGAATGAACTGATGCTCACAAACAAGATCCAATCTTGTTTGGGTGCGGCCGCACACTTATCAGTAACATTCTTCAAGAGGCCATTGATATCGTCTCAGTGAATCACTGAGTGACATTCCCTTCTGCATATCCATAGTACTGCCATGCTCATTGACACACCTGAACATACCCATACTTGGCACCCTTTTACAGGCCCGTTAGGCATACACCAAAGTGTGCCGCTTCACATGCAGCACCATCATATGGTCCGGTCTAAGGACTTATACAAGTACTACACGAGAATCATTTGTGATACTATACCATGTAGATTCCCGTTAAGTGGATCAATCCAGTACCATGCCCTTTTTGCATGTACCCATTAACCTGGTTGACATTCCATGTACTATGACCGGTAAGACACCGCCATACAACCAGACTAATGATAGTCTTTAGTTCCATTCATTCCCATGATTGGAACAGACTACGGAAAACTTCATGGCCATATCGTTCTCCCTATCCATAGTCTTACTGCCAAGTGCCTCACACTTGACAACATGGATATGGATATGTCCATAGGATACTCTATTTAAAATATAGCACAAGACATATAATAAATAGATTAATGCCTTTATTTCCTTAACACAAATTGTATAGTACATAAAGTTCACGTTAATGTACAAATGTATTATACAAACACAAGGACCAATGCCTCGGGACTAGGGCATTTCCAACAATTGACCCGATTACTTTCAGTTTTCCCAGAAAAATTAAAGCATACAAACTTATGCAGCAGTTGCAAAATGGGGTCCTGGATTTGGGAAGTCTTGGCAAACCGGGGTTTGTATACCCCAGTGCCTATCAAACGCCAAAATTGCTTGGCATCCATATCTTCGGGCCATGTATAACTAGTTCCTTCTATGCCTATGCAATCCCGAAGACCATCGATGTCTAGGGAGTGTGCAACCCCAAAGAGTCGGAAGGTGATGCTCCTAAGGCCTGAATTAGGGTCAGTCTTGAAACTCAATGTGGAGTAGAACTCGAGGTTCAACTCCCTAAAAACAGGTACGCTAGATTTTACAAACGAATACCAACCTATACTATGTAATTTAGCACATAAAGCATCAGACCGATCTAGCACACTCAAAAATCCCCAATCGAAGATTCGGTAGGGAGTGCTTTCAAGAGGGAACAAAGTTTTATAACGCTTACCTTCCTCGTCCGAGAGCAGAGGAAAAGGACACTTATACTTAGTTGAAAGGCTCGTCAAAGGAGCCATTTGCGGCTCGGAAGGAAGGTTGGCACGTGGCTCCGATTCCGGTGACGGATCCAAAGGCGGACGGGAAGAACCATGTCTCTTAGCGGGTACAGACTTTCTCTTCATTCTACAATTGCACATCCATAAAAAAAAACAAAACAAAACAAAACTCAACAACAAAAGAAAACAAAACTATAGACAACCTAAGTGCAGAAATTCAATTTACTAAAAGAAAACATAACAAAAGAAAGACCCTATTAAGCAAGTAACCAAGCAAAAATCAAAACGAGAAAAAGAAGAATAAAGTTTAGATTCATACCTTGGTGTAGGGAAAATGAAGCACAAGCAGAAATCTAGGTCAAAAGGGGAATGGAGGAGAAGGGGAAAGGAGAGAAAAATTGAGAAGGGAAGAGGAATAAGAGGGAGAGAGAGAAAGTGAGTGGGAGGTTTAGAGAGAGAAGTGATGAGAGAGAGAGAGAGAGAGAAAAATCAGAGAGAGAAATCGAGGAAGAAGAGAAAGAGGATGAATAGGGGCGTGAAGAAGAGAAGGGGGAAAAAGGAGGTTTAAATAGAGAGGCGCAGTTTTCGACCTAGGAATTCAAATTTTAAACGCTCGGCACGCCGTGCCAAGAATTCAGCACGGCGTGCTGAGCAGAGCAACGAAAACATACCTGGAAACAGAACCGATTTGGCACGGCGTGCCGATGTGCTCTCCTCAACGCCTCTTTGAAGCAGAATGACGGCACGCCGGTGTGCCGATTTGGCACGGCGTGCCGATTTCGCTTGCACGCGATTTTGAAACAGAAGCGCGGCACGATGGCGTGCCGCTTGAGCACGCCACGTGCTGACCAGATTGCACATTGGCACGGCGTGCTGAATTGCGGCACGGCGTGCTGCACTGAATATTGCCAATCCTTGCCTTGTTCCACACTTTGATCATGACTCTTGGCTACCTTGCTTAATACCCTATTCCTACACATAAAAACACACAAAAACATAATACTACAAACACAATTAATGTACAAGTGAGGCACACGTACCTCATTGCTATGTTTATAGTCGGAATAGCTCGACTTTCTCGCTTCTCTTGTGTTCATGGGTCTCTCAAGAGCATCACTTGCCTTTGCTCTTGTGCCCCCGTGAAATATTTCTTGAGGCGATGACCATTTACCTTTTGGATGCCCTCCGGAGTAAGTATCTCAATCATGCCCGAAGGGTAGACTTTGTGAATGGTAAACGGTCCTGTCCAACGACTCTTCAATTTTCCGGGAAAAAACCTCAACCTTGAGTTGTACAAGAGTACCGCTTCTCCCTCCTCGAAGCTCTTTTCCTGGATCCTTTGATCGTGCCACCTCTTGGTCTTTTCTTTATAAATTTTGGCGTTCTCGTAGGCCGAGAGGCGTAATTCTTCAAGTTCGAAGAGTTGACGAAGCCGGAGCTCTCCCGCTGCTTTCATATCAAAGTTCAAGAATTTTAAGGCCCAAAACGCCTTGTGCTCTAGCTCAACGGGAAGATGGCATGCTTTTCCAAACACAAGACGGTATGGTGACATTCCTATTGGTGTTTTGAATGCCGTCCGGTAAGCCCAAAGTGCATCGTTAAGCTTTAAACTCCAATCTTTCCTCGACATGCTGACCGTCTTTTCAAGGATTCTTTTCAGTTCCCTATTCGACACTTCCACTTGTCCGCTCGTTTGAGGGTGGTAAGGTGTGGCTACTTTGTGGGTAACGCCATATTTCTGCAAAAGGGAATCAAACTGCTTGTTACAAAAATGGGAGCCCCCATCACTAATGATAGCTCTAGGGGTCCCGAAACGAGTCAATATATTGCTTTTTAAGAACTTGATTACCACTTTTGCATCGTTCGTAGGCAATGCTACTGCTTCTACCCATTTTGACACGTATTCGACCGCCACCAAAATGAACTGATTCCCATTAGAGTTTGGGAATGGTCCCATGAAATCGATCCCCCATACGTCGAAGAGCTCACACACTAGAATTCCTTGTTGGAGCATCTCATTTTTTTGTGAAATATTTCCGGTCCTTTGGCACGCATCACAAGCTCGAACATAAGCCTCCACATCACTTCTCATTGTTGGCCAAAAGAATCCACAAGACAGAATTTTCCCCATGGTTCTATCCGGTCCAAAATGTCCTCCCGCCTCTCTATCATGGCACATTCGGATGATTGAGGTAACTTCCTCAAAAGGTACACATCTTCGAATAATACCATCTGCACACGACTTAAACAAGAAAGGATCATCCCAAAAGTAATTTTTTGCATCATGAAAAAATTTTACCTTTTGGTTTCGTGTGAGATCAGGCGGAATGATGTTACCAACTTTATAGTTTGCAATATCGGCAAACCATGGTATGGAAGTAACCGCAAGAAGTTGTTCATCCGGGAATGCATCTTGGATCTCCGGTTCTTGCTTACTTTCACCTTCTTGCGGCAGCCTTGACAAGTGATCTGCTACCACATTTTCTACTCCCTTCTTATCTCGGATTTCGATATCGAACTCTTGCAGCAGTAAGATCCATCTTATAAGACGAGGTTTTGCATCCTGTTTAGACATCAAATACTTGAGTGCAGCATGGTCAGTAAACACGATTACTTTTGACAAAACCAAATAGGACCGGAATTTATCAAAGGCAAACACAATAGCTAGTAATTCCTTCTCCGTTACAGAATAGTTCATTTGAGCATCATTCAACGTTCTACTAGCATAATAAATTGGGCGGAGGATTTTATCCACCCGCTGACCTAAGCATGCACCTACTGCACCATCGGATGCATCACACATAAGTTCGAAGGGAAGAGTCCAATTAGGGCCGATCATTATAGGTGCTTCAATCAATTTCTGTTTTAGCAATTCAAAAGCATGCAAACATTTATCAGAGAATTCAAAAGAAACATCTTTTTAGAGTAACTCGGTTAGTGGTTTGGAGATTTTAGAAAAATCTTTTATAAATCTCCTATAAAATCCGGCATGGCTGAGAAAACTCCTCACAAGCTTAATTGAACTAGGGGGAGGTAACTTTGCAATAACCTCAATTTTGGCCGGGTCGACCTTAATCCCTTCCCCCGAGATCTTGTGTCCAAGCACAATACATTCCCTTACCATAAATTGGCACTTTTCCCAACTAAGGGCCAAGTTCGTGTCCTCGCACCGCTGCAAAACCTTATCCAAATTTTCAAGACAAGTAGAGAAATTAGATCCATACACAGAAAAATCATCCATAAATACCTCCATGAAATCCTCAACCATGTCGGTAAATATGGCAAGCATACACCTTTGGAACGTGGCTGGTGCATTACATAAGCCAAATGGCATCCGTCTATATGCAAATGTCCTGAATGGGCATGTAAATGTGGTTTTCTCTTGGTCAAGAGGATCCACAGGGATTTGCATATACCCGGACAAGCCATCTAACGTACAAAAGAAATCGTGACCCGCCATACGTTCCAAAATTTGGTCCAAAAACGGTAAAGGAAAATGGTCTTTCCGGGTGGCGTTGTTTAGTTTCCGATAATCAATGCACATACGCCAACCGGTGACCGTTCTAGATGGAATTAAATTACCTTTTTCATTCTCAATTACCGTCATACCGCCTTTCTTAGGCACACATTGGACTGGACTTACCCATTGACTGTCCGAGATTGGGAAAATTATGCCCGCATCGAGGAGTTTGATCACTTCTGCTTTAACAACCTCTTTCATGTTTGGGTTCAAGCGTCTTTGAGGTTGTACGCAGGGTTTTACCGCCTCTTCAAGGAATATCCGGTGGGTGCAAAATGCTGGGTTAATTCCTTTAATGTCATGGATCGTCCATCCAAAAGCTCCCTTATGCTTCCGTAACACCTCGATAAGTTTTTCTTCTTGCTCAACTGTCAATGAAGAAGAAATAACAACCGGTAAGTCATTGGGAGGATGTAAGAAAGCATATTTTAAATTCATGGGTAGAGTTTTGAGTTCCAAAGTAGGAGGCTTTTCTAGTGATGACTTTGGTGCTGGTTTGATCTCTCTTTCTAGCCTCTCAAATCTTTGTACCCATGCACAATGTTCTTCTTCTTCTGAGGCAGACGCCTCATCTTGTTCCGCCTCCAAGTTCAGACCTTCATCTAAAGGGTTCTCTAATTCACTGTAGAAAGTCTCACTCACACATTCATCAACCGGAGAGATAGAGGAAATAGCATAACAATTTTCATTATTCAGCGGATATTTCATTGAATTATAAACATTAAAGGTTACCTCCTCATCTTGCAACCGTAGAATAAGTTTACCTTCTTGCACATCGATCAAGGTCCTACCGGTTGCAAGGAATGGTCTCCCGAGCAAGATTGGGACTACCGTGTCCTCCTCCATGTCTAGTACCACAAAATCCGCTGGAAAAATGAACTTGTCTACCTTGACTAACACGTCCTCTATTACACCTTGTGGCCTTGCTATAGATCGATCCGCTAATTGGAGTGTCATGTTTGTAGGTTTTGGATCCCCCAAACCAAGCTTCCTAAACATTGAAAGTGGCATCAAGTTGATGCTTGCTCCCAGATCACATAAGGCATTTGCAATTTTAAGATTCCCAATTTGACATGGAATCGTGAAGCTGCCTCGATCCTTTAGTTTAGGTGGAAGTCTGTTGCTTACAATCGCGGAACACTCTTCTGTTAGGGCCACTACTTCGTCATTCCCTAATCTCCTTTTTCCTGCAATTAGCTCCTTGAAAAATTTAGCATAGGTGGGCATCTCTTGAAGAGCTTCCACCAAAGGGATATTAAGTTCAAGCTTTTTAAAGATGTCAAGGAACTTAGAGTATTTCTGGTCCAATTTGTCCTTTCTCTCCTTCCTTGGATAAGGAAGTTTAGGAATGTAAGGACTAATAGGAACAGAAATATCTTCCTTTTGAGCATTAGAAGAAGTAGAGATGTTTTCGGGTTTAGAATGACTTACTTCTTCCGATTGATTACTTACTCTCATGGGTTGATCAACCCTTGGTTCTTCCGTTTGCCTCCCACTCCTTAGAGTAATTGCTTGGGCCGTCTCCCTTGGGTTTTGTCTTGGGTTCGGTTCCGTTGTACTAGGAAGGCTTCCTTGAGGCCGTTCTTGCAAGCTTCTAGCTATTTGAGCCAACTGGTTAGTGAGGTCCCTGTTCAAAGCTTCACTATTGGCCAAACGAGCTTCGTTAGTAGCCAGACGAGTTGATATGTCCTTAAGAAGGCTTAATACCGACTCATCTTGTTTAACATTATGAGCATTACTATTTTGACCAAATTGAGATTGAGGAGCCCTACCAAGCTCTTGATTACGAAAGTCTTGCAAAAAATCATTAGAAGGTTTCAACACATTTTGATTGTTACCATAGGATAGATTCGGATGTTGAAATCTTCTTTGAAAGTTGTTATTATTTTGGAAAGCATTTTGAAGGGGTGGTTGATTATACCTTTGGTTACCTCCAACATAGCTTACCTCTTGGGCTGATGGATTGCCCATTCCACATTCTTGACCGGGATGGTCCCCTCCACAAGACACACACAGCACAGGTTGGTGTGTTGGGTTCAAACTCAGATGTGCCATCATAAGATCAACCTTCTTATTCAATTCTTCCACTGCTGTATCACGGCGTCCCATTTCTACAGCATGGACATCTCTTCGCGTTGGCACTTCTTGTTGCCACAAGGGGCTTTTCCTAGCTAGTTCCTCAATAAGTTCTTCCGCTTGCGTTGCGGTTTTATTGAAAATATCTCCACCTGCAGATGAATCAATGATAGCACGGTGAGAAGGCGAAATCCCATGATAGAAAATACTTACTTAAGTGCACTTAGGAAGGTCATGGTGTGGGCAGTTTCTGAGTAGCCTTTGAAAGCGCCTCCATGCCTCCATCATGGATTCTGAACCAAATTGCCGGAAGGCTGTGATCTCATTCTTCAATTGGACTGTTTTAGACGGAGGAAAGTAATAAGCCAAAAATTCTTCCTCAAGCTGGTCCCATGACGTTACGGATCCCGCTCGAAGGGACTTGTACCATTCAACAGCTCCTCCGATTAAAGAAAATGGAAATAACTTCAATCGGATCACGTCTTGGGGAACTCCATTGAGTCTTACAGTATCAGCCACCATTAGGAATCGATCAAGATGATCGTTCGGGTTTTCATTGCTAGCTCCACTAAATTGGCCGTTACTTTGCACCATTTGGATCATGTTCGTCTTGAGCTCGAAGTTGTTAGCAGTGATTGGTGGTAGAATAACACCAGCCCGGTTTCTAGGACGATGGGGTGCCATCATATCCGCCATGATTCTATCATCTCCTGCACCTGCCAACTGACGTTCTTGGCGGAGACGTTCTTGCTCCCGAACTTCAGCCTCAATCCTCGCCCTCATCTCGGCTTCGATTTCATTCCGCATTTGTCGCCTTTGTTCCTCGTCCATGGCTGCGGTTACTACTCTTTGGGATCTTCGAATATTCCTACACGTACGGTCAATTTCAGTATCCAAAGGTAATAATTCAGAACTTTGAGAACGAGTTTGCATAAGCTAGGAAACACTCACACAAAAAAGAAAATAAATTTTATACACAAATAATAAAACCAAAAACAGAATATGAGCAGTATTAACAATGCTTAGATCAGAAAATAATCCTTTTATCTAATGTTATCGAAACAAGTTAAAATTCCCCGGCAACGGCGCCAAAAACTTGGTGGAGCCCGCACGGACTCACAAACAAAGGCAGTGTACCTCGTCGTTCAAGTAATAAAATCTGGCCTAAAGTCCAGGTATCGATCCCACAAGGAATTTAAACCCCGATAATCACTAAATTACTAAGAGTCTTTACGTGTCTAAGCGGAACTAAATTTAAGTTTGATTATATTAACAACTATATTGGTCTACTCCTAGTTGATCTATCCCGGCTTACTTTGCTCTTGAATTTGGAATATCAATTGGCGGTTTTACCGACCTATGAAGACTGATGGGGATGGCTTAATTAATCAACTACAAAAGACGAAGTTAACTCAACAATTAACCCTTAATTATATTCCTCCAATTAAATCAACCTAGCGTATCTAGATCTTTTAGGTCCTTAGCCGGTTTTCCTTGTTTAGAGGCGGTCTAATTCTTAAAGCTCAGAAAATAGGGGCACGTATGTTCCACAGTGTCGTCAATACTAATGGTTGCCTAGGTGTTAATCTAGGTAATGCCACAAATATGAACTTAATAGATTAAGATCTTATGAGACTAGATTATCACTAAAGGGATTGCATTAAGAAAAGGAATAAAGATTGAAATTAACTTGCATTCAACTGTATTAATCAAGAAAGATGTAACAGATTCAATGTTTTCAACCAAACAAAATCGATTGCGGAATCAAAAGCTAGCTAAATCGAATTACAAAAGACAAAAAGAAAAACTTATGCCCTTCTTGATCCAATTAACCGGTTGCCGACGGTGTGAAGATGCTTGGAGGTGTACCTCTATTAACGAACCCGAGCCGAAACTAAGAACGTTGCAAAAGGGGAAGGTTCAATGCAAAACAATCTACCAATCGATGGTTCCAAGATTCAAAGAAAACAAAAAGGTCAAGCTAAACCCTAGCTACAAGTTTTTGCTCTACCTCTACAAGTTGGGAAAAAGATGCTCTCCAACAAAGAAAATAACCTATTTGTACGGCTAGGTAAAAACCACAGAAAAGAAAAGCTGAAATTAGGGCAACAGCAGATTTTCGGGCCTCGGCACGCCGTGCTGGTGGAGTCGGCACGCCGTGCTATGCAGAGTTGGGATCGGCACGCCACGCTGATTGGAATGGCATGCCGTCGTGCTGCTTCTCTGGAACTCTTGGCACGCTGGTTGGCTTGGCACGCCGTGCTGCCATTGTGGCACGCCGTGCCATTCTGATTTTCAGCACTTCAAGCCCTTCTTTGCCGCCGCTGCTCCAACTTCCGATCCGGGTCCTAATGCCTGTCCAAAACAAACACAAAGGGACATAACCGCACCACAACCACGGACCATAAAACACGAAAAACAAACACGAGGAATACTAAAAATATAAGAAATCAAACCAAGACATAAAAATCACAAAATACGAAAAAAAACCAATCAAACATTCACATAAATGATTCTAAAAACTACCACTCAAACCACGAAATTGGCTAAAAGATAAGGTCGAAACCGACCTTATCAGGTCGCCACACGGACAGAGGTTCGATGCCTTCGGACCACCCAATGAATTTCGTGAAATGGTCACGTGTGTATCAGCATACCGACAGAATTTCGACACCTTGAGGGTCTATGTGATTATATGAAATGGTCGCATGGGCCAGGTCCACAGACAGAGTTCTGATGCTTTTGAGCATATGATATTAAATGATGTTATGAAAAAGTCACGTGTAATAGGGACACGGACAGAGGTTCGGTATTCGAGGAACGCCTTTTATGATTTAGAAATGTTATGAACCTATATGCACACTAATTAGGCACTCGAGGAATACCTTGAATGATGAGTTAATGTCATGAAATGGTCCGATATGGGCCATGATGATTTATGATGTTTGTGATAAATGAGTATGATGTCATGAAATGCATCGTGTAGCTTGTTACATGAAAATGGGCCTAAGACCATTGGGGTCTCTATTAAGTGAAATGGTTTGTTGAAATGGCTAAATGCAATCTAGTGTATTGGCAAAACACGGGTGATTTTGGGATACCCGATATGTTATGAGATGGAATAATCATGATAGGCATCCTTAAAATGTCCTTAATTTAATTTAGATGACATGTAATGAATGTTTATGACACACAAAATGCAAATGGCTGCACAAGAACGTGGGTGAGAATGCATGAAATACACAATGATGTTATGTATGCTTTGTGAAAATAAAATGCTAATCACACAAATTAATGTCATGGCTGAAATTGAAACAGTTAATATGAATGGCAAACAAATGAATTAATGTTTTTACACACAAAAATAAAATGCAAATGGCTGCATAAAAATGTGGGTTAATTAGAACACAAATGTTTTATGTTTGAAAAGATGCCATGTGTATGGTAAATATGAATTATGGTATGTTATGCACGTGTAGGTAGCAATGGCGATGTGTCATGGGATGGTGAGAAACACATAGCACACAAAACGCATTCCTCCAACCTTATTCCTCCAACGTGGTCGATTTGGTAAAATTCTAACCGAGTCCTAGGTGAGGTTCACTTCGATCACCAATCGGGGATGATGAAGGCGTGATTTTAATTATTTACACATAATTTATTTTGGTATCTTAAGTGAATCCAACGAAAGCTGCTTATATGAGTTCGGTCCAAGTCGGGATAACATCAAGGCTCTCATAGCAAAATATACTCCTCACTTCTCCCCACTCAAGTGTTCTAACGAAGGGGTTCATACGAGGCTATGGGTGGTGTTTTGTATCCGTGACCCTAATACCAAGAGGAACTTAGGCGACACTTTAACAATCGACCGAGCGAAAATTGGATACTTAACCTAATCCAAGCATGTCTAACTAAAAATGCAAATAAAATAACAATTAAGAATCATTCACCTTATTTTAATTAGACACTTTTCAGGGCTTTGTCAAATTCTTTTAAGTTTTTAGGAAAACTTTTTATAAGAAATCCCCAGCGGAGTCGCCACTGTGAGCGGACGACGTTTTCTACGGAACGTGAGACTCCCTTTCGGAAGGAGTTACCTCGATCTCAGGCGGGCCCCTCCCTTGCGTGGGGTTTTTTTATTATGGAAAAAATCGAGTTTTGGAAAAATAAATGGAATTAATTATCTTAAAAGAACAGAGACCTAAGTCTCGATGAATATTGTAGGAGTCGCCACCCGGCTCAGCTCAACCGGGAAATTTATAACGTAGCTGAACCGGACGAACAGTCGCTACACTATCCAGAGATCTGGGTTCGGACAAGTCCATTATTTTGTGTCTAATTAAAATAAATATTGCCAATGTTCTCAAATGGTATTTCATAATTCTAAAGTCAATTTTATTGAAATAAATCATACAGCGTGCATACAAGCATATATTACGAAGTAAAAGTAAAAAAATAATATTTAAGTGGCTTACAACCCAATTGAAATAAAAATAAAAACTCTCGTCTCACTTTTACAAACACCTAGAATACACGTTTTATCTAAAAATATTACAATCGCCTAAAATACATGATTAATTCTATTAAATACATATGAAATAAAAAATAAAAATAAAGCTGTAAAACAAAGGTTAGCACAATTTACGGCATGCCACAAATAGGACTCAAATAGGACAGAATTGGGAAATTAGGAATTAGGGGCATACATTTATGGGGATAATCGGGTTGGCGGGGCTAGCCAGCCCGGTTAGACCTGGAAAACATTTTGAAACGTCTCTGTATTTTTTGTTTTATGGGAAAATTCATTTTGAAAATAATTTTACCGGTTTACATGCATTTTTACATGTGAGGTGGGTCGGTTTTCGGGAGAATCGGGTCTCCGTCGTTGAATTGTTCTAAATGCAATTTTACTGAAAATAAAATCTAAGGTCGTGAATGCACACAAAATTTATTTTCGATGATTTTTCTGAATTTCTGAATTTTTAGGGATTTTTAGAAATTTTTATAGTTTAAAGGAAAAAAATTCTGATTCTGAAAAAAGGGTTACAGTCGTGCGACTGTAAGCAGTCCAAACTCAGGATTTCGCAGAAATTTATTTGAAATAAAACTGAAAGAAAACCATCTGGAAATCAAGAACACTCATGCAACTGTAATTACAGTCGTACAGCTGTTCATCATAATCAAGAACAGTCGCATGATTGTTCTTGATTTCTAGAAATAGAAACACATAAACTAAAGCAAAAAAGCACGAAAATCACACCAATCACCCAAAAAGCATGAAAAAGAGAAAGGAAAAGGAGTATCTACCTTTTGGGCGCTTATCCAACGTCGAATTGACCCCTGGCGTTGCTCGAATCCACTTGAATTTGCTCCTTCACACTTTTAATTGAGGCTCATAACTTAGGTCCAAAAAATCTCCAAATGTCACGGTTTTCTAATGTTTCTAGTCCAAAATTTAGCTTGTTTGTAGTGTTAAGTTATTAACCTAAGGGTTTCTAACAAATTTTTAAGCTTTAACCTAGAGAATCCAAAAGAAATAGAAGAAAAAAAGAGGAGTTTTTAAGTTGAGTTTTCTTCCCCTTTTTCTTATCTATTTCTTTCTTTTCTCTCTCTAAAAAATTTCTGAATCCAAGCTAACCCTCTCTTTCCCTCTTTTCTTCTTTTATCAACTGATTGCCAGAGCTTTCTTCACCAAATCCCTGGCCAATTAATGCCCAAGATTTCTCCTCCTCTCTCTTATGTCATGGGCATGGTCTGCTACACTTGTCCCGATCATACAGTTGTACGACTGTAATGACAGTCACACGACTATCGTGCTACAGTCGTGTGACACCTGTACTTTTTTTTTTAGGGAATAAAATTCCGGTGCTTACAACAGCTCTCGATGGAAGAATCAGAATGGATGGAATCTAAGTGGATTAGGGTCTCGGCCAAGACAACCCCTATACAAGATGCACCCTGAGCAATCGGAGTCACTACTGAAGCCAGCCTAAGGCTACAAGTACCATCTCGAGACTCGCACAGATAGCAAGCCATCAGTAACAAACTCATCAGCGGAGCCCAGCCAGGGGCAGTGGGAGATAAAGCAAGACATAAGTCAGTAATGACAGAAAGGCTGAGTCTGGGAGAAATAGACCTGCCGGTAAGCGCATGACCAAGACTCATCCGACCTACAAGTCCACCTCACCAGATCCCAGTGACCTCTTATTCTTAAGTCCCTACACATTACAACAAATGTGAGAACCACATCCAGTATCCAATACCCAAGATGTTGAAACAGTGAGATTTATGTCTATGACATATGTACCTAACGAAGATGCGCCCTGGGTCTTCCTTTGCTCTCCTAATAGTTGGGGACATGATCTTTTCCAATGCCTAGCCTTCTTACACCCGAAGCAGACATCCTTGGGACTAGCCTTGGGCTTGGCCTTAGCCTTCTTGGCTTGGCTTTCTTAGCCTTGGACTTGGCCTTAGCAAGAGGAGGGTTCCCTTTATCGACCAGCAGTACTGGCAGAGTCCTTTTTATCGACTACTCAGTGAGCTTGAGCATCCCATGCACCTCACTAATTGTACGGTTCATCCCTTGCATGTATAGTTCAGGATGAACTGATCATAAGAATCCTGCAAGGAATCCAAGATTATGTCAACCGCCAGCTTATGTGAGATAGGTGATCTGAGACAGACTAAAGTATCTAGATAGCCCTTCATCTTGAGCACGTGTGCACTCATAGATGTCCCAGCCCCTATCTTACAAGAGTGGAATGCCTTGTTGGGTAGGTACCTTTCCTGAAGAGCTTGCTCCTGAAACATCTCGTTATGAGTTGTTATCATAGGAAAGGCCTGATGGTCCATGAACTACTTTTGCAGCTCAGGGACCTTGCAGGCCAAAATAAGGCATGTCATGTCCTGGTTATCCTTAGCGTGCACCTCGTATTCCTCCAACTAGGCAGCCAGTGGATTACGACCCGTTGGTGCAGCCGGTATAGGCGTTTCCAGCACATACTCTTTAGACTCCTATCTTAGAACTATCCTAAAGTTCCTAGACCAGTCCGAGAAGTTTGGACGAGAAAGCTTGTCCCTTTCTAGGATAGATAGCTGTGAAAGTGAATTATTCATTGCCATTTGGTTACTACATAGAAAAATTATAAGAGTGTTAATAAAGGTGTGAGCGGACGACGTTTTTTAGGCAAGTTGAACTCTCTCGGAAGGGAGCTTCGAGATCGGGCAATCCTCCCTCGCGTGGGGCTTTTGGGATGGAAATTCGTTTTTGGAAAAAATAAATAAATTCATAAAAGAACCGAGACCTAAGTCTCGATAGAGTGTAGGAGTCGCCACCCGGCTCAGCTCAACTGGGAAATTACAGTGTAGCTGAATCGGACGAAGGCCACTACACTTTCCAAAGATCTAGGTCCGGACAAGTCCCTTATTTCATGTCATATCAAAATAAAATTAGCCAATGTTCATTGAAGGTATTTTAAATTTCTAAAGTTCATTTTTATTAAATTAAAGCACACAGTATACACACAAATGAAAATAAAGTAAAAAGCAGGGAATAAATAAATTATTACAACCCAATTGAATAAAAATAAAAACTCTCAACCTTACTTTACAAGTGCCTAAAATAAACGATGATCTAAGAATTTACAATCGCCTAAAATACACGGATTAATCTATTAATTACATCCAAGATGAAAAATAAAAATAAACTAAAAGCTACAAAACTGATGGTTAGCACAATCTATAGCATACCACAAATAGGACTCAAGTAGGCCAGAATGGGATTTTAAGGAGTTCGGGGGCATGCAATTGGGGATAACCGGGTCGGCTCGGCTAGCCGACCCGAATAAACTAAGAAAACAATTTTGAAACATCTCTGTATTTTTGTTTTGTGAGAAAATCATTTTGAAAACATTTTCTTTTCCGGTTTACTTTAATTTAGCATGTGATGTGGGTCGGTTTTCAGGAGATTTAGGTCTCTGTCGTTGCGTTGTTCTAAATGCAACAACATCTGAAATTAAATATAAGGTTGTGAATGCACACCACAGAATTCATTTTTAGTGATTTTTTTTATTTTTCGGATTTTTATAATTTTTGGAAATTATATTCTGCTCTTGGATGAAAATTACAGTCTCCAAGAAGACTGTATTTCTGGCTATGAAAACTTTGTTTTCGGCCTGATTGTTGAAGTAATAACCCTTAGTTTCCTTAAGGTAACCCACAAACTGCCACTTGACAGATTTGGACTCGAGTTTGCCACTTGTCAATTTCTTAACATGTGCATCACAGCCCCAAATCTTCAAGAAGGAAACATTGGGCTTTCGACCCTTCCGTAGTTCATATGGTGTTCCCTTAACTGCCTTGCTTGGTGTATTATTAAGAATGTAAGTAGCTGTCTCTAAAGCATATCCCCAAAAGGAGACAGGGAGTGTAGCATGACTCATCATTGAGCAGACCATGTCAAGCAAGGTCCTATTCCTCCTTTTTGACACTCCATTCCACTGGGGTGTACCAGGAGGAGTGAGTTGGGATGCAATCCCACACTATCTCAAAAACGAGTCAAACTCTTGGCTCAAATATTCACCCCCTCGGTCAGACGGAAGTGCTTTTATTTTCTTGCCAAGTTGGTTTTCTACTTCATTCTTAGAGTCCTTGAACCTTTGGAGAGTCTTAGACTTATGCTTCATCAGATACACGTAACCGTATCTGATGAAGTCATCCGTGAAGGTGACGAAGTATAGAAAACCAGATCTAGCACTAGTGCTCATTGGGCCACATACATCAGAATGTATTAGCTCTAATAGCTCTGAGGCCCTTTCAGCCGTCTTGCTAAAAGGCGCCTTTGTCATCTTACCTCTCAAACAAGATGCGCATGTGTCATAAGACTGGATGTCAAATGACCCTAGCACTCCACTAGAGTGAAACCTAGCTATGCGCTTCTCATTTATATGGCCAAGTCGACAATGCCAGATGTAAGTAGGATTAATTTCATTTTGTTTAATCCTTTTAGTATTTAAGTTATAGATTGAACTTTCACGTTTTAGATCAAGCATATATAAGCCATTTTCAAGAAATGCTGTTCCATAAATAATATTGCCACATTGCATAGAAATTCTACCATGTCCAATATTAAATATGAAACCAAAAATATCCAACAAAGAAACGGAAATAATATTCCTGCGCATCGCAGGTATAAAATAAAAGTTTCCTAGTTCCAAAACAAGTCCAATAGGTATCTCCAAGAAATAATCTCCGATCTCCATGGCCTCAACCCAAGCACCATTTCCGACTCGAAGATCTACTTCTCCAGATCCTATAATCTCCTATTTCTTAGACCTTGCACATTTGAACAAATGTGAGATCCACATCTAGTGTCCAAGACCCAAGATGTAGAAATAGCCAGATTAATCTCAACAACATAAATACCTGAAGCAGCAGTTTTGCCCTTCAGTTGCTCCCTTAGCTTTGGACATGAGCTCTTCCAGTGCCCCTTTTCATGACACTCATGGCAGACATCGTCAGGAGAAGCAACCCTTGCTTTAGGTTGGGCCACCACCTTTTTTCCCTTAGCCTTGGCCTTAGATTTGGCCTTTCCCTTAGCAAGGCGTATTGCCCTTGTTCACCAGCAATAATTTAGGAGTCTTCTTAAGAGACTGCTCAACAAGCTTGAACATGCCATGCAGCTCAACAACCACTTTATCCAACCCTTGCATATGGTAATTCATGATAAACTGGTGAGCCGAGGCGGGCAAGTGTATCAATATACCCCTTCAACTTTAGCACATGAGTGCTAACAGAAGTCCCGGCTGCCGTCACAGTAGTGCAAAGTGCCTTAGTTGTTAGGTAACGTTCCTGACTAGCCTGATCTTGGAACATCTTTTTAAGTTGATCCATCATCTCATAAGCATTCTCATCCATAAACTGCTTCTGAAGATCAGAAGCCATGGTACCCAGCATGAGGCACGAGACATCTCGGTCATCCCTCACATGCTGATCGTATTGCTCCACCATCGCCGTGGTGATGCCTCAACCTACGGGAGGACTAACTGGTAAAGGAGCATTCAGTACATACTCCTTAGACTCTTGTCTAAGAACTATTTGTAAGTTCCTAGCCTAGTCGAAGAAGTTAGTCCCTGAAAGCTTCTCCTTCTCTAAGAGTGACCTAAGTGAGAGTGAGTTGTTGTTTGTTGCAGCCATTTAAATTGCTTAAGTGAAATGGGATTATCTACATGGAAGAAATCATTGCTTGAGTTAGAAATAAAGGACTTTTAAGCCAATTCAAATTAATAATCTGATTTTAATTTGTTTGTTGCTGATGTTAATTGGCTGACTTGACCAAGATCCACAACTTATCAATGACTGGCCGAACTAGGGCTCACTAACCAACCATTGATTCATTTGGTAGGACAACCTATCCAATCCTTCCACGAAGGACTCTTGGTTTGATGGGCTTATTGACACTTTACCCATCTGTGATTAGGGCCCACTCTGAGCTAATGCTACCCATGTTGAGTCAAACCACCGTTCACATGTTAACCATACCAAGTATCCTAACCCTCGACGGCCCACTGAATACTACAATGTACCCAGCTAGGGCATGGCGCACATTGCAGTATCAATGGGAGGAAGAGGTGTGAATGTGGGAAGCACTTTTAAACGACTCAATATTTTAATTTCCGGATTATAATTAAGTGATACGGCTTAGCATGCATAAATGTGGGTAATAATCTGGTGATCCATACATCCATATTATATGACAAATGCAATAGCATACTTAATTTAAAATAAATGAGATCCTATGGGCCTTTAATTACAACCTAATGAAAAACTAGATATCCTATCTAATTCTTCGTGGGCTGGACTACAATCCTTCTTGGGCTCCCACCATAGGCTTGCTCCATCTGGGCCTTCCTCCATTCTTGATGCAATTACAAAAATTTTGTAAAATAAAATCTATTCTAAAATTACATCAAAATAAAAAATGGCACACAGGCCTTATTTCCCAAAATTAAATTACAACCGATAATAATTTAGGGCCCTTAGAACTCAACATAACATTTCAAACAAAGTACCTATCGTGCACATGCATACCAATATGATACATGATCATGGCATTCCAAATTATAAATATAAATGTTAAGCCGAGTTACTTAGGGTGAAATCGCCAATTTCAACAAATGTGACTAAGGCCCATAAAGGCCCAATGGATAACCTCCATAAATGCAAAATTAACAATTTTGCTCCCACTTGAATTTGGATTGTCACAAATTTAAAATTTAGCTCTCCCAATTTTAACCGTTGTGACGGTTTATTGGGCCAATTTCACAAAGTCCATATTCAATTTAATATGCAAACAATTAAATTAAATATGCATAACAACAAAATAAACAATTTAAATACAAATTAATTTAAAAAAATTTAATTTAATTTGCATTAGGGTTCGGAAAAAAAAAATATCCTCAAAATCCAAAACCGGACCCGAATCCCGCGTGTGGCGCTGCTGTCCGGGGATAGCAGCGCTGTCGCGCGGCAGCTTGCTACCATGCAGCAGCTGCTGTGGCAAGCAGCAGCAGTGCCAAAATTGGAATCGCAATTGCGATTCCAATTTTAGCCAACTAATTATTATTATTTTTATTATAAAATCATAAACAAAAATAATTGTTTCTAGCCAAATATATAACTCATATAGAAAAAAAATTTTAGATGGAAAACAATTGGGGAAAATAATCAAAAACCCCAATCCAAAAATTCTAAGGTTTATCAAGAACCAAAACCAATTGAACAAAAACCCTAAAATCAGAAACTTGAAACCCATTCTTTATTCAAGAACGCTTTCAAGAACCAATTCCAATCAATCTAATGGACAAAACCTAGGCTCTGATAGCACTGTTGGGATTCGTCATTGGAAAAATAACATGGCGCAGCGGAAAATACACCGTTTAAAATTTCCTAGAATCCACCTATCGTGTCCAATTACCATTGATTAGAATAAAATCAAATAAGAATCAAGAGAGATTAACTCACCGGATTCGTCTCCTCTAGAGACTGTTGCTGAATCGTTTCTTGAAACTGCGATCTCCAAAGTCTGGTGCACGACCAACTATTGAGCGGGAGCCGGTGCTAGCCGAAGATGCGAAGGAATGGAGGTCCAATGCTGGGATTTTTGGCTGATTTGGGGCTGCTCTGCTCTGGGTGGCTAAAATTTCCAGCAATTAATTAGGATTGAATTAGGGCTTTATTCCTTAAGTGTGCCCTTATATAGACACCTTGTCTAATTGGGTTTTAATTAGATTAATTAAACCCAAGCCCACTAGGATTATAATTACATAAATAAACTTTAATTATAAAGTATGTACTACGTAATTTAACTCCATTTGGCTAAATTTAACTACCCCTAAATAAAATTAAATCACACTTAAGTAAATACAATACATGTATTTAATTTTCCTACTTAGAAAAATTATTTAATTAATTGTTTACTTTATGTAATTCAATTAATTGATAAATTAATTAATTACATTATTTAAACTTATTAATTAAATTAAATTCAACCCAATGTCAATTAATTACCTTGACACCGAATGTCAACTAATTAATTAACGCATTCCTTCCAATGTACATTACATGCACAATATCTATAAGTTCCAGCTCAGTTGATCTATGTGCACAATCCTATGGGCCTGTCTTTAAGTTGGCAGTAGGTCTAAGGTGTTGGGATTCGTCACGGGAAACCGACCGATAAAAGCGGAAATACGCGTCGATTTCCTCGAATCTGGCCCAGGAGCTTAAGATGTGGAAATCAAAAACTTAAAGCATAAAAGGAGGGTTTCAAAAACTCACCACAAAGTCTCTCTAAGAGACGGATGCAGACTGCAGAAATCAAGTGTAGATTTCCTCCACCGATGCGTACACGAACGGCTCTCGGACCGAAACCCGTGCTAGCGACTCGGATAACAAGAAGAGAGGGAGAGAGGGGCGGCACACAAGAAGGAATATGGCTGTCCAAGTTTTCTTTCCAAAAGAAAAATCTATCTTTCCAAAAGATAGAACCAATATCCACCAAGTATGCACCCAATTCTTAGCAAAAGAATTAATCAAGCATAAAGTGGGCAATCTTCATACTTTAAAAGAAAGCCAATTTCTCTTAAAGCACAAGTGATGGATGGCCAAGCCTTCCTCAAAGTTGATGAGTTAAGACAAAATCATTCTTCTTAAATCCTTAATAGAAGAATTAAGATGATGGTGAAAAGAGAAGTCAAAGTCCAACTTTGCTACCCCATTTTCAACCTAATGACTCACACCATGAGTCATCACCAACCCATCATCATCTTTTGTCCAAAGTTGACTCATCCCTTCACTTGCCAAGCTTCATTCGGCCAACACCAAAAATTGTCATCATTCTATTTCATTTAAGGAAGCAAAGTCCAACTTTGCTACCTCAAAATCAAAGAATGACTCACTCTTTTCCTATTGGTCCTAAGGAATGTGTCATCATCATTTTGTCCAACAAAATGACTCACCATCCTTGCCCATTCCACACCAAAATTTCGGCCAACACAATTCCTATTTAAGTGGGAATATTCATTTTACATCTTAAGCCCAATTTTAATTCCTTTGATTTAATTAAATCAAATGCAACTTTAATTTAACATGTATGCTTATATATGATACCATGTAACATATTACATACATTTAAATTTAAAATTCATTTGACCTATTAATTTAATCAATGGATTAAATTAGACACACATAAAATGACAAACATGTAAACCTATACATGTCATAATATTTCCACCTAGGAAATAACCCCATAAATTAATTCATTGAATTAATTATGAGTAGGCCAAAATAAATATTAATTATATAACTTTGATCAATCCAATTGATGCATATAATATAATTAATATATCTCTCTCTCTTCAAATGTGTATACTCCAAGTACACACTTAATCCGACTAGTTAAAGTCCAGACGTTCAATGTGTACGATCCAATGGGCCCGTCTTTATGTTGGCAGTGGGCCAAGGCCCACAGACTACAGGCGGGCTCTAGCAAGCCACTGTAGCCCCCAATTAAGACGGAGTAAGCAGTCCAACTGAAAACGTAACCCAGTAGTTTGAACTTGTAAATCCCATGTCACTGATATCGGTGTCCAACACTGAGGCATGGAAGTATCACCCTCCTTGTGTCTGGACCTTGACTTGATACCGAATGAACTGATGCTTACAAACAAGATCCAATCTTGTTTGGGTGCGGCCGCACACTTATCAGTAACATTCTTCAAGAGGCCGATGATATCGTCTCAGTGAATCACTGAGTGACATTCCCTTCTGCATATCCATAGTGCTGCCATGCTCACTGACACACCCGAACGTACCCGAACTTGGCACCCTTTTACAGGCCCGTTGGGCGTACACCAAAGTGTGCCACCTCACATGCAGCACCATCATATGGTCCGGTCTAAGGACTTATACAAGCACTACACGAGAATCATTTGTGATACTATACCATGCAGATTCCCGTTAAGTGGATCAATCCAGTACCATGCCCATTTTGCATGTACCCATTAACCTAGTTGACATTCCATGTTCTATGACCGGTAAGACACCGCCATACAACCAGGCTAATGATAGTCTTTGGTTCCATTCATTCCCATGATTGGAACAGACTACGGATGACTTTATGGTCATATCGTTTTCACTATCCACAGTCTTACTGCCAAGTGCCTCACACTTGACAACATGGATATGGATATGTCCATTGGATACTCTATTTAACATATAGCACAAGACATATAATAAATAGATTAATGCCTTTATTTCCTTGACACAGATTGTATAATACATAAAGTTTACATTAATGTACAAATGTATTATACAAACACAAGGACCAATGCCTCGGGACTAGGGCATTTCCAACAATCTCCCACTTGCACTAGTACCTACTAGGCATGGGTCTAATCCCTATAGATCTAGTACAACCTTCGTGCATAGGCATAGCCAAGCATGTTGGTCAAAAGATCTGCGACATTGTCTTTGGTGTCCACTCTTTGTAATGAGATGTCACCCCCTCAGCGATTTCTCGCAATAGGTGAACCTCCCTGAGTTCGTGCTTCGTGTATATGTGTGACCGAGGCACATAGCTTGTGCAACAGCCCCGTGTTGTCACAGAAGATATCAACTGGTTACTGGATAGTTGACACTACCCCCAGTTGAACTTCATTATCCACACAGCTTCCCTAGCTGCTTCACACGTTGCAATGTACTCAGTTCCTGTGATAGAAACCGCGAGGGTCTATTACTTGGAGCCTCTCTAACAATAGCACCACCATGTAGCATGAACACATACCTATACTGCGACTTATATTCATCCTGGTCGGTCTGGAAGCTTGCATCAGTGTACCTAGTAACTGACTGCTCTTCCTGACCCACATGGGCGACATTAGGTCTTGTACATAGCATGGAGTACATGATTGATCCCATGGCTGAAGCGCATATAGGACCAATTCATGTTCTCCCTATCTTGCCTTGTCTTAGGACAGTACTTCTTGCTAAGTTTCAGCTTATGACCCATTGGCAAGAAACCTTTCTTAGCCTGGTCCATGCTGAATCTTTTCAGAACGACGTCTATGTACTTGGCCTGACTTAGGCCCAGAAGCCGATTGGATCTAACCCTGTAGATACTGATCCCTAGGATCGTCTCAGCTTCGCCTAAGTCCTTCATTGCGAAGCACTTACACAACCATTACAATTCCCTTGTAGTGTTGGTATGTCGCTTCCAATCAGAAGGATGCCATCCATATTTCATACCATGAAAGTTACTATGCTCCCACTAAACCTCTTATACACACCCTTAAAGGTATTGTCGGCCTATAGCTTATAGCACCACTTGCCACCTATTACCTTAGCACCTGGAGGTGAATCAACCAGGTTCCAAACCTGATTATCGTACATAGATTGCAAATCCACCACCATGGCAGACAGTGGGCTAGCTATAGCCTACTAGTAGGTTTTGAGCTCCTCTTCGTCCTAGACAAAAAGAGCGTAATCATTAGAAACAAAAACCGATGTTTTCCATGTTCCTGATGATCCCTACCAGACCTTTTAGGTCCTTGTGTGACCTGGGCTGGTGCTTCCCCTTTTGGAAGCTTCACCCTGGTCTCCGAGTTATCCTTTGTAGGAGTTTCTGAGCTTTGAACTTCCCTGAGTTCAATATCGCTCCCACTGTCTTTCTTGGAAAGAAACCCCTTTTCAAGAAGGACCCCCTTTTGCGCCATGAACACCTTGTTCTCAGCGGGGTCGTAGAAGTAATACCCTTTGGTTTCCCTAGGGTAGCTCACAAACAGGCATTAGTCGGTTTTGGGTTCTAGTTTTGCTCACAGTCAATTTCTTGACTTGTGCATAACAACCCCAAATCCGTAAGAAAGACACATTAGGCACCCTGCCCGTCCATATTCCAAATGGGGTCTTTTCCAAAGCCTTAGTCGGAGTATAATTGAAAATGAGAGCCATTGTCTCAAGAGCGTATCCTTTACAACTTATAGGGAGAGAGGCATGACTCATCGTTTGAGCGGACCATGTCCAACAGGGTCCTATTCCTCTGTTCGGACACCCCATTCCATTGTGGTGTTCCTGGAGGAGTGAGCTGTGGAACTATTCCATGCTCTCTCAAAATGAGTCAAACTATAGGCTTATATGCTCACCACCTCGGTCCAACCGAAAGGCTTGGATATTTCTACCTAGTTCTGTACTTCGTTCCTTACTCCCTTGAACCTATCAAGGGTCTCAGACTTATATTTCATTACATAGGCATAGCCATTTCTGATGAAATCGTCTGTGAAGGATATGAAGTATAGATGTTCACCCTTAGTTGCTATGCTTGTCGGTCCATATACATCTCAATGCATTAGGTTCAATAAGCTAGCAACCCTTTTAGCCTCCTTGCTAAAAGGTTCTTTAGTCATTTTACCTTATAAACCAGACTCGCATATATCAAGTGACTCCATGTCAAATGATCCTAGGATTCAAGCGATGTGAAGCCTAGCTATGCGCTTCTTGTTTATGTGGCCTAAATGACAATGCCAAAGGTAAACCGGATTAAGTTCGTTAGGCTTAACCCTTTAAGTATGTATATTATAGACATGATTAGTTTCATTTAGATCCAGGATATAAAAGACATTATTTAATAGAGCTACTCCATAAAATAATTCTTTTCTAGATAAACCCTTTTTACTATTACCAATAGTAAATGTACATCCAGAAATATCCAAAAAAACTGAAACAGAAATAATATTCCTGTACAAAACAGGTACAAAATAACATAGTTTCAGTAACAAAACTAATCTACTAGGTATCATAAGCTGGTCCTACTGATCTCTATGGCAGCAACCCTTGCTCCATTTGTGACCCGCAAGTCCACTTGTCCCGATCCCAGTGATCTCCTATTCTTAAGTCCCTGCACATTACAACAAATGTGAGAACCACATCTAGTATCCAATACATAAGATGTTGAAACAGAGGTTAATGTCTATGACATATATACCTGATGAAGACACACCCTGCGTCTTCCTTTTCTCTCCCAAAAGCTTGGGACACGATCTTTTCCAATGTCCAGCCTGCTTGCAACTGAAGCAGACATCCTTGGAACGGGCCTTGGGATGGACTTTAGCCTTTTTAGCCTTGGCTTCCTTAGCCTTGGCCTTGGCCTGTGCCTTGCCTTTAGCGAAAAGAGGTTTCCCCTTGTTAACCTCAAGTACCGGCGGAGTCTTCTTGATCGACAGTTCAGCGAGCTCAAGCATCCAATGCAGCTCACTAACAGTACGGTCCATCCCTTGCTTGTAAAATTTTAGGATGAATTGATCATAAGAATCCGGTAAAGAAGCCAGGATCGTGCTAACCGCCAGCCCCCGTGAGATAGGCGTTCCGAGACGGGCTAAATTATCCAGATAGCCCTTCATCTTGAGCACGTGTGCACTCACAGATGTCCCGGCTCCCATCTTACAGCTGCGGAATGCCTTGTGGATCAGGCACCTTTCCTGATAAGCTTGCTCATAAAACATCTCGTTAAGAGTTGTCATTATAGCAAAGGCCTGATGATCCAGGAACTGCTTTTGCAATTCAGGAACCATACTAGCCAACATCAGGCATGTCACATCCCGGTTATCTTGTACATGTGCCAAGTATTCCTCCAGCTGGGCAGCCGGTGGATTACTTCCCGTTGGCACAGCCGGTACAGGCTTTTCGAGCACATACTCTTTAGACTCTTGTCTTAGAACTTTCCTTAAGTTCATAGACCAGTCCCAAAAGTTAGGGCCAGAAAGCTTGTCCCATTCCAAGAAAGATCGCAGTGATAAAGTATCATTCGTAGCCATTGGTTTCTACACAGAAAAATTACGAGTGTTAATAAAGGACTTAACATGTTCTTCCCATATATATAATTAATAATGAATCGTGTTATTAATTAACTCGAGTTGTTGGGCTCATGGGCCGAGATCCATATTATATGAAGATATAGCCAGACGAGGGCCTGGAACAACTATATCCCAATTTTTAGGTAGGAACGCCGTCCAATCCCAACCTAGGGACTCTCGGTTTGATGGGTCTGTTGGCACTTACCCATCTGTGCTTAGGGCCAGGAACATCCTACTACCCACGCTAAGTCAAAACCTCCATCCAAGTGTTAGAGTAACCAATACTCCAACCCAATACAAAATGACGATACTCCAGTGCATCCAACGAGGGTTGGTCTACAGCTGGCCTATCCCTACTTCGAGTAGGTTATGAATGAGGGAAGCACTTTTAAGAGACTTAGTAATTACCTTATGGTTATTAGATTCAATTAATAACGGCTTAGATGCATAGGCGGGTGAAAAAGGGTTTGTACATACATTCTCACATGTAAATAAATAAAGCATAATTAAATAAAATGAAATGCTATGGGCCAAAATTTACATCCTAATATAATTCTAGTAAACCTATACTAGAACGACATCAGGTGGGCTGCATCCTCATCCTTCTAGCACGCCAATCCAATCGGCTTCTTCTTCTTTACATAATTCCATAATAAACACATAAAATAAAATTACATAAAAAGAAAACGGCGCGTAGGCCGTATTTACCAAAAGAATATTACAACCCGAATAAATAAGGCCCAAAACATCCATTCATGCATTTAATCATACATACACGTATCCAATACATACAATTTATAAACATGTTAAATGCATGACTTAATCCCATTTCATATATGTCCATAGCCATTATTTTGAAATCGCCAAATTTTGGCCGATCATGGTTCTAAACCCGTGCGGGCTTTAGGCCTCCAACCCAGGCAAAATTGCTCCCAATCCAATTGGGAAACCATGAATTCCAAAATTAGCCGTCCGGGTAATCGTGCCAAGAAAACCCGAACCAATTTCAATTAACCGTATTTATTTCCAAAATAAATATCGCATGAACGAAAAATAAATTCATTCATAAAACATGCGCATAAAATTTCCAAAATTAAACACGCACAAGTTTAAAAACAATTAAAATTTTAAAACCCCACGCGCATAAAAATTACCAAAATTTAAACACGTATATTTTTAAAATTTTAAATCCGGCCCGGCCCTAAAAATCCCGCCAAATCCAAAAACGGGCCCGGCACGCCACGCGGGGCAGCCGCGGCGCTGCTGCCCAGCAGCAGCCCCACTGCCGCGCAGCGGCTGCTGCCCAGCAGCAGCCTGCTGCTGGCGTGCAGCAGCTGCTGCCCAGCAGCAGCCTGCTGCTGGCGTGCAGCAGCCTGCTGCTGGCGCGCAGCAGCCCTGCTGCTGGCGTGCAGCAGCTGCTGCCTGTGGCGCCTAGCGCCGCAGGCAGCGGCTGCTGCCCCCGTTTCGACCCGAAACGGTCCGTGATTTTTCCGAAACAAATAAAATCATGCAACGGAAAAATAAATCTAGCATAAACCTATATGCAAAAAATAAGTTTCCCATAAACAATTCACAAATAGAAAATTAAATAAAGCATAAACCATATGCAAATAATTTTCCATAAGTAAAATTCAAGGGGCAAAATCACCAAACCCCAAACCAAAAATAAATCCCGTCCACAAAATCGCCAATTTTAAAACACGGGATCCGCCAAGTTTAAAGATTTCCACGGATCAAAAGCCCGCTCTGATACCACTGTTGGGATTCGTCACGGGAAACCGACCGATAAAAGCGGAAATACGCGTCGATTTCCTCGAATCCGGCCCAGGAGCTTAAGATGTGGAAATCAAAAACTTAAAGCATAAAAGGAGGGTTTCAAAAACTCACCACAAAGTCTCTCTAAGAGACGGATGCAGACTGCAGAAATCAAGTGTAGATTTCCTCCACCGATGCGTACACGAACGGCTCTCGGACCGAAACCCGTTCTAGCGACTCGGATAACAAGAAGAGAGGGAGAGAGGGGCGGCACACAAGAAGGAATATGGCTGTCCAAGTTTTCTTTCCAAAAGAAAAATCTATCTTTCCAAAAGATAGAACCAATATCCACCAAGTATGCACCCAATTCTTAGCAAAAGAATTAATCAAGCATAAAGTGGGCAATCTTCATACTTTAAAAGAAAACCAATTTCTCTTAAAGCACAAGTGATGGACGGCCAAGCCTTCCTCAAAGTTGATGAGTTAAGACAAAATCATTCTTCTTAAATCCTTAATAGAAGAATTAAGATGATGGTGAAAAGAGAAGTCAAAGTCCAACTTTGCTACCCCATTTTCAACCTAATGACTCACACCATGAGTCATCACCAACCCATCATCATCTTTTGTCCAAAGTTGACTCATCCCTTCACTTGCCAAGCTTCATTCGGCCAACACCAAAAATTGTCATCATTCTATTTCATTTAAGGAAGCAAAGTCCAACTTTGCTACCTCAAAATCAAAGAATGACTCACTCTTTTCCTATTGGTCCTAAGGAATGTGTCATCATCATTTTGTCCAACAAAATGACTCACCATGTTGGGAATTAATCGCACAAAACAAAATATGCGCAGCGGAAATAAAAGATTAATCCCCACCAAGGACCCATGTACATTGCATTGAATCGGCAGGAGGGTTAAAGAATTACCTTAATTCTTTGAAGATTGAATCAAGCAGGAACCAAAATAGCTTCCCTCTACGGTTGATCCACACGGAGCAATACGTCCACCGCGTGCTAGCGCCGGGATTGAAGAACGATTCTTCGAACGAGACAGAGAAAGCGAAAAATCAGATTTTTCCTTGGAGTTTTTTTGAGAATTTCGGCTGCCACTATTCCACTTTTGTGTGGCTGCCGAAATCAGTTGGGTTATTAGTATATGGAGAGTTTTAGGTTTAGGTTAATTGTTTCCTTAAATAATTAACCTAAATAGTTAATTATAATTATAACCTAATACACCTATTAGTTATAATTATATATTAACCCACACAATTTAATATTAATTCTCAATTAACATTAAATCAAATCAATTCTCCATAATACATATATGTATATATAATATTATAATTAATTATATCTCCATATAATTTAATTATAATATGTAGCATACTTTATGCAATATTAATCACATTAATATTTATATATACATACATAAATATATATCACTATATATATATTTATTTTCTTTCTCATTCATAAATTATTATCCAATAATAATTTATACCCGATAAGATGAACTTCATTTTGCTCTTGTGTGTGACCCCATAGGATCATATTAATTGGCAATAAGGAAATTACCATAATGTCCTTACAGGTCACAAGCGGACTCTAGCAAGCCATTACGACTACCCAATTAATATGATTGGAATGATCCAATACCTATTTATAGAATGTCATATTCCCTTTTGTCTCTTTGATATCATGATTAATCATAAGACATGGTACACTTGTCAATCTTATATAATTAATCATATGCTTTCTCGATCTCAAAGTAAACTGTTCAGACAAATCAATTGATACTCTTATCAATTATTTGAGCACGGCCATGCATTTAACAGTCTTACTTATCGAGGGGCCCAGTGATATCGCTCTCTTGTTAGAGAGGGACAAAATCCCATATCTGTCACTCACATCCCAAAGCATGAGTCATATTGTACCCAACCACAGCCTTTATAACTACTCTGTTACAAGCAGCGTTTGACTGCGTCAAAGCACAACATGAATTCATCCCGGAATCCATGGTGACCTCAGGTCAAAGGAATCAGCTGATGAGACTACTATAATCAAGATCAGTTGTGACACATGACCATGAACTTGATCTCATAGTGGGTCTCCAGTAACATGTTCTCTAACATATTACCCGTGAGTATAATCTGTATCTGTATACACTATATTCATCTTATGAATATCCATTATCACTCACACTAGTCTTAGTTTGTTATTATTCCCATAATAACAATCGACTAGGGATATTTAGAATAACACGATTTATTCATGGATACTTATCATAAATGCTAACATACAAACATAAATGATAATATTAATCTACACTAGATTAATCTTAGAAGTCAAATTACATAATCCAATATTGGCCTTAGGGCACAATCTCCAACAATCTCCCACTTGCACTATGGCCAATCATACATGTATCTTATACCCATTGACCTACATGACTTTCAAGTATTCATTCGTGCGGGAGTCTTTGTCAGTGAATTATTAATTTTCGCTTCCGTTGCTACTTTACACATTTTCACTCTTTCTTTAGAGACAGCCTCTCTAAATTAGTGAAAGACGCCTAAGTATATGCTTGTGTCATACAGGGTTCTTACGCATTGAACTATTGTCCCTACAATAGTCTCACAGGATAAGCAATGCTTAGAACAAAACACAAAAATTTTTTTTTGATGAACTTCTTCATCCAAAATTTCTTTTACATCATATGTAACAATATACTTTGACTACTATTATAGATATTTAGCTATATTGTTTTATTTTGAACCTTTCAAAATCATAACATCTCTTTTTAAGAGAATACTAGATCTCGACTGATATATTGCAACTAATTGCAATCAGTTGTATATGTGCAGTTAACATAAGCAAGCTTCTATTAAGTCTTTTTGCATTGAACGCTTTCAATGCTTTGACTTAAGCCAAAACATTCTTTTAGATCTATCTCTATAGATTCCAATTTCAAGAACACAAGCAGTCATGCTTATAACATTAACCGAAATTACTTTCTTAGCCAAGATTTTACTTCTTGCAAGGTAAGAATGTTATTTCCAACAAGCCATATGTCATCCACATATAGCGTTAGGAATACCGATATGCTCCCACTGATCCTTTTGAAACACAAGATTCATCATCCTTTTGATAAAATCAAACCATTTGATTTCTTTATCAAAACTATGATTCCAACTATTTGATGTATGTTTCGATCCTTATAAGAATCTTTGAAACTTGCATACGCTATTTGAATTCTTTGGATGCTCAAAACTTTGGGTTGTGTCACGTACACATCCTCAATCATGTTTTCACGTAGAAAACAGATTTTGATATCCATTTGCCATATTTTATAATCATATTATGCGGATGTGGCAACAAGAACTCAATTTGACTTGATCATGATTAATGACGAAAAAGGATTTTATCATAGTCCTACTATGAATTTGTTCGTATCCTCATAGTCACTACTATGAACTTGTTTATAACCCCTTTTTGTCACTAGTCGTGCTTTATAAGTTTGAAGATCACCATTCATGTCGGTTTTCAATTTGAAAACTCACTTGCAACCATTGCATATGCATCTTCTAAAAGATTTATCAAAGTCTATACTTTGATTGTTAGACATGGACTTATCTTCAACCTTTGTAGCATCAAGTCACTTATTAGATTCAAAATCTAACAATGCTTCTTCATAAAAGAAGACTTATTCCAATCTAGTAAAACTACATCATGATTTTGAGAAATCCATATCTCTCCTATTCATGTCGTATTCTACTAGACTTTCATTGGACTTGTGTAATTTCAACAATGATCATGAAACCATTTCCATGTTCCTCTTCAACGTTAATGTCACTTTGTGAATTACGAGTTTTGTAGGTGTACTTTACTCCCACTAACTCTTCTAGAAATTAACTCCCTCTTCAAGGGGAAACCATTTCTAGCTACAACTATTTTGTATCCCAAAGAAACACAGGAGTAACAACTCCTATTTTCTTTTTGAGTAATCCATAATACGACATTTAAATTTAGGTGCCAACTTATTCGAAATAAGCTTTACAGCCCTAAACTTATTCAATGAAACAATTTGGGTCTCTTACACAACCATATCTCATATGTTGATTCATGAATTGTTTTAGACGGAACAATATACACAGCTGCTTTAATGGCATATTTTTGAGAAAACGATGATCAACTTGACTTCATCATAGATTGAACTATATCTTTATAGAGTTCGATTACTCCCTTTTCGACACAACATCCTTTGTGGCGTACTTGGAGGAGTCAATTGTGAGACAGTCCCACAATCTCTAAGATGATTGTCAAAATCTTGACTCAAATATTCACCACTCGGATCATATCTAAATGACTTTATTATCTTGTCAAGGTACTTCATACTCCTTTTACAAGCTTTTGAACACTTCAAAAGTTCCAAACTCGTGTTTAATTAGATACTCTTATCTAGAGAAAAGTTCCATAAAGGTAATGAAGTATTAAAACCTCCTTTAGCAGTTGATTTATAATTCATATACATCCATATGTATAATGCTTAATAAATCGATTATTCTTTAACTACTTTTAGCAAAGAACAACTTTATCATCTTTTACAATAAACAACATTCGCATGATTCAAGATGATTCATAATCTCATGAATCCAAAAGTCCATTCTCATGGAGTTTTGTAATGCGACTTTGCTTATGTCTCCAAGAGGACACTGCCAAAATAGGTTGAATCAAACTATTTGATTCGATTCTTACAGTATTTATGTTACAGATGGGCTCCACATATAAAGACAATTATGTAAATCTACATTTCATAATCATGTCTTTATAAAGTTTATAATTCACAATTATAAAATAAACAACATTTGTCCACTTAAGACAACAAGCCCAATAGGCAACAAGAGTTCATAACTTACATGTAAAAGTTCATAACCTTTAACCCAAAGTTCATAACTTTTATGCAAAAAGTTCATAACTTTTAACCAGAAGTTCATAACTTTCATGTAAAAGTTCATAACTTTCAAGTAAAAACCTTTGCTTCTCTTGCCTATTCGCATTCCACCTTTCACCTTCATAAGGTTTCTACTCAATTTGAGATTCTTCATATTCTACTAATATGAGATCCACAACGGGTATCTAATACCTTTGATATAGAAACAAAAGGTAGAATAGTTAATAAATACTTAAGGTAGCAGTCTCACTGCCTTTCATCTTCTTATAGTTCTCCAAACAGAGTTTGCTATTTCTATTCTAATGAACGATTCATTCTAGAATTGGCAACACCCTACTTTTGGAGATCTCTCTATGCCAACAGCTTTGGCCTTTAAAGCACTTTCACCCGAACCTTTCGGTCTTTATGCTTTTCGACCTTTCTTTTATCCTTTTCCTTTTGAACCATAAGCAGACAATTCGAGGCGGGCTTATCCTTTGTGGATAACTTAACATTCTTTTGCATCCTATGCAACTAATTCGCAATTTTCTCCATGTCATTCAAATGATAGTTCATCACCAATGACTATCAAATAATGAATTCAAGATCACATCTTAATGCCCTTTTGGAGGCCAATGAGAAAATGTTGCCTCAAACACTTATCTTTTCTTGCTCACAAACTGATGGAACATTTCCATTTGTGATGTATCATATATCTCAAGTAAAACTTCCACGTACGGAAGAATTGGTGGCAAGTGTAAGATAACAAAATTTAACAGAGTCCCTTCGATGCTTCAAGTAAGCATCTTTTATACTCGTGTTACAATTGCTAGTGGTTCATTAGGCAAAAGGATTATTGAGAACATATGATTCCTTTTGATTTGAGAACAATTCTCAATGTTCAATAACAATCGAGATCAAGGTAATAGCAATTATAACTATAATAAAGCGTGTAAAGATTTTAGTTAAATGCTCCCACTTAAATTATAAAACCCTTTAAAATATTTAAGTGGGTGAAGATCCAAAATCCATACTTAACCATAGCACTGCTTTGGCATGTCCCTATGATTAAATATAATTTCGGTAGGCAAAGACTCAAAATCATGCTTTAAACCATTTAAACATATTTTGGATGTGCACTTCTTTGCCAATTGCATCATTATGCAACTCTTATAATTTATGAGATGTATAATATCATATATCATATTTAATTGTATGTTACTCATCTCATCTTTGCCTCGGGCTCAAACACCATTTTGATTAACCCTTTGTTTAAACCAATTACAACACAATGAGAATCACCTTTTCTCATATTATTGCTTCGCTAAGGTCACAACATGCGTACCCGCCCTAGCGGTATACCATGATGCGAACATAGTACTTGACAAGTGTTATACGTAATTGGGTGGCAAAAATATAAACTTCATAAGTTTATTTAGGGTTTCTAAATCCCGTGATTAAAATTTTATCATATACAAAACATGGCATTAATATTAAACTTTCCAAGTTAACATTAATCCTAGCATGGCATCCAATGTCATACATTCATCTAGCATGCATATTTCATACTAGGCATGGCATCACAGGGCATCAAAATATAAAACATGCAATAGACTCGAAAAACCGTGTTATGGTATGGTTTTATCTACATTGATTTTCATAGGCCAATATGAAAATCAACAGGTCATTTCCTAGGTGGTTGCAACCATCGCATGGTCACAGCACAGCCGCACCCCTTGGATCCGTCTTCACGTCTTTGTTCCTTGGCATCATCTCATGGATTTACATATTTAACAAAATTGTATCCTATACAATTTTCTAGTAAAATAAGATTTACAAACAATAAATTGCATCCTATACAATTTATCCAGAAAATAAGATTACATAAATACAAACGACTCGCAGGCCGTATTTATAAAACTTTACATCCACCAAAACCAAAGGAAAACAAAAACATCCACAGGGTCCAAAACCATACCACAACACCATGCATAAAATTATCACAATAATTTTACATCTACAAGATTTAGGGTTCAAAAACTAAACACAATCTTATTGTATTTAAAAGAAATTGATTTGAGAAGAAAAGGTATAGAAGACAATTTCTACATTGCAGCACTAAGGGAACACGGCGTGCAAAACCGGTTTGCACGGCGTGCAACACTTGCACGCGGCCGTGTTCCTCGCTGTTACTCAGCGCACATGAGAAATTTCCGGTTGCACGCCGTGCAAAACCAGTACACGGCGTGCAACACACATATGCACGGCGTGCAACACTTGCACGCCGGCGAGTTATGCACTGATTCTCAGCTTACGAAAACGATTTCCGACTACACGCCGTGCAAAACCAGTACACGGCGTGCAACACACGTTTGCACGGCGTGCAGTGCCTGCACGCCGGCGTGTTCTGCACTGAAAAACAATTCTGCGTCAATTTGTTCAAAACAACAATTCCCAAATCAATTCCAAAACGTTATTCACAATAACAAAGAACAAATCATTCATAATGATCAACATTGAAATCAAATTTCAATTTGTTATTCACAATAACAAAAGAACCCTAAATCAAAACATACAACCCTTACATGCAATTTTGATCTAATCAAAATAACAAATCCAATTCAACCAATGCACAAGTGGCTCTGATACCACTGTTGGGGAATTAATCGCACAAAACAAAATATGCGCAGCGGAAATAAAAGATTAATCCCCACCAAGGACCCATGTACATTGCATTGAATCGGAAGGAGGGTTAAAGAATTACCTTAATTCTTTGAAGATTGAATCAAGCAGGAACCAAAATAGCTTCCCTCTACGGTTGATCCACACGGAGCAATACGTCCACCGCGTGCTAGCGCCGGGATTGAAGAACGATTCTTCGAACGAGACAGAGAAAGCGAAAAATCAGATTTTTCCTTGGAGTTTTTTTGAGAATTTCGGCTGCCACTATTCCACTTTTGTGTGGTTGCCGAAATCAGTTGGGTTATTAGTATATGGAGAGTTTTAGGTTTAGGTTAATTGTTTCCTTAAATAATTAACCTAAATAGTTAACTATAATTATAACCTAATACACCTATTAGTTATAATTATATATTAACCCACACAATTTAATATTAATTCTCAATTAACATTAAATCAAATCAATTCTCCATAATACATATATGTATATATAATATTATAATTAATTATATCTCCATATAATTTAATTATAATATGTAGCATACTTTATGCAATATTAATCACATTAATATTTATATATACATACATAAATATATATCACTATATATATATTTATTTTCTTTCTCATTCATAAATTATTATCCAATAATAATTTATACCCGATAAGATGAACTTCATTTTGCTCTTGTGTGTGACCCCATAGGATCATATTAATTGGCAATAAGGAAATTACCATAATGTCCTTACAGGTCACAAGCGGACTCTAGCAAGCCATTACGACTACCCAATTAATATGATTGGAATGATCCAATACCTATTTATAGAATGTCATATTCCCTTTTGTCTCTTTGATATCATGATTAATCATAAGACATGGTACACTTGTCAATCTTATATAATTAATCATATGCTTTCTCGATCTCAAAGTAAACTGTTCAGACAAATCAATTGATACTCTTATCAATTATTTGAGCACGGCCATGCATTTAACAGTCTTACTTATCGAGGGGCCCAGTGATATCGCTCTCTTGTTAGAGAGGGACAAAATCCCATATCTGTCACTCACATCCCAAAGCATGAGTCATATTGTACCCAACCACAGCCTTTATAACTACTCTGTTACAAGCAGCGTTTGACTGCGTCAAAGCACAACATGAATTCATCCCGGAATCCATGGTGACCTCAGGTCAAAGGAATCAGCTGATGACACTACTATAATCAAGATCAGTTGTGACACATGACCATGAACTTGATCTCATAGTGGGTCTCCAGTAACATGTTCTCTAACATATTACCCGTGAGTATAATCTGTATCTGTATACACTATATTCATCTTATGAATATCCATTATCACTCACACTAGTCTTAGTTTGTTATTATTCCCATAATAACAATCGACTAGGGATATTTAGAATAACACGATTTATTCATGGATACTTATCATAAATGCTAACATACAAACATAAATGATAATATTAATCTACACTAGATTAATCTTAGAAGTCAAATTACATAATCCAATATTGGCCTTAGGGCACAATCTCCAACAACCTTGCCCATTCCACACCAAAATTTCGGCCAACACAATTCCTATTTAAGTGGGAATATTCATTTTACATCTGAAGCCCAATTTTAATTCCTTTGATTTAATTAAATCAAATGCAACTTTAATTTAACATGTATGCTTATATATGATACCATGTAACATATTACATACATTTAAATTTAAAATTCATTTGACCTATTAATTTAATCAATGGATTAAATTAGACACACATAAAATGACAAACATGTAAACCTATACATGTCATAATATTTCCACCTAGGAAATAACCCCATAAATTAATTCATTGAATTAATTATGAGTAGGCCAAAATAAATATTAATTATATAACTTTGATCAATCCAATTGATGCATATAATATAATTAATATATCTCTCTCTCTTCAAATGTGTATACTCCAAGTACACACTTAATCCGACTAGTTAAAGTCCAGACGTTCAATGTGTACGATCCAATGGGCCCGTCTTTATGTTGGCAGTGGGCCAAGGCCCACAGACTACAGGCGGGCTCTAGCAAGCCACTGTAGCCCCCAATTAAGACGGAGTAAGCAGTCCAACTGAAAACGTAACCTAGTAGTTTGAACTTGTAAATCCCATGTCACTGATATCGGTGTCCAACACTGAGGCATGGAAGTATCACCCTCCTTGTGTCTGGACCTTGACTTGATACCGAATGAACTGATGCTTACAAACAAGATCCAATCTTGTTTGGGTGCGGCCGCACACTTATCAGTAACATTCTTCAAGAGGCCGATGATATCGTCTCAGTGAATCACTGAGTCACATTCCCTTCTGCATATCCATAGTGCTGCCATGCTCACTGACACACCCGAACGTACCCGTACTTGGCACCCTTTTACAGGCCCGTTGGGCGTACACCAAAGTGTGCCACCTCACATGCAGCACCATCATATGGTCCGGTCTAAGGACTTATACAAGCACTACACGAGAATCATTTGTGATACTATACCATGCAGATTCCCGTTAAGTGGATCAATCCAGTACCATGCCCATTTTGCATGTACCCATTAACCTAGTTGACATTCCATGTTCTATGACCGGTAAGACACCGCCATACAACCAGGCTAATGATAGTCTTTGGTTCCATTCATTCCCATGATTGGAACAGACTACGGATGACTTTATGGTCATATCGTTTTCACTATCCACAGTCTTACTGCCAAGTGCCTCACACTTGACAACATGGATATGGATATGTCCATTGGATACTCTATTTAACATATAGCACAAGACATATAATAAATAGATTAATGCCTTTATTTCCTTGACACAGATTGTATAATACATAAAGTTTACATTAATGTACAAATGTATTATACAAACACAAGGACCAATGCCTCGGGACTAGGGCATTTCCAACATAAGGCCCACAGAATGTAAGTGGATTCTAGCAAATCATTACAGCCCCCAATTAAGACATAGATGCAGCAGTCTTTAGAAGACACTCACCCGGTAGTAATCTCATCGTGTCCTTTGCCTAACGATATCGATATGAATAAACAAGAGGCATGGTGTCCGTCATCCTTTTCTGTTGTTTATTATATTTCTTGACCTTGAGTTGACTAAATAATCAAATAAGCAACCAACTTATTTGGGTATGGCCACACACTTATCAATCCCACTCATCAAGTGGCCAATAATATCATCTCGGTGTTACCCAAGCGGCAATTCCATCACTTCATCATCAATATCAACATGTTCACCAGTCCACCCAATCATACGTGTATTTAGCATCCTTTTACAGACCTGTTAGGCGTATGTCAAAGTGAACCGGACTCCATATTGATATTATAATGAAATCTGGTCTGAGGACAAAAGAGACCTACTTAAGAAAGAGCTATGACGCGACAACCATGTGGCTTTCTTGTGCAGATCGATCCAGTCCCATTTCAACGACATGTACCTATATTCATGACTAACTATACAAGTGCTATGGCTAGTTAAGAACTGCCATACAGTCATCGAATACACAAGTCTGTGGTTCTATTCATTCCCACGATTAGAACAGACCTGGGATGGGTTTTATGATTATCAATCAATGGATACTCTACTCATATTATGGCACAAGATATAAATGAAATAGATTAATTGCCTTTATTAATGTGACACAAATAATGTATTCATACAATGAGTCTTAATGTATAATAAAAAATACAAGAATCTAATGCCCTAAGAACTAGGGCACACCAATATTTTTCACACAAAGATTGAAACGGCACCATGACCATTCGTCCCGCCATCCTCCTGGTGATGATATGATGCGGAAAGATGCTACATGAAGCAGCAGCAGGATCCAATTTCTTGTTAGAAGCCATTGATAGTAGCAAATAAGGTTTTACAGAATTAGTCCAATAGAGCAAATGAAATGAGCAACTCATCAGGCCAGTCTAGCTTTTACTCAGCTTGATTTCTTCAATAGCCAAGTCCTTGGACAACCACTGTTACCCTTTGGGAAGATGAATTAGATTTACAGGATGACAAAAGATTTCAGATTGTATGTATTTAGTACATTTTCATTGTTAAATAACGTGATATGTTCAACCAGTTAAATGCAAAGCACTTTCCTTAAATGGATGTTTAAGCAAGATAACTTTGTTTATGCATTTGACATAACCACACAAATATATTTAAGCACACACTCCACTTTATTGATAAAATCAAAATAAGTACATTTGAAAAGATTGGTTCCCAAAATGTTATATACTTCACACAGAGCCAGAATTCGTCACCAGTCGTCCCTTTCAGATTTTCTGACTGATCATTTTCTCTGGTGTCTTAACTTTTGCCTAGACCGCTCTTTTGAGTTTTCATCCTAGTAGACTCTATCTCTTTTTTTTTAAACATAATAGAGCTTTAAGCGGTCTTGATTGATAGGATTTATGAACTCATTTCCATCCATGTCCACGATGCTGGCAACACCTTTCGATAGCACTTTCTTCACAACATAGGGCCCTTCCCAGTTGGGTCTGAACTTCCCCCTTAATTATTTTAGAACCAAATCTCCTGCTTTCAACTACCACTTAGGATACCTCACATTCCAATTATAAGCCCTGGCCATTCTACGTTGGTACATCTACAAGTGATCTAGTGCTTTCAGTCGCTTTTCATCTAGTGTCGCTAATTGCTCGTATCTAGCTTGAGCCCATTCATTCTCCCGTAACTGAGCTTCTAAAGCGACCTTGAGTGACTTGAGCTCTATTTCTACTGGCAATGCTGCTTCCATACCATATACCAAGGCATAAGGAGTTTCCCCTGTTGGAGTTCTGACACTGGTGAGCATACGACAGTTTGTTAGCCTAATCTCTATAGGTGGTTTCCATTTTTGACAAGATCTTCTTTATCACCTGCTTCCACTACACCATTAGCTTGGGTCCTATATGGAGAAGACTTATGGTGCTCAATGCCATGTTCTACAAGCAGTTCAGCTGTTGCCCCTTGAAACTGCACTCCGTTATCGGTTACTACATGGTGGGGAATTCCATATCGAGCAAAGATGTTTTTCTGGATGAACTTAGCCATCTGCTTAGCCATTACACTAGCGAAGGATTCTGCCTCCACCCACTTTGAAAAATAGTCAACAGCAGCCACTATGAATCTGTGCCCATTAGACGCTGCAGGGTGAATTTCATCAATCATATCTATCCCCCATATTGAAAATGGCCAAGGAGATGCCAGATTCTATAGTTCGAGTGGCGGAAGATGACTAATGTCAGCATAGATCTGACACTCGTGACATCTTTTTACCTTCCTTATACAATCGGTCTGCATAGTCATCTAGAAATACCCCTGTCTTATTAACTTCCTGGCTTTAGCAAGCCCATTCATATGTGGACCGCAAGATCCTGCATGTACTTGTTGCATCACTATTTCGGCCTCTTGTTTTGTCAAGCACCTTAAAAGAACACCATTTGCTATTCTCATATATAGCCTACCTTCAAAGATTCTAAACTAACTAGCTAGCTTTCTTAATGACACCTTATCGGCAGTATTGGCTCCCTCTGGGTATTTTCCTTTCTTCACATACTGGTAAATATCGAAGAACCATGGCTTTTCTTCAGCTGTCAATTCCATTACTTCGTGCACTTCAAAGCTGGGTTGTCTGAAAGTTGTTATAACCAATGGTTGTACTTGAGTTTCTTCTAGCTTCTCCCATATAGAAGACAGTGTTGCTAGTGCATCAGCCATCTTGTTCTCATCTATGGGGACATGTCTGAATTCTCATTGGCCGAAAAGCTCTTTTCTATACTGTAGTAGCTCCAAGTAAAGCCGTAAGGCTTCTTCTTTTAGCTCCCATCCAACTTGAGCTTGCCTAATCACTAAAAGTGAATCTCTAATGATCAAGACATCATTTGCCCCTAGAGTTAATAGAGCTTCCATCCCGAACAAGCATGCTTCATACTCTGCTCTGTTGTTGGTTATGGGAAAATCCAATCTCTCTGATAAAGGAATTATTTCACTGTCGGCTGTTGCTATGATTACCCCAATTCCAGCACCTCTTCTGTTGACGGCACCATTGAAGCACATAACCCATCTCTTTACTTCCACCATGGCTAGCTGTTCATCCGGGAACTCCAAATTCTCTGTGTAATTTGATTCCAACGGCTGATTTGCTAGAAATTCTGCTACGACTCGCCCTTTGATGGTTTTCTTAGTGATGTATTCAATGTCGAATTCTAACAAAAGCAAGAGCCACCTAGATAACTTCCTAACTAACACCGGTGCTTCATACAGATACTTCATTGGGTCTACTTTGGCCATGGCCTGTATTTTGTATGACTGGAAATAATGGCATAACTTCTTGGTCAGCCAGATCATCGCCACACATGTCTTCTATACCAGTGTGTACTTGGTTTCATACTCCAGCAGCTTCTTATTGAGGTAGTAAATAGGATACTCTTTCCTGCCATCTTGTTCTTGTGCCAACATTGCCCCTACGGAGGAATCTTCAACGGCTAAATACAATATCAAAGGCCTCCCTGGAATGGGTGGGCTCAGGACCGGTGGATTTACCAAATAAGCCTTGATTTTCTCAAATGCTAGTTGACATGTGTCATCCCATAAAATTGGCTGTTCTTTCTTTAACAGCTTGAAAATTGGCTCACAAGTGGAAGTCAACCGTGCTTTGAAGCGACTGACGTACTGTAAGGAGCCCAAGAATGAACAGACTTACTTCTCTGTTTTTGGAGATGGCATGTCTCGAATAGCTTTGATTTTATCTAGGTCCATTTCTATTCCTCTCTGGCTAACTAAACGACCCAGCAGCTTTCCTGATATGACTCTGAATATGCACTTTTTAGGGTTAAGTCGCAAGTTATACTCTCAAATGCATGTGAGAAATCTATCCCAGATAACAGGATGTTCCTCTCGAGTCGTTGATTTAACAACCATATCATCAACATACACTTTGACTTCATTATGGATCATATCATGCAGCAAGGTTGTGACAGCCCTTTGGTAAGTGGCTCCTGCGCTCTTCAACCCCAAGGGCATTACTCTGTAGCAGAAAGTGCCCCACTCCGTGATGAACGATGTCTTCATCTTATCAATTACGTCCATCAAGATCTGATTATATCCTGAAAACCCATCCATGAAGGAATACATTGCTTCTTTTGCCACACTATCAACCAGGACATCAATATGAGGTAATGAAAAGTTATCTTTTAGGCATGCTTTATTGACATCCCTTAGCCGATGCATACTCTGACCCTTCAGTCCTTTTTAGGTACTGGGACGATATTGGCTAGCCATTTGTATACTCCACCAGCTCGAGGAACTTGGCTTCTATCTGCTTGGCCACTTCTTCTTTCACCAAAGTAGCCCATTCTGTCTTCATTCTTTTTAGTTTATGCTTCACTGGCTTGAACTTAGGGTCCGTCGGGATCTTGTGAACTGCTATTTCCTTGTACACACCCGACATATCCGCGTATGACCAAGCGAAAGCTTTAGCATGTTTTGTAATATTCTTGTTAATTTTATCTCTTCTTTAGGTTTTAGCTCATGTGAAATGAATACCATTTTGGGGTTTTCCTCTGTTTATGTTGATTTCATGCAATGTAGTGTCATGAATGCTAAATATGCTTGATGGTGATTTGAATGCATGCACAGAATTATCAAGATAAACATCACACAAGTAGGCAAACTGGGATTTCATTGCATTGAACTTGTTATAGAGTACATCATTCACATTGAAAATGGAAGAAATAGATACAACAAAATCATTTTTATCCTCCACAGGCGAAGGGCCTTGCACTTCTTCAACTTTCCCATTCAGCTCCAGGATATCATCCAGATCTGCAACTACTTTGGCTTCTTGATCAGCAAGAATAATGGTCTTCTCAATTTCAGCCACCTGTGCCTTAGCCTTCTTCATGATCTCAGCTATCTCAACAACCACAAAATCCTAGTTTACTTTGATCATCAGCTCCTCTTCGAACCCTTCTTTAGACTTCCCAAATGCCTTGTTTAAGGCAGCAGTCAATGCCCCTGAAATCGCTTCTACTGATTCATCATAAACTTTCTCTTCAGCTTTCTGTTTGGGTACCTTTATTACATTTGCTACCTCTTCCAGCGGCTCATTTTGCAGAACAGCAGACTTAGCAATTACCTCTTCCACCACTACGGGGGCTACTGGTTCTTCCTAGCTCTTTTCAAAGTCCACGACATCAGAAAATATCTCAAAGCACTGATACTCAATGTTCCCGACTCTCACTGGCTCAGCTTGGCCTTTATACAGGTCCTCTCCTGCCTTTATGAAGGGTCTCATCATAAGCTTGCCATTCTTTCCCCTTCTCTGATTCTTCTAGTTCGATGTTTCTTCTGTATACCCTAGCCCGAACTATTTTGGCTTTCCCGAGTCAATGTTAAACTTAGGCACCCCATGCAAGTTAATTCCGAGTCCCATGCATGAGACAAAGTTCTGCTTATGCAAATATCTAGACAGCCACTCCGGTATATAGTTTTCATAAATGACCATCGGGGCGTCCGTTTTCTTCCTCTTCCCCGACCATGGCGATTTGTAACCTGCCAAATGGTACAACTCCTTCATTTATAGCAGCAATCATGGATTGGGTGTCCGCCTCAACAGTCATGATCTCCCCGTGTATCGAGAACTTTATTTTCTGATGCTGAGTAGAAGGGACACCTCCTAATGGGTGGAACCATGGTCTTCCCAGCAGTAGGGAGAAAGTGACCGGGATATCTATCACAGTGAAAATGACCATGGACTTGACTAGCCTGAGTCTCAAAAGTCCCAATTATAGTTCTTTTAGAGTCATCATATGCCAGGATCACTGTTGAGGACTTCTTCAAACTTTCTTCGCTCAGGCCCAGGAATGGTAGCATTTTCAAGGGACATACATTCAGGGCTAACCCATCATCTATCATCACACACGGCATAACCCTATCCGTGATGTTGACCTTAATGTACAAAGCTTTATTGTGGGCCTTTTCCCCGTGTGGCAGATCTTTCTCTGAAAATACAATGTCAGGGGATCCTACGTGAATTTTATCCAACAAGCAGCACATTGCCTCCGGAGAAGCAATCGGAGACACTTCGATTTCAGAGAGCTTTTTGACCAAAGTTGCTCTGTGCTCCTTGGAAGTCAGTAGTAAATGCCACAGACTGGCTTGGGCTGGAGTTTTCTTCACTTGTGAAATAACCAAATCTTCCTTTTCTACTTCCTTTGGCATTGACATACTGCTTGATACCGTCATTAGGGTTTTCCCATTCTGCTTAACTACTGGTTGGTAGACCCGGTGAGCACGGGTTTTTTCCCGACCTCTGTGATGAAAGTCATTGTTGCCTTTTTCATGGATAAGCGTGAAACGGATTCGGACCAACCGGAATAATGTCGGAAATGTCCCAGATGACCCAAACATGTGACAAGTCTTGGTACAGAGCCTCGAAGGAATTCCAGTGAGTAATTAAGAAAACCGAAGAAAAGAATGAAAATTAATCAAATAAGCCAATCTGGTGACTATAGTCGCTCGACTGTACTATAGTGCCTACAGCCACGCGACTGTAGCACATTACAGTCGCGCGACAATAATCATTAGATTTCCTTTTTTACCGAAAATCAGCATTTAATTCGGTCTTTTTAAACAAAATAAGCTAATCTGGTTACTACAGTCGCTCGACTATAGTGCTTACAGCCGCACGACTATAGTACATTACAGCCGCACGGCTGTAATCACCAGACTTCCTTTTTTACTGAAAATCAGCATTTAATTCCGATTTTTAACCAAAACGGGAGATATAAAAGTCTTGTATTCGGGATTAGGGTTAACAGAACAGAGGGGAGGCAGAAAATGAAAGAGTTTTTGAAAGAAAAACATACAAAAACACACAATAACACAGATTTTGGGACTTTTTCTAGGGTTCTTAAGAAAAATAAAAGGGTTTGATCTAAAAAAAATTCAAGGATACACGTAGAAACGGTGGTAAGGTGTTTTTTTAAATCATCACTACTCATTCAATCTCTCTCGGGGTTGCGTTTGGGCTTCGTTGATCGTGCATTTTTCGGGTTGTTCATGACTCCAAGACACTTTCCTGCATCCGAATCCATCTCTGGTGATCCAAACCCTGGAATACAGACCAGGTAACATTTTGAGAGGCCTGAAAAATCCATTTTTGTTCATTCTGGGTGTTGTTTATTAATGTTTCTTCAAATTTTTATGATTTCGGAAGCGAATTTTGATTACAGCCACCTCGCTTAAGATCACAATCTCCCGCTTGTAACCTATAGCTGCGCAACTGTGACCTATAATCTTGCAACTGTAATCTTTTCATTATAGTCGCTCGACTGTAATCTCTAGGGGAGAAGCTCCGAATGCCCCAAAATCGAACAATAACGCTTCCGTTTTTCGATTAAATGTGTTCTTTATGTTTATTATCGGCCCAATTACATCCCTATATGCTTAGATTCCTGGTTTTCTGATTTTTGATTGATGGATGTAATGGATATGCCCTAGTCTCGAGGCATTGGTCCTTGTATTTGTATCATACATTAATTGGAATCATGTATTATACTTATTTATGTTATTAATAAAGGCATTAATTCATTTATTATATTTATCTTGTGCAATATATTAAATGAAGTATCCAATGGACATATCCATATCCATGATGACCAGTGTCATGCACTTGGCAGTAAGACCATGGATAGGGTAAACGATATGACCATAAATAGATCCGTAGTTTGTTCCAGTCATGGGAATGAATGGAACAATAGACTATCATTAATCTAGTTGTATGGCGGTATCTTACGGGTCATTAGACATGGAATGTCAACCAAGTTAATAGGTACATGCATAAGGGGCATGGTACTGGATAGATCCACTTAACAAGAAATCCACATGGTATAGTATCACAAGTGCTTCTCGTGTAGTACTTGTATGGATCCTTTGACCTGACCATATGATGGTGTTACATGTGAGGTCACATACTTAAGGCTACGCCTAAAGGGCCTGTAATAGGGTGCCAAGTATGGGTACTTACAGGTATGTCACTTAGCATGGTAATGTTATGGATATGCATAAGGGATTTGTCACTCAGTAGTCCACTGGGAAGATATCACCAGCATCATGATGAATGCGACTGATAAGAGTGTGGCCCACCCAAAAAAGTGGGAACTTGTTTGTGAGCTTCAGTGCATTCAGGATCAAGTTAATGTCTGGACACAAAAGAGGGTGATCAATCCATGCCTCTATGTAGGACACCGATATCAATGACATGGGATGTACAAGTTTAAACTACAGGGTTATGATAACAGTTAGACTGCCATCTCCATCTTAATTAGGGGCTGCAGTGGCTTGCTGGAGCCCAACTACAGTCTGTGGGCCAATGGCCCACTGCCAACATAAAGATGGGCCCACGGGATCGTACACATTGAGCGACTGAACACCGACTTAAGGAATCACATGTATGCTTGGAGTATACACTCTAGAGAGAGAGGTATATATATTAATTATATTATAAAGATCAATTGGATTGATCGTAATAATAAAATTAATATATTTTATTGGCTCTTCATAATTAATTGGATTAATTATGAGATTATTTCCTAGGTGGAAATATTCATATGTATAGGTTTACATATGATTTTATTTCGTGAAGATCTAATTTTAATTTGATGGATTAAATTAATTGGTCAAACTAATTTTAATTTAAATGTAAATAATATATTAATTGGTGTAATGTATTAAATATATGGGTATATTAAAGTTGGGCTTGAAATTAATTTAAACCAAATTAATTAAAACAAGATTGTGCCTGAATTAAAAGAATGAAGCCCACACAAAATGGATGAGCCAAGCTGGGCCTTAATTCCCTTAGGGAATTCGGCCAACCTAAGGTTTTTAACCCTAGGAATTTTGGCCAAAAGGGATGCAACACAAGATAGCCGAATTTCTGTCTCTTCCTCCTCTCCATAGTTTGTGTTTTCCAATGCTAGCACGGGTGGTATTCCTTAGGCGTTCGTGTACGTGAACAAGGAGGGATTCCATATTGATTCCTGCAGTCTGCATCCATCTCTGAAAGAGATATTTTGGGTAAGAAAATTATCTCTTTCTATTAAATTTTATTTTTCCAATTTCCATTTCAATTGCTCCTGGGCACGGATTTGAGGAAATCATCGCGTTCTTCCGCTTTTAATCATGTGATTTCCGGTGAAAAATCCCAACAGTGGTATCAGGGTGGGCTTTTGATCCGTGGAAATTATTAAAATTGGTTGAATCCCATGTTTTAAAATTGGAATTTTTATTGGGGTTCTTAGTTTGGGTTTAAGATTTTTCCCATTTGATTTTCATACAATTGGAATTGAATACGCATATTGTTTTGTGTTTGTTTAATTTAAATTGTATGTGTTTGGAATTCTTGGTGAATTTCTTGTTGTTGGATGCCTTGACATAATTTTATATTTGTTTAAAAAAAAATCTGGCTGTTCCCGGGGGTGCGGGGCTGCCGCCCGCGGAATCGCCGCTGCCAGCCGCCGCACGCGGCTGGAGCAGCAGGCTCCTGCTGGGAAGTGGCCGCTGGGCAGCCACTACACAGCGGCAGCCGCTAGGCGGCTACACCGCTACTGCCCCTAGCAGCTGCTGCTGCTGCTAGGGCAACTTGGTTGCCCGTGCCATAGCGTGCTGGGCCAAGTGTTTTTGGATTTGGCGGGTTTTTGGGCCCGAGGCCCAGTTTTGAAATTTTAATTGGTTTTAAAATTCGTGTGTTTAAATTTATGTAATTTAAATGCGTGTGCTTTCTTAAATGAAATTTTATTTTATTCATGTGATATTAATTTTGGAAATTAATATGGTTAATTGAAATTGGTTCAGGTAATTTTGGCACGATTACTTGGACGTCTGAATTGGACCCATGGTTTCCCAATTCAAGTGGGAGCAGTTGGACTGCCTGGGCTGGAGGCCCAAAGCCCGTTAAGGGTTAGAACCATAGTGGGCCAAAATTGGCGATTTCTATATAATGGCTTGGACATAATTGAAATGGGCTTAAATCATGCATTATAACATGCTTATGAATTATATGTATTGGATGCATATGGGTGATTAAATATTTTGTATGATTGGATACTATTGTGCCTTGTTCAAGATGGGTTGTATTTTTTTTTGGGTAAATACGGCCTGCGTGTCGTTTTCTTTTTAATGTAATTTTGTTATATTCAATTATTATAAAATTTGTAAAAAGAAGAAGCCCATGGAGTGGAGAGCCCAAGTGGAGGTGCAAGCCCAGAAGGAAGAAGATGGAGTCCCACCTGATATTGTTTTCTAGTATAGGATTACTAGAATCATATCAGGATGTAAAATAGGCCCATAGCAGTCCATTTTACTTATTTATTTAATTATGCTTTATATTTATATGCATGTATGAATGTATATTATAACCACATTTCACCCACCTTATGTATGCAAGCCATTGTTAATTGAATCTAAAAACCAAATGAAATTACTAAGTCGCTTCAAAGTGCTTCCCTTATTCAAAACCGGCTCGAAGTGGGAATAGGCCAGTTGTAGACCATGCCCTCGCAGGATACACTGGAGTATTGTCACTTTGTATTGGGTTAGGGTATGGGATACTCTAACACTTGAATGGAGGTTTTGACTTAGCGTGGGTACCAGGATTCTCCTGGCCCTAAGCACAGATGTGTAAGTGCCAACAAGCCCATCAAACCGAGAGTCCCTAGGTTGGGATTGGACAACGTTCCTACCTAAAGAGTTAAGGTATAGTTGTACCAGGCCCTCGTCTGGCTATATCTTAATGAAATATGGATCTCAGCCCATGAGCCCAACCACTCGGTTTAATTAATAACTTGAGTCATTATTAATTTTATATGGGAATAACAAAGTAAAGTCCTTTATTAACACTCTAAATGTTTTTCTGTGTAGAAACTCTAAATGGCAAACAACAATACTTTATCATTGCGATCAATTCTTGAAAGGGACAAGCTTTCCGGCCCTAACTTTTTGGACTGGTCTAGGAATTTGAGAATAGTTCTAAAGCAGGAGTCCAAAGAGTATGTGCTGGAGAGGCCTGTACCGGCTACGCCTCAAGGGCGTAATCCACCGGCTGCCCAGCTGGAGGAATACGAGGTGCATGTCAAGGATAATAGGGATGTGACATGCATAATGTTGGCCTGTATGGTCCCCGAACTGCAAAAATAGTTTATGGACCATCAAGCATTTGCTATGATAACAACTCTAAACGAGATGTTTCAGGAACGAGCTCGTCAGGGAAGGTAACTGACCAACAAGGCATTCCACTCCTGTAAGATGGGGGCTGGGACATCTATGAGCGCACACGTGTTCAAGATGAAGGGCTATTTGGACACTTTATCCCATCTCGGATCGCCTATCTGTCAGGAGTTTGCGGTGGACACAATCCTAGCATCCTTGTCGGATTCTTATGATCAGTTCATCCTGAACTACAACATGCAAGGGATGAACCGCATTGTCAGTGAGCTGCATGGGATGCTTAAGCTTATTGAGCAGTTGATCAAAAAGACACCGCCAGTGCTGCTGGTCAACAAGGGGAACCCTCTTGTTGCCAAGGGTACGGCCAAGGAAAAGGCCAAGGCCAAGGCGAAAAAGGCAAAGGCTAAGAAGGCCAAAGCCCAACCCAAGGCCCATCAGAAGGCAGGTCCTGAGGATGTCTGTTTCGGGTGTAGACAGGCAAGCCATTGGAAGCGATCGTGTCCCAAGCCGATGGGAGAGCAAAGAAGGGGCCAAGGTGCGTCCTCTTTAGGTATTTATGTTATAGACATTAACCTTACTGTTTCAACATCCTGGGTATTGGATACTGGATGTGGTTCTCACATTTGTTGCAATGTGTAGGGACTTAAGAACAGAAGGTCACTGGGGTCAGGAGCGATGGACTTGCGGGTCAGGAATGGAGCAAGGGTTGCTGCCATAGAGATCGACGAATACCACCTTGTGATGCCTAGTGGATTGGTTTTAATTTTGGAACAATGTTATTTTGTACCTGCTATGTGCAGGAATATTATTTCAGTTTCTATGTTGGATATTTTTGGATTTTATTTTACTATTTCTAATGGTAGAATTTCAATATCTAGAGAGGGATTATTTTATGGAGATGCTCTATTAAATAATGGCCTGTCTATCCTGGACTAAATGAAACCAATCATGTCTATAACATAAACATAAAATGGGTTAAGCCAAACGAACTTAATCCTGTTCACCTATGGCATTGTCGTCTCGGCCACATAACCGAGAAGCGCATAGCTAGGGTTCAAAAAGCTGGAGTCTTAGGGTCATTTGACTTGGAGTCAATTGATACATGCGAATCATGTTTACGAGGCAAGATGACTAAGGCGCCTTTTAGCAAGAAGGCTGAAAGGGCCACTGGCTTATTGGACCTAATACATTCAGATATATGTGGACCTATGAGTGCAGTGACCAGAGGTGGACACCTATACTTTGTCACGTTCACGGACGATTTCAGCAGATATTGCTATGTCTATCTGATGAAGCACAAGTTCGAGACCCTTGATAGGTTCAAGGAATTCAGGAACGAGGTACAGAACCAGCTAGGCAAAAATATCAAAACCCTTCGATCGGACCGAGGTGGTGAGTACATGAGCCTAGTGTTTGACTCATATTTGAGAGAGCATGGAATAGTTCCACAGCTCACTCCTCCCGGAACACCACAATGGAATGGGGTGTCCGACCAAAGAAATAGGACCTTGTTGGACATGATCCGCTCAATGATGAGTCAAGCCTCTCTCCCAATTAGTTTCTGGGACACGCCCTTGAGACAACAGCTCTTATCTTAAATAATACTCCCACTAAGGTAGTGGAAAAGACCCCATATCATATATGGATGGGCAAGGAGCCTAATGTGTCTTTCCTAAGGATTTGGGGATGCGAAGCACATGTCATGAAATTGACTAGTGGCAAGCTGGAGCCCAAAACCGATAAATGCCTATTTATGGGCTACCCTAGGGAAACCAAAGGGTATTACTTCTACAACCCCGCCGAGAACCAGGTGTTCGTGGCAAGGAAGGGGGTCTTTCTAGAAAAGGAGTTCCTTTCCAAGAAAGATAGTGGGAGCAACGTTGAACTCAGGGAAGTTCAAGGTCCACAAGCTCCTGAAGAGGATAACTCGGAGGCCCAGGTGGAGCTTCCATAGGAGGAAGCACCGACCCAGGCTGCACAAGGACCTAGAAGATCTGGTAGGGATCATCGGGAACCGGAGAGGTATGGTTTCCCCGTCACCGATGATCAAACTCTTCTCATCTGGGATGAGGAAGAACCCAAAACCTACCAGGAGGCTATGGCAAGCCCACAGTCTGCAAATTGGCACAAAGCCATGGAGGCAGAAATGCAATCTATGTATGATAACCAAGTTTGGAACTTGGTTGATCCACCTCTAAGTGCTAAGGTAATAGGTTGCAAGTGGTGCTATAAGCTAAAGGCCGACAATACCTTCAAGAGGCGTCTGGTTGTGAAAGGTTTTAGACAAGTCCATGGAATAGACTATGATGAAACTTTCTCACCAGTAGCCATGCTCAAATCCATCAGGATATTGCTAGCCATAGCCGCATGGTACGACTATGAAGTCTGGCAGATGGATGTCAAAACCGCTTTCCTTAATGGAAAGCTACTCGAGGATGTGTACATGACACAACCTGAGGGTTTTGTCAATCCAAAATATCCAGGAAGGGTATGCAAGGTTCAAAGGTCCATTTATGGACTGAAGCAAGCATCCTAAAGTTGGAATCTCAGATTCAATGAGGCTATAAAGGAATATGGCTTCATACAGAATCAAGATGAGCCTTGTGTGTATAAGAGGACTAGTGGGAGCATTGTCACATTCTTGGTAGTTTATATGGACGACATCCTACTCATTTGAAACGACATACCTACACTGCAAGGGGTAAAGCAGTGGCTGAGTAAGTGCTTCGCAATGCACTTAGGCGAAGCTGAGATGATCCTAGGGATCAGGATCTATAGTGATAGATCAAATCAGCTTTTGGGCCTAAGTCAGGCCTTGTACATAGATAAAGTTCTGAAAAGGTTCAGCATGGACAGGGCCAAGAAAGGTTTCTTGCCAATGGGCCATGGGATGAAACTTAGTAAGAAACACTATCCTAAGACATGGGAGGACAAGGAGAACATGAAATTGGTTCCACATGCTTCGGCTATAGGATCAATGATGTACTCCATGTTATGTACGAGACCTAATGTCACCTTTGCACTGAGTATGACTAGCCGGTACCAGCAAGATCCCGGGGAGGATCACTGGAAAGCTGTCAAGGCAATCCTTAAGTACCTTAACCAGACTAAGGATAGCTTCTTAGTGTATGGTGGTCAAGAAGTGTTGTCAATTATTGGGTACACTGATGCAAGCTTCCAGACTGACTAGGATGAGTATCAGTCCTAGTCTAGGTATGTATTTTTGCTAAATGGTGGTGCTGTAAGCTGGAGGAGCTTAAAGCAGCCAACCATCACAGACTCTACAACAGAAGCTGAGTACATCGCAACGTGTGATGCGGCTAAGGAAGCTGTGTGGATGAAGAAGTTTATCACTGAGTTAGGAGTAGTGCCAACTATCCTGAACCCAGTTGATATCTTCTGTGACAACAATGGGGCCATTGCACAAGCTAAGGAGCCTAGGTCACACAAGAACAAAAAGCACATGCTTAGAAAGTTTCACCTCATACGAGAGATCGCGGAGAGAGGTGACAACGCATTGCACAGAGTAGACACCGAGGAAAATGTTGCATATCATTTGACCAAGGCGCTGGCCTAGCCTAAGCACGAGGGTCATACTAGATCTATAGGGATTAGGCCCATGCCTAGTTGGAACTAGTGCAAGTGGGAGATTGTTGGATATGCCCTAGTCCCGAGGCATTGGTCCTTGTATTTGTATCATACATTAATTGGATTCATGTATTATACTTATTTGTGTTATTAATAAAGGCATTAATTCATTTATTAAATTTATCTTATGCAATATATTAAATGAAGTATCCAATGGACATATCCATATCCATGATGACCAGTGTCATGCACTTGGCAGTAAAACCATGGATAGGGTAAACGATATGACCATAAATAGATCCGTAGTCTGTTCCAGTCATGGGAATAAATGGAACAAGTGGCTATCATTAATCTGGTTGTATGGTGGTGTCTTATCGGTCATTGGACATGGAATGTTAACCAAGTTAATGGGTACATGTATAAGGGGCATGGTACTGGATAGATCCACTTAACGAGAAATCCACATGGTATAGTATCACAAGTGATTCTCGTGTAGTACTTGTATGGATCCTTTGACCTGACCATATGATGGTGTTACAAGTGAGGTCACATACTTAGGGGTACGCCTAAAGGGCCTGTAATAAGGTGCCAAGTATGGGTAATTTCGGGTATGTCACTTAGCATGGTAATGCTATGGATATGCAGAAGGGATTTGTCACTCAGTAGTCCACTGGGAAGATATAACCGGCCTCTTGATGAATGTGACTGATAAGAGTGTGGCCACACCCAAACAAGTAGGAACTTATTTGTGAGCTTCAGTGCATTCAGGATCAAGTTAATGTCCAGACACAAAAGAGGGTGATCAATCCATGCCTCTATGTTGAACACCGATATCAATGACATGGGATGTACAAGTTTAAACTACAGGGTTATGATAATAGTTAGACTGCCATCTCCATCTTAATTGGGGGCCGCAGTGGCTTGCTAGAGCCCAACTGTAGTCTGTGGGCCAAAGGCCCACTGCCAACATAAAGATGGGCGACTGAACACTGACATAAGGAATCACATGTATGCTTGGAGTATACACTCTGGAGAGAGAGGTATATATATTAATTATATTATAAAGATCAATTGGATTGATCCTAATAATAAAATTAATATATTTAATTGGCTCTTCATAATTAATTGGATTAATTATGAGATTATTTCCTAGGTGGAAATATTCATATGTATAGGTTTACATATGATTTTATTTCGTGAAGATCTAATTTTAATTTGATGGATTAAATTAATTGGTCAAACTAATTTTAATTTAAATGTAAATAATGTATTACTTGGTGTAATGTATTAAATACATGGGTATATTAAAGTTGGGCTTGAAATTAATTTAAACCAGATTAATTAAAATAAGTTTGGGCCTGAATTAAAAGAAGGAAGCCCACACAAAATGGATGAGCCGAGCTGTGCCTTAATTCCCTTGGGGAATTCTGCCAACCCAGGGTTTTTAACCCTAGGAATATCGGCCAAAAGGGATGCAAAACAAGATAGCTGAATTTTTGTTTCTTCCTCCTCTCCATAGTTCATGTTTTGCAACGCTAGCACGGGTGGTGTTCCTTAGGCGTTCGTGTACGTGAACAAGGAGGGATTCTACATTGATTCTTGTAGTTTGCATCCATCTCTGAAAGAGATATTTCGGGTAAGAAAATTATCTCTTTCTATTAAATTTTATTTTTCCAATTTCCATTTCAATTGCTCCTGGGCATGGATTTGAGGAAATCATCACGTTCTTCAGCTTTTAATCGGGTGATTTCCGGTGAAAAATCCCAACCGGATGTAATTTAAAGTTTGGTGATTTTGAGGGATTAGCGATTTCTAGATTTGATTCGATCCGTTTCGAATCCATTTTATTGATTTTAGTATATTTCCAGAAATCCCGGACCCCCCAAAATCATTAAATTTGCAAAGCGGTTTTCAAAAACGAGAATAGAATATTGGAATCAATTCTGGAGCACTACAGTTGCTCGACTGTAGGTGTTATAGCGGCCCGGCTATGTTACAGCCGCGCGGCTGTAATGCCCTACAGTCGCTCGACTGTAGTTTAGGGGGCAGAATTACAGTTTTGCCCTTTTGGGCCTAAAACTTGTAATTTTACACCCTTTTCTTATTCAAAACTGAATTTTGGCGTGTTTACATTCTTTTTGGACCCTAGATGAATGTTTAACTTAGGCCCACACTGTTGGGATTCGTCACGGGAAACCGACCGATAAAAGCGGAAATACGCGTCGATTTCCTCGAATCCGGCCCAGGAGCTTAAGATGTGGAAATCAAAAACTTAAAGCATAAAAGGAGGGTTTCAAAAACTTACCATAAAGTCTCTCTAAGAGACGGATGCGGACTGCAGAAATCAAGTGTAGATTTCCTCCACCGATGCGTACACGAACGGCTCTCGGACCGAAACCCGTGCTAGCGACTCGGATGACAAGAAGAGAGGGAGAGAGGGCCTGCTCACTTTGAGAATTATGGCTGTCCCTATTTCTTTCCAAAAGAAATATCTATCTTTCCAAAAGATAGAACCAATCTTCACAAAGTGTGGCACCTAATTCTTACCAAAAGAATTATGGCATCAAAAGTGGGCAAAATAGCTCAAGCTCCATTGCTTTTGTTCCCCAAAAGAGAAGCCAAAGTGGTCGGCCAAACCAAGGAAAAATCATTGCTGATTTTCAACCCAAAAGAAATGATATAGATAAAGTCAAACCAATGACTCATCATATGACTCATCACATATCACCTCCTTATCAAGCATGACTCACCAAGCTATTTTGTCCCATGAATGAGTCATCACACTCACCCAAATCCATGCATTGAATTCGGCCAAGGATGAAGGAAGAAAGGGGAAGATATTTCCTTAAGGAAGCAAAGTCCAACTTTGCAACCAAAAAGTCATACCATGACTCACCCTTTTAATCATTCATCTTTTGTTCCAAGAATGACTCATCACTCAATGACTCATCACTCTTAACAAAAAGGCATGACTCATCCCTTAGCCATAAATTTCGGCCATCTCATCCCACATTAGGTGGGGAATGTCATTTTATGTCTTAAGCCCAATTTGACTTCCTTTGATTTAATTAAGTTCAAATGCAATTCCAATTTAACATGTATGTATCTATATATTATGCTATATAATACATTACATACATTTAAATTAAAAACTCATTTGACCTAGTAATTTAATCAAGGGATTAAATTAGACATACATAAAATGAGATACATGTAAACCTATACATGTATAATAATATTTCCACCTAGGAAATAAACCCATAAATTAATTCATTGAATTAATTATGAGAAGGCCAAAATAATATTAATTATATAACTTTGATCAATCCAATTGATGCATATAATATAATTAATATATCTCTCTCTCTTCAAACGTGTATACTCCAAGTACACACTTAATCCGACTAGTTAAAGTCCAGACGTTCAATGTGTACGATCCAATGGGCCCGTCTTTATGTTGGTAGTGGGCCAAGGCCCACAGACTGCAGGCGGGCTCTAGCAAGCCACTGCAGCCCCCAATTAAGATGGAGTAAGCAGTCCAACTGAAAACGTAACCCAGTAGTTTGAACTTGTAAATCCCATGTCGCTGATATCGGTGTCCAACACAGAGGCATGGAAGTATCACCCTCTTTGTGTCTGGACCTTTACTTGATACCGAATGAACTGATGCTCACAAACAAGATCCAATCTTGTTTGGGTGCGGCCGCACACTTATCAGTAACATTCTTCAAAAGGCCGATGATATCGTCTCAGTGAATCACTGAGTGACATTCCCTTCTGCATATCCATAGTGCTGCCATGCTTACTGACACACCCGAACGTACCCGTACTTAGCACCCTTTTACAGGCCCGTTGGGCGTACACCAAAGTGTGCCACCTCATATGCAGCACCATCATATGGTCCGGTCAAAGGACTTATACAAGTACTACACGAGAATCATTTGTGATACTATACCATGCAGATTCCCGTTAAGTGGATCAATCCAGTACCATGCCCTTTTTGCATGTACCCATTAACCTGGTTGACATTCCATGTTCTATGACCGGTAAGACACCGCCATACAACCAGGCTAATGATAGTCTTTAGTTCCATTCATTCCCATGATTAGAACAGACTACGGATAACTTTATGGTCATATCGTTTTCACTATCCACAGTCTTACTGCCAAGTGCCTCACACTTGACAACATGGATATGGATATGTCCATTGGATACTCTATTTAAAATATAGCACAAGACATATAATAAATAGATTAATGCCTTTATTTCCTTGACACAAATTGAATAATACATAAAGATTACATAAATGTACAAATGTATTATACAAACACAAGGACCAATGCCTCGGGACTAGGGCATTTCCAACAATCTCCCACTTGCACTAGTACCTACTAGGCATGGGTCTAATCCCTATAGATCCAGTATAACCTTCGTGCAGAGGCATAGCCAAGCATGTTGGTCAAAAGATCTGCGACATTGTCTTTGGTGTCTACTCTTTGTAATGAGATGTCACCCCCTCAGTGATTTCTCACAATAGGTGAAACTCCCTGAGTTCGTGCTTCGTGTATATGTGTGACCGGGGCACATAGCTTGTGCAACAGCCCCTAGTTGTCACAGAAGATATCAACTGGTTACTGGATAGTTGACACTACCCCCAGTTGCATGATAAACTTCATTATCCACACAGCATCCCTAGCTGCTTCACACGTTGCAATGTACTCAGTTCCTGTGATAGAAACCGCGATGGTCTATTACTTGGAGCCTCTCCAACAATAGCACCACCATTTAGCATGAACACGTACCTATACTGCGACTCATATTCATCCTGGTCAGTCTGGAAGCTTGCATCAGTGTACCTGGTAACTGACTGCTCTTCCTAACTTTCATGCACTAAGAAGCTATCCTTAGTCCGGTTAAGGTACTTCAGGATTGCTTTGACAGCCTACCTGTGATCCATTCAGGATCCAGCCCATCATACTTAGTGCAAATCCGACATCAGGTCTTGTACATAGCATGGAGTACATGATTGATCCTATAGCCGAAGCATATAGAACCAATCCATGTTCTCCCTATCCTGCCTTGTCTTAGGATAGTTCGTCTTGCTAAGTTTCAGCTCATGACCCATTGGCAAGAAACCTTTCTTAGCCTGGTCCATGCTGAATCTTTTCAGAACTATGTCTATGTACTTGGCCTAACTTAGGCCTAGAAGCCGATTGGATCTAACCCTGTAGATCCTAATCCCTAGGATCGTCTCAGCTTCGCCTAAGTCCTTCATTGCGAAGCACTTACACAACCATTACAATTCCCTTGTAGTGTTGGTATGTCGCTTCCAATCAGAAGGATGCCATCTATATAATACCAGGAAAGTTACTATGCTCAAACTAAACCTCTTATACACACCCTTAAAGGTATTGTCGGCCTATAGCTTATAGCACCACTTGCAACCTATTACCTTAGCACCTGGAGGTGAATCAACCAGGTTCCAAACCTGATTATCGTACATAGATCGCAAATCCACCACCATGGCAGACAGTGGGCTAGCTATAGCCTACTAGTAGGTTTTGAGCTCCTCTTTGTCCAAGACAAAAGGAGCGTAACCATTAGAAACAAAAACCGATGTTTCTCATGTTCCTGATGATCCCTACCAGACCTTTTAGGTCCTTGTGTGACCTGGGCTGGTGCTTCCCCTTTTGGAAGCTTCACCCTGGTCTCCGAGTTATCCTTTTCAGGAGTTTCTGAGCTTTGAACTTCCCTGAGTTCAACATCGCTCCCACTGTCTTTCTTGGAAAGAAACCCCTTTTCAAGAAGGACCCCCTTTCGCGCCATGAAAACCTTGTTCTCAGCGGGGTTGTAGAAGTAATACCCTTTGGTTTCCCTAGGGTAGCTCACAAACAGGCATTAGTCGGTTTTGGGTTCTAGTTTTGCTCACAGTCAATTTCTTGACTTGTGCATAACAACCCCAAATCCGTAAGAAAGACACATTAGGCACCCTGCCCGTCCATTTTCCAAATGGGGTCTTTTCCAAAGCCTTAGTCGGAGTATAATTGAAAATGAGAGCCATTGTCTCAAGAGCGTATCCTTTACAACTTATAGGGAGAGAGGCATGACTCATCGTTTGAGCGGACCATGTCCAACAGGGTCCTATTCCTCTGTTCGGACACCCCATTCCATTGTGGTGTTCCTGGAGGAGTGAGCTGTGGAACTATTCCATGCTCTCTCAAAATGAGTCAAACTATAGGCTTATATGCTCACCACCTCGGTCCAACCGAAAGGCTTGGATATTTCTGCCTAGTTCTGTACTTCGTTCCTTACTCCCTTGAACCTATCAAGGGTCTCAGACTTATATTTCATTACATAGCCATAGCCATTTCTGATGAAATCGTCTGTGAAGGATATGAAGTATAGATGTTCACCCTTAGTTGCTATGCTTGTCGGTCCATATACATCTCAATGCATTAGGTTCAATAAGCTAGCAACCCTTTTAGCCTCCTTGCTAAAAGGTTCTTTAGTCATTTTACCTTATAAACCAGACTCACATATATCAAGTGACTCCATGTCAAATGATCCTAGGATTCAAGCGATGTGAAGCCTAGCTATGCGCTTCTTGTTTATGTGGCCTAAATGACAATGCCAAAGGTAAACCGGATTAAGTTCGTTAGGCTTAACCCTTTAAGTATGTATATTATAGACATGATTAGTTTCATTTAGATCCAGGATATAAAAGACATTATTTAATAGAGCTACTCCATAAAATAATTCTTTTCTAGATAAACCCTTTTTACTATTACCAATAGTAAATGTACATCCAGAAATATCCAAAAAAAACTGAAACAGAAATAATATTCCTGTACAAAACAGGTACAAAATAACATAGTTTCAGTAACAAAACTAATCTACTAGGTATCATAAGCTGGTCCTACTGATCTCTATGGCAGCAACCCTTGCTCCATTTGTGACCCGCAAGTCCACTTGTCCCGATCCCAGTGATCTCCTGTTCTTAAGTCCCTGCACATTACAACAAATGTGAGAACCACATCTAGTATCCAATACATAAGATGTTGAAACAGAGGTTAATGTCTATGACATATATACCTGATGAAGACACGCCCTGCGTCTTCCTTTTCTCTCCCAAAAGCTTGGGACACGATCTTTTCCAATGTCCAGCCTGCTTGCAACCGAAGCAGACATCCTTGGAACGGGCCTTGGGCTGGGCTTTAGCCTTTTTAGCCTTGGCTTCCTTAGCCTTGGCCTTGGCCTTTGCCTTGCCCTTGCCTTTAGCAAAAGGAGGTTTCCCCTCAAGTACCGGCGGATTCTTCTTGATCGACAGTTCAGCGAGCTCAAGCATCCAATGCAGCTCACTAACAGTACGGTCCATCCCTTGCTTGTAAAAGTTTAGGATGAATTGATCATAAGAATCCGGTAAAGAATCCAGGATCGTACTAACCGCCAGCCCCCGTGAGATAGGAGTTCCGAGACGGGCTAAATTATCCAGATAGCCCTTCATCTTGAGCACGTGTGCACTCACAGATGTCCCGGCTCCCATCTTACAGCTGCGGAATGCCTTGTGGATCAGGTACCTTTCCTGATAAGCTTGCTCATAAAACATCTCATTAAGAGTTGTCATTATAGCAAAGGACTGATGATCCAAGAACTGCTTTTGCAATTCAGGAACCATACTAGCCAACATCAGGCATGTCACATCCCGGTTATCTTTTACATGTGCCAAGTATTCCTCCAGCTGGGCAGCCGGTGGATTACTTCCCGTTGGCACAACCGGTACAGGCTTTTCGAGCACATACTCTTTAGACTCTTGTCTTAGAACTTTCCTTAAGTTCATAGACCAGTCCCAAAAGTTAGGGCCAGAAAGCTTGTCCCATTCCAAGAAAGATCGCAGTGATAAAGTATCATTCGTAGCCATTGGTTTCTACACAGAAAAATTTACGAGTGTAAATAAAGGACTTAACATGTTCTTCCCATATTATAATTAATAATGAATCGTGTTATTAATTAACTCGAGTTGTTGGGCTCATGAGCCGAGATCCATATTATATCAAGATATAGCCAGACGAGGGCCTGGAACAACTATACCCCAATTTTTAGGTAGGAACGCCGTCCAATCCCAACCTAGGGACTCTCGGTTTGATGGGTCTGTTGGCACTTACCCATCTGTGCTTAGGGCCAGGAACATCCTACTACCCACGCTAAGTCAAAACCTCCATCCAAGTGTTAGAGTAACCAATACTCCAACCCAATACAAAATGACGATACTCCAGTGCATCCAACGAGGGTTGGTCTACAGCTGGCCTATCCCCACTTCGAGTAGGTTATGAATGAGGGAAGCACTTTTAAGAGACTTAGTAATTACCTTTTGGTTATTAGATTCAATTAATAACGGCTTAGATGCATAGGCGGGTGAAATTGGGTTTGTACATACATTCTCACATGTAAATAAATAAAGCATAATTAAATAAAAATGAAATGCTATGGGCCAAAATTTACATCCTAATATAATTCTAGTAAACCTATACTAGAACGACATCAGGTGGGCTGCATCCTCATCCTTCTAGCACGCCAATCCAATCGGCTTCTTCTTCTTTACATAATTCCATAATAAACACATAAAATAAAATTACATAAAAGAAAAACGGCGCGTAGGCCGTATTTACCAAAAGAATATTACAACCCGAATAAATAAGGCCCAAAACATCCATTCATGCATTTAATCATACATACACGTATCCAATACATACAATTTATATACATGTTAAATGCATGAATTAATCCCATTTCATATATGTCCATAGCCATTATTTTGAAATCGCCAAATTTTGGCCGATCATGGTTCTAAACCCGTGCGGGCTTTAGGCCTCCAACCCAGGCAAAATTGCTCCCAATCCAATTGGGAAACCATGAATTCCAAAATTAGCCGTCCGGGTAATCGTGCCAAGAAAACCCGAACCAATTTCAATTAACCGTATTTATTTCCAAAATAAATATCGCATGAACGAAAAATAAATTCATTCATAAAACATGCGCATAAAATTTCCAAAATTAAACACGCACAAGTTTAAAAACAATTAAAATTTTAAAACCCCACGCGCATAAAAATTACCAAAATTTAAACACGCATATTTTTAAAATTTTAAATCCGGCCCGGCCCTAAAAATCCCGCCAAATCCAAAAACGGGCCCGGCCCGCCGCGCGGGGCAGCCGCGGCGCTGCTGCCCAGCAGCAGCCCCGCTGCCGCGCAGCGGCTGCTGCCCAGCAGCAGCCTGCTGCTGGCGTGCAGCAGCTGCTGGCCAGCAGCAGCCCTGCTGCTGGCGTGCAGCAGCTGCTGCCCAGCAGCAGCTGCTGGCCAGCAGCAGCCAGCAGCAGCCAGCAGCCCGTTTCGACCCGAAACGGTCCGTGATTTTTCCGAAACAAATATAGCAACATGAAATTAAATCACCAAGACATAAAATCATGCAACGGAAAAATAAATCTAGCATAAACCTATATGCAAAAAATAATTTTCCCATAAACAATTCACAAATAGAAAATTGCATAAAGCATAAACCATATGCAAATAATTTTCCATAAGTAAAATTCAAGGGGCAAAATCACCAAACCCCAAACCAAAAATAAATCCCGTCCACAAAATCGCCAATTTTAAAACACGGGATCCACCAAGTTTAAAGATTTCCACGGATCAAAAGCCCGCTCTGATACCACTGTTGGGATTCGTCACGGGAAACCGACCGATAAAAGCGGAAATACGCGTCGATTTCCTCGAATCCGGCCCAGGAGCTTAAGATGTGGAAATCAAAAACTTAAAGCATAAAAGGAGGGTTTCAAAAACTTACCACAAAGTCTCTCTAAGAGACGGATGCGGACTGCAGAAATCAAGTGTAGATTTCCTCCACCGATGCGTACACGAACGGCTCTCGGACCGAAACCCGTGCTAGCGACTCGGATGACAAGAAGAGAGGGAGAGAGGGGCTGCTCACTTTGAGAATTATGGCTGTCCCTATTTCTTTCCAAAAGAAATATCTATCTTTCCAAAAGATAGAACCAATCTTCACAAAGTGTGGCACCTAATTCTTACCAAAAGAATTATGGCATCAAAAGTGGGCAAAATAGCTCAAGCTCCATTGCTTTTATTCCCCAAAAGAGAAGCCAAAGTGGTCGGCCAAACCAAGGAAAAATCATTGCTGATTTTCAACCCAAAAGAAATGATATAGATAAAGTCAAACCAATGACTCATCATATGACTCATCACATATCACCTCCTTATCAAGCATGACTCACCAAGCTATTTTGTCCCATGAATGAGTCATCACACTCACCCAAATCCATGCATTGAATTCGGCCAAGGATGAAGGAAGAAAGGGGAAGATATTTCCTTAAGGAAGCAAAGTCCAACTTTGCAACCAAAAAGTCATACCATGACTCACCCTTTTAATCATTCATCTTTTGTTCCAAGAATGACTCATCACTCAATGACTCATCACTCTTAACAAAAAGGCATGACTCATCCCTTAGCCATAAATTTCGGCCATCTCATCCCACATTAGGTGGGGAATGTCATTTTATGTCTTAAGCCCAATTTGACTTCCTTTGATTTAATTAAGTTCAAATGCAATTCCAATTTAACATGTATGTATCTATATATTATGCTATATAATACATTACATACATTTAAATTAAAAACTCATTTGACCTAGTAATTTAATCAAGGGATTAAATTAGACATACATAAAATGAGATACATGTAAACCTATACATGTATAATAATATTTCCACCTAGGAAATAAACCCATAAATTAATTCATTGAATTAATTATGAGAAGGCCAAAATAATATTAATTATATAACTTTGATCAATCCAATTGATGCATATAATATAATTAATATATCTCTCTCTCTTCAAACGTGTATACTCCAAGTACACACTTAATCCGACTAGTTAAAGTCCAGACGTTCAATGTGTACGATCCAATGGGCCCGTCTTTATGTTGGCAGTGGGCCAAGGCCCACAGACTGCAGGCGGGCTCTAGCAAGCCACTGCAGCCCCCAATTAAGACGGAGTAAGCAGTCCAACTGAAAACGTAACCCAGTAGTTTGAACTTGTAAATCCCATGTCGCTGATATCGGTGTCCAACACAGAGGCATGGAAGTATCACCCTCTTTGTGTCTGGACCTTTACTTGATACCGAATGAACTGATGCCCACAAACAAGATCCAATCTTGTTTGGGTGCGGCCGCACACTTATCAGTAACATTCTTCAAGAGGCCGATGATATCATCTTAGTGAATCACTGAGTGACATTCCCTTCTGCATATCCATAGTGCTGCCATGCTTACTGACACACCCGAACGTACCCGTACTTAGCACCCTTTTACAGGCCCGTTGGGCGTACACCAAAGTGTGCCACCTCACATGCAGCACCATCATATGGTCCGTTCAAAGGACTTATACAAGTACTACACGAGAATCATTTGTGATACTATACCATGCAGATTCCCGTTAAGTGGATCAATCCAGTACCATGCCCTTTTTGCATGTACCCATTAACCTGGTTGACATTCCATGTTCTATGACCGGTAAGACACCGCCATACAACCAGGCTAATGATAGTCTTTAGTTCCATTCATTCCCATGATTAGAACAGACTACGGATAACTTTATGGTCATATCGTTTTCACTATCCACAGTCTTACTGCCAAGTGCCTCACACTTGACAACATGGATATGGATATGTCCATTGGATACTCTATTTAAAATATAGCACAAGACATATAATAAATAGATTAATGCCTTTATTTCCTTGACACAAATTGTATAATACATAAAGATTACATAAATGTACAAATGTATTATACAAACACAAGGACCAATGCCTCGGGACTAGGGCATTTCCAACACACACACGACCGGGACCTCCGGGTCCTGAGATATCCGGCACACTAAAGTTGGAAAAATGCATGTAAATGAGCTAAACCATTTTCAAAATTTGGTTTTTCACCCACAAAACCTACAGGGCGTTTCAAAAAACCGTTTTCCAGGTCTAACCAGTCTGACCGATCAGGCCGACCCGGTTACACCCTAAATTCATGTCCCCGCTCCTACAAATCTCTCTTCTGTCCAATTTGAGTCTTTTGTATGCCTTGATTATTTGTGCTAACCGTATTTGGATGCAACTTTTATTTTTGTTATTTTTCATTTTTAATGTACTTAATATATTATCTCGTGTAATTAGGCAATTGTAATTTCTTAGATTATCGTGTATAGTAGGCAATTGTAAATGGTGAGGATGCGAGTTTTCTTTTTCTTGGGTTATATAATTTGGCCTCTGATTTACTTTTCCGCACTTTTATTTTTCCGCACTTTATTTTAATATTTATATTTATGTCATTTGCATGAGCATCGATTAATAATTAAAAGAAGATAAAATGAGTAGAATTAAGTGAATGGAACATTACGTTATGAAATAATAATTGAAAATAAGTGGGGATTAGTAGATATTTTGTCCGAACCTCGAATCTCTGGATTAGGTACTGCGTCTACACTTGGTAGGGAGCAGTACCGGAAATTCCCGGATGAGCTTATCCGGGTGGCGACTCTGTATCTAATCTCGATGTTTGTGTTTCGAGATCTTTAAGTTAAATTGGGATTTTCCAAAAGAAAAACCTGTTTTCCAAAATTCACACTTCACCATTAAAATTAAGTTTCTATGAAAAGGGCTTTCTCCAATAAAAGGAAAGGTTTTCTTAAAGAAGATTAAAGACCCGTTTTCAAAACCCCAACGCCACACCTTTAAAAAGAAAATCCCTCCAACACTCATTTAAGCCCGGTTTATCTTCAAAGGTGACCTACCTCTTCCGCTAGGACTGGAGGCACTCGAGGGGGTAAACCACTCATAGCCTCGTATGAACCCCTTTGTTTGGACCCTTTAGTGGGAAGAAGTGAGGAGTATATTTTCGCTATGGGAACCTGTACGACCCTTGGCTTGACTCATACCTTCATTTAATGGCTTAGCAACTTCCCCTTAGGTTTACCAAAACATATATTAAAAAATGGACATTGAGAGTACACCTTTGGTATCCCCAGTTGATGCCAAAGAGACCCAACACCTAGGAAGATTGCGAAACCAGTCGAATGGAGGAATAAGGTTGGTAGGGTGAGCATATTTGTGTGTGTGCTAATGTTTGCTTTGTGGTTGTTTTATTTTCGACCCTGTCATGTAACATAAACACGCATCATTCGTGTGTCATGTCCTAAGCACATTTTTATGTAGCTATTTTGGAGCATCATCATACATGTGTGTTATACTAACCACATTTTTGTGCAGCCATGACCTTTTTCGTGTGCCATATTCATCTTGTGTGCTCATTGACTCATAAAGCATACACGACATCATCTTGTGTGTCATGCATTCTAACCACGTTTTTGTGCTGCCATTTGCATTCTGTATGACATGGGCATTCATATCATTTCATCCCATCCAAAATGAAGGATGTTCTAAGTATGCCCCTCATGACATTCCATTTCATGACATATCGGGACTCTGTATCTAATCTCGAAATTTAGGTGTCGAGATTTTTAAGTTTAAATTGGGATTTTCTAAAAAATCAATTTTCCAAAATTCACACTTAAAGTTAAGTTTTCTATAATAAGGGTTTTCCAATATAATGAACAGTTTTCTTAAAGAAGATTAAAACCCGTTTTCAAAACCACACACATCATCACTTTAAAAAGAAAATCCCTGGTTCCCATTTCACCGCGCATTCCGTAAAAATGTTGTACACTCACAGTGGTGACTCTGCTGGGTATTAACAGTTTCTTTCAAAACGTTTTTCATAAAAAAAACTTAAGAAACTTAGGCAACAATTGAAGTATATCCTCACTTTATGTCAATTATTAGTTCATAACTCGATATCTCATCCACAGCCGCATAGCATGACATTTTCTCCTCTTTAATCCCTCCAACACATGATTAAGCCTGGTTTACTTCCAAAAGTGACCTACCTCTGCCACGAGGATTGGAGGCACCCGAGGGGGTAAACCACTCATAACCTCATTCATACCCCTTCGTTTGGACCCTTGAGCGGGGAGAAGTGAGGAGTATATTTTCGCTATGGGAACCTGTATGACCCTTGTTTTGGCTCATACCTTCATGTAATGGCCTAGCAACTTCCCCTTAGGGCTACCAAAACATATATTTGAAAATGGACATTGAGAGTGTGCCTTTGGTATCCCTGATTGATGCCAAATAGACCCAATACCTAGGAAGAATGCAAGACCAATCGAATGGTGGAATAAGGTTGGAATGGTGAGCATATTGTTGCGTGTGCTAACGTTTGTTCTATGGTGGTTTCATTTTTGACCTTTACATGCAACATCAAACACGCATCATCCGTGTGTCATTTTCTAACCACATTTTTATACAGCCGCTTGCAAGCATCATCATACATGTGCTATTATACTAACCATATTTTTGTTTAGCCATAACATCTTACTCGCGTGTCATATAAATCTTGTGTGCTCTTATTTCATTAAGCATACATGACATCATCTTGTGTGTCATGCATCCTAACCACATTTTTGTGCGGCCATTTGCATTCTGTATGACATGGGCATTCATATCATCTCATCCCATCTAAAATGTAAGGATGTTTTAAGTGTGCCCCTCATGACCATTTCATTTCATGACATATCGGGAGTCCCCAAGACTACCCGTGCTTAGCCTATGCATCGGATTGCACTTGGCCATTTCATTACATCATTGCACTATCAGAGGACCACAACGGTCTTAGGCTTGTGTTCATATGGCATATCACATGATATCATCGCATGGCATCATGTCCATTCACAATTGGTGTCATGGCGACACCAAAGTCTTGCTTGTGTCTCGCTATCCACATCGGATTGTTCCATAACATTGATGATTCATTCAAGGTACTCCACAAGTGCCAAACTAGTACTCATATCAGGACATTTCATAACATGCCTAAATAATGTGAGGTGTTCCACAAATGCTGCAATTTTGTCCGTGTTTCGAGTTACACATGACCTGTTAGTGACATCGTTTCATATCAGATGCCATAAAAGCATTAAACCTCTGTCTATGGAACGTCTCCTATATGACCATCACATGTCATTTCATTGACCTACGAAGTGTCGAACCTCTGCCCGTGTTGTTGGAAATGCCCTAGTCCCGAGGCATTGGTCCTTGTATTTGTATCATACATTTATTAGATTTATGTATCATACTCATTTGTGTTATTAATAAAGGCATCAATTCATTTATTATATTTATCTTGTGCAATATATTAAACGAAGTATCCAATGGACATATCAATATCCATGATGACAAGTGTCATGCACTTGGCAGTAAGACCATGGATAGGGTAAACGATATGACCATAAATAGATCCGTAGTCTGTTCCAGTCATGGGAATGAATGGAACGATAGACTATCATTAATCTGGTTGTATGGCGGTGTCTTATCGGTCATTGGACATGGAATGTCAACAAAGTTAATGGGTACATGCCTGGGAGCATGGTACTAGATAGATCCACTAAACAAGTAATCCACATGGTATAGTATCACAAGGGATTCTCGTGTAGTACTTGTATGGATCCTTTGACCTGACCATAGGATGGTGTTACATGTGAAGTCACATGCTTAGGGGTACGCCTAAAGGGCCTATAATAGGGTGCCAAGTATGGGTACTTTCGGGTATGTCACTGAGCATGGTAATACTATGGATATGCAGAAGGGATTTGTCACTCAGTAGCCCACTGAGAAGATATCATCGGCCTCTTGATGAATGTGACTGATAAGAGTGTGGCCACACCTAAACAAGTTGGAACTTGTTTGTGAGCATCAGTACATTTGGGATCAAGTTAATGTCCGTACACAAAAGAGGGTGATCAATCCATGCCTCTGTGTTGGACACCGATATCAATGACATGGGATGTACAAGTTTAAACTACAGGGTTATGATAATAGTTAGACTGCCATCTCTATCTTAATTGGGGGCTGCAGTGGCTTGCTAGAGCCCAACTGCAGTCTGTGGGCCAAAGGCCCACTGCAAACATAAAGATGGGCCCACGGGATCGTACACATTGAGCGACTAAACACCGACTTAAGGAATCGTAGGTATACTTGGAGTATACACACTAGAGAGAGAGGAGTATATATATTAATTATGTTATAAGGATCAGTTGGATTGATCATTATAATAAAATTAATATTTGGCTTCACATAATTAATTGGATTAATTATGAAATTATTTCCTAGGTGGAAATATTCATATGTATAGGTTTACATATGAATTTGTTTTGTGAAGACTTAATTTTAATTTGATGGATTAAATTAAGTGGTCAAACTAATTTTAATTTAAATGTAAATAATATGTTACTTGGAGTAATATATTAAATACATGGGTTAATTAAAATTGGGCTTGAAATTGATTTAAACCAGACTAATTAAAATAAGTTTGGGCTTGAATTAAAAGGAGGAAGCCCACACAGACACATAAGCCAGACTGGGCCTTAATTCCCAACAAGGGAATTTTGAAACCATAGGGTTAAAACCTTATTCGGCCAACATAAGTAATTTGTGTGAACCACCATTTGGCCGAATTCTCTCTACCTCCTCACTCTCTGAATTTTGTGATTTTGACGCTAGCACGGGTGGTGTTCGAAAGGCGCTTATGTACGTGAACGAGGAGGAATTCTGATTTGAGTTCTGCAGTCTTCATCCATCTCTTGAAAGAGATTTTTTGGTAAGAAAATTTATCTCTTTCTATTTATTTTAAAGTTTTTCAATTTCCATCTCAATTGCTCCTGGGACTGGATTTGAGGAAATCACCCCGTTCTTCCGCTTTCATCGGGTGATTTCCGGTGAAAAATCCCAACAGTGGTATCAGAGCGGGCTTTTGATCCATGGAAATTGATAATTTTGGTTGAATCCTATTTTTGAAATTGGAGTTTTTTTATTGGAATTCATGGTATGGGTTTTATGATTTTTCCCATATGTTTTATGCAATGAAAATTAATTTTGCTTATTGGTTTATGTTATTTTAATTTTGTTGTATGTTATTGGAATTCTTGGAGAATAGCATTGTGTTGATGGATGGTGATTTTTTTTATTTTAATTCTGTTGATTTAAAAAAAAAATCTGCCTCCGGGGGTGCGGGGCTGCAGGCGGTGGAATCGCCATCGGCAGCCGCCGCACACGGCAGGAGGCGCAGCGGTAGCTGCTGCCGGCGGCAGCCACCGCTGGGCAGTGGCTGCCGCACGGCTGTAGCGAGCAGCCGCTAAGCGGCTACAGCGGGCCGGGCCCAGTTTTTCGATTTGGCGGGTCTTGGGCCCGGGGCCCAGTTTTTGAAATTTTAATTGGTTTTAAAATTCGTGTGTTTAAATTTATGTAATTTAAATGCGTATGGTTTTTTGGATGAATTTTATTTTCATTCATGTTATATTAATTTTGGAAATTAATATGGTTTATGGAAATTGGTTCGGGTAATTTTGGCATGGATGGCTGAATTGGACCCATGGTTTCCCAATTCCAGTGGGAACAGTTGGACTGCCTGGGCTGGAGGCCCAAAGCCCGTTAAGGGCTAGAATCATGGTGGGCCAAAAATTGCGATTTCCTAATAATGGCTTGGACATAATTAAAATGGGCTTAAATCATGCATTATGACATGCTTATGAATTATATGTATTGGATGCATATGAATGATTAAATGTATGTATGATTGGATGCCATTGGGCCTTGAGTAAGATGGGTTGTATTTTTCTATTTTTTGGGTAAATATAGCCTGCGTGTCGTTTTTCTTTTTAATGTAATTTTATTTTATTTAAATATTATAAAATTTGTAAAAGAAGAAGCCCGTGGAGTGGTCAGCCCAAATGGAGGTGCAAGCCCAATTGGAGGTGCAAGCCCAGAAGGAGAAGATGGAGGCCCGCCTAGTATTTATTTCTAGTATAGGTTTACTAGAATAATATTAGGATGTAATATAGACCCATAGCAATCCATTTTACTTTTATTTAATTATGTTTTTATATTCATTTGCATGTATGAATGTATGTTCTGATAGCCTTTTTCACCCGCTTTATGTATGTAAGTCGTTATAATTGAATCTAATAACCAAATGGAATTACTAAGTCGCTTAAAAGTGCTTCCCTCATTCAAAACGGAATCGAGGTGGGAATAGGACAGTTGTAGACCATGCCCTCGCAGGATGCACTGGAGTATTGTCACCTTGTATTGGGTTAGAGTATGGGATACTCTAACACTTGGATGGAGGTTTTCACTTAGTGTGGGTAGTAGGATTCTCCTGGCCCTAAGCACAGATGGGTAAGTGACAACAAGCCCATCAAACCGAGAGTCCCTAGGTTGGGATTGGACGGTGTTCCTACCTAAATAATTAAGGTGTAGTTGTACCAAACCCTCGTTTGGCTATATCTTAATGAAATATGGATCTCGGCCCATGAGCCCAACAACTCGGTTTAAATTAATAACTTGATTCATTATTAATTTTATATGGGAACAGTAAAGTAAAGCCCTTTATTAACACTCTAAATGTTTTTCTGTGTAGAAACACCCAAATGGCAAACTCAAATACCTTATCACTGTGATCCATTCTTGAAAAGGACAAGCTTTCATCCTAACTTTTTAGACTGGTCTAGGAACTTAAGGATAGTTCTAAGATAAGAGTCAAAAGAGTATGTACTGGAAAGGCCTGCGCTGGCTACGCCTCAAGGACGTAATCCACCGGCTGCCCAACTGGAGGAATACGAGGCGCACGTCAAGGACAACCGGGATGTGACATGCCTTATGTTGGCCTGTATGGTTCCTGAACTAGAAAATCAGTTTATGGACCACCAAGCCTATGCTATGATAGCAACTCTTAACGCGATGTTTCAAGAGCAAGCTCATCAGGAAAGGTACCTGACCAATAAGGCATTCCACTCTTGTAAGATGGGGGCCGGGACATCTGTGAGTGCACACGTGCTCAAGATGAAGGGCTATTTCGATACTTTAGCCCCTCTCGGATCGCCTATCTCTCAAGAGTTGGCGGTGGACACTATCCTCGCGTCCTTGCCGGATTCTTATGATCAATTCATCCTGAACTACAATATGCAAGGGATGAACCGTACTGTCAGTGAGCTGCATGGGATGCTTAAGCTTACTGAGCAGTCGATCAAGAAGACTCCGCCGGTGCTGCTGGTTAACAAGGGGAACCCTCCTCTTGCCAAGGGTAAGGCTAAAGAAAAGGCCAAGGCCAAGGCTAAAACGGCCAAAGTTAAGAAGGCCAAGGCCCAACCCAAGGCCCAGCAAAAGGCATGTCCTGAGGATGTCTGTTTCGGGTGCAAACAGGCGGGCCATTAGAAGAGATCGTGTCCCAGGCTTATGGGAGAGCAAAGAAGGGGCCAAGGTGCGTCCTCTTCAGGTATTTATGTTATAGATATTAACCTTACTGTTTCAACATCCTGGGTATTGGATACTGGATGTGGTTCTCACATTTGTTGCAATGTACAGGGACTTAAGAACAGAAGGTTCCTGGGGTCGGGAGAGGTGGACTTGTGGGTTGGGAATGTAGCAAGGGTTACTGCCATAGAGATCGGCGAATACCACCTTGTGATGCCCAGTGGATTGGTTTTAATTTTAGAACATTGTTACTTTGTACCTGCCATGTGCAAGAATATTATTTCTGTATCAATGTTGGATATTTCTGGACACTATTTCAAATGGTCGAATTTCAATATCTAGAGAGGGATTATTTTATGGAGATGCTCTATTAAATAATGGCCTATATATCCTGGACTTAAATGAAACCAATCATATCTATAACATAAACACTAAAAGGGTTAAGCCTAACAAACTTAATCCTGTCTACCTATGGCATTGTCGTCTTGGCCATATAAACGAGAAGCGCATTGCTAGACTTCACAAAGCTGGAGTCCTAGGGTCATTTGACTTGGAGTCAATTGATACATACGAATCATGTTTACGAGGCAAGATGACAAAGGCGCCTTTTAGCAAGAAGGCTGAAAGGGCCACTGGCTTATTGGACCTAATACATTCAAATGTATGTGGACCTATAAGTGCAGCGACCAGAGGTGGGCATCTGTACTTCGTCACGTTCACGGATGATTTCAGCAGATATGGCTATGTCTATCTGATGAAACACAAGTCCGAGACCCTTGATAGGTTCAAGGAATTTAGGAACGAGGTACAGAACCAGCTAGGCAGGAATATCAAAACCCTTCGGTCGGACCAAGGTGGTGAGTATATGAGCCTAGAGTTTTGTTGGGATTCGTCATGGGAAACCGACCGATAAAAGCGGAAATACGCGTCGATTTCCTTGAATCCGGCCCAGGAGCTTAAGATGTGGAAATCAAAAACTTAAAGCATAAAAGGAGGGTTTCAAAAACTCACCACAAAGTCTCTCTAAGAGACGGATGCAGACTGCAGAAATCAAGTGTAGATTTCCTCCACCGATGCGTACACGAACGGCTCTCGGACCGAAACCCGTGCTAGCGACTCGGATGACAAGAAGAGAGGGAGAGAGGGGCTGCCCACAAGAGGAAATATGGCTGTCCTAATTTCTTTCCAAAAGAAAAATCTATCTAGCCAAAGATAGAACCAAATTTCTCAAGTGTACATCCAATTTCTTTCCAAAAGAAATAATCAAAAAGTGGGCAAAATTCATACTTTAAAAGAAAACCAATTTCTCTTAAAGCACAAGTGATGGACGGCCAAAAGTGGAGTGAAGTTTATGGTGATTATGTCTCATGAAAGAAAAGGAGATGAGATGGAAGCAAAGTCCAACTTTGCTACCAATGAGTCAAACCAATGACTCACCATGGTGAATCACCACCATCACTCACCATCACCTTTTCTTCATCTTCATCCATAATACCAAAAAGTCAAGAATATGACTCACCAATACTCCAACAATTCGGCCAAGAGAGGAAAGAGAAAGGGGTGGATATTTTCTCATCATCATACCATAATAATGACAAAAAAATATCTCATGAAGCAAAGTCCAACTTTGCCACCTAAAGTCATCCATGACTCATCCTTTCCACCATCTTCTTTTGTCTTAAGATGACTCACAATTCTTTCCTTTCCTTGCCCAAAATTTCGGCCAACACATCCCACTTAATGTGGGCATTTTCATCTTAAGCTTTAAGCCCAATTTTAATTCCTTTGATTTAATTAATTTCAAATGCAACTTTACTTTAACATGTATGCTTATATATTATACCAAATAATATATTACATACATTTAAATTAAAATTCATTTGACCTATTAAGTTCATCAAGGGATTAAATTAGACATACATAAAATGAGATACATGTAAACCTATACATGTATAAAAAATATTTCCACCTAGGAAATAATCCCATAAATTAATTCATTGAATTAATTATGAGAAGGCCAAAATAAATATTAATTATATCACTTTGATCAATCCAATTGATGCATATAATATAATTAATATATCTCTCTCTCTTCAAACGTGTATACTCCAAGTACACACTTAATCCGACTAGTTAAAGTCCAGACGTTCAATGTGTACGATCCAATGGGCCTGTCTTTATGTTGGCAGTGGGCCAAGGCCCACAGACTGCAGGCGGGCTCTAGCAAGCCACTGCAGCCCCCAATTAAGACGGAGTAAGCAGTCCAACTGAAAATGTAACCCAGTAGTTTGAACTTGTAAATCCCATGTCGCTGATATCGGTGTCCAACACAGAGGCATGGAAGTATCACCCTCCTTGTGTCTGGACCTTGACTTGATACCGAATGAACTGATGCTCACAAACAAGATCCAATCTTGTTTGGGTGCGGCCGCACACTTATCAGTAACATTCTTCAAGAGGCCGATGATATCGTCTCAGTGAATCACTGAGTGACATTCCCTTCTGCATATCCATAGTGCTGCCATGCTTACTGACACACCCGAACGTACCCGTACTTGGCACCCTTTTATAGGCCCGTTGGGCGTACACCAAAGTGTGCCACCTCACATGCAGCACCATCATATGGTCCGGTCGAAGGACTTATACAAGTACTACACGAGAATCATTTGTGATACTATACCATGTAGATTCCCGTTAAGTGGATCAATCCAGTACCATGCCCTTTTTGCATGTACCCATTAACCTAGTTGACATTCCATGTTCTATGACCGGTAAGACACCGCCACACAACCAGGCTAATGATAGTCTTTGGTTCCATTCATTCCCATGATTGGAACAGACTACGGATGACTTTATGGTCATATCGTTTTCACTATCCACAGTCTTACTGCCAAGTGCCTCACACTTGACAACATGGATATGGATATGTCCATTGGATACTCTATTTAAAATATAGCACAAGACATATAATAAATAGATTAATGCCTTTATCTCCTTGACACAAATTGTATAATACATAAAGTTGACATTAATGTACCAAATGTATCATACAAACACAAGGACCAATGCCTCGGGACTAGGGCATTTCCAACAATCTCCCACTTGCACTAGTACCTACTAGGCATGGGTCTAATCCCTATAAATCTAGTATAAGCTTCGTGCATAGGCGTAGCCAAGCATGTTGGTCAAAAGATCTGCGACATTGTCTTTGGTGTCCACTCTTTGTAATGAGATGTCACCCCCTCAGCAATTTCTCGCAATAGGTGAAACTCCCTGAGTTCGTGCTTCGTGTATATGTGTGACCGGGGCACATAGCTTGTGCAACAGCCCCGCGTTGTCACAGAAGATATCAACTGGTTACTGGATAGTTGACACTACCCCCAGTTGCATGATAAACTTCATTATCCACACAGCTTCCCTAGCTGCTTCACACGTTGCAATGTACTCAGTTCCTGTGATAGAAACCGCGATGGTCTATTCCTTGGAGCCTCTCCAACAATAGCACCACCATTTAGCATGAACACATACCTATACTGCGACTTATATTCATCCTGGTCGGTCTGGAAGCTTGCATCAGTGTACCTAGTAACTGACTGCTCTTCCTAACTTTCATGGGCGACATTAGGTCTTGTACATAGCATGGAGTACATGATTGATCCCATAGGCGAAGTGCATATAGGACCAAATCATGTTCTCCCTATCCTGCCTTGTCTTAGGACAGTACTTCTTGCTAAGTTTCAGCTCATGACCCATTGGCAAGAAACCTTTCTCAGCCTGGTCCATGTTGAATCTTTTTAGAACTATGTCTATGTACTTGGCCTGACTTAGGCCTAGAAGCCGATTGGATCTAACCCTGTAGATCCTGATCCCTAGGATCGTCTCAGCTTCGCCTAAGTCCTTCATTGCGAAGCACTTACACAACCATTACAATTCCCTTGTAGTGTTGGTATGTCGCTTCCAATCAGAAGGATGCCATCCATATCTCATACCAGGAAAGTTACTATGCTCCCACTAAACCTCTTATACACACGCTGAAAGGTATTGTCAGCCTATAGCTTATAGCACCACATGCAACCTATTACCTTAGCACCTTTAGGTGAATCGACCAGGTTCCAAACCTGATTATCGTACATAGATTACAACTCCACCACCATGGCAGATAGTGGGCTAGCTATAGCCTACTAGTAGGTTTTGAGCTCCTCTTCGTCCAAGACAAAAGGAGCGTAATCATTAGAAACAAAAACCGATGTTTCTCATGTTCCTGATGATCCCTACCAGACCTTTTAGGTCCTTGTGTGACCTGGGCTGGTGCTTCCCCTTTTGGAAGTTTCACCCTGGTCTCCGAGTTATCCTTTTAAGGAGTTTCTGAGCTGTGAACTTCCCTGAGTTCAATATCACTCCCACTGTCTTTCTTGGAAAGAAACCCCTTTTCAAGAAGGACCCCTTTTGCGCCATGAACACCTTGTTCTCAGCGGGGTCGTAGAAGTAATACCCTTTGGTTTCCCTAGGGTAGCTCACAAACAGGCATTAGTCGGTTTTGGGTTCTAGTTTTGCTCACAGTCAATTTCTTAACTTGTGCATAACAACCCCAAATCCGTAAGAAAGACACATTAGGCACCCTGCCCGTCCATATTCCAAATGGGGTCTTTTCCAAAGCCTTAGTCGGAGTATAATTGAAAATGAGAGCCATTGTCTCGAGAGCGTATCCTTTACAACTTATAGGGAGAGAGGCATGACTCATCGTTTGAGCGGACCATGTCCAACAGGGTCCTATTCCTCTGTTCGGACACCCCATTCCATTGTGGTGTTCCTGGAGGAGTGAGCTGTGGAACTATTCCATGCTCTCTCAAAATGAGTCAAACTATAGGCTTATATGCTCAACACCTCGGTCCAACCGAAAGGCTTGGATATTTCTGCCTAGTTCTGTACTTCGTTCCTTAATCCCTCGAACCTATCAAGGATCTCAGACTTATATTTCATTACATAGGCCTAGCCATTTCTGATGAAATCGTCTGTGAAGGATGCGAAGTATAGATGTTCACCCTTAGTTGCTATGCTTGTCGGTCCATATACATCTGAATGCATTAGGTCCAATAAGCTAGCGACCCTTTTAGCCTCCTTGCTAAAAGGTTCTTTAGTCATTTTACTTTATAAGCAAGACTCGCATATATCAAATGACTCCATGTCAAATGATCCTAGGATTCAAGCTATGTGAAGCCTAGCTATGCGCTTCTTGTTTATGTTGCCTAAATGACAATGCCAAAGGTAAACCGGATTAAGTTCGTTGGGCTTAACCCTTTCGGTATGTATATTATAGACATGATTAGTTTCATTTAGATCCAGGATATAAAAGACATTATTTAACAGAGCTACTCCATAAAATAATTCTTTTCTAGATAAACCCTTTTTACTATTACCAATAGTAAATGTACATCCAGAAATATCCAAAAAACTGAAACAGAAATTATATTCCTGTACAAAATAGGTACAAAATAACATAGTTTCAGTAACAAAACTAATCTACTAGGCATCATAAGCTGGTCCCGCTGATCTCTATGGCAGCAACCCTTGCTCCATTTCTGACCCGCAAGTCCACTTGTCCCGATCCCAGTGATCTCCTGTTCTTAAGTCCCTACACATTACAACAAATGTGAGAACCACATCTAGTATCCAATACATAAGATGTTGAAACAGAGGTTAATGTCTATGACATATATACCTGATGAAGACACGCCCTGCGTCTTCCTTTTCTCTCCCAAAAGCTTGGGACACGATCTTTTCCAATGTCCAGCCTGCTTGCAACTGAAGCAGACATCCTTGGAACGGGCCTTGGGCTGGGCTTTAGCCTTTTTAGCCTTGGCTTCCTTAGCCTTGGCCTTGGCCTTTGCCTTGCCTTTAGCAAAAGGAGGTTTCCCCTTGTTAACCTTAAGTACCGGCGGATTCTTCTTGATCGACAGTTCAGCGAGCTCAAGCATCCAATGCAGCTCACTAACAGTACGGTCCATCCCTTGCTTGTAAAAGTTTAGGATGAATTGATCATAAGAATCCGGTAAAGAATCCAGGATCGTGCTTACCGCCAGCCCCCGTGAGATAGGAGTTCCGAGACGGGCTAAATTATCCAGATAGCCCTTCATCTTGAGCACGTGTGCACTCACAGATGTTCCGGTTCCCATCTTACAGCTGCGGAATGCCTTGTGGATCAGGTACCTTTCCTGATAAGCTTGCTCATAAAACATCTCGTTAAGAGTTGTCATTATAGCAAAGGCCTGATGATCCAGGAACTGCTTTTGCAATTCAGGAACCATACTAGCCAACATCAGGCATGTCACATCCCGGTTATCTTTTACATGTGCCAAGTATTCCTCCAGCTAGGCAGCCGGTGGATTACTTCCCGTTGGCACAACCGGTACAGGCTTTTTAAGCACATACTCTTTAGACTCTTGTCTTAGAACTTTCCTTAAGTTCATAGACCAGTCCCAAAAGTTAGGGCCAGAAAGCTTTTCCCATTCCAAGAAAGATCGCAGTGATAAAGTATCATTCGTAGCCATTGGTTTCTACAAAGAAAAATTACGAGTGTTAATAAAGGACTTAACATGTTCTTCCCATATTATAATTAATAATGAATCGTGTTATTAATTAACTCGAGTTGTTGGGCTCATGGGCCGAGATCCATATTATATCAAGATATAGCCAGACGAGGGCCTGGAACAACTATACCCCAATTTTTAGGTAGGAACGCCGTCCAATCCCAACCTAGGGACTCTCGGTTTGATGGGTCTGGTGGCACTTACCCATCTGTGCTTAGGGCCAGGAACATCCTACTACCCACGCTAAGTCAAAACCTCCATCCAAGTGTTAGAGTAACCAATACCCCAATACAAAATGACGATACTCCAGTGCATCCAATGAGGGTTGGTCTACAGCTGGCCTATCCCCACTTCGAGTAGGTTATGAATGAGGGAAGCACTTTTAAGAGACTTAGTAATTACCTTTTGGTTATTAGATTCAATTAATAACGGCTTAGATGCATAGGCGGGTGAAATAGGGTTTGTACATACATTCTCACATGTAAATAAATAAAGCATAATTAAATAAAAATGAAATGCTATGGGCCAAAATTTACATCCTAATATAATTCTAGTAAACCTATACTAGAACGACATCAGGTGGGCTGCATCCTCATCCTTCTAGCACGCCAATCCAATCGGCTTCTTCTTTACATAATTTCATAACAAATAAAATAAAATTACATAAATAGAAAACGGCGCGTATGCCGTATTTACCAAAAGAATATTACAACCCAAATAAATAAGGCCCAAAACATCCATTCATGCATTTAATCATACATCCATGTAAACCAATACATACAATTTATAAACATGTTAAATGCATGAATTAATCCCATTTCAATATATGTCCATAGCCATTATTTTGAAATCGCCAAATTTTGGCCGATCATGGTTCTAAACCCGTGCGGGCTTTGGACCTCCAACCCAGGCAAAATTGCTCCCAATCCAATTGGGAAACCATGAATTCCAAAATTAGCCGTCCGGGTAATCGTGCCAAGAAAACCCGAACCAATTTCAATTAACCGTATTAATTTCTCCAAAATTAATATCGCATGAACGAAATATAAATTCATTCATAAAACATGCGCATAAAATTTCCAAAATTAAACACGCACAATTTTAAAACCAATTAAAATTTTAAAACCCGGCCCGGCCCAAAACAAATCCCGCAAAATCCAAATTCGGGCCCGGCACGCCGCGCGGGGCAGCCGCGGCGCTGCTGCCCAGCAGCAGCCCCGCTGCCGCGCAGCGGCTGCTGCCCAGCAGCAGCCTGCTGCTGGCGTGCAGCAGCTGCTGCCCAGCAGCAGCTGCTGGCGCGCAGCAGCCCTGCTGCTGGCGTGCAGCAGCTGCTGCCCAGCAGCAGCTGCTGGCCAGCAGCAGCCCAGCTGCTGCCGAGGCAGCAGCCAGCAGCAGCTGCTGCCTGTGGCGCCTAGCGCCGCAGGCAGCGGCTGCTGCCCCCGTTTCGACCCGAAACGGTCCGTGATTTTTCCGAAACAAAAATAGCAACATGAAATTAAATCACCAAGACATAAAATCATGCAACGGAAAAATAAATCGAGCATAAACCTATATGCAAAAAAAATAATTTCCATAAACAATTCACAAATAGAAAATTAAATAAAGCATAAACCATATGCAAATAATTTTCCATAAGTAAAAATCAAGGGGCAAAATCACCAAACCCCAAACCAAAAATAAATCCCATCCACAAAATCGCCAATTTTAAAACACGGGATCCGCCAAGTTTAAAGATTTCCACGGATCAAAAGCCCGCTCTGATACCACTGTTGGGATTCGTCACGGGAAACCGACCGATAAAAGCGGAAATACGCGTGGATTTCCTCGAATCCGGCCCAGGAGCTTAAGATGTGGAAATCAAAAACTTAAAGCATAAAAGGAGGGTTTCAAAAACTCACCACAAAGTCTCTCTAAGAGACGGATGCAGACTGCAGAAATCAAGTGTAGATTTCCTCCACCGATGCGTACACGAACGGCTCTCGGACCGAAACCCGTGCTAGCGACTCGGATGACAAGAAGAGAGGGAGAGAGGGGCTGCCCACAAGAGGAAATATGGCTGTCCTAATTTCTTTCCAAAAGAAAAATCTATCTAGCCAAAGATAGAACCAAATTTCTCAAGTGTACATCCAATTTCTTTCCAAAAGAAATAATCAAAAAGTGGGCAAAATTCATACTTTAAAAGAAAACCAATTTCTCTTAAAGCACAAGTGATGGACGGCCAAAAGTGGAGTGAAGTTTATGGTGATTATGTCTCATGAAAGAAAAGGAGATGAGATGGAAGCAAAGTCCAACTTTGCTACCAATGAGTCAAACCAATGACTCACCATGGTGACTCACCACCATCACTCACCATCACCTTTTCTTCATCTTCATCCATAATACCAAAAAGTCAAGAATATGACTCACCAATACTCCAACAATTCGGCCAAGAGAGGAAAGAGAAAGGGGTGGATATTTTCTCATCTTCATACCATAATAATGACAAAAAAATATCTCATGAAGCAAAGTCCAACTTTGCCACCTAAAGTCATCCATGACTCATCCTTTCCACCATCTTCTTTTGTCTTAAGATGACTCACAATTCTTTCCTTTCCTTGCCCAAAATTTCGGCCAACACATCCCACTTAATGTGGGCATTTTCATCTTAAGCTTTAAGCCCAATTTTAATTCCTTTGATTTAATTAATTTCAAATGCAACTTTACTTTAACATGTATGCTTATATATTATACCAAATAATATATTACATACATTTAAATTAAAATTCATTTGACCTATTAAGTTCATCAAGGGATTAAATTAGACATACATAAAATGAGATACATGTAAACCTATACATGTATAAAAAATATTTCCACCTAGGAAATAATCCCATAAATTAATTCATTGAATTAATTATGAGAAGGCCAAAATAAATATTAATTATATCACTTTGATCAATCCAATTGATGCATATAATATAATTAATATATCTCTCTCTCTTCAAACGTGTATACTCCAAGTACACACTTAATCCGACTAGTTAAAGTCCAGACGTTCAATGTGTACGATCCAATGGGCCCGTCTTTATGTTGGCAGTGGGCCAAGGCCCACAGACTGCAGGCGGGCAATAGCAAGCCACTGCAGCCCCCAATTAAGACGGAGTAAGCAGTCCAACTGAAAACGTAACCCAGTAGTTTGAACTTGTAAATCCCATGTCGCTGATATCGGTGTCCAACACAGAGGCATGGAAGTATCACCCTCCTTGTGTCTGGACCTTGACTTGATACCGAATGAACTGATGCTCACAAACAAGATCCAATCTTGTTTGGGTGCGGCCGCACACTTATCAGTAACATTCTTCAAGAGGCCGATGATATCGTCTCAGTGAATCACTGAGTGACATTCCCTTCTGCATATCCATAGTGCTGCCATGCTTACTGACACACCCGAACGTACCCGTACTTGGCACCCTTTTACAGGCCCGTTGGGCGTACACCAAAGTGTGCCACCTCACATGCAGCACCATCATATGGTCCGGTCGAAGGACTTATACAAGTACTACACGAGAATCATTTGTGATACTATACCATGCAGATTCCCGTTAAGTGGATCAATCCAGTACCATGCCCTTTTTGCATGTACCCATTAACCTAGTTGACATTCCATGTTCTATGACCGGTAAGACACCGCCATACAACCAGGCTAATGATAGTCTTTGGTTCCATTCATTCCCATGATTGGAACAGACTACGGATGACTTTATGGTCATATCGTTTTCACTATCCACAGTCTTACTGCCAAGTGCCTCAAACTTGACAACATGGATATGGATATGTCCATTGGATACTCTATTTAAAATATAGCACAAGACATATAATAAATAGATTAATGCCTTTATCTCCTTGACACAAATTGTATAATACATAAAGTTGACATTAATGTACCAAATGTATCATACAAACACAAGGACCAATGCCTCGGGACTAGGGCATTTCCAACAAGTTTAACTCATACTTGAGAGAGCATGGAATAGTTCCACAGCTCACTTCTCCTGGAACTCCACAATGGAATGGGGTGTCCGAACGGAGGAATAGGACCTTGCTGGATATGGTCCGCTCAGTGATGAGTCAAGCATCTCTCCCAATTAGTTTCTGGGGACACGCCCTCGAGACAGTAGCTCTCGTCTTAAACAATACTTCGACTAAGGCTGTGGAAAAGACCCCATATCAGATATGGACAGTCAAGGAGCCCAATGTGTCTTTCCTAAGGATTTGGGGATGCGAAGCACATGTCAAGAAATTGACTAGTGGCAAGCTGGAGCCCAAAACCGATAAATGCCTGTTTGTGGGCTACCCTAGGGAAACCAAAGGGTATTACTTCTACAACCCCGCCGAGAACAAGGTGTTCGTGGCAAGGAAAGGGGTCTTTCTAGAAAAGGAGTTCCTTTCCAAGAAAGATAGTGGGAGCAATGTTGAACTGAGGGAAGTTCAAGGTCCACAAACTCCTGAAGAGGACAACTCGGAGGCCCAGGTGGAGCTTCCACAAGTGGAAGCACCGACCCAGGCCACATAAGAACCTAGAAGGTCTGATAGGGATCGTCGGGAACTGGAGAGGTATGGTTTCCTCGTCACCGATGATCAAACTCTTCTCATCTGGGATGAGGAAGAACCTAAAACCTACCAGGAGGCTATGGCTAGCCCACAGTCTGCAAATTGGCATAAAGCCATGGAGGCAGAAATGCAATCTATGTACGGTAATCAAGTTTGGAACTTGGTTGATCCACCTCCGGGTGCTAAGGTAATAGGTTGCAAGTGGTGCTATAAGCTAAAAGCTGATAATACCTTCAAGGGGCGTCTGGCTGTGAAAGGTTTCAGACAAGTCCATAGAATTGACTATGGTGAAACTTTCTTACCAGTAGCCATGCCCAAATCCATCAGGATACTGCTGGCCATAGCCGCATGGTATGACTATGAGGTATGGCAGATGGATGTCAAAACCGCTTTCCTTAATAGAAAGCTACTCAAGGATGTGTACATGACACAACCTGAGGGTTTTGTCGATCCTAAGTATCCGGGAAGGGTATGCAAACTTCAAAGGTCCATTTATGGACTGAAGCAAGCGTCCCGTGGTTGGAATCTAAGATTCAATGAGGCTATAAAGCAATATGGCTTCATACAGAATCTAGATGAGCCTTGGGTGTATAAGAGGACTAGTGGGAGCATTGTCACATTCTTGGTACTTTATGTAGACGACATCCTGCTCATTGGAAGTGACATACCTACACTGCAAGGGGTAAAGCAGTGGCTAAGTAAGTGCTTCGCAATGAAGGACTTAGGCGAGGCTGAGATGATCCTAGGGATCAGGATCTACAGGGATAGATCAAATCGGCTTCTGGGCCTAAGTCAGGCTTCGTACATTGACAAAGTTCTGAAAAGGTTCAGCATGGACCGGGCCAAGAAAGGTTTCTTGCCAATGGGCCATGGGCTGAAACTTAGTAAGAAGAACTGTCCTAAAACAAGGGAGCACAGGGAGAACATGAAATTGGTTCCATATGCTTCGGCTATAGGATCAATTATGTACTCCATGTTATGTACGAGACCTGATGCCGCCTTTGCACTGAGTATGACAAGCCGATACCGGTAGGATCCCGGGGAGGATCACTGGAAAGCTGTCAAGGCGATCCTCAAGTACCTTAACCGGACTAAGGATAGCTTCTTAGTGTATGGTGGTCAGGAAGTGCTATCAGTTACTGGGTACACTAATGCGAGCTTCCAGACACACCAGGATGAGTACCAGTCGCAGTCTGGGTATGTATTTTTGCTGAATGGTAGTGCTGTAAGCTGGAGGAGCTCAAAGCAGCCAACCATAGCGGACTCTACAACAGAAGCTGAGTACATCGCTGCGTGTGATGCAGCTAAGGAAGCTGTGTGGATGAAGAAGTTTATCACTGAGTTGGGAGTAGTGCCAACTATCCAGGACCCAGTCGATATCTTCTATGACAACAATGGGTCGCACAAGCTAAGGAGCCCCGGTCACACAAGAACACAAAGCACGTGCTCAAAAAGTTTCACCTCATACAAGAGATCACGGAGAGAGGTGACATTGCATTGAACAGAGTGGACACCGAGGATAATGTCGCAGATCCATTGACCAAGGTGCTGGCTCAGCCCAAGCACGAGGGTCATTCTAGGTCTATAGGGATTAGGCCCATGCCTAGTTGGAACTAGCGCAAGTGGGAGATTGTTGGAAATGCCCTAGTCCCGAGGCATTGGTCCTTGTATTTGTATCATACATTTATTAGATTTATGTATCATACTCATTTGTGTTATTAATAAAGGCATCAATTCATTTATTATATTTATCTTGTGCAATAAAATGAAGTATCCAATGGACATATCTATATCCATGATGACAAGTGTCATGCACTTGGCAGTAAGACCATGGATAGGGTAAACGATATGACCATAAATAGATCCGTAGTCTGTTCCAGTCATGGGAATCAATGGAACGATAGACTATCATTAACCTAGTTGTATGGCGGTGTCTTACCGGTCATTGGACATGGAATATCAATAAAGTTAATAGGTACATGCCTGGGAGCATGGTACTAGATAGATCCACTAAACGAGTAATCCACATGGTATAGTATCACAAGGGATTCTCGTGTAGTACTTGTATGGATCCTTTGACCTGACCATATGATGGTGTTACATGTGAAGTCACATGCTTAGGGGTATGCCTAAAGGGCCTGTAATAGGGTGCCAAGTATGGGTATTTTCGGGTATGTCACTGAACATGGTAATACTATGGATATGCAGAAGGGATTTGTCACTCAGTAGCCCACTGAGAAGATATCACCGGCCTCTTGATGAATGTGATTGATAAGAGTGTGGCCACACCCAAACAAGTTGGAACTTGTTTGTGAGCATCAGTACATTTGGGATCAAGTTAATGTCCGTACACAAAAGAGGGTGACCAATCCATGCCTCTGTGTTGGACACCGATATCAATGACATGTGATGTACAAGTTTAAACTACAGGGTTATGATAACAGTTAGACTGCCATCTCCATCTTAATTGGGGGCTGCAGTGGCTTGCTAGAGCCCAACTGCAGTCTGTGGGCCAAAGGCCCACTGCCAACAGAAAGATGGGCCCACGGGATCATACACATTGAGCAACTGAACACCGACTTAAGGAATCGCAGGTATACTTGGAGTATACACACTAGAGAGAGAGGAGTATATATATTAATTATATTATAAGGATCAGTTGGATTGATCATTATAATAAAATTAATATTTGGCTTCACATAATTAATTGGATTAATTATGAAATTATTTCCTAGGTGGAAATATTCATATGTATAGGTTTACATATGAATTTGTTTTGTGAAGACTTAATTTTAATTTGATGGATTAAATTAATTGGTCAAACTAATTTTAATTTAAATAATATGTTACTTAGTGTAATATATTAAATACATGGGTTAATTAAAATTGGGCTTGAAATTGATTTAAACCAGACTAATTAAAATAAGTTTGGGCCTGAATTAAAAGGAGGAAGCCCACACAGACACATAAGCCAGACTGGGCCTTAATTCCCAACAAGGGAATTTTGAAACCCTAGGGTTAAAACCCTAAGGGGAATTCGGCCAACATACTTTGTTTGTGTGAACCACCATTTGGTAGAATTCTCTCTACCTCCTCACTCTCTGAATTTTGTGATTTTGACGCTAGCACGGGTGGTGTTCAAAAGGCGCTCGTGTACGTGAACGAGGAGGAATTCTGATTTGAGTTCTGCAGTGTTCATCCATCTCTTGAAAGAGATTTTTTGGTAAGAAAATTTATCTCTTTCTATTTATTTTTAAGTTTTTCAATTTCCATCTCAATTGCTCCTGGGACTGGATTTGAGGAAATCACAGCGTTCTTCCGCTTTCATCGGGTGATTTCAAGTGAAAAATCCCAACACGTGTGTCAGTACACATGTGATCATTTCATGACATCCATTAGGTGCCCCGAAGGCGAGGAACTTTTGTCCGTGTTCCGGCCCACATGTGACATTTTTGCATTGTCTTTTGCATAGAATGGGGTATGCTTGGAACATCCAAAACAAAAGGAAAGAAAACATAAAAGTCATTTTCATCATCGTCCACATCCATAAAGCATCATCCGATCATGAACATGAACACACCATACACGCCATTTAGTGCTTCGAGTCTAGGTCCATGACATCCACCCGAGCTTCTAACTTGATATTAAACGTGCAGTTTGAGGTCGCACCTCGAAACGGTTAGCTCGGGTTGAATCAGAGCCAAACCCACCAATTCAGTCAGTTTAATCAGAGCCTGTCACCATAGAGGGAATCAGCTCAGGGTCAAACTCAGATTGGGAGGTCAAAATTCAGTTGCCTACTCTACTAATTGACAGTCAGGTTTTGTCAGAAGAAGCAGAAAGAGCGGAGATGGTTGACGAAAACAGTGGAAACTTGCCTTTCGATATGGTTGCTTTTATAAGGAGCTTCCTAACCTTAGACGAGTTCAAGGCTATTCTGAGGGAACAGGTGCAAGCCGTGATAAGCACCATCCCTGTTCAGACTATTCAACCGGCTCAGACTTCAGGTGGAAGCGAGGGACAATAGTTTGTCCAAGTTAGTAATGGTGCTGCAGGAACCCTTCCCGGAGGAAGTGGTGGGGTTGTCAATCACAGGGAGCCTGATCGTCAGTCCGAAGAGGATGAGGCCTTTAAGAAGGCAACTGAAGCTTCAATTGAGACTATGGTGGAGAAATGTCTCAACCAGAAGTTTTCTTACATAGAAGCTATGTTACCAAAGCCGAAGGAGATGGTCCACTATAACCCTGTTAAGTTTGTTGACTCAACTACTTTGATGACTGATGGAGGGGAGCCGCTCCTAGCTGGTTTTCACATCCGTATCGTCCTCCCTACACCGGGGAAGGCCCACCAGAAGCCCATTTGCACAGTTATGTGAGGTTGATGACTAGCATGGGGATTGGGAAAGGTCATCTCTTAAACCTGTTTCCGACTACTCTGAGGGGAGCTACGGCGAAGTGGTATATGAAGTTGCCTCTATATACCCGTTCTACTTGGGAGGACCTATCTAAAGCTTTTGTAAAGCAGTACGCTTACAATATCCAAGTAGAGACTACTACCCTCAAAGACCTAGAGAGAATCCACCAGAAGCCAAATGAGTCCTTCCCGGCTTACTACAAACGGTGGATAGATGTGCTAATTTTAGTGGATGGGGCACCAAAGTTGGGGTCGCTCATTATGAAGCTGGTGGATGGTAGTCTGCCCCAATACAAGGATAAAATGAAACTGAAGAGATTCCACTCCTTTAATGAAGTGGTTGAATTTGCCAAACGTATCGAGTGATATGAGGAAGAGCAGCAGAGAGGCATACAGGGTTCGAGCTCCTACAGAAATAACCAAGGGTACTCTCAATGGTACAAGGGCAGCAGCTCTAAGGCTACTTCAGCGGGGTCTAATGCTAAGATGACTCTGGATGCAGCTCCGTTCGAAGCACAAGAGGTGGGTGTGGCTGTCGCTATCTAAGGAAGGCAGACTCCCTAAAGGGTCACTAGTCCGTGGGTTGAGTTAGTAAGCCTGATCTATGCTAAGTGTAGAAAAGCTGGGTTGTTGCAGAGTTTGAGGCCGTTTTCACCTCCAGCTGAGGTGGATAAAGACAATTTCTGCTCTTACCATGTGATGACGGGTCATCGTACAAATGAGTGTACCCAGTTGATTAAGGCCATCAAACAGTCGGTCACTGACGGAAAGATTGTCGAGCCGGCTTTGAAACCTAGCATTCAGAATAATCCCTTGGCCCACCTCGGATGATTCGGGTGCACAAGATATTGAGGACCATGATGCTACAATAAAGAGAAGACCCTCCGCATGTGGAGGACAATATTAGTTTTAATGTTTCAGTTTATTTTTATTTTTATCATTTACCATGTGAAAAATTCAAACCTTAAAGTGGTAGTTCAATAGAATTTGGTTTCAATTACTTGTGTGATATTCTTTCGAATGGAACTTTGCACGAATACAAACATTCATTTAATGTCTTTATCATACATGATGCATCAATGCATGAAATGAATCTAAGGACAGATGAAGACCTAAAAAGGATATCCGTCTTGAAAGATCTCACGCCAATGAGAGGAGAAAAAAAATTGCAAAAGTACCATAAAAGCACATGGGAATCTTTGCCTGACCGTACGATGTCGTGCCAAGGTGACAAAGAAATTACTGAACACCAAGCTCCAAAGGATTCAAAGACAAAATCAACCAAGCAGGAGCTTTATAGCCTCGAATGGGCATCGCTCCATGGTCACAACCGCCAACTACTTCTCAGAGTCGGTAGAAGCGGAGTCATATATGAATTTCACAAAAAAAAAAAAACAACAAAAAAAAAACAACAAAAAAACAAAAAAACAAAAAAAAAAAAAAAAGAAGAAGAAAAACAGCATTATCATGTCGTGACTAATGATGGCCTACAATTCCAAGGGGCAAAAACACAGTGTTACAGAATAAAAGAGATGGAGCATCATAGATTATCTTTACATCTCCCATAAGCCAATGGGCGATAGAAGTAGCCCACAAGATTCCGTCCAAATGACAATCACCTACAAAGGATAGGCCGATATGCTGTCATTTGTCTTGCAAAGATACAAAACTAGCACCGGAGTACCCACTAGACAAACACTGTACTCATTGGTCTATAGGGTGGAAGTTGTTTTACCAATGGAAGTGAAAACCAATCCGTTGACCTTATCAATCAAGACAAGCTAAGGTGACCCCATGTGTAAAAAAAATAAAAAAAATGAAAAAAGGCCGATGGATAAAAAAACAAAAAGGCGATCCGTGCAAAAAAATAAGGACAAAGAGGTGAGCACCATCAGCAGGAAAATCTGCAAAGAGCGGTTGGTGGCAGTCATGTATTCGGTAGAGACGGATACCATTACTAATTCTGTTCTTAACTTCATTTCATCTTTTTAATATGCATTGTGCTAAAAATTATTAATGAATGAATGAATGAACACTTTGCTCTATTCTCTTAAATGTTCTAAGACTGCTTGAAATTGAATTCGCATCATAAATACATGGTTGTACACACTCCCGATTTATTTGCATATCACTTAAAAAAAAAGTTCGATGGGTTGAAAACCGAAAAGGCAGTCCATGCAAAAATTAGGATGGCCCGATAGATCAAAAACCCCGAAAGGGCGATCTGTGTAAAAATTAGGACACAAAATAAAGTCTGCTGAGTTGAAAACCCAAAGGGGCAATTCAGGCAAAACTAATGATAGTCCGATAGGCTGAAAACCCAAAAGAGCGGCTTATGCAAAAGTTAGGACATAAAAAAAAGAATAAAAGTCATATGGTAGCATTAAGCTCATATGATCCTAATATCCTAATCCTTTAAAGACCGGGGCACCTTAAAGTCATCACCTCATGTCCACGTCTCATGAGGCAAGCAATCAGGTTAGTCAGCCAAACTCTATAGTGAGCATCTGTCTCCACAGGCACAGTAGCATCATATCTCATAATCTCAGTGCAAATAGGATGCATCCACTCATGCTGCACGTATCAAGGCCGTTGTGGTGTAAACACTCTACACTCGGTGGTGCACAAGGATCTAAGGACCCTCAGTAGTTGACTATACTATCTGCACAGCCGAACGTGAGAGTAGGAAAGTCACGTGGGTCAATCCAAGCAGTTGGATACCTCCAGCCAAGGTCTCAGTTGTCACATCGGAAATATCCCATTAGGGGCAGACCCACCTGGGCCTCCAAATCATCCAATCGATCTCTGAAGGTCTGACTCATGATCTCTAACAAGGTGACCTGTCGACACAACTGGTCATCCTTCACCCTCGAGCAAGCGGACTCTCGGCACTCAATCCCAATCATCGTCTAAACCAAGCAAAACATAAAAAAGCACTATAATTATATGCATATGCATCCAAGACATTACAATCACATACATATATTCAAAACATACATACACACATGCATACACATATCAAAGATCAACCCAAGTACAGGTATTCACTATCATCATCGGGCTGTCTCGAATCGCGAGCACTCCAAAAGCGGAAATAACCTGACACTAGGGCATCCTCTAAATCTCAAGTAAGAGACTATTCTCAATTTTCAGAATTCATATTTATGCTGATATAATCCCGAAAAGGGTATTCCTTGCCTTTTGCAGGTATCCAGGGGCAAAACAATCAAGCCGTATTTATTCTTGATTGAAGGGGAAAAAATTTTTGTTCCCAAAATTATCGGTCAAGAAATAAATACGCACTCCCAATCCAATTTCAATGGTATTGCTCCACCATAGAGAGCTAATTTCAACGGTATTGCTCCACCACAGGGAGCTAATTTCAACGGTATTGATCCACCGATAGAAAGCTGACTTCAATAGTATTACTCTACCACAGAGAGTCGATTTCAATGGTATTGCTCCGCCACAGAGAGTCGATTTCAATAGTATCAAGGGGCAAGATATGTAGTCCATATTCATTCTTGATCGAAGGGGCAAAAATTTTTGTTCCAAAATTATTGATCAAGGAACGAATACGTACCCGAAACAACTTCAAAACATTAAAGGAGATAATCAAGCTTCTCAAATCACCAAAGCATCTTTCCCCAGCCACACAAGCTTCACGGGGAACACTATTATTCTTTCCTTTAGTGAAACAGGCCCCGCTAGAAGTGAAATGACCAAAATGCCCTTCTATTAGTAACCAAACTACCAAATGGCTAAAACATCTTCCCTTTAGTGAAGCAAGCTTCACGGAAAACCAAATCATCGAAATATTTCTTCCCCTAGTGACATAGGCTCCACTAGAGGTGAAATTACCAAAATACCCTTCCTCCAAAGGACACCAACTTTCCAAGCTACACAATTACCAAAATACCCTTCACCTTCATGAACATCAATTCACAAGGAGAATCTGATCCGGGCAAAGTCCTCTGATTCACAATGGAGTCGAAGCACGGCCCTGGAGCATCAATTCAATTCGGGCAAAGTCCTCTACCTCACGATGGAGTTGAAGCATGTCCTCGGCAAATCAATCTAATTTGGGCAAAGTCCTTTGCTTCACGACAGAGTCGAAGCATGTCCCTAGAGAACACCAAATCAATTCGGGCAAAGTCCTATACTTCGCAACGGAGTTGGTGTAAGTCCCTGAAAAATCAAATTCACTTAGGCAAGACCCTTGTTTCGTGAATCAACCGAGACAAGTCCCAACAAACATTAAAGCGGTCCGCACGAGGAGAACCCCCAGGTACATCATCTCTTCCTTCTCACTGTACTCCTTATCGCGGGACCAAACTCGGATCAGGCATAAGCATCCGTTCAAGGCAACTTTGGTCACGCGAGGGCAGCCTATCAGCACGAGTTTTTTCCCGACCTCGATGATGAAAGCCATTATTACGTTTTTCATGGATAAACATGAGGCATATTTGGAACGGCCAGAACGACCTTGGAGATGTCCCGGATAACCCGGATATGTGTGAGAAGTCTTGGTACAGAACCCAGAAGAAGGTCGAGTGAGCGTTTGAAAGAACCGAAGAGAAAAGCAAAAAAAGTGAAAATAGGCAAGTCTGGCCACCATAGCCGCTCGGCTATGGTGGCCTATAGCTGCACAGCTATAATACAGCTACTCGGCTATAGTACAGCCGCCCGCCTTGCAGCTGTAATCCCCAAACTTCCTTAAATTGGCAAAATCAGCATTTAATTCGGTTTTTTTAACCTAATGAGGGGGATATAAAGGCCAGAAAACGAAATTAGGGTGGGGGGATAGAACAGACAGTTTTCAAAAAATTAAACACAAAAATTAGGGTTCTTGGGGAGAGTTAGAGGGAGAAAATAGGGCTTTTAGAGAGAGAATTCCCTAAATTTGTTCAAAAAGTAGTCAATCTTCATCTTTATCCGTAGAAAACATTAGGGTTATCAAATAAATCAAATTAGAGTGCAATTCTAATCAATTTACGTTTGTTCAGGCCAATTCGGGGTTCGTTCAAGTTTGGTCGATTTTAAGTTGTTTGTGATTTCTAGGCATTTTCCGACGACCAAACCCGTTTCTGGTGATCCCATACGCTGGAATGCAGACAAGTGGTGATCCCATAAGCTGGAATACAGACAAGGTATACTTTGAGAGGCCCTAAAAACTCATTCTGATCTATTCTGGGTGTTGTTGGTTTATGATTTTACTTTTTTCTGAAATCTGGAAGTGAACCTAGTTACAGCCGCCCCACCCGATGATTATAGCCGCTTAGCTGTATTACAGCCGTGTAGCTATAATCTACAGTGGCATGGCTGTAATCTTCTGATTATAAGGGCGTGGCTATTATCTACAGGGGCGCGGTTATAATCTACAGTGGTGCGGCTGTAATCTTTTGATTATAAGGGCACGGCTGTAATCTTTTGATTATAGGGGCATGGCTATAACTTACAGGGGTGTGGCTGTGATATTCAGGGGCAAAAGCTCTGAATACCCAAAATCGAGTAATAGCGCTTCCGCTTTCAAATCAAATGTGTTTTTCATGAATATTATCGGTCATATTACATCCATATATGTTTAGATTGACAGTTTTCGGGTTTTTATTGATGGATGTGAGATTAAAGTTTGGTGATTTCAGGTTTTTAGGGACTTCCGGACTCGTTTGATCCGATTCAGATCTGTTTCTATAGAATTTTATAAGTTTTCAGAAATCCCAGATTGCTTAAAATCATCAAAGTTCTAAAACGATTTTCAAAACGAGAAAGAAAATTGAAAATCCGATTCTGGGGCACTACAGCCACTCAGCTGTAGGTGTTACAACCACACGGATGTAACCTATAGCCGCGCGATTGTAACCTACAGCTGCTAATCTGTAGCCCGAGAAACAAAATTATAGTTTTGCCCTTTTGGGCCTCTAACTTGTAATTTTGTGTCTCATTTCAATTCAAAACGGATTTTTGGTGTGTTTACACTTTTGGACCTTAGATGGATGTCTCATTTAGGCCCACTCACGAACGGGACCCCCGGGTCCCGGGATATTCGGTCCACTAAAAGTTGGAAAATGCATGTAAAATGAGCCAAATTGTTTTCAGAATTGGTTTTTCATCCACAAAATCTACATGGCGTTTCAATAAAATGTTTTCCAGGTCTAATAGAGTAGTCACTCGGACATCTCGATTACCCCCCTATGCATGATCCCATTTCCCAAAATACCCCTATTCTGTCTTTTGTGAGTCCTTGATATTATTTCTATATCTGTGCTAACCAATTTGTCTTGTAGCTTTTATTTTTCTTTATTTTTATATTTGGGTGTATTTAATAGACTAAATCATGTATTCTAGGCGATTGTACTTTTTTAGATTTTCCTGTATCTAGGTGGTTGTAATGGTGAGGATGAGAGCTTTTTCTTTCTATGGGTTGTATAATTTGGCCTCTACTTCACTTTTCCCGCTCTTATACTTTTTTGCACTTTATTTTTGGATTTATATTTATGTCATGTGTATGAGCATTAACTAAAAATAAAAAGAAGACAAAATGAGTTGAACTAAGTGAATGTTATATTATATTATGAAATAATAATTGAAAATAAGTGAGTATTAGTAGATGTGTTACCTGAATCTTGAATCTCTGGATTAGGTACTGCGTCTATGTTGGTGTGCCCTAGTTCTTCGGGCATTGGATTCTTGTATTTTGTATTATACATTAAGACTCATTGTATAAATACATTATTTGTGTCACATTAATAAAGGCAATTAATCTATTTCATTTATATCTTGTGCTATAATATGAGTAGAGTATCCATTGATTGATAATCATAAAACCTATCCCAGGTCTGTTCTAATCGTGGGAACGAATAGAACCACAGACTTGTATATTCGATGACTGTATGGTAGTTCTTAACTAGCCATAGTACTTGTATAGTCAGTCATGAATATAGGTACATGTCGTTGACATGGGACTGGATCGATCCGCACAAGAAAGCCACATGGTTGTCACGTCATAGGTCTTTCTTGAGTAGGTCTCTTATGTCCTCAGACCAGATTTCATTATAATATCGATATGGAATCCGATTCACTTTGACATACGCCTAACAGGTCTGTAAAAGGATGCTAAATATGGGTATGATTGGGTGGACTGATGAACATGTTGATATTGATGATGAAGTGATGGAATTGCCACTCGGGTAACACCGAGATGATATCATTGGCCACTTGATGAGTGGGACTGATAAGTGTATAGCCATACCCAAATAAGTTGGTTGCTTATTTGATTAATTAGTCAACTCAAGATCAAGAAATATAATAAACAATAGAAGAGGATGACAGACACCATGCCTCTTGTTTATTCATATCGATATCGTTAGGCAAAGGACAGTATGAGATTACTACCGGGTGAGTGTCTTCTAAAGACTGCTGCATCTCTGTCTTAATTGGGGCCTGTAATGGTTTTCTAGAACCCACTTACAGTCTGTGGGCCTTGGGCCTACTACCAACATAAAGACAGACCCATAGGATCGTGCACATAGATCAACTGAGCTGGAACTTATAGATATTGTACATGTAATGTACATTGGAAGGAATGCGTTAATTAATTAGTTGACATTCGGTGTCAAGGTAATTAATTGACATTGGGTTGAATTTAATTTAATTAATAAGTTTACATAATGTAATTAATTAATTTATCAATTAATTGAATTACATAAAGTAAACAATTAATTAAATAATTTTCCTAAGTAGGAAAATTAAATACATGTATTGTATTAGCTTAAGTGTGATTTAATTTTATTTAGGGGTAATTAAATTTAGCCAAATGGAATTTAAATTACATAGTATATACTTTTTAATTAAAGTTTATTTATGTAATTATAATCCAAGTGGGCTTGGGTTTAATTAACCTAATTAGAACCCAATTAGACAAGGTGTCTATAAAAGTGCACACTTAAGGAATAAAAACCTAATTCAACTCTAATTAATTGCTGGAAATTTCAGCCACCAACAGCAGCCCCAAAACAGTCAAAAATCCTAGCATTAAACCTCCATTCCTTCGCTTCTTCGGCTAGCACAGGTTCCCGCTCAATAGTTGGTCGTGCACCGGACTTTGGAGATCGGAGTTTCAAGAAATCATTCTGCAGCAGTCTCTAGAAGAGACGAATTCGGTGAGTTAATCTCTCTTGATTCAAATTGATTTTATTCTAATCAATGGTAATTGGACACGATAGGTGGATTCTAGGAAATTTTAAACGGTGTATTTTCCACTGCGCCACGTTATTTTTCCAATGACGAATCCCAACAGTGGTATCAGAGCCTAGGTTTTGTCCATTAGATTGATTGGAATTGGTTCTTGAAAGCATTCTTGAAGAAAGAATGGGTTTCAAGTTTGTGATTTTAGGGTTTTTTGTTCAATTGGCTTTATTTTTGGATAAACCCTAGAATTGTTGGATTGGAGTTTTTGATTATTTTTCCCCAATTGGTTTCAACCTAGAATTGTATTTTCTTCATTGATTACTTATTGTCCATAGCTGAATTTTTAATTGTATGATTTAAAAAAAATAAAAAATTAATGCTGTTTGGCCACAATTGGAATCGCAATTTGCGATTCCAATTGTTGGCACTGCTGCTTGCCGCAGCAGCTGCTGCCTCTTGCGGCAGCTTGGCTGCTGTTGGCAGCAGGCTACCACGCGGCAGCGTTGCTGTCCCCGGACAGCAGCGCCGCGCGGGATTTGGGTGTGGTTTTGGATTTTGCGGGTATTTTTTATCCCGGACCCTAATGCAAATTAAATTAAATTTTTTTAAATTAATTTGTGTTTGAATTATTTATTTTGTTGGCATGCATATTTAATTTAATTGTTTGCATATTAAATTGAATATGGACTTTGTGAAATTGGCCCAATAAACCGTGACATCGGTTAAAATTGGGAGAGCTAAATTTTAAATTTGTGACAACCCAAATTCAAGTGGGAGCAAAATTGTTAATTTTGCATTTATGGATGTTATCCATTGGGCCTTTATGGGCCTTAGTCACATTTGTTAAAATTGGCGATTTCACCCTAAGTAACTCGGCTTAACATTTATATTTATAATTTGGAATGCCATGATCATGCATCATGTTGATATGTATGTGCACGACAGGTACTTTGTTTGAAATGTTATGTTGAGTTCTATGGGCCCTAAATTATTATCGGTTGTAATTTAATTTTGGGAAATATGGCCTGCGTGCCATTTTTTATTTTGATGTAATTTTAGAATAGATTTTATTTTCAAAATTATTGTAATTGCATCAAGTATGGAGGAAGGCCCAAATGGAGCAAGCCCATGGTGGGAGCCCAAGAAGGATTGCAGTCCGGCCCATGAAGAATTAGATAGGATATCTAGTTTTTCATTAGGTTGTAATTAAAGGCCCATAGGATCTCATTTATTTTAAATTAAGTATGCTATTGCATTTGTCATATAATATGGATGTATGGATCACCAAATTATTACCCGCGTTAATGCATGCTAAGCCGTATCACTTAATTATAATCCGGAAATTAAAATATTGAGTCGCTTAAAAGTGCTTCCCACATTCACACCTCTTCCTCCCATTGATGCTGCAATGTGTGTCGTGCCCTAGCTAGGTATATTGTAGTATTCGGTGGGCCGTCAAGGGTTAAGATACTTGGTATGGTTAACATGTGAATGGTGGTTTGACTCAACATGGGTAGCATTAGCTCAGAGCGGGCCCTAAGCACAGATGGGTAAAGTGTCAATAAGCCCATCAAACCAAGAGTCCTTCGTGGAAGGATTGGATAGGTTGTCCTACCAAACGACTCCATGGTTGGTTAGCGAGCCCTAGTTCGGCCAGTCATTGATAAGTTGTGGATCTTGGTCAATTCAGCCAATTAACAACACCAACAAACAAATTAAAACCAGATTATTAATTTGAATTGGCTTAAAAGTCCTTTATTTCTAACTCAAGCAATGATTTCTTCCATGTAGATAATCCCATTTCAGTTAAGCAATTTAAATGGCTGCAACAAACAACAACTCACTCTCACTTAGGTCACTCTTGGAGAAGGAGAAGCTTTCGGGGACTAAATTCCTGGACTGGGCTAGGAACTTACAAATAGTTCTTAGACAAGAGTCTAAGGAGTATGTACTGAATGCTTCTTTACCAGCTGGCCCTCCTGAAGGTCGAGGCATCACCACGGCGATGGTGGAGCAGTACGATCGGCATGTGAGGGATGACCGAGATGTCTCGTGCCTCATGCTGGGGACCATGGCTTCTGATCTTCAAAAGCAATTCATGGACGAGCATGCTTATGAGATGATGGATCAGCTTAAAAAGATGTTCCAAGATCAGGCTCGTCAGGAACGTTACCTGACAACTAAGGCACTTTGCACGACTGTGATGGCAGCTGGGACTTCTGTTAGCACTCATGTGCTAAAGTTGAAGGGGTATATTGATACACTTGCCCGCCTCGGCTCGCCAGTTCTGCAGGACTTGGCAACAGACATTAATCTCGGGTCACTTCTTGAGTCTTACAACCAGTTTATCATGAATTACCATATGCAAGGGTTGGATAAATCGGTTGTTGAGCTGCATGGCATGCTCAAGCTTGTTGAGCAGTCTCTTAAGAAGACTCCTAAAGTATTGCTGGTGAACAAGGGTAATACGCCCATTGCTAAGGGAAAGGCCAAATCTAAGGCCAAGGCTAAGACCCAAAAGGCCAAGGCTAAGGGCAAAAAGGTGGTGGCCCAACCTAAAGCAAGGGTTGCCTCTCCTGACGATGTTTGCCATGAGTGTCATAAGAAGGGGCACTGGAAGAGCTCATGTCAAAAGCTAAGGGAGCAACTGAAGGGCAAAACTGCTGCTTTAGGTATTTATGTTGTTGAGATTAATCTTGCTATTTCTACATCTTGGGTCTTGGACACTGGATGTGGATCTCACATTTGTTCAAATGTGCAGGGTCTAAGAAATAGGAGATTATTAGGATCTGGAGAAGTAGATCTTCAAGTCGGAAATGGTGCTCGGGTTCAGGCCATGGAGATTGGAGATTATTTCTTGGAGATGCCCAGTGGACTTGTTTTGGAACTAAGAAACTGTTATTTTGTACATGCGATGCGCAGGAATATTATTTTCGTTTCTTTGTTGGATATTTCTGGTTTTGTATTTAATATTAGACATGGTAGAATTTCTATGCAATGTGGCAATATTATTTATGGAACAGCATTTCTTGAAAATGGCTTATATATCCTTGATCTAAAATGTCAAGTTCAATCTATAACATAAATACTAAAAGGATTAAACAAAATGAAATTAATCCTACTTACATCTGGCATGTCGACTTGGCCATATAAATGAGAAGCGCATAGCTAGGCTTCACTCTAGTGGAGTGCTAGGGTCATTTGACATCCATCCTTATGACACATGCGAATCTTGTTTGAGAGGCAAGATGACAAAGGCGCCTTTTAGCAAGACTGCTGAAAGGGCCTCAGAGCTATTGGAGCTAATACATTCCGATGTATGTGGCCCAATGAGCACTAGTGCTAGATCTGGTTTACTGTACTTCGTCACCTTCACGGATGACTTCAGCAGATACGGTTACGTGTATCTGATGAAGCATAAGTCTGAGACTCTCCAAAGGCTTAAGGACTTTAAGAATGAAGTAGAAAACCAACTTGGCAAGAAAATAAAAGCACTTCGGTCTGACCAAGGGGGTGAATATTTGAGCCAAGATTTTGACTCGTTTTTGAGATAGTATGGGATCATATCCCAACTCACTCCTTCTGGTACACCCCAGTGGAATGGAGTGTCAGAAAGGAGGAATAGGACCTTACTTGGCATGGTCCGCTCGATGATGAGTCATGCTACACTCCCTGTCTCCTTTTAGGGATATGCTTTAGAGACAGCTGCTTACATTCTTAACAATACACCAAGCAAGGCAGTTGAGGGAACACCATATGAACTATAGAAAGGCCGAAAGCCCAATGTTTCCTTCTTGAAGATTTGGGGCTGTGATGCACATGTTAAGAAATTGACAAGTGGCAAACTCGAGTCCAAATCTGTCAAGTGCCAGTTTGTGGGTTACCCTAAGGAAACTATGGGTTATTACTTCTACAATCCAGCCGAAAACAAAGTTTTCATAGCCAGAAATGCAGTCTTCTTGGAGAAGGAATTCCTTTCCAAGAGAGACGGTGGGAGTAAAGTTGAACTTCCAGAAGTTCAAGACTCACAAACTCCTACAGCTACTGCAGAGGATGCTTCGGGAACCAATCTGACTACTCAAGAAATTAAGGAACCAGAAATGGTTGCACAGGACCTTAGAAGGTTTGGTAGGACATGTCATCAGCCAGAGAGGTACGGCTTTCTCGTGACTGATGATGGGGACCTTATGGTCGTTGACCAAGAGGAGCCCAAGACCTATCAGGAGGCTGTTGAAAGCCCACACTCAGATCAATGGCGCAAAGCCATGTAGGCTGAGATGCAATCTATGTATGATAACCAAGTATGGAACTTGGTGGATCAACCTCTGGGTGCTAAGGTGATAGGTTGCAAGTGGTGTTTCAAGTTAAAGGCCGACAACACCTTCAAGGGGTGATTGGTGGTAAAAGGATTCAAGCAAGTTCAAGGAATTGACTATGATGAAACCTGTTCACCAGTTGCTATGCTCAAATCCATTAGGATACTACTAGCCATAGCTGCATGGTACGATTATGAGATATGGCAGATGGATGTTAAGACCTCTTTCCTTAATGGAAAGCTACTCGAGGATGTGTACATGGCACAACCTGAGGGTTTTATCGATCCAAAGTATCCAAATCGGGTATGCAAGCTTCAAAGATCTATTTATGGATTGAAGCAAGCATCGAGGTTATGGAATCAGAGATTCAATGAGGCCATTACAGAATATGGCTTCACACAGAATTCTGATGAGCCCTGTGTGTATAAGATGGTTAGTGGGAGCGTTTCCACCTTCCTAGTGCTGTATGTTGATGACATCCTTATCATTAGAGGCGACATACCAACTCTGCAAGGAGTTAAGTGGTGGTTGAGTAGGTGTTTTGCAATGAAGGACTTAGGCGAAGCTGAGACGATCTTAGGGATCAGGATCTATAGAGATAGATCCAATCGGCTTCTAGGCCTAAGTCAGGCCACGTACATTGACAAGGTTCTGAAAAGATTCAGCATGGATAAGGCAAAGAAAGGATTCTTGCCTATGCGCCATGGGTTGAAGCTGAGTAAGAAAGATGGTCCTAAAACAAAGAAGGACCGGGAGAACATGGAAAAGATCCCTTATGCATCTGCTATTGGATCTATCATGTACTCTATGTTATGTACGAGGCCTGATGTCGCGTTTGCACTAAGTATGACCAACCGATACCAGTCAGACCCCGGGGAGGAACACTGGAAGGCTGTCAAGGCAATCCTAAAGTACCTTAATCGGACTAAGGATGCTTTCTTAGTGTACGGAGGTCAAGATGAGCTTGTAGTGTCAGGTTACACTGATGCAAGCTTTGAGACCGATGAGGATGAGAACCAGTCACAGTCTGGTTATGTTTTTCTCTTGGATGGCGGTGCCATTAGCTGGAGGTCCTCAAAGCAGGCCACCATTACTGACTCTACAATGGAAGCTGAGTACATAGATGCGTGCGAAGCTGCAAAGGAAGCCGTTTGGATCAAGAAATTCACAACCAAGTTGGGAGTAGTACCTCCTATCCTAGAACCAGTTGATGTTTTGTGTGACAACAACGGGGCCATCGCACAAGCTAAGGAGCCCCGGTCACACAAGAGATCCAAACATGTGCTCAGAAAGTTTCACCTCATTCGGGAGATCATGAACAGAGGTGATATATCATTGCAGAGGGTTGACACCAAGAATAATGTCGCTAATCCATTGACTAAAGCGCTGCCACAGACACAGCACGACGGTCGTACCAGATCTATAGGAATTAGGGCAATGCCCACTTGGAACTAGTGCAAGTGGGAGATTGTGGGTGTGCCCTAGTTCTTAGGGCATTGGATTCTTGTATTTTGTATTATATATTAAGACTCATTGTATAAATACATTATTTATGTCACATTAATAAAGGCAATTAATCTATTTCATTTATATCTTGTGCTATAATATGAGGAGAGTATCCATTGATTGATAATCATAAAACCTATCCCAGGTCTGTTCTAATCGTGGGAACGAATAGAACCACAGACTTGTATATTCGATGACTGTATGGTAGTTCTTAACTAGCCATAGTACTTGTATAGTCAGTCATGAATATAGGTACATGTCGTTGACATGGGACTGGCTCGATCTGCACAAGAAAGCCACATGGTTGTCACGTCATAGGTCTTTCTTGAGTAGGTCTCTTTTGTCCTCAGACCAGATTTCATTATAATATCGATATGGAATCAGATTGACATACGCCTAACAGGTCTGTAAAAGGTTGCTAAATATGGGTATGATTGGGTGGACCGATGAACATGTTGATATTGATGATGAAGTGATGGAATTGCCTCTCTGGTAACACCGAGATGATATCATTGGCCACTTGATGAGTGGGACTGATAAGTGTATGGCCATACCCAAATAAGTTGGTTGCTTATTTGATTAATCAGTCAACTAAAGATCAAGAAATATAATAAACAACAGAAGAGGATGACGGACACCATGCCTCTTGTTTATTCATATCGATATCGTTAGGCAAAGGACAGTATGAGATTACTACCGGGTGAGTGTCTTCTAAAGACTGCTGCATCTCTGTCTTAATTGGGGCCTGTAATGGTTTGCTAGAACCCACTTACAGTCTGTGGGCCTTGGGCCTACTGCCAACATAAAGACAGACCCATAGGATCGTGCACATAGATCAACTGAGCTGGAACTTATAGAAATTGTACATGTAATGTACATTGGAAGGAATGCGTTAATTAATTAATTGACATTCGGTGTCAAGGTAATTAATTGACATTGGGTTGAATTTAATTTAATTAATAAGTTTACATAATGTAATTAATTAATTTATCAATTAATTGAATTACATAAAGTAAACAATTAATTAAATAATTTTCCTAAGTAGGAAAATTAAATACATGTATTGTATTAACTTAAGTGTGATTTAATTTTATTTAGGGGTAATTAAATTTAGCCAAATGGAATTTAAATTATATAGTATATACTTTTTAATTAAAGTTTATTTATGTAATTATAATCCTAGTGGGCTTGGGTTTAATTAACCTAATTAGAACCCAATTAGACAAGGTGTCTATAAAAGGGCACACTTAAGGAATAAAAACCTAATTCAACTCTAATTAATTGCTAGAAATTTCAGCCACCAACAGCAGCCCCAAAACGGCCGAAAATCCTAGCATTAAACCTCCATTCCTTCGCGTCTTCGGCTAGCACCGGTTCCCGCTCAATAGTTGGTCGTGCACTGGACTTTGGAGATCGGAGTTTCAAGAAACGATTCTGGAGCAGTCTCTAGAAGAGACGAATCCGGTGAGTTAATCTCTCTTGATTCAAATTGATTTTATTCTAATCAAGATTCTAGGAAATTTTAAACGGTGTATTTTCCGCTGCGCCACGTTATTTTTCCAATGACAAATCCCAACAGCCTACACTTGGTAGGGAGCTGTACCAGATTTTCCCGGATGAGCTGATCCGGGTGGCGACTCTGTATCTAATCTCAAAATTTAGGTTTCGGGGATCTTTAAGTTTAAATTGGGATTTTCTAAAAAATCAATTTTCCAAAATTTACACTTAAATTTAAGTTTTCTATAAAAAGGGTTTTCCAATAAAATGAATGGTTTTCTTAAAGAAGATTAAATTCCGTTTTCAAAACTACACACATCATCACTTTAAAAAGAAAATCCCCGGTTCCTGCTTCACCGCGCGTTTCGTAAAAACATCATCCGCTACACCAATCTCGATGGCAACAACCTTATGCCATTCCTGACTCAAAGATCTATTTCTCTGGATCCCAATAACCTCGAATTTCTCAGTCCCTACACATTACACCAAATGTGAGAACTATATCCGGTGTCCAACACCTAAGATGTCGAAACAGTGAGGTTAACGTCAATAACATATATACCTGAAGAACTACCGTGGTTCTTCACTTGCTCTCCCATGAGCCTTGGACATGTCTTTTTCCAGTGTCCTTTCTGCTTGCCTTCAAAGCACGCATCCTCCAAAGTGGCCTTGGGCTTGGGCCCTTGCTTAGCCTTGGCTTTCTTGGCCTTGGCATTAGCTTTGGCCTTGCCTTTACCCTTCACAGCAGGGGTGTTCCCCTTGTTTACTAACAGCACCGGTAGAGTCCTTTTGATAGACTGTTCAGTAAGCATGAGCATTCCATGTAGTTCAACCATAGTCTTGTCCGTGCCTTGCATGTGATAGTTCATAATGAACTGATCATAAGACTCAGGGAGGGATCCCAAGATAATGTCTATCACCAACTCTTACGGGATTGGCATGCCGAGACGGGCCAATGCATCGATATAGCCCTTCATCATGAGCACGTGGGTGCTCACAAATGTCCCAACTGCCATCCTTCAGGTGTTGAGTGCCTTAGTTGTCAAGAACCTTTCATGATGTGCCTGATCTTGATAACATCCTTTTGAATCATCCATGATCGCATAGGCTTGATAGTCCATGAACTATTTTTGCAGCTCAGGAACCATCATGCCCAACATAAGGTAAGACACATCTCTATCATCCCTCCTATGCAGGTCGTACTCTTTAATTTGAGCTTAAGTAACCCCTCGACTTATAGGTGGTGCGGCCGGTAAGGCCCTATCTAGCACATATTCCTTGGACTATTGTCTCAACACTATTCTTAGCTGTCGAGCCTAGTCTAGGAAGTTAGGCCCAGAGAGTTTCTCCTTTTCAAGGAGTGATGACAGAGAAAATGAATTACCAGCCATTTTAAGTGATTATCTACACAGAAAAATTATAGAGTGATTAAAGGGCTTTATTATTTTAACCATGTTGATCAATAATCCGTTTTGATTAATTTGCTGGCGATGTATGGTTACAAGACCAAGATCCATATTTCATTAAGAATTGGCCAACGGAGGCTTGTCAACCAACCTTTAACTATTTAGGTAGGAACTCCCTCCAATCCCAACCTAGGGACTCTTGGTTTGACGGGCTTATTGGCACTTACCCATCTGTGCTTACGGCGAAGAGCTTAGCCTACTACCCATGTTGGGTCCAACCACCATTCGAGTGCTAAGCGTACCCAGTACCTTAAACCTATACAGTAATTGAATAATACAATGTACCCGGCGGAGGCACGGCCCACATTGCACTATTCAAAAACCGAAAAGGTTTGAATATGGAAAGGATTTTTAATCTACTCAATATTTAATTGGATTGATTAATAATAGCTTAGCATGCATAATCGCGGGTGATTGGAATGGCTAAACATACATTCATAAATATGTATATATGATTGATATAAGCATAAAATATGTATATAAATAAAAGAGACACTATAGGCCATATTTTCCAACCTAATGAATAACTAGTAAGTCTATACTAGAGATCCACTGGGTGGGCTTGCAAACTCCTCTTGGGCTTGGCACCAATGAGCTTCCTCTACAATGGCTTGATGCAATTACAATTAAATTTACAAAATATAAATTAAATAAAATTACATAAAAAAAAAAACGATAAGCAAGCTGTATTTCTCAAAATTAAATTTTACAACCCAACTTCATCTAAGGCCTAATAGTGCTCAAATCCATACAACCAAGCATAGAAAATTATAAACACATAGCAAATATCAATATATATACATGTATTAAAATGCATGAACATGGCAATTCCAATTTTAATTAATTATGTCCAGCCGTTTGTGAAATCTCTGATTCTGCCATCCATAACCAATGCCTAGTCAAGGACCCGAATTAGCCGTCCAGTTCTCAACCCGTGCCAAGGGCCAATTAGACCAATTTCATTAACCAATTTAATTTTAACCAAAAAATTAAATTATATGCATGATTAAATCACACAAGAAACCATACGAATCCAATCGCAAAAATAAAATCACAAGAATTTTTAAACCAATTTAAATTATTCACATAGGGTCCAAAAAAATACCAGCAAAATCCAACTTAGACCCACACCCCGCGCATCAGCGCTGCTGTTCGGAGAAAGCAGTGCTACCGCGTGGTATCTTGCTGCCAGCAGCAGGTAATCACCTGCTACGGCAGGCAGCCCCAATTTGGCCAAATTGGGATCGGAATTTACAATCCTAATCTGGCCAAATAAACTAATAATAATAATTATTTTTTTTAAATTCAAACTAGAAAATAAAAGAAAAAGATTAGGGAAAAATAATTAAAACCCCAAATCACCAAATTAGGGTTCCAAACAAAATTAAATTGAAAACCAATTTCAATAAAATTAATTCAAACAACAAGAACCCTAATACCAATGATTCTATTAATCGGAACATGGACGTATACTCTAAGACCACTGCATGGAATCGTCACGGGAAAAATTAAACGCGAGGCGGAATACCGATTAAAATTTTCCTCGATTCCAAAGCCTAAGATACATGTAGATTAATAGAATGAAATCAAGAATGGAGAAAAATAAATTTTCTCACCTTAACTGTCTCCTCTAGAGACTGCTGCAGAAACCCAAACGCGTTTCCTCCATAATCCGGTACACGAACGACTCTCGAACGGACTCGTGCTAGCCAATAGATTGAACGAAAACCAAGAGAAAGTGGAAAAAGGGCGCTGCTGTAATTTTCTTAACGTGGCCGAAAATTCTCTATTAGGGTTTGCGAGAATTAAGTTAAGGCTTCCTATATACACTCCTTTAGTATATATACTTCTTAGCCTACTAGGATTTTAATAAAACTATAGATTATTTAATTTGATTTAATTGATTTACCTTATATCATTAGGATTTAATATAACCATATTATAAAATCCTAATTGATACAATTAAATACAATTTCATCAAATTGAAATAACCCAAAGTTAAATTAAAGTCATCCTTAATAAATACAACCTTTGTATTTTTATTTCCACCAAGGAAATATTATTTTATTTAATTATTTATTTACTACATATAATTAATTAATCAAATAAAATAAATTTCTCCCTTTATAATTGAATTAATTATGACATAACCTAATGTCAATAACTCAATTAATTTGGTTTCCATTCCAATTTTGATTCGTCAATGTTTAGTCGTTTTATGTGTACGATCCTGTGGGTCCGGCTTTATATTGGCAGTAGGCCCAAGGCCCACAAACTAGAAGTGAGTTCTAGTAATACATAACCCGGTAGTGATCTTTTATATCCCTTGCCAACTGACATCGATACATAAGCAAGAGGCATGGCCCTGTCATCCTCTTATATGCTTATTTAGCTCTTGATACCGAGTGGACTGAACCTAACGAATAAGTATCCCAACTTATTCAGGTATGACCATACACTTATCAGTCCCAGTCATTAAGTGGCTAGTGATGTCATCTCAGGGGACGCTGAGTGGCAATTTTGTCAACTTCACTATCAACATCAACATGTTCACTGGCCTACCCAACATAACCATACTTGGCACCTTGTTACGAACCCGTTAGGCATATATCAAAGTGTAAGAGATCCAATGTTATGTTATAGCGAACATCGGATCTATGGATAATAGCAAGACCTACCTGAGAAACACCTACGACGATCGAACCATGTGGTGTTCTCATGGCGGATCGATCCAGTACCATGCAACCCAACATATACCCATATCATTGACTGACATTCCATATCCAATGGCCGGTAAGACACCACCATCCAGTCAAGGATATGCTAGTGTTTGGTTTTATTCATTCCTATTATTAAAACAATCTAGGGATATCTTTATAATTATAACATTAATTCTACTAGAAGCTCTTATAATCCAATGACCTACATTGGTTTACTTTAGTATGGTTATAATCATTGGATGCTTTATTTATAAATAGCACAAGATAGGAATAAATACATTCATGCCTTTATTTCAACACAAAATGTATAATACAAAATATCCAAATATAAAGTATAAGACAATACAAGAACCACAACCATTTAGACTAAGGCATACCCGCACCTGCTGGTATCGACTCGTCATACTCAGTGCAAAGGTGACATTAGGTCTCGTACATAGCATGGAGTACATGATTGATCCTATAGCTGATGCATATGGGACCAACTTCATGCTCTCCTTGTCCTGTCTTGTCTTAAGATAGTTCTCTTACTAACTTCCAGCCCATGGCTCATTGGAAAAAAAACCTTTCTTGACCTAATCCATGCTAAATCTTTTTAGAACTTTGTCTATGTACGTGGTCGGACGTTGGCCTAGAAGCCAATTTTGTCTATCCCTGTAGATCTTTATCCCTATATCATCTCAGCCTCAGCTTAGTCCTTCATTGCGAAGCACTTACATAACCACTGCTTTACTCCTTACAGTGTTGGTATGTCTCTTCTAATAAAAAGGATGTCATCCATATATAATACCAGGAAAGTGAGAATGCTCCCACTAATCCTCTTGTACACATAAGGCTTATAGGAAATCATGGAAATCCTGGGATCTTAGGAAATCCTTCATGGCATCAGCAAGATTTGGTACTCGATTAGCCATCTCAAATTCTTCCCCGAAATCAAATTCACTTTCTGTTTCTACTGCTCTTTGTTCCCCAACAGCCCTCAGAGCCTGAGATCTTGTCCTAGGTCACTCCAGTTTACTTTGCTTGACATCACATGGGAAAGGTTTAGGGACAATGAATGAATGGAATGGTGACATGAAGAGTGATACACTAAAAATGACTTAGGATGAATGAATGGAATGATGTTGTGAGTGAAATGATGATAAGGATGATTTCTATTTATTTTTTATTTTTTTTTCTTTTTGGACATTCCAAGAACACCCAATGCCATACAAGAGATAATGGAAAAAGATCACATATGGACCGCTACACGGATAAGGATTCAGCGCTTTTGGAGCACCTAGTGAATTTTGTGAAATGGTCGCGTGTGTAACGACACACGGACAGCGTTTTGACGCTTTGCAGGTCTATGGCATGACATGAAATGGTCGTATGGGGCTGCCACATGAACAAAGTCCTGATGCTCTTGAGGCATATGATATGAAGTGATGTTATAAGAGACTCATGTGTAACCGGGGACACGGACAGAGATTCGGCGTTCGTGGAACACCTTGCATGATTTGGAAATATTGTAAAATGCCCCTATATGTGTACTGATCCAGCACTCGGGGAGTACCTTAAACGGTTTCACAATGTTATTAAATGGTCCGAGGTGAACCACGATGCACAAGCAGAATTTCAGCGTTACCATGACGCCTATGATGAATGGGTATGATGCTACATGATGATATCATGTGAACCATCACACAGGAATAGACCTAGGACCATTGTGGTCTCCTATTTAATGACATGGGGTATTGAAATGGCCGAGTGCAATCCGATGCACAGGCACAACATGGGCAGTTTTAGGACTCCCGATATGTTATGGAATGATATGATCATGATGGGCATCCTTGGAATGTCCCTAATTTAATGAGATGAGCTGATATGAATGCTTATGTCACACCAGATGCAAATGGCTGCACAAAAAATGTGGTTAGGATGCGTGACATACATAATAATATTGTGTATGCTTTGTAAAAATGCTAACACACGGATATAATGTTATGGCTGTAAAAGAAAGGGTTAGAATTAATGTCACACGGATGATTTAATGTTTTCACACACGAAATTAAATGCAAATGGCTGCATAAAAGATGTGATTTAGTATCACTCAAATGCTTTGCATGTATGGCGTGTCATGTTCATGAAAATGGCGATGATGGTATGTCATGGGAGGGCGAGAAACACATAGCATACGAAGCATATTCCTCCAACCTTATTCCTCCAAATATGGTCAGTCTTTGAGAAAATTCAAACCGAGTCCTAGGAGGGGTTCTTTTCAATCATCAATTGGGGATGATGAAGGTGTAATTTATAGCATTCATCCAATTTATTTTGGTATCCTAAGGGAATCCAACTAAGGTTACCTATATGAGCTCGGTCCAAGTCGGGTTAAAATCAAGGCTCCCATAGCAAAATATACTCCTCACTTCTCCCCACTCAAGGGTTCGTACGAGGCTATGGGTGGTGTTTCGTATCCATGCCCCTAAGACCAAGAGGAACATAGGCGACACTTCAACAATTCACCGGGCTAAAAATGGGATACTTAACCTAATGCAAAAATGTCTAACTAAAGAATGCAAAATAAAATACCATACAAGAATCATCCACCTTATTTTGATTTAGAAATTTTTTAGGGCTTGTCAAATTCTTTTAAGTTTTTAAGAAAACTTTTTTAAGAGATCCCTAGCAGAGTCGCCACTGTGAGCAGACGATATTTTTTAGGGTGTACGGACTCTCTCAAAAGGGAGCCTCGAGCTCAAGCAACCCTCCCTCATGTGTGGTTTTTAGAATGGAAATGCGGTTTTGGAAAAATTAATTCATAAAAGAACCGAGACCTAAGTCTCAATAGAGTGTGCAAGAGTCGCCACCCAGCTCAGCTCAACGGGGAAATTGCAGTGTAGCTAAACCGGATGAAGGCCCGCTACACCTTCTAGAGATCTAGGTCCAGACAAGACCCATATTTCTTGTCTAATCACAATAAAATTTGGCCAATGTTCATAAATGGTATTTTAAATTTCTAAAGTTCATTTTTGTTAAATTAAAGCACACAGCGTACACACAAATCAAAATAAAGTAAAAAGCAGTGAATAAATATATTATTACGACCTAATTGAATAAAAATAAAAATAAAAACTCTCAACCTCACCTTACAAGCGCCTAAAATACACGAATGATCTAAAAAATTACAATCGCCTAAAATACACGGATTAATCTATTAATTACATCAAAAATAAAAATAAAAGAAATTAAAAGCTGCAAAACAGATGGTTAGCATAATTTATAGCACGCCACTAATAGGACTCAAATTGGACAGAATTGGGAAATTAGAGATTGGGTGTATGCATTTAGGGGGGTAACCGGGTCGGCTCGACTAGCCGGCTCGATTAGACCGAGAAAATAATTTTGAAACGTCCCTGTATTTTTGTTTTGTGAGAAAATCATTTTGAAAACATTTTCTTTTTTTAGTTTACTTCAATTTAGCATGTGAGGTGGGTCGGTTTTCGGGAGATTCGGGTCTCCGCGTTGCATTGCTCTAAATGCGATGACATTACAAAATAAATCTAAGGTCGTGAATGCACACAACAAAATTCATTTTTGATGATTTTCTGATTTTTCTGAATTTTAGGATTTTTGGGAATTTTTGTGGATTATTCTGGAAATTCTGCCCATAGACGAGGATTACAGTCATGTGACTGTAACTATAGTCGTACGATTGTAATTATAGTCATACGACTGTAGATCATCAGACTGTAATTGCAGTCATGCGACTGCAGATCATCCAATTGCAGAAAATAGCTAAAATTCGTTAAAATAAAACTAAAAGCCACATGAAATCAAGAACACTCGTACGACCATATATACTGTCGTGCGACTGTTCTTTGCTATAAGTACAGTCATATGACTGTTCTTGATTTCCATAAACAGCAAGTCCAATTACCTTTGTGGTGCTGATCCACCGTAGGTTTGACCGCTGGAAACACCTCAATTGCCTCCAAATTTCTTCCTTTCCCTTCAGTGTTAAGGTTTCAAGAATTGTCCAAAATTCTCCAAAATGTCAGGGATTTTAGCGAATTTAATGTCTGAAATTGATTGAGTTTGAAGTGTCAAATTGTTAACCTATGATTTCTATCCGGTTCTAAACTTTAACACTCAAGAACCAAAAGAAAAAGAGGAGAAAAAGATGATGTTTAGTTGGGGTTTTTTTCTCTTTCTCTCCTTTTTCTCTTTTCTCTACCAATTTTTCTCTCTAAATCAGCCAAAATTCCAGAGTACAAAAGTCCATCAGTCTCTCTTCCTTCTCCCTTTTATTTTTGATCTTTCTTGCTGCAAATTCGGGCATTAATTGCCCCTCAAATCAATCCCATTTTTTAATTCTCAAGGTATGGGCTGCTGTACCTGCTTCGCATTTACAGTCGTATGACTATAATTTTTTTAATTACAATCGCACGACTGTAATGCAGCCGCATGACTGTAATTACAGTTATGTGGTAAAATAAGCCGATACCGGGTCTAGGTTACCTGAGGTAAAACTGATCTGGGCGTATACCGGATTTACATATATCTGAGGCGTATCTGCTGAGTTTCTGAAACACGAATTTGACATACGCCGATACTGGGTCTTGGTTACCCGAGGTGAGATTGATGATGAAATAAGCCGATACCGGGTCTAGGTTACCCGAGGCGAGGTTGATGATGAAATAAGCCGACACCGGTTCTAGGTTACCCAAGGAGAGTCTGCTGGGGATGTGGAATGAAGCCGATCTAGGCTGATACCGGGTCAATGTTACCTGAGCGGATCTGCTGGGGTTCTGGAATGAAGCCGATTTGGGCCAATACCGGGTTAATGTTACCCAAGGCGGATCTACTGAGGATCTAAAGGTGAAGCCGATCTGGGTAGATATCGGGTCTATGTTACCCGAGGTGGATCTGCTGAGGATCTGAAGGTGAAGCCGATCTGGGCTGATACCAGGTTTATGTTACCTGAGACAAATCTGCTGGGGATGTGAAATGAAGCTGATTTCGGCTGATACTAGGTCTATGTTACCCGATGCGGATCTGCTGCGAATCTGGAATGAAGCCGATCTGGGCCGATATCGGGTTTATATTACACAAGGCGGATCTACTGGGGATCTATCCGTGTCTGAGACAGTGATGACGGATTCCTGCATTTGAAATAGGGAGTTTTCGTTCCTTGATCGAGAGATTTTGAACAAAAATTTTTGCCCCTTCGATCAAGAATGAAGACTAGCTGGGGATGAATGCTCTGTGTATGTTGTGTATGTATGCATGATGATGCATATGTGTATGGGTCCTAAATGATGCATTTCTCGTTGTTTGTTTAATATTGATGTTTCTCCTTTCTGCTGGGGAAGGTGATGGGATTTTTCACCGGAAATCACCCGATAAAAGCGGAAGAACGCGGTGATTTCCTCAAATCTAGTCCCAGGAGCAATTGAGATGGAAATTGAAAAACTTAGAATTAAATAGAAAGGGATTAATTTTCTTACCAGAAAATCTCTTTCTAGAGATGGATGAAGACTGCAGAAACCAAAGCAGATTTCCTCCTCGATTTCGTACACGAACGCCTAACGAATGCTACCCGTGCTAGCGTTGGAAAAACAAAACAATAGAGTGAGAGGAGGGGAAGAATTTCGGCCACTTATGTGCTTAGGTTAGGTTGGCCAAAATTTTACCCTAGGTTTTATACCTAGGGTGGCCGAATTCCCCTAGGGGAATTCAGGCCCAAGCTGGCTCCATTCCATTTTGTGCGGGCTTCCATATTTTAATTTAGGCCCAATCTAATTTTAATTATTCTGGTTTAAATTAATTTCAAGCCCAATTTTAATATACCCATGTATTTAATATATTACTCCAAGTAATACATTATTTACATTTAAATTAAAATTAGTTTGACGATAATTTAATCCATCAAATTAAAATTAAATCTACACAAAATAAAATCATATGTACACCTGTACATACGAATATTTCCACCTAGGAAATAATCTCATAATTAATCCAATTAATTATGAAGAGCCAATAGAATATATTAATTTTATTATTATGACCAATCCAATTGATCTTTATAATATAAGTAACATATACACACCTCTCTCTCCATAGTGTATACTCCAAGTATACATGTGATTCCTTAAGTCTGCATTCAGTCGTTCTATGTGTACGATCCCGTGGGCCCATCTTTATGTTGGCCGTAGGCCTATGGCCCACAGACTGCAGTTGGGCTCTAGCAAGCCACTGCAGCCCCCAATTAAGATGGAGATGGCAGTCTAACTGATATCATAACCCTGTAGTTTAAACTTGTACATCCCATGTCATTGATATCGGTGTCCAACACAGAGGCATAGATTGATCACCCTCTTTTGTGTCCGGACATAAAGTTGATCCCGAATGTACTGATGCTCACAAACAAGTTCCAACTTGTTTGGGTGTGGCCACACTCTTATCAGTCACATTCATCAAGTGGCTGGTGATATCTTCTCAGTGGGTTACTGAGTGACAAATCCCTTCTGCATATCCATAGTATTACCATGTTTAGTGACATACCCGAAAGCACCCATACTTGGCACCCTATTACAAGCCCTTTAGGCGTACCCCTAAGTATGTGACTTCATATGTAACACTATCATATGGTCAGGTCAAAGGATCCATACAAGTACTACACGAGAATCCATTGTGATACCATACCATGTAGATTACTCGTTTAGTGGATCTATCCAGTACCATGCTTCCAGGCATGTACCCATTAACTTGGTTGACATTCCATGTCCAATGACCAGTAAGACACCGCCATACAACCAGGTTAATGATAGTTTGTTGTTCCATTCATTCCCATGACTGGAACAGACTAGGATCTATTTATGGTCATATCGTTTACCCTATCCACGGTCTTATTGCCAAGTGCATGACACTTGTCATCATGGATATAGATATGTCCATTGGATACTTCATTTAATATATTGCACAAGATAGATATAATAAATGAATTGATGCCTTTATTAATAACACAAATTAGTAAAATACATAAATCCAATAAATGTATGATACAAATACAAGGACCAATGCCTCGGGACCAGGGCATTTCCAACAGAAGGTACGTTCTGCCCCCGGCTGGTTGAAGACACACTTCACACGAGGCTTTTCCTTGGTGAAAATATATGAAGACTGCTAAGGAAATGAGATAACTGCTGGAGATGCATGACAATTGATAGGGAAAAGATCGTAGTGTCCCTTGTAAATGTTCTGCTAGGGAGTAATGTGGAGAATCCTACTGGAGGGTATTGTAAAGATTCCTGTGGGGAAACGGTGGAGAGGATCTATCCTTCTGCCCCTGTGGCTTATGAATTTGGAAGTGCTATAAATTTTGCCTGGGTTGCCTAATGTGGGTTTTCAGCCCAGCGAGCTACTATAACTTTTGTCTAAGGTGCCTTTTCGGTTTTCACCCTAGTGAGCTCCCTTTTTTTTTTACAGCTTAAGATGAACAAAGACCGACTGAAATGGCGCCGTGACCACTTGATCCATCATCCTTCTGGTGATGATATGATGCATAAAAGTGTTGTATGTAGTAGTATTGGGGTTCAATTTCTTATTAGAAGCTGGCTTGATTTCTTTAATAGTCAAGTTCTTGGACAACCACTATTGCTCTTTTGAAAGATGAATTAGATTTGGAGGATGATAAAAGATTTCAGATCGTATGTATTTAGTACACCTCCATTGTTAAATAATGTGATATGTTCAACCAGTTAAATGCAAAGCGCTTTCCTTAAATGGATGTTTAAGCAAGATAATTTTGTTTATGCATTTGACATAACCACACAAATATATTTGAACAAACACTTCACTTTATTGATAAAATCAAAATGAGTACATTTGAAAAGATTGGTTCCCAAAATGGTATACACTCAACACAGAGCCAGAATCCATCACCAGCCGTCCCTTTTAGATTTTCCGACTGATCATTTTCTCTCATGTCTTAACTTTTTCCTAGACCACTCTTTTTGAGTTTTCAGCCTAGCGGACTCTCTTTTTTTTTACACATGCTAAAGCTTTAAGCGGTTTTGGTTGACAGGATTTGTGAACTCATTTCCATCCACGTCCATGATGCTGACACCCCCTTTTGATAGCACTTTCTTCACAACATAGGGCCCTTCCCAGTTGGGTCTAAACTTCCCCCTAACATCAACGTTTGAAGGCCTTAATTGTTTTAGAACCAAATCTCCTGCTTTCAACAGCCGCCTAGGATACTTCACATTCCGATTATAAGCCCTAGCCATTCTACGTTGGTACATCTGCAAGTGATCTAGTGCTTTCAGCCGCTTTTCATCTAGCGCCGCCAACTGCTCGTATCTAGCTTGAGCCCACTCAGTCTTTGGTAACTGAGCTTCCAAGGTGACCCTGAGTGACATAAGCTCTATTTCTACTAAAAATATTGCTTCCATACCATACACCAAGGCATAGGGGGTTTCCCTTGTTGGCGTTCAGACATTAGTTTTGCAACCCCAAAGGGCATATGGTAGTTTGTCATCCCAATTAATGTAGGTGGTTACCATTTTCGATAAGATGTTCTTTATCGCCTTATTAGCCGCTTCCACTGCGCCGTTAGCTTGGAGTCTGTATGGAGAAGACTTATGGTGCTCAATGCCATGTTCTGTAAGCAGCTCGGCTATTGCCCCTTGAAACTGCACTCCGTTGTCAGTCACTACATGGTGGGGAATTCCATATCAAGCAAAGATGTTCTTTTGAATGAACTTAACCATCTGCTTAGCTGTTACACTGGCAAAGGATTCTGCCTCCACCCATTTTAAGAAGTAATCAACTGACACAATTATGAATCGATGCCCATTAGATGCTGCAAGATGAATTTCACCAATCATATCTATTCCCCACGCTGAAAACGGCCAAGGGGATGCCAGATTCTGTAGTTCGAGTGGTGGAAGATGACTGATTCAGCATAGATCTAACACTCGTGACATCTTCTCACTTTCCTTACACAATCCGCCTGCATAGTCATCTAGAAATACCCCTATCTCATTATCTTCCTGGTCATAGCGAGTCCATTCATATGTGGGCTGTAGGATCCTGTATGTACTTGCTGCATCACTATTTCTACCTCTTGCTTTGTTGGGCAGCTTAGAAGAACACCATTTGTTGTTCTCTTGTATAGCCTATCTTCAAAGATTCTGAACTGACTGGCTAGCTTTCTCAATGACACCTTATCAGCAGTACTGGCTCCTTTTGGATATTTTCCTTCCTTCACATACTAGTAAATATCGAAGAACCATGGCTCTTCTTCGGCTATCAATTCCATTACTTCATGCACCTCAAAGTAGGGTTGTCTGGAAGTTGCTATAACTAGTGGTTGCACTTGAGTTTCTTCTGGATTCTCCCACATGGAAGACAGTGTTGCTAGCATATCAGCCATCTTGTTCTCATCTCTGGGGACATGTCTGAATTTGCATTGGCTGAAAAGCTCTTTTCTGTACTGTAACAGCTCCAAGTAGGGCCGCAATGCTTTTTCTTTCAACTCCCATTTGCCTTGAGCTTGTCTAATAACTAAAAGTGAATCTCCAACTATCAAGATGTAATTTGCCCCTAGTGTCAACAGGGCTTCAATCCCAAATAAGCATGCTTCATACTCTGCTCTGTTGTTGGTTATAGGAAAATCCAATCTCTTTGACAAAGGAATGATCTCACTATTCGGTGTCACTATGATTACCCCGATTCTAGCACCTTTCCTATTCAGGGCACCATCGAAGCACATAACCCATCTCTTTACTTCTACCATAGCTAATCGTTCATCTGGGAACTCCAAATTCTCTGTGTAATCTAAATCCAATAGCTTATTCATTAGAAATTCTTCTACGGCTCGCCCCTTGATGGTTTTCTTAGTGATATATTCAATGTCGAACTCTAACAAAAGCAAGAGCCACCTGGATAACTTCTCAACCAACACCGATGCTTCATACAGATACTTCATTGGATCCACTTTGGCTATGGCTTGCACTTTGCATGACTGGAAATAATGGCATAACTTCTTGGTTAGCCAGATCATTGTTACACACGTCTTCTCCACTAGTGTGTGCTTGGTTTCATACTCTAGCAGCTTCTTGCTGAGATAATAGATAGGGTACTCCTTCCTGTCATCTTGTTCTTGCACCAATATTGCTCCTACAGAGGAATCTTCAACATCCAAATACAAGATCAAAGGCTTCCCTAGAATTGGAGGGCTCAGGACTGGCGGATTTACCAAATAGGCCTTGATTTTCTCGACTGTCAGTTGACATCTGTCATCCCAGACAATCGGCTGATCTTTCTTTAACAGCTTGAAAATTGGCTAACAGGTGGAAGTCAACCGTGCAATGAAGCGACTGACGTACTGTAAAGAACCCAAGAATGAACGTACTTCCTTCTCTGTTTTTTGAATCAACATGTCTTGAATAGCTTTAATTTTATCAGTGTCCATTTCTATTCCTCTCTGGCTGACTATATGACCCAATAGCTTCCCTGATGTGACTCCAAATATGCACTTCTTAGGGTTGAGTCGCCAGTTATATTCTCCAATGCGTGTAAGAAATCCATCCATAATAAGAGGGTGTTCCTCTTGGGTCATTGATTTAACAAGCATATCGTCAACATACACCTCGACTTCTTTATGGATCATATCATGAAGCAAAGTTGTGACAGCCTTTGGGTAAGTGGCTCCAGTATTCTTCAACCTAAAGGGCATCACTATGTAGCAGAAAGTGCCCTACGCCATGATGAACGATGTCTTCACTTTATCAATTACATCCATTAGAATCTGGTTGCATCCTGAAAACCCATCCATGAAGGAATACATTGCTGCTTTAGCTGCACTATCGACCAGGACATCGATGTGAGGCAGTGGGAAACTATCTTTTAGGCATGCCTTATTCAGATCCCTATAGTTGACGCATACTCTGACCTTTCATCCTTTTTAGGTATTGGGGCGATATTGGCTAGCCATTCTGTTTACTCCACCACTTCGAGGAACTTGGCTTCTATCTACTTAGCCACTTCTTCTTTCACCAATGTAGCCCATTCTGGCCTCAATCTTCTTAGTTTCTGCTTCACTGGCTTGAACTTAGGGTCCGTTGAGATCTTGTGAACTGCAATTTCTGTGTCTACACCTGGCATGTCTTTGTATGACCAAGCGAAAGCTTTAACATATTTTTGCAATATTCTTGTCAATTCTCTTCTTCCTTAGGTTTTAGCTCATGTGGAATGAATACCATTTTGCGATTTTCATCTATACTTATGTTGATTTCATGTAATGCAGTGTCATGTATGCTAAACATGCTTGATGGTGATTCAAATGCATGCATAAAATTATCAGGATAAACATCACACAAGTAAGCAAACCGAGATTTCATTGCATTAAACTTGTCATAAAGTACATCATTCACATTAAAAATGGAAGAAATAGATACAACAAAATCATTTTCATCCACCAAAAGTACAGGGCCTTGCACTTCTTCAGCTTTCTCATTCAGCTCCAGGACATCATCCAGATTTGCAGCTACTTTGGCTTCTTGTCCAGCAGGAATAGTGGTCTTCTCAATTTCGGCCACCTATGCCTTAGCCTTCTTCATGATCTCGGCTATCTCAGCAACCATAGACTCCAAGTTTACCTTGGTCATCCACTCCTCTTCGAACCCATCTTTAGACTTCCCAAATGCCTTGCTTAAGGCAGCAGCCAGTGCCCCTGAAATTGCCTCTACAGATTCATCACAGATTTTCTCTTTGATTTTCTACTTGGGTACCTTCACTACTTCTGCTATCTCTTCAGGCGGCTCATTTTGCTGAACAGCAGACTTAAAAATTACCTCTTTCACCATCACGGGAGCTACTGGTTCTTCCCAGCTCTTTTCAAAGTCCACAACATCAGAAAATATCTCAAAGCCCGGGTATTCAATGCTCCTGACCCTCACTGGCTTGGCTTGGCTGTTGTACAGTTCTTCTCCTGCCTTTATCAATGGCTTCATCATAGGCTTGCAGTTCTTACCCCTTCTTTGATTCTTCTGGTCAGATGTTTCTTCTACATACCCTAGCACAAACTCTTTTGGCTCCGAGTCGATGTTAAACTCAGGCACCCATTGCAAGTTAATTCCAAGTCCCATGCCTGGGACAAAGTTCTGCTTATGCAAATATCTAGACAACCACTTCGGCATATAGTTTTCATAAATGACCATCGGGGTGTCCGTGGCTTCCTCTTCCCCGACCATGGAAATTTAGAACTCCCCAAAAGGTACAACTCCTTCATCTACAGTAGCAATCATAGATTGGGCATCTGCCTCAACAGTCACAATCTCACCATTTATCGAGAACTTTATTTTCTGATGCAAAGTAGAAAGGACACCTCCTAATGGGTGGAGCCATGGTCTTCCTAATAGTAGGGAGAAAGTGACCAGGATGTCTATCACAATGAAAATGACCATTGACTTGACTAGCCCGACCTCCACTTCAGCTTCAAAAGTTCTAATTACTGTTATTTTCGAATCATCATAGGCCCTCATCACAGTGGAAGACTTTTTCAAACTTTCTTCACCTAGGCCCAGGAATGGTAGCATTTTCAAGGCACATATATTCAGGGTTGACCCATCATCTATCATCACACACGGCATAACCCGATCCATGATGTTGCCCTTAATGTACAGAGCTTTATTATGAGCCCTTCCCTCGTGTGGCAGATCTTCCTCCAAAAATACAATGTCAGGGGATCCTACATGAATTTTATCCAACAAGCAGCACATTGCCTCCGAAGAAGCAATCGGAGGCACTTCAATTTCAGAGAGCTTTTTGACCAAAGCTGCTCTGTGATGCTTGGAAGTCAATAATAAATGCCACAGACTGTCTTGGGCTGGAGTTTTCTTCAATTGCAAAATAATCAAATCTTCCTTTTCTACTTCCTTTGGCACTGTCATACTACTTGATCCGGTCACTGGGGTTTTCTCATTCTGCTGCACTACTGGTTGGTAGACCCTGCCACTTCTTGTTACATTCTGCACTTCGGACACCTTTGGCTTTTCTACAACAGGCAACTTAACGGTCTTATCACAGCCATACTCTTCATATTCATCCTTTGATTCTAGGTCATCCAGGCTCATAGGCTTCACTTCCCTTTGTTCTATCAGCTTTCCACTCTCTGACTTCACCTCAATATCATTGGCCACCACAGACTGTACAGTGGGATTTTCTTGGAGGATTTGAGCAAAGATAAAATTATCTGGTAACCCCAATTGTGCCATGTTGACTTGCCTTTCAAATGTTGGCAGCGGATTATTCTTTTTACTGGGTTTGGCAGGCTCTTGTAGTTTTCCCTCGTCGATAAGTTGCTGGATGGCGTCTCTCAGCTTATAACAATTATTGGTTCTATGTCCTATCATGACGTGGTAAGTAAAGAAATTGTCTTTATCTTTATCTGCTAGTTTCTTGAATGGCTAGAGAGAACTTAATAGTCCACCGTTACTACACTTAGCAAAAATCTTGGCCAGGGAGAAAGCCCAAGGTGATATGCCATGACCGTTCGAACCTCTGATTTGGTTTCCTCACTGCCGAGACACCGCAGCAACCCTGGCTTACTTAACCTCAGAAACTTATCCTCCTTTACTTGTAGAACCAGAGCCGGATCCACTGCTTGACCCAGCTACAGTAGTCAATCTATACCCGGAGCTGTAACTGGAGCTTTTGCTTCCCTTATGGCTTGCGGTCTTTTCCTCCTTATCTCTCTCAATTTTCATAGCCATACTGTATACTTTGCTGAGCTCACTGAAAGGGTGGAACTTCATGTTGTTCTTGAAGATGTCCCTACTACCATCAATCAACTTCTATATCAATTCATCTTCATCAGGGCGATTCTTTGATAAGATCATCTTATTCATCCACCTTTGATAGTATTCATCAAAGGGCTCATCTGACTTTTGCTTAACTCTTTCCAGGTCATACAGCTTCACCTGAATCTTAGTATTGAAGCTGTAGTATTTGATAAAGGCCACCGATAAAGCCTTTTAGTCTGATTGCTCTTCTTCAGATAAAGAATTGTACCAGCTCAAGGCTCCTCCCTCGAGGTAGTAGGGAAGAGATTGATAAATTATTGCTTAGTGGCACTGGCCGTCAACAGGACTCGGGCATAGAGATTCACATGGGCCTTTGGTGAACCCATTCCCTTGTAGGAGGGAACCTTTGGCACTTGAAAGCCAATAGGAAAAGTTTCACCAAAAAGGATTTAGAGCTTTTGGAGCACCTAGTGAATTTTGTGAAATGGTCGCATGTGTGCCGAGACACGGATAGGGTTTCGACGCTTTGCAGGTCTATAGCATGACATGAAATGGTCGTATGGGGCCGCCACATGGACATGGTCCTGATGCTCTTGAGGCATATGATATGAACTGATGTTATAAGAGAGTCACGTGTAACCGGGGACGCGGACAGAGATTCGGTGTTCGTGGAACACCTTGCATGATTTGGTAATATTATGAAATGCTCCTATATGTGTACTAATCAAGCACTCGGGGAGTACCTTAAATGGTTTCACAATGTTATGAAGTTGTCTGATGTGAACCATGATGCACAAGCAGAATTTCGGTGTTACTGTGATGCCAATGATGAATGGGTATGACATCTTGTGAACCATCACACAAGAATAGACCTAGGACCATTGCGGTCTCCTATTCAATGACATGGGGTATTGAAATGGCTGAGTGCAATCCGGTGCACGGGCAGAACACAGGTAGTTATAGGACTCCCGATATGTTATGGAATGATATGATCATGATGGGCATCCGTGGAATGTCCCTAATTTAATTGAGATGAGATGATATGAATGCTTATGTCACACCAGATGCAAATGGCTACAAAAAAAATGTGGTTAGTGTTGGTGTGCCCTTGTTCTTAGGGCATTGGATTATTAAGACTTATTGCATGAATACATTATTTGTGTCACATTAATAAAGGCAATTAATCTATTTCATTTATATCTTGTGCTATAATATGAGTAGAGTATCCATTGATTGATAATCATAAAACCCATCCCAGGTCTGTTCTAATCATGGGAATGAATAGAAACACAGGCTTGCATATTCGATGACTGCATGGCAGCTCTTAACTAGCCATAGTACTTGTATAGTCAGTCATGAACATAGGTACATGTCGTTGACATAGGACTGGATCGATCCGCACAAGAAAGCCACATGGTTGTCGCGTCATAGGTCTTTCTTGAGTAGGTATCTTTGGTCGTCAGACTAGATTTCATTATAATATCAATATGGAATCCGGTTCACTTTGACATATGCCTAACGGGTCTGTAAAAGGATGCTAAATACGGGTATGATTGGGTGGACCGGTGAACATGTTGATATTGATGATGAAGAGATGGAATTGCCACTCGTGTAACACCGAGATGATATAATTGGCCACTTAATGAGTGGGACTGATAAGTGTATGGCCATACCCAAATAAGTTGGTTGCTTATTTCATTAATCAGTCAACTCAAGATCAAGAAATATGATGAACAACAGGAGAGGATGACAGACACCATGCCTCTTGTTTATTCATATCGATATCGTTAGGCAAAGGACACTATGAGATTACTATCGGGTGAGTGTCTTCTAAAGACTGTTGCATCTTTGTCTTAATTGGAGGCTGTAATGGTTTACTAGAACCCACTTACAGTCTGTGGGCCTTCGGCCTACCGCCAACGTAAAGACAGACCCATAGGATCGTGCACATAGATCAACTGAGCTGGAACTTATAGAAATTGTATATGTAATGTACATTAGAAGGAATGCGTTAATTAATTAGTTGACATTCGGTGTCAAGGTAATTAATTGACATTGGGTTGAATTTAATTTAATTAATAAGTTTACATAATGTAATTAATTAATTTATCAATTAATTGAATTACATAAAGTAAACAATTAATTAAATAATTTTCCTAAGTAGGAAAATTAAATACATGTATTGTATGAACTTAAGTGTGATTTAATTTTATTTAGGGGTAATTAAATTTAGCCAAATCGAATTAAATTACATAGTATATACTTTTTAATTAAAGTTTATTTATGTAATTATAATCCTAGTGGGCTTGGGTTTAATTAACCTAATTAAAACCCAATAAGACAAGGTGTCTACATAAGGGCACACTTAAGGAGGGAAAACCTAATTCAACTCTAATTAATTGCCAGAAATTTCAGCCACCAATAGTAGCCCCAAATAGCCGAAAATCCAAGCATTAATCCTCCATTCCTTCACGTCTTCGGCTAGCACCTGTTCCTGCTCAATAGTTGGTCGTGCACCGGACTTTGGAGATCGCAGTTTCAAGAAACGATTCTACAGCAGTCTCTAGAGGAGACGAATTCGGTGAGTTTATCTCTCTTGATTCAAATTGTTTTTATTCTAATCAATGGTAATTGGACACGATAGGTGGATTCTAGGAATTTTTAAACGTTGTATTTTCCACTGCGCCACGTTATTTTTTCAATGACGAATCCCAATAGCGGTATCAGATCCTGGGTTTTGTCTATTAGATTGATAAGAATTGGTTCTTGAAAGCGTTCTCGAATAAAAAATGGGTTTCAAGTTTGTGATTTTAGGGTTTTTGTTCAATTGGTTTTGGTTTTTGATAAACCCTAGAATTTTTGGATTGGGGTTTTTGATTATTTTCCCCAATTTTTTTCCATCTAAAATTCTTTTTCTATATGAGTTATATATTTGGCTGGAAACAATTATTTTTGTTTATGATTTTATAATAAAAAAAATAATTAGTTGGCCAAAATTGGAATCGCAATATATTTGGCTGGAAACAATTATTTTTGTTTATGATTTTATAATAAAAAAAATAATTAGTTGGCCAAAATTGGAATCGCAATTGCGATTCCAATTTTGGCACTGCTTCTGCTGGCAGCAGCCTACCGCACGGCAGCGCTGTTGTCCCTGGATAGCAGCGCCGCGCAGGGGATTCGGGTCCGGTTTTTGGATTTTGTGGGTATTTTTTTATTCCGGACCCTAATGAAATTAAATTAAAATTTTTTTAAATTAATTTGTATTTAAATTGTTTATTTTGTTGGCATGCATATTTAATTTAATTGTTTGCATATTAAATTGAATATGGACTTTGTGAAATTGGCCCAATAAACCGTGACACCGGTTAAAATTGGGAGAGCTAAATTTTAAATTTGTGGCAACCCAAATTCAAGTGGGAGCAAAATTGTTAATTTTGCATTTATGGATGTTATCCATTGGGTCTTTATGGGCCTTAGTCACATTTGTTAAAATTGGCGATTTAAGTAACTCGGCTTAACATTTATATTTATAATTTGGAATGCCATGATCATGCATCATATTGGTATGTATGTGCTCGATAGGTACTTTGTTTTAAATGTGATGTTGAGTTCTATGGGTCTTAAATTATTATCGGTTGTAATTTGATTTTGGAAGATGTGGCCTGCGTGCCCTTTTTTTTTATTTTGATGTAATTTTAGAGTAGATTTTATGTTACAAAATTATTGATATTGCATCGAGTATGGAGGAAGGCCCAGATGGAGAAAGCCCATGGTGGGAGCCCAAGAAGGATTGCAGTCCGGCCCATGAAGAATTAGATAGGAGATCTAGTTTTTCATTAGGTTGTAATTAAAGGCCCATAGGATCTCATTTATTTTAAATTAAGTATGCTATTGCATTTGTCATATAATATGGATGTATGGATCACCAAATTATTACCCGGGTTTTTGCATGCTAAGCCGTATCCCTTAATTATAATCCGAAAATGAAAATATTGAGTCGTTTAAAAGTGCTTCCCACATTCACACCTCTTCCTCCCATTGATGCTGTAATGTGCGCCATGCCCTAGCTGGGTACATTATAGTATTCAGTGGGCCGTCGAGGGTTAGGATACTTGGTATGGTTAACATGTGAATGGTGGTTTGACTCAACATGGGTAGCATTAGCTCAGAGCGGACCATAAGCACAGATGGGTAAAGTGTCAATTAGCCCATCAAACCAAGAGTCCTTCGTGGAAGGATTGGATAGGTTGTCCTACCAAACGAATCAATGGTTGGTTAGCGAGCCCTAGTTCGGCCAGTCATTGATAAGTTATGGATCTTGGTCAAGTTAGCCAATTAACATCACCAACAAACAAATTAAAATCAGATTATTAATTTGAATTGGCTTAAAAGTCCTTTATTTCTAACTCAAGCAATGATTTCTTCCATGTAGATAATCCCATTTCACTTAAGCAATTTAAATGGCTGCAAAAAACAACAACTCACTCTCACTTAGGTCACTCTTGGAGAAGGAGAAGCTTTCGGGGACTAACTTCCTGGACTGGGCTAGGAACTTACAAATAGTTCTTAGACAAGAGTCCAAGGAGTATGTACTGAATTCTCCTTTACTAGTTAGCCCTCCCGCAGGTCGAGGCATCACCACGGCGATGGTGGAGCAGTATGATCGACATGTGAGGGATGACTGAGATGTCTCATGCCTCATGCTGGGTACCATGGCTTCTGATCTTCAAAAGCAGTTTATGGATGGGCATGCTTATGAGATGATGGATCAACTTAAAAAGACGTTCCAAGATCAGGCTCCTCAGGAACGTTACCTGAAAACTAAGGCACTTTGCACTACTGTGATGGTAGCTGGAACTTCTATTAGCACTCATGTGCTAAAGTTGAAGGGGTATATTGATATACTTGCCTGCCTCAGCTCCCCATTTCCACAGGGCATGGCAACAAACATTATTCTCGGGTCACTTCTTGAGTCTTACAACCAGTTTATCATGAATTACCATATACAAGGGTTGGATAAATCGGTTGTTGAGCTGCATGGCATGCTCAAGCTTGCTGAGCAGTCTCTTAAGATGACTCCTGAAGTATTGCTGGTGAATAAGGGCAATAAGCCCATTACTAAGGGAAAGGCCAAATCTAAGGCCAAGGCTAAGGACCAAAAGGCCAAGGCTAAAGGCAAAAAGGTGGTGGCCCAACCTAAAGCAAGGGTTGCTTCACCTGACGATGCCTGCCATGAGTGTCATGAGAAGGGGCACTGGAAGAGCTCATGTCCAAAGCTAAGGGAGCAACTAAAGGGAAAAACTGCTGCTTCAGGTATTTATGTTGTTGAGATTAATCTGGCTATTTCTACATCTTGGGTCTTGGACACTGGATGTGGATCTCACATTTGTTCAAATATGCAGGGTCTAAGAAATAGGAGATTATTATGATCCGGAGAAGTAGATCTTCGAGTCAGAAATGGTGCTCGAGTTGAGGCCATGGAGATCGAAGATTATTTCTTGGAGATGCCTAGTGGACTTGTTTTGGAACTAAAAAACTGTTATTTTGTACCTGCGATGCGCAAGAATATTATTTTCGTTTCTTTGTTGGATATTTCTGGTTTTGTATTTAATATTGGACATGGTAGAATTTCTATGCAATCTGGCAATATTATTTATAGAACAGTATTTCTTGAAAATGGCTTATATATCCTTGATCTAAAATGTGAAAGCTCAATCTATAACATAAATAAAAAAAGGATTACACAAAATGAAATTAATCCTACTTACATCTGGCATTGTCGACTTGGCCATATAAACGAGAAGCACATAGCTAGGCTTCACTCTAGTAGAGTGCTAGGGTCATTTGACATCCAGTATTATGACACATGCGAATCTTGTGTGAGAGGCAAGATGACAAAGGTGCCTGTTAGCAAGATGGCTGAAAGGGCCTCAGAGCTATTGGAGCTAATACATTCCGATGTATGTGGCCCAATGAGCACTAGTGCTAGATCTGGTTTTCTGTACTTCATCACCTTCATGGATGACTTCAGCAGATACGGTTACGTGTATCTGATGAAGCATAAGTCTGAGACTCTCCAAAGGTTCAAGGACTTTAAGAATGAAGTAGAAAACCAACTTAGCAAGAAAATAAAAGCACTTCAGTCTGACCGAAGGGGTGAATATTTGAGCTAAGAGTTTGACTCATTTTTTAGAGAGTGTGGGATTGTATCCCAACTCAATCCTCCTGGTACACCCCAGTGGAATGGAGTGTCAGAAAGGAGGAATAAGACCTTGCTTGATATGGTCCGCTCGATGATGAGTCATGCTACACTCCCTGTCTCCTTTTGGGGATATTCTTTAGAGACAGCTACTTATATTCTTAATAATACACCAAGCAAGGCAGTTGAGGGAACACCATATGAACCATGGAAGGGTCGAAAGCCTAATGTTTCCTTCTTGAAGATTTGGGGCAGTGATGCACATATTAAGAAATTGACAAGTGGCAAACTCGAGTCCAAATCTATCAAGTGCCATTTTGTGGGTTACCCTGAAGATACTAAGGGTTATTACTTCTACGATCCGGCCGAAAACAAAGTTTTCATAGCCAGAAATGCAGTCTTCTTAGAGAAGGAATTCCTTTCCAAGAGAGACAGTGGGAGTAATATTGAACTTTCAGAAGTTCAACACTCACAAACTCCTATAGCTACTGCTAAGTATGCTTCGGGAACTGATCTGACTACTCAAGAAATTGAGGAACCAGAACTGGTTGCACAGGATCTTAGAAGGTCTGGTAGGACACGTCATCATCCAGAGAGGTACAACTTTCTCGTGACTGATGATGGGGACCTTATGGTCATTGACCAAGAGGAGCCCAAGACCTATCAGGAGGCGGTTGAAAGCCCACACTCAGATCAATGGCGCAAAGCCATGGAGGCTGAGATGTAATCTATGCACGATAACCAAGTATGGAACTTGGTGGATCCACCTCCAGGTGCCAAGGTGATAGGTTGCAAGTGGTGTTTCAAGTTAAAAGCTGACAACACCTTCAAGGGGCGATTGGTGGTAAAAGGATTTAGGCAAGTTCAAGGAATTGACTATGATGAAACCTTTTCACCGGTTGCTATGCTCAAATCCATTAGGATACTACTAGCCATAGCTGCATGGTACGATTATGAGATATGGCAGATGGATGTTAAGACCACTTTCCTTAATGGAAAGCTACTTAAGGATGTGTGCATGGCACAACCTGAGGGTTTTATCAATCCAAAGTATCCAAACTGGGTATGCAAGCTTCAAAGATCCATTTATGGATTGAAGCAGGCATCAAGGTCATGGAATCAGAGATTCAATAAGGCCATTACAGAATATGGCTTCACACAGAATTCTGATGAGCCCTATGTGTATAAGATGGTTAGTGGGAGCGTTTCCACCTTCCTAGTGCTGTATGTTGATGACATCCTTATCATTAGAGGCGACATACCAACACTGCTAGGGGTTAAGCAGTGGTTGAGTAGGTCCTTCGCAATGAAGGACTTAGGTGAAGCTGAGACGATCTTAGGGATCAGGATCTACAGAGATAGATCCAATCGGCTTCTAGGCCTAAGCCAGGCCATGTACATTGATAAGTTTCTAAAAAGATTCAGCATGGACAAGGCAAAGAAAGGATTCTTGCCTATGCGCCATGGGTTGAAGCAGAGTAAGAAAGATGGTCCTAAAACAAAGAAAGACTGGGAGAACGTGGAAAAGATCCCTCATGCATCTGCTATTGGATCTATCATGTACTCCATGTTATGTATGAGGCCTGATGTCGCGTTTACACTAAGTATGACCAGCTGGTACCAGTCAAACCTCGGGTAGGAACACTAGAAGGCTATCAAGGCAATTCTAAAGTACCTTAATCAGACTAAGGATGCTTTCTTAGTGTATGGAGGTCAAGATGAGCTGGTAGTGTCAGGTTACACTGATGCAAGCTTTGAGACCGATAAGGATGAGAACCAGTCACAGTCTGGTTATATTTTTCTCTTGAATGGAGGTGCCATTAGTTTGAGGTCCTCAAAGCATGCCACCATTGCTGACTCTATAACGGAAGCTGAGCACATAGCTGCGTCCGAAGCTGCAAAGGAAGCCGTTTGGATCAAGAAATTCATAACCGAGTTGGGAGTAGTACCTACCATCCTACACCCAGTTGATGTTTTTTGTGACAACAACGAGGCCATCGCACAAGCTAAGGAGCCCCGGTCACCCAAAAGATCCAAACATGTGCTTAGAAAGTTTCACCTTATTTGGGTGATCGTGAACAAAGGTGACATATCATTGCAGAGGGTTGACACCAAGAATAATGCCGCTGATCCATTCACCATAGCGCTGCCACAGACAGCATGACGGTCATACCAGATCTATAGGAATTAGGGCAATGCCCACTTGGAACTAGTGCAAGTGGGAGATTGTTGGTGTACCCTAGTTCTTAGAGCATTGGATTCTTGTATTTTGTATTACACATTAAGACTCATTGTATGAATACATTATGTATGTCACATTAATAAAGGCAACTAATCTATTTCATTTATATCTTGTGCTATAATATGAGTAGAGTATCCATTGATTGATAATCATAAAACCCATCCCAGGTCTGTTCTAATTGTGGGAATGAATAGAACCATTGACTTGTATATTTGATGACTGTATGGCAGTTCTTAATTGGCCATAGTACTTATATAGTAAGTCATGAATATAGGTATATGTCGTTGATATGGGACTGGATCGATCCGCACAAGAAAGCCACATGGTTGTCGCGTCATAGGTCTTTCTTGAGTAGGTCTCTTTTATCCTTAGACCAGATTTCATTATAATATCAATATGGAATCCGGTTTACTTTGACATATGCCTAACGGGTCTGTAAAAGGATGCTAAATACGGGTATGATTGGGTGGACCGGTGAACATGTTGATATTGATGATGAAGTGATGGAATTGCCACTCGGGTAACACAGAGATGATATCATTGGCCACTGGATGAGTGGGACTGATAAGTGTATGGCCATACCCAAATAAGTTGGTTGCTTATTTGACTAATCAGTCAACTCAAGATCAAGAAATATAATGAACAGCAGAAGACATGACAGACACCATGCCTCTTGTTTATTCATATCGATATAGTTAGGCAAAGGACACTATGAGATTACTACCAGGTGAGTGTCTTCTAAAGACTGCTGCATCTCTAACTTAATTGGGGGCTGTATGGTTTGCTGGAACCCACTTACAGTCTGTGGGCCTTGGGCCTACTGCCAACATAAAGACGGACCCATAGGATCATGCACATAGATCAACTGAGCTAGAACTTATAGAAATTGTACATGTAATGTATATTGGAAGGAATGCGTTAATTAATTAGTTGACATTCGGTGTCAAGGTAATTAATTGAGACTGGGTTGAATTTAATTTAATTAATAAGTTTACATAATGTAATTAATTAATTTATCAATTAATTGAATTACATAAAGTAAACAATTAATTAAATAATTTTCCTAAGTAGGAAAATTAAATACATGTATTGTATTAACTTAAGTGTGATTAATTTTATTTAGGGCTAATTAAATTTAGCCAAATGGAATTAAATTACATAGTATATACCTTTTAATTAAAGTTTATTTATATAATTACAATCCTAGTGGGCTTGGGTTTAATTAACCTAATTAAAACCCAGTTAGATAAGTTGTCTATATAAGGGCACACTTAAGGAGGAAAAACCTAATTCAACTCTAATTAATTGCTGGAAATTTCAGCCACCAATAGCAGACCCAAATAGCTAAAAATCCCAGCATTAATCCTCCATTCCTTCGCGTCTTCGGCTAGCACTAGTTCCCGCTCAATAGTTGGCCGTGCACCGGACTTTGGAGATCGCAGTTTCAAGAAACGATTCTGCAGCAGTCTCTATAGGAGACAAATCCGGTGAGTTAATCTCTCTTGATTCAAATTGTTTTTATTCTAATCAATGATAATTGGACACGATAGGTGGATTCTGGGAAATTTTAAACGGTGTATTTTCTGCTGCGCCACGTTATTTTTCCAATGACGAATCCGAACAGTTAGGATGCATGACATACATAATGATGTTGCGTATGCTTTGTGAAAATGCTAACACACGGATATAATGTTATGGCTGCAAAAGAAAGGGTTAGTATGAATGTCACACGGATGATTTAATGTTTTCACACACAAAAATAAAATGCAAATGGCTGCATAAAAGATGTGTGTTAGTATCACTCAAATGCTTTTCATGTATGTCATGTCATGTTCATGAAAATGGCGATGATGGTATGTCATGGGAGGGTGAGAAACACATAGCACACGAAGCGTATTCCTCGAACCTTATTCCTCCAAATGTGGTCAGTCTTTGAGAAAATTCTAACCAAGTCCTAGGAGGGGTTTTCTTCAATCATCAACCAGGGATGATGAAGTTCGCAATTTATAGCATTCATACAATTTATTTTTGTATCCTAAGGGAATCCAACTAAGGTTGCCTATATGAGTTCGGTCCAAGTCAGGTTAAAATCAAGGCTCCCATAACAAAATATACTCCTCACTTCTCCCCACTCAAGGGTCCGAACGAAGGGGTTCTCTTCAATCATCAACTGGGGATGATGAAGTCGCAATTTATAGCATTCATACAATTTATTTTTGTATCCTAAGGGAATCCAACTAAGGTTGCCTATATGAGTTCGGTCCAAGTCGGGTTAAAATCAAGGCTCCCATAGCAAAATATACTCCTCACTTCTCCCCACTCAAGGGTCCGAATGAAGGGGTTCGTACGAGGCTATGGGTGGTGTTTCGTATCCGTGCCCCTAAGACCAAGAGGAACATAGGCGACACTTCAACAATTCACCGAACTAAAAATGGGATACTTAACCTAATGCAAAAATGTCTAACTAAAGAATGCAAAATAAAAGACAATACAAGAATCATCCACCTTATTTTGATTAGACATTTTTCAGGGCTTGTGAAATTCTTTTAAGTTTTTAAGAAAACTTTTGTAAGAGATCCCCAGCAGAGTTGCCACTATGAGAAGATGGCATTTTTCAGAGCGTACGGACTCTCTCAAAAGGGAGCCTCGAGATCGAGCAACCTTTCCTCGCACGGGGTTTTTAGAATGGAAATTCGGTTTTGGAAAAATTAATTCATAAAAGAAACGAGACCTAAGTCTCGATAGAGTGTGTAGGAGTTGCCACCCAGCTTAGCTTAACCGAGAAATTGCAGTGTAGCTTAACCGGATGAAGACCGCTACACCTTCCAGAGATCTAGGCCCGGACAAGTCCCCTATTTCATGTCTAATCAAAATAAAATTTGGCCAATGTTCATAAATGGTATTTTAAATTTCTAAAGTTCATTTTTATTAAATTAAAGCACACATCGTACACATAAATGAAAATAAAGTAAAAAACAGTGAATAAATAAATTATTACAACCTAATTGAATAAAAATAAAAATAAAAACTCTCAATCTCACCTTACAAGCGCCTAAAATACAAGAATGATCTAAAAAATTCCGATCGCCTAAAATACACGGATTAATCTATTTATTACATCAAAAATAAAAGTAAAAGAAATTAAGAGCTACAAAATAGATTTGAAACATCCGTGTATTTTGTTTTGTGAGAAAATCATTTTGAAAACATTTTCTTTTTCTGGTTTACTTCAATTTAGCATATGAGGTGGGTCGGTTTTCGGGAGATTCAGGCCTCCGTCGTTGCGTTGTTCTAAATGCGATAACATTAAAAATTAAATCTAAGGTCGTGAATGCAAATAATAAAATTCATTTTTTATGATTTTCTGTTTTTTTTTGAATTTTTAGGATTTTTGGGAATTTTTGTAGATTATTCTGGAAATTCTACCCCTGGATAAGGATTACAGTTGTGCAGCTGTAATTACATCAGTGAGACTGTACTACAGTAGTATGACTGTAATTACAGTCATGTGACTGTAGATCATCCAAGTGTAGAAAATACCCAAAATTCATTCAAATAAAACTAAAAGCCGCGGGAAATCAAGAACACTCGTACGACCATATATACAATCGTGCGACTGTTCTTGATTTCTAGAAACAGCAAGTCCAAAAAATGAGTTTTATGCACAAAATCACATCAAGTCACCTAGAAAAAACAACAAAATGAAGGTTTGAGGTATAATTACCTTTGTGAAGCTGATCCACCATAGGTTTGATCGCTGGAAACACCTCAATCACCTTCAAATTATGTCTTTTCCCTTGAGTGCTAAGGTTTCAAGAGTTTCAAGACTCGTCATACTCAGTGCAAAGGTGACATTAGGTCTCGTACATAGCATGGAGTACATGATTGATCCTATAGCTGATGCATATGGGACCAACTTCATGCTCTCCTTGTCCTGTCTTGTCTTAAGATAGTTCTCTTACTAACTTCCAGCCTATGGCTCATTGGAAAAAAACCTTTCTTGACCTAATCCATGCTAAATCTTTTTAGAACTTTGTCTATGTACGTGGTCGGACTTAGGCCTAGAAGCCGATTTTGTCTATCCCTATATCATCTCAGCCTCAGCTTAGTCCTTCATTGCGAAGCACTTACATAACCACTGCTTTACTCCTTACAGTGTTGGTATGTCTCTTCTAATAAAAAGGATGTCATCCACATATAATACCAGGAAAGTGAGAATGCTCCCACTAATCCTCTTGTACACATAAGGCTTATAGGAAATCATGGAAATCCTGGGATCTTAGGAAATCCTTCAGGGCATCAGCAAGATTTGGTGCTGGATTAGCCATCTCAAATTCTTCCCCGGAATCAAATTCACTTTCTGTTTCTACTGCTCTTTGTTCCCCAACAGCCCTCAGAGCCTGAGATCTTATCCTAGGTCACTCCAGTTTACTTTGCTTGACATCACATGGGAAATGTTTAGGGACAATGAATGAATGGAACGGTGACATGAAGAGTGATACACTAAAAATGACTTAGGATGAATGAATGGAATGATGTTGTGAGTGAAATGATGATAAGGATGATTTCTATTTATTTTTTATTTTTTTTCTTTTTGGACATTCCAAGAACACCCAATGCCATACAAGAGATAATGGAAAAAGATTACATATGGACCGCCACACGGATAAGGATTCAGCGCTTTTGGAGCACCTAGTGAATTTTATGAAATGGTCGCGTGTGTAACGACACACGGACAGGGTTTTGACGCTTTGCAGGTCTATGGCATGACATGAAATGGTCGTATGGGGCTGCCACATGAACAGAGTCCTGATGCTCTTGAGGCATATGATATGAAGTGATGTTATAAGAGACTCATATGTAACCGGGGACACGGACAGAGATTCGATGTTCGTGGAACACCTTGCATGATTTGGAAATATTGTAAAATGCCCCTATATGTGTAGTGATCCAGCACTCGGGGAGTACCTTAAACAGTTTCACAATGTTATTAAATGGTCCGAGGTGAACCACGATGCACAAGCAGAATTTCAGCGTTACCATGACGCCTATGATGAATGGGTACGATGCTACATGATGATATCATGTGAACCATCACACAGAAATAGACCTAGGACCATTGTGGTCTCCTATTTAATGACATGGGGTATTGAAATGGCCGAGTGCAATCCGATGCATAGGCACAACATGGGCAGTTTTAGGACTCCCGATATGTTATGGAATGATATGATCATGATGGGCATCCTTGGAATGTCCCTAATTTAATGAGATGAGCTGATATGAAAGCTTATGTCGCACCAGATGCAAATGGCTGCACAAAAAATGTGGTTAGGATGCGTGACATACATTATAATATTGTGTATGCTTTGTAAAAATGCTAACACACGGATATAATGTTATGGCTGTAAAAGAAAGGGTTATAATTAATGTCACACGGATGATTTAATGTTTTCACACACGAAATAAAATGCAAATGGCAGCATAAAAGATGTGATTTAGTATCACTCAAATGCTTTGCATGTATGGCATGTCATGTTCATGAAAATGGCGATGATGGTATGTCATGGGAGGGCGACAAACACATAGCACACAAAGCATATTCCTCCAACCTTATTCCTCCAAATGTGGTCAGTCTTTGAGAAAATTCTAACCGAGTCCTAGGAGGGGTTCTTTTCAATCATCAATCGGGGATGATGAAGGCGCAATTTATAGCATTCATACAATTTATTTTGGTATCCTAAGGGAATCCAACTAAGGTTACTTATATGAGCTGGATCCAAGTCGGGTTAAAATCAAGGCTCCCATAGCAAAATATACTCCTCACTTCTCCCCACTCAAGGGTTCGTACGAGGCTATGGGTGGTGTTTCGTATCCATGCCCCTAAGACCAAGAGGAACATAGGCGACACTTCAACAATTCACTGGGCTAAAAATGGGATACTTAACCTAATGCAAAAATGTTTAACTAAAGAATGCAAAATAAAATACCATACAAGAATCATCCACCTTATTTTGATTTAGAAATTTTTTAGGGCTTGCCAAATTCTTTTAAGTTTTTAAGAAAACTTTTTTAAGAGATCCCTAGCAGAGTCGCCACTGTGAGCGGACGATATTTTTCAAGGCGTACGGACTCTCTTGAAAGGGAGCCTCGAGCTCAATCAACCTTCCCTCACGTGGGGTTTTTAGAATGGAAATGCGGTTTTGGAAAAATTAATTCATAAAAGAACCGAGACCTAAGTCTCGATAGAGTGTGCAAGAGTCGCCACCCAGCTCAGCTCAACGGGGAAATTGCAGTGTAGCTAAACCGGATGAAGGCCGATACACCTTCCAGAGATCTAGGTCTAGACAAGTCCCATATTTCTTGTCTAATCACAATAAAATTTGGCCAATGTTCATAAATGGTATTTTAAATTTCTAAAGTTCATTTTTATTAAATTAAAGCACACAGCGTACACACAAATCAAAATAAAGTAAAAAGCAGTGAATAAATATATTATTACGACCTAATTGAATAAAAATAAAAATAAAAACTCTCAACCTCACCTTACAAGCGCCTAAAATACACGAATGATCTAAGAAATTACAATCGCCTAAAATACACGGATTAATCTATTAATTACATCAAAAATAAAAATAAAAGAAATTAAAAGCTGCAAAACAGATGGTTAGCATAATTTATAGCACACCACTAATAGGACTCAAATTGGACAGAATTGGGAAATTAGAGATCGGGTGTACGCATTTAGGGGGGTAACCGGGTCGGCTCGACTAGCCGGCTCGATTAGACCGAGAAAACAATTTTGAAACGTCCCTGTATTTTTGTTTTGTGAGAAAATCATTTTGAAAACATTTTCTTTTTTCAGTTTACTTCAATTTAGCATGTGAGGTGGGTCTGTTTTCGGGAGATTCGGGTCTCCGCGTTGCATTGCTCTAAATGCGATGACATTAAAAAATAAATTTAAGGTCGTGAATGCACACAACAAAATTCATTTTTGATGATTTTCTGATTTTTCTGAATTTTAGGATTCTTGGGAATTTTTGTGGATTATTCTGGAAATTGTGCCCATAGACGAGGATTACAGTCATGTGACTATAACTATAGTCGTACGATTATAATCACAGTCATACGACTGTAGATCATCAGACTGTAATTGCAGTCATGCGACTGCAGATCATCCAATTGCAGAAAATAGCTAAAATTCGTTCAAATAAAACTAAAAGCCACAGGAAATCAAGAACACTCGTACGACCATATATACAGTTGATGGGTCCTAGGCGTAGTAGTAAAACTAAACCTAGAAACGCACAACTAAGGCAGTGTACCTATCGTTGACAAGTAATAATTCTGGTTGGTCCAGGTATCGATCCCACAGAGAAAAGAATAATCTGCAAACACTAAACTACTCGGGTTCCTTGCGTGTCCTAGGCGGAACGTAGTTTGGGTTGATTATATTAACGGCTAAACTATCCTACTCCTAGTTGATCTATTCCAGCTTACTTTGCACTTGAGTTTTGTGTTATCAATTGGCGGTTTACCGACCTATGAATACTAATGGGGATGGCTTTATCAATTAATTACAAAAGATGAATTTAACTCAACAATTAATCTTTGATTATGCTCTTTCGATAATACAACTAGCGTATCTAGATCTTTTAGGTCCTTAGCCGGTTTTCCTTGTTTAGAGGCGGTCTAATTCTAAAGCTCAGAAAATAGGGGCATGTAAGTTCCACAGTGTCGTCAATACTAATGGTTTCCTAGGTGTCAATCTAGGTAATGCCACAAATATGAACTTTACTAAATTAAGATCTTATGAGACTAGACATTCATTAAAGGAATTGCATACAGAAAAGGAATAAAAATTGAAATTAACTTGCAAACAATTGTATTAATCAAGAAAGATGAACTGAGTTCAATGTTTACAACCAAGCACAATCAAATTGTGGAATCAAAACTAGCTTAATCAAATTACAAAAGAGAAGAAGAAAAACTTATGCCCTTTTGGTCCGATTAACCGGATTCCGACGGTGGGAAGATGCTTGGGGTGTACCTCTATAGACGAACTCGAGTCGGAACTAGGAACGTCGCAAAAGGGGAAAATTCTAAGTAAAGCTACAACCAATCACTAGTGCAAAACTCGAAGAAAACAAATAGTTCAAGCTCAAAACCTCACTACAAGTTTTTGCTATCACTCAAAAAGACTGGAAAAAGATCCCTTGAAACATCGAAAATAACCTATTTATACGGTTAGGTTAAAACCAGCAAAAAGAAGAGATGAAAGTAGGGCAATAGCAGGCTTCGAGGCTCGGCACGCCGTGCTGGTGGAGTTGGCACGCCGTGCTGTGCAGAACTGAAGGCGGCACGCCGTGCTGCTGGAGTTGGCACGCCGTGCCGTGTGATTTTAGGGTTGGCACGCCACGCTGATCTGAGTGGCACGTTTTCGTGCCACTCCACTGGACTGCTCCTGAATGGCACGCCGGATTGGCACGCTGTGCCCTAATTGTGGCACGCCGTGCCACCTTGAATTTCAGCACTATGAACTCTTCTTCGCCGCTGATGCACCAACTTCCGGTCCGGGTCATAATACCTGTCCAAAACAAGCACAAAGAACATAACGGCACCGACGCCACGGACCATAAAAACAACAAATAAACAAAAATTACAAAAACAACCCTAGAAAACACGAAAAATACTAAAAGTTATAAAAACTATCCAAAACATAAAAATCACAAAACATTCAAAAACCACACAAACATTCACGCAAAAGACGCTCAAAATTGGCGTTCAAGCCATGAAATTGCCTAACAGATAAGGTCAAAAACCGACCTTATCAACCACCCCACACTTAAAGTCTTGCTTGTCCTCAAGCGAATCAACTAAAGATAAAGGAGTAAACTTGCTCGCTTTCACTTGCAAATCCAACTAAGGGTTTAACCGTACGAGATTCATAAACTCAAGAAAGTAAAGCATCAGCTTTGAAATGACATTAGGTGCAAAAGGTTCAAAACCACTCAATACCCAAACCCAACACAATTTAGCTAGTCAAAGGGGCGAGGAACAAACAGAGTTTTTACGACCACAAAGCACCTCACAAGATGTCACTCCAACACTCAAGTTCAAGGCAAGGCGGATGAGCACACAAAAACAAACAATGGCACACATCACATAGCGAACTAATGGCAATCCCGGTGAAGTCATTGGTCAAGGAGCAAAATCAGAGAACCTGGGGCTTGTAATGTTACGGCTTAGGGTAGGTTTGATAAGGGAAATTTTAGGTGTACAACTCCTACGAATCAAGTAAAACATACAAATTGACTAAGAACTAAAGACGGGTCATGCAATTTTCAACTCAGAACTAGTCCTAAGAGTGTTTGCTTTTTTTTTTTTTTTTTTTTTTTGAAATTAACTTGACAAAAAGAAGGCCTTATCCACACCCAAAGGCCGAAACACAACTTAATGAGAAAACGAAAACAAAAATTACAAGGCATGGATCAAGGCAATTAGATGATCGCCCTAATCCTTTATTCAACCAATAAAAAAAAATTACAAAACATGGAACACAAATACCGGCTGAAAGATGCAAACCGGATAACCAAGACAGGCGTTTACAGACTCTGAGTTTTACAAAAAGAAACCGAACAAACACATTGACTCTATTTGGATTTTTTTTTTATAGATATATTTTTTTATATATTTTTTTTTAAACACAATTTTTCCATAGGACTAGATGTGAAAGAGTTGAAATGCAAATGGTGATTGACCCGAAAATGAATGAACAACTTAGCCAATTACTTGATTTAGGACAGGAGGGTGAGAAAGGAAAATCAAAGTGAAATGGGAAAAGGTTAGGATTATAGAGTTGGCTTGGTGAAGGTTTTTTAAGTCAAAAAGGTTAATTTAGTGGCTATGGGTGATCTAAGGGATGAATTAGTAGTTAGGGTTAGGGTTATTTAAGTCAATGGGTTAATCCTAAGGGTCTCCACATATTAAGCTCTCGATGCCAAGTGCAAAACAACAAAGACTTAGGTTCGAGGGTGGATTAAGCAATGTTATTCAAACGGCAATTGAAACAAAAGCAACCTAAAAATACTAACAAACCAAAACAACCAAAACCAACTTCACATGCATTGAAAAGTAAATCCTAAATCTAACCAAAAACCAACACAAAACATTCAATCATGCAAAAACACCAACAAACATGCTAAACAACAATCAAAAAGTGCAATATAAGAAAAAGAAAAAGAAAAAGGAGAAGTCCCTTTACCCACCCCACACTTAGATTGCACTTACTTCCAAAAGTGCAATGGAAGAAGAAACAAACTAAATGGGGAAGGAGAAGGGTTACCTCACATATCGGGAGCTGGCGGTGGGGGCGGCGGGTACGGCCACCCTTGGGCGGCACAGTAGCGGGAGGCGAATGCCTCGACGTTGGCGAGCTGAGCCGCTTGCCGATCAAGGCGCGCGGTCAGCCGCTACTCCAGCAGAACCTGATGGACGGTTAAGCCTTCCAATTGCTCAATAATGCCATCCAACCGTCCTTCAATCCTCCCCATAAAATCTACCCCCACCGACACGTTCTCCGCGTCCTCCTTGTCGTCTTCTCCTGCTTCACTCTTCTCCTCCTCATATACTTCCATGGGGGCCTTTCCCCGACTTGAACCTCCTGCAATTGAAGGACCTGCAGCTGCACCAACATAGGAACAAGACAAGATTCCCTTCGAAAGCTTCTTGGGAAGAATGCTTTCGAGGTTCCTATAACAAGTATTACTGTGAAAAAAACATGCAATACAAGTAATAATATGCCCTAGTCCTAGTTCGGACTTGGCTCTGTTGTGATGATTGTATAAAGCTTCCATGACAAAGAAGCCCAAATGCACCTTAATTTCACTATGCACATGCCACAAGATCAACAATTCAAATGCATTAACCCGGTTGCTCTCAGTCTTGTTGGGGAATTAATCACACAAAACAAAAACGCAGCGGAAATAAAAGGATTAATCCCCACCAAGGACCCATGCACATTGCATTGAATTGGAAGGAGGGTTAAAGAATTACCTTAATTCTTTGTAGGTTTTGAATCAATTAGGAACCAAAGTAGCTTCCCTCTACGGTTGATCCACACGGAGCAATTCATTCACCGCGTGCTAGCGCCGGGATTGAAGAACGATTTCTTCGAACGAGAGAAGGCCAAAGTTTCGAAAACCTTGGGAGATGGAGAAGGGGAGATTTCGGCTGGCCCCTTGGAGGCTGCAGAAAATCTGCATCTTATGTTAAAAAATGACTAGGGTTAGGGTTTTTAGGTTATAAAACTTCCTTTTATATATCCTTTAAACTTAATTATAATTATAACTTAATACCCTTATTAGTTATAATTATAAATTAACCCACACAACTTAATATTAATTCTCAATTAATATTAAATCAATTCCATTCTCCATCATACACATATGTATATTGATATTATAATTAATTATATCTCTATATAATTAAATTATAATATGTAGCATACTTTATGCAATATTAATCATATTAATATTTATATATACATATATATATATAAATATATATATCATTATATATATATTTATTCTCTTTCTCATTCATAAATTATTATCCAATAATAATTTATACCCGAAAAGATGAACTTCATTTTGCTCTTTGTGTGTGACCCCATAGGTTCATATTAATTGGCAATAAGGAAATTACCATAATGTCCTTATAGGTCACAAGCGGACTCTAGCAAGCCATTACGACTACCCAATTAACATGATTGGAATGATCCAATACCTATTTATAGAATGTCATATTCCCTTTTGTCTCTTTGATATCATGATTAATCATAAGACATGGTACACTTGTCAATCTTATATAATTAATCATATGCTTTCTCGATCTCAAAGTAAACTGTTTAGACAAATCAATTGATACTCTATCAATTATTTGAGCACGGCCATGCATTTAACAGTCTTACTTATCGAGGGGCCCAGTGATATCGCTCTCTTGATAGAGAGGGACAAAATCCCATATCTGTCACTCACATCCCAAAGCATGAGTCATATTGTACCCAATCACAGCCTTTATAACTACTCTGTTACAAGCAGCGTTTGACTGCGTCAAAGCACAACATGAGTTCATCTCGGAATCAATGGTGACCTCAGGTCAAAGGAATCAGCTAATGACACTACTATAATCAAGATCAGTTGTGACACATGACCATGAACTTGATCTCATAGTGGGTCTCCAGTAACATGTTCTCTAACATATTACCCGTGAGTATAATCTGTATCTGTATACACTATATTCATCTTATGAATATCCATTATCACTCACACTAGTCTTAGTTTGTTATTATTCCCATAATAACAATCGACTAGGGATATTTAGAATAACACGATTTATTCATGGATACTTATCATAAATGCTAACATACAAACATAAATGATAATATTAATCTACACTAGATTAATCTTAGAAGTCAAATTACATAATCCAATATTGGCCTTAGGGCACAATCTCCAACAAGTCTTTCCCGAAAAATTAAAGCATACAAATTTATGAACCAATTGCAACACAGGGTCTTGGATTTGGGAGGTCTTGGCAAACCGGGGTTGGTAAACCCCTTGCCCTATCAATCGCCAAAATTTCTTGGCATCCAGATTTTCGGGCCGCTTGTAACCATTCCCGTCAATCCCTATACAAGCCCTAAGGCCATCAATATCCAAAGTTCGCTCGACGCCAAAGAGGCGGAAGGTCATGCTTCTAAGGCTCGTGTCCGGGTTGGTTTTAAAACTCAAGGTAGAGTAAAATTCTAGGTTTAGTTCCCTAAAGACCGGAGGGTTAGATTTCACAAATTCGTACCACCCTAGGCTAGTTAACTTAGCTTTCACGCCCTCCGACCTATCTTGCACAAAAAGAAATTGCCAATCGAAAGTACGAAATGGAGTGCTTTCTAAAGGAAACAGAGTTTTGTACTTCTTACCTTCATCGTCCGAAAGTAAGGGAAAGGGACATTTGTATTTCCGGGAGAGATTTGTCAGTGGGGCCATCAATGGGTCGGTGGGCGGCGCGTCACATGGCACCGGCTCCGGTGACGGTTCCAGGGGTTGGCGAGACGAACCGCATCTCCGATCGGCTACGGTTTTTCTCTTCATCCTACAATTGCACAAACATAAAAATAAAACAAGAATAAAAAACACAAGAACACAAAACCAAAGAACAACTACTGTCAAAGATACAAAACCCCAGAGAAGAAGAAAAAGTAAAATAAAATCCTATTAAGCAGTCAATTCATCAAGCCAAAATGAGAAAAAGAACAACAATAATAAGAATAATGAATAAAAGAGAGAATAAAGCAAGAATTCATACCTGATTCAAGGAAATTGAAACAAAAATAAAAACCTAGGGCAAAAGAATGGGGGAAAAGGGATGAGATGGAGAAGAAGAAGAAAAAGAAAAAGAAGATGAAGAAGAAGAAGAAAGTAAGAGAAGATAGGGAGAAGGGGAGAAAAGGAGGAAGAAGAAGAAGAATGGAGAAGAGGAAGGAGAGAATGGGTTTTAGAGAGAGAGAGTGAAAAAGGGAGAGAAAAAGTGAGAAGGTGAGAGAAAGTGAGAGAGAGGAAGGAGAAGAAGGAGAAGTGGGCGGTTATGAGAAGGTGGAAGGGGAAAGAACATTAAATAGGCGGTGGAATTCCCTTGGGATTAAAAATTTGAACGCTCGGCACGCCGTGCCAAACATTCAGCACGGCGTGCTGAGCGGGTTAAATGTATGTACCTGGAAATAGATAGGTGGCACGCCGGCATGCTGCCTTGGCACGGTATGCTGCCTTGAAATTTAAACATATGGCACGGCGTGCTGAAGTCTTGGCACGGCATGCTGATCCTTTTTCTCACAACTCCCTTTTTGGAACAGAAAGCCGGCACGTTGGCGTGCCAACTTGGCACGGCGTGCTGTCCTTCAGAACATTGATAGGCACGGCGTGCTGATTTTTGACACGGCATGCTGGATTTTTTTCTCACAAATCTCGCGCGGGACAGAACAGCGGCACGCGGGCGTGCTGAAGTGACACGTCGTGCCACCCTGCATAAGATTACTTTGGCACGGCGTGCTGGATGTGGCACGGCGTGCTGATGTCTTGTGCACACTTTTCTTCCGGAACAGCAACCTGGCACGATTTCGAGCCACCTTGGCACGCCACGTGCCACACCCTACTGCACCGTGGCACGGCGTGCTCAGTAGTGGCACGGCGTGCCACCATGAATTCTGCCAACTATTGCTCTTTTTTTTTTGCACATTTTGAACACGATTTCTGATTAACTTGCTTAAGTACCTAATCCTACACACAAAAACACACAAAAACATATTAACGTAAAAACTAATGTACACGGGAGGTATACGTACCTCAGTGCTATGTTTATAGTCGGAATAACTCGACTTCTACACCCGCGGTTTAGCATTACACATCACGAAGGAGCAAGACTTGCTTCTCCTCCTTTATTCCTCCGCTGACATAGGACTTCAACCGGTGCCCATTCACTTGTTGAATTCCCTCCGGGGTTTCAATTTCCACCATCCCGGAGGGGTAAACCTTATGCACGGTAAATGGTCCCATCCATCGACTTCGCAGTTTGCCCGGAAAGAGTTTCAACCGGGAGTTATACAAGAGCACCAACTCTCCTTAGTTGAAACCTTTCTTTATTACATGCTGGTCATGCCATCTCTTGGTCCTCTCCTTGTAAATCTTGGCATTCTCATACGAGCTCAACCGAAGCTCATCCAGCTCCATGAGTTGCCTTAATCGAAGCTCACCTGCAGCTTGCATATTAAAGTCAAGAAATTTTAAAGCCCAATATGCCTTATGCTCTAATTCTACAGGTAGATGACTGTTGGAAATGCCCTAGTCCCGAGGCATTAGTCCTTGTCTTTGTATCATACTTTTGTACATTTATACGAACTTCATGTATTATACAAGTTGTGTTAAGAAATAAAGGCAACAATCTATTTACTATATGTCTTGTGCAATATTTTAAATAGAGTATCCAATGGACATATCCATATCCATGTTGTCAAGTGTGAGGCACTTGGCAGTAAGACTATGGATAGGGAAAACGATATGGCCATAAAGCCATCCGTAGTCTGTTCCAATCATGGGAATGAATGGAACTAAAGACTATCATTAGCCTGGTTGTATGGCGGTGTCTTACCGGTCATAGAACATGGAATGTCAACCAGGTTAATGGGTACATGTAAAAGGGTGCATGGTACTGGATTGATCCACTTAATGGGAATCTACATGGTATAGTATCACAACTGATTCTCGCATAGTACTTGCATAAGTCCTTTGACCGGACCATATGATGGTGCTGCATGTGAAGTGGCACACTTCGGTGTACGCCTAACGGGCCTGTAAAAGGGTGCCAAGTATGGGTACGTTCGGGTGTGTCAGTGAGCATGGCAGTACTATGGATATGCAGAAGGGAATGTCACTCAGTATTTTACTGAGACGATATCACCGGCCTCTTGATGAATGTTACTGATTAGAGTGTGGCCACACCCAAACAAGATGAGATCTTGTTTGTGAGTATCAGTTCATTTGGGATCAAGTAATGTCCGGACACATATAGAGGGTGATCAACCATGCCTCTGTGTTGGACACCGATATCAGTGACATGGGACATACAAGTTCAACTACAGGGTTACGGTGACAGTTTGACTATTATCTCCGTCTTAATTGGGGGCTACAGTGGCTTGCTAGAGCCCGCCTGTAGTCTGTGGGCCTTGGCCCACTGCCAACATAAAGACGGGCCCATTGGATCGTACACATTGAACGTCTGGACTTTAACTAGTCGGATTAAGTGTGTGCTTGGAGTATACACGTTTGAAGAGAGAGAGATTTATTAATTATCTTCTAGGTCAATTAGATTGATCAAAAGAATATAATTAATATTTATTTTTGGCATTCTCTTAATTAATTCAATGAATTAATTTATGAGATTATTTCCTAGGTGGAAATATTTATACATGTATAGGTTTACATGTATCTCATCTTATATGTGTCTAATTTAATTCCTTGATGCATTTGATGTGTCAAATTAATTGTAATTTAGAGGTATGTAACATGTCATATGGTACAATATGCTTACATACATGTTGAATTACAATGATATTTGAAATCAAATAGAAACCAAAGAATTAAAGTGGACTTGGGCTTGAAATGGTAAGCCCACTTCTTCATCATATGTTGGACGAAATCCATGGTGGGTTTAAGGCAAGAATGATGAATTTTTAAGATGAGAAGAATGAGTCATGGTGGGACAAAAGGTGATGATTAAATGGGTGAGTCATGGTGGACTTTGGTTAGTAAAGTTGGACTTTACCAACTTGGATATTTGTTGGTCATTATGAGTTGGTCATTATGACTAAAGACAAGTGTCTTCCCCATTTCCTTTCCACCTCTTGGCCGAATCCTTATGTCTTTGGACAAGGGAGATGACTCATTCTTTAGCCAAAATGTAATGAGTGAAAGTGGTGAGTCATTGTTGACTTTGTGGTGAGTCATAGTTGACTTTGCTTTATGGGATATTTTTTGCCTCTTGGTGAGAGATATTAGATGAAAGGCTTCAACCATTTTCATTCTAAGCAAGTGCTCTTGGCTGCCATCTCTCCCTCTCTTCTTGAATTTCCGAGTTGCTAGCACGGGTTTCAGTCCGATAGCCGTTCGTGTACGCATCGGTGGAGGAAATCTATCCTTGATTTCTGCAGTCTTCTTCTATCTCTTAAAGAGATATCTTGGTAAGACTTTATTCTCCTCCTTTGTGTTTTGTTTTTGATTTTCACTACTTAAGCTCCCGGGACCCGGATTCGAGGAAATCGACGCGTGTTTCCGCACTTTGTCGGTCGGTTTCCCGTGACGAATCCCAGCAGTGGTATCAGAGCGGGCTTTTGTTTCGTGAAAATCTTTAACTTGGCGGATCCCGTGTTTTAAAATTGGTGTTTTATGGATCGGGATTCTTTCGGTTTTGGGGTTTTATATTTTTCCCCATTTGATTTTTCAAATTGAAATGGTTTTTGCATATTAGGTAATATGTATGTTTCAATTTGTTTATTTTTTTTTATGCATGTTGATTTAATTTTATACATCTTGGATTTAATTTTATGTCTCTTGGACTTGTTGATTTTATTCTTGATGTATTTATTTGATTATGCATGAAAAAAAAAAAAAAAAAAAATAGTTGTGTGGGGGGCAGCAGCTTGCTGCCGGCCACCTGCTGCTGGCCGCAGCAGCAGCTGCTGCTGGCGTGCTGCTGAGCAGCACGCCAGGCAGCTGCTTGCTGCTGCTGGCGTGCTGCTGGGCAGCACGCCAGGCAGCAGCCTGCTGCTGGCCGCAGGGGCTGCTGCTGGGCAGCAGCCTCCCCGCGTGGTGGGCCGGGCCCGTTTTTGGATTTGGCGGGATTTTTGGGCCGGGCCGGATTTTAAAATTTTATTGATTTTAAAATTTTTGCGTGTTTAAATTTTGGTAATTTTTATGCGCGTGTTTTATGAATGGAATTTATTTTTCGTTCATGCGATATTAATTTTGGAAATTAATACGGTTAATTGAAATTGGTTCGGGTTTTCATGGCACGATTACCCGGACGGCTAATTTTGGAATTCATGGTTTCCCAATTAGATTGGGAGCAATTTTGCCTGGGTTGGAGGCCCAAAGCCCGCACGGGTTTAGAACCATGATCGGCCGAAATTTGGCGATTTCAAAATAATGGCTATGGACAATTGAAATCGGATTAAATCATGCATTTAACATGCTTATAAAATACATGATGTATTGGTTTACATGTATGATTGAATATGCGGATGGATGTAAATGGGCCTAATTTATGTTGGGTTGTAATATTCTTTTGGTATATACGGCCTGCGCGCTGTTTTTCCTTTTATGTAATTTTATTTTATCTGTTTATTATGAAATTATGTAAGCAAGGAGCCGATTGGATTGGCGAGCCCAGAAGGAATAGGAGGCGGCCCACCTGATGCTATTCTAGTATAGGTTTACTAGAATGATATTAGGATGTAAATTTTGGCCCGTTGCATTCCATTCTTTAGTTTAATTATGCGGTATTTATTTGCATGTGCGAATGTATGTACAAACCCTTTTCACCCGCTTTTGCATCTAAGCCGTTATTTATTGAATCGAAATTAGGGTATAGTTGTTCCAGGCCCTCGTCTGGCTATATCTTAATATAATATGGATCTCGGCCCATGAGCCCAACAACTCGGTTTTATTAATAACATGATTCATTATTAATTTTATGGGAAAAATTTTGGTAAGTCCTTTATTAACACTCAATTATTTTTCTGTGTAGTAATCAATGGCATCGAATAACACTTTATCACTGCGCACTATCCTTGAGAAGGACAAGCTTTCTGGTCCTAATTTCCTGGACTGGTCTAGGAACTTACGAATAGTTCTAAGACAGGAGTCTAAGGAATATGTACTGGAAAGGCCTGTACCGGCCGCACCTACTGGGCGTAATCCACCAGCTGCTCAGTTGGAGGAATACGGGGTGCATGTGAAGGATAACCGGGATGTTACTTGCCTTATGTTGGCGTGCATGGTCCCCGAACTGCAAAAACAGTTTATGGACCATGAGGCCTATGCTATGATGACAACTCTAAATGAGATGTTTCAAGAACAGGCACGTCAGGAAAGGTACCTGACGAATAAGGCATTCCATTCCTGCAAAATAGGGACTGGGACATCTGTGAGTGCTCACGTGCTCAAGATGAAGGGCTATTTGGATTCTTTAGCCCGTCTCGGGTCGCCCATTTCACAGGAATTGGCGGTTGATACCATCCTGGCTTCCTTGCCGGAGTCTTATGATCAGTTCATCTTGAATTACAACATGCAAGGGATGAACAAAACTGTTAGTGAGCTGCATGGGATGCTTAAGCTTACGGAACAGTCGGTCAAAAAGACTCCACCGGTACTTATGGTAAACAAGGGGAAGGCTCCTCTTGTAAAGGCCAAGGCTAAGACAAAGGCTAAAGCTAAGGCCAAGAAAGCCAAAGCTAAGAAGGCCAAGGTCCAGCCCAAGGCCCGTCCTGAGGATGTCTGTTTCGGGTGCAAGCAGACGGGACATTGGAAACGATCATGTCCAAAGCTTCAGGGAGAGCTAAAGAAGGCGCAGGGCGCGTCTTCATCAGGTATATATGTCATAGACATTAACCTTACTGTTTCAACATCTTGGGTATTGGATACTGGATGTGGTTCTCACATTTGTTGTAATGTGCAGGGACTTAGGAACAGAAGATCACTGGGATCAGGAGAAGTGGACTTGCGGGTCGGGAATGGGGCAAGGGTTGCAGCCATTGAGATCGGCGAGTACCAGCTTAAGATGCCTAGTGGATTAGTTTTGTTACTGGAACAATGTTATTTTGTACCTGCAATGTGCAGGAATATTATTCCTGTTTCAGTTTTGGATACTTCTGGATATGTATTTACTATTGGTAATGGTAATATGGTTATATCTAGAGAAGGCATATTTTATGGAAATGCTCTATTAAATAATGGCCTTTATATCCTGAATTTAAATGAAACTAATCAAGTCTATAACATAAATACTAAAAGGATTAAACCAAATGAACTTAATCCTGTGTACCTTTGGCACTGTCGTTTAGGCCACATAAACGAGAAACGCATAGCTAGACTCCACAAAGCTGGAATTCTAGGATCTTTTGACTTGGAGTCACTTGATATTTGTGAATCTTGTTTACGGGGTAAAATGACTAAAGCGCCTTTTAGCAAGAAAGCTGAAAGGGCTACTGGCTTATTAGACCTAATACATTCGGATGTATGTGGACCTATGAGCACTGCTGCCAGGGGTGGGTTTCTATACTTCGTCACCTTTACAGACGATTTCAGCAGATATGGCTATGTCTATCTGATGAAACACAAGTCTGAAACACTTGATCGGTTCAAGGAATTTAGGAACGAAGTACAGAACCAATTAGGCCGAAATATTAAAGCCCTTCGGTCGGACCGAGGTGGCGAGTATATGAGCCTAGAATTTGATTCATACTTGAGAGAGCATGGAATAGTTCCACAGCTCACTCCTCCAGGAACACCACAATGGAATGGGGTGTCCGAACGGAGGAATAGGACCCTGTTAGACATGGTCCGCTCAATGATGAGTCATGCCTCTCTCCCAACAAGTTTTTGGGGATATGCTATTGAGACAGCAGCTCTCATTTTGAATAATACTCCGACTAAGGTAGTAGAAAAGACCCCATTTGAGATATGGACGGGCAGGGCGCCCAATGTGTCTTTCCTACGGATTTGGGGTTGTTATGCCCATGTCAAGAAACTGACTGGGGGCAAACTAGAACCCAAAACTGACAAATGCCTGTTTGTGGGCTACCCTAGGGAAACCAAAGGGTATTACTTCTACAACCCCGCCGAGAACAAGGTGTTCGTGGCACGGAAAGGGGTCTTTCTTGAAAATGAGTTCATTTCCAAGAAAGATAGTGGGAGTAATGTTGAACTCAGGGAAGTTCAAAGCTCAGAAACTCCTGAAAAGGATAACTCGGAGACCAGGGTAGAGCTTCCACGGGAGGAAGCACCGGCCCAGGTCACACAAGGACCTAGAAGGTCTGGTAGGGATCGTCGGGAACCTGAGAGATATGGGTTTCTTGTTACCGATGATAACACTCTTTTTGTCTTCGACGAGGAAGAACCAAAAACCTACCAGGAGGCTATAGCTAGCCCACTATCCGCAAATTGGCAAAAGGCCATGGAGGCGGAAATGCAATCTATGTACGATAATCAGGTTTGGAATCTGGTTGATCCACCTCCAGGTGCTAAGGTAATAGGTTGCAAGTGGTGCTACAAGCTGAAGCCAGATAATACCTTCAAAGGGCGGCTAGTAGCGAAAGGTTTCAGGCAAGTCCATGGAATCGACTATGATGAAACTTTCTCACCAGTCGCTATGCTCAAATCCATTAGGATCCTGCTGGCCATAGCCGCTTGGTACGACTATGAGGTCTGGCAGATGGATGTCAAAACTGCTTTCCTGAACGGAAAGTTACTCGAGGATGTGTATATGACACAACCTGAGGGTTTTGTCGATCCAAAGTATCCTGAAAGGGTATGCAAGCTTCAAAGATCCATTTATGGATTAAAGCAAGCATCCCGAAGTTGGAATCTTCGATTCAATGAGGCTATAAAGGAATATGGCTTTATACAGAATCAAGATGAGCCTTGTGTGTACAAAAGGATTAGTGGAAGTATCGTAACATTCCTGGTTCTATATGTGGATGACATCCTTCTGATTGGAAGCGACATACCAGCACTGCTTGGGGTAAAGCAGTGGTTGTGTAAGTGCTTCGCAATGAAGGACTTAGGCGAAGCCGAAACGATCCTAGGGATCAGGATCTACAGGGATAGACCTAATCGGCTTCTAGGCCTGAGTCAGACTAAGTACATAGACAAGGTTCTGAAAAGATTCAGCATGGACCAGGCTAAGAAAGGATTCTTGCCAATGGGTCACGGGCTGAAACTTAGTAAGAAGAACTGTCCTCAGACAAAACAGGACAGGGAGAAGATGAGTGAGATCCCATATGCTTCTGCTATTGGATCAATCATGTACTCTATGCTATGTACGAGACCTGATGTCGCCTTTGCACTAAGTATGACAAGCCGGTACCAGCAAGATCCTGGGGAGGATCACTGGAAAGCTGTCAAAGCAATCCTAAAGTACCTTAACCGGACAAAGGATAGCTTTTTAGTGTATGGTGGTCAGGAAGAGCTGTCAGTTACTGGGTACACTGATGCAAGCTTCCAGACCGACCAGGATGAATATAAGTCGCAGTCAGGGTACGTATTCATGCTTAATGGTGGTGCTATTAGTTGGAGAAGCTCCAAGCAACCGACCATTGCAGATTCTATCACGGAAGCTGAGTACATTGCAGCGTGTGATACAGCTAAGGAAGCTGTGTGGATAAAGAAGTTTATCATGGAACTGGGGATAGTATCATCTATCCAGGAACCGGTTGATATCTTCTGTGACAACAATGGGGCTGTTGCACAAGCTAAGGAGCCCCGGTCACACAGGAACTTAAAGCACGTACTCAGGAAGTTTCACCTCATCCGAGAAATTGTTGAGAGGGGTGACATTTCATTACGCAGAGTGGACACCGAGGAGAATGTCGCAGATCCTTTGACCAAGGTGCTGGCTCATTCCAAGCACGAGGGTCATATCAGATCTATAGGGATTAGGCCCATGCCTGGTTGGTACTAGTGCAAGTGGGAGATTGTTGGAAATGCCCTAGTCCCGAGGCATTAGTCCTTGTCTTTGTATCATACTTTTGTACATTTATATGAACTTCATGTATTATACAAGTTGTGTTAAGAAATAAAGGCAACAATCTATTTACTATATGTCTTGTGCAATATTTTAAATAGAGTATCCAATGGACATATCCATATCCATGTTGTCAAGTGTGAGGCACTTGGCAGTAAGACTATGGATAGGGAAAACGATATGGCCATAAAGTCATCCGTAGTCTGTTCCAATCATGGGAATGAATGGAACTAAAGACTATCATTAGCCTGGTTGTATGGCGGTGTCTTACCGGTCATAGAACATGGAATGTCAACCAGGTTAATGGGTACATGTAAAAGGGTGCATGGTACTGGATTGATCCACTTAACGGGAATCTACATGGTATAGTATCACAACTGATTCTCGCGTAGTACTTGCATAAGTCCTTTGACCGGACCATATGATGGTGCTGCATGTGAAGTGGCACACTTCGGTGTACGCCTAACGGGCCTGTAAAAGGGTGCCAAGTATGGGTACGTTCGGGTGTGTCAGTGAGCATGGCAGTACTATGGATATGCAGAAGGGAATGTCACTCAGTATTTTACTGAGACGATATCACCGGCCTCTTGATGAATGTTACTGATTAGAGTGTGGCCACACCCAAACAAGATGAGATCTTGTTTATGAGTATCAGTTCATTTGGGATCAAGTAATGTCCGGACACATATAGAGGGTGATCAACCATGCCTCTGTGTTGGACACCGATATCAGTGACATGGGACATACAAGTTCAACTACAGGGTTACGGTGACAGTTTGACTGCTATCTCCGTCTTAATTGGGGGCTACAGTGGCTTGCTAGAGCCCGCCTGTAGTCTGTGGGCCTTGGCCCACTGCCAACATAAAGACGGGCCCATTGGATCGTACACATTGAACGTCTGGACTTTAACTAGTCGGATTAAGTGTGTGCTTGGAGTATACACGTTTGAAGAGAGAGAGATTTATTAATTATCTTCTAGGTCAATTAGATTGATCAAAAGAATATAATTAGTATTTATTTTTGGCATTCTCTTAATTAATTCAATGAATTAATTTATGAGATTATTTCCTAGGTGGAAATATTTATACATGTATAGGTTTACATGTATCTCATCTTATATGTGTCTAATTTAATTCCTTGATGCATTTGATGTGTCAAATTAATTGTAATTTAGAGGTATGTAACATGTCATATGGTACAATATGCTTACATACATGTTGAATTACAATGATATTTGAAATCAAATAGAAACCAAAGAATTAAAGTGGACTTGGGCTTGAAATGGTAAGCCCACTTCTTCATCATATGTTGGACGAAATCCATGGTGGGTTTAAGGCAAGAATGATGAATTTTTAAGATGAGAAGAATGAGTCATGGTGGGACAAAAGGTGATGATTAAATGGGTGAGTCATGGTGGACTTTGGTTAGTAAAGTTGGACTTTACCAACTTGGATATTTGTTGGTCATTATGAGTTGGTCATTATGACTAAAGACAAGTGTCTTCCCCATTTCCTTTCCACCTCTTGGCCGAATCCTTATGTCTTTGGACAAGGGAGATGACTCATTCTTTAGCCAAAATGTAATGAGTGAAAGTGGTGAGTCATTGTTGACTTTGTGGTGAGTCATAGTTGACTTTGCTTTATGGGATATTTTTTGCCTCTTGGTGAGAGATATTAGATGAAAGGCTTCAACCATTTTCATTCTAAGCAAGTGCTCTTGGCTGCCATCTCTCCCTCTCTTCTTGAATTTCCGAGTTGCTAGCACGGGTTTCAGTCCGATAGCCGTTCGTGTACGCATCGGTGGAGGAAATCTATCCTTGATTTCTGCAGTCTTCTTCTATCCCTTAAAGAGATATCTTGGTAAGACTTTATTCTCCTCCTTTGTGTTTTGTTTTTGATTTTCACTACTTAAGCTCCCGGGACCCGGATTCGAGGAAATCGACGCGTGTTTCCGCACTTTGTCGGTCGGTTTCCCGTGACGAATCCCAGCAATGACAAGATTTACCGAAGACCAAACGGTAGGGGGACATTCCTATAGGTGTCTTAAAAGCAGTTCTATATGCCCATAGTGCATCGTCTAACCTTAAACTCCAGTCTTTCCTAGATGCACTTACCATTTTTTCTAAGATGCGCTTTAGTTCACTATTCAAAACCTCAACTTGCCCACTCGTCTGAGGATGGTAAGGAGTCGCTACCTTATGCTTAACCCCATATTTGTGCAAACGATTGTCAAATTGCCTATTACAAAAATGGGAACCCCCGTCACTGATGATAGCTCTTGGGGTTCCGAACCTAGTAAGAATGTTTTTCTTTAGAAACCTGACAACTACCCTCGCATCGTTGGTTGGTAAAGTGACAGCTTCTACCCATTTAGACACATACTCAACCGCCACAAGAATGTATTAGTTGTTGTGAGATATTGGGAAGGGTCCCATGAAATCTATGCCCCAAACATCAAAAAGTTCACACACTAAAATACCCTGTTGGAGCATTTCATTCTTTTGGGAAATATTTCCCGTCCTTTGACACGCATCACAGGCTCGAATATAACTAATGACATCCTGTTTCATGGTTGGCCAATAAAACCCACTAGATAAGATCTTTCCTACAGTTCGATCGGGTCCAGAATGGCCACCCGCTTCTCTATCATGACACATTTCAATAATGGAGGGAACCTCCTCATACGCCACACACCGCCTAATCACACTATCAGCACATAATCTAAAAAGATAAGGGTCATCCCAAAAATAATCCTTAGCGTCATGAAAGAATTTACGCCTCTGTGCATATGAAAGGTTAGGTGGAAGAATGTTACCGACTTTGAAGTTTGCGATGTCCGCAAACCATGGTATAGAAGTTACCCCACACAACTGTTCATCGGGGAATGTGTCACGAATGTTCACTTCCAGAGAGGATACGGATGCTTCACTTGGTAGTCTTGACAGATGGTCGGCCACTACGTTCTCTACTCCTTTCTTATCCTTAATCTCCACATCAAACTCCTGGAGGAGTAGAATCCATCGAATCAATCTGGGCTTTGCATCCTGTTTAGCCAACAGATACTTAAGGGCAGCATGGTCAGTATACACAATAACTTTTGATAAGACCAAGTAAGACCTGAACTTATCAAAAGCAAACACAACAGCCAGTAATTCTTTCTCAGTCACAGTATAGTTCATTTGAGCACCATTTAATGTTTTACTAGCATAATAAATTGGGTGAAAAATTTTGTTCACCCTCTGACCTAAACATGCCCCAATAGCATTATCACTTGCATCGCACATATGTTCAAAAGGAATTTCCCAATTCGGACTCACCATAACCGGTGCCTCAATCAATTTCCGTTTAAGCAAATTAAAAGCATACATACATTCATCATTGAAATTAAATGGGGCATCCTTTAAGAGTAGCTCAGTCAACGGCTTAGCAATTTTAGAAAAATTTTTCACAAAGCGCCTATAAAAGCCCGCATGTCCCAAGAAACTCCTAACTAACTTAACCGAATTTGGGGGAGGTAGTTTCTCAATCACCTCAATCTTTGCCGGGTCGACCTCGATTCCCTTTCCCGACACTTTATGCCCTAAGACAATACAATCCCGGACCATAAATTGACACTTCTCCCAACTAAGTGCCAAATTGGTGTCTTCACATCTCTGAAGCACCCGGTCCAAATTCCCCAAACATGACTCAAACGTATGACCAACAACAGAAAAATCATCCATAAAGACTTCCATAAAATCCTCAATCATGTCAGTAAAAATGGCTAGCATGCATCTTTGAAAAGTAGCCGGGGCATTACACAATCCGAAAGGCATCCGCCTATATGCAAATGTCCTGTATGGACACGTAAACGTGGTTTTCTCTTGATCGAGAAGGTCCACTGGAATTTGCATATAACCAGATAGCCCATCTAAAGTACAAAAATATTCATGCCCGGCCATCCTTTCTAACATTTGATCAATGAATGGTAATGGAAAATGATCTTTCCGGGTGGCGTCATTCAACTTCCTATAATCAATACACATACACCAACCCGTGACAGCTCTAGTAGGGATTAGTTCCCCTTTATCATTTTTCACTACCATCGTGCCTCCTTTCTTAGGCACACATTGGACCGGACTCACCCATTGACTATCAGAAATAGGGAAGATGATACCTGCGTCGAGGAGTTTTATCACCTCGGTTCTTACCACTTCCTTCATGTTGGGGTTCAACCGACACTGAGGCTGTGCACACGGTTTTACCTCATCTTCCAGAAAAATTCTATGTGTGCAAAACGTCGGACTTATTCCCTTGATGTCGTGGATTGTCCACCCGAATGCCCCTTTGTGCTTCCTTAGCACCTCTAGCAGCTTGTCTTCCTCCTCTCCTGTTAACAAAGAAGAGATTACAACAGGTAAGTCCTTTGGAGGATGCAGAAAAACATATTTAAGGTTAGGGGGAAGGGTTTTGAGCTCCAATGATGGAGGTTCCTCCAATGAGGATTTAGGTGCTGGTTTGACTTCACGCTCCAGCTTATCAAACCGTCCCTTCACCCATGAGCATTCCTCATTAATCACTGCATTTGCGTCACTTTCACCTAGACCTTCTCCTATGATGCAATCTAGTTCACTGCACAAACTCTCAACCACACAAGCATCAATAGGACAAAAGGAGTCCACAAAGTTACAATTTTCAATGTCTAACGGATATTTCATTGAATTATAGACATTGAAACTTACCTCCTCGTTATGCAACCTAAGAATGATCTTACCTTCCTGGACATCTATTAAAGTCCTACCGGTCGCGAGAAAAGGTCTCCCAAGTAGAAGGGGCACCGAGCTATCTTCCTCCATATCCATTACCACAAAATCCGCAGGGAAGATAAACTTGTCCACCTTTACTAACACATCTTCGACCACCCCCTTTGGTCTCGTGAGGGATCTATCCGCCAATTGGAGGGTCATGTTGGTTGGCTTTGGGTTTCCCAATCCAAGTCTCCTGAAAAACGACAAAGGCATCAAATTTATACTCGCACCTAAGTCACACAGGGCATTGGCAATCTCCAAGTTTCCTATCTGGCATGGAATAGTGAAACTACCCCTATCTTTGAGCTTAGGTGGGAGTTTGTTAGTTATAATTGCTGAACATTCCTCTGTCAAAGCCACCACTTCATCCTTGCCTAGCTTTCTTTTCCCTGCAAGAAGTTCTTTAAAAAATTTAGCATAAGAGGGCATCTCTTGGAGAGCCTCAATTAACGGCATGTTAAACTCTAACTTCTTAAAAATCTCAAGGAATTTGGAATATTTCTGCTCCAGTTTATCTTTCTTCTCCCTTTGAGGATAAGGGAGTTTAGGCACATAGGCTCTCACTGGTTCAGGAATTTTCCCTTTTTCGTTTATGCTAGGTTCGGGTTCAGAAATCGAATCGGGGTTGCTTACCTCTCCCGACTCTTCACTTACCTCGGTAGGTTGAGATGGGATACCAGCGTTGTGCACCCGGTCCTCCACTTGCCTACCGCTTCGTAGGGTTATAACCTTAGCTGTCTCCCTTTGATTACCCTTAGGGTTTTGTTCAGTTCTACTCGGGAGTGCTCCTTGAGGTCTTTCCTGCCTCTCCCTACTCAATTGAGCCACCTGCTTACCAAGATCCCTACAGTACGCTTCATTATCAGCAAGCCGAGACGAGATGTCTTTTAGTAACGACAAAACCGTCTCGTCTTGCTTAGACTGTTGAAGCTGCTGTGGAGATTGATCATTAGGAATAAATGGGGCCTTACCTAACCCCTGCTCACGGTGCTCATAATGGAATCCGGAAGGAGGTCTCAACACATTTTGGTTGTTACTATAGGACATATTCGGGTGTTGATACCTTCTTCCGTAATTGTTATTATTATTGAAGTTTTGTGAATAAGAGTTAGAGTTATTGTACCTTTGGTTTCCTCCCACAAAACGTACGTTTTCGGACGATTGGGTGAATGGGTCGCCCAGTTCACAATCTTGCCCGGGATGCTCCGCTCCGCATGATACACACAACACCGGTTGGCATTGTGGTCCATTTAAGTTCAGGCGGGACATCAACAGGTCCAGCTTCTTGTTTACATGGTCCATAGCTGCATCTTGGCGTCCCAAATCTGCAGCTCGAACCTCATTCCTTGTTGGTGCGTCCGACTGCTACAAGGTACTCTTTCTAGCCAGCTCCGCAATCAACTCCTCGGCTTGTGTAGCAGTCTTCTTAAAAATGTCCCCACCTGCAGAAGAATCAATAATGGAACGGTTAGCTGGTGTTAAACCATGATAAAACGTGCTTACCTGAGTGAAACGCGGCATGTCATGGTGGGGGCAGTTCCGCAATAACCGTTGGAATCTCTGCCATGCTTCATTAAGAGTCTCCGTCCCAAATTGCCAGAATCCCATGATCTCGTTCCTTAGCTGAACCGTCTTTGATGGTGGGAAGTAGTATGCCAAGAATTGCTCCTCCAATTGGTCCCATGATGTCACTGATCCGGGCCTCAAGGATTTGTACCATTCCATTGCTCCCCCGCATAGTGAAAAGGGGAACAGCTTCAACCGCACAGCATCTTGGGGCACCCCACCGATTCGGACTGTATCAGCCACCATGAGGAACCGGTCTAAGTGATCATTGGGGTTGTCACTTAGTCCGCCACTGAATAGACCGTTCCCTTGGATCAAATGGATCATACTGGATTTCAGCTCGAATTGATTGGCAGTGATGGCTGGGATAACCACTCCAGATCTGTTCCGGGGCCGATGTGGAGCCATTAGGTCTGTCATGACCATATTATCTCTATCACCACCCCTTCTTCTATCAAACTCCTCCCGCTCTCGCCGGAGTTGCTCTTGCTCAACTCTTTCCCGGAGTTGTCTCTCCTCGTCATCATGCTGCTGATGCTCCATTTGAACAATCTGCTCTTGGAGTACTCTATGGTTCCTGCTACACAAACGTTCAATTTCAGGGTTATAAGGTAAAAGCTCAGGATGCTGAGAGCGAGTTCGCATAAGCTAGAAAACACACACACACAGAGATTAAAGAAAACTAAATTGTAATAACTATTCACAGAAAAGAAAAATTATTTAACTATATACACAAAAATGTTGCCTAGATCAGCAAATAGACCTTTTGCTAAATGATGCAGAAATATAAATTTCCCCGGCAACGGCGCCAAAAACTTGATGGGTCCTAGGCGTAGTAGTAAAACTAAACCTAGAAACGCACAACTAAGGCAGTGTACCTATCATTGACAAGTAATAATTCTGGTTGGTCCAGGTATCGATCCCACAGAGAAAAGAATAATCTGCAAACACTAAACTACTCGGGTTCCTTGCGTGTCCTAGGCGGAACGTAGTTTGGGTTGATTATATTAACGGCTAAACTATCCTACTCCTAGTTGATCTATTCCAGCTTACTTTGCACTTGAGTTTTGTGTTATCAATTGGTGGTTTACTGACCTATGAATACTAATGGGGATGGCTTTATCAATTAATTACAAAAGATGAATTTAACTCAACAATTAATCTTTGATTATGCTCTTTCGATAATACAACCTAGCGTATCTAGATCTTTTAGGTCCTTAGCTTGTTTTCCTTGTTTAGAGGCGGTTTAATTCTAAAGCTCAGAAAATAGGGGCATGTAAGTTCCACAGTGTCGTCAATACTAATGGTTTCCTAGGTGTCAATCTAGGTAATGCCACAAATATGAACTTTACTAAATTAAGATCTTATGAGACTAGACATTCATTAAAGGAATTGCATAAAGAAAAGGAATAAAAATTGAAATTAACTTGCAAACAATTGTATTAATCAAGAAAGATGAACTGAGTTCAATGTTTACAACCAAGCACAATCAAATTGTGGAATCAAAACTAGCTTAATCAAATTACAAAAGAGAAGAAGAAAAACTTATGCCCTTTTGGTCCGATTAACCGGATTCCGACGGTGTGAAGATGCTTCGGGTGTACCTCTATAGACGAACTCGAGTCGGAACTAGGAACGTCGCAAAAGGGGAAAATTCTAAGTAAAGCTACAACCAATCAATAGTGCAAAACTCGAAGAAAACAAATAGTTCAAGCTCGAAACCTCACTACAAGTTTTTGCTATCACTCAGAAAGACTGGAAAAAGATCCCTTGAAACATCGAAAATAACCTATTTATACGGCTAGGTTAAAACCAGCAAAAAGAAGAGATGAAAGTAGGGCAATAGCAGGTTTCGGGGCTCGGCACGCCGTGCTGGTGGAGTTGGCACGCCGTGCTGTGCAGAACTGAAGGCGGCACGCCGTGCTGCTGGAGTTGGCACGCCGTGCCGTGTGATTTTAGGGTTGGCACGCCACACTGATCTGAGTGCCACGTTTTCGTGCCACTCCACTGGACTGCTCCTGAATGGCACGCCGGATTGGCACGCCGTGCCCTAATTGTGGCACACCGTGCCACCTTGAATTTCAGCACTATGAACTCTTCTTCGCCGCTGATGCACCAACTTCCGGTCCGGGTCATAATACCTGTCCAAAACAAGCACAAAGAACATAGCGGCACCGACGCCACGGACCATAAAAACAACAAATAAACAAAAATTACAAAAACAACCCTAGAAAACATGAAAAATACTAAAAGTTATAAAAACTATCCAAAACATAAAAATCACAAAATATTCAAAAACCACACAAACATTCACGCAAAAGACGCTCAAAATTGCCGTTCAAGCCACGAAATTGCCTAAAAGATAAGGTCAAAAACTGACCTTATCAACAGTCGTGCGACTGTTCTTTGCTATAAGTACAGTCATATGACTGTTCTTGATTTCCATAAATAGCAAGTCCAATTACCTTTGTGGCGCTGATCCATCGTAGGTTTGACCGCTGGAAACACCTCAATTGCCTCCAAATTTCTTCCTTTCCCTTGAGTGTTAAGGTTTCAAGAGTTGTCCAAAATTCTCCGAAATGTCAGGCATTTTAGCGAATTTAATGTCTGAAATTGATTGAGTTTGAAGTGTCAAATTGTTAACCTATGATTTATATCCGGTTTTAAACTTTAACACTCAAGAACCAAAAGAAAAAGAGGAGAAAAAGATGATGTTTAGTTGGGGTTTTTTTCTCTTTCTCTCTCTTTTCTCTACCAATTTTTCTCTCTAAATTCAGCCAAAATCCCAGAGTACAAAAGTCCATCACTCTCTCTTCCTTCTCCCTTTTATTTCTGATCTTTCTTGCTGCAAATTTGGGCATTAATTGCCCCTCAAATCAATCCCATTTTTTAATTCTCAAGGTATGGGCTGCTGTACCTGCTTCGCATTTACAGTCGTATGACTATAATTTTTTCAATTACAGGCGCACGACTGTAATGCAGCCGCATGACTGTAATTACAGTCATGTGGTAAAATAAGCCGATACTGGGTCTAGGTTACCCGAGGTAAAACTGATCTGGGCGTATACCGGATTTACATATATCTGAGGCGGATCTGCTGAGTTTCTGAAACACAAATTTGACATACGCCGATACTGGGTCTAGGTTACCCGAGGTGAGATTGATGATGAAATAAGCCGATACCGGGTCTAGGTTACCCGAGGCGACGTTGATGATGAAATAAGCCGATACCGGGTCTAGGTTACCCGAGGTGAGATTGATGATGAAATAAGCCGATACCAGGTCTAGGTTACCCGAGGCGACGTTGATGATGAAATAAGCCGAGACCGGTTGGTTACCCAAGGAGAGTCTACTGGGGATGTGGAATGAAGCCGATCTAGGCCGATACCGGGTCAATGTTACCTTAGCGGATCTGCTGGGGTTCTGGAATGAAGCCGATTTGGGCCAATACCGGGTTAATGTTACCCAAGGCAGATCTACTGAGGATCTAAAGGTGAAGCCGATCTGGGTAGATACCGGGTCTATGTTACCCGAGGTGGATCTGCTGAGGATCTGAAGGTGAAGCCGATCTAGGCTGATACCAGGTTTATGTTACCCGAGACAAATCTGCTGGGGATGTGAAATGAAGCTGATTTGGGCTGATACTGGGTCTATGTTACCCGATGCGGATCTGCTGCGAATCTAGAATGAAGCCGATCTGGGCCGATACAGGGTTTATATTACCTAAGGCAGATCTGCTGGGGATCTGTCTGAGACAGTGATGACGGATTCCTGCATTTGAAATAGCGAGTTTTCGTTCCTTGATCGAGAGATTTTGAACAAAAATTTTTGCCCCTTCGATCAAGAATGAAGACAAGCTGGGGATGAATGCTCTGTGTATGTTATGTATGTATGCATGATGATGCATATGTGCATGGATCCTAAATGATGCATTTCTCCTTGTTTGTTTAATATTGATGTTTCTCCTTTCTGCTGGGGAAGGTGATGGAATTTTTCACCGGAAATCACCCGATAAAAGCGGAAGAACGCGGTGATTTCCTCAAATCCAGTCCCATGAGCAATTGAGATGGAAATTGAAAAACTTAAAATTAAATAGAAAGGGATTAATTTTCTGACCATAAAATCTCTTTCTACAGATGGATGAAGACTGCAGAAACCAAAGCAGATTTCCTCCTCGATTTCGTACACGAACGCCTAACGAATGCAACCCGTGCTAGCGTTGGAAAAACAAACCAATAGAGTGAGAGTAGGGGATGAATTTCGGCCACTTGTGTGCTTAGGTTAGGTTGGTCGAAATTTTACCCGAGGTTTTACACCTAGGGTGGCCGAATTCCCCTAGGGGAATTCAGGCCCAAGCTGGCTCCATTCCATTCTGTGCGGGCTTCCATATTTTAATTTAGGCCCAATCTAATTTTAATTATTCTGGTTTAAATTAATTTCAAGCCCAATTTTAATATACCCATGTATTTAATATATTACTCCAAGTAATACATTATTTACATTTAAATTAAAATTAGTTTGACGATTAATTTAATCCATCAAATTAAAATTAAATCTACACAAAATAAAATCATATGTACACCTGTACATACGAATATTTCCACCTAGGAAATAATCTCATAATTAATCCAATTAATTATGAAGAGCCAATAGAATATATTAATTTTATTATTATGACCAATCTAATTGATCTTTATAATATAATTAACATATACACACCTCTCTCTCCATAGTGTATACTCCAAGTATACATGTGATTCCTTAAGTCTGCATTCAGTCGTTCTATGTGTACAATCGCGTGGGCCCATATTTATGTTGGCAGTGGGCCTATGGCCCACAGACTGTAGTTGGGCTCTAGCAAGCCACTGCAGCCCCCAATTAAGATGGAGATGGCAGTCTAACTGATATCATAACCCTGTAGTTTAAACTTGTACATCCCATGTCATTGATATCGGTGTCCAACACAGAGGCATGGATTGATCACCCTCTTTTGTGTCCGGACATAAACTTGATCCCGAATGTACTGATGCTCACAAACAAGTTCCAACTTGTTTGGGTGTGGCCACACTCTTATCAGTCACATTCATCAAGTGGCCGGTGATATCTTCTCAGTGGGTTACTGAGTGACAAATCCCTTCTGCATATCCATAGTATTACCATGTTCAGTGACATACCCGAAAGCACCCATACTTGGCACCCTATTACAGGCCCTTTAGGCGTACCCCTAAGTATGTGACTTCACATGTAACACTATCATATGGTCAGGTCAAAGGATCCATACAAGTACTACACGAGAATCCATTGTGATACCATACCATGTGGATTCCTCGTTTAGTGGATCTATCCAGTACCATGCTTCCAGGCATGTACCCATTAACTTGGTTGACATTCCATGTCCAATGACCGGTAAGACACCGCCATACAACCAGGTTAATGATAGTCTGTTGTTCCATTCATTCCCATGACTGGAACAGACTACGGATCTATTTATGGTCATATCGTTTACCCTATCCACGGTCTTACTGCCAAGTGCATGACACTTGTCATCATGGATATAGATATGTCCATTGGATACTTCATTTAATATGTTGCACAAGATAGATATAATAAATTAATTAATGCCTTTATTAATAACACAAATTAGTAAAATACATAAATCCAATAAATGTATGATACAAATACAAGGACCAATGCCTCGGGACTAGGGCATTTCCAACAATCTCCCACTTGCACTAGTTCCAACTAGACATGGGCCTAATCCCTATAGTTCTAGTATGATCCTCGTGCTTGGGCTGGGCCAGCGCCTTGGTCAATGGATCTGCGACATTATCCTCGGTGTCTACTTTGTGCAATGCAATGTCACCTCTCTCCGCGATTTCTCGTATGAGGTGAAACTTTCTGAGCACGTGCTTTGTGTTCTTGTGTGACCGGGGCTCCTTAGCTTGTACGACGGCCCCATTGTTGTCACAGAAGATATCGACTGGGTCCTAGATAGTTGGCACTACTCCCAACTCAGTGATAAACTTCTTCATCCACACAGCTTCCTTAGCTGCTTCACACGTAGCAATGTACTCAGCTTCTGTTGTAGAGTCCACTATGGTTGGCTGCTTTGAGCTCCTCCAGCTTACAGCACCACCATTCAGCAAGAATACATACCCAGACTGCGATTGGTACTCATACTAGTCTGTCTGAAAGCTCGCATCAGTATACCCAGTAACTGATAGTACTTCCTGACCACCATACACCAAGAAGCTATCCTTAGTCCGGTTAAGGTACTTGAGGATCGCCTTCACAGCTTTCCAGTGATCCTCCCCGGGGTCCTGCTGGTATCGGCTCGTCATACTCAGTGCAAAGGCGACTGTGAGCGGACGACGCGTTTTCGACGGGACGCGGGACTCCCTTTCGGAATGGGGCGCCACGATCTCGGGCGGGCCCCTCCCTCGCGGGGGGTTTTTATAATGGAAATCCGCGTTTTGGAAAATAAATAGAATTAATGCATAAAAGAACCGAAACCTAAGTCTCGATGAATATTGTAGGAGTCGCCACCCGGCTCAGCTCAACCGGGGAATTCTTATGTAGCTGAACCCGACGAACGGCCGCTACACTATCCAGAGATTCGGGTCCGGACAAGTCCCTTATTTCGTGTCTAATTAAAATAAATATAGCCAATGTTCTCGAATGGTATTTCAAAGTCTAAAGTCTGTTTTATTGAATATAAAAGGCATACAGCGCCCACACAAATTATTTAATACAAAAAATAAGGAAAAGAAATAAATATTAATTGGCTTACAACCAAATCGAATGGAAAAATAAAAACACTCGCCTCACTTTACAAGCGCCTATATACACGAGAATCTAGAAAAATACAATCGCCTAGATACACGATTTAATCTATTAAAATACATCAAAAAATAAAAATAAAGAGAAATTAAAACTTGCAAAACAGAGGGTTAGCACAATATATACAGCACACCACAATTAGGACTCAAATAGACAGAATGGGAAATCGAGAATTGGGGGCATGCATTTAGGGGGTAACCGGGTCGACTCGGCTAGCCGGCCTGGTTAGACCTGGAAAACGCTTTAAAACGTCCCTGTATTTTTGGTTTTGTGGGAAAAATCATTTTGAAAACAATTTTTCCGGTTTACATGCATTTTTATGTATTTAAGTGGGTCGGTTTTCAGGAGAACTGGGTCTCCGTCGTTGAATTGTTCTGAATGCAAATTCACTAGAAAATTGAATCTACGGTCGTGATGCGCACAACAAAATTTATTTTGACAATTTTTGGGGTTTTCTAATTTTTGGACAAAAGTTGAAATTCTGATTCTGGAATAATGATTACAGTCGTACGACTGTAGTTTACAGTCGTGCGACTGTAATCGGTCCAGGACCAGAATTTCAGCAAAAACTCATTTTGAGTCAAAAACGGAAAAGAAATATCCTGGAAATTAAGAACAGTCGTACGACTGTGTACGACTGTTCATGAAAACTAAGAACAGTCGTACGACTGTTCTTAATTTCCAGGAAAAGAAATACGAAAAAATGCAGCAAAAACGCACAAAATTCACTTCAAACACCCAGAAAGCGAGGAAAAGTGTGAGGAAAGGAAGTGACTACCTTTTTAGAAGCTATTCCAAGTCGTTTTGACCCCTAGCGTCGCTTCGATCCTAACAAATTCGCACTTTTTCCTTTGGAATGGAAGTTGAGAGCTTTTTGCCAAAAATCCAAATTGCAAGGGATTCTGATGGTTTAAGTTCGAATTCTTGATTTAGTTGTGAAGTTAATCGATTAACCTAGGGATTTCTAACAAATTTTAAGCTTAATTTCGAGAATTGAAGAAAATCAAAGAGGAAGAAGATGAGTTTTTTTTTTGTGGTTTTCTTTTTTTCTCTCTCTTCTCTTTCTCTCTCTAAATTTCTTCTCACCAAAAAATCTCCCCCCTTTTTCTCTTTCTTTTTCCTTCTTTTCTACCCTCTTTTCCCGCTTGCTTGCTGCCAAACCCGAACAATTAATGCTCCTCCTTTTTTTTCTTCCATTTCTGCTGCAGAGGTATGGGCCTCTACAGTTTTTCCGATATTACAGTTGTACGACTGTCACAATAGTCGTACGACTCTCTCTTTTTTTTTTTTTTTTTTTAAGTATAGAAAATTCTGGCGCTTACAGCTGCCCCTCGCGTGATCAAATTCGACATCTAGCTCCAGGTCCATAATACCTGTGATGATGAATTTGAGAGCGTGAATCAAAGCACCGCGAATGCTGGAATGAACCTTCTGATGAGATAGGCCGATGCCGGGTCTAGGTTACCCGAGGCGACGCTGGGGAGGAAATAAGCCGATATCAGGTCTAGGTTACCCGAGGCGATGCTGGAGATGAGATTAATGAAGAGATTGGCCGATATCAGGTCTAGGTTACCCGAGGCGAGATTGATGAACAAATTAGCCGATATCAGGTCTATGTTACCCGAGGCGAAATTGATGAAGAGATTAGCCGATATCAGGTCTATATTACCCGAGGCGAAATTGATGAAGAGATTAGCCGATATCAGGTCTATGTTACCTGAGGCGATGCTGGAGATGAGATTAGCCGATACCGGGTCTAGGTTACCCGAGGCGATGCTCTACGGGGGAAATAGATGAAGCCGATCTGGGCCGATACCGAGTTTACATTACTCGAGGCGGATCTGCTGGGGAACTTGGATGGTGGAGCGGATCTGGGCTGATGCCGAGCCTACATTACTCGAGGCGGACTCGCTGGAGAAAATTGAGATAACGGAGCGGACCTGGGCCGATACCGAGTTTACATTACTCGAGGCAGATCTGCTGGGGAACTTGGATGGTGGAGCGGATCTGAGCTGATGCCGAGCCTACATTACTCGAGGCGGACTCGCTGGAGAAAATTGAGATAATGGAGCGGACCTGGGCCGATACCGAGTTTACATTACTCGAGGCGGACTCGCTGGAGAAAATTGAGATAATGGAGCGGACCTGGGCCGATACCGAGTTTACATTACTCGAGGCGGATCTGCTGGAGAGAGTTGAGGATATTGAGCTGGGGATGAATTCCTGCACTTAAAATGGCAAGTCTTCATTCCTTGATCGAGAGATTTTTAAGCAAAAATTTTTGCCCCTTCGATCAAGAATGAAGACTAGCCGAGGATAAGTAATTGATATATGCAATGTATGGATGCATGTTGATGTATATGTACATGTATGTATTTTCTGTTATTGGACATTTCTGTCCTCCGCTGGGGAGATGTGCTTTGCCCCTGGTTGATTTTGCTTTTCTCGGGGCATTGTTTGGTGATTATCGACGGAGTGAGGTGACTGCTGGGGGAACGATCACATTATTCCTTGTAGAGATTCCACTGGGGAAGAGTGTGACAGCTTGACTGGGGAAACAATTGTGGTGTTCTTTGTGTAGACTACACCGAGGAGTAACATGGCGACTTTGCGAGGAAGTAATTGATGGTGTTCTTTATGTAGACTCCGTTGGGGAATAGTATAGGAAACTCTGCTGGGGAGCGATGTGACGAATTCTGCGGGGAATGTTGAGGATGTCCTGTTTTTCTTGCTCTGCAGGGGAGTTATGAGTTCGTAAGTGCTCTAATTTTTGCCTGGGTTGCCCAACTCGGGTTTTCAGCCCAGGGAGCCGCTCTAACTTTTGCCTAAGGCGCCTTTTCGGTTTTCACCTTAGCGAGCTTTTCATATGCCCTAACTTTTGCCTAAACTGCCCGGTGTGGGTTTTCAGCTTAGCGGGCCGCTCTAATTTTTGCCTTAAATTGCATGTATTTGATACATTTTCATTTGCCTAATAATGCGATGATATTGATCAGTTGAATGCAAAGTGCTTTCTTTGAATGTGTGTTTATGCAAGACAACTTTGTTTGTGCATTTGTCATAACCATGCAAATATATTTAAACACACATTTCACTTTATTGATAAAGTCAAAATGAGTACATTTGAAACAAGTTGGTTCCTAAATGGTACAGATTTCACATTAAGCCAGAATCCGTCACCAGCCGCCCTTTTCAGGTTTTCCGGCTGATTATTTTCTCTCGCGTCTTAACTTTTGCCTAGACCGCTCTTTTCGAGTTTTCAGCCTAGCAGACTTTTCTTTTTTTTTTTTTTTTTTTTTTTTTTTTTTTTACACATGATAAAGCTTTAGCCTGTCTTGGTTGATCGGGTTGGTGAACTCGTTTCCATCCATGTCCATGATGCTGACAGCGCCTTTTGATAACACCTTCTTCACCACATAGGGTCCTTCCCAGGTAGGTCTGAATTTTCCCCTAACATCAACATTTGAAGGCCTTAGTTGTTTTAAAACCCAATCTCCCGCTTTCAACTGCCGCTTGGAGTATTTCACATTCCGATTATAGGCTCTAGCCATTCTGCGCTGATACATCTACAGGTGATCCAGTGCCCTTAGCCGCCTTTCATCTAGTGCAGCCAGCTGCTCATATCTAGCTTGGACCCATTCAGTCTCTGGCAATTGAGCTTCCAGGGCAACTCTGAGTGATTTGAGTTCTATCTCCACTGGTAACACTGCTTCCATTCCATATACCAAGGCATAAGGAGTTTCTCCGTCGGCGTTCTGACACTGGTTCTGTAACCCCAAAGAGCATAAGGTAGTTTATCAGCCCAATCCCTGTAAGTGGTTACCATCTTTGACAAGATCTTCTTTATTGCCTTGTTAGCTGCTTCTACCGCACCATTAGCCTGTGGTCTATATGGAGAAGACTTATGATGTTCAATTCCATGCTCTGCAAATAGCTCAGCTGTTGCCCCTTGAAACTGTACTCCATTATCAGTTACTATGTGGTGAGGGATCCCATACCGAGTGAAGATGTTCTTCTGAATGAACTTGACCATGTGCTTGGCTGTAACATTAGTGAAGGATTCCGCTTCGACCCATTTGGAGAAATAATCAACTGCCACAACTATGAATCTATGCCCATTAGATGCAGCTGGATGAATTTCACCAATCATATCTATCCCCCATGCTGAAAACGGCCAAGGAGACGTTAGATTCTGAAGTTCAAGTGGAGGAAGATGACTAATGTCTGCATAGATCTGACATTCATGACATTTCTTCACCTTCCTTATACAATCTGCTTGCATCGTCATCCAAAAGTAGCCTTGCCTCATGATCTTCCTAGCCATGGCAAGTCCATTCATATGCGGCCCACAGGATCCTGCATGTACTTGCTGCATCACTTCTTCTGCTTCTTGCTCAGTTAGACACCTCAAAAGGACTCCATGTGCTGTTCTTTTGTATAATTTGTCCTCGAAAATTCTGAACTGACTAGCCAATTTTCTCAGTGTCAACTTATCAGTAGCACTGGCCTCTTCTGGGTACTTTCCCTCCTTAACATACCGATAAATGTCAAAGAACCATGGCTTTTCTTTGGCTGATAATTCCATTACTTCATGCGCTTCGAAGCAAGGATGCCTGGAAGTGGCTATGATCAGTGGTTGAGCTTGTGTCTCTTCTGGATTTTCCCACATGGAGGACAAAGAAGCTAATGCATCAGCCATCTTATTCTCATCCCTGGGGACATGTCTGAATTCACACGGGCCGAATAAACCCTTTCTGAACTGTAGCAGCTCCAAATAAGGCCGTAAGGCTTCTTCTTTCAGTTCCCACTCTCCCTGAGCTTGCTTGATCACTAGAAGTGAGTCTCCAACAATCAGGACATCATTTGCCCCTAGTGTTAGCAAAGCTTCCATCCCAAATAGGCATGCTTCATACTCTGCCCCGTTATTGGTTATGGGAAAATTCAACCTCTTGGATAAGGGAATGACTTCACCATCTGGCGTTGCTATAAGTACTCCAATTCCAGTGCCCTTTCTATTCACTGCCCCATCGAAGCACATGACCCACCTTTTCACTTCCACCATGGCTAACTGCTCATCAGGGAATTCCAGGTTCTCTATGTAATCTGATTCTAGGGGCTGGTTTGCCAGAAACTCCGCCACGGCTCGCCCTTTAATGGTTTTCTTCGTGATGTACTCGATGTCGAATTCAGACAAAAGTAATAACCACCTGGATAGCTTCCCAACCAATGCCGGTGCTTCATAGAGATACTTCATTGGATCCACTTTAGCCACAGCTTGTATCTTGTAGGATTGGAAATAGTGGCGCAGCTTCTTGGTCAACCAGATCATCGCCACACATGTCTTTTCCACCAGTGTGTACTTGGTTTCACACTCCAACAGCTTTTTGCTTAGGTAGTAGATGGGATACTCCTTCTTGCCATCTTGTTCCTATGCTAGCATTGCCCCTACAGAGGATTCTTCAACTGCCAAGTACAAAATCAGGGGCTTCCCTGGAATTGGAGGACTCAACACTGGTGGCTTTACCAGGTAGGCCTTGATCTTCTCAAACGCCAGCTGACACTTGTCATCCCACACAACCGGCTGATCTTTCTTTAATAGCTTGAAGATTGGCTCACAAATGGAAGTTAGCTTGGCTATGAAGCAGCTGACATACTGCAAGGAACCCAGGAATGATCTGACCTCCTTTTCAGTCTTTGGAGCTGGCATATCGTGGATGGCTTTGATTTTATCTGGGTCCATTTCTATCCCCCTCTGGCTAACTACATGGCCCAACAACTTTCCTGATGTGACCCCGAATATGCACTTCTTGGGGTTAAGTCGCAAGTTGTACTCTCCAATGCGTGTTAGAAATCTATCCAGGATAACAGGGTGTTCTTCCCGGGTTGTTGATTTAACAAGCATATCATCGACATACACTTCGACTTCTTTATGGATCATATCGTGCAATAGAGTTGTGACAGCCCTCTGATAAGTGGCACCGGCGTTCTTTAATCCAAAAGGCATCACTCTGTAACAGAAAGTACCCCACTCTGTGATGAACGATGTTTTCACCTTGTCGATCACATCCATCAAAATCTGACTGTATCCCGAGAAGCCATCCATAAATGAGTACATTGCTGCTTTTGCTGCACTGTCAACCAATACGTCAATGTGAGGTAGTGGGAAATTGTCCTTAGGGCAGGCCTTGTTCAAATCCCTGTAATCGACATATACTCTGACCCTTCCATCCTTTTTAGGTACGGGGACAATGTTGGCTAACCATTCCGTATACTCCACCACTTCGAGGAACCTGGCATCTATCTGTTTGGCCACTTCTTCCTTCACCAGTGTAGCCCATTCCGGCCTTAGTCTTCTCAACTTCTGCTTTATCGGTCTGAACTTGGGGTCCGTTGGGATCTTGTGCACTGCTATTTCTGTATCTACACCCGGCATGTCTTCATACGACCAGGCGAAAGCTTTAACATGTTTTTGGAGTATTCTTATTAATTCTCTTTCTTCCTCGGATTTTAGCTCGTGTGAAATGAGTACCATTTTAGGGTTTTCATCTGTACTTATATTGATTTCATGCAATGCAGTGTCATGTATGCTAAATATGCTTGATGGTGATTCAAATGCATGCACAGAATTATTAGGATAAACATCACACAAGTAAGCAAACTGGGATTTCATTGCATTGAACTTATCATAAAGTACATCAGTTATATTGAAAATGGAAGAAATAGATACAACAAAATCATTTTCATCCTCCACAGGCGGAGGGCCTTGTTCTTCCTTAGCCTCCATCTTTCCTTCCAGAGCATCATCCGGGACCGCAGCTTTCTCTGCTTCTTTTTCGGTAGCTTGTGCCTTAGCTTTTTCCATAATCTTGGCGATTTCAGCAACCACAGAGTCTAAGTTCACTTTGGCCATCAGTTCTTCGCCAAATCCCTCCTTGGATTTCCCGAAAGCTTTGGTTAATGCAGCAGTCAAAGCTCCCGAGATCACTTCTGTAGTTTCGGCATAGGTCTTCTTTTCATCTTCTTCCTCGGCCGCCTCTATGGTTTCTGCTGTCACTACAGATGATTCTCCTTTCAGGATATCAGATTCAGCAATTGCTTCCTCTATCATTACAGGGGCCACTGGCTCTTCCTGGCTTTTCTCAAAATCCACAACATCTGCAAAGATCTCAAAGCCAGGGTACTTGACATTTCCAACCAACACCGGTTCAGCTTGGCCCTTGTAAAGGCTTTCTCCCGCCTTCAGAAATGGCTTCATCATGGCCCTGCCATTTTTGCCCTTATTTAGATTCTTCTGCTCGGATGACCCCTCTACATAGCCAAGACCATACTGCTTTGACTTCCCCGAGTCGATCTTGAATTCTGGCACACCTTGCAGATTAATCCCGAGTCCCATTCCTGGGACAAAGTTCAGCTTGTACAAATATCGGGATAGCCACTCTGGCATATAGTTCTCATAAAGGACCATTGGGGCTTCGGTGGTTTTGTCCTCCTTAATGACAGCAGTTTGGAATCCACCAAAAGGAACCACTCCTTCATTCACTGCAGCTACCATCGACTGGGCGTCTGCCTCAACAGTCACAATTTTGTCATTCATGGAGAATTTAATCTTCTGATGCAATGTGGAAGGAACACCTCCCAAAGGATGGAACCAGGGCCTTCCAAGCAATAGGGAGAATGTGACCGGGATATCAATCACTGTGAAAATAACCATGGACTTGATGGGCCCAATCTCCACTTCTGTTTCGAAGGTCCCTATCACTGTTCTCTTAGAATCATCATACGCCCGAATGACTGTTGAGGACCTCTTCAACACTTCTTCTTTCATGCCTAGAAACGGTAGCATTTTCAGTGGGCAAATATTCAGAGCTGAGCCGTCATCCACCATAACGCACGGCATCACCTTATCCATGATATAGGCTCTAACGTAAAGAGCCTTGTTGTGGGCCTTTCCTTCTGCTGGTAGGTCTTTCTCAGAGAAAACAATATTAGGAGCTCCAGCATGGACTTTGTCTAGCAAGCAGCACATAGCCTCTGGTGAAGCTATAGGGGAGACTTCAATTTCTGATAGCTTCTTCACTAAAGCCTCCCTATGCTCTTTGGAGGTCATAAGCAAGTGCCACAAACTAGCTTGTGCAGGGGTCTTCTTCAGTTGGGAAATGACCAAATCTTCTTTCTCGACTCTTTTCAGTGCCGAAGTACTGCCCGATGCATTCATCGGTGCTTTATCTTTCGTCTGATCTGCCGGCTGATATACCCTTCCACTTCGGGTCACATACTGCACTTCTGAAATCTTCAACTTCTCAACAGTTGGGAGTTTAACAGCCTCTCTTCTGTCAAATTCTTCATACTCATCCTCGGAGTCAAGATCATCCAGACTTATGGGCTTGACCTCCTTACACCCATCTTCCTTCTCACACTCGGGTTTCTCTTCAGGTTCCCCTACCGCCACTGCCTGAATCATAGGGTTCGCTTGCAGAATTTGGGCAAATATGAAGTTAGCCGGTAACCCCGACTGAACCATATTAACCCGCTTCTCGAATGCCGGCAGTGGGTTAGTTTTAGTGTTAGGCTTAGGTGGTTCTTGCAGCTTTCCCTCGTCGATAAGCTTCTGGATAGCATCCCTTAGCTTGTAGCAGTTGTTGGTTCGGTGGCCTGTCACCACATGATAAGTGCAGAAGTTGTCCTTATCCGCTTCAGATGGCTTCTCAAATGGCTTTAAAGACTGCAGTAGGCCGCCATTCCTACACTTGGCGAATATCTTTGCTAAAGTAAGAGTCCAAGGCGATATGCCTTGTCCTCCAGGACCTCTGTTCTTGTTGCTTTGTTGCTGATTCACAGTAGCCACTTCGACCTGCTTCACCTCTGATGACTGTCCCTGTTTGCCACTAGAACCTGAACCAGAACCACTGCCAGACCCAACTGCTGTGGTTGATCTATACCCTGAACTGTACCCTATACTTCTTCCCCCTTTCTGACCAGCTGGCTTCTCCTCTTCATCCCTTTCTATCTTCATGGCCATGCTATAGACCTCACTAAGCTCCTTGAAGGAATGGAATTTCATGTTATTCTTGAAGATATCTTTGCTGCCATCAATGAGCTTTTGTATAAGCTCATCCTCATCAGGGTGATTCTTTAGGAGGATCATCTTGTTCATCCACCTCTGGTAGTATTCATCAAAGGGCTCATTGAATTTCTGCTTCACCCTTTCCAAACCATACAGCTTCACCTGGATTTTGGTGTTGAAGCTGTAGTATTTGATGAAGGCTGCTGACAATACTTCCCAGTCAGATTGCTCCTCCTCTGACAGTGAGTTATACCATCCCAAAGCACCTCCCTCCAGTGTGGTGGGGAAAAGATTAATCAATTGTTGCTTTGTAGCGCCTGCTGTCAGCATAACCCGGGCATATAAATTCACATGGGCCTCCGGCGAGCCCATTCCTTTGTAAGTGGGGACTTTCGGCACTTGGAAGCTGATAGGAAATGTCTCGATGCCCCTACTGATCATGGCATCAATGTTCACCCCCTTCTTGGATTCAGCACTGATCCCGACCCCCTTCTTCAACTGGGCCATGACCTCGTCTAATTCAGAACACTTGGCTTTCATCCTCTGTTCCATAGCTGCCTCTATCTCCTGCAGCTTTTCAAGGCTAGCCGAAGCGTCACCACCATGTTTGGATGATTCAGCTTCTTTTTCCTTCCCCAGGCTCAGAATCACTGTCACTCTCGACTACCCTCTGTCTCCTAGCCGCCCTTGAAGCTTGGGATCTTGTCCAAGGTCGCTCCAGTGTATTCTGCTCGGGGGTAGACAGGAGGTATTAGGGTCGTGAATGAATGACGTGATATGACATGAAAATTAAGACATGCTTGAGATGCATGGAGTGAAATTGTGCATGGAATGATGCTATGAATGATTCCCTTTTATTATTATTATTTTTTTTTTCGAGGCATTCCAAGAACACCCAATGTTTATGCAAAAATGTCACGTGTGGGCCATCACACGGACAGAACTTCGGCGCCTTTGGGACACCTAATGAATTCATGAAATGGTCGCGTGTATACCGGCACACAGATGTAGTTTTGACGCTTTATAGGTCTATGAGATGGTATGAAATGGTCGCATGGGCTGGGCCCACAGACATGGTCTTGATGCTTTTGAGCATATGATATGGAATGATGTTATGAGAAAGTCACGTGTAACAGGAACACGGACAAGGATTCGACATTCGAAGAACGCCTTTCATGATTTGGTGACTGTTACGAGCCTATATGTATACTAATCGGGCACTCGGGGAGTACCTTAAATGGTGAATTAATGTCATGAAGTGGTCGGATGTGGACCACAATGTTATATGATGTTTATGATGGATGGGTATGATGTCATGAGATGTATCGTATAAATTATTACACGAAAATGAGCCTAAGGCCATTGTGGCTTTTATTGGATGAAATGATATTGGTGGAATGACCGAATGCAATCCGGTGCATTGGTCAAAACATGGGTAATTTTGGGTACCCGATATGTTATGAAATGGGATGGGATGGTCATGATAGGCGTCCTTGGAATGCCCATTAATTTAATTTAAGTGAAATGTAGTGAATGAACATGTCACACAATATGTAAATGGCTGCATAAAAACGTGGGTTAGGATGCATGCCATACATAATGATGTTATGTATGCTATGTCAAAAATAAAATGCTAATCACACAAGTTTAATGTTATGGCTGAAAAAGAAATCGTCAGTGTGGATGACAAGCGAATGAATTAATGTTTTACACACGAAATAAAATGCAAAATGGCTGCATAAAAAAAAAGTGTGGGTTAGTATCACACAAAGATGTTTGTGTATGGTATGTCATGTGTATGGAAAATGGTGATTATGGTACGTTATGCATGCGTCGGTGATGTGTCACGGAACGGTGAAGAACACATAGCAAGCAAAACGAATTCTTCCAACCTTATTCCTCCAACGTGGTCGGTCTCAAAAATCTCTAACTGAGTCCTAGGCGGGGTTCACTTCAATCACCATCCGGGGGTGATGAAGGCGCGATTTTATTATCATTATTCACACAATTATTTTGGTATCCTAAGGAAATCCAACTAGGGCTGCCTATATAGGTTCGGTCCAAGTCGGGTTAAAAATCAAGGTTCCCATAGCAAAATATACTCCTCACTTCTCCCCACTCAAGGGTCCGAACGAAGGGGTTCGTACGAGGCTATGAGTGGTGTTTCGTATTCATGCCCCTAAGACAAGGAGGAACTTAGGCGACACTTCAACAATCCACCGGGCTATAAAAGGATACCTAATCTAATGCAGGAAATGGCTAACTAAGATGCAAATAAAATACCAAAAGAGAATCATCCACGTTATTTTAATTAGACACTTTTCAGGGCTTGTCAAATTCTTTTAAATTTTTAAGAAAACTTTTTAAAGAAATCCCCAGCGGAGTCGCCACTGTGAGCAGACGACGCGTTTTCGACGGGACGCGGGACTCCCTTTCGGAATGGGGCGCCACGATCTCGGGCGGGCCCCTCCCTCGCGTGGGGTTTTTATAATGGAAATCCGCGTTTTGAAAAATAAATGGAATTCAATCTTAAAAAGAACCGAGACCTAAGTCTCGATGAATATTGTAGGAGTCGCCACCCGGCTCAGCTCAACCGGGGAATTTTTATGTAGCTGAACCAGACGAACGGCCGCTACACTATCCAAAGATTCGGGTCCGGACAAGTCCCTTATTTCGTGTCTAATTAAAATAAATATAGCCAATGTTCTCGAATGGTATTTCAAAGTCTAAAGTCTGTTTTATTGAATATAAAAGGCATACAGCGCCCACACAAATTATTTAATACAAAAAATAAGGAAAAGAAATAAATATTAATTGGCTTACAACCAAATCGAATGGAAAAATAAAAACACTTGCCTCACTTTACAAGCGCCTATATACACGAGAATCTAGAAAAATACAATCGCCTAGATACACGATTTAATCTATTAAAATACATCAAAAAATAAAAATAAAGAGAAATTAAAACCTGCAAAACAGAGGGTTAGCACAATATATACAGCACACCACAATTAGGACTCAAATAGACAGAATGGGAAATCGAGAATTGGGGGCATGCATTTAGGGGGTAACCGGGTAGACTCGACTAGCCGGCCTGGTTAGACCTGGAAAACGCTTTAAAACGTCCCTGTATTTTTGGTTTTGTGGGAAAAATCATTTTGAAAACAATTTTTCCGGTTTACATGCATTTTTATGTATTTAAGTGGGTCGGTTTTCAGGAGAATTGGGTCTCCGTCGTTGAATTGTTCTGAATGCAAATTCACTAGAAAATTGAATCTACGGTCGTGATGCGCACAACAAAATTTATTTTGACAATTTTTGGGGTTTTCTAATTTTTGGACAAAAGTTGAAATTCTGATTCTGGAATAATGATTACAGTCATACGACTGTAGTTTACAGTCGGGCGACTGTAATCGGTCCAGGACCAGAATTTCAGCAAAAACTCATTTTGAGTCAAAAACGGAAAAGAAATATCCTGGAAATTAAGAACAGTCGTACGACTGTATATACAGTCGTACGACTGTTCATGAAAACTAAGAACAGTCGTACGACTGTTCTTAATTTCCAGGAACAGAAATACGAAAAAATGCAGCAAAAACGCACAAAATTCACTTCAAACACCCAGAAAGCGAGGAAAAGTGTGAGGAAAGGAAGTGACTACCTTTTTAGAAGCTATTCCAAGTCGTTTTGACCCCTGGCGTCGCTCCGATCCTAACAAATTCGCACTTTTTCCTTTGGAATGGAAGTTGAGAGCTTTTTGCCAAAAATCCAAATTGCAAGGGATTCTGATGGTTTAAGTTCGAATTCTTGATTTAGTTGTGAAGTTAATCGATTAACCTAGGGATTTCTAACAAATTTTAAGCTTAATTTCGAGAATTGAAGAAAATCAAAGAGGAAGAAGATGAGTTTTTTTTTTGTGGTTTTCTTTTTTTCTCTCTCTTCTCTTTCTCTCTCTAAATTTCTTCTCACAAAAAAATCTCCCCCCTTTTTCTCTTTCTTTTTCCTTCTTTTCTACCCTCTTTTCCCGCTTGCTTGCTGCCAAACCCGAGCAATTAATGCTCCTCCTTTTTTTTCTTCCATTTTTGCTGCAGAGGTATGGGCCTCTGCAGTTTTTCCGATATTAGAGTCGTACGACTGTAATTTTTAAATTACAGTCGTACGACTGTCACAATAGTCGTACGACTCTCTTCTTTTTTTTTTTTTTTTAAGTATAGAAAATTCCGGCGCTTACAGCGACATCAGGTCTCGTACATAACATGGAGTACATGATTGATCCAATAGCCGAAGCATATGGAACCAATTTCATGTTCTCCCTGTCCTCCCTTGTCTTAGGATAGTTCTTCTTACTAAGTTTCAGCCCATGGCCCATTGGCAAGAAACCTTTCTTGGCCCGGTCCATGCTGAATCTTTTCAGAACTTTGTCAATGTATGAAGCCTGACTTAGGCCCAGAAGCCGATTTGATCTATCCCTATAGATCTTGATCCCTAGGATCATCTCAGCTTCACCTAAGTCCTTCATTGCGAAGCACTTACTCAGCCACTGCTTTACCCCTTGCAGTGTAGGTATGTCGCTTCCAATGAGTAGGATGTCATCTACATAAAGTACCAAGAATGTGACAATGCTCCCACTAGTCCTCTTATACACACAAGGCTCATCTAGATTATGTATGAAGCCATATTCCTTTATAGCCTCATTGAATCTTAGATTCCAACTACGGGATGCTTGCTTCAGTCCATAAATGGACCTTTGAAGTTTGCATACCCTTCCCGGATACTTAGGATCGACAAAACCCTCAGGTTGTGTCATGTACACATCCTCGAGTAGCTTTCCATTAAGGAAAGCGGTTTTGACATCCATCTGCCATACCTCATAGTCATACCATGCGGCTATGGCCAGCAGTATCCTGATGGATTTGAGCATGGCTACTGGTGAGAAAGTTTCATCATAGTCTATTCCATGGACTTATCTGAAAACCTGTCGCAACCAGGCACCCCTTGAGGGTATTATCAGCCTTTAGCTTATAGCACCACTTGTAACCTATTACCTTAGCCCCCGGAGGTGGATCAACCAAGTTCCAAACTTGATTATCATACATAGATTGCATTTCTGCCTCCATGGCTTTACGCCAATTTGCAGACTGTGGGCTAGCCATAGCCTCCTGGTAGGTTTTGGGTTCTTCCTCATCCCAGATGAGAAGAGTTTGATCATCGGTGACGAGGAAACCATACCTCTCCGGTTCCCGACGATCCCTACCAGGCCTTCTAGGTTCTTGTGTAGCCTAGGTCGGTGCTTCACCTGGGCCTCCGAGTTATCCTCTTCAGGAGCTTGTGGACCTTGAACTTCCCTGAGTTCAACGTTGCTCCCACTATCTTTCTTGGAAAGGAACTCCTTTTCAAGAAAGACCCCCTTCCTTGCCACGAACACCTTGTTCTTGGCGGGGTTGTAGAAGTAGTACCCTTTGGTTTCCCTAGGGTAGCCCACAAACAGGCATTTATTGGTTTTGGGCTCCAGCTTGCCACTAGTCAATTTCTTGACATGTGCTTCGCATCCCCAAATCCTTAGGAAAGACACATTGGGGTCCTTGCCCGTCCATATCTGATATGGGGTCCTTTCCACAGCCTTAGTCTGAGTATTGTTTAAGATGAGAGCTGCTGTCTCGAGGGCGTGTGCCCAGAAACTAATTGGGAGAGATGCTTGACTCATCATTGAGCGGACCATGTCCAACAAGGTCCTATTCCTCCATTCGGACACCCCATTCCATTGTGGTGTTCCGGGAGGAGTGAGCTGTGGAACTATTCCATGCTCTCTCAAGTATGAGTCAAACTCCAGGCTCATATACTCACCACCCCGGTCCGACCGAAGGGTTTTGATATTCCTGCCTAGATGGTTCTGTACCTTGTTCCTAAATTCCTTGAACCTATCAAGGGTCTCGGACTTGTGTTTCATCAGATAGACATAGCCATATCTGCTGAAATCATCCGTGAACGTGACGAAGTACAGATGCCCACCTCTGGTCGCTGCGCTCATAGGCCCACATACATCTGAATGTATTAGGTCCAATAAGCCAGTGGCCCTTTCAGCCTTCTTGTTAAAAGGCGCCTTTGTCATCTTGCCTCTCAAACATGATGCGCATGTATCAATTGACTCCAAGTCAAATGACCCTAGGACTCCAGCTTTATGAAGCCTAACTATGCACTTCTCGTTTATATGGCCAAGACGACAATGCCATAGGTAGATAGGATTAAGTTCGTTAGGCTTAACCCTTTTCGTGTTTATGTTATAGATATGATTGGTTTCATTTAAGTCCAGGATATATAGGCCATTATTTAATAGAGCATCTCCATAAAATAATCCCTCTCTAGATATAGAAATTCGACCATTTGAAATAGTGAAAATAAATCCAGAAATATCCAACATTGATACAGAGATAATATTCCTGCACATGGCAGGTACAAAGTAACAATGTTCTAAAATCAAAACCAATCCACTGGGCATCATTAGGTGGTATTCGCCGATCTCTATGGCAGCAACCCTTGCTCCATTCCCGACCCGCAAGTCCACCTCTCCCGACCCCAGCAACCTTCTGTTCTTAAGTCCCTACACATTGCAACAAATGTGAGAACCACATCCAGTATCCAATACCCAGGATGTTGAAACAGTAAGGTTAATATCTATAACATAAATACCTGAAGAGGACGCACCTTGGCCCCTTCTTTGCTCTCCCATCAGCCTGGGACACGATCTCTTCCAATGACCCGCCTGTCTACACCCGAAACAGACATCATCAGGACCTGCCTTTTGCTGGGCCTTGGGTTGGGCCTTGGCCTTCTTGGCTTTGGCCTTTTTGGCCTTGGCCTTGGCCTTTTCCTTGGCCTTACCCTTAGCAAGAGGAGGGTTCCCCTTGTTAACCAGTAGCACCGGCGGAGTCTTCTTGATCGACTGCTCAGTAAGCTTAAGCATCCCATGCAGCTCACTGACAGTGCGGTTCATCCCTTGCATATTGTAGTTGAGGATGAACTGATCATAAGAATCCGGCAAGGACGCGAGGATTATGTCCACCACCAGCTCTTGAGAGATAGGCGATCTGAGACGGGCCAAAGTATCCAAATAGCCCTTCATCTTGAGCACGTGTGCACTCACAGATGTCCCGGCCCCCATCTTACAAGAGTGGAATGCCTTATTGGTCAGGTACGTTTCCTGACGAGCATGCTCTTGAAACATCTCGTTAAGAGTTGTTATCATAGCGTAGGCTTGGTGGTCCATAAACTGTTTTTGCAGTTCAGGGACCATACAGGCCAACATAAGGCATGTCACATCCCTGTTGTCCTTGACGTGCGCCTCGTATTCCTCTAGCTGGGTAGTCGGTGGATTACGTCCTTGAGGCGCAGCCGGCACAGGCCTTTCCAGTATATACTCTTTTGACTCTTGTCTTAGAACTATCCTCAAGTTCCTAGACCAGTCTAAAAAGTTAGGACCGGAAAGCTTGTCCTTTTCAAGAATGGATCGCAGTGATAAGGTATTTGTGTTTGCCATTTGGGTGTTTCTACACGGAAAAACATTTAGAGTGTTAATAAAGGGCTTTGCATTGTTGTTCCCATATAAAATTAATAATGAATCAAGTTATAAATTTAAACCGAGTTGTTGGGCTCATGAGCCGAGATCCATATTTCATTAAGATATAGCCAAACGAGGGTTTGGTACAACTACACCTTAACTATTTAGGTAGGAACGCCGTCCAATCCCAACCTAGGGACTCTCGGTTTGATGGGCTTGTTGGCACTTACCCATCTGTGCTTAGGGCCAGGAGAATCCTACTACCCACGCTAAGTCAAAACCTCCATCTAAGTGTTAGAGTATCCCATACTCTAACCCAATACAAAGTGACAATATTCCAGTGCATCTTGCGAGGGCATGGTCTACAACTGGCCTATTCCCACCTCGATTCGGTTTGAATAAGGGAAGCACTTTTAAGCGACTTAGTAATTCTGTTTGGTTATTAGATTTAATTATAACGGCTTGCATACATAAAGCGGGTGAATGAGCTGTTGGAACATACATTCACACATGCAAATGAATATGAAACATGATTAAATAAAATTAAAATGGACTGCTATAGGCCTATGTTACATCCTAATATTATTCTAGTAAGCCTATACTAGAAATAGATATTAGGCGGGCCTTCATTTCTCCTTCTGGGCTTGCACCTCCAATTGGGCTTGCACCTCCATTTGGGCTCACCACTCCATGGGTTTCTTCTTTTACAAATTTTATAATATTTAATTTAAACAAAATAAAATTACATTAAAAAGAAAAACGACACGAAGGCCGTATTTACCCAAAATAAAAATTACAACCCATCTTGTTGAAGGCCCAATAGCATCCAATCATACATTCATTCAACCATTCATATGCATCCAATACATACAATTCAAAAGCATGTTATAATGCATGATTTAAGCCCATTTAAATTATGTCTAAGCCATTATTAGGAAATCGCCAATTTTGGCCCACCATGGTTCTAACCCTTAACGGGCATTGGGCCTCCAGCCCAGGCATTCCAACTGCTCCCACTGGAATTGGGAAACCATGGGTCCAATTTAACCGTCCGAGTAATTGTGCCAAAATTACCCGAACCAATTTCCATTAACCATATAAATTTCCAAATTAATATCACATGAACGAAATTAAATCATCCAAGAAACCATGCGCATTTAAACTTCACAAATTTAAACACACGAATTTTAAAACCAATTAAAATTTCAAAACTAGGCCCCAGTCCCAAAACCCACAAAATCCAAAATACTGGGCCCGGCCCGCTGCAGCTAGGGCAACGGAGTTGCCCTAGCAGCAGCAGCGGCGCAGCCGCCTAGCGGCTGCCCGCTGCTGCCGTGTGGCAGCCAGTGGCTACCGCCTGCAGCGGCACTGCCACTGCGTAGTGGCCGCCCAGCGGCCACTACCCAGTAGCAGCCCGCTGCTGTCCAGCAGCGGCTGCTACTGGAACCAGCGGCTGCCGCCACGCCTCCGGCCACGTGCGGCGGCCGCCGGCGGCGATTCCGCCGCCGGTAGCCCCGCACCCTGGGAGGTAGATTTTTTTTATTTAATAAAACAGAATAAATAAAAAAATCATCCATCAAACAACACAAATGCAATTCTCCAAGAATTCCAATAACATACAACAAAATTAAAATAACATAAACCAATATGCAATATTAATTTTCATTGTATAAAACATATGAGAAAAATCATAAAACCCATACCATGAATCCCAATTAAAAACCTCCAATTTAAAAAATGGGATTCAACCAAATTTATCAATTTCCACGGATCAAAAGCCCACTCTGATACCACTGATGGGATTTTTCACTGGAAATCACCCGATAAAAGCGGAAGAACGCGGTGATTTCCTCAAATCCAGTCCCAGGAGCAATTGAGATGGAAATTGAAAAACTTAAAATTAAACAGAAAGGGATTAATTTTCTTACCAGAAAATCTCTTTCTAGAGATGGATGAAGACTGCTGAAACCAAAGCAGATTTCCTCCTCGATTTCGTTCACGAACGCCTAATGAATGCAACCCGTGCTAGCGTTGGAAAAACAAAACAATAGAGTGAAAGGAGGGGAAGAATTTCGGCCACTTGTGTGCTTAGGTTAGGTTGGCCGAAATTTTACCCTAGGTTTTATACCTAGGGTGGCCGAATTCCCCTAGGGGAGTTCAGGCCCAAGCTGGCTCCATTCCATGCTGTGCGGGCTTCCATATTTTAATTTAGGCCCAATCTAATTTTAATTATTATGGTTTAAATTAATTTCAAGCCCAATTTTAATATACCCATGTATTTAATATATTACTCCAAGTAATACATTATTTACATTTAAATTAAAATTAGTTTGACGATTAATTTAATCCATCAAATTAAAATTAAATCTACACAAAATAAAATCATATGTACACCTGTACATACGAATATTTCCATCTAGGAAATAATCTCATAATTAATCCAATTAATTATGAAGAGCCAATAGAATATATTAATTTTATTATTATGACCAATCTCTTTATAATATAATTAACATATACACACCTCTCTCTCCATAGTGTATACTCCAAGTATACATGTGATTCCTTAAGTCTGCATTTAGTCGTTCTATGTGTACGATCCCGTGGGCCCATATTTATGTTGGAAGTGGGCCTATGGCCCACAGACTGCAGTTGGGCTCTAGCAAGCCACTGCAGCCCCCAATTAAGATGTAGATGGCAGTCTAACTGATATCATAACCCTGTAGTTTAAACTTGTACATCCCATGTCATTGATATCGGTGTCCAACACAGAGGCATGGATTGATCACCCTCTTTTGTGTCCGGACATAAACTTGATCCCGAATGTACTGATGCTCACAAACAAGTTCCAACTTGTTTGGGTGTGGCCACACTCTTATCAGTCACATTCATCAAGTGGCCGGTGATATCTTCTCAGTGGGTTACTGAGTGACAAATCCCTTCTGCATATCCATAGTATTACCATGTTCAGTGACATACCCGAAAGCACCCATACTTGGCACCCTATTACAGGCCCTTTAGGCGTACCCCTAAGTATGTGACTTCACATGTAACACTATCATATGGTCAGGTCAAAGGATCCATACAAGTACTACACGAGAATCCATTGCGATACCATACCATGTGGATTACTCGTTTAGTGGATCTATCCAGTACCATGCTTCCAGGCATGTACCCATTAACTTGGTTGACATTCCATATCCAATGACCGGTAAGACACCGCATACAACCAGGTTAATGATAGTCTGTTGTTCCATTCATTCTCATGACTGGAACAGACTACGGATCTATTTATGGTCAAATCGTTTACCCTATCCACGGTCTTACTGCCAAGTGCATGACACTTGTCATCATGGATATAGATATGTCCATTGGATACTTCATTTAATATATTGCACAAGATAGATATAATAAATGAATTGATGCCTTTATTAATAACACAAATTAGTAAAATACATAAATGCAATAAATGTATGATACAAATACAAGGACCAATGCCTCGGGACTAGGGCATTTCCAACAGAAGGTACGTTCTGCCCCTGGCTGGTTGAAGACACACTTCACATGAGGCTTTTCCTTGGTGAAAATATATGAAGACTGCTAAGGAAATAAGATGACTGCTGGAGATGCATGACAATTGATAGGGAAAAGATCGTAGTGTCCCTTGTAAATGTTCTGCTAGGGAGTAATGTGGAGAATCCTGCTGGAGGGTACTATAAAGATTCCTGTGGGGAAACGGTGGAGAGGATCTATCCTTCTGCCCCTGTGGCTTATGAATTTGGAAGTGCTATAAATTTTGCCTGGGTTGCCTAATGTGGTTTTTCAGCCCAGCGAGCTACTATAACTTTTGCCTAAGTTGCCTTTTCGGTTTTCACCCTAGTGAGCTCCCTTTTTTTTTACAGCTTAAGATGAACAAAGACCGACTGAAATGGCGCCGTGACCACTTGATCCATCATCCTTTTAGTGATGATATGATGCAGAAAAGTGTTGTATGTAGCAGTATTGGGGTTCAATTTCTTATTAGAAGCTGGCTTGATTTCTTTAACAGTCAAGTTCTTGGACAACCACTATTGCTCTTTTGAAAGATGAATTAGATTTGGAGGATGATAAAAGATTTCAGATCGTATGTATTTAGTACACCTCCATTGTTAAATAATGTGATATGTTCAACCAGTTAAATGCAAAGCGCTTTCCTTAAATGGATGTTTAAGCAAGATAATTTTGTTTATGCATTTCACATAACCACACAAATATATTTGAACAAACACTTCACTTTATTGATAAAATCAAAATGAGTACATTTGAAAAGATTGGTTCCCAAAATGGTATACACTCAGCACAGAGCCAGAATCCATCACTAGCCGTCCCTTTTAGATTTTCCGATTGATCATTTTCTCTCATGTCTTAACTTTTTCCTGGACCACTCTTTTTGAGTTTTCAGCCTAGCAGACTCTCTTTTTTTTTACACATGCTAAAGCTTTAAGCGGTTTTGGTTGACAGGATTTGTGAACTCATTTCCATCCATGTCTATGATGCTGACACCCCCTTTTGATAGCACTTTCTTCACAACATAGGGCCCTTCCCAGTTAGGTCTAAACTTTCCCCTAACATCGACGTTTGAAGGCCTTAATTGTTTTAGAACCAAATCTCCTGCTTTCAACTGCCGCCTAGGATACTTCACATTCTGATTATAAGCCCTAGCCATTCTACGTTGGTACATCTGCAAGTGATCTAGTGCTTTCAGTCGCTTTTCATCTAGCGCCACCAACTGCTCGTATCTAGCTTGAGCCCACTCAGTCTATGGTAACTGAGCTTCCAACATGACCCTGAGTGACATAAGCTCTATTTCTACTAGAAATACTGCTTCCATACCATACACCAAGGCATAGGAGGTTTCCCTTGTTGGCGTTCAGACACTAGTTTTGCAACCCCAAAGGGCATATGGTAGTTTGTCATCCCAATTAATGTAGGTGGTTACCATTTTCGATAAGATGTTCTTTATCGCCTTATTAGCCACTTCCACTGCGCCTTTAGCTTGGAGTCTGTATAGAAAAGACTTATGGTGCTCAATGCCATGTTCTGTAAGCAGTTCGTCTGTTGCCCCTTGAAACTGCACTCCGTTGTCAGTCACTACATGGTGGGGAATTCCATATCAAGCAAAGATGTTCTTCTGAATGAACTTAACCATCTGCTTAGCTGTTACACTGGAAAAGGATTCTGTCTCCACCCATTTTAAGAAGTAATCAACTGCCACAATTATGAATCGATGCCCATTAGATGCTGCAGGATGAATTTCACCAATCATATTGTTGGAAATGCCCTAGTCCCGAGGCATTGGTCCTTGTGTTTGTATAATACATTTGTACATTAACGTGAACTTTATGTACTATACAATTTGTGTTAAGGAAATAAAGGCATTAATCTATTTATTATATGTCTTGTGCTATATTTTAAATAGAGTATCCTATGGACATATCCATATCCATGTTGTCAAGTGTGAGGCACTTGGCAGTAAGACTATGGATAGGGAGAACGATATGGCCATGAAGTTTTCCGTAGTCTGTTCCAATCATGGGAATGAATGGAACTAAAGACTATCATTAGTCTGGTTGTATGGCGGTGTCTTACCGGTCATAGTACATGGAATGTCAACCAGGTTAATGGGTACATGCAAAAAGGGCATGGTACTGGATTGATCCACTTAACGGGAATCTACATGGTATAGTATCACAAATGATTCTCGTGTAGTACTTGTATAAGTCCTTCGACCGGACCATATGATGGTGTTGCATGTGAAGTGGCACACTTTGGTGTACGCCCAACGGGCCTGTAAAAGGGTGCCAAGTACGGGTACGTTCGGGTGTGTCAGTGAGCATGGCAACACTATGGATATGCAGAAGGGAATGTCACTCAGTGATTCACTGAGACGATATCATCGGCCTCTTGAAGAATGTTACTGATAAGTGTGCGGCCGCACCCAAACAAGATTGGATCTTGTTTGTGAGCATCAGTTCATTCGGTATCAAGTAAAGGTCCAAACACAAAGAGGGTGATATTTCCATGCCTCTGTGTTGGACACCGATATCAGCGACATGGGATTTACAAGTTCAAACTACAGGGTTACGTTTTCAGTTAGACTGCTTACTCCGTCTTAATTGGGGGCTGCAGTGGCTTGCTAGAGCCCGCCTGCAGTCTGTGGGCCTTGGCCTACTGCCAACATAAAGACGGGCCCATTGGATCGTACACATTGAACGTCTGGACTTTAACTAGTCGGATTAAGTGTGTACTTGGAGTATACACGTTTGGAAGAGAGAGAGATTTATTAATTATATTATATGAATCAATTGGATTGATCAAAGTTATATAATTAATATTTATTTTGGCCTTCTCATAATTAATTCAATGAATTAATCTATGAGAGTATTTCCTAGGTGGAAATATTTATCCATGTATAGGTTTACATGTATTTCATTTTGTGTATGTCTAATTTAATCCATTGATTATATTAATAGGTCAAATGAATTTTAATTTAAATGTATGTAATATATTATGGTATAATATATAAGCATACATGGTTATTAAAGTTGCATTTGAAATTAATTAAATCAAAGGACTTAATTGGGCTTGGACATTAAAATGAATAATGCCCACATCGAGTGGGATTATGTTGGCCGAATATTTATGTAAGAATTGGCTAAAAATGATGATGGAAATGGGTGAGTCATGGTATGACTTTTTGGTTGCAAAGTTGGACTTTGCTACCTTAAGCAAATATCTTCTTTCTTTTAAGTCAGTAAATAAGAGATATGCTTTCACCCATTTATCTTGGCCGAATATGTTGGATGAAAGGATGAGTCATCCTTGTGATCATTATTTTAGTGACTCATTCATTTAAACCAATCATGGATGGGTGAGTCATGGCAAAGTTGGACTTTGTTTTTGTGATGATCTTCTTTCTATTGGATAGCAAGGAGGAGCATTAAATAATGATGAAAAGTAATATTGACTCCACTTTTTTGGCCGTAGATAGACTTTTTCTTTAGTAGAAAAAGTTTGCCAATTCTTAGGCTATATGTTTTGGAAAGAAATATATGGTGGGGGTGAGAGAGAGGTTTTGGTTTTTTTCTTTTATGCGCATGTTTTATGAATGAATTTATTTTTCGTTCATGCGATATTTATTTTGGAAATAAATACGGTTAGTTGAAATTGGTTCGGGTTTTCTTGGCACGATTACCCGGACGGCTAATTTTGGAATTCATGGTTTCCCAATTGGATTGGGAGCAATTTTGCCTGGGTTGGAGGCCCAAAGCCCGCACGGGTTTAGAACCATGATCGGCCAAAATTTGGCGATTTCAAAATAATGGCTATGGACATATTTGAAATGGGATTAATTCATGCATTTAACATGTTTATAAATTGTATGTATTGGATACGTGTATGTATGATTAAGTGCATGAATGGATGTTTTGGGCCTTATTTATTCGGGTTGTAATATTCTTTTGGTAAATACGGCCTACGCGCCGTTTTTCTTTTATGTAATTTTATTTTATGTGTTTATTATGGAATTATGTAAAGAAGAAGAAGCCGATTGGATTGGCGTGCTAGAAGGATGAGGATGCAGCCCACCTGATGTCGTTCTAGTATAGGTTTACTAGAATTATATTAGGATGTAAATTTTGGCCCATAGCATTTCATTTTTTAATTATGCTTTATTTATTTACATGTGAGAATGTATGTACAAACCCAATTTCACCCGCCTATGCATCTAAGCCGTTATTAATTGAATCTAATAACCAAAAGGTAATTACTAAGTCTCTTAAAAGTGCTTCCCTCATTCATAACCTACTCGAAGTGGGGATAGGCCAGCTGTAGACCAACCCTCGTTGGATGCACTGGAGTATCGTCATTTTGTATTGGGTTGGAGTATTGGTTACTCTAACACTTGGATGGAGGTTTTGACTTAGCGTGGGTAGTAGGATGTTCCTGGCCCTAAGCACAGATGGGTAAGTGCCAACAGACCCATCAAACCGAGAGTCCCTAGGTTGGGATTGGACGGCGTTCCTACCTAAAAATTGGGGTATAGTTGTTCCAGGCCCTCGTCTGGCTATATCTTGATATAATATGGATCTCGGCCCATGAGCCCAACAACTCGAGTTAATTAATAACACGATTCATTATTAATTATTATATGGGAAGAACAAGTTAAGTTCTTTATTTACACTCGTAAATTTTTCTGTGTAGAAACCAATGGCTACGAATGATACTTTATCACTGCGATCTTTCTTGGAATGGGACAAGCTTTCTGGCCCTAACTTTTGGGACTGGTCTATGAACTTAAGGAAAGTTCTAAGACAAGAGTCTAAAGAGTATGTGCTCGAAAAGCCTGTACCGGTTGTGCCAACGGGAAGTAATCCACCGGCTGCCCAGCTGGAGGAATACTTGGCACATGTAAAAGATAAGCGGGATGTGACATGCCTGATGTTGGCTAGTATGGTTCCTGAATTGCAAAAGCAGTTCTTGGATCATCAGGCCTTTGCTATAATGACAACTCTTAATGAGATGTTTTATGAGCAAGCTTATCAGGAAAGGTACCTGATCCACAAGGCATTCCGCAGCTGTAAGATGGGAGCCGGGACATCTGTGAGTGCACACGTGCTCAAGATGAAGGGCTATCTGGATAATTTAGCCCGTCTCGGAACTCCTATCTCACGGGGGCTGGCGGTTAGTACGATCCTGGATTCTTTACCGGATTCTTATGATCAATTCATCCTAAACTTTTACAAGCAAGGGATGGACCGTACTGTTAGTGAGCTGCATTGGATGCTTGAGCTCGCTGAACTGTCGATCAAGAAGAATCCGCCGGTACTTGAGGGGAAACCTCCTTTTGCTAAAGGCAAGGGCAAGGCAAAGGCCAAGGCCAAGGCTAAGGCAGCCAAGGCTAAAAAGGCTAAAGCCCAGCCCAAGGCCCGTTCCAAGGATGTCTGCTTCGGTTGCAAGCAGGCTGGACATTGGAAAAGATCGTGTCCCAAGCTTTTGGGAGAGAAAAGGAAGACGCAAGGTGTGTCTTCATCAGGTATATATGTCATAGACATTAACCTCTGTTTCAACATCTTATGTATTGGATACTAGATGTGGTTCTCACATTTGTTGTAATGTGCAGGGACTTAAGAACAGGAGATCACTGGGATCGGGACAAGTGGACTTGCCGGTCATAAATGGAGCAGGAGTTGCTGCCATAGAGATCAGCCGGACCAGCTTATGATGCCTAGTAGATTAGTTTGTTACTGAAACTATGTTATTTTGTACCTGTTTTGTACAGGAATATTATTTCTGTTTCAGTTTTGGATATTTCTGGATGTACATTTACTATTGTTAATAGTAAAAAGGGTTTATCTAGAAAAGAATTATTTTATGGAGTGGCTCTATTAAATAATGTCTTTTATATCCTGGATTTAAATGAAACTAATCATGTCTATACTATACATACTTAAAGGGTTAAGCCTAACGAACTTAATCTGGTTTACCTTTGGCATTGTCATTTAGGCCACATAAATAAGAAACGCATAGCTAGGCTTCACATAGCTTGAATCCTAGGATCACTTGACATGGAGTCACTTGATATATGCGAGTCTTGTTTATAAGGTAAAATGACTAAAGAACCTTTTTGCAAGGGTCGCTAGCTTATTGGACCTAATGCATTGAGATGTATATGGACCGACAAGCATAGCAACCAAAGGTGAACATCTATACTTCGTATCCTTCACAGACAATTTCATCAGAAATGGCCATGCCTATTTAATGAAATATAAGTCTGCGACCCTTGATAGGTTCAAGGGAGTAAGGAATGAAGTACAGAACTAGGCAGAAATATCCAAGCCTTTCGGTTGGACCGAGGTGGTGAGCATATAAGCCTATAGTTTGACTCATTTTGAGAGAGCATGGAATAGTTCCACAGCTCACTCCTCCAGGAACACCACAATGGAATGGGTGTCCAAACGGAGGAAAAGGATCCTGTTGGACATGGTCCGCTCAAATGATGAGTCATGCCTCTCTCCCTATAAGTTGTAAAGGATACGCTCTTGAGACAGTGGCTCTCATTTTCAATTATACTCCGACTAAGGCTTTAGAAAGACTCCATTTGGAATATGGACAGGCAGGGTGCCTAATGTGTCTTTCTTGCGGATTTGGGGTTGTTATGCACAAGTCAAGAAATTGACTGTGAGCAAAACTAGAACCCAAAACCGACTAATGCCTGTTTGTGAGCTACCCTAGGGATACCAAAGGGTATTACTTCTACAACCCCGCTGAGAACAAGGTGTTCATGGCGCGAAAAGGGGTCCTTCTTGAAAAGGGGTTTCTTTCCAAGAAAGACAGTGGGAGCGATGTTGAACTTAGGGAAGTTCAAAGCTCACAAATTCCTGAAAAGGATAACTCGGAGACCAGGGTGAAGCTTCCAAAGGCGGAAGCACCAGCCCAGGTCACACAAGGACCTAAAAGGTATGGTAGGGATCATCAGGAACATGAGAAAAATTGGTTTCTTGTTTCTAATGATTATGCTCATTTTGTCTTGGACAAAGAGGAGTACATAACCTACTAGTAGGCTATAGTTAGCCCACTGTCTGCCTTGGAGGCAGATATGCAATCTATGTACGATAATCAGGTTTGGAACCTGGTTGATCCACCTCCGGGTGCTAAGGTAATAGTTTGCAAGTGGTGCTATAAGCTATAGGCCGAAAATACCTTTAAGGGTGTGTATAAGAGGTTTAGTGGGAGCATAGTAATTTTCCTGGTATAACAAAGGGATGGCATCCTTCTAAGTTGAAGCGACATACCAACACTACAAAGGAATTGTAATGGTTGAGTAAGTGCTTCACAATGAAGGACTTAGGCGAAGCTGAGACGATCCTAGGGATCAGGATCTACAGGGATAGATCCAATCGGCTTCCAGGCCTAAGTCAGGCCAAGTACATAGACATAGTTCTGAAAAGATTCAGCATGGACTAGGCTAAGAAAGGTTTCTTGCCAATGGGTCATAAGCTGAAACTTAGTAAGAAGTACTGCCCTAAGGTAAGGCAGGACAGGGAGAACATGAAGTTGGTTCTACATGCTTCGGCTAGAGGATCAATCATGTATTCCATGCTATGTACAAGACCTGATGTCGGCTTTGCACTAAGTATGATAAGCCGGATCCTGAGTGGATCACTGGTAGGCTGTTAAAGCAGTCCTGAAGTACCTTAATCGGACTAAGGATAGCTTCTTAGTGCATGATAGTCAGGAAGAGCAGTCAGTTACTAGGTACACTGATGCAAGCTTCCAGACTGACCAGGATGAATATAAGTCGCAGTATAGGTAAGTGTTCATGCCATATGGTGGTGCTGTTGTTGGAAAGGCTCCAAGTAATTGACCATCGCGGTTTCTATCACAGGAACTGAGTACATTGCAACGTGTGACATAGCTAGGGAAGCTATATGGATTGAGAAGTTTATCACGGAACTGGGGATAGTATCTACTATCCAGTAACCAGTTGATATCTTCTGTGACATCGAGGGGCTGTTGCACAAGCTATGTGCCCCGGTCACACATATACACGAAGCATGAACTCAGGGAGTTTCACCTATTGCGAGAAATCGCTGAGGGGGTGATATCTCATTACAAAGAGTGGACACCAAAGACAATGTCGCAGATCTTTTGACCAACATGCTTGGCTATGCCTATGCACGAAGGTTATACTAGATCTATAGGGATTAGACCCATGCCTAGTAAGTACTAGTGCAAGTGGGAGATTGTTGGAAATGCCCTAGTCCCGAGGCATTGGTCCTTGTGTTTGTATAATACATTTGTACATTAACGTGAACTTTATGTACTATACAATTTGTGTTAAGGAAATAAAGGCATTAATCTATTTATTATATGTCTTGTGCTATATTTTAAATAGAGTATCCTATGGACATATCCATATCCATGTTGTCAAGTGTGAGGCACTTGGCAGTAAGACTATGGATAGGGAGAACGATATGGCCATGAAGTTTTCCGTAGTCTGTTCCAATCATGGGAATGAATGGAACTAAAGACTATCATTAGTCTGGTTGTATGGCGGTGTCTTACCGGTCATAGTACATGGAATGTCAACCAGGTTAATGGGTACATGCAAAAAGGGCATGGTACTGGATTGATCCACTTAACGGGAATCTACATGGTATAGTATCACAAATGATTCTCGTGTAGTACTTGTATAAGTCCTTCGACCGGACCATATGATGGTGTTGCATGTGAAGTGGCACACTTTGGTGTACGCCCAACGGGCCTGTAAAAGGGTGCCAAGTACGGGTACGTTCGGGTGTGTCAGTGAGCATGGCAACACTATGGATATGCAGAAGGGAATGTCACTCAGTGATTCACTGAGACGATATCATCGGCCTCTTGAAGAATGTTACTGATAAGTGTGCGGCCGCACCCAAACAAGATTGGATCTTGTTTGTGAGCATCAGTTCATTCGGTATCAAGTAAAGGTCCAAACACAAAGAGGGTGATATTTCCATGCCTCTGTGTTGGACACCGATATCAGCGACATGGGATTTACAAGTTCAAACTACAGGGTTACGTTTTCAGTTAGACTGCTTACTCCGTCTTAATTGGGGGCTGCAGTGGCTTGCTAGAGCCCGCCTGCAGTCTGTGGGCCTTGGCCTACTGCCAACATAAAGACGGGCCCATTGGATCGTACACATTGAACGTCTGGACTTTAACTAGTCGGATTAAGTGTGTACTTGGAGTATACACGTTTGGAAGAGAGAGAGATTTATTAATTATATTATATGAATCAATTGGATTGATCAAAGTTATATAATTAATATTTATTTTGGCCTTCTCATAATTAATTCAATGAATTAATCTATGAGAGTATTTCCTAGGTGGAAATATTTATCCATGTATAGGTTTACATGTATTTCATTTTGTGTATGTCTAATTTAATCCATTGATTATATTAATAGGTCAAATGAATTTTAATTTAAATGTATGTAATATATTATGGTATAATATATAAGCATACATGGTTATTAAAGTTGCATTTGAAATTAATTAAATCAAAGGACTTAATTGGGCTTGGACATTAAAATGAATAATGCCCACATGGAGTGGGATTATGTTGGCCGAATATTTATGTAAGAATTGGCTAAAAATGATGATGGAAATGGGTGAGTCATGGTATGACTTTTTGGTTGCAAAGTTGGACTTTGCTACCTTAAGCAAATATCTTCTTTCTTTTAAGTCAGTAAATAAGAGATATGCTTTCACCCATTTATCTTGGCCGAATATGTTGGATGAAAGGATGAGTCATCCTTGTGATCATTATTTTAGTGACTCATTCATTTAAACCAATCATGGATGGGTGAGTCATGGCAAAGTTGGACTTTGTTTTTGTGATGATCTTCTTTCTATTGGATAGCAAGGAGGAGCATTAAATAATGATGAAAAGTAATATTGACTCCACTTTTTTGGCCGTAGATAGACTTTTTCTTTAGTAGAAAAAGTTTGCCAATTGTTAGGCTATATGTTTTGGAAAGAAATATATGGTGGGGGTGAGAGAGAGGTTTTGGTTTTTTTCTTTTGGAAAGAAATTTTGGGCAGCCATTACTCTATGCTTGGCCGCCCCTCTCTTCTCTTCTTCTCCCTCTCTTCTTGGATAATCCGAGTCGCTAGCACGGGTTTCGGTCCGAGAGCCGTTCGTGTACGCATCGGTGGAGGAAATCTACTCTTGATTTCTGCAGTCCGCATCCGTCTCTTAGAGAGACTTTGTGGTGAGTTTTTGAAACCCTCTTTTTATGCTTTAAGTTTTTGATTTCCACATCTTAAGCTCCTGGGCCGGATTCGAGGAAATCGACGCGTTTTTCCGCTTTTATCGGTCGGTTTCCCGTGACGAATCCCAACACATATCTATTCCCCACACTGAAAACGGCCAAGGGGATGCCAGATTCTGTAGTTCGAGTGGCGGAAGATGACTGATTCAGCATAGATCTAACACTCCTGACATCTTCTCATTTTCCTTATACAATCCGCCTGCATAGTCATCCAGAAATACCCCTATCTCATTATCTTCTTGGCCATAGCGAGTCCATTCATATGTGGGATGTAGGATCCTGTATGTACTTGCTGCATCACTATTTCTAAGACTTGCATTGTTAGGCAGCCTAGAAGAACACCATTTGCTGTTCTCTTGTATAGCCTATCTTCAAAGATTCTGAACTGACTGGCTAGCTTTCTCAATGACACCTTATCAGCAGTACTGGCTCCTTTTGGATATTTTCCTTCCTTCACATACTGGTAAATATCGAAGAACCATGGCTCTTCTTCGGCTATCAATTCCATTACTTTATGCACCTCAAAGTAGGGTTGTCTGGAAGTTGCTATAACCAGTGGTTGCACTTGAGTTTCTTCTAGATTCTCCCACATGGAAGACAGTGTTGCTAGCATAACAGCCATCTTGTTCTCATCTCTGGGGACATGTCTGAATTTGCATTGGCTGAAAAGCTCTTTTCTGTACTGTAGCAGCTCCAAGTAGGGCCACAATGCTTCTTCTTTCAACTCCCATTTGCCTTGAGCTTGTCTAATAACTAAAAGTGAATCTCCAACTATCAAGATGTAATTTGCCCCTAGTGTCAACAGGGCTTCAATCCCAAATAAGCATGCTTCATACTCTGCTCTGTTGTTGGTTATAGGAAAATCCAATCTCTTTGACAAAGAAATGATCTCACTATCCGGTGTCGCTATGATTACCTCGATTCTAGCACCTTTCCTATTCAGGGCACCATCAAAGCACATAACCCATCTCTTTACTTCTACCATAGCTAATCGTTCATCTGGGAACTCTAAATTCTCTGTTTAATCTAAATCCAGTAGCTGATTCATTAGAAATTCTTATACGGCTCGCCCCTTGATTGTTTTCTTAGTGATATATTCAATGTCGAACTCTAACAAAAGCAAGAGCCACCTGGATAACTTCTCAACCAACACCGGTGCTTTATACAGATACTTCATTGGATCCACTTTGGCTACGGCTTGCACTTTGTATGACTGGAAATAATGCCATAACTTCTTGGTTAGCCAGATCATTGCTACACACGTCTTCTCCACCAGTGTGTACTTGGTTTCATACTCTAGCAGCTTCTTGCTGAGGTAGTAGATAGGGTACTCCTTCCTGCCATCTTGTTCTTGCACCAATATTGCTCCTACAGAGGAATCTTCAACAGCCAAATAGAAGATCAAAGGCTTCCCTAGAATTGGAGGGCTCAGGACTGGCGGATTTACCAAATAGGCCTTGATTTTCTCGACTGCCAGTTGACATCTGTCATCCCAGACAATCAGCCGATCTTTCTTTAACAGCTTGAAAATTGGCTAACAGGTGGAAGTCAACCGTGCAATGAAGCGATTGACGTACTTTAAGGAACCCAAGAATGAACGTACTTCCTTCTCCGTTTTTTGCATCAGCATGTCTCGAATAGCTTTAATTTTATCTGGGTCCATTTCTATTCCTCTCTGGCTGACTACATAACCCAACAGCTTCCCTGATGTTACTCCGAGTATGCACTTCTTAGGGTTGAGTCGCCAGTTATATTCTCCAATGTGTGTAAGAAATCTATCCATAATAACAGGGTGTTCCTCTCGGGTCATTGATTTAACAAGCATATCGTCAACATACACCTCGACTTCTTTATGGATCATATCATGAAGCAAAGTTGTGACAGCCTTTTGGTAAGTGGCTTCCGCATTCTTCAACCTAAAGGGCATCACTATGTAGCAGAAAGTGCCCCACTCCATGATGAACGATGTCTTCACTTTATTAATTACATCCATTAGAATCTGGTTGCATCCTGAAAACCCATCCACGAAGGAATACATCGCTGCTTTAGCTGCACTATCGACCAGGACATCGATGTGAGGCAGTGGGAAACTATCTTTTAGGCATGCCTTATTCAGATCCCTGTAGTTGACGCATACTCTGACCTTTCATCCTTTTTAGGTATTGGGGTGATATTGGCTAGCCATTCTGTTTACTCCACCATTTCGAGGAACTTGGCTTCTATATACTTAGCCACTTCTTCTTTCACCAATGTAGCCCATTCTGGCCTCAATCTTCTTAGTTTCTGCTTCACTGGGTTGAACTTAGGGTCCGTCGAGATCTTATGAACTGTAATTTCTATGTCTACACCTGGCATGTCTTTGTATGACCAAGCGAAAGCTTTAACATGTTTTTGCAATATTCTTGTCAATTCTCTCTCTTCCTTAGGTTTTAGCTCATATGGAATGAATACCATTTTGCGATTTTCATCTGTACTTATGTTGATTTCATGTAATGCAGTGTCATGTATGCTAAATATGCTTGATGGTGATTCAAATGCATACACAAAATTATCAGGATAAACATCACACAAGTAAGCAAACCGAGATTTCATTGCATTAAACTTGTCATAAAGTACATCATTCACATTAAAAATGGAAGAAATAGATACAACAAAATCATTTTCATCCACCAAAAGTAGAGGGCCTTGCACTTCTTTAGCTTTCTCATTCAGCTCCAGGACATCATCCAGATCTGCAGCTACTTTGGCTTCTTGTCCAGCAGGAATAGTGGTCTTCTCAATTTCGGCCACCTATGCCTTAGCCTTCTTCATGATTTCGGCTATCTCAGCAACCAGAGACTCCAAGTTTACCTTGGTCATCAACTCTTCTTCGAACCCTTCTTTAGACTTCCCAAATGCCTTGCTTAAGGCAGCAGCCAGTGCCCCTGAAATTGCCTCTACAGATTCATCACAGATTTTCTCTTCGATTTTCTACTTGGGTACCTTCACTACTTCTGCTATCTCTTCAGGCGGCTCATTTTACTGAACAGCATACTTAACAATTACCTCTTTCACCATCACCGGAGCTACTGGTTCTTCCCAACTCTTTTCAAAGTCCACAACATCAGAAAATATCTCAAAGCCCGGGTATTCAATGCTCCCGACCCTCACTGGCTTGGCTTGGCTGTTGTACAGTTCTTCTCCTGCCTTTATCAATGGCTTCATGATAGGTTTGTAGTTCTTACCCCTTCTTTGATTCTTTTGGTTAGATGTTTCTTCTACATACCCTAGCACAAACTCTTTTGGCCTTCCCGAGTCGATGTTAAACTCAGGCACCCATTGCAAGTTAATTCCAAGTCCCATGCCTGGGACAAAGTTCTGCTTATGCAAATATCTAGCAACCACTTCGGCATATAGTTTTCATAAATGACCATCGGGGTGTCCGTGGCTTCCTCTTCCCCGACCATGGCAATTTAGAACTCCCCAAAAGGTACAACTCCTTTATCTACAGTAGCAATCATAGATTGGGCATCTGCCTCAACAGTCACAATCTCACCATTTATCGAGAACTTTATTTTCTGATGCAAAGTAGAAAGGACACCTCCTAATGGGTGGAACCATGGTCTTCCCAATAGTAGGGAGAAAGTGACCAGGATGTCTATCACAATGAAAATGACCATTGGCTTGACTGGCCCGACCTCCACTTCAGCTTCAAAAGTTCTAATTACTGTTATTTTTGAATCATCATAGGCCCTCATCACAGTGGAAGACTTTTTCAAACTTTCTTCACCCAAGCCCAGGAATGGTAGCATTTTCAAGGGACATATATTCAGGGTTGACCAATCATCTATCATCACACACGGCATAACCCTATCCATGATGTTGACCTTAATGTACAGAGCTTTTATTGTGAGCCCTTCCCTCGTGTGGCAAATCTTCCTCCAAAAATACAATGTCAGGGGATCCTACATGAATTTTATCCAACAAGCAGCACATTGCCTCCGAAGAAGCAATCGGAGACACTTCAATTTCAGAGAGCTTTTTGACCAAAGCTGCTCTGTGATGCTTGGAAGTCAATAATAAATGCCACAGACTGTCTTGGGCTGGAGTTTTCTTCAGTTGTGAAATAATCAGATCTTCCTTTTCTACTTCCTTTGGCACTGTCATACTACTTGATCCGGTCACTGGGGTTTTCTCATTCTGCTGCACTACTGGTTGGTAGACCCTACCACTTCTTGTTACATTCTGCACTTCGGACACCTTTGGCTTTTCTACAACAGGCAACTTAACGGTCTTATCACAACCATACTCTTCATATTCATCCTTTGAATCTAGGTCATCCAGGCTCATAGGCTTCACTTCCCTTTGTTCTATCGGCTTTCCACTCTCTGACTTCACCTCAACATCATTGGCCACCACAGACTATACAGTGGGATTTTCTTGGAGGATTTGAGCAAAGATAAAATTATCTGGTAACCCCAATTGTGCCATGTTGACTTGCCTTTCAAATGTTGGTAGCGGATTATTCTTTTTACTGGGTTTGGCAGGCTCTTACAGTTTTCCCTCGTCGATAAGTTGCTAGATGGCGTCTCTCAGCTTATAACAATTATTGGTTCTATGTCCTACCATGACGTGGTAAGTAAAGAAATTGTCTTTATCTTTATCCGCTAGTTTCTTGAATGGCTAAAGAGAATTTAATAGTCCACCGTTACTACACTTAGCAAAAATCTTGGCCAGGGAGAAAGCCCAAGCTGATATGCCATGACCGTTCAGACCTCTGATTTGGTTTCCTCACTGCCGAGACACCGCAGTAACCCTGGCTTACTTAACCTCAGAAACTTATCCTCCTTTACTTGTAGAACCAGAGCCGGATCCACTGCTTGACCCAGCTACAGTAGTCGATCTATACCCGGAGCTGTAACTGGAGCTTTTGCTTCCCTTATGGCTTGCGGTCTTTTCCTCCTTATCCCTCTCAATTTTCATAGCCATACTGTATACTTCACTGAGCTGACTGAAAGGGTGGAACTTCATGTTGTTCTTGAAGATGTCCCTACTACCATCAATCAACTTCTAAATCAATTCATCTTCATCAGGGCGATTCTTTGATAAGATCATCTTATTCATCCACCTTTGATAGTATTCATCAAAGGGCTCATCTGACTTTTGCTTAACTCTTTCCAGGTCGTACAGCTTCACCTGAATCTTAGTATTGAAGCTGTAGTATTTGATAAAGGCCACCGATAAAGCCTCTTAGTCTGATTGCTCTTTTTCAGATAAAGAATTGTACCAGCTCAAGGCTCCTCCCTCGAGGTAGTAGGGAAGAGATTGATAAATTGTTGCTTAGTGGCACTGGCCGTCAACATGACTCGGGCATAGAGATTCACATGGGCCTTTGGTGAACCCATTCCCTTGTAGGAGGGAACCTTTGGCACTTGAAAGCCAATAGGAAAAGTTTCACCAAAAAGGATTTAGAGGTTTTAGAGCACCTAGTGAATTTTGTGAAATGGTCGCATGTGTGCCGAGACACGGACAGGGTTTCGACGCTTTGCAGGTCTATAGCATGACATGAAATGGTCACATGCGGCCGCCACATGGACATAGTCCTGATGCTCTTGAGGCATATGATATGAACTGATGTTATAAGAGAGTCACGTGTAACCGGGGACGCGGACAGAGATTCGGTGTTCGTGGAACACCTTGCATGATTTGGTAATATTATGAAATGCTCCTATATGTGTACTAATCAGGCACTCGGGGAGTACCTTAAATGGTTTCACAATGTTATGAAGTTGTCTGATGTGAACCATGATGCACAAGCAGAATTTTGGCGTTACTGTGATGCCAATGATGAATGGGTATGACATCTTGTGAACCGTCACACAAGAATAGACCTAGGACCATTGCGGTCTCCTATTGAACGACATGGGGTATTGAAATGGCTGAGTGCAATCCGGTGCACGGGCAGAACACAGGTAGTTGTAGGACTCCCGATATGTTATGGAATGATATGATCATGATGAGCATCCATGGAATGTCCCTAATTTAATTGAGATGAGATGATATGAATGCTTATGTCACACCAGATGCAAATGGCTGCACAAAAAATGTGGTTAGTGTTGGTGTGCCCTTGTTCTTAGGGCATTGGATTATTAAGACTCATTGTATGAATACATTATCTGTGTCACATTAATAAAGGCAATTAATCTATTTCATTTATATCTTATGCTATAATATGAGTAGAGTATCCATTGATTGATAATCATAAAACCCATCACAGGTCTGTTCTAATCGTGGGAATGAATAGAACCACAGGCTTGCATATTCGATGACTGTATGGCAGCTCTTAACTAGCCATAGTACTTGTATAGTCAGTCATGAATATAGGTACATGTCGTTGACATGGGACTGGATCGATCCGCACAAGAAAGCCACATGGTTGTCGCGTCATAGGTCTTTCTTGAGTAGGTATCTTTTGTCGTCAGACCAAATTTCATTATAATATCAATATGGAATCCGGTTCACTTTGACATATGCCTAACGGGTCTGTAAAAGGATGCTAAATACGGGTATGATTGGGTGGACCGGTGAACATGTTGATATTGATGATGAAGTGATGGAATTGCCACTCGTGTAACACCGAGATGATATCATTGGCCACTTAATGAGTGGGACTGATAAGTGTATGGCCATACCCAAATAAGTTGTTTGCTTATTTGATTAATCAGTCAACTCAAGATCAAGAAATATGATGAACAACAGAAGAGGATGACAGACACCATGCCTCTTGTTTATTCATATCGATATCGTTAGGCAAAGGACACTATGAGATTACTATCGGGTGAGTGTCTTCTAAAGACTACTGCATCTTTGTCTTAATTGGGGACTGTAATAGTTTACTAGAACCCACTTACAGTTTGTGGGCCTTGGGCCTACCACCAACATAAAGACAGACCCATAGGATCGTGCACATAGATCAACTGAGCTGGAACTTATAGAAATTGTATATGTAATGTACATTGGAAGGAATGCGTTAATTAATTAGTTGACATTCGGTGTCAAGGTAATTAATTGACATTGGGTTGAATTTAAATTAATTAATAAGTTTACATAATGTAATTAATTAATTTATCAATTAATTGAATTACATAAAGTAAACAATTAATTAAATAATTTTCCTAAGTAGGAAAATTAAATACATGTATTGTATGAACTTAAGTGTGATTTAATTTTATTTAGGGGTAATTAAATTTAGCCAAATCGAATTAAATTACATAGTATATACTTTTTAATTAAAGTTTATTTATGTAATTATAATCCTAGTGGGCTTGGGTTTAATTAACCTAATTAAAACCCAATAAGACAAGGTGTCTATATAAGGGCACACTTAAGGAGAAAAAACCTAATTCAACTCTAATTAATTGCCGGAAATTTCAGCCACCAATAGTAGCCCCAAATAGCCGAAAATCCCAGCATTAATCCTCCATTCCTTCACGTCTTCGGCTAGCACCTGTTCCCGCTCAATAGTTGGTCGTGCATCGGACTTTGGAGATCACAGTTTCAAGAAACGATTCTGCAGCAGTCTCTAGAGGAGACGAATTCGGTGAGTTTATCTCTCTTGATTCAAATTGTTTTTATTCTAATCAATGGTAATTGGACACGATAGGTGGATTCTAGGAATTTTTAAACGTTGTATTTTCCACTGCGCCACGTTATTTTTCCAATGACGAATCCCAATAGTGGTATCAGAGCCTGGGTTTTGTCTATTAGATTGATAAGAATTGGTTCTTGAAAGCGTTCTCGAATAAAGAATGGGTTTCAAGTTTGTGATTTTAGGGTTTTTGTTCAATTGGTTTTGGTTTTTGATAAACCCTAGAATTTTTGGATTGGGGTTTTTGATTATTTTCCCCAATTGTTTTCCATCTAAAATTCTTTTTCTATATGAGTTATATATTTGGCTGGAAACAATTATTTTTGTTTATGATTTTGTAATAAAAAAAAATAATTAGTTGGCCAAAATTGGAATCGCAATTGCGATTCCAATTTTGGCACTGCTTCTGCTGGCAGCAGGCTGCCGCGCGGCAGCGCTGTTGTCCCTGGATAGCAGCGCCGCGCGCGGAATTCGGGTCCGATTTTTGGATTTTATGGGTATTTTTTTATTCCGGACCCTAATGAAATTAAATTAAAATTTTTTTAAATTAGTTTGTATTTAAATTCTTTATTTTGTTGCCATGCATATTTAATTTAATTGTTTGCATATTAAATTGAATATGGACTTTGTGATATTGGCCCAATAAACCGTGACACCGGTTAAAATTGGGAGAGCTAAATTTTAAATTTGTGGCAACCCAAATTCAAGTGGGAGCAAAATTGTTAATTTTGCATTTATGGATGTTATCCATTGGGTCTTCATGGGCCTTAGTCACATTTGTTAAAATTGGCGATTTAAGTAACTCGGCTTAACATTTATATTTATAATTTGGAATGCCATGATCATGCATCATATTGGTATGTATGTGCTCGATAGGTACTTTGTTTGAAATGTGATGTTGAGTTCTATGGGCCCTAAATTATTATCGGTTGTAATTTGATTTTGGAAGATATGGCCTGCGTGCCCTTTTTTTTATTTTTATGTAATTTTAGAGTAGATTTTATGTTACAAAATTATTGATATTGCATCGAGTATGGAGGAAGGCCCAGATGGAGAAAGCCCATGGGGGGAGCCCAAGAAGGATTGCAGTCCGACCCATGAAGAACTAGATAGGACATCTAGTTTTTCATTAGGTTGTAACTAAAGGCCCATAGGATCTCATTTATTTTAAATTAAATATGCTATTGCATTTGTCATAGAATATGGATGTATGGATCACCAAATTATTACCCGGGTTTTTGCATGCTAAGCCGTATCCCTTAATTATAATCCAGAAATGAAAATATTGAGTCGTTTAAAAGTGCTTCCCACATTCACACCTCTTCCTCCCATTGATGTTGTAATGTGCGCCATGCCCTAGCTGGGTACATTATAGTATTCAGTGGGTCGTCCAGGGTTAGGATACTTGGTATGGTTAACATGTGAATGGTGGTTTGACTCAACATGGGTAGCATTAGCTCAGAGCGGACCATAAGCACAGATGGGTAAAGTGTCAATAAGCCCATCAAACCAAGAGTCCTTCGTGGAAGGATTGGATAGGTTGTCCTACCAAACGAATCAATAGTTGGTTAGCGAGCCCTAGTTCTACCAGTCATTGATAAGTTATGGATCTTGGTCAAGTTAGCCAATTAACATTACCAACAAACAAATTAAAATCAGATTATTAATTTGAATTGGCTTAAAAGTCCTTTATTTCTAACTCAAGCAATGATTTCTTCCATGTAGATAATCCCATTTCACTTAAGCAATTTAAATGGCTGCAACAAACAACAACTCACTCTCACTTAGGTCACTCTTGGAGAAGGAGAAGCTTTCAGGGACTAACTTCCTGGACTGGGCTAGGAACTTACAAATAGTTCTTAGACAAGAGTCCAAGGAGTATGTACTGAATTCTCCTTTACTAGTTAGCCCTCCTGCAGGTCGAGGCATCACCACTGCGATGGTGGAGCAGTATGATCGGCATGTGAGGGATGACTGAGATGTCTCGTGCCTCATGCTGGGTACCATGGCTTCTGATCTTCAAATGGGCATGCTTATGAGATGATGGATCAACTTAAAAAGATGTTCCAAGATCAGGCTCGTCAGAAACGTTACCTGACAACTAAGGCACTTTGCACTACTGTGATGGTAGCTGGGACTTCTATTAGCACTCATGTGTTAAAGTTGAAGGGGTATATTGATACACTTGCCTGCCTCAGCTCCCTATTTCCGCAGGGCATGGCAGCAAACATTATTCTCGGGTCACTTCTTGAGTCTTACAACCAGTTTATCATGAATTACCATATACAAGGGTTGGATAAATCGGTTGTTGAGCTGCATGGCATGCTCAAGCTTGCTAAGCAGTCTCTTAAGAAGACTCTTGAAGTATTGCTGGTGAATAAGGGCAATAAGCCCATTACTAAGGGAAAGGCCAAATCTAAGGCCAAGGCTAAGGACCAAAAGGCCAAGGCTAAAGTTAAAAAGGTGGTGGCCCAACCTAAAGCAAGGGTTGCTTCTCCTGACGATGCCTGCCATGAGTGTCATGAGAAGGGGCACTGGAAGAGCTCATGTCCAAAGCTAAGGCAGCAACTGAAGGGAAAAATGCTGCTTCAGGTATTTATGTTGTTGAGATTAATCTGGCTATTTCTACATCTTGGGTCTTGGACACTGGATGTGGATCTCACATTTGTTCAAATATGCAGGGTCTAAGAAATAGGAGATTATTAGGATTCGGAGAAGTAGATCTTCGAGTCAGAAATGGTGCTCGAGTTGAGGCCATAGGGATCAGAGATTATTTCTTGGAGATGCCTAGTGGACTTGTTTTGGAACTAAGAAACTGTTATTTTGTACCTGCGATGCGCCGGAATATTATTTTCGTTTCTTTGTTGGATATTTCTGGTTTTGTATTTAATATTGGACATGGTAGAATTTCTATGCAATCTGGCAATATTATTTATGGAACAGTATTTCTTGAAAATGGCTTATATATCCTTGATCTAAAATGTGAAAGCTCAATCTATAACATAAATAATAAAAGGATTACACAAAATGAAATTAATCCCACTTACATCTGGCATTGTCGACTTGGCCATATAAACGAGAAGCACATAGCTAGGCTTCACTCTAGTAGAGTGCTAGGGTCATTTGACATCCAGTCTTATGACACATGTGAATCTTGTTTGAGAGGCAAGATGACAAAGGTGCCTTTTAGCAAGATGGCTGAAAGGGGCTCAGAGCTATTAGAGCTAATACATTCCAATGTATGTGGCCCAATGAGCACTAGTGCTAGATCTGGTTTTCTGTACTTCGTCACCTTCATGGATGACTTTAGCAGATACGGTTACGTGTATCTGATGAAGCATAAGTCTGAGACTCTCCAAAGGTTCAAGGACTTTAAGAGTGAAGTAGAAAACCAACTTGGCGAGAAAATAAAAGCACTTCAGTCTGACCGAAGGGGTGAATATTTGAGCTTAGAGTTTGACTCATTTTTGAGAGAGTGTGGGATTGTATCCCAACTCAATCCTCCTGGTACACCCCAGTGGAATGGAGTGTCAGAAAGGAGGAATAAGACCTTGCTTGACATGGTCCGCTCGATGATGAGTCATGCTACACTCCCTGTCTCCTTTTGAGGATATGCTCTAAAGACAGCTACTTACATTCTTAATAATACACCAAGCAAGGCAGTTGAGGGAACACCATATGAGCCATGGAAGGGCCGAAAGCCCAATGTTTCCTTCTTGAAGATTTGGGGCAGTGATGCATATATTAAGAAATTGACAAGTGGCAAACTCGAGTCCAAATCTATCAAATGCCAGTTTGTGGGTTACCCTGAAGAAACTAAGGGTTATTACTTCTACGATCCGGCCGAAAACAAAGTTTTCATAGCCAGAAATGTAGTCTTCTTGGAGAAGGAATTCCTTTCCAAGAGAGACAGTGGGAGTAATATTGAACTTTCAGAAGTTCAAGACTCACAAACTCCTATAGCTACTGCTAAGTATGCTTCGGGAACTGATCTGACTACTCAAGAAATTAAGGAACCAGAACTGGTTGCATAGGATCTTAGAAGGTCTGGTAGGACACGTCATCATCCAGAGAGGTACAACTTTCTCGTGAATGATGATGGGGACCTTATGGTCATTGACCAAGAGGAGCCCAAGACCTATCAGGAGGCGGTTGAAAGCCCACACTCAGATCAATGGCGCAAAGCCATGGAGGCTGAGATGTAATCTATGCACGATAACCAAGTATCGAACTTGGTGGATCCACCTCCAGGTGCCAAGGTGATAGGTTGCAAGTGGTGTTTCAAGTTAAAAGCTGACAACACCTTCAAGGGGCGATTGGTGGCAAAAGGATTTAGGCAAGTTCAAGGAATTGACTATGATGAAACCTTTTCACGGGTTGCTATGCTCAAATCCATTAGGATACTACTAGCCATAGCTGCATGGTACGATTATGAGATATGGCAGATGGATGTTAAGACTACTTTCCTTAATGGAAAGCTACTTGAGGATGTGTACATGGCACAACCTGAGGGTTTTATCAATCCAAAGTATTCAAACTGGGTATGCAAGCTTCAAAGATCCATTTATGGATTGAAGCAGGCATCAAAGTAATGGAATCAGAGATTCAATAAGGCCATTACAGAATATGGCTTCACACAGAATTCTGATGAGCCCTATGTGTATAAGATGGTTAGTGGGAGCGTTTCCACCTTCCTAGTGCTGTATGTTGATGACATCCTTATCACTAGAGGTGACATACCAACACTGCTAGGGGTTAAGCAGTGGTTGAGTAGGTCCTTCGCAATGAAGGACTTAAGTGAAGCTGAGACGATCTTAGGGATCAGGATCTACAGAGATAGATCCAATCGGCTTCTTGGCCTAAGCCAGGCCATGTACATTGACAAGATTCTAAAAAGACTCAGCATGGACATGGCAAAGAAAGGATTCTTGCCTATGCGCCATGGGTTGAAGCAGAGTAAGAAAGATGGTCCTAAAACAAAGAAGGACTGGGAGAACGTGGAAAAGATCCCTTATGCATCTGCTATTGGATCTATCATGTACTCCATGTTATGTACGAGGCCTGATGTCGCGTTGGCACTAAGTATAACCAGCCGGTACCAGTCAAACCTCGGGGAGGAACACTGGAAGGCTATCAAGGCAATTCTAAAGTACCTTAATCGGACTAAGGATGCTTTCTTAGTGTATGGAGGTCAAGATGAGCTGGTAGTGTCAGGTTACACTGATGCAAGCTTTGAGACCGATGAGGATGAGAACCAGTCACAGTTTGGTTATATTTTTCTCTTGAATGGAGGTGCCATTAGTTTAAGGTCCTCAAAGCATGCCACCATTGCTGACTCTACAACGGAAGCTGAGCACATAGCTACGTGCGAAGCTGCAAAGGAAGCCGTTTGGATCAAGAAATTCACAATCGAGTTGGGAGTAGTACCTACCATCCTACACCCAGTTGATGTTTTTTGTGACAACAACGAGGCCATCGCACAAGCTAAGGAGCCCCGGCCACCCAAGAGATCCAAACATGTGCTTAGAAAGTTTCACCTTATTCAGGTGATCGTGAACAGAGGTGACATATCATTGCAGAGGGTTGACACCAAGAATAATGCCGCTGATCCATTCACTATAGCGCTGCCACAGACAGCATGACGGTCATGCCAGATCTATAGGAATTAGGGCAATGCCCACTTGGAACTAGTGCAAGTGGGAGATTGTTGGTGTACCCTAGTTCTTAGGGCATTGGATTCTTGTATTTTGTATTACACATTAAGACTCATTGTATGAATACATTATTTATGTCACATTAATAAAGGCAATTAATCTATTTCATTTATATCTTGTGCTATAATATGAGTAGAGTATCCATTGATTGATAAGCATAAAACCCATCCCAGGTCTGTTCTAATTGTGGGAATGAATAGAACAATAGACTTGTATATTCGATGACTGTATGGCAGTTCTTAATTGGCCATAGTACTTATATAGTAAGTCATGAATATAGGTATATGTCGTTGATATGGGACTGGATCGATCCGCATAAGAAAGCCACATGGTTGTCGCGTCATAGGTCTTTCTTGAGTAGGTCTCCTTTGTCCTTAGACCATATTTCATTATAATATCAATATGGAATCCGGTTTACTTTGACATATGCTTAACGGGTCTGTAAAAGGATGCTAAATACGGGTATGAGTAGGTGGACCGGTGAACATGTTGATATTGATGATGAAGTGATGGAATTGCCACTCGGGTAACACCGAGATGATATCATTGGCCACTGGATGAGTGGGACTGATAAGTGTATGGCCATACCCAAATAAGTTGGTTGCTTATTTGACTAATCAGTCAACTCAAGATCAAGAAATATAATGAACAACAGAAGAGATGACAGACACCATGCCTCTTGTTTATTCATATCGATATAGTTAGGCAAAGGACACTATGAGATTACTACCAGGTGAGTGTCTTCTAAAGACTGCTGCATCTCTATCTTAATTGGGGGCTGTATGGTTTGCTGGAACCCACTTACAGTCTGTGGGCCTTGGGCCTACTGCCAACATAAAGACGGACCCATAGGATCATGCACATAGATCAACTGAGCTAGAATTTATAGAAATTGTACATGTAATGTACATTGGAAGGAATGCATTAATTAATTAGTTGACATTCGGTGTCAAGGTAATTAATTGAGACTGGGTTGAATTTAATTTAATTAATAAGTTTACATAATGTAATTAATTAATTTATCAATTAATTGAATTACATAAAGTAAACAATTAATTAAATAATTTTCCTAAGTAGGAAAATTAAATACATGTATTGTATTAACTTAAGTGTGATTAATTTTATGTAGGGCTAATTAAATTTAGCCAAATGGAATTAAATTACATAGTATATACTTTTTAATTAAAGTTTATTTATATAATTACAATCCTAGTGGGCTTGGGTTTAATTAACCTAATTAAAACCCAGTTAGATAAGTTGTCTATATAAGGGCACACTTAAGGAGGAAAAACCTAATTCAACTCTAATTAATTGCTGGAAATTTCAGCCACCAATAGCAGCCCCAAATAGCTAAAAATCCCACCATTAATCCTCCATTCCTTCGCGTCTTCGGCTAGCACTAGTTCCCACTCAATAGTTGGCCGTGCACCGGACTTTGGAGATCGCAGTTTCAAGAAACGATTCTGCAGCAGTCTCTATAGGAGACAAATCCGGTGAGTTAATCTCTCTTGATTCAAATTGTTTTTATTCTAATCAATGGTAATTGGACACGATAGGTGGATTCTAGGAAATTTTAAACGGTGTAGTTTCTGCTGCGCCACGTTATTTTTCCAATGACGAATCCGAACAGTTAGGATGCATGACATACATAATGATGTTGCGTATGCTTTGTGAAAATGCTAACACACGGATATAATGTTATGGCTGCAAAAGAAAGGGTTAGTATGAATGTCACACGGATGATTTAATGTTTTCACACACAAAAATAAAATGCAAATGGCTGCATAAAAGATGTGTGTTAGTATCACTCAAATGCTTTTCATGTATGTCATGTCATGTTCATGAGAATGGCGATGATGGTATGTCATGGGAGGGAGAGAAACACATAGCACACGAAGCGTATTCCTCAAACCTTATTCCTCCAAATGTGGTCAGTCTTTGAGAAAATTCTAACCGAGTCCTATGAGGGGTTTTCTTCAATCATCAATCGGGGATGATGTAGTCTCAATTTATAGCATTCATACAATTTATTTTTGTATCCTAAGGGAATCCAACTAAGGTTGCCTATATGAGTTCGATCCAAGTCGGGTTAAAATCAAGGCTCCATTAGCAAAATATACTCCTCACTTCTCCCCACTCAAGGGTCCGAACGAAGGGGTTCTCTTCAATCATCAACCGGGGATGATGAAGTAGCAATTTATAGCATTCATACAATTTATTTTTGTATCCTAAAGGAATCCAACTAAGGTTGCCTATATGAGTTCGGTCCAAGTCGGGTTAAAATCAAGGCTCCCATAGCAAAATATACTCCTCACATCTCCCCACTCAAGGGGTCCGAATGAAGGGGTTTGTACGAGGCTATGGGTGGTGTTTCGTATCCGTGCCCCTAAGACCAAGAGGAACATAGGCGACACTTCAACAATTCACCGGACTAAAAATGGGATACTTAACCTAATGCAAAAATGTCTAACTAAAGAATGCAAAATAAAAGACAATACAAGAATCATCCACCTTATTTTGATTAGACATTTTTCAGGGCTTGTGAAATTCTTTTACGTTTTTAAGAAAACTTTTGTAAGAGATCCCCAGCAGAGTTGCCACTATGAGAAGATGGCATTTTTCAGAGCGTACGGACTCTCTCAAAAGGGAGCCTCGAGATCGGGCAACCTTTCCTCGCATAGGGTTTTTAGAATGGAAATTCGGTTTTGGAAAAATTAATTCATAAAAGAACCGAGACCTAAGTCTCGATAGAGTGTGTAGGAGTTGCCACCCAGCTTAGCTTAACCGAGAAATTGCAGTGTAGCTGAACCGGATGAAGACTGCTACACCTTCAAGAGATCTAGGTCCGGACAAGTCCCCTATTTCATGTCTAATCAAAATAAAATTTGGCCAATGTTCATAAATGGTATTTTAAATTTCTAAAGTTCATTTTTATTAAATTAAAGTACACATCGTACATATAAATGAAAATAAAGTAAAAAACAGTGAATAAATAAATTATTACAACCTAATTGAATAAAAATAAAAATAAAAACTCTCAATCTCACCTTACAAGCGCCTAAAATACACGAATGATCTAAAAAATTACGATCGCCTAAAATACACGGATTAATCTATTAATTACATCAAAAATAAAAGTAAAAGAAATTAAGAGCTTCAAAATAGATTTGAAACATCCGTGTATTTTGTTTTGTGAGAAAATCATTTTCAAAACATTTTCTTTTTCTGGTTTACTTCAATTTAACATATGACGTGGGTCGGTTTTCGGGAGATTCAGGCCTTCGTCGTTGCGTTGTTCTAAATGCGATAACATTAAAAATTAAATCTAAGGTCGTGAATGCAAATAATAAAATTCATTTTTTATGATTTTCTGTTTTTTCTGAATTTTTAGGATTTTTGGGAATTTTTGTAGATTATTCTGGAAATTCTGCCCCTGGATAAGGATTACAGTCGTGCGGCTGTAATTACATCAGTGAGACTGTAACTACAGTAGTATGACTGTAATTACAGTCATGTGACTGTAGATCATCCAAGTGTAGAAAATCCCCAAAATTCATTCAAATAAAACTAAAAGCCGCGGGAAATCAAGAACACTCGTACGACCATATATACAGTCGTGCGACTGTTCTTTGCCATAAGAACAGTCGTACGACTGTTCTTGATTTCTAGAAACAGCAAGTCCAAAAAATGAGTTTTATGCACAAAATCACATCAAGTCACCTAGAAAAAGCAACAAAATGAAGGTTTGAGAATTACCTTTGTGAAGCTGATCCACCATAGGTTTGATCACTGGAAACACCTCAATCAACTTCAAATTATGTCTTTTCCCTTGAGTGCTAAGGTTTCAAGAGTTGTCCAAAAGTCTCCAAAATGTCACCGATTTTAGCGAATTTAAAGTCTAAAATTGATTGAGTTTGAAGTGTCAAATTGTTAACCGATGATTTCTATCTGGTTTTAAACTATAACATTCAAGAATCAAAAGAAAAAGAGGAGAAAAAGATGATGTTTAGTTGGGGTTTTTTTCTCTTTCCCTCCTGTTTCTTTCTTTTCTCTAACAATCTCTCTAAATTCAGCCAAAATCCTAGAGTCCAAAAGTCCTTCACTCTCTCTTCCTTCTCCCTTTTATATTTGATCTTTCTTGTTGCAAATATGGGCATTAATTGCCCCTCAAATCAATCCCAATTTTTAATTCTCAAGGTATGGGCTGCTATACCTACTCTGCATTTACAGTCGTACAACTGTAATTTTTTCAATTATTGTCACACGACTGTAATGGAGCCGGACAACTATAATTATAGTCGTGTGGCAAAATTATTATTGTTTTTTTAAGTCTGGAAAATTCTGGCGCTTACACCTCCTCATGTGGATGCTCTACCCTGGTCTCCGAGTTATCCCCTTCAGGAATTTGTAAGCTTTGAACTTCCCTAATTTCAACATTGCTCCCACTGTCTTTCTTGGAAATGAAATCCTTTTTATGAAAGACCCCCTTTCGTGCCACGAACACCTTGTTCTCGGTGGGGTTGTAGAAGTAATACCCTCTGGTTTCTCTCGGGTAGCCCATGAATAAGCATTTGTCGATTTTGGGTTCTAGTTTGCCTCCAGTCAATTTCTTGACATGTACATCACATCCCTAAATTCGCAAGAAAGACACATTGGGTGCCCTGCCCGTCCATATTTCATATGGGGACTTTTCCACAGCCTTAGTCTGTGTATTATTCAAAATGAGAGCTGCTGTCTTAAGAGCATAACCCCAGAAGCTTATTGGGAGAGAGGCATGACTCATCATTGAGTGGACCATGTCCAACAAGGTCTCGTTCCTCTGTTCAGACACCTCATTCCATTATGGTGTTCCTAGAAGAGTGGGCTATGGAATGATTCCATGCTCTCTCAAATATGAGTTAAACTCTAGGCTCATATACTCGCCTCCTTAGTTTGATCGAAGGGCTTTGATATTTGTGCCTAGTTGGTTTTGTACTTCATCCCTAAATTCCTTAAACCTATCAAGGGTCTCAGACTTATGTTTCATTAGATAGACATAGCCATATCTACTGAAATCGTCCGTGAAGATGATGAAGTATAGATGTCCACCCCTGGTAGCTGTGCTCATGGACCCAAATACAGCTGAATGTATTAGGTCCAATAAGCCAGTAGCCCTTCTAGCTTTCTTGCTAAAAGGAGCCTTAGTCATTTTACCTCAAAAACAAGATTCACATATATGAAGTGACTCCATGTCAAATGATCCTAGGATTCCAGCTTTATGAAGCCTAGCTATGCTTTTCTTGTTTATGTGGCCTAAACGAGAATGCCAAAGGTAAATAGGATTAAGTTTGTTAGGCTTAACCCTTTTAGTATTTATATTCTAGACATGATTAGTTTCATCCAAATCTAGGATATATAAGCAATTATTTAATAGAACTTCTCCATAAAATAATCCCTCTCTAGATAAACCAATTCTACCATTTCCAATAGTAAAATTAAATCCAAAAATATCCAAAACTGAAACAGAAATAATATTCCTACATATAGCAGGTACAAACTAACAATGTTCCAGTATCAAAACTAATCCACTAGGCATCAATAGATGGTACTCACCGATCGCTATGGTAGCAACCATTGCTCCATATCCGACCTACAAGTCCACCTCACCAGATCCCAGTGACCTCCTGTTCTTAAGTTCCTACACATTACAACAATTGTGAGAACCACATCTAGTATCCAATACCCAAGATGTTGAAATAGCAAGGCTTATGTCTATGACATATATACCTAACGAAGATGCGCCCTGGGTCTTCCCTTGCTCTCCTAACAGTTGGGGACATGATCTTTTCCTATGCCCATCCTACTTCCACCCGAAGCAGACATCATCGGGACTGGCCTTGGGCTTGGCTTTCTTAGCCTTGGCCTTGGCCTTAGCAAGAGGAGGGTTCCCTTTATTGACTAGCAGTATTAGTAGAGTCTTTTTGATCGACTACTCAGTGAGCTTGAACATCCCATGCAGCTCACTAACAGTACGGTTCATCCCTTGCATATTATAGTTCAAGATGAACTGATCATAAGAATCTTGCAAGGAATCAAGGATCGTGTCACCCGCCAGCTCCTGTGAGATAGGTGATCTGAGACAGGCTAAAATATCTAGATAGCCCTTCATCTTGAGCACATGTGCACTCATAGATGTCCCAGCCCCCATCTTACAATAGTAGAATGTCTTGTTGGGTAGGTACCTTTCTTGAAGAGCTTGCTCCTGAAACATCTCATCATGAGTTGTTATCATAGGAATGGCCTGGTGGTCCATGAACTGCTTTTGCAGCTCAGGGACCATGCATGCCAACATAAGGCATGTCATGCCCTGGTTAACCTGAATGTGCACCTCGTATTCCTCCAACTAGGCAGCCAATGGATTACGACCCGTTGGTGTAGCCGGTACAGGCCTTTCCAGCACATACTCTTTAGACTCCTGTCTTAGAACTATCCTAAAGTTCCTAGACCAGTCTAAGAAGTTCGGGCCAGAAAGCTTGTCCCTTTCCAGGATAGATAGCAGTGAAAGTGAATTATTCATTGCCATTTGGTTACTACACAAAAAAATTATAAGAGTGTTAATAAAGGTGTGAGCGAACGACATTTTTCAGGCGTCTTCAAACTCTCTCAGAATGGAGCGTCGAGATCGGGCAACCCTCCCTCGCGTGGGGCTTTTGGGATGGAAATTCGTTTTTGGAAAAATTAAATTAATTCATAAAAGAACCGAGACCTAAGTCTTGATAGAGTGTAGGAGTCGCCACCCGGCTCAGCTCAACCGAGAAATTACAGTGTAGCTAAACCGGACGAAGGCCGCTACACTTTCCAGAGATCTAGGTTCGGACAAGTCCCTTATTTCATGTCTCATCAAAATAAAATTGGTCAATGTTCATTGAAGGTATTTTAAATTTCTAAAGTTCATTTTTATTAAATTAAAGCACACATTGTACACACAAATCAAAATAAAGTAAAAAGCAGGGAATAAATAAATTATTACAACCCAATTGAATAAAAATAAAAACTCTCAACCTCACTTTACAAGTGCCGAAAATACACGATGATCTAAGAATTTACAATCGCATAAAATACATGGATTAATCCACTAATTACATCCAAAATGAAAAATAAAACATAAACTAAAAGCTACAAAACAGACGGTTAGCACAATTTATAGCACACCACAAATAGGACACAAGTAGGCCAGAATGGGATTTTAAGGAGTTCAGGGGCCTGCAATTGGGGATAACCGGGTCGGCTCGGCTAGCCGGCCCGATTAGACCAAGAAAACAATCTTGAAACATTTCTGTATTTTTGTTTTGTGAGAAAATCATTTTGGAAACATTTTTTGTTCCGGTTTACTTTAATTTAGCATGTGAGGTGGGTCGGTTTTCAGGAGATTCGAGTCTCTGTCGCTGCGTTGTTCTAAATGCAATAACTTCGAAAATTAAATCTAAGGTTATGAATGCACACCACAGAATTCATTTTTGCTAATTTTCTGATTTTTCTGAATTTTTATGATTTTTGGAAATTTTTAGGGATTTTTCCTGATATTCTGCTCCTGGACGAAAATTATAGTCACTGGGCTGTAATTACAACCGTGTGACTGTAACTATAGTTGTACAAATATAATTACAGTCGTGCGACTGTAGTTCATCCAAATGCAGAAAAATCGCCAAAATTATCAAATGAGAAGAGAAAGCAGAGAAATTTAAGAAAAGTCATACGAATGTTGTTTGAATGGTACGACTATAATTACAGTCATATCACTGTTCTTCGCCACAAGAATAGTCGCATGACTGTTCTTATTTTCCAGCAACAGCAAGTCAAAAATATGAGTTTTGTGCATGAAATCACGCCAAAACACCCATAAAAAGCAATAAAATGAAAGTTTTAGGTGTAATTACCTTTGTGGCGTTGATCCACCGCAGGTTTAACCGCTGGAAACACCTCAATTGGCTCTAAATTGCTTATTTGTGCTTATGTGTTAATGTTCCAAAAGTTGTCCAAAATTCTCCAAAATGTCACGGATTTTAGTGGATTTGTGGTCTAAAATTGATTTAATTTAGTGTGTTAAGTTGTTAAACTATAATTTCTGTCAAGTTTTAAACTTGTCACACCAGAATTAAAAGAAAAAGAGGACAAAAAGATGATTCTTGTTTTTTTTTTCTTCTTTTCCTCTCCTTTTTCCTTCTCTTCTCTTCCAATTTTTTCTCTCAATTTCTACCAAAAATCCAAGAGTCAAAAGTCCCCCTCTTCCATCTCTTTCTCCCTTTTATATCCCTTTTCTTCTGCTGCAAATCTGGGCATTAATTGCCCCTTAAATCACCCCTATTTTTTTTTTTTTAAGGTGTGGGCTTTTGCTACCTACTCCACATTTACAATAGTATAACTGTAAATACAGTCGCACGACTGTAACTATAGTCGTGTCACACCAATTTTTATTTTTATTTTTTTTTAATTCCGGAAAATTCCAGTGCTTATCGCTGCCCCTCGCGTGATCAAATTCGACACCCTACTCCAGGTCTAAAATACTTGAGGTGATGAATTTGAAAGCGCAGATTGAAGCGCCGCATATGCAAGAAAGAAACATTCATTGACTTGTTGAAGTCTCACTATCATGATGATGCACTGAGTTGATTGGATAGAATAAGCCGATACCAGGTCTAGGTTACCCGAGGCTAAGCCGATCTGGGCCGATACTGGATTTGCATATATCAGAGGCAGATTAGCTGAGATGATAGCTCTGACATAAGCTGATACCGAGTCTAGGTTACCCAAGGCAAGGTTGGTGATGAAATAAGCTGATACCGGTTCTAGGTTACCCGAGGCGAGGTTGGTGAGATAAGCCAATACCGGGTCTAGGTTACCTGAGGTGAAGTTGGCGAGATAAGCCGATATCGGGTCTAGGTTACCCGAGGCGAGGTCAGTGAGACATGCCGATACCGGGTCTAGGTTACCCGAGGTGAGGTTGGTGAGATAAGTCAATACCTGGTCCAAGTTACCTGAGGTGAGGTTGGCGATGAAATAAGCCGATACCAGGTCTAGGTTACCAGAGGTGAGGTTGGTGTGGATGTTGAATGAAGCTGATCTAGGCCGACACCGGGTCTATGTTACCTGAGATGGATCTGCTGGGAATCTGGAATGAAGCCGATCTATGCTGATACTGGGTTTATATTACCCGAGGCAGATCTACTGGGGATGTTGAATGAAGCCGATCTTGGCCGATACCAGGTCTATATTACTTGAGGCGGATCTGCTGGGGATCTGAAATGAAGCTGATTTGGGCCGATACCAGGTCTATGTTACTCAAGGCAGATCTGCTGGGGATCTATCCGTGTCTGAGACAGTAATGATGAATTCCCGCATTTGAAATAGCGAGTCTTCATTCCTTGATCGAGAGAATGAAGACTAGCTGGGGATGAATGCTCTGTGTATGTTGTGTATGTATGCATGATGATGCCTATGCGCATGGGTCCTAAATGATGCATTTCTCATTATTTGTTTAATATTGATGCTTCTCCATTCTGCTGGGGAAGATATGTTTTGCCCCCAGCTGGTGGAAGACACTGTTCACATAAAGCTTCTCCTTATTGAAGATATATGAGGTCTGTTAAAGAAATGAGATGGCTGCTGGGGATGTGTGGCATCTGCTGGGGAAAGGGTTATAGTGTCCTTTGTAATTGTCCTGCTGAGGTGTAATATGGAGGATCCCGCAGTGGAAATACAGTAAGGATTCCTGTAGGGAAACGGTGAAGAGATTGTATCCTTCTGTTTCTGTGATTTATGAATCTGGAATTGCTCTAAATTTTGCCTGGACTGCCCAATGTGGTTTTTTCAGCCCAGTTAGCTACTCTAACTTTTGCTTGAGGCCCCTTTTCGGTTTTCACCCTAGCTAGCTCTTTTTTTTTCACACAAAGACCGATTGAAATGGCACCGTGACCATTCATCCTGTCATCCTCCTGGTGATGATATGATGTGGAAAGATGCTACATGAAGCAGCATCAGGATCCAATTTCTTGTTAGAAGCCATTAATGGTAGCAAATAAGGTTTTACAGAATTAGTCCAAGAGAGCTGATGAAATGAGCAAATCATCGGGCGAGTGTAGCTTTTACTCAACTTGATTTCTTCAATAGCCATGTCCTTAGACAACCACTGTTACCCTTTGGGAAGATGAATTAGATTTGAAGGATGACAAAAGATTTCAGATTATATGTATTTAGTACATTTTCATTCTTAAATAAAGTGATATGTTCAACCAGTTAAATGCAAAGCACTTTCCTTAAATGGATGTTTAAGCAAGATAACTTTGTTTATGCATTTGACATAACCACACAGATATATTTAAGCACACACTCCACTTTATTGACAAAATCAAAATAAATACATTTGAAAAGATAGGTTCCCAAAATGTTATATACTTCACACAGAGCCAAAATCCGTCACCAGTCGTCCCTTTCAGATTTTCTGACTGATCATTTTCTCTGGTGTCTTATCTTTTGCCTAGACTGCTTTTTTGAGTTTTTAGCGTAGCAGACTCACTCTCTCTCTCTCTCTTTTTTTCAAAAACATGATAAAGCTTTAAGCAGTCTTGATTGATAGGATTTGTGAACTCATTTCCATCCACGTCCATGATGCTGGCACCACCTTTCGATAGCACTTTCTTCACAACATAGGGCCCTTCCCAATTGGGTCTGAACTGCACCCTTAATTGTTTTAGAACCAAATCTCTTACTTCCAACTACCACTTAGGATACTTCACATTCCAATTATAAGCCCTGGCTATTCTACGCTGGTACATCTACAAGTGATCTAGTGCTTTCAGTTGCTTTTCATCTAGTGCCGCTAACTACTCGTATCTAGCTTTAGCCCATTCAATCTCCTATAATTGAGCTTCCAAAGCGCCTTGAGTGACTTGAGGTCTATTTCTCCCGGTAATACTGCTTCCATACCATATACCAAGGCATAAGGAGTTTCCCCTGTTGGAGTTCTGACACTGATTCTATAACCCCATATCGCATACGGCAGTTTGTCAGCCTAATCTCTGTAGGTGGTTACCATTTTTGACAAGATCTTCTTTATCGCCTTATAAGCTGCTTACACTGCACCATTAGCTTGGGGCCTATATGGAGAAGACTTATGGCGCTCAATGCCATGTTCTACAAGCAGTTCAGCTGTTGCCCCTTGAAACTGCACTCTGTTATCAGTTACTACACGATGGGGAATTCCATATCAAGCAAAGATGTTTTTCTGGATGAACTTAACCATCTGCTTAGCTGTTACACTAGAGAAGGATTCTGCCTCCACCCACTTTGAAAAATAGTCAACAACAACCACTATGAATCTGTGCCCATTAGACGCTGCAGGGTGAATTTCACCGATCATATCTATCCCCCATGCTGAAAATGGCCTAGGAGATGCCAGATTCTGTAGTTCGAGTGGCGGAAGATGACTAATGTTAACATAGATCTGACACTCGTGACATTTTTTACCTTCCTTATACAATCAGCCTGCATAGTCATCTAGAAATACCCCTGTCTCATTATCTTCTTAGCCATAGTGAGCCCAGTCATATGTGGACCGCAAGATCCTGCATGTACTTGTTACATCAATATTTCGGCCTCCTGTTTTGTCAAGCACCTCAAAAGAACACCATTTGCTGTTCTCTTGTATAGCCTACCTTCAAAGATTCTGAATTAACTAGCTAGCTTTCTTAATGACACCTTATCGGCAATATTGGCTCCCTCTGGGTATTTTCATTTCTTCACATACTGGTAAATATCAAAGAACCATGGCTTTTCTTCAGCTGTCATTTCCATTACTTCATGCACTTCAAAGTAGGGTTGTCTGGAAGTTGCTATAACCGGTCGTTATACTTGAGTTTCTTCTGACTTTTCCCACATAGAAGATAATGTTGCTAGCGCATCAGCCAGCTTGTTCCCATCTCTGGGGACATGTCTGAATTTGCATTGGCTGAAAAGCTCTTTTTTGTACTGCAGCAGCTCCAAGTAAAGGCGTAAGGCTTCTTCTTTCAGCTCCCATTCACCTTGAGCTTGCCTAATCACTAAAAGTGAATATCCAATGATCAAGACATCATTTGCCCCTACAATTAATAGAGCTTCCATCCCGAACAAGCATGCTTCATACTCTGCTCAGTTGTTGGTTATGGGAAAATCTAATCTCTTTGATAAAGGAATTATTTCACTGTCGGCTGTCACTATGATTACCCCGATTCCAGTACCTCTTCTGTTCATGGCACCATTGAAGCACATAACCCATCTCTTTACTTCCACCATGGCTAGCTGTTCATCCAGGAACTCCAAATTCTCTGCGTAATTTGATTCCAACAGCTGATTTGCTAGAAATTTTGCTACAGCTCGCCCTTTGATGGTTTTCTTAGTGATGTATTCAATGTCAAATTCTAAAAAAAGCAAGAGCCACCTAGATAACTTTCCAACTAACACCAGTGCTTCATACAGATACTTCATTGGGTCTACTTTGGCCATGGCCTCTATTTTGTGTGACTGGAAATAATGGCGTAACTTCTTTGGTTTCATACTCTAGCAGCTTCTTACTGAGGTAGTAAATAGGATACTCCTTCCTGCCATCTTGTTCTTGAGCCAACATTGCCCCTACGGAAGAATCTTCAATGGCTAAATACAATATCAAAGGCCTCCCTAGAATTGGTGGGCTCAGGACCAGTGGATTTACTAGATAAGCCTTGATTTTCTCAAATGCCAGTTGACATCTGTCATCCCATACAATTGGCTGATCTTTCTTTAACAGCTTGAAAATTGGCTCACAAGTGGAAGTCAACCGTGCTTTGAAGCGACTGACGTACTGTAAGGAGCCCAAGAATGAATGGACTTGCTTCTCTGTTTTTGGAGATGGCATGTCTTGAATAGCTTTGATTTTATCTCGGTCCATTTCTATTTCTCTCTGGCTAACTAAATGACCCAGCAGCTTTCCTGATGTGACTTTGAATATGCACTTTTAGGGTAGAGTCACAAGTTACACTCTCCAATGCATGTGAGAAATCTATCTCGGATAACAGGATGTTCCTCCCGAGTCGTTGATTTAACAAGCATATCATCAACATACACTTTGACTTCTTTATGGATCATATCATGCAGCAAGGTTGTGATAGCCCTTTGGTAAGTGGCTCCTGCACTCTTCAACCCCTAGGGCATTACTCTGTATCAGAAAGTGCCCCACTCTGTGATGAACGATGTCTTCACCTTATCAATTACATCCACCAAGATCTAATTATATCCTGAAAACCCATCCATGAGGGAATACATTGCTGCTTTTGCCGCACTATCAATAAGGACATCGATATAAGGTAAAAAAAAGTTATCTTTTGGACATGCCTTATTCAGATCCCTGTAGTCGACGCATACTCTAACCCTTCCATCCTTTTTAGATACTGGGACGATATTGGCTAGCCATTCTGTATACTCCACCTCTTCGAGGAAATTGGCTTCTATCTGCTTGGCCACTTCTTTCACCAAAGTAGCCCATTCTGGCCTTATTCTTTTTAGTTTTTGCTTCACTGGCTTGAACTTAGGGTCCGTCGAGATCTTGTGAACTGCTATTTCCTTGTACACACCCGGCATGTCCGCGTATGACCAAGCGAAAGCTTTAACATGTTTTTACAATATTCTTGTTAATTCTCTCTCTTCTTCGGGTTTTAGCTCATGTGAAATGAATACCATTTTAGGGTTTTCATCTGTACTTATGTTGATTTCATGCAATGTAGTGTCATGAATGCTAAATATGCTTGATGGTGATTCAAATGCATGCACAGAATTATGAGGATAAACATCACACAAGTAAGCAAACTAGGATTTCATTGCATTGAACTTGTTATAGAGTACATCATTCACATTGAAAATGGAAGAAATAAATACAGCAAAATCATTTTCATCCTCCACAAGCGGAAGGCCTTGCACTTCTTCAACTTTCCCATTCAGCTCCAGGGCATCATCCAGATCTGCATCAACTTTGGCTTCTTGATATGTGAGAATAGTGGTCTTCTCAATTTCAGCCACCTGTACCTTAGCCTTCTTCATGATCTCGGCTATCTCAACAACCACAGAATCCTAGTTTACTTTGATCATCAGCTCCTCTTCGAACCCTTCTTTAGACTTCCTAAATGCCTTGTTTAAGGCAGTAGTGAATGCCCCTGAAATTTCTTCTACTGATTCATCACAGACTTTCTCTTCAGCTTTCTGTTTGAGTACCTTCACTACCTTTGCTACCTCTTCCAGCGACTCATTTTGCAGAACAGCATACTTAGCAATTACCTCTTCCACCAGTACGGGGGCTACTGGTTCTTCCCGGCTCTTTTCAAAGTCCACGACATCAGAAAATACCTCAAAGCAATGATACTCAATGTTCCCGACCCTCACTGGCTCAGCTTGGCCTTTATACAGCTCTTCTCTTGCCTTTATGAACAGTCTCATCATAAGCTTGCCGTTCTTGCCCCTTCTTTGATTCTTCTGGTTAGATGTTTCTTCTATATACCCTAGCCCGAACTGTTTTGGCTTTCCTGAGTCAATGTTAAACTTAGGCACCCCTTGCAAGTTAATTCCGAGTCCGATGCCCGAGACAAAGTTCTGCTTATGCAAATATCTAGAAAGCCACTATGGTATATAGTTTTCATAAATGACCATCGGGGCGTCTGTGGCTTCCTCTTCCCCGACTATGGTGATTTGGAACCAGCCAAATGGTACAACTCCTTCATTTATAGCAACAATCATGGATTGGGCGTCCGCCTCAACAGTCACGATCTCCCCGTTTATCGAGAACTTTATTTTCTGATGCTGAGTAGAAGGGACACCTTCTAATAGGTGGAACCATGGTCTTCCCAGCAGCAGGGAGAAAGTGATCGGGATGTCTATCACGGTGAAAATGACCATGGACTTGACTGGCCCGACCTCCACTTCAGTCTCAAAAGTCCCAATTACAGTTCTTTTAGAGTCATCATATGCCCAGATCACTGTCGAGGGCTTCTTCAAACTTTCTTCGCTGAGGCCGAGGAATGGTAGCTTTTTCAAGGGACATACATTCAGGGCTGACCCATCATCTATCATCACACACGGCATACATTCAGGGCTGAGATGCCAGAGGAAGAGCTGACCGAGAAGCAAAAGGAAGACCTGGGGTACCTATTTGAAGAGTTCGACTGTGCTATTGTTGACAAAGACCCTCCGCATGTGGTGGTTGGAAACTTTTTTGAATGTATCTACTTTTTCTATTTTTGATATGAACAATTCTACCTACAAGGCACACAATGCAATAAAATCTGATTTTGCTTACTTGTGTGATGTTTTTCCGGATGGAATTGTGCATACATGCAAACATTCATGTAATGTCTTTAGCATACATGATGCATCATTACATGAAATGAACCTAGGGAGAGATGATGAACCAAAGATGGTATCCATCTCGAAAGACCTCACTCCTGATGAGAGAAAAGAACTTGTAAAAATCTTGCTAAAACAGGTCAAAGCCTTTGCCTGGTCCTACGATGACATGCCCAGGGTTGACAGAGAAATTGCAGAACACAGAGTCCCGGCAGATCCGAAAGTGAAACCAATTAAGCATAAACTCAGACAACGTTGACCAGAGTGGGCTAAAAAGGTTAAAGAAGAAGTAGCCAAACAGATAAAGGCCAAGTTCTTAAAAGTAGTAGAGTACCAGAATGGTTAGCCAACATCGTGCTTGTTGTAAAGAAAGACAGTCGGGTAAGGGTCTGTGTGGATTACAGGGATCTGAATAAGGCATCTCCCAAAGATGACTTTCAGTTTCCGCATATCGATGTCTTGATTGACAGTGCCGCCAGGGCAGCTATGTATTGTTTCATGGACGAGTTCTCGGGGTATAATCAGATCCTGATGAATGTAATTGACAAAGTGAAAACGGCCTTCATCATAGAATGGGGGGTTTATTGCTACAGAGTCATGCCTTTCGGGTTGAAGAATGCCGGGGCGACTTATCAACGAGCTGTCACAACACTTCTACATGACATGATCCATAAGGAAGTCGAGGTTTATGTGGATGACATGTTATTCAAATCCATGACCCGGGAAGAGCACCCAGCTATCCTGGATAGATTTCTAACCAGAATCGAGAAGTACAATCTTTGCCTCAACCCTAAGAAGTGTGTATTCGGGGTAACTTCTGGGGAACTACTTGGTCATATAGTCAACCAAAAGGGAATCGAAATGGATCCTGACAAAATTAAGGCCATCAGGGAAATGCCAGCACCACAGTCAGAAAAAGAAGTAAGGTCATTCTTGGGTTCACTACAGTATGTCAGTCAGTTTATTGCTAGATTGACGACAGTTTGCGAACCAATTTTCAGACTTCTGAAGAAGAACCAGCAAGTAGAGTGGAATGAGCGGTGTCAGATAGCCTTCGACAGAATTAAAACTTACTTGATCCCCCAGTTCTAAAACCGCCCATACCAGACAAGCCTTTGATTCTGTACTTGGCCATCGAAGAGACTTCTGTAGGAGCCATGTTGGTACAAGAGCAAGAGGATGGATGCGAACATGCGATCTATTACTTAAGCAAGAAGCTACTGGAGTATGAGACTAGGTATACGATAGTAGAGAAGACTTGTGCGGCTATGGTATGGTTGATAAAGAAGTTAAGGCACTACTTCCAATCGTATAAGGTTCAGGCAGTAGCCAAGGTGGATCCCATGAAGTACTTATGCCAAGCTCCAGTGCTAGTAGGGAAGTTATCAAGGTGGTTACTTTTGTTGTCAGAATTCGACATAGAATATGTGACAAGAAAGACAATTAAAGGGAAAGTCGTAGCAGAATTTCTAGCCAATTAGCCTATAGATTCAGACTATGTGGAGAACTTAGAATTCCTTGATAAGCAATTGACAGTGATAGAAGAAGAGTCTAACAGATGGGTGATGTATTTTGATGGGGTAGTGAATAAACACGGTGCAGGCTTGGTGGTAATCATTGCTACGCCGGAAGGAGAAATCATTCCACTGGCAAGGCGACTTGACTTTCAAGTGACCAATAATGGGGTAGAGTACGAAGCATATCTCTTTGGTATTGATGCCTGATCACATTAGGGGCAAATGAGGTGTTAGTCATTGGAAACTCAGCTTTGGTGATTTGGCAGGTTACCGGAGATTGGGAAATAAAAGAAGAATCACTCTAGCCTTATCTCGAGATGGTTTGGGAAAGGGTGAAGGTATTTAGTCAATGCTAATTTCGACATGTACTGAGGGAGGAGAATCAGATGGCAGATTCTTTGGCTACACTATCATCAATATGGGAAGGCCCCCGAAAACAGCCAATACAGCCAGTCATCCTGGAAATTGCTCAGAATCCATGCTATTCATCAGTCAACACGGTCGCAACTATTGAGGCACACCCCTAGTTTTATGATATTCTACAGTTCATTCAGAGTGGTCAGTACCCCGAAGATGCTAATGAGTCCGATAAGGTTTCCCTAAGAAGGTTGGCAGTATGGTTCCGGATATTTGAGAATTAACTTTTCAAAAGGACAACTAACAGAGTTCTTATGAAGTGTCTCATGGAGGAAGAGGCAGTCGTGATTACGAAACAGATACACTCTGGTGCGTGTGGTCCGCACAGAAATGGGTTGACCCTAGCAAAGAAAATACTAAGACAAGGATACTTTTGGCTCACTCTATAACTGACTGTATTAAGGAAGTTAAGAAATGCCATGAATGTCAAGTGTATGGAGACCTCAATCATCTTCCCCCTCTTGAACTTCAAGTATCTTCGACTCCGAGGCCGTTTGGAGCTTGGGGTATAGACATAATTGGAGAGATAAGGTCGCCTGCCTCAAATGGGTACCGATTCATTGTTGTAGCTGTGGATTATTTCTCTAAGTGGGGCTGAAGAGGAATCATTTGCAAATATCACCGCTAAGAAAATGGCCAAATTTATAGAAAGAACATCTTTGCAAGATATGGGATCCCTCATCACGTCGTGACCAACAATGGGGTATAATTCCGAGGGTGACAGCACAGTTATTCCAAGAAAAAGGGATCGAGCACCATAGGTCATCCCCGTATCGCCCACATGCCAATGGGGCGGTGGAGGTGGCCAATAAATCCACTAAGAAAATTCTGTCAAAGATGGTGGTAGCCTATAGAGATTGGGCTGACATGTTACCATTGGCTTGGTGGGGATACCGAACAAGCATCAGAACCCTTACCGGAGAAACTCCGCATTAACCGATTTACGGGATGGAAGCAGTATTACCCATAGTTGTGAAAACCGGACCGGACTGGTCGGTCGAACTGGGTTGGACCGGAACCAGAGGCCTGCCTGATCGGTTTTTGTCTAGTTTTCACTCTGGTCAACAACCGATCAACTCCTGGTCGGACCAACCGATCGAACCGAAAAACCATGAACCAGACTGGTTTTCCAGTTCGACCGGACTATTTAAAAAAAATATATATTTGAACTGAAAATTTAATTTATTATTTTGAGGTGTTTTTAATTAAAATAAAATATAGGTTGTATTTTTATATTATTTTAAATTAAATTGACATTTAATTGTAACTATATTTCATAAATTAAGCCTTCTAATTACTATATTGTGTTTGAAATGCTTAAAATTAAAGAATTATGATAAAAATGTTCAAATTTTCATATATTATAAATATAAAAATAAAAATATTTTAATATATTTATTAAATCCGGTTCGATTCTGGTTTAATCCAAAATCCACGAATCCATCCCTTCACCGGTTCGATGACCGGTCCGGGTCTGAAAACCACGGCATTACCAATAGAGATGGAAATCAGATCATTAAGAGTGGTTATGGAGGTACAGTTGCCAGAATCTGATTGGCTCCAGTCGAGACATGAACAGTTAGCAATGATAGATGAAAAGCGTCTTCAGGCCTTAGACCGGTTGCAAATGTATCAACAACGGATGGCTAGGACATACAACAACAAGGGTCGTCATCAGAAGCAATCCATTTAAGGCTGGGGATCTGGTACTCTAATAGATGAAACAGACCAACACGGATGTACGGGGGAAATTCAAGCCGAATTGGGAAGGTCCGTATGTAATCAAGAGGATACTTTTGAAGGGTGCTGCAAAGATTATGGATATGGACGGGAACGAATTTGTCAACCCCATCAACCAGGACAAGCTGAAACACTACTACATGTAAAAAAAAAAAAAAGGTCCGGTGGATTGAAAACTGAAAAGGCAATCCACGCAAAAATTAGGACAGTCAGATGGGTCGAAAACCAAAAAGGCGATCCATGAAAAACTTAGGACAGAGAGGTGAGGACCATCATCTGGAAAATCTGCAAAGACCGGTTGGTGGCAAGCGTGGGTTCATTCGAGACGCCTACCATCAATGATTCTGTCCATAGTTTCATTTCATCATTTGATGTATATTGTTCTAAAACATTATTTATGAATGAATGCATGAATGTTCGATTCTATTCGTTTAAACGTTCCAAGTTTAATTGCAATTCAGATTATTTTGTGCATATTTGTCTTTATATCTTTCACATATCTCACATCCATCGATTGAACATGTATATACATAAAAAAAAGGTCTGCTGAATTGAAAACCTAAAAGGATAGTTTAGGCAAAAATAAAGACAGTCCGATAGGCCGAAAACCAAAAAAAGGGCGACCTATGCAAAAGTTAGGACAAGAAAAACAGAATAAAAATCATACAGCAATATTCAACTCTGATCTCAATCAGCTAAAGACCGAGGTACCATAACATCAGCGACTCACACCCAAGCCTAGTGAGGCAACCAATCAGATCTATCAGCCAAGCCCTATAGCAAGCATCTGTCCCCACGGGTTCTAGATCATCATACCTCACAATCTCAGTACAGGTAGGGTGCATCCACTGGTGCTGCACATGCCGAGGCCACTGCGATGTAAATACCCCACACTTAGTAGTACACAAGGATCGGGGGACACTTTCTAGTTGTCCGTATTGTCTGCACAGCTGAGCAGGAGAATAGAAGGTCACGTGTGTCAATCCAAGTAGCTGAACACCCCCAGCCCAAGTCTCAGTAGTCACATCAGTGATATCCCACCAAGGGCAGACCCATCGGATAGAGGCTTCGGACCACCTCCTGAGCCAGTTGAACCAGTGCTCCATGGACATCAAGCCGAAGTCTGGGAGCTTGATGCGCTGAGACCAATAGTGCTTCGGAGCATATCTCAGATGAGATGGAGGATGGCTCAGGAGATGCAACTTCTCCAACAACCAGATCTGCATGTGGTTTAGTTAGGATGAAGGGATAATTAATGTGTGGATTCAAAAAGTGCAGTACCAAATCATACCTAGAGTAGAAAGGGAGATCCACAGCTATGAGCGGATGACGTTTTTGACGGAATGCAAGAATCCCTTTCGGAAGGGGTTACCTCGATCTCGAGCGGGCCCTACCCTCGCATGGGGTTTTTTTATTATGGAAAAAATCAAGTTTTGGAAAAATAAATGGAATTAATTATCTTAAAAGAACTGAGACCTAAGTCTCGATGAATATTGTAGGAGTCGCCACCCTGCTCAGCTCAATCGGGAAATTTATAACGTAGCTAAACCGGACGAACAGCCGCTGCACTATCCAGAGATTTAGGTTCGGACAAGTCCCTTATTTCGTGTCTATCTGTTTAGCCACTTCTTCCTTTACCAGTGTAGCCCATTCTGGCCTCGGTCTTCTCAACTTTTGCTTTACCGGTTTGAACTTGGGGTCTGTTGGGATTTTATGCACTGCTATCTCTTTGTTCACACCCGGCATATCTTCATATGACCAGGCGAAAGCTTTAACATGTTTTTGGAGTATTATTATTGATTCTTTCTCTTCCTCGGATTTTAGCTCGTGTGAAATGAATACCATTTTAGGGTTTTCATCTGTACTTATGTTGATTTCATGCAATGCAGTGTCATGTATGCTTGATGGTGATTTAAATGCATGCACAAAATTATCAGGATAAACATCACACAAGTATGCAAAGTGGGACTTCATTGCATTAAACTTGTTATAGAGTACATCGTTTACCTTGAAAATGGAAGAAATAGATACAACAAAATCATTTTCATCCTCCACAGGTGGAGGGCCTTGTTCTTCTTCAGCTTCCATCTTCCTTTTTAGAGCATCATTCGGGACTGTAGCTTTTTCTGCTTCTTTTTTGGTCACCTGCATCTTAGCCTTCTCCATGACTTTGACTATCTCGGCGATCATAGAATCTAAGTTCACTTTAGCCATCAGTTCTTCACCAAATCCTTCCTTGAATTTTCCAAATGCCTTACTTAAAGCAGCAGTCAAGGCACCTGAAATCACCTCTGTAGTTTTAGCACAGGCCTTCTTTTCATCTTCTTCCTTGGCCACCCCTATGGCTTTTGCTATCACCTCAGATGGCTCTCCTTGCAAAATCTTAGATTTAACAGCTGCATCTTCCATCGCCGCAGGGGCAACTGGTCCTTCCTAACTTTTCTTAAAATCCACGACATCAGCAAAGATCTCAAAGCCAGGATTCACGACATTTTCAAAAATCACTGGTTCAGCTTGGCCCTAGGCCTTCTCCTGCCTTTAGAAATGGCTTCATCATAACCTTACCATTCTTGCCCTTCCTCATATTCTTCTGCTCAGATGCCCCTTCTATATAGCCAAGGCCACACTGCTTCGACTTTCCCAAGTCGATCTTAAATTCTATAACCCCTTGCAAATTGATTCCGAGTCCCATTCCTGGGACGAAGTTCTGCTTATACAGATACCGGGATGGCAACTCCGGCATATAACTCTCATAAAGGACCATGGGAGCGTCCGTGGTTTCTTCTTTTTTAATTACAGCGACTTGAAATCCGCCAAAAGAAACCACTCCTTCGTTCAAGGCAGCTACTATTGATTGGGAATCCGTCTCAACAGTCACAATCTTGCCATTCATAAAGAACTAGATCTTCTGATGCAAAATGGAAGGGACGCCCCCTAAAGGATGGAACCATGGCCTCCCAAGCAACAAGAAAAAGGTGATTGGGATATCTATCATTGTAAAAATAACCGTAGATTTGACTAGTCCAACTTCTACTTCCACTTCAAAGGTTCCTATCACCGTTCTTTTAGAGTCATCGTATGGCCGAATGACTGTCGAAGACTTCTTCAATATATCATGGTTCAACCCCAGGAATGGCAACATTTTCAGTGGACAAATGTTCAGTGCCGAGCCATCATCCACCATAACGCAAGGCATCACCTTATCCATCACATGGGCCCTGATGTAAAGGGCCTTGTTGTGGGTTTTCCCTTCAGCAGGTAGATCTTTCTCAGAGAAAACGATGTCAGGAGTTCCATCATGGACTTTCTCCAACAAACAGCACATAGCCTCTGGTGAAGCTATAGAGGAGACTTCAATCTCTGATAGTTTCTTCACTAAAGCAGCCCTATGCTCCTTGGAAGTCAGAAGCAAATGCCATATGCTAGCTTGTGCGGGGGTCTTCTTTAGTTGGGAGATAACCAGGTCCTCTTTCTCGACTCCCTCCAATGCCGATGTACTACCCGACCCAATCACCGGGGCTTTGTCTTTCATCTGATTTGCCGGCTGATACACCCTACCACTGTGGGTCACATGCTGCACTTTCTGAACCTTCAGCTTTTCAATGGCTGGGAGCTTAACTATCTTTTCTCCATCAAACTCTTCATACTCGTCCTCAGAATCGAGATCATTTAAGCTTATTGGCTTGATCTCCTTCCGCTACTCCTGTTTCTCGCATTCTTGTTCTACTTTGGGTTCCCCTACTGCTACAGCTTGAATCATCGGGTTTGCTTAAAGAACTTAAGCAAAGATAAAATTAGCGGGTAGCCCAGAATGAACCATATTGACCCACTTCTCGAATGCTGGCAGCGGGTTGGTTTTGGTGCTAGGGTTGGCTGGCTCCTACAACTTTCCTTCATCAATAAGTTTTTGGATGGCATCCCTTATCTTGTAGCAATTATTATTCTTATGACCGGTAACCACATGATAAGTGCAAAAATTATCCTTATCTGCTTTAGAAGGCTTTTCGAAGGGTCTTAAGGATTGTAGCAATCCACCATTTCTACACTTGGCAAATGTCTTCACTAAAGGAAGAGTCCAAGGCAATATGCCTTGTCCTCCCGGATTCCTACTGTGATTGCCCTGTTGTTGAGTCACAGTAGCAACTTCCACCTACTTCACTTCTGCAAATTGCCCTCCTTTACTACCAAAACTTGAACTAGAACCACCACCAGACCCTATTGTAGTAGCTGATTTAAATCCCAAACTATACCCTGTGCTTCTACCGCCCTTATGACTTGCTGCCTTCTCTTCTTCATCCCGTTCTATTTTCATTGCCATACTGTAAACCTCACTGAGCTCTTTGAAGGGATGGAATTTCATGTTGTTCATAAAGACATGCTTGCTGCCGTCGATCAGCTTCTATATAAGCTCATCTTCATTCGGGTGATTCTTCAGGAGAATCATTTTGTTCATTTAGTGCTAGCAGTACTCATCAAAGGGCTCGTTGAACTTCTGCTTTATCCTCTCCAAATCATATAGCTTCACCTTGATTTTAGTGTTAAAGCTGTAGTACTCGGTGAAAGCCGCTGACAAAATCTCCCAATCAGATTGTTCCTCCTCCGACAGTGAGTTGTACCATCCAAGCACTCCTCCCTCTAGTGTGGTAGGGAATAGATTAATCAACTGCTGCTTTGTGGCTCCCGCCGTTAGCATAACTTGGGCATACAAATTCACATGGGCCTCCGGCGAGCCCGTTCCTTTGTAAGCAGGGACTTTCGGCACTTGGAAGATGATGGAAAATGTCTCGATGCCCTTACTGATCATGGCATCAACGTTCACCCCTTTCCTTGATTCTACACTAACACCGACTCCCTTCTTCAACTGAGCCATTACTTCATCCAGCTTCGAACATTTTGCCTTCATCCTCTGCTCCATAGTTGCCTCTATTTCTTGCAGCTTCTCAAGACTGGCCGAAGCGTCACCACCTTGTTGGGATGACTCAGCCTCTTTCTCTTTCCCGGCTCCACTACCACTGGTCTCGCCAGCTTCGCTTACAATTGCCCTCATTTCTTCCTTCAACATATCGCGGAAGTCTTGGGATCTGAAGAAATCCTTTAGAACATCAGCCATACTTGGTGCGGGTTCGCCATATTCACTTCTTCCTCAGACTCTGAATCACTATCACTTTCAACTATCCTTTGTCTCCTAAGTACCCTCAAAGCCAGGGATCTCATCCAAGGTCGCTCCAGTGTATTCTGCTCGGGATCAGACAGGAAATATTAGGGTCGTGAATGAATGACATGGTATGGCATAAGAAGTAAGGCATTAAAAATGCTTATGAATGAATGGAATGGGATTATGAGTGAAATGACGATATGGATGGTCACTTTTTATTTTTCTTTTCTTCTTTTTGGGACATTCCAAGAACACCCAATGCCTATGCAAAATGCCATGTGTGGGTCGCCACACGGACAGAGGTTCGATGCCTTCGGACCACCCAATGAATTTTGTGAAATGGTCACGTGTGTATCAGCATACCGACAGAATTTCGACACCTTGAGGGTCTATGTGATTATATGAAATGGTCGCATGGGCCAGGTCCACAGACAGAGTTCTGATGCTTTTGAGCATATGATATTAAATGATGTTATGAAAAAGTCACGTGTAATAGGGACACGGACAGAGGTTTGGTATTCGAGGAACGCCTTTTATGATTTAGAAATGTTATGAACCTATATGCACACTAATTAGGCACTCGAGGAATACCTTGAATGATGAGTTAATGTCATGAAATGGTCCGATGTGGGCCATGATGATTTATGATGTTTGTGATAAATGAGTATGATGTCATGAAATGCATCGTGTAGCTTGTTACATGAAAATGGGCCTAAGACCATTGGGGTCTCTATTAAGTGAAATGGTTTGTTGAAATGGCTAAATGCAATCCAGTGTATTGGCAAAACACGGGTGATTTTGGGATACCCGATATGTTATGAGATGGAATAATCATGATAGGCATCCTTAAAATGTCCTTAATTTAATTTAGATGACATGTAATGAATGTTTATGACACACAAAATGCAAATGGCTGCACAAGAACGTGGGTGAGAATGCATGAAATACACAATGATGTTATGTATGCTTTGTGAAAATAAAATTCTAATCACACAAATTAATGTCATGGCTGAAATTGAAACAGTTAATATGAATGGCAAACAAATGAATTAATGTTTTTACACACAAAAATAAAATGCAAATGGCTGCATAAAAATGTGGGTTAATTAGAACACAAATGTTTTATGTTTGAAAAGATGCCATGTGTATGGTAAATATGAATTATGGTATGTTATGCACGTGTAGGTAGAAATGGCGATGTGTCACGGGATGGTGAGAAACACATAGCACACAAAACGCATTCCTCCAACCTTATTCCTCCAACGTGGTCGATTTGGTAAAATTCTAACCGAGTCCTAGGTGAGGTTCACTTCGATCACCAATCGGGGATGATGAAGGCGTGATTTTAATTATTTACACATAATTTATTTTGGTATCTTAAGGGAATCCAACGAAAGCTGCTTATATGAGTTCGGTCCAAGTAGGGATAACATCAAGGCTCTCATAGCAAAATATACTCCTCACTTCTCCCCACTCAAGGGTTCTAACGAAGGGGTTCATACGAGGCTATGGGTGGTGTTTTGTATCCGTGACCCTAATACCAAGAGGAACTTAGGCGACACTTCAACAATCCACCGAGCGAAAATAGGATACTTAACCTAATCCAAGCATGTCTAACTAAAAATGCAAATAAAATAACAATTAAGAATCATTCACCTTATTTTAATTAGACACTTTTCAGGGCTTTGTCAAATTCTTTTAAGTTTTTAGGAAAACTTTTTATAAGAAATCCCCAGCGGAGTCGCCACTGTGAGCGGACGACGTTTTCTACGGAACGTGAGACTCCCTTTCAGAAGGAGTTACCTCCATCTCAGGCGGGCCCCTCCCTTGCGTGGGGTTTTTTTATTATGGAAAAAATCGAGTTTTGGAAAAATAAATGGAATTAATTATCTTAAAAGAACAGAGACCTAAGTCTCGATGAATATTGTAGGAGTCGCCACCCGGCTCAGCTCAACCGGGAAATTTATAACGTAGCTGAACCGGACGAACAGTCGCTACACTATCCAGAGATCTGGGTTCGGACAAGTCCATTATTTTGTGTCTAATTAAAATAAATATTGCCAATGTTCTCAAATGGTATTTCATAATTCTAAAGTCAATTTTATTGAAATAAATCATACAGCGTGCATACAAGCATATATTACGAAGTAAAAGTAAAAAAATAATATTTAAGTGGCTTACAACCCAATTGAAATAAAAATAAAAACTCTCGTCTCACTTTTACAAACACCTAGAATACACGTTTTATCTAAAAATATTACAATCGCCTAAAATACATGATTAATTCTATTAAATACATATGAAATAAAAAATAAAAATAAAGCTGTAAAACAAAGGTTAGCACAATTTACGGCATGCCACAAATAGGACTCAAATAGGACAGAATTGGGAAATTAGGAATTAGGGGCATACATTTATGGGGATAATCGGGTTGGCGGGGCTAGCCGGCCCGGTTAGACCTGGAAAACATTTTGAAACATCTCTGTATTTTTTGTTTTATGGGAAAATCCATTTTGAAAATAATTTTACCGGTTTACATGCATTTTACATGTGAGGTGGGTCGGTTTTCGGGAGAATCGGGTCTCCGTCGTTGAATTGTTCTAAATGCAATTTTACTGAAAATAAAATCTAAGGTCGTGAATGCACACAAAATTTATTTTCGATGATTTTTCTGAATTTCTGAATTTTTAGGGATTTTTAGAAATTTTTATAGTTTAAAGGAAAAAAATTCTGATTCTGAAAAAAGGGTTACAGTCGTGCGACTGTAAGCAGTCCAAACTCAGGATTTCGCAAAAATTTATTTGAAATAAAACTGAAAGAAAACCATCTGGAAATCAAGAACACTCATACAACTGTAATTACAGTCGTACAGCTGTTCATCATAATCAAGAACAGTCGCATGATTGTTCTTGATTTCTAGAAATAGAAACACAGAAACTAAAGCAAAAAAGCACGAAAATCACACCAATCACCCAAAAAGCATGAAAAAGAGAAAGGAAAAGGAGTATCTACCTTTTGGGCGCTTATCCAACGTCGAATTGACCCCTGGCGTTGCTCGAATCCACTTGAATTTGCTCCTTCACACTTTTAATTGAGGCTCATAACTTAGGTCCAAAAAATCTCCAAATGTCACGGTTTTCTAATGTTTCTAGTCCAAAATTTAGCTTGTTTGTAGTGTTAAGTTATTAACCTAAGGGTTTCTAACAAATTTTTAAGCTTTAACCTAGAGAATCCAAAAGAAATAGAAGAAAAAAAGAGGAGTTTTTAAGTTGAGTTTTCTTCCCTTTTTTCTTATCTATTTCTTTCTTTTCTCTCTCTAAAAAATTTCTGAATCCAAGCTAACCCTCTCTTTCCCTCTTTTCGTCTTTTATCAACTGATTGCCAGAGCTTTCTTCACCAAATCCCTGGCCAATTAATGCCCAAGATTTCTCCTCCTCTCTCTTATGTCATGGGCATGGTCTGCTACACTTGTCCCGATCATACAGTTGTACGACTGTAATGACAGTCACACGACTATCGTGCTACAGTCGTGTGACACCTGTACTTTTTTTTTTAGGGAATAAAATTCCGGCGCTTACAACAGCTCTCGATGGAAGAATCAGAATGGATGGAATCTAAGTGGATTAGGGTTTCGGCCAAGACAACCCCCATACAAGATGCACCCTGAGCAATCGGAGTCACTACTGAAGCCAGCCTAAGGCTACAAGTACCATCTCGAGACTCGCACAGATAGCAAGCCATCAGTAACAAACTCATCAGCGGAGCCCAGCCAGGGGCAGTGGGAGATAAAGCAAGACATAAGTCAGTAATGACAGAAAGGCTGAGTCTGGGAGAAATAGACCTACCGGTAAGCGCATGACCAAGACTCATCCGACCTACAAGTCCACCTCACCAGATCCCAGTGACCTCTTATTCTTAAGTCCCTACACATTACAACAAATGTGAGAACCACATCCAGTATCCAATACCCAAGATGTTGAAACAGTGAGATTTATGTCTATGACATATGTGCCTAACGAAGATGCGCCCTGGGTCTTCCTTTGCTCTCCTAATAGTTGGGGACATGATCTTTTCCAATGCCCAGCCTTCTTACACCCGAAGCAGACATCCTTGGGACTAGCCTTGGGCTTGGCCTTAGCCTTCTTGGCTTGGCTTTCTTAGCCTTGGCCTTGGCCTTAGCAAGAGGAGGGTTCCCTTTATCGACCAGCAGTACTGGCAGAGTCCTTTTTATCGACTACTTAGTGAGCTTGAGCATCCCATGCACCTCACTAATTGTACGGTTCATCCCTTGCATGTATAGTTCAGGATGAACTGATCATAAGAATCCTGCAAGGAATCCAAGATTATGTCAACCGCCAGCTTATGTGAGATAGGTGATCTGAGACAGACTAAAGTATCTAGATAGCCCTTCATCTTGAGCACGTGTGCACTCATAGATGTCCCAGCCCCTATCTTACAGGAGTGGAATGCCTTGTTGGGTAGGTACCTTTCCTGAAGAGCTTGCTCCTGAAACATCTCGTTATGAGTTGTTATCATAGGAAAGGCCTGATGGTCCATGAACTACTTTTGCAGCTCAGGGACCTTGCAGGCCAAAATAAGGCATGTCATGTCCTGGTTATCCTTAGCGTGCACCTTGTATTCCTCCAACTAGGCAGCCGGTGGATTACGACCCGTTGGTGCAGCCGGTACAGGCGTTTCCAGCACATACTCTTTAGACTCCTATCTTAGAACTATCCTAAAGTTCCTAGACCAGTCCGAGAAGTTTGGACGAGAAAGCTTGTCCCTTTCTAGGATAGATAGCTGTGAAAGTGAATTATTCATTGCCATTTGGTTACTACATAGAAAAATTATAAGAGTGTTAATAAAGGTGTGAGCGGATGACGTTTTTTAGGCAAGTTGAACTCTCTCGGAAGGGAGCTTCGAGATCGGGCAATCCTCCCTCATGTGGGGCTTTTGGGATGGAAATTCGTTTTTGGAAAAAATAAATAAATTCATAAAAGAACCGAGACCTAAGTCTCGATAGAGTGTAGGAGTCGCCACCCGGCTCAGCTCAACTGGGAAATTACAGTGTAGCTGAATCGGACGAAGGCCACTACACTTTCCAAAGATCTAGGTCCGGACAAGTCCCTTATTTCATGTCATATCAAAATAAAATTGGCCAATGTTCATTGAAGGTATTTTAAATTTCTAAAGTTCATTTTTATTAAATTAAAGCACACAGTATACACACAAATGAAAATAAAGTAAAAAGCAGGGAATAAATAAATTATTACAACCCAATTGAATAAAAATAAAAACTCTCAACCTTACTTTACAAGTGCCTAAAATAAACGATGATCTAAGAATTTACAATCGCCTAAAATACACGGATTAATCTATTAATTACATCCAAGATGAAAAATAAAAATAAACTAAAAGCTACAAAACTGATGGTTAGCACAATCTATAGCACACCACAAATAGGACTCAAGTAGGCCAGAATGGGATTTTAAGGAGTTCGGGGGCATGCAATTGGGGATAACCGGGTCGGCTCGGCTAGCCGACCCGAATAAACTAAGAAAACAATTTTGAAACATCTCTGTATTTTTGTTTTGTGAGAAAATCATTTTGAAAACATTTTCTTTTCCGGTTTACTTTAATTTAGCATGTGATGTGGGTCGGTTTTCAGGAAATTTAGGTCTCTGTCGTTGCGTTGTTCTAAATGCAACAACATCTGAAATTAAATATAAGGTTGTGAATGCACACCACAGAATTCATTTTTAGTGATTTTTTTTATTTTTCGGATTTTTATAATTTTTGGAAATTTTTAGGGATTTTTCCTGATATTCTGCTCTTGGATGAAAATTACAGTCTCCAAGAAGACTGTATTTCTGGCTATGAAAACTTTGTTTTCGGCCTGATTGTTGAAGTAATAACCCTTAGTTTCCTTAAGGTAACCCACAAACTGCCACTTGACAGATTTGGACTCGAGTTTGCCACTTGTCAATTTCTTAACATGTGCATCACAGCCCCAAATCTTCAAGAAGGAAACATTGGGCTTTCGACCCTTCCGTAGTTCATATGGTGTTCCCTTAACTGCCTTGCTTGGTGTATTATTAAGAATGTAAGTAGCTGTCTCTAAAGCATATCCCCAAAAGGAGACAGGGAGTGTAGCATGACTCATCATCGAGCAGACCATGTCAAGCAAGGTCCTATTCCTCCTTTCTGACACTCCATTCCACTGGGGTGTACGAGGAGGAGTGAGTTGGGATGCAATCCCACACTATCTCAAAAACGAGTCAAACTCTTGGCTCAAATATTCACCCCCTCGGTCAGACGGAAGTGCTTTTATTTTCTTACCAAGTTGGTTTTCTACTTCATTCTTAGAGTCCTTGAACCTTTGGAGAGTCTCAGACTTATGCTTCATCAGATACACGTAACCGTATCTGCTGAAGTCATCCGTGAAGGTGACGAAGTATAGAAAACCAGATCTAGCACTAGTGCTCATTGGGCCACATACATCAGAATGTATTAGCTCTAATAGCTCTGAGGCCCTTTCAGCCGTCTTGCTAAAAGGCGCCTTTGTCATCTTACCTCTCAAACAAGATGCGCATGTGTCATAAGACTGGATGTCAAATGACCCTAGCACTCCACTAGAGTGAAACCTAGCTATGCGCTTCTCATTTATATGGCCAAGTCGACAATGCCAGATGTAAGTAGGATTAATTTCATTTTGTTTAATCCTTTTAGTATTTAAGTTATAGATTGAACTTTCACGTTTTAGATCAAGCATATATAAGCCATTTTCAAGAAATGCTGTTCCATAAATAATATTGCCACATTGCATAGAAATTCTACCATGTCCAATATTAAATATGAAACCAGAAATATCCAACAAAGAAACGGAAATAATATTCCTGCGCATCGCAGGTACAAAATAAAAGTTTCTTAGTTCCAAAACAAGTCCAATAGGTATCTCCAAGAAATAATCTCCGATCTCCATGGCCTCAACCCAAGCACCATTTCCGACTCGAAGATCTACTTCTCCAGATCCTATAATCTCCTATTTCTTAGACCTTGCACATTTGAACAAATGTGAGATCCACATCTAGTGCCCAAGACCCAAGATGTAGAAATAGCCAGATTAATCTCAACAACATAAATACCTGAAGCAGCAGTTTTGCCCTTCAGTTGCTCCCTTAGCTTTGGACATGAGCTCTTCCAGTGCCCCTTTTCATGACACTCATGGCAGACATCGTCAGGAGAAGCAACCCTTGCTTTAGATTGGGCCACCACCTTTTTTCCCTTAGCCTTGGCCTTAGATTTGGCCTTTCCCTTAGCAAGGCGTATTGCCCTTGTTCACCAGCAATAATTCAGGAGTCTTCTTAAGAGACTGCTCAACAAGCTTGAACATGCCATGCAGCTCAACAACCACTTTATCCAACCCTTGCATATGGTAATTCATGATAAACTGGTGAGCCGAGGCGGGCAAGTGTATCAATATACCCCTTCAACTTTAGCACATGAGTGCTAACAGAAGTCCCGGCTGCCGTCACAGTAGTGCAAAGTGCCTTAGTTGTTAGGTAACGTTCCTGACTAGCCTGATCTTGGAACATCTTTTTAAGTTGATCCATCATCTCATAAGCATTCTCATCCATAAACTGCTTCTGAAGATCAGAAGCCATGGTACCCAGCATGAGGCACGAGACATCTCGGTCATCCCTCACATGCTGATCGTATTGCTCCACCATCGCCGTGGTGATGCCTCGACCCTACGGGAGGACTAACTGGTAAAGGAGCATTCAGTACATACTCCTTAGACTCTTGTCTAAGAACTATTTGTAAGTTCCTAGCCCAGTCCAAGAAGTTAGTCCTTGAAAGCTTCTCCTTCTCCAAGAGTGACCTAAGTGAGAGTGAGTTGTTGTTTGTTGCAGCCATTTAAATTGCTTAAGTGAAATGGGATTATCTATATGGAAGAAATCATTGCTTGAGTTAGAAATAAAGGACTTTTAAGCCAATTCAAATTAATAATCTGATTTTAATTTGTTTGTTGCTGATGTTAATTGGCTGACTTGACCAAGATCCACAACTTATCAATGACTGGCCGAACTAGGGCTCACTAACCAACCATTGATTCATTTGGTAGGACAACCTATCCAATCCTTCCACGAAGGACTCTTGGTTTGATGGGCTTATTGACACTTTACCCATCTGTGATTAGGGCCCACTCTGAGCTAATGCTACCCATGTTGAGTCAAACCACCATTCACATGTTAACCATACCAAGTATCCTAACCCTCGACATGTTGGAGATTGTGCTCTAAGGCCAATATTGGATTATGTAATTTGACTTCTAAGATTAATCTAGTGTAGATTAATTTTATCATATATATTTGTATGTTAGTATTTATGATAATGTATCCATGAATTAATTGTGTAATTCTAAATTTCCCTAGTCGATTGTTATTATGGGAATAATAACAAACTAAGACTAGTGTGAGTGATAATGGATATTCATAAGATGAATATAGTGTATACAGATACAGATTATACTCACGGGCAATGTGTTAGAGAACATGTTGCTGGAGACCCACTATAAGATCAAGTTCATGGTCACGTGTCACAACTGATCTTGATTATAGTAGTGTCATCAGCTGATTCCTTTGACCTGAGGTCACCATGGATTCCGGGATGAACTCATGTTGTGCTTTGACGCAGTCAAACGCTGCTTGTAACAGAGTAGTTATAAAGGCTGTGGTTGGGTGCAATGTGACTCATGCTTAGGGATGTGAGTGACAGATATGGGATTTTGTCCCTCTCTAACAAGAGAGCGATATCACTGGGCCCCTCGATAAGTAAGACTGTTAAATGCATGGCCGTGCTCAAATAATTGATAAGAGTATCAATTGATTTGTCTGAACAGTTTACTTTGAGATCGAGAAAGCATATGATTAATTATATAAGATTGACAAGTGTACCATGTCTTATAATTAATCTTGATATCAAAGAGACAAAAGGGAATATGACATTCTATAAATAGGTATTGGATCATTCCAATCATATTAATTGGGTAGTCGTAATGGCTTGCTAGAGTCCGCTTGTGACCTATAAGGACATTATGGTAATTTCCTTATTGCCAATTAATATGATCCTATGGGGTCACACACAAGAGCAAAATGAAGTTCATCTTATCGGGTATAAATTATTATTGGATAATAAATTTATGAATGAGAAAGAGAATAAATATATATAGTGATATATATTTATGTATGTATATATAAATATTAATGTGATTAATATTGCATAAAGTATGCTACATATTATAATTAAATTATATGGAGATATAATTAATTATAATATTATATATACATATATGTATTATGGAGAATTGATTTGATTTAATGTTAATTGAGAATTAATATTAAATTGTGTGGGTTAATATATAATTATAACTAATAGGTGTATTAGGTTATAATTATAATTAACTATTTAGGTTAATTATTTAAGGAAACAATTGACCTAAACCTAACACAACTCTACACTCATAATACTAGAAGAATTCGGCCACCACAAGGTAATAGAGAGCCAGCCGAAATTCTCTTCCAAAGGCCAAGAGAAAATTTGATTTTCTGCCTCTCTCTCAATTCGAGGAAACCGTTTCTTCTATCCCGGCGCTAGCACGCGGTGGACGTATTGCTCCGTGTGGATCAACCGTAGAGGGAAGCAATTTTGGTTCCTATTGATTCAATCTTCAAAGAATTAAGGTAATTCTTTAACCCTCTTTCCAATTCAATGCAATATACATGGATCCTTGGCGGGGATTAATCCGTTTTCTTTCCGCTGCGTATTTTGTTTTGACGATTAATTCCCTTCAGTGGTATCAGAGCCACTTGTATTTTGATTCAATTGGATTTATGTTTTGATTGGATCAAAATTGCATGTTAGGGTTTGTATGATTTTGATTGGATCAAAATTGTTGTTAGGAGTTTGTATGTTTTATTTAGGGTTCTATGTTATTGTGAATAACAAAATAAAATTTGATTTTATTGATTAATCATTATGAATGATTTTATGTTAATGATTTGGAATGTTTAAGGGGTTTTGGAATCATGAATTTGATTCATGGGTTTTTAATTGAAATTGTTTCAATTAATTAATATATAAAAAAAAAAAAAAAAAAAAAAAATTGTTTCGTTATTCTGGGCATAATGCCCAGAATATTTTTGGGTGCAATTGCAATTGCAATTGCAATTGCAATTGCACATGCTGCGTAAGCAGCATGCTGCTTGCGCAGCATGGGCTGCGCAGCATGGGCTGCGCAGCTATGTGTTGCGCAGCCCGTCGGGCTGCGCGCAGTATTGGATACTGCAGTGCGAGGCCCGACGAGCATGCTGTCCGACAGTTTTTACCCCTTTTTCGTTTTAAGTGTGGAAAATTGTTTCTGCATATTTACGAATTTTTCCAAATTAATTAATTCTAAATACAATGTGATTGTATTTTACCACTTTGAACCCTAAATATTTTAGATATAAAATTATTGTTGATAATTTTATGCATGGTGTTATGGTATGGTTTTGGACCCCGTGGATGCTTTATTTTATTTATTATGGTTTTATATAAATACGACCTGCGAGTCGTTTGTATTTATGTAATTTTTAATTTTACTAGATAAATTGTATAGGATGCAATTTATGATATGTAAAATTTATTTTACTAGAAAAATTGTATAGGTTGCAATTTTTTTTTTTTTTTTTTTTTGTAAAATATAAATCCATGAGATGGTGCTTAGAAGCAGAGACGTGGAGGCGGATCCAAGAGGCGGTGCAATGACCATGTGATGGATGCTACCACCTAGGATATGACCTTGTTGATTTTCATATTGGCCTATGAAAATCAATGTAGATTTAAACCATACCATAAGACGGTTTTGAGTCTTATGCATGTTGTATTTATTTTATGCCATAAGATGCCATGTTAATAAATATTGATGCATGTTAGAAATTATTTTGCATGTGATGCAAAATGTTAATATATGTATGTAAATGCATGCTTTGTTTCTTTTAGATGCCATGTGATGCCATGCTAGATTGCATGCTTAACATATGTATGACATAGGATGCCATGCTAATTAGTATTAACAAGAGTATGTTTAATATTAATGCCATGAATTGTATATGATACAATTAAAATCACAGGATTTAACAAACCCTAAATAAACTTATGAAGTTTATATTTGCCACCCAATTACGTATAACACTAGTCAAGTACTATGTTCGCATCATGGTAGCCACGCCAAAGCGGGTACGCATGTTGTGACCTTAGCGAAGCGATAATATGAGAAATGGTGATTCTCATTGTGTTGTAATTGGTTTAACAAAGGGTTAATCAAAACGGTGTTTGAGCCCGAGGCAAAGATGAGATGAGTAACATGCAATTAAATATGATATATGATATCATGCATCTCATAAATTAGAAGAGTTGCATAATGATGCAATTGGCAAAGAAGTGCACATCCAAAATATGTTTAAATGGTTTAAAGCATGATTTTGAGTCTTTGCCTACCGAAATTATATTTAATCATAGGGACATGCCAAAGCAGTGCTATGGTTAAGTATGGATTTTGGATCTTCACCCACTTAAATATTTTAAAGGGTTTTATAATTTAAGTGGGAGCATTTAAATAAAAAAAAAAAAAAAATCTTTACACGCTTTATTATAGTTATGATTGCTATTACCATGATCTCGATTGTTATTGAACTTTGAGAATTGTTCTCAAATCAAAAGGAATCATATGTTCTCAATAATCCTTTTGCCCAATGAACCACTAGCAATTGTAACATGAGTATAAAAGATGCTTACTTGAAGCATCGAAGGGACTCTGTTAAATTTTGTTATCTTACACTTGCCACCAATTCTTCCGTACGTGGAAGTTTTACTTGAGATATATGATACATCACAAATGGAAATGTTCCATCAGTTAGTGAGCAAGAAAAGATAAGTGTTTGAGGCAACATTTTCTCATTAGCCTCCAAAAGGGCATTAAGATGTGATCTTGAATTCATTAATTGATAGTCATTGGTGATGAACTATCATTTGAATGACATGGAGAAAATTGTGAATTAGTTGCATAGGATGCAAAAGAATGTTAAGTTATCCATAAAGGATAAGCCCGCCTCGAATTGTGTGCTTAAGGTTCAAAAGGAAAAGGATAAAAGGAAGGTCGAAAAGCATAAAGACCGAAAGGTTCGGGTGAAACATGTTTTAAAGACCAAAGCTGTTGGCATAGAGAGATCTCAAAAAGAAGGATGTTGCCATTTCTAGAATGAATCGTTCATTAGAATGAAAATAGCAAACTTTGTTTGGAGAACTATGAGACGATGAAAGGCAGTAAGACTGCTACCTTAAGTATTTATTAATTATTCTACTTTTGTTTGTATATCAAAGGTATTAGATACCGTGGTGGATTTCATATTAGTAGAATATGAAGAATCTCAACTTAAGTAGAAACCTTATGAAGGTGAAGGGTAGAATACGAATAGGCAAGAGTAGCAAAGGTTGTTACTTGGAAGTTATGAACTTCTGGTTAAAAGTTATGAACTTTTACATGAAAGTTATGAACTTCTAGGTAAAAGTTGTGAACTTTTACATAAAAGTTATGAACTTTGGTTAAAGGTTATGAACTTTTACATGTAAGTTATGAACTCTTGTTACCTATTGGGCTCGTTGTTTTGAGTGAACAAATGTTGTTTATTTTATAATTGTGAATTATAAACTTTATAAAGACATGATTATGAAATACAGATTTACATAATTGTCTTTATATGTGGAGCCCATCTGTAACATAAATACTGTAAGGATCGAATCAAATAGTTGATTCAACCTATTTTGGCAGTGTCCTCTTAGAGACATAAGCAAAGTCGCATTACGAAACTCCATGAGAATGGACTTTTGGATTCATGAGATTGTGAATCATCTTGAATCATGCGAATGTTGTTTATTGTAAAAGATGATAAAATTGTTCTTTGCTAAAAGTAGTTAAAGAATAATCGATTTATTAAGCATTATACATATGGATGTATATGAATTATAAATCAACTGCTAAAGGAGGTTTTAATACTTCATTACCTTTATGGAACTTTTCTCTAGATAAGAGTATCTAATTAAACACGAGTTTGGAACTTTTGAAGTGTTCAAAAGCTTGTAAAAGGAGTATGAAGTATCTTGACAAGATAGTAAAGTCATTTAGATATGATCCGAGTGGTGAATATTTGAGTCAAGATTTTGACAATCATCTTAGAGATTGTGGGACTGTCTCACAATTGACTCCTCCAAGTACGCCACAAAGGATGTTGTGTCGAAAAGGGAGTAATCGAACTCTATAAAGATATAGTTCAATCTATGATGAAGTCAAGTTGATCATCGTTTTCTCAAAAATATGCCATTAAAGCAGCTGTGTATATTGTTCCGTCTAAAACAATTCATGAATCAACATATGAGATATGGTTGGGTAAGAGACCCAAATTGTTTCATTGAATAAGTTTAGGGCTGTAAAGCTTATTTCGAATAAGTTGGCACCTAAATTTAAATATCGTATTGTGGATTACTCAAAAGGAAAGTAGGAGTTGTTACTCCTGTGTTTCTTTGGGATACAAAGTAGTTGTAGCTAGAAATGGTTTCCCCTTGAAGAGGGAGTTAATTTCTAGTAGAGTTAGTGGGAGTAAAGTACACCTACAAAACTCGTAATTCACAAAAGTGACATTTAACGTTGAAGAGGAACGTGGAAATGGTTTCATGATCATTGTTGAAATTACACAAGTCCAATGAAAGTCTAGTGGAATACGACATGATTAGGAGAGATATGGATTTCTCAAAATCATGATGTAATCTTACTAGATGAAGTAAGTCTTCTTTTATGAAGAAGCAATGTTAGATTTTGAATCTAATGTGTGACTTGATGCTACAAAGGTTGAAGATAAGTCCATGTCTGACAATCAAAGTATAGACTTTGATAAGTCTTTTAGAAGATGCATATGCAATGGTTGCAAGTGAGTTTTCAAATTGAAAACCGATATGGATGGTGATCTTCAAACTTATAAAGCACGACTAGTGACTATAAGGGTACGAACAAATTCATAGTAGGACTATGATGAAATCCTCTTTAGTCATTAATCATGATCAAGTCATATTGAGTTCTTGTTGCCATATCCCCATAATATGATTATAAAATATGGCAAATGGATATCAAAATCTATTTTTACGTGAAAACATGATTGAGGATGTGTACGTGACACAATCCAAAGTTTTGAGCATCCAAAGAATTCAAATAGCGTATGCAAGTTTTCAAAGATTCTCATAAGGATCGAAACATGCATCAAATAGTTGGAATCATAGTTTTGATAAAGAAATCAAATGGTTTGATTTTATCAAAAGGATGATGAATCTTGTGTTTCAAAAGGATCAGTGGGAGCATATCGGTATTCCTAATGCTATATGTGGATGACATATGGCTTGTTGGAAATAACATTCTTACCTTGCAAGAAGTAAAATCTTGGCTAAGAAAGTAATTTCAGTTAATGTTATAAGCATGACTGCCTGTATTCTTGAAATTGGAATCTATACAGATAGATCTAAAAGAATGTTTTGGCTTAAGTCAAAGCATTGAAAGCGTTCAATATAAAAGACTTAATAGAAGCTTGCTTATGTTAACTATGTAAATAGTTGCACATATACAACTGATTGCAATTAGTTGCAATATATCAGTCGAGATCTAGTATTCTCTTTAAAAGAGAAGTTATGATTTTGAAAGGTTCAAAATAAAACGTTATAGCTAAATATCTATAATAGCAGCCAAAGTATACAGTTACATGTGATGTAAAGAAATTTTTGGATGAAGAAGTTCATCAAAAATTTTATGTTTTTGTTCTAAGCAATGCTTATCCTGTGAGACTATTGTAGGGACAATAGTTCAATGCGTAAGAACCTTGTATGACACAAGCATATACTTAGGCGTTTTTCACTAATTTAGAGAGGCTGTCTCTAAAGAGAGAGTGAATGTGTGTAAAGTAGCAACGGAAGCGAAAATTAATAATTCATTGACAAAGACTCCTGCACGAGTGAATACATGAAAGTCATGTAGGTCAATGGGTATAAGATACATGTATGATTGGCCATAGTGCAAGTGGGAGATTGTTGGAGATTGTGCTCTAAGGCCAATATTGGATTATGTAATTTGACTTCTAAGATTAATCTAGTGTAGATTAATTTTATCATATATATTTGTATGTTAGTATTTATGATAATGTATCCATGAATTAATTGTGTAATTCTAAATTTCCCTAGTCGATTGTTATTATGGGAATAATAACAAACTAAGACTAGTGTGAGTGATAATGGATATTCATAAGATGAATATAGTGTATACAGATACAGATTATACTCACGGGCAATGTGTTAGAGAACATGTTGCTGGAGAACCACTATAAGATCAAGTTCATGGTCACGTGTCACAACTGATCTTGATTATAGTAGTGTCATCAGCTGATTCCTTTGACCTGAGGTCACCATGGATTCCGGGATGAACTCATGTTGTGCTTTGACGCAGTCAAACGCTGCTTGTAACAGAGTAGTTATAAAGGCTGTGGTTGGGTGCAATGTGACTCATGCTTAGGGATGTGAGTGACAGATATGGGATTTTGTCCCTCTCTAACAAGAGAGCGATATCACTGGGCCCCTCGATAAGTAAGACTGTTAAATGCATGGCCGTGCTCAAATAATTGATAAGAGTATCAATTGATTTGTCTGAACAGTTTACTTTGAGATCGAGAAAGCATATGATTAATTATATAAGATTGACAAGTGTACCATGTCTTATAATTAATCTTGATATCAAAGAGACAAAAGGGAATATGACATTCTATAAATAGGTATTGGATCATTCCAATCATATTAATTGGGTAGTCGTAATGGCTTGCTAGAGTCCGCTTGTGACCTATAAGGACATTATGGTAATTTCCTTATTGCCAATTAATATGATCCTATGGGGTCACACACAAGAGCAAAATGAAGTTCATCTTATCGGGTATAAATTATTATTGGATAATAAATTTATGAATGAGAAAGAGAATAAATATATATAGTGATATATATTTATGTATGTATATATAAATATTAATGTGATTAATATTGCATAAAGTATGCTACATATTATAATTAAATTATATGGAGATATAATTAATTATAATATTATATATACATATATGTATTATGGAGAATTGATTTGATTTAATGTTAATTGAGAATTAATATTAAATTGTGTGGGTTAATATATAATTATAACTAATAGGTGTATTAGGTTATAATTATAATTAACTATTTAGGTTAATTATTTAAGGAAACAATTGACCTAAACCTAACACAACTCTACACTCATAATACTAGAAGAATTCGGCCACCACAAGGTAATAGAGAGCCAGCCGAAATTCTCTTCCAAAGGCCAAGAGAAAATTTGATTTTCTGCCTCTCTCTCAATTCGAGGAAACCGTTTCTTCTATCCCGGCGCTAGCACGCGGTGGACGTATTGCTCCATGTGGATCAACCGTAGAGGGAAGCAATTTTGGTTCCTATTGATTCAATCTTCAAAGAATTAAGGTAATTCTTTAACCCTCTTTCCAATTCAATGCAATATACATGGATCCTTGGCGGGGATTAATCCGTTTTCTTTCCGCTGCGTATTTTGTTTTGACGATTAATTCCCTTCACGACGGCCCACTGAATACTACAATGTACCCAGCTAGGGCATGGCGCACATTGCAGCATCAATGGGAGGAAGAGGTGTGAATGTGGGAAGCACTTTTAAACGACTCAATATTTTAATTTCCGGATTATAATTAAGTGATACGGCTTAGCATGCATAAATGTGGGTAATAATCTGGTGATCCATACATCCATATTATATGACAAATGCAATAGCATACTTAATTTAAAATAAATGAGATCCTATGGGCCTTTAATTACAACCTAATGAAAAACTAGATATCCTATCTAATTCTTCGTGGGCCGGACTGCAATCCTTCTTGGGCTCCCACCATAGGCTTGCTCCATCTGGGCCTTCCTCCATTCTTGATGCAATTACAAAAATTTTGTAAAATAAAATCTATTCTAAAATTACATCAAAATAAAAAATGGCACGCAGGCCATATTTCCCAAAATTAAATTACAACCGATAATAATTTAGGGCCCTTAGAACTCAACATAACATTTCAAACAAAGTACCTATCGTGCACATGCATACCAATATGATACATGATCATGGCATTCCAAATTATAAATATAAATGTTAAGCCGAGTTACTTAGGGTGAAATCGCCAATTTCAACAAATGTGACTAAGGCCCATAAAGGCCCAATGGATAACCTCCATAAATGCAAAATTAACAATTTTGCTCCCACTTGAATTTGGATTGTCACAAATTTAAAATTTAGCTCTCCCAATTTTAACCGGTGTGACGGTTTATTGGGCCAATTTCACAAAGTCCATATTTAATTTAATATGCAAACAATTAAATTAAATATGTATAACAACAAAATAAACAATTTAAATACAAATTAATTTAAAAAAATTTAATTTAATTTGCATTAGGGTTCGGAAAAAAAAATACCCGCAAAATCCAAAACCGGACCCGAATCCCGCGTGTGGCGCTGCTGTCCGAGGATAGCAGCGCTGCCGCGTGGCAGCTTGGTACCATGCAGCAGCTGCTGTGGCAAGCAGCAGCAGTGCCAAAATTGGAATCGCAATTGCGATTCCAATTTTAGCCAACTAATTATTATTATTTTTATTATAAAATCATAAACAAAAATAATTGTTTCTAGCCAAATATATAACTCATATAGAAAAAAAATTTTAGATGGAAAACAATTGGGGAAAATAATCAAAAACCCCAATCCAAAAATTCTAAGGTTTATCAAGAACCAAAACCAATTGAACAAAAACCCTAAAATCAGAAACTTGAAACCCATTCTTTATTCAAGAACGCTTTCAAGAACCAATTCCAATCAATCTAATGGACAAAACCTAGGCTCTGATAGCACTGTTGGGATTCGTCATTGGAAAAATAACATGGCGCAGCGGAAAATACATCGTTTAAAATTTCCTAGAATCCACCTATCGTGTCCAATTACCATTGATTAGAATAAAATCAAATAAGAATCAAGAGAGATTAACTCACCGGATTCGTCTCCTCTAAAGACTGTTGCTGAATCGTTTCTTGAAACTGCGATCTCCAAAGTCCGGTGCACGACCAACTATTGAGCGGGAGCCGGTGCTAGCCGAAGATGCGAAGGAATGGAGGTCCAATGCTGGGATTTTTGGCTGATTTGGGGCTGCTCTGCTCTGGGTGGCTAAAATTTCCAGCAATTAATTAGGATTGAATTAGGGCTTTATTCCTTAAGTGTGCCCTTATATAGACACCTTGTCTAATTGGGTTTTAATTAGATTAATTAAACCCAAGCCCACTAGGATTATAATTACATAAATAAACTTTAATTATAAAGTATGTACTACGTAATTTAACTCCATTTGGCTAAATTTAATTACCCCTAAATAAAATTAAATCACACTTAAGTAAATACAATACATGTATTTAATTTTCCTACTTAGGAAAATTATTTAATTAATTGTTTACTTTATGTAATTCAATTAATTGATAAATTAATTAATTACATTATTTAAACTTATTAATCAAATTAAATTCAACCCAATGTCAATTAATTACCTTGACACCGAATGTCAACTAATTAATTAACGCATTCCTTCCAATGTACATTACATGCACAATATCTATAAGTTCCAGCTCAGTTGATCTATGTGCACAATCCTATGGGCCTGTCTTTAAGTTGGCAGTAGGTCTAAGGCCCACAGAATGTAAGTGGATTCTAGCAAACCATTACAGCCCCCAATTAAGACATAGATGCAGCAGTCTTTAGAAGACACTCACCCGGTAGTAATCTCATCGTGTCCTTTGCCTAACGATATCGATATGAATAAACAAGAGGCATGGTGTCCGTCATCCTTTTCTGTTGTTTATTATATTTCTTGACCTTGAGTTGACTAAATAATCAAATAAGCAACCAACTTATTTGGGTATGGCCACACACTTATCAATCCCACTCATCAAGTGGCCAATAATATCATCTTGGTGTTACCCAAGTGGCAATTCCATCACTTCATCATCAATATCAACATGTTCACCAGTCCACCCAATCATACGTGTATTTAGCATCGTTTTACAGACCTGTTAGGCGTATGTCAAAGTGAACCGGACTCCATATTGATATTATAATGAAATCTGGTCCGAGGACAAAAGAGACCTACTTAAGAAAGACCTATGACGCGACAACCATGTGGCTTTCTTGTGCAGATCGATCCAGTCCCATTTCAACGACATGTACCTATATTCATGACTAACTATACAAGTACTATGGCTAGTTAAGAACTGCCATATAGTCATCGAATATACAAGTCTGTGGTTCTATTCATTCCCACGATTAGAACAGACCTGGGATGGGTTTTATGATTATCAATCAATGGATACTCTACTCATATTATGGCACAAGATATAAATGAAATAGATTAATTGCCTTTATTAATGTGACACAAATAATGTATTCATACAATGAGTCTTAATGTATAATAAAAAATACAAGAATCTAATGCCCTAAGAACTAGGGCACACCAATATTTTTCACACAAAGATTGAAACGGCACCATGACCATTCGTCCCGCCATCCTCCTGGTGATGATATGATGCGGAAAGATGCTACATGAAGCAGCAGCAGGATCCAATTTCTTGTTAGAAGCCATTGATAGTAGCAAATAAGGTTTTACAGAATTAGTCCAATAGAGCAAATGAAATGAGCAACTCATCAGGCCAGTCTAGCTTTTACTCAGCTTGATTTCTTCAATAGCCAAGTCCTTGGACAACCACTGTTACCCTTTGGGAAGATGAATTAGATTTACAGGATGACAAAAGATTTCAGATTGTATGTATTTAGTACATTTTCATTGTTAAATAACGTGATATGTTCAACCAGTTAAATGCAAAGCACTTTCCTTAAATGGATGTTTAAGCAAGATAACTTTGTTTATGCATTTGACATAACCACACAAATATATTTAAGCACACACTCCACTTTATTGATAAAATCAAAATAAGTACATTTGAAAAGATTGGTTCCCAAAATGTTATATACTTCACACAGAGCCAGAATTCGTCACCAGTCGTCCCTTTCAGATTTTCTGACTGATCATTTTCTCTGGTGTCTTAACTTTTGCCTAGACCGCTCTTTTGAGTTTTCATCCTAGTAGACTCTATCTCTCTTTTTTTTAAACATAATAGAGCTTTAAGCGGTCTTGATTGATAGGATTTATGAACTCATTTCCATCCATGTCCACGATGCTGGCAACACCTTTCGATAGCACTTTCTTCACAACATAGGGCCCTTCCCAGTTGGGTCTGAACTTCCCCCTTGATTATTTTAGAACCAAATCTCCTGCTTTCAACTACCACTTAGGATACCTCACATTCCAATTATAAGCCCTGGCCATTCTACGTTGGTATATCTACAAGTGATCTAGTGCTTTCAGTCGCTTTTCATCTAGTGTCGCTAATTGCTCGTATCTAGCTTGAGCCCATTCATTCTCCCGTAACTGAGCTTCTAAAGCGACCTTGAGTGACTTGAGCTCTATTTCTACTGGCAATGCTGCTTCCATACCATATACCAAGGCATAAGGAGTTTCCCCTGTTGGAGTTCTGACACTGGTGAGCATACGACAGTTTGTTAGCCTAATCTCTATAGGTGGTTTCCATTTTTGACAAGATCTTCTTTATCACCTGCTTCCACTACACCATTAGCTTGGGTCCTATATGGAGAAGACTTATGGTGCTCAATGCCATGTTCTACAAGCAGTTCAGCTGTTGCCCCTTGAAACTACACTCCGTTATCGGTTACTACATGGTGGGGAATTCCATATCGAGCAAAGATGTTTTTCTGGATGAACTTAGCCATCTGCTTAGCCATTACACTAGCGAAGGATTCTGCCTCCACCCACTTTGAAAAATAGTCAACAGCAGCCACTATGAATCTGTGCTCATTAGACGCTGCAGGGTGAATTTCATCAATCATATCTATCCCCCATATTGAAAATGGCCAAGGAGATGCCAGATTCTATAGTTCGAGTGGCGGAAGATGACTAATGTCACCATAGATCTGACACTCGTGACATCTTTTTACCTTCCTTATACAATCGGTCTGCATAGTCATCTAGAAATACCCCTGTCTTATTAACTTCCTGGCTTTAGCAAGCCCATTCATATGTGGACCGCAAGATCCTACATGTACTTGTTGCATCACTATTTCGGCCTCCTGTTTTGTCAAGCACCTTAAAAGAACACCATTTGCTATTCTCATATATAGCCTACCTTCAAAGATTCTAAACTGACTAGCTAGCTTTCTTAATGACACCTTATCGGCAGTATTGGCTCCCTCTGGGTATTTTCCTTTCTTCACATACTGGTAAATATCGAAGAACCATGGCTTTTCTTCAGCTGTCAATTCCATTACTCCGTGCACTTCAAAGCTGGGTTGTCTGGAAGTTGTTATAACCAGTGGTTGTACTTGAGTTTCTTCTAGCTTCTCCCATAAAGAAGACAGTGTTGCTAGTGCATCAGCCATCTTGTTCTCATCTATGGGGACATGTCTGAATTCGCATTGGCCGAAAAGCTCTTTTCTATACTGTAGTAGCTCCAAGTAAAGCCGTAAGGCTTCTTCTTTTAGCTCCCATCCAACTTGAGCTTGCCTAATCACTAAAAGTGAATCTCTAATGATCAAGACATCATTTGCCCCTAGAGTTAATAGAGCTTCCATCCCGAACAAGCATGCTTCATACTCTGCTCTGTTGTTGGTCATGGGAAAATCCAATCTCTCTGATAAAGGAATTATTTCACTGTCGGCTGTTGCTATGATTACCCCAATTCCAGCACCTCTTCTGTTGACGGCACCATTGAAGGACATAACCCATCTCTTTACTTCCACCATGGCTAGCTGTTCATCCGGGAACTCCAAATTCTCTGTGTAATTTGATTCCAACGGCTGATTTGCTAGAAATTCTGCTACGACTCGCCCTTTGATGGTTTTCTTAGTGATGTATTCAATGTCGAATTCTAACAAAAGCAAGAGCCACCTAGATAACTTCCTAACTAACACCGGTGCTTCATACAGATACTTTATTGGGTCTACTTTGGCCATGGCCTGTATTTTGTATGACTGGAAATAATGGCATAACTTCTTGGTCAGCCAGATCATCGCCACACATGTCTTCTATACCAGTGTGTACTTGGTTTCATACTCCAGCAGCTTCTTATTGAGGTAGTAAATAGGATACTCTTTCCTGCCATCTTGTTCTTGTGCCAACATTGCCCCTACGGAGGAATCTTCAACGGCTAAATACAATATCAAAGGCCTCCCTGGAATGGGTGGGCTCAGGACCGGTGGATTTACTAGATAAGCCTTGATTTTCTCAAATGCTAGTTGACATGTGTCATCCCATAAAATTGGTTGTTCTTTCTTTAACAGCTTGAAAATTGGCTCACAAGTGGAAGTCAACCGTGCTTTGAAGCGACTGACGTACTGTAAGGAGCCCAAGAATGAACAGACTTACTTCTCTGTTTTTGGAGATGGCATGTCTCGAATAGCTTTGATTTTATCTAGGTCCATTTCTATTCCTCTCTGGCTAACTAAATGACCCAGCAGCTTTCCTGATATGACTCTGAATATGCACTTTTTAGGGTTAAGTCGCAAGTTATACTCTCAAATGCATGTGAGAAATCTATCCCAGATAACAGGATGTTCCTCTCGAGTCGTTGATTTAACAAGCATATCATCAACATACACTTTGACTTCATTATGGATCATATCATGCAGCAAGGTTGTGACAGCCCTTTGGTAAGTGGCTCCTGCGCTCTTCAACCCCAAGGGCATTACTCTGTAGCAGAAAGTGCCCCACTCCGTGATGAACGATGTCTTCATCTTATCAATTACGTCCATCAAGATCTGATTATATCCTGAAAACCCATCCATGAAGGAATACATTGCTTCTTTTGCCGTACTATCAACCAGGACATCAATATGAGGTAATGAAAAGTTATCTTTTAGGCATGCTTTATTGACATCCCTTAGCCGATGCATAGTCTGACCCTTCAGTCCTTTTTAGGTACTGGGACGATATTGGCTAGCCATTTGTATACTCCACCAGCTTCAGGAACTTGGCTTCTATTTGCTTGACACTTCTTCTTTCACCAAAGTAGCCCATTCTGTCTTCATTCTTTTTAGTTTGTGCTTCACTGGCTTGAACTTAGGGTCCGTCGGGATCTTGTGAACTGCTATTTCCTTGTACACACCCGACATATCCGCGTATGACCAAGCGAAAGCTTTAGCATGTTTTGTAATATTCTTGTTAATTTTATCTCTTCTTCAGGTTTTAGCTCATGTGAAATGAATACCATTTTGGGGTTTTCCTCTGTTTATGTTGATTTCATGCAATGTAGTGTCATGAATGCTAAATATGATTGATGGTGATTCGAATGCATGCACAGAATTATCAAGATAAACATCACACAAGTAGGCAAACTGGGATTTCATTGCATTGAACTTGTTATAGAGTACATCATTCACACTGAAAATGGAAGAAATAGATACAACAAAATCATTTTTATCCTCCACAGGCGAAGGGCCTTACACTTCTTCAACTTTCCCATTCAGCTCCAGGATATCATCCAGATCTGCAACTACTTTGGCTTCTTGATCAGTAAGAATAATGGTCTTCTCAATTTCAGCCACCTGTGCCTTAGCCTTCTTCATCATCTCAGCTATCTCAACAACCACAAAATCCTAGTTTACTTTGATCATCAGCTCCTCTTCGAACCCTTCTTTAGACTTCCCAAATGCCTTGTTTAAGGCAGCAGTCAATGCCCCTGAAATCGCTTCTACTGATTCATCATAAACTTTCTCTTCAGCTTTCTGTTTGGGTACCTTTATTACATTTGCTACCTCTTCCAGCGGCTCATTTTGCAGAACAACAGACTTAGCAATTACCTCTTCCACCACTACGGGGGCTACTGGTTCTTCCTAGCTCTTTTCAAAGTCCACGACATCAGAAAATATCTCAAAGCACTGATACTCAATGTTCCCGACTCTCACTGGCTCAGCTTGGCCTTTATACAGGTCCTCTCCTGCCTTTATGAAGGGTCTCATCATAAGCTTGCCGTTCTTTCCCCTTCTCTGATTCTTCTAGTTAGATGTTTCTTCTGTATACCCTAGCCCGAACTATTTTGGCTTTCCCGAGTCAATGTTAAACTTAGGCACCCCATGCAAGTTAATTCCGAGTCCCATGCATGAGACAAAGTTCTGCTTATGCAAATATCTAGACAGCCACTCCGGTATATAGTTTTCATAAATGACCATCGGGGCATCCGTTTTCTTCCTCTTCCCCGACCATGGCGATTTGTAACCTGCCAAATGGTACAACTCCTTCATTTATAGCAGCAATCATGGATTGGGCATCCGCCTCAACAGTCATTATCTCCCCGTGTATCGAGAACTTTATTTTCTGATGCTGAGTAGAAGGGACACCTCCTAATGGGTGGAACCATGGTCTTCCCAGCAGTAGGGAGAAAGTGACCGGGATATCTATCACAGTGAAAATGACCATGGACTTGACTAGCCTCAGTCTTAAAAGTCCCAATTATAGTTCTTTTAGAGTCATCATATGCCAGGATCACTATTGAGGACTTCTTCAAACTTTCTTCGCTCAGGCCCAGGAATGGTAGCATTTTCAAGGGACATACATTCAGGGCTGACCCATCATCTATCATCACACACGGCATAACCCTATCCGTGATGTTGACCTTAATGTACAAAGCTTTATTGTGGGCCTTTTCCCCGTGTGGCAGATCTTTCTCTGAAAATACAATGTCAGGGGATCCTACGTGAATTTTATCCAACAAGCAGCACATTGCCTCCGGAGAAGCAATCGGAGACACTTCGATTTCAGAGAGCTTTTTGACCAAAGTTGCTCTGTGCTCCTTGGAAGTCAGTAGTAAATGCCACAGACTGGCTTGGGCTGGAGTTTTCTTCACTTGTGAAATAACCAAATCTTCCTTTTCTACTTCCTTTGGCATTGACATACTGCTTGATACCGTCATTAGGGTTTTCCCATTCTGCTTAACTACTGGTTGGTAGACCCGGTGAGCACGGGTTTTTTCCCGACCTCTGTGATGAAAGTCATTGTTGCCTTTTTCATGGATAAGCGTGAAACGGATTCGGACCAACCGGAATAATGTTGGAAATGTCCCAGATGACCCAAACGTGTGACAAGTCTTGGTACGGAGCCTCGAAGGAATTCCAGTGAGTAATTAAGAAAACCAAAGAAAAGAATGAAAATTAATCAAATAAGCCAATCTGGTGACTATAGTCGCTCGACTGTACTATAGTGCCTACAGCCACGCGACTGTAGCACATTACAGTCGCGCGACAATAATCATTAGATTTCCTTTTTTACCGAAAATCAGCATTTAATTCGGTCTTTTTAAACAAAATAAGCTAATCTGGTTACTACAGTCGCTCGACTATAGTGCTTACAGCCGCACGACTATAGTACATTACAGCCGCACGGCTGTAATCACCAGACTTCCTTTTTTACTGAAAATCAGCATTTAATTCCGATTTTTAACCAAAACGGGAGATATAAAAGTCTTGTATTCGGGATTAGGGTTAACAGAACAGAGGGGAGGCAGAAAATGAAAGAGTTTTTGAAAGAAAAACATACAAAAACACACAATAACATAGATTTTGGGACTTTTTCTAGGGTTCTTAAGAAAAATAAAAGGGTTTGATCTAAAAAAAAATTCAAGGATACACGTAGAAACGGTGGTAAGGTGTTTTTTTAAATCATCACTACTCATTCAATCTCTCTCGGGGTTGCGTTTGGGCTTTGTTGATCGTGCATTTTTCGGGTTGTTCATGACTCCAAGACACTTTCCTGCATCCGAATCCATCTCTGGTGATCCAAACCCTAGAATACAGACCAGGTAACATTTTGAGAGGCCTGAAAAATCCATTTTTGTTCATTGTGGGTGTTGTTTATTAATGTTTCTTCAAATTTTTATGATTTCGGAAGCGAATTTTGATTACAGCCACCTCGCCTAAGATCACAATCTCCCGCTTGTAACCTATAGCTGCGCAACTGTGACCGATAATCTTGCGACTGTAATCTTTTCATTATAGTCGCTCGACTGTAATCTCTAGGGGAGAAGCTCCGAATGCCCCAAAATCGAACAATAACGCTTCTGTTTTTCGATTAAATGTGTTCTTTATGTTTATTATCGGCCCAATTACATCCCTATATGCTTAGATTCCTGGTTTTCTGATTTTTGATTGATGGATGTAATGGATATGCCCTAGTCTCGAGGCATTGGTCCTTGTATTTGTATCATACATTAATTGGAATCATGTATTATACTTATTTATGTTATTAATAAAGGCATTAATTCATTTATTATATTTATCTTGTGCAATATATTAAATGAAGTATCCAATGGACATATCCATATCCATGATGACCAGTGTCATGCACTTGGCAGTAAGACCATGGATAGGGTAAACGATATGACCATAAATAGATCCGTAGTTTGTTCCAGTCATAGGAATGAATGGAACAAGAGACTATCATTAATCTAGTTGTATGGCGGTATCTTACGGGTCATTAGACATGGAATGTCAACCAAGTTAATAGGTACATGCATAAGGGGCATAGTACTGGATAGATCCACTTAACAAGAAATCCACATGGTATAGTATCACAAGTGCTTCTCGTGTAGTACTTGTATGGATCCTTTGACCTGACCATATGATGGTGTTACATGTGAGGTCACATACTTAAGGCTACGCCTAAAGGGCCTGTAATAGGGTGCCAAGTATGGGTACTTACAGGTATGTCACTTAGCATGGTAATGTTATGGATATGCATAAGGGATTTGTCACTCAGTAGTCCACTGGGAAGATATCACCAGCATCATGATGAATGCGACTGATAAGAGTGTGGCCCACCCAAAAAAGTGGGAACTTGTTTGTGAGCTTCAGTGCATTCAGGATCAAGTTAATGTCCGGACACAAAAGAGGGTGATCAATCCATGCCTCTACGTAGGACACCGATATCAATGACATGGGATGTACAAGTTTAAACTACAGGGTTATGATAACAGTTAGACTGCCATCTCCATCTTAATTAGGGGCTGCAGTGGCTTGCTGGAGCCCAACTACAGTCTGTGGGCCAATGGCCCACTGCCAACATAAAGATGGGCCCACGGGATCGTACACATTGAGCGACTGAACACCGACTTAAGGAATCACATGTATGCTTAGAGTATACACTCTGGAGAGAGAGGTATATATATTAATTATATTATAAAGATCAATTGGATTGATCGTAATAATAAAATTAATATATTTAATTGGCTCTTCATAATTAATTGGATTAATTATGAGATTATTTCCTAGGTGGAAATATTCATATGTATAGGTTTACATATGATTTTATTTCGTGAAGATCTAATTTTAATTTGATGGATTAAATTAATTGGTCAAACTAATTTTAATTTAAATGTAAATAATATATTAATTGGTGTAATGTATTAAATATATGGGTATATTAAAGATGGGCTTGAAATTAATTTAAACCAAATTAATTAAAACAAGATTGTGCCTGAATTAAAAGAATGAAGCCCACACAAAATGGATGAGCCAAGCTGGGCCTTAATTCCCTTAGGGAATTCGGCCAACCTAAGGTTTTTAACCCTAGGAATTTTGGCCAAAAGGGATGCAACACAAGATAGCCGAATTTCTGTCTCTTCCTCCTCTCCATAGTTTGTGTTTTCCAATGCTAGCACGGGTGGTATTCCTTAGGCGTTCGTGTACGTGAACAAGGAGGGATTCCATATTGATTCCTGCAGTCTGCATCCATCTCTGAAAGAGATATTTTGGGTAAGAAAATTATCTCTTTCTATTAAATTTTATTTTTCCAATTTCCATTTCAATTGCTCCTGGGCACGGATTTGAGGAAATCATCGCGTTCTTCCGCTTTTAATCATGTGATTTCCGGTGAAAAATCCCAACAGTGGTATCAGGGTGGGCTTTTGATCCGTGGAAATTATTAAAATTGGTTGAATCCCATGTTTTAAAATTGGAATTTTTATTGGGGTTCTTGGTTTGGGTTTAAGATTTTTCCCATTTGATTTTCATACAATTGGAATTGAATACGCATATTGTTTTGTGTTTGTTTAATTTAAATTGTATGTGTTTGGAATTCTTGGTGAATTTCTTGTTGTTGGATGCCTTGACATAATTTTATATTTGTTTTAAAAAAAATCTGGCTGTTCCCGGGGGTGCGGGGCTGCCGCCGGCGGAATCGCCGCTGCCAGCCGCCGCACGCGGCTGGAGCAGCAGGCTCCTGCTGGGAAGTGGCCTCTGGGCAGCCACTACACCGCTACTGCCCCTAGCAGCTGCTGCTGCTGCTAGGGCAACTTGGTTGCCCTTGCCATAGCAGGCTGGGCCAAGTGTTTTTGGATTTGGCGGGTTTTTAGGCCCGAGGCCCAGTTTTGAAATTTTAATTGGTTTTAAAATTCGTGTGTTTAAATTTATGTAATTTAAATGCGTGTGCTTTCTTGAATGAAATTTTATTTTATTCATGTGATATTAATTTTGAAAATTAATATGGTTAATTGAAATTGGTTCAGGTAATTTTGGCACGATTACTTGGACGTCTGAATTGGACCCATGGTTTCCCAATTCAAGTGGGAGCAGTTGGACTGCCTGGGCTGGAGGCCCAAAGCCCGTTAAGGGTTAGAACCATAGTGGACCAAAATTGGCGATTTTTATATAATGGCTTGGACATAATTGAAATGGGCTTAAATCATGCATTATAACATGCTTATGAATTGTATGTATTGGATGCATATGGGTGATTAAATATTTTGTATGATTGGATACTATTGTGCCTTGTTCAAGATGGGTTGTATTTTTTTTTTGGGTAAATACGGCCTGCGTGTCGTTTTCTTTTTAATGTAATTTTGTTATATTCAATTATTATAAAATTTGTAAAAAGAAGAAGCCCATGGAGTGGTGAGCCCAAGTGGAGGTGCAAGCCCAGAAGGAAGAAGATGGAGGCCCACCTGATATTGTTTTCTAGTATAGGATTACTAGAATCATATCAGGATGTAAAATAGGCCCATAGCAGTCCATTTTACTTATTTATTTAATTATGCTTTATATTTATATGCATGTATGAATGTATATTATAACCACATTTCACCCACCTTATGTATGCAAGCCGTTGTTAATTGAATCTAAAAACCAAATGAAATTACTAAGTCGCTTCAAAGTGCTTCCCTTATTCAAAACCGGCTCGAAGTGGGAATAGGCCAGTTGTAGACCATGCCCTCGCAGGATACACTGGAGTATTGTCACTTTGTATTGGGTTAGGGTATGGGATACTCTAACACTTGAATGGAGGTTTTGACTTAGCGTGGGTACCAGGATTCTCCTGGCCCTAAGCACAGATGTGTAAGTGCCAACAAGCCCATCAAACCGAGAGTCCCTAGGTTGGGATTGGACAACGTTCCTACCTAAAGAGTTAAGGTATAGTTGTACCAGGCCCTCGTCTGGCTATATCTTAATGAAATATGGATCTCAGCCCATGAGCCCAACCACTCGGTTTAATTAATAACTTGAGTCATTATTAATTTTATATGGGAATAACAAAGTAAAGTCCTTTATTAACACTCTAAATGTTTTTCTGTGTAGAAACTCTAAATGGCAAACAACAATACTTTATCATTGCGATCAATTCTTGAAAGGGACAAGCTTTCCGGTCCTAACTTTTTGGACTGGTCTAGGAATTTGAGAATAGTTCTAAGGCAGGAGTCCAAAGAGTATGTGCTGGAGAGGCCTGTACCGGCTACGCCTCAAGGGCGTAATCCACCGGCTGCCCAGCTGGAGGAATACGAGGTGCATGTCAAGGATAATAGGGATGTGACATGCATAATGTTGGCCTGTATGGTCCCCGAACTGCAAAAATAGTTTATGGACCATCAAGCATTTGCTATGATAACAACTCTAAACGAGATGTTTCAGGAACGAGCTCGTCAGGGAAGGTAACTGACCAACAAGGCATTCCACTCCTGTAAGATGGGGGCTGGGACATCTATGAGCGCACACGTGTTCAGGATGAAGGGCTATTTGGACACTTTAGCCCATCTCGGATCGCCTATCTCTCAGGAGTTTGCGGTGGACACAATCCTAGCATCCTTGTCGGATTCTTATGATCAGTTCATCCTGAACTACTACATGCAAGGGATGAACCGCATTGTCAGTGACCTGCATGGGATGCTTAAGCTTATTGAGCAGTTGATCAAAAAGACACCACCAATGCTACTGGTCAACAAGGGGAACCCTCTTGTTGCCAAGGGTACGGCCAAGGAAAAGGCTAAGGCCAAGGCGAAAAAGGCAAAGGCTAAGAAGGCCAAAGCCCAACCCAAGGCCCATCAGAAGGCAGGTCCTGAGGATGTCTGTTTCGGGTGTAGACAGGCAAGCCATTGGAAGAGATCGTGTCCCAAGCCGATGGGAGAGCAAAGAAGGGGCCAAGGTGCGTCCTCTTTAGGTATTTATGTTATAGACATTAACCTTACTGTTTCAACATCCTGGGTATTGGATACTGGATGTGGTTCTCACATTTGTTGCAATGTGTAGGGACTTAAGAACAGAAGGTCACTGGGGTCGGGAGAGGTGGACTTGCGGGTCAGGAATGGAGCAAGGGTTGCTGCCATAGAGATCGGCGAATACCACCTTGTGATGCCTAGTGGATTGGTTTTAATTTTGGAACAATGTTATTTTGTACCTGCTATGTGCAGGAATATTATTTCAGTTTCTATGTTGGATATTTTTGGATTTTATTTTACTATTTCTAATGGTAGAATTTCAATATCTAGAGAGGGATTATTTTATGGAGATGCTCTATTAAATAATGGCCTATCTATCCTGGACTAAATGAAACCAATCATGTCTATAACATAAACATAAAATGGGTTAAGCCAAACGAACTTAATCCTGTCTACCTATGGCATTGTCGTCTCGGCCACATAACCGAGAAGCGCATAGCTAGGGTTCAAAAAGCTGGAGTCTTAGGGTCATTTGACTTGGAGTCAATTGATACATGCGAATCATGTTTACGAGGCAAGATGACTAAGGCGCCTTTTAGCAAGAAGGCTGAAAGGGCCACTGGCTTATTGGACCTAATACATTCAGATATATGTGGACCTATGAGTGCAGTGACCAGAGGTGGACACCTATACTTTGTCATGTTCACGGACGATTTCAGCAGATATGGCTATGTCTATCTGATGAAGCACAAGTTCGAGACCCTTGATAGGTTCAAGGAATTCAGGAACGAGGTACAGAACCAGCTAGGCAAAAATATCAAAACCCTTCGATCGGACCGAGGTGGTGAGTACATGAGCCTAGTGTTTGACTCATATTTGAGAGAGCATGGAATAGTTCCACAGCTCACTCCTCCCGGAACACCACAATGGAATGGGGTGTCCGACCAGAGAAATAGGACCTTGTTGGACATGATCCGCTCAATGATGAGTCAAGCCTCTCTCCCAATTAGTTTCTGGGACACGCCCTTGAGACAACAGCTCTTATCTTAAATAATACTCCCACTAAGGTAGTGGAAAAGACCCCATATCCTATATGGATGGGCAAGGAGCCTAATGTGTCTTTCCTAAGGATTTGGGGATGCGAAGCACAAGTCAAGAAATTGACTAGTGGCAAGCTGGAGCCCAAAACCGATAAATGCCTGTTTATGGGCTACCCTAGGGAAACCAAAGGGTATTACTTCTACAACCCCGCCGAGAACTAGGTGTTCGTGGCAAGGAAGGGGGTCTTTCTAGAAAAGGAGTTCCTTTCCAAGAAAGACAGTGGGAGCAACGTTGAACTCAGGGAAGTTCAAGGTCCACAAGCTCCTGAAGAGGATAACTCGGAGGCCCAGGTGGAGCTTCCATAGGAGGAAGCACCGACCCAGGCTGCACAAGGACCTAGAAGGTCTGGTAGGGATCATCGGGAACCGGAGAGGTATGGTTTCCCCGTCACCGATGATCAAACTCTTCTCATCTGGGATGAGGAAGAACCCAAAACCTACCAGGAGGCTATGGCAAGCCCACAGTCTGCAAATTGGCACAAAGCCATGGAGGCAGAAATGCAATCTATGTATGATAACCAAGTTTGGAACTTGGTTGATCCACCTCTAAGTGCTAAGGTAATAGGTTGCAAGTGGTGCTATAAGCTAAAGGCCGACAATACCTTCAAGAGGCGTCTGGTTGTGAAAGGTTTTAGACAAGTCCATGGAATAGACTATGATGAAACTTTCTCACCAGTAGCCATGCTCAAATCCATCAGGATATTGCTAGCCATAGCCACATGGTATGACTATGAAGTCTGGCAGATGGATGTCAAAACCGCTTTCCTTAATGGAAAGCTACTCGAGGATGTGTACATGACACAACCTGAGGGTTTTGTCAATCCAAAGTATCCAGGAAGGGTATGCAAGGTTCAAAGGTCCATTTATGGACTGAAGCAAGCATCCTAAAGTTGGAATCTCAGATTCAATGAGGCTATAAAGGAATATGGCTTCATACAGAATCAAGATGAGCCTTGTGTGTATAAGAGGACTAGTGGGAGCATTGTCACATTCTTGGTACTTTATATAGACGACATCCTACTCATTTGAAACGACATACCTACACTGCAAGGGGTAAAGCAGTGACTGAGTAAGTGCTTCGCAATGCACTTAGGCGAAGCTGAGATGATCCTAGGGATCAGGATCTATAGTGATAGATCAAATCAGCTTTTGGGCCTAAGTCAGGCCTTGTACATAGATAAAGTTCTGAAAAGGTTCAGCATGGACAGGGCCAAGAAAGGTTTCTTTCCAATGGGCCATGGGATGAAACTTTGTAAGAAACACTATCCTAAGACATGGGAGGACAAGGAGAACATGAAATTGGTTCCATATGCTTCGGCTATAGGATCAATGATGTACTCCATGTTATGTACGAGACCTAATGTCACCTTTGCACTGAGTATGACTAGCCGGTACCAGCAAGATCCCGGGGAGGATCACTGGAAAGCTGTCAAGGCAATCCTTAAGTACCTTAACCAGACTAAGGATAGCTTCTTAGTGTATGGTGGTCAAGAAGTGTTGTCAGTTATTGGGTACACTGATGCAAGCTTCCAGACTGACTAGGATGAGTATCAGTCGTAGTCTAGGTATGTATTTTTGCTAAATGGTGGTGCTGTAAGCTGGAGGAGCTTAAAGCAGCCAACCATCACAGACTCTACAACAGAAGCTGAGTACATCGCAACGTGTGATGCGGCTAAGGAAGCTGTGTGGATGAAGAAGTTTATCACTGAGTTAGGAGTAGTGCCAACTATCCTGAACCCAGTTGATATCTTCTGTGACAACAATGGGGCCATTGCACAAGCTAAGGAGCCTAGGTCACACAAGAACAAAAAGCACATGCTTAGAAAGTTTCACCTCATACGAGAGATCACGGAGAGAGGTGACAACGTATTGCACAGAGTGGACACCGAGGATAATGTTGTATATCATTTGACCAAGGCGCTGGCCTAGCCCAAGCACGAGGGTCATACTAGATCTATAGGGATTAGGCCCATGCCTAGTTGGAACTAGTGCAAGTGGGAGATTGTTGGATATGCCCTAGTCCCGAGGCATTGGTCCTTGTATTTGTATCATACATTAATTGGATTCATGTATTATACTTATTTGTGTTATTAATAAAGGCATTAATTCATTTATTAAATTTATCTTATGCAATATATTAAATGAAGTATCCAATGGACATATCCATATCCATGATGACCAGTGTCATGCACTTGGCAGTAAAACCATGGATAGGGTAAACGATATGACCATAAATAGATCCGTAGTCTGTTCCAGTCATGGGAATAAATGGAACAAGAGGCTATCATTAATCTGGTTGTATGGTGGTGTCTTATCGGTCATTGGACATGGAATGTTAACCAAGTTAATGGGTACATGTATAAGGGGCATGGTACTGGATAGATCCACTTAACGAGAAATCCACATGGTATAGTATCACAAGTGATTCTCGTGTAGTACTTGTATGGATCCTTTGACCTGACCATATGATGGTGTTACAAGTGAGGTCACATACTTAGGGGTACGCCTAAAGGGCTTGTAATAAGGTGCCAAGTATGGGTAATTTCGGGTATGTCACTTAGCATGGTAATGCTATGGATATGCAGAAGGGATTTGTCACTCAGTAGTCCACTGGGAAGATATAACCGGCCTCTTGATGAATGTGACTGATAAGAGTGTGGCCACACCCAAACAAGTAGGAACTTATTTGTGAGCTTCAGTGCATTCAGGATCAAGTTAATGTCCAGACACAAAAGAGGGTGATCAATCCATGCCTCTGTGTTGAACACCGATATCAATGACATGGGATGTACAAGTTTAAACTACAGGGTTATGATAATAGTTAGACTGCCATCTCCATCTTAATTGGGGGCCGCAGTGGCTTGCTAGAGCCCAACTGCAGTCTGTGGGCCAAAGGCCCACTGCCAACATAAAGATGGGCGACTGAACACTGACATAAGAAATCACATGTATGCTTGGAGTATACACTCTGGAGAGAGAGGTATATATATTAATTATATTATAAAGATCAATTGGATTGATCCTAATAATAAAATTAATATATTTAATTGGCTCTTCATAATTAATTGGATTAATTATGAGATTATTTCCTAGGTGGAAATATTCATATGTATAGGTTTACATATGATTTTATTTCGTGAAGATCTAATTTTAATTTGATGGATTAAATTAATTGGTCAAACTAATTTTAATTTAAATGTAAATAATGTATTACTTGGTGTAATGTATTAAATACATGGGTATATTAAAGTTGGGCTTGAAATTAATTTAAACCAGATTAATTAAAATAAGTTTGGGCCTGAATTAAAAGAAGGAAGCCCACACAAAATGGATGAGCCAAGCTGTGCCTTAATTCCCTTGGGGAATTCTGCCAACCCAGGGTTTTTAACCCTAGGAATATCAGCCGAAAGGGATGCAAAACAAGATAGCTGAATTTTTGTTTCTTCCTCCTCTCCATAGTTCATGTTTTCCAACGCTAGCACGGGTGGTGTTCCTTAGGCGTTCGTGTACGTGAACAAGGAGGGATTCTACATTGATTCTTATAGTTTGCATCCATCTCTGAAAGAGATATTTCGGGTAAGAAAATTATCTCTTTCTATTAAATTTTATTTTTCCAATTTCCATTTCAATTGCTCCTGGGCATGGATTTGAGGAAATCATCACGTTCTTCAGCTTTTAATCGGGTGATTTCCGGTGAAAAATCCCAACCGGATGTAATTTAAAGTTTGGTGATTTTGAGGGATTAGCGATTTCTGGATTTGATTCGATCCGTTTCGAATCCATTTTATTGATTTTAGTATATTTCCAGAAATCCCGAACCCCCCAAAATCATTAAATTTGCAAAGCGGTTTTCAAAAACGAGAATAGAATATTGGAATCAATTCTGGAGCACTACAGTTGCTCGACTGTAGGTGTTATAGCGGCCTGGCTATGTTACAGCCGCGCGGCTGTAATGCCCTACAGTCGCTTGACTGTAGTTTAGGGGGCAGAATTACAGTTTTGCCCTTTTGGGCCTAAAACTTGTAATTTTACACCCTTTTCTTATTCAAAACTGAATTTTGGCGTGTTTACATTCTTTTTGGACACCTAGATGAATGTTTAACTTAGGCCCACACACGACCGGGACCACCGGGTCCTGAGATATCCGGCACACTAAAGTTGGAAAAATGCATGTAAATGAGCTAAACCATTTTCAAAATTTGGTTTTTCACCCACAAAACCTACAGGGCGTTTCAAAAAACCGTTTTCCAGGTCTAACCAGTCTGACCGATCAGGCCGACCCGGTTACACCCTAAATTCATGTCCCCGCTCCTACAAATCTCTCTTCTGTCCAATTTGAGTCTTTTGTATGCCTTGATTATTTGTGCTAACCGTATTTGGATGCAACTTTTATTTTTGTTATTTTTCATTTTTAATGTACTTAATATATTATCTCGTGTAATTAGGCAATTGTAATTTCTTAGATTATCGTGTATAGTAGGCAATTGTAAATGGTGAGGATGCGAGTTTTCTTTTTCTTGGGTTGTATAATTTGGCCTCTGATTTACTTTTCCGCACTTTATTTTAATATTTATATTTATGTCATTTGCATGAGCATCGATTAATAATTAAAAGAAGATAAAATGAGTAGAATTAAGTGAATGGAACATTACGTTATGAAATAATAATTGAAAATAAGTGGGGATTAGTAGATATTTTGTCCGAACCTCGAATCTTTGGATTAGGTACTGCGTCTACACTTGGTAGGGAGCAGTACCGGAAATTCCCGGATGAGCTTATCCGAGTGGCGACTCTGTATCTAATCTCGATGTTTGTGTTTCGAGATCTTTAAGTTAAATTGGGATTTTCCAAAAGAAAAACCTGTTTTCCAAAATTCACACTTCACCATTAAAATTAAGTTTCTATGAAAAGGGCTTTCTCCAATAAAAGGAAAGGTTTTCTTAAAGAAGATTAAAGACCCGTTTTCAAAACCCCAACACCACACCTTTAAAAAGAAAATCCCTCCAACACTCATTTAAGCCCGGTTTATCTTCAAAGGTGACCTACCTCTTCCGCTAGGACTGGAGGCACTCGAGGGGGTAAACCACTCATAGCCTCGTATGAACCCCTTTGTTTGGACCCTTTAGTGGGGAGAAGTGAGGAGTATATTTTCGCTATGGGAACCTGTACGACCCTTGGCTTGACTCATACCTTCATTTAATGGCTTAGCAACTTCCCCTTAGGTTTACCAAAACATATATTAAAAAATGGACATTGAGAGTACACCTTTGGTATCCCCAGTTGATGCCAAAGAGACCCAACACCTAGGAAGATTGCGAAACCAGTCGAATGGAGGAATGAGGTTGGTAGGGTGAGCATATTTGTGTGTGTGCTAATGTTTGCTTTGTGGTTGTTTTATTTTCGACCCTGTCATGTAACATAAACACGCATCATTCGTGTGTCATGTCCTAAGCACATTTTTATGTAGCTATTTTGGAGCATCATCATACATGTGTGTTATACTAACCACATTTTTGTGCAGCCATGACCTTTTTCGTGTGCCATATTCATCTTGTGTGCTCATTGACTCATAAAGCATACACGACATCATCTTGTGTGTCATGCATTCTAACCACGTTTTTGTGCTGCCATTTGCATTCTGTATGACATGGGCATTCATATCATTTCATCCCATCCAAAATAAAGGATGTTCTAAGTATGCCCCTCATGACATTCCATTTCATGACATATCGGGAGTCCCCAAGATTACCCTTGTCCGCCTGTGCACCGGTTTACACTTGGCCATTTCATTACATCATTACACGGCCCTAGGCTTGTGTTTGTGTTGTGGACCACACAATACCATTACATGACATCACAACCATTCACGATTGGTGTCATGGCGACACCATAGTTTTGCTTGCGTGCCACGATCCACATCGGATCGTTTCATAACATTGAAAATTCATTCAAGGTACTCCACGAGTGCCAAACTAGAATTCATCTTAGAACATTTCATAACTTGTCCAAATCATGCAAGGTGTCCCCCAATGCCGAAATGCTGTCCGTGTCTCGATGTACATGTGACTTGTATGTGACATCACTTCATCTTGGATGCCATAAAAGCATCAAACATTTGTCTTTGGAACAGTTGCCATATGACCATTTCATATCATCTCATTGACCTACAAGTGTCAAACTTCTGTCCATGTGTCGGTACACATGTGACCATTTCACAACATCCCTTAGGTGCCCCGAAGGTACCGAACCTCTATCCGTATGGCTGCTCGCATGTGACATTATTGCATTGTCTTTTGTGTAGCATAGGGTATGCTTGGAACATCTAAAGCAAAGTAAGAAAAACACAAAAAGTCATCTTCAGTATCATCTACATCCATAAGGCATCATCTAAACATGAGCATGAACATACTATTTAGTGTGTCAAGTCTAGGACTATGACATCCATTCAAAGTGCTAACCCTATTTTAAATGTGCAGTTTGGAGTTGCATCTCGGCAAGATTAGTTCAAGTTAAGTCATAACCAAACACTTCGATTTAGTCAGTTTAATCAAAACCGATCACTGTGGAGGGAATCAGTTCGAGGTCGGATTCAGATAGGGAGTTCGAAGTTCAGTTGCCAATTCTACCGGTTGACAGTCAGGTGTTGTTAGACGAGGTTCAAAAAATGGAGATGGCCGATGAAAACTGTGGGAACAATGGAAACAGCGGAAACATGCCTTTCGATATGGCTGCCTTTATGAGGAGCTTCTTAAGCTCGAATGAGTTCAGGGCTACTCTTAGGGAGGAGGTGTAGGCGATGATGACCACCCTCCCTATTCTAGTTGTTCAACCAGCTCAGACCTCAGTTGGGAATGGGGAACAACAGTTCGTTCAAGTTACTAATGGGACCGAGGGGAGTACCCCTAGCGGAAGTGGCAGAATTGCCAATCACAGGGCCGGACCATCAGTCCAAAGAGGATGAGGCTTTTGAGAAGGTGAGGGAAGCCTCGATTGAGTCAATACTGGTGAAACGGCTCAATTAAAAATTTTCTGACATAGATGCTATGATGCCCAAGTTGAAGGAGATGGTCCACTTTAATTCTATCAAGTATGCCGATCCTACCATATTGGTGGCTGATGCAGAAGGACCGCTTCCGGCTAGTTTTCATATGCCATACCTTCCTCCCTACAACGGGGAAGGACCACCGGAAGCCCATTTGGATAGCTACGTGAGGTTGATGACCAGCATGGGAATTGGAATGGGTCATCTTTTGAACTTATTTCCTACTACTCGGAGGGGTATTGCAACAAAGTGGTACTTGAAGATGCCCCTGTATACCCGTTCTACCCAGGAAGACTTAGTTGATGCCTTTCTGAAGCAATATGCCTACAACACCCAGGTTCAGACAACTCTCGAGGATCTGGATAGAATCCGCCAAACGCCAAATGAGTCCTTCCCGACTTATTACAAACAGTGGATGGATGTGCAGGTTTTGGTGGATGGGGTACCAAAGTTGGAGTCTTTGATTGTGAAGCTTGTGGATGGTTGCCTGCCCCAATATAAGGACAAGATGAAGCTTAAGAGGTTCCATTCCTTTAATGAGGTGGTGGATTTTGCTAAGCGTATCAAACAATATGAGGAAGAAGCGCAGAGGGGCAGACAGAGTTTGGTCTCCTATAGAAACAATCAAAGGTACTCCCAAGGGTACAAGAGTGGCAGTTCTAAGACTACTACAGTGGGGTCTAGTTCAAAGGCGGCACCAAAGGCAGCCTCTATTGAAGTGCAGGAGGTAGAAGTGGCTGCTGTGAATCAAGGGAGGTCGAGTATTCCGAGAATTACCAGTCAATGGGCCGAATCAGTCAGTCAAATCTTTGCCAAGTGTAGGAAGGCCAAGTTGTTACAAAGTTTGAGGCCATTCTCGCCTCCAACTGAGGCAGATAAAGAGAATTTTTGTTCTTACCATATGATGATGGGTCACTGTACAAACGAGTGCACCCAACTAATTAAAGCCATCAAATAACTGGTCTTAGATGGCCAGATAGTAGAGCCAGCTCTGAAGCCGAATGTGCAGAAAAACCCACTCCTTACCATTGGATGTCAGGAGATTATGGTGCGATCAGGTCTGCCAGCCAATTATGTGTTCGCCCAAATCATTAAGGTGAATCCGAGTGTGTGAGCCGTGTTGGTGGAAAAGGAGGAAGAGCCATAGGTAGCTGAAGGGCAAATGGATAAGGCAGGTCCCATCAATTTAGATGAATTTGAAGCAGATGATGATTATGATGAATTTAAGGTTCAAGAGTCAAAGCCAGTTTATCCGGTGGAGATGAAGAAGGGGGACTGTGATAGAGAAAGACGGGCCGGTAATGCACATCACAAGAAGTGGTAGGGCTTATCAACCCACCAACGCACCACTTCTGGCAGCCCGAAGGAGGAACACTACACTGGTGCAGAATGACACTGTCTAATCACCTCCCATAGCCAAGAAAGAAGACATGGTGGTTGACCAGCTGAAAAGGACACCGGCTCATGCTAGTGTTGTTGGGAATTAATCGCACAAAAAAATATAAACGCAGCGGAAAAACAGATTAATCCCCGCCAAGGATCCATGTATATTGCATTGAATTGGAAGGAAGGGTTAAAGAATTACCTCTTAATTCTTATAGGATTGGATCAAAAGGAACCAAAATTGCTTCCCTCTACGGTTGATCCACACGGAGCAATACGTCCACCGCGTGCTAGCGCCGGGATACAAGAAACGGTTTCCTCGAATTGAGAGAGAGGCAGAAAATCAAATTTTCTATTTCTTGGAGAGGAGAATTTCGGCTGCCCCCTTTTCCTTAGTGTGGTGGCCGAATCCTACTTCAATTATCAGTGTAGAGTGTTGTTAGGTTTAGGTTAATTGTTTCCTTAAATGATTAACCTAAATAGTTAATTATAATTATAACCTAATACACCTATTAGTTATAATTATATATTAACCCACACAATTTAATATTAATTCTCAATTAACATTAAATCAAATCAATTCTCCATAATACATATATGTATATATAATATTAAATTAATTATATCTCCATATAATTTAATTATAATATGTAGCATACTTTATGCAATATTAATCACATTAATATTTATATATACATACATAAATATATATCACTATATATATTTATTCTCTTTCTCATTCATAAATTATTATCCAATAATAATTTATACCCGATAAGATGAACTTCATTTTGCTCTTGTGTGTGACCCCATAGGATCATATTAATTGGCAATAAGGAAATTACCATAATGTCCTTATAGGTCACAAGCGGACTCTAGCAAGCCATTACGACTACCCAATTAATATGATTGGAATGATCCAATACCTATTTATAGAATGTCATATTCCCTTTTGTCTCTTTGATATCAAGATTAATTATAAGACATGGTACACTTGTCAATCTTATATAATTAATCATATGCTTTCTCGATCTCAAAGTAAACTGTTTACACAAATTAATTCATACTCTTATCAATTATTTGAGCATGGCCATGCATTTAACAGTCTTAATTATCGAGGGGCCCAGTGATATCGCTCTCTTGTTAGAGAGGGACAAAATCCCATGTCTGTCACTCACATCCCAAAGCATGAGTCATATTGTACGCAACCACAGCCTTTATAACTACTCTGTTACAAGCAGCGTTTGACTGCGTCAAAGCACAACATGAATTCATCCCGGAATCCATGGTGACCTCAGGTCAAAGGAATCAGCTGATGACACTACTATAATCAAGATCAGTTGTGACACGTGACCATGAACTTGATCTCATAGTGGGTCTCCAGCAACATGTTCTCTAACATATTGCCCGTGAGTATAATCTGTATCTGTATACACTATATTCATCTTATGAATATCCATTATCACTCACACTAGTCTTAGTTTGTTATTATTCCCATAATAACAATCGACTAGGGAAATTTAGAATTACACAATTAATTCATGGATACATTATCATAAATACTAACATACAAATATATATGATAAAATAAGTCTTTATTAATGACTTAAGAAGATTGTTTACATAATCCAACATTGGCTTAGGGCACAATCTCTAACAATCTCCCACTTGCCCTAAGTCCAATCTCAAATGTATCTAATACCCATGGACCTAGCATGACCATCATGTACAGCTTGTGAAAGAGCTTTTGTTAGTGGATCAGCAACATTGTCTTCAGACGCAACTTTGCATATCTTCACATCTCCTCTTGAGATGACTTCTCTTATGTAGTGAAAACGCCGAAGTATATGTTTGTATTTCTGTGACACACTAGGTTCCTTAGCAAGTGATATTGCCCCATTATTGTCACACAAGAGGCTCACAGGATTCACTATGCTAGGAACGACACCAAGTTCTTCGATGAACTTCTTGATCCAAACAGCCTCTTGGGCTGCATCTGATGCAGCAATATACTCAGCTTCTGTTGTAGATGCAGCTATCGTGCTTTGCTTAGAACTCTTCCAACTTATCGCACCTCCATTCAGAATGAACACATACCCAGACTGTGACTGCATCTGATCTTGATCAGTTTGGAAACTTGCATCCGTGTAACCATTTACAACAAGATCTTCGTCCGAGCCTCCATATATCAAGAATGTATCTTTAGTTCTTCTCAAGTACTTAAGAATACTCTTGACAGCAGTCCAGTGACTATCACCTGGATCAGACTGATATCTACTTGTCATGCTCAAAGCAAAAGAGACATCTGGCCGAGTACATACCATGGCATACATGATAGATCCTATAGCTGACGCATAAGGAATCTTATCCATGCGTTGATGTTCTTCAACTGTCATAGGACATTGCTTACGACTAAGCTTTATCCCTTGCCCAATAGGAACATTTCCTTTCTTAGATTGATCCATACTGAACCTTTTCAGTATCTTATCAATGTATGTACTCTGGCTCAGGCCTATCAATCTCTTAGATCTATCTCTATAGATCTTTATTCCAAGAATATAGGCTGCCTCACCCAAGTCTTTCATAGAAAAACACTTTCCTAGCCAAGATTTTACTTCTTGCAAGGTAGGAATGTGATTTCCTATTAACAATATGTCATCGACATATAGAACTAGGAAAATTATATTGCTCCCACTGAACTTCTTGTACACACAAGGCTCATCTTCATTTTTGATGAAGCCAAACTTTTTGACCGATTCATCAAAACAATGATTCCAACTTCTTGATGCTTGCTTCAAACCATAAATGGCCTTTTGAAGCTTGCATACTTTATCAGGATTCTTTGGATCGACAAAACCTTCAGGCTGTGTCATGTACACATCCTCAACAAGGTTTCCATTTAGGAAAGCTGTTTTGACATCCATTTGCCATATCTCATAGTGATAATATGCTGCTATGGCAACAAGAATTCTGATGGACTTGATCATAGCTACTGGAGAAAAGGTTTCGTCATAGTCTATACCATGAATTTGTCGGTAACCTTTTGCCACTAACCTTGCTTTATAAGTCTGAATATTCCCATCCATGTCCGTTTTCAACTTGAAAACCCATTTGTGCCCTATTGCTTTAGCACCCTTTGGGAGATCAACCAAAGTCCATACTTTGTTGTCGTCCATGGATTGAATTTCTGACTTCATAGCATCAAGCCATTTTTCAGATTCTGAATTAGAGACAGCTTCCATGTACGTGGAAGGTTCATTCTCTTCTAACAGAATCAGATCATTTTCATTCGTGACGAGAAATCCATATCTCTCGGGCTCATGACGAACTCTACTTGATCTACGTTGGACTTGTGTTACTGGTTCTGACTCAACAACTTCTTGTGAATCAGGTTGTTCCATTTGAAACTCACTTTCAACTTGGTTATCCATATTTTCTTGTAGGTGTACTTTACTCCCACTGATTCCTTTGGAAATAAACTCTTTTTCCAGGAATGTACCACCCTTAGCAACAAACACTTTGTTTTCACTAGGATTGTAAAAGAAATAACCTTTAGTTTCTTTTGGATAACCAACAAAATTGCATTTCACAGATTTTGGTGATAACTTATCTGAAATCAAATATTTCACATAGGCTTCGCATCCCCAAATCTTGAGAAAAGACAAATTTGGTTTCTTACCAATCCATATCTCATATGGTGTCTTTTCAACTGCTTTTGATGGAACTCGGTTCAGTGTGAATGCCGCTGTTTCAAGTGCATATCCCCAAAAGGATAGAGGAAGATTTGTTTGACTCATCATAGACCGAACCATATCCAATAAAGTTCGGTTCCTCCTCTCAGACACACCATTCCACTGTGGTGTACCAGGAGGAGTTAATTGTGAGACAATCCCACAATTTCTAAGATGATCGTCGAACTCTTGGCTCAAATATTCACCACCTCGATCAGATCTAAGTGCTTTAATTGTCTTGCCAAGTTGGTTTTGTACTTCATTTTGGAAGGCTTTGAACATTTCAAAGGATTCCGACTTATGCTTCATTAGATATAGATAACCATATCTACTGAAGTCATCAGTGAACGTAATGAAGTATTGAAAACCACCTCTAGCAGTTGTGCTCATAGGCCCATATACATCTGTATGTATGAGTTCTAATAAGTCACTAGCCCTTTTACTGTGACCAGTAAAAGGACTCTTGGTCATCTTACCCATTAAACAAGACTTGCAAGTGTCATATGTTTCAAAAACATCTAGACCCAAAATTCCATCTTTATGGAGTTTTGAAATGCGTTTCTCATTAATGTGTCCTAGACGACAGTGCCAGAGATAAGTAGGATTCACAATATTTGTTCTTATCCTTTTGGTATTTATGTTATATACATGCTCATCATAACCTTCACTAAGGTTCAACAAATAAAGACCATCATGTAAATCCGCATTTGCATAAAACAAGTCTTTATTGAAAAGCAATAAGTGATTATTCTCAATAACACATTTAAATCCTTCCTTGTCCAAACATGAAATAGAAATGATGTTCCTAGACAAATTAGGAACAAAATAACAATTATTCAAAAGGAGAACAAGTCCACTTGGCAACTTGAGCTCGTAGCGACCGACTTCATAAGCAGCAACTCTAGCTCCATTCGCCACATGGAATTCTACCTCGCCCTTCTTGAGCTTTCTACTTCCTCTAAGCCCCTGCACATTCATACAAATGTGAGAACCACAACCGGTATCTAATACCCACGAAGTAGAAACAGAAGTAGAATGAAGTATTTCAATAACATGAATACCTTGATTAGCGGTCTCACCGCCTCTCTTCTTCCTCAAGTCCTCCAAATAAAGCTTGCAATTTCTGCGCCAATGACCAGGCTGATTGCAGAAATGGCATGCGCCTTCCTTTGGAGGCTTTGCCTTGGTAACAGCTTTGGGCTTCTTTGCATCCTTCCCAAACTCTTTGGGTTTGTTTGCTTTACCCCTCTTCTTCTGGATCCTACCCTTTTGCACCATATGGATCCCTTTGGAGCTTGGCTTCTCTTTTATAGTTACTTCAGCGTTTTTCAGCATCCCATGCAGTTCGCTGACCGTTTTGTCCATATCATTCATGTGATAATTCATGACAAAATGGGAGTAACTCTCGGGAAGAGAATTAAGGATCAAATCCGTTGCCAACTCAGGTCTGAGTGGCGAACCAAGCCTCTCCAACTGATCAATGTACCCTTTCATCTTCAGAACATGGGCACTAACCGAACTCCCTTCGGTCATCTTGCACCCAACCAAAGATCTCAAGGTCTCATACCTTTCCCTTCTCGCTTGCTTTTGGAACATTTCCTTAAGCTCTTGAGACATCTCATATGCCTCAAATGTTTCCAGATCCTTCTGAAGTTCCGGAATCATTGATGCGAGCATCAGGCACTGTACATCAATCTGATCATTTTGATGCTTGTGGAAAGCATCCCTTTCAGCTCTTGAAGCTGTGGTGGGTGGAGGGTTAGCGGGCAAAGGCCCATCCAGAACATATAGCTTTCGCTCTTGCTTGAGAACAATTCTCAAGTTGCGATACCAGTCTAGGTAATTTGTTCCATTCAGTTTATCCTTCTCAAGGATAGATCGAATAGAACCGGGATTGCTTGTGTTGGCCATTTATCTACAACAGAAAATATATGCAAAGTTAATTACATAAGAGAATATAGCTCCCACTAAAATTATAAAACCCTTTAAAATATTTAAGTGGGTAAAAGACCCAAAATCCATACTTAACCATAGCACTGCTTTGGCATGTCCCTATGATTAAATATAATTTCGGTAGACATCACCATGTCAATTACATCATTATGTAACTCTTTTAATTTATGAGATGCATGATATCATATATCATATTTAATTTGTATGTTACTCATCTCATCCTTGCCTCGGGCTCAAACACCTTTTTGATTAACCCTTTAGTTAAACCAATTACAACACAATGAGAATCACCTTTTCTCATATTATTGCTTCGCTAAGGTCACAACATGCGTACCCGCCCTGGCGGTATACCATGATGCGAACATAGTACTTGACAAGTGTTATACGTAATTGGGTGGCAAAAATATAAACTTCATAAGTTTATTTAGGGTTTATAAATCCCGTGATTAAAATTTTATCATATACAAAACATGGCATTAATATTAAACTTTCCAAGTTAACATTAATCCTAGCATGGCATCCAATGTCATACATTCATCTAGCATGCATATTTCATACTAGGCATGGCATCACATGGCATCAAAATATAAAACATGCAATAGACTCGAAAAACCGTGTTATGGTATGGTTTTATCTACATTGATTTTCATAGGCCAATATGAAAATCAACAGGTCATTTCCTAGGTGGTTGCAACCATCGCATGGTCACAGCACAGCCGCACCCCTTGGATCCGTCTTCACGTCTTTGTTCCTTGGCATCATCTCATGGATTTACATATTTAACAAAATTGTATCCTATACAATTTTCTAGTAAAATAAGATTTACAAACAATAAATTGCATCCTATACAATTTATCTAGAAAATAAGATTACATAAATACAAACGACTCGCAGGCCGTATTTATAAAACTTTACATCCACCAAAACCAAAGGAAAACAAAAACATCCACAGGGTCCAAAACCATAGCACAACACCATGCATAAAATTATCACAATAATTTTACATCTACAAGATTTAGGGTTCAAAAACTAAACACAATCTTATTGTATTTAAAAGAAATTGATTTGAGAAGAAAAGGTATAGAAGACAATTTCTACATTGCAGCACTAAGGGAACACGGCGTGCAAAACCGGTTTGCACGGCGTGCAACACTTGCACGCGGCCGTGTTCCTCGCTGTTACTCAGCGCACATGAGAAATTTCCGGTTGCACGCCGTGCAAAACCAGTACACGGCGTGCAACACACATATGCACGGCGTGCAACACTTGCACGCCGGCGAGTTATGCACTGATTCTCAGCTTACGAAAACGATTTCCGACTACACGCCGTGCAAAACCAGTACACGGCGTGCAACACACGTTTGCACGGCGTGCAGTGCCTGCACGCCGGCGTGTTCTGCACTGAAAAACAATTCTGCGTCAATTTGTTCAAAACAACAATTCCCAAATCAATTCCAAACGTTATTCACAATAACAAAGAACCCTAAATCAAAAACATATAACCCTAACATGCAATTTTGATCTAATCAAAATAACAAATCCAATTCAATCAATGCACAAGTGGCTCTGATACCACTATTGGGAATTAATCGCACAAAAAAATATAAACGCAGCGGAAAAACAGATTAATCCCCGCCAAGGATCCATGTATATTGCATTGAATTGGAAGGAAGGGTTAAAGAATTACCTCTTAATTCTTATAGGATTGGATCAAAAGGAACCAAAATTGCTTCCCTCTACGGTTGATCCACACGGAGCAATACGTCCACCGCGTGCTAGCGCCGGGATACAAGAAACGGTTTCCTCGAATTGAGAGAGAGGCAGAAAATCAAATTTTCTATTTCTTGGAGAGGAGAATTTCGGCTGCCCCCTTTTCCTTAGTGTGGTGGCCGAATCCTACTTCAATTATCAGTGTAGAGTGTTGTTAGGTTTAGGTTAATTGTTTCCTTAAATGATTAACCTAAATAGTTAATTATAATTATAACCTAATACACCTATTAGTTATAATTATATATTAACCCACACAATTTAATATTAATTCTCAATTAACATTAAATCAAATCAATTCTCCATAATACATATATGTATATATAATATTAAATTAATTATATCTCCATATAATTTAATTATAATATGTAGCATACTTTATGCAATATTAATCACATTAATATTTATATATACATACATAAATATATATCACTATATATATTTATTCTCTTTCTCATTCATAAATTATTATCCAATAATAATTTATACCCGATAAGATGAACTTCATTTTGCTCTTGTGTGTGACTCCATAGGATCATATTAATTGGCAATAAGGAAATTACCATAATGTCCTTATAGGTCACAAGCGGACTCTAGCAAGCCATTACGACTACCCAATTAATATGATTGGAATGATCCAATACCTATTTATAGAATGTCATATTCCCTTTTGTCTCTTTGATATCAAGATTAATTATAAGACATGGTACACTTGTCAATCTTATATAATTAATCATATGCTTTCTCGATCTCAAAGTAAACTGTTTACACAAATTAATTGATACTCTTATCAATTATTTGAGCATGGCCATGCATTTAACAGTCTTACTTATCGAGGGGCCCAGTGATATCGCTCTCTTGTTAGAGAGGGACAAAATCCCATGTCTGTCACTCACATCCCAAAGCATGAGTCATATTGTACGCAACCACAGCCTTTATAACTACTCTGTTACAAGCAGCGTTTGACTGCGTCAAAGCACAACATGAATTCATCCCGGAATCCATGGTGACCTCAGGTCAAAGGAATCAGCTGATGACACTACTATAATCAAGATCAGTTGTGACACGTGACCATGAACTTGATCTCATAGTGGGTCTCCAGCAACATGTTCTCTAACATATTGCCCGTGAGTATAATCTGTATCTGTATACACTATATTCATCTTATGAATATCCATTATCACTCACACTAGTCTTAGTTTGTTATTATTCCTATAATAACAATCGACTAGGGAAATTTAGAATTACACAATTAATTCATGGATACATTATCATAAATACTAACATACAAATATATATGATAAAATAAGTCTTTATTAATGACTTAAGAAGATTGTTTACATAATCCAACATTGGCTTAGGGCACAATCTCTAACAAGTGTGTGGCACCTGCTTATGGAATCGAAGAGGCATTGAGAGGCGGTGGTTAAACAATTGATGGAGATGGATACCAACCCCACTATGTCCCCCGATGAGGTGTGTGAAATGATCAGGGGAGTGGATTTGAAGGCCAATAGGACCCTGGAGATCAGTTTTGGGGTAGAGGACCTCCCGCCTGAAGGGGTTAATCACAACAGGGCTCTGTACTTATGGGTGGAAGTCATAGGTAAGGTGATGCCAAGTGTGATGGTGGATGACGGCTCAGCCTTGAACATTTGTCCTTCTTAGATCCTGCCTTTCATAGGGGTAAGTGGTGAAGCTCTTTATCGGTCCAATACCGTTATTAGGGCTTATGATGATAGCAAGAGAGCTGTGTTGGGAACCTTCGAGACTGAAGTTAAAGTGGGGGAAGTCAAATCAAAAGTACTCTTTATTGTGATCGACATTCCTGTCACCTTCTCTTTACTCCTAGGGAGACCATGGTTCCATGCTCTGGGAGGAGTTCCATAAACTTTGCACCAAAAGGTCAAATCTTGATTGAAGGGAAAGTAGTAACAGTTGAAGCAAATGAACCTTCTGTAGTTGCTGCATTAAGTGCTACCGAGCAGCCGGTGATGGGGTTTCAGGTTGCTATGATCTCTAACAAGCCTGAGTTTCCAGACTAGATTCACAGGTATTTCGCCAAGCAGAATTACGAACCAGGAAAGGGATTAGGGGCCATGCAACAAGGGATCCCTGAATTTAATATTGAGGCTGGCTAATACAGACAGTTTGGGCTGGGGTATCAAGAAGGACGGGCCAAGCAAGAGTGGAAGCCTGTAAACCTAGTGGACACCTTCATCTGGGCTATTGAATTAGTGTATGACGGGACTCCTGAGCTAGTAACTGTAGAGGGAGGCCAGCTCCTGGGATTTGAAATCTTTGCTGATGTGGTTGATTTCAACAAGTATGGAATGGAGCCTATTGTGAGCATGCTGCAAGCCGGAGCTAGGGATAAGAGCAAGAAGGTTCAGAATCAGAAAGTTGTCAACGAAGTTAAGGTTGAATTCGGGGATAAAGGAGAAGCTTTTAAGAAGACTGACCTGGTAAGGAACAAGATGGAAGTGGCTATGGGGGCCATTACAAGGGCACTATCCACTTTGATGAGGCCAAACAGGGGTTCAGAAAAGAAAGAACCACCTACTGAGAGGACACATGCAGGAGCTCACTAAGCTAGTCATGAGGGGCTAGGCTGAGATGCCAGAGGAAGAGCTGACCGAGAAGCAAAAGGAAGACCTGGAAGGAGACCTAGGATACCTATTTGAAGAGTCCGACTGTGCTACTATTGACAAACACCCTCCGCATGTGGCAGTTGGAAACTTTTTGAATCTATCTGCTTTTTCTATTTTTGATGTGAACAATTCTGCCTACAAGGCACATAATGCAATAAAATCTCATTTTGCTTACTTGTGTGATGTTTTTCCAGATGGAACTGTGCTTACATACAAACATTCATTTAATGCCTTTAGCATACATGATACATCAATGCATGAAATGAACCTAGGGACAGATGATGAACCAAAGATGGTATCCGGCTCGAAAGACCTCATGCCTAATGAGAGAAAAGAACTTGTAAAAATCTTACAAAAACACATCAAAGCCTTCGCCTGGTCCTACGATGACATGCCCGGGGTTGACAGAGAAATTGCAGAACATAAAATCCTGATAGATCCGAAAGTGAAACACATTAGGTAGAAACTCAGACGGCTTTGACCAGAGTGGGCTGAAAAGGTTAAAGAAGAAGTAGCCAAACAGATAAAGGCCAAGTTCTTAGAAGTAGTAGAGTACACAGAATGGTTAGCCAACATCGTGCTGGTTGTAAAGAAAGACGGTCGGGTAAGGGTCTGTGTGGATTACCGGGATCTGAATAAGGCATCTTCCAAGGATGACTTTCAGCTTCCGCATATTGATGTCTTGATTGACAGTGCCACGAGGGAAGCTATGTATTCTTTCATGGACAAGTTCTCGGGGTATAATCAGATCCTGATGAATGTAATTGACAAAATGAAAACGGCCTTCATCACAGAATAGGGGGTTTATTGCTACAGGGTCATGCCTTTTGGGTTGAAGAATGCCGGGGCGACTTATCAATGAGTTGTCACAACACTGCTACATGACATAATCCTTAAGGTAGTTGAGGTTTATGTGGATGACATGTTAGTCAAATCCATGACCCGAGAAGAGCACCCAGCTATCCTGGATAGATTTCTGACTAGAATCGAGAAGTACAATCTTCACCTCAACCCTAAGAAGCGTGTATTCAGGGTAACTTCTGGGGAACTACTGGGACATATAGTCAGCCAAAAAGGAATTGAAATGGATCTTAACAAAATTAAGGCTATCAGGGAAATGTTGGCACTACAGTCAGAAAAAGAAGTAAGGTCATTCTTGGGTTCACTATAGTATGTCAGTCGGTGTATTACAACATTGACGATAGTTTGCGAACCAATTTTCAGACTTCTGAAGAAGAACCAGCCAGTAGAGTGGAATGAGCAGTGTCAGATAGCCTTTAACAAAATTAAAATTTACTTGATGAACCCCCCAGTTTTAAAACCGCCCATACCAGACAAGCCTTTGATTCCGTACTTGGCCACCGAAGAGACTTCTGTAGGAGCCATGTTGGTGCAAGAGCAAGAGGATGGACACGAACATGCGATCTATTACTTGAGCAAGAAGCTACTGGAGTATGAGACTAGGTATACGATAGTAGAGAAGACTTGTGCAGCTATGGTATGGTTGATAAAGAAGTTAAGGCACTACTTACAATCATATAAGGTTCAGGTAATAGCCAAGGTGGATCCCATGAAGTACTTATGCCAAGCTCCAGTGCCAGCAGGGATGTTATCAAGGTGGCTACTTTTTTTGTCAGAATTCGACATAGAATATATGATAAGAAAGACAATTAAATGGTGAGCTGTAGCAGAATTTCTAGCCAATCAGCCAATAGATTCAGACTATATGGAGAACTTAGAATCCCCCGATGAACAACTGGCAGTGATAGAAGAAGAGTCTAACAGATGGGTGATGTATTTTGATGGGGCAGTGAATAAACATGGTGCAGGCTTGGGGGTAATCATTACTACGCCAGAAGGGGAAGTCATTCCCCTGGCAAGGTGACTTGACTTTCAAGTGACCAATAATGGGGTAGAGTATGAAGCATGTCTCTTTGTTATTGATGCCCTGATTGCATTAGGGGCAAATGAGGTGTTAGTCATTGGAGACTCAGCTTTGGTGATTCGACAGGTTACTGGAGACTGGGAAATAAAAGAAGAATCACTCCAGCCTTATCTCGAGATGGTTTAGGAGAGGGTGAAGGTATTTAGTCAATGTGAATTTCGACATGTGCCGAGGGAGGAGAATCATATGGCAGATTCTTTGGCTACACTATCATCAATATGGGAAGGCCCCTGAAAACAGCCAATACAGCCAGCCATCCTGGAAATTGCTCAGAATCCATGCTATTCGTCAGTCAACACGGTCACAACTATTAAGGCGCACCCCTGGTGTTATGATATTCTACAGTTCATTTAGAGTGGTCAGTACCCCAAAGATGCCAATGAGTCTGATAAGGTTTCCCTAAGAAGGTTGGCAGCACGGTTCCGGATATTTGAGAATCAACATTTCAAAAGGACAACTAACGAAGTTCTTCTGAAGTGTCTCACGAAGGAAGAGGCAGTCGTGGTTACAAAATAGATACACTATGTGTGTGTGTGGTCCGCACATGAATGGGTTGGCCCTAGCAAAGAAAATACTAAGACAAGGATACTTTTGGCTAACTCTGCAAGCTGACTGTATTAAGGAAGTTAAGAAATGCCATGAATGTCAAGTGTATGGAGACCTCAATCATCTTCCCCCGCTTGAACTTCAAGTATCTTCGACTCCGTGGCCGTTTATGTTGGGATTCGTCACGGGAAACCGACCGATAAAAGCGGAAATACGCGTCGATTTCCTCAAATCCGGCCCAGGAGCTTAAGATGTGGAAATCAAAACTTAAAGCATAAAAAGAGGGTTTCAAAAACTCACCACAAAGTCTCTCTAAGAGACGGATGCAGACTGCAGAAATCAAGTGCAGATTTCCTCCACCGATGCGTACACGAACGGCTCTCGGAGCGAAACCCGTGCTAGCGACTCGGATGACAAGAAGAGAGGGAGAGAGGGCTGCTCACTTTGAGATTTATGGCTGTCCCTATTTTCTTTCCAAAAGAAAAATCTATCTTTCCAAAAGATAGCACCAATAATCTCAAGTGTGCACCTAATTCTTACCAAAAGAATTAATGCATCAAAAGTGGGCAATCTTCTTTCTTTAAAAGAAAACCAATTTCTCTTAAAAACCACAAGTGATGGACGGCCAAAAAATGGTGAGTCTCTTATGAGATAGTCTTGAATTTCAAAGTCAAAAGCAATGACTCATCTTATATGACTCACCATCATATTAATTGAAAAGAATGACTCATCCTTTCATTAAATGAAAACACATGACTCATCATCTTTTCCTTAATACAAAACCATGACTCACCATCTCTTTTGTCTCATGAATAAGTCACCATACTCATCCATATAAGACATTATTTCGGCCAACACAAAATTGTCATCATTCTATTTCATTTAAGGAAGCAAAGTCCAACTTTGCTACCTCAAAATCAAAGAATGACTCACTCTTTTCCTATTGGTCCCAAGGAATGTGTCATCATCATTTTGTCCAACAAAATGACTCACCATTCTTGCCCATTCCACCCATGAATTTCGGCCAAACCATTCCAAGCCATGTGGGAAGAGTCATTTTAAGTTTTAAGTCCAATTTAATTCCTTTGATTAATTTAAATTCAAATGTAACTTTAATTTAACATGTATGTTTATATATGATACCATGTAACATATAACATACATTTAAATTAAAATGCATTTGACCTATTACTTTAATCAATGGATTAAATGAGACACACACATAAAATGACAAACATGTAAACCTATACATGTCATAATATTTCCACCTAGGAAATAATCCCATAAATTAATTCATTGAATTAATTATGAGAAGGCCAAAATAAATATTAATTATATAACTTTGATCAATCCAATTGATTCATATAATAAAATTAATATATCTCTCTCTCTTCAAATGTGTATACTCCAAGTACACACTTAATCCGACTAGTTAAAGTCCAAACGTTCAATGTGTATGATCCGATGGGCCCGTCTTTATGTTGGCAGTGGGCCAAGGCCCACAGACTGCAGGCGGACTCTAGCAAGCCACTGCAGCCCCCAATTAAGACGGAGTAAGCAGTCCAACTGAAAACGTAACCCTGTAGTTTGAACTTGTAAATCCCATGTCACTGATATCGGTGTCCAACACTGAGGCATGGAAGTATCACCCTCCTTGTGTCTGGACCTTGACTTGATACCGAATGAACTGATGCTCATAAACAAGATCCAATCTTGTTTGGGTGCGACCGCACACTTATCAGTAACATTCTTCAAGAGGCCGATGATATCGTCTCAGTGAATCACTGAGTGACATTCCCTTCTGCATATCCATAGTGCTGCCATGCTCACTAACACACCCGAATGTACCCGTACTTGGCACCCTTTTACAGGCCCGTTGGGCGTACACCAAAGTGTGCCACCTCACATGCAGCACCATTATATGGTCCGGTCTAAGGACTTATACAAGTACTACACGAGAATCATTTGTGATACTATACCATGCAGATTCCCGTTAAGTGGATCAATCCAGTACCATGCCCTTTTTGCATGTACCCATTAACCTAGTTGACATTCCATGTTCTCTGACCGGTAAGACACCGCCATACAACCAGGCTAATGATAGTCTTTGGTTCCATTCATTCCCATGATTGGAACAGACTACGGATGACTTTATGGTCATATCGTTTTCACTATCCACAGTCTTACTGCCAAGTGCCTCACACTTGACAACATGGATATGGATATGCCCATTGGATACTCTATTTAAAATATAGCACAAGACATATAATAAATAGATTAATGCCTTTATCTCCTCGACACAAATTGTATAATACATAAAGTTTACATCAATGTACCAACTGTATCATACAAACACAAGGACCAATGCCTCGGGACTAGGGCATTTCCAACAATCTCCCACTTGCACTAGTACCTACTAGGCATGGGTCTAATCCCTATAGATCTAGTACAACCTTCGTGCATAGGCATAGCCAAGCATGTTGGTCAAAAGATCTGCGACATCGTCTTTGGTGTCCACTCTTTGCAATGAGATGTCACCCCCTCAGCGATTTCTCGCAATAGGTGAACCTCCCTGAGTTCGTGCTTCGTGTATATGTGTGACCGGGGCACATAGCTTGTGCAACAGCCCCGCGTTGTCACAGAAGATATCAACTGGTTCCCGGATAGTAGATACTATCTCCAGTTTTGTGATAAACTTCTTCATCCACACAACTTCCCTAGCTGCTTCACACGTTGCAATGTACTCAGTTCCTGTGATAGAAACCGCGATGGTCTATTACTTGGAGCCTCTCCAACAATAGCACCACCATTTAGCATGAACATATACCTATACTGCGACTTATATTCATCCTGGCTGGTCTGGAAGCTTGCATCAGTGTACCTAGTAGCTGACTGCTCTTCCTGACCCACATGGGCGACATTAGGTCTTGTACATAGCATGGAGTACATGATTGATCCCATGGCTGAAGCGCATATAGGACCAATTCATGTTCTCCCTATCCTGCCTTGTTTTAGGACAGTACTTCTTGCTAAGTTTCAGCTTATGACCCATTTGGCAAGAAACCTTTCTTAGCCTGGTCCATGCTGAATCTTTTCAGAACGAAGTCTACGTACTTGGCCTAACTTGGGCCCAGAAGCCGATTGGATCTAACCCTGTAGATACTGATCCCTAGGATCGTCTCAGCTTCGCCTAAGTCCTTCATTGCGAAGCACTTACACAACCATTACAATTCCCTTGTAGTGTTGGTATGTCGCTTCCAATCAGAAGGATGCCATCCATATATAATACCAGGAAAGTTACTATGCTCCCACTAAACCTCTTATACACACCCTTAAAGGTATTGTCGGCCTATAGCTTATAGCACCACTTGCCACCTATTACCTTAGCACCTGGAGGTGAATCAACCAGGTTCCAAACCTGATTATCGTACATAGATTGCAAATCCACCACCATGGCAGACAGTGGGCTAGCTATAGCCTACTAGTAGGTTTTGAGCTCCTCTTCGTCCAAGACAAAAGGAGCGTAATCATTAGAAACAAAACCCGATGTTTTCCATGTTCCTGATGATCCCTACCAGACCTTTTAGGTCCTTGTGTGACCTGGGCTGGTGCTTCCCCTTTTGGAAGCTTCACCCTGGTCTCCGAGTTATCCTTTGTCGGAGTTTCTGAGCTTTGAACTTCCCTGAGTTCAATATCGCTCCCACTGTCTTTCTTGGAAAGAAACCCCTTTTCAAGAAGGACCCCCTTTTGCGCCATGAACACCTTGTCCTGAGCGGGGTCGTAGAAGTAATACCCTTTGGTTTCCCTAGGGTAGCTCACAAACAGGCATTAGTCGGTTTTGGGTTCTAGTTTTGCTCACAGTCAATTTCTTGACTTGTGCATAACAACCCCAAATCCGTAAGAAAGACACATTAGGCACCCTGCCCGTCCATATTCCAAATGGGGTCTTTTCCAAAGCCTTAGTCGGAGTATAATTGAAAATGAGAGCCATTGTCTCAAGAGCGTATCCTTTTCAACTTATAGGGAGAGAGGCATGACTCATCGTTTGAGCGGACCATGTCCAACAGGGTCCTATTCCTCTGTTCGGACACCCCATTCCATTGTGGTGTTCCTGGAGGAGTGAGCTGTGGAACTATTCCATGCTCTCTCAAAATGAGTCAAACTATAGGCTTATATGCTCACCACCTCGGTCCAACCGAAAGGCTTGGATATTTCTGCCTAGTTCTGTACTTCGTTCCTTACTCCCTTGAACCTATCAAGGGTCTCAGACTTATGTTTCATTACATAGGCATGGCCATTTCTGATGAAATCATCTGTGAAAGATACGAAGTATAGCTGTTCACCCTTGGTTGCTATGCTTGTCGGTCCATATACATCTCAATGCATTAGGTCCAATAAGCTAGCAACCCTTTTAGCCTCCTTGCTAAAAGGTTCTATAGTCATTTTACCTTATAAGCAAGACTCGCATATATCAAGTGACTCCATGTCAAATGATCCTAGGATTCAAGCAATGTGAGGCCTAGCTATGCGCTTCTTGTTTATGTGGCCTAAATGACAATGCCAAAGGTAAACCGGAATAAGTTCGTTAGGCTTAACCCTTTAAGTATGTATATTATAGACATGATTAGTTTCATTTAGATCCAGGATATAAAAGACATTATTTAATAGAGCTACTCCATAAAATAATTCTTTTCTAGATAAACCCTTTTTACTATTATCAATAGTAAATGTACATCCAGAAATATCCAAAACTGAAACAGAAATAATATTCCTGTACATAACAGGTACAAAATAACATTGTTTCAGCAGTAACAAAACTAATCTACTAGGCATCATAAGCTGGTCCCGCTGATCTTTATGGCAGCAACCCTTGCTCCATTTCTGACCTGCAAGTCCACTTGTCCCGATCCCAGTGATCTCCTGTTCTTAAGTCCCTACACATTCAACAAATGTGAGAACCACATCTAGTATCCAATACATAAGATGTTGAAACAGAGGTTAATGTCTATGACATATATACCTGATGAAGACACGCCCTGCGTCTTCCTTTTCTCTCCCAAAAGCTTGGGACACGATCTTTTCCAATGTCCAGCCTGCTTGCAACCGAAGCAGACATCCTTGGAACGGGCCTTGGGCTGGGCTTTAGCCTTTTTAGCCTTGGCTTCCTTAGCCTTGGCCTTGGCCTTTGCCTTGCCTTTAGCGAAAAGAGGTTTCCCCTTGTTAACCTCAAGTACCGGTGGAGTCTTCTTGATCGACAGTTCAGCGAGCTCAAGCATCCAATGCAGCTCACTAACAGTACGGTCCATCCCTTGCTTGTAAAATTTTAGGATGAATTGATCATAAGAATCCGGTAAAGAATCCAGGATCGTGCTAACCGCCAGCCCCCGTGAGATAGGAGTTCCGAGACGGGCTAAATTATCCAGATAGCCCTTCATCTTGAGCACGTGTGCACTCACAGATGTCCCGGCTCCCATCTTACAGCTGCGGAATGCCTTGTGGATCAGGTACCTTTCCTGATAAGCTTGCTCATAAAACATCTCATTAAGAGTTGTCATTATAGCAAAGGCCTGATGATCCAAGAACTGCTTTTGCAATTCAGGAACCATACTAGCCAACATCAGGCATGTCACATCCCGGTTATCTTTTACATGTGCCAAGTATTCCTCCAGCTGGGCAGCCGGTGGATTACTTCCCGTTGGCACAACCGGTACAGGCTTTTCGAGCACATACTCTTTAGACTCTTATCTTAGAACTTTCCTTAAGTTCATAGACCAGTCCCAAAAGTTAGGGCCAGAAAGCTTGTCCCATTCCAAGAAAGATCGCAGTGATAAAGTATCATTCGTAGCCATTGGTTTCTACACAGAAAAATTTACGAGTGTAAATAAAGGACTTAACATGTTCTTCCCATATTATAATTAATAATGAATCGTGTTATTAATTAACTCGAGTTGTTGGGCTCATGGGCCGAGAACCATATTATATCAAGATATAGCCAGACGAGGGCCTGGAACAACTATACCCCAATTTTTAGGTAGGAACGCCGTCCAATCCCAACCTAGGGACTCTCGGTTTGATGGGTCTGTTGGCACTTACCCATCTGTGCTTAGGGCCAGGAACATCCTACTACCCACGCTAAGTCAAAACCTCCATCCAAGTGTTAGAGTAACCAATACTCCAACCCAATACAAAATGACGATACTCCAGTGCATCCAACGAGGGTTGGTCTACAGCTGGCCTATCCCCACTTCGAGTAGGTTATGAATGAGGGAAGCACTTTTAAGAGACTTAGTAATTACCTTTTGGTTATTAGATTCAATTAATAACGGCTTAGATGCATAGGCGGGTGAAATAGGGTTTGTACATACATTCTCACATGTAAATAAATAAAGCATAATTAAATAAAAAAATGAAATGCTATGGGCCAAAATTTACATCCTAATATAATTCTAGTAAACCTATACTAGAACGACATCAGGTGGGCTGCATCCTCATCCTTCTAGCACGCCAATCCAATCGGCTTCTTCTTCTTTACATAATTCCATAATAATCACATAAAATAAAATTACATAAAAAGAAAACGGCGCGTAGGCCGTATTTACCAAAAGAATATTACAACCCGAATAAATAAGGCCCAAAACATCCATTCATGCATTTAATCATACATACACGTATCCAATACATACAATTTATAAACATGTTAAATGCATGAATTAATCCCATTTCAAATATGTCCATAGCCATTATTTTGAAATCGCCAAATTTTGGCCGATCATGGTTCTAAACCCGTGCGGGCTTTAGGCCTCCAACCCAGGCAAAATTGCTCCCAATCCAATTGGGAAACCATGAATTCCAAAATTAGCCGTCCGGGTAATCGTGCCAAGAAAACCCGAACCAATTTCAATTAACCGTATTTATTTCCAAAATAAATATCGCATGAACGAAAAATAAATTCATTCATAAAACATGCGCATAAAATTTCCAAAATAAACACGCACAAGTTTAAAACCAATTAAAATTTTAAAATCCCACGCGTATAAAAATTACCAAAATTTAAACACGCATATTTTTTTTTTAAAATTTTAAATCCGGCCCGGCCCAAAAATCCCGCCAAATCCAAAAATGGGCCCGGCCCGCCGCGCGGGGCAGCCGCGGCGCTGCTGCCCAGCAGCAGCCCCGCTGCCGCACAGCGGCTGCTGCCCAGCAGCAGCCTGCTGCTGGCGTACAGCAGCTGCTGCCCAGCAGCAGCTGCTTGCGCGCAGCAGCCCTGCTGCTGGCGTGCAGCAGCTGCTGCCCAGGCAGCAGCCAGCAGCAGCTGCTGCCTGTGGCGCCTAGCGCCGCAGGCAGCGGCTGCTGCCCCCGTTTCGCCCCGAAACGGTCCGTGATTTTTTCCCGCAACAAAAATAGCAACATGAAATTAAATCACCAAGAAATAAAATCAAGCATAGGAAATTAAATCTAGCATAAAACCTATATGCAAAATAAAATTTCCATAAACAATTCACAAATAGAAAATTAAATAAAGCATAAACCATATGCAAATAATTTTCCATAAGTAAAATTCAAGGGGCAAAATCACCAAACCCCAAACCAAAAATAAATCCCGTCCACAAAATCGCCAATTTTAAAACACGGGATCCGCCAAGTTTAAAGATTTCCACGGATCAAAAGCCCGCTCTGATACCACTGTTGGGATTCGTCACGGGAAACCGACCGATAAAAGCGGAAATATGCGTTGATTTCCTCAAATCCAGCCCAGGAGCTTAAGATGTGGAAATCAAAACTTAAAGCATAAAAAGAGGGTTTCAAAAACTCACCACAAAGTCTCTCTAAGAGACGGATGCAGACTGCAGAAATCAAGTGCAGATTTCCTCCACCGATGCGTACACGAACGGCTCTCGGAGCGAAACCCGTGCTAGCGACTCGGATGACAAGAAGAGAGGGAGAGAGGGCTGCTCACTTTGAGATTTATGGCTGTCCCTATTTTCTTTCCAAAAGAAAAATCTATCTTTCCAAAAGATAGCACCAATAATCTCAAGTGTGCACCTAATTCTTACCAAAAGAATTAATGCATCAAAAGTGGGCAATCTTCTTTCTTTAAAAGAAAACCAATTTCTCTTAAAAACCACAAGTGATGGACGGCCAAAAAATGGTGAGTCTCTTATGAGATAGTCTTGAATTTCAAAGTCAAAAGCCATGACTCATCTCATATGACTCACCATCATATTAATTGAAAAGAATGACTCATCCTTTCATTAAATGAAAACACATGACTCATCATCTTTTCCTTAATACAAAACCATGACTCACCATCTCTTTTGTCTCATGAATAAGTCACCATACTCATCCATATAAGACATTATTTCGGCCAACACAAAATTGTCATCATTCTATTTCATTTAAGGAAGCAAAGTCCAACTTTGCTACCTCAAAATCAAAGAATGACTCACTCTTTTCCTATTGGTCCCAAGGAATGTGTCATCATCATTTTGTCCAACAAAATGACTCACCATTCTTGCCCATTCCACCCATGAATTTCGGCCAAACCATTCCAAGCCATGTGGGAAGAGTCATTTTAAGTTTTAAGTCCAATTTAATTCCTTTGATTAATTTAAATTCAAATGTAACTTTAATTTAACATGTATGTTTATATATGATACCATGTAACATATAACATACATTTAAATTAAAATGCATTTGACCTATTACTTTAATCAATGGATTAAATGAGACACACACATAAAATGACAAACATGTAAACCTATACATGTCATAATATTTCCACCTAGGAAATAATCCCATAAATTAATTCATTGAATTATTTATGAGAAGGCCAAAATAGATATTAATTATATAACTTTGATCAATCCAATTGATTCATATAATAAAATTAATATATCTCTCTCTCTTCAAATGTGTATACTCCAAGTACACACTTAATCCGACTAGTTAAAGTCCAGACGTTCAATGTGTACGATCCGATGGGCCCGTCTTTATATTGGCAGTGGGCCAAGGCCCACAGACTGCAGGCAGACTCTAGCAAGCCACTGCAGCCCCCAATTAAGACGGAGTAAGCAGTCCAACTGAAAACGTAACCCTGTAGTTTGAACTTGTAAATCCCATGTCACTGATATCGGTGTCCAACACTGAGGCATGGAAGTATCACCCTCCTTGTGTCTGGACCTTGACTTGATACCGAATGAACTGATGCTCACAAACAAGATCCAATCTTGTTTGGGTGCGGCCGCACACTTATCAGTAACATTCTTCAAGAGGCCGATGATATCGTCTCAGTGAATCACTAAGTGACATTCCCTTCTGCATATCCATAGTGCTGCCATGCTCACTAACACACCCGAACGTACCCGTACTTGGCACCCTTTTACAGGCCCGTTGGGCGTACACCAAAGTGTGCCACCTCACATGCAGCACCATCATATGGTCCGGTCTAAGGACTTATACAAGTACTACGCGAGAATCATTTGTGATACTATACCATGTAGATTCTCGTTAAGTGGATCAATCCAGTACCATGCCCTTTTTGCATGTACCCATTAACCTAGTTGACATTCCATGTTCTATGACCGGTAAGACACCGCCATACAACCAGGCTAATGATAGTCTTTGGTTCCATTCATTCCCATGATTGGAACAGACTACGGATGACTTTATGGTCATATCGTTTTCCCTATCCATAGTCTTACTGCCAAGTGCCTCACACTTGACAACATGGATATGGATATGTCCATTGGATACTCTATTTAAAATATAGCACAAGACATATAATAAATAGATTAATGCCTTTATCTCCTCGACACAAATTGTATAATACATAAAGTTTACATCAATGTACCAACTGTATCATACAAACACAAGGACCAATGCCTCGGGACTAGGGCATTTCCAACAGTTTGTGGCTTTAGGTATAGACAAAATTGGAGAGATAAGACCGCCTACCTCAAATGGGCCCCAATTGCTTGTTGTAGTTGTGGATTATTTCTCTAAGTGGGTCGAAGTGGAATCATTTGCAAATATCACCACTAAGAAAATGGCCAAATTTATAGAAAATAATATCTTTGCAAGATATGGGATCCCTCATTATGTCGTGACCGATAATGGGGTACAATTCTAAGGTGTGATAGCACAGTTATTCCAAGAAAAGGGGGTCGAGCACCACAGGTCATCCCCGTATCGCCCACAAGCCAATGGGGTGGTGGAGGTGGCCAATAAATCCTTTAAGAAAATTCTGTCAAAGATGGTGGTGACCTATAGAGATTGGGCCGACATGTTACCATTGGCTTTGTGGGGATACTGGACAAGCATCAGAACCCCTACCGGAGAAACTCCATATTCACTGGTTTACAGGATGGAAGCAGTATTACCCATGGTTGTGAAAACCAGACCGGCCCGTCGGATCGGGTTCGACCGGAATCGGAGGTCTGTCCGGTCGGTTTGTGTCCGGTTTTCACTCTGGTCAGCAACAGGTCAACTCTCGGTCGAACCAACCGATCGAACCGAAAAACCTTGAACCAGACCGATTTTCCGGTTCGACAAGACTATTTTTTAAAAAAAAATATTTGAACTAAAAATTTAATTTATTATTTTGAGGTGTTTTTAATTAAAATAAAATATAGGCAGTATTTTTATATTATTTTAAATTAAATTGACATTTAATTGTAACTATATTTCATGAATTAAGCTTTTTAGTTACTATATTGTGTTTGAAATGCTTAAACTTAAAGAATTATAATAAAAAAATGTTCAAATTTTCATATATTGTAGATATAAAAATAAAAATATTTTAATATATTTATTAAATCCGGTTCGATTCTGGTTTATTTCGGTTTAATCCAAAATCTATGAATCCATCTCTTCACCGGTTCGATGACCGGTCCGGGTCAAAAGACCATGGTATTACCAGTAGAGATGGAAATTAGATCATTAAGAGTGGTTATGGAGGCATCGTTGCCAGAATCTGATTGGCTCCAGTCGAGACATGAACAACTAGCAATGATAGATGAAAAGCGTCTTCAGGCCTTAGACCGGATGCAAATGTATCAACAACAGATGGCTAGGACATACAACAACAAGGTTCGTCATCAGAAGCAGTCCATTTAAGGCTGGGGATTTGGTACTCAAATAGATGAAACAGACCAACATGGATGTACGGGGGAAATTCAAGCCGAACTGGGAAGGTCGGTATGTAATCAAGAGGATACTTTCGAAGGGTGCTGCAAAGATTATAGATATGGACAGGAACGAATTTGTCAACCCCATCAACAAGGACAAGCTGAAACACCACTATGTGTAAAAAAAAAAAAAAAGGTCCGGTGGATTGAAAAATAAAAAGGCAATCCACGCAAAAATTAGGACAGTCAGATGGGTCGAAAACTGAAAAGCGATCCATGCAAAAGTTAAGACAGAGAGGTGAGGACCATCATCTAGAAAATCTGCAAAGACCGGTTGGTGACAAGCGTGGGTTCATTCGAGACGTATACCGTCAATGATTCTGTCTATAGTTTCATTTCATCATTTGATGTATATTGTGCTAAAACATTATTTATGAATGAATGAATGAATGTTCGATTCTGTTCATTTAAACGTTCCAAGTTTAATTGCAATTCAGATTATTTTATGCATATTTATCTTTATATCTTTTACATATCTCACATCCATTGATTGAACATGTATATACATAAAAAAAAAGGTCTGCTAAATTGAAAACCCAAAAGGGCAGTTCAGGTAAAAATAAAGACAGTCCGATAGGCTGAAAACCCAAAAAAGGGTGACCTGTGTAAAAGTTAGGATAAGAAAAACAAAATAAAAATCTTAGAGCAATAATCAACTCTGATCTCAATCAGGTAAAAACCGAGGTACCGCAACGTCAGCGCCTCATGCCAACGCCTAGTGAGACAACCAATCAGATCTATTAGCCAAGCCCTATAGCAAGCATCTGTCTCCACGGGTGCAAGATCGTCATACCTCAGAATCTCAGTACGGGTAAGGAGCATCCACTGGTGCTGCACATGTCGAGGACACTGCGAGACTCCCTTTCTGAAGGGGTTACCTTGATCTCCAGCGGGCCCCTCCCTCGCGTGGGGTTTTTTTATTATGGAAAAAAATCGGGTTTTGGAAAAATAAATGGAATTAATTATCTTAAAAGAACCGAGACCTAAGTCTCGATGAATATTGTAGGAGTCGCCACCAGGCTCAACTCAACCTGGAAATTTATAACGTAGCTGAACCGGACGAATAGCCTCTAACTATCCAGAGATTTGGGTTCGAACAAGTCCCTTATTTCGTGTCTAATTAAAATAGATATTGCCAATGTTCTCAAATGGTATTTCATAATTCTAAAGTCAATTTTATTGAAATAAACCATACAGCGCGCATAGAAGCATATATTACAAAATAAAAGTAAAGAAATAATATTTAAGTGGCTTACAATCCAATCAAAATAAAAATAAAAACTCTTGCCTTACTTTTACAAATGCCTAGAATACACGTTTTATCTAAAAATATTACAATCGCCTAAAATGCACAATTAATTCTATTAAATACATATGAAATAAAAAATAAAAATAAAGCTGCAAAATAAAGGTTAGCACAATTTACGGCACACCACAAATAGGACTCAAATAGGACATAATTGGGAAATTAGGAATTAGGGGCATACATTTATGGGGATAACCGGGTTGGCTCAGCTAGCCGGCCCGGTTAGACCTGGAAAATATTTTGAAACATCCATGTATTTTTGGTTTTGTGGGAAAATTCACTTTTAAAATAATTTTACCGGTTTACATGCATTTTTACATGTGAGGTGGGTCGGTTTTCAGGAGAATCGGGTCTCCTTCGCTGAACTGTTCTAGATGCAATTTTACTGAAAATTAAATCTAAGGTCGTGAATGCACACAAAATTTATTTTTGATGATTTTCTGATTTTCTGAATTTTTAAAGATTTTTAGAAATTTTTATAGTTTAAAGGAAAAAAATTCTGATTCTGGAAAAAGGGTTACAGTCGTGCGACTGTAAGCAGTCCAAACTCAGGATTTTGCCAAAATTTATTTGAAATAAAAGTGAAAGAAAACCATATGGAAATCAAGAACACTAGTACGACTTACAGTCATACGAGCTGTTCATCATGCTCAAGAACAGTCACACGATTGTTCTTAATTTCCAGAACCAAAAACACAGAAACTAAAGTAAAAAAGCACGAAAATCACACCAATCACCCAGAAAGCATGAAAAAGAGAAAGGAAAAGGAGTATCTACTTTTTGGGCGCTTATCCAACGTCGAATTGACCCCTGGCATCACTCCAATCCATTTGAATTTGCTGCTTTCCACTTTGAATTGAGGTTTATTGTTGGGATTTTTCACCGGAAATCACCCGATAAAAGCGGAAGAACGCGATAATTTCCTCAAATCCAGTCCCAGGAGCAATTGAAGTGGAAATTGTAAAACTTAAAATTATAATAGAAAGAGATTAAATTCTTACCAGGAATATCTCTTTCAAGAGATGGATGAAGACTGCAGAAATCAAATTAGATTCCCTCATCGTCTTCGTACATGAACACCTAACGAACACGACCCGTGCTAGCGTTGGAAAAACAAAACTATGGTGAGAGGAGTCTAGGAATTTCGGCTATCTCTTGGTTTGTGTTAGCGTGGCCGAAATTTTCACCCTAGGTTTTTATACCTAGGGTGGCCGAATTCCCCTAAGGGAATTCAGGCCCAGCTTGGCTCCTTTGACTCTGTGCTGGCTTCCATCTTTTGATTTATGCCCACTCTAATTTTAACTATTCTGGTTTAAATTAATTTCATGCCCAATTTTAATATACCCATGTATTTAATATATTACACCAAGTAATATATGATTTACATTTGAATTAAAATTAGTTTGACCAATTAATTTAATCCTTCAAATTAAAATTAAATCTCCATAAAATAAAATCATATGTAAACCTATACATATGAATATTTCCACCTAAGAAATAATCTCATAATTAATCTAATTAATTATGAATAGCCAATTGAATATGTTAATTCTATCATTAGGATCAATCCAATTGATCTTTATAATATAATTAACATATATACACCTCTCTCTCCATAGTGTATACTCCAAGTATACATATGATTCCTTAAGTCTATGTTCAGTCGTTCTATGTGTACGATCTCGTGGGCCCATCTTTATGTTGGCAGCGGGCCTTTGGCTTGCAAACTGCAGTTGGGCTCTAGCAAGCCACTGCAGCCCCCAATTAAGATGGAGATGGCAGTCTAACTGTTATCATAACCCTGTAGTTTAAACTTGTACATCCCATGTCATTGATATCGGTGTCTAACACAGAGGTATGGATTGATCACCCTTTTTTGCATCGGACATTAACTTGATCCCGAATACACTGAAGCTCATAAACAAGTTCCTACCTGTTTAGGTGTGGCCACACTCTTATCAGTCACATTCATCAAGAGGCCGCTGATATCTTCCCAGTGGACTACTGAGTGACAAATTCCATCTGCATATCCATAGCATTACCATGCTAAGTGACATACCTGAAAGTTCCCATACTTGGCACCCTATTACAGGCCCTTTAGGCGTACCCCTAAGTATGCGACCTCACATGTAACACCATCATATGGTCAGGTCAAAGGATCCATACAAGTACTACACGAGAATCACTTGTGATACTATACCATATGGATTACTCGTTTAGTGGATTTATCAAGTACCATGCCCCCATGCATGTACCCATTAACTTGGTTGACATTCCATGTCCAATGACTGATAAGACACCGCCACACAACCAGGTTAATGATAGTCTCTTGTTCCATTCATTTCCATGACTGGAACAGACCACGGATCTATTTATGGTCATATCGTTTACCCTATCCATGGTCTTACTGCCAAGTGCATGACACTTGTCATCATGGATATAGATATGTCCTTTGGATACTTCATTTAATATATTGCTCAAGAAAAATATAATAAATGAATTGATGCCTTTATTAATTACACAAATGAGTAAAATACATAAATCCAATAAATGTATAATACAAATACAAGGATCAATGCCTCGGGACTAAGGCATTTCCAACATTTATAACTTAGTTCTAAAAAATCTCCAAATGTGATGGTTTTCTAATGTTTCTAGTCCAGAATTTAGCTTGTTTGGAGTGTTAAGTTATTAACCTAAGGGTTTCTAACAAATTTTTAAGCTTTAACCTAGAGAATCTAAAAGAAATAGAAGAGAAAAAGAGGAGTTTTTGAGTTGAGTTTTCTTCCCCTTTTTCTTGTGTCTTTCTTTCTCTTCTCTCTCTAAAAAATTTCAGAATCCAAGCTAACCCTCTCTTTCCCTCTTTTCTTCTTTTATCGACTGATTGCTAATACCGGGCCAATTAATGCCTAAGATTTCTCCTCCTCTTTCTTATGTCATGGGCATGGTCTGCTGCACCTACCCCGATCGTACAGTCGTACGACTGTAATTTTTAAACTACAGTTGCACGACTGTAACGGTAGTCGTACTACTATTATGCTCCAGTCGTGTGACACCTGCTCTTTTTTTCTTTAGGGAATAAATTCCGGTGCTTACAGCTGCCCCTCGCGTTATCCAATTCGACATCCGGATGACATGATGAATTTGAGAGCGCGAATCAAAGTGCCGCGAACACAGGAACGAACCCTCTGTTAAGATAAGCCAATATCGGGTCTAGGTTACCTGAGGTGATACTGGGGAAGAAATAAGCTGATACCGGGTCTAGGTTACCCGAGGCAAAGTTAATGCGGATAGGGCGATACCGGGTTTAGGTTACCCAAGGTAAAGGAAGGGTGAATTACGGTTTAGCCGATACCAGGTCTAGGTTACCTAAACTGAAGGAAGATGGATTGCGGATTGGCCGATACCGGGTCTAGGTTACCCGAGGCAAAGTTGGTGAAATAAGCCGATACCGAGTCTAGGTTACCCGAGGCGATGCTGGAGATGAAATTAGCCGATACCGGGTCTAGGTTATCCAAGGCGAAGTTGATGATGAAATTAGCCGATACCGGGTCTAGTTTACCTGAGGTGAAGGAAGATGGATTGCGGATTGGCTGATACCGGGTCTAGGTTACCCGAGGCAAAGTAGCCGATACCAATCTAGGTTACCTGACGCGATGCTGGAGATGAAATTAGCCGATACCTGGTCTAGGTTACCCGAGGTGAAGTTGATGATGAAATTAGCCGATATCGGGTCTAGGTTACCCGAGGCGAAGGACGATGGATTGCGGATTGGTTGATACTGGGTCTAGGTTACCCGAGGCAAAGTTGGTGAAATTAGCCGATACCAGTCTAGGTTACCCGAGGCGATGCTGGAGATGAAATTAGCCGATACCGGGTCTAGGTTACCCGAGGCGAAGTTGATGATGAAATTAGCCCCTATCGGGTCTAGGTTACCCGAGGCAAAGTTGATGGGAATTTGAAAATGGAGCTGATCTGGGCCGATACCGAGTTTACATTACTCGAGGCGGATCTGCTGAGGAACTGGATGATGTTGCTGATCTGGGCCGATACCGAGTTTACATTACTCGACGCGGATCTGCTGAGGAACTGGAATGATGGAGTCAATCTGGGTCGATACCGAGTTTATATTACCAAAGGTGGATCTGCTGGAAATGAGATGGAGCCGATCTAGGCTGATACCGAGTTTACATTACTCGAGGCGGATCTGCTGGAGAACTGAAATTGAGGATGATGATTTCCTGCACTTAAAATGGCAAGTCTTCATTCCTTGATCGAGATATTTTGAATAAAAATTTTTGCCCCTTCGATCAAGAATGAAGACTAGCTGGGGATGAATAGTTCATGTATGCTATGTATGCATGTATAATGATGTATAAGTACATGTATGCACTTTTTGCTATTTGTTGTCTCCTCTTTCCGCTGGGGAGAGATATGTTGTGCTTCGACTTACTTTGTTTTCTTTCATGGCATTGTATGATGATTGTTGGAATGATAAGATGACTGCTGGGGATGCATGGTATTGCTGGGGAACTGACTGTAATATTCTTTATGGAGATTCTGCTGGGGAATAGTGTGCTAACTCTACTGGGGAGTAATGTAAAGACTCTTATGGGGAATGATGGGGAAATTTTGCTTTCCTGCCCCTAAAAAATTTGTGAATTTATTGATGCTCTAAATTTTTTTTGGGTTGCCCAGTGTGGGTTTTCAGCCAGCGAGTTGCTCTAACTTTTGCCTGAGGTGTGCTTTTGGTTTTCACCTCAGCGAGCTACTCTAATTTTTGCTTGAGGTGCCTTTTCAGTTTTCACCTCAGCGAGCTTTTTTTCTAGAGAATATTTGATTAGAATGATACCGTGGTCACTTACTGCTCTTTTAGGAGGATAAACTAGATTTAGGGAATGACAAAAGATATCAAATTATATATAAGTGCATTTCCATTGTTAAATAACACGATGATTTTAAACCAGTCAAATGCAAAGCGCTTTCTTTAAATGTATGTTTAAACAACATTACTTTGTTTATGCATTTGTCATAACCAAGCAAATATATTTAAACAAACATTCCACTTTATTGATGAAAACAAAATGAGTACATTTGAAATGATTGTTTCCCAAATGGTATATATTCCACACAGAGCCAGAATCCGTCACCAACCATCCTTTTCAGATTTTCACATTTGAAGGCCTTAATTGCTTTAGAACCAAGTCTCCTACTTTTAACTGCAGCTTGGAGTACTTCACGTTTCGGTTATAAGCCCTGGCCATTCTGCACTGGTACATTTGTAAATGATCCAGTGCCTTTAGCTGTCTTTCATCTAGTGCGGCCAACTGCTCGTATCTTGTTTAAACCCATTCAGTTTCTGGCAACTGAGCTTTCAGGGCGATTCTGAGTGATTTGAGCTCAATTTCTACTGGCAACACTGCTTACATACCATAAACCAAGGCATAGGGAGTTTCTCCTGTTGGCGTTCCAACACTGGTCCTGTAACCCCAAAGAGCATAAGGTAATTTGTCAGCCCAATCTCTGTAGGTGGTTACCATTTTTGATAAGATCTTCTTTATCGCCTTATTAGCTGCTTCCACTGCACCGTTATCCTATGGTCTTTACGGAGAAGACTTATTATGCTCAATTCCATGTTCTGCAAGTAGCTCAGCTGTTGCCTCTTGAAACTGCACTCCGTTGTCAGTCACTATGTGGTAGGGAATCCCATACCGTGTAAAAATGTTCTTATGGATGAACTTGACCATTTGCTTGGCTATTACATTAGTAAAGGATTCTGCCTCCACCCGTATGGAAAAGTAATCAACCACCACCACTATGAATCTGTGCCCATTAGACGCAGCTGGATGAATTTCATCAATCATATCTATCCCCCATGCTGAAAACGGCCAGGGAGACGCTAAATTCTGTAGTTCAAGTGGTGGAAGGTGACTGATGTCTGCATAGATTTGACATTCATGACATCTCTTCACTTTCCTTATGCAATCTGCTTGCATTGTCATCCAAAAATACCCTTGTCTCATTATCTTCCTGGCCATAGCAAGACCGTTCATATATGGCCCACAGGAGCCTGCGTGTACCTACTGCATTTCCTCTTCTGCTTTTTCCTCTGTTAGGCACCTCAGAGGAACCCTATGTGTTGTTCTTTTGTATAACTTATCTTCGAAGATTCCAAATTGACTAGCCAGCCTTCTTAGCGACAACTTATCAGTAGCACTGGCCTCTTCCGGATACTTCCCTTCCTTAACATACCTATAGATGTTAATGTTGGTGTGCCCTACTTCTTAGGGCATTGGATTCTTGTATTTTGTATCATACATTAAGAGTCATGTATGAATACATTATTTGTGTCACATTAATAAAGGCAATTAATCTATTTCATTTATATCTTGTGCTATAATATGAGTAGAGTATCCATTGATTGATGATCATAAAACCTATCCCAGGTCTGTTCTAATCGTGGGAACGAATAGAACCACAGACTTGTATATTCGATGACTGTATGGTAGCTCTTAACTATCCATAGTACTTGTATAGTCAGTCATGAATATAGGTACATGTCATTGACATGGTACTGGATCGATAAGCACAAGAAAACCACATGGTTGTCATGCCATAGGTCTTTCTTGAGTAGGTCTCTTTTGTCCTCACACCAGATTTCATTATAATATCAATACGGAATCCGGTTCACTTTGACATACGCCTAACAGGTCTATAAAAGGATGCTAAATACGGGTATGATTGGGTGGACCGGTGAACATGTTGATATTGATGATGAAGTGATGGAATTGCCACTCGGGTGACACCGAGATGATATCATTGGCCACTTGATGAGTGGGACTGATAAGTGTATGGCATTACCCAAATAAGTTGGTTGCTTATTTGATTAATCAGTCAACTCAAGATCAAGAAATATAATAAACAACAGAAGAGGATGACAGACACCATGCCTCTTGTTTATTCATATCGATATCGTTAGGCAAAGGACACTATGAGATTACTACCGGGTGAGTGTCTTCTAAAGACTGCTGCATCTTTGTTTTAATTGGGGGCTGTAATGGTTTGCTAGAACCCACTTACAGTCTGTGGGCCTTGGGCCTACTGCCAACATAAAGACAGACCAATAGGATCGTGCACATAGATCAACTGAGCTGGAACTTATAAAAATTGTACATGTAATGTACATTGGAAGGAATGCGTTAATTAATTAGTTGACATTCGGTGTCAAGGTAATTAATTGACATTGGGTTGAATTTAATTTAATTAATAAGTTTACATAATGTAATTAATTAATTTATTAATTAATTGAATTACATAATGCAAAAAATTAATTAAATAATTTTCCTAAGTAGGAAAATTAAAATACATGTATCGTATTTACTTAAGTGTGATTTAATTTTATTTAGGGGTAATTAAATTTAGCCAAATGGAATTAAATTACATAGTATATACTTTTAATTAAAGTTTATTTATGTAATTATAATCCTAGCGGCCTTGGGTTTAATTAACCTAATTAAAACCCAATTAGACAAGGTGTCTATATAAGGGCACACTTAAGGAGGAAAAACCTAATTCAACTCTAATTAATTGCTGGAAATTTCAGCCACCAAGAGCAGCCCCAAATCAGCCAAAAATCCCAGCATTAATCCTCCATTCCTTTGCGTATTCGGCTAGTACCGGTTCCCGCTCAATAGTTGGTCGTGCACCAGACTTTGGAGATCGCTGTTTCAAGAAACGATTTTGCAGCAGTCTCTAGGGGAGACGAATCCGGTGAGTTAATCTCTCTTGATTCTTATTTGATTTTATTCTAATCAATTGTAATTGGACACGATAGGTGGATTCTAGGAAATTTTAAACGGTGTATTTTCTGCTACGCCACGTTATTTTTCCAATGACGAATCCCAACAGTGGTATCAAAGCCTAGGTTTTGTCCATTAGATTGATTGGAATTGGTTCTTGAAAGCGTTCTTTGAGAAAGAATGTGTTTCAAGTTTGTTATTTTAGGGTTTTTATTCAATTGTTTTTGGTTTTGTTGAACACTAGAATTTTGGATTGGGGTTTTTGATTTTTTTCCCCAATTGGTTTTCAATCCATTTTTTATTGATTATTCATTCTTATTTGTTGGCTGGAATGTTTATGATTTAGAAATTAAATAAAACTTAAATAATAATAATAATAATAATTTTGGGCTGGATGGAATTGCAAATTGCGATTCCATCCAGCGGCAGCAGCTAGCTGCTGGCCGCAGAAGCTGCTGCTGCTGCGGCACTGCAGCCCCGCCGGGACAGCAGCGCCATGCGCGGGTTTTGGGTCCGGTTTTGGATTTTGCAGGTATTTTTTTATCCCGGACCCTAATGCAAATTAAATTAATTTTTTTTAATTAATTTGTATTCAAATTATTTATTTTTGTTGGCATGCATATTTAATTTAATTGTTTGCATATTAAATTGAATATGGACTTTGTGAAACAGGCGTAATAAACAGTGACACCGGTTTAAATTGGGAGAGCTAAATTTTAAATTTGTGACAACCCAAATTCTAGTGGGAGCAAAATTGTTAATTTTGCATTTATGGATGTTATCCATTAGGCCTTTATGGGCCTTAGTCACATTTGCTAAAATTGGCGATTTCACCCTAAGTAACTCAGCTTAACATTTATATTTATAATTTGGAATGCCATGATCATGCATCATATTGGTATGTATGTGCACGACAGTACTTTGTTTGAAATGTTATGTTGAGTTCTATGAGCCCTAAATTATTATCGGTTGTAATTTAATTTTGGGAAATATGGCCTGCGTGCCATTTTTTTTATTTTGATGTAATTTTTAGAATAGATTTTTTTCTACAAAATTATTGTAATTGCATCAGGTATGGAGGAAGGCCCAAATGGAGCAAGCCGTGGGAGCCCTAGAAGGATTACAGTCCGGCCCATGAAGAATTAGATAGGATATCTAGTTTTTCATTAGGTTGTAATTAAAGGCCCATATGATCTCATTTATTTTAAATTAAGTATGTTATTGCATTTGTCATATAATATGGATGAATGGATCAACAAATTATTACCCACGTTTATGCATGCTAAGCCGTATCACTTAATTATAATCCGGAAATTAAAATATTGAGTCGCTTAAAAGTGTTTCCCACATTCACACCTCTTCCTCCCATTGATGCTGCAATGTGCGCCATGCCCTAGCTGGGCACATTGTAGTATTCGGTGGGTCGTCGAGGGTTAAGATACTTGGTATGGTTAACATGTGAATGGTGGTTTGACTAAACATGGGTAGCATTAGCTCAGAGCGGGCCCTAAGCACAGATGGGTAAAGTGTCAATAAGCCCATCAAACCAAGAGTCCTTCGTGGATGGATTGGATAGGTTGTCCTACCAAACGAATCAATGGTTGGTTAGCGAGCCCTAGTTTGGCCAGTCATTGATAAGTTGTGGATCTTGGTCAAGTCAGCCAATTAACAACACCAACAAACAAATTAAATCGGATTATTAATTTGAATTGGCTTAAAAGTCCTTTATTTCTAACTCAAGCAATGATTTCTTCCATGTAGATAATCCCATTTCACTTAAGCAATTTAAATTGCTACAACAAACAACAACTCACTCTCATTTAGGTCACTCTTGGAGAAGGAGAAGCTTTCGGGGACTAACTTCCTGGACTGGGCTAGGAACTTACAAATAGTTCTTAGACAAGAGTCTAAGGAGTATGTACTGAATGCTCCTTTACCAGCTGGCCCTCCCGCAGGTCGAGGCATCACCACAGTGATGGTGGGCAGTATGACCGGCACATGAGGGATGACCGAGATGTCTCATGCCTCATGCTAGGTACCATGGCTTCTGATCTTCAGAAGCAGCTCATGGACAAGCATGCTTATGAGATGATGGATCAGCTTAAAAAGATGTTCCAAGATCAGGCTAGTCAGGAACGTTACCTGACAACTAAGGCACTTTGCACAACTGTGATGGCAGCTGAGACTTCTGTTAGCACTCATGTGCTAAAGTTGAATGGGTATATTGATACAATTGCCTGCCTCGGCTCGCTAGTTCCGCAGGACTTGGCAACAGACATTATTCTCGAGTCACTTCCTGAGTCTTACAACCAGTTTATCATGAATTACCATATGCAAGGGTTGGATAAATCGGTTGTTGAGCTGCATGGCATGCTCAAGCTTTCTGATCAGTCTCTTAAGAAGACTCCTAAAGTATTGCCGGTGAACAAGGGCAATACGCCCATTGCTAAGGGAAAGGCCAAATCTAAGGCCAAGGCTAAGGGCAAAAAGGTGGTGGCCCAACCTAAAGCAAGGGTTGCCTCTCCTGAGGATGTCTGCCATGAGTGTCATGAGAAGGGGCACTGGAAGGGCAAAACTGCTGCTTCAGGTATTTGTGTTGTTGAGATTAATCTGGCTATTTCTACATCTTGGGTTTTGGAAACTGGATGTGGATCTCACATTTGTTCAAATGTGCAGGGTCTAAGAAATTGGAGATTATTAGGATCTGGGGAAGTAGATCTTCGAGTCGGAAATGGTGCTCGGGTTCAGGCCATGGAGATCGGAGATTATTTCTTGGAGATGCCTAGTGGACTTGTTTTGGAACTAAGAAACTGTTATTTTGTACCTGCGATGAGCAGGAATATTATTTCCATTTCTTTGTTGGATAATTCTGGCTTTGTATTTAATATTGGCCATGGTAGAATTTCTATGCAATGTGGCAATATTATTTATGGAACAACATTCCTTGAAAATGGCTTATATGTCCTTGATCTAAAACGTGAAACTTCAATCTATAACATAAATACTAAAAGGATTAAACAAAATGAAATTAATCCTACTTACATCTGGCATTGTGGACTTGGCCATATAAATGAGAAGCGCATAGCTAGGCTTCACTCTAGTAGAGTGCTAGGGTCATTTGACATCAAGTCTTATGACACATGCGAATCTTGTTTGAGAGGCAAGATGACAAAGGCGCCTTTTAGCAAGACGACTGAAAGGGCCTCAGAGCTATTGGAGCTAATACATTTCGATGTATGTGGCCCAATGAGCACTAGTGCTAGATCTGGTTTTCTATACTTCGTCACCTTCACGGATGACTTCAGCAGATATGGTTACGTGTATCTGATGAAGCATAAGTCTGAGACTCTCCAAAGGTTCAAGGACTTTAAGAATGAATTAGAAAACCAACTTGGCAAGAAAATAAAAGCACTTCGGTCTAACCGAGGGGGTGAATATTTGAGCCAAGAGTTTGACTCGTTTTGAGAGAGTGTAGGATTGTATCCCAACTCACTCCTCCTGGTACACCCCAGTGGAATGGAGTGTCAGAAAGGAGGAATAGGACCTTACTTGACATGGTCTGCTCGATGATGAGTCATGCTACACTCCCTGTCTCCTTTTGGGGATATGCTTTAGAGACAGCTGCTTACATTCTTAATAATACACCAAGCAAGGCAGTTGAGGGAACACCATATGAACTATGGAAAGGCCGAAAGCCCAATGTTTCCTTCTTGAAGATTTGGGGCTGTGATGCACATGTTAAGAAATTGACAAGTGGCAAACTCGAGTCCAAATCTATCAAGTGCTAGTTTGTGGGTTACCCTAAGGAAACTAAGGGTTATTACTTCTACGATCCAGCCGAAAACAAAGTTTTCATAGCCAGAAATGCAGTCTTCTTGGAGAAGGAATTCCTTTCTTAGAGAGACAGTGGGAGTAATGTTAAACTTTTAGAAGTTCAAGACTCACAAATTCCTACAGCTACTGCTGAGGATGCTTCGGGAGCCAATCTGACTACTCAAGAAATTGAGGAACCAGAAACGTTTGCACAAGACCTTAGAAGGTCTGGTAGGATATGTCATCAGCCAGAGAGGTACGGCTTTCTCATGACTGATGATGGGGACCTTGTGGTCGTTGACCAAGAGGAGCCCAAGACCTATCAGGAGGCTGTTGAAAGCCCACACTCAGATCAATGGCTCAAAGCCATGGAGGCTGAGATGCAATCTATGCATGATAACCAAGTATGGAACTTGGTGGATCCACCTCTGGGTGCTAAGGTGATAGGTTGCAAGTGGTGCTTCAAGTTAAAGGCCCTGTGTGTATAAGATGGTTAGTGGGAGAATTTCCACCTTCCTAGTGCTGTATGTTGACGACATCCTTATCATTGGAAGTGACATACCAACACTGCAAGGGGTTAAGCAGTGGTTGAGTAGGTGCTTCGCAATGAAGGACTTAGGCGAAGCTGAGACGATCTTAGGGATCAGGATCTACAGAGATAGATCCAATCGGCTTCTAGGCCTATGTCAGGCCACGTATATTTACAAGGTTCTAAAAGGATTCAGCATGGACAAGGCAAAGAAAGGATTCTTGCCTATGCGCCATGGGTTGAAGCTGAGTAAGAAAGATGGTCCTAAAACAAAGAAGGACCGGGAGAACATGGAAAAGATCACTTATGCATTTGCTATTGGATCTATCATGTACTCCATGTTATGTACGAGGCCTGATGTCGTGTTTGCACTAAGCATGACTAGCCGTACCAGTCGGACCCCGGTGAGGAACACTAGAAGGCAATCAAGGCAATCTTGAAGTACCTTAACCGGACTAAGGATGCTTTCTTAGTGTATAGAGGTCAAGATGAGCTGGTAGTGTCAGGTACACTGATGCAAGCTTTGAGACAGATGAGGATGAGAACCAGTCATAGTCTGGTTATGTTTTTCTCTTGAATGGCGGTGCCATTAGTTGGAGGTCCTCAAAGCAGGCCACCATTGCTGACTCTACAATGGAAGCTGAGTACATAGCTACATGCGAAGCTCAAAGGAAGTGGTTTGGATTAAGAAAGTCATAATTGAGTTGGGAGTAGTGCCCACTATCCTAGACCCAGTTGATGTTTTTATGACAACAACGGGGCCATTGCACAAGCTAAGGTGACCCGGCCACACAAGAGATCCAAACATGTACTTAGAAAGTTTCACCTCATTCGGGAGTTCGTGAACATAGGTGACATATCATTGCACAGGGTTGACACCAAGAATCATGTAGCTGATCCATTGACCCAAGCGCTGTTGTAGACACAGCACGACGGTCATACAAGAGCTATAAGAATTAGGGCAATGCCCACTTGGAACTAGTGCAAGTGGGAGATTGTTGGTGTGCCTTAGTTATTAGGGCATTGGATTCTTGTATTTTGTATTATACATTAAGAGTCATGTATGAATACATTATTTGTGTCACATTAATAAAGGCAATTAATCTATTTCATTTATATCTTGTGCTATAATATGAGTAGAGTATCCATTGATTGATAATCATAAAACCTATCCCAGGTCTGTTCTAATCGTGGTAACGAATAGAACCACAGACTTGTATATTCGATGACTGTATGGTAATTCTTAACTATCCATAGTGCTTGTATAGTTAGTCATGAATATAGGTACATGTCATTGACATGATCGATCCGCACAAGAAATCCACATGGTTGTCATGTCATAGGTCTTTCTTGAGTAGGTCTCTTTTGTCTTCAGACCAGATTTCATTATAATATCAATATGGAATCTGGTTCACTTTGACATACGCCTAATAGTTCTGTAAAAGGATGCTAAATATAGGTATGATTGGGTGGACCGATGAACATGTTGATATTCATGATGAAGTGATGGAATTGCCACTCGGGTGACACCGAGATGATATCATTGGCCACTTGATGAGTGGGACTGATAAGTGTATGGCCATACCCAAATAAGTTGGTTGCTTATTTGATTAATCAGTCAACTCAAGATCAAGAAATATAATAAACAACAGAAGAGGATGACAGACACCATGCCTCTTGTTTATTCATATCGATATCGTTAGGCAAAGGACACTATGAGATTACTACCGGGTGAGTGTCTTCTAAAGACTGCTGCATCTTTGTTTTAATTGGGGGCTATAATGGTTTGCTAGAACCCACTTACAGTCTGTGGGCCTTGGGCCTACTGCCAACATAAAGACAGACCAATAGGATCGTGCACATAGATCAACTGAGCTGGAACTTATAAAAATTGTACATGTAATGTACATTAGAAGGAATGTGTTAATTAATTAGTTGACATTCGGTGTCAAGGTAATTAATGACATTGGGTTGAATTTAATTTAATTAAGAAGTTTACATGATGTAATTAATTAATTTATCAATTAATTGAATTACATAAAGTAAACAATAAATTAAATAATTTTCCTAAGTAGGAAAATTAAAATACATGTATTGTATTTACTTAAGTGTGATTTAATTTTATTTAGAGGGAATTAAATTTAGCCAAATGGAATTAAATTACATAGTATATACTTTTAATTAAAATTTATTTATGTAATTATAATCCTAGCGGCCTTGGGTTTAATTAACCTATTTAAAACCCAATTAGACAAGGTGTTTATATAAGGGCACACTTAAGGAGGAAAAACCTAATTCAACTCTAATTAATTGCTGGAAATTTCAGCCACCAAGAGCAGCCCAAAATCAGCCGAAAATCCCAGCATTTATCCTTCATTCCTTCACGTCTTCGGCTAGCACCGGTTCCCGCTCAATAGTAGGATGTGCACCAGACTTTGGAGATCGCAGTTTCAAGAAACGATTCTGCAGCAGTCTCTAGAGGAGATGAATCCGGTGAGTTAATCTCTCTTGATTCTGATTTTATTCTAATCAATTGTAATTGGACACGATAGGTGGATTCTAGGAAATTTTTAACGGTGGATTTTCCGCTGTGCCACATTTTTTTTCCAATGATGAATCCCAACAGTCAAAGAACCATGGCTTCTCTTCAACTGTCATCTCCATTACCTCATATACTTCGAAGCAAGGATGTCTGGAAGTGGCTATAACCAGCAGCTGGACTTAAGTTTCTTCTGGGATTTCCCACATAAAGGATAACATTGCTAGAGCATTGGCTATCCTGTTCCCATCTCTGGGGAGGTGTCTGAATTCACACTGGCCAAATAAATCTTTCCTGAACTGTAGCAGCTCCAAGTAAGGCCGTAAGGCTTCTTCTTTCAACTCCCACTCACCCTGAGCTTGCCTAATTACCAAAAGTGAATCTCCTACAATTAAGACATCATTAGCCTCTAGTGTCAGTAGAGCTTCCATCCCAAACAGGCACGCCTCATATTCTTCTCTGTTATTAGTTATGGGAAAGGTCAATCTCTTTGATAAGGGAATGATTTCCCCATCCGGCGTTGCTATTAGTACTCCGATTCCAGCACCTTTTCTGTTTACTACCCCATCAAAGCACATCACCCATCTTTTTACTTCAACCATGGCTAATTGTTCATCTAGGAACTCTAGATTTTCTGCTTAATCTAATTCCAGCGGCTGATTTACTAGAAACTCTGCCACAGCTTGCCCTTTGATGGTTTTCCTTATGGTGTGTTTGATGTCGAACTCGGATAAGAGTAACAGCCACCTGGATAGCTTCCCAACCAACACAAGTGCTTCTTAAGGATACTTCATTGGATCCACTTTAGCGACAGCTTGTATTTTGTATGACTGGAAGTAGTGGCGCAGCTTCTCGGTCAGCCAGATCATTGCCACACATGTCTTCTCCACCAATGTGTACTTGGTTTTATACTCCAGCAATTTCTTGCTGAGGTAGTAGATAGGATATTCCTTCCTGCCATCTTGCTCCTGCGCCAGCATTGCCCCTATAGAGGATTCTTCAACTGCCAAATACAAAATCAAGGGCTTCCCTAGAACTGGTGGACTCAATACTGGTGGCTTTACCAAATAAGCTTTTATCTTCTCAAATGCCAGCTGACACCTGTCATCCCACACAACCGGCTGAACTTTCCTTAATATCTTGAAAATTGGCTCACAAGTGGAAGTCAACCGTGCTATGAAGCGGCTGACATACTGTAAGGAACCTAAGAATGACAAGGCTTCTTTTTCTATGTTTAGGGCTGGCATATTCTGGATGGCCTTGATCTTGTCTGGGTCCATTTCTATTCCCCTCTGGCTGACTACATGGCCTAACAGCTTTCCTGATGTGACCCTAGATATGCACTTCTTGGGGTTTAGTCGCAAGTTGTACTGTCCAATGCGTTTTAGAAATCTATCCAGGATAACAGGGTACTCTTCCCGGGTCGTTGATTTAACCAGCATATCATCGACGTACACTTCAACTTCTTTATGGATCACATCATGTAACAGAGTTGTAATAGCCCTTTAATAAGTGGCTCCAGCATTCTTTAACCCGAAGGGCATTACTCTATAACAGAAAGTACCCCACTCTGTAATGAATGATGTCTTCACTTTGTCGATCACATCCATCAAGATCTGGTTGTATCCTAAAAAGCCATCCATGAAGGAGTACATTGCCGCTTTTGCCGTACTATCAACCAGGACATCAATATGAGGCAGTTGTGAGCGGACGACACATTTTCGACGGGACGCGGGACTCCCTTTCAGAATGGGCGCCACGATCTCGGGTAGGCCCCTCCCTCGCGTGGGGTTTTTATAAATGGAAATCTGTGTTTTGGAAAACAAATAGAATTAGTGCATAAAAGAGCCGAGACCTAAGTCTCGATGAATATTGTAGAGTCGCCACCCGGCTCAGCTCAACCGGGAAATTCTTATGTAGCTGAACCGGACGAACGGCTGCTACACTATCCAGAGATTCGGGTTCGGACAAGTCCCTTATTTCGTGTCTCATTAAAATAAACATTGCCAATGTTCTCAAATGGTATTTCAAAATCTAAAGTCCATTTTATTGAATATAATAGGCATACGGCGCGCATACAAAATATTTAATACAAAAATAAGGAAAAGGAATAAATATTAATTGGCTTACAACCAAATCGAATGGAAAAATAAAAACACTCGCCTCACTTTACAAGCGCCTATATACACGAGAATCTAGAAAAATACAATCGCCTAGGATACACGATTTAATCTATTAAATTACATTAAAAATAAAAATAAAAATAAAAAGAAATTAAAACCTGCAAAACAGAAGGTTAGCACAATTTATACGGCACGCCACAATTAGGACTCAAATAGACAGAAATGGGAAATCAAGAATTGGGGGCATGCATTTAGGGGATAACCGGGTTGGCTCAGCTAGCCGGCCCGGTTAGACCTGGAAAACATTTTGAAACGTCCCTGTATTTTTGGTTTTGTGGGAAAAGATCATTTTGAAAACAATTTTTCCGTTTTACATGCATTTTTATATATTTCAGTGGGTCGGTTTTCGGGAGAACTGGGTCTCCATCGTTGAATTGTTCTAAATGCAATTTTACTAAAAATTGAATCTATGGTCGTGATGAACACAACAAAATTCATTTTTGATGATTTTTGGGGTTTTCTAATTTTTTTGGGATTTTTATGGATAAAAGTTGAAATTCTGATTCTGGAATAATGATTACAGTCGTACGACTGTAGTTTATAGTCGTGCAACTGTAATCAATTCAGGATCAAAATTTCGCCAAAAAATTCATTTTGGACCAAACTGAAGAAAAATTGGCTGGAAATTAAGAACAGTCATACGACTGTATATACAGTCGTACGACTGTTAATGAAAACCAAGAACAGTCGTACGACTGTTCTTAATTTCCAGGAACAGAAATACGAAAATGCAGCAAAAACGCACAAAATTCACTTCAAACGCCCAGAAAGCGAGGAAAAGTGTAAGGAAAAGAAGTGACTACCTTTTTAGAAGCTATTCCAAGTCGTTTTGACCCCTGGCGTCGCTCCGATCCCAACAAATTCGCACTTTTTCCTTTGGAATGGAAGTTGAGAGCTTTTTGTCCAAAATCCAAATTGCAAGAGATTCTGATGGTTTAAGTCCGAATTCTTGACTTGGTTACGAAGTTAATTGATTGTCCTAGGGATTTCTAACAAGTTTTAACCTTAATTTCGAGAAATTAAAGAAAATAAAAGAGGAGGAAAATGAGTTTTTTTTTTCTTTGTGGTTTTATTTTCTCTCTTCTCTTTCTCTCTCTAGATTTCTTTTCCACCAGAATCCCCTCCCCTTTTCTTCTTTTTCTCTTTTTATCTCCCTTTTTTCCTGCTTGCTTGCTGCAGAGCCGGAGCAATTAATGCTCAACCTCTCTCTCCTCCATTTCTGCTGCAGAGGTATGGGCCTCTGCAGATTTTCCGACATTACAGTCGTACGACTGTAACAATAGTCGTACGACTATAAATTTTTTTTTTTTTTAAGTATAGAAAATTCCGGCGCTTATAGCTGCCCCTCGCGTGATCAAATTCGACATCTAGCTCCAGGTCCATAATACCTGTGATGATGAATTTGAGAGCGTGAACCAAAGCGCCGCGAACGCTGGAATGAATCTTCTGATGAGATAGGCTGATATCGGGTTTAGGTTACCTGAGGCGATACTGGGGATGAGATAAGCCGATATCAGGTCTATGTTACCCGAGGCGAGTTGATGAAGAGATTAGCCGATATCAGGTCTATGTTACCCGAGGCGAGTTGATGAAGAGATTAGCCGATATCAGGTCTATGTTACCCGAGGCGAGTTGATGAAGAGATTAGCCGATATCAGGTCTATGTTACCCGAGGCAAGTTGATGAAGAGATTAGCCGATATCAGGTCTATGTTACCCGAGGCGAGTTGATGAAGAGATTAGCCGATATCAGGTCTAGGTTACCCGAGGCGAATTGATGAAAAGATTAGCCGATATCAGGTCTATGTTACCCGAGGCAAAATTGATGAAGAGATTAGCCGATATCAGGTCTATGTTACCCGAGGCGAAATTGATGAAGAGATTAGCCGATACCGGATCTATGTTACCCGAGGCGAGTTGATGAAGAGATTAGCTGATACCGGGTCTATGTTACCCGAGGCGAGTTGATGAAGAGATTAGCCGATACCGGGTCTATGTTACCCGAGGCGAACTTTACTGGGGAAATAGACGAAGCTGATCTGGGCCGATACCGAGTTTACATTACTCGAGGCGGATCTACTGGGGAACTTGGATGATGGAGCGGATCTGGACCTATGCCGAGCATACATTACTCGAGGCGGACTCACTGGAGAAAGTTGAGATAATGGAGCGGACCTGGGCCGATACCGAGTTTACATTACTCGAGGCGGATCTGCTGACTTGCTGAGGATAATGAGCTGGAGATGAATTCCTGCACTTAAAATGGCAAGTCTTCATTCCTTGATCGAGAGATTTTTAAACAAAAATTTTGCCCCTTCGATCAAGAATGAAGACTAGCCGGGGACAAGTAATTGATATATGCAATGTATGGATGCATGTTGATGTATATGTACATATATGTATTTTCTGTTATTGGACGTTTCTGTCCTCCGCTGGGGAGATATGTTGTGCCCCTGGTTGATTTTGCTTTTCTTGGGGCATTGTGTGGCGATTATCGACGGAGTGAGGTGACTGTTGGGTAAATGATCGTAATATTCCTTGTAGAGATTCCGCTGGGGAAGAGTGTGACAGCTTGACTGGGGAAACAATTATGGTGTTCTTTGTGTAGACCCCGCCAGGGAATAGTATGGGAAGCTTTACTGGGGAACGATGTGACGAATTCTGCGGGAAACACTGAGGATGTCCTGTTTTTCCTGCTCCGTAGGAAGTTATGAGTTTTTTTTTTTTTTTTTAAGTGCTCTAATTTTTGCCTGGGTAGCCCAAATCAGGTTTTCAGCCCAGCGAGCCACTCTAACTTTTGCCTAAGGCGCCCTTTTGGTTTTCGCCTTAGCGAGCTTTTCATATGCCCTAACTTTTGCCTAAACTGCCCGATATGGGTTTTCAGCTTAGCGGGCTGCTCTAATTTTTGCCTGAGGTGCCTTTTCGGTTTCCACCTCAGCGAGCTTCTTTTTTTTTTTTTTTTTTTGACTAAAATGGTGTTGTGACCCTTTATTGCTCGTCTGGGAAGATGAACTAGACTTTAGAGGACGATAAAAGATTTTAAATTGCACGTATTTAATACATTTCCATTTGCCCCCTAATGTGATGATATTGATCAGTTGAATGCAAAGTGCTTTCTTTGAATGTGTGCTTATGCAAGACAACTTTGTTTGTGCATTTGTCATAACCATGCAAATATATTTAAACAAACACTTCACTTTATTGATGAAGTCAAAATGAGTACATTTGAAACAAGTTGGTTCCTAAATGGTACAGATTCCACACTAAGCCAGAATCCGTCACCAATCGTCCTTTTTAGATTTTCCGACTGATTATTTTCTCTTGTGTCTTAACTTTTGCCTAGACCGCCCTTGTCAAGTTTTCAGCCTAGCAGACCTCTTTTCTCTTTTCTTTTTTTTTTTATACATGATAAAGCTTTAGCCTGTCTTGGTTGATCGGGTTGGTGAATTCGTTTCCATCCATGTCCATGATGCTGACAGCGCCTTTTGATAACACCTTCTTCACCACATAGGGTCCTTCCCAGTTAGGTCTGAACTTGCCCCTAACATCAACATTTGAAGGCCTTAGTTGTTTTAGAACCAAATCTCCTGCTTTCAACTGTCACTTGGAGTATTTCACATTTCGATTATAGGCTCTAGCCATTCTGCGCTGATACATTTGTAGGTGATCTAGTGCCTTTAATCGCCTTTCATCTAGTGCAGCCAGCTGCTCATATCTAGCTTGAACCCATTCAGTCACTGGTAATTGAGCTTCTAGGGCAACTCTGAGTGACTTGAGTTCTATCTCCACTGGCAACACCGCTTCCATTCCATATTGCAAGGCATAAGGAGTTTCTCCCGTCGGCGTTCTGACACTGGTTCTGTAACCCCAGAGAGCATAAGGCAGTTTATCAGCCCAATCCCTGTAAGTAGTTACCATCTTTGATAAGATCTTCTTTATTGCCTTGTTAGCTGCTTCTACTGCACCATTAGCCTGTGGTCTATATGGAGAGGACTTATAATGTTCAATTCCATGCTCTGCAAATAGCTCAGCTGTTGCCCCTTGAAACTGTACTCCATTATCAGTTACTACGTGGTGAGGAATCCCATACCGAGTGAAGATGTTCTTCCGGATGAACTTGACCATGTGCTTGGCTGTAACATAAGTGAAGGATTCCGCTTCGACCCATTTGGAGAAATAATCAACTGCTACAACTATGAATCTGTGCCCATTAGATGCAGCTGGATGAATTTCACCAATCATGTCTATCCCCCATGCTGAAAAAGGCCAAGGAGATGCTAGATTCTGAAGTTCAAGTGGAGGAAGATGACTAATGTCTGCATAGATCTGACATTCATGACATCTCTTCACTTTTCTTATACAATCTGTTTGCATTGTCATCCAGAAATGCCCTTGTCTCATTATCTTCCTAGCCATGGCAAGTCCATTCATATGTGGCCCACAGGATCCTGCATGTACCTGCTGCATCACATCCTCTGCTTCTCGTTCTGTTAGACACCTTAAAAGGACTCCATGTGATGTTCTCTTATACAACTTGTTCTCGAAGATTCTGAATTGACTAGCCAGTTTTCTCAGCGCCAACTTATCAGCAGCACTGGCCTCTTCTGGGTACTTTCACTCCTTAACATACCGGTAAATGTCAAAGAACCATGGCTTTTCTTCGGCTGATAATTCCATTACTTCATGCACTTCGAAGCAAGGATGCCTGGAAGTGGCTATAACCAATGGTTGAGCCTGTGTCTCTTCTGGATTTTCCCACATGGAGGACAAAGTTGCTAATGCATCAGCCATCTTATTCTCATCCCTGGGGACATGTCTGAATTCACACTGGCCGAATAAACCTTTTCTGAATTGCAGCAGCTCCAAATAAGGCCGCAAGGCTTCTTCTTTTAGCTCCCACTCACCCTGAGCTTGCCTGATCACCAGAAGTGAATCATCGACAATTAAGACATCATTTGCTCCTAAGGTTAAGAGAGTCTCCATTCCAAACAAGCATGCTTCATATTCTGCCCCATTGTTGGTTACGGGAAAGATCAGCCTTTTGGATAAAGGAATGACTTCACTATCCGGTGTTGCTATAAGTACCCCGATCCCGGCGCCTTTTCTATTCACTGCCCCATCGAAACACATGAACCACCTTTTCACTTCCACCATGGCTAGTTGCTCATTAGGGAATTCCAGATTCTCTGTGTAATCTGATTCTAGGGGTTGATTTGCCAGAAACTCTACCACGCCTCGCCCTTTAATGGTTTTCTTCGTGATGTACTCGATATCGAATTCAAACAAAAGTAAGAACCACCTGGACAGTTTCCCAACCAATGCAGGTGCTTCATAGAGGTACTTCATTAGGTCCACTTTAGCCATAGCTTGTATCTTGTAGGATTGGAAATAGTGGCGCAGCTTCTTGGTTAACCAAATCATCGCCACACATGTCTTTTCCACCAGTGTGTACTTGGTTTCATACTCCAACAGCTTTTTGCTTAGGTAGTAGATGGGATACTCCTTCTTGCCATCTTTTTCCTGTGCTAGCATTGCCCCTATAGAGGATTCTTCAACTGCCAAGTACAAAATCAAGGGCTTCTCTGGAATTGGAGGACTCAACACTGGTGGCTTTACCAGGTAGGCCTTGATCTTCTCGAAGGCCAGCTGACACTTGTCATCCCACACAACCGGCTGATCTTTCTTTAATAGCTTGAAGATTGGCTCATAAGTGGAAGTTAGCTTGGCTATGAAGCGGCTGACATACTGCAAGGAACCCAGGAATGATCTGACCTCCTTTCCAGTCTTTGGAGCTGGCATATCTTGGATGGCTTTGATTTTATCTGGGTCCATTTCTATCCCCCTCTGGCTAACTACATGGCCTAACAGCTTCCCTGATGTGACCCTGAATATGCACTTCTTGGGATTAAGCCGCAAGTTGCATTCTCCAATGCGTGTTAGAAATCTATCCAGGATAACAGGGTGTTCCTCCCGGGTTGCTGATTTAACAAGCATATCATCGACATACACTTCGACTTCTTTATGGATCATATCATGCAACAGAGTTGTGACAGCCCTCTGATAAGTGGCACCGGCGTTCTTTAATCCAAAAGGCATCACTCTGTAGCAAAAAGTACCCCACTCTATGATGAACGATGTTTTCACCTTATCTATCACATCCATCAGAATCTGGTTATACCCTGAAAAGCCATCCATGAAGGAGTACATTGCCGCTTTTGCTGCGCTATCAACTAGGACGTCAATATGTGGCAGTGGAAAGTTATCTTTTGGGCATGCTTTATTCAAGTCCCTGTAATCAACGCATACTCTGACCCTTCCATCCTTTTTAGGCACGGGGACAATGTTGGCTAGCCATTGCGTATACTCCACCATTTCGAGAAACCTTGCATCTGTCTGTTTGGCCACTTCTTCCTTCACCAGTGTAGCCCTTTCCGGCCTTAGTCTTCTCAACTTCTGCTTTACCGGTCTGAACTTGGGGTCTGTTGGGATTTTGTGCACTGCTATTTCTGTATCTACTCCTGGCATGTCTTCATACGACCAGGCGAAAGCTTTAACATGTTTTTGGAGTATTCTTATTAATTCTCTTTCTTCCTCGGATTTTAGCTCATGTGAAATGAGTACCATTTTAGGGTTTTCATCTGTACTTATATTGATTTCATGCAATGCAGTGTCATGTATGCTAAATATGCTTGATGGTGATTCAAATGCATGTACAGAATTATCAGGATAAACATCACACAAGTAAGCAAATTGGGATTTCATTGCATTGAACTTATCATAAAGTACATCAGTTACATTGAAAATGGAAGAAATAGATACAACAAAATCATTTTCATCCTCCACAGGCGGAGGGCCTTGTTCTTCATCAGCTTCCATCTTCCCTTCTAGAGCATCATCTGGGACTGTAGCTTTCTCGGCCACCTGTGCCTTAACTTTCTCCATAATCTTGGCGATTTCAGCAACCACAGAGTCTAAGTTCACTTTGGCCATCAGTTCTTCGCCAAATCCTTCCTTGGATTTCCCGAAAGCTTTGGTTAATGCAGCAGTCAAAGCTCCCGAGATCACTTCTGTAGCTTTGGCACAGATCTTCTTTTCATCTTCTTCCTCGGCCACCTCTATGGTTTCTGCTGTCGCCTCAGATGACTCTCCTTTCAAAATTTCAGATTCAGCAATAGCTTCCTCCATCATTACAGGGGCTACTGGCTCTTTCTGGCTTTTCTCAAAATCCACAACATCTGCAAAAATCTCAAAGCCAGGGTGCTCGACATTTCCAACCAGCACCGGTTCAGCTTGGCCTTTGTAAAGGCTTTCTCCTGCCTTCAGAAATGGCTTCATCATGACCTTGCCATTCTTGTCCTTTTTCAGGTTCTTCTGCTCGGATGACCCCTCTACATAACCAAGGCCGTACTGCTTTGACTTTCCCTAGTCGATCTTGAATTCTGGCACACCTTGCAAATTAATCCCGAGTCCCATTCCCGGGACAAAGTTCAGCTTGTACAGATATCGGGATAGCCACTCCGGCATGTAGTTCTCATAAAGAACCATAGGGGCATCTGTGGTTTCTTCCTCCTTAATAACAGCAATTTGGAATCCACCAAAAGGAACCACTCCTTCATCCACTGCAGCTACCATCGACTGGGCGTCTGCCTCAACAGTCACAATTCTGTCATTCATGGAGAATTTAATCTTCTGATGCAATGTGGAAGGAACACCTCCCAAAGGATGGAACCAGGGCCTTCCAAGCAATAGGGAGAATGTGACCGGGATATCGATCACTGTGAAGACAACCATGGACTTGATGGGCCCCACCTCCACTTCCGTTTCGAAGGTCCCTATCACTGTTCTTTTAGAATCATCATACGCCCGAATGACTGTCGAGGACCTCTTCAACACTTCTTCATTCATGCCTAGAAATGGTAGCATTTTCAGTGGCCAAATATTCAGAGCTGAGCCGTCATCCACCATGACGCACGGCATCACCTTATCCATGATGTTGGCCCTAATGTAAAGAGCCTTGTTGTGAGCCCTTCCTTCTGCTGGTAGGTCTTTTTCAGAGAAAACAATATTAGGAGCTCCAGCATGGACTTTGTCTAGCAAGCAGCACATAGCCTCTGGTGAAGCTATAGGGGAGACTTCAATTTTTGATAGCTTCTTCACTAAAGCCTCCCTATGCTCTTTGGAGGTCATAAGCAAGTGCCACAAACTAGCTTGTGCAGGGGTCTTCTTCAGTTGGGGAATGACCAAGTCCTCTTTCTCGACTCTTTCCGGTGCCGAAGTACTGCCCGACCCATTCATCGGTGCTTTATCTTTCGTCTGATCTGCCGGCTGATATACCCTTCCACTTCGGGTTACATGCTACACTTCTGAAATCTTCAGCTTCTCAACAGCTAGGAGTTTAACAGCCTCTCTTCTGTCAAATTCTTCGTACTCATCTTCGGAGTCAAGGTCATCCAGACTTATGGGCTTGACCTCCTTACACCCCTCCTTTTCCTCACATTTAAGCTCCACTTCGGGTTCCCCTACCGCCACTGCCTGAATCGTAGGGTTCGCTTGCAGAACTTGGGCAAATATGAAGTTAGCCGGCAACCCCGACTGAACCATGTTAACCCGCTTCTCGAATGCCGGTAGTGGGTTAGTTTTAGTGCTAGGCTTAGGTGGTTCTTGCAGCTTTCCCTCATCGATAAGCTTCTGTATAGCATCCCTTAGCTTATAGCGGTTATTGGTCCGATGGCCTGTCACCACATGATAAGTGCAGAAGTTATCCTTGTCGGCTTCAGGTGGGAACTCAAATGGCCTCAAGGACTGTAGTAAGCCACCATTCCTACACTTGGCGAATATCTTTGCCAAAGTAAGAGTCCAGGGTGTTATGCCTTGTCCTCCAGGACCCCTATTCTGGTTGCCTTGCTGCTGATTCACAGTAGCCACCTTAACCCGCTTCACTTCTGATGACTGCCCCTGCTTGCCACCGGCACCTGAACCAGACCCACTGCCAGACCCAGCTGCTGTGGTTGATCTATACCCTGAACTATACCATGTACCTCTTCCCTCTTTCTGACCAGCTAGCTTCTCCTCTTCATCCCTTTCTATCTTCATGGCCATGCTATAGACCTCACTAAGCTCCTTGAAGGAATGGAATTTCATGTTGTTCTTGAAGATATCTTTGCTGCCATCAATGAGTTTCTGTATAAGCTCGTCTTCATCAGGGCGGTTCTTTAGGAGGATCATCTTGTTCATCCACCTCTGGTAGTATTCGTCAAAGGGCTCATTGAATTTCTGCTTCACCCTCTCCAAATCATACAGCTTCACCTGAATTTTGGTGTTGAAGCTGTAGTATTTGATGAAGGCTGCTGACAATACTTCCCAGTCATACTGCTCCTCCTCTGACAGTGAGTTATACCATCCCAAAGTACCTCCCTCCAGTGTGGTGGGGAAAAGATTAATCAATTGTTGCTTTGTAGCGCCTGCTGTTAGCATAACCCGGGCATATAAATTCACATGGGCCTCCGGCGAGCCCATTCCTTTGTAAGTGGGGACTTTCGGCACTTAGAAGTCGATAGGAAATGTCTCGATGCCCCTACTGATCATGGCATCAACGTTCACCCCCTTCTTGGATTCAGCACTGATCCCGACCCCCTTCTTCAACTGGGCCATGACCTCGTCTAATTCAGAACACTTGGCTTTCATCCTCTGTTCCATAGCTGCCTCTATCTCCTGCAGCTTTTCAAGGCTAGCCGAAGCGTCACCACCATGTTGGGATGACTCAGCTTCTTTTTCCTTCCCGGCTCCACTACCACCGGTCTCACCAGCCTCTCTAACGACTGCCCTCATCTCTTCCTTTAACATGTCGCGGAAATCCTGCGACCTGAAGAAATCTCTTAGAACATCAGCCATACTCGGTGTCTGCTCTGCCATATTCACACCTTCCCCAGTCTCAGAATCACTGTCACTCTCGACCACCCTCTGTCTCCTAGCCGCCCTTGAAGCTTGGGATCTTGTCCAAGGTCGCTCCAGTGTATTCTGCTTGGGAGTAGGTCGGAGATATTAGGGTCGTGAATGAATGACGTGATATGACGTGAAAATTAAGACATTGAACATGCTTGAGATGCATGAAGTGGAATTATGTATGGAATAATGATATGAATGGTTCCCTTTTATTATTATATTTTTTTGAGGCATTCCAAGAACACCCAATGTTTATGCAAAAATGTCACGTGTGGGCCATCACACGGACAGAACTTCGGTGCCTTTGGGGCACCTAATGAATTCATGAAATGGTCGCGTGTATACCGGCACACGGACGTAATTTTGACGCTTTATAGGTCTATGAGATGGTATGAAATGGTCGCATGGGCCGGGCCCACAGACAAGGTCTTGATACTTTTGAGCATATGATATGGAATGATGTTATGAGAAAGTCACCTGTAACAGGAACACGGACAAGGATTCGGCATTCGAGGAACGCCTTTCATGATTTGGTGATGTTATGAGCCTATATGTATACTAATCGGGCACTCGGGGAGTACCTTAAATGGTGAATTAATGTCATGAAGTGGTCGGATGTGGACCACAATGTTATATAATGTTTATGATGGATGGGTATGATGTCATGAGATGCATCATGTAAATTATTACACGAAAATGGGCCTAAGGCCATTGTGGCTTTTATTGAATGAAATGATATTGGTGGAATGGCCGAATGCAATCCGGTGCATTGACAAAACACGGATAATTTTGGGTACCCGATATGTTATGAAATGGAATGGGATGGTCATGATAGGCGTTCTTTGAAATGCCCCTTAATTTAATTTAATTTAAGTGAAATGTAGTGAATGAACATGTCACACAATATGCAAATGGCTGCACAAAAACGTGGGTTAGGATGTATGACATACATAATGATGTTAAGAATGCTATGTCGAAAATAAAATGCTAATCACACAAGTTTAATGTTATGGCTGAGAAGGAAATCGTTAGTATGGATGACAAGCGAATGAATTAATGTTTTACACACGAAATAAAATGCAACATGGCTGCATAAAAATATGGGTTAGTATCACACAAAGATGTTTGTGTATGGTATGTCATATGTATGGAAAATGGTGATTATGGTATGTTATGCATGCGTCGGCGATGTGTCACGAAACGGTGAAGAACACATAGCAAGCAAAACGAATTCTTCCAACCTTATTCCTCCAACGTGGTCGGTCTCGAAAATTTCTAACCGAGTCCTAGGCGGGGTTCACTTCAATCACCAACCGGGGGTGATGAAGGCGCGATTTTTTTATTATTCACACAATTATTTTGGTATCCTAAGGGAATCCAACAAGAGCTGCCTATATGGGTTCGGTCAAAGTCGGGATAACATCAAGGTTCTCATAGCAAGATATACTCCTCACTTCTCCCCACTCAAGGGTCCTAGCGAAGGGGTTCGTACGAGGCTATGAGTGGTGTTTCGTATTAGTGCCCCTAAGACCAGGAGGAACTTAGGCGACACTTCAACGATCCACCGGGCTATAAAAGGATACCTAATCTAATGCAAAAATGGCTAGCTAAGATGCAAATAAAATACCAAAAGAGAATCATCCACCTTATTTTAATTAGACACTTTTCAGGGCTTGTCAAAATTCTTTTAAGTTTTTTAAGAAAACTTTTTGAAGAAATCCCCAGCAGAGTCGCCCCTGTGAGCGGACGACGCATTTTCGACGGGACGCGGGACTCCCTTTCAGAATGGGGCGCCACGATCTCGGGCGGGCCCCTCCCTCGCGTGGGGTTTTTATAAATGGAAATCCGCGTTTTGGAAAACAAATAAAATTAGTGCATAAAAGAGCCGAGACCTAAGTCTCGATGAATATTGTAGAGTCGCCACCCGGCTCAGCTCAACCGGGAAATTCTTATGTAGCTGAACCGGACGAACGGCCGCTACACTATCCAGAGATTCGGGTCCGGACAAGTCCCTTATTTCGTGTCTCATTAAAATAAACATTGCCAATGTTCTCAAATGGTATTTCAAAATCTAAAGTCCATTTTATTGAATATAATAGGCATACGGCGCGCATACAAAATATTTAATACAAAAATAAGGAAAAGGAATAAATATTAATTGGCTTACAACCAAATCGAATGGAAAAATAAAAACACTCGCCTCACTTTACAAGCGCCTATATACACGAGAATCTAGAAAAATACAATCGCCTAGGATACACCATTTAATCTATTAAATTACATTAAAAATAAAAATAAAAATAAAAATAAATTAAAACCTGCAAAACAGAAGGTTAGCACAATTTATACGGCACGCCACAATTAGGACTCAAATAGACAGAAATGGGAAATCAAGAATTGGGGGCATGCATTTAGGGGATAACCGGGTTGGCTCGGCTAGCCGGCCCGGTTAGACCTGGAAAACATTTTGAAACGTCCCTGTATTTTTGGTTTTGTGGGAAAAGATCATTTTGAAAACAATTTTTCCGTTTTACATGCATTTTTATATATTTCAGTGGGTCGGTTTTCGGGAGAACTGGGTCTCCGTCGTTGAATTGTTCTAAATGCAATTTTACTAAAAATTGAATCTATGGTTGTGATGCACACAACAAAATTCATTTTTGATGATTTTTGGGGTTTTCTAATTTTTTTGGGATTTTTACGGATAAAAGTTGAAATTCTGATTCTGGAATAAAGATTACAGTCGTGCGACTGTAATCAATTCAGGATCAAAATTTCGCCAAAAAATTCATTTTGGACCAAAACTGAAGAAAAATTGGCTGGAAATTAAGAACAGTCGTACGACTGTATATACAGTCGTATGACTGTTCATGAAAACCAAGAACAGTCATACGACTGTTCTTGGTTTTCATGAACAGTCATACGAGACTGTTCTTAATTTCCAGGAACAGAAATACGAAAATGCAGCAAAAACGCACAAAATTCACTTCAAACGCCTAGAAAGCGAGGAAAAGTGTAAGGAAAAGAAGTGACTACCTTTTTAGAAGCTATTCCAAGTCGTTTTGACCCCTGGCGTCGCTCTGATCCCAACAAATTTGCACTTCTTCCTTTGGAATGGAAGTTGAGAGCTTTTTGTCCAAAATCCAAATTGCAAGGGATTCTGATGGTTTAAGTCCGAATTCTTGACTTGGTTACGAAGTTAATTGATTGTCCTAGGGATTTCTAACAAGTTTTAACCTTAATTTCGAGAAATTGAAGAAAATAAAAGAGGAGGAAAATGAGTTTTTTTTTTTGTGGTTTTATTTTCTCTCTTCTCTTTCTCTCTCTAGATTTCTTTTCCACTAGAATCCCCTCCCCTTTTCTTCTTTTTCTCTTTTTATCTCCCTTTTTTTTGCTTGCTTGCTGCAGAGCCGGAGCAATTAATGCTCAACCTCTCTCTCCTCCATTTCTGCTGCAGAGGTATGGGCCTCTACAGATTTTCCGACATTACAGTCGTACGACTGTAACAATAGTCGTACGACTATAAATTTTTTTTTTTTTTAAGTATAGAAAATTCCGGCGCTTACAGCAGTGGGAAGTTATCTTTCGGGCATGCCTTATTCAGATCCCGGTAGTCAACACATACTCGGACCCTTCCATCTTTTTTAGGCACTAGGATGATGTTGGCTAGCCATTCTGTCTATTCTACCACTTCCAAAAACTTGGTGTCTATCTGCTTAGCCACTTCTTCCTTTACCAGTGTAGCCCATTCTGGCCTCCGTCTTTTCAACTTCTGCTTTACCGGTCTGAACTTGGGGTCTGTTGGGATTTTATGCACTGCTATCTCTGTGTCCACACCCGTCATATCTTCATATGACCAAGCGAAAGCTTTAACATGTTTTTGGAGTATTCTTATTAATTCTTTCTCTTCCTCGGATTTTAGCTCGTGTGAAATGAATACCATTTTAGGGTTTTCATCTGTACTTATGTTGATTTAATGCAATGCAGTGTCATGTATGCTAAATATGCTTGATGGTGATTTAAATGCACGCACAAAATTATCAGGATAAACATCACACAAGTAAGCAAACTGGGAATTCATTGCATTAAACTTGTTATAGAGTACATCGTTTACATTTTCATCCTCTACAGGCGGAGGGCCTTGTTCTTCTTTAGCTTCCATCTTCCCTTTCAGAGAATCATCCGGGACTGCAGCTTTTTTTGCTTCTTTTTTGGTCACCTGCATCTTAGCCTTCTCCATGACTTTGACTATCTCGGCGATCACAGAATCTAAGTTCACTTTAGCCATCAGTTCTTCACCAAATCCTTCCTTGGATTTTCTAAATGCCTTACTTAAAGCAGTAGTCAAAGCACCTGAAATCACCTCTGTAGCTTCAGCACAGGCCTTCTTTTCATCTTCTTCCTTGGCCACCTCTATGGCTTCTGCTATCACATCAGATGGCTCTCCTTGCAAAATCTCAGATTCAGCAGCTACTTCTTCCATCGCAGCAGGGGCCACTGGTCCTTCTTGACTTTTCTTAAAATCCACGACATCAGCAAAGATCTCAAAGCCATGATACTCGACATTTCCAACCATCACGGCTTCAGCTTGGCCCTTGTAAAGGCCTTCTCCTGCCTTTAGAAATAGCTTCATCATAACCTTACCATTCTTGCCCTTCCTCAGATTGTTCTGTTCAGGTGCCCCTTCTACATAGACAAGGCCACACTGCTTCGACTTCCCTAAGTTGATCTTAAATTCTGGAACCCCTTGCAAATTGATTCTGAGTCCCATTCCTGGGACAAAGTTCTGCTTATACAGATATCGAGATTGCCACTTCAGCATATAATTCTCATAAAGGACAATAGGAGCATTCGTGGTTTCTTCTTCTTTAATTACAGCGACTTGAAATCCACCAAAAGGAACCACTCCTTCGTTCAGAGCAGCTACTATTGATTGGGCATCTGCCTCAACAGTCACAATCTTGCCATTCATAGAGAACTTGATCTTCTGATGCAAAGTGGAAGGGACACCCCCTAAAGGATGGAACCATGGCCTCCCAAGCAACAAGGAAAAGGTGATTGGGATCACAGTAAAAACAACCGTGGACTTGACTGGTCCAACTTCTACTTCCACTTCAAAGGTTCCTATCACCGTTCTTTCAGAGTCATCGTATGCCCGAATGACTATCGAAGACTTCTTCAATATATCTTCATTCAACCCCAGGAATGGAAACATTTTCAGTGGATAAATGTTCAGTACCGAGCCATCATCCACCATAACGCAAGGCATCACCTTATCCATCACATGGGCCCTGATGTAAAGGGCCTTATTGTGGGTTTTCCCTTAAGCAGGTAGATCTTTCTCAGAGAAAATGATACCAGGAGTTCCATCATGGACTTTATCCACAAACAACATATAGCCTCTGGTGAAGCTATAGGGGAGACTTCAATCTCTGATAGTTTCTTCACTAAAGCAGCCCTATGCTTCTTGGAAGCCAGAAGCAAATGCTATAAGCTAGCTTGTGCGGGGGTCTTCTTTAGTTGGGAGATAACCAGGACCTCTTTCTCGACTCCCTCCAATGCTGATGTACTACCGGACCCAATCACCGGGGCTTTATCTTTTATTCGATCTGCCGGCTAATACACCCTACCACTGCGGGTCACATGCTGCACTTCCTGAACCTTCAGCTTTTCAATGGCTGGGAGCTTAACTGTCTCTTTTCCATCAAACTCCTCATACTCGTCCTCAGAATCGAGATCATTTAAGCTTATTAGCTTGATCTCCTTCCGCTGCTCCTGTTTCTCGCATTCTAGTTCTAGTTCGGGTTCCCCTACTGCTACAACTTGAATCATCGGGTTTGCTTGAAGAACTTGGGCAAAGATAAAATTAGCAGGTAGCCCTTAATTTAATTTAGATGACATGTAATGAATGTTTATGACACACAAAATGCAAATGGTTGCACAAAAACATGGGTTAGAATGCATGAAATACACAATGATGTTATGTATGCTTTGTGAAAATAAAATGCTAATCACACAAATAAATGTCATGGCTGAAAAAGAAATAGTTAATATGAACGGCAAACAAATGAATTAATGTTTTTACACACAAAAATAAAATGCAAATGGCTGCATAAAAATGTGGGCTAATTAGCACACAAATGTTTTATGTTTAAAAAAATGCCATGTGTATGGTAAATATGAATTATGGTATGTTATGCCTGTGTAGGTAGCAATGGTGATGTGTCACAGGATGGTGAGAAACACATAGCACACAAAATGCATTCCTCCAACCTTATTCCTCCAACGTGGTCGATTTGGCAAAATTCTAACCGAGTCCTGGGTGAGGTTCACTTCGATCACCAACCAGGGATGATGAAGGCATGATTTTAATTATTTACACACAATTTATTTTGGTATCCTAAGGGAATCCAACTAAAGCTGCTTATATGAGTTCGGTACAAGTCGAGATAACATCAAGGCTCCCATAGTAAAATATACTCCTCACTTCTCAAGGGTTCTAATGAAGGGGTTCGTACGAGGCTATGGGTGGTGTTTCGTATCTATGCCCCTAAGACCAAGAGGAACTTAGGCGACACTTCAACAATCCACCGGGCGAAAATGGGATACTTAACCTAATGCAAGCATGTCTAACTAAAAATGCAAATAAAATACCAATTAAGAATCATCCACCTCATTTTAATTAGAGACTTTTCAGGGCTTTGTCAAATTCTTTTAAGTTTTTAGGAATACTTTTTATAAGAAATGCTCAGCAGAGTTGCCACTGTGAGAGGATGACGTTTTCGACGGAATGCGAGACTCCCTTTCCGAAAGGGTTGCCTCGATCTCGGGCAGGCCCCTCCCTCGCGTGGGGTTTTTTTATTATAGAAAAAATTGGGTTTTGGTAAAATAAATGGAATTAATTATCTTAAAAGAACCGAGACCTAAGTCTCGATGAATATTGTAGGAGTCGTCACCCGACTCAGCTCAACCAGAAATTTATAACGTAGCTGAACCGGACGAACGGCCGCTACACTATCCAGAGATTTGGGTTCGGACAAGTCCCTTATTTCGTGTCTAATTAAAATAAATATTGCCAATGTTCTCAAATGATATTTCATAATTCTAAAGTCAATTTTATTGAAATAAGTCATACAGCGTGCATACAAGCATATATTACAAAATAAAAGTAAAGAAATAATATTTAAGTGGCTTACAACCCAATCGAAATAAAAATAAAAACTGTCGTCTCACATTTACAAACACCTAGAATACACATTTTATCTAAAAATATTACAATCGCTTAAAATACACGATTAATTCTATTAAATACATATGAAATAAGAAAAAAAATAAAGCAGCAAAACAAAGGTTAGCATAATTTAAGGCACGCCACAAATAGGACTCAAACAGGATAGAATTGGAAAATTAGGAATTGGTGGCATACATTTATGGGGATAACAGGGTTGGCACGGCTAGCCGGCCCGGTTAGACCTGGAAAACATTTTGAAACGTTCCTGTATTTTTGGTTTTGTGGGAAAATTCATTTTTAAAATAATTTTACCGGTTTACATGCATTTTTACATGTGAGGTGGGTCGGATTTCGGGAGAATCGGGTCTCCATCGTTGAATTGTTCTAAATGCAATTGTACTGAAAATTAAATCTAAGGTCATGAGTGCACACAAAATTTATTTTCGATGATTTTCTGAATTTCTTAATTTTTAGGGATTTTTAGAAATTTTTATAGTTTAAAGGAAAAAAATTCTGATTCTGGAAAAAGGGTTACAGTCGTGCGACTGTAAGCAGTCCAAACTCAGGATTTTGCCAAAATTTATTTGAAATAAAAGAAAACCATCTGGAAATCAAGAACACTCGTACGACTGTAATTACAGTCGTACATCTGTTCATCATACTCAAGAATAGTCGCACGACTGTTCTTGATTTCCAGAAATAGAAACGCAGAAACTAAAGCAAAAAAGCACGAAAATCACACCAATCACCCAGAAAGCATGAAAAAGAGTAAGGAAAAGGAGTATCTACCTTTTGGGCGCTTATCCAATGACAAATTGACCCCTGGCATCGCTCCAATCCACTTCAATTTGCTCCTTCCCACTTTGAATTAAGGTTTATAACTTAGGTCATGATTTTCTAATGTTTCTAGTCCCGAATTTAGCTTGTTTGGAGTGTTAAGTTATTGACCTAAGGGTTTCTAACAAATTTTTAAGTTTTAACCTAGAGAATCCAAAAGAAATAGAAGAGAAAAAAAGGAGTTTTTATTGAGTTTTCTTCCCCTTTTTCTTGTCTCTTTCTTTCTCTTCTCTCTCTAAAAAATTTCAGAATCCAAGCTAACCCTCTCTTTCCCTCTTTTACTCTTTTATCAACTGATTGCTAGAGCTTCCTTCACCAAATCCATTGCCAATTAATGCCCAAGATTGCTCCTCCTCTTTCTCATGTCATGGGCATGGTCTGCTGCACCTGCCCCGATCGTACAGTTGTACGACTGTAACGACAGTCGCACAACTGTCATGCTACAGTAGTGTGACACCTGCTCTTTTTTTTTTGGGGAATAAAATTTCGGCGCTTACAACAGCGCTCGATGGAAGAGTCAGAATGGATGGAATCTAAGTGGATTAGGGTCTCGGCCAAGACAACCCCCATAGAAGATGCACCCTGAGCTATCTGAGTCACTACTGAAGCCAACCTAAGGCTACAAGTACCATCTCGGGACTCGCACAGATAGCAAGCCATCAGTAACAAACTCATCAGCGGAGCCCAGCCAAGGGCAGTGGCAGATAAAGCAAGACACAAGTCAGCAATGACAGAAAGACTGAGTCTGGGAGAAATAGACCTACTAGTAAGCGCATGACCCAAGCCTGCTAAAGTTGGAGAGAACCGACTCAGAAAAGTAAGAACATCACCAGAGTCTGGGTCGGGAATAGCTAACCGAACCCCCCAGGGATAGGGGACACAGAGGATGGCACTAAACTCATCTATCAAGGGGCATAACTCCTGACAAGAGAAGCAAAAGATGTGATCTATTGGTTCCCAAAAGGTGACAGCTGCATCCAAGAAAACCCAGTTCGGAGTCAAAGCAGTGTAAAACCTGAGGTAGTACAAGCCAAAGGGCGCAAGTAAAGCACAATTAGAAGAGCAGGCTAAACCCCAATAGTCCCAGAGTCATCCTCTAAGCTGATCCATACCAAAAGAGGAGTGAAAGAAAGAGAAAGGCTGAAAAATAGATGGGGTGGCTATAGTGTATGTGGCGGCTGTAATACACTACAGACTATAGCATGTGGGGCGGCTCTAATTCTTACAAGGGAGCGACTGTAGCATGTGGGGTGGCTGTAGTATATATAGAGGCTCGGATGTGCTGAAGGAAGCTTGAAAATCGGTGTGGGATAGATTTTTGGTGTGGGCCGGCTGTAACCATACGCAGTCGCCGACTATAGCCTACAGTCGCGTGACTGTAGTGCAAACAGCACCTTATCTACATCCTTATATGATTTCTAATGATTATGGCCGCACGGCTCTAGGTTTTGAGGGTTGTTTTTCAAGGGGAATGAAGTTTAAAGACATTGAAATATGTCCCGAACCCCGATCAAGGTGAACTGAAGAGTGATAAAAAGCATGGAAAAGCAAAGAAACATGCATTCAAAAATTCAAATCCAAGGAAAAAAGGGTACAAATGTCATATAAGAGTCATGTACTTCAAATACATCAGATACATCACTGAGCCGGGCCTATGCAAAGCCCAAAATGTGCAAAGAAATGATCTGCATATGGGTCAATACACCACAAGTAAGGAATGGGGAAATAAATCTAAGAGCAGTCAAAGCCATCCTCGTCATCATCATCCCCGTTATCTCCTGCCTCGTCATCCAGAGTCCCGCTTGCATCCTCGCCTGCATCTCCCATCTGGGCATCCCAATTGCCCACCTGGTCTCTAAAGGTCTGATTCATGACCTCTAATTCGGTGACCTGACACCGCAACTAGTCATTCTCTGCCCTCAAGCGAGCAGACTCGCGACGCTCCACCCCGATCGTCGTCTGCATCAAACGAAACATGAAAAACATCGCATTTGCATGCATGTGCATCTATACATACATGCATACATCCAGACACAAGCGTAAGATCATGCACAGGTACTTACCATAATAGCGGAATTGTCTTGGAAAGAGAGCGCCCTTAACACATAAATGGCCTGACCCATGTATATGCCTTGCATCACTGGAATCTGTAAAGATGGCGGTTGGAGGGATCAGCTGATGGCAGAAAAGAGAGGGAAATAGATAAGCGAGGAAATACTCATATGTGTGGTGTTAGGAGGAATAGCCAGAGGAAAATTATGGTCCTGGAGGTGGAGATCGGCCCGATAAGAGTGCCGAGTATCGTCATATAACTGAATGGAATCCTCAATCGGGAACTTAAGCCGCCCATGCACGTACCCAATTTCAGGAGCTTGAGGTTGGGGAATGGGGACATCCTCTACTCCAACAGAAGAACCTGCTCCAATGGTCCGGGAAGCAGTGGTACCAGACCTCCTTCCCCTCCCCTTAGTAAATGGGGACGGACGCGCACGCCCACCTCGCGTTGATGGCTGGAACCAGTTAAAAACAATAATGTAAAAAAAAAAAATTTACCCCAGCGTCAGTGTCAACTTCAGCAAACGGTGGAAGCAAATGCACAGTGATGAAACAACTATAATCACCATCCACACTGCCAGCTTCGTACCCAGCACCGTAGGCGTCCAAGTGCAGCTTAAGAGACAGGAGATGAGGCTAGAATAACCCCACCGGTAAGGCGGCTGGAATCCTAAGTGCCCCAGGACCAGAATACCAGTCATGAGTCCTCTCACCCACGAACCACTACTTACCAAAAGGACATTCCATCACAAAACATCTGCTCGCAATCGCCTGTGCATCACAAAACGTCTGCTCGTAAGCGCCTGTGCATCACAAAACGTCTGCTCGTAAGCGTCTGTGCATCACGAAGCTGCTCGGGCAAATTATCACCTTCCCGGCTCCAAGGGGCCTTGGCAATCTGGGGTTAGGAAACCACAAAATAAATAAGTCAGTAAAAAAAACTCATAATAACAATAATAATAATATACCCCCTTAAATGTCATCTTACTCAATGCCTGACGGCACTAGTCCTGATTTTTATCGACCTCACTCCAGATGAACCCCATATATCGTCAGTGGCGGGGAAATTCAGCCAATTGGTAACCGTTAGGAACCTGTACCACTGGGGGTGTAACAAAATGATACTCATAGGCCCGGATCTACGAAGGAAGAGTAAAGCAAGACACAAAAAAATGGTTCAAGATACTTACATGCAGTAAAATTCAAAAAGCCTTCAACTCCTTCTGAGAGCCTCGGGCAAAAGTATCTAGGGCATGGTAGAGTTAGGCCAAGGCTGCCCGAGCCCAATTAAGAGTCCTTATAGACTCCAGGTCGATCAGTGAAGGCAACACAGCCAGATTCAGACTACGCCGGCCTGTGGGACAATGTGTAGTGGAAAGAGGATGCAACAGGAAGCCTCTAGCGTACTTCCTCTCATCAGTGGCACCCAAGCCAGTACTCAAGAATACTCCTACACTGAATCTGGCTTCTGGGGAATCGATCCCAATAAGCATGGATACTAACTCCTGACGATAGCCGCCATGCATGAAGACTTGATCGAAGTGGATCATCTAGCCGGAGAAAGAAAGACCAGTGATGGCGATCATATCCTTCGGGGTCACCGTATACTCTCCGGAGGGGAAATGAAATGTGTGGGTGGAGTCCATCCACCTCTTTAAAAGAGCAGCCAAAAGCCCTCGGCTCGTACAAGGAGTAGTAGCGGACATACTACGAACTAGTTAGTGCAAGCCAGTGGAGTTCATGATATCCTTCACTCCTTGGGGAAAACGCCTATACCACTAGAAGGCGTCCGTAAAGGATCCACTGCCATGGTGGTCGAATCTCGACTGCAAAATCAACAATCAAGGAGTTTACGAGCTTTTTTAGAATACATATATATCATAAAGATAGAAGAAACACCATCAAAAACGCAAAAAAGGGCCCGCCCTGAATTTATGGGCTACAGCTGCCCGACCATGGGGTTACAGTCACACGGCCGTAACCCTTTTGATCACAGTCACATGACTGTGATCATCCATGGGCCGCTGTAGCTACATTTTTCAGCCAACCTTGATTTTTCTCCTTTTTTCAGTTAAATCTTTTCCTAAGTCAAACCAAATCAACAACTAAACATCCTAGGGGCATATTCTACTTAAATCATGCATCAATTTCACATATTTTCTCTAATTTTGCTGAAATTTCAAACTTGGAAAAAGTGGAGAAATTTGAGCAAACTAACCGGATGCATGAAAGCATGGGTCGAAATCTGGAGTTGGATAGGCACTGGGGCATCGATCTTCACTTCACAATATTCATCTTCATCCTTTAATCCATATATACACTCTGTGGGTTCAAATGCTAGAGTAAAGTTTCCCTTCGGGATAGAAAACCATGTTTGAAAGGTGGGTTGAGCAACGGGAATGGGCCGGAGGACTCTACGCATCTTTCACCACATGATTTTGGGTTCGGGAGAAGAAAATCACTAAAGAAAGGAGGAGTTTTTGGCTGAAATGGGAGAAGATGAAGCTGCCTTCATTTTATGGTGGTTTTAATACATTTTTTACCCATTACTATAGTTGAACGACTGTAGTTTCAAATCACTACAGTCGCACGACTGTAGTGCTACAGCTGCTCGACTGTAGCGCTACAGCTGCTCGACTGTAGCGCTACAGCTGCTCGACTGTAGCTTATTTTTCTTGCAAAATTTTCTTCTTTTTCCTTTCCAAAACTTGTTTTATGTCTATTTGACCCCGAGAAAGGTAGTTTCCATATCTTGCAGGTATCAAAAGGCAAGATACTCGACCCGTATTCATTATTGATCGAAGGGGCAAAAATTTTTGTTTCCAAAGTTATCGATCAAGGAACGAATATGCGCCCGAAATGACTCCAAAACGTCAAGTGTTGATCAAGCTCCTTAAACCATTAAAACAACTTTTCCCCGATTACACGTGCTTCATGAGAAACACTATCATCCTTTCCTTCAGTGACACAAGCTCCACTAGAAATGAAATGACCAAAATGCCCTTATATCAGTAACCACAATATCGGATGGCCAAAACACCTTTACATTAATGACACGAGCTATACGGAATATCAAATCACAAAAAAATTTCTTTCCCTAGTGACATAGGCTCCATTATGGGTGAAATGACCAAAATACCCTTTTGTTGACCACCAAGCTACCAAATGACCAAATACCCTTTTCCCATCAAAAGGGGATACCAAATCACTAAAACCCATTTCTTTTCATGACATAGGCACCACGAAAGACAAAATGACCAAAGTACCCTTACTTCAACTTCCAAAGTTACAAAATTACCAAAATACCCTTTCCTTTCATAAGCATCAAGTGACAAGGAGAATTCAATCCGGGCAAAGTCCTCTCCTTCGCAATGGAGTCTAAGCACGACCCCTAGAAAACATCAAATCAATTCGGGCAAAGTCCTATGCTTTGTAACGGAGTCGAAGTAAGGCCCTGAAGAATCAAACCAACATAGGCAAGACCACTGTCTCCTAAAAGCAACCGAGACAAGTACCCATAGACGTCAAAATAAGTCCACAAGAGGAGAATCCCTAGGTACATTCTCTTTTCCTTCTCACCATGCTCCCTATCACGAGACCAAACTCGAGTCAGGCACAAGCACCCGTTCAAGTCGACTTTGGTCATGCGAGGGGCAGCCTGTGGGCATGGGTTTTTTCCCGACCTTTGTGACGAAAGTCATTGTTTCCTTTTTCACGGATAAGCATGAAGCAGATTCAGACCGACCAGAACAATGTTGGAAATGTCCCGGATGACCCAAATGTGTGTGACAAGTATTAGTACGGAGCCCCGAAGGAATTCCAGTGAGTATTTAAGAAAACTGAAGAAAAGAATAAAAATAAGCAAATAAGACAATCTGGTGACTACAGGCGCTCGACTATAGTGCCTACAGCCGCGCGACTATAGTACATTATAGTCGCGCCACTGTAATCATCAAAATTTCCTTTTTACCAAAAATCAACATTTAATTCGGTCTTTTTGAATAAAATAAGCTAATTTGGTCACTACAGTAGCTCGACTATAGTGCCTACAACCATGCGACTGTCCTACAGTTGTGCGACTGTAGTACATTACAATCGTGTGACTGTAATCACCAAACTTCCTTTTTTACCAAAAATCAGCATTTAATTCCGATTTTTAACCAAAACGGGAGATATAAAAATCTTGTATTCAGGATTAGGGTTAACAGAACAGAGGGGAGGCAGAAAATTAAAGAGTTTTTTGAGAGAAAAACATACATAAACACACAATAACACAGATTTTGGGATTTTTTCTAGGGTTCTTAAGAAAAATAAAAGGGTTTGATCTAAAAAAAAATTCAAGGAAACACATAGAAACTGTGGTAAGGTGTTTTTTTTAAATCATCACTACTCACTCAATCTCTCTCGGTGTTCCGTTCGGGCTTCATTGATCGCCCATTCTTCAGGTTGTTCGTGACTATAAGACACTTTTCTGCATCCGAATCCATCTCTGGTGATCCAAACACAGGAATACAGACCAGGTAACATTCTGAGAGGCCTTAAAAATCCATTTTTGTTCATTCTGGATGTTGTTTATTAATGTTATTTTGAATTTTTACGATTTCGGAAGCAAATTTTGATTATAGCCGCCTCGCCAAAGATCACAGTCGCCCGGTTGTAACCTATAGTCGTGCGACTATGACCTATAGTCCCGTGACTGTAATCTTTTAATTACAGTCATTCGACTATAATCTCTGGGGTAGAAGCTCCGAATGCCCCAAAATCGACCGATAATGCTTCTGTTTTTTGATTAAATGTGTTCTTTACGTTTATTATTGGCCCAATTACATCCTTATATGCTTAGATTCCTATTTTTCTGATTTTTGATTGATGGATGTAATTTAAAGTTTGGTGATTTTGAGGGATTAGGGATTTCCAGATTTGATTCGATCTATTTCGAATCCATTTATTGATTTTAGTATATTTCCAGAAATTCCGAACCCCCCAAAATCATTAAATTTGCAAAGCGATTTTCAAAAATGAGAAAAGAATATTGGAATCAATTCTGGAGCACTAAAGTCACTCAACTGTAGGTGTTAAAGCGGCCTGGCTATGTTATAGCCGCTCGACTGTAATGCCCTACAGTTGCTCGACTATACTTCAAGGGGCAGAATTGCAGTTTTGCCCTTTTGGGCCCCAAACTTGTAATTTTGCACCCTTTTCTTATTCAAAATTGAATTTTTGTGTGTTTACCTTCTTTTTGGACCCTATATGAATGTTTAACTTAGGCCCACACATGAACGGGACCCCCGGGTCCTGGGATATCCGGCACACTAAAGTTGGAAAAATGCATGTAAATGAGCCAAACCATTTTCAAAATTTGGTTTTTCACCCACAAAACCTACAGGGCGTTTCAAAAAACCGTTTTCCAGGTTTAACCGGTCCGATCGGTCGGGTCGACCTAGTTACCCCCTTAAATGCATGTCCCCGCTCCTACAAATCCCTCTTATGTCCTATTTGAGTCTTTTGTATGCCTTGATTATTTGTGCTAACCGTATTTGGATGCATCTTTTATTTTTGTTATTTTTCATTTTTAATGTACTTAATAGATTATCTGGTGTAATTAGGCGATTATAATTTCTTAGATTATCGTGTATAGTAGGCGTTTGTAAATGGTGAGGATAAGAGTTTTCTTTTTCTTGGGTTGTATAATTTGGCCTCTGATTTACTTTTCTACACTTTTATTTTTCCGCACTTTATTTTAATATTTATATCTATGTCATTTGCATGAGCATCGGTTAATAATTAAAACAAGATAAAATGAGTAGAGTTAAGTGAATGGAACATTACGTTATGAAATAATAATTGAAAATAAGTGAGGATTAGTAGATATGTTGCCCGAACCTCGAATCTCTGGATTAGGTACTGCGTCTACACTTGGTAGGGAGCTGTACCGGGATTTCCCAGATGAGCTAATCTGGGTGGCAACTCTATATCTAATCTCGAAGTTTGCGTTTTGAGATCTTTAAGTTAAATTGGGATTTTCCAAAAGAAAAACCTGTTTTCCAAAATTCACACTTCACCATTAAAATTAAGTTTCTATGAAAAGGGCTTTCTCCAATAAAAGGAAAGGTTTTCTTAAAGAAGATTAAAGACCCATTTTCGAAACCCCAACACCACACCTTTAAAAAGAAAATCCTTGGTTCCCACTTCGCCGTGCATTCCGTATAAAGGTCGTTTGCTCATAGACCCTATAACTTCTTGTTACATTCTGAACTTCGGACACCTTTGGCTTTTCTACAACAGGCAGATTAACGGTCTTATCACAGCTGTACCCTTTATATTCATCCTATAAATCCAGGTCTTCCAAGCTCACAGGCTTCACTTCCCTCTGCTCTATTAGCTTTCCACTCTCTCACTTCACCTCAACATCATTGGCCACTGTAGACTGTACAGTAGGGTTTGCTTGGAGGATTTGAGCAAAGATAAAATTGTCTGGTAACCCCGACTATACCATGTTGACCTGCCTTTCAAATGTTGGCAGCGGATTATTCTTTATACTGGGTTTGGCAGGCTCTTGTAGTTTTCCGTCGTCGATAAGCTTCTGGCTGGCGTCTCTCAGCGTATAACAATTATTGGTTCTATGTCCTACCATGACATGGTAATTACAGAAATTGTATTTATCTTCATCCGCTGGCGGCCTGAGAGAACTTAACAGTCCACCATTCCTACACTTAGCAAAAATCTTGGCCAAGGAGAAAGCCCAAGGTGATATGCAGTGACCGTCCGGACCTTTGCCTTGGTTTCCTTGCTACTGTGACACTGTAGCAACCCCGGCTTGGTTAACCTCAGAAACTTCTCCTCCCTTACTTGTAGAACCAGAGCCAGATCTACTACTTGACCCAGCTACCATAGTCGATCTATACCCAGAGCTGTACCCAGAGCTTCTACTTCCCTTATGGCCTATGGTCTTTTCCTCCTTATCTCTCTTAATTTTCATGGCCATACTGTATACTTCGCTGAGTTCACTGAAAGAGTGGAACTTCATATTGTTCTTGAAGATGTCCCTACTACCATCAATCAACTTCTGGATCAATTCATCCTCATCAGGGCGGCTCTTTAGCAAGATCATCTTATTCATCCATCATTGATAGTATTCATCAAAGGGCTCGTTTGACTTCTGCTTAACTCTTTCCAGGTCGTACAGCTTCACTTGAATCTTGGTATTGAAGCTATACTATTGGACAAAAGCTGCCGATAAAACCTCCCAATCTGATTGCTCTTCTTCAAATAAAGAATTGTACCAGCTCAATGCTTAATGGCACCGGCTGTCAGCATGCCCCATGCATAGAGATTTACATGGGCTTCCGGTGAACCCATTCCCTTGTAAGAGGGAACTTTTGGCACTTGAAAACCAATAGGAAATGTCTCAATGCCTTTGCTGATCATGGCATTTACATTAACCTCCCTCTTGGAGTCTGAACTGACACTTGCCCCTTTCTTCAACTGGACCACCACTTCATCTATTTATGAATACTTCGCCTTTATTTTCCTTTCCATAGCTGCCTCAATTTCTTACAGCTTCTCTAAACTAGCCGAGGCATCGGCACCTTGCTGAGATGATTCAGCCTCCTTCTCCTTTCCAGCTCCACTAGTGTCGGTTTCATCGACTTCCCTCATAACAACCCGCATCTCTTCCTTCAGCATGTCACAAAAATCCTGGGATCTCAAGAAATCCTTCAGGGCATCAGCAAGACTAGGTGTTGGAATGGCCATCTCAAATTCTTCCCCAGAATCAGATTCACTTTCTGTTTCTACTGCTCTTTGTTCCCCAATAGCCCTCAGAGCCAGAGATATTGTCCTAGGTCGCTCCAGTTTACTTTGTTTGACATCATATGGGAAGCATTAGGGACAATGAATGAATGGAATGGTGACATGAAGAGCAATACACTAAAGGTGATTAATGATGAATGAATGAAATGATGTTGTGAGTGAAATGACAATAAGGATGATATATATATATATATATATTTCGGACATCCCAAGAACACCCAATGCCATACAAGAGATAATGCAAAAGATCACGCGTGGACGACCACACGAATAAGGGCTCAGGGCTTTTGGAGCACTTAGTGAATTTTGTGAAATGGTCGCGTGTGTGCCGACAAATGGACAAGGTTTCGATGCTTTGTAGGTCTATGATATGACATAAAGTGGTCGCATGGGGCCACCCCATGGACAGAGTTCTGATGCTTTGGAGGCATATGGTATGAAGTGATTTTATAAGAGAGTCACTTGTAACCAGGGACACGGACAGAGATTCGGCATTCGGAGAACACCTTGTATGATTTGGTAATATTATGAAATGCCCCTCTATGGATACTAATCCAACACTTGGGGAGTACCTTTAATGGTTTCACAATGTTATGAAATGGTCTGATGTGAACCATGATGCGCAAGCAGAATTTCAGCGTTATCGTGATGCCTATGATGAATGGGTATGATGTTATATGATGACATCATGTGAACCATCAGATAGGAATAGACCTATGACCATTGCGGTCTTATATTGAATGACATGAGGTATTGCAATGGCCGAGTGCAATTCGGTGCACGGGCAAAACACGGGTAGTTTTGGGACTCCCGTTATGTTATGGAATGATCGTGATGGGCATCCTTGGAATGTCCCTAATTTAAATGAGATGAGATGATATGAATGCTTATGACACATAAAATGCAAGTGGTTGCACAAAAATGTGGTTAGGATGTATGACATACATAATGATGTTGTGTATGCTTTGTGAGAATGGTAACACACGAATATAATGTTATGGCTGCAAAAGAAATGGTTAGTATGAATGTCACATGGATGATTTAATTTTTTCACATACAAAAATAAAATGCAAGTGGCTCCACAAAAAATTTGAGTTAGTATCACACAAATGCTTTGTGTGTATGGCGTGTCATGTTCATAGAAATGCCGATGATGGTATGTCATGGGAGGGCGAGAAGCACATAGCACACGAAGCATATTCCTCCAACCTTATCCCTCCAAACGTGGTCAATTTTTGAAAATTCTAACTGAGTCCTAGGAGGGGTTCTCTTCGATCATCAATCGGGGATGATGAAGGTGTAATTTATGGCATTCATACAATTTAATTTCGTATCCTAAGGGAATCCAAGTAAGGTTGCCTATATGAGTTCAGTCCAAGTCGGGTTAACATCAAGGCTCCCATAGCAAAATATACTCCTCACTTCTCCCCACTCAAGGGCCCGAACGAAGGGGTTCGTACGAGGCTATGGGTGGTGTTACGTATCCATGCCCCTAAGACCAAGAGGAACATAGGCGACACTTCAACAATTCACCAGGCTAAAAGTGGGATACTTAACCTAATGCAAAAATGTCTAACTAAAGAATGCAAAATAAAATACCATACAAGAATCATCCACCTTATTTTGATTAGACACTTTTCAGGGCTTGTCAAATTCATTTAAGTTTTAAGAAAACTTTTGTAAGAAAATCCCCAACGGAGTCACCACTGTGAGCGGATGACTTTTTTTAGGCATCTTCGAGCTCTCTCGGAAGGGAGCCTCGAGATCGGGCAACCCTCCCTCGCGTGGGGCTTTTGGGATGGAAATTCGTTTTTTGAAAAAATAAATTAATTCATAAAAGAACCGAGACCTAAGTCTCAATAGAGTGTGTAGGAGTTGCCACCCAGCGCAGCTCAACTGGGAAATTACAGTGTAGCTAAACCGGATGAAGGCCGCTACACTTTCCAGAGATCTAGGTTCGGACAAGTCCCTTATTTCATGTCTAATCAAAATAAAATTGGCCGATGTTCATTAAAGGTATTTTAAATTTCTAAAGTTCATTTTTATTAAATTAAAGCACACAGCATACACACAAATCAAAATAAAGTAAAAAGCAGTGAATAAATAAATTATTACAACCCAATTGAATAAAAATAAAAACTCTCAACCTCACTTTACAAGCGCCTAAAATACACGATGATCTAAATATTTAAAATCGCCTAAAATACACAGATTAATCTATTAATTACATCCAAAATGAAAAATAAAAATAAACTAAAAGCTGTAAAACAGACGGTTAGCACAATTTATAGCACACCACAAATAGGACTCAAGTAGGACAGAATGGGATTTTAAGGAGTTTAGGGGCATGTAATTAGGGATAACCAGGTCTGCTCGGCTAGCTAGCCTGATTAGACCTGGAAAACAATTTTGAAACATCCCTATATTTTTCTTTCGTGAGAAAATCATTTTGAAAACATTTTCTTTTCCGGTTTACTTTAGTTTAGCATGTGAGATGGGTCGGTTTTCGGGAGATTTGGGTCTCCGTCATTGCGTTGTTCTAAATGTAATAACATCGAAAATTAAATCTAAGGTTGTGAATGCACACCACCAAATTCATTTTTGGTGATTTTCTGATTTTTCTGAATTTTTATGATTTTTGAAAATTTTTGGGGATTTTTCCCGATATTCTGCTCCTAGGCGAAAATTACAGTCGCCCGGCTGTAATTACAGCTGTGTGACTGTAACTATAATTGTACGACTGTAAATACAATCATGGCACTGTAGTTCATCCAAATGCAGAAAAAATCGCCAAAATTATCAAATGAGAAGAGAAAGCGGAGAAATTTAAGAATAGTCGTATGACTATTGTTTGAATGGTACGACTGTAATTACAGTCGTACCACTGTTTTTCACTACAAGAACAATCGCACAGCTGTTCTTATTTTTCAGCAACATCAAGTCAAAAATATGAGTTTCATGCACGATATCACACCAAAACACCCAGAAAAAGCAGTAAAATGAAAGTTTTAGGTGTAATTACCTTTGTTGCTGATTCACCGTAGGTTTAACCGCTAGAAACACCTCAATTGGCTCCAAATTGCTTCTTTTTCCTTGTGTGTTAAGGTTCCAAAAGTTTTCCAAAATTCTCCAAAATGTGATGGATTTTAGTGGATTTGAGATCTGAAATTGATTCAATTTAGTGTGTTAAGTTGTTAACCTATGATTTCTATTAAGTTTTAAACTTATCACAGCAGAATTAAAAGAAAAAGTGGAGAAAAAGATTATGCTTGTTGGTTTTTTTTTCTTCTTTTCCTCTCCTTTTTCCTTCTCTTCTTTTCCAATTTTTTCTCTCAATTTCTGTACAAAATCCAAGAGTCAAAAGCCCCCCACTCACTTCTCTTTCTCCTTTTTTTCTCCCTTTTCTTTTGTTGCAAATCCGAGCATTAACTGCCCTTCAAATCACCCCCATTTTTTTAAGGTATAGGCTTCTGCTACCTGCTCCGCATTTACAGTCGCACGACTGTAACTACAGCCGTATGACACCAATTTTTTTTTAAGTCTAGAAAATTCTAGCGCTTACAAAAGGTCTTACTCTATCTTTCCCATATTTAATTAATAATGAATCTTGTTTTAATTAACTCAAGTAGTTGGGCTCATGGCTGAGATCCATATTTCATCAAGATATAGCAGACGAGGGCCTGGAATCCTAATTATTTAGCTAGGAATGCCGTCCAATCCTAACCTAGGGACTCTTGGTTTGATGGGCTTGTTGGCACTTACCCATCTGTGCTTAAGGCCAGGAGAATACTACTACCCATGCTAAGAGCAAACCTCCATCCAAGAGTTAGAGTAACCAATACTCCAACCCAATACAAAATGACGATACTCTACTGTATCCAGTGAGGGCATGGTCTACAACTGGCCTATCCCCATTTCGAGTCGATTTTGAATGATAGAAGCACTTTTAAGCGACTTAGTAATTTCCTTTTAGTTATTAGATTCATTTTGATGATGGCTTATATGCATATGCGGGTGAAATGGGTTTGGATCATACATTCAAACATGTAAATAAATAAAGCATAATTAAATAAATAATGAACTGCTATGGGCCTATATTACCACCTAATATAATTCTAGTAAACCTATACTAGAAAAACACTAGGTGGGCCTCCTCTTCTTCCTTTTAGACTCGCCTCTCCAATGGGCTTCTTTTTTACGTCATTCTATGATAAATAAATAAAAATAAAATTACAAAAAAAAAGGAAAAACGACACGCAGGCTGAATTTACCCACAAAAAAAATACAACCTAACTTGAATAAGGCCCAATAGCATCCATTCATACATTTAATCACACAAGCATGTAAACTAATACATCAATTTATAAACATGTTATAATGCATGAATTTAGTCCCATTTTAATTATGGCCTTAGCCATTATTTTGAAATCGCAAATTTTGGCCCATCATGGTTCTAACCCATTACGGGCTCTGGGTCTCCAGCCCAGGCAGAACATTGCTCCCACTGGAATTGGGAAACCATGAATCCAAATCAGCCGCCTGGGTAATCGTGCCAAGAAAACCCAAACCAATTTTAATTACACCATTTTAATTTCTAAAATTAATATCTCATGAATAAAATTAAAATTTCATTCAAGAAACCATGAGTATTTAAATTGCAGAAAGTTTAAACACAAAAAAGTTTAAAACCTATTAAAATTAAAACTGGGCTCGGGCACAAAAACCTGCCAAATCCAAAACTAGGCTCGGCTCGTCGAGTAGCCCGTTGCAGTGGCAGTAGCCCAAAAGGGCTGCTGTTGCCACAATAGGTTGCGGTAGTAGCACGCCATGCAACTACTGCTGCAGCGGCCAGCATCACGCTGCTGCACAACGTGCTACCCAGTAGCTGCTGTGTACAAAGCAGCATGCTGCGAAACACATATTTTTTTTTAATTATGATCTTATAAATAAAAAGAAATATAAAATCAAAACAACCATAAACAAAAAAAAAAAAAAAAAAAAAAAAAAAAAAAAACAACAACAACAATCAAATTGAAATAAACACATATAACCTAATATGCAATAACCAATTTCTATTTGAAAATGAAATTAAAATTGAGAAAAAATATTAAAACCCCAAATCCATGAATCCCTAATTAAAATGCCCAATTTTAAAACCATGAGATTCAAACCATTTATGATTTTCACAAATCAAAAGCCCGCTCTGATACCACTGTGGGGATTTTTCACCGGAAATCAATTGATAAAGTGGAAGAACGTGTTGATTTCCTCATATCTGTATCCAGCAGCAATTGAAGTGGAAATTAAAAACAACAAAATTCAAATGAGAAGAATTAGATTCTCTCCAGTAATATCTCCTTTAGAGATGGCTGCAAAAATTGAAATCGATTCCCTCCACTCTCACGTACACGAACGCCTATCGAGTAGAACCCGTGCTAGCAGCCGATCAATGAGTTTTTGGAGAGAAAAGTGAGCTGAAATTTCTGCCTTTTAATTAAAAAAATTCCAGCAGCAAATTCCCCTTAATGGCCGAATTCCATAGTAAGAAAAACATTGATTTTTGCTTAAATCATGGCCTTTATTTTTCGGGTGAATAAGTTTGTTTTTATAAATGGAATTAATGCCTGTAATTCCATAAATCCTAATTAATTAGTATGGTTTAATTTCTAATCCATTCTAATTTAATTTCTATGCATGTATTTATATAATATCATATTATATAAGATACATGTCATTGAAATTAAATAGATTTGTCAATTTGAATTAACCCAACAAATTAATTTATGAATTGACTAGAAACATATACAGATAAACCTATATATGTATTAAATTTCCACCAGAAAATTTATTCATAAGTTAATTTATTTAAATCAACTTTGTGCAACCCAATAAAATGTAAATATATGTCAATTAAATTATATTTACTAATCCAATTGATCTTTAATTTAATTAATTAATATTTATCTCTCCATATAGTATACTCCAAGTATACAGGTGATTTGACTAGTTCGAACTTAGACATTCTATGTGTATGATCTTGTGGGCCCGTCTTTATGTTGGCAGTGGGCTTATGGTCCATAGACTATAGGCGGGCTCTAGCAAGTCACTGCATCCACCAATTAAGATGGAGATAGCAGTCCAACTGTAATCCTAACCCTGTAGTTTAAACTTGTATATCCCGTGTCATTGATATCAGTGTCCAACACAGAGGCATGGATTGATCACCATCTTTTGTGTTCAGATACTTACTTGATCCCGAATGAACTGATGCTCACGAACAAGTTCCAACTTGTTTGGGTCTGGCCACACTATTATCAGTTGCATTCATGAAGAGGCCAATGATATCTTCTCAGTGGACTACTGAGTGACATTCCCTTCTACATATCGATAGCATTGCCATTTTCATTGACACACCCGAATGTAACCATACTTGGCACCCTATTACATGCCTTTTAGGCATACACCAAAGTATGCCACTTCACATGCAGCACCATCATATGGTCTGGTCAAAGGATCCATACAAGTACTACACGAGATCACTTGTGAAACTTTACCATGTGAATTTCTTGTTCAACTTGGTTGACATCCCATGTCCAATGACCGGTAAGACACCGCCATACAACCAAGCTAATGATAGTTTTTGGTTCCATTCATTCCCATGACTAGAATAGACTACGGATCTCTTTATGGTCATATCGTTTTCCCTATCCATGGTCTTACTACTAAGTGCATGACACTTGTCAACATGGATATTGATATGTCCATTGGATACTCTGTTAAAAACATAGCACAATATATATATTAAATAGACTGATGCCTTTATTTAATGACACATATTATATAATACATAAATCTTACATCAAATTACAAATGTATGATACAAATACAAGGACCAATGCCTCGGGACTAGGGCATATCCAACAGTATGGGTACGTTCGGGTGTGCCAGTGAACATGGCAAGGCCATGTGTATGCAGAAGGGAATATCACTCATTGATTCACTGAGAAGATATCATCGACCACTTGATGAGTGCAACTGATAAGAGTGTGGCCACACCCAAACAATTTGGAACTTGTTTGTGAGCATCAGTTCAATCGGGATCAAGTTAATGTCCAGACACAAAAGAGGGTAATGACACCATGCCTCTGTGTTGGACACCGATATCAATGACATGGGATATATAAGTTAAACTAAAGGGTTGCGAATTCCATTAGACTGCTATCTCTATCTTACTTGGGGGTTATAATGGCTTGCTAGAGCTCAGTTACAGTCTATTAGCCATGGGCCCACTGCTAACATAAAGATGGGCCCACAGGATCGTACACATAGCACATCTAAGCTTAAACTAAATGGGTCAACTGTATACTTAGAGTATACTAACTAGAGAGGAATCGTTAATTGATTAAATTATATATCAATTGGATTGATCAAAATAATATAATAAATTTATTGGGTTTTGTGAATTAATTTTAATAAACTAATTTATGAATTTATTTCCTAGTGGAAATAATTTACATATATAGGTATATATGTAATTCATTTAAGTAAAGTCAAAATTAATTTATTGGATTAATTTAATTAGGCAAATTAATTTTAATTTTAATGCTATGTGTTATATTATATGGTTTCATATAATAACATACATGTAAAATTAAAATTGAATTGCAATTAATTTTAACCTATAGTTTCAATTTTGACCTAGGGTTTTGTATGCTATAAATACCCACTTATATGAATGAAAACCCTAACCCTAATTACACACTTAAGAATTCGGCCATAGCACAATTTTCAAGGTGAAAATTTTCTGCCTCCCTGCTTTCCTCTTTTAGATTCGGCCTCCGCTAGCACGAGTTCTCACTCCGTAGCCGTTCGTGTACGGGATTGTGGAGGAAATCTCCTTTGGTTTATGCAGCCATCTCTAGAAAAGACTTACAAGGTGAGAATTTGTTTCTTATCTTGTTCTTATCTTGTTCATGATTTTGATGTTTTGATTTCTATTGCATAAGCTCTTGGGACCATGTTTGAGAAAATCTAAATTGGCTTCCGCTGCCAACGGTTGATTTTCAATGGAAAACCCTATGGTGGTATCAAAGCATGCTTATGATCCATAAAAATGGTTAACAGGATTGAATCCCTGGTTTTAAAATTGGGTATTTTAATTTTGGGGTTCTTGTTTTGGGGTTTATGATTTTTCCCGATTTGATTTTTGCAAATGGAAATTGATTCTTGCATATTGGTTATGTGTTATTTGATTTCTGCTTGTTATTTGATTCTTGGTGAATTGATTTGATTTTAATTTTCTGTTTTAAAGAAAAAAAATCAAGGCCTATTTCCGGGTTGTGGGGCTGTCGGCAGCGGAATCTGCTACCAATTGATGCTATGGAGGTGGAAACAGCGGCAATAGCCGCTGTTGAGCAGCAGCACCATTGCTACCCCTAGCAGCAGCTAGAAGGGCCGTGTTTTGGATTTGGTGGGTTTTTCTTGGTCCGGACCCAGTTTTAGTTTTAATGGGTTGTAAAATTTTATGTGTTTAAATTTTTGCAATTTAAGTGCTCATGGATTCTTGAATGAAATTTAATTTTTGTTCATGATATATTAATTTGGAGAATTAATATATCATGAACAAAAATTATGGTGTAATGAAATTGGTTTGGTGTTTCTTGGCACGATTAACCGAACGACGTAATTTGGATTCATGGTTTCCTAATTCCAGTTGGAGCAATGTTCTACCTGGGCTAGAAGCCCAAAGCCAATTAAGGGCTAGAACCATGATGGGCAAAAATGGCGACTTCTAAATAATGGCTAAGGACATAATTGATTGGGATTAATTTCATGCATTTTAACATGTATATAATTGATGTATGGAATACATGCTCGTATGAATTAAAAGTTTGGATGGATGCTATTGGGCCTTTTTGAAGATGGGTTGTATTTTCTTTTTTGGTAAATACGGCTTATGTGCCGTGTCTTTTTATGTAATTTTATTTTATTCAATTATTATAATGTGTTGTAAGAAGAAGCCCATTGGAGTGGCGAGCCCAGAAGGAGAGATGGAGGCCCACCTGACATTCTTCTAGTATAGGTTTACTAGAATTATATTAGGTTGTAATTAAGGCTCATAGCAGTCCATCATTTATTTAATTATGCATTTATTTATTTTCATGTTTTATGTATGATCTGTGAGCGGATGACGTTTTTAGGCTCACCAACTCTATCGGAAGGGAGCCTCGAGATTGGGCAACCCTCCCTCGCGTGGGGTTTCTTTAAATGGAAATTCATTTTTAGAAAATTAAGTTTGCTTCATAAAAGAAGCGAGACCTAAGTCTCGATAGATAGTGTAGGAGTCGCCACCCGGCTCAGCTCAATCTGGAAATTACAGCGTAGCTGAAACGGATAAAGGCCGCTACACTTTCCAAAGATCTAGGTTCGGACAAGTCCCTTATTTCATGTCTAATCAAATTAAAATTGGCTAATGTTCATAGAAGGTATTTTAAAATTCTAAAGTTCATTTTTATTAAATTAAATCACACAGCATACACACAAATCAAAATAAAGCAATAAATAAATAAGTTATTACAACCCAATTGAATAAAAATAAAAACTCTCATCCTTACCTTACAATAGCCTAGAATACACGAGAATCTAAAAAAATACAATCGCCTAAAATACACGGATTAATCTATTAATTACATCCAAAATAAAATTAAAAGAAATTAAAAGCTGCAAAATAGATGGTTAGAACAATTTATAGTACACCACAAATAGGACCCAAAAAAGACAGAATTGGGAAATTAGAAATTGGGGACATGCATTTAGGGGATAAGCGGGTCGGCTCGGCTAGCCGGCCCTATTAGACCTGGAAAATGGTTTTAAAATGTCCTTGTATTTTTGTTTCGTGAGAAAACCATTTTGAAAACATTTTCTTTTTCCGGTTTACTTTAATTTAGCATGTGAGGTGGGCCGGTTTTCAGGAGATTTGGGTCTCTATCATTGTGTTGTTTTAAATGCGATAACATCAAAAATTAAATCTTAGGTCACGAATGCACACAACAAAATTCATTTTTGATGATTTTCTGGTTTTTCTAAATTTTTACGATTTTGGGGAATTTTTAGAGATTTTTCTGGATATTCTGCCCCTGCACCAAAATTACAGTCGCCCGACTGTAATTACAGCCGTGCGATTGTAACTATAGTCACCCGGCTGTAATTACAGCCGTGCAACTGTAACTACAGTCGTATGAATGTAATTATAGTCGTGCGACTGTGGTTCATCCAAATGCCAAAAATCACCAAACTTATTTAAATGAAAAGAGAAAGCGGGAAAATCTAAGAACAGTCGTATGACTGTTGTTTGAATGGTACGACTGTAATTACAGTCGTACCATTGTTCTTCACCACAAGAACAATCACACGGCTGTTCTTATTTTCCAGCAACAGCAGGCCAAAAATATGAGTTTTATGTACGAAATCAATCCAAAACACCCAGAAAGAGCAACAAAATGAAAGTTTTAGTGTAATTACCTTTGTGGCCCTGATCCACTATTGTTTTGACCGCTAGAAACACCTTAAAGTGCTCCAAATTGCTCCTTTTTCCTTGTGTGCTAAGGTTCTAAAAGTTGTCCAAATGTCTCCAAAAAGTCACAGATTTAGAGATTTTAAAGTCTAGAAATGATCAAATTTAGTGTGTCAAGTTATTAACCTATTGATTTCTAACAGGTTTTAACTTTAACACACCAGAATTAAAAGAAAAAGAGGAGAAAAAGATGGTGCTTGGTTGAGTTTTCCCTTTTTCTCTCCTTTTTCCTTATCTTCTTCCTTTCACTTTCTCTCTCTAAAATCTGCCAAAATCCCTTTTTACTCTCTCTTCCTTCCCTTTTATCTCTGCTTACTTCCTACTCAAAATCTGGCATTAATTGCCTTTTAAATCACCTCCATTTTTTTTAAGGTCAGGACTACTGTACCTGCTACGCATTTACAGTCGTACGACTGTAATTTTTCAATTACAGTCTCACGACTGTAATTATAGTCATGTGGCGAATTTTTTTTTAAGTATGAAAAATTTTGGCGGTTACAGCTGCCCCTCGCGTGATCAAATTGGACACCCGGTACCAAGTTTAAAATACCTAAGGTGATGAATTTAAGAGCACGGATCGAAGCACCGCAGACGCAAGAACGAGAACGTGCAACTGACTTGTTGAAGTCCCACTGTCGTGACGATACTGGGTTTACATTACCCGAGGTGAGGTTAAGGATGAAATAAGTTGATACCGGGTCTAGGTTACGCGAGGCGAGGTTGATGATGAAATAAGTTGATACAGGGTCTAGGTTACCAGAGGCGAGGTTGAAGATGAAATAAGCCGATAACGACCCCAGAAGGATCTGTTGGGAATTTGGAATGAAGCCGATCTGGGCCGATACCGGGTCTATGTTACTCAAGGCGGATCTGCTAGGGATTTGGAATGAAGCTGATCTGGGCCGATAGCGGGTCTATGTTACCCGAGGCGGCTCTGCTGGGGATTTATCCATGTCCGAGATAGTGATGACGAATTCCTTCATTTTAAATAGCGAATCCTCATTCCTTGGTTGAGAGATTTTGAACAAAAATTTTTGCCCCTTCGATCAAGAATAAAGACTAGCTGGGGATGAATGCTCTATGTGTGTTGTGTATGTATGCATGATGATGCGTATGCACGTGGATCCTAAAGGATGCATTTCTTGTGGTTTGTTTAATATTGATGTTTCTCCTTTTTGTTGGGGAAGGTATGTTTTGCCCCTAGCTGGTGGAAAATACTCTTTACACAAAGCTTTTCTTTGTTGAAGACATACAAGGACATCTAAAGAAATGAGATGGCTACTGGGGGTGTGTAACAGCTACAGGTGAGAAGATTATAGTGTCCTTTGTAAATGTTCCGCTAGGAAGTAATATGGAGAATCCTACTGGAGGATGCTGTAAAGATGCTTGTGGGGAAACAGTGAAGGGGTTTTATCCTTTTGCCCCTGCGATTTATGAACCTGGAAGTCCTCTAAATTTTGCCTGGGTTGCCGAATGTGGGTTTTCAGCCCAGCGAGCTGCTCTAGCTTTTGCCTGAGCCACCTTTTCGGTTTTCACCCCAGCGAGCTCTCTTTTTTTTTTTTTTTTTACAAATTTAGGATGAACAAAGATCGAGTGAAATGATGCCGTGACTACTTATCTCGTCATCCTTCTAGTGATGATATGATGCAGAAAAATGCCATATGGAGTAGCATTGGGGTTCAATTTCTTGTTAGAAGCTGGCTTTATTTCATCAACAGTCAAATTCTTGGAAAAGCACTGTTGCTCTTTGGAAAGATGAATTAGATTTGAAGGATGATAAAAGATTTCAGATTGTATGTATTTAGTACATCTCCATTGTTAAATAACGTGATATGTTCAACTAGTTAAATACAAAGCGCTTTCCTTAAATGGATGTTTAAGCAAGATAACTTTGTTTATGCATTTAACATAACCACACAAATATATTTAAGCAAACACTCCACTTTATTGATAAAATCAAAATGAGTACATTTGAAAAGACTGGTTCCCAAAATGGTATATACTTCACACAGAGCGAGAATCCGTCACCAGTCATCCCCTTCAGATTTTCCAACCAATCATTTTCTCTCGCGTCTTAACTTTTGCCTAGACCGCTCTTTTGAGTTTTCAGCCTAGCAGACCGACCTTTTTTTTTAGACATGGTAAAGCTTTAAGCGATCTTGGTCGACAGAATTTGTGAACTCATTTCCATCCATGTCCATGATGCTGACACCACCTTTTGATAGCACTTTCTTCACTACACATGGCCCTTCCCAGTTAGGTCTGAACTTCCCTCGAACATCAACATTTGAAGGCCTCAATTGCTTTAGAACCAAATCCCCTGCTTTCAATTACCGCCTAGGGTATTTTGCATTCCAGTTATAGGCTCTGGCCATTCTGCGTTGGTACATCTACAAGTGATCCAGTACTTTCAGGCGTTTTTCATCTAGCGCTGCCAACTGCTCGTATCTAGCTTGAGCCCATTCAGTCTCTGGCCACTGAGCTTCCAAGGTGATCCTAAGTGACTTAAGCTCTATTTCTACTGGCAATACTACTTCCATACCATACACCCAAGCATAAGGAGTTTCCCCTATTAGTGTTCTGACACTGTTCTGTAACCCCAAAGAGCATACGATAGTTTGTCAGCCCAATCTCTGTAGGTGGTTACCATTTTCGATAAGATCTTCTTTATTGCCTTATTAGCTACTTTCACTGCACCATTAGCTTGGGGTCTATATGGAGAAGACTTACGGTGTTTAATGGCATGTTCTGCAAGCAGCTCAGCTGTTACCCCTTGAAACTGCACTTTGTTGTCAGTCACTACATGGTGGGGAATTCCACATCGAGCAAAGATGGTCTTCTGAATGAACTTAACCATCTGCTTAGCTGTTACTCTAGCGAAGGATTCTGCCTCCACCCATTTTGAAAAGTAGTCAACTGCCACGACTATGAATCGGTGCCCATTAGATGCTGCAGGATGAATTTCACCAATCATATCTATCCCCCATGTGGAAAATGGCCAAGGAAAAGCCAGATTCTGTAATTGAAGTGGCTACAGATGACTGACATCAGGATAAATCTAGCACTCGTGACATCTTCTTACTTTCCTTATACAATCAGCCTACATAGTCATCTAGAAATACCCCTGTCTCATTATCTTTCAAGCCATAGAAAGTCCATTCATATGTGGGCCGCAGGACCCCGCATGTACTTGCTGCATCACTGTTTCTGCCTCTCGCTCTGTCAAGCACCTCAAAACAACATCATTTGCTATTCTCTTGTATGGCCGATCTTCAAAGATTCTGAACTGACTAACTAATCTTCTTAATGACACCTTATTAGCAGGATCGACTCCATCTGGGTATTTTCCTTCCTTCACATATTGGTAAAATATGGAAGAACCATGATTTTTCTTCAGTTGTCAATTCCATTACTTCGTGCACTTCAAAACAGGGTTGTCTGGAAATTGCTATTACCAATGGTTGTACTTGAGTTTCTTCTGGATTTTCCCACATAGAAGATAGTGTTGCTAGCACATCAGCCATCTTGTTCTCATCTCTAGGGACGTGTCTGATTCGCATTGTTCAAAAAGCTCTTTTCTGTATTGTAGCAGCTCAAAGTAAGGCTACAATGTTTCTTCTTTCAAATCGCATTCGCCTTGAGCTTGTATAATCACTAAAAGTGAATCTCCAAAGATCAAGACATCATTTGGGCCTACATTTAACATAGCTTCCATCCCAAATGAGCATGCTACATACATTGCTCCGTTATTGGTTATGGGGAAATCCAATCTCTTTGACAAAGGAATGATTTCACCGTCCGATGTTGCTATGATCACCTCGATTCTAGTACCCTTCCTATTCACGGCACCATCGAAGCACATAACCCATCTATTTACTTCCACCATGGCTAGCTGTTCATTGGAGAACTCCAAATTCCATGTGTAATCTGATTCCAACAGCTGATTTACTAGAAATTTTGCTACGACTCGACCTTCGATGGTTTTCTTAGTGGTGTATTCAATGTCAAACTTTGATAGACATAAGAGCCACCTAGATAATTTCCCAACCAACACCGGTGCTTCATACAGATACTTCATTGGATCCACCTTGGCCAGAGCTTGCAATTTGTATGACTGGAAGTAATGGCACAGCTTCTTGGTCAGCTAGACCATTGCCACACATGTCTTCTCTACCAGTGTGTACTTGGTTTTATACTCTAGCAGCTTCTTGCTAAGGTTGTAAGTAGGGTATTCCTTCCTGCCATCTTGTTCTTGTGCCAACATTGCCCCTACAGAGGAATCCTCAATAGCCAAATATAAGATCAAAGGCTTCCCTAGAATTGGTTGGCTTAAGACTAATGGATTTACTAGATAAGCCTTGATTTTCTCGAATGCCAGATGACATCTGTTATCCTATACAATTGGCTGATCTTTCTATAACAACTTGAAAATTGGCTCACAGGTGGAAGTCAAACCCGCTATAAAGCAACTGACATACTGTAAGGAGCCCAAGAATGAGTGGACTTCCTTCTATGTTTTCGGAGATGGCATATCTCGAATAGCTTTGATTTTATCTAGGTCCATTTCTATTCCTCTTTGGCTGACTACATAACCCAACAGCTTCCCTGATGTGACTCCGAATATGCACTTCTTAGGGTTGAGTCGTAAGTTATACACTCCAATGCATGCAAGAAATCTATCCAAGATAATAGGATGTTCCTCCCGAGTCATTGATTTAACAAGCATATCATCGACATACACTTCGACTTCTTTGTGGATCATATCATGCAGCAAAGTTGTGATAGCCTTTGGTAAGTGGGTCCCGCATTCTTCAATCCGAAGGGCATTACTCCGTAGCAGAAAGTGCCCCACACCGTGATGAATGATGTCTTCTCCTTATCAATTACATCCATCAGGATCTGATTATATCCTGAAAACCTCGTCCATGAAGGAGTACATTGTTGCCTTTGCTGCACTATCAATCAGGACATCGATATAAGGCAGTTGGAAATTATATTTTGGGCATGCCTTATTCAGATCCCTGTAGTCGATGCATACTCTAACCCTTTCGTGTTTCTTGGGTACTGGGACAATATTGGCGAGCCATTCTGTATATTCCACCACTTCGAGGAACTTGGCTTCTATCTTCTTGGCTACTTCCTCCTTCACCAGTGTAGCCCATTCTGGCCTCAATCTTCTCAGTTTCTGCTTCACTGGCTTGAACTTAGGGTCCGTTGGAATCTTGTGAACTGCTATTTCTGTGTCTACACCCGGCATGTGCTTGTATGACCATGCGAAAGCTTTAACATGTTTTTGCAATATTTTTGTTAATTCTCTCTCTTCCTTGGTTTTTAGCTCATGTGAAATGAATACCATTTTAGGGTTTTCATCTATACTTATGTTGATTTCATCCAATGCAGTGTTACACATGCTAAATATGCTTGATGGTGACTCAAATGCATGCACAAAATTAATTATCAGGATAAACATCACACAAGTAAGCAAATTGAGATTTCATTGCATTGAACTTGTCATAGAGTACATCATTCACATGGAAAATGGAAGAAATAGATACAACAAAATCATTTCCATCCTCCACAAGCAAAGGGCATTGCACATTGCACTTCTTCAGCTTCCACTTTCATCTCTAGAGCATCATCAAAATCTGCAGCTATCTTGGCCTCTTGTCCAGTAGGAATAGTGGTCTCCTTAATTTCGGCCACTTCTGCCTTAGCCCTTTTCATGATCTTGGCTATCTCAGCAACCATAGAATCCAAGTTCACCTTGGTCATCAGCTCTTCTTCGAACCCTTCTTTAGACTTCCCAAATGCCTTGCTCAAGGCAGCAGCCAGTGCCCCTGAAATTGACTCTACATATTCATCATAGATTTTCTCTTTAGCTTTCTATTTGGGTACCTTCCCTGCTTTTGCTATCTCTTCAAGTGGTTCATTTTGTAGAACATCAGACTTAGCAACCATCTCTTCCACTACTTCAGGGGCTATTGGTTCTTCCCAGCTCTTCTCAAGGTCTACAACATCTGAAAATATCTCAAAGCACGGGTATTCAATGCTCCCAACCCTCACTGGCTCAGCTTGGCCATTGTACAGTTCTTCTCCTTTCTTTATGAATGGTTTCATTATAGGCTTGCCGTTCTTACCCCTTCTCTGATTCTTCTGGTCAGATGTTTCTTCTGCATACCTTAGCCTGAACTTTTTTGGCTTTCCCGAGTCAATGTTAAACTCAAGCACCCCTTGCAGGTTAATTTCTAGTCCCATGCCCGGGACAAAGTTCTACTTATGCAAATATCTGGATAGCCACTTCGGCATATAGTTTCATAAATGACCATCGAGGCATTCGTAGCTTCCTCTTCCCCGACCATGGTGATTTGGAATCCGCCAAATGGTACAACTCCTTCATTTATAGCAGTAATCATGGATTGGGCATCCGCCTCAACAGTCACAATCTCCCTGTTTATCAAGAACTTTATTTTCTAATATAGAGTAGAAGGGACACCTCCTAATGGGTGGAACCATGGTCTTCCCAACAGCAGGGAGAAAGTGACCTTGATGCCTATCATAGTGAAACAAACATTGACTTTACTGGCCCAACCTCCACTTCAGCTCCGAAAGTTCCAATTATAGTTCTTTTGGAGTCATCATATGCCCGGATCACTGTTGAGGACTTCTTCAGAGCATCTTCATTCAAGCCCAAACATGGCAGCATTTTTCATGGACATATGTTCAGCGCCGACCCATCATCTACCATCACACATGCCATTACTTTGTCCATGACATGGGCTCTGATGTAAAGGGCTTTATTGTGAGCCTTTCCCTCGCTGGGTATATCTTTTTTTTGAAAAAACAATGTCAGAAGATTGTATAGTAGGATTTCCCTGTAGGACTTGAGCAAAAATGAAATTGGCTGGTAATCCTGAGTGTACAATATTAACTCATTTCTCGAATGCCGACAACGGGTTAGTCTTTATACTGGGTTTAGGAGGCTCCTGCAATTTCTCCTCATCAATCAGTTTTTGGATGGCATCCCAGAATTTGTAGCAATTATTGGTTCTGTGGCCAGTCACAACATGGTATGTGCAGAAATTATCTTTATCTGTATCAGCAGGTTTCTCAAATGGTTGCAGGGACTACAACAATCCCCCATTTCTACATTTTGCAAAAATTTTAACTAAGGGGAGAGCCCAAGGGGATATTCCCTATCCTCTAGGGTTTCTATTCTGACTGCCTTGCTCTGGGTTACCGTGGCAACCTCGACCTGCTTTACCTCTGAAGACTGTCCCCCTTTACCTCCAGAGCCTGAACCATAACTGTTATCGGACCCGACCGTAGCTGTTGACCTGAACCCGGAGCTATATCCTGAACTTCTGCCACCCTTGTGGCTTGTTGCCTTCTCCTCTTCATCAAGCTCAATTTTCATGGCCATACTGTATACTTCGCTGAGTTCACTGAACGGGTGGAACTTTATGTTGTTCTTAAAGATGTCCCTACTACCATCAATCAACTTCTAGATCAATTCATCTTCATTAGGACGGTTCTTCAGCAAGATCATCATTTTAATCCACCATTGATAGTATTCATCAAAGGGCTCGTTTGACTTCTGCTTAACTCTTTCCAGGTCATACAGCTTCAGTTGAATCTTGGTATTGAAGCTATAGTACTTGATAAAAGCCGCCGATAAAACCACCCAGTGCCGATAAAACCACCCAGTCTGAGTACTCTTTTTCAGATAAAGAATTATACTAGCTCAATGCTCCTCCTTCGAGTGTAGTTAGGAAGAGATTGATAAGTTGTAGCTTTATGGCACTAGCCATCAGCATGACTCATGCATAGAGATTCACATGGGCTTCTGGTGAACCCATTCCCTTGTAGGAGGGAACTTTCGGCACTTGAAAACCAATAGGAAATGTCTTAATGCCTTTGCTGATCATGGCATCTACATTAACTCCCGTCTTGGAGTCCGATTGACACTGGCCCCTTTCTTCAGCTGGGGCACAACTTCATCCAATTCTGAATACTTCGCCTTTATTTTCCTCTCCATAGCTACCTCAATTTCTTGCAGCTTCTCCAAACTAGCCGAGGCATAAGCACCTGCTGAGATGATTCAGCCTCTTTTTCCTTTCTAGCTCCACTAGCATTGGTTTCACTGGCTTCTCTCACAGCAGCCCACATATCCTCCTTCAACATGTCACGAAAATCCTAAGATCTTAGGAAATCCTTTAGGGCATCAGCAAGACTTGGTGTTGGATTGGCCATCGCAAATTCTTCCCCGGAATCAGATTCACTTTCTGTTTCTTTTGCTCTTTGTTCCCCAACAACCCTCAAAGCCTGATGTGAGCGGACGATGCATTTTCGACGGGATGCGGGACTCCCTTTCGGAAGGGGTGCCTCGATTTCGGGCGAGGCCTTCCCTCGCGTGGGGTTTTTGGTTTGGAAATTCGTTTTTTGGAAAAGCGGATTGTTTCGAAAAAGAATCGAGACCTAAATCTCGATAAAAAGTATAGGAGTCGCCACCCGGCTCAGCTCAACTGGGAAATTACAGTGTAGTTGAACCAAAGCGGGAACTGCCACACTTTTCAGAGATCTAGGTTCGGACAAGTCCCTTATTTCGTGTCTAATTTAAATATTATTGCCAATGTTCTAGTTATGACACTTTAAATTGCTAAGAGTTGATTTTCATTAAATGATACACGCAGTGCGCATATGGGATAATGATACAACATAAAAAAAAGTAAAACAAAAATAAATACTTAAGAGCTTACAACCAAATTGAAAGAAAAATAAAAACTCTCGCCTCACTGATACAACCGCCTAGAATACACGAGAATCTAAGGAAAATTTACAACCGCCTAAATACACGATTTAATTCTATTGAAATACAAATAAAATAGAAAATTAAAATAAAATAAAGGCTGCAAAACAGAGGTTAGCACAATTTATACGGCACGCCATAAATAGGACTCAAATAGACAGAATTGGGAAATTAGGATTTGGGGTCATGCAATTGGGGGTAACCGGGTTGGCCCGGTCGGCCGGCCCGATTGGACCTAGAAAACCATTTTGAAACGTCCCTGTATTTTTGGTTTGTGAGAAAATCATTTTTGAAAACAATTTTTCCGGTTTACATGCATTTTTATATATTAAGTGGGTCGCTTTTCGGGAGAACTAGGTCTCTGTCATTGAATTGTTCTAAATGCAAATTTACCAGAAAATTGAATCTATGGTCGTGATGCGCACAACAAAATTCATTTTGATGATTTTTGGGATTTTCTAATTTTTTGGGATTTTTTTGGGAATTTTTGGGAATTTTTTATGATTTTTATGGATTTTTAAAGAAATTAGGCTTAAAGGTGAAATTTTGGTTCTGAAAACGACAGTCGTACGACTGTAAATTACAGTCGTGTAAACTCAACTACACTTGTACGACTGTAATTACAGTCGTACGACTGTAAATGCTGAAAATTCAAGATTTCCCCAAAATCTTATTTAAAACAAGCTGAAAAGAAAATCACTTGGAAATCAACTACAGTCGTACGACTGTAACTACAGTCGTGCGACTGTTCATCAACTCAAGAACAGTCGTACGACTGTTCTTGATTTCCAGAACAGAAACGCAGAAAAATGGATAAAAATGCAGAAAAAGCACACCAATCACCCAGAAAGCTTGTAAAAGAGAAGGGAAAAGGGATATTTACCTCTATGGCATGCTTCCACCGTAGGATTGACCCCTGGCATCGCTCCAATCCACTGAAATCCGGACTTTTCTCCTTGAGTTAGGGTTTGGGATTTGGATCCGGAGATTTCCAAATGCTGAGGGATCCTGGTTGAGGAGCTCTTCCTCTTTTCCTGGTTTTTCTTTCTTTCTCTCTTCTCCCCTTTTTCTCTCTTTCTCTCCTTCTTTTTTTTTTGTCTATCCCCCCATCTCTGCCCTCTCAGCTTTTTGAGGTATGGGTTGGCTTACCTGCCCCGAAAGTACAGTCGTACGACTGTACTTACATTACAAGCGTATGACTGTACTTACATTACAGTCGTACGATTGTAACAAAATTCCCACGACAGTAATTACAGTTGTGGGTCAACGGTCAACTTTTTTTTTTTTTTTTTGGTAAAAATTTCGTGTTCATAGGCTGCCCCTCGTGTAGCTAAAGTCCGATTTTTGAAACGGATTTAGGTACACGATAAAGAATGTGAAATTCGAGACGATATGCAAGCGTGTGACTCATGTGTGGAGAAAAAATACGACTTTTGGAGTCAGGCGGTTTCTTACGACGATTTTCACGTAAGGATGACGCCAAGAAGATGATACAGAGAAGAATGCGACTTTTGGAGTCGAGCGGTTCCTCACAATGATTTTCGCATAAGGATGACGCCAAGATAACGAAGAGTGGAATGCGACTTTTGTAGTTGGGCGGTTCCTTACGACGGTTTTCGCGTAAGGATGACGCCAAGATAATGAAGAGTAGAACGCGACTTTTGTAGTCGGGCGGTTCCTTACAATGGTTTTCGCGTAAGGATGACGCCAAGATAATGAAGAGTAGAATGCGGCTTTTGTAGTCGGGCGGTTCCTTACAATGATTTTCGCATAAGGATGATGCCTAGATAACGAACAGTGGAATGCGACTTTTGTAGTCGGGCGGTTCCCTACGACGGTTTTCATGTAAGGATGATGCCAAGATAATGAAGAGAAGAATGTGACTTTTGGAGTCGGGCGGTTCCTTACGATGATTTTCGCGTAAGGATGACGCCAAGATAATGAAGAGTGGAATGCGACTTTTATAGTCGGGCGGTTCCTTACGACAACTTTCGCGTAAGGATGACGCCAAGATAAAATGATTAGAATGCAACTTTTGTAGTCGGGCGGTTCCTTACGATGATTTTCTTGTAAGGATGACGCCGAGATAATGAAGAGTGGAATGCTACTTTTGTAGTCGGGCGGTTCCTTACGACGATTTTTGCGTAAGGATGACGCCAAGATAATGAAGAGAAGAATGCGACTTTTGTAGTCGGGCGGTTCCTTACGACGATTTTCGCGTAAGGATGACACCAAGATAATGAAGAGAAGAATGTGACTTTTGGAGTCGGGCGGTTCCTTACGACAATTTTCGCGTAAGGATGACGCCGAGATAATGAAGAGTGGAATGCGACTTTTGTAGTCGGGCGGTTCCTTACGACGGTTTTGGCGTAAGGATGACGCCAAGATAATGAAGAGAAGAATGTGACTTTTGGAGTCGGGCGGTTCCTTACTACGATTTTCACGTAAGGATGACGCCAAGATAATGAAGAGTGGAATGCCGCGTATGATTTGCCATACAGAACCGAAAGAAAGCATGTAATGCGTGCTCAGTGAACGTATTTATTCCTTGATCGATAATTTTGAAACAAAAATTTTTGCCCCTTCGATCAAGAATAAATACGGGAAGATACGTTTCGGGTCACCTTTTATAGTCATATAGGACTGAAATTTGTGAAGTGTGTGAGCGTGAATGTGTGTGGTAGACTGGTATGACTTGGCATACAGGGTGCATCGAAAATGAAATTTGGTGAGATTGTACTTACAGTGAGTTTTTCGAGGTTTCTCGGGTTTCGTGCCCCTTGGATGAGGCGGACCATTGTTAAAAAGATTAACCGCTGACTTGTTGGCTTTCCTCTATGTGTAGGACCGGGGAATTTCTGGCAGCATAAATCTCTCTCCGCCCGGGGTCTGGCGGGGCCGCCTCCCCGAGTCTGTGAGAGATCAGGTTAGGATTCAGGGTCTAGAGACCCTTATTATGTCATTGTCAATGAGCATGCCGCTTACTACCCATGTTGTGTTGACGGCTTTGTGTGAGAGGTGGGTTTGCACTTACTCACACATTTCATTTGCCCATCAGGGAGTTCACCATTACTCCTTTAGATTTCATTGGTGTCACTAGGTTCTGGTTCGGTGGGACCCCGATCAGCTTCAACTGCTATTTGACTTACCATCAGCTAGAGGATGATTATATAGGCAGGTTGATCGGCTGTACCCTTGAGAAGGGGAAGATCTTATGCTCTAGGGTGGAGGCTTATTAGGCTGCTCGCCCAGACCTGTCCAGAGAGGACTTAGAGCGGTGTGTTCGGGTTTATGCGTTCCTCTTGTTATCATGCACACTTTTTCCACCGGGCAGAGCACTTGTAATCTGACTTTGCTCTCCACTCTAGTGGACCTGGCTGCCTTTCCTTCTTTGGATTGTGCTCGAGCTGCGTTGGAGCAGTCTCCACGAACTTAACCTGTGTGCCAGAGGGTGGCAGTAGGAGATCTTTGGTTTCTGTTTTGGCCTTCTGGTATCGTCTTTCCCTTTCCTCTTTTTTTTTTTTTTTTAATGCTCTTCCGCTTGCAGGTCAAGAGACATAGGGGATCCGGTTCTACTCAACGGACTAGCCCATCATATGAAAGTGCTGAGATTGCCACTACTGGTGGGCATGGCCTTGTTCAGGATAAGAGTCATCCTGTACGTTCTGCCAGTGTTGCGTCATCTACTCCTCAGGTCGCTTTGGGCTTGAAGGCTCATCTAGTCGAGGAGAACGCCAACTGGGCGATAAGCATTCTACAATCCCTGTATCACTGCATGATTTATGCAATGCATGGATGAATATGCGTGTATGTATGCATGTTAACTTATGTTGTAGACAGCTGCTTCTGAGGCTCGGGCTTTGGCTGCGACCCACGAGTTAACTCGGGTGTGAGAAGACATGGCCCAGATGCAGGCTGATTTGACTCGGGTGCAAGAGGATTTTGACGCTTATAGAGCTTCGCATCAGAGTGAATCCAAGGAGAAGGAGGTGGGTGAGGGACAAGATGAGAGCTAGATAGAGTACTCTGTACTACACCTCTTTTTTTTTTTTACACAACATGGACTTCATTTTTATTATTATGGGAATTGGATGCGATGACCTATTAATGGATATTTATGTGTAATGGCACGATGTATGCGATATGAACATCTAATCAGAATGTCAAACATGCATAACATCATTATGACGACCTCATAATGAGTACAATAGGGAAATTAACAATGACTTCGGCTTTAGACATCGTCCTCTTCTTGTTACCAACACGTCCTCTCGGTTTTCCGTGTCAGAAATTTTCTCTTTGTGATTTTTTTTTTTTTGAGATGGTCCAAGAGTTTTGCACGAGCGTTCCAGCCGAATTGATCTCTTTGTATTGATCCGTTTTGAGATCGGAAAGTACACCTTGACAATGCTTATCAGAAGTCGCGAGGACGTTGTTGCTGATGACACCCAGTGGTTTGGCTTTTACCTGCCCCTAGCATTAAGGGTTTGTGTTTGGGGTATGAAATACTGAATTAGACATGGTTCGCTGCATGCTGTCACCCGTAGGTATACATTGACATGCAATGACATGACGTATGCATATTGAACATCAAAATTGAATATAAAACATCTATGACATAATGAATGTAGATGCATTAGAAAAATCCAAAGTGTGGCTCTGGTTTTGATTGATGGCCCTTCAAGCTACCAACATGTCCTTTCGGTTTTCCACATTGGAGTTTTTTTTTTTTTGGATGAATGCCCGGTCACTGGATAGAGATGCCATTGTGGATAGACAACCTGAGACGAATTCAAGTAACCACTGGATTCTCCTGTGGTCTGATCCTGTATTCATGTTTCTAATTCACCTTAGATTTCAGTTTAAGCACGGCTCCCGAAGACTGAATTCTTGAAATGGTTGGCAAATGCAATTTTCCCTTTCAATATGAATACAACAGACTTTGTAAGCTTTCCTGTTGATGGTATCGTCCCCTTTATGATTGTTGAAAGCTTTGCAAAGTCAAGTTGCCCCAACACAGTTGGTGAAGTTCACAAATGCATAACCAAAATTTCCTCCAGTCTTGAAATCCATAGGCAAATAGAGGAAATCATAAGCAGGCTTCCCTTTAGACTTATTCTTGTTTTCCTCCAGAAAATGCTTGCCCAGAATTTGTAGCAGATTATGTCTTTGAAACTGATTTGGTAGATTTCTAATCATCAGGCTTGTTTTTCCACCAAGATTAACTTCAATCTTTTTTTTTTTTTTATTCAGCTTGGTCTCTTCAATAATCAATTTCTTGGGTAACCATTGTTGAGCTCATTTGAAGTAGACTTGTATTCAAATTCTCTCTCTGCTCTATCGCCCTTCTGATGATGAGATGATGCAGAAAAATGCGATATGGAGCAGCATTGAGGTTCTTCTTCTTTTTGTTTTTTTTTTGTTTTTTTTTTGTTTTTTTTTTGTTTTTTTTTAAGGGACTAAATCAAAGCCATAGCCACCTTTTGGTTTTCCTGCTGCATTCGAATTTGTGCATGTCATGTGTGCTTAATATGCCTTTTTAGATGAAAAATGCATGCGTAATGTCATGTGCATAGGAATGTCATGCAAAAAAGATTATACATGCACTACAACCAAGGAAAGGCCTAGAGTTTCACAATAAGTTGGATAGTGAAGGTCATTTGAATTTCTTCGTGGTTGGTGCTTTGGGTAAGTTTGGATAAGCTTGATTTCGCATCAAGGAGGATTTTCTGGTTTGATTTTGCCTTAAGGAGGGCTTTCTGGTTTGATTTTGCCTTAAGAAGGGCTTTTCGGTTTAGGGTGCCTCAAGGAGGGCTTTTTGGTTTTGTTTTGCCTTAAGAAGGGCTTTTCGGTTTAGGGCGCCTCAAAGAGGGCTTTTTGGTTTTGTTTTGCCTTAAGAAGGGCTTTCCGGTTTAGGGTGCCTCAAGGAGGGCTTTTTGGTTTTGTTTTGCCTTAAGAAGGGCTTTTCGGTTTAGGTTGCCTCAAGGAGGGCTTTTTGGTTTTGTTTTGCCTTAAGAAGGGCTTTCCGGGTCTAGGTGCCTCAAGGAGGGCTTTTTGGTTTTGTTTTGCCTTAAGAAGGGCTTTTCGGTTTAGGGTGCCTCAAGGAGTGCTTTTTGGTTTTGCTTTGCCTTAAGAAGGCTTTCTGAGTTTGGGTGCCTCACGGGGAGCTTTTTGGTTTTGTTTTGTCTTAAGAAGGCTTTCTGAGTTTGGGTGCCTCAAGGAGGGCTTTTTGGTTTTGTTGTGCCTTAAGAAAGGCTTTCTGGGTCTAGGTGCCTCAAGGAGGGCTTTTTGGTTTTGTTTTGCCTTAAGAAGGGCTTTTCGGTTTAGGGTGCCTTAAGGAGGGCTTTTTGGTTTTGTTTTGCCTTAAGAAGGGCTTTTCGGTTTAGGGTGCCTCAAGGAGGGCTTTTTGGTTTTGTTTTGCCTTAAGAAGGGCTTTCTGGGTCTAGGTGCCTCAAGGAGGGCTTTTTGGTTTTGTTTTGCCTTAAGAAGGGCTTTTCGGTTTAGGGTGCCTCAAGGAGTGCTTTTTGGTTTTGTTGTGCCTTAAGAAAGGCTTTCTGGGTCTAGGTTGCCTCAAGGAGGGCTTTTTGTTTTTGTTTTGCCTTAAGAAGGGCTTTTCAGTTTAGGGTGATTTGGGTATCGTACGTGCTTTTTTAAATTGAAGCTTTGGGGCAGAATTGGTAGTGTTTTTCAAGGATTATTGAATTGAATTAGCAGATGCCTCGGCGGAAGTGGTACCATCATGTTATTTTATTTATCTCACAAGCTCACCTTTCAAGAGAGAGTTCGTTCAGGGCCAGGTTCACTTTTAGGTTCCCCACAATACTCAGAATGATGTCATGCATTTTAATATTATGTGTGTTGGACATGTCATTTCAGATTGTCAAATGCATGCATAATGCCATGTACAAGTAATCATCACACAAGTAAGACAAAATAAATTTCATTGCATTCATGATGAAATCAATACATCCCATAAACAAAATGAGCCCCTTGTAAGAAGGAATCTCCAAGAGGTATTGATCTCACAGAATCCGGTTATTCTCCGTTTGGTCACCATTTCAGCTTCAGCATCCTCGACCCACTCTTATCAGAGCAGACTCAGAATTTCTTCATCATATTCCTCTCCTCGGGAGGTTTGAGAAATTTCTTTGGTGGTTTCCCTGATTGCCCCTGGTTGGTTATTAGAGAAGGCCGAGATTTCCAATTTTCCATCATCGACCAGCTTCTGGATCTCCTTTCTTAAAGCATGACATTCATTGGTCCGATGGCCTGTGATCACGTGATAGCTGCAGAAATTACTCCTTTGCTCTGGCGTTGGCGGCACGTAAGGTCTGACACTCTGTAATAGACCCATATTTCTGCACCTGAGGAATAGCGCACCTAATGAGTCAGCCCATGGAGAAATGCCTTTCCCGCTACTCCCGATAAGTGAGTTTTTGGTATGCTGCGGAATGGAGGCGGCACCAACATTCGTCTTAAGGGGCCTCTTCAGTTCTACCTCATCGGTTTGCCTTGGCAAACCTGAATCCCGAAGAGAGGGTCTTCCAAGGTGTCGGGGGCGAGTGTTATCAAACTGGGCTTTCTGTTTTTCGCTAGCATCAGAGTTGGAGTCTGAGAATGTCGTATTTCTCATTTTCCCTTCGAGTTCTGCCACTCGTGCTTCCAATTCAGTGCACCTCGCTGTCAGCCTTTCTATTCTGTCAAGGTCATCCCCCAGCACTTCTCTCAGCATTGCCGCCGCTTCCTTCCTGACCGCATTTCGGAACCGTGATGAGGCGAGATGATCCTCCACGATATCCGTTATGGAGTTGAAGTTCCTTGGGTTGGCCATCTTCGAGATCTTTTCCTTTTTCCTTCTGATAAGAGCACTTATTAGTATTGGCGGGCACATACTCGTGAAGAACACCAAATCACGGACGGTTTATTCATGAATGCATGATGGGATATGTATGTGCATGAATGAGTTTCATATATGATGTCATGAGGGAGATAATGATGAGGATGATTTGATTTGATTTTTTTTTCTTTCTTTTTTTTCTTTTTTTTTTTGGGCATTCTGAGAACACCTGATGCCATGCAAAAGAACACGTGTGGGCCGCCACACGAACAGGGGTTCGGTGCTTTTGGAGCACCTAGTGAATATCGTGAAATGATCGCGTGTGTACCAACACATGGATAGGGTTTCGATACCTTGTAGATCTATGAGATGAAGTGAAATGGTCACGCAGGGGCCGGCCCACGGACAAAGTTCTGATGCTTTTGAAGCATATGATATGAGATGATGTTTATAGACAAGTCGCGTGTAGGCAAGGACACGGACAGAAATTCGGCGTTCATGGAACGCCTTTCATGATTCGGTAATGCTATGAAATGCCCCTACATGCGTAATAATCCGGTACTCGTGGAGCACCTCAAATGATAAGATAATGTCAATGTCATGCAACAATCCGAAATGGATCGCGATGCACCAACAGAACTTCGGCATCCCCACGATGCCAATGATAAATGATGTGAAGTCATGCAATGATATCGTGTGACCTACTACACGAAAATAGACCTAAGACCATTGTGGTCTCCTATTGAATGAAATGGTCTAGTGAAATGGCCAAGTGTATTCCGGTACACGGGCAGAACACGGGTAGTTTTAGGACTCCCGATATGTTAGGAAATGAAGTGACCGTGAAAGGTATCCTCAGAATGTCCTTAATTTAAATGATATGAGATAACGTGAATGCTTGTGTCACACAAAATGCAAGTGGCTGCACAAAACTTGGTTAGGATCCATGACATACATGATGATGTCGTGTTTGCTTCGTGAAGATAATAATATGCAGGACATAAATATGCATAGCACACAAATAAAATGTTGTGGCTACATGAAAATGTGGTTAGGATAAATGTCATGCTTATGTAGATGTCTTGAAAATGGCTGCACGAGAACATGGTTAGAATGACACATAAGCAAAGTTTCGGCGCTCGAGGAGCACCTTGGGATTTCATGATATGATATGAGATGAACATGCGCGTGGCACATGGTCGGGATCCTCGGCACTCAGGGAGTACCTTGAGTTTTAATGTCGTGATATGAGATGAACTCGTGCTAGGTGTACGAATGGAATTTCGATGCTCGGGGAGCATCTTAACTTCCAAATCATGATATGAAATAAATAAGTTCTTAGTGAACGGGTAGAGTTTCGGTGCCCCAGGGAGCATTTTGGGTTTTTGCGATATGAAATGAGATGAACATGCGCGTGGCACATGGTCGGGATTTTCGGTGCTCGGGGAGCACCTAAATGCTTTAATGCATGCGATGGAATTTTCGGCACCCGCGGAGCGCCTACATGATTTAATGGATGAAATGTAATTTTTTTTTTTCGGCGCTCGTGGGGTGCCTAAATGATTCGATGAAGTGAAATGAACTTTTCGGTACTCGTGAAGCACCTAAATGATTTGGTGCATGAAATGTAAATTTTTGGCACTCGTGGAGTGCCTAAGTCATTTGATGTATGCGATGGAATTTTTCGGCACTCGTGGAGCACCTGAATGCATAGAATGTAATTTTTCAGCACCCGTGGAGCACCTAAATAATTCGATGAAATGAAATGAACTTTTGGTGCTCCTGGAGCACCTAAATGATTTGGTGGAATGAAATGAATTTTTCGGCGCTTGTGGAGCACCCAAGTGATTTCATGGAATGAAATGAATTTTTCGACACTCGTGGAGTACCTAAATGATGTAATACTTGAAATGTAATTTTTCGGTGCTTGTGAAGCGCCTAAGTGACTTGATGTATGCAAGAAAACTTTACGGCGCTCGGGGAGCACCTAAATGATTTGATGGCATGAAATGAAATTTTTCGGTGCTCGTGGAGCACCTGAATGATTTAATAAAGTGGGTTCTCGGCGCTCGTGGAGCCCCTAAATGATGTGATGGATGCAATGAAATTTTTCGGCGCTCGTGGAGCGCCTAAAAAATTTAATGCATGAAATGAAATTTTGCGGTGCTCGTGGAGCACCTAAATGATTGAATGCATGAAATGGAATTTTTTCGGCGCTCCTGGAGCACCTATGATTTAGTGGAATGGAATGGGTTTTTCGGCACTCGTGGGGCACCTAAATGATTTAATGTGTGAAATGAAAAGTTTTAGGCGTTCGTATAGCACCTAAATGAAATGAAATGAATTTTTCGGTGCTTTTGGAGCACCTTAGGTTTTTGTGATATGAAATGAGATGAACATGCGCGTGGCACATGGTCGGGATTTTCGGTGCTCGGGGAGCACCTAAATGATTTAATGCATGCGATGGAATTTTCGGCACCTGTGGAGCGCCTACATGATTTAATGAATGAAATGTAATTTTTCGGTGCTCGTGGAGCACCTAAGTGATTTAAAGCATGAAATGTAATTTCCCGGCGTTCATGGAGTACCTATGTGATTTGATGCATGAATGAGACCTTTGGCACTCGGGGAGTACCTCGGGTTTTGTGAAATGAGATGAATGTTCTTAGCGAACGGACAGAGTTTCGGCACCCGTGGAGTGCCTCGGATTTTTTGTGATGTGAGATCGACATGTGCATGGCACATGGTCGGGGTTTCAGTGTCCGGGGGACACCTCGAATTTTTGATGATATGAAGTGAACTCGTGCTTGGTGTACGAGCGGAATTTCAATACTCAAGGAGTATCTCGGTTTTCGTGCCGCAACGTGAAATGAATGCGTTCTTGGTGAACGTGCAAAGCTCCGACGCTCGGGGAGCGCCTACACGTTTTGATGTGTAAAATGAATTTTTCGGCACTCGTGGAGTGCCTAAAATGATTTGATGAAATGTGATGAATTTTGTCGGCACTCGTGGAGCGCCTAAAATGATTTAATGAAATGTGATGAATTTTGTATGTACTCGTAGAGCACCAAAAGTGATTTAATGAAATGTGATGAATTTTGTCGGCGCTCATGGAGCGCCTAAAATGATTTCTTACTTGGTAGGCGGTGTGATGTGTGTGAGCTTTATGGGATTATTCAAGATTCGTATGAATGCTTTATGCATGACACGCTTTTCCCATGACTGCAAAATAAAGTGCTTAATGCTCATGACATTCAAGTGATGTATTAGAATTAATTAATTTTTTTTCACACAATGAAAAGATGCATGGCTACAAAAAATATGGTTAGTTTAATGTCACGCGGGTGATTGATGTATTTACAAGCGAAAGAATGGAAATGGCTGTACAAAAGATTTGAGTTAGAATCACACAAATGCTCTATATGCGGTATGTTATGTTCGTGAAGAATGTGAATGATGATATGTTGTGGAAGGACAAAAAGACACGTAGCAATTAGCACACGGATCGTATTCCTCCAACCTTATTCCTCTAAGCGTGGTCAGGTCGATAAAATTCTAACCGAGTCCTAGGAGGGGTTCTCTTCGATCACCAACCGGGGATGATGAAGGCGCATTTTTATGTTATTTTATTCACATAATTTATTTTGGTATCCTAAGGGAATCCAACTAAGGTTGCTTATGTGAGTTCGGTCCAAAGTCGGGATAACATCAAGGCTCCCATAGCAAGATATACTCCTCACTTCTCCCCACTCAAGGGCCCGAACGAAGGGGTTCGTACAAGGCTATGGGTGGTGTTTCGTATTCGTGCCCCTAAGACCAAGAGGAACTTAAGCGACACTTCAACGATTCACCGGGCTAAATAATGGATACCTAACCTAATGCAAAAAATGTCTAACTACAAAAATGCGTAAAGTGCCACATAAGAATCATCCGCTTAATTTAAATTAGACACTTTTTAGGGCTTGTCAAATTCTTTTAAGTTTTTGAAAAACTTTTGAGAAATCCCCAGCGGAGTCGCCACTGTGAGCTGACGATGCGTTTTCGACGGGACGCGGGACTCCCTTTAGGAAGGGGCGCCTCGATTTCGGGCGGGGCCCTCCCTCGCGTGGGGTTTTTGGTTTGGAAATTCGTTTTTTGGAAAAGCGGATTGTTTCAAAAAAGAATCGAGACCTAAATCTCGATAAAAAGTATAGGAGTCGCCACCCGGCTTAGCTCAACCGGGAAATTATAGTGTAGCTGAACCAAAGCGGGAATTGCCACACTTTTGAGAGATCTAGGTTCGGACAAGTCCCTTATTTCGTGTCTAATTTAAATATTATTGCCAATGTTCTAGTTATGACACTTTAAATTGCTAAGAGTTGATTTTCATTAAATGATACACGCAGCGCGCATACGGGATAATGATACAACATAAAAAAAAGTAAAACAAAAATAAATACTTAAGAGCTTACAACCAAATTGAAAGAAAAATAAAAACTCTCGCCTCACTGATACAACCGCCTAGAATACACGAGAATCTAAGGCAAATTAACAACCTCCTAAATACACGATTTAATTCTATTGAAATACAAATAAAATAGAAAATTAAAATAAAATAAAGGCTGCAAAACAGAGGTTAGCACAATTTATACGGCACGCCATAAATAGGACTCAAATAGACAGAATTGGGAAATTAGGATTTGGGGTCATGCAATTGGGGGTAACCGGATTGGCCCGGTCGGCCGGCCCGGTTAGACCTAGAAAACCATTTTGAAATGTCCCTGTATTTTTGGTTTTGTGAGAAAATCATTTTTGAAAACAATTTTTCCGGTTTACATGCATTTTTATATATTAAGTGGGTCGGTTTTCGGGAGAACTAGGTCTTCGTCGTTGAATTGTTCTAAATGCAAATTTACCAGAAAATTGAATCTATGGTCGTGATGCGCACAAAAAAATTCATTTTGATGATTTTTGGGATTTTCTAATTTTTTGGGATTTTTTTGGGAATTTTTGGGAATTTTTTATGATTTTTATGGATTTTTAAAGAAATTGGGCTTAAAGGTGAAATTTTGGTTCTGAAAACTACAGTCGTACGACTGTAAATTACAGTTGTGTAAACTCAACTACAGTCGTACGACTGTAATTACAGTCGTACGACTGTAAATGCTGAAAATTCAAGATTTCCCCAAAATCTTATTTAAAACAAGCTGAAAAGAAAATCACCTGGAAATCAACTGCAGTCGTACGATTGTAACTACAGTCGTACGACTGTTCATCAACTCAAGAACAGTCGTACGACTGTTCTTGATTTCCAGAACAGAAACGCAGAAAAATGGATAAAAATGCAGAAAAAGCACACCAATCACCCAGAAAGCTTGTAAAAGAGAAGGGAAAAGGGGTATTTACCTCTATGGCGTGCGTCCACCGTAGGATTGACCCCTGGCGTCGCTCCAATCCACTGAAATCCGGACTTTTCTCCTTGAGTTAGGGTTTGCGATTTGGATCCGGAGATTTCCAAATGCTGAGGGATCCTGGTTGAGGAGCTCTTCCTCTTTTCCTGGTTTTTCTTTCTTTCTCTCTTCTCCCCTTTTTCTCTCTTTCTCTCCTTCTCTTTTTTTTCTGTCTGTCCCCCCATCTCTGCCCTCTCAGCTTTTTGAGGTATGGGTTGGCTTACCTGCCCCGAAAGTACAGTCGTACGACTGTACTTACATTACAGTCGTACGATTGTAACAAAATTCCCACGACTGTAATTACAGTCGTGGGTCAACGGTCAACTTTTTTTTTTTTTTTTTGGTAAAAATTTCGTGTTCACACCTGAGACCTTGTCCTCGATCGATCCAGTTTTCTCTGCTTGACATCATAAGGGAAATGTTTAGGGACAATGAATGAATGGAATAGTGACATGAAGAATGATACACTAAAGGTGATTTATGATGAATGAATGAAATGATGTCGTGAGTGAAATGATGATGGGGATGTTCTCTATTTATTATTATTTTTTTCTTTTCGGACATTCCAGGAACACCCAATGCTATACAAGAGATAATGCAAGAAGATCACATGTGGACCGCCACAAGGAAAAGGGTTCGGCACTTTTGGAGCACCTAGTGAATTTTATGAAATGGTCGCATATGTGCCGACACACGAACATGGTTTTGACGCTTTGCAGGTCTATGATATGACATGAAATGGTTGCATGGGGCTGCCCCATGGACAGAGTTCTGATGCTTTTGAGGCATATGATATGAAGTGATGTTATAAGAGAGTCAAGTGTAACCGGGGACACGGACAGAGGTTCGGCGTTCGGGGAACACCTTTCATGATTTAGTAATGTTATGAAGTAGACTTATAATTGTACTAATCCGGCACTCGGGGAGTACCTTAAATGATGTAATAATGTTATGAAGTGATCTGATGTGGACCACAATGGGCAAGCAGAGTTTCGGCGTTACCGTGACGCCTATGATGAAAGGGTATGATGCTATATGATGACATCATATGAACCATCACATAGGGATAGACCTAGGACCATTGTAGTTTTATATTGAATGACATGGTATGGTGAAATGGTCGAGTGCAATTCCGTGCACAGGCAGAACACGGGAAGTTTTGGGACTCCCGCTATGTTATGGAATGAAATGATCATGATGGGCATCCTTTGAATGTCCCTAATTTAACTGAGATGTGATGATATGAATGCTTATGTCATAAAAAATGCAAGTGGCAGCACAAAATGTGGTTGGGATGCATGACATACATAATGATGTCGTGTACGCTTTGTGAAAATGCTAACACACAAATATAATGTTATGGCTACAAAAGAAAGGGTTAGTGTGAATATCACGTGGATGATTTAAGGCTTTCACACAAAAAATAAAATGCAAATGCCTGCACAAAAGATGTGAGTTAGTATCACATAAATGCTTTGCGTGTATGGCGTGTCATGTTCATGAAAATGCCGATGATGGTATGTCATGGGAGGGCGAGAAACACATAGCACACGAAGCATATTCCTCCAAACGTGGTCAATTTTGAAAATTCTAACCGAGTCCTAAGAGGGGTTCTCTTCAATCATCAACCGGGGATGATGAAGGCATAATTTATAGCATTCACACAATTTTATTTTGGTATCCTAAAGGAATCCAACTAAGGTTGCCTATATGCGTTCGGTCCAAGTCTAGTTAAAATCAAGGCTCCCATAACAAAATATACTCCTCACTTCTCCCCACTTAAGGGTCCGAATGAAGGGGTTCGTACGAGGCTATGGGTGGTGTTTCGTATCCGTGCCCCTAAGACCAAGAGGAACATAGGTGACACTTCAACAATTCACCGGGCTAAAAATGGGATACTTAACCTAATGCAAAAATGTCTAACTAAAGAATGCAAAATAAAATACCATACAAGAGTCAGCCAACTTATTTTGATTAGACAATTTTTAGGACTTGTCAAATTCTTTTAAGTTTTAAGATAACTTTTGTAAGAAATCCCCAGCGGAATCGCCACAGTGAGTCGATGACGTTTTTAGGCGCACCAACTCTCTTGGAAGGGAGCCTCGAGATCGGGCAACCCTCCCTCATGTGGGGTTTTTTGGAATAGAAATTCATTTTTAGAAAATTAAGTTGCTTAATAAAAGAACCAAGACCTAAGTCTCGATAAATAGAGTAGAAGTCGCCACCCGGCTCAGCTCAACTAGGAAATTGCAGCGTAGCCGAACCGGATGAAGGCTACTACACTTTCCACAGATCTAGGTCTGGACAAGCCCCTTATTTCATGTCTAATCAAACTAAAATTGGCCAATGTTCACAGAAGGTATTTTTAAATTCTAAAGTTCATTTTTATTAAATTAAAACACACAGCGCACACACAAATCAAAATAAAGCAATAAATAAATAAGTTATTACAACCCAATTGAATAAAAATAAAAACTCTCGTCCTCACCTTACAAGCATCTAAAATACACTAGAATCTAAAAAACATAGAATCGCCTAAATTACACGGATTAATCTATTAATTACATAAAAAATAAAAATAAAAGAAATTAAAAGCTGCAAAACAGATGGTTAGCACAATTTATAGCACACCACAAATAGCACTCAAACAAGACAGAATTGAGAAATTAGAAATCAGAGACATGCATTTAGGGGATAACCGGGTCGGCTCGGCTAGCCGGCCCGATTAGACCTGGAAAACAGTTTTGAAACGTCCCTATATTTATGTTTGGTGAGAAAACCATTTTGAAAACATTTTCTTTTTCCGGTTTACTTTAATTTAGCATGTGAGGTGGGTCGGGTTTCAAGAGATTCGGGTCTCCGTCGTTGAGTTGTTCTAAATGCGATAACATCAAAAATTAAATCTAAGGTCGTGAATGCACACAACCAAATTCATTTTTGATGATTTTTCTGGCTTTTCTGAATTTTTATGATTTTTGGGGAATTTTTAGGGATTTTTCCGGATATTCTGCCCCTTGACGAAAATTACAGTTGTCCGACTGTAATTACAGCCGTGCCACTGTAACTACAATCGCAAGACTGTAATTACAGTCGTGCGACTGTAGTTCATCCAAATGCAGAAAATCGCCAAACTTATTTAAATGAAAATAGAAAACGGCGAAATCTAACAACTGTCGTACGACTGTTGTTTGAATGGTAAGACTGTAATTACAGTCGTACCACTGTTCTTCACCACAAGAACAATCGCACGACTGTTCTTATTTTCCAGCAACAGCAGGCCAAAAATATGAGTTTTATGCACGAAATCAATCCAAAACACCCAGAAAGAGCAACAAAATGAAAGTTTTAGGTGTAATTACCTTTGCGGCGCTTATCCACTGTCGTTTTGACCGCTGGAAACACCTTAAATTGCTCTAAATTGCTCATTTTTCCTTGTGTGCTAAGGTTCCAAAAGTTGTCCAAATGTCTCCAAAAAGTCACGGATTTAGAGATTTTAAAGTTAGGAATTGATCTAATTCAATGTGTCAAGTTATTAACCTATTGATTTCTAACCGGTTTTAACTTTAACACACCAGAATTAAAAGAAAAAGAGGAGAAAAAGATGGTGCTTGGTTGAGTTTTCCTTTTTTCTCTCCTTTTTCCTTCTTTTCTTCCTTTCACTTTCTCTCTCTAAAATCTGCCAAAATCCTCTTTTACTCTCTCTTCCTTCCCTTTTATCTCTTCTTACTTCCTGCTCAAAATCGGGCATTAATTGCCCTTCAAATCACCTCCATTTTTTTATTTTTAAGGTATGGGCTGCTATACCTACGACAAATTTATAGTCGTACAACTGTAATTTTTCAATTACAGTCGCATGACTGTAAATACAGGCGCATGACTGTAATTACAGTCGTGTGGTAAAAAATTTTTTTTTAAGTATGAAAAATTCCGGCGCTTACACGTTCCAATTCCAATTCCACCCGCTTATGCATCTAAGTCATTATTAAAACTGAATCTAAACCAAATGGAAATTACTAAGTTGCTTAAAAGTTTTTTCCTCATTCAAAACTAACTCGAAGTGGGGATAGGCCAATTGTAGACCATGCCCTCGCAGGATATACTGGAGTATCGTCATTTTGTATTGGGTCGGAGTATTGGTTACTCTAACACTTGGATGGAGGTTTAGACTTAGCATGGGTAGTAGGATTTTCCTAGCCCTAAGCACAGATGGGTAAGTGCCAGTAAGCCCATCAAACAGAGAGTCCATAGGTTGGGATTGGACGGTGCTCCTACTTAAATAATTAGGGTATAATTTTTCCAGACCCTCGTCTGGCTATATCTTGATGAAATATGGATCTCGGTCTATTAGCCCAACAACTTGACTTAATCAATAACATGGATTCATTATTAATTAATTATGGAAAAAAAACTAAGACCCTTATTAATACTATTTAATTTTTCTATGTAGTAATCAAATGATAAATAATAAGACACTATCACTGCGTTCGCTCCTCGAGAAGGACAAACTTTCCAGGCCCAATAACCTGGTGTAAGTACCAGGTTTTTCCGACCTCAGTGATGAAAACTCAAAAGTTATCCTTTGCAATGAGATTTTTGTAGGAATCTGATCCAAAGAGTAAAAGTTGGATTTCGACATGCTTAGGAGACGGTCCAAGAATTATCCCAGAGATCCCCTGCTTTTAACCCAAATTTTACATGAAACCACATGGCTTTCTCTCCCGAATAAATTTTAATTGAACTGAGATGAAATTTGGTTGCCGTATGTATATATGATTATATATATAATATACTATATATATAGATAATAATAGTAATATACATACTATTAATAGTAATGTTATTATTATAATTATAAGAAAAAAAAAACAAAAGTGGGCGGCCAACTTGGGCAAAAGAGAGAAAGAAAAATGATGATGATGGGGATAGGTAAAATTGGTCCAATAAGAACAGAAGAGAGAAAGAAGGCGGTCCAATAAGATGAAGATGGGCACATTTTTTTTTTTTTTTTTAAAAAGATCACAAAAAAGGGGATATACAGCACATGATTAAAAGAGAAAAAAACGAAGGCAAAGATGAAAGGAGGGAGAAAGGAGAAAAAGATAAAAAAAAAACGATTGGAATTGATTCTAAATTTTTGGGGTGGGCAGCAACAGATCCTACAATCCATCTCTCTATCATCATCAACTTCACCATTTCTTCAGCTCCTCCGTTACAATCTACTGCAACTGCTATTCTTCGTTTTTTTTTCTGAAACCAAAAATCCAACCCTTTCAATAGTAAACTGTCATGGAAATCAATCTAAATTTCAACCCTTCAATCTTATATCTTTGGTTTGTGATCTCCAGGACAATCTGGGATGTAACCAGGTTCGATTGAATCAACTGAAACTCCGAGAATCGACTCAAAATCTCCAAACAAACACGGACACCATAGCATAGGTAATTTCTGAGAGGCCTTAAATCATTTTATCGCTTTCTGGATTGATTTTTGTTTGTGATTTGATTATTTTCATATTAAAATTAGTTTTCATAGGATAAATATTATTTTCATATCCAGAATTTAATTTTACCGGTATTAATATTATTTTTAGTATAATAATTAGTTTTATTAGTATTAATATTATTTCTACCACAATTGTTAAATTGAATAGTATCTTTTTAGAATTATTGCTATTATTATCAGTATTTATAAGTTATTAATGTTATTATAGCTATTTTTATTAGTATTAGTAACTTTATTATAGCTATTCCTATTTTTATTTGTAGTACTATTATTATAGCTATTGCTCATTTTATTATATTAGTGGTATTATTATTAATTTTTATTGTCAAAAATTTTATTAACATTGTTAATATTATTACTACTAGTCTTGTTATTATTAATACTATTATGGCTATTTTTTTATTTTTATTTTTTATTTTTTTTGAAGTAAATCAAGTTTCATGACAATATATTATTTTGGGCATAATTACGTAATATATATATATATATATATATATATATATATATAATTTGTATTATTTCTGTAAAAATTGTAATTATTTTCTACAAGTTTATTTTAAGTTTTAGTTTATGTGTGTATATGTACGTGTTTTTATGTGTATTTTTGTATAGATAATGTCTAATTATTCTTAGTTTTAAGTCATTACTATCATTATTAGCTATATATGTAAGAATATTATTTTCACCAATTTCATTAATATTAAGAATATTGCTTGTATTATCATAAACATTATTGTTAGTATTATTGTTATTGTTATTGCTATTATTATTATTATTATTATTATTATTATTGTGTTTAAAAAAAAAATAAGTAACATGTCACATTATTTTGAGTAAATTTCATAAAAGTAAATATATTGTGGTGTTTTCTTAAAATAGCTTTTGTGTGTTTATTGTATCTAAGAACATAGTTTATTTCCCCGCATAGCAGGGAATCACCCCCACGAACGGAACGCATAATTTAATTCTGGGATAACAGACCCGCTAAAAAGGAAAATTTTGCATGTAACCGAGTCAATTGTTTTCCAAAAATATTTTTCCAGAACAAAAAATACAGGGATGTTTCAAAACTGTTTTCCATGTCTGATCAGGCCAACTAGCCAAGCCGATCCGGTTACCCTCTAAATGCATGCTCCTGATCTCTAAAATCCCAATTCTGTCCAATTTGAGTCCTATTTGTAGGTGCTATAAATTGTTCTAACCGTCTATTTTGCAGCCTTAGTTTTTTTATATTTTCATTTTTAATGTAATTAATAGCTTGATTCGTGTATTTTAGGCTATTGTAATTTTCTAGATAATCGTGTATTCTAGGCCTTGTAATGTGAGGATGAGAGTTTTTATTTTCATTCGATTGGGTTGTAATAACTTATTTATTTATTGCTTTTTATTTTACTTTATTTGTATGTAAGCTGCATGATTTAATTTAATAAAAATCCACTTTAGAAATTTAAAATACCATCAATGAACGTTGGCCGAATTTATTTTGATTAGACACGAAATAAAGGACTTATCCGGACCTTATATCTCTGGAAAGTGTAGCAGCCTTTATTCGGTTCAGCTACGCTATAATTTCCCAGTTGAGCTGAGCCGGGTAGCGACTCCTACACTCTATCGAGACTTAGGTCTTGGTTCTTTTATGCGATAACTTAATTTTCCAAAACTGAATTTCCATAATGGAAACCCCATGCGAGGGAGATTGCTGGATATCGAGGCTCCCTTCCGAGAGGTTGAAAAACGTCATCCGATCACAGTGGCGACTTCGATGGGGAATTCTTACAAAAGTTTTCTCAAAACTTAAAATAATTTGACAAGCCCTGAAAAATGTCTAATCAAAATAAGGTGGATGATTCTTGCATGGTATTTTATCTTGCATTTTAGTTAGACATCTTTGCATTAGGTTAAGTATCCAATTTTTTAGCCCGGTGAATTGTTGAAGTGTCACCTATGTTCCTCATGGTCTTAAGGGCACATATACGAAACACTGCCCATAGCCTCGTACGAACCCCTTCGTTCGGACCCTTGAGTGGGGAGAAGTGAGGAGTATATCTTGCTATGGAGACCTTGATTTTATCTCGACTTGGACCGAACCTATGTAGGCCACCTTAGTTGGATTCCCTTAGGATACCAAAATAAATTGTATGAATGCTATAAATTACGCCTTTATCATCCCCGGTTGATGATCGAAGAAAACCCCTCCTAGGGCTCGGTTAGAATTTTCTAAAATTGACCACGATGGGAAGAATAAGGTTGGAGGAATGTGCTTCGCATGCTATGTGCTACGTGTTTCTCATCCCCTCACGACATACCATCATCAACATTTCCCACGAGCATGACATGTTACATGCAAAGCATTTGTGTGATAACTTACCCACGTTTTTGTGCAGCTACTTGCATTTTGTTTTTGCATGTAAAAACATTCATCACCCGTGTAACATTCATACTAACCATTTCTTCTATAGCCATTTCCGAACATCAACATATGTGTGACACCAATCACATTTTCATGCAACCATAACACTTTATTTGTATGCCATTGACATCTCATATGCGACATCTCCACGAAGCATACACGACTTCATCTTATGTGTCATGCATCTTAACCACATTTTTGTGCAACCATTTGCATTTTCGTGTGACATACACATGCATCCATTTCATCCCACTTAATAAAGGATGCTCCGAGTGTGTCCTTCACGACCATTTCATTCCATAACATATCGGGCATCCTAAAATTACCCGTGTTCTACTCGTGCACCGGATTGCACATGGCCGTTTCACTACACCATGTCATTCAATATAAGACTGCAATGGTCCTAGGTCTATTTCCGTGTGGTGGTTTACACGATATCATTATATGGTATCACACCCATTTATCATAGGTGTCTCGTGACGTCGGAGTCCTTCTTGTGCATTGTGACCCATATCGGGTCATTTCATGACATTGTGAAATTATTCAAAGGTACTCCACGAGTGCCGAATTAGTGTGCAGATAAGGGCATTTCATGGCATGATCGAAATCATGCAAGGTGTTCCATGAATGCTGAACCTTTGTCTGTGTCCCCAGTTACACACTACTCTTTTTGTAATATCATCTTATATCATGTTTCTTAAAAGCATCAAAACTCTGTCCATGGGATGGTCCCCACGTGACCATTTCATTTCATATCATTGACCTATAACGCATCAAAACTCTATCAGTGTGTTGGCACACACGCGGCCATTTCACAATAATTCATTAGGTGCCCCAAAGGTGCCGAACCTCTGTCCACGTGGTGGCTCCCACGAGACATTTTTGCATTGTTTTTGCATGACATTGGACACTCTTGGGACATCCCAAACAAAGGAAATTAACACATAAAGTTCATTCTCATTTCGATGTCCATACACGAAGCATCATCCAAGCATCATTCTTTATAACATCACTTCATCCATTAACCACCCCTAACTCCCCACATGTGATGTAGGACAATATGCACGTGAGACCAAAAAAGACCAAAGCTCTTCAAAAACAGTTCACAGAACAAGCTGGATCAACCAAGGACAGGGTCTTAGACTTTGAGGGCTGTTGGGGAACAGAGAACAGTAGAAACTGATAGTGGGTCTGATTTCGGAGAGGAAGTGGAAATGGCTAATCAAACACCAAGTCTTACTGATGCCCTGAAGGATTTCCTGAGATCTTAGGATTTTCATGACATGCTGAAGGATGAAATGCAGCCAGTTGTAAGAGAAAGTGGGGAAATCGGAACTAGTAGGCCTGGGAAGGAAAAGGTGGATGAGTCTTCTCAATTTGGGGCTCATGTCTCAGCCAGTGTAGAAAAGCTGCAAGAGATTGAAGTAGCCATGGAAAAGAAAATGAAGGCGAAATACTCTGAGTTGGATGAAGTGGTTGCAGAGCTGAAAAAAGGGACCAACATTAGCCTGGGCTCTAAAAGGGGTGTGAACGTGGATGCAATGATAAACAAGGGCATTGAGACCTTCCTTTTTGGGTTTCAAGTGCCGAAAGTTCCTTCCTACAAGGGAATCGGTTCACCGGAGGCCCATGTGAACCTGTATGCACGAATCATGTTGACGGCAGGTGCCACTAAGCAGCAGCTAATTAACTTCTTCCCAACTACACTCGAGGGGGGAGCACTAAGTTGGTATAATTCTTTATCCGAAGATATGTAGTCAGACTGGGAGGCCTTGTCAGCGGCTTTCATCAAATATTACAGCTTCTATACTAAGATCCAGGTGAAGCTGTACGACCTGGAAAGGATTAAGCAAAAGCAGAATGAATCCTTTGATGAATATTACCAGAGATGGATGAACAAGATGATTCTATTGAAAAACCTCCCCGACGAGTATGAATTGATTCAGAAGTTGATTGATGGTAGTAGGGACATCTTTAGGAATTCAGAAGTTGATTGATGGTAGTAGGGACATCTTTAGGAACCATATGAAATTCCACTCCTTTAGTGAACTCAGTGAAGTGTCTAGCATGGCTATGAAAATTGAGAGGGATGAAGAGGAAAAGGCAGTCAGCTATAGGGGCAACAGAGGCTCCGGGTATAGTTCCGAGTATCGGTTGACTACTGCAGTTGGGTCAAGTAGTGGGCTGGGTTCTGGTTCTACAGGCAAGAGCGGGAAGTTTTCAGAGAATAAGCAAGCAGGGGTTGCCGTTGTGTCCCAGCAGCGGGGAAACCAAAGCAAAAATCCAGAAGGCCAGGGCATATCTCTGTGGGCTTTCTCCTTGGCTAAGATCTTTACCAAGTGCAGGAATGGCGGTCTGTTAAACTCTCTCTAGCCTTTTGAGAAGCCAACAGAGGAAGATAAGGATAATTTCTGCACTTACCAAGTTATGGTGGGACATAAAACCAACAACTGTTATAAGCTGAGGGATGCCATCAAAAGGCTGATGGACGAGGGGAAGCTACAAGAGCCTGCCAAGCCCAGTACAAAGACTAATTCTTTGCCAACATTTGAAAGGCAGGTCAATATGGTACAGTCGGGGTTGCCTAATAACTACATTTTTGCCCAGGTCCTATAGGCAAAACCCATCGTACAGTCTGTGGTGGCTAATGAAACCGAGGCAAAGTCAGAATATGAGAACCCATAGAGCAGAGAAAGGTGAAGCCAGTAAGTCTTCATGATATGGATTCAGAAGACGAATACGAAAAGTATAGCTGTGATGAGACAGTTAAGTTGCTAGTTGTTGAGAAGTTAGGAGTTCCTGAAGTACAGAATATAACAAGGAGTGGTAGGGTTTACCAGCCAGTGGTACAACAAAGTGAAAAAACTCCAGTGACTAGGTTGGGTAGTATGTCAGCACCAAAGGAAGTAGAAAAGGAAGACCGAGTCATTTCCCAACTAAAGAAGACCCCAGCCCAGGCCAGTCTGTGGCACTTGTTGCTAACCTCTAAGGAACACAGGACAACACTGGTTAAAAAGCTGTCTGAAATCGAAGTTTCTCCATTGGCATCTCCGGAGGCCATATGTTTGTTGGAGATTGTGCCCTAAGGCCAATATTGGATTATGTAATTTGACTTCTAAGATTAATCTAGTGTAGATTAATATTATCATTTATGTTTGTATGTTAGCATTTATGATAAGTATCCATGAATAAATCGTGTTATTCTAAATATCCCTAGTCGATTGTTATTATGGGAATAATAACAAACTAAGACTAGTGTGAGTGATAATGGATATTCATAAGATGAATATAGTGTATACAGATACAGATTATACTCACGGGTAATATGTTAGAGAACATGTTACTGGAGACCCACTATGAGATCAAGTTCATGGTCATGTGTCACAACTGATCTTGATTATAGTAGTGTCATTAGCTGATTCCTTTGACCTGAGGTCACCATTGATTCCGAGATGAACTCATGTTGTGCTTTGACGCAGTCAAACGCTGCTTGTAACAGAGTAGTTATAAAGGCTGTGATTGGGTACAATATGACTCATGCTTTGGGATGTGAGTGACAGATATGGGATTTTGTCCCTCTCTATCAAGAGAGCGATATCGATGGGCCCCTCGATAAGTAAGACTGTTAAATGCATGGCCGTGCTCAAATAATTGATAAGAGTATCAATTGATTTGTCTGAACAGTTTACTTTGAGATCGAGAAAGCATATGATTAATTATATAAGATTGACAAGTGTACCATGTCTTATAATTAATCTTGATATCAAAGAGACAAAAGGGAATATGACATTCTATAAATAGGTATTGGATCATTCCAATCATATTAATTGGGTAGTCGTAATGGCTTGCTAGAGTCCGCTTGTGACCTATAAGGACATTATGGTAATTTCCTTATTGCCAATTAATATGATCCTATGGGGTCACACACAAGAGCAAAATGAAGTTCATCTTATCGGGTATAAATTATTATTGGATAATAATTTATGAATGAGAAAGAGAATAAATATATATAGTGATATATATTTATGTATGTATATATAAATATTAATGTGATTAATATTGCATAAAGTATGCTACATATTATAATTAAATTATATGGAGATATAATTAATTATAATATTATATATACATATATGTATTATGGAGAATTGATTTGATGTTAATTGAGAATTAATATTAAATTGTGTGGGTTAATATATAATTATAACTAATAGGTGTATTAGGTTATAATTATAATTAACTATTTAGGTTAATTATTTAAGGAAACAATTAACCTAAACCTAATGACTCTCTACACTAATAGTAGAAGAAGAATTCGGCCACCACACTAGAAAATGGGCCAGCCGAAATTCTCAACAAGACTCCAAGGAAAAATCTGATTTTTCACTTTCTTTGTCTTGTTCGAAGAATCGTTCTTCAATCCCGGCGCTAGCACGCGGTGAATGAATTGCTCCGTGTGGATCAACCGTAGAGGGAAGCTATCTTGGTTCCTAATTGATTCAAAACCTACAAGGAATTAAGGTAATTCTTTAACCCTCCTTCCAATTCAATGCAATGTACATGGGTCCTTGGTGGGGATTAATCTTTTATCCGCTGCGTTTATTTTGTTTTTGTGCGATTAAATCCCCCACAGTGGTATCAGAGCCACTTGTATTTTGATTGAATTGGATTTATGTTTTGATTGGATCAAAATTGCATGTTAGGGTTTGTATGATTTTGATTGGATCAAAATTGTTGTTAGGAGTTTGTATGTTTTATTTAGGTTTCTATGTTATTGTGAATAACAAAATAAAATTTGATTTTATTGATTAATCATTGTGAATGATTTTATGTTAATGATTTGGAATGTTTAAGGGGTTTTGGAATCATGAATTTGATTCATGGGTTTTTATTGAAATTGTTTCAATTCAATGAAATTAAAAAAAAAAAAAAAAAAAAAAAAAATATTGCTGTTTCGTTATTCTGGGCATAATGCCCAGAATAATTTTGTGTGCAATGCAATTGCAATTGCAATTGCGCCCAACTGCAATTGCAATTGCAATTGCAATTGCACATGCTGCGTAAGCAGCATGCTGCTTACGCAGCATGGGCTGCACAGCTACATGTTGCGCAGCCCGTCGGGCTGCGCGCAGTATTGGATACTGCAGTGCGAGGCCCGACGAGCATGCTGTCCGACAGTTTTACCCCTTTTTCGTTTTAAGTGTGGAAAATTGTTTCTGCATATTTACGAATTTTTCCAAATTAATTAATTCTAAATACAATGTGATTGTATTTTACTACTTTGAACCCTAAATAATTTTAGATATAAAATTATTGTTGATAATTTTATGCATGGTGTTATGGTATGGTTTTGGACCCCGTGGATGCTTTATTTTATTTATTATGGTTTTATATAAATACGACCTGCGAGTCGTTTGTATTTATGTAAATTTTAATTTTAATTTTACTAGATAAATTGTATAGGATGCAATTTATAATATGTAAATTTTATTTTACTAAAAAAAATTGTATAGGTTGCAATTTTGTAAAATATGTAAATCCATGAGATGGTGCCAAGGAACAAAGACGTGAGGACGGATCCAAAGGGTGCGGGAGAGCTGTGACCATGCGATGGTTACAACCACCTAGGAAATGGCCTTGTTGATTTTCATATTGGCCTATGAAAATCAATGTAGATAAAACCATACCATAACACGGTTTTGAGTCTGTTGCATGCTATATTTATTTTATGCCATGAGATTCCATGTTAATTTATATAGATGCATGTTAGAAATTCATTTGCATGTGATGCAAGTGTTAATATATATATATATATGTAAATGCATGTTTTGATACATTTAAATGCCATGTGATGCCATGCTAAATATTCAATATGCATGCTAGACATATGGATGACATAAGATGCCATGCTTAGTTAATATTAACAAACGTTGATTAATATTAATGCCATGTTAATTGTATAAGATACAATTTAATCACAGGATTTTACAAACCCTAAATAAACTTATGAAGTTTATATTTGCCACCCAATTACGTATAACACTAGTCAAGTACTATGTTCGCATCATGGTAGCCACGCCAAAGCGGGTACGCATGTTGTGACCTTAGCGAAGCGATAATATGAGAAATGGTGATTCTCATTGTGTTGTAATTGGTTTAACAAAGGGTTAATCAAAACGGTGTTTGAGCCCGAGGCAAAGATGAGATGAGTAACATACAATTAAATATGATATATGATATCATACATCTCATGAATTAGAAGAGTTGCATAATGATGCAATTGGCAAAGAAGTGCACATCCAAAATATGTTTAAATGGTTTAAAGCATGATTTTGAGTCTTTGCCTACCGAAATTATATTTAATCATAGGGACATGCCAAAGTAGTGCTATGGTTAAGTATGGATTTTGGATCTTCACCCACTTAAATATTTTAAAGGGTTTTATAATTTAAGTGGGAGCATTTTAATGAAAATCTTTACACGCTTTATTATAGTTATGATTGCTATTACCATGATCTCGATTGTTATTGAACTTTGAGAATTGTTCTCAAATCAAAAGGAATCATATGTTCTCAATAATCCTTTTGCCCAATGAACCACTAGCAATTGTAACACGAGTATAAAAGATGCTTACTTGAAGCATCGAAGGAACTCTGTTTAAAATTTATTATCTTACACTTGCCACCAATTCTTCCGCACGTGGAAGTTTTACTTGAGGTATATGATACATCACAAATGGAAATGTTCCATCAGTTTGTGAGCAAGAAAAGATAAGTGTTTGAGGCAACATTTTCTCTTTGGCCTCCAAAAGGCATTAAGATGTGATCTTGAATTCATTATTTGATAGTCATTGGTGATGAACTATCATTTGAATGACATGGAGAAAATTGCGAATTAGTTGCATAGGATGCAAAAGAATGTTAAGTTAGCCATAAAGGATAAGCCCGCCTCGAATTGTGTGCTTATGGTTCAAAAGGAAAAGGATAAAAGAAAGGTCAAAAAGCATAAAGACCGAAAGGTTCGGGTGAAAGTGCTTTAAAGGCCAAAGCTGTTGGCATAGAGAGATCTCCAAAAGTAGGGTGTTGCCAATTCTAGAATGAATCGTTCATTAGAATAGAAATAGCAAACTCTGTTTGGAGAACTATAAGAAGATGAAAGGGAGTGAGACTGCTACCTTAAGTATTTATTAATTATTCTACTTTTGTTTCTATATCAAAGGTATTAGATACCGTGGTGGATTTCATATTAGTAGAATATGAAGAATCTCAACTTAAGTAGAAACCTTATGAAGGTGAAAGGTAGAATACGAATAGGCAAGAGTAGCAAAGGTTGTTACTTGGAAGTTATGAACTTCTGGTTAAAAGTTATGAACTTTTACATGAAAGTTATGAACTTCTAGGTAAAAGTTGTGAACTTTTACATAAAAGTTATGAACTTTGGTTAAAGGTTATGAACTTTTACATGTAAGTTATGAACTCTTGTCGCCTATTGGGCTCGTTGTTTTGAGTGAACAAATGTTGTTTATTTTATAATTGTGAATTATAAACTTAATAAAGACATGATTATGAAATACAGATTTACATAATTGTCTTTATATGTGGAGCCCATCCGTAACATAAATACTGTAAGGATCGAATCAAACGGTTTGATTCAACCTATTTTGGCAGTGTCGTCTTGGAGACATAAGCAAAGTCGCATTTTGAAACTCCATAAGAATGGACTTTTGGATTCATGAGATTATGAATCATCTTGAATCATACGAATGTTGTTTATTATAAAAGATGACAAAAGTGGTTCTTTGCTAAAAGTAGTTAAAGAATAATCGATTTATTAAGCATTATACATGTGGATGTATATGAATTATAAATCAACTGCTAAAGAAGGTTTTAATACTTCATTACCTTTATGGAACTTTTCACTAGATAAGAGTATCAAATGAAACACGAGTTTGGAACTTTTGAAGTGTTCAAAAGCTTGTAAAAGGAGTATGAAGTATCTTGACATGATAGTAAAGTCACTTAGATATGATCCAAGTGGTGAACATTTGAGTCAAGATGTTGACAATCATCTTAGAGATTGTGGGACTGTCTTACAATTAACTCCTCCAATTACGCCACAAAGGAAGTTGTGTCGAAAAGGGAGTAGTCGAACTCTATACAGATATAGTTCAATCTATGATGAAGTCAAGTTGATCATCGTTTTCTCGAGAATATGCCATTAAAGCAGCTGTGTATATTGTTCCGTCTAAAACAATTCATGAATCAACATATGAGATATGGTTGGGTAAGAGACCCAAGTTGTTTCATTGAATAAGTTTAGGGCTGTAAAGCTTATTTCGAATAAGTTGGCACCTAAATTTAAATGTCGTATTGTGGATTACTCAAAAGGAAAGTACTAGTTGTTACTCCTGTGTTTCTTTGGGATACAGAGTAGTTGTAGCTAGAAATGGTTTCCCCTTGAAGAGGGAGTTAATTTCTAGAAGAGTTAGTGGGAGTAAAGTACACCTACAAAACTCGTAATTCACAAAGTGACATTAACGTTGAAGAGGAACATGGAAATGGTTTCATGATCATTGTTGAAATTACACAAGTCCAATGAAAGTCTAGTAGAATACGACATGAATAGGAGAGATATGGATTTCTCAAAGTCATGATGTAATTTTACTAGATTGAAGTAAGTCTTCTTTTATGAAGAAGCAATGTTAGATTATGAATCTAATAAGTGACTTGATGCTACAAAGGTTGAAGATAAGTCCATGTGTGACAGTCAAAGTATAGACTTTGATAAATCTTTTAGAAGATGCATATGCAATGGTTGCAAGTGAGTTTTCAAATTGAAAACCGACATGGATGGTGATCTTCAAACTTATAAAGCACGACTAGTGACAAAAGGGATTATAAACAAATTCATAGTAGTGACTGTGAGGATACGAGCAAATTCATAGTACGGACTATGATAAAATCTTCTTTCGCCATTAATCATGATCAAGTCATATTTATGGCAAATGGATATCAAAATCTGTTTTCTACGTGAAAACATGATTGAGGGTGTGTACGTGACACAACCCAAAGTTTTGAGCATCCAAAGAATTCAAATAGTGTATGCAAGTTTTCAAAGATTCTCATAAGGATCGAAACATGCATCAAATAGTTGGAATCATAGTTTTGATAAAGAAATCAAATGGTTTGATTTTATCAAAAGGATGATGAATCTTGTGTTTCAAAAGGATCAGTGGGAGCATATCGGTATTCCTAATGCTATATGTGGATGACATATGGCCTGTTGGAAATAACATTCTTACCTTGCAAGAAGTAAAATCTTGGCTAAGAAAGTAATTTCAGTTAATGTTATAAGCATGACTGCCTGTATTCTTGAAATTGGAATCTATACAGATAGATCTAAAAGAATGTTTTGGCTTAAGTCAAAGCATTGAAAGCGTTTAATATAAAAGACTTAATAGAAGCTTGCTTATGTTAACTGTGTAAATAGTTGCACATATACAACTGATTGCAATTAGTTGCAATATATCAGTCGAGATCTAGTATTCTCTTAAAAAGAGAAGTTATGATTTTGAAAGGTTCAAAATAAAACGTTATAGCTAAATATCTATAATAGCAGCCAAAGTATACAGTTACATGTGATGTAAAGAAATTTTGGATGAAGAAGTTCATCAAAAATTTTATGTTTTTGTTCTAAGCATTGCTTATCCTGTGAGACTATTGTAGGGACAATAGTTCAATGCGTAAGAACCTTGTATGACACAAGCATATACTTAGGCGTTTTTCACTAATTTAGAGAGGCTGTCTCTAAAGAGAGAGTGAATATGTGTAAAGTAGCAACGGAAGCGAAAATTAATAATTCATTGACAAAGACTCCTGCACGAGTGAATACATGAAAGTCATGTAGGTCAATGGGTATAAGATACATGTATGATTGGCCATAGTGCAAGTGGGAGATTGTTGGAGATTGTGCCCTAAGGCCAATATTGGATTATGTAATTTGACTTCTAAGATTAATCTAGTGTAGATTAATATTATCATTTATGTTTGTATGTTAGCATTTATGATAAGTATCCATGAATAAATCGTGTTATTCTAAATATCCCTAGTCGATTGTTATTATGGGAATAATAACAAACTAAGACTAGTGTGAGTGATAATGGATATTCATAAGATGAATATAGTGTATACAGATACAGATTATACTCATGGGTAATATGTTAGAGAACATGTTACTGGAGACCCACTATGAGATCAAGTTCATGGTCATGTGTCACAACTGATCTTGATTATAGTAGTGTCATTAGCTGATTCCTTTGACCTGAGGTCACCATTGATTCCGAGATGAACTCATGTTGTGCTTTGACGCAGTCAAACGCTGCTTGTAACAGAGTAGTTATAAAGGCTGTGATTGGGTACAATATGACTCATGCTTTGGGATGTGAGTGACAGATATGGGATTTTGTCCCTCTCTATCAAGAGAGCGATATCGATGGGCCCCTCGATAAGTAAGACTGTTAAATGCATGGCCGTGCTCAAATAATTGATAAGAGTATCAATTGATTTGTCTGAACAGTTTACTTTGAGATCGAGAAAGCATATGATTAATTATATAAGATTGACAAGTGTACCATGTCTTATAATTAATCTTGATATCAAAGAGACAAAAGGGAATATGACATTCTATAAATAGGTATTGGATCATTCCAATCATATTAATTGGGTAGTCGTAATGGCTTGCTAGAGTCCGCTTGTGACCTATAAGGACATTATGGTAATTTCCTTATTGCCAATTAATATGATCCTATGGGGTCACACACAAGAGCAAAATGAAGTTCATCTTATCGGGTATAAATTATTATTGGATAATAATTTATGAATGAGAAAGAGAATAAATATATATAGTGATATATATTTATGTATGTATATATAAATATTAATGTGATTAATATTGCATAAAGTATGCTACATATTATAATTAAATTATATGGAGATATAATTAATTATAATATTATATATACATATATGTATTATGGAGAATTGATTTGATGTTAATTGAGAATTAATATTAAATTGTGTGGGTTAATATATAATTATAACTAATAGGTGTATTAGGTTATAATTATAATTAACTATTTAGGTTAATTATTTAAGGAAACAATTAACCTAAACCTAATGACTCTCTACACTAATAGTAGAAGAAGAATTCGGCCACCACACTAGAAAATGGGCCAGCCGAAATTCTCAACAAGACTCCAAGGAAAAATCTGATTTTTCACTTTCTCTGTCTCGTTCGAAGAATCGTTCTTCAATCCCGGCGCTAGCACGCGGTGAATGAATTGCTCCGTGTGGATCAACCGTAGAGGGAAGCTATCTTGGTTCCTAATTGATTCAAAACCTACAAAGAATTAAGGTAATTCTTTAACCCTCCTTCCAATTCAATGCAATGTACATGGGTCCTTGGTGGGGATTAATCTTTTATCCGCTGCGTTTATTTTGTTTTTGTGCGATTAAATCCCCTACAATGTTGCCTGCTGGACAAGATTTATGTAGGGTCCCTTAACATTGTATTTTCAGAAAAAGATTTGCCACAAGGGGGAAAGGTTCACAACAAAGCCCTGTATGTCAAGGATAACCTCCTGGATTGGGTTATGCCATGTGTGATGGTAGACGATGGATCTGCTCTGAATATATGTCCATTAAAGATGGTACCGTACCTAGGTCTAAGCGAAGACATTTTGAAAAGTCTTCCACTGTGATAAGGGCTTATGATGATTCCAAAAGGATTGTGATTGGAACTTTTGAAGCTGAAGTGGAAGTGGGACCGGTCAAGTCGACGGTTACTTTTATTGTGATTGATATTCCAGTCACCTTCTCCTTGCTGTTGGGGAGACCATGGTTCCACCCGTTGGGGGGTGTCCCTTCAACTTGGCACCAGAGGATCAAGTTTTCAATAGGCGGTGAGGTTGTGGTAGTTGAGGCAGATTCTCAGTCCGTGTTTGCTACTGTTAGTGAGGAGACCATACCATTTGGCGGGTTCCAAATCGCCATGATTAACGAGAAGGAAACCACAGGTGCACCAATGGTCATCTACGAGAACTATATGCCAGAATGGTTGTCTAAATACTTTTGCAGGTATGATTTTGTTCCAGGTATGGGACTCGGGGCCAATCTACAAGGGTTGCCCAAATTTAGCATTGATTCTGGGAAGCTGAGACAGTTCAGCTTAACATACACGGTTGAAGCATCTAAGAAGAGGAGTCTAAAGAAAGGAAAGAATGGCAAGCCCATAATGAAGCCATTCATTAAGGTAGGTGAAGAGCCATACAAGGGGCAAGCTGAGTCACTAAAGATTGGGGGTGTTGAATACCCAGGCTTCGAAGTATTTTCTGATGTTGTAGACTTTGAAAAGAGCCAAGTGGAGCCAGTTGCACCAGTTACAGTGGAAGAGGAAGTTGTTAAGCCTGCCATCCCCCAGGAGAAACCCTCTGAAGTAATAGTAGAAGCAGTAGAAGTGACCAAGGAGAAAGATGAAGAGAAAGTCTGTGATGAATCTGTGAAAGCAATTTTTGAGGCGCTGGCTACCGCCTTAGGCAAGGCATTTGCTGTTGGAAATGCCCTAGTCCGAGGCATTGGTCATTGTATTTGTATCATACATTTACTAGATTTATGTATTATACTTATTTGTGTTATCAATAAAGGCATCAATTCATTTATTATATTTATCTTGTGCAATATATTAAATGAAGTATCCAATGGACATATCTATATCCATGATGACAAGTGTCATGCACTTGGCAGTAAGACCATGGATAGGGTAAACGATATGGCCATAAATAGATCCGTAGTCCGTTTCAGTCATGGGAATATATTGTGGTTGTATGGCAGTGTCTTACCGGTCATTGGACATGGAATGTCAACCAAGTTAATGGGTACATGCCTGGGAGCATGGTACTGGATAGATCCACTAAACGAGTAATCCATATGGTATAGTATCACAAGTGATTCTCGTGTAGTACTTGTATGGATCCTTTGACCTGACCATATGATGGTGTTACATGTGAAGTCACATGCTTAGGGGTACGCCTAAAGGGCCTGTAATAGGGTGCCAAGTATGGGTACTTTCGGGTATGTCACTGAGCATGGTAATACTATGGATATACAGAAGGGATTTGTCACCCAGTAGCCCACTGAGAAGATATCATCGGCCTCTTGATGAATGTGACTGAAAAGAGTGTGGCCACACCCAAACAAGTTGGAACTTGTTTGTGAGCATCAGTACATTCGGGATCAAGTTAATGTCCGGACACAAAAGAGGGTGATCAATCCATGCCTCTGTGTTGGACTCCGATATCAATGACATGAGATGTACAAGTTTTAACTACAGGGTCATGATAACAGTTAGACTGCCATCTCCATCTTAATTGGGGGCTGCAGTTGCTTGCTAGAGCCCAACTACAGTCTGTGGGCAAAAGGCCTGCTGCCAACATAAAGATGGGCCCACGGGATCATACACATAGAACGACAGAATACAGACTTAAGGAATCACAGGTGTACTTGGAGTATACACTATGGAGAGAGAGGTGTATATATGTTAATCATATTATAAAGATCAATTGGATTGATCCCAATAATTAAATTAATATATATTCAATTGGCTCTTCATAATTAATTGGATTAATTATGAGATATTTCCTAGGTGGAAATATTCATATGTATAGGTTTACATATGATTTTATTTTGTGAAGATTTGATTTTAATTTGATGGATTAAATTAATTGGTCAAACTAATTTTAATTTAAATGTAAATAATATATTACTTGGTGTAATATATTAAATACATGGGTATATTAAAATTGGGCTTGAAATTAATTTAAACCAGAACAATTAAAATTAGACTGGGCCTAAATTAAAACATGGAAGCCCGCACAGAATGAAAAGGAGCCAGCTGGGCCTGAATTCCCCTAGGGGAATTCAGCCACCCTAGGTATAAAAACCTAGGGTGAAAATTTCGGCCATCCCAACCAAAACAAGAGACAGCCAAAATCTTCCTAGCCCCCATCTCTCTATTGTTTCGTTTTTCCGACGCTAGCACGGGTTGCATTCGTTAGGCGTTCATATACGAAAGCGAGGAGGAAATCTGCTTTGATTTCTGCAGTCTTCATCCATCTCTTGAAAGAGATTTTCTGGTAAGAGAAAATTAATCTCTTTCTATTTATTTTAAAGTTTTTCAATTTCCATTTCAGTTGCTCCTGGGACTGGTTTTGAGGAAATCACCGCGTTCTTCCGCTTTTATCGGGTGATTTCCGGTGAAAAATCCCAACAGTGGTATCAGAGCGGGCTTTTGATCCGTGGAAATTTATAATTTTGGTTGAATCCCATTTTTGAAATTGGAGATTTTTTTTTATTTGGGGTTCTATGTATGGGTTTATGATTTTTTCCCATATGTTTTATACAATGAAAATTAAATTTGCATATTGGTTTATGTTATTTTAATTTTGTTATATGTTATTGGAATTCTTGGAGAATTGCTTTCTGTTGATGGATGGTGATTTTTTTTTATTTATTCTGTTTATATATAAAAAAAAAATCTGCCTCCCGGGGTGTGGGGCTACCGCCGCCGGCCGCCGCACACGGCGAGAGGCGCGACGGCAGCCGCTGCCTGCTGTTGGACAACTGCTGCCGCTGGGCGACAGCTGCTGCTGGCCGCAGCCATTGCTGGGCAGCAGTGGGCAACCGCTAGGCGGCTATTCCACTGCTGCTGCTAGGGCAACTCCGTTGCCCTAGCTGCAGCGGGCCGGGCCCAGTATTTTGGATTTGGCGGGTCTTGGGCCCGGGGCCCAGTTTTGAAATTTTGATTGGTTTTAAAATTCGTGTGTTTAAATTTATGTAATTTAAATGCGTATGGTTTCTTGGATAAATTTTACTTTCATTCATGTAATATTAATTTTGGAAATTAATATGGTTAATGGAAATTGGTTCGGGTAATTTTGGCACAATTACTTGGACGACTAAATTGGGCCCATGGTTTCCCAATTCCAGTGTGAGCAGTTGGACCGCCTAGGCTGGAGGCCCAAAGCCCGTTAAGGGTTAGAACCATGGTGGGCCAAAATTGGCAATTTCCTAATAATGGCTTGGACATAATTAAAATGGGCTTAAATCATGCATTGTAACATGCTTATGAATTATATGTATTGGATGCATATGTATGATTAAATGTTTGTATGATTGGATGCTATTGGGCCTTGTACAAGATGGGTTGTATTTTTCTTTTGGGTAAATACGGCCTGCCTGTCGTTTTTCTTTTTTTTAATGTAATTTTATTTTATTCAAATATTACAAAATTTGTAAAAGAAGAAGCCCATGGAGTGGTGAGCCCAAATGGAGGTACAAGCCCAATTGAAGGTGCAAGCCCTGAAGGAAAAGATGGAGGCCCACCTGATTTTATTTCTAGTACAGGTTTACTAGAATAATATTAGGATGTAATTTAGGCCCATAGCAATCCATTTTACTTTTATTTAATTATGTTTTATATTCATTTGCATGTATGAATGTATGTTCCAATAGCCTATTCACCCGCTTTATGTATGTAAGCCGTTATAATTGAATCTAATAACCAAATGGAATTACTAAGTCGCTTAAAAGTGCTTCCCTCATTCAAAACCGAATCGAGGTGGGAATAGGCCAGTTGTAGACCATGCCCTCGTAGGATACACTGGAGTATTGTCACTTTGTATTGGGTTAGAGTATGGGATACTCTAACACTTGGATGGAGGTTTTGACTTAGTGTGCGTAGTAGGATTCTCTGGGCCCTAAGCACAGATGGGTAAGTGCCAACAAGCCCATCAAACCGAGAGTCCCTAGGTTGGGATTGGACGGCGTTCCTACCTAAATAGTTAAGGTGTAGTTGTACCAAACCCTCGTTTGGCTATATCTTAATGAATTATGGATCTCGACCCATGAGCCCAACAACTTGGTTTAAATTAATAGCTTGATTCATTATTAATTTTGTATGGGAACAACAAAGTAAAGCCCTTTATTAACACTCTAAATGTTTTTCTGTGTAGAAACATTCAAATGGCAAACACTAATACCTTATCACTGTGATCCATTCTTGAAAAGGATAAGCTTTTCGGTCCTAACTTTTTAGACTAGTCTAGGAACTTAAGGATAGTTCCAAGACAAGAGTCAAAAGATTATGTACTGGAAAGGCCTGTGCCGACTGCGCCTTAAGGATGTAATCCACCGGCTACCTAGCTGGAGGAATACGAGGCGCATGTCAAGGGCAACCGGGATGTGACATGCCTTATGTTGGCCTGCATGGTCCCCGAACTGCAAAAACAATTTATGGACCACCAAGCCTATGTTATGATAACAACTCTTAACGAGATGTTTCAAGAGCAAGCTCGTCAGGAAAGGTACCTGACCAATAAGGCATTCCACTCTTGTAAGATGGGGGCCAGGACATCTATGAGTGCACACGTGCTCAAGATGAAGGGCTATTTGGATACTTTGGCCCATCTCGGATCGCATATCTCTCAAGAGTTGGCGGTGGACACAATCCTCACGTCCTTGCTGGATTCTTATGATCAGTTCATCCTAAACTACAACATGCAAGGGATGAATCATACTATCAGTGAGTTGTATGGGATGCTTAAGCTTACTGAGCAGAAGATCAAGAAGACTCCGCCGGTACTGCTGGTCAACAAGGGGAACCCTCCTCTTGCCAAGGGTAAGGCTAAGGAAAAGACCAAGGCCATAGCCAAAAAGGCCAAAGCCAAGAAGACCAAGGCCCAACCCAAGGCCTAGGAGAAGGCATGCCCTGAGGATGTCTGTTTCGGGTGCAAACAGGCGGGCCATTGGAAAAGATCATGTCCCAGGCTAATGGGAGAGCAAAGAAGGGGCCAAGGTGTGTCCTCTTTAGGTATTTATGTTATAGATGTTAACCTTACTGTTTCAACATCCTGGGTATTGGATACTTGATGTGGTTCTCACATTTGTTGCATTGTGCATCAACTTAAGAACAGAAGGTTGCTTGGGTCAGGAGAAATGGACTTGCGGGTCGGAAATGGAGCAAGGGTTGCTGCCATAGAGATCGACGAATATCACCTTATGATGCCCAGTGGATTGGTTTTAATTTTAGAACATTGTTACTTTGTACCTGCCATGTGCAGGAATATTATTTCTGTATCAATGGTGGATATTTCTGGATTTAATTTCACTATTTTTAATGGTTGAATTTCAATATCTAGAGAGGGATTATTTTATGAGATGCTTTAAACACTAAAAGGGTTAAGCCTAACGAACTTAATCCTATCTACCTATGGCATTGTCGTCTCGGCCATATAAACGAGAAGCGCATCGCTAGACTTCACAAAGCTGGAGTCCTATGGTCATTTGACTTGGAGTCAATTGATACATGCGAATCACGTTTACGAGGCAAGATGACAAAGGCGCCTTTTAGCAAGAAGGCTGAAAGGGCCACTGGCTTATTAGACCTAATACATTCAGATGTATGTGGGCCTATGAGCGCAGCGACCAGGGGTGGGCATATGTACTTTGTCACGTTCACGGATGATGTCAGCAGATATGGCTATGTCTATCTGATGAAACACAAGTCTGAGACCCTTGATAGGTTCAAGGAATTTAGGAACGAAGTACAGAACCAGCTAGGCAGGAATATCAAAACCCTTCGGTCGGACCGAGGCGGTGAGTATATGAGCCTAGAGTTTGACTCATACTTAAGAGAGTATGGAATAGTTCCACAGCTCACTCCTCTCGAAACACCACAATGGAATGGGGTATCCAAACGGAGGAATAAGACCTTGTTGGACATTGTCCGCTCAATGATGAGTTAAGCATCTCTCGCAATTAGTTTCTGGGGACACGCCCTCGAGACAACAGCTCTCATCTTAAACAATACTCCGACTAAGGCTGTGGAAAAGACCCCATATTAGATATGGACAGGCAAGGAGCCCAATATGTCTTTCCTAAGGATTTGGGGATGCGAAGCACATGCCAAGAAATTGACTAGTGGCAAGCTGGAGCCCAAAACCGATAAATGCCTGTTTGTGGGCTACCCTAGGGAAACCAAAGGGTATTACTTCTACAACCCCGCCGAGAACAAGGTGTTCGTGGCAAGGAAGGGGGTCTTTCTAGAAAAGGAGTTCCTTTCCAAGAAAGATAGTGGGAGCAATGTTGAACTCAGGGAAGTTCAAGGTCCACATGCTCCTGAAGAGGATAACTTGGAGGCCCAGGTGGAGCTTCCACAAGTGGAAGCACCGACCTAGGCCACACAAGAACCTAGAAGGTCTGGTAGGGATCGTCGGGAACCGAAGAGGTATGGTTTCCTCGTCACCGATGATCAAACTCTTCACCTATGGGATGAAAAAGAACCCAAAACCTACCAGGAGGCTATGGCTAGCCCACAGTCTGCAAATTGGCGTAAAGCCATGGAGGCAGAAATGCAATCTATGTACAATAACCAAGTTTGGAACTTGGTTGATCCACCTTCGGGTGCTAAGGTAATAGGTTGCAAGTGGTGCTATAAGCTAAAAGCTGATAATACCTTCAAGGGGCATCTGGTTACAAAAGGTTTCAAACAAGTCCATGGAATAGACTATGATGAAACTTTTTCACCAGTAGCCATGCTCAAATCCATCAGGATACTACTGGCCATAGCCGAATGTTATGACTATGAGGTATGGCAGATGGATGTCAAAACCACTTTCCTTAATGGAAAGTTACTCGAGGATGTGTACATGACACAACCTGAGGGTTTTGTCGATCCTAAGTATCCGGGTAGGGTGTGCAAACTTCAAAGGTCCATTTATGGACTGAAGCAAGCATCCCGTAGTTGGAATCTAAGATTTAATAAGGCTATGAAGGAATATGGTTTCATACAGAATCTAGATGAGCCTTATGTGTATAAGAGGACTAGTGGGAGCATTGTCACACTCTTGGTACTTTATGTAGACGACATCCTGCTCATTGGAAGTGACATACCTACACTGCAAGGGGTAAAGCAATGGCTGAGTAAGTGCTTTGCAATGAAGGACTTAGGCGAAGCTGAGATGATCCTAGGAATCATGATCTACAGGGATAGATCAAATCGGCTTCTGGGCCTAAGTCAGGCCTCGTACATTGACAAAGTTCTGAAAAGGTTCAGCATGGACCGAGCCAAGAAAGGTTTCTTGCCAATGGGCCATGGGCTGAAACTTAGTAAGAAGAACTATCCTAAAACAAGGGAGGACAGGGAGAACATGAAATTGGTTCCATATGCTTCGGCTATAGGATCAATTATGTACTCCATGTTATGTATGAGACCTGATGTCGCCTTTGTAACGAGTATGACGAGCCGATACCAGCAGGATCCCAGGGAGGATCACTGGAAAGCTGTCAAGGTGATCCTCAAGTACCTTAACCGGACTAAGGATAGCTTCTTGGTGTATGGTGGTCAGGAAGTGCTATCAATTACTGGGTACACTGATGCGAGCTTCTAGACATACAAGGATGAGTACCAGTCGCAGTCTGGGTATGTATTTTTGCTGAATGGTGGTGCTGTAAGTTAGAGGAGCTCAAAGCAGCCAACCATAGCGGACTCCACAACAGAAGCTGAGTACATCGCTGCGTGTGATGCAGCTAAGGAAGCTGTGTGGATGAAGAAGTTTATCACTGAGTTGGGAGTAGTGCCAACTATCCAGGACCCATTTGATGTCTTTTGTGAGAATAATGGGGCCGTCACACAAGCTAAGGAGCCCCGGTCACACAAGAACACAAAGCACGTGCTCAGAAAGTTTCACCTCATATGAGAGATCGCGGAGAGAGGTGACATTGCATTGCACAGAGTGGACACCGAGGATAATGTCACAGATCCATTGACCAAGGCGCTGGCTCAGCCCAAGCACGAGGGTCATACTAGGTCTATAGGGATTAGGCCCATGCCTAGTTGGAACTAGTGCAAGTGGGAGATTGTTGGAAATGCCCTAGTCCCGAGGCATGGGCCCTTGTATTTGTATCATACATTTATTAGATTTATGTATTATACTCATTTGTGTTATTAATAAAGGCATCAATTCATTTACTATATTTATCTTGTGCAATATATTAAATGAAGTATCCAATGGACATATCTATATCCATGATGACAAGTGTCATGCACTTGGCAGTAAGACCATGGATAGGGTAAACGATATGACCATAAATAGATCCGTAGTCTGTTCCAGTCATGGGAATGAATGGAACGAGAGACTATCATTAACCTGGTTGTATGGCGGTGTCTTACCGGTCATTGGACATGGAATGTCGACCAAGTTAATGGGTACATGCATGGGAGCATGGTACTGGATAGATCCACTAAACGAGTAATCCACATGGTATAGTATCACAAGTGATTCTCGTGTAGTACTTGTATGGATGATTTGACCTGACCATATGATGGTGTTACATGTGAAGTCATATGCCCAGGGGTACGCCTAAAGGGCCTGTAATAGGGTGCCAAGTATGGGTACTTTCAGGTATGTCACTGAGCATGGTAATACTATGGATATGTAGAAGGGATTTGTCACTCAGTCGCCCACTGAGAAGATATCACTGGCCTCTTGATGAATGTGACTGATAAGAGTGTGGCCGCACCCAAACAAGTTGGAACTTGTTTGTGAGCATCAGTACATTCGGGATCAAGTAAATGTCCGGACACAAAAGAGGGTGATCAATCCATGCCTCTGTGTTGGACACCGATATCAATGACATGGGAGTTTTAACTACAGGGTTATGATAACAGTTAGACTGCCATCTCCATCTTAATTAGGGGCTGTTGTGGCTTGCTAGAGCCCAACTGCAGTCTGCGGGCCAAAGGCCCGCTGCCAACATAAAGATGGGCCCACGGGATCGTACACATAGAATGATAGAATGCATACTTAAGGAATCACATGTGTACTTGGAGTATACACTATGGAGAGAGAGGTGTATATATGTTAATCATATTATAAAGATCAATTGGATTGATCCCAATAATTATGTGACATCCCTAACTTTCTTAGCATGCAATGGCGGAAAACATTACATAAAGTCTAGGATATCATTATAAAAGAAACTTCCAATTATGCCTCTGATTAATACTACACGTGTTCATAAAATACGTACTCCCAAATTTAATTCTAAGTGATAAATAATAATTCAATACGAATAATACTTCAATGACAAAAACCTAAAAGTTTAGAAAATCTGAAAATCTCAATTCTAAAATGTTCATAACAACTATTTAATGTCTACTCAAAGCAATCCCTCCACACAATCCCAAGGACGGGCGTCAGGCATCATTCAATCATCACCGGCATAATCTGAAAATATCAACAGCGCCACTTAGTGACGAGTAACTAACAAATCCCAAACATCAATTTAAAGTTTGCATAAAATGACGATAGTTCACAAATATATGTTATATTAATTAATCAAGCACCGTAAGGGTAATAAACAACAATCATCATTCATACAAGTGTACATACTTACGCTCACAATCCTTGTAATAGGGAACGTACCTCGTTTAACAAGCCGCTCCAACACATATCACATAGATCATATCATTTAAGTAGCAAAACATCAATCAAAGAATAAAATTCCCAGTCAAGTCATACAAACTAGATGCATACAACCGTTTAGAACAAGGAATTGTATCATGAACATGACATTATTTCATTTACACAATAACCATTATTAGTTTCCTAATACACAAATTCCAAAGTCGCAAGATAGCTCACAAACCTCACTATCACAGCCAAGCATCAAAATCACATTGTAATCAACATTAACATGCAATTACATTCTTAACCGTTGATTAACATCAACTTATGTATACGCGCACAACTCATTGCATTAACCTATACACTTGTGCTTATAGGGAGTTTGGCAGCAGAAGCTGCAGAGTGCCATGAACCTAGGGCTTACCTCTGCGGAGAGCCATGAACCTAGGGCTTACCTCCTTAACACATTGAGTACCATGAACCTAGGATTTACCTCAGAATGCCATGAACATAGGTCTTACATCATAATGCCATTAACATAGGTCTTACATCACCGAGTGCCATGAACCTAGGGCTTACCTCGGAATTTGGGTTGCTGTCCTAGTGCCTACCAATCAAACATGGTAAACACTTTGCCAAACTAACCAAAGCACAGCTGTATAAATCACCACAACTCAAATTAATTACTATAATCATACCAATATCAAAAGGGTGCCATTAAAATAGGTCTTATTCCCAAAACATAGCACAATACATCAATAAACACAAGGTGCCATTAAAATAGGACTTACCACAAACTCAATTTCATAATTCCAACATGTATTAATTTACCAAATCATATTTGTAATTATTATATTTCATGTCATGAGTTCTAGCATAAAATTTCTAGAATCAAATTATGCTTTACACACATTAAAAATAAATTCAGGCCTAAGGTGACAATTTCAGAATTCATAGTTCATGCCTCAACTTGCACATAATATTCCAGTAGGTTAGACTCAGAATTCAGCATGGCAATACAAAGGAAAATTTAGCCTTACATCTCAGGAACACAGGCCAACTTAAATCATGCAATTCGGATTCCTATAGCAAAAGATATTAAGGAAACACTAAAAACATGCAATCTGTAAATTCACTTCAGACCACTGCACATAGTCTGACTTCAACAGACAAAACAGATGTGTTACTCACTGATTTAGCAAAAATAATATAAAGCAACATTGAACATCAGAATTTCAGGATACATAGAATTTTGTTTCATGGCAAACGGAGCTACAGAGAGAAAATAAAGCCATAATCAACACAAACTGTACAAACTGAAATTCAGCAGTTCCAGGAAATCGGCACAGTGCACATAAGGCAGTTTCAACAGGGAATACGAGCACTTTACTCACAGAATTTGCCAAAATAGTATAAAACAACCTTGTACATTTATGTCTCAGGAAAACACAGAAAGTTGAATCATGCCAATCGGAGTTATATAACGAAAATAAAGCTAAAATTATCACAACCTGTACAATCTGAAATTCAGCAGTTCAAGAAAAATCGGCACAATGCACATAAGGCAGTTTCAATAGGGAATATGAGCACTTTACTCACGGAATTTGCCAAAATAGTATAAAACAACCTTGTACATTTATGTCTCAGGAAAACACAGAAAGTTGAATCATGCCAATCGGAGTTATATAACGAAAATAAAGCTAAAATTACCACAACCTGTACAATCTGAAATTGAGCAGTTCCAGCATAAAACCATTCCTAACATGCATATACATATTTCTTTCAACCCTTAACCTAATTATCACCATTTTATACCAGTAACATACATGCTTAAATTTCAATATACAAGATTATTATCTCACCATGCAATCAATAGGAACCTATCACGCAATCTATGAAAGCTTTAAATCGATATTAGAGTTTGTTTGTTACCTCGATTGCAGTGAGGTCGGTCACTAGAGTAAAAACAGAAATTAGGAGAGGGTGCTCCTCGATTTAGGTCACGAACTTAATCCGATGATTCCCAAAGAGAAGAAACTTCAGAAAATTACAGAAAAGAACAAAGTTCTTAGCAAGTTTCTAAGGAGTTAAAAGATGGAATAAAACCGATTGGGATTCCTTACCTTCAGAAAGATGAATGATTTCCTTAACTGAGACAATGGAATTTCGGAATTCACAAGAATGATGCAAGGCTGGTTTAAGTGAAAGAGAGAGGAAGAGAAAGAACAAATTTCGGCTAGGGTTAGAGGAATTCTGAAATTTGTAGTGTTAAATAGGAAATAGAAGTTAATTTGATGGAGGAAAGGTAAGTGGGCGAGATTTGCTCCACTAAGTTGGTAGTTTCTGATTTGAATTGGTCAAACTAAATAAAAGGGATATATAAAATAGTAAATTTCGGATTTTATGGGATTTTATGTCTCCCAAACCAAAAATATAAATCCTAAAGAAAATAACTAAATTAAGCTAAGTTGGGTTCGAACTCTAGACCTCTAGTTATTAAACACATCTCTCTACCATTAGGCCAAAGCCTACGAATTGTTATAAGCATACAAAACATCGGTTAAATGCAAAAATGCTCACTCATATGCACACATCACAACATAACTAAGTCAACTTATATCTGGGGCGTTACAAATTAAATTAATATATATTCAATTGGCTCTTCATAATTAATTGGATTAATTATGAGATATTCCCTAGGTGGAAATATTCATATGTATAGGTTTACATATGATTTTATTTTGTGAAGATTTGATTTTAATTTGATGGATTAAATTAATTGGTCAAACTAATTTTAATTTAAATGTAAATAATATATTACTTGGTGTAATATATTAAATACATGGGTATATTAAAATTGGACTTGAAATTAATTTAAACCAGAACAATTAAAATTAGACTGGGCCTAAATTAAAACATGGAAGCCCACACAGAATGAAAAGGAGCCAAGCTGGGCCTGAATTCCCCTAGGGGAATTCGGCCACCCTAGGTATAAAAACCTAGGGGGAAAATTTCGGCCATCCCAACCAAAACAAGAGACAGCCAAAATCTTCCTAGCCCCTATCTCTGCATTGTTTCGTTTTTCCGACGCTAGCACTAGTTGCATTCGTTAGGCGTTCGTGTACGAAAGCGAGGAGGAAATCTGCTTTGATTTATGCAGTCTTCATCCATCTCTTGAAAGAGATTTTTTGGTAAGAAAATTAATCTCTTTCTATTTATTTTAAAGTTTTTCAATTTCCATTTCAGTTGCTCCTGGGACTGGATTTGAGAAAATCACCGTGTTCTTCCGTTTTTATCCGGTGATTTCCGGTGAAAAATCCCAACATTTACAAAGCCCAAGGAAGGGCCTGATAAGGAGCTGATGACCAAGGCAAGCCTAGATTCTGTGGTTACCGAGATAGCAGATATCATGATAAAAGCTAAGGCACAGGTGGCCGAGATTAAGGAGACTGGTCATCCTGTTGAACAGGAATCTGAAATTGCTGCTGACCTGGATAACATCCTAAAGCTGAGCGAGGATGGTGCAGATTTGTTGTATTTGTTATTCTCTTTTTAATGTGAACGATGTACTTTTTAACAAGTTTAATGCAATGAAATCCCATTTTGCTTACTTGTGCGATAGTTATCCTGATAATTCTATGCATGCATTTGAATCACCATCAAGCATATTTAGCATTCATGACACCACATTGCATGAAATTAACATAAGTACATAGGAAAACCCCAAAATTGTTGGATATGCCCTAGTCTCGAGGCATTGGTCCTTGTATTTGTATCATACATTAATTGGATTCATGTATTATACTTATTTGTGTTATTAATAAAGGCATTAATTCATTTATTATATTTATCTTGTGCAATATATTAAATGAAGTATCCAATGGACATATCCATATCCATGATGACCAGTGTCATGCACTTGGCAGTAAGACCATGGATAGGGTAAACGATATGACCATAAATAGATCCGTAGTCTGTTCCAGTCATGGGAATGAATGGAACAAGAGACTATCATTAGCCTGGTTGTATGGCAGTGTCTTACTGGTCATTGGACATGGACTGTCAACCAAGTTAATGGGTACATGCATAAGGGGCATGGTACTGGATAGATCCACATAACGAGAAATCCATATGGTGTAGTATCACAAGTGATTCTCGTGTAGTACTTGTATGGATCTTTTGACCTGACCATATGATGGTGTTACATGTGAGGTCACATACTTACGGGTACACCTAAAGGGCCTATAATATGGTGCCAAGTATGGGTACTTTCGGGTATGGTAATGCTATGGATATGCAGAAGGGATTTTTCACTCAGTAGTCCACTGGGAAGATATCACCGGCCTCTTGATGAATGCGACTGATAAGAGTGTGGCCACACCCAAACAAGTGGGAACTTTTTTGTGAGCTTTAGTGCATTTGGGATCAAGTTAATGTCTAGACACAAAAGAGGGTGATCAATCCATGCCTCCGTGTTGGACACCGATATCAATGACATGGGATGTAAAAGTTTAAACTACAGGGTTATGATAACAGTTAGACTGCCATCTCCATCTTAATTGGGGGCTGCAATGGCTTGCTAGAGCCCAACTACAGTCTGTGGGCCAAAGGCCCACTGCTAACATAAAGATGGGCCTACAGGATCGTACACATTGAGCCACTGAACACCGACTTAAGGAATCATATGTATGCTTGGAGTATACACTCTGAAGAGAGAGGTATATATATATTAATTACATTATAAAGATCAATTGGATTGATCCTAATAATAAAATTAATATATTTAATTGGCTCTTCATAATTAATTGGATTAATTATGAGATTATTTCCTAGGTGGAAATATTCATATGTATAGGTTTACATATGATTTTATTTTGTGAAGATCTAATTTTAATTTGATGGATCAAATTAATTGGTCAAACTAATTTTAATTTAAATGTAAATAATATATTACTTGGTATAATATATTAAATACATGGGTATATTAAAGTTGGGCTTGAAATTAATTTAAACCAGACTAATTAAAATAAGATTGGGCCTAAATTAAAAGGAGGAAGCCCATATAAAATGAATGAGCCAAGCTAGGCCTTAATTCCCTTAGGGAATTCGGCCAACACAGGGTTTTAACCCTAGGAATTTCGGCCAACACTAATGCAACACAACATAGCCAAAATTCACAAGGATCCTCTCTCTATAGTTCGTGTTTTCCGACTTTAGCATGGGTGGTGTTCCTTAGGCGTTCGTGTACGTGAGCCAGGAGGGATTCTACATTGATTCCTGTAGTCTGCATCCATCTCTGAAAGAGATATTTTGGGTAAGAAAATCATCTCTTTCTATTAAATTTTTATTTTTCCAATTTCCATTTCAATTGCTCCTGGGCATGGATTTGAGAAAATCATTGCGTTCTTCCGCTTTTATCGGATGATTTCTGGTGAAAAATCCCAACAAAAATGGTATTCATTTCACACGAATTAAAATCCGAAGAAGAGAGAGAGGCAAAAGCATGTTAAGGCTTTTGCTTGGTCGTACGAAGACATGCCAGGGGTTGACACAGAAATAGCAGTTTACAAGATTCCAACAGATCCCAGATTCGGGCCAGTAAAGCAGAAGCTAAGAAGGCTAAGACCATAATGGGCTGCATTAGTAAAGGAAGAAGTGGCTAAGCAGATTGAAGCTAAGTTTCTCGAGGTGGTGGTGTACATTGAATGGTTAGCCAACATTGTACCAGTGCCTAAGAATGGCAGAAGGGTCAGAGTGTGTGTCGACTACAGGGACTTGAACAAAGCCTGCCTGAAAGATAACTTCCCCTTGCCTCACATCGGTGTTTTGATAGACAGCACAACCAAAGCAATAATGTACTCTTTTATGGATGGATTTTTGGGGTATAACCAGATCCTAATGGATGTTGTTGACAAGGTGAAGACATCCTTCATTTCAGAATGGGGTGCTTTTTGCTATAGAGTAATGCCGTTTGGATTGAAAAATGCTGGAGCCACTTACCAGAGGGTCGTCACAACATTACTGCATGACATAATTCATAAAGAAGTAGAGGTGTATGTCGACAATATGCTTGTTAAATCAATGACCCGGGGGGAGCACCCGGCTATCCTGGATAAATTTCTCACACGCATTGGAGAGTACAACCTGACACTTAATCCCAAGAAGTGCATATTCGGGGTTACATCAGGGAAGCTACTGGAGCATGTGGTTAGTCAAAGGGGAATAGAGATGGATCTAGAAAAAATTAAAGCCATTAGAGATATGCCAGTCCCTAAAACAGAAAAGGAGGTTCGGTCATTCTTGGGTTCCTTGCAATATGTCAGCCGTTTCATAGCATGGTTAACCTCAGTGTGTGAGCCAATTTTCAAGCTAGTAAGGAAAGATCAGTCAATTGTATAGGATGACAGGTGTCAGTTGGCTTTGGACAAGATCAAAGTTTACCTGGTGAATCCACCAGTTCTCAGCCCACCAACCCCAGGAAAGCCTCTAATTTTGTACTTAGTTGTCGAAGATTCCTCTATAGGGGCAATGCTGGCATAAGAGCAGAATGAGAGGAAGGAGTACGCTATCTAATATCTTAGCAAGAAGCTGCTAGAATATGAAACCATGTACACACTAGTAGAGAAGACATGTGTAGCAATGATTTGGCAGACTAAGAAGTTACGCCATTACTTTCAGTCATAGAAAGTACAAGCCGTGGCTAAAATGGATCCAATGAAATATCTCTATGAAGCACAAGTGTTGTTTGGGAAATTATCCAGGTGGCTACTGCTCCTGTCAGAGTTTGAATTTGAGTACATCACTAGGAAAACTATCAAAGGGCAAGCTGTGGCAGAATTCCTAGCAAATCAGCCATTAGAATCAGACTGCGTGGAAAATCTGGAGTTCCTAGATGAACATTGGCTGTAGTGGAAGTAGGGAGATGGGTTCCATGCTTCGATAATGTCGTAAACAGAAAGGGTGCTGGAATTGGGGTAATCATAGCAACACCAAATGGCGAGATCATTCCATTGTCAAAAAGGTTGGCCTTCCCTGTAACCAACAATGGGGCAGAATATGAAGCATGCTTATTCAGAATGGAAGCCCTCTTAACACTAGGGGTAGAGAATGTCTTGATTATTTGGGACTCACTCTTAGTGATTAGGTAGGCACAAGGCTACTGGGATTCGAGAGAAGAAGCCTTACGGCCCTACTTAGAACTGCTGCAGCACAGGTTATTTGACTAGTACGAGTTCAGACATGTTCCTAGAGAGGAGAATAAGATAGCAGATGCCCTAGCAACACTGTTCTTAATGTGGGAAAATCCAGAGAAGACACATATACAGCCTGTAGTTATAGCAATTTTCTAACAACCCTGCTTTGATATGCATGAAGTGATGGAGTTAACAGCCGAGGAAAAGCCCTGGTTCTTTGACATTTATCAGTATGTGAAAGAGGGAAAGTATCCAGAAGAAGCTAGCACTGCTGATAAGGTTTCATTAAGAAGATAAGCCAGCCAGTTCAGAATATTCAAAGATAAGCTATACAAGTGAACTGCAAACGGGGTTCTTCTAAGATGTTTGACAGAACGAGAAGCAAAAACTATAATGCAGCAAGTACATACAGGGTCCTGCGAGTCGCATATGAATGGGATCGCTATGGCCAGAAAGATAATGAGGCAGGGATACTTCTGGGTGACAATGCAGACCGATTGTGTGAAAGAGGTAAGAAGATGCCACGAATGCCAATCTATGCAGATGTTAGTCATCTACCGCCACTTCAACTACAGAATCTAGCGTCTCCGTGGCCTTTCTCGGTGTGGAGGATTGACATGATTGGAGAAATTCATCCCGTAGCATCTAATGGGCACATATTCATAGTGGTTGCGGTTGACTATTTCTCAAAATGGGTGGAAGCAGAATCTTTCTCCAGTATGATAGCTAAATAGATGGTTAAGTTCATTTAGAAGAACATCATCTCTCGATACGGAATCACTCACCATGTAGTGACTGATAATGGGGTACAATTCCAAGGGGCAACAGCCATTTTATTCACAAAACATGGCATTAAACATCATAGGTCTTCTCCATATAGACCACAGGCTAATGATGCAGTGGAGGCGGCTAATGAGTCAATCAAGAAGATCTTGTTAAAAATGGTAAGCATCTATAGAGATTGGGCTGAGAAGCTACCATATGCTCTTTGGGGTTATAGAACCAGTGTCAAAACACCAACTGGCAAAACTCCTTATGCCTTGGTGTATGGGATGGAAGCAGTATTACCAGTGCAAATGGAGCTTAAGTCACTCAGAATATCCTTGGAAGCCCAGTTGCGAGAAACAGGGTGGGTTCAAGCTAGATACGAGCAGTTGGTAGCATTACATGAAAAGTGGTTGAAAGCACTGGACCGCTTGTAGATGTATCAACGTAGAATGGCCAGAGCCTATAATCAGAAAGTAAAGTATCCCAGACAACAGCTGAAAGCTGGGGAACTGGTTCTCAAACAATCGAGGCCTACAAACGTCGATGTCCGAGGGAAATTCAAGCCGAATTGGGAAGGCCCATATGTAGTTAAGCAAGTGCTATCAAAGGGTGGTGTAAGCATCGCGGACATAGATGGCAATGAATTTGCAAATCCTTTTAACTAAGACCGCCTGAAGCCTTGCCATGTTTGAAAAAAAAAAGAAAAAAAAAGTGTCTGCTAGGTTGAAAACTCGAAAAGGGCGGCCTAGGAAAAAATCAAGACAGAAGAGAAAATGATCAGCTAGAAAATCCGCAAGGGACAACTGGTGACGGATTCTAGTTCTGTGTGAAATGTATTCCATTTTGGGAACCAATCTTTTCAAATGTACTCATGCTACCTTCATCAATAAAGTGTGATGTTTTGTTTAAATATGCTCATATGGTTATATCAGAATGCATAAATAAGTTATCTCGCCTAAACATCCATTTAAAGAAAGCACTTTGCATTTAATCAGTTTAAAGACTCGCGTTCCTTTAATAATGAAAACATGCTAAATACCTACAATCTGTAATCTTTTCTTATCCTCCAAATCAAACTCATTGTTTCTCGAGATGGCCGGAAATTTGAAACAAATCCAAGTTCAATGTCACAGGACTTCAAAAAAAAAAAAAACAAAAAACAAAAAAAAAAAAAAAACAAAACAAAAAAAAAACAAAAAAAAAAAACAAAAAAAAAAGCAAAAAAAAAAGGGAAAGAGAGAGCTCGCTAAGGTGAAAACCGAACAGGCGCCTTAGGCAAAAGTTAGAGCAGCACGCTGAGCTAAAAACCTATATTGGGCAGTTCAGGCAAAATTTAGAGCACTTCCAGATTCATCATTAACCAGAACTGGTTGCACATTAACCAGAAACAAATCCAAGTTCAATGTCACAGGACACATCATCAGCAAGAGAGGTACGGCTTTCTCGTAACTGATGATGGGGACCTTATGGTCATTGACCAAAAGGAGCCCAATACCTATTAGGAGGCTATTGAAAGCCCACACTCAAATCAATGGCACAAAGCCATGGAGGTTGAGATGCAATCCTTGCACAATAACCAAGTATGGAACTTGGTGGATCCACCTCTGGGTGCAAAGGTGATATATTGCAAGTGGTGTTTCAAGTTAAAGGCCGATAACACATTCAAGGGATGATGGGTGGCAAAAGAATTCAGGCAAGTTCAAGAAATTGACTATGATGAAACCTTTTCACCAGTTGCTATGCTTAAATCCATTAGGATACTACTAGCCATAACTGCATCGTATGATTATGAGATACGGCAGATGGATGTTAAGACTGCTTTCCTTAATGGAAAGCTACTCGAGGATGTGTACATGGCACAACCTAAGGGTTTTATCGATCCAGAGTATCCAAACCGGGTATGCAAGCTTCAAAGATCCATTTATGGATTGAAGCAAGCATCGAGGTTATGGAATCAGAGATTCAATGAGGCCATTATGGAATATGGCTTCACACAGAATGCTGATGAGCCCTATGTGTATAAGATGGTTAGTGGGAGCGTTTCCACCTTTCTAGTGCTGTATGTTGACGACATCCTTATCATTGGAGGCGACATACCAACACTACAAGGGGTTAAGCAGTGGTTAAGTAGGTGCTTCGCAATGAAGGACTTAGGCGAAGCTAAGATGATCTTAGCGACTAGGATCTATATAGATAGATCCAATCAGCTTCTAGGCCTAAGTCAGGCCACGTATATAGACAAGGTTCTGAAAAGAATTAGCATGGACAAGGCAAAGAAAGGATTCTTGCCTATGCGCCATGGGTTGAAGCTGAGTAAGAAAGATGGTCCTAAAACAAAAAAGGACTGGGAGAGCATAGAAAACATCCCTTATGCATCTGCTGTAGGATCCATCATGTACTCCATGTTATGTACAAGGCCAGATGTCACGTTTGCACTAAGTATGACTAGCCGGTACCAGTCGAACCCCGGGGAGGAACACTAGAAGGCACTCAAGGCAATCTTGAAGTACCTTTATCGGATTAAGGACGCTTTCTTAGTGTATGGAGGTCAAGATGAGCTGGTAGTGTCAAGTTACACTGATGCAAGCTTTGAGACCAATAAGGATGAAAACCAGTCACAATCTAGTTATGTTTTTCTCCTGAATGGCAGTGCCATTAGTAGGAGGTCCTTAAAGCAGGCCACCATTGCCGACTCTACAATGGAAGCTGAGTACATAGCTACGTGCAAAGCTGCAAAGGAAGTCATTTGGATCAAGAAATTCATAATCGAGTTGGGAGTAGTACCCACTATCCTAGACCCGGTTGATGTTTTTGGGACAACAACGGGGCCATCGCACAAGCTAACGAGCCTCGGTCACACAAGAGATCCAAACATGTGCTTAGAAAATTTCACCTCATTCGAGAGATCGTGAACAGAGGTGACATATCATTGCAGAGGGTTGACACCAAGAATAATGTCACTGATCCATTGACCAAAGCACTACCGTAGACACAGCACGACGGTCATATAAGATCTATAGGAATTAGGGCAATGCCCACTTGGAACTAGTGCAAGTGGGAGATTGTTGGTGTGCCCTAGTTCTTAGGGTATTGGATTCTTGTATTTTGTATTATACATTAAGACTCATTGTATGAATACATTATTTGTGTCACATTAATAAAGGTAATTAATTTATTTCATTTATATCTTGTGCTATAATATGAGTAGAGTACCCATTGATTGATAATCAAAAAACCTATCCCAAGTCTATTCTAATCGTGGAAACAAATAGAACCACAAACTTGTATATCTGATGACTGTGTGGCAGTTCTTAACTAGCCATAGTACTTGTATAGTCAGTCATGAATATAGGTACATGTCATTGACATGGGACCGGATTGATCCGCAAAAGAAAGCCACATGGTTGTCACGTCATAGGTCTTTCTTAAGTAGGTCTCTTTTGTCCTCAGACAACATTTCATTATAGTATCAATATGGAACCCCGGTTCACTTTGACATATGCCTAACAGAGGATGCTAAATATGGGTATGATTAGGTGGATCGGTGAACATGTTGAAATTGATGATGAAGTGATGGAATTGCCACTCGGGTAACACCAAAATGATATCATTGGCCACTAGTAAGTCGATGCTTATTTTATTAATAAGTCAACTTGAAGAGGATGACAGACCATGCCTCTTGTTTATTCATATCGATATCGTTAGGCAAAGGACACTATGAGATTACTACTGGGTGAGTGTCTTCTAAAGACTACTACATCTCTGTCTTAATTGGGGGTTGTAATGGTTTGCTAGAACCCACTTACAGTCTATGGGCCTTAGGCCTACTGCCAACATAAAGACAGACACATAAGATCATGCACATAGATCAACTGAGCTAGAACTTATAAAAATTGTATATGTAATGTACATTGGAAGGAATGAATTAATTAAGTAGTTGACATTCGTTGTCAAGGTAATTAATTAACAATGGGTTAAATTTAATTTAATTAATAAGTTTACAAAATGTAATTAATTAATTTATCAATTAATTGAATTACATAAAGTAAACAATTAATTAAATAATTTTCCCAAGTAGGAAAATTAAATACATGTATTGTATTTAATTAAGCGTGATTTAATTTTATTTAGGGGTAATTAAATTTAGCCAAATGGAATTAAATTATATAGTATATACTTTTTAATTAAAGTTTATTTATGTAATTATAATCCTAGTGGGCTTGGGTTTAATTAACCTAATTAAAACCCAATTAGACAAGGTGTCTATATAAGGGCACACTTAAGGAAGAAAAACCTAATTCAACCCTTATTAACTGCTGGAAATTTCAGCCACCAACAACAGCCCCAACCCAGCACTAATCATCCATTCCTTCATGTCTTCGGCTAGAACCGGTTCCCACTCAATAGCTGGTCATGCACCGGACTTTGGAGATCGCAGTTTCAAGAAACGATTCTGTAGAAGTCTCTAGAAGAGACGAATCCGGTGAGTTAATCTCTCTTGATTCAAATTGTTTTTATTCTAATCAATGGTAATTGGACACGAAAGGTGGTGTGAGCATGGGTTTTTCTTGACCTCGGTGATGAGAATTACTTAGTTTCCTCTGGAAGGGATGGGCTTGACTTGGACTTGAAAACACTTAGAATATCACCCAGAGTATCTCAAACGTCCTAAAAACTGGGCTATCCATGATCCAAAATCCCCGAAAAGGTCTCCCGATTGATTTCCAGGGTTTAGGGTGCACGTTGGACTTTCAAAATTTTGCCCCAGCTCTTGTTAGAGTCGTACGGGTCAAGTTTTCAAACTAGAGCCAGCCGCCTCTAGTTAAACTAGAGCCGTACGGCTCTAGTACAAACTAGAGCTGACCGGCTCTAGAGAGAGAGGTATGGGTGAAATTAGAGGGATGGGGCTGATTTGATGGCACGAAAATGAGTGTGTGAGAGAGAGAGAAAAGGAAAGAAATCAGAGAACTATAAAAGGGGGGCTTTTGAATCTTAAAAAAAAAGGAAAGAAACAGAGAGAAAAAGAGAAGCAGAGAAAGAAAAGAGAGAAAGACCAAGCTAGTGGTGAGCCAAAAACACCAAGACTAGGACCCAAAATTAATTCCCAAACATTGATAACAAGTTACTTAACCTTTACTCATTGATTGGAGATCGTTTCGGATTTGGTTCGGGTTGCTTCGGATCGTAATGGTTTTGGACTGATTGAGTTCCCAGGAGACATTCCAAGCTTTCTATCCGTTCTTTGGATGTTTAAAGCATCCAAACAACATCAAGGTAAACTCTGAGAGGCCTTAAACCTGTTTGCATTGTCGTTTCTATACATTTTCTTTGTTTCTACGAATTTCTGAATCGGATTGCCCGAATAGAGCTGTACGGCTCTGATCATGAAGAACAGAGCCGGCTGGCTATACTAGTAGAGCCGGCCGGTTTTGTTCTCTAGGGACAGACTCAAGGTTTGTCCCGATCGGCCGAAAATAGTCTGTTTTCCATTTTGTGCATTTTGTTGCGATCATTTTTAGCCCAAATTCATCTGTATGCCATAAAATTTTGGTTTTTATATTTCTATACATACGGATATTAGTGTTTTTTGTATTTCCCAAGGTTTTACTTTCTGAGTTTTGGGGTAGTTTTATCCGAATTGGATCCATAGTTCAGCATTAGAGGACTCCAGAACCCTATATAGTCCCTAGAAAATATTAAAAACAAACAAAATAGTATTTTCACAAATGTTTTTGGTATGTTTATTGTATTTTGGACCTTAGATGAAATGCATATTTAGGAACCCATATGAACGAAATCCCGAGTTCCAGAATAACCGACCCACAAAAACAGTAATTTGCATGAAATCGAGCCAAAGGGTTTTCCAAAATTGATTTTCCAGCACGAAAATTACAGGGCGTTTCAAAACCGATTTCCAGGTCTAACCGGTCCTACCGGCCAGGTCAAACTGGTTACCCCCTAAATGCATGCTCCTTTATTCTAAAATCCCCATTCTGTCCTGATTTGAGTCTTATTTGTCTTTACAATATAAACTGCACTCAGCAGTCTGTTTTGCAGCATTCATTTTTTTTTTTGCTGCATTTAATAGATTAATTTGTGTAATTAGGCGGTTGTATTATTTTTAGATCCTCGTGTACTTAGGCGTTCGTAACAGTGAGGACGAGAGTTTTTATATTTTTATTCGATTTGGTTGTATAATCGGCATCTATTATTCTTTTATATATTTTAATGGATGATTTAATTTCTGTAATTTATTTCTGCATTTTGCTTGAGCATCAGCTTAACAAAAATAAACAAATTGGGGTTAGAAAAGATAATAAATTGAATAAATATGACTTTATAAATAATAAACGAATACAAGCTCGAGGTTAAGTAGGTAAGTTGCCCGAACCCTGAATCTCTGGATTAGGTACAGCAGTCTATGCTCGGTAGGGAGATGTACTGAATTTTCCCAGATGAGCTAATCCGGGTGGAGACTCTGTCACTGATATCGAAATTTAGGTTTCGAAGTCTTTAAGTTAAAAAACGGGAAACTATTTTCTACAAAATGAATTTCCAAAATTAAATCAATAGTTTTCCCAACTTAACAGAAACAAAACATCGTTTTCCACAAATCTCATCAAATTTATGTTTTTCTTTTTCCCCGGTTCGCTTCGTCGCATTGCGCTTTAAGGTCATCCGCTCATAGTGGCAACTTTGCTAGGGAGAATGTTTCTTAAAATGTTTTTCATAAAAACTTAAGGAACTTAGGCAACCATTGAAATATAACCTCGCTTGTATTCATTTATCGATTTATAAACATCATATTTATTCATACCTTTGCATATCATGACATTTTCTTCTTCTCAACCCCTCAAATACACTGATTTCACCCCGGTTTACCCAAGCAGGTGGCTTAGCTCTACCACCAGTATTAGAGACACTCGACGGGGTAAACCACTCATAGCCCCGTATGACCTTCCATCGTGTTCTATGGTGGGGAAGTGTTTATTCACTATGGGAGCCTGTACGATGCTTGGTTTTGACTTTGGCCCACATGTAATGGCTTAGTAATCTCCCCTAGGATTACCAAAACATAAAATTAAAAATTGAACATTGAGTGTGCACCTTTGGTATCCCCCGTTGATACCAAAGAGAACCAATATCTAGGAAGAATGCAACACCAATCGAAAGGAGAAATAAGGTTGGAAGGGAGAGCATATTTTTGCATGTGCCAATGTTTGTTCTATGTTGTTTTTCCTCATCCACGATGTTTAACTTGTATGACATACATATACATCCTGTGTGCCAACATTTCAATAAAACATACATGGCATCACTCCGCAAGTGACACATTCGAACCACGTTTCCTTGTAGCCACTTATATGTTTGTGTGACATACGCGTCCATTCCATATCATTCTATTTCACCTATTTGGGGATGTTTTATGAATGCCCATCATGATCATTTCATTTCATCCCATGTCAGGTACCCCGAAACTACCTGATTTTCGTCCGTGCACTGGATCGCACTCGGCCATTTCATGAAATAGTAGACCACAATGGTCCTAGATTTTCTTCCGTGCGACAGTTCATACGATGCCATCATATGACATCATATTCATTCATCATAGGTGTCCGGGTGACTCCAAATCATGTTTGTGCATATCGGTTCATGTTGGATCGTTTCATAACATAGTGAAATCATTTAAGGTGCTTGACGAGTACCGGATTAGTACTCATATAGGGGCTTTTCATAACATTAGCAAAGCCATACAAGGGGTTCCACGAACACTGAACCTTTGTCCGTGTCCTCAATGGCATCTGACTTTTCTAGAAAATCTTCTCATATCATATGCCTCAAAAGCATCAGAACTCTGTTCGCGGGGGCAGTTCTCATGCGACCATTTCATTTCATGCTATCGATCTACAAAGTGTCAAAACTCTACCCGTGTGCAGGCTCACACGTGGCCATTTCACGACAATTCATTAGGTGCTCCAAACGCGCCGACTTTCTACCCGTGTGACGGTTCACACATGGTCTTCTTTGCATTACTTTTGCATAGCATCAGACATTCTCAGAACGTCCAGAATAAAGAATTCATGCCCATAATTGTTTTCATTCATGAGCTATCAAATGCATACAATCATCCATATGTTATTCATATCATGTCTTGTATAATCATTCCCAGTGAAGCATTAATACTAATCATATTCTTTTGCAGCCGTGATATTTTATTCACATGTGCCATACACATATTATGTTAATATTCTCATGAAACATGCAAGGCATTACTTTGTGTGTGTAATGTGTGCTAATCACATTTCTCTGCAGCCACTTGTATTTTGAGTGACATATGCATTCATTCCCTACACGCACAACATCACATTGTATGTCATATATCTTAACCACATCTTCTGCAGCCACCTGCATTCTGTGTGACACGTGCATTCATATCACATCCTGATCACATTTCTTTGTAGCCACCTATATTTTGAGTGACATATGCATTCATTCCTTGCACGCATAAGGTCATCTTGTATGCCATGCACCCTAACCATATTTTTCTTCAGCCATCTGCATTTTGGATGACATATACATTTGTTCTTTGTATGCATGACATCATCTCGTATGTCATGCATCCTAACCACCTCTTCTGCAGCCACCAACATTTTATGGGACATGTGCATTAACACCACTTCATGTCATTAATCTAAATAAAGGATGTTCCAAAGGTCCCTCGTCATAATCATTTCATTTCATGATAGGTGTCCCAAAGCCACCCGTGTTTTGTCTGTGCTCAGGTTTGCACTCGGCCATTCTTCTATATTGCATTCATTAGGAGACCACAATGGTCCTAAATCCATGATCATGTGGAGAATCACATGATAAGCATTACACTACATCTCATCTATCTGTTTGTTCCCGGTGTCATTGGGATACTGAGATCTCGCTTGTGTGTCGCGATCCGCATTGGATTGCTCATAACATTATCAAGTCATCCAGGGTACTCCATGAGTGCCTAGTTAGCACATATATAGGGGCATTCCATGACATTACTAAATCATGCAAGGTGTTCCATGAGCGTCGAATCTTTGTCCGTGTCTCAAGTTACACGTGACTTGTCTATAACATCATTTCATGTCAGATGCATCAAAAGCATTAGAACTCTGTCTGTATGTTGGTGCACACATGGCCATTCCATATCATCCATTAGGTGCCTCAAAAGCATCAGAACTCGGTCTGGGTGCTGGCCACACGTGACCATTTCACGACATCCACTAGGTGCTCCAAAGGCACCGAACCTGCACCCGCGTGACGGTGCACATATGAACTGTCTGCATGGCCTTTTTGCATAGCATAGGGGCATCCGCGGAACATCCAAAATATGTAATAAGGTAAATCATATTCATTCAATCATGTCAACCTGTGACTATACATCTCATTCATACATAAACACCAGGCGCTCCCCAAGCACCGAAAACTCAGCCTGTATGCCAAGCACATTATCTCATATCATTTCATCACATAAAAGCCCAAGGTGCTCCTCGAGTGCTGAAAAACAATTTGCATGCCAAGCACTCTGTTCTATCTCACCTCATATCATGTTCATAATCCAAGGTACTCCTTGAGTGATGAATATTACGTTAGATCTTCAAGCACACCCACCACCACATCATTTAACTACCCTTGCAGGTAATATCTTGCTTCGATCCGTGGACACCCCAGAGTGTCATTCTTCCCAAGGGCATAACTATGCACCCCATCTTAACTCTCCTCTACAAGCAATTCCTTGCTTCGATCCATGGATACCCTAGTGTGTCGTTCTTTCCCAAGGGCATAACTATGCACCATTGCAAGTAATATCTTGCTTCGATTCGTGGACACCCCAATGTGTCATTTCTTCCCGGGGGCATAACGATGCACCCTTGCAAGTAATATCTTGCTTTGATCCATGGACACCCCAATGTGTCGTTCTTTCCTAGGGGCATAACTATGCACCCTTGTAAGTAATATCTTGCTTCGATCCGTGGACACCCAGTGTGTCGTTCTTTCCCGGGGGCATAACTATGCACCCCATTACAAGCAATGTCTTGCTTTAATCTGTGGACAACCCAGTGTGTCGTTCTTTCCCAGGGGCATAACGATGCACCCTATTGCAAGTACTGCTTGCCTTGATTCGTGGACACTCCCGAGTGTCATTTTATCCCTGTGGTGTTTATTTATACACCATGTTTTAGTTTAGCATGCATCATTCCCATCAGCATTCATTGCATCTGCACGTTTCCCTTCTTAACTTTGCATGCATATTCATTGGTTCTGAATAGCATTACATGACATCACACATGCAATGCATCATCCACATACACGTGCATAACACGTCATGCATATTCATGCATACATAGTTCCCTGCTTGGTATCTGCCTACTGATGCTAATAAGTTCTCTCATCAGGGGAAGAGATCTTAAGGATGTCCAATCCATGGAACTTCAACACCATAGCAGATGTGGTGGAAGACTATGTCGCTTCATCTCGATTTTGAAAGGCAGTTAGGGAGGAAGCGGCAGCAATGTTGAGGGAAATGCTCAGAGATGATCTTGACAGAGTAGAGAGGCTGATGGCAAGGTGCGCTAAACTAGAAACCTGGGTGGCAGAACTCGAAGGGAAAATAAAGGACATGGCGAGCACGGACTCCAATGTTGGTATGGATAAGGAGCAAAACGCCAAAATCATCAACATTCCTCAACACCTCGGGAGGCCCTCTCACCAAAATTTGGGCTTACCGGGGTTGTCCAATGAAGGAGAACTGAAGAGACCTCTTGACGCCAATGCCAACATTGACTCTACTGCACGACGAATCTAGAGTTTGCCTCCCTAAGACACATGGGCAGTCACATCCTCTAGACCTCGTTCAGTGACCAGACTATTCACCATCTGTAGAAAGCTGGGCTTGCTACAGAGTGTTTGACCATACGTGGTGCCAATGTCGGAACAAAAAGGAAACTACTACAGCTATCATGTAGTAGCAGGCCACCGGACTAATGAATGTGTCGGTCTGCGAAAGAGGATCTAGAAGCTAGTCAATGGAGGAAAATTGAGGGTACCGTTTGCCTTTAACGAGCGACCAGGGGCAATCAAGGAGACCACAAAGGAAATTCCTCAATCCTCCCAGAGAGAGAAATATGATGAAGAGCTATAGGGTCTAATCTGATGAGAATGGGGCAATGGTACTGAAGTCGACAAAGTGACTAGTCGGGGGTCAAAAAAAAAAAAAACCCTCGGAGCTATCCTTTTTATAGGGAACTCATTTTGTTGCTGTGGTGTATTAACATCATTTTGAATGCAATGCATTTTGTTATTTTCTTACTTATGTGGTGATTGCATGTATATGGCATTGCATGTGCATTTGATCATCTAACATGACATGTCAAACACGCATAATGTCAAAATGCATGACATCAATCTGAATACTATAGGGAACCTAAAAGTGAACCTGGTCCTGAATGAGCTCTCTCTCGTAAGGTGAGCTTGTGAGATAAATAAAATGATACAATGGTACCACTTCTGCCGAGGCATCTGCTGATTCAACTCAACAATCCGTGAAAGATACTATCAGTTGCCCAGAGCTTCAACTTAAAAGGCACACACGATGCCCAAACCATTCTAAACTAAAAGCCATCTTCAAAACTCCAAATCCTACAAAAAAAACCTAAAAGGCTCTCCTTAAGGCAAAATAAAACTGCAAAGCCCTCCTTGAGGCACCTGAACCAAGAAAACCCTCTTAGAGGAAAAACCGAATCATAAGCCCTCCTTGAGGCAATCACACCCAAAAAAGTCCTCCTGGAGGCAAAATTTGGTCTCATACCCCAAGAGGGCGCCCCAAGCCAAAACCCTAAACCTTAAAGCTAAAACTCCCCAACCTCACCAAAATCTCCAACCCATAGGGAATTCAAATGGCTTTCATCATTTTCACCACGCACCATGTGTAAAATGCTGAAACAATTTTGGTTGTAGTGCATACATTATCTTGTTCGTGTGACATTCATATGTACATGACATTACGTATGCATTATTTATCCAAAAAGCATATCAAACACATATGACATGCATGAGTTTGAATGCAGCAGGAAAACCAACAGGTGGCAACAGTTTGGGCATAGTCCTCAAAAAAAAAAAAAAGAGGATCTCGTGGCATTAAAGGGTAATCTTCAGCTCCCGGCAATGTCAGATTCTTCCCTCCTATCTGTGAAAGATTTGGACTTTCTTGTCTTTAAAACCAAAGCTCTCCCCCTTTCCTCTTCCAATTTCTTCCACACCTTCAACACCCTTTGTCTTCCGTTTACCACCAAACCACGAACACCTATTTAACAAAACTTCTTTTCACCCTATTCTCTGAACTGACCCTGTAAAGCCTTATTTTCCACCATCAATGACTTCTAACAAGAAGTTGAACCCCAAGGCTGTTCCATAACGTATCATCTCATCACCAGAAAGGCAATAGAGCAGATAATCACAACAATGCTCCAATTAGTTTTACTTATCACCAATCTACACCAGCTTGGGGATTCTCTTTCTATCTCGTGCCACTTCTCTTCAACCTAAACCCCCAGACCAAACATTTTGTAACCTCAGACTGACAAGAAAGGCTCTGATTTCATGACAGAGAGAGGATTTGAATATAAGCCTACTTCAATTGAGCTGGAGTTTGCCAATTTTCAAGCAACCGCTGATGGAATTCCTAAGTAACCACTGTTCTCACCCAGCAAAATCCACATTGTAGCCTATACTGGACTCAACCCAGCAAGAGATGGTTCTGTTGAGCAAAATGTGCTACAAAAAGAAGAAGACTAACACTCACCCCTATGAACTTCACCAATAGTGTTGAGCAACCAGGTTTTACAAAGCTTTCAACAATCATGAATGGGATGTTCCCTGTGACCGCCGGGATTTTCTAAAAAAAAATGAAAAAAAAAATGAAATGGAAAAAAAAATTTTTAAAAAAATTATTACAGTGGTACGACTGTAATTTCAGTGGTACGACTGTAATTTAAAAATTACGGTGGTACGACTGTAATAAAAAAAAATTACAGTCATACGACTATATGATCGGGGCAGGTGCAGAACACCATACCCATGACATAAGAAAGAGGAGGAGAAGATTTTGGGCATTAATTATCCCAGGATTTGTTGAAGAAACCTGAGAAATCAGAGTAGAAAAGGAGAAGAAAAGGGAGAAAAAGGGTTAGCTTGAATTCTGGTGAAATCTAGAGAGAGAAAGGAGAAAAGAGAGAAGGAAAAGAAAGAGGACCAAAACCCACAAAACTCATCTTTTCCTCTTCTATTTTCTTTTAATTCTCAGAATTAGGATTAAAACTTGTTAGAAATCCCTAGGTTAATCAATTAACTTCACAATCAAATCAAAAAACCCGGACTTAAATCATCAGAATCCCTTGCAATTTGGATTTTTGGACATAAAGCCCTCAACTTCAATTTTAAAGGAAGAGTGCAAATTCTTGTGGATTGGAGGGACGCCAGGGGTCAATTTTGACTTGGAGGGACTTCTAAAAGGTAGGCGCCCTATTTCTCCTTACTTTTGCTTGCTTTCTAGGTGTTGATTGCGATTTTTGTGCATTTTTTACCTCATTTTCTGTGTTTCTACTTCCGGAAATCAAGAACAGTCGCACGACTGTTCTTGAAATTGATGAACAGTCGTACGACTGTAGTTACAGTCGTACGAGTGCTCTTGATTTCTTGGTGATTTTTCTTTCCAGTTTGTTTTAAAAAAGATTTTGGCAAAATCCTGAGTCTGGAGTGTTTACAGTCGCACGACTGTAATTTACAGTCGTACGACTGTAGTTGCATTTGCATGACTGTAATTTACAGTCGTACGACTGTCATTTCCAGAACCAGAATTTCACCTTTAAGCCATAAAAATTTCATAAAAAATCAATAAAAATCGTAAAAATTAGAAAATCATCAAAAATAAATTTTTTATGTGCATTCACTACCTTAGATCAATTTTTAGTAAAATTGCATTTAGGGCAGTTCAACGACGGAGACCCGGTTCTCCCGAAAACTGACCCACTTTAAATATAAAAATGCATGTAAACCGGTAAAATCGTTTTCAAAATGATCTTTCCACAAAACCAAAAATACAGGGACGTTTCAAAATGTTTTCTAGGTCTAACCGGGCCGGCTGGCTGAGCCTACCCGGTTACCCCCCATATGCATGCCCCCAATTCTTTATTCCCCAATTCTGTCTATTTGAGTCCTATTTGTGATGTGCCGTATAAATTATGCTAACCTTTGTTTTGCAGCTTCTATTTTATTTTATTTTTATTTTTTTTTTAATAGAATTAATCGTGTATTTAGGCGGTTGTAAATATTTTTAGATTCTCGTGTATTCTAGGCGATTGTATAAGTGAAGCGAGAGTTTTTATTTTTCTATTCGATTTGGTTGTAAGCCAATTAATATTTATTTTTCTTTATTTTTGTATTATACATTTGTATGCGCGCTGTATGCCCTTAATAAAATTGACTTTAGATTTTTGAATTACCATTCGAGAACATTGGCAATATTTACTTTAATTAGACACGAAATAAGGGACTTGTCCGGACCTGAATCTCTAGATAGTGTAGCGACCGTCTGTCCAGTTCAGCTGAATGAGAATTTCCCGGTTGAGCTGAGCTGGGTGGCGACTCTACAATATCCATTGAGACTTAGGTCTCGGTTCTTTTATGCATTAATTCTTTTTATTTTCTAAAACCGATTTTCCATTTATAAAAACACTACGTGAGGGAGGGGCCCGCCCGAGATCGAGGTGCCCCTTCCGAAAGGGAGTCTCGTGTCCCGTTGAAAATGCGTCGTCCGCTCACATTCCCATCAACAGAAATACCTGCAAAGCCTGCGGTGCTAATATTTAGGGGAAAGTTGCATTTACCAACCATTTCAAGAACTCAGTCTTCAGCTGCAATAGAAGTGACTACTTGCCAGTGGTTCTTTCATTTCCTAGCCATGGTGTGCATTGCTCTAGAGTTATTGTGGTTCACGGATAAAGGAAAACAACAATTAACTCAAGTAATTCTGAATCAGGCCATACCTTGAAGGACTAAAAGCTGTGTCCATCTTTGGCAACCGTGTGTGAATTGGAATCTAGGGTGAAATGAGGACATGAATAACAGTTCTAGACGCTTGCAGATTTCAATGGTTAATTGACTCCATCTCAGGTGGTCAACACACTAGAGGCAGTTCCATCTAGTGGCCAGATGTACACTTTGATAACATCCCCAGCGGAGCTCCAAAAAAAAAAGCGTAATGAAGGAACATTAATCCACACCACAGCCATGGTTGGAATTTCCTAATGCATTCACATTCATCATGTCATAAATGGTTCATATGTTGTTTTGATGTTCAATTTACATGTATTATGCCATTGCATGTAAATGTTCATGTTCAAGCTACAACACACAGCAAACCAGACTTAATGAAGCATTTCACATCAAAACCCAAACCTCCAACACTTGGGGCAGGTAAAAGAAAAATCACTAAATATCATCAAGGACGATCCTATCATGATCCCCAGCGGAATCGTCAAGGTGCATTCTCCAATCCTAAGACAAGCCAGTGCTAAAACATCCACTTGACTGGCGCACTCTTATAGACGCGGCCATCGTTAAAAAAAACCACAACTATCTTCAGTGAGAGAATCTCTAACACGGAAAACCGAAAGGACGTGTTGGTAACAAGAATACAGTGACATATAGAGGAAGTGTCACTTTTGATTTTCCTATCGCATTCATTCTGATGTCATCATAACGATATTATGCATGCTTGATTTTCTGCTTAGATGTTCATATTGCATGCATCGTGTGAACAGTAGGATCACCCCCACGTGGTCCTCCAACAAAATCCTAAGGTGGGTTTCTAGCAAGGCTCCCCACTGAATTAGAATCTTCAACAGATCCCCCAGCGAGATCAAATGGATCAGAATACTCCCTAGCTAAGTTCTCAGCCAAAATGATCCCCACTGAGTCATTATCCTCAGCAAAGTCATCTGGCGGACATAGTCCCCACAGGAGTCATCAGGAGTCACAAGTTCACTCCCCAGCATGGTGCAGATACCAAAAATATTATCAAAAGCATTATGACATAAGCATACACAAGAATCATGCACACATTCATGCATACATGCATCAAAACAACCATCCTCGTGCTGCCTCTTCGCCTCATAGAGGGGACAACACATCATCTTATTTAACCTTGTCAACCCAATGGATAGGGAAGAATGTCTGTTCATGAACTTCTTGCCCTTAATAGGTATCTGAGGACAGAACAACAAACCATTTCGTTTGACCTTTCCGCCGCATAGGAGAGGAAGAACATTCATTTCAATCCTGTCACCACTGGGGAAGGAAAGAAATGCTTATTGAAGATGTTTCTTACCCTTAACAGGTATCTAGAGGTAAGACAACACCAACCTCGTACTGCTTCTTCAACTCATAGAGGAACAGTACATCATCATCTTATTCGACCTTGTCAACCCAATGGACAGGGAAGAATGTCTGTTGATGAACTTCTTGCCCTTAACAGGTATCTATGGGCAGAAAAACAGACCATTTCATTCGACCTTTCCACCGCATAGGAGAGGAAGAACATTCATTTCAATCCTGTCACCGCTGGGGCAGGAAAGAAATGCCTGTTAAGGTGTTTCTTGCCCTTAATAGGTATCTGGGGGTAAGACAACACCATCCTCTTGCTGCCTCTTTACCTCATAGAGGGGATAGTACATCATCTTATTCGGCCTTGTTGACCTAAAGGACAAGGAAGAATGTCTGTTGATAAACTTCTCGCCCATAATAGGTGTCTGGGGGCAAAACAACAGACCATTTCGTTCGACCTTTTTGCCATAGAGTAGAGGAAGAACATTCATTTCCAACCTCGTGTTGCCTCTTCACCTCATATAAGGGACAACACATCATCTTATTCGACCTTATCGACCCAATGGACAAGGAAGAATGTCTATTGATGAACTTCTCACCCTTAATAGGTATCTGGGGGCAAAACAATAGACCATTTTGTTCAACCTTTCCGCCACATAAGAGAGGAAGAACATTCATTTCAAACCTCGTGTTGCCTCTTCACCTCATAGAAGGGACATCACATCATCTTATTCGACCTTGTCGACCCAATGGACAGGGAAGAATGTTTATTGATGAACTTCTCGCCCTTAACAGGTATTTGGGGGTAGAACAATAGACAATTTCGTTTGAACTTTCCGCCACATAGGAGAGGAAGAACATTCATTTCAGACCTTGTGCTGCCTCTTCACCTCATAAAAGGGATAGCACATTATCTTATTCAACCTTGTCGACCTAATGGATAGGGAAGAACGTCTATTGATGAACTTCTTGCCCTTGATAGGTATCTGGGCGCAGAATAACAGACCAACTCATTCAACCTTTAGCCATAGAGCAGGGGAAGAACATTAATTTCGATCCTATCATCGCAGAGGTAGGAAAGAAATGCCTATTGAGATGTTTCTTGCCCTTAACAGGTATCTGGGGGCAAGACAACAATCAACATTGGACTGCTTCTTCAGCGCATAGAAGGGACAGTGCCTCTCTCACTTCAACCTTGTCGCCACATGGGCATGGAAGAAATGCCTATTGTGGATTCACTTGCCTTTTACAGGTATCTGGGGGCAAAGCAATTCAATCGTATTTATTCTTGATTGAGGGGGCAAAAATTTTTGTTTCCAAAACTGTCAATCAAGAAATAAATACGCTTCTTAGCACCAACACTATAGACGCGCTCCGTCTCAGTGAGCCAACATCATGGACACGCTCCGGCTCAGTGAGCCAACATCACGGGCGCGCTCCACCACAGTGAACCAACTTCATGGAAGTACTCTAATTTCATGCTGTCTTTTCATCATATAGGATTGGCAGTATGTTTCATTCAACCTTTCCACCACCTAGGAAGGAAAGAACAGTCATTTTAACCTTTTCACCACAAGGAGGAGGCAAAAAATATCAATTGAAGAAGAAAGAAAAAGGTGTCAACTCAGAGTTACACCATACGGAAAAAAATTGAAACACATCATAGGTGCGCTCTAGCACAGTGAGCCAACATCATAGTGTGCTTCACCGAGCCAACTTCATGGGAGAACTCCCCGGCAGTGAGTCAACTTGGAACCACGATCGGTACCTCCAGCAAGGAACACTAGGTATGTTTTTTTTCCTTCCTCACTGCGCTCCCAGTTGCGAGACCAAACTCGATCTAGGCTCTACAGCCCGTGATGATCCGACTTTGATCCCGCGAGGGGCAGCCTGTGAACATGGGTTTTTCCTGACCTCGGTGATGAGAATTACTTAGTTACCTGTGGAAGGGACGAATTTGAATCAGACTTGAAAACACTCATAATGTCGCCCAGAGTATTTCAAACATCCTGAAAACCAAGCTATCAATGATCCAAAATCCCCGAAAAGGTCTCCCGAGTGATTTCCAGGGTTTAAGGTGCGCCTTGGACTTTCAAAATTTTGCCCCAGCTCTTGTTAGAGTCGCACAGCTCTAGTTTTCAAACTAGAGCCGTACAGCTCTAGTTAAACTAGAGCCGGCCGGCTCTAACTAGAGCCGTACGGCTGTAGTACAAACTAGAGCCAACCGGCTCTAGTAGGCAAGACAAGTTGCCTTGTAAAACAAAGCAAGTTGTCTCACTAGAGAGAGGTATGGGCGAAATCAGTGGGATGGGCTGATTTGATGGGACGAAAATGAGTGTGTGAGAGAGAGAGAAAAGGAAAGAAATCAGAGAAGTGTAAAGGGAGGGCTTTTGAATCTTAAAAAAAAAAAAAAGGAAAGAAGCAGAAAGAAAAAGAGAAGCAGAGAAAGAAAAGAGAGAAAGACCAAGCCGGTGGTGAGCCAAAAACACCAAGACTAAGACCCAAAATCAATTCCCAAACATTGATAGCAAGTTACTTAACCTTTGCTCATTGATTGGAGATCATTTCGGATTTGTTTTAGGTTGTTCCAGATCGTTGTGGTTTTCGGCTAATTGAGTTCCCAGGAGACATTCCAAGCTTTCAATCCATTCTTTGGATGTTTAAAGCATCCAAACAACATCAAGGTAAACTCTGAGAGGCCTTAAACCGGTTTGCATTGTCTTTTCTGTGCGTTTTCTTTGTTTCTGCGAATTTCGGAACCGGATTGCCTGAATAAAGCCGTACAGCTCTGTTCTTTATGAATAGAGCAGACCGGCTCTGATCATGGAGAACAGAGCTGGCTGGCTCTATTCTCCAGGGACAGACTCCCGGTTTGTCCCGATCGGCCGAAAACAGTTTGGTTTCCATTTTATGCATTCTGTTGCGATAATTTTCGGCCCAAATTCATGCGTATGCCATAAAATTTTGTTTTTATATTTCTATACATATGGATATTAGTGTTTTTTGTATTTCTTGGGGTTTTACTTTCTGAGTTTCAGGGTAGTTTTATCGGAATCGGATCCATAGTTCAGCATTAGCGGACCCCCGAACCCTATATATTCCCCGGAAAATATTAAAAACAAACAAAATAGTATTTTCACAAATGTGTTTGCATCTTTATTATATTTTGGACCCTAGATGAAATGCTTATTTAGGAACCCACACGAACGGAACCCCGAGTTCTAGTATAACCGACCCCTAAAAACAGCAATTTGCATGAAATCGAGCCAAGGGTTTTCCAAAATTGATTTTGTAGCACAAAAATTATAGGGCGTTTCAAAACTGATTTCCAGGTCAAACCGGTTACCCCCTAAATGCATGGTCCCTTATTCTAAAATCCCCATTCTGTCCTGACTTGAGTCCTATTTGTCTTTACAATATAAACTGCACTAACCAGTCTGTTTTGTAGCATTTATTTTTATTTTTGCTGTATTTAATAGATTAATTCGTGTAATTAGCCGGTTGTATTATTTTTAGATCCTCGTGTACTTAGGCGTTCGTAAAAGTGAGGACGAGAGTTTTTATATTTTTATTCGATTTGGTTGTATAATCGGCCTCTATTATTCTTTGTATATTTTTGTGGATGATTTAATTTCTACAATTTATTTCTACATTCTGCTTGAGCATCGGCTTAAGAAAAATAAACAAATTAGCGTTAGAAAAGATAATAAATTGAATAAATGTGACTTTATAAATAATAAACAAATACAAGCTCGAGGTTAAGTAGGTAAGTTGCTCGAACCTTGAATCTCTGGATTAGGTACAGCAGTTTACGCTCGGTAGGGACATATACCGAAATTTCCTGGATGAGCTTATCTAAGTGGCGACTCTGTCACTGATCTCGAAATTTAGGTTTCGAAGTCTTTAAGTTAAAAAACGGGAAAATATTTTCCACAAAATGAATTTCCAAAATTAAATCAATAGTTTTCCCAACTCAACATAAACAAAACTTCGTTTTCCATAAATCTCATCAAATTTATGTTTTTTGTTTTTCCCCTGTTCGCTTCGCCGTGTTCCGCTTTAAGGTCGTCCGCTCACAAGTGGATTCTAGGAAATTTTAAACTGTGTATTTTCCGCTGCGCCACATTATTTTTCCAATGATGAATCCCAATAAGATGCCCCAGTGTCGGGCTATTTCTGCTTCCAGAGAGTTTACAACTCGGAACAACCCCATGATGACAACAAGTGCATGTACTTGGATTAGTGTTGATGCATGTATGCATGTGTGTGTATGTTTCAAGTGTATGCATGCATGTGACATGATGTTTCCATTGTTGGTCTTGGCGTAGTCCACATTTGGCATTCAGCATCAAGAGTTGGCCAAGTTATGGACTGAGTGTTGTGATTTTTCATCGGAAATCATCCGATTAAATGCGGAAGAACGCGGTGATTTCCTCAGATCCGTGCCCAGGAGCAATTGATGTGGAAATTGTAAAACTTAAAATTTAACCAATAAGAGATTGATCTTTTACCCAGATTATCTCTACAAGAGATGGATGCAGACTACAGAAATCAAGGTAGAATCCCTCCTCGTTCACGTACACGGACGCCTTTTGAATACAACCAGTGCTAGCGTAGGAAAATCACGAACTATGGAGAGGGAGGGGATGAGAATTTGGGCTAGGCTTTCTTAGCTCAGTGTTGGCTGAAATACCTAGGGTTATTTTAACCCTACGTGGCTAAAATTCTCCTTGAGAATTTCAGCCCAATAGGCTCACCTTGTGCGGGCTTCCCTTTCTAGTCTTGAGGCCCAAACCTATTTTAATTTGTTTGGTTTAAATTGATTTGAAGCCCAACTTTAATTTTAACATGTATTTAATATATTACACCATGCAACATATTATTTACATTTAATTAAATTTGGTTTGACTAATTAATTTAATCTATGAAATTAAAATTAGATCTTCACAAAATCAATTCATGTATAAACCTATACATATGAACATTTCCACCTAGGAAATAATCTCATAAATTAATCCAATTAATTATGAGAACGCCAATCAAATATTAATTCTATTATCATGATCAATCCAATTGATCTTTATAATATAATTAATATAATCCTCTCTTTCTAGAGTGTATACTCCAAGTATATAGGTAATTCCTTAAGTCTGTGTTTAGTCGCTCAATGTGTAGGATCCAGTGGGCCCATCTTTAATTTGGCAGTGGACCTGTGGCCCACAGACTATAGTTGGGCTCTAGCAAGCCACTGCAGCCCCCAATTAAGATAGAGATGGTAGTCCAACTGTAATCATAACCCTATAGTTTGAACTTGTATATCCCATGTCATTGATATCGGTGTCCAAGACAGAGGCATGGATTGATCACCCGCTTTTATGTCCAGACATTTACTTAATCCTGGATGTACTGATGCTCATAAACAAGTTCCAACTTGTCTGGGTGTGGCCACACTCTTATCGGTCACATTCATCAAGAGTCCGGTGATATCTTCTCAGTGGACTACTGAGTGACAAATCCCTTCTGCATATCCATAGCATTGCCATGCTAAGTGACATACCTGAAAGTAACAATACTTGGCACCCTATTACAGGCCCTCTAGGCGTACCCCTAAGTATGCAACCTCGCATGAAATACCATCATATGGTTAGGTCAAAAGATCCGTACAAGTACTACATGAGAATCACTTATGATACTATACCATGTGGATTTCTCGTTTAGTGGACCTATCCAGTACCATTCCCTTTTTACATGTACCCATTAACTTGGTTGACACCCTATGTCCAATGACCAGTAAGACACCGCTATACAACCAGGTTAATGATAGTCTTTAGTTCCATTCATTCCCATGACTGGAACAGACTACGGATCTCTTTATGGTTATATCATTCACCCTATCCACGATCTTACAGCCAGGTGCATGACACTTGTCATCATGGATATGGATATGTCCATTGGATACTTCATTTAAGATATTGCATAAGATATATATAATAAATGAATTAATGCCTTTATTAATAACACAAAATGAGTATAATACATAAATCCAATAAATGTATAACACAAATGAAAGGTCCAATGCCTCGGGACTAGGGTATATCCAACACCGAGGTCATGAACCAGGCTTTCCAGATGCACATAGACCCACTGAAGGAGCGGCTTGCTTATTATAAGAACACCAGGGATGAGAACCAGGTGGATGGTCAGGATAACGGGGCACGGTCCTAAACCTTCTCTTTTCCTTCTTTGACAATCTAACCCGTATGTGGGCTCATCTCTGCACATTTTGTTTTGGTACATTGGCCGTGAACGCGAGGCGCTGACCTTGAAATGCCTCAAGTTGCAGGGAGTTAGGATTACCTGAACCTGCTATTGTGTGACTTATGTTTTATTTTGTGTTGTAAATTTTGGATAGACCGCCCTTTAGGGTTTTTGGCCTCTCGAACTGTTTTAACTTTTGCATGACTGCACTTTTGGGTTTTCGACTCAGCAGACTTTTATTTGTATCCTAACTTTTGCATAGACCGCTGTGAGCATGGGTTTTTCCCCAGCCTCGATGATGAAAACCTTCATTACCTTTTTCACGAATAAGCATGAGGCTGATTTGAAATGATTGGAATGATGTCGAAAATGTCTTGGATGACCCAAAGAAGTGTAAGAAATCTTGGTTCAGAACCCCGAAGAAGGTCGTTTGAGCGCTTAAGAGGATTGGAGAGAAAAGTGAAAAAGGTGAGAAATGCAAAACTAACTACTATAGCCGCCCAGCTATAGTGTTCTATAGGGGCACAACTATAGTTTGTACAACTACAGTAGCCCAAATATAGGCCACTACAGCAGCTAGGCTGTAGTTGCCAGGTGTGATTTTCTCTTAAATATGGTTTTCTTTATCTCCTTAATCCAGGATTTCTAACCCTAATCTTACCATATAAAATCCAAAAACTCCAAATTAGGCAGGAGGAACAGCATTTGCAGCCACCATCAGTGAGAGAGCTAAGGTTTTGAAAGTTTGAGAGTTAGAGAGAGAAAGAGGATTTTTCAATCAAAAACACATCTTTTCAATGCAATCTTCATTCTAATCCTCACCAAAACGAGTTAGAATCCTTAGGTTTCATCTAGGTTTAGGGTTTCATCAAAAAACTTGGGGAGATTATAATCAGAAGGGGTTTGATTTTGGTTTTAGAGAGAGAAAACTAGGTTTTAATGAGAGAAATCCCTAAATCCACTCAAAAACCATCCAATCTCAAATCAAATCAGTAGAAATGACTAAGATCCTATAAGAAATCATATTTGGGAGTGATTCTAGTTGATTTGGCATTCATTCAGGTCAATTTTGGGTTCCATTTGAGTTTTGAAGGTTTATAGATGATTTCAAGTTATTCATGATTCCGAGGAGTTTTTCGGCATCTGAATCCATTTTCAGTGATCCAAAACACTAGAACACAAACAAGGTAGGCTCTAAGAGGCCCTAAAACTCATTTGAAATTGATTTGGGTGTTATTGTATGTGTTTGGTGGTTTCTCAATAGTTGGAAGTGGAAATCCAGCTATAGCCGCCCCGTCTGTTGCTTACAACCGCTCGGCTATAGTCTGATAACTATAATGGCGTGGCTGTAACCTATAGTGGCACAGCTATAGTTATCTGATTATAGCCACTTGGCTATAATCTCAAGGGCAGAAGCTCCAAATCCCTAAATCTAACGATGACGATTCCTTTTTTCAAATCAAATGTCTTTTTCATGAATATTATTAGTCAAATCACATCCATACATGATTGGTTTTTCAGTTTTCAGATTTATGGTTATTGGATGTGAGGTTTAGTTGTGTTGATTTTGGGTTTTAGGGATTTTCGAATTCATTTGATCCGATCCGGATCTATTTCGTGGATTTTGTAAGTTTCCAGAAACCTTAGATCACCCGAAACCATCAAAGAATCAAAATGATTTTCAAAAAGAGAAAGAAAATAGGATTAGTGCCTCTAGAGCACTACAGCCCCCTAGCCACTACAGTGGTGTAGCTGTAGCATACTATAGTGCCTCGGTTGTAGTTGATGAAACCGAATTACAAGCTTTGCCTTTTTGGCCTCTAAGTTGTAATTTTGTTTCTCCTTTCAACTTAAAAATGATTTTTGGTGTTTTTATGTTTCCAAACCCTAGATGGATGTTCAAATTAGGTCCACTCATGAACATAACTCCTGTCTGGGATCTCCAACCCACCAAAAGATGGAAAATGCATGTAAACCAAGCCAAACCATTTTCAAAATTCGTTTTCATTCACAAAATCTGTAGGGCATTTTTATAAAATGTTTTCCAGGTCTAATCGAGTAGTCGTTTAAACTTCTCAAAGCCTCTAAAACCTAACAAGGGCAAAAGTCGATGAAAGTTGGGGGAAGCAGCACGGAGCCGCCAAAAGTAACAGAGAAAGAGGATTTTGTAGTCGTCCAAATGAAGAAGACTCTAGTTCAAGCGAGTCTTTGGGATATGATATTAACCTCTGAAAAGCATCGGGAGGTGTTAGCCAAGAAACTCTGGTACCCTATATAGGCAATTTTTTTTCTTCTGAGTCAAATAGATGAGAAGCCCTCTGAAATTGTATACATAAAGAAGGATTTGCTGTGGAAGGACGAGGCCATAATAAGGCTAACTATGTGAAAGACAACATTTTGGATCGAGTTATGCCATGTTTCATGGTAGATGATGGTACGGCCCTGAATATCTACCCTAAGAATATGCTGCCTTATTTAGGATTGAGTGAAGAAGTGCTAAGAAGATCCTCCACTATGATCAAGGCATATGACAACTCAAAGAGGTCGGTAGTTGGCACTTTCGAAGCAAAAATTAAATTTGGACTTGTCAAGTTGACCGTGTCTTTTACAGTGATTGATATTCTATTCACCCTTTTACTGCTGTTGGGTAGACTATGGTTCCATCCTTTAGGTGGAGTGCCCTCCACTCTTCACCAAAAGATCAAATTCCCATCAGACGGTGGGATTGTGACTCTTGAGGCTAACACCCCTTTAGTAGTCGCAGCATTAAGTACAAAAGTACCACCTTTTAGGGGCTTCCACGTACCAATGATCCAGCGGGGCATGGATGGTCCTGGTAAGACACTAGAAGGGGTAGCCACTTTCGAAAAGGATTTGTAAAGGGTACCATCTGAAATTAAGGAAGGAGCCAGCACAAAGCATAGGTGCATTGATATTGACAAAATAATCAACCAAGGGATAGAGATACCCCCCCTTTGGACTTTAAGACCCAAGGATGACCACTTATAAGGGTGTGGCTTTACCCAAAACACATCTAAATACATATGCTAGGATAATACTGATGACAGGTTTCATAACAAGGTAGTTGACTAATTTGTTTCCCACCACCTTAGAAGGGGAAGCATTGATATGGTACAACAACTTGCTTAAAGAGGTGCAACCAAACTGGGAGAACCTCTCTTCAATTTTTACAAAACACTTCAGCTTTAATGAGGTAATGCATGTAAGGCTATATGACTTGGAGCAAGTGAAACAGAAGCCTTGCGAACCTTTTGCAACTTTTTAGCAGAGGTGGACGAGAAAGCTGATTCAGTTGAGAAAGCAGCCTAGTGAAGATGAGTTTATCCGAAAGCTTTTAGAAGGGAGCTTGAGAGTCCACCAAAAGCATCTAAGGTACAAATATTACAATACCTTGTGTGATGTCTATAGAGCAGCAATCCAGCTTGAACGTTAACTGGAATAAGTATCCCAACAGCTCAATCACAACTAGTAGTGCAGGAATTGCCAGTTCAAGTTAGGGGCAAGTTTTGGTAACACACCAGGAGCAATGTGATTTGTTTAGAATAAATTTCTCAAGGGATCATATGGTAGAGAGGTTAGAGGCCAAGTGTGCAGCGCTAGAAAAGACGATGGTTGAGCTTATGAAAGAAGTATGCCTCTATTTTGGAAAGGATGCCAGCCTGGTAACCAAAATGTCAACAACCCAGCTGGAAGATCTGCTAAAAAAATCTATGTTCCATTAGATGACTTAGCTATTGAAGGGGAAACCAAATTGGTGACTAACACCCTGAGGCTGTCTGTCCAAAACATTAGTGAACCCCCTGTTGAATTTCCTCCCTGGCCTATGCTTCTATCTCAAGTGTTTGTTAAATTTCTAAAGCAAGGTCTTTTGTATCTGTTAAGGCCCTTTGAGAACCCAGCTGAGGCAGATGAGAATGATTTCTGTACATACTATGAAAGTTCCAGGTTATCTGGAAAATGTTGTAGTGATTTCCCACGAGCACCTGAATCAGGCCAAATGCCAACCTGAGACTATATCTTTAGACCAAATCTTCCAGAAACACAAAGATAAAGGTTTACCGTAACATCCTAGACCTCACGTGTCACCCTCTAAGGTTGATAAGGGTAATTACTGCACATGTCATATGGGAACTGGCCATAGAACCGAGGAGTGTTATCGATTATGACGGGATATTGAGAGGTTGACCAATGAAGGAGGACTAAAAGGACCGCTTAAATCCAATGTCCAAACCAACTTCATTTCTCAGTCCACCCAAAGGCATCTCTCCATCGACTGATTCATTGAGCAAACTATTTTCCTGGTGTACAAAAGAGGATCTGTTGCCAAGTGTTAGGCCATTTGTGGAACCAACAGAAGCAGGTAGCCATAATTTCTATACTTATCATATGGTGAAAGGCCATTAAAAAAATGAATACCTTCATTTAAGAGATGATATTCAGAAGGCAATCAACAAGGGGAAGTTGAAAATTCCATCTAACTGTGATAAACGATATGTCACAGTTAGAGAAGCCGCCAAAGCTGAAGAAATTCCTCAAACTTCTAGTCAGAAAGAGTGTGAAGAACTGCTGGATCTGATTTGATGGAGAAGTAATGTGGTAATCATGCTGAGGCAGAAGTTGTAACTAGCCCAAAAATGACTGAGAATTTCTGAAATAATAGATTCCCTACTTTTTAAGGAGCTCATTTTGCCTATAAGGTGTATTGTACAAATATGGAACCTTAGAACAGCTTATTTTGAATGCAATGCAGTTTGTTATCATCCTACTCTTGTGATGTTTACATGTAAATGGAATTATGCATTCATTTGATCATTCAAAAAGACATACCTAACACGCATAACATTAAGATGCATGACATCAATCTAAGTACAACAGGGAACCTAAAAGTGAATTTGGCTCTGATTAAGTTCTCTCTCAAAAAGTGAGTTCATGAGATAAATAAATAAACATGGCATGGCAATGCCTCCACTAGGTCATTCAATAAAGGAACCAAGATCGGCAATTCTGATAAGGTACAATCCGATATGCTATCATTGGTAACCTATGAGGAGGAACAGCGCCACTCTGTAGTTTCAATTTAAGTAGTGCACTAAATTCCTAAGCCATGGGCATACATCTTAAGAAAACTAAACTCACACAGAAAGAACCATTCTTAGCCAAAAGCCATTAGGACTTAAAGTGTAAAGCCAAACTCCAAACTCATAAAAATCTCGAAGCTGTGAGAAATCTAGTTCCACTACATTGCCCACCATGTTGTAAAAATCGAAAGCAATTTATGGTTGCAGTGCATTTATTATTATGCTGTCCATGTGACATTCATGTGTGAATGACATTACGCATGCATTATTTGTCCAAAAAGGCATATTAAACACACATGACATTTGAAAGCATGAATTTGAGTGCAATGGGAAAACCAAAAGGTGGCTGTGACTTTGTCAGATTGCTTTCTAGAGCGTGAAAAAAAAACAAAAACCAAAAAAGGAAGAAAAAAGGCAAAAAGAAGAGGGTGGTATCCCTATGGATCATTCAACCAGTGAAAGACAAAACTTACATGGTCAATCGACTCGCAATTTGAAGTCCTTGCTACTATAATTAACGGATCTTGACCCTAGTTGCATCCCGATATGCAACCTCACTTCCCTATCAAAGTCATCTTTGATTTATTCCTTAAATTTGCCAAATCTCTTCAATATGTGAGTGCTCGGACAACCTCTATCATGCTTCCCTCTATTAAAAACACCATTTTCTTCTTACACCTGAATCTTAGGGCTACATCATTTATATCGCCCTCTCAATCCATTTTCTTCACCTAAAATGGGGCTATGTCATTTATGTCGCTCCATTAGCCCATTTTCTTCTTAAACCTGAACCCTGGAGCAATGGCATTCACATTGTCTTATCCACCTCTTTCTTATCATTACAGAAACACATCTTAATACATTCATACTTACGCAATGTAAAACCAATAAAGTCCAAGATGAGACATGGATAACGCAAGTAATGAAAAGATAATTTGATATCCGAGCACTAGAAATTAAAGGATTATTATACAACCCATCAGTTAAGAGCAAATAGTAAAAGAGAGATTACTACTCAAATTACAAGGGCTGCCCAAGAAATATAGTGCTACATATGTCAATAGTGCGGCAAACGAAATACCGTCAAAGTAAACTCTGCCATTGCCACAAATGGATAGTTGAAAACTTAAACCCAGGAATGAATCCCACAAAGAAAGCCTAGGATGAAAAGCATTGGAACAGCATGCGTTAGTCCACATGGGTATTACCTTAAAAAAAGAGTGAAAATCTCTAACGGGGGAAACCAAGAGGACATGTTGGTAACAAGAGAGGACATTGATCAAAGTCGGAGCCACACTTCGACTATTCCTTATTTACCCATATTAATTATGTCATGGCAATTTTATATTCTATTTTGATATACAATTTGTAATAGTCATATCATTGCATGTAAATGTCCATGTACAGGTTATAACATGCAATAACCATATCTAGAAAAGTATATCACACCGAAAACAAGTTCCTAATGCTATGAACAGATAATGGCTGAACCGTTTGATATTATCAGGGGCAATGCCCTCGCAACCTTAAATGAATATGTCAAAACACATTCCCCAAACCCAAGACTGAACAACACATAGAAGTTAACTCAGCTAGAAAATTCATGCAAAATTTCTTGGACCACCTGTCTAGGAAGTAATAGAATTCTTTAGATTCAAAGCAGCTTATCATGAAGAGAAAAACCTACGACATGGAAAACCAAAAGGACGTGTTGGTAACGAGAGAGGGTGATGCTCAATGTCAAAGTCAATTTTGTTTTCCTTGTTGCACTTATTCTGGTTGCATCATAATGATGTTACGCATGTTTGATTTTTTGCTTAGATGCTCATATTGCATACATTGTGCCATTGAGTATAAATATCTATTAGTAGGTCATTGCATTCTAACAGGCTGCATCTGTGAGCTTCGGGTTTTCTCGATCTCAATGATGATAGAATACCAAATGTTATCCATTCTTATTGTTCCTTAGAAGAGTTGGTTTCAGAAGTCAGGATTCAGATTTAAATTAACATGAAACTTGAAACCAGAAGAATCTGAGCAATTAGGGTTGAAAAAAAGACAAGAGCTGCACAGCTGTTATAATAGCCATACGACTATTGATCAAACATAACAAGAACCAATATAGAGAATTAAGAGAAGGAAATAAGAGAGAAGGAGAGAACTAAATTCTCAAAGTTTCACAAAATTCAATTCAATCAAAACAAGAAATTAGTTAATTTTATTCTCAAATTCACAATCCAAACCAAATCCAAAATCTTCAGAGACTAAACTGGGTTGTTGGAATCAAGAATTGGAGCTCAAATGGAGGAATTCAAAATTATGGTTCAAGGTTTCAAGTTCAATTTAAATCTTGATTCAAGCTTCAAGCATCAGTTTTCTACCACATTGAACACTAGATAAGCAACTAAAAGGTAATTCTAAGAGGCCTTAAACATATTTATAGCTTTATGTGTTGAATTGGTTGGATTTCATCAGTTTTCATTTTGCTTTATTTTTCTGTGTTTATGGTAAACTGTAGCAATATTACTATTCTTATAGCCACACAATTATTGTCCTGTAAGCTGTACAGCTGTGATTTATTTTATAATTTAGCAATTTTAAATTTTCAGCGATTTCTCTGGTTCATTTAAAGCCAGAGTTGTATGATCGCCAAACGGTTGTTGTTCTTACTGTTGGAAATGCCCTAGTCCCGAGGCATTGGTCCTTGTATTTGTATTATACATTTATTGGATTTATGAATTATACTCATTTGTGTTATTAATAAAGGCATCAATTCATTTATGATATTTATCTTGTGTAATATATTAAATGAAGTATCCAATGGACATATCTATATCCATGATGACAAGTGTCATGCACTTGGCAGTAAGACCATGGATAGGGTAAATGATATGACCATAAATAGATCTGTAGTCTGTTCTAGTCATGGGAATGAATGGAACTATAGACTATCATTAACCTGGTTGTATGGCGGTGTCTTACCGGTCATTGGACATGGAATGTCAACCAAGTTAATGGGTACATTCATGGGAGCATGGTACTGGATAGATCCACTAAACGAGTAATCCACATGGCATAGTATCACAAAGGATTCTCATATAGTACTTGTGACAACCCTAACTTTTGCAAGTATGCAATGGCGGAAACATTACATAAAGTTTAGGTCATCATTTTCAAAACTTCCTTTTTATCTTTAAAATAACATAATCATAAATGAGTACTCGAAAATTTCCATTTCAAAAACAGTAATTTAACATAAATAGGTATTTCAAAAGGTAATATAACGGAGTAAAAAAAAAAAAAAAAAAAATAAATCTTTGAACATCCATAACTACGAATAGATGATAAAATAACATGACGGAAACTCTCCACACAATCCCCGAGAACAGACATCAGGCATCTCCTATTCTGCACCGGCAAAATCTGAAAATATCAACAGTGCCACTTAGTGACGAGTAACTAATAAATCCCAAACATCAATTCAAAGTTCACATAGGAAGATGACAGATCATAAATTTCATATTACATTACTTAAGTATACTTCATCATGATTAATAGAAAGCAAATTTATCAATTTATACAAGCATGCATAATTCTCATAGTAACAATCATGTATCAGGGATCTTACCCTTATTTGTTAGCTGCATCACATGCAACATATAAAGTTCAAGTTCAGCATATCACATAATTATCTATTTCAAATAATAGTACAAAACATTCCAAGTGGATAATCAATATCATCAAAATTCAGATTTCCAAGATAAGTCATGTACATACAAATACATACCAACATCCCAAATCAAAGTACTTCATCACAAAATTGACATCAACTCAATTATACCTTAACCTTTATTAATTTTGTGGTATACACGTATAAATCATTTGTATTGACCTATACACCTATGTCCTTAGAGAGTTCGGCTCAGACGCTTCGGGGAACCACAACGGGACTTACCCCCTTATCAATAAGAAAAGAGTACCACGAAGGGATTTACCTCAGAGTGCCAACGAAGGGACTTACCTCACAGAGTGCCAACGAAGGGACTTACCTCAAAAATAAAATAAATTAGAGTACCACGAAGGGATTTACCTCTCTGAGTGCCAACGAAGGGACTTACCTCGAAACAAAGGGCGCTGTCCTAGTGTCAACCAATCAAACATGGAAAACACTTAGCCAAACTAACCAAGACACCAGAGTATATGCCACTACAAACACCAATTTAATTATCATAATTATATCAATATTCAAAAGGTGCCTTTAACATAGGACTTATCCCAACCAATTCAATAACCATAAGGTGCCATTAAAATAGGACTTACCCCAAAACATAATCTGATACATCAATAAACACATGGTGCCATAAAAAAAATAGGACTTACCCCAAACTCGATTTCATAATTCCAACATGTATTAAATTTACCAAACCATATATGTAATTATTAGATTTCATGTCAAGAGTCCTAGCATAAATTTCTAGAATCAAATTATGCTTTGCACACATTAAAAAAATCAGTTCAAGGCCTAAGGTGAGAATTTCAGAATTCATAGTTCATGCCTCAACTTGCATATAATATTCCAGTAGGTTAGACTCAGAATTCAGCATGGCAATACAAAGGTAAATTTAGCCTTACATCTTAGGAACACACGCCAACTTAAATCATGCAATTCGGATTCCTATAGCAAAAGATATTAAGGAAACACTAAAAACATGCAATCTGTAAATTCACTTCAGATCACTGCACATAGTCTGACTTCAACAGACAAAACAGATGTGTTACTCACTGATTTAGCAAAAATAATATAAAGCAACATTTAACATCAGAATTTCAGGAATACATATAATTTTGTTTCATGGCAAACGGAGCTACAGAGAGAAAATAAAGCCATAATCAACACAAACTGTACAAACTGAAATTCAGCAGTTCCAGGAAATCAGCACAGTGCACATAAGGCAGTTTCAACAGGGAATACGAGCACTTTACTCACAGAATTTGCCAAAATAGTATAAAACAACCTTGTACATTTATGTCTCAGGAAAACACAGAAAGTTGAATCATGCCAATCGGAGTTATATAACGAAAATAAAGCTAAAATTATCACAACCTGTACAATCTGAAATTCAGCAGTTCAAGCAAAATCGGCACAATGCACATAAGGCAGTTTCAATAGGGAATATGAGCACTTTACTCACGGAATTTTCCAAAATAATGTAAAACAACCTTGTACACCTATATCTCAGGAAAACACAGAAATTTGAATTATGCCAATCGGAGTTATATAACGGAAGTTATGCCATAATTACCATAAACAGTCAATTCTGAAAATACAGCAGCTTACCAATTTCGACTCAATCACATGTATTTTCATATTTCTACCAATCTTTTAACCTAAAAGCAATTTCTTACACCAATATCATATACATTCATGTCTCAACAATAATTTCAGTAATAATACAACCTAGGATCAAATTCATCTACCATACATCCTATATAAATTTCGAACCGACATTTAGGGTTTAGTTGTTACCCTGTTTGCAGTGAAACCAACTGAGGCAATTAACTCGGAATGGAGAAGAATGAAGCAGAGTCTGAATGAATGAAAGTGAGGGAGAGAAAGTTAAGAATTTTGGCTGCACTGGAGCTCCACACAATGGAATGACCGAAATTTTAACCCTAATAGAGATGAAGAGATTGCCTTGGAGTGAAACTTGGAAAGTGGAAGAGATTAAGGAGAGATTTTCTCCTTAGGTTAAGGATTCCTAATTTTTTTGAATTGGTCAACTGAAAAATGGGATATTTATCATGGATTTTCGGAATTCCAACCTTCCCAACACAAAAAATAAAAAGGCACAAAAAAAAAAATAAATTTAAGCCAGGTAAGGTTCGAACTCTAGACCACTAGCTATTAGTCAGGACTATCTACCGCTAGGCCAAAGCCTACGAATTGTTATAAGCATACAAAACATCGGTTAAATGCAAAAATGCTCACTCATATGCACACATCACAACATAACTAAGTCAACTTATATCTGGGGCGTTACAATCCTCCCCACTAACAAAAAGTTTCGCCCTCGAAACTCAAGGACAAAAGAGTAAGCTAGGTTCTAACCTTGATTAGTTGCAAACAATTCCGGATATTTGGATCTCATGGTCTCTTCTAGCTCCCAAGTAGCCTCTTCAAACTTCTGGCTACGCCAAAGCACCTTTACCAAAGGCATCTCTTTTCTCCTGAGTTTGCGAACCTGACGGTCGAGGATCTGAACAGGCTTCTCCTCATATGTCAAATTGGGTTCCACCTCCACCGAATCCACAGCAATAACGTGAGAAGGGTCGCTCACATATCTTCGTAGCTGTGAAACATGGAATACATTATGAACTTTTGCCAATTCCGGTGGTAGAGCCAACCGATATGCAACTTCCCCAATCCTTTCAAGCACTTCATATGGACCAATATACTTGGGACTGAGCTTGCCTCTCTTGCCGAACCTCATCACTCCCTTCATAGGAGATACTTTCAGCAATACCTTGCTACCGACTTCGAAGGTAAGAGGTCTTCTCTTGAGATCTGCATAAGACTTCTGACGATCCTGGGCAGCCTTCATATTCGCCTGAATCACCTTCACCTTCTCAACTGTATCCCGAATCAATTCCGGACCCAACACCAATGTGTCACTAATGTCGTCCCAGCATGTCGGACTACGACATTTCCTCCCATAGAGGGCTTCATACGGGGCCATACGGATACTAGCGTGATAGCTATTGTTATAGGAGAACTCTACCAAACTCAGACATTTCACCCAAGATTTCTGGAAGTCAAGAGCACATGACCGCAACATATCCTCTAAGGTTTGGGTTGTCCTCTCCGTCTGTCCATCTGTAGCAGCATGAAAAGCTGTACTCAACTTCAACCTAGTGCCCAAAGCTTCTTGCAATGATGTCCAAAAATGTGACAAGAACCGTGGGTCACGATCTGACACAATCTCCCTAGGCACACCATGTAGCCTTATAATTTCACTCGCATATGCCTCAGCTAACTGCTCCATAGACCAGGTCTTCTTCATAGGAATAAACCGAGCCACCTTGGTCAAACGGTCTATAACAACCCACACTGTGTGTAAACCATTAGCAACCTTTGGTAAACCCGACACAAAGTCCATAGAAACCGAGTCAAACTTCCATGCTGGAATAGCCAAGGGCTGCAATAATCCCCCAGGCCTCTGATGCTCAATTTTCACCTTTTGACAAGTCAAGCACCGGGCCACAAACTCAGCTACCTCTTTCTTCATTCTAGGCCACCAAAACTGCATCTTCAAATCTTTGTACAATTTCGCACCTCCCGGATGCACAGAGTAGGGAGTGCAATGAGCTTCACTTAAGATCTGCTCTTTCAACATTGAATCATTAGGCACACACCATCGGCCTTTAAATTTCATACTCCCATCTGCAAGAATCTCGAAATCTACAGCATTACCCTGCTCCTTCGCTGCACGAATCTTCTGAAGTACAGGATCACTCAACTGCTTCTCTTTCAATTCTACAAACAATACTGGTTCCACACTGATTGCATTTAAACTCGCCCGAACCACTCCTCTCGGGACCACTTCAATTTCCAACTTGCTAAACTCCTTGCAAAGATCAATAGGAAGTCTTTTCATGAAGTTCACCGAATGGATGCTCTTTCTGCTCAATGCATCTGCGACTCTGTTTGCCTTTCCTTCTTTATACTCCAAGGTTAAGTCATAATCCTTGATAAGCTCTAACCAACGTCTCTGTCGCATGTTTAGTTCTTTCTGGGTGAAAATATATTTGAGGCTCTTATGATCGGTGTATATCTTGCACGGCACACCATACAAGTAATGGCGCCAAATTTTAAGAGCAAACACCACCGCAGCTAACTCCAAATCGTGAGTCGGGTAGTTCCTTTCATGAACCCTCAATTGCCTTGAAGCATAGGCAATCACTTTTCCCAACTGCATAAGTACACACCCAAGTCCGTACTTGGAAGCATCACTGAACACTTCATACTCTACTCCGTCAGTCGGCAATGCAAGAACTGGGGCTGAAGTAAGTCTCTCTTTTAATATCTGGAACGCTTCTTCACATTCTGCAGTCCATTGAAACCTACAGTCCTTCTTCATCAACTGAGTCAAAGGTCGTGCAATAATTGAAAAGTTGTGCACAAACCTTCTGTAGTATCCAGCAAGACCAAGAAAACTTCTTACTTCGGTCACATTAGTAGGACTGGACCATTCAAGAACGGCTTTAATCTTCGCCGGGTCCACCTTCACACCTTCTTTGGTAATCACATGGCCTAGAAAAGCCACCTCTCCAAGCCAAAACTCACACTTAGAGAACTTGGCGTACCACTTCTGCTCTCTTAATACTTTCAACACCATTTTGAGATGCTTAGCATGCTCCTCTTCATTCTTCGAATATACTAAGATATCATCAATGAATACCACAACACACACATCAAGGAGCTCGTGGAAGGTTCGGTTCATCTGATCCATAAACACTGCTGGTGCGTTAGTGAGACCGAAGGGCATTACTTCGAATTCATAGTGCCCATACCTTGTCCGGAAGGCAGTCTTCTGAATGTCGTCTTCTTTTACCGGAATCTGATGATAGCCGGATCTCAGATCGATCTTAGAGAACACACCTGCACCCTTCAATTGATCAAACAAATCTTCAATTCTTGGCAGGGGATATTTATTCTTGATGGTCACCTTATTCAACTCACGGTAGTCAATACATAATCGCATGCTTCCATCCTTCTTCTTGACAAAGAGTACCGGAGCACCCCAAGGTGACACGCTGGGTCTAATAAAACCCTTATCAACAAGTTCTTGCAACTGGGTCTTCAATTCTCGCATCTCCGAGGGAGCCATCCGATAAGGAGCTTTAGAGATTGGAGCTGACCCCGGAATTAGGTCGATGGCAAATTCTACATCCCTTCCTGGTGGAATCCCTGGCAGTTCATCAGGAAACACATCCGCATATTCTCGAACAATAGGAATATCCTCGATCTTCAGTTCTTCCGAGGTATCCTTTATTCTACACAGAAATACTTCTTCGCCTTTCATCGCCATCTTTTTCAATTTCATAGCCGAAACTACCTTCACTCCTGGTTTCATCTTAACATTTGAATAAGAAACCCTCTTCCCTTTACCGTCCTTCAGCACAATTTTCTCATCCCTACAATAGAACACCGCTTGATGCTGCTTCAGCCAGTCCATACCGAAGATAACATCAAATTCGGTCAATGGAAATTCCCTCAAATTCGCCTTCAATTCAACTCCCTCGATAACTACGGGAACTTCGGGGAAAACACGACAGCAAGCAACACTCTCCCCATTAGGGAGGGAAACCACAGAATTAATTGGAGCAGATACAGATAAATTCAACTTCTGAGCAAAAGTAGTAGAAATACAGGATATAGACGCACCAGTGTCAAATAATACATAAGCAGGAAAAGATTTGACAAGGATGGTACCTGCAACGATGTCATTCCCTGCCTCGTCAACTTCGGACTCCATCATGTTATAGACTCTGTTGCGAACAGGGCCTCCTGAGCTAGAATCGGGCTTCTTACTTCCTGACTTCTTCGGGCAAGATTGAGAGTAGTGACCCTCTTCCTTACAAGTGTAGCATCGGACAGGCGTCCCATCACAGTTCTTCCCATAGTGCCACTCTTTCTTACACTTGAAGCACTTCTTCTCCCTAGTCTGAGCGGTACTAGCAGCTTCCTTTGCCGGAACATACTTGGGTTTCTTGGAAGTCGGATGAACATACGAGGTAGGCTGAGACCTCTTTAAGAACATGGTCCGCCTCACCGCTTCATCCTCCTGAACGGATGCATAAACTCCTAAAGCCACTTCATAGGCTCTCTGGAAAGTTGTTGCTCCAGAACATAGGACATGTGTCCTCACTTTGGGACTCATCCGCTTGATATAGAACTGCACCTTCTCCTCTTCAGTGGGGATGACTGAACCTGCAAATCTGGACAGTTCAGTAAATTTGTTGGTGTACTGCTGAACAGACATGCTTCCTTGAGTCAAGCATAGGAATTCCTCTCGTTTCTGCCACCTCAACTCACTTGGGTAGAAACGATTCTTCAACCTTTCAGTGAATTGTCCCCATCCAAACTCAGCCAATTCCAGGCACTCGGCCTTAACCATGCCCCACCAGTTATCAGCCTCGCCTTTCAAGTAGTAGGCTCCAATCACGACTTTCTCGGCGTTCGGACAGCCGGTCACATCAAAGAGTTTCTCTATCTCCCGGATCCATCCCTCAAGCACCACCGGGTCGGAAGATCCTTCATAAGTTGGGGGTCGGTGACGAGCAATGCGATCGAAGACAGTTTGGTTATTTGGATTTCTTTGAGCCATAGCGAGCACGGCATCTTCCAACAGCCGCATACGTCGCTGAGGAGAGTCATCGCGAACGGAATCTCTACGTGGAGGCATTCTAAAATTTTTGTTCTAGTTAGGTCTAAGCATATAATACATACAGCTAATAATAGAAAACAAGTAATCCAAAGCAATTAAACCCGTTCTACCTACCCATGCACCTCACACTATGTTCAAATCTCTATCCTAGGATTCTGAGTTTTGGTTCCAAGTGACTTATGCTACCAAAGCCTTGGAACCAACGCGGGCTCTGATACCAACTGTGACAACCCTAACTTTTGCAAGCATGCAATGGCGGAAACATTACATAAAGTTTAGGTCATCATTTTCAAAACTTCCTTTTTATCTTTAAAATAACATAATCATAAATGAGTACTCGAAAATTTCCATTTCAAAAACAGTAATTTAACATAAATAGGTATTTCAAAAGGTAATATAACGGAGTAAAAAATAAATAAATAAATAAATAAATCTTTGAACATCCATAACTACGAATAGATGATAAAATAACATGACGGAAACTCTCCACACAATCCCCGAGAACAGACATCAGGCATCTCCTATTCTGCACCGGCAAAATCTGAAAATATCAACAGCGCCACTTAGTGACGAGTAACTAATAAATCCCAAACATCAATTCAAAGTTCACATAGGAAGATGACAGATCATAAATTTCATATTACATTACTTAAGTATACTTCATCATGATTAATAGAAAGCAAATTTATCAATTTATACAAGCATGCATAATTCTCATAGTAACAATCATGTATCAGGGATCTTACCCTTATTTGTTAGCTGCATCACATACAACATATAAAGTTCAAGTTCAGCATATCACATAATTATCTATTTCAAATAATAGTACAAAACATTCCAAGTGGATAATCAATATCATCAAAATTCAGATTTCCAAGATAAGTCATGTACATACAAATACATACCAACATCCCAAATCAAAGTACTTCATCACAAAATTGACATCAACTCAATTATACCTTAACCTTTATTAATTTTGTGGTATACGCGTATAAATCATTTGTATTGACCTATACACCTATGTCCTTAGAGAGTTCGGCTCAGACGCTTCGGGGAACCACAACGGGACTTACCCCCTTATCAATAAGAAAAGAGTACCACGAAGGGATTTACCTCAGAGTGCCAACGAAGGGACTTACCTCACAGAGTGCCAACGAAGGGACTTACCTCAAAAATAAAATAAATTAGAGTACCAAGAAGGGATTTACATCTCTGAGTGCCAACGAAGGGACTTACCTCGAAACAAAGGGCGCTGTCCTAGTGTCAACCAATCAAACATGGAAAACACTTAGCCAAACTAACCAAGACACCAGAGTATATGCCACTACAAACACCAATTTAATTATCATAATTATATCAATATTCAAAAGGTGCCTTTAACATAGGACTTATCCCAACCAATTCAATAACCATAAGGTGCCATTAAAATAGGACTTACCCCAAAACATAATCTGATACATCAATAAACACATGGTGCCATAAAAAAAATAGGACTTACCCCAAACTCGATTTCATAATTCCAACATGTATTAAATTTACCAAACCATATATGTAATTATTAGATTTCATGTCAAGAGTCCTAGCATAAATTCCTAGAATCAAATTATGCTTTGCACACATTAAAAAAATCAGTTCAAGGCCTAAGGTGAGAATTTCAGAATTCATAGTTCATGCCTCAACTTGCATATAATATTCCAGTAGGTTAGACTCAGAATTCAGCATGGCAATACAAAGGTAAATTTAGCCTTACATCTTAGGAACACACGCCAACTTAAATCATGCAATTCGGATTCCTATAGCAAAAGATATTAAGGAAACACTAAAAACATGCAATCTGTAAATTCACTTCAGATCACTGCACATAGTCTGACTTCAACAGACAAAACAGATGTGTTACTCACTGATTTAGCAAAAATAATATAAAGCAACATTGAACATCAGAATTTCAGGAATACATATAATTTTGTTTCATGGCAAACGGAGCTACAGAGAGAAAATAAAGCCATAATCAACACAAACTGTACAAACTGAAATTCAGCAGTTCCAGGAAATCGGCACAGTGCACATAAGGCAGTTTCAACAGGGAATACGAGCACTTTACTCACAGAATTTGCCAAAATAGTATAAAACAACCTTGTACATTTATGTCTCAGGAAAACACAGAAAGTTGAATCATGCCAATCGGAGTTATATAACGAAAATAAAGCTAAAATTATCACAACCTGTACAATCTGAAATTCAGCAGTTCAAGCAAAATCGGCACAATGCACATAAGGCAGTTTCAATAGGGAATATGAGCACTTTACTCACGGAATTTTCCAAAATAATGTAAAACAACCTTGTACACCTATATCTCAGGAAAACAAAGAAAGTTGAATTATGCCAATCGGAGTTAGATAACGGAAGTTATGCCATAATTACCATAAACAGTCAATTCTGAAAATACAGCAGCTTACCAATTTCGACTCAATCACATGTATTTTCATATTTCTACCAATCTTTTAACCTAAAAGCAATTTCTTACACCAATATCATATACATTCATGTCTCAACAATAATTTCAGTAATAATACAACCTAGGATCAAATTCATCTACCATACATCCTATATAAATTTCGAACCGACATTTAGGGTTTAGTTGTTACCCTGTTTGCAGTGAAACCAACTGAGGCAATTAACTCGGAATGGAGAAGAATGAAGCAGAGTCTGAATGAATGAAAGTGAGGGAGAGAAAGTTAAGAATTTCGGCTGCACTGGAGCTCCACACAATGGAATGGCCGAAATTTTAACCCTAATAGAGATGAAGAGATTGCCTTGGAGTGAAACTTGGAAAGTGGAAGAGATTAAGGAGAGATTTTCTCCTTAGGTTAAGGATTCCTAATTTTTTTGAATTGGTCAACTGAAAAATGGGATATTTATCATGGATTTTCGGAATTCCAACCTTCCCAACACAAAAAATAAAAAGGCACAAAAAAAAAAATAAATTTAAGCCAGGTAAGGTTCGAACTCTAGACCACTAGCTATTAGTCAGGACTATCTACCGCTAGGCCAAAGCCTACGAATTGTTATAAGCATACAAAACATCGGTTAAATGCAAAAATGCTCACTCATATGCACACATCACAACATAACTAAGTCAACTTATATCTGGGGCGTTACAGTACTTGTATAGATCCTTTGACCTAACCATATGATGGTTTTACATATGAAGTCACATGCTTAGGGGTGTGCCTAAAGGGCCTGTAATAGGGTGCCAAGTATGGGTACTTTCGGGTATGTCACTTAGCATGGTAATACTATGGATATGCAGAAGGGATTTGTCACTCAGTAGCCCACTGAGAAGATATCACCGGGCTTGTAAGCGCCGGAATTTTTTATACTTAAAAAAAAAAAAAAAAAAAAAAAACTATAGTCGTACGACTATTGTTACAGTCGTACGACTGTAATTTAAAAATTACAGTCGTACGACTGTAGTGTCGGACAGACTGCAGGAACCCATACCTCTGCAGCAGAAAATGGAGGAGAGAGGGTTTGAGCATTAATTGCTCCGGCTCTGCAGCAAGCAAGAGAAAAAAGGGAGATAAAGGAGAGAAAGGAGAAAGAAAAGGGAGGTAGGAGATTTTCTGGTGAAAAAGAAATCTAGAGAGAGAAAGAGAAAAGAAAAAAAAAACCACAAAAAGAAAAACTCATTCTTCCCCTTTGATTTTCTTGAATCTCTCGAAATTAAGGTTAAAACTTGTTAGAAATCCCTAGGATAATCAGTTAACTTCTTAAACTAATCAAGAATTCGGACTAAAACGATCAGAATCCTTTGCAATTCGGATTTTGGACAAAAAGCTCTCAACTTCCATTCCAAAGAGGAAAGAGCAAATTTGTTGGGATCGGAGCGACGCCAGGGGTCAAAACGACTTGGAATAGCTTCTAAAAAGGTAGTCACTTCTTTTCCTTACATTTTTTCTCGTTTTCTGGGTGTTTGAAGTGAGTTTTGTGCCTTTTTGCTGTATTTTTCATATTTCTGTTCCTGGAAATTAAGAACAGTCGTACGACTGTTCTTAGTTTTCATGAACAGTCGTACGACTGTATATACAGTCGTACGACTGTTCTTAATTTCCAGGATATTTCTTTTTCGTTTTTGACTCAAAATGAGTTTTTGCTGAAATTCTGGTCCTTGACTGATTACAGTCGCACGACTGTAAACTACAGTCGTACGACTGTAATCATTATTCCAGAATCAGAATTTCCTCTTTTATCTGTAAAAATCCCAAAAAAAAATCGGAAAACCCCAAAATCATCAAAAATGAATTTTGTTGTGTGCATCACGACCATAGATTCAATTTTCAGTAAATTTGCATTTAGAACAATTCAACGACGGAGACCCAGTTCTCCTGAAAACCGACCCACTTAAATGTATAAAAATGCATGTAAACCGAAAAAATTGTTTTCAAAAAGATTTTCCCACAAAAACCAAAAATACAGGGACGTTTCAAAATGTTTTCCAGGTCTAACCGGGCCGGCTAGCCGAGCCGACCCGGTTACCCCCTAAATGCGTGCCCCCAATTCCTGATTTCCCATTCTGTCTATTTGAGTCCTAATTGTGGCGTGCTGTATATATCGTGCTAACCCTCTATTTTGCAGGTTTTAATTTCTTTTTATTTTTATTTTTGATGTAATTTAATAGAATTAATCGTGTATTTAGGCGGTTGTAAATATTTTTTTTAGATTTTCGTGTATTCTAGGCGATTGTACAAGTGAGGTGAGGGTTTTTATTTTTCATTCGATTTGGTTGTAAGCCGGTTAATATTTATTTCTTTTCTTTATGTTTGTATTAAATATTTTGTGTGCGCGTTGTATGCCTTTTATATTCAATAAAATGGAATTAGATTTTGAAATACCATCCGAGAACATTGACAATATTTATTTTAATTAGACACGAAATAAGGGACTTGTCCGGACCCGAATCTCTGGATAGTGTAGCGACCGTTCGTCCGGTTCAGCTACATAAGAATTTCCTGGTTGAGCTGAGCCGGGTGGCGACTCTACAACATCCATTGAGACTTAGGTCTCGGTTCTTTTATGTATTAATTCCATTTATTTTCTAAAAGCGCGAATTTCCTTTATAAAAACCCCACGCGAGGGAGGGGCCCGCCCAAGATCGAGGCGCCCCATTCCGAAAGGGAGTCCCGCGTCCCGTCGAAAACGCGTCGTCCGCTCACAGTGGCGACTCTGCTGGGGAGATAGTCTTCAAAAGGTTTTCTTAAAAACTTAAAAGAATATTGACAAGCCCTGAAAAGTGTCTAATTAAAATAACATGGATGTTTCTCTTTTGGTATTTTATTCGCATTTTTTTTAGTTAGCCATTTCTTGCATTAGATTAGTTATCCTTTTATAGCCCGGTGGATCGTTGAAGTGTCGCCTAAGTTCCTCCTGGTCTTAGGGGCACGAATACGAAACACCACTCATAGCCTCGTACGAACCCCTTCATTCGGACCCTTGAGTGGGGAGAAGTGAGTAGTATATCTTGCTATGAGAGCCTTGATGTTATCCCGACTTTGACCGAACCCATATAGGCAGCTCTAGTTGGATTCCCTTAGGATACCAAAATAATTGTGTGAATAATAATAAAATCGTGCCTTCGTCACCCCCGGTTGGTGATTGAAGTGAATCCCGCCTAGGACTCGGTTAGAAATTTTCGAGACCGACCACGTTGGAGGAATAAGGATGGAAGAATTCGTTTTGCTTGCTATGTGTTCTTCACCGTTCCATGACACATCACCAACGCATGCATAACATACCATAATCACCATTTTCCATACATATGACATACCATACACAAACATCTTTGTGTGATACTAACCCACATTTTTTATGCAGCCATTTTGCATTTTATTTCGTGTGTAGAACATTAATTCATTCGCTTGTCATCCATACTAATGATTTCTTTTTCAGCCATAACATTAAACTTGTGTGATTAGCATTTTATTTTTGACATAGCATACATAGCATCATTATGTATGTCATGCATCCTAACCCACGTTTTTATGCAGCCATTTACATATTGTGTGACATATTCATTCACTACATTTCACTTAAATTAAATTAATGGGCATTTCAAGGATGCCTATCATGACCATCCCATACCATTTCCTAACATATCGGGTACCCAAAATTACCCGTGTTTTGCCAATGCACCGGATTGCATTCGGCCATTCCACCAATATCATTTCATTCAATAAAAGCCACAACGGCCTTAGGCCCATTTTCGTGTAATAATTTACACGATGCATCTCATGACATCATACCCATCCATCATAAACATCATATAACATTGTGGTCCACATCCGACCACTTCATGACATTAATTCACCATTTAAGGTACTCCCCGAGTGCCTGATTAGTATACATTTAGGCTCGTAACAATCACCAAATCATGAAAGGCGTTCCTCGAATGCCGAATCCTTGTCCGTGCTCCTGTTGCACGTAACTTTCTCGTAACATCATTCCATATCATATGCTCAAAAGCATCAAGACCTTGTCTGTGGGCCCGGCCCATGCGACCATTTCATATCATCTCATAGACCTATAAAGCGTCAAAACTACGTCCGTGTGCCGGTATACACGCGACCATTTCATGAATTCATTAGGTGCCCCAAAGGCGACGAAGTTCTGTCCGTGTGGTGGCCCACACGTGACATTTTTGCATAAACATTGGGTGTTCTTGGAATGCCTCGAAAAAAAAATAATAATAATAATAAAAAATATATATTCATATCATCATTCCATACATAATTCCACTCCATGCATCTCAAGCACGTCCAATGTCTTAATTTTCATGTCATATCACGTCATTCATTCACGACCCTAATACCTCCTGTCTACCCCAAGCAGAATACACTGGAGCGACCTTGGACAAGATCCCAAGCTTCAAGGGCGGCTAGGAGACAGAGGGTAGTCGAGAGTGATAGTGATTCTGAGACTGGGGAAGGCGTGAATATGGCAGAGCAGACACCGAGTATGGCTGATGTTCTGAGAGATTTCTTCAGGTCGCAGGATTTCCGCGACATGTTAAAGGAGGAAATGAGGGCAGTGGTTAGAGAAGCTGGTGAGACCGGTGGTAGTGGAGCCGGGAAGGAAAAAGAAGCTGAGTCATCCCAACACGGTGGTGACGCTTCGGCTAGTCTTGAAAAGCTGCAGGAGATAGAGGCAGCTATGGAACACAGGATGAAAGCCAAGTGCTCTGAGCTAGACGAGGTCATGGCCCAGTTGAAGAAGGGGGTCGGGATCAGTGCTGAATCCAAGAAGGGGGTGAACATTGATGCCATGATCAGTAGGGGCATCGAGACATTTCCTATCAGCTTCCAGGTGCCGAAAGTCCCCACTTACAAAGGAATGGGCTCGCCGGAGGCCCATGTGAATTTATATGCCCGGGTTATGCTAACAGCAGGCGCTACAAAGAAACAATTGATTAATCTTTTCCCCACCACACTGGAGGGAGGTGCTTTGGGATGGTATAACTCACTGTCAGAGGAGGAGCAATCTAACTGGGAAGTATTGTCAGCAGCCTTCATCAAATACTACAGCTTCAACACCAAAATCCAGGTGAAGCTGTATGATTTGGAGAGGGTGAAGCAGAAATTCAATGAGCCCTTTGATGAATACTACCAGAGGTGGATGAACAAGATGATCCTCCTAAAGAACCGCCCTGATGAAGATGAGCTTATACAGAAGCTCATTGATGGCAGCAAAGATATCTTCAAGAATAACATGAAGTTCCATTCCTTCAAGGAGCTTAGTGAGGTCTATAGCATGGCCATGAAGATAGAAAGGGATGAAGAGGAGAAGCCAGCTGGTCAGAAAGGGGGAAGAAGTACAGGGTATAGTTCAGGGTATAGATCAACCACAGCAGCTGGGTCTAGCAGTGGGTCTGGTTCAGGTGCCAGTGGCAAGCAGGGGCAGTCATCAGAAGTGAAGCGGGTTGAGGTGGCTACTGTGAATCAGCAGCAAGGCAACCAGAATAGGGGTCCTGGAGGACAAGGCATAACACCCTGGACTCTTACTTTGGCAAAGATATTCGCCAAGTGTAGGAATGGTGGCTTACTACAGTCCTTGAGGCCATTCGAGTTCCCACCTGAAGCTGACAAGGATAACTTCTGCACTTATCATGTGGTGACAGGCCACCGGACCAATAACTGCTATAAGCTAAGGGATGCTATCCAGAAGCTTATCGACGAGGGAAAGCTGCAAGAACCACCTAAGCCTAGCACTAAAACTAACCCACTACCGGCATTCGAGAAGCGAGTTAACATGGTTCAGTCGGGGTTATCGGCTAACTTCATATTTGCCCAAGTTCTGCAAGCGAACCCTACGATTCAGGCAGTGGCGGTAGGGGAACCCAGAGTGGAGCCCGAATGTGAGGAAAAGGAGGGGTGTAAGGAGATCAAGGCCATAAGTCTGGATGACCTTGACTCCGAAGATGAGTACGAGGAATTTGACAAAGAGAAGCAATCAAACTTCCAGTTGTTGAAAACCTGAAGATTTCAGAAGTGCAGCATGTGACCCGAAGTGGAAGGGTATATCAGCCGGCGGATCAGACGAAAGATAAAGCACCGATGAATGGGTCGGGTAGTACTTCAGCACCGGAAAGAGTCGAGAAAGAGGACTTGGTCATTTCCCAACTGAAGAAGACCCCTGCACAAGCTAGTTTGTGGCACTTGCTTATGACCTCCAAAGAGCATAGGGAGGCTTTAGTGAAAAAGCTATCAGAAATTGAAGTCTCCCCCATAGCTTCACCAGAGGCTATGTGCTGCTTGCTAGACAAAGTCCATGCTGGAGCTCCTAATATTGTTTTCTCTGAGAAAGACCTACCAGCAGAAGGAAAAGCCCACAACAAGGCTCTTTACATTAGAGCCTACATCATGGATAAGGTAATGCCGTGTGTTATGGTGGATGATGGCTCAGCTCTGAATATTTGCCCACTGAAAATGCTACCGTTTCTAGGCATGAATGAAGAAGTGTTGAAGAGGTCCTCAACAGTCATTCGGGCGTATGATGATTCTAAGAGAACAGTGATAGGGACCTTTGAAACAGAAGTGGAAGTTGGACCCATTAAGTCCATGGTTGTTTTCACAGTGATCGATATCCCGGTCACATTCTCCTTACTGCTTGGAAGGCCCTGGTTCCATCCTTTGGGAGGTGTTCCTTCCACATTGCATCAGAAGATTAAATTCTCTATGAATGACAGAATTGTGACTGTTGAGGCGGATGCCCAGTCGATGGTAGCTGCAGTGGATGAAGGAGTGGTTCCTTTTGGTGGATTCCAAATTGCTGTCATTAAGGAGGAAGAAACCACAGATTCCCCTATGGCTCTTTATGAGAATTACATGCCAGATTGGCTATCCCGATATCTATACAAGCTGAACTTTGTCCCGGGGATGGGACTCGGGATTAAACTGCAAGGTGTGCCAGAATTCAAGATTGACTCGGGAAAGTCAAAGCAGCACGGTCTTGGTTATGTAGAGGGGTCATCCGAGCAGAAGAATCTGAAAAAGGACAAGAATGGCAAGGCCATGATGAAGCCATTTCTGAAGGCGGGAGAAAGCCTTTACAAGGGCCAAGCTGAACCGGTGCTGGTTGGAAATGTCAAGTACCCTGGCTTTGAGATCTTTGCAGATGTTGTGGATTTTGAGAAAAGCCAGGAAGAGCCAGTAGCCCCTGTAATGGAAGAAAAAGCAACTGCTGAATTTGAAATTTTGAAAGGAGAATCGTCTGAGGTGATAGCAGAAACCATAGAGGTGGCCGAGGAAGAAGATGAAAAGAAGACCTCTGCTGAAGCTACAGAAGTGATCTCGGGAGCTTTGACTGCTACATTAACCAAAGCTTTTGGGAAATCCAAGGAAGGATTTGGCGAAGAACTGATGGCCAAAGTGAACTTAGACTCTGTGGTTGCTGAAATCGCCAAGATTATGGAGAATGCTAAGGCACAGCTGGCCGAGAAAGCTGCAGTCCCAGATGATGCTCTGGAAGGGAAGATGGAAGCTGAAGAAGAACAAGGCCCTCCGCCTGTGGAGGATGAAGATGATTTTGTTGTATTTATTTCTTCCATTTTCAATGTAACTGATGTACTCTATGATAAGTTCAATGCAATGAAATCCCAGTTTGCTTACTTGTGTGATGTTTATCCTGACAATTCTGTGCATGCATTTGAATCACCATCAAGCATATTTAGCATACATGACACTGCATTGCATGAAATCAATATAAGTACAGATGAAAACCCTAAAATGGTACTCATTTCACACGAGCTAAAATCCGAGGAAGAAAGAGAATTAATAAGAATACTCCAAAAACATGTTAAAGCTTTCGCCTGGTCGTATGAAGACATGCCGGGTGTAGATACAGAAATAGCAGTGCATAAAATCCCAACGGACCCCAAGTTCAGACCGGTAAAGCAGAAGTTGAGAAGACTAAGGCCGGAATGGGCTACACTGGTGAAGGAAGAAGTGGCCAAACAGATAGATGCCAGGTTTCTTGAAGTGGTGGAATATACGGAATGGCTAGCCAACATTGTCCCCGTGCCTAAAAAGGATGGAAGGGTTAGAGTATGCGTTGATTACAGGGACTTGAATAAAGCATGCCCAAAAGATAACTTTCCACTGCCACATATTGACGTCCTAGTTGATAGCGCAGCAAAAGCGGCAATGTACTCCTTCATGGATGGTTTTTCAGGGTATAACCAGATTCTGATGGATGTGATCGACAAGGTGAAAACATCGTTCATCACAGAGTGGGGTACTTTTTGCTACAGAGTGATGCCTTTTGGATTGAAGAACGCCGGTGCCACTTATCAGAGGGCTGTCACAACTCTGTTGCATGATATGATCCATAAAGAAGTCGAAGTGTATGTCGATGATATGCTTGTTAAATCAGCGACCCGGGAGGAACACCCTGTTATCCTGGATAGATTTCTAACACGCATTGGAGAGTACAACTTGCGACTTAACCCCAAGAAGTGCATATTCGGGGTCACATCAGGGAAGCTGTTAGGCCATGTAGTCAGCCAGAGGGGAATAGAAATGGACCCAGATAAAATCAAAGCCATCCAAGATATGCCAGCTCCAAAGACTGAAAAGGAGGTCAGATCATTCCTGGGTTCTTTGCAGGATGTCAGCCGCTTCATAGCCAAGCTAACTTCCACTTGTGAGCCAATCTTCAAGCTATTAAAGAAAGATCAGCCGGTTGTGTGGAATGACAAGTGTCAGCTAGCCTTCGAGAAGATCAAGGCCTACCTGGTAAAGCCACCAGTGTTGAGTCCTCCAATTCCAGGGAAGCCTCTGATTTTGTATTTGGCAGTTGAAGAATCATCCATAGGGGCAATGCTTGCACAAGAGCAAGATGGCAAGAAGGAGTATCCCATCTACTACCTAAGCAAAAAGCTGTTGGAGTATGAAACCAAGTACACACTGGTGGAAAAGACATGTGTGGCGATGATTTGGTTAACCAAGAAGCTGCGCCACTATTTCCAATCCTATAAGATACAAGCTGTGGCTAAAGTGGATCCAATGAAGTATCTCTATGAAGAACCGGCATTGGTTGGGAAGCTGTCCAGGTGGTTGTTACTTTTGTCTGAATTCGACATCGAGTACATCATGAAGAAAACCATTAAAGGGCGAGCCGTGGCAGAGTTTCTGGCAAGCGAGCCCCTAGAATCAGATTACACAGAGAACCTGGAATTCCCTGATGAGCAGTTAGCCATGGTGGAAGTGAAAAGGTGGGTCATGTGTTTCGATGGGGCAGTGAATAGAAAGGGCGCTGGAATTGGAGTACTTATAGCAACGGCAGATGGTGAGGTCATTCCCTTATCCAAGAGGTTGAATTTTCCCATAACCAATAACGGGGCAGAGTATGAAGCATGCCTATTTGGGATGGAAGCTTTGCTAACACTAGGGGCAAATGACGTCCTGATTGTTGGAGACTCACTTCTAGTGATCAGGCAGGCTCAGGGTGAGTGGGAACTAAAAGAAGAAGCCTTACGGCCTTATTTGAAGCTGCTACAGGTCAGAAAGGGTTTATTCGGCCGGTGTGAATTCAGACATGTCCCCAGGGATGAGAATAAGATGGCTGATGCATTAGCAACTTTGTCCTCCATATGGGAAAATCCAGAAGAGACACAAGCTCAACCACTGGTCATAGCCACTTCCAGGCATCCTTGCTTCGAAGTGCATGAAGTAATGGAATTATCAGCCGAAGAAAAGCCATGGTTCTTTGACATTTACCGGTATGTTAAGGAGGGAAAGTACCCAGAAGAGGCTAGTGCTGCTGATAAGTTGACACTGAGAAAATTGGCTAGTCAGTTCAGAATCTTCGAGGACAAATTGTATAAGAGAACAGCACATGGAGTTCTTTTAAGGTGTCTAACAGAACAAGAAGCAGAAGATGTGATGCAGCAGGTACATGCAGGATCCTGTGGGCCACATATGAATGGACTTGCCATGGCTAGGAAGATAATGAGACAAGGGTATTTCTGGATGACGATGCAAGCAGACTGCATAAGAAAAGTGAAGAAATGTCATGAATGTCAGATCTATGCAGACATTAGTCATCTTCCTCCACTTGAACTTCAGAATCTAGCGTCTCCTTGGCCGTTTTCAGCATGGGGGATAGACATGATTGGTGAAATTCATCCAGCTGCATCTAATGGGCATAGATTCATAGTTGTGGCAGTTGATTATTTCTCCAAATCGGTCGAAGCAGAATCCTTCACTAATGTGACAGCCAAGCACATGGTCAAGTTCATCCAGAAGAACATCTTCACTCGGTATGGGATTCCTCACCACATAGTAACTGATAATGGAGTACAGTTTCAAGGGGCAACAGCTTAACTACTTGCAGAACATGGTATTGAACATCATAAGTCTTCTCCATACAGACCTCAGGCTAATGGTGCAGTAGAAGCAGCTAACAAGGCAATAAAGAAGATCTTATCAAAGATGGTAACCACTTACAGGGATTGGGCTGATAAACTGCCTTATGCGCTTTGGGGTTACAGGACCAGTGTCAGAACACCGACAGGAGAAACCCCTTATGCCTTGGTATATGGAATGGAAGCAGTGTTACCAGTGGAGATAGAACTCAAGTCACTCAGAGTTGCCCTGGAAGCTCAATTGCCAGAGACTGAATGGGTTCAAGCTAGATATGAGCAGTTGGCTGCACTAGATGAAAGGTGACTAAAGGCACTGGATCACCTGCAGATGTATCAGCGCAGAATGGCTAGAGCCTATAATCGAAATGTGAAATACTCCAAGCGGTAGTTGAAAGCAGGAGATTTGGTTCTAAAGCAACTAAGGCCTTCAAATGTGGATGTTAGGGGCAAGTTCAGACCTAACTGGGAAGGACCCTATGTGGTGAAGAAGGTGTTATCAAAAGGCGCTGTCAGCATCATGGACATGGATGGAAACGAGTTCACCAACCCGATCAACCAAGACAGGCTAAAGCTTTATCATGTATAAAAAAAAAAAAAAGAAAAATGGGTCTGCTAGGCTGAAAACTCGAAAAGAGCGGTCTAGGCAAAAGTTAAGACACAAGAGAAAAATAATCAGCCGGAAAACCTGAAAAGGACGACTGGTGACGGATTCTGGCACAATGTGAAATCTGTACCATTTAGGAACCAACTTGTTTCAAATGTACTCATTTTGACTTCATCAATAAAGTGAAGTGTTTGTTTAAATATATTTGCATGGTTATGACAAATGCACGAACAAAGTTGTCTTGCATAAACACACTTTCAAAGAAAGCACTCTGCATTCAACTGATCAATATCATCACATTATTAGGCAAATGAAAATGCATTAAAAACGTGCAATTCAAAATCTTTTATCGTCCTCTAAAGTCCAGTTCATCTTTCCAAAACGAACAATAAAGAGTCACAACACCATTTTAGTAAAAAAAAAAAAGAAAAAAAAAATGCTCGCTGAGGTGAAAACCGAAAAGGCACCTCAGGCAAAAATTAGAGCGGCCTGCTAAGCTGAAAACCCATATCGGGCAGTTTAGGCAAAAGGTAGGGCATATGAAAAGCTCGCTAAGGCGAAAACCGAAAAGGTGCCTTAGGCAAAAATTAGAGCACCTAAAAAAAAAAAAAAAAAATTCCCCACGGAGCAGGAAAAATAGAACATCCTCGGTATTCCCCGCAGAATTTGTCACATCACTCCCCAGCAGAGTTTCTCATACTATTCCCCAGCGGAGTCTACATAAAGAACACTATCAATTATTTCTCCGCAAAGTTGCCATGTTACTCCTCAGTGTAGTCTACACAAAGAATACCACAATTGTTTCCCCAGTCAAGCTACCACACTCTTCCCCAGCGGAATCTCTACAAGGAATACAACAATCATTTCCCCAGCAGTCACCTCACTCCGTCGATAATCACCAAACAATGCCCCAAGAAAAGCAAAATCGACCAGGGGCACAACATATCTCCCCAGCGGAGGACAGAAAAGTCCAATAACAGAAGATGCATACATGTACATATACATCATCATGCATCCATACATTGCATATATCAATTACTTATCCCCGGCTAGTCTTCATTCTTGATCAAAGGGGTAAAAATTTTTGTTTAAAAATCTCTCGATCAAAGAACGAAGACTTGCCATTTTAAGTGCAGGAATTCATCCCCAGCTCAATATCCTCAGCAAGTCAGCAGATCCGCCTCGAGTAATGTAAACTCGGTATCGGCCCAGGTCCGCTCCCTTATCTCAACTTTCTCCAGCGAGTTCGCCTCAAGTAATGTAGGCCCGGCATAGGCCCAGGTCTGCTCCATCATCCAAGTTCCCCAGCAGATCCGCCTCGAGTAATGTAAACTCGGTATCGGCCCAGATCAACTTCGTCTATTTCCCCAGTAAAGTTCGCCTCGGGTAACCTAGACCCGATATCGGCTAATCTCTTCATCAATTTCGCCTCGGGTAACATAGACCTGATATCGGCTAATCTCTTCATCAATTTCGCCTCGGGTAACATAGACCTGATATCGGCTAATCTCTTCATCAACTCGCCTCGGGGTAACATAGACCTGATATCGGCTAATTTCTTCATCAACTCGCCTCGGGTAACATAGACCTGATATCGGCTAATCTTATCTCCAGCATCGCCTCGGGTAACATAGACCTGATATCGGCTAATTTCTTCATCAACTCGCCTCGGGTAACATAGACCTGATATCGGCTAATCTCTTCATCAACTCGCCTCGGGTAACCTAGACCTGATATCGGCTTATTTCCTTCCCAACATCGGCTCGGGTAGCCTAGACCCGGTATCGGCCTATCTCATCAGAAGATTCATTCCAGCGTTCGCAGCGCTTCGATTCACGCTCTCAAATTCATCATCACAGGTATTATGGACCTGGAGCTAGATGTCGAATTTGATCACGCGAGGGGCAGCTGTAAGCGCCGGAATTTTCTATACTTACAAAAAAAAAAAAAACTATAGTCGTACGACTATTGTTACAGTCGTACGACTGTAGTGTCGGACAGACTACAGGAACCCATACCTCTGCAGCAGAAAATGGAGGAGAGAGGGTTTGAGCATTAATTGCTCCGGCTCTACAGCAAGCAAGAGAAAAAAGGGAGATAAAGGAGAGAAAGGAGAAAGAAAAGGGAGGTAGGAGATTTTCTGGTGAAAAAGAAATCTAGAGAGAGAAAGAGAAAAGAAAAAAAAAAACCACAAAAAGAAAAACTCATTCTTCCCCTTTGATTTTCTTGAATCTCTCGAAATTAAGGTTAAAACTTGTTAGAAATCCCTAGGATAATCAGTTAACTTCTTAAACTAATCAAGAATCCGGACTAAAACGATCAGAATCCTTTGCAATTCGGATTTTGGACAAAAAGCTCTCAACTTCCATTCCAAAGAGGAAAGAGCAAATTTGTTGGGATCGGAGCGACGCCAGGGGTCAAAACGACTTGGAATAGCTTCTAAAAAGGTAGTCACTTCTTTTCCTTACATTTTTTCTCGTTTTCTGGGTGTTTGAAGTGAGTTTTGTGCCTTTTTGCTGTATTTTTCGTATTTCTGTTCCTGGAAATTAAGAGCAGTCGTACGACTGTTCTTAGTTTTCATGAACAGTATATACAGTCGTACGACTGTTCTTAATTTCCAGGATATTTCTTTTTCGTTTTTGACTCAAAATGAGTTTTTGCTGAAATTCTGGTCCTGGACTGATTACAGTCGCACGACTGTAAACTACAGTCGTACGACTGTAATCATTATTCCAGAATCAGAATTTCCTCTTTTATCTGTAAAAATCCCAAAAAAAATCAGAAAACCCCAAAATCATCAAAAATGAATTTTGTTGTGTGCATCACGACCATAGATTCAATTTTCAGTAAATTTGCATTTAGAACAATTCAACGATGGAGACCCAGTTCTCCTGAAAACCGACCCACTTAAATGTATAAAAATGCATGTAAACCGGAAAAATTGTTTTCAAAAAGATTTTCCCACAAAAACCAAAAATACAGGGACGTTTCAAAATGTTTTCCAGGTCTAACCGGGCCGGCTAGCCGAGCCGACCCGGTTACCCCCTAAATGCGTGCCCCCAATTCCTGATTTCCCATTCTGTCTATTTGAGTCCTAATTGTGGCGTGTTGTATATATCGTGCTAACCCTCTATTTTGCAGGTTTTAATTTCTTTTTATTTTTATTTTTGATGTAATTTAATAGAATTAATCGTGTATTTAGGCGGTTGTAAATATTTTTTTTAGATTTTCGTGTATTCTAGGCGATTGTACAAGTGAGGCGAGGGTTTTTATTTTTCATTCGATTTGGTTGTAAGCCGGTTAATATTTATTTCTTTTCTTTATGTTTGTATTAAATATTTTGTGTGCGCGTTGTATGCCTTTTATATTCAATAAAATGGAATTAGATTTTGAAATACCATCCGAGAACATTGACAATATTTATTTTAATTAGACACGAAATAAGGGACTTGTCCAGACCCGAATCTCTGGATAGTGTAGCGACCGTTCGTCCGGTTCAGCTACATAAGAATTTCCCGGTTGAGCTGAGCCGGGTGGCGACTCTACAACATCCATCAAGACTTAGGTCTCGGTTCTTTTATGTATTAATTCCATTTATTTTCTAAAAGCGCGAATTTCCTTTATAAAAACCCCACGCGAGGGAGGGGCCCGCCGGAGATCGAGGCGCCCCATTCCGGAAGGGAGTCCCGCGTCCCGTCGAAAACGCGTCGTCCGCTCACAGGGCTCTTGATGAATGTGACTGATAAGAGTGTGGCCACGCCCAAACAAGTTGGAACTTGTTTGTGAGCTTTAGTGCATTCGGGATCAAGTCAATGTCCGGACACAAAAGAGGGTGATCAATCCATGCCTCTGTGTTGGACACCGATATCAATGACATGGGATGTACAAGTTTAAACTACAGGGTTATGATTACAGTTAGACTGCCATGTCCATCTTAATTGGGGGCTGCAGTGGCTTGCTAGAGCCCAACTGCAGTCTGCGAGCCATAGGCCCACTGCCAACATAAAGATGGGCCCACGGGATTGTACACATAGAACGACTGAATGCAGACTTAAGGAATCACATGTATACTTGGAGTATACAATATGGAAAGAGAGGTGTATATATATTAATTATATTATAAAGATCGATTGGATTGATCCTAGTAATAAAATTAATATATATGTTCGATTGGCTCTGCATAATTAATTGGATTAATTATGAGATTATTTCCTAGATGGAAATATTCATATGTATAGGTTTACATATGATTTTATTTTGTGAAGATTTAATTTTAATTTGATGGATTAAATTAATTGATCAAACTAATTTTAATTTAAATGTAAATAATATATTACTTGGTGTAATATATTAAATACATGGGTATATTAAAATTGGGCTTGAAATTAATTTAAACCAGAACACTTAAAATTAGATTGGGCCTAAATTAAAACATGGAAGCCCGCACAGAATAGAAAGGAGCCAAGGTGGGCCTGAATTCCCCTAAGGGTATTCGGCCACCCTAGGAATAAATACCTAGGGTTAGAAATTTCAGCCACCCCTAACACAAGCCTCCTAGCTAAAATTTGACATTCCTCCTCTCTTCCATTGTTTTCTTTTTCCATTGCTAGCACGGGTTGCATTTGTTAGGCGTTCGTGTATGAAAACGAGGAGGAAATCTGGTTTGGTTTCTGCAGTCTTCATCCATCTCTTGAAAGAGATTTTATGGTAAGAAATTTTATCTCTTTCTATTTGTTTTTTTTTTAGTTTTTCAATTTCCATCTCAATTGCTCCTGGGACTGGATTTGAGGAAATCACCGCGTTTTTCCGCTTTTATCGGGTGATTTCTGGTGAAAAATCCCAACAGTGGTATCAGAGCGGGCTTTTGATCCGTGGAAATTGATAAATTTATGTTGAATCCCATTTTTGAAATTGGAGTTTTTTTATTGGGATTCATGGTATGGGTTTTATGATTTTTCCCATATGTTTTATACAATGAAAATTAATTTTGCATATTGGTTTATGTTATTTTAATTTTGTTGTATGTTATTGGAATTCTTGGAGAATTGCATTGTGTTGATGGGTGGTGAATTTTTTTTTATTTGAATTCTGTTAATTAAAAAAAAAAAATCTGCCTCCCGGGGTGCGGGGCTGCCGGCGGCGGAATCACCTCCGGCGGTCGCAACACGCGGCGGGAGGCACGCCGGCAGCCGCTGCTGCCGAAGCAGTGGGCTGCTACTGGCGGTAGCCACTACTGGGCAGTGGCTGTCGAACGGTAGCAACGGACAGCCACTAGGCGGCTGCGCCGCTGCTGCTACTAGGGCAACTCCATTGCCCTAGCTGCAGCAGGCCGGACCCAGTTTTTTGGATTTGGCGGTTCTTGGGCCCGGGGCCCAGTTTTGAAATTTTTAATCGGTTTTAAAATTCGTGTGTTTAAATTTATGCAATTTAAATGCGTATGGTTTCTTGGATGAATTTAATTTCATTCATGTGATATTAATTTTGGAAATTAATATGGTTAATGGAAATTGGTCCGGGTAATTTTGGCACAATTACTTGGAAGGCTGAGTTGGACCCATGGTTTCCCAATTCCAGTGGGAGCAGTTGGACTGCCTGGGCTGGAGGCCCAAAGCCCGTTAAGGGTTAGAACCATGGGGGGCCAAAATTGGCGATTTCCTAATAATGGCTTGGACATAATTAAAATGGGCTTAAATCATGCATTGTGACATGCTTATGAATTGTATGTATTGGATGCATATGAATGATTAAATGTTTGTATGATTGGATGCTATTGGGCCTTGTACAAGCTGGGTTGTAATTTTCTTTTTGGGTAAATACGACATGCGTGTCGTTTTTCTTTTTTTAATGTAATTTTATTTTATTCAAATATTATAAAATTTGTAAAAGAAGAAGCCCATGGAGTGGTGAGCCCAATTGGAGGTGTGAGCCCAAATGGAGGTGCAAGCCCAATTGGAGGTGCAAGCCCAGAAGGAGAAGATGGAGGCCCGCCTAATATTAATTTCTAGTATAGGTTTACTAGAATAATATTAGGATGTGATATAGGCCCATAGCAATTCGTTTTACTTTTATTTAATTATGTTTTATATTCATTTGCATGTATGAATGTATGTTCCAATAGCCCTTTCACCTGCTTTATGTATGTAAGCCGTTATAATTGAATCTAATAACCAAATGGAATTACTAAGTCGCTTAAAAGTGCTTCCCTCATTCAAAACCGAATCGAGGTGGGAATAGGCCAGTCGTAGACCATGCCCTCGCAGGATGCACTAGAGTATTGTCACTTTGTATTGGGTTAGAGTATGGCTTACTCTAACACTTGGATGGAGGTTTTGACTTAGTATGGGTAGTAGGATTCTCATGGCCCTAAGCACAGATGGGTAAGCGCCAACAAACCCATCAAACCGAGAGTCCCTAGGTTGTGATTGGACGGCGTTCCTACCTAAATAATTAAGGTGTAGTTGTACCAAACCCTCGTTTGGCTATATCTTAATGAAATATGGATCTCGGCCCATGAGCCCAACAACTCGGTTAGATTAATAACTTGATTCATTATTAATTTTATATGGGAACAATAAAGTTAAGCCCTTTATTAACACTCTAAATGTTTTTCTGTGTAGAAACACCCAAATGGCAAACACAAATACCTTATAACTGCGATCCATTCTTGAAAAGGACAAGCTTCCTAACTTTTTAGACTGGTCTAGGAACTTAAGGATAGTTCTAAGACAAGAGTCAAAAGAGTATGTACTGGAAAGCCCTGTGCCGGCTGCGCCTCAAGGACGTAATCCACCGGCTATCCAGCTGGAGGAATACAAGGCACATGTCAAGGACAACCGGGATGTGACATGCCTTATGTTGGCCTGTATGATCCCTGAACTACAAAAACAGTTTATGGACCACCAAGCCTATGCTATGATAACAACTCTTAACGAGATGTTTCAAGAGCAAGCTCGTCAGGGAAGGTACCTGACCAATAAAGCATTCCACTCTTGTAAGATAGGGGCCGAGACATCTGTGAGTGCACACGTGCTCAAGATGAAGGGCTATTTGGATACTTTGTCCCGTCTCGGATCGCCTATCTCTCAAGAGTTGGAGGTGGACACTATCCTCGCGTCCTTGCCGGATTCTTATGATCAGTTCATCCTGAACTACAATATGCAAGGGATGAACTGCCCTGTCAGTGAGCTGCATGGGATGCTTAAGCTTACTGAGCCGTCGATCAAGAAGACTCCGCTGGTGCTGCTAGTTAACAAGGGAACCCTCCTCTTACCAAGGGTAAGGCCAAGGAAAAGGCCAAGGCCAAGGCTAAAAAGGCCAAAGCCAAGAAGGCCAAGGCCCAACCCAAGGCCCAGCAGAAGGCAGCTCCTGATGATGTCTGTTTCGGGTGTAGACAGGCGGGCCATTGGAAGAGATCATGTCCCAGGCTGATGGGAGAGCAAAGAAGGGGCCAAGGTGCGTCCTCTTCAGGTATTTATGTTATAGATATTAACCTTACAGTTTCAACATCCTGGGTATTCGATACTGGATGTGGTTCTCACATTTGTTGCAATGTGAAGGGACTTAAGAACAGAAGGTTGCTGGGGTCGTGAGAGGTGGACTTGCGGGTCGGAAATGGAGCAAGGGTTGCTGCCATAGAGATCGGCGAATACCACCTTGTGATGCCCAGTGGATTGGTTTTGATTTTAGAACATTGTTACTTTGTACCTGTTATGTGCAGGAATATTATTTTTGTATCAATGTTGGATATTTCTAGATTTGTTTTCACTATTTCAAATGGTCGAATTTCTATATCTAGAGAGTGATTATTTTATGGAGATGCTCTATTAAATAACGGCCTATATATCCTGGACTTAAATGAAACCAATCATATCTATAACATAAACACTAAAAGGGTTAAGCCTAACGAACTTAATCCTGTCTACCTATGGCATTGTCGTCTTGGCCATATAAATGAGCAGCACATTGCTAGACTTCACAAAGCTGGAGTCCTAGGGTCATTTGACTTGGAGTCAATTGATACATGCGAATCATGTTTGCGAGGCAAGATGACAAAGGTGCCTTTTAGCAAGAAGGCTGAAAGGGCCACTGGCTTATTGGACCTAATACATTCAGATGTATGTGGGCCTGTGAGCGCAGCGACCAGAGGTGGGCATCTATACTTCGTCACGTTTACGGATGATTTCAGCAGATATGGCTATGTCTATCTGATGAAACACAAGTCTAAGACCCTTGATAGGTTCAAGGAATTTAGGACCGAGGTATAGAACCAGCTAGGCAGAAATATCAAAACCCTTCGGTTGGACCGAGGCGGTGAGTATATAAGCCTAGAGTTTGACTCATACTTGAGAGAGCATGGGATAGTTCCACAGCTCACTCCTCCCGGAACACCACAATGGATTGGGGTGTCCGAACGGAGGAATAGGACCTTGTTGGACATGGTCCGCTCGATGATGAGTTAAGCATCTCTCCCAATCAGTTTCTGGGGACATGCCCTCGAGACATCAGCCCTCATCTTAAACAATACTCTAACTAAGGCTGTGGTAAAGACCCCATATCAGATATGGACGGGCAAGGAGCCCAATGTGTCTTTCCTAAGGATTTGGGGATGCGAAGCACATGTCAAGAAATTGACTAGTGGCAAGCTGGCGCCCAAAACCAATAAATGCCTGTTTGTGGGCTACCCTAGGGAAACCAAAGGGTATTACTTCTACAAACTCGCCGAGAACAAGGTGTTTGTGGCAAGGAAGGGGGTCTTTCTATAAAAGGAGTTCCTTTCCAAGAAAGATAGTGGGAGCAATGTTGAACTTAAGGAAGTTCAAGGTCCACAAGCTCTTGAAGAGGATAACTTGGAGGCCCAGGTGGAGCTTCCACAAGTGGAAGCACCGACCCAGGCCACACAAGAACCTAGAAGGTCTGGTAGGGATCGTCGGGAACCGGAGAGGTATGGTTTCCTCTTCACCGATGATCAAACTCTTCTCATCTGGGATGAGGAAGAACGTAAAACCTAACAGGAGGCTATGGCTAGCCCACAGTTTACAAATTGGCGTAAAGCCATGGAGGCAGAAATGCAATCTATGTACAATAATCAGGTTTGGAACTTGGTTGATCCACCTCCGGGTGCTAAGGTAATAGGTTGCAAGTGGCGCTATAAGCTAAAAGCTGATAATACCTTCAAGGGGTGTCTGGTTGCGAAAGGTTTCAGACAAGTCCATGGAATAGACTATGATGAAACTTTCTCACCAGTAGCCATGCTCAAATCTGTCAGGATACTACTGGCCATAGCCGCATGGTATGACTATGAGGTATGGCAGATGGATGTCAAAACCGCCTTCCTTAATGGAAAGCTACTCGAGGATGTGTACATGACACAACCTGAGGGTTTTGTCGATCCTAAGTATCCGGGAAGGGTATGCAAACTTCAAAGGTCCATTTATGGACTGAAGCAAGCGTCCCGTAGTTGGAATCTAAGATTCAATGAGGCTATAAAGGAATATGGCGTCATACAGAATCTAGATGAGCCTTATGTGTATAAGAGGACTAGTGGGAGTATTGTCACATTCTTGGTACTTTATATAGATGACTTCCTGCTCATTGGAAGCGACATACCTACATTGCAAGGGGTAAAGCAGTGGCTGAGTAAGTGCTTCGCAATGAAGGACTTAGGCGAGGCTGAGATGATTCTAGGGATCAGGATCTACAGGGATAGATCAAATCGGCTTCTGGGCCTGAGTCAGGCTTCGTACATTGACAAAGTTCGGAAAAGGTTCATCATGGACCGGGCCAAGAAAGGTTTCTTGCCAATGAGCCATGGGCTGAAACTTAGTAAGAAGAACTGTCCTAAAACAAGGGAGGACAAGGAGAACATGAAATTTGTTCCATATGCTTCGGCTATTGGATATGCAGAAGGGATTTGTCACTCAGTAGCCCACTGAGAAGATATCACCGGCCTCTTGATAAATGTGACTGATAAGAGTGTGGCCACACACAAACAAGTTGGAACTTGTTTGTGAGCTTCAGTGCATTCAGGATCAAGTCAATGTCCAGACACAAAAGAGGGTGATCAATCCATGCCTCTGTGTTGGACAACGATATCAATGACATGGGATGTACAAGTTTAAACTACAGGGTTATGATTACAGTTAGACTACAATCTCCATCTTAATTGGGGGCTGCAGTGGCTTGCTAGAGCCCAACTGCAGTCTGCGGGCCATAGGCCCGCTGCCAACATAAAGATGGGCCCACGGGATCGTACACATAGAACGACTGAATGCAGACTTAAGGAATCACATGTATACTTGGAGTATACACTATGGAAAGAGAGGTGTATATATATTAATTATATTATAAAGATCGATTGGATTGATCCTAGTAATAAAATTAATATATATGTTCAATTGGCTCTTCATAATTAATTGGATTAATTATGAGATTATTTCCTAGGTGGAAATATTCATATGTATAGGTTTACATATGATTTTATTTTGTGAAGATTTAATTTTAATTTGATGGATTAAATCAATTGATGAAACTAATTTTAATTTAAATGTAAATAATATATTACTTGGTTTAATATATTAAATACATGGGTATATTAAAATTGGGCTTGAAATTAATTTAAACCAGAACAATTAAAATTAGACTGGGCCTAAATTAAAACATGGATACCTATACAGAATAAAAAGGAGCCAAGGTGGGCTTGAATTCCCCTAAGGGAATTCCGCCACCCTAGGTATAAATACCTAGGGTTAGAAATTTCGGCCACCCCTAACACAAGCCTCCTAGCCGAAATTTGACACTCCTGCTCTCTTCCATTGTTTTGTTTTTCCGACGCTAGCACGGGTTACATATGTTAGGCATTCGTGTATGAAAACGAGGAGGAAATCTGCTTTGGTTTATGTAGTCTTCATCCATCTCTTGAAAGAGATTTTCTAGTAAGAAATTTTATCTCTTTCGATTTGTTTTTTTTTAAGTTTTTCAGTTTCCATCTCAATTGCTCCTGGGACTGGATTTGAGGAAATCACCGCGTTCTTCCGCTTTTATCAGGTGATTTCCAGTGAAAAATCCCAACACTTACACCTGCATGTTGTAGTCTTAATTCAGAATTGAATTTTTGTTTATTTTTCATACATTTGCATATCATTTTGATCAAGATTTAATTTTTGTATTTACTTTTATGAACCAGTGCAACAATACAAACACAAGTTTCTTGAAAACCGACCCATTTTGTATGTGAAAATAATAAACTAGACAAAATGATTTTCAAAATGAATTTCTAGTCCCATCAAACCGTGTTTCAAAGTGTTTTCTAGGTCAAATCAAGCAATTGATTGAATTTCTTGATTTTCTCCATTTCACGTCCTAAGCTATCTTGAATCCCCTATTCTAAGTTTGTTTGAGTCCTACATGTATATATTTATCTGTACCAACCCTGTTTTTTAGGTAGATGTATGTTAGGATAAATGAATATCTAGCTTTTCATTTTTTCGATATTTCATGTATATAGACAAATTTGTATCCCCAAACCCTTCTTTTATACAAAAGTATCCCCTAGGATAGTTAGTTGATTGTTCTGTATATATTTTAAATTTCCTGAATTTATTTACTGCTTTCTGATTTATTTATCGCTTTCAGCATTTATTCCTCGTGTGTGAGCATTGACCAATAAACTACAATAAAATCAATTGTAGAAATATAAAAGGCATTGATATAAAACTATTGAACACATTTTGAATTGAGAAGAAATAATTGAGTTGTCCAAACCCAATATCTGATTAAAAGGTATAGCGAGTCATAGCTTGTCTTGCCTATATCGTAATTTCCTGGTTGAGCTGAGCTTGGTGACGACTCGTGTCGCTTTTAGTGAGAGCGTTCATGTCTATTTGTTTTCTGTCTATAAAATCTATTTTCAAAAAGGCCTATTTGAAAATCTTCCCAATCCGGTCGCGAGGCCTGTGCTATTTTAGGATCATCTGCTCATAATGGTGACTCTATTAGGGATTTTTGTTTTCGATTTTCGAAATAAAAAATTGGCAAACACTGAAAATTCTCGATTCAAAATTTTTTTACACTTTTATATCAATGCCTTTTATTTGCATATCATTTAGAAACACTTTCCACATACACTTTTGAGGTACCATTTAAACCCTGATGTGCTGTTGAAGTGTCGCCTAAGTTTCGCTAGGTCTTAGGGGAATGGAAATGGTAAATCACTCATAGCCTTGTACAAACCCCTTCATTTGTACCCTTGATGGGGGAGAAGTGAGGAGTATATTTTACTATAAGAACCACTGAAAATTCTCGATTCAAAATTTTTTGACACTTTTATATCAATGCCTTTTATTTGCATATCACTTAGAAACACTTTACGCATACACTTTTGAGGTACCATTTAAACCCTGATGTGCTGTTGAAGTGTCGCCTAAGTTCTGCTAGGTCTTAGGGGCATGGAAATGGTAAATCACTTATAGCCTTGTACAAACCCCTTTATTTGTACCTTGATGGGGGAGAAGTGAGGAGTATATTCTGCTATAGGAACCTTGATGTGAACCCAAGACTTTTGGCTTGGCACATATTGAGCAACCGTAGTAACTTTCCTTAAATGCAAATTGCATTAACCTGTTGAGTGACGACCTTTATTATTCCCTATTGCTAATAAAGAGAACCAATTCGTAGGAAAGATTTATGTGAACCTAACGTAGAGAAATAAGGTCGAAAGGGAGTGCATATTTATACGTGTTGTAATGTTTGTTCCTTGTGCAGGAATTTACATATATTGCATTTTCATCAATCATTTGAATTTGCATACATTTGTGCATTTACACATAGCATCTTTTCATCCCCAAAATCCCAAATCTCCAGATCATCATATCCCTAAATCGCCAAAACCTTAAATCATCAAATCCCTAAATCACTAAAAACCCTAGATCCCCAAAATATATTGAAATTGCATAGCCAAAATTCCTTCTCAAATCCCCAAAATATGTTGAAATGCTGCTCATTTTTACTCAAATTCATGCAAATGGAAATATATTAAACATATGCAATTTGAAATCTTTTCTATCCTCTAAATCCGATTTTTCTTTTCTTGATGTTGCTAAAAATTATGATAGAAATATAAGCTTGAATATTTTAAAGCATTGTGTAAATCTTGATATGTATAAATAAAGCACATATAATCCATCATTTTATTTCTTCATAAAAAAAAAAAGAGAGCTCACTGAGGTGAACATCGAAAAGGAACCTCAAGCAAAAGCAAGAGTAGCTCACTAAGCTAAAAAACCTCATTGGACAGTTTAGGCAGAAATTAGAGCATTTTCATATTCATTTCTCCCGAATAGCAGTTGACAAGGGGCAAATTGTAAAAGTTTTCATTATTCCCCAATGGAAGTGCTAATAAAGAATATCTCAATTTTCTCTATAGCAATCATATATCGTAGCAGATTTCTCAAAGTGTATCCTTCAATAAAGATTACACTGAATAAAGAATGTACTCCCCAGCTAAAGTCAACTAGGAGCATGGTACAATTTTTCCCCAGTAGAAGAAAGAATCTCAAGCTTGGATAATAGTCGAAAATGTATCCTTTGAGTTTACATGCATATGCATTGTCATGCATACATGCATAACATGGATTAAACATTCATTCACAAAAAAATTCAAGTCTTCCCCAGCCAGTCTTCACTCTTGATCGAAGGGGCAAGAGCTGCACGGCTGTAATATAGCTGCACGATTATTGTCCTATGAGCCGTACGACTGTGATTTATTTTAGAATTCAACAATTTTAAATTTTTAGCAATTTCCCTTGCTCATTTAAAACCGGAGTCATATGATAGCCACACGGCTATTGTTCTTACACCTGCACGGCTGTAGTCTTAAATTCAAAATTGCATTTTTGTGTATTTTTCATACATTTGCATATCATTTCAATCTGGATTTAATTTCTGTATTTACTTTTATAAACCAGTGCAATCATAGAAACACAAGTTTCTTAAAAACCGGCCCATTGTGTATGTGAAAATAATAAACCAGATAAAATCATTTTCAATATGAATTTCTAGTCCCATCAAACCTTGTTTCAAAATGTTTCCAGGTCAAATCGGGTAATTTATCGAATTTCCCAATTTTCCCCTTTTCACATCCCGAGCTATATTGAATCCCTTATTCTGAGTTTGTTTGAGTCCTACATGTATATATTTATCTGTACTAACTGTATTTTGCAGGTAGATGTATGTTAGGATAGATGAATGTCAAGCTTTTCATTTTTTAGATATTTCATGTATATGGACAAATTTTATCCCCAAATCCTTTTTTTATACAAATGTATCCCCTAGGATAGTCATTTGATTGGTCTGTATATATTTTAAATTTCCTAAATTTATTTACTGCTTTCTGAATTTATTTGTCGCTTTCAGCATTTATTCCACGTGTCTGAGAATTGACTGATAAACTAAGATATAATCAACTGTAGAAATATAAAAGGCATTGATATAAAATTGTTAAACACATTTTAAATTGATAAGAAATAGGTGAGTTTTCTGAACTTGATCTCTGATTAAAAGGTATAGCAATTTGTAGCTTGTCTCGGCTGTACCGTAATTTAAAGGTTAAGCTTAGCCGGGTGGCGACTCCCATCACTTTTAATGAGAGCGTTCAAATATATTTGTTTTCTAGCTACAAAATCTATTTTCATAGAACCCTCTATAAAAATCTTCCAAGCTCAGTTGCGAGGCCTGTTCTATTTTAGGGTCATCGGCTCATACCATCTAAAGAAAACCAACATCTAGAAATAGACCATCAGCACCAACGAGGGACCACTCATCCCCAATGTTCAATGCTCATCCCCAGTGACTATGTCATGCCAAATCTCAATCCTTTTGAAATAACTAGCAAGCAATTGTCAAGCTCACTTATCCCCGGCAACAAGTAATAAAAGGAATGCTATGAGCCGTGCATCTATTGGTGATAGTCTGGAAGCTCTAACCTCTAAGTTTATATTTTTTTTTCGATCTCTTAGTTTAACCATTTTTTATAGGGAGGCGTGCAGCTCTAATGTGAGTCATGGGACCCAGATAAGAGCTGTACGACTCTTAATAAATTAGGATTTATGTTGTTACTCTATTGGATAATTCTCGGGTTTCTTCTAAAGTTAATTCAGTTTCTTTCTTTCATCCTTCAAATCGATTCCTGCAAAAAAAGTTAATGCAAAGGATAAATAATTTTGTTTTCTGTTACTATGCCCCAGTTCTTAGGGGATTGCATTCTTGTATTATGTATTGTACATTAAGACTTTATGTTGGTATACATCTTTTATGTCATATTAGTAAAGGCAATAATCTTTTTCATTTATATCTTATGCTATAACATGAATAGAGTATCCATTTATTAATAATTATAAAACCTATCCTAGGTCTGTTCTAATCGTGGGAACGAATAGAACCACAGACTTGTATATTCGATGACTGTATGGTAGTTCTTAACTAAGCATAGTACTCATATAGTCAGTTATGAATATTGGTATATGTTGTTGACATGGGACTGGATCAATTCGCATAAGAAAGCCATCTGGTTGTCGCGTCAGAGGCCTTTCTTAAGTAGGTCTCTTTTGTCCTCAAACCATATTTCATTATAGTATCCATATGGAATCCGATTCACTTTGACATTTGCCTAACAGGTTTGTAAAACGATGCTAAATACGGGTATGATTAGGTGGACCGGTGAACATATTGATATTGATAATGAAGTGATGGAATTGCCACTCGGGTAACACCGAGATGATATCATTGGCCACTTGATGAGTGGCACTGATAAATGTATGGCCATACCCATATAAGTTGGTTGCTTATTTGTTTAATCAGTGAACTCAAGATCAAGAAATATAATAAACACCAGAAGAGGATGATAGACACCATGCCTCTTGTTTATTCATATCGATATCATTTGATAAATGACATTGTGAGATCACTACTAGGTTAGTTTTTTTAATAGACTACCGTATCTCTGTCTTAATTGGGGGCTATAACGATTCGCTAGAACCCACTTACAGTCTGTGGGCCTTGCGCCTCCTGCCAATATAAAGACAGACCCATAGGAACATGCATATAGATCAACTGAGGCGAAACTTATAGAAATGTACATTAAAAGAAATGCGTTAATTAATTAATTGACATTCGGTGGCAAGGTAATTAATTAACATTGGATTGATATAATTTAATTAATAAGTTTACATAATGTAATTAATTAATTTATCAATTAATTGAATTACATAAAGTAAACAATTAATTAAATAATATACGAGGAAAATTAAATACATGAATTGTATTTTTTAAGTGTGATTTAATTATATTTAGAAGTAATTAAATTAGCCAAATGGAATTAAATTACATAGTATAATCCTTTTGGTATAAGATTTATTTATGTAATCCAAAATCCTAATTGGATTGGGTTTTAATTAACATAAATAGAACCTAATTATGGAAGGACTATATAAGGCACACTTAAGTGGAAAAATCAGTCCTAACCTTAAGGAATAAGCTGTAAATTTCAGCACCTAATAAAGTAGCCCCTTAGCTAGAATTTCCAGCAATAATTCCTCCATTCCTTCACTCTTCGGTTAGCAGTGGTTCCCGCTCGATAGTTGGTTATGCACCGGATTATGGAGATCGCTTTTGTAATAAGAATCGATTTTGTAGCAGTCTCTAGAAGAGACGGATTTGGTGAGTGAATCTCTCTTGATTTAAAATTATTTTTATTCCAATCAATGGTATCGGATATGATAGGTGGATTCTAGGAAATGTTAACTGTGTAATTTCCGCTACGCCACAGTATTTTTTCGATGATGAATCCCAACAGTGGTATTTGAGCCTAGGTTTTATCCACTAGATTGATTGGAATTGATTCTTGAAAGTGTTCTTGAAGAAAGAATGAGTTTCAAGAATGGTTTTCGGGTTTTCGAATTTTTTTTCCCGATTGGTTTTATCGATTTTTTTTCCGCTACATATGTTACTGCTGCTATAATTTTTTTATTTTTTATTTTTGCCGTTGTTGTGTAATATTGCTGCTGAATTTTTTTTGGTTTAAAAAAATAAAATAATTGTTGGCCACAATTGGAATCGTAATTTAAAAAAAAATAATAATAATTGTTGGCCAAAATTGGAATCACAATTTGCGATTCCAATTGTGGCAAATGTTGCTGCTTGCCGTAGCAGGCAAATTGCAGATATTTTTTACAGGTATTTTTTTATCCCAGGCCCTAATGCAAATTAGATTAAAACGTTTTATTTTGATTTCGTATTTAAATTGATTATTTTATTGGCATGCATATTTAATTTAATTGTTTTGCATATTAAATTGAATATGGCCTTCAGCCCAATAAACCGTGGCATCGGTTAAAATTGGGAGAGCTAAATTTTAAATTTATAACAGCCCAAATTCCATTGGGAGCAAAATTGTTAATTTTGCATTTATGGATTTTATCCATTGCGCCTCTATAGGCCTTAGTCACATTTATTAAAATTGGCGATTTCACCCGAAGTAACTTGGCTTAACATTTATATTTATAATTTGGAATGCCATGATCATGCATCATATTGGTATGTTTGTGCACGACAGTTATTTGTTTGAAATGTTGTGCTGAGTTCTATAGGCCCAATATTATTATCGATTGTAATTAATTGTTGGAAAATATGGCTTGTGTGTTATTTCTTTTATTTTGATGTAATTTTAGAATAGATTTTCTTTTATAAAATTATTGTAATTGGATCAAGTATGAAGGAAGGCCCAGATGGAGCAAGCCCATGGTGGGAGCCCAAGGTGAATTGTAGTTTGGCCGACGAAGAATTAGATAGGATAGCTAGTTTTTCATTAGGTTGTAATTAAGGCCTATAGGATCTCATTATATTTTAAATTAAGTATGCTATTGCATTGGTCATATAATATGGATGTATGGATCACCAAATTATAACCTGCATTTATCCATGCTAAGCCGTATCACTTAATTTTAATCCGGAAATTAAAATATTGAGTCGTTCAAAAGTGCTTCTGACACTCACAGCTCTTCCTCCCATTAATGCTAGAATGTGTGCCATGCCCTAGCTGGGTACATTGTAGTATTCGGTGGGCCGTCGAGGGTTAGGATACTTAGTATGGTTAACATGTGAATGGTGGTTTGACTCAACATTGGTAGCATTAGCTCAGAGGAGGCCCTAAGCACAGATGGGTAAAGTGTCAATAAGCCCATCAAACCAAGAGTCCTTTGTGGAAGGATTGGATAGGTTGTCCTACCAAAACCAAACGAATCAATGGTTGGTTAGCGAGCCCTAGTTCGGCCAGTTATTGATAAGCTATGGATCGTGGTCAAGTCAGCCAATTAACATCACCAATGAACAAATTAAAATCAGATTATTAATTTGAAATGGCATAAAGTCCTTTATTTCTAACTCAAAAAATGATTTCTTCCATATAGATTATTCCCATTTTCACTTAAACAATTTAAATGGTTGCAACAGACAACAACTCACTCTCACTTAGGTCACTCTTGGAGAATGAGAAGTTTTCAGGGACTAACTTCCTGGATTTGACTAGGAACTTACAAATAGTTCTTAGACAAGAATCCAAGGAGTATGTACTGAATGATCCTTTATCAACTGGCCCTCCCGCAGGTCCAAGCGTCACCATAAGAATGGTGGAGCAGTACGACCGGTATGTGAGGGATGACCGAGGTGTCTCGTGCCTCATGCTGGGTACCATGGCTTCTGATCTTCAGAAGCAGTTCGTGGACAAGCATGCTTATGAGATGATGGATTAGCTTAAAAAGATGTTCCAAATCAGGCTCGACAGAATGTTACCAGACAATTAAGGCACTTTGCACTATTGTAATGGCAACCAGGACTTCTGTTAGCACTTATGTGCTCCAGTTGAAGGGGTATATTGATACACTTGCCCACCTTGACTCGCCAGTTCTGCCAGACTTGGCAACAGACATTATTCTCGGGTCACTTCCTGAGTATTACAACCAACTTATCATAAACTACCACATCCAGGGTCTTGATAAATCGATTATTGAGCTATATGGCATGCTCAAGCTTGCTGAGTAGTCTCTTAAGAAGACTCCTGAAGTACTGCTGGTGAACAAGGGCAATATGCCCATTGCTAAAGGAAAGGCCAAATCTAAGGCGAAGGCTAAGGGCAAAAAGGTGGTGGCCCAACCTAAAGCAAGGGTTGCTTCTCCTGATGATGTCTGCCATGAGTGTCATGAGAAGGGGCACTAGAAGAGCTTGTGCCCAAATCTGAGGGAGCAACTGAAGGGCAAAGCTACTACTTCAGATATTTATGTTGTCGAGATTAATCTAGTTATTTCTATATCTTACGTCTTGGACACTGGATGTGGATCTCATATTTATTCAAATGTGTAGAGTCTAAGAAATTGGATATTACTAGGATTTGGAGAAGCAGATCTTTGAGTCAGAAATGGCACTCGAGTTAAGGCCATGGAGATTGGAGATTATTTCTTGGAGATGCCTAATGGACTAGTTTTAGAATTAAGAAACTGTTATTTTGTACCTGCGATGCGTATGAATATTATTTCCATTTTTTATTTGATATTTATGGTTTTGTATTTAATACTGGAACATGATAGAATTTCTATGCATTGTGGCAATATTATTTATGAACAACATTTCTTGAAAATGGCTTATATATCCTTTATCTAAAATGTGAAAGTTCAATCTACAACATAAATACTAGAAGGATTAAACAAAATGAAATTAATCCTACACACGTCTGGCACTGTCGTCTTGGGCACATAAATGCGAAGTGCATTGCTAGGGTCATTTGACATGCAGTCTTATGACACATGTGAATCTTGTTTAAGAGGCAAGATGACAAAAAACACCTTTTAGCAAGACTACTGAAAGGGCCTTAGAGCTATTGGAGCTGATACATTCTGATGTATATGGCCCAATGAGCACTAGTGCAAGATCAGGTTTTCTATACTTCGTCACCTTCACGGATGACTTCAGCAGATATGGTTAGGTGTATCTGATGAAGCATAAGTCTGAGACCCTTCAGAGGTTCAATGAGTTTAAGTACGAAGTAGAAAACCAACTTGGCAAGAAAATGAAAGCACTTCGGTCTGACTGAGGGGGTGAATATTTGAGCCAACATTGTGACTTATTCTTGAGAAAGTGTGGGATTGTATCCCAACTCCCACCTCCTGGTACACCCCAGTGGAATGGAGTTTCAAAAAGGAGGAATAGGACCTTGCTCGACATGGCTGCTCGATGATGAGTCATGCGACACTCCCTATCACCTTTTGGGGATATTCTTTAGAGATAGCTGCTTACATTCTTAATAATACACCAAGCAAGGCAGTTGAGGAAACACCATATGAACCATGGAAGGGCCGAAAGCCCAAAATTTCCTTCTTAAATATTTGGGGCTGTGATGCACATGTCAAGAAATTAACAAGTGGCAAACTCGAGTCCAAATCTGTCAAGTACTAGTTTGTGGGTCACCTTAAGGAAACTAAGGGTTATTACTTCCACAATCTGGCCGAAAAAAAAAGTTTTCATAGCCAGAAATGAAGTCTTCTTAGAGAAGGAATTCCTTTCCAAGAGAGACAGTGGGAGTAATGTTAAACTTTTAGAAGTTCAAGACTCGCAGACTCTTAAGCTACCACTGAGGATGCTTCGGCAACCGATCTTACTCAAGAAATTTAGAAAGTAGTATTGGTTACATAGGACCACTGAAGGTCTGGTAGGACACGTCATCAGCTAGAGAGGTACAGCTTTCTTGGGATTGATGATGAGGACCTTATGGTCATTGACCAAGAGGTGCCTAAGACCTATTAGGAGGATATTGAAAGCCCACACTCAAATCGATGGTGTAAAGCCATGGAGGCTGAGATGCAATCTATGCACGATAACAAAGTATGGAACTTGGTGGATCCAGCTCTGGGTGCTAAGGTGATTGATTGCAAGTGGTGTTTCACGTTAAAAGTTGACAACACCTTTAAGAGGCGATTGGTGGCAAGAGGATTCAAGCAAGTTCAAGGAATTGACTATGATGAAACCTTTTCACCAGCTGTCATGCTCAAATCCATTAGGATACTACTAGCCATAGCTGCATGGTATGATTATGAGATATGGCAGATGGACATTAAGACCGCTTTCCTTAATGGAAAGCTACTCAAGGATGTGTACATGGCACAACCTGAGGGTTTTATCGATCCGAAGTATCCAAACCGGGTATGCAAGCTTCAAAGATCCATTTATGGATTGAATCTAACATCCAGGTCTTCGAACCAGAGATTCAATGAGGCCATTACAGAATATGGCTTCACACAGAATTCTGATGAGCCCTGTGTGTATAAGATGGTTAACAGGAGCGTTTCCACCTTCCTAGTGTTGTATTTTGACAACATCCTTATCATTAGAGGTGACATATCATTAAAACAATACATGCGTTGTTTTAATGATAAGGGCCCCTTTGGTAATTAAATTGAAGCAGGCATCCTTATCGTTGTTTTTTAAGTTAGCTCAAAGGGGCACTGAGATTGAAATTGGCCCAAAGGGGCGTTGATTTTAAGGTTGGCCCAAAGGGGCGCTGAGGTTGGAGTTGGCCCAAAGGGGCACTAGTTTCAAGGTTGGCCCAATGGGGCACTGATCTTTAAGTTGGCCCAAAAGGGCGCTAAGGTTGAAGTTGATCCAAAGGGGGACTGATTTTAAGGTTGGTCTCAAGGGGCACTGATCTTTAAGTTGGCCTAAAGGGGTGCTGAGGTTGGAGTTGGCCCAAAGGGCACTAAGGTTGAAGTTAACCCAAAGGAGCGCTGAGGCTGAAGTTGGCCCAAAGGAGTGCTGATTTTGAGGTTGGCCCAAAGGGCGCTGATTTTTAAGTTGGCCCAAAGGGGCGTTGAGGTTGAACTTGACCCAAAGGGACGCTAAGGTTGAAGTTGGCCCAAAGGGGCACTGCGGTTGAAGTTGGCCCAAAGGGACACTAATTTTGATGTTGGCCCAAAGGGGGTGCTAATTTTTAAGTTGGCGCAAAGGGGCACTAAGGTTGAAGTTGGCCCAAACGGGTACTGAGGTTGATGTTGGCCCAAGGGGGCTTTAAGGTTGAATTTGGCCCAAAGGGTGCTGATTTTGAGGTTGGCCCAAAGGGGCACTTATTTTTAAGTTGGCCCAAAGGGGCAATGATTTTTTACATCGATCCAAGGGATGCTATTTTTGAAGTCGATCCAAAGGGATGCTGATTTTGAAATTAGCCCAAAGGGGCGCCGATTTTGGAATTGTGTTAAGAGTGCTTATTTATTCTTTGATCGATAATTTTGGAAACAAAAATTTTTACCCCTTCGATCATGAATAAATACGACTTAATTGTTTTGCCCTTCGATACCTGCAAATGCAAAGAGTACCCTTCTCAGGATTATATCAGCTTGAACAGAAATTCTAGAAATTGAGAAAATTCTATTACTTGAGATTTAGGACAACGCGGCTTTAATTTTTATGGCATAGCCCAGGGGATGCCCCAGTATAGGGCTATTTTTGCTTTTAGAGAGTTCACGATTCGGAACAGCCCGATGATGATAGTGAGTACCTGTACTTGGGTTGGTCTTGATGCATGTATGTGTGTATTTTTTGAATGTATGAATGTATGTGTGTATGCTTTGAGTGTATGCATGTATGTGACATGATGTTTCTGTTGTTGGTCTTGGTGTCTCTAACAGTCCAGAGACGAGTTTTGTGACTTCTGATTAGCCTCAGTTGTGACCCGGATGGTCTACAGCACTTCACCTGTGGGGGTTATCTTAGCTGCGACCCTAATTTATCTATATTCTGTTCATTCTGGTTGCCCTATTGAGGTCGACGGATGCTCATCCCACTTCAGAGATTTTTCCATACCATGCTTACTCAGTTTGATTGTCAATACCCTCCTGATCGATGAGTTACCATACAGATCTGGTTACTAGAGAAATTGAGCCTTTTAAGTATTCCTCCACCTTATTCATGGTACTCTCCAAAGCGCTATCAGGTTTGGCATATCGAGATCACAGACTTTGCCACCTGTTCTGCCAAGGAATGGTCTCCTTGGCTGAGGGAGAGCATGTGAGTTAGACTTTGCATTATGCATTGAAATTTTGTACATGAAATCCTGACTAGGCATTGCCATTTATGACATGAATTCTATTTTCCTCATCGTGGGCTTGGATGCAATGACCTACTAATTGATGTTTACATGTAAAGGCACGATGCGTGCAATATGAACATCTAAGCACAAAATCAAACTTATCATCATGATGACATCAGAATGACCACAAAAGGGAAGTTAAAAGTGACTCGACTCTTAGCATCACCCTCCTCTTGTTACCAACACGTCCTTTCGGTTTTCCATGTTGGAAATTTTCTCTTTGTGATAACTCTCATTTTTTTTCTCCTTTGTTTTTTTTGGACAGCTTGAAAATTCTACACAAGTATTCCCGCCAAGTTGATCTCTTTGTATTGGTCCGCCTAGGTATTGGAAAGTGTGCCCTAACCTATTCATCAAACGTTATGAGAACATCGCCCCTGATTATTGGATATGCCCTAGTCCTGACACATTGGACCTTGTTTTGTATTATACATTTATTGGTGTGAGCAGACGGCGCGTTTTCGAGGGAACACGAGGCTCCCTTTCGGAGCGGTCACCTCGATCTTGGACGATCCCCTCCTTCATATGAGGTTTTTATAAATGGAAAATCGGTTTGGAAGATAAATGGAATTAATTCTTAAAAGAACCGAGACCTAAGTCTCGATGAATGTTGTAGAGTCGCCACCCGGCCCAGCTCAACCGGGAAATTTATAATACAGCTGAACCGGACGAACGGCCGCTACACTATCTAGAGTTCGGGTCCGGACAAGTCCTTTATTTCGTGTCTAATTAAAATAAATATTGCCAATGTTCTCAAAATGGTATTTTAAATTCTAAAGTCAATTTTATTGCATATAAAAGGCATGCAGCGCGCATACAAATACATAATACAAAAATAAAGAAAAGAAATGAATATTAATTAGCCTACAACCAAATCGAATGGAAAAATAAAAACTCTCGCCTCACTTATACAATCGCCTAGAGTACACGAGAATCTAAAAATAATTACAACCGCCTAAATACACGATTAATTCTATTAAAATAAAAATGTGTGTAAATAAAAGCTACAAAACAAAGGTTAGCACAATTTATACGGCACGCCACAAGTTGGACTCAAATAGACAGAATTGGGAAATCAAGAATTGGGGGCATGCATTTAGGGGTAACCGGGTTGGCTCGGCTAGCCAGCCCGGTTAGACCTAGAAAACATTTTGAAACTTCCCTGTACTTTTGGTTCTGTGGGAAAAGTCATTTTGAAAGCAATTTTTTCGTTTTACATGCATTTTTCACATTTAAGGTGGGTCGGCTTTCAGGAGAACCTGGACTCCGTCGTTGAACTGTCCTAAATGCAATTTTACTAAAAATTGAATCTATGGTCGTGATGTACACAACAAAATTCATTTTTGATGATTTTTGGATTTTTCTGATTTTTATGGACTTTTATAAATTTTTGGGGATAAAAGCTGAAATTCTGATTCTGTAACGAGAGTTACAGTCGTGCGACTGTAACTACTGTCGTATGACTGTAAATTATAGTCGTGCGACTGTAGACGGCTCAGAATCAAAATTTCACCAAAATTTATTTTGAATCCAAATTGAAGGAAAAACAACCTGGAAACTAAGGAAACTCGTACAACTGTATATATAGTCGTACGATTGTTCATGAAATACAAGAACAGTCATGCCAATGTTCTTAATTTCCAGAAACAGAAGCACGAAAATGCAGCAGAAAATGCACAAAAATTCACTTCAAACACCCAGAAAGCAAGAAAAAGTGAAAGGAAAATGAGTGTCTACCTTTTTAGAAGCTAATCAAGCCGATTTGACCCCTGGCATCACTCCAATCCATAAAAATTCACACTTTTCCTTTGAAATTGAGAGTGGAAGCTTTAGCCCCAAAAATCCAAAATGTTCGGGATTCTGATGATTTAAGTCCAGAATTTTGATTTGATTGTGAAGTTAATTGATTGACCTAGGGATTTCTAACAAATTTTAGCTTTAATCCTAAAGAATTCAAAAGAAATAGAAGAGAAAAAGAGGATCCTTTAGCAAACTTCCTTTCCCCTTTTTCTTGTCTCTTTCCTTCTCTTCTTTCTCTAATTTTTCACTAGAAATCAAGTTATCCCCTCTCTCCCTTCCTTTCCTTCTTTTTATCTCTACTTTCTCGGGATGCTTCCTGTAAGAACGAAGCAATTAATGCTCCTTCCTCTCTCCTCCATTTTTCTGCTGCAGAGGTATGGGCTCCTATAATTTTTTCGACATTACAGTCGTATGACTGTAATTTTTAAATTACAGTCGCTTAACTATAAGGGTAGTCGTAGGACCATACTCTTTTTTTTTAAGTATAGAAAATTTCGGTGTTTGCAGCTGCCCCTTGCGTGATCGAATTCGACACCTAGCTCAAGGTTTACAACACCTGAGATGATGAATTTAAGAGCGCGAATCAAAGCGCCGCGAACATTGGAATGGATCTTCTGATAAGATGAGCCGATACCGGGTCTAGGTTACCCGAGGCGATGCTGGTGAGGAAATAAGCCAATACCGGGTCTAGGTTACTCGAGGCGAAGTCGATGCGAATGGGCTTATACCGGGTCTAAGTTACTCGAGGCAAATGAAGGGTGAATTGCGATTTAGCCGATACCGGGTCTAGTTTATCCTAGGCAAAGGAAGATGGATTGTGGATTGGCCGATACCAGGTCTATGTTACCCGAGGCAAAGGAAGGGTGAATTACGGTTCAGCTGATACCGGATCTAGGTTACCCGAGGCAAAGGAAGATGGATTGCGGTTTAGCCGATACCGGGGTCTAGGTTACCTGAGGCAAAGGAAGATGGATTGTGGATTGGTCGATACCGGGTCCAGGTTACCCGAGGCAAAGGAAGATGGATTGCGGATAGGCCGATACCGGGTCTAGGTTACCCGAGACAAAGGAAGATGGATCGCGGTTTGGCCGATACTGGGTCTAGGTTACCCGAGGCAAAGGAAAAGTGAAATAAGCCGATACCGGGTCTTGGTTACCTGAGGCAAAATTGATGAAGAAAGTGGCCGATACTGGGTTTAGGTTACCCGAAGCGAGCTTTGTTGGGGAAATAGATGAAGCTGGTCTGGGCCGATACCAAGTTTACATTACTCAAGGCGGATCAGCTGAGTAACTGAAATGATGAAGCTGATCTGGGCCGATACCGAGTTTACATTACTCGAGGCGGATCTGCTGGGGAAATGGATGATGAAGCCGATCTGGGGCTATACCAAGTTTACATTACTCGAGGCAGATCTACTGCGGAACTGAAATGAAGAAGCCGATCTGGGCCGATACCAAGTTTACATTACTCGAGGCAGATCTACTGAGGAACTGAAATGATGAATTCCTGTACTAAGATAGCAAAGTCTTCATTCCTTGATCGTGAGATTTTTAAGCAAAAATTTTTGCCCCTACCATCAAGAATGAAGACTAGCTGGGGATGAGTGACCGATGTATGTAATGTATGAATGCATGATGAGGCATATGCATATGTATGCATTTTCGGTCATTTGACGTTTCCGCCTTCCACTGGAGAGAGATATGTTGTGCCCCTGGTTGATTTTGCTTTCTTTGGGGCTTGGCTTGGTGATTTTCGAAGGAGTGAGGTGACCATTGGGGACGTATAATACTGCTGGGGAGATAATCATAGTGCTCCTTACAGAGATTCCGCTGGGGAAAAGTGCGGCAACTCGATTGGGGAAACAATTATGGTGTTCTTTATGTAGATCCCGCTAGGGAATTGCGTGATGACTCTATAGGGAGTTGATGTGACGACTTCTGTGGGGAATGTTGGGGACATTCTGCTTTTCTTGCTTTGTGGGGAAATTGTGAGTTTCTAAGTGCTCTAATTTTTCCCTGGGTTGCCCAATACGGGTTTTTAGCCCAGTGAGCCGCTCTAATTTTTACCCGAGGCGCCTTTTCGGTTTTCACCTCAACGAGCTGCCCTACTTTTTACCTGAGGCACCTTTTCGGTTTTCACCTCAGCGAGCTTCTTTTTTTTTTTTTTAAGATGATTGAGATGTCTCCGTGACCATTTTATTGCTTTTTTTGGGAGATGAACTGGGTTGTAGAGGACAATAAAAGATTTCAAATTGCATGTATTTAGTGCATTTTCAGTTCTTAAATAATGCAATGATTTCAATCAGTTGAATGCAAAGTGCTTTCTTTAAATGTATGTTTATGCAAGACAACTTTGCTTGTGCATTTGTCATTACCATGAAAATATATTTAAACAAACACTTCACTTTATTGATGAAGTCAAAATGAGTACATTTGAAACAAGTTGGCTCCTAAATGGTACATATTCCACACTGAGCCAGAACCCGTCATCAGTCATCCTTACAGGCTTTCCGGCTGATTATTTTCTCTCATGTCTTAACTTTTGCCTAGACCGCTCCTTTTGAGTTTTCAGCCTAGCAGTCCCCCCCCCTTTTTTTATACATGATAAAGCTTTAGCCTGTCTTGGTTGATAGGATTAGTGAACTCATTTACATCCATGTCTATGATGCTGACAACGCCTTTTGATAGCACCTTCTTCACCACATAGGGCCCTTCCCAGTTGGGTTTGAACTTGCCTCTATCATCGAAATTTGAACGCCTTAGCTGCTTTAGAACCAAATCACCTGTTTTCAACTGCCATTTGAAATACTTCACATTTTGATTATAGGCTCTGGCCATTCTGCGTTGATACATCTGAAGATGATCCAGTGCCCTCAGCCGCCTTTCGTCTAACGCTGCCAATCGTGTTAGAGATTGTGCCCTAAGCCAATGTTGGATTATGTAAACAATCTTCTTAAGTCATTAATAAAGACTTATTTTATCATATATATTTGTATGTTAGTATTTATGATAATGTATCCATGAATTAATTGTGTAATTCTAAATTTCCCTAGTCGATTGTTATTATGGGAATAATAACAAACTAAGACTAGTGTGAGTGATAATGGATATTCATAAGATGAATATAGTGTATACAGATACAGATTATACTCACGGGCAATGTGTTAGAGAACATGTTGCTGGAGACCCACTATAAGATCAAGTTCATGGTCACGTGTCACAACTGATCTTGATTATAGTAGTGTCATCAGCTGATTCCTTTGACCTGAGGTCACCATGGATTCCGGGATGAATTCATGTTGTGCTTTGACGCAGTCAAACGCTGCTTGTAACAGAGTAGTTATAAAGGCTGTGGTTGGGTACAATATGACTCATGCTTAGGGATGTGAGTGACAGATATGGGATTTTGTCCCTCTCTAACAAGAGAGCGATATCACTGGGCCCCTCGATAAGTAAGACTGTTAAATGCATGGCCGTGCTCAAATAATTGATAAGAGTATCAATTGATTTGTCTGAACAGTTTACTTTGAGATCGAGAAAGCATATGATTAATTATATAAGATTGACAAGTGTACCATGTCTTATAATTAATCTTGATATCAAAGAGACAAAAGGGAATATGACATTCTATAAATAGGTATTGGATCATTCCAATCATATTAATTGGGTAGTCGTAATGGCTTGCTAGAGTCCGCTTGTGACCTATAAGGACATTATGGTAATTTCCTTATTGCCAATTAATATGATCCTATGGGGTCACACACAAGAGCAAAATGAAGTTCATCTTATCGGGTATAAATTATTATTGGATAATAATTTATGAATGAGAAAGAGAATAAATATATATAGTGATATATATTTATGTATGTATATATAAATATTAATGTGATTAATATTGCATAAAGTATGCTACATATTATAATTAAATTATATGGAGATATAATTAATTATAATATTATATATATACATATATGTATTATGGAGAATTGATTCGATTTAATGTTAATTGAGAATTAATATTAAATTGTGTGGGTTAATATATAATTATAACTAATAGGTGTATTAGGTCATAATTATAATTAACTATTTAGGTTAATTATTTAAGGAAACAATTAACCTAAAACCTAATCACTCTCTACACTAATAATACAACAAATTTTCGGCCAGCCCTTTCCAAGAAAAAGGCAGCCGACTTTTGCCTTGCTCTTTTTCCAAGTTTTCGAAACTTTGGTCTCTCTTCTCTCGTTCGAAGAATTGTTCTTCAAATCCGGCGCTAGCACGCGGTGGACGTATTGCTCCGTGTGGATCAACCGTAGAGGGAAGCTATTTTGGTTCCTGCTTGATTCAATCTTCAAAGAATTAAGGTAATTCTTTAACCCTCCTTCCGATTCAATGCGATGTACATGGGTCCTTGGTGGGGATTAATCTTTTATCCGCTGCGTTTTATGTTTGTTTTGTGCGATTAATTCCCCAACAAATCGTTCATATCTGGCTTGAACCCATTCAGTCTCTGGCAGCTGAGCCTCTAGGGAGACTCTAAGTGACTTAAGTTCTATTTCCACTGGCAATACTGCTTCCATTCCATATACCAAGGCATAAGGAGTCTCTCTTATCGGTGTTCTGACACTGGTTCTGTAACCCCAAAGAGCATAAGGTAGTTTATCAGCCCAATCTCTGTATGTGGTTACCATCTTTGATAAGATCTTCTTTATTGCCTTGTTAGCTGCTTCCACTGCACCATTAGCCTGTGGTCTATATGGAGAGGACTTATGATGTTCAATGCCATGCTCTGCAAGTAGCTCAGCTGTTGCCCCTTGAAACTGCATTCCATTGTCTGTCACTATGTGGTGAGGAATCCGATATTGAGTGAAGATGTTCTTCTGGATGAACTTGACCATTTGTTTGGCTGTCACATTAGTGAAGGATTCTGCTTCGACCCATTTGGAGAAATAATCAACTGTTGCAAATATGAATCTGTGTCCATTAGATGCAGCTAGATGAATTTCACTAATCATATCTATCCCCCATGCTGAAAATGGCCTAGGAGATGCTAGGTTCTGAAGTTCAAGTGGTGGAAGATGACTGATATCTGCATATATCTGACATTCATGACATCCCTTCACTTTTCTTATACAATCTACTTGCATCGCCATCCTGAAGTAGCCTTGTCTCATGATCTTTCTAGCCATGGCAAGGCCATTCATGTGTGGCCCACAAGACCCTACATGTACTTGCTGCATCACTTCTTCTGCTTCTTGCTCTGTTAGACACCTTAGAAGGACTTCGTGTGCAGTTCTTTTATACAACTTATCTTCGAAGATTCTGAACTGGCTAGCTAGCTTCCTTAGTGTCAACTTATCAGCAGCACTAGCCCCTTCTGGATACCTCCCTTCCTTAACATACCGGTAGATATCAAAGAACCATGGCTTTTCTTCAGTTGATAATTCCATTACTTCGTGCACCTCGAAGCAAGGATGTCTGGAAGTGGTTATAACCAATGGTTGCACTTGAGTTTCCTCTGGATTTTCCCACATGGAGGACAAAGTAGCTAATGCATCAGTCATCTTATTCTCATCCCTGGGGACATGTCTGAATTCGCATTTGCCAAATAAATCTTTTCTGAAGTGTAGCAGCTCCAAGTAAGGCCGCAAGGCTTCTTCTTTCAGCTCCCACTCATCCTGAGCTTGCCTGATTACTAGAAGTGAATCACCAACAATTAAGACATCATTTGCCCCTGAGGTTAACCGAGCTTCCATTCCAAATAAGCATGCTTCATATTCTGCCCCATTATTGGTTACAGGAAAGATCAGCCTCTTAGATAAAGGAATAATCTCACCATCAGCTTTTGCTACAAGTACCCTGATTCCAGCGCCTTTTCTATTCACTGCCCCATCGAAGCACCTGACCCATCGTTTTACTTCCAACATGGCTAGTTGCTCATCAGGGAATTCCAGATTCTCTGAGTAATCTGATTCTAGGGGTTGGTTTGCCAGAAACTCTGCCATGGCTCGCCCTTTAATGCTTTTCTTCACGATGTACTCGATGTCGAATTCAGACAAAAGTAGCAGCCACCTGGATAGCTTCCCAATCAATACTTGTGCTTCATAGAGATACTTCATTGTATCCACCTTAGCCACGGCTTGTATCTTATAGGATTGGAAATAGTGGCGCAGCTTCTTGGTCAACCAGATCATAGTCACACATGTCTTCTCCACCAGTGTGTACTTGGTTTCATACTCCAGCAATTTCTTGCTAAGATAGTAGATACGATTTTCCTTCTTGCCATCTTGTTCTTGTGAAAGCATTGCCCCTATAGAGGATTCTTCAACTGCTAAATACAAAATCAGAGGCTTTCCTGGAATTGGAGGACTCAATACCGGTGGTCTTACCAGGTAAGCCTTGATCTTCTCGAATGCCAGTTGACCCCTATCATCCCACACAATCGGTTGATCATTCTTTAATAGCTTGAAGATTGGTTCACAAGTGGAAGTCAACCGTGCAATGAAGCGACTGACATATTGTAAGGAACCTAGAAATGACATGACTTCCTTTTCTGTCTTTGGGGCTAGCATATTTTGGATGGCTTTGATTTTGTCTGGGTCCATGTCGATAATAAATATTCTTATTCTTTTAACTACTTAGTTGTATGGTTTATTTATTCTGCAATTTATTCCTGTCATTTGCTTGAGCAAGGGCTAAATAAATACAAAAATGGGCAGAGAAAGATAATAAAGCAAATAAATATGGTAATATGAACTGTAAAGTGAAAGCAAGCTCGAGGTTAAGTAAGTCACTTGTCCGAACCCTAAATATCTGGATTAGGTACAGTAGTCTACCCTTGGTATGGAGCTATACCAGAATTTCCCTGATGAGCTGATCCGGGTGGTGGCTCTGTCGTTGATCTTAGAATTTAAGTTTCATGGTCTTTAAGTTAAAAATGGGAAAAGGTTTCCACAAAAGGGATTTCCATATGAATCAATAAATTTCCTAAAGATAATCAAAATCCCATTTTCCAAAAAACTCAAAACGCAGTTCATAAAAAATTTCCTTTTCCCAGGTTCGATTCACCTCGTCCCGCTTTCATTTAGTTTCGAAAGGTCCTCTGCTCATAGTGGTGACTCTGCTAGGGAATAAGGGTTTCTTAAAAGGTTTTCATAAAAACTTAAGGAACTTAGGCAACTACCAAAATATGACCTCGCTTATAGTCATTTCACTAGTTCATAATATCATATTTGTTTGCACCTACATATCAGGACATTTTCTTCTTCTCAATCAATCTAATACACTGATTAACCCTGGTTTGCCAAGAAGGTGACCTACCTCTTCCACCAGGATTGGAGGCACCCGACGGGGTAAACCACTTATAGCATCGTATGACCTTACATTGTGTTCTTCAGTGAGGAGTGTCTATTCGCTATGAGATGTACGACACTTGGTTTTTGACTTTGGCGCACATGTAATGGCTTAGCAACTTTCCAAGAAAGATAGTGGGAGCCTTGAAATACCAGGGAAAACGTTTGCATTCGTTTTGATTTTGTTGGAAAATGGGTTTTGTTTATCTTGGGTTAGGAAAATCATGGATTTATTTGGAAATCCCTTTGTAGAAAACATTTTCCCTTTTAACTTAAAGACCTCGAAACTTAAATCCCAAGATCAATGACACAGTCACCACCCGGATTAGCTCATCCAGGAATTCCGATATGCTCCCTACCGAGGGTAGACTACCGTACCTAACCCAGAGATTTAGGGCTCGAGCAAGTGACTTACTTAACCTCTAGCTTGTTTTAATTTTACAGTTTATATTACCATATTTAATTCGCTTTATTATCTTTTTCTAACCCCAATTTGTTTATTTTAATTAGCAGACATTAAAGCAAAAATGTAGAAAAATAAATTGCAGAAAAATTAAACATACATCCAAAATATACAAGAACATAGTAGAGGCCAATTATACAACCCAATCGAATAAAAATGGAAAACTCTCATCCTCACTTTACAATCGCCTAAGTACATGAGGATCTAAAAAATACAACTGCCTACAGTACACAGGATAATCTATTAGTTACAGTGAAAATAAAATAAAAATAAAAGCTACAAAACAGACGGTTAGCACAATTTATATTGCACACACAGATAGGACTCAAATAGGACAGAATTGGAAATTTAGGAAACAAGGGCATTCATTTAGGGGATAACCAGGTCGACCCGATTGGTCAGACCGGTTACACCTGAAAAATGGTTTTGAAATGCCCTGTAATTTTTTGTGCTAAAAAATCAAATTTTGGAAAACATTTTGCTCGGTTACATGCAAATTTTCCTTTTTTAGTGGGTTTGTTATCCCGGAATCTAGGTTTTGTTCGTGCGGGTTCCTAAATACACAATCCATCTAGGGTCCAAAATGCAATAAACACACCAAAAACATTTGTGAAAAATACTATTTTGCTCGCTTTCAATATTTTCCAGGAGTTTTATATGGTTTGGGCGTCTGCTGATGCTGAACTATGCACCCGATTCGGATAAATCGACCCCGAAACTCAAGAAATAAATTCCCGGGAAACCTGAAAACACTAATATCCATACGTACGAAAATCCAAAAATCAAAATTTTATAACATACGGATGGATTTGGGCGAAAAATGATCACAATAGAGTACCCAAAATGGAAAGCGGACTGTTTTCGTCCGATCGAGATGATTCAAAATTTTGTCTTACGGAACAGAGCTGAATACAGCTGTGTGGCTAAGTTCATGAAATTGCCTGGCTCTGTTCGGGCAATCCAGTTTTCGAAAGTTGCAAAATTGAAGAAAACGTACAACAAAGAAAATGCAAATAGGTTTAAGGCCTCTTAGAGTTTACCTTTATGTTGTTTTGATGGTTTGAACGTCAAGAAATGGATTAAGAGCTTGGAATGTGTTCTAGAAACTCAACAGGTCGAAAACTGCAATGATCTGAAACAATCCAAAATGAGCCCTAATCATTGAGCAAAGGTTAAGCAACTTGTGTTTAATGTTTTAAGATTGATTTTAAGTCTTTGTCCTTATGTTTCTGGGTCCCCACTTGGTTGCTTGGTTTCAGTCTCCACCTTTCTTTTTCTCTTCTTCTTTATTGTCTCTCTATTTCTTTGGACAGTGTTTTCTACCTAAGGTTACAAAAGTCTCTTTCTTTTTATAAAGTTGATTTCCTTTCTTTTTATACCCTCCTCACACATATCATTTCAAACACTAAATGGCCGCCTAACTTTCTGATTTTGCCCAAAATCCCTTCTGCCTACAGAGCAACTTGGCTCACCCACTAGCACCGTACGGCTCTAATGTAGAACCACCCAGCTCTAGCTTAAAAGCTGGATCCGTATAGCTCTAAAAAGAGCTGGGGCAAAATTTTGTAAATCGGACGCGCACCCTAAACCTTAGAGGCCACTCGGGAGACCTTTTCAGGGATTTTAGATAATGGATAGCTTGGTTTTCAGGACGTTTGAGGAACTTCAGGCAACATCCAAGTCATTTACAAGTCCGATTCGAGTCCATTCGCTCAATAGGTAACACAGGAATTCTTATCATAGAGGTCGGGAAAACCCGACGCCTACACAGTGCTAGCCGAAGAGCGAATGAATGGAAGAATAAGTGCTAAAATTTTTGGCTGTTTTGGGTCTGAAATTTTCAGTAATTAAAATTAGGGTGAGGGCTGATTTTTATCCTTAAGTATGCCTTTATATAGACTCCTGGTCTAGTTGGGTTTTGACTAGGTTAAATAAACCTAAGCCTACTAGGATTATAATTACATAAGTAAACTATATATTAAAAGTTTATACTATGTAATTTAATTCGATTAGGCTAAATTTAATTACCCCTAAATTGAAATTAAACGACACTTAAGAAAATACAATACATATATTTTAATTTTCCTACTTAGGAAAATAATTTAATTAATTGTTTACTTTATGTAATTCAATTAATTGATAAATTAATTAATTACATTATATAAACTTATTAATTAAATAAAAATCAATCCAATATTAATTACCTTGATACCAAATGTCAACTAATTGAATAACCCATTCCTTCCAATGTACATTACATGTACAATTTCTATAAGTTCCGGCTCAGTTGATCTTTGTGCATGATCCTATGGGTCTGTCTTTACATTGGCAGTAGGCCCACAGGCTATAGACTGTAAGTGGATTCTAGCAAACCATTACAGCCCCCAATTAAGACAAAGATACAACAATCTGTTGAAGACACTTACCCAGTAGTAATCTCACAGAGTCCTTTGCCAAACGATATCGATGTGAATAAACAAGAGGCACGATGACCATCATCCTCTTCTACTGTTTATTATATTTCTTAATCTTGAGTGGACTAATTAATTAAATAAGCAACTGACTTATTTTGGTATGGCCATACACTAATTAGTCCCACTCATCAAGTGGCAGTGACATAATCTTGGTGTTACCCGAGTGGCAATTCCGTCACTTCATTATCAGTATCAATATGTTCACCTATCCACCCAATCATACTCGTATTTAGCATCCTTTTACAGACCTATCAGGCATATGTCAAAGTGAACCGGATTTCATATTGATATTACAATGAAATATGGTCTGAGGAGAAAAGAGACCTACTCAAGAAAGACCTATGACGTGACAACTATATGGCTAGGGGTGGCAACGGTGCGGGTGCGGGTGCAGGGGTGAATTCCCCACTCCGCCCCCAATGATTGCGGGGCCAGTTTCGGTGATTCCCCATTTAATATTTCAGGGATTTTTTCACCCCCATCCCCGCCCCGCGCGGGTGCCTGTGGGTTTCGGTGAATCCCCGCCCGCCCATATCCAATAAATAAAATAAATTAATATTATTTTAATGACCATTTTAACATTCAATAACCAAAATACAAATTCTACCGTATTACAAATGTGGTTTAACATTAAATATTCAAAATACAAAATATATCCAATATTACAAATATTTAAGTTCCAAGTGAACTTTCTTTGAACAACTTGAAATTGAAGTCCAATCATTTAAGAGCTAGGACTTGGTTTTGTTGTTTTGTTGTGATTCGTATTTTCATCATCCTATAAGAAAAAAAGCAAATATTAGATGCATAGAATAATAAATAAAAAAACTAAATATCAAAAGGTAAAAACTACCTGAAGAACATCCATATCTTTGTTCATGTTCCACAACAATGAATCCATAAGTGATTTAGAATCTAAAAACATAAGTATTCATTATATTAAAACATTTAATACATAACTTTGAAGTAAAGTAAATTAATAAGTAACCATTTATAAGTATAATACCTTTTACTTCAACTTCTAACCAACTTTGAGTGCACATCAATGCTTCTACTATCTCAGAATTAAGACTGTTACGAGACTCACTTATAACTCTACCACATGTACTAAAAGCTGACTCTGAAGCCATAGTTGACATGGGAATTGCAAAAATATCCCGAGCAATTAATCGCAACATAGGGAACTTGAGGCAATTTTTTCACCAACCAAGTAAATCAAATTCTTCTTTCCTTGGTAACTAACGCTCCTCCAAATAATGATCAAGTTCAACCCCAACATTTTCAATAGATTGTTCAGAAGCAGCAACAAATTGTTCAAAGTTGCATATTTCTCCATCTCTTTGAACTTGGAGAGTTAGCGATAATTCATTTTTTTTTGTAATAATTAGATTGACCTAATTAGGAATTAATTAACCTTTCTTTATCTATATATATATGCGGGTTTTATACGGGGATTTATTCGGGAGCGGGGCGGGTATCCCCACGGGGCGGGGATAGTACTCCCCGCGCCTATGCCTGTTTAAGTACTGGGGTAAAAAAATCCCCGCCCCTATCCCCGTGGGGGATAATATCGGTTATTCCCCGCGCTCGTCGGTTCGGATCCCCACGGTTTTCGGGTAATCCCCGCCCCATTGCCACCCCTATATATGGCTTTCTTGTGCTAATCGATCCAGTCCCATGTTAGTGACATGTACCTATATTCATGACTAACTTTACAAGTGCTATGGCTAGATAAAAAATACCATATAGTCATCGAATGTATGAGTCTGTGGTTCTATTTGTTCCCACGATTAGAACAGAACTAGGATAGGTTTTGTGATTATCAACCAATGATAATCTACTCATATTATATCATAAAATATAAATAAAATAGATTAATTGCTTTTATTAATGTAACACAAATGATGTATGTATGCAAATCTTAATGTATAATACAAAATACAAGAATCAAATGCCCTAAGAACTAGGGCACACCAACATCTTCCCATGTTCCTTCTATAATGATTCTGACAAAATTCTCCCAGTACCACAATATTCCCACTGATAATCTTGTCTCTCTCATCATTGGGCCAAAATCCATCTTGAATAAATTTTCCATAGAAAATACCATTTAGATGTGTTGGGAATGTCCTAGACCCAAGGCACTGGTCCTTGTATTATATCATACATTTTGTATCTTATAATGACATTTATGTATCATATATCCATATCAATTAATAAAGGCATTAATCTATTTATTATATACATCTTGTGCAATATTATAATTAGAGTATCCAATGGACATATGCATATGCATGTTGTCATGCACTTGGCAGTAAGACCATGGATAGGGAAAATGATATGATCATAAAGTCATTCATAGTCTGTTCTAGTCATGGGAATGAATGGAACCAAAGACTATCATAAGCTTGGTTGTATAAGGGTGTCTTACTGGCCATTGGACATGGAATGTCAGCCAAGTTCATGGGTACATGCAATGGGGCATGGCACTGGATAGATCTACTAAACAAGAAATACACATGTTAAAGTATCACAAGTGATTCTTGTGTAGTACTTATATGGATCCTTTGACCTAACCATGTTATGGTCTCGCATGTAAAGTGTGTACACCTAAAGGGCCTATAATAGGGTTCCAAGTATGGGTACGTTCGGGTGTACCAGTAAGCATGGCAAGACTATGAACATGCAGAAGGCAATGTCACTCAATAAACCACTGGAAAGATATCACCGGCCTCTTGATGAATGCAACTAATAAGAGTGTGGCCATACCCCAATAAGTTAGAACTTGTTTATGAGCTTCAGTTCATTTGGGTTCAAGTTAATGACCAGACACAAAAGATGGTGATGACGTCATGTCTACATGTTGCACACCGATATCAGCGACATGTGATATAAGTTTAACTACGGGGTTAAAACTTTCATTATATTGCTATCTTCATCTCAATTAGGGGCTGTAATGGCTTGCTAGAGCCCACCTACAGTCTGTGGGCCTTGGGCCCACTGCCAACATAAATACGGGTCCACAAAATCATTCAAGCAGAATGTCTGAGTTTGAGCTTGTCGGATCGCCCGTATACTTGGAGTATTCATATTAGAGAGATAAATATTAATTAATTAAATTATAGATCAATTGGATTGATCAATATAATTCAATAGATATATATTTTATATTGGAAATTTAATTTCAGGTGGAAATAATATATATATATATATATATATATATATATATAGGTTTATATGTGTTGGGATTCTTCATCGGAAAAATAACATGGCGCAGCGGAAATCACACCGTTAAAATTTTCTTAGAATCCACCTACTATGTTCAATTACCATTGATTGGAATAAAATCAATTTGAATCAAGAGAGATTCACTCACCAAATCTATCTCTTCTAGAGACTGCTACAGAATCGAATCTTTAAGTGGAAACAATCTCCACAATCCGATGCATGATCAACTATCGATCAGGAACCAGTGCTAGCCGAAGAAGCGGAAGGAATAGAGACTTATTTGCTGTGAATTGTGGCTGTTCTGGGGCTATAATTTCCAGCAAATAAAATAGGGTTAGGGTTAGGTTTTCCTCCTTAAGTGTGCCCTTATATAGACACCTTGTCTAATTGGGTTTTAATTAGGTTAATTAAACTCAAGCCCACTAGGATTATAATTACATAAATGAATTTAATCAAAAAGTATATACTATGTAATTTAATTCCATTTGGCTGAATTTATTTACCCCTCAATAAAATTAAATCACACTTAAGTAAATACAATACATGTATTTAATCTTCCTCCGTAGGAAAATTATTTTATTATTTGTTTACTTTATTTAATTCAATTAATTGATAAATTAATTAATTACATTATGTAAAATTATTAGTTAATTAAATCAACCGAATGTTAATTAATTACCTTGACACCGAATGTCAACTAATTAATTATCGTATTCCTTTCAATGTACAGTCTATGCGTAATTTTTATAAGTTCCGACTCAATTGATCTATGTGCACGATCCTATGTGTCTATCTTTATGTTGGTACTAGGCCTAAGGCCCACAGACTGTAAGTGGGTTCTAGCAAATCATTACAGCCCCCAATTAAGACCGAGATGCAATAGTCTGTTGAAGACACTAACCCACTAGTAATCTCACAGTGTCTTTTGCCAAACGATATCGATATGAATAAACAAGAGGCATAGTGCCAGCCACCCTCTTCTACTATTTATTATATTTGCTGATCTTGAGTTGACTGATTAATTAAATAAGCAACTGAATTACTTGGATATGGCCATACACTTATCAATCCCACTCATCAAGTGGACAGTGATTTCATCTCGGTGTTACCCGAGTGGCGATTCCATCACTTCATCATCACCCAATCATACTTGTATTTAGCATCCTTTTACAGACCTGTTAGGCGTGTGTCAAATGAACCAGATTCCATGTTGATACTATAATGAAATCTGGTCTGAGGACGAAAGGGACCTACTTAACAAAGGCCTATGACGCGACAACCATGTGGCTTTCTTGTGTGAATCATTATAGTCCTATGTCAACAACATGTACCTATATTCATGACTAACTATACATGTACTATGGCTAGTTAAGAACTGCCATACAGTCATTGAAGTCATCATTCCATAATGATTATACAACAAATGTAAAAATTACCATAAACAAAGATAAATAAACGGACTTACAGTTTATATGCAGCGGAAACATGTTTATGAAATGGATATGATCTACACGAGAAACTGGATCATTTTGGTTGTCTTTCCTATGAGTGTATGAATACACTGAGTACAAGCCATCTCTGTGAATTCTTTCGACAAACGAAGAAGTAATTCGTGTTTTATTGGCAGGGACATTTTCCCCGGGTTTAGAAGGGAATCTCTACGATTCTACCATCTCTTTAGGAAATAGAGAAACTTCTTCTCTATTTATAATGGAAATCCTAACTTCCAACTATATAAAGGGTCGGACCAAATTACAAATTTGGTCCCTGTAATTTATATATAATTACAGTTTAGTCCCTGCCATTCCAAAATATCATGGGTGGACCAAAAACCAACAGTCATCAAATATACAAGTCTATGGTTCTATTCGTTCCCACGATTAGAACAGACTTGGGTTACGTTTTTTGATTATTAATCAATGGATACTCTACCCAAATTATAGCACAAGATGTAAATGAAATAAATTAATTACCTTTATTAATGTGACACAAATAATGTATTCATACAATGAGTCTTAATGTATAATACAAAATACAAGAATACAATACCCTAAGAACTAGGGCACACCAACAATCTCCCACTTGCACTAGTTCCAAGTGGGCATTACCCTAATTCCTATAGATCTGGTATGACCATCATGTTGTGTCTGTGGCAGCGCTTTGGTCAATGGATCAGTGATATGTCACCTCTGTTCATGATCTCCTGAATGAGGTGAAACTTTCTGAGCAGGTGTTTGGATCTCTTGTGTGACCAGGGCTCCTTAGCTTGTGCGATGGCCCCGTTGTTGTCATAGAAAACATCAACTGGGCCTAGCACAGTGGGTACTACTCCCAACTCAGTTATGAACTTCTTAATCCAAACGGCTTCCTTTGCAGAGTCAACAATGGTGGCTTTCTTTGAGGACCTCCAAATAATGACACCGTCATTCAGGAGAAAAACATAACCAGACTGTGACTGGTCATCCTCATCAGTCTCAAAGCTTACATCAATGTAACCTAACACTATTAGCTCATCTTTACCACCATACACTAAGAAAGCATCGTTAGTCCAATTAAGGTACTTCAGGATTACCTTGACAGCCTTCTAGTGTTCCTCCCCAAGGTCTAACTAGCACTGGCTAGTCATACTCAGGCCTTGTACATAACATAGAGTACATGATAGATTCAATAGCAGATGCATAAGGGATCTTTTCCATGTTCTCCTAGTCCTTTTTGGTTTTAGAACCATCTTTCTTACTCAGCTTCAACCCATGGCGCATAGGCAAGAATCTTTTCTTTGCCTTATTCATGCTGAATCTTTTCAGAACCTTGTCAATGTACTTGGGCTGACTTAGGCCTAGAAGACGATTGGATCTATCTCTGTAGATCCTGATCCCTAAGATCATCTCATCTTCGCCTAAGTCCTTCATTGCAAAGCACTTACTCAACCACTGCTTAACCCCTTGCAGTGCTGCTATGTCACCTCCATGATAAGGATGTCATCAACATACCACACTAGGAAGGTGGAAATGCTCCCACTAACCATCTTATGCACACAGGGCTCATCAGAATTATGTGTGAAGCCATATTCCATAATGGCCTCATTGAATCTCTGATTCCATGGGCTCGATGCTTGCTTCAATCCATAAATGGATCTTTAAAGCTTGCATACCCGGTTTGGATACTTCAGATCGATAAAGCCCTCAAGTTGTGCCATTTACACATCCTCGAGTAGCTTTTCATTAAGGAAAGCAGGCTTAACATCCATATGCCATATCTTATAATCGTACCATGTAGCTATGGCTAGTAGTATCCTAATGGATTTGAGCCTAGCAATTGTTGAAAAGGTTGCATCATAGTCAATGCCTTGAACATGCCTGAATCCTTTTTCCACCAATTGCCCATTGAAGGTGTTGTCGACTTTTAACTTAAAACACCACTTGTAATCTATCACCTATCCACCAAGTTCCATACTTGGTTATCGTGCATAGATTGCATCTCAGCCTCTATGGCTTTTCACCATTGATTTGAGTGTGGGATTTCAATAGCCTCCTGATAGGTCTTAGGCTCCTCTTGGTCAATGACCATAAGGTCCCCATCATCAGTCACGAGAAAGCCATACCTCTTTGGCTGATGACATGTCCTACCAGACCTTCTATGGTCTTGTGTAACCGATTCTGCTTCCTCAATTTCTTGAGTAGTCAGACCAGTTCCCAAAGCATCCTCAGCAGTAGCTGTAGAGTTTATAAGTCTTGAACTTTTGAAAGTTCAACATTACTCCCACTGTCTGTCTTAGAAAGGAATTGCTTCTCAAAGAAGACTGCACTTCTAGCTATTAAAATTTTGTTTTACACCGGATCGTAGAAGTAATAACCTTAGTTTCCTTAAGGTAACCCTTAGTTTGTTGGGATTCGTCATTGGAAAAATAACATGGCGCAGCGGAAAATACACTGTTTAAAATTTCCTAGAATCCACCTATCGTGTCCAATTACCATTTATTAGAATAAAACCAAATTGAATCAAGAGAGATTAACACACCGGATTCGTCTCTTCTAGAGACTGCTGCAGAATCGTTTCTTGAAACTGCGATCTCCAAAGTCCGGTGCACGACCAACTATTGAGCGGAAACCGGTGCTAGCCGAAGACGTGAAGGAATAGAGGTTTAATGCTGGGATTTTCGGCTGTTTTGGGACTGCTATTGGTGGCTGAAATTTCCAGCAATTAATTAGAGTTGAATTAGGTTTTTCTTCTTTAAGTGTGCCCTTATATAGATACCTTGTCTAGTTGGGTTTTAATTAGGTTAATTAAACCCAAGCCCACAAGGTTTATAATTACATAAATAAACTTTAATTAAAAAGTATATACTATGTAATTTAATTCCATTTGGCTAAATTTAATTACCCCTAAATAAAATTAAATCACACTTAAGTTAATACAACACATGTATTTAATTTTCGTACATAGGAAAATTATTTAATTAATTGTTTACTTTATGTAATTTAATTAATTGATAAATTAATTAATTACATTATGTAAACTTATTAATTAAATTAAATTCAACCCAATGTCAATTAATTACCTTAACACCGAATGTCAACTAATTAATTAACGTATTCCTTCCAATGTACATTACATGTACAATTTCTATAAGTTCCAGCTCAGTTGATCTATGTGCACGATCCTATGGGTCTGTCTTTATGTTGGCAGTAGGCCCAAGGCCCACGGACTGTAAGTGGGTTCTAGCAAACCATTACAGCCCCCAATTAAGACAGAGATGCAGCAGTCTTTAGAAGACACTCACCTGGTAGTAATCTCATAGTGTCCTTTGCCTAACGATATCGATATGAATAAACAAGAGTCATGGTGTCTGTCATCCTCTTCTGTTGTTTATTATATTTCTTGATCTTGAGTTGACTGATTAATCAAATAAGCAACCAACTTATTTGGGTATGGCCGTACACTTATCAGTCCCACTCATCAAGTGGCCAATGATATCATCTCGGTGTCACCTGAGTGGCAATTCCATCACTTCATCATCAATATCAACATGTTCAACGGTCCACCCAATCATACCCGTATTTAGCATCCTTTTATAGACCTGTTAGGTGTATGTCAAAGTGAACCGGATTCCATATTGATATTATAATGAAATTTGGTCTGAGGACAAAAGACACCTACTCAAGAAAGACCTATGACATGACAACCATGTGACTTTCTTGTGCGGATCGATCTAGTCCCATGTCAATGACATGTACCTATATTCATGACTGAGTATACAAGTACTATGGCTAGTTAAGAACTACCATACAATCATCGAATATACAAGTCTGTGGTTCTATTTGTTCCCACGATTAGAACAGACCTGGGATAGGCTTTATGATTATCAATCAATGGATACTCTACTCATATTATAGCACAAGATATAAATGAAATAGATTAATTGCCTTTATTAATGTGACACAAACAATGTATTCATACATGACTCTTAATGTATAATACAAAATACAAGAATCCAATGCCCTAAGAACTAGGGCACACCAACAATCTCCCACTTGCACTAGTTCCAAGTGGGCATTGCCCTAATTCATATAGATCTGGTATGACCATCGTGCTGTGTCTGCAACAGCGCTTTGGTCAATGGATCAGTGACATTATTCTTGGTGTCAACCCTCTGCAATGATATGTCACCTATGTTCACGATCTCCCGAATGAGGTGAAACTTTCTGAGTACATGTTTGGATCTCTTGTGTGACCGGGGCACCTTAGCTTGTGTACAAAAGCATCAACTGGGTCTAGGATAGTGGGCACTGTTCCCAACTCAGTTATGACTTTCTTGATCCAAACAGCTTCCTTTGAGCGTCGCACGCAGCTATGTACTCAGCTTCCATTGTAGTGTCAGCAATGGTGGCCTGCTTTGAGGACCTCCAACTAATGGCACCGCCATTCAGGAGAAAAACATAACCAGACTGTGACTGGTTCTCATCCTCATCGGTCTCAAAGCTTGCATCAGTGTAACCTGACACTACCAACTCATCTTGACCTCTATACACTAAGAAAGCATCCTTAGTCCGGTTAAGGTACTTTAAGATTGCCTTGACTGCCTTCCAGTGTTCCTCACCGGGGTCCGACTGGTACCGGCTAGTCATACTTAGTGCAAACACGACATCAGGCCTCGTACATAACATGGAGTACATGATAGCTCCAATAGCAGATGCATAAGGGATCTTTTCCATGTTCTCCCGGTTCTTCTTTGTTTTAGGACCATCTTTCTTACTCAGCTTCAACCCATGGCGCATAGGCAAGAATCCTTTCTTTGCCTTGTCCATGCTGAATCCTTTTAGAACCTTATCAATGTACGTGGCCTGACTTAGGCCTAGAAGCCGATTGGATCTATCTCTGTAGATCCTGATCCCTAAGATCGTCTCAGCTTCGCCTAAGTCCTTCATTGCGAAGCACCTACTCAACCACTGCTTAACCCCTTGCAGTGTTGGTTTGTCACTTCCAATGATAAGGATGTCGTCAACATACAGCACTAGGACAGTGGAAACGCTCCCACTAACCATGTTATACACACAGGGCCTTTAACTTAAAACACCACTTGCAACCTATCACATTAGCACCCAGAGGTGGATCCACTAAGTTCCATACTTGGTTATCGTGCATAGATTGCATCTCAGCCTCCATGGCTTTGCGCCATTGATCTGAGTGTGGGCTCTCAACAGCCTCCTGATAGGTCTTGGGCTCCTCTTGGTCAACAGCCATAAGGTCCCCATCATCAGTCACGAGAAAGCCGTACCTCTCTGGCTGATGACATGTCCTACCAGACCTTCTAAGGTCCTGTGCAACCGTTTCTGGTTTCTCAATTTCTTGAGTAGTCAGATTGGTTCCCAAAGCATCCTCAGCAGTAGCTGCAGGAGTTTGTGAGTCTTGAACTTCTGAAAGTTCAACATTACTCCCACTGTCTCTCTTGGAAAGGAATTCCTTCTCCAAGAAGACTGCATTTCTGTCTATGAAAACTTTGTTTTCGGCCGGATCGTAGAAGTAATAACCCTTAGTTTCCTTAGGGTAACCCACAAACTGGCACTTGACAGATTTGGACTCGAGTTTTCCACTTGTCAATTTCTTAACATGTGCATCACAGCCCCAAATCTTCAAGAAGGAAACATTGGGCTTTCGGCCTTTCCATAGTTCATATGGTGTTCCCTCAACTGCCTTGCTTGGTGTATTATTAAGAATGTAAGCAGCTGTCTCTAAAGCATATCCCCAAAAGGAGACAGGGAGTGTAGCATGACTCATCATCGAGCGGACCATGTCAAGTAAGGTCCTATTCCTCCTTTCTGACACTCCATTCCACTACGGTGTACCAGGAGGAGTGAGTTGGGATATGATCCCACACTCTCTCAAAAACGAGTCAAAATCTTGGCTCAAATATTCACCCCCTCGGTCTGACCGAAGTGCTTTTATTTTCTTCCCAAGTTGGTTTTCTACTTCATTCTTAAAGTCCTTGAACCTTTGGAGAGTCTCAGACTTATGCTTCATCAAATACATGTAACCGTATCTGCTAAAGTCATCCGTGAAGGTGACAAAGTACAGAAAACCAGATCTAGCACTAGTGCTCATTGGGCCACATACATCAGAATGTACCAGCTCCAATAGCTCTGAGGCCCTTTCAGCAGTCTTGCTAAAAGGCGCCTTTGTCACCTTGCCTCTGAAACAAGATTCGCATGTGTCATAAGGTTGGATGTCAAATGACCCTAGCACTCCACTAGAGTGAAGCCTAGCTATGCACTTCTCATTTATATGGCCAAGTCGACAATGCCAGATGTAAGTAGGATTAATTTCATTTTGTTTAATCCTTTTAGTATTTATGTTATATATTGAACTTTCACGTTTTAGATCAAGGATATATAAGCCATTTTCAAGAAATGTTGTTCCATAAATAATATTGCCACATAGAAATTCTACCATGTCCAATATTAAATACAAAACCAGAAATATCCAACAAAGAAACGGAAATAATATTCCTGCGCATCGCAGGTACAAAATAACAGTTTCTTAGTTCCAAAACAAGTCCACTAGGCATCTCCAAGAAATAATCTCCGATCTCCATGGCCTGAACCCGAGCACCATTTTCGACTCTAAGATCTACATCTCCAGATCCTAATAATCTCCTATTTCTTAAACCCTGCACATTTGAACAAATGTGAGATCCACATCCAGTGTCCAAGACCCAAGATGTAGAAATAGCCAGATTAATCTCAACAACATAAGTACCTGAAGCAGCAGTTTTGCCCTTCAGTTGCTCCCTTAGCTTTGGACATGAGCTCTTCCAGTGCCCCTTCTCATGACATTCATGGCAAACATCGTCAGGAGAGGCAACCCTTGCTTTAGGTTGGGCCACCACCTTTTTGCCCTTAGCCTTGGCCTTTTGGGCCTTAGCCTTGGCCTTAGATTTGGCCTTTCCCTTAGCAATGGGCATATTGCCCTTGTTCACCAGCAATACTTCAGGAGTCTTCTTAAGAGACTGCTCAGCAAGCTTGAGCATGCCATGCAGCTCAACAACTGATTTATCCAACCCTTGCATATGGTAATTCATGATAAACTGGTTGTAAGACTCAGGAAGTGACCCGAGAATAATGTCTGTTGCTAAGTCCTGCGGAACTGGCGAGCCGAGGCGGGCAAGTGTATCAATATACCCCTTCAACTTTAGCACATAAGTGCTAACAGAAGTCCCAGCTGCCATCACAGTCGTGCAAAGTGCCTTAGTTGTCAGGTAACGTTCCTGACGAGCCTGATCTTGGAACATCTTTTTAAGCTGATCCATCATCTCATAAGCATGCTCGTCCATGAATTGCTTCTGAAGATCAGAAGCCATGGTACCCAGCATGAGGCACGAGACATCTCGATCATCCCTCACATGCCGATCGTACTGCTCCACCATCGCCGTGGTGATGCCTCGACCTGCGGGAGGGCCAACTGGTAAAGGAGCTTTCAGTACATACTCCTTAGACTCTTGTCTAAGAACTATTTGTAAGTTCCTAGCCCAGTCCAGGAAGTTAGTCCCCGAAAGCTTCTCCTTCTCCAAGAGTGACCTAAGTGAGAGTGAGTTGTTGTTTGTTGCAGCCATTTAAATTGCTTAACTGAAATGGGATTATCTACATGGAAGAAATCATTGCTTGAGTTAGAAATAAAGGACTTTTAAGCCAATTCAAATTAATAATCCGATTTTAATTTGTTTATTGGTGTTGTTAATTGGCTGACTTGACTAAGATCCACAACTTATCAATGACTGGCCGAACTAGGGCTCGTTAACCAACCATTGAGTCGTATGGTAGGACAACCTATCCAATCCTTCCATGAAGGACTCATGGTTTGATGGGCTTATTGACACTTTACCCATCTGTGCTTAGGGCCCGCTCTGAGCTAATGCTACCCATGTTGAGTCAAACCACCATTCACATGTTAACCATACCAAGTATCTTAACCCTCGACGGCCCATCGAATACTACAGTATACCCAGCTAGGGCATGGCGCACATTGCAGCATCAATGGGAGGAAGAGGTGTGAATGTGGGAAGCACTTTTAAGCGACTCAATATTTTAATTTCCGGATTATAATTAAGTGATACGGCTTAGCAAGCATAAACGCGGGTAATAATTTGGTGATCCATACATCCATATTATATGAAAAATGCAATAGCATACTTAATTTAAAATAAATGAGATCCTATGGGCCTTTAATTACAACCTAATGAAAAACTAGATATCCTATCTAATTACAACCTAATGCAATCCTTCTTGGGCTCCCACCATGGGCTTGCTCCGTTTGGGCCTTCCTCCGTACTTGATGCAATTACAATAATTTTGAAAATAAAATCTATTCTAAAATTACATCAAAATAAAAAAATGGCACGCATGCCATATTTCCCAAAATTAAATTACAACCGATAATAATTTAGGGCCCATAGAACTCAACATAACATTTCAAACAAAGTACCTGTCGTGCACATACATACCAATATGATGCATGATCATGGCATTCCAAATTATAAATATACATGTTAAGCCGAGTTACTTAGGGTGAAATCGCCAATTTTAACAAATGTGACTAAGGCCCATAAAGGCCCAATGGATAACATCCATAAATGCAAAATTAACAATTTTGCTCCCACTTGAATTTGGGTTGTCACAAATTTAAAATTTAGCTCTCCCAATTTTAACCGGTGTCACGGTTTGTTGGGCCAATTTCACAAAGTCCATATTCAATTTAATATGCAAACAATTAAATTAAATATGCATGCCAACAAAATAAATAATTTAAACACAAATTAATTTAAAAATTTAATTTAATTTGCATTAGGGTCTGGGATAAAAGAATACCCGCAAAATCCAAAACCGGACCCGAAACCCACGCGCGGCAGCAGCCCATTGTGGGCTGCTGCCACACAGCAGCCATGCATGCTGCCTGGCGGCAGCAGCTGCTGCAATTTGGAATCCTGCGATTCCAAATTGTAGTAAAACAAATATATACCCCCTTTTTTTTAAATCATAAAAAAAAAAATCCATCAAAATAAATAATCAATAAAAAAATAATTTTTAAGATGGAAACCAATTGGGGAAAATAATCAAAAACCCCAATCCAAAAATTCTAGGGTTTATCAAAATCAAAACCAATTGAATAAAGACCCTAAAATAACAAACTTGAAACAAATTCTATCTTCAAGAACCAATTCCAATCAATATAATGGACAAAACCTAGGCTCTGATACCACTGTTGGGATTCGTCATTGGAAAAATAACGTGGCGCAGCGGAAAATACACCGTTTAAAATTTCCTAGAATCCACCTATCGTGTCCAATTACCATTGATTAGAATAAAACCAAATTGAATCAAGAGAGATTAACTCACCGGATTCGTCTCTTCTAGAGACTGCTGCAGAATCGTTTCTTGAAACTGCGATCTCCAAAGTCCGGTGCACGACCAACTATTGAGCGGGAACCGGTGCTAGCCGAAGATGCGAAGGAATGGAGGTTTAATGCTGGGATTTTCGGCTGTTTTGGGGCTGCTATTGGTGGCTGAAATTTCCAGCAATTAATTAGCATTGAATTAGGTTTTTCTTCCTTAAGTGTACCCTTATATAGACACCTTGTCTAGTTGGGTTTTAATTAGGTTCATTAAACCCAAGCCCACTAGGATTATAATTAAATAAATAAACTTTAATTAAAAAGTATATACTATGTAATTTAATTCCATTTGGCTAAATTTAATTACCCCTAAATAAAATTAAATCACACTTAAGTTAATACAACACATGTATTTAATTTTCCTACTTAGGAAAATTATTTAATTAATTGTTTACTTTATGTAATTCAATTAATTGATAAATTAATTAATTACATTATGTAAACTTATTAATTAAATTAAATTCAACCCAATGTCAATTAATTACCTTGACACCGAATGTCAACTAATTAATTAACGCATTCCTTCCAATGTACATTACATGTACAATTTCTATAAGTTCCAGCTCAGTTGATCTATGTGCACGATCCTATGGGTCTGTCTTTATGTTGGCAGTAGGCCCAAGGCCCACAGACTGTAAGTGGGTTCTAGCAAACCATTACAGCCCCCAATTAAGACAGAGATGCAGCAGTCTTTAGAAGACACTCACCTGGTAGTAATCTCATAGTGTCCTTTGCCTAACGATATCGATATGAATAAACAAGAGGCATGGTGTCTTGTATTTTGTATTATACATTAAGACTCACTGTATAAATACATTATTTGTGTCACATTAATAGAGGCAATTAATCTATTTCATTTATATCTTGTGCTATAATATGAGTAGAGTATCCATTGATTGATAATCATAAAATCTATCCCAGGTCTGTTCTAATCGTGGGAACGAATAGAACCACAGACTTGTATATTCGATGACTGTATGGTAGTTCTTAACTAGCCATAGTACTTGTATAGTCAGTCATGAATATAGGTACATGTCGTTGACATGGGACTGGATCGATCCGTACAAGAAAGCCACATGGTTGTCACGTCATAGGTCTTTCTTGAGTAGGTCTCTTTTGTCCTCAGACCAGATTTCATTATAATATCGATATGGAATCCGATTCACTTTGACATACGCCTAACAGGTCTGTAAAAGGATGCTAAATATGGGTATGATTGGGTGAACCGGTGAACATGTTGATATTGATGATGAAGTGATGGAATTGCCACTCGGGTAACACCGAGATGGGTTTCATTGGCCACTTGATGAGTGGGACTGATAAGTGTATGGCCATACCCAAATAAGTTGGTTGCTTATTTGATTAATCAGTCAACTCAAGATCAAGAAATATAATAAACAACAGAAGAGGATGACGGACACCATGCCTCTTGTTTATTCATATCGATATCGTTAGGCAAAGGACAGTATGAGATTACTACCGGGTGAGTGTCTTCTAAAGACTGCTGCATCTCTGTCTTAATTGGGGGCTGTAATGGTTTGCTAGAACCCACTTACAGTCTGTGGGCCTTGGGCCTACTGCCAACATAAAGACAGACCCATAGGATCGTGCACATAGATCAACTGAGCTGGAACTTATAGAAATTGTACATGTAATGTACATTGGAAGGAATGCGTTAATTAATTAGTTGACATTCGGTGTCAAGGTAATTAATTGACATTGGGTTGAATTTAATTTAATTAATAAGTTTACATAATGTAATTAATTAATTTATCAATTAATTGAATTACATAAAGTAAACGATTAATTAAATAATTTTCCTAAGTAGGAAAATTAAATACATGTATTGTATTAACTTAAGTGTGATTTAATTTTATTTAGGGGTAATTAAATTTAGCCAAATGGAATTAAATTACATAGTATATACTTTTTAATTAAAGTTTATTTATGTAATTATAATCCTAGTGGGCTTGGGTTTAATTAACCTAATTAGAACCCAATTAGACAAGGTGTCTATAAAAGGGCACACTTAAGGAATAAAAACCTAATTCAACTCTAATTAATTGCTGGAAATTTCAGCCACCAAGAGCAGCCCCAAAACAGCCGAAAATCCCAGCATTAAACCTCCATTCCTTCGCGTCTTCGGCTAGCACCGGTTCCCGCTCAATAGTTGGTCGGGCACCGGACTTTGGAGATCGCAGTTTCAAGAAACGATTCTGCAGCAGTCTCTAGAGGAGACGAATCCGGTGAGTTAATCTCTCTTGATTCTTATTTGATTTTATTCTAATCAATGGTAATTGGACACGATAGGCGGATTCTAGGAAATTTTAAACGGTGTATTTTCCACTGCGCCACAATATTTTTCCAACCACGAATCCCAACAGTGGTATCAGAGCCTAGGTTTTGTCCATTAGATTGATTGGAATTGGTTCTTGAAAGCGTTCTTTGAGAAAGAATGGGTTTCATGTTTGTTATTTTAGGGTTTTTGCTTAATTGGTTTTGTTTTGGATAAACCCAAGAATTGTTGGATTGGGGTTTTTGATTATTTTTCCCCAATTGTTTTCCATCTAAAATTGTTTTGTATATTAATTATATATTTATATATTTTTTTGTTGGAAACCTTTTTTTGTTAATGATTTAATAAAAAAAAATATTTGGGCAAAAGATGGAATCGCAGAATTGCGATTCCATCTGCTGCTGCAGCCTGCTGCAGCGGGGGCTGCTGCTGCCGCGGCAGATTGCCACGCGCGGGTTTCGGGTCCGGTTTTGGATTTTGCGGGTGTTTTTTATCCCGAACCCTAATGCAAATTAAATTAATTTTTTTTTTTTAAAATTAATTTGTGTTTAAATTATTTATTTTGTTGGCATGCATATTTAATATAATTGTTTGCATATTAAATTGAATATGGACTTTGTGAAATTGGCCCAATAAATCGTAACACCGGTTAAAATTGGGAGAGCTAAATTTTAAATTTGTGACAACCCAAATTCAAGTGGGAGCAAAAATTGTTAATTTTGCATTTATGGATGTTATCCATTGGGCCTTTATGGGCCTTAATTGTTAAAATTAGCGATTTCACCCTAAGTAACTCGGCTTAACATTTATATTTATAATTTGGAATGCCATGATCATGCATCATATTGGTATGTATATGCACGACAGGTACTTTGTTTGAAATGTTATGTTGAGTTCTATGGGCCCTAAATTATTATCGGTTGTAATTTAATTTTGGGAAATATGGCCTGCGTGCCATTTTTTATTTTGATGTAATTTTAGAATAGATTTTATTTTACAAAATTATTGTAATTGCATCAAGTATGGAGGAAGGCCCAAATGGAGCAAGCCCATGGTGGGAGCCCAAGAAGGATTGCAGTCCGGCCCATGAAGAATTAGATAGGATATCTAGTTTTTCATTAGGTTGTAATTAAAGGCCCATAGGATCTCATTTATTTAAAATTAAGTATGCTATTGCATTTGTCATATAATATGGATGTATGGATCACCAAATTATTACCCGCGTTTATGCATGCTAAGCCGTATCACTTAATTATAATCCGGAAATTAAAATATTGAGTCGCTTAAAAGTGCTTCCCACATTCACACCTCTTCCTCCCATTGATGCTGCAATGTGCGCCATGCCCTAGCTGGGTATATTGTATTATTCGGTGGGCCGTCGAGGGTTAAGATACTTGGTATGGTTAACATGTGAATGGTGGTTTGACTCAACATGGGTAGCATTAGCTCAGAGCAGGCACTAAGCACAGATGGGTAAAGTGTCAATAAGCCCATCAAACCAAGAGTCCTTCGTGGAAGGATTGGATAGGTTGTCCTACCAAACGACTCAATGGTTGGTTAGTGAGCCCTAGTTCGGCCAGTCATTGATAAGTTGTGGATCTTGGTCAAGTCAGCCAAATAACAACACCAACAAACAAATTAAAATCGGATTATTAATTTGAATTGGCTTAAAAGTCCTTTATTTCTAACTCAAGCAATGATTTCTTCCATGTAGATAATCCCATTTCAGTTAAGCAATTTAAATGGCTGCAACAAACAACAACTCACTCTCACTTAGGTCACTCTTAGAGAAGGAGAAGCTTTCGGGGACTAACTTCCTGGACTGGGCTAGGAACTTACAAATAGTTCTTAGACAAGAGTCTAAGGAGTATGTACTGAATGCTCCTTTACCAGCCGGTCCTCCCGCAGGTCCAGGCATCACCACGGCGATGGTGGAGCAGTACGATTGGCATGTGAGGGATGACCGAGATGTCTCGTGCCTCATGCTGGGTACCATGGCTTCTGATCTTCAGAAGCAGTTCATGGACGAGCATGCTTATGAGATGATGGATCAGCTTAAAAAGATGTTCCAAGATCAGGCTCGTCAGGAACGTTACCTGACAACTAAGGCACTTTGCACGACTGTGATGGCAGCTGGGACTTCTGTTAGCACTCATGTGCTAAAGTTGAAGGGGTATATTGATACACTTGCCCGCCTCGGCTTGCCAGTTCCGCAGGACTTGGCAACAGACATTATTCTCGAGTCACTTCCTGAGTCTTACAACCAGTTTATCATGAATTACCATATGCAAGGGTTGGATAAATCGGTTGTTGAGCTGCATGGCATGCTCAAGCTTGCTGAGCAGTCTCTTAAGAAGACTCCCGAAGTATTGCTGGTGAACAAGGGCAATACGCCCATTGCTAAGGGAAAGGCCAAATCTAAGGCCAAGGCTAAGGCCCAAAAGGCCAAGGCTAAGGGCAAAAAGGTGGTGGCCCAACCTAAAGCAAGGGTTGCCTCTCCTGACGATGTTTGCCATGAGTGTCATGAGAAGGGGCACTGGAAGAGCTCATGTCCAAAGCTAAGGGAGCAACTGAAGGGCAAAACTGCTGCTTCAGGTATTTATGTTGTTGAGATTAATCTGGCTATTTCTACATCTTGGGTCTTAGACACTGGATGTGGATCTCACATTTGTTCAAATGTGTAGGGTCTAAGAAATAGGAGATTATTAGGATCTGGGGAAGTAGATCTTTGAGTCAGAAATGGTGCTCGGGTTCAGGCCATGGAGATCGGAGATTATTTCTTGGAGATGCCTAGTGGACTTGTTTTGGAACTAAGAAACTGTTATTTTGTACCTGCGATGCGCAGGAATATTATTTCCGTTTCTTTGTTGGATATTTCTGGTTTTGTATTTAATATTGGACATGGTAGAATTTCTATGCAATGTGGCAATATTATTTATGGAACAGCATTTCTTGAAAATGGCTTATATATCCTTGATCTAAAACGTGAAAGTTCAATCTATAACATAAATACTAAAAGGATTAAATAAAATGAAATTAATCCGACTTATATCTGGCATTGTCGACTTGGCCATATAAATGAGAAGCGCATAGCTAGGCTTCACTCTAGTGGAGTGCTAGGGTCATTTGACATCCAGCCTTATGACACATGCAAATCTTGTTTGAGAGGCAAGATGACAAAGGCGCCTTTTAGCAAGACTGCTGAAAGGGCCTCAGAGCTATTGGAGCTAATACATTCCGATGTATGTGGCCCAATGAGCACTAGTGCTAGATCTGGTTTTCTGTACTTCGTCACCTTCACGGATGACTTCAGCAGATACGGTTACGTGTATCTGATGAAGCATAAGTCTGAGGCTCTCCAAAGGTTCAAGGAATTTAAGAATGAAGTAGAAAACCAACTTGGCAAGAAAATAAAAGCACTTCGGTTTGACTGAGGGGGTGAATATTTGAGCCAAGATTTTGACTCGTTTTTGGGAGAGTGTGGGATCATATCCCAACTCACTCCTCCTGGTACACCCCAGTGGAATGGAGTGTCAGAAAGGAGGAATAGGACCTTACTTGACATGGTCCGCTCGATGATGAGTCATGCTACACTCCCTGTCTCCTTTTAGGGATATGCTTTAGAGACAGCTGCTTACATTCTTAATAATACACCAAGCAAGGCAGTTGGGGGAGCACCATATGAACTATGGAAAGGCTGAAAGCCCAATGTTTCCATCTTGAAGATTTGGGGCTGTGATGCACATGTTAAGAAATTGACAAGTGGCAAAATCGAGTCCAAATCTGTCAAGTGCCAGTTTGTGGGTTACCCTAAGGAAACTAAGGGTTATTACTTCTACGATCCGGCCGAAAACAAAGTTTTCATAGCCAGAAATGCAGTCTTCTTGGAGAAGGAATTCCTTTCCAAGAGAGACAGTGGGAGTAATGTTGAACTTTCAGAAGTTCAAGACTCACAAACTCCTGCAGCTACTGCTGAGGATGCTTTGGGAACCAATCTGACTACTCAAGAAATTGAGAAACCAGAAACGGTTGCACAGGACCTTAGATGGTCTGGTAAGACAAGTCATCAGCCAGAGAGGTACGGCTTTCTCGTGACTGATGATGGGGACCTTATGGTCGTTGACCAAGAGGAGCCCAAGACCTATCAGGAGGCTATTAAAAGCCCACACTCAGATCAATGGCGCAAAGCCATGGAGGCTGAGATGCAATCTATGCATGATAACCAAGTATGGAACTTGGTGGATCCACGTCCAGGTGCTAAGGTGATAGGTTGCAAGTGGTGTTTCAAGTTAAAGGCCGACAACACCTTCAAGGGGCGATTGGTGGCAAAAGGATTCAAGCAAGTTCAAGGAATTGACTATGATGAAATCTTTTCACCAGTTGCTATGCTCAAATCCATTAGGATACTACTAGCCATAGCTGCATGGTACGATTATGAGATATGGCAGATGGATGTTAAGACCGCTTTCCTTAATGGAAAGCTACTCGAGGATGTGTACATGGCACAACCTGAGGGTTTTATCGATCCAAAGTATCCAAACCGGGTATGCTAGCTTCAAAGATCTATTTATGGATTGAAGCAAGCATCGAGGTCATGGAATCAGAGATTCAATGAGGCCATTACAGAATATGGCTTCACACAGAATTCTGATGAGCCCTGTGTGTATAAGATGGTTAGTGGGAGCGTTTCCACCTTCCTAGTGCTGTATGTTGACGACATCCTTATCATTGGAGGCGACATACCAACACTGCAAGGAGTTAAGCAGTGGTTGAGTAGGTGCTTTGCAATGAAGGACTTAGGCGAAGCTGAGACGATCTTAGGGATCAGGATCTACAAAGATAGATCTAATCGGCTTCTAGGCCTAAGTCAGGCCACGTACATTGACAAGGTTCTGAAAAGATTCAGCATGGACAAGGCAAAGAAAGGATTCTTGCCTATGCGCCATGGGTTGAAGCTGAGTAAGAAAGCTGGTCCTAAAACAAAGAAGGACTGGGAGAACATGGAAAAGATCCCTTATGCATCTGCTATTGGATCTATCATGTACTCCATGTTATGTACGAGGCCTGATGTAGCGTTTGCACTAAGTATGACCAGTTGGTACCAGTCAGACCCCGGGGAGGAACACTGGAAGGCTGTCGAGGCAATCCTAAAGTACCTTAATCGGACTAAGGATGCTTTCTTAGTGTATGGAGGTCAAGATGAGCTCGTAGTGTCAGGTTACACTGATGCAAGCTTTGAGACCGATGAAGATAATAACCAGTCACAGTCTGGTTATGTTTTTCTCTTGAATGGCGGTGCCATTAGTTGGAGGTCCTCAAAGCAGGCCACCATTGCTGACTCTACAACGGAAGCTGAGTACATAGCTGCGTGCGAAGCTACAAAGGAAGCCGTTTGGATCAAGAAATTCATAACCGAGTTGGGAGTAGTACCTACTATCCTAGACCCAGTTGATGTTTTTTGTGACAACAACGGGGCCATCGCACAAGCTAAGGAGCCCCGGTCACACAAGAGACCCAAACATGTGCTCAGAAAGTTTCACCTCATTCGGGAGATCGTGAACATAGGTGACATATCATTGCAGAGGGTTGACACCAAGAATAATGTCACTGATCCACTGACCAAAGCGCTGTTGCAGACACAGCACGACCGTCATACCAGATCTATAGGAATTAGGGCAATGCCCACTTGAAACTAGTGCAAGTGGGAGATTGTTGGTGTGCCCTAGTTCTTAGGGCATTGGATTCTTGTATTTTGTATTATACATTAAGACTCATTGTATAAATACATTATTTGTGTCACATTAATAAAGGCAATTAATCTATTTCATTTATATCTTGTGCTATAATATTAGTATAGTATCCATTGATTGATAATCATAAAATCTATCCCAGGTCTGTTCTAATCGTGGGAACGAATAGAACCGCAGACTTGTATATTCGATGACTGTATGGTAGTTCTTAACTAGCCATGGTACTTGTATAGTCAGTCATGAATATAGGTACATGTCGTTGACATGGGACTGGATCGATCCGCACAAGAAAGCCACATGGTTGTCACGTCATAGGTCTTTCTTGAGTAGGTCTCTTTTGTCCTCAGACCAGATTTCATTATAATATCGATATGGAATCCGATTCACTTTGACATACGCCTAACAGGTCTGTAAAAGGATGCTAAATATGGGTATGAGTGGGTGAACCGGTGAACATGTTGATATTGATGATGAAGTGATGGAATTGCCACTCGGGTAACACCGAGATGATATCATTGGCCACTTGATGAGTGGGACTGATAAGTGTATGGCCATACCCAAATAAGTTGGTTGCTTATTTGATTAATCAGTCACTCAAGATCAAGAAATATAATAAACAACAGAAGAGGATGACGGACACCATGCCTCTTGTTTATTCATATCGATATCGTTAGGCAAAGGACAGTATGAGATTACTACCGGTGAGTGTCTTCTAAAGACTGCTACATCTCTGTCTTAATTGGGGGCTGTAATGGTTTGCTAGAACCCACTTGCAGTCTGTGGGCCTTGGGCCTACTGCCAACATAAAGACAGACTCATAGGATCGTGCACATAGATCAACTGAGCTGGAACTTATAGAAATTGTACATGTAATGTACATTGGAAGGAATGCGTTAATTAATTAGTTGACATTCGGTGTCAAGGTAATTAATTGACATTGGGTTGAATTTAATTTAATTAATAAGTTTACATAATGTAATTAATTAATTTATCAATTAATTGAATTACATAAAGTAAACGATTAATTAAATAATTTTCCTAAGTAGGAAAATTAAATACATGTATTGTATTAACTTAAGTGTGATTTAATTTTATTTAGGGGTAATTAAATTTAGCCAAATGGAATTAAATTACATAGTATATACTTTTTAATTAAATTTTATTTATGTAATTATAATCCTAGTGGGCTTGGGTTTAATTAACCTAATTAGAACCCAATTAGACAAGGTGTCTATAAAAGGGCACACTTAAGGAATAAAAACCTAATTCAACTCTAATTAATTTCTGGAAATTTCAGCCACCAAGAGCAGCCCCAAAACAGCCAAAAATCCCAGCATTAAACCTCCATTCCTTCGCGTCTTCGGCTAGCACCGGTTCCCGCTCAATAGTTGGTCGTGCACCGGACTTTGGAGATCGCAGTTTCAAGAAACGATTCTGCAGCAGTCTCTAGAGGAGACAAATCCGGTGAGTTAATCTCTCTTGATTCTTATTTGATTTTATTCTAATCAATGGTAATTGGACACGATAGGTGGATTCTAGGAAATTTTAAACGGTGTATTTTCCGCTACGCCACGTTATTTTCCCAACGACGAATCCCAACAGATTGAACTTTCACGTTTTAGATCAAAGATATATAGCCATTTTCAAGAAATGTTGTTCCATAAATAATATTGCCACGGTGCATATAAATTCTACCCGGTCCAATATTAAATACAAAACTAGAAATATCCAACAAAGAAACAAAAAAAATATTCCTGCTTATCGCGTGTACAAAATAACAGTTTCTTAGTTCCAAAACTAGTCCACTAGGCATCCCTAAGAAAGAATCTCCAATCTCCATGGCGTGAACCCAAGCACCATTTCCGAATCGAAGATCTACTTCTATAGATCCTAGTAATCTCCTATTTATTAGACCCTGCACATTTGAACAAATGTGAGATCCACATCCAATGTCCAAGACCAAAGATGTAGAAATAGGTAGATTAATCTCAACAACATAAATACCTGAAGCAGTCATTTCACCCTTCAGTTGCTCCCTTAGGTTTAGACATGAGCTCTTCCAGTATCCCTTTTCATGGCACTCATGGCGGACATCATCAAGAGAAGCAACCCTTGCTTTAGGTTGGGCCATCACCTTTTTGCCCTTAGCCTTGACCTTAGATTTGGCCTTTCCCTTAGCAATAGGCATATTGCCCTTATTCACCAGCAAAACTTTAGGAGTCTTCTTAAGAGACTGCTCAGCAAGCTTGAGCATGCCATGTAGCTTAACAACAGATTTATCCAACCCTTACATATGGTAGTTCATGTTAAACTGGTTCTAAGACTGATACCAAGTCCTACGGAACTAGCAAGCTGAGGCAGGCAAGTGTATCAATATACCCTTTCAACTTTAGCACATGAGTGCTAATAGAAGTCCCGACAGCCATTGGAGTCGTGTAAAGTACCTTAGTCGTAAGGTAATGTTCCTGACGAGCCTGATCTTGTAACATCTTTTTAGGCTGGTCCATCATCTCATAAGCATGCTCACCCATGAACTCCTTTTGATGATCAAAATCCATCGTACCTAGCATGAGGCACGAGACATCTCGGTCATCCCTCACATGCCCATCGTACTGCTCCGCCATCACCGTGGTGATGCCTAGACATACGGGAGGGCCAGCTGAAAAAAGAGCATTCAGTAAATACTCCTTGGACTCTTGTCTATGAACTATTTCTAAGTTCCTAGCCTAGTCCAGGAAGTTAGTCCCCGAAAGCTTGTCCTTCTCCAAGAGTGACCTAGGTGAGAGCGAGTTGTTGCTTGTTGCAGCCATTTTGAATTGCTAATGTGAAATGGGATTATCTACATGGAAGAAATCATTTCTTGAGTTAGAAATAAAGTACTTTTGCCAATTCAAATTAATAATCCAATTTTAATTTGTTCTTTGGAGATGATAATTGGTTGACTTGAACAAGATCCACAACTTATCAATGACTGGCCAAACTTGGGCTCGCTAACCAACCATTGAGTAGTTTGGTAGGACAACCTATCCAATCCTTCCACGAAGGACTCTTGGTTTGATGGGCTTATTGACACTTTACCCATTTATGCTTAGGGCCCCCTCTGAGTTAATGCTACCTATGTTGAGTCAAATCACCATTCACATGTTAACCACACCAAGTATCCTAACTCTCGACGGCCCATCCAATATCACAATGTACCCAGCTAGGGCATGGCGTACATTGCTGCATCAATGGGAGGAAGAGGTGTGAAAGTGGGAAGCACTTTTAAACGCTCAATATTTTAATTTTCGGATTAAAATTAAGTGATACGGGTTAGCATGAATAAATGTGGGTAATAATTTGGGGATCCATACATCCATATTATATGAAAAATACAAAAGCATACTTAATTTAAAATAAATGAGATCCTATCGGCCTTTAATTACAACCTAATGAAAAACTAGATATCCTATCTAAATCTTCATGGGTCGGACTACAATGCTTCTTGGGCTACAACCATGTGCTTGCTCCATCTGGGCCTTCCTCCATACTTGATTCAACAATTTAATTTTAAACAAAACCTATTCTAAAATTACATCAAAATAAAAGAAATGGCATGTAGGTCATATTTCAAAAAATCAAATTACAACCGATAATAATTTAGGGCCCATAGAACTCAATATCACATTCCAAACAAAGTACCTATCATTCACATACATACCAATATGATGCATCATCATGGCATTCCAAGCTATAAATATAAATGTTAAGCCGAGTTACTTAGGTTGAAATCACCAATTTTAACAAATGTGACTAAGGCCCATAAAGGCCCAATAGATAACATCCATTAATGCAAAATTAACAATTTTGCTCCCAATAGAATTTTGGTTGTCACAAATTTAAAATTTAGCCCTCCCAATTTTAACCGGTGCAATGGTTTATTGGGCCAATTTCACAAAGTCCATATTCAATTTAATATCCAAAACAATTAAATTAAATATGCATGCCAACATAATAAACAACTTAAATACAAATTAATTTAAAAAAATATTTTAATTTAAATTACATTACGGGCCCAGGATAAAAAATTACCTGCAAAAAAAAAAAAAAAAAAAAATCGGACCCGAACCCCGCGCGCTGCACTACTGTCCAGGGATAGCAGCGCTGCCATGCAGTAGCCATGTAGCTGCGTTAAATTAAAATGACGATGCAAAGTATCAAGTTGTAGACACAAAGGAAAGACAGGGTGAATGTGCACAGGAGAGTTGTGCAAGGAAGGAACCAACTCAGTTGGAAAGAAGTAGTGCGAAGGAACAAAGCTCCTATAGGGTTCCTGTCTCTGAAAGTGTCAATAGAAAAGAGCATAGCTTTGTTGATGTCGTTAGCTCAGCAAAGGATAACTCTGAAGATAGCAGTATGTCTGAGATTTATGTCAGAAATATGGACACTTAAGAAAAGTCAAATGTTTTCTTTGCTACCATCCTAGAAGATTTTTATCCTCCTAATCCATTTAGTGAGATAGATTTGCAGGCAATTGAAGCTAAGAAAATTACATATGATAGTCATTTTTCAACCAATAACTCACCTCACCTTGACACTGGCCTTTTTGACTCTTTAGGAGAACTATGTCCTTCGTTTCAAACTAGCTTTATAACTCCTAAAGATGAAGTATCCCTTCCTTTTATATATTTCTCACCTTCATCTATGGCTTCCTCAAGCTCAAGTCCCTCCTCATCACCATTAGTGAGTCCCTTAAAAACCCCTACTAGCAACTACTATCTTGACAAACTTATTGAAGGAATTCTAAACTCACCATTTATCAAGACTCTCCATTGTTAATCCTTTTAGTGTCTACATCCTAACTCTATAAGAATGGCTCAACAATACTTATCTCCTACATTCCTTTGAAGCTCTTGTCCATTGAACCTCTAACTTCCTCTCCTCCGGTTAAAAACATCCCCATAGAACCTATTCACTCCAACATTCCACCAGATTTTCCACACATCCACTTGACCTCCACCTAGGATCATATTAGGACTATTGCATTTACCCTGGTGTCTTCACTCATGGTCACAGTTAAGGTTCTCAAAATTGCTCAGAACATGATGAATAGTGATATCTTTCAGCAAATCCCTAGTGCTTTCGACAATGCTTATATCCAGATCATGGAGCTTCAGTCTAGGCTTCTCAACAATGTTTAATATCAGGAAGAGACTCTTGCTAGAGTCACTGTAGAGTCAGGGAATTGTGTGGTAAGGTTGACTCACTACACCTCATGATATCTCACCTCTACAGTGACTTACTAAAAGACCCAGCTCCATCCACCTCTAGTCAACCTTGAATATCTAGTTTGCATTGGTGCAGAAAGATCTCTTAAGTGGAAGCAAGCTTTGAAACTTCTCATGCTCAAATTAGTTGATCTTTGCATCACTTCTGCTGATCTTAAAGTCTTTAGTTTCTTTTAGTAATTTTGCATGAACTTTTCTCTCTCCAACTAGGATAACATTCCATGATAGTATTTATCTTGCTACAAGTATTTTATTGTAGTTTGGTCTTTACAACCAAAATATGGTATTGAATGTTGGTGTGCCCTAGTCCAAATGGCATTGGTTCTTATATGTATTATACTTTATACTTTGTTATTTTGTATCATATAATTTTGTGTTGAAATAAGGGCATGAATCTATTTATTCATATCTTGTGCGATTTATAAATAGAGTATCCATTGATTATAACCCAAATAAAGTAAACCAATGTAGGTCATTGGATTATGAGACCTTTTAGTAGAGTTAAAGTTATAATCGTAAAGATATCCATAGTGTGTTCTAATTATAGGAATGAATAGAACTAAAGAATAGCATATCCTTGACTAGATGGTGGAGTCTCACCAGCCATTGGACATAGAATGCCAGTCAAGAATATGGGTAAATGTTAGGTTACATAGTACTGGATCGATCTACCACAAGAACACCACATGCTTCAATAGTCATAGGTGTTTCTCAGGTAGTTCTTGTTATTATCCTTAGACCGAATATTCACTGTAACATAACATGGGATCTCATACACTTTTATTTATGCCTAATGGGCCCATAATAGGGTGTCAAGTATAGGTGTGTTGGGTGGGCTAGTGAACATGTTGATGTTGATAGTGAAGTTAATGGAATTGCCTCTCAATGTCCCCTAGGATGATATCACTGGCCACTTGATGAGTGGGACTTTCAAGTAAATGGTCATACCCGAATAAGTTGGGATAGTTATTCGTGATGCTTAATTCACTCGGTATTAATAAATTAATAAGCATATAAAAGGATGATAGGGCCATGCCTATTGCTTATATATCGATATCAGCTAGCGAGGGATATACAAGATCACTACTGGATTATGTTTCACCTTAGACTGGAAGTCCCTGTCTTAATTGGGGGCTGTAACGATTTGCTAGAATCCACTTACAGTCTATGGACCTTAGGTCCACTGTCAACATAAAGATGGACCCACAGGATCATACACATAGAATGACTGAACGTTGACAAATCGGAATCGGCACGGAAACCAAATTAATTGAGTTATATTAAGGGAGAAATTTAATTTATTTGATTAATTAATTACATGTAGTAAATAATTAATTAAATAGAATTTCCTTGGTGGAAATTTAAATACAAAGGTTGTATTTATTAAGGTTGATTTTAATTTAACTTTGGGTTATGTTAATTTGATAAAATTGTATTTAATTGTATCAATTGGAATTTTATACTATGGTTTTATTTAATTCTAATGATAGAAATTAAATCAATTTAATTAAATAAAATTACCATAGTTTTAATTAAAAACCTAGTATACTAAGGAGTATATAAGGAGGCCTTAAACTAATTTCTCCCTAACCATAGCCATTTGGATATTCAATCAACATAGAAAAAATTGCAGCCGTCCTTTTTCTTCTTGGCCGAACCCTTGCTCAGTTTCCGTTCTTCCGTTCGCTAGCACAAGTCGCATTCGAGAGTCGTTCATATACCGGATTTTGGAGGAAACACGTTTGTGTTTCTGTAGTAGTCTCTAGAGGAGACATTTAAGGTGAGAAAATTTAATTTTCTTTCCAATCTTGGTTTCGTTCTATTAATCTACATGAACCCTAGGCTATATAATCGAGGAAATTTTAATAGATATTCCGCCTTACGTTTAATTTTTTCCGTGACGTTTCCCACCATTGAATACCTGTCAGACTCTATTATAAAGCAATATTTATAATGTTTTTCTACCTTTCTGCTATATGTTACTACTTGCCTAAACATAAATATCCTTATTGTTTTTGCTAATGACAAAGGGGGAGAAATTGTGAGTATCATAACTTGTCTATAATGTTCATATCATATTCTATCTGATTATCATATCTTGTCTGTAATGTGCATGTCGTATCTTATCTGATGTCTATTTTATTGTCTGCCATGGTGTGGAATAACATACATCATTGGCTAAGTGTTACTTGTATACTTATATGTGTATGTTTTGCAGATGTACAGCTTGAGAGGTGTCTTATGATGGTATATATTGATACTTACTGGTACACTGTGATACACTGATATAATGTTATGATAGATAGACATGACTATTTTTACTAGTTGCTGGTAGAGTTCTACAAAGTACTGATATAAAGTATCTGTTGATATAGATTACAGGTGTTACTATTTGCTTATGTGTGCTTTGTGTACTATTTTTTATGATAATATAGTATTTGCTAGAATAAATATGTCATCTGTATGCCATACCTACTATGCCTATTATGAGCGGACAAACTTTTTATAGCGAAAGGAAGGAAGGAACGTGGTGAAGCGAACCGGGGAAAACGTTTTCATTTCGTTTTTGAAAACAGGTTTTGATTATCTTGGACAAATCATGGATTCGATTTGGAAATTCCTTTTGTAGAAAAACATTTTCCCGTTTTAACTTAAAGACCTTGAAACTTAAATTCTAAGATCAGTGACAGAGTCCCAATCAGCTCCTCCGGGAAATTCTGGTACAGCTCCCTACCGAAGGCAGACTACAGTTCCTAATCTAGAGATTTAGGGTTCGAGCAAGTGACTTACTTAACCTCTAGCTTGTTTTCACTTTACGATTTATATTATCATATTTAATTTGCTTTATTATCTTTCTCTTACCCCATTTTGTTGATTTTAATCAGCCGATACTAAAGCAAAATGTGAAAAATAAATTGCAACAAAATAAAGCATACATTCAAAATATACAAGAAAATAGTAGAGGCCGATTATACAACGTAATCGAATAAAAGATAAAAACCCTCGTCCTCACATTACAACCGCCTAAGTACACGAGGATCTAAAAATTACAACTGCCTAAAAATACACGAAATCTATCAATTACATAAAAAAATGAAAATGAAAGAAAACTAAATGCTGCAAAACAACGGTTAGCATAGTTTATATTGCACACATAGATAGGACTCAAATAAGACAGAATTGGGAATTTAAGAAACAGGGGCATGCACTTAGGGGTAACCGGGTCGACCCGACTGGTCGGATCGGCTAGACTTAGAAAACAGTTTCGAAACGCCCTGTAATTTTAATTGTGCTGAAAAATCATTTTTTGGAAAACAATTGCTCAGTTACATGCAAATTTTCATTTTCTATGGGTCTGTTATCCCGGAATCTAGGGTTCGGTTCATGCAGGTTCCTAATTCTGACATTCATATAGGGTCCAGAAACAATAAACACACCAAAAACATTTGTGAAAATACCGTTTTACTCATTTTCGATATTTTCCGGGAATTTTATTGGATTCAGGGGTCCGCTAACGTTGGACTACAGTTCTGATTTGGATAAAATAACCCCGAAACAAAAAAAATAAAACTCCAGGTAAACCGAAAACCCTAATATCTGTACGTACAGAAATCCAAAAACCAAAATTTTACAACATACGGATGAATTTGGGCCCAAATTGATCACAACAAAATGCACAAAATAGAAAACGGACTATTTTTGGCCGATCGGGACAAATCAAGAATAGGTCCCTGTGGAACAGAGCCATGCGGCTCTAGGTATCAGAGCCGCCCGGCTCTATCCAGGTAAGTCCGGTTCCGAAAATTGTAAAATGAAGAAAACGCATAGAAAAGAGAATGCAAACAGGTTTAAGGACTCTCAGAGTTTACCTTGATGTTGTTTTGATGCTTTGAACGTCAAGAAAAAGATTAAAAGCTTGGAATTTGTCCTGGAAGCTCAACCAGAAATGATTCCGAAACGATCCTAGCCCAATATGCAAAGGTTGTAGAACTTTTTCTTGATGTTTTAGGATTGGTTTTAAGCCTTAGCCTTATGTTTTTGGGTTCTCCCTTGGCTTAGAATGTCTCAGCCTGTTTCTTTCTTTTTCTCTGCTTCTCTTTAGTTTTCCAAGTCTTTTTTTTTTCTGCCCAAGACTCAACCCCTCCCTTTGATTTGATTTTTTGTTTTTATACTCTTGCGGGGGATATCGAGTCGCGCCTCTGGCTATGGAAAGCATATCACACTTAGGATTGATCTATCTGGGGAGTATATTCTTTATGTGATGTGACTCTTGCACCTCTGTTGGGGATATGTAGGGACATACAACGGCTGTTAGGGAATTCCGATAACTGCTGGGGGGAAAGTGGTCATTTTTTTGTGATGGTTCTGCTGGGGATAGTGTAGAGGACCCTGATGAGGAATGGTGGAAGGGATTTCCACTGGGGGATGAAAGTTTCCCCACTGGGGAATGACGAAAGTGTCTCCTTTTTCTATCCCTAAGAGTGGTGAGTTCAGAAATGCTCAAAATTTTGCCTGAACTCCCGTCATGGGTTTTTAGCTCAGCGAGCTGCTCTAACTTTTACCTAAGGTGCCTTTTCTGTTTTCACCTTAGCGAGCTCTTTTTTCTTTTTTTTTTGGTCCTGCGACATTTGGATTTGCTTCGAAATTTCAGCCACCTCGAGAAAAGATTACAGATTCCACGTATTTGACACATTTGCTTGTTAAAGTAATGTGAGTCTTTTAACCAATTAAATGCAAAGTGCTTTCTTTAAATGGATGTTTAGGCGAGATAACGTGTTTATGCATTATGATATAACCATGCGAACATATTTAAACAAGACATCACACTTTATTAATGAAATTAACATGAATACATTTGAAAAGGTTGGTTCCTAAAATGGTATACACTCCCCACAGCACCAGAATCCGTCACCAGCCGTCCCTTGTGGAATTTCCAACTGATCATTTTCTCTCTTGTCCTGATTTTTGCCTAGGCCACCCTTTTTGAGTTGTCAACCTAGTAGGCTTTTTTTTTAAACATAGTAAGGCTTCAGGTGGTCTCAGTTGACAGGGTTTACGAATTCATTCCCATCCATGTCTACGATGCTTAGACCACCTTTTGATAGCACTTTCTTCACAATATAAGGGCCCTCCCAATTTGGTCTGAATTTCTCATGGGCGTCCATATTTCTAGGCCTTAACTATTTCAAAACCAGATCCTTGACCTTCAGCTACCATCTGGGATATTTCACGTTTCGATTATAAGCTCTAGCCATTTTGCGTTAATACATCTACAGATGATCTAGTGCTTTCAACCGTTTTTCATCTAAGGCTGCCAACTGCTCGTACCTCACTTGAACCCACCCTGTTTCTGGTAGCTGGGCTTCCAAAGCCACTTTGAGTGACTTGAGTTCCGCTTCCATTATGTACACCAAGGAGTAGGGAGTTTTGCCCGTTGGTGTTCTGACGCTGGTTCTGTAACCCCAAAGAGCATATGGCAATTTGTCAGCCCAGTCCCTATAAGTGGTTACCATTTTTATAAGATCTTCATTATCGACTTATTAGCCACTTCTACTACACCATTAGCCTGTGGTCTCTATGGAGAAGACCTATGATGTTCGATGCCATTTTCTGAGAATAGCTTAGTTGTTGTCCCTTGGAATTGCACCCTATTATCAGTCACTACATGGTGAGGGATTCTGCATCAAGAGATGATGCTCTTCTGAATGAGCTGGACCATCTTCTTAGCTATCACATTGGAGAAAGATTTTACTTCCACCCATTTTGAGAAATAATCGACCATAACCACTATGAATCTGTGCCCGTTTGATGCTGCAGGATGAATTTCTCTGATCATGTCATTCCCCCACACTAAGAAAGGCCAATAAGATGCTAGATTTTGTAATTCAAGTGGTGGCAGATGACTGATATCCGGATAGATTTGGCATTCGTGACACCTTTTCACTCCCTTCAAACAATCAGCTTGCATTGTCATCCAGAAGTACCCCTCTCTCATTATCTTTCTGGCCATGGCAATCCCATTCATATGTGGCCCGCAGGCTCCTATATGTACTTGCTTAATTACAGTTTTTGCTTCTCGTTCTATCAAACATCTTAGAAGGACCCCGTTTGTAGTTCTCTTGTACAGCTTATGTTAGATTATTCTGAACTGGTTGGCTAATTTTCTTAATGAAGCCTTATCAGTAATGTTAGCTTCTTCTGGATACTTTCCCTCTTTCACATACTGATAAATGTCAAAGAACCAGGGCTTTTCCTCTACTGTTAACTCCATCACTTCATGCATATCAAAGTAGCGTTACCTGGAAATTGCTATGACCAGAGGCTGTATCTGTGTCTTTTTTGGATCTTCCCACATAGAGGACAGCATCGCTAGTGCGTCCGCCATCTTGTTTTCCTCTCTGGGAACATGTCTGAACTCGCACTGGTCAAATAACCCTCTCCTGTACTACAGCAGTTCTAAGTAGGGTCGTAAGGCTTCTTCTCCCAAATCCCAGTCGCCTTGTGCCTTCCTAATCATCAAGAGTGAATCCCCAACAATGAAGACATTGTCTACCCCTAGTGTTAGTAGAGCTTCCATTGTGAATAAGCATGCTTCGTACTCTACCCTATTGTTGGTTATGGAGAAGTCCAACCTCTTTGACAGTGGAATAATCTCGCCATCTGGCGTTGCTATGATCACCCCAATTCTAGCACCCTTTCTGTTTACGGCACCATCGAAGCACATAACCCATCTTCTCACTTCTACTATAGCCAACTATTCATTGGGGAATTCTAGATTCTCCATGTGCTCTGGTTCTAGTGGCTTATTTGCTAGGAATTGTGCCACAGCTCGCCCTTTGATGGTTTTTCTAGTGATGTACCCGATGTCAAATTCTGATAGAAATAACAGCCACCTAGATAATTTCCCAACCAACACTGGTGCTTTGTACAAGTATTTCATTGGATACACTTTAGCCATGGCTTGCACATTGTATGACTGAAAGTAGTGGTGCAGCTTCTTAGTCAGCTAGATCATTGTAACACATGTCTTTTCCACCAGCGTGTACTTGGTTTCATATTCCATTAGCTTTTTGCTGAGTTAATAAATGGGGTACTCCTTCCTTCCATCCTGCTCCTATGCTAGCACTGCCTATATGGAGGAATCTTTGACGGCTAAGTATAGTATCAAAGGCTTCCCTGCAGTCGGCGGGCTGAGAACTGGTGGATTTACCATGTAAGCTTTGATCTTCTCAAAAGCCAACTGACACCTGTCTTCCCATACAATAGGTTGGTCCTTCCCTAGCAGCTTGAAAATCGGCTCACACGCTGAAGTTAACTGCCATGAAGTGGCTGACATACTGTAAAGAACCCAAGAATGACCGGACCTCCTTTTCTATTTTAGGGGATGGCATATCTCGAATAGCTTTGATTTTATCTGGATCCATCTCTATTCCTTTTTTGCTGACCACATGACCCAGCAGTTTTCCTTATGTAACCCCAAATATGCATTTCTTGGGTTAAGCTGCAGGTTGTATTCTCCAATGCATGTAAGAAAGCTGTCCAGTATAGCAGGGTGCTCCTCCTAGGTCGTTGATTTAACAAGCATATCATCGACATACATCTCCCCTTCTATGTGAATCATGTAATGCAGCAACATTGTGACAGCCCTCTAGTAAGTGGCTCCAGCATTTTTCAACCCGAAGGGCATTAATTTGTAGCAGAAGGTGCCCCACTCTATAATGAAGGATGTTTTTACCTTGTCGATCACATCTATCAAGATCTGGTTATATCCCAAAAATACATCCACAAAAGAATACATTACTGCCTTGGCTTCACTGTCTATTAAAACATCAATGTGAGGCAAGGGGAAATTATCTTTCGGGCAGGCTTTGTTCAAGTCCCTGTAGTCGACACATACTCTGACCCTTTCATCTTTCTTAGGCACTGGCACAATGTTGGCTAACCATTCTGTGTATTCCACCACTTCGAGGAACTTAGCTTCAATCTGTTTAGCCACCTCTTCCTTTACTAATGTAGCCCATTATGGTCTTAGCCATCTCAACTTCTACTTTACTGGTTTGAATCTGGGATCTGTTGGAATCTTATGAACTGCTATTTATGTGCAGACCCTTAGCATGTCTTTGTATGACCAAGCTAAAGCCTTAACATGTTTTTGTAGTATTCTTGTCAATTCTCTCTCTTCTTAAGATTTTAGTTCATGCAAAATGAATACAATTTTGGGGTTTTCATCTGTACTTATGTTAATTTCATGTAATGCAGTGTCATGAATGCTAAATATGCTTCATGGTGATTCAAATACATGCACAGAATTATCAGGATACACAACACATAAGTAAGCAAACTGGGATTTCCTTGCATTAAACTTGTTAAAGAGTACATCATTCACATCAAAAAGAGAAGAAATAGATACCATAAAATGATTTTCATCCTCCATAGGCAGAGGAGCTTGAACTTCTTCAGCATCCTTGCTAAGCTCCAGGATGTTGTCCAGGTCAGCAGCAATTTCAGATTCTTGTTCAGCCGGAAGAGCAGTCTTCTCAATCTTAGCCACCTGTGCCTTGGCTTTCATCATGATACCTGCTATCTCGAAAACCATAGAATCTAGGCTTACCTTGGTCATCAGCTCCTTAGTGGATCCTTCCCTAGATTTTCCAAATGCATTGCCTAAGGCAACAGTCAGTGCCTCTTTCACAGATTCATTACAAACTTTCTCTTCGGCTTCCTCCTTGGTGACTTCCACTACTTCTGCTATTACATCAGATGGTTTCTCCTAGGGGATGACAGTCTTAACAATTGCCTTCTCCATAATCATCAATGCCACTGGCTCCTCTTAGCTCTTTTCAAAGTCTACGAAACATTAGAAAATATCTCAAAGCCTGGGAGTTCGATGCTCTCGACCCTCACTGCTTCGTTTTGCCCCTTGTATAGTTGTTCGCTAGGCTTAATGAATGGCTTCATCATGGGCTTACCATTCTTTCCCCACTTCAGGTATTTCTTCCCAAATGCCTTAGATGTGTAGCCCAAACCAAACTACCTCGGCTTTCCAGAATCAATGTCAAATTTGTGCACCCCTGTAGATTGGCCCTAAGTCCCATGTCCAAAAAAAAATTATGCCTGTGAAGGTATTTGGACAACCATTCTGGCATATAGTTTTCATAGATAACCATAGGGGCATCTGTGGTTTCCTCCTTATTGACCATGGCAACTTGGAATCTGTCGAAGGGTATGGTCCCCTCACTAACAGCAGCAATCACGGACTGAGAATCCGCCTTAACTGTCACAACCTCACTACCTACTGAAAACTTGATGTTCTGGTGCAAGGTTGAAGGGACACCCCCAATGGGTGGAACCATGGCCTCCCTAACAGTATGGAGAAGGTGACTGGAATGTCAATCACAGTAACGGTGACCGTCGACTTGACTAGTCCCACTTCCACTTCAACTTCAAAAGTCCTTATTACAGTCCTCTAGGAATCATCATAGGCCCTGATCACAATGGAGGACTTTTTCAAACTGTCTTCGCTCTGACCCAGGAACGACAGCATCTTCAGTGGACATATATTCAGGGCGGATCCATCGTCCACCTTCACGCATGGCATAACTCGGTCCAGGAGGTTAACCTTGATGTAAAGGGCTTTCTTATGAGCTCTCCCTTTGTGTGGCAAATCTTTTTTAGAAAAGACAATCTCAGGGGACCCTATATGAATCTTGGCCAGTAAGCAGCACATGGTCTCCGGAGATGCAAGTGGAGAAACCTCTATTTTAGACAGCTTTTTGACTAGCGCTACCCTGTGTTCCGTGGAAGTCAGTAACAGATGCCACAGACTGGACTGTGGTGGAGTCTTTTCCAATTGTGAGATAACCAAGTCTTCTTTTTCCACCTAATTGGTTATATTTCGGAAGTTGCACATCTTATGCCAGAATACGCTTCGTGTGCTATGTGTTTCCCACCTTCCCATGAAATGCCATCATCAACATTTCCATGTACATGACACGACATACACGCAAAAGCATTTCTGTGATACTAACTCACATCTTTTGTGCAGCCATTTGTATTTTATTTTCATGTGTGAAAACATTAAATCATCCGTGTGACATTAACACTAACCCTTTCTATCCATGTGGCGACCCCAAGTTGTTGGATATGCCCTAGTCCCGAGGCATTGGACCTTTTACTTGTATTGTACATTAATTGGATTCATGTATTATACATATTTTGTCTCATTAATAAAGGCATTAATTCATTTATTATATATATCTTGTGCAATATTTTAAATGAAGTATCCAATGGACATATCCATATCCATGTTGACAAGTGTCATACACTTGGTAGTAAGACCATGGATGGGGAAAATCATATGACCATAAAGAGATCCGTAGTCTGTTCCAGTCATGGGAATGAATGGAACCAGAGACTATCATTAACATGGTTGCATGGCGGTGTCTTACCGGTCATTGGACATGGGATGTCAACCAAGTTAATGGGTACATGCAAAAAGGGCATGGTATTGGATAGATCCACTAAACAAGAAATCCACATGGTATAGTATCACAAGTGATTCTCGTGTAGTACTTGTATGGATCCTTTGACCTGACCATATGATGGTGTTGCATGCGAAGGGCCTATGATAGGGGGCCAAGTATGGGTACTTTCTGGTATGTCACTAAGTATGGCTGTGCTATAGATAAGCAGAAGGGATATGTCACTCAGTAGTCCACTGAGAAGATATCACCGGCCTCTTGATTAATGTCATTGATAAGAGTGTGGCCACACCTGAACCAGTTGGAACTTGTTTGTGAGCATCAGTACATTCGGGATCAAGTAAATGTCCGGACACAGAAGAGGGTGATCAATCCATGCCTCTATGTTGGACACCGATATCAATGACATGGGATATACAAGTTCAAACTACAGGGTTATCATTACAGTTGGACTACCATCTCCATCTTAATTACAGGTTGCAGTGGCTTACTAGAGCTCACCTGTAGTCTGTGGGCCATAAGCCCACTACAAATATAAAGATGGGCCCACGGGATCGTACATATTGAACTCTGAACACAAACTTAAGGAATCGCTTGTATACTTGGACTATACTGTTGGGATTCGTCACGGGAAACCGACCGATAAAAGCGGAAATACGCGTCGATTTCCTCGAATTCGGCCCAGGAGCTTAAGATGTGGAAATCAAAAACTAAAAGCATAAAAGGAGAGTTTCAAAAACTTACCTCAAAGTCTCTCTAAGAGACGGATGCAGACTGCAGGAGCCAAAGTAGCCTCCCTCCAACGTCACGTACACGAACGGCTCTCGAACCCAACCCGTGCTAGCGACCCGGATTATATGAAGAGAGGGAGAAAAAGAGAAGAGAGGGGCTGCCACACCCACCATGTGGCTGTACCATTTTCCTTTTGATAAGCATAAGAAGAACCATCATTTTCAAGTGTGTTAACCCATTCTTATCAAAAGAAACAATTTAATCAAAGTGGGCCAAATCTTCATTAATGAAAAAACTATTTTTCCACACAAAATGCCATCACATGGGCGGCCAAAATAATGGGAATTTGTAAAGTCCAACTTTACACACTCATTCTTGATTGGTGTAAAGAATGAGTCACCCATCTTTTAATTGGTCCTTTGAATAAGTCATCATCTCTTTTGTCCTAAGAATGACACATTCTTAATCAAAAGAGATGCCTCATCATTCAACCCAAATGCATGAAAATTTCAGCCAACTATACCATAAATTTCGGCCATACAAATCCCACTCCATGTGGGTATTTTTCATTTTAAGCCTAAGCCCAATTTAACATCCTTTGATTGAATTAATTTCAAATGCAACTTTAATAAACCATGTATGCTTATATATTATACCATAATATATTGCATACATTAAATTAAAATTCATTTGACCTATTAATTTAATCAATGGATTAAATTTGACATACATAAAATGAAATACATGTAAACCTATACATGTAATAATATTTCCACCTAGGAAATAATCTCATTGAATTAATTAAGCGAAGGCCAAAATTAAATATTAATTATAATATATTGATCAATCCAATTGACTTATATAATATAATTAATAAGTCTCTTTCTCTTCAACCGTGTATACTCCAAGTACACACTTAATCCGACTAGTTAAAGTCCAGACGTTCAATGTGTACGATCCGATGGGCCCGTCTTTATGTTGGTAGTGGGCCAAGGCCCACAGACTACAGGCGGGCTCTAGCAAGCCACTGTAGCCCCCAATTAAGACGGAGTAAGCAGTCAAACTGAAAACGTAACCCTGTAGTTTGAACTTGTAAATCCCATGTCGTTGATATCGGTGTCCAACACAGAGGCATAGAAGTATCACCCTCTTTGTGTCTGGACCTTTACTTGATACCGAATGAACTGATGCTCACAAACAAGATCCAATCTTGTTTGGGTGCGGCCGCACACTTATCAGTAACATTCTTCAAGAGGCCGATGATATCGTCTCAGTGAATCACTGAGTGACATTCCCTTCTGCATATCCATAGTGCTGCCATGCTCACTGACACACCTGAACATACCCGTACTTGGCACCCTTTTACAGGCCCGTTGGGCGTACACCAAAGTGTGCCATTTCACATGCAACACCATCATATGGTCCGGTCGAAGGACTTATACAAGTACTACGCGAGAATCATTTGTGATACTATACCATGTAGATTCCCGTTAAGTGGATCAATCCAGTACCATGCCCTTTTTGCATGTACCCAGTAACCTGGTTGACATTCCATGTTCTATGACCGGTAAGACACCGCCATACAACCAGGCTAATGATAGTCTTTAGTTCCATTCATTCCCATGATTGGAACAGACTACGGAAAACTTTATGGCCATATCGTTTCCCTATCCATAGTCTTACTGCCAAGTGCCTCACACTTGACAACATGGATATGGATATGTCCATTGGATACTCTATTTAAAATATAGCACAAGACATATAATAAATAGATTAATGCCTTTATTTCCTTGACACAAATTGGATAATACATAAAGTTTACATTAATGTACAAATGTATTATACAAACACAAGGACCAATGCCTCGGGACTAGGGCATTTCCAACAATCTCCCACTTGCACTAGTACCTACTAGGCATGGGTCTAATCCCTATAGATCTAGTATAACCTTCGTGCAGAGGCATAGCCAAGCATGTTGGTCAAAAGATCTGCGACATTGTCTTTGGTGTCCACTCTTTGTAATGAGATGTCACCCCCTCAGCGATTTCTCGCAATAGGTGAAACTCCCTGAGTTCGTGCTTCGTGTATATGTGTGACCGGGGCACATAGCTTGTGCAACAGCCCCGCGTTGTCACAGAAGATATCAACTGGTTCCGGATAGTAGATACTATCCCCAGTTCCGTGATAAACTTCTTTATCCACACAGCTTCCCTAGCTGCTTCACACATTGCAAGTACTCAGTTCCTGTGATAGAAACTGCGATGGTCTATTTGTTAGAGATTGTGCCCTAAGCCAATGTTGGATTATGTAAACAATCTTCTTAAGTCATTAATAAAGACTTATTTTATCATATATATTTGTATGTTAGTATTTATGATAATGTATCCATGAATTAATTGTGTAATTCTAAATTTTCCCTAGTCGATTGTTATTATGGGAATAATAACAAACTAAGACTAGTGTGAGTGATAATGGATATTCATAAGATGAATATAGTGTATACAGATACAGATTATACTCACGGGCAATGTGTTAGAGAACATGTTGCTGGAGACCCACTATAAGATCAAGTTCATGGTCACGTGTCACAACTGATCTTGATTATAGTAGTGTCATCAGCTGATTCCTTTGACCTGAGGTCACCATGGATTCCGGGATGAATTCATGTTGTGCTTTGACGCAGTCAAACGCTGCTTGTAACAGAGTAGTTATAAAGGCTGTGGTTGGGTACAATATGACTCATGCTTAGGGATGTGAGTGACAGATATGGGATTTTGTCCCTCTCTAACAAGAGAGCGATATCACTGGGCCCCTCGATAAGTAAGACTGTTAAATGCATGGCCGTGCTCAAATAATTGATAAGAGTATCAATTGATTTGTCTGAACAGTTTACTTTGAGATCGAGAAAGCATATGATTAATTATATAAGATTGACAAGTGTACCATGTCTTATAATTAATCTTGATATCAAAGAGACAAAAGGGAATATGACATTCTATAAATAGGTATTGGATCATTCCAATCATATTAATTGGGTAGTCGTAATGGCTTGCTAGAGTCCGCTTGTGACCTATAAGGACATTATGGTAATTTCCTTATTGCCAATTAATATGATCCTATGGGGTCACACACAAGAGCAAAATGAAGTTCATCTTATCGGGTATAAATTATTATTGGATAATAATTTATGAATGAGAAAGAGAATAAATATATATAGTGATATATATTTATGTATGTATATATAAATATTAATGTGATTAATATTGCATAAAGTATGCTACATATTATAATTAAATTATATGGAGATATAATTAATTATAATATTATATATACATATATGTATTATGGAGAATTGATTTGATTTAATGTTAATTGAGAATTAATATTAAATTGTGTGGGTTAATATATAATTATAACTAATAGGTGTATTAGGTTATAATTATAATTAACTATTTAGGTTAATTATTTAAGGAAACAATTAACCTAAACCTAATCACTCTCCACACTAATACTATAGCAGAATTCGGCCAGCCACCAGAAAAAAATGTAGCCAGCCGAAATTCAGTCTCTCCAAGCAAAAGAAAAATCTGATTTTTTTTTTCTACTCTCTTCTCTCGATTCGAAGAAACCGTTTCTTCCATCCCGGCGCTAGCACGCGGTGAACGTATTGCTCCGTGTGGATCAACCATAGAGGGAAGCAATTTTGGTTCCTAAGTGATTCAAACTTCAAAGAATTAAGGTAATTCTTTAACCCTCCTTCCGATTCAATGCAATGCACATGGGTCCTTGGTGGGGATTAATCCTTTATCCGCTGCGTTTTATGTTTGTTTGTGCGATTAATTCCCCAACAGTGGTATCAGAGCCACTTGTGCATTGGTTGAATTGGATTTGTTATTTTGATTAGATCAAAATTGCATGTTAGGGTTGTATGTTCTTGATTTAGGGTTCAATGTTATTGTGAATAACATGTTTAAAATTTGATTTTAATGTGAATCATTGTGAATGATTTGGTTGTAATTGTTTTGAATCAGAAAAGGGGTGAAATTTTGGATTCAGCATGTTGGCACGCCGGCGTGCCGGTTTTGGCACGGCGTGCCAACAGGAAATCGTTCCTGGATGCTTGAGTTCAGAATGGTGGCACGCGGGCGTGCCGATTTGGCACGGCGTGCCAACCTGAAAATTTTGCATATGGCACGACGTGCTGGGCCTTTGCACGCCGTGCCAACTGGAAACCGTTTCCAGTGTTGCGACCAGAATGGCGGCACGACGGCGTGCCAACCTTGGCACGGCGTGCCACCTGGGAATTTTCAGAGGGGGCTGTTTTTTGCGCGAAAAATTTTTTTTTTGCCTGCGGCGCTTGCTTCGCAACAGGGGCTACCGCCCCCGTACCCCCGTCCAACTCAGCAGCGAGTTGGATCGCTGGAAGTTGGGTTTGGTGTTTTTCGTTTATGTGTGGAAATTGTTTCTACACATTTACGATTTTCAAATCAATTACTCTAAATACAATAGGATTGTATTTTACCCTTTATGAATCCTAAATCTTGTAGATGTAAAATTATTGTGATAATTTTATGCATGGTGTTGTGGTATGGTTTTGGACCCCATGGATGTTTTTTTTTTTTTTTTTGTTCCTTTTGTTTTGGTGGATGTAAGGTTTTATAAATACGGCCTGCGAGTCGTTTGTATTTATGTAATCTTATTTTTCTAGATAAATTGTATAGGATGCAATTTATTGTTTGTAAATTTTATTTTACTAGAAAATTGTATAGGATACAATTTTGTAAGATATGTAAATCCATGAGATGGTGCCAAGGAACAAAGACGTGAAGACGGATCCAAGGGGTGGGGGAGTGCTGTGACCATACGATGGTTACAACCACCTAGGAAATGACCTGTTGATTTTCATATTGGCCTATGAAAATCAATGTAGATAAAACCATACCATAACACGATTTTTTTTTTTTTTTTTCGAGTCTATTGCATGTTTTATATTTTGATGCCATGTGATGCCATGCTTAGTATGAAATATGCATGCTAGATGAATGTATGACATTGGATGCCATGCTATAATTAATGTTAACTAAGAAGATTAATATTAATGCCATGTATTGTATATGATACAATTTAATCACGGGATTTAATAAACCCTAAAATAAACTTATGAAGTTTATATTTGCCACCCAATTACGTATAACACTAGTCAAGTACTATGTTCGCATCATGGTAGCCACGCCAAAGCGGGTACGCATGATGTGACCTTAGCGAAGCGATAATATGAGAAATGGTGATTCTCATTGTGTTGTAATTGGTTTAACAAAGGGTTAATCAAAATGGTGTTTGAGCCCTAGGCAAAGATGAGATGAGTAACATGCAAATTAAATATGATATATGATATCATGCATCTCATAAATCAAAAGAGTTACATAATGATGTAATTGACATGGTGATGTCTACCGAAATTATATTTAATCATAGGGACATGCCAAAGCAGTGCTATGGTTAAGTATGGATTTTGGGTCTTTTACCCACTTAAATAATTTTAAAGGGTTTTATAATTTTAGTGGGAGCTTAATTCTCTTATGTAATTTAACTTTGCATATATTTTCTGTTGTAGATAAATGGCAAACACAAGTAATCCCGGTTCTATTAGATCTATCCTTGAGAAGGATAAACTAAATGGAACGAATTACCTTGACTGGTATCGCAACTTGAGAATAGTTCTCAAGCAAGAGCGGAAGCTATATGTTCTGGATGGGCCTTTGCCCGCTAACCCTCCACCCACCACGGCTCCAAGAGCTGAAAGAGATGCTTTCCACAAGCATCAAAATGATCAGATTGATGTGCAATGCCTAATGCTCGCTTCTATGATTCCGGAACTTCAGAAGGATCTGGAAATGTTTGAGGCATACGAGATGTCTCAAGAGCTTAAGGAAATGTTCCAAAAGCAAGCGAGAAGGGAAAGGTATGAGACCTTGAGATCTTTGGTTGCGTGCAAAATGGCCGAAGGTAGTTCGGTTAGTGCACATGTTCTGAAGATGAAAGGGTACATTGATCAGTTGGAGAGACTTGGTTCGCCACTCAGACCTGAGTTGGCAACGGATTTGATCCTAAACTCTCTTCCCGATAGTTACTCCCATTTTGTCATGAATTATCACATGAATGATATGGACAAAACGGTAAGCGAATTGCATGGGATGCTTAAAAACGCTGAAGTGACTATAAAAGAGAAACCAAGCTCCAAAGGGATCCATATGGTGCAAAAGGGTAGGATCTAGAAGAAGAAGGGTAAAGCGCACAAACCCAAAGCGTTTGGGAAAGATGCTAAAAAGCCCGTAGCTGCTGCCAAGGCAAAGCCTGCAAAGGAAGGCGCATGCCATTTCTGCAATCAGCCTGGTCATTGGCGCAGAAATTGCAAGCTTTATTTGGAGGACTTGAGGAAGAAGAGAGGCGGTGAGACCGCTAATCAAGGTATTCATGTTATTGAAATACTTCATTCTACTTCTGTTTCTACTTCGTGGGTATTAGATACCGGTTGTGGTTCTCACATTTGTATGAATGTGCAGGGGCTTAGAGGAAGTAGAAAGCTCAAGAAGGGCGAGGTAGAATTCCATGTGGCGAATGGAGCTAGAGTTGCTGCTTATGAAGTCGGCCGCTACGAGCTCAAGTTGCCAAGTGGACTTGTCCTTTATTTGAATAATTGTTATTTTGTTCCTAATTTGTCTAGGAACATCATTTCTATTTCATGTTTGGACAAGGAAGGATTTAAATGTGTTATTGAGAATAATCACTTATTGCTTTTCAATAAAGACTTGTTTTATGCAAATGCGGATTTACATGATGGTCTTTATTTGTTGAACCTTAGTGAAGGTTATAATGAGCATGTATATAACATAAATACCAAAAGGATAAGAACAAATGTTGTGAATCCTACTTATCTCTGGCATTGTCGTCTAGGACACGTTAATGAGAAACGCATTTCAAAACTCCATAAAGATGGAATTTTGGGTCTAGATGTTTTTGAAACATATGACACATGCGAGTCTTGTTTAATGGGTAAGATGACGAAGAGCCCCTTTACTGGTCACAGTGAAAGGGCTAGTGACTTATTAGAACTCATACATACGGATGTATGTGGGCCTATGAGCACAACTGCTAGAGGTGGTTTTCAATACTTCATTACGTTCACTGATGATTTCAGTAGATATGGTTATCTATATCTAATGAAGCATAAGTCGGAATCCTTTGAAATGTTCAAAGCATTCCAAAATGAAGTACAAAACCAACTTGGCAAGACAATTAAAGCACTTAGATCTGATCGAGGTGGTGAATATTTGAGCCAAGAGTTTGACGATCATCTTAAAAATTGTGGGATTGTCTCACAATTAACTCCTCCTGGTACACCACAGTGGAATGGTGTGTCTGAGAGGAGGAACCGAACTTTATTGGATATGGTTCGGTCTATGATGAGTCAAACAAATCTTCCTCTATCCTTTTGGGGATATGCACTTGAAACAGCGGCATTCACACTGAACCGAGTTCCATCAAAGGCAGTTGAAAAGACACCATATGAGATATGGGTTGGTAAGAGACCAAATTTGTCTTTTCTCAAGATTTGGGGATGCGAAGCTTATGTGAAATACTTGATTTCAGATAAGTTAGCACCAAAATCTGTGAAGTGCAACTTTGTAGGTTATCCAAAAGAAACTAAAGGTTATTTCTTTTACAATCCTAGTGAAAACAAAGTGTTTGTTGCTAGGAATGGTACATTCCTGGAAAAAGAGTTTATTTCCAAAGGAATCAGTGGGAGTAAAGTACACCTGCAAGAAAATCTGGATAACCAAATAGAAAGTGAGTTTCAAATGGAACAACAACCTGATTCACAAGAAGTTGTTGAGTCAGAACCAGTAACACAAGTCCAACGTAGATCAAGTAGAGTTCGTCATGAGCCCGAGAGATATGGATTTCTCGTCACGAACGAAAATGATCTGATTCTGTTAGAAGAGAATGAACCTTCCACGTATGTGGAAGCTGTCTCTAGTTCAGAATCTGTAAAATGGCTTGATGCTATGAAGTCAGAAATTCAATCCATGGACGACAACAAAGTATGGACTTTGGTTGATCTCCCAAAGGGTGCTAAAGCAATAGGGCACAAATGGGTTTTCAAGTTGAAAACGGACATGGATGGGAATATTCAGACTTATAAAGCAAGGTTAGTGGCGAAAGGTTACCGACAAGTTCATGGTATAGACTATGACGAAACCTTTTCGCCAGTAGCTATGATCAAGTCCATCAGAATTCTTGTTGCCATAGCAGCATATTATGACTATGAAATATGGCAAATGGATGTCAAAACAGCTTTCCTAAATGGAAACCTTGTTGAGGATGTGTACATGACACAGCCTGAAGGTTTTGTCGATCCAAAGAATCCTGATAAAGTATGCAAGCTTCAAAAGGCCATTTATGGTTTGAAGCAAGCATCAAGAAGTTGGAATCATTGTTTTGATGAATCAGTCAAAAAGTTTGGCTTCATCAAAAACGAAGATGAGCCTTGTGTGTACAAGAAGTTCAGTGGGAGTAATATAGTTTTCCTAGTTCTATATGTCGATGACATATTGTTAATAGGAAATCACATTCCTACCTTGCAAGAAGTAAAATCTTGGCTAGGAAAGTGTTTTTCTATGAAAGACTTGGGTGAGGCAGCCTACATTCTTGGAATAAAGATCTATAGAGATAGATCTAAGAGATTGATAGGCCTGAGCCAGAGTACATACATTGATAAGATACTGAAAAGGTTCAGTATGGATCAATCTAAGAAAGGAAATGTTCCTATTGGGCAAGGGATAAAGCTTAGTTGTAAGCAATGTCCCATGACAGTTGAAGAACGTCAACGCATGAATAAGATTCCTTATGCGTCAGCTATAGGATCTATCATGTATGCCATGGTATGTACTCGGCCAGATGTCTCTTTTGCTTTGAGCATGACAAGTAGATATCAGTCTGATCCAGGTGATAGTCACTGGACTGCTGTCAAGAGTATTCTTAAGTACTTGAGAAGAACTAAAGATACATTCTTGATATATGGAGGCTCGGACGAAGATCTTGTTGTAAATGGTTACACGGATGCAAGTTTCCAAACTGATCAAGATCAGATGCAGTCACAGTCTGGGTATGTGTTCATTCTGAATGGAGGTGCGATAAGTTGGAAGAGTTCTAAGCAAAGCACGATAGCTGCATCTACAACAGAAGCCGAGTATATTGCTGCATCAGATGCAGCCCAAGAGGCTGTTTGGATCAAGAAGTTCATCGAAGAACTTGGTGTCGTTCCTAGCATAGTGAATCCTGTGAGCCTCTTGTGTGACAACAATGGGGCAATATCACTTGCTAAGGAACCTAGTGTGTCACAGAAATCCAAACATATACTTCGGCGTTTTCACTACATAAGAGAAGTCATCTCAAGAGGAGATGTGAAGATATGCAAAGTTGCGTCTGAAGACAATGTTGCTGATCCACTAACAAAAGCTCTTTCACAAGCTGTACATGATGGTCATGCTAGGTCCATGGGTATTAGATACATTTGAGATTGGACTTAGGGCAAGTGGGAGATTGTTAGAGATTGTGCCCTAAGCCAATGTTGGATTATGTAAACAATCTTCTTAAGTCATTAATAAAGACTTATTTTATCATATATATTTGTATGTTAGTATTTATGATAATGTATCCATGAATTAATTGTGTAATTCTAAATTTTCCCTAGTCGATTGTTATTATGGGAATAATAACAAACTAAGACTAGTGTGAGTGATAATGGATATTCATAAGATGAATATAGTGTATACAGATACAGATTATACTCACGGGCAATGTGTTAGAGAACATGTTGCTGGAGACCCACTATAAGATCAAGTTCATGGTCACGTGTCACAACTGATCTTGATTATAGTAGTGTCATCAGCTGATTCCTTTGACCTGAGGTCACCATGGATTCCGGGATGAATTCATGTTGTGCTTTGACGCAGTCAAACGCTGCTTGTAACAGAGTAGTTATAAAGGCTGTGGTTGGGTACAATATGACTCATGCTTAGGGATGTGAGTGACAGATATGGGATTTTGTCCCTCTCTAACAAGAGAGCGATATCACTGGGCCCCTCGATAAGTAAGACTGTTAAATGCATGGCCGTGCTCAAATAATTGATAAGAGTATCAATTGATTTGTCTGAACAGTTTACTTTGAGATCGAGAAAGCATATGATTAATTATATAAGATTGACAAGTGTACCATGTCTTATAATTAATCTTGATATCAAAGAGACAAAAGGGAATATGACATTCTATAAATAGGTATTGGATCATTCCAATCATATTAATTGGGTAGTCGTAATGGCTTGCTAGAGTCCGCTTGTGACCTATAAGGACATTATGGTAATTTCCTTATTGCCAATTAATATGATCCTATGGGGTCACACACAAGAGCAAAATGAAGTTCATCTTATCGGGTATAAATTATTATTGGATAATAATTTATGAATGAGAAAGAGAATAAATATATATAGTGATATATATTTATGTATGTATATATAAATATTAATGTGATTAATATTGCATAAAGTATGCTACATATTATAATTAAATTATATGGAGATATAATTAATTATAATATTATATATACATATATGTATTATGGAGAATTGATTTGATTTAATGTTAATTGAGAATTAATATTAAATTGTGTGGGTTAATATATAATTATAACTAATAGGTGTATTAGGTTATAATTATAATTAACTATTTAGGTTAATTATTTAAGGAAACAATTAACCTAAACCTAATCACTCTCCACACTAATACTATAGCAGAATTCGGCCAGCCACCAGAAAAAAATGTAGCCAGCCGAAATTCAGTCTCTCCAAGCAAAAGAAAAATCTGATTTTTTTTTTCTGCTCTCTTCTCTCGATTCGAAGAAACCGTTTCTTCCATCCCGGCGCTAGCACGCGGTGAACGTATTGCTCCGTGTGGATCAACCATAGAGGGAAGCAATTTTGGTTCCTAAGTGATTCAAACTTCAAAGAATTAAGGTAATTCTTTAACCCTCCTTCCGATTCAATGCAATGCACATGGGTCCTTGGTGGGGATTAATCCTTTATCCGCTGCGTTTTATGTTTGTTTGTGCGATTAATTCCCCAACACTATTACTTGGAGCCTCTCCAACAATAGCACCACCATTGAGCATGAACACATACCTATACTGCGACTTATATTCATCCTGGTCGGTCTGGAAGCTTGCATCAGTGTACCTAGTAACTGACTGCTCTTCCTAACATTCATGCACTAAGAGGCTATCCTTAGTCCGGTTAAGGTACTTCAGGATTGCTTTGACAGCCTACCTGTGATCCATTCAGGATCAGGTCCATCATACTTAGTGCAAAGCCGACATCAGGTCTTGTACATAACATGGAGTACATGATTGATCTTATAGCCGAAGCATATAGAACCAATTCATGTTCTCCCTATAGTACTTCTTGCTAAGTTTCAGCTCATGACCCATTGGCAAGAAACCTTTCTTAGCCTGGTCCATGCTGAATCTTTTCAGAACTATATCTATGTACTTGGCCTGACTTAGGTCTAGAAGCCGATTGGATCTAACCCTGTAGATCCTGATCCCTAGGATCGTCTCAGCTTCGCCTAAGTCCTTCATTGCGAAGCACTTACACAACCATTACAATTCCCTTGTAGTGTTGGTATGTCGCATCCAACCAGAAGGATGCCATCCATTTGTAATACCAGGAGAATTACGATGCTCCCACTAAACCTCTTATACACACACCCTTAAAGGTATTGTCGGCCTATAGCTTATAGCACCACTTGCAACCTATTACCTTAGCACCCGGAGGTGGATCAACCAGGTTCCAAACCTGATTATCGTACATAGATTGCATAACTACCACCATGGTAGACAGTGGGTTAGCTATAGCCTACTAGTAGGTTTTGAGCTCCTCTTCGTCCAAGACAAAAGGAGTGTAATCATTAGAAACAAAACTGATGTTTCTCAAGTTCCTGATGATCCCTACTAGACCTTTTAGGTCCTTGTGTGACCTGGGCTGGTGCTTCCCCTTTTAGAAGTTTCACCCTGGTCTCCGAGTTATCCTTTTTAGGAGTTTCTGAGCTTTGAACTTCCCTGAGTTCAACATCGCTCCCACTGTCTTTCTTGGAAAGAAACCCCTTTTCAAGAAGGACCCCCTATTGCGCCATGAACACCTTGTTCTCAGCGGGGTCGTAGAAGTAATACCCTTTGGTTTCCTTAGGGTAGCTCATAAACAGGCATTAGTCGGTTTTGGGTGCTAGTTTTGCTCACAGTCAATTTCTCGACTTGTGCATAACAACCCCAAATCCATAAGAAAGACACATTAGGCACCTTGCCCGTCCATATTCCAAATGGGGTCTGTTCCAAAGCCTTAGTCGGAGTATAATTGAAATTGAGAGCCATTGTCTCAAGAGCGTATCCTTTACAACTTATTGGGAGAGAGGTGTGACTCATTGTTTGAGCAGACCATGTCCAACAGGGTCCTATTCCTCCGTTCGGACACCCCATTCCATGATGGTGTTCCTGGAGGAGTGAGCTGTGGAACTATTCCATGCTCTCTCAAAATGAGTCAAACTATAGGCTTATATGCTTACCATCTCGGTCCAACCGAAAAGCTTTGATATTTCTGCCTAGTTAGTTCTGTACTTCGTTCCTCAATTCCTCAAACCTATCAAGGGTCTCAGACTTATATTTCATTACATAGGCATAGCCATTTCTGATGAAATTATCTGTGAAGGATATGAAGTATAGATGTTCACCCTGAATTGCTATGCTTGTCGGTCCATATACATCTCAATGCATTAGGCCCAATAAGCTAGCGACCCTTTTAGCCTCCTTGCTAAAAGGTTCTTTAGTCATTTTACCTTATAAGCAAGACTCGCATATATCAAGTGACTCCATGTCAAATGATTCTAGGATTCAAGCTATGTGAAGCCTAGCTATGCGCTTCTTGTTTATGTTGCCTAAATGACAATGCCAAAGGTAAACCAGATTAAGTTCGTTAGGCTTAACCATTTCCATATGTATATTATAGACATGATTAGTTTCATTTAGATCCAGGATATATAAAAGACATTATTTAATAGGAGCTACTCCATAAAATAATTCTTTTCTAGATAAACCCTTTTTACTATTACCAATAGTAAATGTACATCCAGAAATATCCAAAACTGAAACAGAAATAATATTCCCGTACAAAACAGGTACAAAATAACATAGTTTCAGTAACAAAACTAATCTACTAGGCATCATAAGCTGGTCCTGCTGATCTCTATGGCAGCAACCCTTGCTCCACATCAGACCCGCAAGTCCACTTGTCCCGATCCCAGTGATCTCCTGTTCTTAAGTCCTTGCACATTACAACAAATGTGAGAACCACATCTAGTATCCAATAAATAAGATGTTGAAACAGAGGTTAATGTCTATGACATATATACCTGATGAAGACACGCCCTGCGTCTTCCTTTCCTCTCCCAAAAGCTTGGGACACGATCTTTTCCAATGTCCCGCCTGCTTACAACAGAAGCAGACATCCTTGGAACGGGCCTTGGGCTGGGCTTTAGCCTTTTTAGCCTTGGCTTCCTTAGCCTTGGCCTTGGCCTTGCCTTGCCTTTAGCAAAAAGAAGTTTCCCCTTGTTATCCTCAAGTACCGGTGGATTCTTCTTGATCGACAGTTCAGCGAGCTCAAGCATCTAATGCAGCTCACTAACAGTACGGTCCATCCCTTGCTTGTAAAATTTTAGGATGAATTGATCATAAGAATCCGGTAAAGAAGCCAGGATCGTGCTAACCGCCAGCCCCCGTGAGATAGGAGTTCCGAGACGGGCTAAATTATCTAGATAGCCCTTCATCTTGAGCACGTGTGCACTCACAGATGTCCCGGCTCCCATCTTACAGCTGCGGAATGCCTTGTGGATCAGGTACCTTTCCTGATAAGCTTGCTCATAAAACATCTCGTTAAGAGTTGTCATTATAGCAAAGGCCTGATGATCCAAGAACTGCTTTTGCAATTCAGGAACCATACTAGCCAACATCAGGCATGTCACATCCCGGTTATCTTTTACATGTGCCAAGTATTCCTCCAGCTGGGCAGCCGGTGGATTACTTCCCGTTGGCACAGCCGGTACGAGCTTTTCGAGCACATACTCTTTAGACTCTTGTCTTAGAACTTTCCTTAAGTTCATAGACCAGTCCCAAAAGTTAGTTACATGTGCCAAGTATTCCTCCAGCTGGGCAGCCGGTGGATTACTTCCCGTTGGCACAGCCGGTACGAGCTTTTCGAGCACATACTCTTTAGACTCTTGTCTTAGAACTTTCCTTAAGTTCATAGACCAGTCCCAAAAGTTAGGGCCAGAAAGCTTGTCCCATTCCAAGAAAGATCGCAGTGATAAAGTATCATTCGTAGCCATTTGGTTTCTACACAGAAAATTTACAAGTGTAAATAAAGGACTTAACTTGTTCTTCCCATATTGTAATTAATAATGAATCATGTTATTAATTAAATCGAGTTGTTGGGCTCATGGGCCGAGATCCATATTATATCAAGATATAGCCAGACGAGGGCCTGGAACAACTATACCCCAATTTTTAGGTAGGAACGCCGTCCAATCCCAACCTTGGGACTCTCGGTTTGATGGGTCTGTTGGCACTTACCCATCTGTGCTTAGGGCCAGGAACATCCTACTACCCATGCTAAGTCAAAACCTCCATTCAAATGTTAGAGTAACCAATACTCCAACCCAATACAAAATGACGATACTCCAGTGCATCCAACGAGGGTTGGTCTACAGCCGGCCTATCCCCACTTCGAGTAGGTTAAGAATGAGGGAAGCACTTTTAAGAGACTTAGTAATTACCTTTTGGTTATTAGATTCAATTAATAACGGCTTAGATGCATAGGCGGGTGAAATTGGGTTTGTACATACATTCTCACATGTAAATAAATAAAACATAATTAAATAAAAATGAAATGTTATGGGCCAAAATTTACATCCTAATATAATTCTAGTAAACCTATACTAGAACGACATCAGGTGGGCTGCATCCTCATCCTTCTAGCACGCCAATCCAATCGGCTTCTTCTTTACATAATATCATAATAAATAAATAAAATAAAATTACATAAAAGAAAAACGGCGCGCAGGCCGTATTTACCAAAAGAATATTACAACCCATAAATAAATAAGGCCCAAAACATCCATTCATGCATTAATCATACATCCATGTAAACCAATACATACAATTTATAAACATGTTAAATGCATGAATTAATCCCATTTCAATACGTCCATAGCCATTATTTTGAAATCGCCAAATTTTGGCCGATCATGGTTCTAAACCCGTGTGGGCTTTGGGCCTCCAACCCAAGCAAAATTGCTCCCAATCCAATTGGGAAACCATGAATTCCAAATTAGCCGTCCGGGTAATCGTGCCAAGAAAACCCGAACCAATTTCAATTAATCGTATTAATTTCTCCAAAATTAAATATCGCATGAACGAAAATTAAATCATTCATAAAACATGCGCATAAAATTTCCAAAATTAAACACGCACAATTTTAAAACCGCGTATAAAAATTACCAAAATTTAAACACGCATAATATTTATAATTAATTAAAATTTTAAAACCCCACGCGTATAAAAAATTACCAAAATTTAAACACGCATAAAATTTAAAATTTTAAAACCCGGCCCGGCCCAAAATTCCCGCAAAATCCAAAAACGGGCCTGGCAGCCGCGCGGGGAGGCTGCTGCCCAGCAGCAGCCCCTGCGGCCAGCAGCAGGCTGCTGCCTGGCGTGCTGCCCAGCAGCACGCCAGCTGCAGCTGCTGCTGCGTGGCATGCTGCCCAGCAGCACGCCAGCAGCAGCTGATGCTGCCTGGCGTGCTGCCCAGCAGCACGCCAGCAGCTGCTGCTGCTGCCCAGAATTCTATTTTTTTTTTTTTTTTCATTTTTTTTTTTCATGCATAAGAAAAATAAATAACTACATCAAGAATTAAATCAACAAGTCCAAGAGACAAATTAAATCCAAGATTTATACAAATTAAATTCAACATGCATAAAAAAAATAAATAAATAAACAAATTGAAACATACATATATACTAATATGCATAAACCATTTCAATTTGAAAAAAAAAAAACAAATGGGGAAAAATATAAAACCCCAAAACCGAAAGAATCCCGAGCCATAAAACACCAATTTTAAAACACGGGATCCGCCAAGTTAAAGACTTCCACGGATCAAAAGCCTGCTCTGATACCACTGTTGGGATTCGTCACGGGAAACCGACCGATAAAAGCGGAAATACGCGTCGATTTCCTCGAATTCGGCCCAGGAGCTTAAGATGTGGAAATCAAAAACTAAAAGCATAAAAGGAGAGTTTCAAAAACTTACCTCAAAGTCTCTCTAAGAGACGGATGCAGACTGCAGGAGCCAAAGTAGCCTCCCTCCAACGTCACGTACACGAACGGCTCTCGAACCCAACCCGTGCTAGCGACCCGGATTATATGAAGAGAGGGAGAAAAAGAGAAGAGAGGGGCTGCCACACCCACCATGTGGCTGTACCATTTTCCTTTTGATAAGCATAAGAAGAACCATCATTTTCAAGTGTGTTAACCCATTCTTATCAAAAGAAACAATTTAATCAAAGTGGGCCAAATCTTCATTAATGAAAAAACTATTTTTCCACACAAAATGCCATCACATGGGCGGCCAAAATAATGGGAATTTGTAAAGTCCAACTTTACACACTCATTCTTGATTGGTGTAAAGAATGAGTCACCCATCTTTTAATTGGTCCTTTGAATAAGTCATCATCTCTTTTGTCCTAAGAATGACACATTCTTAATCAAAAGAGATGCCTCATCATTCAACCCAAATGCATGAAAATTTCAGCCAACTATACCATAAATTTCGGCCATACAAATCCCACTCCATGTGGGTATTTTTCATTTTAAGCCTAAGCCCAATTTAACATCCTTTGATTGAATTAATTTCAAATGCAACTTTAATAAACCATGTATGCTTATATATTATACCATAATATATTGCATACATTAAATTAAAATTCATTTGACCTATTAATTTAATCAATGGATTAAATTTGACATACATAAAATGAAATACATGTAAACCTATACATGTAATAATATTTCCACCTAGGAAATAATCTCATTGAATTAATTAAGCGAAGGCCAAAATTAAATATTAATTATAATATATTGATCAATCCAATTGACTTATATAATATAATTAATAAGTCTCTCTCTCTTCAACCGTGTATACTCCAAGTACACACTTAATCCGACTAGTTAAAGTCCAGACGTTCAATGTGTACGATCCGATGGGCCCGTCTTTATGTTGGTAGTGGGCCAAGGCCCACAGACTACAGGCGGGCTCTAGCAAGCCACTGTAGCCCCCAATTAAGACGGAGTAAGCAGTCAAACTGAAAACGTAACCCTGTAGTTTGAACTTGTAAATCCCATGTCGTTGATATCGGTGTCCAACACAGAGGCATAGAAGTATCACCCTCTTTGTGTCTGGACCTTTACTTGATACCGAATGAACTGATGCTCACAAACAAGATCCAATCTTGTTTGGGTGCGGCCGCACACTTATCAGTAACATTCTTCAAGAGGCCGATGATATCGTCTCAGTGAATCACTGAGTGACATTCCCTTCTGCATATCCATAGTGCTGCCATGCTCACTGACACACCTGAACATACCCGTACTTGGCACCCTTTTACAGGCCCGTTGGGCGTACACCAAAGTGTGCCATTTCACATGCAACACCATCATATGGTCCGGTCGAAGGACTTATACAAGTACTACGCGAGAATCATTTGTGATACTATACCATGTAGATTCCCGTTAAGTGGATCAATCCAGTACCATGCCCTTTTTGCATGTACCCAGTAACCTGGTTGACATTCCATGTTCTATGACCGGTAAGACACCGCCATACAACCAGGCTAATGATAGTCTTTAGTTCCATTCATTCCCATGATTGGAACAGACTACGGAAAACTTTATGGCCATATCGTTTCCCTATCCATAGTCTTACTGCCAAGTGCCTCACACTTGACAACATGGATATGGATATGTCCATTGGATACTCTATTTAAAATATAGCACAAGACATATAATAAATAGATTAATGCCTTTATTTCCTTGACACAAATTGGATAATACATAAAGTTTACATTAATGTACAAATGTATTATACAAACACAAGGACCAATGCCTCGGGACTAGGGCATTTCCAACATATACACACTAGAGAGAGAGAGGATTATATTAATTGTATTATAAAGATCAATTGGATTGGTCATAATAATAAAATTGATATTTGATTGGCCTTCACATAATTAATTACATTAATTTATGAGATATTTCCTCGGTGGAAATATTTCACATGTATAGGTTTACATGTGACTTTGTTTTATTGATGTCAAAATTAATTCCATGGTATAATTAATTGATCAAGTCAATCTTGATTTAATTGTATCGCATATATTATTTGGAATAATATGGTAAGGATACAAGTTAAATGAAATTGGGTTTGACAATTAATTGGACCTAAGGAATCAATATCATACTGGGTTTTAAATGGAGAAAAGCCCATATAAAACAAGGAAGCGAGTTGGGCCGAAATTGAAAGGAGAATTTCGGGCCACCCTAGGTAAAATACCTAGGGTTGAATTTGGCCAAGGCAAGCAATGGTGCTTGCCAAAATTTTCAGCCTCCATCTCTCCTAAAATTCTTTGATTCCAACTCTAGCACGGGTCGTGTTCTAAAGCCGTTCGTGTACGTGAACGTGGAGGGAATATGCTTTGATTTCTATAGCCATCTATTAAAGAGATACTCCTAGTAAAAGTTGAATCTCTTCTTGTTAGATTTTTTATTTTAGAATTTTCATCTCAATTGCTCATGGGCACGGATTTGAGGAGATTGTTGCGATCTTCCGCATTTATTCGGATGATTTCCGATGAAAATCCCAACAGTGGTATCAGAGCAGGCTTTTGATCAGTGAAAATTGTTTAATTTGATTGAATCCCTTGGTTTCGAAATTGGATATTTTAATTTGGGATTCTTGGATTGGGATTTGTGATTTCCCCTTTGATTTTTGCAATTGAAAATTGAATTTACATATTGGTTTATGTTGATTTAATTTTTGTTGGATGGATGTGTTTCTTGGTGAAATTCATTTTGTTGGCTGCAATTTTTTATTTTTTGAAAATCAGGGGCTGTTTCTGAGCATGCGGGACTACCGGCGGTTACTGCACGTGGCGGAAACAGCGACAGCAGCTGCTGCTAGACAATAGCTACCACTGGGTGGTAGCCATTGCCTCAGCAGCGGACCGCTACTGGGCTGTGGCCGCTGGGCAATCACTGCACGGCAGCAGCAGCGGCTGTGTATTTTGGATTTGGCAGGTTTTGGGCCTGGGGCCCAGTTTTAAAATTTTAATTGGTTTTAAAATTTCGTGTGTTTAAATTTTTGCAATTTGAATGCGCATGGTTTCTTGAATGAAATTTTAATTTTATTAATGTGATATTAATTTTGAAAATTAATATGGTTAATTGAAATTGGTTTGGGTATTTTTGGCTCAATTACCCGGACAGCTGGTATGGACCTATGGTTTCCCAATTCCAGTAGGAGCAGTTAACTGTCTGGGCTGGAGGCCCAAATCCCGTTAAGGGCTAGAACCATGGTGGGCCCAAAATTGGGGATTTCAAAATAATGGCTTGGACATAATTTAAATTGGCTTAATTCATGCATTATAACATTCTTATAAATTTATGTATTGGATGCATATGGTGTGATTAAATGTATGTATGGTTGGATGCTATTGGGCCTTATTTCAAGATGGGTTGTATTTTCTTTTTGGGCAAATACGGCCTGCGTGCCTTTTTTCATTTAATTTAATTTTATTTTAATTCATTCATTATAAAATTTGTAAAAGAAGAAGAAGCCCAATGGAGTGGTGAGCCCATGTGGATGTGCAAGCCCATAAGGAAGTAACTGAAGGAGGCCTACCTGATATTTGATTCCAGTTTAGGTTTACTAGAATAATATTAGGTTGTAATATAGCCCATAGCAGTCCATTTTACTTATTTAATTATGCTTTATATTTATTTGCATGTGTATATGTATGATCCAAAAGCCATTTTCAGCCGCCTTATGCATGTAAGCCGTTATTAAATGAATTTAATAACCTAATGGAAATTACTAAGTCAAATAAAAGTGCTTCCCTCATTCAAAACTAGCACGAAGGGGGGATAGGCCAGTTGTAGACCTTGACCTCACAGGATACACTAGAGTATCATCATTTTGTATTGGGTTAGAGTATGGGATACTCTAACACTTGGATGGAGGTTTTGACTTAGCATGGTTAGTAGGATTCTCCTGGCCCTCAGCACAGATGGGTAAGTGCCAACAATCCCATCAAATCGAGAGTCCCTAGGTTGGGATTAAACGGCGTTCCTACCTAAATAATTAGGGTATAGTTTTTCCAGGCCCTCGTCTGGCTATATCTTAATGAAATATGGATCTCGGCCCATGTGCCCAACAACTCGGATTAATTAATAACTTGAATCATTATTAATTATGTATGGGAAACAAAATAAAGTTCTTTATTAACACTCTTAAATTTTTCTGTGTAGAAATTCTAAATGGCAGACAACAATACACTTTCACTGCGATCTATCCTAGAGAGTGACAAGCTTTCTGGTCCCAACTTCTTAGACTGGTCTAGGAACTTAAAAATAGTTCTAACACAAGAGTCCTGGAGTACGTACTGGAAAGGCCTATGCCGGCTGCACCTCAGGGTTGTAATCCACCAGCTGCCCAGCTGGACGAATACGAGGCATATGTGAGGGATAATAGGGATGTGACGTGCCTTGTGTTGGCGTGCATGGTCCCTGAGCTGCAAAAGCAGTTCATGGACCATCAGGCTTATGCTATGATAACAAATCTTAATGAGATGTTTTAGGAGCAATCTCGTCATGAAAGGTACCTGACCAACAAGGCATTCCACTCCTGTAAGATAGGGGCTGGGACATCTATGACCGCACACGTGCTCAAGATGAAGGGCTATTTGGATACTTTGGCCCATCTCGGATCGCCTATCTCATGGGAGCTGGTAGTGGACACAATCCTTGCTTCCCTACCGGATACTTATGATCAGTTCATCCTAAGCTATAACATGCAAGGGATGAATCACACTATTACTAAGCTGCATGGAATGCTAAAGCTCACGGAACAGTCAATCAAGAAGAGTCCGCCGGTGCTGCTAGTCAACAAGGGGAATCCTCCTCTTACGAATGGCAAGGCCAAGGCTAAGGCCCAGCCCAAGGTCTAGCATAAGGCAAATCGCAAGGATGTCTGTTTCGGGTGCAAGCAGACAGGGCATTGGATGAGATCGTGTCCCAAGCTGATGGGAGATCAGAGGAAGACCCAGGGTGCGTCTTCGTCAAGTATTTATGTCATAGACATTAGCCTTACTATTTCAACATCCTGGGTATTGGTTACTGGATGTGGTTCTCACATTTGTGCAATGTGCAGGGACTTAAGAATAGAAGGTCACTGGGATCGGGGGAGGTGGACTTGCGGGTCGGTAATGGAGCAAGGATTGCTACCATTGAGATCGGTGAATATCACCTCATGATACCTAGTGGATTGGTTTTGCTTTTGGAACAATGTTATTTGGTACCTGCTATGTGCAAGAATATTATTTTTGTTTCAATGTTGGATATTTCTAGATTTAATTTTACTATTTCTAATGGTAGAATTTGTTTATCTAGAGAGGGATTATTTTATGGAGAAGCTCTATTAAACAATGGCCTATATATCCTAGATTTAAATGAAACCAATCATGTCTATAACATAAACACTAAAAGGTTTAAGGCCAATGAACTTAATCCTGTCTACCTATGGCATTGTCGTTTGGGCCACATAAACGAGAAGCGCATAACTAGGCTTCACAAGGCTGGAGTCCTTTGACTTGGAGTCAATTGATATATGCAAGTCATGTTAATGAGGCAAAATGACTAAGGTGCCTTTTAGCAAGAAGGCTGAAAGGGCCACTGGCTTATTGGACCTAATACATTTAGATGTATATGGGCCCATGAGCACAGCGACCAGAGGTGGACATTTGTACTTCATCACGTTCGCAGATGATTTCAGCAGATATGGCTATGTCTATCTGATGAAACATAAGTCTAAGACCCTTAATAGGTTTAAGGAATTTAGGAATGAAGTATAGAACTAGCTAGGCAGAAATATCAAAACCCTTCGGTCAGACCGAGGAGGTGAGTATATGAGCCCAAAGTTTGACTCATATTTAAGACAACATGGAATAGTTCCACAGCTCACTCCTATAGGAACACCAAAGTGGAATGGGGTGTCCAAAAGGAGGAATAGGACCCTGTTGGACATGGTCCTCTCAATGATGAGTCATGCCTCTATCCCAATAAGCTTCTGGGGACACGACCTCGAGACAGCCGCTCTTATTTTAAATAATACTCTGACTAAGGCAGTGGAAAAGACCCCATATCAGATATGTATGGGCAGGGAGCCCAATGTGTCTTTCCTAAAGATTTGGGGATGCGAAGCACATGTCAAGAGATTAACTGGTGGCAAGCTAGAGCCCAAAACCAATAAATGCCTATTTGTGGGTGACCCTAGGGAAACCAAAGGGTATTACTTCTAAAACCCTACCGAGAACAAGGTGTTCATGGCAAGGAAGGTACTCTATCTAGAAAAGGATTTCCTTTCCAAGAAAGACAGTGGGAGCAATGTTGAACTCATAGAAGTTCAAAGCCCACAAGCTCCTGAAAAGGATAACCCGGAGGCCTAGGTGGAGCTTCCACAGGAGGAAGCACCGACCTAGGCCATCCAAGGAGCTAGAAGGTCTGGTAGGGATCGTCGGGAACCAGAGAGGTATGGTTTCCTCATCACCGATGATCAAACTCTTCTCATCTTGGATGAGGAAGAGCCCAAAACCTACCAAGAGGCTGTGGTAGTCCCACAGTCTGCAAATTGGCGTAAAGCAATGAAGGCAGAGATGCAATCTATGTACGATAACCAGGTTTGGAACTTGGTTGATCCACCTCCGGGTGCTAAGGTAATTGGTTGCAAGTGGTGCTACCAGCTAAAAGCCGATAATACCTTCGAGGGGTGTCTGGTTGCGAAAGGTTTTAGGCAAGTCCATGGAATAGACGATGATGAAACTTTCTCTCCAGTCGCTATGCTCAAATCCATCAAGATCTTGCTTGCCATAGCCGCTTGGTATGACTATGAGGTCTGGCAAGTGGATGTCAAAACTGGTTTCCTTAACGGGAAGCTGCTCGAGGATGTGTACATGACACCACCTAAGGGTTTTGTCGATCTAGAGTATCCGGGAAGGGTTTGCAAGCTTCAAAGGTCCATTTATAGACTGAAGCAAGCATCCCAAAGTTGGAATCTTAGATTCAATGAAGCTATAAAAGGAAAATGGCTTCATACAGAATGAAGATGAGCCTTGTGTGTATAAGAGGATTAGTGGGAGCATTGTCACATTCTTGGTACTATATGTAGACGACATCCTACTCATTATAAGCGACATATCTACACTGCAAGGTGTAAAGTAGTGGCTGTGTAAGTGTTTCACAATGAAGGACTTAGGTGAGGCCGAGACGATAGGATTTATAGGGATAGGCTCATTTGGCTTCTAGACCTAAGTCAGGCCTCATACATAGACAAAGTTCTAAAGAGATTGAGCATGGACTGGGCCAAGAAAGGTTTTTTACCAATGGGTCATGGGCTGAAAATCAGCAAGAAGAACTATCCCAAGACAAGGGAGGATAGGGAAAACATGAAATGGGTTTCGTATGCTTTGACTATAGGATCAATTATGTACTCCATGCTATGTACGAGACATGATGTTGCCTTTGCACTAAGTATGACAAGCCGATACTAGCAGGATCCCAGGGATGATCACTGGAAGGCTATTAAAGCAATCCTCAAGTACCTTAACCAGACTAAGGATAGCTTCTTGGTGTATGGAGGTCAGGAAGAAGTGTCAGTTACTGGGTACACTGATGCGAGCTTCCAGACCAACTAGGATGAGTACTAGTCGTAGTCTGGGTATATGTTTTTGCTAAATGGTGGTGCTGTAAGCTGGAGGAGCTCAAAGCATCCGACCATCGTGGACTCTACAACAGAAGCTGAGTACATCGCAGTTTGTGATGCAGCTAAGGAAGCTGTGTGGATAAGGAAGTTCATCACTGAGTTAGGAGTAGTGCCAATAATGCAAGGCCTAGTTGATATCTTCTATGACAACAATGTGGCCGTTGCACAAGCTAAGGAGTTTCGGTCACACAAGAACACAAAGCACATGCTCAGGAAATTTCACTTCATACGAGAAATCGCGGAGAGAGGTGACATTGCATTGCATAGAGTGGACACTGAGGATAATGTCACATATCCTATGACCAAGGCGCTGGCTTAGCCCAAGCACGAGGGTCATACTAGATCTATAGGGATTAGGCCCATCCTAGTTAGAACTAGTGCAAGTGAGAGATTGTTGGATATGCCCTAGTCCGGAGGCATTGGACCTTGTACTGTATTGTACATTTATTGGAGTCATGTCTTATACATATTTTGTGTCATTAATAAAGGCGTTAATTCATTTATTATATATATCTTGTGCAATATTTTAAATGAAGTATCCAATGGACATGTCCATATCCATGTTGACAAGTGTCATGCACTTGGTAGTAAGACCATGGATAGGGAAAACGATATGACCATAAAGAGATCTGTAGTCTGTTCTAGTCATTGGAATGAATGGAACTAGAGACTATCATTAACATAGGTGTCTTACCGGTCATTGGACATGGGATGTCAACTAAGTTAATTGGTACATGCAAAAGGGGCATGGTACTGGATAGATCCACTAAATGAGAAATCCACATGGTATAGTATCACAAGTGAGTCTTGTGTAGTAATTGTATGGATCCTTTGATCTGACCATATGATGGTGTTGCATGCGAGGTCGCATACTTAGGTGTATGCCTAAAGGGCCTATAATAGGGTGCCAAGTATGGGTACTTTCGGGTATGTCACTAAGTATGGCAGTGCTATGGATATGAAGAAGGGATATGTCACTCAGTAGTCCACTGAGAAGATATCACCGGCCTCTTGATGAATGTGATTGATAAGAGTGTGGCAACACCCAAACAAGTTGGAACTTGTTTGTGAGCATCAGTAAATTCGAGATCAAGTAAATGTCAGGACACAAAAGAGGGTGATCAATCCATGCCTCTGTGTTGGACACCGATATCAATGACATGGGATATACAAGTTTAAATTACATGGTTATGATTATAGTTGGACTGCCATCTCCATCTTAATTGGGGGTTGCAGTTGTTTGCTAGAGCCCGCCTGTAGTCTGTGGGCCATAAGCCCACCGTCAACATAAAGATGGGCCCACAAGATCTTACACATTGAACATCTGAACACAGAATTAAGGAATCACCTGTATAATTGGAGTATACACACCAGAGAGAGAGAGAGAGAGGATTATATTAATTGTATTATAAAGATCAATTGGATTGATCATAATCATAAAATTAATATTTGATTGGCCTTCTCATAATTAATTAGATTAATTTATGAGATTATTTCCTAGGTGGAAATATTTCACATGTATAGGTTTACATGTGACTTTGTTTTATGGATGTCAAAATTAATTCCATGGTATAATTAATTGATCAAGTCAATCTTAACTTAATTGTATCGAATATATTATTTGGAATAATATGGTAAGGATACAAGTTAAATGAAATTGGGTTTGATAATTAATTGGACCTAAGGAATTAATATCAGACTGGTTTTTAAATGGAGAAAAGCCCACATAAAACAAGGAAGCGAGTTGGGCCGAAATTGCAAGGAGAATTTCGGCCCACCCTAGGTAAAATACCTAGGGTTGAATTTGGCCAAGGCAAGCAATGGTGCTTGCCGATATTTTCATCCTCCATCTCTCGCAAAATTCTTCGATTCCAACGCTAACACGGGTCGTGTTCTAGAGCCGTTCATGTACGTGAACGCGGAGGAAATCTGCTTTGATTTCTGCAGACATCTCTTGAAGAGATACTCCTCGTATGAGTTGAATCTCTTCTTGTTAAACTTTTAATTTTATAGTTTTCATCTCAATTGCTCGTGGGCACAGATTTGAGGACATTGTCGCAATCTTCCGTATTTATTCGGATGATTTCTGGTGAAAATCCCAACACTTGTGATCATTTCATGTCATATCGTAGACCTGCAAAAGCGTTCGAAATTTTGTCCGTGTGTTGGTACATCGTGACCATTTCATAAAATTCACTAGGTGCTCCAAAAGCGCCGAATCCTTATCCGTGTGGTGGTACACCCGTGATCTTTTTGTATTATCTCTTGTATGGCATTAGGTGTTCCTGGAATGTCGAAAAAGGAAAAGATAATAAATAGAGATCATCCTTATCATCATTTCACTCACGACATCATTTCATTCATTCATCATAAATCACCGTTAGTGTATCACTCTCCATGTCACCATTCCATTCATTCATTGTCCCTAACATTTCTCGTGTAATGTCAAGTAGAATAAACTAGAGCGACCTAGGACAAGATCTCAAGCTCTGAGGGCTGTTGGGGAACGAAGAGCAGTAGAAACAGAAAGTGAATCTGATTCCAGGGAAGAATTTTAGATGGCCAATCCAACACCAAGTCTTGCTGATGCCCTAAAGGATTTCCTGAGATCCCAGGATTTTCGTGACATGCTGAAGGAAGAGATGCAGGCTGTTGTAAGGGAAGCTGGTGAAACCGGCGTAGTGGAGCTAGTAAGGAAAAGAGGTTGAATCATCTCAACCAGGAGCTGATGCCTTGGCTAGTTTGGAGAAGTTTAAAGAAATTAAGGTAGCCATGGAGTGGAAAATGAAAGTGAAGTATTCCGAATTAGATGAAGTTGTGGCCCAGCTGAAGAAAAGGGCCAGTGTCAGCTCAGACTCCAAGAGGGGTGTTAATGTAGATGCCATGATCAGTAAAGGCATCGAGACTTTTCCTATTGGCTTTCAAGTATCAAAAGTTCCCTCCTACAAAGGAATGGGTTCATCGGAAGCCCACGTGAATCTCCATGCACGAGTCATACTGACGGCTGGCACCACTAAACAACAGCTTATCAATCTCTTCCCAACTACACTCGAGGGAGGAGCATTGGGCTGGTATAATTCTTTATCTGAAGAGGAGCAATCCGACTGGGAGGTTTTATCAGTGGCTTTTATTAAATATTACAGCTTCAATACCAAGATTCAGGTGAAGCTGTATGACCTGAAAAGAGTTAAGCAAAAGTCAAACAAGCCATTTGATGAATACTATCAATGGTGGATGAACGAGATGATCTTACTAAAGAACCACCTTAATGAAGATGAGTTGATCCAGAAGTTGATTGACGGTAGTAGGGACATCTTCAAGAACAACATGAAGTTCCACCCCTTCAGTGAACTTAGCGAAGTATACAGTATGGCTATGAAAATTTAACGTGATAAGGAGGAGAAGGCAACAAGCCACAAGGGTGGCAGAAGTTCAGGATATATCTACGGGTTCAGGTCAACAACTATGGCCGGGTCTGGTAGTGGTTCTAGCTCAGGTTCTGGAGGTAAAGCAGAACAATCTTCAGAAGCAAAGCAGGTCAAAGTTGGCACAGTAACCCAGCAACAAAGCAGTCAAAGTACAAACCCAGGAGGACAGGGTATATCCCCTTGGGCTCTCCCCTTAGTTAAAATTTCTGCAAATTGTAGAAATGGAGGCTTATTGCAGTCCCTGAGACCATTTGAGAAACCTGCTGATGCGGATAAAGATAATTTCTGCACATACCATGTTGTGACTGGCCATAGAACCAATAATTGCTACAAATTGAGGGATGCCATCCAAGAACTGATTAACGAGGGGAAGTTACAGGAGCCACCTAAGCCTAATACAAAGACTAACCCATTGCTGGCATTCGAGAAGCGGGTTAATACGGTACACTCAGGATTGCCAGCCAATTTCATTTTTGGTCAAGTCCTACAGGCGAATCCTGCTTTACAATCTATGGCAATCGGTGAAGCTAAGGTAGAGTCGGGATGTGTGGGGCAGAAAAAACAAAAAGAAATCAAATAGGTGAGTTTGAATGACCTCGACCCAGAGGACGAATATAAGGAGTTTGGTGGGGATAAGACAGTTATGCCGCCAAATATTGAAAAGCAGAAAATTCAAGAAGTGCAGAATGTGACCCGAAGCGGTAAGGTTTATCAACCAGTGGTCCAATTGAAAGACAAGGCCCCAGTGACTAGGTTGGGTAGCACATCAACACAGGAGGGAGTTGAGAAGGAAGACCTAGTTATTTCTTAGTTAAAGAAAACCCCTGCCCAAGGTAGTTTTTGGCATCTGCTGTTGGCCTCTAAAGAGCATAGAACGGCCTTGGTGAGGAAGTTGTCTGAAATTGAGGTTTCCCCTATTGCATCGCCGGAAGCCATGTGTTGTTTGGTAGATAAGATCCATTATGAGTCTCCTGACATTGTTTTTTCTGAAAAAGATCTACCCAGCGAAGGGAATGCCCACAATAAGGCTATTTACATCAGAGCCCATGTGATGGACTAAGTAATGCCATGTGTGATGGTAGATGATGGGTCGGCACTGAATATATGTCCGTTAAAAATGCTACCGTGTTTGGGTTTGAATGAAGATGCTATGAAGAAGTCCTCAACAGTGATCCGGACATATGATGACTCCAAAAGAACTATAATTGGAACTTTCGAAGCTAAAGTGGAGGTCGGGTTAGTCAAGTTAATGGTCTTTTTCACTGTGATAAACATCCCAGTCGCTTTCTCCCTGCTGTTGGGAAGACCATGGTTCCACCCATTAGGAGGTGTCCCTTCTACTCTGCATCAGAAAGTAAAGTTCTCGATAAATGGGGAGATTGTGACTGTTGAGGCAGATGCCCAATCCATGATTACTGCTGTAAATGAAGGGGTCATACCATTTGGCGGGTTCCAAATCTCCATGGTCGGGGAAGAGGAAGCTATGGACACCTCGATGGTCATTTACGAAAACTATATACCGGAATGGCTATCCAGATATTTGCTCAAGTGGATTTTATCCCGGGCATGGAACTCAGAATTAACCTGCAAGGAGTTCCTAAGTTTAACATTGACTCGGGAAAGCCAAAACAGTTCGGGCTAGGGTATGCAGAAGAAACATCTAACCAGAAGAATCACAGAAGGGGTAAGAACGGCAAACCTATGATGAAACCATTCATAAAGGCAGGAGAATGGCCAAACTGAGCCAGTGAGGGTCAGGAGCATTGAATACCCGGGTGTGAGCACGGGTTTTTCCCGACCTCTATGATGAGAGTTCCTTCGTTACCCGTGGAGCGGACGAACTTGAATTGGACTGGAAAGCACCCGAAATGTCACTTAGGCATCCCAAACTTCCTGAAAACCAAGCTATCCATGATCCAAAATCCCCAAAAAGGTCTCCTGAGCTATTTCCTAGTGTTTAGGGTGCGCGTCTGATTTTTGAAATTTCACCCCGACTTTTGTTAGAACCACACGACTCTAGCTTTTAAGCTAGAGCCGAGCAGCTCTAGTACAAATGAGAGACATACAGCTCTAGTGGATAAAAGAAGTTGCTCTACAAAGCAGAGCAACTTGTCTTAACAGAAGAAACGGGGGGGGGGGTGGAAATTCAGAGATAGGACAGGTTGATTGACGGAAATAAGGTGCGAGAGAAATATAAAAAAGAGAGGGGGGACTTTCTCAAGAAAAGGAGGCAGAGAAAAGAAAAAGAAAAAGAGAAAGAAGAAAAAAAGGGGAAGCAGAGAAAGAGAGAAAGGGAGGCCAAGACATAGGAGCAAAAGAGGTGAACCAAACACATGGACTAAAACCTAATATCAATCTCTAAACACTCACAACAAAGGCCACTACCTGTGCTCATTGATTCAGGATCATTTCGGATTTGTTTCTGATTATTTCGAGTCGCTGCGTTTTTCGGCCAGTTGAGTTCTCAGAACACATTTCAAACTTTCAATCCGTTTCTTGATGTTCAAAGCATCAAACAACACTAAGGTAAACTCTAAGAGGCCTTAAACCTGTTTGCATTGTCTTTTTTCTGCATTTGCTTCATTTTTAGAACTTTCGAAAATTGGATTGCCTAAATAGAGCCGCACGAGTGTGTTCCTCGTGAACATAACCGCCCGGCTATGTTTATGATGATTAGAGCCGGCCGGCTCTGGCACCCAGAGCTGCCCAGCTCTGTTCTTTGGGGACAGACTCCTGGTTTGTCCCGATAGGTTTAAAACAGTCCGTTCTCCATTTTAAGCATTCTATTGTGGTCATTTTCGGCCCAAAATCCATCTGTATGTTATAAAATTTTGATTTTTAAATTTCTGCACGTACGGATATTAGGGTTTTTGGTGTTTCCCAGGTTTACTTTCTGAGTTTCGAGGTTGTATTATCCAAATCGGATCCATAGTTCAGTATTAGCGAACCCCCGAATCCTACCAAATCCCTGGAAAATAGCGAAAACGAATAAAACGGTATTTTCGCAAATGTTTTTGGTGTGTTTACTGCTTTTGTACCCTAGATGGATCATTTATTTAGGAACCTGCACGAACAGAACCTCGAGTTTCGGGATAACAGACCCATTAAAATGTGGAAATTTGCATGGAACCGAGCCAAATGGTTTTCCAAAATTAATTTTTTAGCACAAAAATTACAGGGCGTTTCAAAACCGTTTTCTAGGTCTAACCGGTCTGACCGGTCGGGTCGACCCGGTTACCCCCTAAATGCATGCCCCCATTTCCTTAAAAATCCCAGTTTTGTCCTGATTTGAGTCCTATCTATGTTTATAATATAAACTGTGCTAACCCTCTATTTTACAGCATTTATTTTTACTATTTTGGCTGTATTTATTAGATTCCCGTGTAAATTAGGCGATTGTAATTTTTAGATCCTCGTGTATCCTAGGCTCTTGTAAAGTGAGGACGAGGGTTTTTATCTTTTATTCGATTGGGTTGTATAATCGGCCTCTTCTATTTTCTTGTATATTTTGGATGTATGTTTATTTTTTGGCAATTTATTTTTCGCATTTTCCTTGAGCATGGGCTAACAAAATAAAATTAATCGGGTTAGAAAAAGATAATAAACTGAATAAATATGGTTTTATAAATAATAAATGAATACAAGCTCGAGGTTAAGTAGGTAAGTTGCCCAAACCCTGAATCTCTTGATTAGGTACAGTAGTCTGCGCTCGGTAGGGAGCTGTACCGGAATTTCCCAAATGAGCTGATTCGAGAGGCAACTCTTTCACTGATCTCAAAATTTAGGCTTTGAGGTCTTTAAGTTAAAAAAGGGGAAAATATTTTCTACAAAATGAATTTTCAAAACAAATAAAAGGTTTTCACTAAAGCAAGATGAACAAAACCTTTTCTTTTAAAATATCACGAGAACCAGTTTTCGAAAACCCTGGCTCGCTTTGCCGCGTCTGTAAACTCTTTCTTTTACGAAATGGTCGTCCGCTTATAGTGGTAACTTTATTGGCGATAGACTGCTTCTTAAAATGTTTTTCATAAAAACTTATGGAACTTAGGCTACTATTGAAATATAACCTCGCTTGTATTCATTTATCGATTTATAAATGCCATATTTATTCATACTTTGAATATCATGACATTTTCTTCTTCTCAACCCTTCAAATACTCTGATTAGCTCCGGTTTACCCATGAAGGTGGCCTACCTCTACCGCCAGGATTGGAGACACCTGACAGGGTAAACCACTCATAGCACTGCATGACCTTACATCGTGTTCTATGGTGGGGAAGTGTGTTGGATATGCCTTAGTCCCGAGGCATTGGTCATTGTATTTGTATTATACATCTATTGGATTTATGTATTATACTCATTTGTGTTATTAATAAAGGCATTAATTCATTTATTATATTTATCTTATGCAATATATTAAATGAAGTATCCAATTGACATATCCATATCCATGATCACAAGTGTCATGCACTTGGCAGTAAGACCTTGGATAGGGTAAACGATATGACCATAAATAATCCGTAGTATATTCTGTTGGAAATGCCCTAGTCCCAAGGCATTGGTCCTCATTTTTGTATTATACATTTATTGGATTTATGTATTATACTCATTTGTGTTATTAATAAAGGCATCAATTCATTTATTATATTTATCTTGTGCAATATATTAAATGAAGTATCCAATGGACATATCTATATCCATGATGACAAGTGTCATGCACTTGGCAGTAAGACCATGGATAGGGTAAACGATATGACCATAAATAGATTCGTAGTCTGTTCCAGTCATGGGAATGAATGGAACAAGAGACTATCATTAACCTGGTTGTATGGCGGTGTCTTACCTGTCATTGGACATGGAATGTCAACCAAGTTAATGGGTACATGCATGGGGGAATGGTACTAGATAGATCCACTAAACCAGCAATCCACATGGTATAATATCACAAGTGATTCTCGTGTAGTACTTGTATGGATCCTTTGACCTGACCATATGATGGTGTTACATGTGAGGTCGCATGCTTAAGGGTACGCCTAAAGGGCTTGTAATAGGGTGCCAAGTATGGGTACTTTCGGGTATGTCACTTAGCATGGTAATGCTATGGATATGCAGAAGGGATTTGTCACTCAGTAGTCCACTGGGAAGATATCACCGGCCTCTTGATGAATGTAACTGGTAAGAGTGTGGCCACACCCAAACAGGTGGGAACTTGTTTGTGAGCTTCAGTGCATTAGGGATCAGTTAATGTTCGACACAAAAGAGGGTGATCAATCCATGCCTCTGTGTTAGACACCGTTATCAATGACATGGGATGTACAAGTTTAAACTACATGGTTATGATAACAGTTAGACTGCCATCTCCATCTTAATTGGGGGCTGTAGTGGCTTGCTAGAGCCCAACTGTAGTCTTCGGGCCAAAGGCCCACTGCCAACATAAAGATGGGCCCACGGGATCGTACACATAGAACAACTAAACACAGACTTAAGGAATCACATGTATACTTGGAGTATACACTATGGAGAGAGAGGTGTATATATATTAATTATATTATAAAGAACAATTGGATTGATCCTAATAATAAAATTAATATATTCAATTGGCTCTTCATAATTAATTGGATTAATTATGAGATTATTTCCTAGGTGGAAATATTCATATGTATAGGTTTACATATGATTTTATTTTGTGAAGATTTAATTTTAATTTGATGGATTAAATTAATTGGCCAGACTAATTTTAATTTAAATGTAAATAATATATTACTTGGTGTAATATATTAAATACATGGGTATATTAAAATTGGGCTTGAAATTAATTTAAACCAGAATAATTAAAATTAGATTGGGCCTAAATTAAAAGATGGAAGCCCGCACAGAATGAAAGGAGCCAAGCTGGGCTTGAATTCCCCTAGGGGAATTCGGCCACCCTAGCTATAAAAACCTAGGGTTAAAATTTCGGCCACAACACACTAAGCCATAGCCGAAATTGTCCTAGCCCTCTCTCACCATTGTTTTTGTTTTTCCAACGCTAGCGCAGGTTGTGTTCGTTAGGCGTTCATGTACGAAAACGAGGAGGGAATCTAATTTGATTTCTGCAGTCTTCATCCATCTCTTGAAAGAGATATTTCGGGTAAGAATTCAATCTCTTTCTATTTCAATTTTAAGTTTTACAATTTCTATTTCAATTGGGACTGGATTTGAGGAAATCACCGCGTTCTTCCGCTTTTATCGGGTGATTTCCGGTGAAAAATCCCAACAGTGGTATCAGAGCGGGTTTTGATCCGTGGAAATTGTTAAATTGGTTGAATCCCATGTTTTAAAATTGGAGATTTTTTTTATTGGGATTCTTGGTTTGGGTTTAAGATTTTTCCCATTTGTTTTGTACAATTGAAATTAAATTTGCATATAGGTTTATGTCAGTTTATTTTAATTGTATGATTTTGGAATTCTTGGTGAATTTCTTATGGTTGATGGATGCAATATTTGTGTGTTTTTTTTTTTTTCCTATTTAAAAAAAAAAAATCTGGCTCCTGGGGTGCCGGAGCAGCAGGTTGCTGCTAGGCAGTGGCCGCTGGGCAGCCACTGCACAGGGCTGCTGCTGGCGGCTACGCAGCTACTGCTGCTAGGGCCGGGCCCAATGTTTTGGATTTGGCGGGTCGTGAGCCTGGGGCCCAGTTTTGACATTTTTAATTGGTTTTAAAATTCGTGTGTTTAAATTTATGCAATTTAAATGCTTGTGGTTTCTTGAATGAAATTTTATTTTATTCATGTAATATTAATTTTGCAAATTAATATGGTTAATTGAAATTGGTTCGGGTAATTTTGGCACAATTACTTGGACGGCTGAATTGGACCTATGGTTTCCCAATTCTAGTGGGAGCAGTTGGACTGCCTGGGCTGGAGGCCCAAAGCTCGTTAAGGGTTAGAACCATGGTGAGCCAAAAATTGGCGATTTCTATATAATGGCTTGGACGTAATTGAAATAGGCTTAAATCATGCATTATAACATGCTTATGAATTATATGTATTGGATGCATATGTATGATTAAATGTTTGTATGGTTGGATGCTATTGGGCCTTGTACAAGTTGGGTTGTATTTTCATTTTGGGTAAATACGGCCTGCGTGTCATTTTTCTTTTTTTAATTTGATTTTATTTGATTCAAATATTATAAAATCTATAAAAGAAGAAGCCCATGGAGTGGTGAGCCCAAGTGGAGGTGCAAGCCCATAAGGAAAAGATGGAGGCCCATCTGATATTTATTTCTACTATAGGTTAGAATAATATTAGGATGTAATATAGGCCATAGCAATCCATTTTACTTTTATTTAATTATGCTTTATGTTTATTTGCATGTATGAATGTATGATCCAACAGCAATTTCACCCGCCTTATGTATGTAAGCCGTTATAAATTGAATCTAATAACCAAATGCAATTACTAAGTCGCTTAAAAGTGCTTCCCTCATCCAAAACTGACTCGAAGTGGGAATAGGCCAGTTGTAGACCATGCCCTTGCAGGATACACTGGAGTATTGTCACTTTGTATTGGGTTAGAGTATGGGATACTCTAACACTTGAATGGAGGTTTTTGACTTAGCGTGGGTAGTAGGATTCTCCTGGCCCTAAGCACAGATGGGCAAGTGCCAACAAGCCCATCAAACCGAGAGTCCCTAGGTTGGGATTGGATGGCGTTCCTCCCTAAATAATTAAGGTATAGTTGTACCAAACCCTGGTTTGGCTGTATCTTGATGAAATATGGATCTCGGCCCATGAGCCCAACAACTCAGTTTAAATTAAGAAGATGATTCATTATTAATTTCATATGGGAATAATAAATTAAAGTCCTTTATTAACACTCTTAATGTTTTTCTGTGTAGAAACTCTTAAATGGCAAACAACAATACCTTATCACTACGATCTATTCTTGAAAAGGACAAGCTTTCCGGTCCTAACTTTTTAGACTGGTCTAGGAACTTAAGGATTGTTCTAAGACAAGAGTCAAAAGAGTACGTACTGGAAAGGCCTGTACCGGCTGCACCTCAAGGACGTAATCCACCGGATGCCCAACTGGAGGAATACGAGGCGCATGTCAAGGATAATAGGGATGTGACATGCCTTATGTTTGTTGGGAATTAATCGCACAAAACAAACATAAAACGCAGCGGAAAAAGATTAATCCCCACCAAGGACCTATGTACATTACATTGAATTGGAAGGAGGGTTAAAGAATTACCTTAATTCTTTGAAGTTTGAATCACTTAGGAACCAAAATAGCTTCCCTCTATGGTTGATCCACACGGAGCAATACATTCACTGCGTGCTAGCGCCGGGATAGAAGAAACGGTTTTCTCGAATCGAGAGAGAGGCAGAAAATCAAATTTTCTCTTGGCTTTGAGAGGAGAATTTCGGCTGGCTGCTTGGTCTAGTGTGGCTGCCGAATTCTGCTTCTATATCATTATAGGATTGATTAGGTTTTAGGTTTTTATTTCCTTAAATATAAAACCTAATTAGTTAATTATAATTATAACCTAATACACCTATTAGTTATAATTATATATTAACCCACACAATTTAATATTAATTCTCAATTAACATTAAATCAAATCAATTCTCCATAATACACATATGTATATATAATATTATAATTAATTATATCTCTATATAATTAAATTATAATATGTAGCATACTTTATGCAATATTAATCACATTAATATTTATATATACATAAATATATATCACTATATATATTTATACTCTTTCTCATTCATAAATTATTATCCAATAATAATTTATACCCGATAAGATGAACTTCATTTTGCTCTTGTGTGTGACCCCATAGGTTCATATTAATTGGCAATAAGGAAATTACCATAATGTCCTTATAGGTCACAAGCGGACTCTAGCAAGCCATTACGACTACCCAATTAATATGATTGGAATGATCCAATACCTATTTATAAAATGTCATATTCCCTTTTGTCTCTTTGATATCAAGATTAATTATAAGACATGGTACACTTGTCAATCTTACATAATTAATCATATGCTTTCTCGATCTCAAAGTAAACTGTTCAGACAAATCAATTGATACTCTTATCAATTATTTGAGCACGGCCATGCATTTAACAGTCTTACTTATCGAGGGGCCCAGTGATATCGCTCTCTTGTTAGAGAGGGACAAAATCCCATATCTGTCACTCACATCCCAAAGCATGAGTCATATCGTACCCAACCACAGCCTTTATAACTACTCTGTTACAAGCAGCGTTTGACTGCGTCAAAGCACAACATAAATTCATCCCGGAATCCATGGTGACCTCAGGTCAAAGGAATCAGCTGATGACACTACTATAATCAAGATCAGTTGTGACACGTGACCATGAACTTGATCTTATAGTGGGTCTCCAGCAACATGTTCTCTAACACATTGCCCGTGAGTATAATCTGTATCTGTATACACTATATTCATCTTATGAATATCCATTATCACTCACACTAGTCTTAGTTTGTTATTATTCCCATAATAACAATCGACTAGGGAAATTTAGAATTACACAATTAATTCATGGATACATTATCATAAATACTAACATACAAATATATATGATAAAATAATCTTTATTAATGACTTAAGAAGATTGTTTACATAATCCAACATTGGCTTAGGGCACAATCTCTAACAATGTTGGCCTGTATGGTCCCCGAACTGTAAAAACAGTTTATGGACCATCAAGCCTATGCTATGATAACAACTCAAAATGAGATGTTTCAGGAGCAAGCTCGTCAGGAAAGGTACCTGACCAATAAGGCATTCCACTCTTGTAAGATGGGGGCCGGGACATCTGTGAGCGCACACGTGCTCAAGATGAAGGGCTATTTGGACACTTTGGCCCGTCTCGGATCGCCTATCTCTTAAGAGTTGGCGGTGGACACAATCCTTGCATCATTACCGAATTCTTATGATCAGTTCATCCTGAACTACAATATGCAAGGGATGAACCGTACTGTCAGTGAGCTGCATGGGATGCTTAAGCTCACCGAGCAGTCGATCAAAAAGACTCCGCCAGTGCTGCTGGTCAACAAGGGGAACCCCCCTATTGCTAAGGGTAAGGCCAAGGAAAAGGCCAAGGCCAAGGCCAAGAAAGCCAAGGCTAAGAAGGCCAAGGCCTAACCCAAGGCCCAGCAGGAGGCAGGTCCTGAAGATGTCTGTTTCGGGTGTAGACAGGCGGGCCATTGGAAGCGATCGTGTCCCAAGCTGATGGGAGAGCAAAGAAGGGGCCAAGGTGCATCCTCTTCAAGTATTTATGTTATAGATATTAACCTTACTGTTTCAACATCCTGGGTATTGGATACTGGATGTGGTTCTCACATTTGTTGCAATGTGCTGGGACTTAAGAACAGAAGGTCACTGGGGTCGGGAGAGGTGGACTTGCGGGTCGGGAATGGAGCAAGGTTTGCTACCATAGAGATTGGCGAATACCACCTCATGATGCCCAGTGAATTGGTTTTAATTTTGGAACATTGTTACTTTGTACCTGCTATGTGCAGGAATATTATTTCTTTATCAATGTTGGATTTAATTTCACTATTTCTAATGGTAGAATTTCAATATCTAGAGAGGGATTATTTTATGGAGATGCTCTATTAAATAATGGCCTATATATCCTGGACTTAAATGAAACCAATCATGTCTATAACATAAACACTAAAAGGGTTAAGCCTAACAAACTTAATTCTATCTACCTATGGCATTGTCGTCTCGACCACGTAAACGAGAAGCGCATTGCTAGACTTCACAAAGCTGGAGTCCTAGGGTCATTTGACTTAGAGTCAATTGATACATGCGAATCATGTTTACGAGGCAAGATGACAAAGGCGCCTTTTAGCAAGAAAGCTGAAAGGGCCACTGGCTTATTGGACCTAATACATTCAGATGAATGTGGACCTATGAGTGCAGCGACTAGAGGTGGGCATCTGTACTTCGTCACGTTCACGGACAATTTCAGCAGATATGGCTATGTCTATCTGATGAAACACAAGTCCGAGACCCTTGATAGGTTCAAGGAATTTAGGAACGAGGTACAGAACCAACTAGGTAGGAATATCAAACCCTTCAGTCAGACCGAGGTGGTGAGTATATGAGCCTAGAGTTTGACTCATACTTGAGAGAGCATGGAATAGTTCTATAGCTCACTCCTCCCGGAACACCACAGTGGAATGGGGTGTCCAAACGAAGGAATAGGACCCTGTTGGACATGGTCCGCTCAATGATGAGTCAAGCCTCTCTCCCAATTAGTTTCTGGGGACACGCCCTCGAGACAGCAGCTCTTATCTTAAATAATACTCTGACTAAGGCAGTGGAAAAGACCCCATATCAGATATGGATGGGCAAGGAGCCCAATGTGTCTTTCCTAAGGATTTAGGGATGCGAAGCACATGTCAAGAGATTGACTAGTGGCAAGCTAGAGCCCAAAATCAATAAATGCCTGTTTGTGGGCTACCCTAGGGAAAGCAAAGGGTATTACTTCTACAACCCCGTTGAGAACAAGGTGTTCGAAATTCTCCTAGCCCTCTCTCACCATTGTTTTTGTTTTTCCAACACTGGCACAGGTTGTGTTCGTTAGGTGTTCATGTACGAAAATGAGGAGGGAATCTAATTTCAGTTCTGCAGTCTTCATCCATCTCTTAAAAGAGATATTTTGGGTAAGAATTCAATCTCTTTCTATTTCAATTTTATGTTTTACAATTTCCATTTCAATTGCTCCTGGGACTGGATTTGAGGAAATCACCGCGTTCTTCCGCTTTTATCGGGTGATTTCGGATGAAAAATCCCAACATATTCCAGTCATGGGAATGATTGGAACAAGAGACTATCATTAACCTGGTTGTATGGTGGTGTCTTACCGATCATTGGACATGGGATGTCAACCAAGTTAATGGGTACATGTAAAAAGGGCATGGTACTAGGTAGATCTACTAAACGAAAAATCCACATGGTATAGTTGTTGGTGTGCCTTAGTTCTTAAGGCATCGGATTTTTGTATTTTGTATTATACATTAAGACTCATTGTATGAATACATTATTTGTGTCACATTAATAAAGGCAATTAATTTATTTCATCTAGATCTTGTGCTATAATATGAGTAGAGTATCCATTGATTGATAATCAAAAAACCTATCCCAAGTCTGTTCTAATCATGGGAACAAATAGAGCCACAGACTTGTATATTCGATGACTACATGGCAGTTCTTAACTAGCCATAGTACTTGTATAGTCAATCATGAATATAGGTTGACATAGGACTGGATCGATCAGCACAAGAAAGCCACATGGTTGATTCGTCATAGGTCTTTCTTGAGTAGGTCTCTTTTGTCCTCAGACCAGATTTCATTATAATATCAATATTGAATCCGGTTCACTTTGATATACGCCTAACAGGTTTGTAAAAGGATGCTAAATAAGGCTATGATTGGGTGGACCGGTGAACATGTTGATATTGATGATGAAGTGATGGAATTGCCACTCGGGTAACACCTAGATGATATCATTGGCCACTTGATGAGTGGGACTGATAAGTATATGGCCATACGCAAATAAGTTGGTTGCTTATTTGATTAATCAGTCAACTCCAGATCAAGAAATATAATAAACAACAGAAGAGGATGACGGGCACCATGCCTCTTGCTTATTCATATCGATATCGTTAGGCAAAGGACACTATCAGATTACTACCGGGTGAGTGTCTTCTAAAGACTGCTGCATCTATGTCTTAATTGGGGGCTGTAATGGTTTGCTAGAACCCAATTACAGTCTGTGGGCCTTGAGCCTATTGCCAACATAAAGACAGACCCATAGGATCGTGCACATAGATCAACTGATCTGGAAGTTAGAAATTGTACATGTAATATACATTGGAAGCAATGGGTTAATTAATTAGTTGACATTCGGTGTCAAGGTAATTAATTGACATTGGGTTGAATTTAATTTAATTAATAACTTTACATAATGTAATTAATTAATTTATCAATTAATTGAATTATATAAAGTAAACAATTAATTAAATAATTTTCCTAAATAGGAAATTTAAATACATGCATTGTATTTACTTAAGTGTGATTTAATTTTATTTAGGGGTAGTTAAATTTAGCCAAATGGAATTAAATTACATAGTATATACTTTTTTAATTAAAGTTTATTTATGTAATTATAATCCTAGTGGGCTTGGGTTTAATTAACCTAATAAAAACCCAATTAGACAAGGTGTCTATATAAGGGCACACTTAAGGAACAAAAACCTAATTCAACCCTAATTATTGCTAGAAATTTTCAGCCACCAAGAGCAGCCCCAAACAGCCGAAAATCCAAGCATTAATCATCCATTCCTTTGCGTCTTCGGCTAGCACTGGTTCCTGCTCAATAGTTGGTCGTGCACCGAACTTTGGAGATCGCAGTTTCAAGAAACAATTCTGCAGCAGTCTCTAGAGGAGACGAATCCAGTGAGTTAATCTCTCTTGATTCAAATTGTTTTTATTCTAATCAATGGTAATTGGACATGCTAGGTGGATTCTAGGAAATTTTAAACGGTGTATTTTCCGCTGCGCCATGTTATTTTTCCAATGACGAATCCCAACAGTGGTATCAGAGCCAGGTTTTGTCCATTAGATTGATTGGAAATAGTTCTTGAAAACGTTCTTGAAGAAAGAATGGGTTTCAAGTTTGTGATTTTAGGGTTTTTGTTCAATTGGTTTTGGTTTTGTTGAACCCTAGAATTTCGGATTGGGGTTTTTTGATTTTTTTTTTTCCTCAATTGGTTTTCAATCCATTTTTTTAATGATTATTCATTCTTATTTGTTGGCTGGAATGTTTATGATTTAAGAAATTAAATAAAACAAAATAAAAAAAATATTGTTGGGCTGGATGGAATCGCAAATTGCGATTCCATCTAGCGGCAGCAGCTGCTGCATGGCATGTTGCCCAGCAGCGTGCCACGCAATAGCTGGTTGCTGCTGCCGCGTGGCGACACTGCTGCCCCACTGGGACAGCAGCGCCGTGCACTGATTTTGGGTCTGGTTTTGGATTTTGCGGGTATTTTTTTATCCCAGGCCTAATGCAAATTAAATTAAATTTTTTTAAATTAATTTGTATTTAACTTGTTTATTTTGTTGGCATGTATATTTAATTTAATTGTTTGCATATTAAATTGAATATGGACTTTGTGAAATTGGCCCAATAAACCATGACACCGGTTAAAATTGGGAGAGCTAAATTTTAAATTTGTGACAACCCAAATTCAAGTGGGAGCAAAATTTCTAATTTTGCATTCATAGATGTTATCAATTGGGCCTTTATGGGCCTTAGTCACATTTATTAAAATTGGCAATTCAGCTTAACATTTATATTTATAATTTGGAATGCCATGATCATGCATCATATTGGTATGTATGTGCACGACATGTACTTTTTTTGAAATGAAATGTTGAGTTCTATGGGCCCTAAATTATATCGGTTGTAATTTAATTTTGGGAAATATGGCCTGCGGGCCATTTTTTTTTATTTTGATGTAATTTTAGAATAGATTTTCTTTACAAAATTGTTGTAATTGCATCAAGTATGGAGGAAGGCCTAGATGGAGCAAGCCTATGGTGGGAGCCCAGGAAGGATTGCAGTTCGGCCCATGAAGAATTAGATAAAATATCTAGTTTTTCATTAGGTTGTAATTAAAGGCCCATAGGATCTCATTTATTTTAAATTAAGTATGCTATTGAATTTGTCGTATAATATGGATGTATGGATCACCAAATTATTACCCGCGCTTTTGCATGCTAAGCCGTATCACTTAATTATAATCCGAAAATTAAAATATTGAGTCGCTTAAAAGTGCTTCCCATATTCACACCTCTTCCTCCCATTGATGCTGCAATGTGCGCCATGCCCTAACTGGGTACACTATAGTATTCGGTGGGCCGTCGAGGGTTAAGATACTTGGTATGGTTAACATATGAATGGTAGTTTGACTCAACATGGGTAGCACTAGCTCAGAGCGGGCCCTAAGCATAGATGAGTAAAGTGTCAATAAGCCCATCAAACCAAGAGTCCTTCGTGGAAGGATTGGATATGTTGTCCTACCAAACGAATCAATGGTTAGTTAGCGAGCCCTAGTACGGCCAGTCATTGATAAGTTGTGGATCTTGGTCAAGTGAGCCAATTAACAACACCAACAAACAAATTAAAATCGGATTATTAATTTGAATTGGCTTAAAAGTCCTTTATTTCTAACTCAAGCAATGATTTCTTCCATGTAGATAATCCCATTTCACTTAAGCAATTTAAATGGCTGTAACAAACAACAACTCACTCTCACTTAGGTCACTCTTGGAGAAGGAGAAGCTTTCGGGGACTAACTTCCATGACATTAAGGTACTCCACGAATGCAAGGCTTTTATGCGCATAAGAACATTTCATAGCATTAGTAATTCATGCAAGGCGTTCCGTGAATGCTGAACCTTCATCCGTGTCTCTATTTACACGCAACTTGTTTGCAGTATCACTCATGTTAGCTGCCTCAAAAGCATCAGAACTCTATCCATGGAACGGCTTCCATGTGACCATGTCATGCCATTTCATTTTGGCCTCAAAAGTGTTGAGATTTTGTTCGCGAGATGGTGCACACGTGACCATTCCGTAATACCCATTAGGTGCCCCGAAAGCACACCGAGTCTCCACTCGTGTGTCGATTCATGCACGACTTCTTTCACATTCCCTTTTGCATGACATTGGGCATTTTTAAGAGCGTCCGGAACAAAGAGTCGCATTCGTTATCATTTTCATTCATGAAGCATCAACATGCATAATCATTGATGTATCATTGTAATCATGTCTTTATGCAGGTACCTTCAAAACATCGACATATGTATGACACTGCCGCTAATCACATTTTTGTGTAGTCATTTGCATTTCATGTGACATATACATACACTCATTTCACCCCACCTAATTAGGGACGTGTCAAGTGTGCCCTTCATGCTCATCTCATTGCATGACATATCGGGTGATCCAAAATCACCCGTGTTCCGCCAATGCACTGGATTGTACTTGGCCATTTCATAATGTCACACCATTCAGAAGAAGACCACCACAGTCCTAAGTTTGTTTCCGTGTGGTGAATCATGTGGCGTCATTCCTTGGCAATATACTCATTCATCCTAGGTGTCACAGTGATTCCGAAATTTTTCTTGCGTGTCGTGATCCATATTGGATCATCATTTCATTATTAAATCATTCAAGGTACTCCCAAGCACCAGATCAGTATACATATAGGGACATTTTGTGACATTGTCAAATCATGCAAGGTGTTTCCTTAATATCATACCCCTGTCCGTATTCTGAGTTACATGTGACATTTTTGTAACATCATTTCATATCATATGCTTCAAAAGCATCAGAACACTGTCCATGGGATGGACCCCATGTGACCATTTCATGCCATTTCATTGACCTATGAAGCATCAAAACCTACTTGTGTGTCAGTACACATGCGGCCTTTTCATGATAATTCATTAGGTGCCTCAAAGGCATCAAATATTTGTCTGTTTGATGGGTCACATGTGCTCTTTTCGCATGGCATTGGGCATTCTTAGGATGTCCAGAACAAGGAAACCAAAATACAAATATCATCATCAACATGCTTGTCCCCATTCACGAAACATCAAACACGTGCAATCATCCGTATGTCATCATGATCACATCTTTATGCAATCATTTTCAAGACATCAACATTTGTATGACATCAACACTAACCATGTCTTTGTGCATCCATGATATTTTGTTCATATGCCATATGCACATTGTGTGTTAACATTTCCCCAAAACCTACAAAACATCATCTTGTTTGTCATATGTGGTGACCATGTCTTTGTGTGGCCATGATGTTTTATTTGTGTGACATATGCATTCATCCCTTGCACGCACGACATCATTCCATATATCATTCATCCTAACCATATTCTTCTGCAGCCACCTACACTTTGGATGACATATGCATTCAACCCTTGCACGCACGACATCATTCTGTATGTCATGAATCCTAACCACATCTTTCTGCAGCCACCTGCATTTTGTGTGACATACATGTTCATGCCTTTTCATTTCATTACGCATAATAAAGGATGCTCCAAGGATGCCCTATCATGATCATTTCATTTCATGACAGGTGTCCCAAAGCCACCCATGTTTTGCCTGTACCCTTGTTTGCACTCGGCCATTCTGCTGCACCATAACATTCACTAGGAGACCAGAATGGTCCTAGATCTATTTTCATTTGGGGAGTCATATGAAAAATTTGCACGACATCTCATCCGTTAATCATTGGTGTCATAGGGATACCGTGATCTTGCTTGTGCATTGTGACCCATATCGGGTTGCTCATAACATTATCAAATCATCTGGGGTACTCTATGAGTGCCTAGTTACTACACATATAGGGGCATTCCATGACATTAGTAAATCATGTGAGGTGTTCCACAAATGCCAAATCTTTGTCTGTGCCTCAAGTTACGCGTGACTCACCAATAACATCATTCCATATTAGATGCCTCAAAAGCATCAGAACTCTATCCATGGGACGATCCTCATGAGACCATTTCATATCAACTCATAGATCTGCAAAGGATCATATCCATGTCTGTGTGTCGGCCACACGCAACCATTTCACAATATCCATTAGGCATTCCAAAGGTACCAAACCCCTGCCCGCGTGCCGGATCATACGCGGCCTGTTTGCGTGACCTTTTACATAGCATTAGGGCATCCGCTGAACATCCAAAATAAATAAAAAGAACAAAGTCATTTTTCATTCTAGTTCCCATCAGTTTGACATCATTCATTCATGCCTGCGCATCCCATTCATGCATCAAGCCGTTTAGGTGCTCCCTGAGCACCAAAACTCTTCTTGTGCACTAAGTGCAAGCTTGCATCATTTCATCACATAAAAGCCCAAGGCACTCCCGAATGCCGAAACACTATCTGCATACCGACTACACCATTTCCTCTTATCTCATTTTTATGCATGAAAAACCAGGGCACTCCCTGAGCGCCTAGAATTACGTCCATTCACCATATGTATTCACGCATATGTAGCATACAATTTCTCTTTGCAAGTAATGTCTTGCTTCAATCTGTGGACACCTGTGTGTCATTTTCCCCAGGGGCATATTTATGCACCCTATCTTATTTCCTTTGCAAGCAATGTCTTGCTTCGACCCGTGGACACCCCTGTGTGTCATTTTCCCCAAGGGCATATTTATGCACCCTATCTCAAGTCCCTTTGCAAGCAATGTCTTGCTTGGATCCGTGGACACCTCGTGTGTCATTTCATTCCCTAGGTGCATAGTTATGTGCCCTATTCCAAATCTTCTCTACAAGTACTACTTGCTTCAATCCGTGGACACCCCATGTGTCATTTCATTCCCCAGGGTGCATAGTTATGTGCCCTATTTCAAATTTGCAAGTACTACTTGCTTTGACCCGTGGACACCCTGTGTGTTATTTTATTCCCTAGGTGTATAGTTATACACCCTATCTCAAAATCTCCTCCTAAGTACTACTTGCTTCGACCCGTGGACACCACTGTGTGTCATTTTATCCCTGTGGTGTATATTTATACCCTATGCTTTACTTTATTATGCATTATCCCCAACAACATTCATTGCATCTGCACGTTTCCCTTCTTGACTTTGCATACACTTGGTCAGTTTCGAATAGTATAGCATGACATGGCATTACATGACATCACATGTGTAACTCACCATCCATTCATGTACATGTCACATCACATATTCATGCATACATCATTCCTTGCTTGGTATCTGCCATGTAGGCATCGATGCTAACGGGTATTCTTATCAGGAAGGGGGAAAGGTTCTTGAGAATGGCCAACTGGGTGAACTTCAATGCCATAACGGATGTTATGGAAGACTATGTCGCTTCATCTTGACTTCAAAAGGTAGTCAAGGAGGAAGCGACAGCAATGTTGAGGGAAATGTTGGGGGGGTAAGTTTGACAGAGTAGAGAGATTGGCGGTAAGGTGCAATGAGTTGGAAACATGGGTGGCAGAGCTCGAAGGAAAAATAAGGGGCATGGCAAGCACAGACTTCCATGTCGATACTGATCAGAAGCAGGATGTCCAGACAGATGATACTCACTCGTGACACCTCGGAAGGCCCTCTCACCATAACTTGGGCTCACCGGGGTCGACCAATGAAGGGGAATTGCAAGGGCCTCCTGACACCAGTGTCAACGCTGACCCTGTTTTATGATATATCCAGAACTCACCTCCCGAAGATAATAGAGAAATTACATCCTCTTGGCCTTGCTCGATGAACAGGCTATTCGCCATATGAAGAAGGATGGGTTTGCTGCAGAGTGTTAGACCATATGTGGGGCCAACACCAGAACAAAAGGATAACTACTGCAGCTATCATGTGATGGCAAGCCATCAGACCAATCAATGTGTCGCTCTGCGAAGGAGGATCCAGAAGCTAATCGTCAAGGGAAGATTAAGGGTCCTATCTACCTCTAATCAGCGACTAGGGGCAATCAGGGAGACCGCCAAGGAAATTCCTCAAACTTCTCAGGGAGAGGAATATGATGAAGAACTGCAAGGTCTGGTTTGATGAGAGTGGGGCAATGACACTGAAGCCAAGACAGTGACTGGTCGGGGAATGATCAGATGCTATGAAGTCAATACCCTCAGAGGCTCCCTTTTTGTAGGAGACTCATTTTGTGTAAAGTGTATTGAACTCATTTTCAATGCAATACGGTTCATTGTCTCCTTACATGTGTGGTGATTGCATGTACATGGCATTATGCATGCATTTGATCATCTAAAATGACATATCCAATATGCAAAATATCAAAATGCATGACATCAATCTGAATACCGTACGGAACCTAAAAGTGAATATGGTCCTGGCCAAACTCTCTCTTGAAAGGTGAGCTTGTGAGACAAATAAATGAAATCATGAAACCACCTCTGCTGAGTCATTTGTTAATCCAAATCAATAATCCTTGCAAAATAATATTGGCCATGCCCAAAAGTTTCAATCTAAATAGCACACATGATACCCAAACTGTTCCAAGCTAGAAGCTATTATTGAAACTCAAAACCAATCCCCAAAATGAAGCCCCAAACCTAATTCCTTACCCAAGAAAGCACCCCATGCCAAAACCCTAAGGCTAAAATTCCAAACTCACCAAAATCTCAAGCCCATGAGGAGTTCAAATGGTCTTCATTCATCACCCATCATGTGGTAGAATGCTGAAGCGGCTCTTGGTTGTAGTGCATATATTATCTTATTCATGTGGCATTCATATGTACATGACATTACACATGCATTGTTCATCCAAAAAGACATATTAAACACGTATGACGTGCATGGATTTGAATGCAACAGGAGAACCAACAGGTGGCTATAGCTTGGATTTAGTCGTTAAAAAAAACCGGTGCAGACAGAAGTCTTTCTCCCTCTCATACGTGGCCATCGTAGCTAACACTGGAGTGCCTCATAGCATTAAATGTTGAGGCATAATAAGTAATCTCCGCTTCCCAATTTTCCATCATGATCAGATTTTTGTACTCTTTCTATGAAAGATTTCAACTTTCCTATCTTTAAACCTAAAGCACTACCCTTTTCCAACCTCTTCCATACTTTCAACACCTTTTGTCTTCCGTTTACAACCAAACCACCAACACCAGTTTGATGAAGCCCTTTTTCATCCTTTTCCCCTGAACTGATTCTGTAAAGCCTTATTTTCAACCATCAATGGCTTCTAACAAGAAATTGAACCCCAATAATGTTCCATTTGCATTATCTCACCACTACGAAGGTTATAAGGGCAAATGGCTTATCGTCGACCTACACCAGATTGGGGATTCTCTTTCTATCTTATGCCACTTCCCTTCAACCTAAACTCCCAGACTAATTACCTTGCATCTTTAGGTGACAGTAAAGGCCTTGATTTCATGATAGAGAGAGCATCTAAATATAAGTATGCTTTAGCTGAGCTAGAGATTACCCATGCACAAACAACTATTGGCGGAACTCCTGGATAAGCACTACATGAAAGAGAATGAGAGTAGCTATGAGAAATCAATGTCAATCTTTGACTTCTTATACCTTCCTCTTGTTTTCAAAAATGAAGTGAACAAAGGGTATGCATTTGTAAATTTGACAAACCCAAAGGTTGCATGCCAACTTCAGCGAGCAGTTCACAATAAGGGATGACCACTGTCCTTATCCAGCAAAGTCTGCACTATAGCCTATACTAGAATCCAGAGAAAAGAGGAGCTGGTAGGCACTTTGAGAAGGGATGGTCATCCACTAGTAACATTCAACCTAGCAAAGGATGGTACAAAGGGTTATGTTCAGCAAAATGTAAGAGGGAAAGGAGAAGATTGACACTCATCCCAGTGAACTTCACCAATAGTGTTAGAGCAACTAGGTTTTACAAAGTTTTCAACAATCATGGACTGGATGTTCCTGCCAACAGAAAGACTTACAAAGCCTGTTGTGCTAATATTCAGGGGAAAGTTACATTTACTAACCATTTCAAGAACTCAGTCTTCAGCTGCAACAGAAGTGACTACTTACCAGTGTTCCCTTCACCTCCTAAAGATGGTGTGATTTGCTACAGAGCTATTGTGGTTGGCATACATGGGGAAACCACAATTAACTCAAGTCATTCTGAATCAGGCCACACTTTGAAGGACTAAAAGCTGTGCCTACCTTTGGAGTCTATGCATGAACTGGAATCTGGGGTGAATTGAGTACATGAATACAGTTCCAGATCCTTGGAGAATTCAGTTGTTAATTGATTGCATCTCGGGTTGTCTGCTCATAGAGGTGGCTCCATCCAGTGATTAGCTATATACCTTAGTGACCTGCCTTTAATATGTTCCCAACGGAACCCAAAAAAAAAAAGATCACTCCGATATGGAAAACCGAGAGGACATATTGGTAGCATGAAGAGACATAGGTCAAACCAGAGCCACAGGTTGGATTTTCCTAATGCATTCACGTTCATCATGTCATAAATGTTTCATATTCTGTTTTGATGTTCAATATGCATGTGTCATGCCATTGCATGTAAATGTCCATGTATAGGTTGTCGCACGCAGCAAACCAGTTCTGATGAAGTGTTTTACACCCAAACACTAACCCAATCTTCTAATTCTAGGGTCTGGTAAACGCCAAGTCACTGGGCATCATCGAGAACAATGCTCTCACAACCCGTTGTAAACATGTTGACGCATACTTTCTAATCCTAAGACAAGCCGATGTGAAGAAATCTACTCGGCTGGAGTGCCTGCACATAATTTTCAATCCTCAAAAAAAAAACCAGGAGAGAACTTCAGACACGGAAAAATGAAAGGACCTGTTGGTAACAAGAAAAGAGTGATTTTCAGAGTTAGAGTCACTCTTGATTTCCCTATCATACTCATTCTGATTTCATAAGCATGTTTGATTTTCCGCTTAGATGTTCATATTGCATACAGCATGCCATTGCATGTAAACACCCATTAGTAGGGCATTGCATCCAAACCCATGACGGTTCCAATGAAATTATTGTTACAAATGGCAACTCCTATCCCAGGTGTATCATCCTCATCCCTAGTCCCCCACTCAGACAAACAAACCATCCCTCAATAAGACAGGTGACAAGTCTATGGTGTCGATGCGTCAAACCTGCTAGTACAATTGATCGGAAAGATCTAAAGAATACATAGTGGGCAAGCTTGACTTAGAAGCGCATCCAAATCTGGGAGGAAACGTTTGTCGGTCTCAATCAGGCAGAGGAAATGGGCAGAATTCAGGGTGGACAGAATCCTCAGCAGGGTCATCTATGTACAAAACCTAGACGAGTCAGGAACCCCAGTAGATCCCCAGTGGCGTCACCAGCTAAGATAATCCCCACTGAGTCAAAATCCCCAGCACAAACAACTTCTTACAAGACTTAAATGGGCTAAGATTCCCTACAGAGTCTCCATCAAATCCCTAACAGAGTCCCTAGCAAGGACGATCCCCACTAAGGCAGGGTCTCCAGTAGATCTCCAGTAGGGTTAAACGGCTCAGAGATTCCCCAGTAGAGTCCCCAGCTAAGATTATCCTAATTAATTTAGGATCCCTTGGCAGATCCCTAGTATATCCCCAGTAGGGTCTCCTGCCGAGACAATCCACACAGAAGATCATCCGAAGTCATAAATCCCTTACCCAGTATGGCGCAGATACCATGCATAGCAGCATAAACATCATGTCGCATACATGCACATACTCCAATCATGCATGCATTCACACATACATGCATCATAAACCACTCAGCCGTATTTATTCTTGATCAAGAGGGCAAAAATTTTTGTTTCGAAAATTATTGATCATGGAATAAATACTCGCTCTTGCATTAAATTTTGTTAAGATGCTCATCACAATCATTGGGTCATCTTGAGCTGAAATCCCTCCTAAGATAGAGAAGATTTGATACAGGGGTACCCTCAGAGTCATAACGTGCAAATCAAAGCCCTACGACTCCAAATCTCAGGTATGAAGACTTTCGCAATTATCAGAATATTCGTTCACGCCAATATAATCCTGAGAAGGGTATTTCTTCCTTTTAACAGGTTCTGGGGGCAAAACAAATCTTGTATCATTCTTCACAGGCACACTCCACCGCAACGAGTCGACTTAGAACCATGACCGACATCCACAGCAACGGATGCCAGGTACATTTCCACCATTTCAACCTCTTTGCCACACGAAAGAGGAAGAAATGCCTATTGAAGAAAATTCGAATTCGTGCTGCCTCTTCACTACGTAGGAGGGACAGCGCATTTTGTTCAACCTTTTCACCACATAGGAGGGGAAGAACAGCCATTTCAACCTCTTTGCCACATGAAAGAGGAAGAAATACCTATTGAAGAAAACTCGAGTTCGTGCTGCCTTTTCACCACATAGGAGGGACAGTGCATTTTGTTCAACCTTTTCACCACAAAGGAGGGGAAGAATAGCCATTTCAACCTCTTTGCCACATGAAAGAGGAAGAAATGCCTATTGAAGAAAATTTGAATTCATGCTGCCTCTTCACCATATAGGAGGGACAACACATTTTGTTCAACCTTTTCACCACATAGGAGGGGAAGAACAACCATTTCAACCTCTTTGCCACATGAAAGAAGAAGAAATGCCTATTGAAGAAATTTGAGTTCGTACTGCCTCCTCACCAGATAGGAGGGACAGTGCATTTTGTTCAACCTCTTCACCACATAGGAGGGGAAGAATAGCCATTTTAACCTCTTTGCCACATGAAAGAGGAAGAAATGCCTATTGAAGAAAATTCGAGTTCGTGCTGCCTCTTCACCATATAGGAGGGATAGTGCATTTTGTTCAACCTTTTCACCACAAAGGAGGGGAAGAACAACAATTTCAACTTCTTTGCCACATGAAAGAGGAAGAAATCCTTATTGAAGAAAATTCCACTTCGTGCTGCCTCTCCACCACATAGGAGGGACAGTGCATTTTGTTCAACCTTTTCACCACATTAGAAGGGAACAACACCCATTTCAACCTCTTTGTCACCTGAAAGAGGAAGAAATGTCTATTGAAGAAGGAAGAATGTTCCAGATCATGTTGCCTCTTCACCACATAGGAGAGATGATGCATTTCATTGAAGCTTTTCACTACAAAAACCAAATGCCCCCTGGGCCGACTTCAAAAACCAAATGCCTCTGAGCTGACCTTAGAAACCAAATGCCCCTTGGGCCGACCTCAAAAACCAAATTCCTTTGGGCCATCCTCACAAGCCAAATGCCTCTGAACTGACTTCACAAACCAAATACCCCCATAGGCCGATCTCAAAAATTGAATGCCCTCTAAGTGACTTTAGGACTATGCCAACATCCCCAGCAGGATATTGTGCCTACTCCTCGACGTGCCAGTACATAAGGTATGTTTTCCTTTTCTTTTCTCACCACACTTCCAGTCGCGAGACCAAACATGATCTAGGCCTTCCAGCCGACCATGAGGCTACTTTGGTCCCGTGAGGGGCAGCCTGTGAGCACGGGTTTTTCCTGACCTCTATGATGAGAGTTGCTTCGTTACCCGTGGAGCGGACGGACTTGAATCGGACTGGAAAGCACCTGAAATGTTGCCTGGTATCCTAAAAGTCCTGAAAACCAAACTATCCATGATCTGAAGTCCCCAAAGGTCTCCCTAGCTGTTTCCTAGGTTTTAAGGTGTACGTTCGATGTTTGAAATTTCACCCTGGCTTTTGTTAGAACCATACGGCTCTAGCTTTTAAGCTAGATCCGGGCGGCTCTATACTAGAGCCGTACAGCTCTAGTGGACAAAACAAGTTGCTCTGCAAAGCAAAGCAACTTGTCTTGACAGAAGAAAAGGGGGGGCGGAAATTCAGAGATAGGACAAGTTGATTGATGGAAATAAGGTGAAAGAGAAATATAAAAAAGAGAGGCAGGACTTTCCCAAGAAAAGGAGGCAGAGAAAAAAGAAGAAAAAAAGAAAGAGAGCAAAAAAAGGGGAAGCAGAGAAAGAGAGAAAGGGAGGTCGAGACATAGGAGCAAAAGAGGTGAACCAAACACAGGGACTAAAACCTAATATCAATCTCTAAACACTCACAACAAAGGCCACTACCTTTGCTCATTGATTCGGGATTGTTTCATCTTTGTTTTGGATTGTTTTGAATCGTTATGGTTTTCGGCTGGTTGAGTTCTCAGAACACATTTCAAACTTTCAATCCATTTCTTGACGTTTAAAGCATCAAAAAAACACCAAGGTAAACTATGAGAGGCCTTAAACATGTTTGCATTGTCTTTTCTGTTTGTTTTCTTCATTTTTGCAACTTTCGGAAAATGGATTGCCCGAATAGAGCTGCACGGCTATGTTCCTCATGAACACAGCTGCCTGGCTATGTTCATGATGAACGAAGATGGCCAGCTCTGGCACCCAGTGTTGCTCAGCTCTGTTCTTCAGGGACAGACTCTTGGTTTGTCTCGATCGGCCAAAAACAGTCCGTTCTCCAGTTTAAGCATTCTGTTGTGATCATTATCGACCCAAATCCATCCGTATGTTATAAAATTTTGATTTTTAAATTTTTGCATGTACGGATATTAGGTTCTTAGTGTTTCCCGAGTTTACTTTCTGAGATTTAGGTTTTTATTATCTGTTGGGATTTGGCACCAGAAATCACCCAATTAAAGTGGAAGACCGCGATGATTTCCTCAAATTCGTGCCTAGAAGCAATTGAGATAGAAATTGCAAAAACAAAATTTAATCACAAGAGATAAATCTCTTACCCATATTATCTCTACTAGAGATGGATGCAGACTGCAGGAATCAAGTTAGAATCCCTCCTTGTTCACGTACACGAACGCCAAACGAACACCACTCGTGCTAGCATAAAAAAAACACGAACTTTGGAGAGAGGGAGAGGGAGAGGGAAGATTTCGGCCATAGTTGCTTATCTTCCCTAGGCTGAAAATCCTAGGGTTATTTTAACCCTAGGTGGCCGAAATTCTCATGGAGAATTTTGGTCCAATTAGCTCCTCCTTTGTGTGGGCTTTCTTCCTTTCGTTTCAGGCCCAAATCTATTTTAATTAGTCTGGTTTAAATTTATTTCAAGCCTAACTTTAATTTACCCATGTATTTAATATATTACACCAAGCAATAGATTATTTACATTTAAATTAAAATTGGTTTGACTAATTTATTTAATCCATCAAATTAAAATTGGCTTTTCACAAAATAAATTCATATATAAACCTGTACATATGAATATTTCCACCCAGGAAATAATCTCATAATTAATCCAATTAATCATGAGAGAGCCAATCGAATATTAATTTTATTATTATGACCAATCCAATTGATCTGCATAATATAATTAATATAATCCTCTCTCTCTCTCTCTAGAGTGAATACTCTGAGTATACATGTGATTCCTTAAGTCAGTGTTCAGTCGCTCAATGTGTATGATCCCGTGGGCCCATCTTTATGTTGGTAGTGGGCCTGTGGCCCACAGACTGCAGTTGGGCTCTAGCAAGCCACTGCAGCCCCCAAGTAAGATGGAGATGGCAGTCCAACTGTTACCGTAGCCCTGTAGTTTGAACTTGTATATCCTATGCCATTGATATCGGTGTCCAACACAGAGGCATGGATTAATCACCCTCTTTTGTGTCTGGACATTTAATTGATCCCGAATGTACTGAAGCTCACAAACAAGTTCCAACTTGTTTGGTTGTGGCCACACTCTTAGCAGTCACATTCATCAAGAGGCCGGTCATATCTTCTCAGTGGACTACTGAGTGACAAATCCCTTCTGCATATCCATAGCATTGCCATGCTAAGTGACATACCAGAAAGCACCCATACTTGGCACCCTATTACAGGCCCTTTAGGCGTACCCCTAAGTATGCGACCTCATATGTGATACCATCATATGGTCAGGTCAAAGGATCCATACAAGTACTACACGAGAATCACTTGTGATACTATACCATGTGGATTTCTTGTTTAGTGGATCTATCCAGTACCATGCCCTTTTTACATGTATCCATTAACTTGGCTGACATCCCATGTCTAATGACTGGTAAGACACCGCCATACAACCAGGTTAATGATAGTCTCTAGTCCCATTCATTCCCATGACTGGAACAGACTGCGGATCTCTTTATGGTCATATCATTTACCCTATCCATTGTCTTCCTGCCAAGTGCATGACACTTGTCATCATGGATATGGATATGTCCATTGGATATTTCATTTAAGATATTGCACAAGATATATATAATAAATGAACTAATGTATTTATTAATAACATAAAATTAGTATAATACATAAATCTAATGAATGCATAATACAAATACAAGGTCCAATGCCTCAGGACTAGGGCATATCCAACATTATCCAAATCGGATCCATAGTTCAGCATTAGCAGACCCCCGAATCCTACCAAATCCCCAGAAAATAACGAAAACGAATAAAACGGTATTTTTGCAAATGTTTTTGGTGTGTTTACTGCTTTTGGACCCTAGATGGATCGTGTATTTAGGAACCCGCTTGAACGGAACCCCGAGTTCCGGGATAACAGACCCGCTAAAATGTGGAAATTTGCATGGAACCGAGCCAAATGGTTTTCCAAAATTAATTTTTTAGCACAAAGATTATAGGGCGTTTTAAAACCATTTTCCAGGTCTAATCGGTCCGACCGGTCAGGTCGACCCGGGTACCCCCTAAATGCATGCCTCCATTTCTTAAAAATCCCAGTTCTGTCTTGATTTCAGTCCTATCTGTGTTTATAATAAAAACTGTGCTAACCCTTTATTTTGAAGCATTTATTTTTATTATTTTGGCTGTATTTATTAGATTCCCGTGTAAATTAGGCGATTGTAATTTTTAGATCCCCGTGTATCCTAGGCGCTTGTAAAGTGAGGACGAGGGTTTTTATCTTTTATTCGATTGGGTTGTATAATCAGCCTCTTCTATTTTCTTGTATATTTTGGATGTATGCTTTATTTTTCTGCAATTTATTTTCTGCATTTTGCTTGAGCATGGGCTAATAAAATAAAATTAATTGGGTTAGAAAAAGATAATAAATTGAATAAATATGGTTTTATAAATGATAAATGAATACAAGCTTGAGGTTAAGTAGGTAAGTTACCCGAACCTTGAATCTCTGGATTAGGTACAGTAGTCTACGCTCAGTAGGGAGCTGTACCGGAATTTCCTAGATGAGCTTATTCGAGTGGTGACTCTTTCACTGATCTCGAAATTTAGGCTTCGAGGTCTTTAAGTTAAAAACGGGAAAATATTTTGTACAAAACTAATACCAAAACAATTAAATGGTTTTCACTAAAGTAAGATAAACAAAAACTTTTCTTTTAAAATATCACAAGAACCCAGTTTTCGAAAATCCCCGGCTCATTTCACCATGTCCATAAACTCTTTCTTTTATGAAAAGGTCGTCCGCTCACACCAGGCTTTGAGATATTTTCTGATGTTGTACACTTCGAGAGGAGTCGGTAAGAACCAGTAGCCCCCATGATGGTGGAAGAGGTAATTGCTAAGTCTGCTGTTTTGGAAAATGAGCTGCCTGAAGAGATGACAAAAGTAGTGAAGGTACCCAAGCAAAAATCCGAAGAGAAAGTCTATGATGAATCAGTAGAAGCAATTTCAGGTGCACTGGCTGCTGCCTTAAGCAAGGCATTTGGGAAATCTAAAGAAGGGTTTGAATAGGAGCTGATGACCAAGGTAAACTTGGATTTTGTGGTTACTGAGATAGCCGAGATCATGAAAAAGGGTAAGGCGTAGGTGGCTGAAATTGAGAAGACCACTATTCCTGCTGAACAAGAAGCCAAAGTAGCTACAGATCTGGATGATGTCCTGGAGCTGAATGAGAAAGCTGAAGAAGTGCAACGCCTTCTGCCTGTGGAGGATGAGAATGATTTTGTTGTATCTATTTCTTCCATTTTCAATGTGAATGATGTACTCTAAAACAAGTTCAATGCAATGAAATCTTAGTTTGCTTACTTATGTAATGCTTATCCTGATAATTCTGTGCATGCATTTGAATCACCATCAAGCATATTTAGCATTCATGACACTGCATTGCATGAAATCAACATAAGTACAAATGAAAATCCCAAAATGGTATTCATTTCACATGAGCTAAAACCTGAGGAAGAGAGAGAACTTAGAAGAATATTACAAAAACATGTTAAAGCTTTCACTTGTTCATACGAGGACATGCCAGGTATAGACAAAGAAATAGCAATTCACAAGATCCTGACGGACCCTAAGTTCAAGCTAGTGAAGTAGAAACTAAGAAGATTGAGGCCAGGATGGGCTACATTGGTGAAAGAAGAAGTGGCTAAGTAGATGGAAGCCAACTGTTGGGATTCATCATGGGAAACAGACCGATAAAAGCGAAAATACGCACCGATTTCCTCTAATCTGGTCCCAGGAACTTAAGATGCGGAAATCAAAAACTAAAACCATAAAGAGAAGTTCAGAAACTTACCTAGCAAATCTCTTAAAGAGACAGATGTGGACTGTAGGAATCAAAGCAGACTCTCTCCAATGTCACGTACATGAACGGCTCTCGGACCCAACCCGTGCTAGTGGCTTGGATTTACCAAGAAGAGAGGGAGAGAGAGGTGGCACACTTAATGAAATATTGATGTCCTATATTTCTTTCCAAAAGAAATAAAATCAATTTCATCCAAGTGAGCTTTCACATTTTTTTCCAAAAGAAACATGATGCAATGAATTGGGCATACTTTATTAATTCCAAATTAATAAAGATGGGCGGCTAAGCATTCCGCAAGTGGACACCAATGACAATGTCGCAGATCTTTTGACCAACATGCTTGGCTATGCCTATGCACTAAGGTTGTAATAGATCTATAGGGATTAGACCCATGCCTAGTAGGAACTAGTGCAAGTGAGAGATTGTTGGAAATGCCCTAGTCCCGAGGCATTGGTCCTTGTGTTTGTATACTACATTTGTACATTAATGTGAACTTTATGTATTATACAATTTGTGTCAAGGAAATAAAGGCATTAATCTATTTATTATATGTCTTGTGTTATATTTTAAATAGAGTATCCAATGGATATATCCATATCCATGTTGTCAAGTGTGAGGCACTTGGCAGTAAGACTATGGATAGGGAAAACGATATGACCATAAAGTCATCCGTAGTCTGTTCCAATCATGGGAATGAATGGAACCAAAGACTATCATTAGCCTGGTTGTATGGCAGTGTCTTACCAGTCATAGAACATGGAATGTCAACCAGGTTAATGGGTACATACAAAAAGGGTATGGTACTGGATCGATCCACTTAACGGGAATCTACATGGTATAGTATCACAAATGATTCTCGTGTAGTACTTGTATAAGTCCTTCGACTGGACCATATGATGATTTTGCATGTGAAGTGGCACCCTTTGGTGTATGCCTAACGGGCCTGTAAAAAGGTGCCAAGTACGGGTACGTTCGGGTGTGTCAGTGAGCATGGCAGTACTATGGATATGCAGAAGGGAATGTCACTTAGTGATTCACTGAGATGATATCATTGGCCTCTTGAAGAATGTTACTGATAAGTGTGTGGCCGCACCCAAACAAGAATGGATCTTGTTTGTGAGCATCAGTTCATTCGGGATCAAGTAAATGTCTGGACCCAATAGGGGGTGATACTTCCATGCCTCTGTGTTGGACACTGATATCAATGACATAGGATGTACAAGTTCAAACTACAGGGCTATAGTGACAGTTTGACTGCTATCTCTATCTTAATTTGGGGCTGCGGTGGCTTTCTAGAGCCTGCCTGCAGTCTGTGGGCATTAGCTCACTGCCAACATAACAACGGGGCCCATCGGATCGTACACATTGAACGTCTGGACTTTAACTAGTCGGATTATGTGTGTACTTGGAGTCTACACATGGAAGAGAGAGAGATCATTTAATTATATTATATGGAGCAATTAGATTGATCAAAGTAATATAATTAATATTTATTTTGGCCTTCTCTTAATTAATTCAATGAATTAATTTATGAGATTATTTCCTAGATGGAAATATTATTACATGTATAGGTTTACATGTATTTCATTTTATGTATGCCTAATTTAATCCATCGATTAAATTAATAGATCAAATGAATTATAATTTAAATGTATGTACTGTATTATATAGCATAATATATATACATACATGTTAAATTGGAATTGCATTTGAAATTAATTAAATCAAAGGAAGTCAAATTGGGCTTAAGACATAAGATGAAATTGCCCACATAAATTGGGATGAGATGGCCAAAATTTATGGCTAAGGTAATGAGTCATGCTTTTTGTGTGTTAAGAGTGATATAGCACAAGACATATAATAAATAGATTAATGCCTTTATTTCCTGGACACAAATTGTATAATACATAAAGTTCACATTAATGTACAAATGTATTATACAAACACAAGGACCAATGCCTCGGGACTAGGGCATTTCCAACACCAAGTTCCTCGAAGTGGTGGAGTATACAGGATGGCTAGCCAATATCGTCCCAGTGCCTAAAAGGATGGAAGGGTCAGAGTATGTGTTGACTACAGGGACCTGAATAAGGCATGCCCAAAAGATAACTTTTCGTCGCCTTATATCGATGTCCTGGTTGATAGTGTGGCCAAAGTAGCAATGTATTCCTTCATGGATGGGTTTTTGGGATATAATCAGATCTTGATGGCTGTAATTGATAAGGTGAAGACATCATTCATTACAAAGTGGGACACTTTCTGCTACAGAGTAATGCCCTTCGGGTTGAAGAACGCTGGAGCCACTTACCAAAGGGCTGTCACAACTTTGCTTCATGATATGATCCACAAAGAAGTAAAGGTGTACATCGATGATATTCTTGTTAAATCAATGACCCAGGAGAAACATCCTGTTATCCTAGATAGATTTCTCACACATATTGGAGAGTATAACTTGTGACTCAACCCTAAGAAGTACGTATTTGGAGTCACATCATGAAAGCTGCTGGGTGATGTAGTCAGCTAAAGAGGGATAGAAATGGACCTAGATAAAATCAAAGCTATTTGAGATATGCCAGCTCTAAAAACAGAGAAGGAAGTCCACTCATTCTTTGGTTCCTTGCAGTACGTCAGTCGCTTCATTGCACAGTTGTCTTCCACTTGTGAGATGATATTCAAATTGTTAAGAAAAGACCAGCCTATTGTGTGGAATGACAAATGTCAGTTGGCATTTGAGAAAATCAAGGCTTATTTGGTAAAAAAGCCAGTTCTTAGCCCACTAATTCCAGGGAAGCCTTTGATCTTGTACTTAGCTCCGTAAGGGCAATGTTGGCACAAGAACAAGATGGTAGGAAGGAGTACCCTATTTACTACCTCAGTAAGAATCTGCTGAAGTACGAAACCAAATACACACTGGTAGAAATGAAATGTGTGGCAGTGATTTGGCTGACCAAAAATCTATGCCATTACTTCTAATCATACAAAGTGTAGGCTGTGGCCAAAGTAGACCCAATGAAGTATCTGTATGAAGCACCGGTATTGGTTGGCAAGTTATCTAGGTGGCTTTGCTTTTGTCAGAGTTTGACATTGAATACGTCACTGTGAAAACCATCAAAGGGTGAGCTGTAGCAGAATTTCTAGCTAATCAGCTGCTGGAATCAGATTACATAGAGAATGTTGAGTTCCCAGATGAACAATTAGCCGTGATGGAAGCAAAGAAATGGGTTATGTGCTTTGATGGTGCCATGAATAGAAAAGGTGCCGGAATAGGAGTAATCATAGCGACACCGGACGGTGAAATAATTCCTTTGTTAAAGAGACTGAATTTTCCTATAACCAATAATGGAGCAGAGTATAAAGCATGCTTATTTGGGATAGAAGCTCTATTGGCACTAGTGACGAATGATGTCTTGATTGTTGGAGATTCACTTTTAGTGATTACAAAGCTCAAGAAGAATGGGAGTTGAAAGAAGAAGTATTGCGGCCCGACTTGGAGCTGCTACAGTATAGAAAAGAGCTTTTTGGCCAATGTGAATTCAGACATGCCCCCAGAGATGAGAACAAGATGGCTGATGCACTAGCAACACTGTCTTCTATGTGGGAAAATCCAGAAGAAAGTACAACCACTAGTTACAGCAACTTCCAAACAACCCTGCTTTGAAGTGCACGAAGTAATGGAATGGATAGCTGAAGAAAAGCCATGGTTCTTCGATATTTACCAATATGTGAAGGAAGGAAAATATCCATAAGGAGCCAGTGCTGCTGATAAGGTGTCATTAAGAAAGCTAGCCAGTCAATTCAAAATCTTTGAAGATAGACTATACAAGAGAACGACAAATGGTATTCTTTTGAGGTGCCTGACAGAGCAAGAGGCTGAAATAGTGATGCAGTAGGTAAATGCAGGATCCTGTGGGCCACATATGAATGGACTCGCTATGGCCAGGAAGATAATGAGATAGGGGTATTTCTGGATGACTATGCAGGCTAATTGTATGAGGAAAGTAAGAAGATGTCACAAGTGTCAGATCTATGCTGATATCAGTCATCCTCCGCCACTTCAACTACAGAATCTAGCATCCCCTTGGCTGTTTTCAGCATAGGGAATACATATGATTGGTGAAATTCATCCTGCAGCATCTAATGGGCATAGATTCATAGTTGTGGCTGTTGATTACTTCTCAAAATGGGTGGAGGCAGAATCCTTCACTAGTGTAACAGCTAAGCAGATGGTTAAGCTCATTCAGAAGAACATCTTTGCTCGATATGGAATTCCCCACCATGTAGTGATTGACAACGGAGTGCAGTTTTAAGGGGCAACAGCTGAGCTGCTTGCAGAACATGGCATTGAGCACCGTTAAGTCTTCTTCATATAGGCCCCAAGCTAACGGTGCAATGGAAGCAGCCAATAAGGCAATAAAGAAGATCTTATTGAAAATGGTAACCACCTACAGAGATTGGGCTGACAAACAGCCATATGCTCTTTAGGGTTATAGAACCAGTGTCAGAACGCCAATAGGGGAAACTCTCTATGCCTTGGTATATGGTACGGAAGTAGTATTACCAGTAGAAATAGAGCTCAAGTCACTTAGAGACGCCTTGGAAGCTCAGTTGCTAGAGATTGAATGGGCTCAAGCTAGATACGAGTAGTTGGCGGTGCTAAATGAAAAGTGGCTGAAAGCACTGGATCATCTACAGATGTACCAACGCAGAATGGCTAGAGCCTATAATCAAAATGTGAAATACCCTAGGCGGCAGTTGAAAGCAGGAGATCTGGTGTTGAAGCAATTAAGGCCTTCAAATGTCGATGTTAGGGGAAAGTTCAGACCCAACTGGGAAGGGCCCTATGTTGTGAAGAAAGTGCTATCAAAGGGTGGTGTCAGCATCATGGACATGGATGGAAATGAGTTCACAAATCCTATCAATCAAGACCGCTTAAAGCTTTATCATGTCCTAAAAAAAAAAAAAGAAGTCTGCTAGGCTGAAAACTCAAAAAGAACGGCCTAGGCAAAAGTTAAGACATGAGAGAAAATGATCAGTCGGAAAATCTGAAAGGGACGACTGGTGACGGATTCTGGCTCATGTGGAGCATATACCATGTTGGGAATTAAGTCTTTCAAATGTACTCATTTTGATTTTATCAATAAAGTGGAATGTTTATTTAAATATATTCGTGTGGTTATGTCAAATGCATAAACAAAGTTATCTTCCTTAAATATCCATTTAAGGAAAGCACTTTGCATTTAACTGGTTGAATATATCACATTATTTAACAATGAAAATGTATTAAATACATACAATCTGAAATCTTTTATATCCTCTAAATCTAGTTCATCTTTCTAAAGAGCAACAGTGATTGTCTAAGAACTTGACTATTGAAGAAATCAAGCTGAGTAAAAGCTACATTGGCCTGATGAATTGCTCCTTTCATATGCTCTCTTGGACTGATTCTGTGAAACCTTATTTTTCTACGGTCAATGGCTTCTAACAAGAAATTAAACCCCAATGCTGCTCCATATGGCATTTTTCTGCATCATACCAACACCAAAAGGATGACGAGACAAGTAGTCACGACACCATTTCAGTCGTTCTTTGTTTTTCTTAAATTTGTAAAAAAAGGAGCTCGCTGGGGTGAAAACTGAAAAGGCACCTCAGGCAAAAATTAGAGCAGCTCACTGGGCTGAAAACCCATATTGGGCGACCCAGGCAAAATTTAGAGCACTTCCAGGGCAGAAGGATAGAACCTCTCCACCGTTTCCCCATAGGAATCTTTATAGTATCCTCCAGCATGATTCTCCACATCACTCCCCGGTGGGACATTTACAAGGGACACTATGATCCTTTCCCCAGCAGTTGTCACGAATCCCTAGCAGTCATCTCATTTCCTCAATAGTCCTTATATATCTTCCCCAAGGAAAAGCTTCATGTAAAGAGTGTCTTCCACCAGCCAGGGGCAAAACATACCTTCCCCAGCAAAGAGGAACATCAATATTAAGCAAACAATGAGAAATACATCCTTCAGGATTCACCCGCACATGCATCATCATGCATACATACACAACATACACAGAGCATTCATCCCCAGCTAGTCTTCATTCTTGATCGAAGAGGCAAAAAAATTTTTGTTCAAAATCTCTCGATCAAGGAATGAAGACTCGCTATTTAAAATGTAGGGATTCGTCATCACTCTCTTAGACACGGATAGATCCCCAACAGATCCACCTCGGGTAACATAGACCCGATATTGGCCCAGATCAGCTTCATTCGAGATCTCCAGCAGATCCGCCTAGGGTAGCATAGACCCAGTATCGGCCCAAATCAGCTTCATTCCAGATCCCCAGTAGATCCGCTTCGGGTAACCTAGACCCGGTATCGAGTTATTTCACCATCAACCTCGCCTCGGCTAACCTAGACCCGGTATCAGTTTATTTCATCTTCAACCTCACCTCAGCTAACCTAGACCCGGTATCGGCTTATTTCATCTTCAACCTCGCCTCGGGTAACCTAGACCCGGCCTATTTCATCTTCAACCTTGCCTCGGGTAACCTAGACCCGGTATCGACTTATTTCATCATCAACCTCGCCTCGGGTAACCTAGGCCCGGTATCGGCTTATTTCATCCTCAACCTCACCTTGGGTAATGTAAACCTAGTATCGGCTTATTTCATCCAATCAACTCAGTGCAGCCCATACCATAAAAATTAAAAAATGGGGTGATTTGAAGGGTAATTAATGCCCGATTTTACAGCAAAAGAAAATGAAAATAAAAGGGAGAAAGAGAATAAAGAGAGGGACTTTTGGGACAAATTGTTGGAAATGCCCCAGTCCCGAGGCATTGGTCCTTGTATTTGTATTATACATTTATTGGATTTATGTATTATACTCATTTGTGTTATTAATAAAGGCATCAATTCATTTATTATATTTATCTTATGCAATATATTAAATGAAGTATCCAATGGACATATCTATATCCATGATGACAAGTGTCATGCACTTGGCTGTAAGACCATGGATAGGGTAAACGATATGACCATAAATAGATCCGTAGTCTGTTCCAGTCATAAGAATGAATGGAACGAGAGACTATCATTAACCTGGTTGTATGGCGATGTCTTACCGGTCATTGGACATGGAATGTCAACCAAGTTAATGGGTACATGCCTGGGAGCATGGTACTGGATAGATCCACTAAACGAGTAATCCACATGGTATAGTATCATAAGTGATTCTCGTGTAGTACTTGTATGGATCCTTTGACCTGACCATATGATGGTGTTACATGTGAAGTCACATGCTTAGGGTACGCCTAAAGGGCCTGTAATAGGGTGCCAAGTATGGGTACTTTCGGGTATGTCACTGAGCATGGTAATACTATGGATATGCAGAAGGGATTTGTCACTCAGTAGCCCACTGAGAAGATATCACTGGCCTCTTGATGAATGTGACTGATAAGAGTGTGGCCACACCCAAACAAGTTGGAACTTATTTGTGAGCATTAGTACATTCGGGATCAAGTTAATGTCCGAACACAAAAGTGGGTGATCAATCCATGCCTCTGTGTTGGACACCGATATCAATGACATGGGATGTACAAGTTTTAACTACAGGGTTATGATAACAGTTAGACTGCCATCTCCATCTTACTTGGGAGCTGCAGTGGCTTGCTAGAGCCCAACTGCAGTCTACGGGCCAAAGGCCCTCTGCCAAGATAAAGATGGGCCCACGGGATCGGACACGTAGAATGACTGAATGCAGACTTAAGGAATCACATGTGTACTTGGAGTTTACACTATGGAGAGAGAGGTGTATATATGTTAATCATATTATAAAGATCAATTGGATTGATCCCAATAATTAAATTAATATATATTCAATTGGCTCTTCATAATTAATTGGATTAATTATGAGATATTTCCTAGGTGGTAATATTCATATGTATAGGTTTACATATGATTTTATTTTGTGAAGATTTGATTTTAATTTGAAGGATTAAATTAATTGGTCAAACTATTTTAATTTAAATGTAAATAATATATTACTTGGCGCAATATATTAAATACATGGGTATATTAAAATTGGGCTTGAAATTAATTTAAACCAGAACAATTAAAATTAGACTGGGCCTAAATTAAAACATGGAAGCCCACACAGAATGAAAAGGAGCCAAGCTGGGCCTGAATTCCCCTAGGGGAATTCGGCCACCCTAGGTATAAAAACCTAGGGTGAAAATTTCGGCCACCCTAACCAAAACAAGAGATAGCCGAAATCTTCCTAGCCCTCATCTCTCCATTGTTTCGTGTATGAAAGCGAGGAGGAAATCTGCTTTGATTTCTGCAGTCTTCATCCATCTCTTGAAAGAGATTTTCTGGTAAGAAAATTAATCTCTTTCTATTTATTTTAAAGTTTTTCAATTTCCATTTCAATTGCTCCTGGGACTGGATTTGAGGAAATCACCGCGTTCTTCCGCTTTTATCGGGTGATGTCCGGTGAAAAATGCCAACAATTGAAACATTAAAAAGAAGAGGAGGAAAAAGGAAAGAAAAAGGGAGACATTCAACCAAAAGATAGACGATCTATTTTTCTTCTCTTTTTCTTTTAATTCTAGTGTCATAAAAGTAAAATTTTATAGAAATCATAGGTTAACAACTTGACACTCTAAATTCAATCAATCCCAGAATTTAAACTCTCTAAATCCAATCAATCCCAGAATTTAAACTCTCTAAATCTGTGACTTTTTTGGAGATTTTGGACTTGATTTTGGAACCTTAGCACACAAGTAAAAAGAAGCAATTTGGAGTCAACTGAGGTGTTTTCAGTAGTCAAACCAATGGTGGATCAGCACCACAAAGGTAATTATACTAAAACCTTCATTTTATTTCTTTTTCTGGGTGTTTTGATGTGATTTCATGCATAAAATTCATATTTCTAGCTTGCTATTTCTAGGAAATAAGAACAGCCGTACGACTGTTCTTGTGACAAAGAACAGTCGCCCGACTGTATATATGGTCGTACGAGTGTTCTTAATTTCCTGCGGCTATTAGTTTTATTTGAACAATTTTGGTGATTTTCTGCAATTCGGTGGATTATAGTCACAAGACTATAATCACAGTCGTACGATTGTAGTTATAGTCGTACAGCTGTAATAACAGCCGAGCGAATATAATTTTTGTCCAGGGGCATAATATCCAGAAAAATCCCCAAAAATTTCCAAAAATCATAAAAATTTAGAAAAATTAGAAAATCGTCAAAAATAAATTTTGTTGTGTGCATTCACGACCTTATATTTAATTTTTGATGTTATTACATTTAGAACAAAGCAACGACGGAGACACGAGTCTCCTGAAAGCCGACCCACCTCACATGTTAAATTAAAGTAAACCGGAAAAAGAAAATGTTTTCAAAATGTGTTTTCTCACAAAACAAAAATACAAGGATGTTTCAAAACTGTTTTCCACATCTAACTGAGCTGGCTAGCCGAGCCGACCGGCTTATCCCCTAAATGCCTGCCCCCGATCTCTAAAATCCCAATTCTGTCCTACTTGAGTCCTATTTATGGCGTGCTGTAAATTATGCTAACCATCTGTTTTGCAACTTTCAAAGTCTTTTATTTTTATTTTTGATGTAATTAATTGATTAATCTGTGTATTTTAGGCGATTGTATTTTTTTTAGATCATTCGTGTATTTGAGGCGCTTGTAAGGTGAGGTTGAGAGTTTTTATTTTTATTCAATTGGGTTGTAATAATTTATTTATTTATTGCTTTATTTTGATTTATGTGTAGGCCGTGTGCTTTAATTTAATAAAAATAAACTTTAGAAATTGAAAATACCATCTATGAACATTGGCTGAGATTATTTTGATTAGACATGAAATAGGAGACTTCGTCGATTGAGCTGAGCCGGGTGGCGACTCCTACACTCTCTATCGAGAATTAGGTCTCAATTCTTTTATGAATTAATTTAATTTTCCAAAACCGAATTTCCATTCTAAAAACCCCACGCGAGGGAGGGTTGCCCGATATCGAGACTCCCTTCCGAGAGAGTTGTGCGTGAAAACGTCATCAGCTCATAGAAACATTGGGCTTTCGGCCCTTCCATAGTTCATACGCTGTTCCCTTAACTGCCTTGCTTGGTGTATTATTCAGAATGTAAGCAGCTGTCTCTAAAGCATATCCCCAAAAGGAGACAGGGAGTGTAGCATGACTCATCATCGGGCGGACCATGTCTAGCAAGGTCCTATTCCTCCTTTCTAACACTCCATTCTGCTGGGGTGTTCCAGAAGGAGTGAGTTGGGATATAATCCCACACTCTCTGAAAAACCAGTCAAACTCTTGGCTCAAATATTCACCCCCTCGGTCGGATCGAAGTGCTTTTGTTTTCTTGCCAAGCTGGTTTTCTACTTCATTCTTAAAGTCCTTGACCCTTTGGAGAGTCTCAGACTTATGCTTCATCAGATACACATAACCATATCTGCTGAAGTCATCCGTGAAGGTGACTGTTGGGATTTTTCACCGAAAATCACCCAATAAAAGCGGAAGAACTCGGTGATTTCCTCAAATCCAGTCCCAGGAGCAATTGAGATGGAAATTGAAAAACTTAAAATTAAATAGAAAGGGATTAATTTTCTTACCAGAAAATCTCTTTCTAGAGATGGATGAAGACTGCAGAATTCAATGTAGAATCCCTCCACTCTCACGTACACGAACGCCTAACGAATGCAACCCGTGCTAGCGTCGGAAAAACGAAACAATGGAGAGAAGGATGCTAGTGAATTTCGGCTAGGAGGCTCAACACTTGTGTTGGCAGAAATTTCTAACCCTAGGTATTTATACCTAGGGTTGGCCAAATTCCCTTAGGGGAATTCAGACCCATCTTGGCTCCTGTCTATTCTGTGCGGGCTTCCATGTTTTAATTTAGGCCTAGTCTAATTTTAATTGTTCTGGTTTAAATTAATTTCAAGCCCAATTTCAATATACCCATGTATTTAATATATTACTCCAAGTAATATATTATTTACATCTAAATTAAAATTAGTTTGACAATTAATTTAATCTATCAAATTAAAATTAAATCTACACAAAATAAAATCATATGTAAACCTATACATATGAATATTTCCACCTAGGAAATAATCTCATAATTAATCCAATTAATTATGAAGAGCCAATTGAATATATTAATTTCATTATTATGACCAATCCAATTGATCTTTATAATATAATTAATATACACACACTTCTCCCTCCATTGTGTATACTCCAAGTATACATGTGATTCCTTAAGTCTGCATTCAGTCGTTCTATGTGTACGATCCTGTGGGCCCATCTTTATGTTGGCAGTGGGCCTATGGCCCACAGACTGCAGTTGGGCTCTAGCAAGCCACTGCAGCCCCCAATTAAGATGGAGATGGCAGTCTAACTGATATCGTAACCCTGTAGTTTAAAATTGTATATCCCATGTCATTGATATCGTTGTCCAACACAGAGGCATGGATTGATCACCCTCTTTTTTGTCCGGACATTAACTTGATCCCGAATGTACTGAAGCTGACAAACAAGTTCCAACTTGTTTGGGTGTGGCCACACTCTTATCAGTCACTTCATCAAGTGGCCGGTGATATCTTCTCAGTGGGTCACTGAGTGACAAATCCCTTCTGCATATCCATAGTATTACCATGTTCAGTGACATACCCGAAAGCACCCATACTTGGCACCCTATTACAGGCCCTTTAGGCGTACCCCTAAGTATGCGACTTCACATGTAACACCATCATATGGTAAGGTCAAAGGATCCATATAAGTACTACACGAGAATCCATTGTGATACCATACCATGTGGATTACTCGTTTAGTGGATCTATCCAGTACCATGCTCCCAGGCATGTACCCATTAACTTGGTTGACATTCCATGTCCAATGACCGGTAAGACATCGCCATACAACCAGGTTGATGATAGTCTATTGTTCCATTCATTCCCATGACTGGAACAGACTACGGATCTATTTATGGTCATATCGTTTACCCTATCCATGGTCTTACTGCCAAGTGCATGACACTTGTCATCATGGATATAGATATGTCCATTGGATACTTCATTTAATATATTGCACAAGATAGATATAATAAATGAATTGATGCCTTTATTAATAACACAAATGAGTACAACACATAAATCCAATAAATGTATAGTACAAATACAAGGACCAATGCCTCGGGACTAGGGCATTTCCAACAGTGACAAAGTACAAAAAACCAGATCTAGCGCTAGTGCTCATTGGGTTGTATACATCTGAATGTATAAGCTCTAATAGCTCTGAGTCCCTTTCAGCAGTCTTGATAAAAGGTGTCGTTGTCATCTTGCCTCTCAAGCAAGATTTGCATGTGTGTCATAAGACTGAATGTCAAATGACCCTAGCACTCCACTAGCGTGAAGTCTAGCTATGCGCTTCTCGTTTATGTGGCCAAGTCGATAGTGCCAGATGTAAGTAGGATTAATTTCATTCAGTTTAATCCTTTTAGTATTTATGTTATAGATTGAACTTTTACGTTTTAGATCAAGGATATATAAGCCATTTTCAAGAAATGTTGTTCCATAGATAATATTGCCACATTGCATAGAAATTCTACCGTGTCCAATATTAAATACGAAATCAGAAATATCCAACAAAGAAATAGAAATAATATTCCTGCGCATCGTAGGTACAAAATAACAGTTTCTTAGTTACAAAACATGTCCACTAGGCATCTTTAGAAATAATCTCTGATCTCTATGGCCTGAACCCAAGTACCATTTCTGACTTGAAGATCTACTTCTCTAGATCCTAGTAATCTCCTATTTCTTAGACCCTGCATATTTGAACAAATGTGAGATCCACATCCAGTGTCCAAGACCCAAGATGTAGAATCGCCAGATTAATCACAACAACATAAATACCTGAAGCAGCAGTTTTGCTCTTCAGTTACTCCCTTAGCTTTAGACATGAGTTCTTCCAGTGCCCCTTCTGATGACACTCATGCCAGACATCGTTAGGAGAAGCAACACTTGCTTTAGGTTGGGCCACCACCTTTTTGCCCTTAGTCTTGACCTTAGATTTGGCCTTTCCATTAGCAATGGGCGTATTGCTCTTGTTCACCAGCAATACTTCAGGAGTCTTCTTAAGAGACTGCTTAATAAGCTTGAGCATGCCATGCAACTCAACAACTAATTTATCCAACCCTTGCATATGATAGTTCATGATAAATTAGTTGTAAGACTCAGGAAGTGACCCGAGAATAATGTCTGCTGCCAAGTCCTGCGGAATTGGCAAGTCGAGGCAGGCAAGTGTATCAATATACCCCTTCAACTTTAGCACATGAGTGCTAACAAAAGTCCCGGCTGCCATTGCAGTTGTGCAAAGTGCCTTAGTTGTCAGGTAATGTTCCTGATGAGCCTGATCCTGGAACATCTTTTTAAGCTGATCCATCATCTCATAAGCATGCTTGTCCATGAACTACTTCTGAAGATCAGAAGCCATGGTACCCAGTATGAGGCACGAGACATCTTGATCATCCCTCGGGTGCCGGTCATACTGCTCCACCATCACCGTGGTGACGTCTCGACCTGCAGGAGGGCCAGCTCGTAAAGGAGCATTCAGTACATACTCCTTGGACTCTTATCTAAGAACTATTTGCAAGTTCCGAGCCCAGTCCAAGAACTTAGTCCCCGAAAGCTTCTCCTTCTCCAGGAGTGACCTAAGTGAGAGTGAGTTATTGTTTGTTGTAGCCATTTTAAATTGCTAATGTGAAATGGGATTATCTACATGGAAGAAATCATTGCTTCAGTTAGAAATAAAGGACTTTTAAGCCAATTCAAATTAATAATCCAATTTTAATTTATTTGTTGGTGATGTTAATTGGCTGACTTGACCAAGATCCACAACTTATCAATGACTGGCCGAACTAGGGCTTGCTAACCAACCATTGATTCATTTGGTAGGACAACCTATCCAATCCGTCCACGAAGGACTCTTGGTTTGATGGGCTTATTGACACTTTACACATCTGTGCTTAGGGCCTGCTCTGAGCTAATGCTACCCATGTTGAGTCAAACCACCAGTCACATCTTAACCATACCAAGTATCCTAACCCTCGACGGCCAACTAAATACTACAAGGTACCCAGCTAGGGTATGGTGCACATTGCAACATCAATGGGAGGAAAATGTGTGAATGTGGGAAGCACTTTTAAACGACTCAATATTTTAATTTCCGGATTATAATTAAGAGATACGGCTTAGCATGCATAAATGCTGGTAATAATTTGGTGAACTATACATCCATATTATATGACAAATGCAATAGCATACTTAATTTAAAATAAATGAGATCCTATTGGCCTTTAGTTACAACTTAATGAAAAACTAGATATCCTATCGAATTCTTCATGGGCCGGAAGGCAATCCTTCTTGGGCTCCCACCATGGGCTTGCTCCGTCTAGGCCTTCCAACAAACTTGATGCAATTACAACAATTTTATTTTAAATAAAATCTATTCCAAAATTACATCAAAATAAAAGAAATTGCACACAAGCCATATTTTCCAAAATCAAATTACAACCGATAATAATTTAGGGCCCATAGAACTCAACATCACATTTAAACAAAGTACCTGTCGTGCACATACATACCAATATGATGCACGATCATGGTATTTCAAATTATAAATATAAATGTTAAGCCAAGTTACTTAGGGTGAAATCGCCTATTTTAACAAATGTAATTAAGGCCCATAAAGGCCCAATGGATAACATCCATAAATGCAAAATTAACAATTTTGCTCCCACTTGAATTTGGGTTGTCACAAATTTAAAATTTAGCCCTCCCAATTTTAACCAGTGTCACGGTTTATTGGGCCAATTTCACAAAGTCCATATCTAATTCAATATGCAAACAATTAAATTAAATATGCATGCCAACAAAATAAACAATTTAAATACAAATTAATTTTAAAAAAATTAATTTAATTTGTATTAGGGTCCGGAATAAAAAAAATACCTGCAAAATCCAAAACCGGACCAAAACCCCGCGCGTGGCAGCAGCAGCCCAAAGGGCTGCTACCGTTGTAGCAGGCTGCAGCAGCCAGCTGCTGCAACTGCTACGGCCAACAGCAGATGGAATCACAGAATTTCGATTCCATCTTTCGCCCAATTCTCTTTTTTTTTATTATTAAATCATAAACAAAAAAAAGTCTCCAGCCAAAATATATAATTAATATAGAAAAACAATTTTAGATGGTAAACAATTGGGGAAAAATAATCAAAAACCCCAAACAATAATTCTAGGGTTCATCAAAACCAAAACCAATTGAGTAAGAACCCCTAAATCACAAACTTGAAACCCATTTTTTCTTCAAGAACTCTTTCAAGAACCAATTCTAATCAATCTAATGGACAAAACCTAGGCTCTGAAACCACTGTTGGGATTCGTCATCAAAAAAATAATGTGGCGTAGCGGAAAATTTACCGTTTAAAATTTCCTAGAATCCACCTATCGTGTCCAATTACCATTGATTAGAATAAAACCAAATTGAATCAAGAGAGATTAACTCACTAGATTTGTCTCCTTTAGAGACTGCTGTAGAATCGTTTCATGAAACTGCGATCTACAAAGTCTGGTGCACGACCAACTATTGAGCGGGAACCGGTGCTAGCCGAAAACGCGAAGGAATGAAGGATTAATGCTGGATTTTTGGTTATTTAGGGGCTGCTCTTGGTGGCTGAAATTTCCAGCAATTAATTAGGGTTGAATATCTTTTTTTTTGGGGTTTCTTCCTTAAGTGTTCCCTTATATAGACACCTTATCTAATTGGGTTTTAATTAGGTTAATTAAGTCCAAGCCCACTAGGATTATTATTACATAAATAAACTTAAAATTAAATCACACTTAAGTAAATACAATACATGTATTTAATTTTCCTACTTAGGAAAATTATTTAATTAATTATTCACTTTATGTAATTTAATTAATTGATAAATTAATTAATTACATTATGTAAACTTATTAAATAAATTAAATTCAACTCAATGTTAATTAATTACCTTGACACTGAATGTCAACTAATTAATTAACGCATTCCTTCCAATGTACATTACATGTACAATTTCTATAAGTTCCAGCTCGGTAGATCTATCTGCACGATCCTCTGGGTCTGTCTTTATGTTGGCAGTAGGCCTAAGGCCCTCAGACTGTAAGTGGGTTCTAACAAACCATTACAGCCCCCAATTAAGATAGAGATGCAGCAGTCTTTCGAAGACACTCACTCGGTAGGAATCTCATAGTGTCTTTTGCCTAACGACATCGATATGAATAAACAGGAGGCATGGTGTCCATCATCCTCTTCTGTCATCAACTGGGTCTAGAATAGTGGGTACTACTCCCAACTCGGTTATGAATTTCTTGATCCAAACGGCTTCCTTTGCAGCTTCGCACGTAGCTATGTACTCAGCTTCCGTTGTAGAGTCAGCAGTGGTGGCCTGCTTTGAGGACCTCCAACTAACGGCACCGCCATTCAGAAGAAAAGCATAACCAGAATGTGACTGGTTCTCATCCTCATCGGTCTTAAAGCTTGCATCAGTGTAACCTGACACTACCAGCTCATCTTGACCTCCATATACTGAGAAAGCATCCTTAGTCCGATTAAGGTACTTCAGGATTGCCTTGACAGCGTTCCAGTGTTCCTCCTCGGGGTCCGACTGGTACTGGGTAGTCATACATAGTGCAACCGCAACATCAGGCCTCGTACATAACATGGAGTATATGATAGATCCAATAGCAGATGCATAAAGGATCTTTTCCATGCTCTCCCAGTCCTTCTTTGTTTTAGGACCATCTTTCTTACTCAGCTTCAACCCATGGCGCATAGGCAAGAATCCTTTATTTGCCTTGTCCATGCTTAATCTTTTCAGAACCTTATCTATGTACATGGCCTAACTTAGGCCTAGAAGCCGATTGGATCTATCTCTATAGATCCTAATCCCTAAGATCGTCTCAGCTTCGCCTAACTCCTTCATTGCGAAGCACCTACTTAACCACTACTTAACCCCTTGCAGTGTTGGTATATCGCCTCCAATGATTAGGATGTCGTCAACATAAAGCACTAGGAAGGTGGAAATGCTCCCACTAACCATCTTAGACACACAGGGCTCATCAGAATTCTATGTGAATCCATATTCTATAATGGCCTCATTGAATCTCTGATTCCATGACCTCAATGCTTGCTTTAATCCATAAATGGATCTTTGAAGCTTGCATACCCGGTTTGGATACTTTGGATCGATAAAACCCTCAGGTTGTGCCATGTACACATCCTCGAGTAGCTTTCCATCAAGGAAAGCAAACTTAACATCCATCTGCCATATCTCATAATCATACCATGCAACTATGGCTAGTAGAATCCTAATGGATTTGAGCATAGAAACTGGTGAAAATGTTTAATCATAGTCAATTCCTTGAACTTGCTTGAATCCTTTTGCCACTAATCGCCCCTTGAAGGTGTTGTTGGCCTTTAACTTGAAACACCACTTGCAACCAATCACCTTAGCACCCGAAGGTGGATCCACCATGTTCCATACTTGGTTATTGTGCATAGATTGCATCTCAGCCTCCATGGCTTTACACCATTGATCTGAGTGTGGGAATTCAATAGCCTCCTGATAGGTCTTGGGTGCCTCTTGGTCAACGACCATAAGGTCCCCATCATCAACCACGAGAAAGCCATACCTCTCTGGCTGATTATGTGTCCTACCAGACCTTCTAAGGTCCTGTGCAACCGGTTCTGGTTCCTCAATTTCTTGAGTAGTCAGATCAGTTCCCAAAGCATCCTCAGCAGTAGCTGCAGGAGTTTGTGAGTCTTGAACTTCTGAAAGTTCAACATCACTCCCATTGTCTCTCCTGAAATGAATTCCTTGTCCAAGAAGACTGCATTTCTGGCTATAAAAACTTTGTTTTCCACCGGATCATAAAAGTAATAACCCTTAGTTTCCTTAGGGTAACCCACAAACTGGCACTTGACAGATTTGGACTCGATTTTCCCACATGTCAATTTCTTAACATGTGCATCACTATCCCAAATCTTCATGAAGGAAACATTGGACTTTCGTCCCTTCCATAGTTCATATAGTGTTCCCTCAACTGCCTTGCTTGGTGTATTATTAAGAATGTAAGCAGCTATCTCTAAAGCATATCCCCAAAAGGAGACAAGGAGTGTAGTATGACTCATCATTGAGTAGACCATGTCTAGCAAGGTCTTATTCTTCCTTTCTGACACTCCATTCCACTGGGGTGTACCAGGAGGAGTAAGTTGGGATACTATCCCACACTCTCTAAAAAATGAGTCAAACTCTTGGCTCAAATATTCACCCCCTCGGTCAGACCAAAGTGCTTTTATTTTCTTGCCAAGTTGGTTTTCTACTTCATTCTTAAAGTCCTTGAACCTTTAGAGAGTCTCAGACTTATGCTTCAATAGATACACGTAACCGTATCTGCTAAAGTCATCCGTGAAGGTGACGAAGTACAGAAAACCAGATCTAGCACTAGTGCTCATTGGGTCGCATACATTGGAATGTATTAGCTCTAATAGCTCTGAGGCCCTTTCAACAGTTTTGCTAAAAGGCGCCTTTGTCATCTTGCCTTTCAAACAAGATTCGCATGTGTCATAAGACTGGATGTCAAATGACCCTAACACTCCACTAGAGTGAAGCCTAGCTATACGCTTCTCATTTATATGGCCAAGTCAACAATGCCTGATGTAAGTAGGAATAATTTCATTTTGTTTAATCCTTTTAGTATTTATGTTATAGATTGAACTTTCACGTTTTAGATGAAGGATATATGAGCCATTTTCAAGAAATGCTATTCCATAAATAATATTGCCACATTGCATAGAAATTCTACCATGTCTAATATTAAATACAAAGCGAGAAATATCCATCAAAGAAATGGAAATAATATTCCTGCACATTGCAGGTATAAAATAACAGTTTCTTAGTTCCAAAACAAGTCCACTAGGCATCTCTAAGAAATAATCTCCGATTTTCATGGCCTGAACTCAAGCACCATTTCCGACTCGAAGATCTACTTCTCTAGATCCTAGTAATCTCCTCCAACTCTACTCGTCACTTGAACAAAGTGTTGTCCTCCACTTCCAATCGAAGTATGAGTCAGTGGAAAAGTTTGAGTAGAAGTAGCACTTATTACAGCATGCATTTGCTCCCTAAGGGTAGCCTTAAATTCATTCGAACTCAAAAAACTTCTCATGAAAGACACCATGTCAAAAGATGCATTCCAGTGTTTCCGTTAGCCATTTCTGTTATATCTACCTCTTCCAATAAAGTCTGACTATCAATGAGTAAAGAGGGCAACTGAGTCTCAACCTCCCGATCCGAATCTGACCCTGAATAGACCCCTTCCATGGTGACTGGTTTTGATTCAATTAATTGAACTAGTTGACTTAGCTCTAACTCAACACGAACTAACCACTTCGAGGTTCAACGCCAAACTGTACATTCAACATGAGGTTAGAATCTCGGATGGATGCTGTAAGCGTCGGGTTTTCCTGACCTCTATAATGAGAATTCCTATGTTACCTATTGAGTGAACAGGCTTGAATCAGACTTGAAAATGATGGAATGTTACCTGGAGTTCCTCAAACATCCTGAAAACCAAGTTATCTACAATCCAAAATCCCCGAAAAGGTCTCCCAAGTAGTTTCTAGGGTTTAGGGTGCGCGTCTGGTTTTTGAAATTTTGCCCCGGCTCTTTCTAAAGCCACATGGCTCTAGCTTTTAAGCTAGAGATAGGCGGCTCTAGTGGGCGAACCAAGTTGCTCTGCAAAGCAAAGCAACTTGGCTCGGTAGAAGGGATTTTGGGCAAAATCAGAAAGTCAGGTAGCCATTTAATATTCGAAATGATATGTGAGAGGAGAGTATAAAAGGAAAAAATCAAATCAAGAGAAAGAGAGGAGACTTTTACAACCTTAGGCAGAAAACGATTTCCAAAGACACAGAGAGAAAAAAGAAGCAGAGAAAAAGAAACGTAGAAACTGAAGCAAAGGAACAAAAGAGAACCCAGAAACATCCAAGATAAGACCTAAAATCAATCTTAAAACACTAAGAACAAGTTCTACAACGTTTGCATATTGGCTTGGGATCACTTCGGATTCTTTTCGGGTTGTTTCGGATCGAATTTTGGTTTTCGGCTGGTTGAGCTTCCAGGACAAATTCCAAGCTTTCAATCTGTTTCTTGACGTTCAAAGCATCAAAACAACATCAATGTAAACTCTGAGAGGCCTTAAACCTATTTGCATTATCTTTTCTATGTGTTTTCTTCGTTTTTGCAACTTTCGGAAACCGGATTGCCAGAAGAGAGCTGGGTGGCTGTGTTCTTCATGAACACAACCATACGGCTGTGTTCATGATGAACAGAGCCGGGCAGCTCTGGTGCCCAGTTCTATTATGTAAGGACAGATTTCTGACTTGTCCCCGATCGGCCGAAAATAGTCCGTTTTCCATTTTGTGCCCTCTGTTGTGATCAATTTCGGCCCAAATTCATTCATATGTTTTAAAATTTTGGCTTTTGGATTTCTGTACATACGGATATTAAGGTTTTTAGTTTTCCCGAGGTTTTATTTCCTAAGTTTCGGGGTTGTTCTATCCGAATCGGATCCATAGTTCAGCATTAGCGGACCCCCGAACCCTAAAAAGTCCCCGGGAAAATATTGAAAATGAACAAAATGATATTTTTCATAAATGTTTTTGGTTTGTTTATTGCATTTTGGATCCTAGATGGATTGCATATTTAGGAACCCATACGAAGGGAACCTTGGATTCTGGGATAACAGACCCACAAAAATGGAAATTTGTATGTAATCAAGCCAATTGTTTTCCAAAAAATGATTTTTTCAGCACAAAAATTATGGGGCATTTCAAAACCATTTTCCAGGTCTAACCAGTCCGACCGGTCGGGTCGACCCGATTATCCCCTAAATGCATGTCCCCGTTTCCTAAATTCACAATTCTGTCCTATTTGAGTCCTAAGTGTGCAATATAAATTATGCTAGTCAATTTGCTTTGCAGCATTTATTTTTATTATTTTCACTGTATTAAATAGATTTTAGTGTAAATTAGGCGGTTGCATTTTTTTAGATCCTCTTGTACTTAGGCGATTGTAAAGTGAGGACGAGGTTTTTATCTTTTATTCGATTGGGTTGTATAATAGGCCTCTACTATTTTCTTGTATATTTTAGATGCATGCTTTATTTTTCTGTGATTTATTTTCTGCATTCCGTTTTAGCATCAGCTGATTAAAATAAACAAAATGGGATAGAAAAACATAATAAAGCTAATTAAATATGGTAACATAAATTGTAAAGTAAAAGAAAGCTAGAGGTTAAGTAAGTCACTTGCCCGAACCCTAAATCTCTAGATTAGGTATAGTAGTTGTCCTTGGTAGGGAGCTGTACCGGAATTCCCGGATGAGCTGATTAGGGTGACGACTCTTTCACTGATCTCGGGATTTAAGTTTTGAGGTATTTAAGTTAAAATGGGAAAATTTTTTCTACGAAAGGAATTTTCAAATCAAATCCATGATTTTCCTAACTCAAGATAAACAAAACCCTTTTTCCAAAATCCAAAACGGAACAAAAACGTTTTCCCCGTTTTGCTTCATAGCATCCCATTTGTAAAAAGGTCGTCTGCTCATAGTGGCGACTCTGCTGCGAAATTTGGTTTCTTAAAAAGTTTTCGCAAAAACTTAAGGAACTTAGGGAACTATCGAAATAAGACCTTGCTTGTAGTCTCTTCACTAGTTCATATTACCATATTTATTTGCACCTTGCATATCGTGATATTTTCTTCTTCTCAATCCCTCCAACACACTGATCAGCCCTGGTTTACCTAAGAAGGTGGACTACCTCTTCCGTCAGGATTGGAGACACCCGACGGTGTAAACCACTCATAGCACCGCATGACCTTACATTGTGTTCTACGGTGGGGAAATGTATATGCGCTATGGGAACCTATACGACCCTTGGTTTTGACTTTGACCCACATGTAATGGCTTAGTAACTTCCCCTAGGATTACCAAAACTTAAAATTCAAAATGAACATCGAGTGTACGGCTTTGGTATCCCCTGTCGATGCCAAAGAGACCCAATTCCTAGGAAGAATACAAGACCAATCGAAAGGAGAAATAAGGCCGGAAGGGAGTGCATATTCCTGTGTGTGCTAACGTTTGTTCCGTGGTGTTTTCTATTTGACTTTTCACGAAGCATCAAACACACCTAGCTTTTGTGTGCCATCCTAACTGTGAGCGGATGATGCGTTTTTGACCGGACAAGAGACTCCCTTTCGCAAGGGGCGCCACGATCTCGGGTGGACCCCTCCCTCACGTGAGGTTTTTATAAATGGAAAATTAGTTTGGAAAATAAATGTAATTAATTCTTAAAAGAACCGAGACCTAAGTCTCGATGAATATTGTAGAGTCGCCACCGGGCTCAGCTCAACCGGGAAATTTATAATGTAGCAGAACCGGATGAACGGCCGCTGCACTATCCAGAGATTCGGGTCCGGACAAGTTCCTTATTTCGTGTCTAATTAAAATAAATATTGGTCAATGTTCAAATATGGTATTTCAAACTCTAAAGTCAATTTTATTGCATTAAATAGACATACAGCGCGCATACAGGTTGAGTAAAATAGCAAATGATTAAATTATTACAACCCGATCGAATAAATAATAAAAACTCTCAGCCTCACTTTTTACAAGCGTCTAGAATACACGATTTATCTAAGAAAAAATACAATCGCCTATGATACACAATTTTATCTATTAAATTACATCCAAAATAAAAAAAATAAAGGAAATTAAAACCTACAAGACAGAGGGTTAGCACAATATATAGCACGCCACAAGTTGGACTCAAATAGACAGAATTGGGAAAATCAGAAATTGGGGGCACGCGTTGAGGGGATAACCGGGCTGGCTCGGCTAGCCGGCCCGGTTAGACTTGGAAAACATTTGAAACGTCCATGTATTTTTGGTTTTGTGGGAAAATCATTTTTGAAAACAATTTTTCCGGTTTACATGCATCTTTTACATGTGAGGTGGGTCGGTTTTCGGGAGAACTGGGTCGCTGTCGTGGCATTGTTCTAAATGCAATTTTACTGGAAATTGAATCTAGGGTCGTGAATTCACACAACAAAATTCATTTTGATGATTTTCAGATTTTTCTAATATTTATGGATTTTTGGAAATTTTTGAAAATAAAAAGGGAAGTTCTGACTCTGGAAAATCCGTTACAATCGTGCGACTGTAACTATAGTCGTACGATTGTAAATTACAGTCGTGCGACTGTAACGAGTCCAAAGTCAGAATTTTGCCAGAAATTTATTTGAAGCAAAACTAGAAAGAAAACACCTGGAAATCAAGAACACTTGTACAACTGTAACTACAGTCGTATGACTGTTCATCAAACTCAAGAACAGTCGTATGACTGTTCTTGATCTCCAGAAACAGAAATGCAGAAAAACGGATAAAAATGGCATAAAACCACACCAATCACCCAGAAAGCTTGTAAAATAGAGGGGAAAAGGAGTGTTTACCTCTTTGGCGTGCATCCACTGTAGGATTGACTTCTGGCGTCGCTCCAATCCACTAAAATCTGACTTTTCTCCTTGAGTTAGGGTTTGAGAGCTTTTGGATCCGAAACCTCCAAATGCAAGGGTTTCTGATGATTAGTTCTCCCCTTCCTCTTCTTTCTTTCTTTTCTTCTTTCCCTTTTCTCTCTTTTCTCCCTTTTTTTTTTTGTTTGTGTTCTTTGTCTTTTTTTTGTCTGTGTCCTCCCTTCTCTTTTTCTACCTTTTTCAACTTTTAAGGTATGAGTTGGATCACCTGCCGTGATCTACAGTCGTTCGACTGTAGTTTAATTACAGTCGTACGACTGTAGTTAAAGTCGTACGACTATACTCTTTTTTTTTTAGGAGTAAAATTCCGGCGCTTACACTAACCATATCTTTACGCAGCCATTTTCAAACATTGACATATGCGTTACGCTAATCACATTTTCATGCAGCCACGACATTTTATTCGTGTGCCATTTACATCTCACGTGCGACATTTCCATGAAAATACATGACATCATTCCGTGTGTCATGCATTTTAACCACATTTTCGTGCAGCCACTTGCATTTTTTCACGTGACATACACACCATATCATTTCATCTCACCTAATAAAAGGATGATTCCAAGTGTGCCCTTCACAATCATTCCATTCTATGACATATCGGGTACCCCAAAATTACCCGTGTTTCACCTATGCACCGGATTGCGCTCGACCATTTCACAAATATCATAACATTCAATATAAGACCACTATGGTCCTAGATTCACCTTGTGTGGTGGTTCGCATGATGTCATCATCATAGGTGTCTCGGTGATGCCAAAATCCTGCTTGCGCATTATGGTTCACATCGGGCCATTTCATAACATCTTGAAATCATTCGAGGTATTCCCCGAGTACCAGATTAGTACACATATAAGGGCATTCCATAACATCATCAAAATCATACGAGGCATCCCACGAACACTGAACTTTTGTCCGTGTCTCCAATTACACGTGACTTTTCTGTAACTCCATCTCATATCACATTTCTTCAAAAGCATCAGAACTCTGTCAGTGGGATGGTCCCTACATGACCATTTCACTTCTTAACATCTACCTACAAAGCATCAAAACTCTACCTGTGTGCCGGTACACATGCGGCCATCTCACTATAAGTCATTAGGTGCCCCAAAGGTGCCGAACCTCTGTCCGTGCGGCGGCTCCCACGAGACATTTTTTTTCATCATTTAACATAGCATTGGGCACTCTTGGAATATCCCAAACAAAGGAAATTCAAGCATGTGAAAAATCATCCTCATTTTCATTCATGAAGCATCATTCTCCACGACACCATGTCATTCATCTACCATCCGTAACTCTTCACTTATGATGTAGGATCATACACATGAGAGAGTAGAAAATACCAAAGCTCCATACAGACAATTCACAGAGTAAGTTGGATCGACCAAGGACAAGGTCTCAGGCTTTGAGGGCTGTTAGGGAACAGAGAATAGTAGTGACTGATAGTGATTCTGATTCTGTGGAAGAAGTGGAGATGGCTAACCAAACACCAAGCCTTGCTGATGCCCTGAAGGATTTCTTGAGATCCCAGGATTTTTGTGACATGTTGGAAAAAGAGATGCGAGCTGTTGTGAGAGAAATTGGGGAAACTAGAACCAGTAGACCTAGGAAGGAAAAGGTAAATGAGTCTTCTCGATTTAGGGCTGATGTCTCAGCCAGCGTAGAGAAGCTGCAAGAGATGGAGGTAGCTATGGAAAAGAAGATGAAGGCGAAATACTCTGAGTTGGATAAAGTGGTCGCTGAGCTGAAGAAAGGGGCCAAGATCAATCTGGGCTCCAAAAAGTGAATGAATGTCGATGCAATGATCAACAAGGGCATTGAAACCTTTCCATTGGGTTTCAAGTGCCTAAAGTCCCTTCCTACAAGGGTGGCTCACCGGAGGCCCATGTGAACCTTTATGTCAGAATCATGCTGACAGCAGGCGCGACCAAGCAGCAGCTGGTTAATTTCTACCCGACCACACTCGAGGGAGGCACACTAAGCTGGAATAATTCTTTACAACTGATAATAATTTAGGGCCCATAGAACTCAACATCATATTTCAAACAAAGTACCTATCATGCACATACATACCAATATGATGCATGATCATGGCATTTCAAATTATAAATATAAATGTTAAGCCGAGTTACTTAGGGTGAAATCGCCAATTTTAACAAATGTGACTAAGGCCCATAAAGGCCCAATGGATAACATCCATAAATGCAAAATTAACAATTTCGCTCTCACTTGAATTTGGGTTGTCACAAATTTAAAATTTAGTCCTTCCAATTTTAACCGATATCACGGTTTATTGGGCTAATTTTACAAAGTCCATATTCAATTTAATATGCAAACAATTAAATTGAATATGCATGCCACCAAAATAAACAAATACAAATTAATTAAAAAAAGCATTTTAATTTAATTTGCATTGGGGCTCGGGATAAAAAAAATACCCGTAAAATCTAACACCAGACCCGAATCCCGCACGTAGTACTGCTGTCCCGAAGGGGCAGCCTGCCGCGGCAACTGTCCACAGATGGAATTGCAAATGCGATTCCATTTTTGCCCATATATATATATATATATGGGCAAAGATGGAATCATAAAAAAAATATATTATATATATATATATATATATTTTTAAATCATAAAAAAAATTTCCAGCAAAAAAAAATATATCATCAAAAACCAAAACTAATTGAATAAGAACCCTAAAATCATAAACTTGAAACTCATTCTTTTTTCAAGAACGCTTTCAAGAACTAATTCCAATCATTCTAATGGACAAAACCTAGGCTCTAATACCACTGTTGGGATTCGTCATCGGAAAAATAACGTGGCACAGCGGAAATTACACCGTTAAAATTTTCCTAGAATCCACCTATCGTGTCCAATTACCATTTATTAGAATAAAACCAATTTGAATCAAGAGAGATTAACTCACCGGATTAATCTCTTCTAAAGACTGCTACAGAATCGTTTCTTAAAATTGCGATCTCTAAAGTCCGGTGCATGACCAATTATCGAGCGGGAACCGTTGCTAGCCGAAGAAGCAGAAGGAATAGAGAATTAATTGCTATAATTTTCGCCTGTTTTGAGGGGCTGTAATGGGGCTGAAATTTCCAACAATAAATTTAGGGTTAGGGTTAGTATTTCTTTTTTAAGTGTTCCCTTATATAGACACCTTGTCTAATTGGGTTTTAATTAGGTTAATTAAACGCAAGCCCAATAGGATTATAATTAAATAAATAAACTTTAATTAAAAAGTATATACTATGTAATTTAATTTCATTTGGCTAAATTTAATTACCCCTAAATAAAATTAAATCACACTTAAGTAAATGCAATACATGTATTTAATTTTCCTACTTAGGAAAATTATTTAATTAATTGTTTACTTTATGTAATTCAATTAATTGATAAATTACTCAATTACGTTATGTAAACTTATTAATTAGATTAAATCAACCCAATCTTAATTAATTACCTTGACATCGAATTTCAACTAATTAATTAACGCATTCCTTCCAATGTACATTACATGTATAATTTCTATAAGTTTCGGCTCAGTTGATCTATATGCACGATCCTATGGTTCTGTCTTTATGTTGGTAGTAGGCCAGTAGGTTCTAGCAAACTGTTACAGCCGTCAATTAAGACAGAGATGCAGTAGTCTATTGTAGACACTGACCTAGTGGTAATCTCACAGTGTCCTTTGCCAAATGACATCGATATGAATAAACAAGAGGCATGGTGTCTATCATTTTCTTCTGCTGTTTATTATATTTCTTGATCTTGAGTTTACTGATTAATCAAATAAGCAACCAACTTACTTGGATATGGCCATACACTTATCAGTCCCACTCATCAAGTGGCTAGAGATATCATCTCGGTGTTACCCCAGTGGCAATTCCATCACTTCATCATCAATATCAATATGTTTACCAGTCCACCCAATCATACCCGTATTTAGCATTCTTTTACAGACCTGTTAGGCGTATGTCAAAGTGAATCGGATTCCATATGGATACTATAATGAAATCTAGTCTGAGGATAAAAGAGACCTACTCAAGCAAGACTTATGACACGACAGCCATGCGGCTTTCTTGTGCGGATCGATCCAGTCCCCTGTCAACGACATGTACCTATATTCATGATTGACTATACAAGTACTATGGCTAGTTAAGAACTGCCATACAGTCATCGAATATACAAGTCTGTGGTTCTATTCATTCCCACGATTAGAACAGACCTGGGATAGGTTTTATGATTATAACACAAGATATAAATGAAATAGATTAATTGCCTTTATTAATGTCACACAACTAATGTATTCATACAACAAAATACAAGAATCCAATGCCCTAAGAACTAGGCAACACCAACAAATTGTTATATCATCTATGAATTAGAAGTGTCCTATCAACTTGATTTTATGATTTACAATTTTTTTAGAATTCTTGGAGTATAAATTTGTTTAGCACCCTTAAAAACAATACATGTTTTCTACAAGACCTTTTTGTACTTTTTTTTTAGTTCATGAAACAATGTAACTAATAAATCTAATTAATTTGTATAGATAATATTATTGAACCCATTTATATGTTTAACTTTATACATTAATTTTATTTGTTTATTTCCTTACATAATATAAGTTACACTTTCCTTTTATGATAAATTCAGTCTAATATACTTGAATGAATGGTTGTACTAATTTTAAGGTATAGCTAAGTTATAATCATTGTAATAGTATATCTTAAGGTATAGTTAAGTTATAATCACTGAAATAGTGTATCTTAAGGTATACCTAAGGTATAATCACTGTAAAAGTGTATCTTAAGGTATAACTAAGGTATAATCACTGTAATAGTGTATCCTAAGATATAACTAAGGGATAATCACTGTAATAGTGTATCTTAAGGTATAACTAAGGGATAATCACTGTAATAGTGTATCTTAAGGTATAACTAATGTATAATCACTGTAATAGTGTATCTTAAAATATAACTAAGGTATAATCACTTAATAGTGTTATTATACTTTGGTTATATCTTTAATACCCTTATTATACATTTGTACAATCGTTCTACCAAAGTTATACATTTTATACTCTTATTATACCTTAGTTATACCTTTGATACTTTTTTATTATACCTTAGTTATACCTTTATACAATTGTTATACCTTAGTTATACTTTAGTTATACCTTTGATACTCTTATTATACCTTTGATACTTTTATTATACCTTAGTTATACCTTTATACAATTATTATACCTTAATTATACTTTAGTTATACCTTTGATACTCTTATTATATTATTGAACCCATTTATATGTTTAACTTTTTACATTAATTTTATTTGTTTATTTCCTTACATAATATAAGTTACACTTTCCTTTTCTGATAAATTCAGTCTAATATAGTTGAATGAATGGTTGTACTAATTTTAAGGTATAACTAAGTTACAATCACTGTAATAATGTATCCTAAGATATAACTAAGGGATGTAATAGTGTATCTTAAGGTATAACTAAGGTATAATTACCGTAATAGTATATCTTAAGATATAACTAAGGTATAATCATACCTTTTGATACTCTGATTATACCTTAAGTATACTTATCGATACACTAATACCTTAGTTATACCTTCAGATACACTGATTATACATTATTTATACATTGTTTAAGTATTGTAATATATAAGCAGTGTATAACCAGTCTATAACAATGTATAATAGTGTATTTATAACTTTTATAAATATTATACCTTAATTATACCTTGTGAGATACTGATTATACCTTAGCTATACATTGTTCATACCTTTGTAAAATTATTACCCTTGTTTATAAATTGATTATACCATATGATGCTTTGATTATACCTTTTGATACACGATACACTGATTATACCTTAACTATACCTTCTGCTACCCTGATTATACCTTAGCTATACCTTCTGCTACCCTGATTATACCTTAGCTATACCTTCTGCTACCCTGATTATATCTTAGTTATACCTTCTGATACACCAATTATATCTTATTTATACATTGTTTAAGCATTGTAGTGTATAAACAGAGCATAACAATGTATAATCAGTTTATAAAAGTGTATAAGCAGTACATAACAATGTATTTATAACTTTTTTAAACATTATATCTTAGTTATACCTTATGATATACTGATTATATCTTAGTTAATTATTATTTCTACCTTTGTAAAACTCTTAGACATTGTTTATACAATAATTATACATACTCTTAGACATTGTTTATCTAATAATTATACCATCTGATACTTTGATTATACATTTTGATACACTGATTATACCTTAGTTATACCTTCTGATACACTGATTACATCTTAGTTGTACTTACTGATATAATGATTATACGTTAGTTATACTTAATGATACACTGATACCTTAGTTATATATTCTAATACACCAGTTATACTTTATTTATACATTGTTTGTACCTTATCTATACATTGTTTAAATATTAGTGTATAACAGTGTATAAGTAGTGTATAACAACATATAAACAATCTATAATAGTGTATAACAGTGTATTTATAACATTTATAAATATTATATCTTAGTTATACCTTGTGATATACTGATTATCTTTTAGTTATACATTGTTTATAGATTTGTAAAACAGTTAAACCTTGTTTATACATTGATTATACCATCTGATACTTTGATTATACCTTTTAATATACTGATACATTGATTTATCATAGTTATACCTTCTGATACACTAATTATATATTAGTTATACTTACTGATACACTGATTATAACTTAGTTATACTTTCCAATATACTATTTATACTTTATTATACCTTATGATGAATTGATTATACCTAATTTATACATTGTTTGTACATTATTTATATATTATTTAAGCACTGTAGTATATAACAGTGTATAAGTAGCTTATAACACTATATAGACAGTGTATAATAGTGTATAAACAATGTATAACAATATATTTATAACTTTCATAAATATTATACCTTAGTTATACGTTGTGATATTTTTATTATACCTTAGTTAAACCTTTGTACAACTATAACTAATTATACATTTGATACTGTTATTGTACCTTATACCTTTGTACAACTATTATACTTTAGTTTGTGCTTTTGTACAAGTGTTATAACTTAGTTATACCTTTTGATAACATGTGATTGATACCTTTGAAAATAAATATGAAAAAAATATATACATAAAGATCATCTCATTTTGATGAAAAAAAAAAATTTCTAAATCACATGACAAAAAAATAAACGGATTTAGAGATAAATGCAAAATTAGATTAAAATCATAAAAAGATGAGAGAGAAATGTGGACAAAGTAGAAACATGTATTTAAGAAGTTTTGAAAAGTCTGAAATGGATTTTTGCAAGAGAAACATGTATAAAATATATGAATTAAGAAAAAAAGGCAATTAAACAATCATGAAGTCAAAAACAAGTAGAAAAGTAATTTTGAAAAGGTAAAGTCCAAAACAAAACCTAAAACAAAGGTATTTTTGACAATTTCCCAAAAAACTTGCTCTCACCTACATACGGCCCATGTATATTATCACTCCTATCTTGAGAATTAGAGGATTAAAGGCATCTTTGCCTCCATGTACTACCCATAGAATACATTTTCACCCCTGAACTATCAGAATGGAATTTTCCCGTGTATTATCCACAAATATCCTTTTACCTCTAAACTATTGGAATCCATTTCCCCTTATAATATTACAATACGGTCTAATTTCTCTCTGTTTCATAGAATGCGCCGTGTCTTTGAAAGAAATCACTATGTTTTACCTAAGTATTATGCAGTTTTGATTGAATTTATGAAAATCCAGTATATCATGTAGTTGATTGATTTCTCAAAAAAAAAATTAAAAAAAAAAAAGGCATGAAACAAGAGACAAATGTTTCATAGCGTAAGGAAACTCTGTGGATTAGTACAGAGGTCAAAAGGGTCTTTAATTCGAGAATTGTATACTTGTCTTATCAAGACTTAGGCATAGAATTCCAATTACTTATCTATTGTACATGTAAATGTTGGTATTTTCCATTGATGAATAATACTTAGGAATAACACCAAGTAGGAAAAATATCCCTTAATAGTACACAACTTAAACCGGTCTCAGGCTATCAACAGATTTCAATGTCAAAACTAGGTGTGGCCAATCTTTGAGAAAATATAAATGTAAGAGCACTCATTTAAAGCTTTTGTCAATTTGTTGAACATATATATATAGATTTCATCAGCTTGCAACACCAATTAATCTCCACAAACAAAACAATGGTGTTTTTTTTTCTTCAACTTGACAGATTATAAACATGAAAGAATCAAGGATTGAAATGAGTGCACAAACCTAGTGCAATCATGCCAATTTTTGTGAGGGTTGGGAAGCTGGAAGGCTATACAATGATTTCAGCTGCCTGCTTATCAACTTGCTATTGTTGAGAGCCATTTGTAGTTCCACATCATCAGACCACCATTGTTCTAGTCCATGAGCTTCAAGAAATTTCTGGTTTCCCTTACACATCACAAACAACTTTGCTGCAGCTTCCCCTCCATTTGTACCACCAACATTCTCCTTGTTGTTACCATTTTTATCTCCATCCGGGTCCGTGTAAGAGCAACAAATGTAGTCACTATTGTTCACATATAAATGAGGCACCCATTTCTTTATTCCTATTGCACTATTATTCCTGAAATTCGGTAACCATTTCATCAATCCTACTACAGCACAAGTTTTGACGCCTTCAACACCATTGGCGGTCGGAGATTCACTATTTGAAGGAAACATTGCTTTAATTTTCTTCCAAGCGAATCCTGCTTTTTCCCCAATATTCCTTAAGCTCATAGCTACTGAAATTGAAGGAGGATTAAACAAATGGGCTTCCACATATATCCCTTCTTTAGCTAATGCTTTTCCAACTTGAAGAGCAAAGCCAGCACCCAGAGAATGGCCAGCAATGCATACATTGCTGCTTCCATAGCTTTCAGCAACGTTTTTTAGTGCCTCAAGTGTTACTCTGAATCTGACAGAACCCTTCAAACTCTCCCAAGCTAGAAAACGGAGGTCATCTTCGATGTCCCTCCTAATTGTAGGGCTTTTGAGTAGTGTCCCTCGAAGAACTAAAACAGCCTTAGGCGCTCCACTAGGTCTGATTAGTATCATATCGGATAATGCTGCTAACCGATCCCATTCTAATACAGCACCAAATAGAGATCCATCCCTTTCATCCACTAATGTTTGAGTCAATTTGTACTTAAATGGTTTCCACCACTTGGGAGCAAGGGCATTCTCTTCTGTTCTTCCTTCTTGTCTATCAAGCTCCAACAAGTAGACTGCTTGAATAAAGCAGGCAATTACAGTTCTCTTATACTTCTGATCCTTCCTGCGTGATCATATATCAATTACAGATACAACCACTTTCCTAATTAGAAAAGAACTCCTCAACTATGAATGACTCTCCACAAGATTACAGAGAGTAAATAGGTAATCACCTATCATCTTCAAAACAGATCTTCTATTCCAAGTACAAAATAATATACATTTTTTGGTGCTTTGCAAAAGCAAACAGCAATATGAAACATTGAAACCAAAATTACTGCCTGAAATAACCAACACCTTATGATGAAGCATAATAATGAATCGAATTTAAATTTACACCAATACACACAAAAATCTAGCATTTACCATGTCTAAAAATTAACAGAAGCAAAGGCATTTATCCCAACTTAAAATTAACAGAGGCAAGGGTTTTGCTCCTTTCCTCAAAATGTGAACAAAAAAAAAAAAAAAGTAATAATAATAATAAATAAATCAACTGAGTCAAGGGAAGCATAATCAAGAGTGTTTAAATCATCAATTTGAAGATGAGATTTCAAATGTTTAAATATCTAAACGTTTACCCTAACCAGATCTAAATTGCAAGCTCTGACAATTGAAACGTACCAAATTATGTATCAAAACCTCTTCAGAAACCCATATTACCGTGATTTGTGCTAAAACTAAGATTGAAAAGAAGAAATACTAACCAACTGGAATTGATAAGGTCTCTCCAATTAGGAGAAGCTACGTTTCGAGGACCAGAAACGTGAAACGCAAATGGGTGTGCTTCTTCCTTATCCACCGTTGCTTGATTTTCCATAGCAGAACGGAGATTTTCTCTTTTGCTAAATAGAGTTTGCTGTTAGAAATAGAAATAGAAATAGGTTTCTTCTTTTCTCCGTTTTCTTCTCTTAATTAAAACTTTGAAGTAGCTTCCAACGGTCATATTTGCATTTTGTCGGTGTTTTCTATACACGTTCCCTTTGAGCTTCACCACGTGTTCCACCGGCGTCTCTAACCTTTTTCTTTTTCTTAAACAAATATATAACCTTTCACCAATTATTACTTCTTATTTTTCATATTATATTAAACCTTAATAAATAAATATTTAATAAATTAATAATCTTGATCAAACTGACTTGTAACAGTGGAATAAAATAATAATTTTATTAAATACATAAAATGATAATTAAAATCTCTTAAAGTCCACTAAAAATACAAATTAATAATTTATTACATCAAAAATTACATATATTATTTATAAAACAAAATACTTTCTGGATAATTTCTATTTTCAAATTTTATTATTTCTTAAAATATATAAGTTTCTTCTTTCTATATGATTTATATTCAATTTCATCTTAACGTTTTACCGGGCATAGCCCACGTTAGGTATATTATTCTCATGTTAAAATAGGTAATTTTTCGAAGTTTATATGATAAGAAAAACATTCTTTGAATAAACTTGTATTATTTAAAACTTGATATTGATTGCCATTAGTTAGCACATTCATCACTCGAATAATTTTTCCATCCGTAAGTGATTTCATTAAACTTCATTTTCCCTAAAATAATCCAAAATATAGTTAAAATTCATGACATTTTTATAGTGTAGATTAGAAATAACTTATTCTAATTCATCAATGGCTTCAACGTCACCAATTTCTTATTCTAGATGCATACATTCTTTGAATTGAATTTTGTATATATATATATATATATATATATAATTATTCTCTAAACTAACATATATTAATGGTAGATTTATAGTCCATCCATGACTGTAATCAAATAATACAATAGTATTTCATGTGGAATTAGATTTGTATTATTTGGTTATTAAATAATATAATAGCAATTCATGTGGAATTAGACTTGTATTATTTGGTTATTAAATAATACAATAACAATTCATGTGGAATTAGACTTGTATTATTTGGTAATTAAATAATATAACAATAATTCAAATGGAATTATACTTATTATTTATTTAATTAATTAGATAAATAGGGGGCTAGGTCTAATTAATTAAAAGAAAATTTGAACACAAGCTTATATGAAAGTGAGAATACAATTAATTCTCTCCCTCTCACTTTCCATAATTTCAGCCCCATTCCTCTCTTTGTTTCCATTGGATTTTAGATAGTGAAAACTTATTGTTATCCCAAACTTGTAGATAGTAATCTGACCGGGAATATAAACAAGATTCTTTTCACTTCCTTAAAAGCTAACAAGATTAATTATGCTATACTAAAGGATTGGGACTAGGAGCAGCTACTATCAGTGCTATAAACGTAAGCTTAATCTTATTAACAATGTGACCTTACATTGGGATCTATAACTACAATGATTTGTATTCCGCATTAGATTTGCTATCATTGGTTTTTGAGCCTTTAAGTTTATGTTTTGGTTTGTGAATTGTATGTTTATTTTCATAGAAAACATATTGCATTTCGATTATTAGGGTTTGTTGGATAATGTTTTGATGATAACAAATTATTGGAAAGTTGACAAATTAATGAAAAATCTAGACATATGTACTTTAATATTATTACAACTATTTTGTAATTAATAATTGAGTAAATTATGTTTTTAAGAAGATGTAGTTACAAAAAGAAGATTATTAAGTCTTGCTAAATGAAGACCACAAATGACTGAAAGCTTGTTCTAACCGAGCTCACCAATGAACAAAAAGCAAGCATTGGTTTATAAGCTAAGAAACTTTGGTTCGTAATTCCAATGTTCTCCAATGGCTTCATTTGCTTTAGAAGGCAAAAAATTGCTTTAAGCGCTGCTTACTAAATAAGCTCAAAGATCTCCAATGGCTATATCTTCATCTAGTGGTGAATACAACAACTATATCTTGCTTGTAAGCTTGATACCATAATATGTTTATGATCATGATGCAATTGCGACCCTCTTTTTTTGACCTACAAGCAACAACCATAAACTCTTTAGGAGGTTATTGCAACAGCCACTTCCCCTTTTGATGAGCTTTTTGATACCTATAAAGGCAAGATGAAGTAAACTATTCAAGTGGGAGACTTAATTGAAATTACACATAGAAGCCACTTTGTCAAGTTTTCCATAATTCCTCCAAAGAGAAAATTGAGGGAGAAATGCTTCATCTTTGCTCATTCTTTTAAAGATTCATATTCTTTGGAATTGTATTTTCACACAAGGTTGTGTGAAAGGGTGTTTACTTTGTTGATAGTGTGATCAACAAAGTTTGTAAAAGTTTGGTGCTTAAGATTTGGAAAAGCATTCGGAAAAGTTTGGTATTTGAGCTTGTAAAAAAAATAGCGGATAAGTTTGATGCTTGAGCTTTGAAAAAGCATCAGAAGAGTTTTGTTACTTAAGCTCAGAAAAAGTAACTGTGGAGGTTTGAGTCACAGCCTGTAAAAGAATTGAGTTTGTTACTTGAACTCGTAAAAAAGTAACCCAAGCTAGTTTCTTACCTGTAAAAGAAACACTAATGAAAATCTGAAGTTGTTGGCTTAGGGATTGGACGTAGACCGGTTTGGTCGAACCAGTATAAATCTTGGTGTCTTCAATTCTCTATCCCTCCACTCATTGTATTTATTGCCGTTTACATTTCTGCAATTTAAATTAACAGCATTATTTTTTAAAGACATTTTTATATTAGTGAAGAAAATTTATATACACAAGTTTTATTGTTTTATCAATTCTGTAATTTTTGTAAAACTTGTGTTTGTTGAAAGAAAATTTCAAAAGAGTTTGCAAAAATTTTTATTAGGTATGCAGTACTATTCACCCCCCTTTTAGTACTGTAGCTAGCCTATTTGGGACTGTTAATTGGTATCAAAGCTTGACTCTAAACAGAAGGAGTAAAATCCTTAGAGTGATCATAAAATGGCTAGTACATCTGGTAGTCAAAATGTTTTTATGTCTAAAGGATGTTCCATCAACAAGCCTACTCTATTCAATAGAGAAAATTACAGTTTTTGGAAAAATAAAATGAGGATATTTCTATAGTCCACGGATATTCAGGTCTGGAGAATTATCAAGGAAGGACCTTGTATTCCTACAAAAATTATTGATGAAAAATCTGTTCCAAAAGAAGAAAGTTAATATGAAAATGCTAATTAAAATAAAGACGCCTTAAATTCTAAAACTATTAATTGATTACAATATGCTTTAGTTATAAATGAATTTAATCGTGTTTCAGGTTGCACGATAGCTAACCAAATATGGGACATACTTGAAATGACTCATGAAGGAACCAAATAGGTTAAAGATGGAAAGGTCAATCTTTACATCACAAAGTATGAGTTGTTCAAGGTGAAAGCTAAAGAGTCAATTTCAAACATCAACACACGGTTCACACTCATTGTGAACAAATTGAAAAATCTCGGTAAAAGTTCACACATGAAGATATGATTAGAAAATTAATCAGAATAATGCCAACTTCATGGGATGTAAAGCTCACTACAATAGTAGAATCAAAAGATTTGACTACATACTCATATGATGAATTTATTGGTTCATTACTCACATATGAGATGAAGGTTAAATTCACTACTGACCGTGAGCAAACTGACAAGAAGAGGCCTATTGCACTAAAAGCTGCATGATCAATTCCTGAGGAATCTGATTATGAATCAGATAGTGATTATGAAGAAGATGATGAGGTATCTCTATTAGTTCAAAAATTCAGAAAATTCTTGAAAAGCAAGAACAGAGACAAAAAGTCATTCAAGAGGCTATTCAAAAACAACAAAGTTGATAAAGCCAAGAAAGATTCAAAACAAGAGAATACATGTTTTGAATTCAACAAACCAACCCATTTCAAAGCTAATTGTCCAAAGCTGAAAAACAAACACAAGAAGAAAGACAAGAAGGTAATGGTGGCTATATGGAGTGATAGTGATGAATCAAGTTCCAATGATAATGATGACGAGAAGAAAGAAAAAGCTCAAATATGCTTTATGGTTGATAATAACACAGATAGATTATCACAACATCATGACCTTTAGAATTATTACATTTAGACTTGCTTGGTCCAATCCAACCAACAAGTTTAGGAGGTACAAAGTATGCATTTGTTAGTAAAGATTACTACTCACGTTTTACATGGACATTATTTTTGAGTCAAAAAGATAAGGCTTTGGAACCATTTTCTAACTTGTGTAAAAAGCTTCAAAATTTTAAAATCAAAACTTATATTGTCTCTATTAGAAGTGACTATAGAAAAGTTTTTGAAAATCATCTTTTTGAAAAATTTTGCAATGAACATGGTATATCATATAATTTCTCAGCTCCTAGAACTCCACAGCAAAATGATGCTGTTTAAAGGAAAAACAGGACTGTAGAATAGATGACCAGAACCATGCTCAAAGAAAATAATTTACCAAAATATTTTTAGGCAAAAGCTATAAACATTGCATGTTACATTTTAAATCAAGCCTTAGTAAGACCGATTTTGAAGAAATCACCATATGAGTTATGGAATGGTAGAAAACCTAACATTGGTTATTTCCATCCATTTGGTTGTAAGTGTTTTATTTTCAACAACAAGGAATATCTTAATAAATTTGACTCTAAGGAGGTTGAAGGTATTTTCTTAGGGTATTCATTGCATAGCAAAGCATATAGAGTTTTTAACAAAAGAACTCTTACCATTGATGAGTCCATGCATGTGTTGGTGTGCCCTAGATCCAAGTCACTGTTTAGGACATTGTATCGTACTTTAGTTTATTGTACTGTTATACTTTGTTCCTTGTGTTATTGAATAAAAGCATTAATTCATTCAAGTTATGTATCTTGTACTACAGTAACTGTATGAAGTATCCATTGATTGTTAATCATAAAAATTATACCAGAAGCTAATCCAAGTCATGGGAATGACTTGGGTGTAAGCTTTTATATTCAGGATAAATACAGGATCATGTAGGTTGCATGACATGTATGGATATGAATATAGGTACGTGTGGGGAGCACGGGACTTGGTCGATCCGCTTTAGAAAGTACATGGTGGAAGTGTCATTAACCTTTCTATAAATGTAGATCTCTTTTATCTCCAGACCTGATTTCAATACAGTAGATAATGAGGAATCAGATTAAATTTAATATACGCCTAACAGGTCCGTAATTGGATGCCAAATACGGGTATATTGGTTTAATCAATGAACTCATTACTGCGGGTAGTTGAAGTGATGGGATCACCACTCACTATTAAGTGAGAAGATATCATGGGCCACTTGATGAGTTATAACTGTGAAATGTGTGGCCACACTCAGATAAGCAGGATACTTATCTGTTCAACAGTTTAACACAATATCAAGAAATAGATCAAACTATAAAGGATGACATCACCGTGCCTCTGGTTTGAGATATCGATATGCGATGGTGAGAGATAAATAGAATATCTACAGGGTGGTGCATCTACTAGATGATGGCATTTATCTGTAATCAATTTGGGACTGTAATGGTTTGCTAGAACCCAATTTCAGTTTAAGTTGTATACTTAACCCTAATTGATTCGGACCCTAAGGATCGTGCACAATGAACACTGAGATCAACACTTATTAATCTATACATAATAGTGTATAAATTGGAATGATGAACAAGATGTAATAATTATTAATTGATAATTAATAATTAATACTATTTGATTATTTGTTATTAAACAAGTTAATCAAGTTAGTATACAGGAGAGATAAATTAATCGGGTTAATTTATTAAACGATTAATTAATTCTAATTGTATTATGGGTAGTAAATATTTACATTTGAACCTAATTGATGTTAATTGAATCAATTAAATATATTTATATTTTAATTGATTTAATTAAATTAATTGAGAGGTCAATTTACAATTAATTTTTTTTTTTAATTGTAATCCTTACCCTAATAGGAATTAGAGTGTGGGTAAAATACCTTTAAAAGAAAAGAAACTTTTTGGGAGCAAAATGAGGAGGTGCAGCCGTCACTTTCATGAAAAATAGGGGGTGAGGGGCTAAATTCTTTTTGAGTTCTTCCATCTCTTTTGTTCATTCATTCCGGTTAAAAAGGCTAGCACCGGGTGTAGATTGTTCGAGGTGTTCGTGCACGTGATAAAGGAGGAATCTCAATTGATTTTCTGCCATCCCTAGTGGGGATTCTATGTAAGTTTTTCGAATTAATTTTCTATTAAATTTATTTATTCTTCCATCTACATATTCTCCTGGGACTGGAATTTAGAGAATTGAACCTGGCTTCCGCTGTCTATTCGGTTCGATTTTCGATGATAATTCCCAACAGTGGTATCAGAGCGGGATTATGTTCCGTTGGAAGATTTTTTTTTTTTTGGTTTCGTTGTTAATCTTTGATTTTAATGGAACCCTTTAACTTGCATTTTTTTTTCCCAATTGAAATTTTTTGTTAACCTAAAATTAATTTGTTAATTAATTGTTGGGTTGATGTTGCTTAATGCATGGATGTATGATTATTCATGGGCTTGATTGGTTATATGATTTGTGTTTTTGTTATTTTTTAATAAAAAAAAAAAAAAAAAAAAAAAAAATAATTATTTTTATGTTTCATGAGAATTGCAATCGCAATTCTCATGGCTGCTGCGCAAGCAGCAATATTTTGTTGCTGCTTGCGCAGCAGCTTGTGCTGCCTGCGAAGGCAGCAACTGCAGTTTGCTGCCTTGCGCAGGCAGTTGGGCGGGCTGTAGGTGCAGCCCGTCCCTGTAGTCGGGACAAATTTTTTTTTTTTAAACGGGTCTGTTTTTTTTTATGGACCGGATCGTTTTAATTTAATTAATTTTTTTTTTGTTGTTCCATGCATTTATATGTTAATAGATTTAATTTTCTGTTATATATAAATGAAATTGTTATTTTTATGAGATTGAATTAATAGATTGGGGCACCAATGGTATTAATTGGACATTTTAATTTCACTTGAGTAATTTCCAAATTCAAGTGGGAGCAATGATTTAATTCATTGGGCCTTTATGGGCTTTATTACTGGTTGTGAAATTAATAATGGTCTCATGTACAGGATTGGCTTAATAATTGTTATTATTAGGATTGCCATGATCATGCATTATTTTATATTGTTGTTCTAACTCTAATGCAGCAATATGTTTAGAATCCTATGGGCTTTATTTTTCAAGATTGGTTGTAATTTTTATTTAATTATTTAAATTGAAATTAGATCATATGTATAGGCTTTATTTCATTTTATGTAACAAAAGCCGGAGCTGGAGATCCATATGCATGTGGCGTGATGGTGGCCCTGAAGACCTATTTTTAATTCATAGTTAAAAATTATAGGTTGTAATTTTAAAGCCCATAGGATGTCTATTATTATTATTTATTTTATATATTGCTCTCTCTTGTTGGAATATATATTAAAATAAATTGCTTAGTGATCACTTGATTTTTCCTATTAACATGTTTAAGCTAATCAACCTAATTAATCTGTTAAAATAAAAATATCGGGTATTTTATAAGTGCTTTACCTAATTCTCACCTCTTCCTCCCAGGTGGTGCTGCAATGTACGTCATGCCCTAGCTGAGTACATTGTGGTAACTGGTGGGCCGTTGAGGTTTTGGATACTTTTTAAAGTATGGTAAATAAGAGGATGTAGGTTTGACCCGAAGGTGGGGTATCATGGCTAACTGCGGGCCCCTAAGCACGGATGGGTAAAGTGCCAATAGGCCCATCGAACCAAGAGTTCTCTAGGTGGGAGAATTGAGTTGGAAGCTCTACCAAGTATGCCAATAATTGATTGACAAGCCCTAGCTTGGTCAATTATTAGTAGAACTGTGGATCTTGGTATAACCGTGTCAAAATTAATTCACCAACATAAATTAATTATGACAGATTATTAATTTGTTTTATTTTGACATATAAAGTCTTTCATTCTTATTCTCTCTTTCTCTCTATTTTCTGTAGAAACTACTTGAACGTAAACCTTAAGAAATGGCAACAAACAACCCTCTTAAACCACTACTTGAGAAAGAAAAGTTGACGGGGACCAACTTTCTTGATTGGGCTAGGGCGGTGCAAATCGTCTTGAGGCACGAGGCAAGAGAGTATGTACTGACAACTGCCATACCCCCTCGTCCTACGGGTAGAAATGCTACTCCACAAGCTATTGAGGAGTATGAAAAGCATGTAAAGGATGACAGAGAGGTGTCTTGCATTATGCTTGGTACCATGTCTGCTGATTTACAGAAGCAGTTCATGAATCAAGGTGCCCGTGAAATGATGAGCAATCTGAAAACTATGTTTGAAGATCAGGCTCGTCAAGAGAGGTACTTGACTACCAAGGCATTATGTAGCACGGTCATGCAGCCGGGTTCTTCTGTCAGTGCACATGTGCTGAAAATGAAGGGCTATGTTGATAGACTGGCTAGTCTCAATGCACCAATGCTTGAGACAACTGCTGTAGACATCATTCTGGGGTCACTTCCAGATTCTTACAACACCTTCATCCTGAACTACAATATGCAGGGTCAGGATAAAACGGTTATGGAGTTGCACGGCATGCTAAAACAAGCCGAGCAGACTATGACCAAGGGTAAGAAGTCTGAAGTGCTGATGGTAAACAAGGGCAAGAAGCCCAGTGGGAGTGGTAAGAACCAGTCTAGGTTCAAGACCAAGGGCAAAAAAGCCCAAGCAAAGGGCAAAAAGCCTTTTAAGCCACACCCATTGGACTTATGCCACGAGTGTGGTGAAAAGGGGCACTGGAAGAGTGCTTGTCCAAAGCTAAGGGGAAATACAAAGAAGAAACAGCAGGCTACTGAATCTTCAGGTATTTATGTTATAGAAATAAACCTTACTATTTCAACATCTTGGGTCTTAGACACTGGATGCGGGTCTCACATTTGTTGCAATGTGCAGGGGCTGAGAAATAGAAGGAAACTGGTTCCAGGTGATGTGGATCTCCGGGTTGGCAATGGTGCTCGAGTCGAGGCCATGGAAGTCGGCGATTATTACTTTGATTTGCCCACAGGGCTAGAACTAGTTTTGAAAGACTGTTATTTTGTACCTGCTATGCGCAGGAATATTATTTCTATTTCATGTTTGGATGATTTGGGATTTTCATTTTATATTGAGCATGGAACTTTTTCTATTAAATGTGGCAATATAAATTATTGTACAGGCGTTCTTCAGAACGGGTTGTATGTTTTAGATACAACAAATCATTCACACATCTATAACATAAATAAAAGGATTAAACAAAATGATATTGATCCTACGTATGTCTGGCACTGTCGTCTTGGGCACATAAACGAGAAACGTATCGCAAAGCTCCACTCAAGTGGTTTGTTAGGATCATTTGACCTGCAAGCTTTGGATACTTGTGAATCTTGTTTACGTGGCAAGATGGCAAAAGCTCCCTTCACTAAAACAGCTGAAAGGGCTACTGAACTGTTGGGGCTAATACACACTGATGTATGTGGGCCAATGAGTACATGTGCCAGGTCTGGTTACTTATACTTCGTCACGTTCACAGATGACTATAGTCGGTTCGGCTATGTGTATTTGATGAAACACAAATCTGAGACTTTACAAAAGTTCAAGGAATACAAGAACGAAGTAGAGAACCAACTTGACAAAAGGATAAAGATACTCCGGTCTGATAGAGGGGGTGAATATCTGAGTCAAGAGTTTGACGAATTCTTGATAGAGCATGGGATTGTACCTCAACTCACTCCCCCTGGTACACCCCAGTGGAATGGGGTTTCAGAGAGGAGAAATCGGACTTTGCTTGACATGGTCCGCTCAATGATGAGTCAAGCTAATCTCCCTATATCCTTTTGGGGATATGCTTTGGAAACCGCTGCTATTATTTTGAATAATACACCCAGCAAGGCAGTTGAAAGAACACCATATGAACTATGGAAGGGCAGGAAACCCTGTGTGTCCTTCATGAGGATTTGGGGCTGTGATGCCTATGTCAAAAAACTGACTAGTGGCAAACTAGAGTCCAAATCTATAAAATGCCAGTTTGTCGGTTACCCTAAGGAAACTAAGGGTTACTGCTTCTATAACCCAGAAGAGAATAAGGTGTTTGTGGCTCGAAATGGGGTATTCATGGAGAAGGAATTCCTTTCCATGAAAGACAGTGGGAGCAGTATTGAACTTAGAGAAGTTCAAGAACCACAAACTTCTACGGCTGAGGCTGTGGATGCTGAGACAACTGTTTTGGATGTTCAATCAAATGAACAGGCTGAACCAGTTGTACAGGAACCTAGAAGGTCAGGCAGGACACGTCATGAGCCTGAGAGGTATGGTTACCTGGTCACGCATGATGAGGAACTTATGATCATTGAGCATGAAGATCCTCAGTCTTACCGAGAAGCACTGGAAAGTCCACATGCGGATAAATGGCGACAAGCCATGGAATCTGAGATACAATCCATGTACGACAATGAGGTCTGGAGGTTGGTGGATCCACCCCCTGGAGTCAAAGTAGTGGAATGTAAGTGGCTTTTCAAATTGAAAGCTGATAACACCTTCAAGGGGCGACTGGTTGCAAAAGGTTTCAGGCAAATTCATGGCATTGATTATGATGAAACGTTTTCACCAGTGGCTATGCTCAAATCCATAAGGATATTACTTGCCATAGCGGCATGGCACGACTATGAGATATGGCAAATGGATGTCAAAACTGCTTTTCTGAATGGAAAGCTCGAGGAAGAAGTCTATATGGCTCAACCTGAGGGTTTTGTCGATTCGAAATATCCTAACCGGGTTTGCAAACTTCAAAAATCCATTTATGGATTGAAGCAAGCATCACGGTCGTGGAACAAAAGATTCAATGAATCCATAAAAGAGTTTGGTTTCATTCAGAACTCTGATGAGCCCTGTGTGTATAGAAAAGTTAATGGTAGCTCTAACACTTTTCTAGTGTTGTATGTAGATGACATACTTATCATTGGTGGAAACATTTCAGAGTTGCAAGCAACCAAGCAGTGGCTGAATAAATGTTTCTCAATGAAGGACCTTGGAGAAGCCGAAACGATCTTAGGGATCAAGATCTATAGAGATAGATGCAATCGGCTGCTAGGGTTAAGTCAAGCTGGTTACATAGATAAAGTCCTTAAGAGGTTCAACATGGCGAACTCAAAGAAGGGTTTTACCCCGATGCGTCATGGGTTGAAACTGTCTAAAAAGGACTGTCCAAAGACATCAAAGGACAGAAATGACATGATGAGGATTCCTTATGCATCAGCTATAGGATCTATTATGTATGCGATGCTATGTACCAGGCCTGATGTTGCATTTGCCTTGAGTATGACTAGCCGCTTCCAATCTGATCCAGGAATGGAGCATTGGAAGGCAGTCAAGGCAATTCTGAAGTACTTAAGACGTACTAAGGATCATTTCTTGGTTTATGGCGGTGATGAGGAATTGGTAGTCACAGCATACACTGATGCTGGTTATCAAACTGATCAGGATCAAAAGCAATCCCAGTCGGGTTTCGTTTTCCTCCTCAATGGCGGTGCCATCAGTTGGAAGTCAACTAAGCAACCTACCATCGCCGATTCCACTACAGAATCTGAGTACATTGCTGCTTGTGAGGCTGCAAAAGAGGCAGTCTGGATGAGGAAGTTCATCATGGATCTTGGAGTAGTTCCTTCTATCCAGAATCCTATTACTCTACTGTGTGACAACAATGGGGCTATTGTACAAGCTAAAGAGCCTCAGTCAACAAAGAGGAACCAACATGTGCTCAGGAAATTTCATCTGATTAGAGAGATCATCCAGAGAGGTGATGTACAGATAGAGAGAGTTGACACAGTAAACAATGTCGCTGATCCGATGACCAAAGCTCTTTCTCAAGTAGTGAACGATGGTCATGCACGATCTATTGGGATTAGGGAGATGCCTGCTTGGACCTAGGTCAAGTGGGAGATTGTTGGTGTGCCCTAGATCCAAGTCACTGTTTAGGACATTGTATCGTACTTTAGTTTATTGTACTGTTATACTTTGTTCCTTGTGTTATTGAATAAAAGCATTAATTCATTCAAGTTATGTATCTTGTACTACAGTAACTGTATGAAGTATCCATTGATTGTTAATCATAAAAATTATACCAGAAGCTAATCCAAGTCATGGGAATGACTTGGGTGTAAGCTTTTATATTCAGGATAAATACAGGATCATGTAGGTTGCATGACATGTATGGATATGAATATAGGTACGTGTGGGGAGCACGGGACTTGGTCGATCCGCTTTAGAAAGTACATGGTGGAAGTGTCATTAACCTTTCTATAAATGTAGATCTCTTTTATCTCCAGACCTGATTTCAATACAGTAGATAATGAGGAATCAGATTAAATTTAATATACGCCTAACAGGTCCGTAATTGGATGCCAAATACGGGTATATTGGTTTAATCAATGAACTCATTACTGCGGGTAGTTGAAGTGATGGGATCACCACTCACTATTAAGTGAGAAGATATCATGGGCCACTTGATGAGTTATAACTGTGAAATGTGTGGCCACACTCAGATAAGCAGGATACTTATCTGTTCAACAGTTTAACACAATATCAAGAAATAGATCAAACTATAAAGGATGACATCACCGTGCCTCTGGTTTGAGATATCGATATGCGATGGTGAGAGATAAATAGAATATCTACAGGGTGGTGCATCTACTAGATGATGGCATTTATCTGTAATCAATTTGGGACTGTAATGGTTTGCTAGAACCCAATTTCAGTTTAAGTTGTATACTTAACCCTAATTGATTCGGACCCTAAGGATCGTGCACAATGAACACTGAGATCAACACTTATTAATCTATACATAATAGTGTATAAATTGGAATGATGAACAAGATGTAATAATTATTAATTGATAATTAATAATTAATACTATTTGATTATTTGTTATTAAACAAGTTAATCAAGTTAGTATACAGGAGAGATAAATTAATCGGGTTAATTTATTAAACGATTAATTAATTCTAATTGTATTATGGGTAGTAAATATTTACATTTGAACCTAATTGATGTTAATTGAATCAATTAAATATATTTATATTTTAATTGATTTAATTAAATTAATTGAGAGGTCAATTTACAATTAATTTTTTTTTTTAATTGTAATCCTTACCCTAATAGGAATTAGAGTGTGGGTAAAATACCTTTAAAAGAAAAGAAACTTTTTGGGAGCAAAATGAGGAGGTGCAGCCGTCACTTTCATGAAAAATAGGGGGTGAGGGGCTAAATTCTTTTTGAGTTCTTCCATCTCTTTTGTTCATTCATTCCGGTTAAAAAGGCTAGCACCGGGTGTAGATTGTTCGAGGTGTTCGTGCACGTGATAAAGGAGGAATCTCAATTGATTTTCTGCCATCCCTAGTGGGGATTCTATGTAAGTTTTTCGAATTAATTTTCTATTAAATTTATTTATTCTTCCATCTACATATTCTCCTGGGACTGGAATTTAGAGAATTGAACCTGGCTTCCGCTGTCTATTCGGTTCGATTTTCGATGATAATTCCCAACAGCATGTTGTCATTTGAAGAAGCTAACTCTCTCCTAGATAAAGAATATAAGGATACTCTTGAGATATTTGATCCATGGGTTGAGAACACAGAAAATGATGAAAATGTCCTGCAAAAAGAAGACAACTCTGGTGATCAATATAAACACAATGTGCAAGAACTGCAAGTGTAAGAAAATCAACATAATTATCTACCAAAAGAATTCAGATATCATAGATATCATTCCAAAGATAATATTATTAACAATCCTTCACAAAAACTAACGATAAGGAGCCAACTTAAAGAATACTTTGTGAATGTGGCATTTGTTTTTGAGATTGAACTAAAGAACTTCAAAGAAGACAAAATCGAAGAAAGCTACATGATGGCTATGCAAGAAGAATTGGATCAATTCAAAAGAAACAATATCTAGAATCTTGTTGCAAAACCTAAAATCAATCACTGATTGGAACCAAATGGGTTTTCAGGAACACACTTAATGAATATGGCAATGTTGTTAGAAACAAAGCCATATTAGTTGCACAAGGGTATGACCAACAAGAAGGAATAGACTAAAATGAGACATTCGCTCTGGTAGCAAGATTCAAAGCAATCAGAATGTTATTTTCTTGCTAGAAAGACCGTTAGTGTGTGCCCTAGTCCCTTTGTCAATGTGATCGGATTTTTGATAGTTAATAAAAGGCATTAATCTATATTATTGATTTCTTGTGCAATTAATAGTGATAGAGAATCCATTAGTTAAGTCATACTCTTGTTTGTATAATATCCTTAGCCTGTTATATCATAGGAATGATACTAACTAAAGACTAGCATGGTCTTTGATTGCATGGTGGTGTCCTACCGATCATTGGACATGGATTGTCAATCAAAGAGATGAGTACATGTTAGGTTACATGGTACTAGATCGATCCACTCAGAATACTTCACTTGACCCCTATAAGACAAGTGAATTTATGGTAGCACTTATATTAGATCCTTAATGTGAGCACGGGTTTTCCTGACCTCTGTGATGAAAATCTTATGTTACCTGTTAGACAGACAAACATGAGTCAGATTGGAGAATGAGCGGAATGATGCCTAGAATTTCTCAAATGCCCAGAAAGTAGAGCGGTCCTCGATCCAAAACCCCGAGAAAGGTCCTTTGAGTGATTAGAAAGCTTAGACGTGAATGTAAGATTTAGGAAAAGTCTTGATAGCTCTGGTTAGAGTCGTACAATTGTAGTTTCATAACTATAGCCACACGGCTCTAACATCAGAGTCGTGCGGCTATAACCTGAGAGCCGCGCGGCTCTAACGGGTGACTAGGTTACTTCCTAAATAACTAACCTTAATCTTTGACAACTTTGAATTCCGAAATAAAAGGAATTCAAGCCGGGAGATTCTAGGGTTAAGAGGCCAACAGAGACCAGAATACAGGGAAGGAACAATAACAGATTAGGGAAATCATTCTTGGGAGAGAAAATAGGGTTTAGAGAGAGAAAGTGAGGGATAATCACTAAAAAAATCAATAAGAATCAAAACAAAAAGAGAGAAAAATGGATCAAAACACTTGGGAAATACATTAAGGATAAGTTTCTAGTCACTTCATCACTTGTTCGGGTCATTTTCGGGCTATTTGGATCGATTCGGGATGTATATTTGGGGATTTCAAGACGTTTGTGAGTATCTAAGAAAATTCTGGTGTCCAAATCTAATTCCGATCGTCAAACACACTGGAACTTCAAAAAGCTAAACTCTGAGAGGCCTTAAACTCGTATTTGATTGTTTTGTGCTGTGTTTTTGTTTAAGTTTTATGAAATCTGGAAACTGTCTATTTGATTATAGCCGTACGGCTCTAACTAAAGCTGAGTGGCTATAATCCCTTAGAACAGAGCCGCTCGGCTGTACCTCTATAGCTACACGATTGTGTTCCTTTAGGCAATAACCCGAAACACCCTAAATCGATTGAATGCAGTCAGTTTCCCATTTTAATTATTTTGTTATGAACTATTTCGATCAAATCACATCCGTTATACTCAATATTATGGTTTTCGGATTTCCAATAACGTTGATGTGGGATATGGGTTTCGATGATTTCGATTTTTGGAATCCGGGGTTGTTCGATCTAAAACGGATCCACGGTTCAACTTTAACGGACCCCCAGATTCCCCAAAATCCTTAGAAATCATCAAAATGAGTTAAAACAGTGATTTAAAAATGCAAAGAAAACCATTTCAGGTTCTGGAAATTGCATCTGTGTGTCTGTAATGGCTATAGCCATGCGGTTCTAACTAGAGCCGCATGGCTAGAGTGATAGAAAGGAAGTAGAATCTTGGGATGACTTCCACGGATGTCGTCGCGTGATGCTGTCTTCGGATTCAAATTTATTTGACCTTAGATGAACATTTGAATTAGGAACCCCCAAGAACGGAACCCTGAGTTCCGTGATAATCGACTCACCAAAAGGAAGAGATTTACATGTAATTGAGCCAAATTGTTTTCCAAAATGGTTTTCAAGCACAAAAATCTACAGGGTGTTTCTAAAATAGTTTTCCAGGTGTAATCAAGTAAGTTGCCCGGACTTCTTGGTTACCCCCTAGATGCATGCTCCCACTTCCTGAAATCCCCCATTCTGTCCTGCTATGAGTCCTATGTGTGTTTCTGATAAAATTATGCTAACAGTCTATTTTGCAGCTTTTATTTTTCTTTTTATTATTTTGGATGTAATTAATAGATCAAATCATGTATCCTAGGCGATTGTACTTTTTTAGATATTCATGTATAGTAGGCGGTTGTAAGGTGAGGATGGGAGTTTTTATCTTTTTTCGGTCGTAATAAGTGGCCTCTATTCTTTTGTTTAGTTTGGATGTATGGTTTACTTTTCTATAGGGGTGGCAATTCGTGTCATCGGGTCGTGTTCGGGTTGCGTAAAACTTCGGGTTCATGTCACAAAGCCCAAACACGAACACGACCTGAAAATTTTTTGGGTAAAAAATGCAAACTCAAACACGACCTGCTAAAAAACACGGGTAACATGACACGACACGAGAACATTAAACATGTTAATTAAAACCCGACCCAACCTGCTAACCCGACCCAACCTGTGACCCAAAAACCAAATAAATCACTTGAAATCATCTCAAACACACAACATCCAGCAGCAGATTCAATCCTTCAATACAATACATCAATTCAAAAGTAAACATAACCCATAAGTTTTACAATCCAAGAGCTTAAAAGTTAAACAATCAATTTTACAATCCGTTAAACTAAAACATAGATTACAATCCATTAATCCACTTGGACAGAACTAGAATCAAATACATGTTCTTCCTTATCCAAATTCATAATATCTTCAACCCATTCCTCCTTGGTCAAGTCTGAAAAGCAAACATAGAATTGCAATTAGTTAGAATAAAAATTGTAGTTTATAATTCATTAATATAAATGAAACAGAAAAAGCACTTTGGATTAGTATTACCTTGCTCACCAAATAACCAATCTCTTGTACAAATCAAGGCCTCCACTGTATCCGGTTTCAGTGAGCTACGCTACTGATCTAGGACTCTTCCTCCTACGCTAAAGGCACTTTTTGATGCAACAGTTGAAACCGGAATGGCCAACACATCACGAGCCATGGCTGCAACTTCTGGATAGCGAAAGGAATTAGCCTTCCAATATCGGAGAATGTCCAAATGATTCATCTCCAACCTTGGCTCATCTAAGTATTGACCTAATTGGGACCTTTGTTCAAAGGATTCTTTCTTTTCCAATAATTTCTGCAAATCAACATTCAAATTATAACATATTACTTATCAATCAATTTTACCAAATTAAAAGTACCAAATAGCATACAATTAGCAACATAATTAAAGTAAGAAATCAACACATTACCTTCAAAACATGTTTTTGCTTAATAGAAAGAAGCCTATCCCTAGCTTCTTGATTCGAGCTCTTCTCTAATGATGATGTTGCTGCTGTTGTGACACTCATTGTTTCGGAATTCCCTCTTGAATAACAATTGAAAAGGGCATACAACTTGTTCTTCAAACACATGATCTCATAAGCCCCATCATTCTCATACACCTCTTTATAACACCATTCAACAAAAGTTAACTTATAACAAGGATCTAAGATAACAGCAATTGCCAATATGTCACTAAAATCCTTCCAATACTTATTGAACTTCTCAAACATACGTTCCGCCATTTCTTTTTTGTATGCATCATCACCCTTCATTTCTTCTAACAAAGTCACATAAATGGTAAAGACACCAGGAAAGTACAAGTTTGCAGTTGGTTGCTTAGTACTAGAGAAAACAAGTGTAAGATCATAGAAATGGGATAAGAACTCACTAATTTTCTCTAACTTATCCCATTCCTCCTTATCGGGACAAGTTTTATAGCCCACATCAGTAGCAGTCAAAAGCATAAATGCACGACGAAAATAAAGGGCATTGTCAAGCATGATAAATGTCGAGTTCCATCTAGTAGGCACATCCTGTCTCAAGCCCATTTTGGAATCAAGCTTACAATTAGATACACACTCAAAAAACTTTTGCTTCCTACCTTGTGAACCTTTCACATACTTGATACTTTCCCTAACTTTATGAATTGCAACATCAATCTCTTTTAAGCCATCTTACACAATCAAATTCAATATATGAGCACAGCAGCGAATGTGGAAAAAATCACCATCACACAAAAGAGAATCCCTTAAAGTTAATTGAGTTCTTAACATCCCAACACAAACATCATTAGCACTGGCGTTATCCAAGGTAATTGAAAAAACTTTCCTATCTATCCCCCATTCAGATAAGAAAGAATCAATTTTTTCAGACAAAAAAACACCATTATGAGGAGGTGGCATGAAGCAAAAGTTCAAAATTCTTTTCTGTAATTTCCAATCTTTATCAATAAAGTGAGCAGTCAAAGAAATGTAGCCATCAGTAGTCAAGGAACTCCAAGAATCAGATGTCAAACTAATCCTACCATGTGTTTCATGTAGCATTGTCCTAATCTTAATTTTCTCCTTATTATGCATCTTAAGACAATCAGCCTTGCAAGTATTCCTACTAACTAGAACCAACTCTTCACGACAATATTGAAATGCACTCCTAATACCATCCCATTCAACAAATTGGAAAGGAAGATTATGCTTAATAACAGCCATGGTCAAAATCTCCCTAAACTTATCATTGTCAAATGTAGCACCTAATGATATAGAGCTGGCATGTCGGGTTATAATCATCTGACCTACATCGCGAGTGTCTCTCCTTGGACAAGATAGAGAGTGGTGAATTAAATTGCCTGTTCCGTGCTTGCTTTCTGCAACATAAGTGTGTCCACACCTCTTGCATTTGCATTTTTGGATATTATCATCTCCAAGAGGTAACATGTCAAACTCCTTCCAAACTGGAGAAATCAGCTTCCTTTTGCGTTTTCCTTTCTGTTTCGGTTCTTTTCCAGACTTTGCATCATCTTGCATCTCAAGCATGTCATCTTCATCTTCAATAATTTCAATATTATCACCCATAACAGCATCATTTTCATCCATTTTTGTTCATAACAAAAGAAAGTATTTAATTTTTTAAAATTAGAGAAATGAAATCACAATTTTCTTACCGAAAATCCAACACAGTAAACAGAATACATCTAAGAATGATATAAGTAATAGACATTTACATAGACACCCATTTTTGATATAACAAATCCAGTCAACTTGAGTTTGATTTAAGCAGAGCAGACATGCATTTTTTTAAAAAAAAATTGACAAAACAAATCCAGCAGAAAAAACAAACACACAACACATATCGTGTTTAACTTGAGTTTAACTAACAGAATAACAAACAGAAAAACAAATCCAGTCAACTTGAGTTTAACTAATTGATGGGTATACAAGTTGCAACAACACATATCAAACACACAACATACAACTTACAGAGTAATACAAAGTTACACATTACAAGTTAGAACACACACAACATACAACTTACAGAGTAATACAAAGTTACACATTACAAGTTAGAACACATCAAAAACGGATCCAACACAGTGAAGCTTTAATCCAACACATATCCATTCAACAGAGAGTTACCTTTCTCACAAAAAATATAAAGTAAACAGGACACATATATACAGCAATAGGGGAAGTTCACAACATATATCAAACAAACATGAATATTTGAACAAAAAGAAGGGGAAGAACGAGAAATTACCTCTTTAAAGCAGAATATTTCAATGATGAAGGAGGGAAGAACAAGCAGGAGATCGGCAGAGATCGTTGGAGATCGGCAGAGATCGACGGAGATCGGCAGAGATGAAGGGATATGAGGGAGATCGGCGGAGATGAAGGGATATGAGGGAGATCGGCGAAAAAGAAGAAACAGGGGAGGAGCGTGATGTGAGTGATGAACGAGTTAGAAGAAAAGAAAATGGAAAGGAACGAACGGCAGGAACGATTTCAAAGAGCAGAAAGGAGGAAGAAGGCAAGGCAAGGAAAGGAAGCAAAGGAGTGAATGGGCGGCTGGAACTGGATGCAGAAGAGAGAATGAGATGAGATAAAAGATTTTTAACTTTTAATTGATGTGTATGTGTCATGTGTGTGATGGACTCTCAAACCCTAAGAAGGGTAAAGGTGTAATTTTTTTCGAGTTAATTTCGGATTGTCAGGTTGACCCGAAACACGACCCGAAATTTAACGTGTCATTTTCGGGTCAACCCGAAAACGACCTATGACCTACTAAGCTAAACCCAAACCCGAAAAAACCGTGTTGGGTTCGTGTCATGTCGGCGGGTCGCGTGTCGCTTTGCCACCTTTACTTTTCTATACTTTATTTATTTCTGTGATTTGAATGAGCATGGGTTAATCAATAATGAAAGATAAAATGGGTAGAGAATAAGTGAGTATAATATTGTAATATGGACTAATAAATGAAAGCAAGCTTGAGGTTGAATAGGTAAGTTGCCCGAACCCTAAATCTCTGGATTAGGTATGGCAGTCTACGGTTGGTAGGTAGCTGTACCAGAATTTCTCGAATGAGCTTATCCAGGTGGCGACTCTGTCACTGATCCGAAAATTTAGGTTTCGAGATCTTTAAGTTAATAAAACAAGATTTTCTAAAATGTAAAACCAATTCTTCCCAACAATTCACAGTCAAAGAAAAGGTTTTCTACAAAAAGGGATTTCAAATCAAATCAATGATTTTCCTACGCAAGATACAAACCCGTTTTCAATTCAAACTTCAAACCAGTTCTCCTTCCCCAGTTCGCTTCGCCGCGTTACGATTTTAAGGTCATCCGCTCACATACTTTGACATACGCCTAATGAGCTCGTAACAGAGTTCCAAGTATGGGTGTGATTGGGTATGCTAAGGAATATCTAAGGCTCATGAGCAAGATGAAGGGAAATGACAATCTCTTACATAAAATTGTGATATCACCGATGAGTGAGACTATGAAGTGTTGAACAAACCTAAAACTTAATTATGAGGTGATTAAGTGATTGAGTTCATTAGTCTACTTTTGGTGTGCCCTAGTTCTTAGGGCATTGGATTCTTATATTTTGTATTATACATTAAGAGTCATGTATGAATACATTATTTGTGTCACATTAATAAAGGCAATTAATCTATTTCATTTATATCTTGTGCTATAATATGAGTAGAGTATAATCATAAAACCTATCCCAGGTCTGTTCTAATCGTAGGAACAAATAGAACCACAGACTTGTATATTCGATGACTATATGGCAGTTCTTAATTAGCCATAGTACTTGTATAGTCAATCATGAATATAGGTACATGTCGTTGACATAGGACTGGATCGATCCGCACAAGAAAGCCACATGGTTGTCGCATCAGAGGTCTTTCTTGAGTAGGTCTCTTTTGTCCTAAGACCATATTTCATTATAAATCAATATGGAATCCGGTTCACTTTAACATACGCCTAACAGTTCTGTAAAAGGATGCTAAATATGGGTATGATTGGGTGGACCGGTGAACATGTTGATATTGATGATGAAGTGATGGAATTGCCACTCGGGTAACACCGAGATGATATCATTGGCCACTTGATGAGTGGGACTATACCCAAGTAAGTCGGTGCTTATTTGATTAATCAGTCAACTCAAGATCAAGAAATATAATAAACAACAGAAGAGGATGACAGACACCATGCTTTTTGTTTATTCATATCGATATCGTTAGGCAAAGGACACTATGAGATTCCTACCGGGTGAGTATCTTCGAAAGACTACTGCATCTCTGTCTTAATTGGGGGCTGTAATGGTTTGCTAGAACCCACTTATAATCCATGGAACTTGGGTCTACTGCCAACATAAAGACAGACCCACAGGATCATGCACATAGATCAACTGAGCCGAACTTATAGAAATTGTACATGTAATGTACATTGCAAGGAATGCATTAATTAATTAGTTGACATTCGATGTCAAGGTAATTAATTAACATTGGGTTGAATTTTATTTAATTAATAAGTTTACATAATATAATTAATTAATTTATTAATTAATTGAATTACATAAAGTAAACAATTAATTAAATAATTTTCCTAAGTAGGAAAATTAAATACATGTATTCTATTTACTTAAGTGTGATTTAATTTTATTTAGGGGTAATTAAATTACGGCAAATGGAATTAAATTACATAGTATATACTTTTTAATTAAAGATTATTTATGTAATTCTAATCCTAGTGGGCTTGGGTTTAATTAAACTAATTAAAACCCAATTAGACAAGGTGTATATATAAGGGCACACTTAAGGAATAAAACCCTAATTCAACCCTAATTAATTGCTGGAAATTTTAGCAGCCAAGAGCGGCCCCAAATTAGCCAAAAATCCTAGCATTAATCCTCCATTCCTTCACGTCTTCGGCTAGTACCGGTTCCTGCTCAATAGTTGGTCGTGCACCGGACTTTGGAGATCGTAGTTTTAAGAAACGATTCTGCAGCATTTTCTAGAACAGACAAATCCGGTGAGTTAATCTCTCTTGATTCAAAATTGGTTTTATTTTAATCAATGGTAATTGGACACGATAGGTGGATTCTAGGAAATTTTAAACGGTGTATTTTTCGCTGCGCCACGTTATTTTTCCAATGACGAATCCCAATAGTGGTATCAGAGCCTAGATTTTCTCCATTAGATTGATTAGAATTGGTTGTTGAAAGCATTCTTGAAGAAAGAATGGGTTTCAAGGATGTGGTTTAATGGTTCTTATTAAATTGGTTTTGTTTTTTATGAACCCTAAAACTATTGGATTGGGGTTTTTGATTATTTTTCCCCAACTGGTTTTCAATCCATTTTTTTTATTGATTACCTATTCTTATTTGTTGGCTGGATATATTTTTTTATGATTTAAAAAAAATAATGAAGTTGGCCAAAAGTGGAATCACAAAAGCGATTCCAATTCTTGGCCGCCGGGACAGCAACGCCGTGCGCGGGTTTTGGGTGCGGTTTTTTGGATTTTGCGGGTATTTTTTATTCTGGACCCTAATGCAAATTAAATTAAATTCTTTTTTAAATTAATTTGTATTTAAATTGTTCATTTTGTTGGCATGCATATTTAATTTAATTGTTTGCATATTAAATTGAATATGGACTTTGTGAAATTGGCCCAATAAATCGTGACACCGGTTAAAATTGGAGAGCTAAATTTTAAATTTGTGACAACCCAAATTCAAGTGGGAGCAAAATTGTTAATTTTGCATTTATGGATGTTATCCATTAGGCCTTTATGGGCCTTAGTCACATTTGTTAAAATTGGCGATTTCACCCTAAGAAGCTCGGCTTAACATTTATATTTATAATTTGGAATGCCATGATCATGCATCATATTGGTATGTATGTGTACGATAGGTACTTTGTTTGAAATGTGATGTTGGGTTCTATGGGCCCTAAATTATTATCGGTTGTAATTTGATTTTGGAAAATATGGCTTATGTGCAATTTCTTTTATTTTGATGTTATTTTAGAATAGATTTTATTTAAAATAAAATTGTTGTAATTACATCAAGTATGGAGGAAGGCCCAGATGAAGCAAGCCCATGGTGGGAGCCCAAGAAGGATTGCAGTCCGGCCCATGGAGAATTATATAGGATATCTAGTTTTTCATTAGATTGTAATTAAAGGCCCATATGATCTCATTTATTTTAAATTAAGTATGCTATTGTATTTGTCATATTATATGGATGTATGGATCACCAAATTATTACCCACGTTTATGAATGCTAAGCCGTATCACTTTATTATAATCTGGAAATTAAAATATTAAGTCGTTTAAAAGTGCTTCCCACATTCACACCTCTTTCTCCCATTGATGCTGCAATGTGCGCCATGCCCTAGCTGGGTACATTTTAGTATTCGGTGGGCTGTCGAGAGTTAGGATATTTGGTATGGTTAACATGTGAATGGTGGTTTGACTCAACATGGGTAGCATTAGCTTAGAGCGGGCCCTAAGCACAGATAGGTAAAGTGTCAATAAGCCCATCAAACCAAGAGTCCTTCGTTGAAGGATTGGATAGGTTGTCCTACGAAACGAATCAATGGTTGGTTAGCGAGCCCTAGTTCGGCCAGTCATTGATAAGTTATGGATCTTGGTCAAGTCAGCCAATTAACATCACCAACAAACAAATTAAAATCGGATTATTGATTTTAATTGGCTTAAAAGTCCTTTATTTCTAACTGAAGCAATGATTTCTTCCATGTAGATAATCCCATTTCACTTAAGCAATTAAAATGGCTGCAACAAACAACAACTCACTCTCACTTAGGTTACTCTTGGAGAAGGAGAAGCTTTCGGGGGCTAACTTCCTAAACTACGCTAGGAACTCAAATAGTTCTTAGACAAGTGTCCAAGGAGTATGTACTGAATGCTCCTTTACCAGCTAGCCCTCCTGCAGGTCGAGGCATCACCACAGCGATGGTGGAGCAGTACAATCGGCATGTGAGGGATGACCAAGATGTCTTGTGCATCATGCTAGGTACCATGGCTTCTGATCTTCAGAAGTAGTTTACGGACGAGCATGCTTATGAGATGATGGAACAACAAAAAAAGATGTTCCAAGATTAGGCTCGTCAAGAACGTTACCTGACAACTAAGGCACTTTGCACAACTGTGATGGCAGCTGGGACTTCTGTTAGCACTCATGTGCTAAAGTGGAAGGGGTATATTGATACACTTGCCTGCCTCGGCTCGCCAGTTCCACAGGACTTGGCAGCAGACATTATTCTCGGGTCACTTCCTGAGTCTTGCAACCAGTTTATCATGAACTATCATATGCAAGGGTTGGATAAATTGGTTGTTGAGCTGTATGGCATGCTCAAGCTTACTGAGCAGTCTCTTAAGAAGACTCCTGAAGTATTGCTGGTGAACAAGGGCAATACGCCCATTGCTAAGGGAAAGGCCAAATCTAAGGCCAAGGCTATGGCCCAAAAGGACAAGCCTAAGGGCAAAAAGGTGGTGGCCCAACCTAAAGCAAGGGTTACTTCTCCTGACAATGTTTACCATGTGTGTCATGAGAAGGGGCACTGGAAGAGCTCATGTCCAAAGCTAAGCGAGCAACTGAAGGGAAAAACTACTGCTTCAGGTATTTAAGTTGTTGAGATTAATCTGGCTATTTCGACATCTTGGGTCTTGGAAACTGGATGTGGATCTCACATTTGTTCAAATGTGCGGGGTCTAAGAAATAGGAGATTATTAGGACCTGGAGAAGTAGATCTTCGAGTCAGAAATGGTGCTCGGGTTCAGGCCATAGAGATCGGAGATTATTACTTGGAGATGCCTAGTGGACTTGTTTTGGAACTAAGAAACTGTTATATTTGTACCTGTGATGCGCAGGAATATTATTTCCGTTTCTTTGTTGGATATTTCTGGTTTCACATTTAATATTGGACATGGTAGAATTTCTATGCAATGTGGTAATATTATTTATGGAACAACATTTCTTGAAAATGGCTTATATATCCTTGATCTAAAACGTAAAAGTTCAATCTATAACATAAATACTAAGAGGATTAAACAAAATGAAATTAATCCTATTTACATATGGCATTGTTGACTTGGCCATGTAAATGAGAAGCGTATAGCTAGGCTTCACTCTAGTGGAGTGCTAGGGTCATTTTACATCCAGTCTTATGACACATGCGAATCTTGTTTGAGATGCAAGATGACAAAGGCGCCTTTTAGCAAGACTACTGAAAGGGCCTCAATTAGAGCTATTAGAGCTAATACATTTCGATGTATGTGGCCCAATGAGCACTAGTGCTAGATATGGTTTTCTGTACTTCGTCACCTTCACGGATGGCTTTGGTAGATACGGTTACATGTATCTAACGAAGCATAAGTCTGAGACTCCAAAGGTTCAAGGACTTTAAGAATGAAGTGGAAAACCAACTTGGCAAGAAAATAAAAGCACCTCATTCTGACCGTGGGGGTGAATATTTGAGCCAAGAGTTTGACTCGTTTTTGAGAGAGTGTGGGATTGTATCCCAACTCATTCCTCCTGGTACACCCCAGTGGAATGGAGTGTCAAACAGGACGAAGCAAGGTAGTTGAGGGGACACCATGTGAACTATGGAGGGGCCAAAGCCTAATGTTTCCTTCTTAAAGATTTGGGGCTGTGATGCGTATGTTAAGAAATTGACAAGTTGTAAACTCGAGTCCAAATCTGTCAAGTGCCAGTTTGTGGGTTACCCTTAGGAAACTAAGGCTTATTACTTCTACGATCCGACTGAAAAAAAAGTTTTCATAGCCAGAAATGCAGTCTTCTTGGAGAAGGAATTCCTTTCCAAAAGAGACAGTAGGAGTAATGTTGAACTTTCAGAAGTTCAAGAGTCACAAACTCCTGCAACTACTGCTGAGGATGCTTCGGGAACCGATCTGACTACTCAAGAAATTGAGGCACTAGAACCGGTTGCACCGGACTTTAGAAGGTCTGGGAGGACACGTCATCAGTAGGAGAGGTACGGCTTTCTCGTGACTGATGATGGGGACCTTATGGTCATTGACCAAGAGGAGCCCAAGACCTATCAGGAGGCTATTGAAAGCCCATACTCAGATCAATGGCGCAAAGCATGGAGGCTAAGATGCAATCTATGCATGATAACGAACTATGGAACTTGGTGGATCCACCTCCAGGTGCTAAGGTGATAGGTTGCAAGTGGTGTTTCAAGTTAAAAGCTGACAACACCTTCAAGGGGCGCTTGGTGGCAAAAGGATTTAGGCAAGTTCAAGGAATTGACTATGATGAAACCTTTTCACTAGTTGCTATGCTCAATTAGGATACTACTAGCCATAGCTATATGGTATGATTATGAGTGATGGCAGATGGATGTTAAGACCACTTTCCTTAATACAAAGCTACTCGAGGATGTGTACATGGCACAACCTGAGGGTTTTATCGATCTAAAGTATCCAAACCGGGTATGCAAGCTTCAAAGATCCATTTATGGATTGAAGCAAGCATCGAGGTTTTGGAATTAAAGATTCAGTGAGGCCATTACAGAATATGGCTTCACACAGAATTCTGATCAGCCCTGTGTGTATAAGATGGTTAGTGGGAGCATTTCCACCTTCCTAGTGCTGTATGTTGATGACATCCTTATCATTGGAGGCGACATACCAACACTGCAAAAGGTTAAGCAGTGGTTGCGTAGGTGCTTCGCAATGAAGAACTTAGGCAAAGCTGAGATGATTTTAGGGATCAGGGTCTATAGAGATAGATCCAATCGGGTTCTAGGCCTAAGTCAGGCCATGTACATTGACAAGGTTCTGAAAAGATTCAGCATGGACAAGGCAAAGAAAGGATTCTTGCCTATACGCCATGGGTTGAAGCTGAGTAAGAAAGATGGTCCTAAAATAAAGAAGGATCGGGAGAACATGGAAAAGATCCCTTATGCATCTGCTATTGGATCTATCATGTACTCCATGTTATGTACGAGGCCTGATGTCGCGTTTGCACTAAGTATGACTAGCCGGTACCATTCAGACCCTGGGGAGGAACACTGGAAGGCTGTCAAGGCAATCCTAAAGTACCTTAATCAGACTAAGGATGCTTTCTTAGTGTATGGAGGTCAAGATGAGCTGGTAGTGTCAGGTTACACTGATGCAAGCTTTGAGACTGATGAGGATGAGAACCAGTCATAGTCTGGTTATGTTTTTCTCCTAAATAGTGGTGCCATTAGTTGGAGGTCCTCAAAGCAGGCCACCATTGCTGACTCTAGAACGGAAGCTGAGTACATAGCTGTGTGCAAAGCTGCAAAGGAAGCCGTTTTGATCAAGAAATTTATAACTGAGTTAGGAGTAGCACCTACTATCCTAGACCCGGTTGATGTTTCTTGTGACAACAACGGGACCATCGCACAAGCTAAGGAGCCCCGGTCACACAAGATATCCAAACATGTGCTCAAAAAGTTTCACCTCATTCGGGAGATCGTAACAGAGGTGACATATCATTGCAGAGGGTTGACACCAAGAATAATGTTGCTGATCCATTGACCAAAAAACTTCCACAGACACAGCAAGACGGTCATACTAGATCTATAGGAATTAGGGCAATGCCCACTTGGAACTAGTGCAAGTGGGAGATTGTTGGTGTGCCCTAGTTCTTAGGGTATTGGATTCTTGTATTTTGTCTTATACATTAAGAGTGATGTATGAATACATTATTTGTGTCACATTGTGAAAGGCAATTAATCTATTTCATTTATATCTTATACTATAATATGAGTAGAGTATCCATTGATTGATAATCATAAAACCTATCCCAGGTCTGTTCTAATCGTGGGAACGAATAGAACCACAAACTTGTATATTCGATGACTGTATGGTAGTTCTTAACTAGCCATAGTACTTGTATAGTCAGTTATGAATATAGGTCCATGTCATTGACATGGGACTGGATCGATCCGAACAAGAAAGCCACATGGTTGTCCCATTAGAGGTCTTTCTTGAGTAGATCTCTTTCGTCCTCAGACCAAATTTCATTATAATATCAATATGGAATCCAGTTCACTTTGACATACGCCTAACAGGTCTGTAAAAGGATACTAAATATGGGTATGATTGGGTAGACCGATGAACATGTTGATATTGATGATGAAGTGATGGAATTGCCACTCGGGTAACACCGAGATGATATCATTGGCCACTTGATGAGCGAACTGATAAGTGTATGGCCATACCTAAGTAAGTTGGTGCTTATTTGATTAATCAGTCAACTCAAGATCAAGAAATATAATAAACAACAGAAGAGGATGACAGACACCATGCCTCTTGTTTATTCATATCGATATCGTTAGCCAAAGGACACTATGAGATTCCTACCAGGTGAGTGTCTTTGAAAGACTGCTGCATCTCTGTCTTAATTGGGGGCTGTAATGGTTTGCTATAACCCACTTACAGTTTATGGACCTTGGCCCTACTGCCAACATAAAGACATACCTATAGGATCATGCATATAGATCAACTGAGCCCGAACTTATAGAAATTATACATGTAATGTACATTGGAAGGAATGCGTTAATTGACTAGTTGACATTCGGTATCAAGGTAATTAATTAACATTGGGTTGAATTTAATTTAATTAATAAGTTTACATAATGTAATTAATTAATTTATTAATTAATTGAATCACATAAAGTAAACAATTAATTAAATAATTTTCCTAAGTAGGAAAATTAAATACATGTATTGTATTTACTTAAGTGTGATTTAATTTTATTTAGGGGTAATTAAATTTAGCCAAATGGAATTAAATTACATAGCATATATTTTTTAATTAAAGTTTATTTATGTAATTATAATCCTAGTTGGTTTGGGTTTAATTAACCTAATTAAAACTCGATTAGACAAGGTGTATATATATGGGCACACTGAAGGAATAAAACCCCAATTCAACCCTAATAAATTGCTGGAAATTTCAGCCACCAAGAGCGGCCCAAATCAGCCAAAAATCCTAGCGTTAATCCTCCATTCCTTCACGTCTTCGGCTAGCACCTGTTCCCGCTCAATAGTTGGTCGTGCACTGGACTTTGGAGATCGCAGATTCAAGAAACGATTCTGCAGCAGTCTCTAGAAGAGATCAATCCGGTGAGTTAATCTCTCTTGATTCGAATTGGTTTTATTCTAATCAATGGTAATTGGACACGTAGGTGGATTCTAGGAAATTTTAAATGGTGTATTTTCCGCTGTGCCACGTTATTTTTTCGATGACAAATCCTAACATCTATTAGGTGTTAAGAAATGTACTTACAGCCATAGGGGATGACTTAGTCATGGTACTGGCAGAACAGAGATATCTAAAGGGCATGAGATGTATAAGAAAAAGGCTACAAGGTATATATGTCCAAATAATATATTCATCTTAATTGGGGCCTATAATGGTTTTCTAGAACCTACATATAGTCTATGGACCCAAAGATTTGGGGCCCACTGCCAACATAAAAATGAACCTATCGGATTGCACGCATAGGGTCAAGATTGGATGTTTAGGACATAAATATATATTGGACATATATTTAATTGAAGAGCTATTAATATATTTATATTGATTTAATAATTTTATGACACAATAAATAAATAAATTAAAATATAACTGGTCAAAATTGGATTTTGACATTTATGGGATTTAAATTATATTCATATTCAATTAATTACTATATGGTAAATAAATAATTTAATTATAATATAATTTGTCAAAATTGGATTTTGACATCATGGGGAATTAATTATATTTAGGTTAATTTATTTTATTGCATGGTCCAATAAATAAATTAAGGCTAAAATATAATTTTGTCAAAAATAGATTTTGTCATAAATTAATTTAAGGGTGTATTAATATTTATATCATAAGGTTTATGAGATTTTATTGAATTAAAACCCTAACTAACCTAATATATAAACAACACCTTATTAATTTAACACCTAAGAGGAAAAAGAGGCGGCAATTCCCATTCACAGACACAGAGAAATTTTGCCCCCCTGTAGGTTCTAAGGTTCGGTATTGTTGCTCTTTGTCTAGTTCTATCACACTCATCTGATCGTTCGAGGCTAGTGTGTGTGAAGGCAGAGATTTTCTTCTTGGAAATTCATAAAGAAAGCTTCATATCTCAGGTCAGATGTAAGAATGCTTTCTCGTTGAGTTTGTTTCTTCCTAATCTTAATGTTTCCTAGGATAGATTTGAGTGCAAAATTGCTTTATTGTACAAATCTCTTATTTAGCTTTTGATAATAATTTTAATAGTAATTCCATTCATAGATTAGTGCTCTCAAGTATACGAATCATAATGTAGTAATAAAAGATATCGATCCCACAAGGAATATGTATGTACATTTTAGTTTGTTTTTCTTTGCGTCTATAGAGTATCGAATTATAAAGTGATATGGAGAATTGGCTAAATGACAAGTTAAATCAATTAAAGTACTAGCTATGAGTTGAGTTGCTGTTTAATATATAGTCACATAAATATACAAGTATTTTATCTTAGATGTTCGTTGCACATGCATTATTCATCTATTCAATCCTTATGATAAGAGTATGTCGGATAAGTTCTATTTCAACAGGCATGTCTAGAAATAGATTTTATTCAATAACTCTTAGACGAATTATCAAATACCTTTGCCAAAATAACTAATGGTCTTAATACACAATGGCCAAGCTATATCAAGATGATCTCCAACTAATTTGACAAAGTGAAGCAAAACAATCATACATCATAATTTATTCTATCTTATTAACTAAACAAGACAAAGTAAAATGTGAACTTCTCTATATCTTATTTATGAATCTATGTTAATAATGCATACTTGGCGTTAGTCATGCAATATAAAACAAGAAATCTCAACAAAACATACTTAGTGTTAGTTATGCAATGAAGAGTAGGATATAAGAAAACTTATTGATACTGATTTCGTAAATATTCAATACATATACAAGTGTGACGCTCTCATAAAGGAAAATCATAAGAATACACTTAAGAAAGTAATTAGGCATAAAACACTCCCTTACGCCTATAGTTAAATTGCAACCTCAGAGGTATCTTTTCTCGATACAGCGACAAAACTTGATTCAAGGACCTTGGCATTAGGCTCCCTTTTACGTATACTAAATATTACAAAAAACACTCGAACTGTCTAGACAGTTTATTTTTTTAACTTATATACTAAGGTATCTTCCATTTGCTGATTTTTTTCCTCTCCCCCCTTTTTTTTGTCTAGAATTCCTTCTCCATTTATAAGCATTGAAGCAATGTGTCTCTTTGAAAGGTTGTGTTGATTCATTGAATGGTTGTGTCTCTTTGAAAGGTTGTGTCCATTCATTGAATGGTTGTGTGTCTTTATGAAAGATTATGTCTCTTGAATACTATTGGTTCTTCTTGGAAAGTTATGTCTTTTCATGAAGAGTTGTGTCTTTTCATGAAGGATTGTATCTTTTCATAGTGGAGGTTGAAGTTCCAAATGGATAATATCGAATAACTATTACTAAGTGCATATCACAATCATGACAGTGTGTCGTGGTCGTGATTCACATGGGTTTCTTTACAAAATGAAAGTTTGCATAAGTGTTAGGTCGCGACCGTGATAGCCATCGCGCTCATGATCTGTCTCTTTCCTTCAATTTTTTTTTTTTTTTTTTGCTTTCTTTTATAGCTAAATTCCACATATTTGCATACTTATTCTTTAAAACTATAAATCATCAAAAACAAGCAATACCAACGTGAAATCTAATATAAAATAAGTAAAAATATCGCAAAATCCTTAAAGATTATATCATATATAAGTGTCTTTTTAGCACTTATCAAGCCTCTACACTTATCCTTTTGCTTGTCCTCAAGCAAAATATGAATCTCTTAATCTTTTTACTTGTGATGACCTAATATACTCAATCTTTGAAACACAAAATAAAGAGTCTCAACCTGTTGGTGTGCCCTAGTTCTTAGGGCATTGGATTCTTGTATTTTGTATTATACATTAAGACTCATTGTATAAATACATTATTTATGTCACATTAATAAAGGCAATTAATCTATTTCATTTATATCTTGTGCTATAATATGAGTAGAGTATCCATTGATTGATAATCATTAAACCTATCCCAGGTCTGTTCTAATCGTGGGAACGAATAGAACCACAGACTTATATATTCGATGACTGTATGGTAGTTCTTAACTAGCCATAGTACTTGTATAGTCAGTCATGAATATAGGTACATGCCGTTGACATGGGACTGGATCGATGCGCATAAGAAAGCCACATGGTTGTTACGTCATAGGTCTTTCTTGAGTAGGTTTCTTTTGTCCTCAGACCAGATTTCATTATAATATCAATGTGGAATCCGGTTCACTTTGACATACACCTAACAGGTCTGTAAAAGGATGCTAAATATGGGTATGATTGGGTGGACCGGTGAACATGTTGATATTAATGATGAAGTGATGGAATTGCCACTCGGGTAACACCGAGATGATATCATTGGCCACTTGATGAGTGGGACTGATAAGTGTATGGCCATACCCAAATAAGTTGGTTGCTTATTTGATTAATCAGTCAACTAAAGATCAAGAAATATAATCAACAACAGAAGAGGATGACAGACACCATGCCTCTTGTTCATTCATATCGATATCGTTAGGCAAAGGACACTATGAGATTACTACCGGGTGAGTGTCTTCTAAAGACTGCTGCATCTCTGTCTTAATTGGGGGCTGTAATGGTTTGCTAGAACCCACTTACAGTCTGTGGGCCTTGGGCCTACTGCCAACATAAAGACAGACCCATAGGATCGTGCACATAGACCAACTGAGCTGGAACTTATAGAAATTGTACATGTAATGTACATTGGAAGGAATGCGTTAATTAATTAGTTGACATTCGGTGTCAAGGTAATTAATTGACATTGGGTTGAATTTAATTTAATTAATAAGTTTATATAATGTAATTAATTAATTTATCAATTAATTGAATTACATAAAGTAAACAATTAATTAAATAATTTTCCTAAGTAGGAAAATTAAATACATGTATTGTATCAACTTAAGTGTGATTTAATTTTATTTAGGGGTAATTAAATTTAGCCAAATGGAATTAAATTACATAGTATATACTTTTTAATTAAAGTTTATTTATGTAATTATAATCCTAGTGGGCTTGGGTTTAATTAACCTAATTAGAACCCAATTAGACAAGGTGTCTATAAAAGGGCACACTTAAGGAATAAAAACCTAATTCAACTCTAATTAATTGCTGGAAATTTCAGCCACCAATAGCAGCCCCAAAACGGTCGAAAATCCCAGTATTAAACCTCCATTCCTTCGCGTCTTCAGCTAGCACCGGTTCCCGCTCAATAGTTGGTCGTGCACCGGACTTTGGAGATCGCAGTTTCAAGAAACGATTCTGCAGCAGTCTCTAGAGGAGACGAATTCGGTGAGTTAATCTCTCTTGATTCTTAGTTGATTTTATTCTAATCAATGGTAATTGGACACGATAGGTGGATTCTAGGAAATTTTAAACGGTGTATTTTCCGCTGCGCCACGTTATTTTTCCAATGACAAATCCCAACACCTGAACTGACTCCCTCCACGGTGATCACTTCTGATTGAACTGACTGAATCGAAGTGTTTGTTTCTAACTCAACTCGAACTAATCTTCCCGAGATGCGACTCCAAACTGTACATTTAAAATAGGGTTAGCACCTCAAATGGATGTCGTGGTCCTAGACTCGACACACTAAATGGTATGTTCATACTCATGTTCAGATGATGCCTCATGGATGTAGATGATTTTTTTTTGTTTTGCTTTGGATGTTCCAAGCATACCCTATGCTACACAAAATTCAATGCAATAATGTCACGTGCGGGCCACCACACTGACAGAGATTCGGTACCTTTGGGGTACCTAAGGGATGTTGTGAAATGGTCGCAAGTGTACCAACAAGCGGACAAAAGTTTGACACTTTGTACGTCGATGAAATGGTATGTGATGGTTATATGGGAGCCGTTCCATAGACGGAGGTTCGATGCTTTTGTTGCATCTTGGATGAAATGATGTCGCAAACAAGTCGCGTGTAACTAGAGACACGGACAGCATTTCGGTGTTCATGGAACACCTTGCATGATTTAGGCATCTTATGAAATGTCCTAGTATAAATTCTAATTCGGTACTGGTGGAGTACCTCAAGTGGGTCATCAATGTGATGAAACAATGCGATGTGTATCGTGACATACAAGCAAGACTTTAGTGTCGCCATGACACCATGATGAATGGGCATGATGTCATGTGATGGTGTTGTGTGATCTGCCACACGAACACAAACCTAAGGCCATTGTGGTCCTCTAATGGTGCAATAATGTAATGAAATGGCCAAGTGCGTTCCGGTGCACAGGCGAACACGAGTAATCTTAAGGACTCCCGAGATGTCATGAAATGGAATGTCGTGAGGGGTATACTTCGAACATCCTTCATTTTGGATGGGATGAGATGATATGAATGTCCATGTCATACAGCATGCAAATGGCTGCACAAAAACGTGGTTGGAATGCATGACACACAAGATGATGTTGTGTATGTTTTATGAGTCAATGAGCACACAAGATGAATATGGCACACGAAAAAGGTCATGGCTGCATGAAAACGTGGTTAGTATAACACACATGTAGGACGATGCTCCAAAATGGCTGCATAAAAATGTGGTTAGGAAATGACACACGGATGATGCGTGTTTATATTGCATGACAAGGTCGAAAATGAAACAACCACAAAGCAAACGTTAGTACACGCATAAAAACATGCTCACCCTTCCAACCTTATTCCTCCTCGATTGGTCTCGCATTCTTCCTAGGTGTTAGGTCTCTTTGGCATCAACCGGGGATACCAAAGGCGTACTTTCAACGTCCATTTTTTAATATATGTTTTGGTAACCCTAAGGGGAAGTTGCTAAGCCATTAAATGAAGGTATGAGTCAAGCCAAGGGTCGTACAGGTTCCTATAGCGAAAATATACTCCTCACTTCTCCCCACTAGGCTATGAGTGGTTGGTGGATCCTAGGTGAAGTAGTGAAACTAAACCTAGAGTCACACAACTAAGGCAGTGTACCTATCGTTGACAAGTAATAATTCTAGTTGGTCCAGGTATCGATCCCACAGAGAAAAATATTCTGCAAATACTAAACTACTCGGGTTCCTTGCGTGTCATAGGTGGAACTTAATTTTTGGGTCTGATTATACTAACAACTAAATTATCCTACTCCTAGTTGATCTATCCCAGCTTACTTTGCACTTGAATTCGGGTTATCAATTGGCGGTTTACCGACCTATGAATGCTAGTGGTGATGGCTTTATCAATTAATTAAAATGGACGAACTTAACTCAACAATTAAACCATAATTATGTTCTTCCGATGATTCAACCTAGCGTGTCTAGATATTTTAGGTCCTTAGCCGGTTTCCCTTGTTTAGAGGTAGTCTAATTCTAAAGCTCAAAAAATAGGGGCACGTAAATTCCACAGTGTCGTCAATACTAATGGTTTCCTAGGTGTCAATCTAGGTAATGCCACAAATATGAACTTAATAAGTTAAGATCTTATGAGACTAGATTTTCATTAAAGGAATTGCATAAAGAAGAGGTGTAAATATTGAAATTAAATTGCAATCAATTGTATTAATCAAGAAAGATGATAAGAATTCAATGTTTACAACCAAATATAATCAATTGAGGAATCAAAAACTAACTAATCGAATTACAAAAGAGAAGAAGAAAAAATTATGCCCTTTTGGTTCGATTAACCGGATTCCGACGGTGTGAAGATGCTTGGGGTGTACCTCTATAGACGAACTCAAGCCGAAACCAAGAACGTCGCAAAAGGGGAAGATTCAATGCAAAACTTCTACCAATTGAGGGTTCAAACTCAAAGAAACAAATAGTTCAAGCAAATAAACCTAACTACAAGTTTGTGCTTTACACTTTAAAAGTCTGGAAAAAGATGCATACAACTTAGAAAACAACCTATTTATACAGCTAGGTTAAAACCACTAAACAGAAAAGATGAAAGTAGGGCAACAGCAGAATTCTGGAGCTCGGCACGTCGTGCTGATGGTGGCGGCACGCCGTGCTATGTAGATTTGGGGTTGGCACGCCGTGCTGGTGGGGGTGGCACGACTTCGTGCCGATCCATTGGATTTCGCCCCTTGGCATGCTGGAATGGCACGTCGTGCCCTCATTGCGGCACGCCGTGCCACCTTGCTTTTCAGCACTTCAAACTCTTCTTCGCTGCCGTCGCTCCAATTTTCGGTCCGGGTTATAATGCCTGTCCAAAACAAACATAAAGAAACATAACCGCACCAAAGCCACGGACCACAAAAATGACACATTATCCAAAATTACAAAAACACCCCTAAAAAACACGAAAAATGCTAAAAGTTATGAAAATCTAACCAAAACATAAAAATTCACAAAATACGCAAAACCAAACAAGCATTCACACAAAGGACTCTAAAAAATTGCCGTTAAAACCATGAAATTGCCTAAAAGATAAGGTCAACAACCGACCATATCAGCGGTTTACCCCTTCGGGTGCCTCCAATCCTAGCGGAAGAGGTAGGTCACCTTTAAAGATAAACCAGGCTTAAATGAGTGTTGGAGGGATTTAAAAAGAGAAAATGTCATGCTTATGCAAGTGTGAATGAAACATCGAATTATGATTTGATAATTGATTACAAGTGAGGATGTACTTCGATCGTTGCCTAAGTTCCTTAAGTTTTTAGAAAAAAAAAACTTTTTAAAAGAAACCGTTAATCCCTAGCAGAGTCGCCACTGTGAGCGGATGACCTTTTTCGGAACGCGCGGCGAAGCGGGAACCAGAGATTTTCTTTTTAAAGGTGTGGTGTTGGGGTTTGAAAATGGGTCTTTAATCTTTCTTAGGAAAATCTTTCATTTTATTGGAGAAACCCTTTTGTAGAAAACTAAATTGCAAGTGTGAATTTTGGAAAAATAGGTTTTTAGAAAATCCCAATTAGAACTTAAAGATCTCGAAACCTAAATTTTGAAATTAGATACAGAGTCGCCACCCGGATCAGCTCATGCAGGAAATTCCGGTACAGCTCCCTACCAAGTGTAGACGCGGTACCTAATTCAGAGATTCAGGGTTCGGGCAACAAATCTACTATTCCTCACTTATTTTCAATTATTATTTCATAATGTAATGTTGCATTCACTTAATTCTACTCATTTTATCTTCTTTTAATTATTTATCGATGCTCATGCAAATGACATAAATATAAATATTAAAATAAAGTGCGGAAAAATAAAAGTGCGGAAAAGTAAATCAGAGGCCAGGTTATACAACCCAAGAAAAAGAAAAATCTCTCATCCTCACCATTACAACCGCCTATAATACACGATGATCTAAAAAATTAAAATCGCCTAGACACATGATTTAATCTATAAAATACATTCAAAAATAAAAATAAAGTAAAAATAAAAGCTGCATCCAAATACGGTTAGCACAAGTAAATAAATCACACCAAGGACTCATACAGGACAGAATAGGGATTTATAGGAGCGGAGACATGCATTTAAGGGGGTAACCGGGTCGACCCGACTGGTCGGACCGGTTAGACCTGGAAAACGGTTTTTTGAAACGCCCTGTAGGTTTTGTGGGTGAAAAACCAATTTTGAAAATGGTTTGGCTCATTTACATGCATTTTTCCAACTTTAGTGGGCCGGATATCCCGGGACCCGGGGGTAATGTTCGAGTGTGGACCTAAATTAACATTCATCTAGGGTCCAAAAAGAATGTAAACACGTCAAAATTCACTTTTGAATAGGAAAAATGTACAAAATTACAAGTTTGGGGCCCAAAAGGGCGAAACTATAATTCTGCCCCCTGAACTACAGTCGAGCAACTGTAGTGCTCCAGAATCGATTCCAATGTTCTTTTCTCGTTTTTTTGAAAACCGTTTTGCAAATTTAATGATTTCAGGGGATCTGGGATTTCTAGGATATACTAAAATCAACAAAACGAATCTGAAACAGATCGAATCAAATCCGGAAATCCCTAATCTCTCAAAATCACCAAACTTTAAATTACATCCGTCAATTAAACATCAGAAAACCGAGAATCTAAGCACATAGGGATGTAATTGGGCCGATAATAAACATAAAAAACACATTTAATCGAAAAACCGGAGCGTTATTGGCTGATTTTGGGGCATTCGGAGCTTCTACCCCAGAGATTACAGTTGCATGACTATAGGTCACCGTCGCGCTGCTGTAGGTTACAGCTGGGCGATTGTGATCTTAAGCGAGGCAGCTGTAATAAAAAATCACTTCCGAAGTCATAGAAAACCTAAAAAACATCAATAAACAACACTCAAAATGAACAAAAGTGGATTTTTAAGGCCTCTCAGAATGTTACCTGGTCTGTATTCTAGTGTTTGGATCACCAGAGATGGATTTGGGTGCAAGAAAGTGTCTTGTAGTCACAAACAATCCAAAAAAATGCGCGATCAACGAAGCCCGAACGGAACCCCAAGAGAGATTGAGTGAGTAGTGATGATTTGAAAACACCCTACAACTATTTTTATGTGTTTTGTTAAAATTGTTTTTGTTATTTTCATATCAAAACCCTTTTATTTTTTCCTAAGCACCCTAGAAAAAGTCCCAAATTCTCTATTATTGTGTGTTTCTTGTGTTTTTCTCTCAAAACCCTTTTTTTCTGCCTCCTTTTTGTTCTGCCAACCCTAATCCCGGATATGAGATTTTATATCTCCCGTTTTGGTTAAAAATCGGAATTAAATGCTGATTTTTTGGTAAAAAATGAAGTCTGGTGACTACAGTTGAGCGACTATAATCACTACAGTCGCGCGACTGTAGTAACCAGATTACCTTTTTTTGTTTAAAAAGACCGAATTAAATGCTGATTTTGGTGAAAAAAGGAAATCTGATGATTACAGTCGCTCAACTGTAATGTACTACAGTCGCGCGACTGTAGTACAGTCACGTGGCTGTAGGCACTACAGTCGAGCGACTGTAGTGACCAGATTAGCCTATTTTGCTTATTTTTCATTCTTTTCTTTGGTTTTCTTAAATACTCACTAGAATTCCTTCAGGGCTCTGTACCAAGACTTGTCACACACATTTGGGTCATCCGGGACATTTCCGACATTATTCCGATCGGTCCGAATCCGCTTCATGCTAATACGTGAAAAAGGCAACAATGACTTTCATCACAGAGGTCGGGAAAAATTCCATGCTCACACCTTGTTACTAGTAAAAGAACTTAGTTTCTTTTGTTGGGTAAACTTCAAAAACCATATGTAATTCCAATTACTAACAAATTGAGAATTATATATATATATATATATATATATATATATATATATATATATATATATATATATATATATATATATATATATTAAAAATAGAACATGTGCTTTCAAAAGTTAATAAAAAAAAGTAGATAACTAATATTTTTCTGTTAAAAATAGTGATGTGATAGAGAGTATTTTGTCCATTTATTATTATTATTTCAATAGCTCCATATTATTTTAGAATTTATATAAGATTATAATATTTTTCATAGATTTTCCATTTTGTTGTGATTTTTTTTAAATTTATAATCATTATTTAATTAAAAAAAAAAACCTAAACGATAAATTTTTAAACTTTATCGTTAAGATTTATTATATTTTTATTAACCAAGTTAAAAAATTTCAGTTCAAAATGCTTTCTTTCTATATCATAATTTAATGTATGTTATCCTTTTTTGTTAACTTTTATTATATTTTTATTAACCAAGTTAAAAAATTTCAATTCAAAATGCCTTCTTTCTATATCATAATTTAATGTTTGTTATCCTTTTTTGTTAACTTTTGAAACCACGTGTCCTCTTTTTTAGGGGGACAAAAAAATCACACAATCCTAAATTTGTTAGCGAGCAGAAATCACATGAGGGGGTTTTAAAGCATCTCCTTTTACTAATATTTTTATATTTGAGTATATTAATTTTAAAAATAATAAATTTTCCTATTATTCATTTTATTTAATATTTATCATTATTTTTATTATTATTTACTATACTCTCATTATAGTAATGTTAAGTGTTATTATAAATCTTGACCAAAAAAAAATTTAATTGTATTTTTTATTCATTTTATCAATTTGATCTATTAGACATTAAAATTTACATGTACAATTTATTACAATTTAGTATAATTCACTCATAATTTATAATTTTTAAAATATAATTTTAAATGAAGCAAGTTATATGTTGGTAAAATTAAAATCATATAACTATAGAAGGCTTAACAAATTTATTATTTAATATTGAAGAGATTAGGATTATATGAGAAAAAAAGTAACACAAAATAAAATAGAAAACAATATTTTACTTTCTATCACTATAAAATAGGGCAAATAGTGATTTTTTAATTTTAAATTTTATTTAATAAAATTTAATCACTAGCTATAATAGAAAGACTAAATAAATTGAGACCAAACATAGAAACATATAATTATTTCTAAAAATACAAAGGGTGACTAGTGTAATATGTAAAAACATAATAACTAATCAATTTGTTTACTTTTTGTTTATTACTTTAAATTTTTAAATTTCACAAATTGGTTAAGTTATAATGGTTTCTCAAAGATTTTATTCAATTTTTTAAAAAACGAAAATTATATAATAACTCAATTTTGTTTTACTAAAACAAATATTTCAAAGTATCAAAATCAATTATAACCCTAATGAAAGATGCACATGTGTTAAACCAAATCCATTTACTTGTCGAAGGATCAACAACTTTTAATAATAAATGAGCCTGATTCCTAAATCGACAACCACAAACTCTAACAACAGAAATATCTTGAATCAATTGACCTATTGGTGCTGTAATACTTCAGTAAAATTTCAAGAGGTAACAAGATTGAAAGCATCTAATACTACAATAACATGAGAAAGATTCATTTCCTTTAACTAACTCAGCACTTCTCTACAACCCAACGCTAGAGTTAATATTGGATCACACCTACCAATCATCAAGGAACTACGTGTTGCCACACTACTCCATACTCCATTTGAATAAAACAACCATGTCTCAATCTTCTCCACCACTCCCTTTCAATATTAAATTTAAACCAACCCACGAAAGGTTTTTGCCACTTGGAATCTCCTTGCGAACGCATCCCAACAATAATGGGTGTTATCTTTGTTATCGGCGGAATGTAGAGTTCAATTTTTCTTCTTCTTATTTTTTTTTTTAATTTTTTTTTATTTTTTTTATTTTTTTTGTGTGTGTGGAAAAGTTTATTTATTTCTATGGTCTTAAAATCGGAGTGAGCCAACTAATCCGATCAGGTGTGGAGACTAATTCAGTCCGGTTGAACCGTAGCTCAACTCCGATAGTTTTACCAGTTTTATGACCTATCCAGTTTTGAAATCACTGATAGAGACTCTAGTAAATTTTTTCACAAAGTTCAATTGCAAACTGTGTAACTGACGAGATAAAAACAAGAAAAAAAGTGTAAAATGTAATCTTTTCATGATATCTCTGCCATATCAGAATTGTAAGAGTTTTGAACCCAAAGTCAGTATATTCCAGAGCCCAATATGTACAGAATCGCATCTTGTCCACTATAGATTGGAGATTTTACTGAATATATACGGTTCTCGCTTTCTCCACATTGGCGCGATTCATAGCGCTAAATGTGAGATCCTCCAACTTAACTTTTTAAAATAAAAAATTCTGTGATTATATATAAAAAATGACAAAACAAAACAATCACAAATACAGTGACCAAAATGTTGGAAATATTAATTATTATGGGCTAGAAATCAATCAATGTTTCTTCGAAATAGGTGCATTCTCTGTTAATGAAGCTCCCAATTGAAGCATAAGAGGATAAACTGGTGTGAATTCCTTGTCTCCTCTTGATCTCACTAGGGCTTCATAATCATCTAATGTTGCTTTAATACCTTTCCAAATCTGATCCTCCCCTTGTGAATCAAGCCACAGTGAATACTGCAGAGGCGTGAGTTTGTTTCTTTGCAGTGGAGACTGCAACTCGTCAGAACCACGGGTGTAAAGGTGATGAAGTATAACACTTAGTGGCAGATCCTGAAGAAGAGGAGATGCTTCCAGTTGAGATGTCTCCAAGAAAATTAGAGGCCGGAATGCTCGGAGGGCCCTGTAGGGCGAACCAAGTTGTTCAACAGGGAACAAGTTTTGTCCCACAGTCAATTCCAGTTCAGCCATGTCTCTAGCCATTCTGAGTTTCCCCGACTCCGAAAGGGGTCTTACAAGAGATGCATGTCTGATAAAGAACGTCAAAACCCGCGATGCCATGCTTCTCACAAGCTGGGTACATATAGTTTCTACCCCTCCAGTTGTAGCATTTGCCACCGAAGGTAACAGTCTTGACAAGAACTCGGTACGGAAGTGAAGAACACTTTTCTGCAACTCCTCCATATAGGGTGAAGCATTAGTGTCCATTGCAGCATCCATACCAAGAGCACCAAAGTTTTGTTCATGAATTTGCAAAATGCATGACTCAAGACGATCTACCATGGCTTTGAACAAGGGTGTGACTGAATCGCGAGCAACACCATATATTACACCCAGAGAGGGGGATAATACATCTGCAGCAATAGCGGGTAGCCCCATAATCATAGAGGATATACGCATGTGAATTTCTTGAAGATGCTGACACAAAGCAAAGTTCTTGACTTGCGCTGGAGTTGCAGGACCTGTAATTTGGCGTGCCTCATGACCAGCAGATATCTGCCATGCACAAGCATTTTGTTATATTTTAACACAAAACGAAACATAGAAAAATCCCAAAACCATCAAATCATGTAATCTCAAGTGCAGCACTGTATGCATAGTTTACAAGACAATGATCAATACAGAATTAGTGCCAAAATTCGAAACGATAATCCAATAGCAAATGAGAATCCATGCATTCCACAGATTAGAAATTCACAACTTAGACATCAATGGATTGTAAAACTATAAACTGTATAGTATAAAGCATACCGAGGAAATTGTTAACGTTATCTTGGTGCATTTTGGAGCACTGTGACAAAAAAGCAAGGAGCAGAATTTGCTTGAAACTAGACTTTTCAGCCTCAAAAATTGCCCATCCTCAGGATTAGGGCAAGAACAAAATAAACCATGTAAAGCACACGAAAAAGGACCCCACCAAAATAAATAAATAATTAAATAAACAAACAAACAAATAAATAAATAAATAAATAAATAAATAATAATAAAGGAGTTGAGTGATGCATTGAGAAGGACACATAAGTGAAACAATAAAATACAACGAAAATCATTTTGACAAACAGGATAAATTGTAATTATTTTTCCAAGCATGATATATTGACTAAGTTAAAAAAATAAATAAATAAATAAAAGCAATTTACGGTATATTTATGCTCCTAAGTAGATTGGCTAGTTTGTGTACACCTTATATTTTAGAAAAGAAACATTTCCACATTTAAAGCCCAATATATCCGTCCAAATGATAAAAGCAACATCATAGCTCAAACCAAAGTACCTGGTACTCTGCTCGTTGTGCAAGTAAAAGCAAAACCTTCCCAATTTCACGTAACACCAGAAGAGTCAAACGTGGGTCCAATTGAACTGCTTGAATCTCTTCCTGAATACGCGATATAATTCGAGATACTTGTTCTTTGGAGGGAACACTTCCACGGCTGGACACTGGGAAAACATTATTGACAAGATCTGAAAGGCGGCCCAGACAAAGAGCTAAGAAAGCAGTCTGGAAAATTTCGATAGCTCTAACCATCTGATCTTTTCCTTCTAAACTGATGGCAGGTAATACCCCTTTAACATCTGTATCCAATGAAATCCTTTCTAGTAGATTCTCGACCATTGAGAAGAGCTTTGGGTATCCCATAGTAAATATCTCTTTAACAAAACTTGATGCAGTGAAAGCAGACTTCATTTGGGTAGCAAAAGCCTTCACAAATGCCTCCCAAACTCGATCTGTTAACATGGGATCACCCTCCTAAGTGATAAAAACCAATGTAAGCAGAGAAGAAGTAATAGCACAAAATCAGAAGTACCCGCAACATCAGATTCATCTTACAAGCAGTGAAAATCTACAAGGACAAACTCAAGCATCCCAAAAGGGTAGGGTCCATTAATCATCCATCTGTAAGAATACTAAAAGATTGAATACAATAATCATTTTGAAAGAAGGAACCTTGTCTCCACTGAAACTGAAACGATCCAGAAAGAAATGAGAGAACATTAAAGACAAAAGAGAACACAATAGCCAATATTTCTTCCAAAGCCAGGAACTAATTGATCTCATCTTGAGAGTTCAGGACATAAAAACCTGATATAATGAGCTTTCAGGTGCGCAAATTTCATTTTGCAATCTGCTTTTGCATTCCTATAATTTAAGCTTAAACAGTTTCCAGAAAGAACCTCAAGATTGTGTGACTAACAAGAAATTCAAATAGCAGTTTGCATCCTGCACCAAAACTATATAAGAAAAATGCAAAGTAGGCAAAACAGAAATGCAAATTAAGTTAATGGCTTGAAACAGACAGAATAACAGGCTTACTCAAACACCACTAAAACACAACGATGTACTATAGCCAAGTCCAAATAGGTGCAGCTTGGACCGCTCCAATCTGTGAAACTAATGGAGGAACAAAAGAGCTCCGCCTAGAGATGTGTACAGTAGGGGATAGGCATCTACCTAAACATGTAGAGTAAGCAAGCTGCAACTAACCCGGTTTCAAACATAATAATAATACCCACTACTTCTCATTTTGAAATGAAAAAAGAATGATAGAAAAATTAATGTTATCATCCACAAGCACAACAAATTAATTTTGATCAAACGGTATGCCAATTACTTGGAAGCTATCTAAAATATCAACCAGATTTGGAAGAAAACAATAATGATGAAAACATCTGGGTTTTGTGGAAGGTTTTTTAATTCTCAACCCATGGTTTTTAGCATGTCAGTACAGTACACTAATTCTAACATTCAAATCAACTATGTTCAGTCGTCTATACAATCCTGACTGCAATTTGCTAAGGGTATTGTATCTTCCAGTAACATCAAGTCCTACAATAACCCAACTAACAACAAATGTATTAGTACTACGAAGTCAATTAGGAATTCCTAGCACCCAAAAAAAGGTAAATGGCTGCTCACTTTCTTCTTTTGGTGAATTCTTTCAAATCCACTCCCAACTACTGCGAACCACCAGGTGATTATGGTTCATACTCCATACGTACCCGCCTACAACCTATAGCCTATACATTGTTCTGTTGAGAACCAGTTCTTTTTGGCTGTCTTCCTCTCATTCACACAACACACATAGTATATATATGTATTTCCTACATCTCTTTATATACATAACAAAAGTAAAAATTTAAGTCCCAAAGAGTTCCAAGAAGAAGCATTTGTTGTTATCTTTTTTTACCCTCATTTGGGCTACATTTTTCTTTGTGATTGATAGAATTGACCGAAATGAATAATTGTTAATGAGAATAACAAACAGGTGAAAATAACCCATAATACAACAATAAAACTTCCAATTCAAGTTTATATGGCAATATTTCCAACACGAATGCTATTAAACTCAATCATTTCATGTATTCTATAAATTAATACAATATAAAAATTCAAGTCACCAATATTAAATTCAACTATAATTGGTCAATCAGAGACTTTATTCACTGTGTCACTCATCAGTCAGCCTAGCAAGTAGTCTATTGGTTCCTGACATTGACAAGTTACGTTCTTCCTACCACCAATCCATATAGCTATAGCAACAATACCAGAAATTCTTCCTTCCTAAATAACCATGCCCTGACATCTAAGCCCAAAGGTCAGACTTACTTTTGAATCAAATTTAAACAGGGTTTAAAGCGACGTCTAAAGAGAAGTTTTTGATGTTTAGTGAACAAACTGAAACATAACAATTGTGCCATTGGTTGGACATGCCCAGTATTCTGGTCTTAAATTTTAGTTCCCATCATCCCCAAGGAAGAAAAAAATTATACATTTATATGTACAACATAAATAGAGAATATATATGGATCAAAGTAAGTTCCTCTGACCTTGATAACCTCATCAAGAAGCAAGACATGCGTAAAAGGATCCCTCTTCTTGGACAAGACCCTCTGCAAATGCCAAACTACAACCACTAGAGAATGCAATTGGTCCATACAAACAGCCAACCTCTGCCATAGCCCATCTCTGGCCTTGGCTCCACCTCCAATATGAGGTGTTCCACTTCCTCTTATTCCTCCTGGTCCGTAGCTATTAACACCCCCTCCTGCAGAAATGACCTTCATATCCAAGGCTGTACTCACGCTTTTGACCCCAATTCCCTTGTATTTATTCACCAGCAGGTCCACAGTAACTCTTAACTCTCCTAAATTATAGAAGACTTGCAATCCAGTACCAACTTCAGCCTGATTCAATCCATCCATTCCCCTCTCGAGAACTTTCATGGCCTCATTTCTCAATCTATCCCCAATTTCTTTAACCCAATTAAGCTCTTCGTCAATGCAATCAATTCCCATCAAGTCGTATTCAGCGCACATGTTCAAGATCTCGCAATGAAGCTGAGCAGCCTTGGCTAGATCCAGCTTGTCAGGATCGGTTTCCGATGCGGAGATCAGATCACGGAGCTTCTTAGAGAGTCGAAGAGCGCGAATCGTGTGCTGCAAAAGTTCAGTAGTGGAATGGAGATTAGAAAGCTGGAGGGTTTTGGATTTAATAGATTTGTGAGGCTCAGAAAGTTCAAGACGTGTACGGCGAATAGAGGTTTGGAGGGAGGAGACGGAAGAACGGACGGTGGAGAGAGCGTGTTCGGCATGCTTGAGGGAAGATAATTGATTAAGGAGATCGGAGTGACGAGATAAAACTTCAGTGCGGAGTTGGGATTCGAGGAGGCGGATGGCATGGTGGAGGAGTTCGGCAGTGGAGGCAGGGGAGCCGGAAGAGAGGGCAGCAGAAGAAAAGGAAGCGGAGGAGAAAGAAGGAGAAAGAAAAGGGGAGAGGATAGGGTCTTTAGCAAAGGAATCTAAAGGGGAGTAGGAAGAAGTCGTGGTGGTGGAGATAGGCTGAGGAAGAGGGGAAGAAGAAGAAGAAGAAGAAGGATTTTTGAAGGTGGAGAGACGTTGAAGAGGGGAAGAAACAGAAGATCTGTGCAAAGCTGCTGGTGAACTCATTCCTTCTTCTTCCTCTTTCTTCTTTCTCTTTACTTATTTCTCACCAATGTCATGTCAACTTGTTTACCATCTGATCTGAGCGTTTTGCTTGCGTTGCGTCACTCTAATTATCGGAGTTTGCTAATTATCAGTTTTCTCTCTATTTGTTTTTTTTTATACACACCAGTTTGGTACCATTATCAAACATAATTAGTAACACGGGTTCAAATATAAATTTTTAAAGTGGGCTGTTTTTGAACTTTTATATTTAAAAAATGGTAAAAATTTTCTAGGAAACATCAAGTTTAAAACTAGACCAAAAAAAAATATTAACTCTTTATCTCATTGATATAAAAATTAAAATGACTATTGATCACTAAAAATTACCTATAATTATGTTTAGGGAAATTGTCAATTTTACGCTCAATAATAACTTTACTTCAAGCCGTACGTTTAACAATTTACTCAATTACGTTTTTTCTTTAAATTCTTTTATTTAATACTTAATACTTATGTTTTTCTTTTTTACGTTTTTTTTTTTCTTGCTAAGGAAAAATGGCAGAAATGGAGAAAACCCAACACCATCATCTTCCTCAATCTCCCGATAACTGTAGTTTCTCTCTCTAAATCTGGCCACCGTCTCAGAGGACTCGCGATATCGTCATTAACCACCTCATCGGTACTCTTTCTTCTCCATCTCCTCTTTTTAGCCGCTACAACGTTGTTTCCTCCGATGAGGCTGCCGCCAATGCCAAAATCATGGAGGAAGAGTCTTTCGCCGCCGCCGCCGCCGCTGCAGCTGCCAACCAAAATGAAGCTGAAGACGATCCCTGCTGTGGCATCGAGATCCTCCAAGTGTATTCGAAGGAGATCAGCAAGAAAATGTTGGAGACCGTTAAAACCAAGACAAGTATACAGCGAGATGATGCCATTTCTAGTGGCGGAAATTAACCATCCTGAAAATGTCTTCATCAACCGTGATATTTAGATCCTGAGTTTTTTGGTTTATAACGCAATCATATGCCGTTGATCTGTTTGCATAATTTTGGATTACGATTTGTGATTGTGACTTTGATTAGTAAGCATTTCAGGTGCGATAATTGTGATTAATTAGTTAATTTGGGGCTTTTCATTTTCTTTTGGGTGTTCAATTTTGGTAATTTTTGGTATTCATAAATGTGTAGGTTAGATATATGGATATCATTGTAATGCCGAGTTTTTGAAAGATTAAAAATGAAATCTTGATAATCAGTGTTAATCGTATGCAGATAAAAGTTATTGGGAACTTTTATCTGCATGTCTTTTTTGTTCGCACTTTTGCATCAAAGTACAACTGCTCATTTGTTTTGTACTCGGAAATTGGTTCATGATGTGAATTAGTAGAGTTGGTTGTTTGAACATTGTAAGGAACTACATTCATTCTTATTGCCTTTTAATTCCAAAATTTATCAATCAATGTATGGCCAACTATGAGTATGTCATGTTTGGAGATTCTTGGTGAAGTTTTATGTCTGATTTTGTTGGTGAAGTTTTAGGTTCTAATTTTGTTGTTTACTTTGTGCTTGAAAATATCGTACTTTCTTGAAAACAACAGCAGTAATAAAATCAAATCTTTTCTTATCATTTGATGTCTTAGGTTTCCAGTTTGACTATGTCTTTGACTGGACAATTTTGAAGTATCAGCAATCACAAATTGCAAATCCTCCTACTCATCCACTGGTAATTACTGCTGTAAGTGATTCCCTACTTATATACAGCTGATCAGTTTCAGGGGCTTATGGGCTTGAATTCAGATAGCCACTTGCTTTGAATTGAATGCATGCCATATTATTATGTTCAGCAGGTGCCTTCAACAGTTGTTGTTTGTTTCATGTTGCTGAGTGTGTCAATGATGTTAAAATAAAGCAAGTTCTTCTTTTTAAACTTGAGCTCATGTATCATAGCAAACCTTTTTCACGTCTGCTGTGGGGTTGTGATGGCAGTAGTATCTTGTTAATGCTCTACTCTGATACTTGGATTAATTTCAGTTGATTGGTACCTATGCAGTTATCTAGCTCAAATTTTTTACGGTATAGTGGATCTTCTAGGAGACCTGCAATTTCTAGCAGTCGTGAAGCAGTACTTGTTGCGAGTGATGCGGAGCCTGCTCACTCTCGCATGGCATATGGGAGCCCAGGAGTCAAAATATCTACCGGACAAAGAAGTTCACCCATTCTATCTTTAGAGCAGAAGCATATATCTGCTAATCGAAGCATGTCAAATATCAGGGATGATTTAGAATCTCTTGGTTATCTTTTTGAACTGTACTTTGGGACTGTATTTTGTCAAATTTGATCAGGAATTGGTACCTTTGAAACATGAACAGCTTGCAGAGCCATTTTTTATTATTTTTTTAAATTTAATTAGACATTGTTTATACACTTCTTATATAATGTTATATGTTTATACACTTATTATATATTTTTATACACTCTTTATACACCGCGTGTACATTGTTATACACTTCTTATGCATTGTTATACACTCTTTATATACTGCTTATATATTGTTATACACTTCTTATACATTGTTATACACTGTTATATATTTCTTATACACTACTTATACATTGTTATACACTGTTTATACATTGTTATATATTGTTTATACACTTTTTATACACTGTTTATACATTGTTTTACACTTCTTATACACTGTTTATACATTGTTATATACTGTTTATACACTTTTTATACATTATTATGCACTGTTTATATACTTCTTATACACTATTATACATTATTTATACACTACTTATACACTTTTATACATTGTTATACACTCTTCATACAATGCTTATACATTATTATACATTGTTTATACATTTTTCTGCACCTCTTATACATTGTTATACATTTATATATTGTTATGCACTGTTTATACACTGTTTATACATTGTTTATACACTGCTTTTACACTTCTTATACACTGTTTATACATTGTTTATACTGTTTATATACTTCTTATACACTGTTATACATTATTATACGCTCTTTATACACTTCTTACACATTATTATACACTGTTTATACATTGTTTATACACTTCTTATACACTATTATACATTGTTATACACTGTTTATACATTGTTATATACTATTTATACACTTCTTATACATTGCTTATACACCATTTATACACTTCTTATAAATTGTTATACACTGTGATACACTTCTTATACATTGTTATACACTGTTTATACACTTCTTATACACTGCTTATACATCATTTATACTCTGTTTATACATTGTTATACACTGTTTATACACTTCTTACACACTGCTTATACATCATTTATACACTGTTTATACATTGTTATACACTGTTTATACACTTCTTATACACCATTTATACACTTCTTATACATTGTTATACACTTTTTATATATTACTTATACACTGTTTATACACTTTTTGTACATTGCTTATACACCATTTATACACATCTTATACACTGCTATACATTTATATATTGTTATGCATTGTTTAGACACTGTTTATACATTGTTTATACACTGGTTTTACACTTCTTATACACTATTTATACATTTCTTATACAAAATGTTATACATTGTTATACACTCTTTATACACTGCTTATATATTATTATACACTGTTTATACACTTGTTATACATTTATATATTGTTATGCATTGTTTATACACTGTTTATACATTGTTTATACACTATTTTTACACTTCTTATACACTATTATACACTATTTATACATTATTTATACACTTCTTCTACACTGTTATATATTGTTATACACTGCTTATACATTATTATACATTGTTTATACATTGTTATACACTTCTTCTACATTGTTATACATTAATATATTGTTATGCATTGTTTATACACTGTTTATACATTGTTTATATATTGTTTATACATTGTTTATACACTATTTTTACACTTCTTATACACTGTTTATACACTTCTTATACACTGCTATACATTATTACACACTGTTTATATACTTCTTATACATTGTTATACACTTCTTATATATTATTATACATTGTTTATACACTTCTTATATATTATTATACATTATTTATACATTGTTTATACCCTGTTTATACATTGTTTATACATTTCTTATATATTGTTATACACTGTTTATACACTTCTTATATATTATTATACATTATTTATATATTGTTATACATTGTTTGTACACTTCTTATACCTTAAGATACACTATTACATTGGTTATACCTTAATTATACCTTATGATACACTATTCTAGTGATTATACCTTAGTTATTCCTTATTTATACCCTAAGATACATTATTATATTGATTATACCATACTTATACCTTAATTATACCTTAAGATACACTATTACAGTGATTATATCTTTGTTATACCTTAATTATACCTTAAGATACACTATTACATTGATTATACATTAGTTATACCTTAATTATACCGTGAGATACACTATTACAGTGTTTATACCTTAGTTATACCTTAATTATACCTTAGTTATACCTTAAGATAAACTATTACATTGATAATATCTTAGTTATACATTAGTTATACCTTAAGATACACTATCACATTGATTATACATTGTTATACATTGTTTATACTCTTCTTATATCTTAAGATACACTATTACAGTGTTTATACCTTTGTTATACCTTAATTATACCTTAGTTATACCTTAAGATACACTATTACATTGATTATACATTAGTTATTCATTAATTATACCTTAAGATACAAAGGTATAATTAGTTATACCTTAGTGGAAAAAATATGTCGGAAAAAGTATATACATATGGAGTTTGTTTCGAAGATGAAAAAAAAAAACTTTCTAAAGTATCATGACAAAAAAAATGGATTGAGAGATAAATGCAAAATTAGATTAAAAATTAAAAAAAAAAAAAATGAGAGAGAAATGTGGGCAAATTTGAGGAGGTATTTTGGAGATTATGATTTTTTGCTTTTGTTGTTTTTTGGGCAAGAATCACGTAAAAGAGGAATAAGTTTTTTAGGTATTTTTGAAATTTTGGATAGTTTTTTTTATGTATTTATCATGGTTTTCAGACCCGGATTGGTCATCGAATCGGTTAAGGGAGGGATTTATGGATTTTGGATTAAACCGGAATAAATCGGAATCGACCCAGGTTAAATAAATAAACTAAAATATTAATATATTTTTATTTTTATATTTATAATATATGAAAATTTGAACAATTTTATTATAATTCTTTAAGTTTAAGCATTTCAAACACAATATAGAAATAAAAAAAACGCAATTTATGAAATATAGTTTTATAGTTACAATTAAATGTTAATTTAATTTAAAATAATATAAAAATACAAACTATATTTTATTTTAATTAACAACACCTCAAAATAATAAATTAAAATTTTAATTCAAATAAATTTTTTTTTTTTAAAACAACTTGGTCGAACTGGAAACTTGTCCGACTCACGGTTTTCCGGTTCAATCGGTCGGTTCGAGCGGAAGTTAACCGATTATTGACCATGGTGAAAACCGGACACAAACTGACCGGACTGATCTACGGTTCCGGTCGAACCGGCCGGTTTTCACAACTATGGTATTTCGGCAAACTTTTGCTTTGTATGTAAAAAAGTTATATAATGCCAAAAGGTAAATATTTATGTAAAAAGCCCTCATGTTATGATATGCTACAAATACCACATCAGCCCTATTAATCTTTTTTTTTTCTTATAAAAATTAAAATGACTATTGATTAAGAAAAATTACCTATAATTATGTTTATGATATACTACAAAAACCACATCAGCCCTATTAATCTTTTTTTCTTATTTTATACTTTCTTTTTTCTTCCTTCATTTACTTTCTTCTAATCTCTTTCTTTTTTTTTTTTTTTCTTTAAACTCAGGCATTCATAAACAGTCAAATTATCAAAACATGACTGATTAAGGTAATTATTAAAATTTTTTCCAGAAACTGCTGCAAAACTTTGGAATCCAGATTAAGAATTTTTTTTTTACCATAAGATTAAGAACTAATAACAAATGACAAGAAGAAAAAAGAAACTTGAAATTCTATATGACATAAGAAAACAGAAAAGAAACTAATACCCCTCACATTCAAATCCCATTGATATACGTTCAATTTATAAAGAGAAGAAATACATAGCATGTCATTCTTCTTCTTCTTCTTCATCGAAGACCCAAACCTCTCCCCCCCTCTCAAGTTTCTGTAGATTTGCTTGCTTTTTTTCAAGCTTTATTTAGTCACAAATTAAAGGAAGTTAACTCTTTATGTCGTGATAATCCCATTTGCCTATCAAATCTCATTAGCATTCACACACCAAAACTTGTAGAGAGAGACGAGATCAGATGGGTGGAGATTGAATTGCAATGGCGAATTTTGCGTTCTATGCTCCTTCCAATTAATTTATGTTCTTTATGTACTCATAATTATAAAATCAACGAATCGGAGCTTATTTGCCGATAGATAATTTGGGAACTGTTGATGGATGCCTGAGTTTATCCGTAGCTGTTGATGGATCTCTTTTTTCTTTTTTCTTTTTTTTTTTTTTTTTTTTTTTTGGTCTCTAACTTAGGATGAAGATAAAAGAAGGGAGGGGTGAAGAGGAAGGGGGTAAAATGTGGAAAAAAAAAAGAAGTTAATATGATTAATGTGTCATTTGTAATCTGTTATGAATGAGATCAAACATAATTTTATATAGTAAATAGTTATTTTAATTTTTATGTTAACAATGTAGAAAATTAATATATTTTTTTTATAAAATTACTATTATGTTAATAAAATGAAATTTCCTGTACCGTAAAAAATTATTACCGTTTAAAAAATTCCATACAGATAATAGAATTTGTCGGGTTCAATTTTCATTATTTTTTTTAAATAACATAACTGTGTACACCAGTCAATCAAAGCGATCCGCATATCCGACCTTTAAATAAAATATACAGCCCGGCGAAAGGCTCTGCCGAGTTGATAAAATCTCAGTGAGCCGAGATTTTGAAAAGCAGATAATTGTCTTCCAACAAAAGTGAGTTTCTTCTCCCTTTATTTGTTGTTTTTAATTTTGTTTTTTAATTATCATAGCTATTGTTTAGCTTATATTTTTGTTGCTTCTTTTTCTAATTTCTAATTAGTATGTCTAAAATTTAAAAATCTGTTTAAGTAAGTTTCCTCTCCTTTTTATTTTTTTGTATTATGTATAAATTTTAAAAATATGTTTCGGTAAATTTCCTCCCTTTTTCATTTTTTGCAATGTTATCAAAATCAGACCAATATGTTTGACTGGTCTAACCACAAACTAGCCATAGCTTCGATTGATTTGACAAATTTTGGTTTTTCGAAAAATCGGATAAAACAATTTAACCGACTAGTTCAACTATAATTCATAGTAATCTATTATTAAATAAAATTTTTTAAAAAATATATATTTGGGTAAACCCCGAGTTTGAAGCGGTCGAACCATAAATCTATAGTCTCACCGATTTTCTCTGCAGTTCGGTTTTAATAACATTAACTTTTTGTTTAAATTTTTTTCACTAATTTACATTTTAAAATTTTGTTTTAATAACATTAACTTTTTGTTTAAATTTTTTTCACTAATTTACATTTTAAAATTTTGATTTGAATTTATCATCTGCTATCCTTTATTATTAAAAAAATAAGTAAACTCTGTCAAATTTTTCATTTTTTATTTTCTTCTTTTAATATTTAAATTAATAATCATAAAATCTTGAAAGCCAGGTAAGACGGAAAACCAGATTCTTTATGGAAGATTTTGTTGAAGGATGATTTATATGAGGCGACGTCCGATTAACTGAATCGGAAGGATCTTTGCGAATTCAGTCTTGGTGAAGGGTCAACTAATAGACAAGGGTCTAGAGCCGGATCAGATTACGGATCCAGGATTAAAAAGGGAACTGAACGCATGTGTGAGCGGACGACGCGTTTTCGACGGGACACAGACTCCCTTTTAGAAGGGGCGTCTCGATCTCGGGCGGGCCCCTCCCTCGCGTGGGGTTTTTGATAATGAAAAACGGGTTTTTGGAAAATAAATTAATTAATTCTTAAAAGAAACCGAGACCTAAGTCTCGATGAATATTGTAGGAGTCGCCACCCGGCTCAGCTCAACCGGGAAATTCTTAAGGTAGCTGAACCAGACGAACAGCCGCTACACTATCCAGAGATTCGGGTTCGGACAAATCCCCTATTTCGTGTCTAATTAAAGTAAATAATGCCAATTTTCTCGAAATGGTATTTTAAACTGTAAAGTCAATTTTATTGCATATAAGAGGCATATAGAGCGCATACAGGAATTACAAAAATAAGAGTAAAGTAATGAATATTTAAGTGGTTTACAACCCAATTGAATAAAAAATAAAAACTCTCGCCTCACTTTTACAAACGCCTAGAATACACGATTTATCTAAAAATATTACAATCGCCTAATATACACGATTAATTCTATTAAATACATTTAAAATAAAAATAAAAATAAAAATAAAAGCTGCAAAACAAAGGTTAGCACAATTTTACGGCACGCCACAAGTTGGACTCAAACATGACAGAATGGGAAATCAAGAATTGGAGACATGCATTTAAGGGATAACCTGGTCGGCTCGGCTACCCGGCCCGATTAGACTTGGAAAATATTTTGAAACGTCCATGTGTTTTGGTTTTGTGAGAAATTCATTTTTGAAAACAATTTTACCGGTTTTCATGCATTTTTAAATTTAAGGTGGGTCGGTTTTCGGGAGAACCGGGTCTCCGTCGTTGAATTGTTCTAAATGCAATTTTACTAAAAATAAATCTAAGGTCATGAATGCATATATCAAAATTCTTTTTTGGGATTTTCGGATTTTTTTGATTTTTTATAAATTTTTGGGTTAAAAAGGGAAACTCTGATTCTGGAAAAGGAGTTACAGTTGTGTGACTGTAACTACAGTCGTGCGACTGTAAGCAGCCCAGAATCAGGATTTCGCCAAAATTTTATTTGAATCAAAATGAAGAAAAGAAAAAAACAACTTGGAAATCAAGAATATTCGTACGATTGTAATTACAGTCGTACGACTGTTCATCAAATCCAAGAACAGTCGTGCGACTGTTCTTGATTTCCAAAAGCAGAAGCGCGAAAACACAGCAAAAATGCACAAAAATACACTTCAATCACCCAGAAAGCAAGAAAAAGTGAAAGGAAAAGGAGTGCCTACCTTTTTAGAAGCTTATCCAAGTCGATTTGACCCCTGGCATCGCTCCAATCCATATAAATTTGCACTTTTTCCTTAAGTTTGGGGTTGAAAACTTGGGTCCAAAGAATCTCCAAATGTCAAGGTTTCTGTTGATTTTAGTCTGAGATTTCGATTTGTTTGTGAAGTTAAGTTATTAAACTAAAGATTTCTAGCAAGTTTTAATCTTAATTCTAAGAATAAAAGAAAATAGAAGAGGAAAAGAAGAATTTGTGAGTTAGGTTTTTTTTTTTTTTCTTTCTTCTCCTTCTCTCTTTTCTCCTTTCTCTTTCTAAAATTTTTTTTTAGCAGAATTCCAAGACCTCCTCTCTTTCCCTTCTTTTTCCTCTTTTCTACTCTGCTTTCTCAGGTTTCTTGTCTTCAGCCCGGAGCAATTAATGCTCCTCCCTTTTTCTCCATTTTCTGCTGTAGAGGTATGGGCTTCTGCAACTGCTCCGACATTATAGTCGTACGACTGTAACTACAGTCGTACGACTCTTTTCTCTCTCTTTTTTTTACGTACAGAGAATTCCAGCGCTTACAGCTGCCCCTCGCGTGATCAAATTCGACACCTGAATGAGATGATGAATTTGAGAGCGCGAATTAAAGCGCCGCGAACACTGGAATGAACCCTCTGATGAGATTAGCCGATACCGGGTCTAGGTTACCCGAGGCGATACTGGGGAGGAATAAGCCGACACCGTGTCTAGGTTACTCGAGGTGAAGTTGATACGGATAGGCCGATACCGAGTTTAGGTTACCCGAGGCAAATGAAGGGTGAATTGCGGTTTAGCCGATATCGGGTCTATATTACCCGAGGCGAAGGAAGATGGATTACGGATTGGCCGATACCGGGTGTAGGTTACCCGAGGTGAGCTTTGCTGGGGAAATAGATGAAGCTGATCTGGACCGATACCGAGTTTACATTACTCGAGGCGGATCTGCTGGGGAAATGGATGATGAAGCCGATCTGGGCCGATACCGACTTTATATTACTCGAGGCGGATCTGCTGGGGAGCTTAGATGATGAAGCCGATCTGGGCCGATACCGAGTTTATATTACTCGAGGCGGATCTGCTGAGGAATTGAAGCTGGGGATGATGAATTCCTGCACTTAAGATAACAAGTCTACATTCCTTGATCGAGAGATTTTTAAACAAAAATTTTTGCCCCTTCGATCAAGAATGAAGACTAGCTAGGGATAAGTGATTGATGTATGCAACGTATGAGCGCATGATGATGTATATGTACATGTATGCATTTCCGTTATTTGACGTTTTCGCCTTCCGTTGGAGAGAGATATGTTGTGCCCCTGGTTGACTTTGCTTTCTTCGGGGGCTTTGCTTGGTGATTTTTGAAGGAGTGAGGTGACTGTTGGGAATGTATGATACTGCTGGGGAGATAATCATAGTGTTCCTTATAGAGATTCTGCTGGGGAAAACTGTGGCAACTCGATTGGGGAAACAATTATGGTGTTCTTTCTATAGATTCTGCTGGGGAATTGCGTGGCGACTCTATGGGGAGACGATTGCGGTGTTCTTTACATAGATTCTGCTGGGGAATTGCAATGGAAAACCCTATTGGGGAGTGATGTGATGACTTCTGTGGGGAATGTTAGGGACACTCTGCTTTTCCTGCTCCGTGGGGTAATTATGAGCTTGTAAGTGCTCTAACTTTTGCCTGAGGCACCTTTTCGGTTTTCGCCTCAACGAGCTGCTCTTTTAGGGAGACGATTTTGGCTTGTTTTTTAAGATAATTGAGATGTCACCATGACCATTTTATTGCTCTTTTAGGAAGATGAACTAGATTTTAGAGGTCGACAAAAGATTTCAAATTGAATGTATTTAGTGCATTTTCACTTGTTAAATAATGTGATGATTTCAATCAGTTGAATGCAAAGTGCTTTCTCTAAATGTATGTTTATGCAAGACAACTTTGCTTGTGCATTTGTCATAACCATGCAAATATATTTAAACAAACACTTCACTCTATTGATGAAGTCAAAATGAGTACATTTGAAACGAGTTGGTTCCTAAATGGTACATATTCTACACTGAGCCAGAATCCGTCACCAGTCGTCCTTTTCAGGTTTTCCTACTGATTATTTTCTCTCGTGTCTTAACTTTTGCCTAGACCGCTCTTTTCGAGTTTTCAGCCTAGCAGATTTTTTTTATATACATGATAAAGCTTTAGCCTGTCCTGGTTGATAGGATTAGTGAACTCATTTCTGTCCATGTCCATGATGCTGACAGTGCCTTTTGATAGCACCTTCTTCACCACATAGGGCCCTTCCCAGTTGGGTCTGAACTTGCCCCTAACATCGACATTTGAAGGCCTTAGTTTTCAACTGCTGTTTGGAATACTTCACATTCCGATTATAGGCTCTGGCCATTCTGTGCTGGTACATCTGAAGATGATCTAGTGCCCTCAGTCGCCTTTCATCTAGTGCTGCCAATTGTTCATATCTGGCTTGAACCTATTTAGTCTCTGGCAGCTGAGCCTCCAGGGCGACTCTAAGTGACTTAAGTTCTATTTCCACTGGCAATACTGCTTCCATTCCATAATCCAAGGCATAAGGAGTTTCTCCTGTTGGCGTTCTGACACTGGTTCTGTAACCCCAAAGAGCATAAGGTAGTTTATCGACCCAATCTCTGTAAGTGGTTACCATCTTTGATAAGATCTTCTTTATTGCCTTCTTAGCTGCTTCCACTAGACCATTAACCCGTGGTCTGTATGGAGAGGACTTATGATGATCAATACCATGCTCTACAAGCAGCCCAGCTGTTGCCCCTTGAAACTGTACTCCATTATCAGTTACTATATGGTGAGGAATCCCATACCGAGTGAAGATGTTCTTCTGGATGAACTTGACCATTTGCATGGCTGTCACATTAACGAAGGATTCTGCTTCGACCCATTTGGAGAAGTAATCAACTGCTACAACTATGAATCTATGTCCATTAGATGCAGCTGGATGAATTTCACCATGTTGGGATTTTTCACCGGAAATCACCCAATAAAAGCGGAAGAATGCGATGATTTCCTCAAATCCAGTCCCAGAAGCAATTGAAGTGGAAATCACAAAAAATAAAAATTCAATAGAAAGAGATCATTCTCTTACCCGGAATATCTCTTCTAGAGATGGATGAAGACTGCAGGAATCAAAGTAGAATCCCTCCTCGTTCTCGTACACGAACGCCTAACGAACACGACCCGTGCTAGCGTAGGAAAAACGAGCAATGGAGAGGAGGCTAGGGTGGAAATTTCGACTATACTTACTTGGTCTATCTTGCCGAAATCTTCCCTAGGTTAATACCTAGGTTGGCCGAATTCCCCTAGGGGAATTCAGGCCCAGCTTGGCTGCTACATTTTGTGTCGGCATCCTCCTTTTAATTTAGGCCCAATCTAATTTTAATTATTCTGGTTTAAATTAATTTCAAGCCCAATTTTAATATACCCATGTATTTAATATATTACACTAAGTAATATATTATTTACATTTAAATTAAAATTAGTTTGACCAATTAATTTAATCCATTCGAATTAAAATTAAATCTTCACAAAATAAAATCATACGTAAACCTATACATACGAATATTTCCACCTAGGAAATAATCTCATAATTAATCCAATTAATTATGAAGAGCCAATTGAATATATATTAATTTTATTATTAGAATCAATCCAATTGATCTTTATAATATGATTAATATATATATATATATATATATATATACCTCTCTCTCCACACTGTATACTCCAAGTATACATGTGATTCCCAAAGTCGGTGTTCAGTCGTTCTATATGTACGATCCCATGGGCCTATCTTTATGTTGGCAGCGGGCCTTTGGCCCACAGACTGCAGTTGGGCTCTAGCAAGCCACTGCAGCCCCCAATTAAGATGGAGATGGTAGTCTAACTGTTATCATAACCCTGTAGTTTAAACTTGTACGTCCCATGTCATTGATATCGGTGTCTAACACAGAGGTATGGATTGATCACCCTCTTTTGTGTCGGATATTAACTTGATCCCGAATGCACTGAAGCTCATAAACAAGTTCCCACTTGTTTGGGTGTGGCCACACTCTTATCAGTCACATTCATCAAGAGGCCGGTGATATCTTCCCAGTGGACTACTGGGTGACAAATCCCTTCTGCATATCCATAGCACTACCATGCTAAGTGACATACCCGAAAGTACCCATACTTGGCACCCTATTACAAGCCCTTTAGGCGTACCCCTAAGTATGTGACCTCACATGTAACACCATCATATGGTCAGGTCAAAGGATCCATACAAGTACTACACAAGAATCACTTGTGATACTATACCATGTGGATTTCTCGTTTAGTGGATCTATCCAGAACCATGCCCCTTATGCATGTACCCATTAACTTGGTTGACACTCCATGTCCAATGACCGGTAAGACACCGCCAAACAACCAGGTTAATGATAGTCTCTTGTTCCATTCATTCCCATGACTGGAACAGACTACGGATCTATTTATGGTCATATCGTTTACCCTATCCATGGTCTTACTGCCAAGTGCATGACACTGGCCATCATGGATATGGATATGTCCATTGGATACTTCATTTAATATATTGCACAAGATAAATATAATAAATAAATTAATTCCTTTATTAATAACATAGATAAGTATAATACATGAATCCAATTAATGTATGATACCAATGCAAAGACCAATGCCTTGGGACTAGGGCATATCCAACAATCTTCCACTTGCACTATTTCCAACTAGGCATGGGCCTAATCCCTATAGATCTAGTATGACCCTCGTGCTTGGGCAGGGCCAGCACCTTGGTCAAAGGATCTGCGAAATTATCCTTGGTGTCCACTCTGTGCAATGCAATGTCGTCTCTATCCGCGATCTCTAGTATGAGGTGAAACTTTCTGAGCACGTGCTTTGTGTTCTTCTATGACCAGGGCTCCTTAGCTTGTGCAACGGCCCTATTGTTGTCACAGAAGATATCAACTGGGTCCTGGATAGTTGGCACTACTCCCAACTCAGTGATAAACTTCTTCATCCATACAGCTTCCTTAGCCGCATCACACGCAGCGATGTACTCAGCTTCTGTTGTAGAGTTTGCTATGGTTGGCTGCTTTGAGCTCCTCCAGCTTACAGCACCACCATTCAGTAAAAATACATACCTAGACTGTGACTGGTACTCATCCTAGTTGGTCTGGAAGCTCGCATCAGTGTACCCAGTAACTGACAGCACTTCCTAACCACCATACACTAAGAAGCTATCCTTAGTCCGGTTAAGGTACTCAAGGATCACCTTGATAGCTTTCCAGTGATCCTCCCCGGGATCCTGCTGGTACCGGCTCGTCATACTCAGTGCAAAGGCGACATCAGGTCCCATACATAACATGGAGTACATAATTGATCCTATAGCCGAAGCATATGGAACCAATTTCATGTTCTCCCTGTCCTCCTTTGTCTTAGGACAGTGTATCTTACTAAGTTTCAGCCCATGACCCATTGGTAAGAAACCTTTCTTGGCTCGGTCCATGCTGAACCTTTTCAGAACTTTGTCTATGTACGAGGCCTGACTTAGGCCCAGAAGCCGATTTGATCTATCCCTATAGATCCTGATCCCTAGGATCATCTCAGCTTCGCCTAAGTCCTTCATTACGAAGCACTTACTCAGCCACTACTTTACCCCTTGCAGTGTAGGTATGTCGCTTCCAATGAGTAGGATGTCATCCACATAAAGTACCAAGAATGTGACAACGCTCCCACCAGTTCTCTTTGTTGGAGATTGTGCCCTAAGGCCAATATTGGATTATGTAATTTGACTTCTAAGATTAATCTAGTGTAGATTAATATTATCATTTATGTTTGTATGTTAGCATTTATGATAAGTATCCATGAATAAATCGTGTTATTCTAAATATCCCTAGTCGATTGTTATTATGGGAATAATAACAAACTAAGACTAGTGTGAGTGATAATGGATATTCATAAGATGAATATAGTGTATACAGATACAGATTATACTCACGGGCAATGTGTTAGAGAACATGTTGCTGGAGACCCACTATAAGATCAAGTTCATAGTCACGTGTCACAACTGATCTTGATTATAGTAGTGTCATCAGCTGATTCCTTTGACCTGAGGTCACCATGGATTCCGGGATGAATTTATGTTGTGCTTTGACGCAGTCAAACGCTGCTTGTAACAGAGTAGTTATAAAGGCTGTGGTTGGGTACGATATGACTCATGCTTTGGGATGTGAGTGACAGATATGGGATTTTGTCCCTCTCTATCAAGAGAGCGATATCACTGGGCCCCTCGATAAGTGAGACTGTTATATGCATGGCCGTGCTCAAATAATTGATAAGAGTATCAATTGATTTGTTTAAACAGTCCGCTTTGAGATCGAGAAAGCATATGATTAATTTATATAAGATTGACAAGTGTACCATGTCTTATAATTAATCATGATATCAAGAGACAAAAGGGAATATGACACATTCTATAAGTAGGTTTATTGGATTATACCAATCATATGAATTGGGTAGTCATAATGGCTTGCTAGAGTCCGCTTATGACTTATGAGGGCATTATGGTAATTTCCTCATTGCCAATTTATATGATCCTACGGGGTCACACACAAAGAGCAAAATGAGATTCACTTAATTCGGGGATAAATCATTATGAGATAATGATTTATTATTGATGAGAAATTAAATATATATAAAGATATATATTTACATGTATATGTATATACACATGAACATATTAATAAGATTAATATATTTATGGCATAAAGTATGCTATATATATATATATGTATATTATAATTATATTATATGGTGATATAATTAATTATAATATACATTTACGTATATGTGTATATATATATATGTATGTATGTATGTAAATATTAATAAGATTAATATAGCATAAAGTATGCTAATTATATTATATGGAGATATAATTAATTTTACATACATATGTGTATATGATGGAGAATTGACTAAGTTTAGTATTAATTGAGAATTAATAAAACTTATGGGGGCTAATTTATAATTATAATTAAATATAGTATTTAATTACAATTATAAGTTAATAATAAAAGAAAAAAAACCCTAGAATAAGGAGTATATACAGCAGCCCCCCTATCTCCATCAAAGATGGCCGAAAAATTGCTTTTGGCAAAAAGTGAAAAATATCAATTTTTCACCTTCTCATTCGAAGAACTGTTCTACGATCCCGGCGCTAGCACGCGGTGAGTCAATTGCTCGGTGTGGATCAACTGTAGAGGGAATCTGCTTTGGTTCCTAATTGATTCAAAACCTACAAAGAATTAAGGTAATTCTTTAACCCTCCTTCCAATTCAATGCAATGTACATGGGTCCTTGGTGGGGATTAATCTTTTATTTCCGCTGCGCATTTTGTTTTGTGCGATTAATTCCCAACAGTGGTATCAGAGCCACTTGTGCATTGGTTGAATTGGATTTGATATTTTGATTGGATCAAAATTGTTGTTAGGGGTTTGTATGTTTTTTATTTAGGGTTCTATGTTATTATGAATAACAATTAAAATTTGATTTTATACATTAATCATTGTGAATAATTTGTTTTAATGATTTGGAATGTTTAAGGGGTTGGTGTCATGAATTTGATTCATAGGTTTTTTAATTGAAATTGTTTCAATTAATAAATAAAAAAAAAAAAAAAAAATATTGTTTTTTTTCTTTTCTGGGCATGACGCCCAGAAACCAATTTGGGCGTTGGAATTGCAATTGCAAAACCAATTGCAATTTCAACGCCCATCATTATAAAAAAAAAAAAAAAAAAAAAAAAAATGTTTTTTTTTTCTGGGCATGTAGCCCAGAAAACGTTTTTGGGCATTGAAATTGCAAAACCAATTGCAATTTCAATGCCCTTCTTCTCATGCTGCTCCTGCAGCATGGGCTGCGCAGCAGTGCGCGGCCCGTCGAGCATGCTGTCCGACAGTTTTACCCCTTTTTCGTTTTAAGTGTGGAAAATTGTTTCTGCATATTTACGAATTTTTCCAAATTAATTAATTCTAAATACAATGTGATTGTATTTTACCACTTTGAACCCTAAATAATTTTAGATATAAAATTATTGTTGATAATTTTATGCATGGTGTTATGGTATGGTTTTGGACCCCGTGGATGCTTTATTTTATTTATTATGGTTTTATATAAATACGACCTGCGAGTCGTTTGTATTTATGTAAATTTTAATTTTAATTTTACTAGATAAATTGTATAGGATGCAATTTATAATATGTAAATTTTATTTACTAGAAAATTGTATAGGATACAATTTTGTAAAGTATGTAAATCCATGAGATGGTGCCAAGGAACAAAGACGTGAGGACGGATCCAAGGGATGCGGCTTTGCTGTGACCATGCGATGGTTACAACCACCTAGGAAATGACCTGTTGATTTTCATATTGGCCTATGAAAATCAATATAGATAAAACCATACCATAACACGGTTTTGAGTCTTATGCATGTTATATTTATTTTATGCCATAAGATGCCATGTTAATAAATATTGATGCATGTTAAAATGTTTATATATATGTGCAAATGCATGCCTTGTATCATTTAGATGCCATGTGATGCCATGCTAGATTGCATGCTTAACATATGTATGACATAGGATGCCATGCTAATTAGTATTAACAAATGTATGTTTAATATTAATGCCGTGAATTGTATGAGATACAATTTAATCACAGGATTTTATAAACCCTAAATAAACTTAATAAGTTTATATTTGCCACCCAATTACGTATAACACTAGTCAAGTACTATGTTCGCATCATGGTAGCCACGCCAAAGCGGGTACGCATGTTGTGACCTTAGCGAAGCGATAATATGAGAAATGGTGATTCTCATTGTGTTGTAATTGGTTTAACAAAGGGTTAATCAAAACGGTGTTTGAGCCCGAGGCAAAGATGAGATGAGTAACATACAATTAAATATGATATATGATATCATGCATCTCATAAATTAGAAGAGTTGCATAATGATGCAATTGGCAAAGAAGTGCACATCCAAAATATGTTTAAATGGTTTAAAGCATGATTTTGAGTCTTTGCCTACCGAAATTATATTTAATCATAGGGACATGCCAAAGCAGTGCTATGGTTAAGTATGGATTTTGGATCTTCACCCACTTAAATATTTTAAAGGGTTTTATAATTTAAGTGGGAGCATTTTAATGAAAATCTTTACACGCTTTATTATAGTTATGATTGCTATTACCATGATCTCGATTGTTATTGAATTTTGAGAATTGTTCTAAAATCAAAAGGAATCATATGTTCTCAATAATCCTTTTGCCCAATGAACCACTAGCAATTGTAACATGAGTATAAAAGATGCTTACTTGAAGCATCGAAGGGACTCTGTTTAAAATTTATTATCTTACACTTGCCACCAATTCTTCCGCACGTGGAAGCTATACTTGAGGTATATGATACATCACAAATGGAAATGTTCCATCAGTTAGTGAGCAAGAAAAGATAAGTGTTTGAGGCAACAATTTCTCATTGGCCTCCAAAAGGCATTGAGATGTGATCTTGATTTCATTATTTGATAGTCATTGGTGATGAACTATCATTTGAATGACATGGGGAAAATTGTGAATTAGTTGCATAGGATGCAAAAGAATGTTAAGTTATCCATAAAGGATAATTCCGCCTCAAATTGTGTGCTTATGGTTCAAAAGGAAAAGGATAATAGTAGGGTCGAAAAGTATAAATACCGAAAGGGTTTCGGTGAAAGTATTTTAAAGGCCAAAGCTGTTGGCATAGAGAGATCTCCAAAAGAAGGATGTTGCCATTTCTAGATTGAATCGTTCATTAGAATGGAAATAGCAAACTTTGTTTGGAGAACTATGAGAAGATGAAAGGCAGTAAGACTGCTACCTTAAGTATTTATTAACTATTCTACTTTTGTTTCTATATCAAAGGTATTAGATACCAGTTGTGGATCTCATATTAGTAGAATATGATGAATCGCAACTTGAATAGAAACCTTATGAAGGTGAAAGGTAGAATGCGAATAGACAAGAGAAGCAAAGGTTGCTACTCGAAGGTTCTGAACTTTTACATGAAAGTTGTGAACTTCAAGTTAAAAGTTACGAACCTCTTTTCATAAAAGTTATGAACTTTTATATGAAAGTTATGAACTTTGGTTAAAGGTTATGAACTTTTACATGTGAGTTACGAACTCTTGTTGTCTATTGAGCTTGTTGGCTTGAGTAAACAAATGTTGTTTATTTTATAATTGTGAATTATAAACTTTATAAAGACATGATTATGAAATGTAGATTTACATAATTGTCTTTATATGTGGAGCCCATCTGTAACATAAATACTGTAAGGATCGAATCAAACAGTTTGATCCAACCTATTTTGGCAGTGTCCTCTTGGAGACATAAGCAAAGTCGCATTACGAAACTCCATGAGAATGGACTTTTGGATTCATGAGATTGTGAATCATCTTGAATCATGCGAATGTTGTTTATTGTAAAAGATGATAAAGTTGTTCTTTGCTAAAAGTAGTTAAAGAATAATCGATTTATTAAGCATTATACATATGGATGTATATGAATTATAAATCAACTGCTAAAGGAGGTTTTAATACTTCATTACCTTTATGGAACTTTTCTCTAGATAAGAGTATCTAATTAAACACGAGTTTGGAACTTTTGAAGTGTTCAAAAGCTTGTAAAAGGAGTATGAAGTATCTTGACAAGATAGTAAAGTCATTTAGATATGATCCGAGTGGTGAATATTTGAGTCAAGATTTTGACAATCATCTTAGAGATTGTGGGACTGTCTCACAATTGACTCCTCCAAGTACGCCACAAAGGATGTTGTGTCGAAAAGGGAGTAATCGAACTCTATAAAGATATAGTTCAATCTATGATGAAGTCAAGTTGATCATCGTTTTCTCAAAAATATGCCATTAAAGCAGCTGTGTATATTGTTCCGTCTAAAACAATTCATGAATCAACATATGAGATATGGTTGGGTAAGAGACCCAAATTGTTTCATTGAATAAGTTTAGGGCTGTAAAGCTTATTTCGAATAAGTTGGCACCTAAATTTAAATATCGTATTGTGGATTACTCAAAAGGAAAGTAGGAGTTGTTACTCCTGTGTTTCTTTGGGATACAAAGTAGTTGTAGCTAGAAATGGTTTCCCCTTGAAGAGGGAGTTAATTTCTAGTAGAGTTAGTGGGAGTAAGGTACACCTACAAAACTCATAATTCACAAAAGTGACATTTAACGTTGAAGAGGAACGTGGAAATGGTTTCATGATCATTGTTGAAATCACACAAGTCCAATGAAAGTCTAGTGGAATACGACATGATTAGGAGAGATATGGATTTCTCAAAATCATGATGTAATTTTACTAGATGAAATAAGTCTTCTTTTATGAAGAAGCAATGTTAGATTTTGAATCTAATAAGTGACTTGATGCTACAAAGGTTGAAGATAAGTCCATGTCTAACAATCAAAGTATAGACTTTGATAAATCTTTTAGAAGATGCGTATGCAATGGTTGCAAGTGAGTTTTCAAATTGAAAAACCGACATGAATGGTGATCTTCAAACTTATAAAGCACGACTAGTGACAAAAAAGGGGTTATAAACAAGTTCATAGTAGTGACTATGAGGATACGAACAAATTCATAGTAGGACTATGATAAAATCCTTTTTCGTCATTAATCATGATCAAGTCAAATTGAGTTCTTGTTGCCACATCCGCATAATATGATTATAAAATATGACAAATGGATATCAAAATCTGTTTTCTACGTGAAAACATGATTGAGGATGTGTACGTGACACAACCCAAAGTTTTTGAGCATCCAAAGAATTCAAATAGCGTATGCAAGTTTCAAAGATTCTTATAAGGATCGAAACATGCATCAAATAGTTGGAATCATAGTTTTGATAAAGAAATCAAATGGTTTGATTTTATCAAAAGGATGATGAATCTTGTGTTTCAAAAGGATCAGTGGGAGCATATCGGTATTCCTAACGCTATATGTGGATGACATATGGCTTGTTGGAAATAACATTCTTACCTTGCAAGAAGTAAAATCTTGGCTAAGAAAGTAATTTCGGTTAATGTTATAAGCATGACTGCCTGTGTTCTTGAAATTGGAATCTATACAGATAGATCTAAAAGAATGTTTTGGCTTAAGTCAAAGCATTGAAAGCGTTCAATATAAAAGACTTAATAGAAGCTTGCTTATGTTAACTGTGTAAATAGTTGCACATATACAACTGATTGCAATTAGTTGAAATATATCAGTCGAGATCTAGTATTCTCTTAAAAAGAGAAGTTATGATTTTGAAAGGTTCAAAATAAAACGTTATAGCTAAATATCTATAATAGCAGCCAAAGTATACAGTTACATGTGATGTAAAGAAATTTTGGATGAAGAAGTTCATCAAAATTTTATGTTTTTGTTCTAAGCATTGCTTATCCTGTGAGACTATTGTAGGGACAATAGTTCAATGCGTAAGAACCTTGTATGACACAAGCATATACTTAGGCGTTTTTCACTAATTTAGAGAGGCTGTCTCTAAAGAGAGAGTGAATATGTGTAAAGTAGCAACGGAAGCAAAAATTAATAATTCATTGACAAAGACTCCTGCACGAGTGAATACATGAAAGTCATGTAGGTCAATGGGTATAAGATACATGTATGATTGGCCATAGTGCAAGTGGGAGATTGTTGGAGATTGTGCCCTAAGGCCAATATTGGATTATGTAATTTGACTTCTAAGATTAATCTAGTGTAGATTAATATTATCATTTATGTTTGTATGTTAGCATTTATGATAAGTATCCATGAATAAATCGTGTTATTCTAAATATCCCTAGTCGATTGTTATTATGGGAATAATAACAAACTAAGACTAGTGTGAGTGATAATGGATATTCATAAGATGAATATAGTGTATACAGATACAGATTATACTCACGGGCAATGTGTTAGAGAACATGTTGCTGGAGACCCACTATAAGATCAAGTTCATAGTCACGTGTCACAACTGATCTTGATTATAGTAGTGTCATCAGCTGATTCCTTTGACCTGAGGTCACCATGGATTCCGGGATGAATTTATGTTGTGCTTTGACGCAGTCAAACGCTGCTTGTAACAGAGTAGTTATAAAGGCTGTGGTTGGGTACGATATGACTCATGCTTTGGGATGTGAGTGACAGATATGGGATTTTGTCCCTCTCTATCAAGAGAGCGATATCACTGGGCCCCTCGATAAGTGAGACTGTTATATGCATGGCCGTGCTCAAATAATTGATAAGAGTATCAATTGATTTGTTTAAACAGTCCGCTTTGAGATCGAGAAAGCATATGATTAATTTATATAAGATTGACAAGTGTACCATGTCTTATAATTAATCATGATATCAAGAGACAAAAGGGAATATGACACATTCTATAAGTAGGTTTATTGGATTATACCAATCATATGAATTGGGTAGTCATAATGGCTTGCTAGAGTCCGCTTATGACTTATGAGGGCATTATGGTAATTTCCTCATTGCCAATTTATATGATCCTACGGGGTCACACACAAAGAGCAAAATGAGATTCACTTAATTCGGGGATAAATCATTATGAGATAATGATTTATTATTGATGAGAAATTAAATATATATAAAGATATATATTTACATGTATATGTATATACACATGAACATATTAATAAGATTAATATATTTATGGCATAAAGTATGCTATATATATATATATGTATATTATAATTATATTATATGGTGATATAATTAATTATAATATACATTTACGTATATGTGTATATATATATATGTATGTATGTATGTAAATATTAATAAGATTAATATAGCATAAAGTATGCTAATTATATTATATGGAGATATAATTAATTTTACATACATATGTGTATATGATGGAGAATTGACTAAGTTTAGTATTAATTGAGAATTAATAAAACTTATGGGGGCTAATTTATAATTATAATTAAATATAGTATTTAATTACAATTATAAGTTAATAATAAAAGAAAAAAAACCCTAGAATAAGGAGTATATACAGTAGCCCCCCTATCTCCATCAAAGATGGCCGAAAAATTGCTTTTGGCAAAAAGTGAAAAATATCAATTTTTCACCTTCTCATTCGAAGAACTGTTCTACGATCCCGGCGCTAGCACGCGGTGAGTCAATTGCTCGGTGTGGATCAACTGTAGAGGGAATCTGCTTTGGTTCCTAATTGATTCAAAACCTACAAAGAATTAAGGTAATTCTTTAACCCTCCTTCCAATTCAATGCAATGTACATGGGTCCTTGGTGGGGATTAATCTTTTATTTCCGCTGCGCATTTTGTTTTGTGCGATTAATTCCCAACACTCTTATACACACAAGGCTCATCTTGATTCTGTATGAAGCCATATTCCTTTATAGCCTTATTGAATCTTAGATTCCAGCTTCGGGATGCTTGCTTCAGTCCATAAATGGACCTTTGAAGCTTGCATACCCTTCCCGGATACTTTGGATCTACAAAACCCTCAACTTATGTCATGTACACATCCTCGAGTAGCTTTCCGTTAAGGAAAGCGGTTTTGACATCCATTTGCCAGACTTCATAGTCGTACCATGCGGCTATGGCTAGCAAGATCCTGAAGATTTGAGCATGGCTACTGGTGAGAAAGTTTCATCATAGTCTATTCCGTGGACTTGTCTGAAACCTTTCGCAACCAGGCGCCCCTTGAAGGTGTTGTCGGCCTTTAGCTTATAGCACCACTTGCATCCTATTACCTTGGCACCCGGAGGTGGATCAACCAAGTTCCAAACTTGGTTATCATACATAGATTGTATTTCTGCCTCCATGGCTTTACGCCAATTTGCAGATTGTGGCCTAGCGATAGCGTCCTGGTAGGTTTTGGGTTCTTCCTTATCCCAGATGAGAAGAGTCTGATCGTCGGTGACGAGGAAACCATACCTCTCCAGTTCCCAACGATCCCTACCAGACCTTCTAGGTCCTTGTGCGGCCTGGGTCGGTGCTTCCTCTTGTGGAAGCTCCACCTGGGCCTCCGAGTTATCCTCTTCAGGAGCTTGTGGACCTTGAACTTCCCTAAGTTCAACATTGCTCCCACTATCTTTCTTGGAAAGGAACTCTTTTTCTAGAAAGACCCCCTTCCTTGCCACGAACACCTTGTTCTCAGCGGGGTTGTAGATGTAATACCCTTTTGTTTCCCTAGGGTAGCCCACAAATAGGCATTTATCGGTTTTGGGCTCCAGCTTGCCACTAGTCAATATCTTGACATGTGCTTCACATCCCCAAATCCTTAGGAAAGACACATTAGGCTCCTTGCCCGTCCATATCTGATATGGGGTACTGCCTTAGTCGGAGTATTATTTAAGATAAGAGCTGCTATCTCGAGGGCGTGTCACCAGAAACTAATTGGGAGAGAGGCTTGACTCATCATTGAGCGGACCATGTCCAACAAGGTCCTATTCCTCCGTTCGGGCACCCCATTCCATTGTGGTGTTCCGAGAGGAGTGAGCTGTGGAACTATTCCATGCTCTCTCAAATATGAGTCAAACTCCAGGCTCATATACTCACCGCCTCGGTCCGACCGAACGGTTTTGATATTTCTGCCTAGCTGGTTCTGTACCTCGTTCCTAATTTCCTTGAACCTATCAAGGGTTTCGTACTTGTGTTTCATCAGATAGACATAGCCATATCTGCTGAAATCGTCCGTGAACGTGACAAAGTAGAGGTGCCCACCTCTGGTCGCTACGCTCATAGGTCCACATACATCTGAATGTATTAGGTCCAATAAGCCAGTGGCCCTTTCAGCCTTCTTGCTAAAAGGCGCCTTTGTCATCTTGCCTTGTAAACATGATTCGCATGTATCAATTGACTCCAAGTCAAATGACCCAAGACTCCAGCTTTGTGAAGCCTAGCAATGCATTTCTCGTTTATGTGGCCGAGACGACATTGCCATAGGTAGACAGGATTAAGTTCGTTTGGCTTAACCCTTTTTGTGTTTATGTTATAGACGTGATTGGTTTCATTTATGTCCAGGATATATAGGCCATTATTTAATAGAGAATCTCCATAAAATAATCCCTCTCTAGATATTGAAATTCTACCATTTGAAATAGTAAAATAAAATCCAGAAATATCCAACATAGAAACTGAAATAATATTCCTGCATATAGCAGGTACAAAATAACAATGTTCCAAAATCAAAACCAATCCACTAGGCATCACAAGGTGGTATTCGCTGATCTTTATAGCAGCAACCCTTGCTCCATTCCCGACCCGCAAGTCCACCTCTCTCGACCTCAGTGACCTTCTGTTATTAAGTCCCTGCACATTGCAATAAATGTGAGAACCACATCCAGTATCCAATAACCAGGATGTTGAAACAGTAAGGTTAATGTCTATAACATAAATACCTGAAGAGGACGGACCTTGGCCCCTTCTTTGCTTTCCCATCAGCCTGGGACACGATCTCTTCCAATGGCCCGCCTGTCTACACCTGAAACAGACATCTTTAGGACCTGCCTTCTGCTAGGCCTTGGGTTGGGCCTTGTCCTTCTTAGCCTTGGCCTTCTTGGCCTTGGTCTTGGCCTTTTCCTTGGCCTTACCCTTGGCAATAGGAGGATTCCCCTTGTTGACCAGCAGCACCGGCGGAGTCATTTTGATCGACTGCTCGATAAGCTTAAGCATCCTATGCAGCTCACTGACAGTACGGTTCATCCCTTGCGTGTTGTAGTTCAGGATGAACTGATCATAAGAATCCGGCAAGGATGCAAGGATTGTGTCCACCGCCAACTCCTGAGAGATAGGTGATCTGAGATGGGCCAAAGTGTCCAAATAGCCCTTCATCTTGAGCACATGAGCGCTCACAGATGTCCCGGCTGTTGGTGTGCCCTAGTTCTTAGGGCATTGGATTCTTGTATTTTGTATTATACATTAAGAGCCATGTATGAATACATTATTTATGTCACATTAATAAAGGCAATTAATCTATTTCATTTATATCTTGTGCTATAATATGAGTAGAGTATCCATTGATTGATAATCATAAAACCAATCCCAGGTCTGTTCTAATCGTGGGAACGAATAGAACCACAGACTTGTATATTCGATGACTGTATGGTAGTTCTTAACTAGCCATAGTACTTGTATAGTCAGTCATGAATATAGGTACATGTCGTTGACATGGGACTGGATCAATCAGCACAAGAAAGCCACATGGTTGTCACGTCATAGGTCTTTCTTGAGTAGGTCTCTTTTGTCCTCAGACCAGATTTCATTATAATATCGATATGGAATCCGATTCACTTTGACATACGCCTAATAGGTCTGTAAAAGGATGCTAAATATGGGTATGATTGGGTGGACCGGTGAACATGTTGATATTGATGATGAAGTGATGGAATTGCCACTCGGGTAACACCGAGATGATATCATTGGCCACTTGATGAGTGGGACTGATAAGTGTATGGCCATACCCAAATAAGTTGGTTGCTTATTTGATTAATCAGTCAACTCAAGATCAAGAAATATAATAAACAACAGAAGAGGATGACGGACACCATGCCTCTTGTTTATTCATATCGATATCGTTAGGCAAAGGACAGTATGAGATTACTACTGGGTGAGTGTCTTCTAAAGACTGCTGCATCTCTGTCTTAATTGGGGGCTGTAATGGTTTGCTAGAACCCACTTACAGTCTGTGGGCCTTGGGCCTACTGCCAACATAAAGACAGACCCATAGGATCGTGCACATAGATCAACTGAGCTAGAACTTATAGAAATTGTACATGTAATGTACATTGGAAGGAATGCGTTAATTAATTAGTTGACATTCGGTGTCAAGGTAATTAATTGACATTGGGTTGAATTTAATTTAATTAATAAGTTTACATAATGTAATTAATTAATTTATCAATTAATTGAATTACATAAAGTAAACAATTAATTAAATAATTTTCCTAAGTAGGAAAATTAAATACATGTATTGTATTAACTTAAGTGTGATTTAATTTTATTTAGGGGTAATTAAATTTAGCCAAATGGAATTAAATTACATAGTATATACTTTTTAATTAAAGTTTATTTATGTAATTATAATCCTAGTGGGCTTGGGTTTAATTAACCTAATTAGAACCCAATTAGACAAGGTGTAACGCCCCAGATATAAGTTGACTTAGTTATGTTGTGATGTGTGCATATGAGTGAGCATTTTTGCATTTAACCGATGTTTTGTATGCTTATAACAATTCGTAGGCTTTGGCCTAGCGGTAGATAGTCCTGACTAATAGCTAGTGGTCTAGAGTTCGAACCTTACCTGGGTTAAATTTATTTTTTTTTTGTGCCTTTTTATTTTTGTGTTGGGAAGGTTGGAATTCCGAAAATCCATGATAAATATCCCATTTTTCAGTTGACCAATTCAAAAAAATTAGGAATCCTTAACCTAAGGAGAAAATCTCTCCTTAATCTCTTCCACTTTCCAAGTTTCACTCCAAGGCAATCTCTTCATCTCTATTAGGGTTAAAATTTCGGCCATTCCATTGTGTGGAGCTCCAGTGCAGCCGAAATTCTTAACTTTCTCTCCCTCACTTTCATTCATTCAGACTCTGCTTCATTCTTCTCCATTCCGAGTTAATTGCCTCAGTTGGTTTCACTGCAAACAGGGTAACAACTAAACCCTAAATGTCGGTTCGAAATTTATATAGAATGTATGGTAGATGAATTTGATCCTAGGTTGTATTATTACTGAAATTATTGTTGAGACATGAATGTATATGATATTGGTGTAAGAAATTGCTTTTAGGTTAAAAGATTGGTAGAAATATGAAAATACATGTGATTGAGTCGAAATTGGTAAGCTGCTGTATTTTCAGAATTGACTGTTTATGGTAATTATGGCATAACTTCCGTTATATAACTCCGATTGGCATAATTCAACTTTCTGTGTTTTCCTGAGATATAGGTGTACAAGGATGTTTTACATTATTTTGGAAAATTCCATGAGTAAAGTGCTCATATTCCCTATTGAAACTGCCTTATGTGCATTGTGCCGATTTTTCTTGAACTGCTGAATTTCAGATTGTACAGGTTGTGATAATTTTAGCTTTATTTTCGTTATATAACTCCGATTGGCATGATTCAACTTTCTGTGTTTTCCTGAGACATAAATGTACAAGGTTGTTTTATACTATTTTGGCAAATTCTGTGAGTAAAGTGCTCGTATTCCCTGTTGAAACTGCCTTATGTGCACTGTGCCGATTTCCTGGAACTGCTGAATTTCAGTTTGTACAGTTTGTGTTGATTATGGCTTTATTTTCTCTCTGTAGCTCCGTTTGCCATGAAATAAAATTCTATGTATTCCTGAAATTCTGATGTTCAATGTTGCTTTATATTATTTTTGCTAAATCAGTGAGTAACACATCTGTTTTGTCTGTTGAAGTCAGACTATGTGCAGTGATCTGAAGTGAATTTACAGATTGCATGTTTTTAGTGTTTCCTTAATATCTTTTGCTATAGGAATCCGAATTGCATGATTTAAGTTGGCGTGTGTTCCTAAGATGTAAGGCTAAATTTACCTTTGTATTGCCATGCTGAATTCTGAGTCTAACCTACTGGAATATTATATGCAAGTTGAGGCATGAACTATGAATTCTGAAATTTTCACCTTAGGCCTTGAACTGATTTTTTTAATGTGTGCAAAGCATAATTTGATTCTAGGAATTTATGCTAGAACTCTTGACATGAAATCTAATAATTACATATATGGTTTGGTAAATTTAATACATGTTGGAATTATGAAATCGAGTTTGGGGTAAGTCCTATTTTTTTTATGGCACCATGTGTTTATTGATGTATCAGATTATGTTTTGGGGTAAGTCCTATTTTAATGGCACCTTATGGTTATTGAATTGGTTGGGATAAGTCCTATGTTAAAGGCACCTTTTGAATATTGATATAATTATGATAATTAAATTGGTGTTTGTAGTGGCATATACTCTGGTGTCTTGGTTAGTTTGGCTAAGTGTTTTCCATGTTTGATTGGTTGACACTAGGACAGCGCCCTTTGTTTCGAGGTAAGTCCCTTCGTTGGCACTCAGAGAGGTAAATCCCTTCGTGGTACTCTAATTTATTTTATTTTTGAGGTAAGTCCCTTCGTTGGCACTCTGTGAGGTAAGTCCCTTCGTTGGCACTCTGAGGTAAATCCCTTCGTGGTACTCTTTTCTTATTGATAAGGGGGTAAGTCCCGTTGTGGTTCCCCGAAGCGTCTGAGCCGAACTCTCTAAGGACATAGGTGTATAGGTCAATACAAATGATTTATACGCGTATACCACAAAATTAATAAAGGTTAAGGTATAATTGAGTTGATGTCAAGTTTGTGATGAAGTACTTTGATTTGAGATGTTGGTATGTATTTGTATGTACATGACTTATCTTGGAAATCTGAATTTTGATGATATTGATTATCCACTTGGAATGTTTTGTACTATTATTTGAAATAGATAATTATGTGATATGCTGAACTTGAACTTTATATGTTGTATGTGATGCAGCTAACAAATAAGGGTAAGATCCCTGATACATGATTGTTACTATGAGAATTATGCATGCTTGTATAAATTGATAAATTTGCTTTCTATTAATCATGATGAAGTATACTTAAGTAATGTAATATGAAATTTATGATCTGTCATCTTCCTATGTGAACTTTGAATTGATGTTTGGGATTTATTAGTTACTCGTCACTAAGTGGCGCTGTTGATATTTTCAGATTTTGCCGGTGCAGAATAGGAGATGCCTGATGTCTGTTCTCGGGGATTGTGTGGAGAGTTTCCGTCATGTTATTTTATCATCTATTCGTAGTTATGGATGTTCAAAGATTTATTTATTTATTTATTTATTTATTTATTTTTTTACTCCGTTATATTACCTTTTGAAATACCTATTTATGTTAAATTACTGTTTTTGAAATGGAAATTTTCGAGTACTCATTTATGATTATGTTATTTTAAAGATAAAAAGGAAGTTTTGAAAATGATGACCTAAACTTTATGTAATGTTTCCGCCATTGCATGCTTGCAAAAGTTAGGGTTGTCACAGTTGGTATCAGAGCCCGCGTTGGTTCCAAGGCTTTGGTAGCATAAGTCACTTGGAACCAAAACTCAGAATCCTAGGATAGAGATTTGAACATAGTGTGAGGTGCATGGGTAGGTAGAACGGGTTTAATTGCTTTGGATTACTTGTTTTCTATTATTAGCTGTATGTATTATATGCTTAGACCTAACTAGAACAAAAATTTTAGAATGCCTCCACGTAGAGATTCCGTTCGCGATGACTCTCCTCAGCGACGTATGCGGCTGTTGGAAGATGCCGTGCTCGCTATGGCTCAAAGAAATCCAAATAACCAAACTGTCTTCGATCGCATTGCTCGTCACCGACCCCCAACTTATGAAGGATCTTCCGACCCGGTGGTGCTTGAGGGATGGATCCGGGAGATAGAGAAACTCTTTGATGTGACCGGCTGTCCGAACGCCGAGAAAGTCGTGATTGGAGCCTACTACTTGAAAGGCGAGGCTGATAACTGGTGGGGCATGGTTAAGGCCGAGTGCCTGGAATTGGCTGAGTTTGGATGGGGACAATTCACTGAAAGGTTGAAGAATCGTTTCTACCCAAGTGAGTTGAGGTGGCAGAAACGAGAGGAATTCCTATGCTTGACTCAAGGAAGCATGTCTGTTCAGCAGTACACCAACAAATTTACTGAACTGTCCAGATTTGCAGGTTCAGTCATCCCCACTGAAGAGGAGAAGGTGCAGTTCTATATCAAGCGGATGAGTCCCAAAGTGAGGACACATGTCCTATGTTCTGGAGCAACAACTTTCCAGAGAGCCTATGAAGTGGCTTTAGGAGTTTATGCATCCGTTCAGGAGGATGAAGCGGTGAGGCGGACCATGTTCTTAAAGAGGTCTCAGCCTACCTCGTATGTTCATCCGACTTCCAAGAAACCCAAGTATGTTCCGGCAAAGGAAGCTGCTAGTACCGCTCAGACTAGGGAGAAGAAGTGCTTCAAGTGTAAGAAAGAGTGGCACTATGGGAAGAACTGTGATGGGACGCCTGTCCGATGCTACACTTGTAAGGAAGAGGGTCACTACTCTCAATCTTGCCCGAAGAAGTCAGGAAGTAAGAAGCCCGATTCTAGCTCAGGAGGCCCTGTTCGCAACAGAGTCTATAACATGATGGAGTCCGAAGTTGACGAGGCAGGGAATGACATCGTTGCAGGTACCATCCTTGTCAAATCTTTTCCTGCTTATGTATTATTTGACACTGGTGCGTCTATATCCTGTATTTCTACTACTTTTGCTCAGAAGTTGAATTTATCTGTATCTGTTCCAATTAATTCTGTGGTTTCCCTCCCTAATGGGGAGAGTGTTGCTTGCTGTCGTGTTTTCCCCGAAGTTCCCGTAGTTATCGAGGGAGTTGAATTGAAGGCGAATTTGAGGGAATTTCCATTGACCGAATTTGATGTTATCTTCGGTATGGACTGGCTGAAGCAGCATCAAGCGGTGTTCTATTGTAGGGATGAGAAAATTGTGCTGAAGGACGGTAAAGGGAAGAGGGTTTCTTATTCAAATGTTAAGATGAAACCAGGAGTGAAGGTAGTTTCGGCTATGAAATTGAAAAAGATGGCGATGAAAGGCGAAGAAGTATTTCTGTGTAGAATAAAGGATACCTCGGAAGAACTGAAGATCGAGGATATTCCTATTGTTCGAGAATATGCAGATGTGTTTCCTGATGAACTACCAGGGATTCCACCAGGAAGGGATGTAGAATTTGCCATCGACCTAATTCCGGGGTCAGCTCCAATCTCTAAAGCTCCTTATCGGATGGCTCCCTCGGAGATGCGAGAATTGAAGACCCAGTTGCAAGAACTTGTTGATAAGGGTTTTATTAGACCCAGCGTGTCACCTTGGGGTGCTCCGGTACTCTTTGTCAAGAAGAAGGATGGAAGCATGCGATTATGTATTGACTACCGTGAGTTGAATAAGGTGACCATCAAGAATAAATATCCCCTGCCAAGAATTGAAGATTTGTTTGATCAATTGAAGGGTGCAGGTGTGTTCTCTAAGATCGATCTGAGATCCGGCTATCATCAGATTCCGGTAAAAGAAGACGACATTCAGAAGACTGCCTTCCGGACAAGGTATGGGCACTATGAATTCGAAGTAATGCCCTTCGGTCTCACTAACGCACCAGCAGTGTTTATGGATCAGATGAACCGAACCTTCCACGAGCTCCTTGATGTGTGTGTTGTGGTATTCATTGATGATATCTTAGTATATTCGAAGAATGAAGAGGAGCATGCTAAGCATCTCAAAATGGTGTTGAAAGTATTAAGAGAGCAGAAGTGGTACGCCAAGTTCTCTAAGTGTGAGTTTTGGCTTGGAGAGGTGGCTTTTCTAGGCCATGTGATTACCAAAGAAGGTGTGAAGGTGGACCCGGCGAAGATTAAAGCCGTTCTTGAATGGTCCAGTCCTACTAATGTGACCGAAGTAAGAAGTTTTCTTGGTCTTGCTGGATACTACAGAAGGTTTGTGCACAACTTTTCAATTATTGCACGACCTTTGACTCAGTTGATGAAGAAGGACTGTAGGTTTCAATGGACTGCAGAATGTGAAGAAGCGTTCCAGATATTAAAAGAGAGACTTACTTCAGCCCCAGTTCTTGCATTGCCGACTGACGGAGTAGAGTATGAAGTGTTCAGTGATGCTTCCAAGTACGGACTTGGGTGTGTACTTATGCAGTTGGGAAAAGTGATTGCCTATGCTTCAAGGCAATTGAGGGTTCATGAAAGGAACTACCCGACTCACGATTTGGAGTTAGCTGCGGTGGTGTTTGCTCTTAAAATTTGGCGCCATTACTTGTATGGTGTGCCGTGCAAGATATACACCGATCATAAGAGCCTCAAATATATTTTCACCCAGAAAGAACTAAACATGCGACAGAGACGTTGGTTAGAGCTTATCAAGGATTATGACTTAACCTTGGAGTATAAAGAAGGAAAGGCAAACAGAGTCGCAGATGCATTGAGCAGAAAGAGCATCCATTCGGTGAACTTCATGAAAAGACTTCCTATTGATCTTTGCAAGGAGTTTAGCAAGTTGGAAATTGAAGTGGTCCCGAGAGGAGTGGTTCGGGCGAGTTTAAATGCAATCAGTGTGGAACCAGTATTGTTTGTAGAATTGAAAGAGAAGCAGTTGAGTGATCCTGTACTTCAGAAGATTCGTGCAGCGAAGGAGCAGGGTAATGCTGTAGATTTCGAGATTCTTGCAGATGGGAGTATGAAATTTAAAGGCCGATGGTGTGTGCCTAATGATTCAATGTTGAAAGAGCAGATCTTAAGTGAAGCTCATTGCACTCCCTACTCTGTGCATCCGGGAGGTGCGAAATTGTACAAAGATTTGAAGATGCAGTTTTGGTGGCCTAGAATGAAGAAAGAGGTAGCTGAGTTTGTGGCCCGGTGCTTGACTTGTCAAAAGGTGAAAATTGAGCATCAGAGGCCTGGGGGATTATTGCAGCCCTTGGCTATTCCAGCATGGAAGTTTGACTCGGTTTCTATGGACTTTGTGTCGGGTTTACCAAAGGTTGCTAATGGTTTAGACACAGTGTGGGTTGTTATAGACCGTTTGACCAAGGTGGCTCGGTTTATTCCTATGAAGAAGACCTGGTCTATGGAGCAGTTAGCTGAGGCATATGCGAGTGAAATTATAAGGCTACATGGTGTGCCTAGGGAGATTGTGTCAGATCGTGACCCACGGTTCTTGTCACATTTTTGGACATCATTGCAAGAAGCTTTGGGCACTAGGTTGAAGTTGAGTACAGCTTTTCATGCTGCTACAGATGGACAGACGGAGAGGACAATCCAAACCTTAGAGGATATGTTGCGGTCATGTGCTCTTAACTTCCAGAAATCTTGGGTGAAATGTCTGAGTTTGGTAGAGTTCTCCTATAACAATAGCTATCACGCTAGTATCCGTATGGCCCCATATGAAGCCCTCTATGGGAGGAAATGTCGTAGTCCGACATGCTGGGACGACATTAGTGACACATTGGTGTTGGGTCCGGAATTGATTCGGGATACAGTTGAGAAGGTGAAGGTGATTCAGGCGAATATGAGGGCTGCCCAGGATCGTCAGAAGTCTTATGCAGATCTCAAGAGAAGACCTCTTACCTTCGAAGTCGGTAGCAAGGTATTGCTGAAAGTATCTCCTATGAAGGGAGTGATGAGGTTCGGCAAGAGAGGCAAGCTCAGTCCCAAGTATATTGGTCCATATGAAGTGCTTGAAAGGATTGGGGAAGTTGCATATCGGTTGGCTCTACCACCGGAATTGGCAAAAGTTCATAATGTATTCCATGTTTCACAGCTACGAAGATATGTGAGCGACCCTTCTCACGTTATTGCTGTGGATTCGGTGGAGGTGGAACCCAATTTGACATATGAGGAGAAGCCTGTTCAGATCCTCGACCGTCAGGTTCGCAAACTCAGGAGAAAAGAGATGCCTTTGGTAAAGGTGCTTTGGGGTAGCCAGAAGTTTGAAGAGGCTACTTGGGAGCTAGAAGAGACCATGAGATCCAAATATCCGGAATTGTTTGCAACTAATCAAGGTTAGAACCTAGCTTACTCTTTTGTCCTTGAGTTTCGAGGGCGAAACTTTTTGTTAGTGGGGAGGATTGTAACGCCCCAGATATAAGTTGACTTAGTTATGTTGTGATGTGTGCATATGAGTGAGCATTTTTGCATTTAACCGATGTTTTGTATGCTTATAACAATTCGTAGGCTTTGGCCTAGCGGTAGATAGTCCTGACTAATAGCTAGTGGTCTAGAGTTCGAACCTTACCTGGCTTAAATTTATTTATTTTTTGTGCCTTTTTATTTTTGTGTTGGGAAGGTTGGAATTCCGAAAATCCATGATAAATATCCCATTTTTCAGTTGACCAATTCAAAAAAATTAGGAATCCTTAACCTAAGGAGAAAATCTCTCCTTAATCTCTTCCACTTTCCAAGTTTCACTCCAAGGCAATCTCTTCATCTCTATTAGGGTTAAAATTTCGGCCATTCCATTGTGTGGAGCTCCAGTGCAGCCGAAATTCTTAACTTTCTCTCCCTCACTTTCATTCATTCAGACTCTGCTTCATTCTTCTCCATTCCGAGTTAATTGCCTCAGTTGGTTTCACTGCAAACAGGGTAACAACTAAACCCTAAATGTCGGTTCGAAATTTATATAGGATGTATGGTAGATGAATTTGATCCTAGGTTGTATTATTACTGAAATTATTGTTGAGACATGAATGTATATGATATTGGTGTAAGAAATTGCTTTTAGGTTAAAAGATTGGTAGAAATATGAAAATACATGTGATTGAGTCGAAATTGGTAAGCTGCTGTATTTTCAGAATTGACTGTTTATGGTAATTATGGCATAACTTCCGTTATATAACTCCGATTGGCATAATTCAACTTTCTGTGTTTTTCTGAGATATAGGTGTACAAGGTTGTTTTACATTATTTTGGAAAATTCCGTGAGTAAAGTGCTCATATTCCCTATTGAAACTGCCTTATGTGCATTGTGCCGATTTTTCTTGAACTGCTGAATTTCAGATTGTACAGGTTGTGATAATTTTAGCTTTATTTTCGTTATATAACTCCGATTGGCATGATTCAACTTTCTGTGTTTTCCTGAGACATAAATGTACAAGGTTGTTTTATACTATTTTGGCAAATTCTGTGAGTAAAGTGCTCGTATTCCCTGTTGAAGCTGCCTTATGTGCACTGTGCCGATTTCCTGGAACTGCTGAATTTCAGTTTGTACAGTTTGTGTTGATTATGGCTTTATTTTCTCTCTGTAGCTCCGTTTGCCATGAAACAAAATTCTATGTATTCCTGAAATTCTGATGTTCAATGTTGCTTTATATTATTTTTGCTAAATCAGTGAGTAACACATCTGTTTTGTCTGTTGAAGTCAGACTATGTGCAGTGATCTGAAGTGAATTTACAGATTGCATGTTTTTAGTGTTTCCTTAATATCTTTTGCTATAGGAATCCGAATTGCATGATTTAAGTTGGCGTGTGTTCCTAAGATGTAAGGCTAAATTTACCTTTGTATTGCCATGCTGAATTCTGAGTCTAACCTACTGGAATATTATATGCAAGTTGAGGCATGAACTATGAATTCTGAAATTTTCACCTTAGGCCTTGAACTGATTTTTTTAATGTGTGCAAAGCATAATTTGATTCTAGGAATTTATGCTAGAACTCTTGACATGAAATCTAATAATTACATATATGGTTTGGTAAATTTAATACATGTTGGAATTATGAAATCGAGTTTGGGGTAAGTCCTATTTTTTTTATGGCACCATGTGTTTATTGATGTATCAGATTATGTTTTGGGGTAAGTCCTATTTTAATGGCACCTTATGGTTATTGAATTGGTTGGGATAAGTCCTATGTTAAAGGCACCTTTTGAATATTGATATAATTATGATAATTAAATTGGTGTTTGTAGTGGCATATACTCTGGTGTCTTGGTTAGTTTGGCTAAGTGTTTTCCATGTTTGATTGGTTGACACTAGGACAGCGCCCTTTGTTTCGAGGTAAGTCCCTTCGTTGGCACTCAGAGAGGTAAATCCCTTCGTGGTACTCTAATTTATTTTATTTTTGAGGTAAGTCCCTTCGTTGGCACTCTGTGAGGTAAGTCCCTTCGTTGGCACTCTGAGGTAAATCCCTTCGTGGTACTCTTTTCTTATTGATAAGGGGGTAAGTCCCGTTGTGGTTCCCCGAAGCGTCTGAGCCGAACTCTCTAAGGACATAGGTGTATAGGTCAATACAAATGATTTATACGCGTATACCACAAAATTAATAAAGGTTAAGGTATAATTGAGTTGATGTCAAGTTTGTGATGAAGTACTTTGATTTGGGATGTTGGTATGTATTTGTATGTACATGACTTATCTTGGAAATCTGAATTTTGATGATATTGATTATCCACTTGGAATGTTTTGTACTATTATTTGAAATAGATAATTATGTGATATGCTGAACTTGAACTTTATATGTTGTATGTGATGCAGCTAACAAATAAGGGTAAGATCCCTGATACATGATTGTTACTATGAGAATTATGCATGCTTGTATAAATTGATAAATTTGCTTTCTATTAATCATGATGAAGTATACTTAAGTAATGTAATATGAAATTTATGATCTGTCATCTTCCTATGTGAACTTTGAATTGATGTTTGGGATTTATTAGTTACTCGTCACTAAGTGGCGCTGTTGATATTTTCAGATTTTGCCGGTGCAGAATAGGAGATGCCTGATGTCTGTTCTCGGGGATTGTGTGGAGAGTTTCCGTCATGTTATTTTATCATCTATTCGTAGTTATGGATGTTCAAAGATTTATTTATTTATTTATTTATTTTTTTACTCCGTTATATTACCTTTTGAAATACCTATTTATGTTAAATTACTGTTTTTGAAATGGAAATTTTCGAGTACTCATTTATGATTATGTTATTTTAAAGATAAAAAGGAAGTTTTGAAAATGATGACCTAAACTTTATGTAATGTTTCCGCCATTGCATGCTTGCAAAAGTTAGGGTTGTCACACAAGGTGTCTATAAAAGGGCACACTTAAGGAATAAAAACCTAATTCAACTCTAATTAATTGCTGGAAATTTCAGCCACCAATTGCAGCCCCAAAACGGCTGAAAATCCCAGCATTAAACCTCCATTCCTTCGTGTCTTCGGCTAGCACCGGTTCCCGCTCAATAGTTGGTCGTGCACCGGACTTTGGAGATCGCAGTTTCAAGAAAACGATTCTGCAGCAGTCTCTAGAAGAGACGAATCCGGTGAGTTAATCTCTCTTGATTCAATTTGGTTTTATTCTAATCAATGGTAATTGGACACGATAGGTGGATTCTAGGAAATTTTAAACGGTGTATTTTCCGCTGCGCCACGTTATTTTTCCAATGACGAATCCCAACACCGGCCCCCATCTTACAAGAGTGGAATGCCTTGTTGGTCAGGTACCTTTCCTGACGAGCTTGCTCTTGAAACATCTCATTTGAGTTGTTATCATAACAAAGGCTTGATGGTCCATAAACTGTTTTTGCAGTTTGGGGACCATGCAGGCCAACATTAGCAATGTCACATCCCTATTGTCCTTGACATGCGCCTCGTATTCCTCTAGCTGAGCAGCCGGTGGATTACGTCCTTAAGGCGCAGCCGGTACAGGCCTCTCCAGTACATACTCTTTGGACTCCTGCATTAGAACTATTCTTAAGTTCCTAGACCAGTCCAAAAAGTTAGGACCGGAAAGCTTGTCCCTTTCCAGAATTGATCGCAGTGATAAGGTATTGTTGTTTGCCATTTAAGAATTTCTACACAGAAAAACATTTAGAGTGTTAATAAAGGACTTTACTTTGTTGTTCCCATATAAAATTAATAATGAACCAGGTTATTAATTAAACTGAGTTGTTGGACTCATGGGCCGAGATCCATATTTCATTAAGACATAGCCAGACGAGGGCCTGGTACAACTATACCCTAATTATTTAGGTAGGAACACCGTTCAATCCCAACCTAAGGACTCTCGGTTTGATGGGCTTGTTGGCAATTACCCATTTGTGCTTAGGGCCAGGAGAATCCTACTACCCACGCTAAGTCAAAACCTCCATTCAAGTGTTAGAGTATCCCATACCCTAACCCAATACAAAGTGACAATACTCCAGTGTATCCTGGGAGGGCATGGTCTACAACTGGCCTATTCCCACTTTAAGTCAGTTTTGAATGAGGGAAGCACTTTTAAGCGACTTAGTAATTCCATTTGGTTATTAGATTCATTTAATAACGGCTTACATACATAAGGCAGGTGAAATGTGGTTGGATCATACATACATACATGCATATAGGTATAAAACATGATTAAATAAATAAGTAAAATGGACTGCTATGGGCCTATATTACATCCTAATATTATTCTAGTAAACCTATACTAGAAAAGAATATCAGGTGGGCCTCCATCTTCTTCCTTCTGGGCTTGCACCTCCACTTGGGCTCACCACTCCACGGGCTTCTTCTTTTTACAAATTTTATAATAATTGAATAAAATAAAATTACATTAAAAGAAAAACGACACGCATGCCGTATTTACCCAAAAAAGAAAATACAATCCATCTTGTACAAGGCCCAATAGCATCCAACCATACAAACATTTAATCACACATATGCATCTAATACATAAAATTCATAAGCATGTTATAATGCATGATTTAAGCCCATTTCAATTATGTCCAAGCCATTATATAGAAATCGCCAATTTTGGCCCACCATGGTTCTAACCCTTAACGGGCTTTGGGCCTCTAGCCCAGGCAGTCCAACTGCTCCCACTAAAATTGGGAAACCATGGGTCCAATTCAGCCGTCCAAGTAATTGTGCCAAAATTACCCAAACCAATTTCAATTAACCATATTAATTTCCAAAATTAATATTGCGTGAATAAAATAAAATTCATTCAAGAAACCACACGCATTTAAATTGCATAAATTTAAACACACGAATTTTAAAACCAATTAAAATTTCAAAACTGGGCCCCGGGCCCAAAAACCCGCCAAATCCAAAAGCACTGGGCCCGGCCCGCTGCGGCTAGGGCAACCTAGTTGCCCTAGCAGCAGTAGCCGCTGCTCCCGCCGCCGACGGCAGCCCCGCACCCCGGGAGACAGATTTTTTTTTTAAACAGAAAAAAATAGATCATCCAACAACACAAAACCCATCGAGAATTCCAAAACATACAATTAAATTAAACAAACACAAACCAATATGCATATTCAATTTCAATTGTATGAAAATCAAATGGGAAAAATCTTAAACCCAAAACAAGAATCCCAATGAAAAATCTCCAATTTTAAAACAAGGGATTCAACCAATTTTAACAATTTCCACGGATCAAAAGCCCGCTCTGATACCACTGTTGGGATTTTTCACCGGAAATGACCTGATAAAAGCGGAAGAACGCGATGATTTCCTCAAATCCAGTCCCAGGAGCAATTGAAGTAGAAATTGCAAAACATAAAAATTCAATAGAAAGAGATCATTCTCTTACCCGGAATATTCTTCTAGAGATGGATGAAGACTACAGGAATCAAAGTAGAATCCCTCCTCGTTCTCGCACACGAACGCCTAACTAACACGACCCGTGCTAGCATAGGAAAAACGAGCAAATGGAGAGGAGGCTAGGGTGGAAATTTCGGCTATACTTACTTGGTCTATCTTGGCCAAAATCTTCCCTAGGTTAATACCTAGGTTGGCCGAATTCCCCTAGGGGAATTCAGGCCCAGCTTGGCTGCTTCATTTTGTGTGGGCTTCCTCCTTTTAATTCAGGCTCAATCTAATTTTAATTATTCTGGTTTAAATTAATTTCAAGCCCAATTTTAATATACCCATGTATTTAATATATTACACTAAGTAATATATTATTTACATTTAAATTAAAATTAGTTTGACCAATTAATTTAATCCATCGAATTAAAATTAAATCTTCACAAAATAAAATCATACGTAAACCTATACATACGAATATTTCCACCTAGGAAATAATCTCATAATTAATCCAATTAATTATGAAGAGCCAATTGAATATATATTAATTTTATTATTAGGATCAATCCAATTGATCTTTATAATATGATTAATATATATATATACCTCTCTCTCCACACTGTATACTCCAAGTATACATGTGATTCCCAAAGTCGGTGTTCAGTCGTTCTATATGTACGATCCCGTGGGCCTATCTTTATGTTGGCATCGGGCCTTTGGCCCACAGACTGCAGTTGGGCTCTAGCAAGCCACTGCAGCCCCCAATTAAGATGGAGATGGTAGTCTAACTGTTATCATAACCCTGTAGTTTGATCTTGTACGTCCCATGTCATTGATATCGCTGTCTAACACAGAGGCATGGATTGATCACCCTCTTTTGTGTCGGATATTAACTTGATCCCGAATGCACTGAAGCTCACAAACAAGTTCCCACTTGCTTGGGTGTGGCCACACTCTTATCAGTCACATTCATCAAGAGGCTGGTGATATCTTCCCAGTGGACTACTGGGTGACAAATCCCTTCTGCATATCCATAGCACTACCATGCTAAGTGACATACCCTAAAGTACCCATACTTGGTGCCCTATTACAGGCCTTTTAGGCATACTCCTAAGTATGTGACCTCACATGTAACACCATCATATGGTCAGGTCAAAGGATCCATACAAGTACTACACGAGAATCACTTGTGATACTATTTCTTATGGATTTCTTGTTTATTGGATCTATCCAGCACCATGCACCTTATGCATGTACCCATTAACTTGGTTGACACTCCATGTCCAATGACCGGTAAGACACCGCCAAACAACCAGGTTAGTGATAGTCTCTTGTTACATTCATTCCCATGACTGGCATATACTACGGATCTATTTATGGTCATATTATTTACCCTATCCATGGTCTTACTGCTAAGTGCATGACACTGGTCATCATGGATATGGATATGTCCATTGGATACGTCATTTAATATATTGCACAAGATAAATATAATAAATGAATTAATGCCTTTATTAATAACACAAATAAGTATAATACATGAATCTAATGAATGTATGATACAAATGCAAGGACCAATGCCTCGGGACTAGGGCATATCCCACACACCAATCATATCTATCCCCCATGTTGAAAACGGCCAAGGAGATGCTAGATTCTGAAGTTCAAGTGGTGGAAGATGACTGATATCCGCATATATCTGACATTCATGACATCTCTTCACTTTTCTTATACAGTTTGCTTGCATCGTCATCCAGAAATACCCTGGTCTCATTATCTTCTTAGCCATGGCAAGCCCATTCATATGTGGTCTGCAGGTTCCTGCGTGTACCTGTTGCATCACTTCTTTTGCTTCTTGCTCTGTTAGACACCTCAGAAGAACCCCGTGTGCAGTTCTTTTGTACAACTTATCCTTGAAGATTTTGAATTGACTAGCTGGCTTTCTTACTGTCAACTTATCAGCAGCACTAGCCTCTCTTAGATACCTCCCTTCCTTAACAGACCGGTAAATATCAAAGAACCATGGTTTCTCTTCAACTGTCAACTCCATTACCTCGTGTACTTCGAAGCAAGGATGTCTGGAAGTGGCTATAACCAGTGGTTGCACTTGAGTTTCTTCTGGATTTTCCCACATAGAGGATAACATTGCTAGAGCATCATCCATCTTATTCTCATCCCTAGGGACATGTCTGAATTCACACTGGCCAAATAAATCTTTTTTGAAGTGTAGCAGCTCCAAGTAAGGCCGTAGGGCTTCCTCTTTCAGCTCCCACTCGCCCTGAGCTTACCTAATCACCAGAAGCGAGTCTCCAATGATCACGACATCATTTGCCCCTAGTGTTAGCAAAGCTTCCATCCCAAACAGGTATGCTTCATACTCTGCCCCATTATTGGTTATGGGAAAGACCAATCTTTTTGACAAAGGGATGATTTCGCCGTCCGACGTTGCTATAAGTACTCCAATTCCAGCACCTTTTCTGTTCACAGCACCATCGAAGCACATCACCCATCTTCTTACTTCAACCATAGCCAACTGCTCATCTGGGAACAATAAATTTTTTGTGTAATCTGACTCCAACGGCTGATTTGCTAGAAATTCTGCCACGGCTCGCCCTTTGATAGTTTTCTTTGTGATGTACTCGATGTCAAACTCAGATAAGAGTAACAGCCACCTGGATAGCTTCCCAACCAATACTAGTGCTTCATAGAGATACTTCATTGGATCCACCTTAGCCACTGCTTGTATCTTGTAGGACTAGAAATAGTGGCGCAGCTTCTTGGTCAGCCAAATCATCGCCACACATGTCTTTTCCACCAATGTGTATTTGGCTTCATACTCTAACAGTTTCTTACTGAGGTAGTAGATAGGATATTCCTTCTTGCCATCTTGTTCTTATGCCAGCATTGCCCCTATAGAGGATTCTTCAAGTACCAAGTACAAAATCAGAGGTTTCCCTGGAACTGGCGGACTCAATACTAGTGGCTTTACCAGATAAGCCTTGATCTTCTTAAATGCCAGCTAACACCTATCATCCCACACAACCGGCTAATCTTTCTTTAGTAGCTTGAAGATTGGTTCACAAGTGGAAGTCAACCATGCGATGAAGCGGCTAACATATTGCAAGGAACCCAGAAATGATTGGACTTCTTTTTCCGTTTTTAGAGCTGGCATATCTTGGATGGCCTTGATTTTATCTGGGTCCATTTCTATCCCCCTCTGGCTGACTACATGACCCAACAGCTTCCCTGATGTGACCCCGAATATGCACTTCTTGGGGTTAAGTCACAAGTTGTACTCTCCAATGCGTGTTAGAAATCTATCCTGGATAACAGGATGTTCCTCCCGACTTGTTGATTTAACAAGCATATCATCGACATACACTTCGACCTCTTTATGGATCATATCATGCAACAGAGTTATGACAGCCCTCTGATAAGTGGCGCCAGCATTCTTTAATCTGAAAGGCATCACTCTGTGGCAGAAAGTACCCCACTCTGTGATGAATGATGTTTTTGTTGGGATTTGTCACCGGAAATCACCCGATAAAAGCGGAAGAACGCGGTGATTTCCTCAAATCCAGTCCCAGGAGCAATTGAAGTGGAAATTGAAAAACTTAAAATTAAATAGAAAGGGATTAATTTTCTTACCAGAAAATCTCTTTCTAGAGATGGATGATGACTGCAGAAACCAAAGCAGATTTCCTCCTCGATTTCGTACACGAACGCCTAACATATGCAACCTGTGCTAGCATTGAAAAACGAAACAATGGAGAGGAGAGGGCTAGAGAATTTCGGCTACTTGGTGTGCTTGGGGTAGTCGGCCGAAATTTCACCCTAGGTTTTATACCTAGGGTGGCCGAATTCCCCTAGGGGAATTCAGGCCCAAGCTGGCTCCATTCCATTCTGTGTAGGCTTCCATGTTTTAATTTAGGCCCAGTCTAATTTTAATTATTCTGGTTTAAATTAATTTCAAGCCCAATTTTAATATACCCATGTATTTAATATATTACTCCAAGTAATATATTATTTACATCTAAATTAAAATTAGTTTGACAATTAATTTAATCCTTCAAATTAAAATTAAATCTACACAAAATAAAATCATATGTAAACCCATACATATGAATAATTCCACCTAGGAAATAATTTCATAATTAATCCAATTAATTATGAAGAGCCAATTCAATATATTAATTTTATTATTATGACCAATCCAATTGATCTTTATAATATAATTAATATATACACACTTCTCCCTCCATTGTGTATACTCCAAGTATATATGTGATTCCTTAAGTCTGCATTCAGTCGTTCTATGTGTACGATCCCGTGGGCCCATATTTATGTTGGCAGTGGGCCTATGGCCCACAGACTACAGTTGGGCTCTAGCAAGCCACTGCAGCCCCCAATTAAGATGGAGATGGCAGTCTAACTGTTATCATAACCCTATAGTTTAAACTTGTACATCCCATGTCATTGATATCGGTGTCCAACACAGAGGCATGGATTGATCACCCTCTTTTGTGTCCGGACATTAACTTGATCCCGAATGCACTGAACCTCACAAACAAGTTCCAACTTGTTTGGGTGTGGCCACACTCTTATCAGTCACATTCATCAAGAGGCCGGTGATATCTTCTCAGTGGGTTACTGAGTGACAAATCCCTTCTGCATATCCATAGTATTACCATGTTCAGTGACATACCCGAAACCACCCATACTTGGCACCCTATTACAGGCCCTTTAGGCGTACCCCTAAGTGTGCGACTTCACATGTAACACCATCATATGGTCAGGTCAAAGGATCCATACAAGTACTACACGAGAATCCACTGTGATACCATACCATGTGGATTACTCGTTTAGTGGATCTATCCAGTACCATGCTCCCAGGCATGTACCCATTAACTTGGTTGACATTCCATATCCAATGATCGGTAAGACACCGCCATACAACCAGGTTAATGATAGTCTGTTGTTCCATTCATTCCCATGACTGGAACAGACTACGGATTTATTTATGGTCATATCGTTTACCCTATCCATGGTCTTACTGCTAAGTGCATGACACTTGTCGTCATGGATATAGATATGTCCATTGGATACTTCATTTAATATATTGCACAAGATAGATATAATAAATGAATTGATGCCTTTATTAATAACACAAATGAGTACAACACATAAATCCATTAAATGTATAGTACAAATACAAGGACCAATGCCTCGGGACTAGGGCATTTCCAACAATCTCCCACTTGCACTAGTTCCAACTAGGCATAGGCCTAATCCCTATAGATCTAGTATGACCCTCGTGCTTGGGCTGGGCCAGCGCCTTGGTTAATGGATCTGCGACATTATCCTCGGTGTCCACTCTGTGCAATGCAATGTCACCTCTCTCCGCGATTTCTCGTATGAGGTGAAACTTTCTGAGCACGTGCTTTGTGTTCTTGTGTGACCGGGGCTCCTTAGCTTGTGCGACGGCCCCATTGTTGTAACAGAAGATATCAACTAGGTCCTGGATAGTTGGTACTACTCCCAACTCAGTGATAAACTTCTTCATCCACACAGCTTCCTTAGCTGCATCACATGCAGCGATGTACTCTGCTTCTGTTGTAGAGTCCGCTATGGTTGGTTGCTTTGAGCTCCTCCAGCTTACAGCACCACCATTCAGCAAGAATACATAGGCTAACTGCGATTGGTACTCATCCTGGTCTGTCTGGAAGCTCGCATCAGTATACCCAGTAACTGATAGCACTTCCTGACCACCATACACCAAGAAGCTATCCTTAGTCCGGTTAAGGTACTTGAGGATCGCCTTGACAGCTTTCCAGTGATCCTCCCCGGGATCCTACTAGTATCGGCTCATCATACTCAGTGCAAAGGTGACATCAGGTCTCCTACATAACATGGAGTACATGATTGATCCAATAGCCGAAGCATATGGAACCAATTTCATGTTCTCCCTGTCCTCCCTTGTTTTAGGACAGTTCTTCTTACTAAGTTTTAGCCCATGGCCCATTGGTAAGAAACCTTTCTTGGCCCGGTCCATGCTGAATCTTTTCAGATCTTTGTCAATGTACGAAGCCTGACTTAGGCCCAGAAGCCGATTTGGTCTATCCCTATAGATCCTGATCCCTAGGATCATCTCAGCTTCGCCTAAGTCCTTCATTGCAAAGCACTTACTCAGCCACTGCTTTACCCCTTGCAGTGTAGGTATGTCGCTTCCAATGAGTAGGATGTCGTCTATATAAAGTACCAAGAATGTGACTATGCTCCCACTAGTCCTCTTATACACACAAGGCTCATCTAGATTCTGTATGAAGCCATATTCCTTTATAGCCTCATTGAATCTTAGATTCCAACTTCGGGATGCTTGCTTCAGTCCATAAATGGACCTTTGAAGTTTGCATACCCTTCCTGGATACTTAGGATCGACAAAACCCTCAGGTTGTGTCATGTACACATCCTCGAGTAGCTTCCCATTGAGGAAAGCGGTCTTGACATCCATCTGCCATACCTCATAGTCATACCATGCGGCTATGGCCAGCAGTATCCTGATGGATTTGAGCATGGCTACTGGTGAGAAAGTTTCATCATAGTCTATTCCATGGACTTGTCTGAAACCTTTCGCAATCAGACGCCCCTTGAAGGTATTATCAGCTTTTAGCTTATAGCACCACTTGCAACCTATTACCTTAGCACCCGGAGGTGGATCAACCAAGTTCCAAACTTGATTATCGTACATAGATTGCATTTCTGCCTCCATGGCTTTACGCCAATTCGCAGACTGTGGGCTAGCCATAGTCTCCTGGTAGGTTTTGGGTTCTTCTTCATCCCAGATGAGAAGAGTTTGATCATCGGTGACTAGGAAACCATACCTCTCCGGTTCCCGACGATCCCTACCAGACCTTTTAGGTTCTTGTGTGGCTTGGGTCGGTGCTTCCACTTGTGGAAGCTCCACCTGGGCCTCCGAGTTATCCTCTTCAGGAGCTTGTGGACCTTGAACTTCCCTGAGTTCAATGTTGCTCCCACTATCTTTCTTGGAAAGGAACTCCTTTTCCAGAAAGACCCCCTTCCTTGCCATGAACACCTTGTTCTCGGCGGGGTTGTAGAAGTAATGCCCTTTGGTTTCCCTAGGGTAGCCCACAAACAGGCATTTGTCGGTTTTGGGCTCCAGCTTCCCACTAGTCAATTTCTTGACATGTGCTTCGCATCCCCAAATCCTTAGAAAAGACGCATTGGGCTCCTTGCCCGTCCATATCTGATATGGGGTCTTTTCCACAACCTTAGTCGGAGTATTGTTTAAGATGAGAGCTGCTGTCTCGAGGGCGTGTCCCCAGAAACTAATTGGGAGAGATGCTTGACTCATCATTGAGCGGACCATGTCCAACAGGGTCCTATTCCTCCGTTCGGACACCCCATTCCGTTGTGGTGTTCCGGGAGGAGTGAGCTGTGGAACTATTCCATGCTCTCTCAAGTATGAGTCAAACTCTAGGCTCATATACTCACCACCTCGGTCCGACCGAAGGGTTTTGATATTCCTGCCTAGCTGGTTCTGTGCCTCGTTTCGAAATTCCTTGAACCTATCAAGGATCTCAGACTTGTGTTTCATCTGATAGACATAGCCATATCTACTGAAATCATCCGTGAACATGACGAAGTACAGATGCCCACCTCTGGTCGCTGCGCTCATAGGCCCACATACATCTGAATGTATTAGGTCCAATAAGCCAGTGGCCCTTTCAGCCTTCTTGCTAAAAGGCCCCTTTGTAATCTTGCCTCTTAAACATGATTCGCATGTATCAATTGACTCCAAGTCAAATGACCCTAGGACTCCAGCTTTGTGAAGCCTAGCAATGCGCTTCTCATTTATATGGCCAAGACGACAATGCCATAGGTAGACAGGATTAAGTTCGTTGGGCTTAACCCTTTTAGTGTTTATGTTATAGATATGATTGGTTTCATTTAAGTCCAGGATATATAGGCCATTATTTAATAGAGCATCTCCATAAAATAATCCCTTTCTAGATATAGAAATTCGACCATTTGAAATAGTGAAAATAAATCCAGAAATATCCAACATTGATACAGAGATAATATTCCTGCACATGGTAGGTACAAAGTAACAATGTTCTAAAATCAAAACCAATCCACTGGGCATCATTAGGTGGTATTCACCGATCTCTATGGCAGCAACCCTTGCTCCATTCCCGACCCGCAAGTCCACCTCTCCCGACCCCAGCAACCTTCTGTTCTTAAGTCCCTGCACATTGCAACAAATGTGAGAACCACATCCAGTATCCAATACCCAGGATGTTGAAACAGTAAGGTTAATATCTATAACATAAATACCTGAAGAGGACGCACCTTGGCCCCTTCTTTGCTCTCCCATCAGCCTGGGACACGATCTCTTCCAATGGCCCGCCTGTCTACACCCGAAACAGACATCATCAAGACCTGCCTTCTGCTGGGCCTTGGGTTGGGCCTTGGCCTTCTTGGCTTTGGCCTTTTTGGCCTTGGCCTTGGCCTTTTCCTTAGTAAGAGGAGGGTTCCCCTTGTTAACCAGCAGCACCGGCGGAGTCTTCTTGATCGACTGCTCAGTAAGCTTGAGCATCCCATGCAGCTCATTGACAGCGCGGTTCATCCCTTGCATGTTATAGTTAAGGATGAACTGATCACAAGAATCCGGCAAGGACGCAAGGATTGTGTCCACCGCCAGCTCTTGAGAGATAGGCGATCCGAGACGGGCCAAAGTATCCTAATAGCCCTTCATCTTGAGCACGTGTGCACTCACAGATGTCCCGGCCCCCATCTTACAAGAGTGGAATGCCTTATTGGTCAGGTACCTTTCCTGACGAGCTTGCTCTTGAAACATCTCATTGAGAGTTGTTATCATAGCGTAGGCTTGGTGGTCCATAAACTGTTTTTGTAGTTCGGGGACCATGCAAGCCAACATAAGGCATGTCACATCCCGGTTGTCCTTGACGTGCGCCTCGTATTCCTCTTGCTGGGCAACCGGTGGATTACGTCCTTGAGGCGCAGCCGGCACAGGCCCTTCCAGCACATACTCTTTTGACTCTTGTCTTAGAACTATCCTCAAGTTCCTAGACCAGTCTAAAAAGTTAGGACCGGAAAGCTTGTCCTTTTCAAGAATGGATCGTAGTGATAAGGTATTTGTGTTTGCCATTTAGGTGTTTCTACACAGAAAAACATTTAGAGTGTTAGTAAAGGGCTTTGCATTGTTGTTCCCATAAAATTAATAGTGAATCAAGTTATTAATTTAAACCGAGTTGTTGGGCTCATGGGCCGAGATCCATATTTCATTAAGATATAGCCAAACGAGGGTTTGGTAAAACTACACCTCAACTATTTAGGTAGGAACGCCTTCCAATCCCAACCTAGGGACTCTTGGTTTGATGGGCTTGTTGGCACTTACCCATCTGTGCTTAGGGCCAGGAGAATCCTACTACCCACGCTAAGTCAATACCTCCATCCAAGTGTTAGAGTATCCCATACTCTAACCCAATACAAAATGACCATACTCCAGTGTATCCTGCGAGGGCATGGTCTACGACTTGCCTATTCCCACTTCGATTCGGTTTTGAATGAGGGAAGCACTTTTAAGCGACTTAGTAATTCCGTTTGGTTATTAGATTCAATTATAACGGCTTACATACATAAAGCGGGTGAATGAGCTATTGGAACATACATTCATACATGCAAATGAATATAAAACATGATTAAATAAAATTAAAATGGACTGCCATGGGCCTATGTTACATCCTAATATTATTCTAGTAAACCTATACTAGAAATAGATATTAGGCGGGCCTTCATCTTCTCCTTCTGGGCTTGCACCTCCTATTGGGCTTGCACCTCCAATTTGGGCTCACCACTCCATGGGCTTCTTCTTTTACAAATTTTATAATATTTAATTTAAATAAAATAAAATTACATTAAAAAGAAAAAAACGACACGCAGGCCGTATTTACCCAAAATAAAAAAATTACAACCCATCTTGTTCAAGGCCCAATAGCATCCAATCATACATTCATTTAACCATTCATATGCATCCAATACATATAATTCAAAAACATGTCATAATGCATGATTTAAGCCCATTTAAATTATGTCTAAGCCATTATTAGGAAATCGCCAATTTTGGCCCACCATGGTTCTAACCCTTAACGGGCTTTGGGCCTCCAGCCCAGGCAGTCCAACTGCTCCCACTGGAATTGGGAAACCATGGGTCCAATTTAGCCGTCCGAGTAATTGTGCCAAAATTACCCGAACCAATTTCTATTAACCATATTAATTCCAAATTAATATCACATGAACGAAATTAAATCATCCAAGAAACCATGCGCATTTAGACTTCACAAATTTAAACACACGAATTTTAAAACTAATTAAAATTTCAAAACTGGGCCCCGGACCCAAAACCCGCAAAATCCAAAACACTGGGCCCGGCCCGCTGCAGCTAGGGCAACGGAGTTGCCCTAGCAGCAGCAGCGGCATTGCCGATGTGCAGTGGCCGCCCAGCAGCAGGCAGCGGCCGCTTGCACGGCTGCTGCTGCTGGCGCAGCAACAGGCAGCGGCCGCCGCCGCGCCTCCCAGGAGGCATTTTTTTTTTAAAATCAGAATTAAAATTAAAAAAAAAAATCACCGTCCATCAACGAAGCAATTCACCAAGAATTCCAATAATACAACAAAATTAAAACAACATAAACCAATATGCAATATTAATTTTCATTGTATAAAATATATGGGAAAAATCATAAAACCCATACAATGAATCCCAATAAAAAAACATCCAATTTCAAAATAGGGATTCAACCAAATTAATCAATTTCCACGGATCAAAAGCTCGCTCTGATACCACTGTAGGGATTTGTCACCGGAAATCACCCGATAAAAGCGGAAGAACGCGGTGATTTCCTCAAATCCAGTCCCAGGAGCAATTGAAGTGGAAATTGAAAAACTTAAAATTAAATAGAAAGGGATTAATTTTCTTACCAGAAAATCTCTTTCTAGAGATGGATGATGACTGCAGAAACCAAAGCAGATTTTCTCGTCGGTTTCGTACACGAACGCCTAACAAATGCAACCCATGCTAGCATTGAAAAACGAAACAATGGAGAGGAGAGGGCTAGAGAATTTCGGCTACTTGGTGTGCTTGGGGTAGTTGGCCGAAATTTCACCCTAGGTTTTATACCTAGGGTGGCCGAATTCCCCTAGGGGAATTCAGGCCCAAGCTAGCTCCATTCCATTCTGTGTGGGCTTCCATGTTTTAATTTAGGCCCAGTCCAATTTTAATTATTCTGGTTTAAATTAATTTCAAGCCCAATTTTAATATACCCATGTATTTAATATATTACTCCAAGTAATATATTATTTACATCTAAATTAAAATTAGTTTGACAATTAATTTAATCAATCAAATTAAAATTAAATCTACACAAAATAAAATCATATGTAAACCCATACATATGAATAATTCCATCTAGGGAATAATTTCATAATTAATCCAATTAATTATGAAGAGCCAATGGAATATATTAATTTTATTATTATGATCAATCCAATTGATCTTTATAATATAATTAATATATACACACTTCTCCCTCCATTGTGTATACTCCAAGTATACATGTGATTCCTTAAGTCTGCATTTAGTCGTTCTATGTGTACGATCCCGTGGGCCCATCTTTATGTTGGTAGTGGGCCTATGGCCCACAGACTGCAGTTGGGCTCTAGCAAGCCACTGCAGCCCCCAATTAAGATGGAGATGGCAGTCTAACTGTTATCATAACCCTGTAGTTTAAACTTGTACATCCCATGTCATTGATATCGGTGTCCAACACAGAGGCATGGATTGATCACCCTCTTTTGTGTCCGGACATTAACTTGATCCCGAATGCATTGAACCTCACAAACAAGTTCCAACTTGTTTGGGTGTGGCCACACTCTTATCGGTCACATTCATCAAGAGGCCGGTGATATCGTCTCAGTGGGTTACTGAGTGACAAATCCCTTCTGCATATCCATAGTATTACCATGTTCAATGACATACCCGAAAGCACCCATACTTGGCACCCTATTACAGGGCCTTTAGGCGTACCCCTAAGTATGTGACTTCACATGTAACACCATCATATGGTCAGGTCAAAGGATCAATACAAGTACTACACGAGAATCCATTGTGATACCATACCATGTGGATTACTCATTTAATGGATTTATCCAGTACCATGCTCCCAGGCATGTACCCATTAACTTGGTTAACATTCCATGTCCAATGACCGGTAAGACACCGCCATACAACCAGGTTAATGATAGTCTGTTGTTCCATTCATTCCCATGACTGGAACAGAGTACGGATTTATTTATGGTCATATCGTTTACCCTATCCATGGTCTTACTGCTAAGTGCATGACACTTGTCGTCATGGATATAGATATGTCCATTGGATACTTCATTTAATATATTGCACAAGATAGATATAATAAATGAATTGGTGCCTTTATTAATAACACAAATGAGTACAACACATAAATCCAATAAATGTATAGTACAAATACAAGGACCAATGCCTCGGGACTAGGGCATTTCCAACAGTTTTCACCTTGTCGATCACATCCATTAGAATCTGGTTGTACCCCGAAAAGCCGTCCTTAAAAGAATATAGTACTGCTTTTGCTGCACTATCAACTAGGATATCAATATGGGCAATGGAAAGTTATCTTTTGGGCATGCTTTATTCAGGTCCCTGTAGTCGACGCATACTCTGACCCTTCCATCCTTTTTAGGCACAGGGACAATGTTGGCTAGCCATTCTGTATACTCCACCACTTCGAGAAACTTGGCATCTATCCTTTTAGCCACTTCTTCTTTTACCAGTGTAGCCTATTCTAGCCTTAGCCTTCTCAACTTCTGCTTTACCGGTCTGAACTTAGGGTCTGTCGGGATTTTGTGCATTGCTATCTCTGTGTCTACACCAGGCATATCTTCATACGACCAGGCAAAAGCTTTGACATGTTTTTGGACTATTCTTATTAACTCTTTCTCTTCCTCAGATTTTATCTCATGTCAAATGAGTACCATTTTAGGGTTTTCATCTGTACTTATATTGATTTCATTCAATACGGTGTCATGTATGCTAAATATGCTTGATGGTGATTTAAATGCATGCACAGAATTATCAGGATAAACATCACACAAGTAAGCAAACTAGGATTTCATTGCATTGAACTTATCATAAAGTACATCAGTTACATTGAAAATGGAAGAAATAGATACAACAAGATCATTTTCATCCTCCACAAGCGGAGGGCCTTGTTCTTCATCAGCTTCCATCTTCCCTTTCAGAGCATCATCCGGGACTGCAACTTTCTCTACTTATTTTCTGATCACTTGCATCTTAGCTTTTTCCACAATCTTGGCAATTTCAGCGACCACAGAGTCTAAGTTCACTTTGGCCATCAGTTCTTCACTGAATCCCTCCTTGGATTTCCCAAAAGCTTTGCTTAATGTAGCAGTCAAAGCACCCGAGATCACTTCTGTAGTTTCAACACAGGTCTTCTTTTCATCTTCTTCTTCGGCCGCCTTTACTGCTTTCTCCATCATTATAGGTGGCTCGCCTTGTAGCTCATCAGATTCAATAATAGTTTCTTCCACCATTACAATGGCTACTGGCTCCTCCTGGCTTTTGTCAAAATCAACTACATCTGCAAAAATCTCCAAGCTAGGATACTCAACACCTGCTACCATCACTGGTTCAGCTTAACCCTTATAAAGGCCTTCTCCTGCCTTCAGAAATGGCTTCATCATAATCTTACCATTCTTGCCCTTTTTCAGATTCTTCTACTTAGATGCCCCTTCTATATAGCCAAGGCCACACTGCTTCAATTTTTTGGAGTCAATTTTAAATTCTGGAACTCCCTACAAATTAATTTCAAGTCCCATTCCTGGGATGAAGTTCTGCTTATACAGATACCGGGATAGCCACTTCGACATATAATTCTCATAAAGGACCATAGGAGCATCCATGGTCTCTTCCTTTTTAATTACAGCGACTTGAAATCCACCAAAGGGAACCACTCCTTCATTCACTACAGCTACCATCGATTGTGCATCCTCCTCAACAGTCACAATTCTACCGTTCATAGAGAACTTCATCTTTTGATGCAATATGGAAGGGACACCTCCCAAAGGATGGAACCAGGGCCTTCCAAGCAATAGGGAAAAGTGACCGGGATATCAATCACTGTAAAAGCAATTGTGGACTTAACTGGCCCAACCTCTACTTCTACCTCAAACATCCCTATTACCGTTCTTTTAGAATCATCATATGCCCGAATGACTATTAAGGATCTCTTTAACACTTCTTTGTTCAGCCGCAGAAATGGCAACATCTTTAGTGGACAAATATTCAGTGTCGATCCATAATCCACCACAATACAAGGCATCACCTTATCCATCACATGGGCCCTGACATAAAGAGCCTTGTTGTGGGCCTTCCCTTCAGCAGGCAGGTCTTTCTTGGAGAAGACAATATCAGGGCTTCCAACATGGACTTTATCTAACAAACAGCACATAGCCTCTGGTGAAGCTATAGGGGAGACTTCAATCTCTGACAATTTCTTTACTAGAGCAGCCCTGTGCTCCTTGGAGGTCAGAAGCAAATGCCATAAGCTAGCTTGGGTAGGAGTCTTCTTTAGCTGAGAAATGACTAGGTCCTCCTTCTCAACTCCTTCTGGTGCCGAGGTACTGCCCGACCCATTCATCGGTGCTTTATCTTTCATCTGATCTGCCGGCTGATATACCCCACCACTTTGGGTCACATGCTGCACTTCCTGAATCTTCAGCTTTTCAACAGCTAGGAGTTTAACCGCCTCTTCTCTGTCAAATTCTTCATACTCATCTTCAGAGTCGAGATCATTCAAACTTATGGGCTTGATCTCCTTATATTCCTCCTTTTTCTCACATTCAGGTTCCACTTCGGGTTCCCCCACTACCATAGCCTGGATGGTAGGGTTCGCTTGAAGAACTTGGGCAAAGATAAAATTAGCTGGAAACCCCGACTGGACCATGTTGACCAGCTTCTCGAATACTGGCAGTGGGTTGGTCTTAGTGCTAGGTTTGGCTGGTTCTTGTATCTTTCCCTCATCAATAAGCTTTTAGATGGCATCTCTTAGCTTGTAGCAGTTATTGGTTCGATGGCCAGAAACCACATGATAAGTACAGAAGTTATCTTTATCAGCTTCAGATGGCTTCTCAAATGGCCTTAAAGACTGCAGCAGGCCACCATTCCTACACTTGGCGAATATCTTCACCAAAGGAAGAGTCCAAAGTGATATGCCTTGTCCTCCAGGACCCCTATTCTGGTTGCCTTGTTGCTGATTTATAGTAGCCACTTCAACCTGCTTGACTTCTGAAGATTGCCCCTGTTTGCTACTGGAACTTGAACCAGAACCACTGCCAGACCCAGCTGCTGCGGTTGATCTATATCCTGAGCTTTACCCTGTACTTCTTCCCTCTTTGTGACTGGCTGATTTCTCTTCTTCATCCCTCTCTATTTTCATGGCCATGCTGTAAACCTCACTGAGCTCCTTAAAGGGATGGAATTTCATGTTATTCTTGAAGATGTCTTTGCTGCCTTCTATCAGCTTCTGTATAAGCTCGTCTTCGTCAGGGCGGTTCTTTAGGAGGATCATCTTGTTCATCCACCTCTGATAGTATTCATCAAAGGGCTCGTTAAATTTTTGCTTCACCCTCTCCAAATCATACAGCTTCACCTGGATTTTGGTGTTGAAGCTGTAGTATTCAATGAAGGCAGCCGACAAAACTTCTAAATCAGATTGTTCCACCTCTGATAGCGAGTTATACCATCCTAAAGCACCTTCTTCCAGTGTGGTAGGGAATAAATTGATTAGCTGCTGCTTTGTGGCACCCGCCGTCCGCATAACTCGGGCATACAGATTCACATAGGCCTCCGGCGAGCCCATTCCTTTGTAAGTAGGGACTTTCGGCACTTGGAAGCCGATAGGGAATGTTTCGATGCCCCTACTGATCATGGCATCAACATTTACACCCTTCTTTGATTCAGCACTGATACTGACCCCCTTTTTCAACTGGGCTATAATTTCATCTAACTCAGAACATTTTGCTTTCATCCTCTGTTCCATAGCTGCCTCTATCTCTTGCAGCTTTTCTAGGCTAGCCGAAGTGTCACCACCATGTTGGGATGACTCAGCCTCTTTCTCCTTCCCGGCTCCACTGCCACCGGTCTCACCAGCTTCTCTTACTACTGCCCTCATTTCTTCTTTTAACATGTCGCAGAAGTCTTGGGATCTGAAGAAATCCTTCAAAACATCAGCCATGCTTAGTGTCTGATCTGCCATATTCACTCCTTCCCCAAACTCAGAATCACTGTCACTCTCAACTACCCTCTATCTCCTAGCTGCCCTTGAAGCCTGAGATCTTGTCCAAGGTCGCTCCAGTGTATTCTGCTTGGGAGTAGACTGGAGGTATTAAGGTCGTGAATGCATGACGTGATGTGGCATGAAAATTAAGACATTAAGAATGCCTAAAATGAATGAAGTGATTATGTATGAAATGATGGTATGAATGGTTTCTTTTTATTATCTTTCTTCTTTTTGGGACATTCCAAGAACCCCCAATGCTTATGCAAAAATGTCACGTGTGGGCCGCCACACGGGCAGAGGTTCGACGCCTTTGGGCACCTAATGAATTCATGAAATGGTCGCGTGTATACCAGCACACGGACAGAGTTTTGACGCTTTATAAGTCTATGAGATGATATGAAATGGTCGCATGGGACAACCCCTTGGAAAAGTTCTGATGCTTTTGAGCATATGATATGAAATGATGTTATGAATGTATCACATGTAATAGGGACACGGACAGAGGTTCGGCGTTCAGGGAACACATTTATGATTTAGAAATGTTATGAACCTATATGTGTACTAATTAGGCACTCGGGGAGTACCTTGAACGGTAAATTAATGTCATGAAATGGTCAGATGTAGACCACGATGTTATATGATGTTCGTGATGAATGAGCGTGATGTCATGAAATGCATCGTGTAGATTGTTACACCAAAATAGGGCTAAGACCGTTGTGGCTTTTATCGAATGAAATGATTTTGGTGGAATGGCCAAATGCAATCCGGTGCATCGGCAAAACACGGGTGATTTGGATACCCGATGTGTTATGAAATGGAATGGAATAGTCATGATAGGCGTCCTTGAAATGCCCCTAATTTAATTTAGATGATATGTCGTGAATGCTTACGACACAAAATGCAAATGGCTGCATAAAAACGTGGTTAGGATGTATGGAATACACAATGATGTTATGTATGTTACGTGAAAATAAAAAATGTTAATCACACAAATATAATGTTATGGATGAAAAAGAAACGGTTAGTATGAATGACAAACGGATGAATTAATGTTTTACACACGAAATAAAATGCAAATGGCTGTATAAAAGTGTGGGTTAATTAACACACATATGTTTAATGTTTGAAAAATGTCATATGTATGAATTATGGTATGCTATGCATGTGTAGGTAGCAATGGCGATGTGTCACGAGATGGCGAAAAACACATAGCAAGCAAAACGAATTCTTCCAACCTTATTCCTCCAATGTGGTCATTTTGGCAAAAATCTAATCAAGTCATAGGTGGGGTCACTTCGATCATCAACCGGGGATGATGAGGTGTGATTTTATTATTTACATACGATTTATTTTGGTATCCTAAGAGAATCCAACTAAAGTTTCTTATATGAGTTCGGTCAAAGTCGGGATAACATCAAGGCTCCCATAGCAAGATATACGCCTCACTTCTCCCCACTCAAGGAATCTAGAGAAGGGGTTCGTACTAGGCTATGAGTGGTGTTTCGTATTCGTGCCCCCAAGACCAAGAGGAACTTAGGCGACACTTCAACAATCCACCGGGCAATAGAAGGATACCTAACCTAAGGGAAAAATTGGCTAACTAAAAATGCAAATAAAATACCAAAAGAGAATCATCCGCCTTATTTTAATTAGATACTTTTCAGGGCTTGTCAAAATTCTTTTAAGTTTTCAAGAAAACCTTTTGTAAGATATTCCCCAGCAGAGTCGCCACTGTGAGCGGACGACGCATTTTCGACGAGATGCGAGACTCCCTTTCGGCAGGGGAGCCTCGATCTCGGGCGGGCCCCTCCCTCGCGTGGGGTTTTTGATAATGAAAAATAGGTTTTTGGAAAATAAATAAATTAATTCTTAAAAGAAACCGAGACCTAAGTCTCGATGAATATTGTAGGAGTCGCCACCCGGCTCAGCTCAACCGGGAAATTCTTAAGGTAGCTGAACCAGACAAACGGCCGCTACACTATCCAGAGATTCGGGGTTTGGACAAGTCCCCTATTTCGTGTCTAATTAAAGTAAATAATGCCAATGTTTACGAAATGGTATTTTAAATTCCAAAGTCAATTTTATTGCATATAAAAGGCATACAGCACGCATACAGGTATTACAAAAATAAGAGTAAAGTAATGAATATTTAAGTGGTTTAGAACCCAATCGAATAAAAAATAAAAACTCTTGCCTCACTTTTACAATGCCTAGAATACGCGATTTATCTAAAAATATTACAATCGCCTAATATACACGATTACTTCTATTAAATACATTTAAAATAAAAATAAAAATAAAAGCTACAAAACAAAGGTTAAAACAATTTTGCGGTAGGCCACAAGTTGGACTCAAACATGACAGAATGGGAAATCAAGCATTGGGGGCATGCATTTAGGGGATAACCGGGTCGGCTCGGCTAGCCGGCTCGATTAGACCTGGAAAATATTTTGAAACGTCCTTGTATTTTGATTTTGTGAGAAATTCATTTTTGAAAACAATTTTACCGGTTTACATGCATTTTTAAATTTAAGGTGGGTCGGTTTTCGGGAGAACCAGGTCTCTGTCATTGAATTATTCTAAATGCGATTTTACTAAAAATAAATATAAGGTCGTGAATGCACATATCAAAATTCATTTTTGGGATTTTTGATTTTTCTGATTTTTTATAAATTTTTTGGTTAAAAAGGGAAACTCTGATTCTGGAAAAGGACTTACAGTCATGTGATTGTAACTACAGTCGTGCGACTGTAAGTAGCCCAGAATCAGGATTTCGCCAAAATTTTATTTGAATCAAAATGAAGAAAAGAAAAAAAACAACCTAGAAATCAAGAACACTCGTACGATTGTAATTACAGTTGTACGACTGTTCATCAAATCTAAGAATAGTCGTGCAACTGTTCTTGATTTCCAGAAGCAGAAGCGCGAAAACACAACAAAAATGCACAAAAATACACTTCAATCACCCAGAAAGCAAGAAAAAGTGAAAGGAAAAGGAGTGCCTACCTTTTTAGAAGATTATCCAAGTCGATTTGACCCCTGGCGTCGCTCCAATCCACACGAATTTGCACTTTTTCCTTAAGTTTGGGGTTGAAACTTGGGTCCAAAGAATCTCCAAATGTTAAGGTTTCTGTTGATTTTAGTCCGAGATTTCGATTTGTTTGCGAAGTTAAGTGATTAACCTAAGATTTCTAGCAAGTTTTAATCTTAATTCTAAGAATCAAAGAAAATAGAAGAGGAAAAGAAGAATTTGTGAGTTGGGTTTTTTTTTTCTTTCTTTTCCTTCTCTCTTTTCTCCTCTCTCTTTCTAAATTTTTTTTTTACCAGAATTCCAAGACCTCCTCTCTTTCCCTTCTTTTTCCTTTTTTCTACTATGCTTTCTCAGGTTTCTCGTCTTCAGCCCGGAGCACTTAATGCTCCTCCCTTTTTCTCCATTTTTTGCTGCAGAGGTATGGGCTTATGCAACTGCTCCGACATTATAGTCGTACGACTGTAACTACAGTCGTACCACTCTTCTCTTTTTTTTATTTTTTTTACGTACAGAGAATTCCGACGCTTACAGCATGTTTTGAAGGAACGAAGTTTAATGAACCGAATTGGATTGCCGAGACGTTAGGCAATAAATGAGATTCGGTAAGACCGGGTCAGAAATACATTGAATTTGAGAGGTTTCAAATAGAAAGAAGAGAAGAAGATGAGGGATCCGGATGAAATAACTGAGAACCTATGGGATATGTCACACCGAGATCAGGTTAAATAGATAGTATAAGAAACAAGGATAAGAGTAATGCGGCAATGAATGATAATATGGTAGAGGATAACGCAAGGTGAGGAGAGTGAATAAGTTTAATGCCCCAACCCGATTCGACCAGATTTGTAATTTTCGAATATGAGGGCTGGAAGAGTTTGGATATGGATTTGTCTGCATTTGGATTTCACCATATCTCAGATGGAGTTGTTTACAATTGAGAAGAGTCATGGCTGGATCAGAGATTAGATGATCGAGTCAGAAAGAACATGGAGAGGAAATGAGGAGATGAGGAAAGATACGGAGCCGGGTGAGATGGTAAGTGAATTGTTACATGTGTAAATCTAGGGTTAAAGATTATTGGATTACAAGTGTCTCTTTGAAATGAAATTTGGGAGTTAGGTGGAAAAGTGTCTTAATCAGATCGTGGGGGTAGGTGGAATAGTGGGTTAATAGGATGATTTAAAAGATAATCTTTAGCATTTATGTTTTAATCATTTTCTCTCTAGAAACATTTGGAAAAATTTCTATAGCTGATTAGGAATTTGTAAAATTTGTAGAAGCTGAGAATCAAGTGAAGCATAGGCAGAAAAGGGTGCTTGAAAGGCCTTTAGATTAAGGTTAGTTGTTGGGAATGCCCCAGTCCCAAGGCATTAGTCCTTGTATTGTATTGTACATTTTGGATCTTTTAATAGACTGATGTATTGTACATTTGTGTTACTAAATAAAGGTATTAATCTATTTATTTTATATCTTGTGCAAACATTATAAATAAAGTATCCAATGGTCATATCTCTATCCATATTAACAAGTGTCATGCACTTGGCAGTGAGACCATGGATAGGGAAACGATGTAACTATAAAGCCATCCGTAGTCTGTTCCAGTCATGGGAATGAATGGAACTAGAGACTATCGTAACCTTGATTGTATGTCGGTGTCTTACTGGCTATAGAATATGAAATGTCAATCAAGCTTATGGGTACATGCAACTGGGCATGGTATTAGATAGATCCACTAAACGAGAAATCCACATGGTATATTATCATAAGTGATTCTTGTGTAGCACTTATATTGGATCCTTTGACCTAACCATATTATGGTCTCGCATGTGAACTCACACACTTTGGTGTACACCTAAAGAGCTTGTAACAGGGTGGTAAGTATGGGTACGTTCGGGTGTGCCAGTGAACATGGGAAGGCCGTGAATATGCGGAAGGAAATGTCACTCAGTAGTCCATTGAGAAGATAACACTGGCCATTTGATAAGTGCAATTGATTAGAGTGTGGCCACACCTAAACAAGTTGAAACTTGTTTGTGAGAATCAGTTCATTCGGGATCAAGTTAATGTCTGAACACAAAAGAGGGTGATGATACCATGCCTCCGTGTTTGACACTGATATCAATGACATGGAATATATAAGTTAAACTACAGGGTTACGACTCCCATTAGACTGTAATTTTCATCTTAATTGGGGGCTGTAATGGCTTACTAGAGCCCAGCTACAGTCTGTGGGCCATAGGCCCATTGCCAACATAAAGACAGGCCCACATGATCATACACATTGAACGTTTGAGCTTGAACTAAATGGGTCAACTGCATACTTGGAGTCTACTAACTGGAGAGGAGAAATTAATTGATTAAATTATAGATCAATTGAATTGATTAAAATAATATAATGAATTTTAATTGGGTTTCGTAGAATTAATTTGAATAAATCAATTCATGAATTTATTTCCTGGTGGAAATATAATACATATATATGTTTATATGTATTTCATTTAAGTAAAGTCTAAATTAATTTATTAGATTAATTTAATTAGGCAAATTAATTTTAATTTAAATGCTATGTGTTATATTATATGGTTTAATATAATCATATACATATGAGATTAAAATTGAATTGCAATTAAACTTTAACCTATGCTTATTAATTTAGACCTAGGGTTTTTGAAGGTATAAAAAACCACTTAAATGAAACGAAACCCTAATCCATTCTACATAGAATTTCACCCCCCCTTGTTCTCTCTCTCAATCTTTACCCTCTGCTAGCACGGGTTCTTGCTTGATAGCCGTTCATGTACGGCAACGTGGAGGAAATCTCGATTGGTTTCTACAGCCGTCTTTAGAAGAGACATACAAGGTGAGATTGGTTTCTTTTCTTATTTCTATTTCAATTTTTTTGATTTCTATTGAATAAGCTCCTAGGCTTGGATTCAAGAAAATCTTAATCAGCTTTCGCTGCCATTCGGCGGATTTTCGCTGCCATTCGGTTGATTTTCGAAAACCCTACATTTTATACTTAAATGATAATTATCTTTGATTTCTTTAAGTATGTTTTACATGAAATTATCTATAACTTTGCGTAGTGAATTTTCTTGAGTTATGGTGATTGGGAAGATTTTCCAGAAGTTGTAAATATGATGAGAAGATATGTTTTAAATAAGTTTTTCCTTGAAGCCTGGAATTAGTAAATGAGTTTGATGTTTTTGACCTAAAGAGTAATTATCGAACTTTGGGAGTCTTATCTCAGTTTTGATTTTTGGAGACCTTCTTTAATATTGTATATATATTTATGAAATTTAGTTTCTTAAAAAGGAATGGTTGATTTTGGTGAATTCTGGGAAGATTATTGATTTCATTCATCAAACCTTCAAAGTGTTTGAAAAATATTGTTGATTTAATTATGATTTGAACAGTAAGTGTTGATGAAATGAGTACGGGTGAGTTTGTTATATGGTTTGATTTGGGAAATGGTTTTGAATGATAACTTGAGATTCAATTATAGTTTTGACTCGGATTTTAGCCCTATAGAGGTATCAAATGGTTGGTAGTGGTAGGTTAATAAAGGAGAGGGTGGTAGTACAACCTAACAAACTATGATGAATTTACAAGGTGGCTGAGCCATAATTGGCCTTGGGCTGAATATAATGGTTTAAATGGATTCAATAATGATGATATGGGTGTTGAGACCCAGCTTGTGTTGAAATGTACTTCGGGTTATTATTTTTTCTCGTACCTAGTCGATGACCACCAACCAATTTGAAACTCCTCAAGTGCAATTCGGTTTGTATAAATGTATATAGTTTTGATGTAAGAATTTTATCCTTGCATTTCTATTGGCATTATTAATCTTTTGATCCAGTATACTTTCCCATCTTGAATGTATTTAAATATGGTTATTATTTAAGTGTTTAAAGTATGCGCTAACTGCTAAGCAAGTGTACCACTAAGTACTCTGTTACTCACCGTATAGTGATTCTATACACAGTATCAGGTGAAGATAAAGAGTTCCGATAGTGAGGGTGAAAGTGCTTCATAAGGAAAGGGAAGCTTTTGATAAGGTTAATTGGTTTTGAGTTTTTATTGTAAATATTTATGTGTGGATGTAATTAAGCCTAGAGGCATGTACACTTTTAGGGCATAAAATGTTTGTAGTAAATGTTATTAATATATAGTAATGAAGCAATGGTTATTGTTATAAATTTTTTCACATAATTGCAATTAATAATTTTGTTAAGTTTTCTTATTCCTGGATTAGTTGGTTGTTGATCTAGTTTTGCTCCTGATCTGGTTAAACTAGGTTAAGGCCCTACAAATTGGTATCATAATAGAGGTTTAGGCAGTCTTAGGGAATGTGTACATGCCAAATAGGGATATGCATGAGAGATTAGGGATAATGAAAGTACTATTTATTTCAGGGAACTAGGGATGGATCCTTAGGACCATAGTTTGTATAGTGATGAAGTTGAAAGCTATGCTTCGATGGCTGGTGATGAAGGATCGACAGGATCAAATCCTCAATCATCACAACCTTATGTTGAGCTCCCAATGCCAGCTCATACTACTTTCTTCCAATAAATGATAGCTAGAATTATGGAGGAGGTGATGAGGCAAGTCAAATACCTCTACCACCGCCACCGCCCCCTATGTTACCAAACAAAGAACAAATAACTTTGGGCTTATTGTTGGATATGCCCTAGTCTCGAGGCATTGGTCTTTGTACATGTATTGGATTTATGTATTATACATTTTGTGTCATTAAATAAAGGCATTAATCTATTTATTATATACCTTGTGCTATATTTTAAATAGAGTATTCAATGGACATATCCATATCCATGTTGACAGGTGTCATACACTTGGCAGTATGACCATGGAGAGGGAAAACGATATGACCATAAAGAGATCTGTAGTCTGTTCCAGTCATGGGAATGAATGGGACTAGAGACTATCATTAACCTGGTTGTATGGCGGTGTCTTACCGGTCATTGGACATGGGATATCAACCGAGTTAATTGGTATATGCAAAAGGGGCATGGTATTGGATAGATCCACTAAACGAGAAATCGACATGGTATAGTATCACAAGTGATTCTTGTTAGTACTTGTATGGATCCTTTGACCTGACCATATGATGGTGTTGCATGCGAGGTTGTATACTTAGGGGTACGCCAAAAGGGCCTGTAATTAGGTGCCAAGTATAGGTACGTTCGGGTATGTCACTTACATGGCAATGCTATGGATATGCAGAAGGGATTTGTCACTCAGTAGTCCACTAAGAAGATATCACCGGCTCTTTATGAATGTGACTGATAAGAGTGTGGCCACACCCAAACAAGTTGGATCTTGTTTGTGAGCATCAGTACATTCAGGATCAAGTTAATGTCCGGACACAAAAGAGGGTGATCAATCCATGCCTCTGTATTAGACACCGATATCAATGACATGGGATATACAAGTTCAAACTACAGGGTTATGATTACAGTTGGACTGCCATCTCCATCTTACTTAGGGGCTGCAGTGGCTTGCTAGAGCCCGCCTACAGTCTGTGGGCCATAGGCCCACTGCCAACATAAAGATGGGTCTACAGGATCGTACACATTGAGCGTCTGAACACGGATTTAAGGAATCACCTGTATACTTGGAGTATACACACCGGAGAAAGAGAATTATATTAATTATATTATAAAGATCAATTGGATTGATCATAATAATAAAATTAATATTTGATTGGCCTTCTCATAATTAATTAGATTAATTTATGAGATTATTTCCTAGGTGGAAATATTTCACATGTATAGGTTTACATGTGTCTTTGTCTTATGCATGTCAAAATTACTTTCATGGTAGAATTAATTGATCAAATTGATTTTAATTTAATTGTATCAAATATATTATTTTGAATAATATGTTAAAGATACAAGTAAAATGAAATTGGGTTTGATAATTAATTGGACCTGGCAAATTAATATTGGACTAGGTTTTAAAAGGAGAAAAGCCCACATAAGACAAGGAAGAAAATTGGGCCGAAATCGGAGAATTTCGGCCCACCCTAGGTAAAATACCAAGGGATTTTCAGCCAAGGGAGGTGTGACAAGCCATAGCCGAAATCTCTCTCCCCCTTTCAAAGGTTTTCTGATTTCCAACGCTAGCACGGGTCGTGTTCCACAGGCGTTCATGTACGTGAACAAGGAGAGAATCTACGTTGATTTCTGCAGCCATCTCTAGAGGAGATACTCCTGGTAAGAGTTTAATCTCTTCTTGATAAAATTTTGATTTTGCAATTTTCATCTCAATTGCTCCTGTGCACAGATTTGAGGAAATTGTTGTGATATTTCGCATTTGTTTGGATGATTTCAGGTGAAAATCCCTACACTTATTAGGCCTAAAAAAATTCAGATGTGTGTGGACCCATGAGTACTAAGTGGGTTCTCGTACTTGTTTACCTTTATAGATGACTTCAGTAGGTATGGCTCTATCTACCTGATGAAGCACAAGTCTAGAGCTCTTGAAGAGTTTAGAGAGTTTAAGAATCAAGTGTAGAATCAACTATGTAGAAATATTAAAGCCATCCGATCATATCGGGGTGGTGAATATTTAAGCCTGGAATTTGACTCATTTTTGAAAGAGTGTGGGATAGTCTCATGACTCGATCCACCCAGAACACCACAATGGAATGGTGTGTCTAAGAGGAAGAATAGGATATTATTAGACATGATGAGTCATGCAACTCTTCCAATATCATTCTGGGGTTATTCCCTAGAAACGACAATGTTACTGCTAAATCATGCACCAACTAAAGCACCTGAAAAGACACCTATAAGATATGGATGGGTAAGGTGCCAAACATGTTTGTGGGTCCTAATGACTAGCTATGTTCAAGAGGGGTTGAGTTGAATATTTAGCAAATAATCATCAATAATCCCCAACACAAAATTCTTATATTATGATGCGAAATTATAACATACAATAATTATTCAATTGTCAATAAGTGTCACCTTAATCATAAAAACAACAAGTATAAAGAATGTAACTTGATAATTAAAATGCTTGCAAGTAAATATAGTTAGATAGATTGAAATCAAGAGATTTATAGAGGTTTGGCGACTCCAGCTTAAACCTCTCTTCAAGCTTCACCACTTAGGAGTTCCACTATGATTCTTTTGAATGGGCAAGAATCAAGCATTGGTGCTTTACAACTTAAAGCTACCTAAATAAGTAAATCCCTTTATTCACCTAAATTTTTCACAAGGAAATTGAGGAACTTCACCCTTATTTTTTACAAGATTAATTAGGAAACTTATCACCCTTAATTTTGGAGCTAAATTGAGAAAATTTGTAATGTCTATTTTCAAGCTCCATAGAAAAACTCAAGGTGTTTGTAGGAATAGGAGTTTGGTACAATAACAAACTTGTAATCTTTTAAAAATACAACACAAAGATGCAGCTTGGTTTGGTGGTGTGTTTTAGAAGAGAATTTGGAAGGAACTTGGTTTAAAGCTCAAAATATTCAATACTTTTAAAGAGAGAAGCACTTAGCTTAAAGTAAGAATACTTGTGATGAATATTAAGTCTCTTAAGATCATCCAGCTGATTTGAGCTTCTTTTTATAGGTAGATATCTAAAAACTAGCTGTTACTCCCTTGTAGAAACTAGCCATTATTTTTGTCTCGTAGTGAATTTCAACATTTAGTTAACTAAAATTGGTTCATTTTGGAGTGTTGTAACTGTTGAGTTCTGGTTGTCTCTTTTAGTCTACTGTTTGTAACCCATGTTTTGCGATAGACATTCTGTTTCTTAAATTTCTACGTTGACTTCAGTTGACTTTACATTTGTTCACTTCTTGTGCTTGACATGAGATCTATACAGGCAATAACTGCAATGTGCTTTCGTGAAGATCTCTTTGTAACAAGTCCTTGATTATAATTCTTGCACTTATACTGAATTATTTTACTGACATTTTGACTTTCAATGTATTACTTATATTCGTAAGGATCTTCTTGTGTATGTGATATGGATTAAATGTTGTTCCTTTGTAATTATTTCTCTTGTCCATTTGTTTATTATCATTAAAATAAATTCTTGCATTTATTCTTTTTAAATGCCTCTTGATCTAACATTCTCCCCCTTTTTGATGATGACAAAACATTGTAACAATTTCTAAAATTTACAACAAATTCTGATTTGTCTCCCCATGAAAAGATGCTTGGATCTTTTAGAATAATGGCAAATTGAATAATTGGGAAGAGCATTGATTTTTGAGAGAAGTATAATTAACTTAAAAAAATAGTTAAGGGCATAAAGATACTCCCCCTCACCACTTGCATCAATACAAAACACATATGGTCTCACACGGGTAGGTAATTTTTAAGAAAGATGTTATTTTGAAGATACTAAGATTATATGCAGTAAAACATTTGTGCACGGATGACCTTTTAAAGAAAGGAACGAGGAGAAGCGAACCGGGGAAAAGGGATTTGGGAAAAGAATGGTGTTTGAGTTTTTGGGAAACAGGATTTTGATTATCTTGTTTTAGGAAAACCATTGATTTGTTTGGAAATCCTTTTTCATAGAAAACCTGTTTCCCATTTTTATTAACTTAAAGACCTTGAAACTTAAATTCCAAGATCAGTGACGGAGTCGCCATCGGATCAGCTCATCCGGGAAATTCTGGTACAGCTCCCTATCGAGGGTAGGTTACTGTACCTAATCTAGAGATTTAGGGTTCGGACAAGTGACCTATTCAACCTTAAACTTGCTTTCATTTTACAGTTCATATTACCATATTTTATTCGCTTTATTATCTTTCCCTACCCATTTTTGTGTTTGTATTTATTTAACCCATGCTCAAACGAATGACAAAAATAAATTGTAGAATAAGTAAGCAATACATCTAAGCAGTTAAAAGAATAAGAATAGAGGCTGCTTATACAACCAGATCGAATAAAAAGGAAAAATCGTGTCCTCACATTACAAGCACCTATAATACACAAGGATCTAAAAATTACAACTGCCTAAAATACACGAATTAATATATTAATTTCATCCAAAATAATAAAAAGAAAACTCAAAGCTACAAAACAGACAGTTAGCACAATTATCGCACAAACACAAATAGGAATCACATAAGACAGGATTGGGATTTTTAGGAATGGGGACATGTATTTAGGGGGGTAGCCGGGCCGACTCGGCTAGTTGGCCCAACTATACCCGGAAAATAGTTTTGAAACGCCCTGTAGTTTTTGTGCTGGAAAACTATTTTTTGGAAAAGAATTGGCTAAAGTTACATGCAAATTTTCCCTTTTTAGCGGGTTTGTCATCCCAGAACTTGGGGTTCCATTTGTGCAGGTTTCCTAATTTCAACATTCATCTAGGGTCCAAAAAACAGTAAACATGCCAAAAATAGTTTGAATCCGAAGATAGCATCGCGCTACGATGTCCGTACGGGTTGTTCTATGATTTTGTCTCCTTCCGGAGACTATAGTCGTGTGGCTGTGGTTAAAGCCGTGCAGCCCTAGTTAGAGCCACACGGCTCTAACAACCACAGTTGTACGGCTGTAACACCCAGAACCAGAAAAATGGTTTTCTTGTTTTGAAAATGCCATTTTGCTTATTTTCAGTATTTCCTAAGGATTTTCGTGGAAGCCATGGGTCCGCAAATACTGGACTATGGATCCGATTTGGATCGAACAACCCCGAATCCTAGAAAACAAAATCTAGGAAACCAAAAACCTCGTATCCGTGCAATCAGAAATTCGAAAACCAAAATTTTACGATACACAGATGCGTTTGGACTGAAATAGATCATAATTAGAATGATAAAATGGAAGATGGACTGCTTTCGGTTGATCGGGGCATTTTCGGGTTTTTGCCCTTGAGGAACACAGCTGTGCGGCTATAATGCTAGAGCCGTGCAGCTCTATTCTTATGAAATACAACCGTACGGCTCTGTTCAAAGCAAACACAGCCTGTACAACTGTATCTGGGCAGTCAACTTTCTTAAAATTTGCAAAACAGAGGAGAAACTCAAAGAAAAAGTGATGAACATAGGTTTAAGGCCTCTTAGAGTTTACCTTGTTGTTGTTCTAATGTGTTTAAAGTCCAGAATTGAATTAAGAAGTCAGAATGCTTCTTAAATCCTCAAACGGCCTGAAATTCTGAATACGAATCCGAATCAATCCGAAACCAATCAGAAATGGTCCCAATCGAGTGAGAAGTGATTAGGAGTCCTCCCTCAATTTGCTAGTTATGTTTTGGTCTATTGTTTCTCTGGTTCTATTTCTTTCTCTCTTTCTCTGTTTTTCTATGTTTCTCTATTTCTCTCTTTCTCTCCTTTTCAATTTTCTAATTTCTGGAAAAATCCCCCCTCTTTCTGATTTGATTTTTCTTTTTATACCTCCCTCTCTCTTTGGTCATTTCACTCTACCATTCTTTTTCAGATTTTGGCTAAAAATCATCACAGCCGCACAGCTCTAGGTATTAAACCTATGCGGCTCTATCCTATAGCTGCACAGCTATAGTCTTGAGACTATAGTCGTGCGGCTCTAGACAGAGCCGGGGCAGATTCTGCCAAAATCCTACGCTAACCTCTAAGCCCTATAATCACTCGAAGGACCTTTCTCGGGATTTCGGATCAAGGATAGCTCAGTTTTCAGAGCATCTGAGATATTCTAGGCGACATTCCACTCGTCCTCAAGTCCAATTTATGTCCGTTTGCTTAAAAGGTAATAAAGGATTCTCATCATAGAGGTCGGGAAAACCCAGAGCTTACAACTGCCCCTCGCGCGATCAAATTCGATACTCGATACCAGGTCTAAAACACCTGAGGGGAATTTAAGAATGCGAATTGAAGCACCGTAAACGAAAGGGAAGAAACATGTACCTAACTTGTTGAAGTCCCATTGGCGTGGTGATGATCTGATTTGAGCTGATACCGGGTCTATATTTACCCGAGGCAATGATGGAATAAGCTTGTACTGGATTCATCTGTGTCTAAGGTGATGATGGAATAAACCTGTACCAGGTCTATATTACCCAAGGCGATGTTAAGATGAGCCGGTGTCAGATCTACATTTACTCACGGCGAGGATGAAATAAGCTAGAGCTGGGTCTACATTACCCATGGTGATGATGGAATAAGCCTGTACCGGGTCTACACTACCCTAGGCGATGGTGGAATAAGCCTGTACCAGGTCTACATTACCCGAGGAGATGATGAGATGAGCCGGTGTTGGGTCTACATTTACCCGCAGTGAGGATGAAATGAGCCGGAGCTGGGTCTACATTACCCACGATGATGATGGGATAAGGTTGTACCGGGTCTACATTACCCAAGGCGATGATGTACCAGGTCTACACTACTCGAGGTGATGATGAGATGAGTCGGTGTTGGGTCAACATTTACCCGCAGCAAGGATGAAATGAGCCGGAGTTGGATCTATATTACCCGTAGTGATGATGGGATAAGCCTGTATCGAGTCACATTATCCAAGGCAATGATGGAATAAGCCTGTACCAAGTTTACATTACCAGAGGCGATAATGAGATGAGCCGGTGTCGGGTCTACATTTACCCGCGGTGAGGATTAAATTAGCCAGAGCCGGGTCTACATTACCTACGGCGATGATGGGATAAGCCTGTACTGGGTCTACATTACCCAAGGCGATTATGGAATAAGCCTGTACTAGGTCTACATTACCCGAGGCAATGTTGAGATCTAAGATTTGAGCCTATACTGGGTCTACATTACCCGCAGCGATGATGGAATAAGCCTGTACCTAGTCTATATTACCCGAGGCAAAATGGATGAAATAAGCCTGTGCCGGATCTATCTGTACCTGAGGCTGAGTGGATGAAATAAGCTTGTGCTAGATCTATCTGTACCCGAGGCTGAGTGTATGAGATAAGCCTGTGTCGGATCTATCTGTACCCGAGGCTGAGTGGATGGTGTAAGCCTGTGCCGGATTTATCTATACCCGAGGCTTAGTGGATGAAATAAGCCTGTGCTGGATCTATCTATACCCGCAGAGCTGATGAATTCCTACATTTAAAATGGCGAGTCTTCATTCCTTGATCTAGAGATTTTGAACAAAAATCTTTTCCCCTTCTATCAAGAATGAAGACTAGCTGGGGATGAGTGTTCCATGTATGTTATGTATGTATGCATGATGATGCATATGCATGCGGACTCTAAAGGATGCGTTTCCTGCTATATCTAGCCCCAATATCCCACGTTCTTACTTGGGAAACTGCGACACGCCTCTGATTGACTTTTAGGCAGGGGAGTACATCCTTTGGGTAGTGTAATCCTTGTAGTCCTGTTGAAGATGCGTGATGACTATCGCGAAGAAAGTGGTGATGTTCTTTGTGACGGCTTCACTGGGAAATAGTGTGGACGATCTTGCTAGAGAATGGCAGAAAGGCTTTACCACTCTGTCCCTAGGAATAGTGAATTAGGAAGTGCTATAATTTTTGCCTGAAATGCCCAATGTGCATTTTCTGCTTAGCGAGCTGCTCTAGCTTTTGCCTAAGGTGCCTTTTCGGTTTTCACCTTAGCGAACCCCTTTGTGAGCAGACGACCTTTTTCGGAACGCGTGGTGAAGCAGGAACCAGGGATTTTGATGTTTAAGTGTTGGTGTTTTGGTTTTGAAAGCAGGTCTTTAATTTTTCTTAGAAAATCCTTTCATTTTATTGGAAAAGTCTTTTTTTTTTGTAGAAAACTTAATTTCAGGCATGAATTTTAGAAAACAAGCTTTTTAGAAAATCCCATTTTAACTTAAAGATCTCGAAACATGAATTTCGAGATTAGATACAGAGTCGCCACCCGAATCAGCTCATCCGGGAAATTCCGGTACAGCTCCCTACCAAGTGTAGACGCAGTACCTAATCCAGAGATTCGAGGTTCGGGTAACATATCTACTAATCGTCACTAATTTTTAATTATTATTTTGTAATATGACATTTCATTCACTTAATTCTACTCATTTTATCTCTTCTTTTACTATTAGCCAATGCTCATACATATGACATAAATATAAAACCAAAATAAAAATGCGGAAAAGTAAAAGTGCAGAAAAGTAAACCAGAGGCCAAATTATACAACCCAAGAAAAAGAAAACTCTCATCCTCACCTTTTACAACCGCCTATTATACACAATAATCTAAAAATTACAATCGCCTAGATACATGGGATAATCTATAAAATACATTCAAAAATAAAAATAAAGCAAAAATAAAAGCTGCATCCAAATATGGTTAGCACAGATAAATAAATCACGCCAAGAACTCATATAGGAAAGAATAGGGGTATTTTAGGAAACGGGATCATGCAAAGGGGGGTAACCGAGTCGACCCGACCGGCCGGCCTGGTTAGACCTGGAAAAAGGTTTTTTAAACGCCCTATAGGTTTTATGGATGAAGAATCAGTTTTAAAAGTGGTTTGGCTCATTTACATGCACTTTTCCAACTTTAGCGGGCCGAATGTCCCGAGACCCGAGGGTCCCGTTCATGTGTGGGCCTAAATCAAACATCCATCTAGGGTCCAAAAATATGCAAACACGCCAAAATTCATTTTTGAATGAGAAAAGAATGAAAAATTACAAGTTTGGGGCCCAAAAGGGCAAAACTGTAATTCTACCTCCATTACAGCCGCGCCTCTGTAGGTTACAGCCGCGCGGTTGTAGGTTATAGCCGTGCCCCTGTAGCTTACAGCTGGGCAGCTGCAATGCTCCAGAATCGCTTCCAGTGTACTTTTTTGTGTTTTCGAAGATCGTTTTGCAAAGTTTGATGATTTTGGGCGATCTGGGATTTCTGGAAAAAAATTAAAATTAACAGAAAAGACCCAAAACAGATTAAATCAAATCAAAAAATCCCTAATAGTCCAAAATCACCAAATTTTACCACATCCATCCATAAAAAATAATGAAGAACATGGAATCTAAGCATGCAAAGATGTGATTGGACCGATAACAGATATGAAAAACACATTTAATTGAAAAATGGGAGTGTTATCGATCGATTTGGGGTGATTGGAGCTTTGGCCCCTGTAGGTTGCAGCCGCGCCCCTATAGGTCACAGCCACGCGGCTGTAGGTTACAGCCGGGGGACTGTGATCATGAGTGGCGGCTGTAACCTGAAAAACTCCCAAAAACGTAAAAAAAATTCAAAACATAGCACTACAGCTGTGCCCCTATAGGTCACAGCCGCACGGCTATAGGTTACAGTCGAGCGGCTGTGATCATGGGTGGGGCGGCTATAGCCGGAAAATATCCCAAAAATCATAAAAAACTCAAAACATGCAATCAAATCACAACCAGAATGTGCAAAACGGATTTCAGAGGCCTCTCAGAAGATTACTTTGTCTCTGTTCCAGTACTTGGACCACAAAAAGGAGATTTGGATGCCAAAAATGTTTTGCAGTCACGAACAACCCGAGCAAAGCGTGCTTTTCGAATCTCGAACAGAACCACGAAGAAGATTCAAGGATTGGTTGTTATGTGTTCTTTTAAGATTATCTTTGTTTTCTCTTTTTTTTTTGTTTAATTTTTGGTCTAACTTTTTTTTTTCAATTGTGCTAAGAACCCTAGAAAAATCTAAGTGATGGTGTTTTTCTCTCTAAAATCCCTTTCTTTCTTTTTTAGTTTTTCTGCCTTCCTTAGCCCTAATCCAGGATTAGGATGTTTAAATACCTCCCTTTTTGGTATTAAATCAGAATTAATTGCTGATTTCGACAAAAAAGGAAAACTAACGCTTACAGCCACGAGGCTGTAGGTTACAGCCGCGCCCCTGTAGACTACAGCCGCGCGGCTGTAGCGACCAAAATACCTATTTTGCTTAAAAACCGAATTAAATGCTGATTTTGACAAAAAAAGGAAATATGAAGATTACAGCCGCGCCCCTGTAGAATACAGCTTGGGCATTACAGCCGCTCGGCTGTAATGCCCAGAAAAGGCCATTTTTACTTATTTTTTCGTTCTTTTCTTCGGTTCTCTTAAATACTCACTCGAATTCTTCGGCGTTCCGTACTAGGACTTGTCACACACCTTCAGGCTATCCAGGACATTTCCGACGTTATCCTGGTCGGTCCGAATCCGCTTCATGTTTATCCATGAAAAAGGCAACAGTAGCTTTCATCATCGAGGTGGGGAAAAAAACCCGTTCTCACAGGCTGCCCCTCGCTTGACCAAAGTCGACTTGAACAGGTGCTTGTGCCCGATTCAAGTTTGGTCTCGCAACAGGGAGCACAGTGAGAAGGAAAAGAGGACGTACCTAGGGGTTCTCCTCACGTTGACTCGTTTTGATGTTTATGAGGACTTGTCTCGGTTGCTTTTGAGACAGTGGTCTTGCCTAGATTGTTTTGAATCTTCAGGGTCTTACTTCGATTCTGAAATGAAGCATAAGACTTTGCCCGAATTGTTCTGATGTTATCTAGGGTCATGCTTAGACTCCATTGCAAAGCAGAGGACTTTACCCAGATCTTGTTTGATTTGCCAGGGACATGCTTCGACTCCATTGTGAAGCAGAGGACTTGCCCAGATCGAATTCTCCTTGCCAGTCGGTGCTTACGAAAGGAAAGGGTATTTTGGTAATTTTACAACTTGGGAAGTTGGCATTCCTTGAAGTAGGGATACTTTGGTTGTTTGGTCTTTTGTGGTGCCTATGTCACAAAAGAAATGGGTTTCAGTGATTTGGTGTCCTCTTTTTGTGGAAAAGGGTATTTCGGTCATTTGGCAGCTTGGTGGCTGACAAAAGGGAATTTCGTTTATTTCACCCTTAATGGAGCCTATGTCATTAGGGGAAGAAATATTTCGGTGATTTGGTCTCCCATATAGCTCGTGTCGCTAAAGGAAAGGTGTTTTAGCCATCTGGTGGTGTGGTTATTAACCGAAGGGCATTTTGGTCATTTCACTTTTGGTGAAGTCTGTGTCACTGAAGGAAAGGATAATTATGTTGCTGTGGAGCTCATGTAGTCGGGAAGATGGTGCTTTGGCGGTTTGAGAATTTTAGTCAACACTTGAAGTTTTAAAGTCGTTTTGGGCGCGTATTCGTTCCTTGATCGATAATTTTGGAAACAAAAATTTTTTCCCCTTCGATCAAGAACGAATATGAGCTTTATATCTTATTCTTTGATACCTGAAAAATATGAAAATTACCTTTCTCGAGGTCAAATAGACATAAAACAAATTTCGGAAAAGAAAAACAATAAAAGTTTTTAAGGGAGAAAAGCTACAGCCGAGCGGCTGTGCTACAGCCGCGTGGCTGTAGTGTTTGAAAACTACAGCCACTCAGCTATAGTGGTAGGTGGGGAGAATGGCTTAAAATACACAAAACATGGCAGCCTTCATTTACCCAATATTTGGATGAAAAAACTCTCTCCTTTGGTGATTTTCTTGCTCCCAAACCGAAACCATGAGGCGGAAGATGCGTAGAGTCCTCTGGCCCGTCCCTTCTGCTCAATCCGTGTTTCAAACTCAGTTTTCCATTCCGGAGTGAAACTTTACTTTACCCTTTGAACCCACTGAATACATTTATGGATTAAAAGAGGAAGATGAGTATTGTGGAGTGAAGATCGACGACCAGGCGCCCATCTTACTCCAAATTTTGAACCATGCTTACACGAATCCTGTTAGTTTTCTCAAATTTCTCCACTTTTTTCAAGTTTCAAATTTCTGCAAAATTAGAGAAAATATGTGAAATTGATGCATGATTTAAGTAGATTATGCCCCGTAGGATGATTAATTGTTGGTTTTGTTTGAGTTAGGACCAGATTTAACTGAAAAAACGAAGAAAAATCAAATAGGCCAAAAATTTGCAGCTACAGCCGCCCCATGTATGATCACAGCTGCGCGGCTGTGATCATAGGGGGTTACAACCGCGCAGCTGTGACCCTATAGCCGGTCGGCTGTAGCCTGTAGATTTAAGGCAAGCCAGTTTTTCCCGATTCGAATAATGTTTCTTTGATTTTTATGATATGTATGCATTCTAAAAAGCTCATAAACTCCTTGATTATTGATTTTGCAGTTGAGATCCGGCCATTATGGTAGCGGATCCATTACGGAGGCCTTGAAGTGGTATAGGCGTCTCCCTCAAGAGGTGAAGGATATAGTAAACTCCACCGGATTGCACTGATTGGTTCGTAGCATGTCGATCACTACTCCTCGCATGAGCCGAGGGCTTTTAGCCGCACTTTTGGAGAGGTGGATGGACTCCACCAACACATTTCATTTCCCTTCCAGGGAGTACACGTTGATCCTGGAGGATATCATTGCTACACAGGTCTTCCCTTCTTCGGCCAGACGATCCACTTCAATCAGGTCTTTATGTATGGTGGCTATTATCAGGAGCTGGTATCCATACTGATCGGGATTAGTTCCCCCGAGAGCCAGATCCAATGTAGTAGTTTCCGTGAGTATTGGCTCGGGCGGCAGCGTGCACTCCTAGAGGGGACTACCTTTGATGCTAGTGATGAGAGGAAGTATGCTAGAGCCTTCCTGTTGCATGCTCTCTCCACCACTCGTTTTCCCACAGGCCGGAGCAATCTGAATCTGGCTTTACTGCCTTCACTGATCGACTTGGAGTCTATGAGGACTCTTAATTGGGCTCGGGCTGCCTTGGTCCAACTTTACTATGCTTTAGATCTCTGTGCCCGGGGTTCCCATAAGGAGTTGAAGGCTTTTTGGATTCTGCTGCACGTGAGTGTCTTGGAACTTCTCTTTCCCTCTCTCTTTTTTTTTTACAATACTGACTTGCTTTAAATCTTCCCTCACAGATCTGGGCCTACAAGTACCATTTCCTCCCTCCCCAGTTGTGCAGATTCTTGAAGGGGTCACCCTCGTTGAATTCCCCCGCCTCTGACGATACATGGGATATGTCTGGAGTGAGGTTGATAAGGATTAAGAGGAGTCCCAGCAGGCTTTGAGAGATATGACATTTGAAGGGGTATTTATTTACTTTTTTTTTTAAATTCTTGGTTCCTCAATCTCAGATCGTCAAGGCCCCTTGGAGCCGAGAGGGCGAAAATTTACCCCAGCAGCTTCGAGATGCATAGGCGCTCGTGAGCAGGCGCTTTGTGATGGAGTGCCCCTACGGTCAGGAGTGGTTCTTAGGTTAGAGGACTTACGACTGGCGTTCTGGTCTTGGGGCACGTAGGATTCCAGCTACCTTGCCAGTAGGGTTATTCTGGCCTCACTTGCTGCCTCTCGAGTTGCACCCGGATCTCTACGGTATTGGATATGAGGCTAGTGGTGTGGACGGTGATTATGGCCATTTCATCACCGTTCATTTGCTTCTGCCATCTGTTGACGCTAGCACTGGTACTAGGGTAATAATTTTTTTTTTGACATTATTGCTTTTAATTGATTCCAGCCATCTTCACAAGGTGGGTGAGCACGCGCGTCTTTATTAGCCAGGGGAAGAGGAGGTAGGTCCGGTACCGCTGCTCCTAGGACCGCTGGGACGGACTCTGTTGCCGGTGCGGAGGACGTCCCTATTCCTCAGTTCCAGGTTCCTCTGGGTCCCGAGGTCGGATATATATATGGCCGGCTTGAACTCCCGATTGAAGATTCCATTCTGCTGTATGATGATTTCTAGCAGTCTTATCGGGCTGATCTACATCTATAGGACCATAATTTTCCCCCGGCTATTCCTCCTGACACCACACATATGAGTGCTTCCTTGCTCATTTATTTCTGCCCCTTTTCTGTCATCGGCTGATCCTCTGAATCTCGATCTTTGCAGATTCTGGTGATGCAAGGTATGTACATAGGTCAGGCCATTAATGCACTGAGGGCGCTGCCTTTTCGGGACAATGCCGCTAGGACAGTAAGTTCCTGCACATGATAGTATGCTTATGTCTGGATGTATGCATGTATGTATGGATGCATATGTATGTAATGTGATGTTTCTCATGCTTTGTTCAATGCATACAATAATTGGGATGGAGCGCCGCGAGTCCGCTCGCTTGAGGGCCGAGAAAGATCAATTATGGCGTCGGGTCACTGAATTAGAGGTCATGAATCAGACCTTCAGAGACCAAGCGGGTGACTGGAATGCCCAGATGGGAGAAGCAGGTGATGACGAGGCAGACGATGATGAGGATAATAATGATTCCTCTTAGGCTTATCCTTTCATTCTTTATTTGTGATGTATTAACCCGTCTGTGGGACATTTCTTCACACATTTCGGGCCCTTGTGTAGGTCTGATTTAGTGATGTATCTGATGCATCTGATGTACATGACTTTTGTATGACATTTGTACCTTTTATGCACATATTTCCTCGCCTTTTCTTATGCTTTACCACTCTTTTGTTCAATTTGGTCGGGTCTGGGACGTATCCCGGTGCCTTTAGACTTTATTTGCTTTGAAAGGTGATCCTCAGAACCCCTAGCTACGCAGCCATAATCATCAGAAATCATATAAAGATATAGAAAAAGGGTTGTCTGTACTACAGCCGCACCCCTGTAGGCATTACAACTGCCCAACATACTACAGCTGCGCCCCTGTTGGCTACAGTCACGCCCCTGTAGTAGGTTACAGCCGCCCTACACCACAAATCCATCTCACATCGATTTTGCAAACCTTCTTCAACACAACCGCGCCCCTGTAGGCATTACAGCCGTGCCCCTGTAGGCTACATCCGTGCCCCTGTAGCAGACTACAGCTGCCCCATGCGAAAAATCCATCCCACATCGATTTACAAGCTTTCTTCAGCACAGCCGAGCCCCTATAAATATTACAGCCACCCCATGCATTACAGCCGAGCCCCTGCAGTGGATTACAGCCGTCCCATAAGCTATAGCCGCCCCACTCATTCTTCAGCCTTTCTGTAAGTGCCGGAATTTTCTATACTTTAAAAAAAAAAAAAAAATTTATAGTCGTACGACTGTAATTTAAAAATTACAGTCGTACGACTGTAATATCGGGAAATCTGCAGAGGCCCATACCTCTGCAGCAGAAATGGAAGAAAGAGAGGATAAGGATTAATTGCTCGGGTTTGGCAGCAAGCAAGCAGGAAAAAAGGGAGAAGAAATTTGGAGAGAGAAAGAGAAGAGAGAGAGAAAAAAGAAAACCACAAAAAAAACTCATCTTCTTCCTCTTTGATTTTCTTCAATTCTCGAAATTAAGCCTAAAACTTGTTAGAAATCTCTAGGTTGATCACTTAACTACATAACCAAATCAAGAACTCGGACTTAAACCATCAGAAACCCTTGCAATTCGGATTTTGGACAAAAAGTTCTCAACTTCCATTCCAAAGGAAAAAGCGCGAATTTGTTGGGATCGGAGCGACGCCAGGGGTCAAAACGACTTGGAATAGCTTCTAAAAAGGTAGTCACTTCCTTTCCTTACACTTTTTCTCGCTTTCTGGGTGTTTGAAGTGAATTTTGTGTATTTTTGCTGCATTTCCGTATTTCTGTTCCTGGAAATTAAGAACAGTCGTACGACTGTTCTTGGTTTTCATGAACAGTCGTACGACTGTTCTTAATTTCCAGATTCATTTTCTTCAATTTTTGATTTAAAATGACTTTTGGCAAAACTCTGACCCTGGATTGATTACAGTCGCCCGACTGTAAACTACAGTCGTACGACTGTAATCCTTGTTCCAGAGTCAGAATTTCAGTTTCATCCCCAAAAATTCCAAAAAAAATCCCAAAAAAATTAGAAAATCCCAAAAATCATCAAAATGAATTTTTGTTGTGTGCATCACGACCATAGATTCAATTTTTAGTAAAATTGCATTTAGAACAATTCAACGACGGAGACCCAGTTCTCCTGAAAACCGACCCACTTAAATATATAAAAATGCATGTAAACCGGTAAAATTATTTTCAAATGATTTTCCCACAAAACCAAAAATACAGGGACGTTTCAAAATGTTTTCCAGGTCTAACCGGACCGGCTAGCCGAGCTGACCCGGTTACCCCCTAAATGCATGTCCCCAATTCCTGATTTCCCGTTCTGTCTATTTGAGTCCTAATTGTGGCGTGCTGTATATATTATGCTAACCCTCGGTTTTGCAGGTTTTAATTTCTTTTTATTTTTATTTTTTATTTTGGATGTAATTTAATAGATTAAATCGTGTATTTAGGCGGTTGTATTTTTTCTAGATTCTCGTGTATTCTAGGCGATTGTATAAGTGAGGCGAGAGTTTTCATTTTTTCCATTCGATTTGGTTGTAAGCCAATTAATATTTATTTCTTTTCCTTATTTTTGTATTAGATGTTTTGTGTGCGCGCTGTATGCTTTTTTACATTCAATAAAATGGACTTTAGATTTTGAAATACCATTTGAGAACATTGGCAATATCTATTTTAATTAGACACGAAATAAGGGACTTGTCCGGACCCGAATCTCTGGATAGTGTAGCGACCGTTCGTCCGGTTCAGCTACATAAGAATTTCCCGGTTGAGCTGAGCCGGGTGGCGACTCTACAATGTTCATCGAGACTTAGGTCTCGGTTCTTTTATTTATTAATTCCATTTATTTTCCAAAACGCGGATTTCCATTATGAAAACCCCACGCGAGGGAGGGATCTGCCCGAGATCGTGGCGCCCCATTCCGAAAGGGAGTCCCGCGTCCCGTCGAAAATGCGTCGTCCGCTCATAGTGGCGACTCTGCTGGGGAATTCTTCAAAAAGTTTTCTTAAAAACTTGAAAGAATATTGACAAGCCCTGAAAAGTGTCTAATTAAAATAACGTGGATGATTCTCTTTTGGTATTTTATTTGCATTTTTAGTTAGCCATTATTTGCATTAGATTAGGTATACTTTTATAGCCCGGTGGATTGTTGAAGTGTCGCCTAAGTTCCTCCTGGTCTTAGGGGCACGAATACGAAACACCACTCATAGCCTCGTACGAACCCCTTCGTTCGGACCCTTGAGTGGGGAGAAGTGAGGAGTATATTTTGCTATGGGAACCTTGATTTTTAACCCGACTTGGACCGAACCCATATAGGCAGCCCTAGTTGGATTCCCTTAGGATACCAAAATAATTGTGTGAATAATAATAAAATCGCGCCTTCATCACCCCCGGTTGGTGATTGAAGTAAACCCCACCTAAGACTCGGTTAGAAATTTTTGAGACCGACCACGTTGGAGGAATAAGGTTGGAAGAATTCGTTTGCTTGCTACGTGTTCTTCACCGTTTCGTGACACATCGTCGACGCATGCATAACATGACATAATCACCATTTTCCATACACATGACATACCATACACAAACATCTTTGTGTGATACTAACCCACATTTTTTATGCAGCCATTTTGCATTCTATTTTGTGTGTAAAACATTAATTCATTCGCTTGTCATCCACACTAACGATTTCTTTCTCAGCCATAACATTAAACTTGTGTGATTAGCATTTTATTTTTGACATAGCATACATAACATCATTATGTATGTCATGCATCCTAACCCACGTTTTTGTGCAGCCATTTGCATATTGTGTGACATGTTCATTCACCACATTTCACTTAAATTAAATTAAGGGGCATTTCAAGGACGCCTATCATGACCATCCCATCCCATTTCATGAAATATCGGGTACCTAAAATTACCCGTGTTTTGCCAATGCACCGGATTGCATTCGGCCATTCCACTAATATCATTTCATTTAATAAAAGCCACAACGGCCTTAGGCCCGTTTTCGTGTAATAAGTTGCACAATGCATTTCATGACATCACACCCATCTATCATAGACATCATATAACACTGTGGTCCACATCCGACCACTTCATGACAATTAATTCACCATTTAAGGTACTCCCCGAGTGCCCGATTAGTATACATATAGGCCCATAACATCACCAAATCATGAAAGGCGTTCCTCGAATGCCGAATCCTTGTCCATGTTCCTGTTACACGTGACTTTCTCATAACATCATTCCATATCATATGCCCAAAAGCATCAAGACCTTGTCTGTGGGCCCGGCCCATGCGACCATTTCATACCATCTCATAGACTTATAAAGCGTCAAAACTATGTCCGTGTGCCGGTATACACGCGACCATTTCACGAATTCATTGGGTGCCCCAAAGGCGCCGAAGTTCTGTCCGTGTGACGGCCCACACGGGACGTTTTTGCATAAACATTGGGTGTTCTTGGAATGCCTCGAAAAAAAATTATAATAAAAAAAAGGGAACCATTCATATCATCATTTCATACATAATTCCACTTCATGCATCTCAAGCATATTCAATGCCTTAATTTTCATGTCATATCACATCATTCATTCACGGCCCTAATATCTCCTACCTACTCCCAAGCAGAATACACTAGAGCGACCTTGGACAAGATCCCAAGCTTCAAGGGTGGCTAGGAGACAGAGGGTGGTTGAGAGTGATAGTGATTCCGAGACTGGGGAAGGCGTGAATATGGCAGAGCAGACACCGAGTATGGCTGATGTTCTGAGAGATTTCTTTAGGTCACAGGATTTCCGCGACATGTTAAAGGAAGAGATGAGGGCGGTGGTTAGAGAGGCTGGTGAGACCGGTGGTAGTGGAGCCGGGAAGGAAAAAGAAGCTGAATCATCCCAACATGGTGGTGACGCTTCGGCTAGTCTTGAAAAACTGCAGGAGATAGAGGCAGCTATGGAACAGAGGATGAAAGCTAAGTGTTCTGAATTAGACGAGGTCATGGCCCAGTTGAAGAAGGGGGTCGGGATCAGTGCTGAATCCAAGAAGGGGGTGAACGTTGATGCTATGATCAGTAGGGGCATCGAGACATTTCCTATCGGCTTCCAAGTGCCGAAAATCCCCACTTACAAAGGAATGGGCTCGCCGGAGGCCCATGTGAATTTATATGCCCGAGTTATGCTGACAGCAGGCGCTACAAAGCAACAATTGATTAATCTGTTCCCCACCACATTGGAGGGAGGTGCTTTAGGATGGTATAACTCACTGTCAGAGGAGGAGCAATCTGATTGGGAAATTCTATCTGCTGCCTTCATCAAGTACTACAGCTTCAACACCAAGATCCAGGTGAAGCTGTATGATTTGGAGAGGGTAAAGCAGAAATTCAATGAGCCCTTTGATGAATACTACTAGAGGTGGATGAACAAGATGATCCTCCTAAAGAACCGCCCTGATGAAGATGAGCTTATACAGAAGCTCATTGATGGCAGCAAAGATATCTTCAAGAACAACATGAAATTCCATTCCTTCAAGGAGCTTAGTGAGGTCTATAGCATGGCCATGAAGATAGAAAGGGATGAAGAGGAGAAGCCAGCTGGTCAGAAAGGGGGAAAAAGTACAGGGTATGGTTCAGGGTATAGATCAACCACAGCAGCCGGGTCTGGCAGTGGGTCTGGTTCAGGTGCCGGCGGCAAGCAGGGGCAGTCATCAGAAGTGAAGCGGGTTGAGGTGGCTACTGTAAATCAGCAGCAAGGCAACCAGAATAGGGGTCCTGGAGGACAAGGCATAACACCCTGGACTCTTACTTTGGCAAAGATATTCGCCAAGTGTAGGAATGGTGGCTTACTACAGTCCTTGAGGTCATTTGAGTTCCCACCTGAAGCTGACAAGGATAACTTCTGCACTTATCATGTGGTGACAGGCCACCGGACCAATAACTGCTATAAGCTAAGAGATGCTATCCAGAAACTTATCGACGAGGGAAAGCTGCAAGAACCACCTAAGCCTAGCACTAAAACCAATCCACTACCGGCATTTGAGAAGCGGGTTAACATGGTTCAGTCGGGATTACCGGCTAACTTTATATTTACCCAAGTTCTGCAAGCGAACCCTACGATTCAGGCAGTGGCGGTAGGGGGACCCGAAGTGGAGGCTAAATGTGAGGAAAAGGAGGGGTGTAAGGAGATCAAACCCATAAGTCTGGATGACCTTGACTCCGAAGATGAGTACGAGGAATTTGACAAAAGAGAAGCAGTCAAACTTCCAGTTGTTGAAAAGCTGAAGATTTCGGAAGTGCAGCATGTGACCCGAAGTGGAAGGGTATATCAGCCGACGGATCAGACGAAAGATAAAGCACCTATGAATGGGTCGGGCAGCACTTCGGCACCGGAAAGAGTCGAGAAAGAGGACTTGGTCATTTCCCAACTGAAGAAGACCCCTGCACAAGCTAGTTTGTGGCACTTGCTTATGACCTCCAAAGAGCATAGGGAGGCTTTAGTGAAGAAGCTATCAGAAATTGAAGTCTCCCCTATAGCTTCACCAGAGGCTATGTGCTGCTTGCTAGACAAAGTCCATGCTGGAGCTCCTAATATTGTTTTCTCTGAGAAAGACCTACCAGCAGAAGGAAAGGCTCACAACAAGGCTCTTTACATTCGAGCCTATATCATGGATAAGGTGATGCCGTGCGTTATGGTGGATGACGGCTCAGCTCTGAACATTTGCCCACTGAAAATGTTACCGTTTCTAGGCATGAATGAAGAAGTGTTGAAGAGGTCCTCGACAGTCATTCGGGCATATTATGATTCTAAAAGAACAGTGATAGGGACCTTTGAAACAGAAGTGGAAGTTGGGCCCATCAAGTCCATGGTTATTTTCACAGTGATCGATATCCCGGTGACTTTCTCTTTATTGCTTGGAAGGCCCTGGTTCCATCCTCTGGGAGGTGTTCCTTCCACATTGCATCAGAAGATTAAATTCTCTATGAATGACAGAATTGTGACTGTTGAGGCAGACGCCCAGTCGATGGTAGCTGCAGTGGATGGAGGAGTGGTTCCTTTTGGTGGATTCCAAATTGCTGTCATTAAGGAGGAGGAAACCACAGATGCCCCTATGGTCCTTTATGAGAACTACATGCCAGAGTTGCTATCCCGATATTTGTACAAGCTGAACTTTGTCCCGGGAATGGGACTCGGGATTAATTTGCAAGGTGTGCCAGAATTTAAGATCGACTTGGGAAAGTCAAAGCAGTATGGCCTTGGTTATGTAGAGGGGTCATCCGAGCAGAAGAATCTGAAAAAGGACAAGAATGGCAAGGTCGTGATGAAACCATTTCTGAAGGCGGGAGAAAGCCTTTACAAGGGCCAAGCTGAACCGGTGCTGGTTGGAAATGTCGAGCACCCTGGCTTTGAGATCTTTGCAGATGTTGTGGATTTTGAAAAAAGCCAGGAAGAGCCAGTAGCCCCTGTAATGATTGAAAAAGCAATTACTGAATCTAAAATTTTGAAAGGAGAATCATCTGAGGTGACAACAGGAACCATAGAGGTGGCCGAGGAAGAAGATGAAAAGAAGACCTGTGCCAAAGCTACAGAAGTGATCTCGGGAGCTTTGACTGCTGCATTAACCAAAGCTTTTGGGAAATCCAAGGAAGGATTTGGCGAAGAACTGATGGCTAAAGTGAACTTAGACTCTGTGGTTGCTGAAATCGCCAAGATAATGGAGAAAGCTAAGGCACAGGTGGCCGAGAAAGCTGCAGTCCCGGATCATGCTCTGGAAGGGAAGATGGAAGCTGATGAAGAACAAGGCCCTCCGCCTGTGGAGGATGAAAATGATTTTGTTGTATCTATTTCTTCCATTTTCAATGTAACTGATGTACTTTATGATAAGTTCAATGCAATGAAATCCCAGTTTGCTTACTTGTGTGATGTTTATCCTGATAATTCTGTGCATGCATTTGAATCACCATCAAGCATATTTAGCATACATGACACTGCATTGCATGAAATCAATATAAGTACAGATGAAAACCCTAAAATGGTACTCATTTCACACGAGCTTAAATCCGAGGAAGAAAGGGAATCAATAAGAATACTACCAGAAACATGTTAAAGCTTTCGCCTGGTCGTATGAAGACATGCCGGGTTTAGATACAGAAATAGCAGTGCACAAAATCCCAACGGACCCCAAGTTCAGACCGGTAAAGCAGAAGTTGAGAAGACTAAGGCCGGAATGGGCTACATTGGTGAAGGAAGAAGTGGCCAAACAGATAGATGTCAGGTTTCTCGAAGTGGTGGAGTATACGGAATGGCTAGCCAACATTGTCCCCGTGCCTAAAAAGGATGGAAGGGTCAGAGTATGCGTTGATTACAGGGACTTGAATAAAGCATGCCCAAATGATAATTTTCCACTGCCACATATTGACGTCCTAGTTGATAGCGTAGCAAAAGCGGCAATGTACTCCTTCATGGATGGCTTTTCAGGGTACAACCAAATTCTGATGGATGTGATCGACAAGGTGAAAACATCGTTCATCACAGAATGGGGTACTTTCTGCTACAGGGTGATGCCTTTTGGATTAAAGAATGCCGGTGCCACTTATCAGAGGGCTGTCACAACTCTGTTACATGATATGATCCATAAAGAAGTTGAAGTTTATGTCGATGATATGCTTGTCAAGTCAACAACCCGGGAGGGACACCCTGTTATCCTGGATAGATTTCTGACACGCATTGGAGAGTACAACTTATGACTTAACCCTAAGAAGTGCATATTCGGGGTCACATCAGGGAAGCTGTTAGGCCATGTAGTTAGCCAGAGGGGGATAGAAATGGACCCAGATAAAATCAAAGCTATCCAAGATATGCCAGCTCCAAAGACTGAAAAGGAGGTCAGATCATTCCTGGGTTCCTTGCAGTATGTCAGCCGCTTCATAGCCAAGCTAACCTCCACTTATGAGCCAATCTTCAAGCTATTAAAGAAAGATCAGCCGGTTGTGTGGGATGACAAGTGTCAGCTGGCCTTCGAGAAGATCAAGGCTTACCTGGTAAAGCCACCAGTGTTGAGTCCTCCAATTCCAGGGAAGCCCCTGATTTTGTATTTGGCAGTTGAAGAATCCTCTATAAGGGCAATGCTTGCACAAGAACAAGATGGCAAGAAGGAATATCCTATCTATTACCTTAGCAAGAAATTTCTGGAGTATGAAACCAAATATACACTGGTGGAGAAGACATGTGTGGCAATGATCTGGTTGACCAAGAAGCTGCGCCACTATTTCCAATCCTACAAGATACAAGCTGTGGCTAAAGTGGATCCAATGAAGTATCTCTATGAAGCACCGGCATTGGTTGGGAAGCTGTCCAGGTGGTTGTTACTTTTGTCTGAGTTTGACATCGAGTACATCACGAAGAAAACCATTAAAGGGCGAGCCGTGGCAGAGTTTCTGGCAAACCAGCCCCTAGAATCAGATTACACAGAGAATCTGGAATTCCCTGATGAGCAGTTAGCCATGGTGGAAGCGAAAAGGTGGGTCATGTGCTTCGATGGGGCAGTGAATAGAAAGGGGGCTGGAATTGGAGTACTTATAGCAACGCCAGATGGTGAGGTCATTCCCTTATCCAAGAGGTTGAATTTTCCCATAACCAATAACGGGGCAGAGTATGAAGCGTGCCTATTTGGGAAGGAAGCTTTGCTAACACTAGGGGCAAATGACATCCTGATTGTTGGAGACTCACTTCTAGTGGTGAGGCAAGCTCAGGGAGAGTGGGAACTAAAAGAAGAAGCCTTACGACCTTATTTGGAGCTGCTACAGTTCAGAAAGGGTTTATTCGGCCAGTGTGAATTCAGACATATCCCCAGGGATGAGAATAAAATGGCTGATGCTTTAGCTACTTTGTCCTCCATGTGGGAAAATCCAGAAGAGACACAAGTTCAACCACTGGTCATAGCCACTTCCAGACATCCTTGCTTCGAAGTGCATGAAGTAATGGAATTATCAGCCGAAGAAAAGCCATGGTTCTTTGACATTTACCGATATGTTAAGGAAGGAAAGTACCCAGAAGAGGTCACTGCTGCTGATAAGTTGACACTGAGAAAATTGGCTAGTCAATTCAGAATCTTCGAGGATAAATTATACAAAAGAACAGCACATGGAGTCCTTTTGAGGTGTCTAACTGAGCAAGAAGCAGAAGAAGTGATGCAGCAGGTACATGCAGGATTCTGTGGGCCACATATGAATGGGCTTGCCATGGCCAGGAAGATTATGAGACAAGGGTACTTCTGGATGACGATGCAAGCAGATTGTATAAGAAAAGTGAAGAGATGTCATGAATGTCAGATCTATGCAGACATTAGTCATCTTCCTCCACTTGAACTTCAGAATCTAGCATCTCCTTGGCCATTTTCAGCATGGGGGATAGACATGATTGGTGAAATTCATCCAGCAGCATCTAATGGGCATAGATTCATAGTTGTGGCAGTTGATTATTTCTCCAAATGGGTCGAAGTAGAATCCTTCACTAATGTGACAGCCAAGCACATGGTCAAGTTCATCCGGAAGAACATCTTCACTCGGTATGGGATTCCTCACCACATAGTAACTGATAACGGAGTACAGTTTCAAGGGGCAACAGCTGAGCTATTTGCAGAGCATGGAATTGAACATCATAAGTCCTCTCCATATAGACCACAGGCTAATGGTGCAGTAGAAGCAGCTAACAAGGCAATAAAGAAGATCTTATCAAAGATGGTAACCACTTACAGGGATTGGGCTGATAAACTGCCTTATGCTCTTTGGGGTTACAGAACCAGTGTCAGAACACCGATAGGAGAAACTCCTTATGCCTTGGTATATGGAATGGAAGCAGTATTGCCGGTGGAAATCGAGCTCAAGTCACTCAGAGTTGTCCTGGAAGCTCAATTGCCAGAGACTGAATGGGTTCAAGCTAGATATGAGCAGCTGGCTGCCCTAGATGAAAGGCGACTAAAAGCACTGGATCACCTGCAGATGTATCAGCGCAGAATGGCTAGAACCTATAATCGAAATGTGAAATACTCCAAGCGGCAGTTGAAAGCAGGAGATTTGGTTCTAAAGCAACTAAGGCCTTCAAATGTTGATGTTAGGGGCAAGTTCAGACCTAACTGGGAAGGACCCTATGTGGTGAAGAAGGTGTTATCAAAAGGCGCTGTCAGCATCATGGATATGGATGGAAATGAGTTCACCAACCCGATCAACCAAGGCAAGCTAAAGCTTTATCATGTATAAAAAAAAAGAGGTCTGCTAGGCTGAAAACTCGAAAAGAGCGGTCTAGGCAAAAGTTAAGACACGAGAGAAAATAATCAGCCTGAAAACCTGAAAAGGACGACTGGTGACGGATTTTGGCACAATGTGAAATCTGTACCATTTAGGAACCAACTTGTTTCAAATGTACTCATTTTGACTTCATCAATAAAGTGAAGTGTTTGTTTAAATATATTTGCATGGTTATGACAAATGCACAAACAAAGTTATCTTGCATAAACGCACATTCAAAGAAAGCACTTTGCATTCAACTGATCAATATCATCACATTATTAGGCAAATGAAAATGCATTAAATGTGTGCAATTCAAAATCTTTTATCGTCCTCTGAAGTCCAGTTCATCTTCCCAGATGAGCAATAAAGGGTCACAACGCCATAAGAAAAAAAAAATGCTCGCTTAGGTGAAAACCGAAAAGGCACCTCAGGCAAAAATTAGAGCGGCCCGCTAAGCTGAAAACCCATATCGGGCAGTTTAGGCAAAAGTTAGGGCATATGAAAAGCTCGCTAAGGCGAAAACCAAAAAGGCGCCTTAGGCAAAAGTTAAGGCGGCTCGTTGGGCTGAAAACCTGATTTGGGCAACCCAGGCAAAAATTACAGCACTCACAAAAAAAAAAAAAAAAAAAAAAAACTTCCCCACGGAGCAAGAAAAATAGGACATCCTCAGTATTCCCCGCAGAATTCGTCACATCACTCCCCAGCATAGTTTCCCATACTACTCCCTAGCAGAGTCTACATAAGGAACACCATCAATTACTTTCCCGCAAAGTCGCCATGTTACTCCTCAGTGTTGTCCACACAAAGAACAACACAATTGTTTCCCCAGCCAAGCTGTCACACTCTTCCCCAGCAGAATCTCTACAAGGAATACAACAATCATTCCCCAGCAGTCACCTCACTCCGTCAATAATCACCAAACAATGCCCCAAGAAAAGTAAAATCAACCAGGGGCACAACATATCTCCCCAGCGAAGGGCAGAAAAGTCCAATAACAGAAAATGCATACATGTACATATACATCATCATGCATCCATACATTGCATATATCAATTACTTATCCCCGGCTAGTCTTCATTCTTGATCGAAGGGGCAAAAATTTTTGTTTAAAAATCTCTCGATCAAAGAACGAAGACTTGCCATTTTAAGTGCAGGAATTCATCCTCAGCTCAATATCCTCAGCAAGTCAGCAGATCCGCCTCGAGTAATGTAAACTCGGTATCGGCCCAGGTCCGCTCCATTACCTCAACTATCTCCAGCGAGTCCGCCTCGAGTAATGTAGGCTCGGCATCGGCCCAGATCCGCTCCATCATCTAAGCTCCCCAGCAGATCCACCTCGAGTAATGTAAACTCGGTATCGGCCCAGATCAGCTTCGTCTATTCCCCCCAGTAAAGTTCGCCTCGGGTAACATAGACCCGGTATCGGCTAATCTCATCTCTAGCATCACCTCGGGTAACCTAGACCCAGTATCGGCTAATCTCATCTCCAGCATCGCCTCGGGTAATCTAGACCCCGTATCGGCCAATTTCTTCATCAAGTTCGCCCCGGGTAACATAGACCTGATATCGGCTAATTTCTTCATCAATTTCGCCTCGGGTAACATAGACCCGATATCGGCTAATCTCTTCATCAATTTCGCCTCGGGTAACCTAGACCCGATATCGGCCAATCTCTTCATCAATTTCGCCTCGGGTAACCTAGACCCGATATCGGCCAATCTCTTCATCAATTTCGCCTCGGGTAACATAGACCTGATATCGGCTAATTTCTTCATCAACTCGCCTCGGGTAACCTAGACCTGATATCGGCTTATTTCCTTCCCAGCATCGCCTCAGGTAACCTAGACCCGGTATCGGCCTATCTCATCAGAAGGTTCATTCCAGTGTTCAACGGCGCTTTAATTCACGCTCTCAAATTCATCATCACAGGTATCATGGACCTGGAGCTAGATGTCGAATTTGATCACGCGAGGGGCAGCTGTAAGCGCCGGAATTTTCTATACTTAAAAAAAAAAATCTATAGTCATACGACTATTGTTACAATCGTACGACTGTAATTTAAAAATTACAGTCGTACGACTGTAATATCGAGAAATCTGCAGAGGCCCATACCTCTGCAGCAGAAATGGAAGAAAGAGAGGATGAGCATTAATTGCTCGGGTTTGGCAGCAAGCAAGCAGGAAAAAGGGAGAAGAAATTTGGAGAGAGAAAGAGAAGAGAGAGAGAAAAAAGAAAACCACAAAAAAAACTCATCTTCTTCCTCTTCGATTTTCTTCAATTCTCGAAATTAAGCCTAAAACTTGTTAGAAATCTCTAGGTTGATCACTTAACTACATAACCAAATCAAGAACTCGGACTTAAACCATCAGAAACCCTTGCAATTCGGATTTTGGACAAAAAGTTCTCAACTTCCATTCCAAAGGAAAAAGCGCGAATTTGTTGGGATCGGAGCGACGCCAGGGGTCAAAACGACTTGGAATAGCTTCTAAAAAGGTAGTCACTTCCTTTCCTTACACTTTTTCTCGCTTTCTGGGTGTTTGAAGTGAATTTTGTGTATTTTTGCTGCATTTCCGTATTTCTGTTCCTGGAAATTAAGAACAGTCGTACGACTGTTCTTGGTTTTCATGAACAGTCGTACGACTGTATATACAGTCGTACGACTGTTCTTAATTTCCAGATTCATTTTCTTCAATTTTTGATTTAAAATGACTTTTGGCGAAACTCTGACCCTGGATTGATTACAGTCGCACGACTGTAAACTACAGTCGTACGACTGTAATCCTTGTTCCAGAGTCAGAATTTCAGTTTCATCCCCAAAAATTCCAAAAAAAATCCCAAAAAAAATTAGAAAATCCCAAAAATCATCAAAATGAATTTTTGTTGTGTGCATCACGACCATAGATTCAATTTTTAGTAAAATTGCATTTAGAACAATTCAACGACGGAGACCCAGTTCTCCTGAAAACCGACCCACTTAAATATATAAAAATGCATGTAAACCGGTAAAATTGTTTTCAAATGATTTTCCCACAAAACCAAAAATACAGGGACGTTTCAAAATGTTTTCCAGGTCTAACCGGGTCGGCTAGCCGAGCCGACCCGGTTACCCCATAAATGCATGTCCCCAATTCCTGATTTCCCGTTCTGTCTATTTGAGTCCTAATTGTGGCGTGCTGTATATATTGTGCTAACCCTCGGTTTTGCAGGTCTTAATTTCTTTTTATTTTTATTTTTTATTTTGGATGTAATTTAATAGATTAAATCGTGTATTTAGGCGGTTGTATTTTTTCTAGATTCTCATGTATTCTAGGCGATTGTATAAGTGAGGCGAGAGTTTTTATTTTTTCCATTCGATTTGGTTGTAAGCCAATTAATATTTATTTCTTTTCCTTATTTTTGTATTAGATGTTTTGTGTGCGCGCTGTATGCTTTTTTACATTCAATAAAATGGACTTTAGAATTTGAAATACCATTTGAGAACATTGGCAATATTTATTTTAATTAGACACGAAATAAGGGACTTGTCCGGACCTGAATCTTTGGATAGTGTAGCGACCGTTCGTCCGGTTCAGCTACATAAGAATTTCCCGGTTGAGCTGAGCCGGGTGGCGACTCTACAATGTTCATCGAGACTTAGGTCTCGGTTCTTTTATTTATTAATTCCATTTATTTTCCAAAACGCGGATTTCCATTATGAAAACCCTACGCGAGGGAGGGATCCGCCCGAGATCGTGGCGCCCCATTCCGAAAGGGAGTCCCGCGTCCCGTCGAAAACGCGTCGTCCGCTCACACTTTCTTCTTCTTTCGCTCCTCTTTCAGCATGGATCAGCTCAGAGGACGACTCCGGGACTACTGGAGTATGACCCGCTCTTCTAATTGGGCCCTACTTGTACCCTTTAGCTTGCAGTATCTCAGGTGTTACATTCCTTTGACCCCTAACCGGGTCTTCTTGGATGCAGCTGTCAGCTTTTGGGATCCGATGGATCATGTGTTCCGTTTCTCCGGTCAAGAGTTATGCCCCTTGATATAGGAGTTTAGTGCCATTCTCTATGTTCCCTACCCCTGGGGGGTCCGGTTTGCTGTTCCCGACCCCGATTATGATGATGTCCACACATTTCTAAGCTAGTTCACTCCTACTGTAGCAGGCATGGGTCGTGCACTTACTAGTAGGTCTACCTCGCCCAGACTCGGTCTTTCTATCGTTGCTGACTTATTTTTTCGCTTTATCTCCCACTATCCCCTGGCTGGGCTCCACTGATGAGTCTGTTATTGATGGCTTACTATATGTGCGAGTCCCAAGATGATACCTATAGCCTTAGGCTGGCTTCAGTAGTGACTCAGGTGTCTCAGGGTGCATCTTTCATGGGGGTTGTTTTGGCTGAGACCCTGATACACTTAGATTCCATCCATTCTGATTCTCTCATCGAGAGTTGTGGGTCTCCCTTTCTGCTTCAGGTATGCTTCAGTACTACTCTTTTTTGAATTTAAACATTCATTACCCCTTCATCCTGACCAAACCACATGCAGATTTGGCTGTTGGAGAAGCTATATCTCCTGAGTCCTCCTCCACCTCATCCGAGATATGCTCTGAAGCGCTATTGGTCTCGGTGCGTCGAGCTCCCAGATTTCGGTTTCATGTCCATGGAGCATTGGTTTGACTGGCTGAGGAGGCGGTCTGACTCCTCTATCTGATGGGTATGCCCTTGGTGGGATATCACTGATGTGACTACTGAGGCTGGGTCGGAGGTGTCCAGTTGCTTAGGTTAACCCATGTGACTTTCTACTCTCCTGCTCGGCTGTGCAGACAGTATGGGCAACTACAAGGGGTTCCTCGATCTTTGTGTACTACTGAGTGTAGAGTGTTAACATCACAGTGGCCTCGGCATGTGCAGCACCAGTGGATGCATCCTACTCGCACTGAGGTCCTGAGGTATGATAGTCTTGCCTTCGTGGAGATAGATTCTTGCTACAGGGCTTGGTTGGCAGATCTGGTCAGCTGTCCCACCAGGCGAGGATGTGAGGCGCTGACGTTGCGGTATCTTGGCCTCTAGATGACTAGGATTAAAATTGATTACTGCTGTATGACTTTTTTTTTTCCTCATTTTTGCATAGGCTGCCCTTTTGGGTCTTCAGCCTATCGGACTGTTTTTATTTTTGCCTGAACTGCCCTTTTTGGGTTTTCAATTCAGCAGACCTTATTTTGTGTCCTATCTTTTGCACAGACCGCCCATTTCGGGTTTTCAATCTATCGGACTTTTTTTTAATGTATATGTTCAATCTATGGATGTGAGATATGCAGAAGATATATAAAGATAAATATGCACAGAATAATCTGAATTGCAGATGAACTTGGGACATTTAAGCGAACAAAATCGAACATTCATTCATTCATTCATAAATATTGTTTTAGCACAATGTACATCGAACGATGAAATGAAACTGTGGACAGAATTATTGATGGTATAAGTCTCGACTGAAGCCACGCTTGTCACCAACCAGTCTTTGCAGATTTTCCAGCTGATAGTCCTTACCTCTCTGTCCTAACTTCTGCATGGATTGCCTTTTCGGTTTTCGACCATCGGACTGTCCTAATTTTTGCGTTGACCGCCTTTTCAGTTTTCAATCCACCAGACTTCTTCTTTTTTTTTTCTTTTTTTTTTTTACACGTAGTAATGTTTCAGCTTGTCCTGATTGATAGGGTTGACGAATTCATTCCTGTCCATATCCATAATTTTTGCAGCACCTTTCGAAAGTACCCTCTTGATTACATACGGACCTTCCCAGTTCGGCTTGAATTTCCCCCGCACATCTGTGTTGGTCTGTTTCATCTGCTTGAGTACCAGATCCCCTGCCTTAAATGGGCACTTTTGATGACGAACCTTGTTATTCTATGTCCTAGCCATCCACTGTTGGTACATTTGCAACCGATCTAAAGCCTGAAGACGCTTTTCGTCAATCAGTGCTAACTGTTCATATCTCGACTGGAGCCAATCAGATTCCGGCAACTGTGCCTCCATGACCACTCTTAACGATCTGATTTCCATCTCTACCGGTAATACTGCTTCCATCCCGTAAACCAATGAATACCGAGTTTCTTCGGTAGGGGTTCTGACGCTTGTCCGGTATCCCCACAAAGCCAATGGTAACACGTCAGCCTAATCTCTGTAGGTTACCACCATCTTTGACAGAATCTTCTTGATGGACTTATTGGCCGCTTCCACCGCCCCATTGGCTTGTGGGCGATACGGGGATGACTTGTGGTGCTCGATCCCGTTCTCTTGGAATAACTGTGCTGTCACCCCTTGGAATTGTACCCCATTATCGGTCACGACATGATGAGGGATCCCATATCTTGCAAAGATGTTCTTTTCTATAAATTTGGCCATCTTCTAAGCGGTGATATTCGCAAATGATTCCTCTTCGTCCCACTTAGAGAAATAATCTACAGCCACAATAATGAATCGGTGCCCATTTGAAGTAGGTGGCCTTATCTCTCCAATTATGTCTATACCCCAAGCTGTAAACGGCCATGGAGTCGAAGATACTTGAAGTTCAAGCGAGGGAAGATGATTGAGTTCTCCATACACTTGACATTCATGGCATTTCTTAACTTCCTCGATATAATCAGCTTGTAGAGTGACCCAAAAGTATCCTTGTCTTAGTATCTTCTTCGCTAGAGCCAAACCATTCATGTGCGGGCCACAAGTGCCATAATGTATCTGTTTCATAACCACGACTGCTTCTTTCTCCGTGATACACTTTAGAAGAACTCTGTTAGTTGTCCTCTTGAAAAGTTGATTCTCAAATATCCGGAACTGTGCTGCCAACCTCCTGAGGGAAACCTTATTAGATTCATTGGCATCTTCAGGGTACTGACTGTTCTGGATGAACTGTAGAATATCATAATAACAAGGGCATGCCTCAATAGTTGCAACCGTATTGACTGACAAATAGCATGGGTTTTGAGCAATTTCTAGGATGACCGGCTGTATTGGTTGTTTTTGAGGGCCTTCCCACATTGATGACAATGTAGCCAAAGAGTCTGCCATCTGATTCTCCTCCCTCAGGACATGTTAGAATTCACACTGACTGAATACCCTTGCCCTTTCCCAAACCAACTCGAGATATGGTCAGAGTGATTCTTCTTTTATTTCCCAGTCTTCGGTTACCTACCGAATCACCTAGGCTGAATCCCCAATAACTAACACCTCGTTCGCCCCCAGCGTGATCAAGGCATCGATACCAAAGAGACATGCTTCCTATTCGGCCCTATTATTTGTCACTGGAAAGTCAAGTCACCTCGCCAGAGAAATGATTTCTCCTTCGGGTGTATCAATGATTACCCCCAAGCCTGCGCCGTGTTTATTCACCACTCCGTCGAAGTACATCACCCACCTATTTGACTCCTCTTCCACCACCACCAGCTGTTCGTCGGGAAATTCTAAATTCTCCACATAATCTAAATCTATTGGCTGGTTAGCTAGGAATTCTGCTACGGCCCTTCCCTTGATTGTTTTCCTCATCACATATTCTATGTCGAACTCTGACAACAAAAGCAACCACCTGGATAACTTCCCAGCTAGTACTGGAGCTTGGCATAAGTACTTCATTGGGTCCACCTTGGCCACCACCTGAACCTTATACGACTGGAAGTAGCGTCTTAATTTCTTTGTCAACCATACCATAGCAGCATAAGTCTTCTCTACTATCGTATACCTAGTCTCACACTGTAGTAGCTTCTTGCTCAAATAATAGATCGCATGTTCCCGCCCATCCTCTTGCTCTTATACTAACATGGCTCCCACAAAAGTCTCTTCAATGGCTAAGTACAAAATCAAAGGCTTTTCTGGTATTGGAGGTTTTAGAAGTGGGGGATTCATCAAATAAGTTTTAATTCTATCGAAGGCTATCTGACACTGCTTGTTCCATTTTACGGGCTGGTTCTTCTTCAGCAATCTAAAAATTGGCTCGCAAATTGTCGTCAATCTCATGATAAACCGACTGACATACTGTAGTGAACCCAGAAACGACCTTACTTCCTTCTCTCACTGTGGTGCCGATATATCCTTGATGGCCTTGATCTTATCCGGATCCATCTCAATCCCTTTCTGGCTGACCAGATGACCAATCGATTTTTCTGAGGTTACCCTGAATACACACTTCTTCGTGTTGAGGTGAAGATTGTACTTCTCGATTCTAGTTAAAAATCTATTTAGGATGGCTGAGTGCTCCTCTCGGTGTTGGGATTCGTCATTGGAAAAATAACGTGGTGCAGCGGAAAATACACCGTTTAAAATTTCCTAGAATCCACCTATCGTGTCCAATTACCATTGATTAGAATAAAATCAAATAAGAATCAAGAGAGATTAACTCACCGGATTCGTCTCCTCTAGAGACTGCTGCAGAATCGTTTCTTGAAACTGCGATCTCCAAAGTTCGGTTAACGACCAACTATTGAGCGGGAACTGGTGCTAGCCCAAGACGCGAAGGAATGGAGGTTTAATGCTGGGATTTTCGGCTGTTTTGGGGCTGCTATTGGTGGCTAAAATTTCCAGCAATTAATTAGAGTTGAATTAGGTTTTTTCTTCCTTAAGTGTGCCATTATATAGACACCTTGTCTAGTTGGGTTTTAATTAGGTTAATTAAACCCAAGCCCACTAGGATTATAATTACATAAATAAACTTTAATTAAAAAGTATATACTATGTAATTTAATTCCATTTGGCTAAATTTAATTACCCCTAAATAAAATTAAATCACACTTAAGTTAATACAACACATGTATTTAATTTTCCTACTTAGGAAAATTATTTAATTAATTGTTTACTTTATGTAATTCAATTAATTGATAAATTAATTAATTACATTACGTAAACTTATTAATTAAATTAAATTCAACCCAATGTCAATTAATTACCTTGACACCGAATGTCAACTAATTAATTAACGCATTCCTTCCAATGTACATTACATGTACAATTTCTATAAGTTCCAGCTCAGTTGATCTATGTGCACGATCCTATGGGTCTGTCTTTTTGTTGGCAGTAGGCCCAAGGCCCACAGACTGTAAGTGGGTTCTAGCAAACCATTACAGCCCCCAATTAAGACAGAGATGCAGCAGTCTTTAGAAGACACTCACCCGGTAGTAATCTCATACTGTCCTTTGCCTAACGATATCGATATGAATAAACAAGAGGCATGGTGTCTGTCATCCTCTTCTGTTGTTTATTATATTTCTTGATCTTGAGTTGACTGATTAATCAAATAAGCAACCAACTTATTTGGGTATGGCCATACACTTATCAGTCCCACTCATCAAGTGGCCAATGATATCATCTCAGTGTTACCCGAGTGGCAATTCCATCACTTCATCATCAATATCAACATGTTCGCCGGTCCACCCAATCATACCCCTATTTAGCATCCTTTAACAGACCTGTTAGGCGTATGTCAAAGTGAACCGGATTCCATATCGTATTATAATGAAATCTGGTCTGAGGACAAAAGAGACCTACTCAAGAAAGACCTATGACATGACAACCATGTGGCTTTCTTGTGCGGATCGATCTAGTCCCATGTCAATGACATGTACCTATATTCATGACTGACTATACAATTACTATGGCTAGTTAAGAACTACCATACAGTCATCGAATATACAAGTTTGTTATTCTATTTGTTCCCACGATTAGAACAGACTTGGGATAGGTTTTATGATTATCAATCAATGGATACTCTACTCATATTATAGCACAAGATATAAATGAAATAGATTAATTGCCTTTATTAATGTGACACAAATAATGTATTCATACATGACTCTTAATGTATAATACAAAATACAAGAATCCAATGCCCTAAGAACTAGGGCACACCAACACCCGGGTCATGGATTTTACCAGCATATTGTCCATATAATCCTCGACCTCTTTGTGGATCATATCATGTAGAAGTGTCGTGATCGCCCACTGATAAGTTACCCTGGCATTCTTCAAACTAAAAGGCATAACCCTGTAGTAGTAAACTCCCCATTCTGTGATGAAGGCTGTCTTTACTTTGTCGATTACATTCATCAAAATCTGATTGTACCCCAAAAACCCATCCATGAAGGAATACATAGCTACCCTGGTGGCACTATCAATTAGAAAGTCGATATGCGGGAGTGGAAAGTCATCTTTGGGAGACACCTTATTCAGATCACGGTAATCCACACAAACCCTTACTCGACCGTCTTTCTTTGCAACTGGCACAACGTTGGCCAACCATTCTGGATACTCTACCACTTCTAAGAACTTGGCCTTTATATGTTTGGCTACTTCTCCCTTAACCTTTTCAGCCCATTCTGGTCAAAGTCGTTTGAGTTTCTGCTTAACCGGTTTCATCTTCGGATCTGTCGGGATTCTATGCTCTGTAATTTTTCTATCAACCCTAGGCATGTTTTCGTAGGACCAGGCAAAGGCTTTGACGTGTTTTTGCAAGATTTTTACAAGTTCTTTTCTCTCATCAGGGGTGAGGTCTTTCGAGACGGATATCATCTTTGGTTCATCATCTGTCCCTAGGTTCATTTCATGCAATGATGCATCATGTATGCTAAAGACATTAAATGAATGTTTGTATGTATGCACAGTTCCATCCGGAAAAACATCACACAAGTAAGCAAAATCAGATTTTATTGCATTATATGCCTTGTAGGCAAAATTGTTCACATCAAAAATAGAAAAAGCAGATACATTCAAAAACTTTCCATCCTCTACATGCGGAGGGTCTTTGTCAACCGTAGCACAGTCGATCTCCTCGAACAAGTATCCCAGGTCTCCCTTCAGGTCTTCCTTCTGTTTGTCAGTCAGCTCTTCCTCTGTCGTTTCAGAATTGCCCCTCATAACCAGCTTAGTGAGCTCCTTCACTGCTCCCTCTACCAGGTCTTCATGTGTTTTTTTAGCAGATGATGTCTTCCTTTCTGCACCCTTGCTTGGTTTCATCAAGGTGGACAGTGCTCTCGTAATGGCCCCCATAGCAACTTCCATCTTACTTCCCACCAGGTCTATCTTCTTAAAAGCTTCTCCCTTGTCCCTGAATTCAACCCTGACTTGGTCAACAACTTTCTGATTCTGAACCCCCTTGTTTCCATCTTCAGCTTCGACACACAGCATGCTCACAACTGGCTCTATTCCATACTTGCTGAAATCAACCACATCACTAAAAATTTCAAATCCAAGGAGCTGACCTCCCTCTACAAATATTGGCTCAGGAGTCCCATCATACGCTGATTCTGCAGCTTAGACAAAAGTATCCACCAGGTTGACACGCTTCCGCTCTTGCTATCCCAGCCCGAATTATCGGTACTTTCTAGCCTCAATGTTAAATTTAGGGATTCCTTATTGCTTGGCCCCTAATCCCTTTCCCGGTTCATAATTCTGTTTGGCAAAATACCTATGAATCCAGTCTAGAAACTCAGGCTTGTCAGCAATCACAGCAACCTGAAACCCGTTATCGGCTGCTCGGTAGCACTCAATGCGGCTACCACAGAAGGCTCATCAGCTTCCACTGTTACTAATTTCCCTTCAATTAAGAACTTCACTTTCTGATGTAGAGTTGATGGAACTCCTCCTAAAGCATAGAACCATGGTCTCCCCAAGAGTATAGAGAAGGTGACAGGAATGTTGATCACGGTAAACAGCACCTTCGATTTGACCTCCCCCACTTTAACTTCCATTTCGAAGGTTCCCAAGACAGCTCTTTTACTATCATCATAAGCTCTAATTATGGTGTTGGACCGGTACAGAGCTTCAGGACTCATCCTTAGGAAAGGTAGGACCTGATAAGGACAAATGTTCAAGGCCGAGCCATCATCCACCATCATACTCGGCATCACTTTATCCATGACTTCCACCCTTAAGTACAAGGCCCTATTGTGATTCACCCCTTTAGGTGGGAGGTCCTCTACCCCAAAACTGATCTCCGAGGCCTTGTTAACCTTCAAATCCGCTCCCCTAATCATTGCACACATCTCATTACGGGATATAGTGGGGTTGGCATCCATCTCCATCAATTGTTTTACCACCGCCTCTCGGTGCCTCTTGGACTCCATAAGTAAGTGCCACACACTGGCACGGGCCGGTGTCCTTTTCAGTTGGTCCACTACCATGTCTTTCTCCTTAACCACTGGGGTATCATTCTGTACCGGTGTTGTGTTCCTTCTTGGGGGTGCTGGAGGTGGTGCACTAATGGGTTGATAAACCCTACCGCTCCTTGTGATGTGCATCACCGGCCCATCCTTCTCTATCACAGTCCCCCTTTTGGTCTCCACCGGGTAAACAGGCTTCGACTCTTGCACCTCGAACTCATCATACTCATCTTCTGCCTCAAAGTCATCTAAATCAATAGGGCCCATCTTGTCCCTTACCGCCGCAGTCTGCTCTTGAAACACCTCCGGCTCTTCTTCCTTTTCTACTAGTACAGCTCGCACACTCGGATTATCCTTAATGATTTGGACAAATATGTAGTTGGCTGGCAAGCCTGATTGTACCACGTTCACCTGACTACCAAAGGTGGGGAGTGGATTTTTCTACACATTCGGCTTCAGCGTCGGCTCTACTATCTTGCCATCTGTGACCAGTTGTTTGGTGGCTTTAATCAATTAGGTACACTTGTTCGTATGGTGACCCACCATTATATGGTAAGAATAGAATTCTCTTTATCTACCTCCGTTGGAGGCAAGAACGGCCTCAAACTCTGTAGCAACCCTACCTTCCTACACTTGGCAAAGATTCGGCTGACCGACTCAGCCCATGGACTAGTAATTCTTGGAACATTTGTTCTCCCCTGATTCACAGCAGCCACTTCTGCCTCCTAAGTTTCAGTAGAGGCTGCCTTTGGCATTGCCCTTGAACTAGGACCAACTGTAGTAGTCTTGGAACTTCCACTCTTGTATCCTTGGGAGTACCCTTGGTTGCTTCTATAGGAGCCTGAACCCTGCTTGCCCCTCTGCTCTTCTTCTTCATATCGTTCGATATGCTTGGCAAACTCCACCACCTCATTAAAGGAATGGAACCTCTTAAGCTTCATTTTGTCCTTATATTGGGGCAAGCTGCCATCCACATGCTTCACAATCAAAGATTCCAACTTTGGTGCCCCATCCACCAAAACCTGCACGTCCATCCACCATTTGTAATACGCCGGGAAGGACTCATTCGGCTTTTGGTGGATTCTCTCCAAATCCTCGAGAGTTGTCCCAACTTGGGTGTCGTAGGCATATTGCTTCACAAAAGCGTCAGCTAAGTCTTCCCAAGTGGAACGGGTATACAGTGGCATCTTTATATACCACTTTGCTGCAGCGCCCCTCAAAGTAGTAGGAAACAAATTCAGAAGATGACCCTTTCCAATCCCCATGCTAGTCATCAACCTCACGTAGCTATCCAAATGGGCTTCCGGTGGTCCTTCCTCAGTGTAGAGAGGTAGGTATGGCATATGAAAACCAGCCGGAAGCGGTCCTTCCGCATCAGCCACCAATGTGGCAGGATCGGCACACTTGATAGGATTGAAATGGACCATTTCTTTCAGCTTGGGCATCATAGCATCTATATCTAAGAATTTCTGGTTGAGCCATTTCTCCAGCATCGACTCAATCGAGGCTTCCCTTGCCTTCTCAAAAGCCTCGTCCTCTTTGGACTGACGGTCCGGCTCTCTGTGATTGGCAACTCCACCACTTCCGCTAGGGGTACTCCCCTCGATTCCATTAGTGACTTGAACAAACTGTCATCCCCCGTTCCCAACCGAGGTCTGAACTGGTTGAACAATTGGAACAGGGAGGGTGGTCTTCACCGCTTGCACCTGCTCCCTAGGGTAGCCCTAAACTCATCTGAGCTTAAGAAGCTCTTCATAAAGGCAGCCATGTCGAAGGGCATGCTTCCACTGTTTCCACTATTTCCGTCGGCCATGTCTGCTCTGTCAACTTCTTCTAACAAAACCTAACTGTCAACCGGTAGAGTAGGTAACTAAACTTCCACTTCCCTGTCTGAATCTGACCCTGAACTGATTCCCTCCACGGTGACCGGTTCTGATTGAACTAGCTGAACTGGGGTGTTTGGTTCTGATTCAACTCGAATTAACCTTCTCGAGACGTGGCTTCAAACTGCACAATCAGCATAAGGTCAGAGTTTGGGATGGATGTCATGGTCCTAGACTTGACACTCTAAATGGTACTTTTATGCTCATGTTTGGATGATGTCTCATGGATGTGGATGATGCTAAAGATGGTTTTAGTGCTTTTCTTTCTCTTGCTTTGGATGTTCCAAGCATACCCTATGCTACACACAAGACAATACAATAACGTCACGTGTGAGCCATCACAAGGACAAAGGTTCAGTGCTTTTGGGGCACCTAGGGGATGTCGTGAAATGGTCGCATGTGTACTGACACACGGACATAAGTTTGACACTTCGTAGGTCAATGTGATGACATGAAATGGTCTTATGGGAGCCGTCCCACAGACAGACGTTCGATGCTATTTTGACATCTAACATGAAGTGATGTCACATAGAGGTCACGTGCGAGTCAAAACACGGACGGCATATCTGTGTTCCTGGAACACCTTACATGATTTAGGAATGCTATGAAATGTCTTAATATGAAAACTAGTTCGGCACTCGTGGAGTACCTTAAATGGGTTGTCGATGTTATGTAACAATCCGATGTGGATTGGGACACGCAAGCAAAACTAAGGCGTCTCCATGACACCAAATGTGAATGATCAAGATGTGATGATGTCGTGTGGTCCGTCACACAAACGTAAGCCTAAGACCGTTGCGGTCTTCTAATAATGTAATGGGATGGCCAAATACAAACTAGTGCACAGGCAGAGTATGGGTAGCCTTAGGGACTCCCGATATGTTATGAGATGAAATGGTCGTGAAGGGCATACTTAGAACATCCTTACATTTTTAATGAAACGAAATGATGTGGATGCCTATGTCATACAAAAATGCAAATGACTGCACAAAAATGTGGTTAGAATGCATGACATACGAGATGATGTCGTGTATGCTTTATGAATCCATAAGCACATAAAATGAATGTGGCATACAGAAAAAGATTATGGCTGCACGAAAAATATGGTTAGCATAACACACACGTATGAGGATGCTCTAAAATGGCTGCATAAAGAAGTGTTAGAATATGGCATACGGATGATGCGTGTTTATGTTGTATGAAAAGGTCGAAAATAAAACAACCATAGAGCAAACATTAGCACACACACAAAAATATGATCACCCGTCCAACCTTATTCCTCCATTCAGTTGGTCTCACATTCTTCATAGGTATTGGGTCTCTTTGGCATCAACGGGGGATACCAAAGGCATACTCTCAATATCCATTTTTAAGTATATGTTTTGGTAATCCTACAGGGAAGTTGCTAGGCCATTACGTGAAGGTATGAGTCAAGTCAAGGGTCGTACAGGTTCCCATAGCGAAAATATACTCCTCACTTCTCCCCACTCAAGGGTTCAAATGAAGGGGTTCGTACAAGGCTATGAGTGGTTTACCCCCTCGGGTGCCTCCAATCCTAGCGGAAGAGGTAGGTCACCTTTGGAAATAATCCGGTCTTAAATGAGTGTTGGGGGGATTTAAGAAAAGAAAATGTCATGCTTTATGCAATGTGAATGAAATATTGAGTTACGATTTAATAATCAACTATAAGTGAGTATATACTTCAATGGTTGCCTAAGTTCCTTAATTTTTTTTTTGTGAAAACTTTTTTGAAGAAACCGTTAATCCCCAGTAGAGTCGCCACTGTGAGCGGACGACCTTTTTTGGAATGCGCGGTGAAGTGGGAACCGGGGATTTTGATGTTTAAGTGTTGATGTTTTGGTTTTGAAAGTGGGTCTTTAAATTTTCTTAGACAATCCTTTCATTTTATTGGAAAAGTCTTTTTTTTTTGAGAAAACTTAATTTCAGGCATGAATTTTAGAAAACAAGCTTTTTAGAAAATCCCATTTTAACTTAAAGATCTCGAAACACGAATTTCGAGATTAGATACAGAGTCGCCACCCGGATCAGCTCATCTGGGAAATTCCGGTACAGCTCCCTACCAAGTGTAGACGCTGTATCTAATCCAGAGATTCGAGGTTCGGGCAACATATCTACTAATCCTCACTAGTTTTTAATTATTATTTCGTAATATGACATTTCATTCACTTAATTCTACTCATTTTATCTCTTCTTTTACTATTAGCCAATGCTCATACATATGACATAAATATAAAACCAAAACAAAAATACCAAAAAGTAAAAGTGTGGAAAAGTAAACTAGAGGCCAAATTATACAACCCAAGAAAAAGAAAACTCTCATGCTCACCTTTTACAACCGCTTATTATACACGATAATCTAAAAATTACAATCGCCTAGATACACGGGATAATCTATAAAATACATTCAAAAATAAAAATAAAGCAAAAATAAAAGCTGCATCCAAATATGGTTAGCACAGATAAATAAATCATGCCAAGAACTCAAATAAGACAGAATAGGGGTATTTCAGGAAACGGGATCATGCAAAGGGGGGTAACCGAGTCGACCCGACCGGTCGGCCCGGTTAGACCTAGAAAACGGTTTTTCAAACACCCTGTAGCTTTTATGGATGAAGAATCATTTTTAAAAGCAGTTTGGCTCATTTACATGTACTTTTCCAACTTTAGCGTACCAGATGTCTCGGGACCCGGGGGTCCTGTTCATGTGTGGGCCTAAATCAAACATCCATCTATGGTCCAAAAGTATGCAAACAAGCCAAAATTCATTTTTGAATGAGAAAAGAATGCAAAATTACAAGTTTGGGGCCCAAAAAGGGCAAAACTGTAATTCTGCCTCCATTACAGCCGCGCCCCTGTAGCTTATAGCTGGGTGTCTGTAATGCTCCAGAATCGATTCCAGTGTACTTTTTTGCGTTTTCGAAGATTGTTTTGTGAAGTTTGATGATTTTAGGTGATCTGGGATTTCTGGAAAAACATTAAAACCAACAGAAAAGACCCAAAATAGATCAAGTCAAATCCGGAAATCCCTAATCGTCCAAAATCACCAAATTTTACGACATCCATCCATAAAAAAAATGAAGAACATGAAATCTAAGCATGCAGGGATGTGATTGGACCGATAACAAATATGAAAAACACATTTAATTGAAAAATGGGATTGTTATCGGTCTATTTGGGGCGATTGGAGCTTCGGTCCCTGTAGATTACAGCCGAGCGGCTGTAATCAGAAGATTACAGCAGCGCCCCTATAAGTCACAGCCGCCCGGCTGTAGGTTACAGCCGGGCGGCTGTGATCATGAGTGGCGATTGTAACCGGAAAAACTCCCAAAAACGTAAAAAAAATTCAAAACATAGCACTACAGCCGTGCCCTTATAGGTCACAACTGCGCGGCTATAGGTTACAGCCGATCGGCTGTGATCATGGGTGGGACAGCTAGAAAAATCTAATGATGGTGTTTTTCTCTCTAAAATCCCTTTCTTTCTTTTTTTCTTTTTTAGTTTTTCTGCCTTCCTTAACCCTAATCCCGGATTAGGATGTTTAAATACCTCCCTTTTTGGTATTAAATCAGAATTAATTACTGATTTGGGCAAAAAAGGAACACTGATGCTTACAGCCGCGTGGCTATAAGTTACAGCCGCGCGGCTATAGGTTACAGCCGGGCGCCTATAGACTACAGCCGCACGGCTGTTGGTTACAGCCGATCGCTGTAGGGACCAATGCCTATCTTGCTTAAAAACCGAATTAAATGCTGATTTTGACCAAAAAAGGAAATATGAAGATTACAGCCACGTGGCTGTAGTTTACAGCCGAGCGGCTGTAATGCCCAAAAAAGGCTATTTTCACTTATTTTTCGTTCTTTTCTTCGGTTCTCTTAAATAACCACTCGAATTCTTTGGGGTTCCGTACTAGGACTTGTCACACACCTTTGGGCTATCCGGGACATTTTCGACATTATCCCGGTCGGTCTGAATCCACTTCACTTTTATTCGTGAAAAAGGTAACAGTAGCTTTCATCACAGAGGTCGAGAAAAAACCCGTGCACACACCCTTTTTCCTTTTTTTTACACGAGGTCTTGTTACATTTAAACTTGGATATGTTTCAAAATTTTCGACAAGAAATGATAAATTAGATTTGGAGGATAAGAGAAGATTGCAGATTGCATGCATTTAGCACATTTTCATTGTTGAATAATGCGAGTCTTTTAACCAATTAAATGCAAAGTGCTTTCTTTAAATGGATGTTTAGGCAAGATAACGTTGTTTATGCATTTTGACATAACCATACGAATATATTTAAACAAAACATCACACTTTATTGCTGAAATCAACATGAGTACATTTGAAAAGATTGGTTCCCAAAATGGTATACATTCCACACAGAACCAGAATCCGTCACCAGTCGTCCCTTTCAGATTTTCCGACTGATCATTTTCTCTCGTGTCTTGATTTTTGCCTAGGCTGCCCTTTTCGAGTTTTCAACCTAGCAGAGTCCTTTTTTTTTCTTTTAAACATGGTAAAGCTTCAGGCAACCTTGGTTGATAGGATTTGCAAATTCATTCCCATCCATGTCCACGATGCTTACACCACCTTTCGATAGCACTTTCTTTACAACGTATGGGCCTTCCCAATTTGGCCTAAATTTACCTCAAGCATCGACGTTTGTAGGCCACAACTATTTTAGAACCAAATCTATAAGCGTCGGGTTTTCCCGACCTCTATGATGAGAATTCTTGTTTACTTGTGGAGCAGACGGAAATGAATCGGACTTGAAAATGACCGGAATGTCACCCGGAGTGTCTCAAATGTCCCAAAAACTGACCTATCCTGGATCCGAAACCCCCGAGAAGGTCCTCCGAGTGACTTTTAGGGTTTAGGGTGAGCGTCATATTTTAGAGAATTTCGGCTCGGCTCTTGCTAGAGCCGCGGGTGGCTGTAGTTTAGAGCCGATCGGCTCTAGCACAAACTAGAGATGCAGAAAAGAAATGGGGCAAAATTTTCAAGAGATGCAAGCGGCTCATTTATTTGTTGAAATGATGATGAGTGAGGAGGTATAAAAAGAAAGAAAAAGAAATAAAAAAAAAGGGGATTTTTGATCTTAGACAGAAACCAATTTCAAGAAAGACACAGAGAAGAAAAGAAGCAGAAAAAGGAAAGGGAGGGAACCGGGACATACAAGCCAGGGAGAAGTGATCCAAACACCCAAATTAAGACCTAAAACTAATCCTTAAACACTAGTAGAAAGTTCCTTAGCCTTTGCACATTGATTTGGGATCGTTTCGGTTTGATTTCAGATTGTTTTGGGATTGTTTCGGTTTTCAGTCGGTTGAGTATTCAAGGTGAATTTCAAGTTTTCAATCCGTTCTTTGACGTTCAAAGCATCAAAACAACATCAAGGTAAACTCTAAGAGGCCTTAAACCTGTGTACATTGCTTTTTCTTCGCATTTTCTTCATTTTTGCAAATTTTGGAAATCGGACTTTCCCAAACATAGCCGTACTGCTGTGTTCTCCATGAACACAGCTGCACGGCTGTGATTGTGATGAACAGAGCCGCACGGCTCTGTTCTACAGGGCAGATTCCCGAACTGCCCTGATCGGCCGAAAATAGTCCGTTTTCCATTTTTTTCATTATGTTGTGATCAATTTCGGCCCAAATTCATCCTTATATTGTAAAATTTTGGCTCTCAGATTTCTGTACGTACGGATATTAGGGTTTTCGGTTTTTCCCAGGTTTTGTTTCCTGAATTTCGGGGTTGTTCGATCCAAATCGGATCCGTGGTCCAGAATTAGCGGACCGAACCCTATAAAATCCCTAGAAAATATAAAAAACGAGCAAAACAACATTTTCAAAAAAAAAAAAACGAGAAAACCACTTTTCGGGTTCCAGGAATCATAGCCGCAAGGTTGTAATTACGGCCGTACAACTGTAATTTATGGAATAAAACAGAGTCGCGAAATGACCTGTACGGACATCGTTGTGCTGTGCTGTGCTGTTTTTGAGTTTAAATTATTTTTGGCGTGTTTACTGCTTTCAGACCCTAGATGTTTGTAAAAATTAGGAAATCCGCACGAATAGAACCCCGAGTTCTGACAGACCCGCTAAATGGAAAAGTTTGCATGAAATCGAGCCAAATAATTTTTTAAAATTGATTTTCCAGCAGGAAAAAAAATTACAGGGCGTTTCAAAACCGTTTTCCAGGTCTAACGGGTCCAACCGGTCAGGTCGACCCAATTACCCCCTAAATGCATGCCCCCGTTCCTGAAATCCCAATTCTGTCCTGATTTGAGTCCTATCTGTGTTGTGCCGTAAATTGTGCTAAACAATTTGTCTTGCAGCATTTATTTTTTTTATATTATTTTTACTATAATTAATAGATTATTCCGTGTATTCTAGGCGACTGTAATTTTTTAGATAGTCGTGTATTCTAGGCGTTTGTAAAGTGAGGACGAGAGTTTTCCTTTTTATTCAATTTGGTTGTATAAGCAGCCCTTATTATTTTTGTATAATGTGAATGAATGGTTTATTTTTCTGTAATTTTATTTCTGTCATTTCTCTGAGCATGGGTTAAATACAAAACGAAATTGGGATAGAGAAAGATAATAAAGCGAATTAAATATGGTAACATAAATTGTAAAGTGAAAGCAAGCTAGAGGTTGAGTAAGTCACTTGCTCGAATCCTAAATCTCTGGATTAGGTACAGTAGTCTACTCTCTATAGGGAGCTATACCGGAATTTCTCGGATGAGGTCTTTAAGTCAAAACGGGAAAATGTTTTCTGCAAAGGGGATTTCCAAATCCATGATTTTTCCAAGATAAACAAAAACCCGTTTTCCAAATCAAAACAAACCAAACGAAAACGTTTTCCCCGGTTCGCTTTGCCGCATCCCACCTATTCCAATAGAAAAAGGTCGTTGGCCCATGGTGAATATGGTTTCTTAAAAAGTTTTCACAAAAACTTAAGGAACTTAGGCAACTACTGAAATATAACGTCGCTTGCAGTCACTTCACTAGTTTATATTACCATATTTGTTTACACCTTGCATATCATGACATTTTCTTATTCTTAATCCCTCCAACACACTGATTAGCCCTGGTTTACCCAAGAAGGTGGACTACCTCTACCGCCAGGATTGGAGACACCTGATGGGATAAACTACTCATAGCACCGTATGACCTTACATCGTGTTCTTCGATGAGGAGTGTATATTCGCTATGGGAACCTGTACGACCCTTGGTTTTGAATTTGACCTACATGTAATGGCTTGGCAACTTCCCCTAGGATTACCAAAACTTAAATTCAAATTGAACATCGAGTGTGTGCCTTTGGTATCCCCCGTTGATGCTAAAGAGACCCAATTCCTAAGAAGAATGCAAGACCAATCGAAAGGAGAAATAAGGTCGGAAGGGAGTGCATATTTTTACGTGTGCTGACGTTTGTTCCATGGTGTTTTCTATTTTGACTTTCCACGAAGCATCAAACATGCATGGCTTTTGTGTGCCATTCTAACCACATCTTTACACAGCCATTTTCAAACATCGACATATGCATGACACTAATCATATTTATGTGCAGCCACGACATTTTATTTGTATGCCATTTGCATCTCGCGTGCGACATTTTCACGAAGAATACATGACATCATTCTGTGTGTCATGCATTTTAACCACATTCTTGTGTAGCCACTTGCATTTTCATGTCAGATACACACCCATATCATTTCATCTCACTTAATAAAGGATGTTCCGAGTGTGCCTTTCACGATCATTTCATTCCATAACATATCGGGTATCCCAAAACTACCTGTATGCTGCCCGTGCATCGGATTGTACTCGGCCATTTCACAAATACCATGTCATTCAATATAGACCATAATGGTCCTAGATTTATTTACGTGTGGCAGTTCACACGATGTCATCACGTGGCATCATACGCATTCATCATAGGTGTCCCGGTGATGCCGAAGTCTTATTTGCGCATTATGGTTCACATCGGACCACTTCTTGACATTGTGAAATCATTCGAGGTGCTCCCCGAGTACTAGATTAGTACACATATAGGGGCATTCCATAGCATTATCAAAATCATGCAAGGTGTTCCACGAACGTCGAACCTTTGTCCGTGTCTCCGGTTACACGTGACTCTTTTTGGTAACACCACCTTATATCACATTGCCTCAAAAGCATCAAAACTTTGTCCATGGGAAGGTCCCCATGCGACCATTTCATCTCATGTCATCGACCTACAAAGCATCAAAACTCTGCCCGTGTGTCAGCACACAAGCGGCCATTTCACGACAATTCATTAGGTGCCCCAAAGGCACCGAACCTCTGTCCATGTGGTGGCTCCCACGAGACATTTTTGCATTATTTTGCATAGCATTGGGCACTCTTGGGACATCCCAAACAAAGGAAATTCAAACATGCAAAGATCATCCTCATTTTCATTTCCATTCATGAAGCATCATCCAAGTATCATTCTCCATAACACCACGTCATTCATTTGCCATCCTTAACTCTTCACTTATGATGTAGGACCATACACACGTGAGACTAGAAAATACCAAAGCTCCGCAAAGATAGTTCACAAAGTAAGCTGGATCGACCAAGGACAAGGTCTCAGGCTTTGAGGGCTGTTGGGGAATAGAGAACAGTAGAAACTGACAGTGATTCTGATTTTGAAGAAGAAGTGGAGATGGCCAATCAAACACCAAGTCTTGTTGATGCCCTGAAGTATTTCCTGAGATCCTAGGATTTCCATGACATGCTGAAAGAAGAGATGCGGGCTGTTGTAAGAGAGAGTAGGGAAATCAGGACTAGTAGGCTCTGAAAGGAAAAGGTAGATGAATCTTCTCAGTACGGGGCTGATGTCTTAGCTAGTGTAGAAAAGCTGCAAGAGATTGAGGCAGCCATGGAAAAGAAAATGAAGGCGAAATACTATGAGTTGGATGAAGTAGTCGTCGAGCTGAAGAAAGGGGCTAACATCAGCCTGGGCTCCAAGAGAGGAGTGAATGTAGATGCAATGATCAACAAGGGCATTGAGACCTTCCCTATTAGGTTTCAAGTGCCGAAAGTGTTGGGATTCGTCATTGGAAAAATAACGTGGCACAGTGGAAAATACACCGTTTAAAATTTCCTAGAATCCACCTATCGTGTCCAATTACCATTGATTAGAATAAAACCAAATTGAATCAAGAGAGATTAACTCACCGGATTCGTATCTTCCAGAGACTGCTGCAGAATCTTTTCTTGAAACTGCGATCTCCAAAGTCCGGTGCACGACCAACTATTGAGCGGGAACCGGTGCTAGTCGAAGACGCGAAGGAATGGAGGTTTAATGCTGGGATTTTCGGCTGTTTTGGGGCTGCTATTGGTGGCTGAAATTTCCAGCAATTAATTAGAGTTGAATTAGGTTTTTCCTCCTTAAGTGTGCCTTTCTATAGACACCTTGTCTAATTGGGTTTTAATTAAGTTAATTAAACCCAAGCCCACTAGGATTATAATTACATAAATAAACTTTAATTAAAAAGTATATACTATGTAATTTAATTCCATTTGGCTAAATTTAATTACCCCTAAATAAAATTAGATCACACTTAAGTTAATATAATACATGTATTTAATTTTCCTACTTAGGAAAATTATTTAATTAATTGTTTACTTTATGTAATTCAATTAATTGATAAATTAATTAATTACATTATGTAAACTTATTAATTAAATTAAATTCAACCCAATGTCAATTAATTACCTTGACACCGAATGTCAACTAATTAATTAACGCATTCCTTCCAATGTACATTACATGTACAATTTCTATAAGTTCCAGCTCAGTTGATCTATGTGTACGATCCTATGGGTCTGTCTTTATGTTGGCAGTAGGCCCAAGGCCCACAGACTGTGAGTGGGTTCTAGCAAATCATTACAGCCCCTAATTAAGATAGAGATGCAGCAGTCTTTAGAAGACACTCACCCGGTAGTAATCTCATAGTGTCCTTTTCCTAACGATATCGATATGAATAAACAAGAGGCATGGTGTCTGTCATCCTCTTCTGTTGTTTATTATATTTCTTGATCTTGAGTTGACTGATTAATCAAATAAGCAACCAACTTATTTGGGTATGGCCACACACTTATCAGTCCCACTCCTCAAGTGGCCAATGATATCATCTCGGTGTCACCCGAGTGGCAATTCCATCACTTCATCATCAATATCAACATGTTCACCAGTCCACCCAATCATACCCGTATTTAGCATCCTTTTACAGACCTGTTAGGCGTATGTCAAAGTGAACCGGATTCCATATTGATATTATAATGAAATCTGGTCTGAGGACAAAAGAGACCTACTCAAGAAAGACCTATGACATGACAGCCATGTGGCTTTCTTGTGCGGATCGATCCAGTCCCATGTCAATGACATGTACCTATATTCATGACTAACTATACAAGTACTATGGCTAGTTAAGAACTACCATACAGTCATTGAATATACAAGTCTGTGGTTCTATTCGTTCCCATGATTAGAACAGACCTAGGATAGGTTTTATGATTATCAATCAATGGATACTCTACTCATATTATAGCACAAGATATAAATGAAATAGATTAATTGCCTTTATTAATGTGACACAAATAATGTATTCATACATGACTCTTAATGTATAATACAAAATACAAGAATCCAATGCCCTAAGAACTAGGGCACACCAACAGAAAGTCCTTTCCTATAAGGGGATTGGTTCACTCGAGTCCCATGTGAACCTCTATGCATGATTCATGCTGACGGAGGGTGCCACTAAGCAGCAGCTGATTAACTTCTTCCCAACTACACTCGAGGGGGGAGCTCTAAGTTGGTATAATTCTCTATCTGAAGATGTGCAGTTAGATTGGGAGGCCTTGTCAGCGGCTTTCATCAAATACTACAGCTTCAATGCTAAGATCCAGGTGAGGCTGTACGACTTGGAAAGGTTTAAGTAGAAGCCGAATGAGCCCTTTATGAATATTACCAAAGGTGGATGAATAAGATGATACTGCTGAAAAACCATCCCGATGAAGATGAATTGATTCAAAAGTTGATTGATGGTAGTAGGGACATCTTTAGGAACAACATGAAATTCCACTCCTTTAGTGAGCTCAGTGAAATGTATAGCATGGCCATGAAAATTGAGAGGGATGAAAAGGAAAAGGCAACAAGCTATAGAGGCTCCAGGTATAATTCCAGGTATCAGTAGACTACTGCAGCTGGGTCTAGCAGTGGGTCAGGTTCTAGTTCTACAGGCAAGAGTGGATAGTTTTCAGAGAATAAGCAAGCAAGGGTTGTGGTTGTGTCTCAACAGCGAGGAAACCCAGGATGAAATTCAGAAGGCCAAGGTATATCTCCGTGGGCTTTCTCCTTAGCTAAGATCTTTGCCAAGTGCAGGAATGGCGGTCTGTTAAGCTCTCTCAAGCCTTTCGAGAAGCCCGTAGAGGAAGACAAAGACAATTTCTGTACTTACCATGTCATGGTGGGACATAGAACCAACAACTGTCACAGGCTGAAGGATGCCATACAGAAGTTGATTGATGAAGGGAAGTTACAGGAGCCTGCCAAGCCTAGTACTAAGACTAACCCTTTGTCGAAATTCAAAAGGGAAGTCAATATGGTTCAGTTGGTCTTGCCAGATAACTTCATTTTTGTACAAGTCCTGCAGGCAAATCTCACCGGACAGTCTGTGGTGGCTAGTGGAGTAGGGGTAAAGTCTGATTGTGAGAAGTTTACAGAGCAGAAGGGAGTGAAGCCTGTGAGTCTAGATGATCTGGATTCAAAAGATGAATACGAAGACTTTGGCAGTAGTGAGATGGTTAAGCTGCCAGTTGTTGGGGAATCAAAAGTTCCTAAAGTACAGAATGTGACAAGGAGTGGTAGGGTTTACCAGCCAGTGGTTCAGCAGAGTGACAAGGTTCCAGTGACTGGGTCAGGCAGTATGTCAGTGCTAAAAGAAGTAGAAAAGGAAGACCTGGTTATTTCTCAATTAAAAAAGACTCCAGCACAGCATAAATAAACTTTAATTAAAAAGTATATACTATGTAATTTAATTCCATTTGGCTAAATTTAATTACCCCTAAATAAAATTAGATCACACTTAAGTTAATATAATACATGTATTTAATTTTCCTACTTAGGAAAATTATTTAATTAATTGTTTACTTTATGTAATTCAATTAATTGATAAATTAATTAATTACATTATGTAAACTTATTAATTAAATTAAATTCAACCCAATGTCAATTAATTACCTTGACACCGAATGTCAACTAATTAATTAACGCATTCCTTCCAATGTACATTACATGTACAATTTCTATAAGTTCCAGCTCAGTTGATCTATGTGTACGATCCTATGGGTCTGTCTTTATGTTGGCAGTAGGCCCAAGGCCCACAGACTGTGAGTGGGTTCTAGCAAATCATTACAGCCCCTAATTAAGATAGAGATGCAGCAGTCTTTAGAAGACACTCACCCGGTAGTAATCTCATAGTGTCCTTTTCCTAACGATATCGATATGAATAAACAAGAGGCATGGTGTCTGTCATCCTCTTCTGTTGTTTATTATATTTCTTGATCTTGAGTTGACTGATTAATCAAATAAGCAACCAACTTATTTGGGTATGGCCACACACTTATCAGTCCCACTCCTCAAGTGGCCAATGATATCATCTCGGTGTCACCCGAGTGGCAATTCCATCACTTCATCATCAATATCAACATGTTCACCAGTCCACCCAATCATACCCGTATTTAGCATCCTTTTACAGACCTGTTAGGCGTATGTCAAAGTGAACCGGATTCCATATTGATATTATAATGAAATCTGGTCTGAGGACAAAAGAGACCTACTCAAGAAAGACCTATGACATGACAGCCATGTGGCTTTCTTGTGCGGATCGATCCAGTCCCATGTCAATGACATGTACCTATATTCATGACTAACTATACAAGTACTATGGCTAGTTAAGAACTACCATACAGTCATTGAATATACAAGTCTGTGGTTCTATTCGTTCCCATGATTAGAACAGACCTAGGATAGGTTTTATGATTATCAATCAATGGATACTCTACTCATATTATAGCACAAGATATAAATGAAATAGATTAATTGCCTTTATTAATGTGACACAAATAATGTATTCATACATGACTCTTAATGTATAATACAAAATACAAGAATCCAATGCCCTAAGAACTAGGGCACACCAACAGAAAGTCCTTTCCTATAAGGGGATTGGTTCACTCGAGTCCCATGTGAACCTCTATGCATGATTCATGCTGACGGAGGGTGCCACTAAGCAGCAGCTGATTAACTTCTTCCCAACTACACTCGAGGGGGGAGCTCTAAGTTGGTATAATTCTCTATCTGAAGATGTGCAGTTAGATTGGGAGGCCTTGTCAGCGGCTTTCATCAAATACTACAGCTTCAATGCTAAGATCCAGGTGAGGCTGTACGACTTGGAAAGGTTTAAGTAGAAGCCGAATGAGCCCTTTATGAATATTACCAAAGGTGGATGAATAAGATGATACTGCTGAAAAACCATCCCGATGAAGATGAATTGATTCAAAAGTTGATTGATGGTAGTAGGGACATCTTTAGGAACAACATGAAATTCCACTCCTTTAGTGAGCTCAGTGAAATGTATAGCATGGCCATGAAAATTGAGAGGGATGAAAAGGAAAAGGCAACAAGCTATAGAGGCTCCAGGTATAATTCCAGGTATCAGTAGACTACTGCAGCTGGGTCTAGCAGTGGGTCAGGTTCTAGTTCTACAGGCAAGAGTGGATAGTTTTCAGAGAATAAGCAAGCAAGGGTTGTGGTTGTGTCTCAACAGCGAGGAAACCCAGGATGAAATTCAGAAGGCCAAGGTATATCTCCGTGGGCTTTCTCCTTAGCTAAGATCTTTGCCAAGTGCAGGAATGGCGGTCTGTTAAGCTCTCTCAAGCCTTTCGAGAAGCCCGTAGAGGAAGACAAAGACAATTTCTGTACTTACCATGTCATGGTGGGACATAGAACCAACAACTGTCACAGGCTGAAGGATGCCATACAGAAGTTGATTGATGAAGGGAAGTTACAGGAGCCTGCCAAGCCTAGTACTAAGACTAACCCTTTGTCGAAATTCAAAAGGGAAGTCAATATGGTTCAGTTGGTCTTGCCAGATAACTTCATTTTTGTACAAGTCCTGCAGGCAAATCTCACCGGACAGTCTGTGGTGGCTAGTGGAGTAGGGGTAAAGTCTGATTGTGAGAAGTTTACAGAGCAGAAGGGAGTGAAGCCTGTGAGTCTAGATGATCTGGATTCAAAAGATGAATACGAAGACTTTGGCAGTAGTGAGATGGTTAAGCTGCCAGTTGTTGGGGAATCAAAAGTTCCTAAAGTACAGAATGTGACAAGGAGTGGTAGGGTTTACCAGCCAGTGGTTCAGCAGAGTGACAAGGTTCCAGTGACTGGGTCAGGCAGTATGTCAGTGCTAAAAGAAGTAGAAAAGGAAGACCTGGTTATTTCTCAATTAAAAAAGACTCCAGCACAGGCCAGTCTGTGGCACCTGTTGCTGACTTCCAAGGAACACAGAGCAGCACTGGTTAAAAAGTTGGCTAAAATAGAAGTTTCTCCGCTTGCATCTCCAGAGGCCATATGTTGCTTACTGGACAAGATCCATGTAGGGTCCCCTGACATTGTATTTTCAGAAAAAGACTTGCCACACGGGGGGAGAGCTCACAACAAAGCCCTTTATGTCAAGGTTAACCTCTTGGACCGGGTTGTGCCCTGTGTGATGGTTAACGATGGATCTGCCCTGAACATATGTCCACTAAAGATGCTACCATTCCTGGGTTTGAGCGAAGATAGACTGAAAATGTCCTCTACTATGATTAGGGCCTATGATGATTCTAAAAGGACTGTAATTGGGACTTTTGAAGCTGAAGTGGAAGTGGGACCGGTCAAGTCGACGGTCACCTTTACTGTGATTGACATCCCAGTTACCTTCTCCTTGCTGTTAGGAAGGCCATGGTTCCACCCATTGGGGGGTGTTCCTTCAACCTTGCACCAGAAGATCAAGTTTTCAGTAGGCAGTAGGGTTGTGACAGTCGAGGCGAATTGTCAGTTTGTGATTACTGTTATCCGTGAGGAAACCATACCATTTGGCGGATTCCAAGTAGCCATGGTTAGTGAGGAGGAAATTACAGAGGCCCCGATAGTTATCTATGAGAACTATATGCCAGAATGGTTGTCTAAATACCTTCATAGGCATGATTTTGGTTCGAGCATGGGACTCGGAGTCAATCTAAAGGGGGTGCCCAAATTTAATATTGATTCTGGAAAGCCGAGGCAGTTTGGCTTAGGCTACAGAGTAGAGGCATCTGAGAAGAAAGATTTGAAAAGATGAAAGAATGACAAGCCCATGATGAAGCCATTCATTAAGGCTGGCGAACAACTGCACAAGGGGCAAACTGAACCAGTGAAGGTCGAGAGAATCGAACTCCCAGGCTTCAACATATTTTCTGATGTTGTGGACTTTGAAAAGAGCCAGGAGGAGCCAGTTGCACCAGTTATAGTAGAGGAGGCATATGAGCGGACGATGTTTTTGACGGAAAGCGAGACTCCCTTTCGGAAAGGGGCGCCTCGATCTCGGGCGGGCCCCTCCCTCACGTGGGTTTTTTATGAATGGAAAATCGGTTTTGAAAAATAAATGGAATTAATTCTTAAAAGAACTAAGACCTAAGTCTCGATGAATATTGTAGGAGTCACTAACCAGCCCAGCTCAACCGGGAAATTTATAATGTAGCTGAACCGGATGAACGGCCGCTACACTATAAATTTCCTGGTTGAGCTGAGCCGGGTGGCGACTCCTACAATATTCATCAAGACTTAGGTCTCGGATCTTTTAAGAATCAATTCCATTTATTATTCAAAACCGATTTTCCATTCATAAAAACCCCATACGAGGGAGGGGCCCGCCCTAGATCGAGGCGCCCCTTTTCGAAAGGGTGTCTCGCATTCCATCGAAAACGTCGTCCACTCACAGTGGCGACTCCGCTGGGGATTTCTTAAAAAGTTTTCTTAAAAAACTTAAAAGAATTTGACAAGCCCTGAAAAGTGTCTAATTAAAATAAGGTGGATGATTCTCTATTGGTATTTCATTTTGCATTTTTAGTTAGACATGCCTGCATTAGATTTAGTATCCATTTTTATCCCGGTGGATTGTTGAAGTGTCGCCTTTTTTCCTTATGGTCTTAGGGACACGGATACGAAACACCACCCATAGCCTCGTACGAACCCCTTCGGTTGGACCCTTGCGTGGGGAGAAGTGAGGAGTATATTTTTCTATGGGAACCTTGATTTTTAACCTGACTTGGACCAAACTCATATAGGCAGCCCTAGTTGGATTCCCTTAGGATACCAAAATAATTGTGTCAATAAAATAAAATCGTGCCTTCATCATCCCCGGTTGATGATCGAAGAGAACCCCACCTAGGACTCGGTTAGAAATTTTTGAGACCGACCACGCTTGGAGAAATAAGGTTGGAAGAATTCGTTTTGTGTGCTATGTGTTTCCTGCTATCTCGTGACAGATCACCATCACCATCTACACATGCATAACTACCATAATCACCATTTTTCATACACGATTAACATTTTACATTCACAAAACATCTTGTGTGATACTAACCCGCATTTTTATGCAGCCATTTGTATTTTATTTTCGTGTGAGAACATTAAATCACTCGCTTGCCATTCGTACTAACCATTTCTTTTTCAGCCATAACATTATATTTATGTCATTAGCATTTTTTCACATAGCATACATAACATCATTATGTATGTCATGCATCCTAACCACGTTTTTTTGCAACCATTTGCATTTTGTGTGTCACAAGCATTCACGACATATCACCTAAATGAAATTAGGGGCATTCGAAGGACGCCCACCATGATCATATCATTCCACCATAGATCGGGTATCCCAAAATACCCATGTTTTCCCAATGCACCGGATTGCATTCGACCATTCCACTAAATCATTTCATTCAATAGAGACCACAATGGTCGTAGGTGTATTTCCGTGTGACAATCCACGCGATACATCTCATGACACCATGCTCATTTATCATAAATATCATATAACATTGTGATCCACATCAGCTTACTTCATGACATTACTACATCATTCAAGGAACTCCCCTAGTGCTCGGTTAGTACACATGTAGGGGCATTTTATAACATTATCAAATCATAAAAGGTGTTCCCTGAACACGGAGCTTTTGTCCGTGTCCCCGTCACACGTGACTCTTTCATAACATCATTTCATTTCATATACTCAAAAGCATCAGAACTCTGTCCATGGGCCGGTCCCATGTGACCATTTCATATCATCTCATGGACCTATAAAGCGTCAAACTCCGTCCTTGTGTCGGTACATATGTGACCATTTAACGAAATTCATTAGGTGCCCCAAAAGCACCGAGCTTTTATCCATGTGGCGGTCCACACGTAACATTTCTACATAGCATTGAGTGTTCTTGGAATGTCCAAAGTCAAAAGAATAAAAACAAGGGAATCATCCTCATTATCTCATGATATGCATCTCATTCATCCATCAAACATTCAAGCACTCCACAACATTCAAGCACTCCACAAGCACCAAGGACTTTATAGCATACACTGAGCCATTTAAGTGTTCCAAAAACGCTAGAAACTTCATCAAGCCCCTTAGGTCTTCCATAAAAATTAGGAATACTATCCTTGTATCCCGTGCATCTAAGCTCCAAATATCTTCCCATGCAAGATAAGTTCCGCACGTACCGCATCAAGCTCCGCACACTTCCTCCCCGTGTAAGACTAAGCTCTACATGTACCATTCTAAAATATCTTTCTATGCAAGACAATCTCTGCACACTTCCTCCGCGTATAAGACAAGCTCTACACGTATCGCTCCAAATCTTCTCGTGCAAGACAAGCTCTGCACGTACCGCATCAAACTCTACCCTTCCTCCTCGTGTAAGACAAGCTCTACATGTATCGTTCCAAATATCTTTCTATGCAAGACAAGCTCTGCACACTTCCTCCCCGTGTAAGACAAGCTCTACACGTATCATCCCAAATATATTTCTATACAAGACAAGCTTTGCACACTTCCTCCCCATGTACGACAAGCTCTACACGTATCGCTTAAAATATCTTCCCGTGCAAGACAAGCTCTACACACTTCCTCCCCTTGTAAGACAAGCTCTACGCGTATCGCTCCAAATATTTTCCTGTGCAAGACAAGCTCTGCACGTACCGCATCAAACTCTACCCTTCCTCCCTGTGTAAGACAAGCTCTACACGTATCGTCCTAAATATCTTCCCATGCAAGACAAGCTCTGCACACTTCCTCCCCGTGCAAGACAAGCTCCGCACACTTCCTCCCCGTGTAAGACAAGCTCTACATGTACCGTTCCAAATCTTCCCGTGAAAGACAAGCTCTGTACGTACCATATCAAACTTTACACATATCTTCCCATGCAAGACAAGCTCTGCACGTACCGCTTTAAACACTACCCTTCCTCCCCGTGTAAGATCCTCTTTACACATACCGCTTCAAGTATTAACTCTCCTCCTGTGTAAGATACGCTCTACATGTAAGCGTCTAGCAAGTATCACCTTGCTTTGATCCGTGGACACCCTGCGTGTCATTTTATCCATGTGGTGTATATTTATATGCCACACTCTACTTCAGCACATAGCTTCATCAACAACATTCATTGCATCTTGGACGTCTCCATTCTTGGCTTTGTGTGCACTTGACTAGCTTAGAGTTGCATAACATGACACGGCATCATATGACATCATCATTCATGTATGCATGCATCATATCACGCATTCACACCCCCATCATATCTTGACTTGGCATTCTCCGTGCGAACGCCCTGGCCAATGCTAACAAATGTTTTTATTAGGACAGAGAGGGAAGGAGTCTTGAGAATGGCTGGCCCAATGAACTTCAACACCATAATAGATGACCTAGATGATTATGTTGCCTCATCGTGATTCCGAAAGGCGGTTAGGGAAGAGGCAGCAGCAATGTTGAAGGAGATGCTAGGAGGTGACTTGGGCAAGATTGAAAAGCTGACGACCAGGTGCTTTAAATTGGAGGCACGTGTGATTGAGCTTGAGGGAACGATAAGAGGGTTGACTGGTGAAGCAGAATCAAAGACCCCTTTTGAACCAACCAGGAATCCACTCCCCAAGGGTGACAGAAAGGGCATATCCCTGTGGCCTTTTTCACTGAGCCAATTATTTGCCAAATGTAGAAAAGAAGGGCTATTATAGAGCGTTAAGCTGTTTGTGGAGCCGGCACCGGATCAAAAGAACAACTTCTGCACCTATCATGTAGTGACAGGTCACCGAACCAATGTCTGCTATATTTTAAGGAAGGAGATTCAGAAGTTAGTTGATGAGGGGAGGTTAAAGGTGCCACCCGTTACTGATGAGCGACTAGGGGTAAACAGGGAGAATAGCAAGGAAATTCCTCAAACCTCCTGGGGAGAGGAATATGACAAAGAACTCCTAAGCTTGATTTGATAAAAGTGGGGCAGTGACATTGAAGCTGGGGCAGTGATCAGATAAGGAATAGTCGGGCGCTGTGAGATCAATACCTTTAGAGGTTCCTTCCCGTAGGGAACTCATTTTGTTTGTAGAGTGTATTGAACTCATTTTGAATGCAATGCATCTGGTTATTTTCTTACTTATGTGGTAATTAGATGTATATGGCATTAAAAGTGCATTTGATCATCTGAAACGACATGTCCATCATGCATAATATTAAGATGCATGACATCAATCTGAGTCTTGCATGGAATTTAAAAGTGAACCTGACTTCAGTTAAGCCCTTTTCTTAAAAAAAAAAGAAAAAGAAAAAAATAGAGAGAGAAAGAGAAAAGTCTGCCAAGCAAGTAATAGGATGGCACCATTTCCGCCGAATCAATTGCCAACCTAGATCAGTGATCCCTATAAACCACGATCCAAAATACTGTTGGTCTTACCCTAAAAGTTTCAACTTGGACAGCCCATAATACACCCAAATCATTCCAAACCAGAGGCCATTGCCAGAACCGATCCCCAAAATGAAGCTTTGAGCCTAATTCATGCTCAAAAAAGCATCTCACATAAAAAAAAAAGCCCATCAAAAAGCACCAAGCCCTAAAAAATCCAAATGACCTTCACCACCCACCATGCTTTAAAACTTTGAAGCAGACATTATTTTTAGTGCATATATAGTCTTGTTTGTGTGGCATTCATGTGCATATGACATTACACATGCATTATTCATCCAAAAAGACATATCAAACACTCATGACATTCATGGATCTGAATGCAGTAAGAAAATCAATAGGTGGCTGTGGTTTGGATTTAACCTCTTCAAAAAAAAAAAAAAAAAAACCAGCACCGATGGAAGACCTCAGCTATCCCTTACAATCAAATTTCTGCTCCTGGTCTAAAGTTGTACTCTCTTTAATCATAAAGTTAAATTCTGTTGAGTGCTTGATGAATCTGGGGGTGGCCCACCTATTGCATGAAATGCCGAGGTCAATGAGTTGAGACAATAGAGATAAGTACGTTTTTGCCTATTCTGAAAAGTTAACTTCGTGCGATGATAGAGAAGATCGGTGTCTTTACCCAAAGCAGTTCCCTTTTCATTCTCCTCTCTATCTTTTCCCTTTGCCTTTAACACCTTTGTCTTCCCTTTATTGTCTTTCCTTCACTTTCATCTTCTATCTTTCATCTTCTCTCTAGAACTTGAACCGATTATTCGATTCCATATTTCCTACCTTCAATGGCTTCTAACAAGAAGTTGAACCCCAATGCTGCTCCATATTGTATTTTTCCACATCATCTCATCAGCAAAAGGGCGTCGGAGCAGGGGGTTATGGCACCATTTCAATCCGTCTTCGTTTATCATCACCTTGTACCGAATTGGGGATACCCTTTTAATCCCACACCATTTCTCTTCAATCTAAACTCCTAGACTAGCTATTTTGTACCCTCAGACAGTGGGAAGGGCTTTGATTTGATGACAGATAGAGGATTTGGATATGAGTCTGCTTCAAATGAGTTCAACAATGCTGAAAAAAGGGGGAAAATGAAATATATAGCTCCGAGATTCCAGAGTAAGAAGAAAATAGTTTCTGTAAGTGAAAAGGAGTAACAGTGGTTGCCCATGAAATTGACTATTGAAGAGACCAAGCTGAATAAAAAATAGATTGAAGTTAATCTTAGCGGAAAAACAAGCCTGATGATAAGAAATCTACCAAACCAGTTTCAAAGGCATAATCTGCTGCAAAATTCTGGACAAGCATTGTTTGGAGGAAAACAAGAATAAGTCCAAAGGGAAGTCTGCTTATGATTTCCTCTATTTGCTTATGGATTTCAAGATTGGAGGAAATTTTGGTTATGCATTTGTGAACTTCACCAACTGTGTTGGAGCAACTTGGTTTTACAAAGCCTTCAACAATCATGAAGGGGGCGATACCATCAACAGGAAAGCTTACAAAGTCTGTTGTGCTCATATTCAAAGGGAAAGTTGCATTTACCAACCATTTCAGTGATTCAGTCTTCGGGAACCGTTCCTGAACTGGAATCTGGGGTAAATTGGAAACATGAATACGGCATCAGACCATAGGAGAATCCAGTGGTTAATTGAATTCATCTTAGATTGTCTGTCCACAATGGCGACTCTATTCAATGTTTGGCTAAAAAAAAAATCTCTCTATCCAATGTGTAAAATTGAAAGGGCATATTGGTAATTTGAAGGGGCATCAATTAAAACTAGAAGCCACATTTTAGATTTTCCTAATGCATCCGCATTCATTATGTCATGAATGTTTTGTATTCAATTTTGGTGTTCAATATGCATTTGTTGTGTTATTGCATGTCAATGTTCACTTACGGGTCACATCACGCAGCAAACCTTGTCTGTAAAAGTGCTTTACTCCCCAAACATAAACCTATAATATTAGGGGCAAGTAAAAGACCGAACGACTGGGTATGATCGAGAGCAGTGTCTTCGTGAGTCACAATGAACATATCAAGATATATCTTTTCCTGTCCTAAGACAAACCATCGCGAAAGGGATCAATGAAGACAAAATGCCCTTCACAGAATCTTTCTCCAAAAAAAAAAAAAAAAGAAAAGAACTTGTTGACACGGAAAACCAAAAGGACGTGTCGGCAACGGGAGAGGGGTGATATACAAAGTCAAAGTCAATGTCATGTTCCCTGTTATACTCATTCTGATGTCACCATTGCAATATTGTGTATGTTTGGATTTCTAATCAGATGTTCATCTTGCATACACCATGCCACTCCATATAAACATCCATCAGTAGGACATTGCATCCAAGCCCGTGACAATATCGCAGAAGCTCCTGTAGTGCGGTACGGAAATGCAAAGTCTCATTCTCATCTTCTTGCTCAACCAAACGGACCATCCATCGTGGCGGCTTATTACCCTGATCCACTGAGCCGGACAACGATTCAGAATATGCAGAGGGTAAAGTGGAAGGTCACTCAAGATGGTCAAATCCTCTAATACCTAGATCAGCGTAATAGTCAATCGGTCAGAAAACACATCGGGACAATCGGGCAAGGTCACCTGGGCTACCATCGAGGCCAGCCACAAGCTGTGAATTCCGTCTCCGGGCTCACACGGATACCAAGAATAGAGCAAAAGCCACAGGTTGCATGCATACATACATTTAGAACTATACATGCATTTGTACATACGTGCATATGTTTAAAGTAAGCACACACAATTCATATGCATATGTGATGGGTCCTAGGCGTAGTAGTAAAACTAAACCTAGAAACGCACAACTAAGGCAGTGTACCTATCGTTGACAAGTAATAATTCTTGTTGGTCCAGGTATCGATCCCACAGAGAAAAGAATATTCTGCAAACACTAAACTACTCGGGTTCCTTGCGTGTCCTAGGCGGAACGTAGTTTGGGTTGATTATGTTAACAACTAAACTATCCTACTCCTAGTTGATCTATTCCAACTTACTTTGCACTTGAGTTTTGTGTTATCAATTGGCGGTTTACCGACCTATGAATGCTAATGGGGATGGCTTTATCAATTAACTACAAAAGATGAATTTAACTCAACAATTAATCCTTAATTATGCTCTTTCGATAATACAACCTAGCGTATCTAGATCTTTTAGGTCCTTAGCCGGTTTCCCTTGTTTAGAGGCGGTCTAATTCTAAAGCTCAGAAAATAGGGGCACATAAGTTCCACAGTGTCGTCAATACTAATGGTTTCCTAGGTGTCAATCTAGGTAATGCCACAAATATGAACTTTAATAAATTAAGATCTTATGAGACTAGACATTCATTAAAGGAATTGCATAAAGAAGAAGGAATAAAAATTGAAATTAACTTGCAATCAATTGTATTAATTAAGAAAGATGAATGAATTCAGTGTTTACAACCAAACATAATCGATTTGCCGAATCAAAACTAACTTAATCAAATTACAAAAGAGAAGAAGAAAAACTTATGCCGTTTTGGTCCGATTAACCGGATTCCGACGGTGTGAAGATGCTTGGGGTGTACCTCTATAGACGAACTCGAGCCGGAACTAGGAACGTCGCAAAAGGGGAAGATTCTAAGTAAAACTACAACCAAACGATGGTTCAAACTCAAAGAAAGCAAATAGTTCAAGCTCCAAAACCTCACTACAAGTTTTTGCTATCACTCAAAAAGACTGGAAAAAGATCCTTTGAAACATAGAAAATAACCTATTTATACGGCAAGGTTAAAACTAGAAAAAAGAAGAGATGAAAGTAGGGCAACAGCAGCTTTCGGGGCTCGGCACGCCGTGCTGGTGGAGTTGGCACGCCGTGCTGTGCAGAACTGAAGGCCGCACGCCGTGCTGCTGGAGTTGGCACGCCGTGCCGTGTGATTTTAGGGTTGGCATGCCACGCTGATTTGAGTGGCACGTTTTCGTGCCACTCCACTGGACTGCTTAACCAGGCACGCCGGGTTGGCACGTCGTGCCCTAATTGTGGCACGCCGTGCCACCTTGATTTTCAACACTTTGAACTCTTCGTCGCCGCTGATGCACCAACTTCCGGTCCGGGTCATAATACCTGTCCAAAACAAGCACAAAGAACATAACGGCACCAACGCCACGGACCATAAAAACAACAAATTAACAAAAATTACAAAAACAACCCTAGTAAACACGAAAAATACTAAAAGTTATAAAAAATCTATCCAAAACATAAAAATCACAAAATATTCAAAAACCACACAAACATTCACGCAAAAGACTCTAAAAATTGCCGTTCAAACCACGAAATTGCCTAAAAGATAAGGTCAAAAACTGACGTTATCAACCACCCCACACTTAAAGTCTTGCTTGTCCTCAAGCGAATCAACTAAAGACAAAGGAGTAAACTTGCTCGCTTTCACTTGCAAATCCAACTAAGGGTTTAACCGTACGAGATTCATAAACTCAAGAAAGTAAAGCATCACCTTCGAAATGACATTAGGTGCACCAGGTTCAAAACCACTCAATACCCAAACCCAACACAATTTAGCTAGTCAAAGGGCGAGGAACAAACAGAGTTTATACGACCACAAAGCCCCTCACAAGATGTCACTCCAACGCTCAAGTTCAAGGCAAGGCGGATGAGCACACAAAAACAAACAATGGCACACATCACATAGCGAACTAATGGCAATCCCGGTGAAGTCATTGGTCAAGAAGCAAAATCAGAGAACCTGGGGCTTGTAATGTTACGGCTTAGGGTAGGTTTGATAAGGGAAATTTTAGGTGTACAACTCCTACAAATCAAGTAAAATGTACAAATTGACTAAGTACTAAAGACGGATCATGCCACTTTCAACTCTAAGCTAGTCCTAAGAGTGTTTGCTTTGTTTTGTTTTGTTTTTTTTTTTTTTTTTTTGAAATTAACTTGACAAAAAGAAGGCCTTATCCACACCCAATGGCCGAGACACAACTTAATGAGAAAACAAAAACAAAAATTACAAGACATGGATCTAGGCAATTAGATGATCGCCCTAATCCTTTATTCAACCAATGAAAAATTACAAAACATGGAACACAAATACCGGCTTAAAGATGCAAACCGGACAACCAAGACAGGCATTTACAAATTCCGAGTTTTACAAAAAGAAACCGAACAAACACATTGACTCTATTTGGATTTATTTATTTATTATTTATTATTATTTTTTTTAACACAATTTTTCCATAGGACTAGATATGGAAGAGTTGAAATGAAAATGATGATTGACCCCAAAATGAATGAACAACTTAGCCAATTACTTGATTTAGGAGAGGAGGGTGAGAAAGGAAAATCAAAGTGAAATGGGAAAAAGTTAGGATTATAGAGTTGGCTTGGTGAAGGTTTTTTAAGTCAAAAAGGTTAATTTAGTGGCTATGGGTGATCTAAGGGATGAATTAGTAGTTAGGGTTAGGGTTATTTAAGTCAAGGGGTTAATCCTAAGGGTCTCCACATTTTAAGCTCTCGATGCCAAGTGCAAAACAACACCGGGTTCTACGATCTAGTGTGCCACGATTGTTTTTACCCTCACAAAGAAATAGAACCGATGTGAAATGGTTCTAAAGGCTCAAATTCGCACAAGTGTATTAGGGTTTATATACTAGGTCGTGTGACTCAACCAATGTTCCAAGGCGTAATCCTAGCTCAATCATGCAAGTCGGGGTAGAGGACTAATTCCCTAATGCAACCTAAATGACAAATCTAACCAATGGTTACCATCAAGAATCACAAACCACGTAAAAACAAGCTAATGACTTGCAAACAACTCCTAATATCCCTAGCCAATTGCTATCAATCCAAGCACAGAGACTTAGGTTCGAGGGTGGATTAAGCAATGTTATTCAAACGGCAATTGATACATAAGCAACCTAAAAATACTAACAAACCAAAACAACCAAAACCAACTTCACATGCATTGAAAAGTAAATCCTAAATCTAACCAAAAACCAACACAAAACATCCAATCATGCAAAAACACCAACAAACACCAACAAACATGCTAAACAAACAATCAAAAGGTGCAATATAAGAAAAAGAAAAAGAAAGGGAGAAGTCCCTTTACCCACCCCACACTGAGATTGCACTTACTTCCAAAAGTGCAATGGAAGAAGAAGCAAACTAAATGGGGAAGGAGAAGGGTTACCTCACATATCGGGGGCTGGTGGTGGTGGCGGCGGGTACGGCCACCCTTGGGCGGCACAGTAGCGGGAGGCGAACGCCTCGACGTTGGCGAGCTGAGCTGCTTGCCGATCAAAGCGCGCATTCAGCCACTGCTCCAGCAGAACCTGATGGATGGTTAAGCCTTCCAATTGCTCAATAATGCCATCCAACCGTCCTTCAATCCGCCCCACAAAATCTACCCCCACCGATACATTCTCCGCGTCCTCCTCGCCGTCCTCTCCTTCCTCACTCTCTTCCTCCTCGTCTACTTCCATGGGGGCCTTTCCCCGACTTGAACCTCCTGCACTTGAAGGACCTGCAGCTGCACCGACATAGGAACAAGACAAGATTCCCTTCGAAAGCTTCTTGGGAAGAATGCTCTCGAGGTTCCTATAACAAGTATTACTGTGAAAAAAACATGCAATACAAGTCACAATATGCCCTAGTCCTAGTTTGGACTTAGCTCGGTTGTGATGATTGTATAAAGCTTCCATGACAAAGAAGCCCAAATGCACCTTAATTTCACTATGCACATGCCACAGGATCAACAATTCAAATGCATTAACCCGGTTGCTCTCAGTCTTTCCTGAAAAATTAAAGCATACAGATTTATGAACTAATTGCAAAACAGGGTCTTGGATTTGGGAGGTTTTGGCAAACCGGGGTTGGTAAACCCCTTGCCCTATCAATCGCCAAAATTTCTTGGCATCCAGATTTTCGGGCCATTTGTAACCATTCCCGTCAATCCCTATACAAGCCCTAAGGCCATCAATATCCAAAGTTCACTCAGTGCCAAAGAGGCGGAAGGTCATGCTTCTAAGGCCCGTATCCGGGTTGGTTTTAAAACTCAAGGTAGAGTAAAATTCTAGGTTTAGCTCCCTAAAGACCGGAGGGTTAGATTTTACAAATTCGTACCACCCTAGACTAGTCAACTTAGCTTTCACTCCCTCCGACCTGTCTTGCACAAAAAGAAATTGCCAATCGAAAGTGCGAAATGGAGTGCTTTCTAAAGGAAATAAAGTTTTGTACTTCTTACCTTCATTGTCCGAAAGTAAGGGAAAGTGACATTTGTATTTCCTTGATAGATTTGTCAGCGGGGCCATCAATGGGTCGGTGGGCGGCGCATCACGTGGCACCGGCTCCAGTGACGGTTTCAGGGGTTGGCGAGATGAACCGTGTCTCCGATCGGCGACGGTTTTCCTCTTCATCCTACAATTGCATAAACATAAAAATAAAACAAGAATAAAAAACACAAGAACACAAAGCCAAAGAACATATACTGTCAAAGATACAAACCCCAAAGAAGAAAAAGAAAGTAAAATAAAACCCTATTAAGCAGTCAATCCATCAAAACCAAAATGAGAAAAAGAACAACAATAATAAGAATAATGAATAAAAGAAAGAATAAAGCAAGAATTCATACCTAATTCAAGGAAATTGAAGCAAAATAAAACCCTAGGGCAAAAGAATGGAGGAAAAGGGATGAGATGGAGAAGAAGAAGAAAAAGAAAAAGAAGAAGAAGAAGAAGAAGAGGAGAGTAAAAGAAGATAGGGAGAAGGGGAGAAAGGAAGGAAGAAGAAGAAGAATGGAGAAGGAGAAAATGGGTTCTAGAGAGAGAGAGAGTGAAAAGGGGAGAGAGAAAGTGAGAAGGTGAGAGAAAGTGAGAGAGAGAAAGAAGAAGAAGAAGAAGTGGGCGGTTATGAGAAGGGGGGGAAGGGGAAAAGAGCATTAAATAGGCGGTGGAATTCCCTTGGGATTCAAAATTTGAACGCTCGGCACGCCGTGCCAAACACTCAGCACGGCGTGCTGAGCGGGTTAAAAGTACTTACCTGGAAACAGAATGATGGCACGCCGGTGTGCTGCCTTGGCACTGCGTGCTGCCTTGAAATTTGAACATATGGCACGGCGTGCTGAAGTCTTGATACGGCGTGCTGATCCTTGTTCTCGCAACTCACTTTTTGGAACAGAAAGACGGCACGTTGGCGTGCCAACTTGGCACGGCGTGCTGTTCTTCAGAACAGTTATAGGCACGGCATGCGGATTTTTGACACGGCGTGCTGGCCTTTTTCTCACAAACCTCTCGCGGAACAGAACAGCGGCACGCGGGTATGCTGAAATGACACGCCGTGCCGCCCTGCATACCATTACTTTGGCACGGCGTGCTGTTTTCTTATGCACACTTTTCTTCCGGAACAGCAGCCTGGCACGATTTCGTGCCACCTTGGCACGCCACGTGCCACACCCAACTTCACCTTGGCACGGCGTGCTGAGTAGTGACACGGCGTGCCACCATGAATTCTGCCCACTATTGCCTTTTTTCACATTTTGAACACGATTTCCGATTAACTTGCTTAAGTACCTAATCCTACACACAAAAACACACAAAAACATATTAACGTAAAAACTAATGTACACGGGAGGTATATATACCTCAGTGCTATGTTTATAGTCGGAATAGCTCGACTTCTACGCCCGCGGTTTAGCATTACACATCACGAAGGAGCAAGACTTGCTTCTCCTCCTTTATTCCTCCGCTGACATAGGGCTTCAACCGGTGCCCATTCACTTGTTGAATTCCCTCCAGGGTTTCAATTTCCACCATCCCGGAAAGGTAAACCTTATGCACGGTAAACGGTCCCGTCCATCGACTCCGCAATTTGCCCGGAAAGAGTTTCAACCGGGAGTTATACAAGAGCACCAACTCTCCTTGGTTAAAACCTTTCTTTATTACATGCTGGTCATGCCATTTCTTGGTCCTCTCCTTGTAAATCTTGGCATTCTCATACGAGCTCAACCGAAGCTCATCTAGCTCCATGAGTTGCCTTAATCGAAGCTCACCTGCAGCTTGCATATCAAAGTTAAGAAATTTTAAAGCCCAATATGCCTTGTGCTCTAATTCTATAGGTAGATGACAAGATTTACCGAAGACCAAACGGTAGGGGGACATCCCTATAGGTGTCTTAAAAGCAGTCCTATATGCCCATAGTGCATCGTCTAACCTTAAACTCCAGTCTTTCCTAGATGCACTTACCGTTTTTTCTAAGATGCGCTTTAGTTCCCTATTCGAAACCTCAACTTGCCCACTCGTCTGAGGATGGTAATGAGTCGCTACCTTATGCTTAACCCCATATTTGTGCAAAAGATTGTCAAATTGCCTATTACAAAAATGGGAACCCCTGTCACTGATGATAGCTCTTAGGGTTCCGAACCTAGTAAGAATGTTTTTCTTTAGAAACCTGACAACTACCCTTGCATCGTTGGTTGGTAAAGCGACAACTTCTACCCATTTAGACACATACTCAACCGCCACAAGAATGTATTGGTTGTTGTGAGATATTGGGAAGGGTCCCTTGAAATCTATGCCCCAAACATCAAAAAGTTCACACACCAAGATACCCTGTTGGAGCATTTCATTCTTTTGGGAGATATTTCCCGTCCTTTGACACGCATCACAGGCTCGAATATAACTAATGACATCCTGTTTCATGGTTGGCCAATAAAACCCACTAGATAAGATTTTTCCTACAGTTCTATCGGGTCCAAAATGGCCACCCGCTTCTCTATCATGACACATTTCAATAATGGAGGGAACCTCCTTATAAGCAACACACCGCCTAATCACACTATCAGCACATAATCTAAAAAGATAAGGGTCATCCCAAAAATAACCCTTAGCGTCATGAAAGAATTTACGCCTCTGTGCATATGAAAGGTTAGGTGGAAGAATGTTACCGACTTTGAAGTTTGCGATATCCGCAAACCATGGTATAGAAGTTACCCCACACAACTGTTCATCGGGGAATGTGTCACGAATGTTCGCTTCCGGAGAGGATATGGATCCTTCACTTGGTAGTCTTGACAAATGGTCGGCCACTACGTTCTCTACTCCTTTCTTATCCTTAATCTCCACATCAAACTCCTGGAGGAGTAGAATCCATCGAATCAATCTGGGCTTTGCATCCTGTTTAGCCAGCAAATACTTAAGGGCAGCATGGTCAGTATACACAATGACTTTTGATAAGACCAAGTAAGACCTGAACTTATCAAAAGCAAACACAACAGCCAGTAATTCTTTCTCAGTCACAGTATAATTCATTTGAGCACCATTTAATGTTTTACTAGCATAATAAATTGGGTGAAAAATTTTCTTCACCCTCTGACCTAAACATGCCCCAACAGCATTGTCACTTGCATCGCACATAAGTTCAAAAGGGATTTCCCAATTCGGACTCACCATAACCGGTGCCTCAATCAATTTCCGTTTAAGCAAATTAAAAGCATACATACATTCATCATTGAAATTAAATGGGGCATCCTTTAAGAGTAACTCAGTCAACGGCTTAGCAATTTTAGAAAAATTTTTCACAAAGCGCCTATAAAAGCCCGTATGTCCCAAGAAACTCCTAACTAACTTAACCGAATTTGGGGGAGGCAGTTTCTCAATCACCTCAATCTTGGCCGGGTCGACCTCGATTACCTTTCCCGACACCTTATGCCCTAAGACAATGCAATCCCGGACCATAAATTGACACTTCTCCCAACTAAGTGCCAAATTGGTGTCTTCACATCTCTGAAGCACCCGGTCCAAATTCCCCAAACATGACTCAAACGTATGACCAACAACAGAAAAATCATCCATAAAGACTTCCATAAAATCCTCAATCATATCAGTAAAAATGGCTAGCATGCATCTTTGAAAGGTAGCCGGGGTATTACACAATCCAAAAGGCATCCGCCTATATGCAAATGTCCCGTATGGACATGTAAACGTGGTTTTCTCTTGATCGAGAGGGTCCACTGGAATTTGCATATAACCGGATAGCCCATCTAAAGTACAAAAATATTCGTGCCCGGCCATCCTTTCTAACATTTGATCAATGAACGGTAATGGAAAATGATCTTTCCGGGTGGCGTCATTCAACTTCCTATAATCAATACACATACGCTAACCCGTGACAGCTCTAGTAGGGATTAGTTCCCCTTTATCATTTTTCACTACCATCGTGCCTCCTTTCTTAGGCACACATTGGACCGGACTCACCCATTGACTATCAGAAATAGGGAAGATGATACCTGCGTCGAGGAGTTTTATCACCTCGGTTCTTACCACTTCCTTCATGTTGGGGTTCAACCGACGCTGAGGCTGTGCACACGGTTTTACCTCATCTTCCAGAAAAATTCTATGCGTGCAAAACGTCGGACTTATTCCCTTGATGTCATGGATTGTCCACCCGAATGCTCCCTTATGCTTCCTTAGCACCTCTAGCAGCTTGTCTTCCTCCTCTCCTGTTAACAAAGAAGAGATTACAATGGGTAAGTCCTTTGGAGGATGCAGAAAAACATATTTAAGGTTAGGGGGAAGGGTTTTGAGCTCCAATGATGGAGGTTCCTCCAATGAGGATTTAGGTGCTGGTTTGATTTCACGCTCCAGCTTATCAAACCATCCCTTCACCCATGAACATTCCTCACTAATCACTGCATTTGCCTCACTTTCACCTAGACCTTCTCCTATGATGCAATCTAGTTCACTGCACAAACTCTCAACCACACAAGCATCAATAGGACAAAAGGAGTCCACAAAGTTACAATTTTCAACGTCTAACGGATATTTCATTAAATTATAAACATTGAAACTTACCTCCTCGTTATGCAACCTAAGAATGATCTTACCTTCCTGGACATCTATCAACGTCCTACCGGTCGTGAGAAAAGGTCTCCCAAGTAGAAGGGGCACCGAGTTATCTTCCTCCATATCCATTACCACAAAATCCGCAGGGAAGATAAACTTGTCCACCTTTACTAACACATCTTCGACCACCCCCTTTGGTCTCGTGAGGGATCTATCCGCCAATTGGAGGGTCATATTAGTTGGCTTTGGGTTTCCCAATCCAAGTCTCCTGAAAAACGACAAAGGCATCAAATTTATACTCGCACCTAAGTCACACAGGGCATTGGCAATCTCCAAGTTTCCTATCCGGCATGGAATAGTGAAACTGCCCCTATCTTTGAGCTTAGGTGGGAGTTTGTTAGTTATAATTGCTGAACATTCCTCTGTCAAAGCCACCACTTCATCCTTGCCTAGCTTTCTTTTCCCTGCAAGAAGTTCTTTAAAAAATTTAGCATAAGAGGGCATCTCTTGGAGAGCCTCAATTAACGGCATGTTAAACTCTAACTTCTTAAAAATCTCAAGGAATTTGGAATATTTCTGCTCCAGTTTATCTTTCTTCTCCCTTTGAGGATAAGGAAGTTTAGGCATATAGGCTCTCACTGGTTCAGGAATTTTCCCTTTTTCGTTTATGCTAGGTTCGGGTTCAGAAATCGAATCGGGGTTGCTTACCTCTCCCGACTCTTCACTTACCTCGATAGGTTGAGATGGGATATCAGCGTTATGCACCTGGTCCTCCACTTGCCTACCCCTTCGTAGGGTTATAACCTGAGCTGTCTCCCTTTGATTACCCTTAGGGTTTTGTTCAGTTCTACTCGGAAGTGCTCCTTGAGGTCTTTCCTGCCTCTCCCTACTCAATTGAGCCACCTGCTTACCCAAATCCCTACAGTACGCTTCATTGTCAGCAAGCCGAGACGAGATGTCTTTTAGTAATGACAAAACCGTCTCATCTTACTTAGACTGTTGAGGCTGCTGTGGAGATTGATCATTAGGAATAAATGGGGCCTTACCTAACCCCTGCTCACGGTGCTCATAATGGAATCCAGAAGGAGGTCTCAACACATTTTGATTGTTACTATAGGACATATTCGGGTGTTGATACCTTCTTTCGTAATTGTTATTATTATTGAAGTTTTGTGAATAAGAGTTAGAGTTATTGTACCTTTGGTTTCCTCCCACAAAACTTACGTTTTCGGACGATTGGGCGAATGGGTCGCCCAATTCACAATCTTGCCCGGGATGCTCCGCTCCGCATGATACACACAACACCGGTTGGTATTGTGGCCCATTTAAGTTCAGGCGGGACATCAACAGGTCCAAATTCTTGTTTACATGGTCCATAGCTGCATCTTGGCGTCCCATATCTGCAGCTCGAACCTCATTCCTTGTTCGCGTGTCCGACTGCCACAAGGTACTCTTTCTAGCCAGCTCCGCAATCAACTCCTCGGCTTGAGTAGCAGTCTTCTTAAAAATGTCCCCACCTGCAGAAGAATCAATAATGGCATGGTTAGCTGGTGTTAAACCATGATAAAACGTGCTTACCTGAGTGAAACGCGGCATGTCATGGTGGGGGCAGTTCCGCAACAACTGTTGCAATCTCTGCCATGCTTCATTAAGAGTCTCCGTCCCAAATTGCCGGAATCCCATGATCTCGTTCCTTAGCTGAACCGTCTTTGATGGTGGGAAGTAATATGCTAAGAATTGCTCCTCCAATTGGTCCCATGATGTCACTGATCCAGGCCTCAAGGATTTGTACCATTCCATTGCTCCCCCGCATAGTGAAAAGGGGAACAGCTTCAACCGCACAGCATCTTGGGGCACCCCACCGATTCGGACTGTATCGGCCACCATGAGGAACCGGTCTAAGTGATCATTGGGGTTGTCACTTATTCCGCCACTGAACAGACCATTCCCTTGGATCAAATGGATCATACTGGACTTCAGCTCGAATTGATTGGCAGTGATGGCTGGGATAACCACTCCGGATCTGTTCCGGGGCCAATATGGAGCCATTAGGTCTGTCATGACCATGTTATCTCTATCACCACCCCTTCTTCTGTCAAACTCCTCCCGCTCTCGCCGGAGTTGCTCTTGCTCAACTCTTTCCCGGAGTTGTCTCTCCTCGTCATCGTGCTGCTGATGCTCCATTTGAACAATCTGCTCTTGGCGTACTCTACGGTTCCTGCTACATAAACGTTCAATTTCAAGGTTATAAGGTAAAAGCTCAGGATGCTGAGAGTGAGTTCGCATAAGCTAGAACACACACACACCTAGAAATTAAAGAAAACTAAATTGTAATAAATATTCACAGAAAAGAAAAAATTATTTAACTATATGCATAGAAATGTTGCCTAGATCAGCAAATAGACCTTTTGCTAAATGATGAAGAAATATAAATTTCCCCGGCAACGGCACCATAAACTTGATGGGTCCTAGGCGTAGTAGTAAAACTAAACCTAGAAACGCACAACTAAGGCAGTGTACCTATCGTTGACAAGTAATAATTCTAGTTGGTCCAGGTATCGATCCCCCAGAGAAAAGAATATTCTACAAACACTAAACTACTCGGGTTCCTTGCGTGTCCTAGGCGGAACGTAGTTTGGGTTGATTATGTTAACAACTAAACTATCCTACTCCTAGTTGATCTATTCCAGCTTACTTTGCACTTGAGTTTTGTGTTATCAATTGGCGGTTTACCGACCTATGAATGCTAATGGGGATGGCTTTATCAATTAACTACAAAAGATGAATTTAACTCAACAATTAATCCTTAATTATGCTCTTTCGATAATACAACCTAGCGTTTCTAGATCTTTTAGGTCCTTAGCCAGTTTCCCTTGTTTAGAGGCGGTCTAATTCTAAAGCTCAGAAAATAGGAGCACGTAAGTTCCACAGTGTCGTCAATACTAATGGTTTCCTAGGTGTCAATCTAGGTAATGCCACAAATATGAACTTTAATAAATTAAGATCTTATGAGACTAGACATTCATTAAAGGAATTGCATAAAGAAGAAGGAATAAAAATTGAAATTAACTTGCAATCAATTGTATTAATTAAGAAAGATGAATGAATTCAGTGTTTACAACCAAACATAATCGATTTGCGGAATCAAAACTAACTTAATCAAATTACAAAAGAGAAGAAGAAAAACTTATGCCCTTTTGGTCCGATTAACCGGATTCCGACGGTATGAAGATGCTTGGGGTGTACCTCTATAGACAAACTCGAGTCGGAACTAGGAACGTCTCAAAAGGGGAAGATTCTAAGTAAAACTACAACCAAACGATGGTTCAAACTCAAAGAAACCAAATAGTTCAAGCTCCAAAACCTCACTTCAAGTTTTTGCTATCACTCAAAAAGACTGGAAAAAGATCCTTTGAAACATAGAAAATAACCTATTTATACGGCTAGGTTAAAACCAGAAAAAAGAAGAGATGAAAGTAGGGCAACAGCAGGTTTCGGGGCTCGGCACGCAGTGCTGGTGGAGTCGGCACGCCGTGCTGGTGGAGTCGGCACGCCGTGCTGTGCAGAACTGAAGGCGGCACGCCGTGCTGCTGGAGTTGGCACGCCGTGCCGTGTGATTTTAGGGTTGGCACGCCACGCTGATTTGAGTGGCACGTTTTCGTGCCACTCCACTGGACTGCTTAACCAGGCACGCCGAGTTGGCACGCCGTGCCCTAATTGTGGCACGCCGCGCCACCTTGATTTTCAGCACTTTGAACTCTTCTTCGCCTCTGATGCACCAACTTCTGGTCCGGGTCATAATACCTGTCCAAAACAAGCACAAAGAACATAACGGCACCAACGCCACGGACCATAAAAACAACAAATTAACAAAAATTATGAAAACAACCCTAGTAAACACGAAAAATACTAAAAGTTATAAAAAATCTATCCAAAACATAAAAATCACAAAATATTCAAAAACCACACAAACATTCACGCAAAAGACTCTAAAAATTGCCGTTCAAACCACGAAATTGCCTAAAAGATAAGGTCAAAAACCGACCTTATCAATATGCATCACGACTAACCCAAGCGCAGGTATCCATCATTGTCACTAGACTATCCTGAACCAGGATCACTCTCAAAGCAAAGATGGCACAACGCCGGGGCATTTATTAGGCCTTAAAATATGAGAAGAATCCATGCAAATCCAAATCTTAACATATAAAGTCTTTAAGGGGCAGAGCAATCAAGCCGTATTTATCCTTGATCGAAGGGGCAAAAATTTTTGTTTCCAAAGTTATCGATCAAGGGATAAATACTCCTTTACATTCAAGCATGGTTCCAGATCCTTGAACCTCTTATTATTTCAAGTCCATCCAATTTCAGTAAGATTTCAAATCGTCAAAAATCCATTTTCCTTTGCCTCGGGTAACATAGACCCGGTATCGGCCAATCCATCAATCCATTTTCCTCTGCCTCGGGTGACATAGACCCGGTATCAGCCAATCCATCAATCCATTTACCTCTTCCTCGGGTAACATAGACCTGGTATTAGCCAATCCATCAATCGATTTTCCTCTGCCTGGGGTAACATAGACCCGGTATCGGCTTAACCACATTCCACTTTTCCTGCCTCGGGTAACCTAGACCCGATATTGGCTTATTTCTTCCTCAGCTTTGCCTCGGGTAACCTAGACCCGATATCGGCTTATTTCCTCCTCACCTTTGCCTCGGGTAACCTAGACCCTGATATCGGCTTATTTCCTCCTCAGCTTTGCCTTGGGTAACCTAGACCTAATATCGGCTTATTTCTTCCTCAGCTCTACCTCGGGTCTATGTTACCTCGGCTTATTTCCTCCTCACCTTTGCCTTGAGTAACCTAGACCCGATATTGGCTTATTTCCTCCTCAGCTTTACCTTGGGTAACCTAGACCCGATATCGGCTTATTTCTTCCTCAGCTCTACCTCGGGTAACATAGACCCGATATCAACTTATTCCATCCAATCAACTCAACACATCACCACAGCAGTGAAGCTTCAGCAACTCAGTTGCATGTTTTGTTTCCTGTGTCTACGGTGCTTTGAGTCGCATTTCTCAAATTCACATTAACTATCCTAGACTAAGTTCGGGTGGTGAATTTGATCACGCGAGGGGTAGCTATAAGTGCCGGAATTTTACCCATTAAAAAAAAGATAGCCATACGACTTTAACTAAAATCGTACGACTGTAATTAAACTACAATCTTACGACTGTAGATCGTGGCAGGTGAGCCAACCCACACTCTAAAAGCTGGAAAAAACAGAAAAGGGGGGGGGAGAGGCCGAACAGAGACAGGAAGAAAAGACAAGAAAAGGGAGAAAAGAGAGAAAAGGGAAAGAAGAAAAGAAACAAAGAAGAGTAAGGGAAGAACTGATCATCAGAATTCCTTGCATTTCGAGATTTTAGACCCAAAAGCTCTCAAACTCTAACTCAAGGAGAAAAATCCAGATTTTAGTGGATTGGAGCGATGCCAGGGGTCAATCCTTTGGTGGACGCATGCCAAACAGGTAGACACTCCTTTTCCCTCCTTTTTTCCATGCTTTCTGGGTGATTGGTGTGCTTTTTCTGCATTTTTTGTCCTTTTTTCCTCGCATCTGTTTCTGGAAATCAAGAACAGTCGTGCGAATGTTCTTGAATCTGATGAATAGTCGTATGACTGTAGTTACAATTGTATGAGTGTTCTTGATTTCTAACGTTTTCTTTCCAGTTTGCTTCACATAAAGTTTTGGCGAAATTTTGATACCGGGCCACTTACAGTCGCACGACTATAATTTACAGTCTTATGACTATAGTTATAGTCGCACTACTGTAATGTGGTTTCCAGAATCAGAATTCCCGTTTTTAATCCCAAAAATTTCCAAAAATCCAAAAAAAAAAAAATCCAGAAAATCCCAAAAATCATCAAAATGAATTTTGTTGTGTGCATTCATGACCCTAGATTCAATTTTCAGTAAAATTGCATTTAGAATAATGCCACGACGGAGACCCAGTTCTCCCAAAAACCGACCCACTTCAAATATAAAAATGCATGTAAATCGGTAAAATTGTTTTAAAAAATGAATTTCCCACAAAAATCAAAATACAGGGACGTTTCAAAATGTTTTCTAGGTCTAACTGGGCCGGCTAGCCGAGCGAACCCGGTCATCCCCTAAATGCATGCCCCCAATTCTTGATTTCCCAATTATGTCTATTTGAGTCCAACTTGTGGCATGCCGTAAAAGTGTGCTAACCTTTGTTTTGCAGCTTTTATTTTTATTTTTATTTTAAATGTATTTAATAGAATTAATCGTGTATATTAGGCGATTGTAATTTTCTAGATAAATCATGTATTCTAGGTGCTTGTAAAAGTGAGGCTGGGAGTTTTTATTTTTTATTCGATCGGGTTGTAATAATTTACTCATTTATTATTTTGCTTAACCTGTATGTGTGTTGTATGTCTATTTATTTCAATAAAATTGACTTTAGAATTTGAAATACCATCTTTAAACATTGACCAATATTTATTTTAATTAGACACGAAATAAGGAACTTGTCCGAACCCGAATCTCTGGATAGTGTAGCGGCTGTTTATCCGGTTCAGCTGCATTATAAATTTCCCGGTTGAGCTGAGTCGGGTGGCGACTCTACAATATTCATCGAGACTTAGGTCTCGGTTCTTTTAAAAATTAATTCCATTTATTTTCCTAACCGATTTTCCATTCATAAAAACCCCACGTGAGGGAGGGGCCCGCCCAAGATCGAGGCGCCCCTTTCCAAAAGAGAGTCTCGTGTTCCGTCGAAAAAGTCGTCTGCTCACAGGGTCTATGTTACCCCGAGGCGAAAGATGAGTGAAATAAGCTGATACCGGGTCTAGGTTACCCGAGGCAAATGAAGGGTGAATTGTGGTTTAGCCGATACCAGGTCTAGGTTACCCGAGGCAAAGAAAGATGTATTGCGGATTGCTCGACACCGGGTCTATGTTACCCGAGGTAAAAGAAGAGTGAAATTAGCCGATATCGGGTCTATGTTACCCGAGGCGAAAGATGAGTGAAATAAGTTGATACTGGGTCTAAGTTACCCGAGGCAAATGAAGGGTGAATTGCAGTTTAGCCGATACCGGGTCTAGGTTACCCGAGGCAAAGAAAGATGGATTGCGGATTGGCCGATACCGAGTCTATGTTACTCGAGGCAAAGGAAGAGTGAAATAAGCTGATACCGGGTCTAGGTTACCCGAGGCGATGCTAGAGATGAAATTAGCTGATATCGAGTTTACATTAATCGAGGCGAAGTTGATGAAGAAATTGGCCGATACCGGGTCTAGGTTACCCGAGGCGAGCTTTGCTGGGGAAATAGATGAAGCTGATATGGGCCGATACCGAATTTGTATTACTCGAGGTGGATCTACTGGGGAACTTAGATAACAAAGCTGATCTGGGCCGATACCGAGTTTATATTACTCGAGACGGATCTACTGAGGAATTGAAGCTGGGGATGATGAATTCCTACACTTAAGATAGCAAGTCTTCATTCCTTGATCGAGAGATTTTTAAACAAAAATTTTTGCCCCTTCGATCAAGAATGAAGACTAGCTGGGGATAAGTGATTGATGTATGCGATGTATGAGTGCATGATGATGTATTATTCACTCCAATAAGTAAGGTCCTAATTTAAGCCAAAATGGACCTAATTTCTCTATAAGAAATTTTGGCCATATATGGTTTTGTGGGTTGAAAATTTTGGTGGACCTCTTCCTCTTCTCCTTCGATACATCGCTAGCACGGGTTCTACTCTATAGACGTTCATGTACGTGAGAGTAGAACGAATCGATTTCGGTTTCTACAGCCTTCTCTAAAAGAGATATTGAAAGGTGAGAATCTAATTCTTTATCTTTTGATTTCATGGTTTTGATTTCCATTTCAATTGCTCCTGGGTCACGGATTTGAGAAAATCGATGCGAGCTTCTGCTTTTATCGGTTGATTTTCTATGAAAATTCCCTATACGGCTGGCAATGGTAAAAGTGAAGAGATGGATTATGTGCTTTGATGGTGCTGTAAACAGAAAGGGTGATGGAATTATGATAGTTGTAGCAACGCCAGATTGTAAGGTTATTCTATTGTCAAAGAGATTGGATTTTCCCATAACTAATAACGAAGTAGAAGAAAGATGCATATTTATTTAGGATGGAAGCTCTTTTGCCGCCAGGGACAAATGATGTGTTGATTTTTGGAGATTCACTTCTAGTGATTAGACAAGCTCAAGGTGAATGGGATGTCAAAGAAGAAGCATTAAGGCCTTACTTAGAATTGTTGCAATACAGAAAAGATTTATTTGGCCATTGTGAATTCAGACATGTTCCCAAGGAAGTGAATAAAATGGATGATGCACTAGCAACATTGTCTTCTATGTGGGAGAATCTAAAAAGAACACAAATACAACCTTGGTTATAGTAATTTCTAAACAACCATGTTTTGATGGTCAAGAGGTGATGGAATTGACAACTGAAGAAAAACCGTGGTTCTTTGACATTTACCAGTACATGAAGGAAGGGAAGTATCCAAAAGGAGCTAGTTTTGATGATAACGTTTCACTAGGAAAATTAGCCAGTCAATTTATAATTTTTGAAGATAAGCTATAAAAAAGAACAGTGGATGGTGTCCTTCTGTGATGTCTAACAGAACAAGAAACAGAAGCAATAATTCAGCAAGTACATTTAGGATCATATGGACCTCATATGAATGGATAGCTTGCATCAGTGTACCTAGTAACTGATAGCACTTCCTGACCACTGTACACTAAGAAGCTATCCTTAGTCCAGTTAAGGTACTTGAGGATTGCCTTAACAGCCTTCCAATGATCCTCCCCAGGATCCTGCTGGTACCGGCTCGTCACACTTAGTGCAAAGTTGACATCAGGTCTCGTACATAGCATGGAGTACATAATTGATCATATAGCCAAAGCATATGGAACCAACTTCATGTTCTCCCTGTCCTCCCTTGTCTTAGGATAGTTCTTCTTACTAAGTTTCAGTCCATGGCCCATTGGCAAGAAGCCTTTCTTAGCCCGGTCCATGTGAACCTTTTCAGAACTTTGTCTATGTACGAGGCCTGACTTAGGCCCAAAAGCCGATTTGAGCTATCCCTATAAATCCTGATCCCTAGGATCATCTCAGCTTCACCTAAGTCCTTCATTACGAAGCACTTACTCAGCCACTCTTTACCCCTTGCACTGTAGGTATGTCGCTTCCAATGATTAGGATGTCGTCTACTCCTACTAGTCCTCTTATGTGACAATGCTCCCACTAGTCCTCTTAGACACACAAGACTCATCTTGATTCGGTATGAAGCCATATTCCTTTATAGCCTCATTGAATCTAAGATTCCAACTTTGGGATGCTTGCTTCAGTCCATAAATGGACCTTTGAAGCAGGCATACCCTTCCTGGATACTCTGGATTGACAAAACTTTCAAGTTGTGTCATGTACACACCCTCGAGTAGCTTTCCATTAAGGAAAGCGGTTTTGACATCCATTTGCCAGACTTCATAGTCATACCATGCGGCTATGGCTAGCAAGATCCTGATGGATTTGAGCATGGCTACTGGTGAGAAAGTCTCATCATAGACTATTCCATGGACTTGTCTGAAACCTTTCGCAACCAGACGCCCCTTGAAGGTGTTGTCAGCCTTCAGCTTGTAGCACCACTTGCAACATATTACCTTAGCACCCGGAGGTGGATCAACCAAGTTCCAAACCTGGTTATCATATATAGATTGCATCTCTGCCTCCATGGCTTTACGCCAATTTGCAGACTGTGGGCTTGCCATAGCCTCCTGGTAGGTTTTGGGTTCTTCCTCATCCAAGATGAGAAGAGTTTGATCATCGGTTATGAGGAAACCATACCTCTCCAGTTCTCGATGATCCCTACCAGATCTTCTAGGTCCTTGTGTGGCCTGGGTCGGTGCTTCCTCCTGTGGAAACTCCACTTGGGCCTCCGAGTTATCCTCTTCAGAGCTTGTTGACCTTGAACTTCCCTGAGTTCAACATTGCTCCCACTATCTTTCTTGGAAAGGAACTCCTTTTCTAGAAAGACCACCTTCCTTACCACGAACACCTAGTTCTCGGCGGGGTTGTAGAAGTAATACCCTTTGGTTTTCCTAGGGTAGCCCACAAACAGGCATTTTTCAGTTTTAGGCTCCAGCTTGCCACTATTCAATCTCTTGATATGTGTTTCACATCCCCAAATCCTTAGGAAAGACACATTGGGCTCCCTACCTGTCCATATCTGATATGGGGTCTTTTCCACTGCCTTAGTCGAAGTATTGTTTAAGATGAGAGCTGCTGTTTCGAGGGCGTATCCCCAGAAACTAATTGGGAGAGAGGCTTGACTCATCATTGAGCAAACCATGTCCAACATGGTCCTATTTCTCCGTTTGGACACCCCATTCCATTGTGGTGTTCCCGGAGGAGTGAGCTGTGGAACTATTCCATGCTCTCTCAAATATGAGTCAAACTCTAGGTTCATACACTTACCTCCTCGGTCCTATCGAAGGGTTTTGATATTTCTGCCCAGTTGGTGCTTGTTTGTGTGTGGCCACACTCTTATCAGTCACATTCATCAAGAGGCCGGTGATATCTTCTCAGTGGACTACTGAGTGACATATCCCTTCTGCATATCCATAGCACTGCCATGCTTAGTGACATAGCCGAAAGTACCCATACTTGGCACCCTATTACAGGCCCTTTAGGCGTACCCCTAAGTATGCGACCTTGCATGCAACACCATTATATGGTCAGGTCAAAGGATCTATACAAGTACTACACGAGAATCACTTGTGATACTATACCATGTGGATTTCTCGTTTAGTGGATCCATCTAGTACCATACCCCTTTTGCATGTACCCATTAACTTGGTTCACATCCCATGTCCAATGACCGGTAAAAACCGCCATACAACCATGTTAATGATAGTCTCTAGTTCCATTCATTCCCATGACTGGAACAGACTACGGATCCCTTTATGGTCATATCGTTTTCCCTATCCATGGTTTTACTACCAAGTGCATGACACTTGTCAACATGGATATGGATATGTTCATTGGATACTTCATTTAAAATATTGCACAACATATATATAATAAATGAATTAATGCCTTTATTAATGACATAAAATATGTATAATACATGAATCCAATAAATGTACAATACAAATACAAGGTCCAATGCCTCGGGACTAGGGCATATCCAACAATCTCCCACTTGCACTAGTTCCAACTAGGCATGGGCCTAATCCCTATAGATCTAGTATGATCCTCATGCTTGGGATGAGCCAGTGCCTTGGTCAAAGGATCTACGACATTATCCTCGGTGTCCACTCTATGTAATGCAATGTCACCTCTCTCCCCTATTTCTCGTATGAGGTGAAATTTCCTGAGCACGTGCTTTGTGTTCTTGTATGACCGGGGCTCCTTAGCTTGTGCAACGGCCCCATTGTTGCCACAGAAGATATCAATTGGATCCTGGATAGTTGGCACTACTCCTAACTCAGTGATAAAATTCCTTATCCACACAGCTTCCTTAGCTGCATCACACACTGCGATGTACTTAGCTTCTGTTGTAGAGTCTGTGATGGTTGTTCACAAAATAGAAGAGAAAAAAAAAGCAGATACATCAAAATAATTATCGTCCTCTACATGCGGAGGGTCTTGCTGCTGCATCATCAGCTTGAATAGCTTGAACACGTGGATCAGTCAAAGCTGGGCAAGGGATTGTTCTAAACACTAGGCTTTAAAGGTGGTTCCATAATCTTTTCTTTAATGATCAATTGTCGGATAGCTCGCATGAATTGCATGAACTCATTTGTGTACTATCACGTGATAGGAACAGAAATTGCCTTTGTCTATCTCAGCTGGCTTTTCAAACAGCTTTAGAGAATTCAATAGGCTGTTGTTCCTACCTATTGTGAAAATCTTGGCCAAGGAAAGAGTCCAAGGGGATAGGCCTTGATTTCACAAATTTCCATCTTGGCCACCTCGTTGCTGAGACATAATGGTGACTTCATCTTGCTTATCTTCCGAGAATTACCTGCTTTTACTTATAGAGCCATAACCAAATTCACCGCTGATCCCGTTGCAGTCACCAGTCGATAACCAGAATTATACCCAGAGGTCTTGCTACCCCTGTGGCTTGCTGCCTTTTCTTCCTCATCTCTCTCAATTTTCATGGCCATACTATAGACCTCGCTGAGTTCACTGAAGGTATGGAATTTCATGTTGTTCATGTAGATGTCCCTACTGCCATCAATCAGCTTTTGGATCAACTTATCCTCGTTAGGGCGATTTTACAACAGGATCATCTTCTTCATCCACCTCTGAAAATATTCATCAAAGGATTCGTTAGGCTTCTGCTTGACCCTTTCCAAGTCATACAGCTTCACTTGGATCTTAGTGTTGAAGCTGTAGTATTTGATGAAAGCCACTGACAAAGCTTCCCAGTCTGACTGCTCATCCTTAGATAAAGAATTATACCAGCTCAATGCTCCCCCCTCAAGTGTAGTTGGGAAGAAGTTGATTAGCTGTTATTTGGTGGTGCCTGCCGTCAGCATGACTCATGCATAAAGGTTCACATGAGCTTCTCATAAACCAATCCCCTTATAGGAGGGAACTATCAGCACTTGGAACCCAATAGGGAAGGTCTTAATGCGCTTGTTTATCATTGCGTCCACATTCATGCTCCTCTTAGAGCCCAAACTGATGTTGGCCGCTTTCATTAGCTCAGCTACCACTTCCTCTAACTCTGAGTACTTCGCCTTCATTTTCTTTTCCATCGCTGCCTCAATCTCTTGCAGCTTCTCTACACTAGCTGAGACATCAGCCCCATACTGAGAAGATTCAGCCACCTTTTCCTTTCCAGGCCCACTGGTTCCGATTTCCCCAATTTCTTTTACAACGGCCCGCATCTCATCTTTCAAAATGTCACAGAAGTCCTGAGATTTCAGGAAATCCTTCAGAGCATCAGCAAGACATGATGTCTGGTTTGCCATTTCCACTTCCTCCCCGAATTCAGACTCACTTTCTGTCTCAACTGTCCTCTGTTCCTCAACAACCCTCAAAGCTTGAGATCTTGTCCTTCATCGATCCAGCTTACTCAGTGAACTATCTGTATGGAGCTTTAGTCTTGCGTACTTTCTTACATCATATGTGAAAAGTTAAGGATGATAAATTAATGAAGTGATGGTATGAGGAATGGTGCTCGGATGATGCTTCATGAATGGAAATGAAAATGAGGGTGAACTTTTGTGTTTTGATTTCCTTTGTTTGGGAGGTACCAAGAGTGCCTAATTCCATGCAAAAATGGTGCAAAAGGGTCATGTGAAAGCCACCACACGGACAGAGGTTTGGTGCCTTTGGGGCACCTAGTGGATGTTGTGAAATGGCCGTATGTGTACCGTCGTCACACGGGCAGAGTTCCAACGCTTTGTGAGTCAATAAGATGACATGAAATGGTCGCATGGGAGCCATCCCATGGATAGAGTTCTGATGCTTTTGAGGCATGTGATATGAGGTGATATTATAGAAAAGTCACGCATAACTCGGAACACAAACAGGGGTTCAACGTTCATGGAACACCATGCCTTATTTTGATAATGCTATGAAATGCCCTTATATGTGCACTAATCCGGCACTCGGAGAGTACCTTGAATGTTTTCACAATGTCATGAAATGCTCCGATGTGTACCATGAAGTGTAAGTAGGACTCTGGCGTCACCGCGACACTTATGATGAATGAGTGTGATGCCATGTAATGACATTGTGTGAACCACCACATGGAAATAGACCTAGGAACATTGTAGTTTTATATTGAATGACATGATATAGTGAAATGGCCTAGTGTAATCCGGTGCATGGGCAGAACACGGTTAGTTTGGGATACCAGATATGTTATGGAATGAAATGATCATGAGGAGCACACTTGGAACATCCTTTATTAGGTAGGATGAAATGGCATAAATGTGTATGTCACATGAAAATACAAATGGCTGCATGAAAATATCGTTAAGACGAATGACACACAGGATGATGTCGTGTATGCTTCGTGGACATGTCGCATGCAAGATATGAATGGCATACAAATAAAATGTTGTGGCTGTATGAAGATATGATTAGTATCACACATATGTCAATGCTCGAAAATGGCTGCACGAAGATGTGGTTAGAATGACACATGAAAGCTTATGCATGTTTGATGCTTTGTGAAAAGGTCAAATAAAAACACCACGGAATAAACGTTAGAACGCGCAATAATATGCTCTCCCTTCCAACCTTATTTCTCCTTTTGATTGGTCTTGCATTCTTCCTAGGTGTTGGGTCTCTTGGGCATCAACGGGGGATACTAAAGGTGACTCTCAATGTCCAATTTCGAATTTATGTTTTGGTAATCCTAGGGAAGTTTTTAAGCCATTACATATGGGCCAAAGTCAAAACCAAGGGTCGTACATGTTCCCATATCGAATATACACTCCTCACCGTAGAACACGATGTAAGGTCATGCGATGCTATGGGTGGTTTACCCCGTCGGGTGCCTCCAATCTTGGCAGAAGAGGTAGGTCACCTTCTTGAGTAAACCGTGGCTAATCATTATATTTGAGGGATTGAGAAGAAGAAAATGTCATGATATACAAGTGCAAACAAATATGGTACTATGAACTACTAAAGTGACTGCAAGCGAGGTTATATTTTGGTAGTTGCCTAAGTTCCTTAAGTTTTTGTGAAAACTTTTTAAGAAACCTCATATCTCCCCAGTAGAGTCACCACTATGAGCGGACGACCTTTTGAAAAGAAAGCGGGATGCTGCAAAGCAAACCGAGGAAAAGGAATCTGTAGGAAGGGAATTGAATTGCGTTTTGGTTTTTGGAAAACAGAGTTTTGATTTATCTTGATTTAGGAAAACCGTTGATTTATTTGGAAATCCCTTTTATAGAAAATCTTTTCCCATTTTTGATTTAAAGACCTCGAAACTTAAATTCCAAGATTAGTGACAGAGTTGCCACCCGGATTAGCTCATCCGAGAAATTCTGGTATAGCTCCCTACCGAGGGTAGACTATTATACCTAATCCAGAGATTTAGGGTTCGGGCAAGTGACTTACTCAACCTCAAGCTTGCTTTCACTTTACAGTTCATAGTACCATATTTTATTTGCTTTATTATCTTTCTCTACCCATTTTATGTTTATTTAGCCCATGCTCAAGCAAATGACAGGAATAAATTGCAGAATAAATAAACCATACATCCAAGCAGTTAAAAGAATAAGAATAAAGGCCTCTTATACAACCATATCGAATAAAAAAAAACTCTCATCCTCAAGTTACGAATGCCTAGAATACATAAGAACCTATAAATTACAACCGCCTAATTTACACGAAAATCTATCAAAGTACATCAAAAAATAAAATAAAGCAATAGAGGCTGCAAAACAGATCGATTAACACAATTTATATCACGACACAGATAGGACTCAAATTGGAAAGAATTGGGATTTTCAGGAACGGGGGCATACATTTAGGGGATAGACGGGCCGACTTGGCTAGTTGGCCCGACGAGACTTAGAAAACGATTTTGAAACACCCTATAATTTTTATGTCGGAAAATAATTTTGGAAAATCATTTGGCTCGGTTTCATGCAAATTTTTCTGTTGAGCGGGTCTGTTATCTCAGAACTGGGGGTTCCATTTTTGCGGGTTTCCTAAATCCAAAATCTATCTAGGGTCCAAAAGCAGTAAACATGTCAAAAACAATTTGGTTCCAAAGACAGCATCGCGCGATGAAGTCCATGTAGGTCGTTCCGTGATTCTGTCTCCTTTTGAAGATTACAGTCGTGCGACTGTAATTAGAGCCGTGCAACTGTAATTAGAGTCGTGTGGCACTAATAGCTACAGCCGTGTGACTGTAATATCCAGAACCCAAAAAATGGTTTTCTTGTTTTGAAAATGCTGTTTCGCTCGATTTCAGTGGTTCCTCGAGATTTCTATAGAGTCCAGGGGTTCGCTATTGCTAAATGACGGATCCGATTTGGATCGAACAACCCCAGATTCTAGAAAATCAAAACCACAAAAACCAAGAATCTCATACCCGCACGAATATAAATCTGAAAACTAAAGTTTGATAGTGTACGAGTGTTTGGGACAAAATATATCGTAATAGAATTGGAAAAAATGGAAAACGGGCTGTTTTTGGCCCATCCAGGGTAGTTTCGTGTTTCTGCCCGGAAGGATAGATCCATGCAGCTCTTGATTAGAGCCTTGTAGCTCTGTTCTTCAAAACTACAACCGTGCAGCTGTGTTCTTGTTAAACACAGCCGTATGGCTCTAGTTGGGTAACCGGTTTTCTGAAAATTTGAGAAACAGAGGAAAAATGCAAAGAAAAGTCAATGTACACAGGTTTAAGGGCTCTCAGCGTTTGCCTTGATATTGTTTTGATGTGTTTAATGTCCAGAATCGAATCGAAAAATCGAAATGCTTTCCGAATCCTCAACCATCCTGAAATCCTAAAAACAAATTCGAATGATTCCGAAACCAATCAGAAACAGTCCCAATTGAGTAAGTAAAGGTCTAGCAATCCTTCTTTTGATGCTTAGGTGTTGTTTTGGTATTGTTTTGGCTCTCTCCCTATCTTTTTCTTCTCTGTGTTTCGGTCTCTCCTTTTCTCTCTTTCTTTTCCTATTTTTTTGCTTTTTCTCTACCTTAAGATTAAAACCCCCCCCCCTTTTGTGATTGATTTTTTTCCTATTTATATCTCACACATTCTTAATCACGTTGAACATTAATGAGGCGTTTTACTTTTCACAGGATTTCAGCTACGCTCCTCTATTCAGCAAAGTTGTTCTGCCTTTGCAAAGCAACTTGGCTGACCCACTAGAGTCGCACGGCTCTAAATATTAGCATCGTGTGACTCGAACATTAGAGTCATGTGATGCTAACACTAGAGTCGTACGACTATAATATTAGAGTCGTACAACTCTAATCTACAGCAGTACGGTTGTATAGTCGTACGAATCTAATCTACAGCGGTACGGCTGTAGTTTTGTAACTACAATCGTTCGGCTATAGACAAAGCAGGGGAAGACATCCCTAATTCCCATTCCCACCTCTAAGCTTCCCTAGCCACTCAGAGGGCTTTTTTTGGGGTTTTGGATTAAGGATAGCTCGATTTTTGGATCATTTGAGATGTTTCGGGTGACATTCTACTCGTTCTAAAGTCCAATTCGTGTCCTTTTGCTTAACAGGTAATAAAAGGTTTCTCATCATAGAGGTCCGGAAAACCCAGTGCTTACACCCGGCTACTTTGATGGCTGACGGAGGAGAGCGGCTTCTAACTGGTTTTCATATGCCTTATCCTCCTCCCTACAACGGGGAAGGCCTATCGGAGGCCCATTTGGATAGTTATGTGAAACTGATGACAAGTATGGGAATCGGGAAAGGTCACCTCTTAAATCTGTTCCCGACTACTTTAAGCGATGCTGCAGCAAAATGGTATATAAAGATGCCTTTGTACACCCGTTCTACTTGGGAGGACCTGTCTGAAGCTTTTATGAAGAAATATACTTATAATACCCAGGTGGAAACTACTCTTGAAGACTTAAAGAGAATCCGCCAAAAGCCAAATGAATCCTTTCCATCTTACTACAAGGGATGGATGTTGGATATGCCCTAGTCCCAAGGCATTGGACCTTGTATTTGTTGGATATGCCCTGGTCCCAAGGCATTGGTCCTTGTATTTGTATTATATATTTATTGGATTTATGTATTATAATCATTTGTGTTATTAATAAAGGCATTAATTCATTTATTATATTTATCTTGTGCAATATATTAAATGAAGCATCCAATGGACATATCCATATCCATGATGATAAGTGTCATGCACTTGGCAGTAAGACCGTGGATAGGGTAAACGATATAACCATAAATAGATCCGTAGTTTGTTCCAGTCATGGGAATGAGTGGAACAAGAGACTATCATTAACCTAGTTGTATGGCGGTGTCTTACCGGTCATTGGACATGGGATGTCAACCAAGTTAATGGGTACATGTAAAAAGGTTATGGTACTGGATAGATCCACTAAATGAGAAATTCACATGGTATAGTATCACTTGTATGAATCCTTTGACCTGATCATATGATGGTGTTGCATGTGAGGTCGCATACTTAGGGGTATGCCTAAAGGGCCTGTAGTAAGGTGCCAAGTATGGGTATTTTCGGTTATATCACTCAGCATGGCAATGCTATGGATATGTAGAAGGGATTTGTTACTCAGTAGTCCCCTGGGAAGATATCACCGGTCTCTTGATGAATTTGACCGATAAGAGTGTGGCCACACCTAGATGAGTTTGAACTTGTTTATGAGCTTCAGTGCATTCGGAATCAAGTTAATGTCCAGACACAACAGAGGGTGATCAATTCATGCCTCTTTGTTGGACACCGATATCGATGACATGGGATATACAAGTTCAAACTATAGGGTTATGATAACAGTTAGACTGTCATCTCCATCTTAATTGGGGGCTGCAGTAGCTTGCTAGAGCCCAACTGCAGTCTATGGGCCACAGACCCACTGCCAACATAAAGATGGGCCCACGGGATCGTACACATTGAGCGACTGAACACTGACTTAAGGAATCACATGTATACTTAGAGTATACACTTTGGAGAGAGAGGTATATATAAATTATATTATAAAGATCAATAGGATTAATCATAATAATAAAATTAATATTTGATTGGTTCTTCATAATTAATTGGATTAATTATGAGATTATTTCCTAGGTGGAAATATTCATATGTATAGGTTTACATATGAATTTATTTTGTGATGATCTAATTTAATTTGATGGATTAAATTAATTGGTCAAACCGATTTTAATTTAAATGTAAATAATATGTTACTTGGTGTAATATATTAAATACATGGGTAAATTAAAATTGGGCTTGAAATTAGTTTAAACCAGACTAATTAAAACAGGTTTGGGCTGAATTAAAAGTAGGAAGCCCACACAGATGAAGGAGCCAGCTTAGGCCAAAATTCCCTTGGGAATTTCGGCCACCTAGGGTAAAAGAACCCTAGGAATTTTGGCCAAGCAGAGTAAGCATCCATCTAGCCAAAATTCTCCCTAGCCTCCCTCTCCAAAGTTCGTGTTTTCCGATGCTAGCACGGGTAGTGTTCGTTAGGCGTTTGTGTACGTGAACGACGAGGGATTCTAAGTTGATTCCTGTGGTCTGTATCCATCTCTGAAAGAGATATTCTGGGTAAGAGATTTATCTCTTTCAATTAAAGTTTTCTTTTTCCAATTTCCATCTCAATTGCTGCTGGGCACGGATTTGAGGAAATCGTTGCGTTCTTCCGCTTTAATTGGGTAATTTCGGTGACAAATCCCAACAGTATTTGTATTGTACATTTATTGAATTTATGTATTATACGTATGTTGTGTCATTAAATAAAGGCATTCTGTTTATTATATATCTTGTGCTATATTTTAAATGGAGTATCCAATGGACATATCCATATCCATGTTGACGAGTGTCATACACTTGGTAGTAAGACCATGGATAGGTAAAACGATATGACCATAAAGAGATCCGTAGTCTGTTCCAGTCATGTGAATGAATGGAACCATAGACTATCATTAACCTGGTTGTATGGCGGTGTCTTACCGACCATTGGACATGGGATATAAACCAAGTTAATGGGTACATGCAAAAGGGGCATGGTACTGGATAGATCCACTAAACGAGAAATCCACATGGTAAAGCATCACTAGTGATTCTCGTGTAGTACTTGTATGGATCCTTTGACCTGACCATATGATGGTGCAGTATTCGAAGTTGCATACTTAGGGGTACGCCTAAAGGGCCTATAATAAGGTGCCAAGTATGGGTACTTTTGGGTATGTCACTGAGCATGGCAGTGCTATGGATATGCAGAAGGGATATGTCACTCAGTAGTCCACTTAGAAGATATCACCAGCCTCTTGGTGAATGTGACCGATAAGAGTGTGGCCACACCCAAACAAGTTGGAACTTGTTTGTGAGCATCAGTACATTCGGGATCAAGTAAACATCCAGACACAAAAGAGGGTGATCGATCCATGCCTCTGTGTTGGACACCGATATCAATGACATAGGATATACAAGTTTAAACTACAGGATTATGATTTCAGTTGGACTGCCATCTCCATTTTAATTAGGGGATGCAATGGCTTGCTAAATCCTGCCTATAGTCTATGGGCCATAGGCCCACTGTCAACATAAAGATGGGCCCACAGGATCGTACACATTAAACGTCTGAACACGGACTTAAGGGATCACCTGTATACTTAGAGTATACACATATGAGGGAGAGGATTATGTTAATATATTATGACGGTCAATTGGATTGATCAAAATAATAAAATTAATATTTGTATTTATGAGATTATTTCCTAGGTGGAAATATTTTACATGTATAGGTTTACATGTACTTAATTTTATGAACTGTCAAATTTAGTTCCTTGGTTAAATTAATTGGTCAAATTAATTTCAATTTAAATGTATGTGGTATAGTATGATGACGTACATGTTAAATAGAAATTGAATTTGAAATTAAATCGAACCATAAGAATTAAAATTGGATATAGGCTGAAGAGATAAAAGCCCGTATGAAATAAAAATCGGTTTGGGCCTAAAATTCCCTATGGGAATTTCGGCCCCCTAGGTTACAAACCTAGCAGACCATTCAGCCAACACACCTAAGTGGTATAGCCAAAAATTACAGCCCCCTCTCTCTCACTCTCGTTCGATCTCATCGCTAGCACGGGTCATGTTCGATGGCCGTTCGTGTACGTGAACGTGGAGGGAATCAATTTATGTTTCTGCAGCCATCTCTAGAAGAGATATCTCTGGTGAGAAATCTATTCCTTTCTATTTGATTTTAATTTTTACAATTTTCACATCAATTGCTCCTAGGCACGGATTTGAGGGAATTTCCGCGTTCTTCCGAATTTATCTGGTAATTTCCTGTGAAAAATCCCAATAGTGGTATCAGCACGAGCTTTTGATCTGTGGAAATTATTAAAATCTGTTTGGGCCTAAAATTCCCTATGGGTTCGTGGACTCGGTTACCCTAGCTACAGCGGGCTGGGCCTAGTTTTTTGGATTTAGCGGCCCATTTTTGAAATTTTGATGGGTTTTAAGATTTCATGTGTTTAAATTTTGTAATTTAAATGCACATGGTTTCTTGGATGAAATTTCAATTTTATTCATGGGATATTAATTTTGGAAATTAATATGGTTAATTGAAATTGGTTCGGGTTATTTTGGCACAATAATCTGAGCGGCTGATATGAACTCATGGTTTCCCAATTCCAGTGGGAGTAGTTATCTGCCTGGGTTGGCAGCCCAAAGACAGTTAAGGGCTAGAACCATGATGGGCCAGAATTAGTGATTTCAAAATAAGGGCTTTGGACATAATTGAAATGGGATTAATTTCATGCATTATAACATGCTTATAAATGGATGTATTGGATGCATTTTGTATGATTAAATGTATCTATGGTTGTTTGCTATTGGGCCTTATTCAAGTTGGGTTATAATTTTTCTTTTTGGGTAAATACGGCCTATGTGCCGTTTTTCTTTTTTCAGGTAATTTTATTTTATTTATTATAAAATTTGTAAAGAAGAAGCCCAGTGCAGAGATGAGCCTAGTGGAGAGCGGAGCCCAGAAGGAAGGAAAAGGAGGCCCACCTGATGTATTTTCTAGTATAGGTTTACTAGAATTACATTAGGTTGTAATATAGGCCCATAGTAGTCCATTTTACTTATTTGCATGTATGAATGTATGATCCAAACTCATTCTCACCTGCCTATGCATGTAAGCCGTTATTAAATGAATCTAATAACCTAATGGAAATTACTAAGTCACTTAAAAGTACTTCCCTCATTCAAAACTGACTAGAAATGGGGATAGGCCAGTTGTAGACCATGCCCTCGTTGGATGCACTAGAGTATCATCATTTTGTATTGGGTTAAAGTATAGGTTACTCTAACACTTGGATGGAGGTTTTGACTTAGCGTGGCTAGTAGGATTCTCTTGGCCCTAAGCACAAATGGGTAAGTGCCAATAAGCCCATCAACCCGAGAGTCCCTAGGTTGGGATTCGATGGTGTTCCTACCCAAATAATTAGGGTATAGTTTTTTCATGCCCTCGTTTGGCTATATCTTAATGAAATATGGATCTCGGCCTGTGAGCCCAACAACTTAGATTAATTAATAACTTGATTCACTATTAATTATATATGGGAAACAAGAAAAAGTCCTTTATTAACACTCTTAAAATTTTTCTGTGCAGAATTTTAAATGGCAAACAACAATTCACTTTCATTGCGAATTATCCTGGAAAGGGACAAGCTTTCTGGTCCAAACTTCTTAGACTGGTCTAAGAACTTAAGGATAGTTCTAAGGCAAGAGTAGAAGGATTATGTGCTGGAAAGGCCTGTGCCGACTGCGCCTCAAGGATGTAATCCACCAGCTGCCTGCTGGGATTCGTCACGGGAAACCGACCGACAAAAATGCAGAAACACGCGTCGATTTCCTCGAATACGGGTCCCGGGAGCTTAAGTAGTGAAAATCAAAAACAAAACACAAAGGAGGAGTATAAAAGTCTTACCAAGATATCTCTTTAAGAGATAGAAAAAGACTGCAGAAATCAAGTATAGATTTCCTCCACCGATGCGTACACGAATGGCTCTCGGACTGAAACCCGTGCTAGCGACTCGGAAAATTCAAGAAGAGAGGAAGAGAGGGCATCCAAGAGAACTTGGTTAGAGTGAATTTGTTGAATCATATTTAGTCTTATATCTCTCACCAAGAGGCAAAAAATATCCAAGGAAGCAAAGTCCAACTTTGCTTACCACAAAGTCAATAATGACTCACCACTTTCACTCATCACATTTTGGCTGAAGAATGAGTCATCTCCCTTGTCCAAATTGTATAATACATGAAGTTCACATTAATGTACAAATGTATGATACAAAGACAAGGACTAATGCCTCGGGACTAGGGCATATCCAACACTGCCCAGTTGGAGGAATACAAGGAGAATGTTAAGGACAATAGGGATGTGACATGCCTTATGTTGGCGTGCATGGTCCCCGAGCTGTAAAAGCAGTTCATGGACCATCATTAAATAAAGGCATTGATCTGATTATTATATATCTTGTGCTATATTTTAAATGGGGTATCCAATGGACATAACCATATCCATGTTGACAAGTGTCATGCACTTAGCAGTAAGACCATGGATAGGGAAAACGATATTACCATAAAGAGATCCGTAGTTCGTTCCAGTCATGGGAATGAATGGAACCACAGACTATCATTAACCTAGTTGTATGGCGGTGTATTACCGACCATTGGACATAGGATGTCAACCAAGTTAATGGGTACATACAAAAGGGGCATGGTACTGGATAGATCCACTAAACTAGAAATCCACATAGTAAAGCATCACTAGTGATTCTCGTGTAGTACTTGTATGGATCCTTTGACCTGACCATATGATGGTGCTGCTGTTGGATATGCCCTAGTCCCGAGGCATTAGTCCTTGTATTTTTATCATACATTAATTGGATTCATGTATTATACTTATTTGTGTTATTAATAAAGGCATTAATTCATTTATTATATTTATCTTGTGCAATATATTAAATGAACTATACAATGGACATATCCGTATCTATGATGACCAGTGTCATGCACTTGGCAGTAAGACCATGGATAGGGTAAACGTATGACCATAAATAGATCCATAGTCTGTACCAGTCATGGGAATGAATGGAACAAGAGACTATCATTAACCTGGTTGTATGGCGGTGTCTTACCAGTCATTGGACATGGAATATCAACCAAGTCAATGGGTACATGCATAAGGGGCATGGTACTGGATAGATCCACTTAACGAGAAATCCACATGGTATATTATCAAAAGTGATTCTCGTGTAGTACTTGTATGGATCCTTTGACCTGACCATATGATGGTGTTACATGTGAGACCGCATACTTAAGGGTACGCCTAAAGGGCTTGTAATAGGGTGCCAAGTATGGGTACTTTCGAGTATCTCACTTAGCATGGTAATGCTATGGATATGCAGAAGCGATTTGTCACTCAGTAGTCCACTAGGAAGATATCACCGGCCTCTTGATGAATGCGACTGATAAGAGTGTGGTCACACCTAAACAAGTGGGAACTTGTTTGTGAGCTTCAGTGCATTCAGGATCAAGTTAATGTCCGGACACAAAAGAGGGTGATCAATCCATGCCTCTGTGCCAGACACCGATATCTATGACATGGGATGTACAAGTTTAAACTACAGGGTTATGATATCAATTAGACTCCATCTCCATCTTAATTAGGGGCTGCAATGGCTTGCTAGAGCCCAACTGCAGTCTGGGGACCAAAGGCCTATTACCAACATAAAGATGGGCCCACGGGATCGTACACATTGAGCGACTGAACACCGACTTATGGAATCATATGTATACTTGGAGTATACACTCTGGAGAAAGAGGTATATATACATTAATTTCATTATAAAGATCAATTGGATTGATCCTAATAATAAAATTATTATATTTAATTGGCTCTTCATAATTAATTGGATTAATTATGAGATTATTTCCTACGTGGAAATATTCATATGTATAGGTTTACATATGATTTTATTTTGTGAAGATCTAATTTTAATTTGGTGGATTAAATTAATTGCTCAAACCAATTTTTATTTAAATGTAAATAATATATTACATGGTGTTATATTAAATACATGGGTATATTAAAGTTGGGCTTTAAATTAATTTAAACCAGATTAATTAAAATAAGATTGTGTCTGAATTAAAAGAAGAAAGCCCACACAAAATGAATAAGCCAAGCTGGGCCTTAATTTCCTGATGAAATTCGGCCAGCCTAGGTTTTAACCCTAGGAGAATTCGGCCAAAGGTAGAGACAACACACTATAGCCAAAATTCACTAGCTCCTTTTCTCCATAGTTCGTGTTTTTCCAACGCTAGCACGGGTGGTGTTCGTTAGGCGTTCATGGACGTGAACGAGGAGGGATTCTACATTGATTCCTGCAGTCTGCATCCATCTCTGAAAGAGATATTCCGGGTAAGAGAATTATCTCTTTCTATTAAAATTTTGTTTTACAATTTCCATTTCAATTGCTCCTGGGCACGGATTTGAGGAAATCATCGCGTTCTTCAGCTTTTATCAGGTGATTTCTGGTGAAAAATCCCAACAGTGATATTAGAGCGGGCTTATGATCCGTGGAAATTGTTAAAATTGGTTGAATCCCATGTTTTAAAATTGGAGATTTTTTGTTGGGATTCTTGGTTGGGGTTTAAGATTTCTCCCTTTTGATTTTCATACAATTGAAATTGAATATGCATATTGATTTGTGTTTGTTTAATTTAATTGTATGTTTTGGAATTCTTGGTGAATTTCTTGTTGTTGGATCCCATGATATATTTTTATATATTTATTTTTGTTCTAAAAAAAAATCTGGCTGTTCCCGGGTGCATCGGCCGCCGCACGCGGCTGGAGCAGCGGCAGCCACATTTGTGGCTGCTGCCGCTGGTTCCAGCAGCAAACGTTGCTGCTGGGCAGCGGTCGCTGTTAGGCGGTGGCTGGTAGCCACTAGGCGGCTGCGCCGCTACTGCCCCTAGCAGCGGCTGCTGCTGCTAGGGCAACTTGGTTGCCCTAGCCGCAGCGGGCCAGGCCCAGTGTTTTTGGATTTGGCTGGTTTTTGGGCCCGGGGCCCAGTTTTGAAATTTTAATTGGTTTTAAAATTCGTGTGTTTAAATTTATGTAATTTAAATGCGTGTGGTTTCTTGAATGAAATTTTATTTTATTCATGCGATATTAATTTTGGAAATTACTATGGTTAATTGAAATTGGTTCGGGTAATTTTGGCACAATTACTTGGATGGCTGAATTTGACCCATGGTTTCCCAATTCCAATGGGAAAGGTTGGACTGCTTGGGCTGGAGGCCCAGAGCCCGTTAAGGGTTAGAACCATGGTGGGCCAAAATTTGCGATTTCTATATATTGGCTTGGACATAATTGAAATGCGCTTAAATCATGCATTATAACATGCTTATGAATTATATGTATTGGATGCATATGGGTGATTAAATATTTTGTATGATTGGATGATATTGGGCCTTATTCAAGATGCGTTGTATTTTCTTTTATGGGTAAATACGGCCCGCGTGTCGTTTTCCTTTTTTAATGTAAATTTATTTTATTCAATTATTATAAAATTTGTAAAAGAAGAAGCCCATAGAGTGGTGAACCCAAGTGAAGGTGCAAACCAAGAAGGAAGAAGATGGAGGCCCACCTGGTATTGTTTTCTAGTATAGGTTTACTAGAATAATATTAGGATGTAATAAAGGCCCATAGCAGTCCATTTTACTTATTTGTTTAATTCCACTTTCTATTTATATGCATGTATGAATGTATGATGCAACTGCATTTCACCCACCTTATGTATGCAAGCCGTTGTTAATTAAATCTAAAAACCAAATGAAATTACTAAGTCGCTTAAATGTGCTTCCCTCATTCAAAACCGACTCGAAGTGGGAATAGACCAGTTGTAGACCATGCCCTCGCAGGATACAATGGAGTATTGCCAGTTTGTATTGGGTTAGGGTATGGGATACTCTGACACTTGAATGGAGGTTTTGACTTAGCATGGGTAGTAGGATTCTCCTGGCCCTAAGCACAGATGGGTAAGTGCCAACAAGCCCATCAAACTGAGAGTCCCTAGGTTGGGATTGGACGGCGTTCCTACCTAAATAGTTAGGGTATAGTTGTACCAGGCCCTCGTCTGGCTATATCTTAATGAAATATGGATCTCGGCCCATGAGCCCAACCACTCGGTTTAATTAATAACTTGATTCATTATTAATTTCATATGGGAATAACAAAGTAAAGTCCTTTATTAACACTCTAAATGTTTTTCTGTGTAGAAACTCTAAATGGTAAACAAGAATACTTTATCACTGCGATCGATTCTTGAAAGGGATAAGCTTTCTGGTCCTAACATTTTGGACTGGTCTAGGAACTTGAGAATAGTTCTAAGACAGGAGTCCAAAGAGTATGTGCTGGAGAGGCCTGTACCGGCTGCGCCTCAAGTACGTAATCCACCAGCTGCCCAGCTGGAGGAATACGAGGTGCATGTCAAGGATAATAGGGATGTGACACGCCTAATGTTGGCTTGTATGGTCCCCGAACTGCAAAAACAGTATATGGACCATCAAGCCTTTGCTATGATAACAACTCTAAACGAGATGTTTTAGGATCAAGCTCGTCAGGAAAGGTACCTGACCAACAAGGCATTCCACTCCTGTAAGATGGGGGCTGGGACATCTGTGAGCGCTCACGTGCTCAAGATGAAGGGCTATTTGGACACTTTAGCCCTTCTCGGATCGCCTATCTCTCAGGAGTCGGTGGTGGACACAATCCTAGCATCCTTGCCAGATTCTTATGATCAGTTCACCCTGAACTACAACATGCAAGGGATGAGCCGCACTGTCAGTGAGCTGCATGGGATGCTTAAGCTTATTGAGCAGTCGATCAAAAAGACTCTGCCTGTGCTGCTGGTCAACAAGGGGAACCCTCCTGTTGCCAATGGTAAGGCTAAGGAAAAGGCCAAGGCCACGGCCAAGAAGGCCAAGGCTAAGAAGGCCAAAGCCCAACCCAAGGCCCAGCAAAAAGCAGGTCCTGAGGATGTCTGTTTTGGGTGTAGACAGGTGGGCCATTGGAAGAGATCGTGTCCCAAGCTGATGGGAGAGCAAAGAATGGACCAAGGTGCATCCTCTTCAGGTATTTATGTTATAGACATTAACCTTACTGTTTCAACATCCTGGGTATTGGCTACTGGATGTGGTTCTCACATTTGTTGCAATATGCATGGACTTAAGAACAGAAGGTCACTAGGGTCGGGAGAGGTGGACTTGCGGGTCGGGACTGGAGCAAGGGTTGTTGCCATAGAGATCAGCGAATACCACCTTGTGATGCCTAATGGATTGGTTTTAATTTTGGAACAATGTTATTTTGTACCTGCTGTGTGCAGGAATATTATTTCAGTTTCTATGTTAGATATTTCTGGATTTTATTTTACTATTTCTAATGGTAGAATTTCAATATCTAGAGAGGAAATATTTTATGGAGATGCTCTATTAAATAATGGCCTATATATCCTGGACTTAAATGAAACCAATCACGTCTATAACATAAACACAAAAAGGGTTAAGCCAAACAAACTTAATCCTGTCTACCTATGGCATTGTCCTCTTGGCCACAAAAACGAGAAGCGCATAACTAGGCTTCACAAAGCTGGAGTCCTAGGGTCATTTGACTTGGAGTCAATTGATACATGCGAATCATGTTTACGAGGCAAGATGACTAAGGTGCCTTTTAGCAAGAAGCTGAAAGGGCCACTGGCTTATTGGACCTAATACATTCAGATGTATGTGGACCCATGAGCGCAGCGACCAGAGGTGGACATCTGTACTTCGTCACGTTCACGGATGATTTCAGTAGATATGGCTATGTCTATCTGACGAAACACAAGTTTGAGACCTTTGATAGGTTCAAGGAATTTAGGAATGAGGTACAGAACCAGCTAGGCAGAAATATCAAAACCCTTCGGTCGGACCGAGGTCGTGAGTATATGAGCCTACAGTTTGACTCATATTTGAGAGAGCATGGAATAGTTCCATAGCTCACTCCTCTCGGAACACCACAATGGAATGGGGTGTCCGAACGGAGGAATAGGACCCTGTTGGGCATGGTCCGCTCAATGATGAGTCAAGCCTCTCTCCCAATTAGTTTTTGGGGACACGCCCTCGAGACAGCAGCTCTTATCTTAAATACTACTCCGACTAAGGCAGTGGAAAAGACCCCATATCAGATATGGACGGGCAGGGAGCCCAGTGTGTCTTTCCTAAGGATTTGGGGATGCAAAGCACATGTTAAGAAATTGACTAGTGGCAAGCTGGAGCCCAAAACTAATAAATGCTTGTTTATGGGATACCCTAGGGAAACCAAAGGGTATTACTTCTACAACCCCGCCAAGAATAAGGTGTTCGTGGCAAGGAAGGGGGTCTTTCTAGAAAAGGAGTTCCTTTCCAAGAAAGACAGTGGGAGCAATGTTGAACTCAGGGAAGTTCAAAGTCCATAAGCTCCTGAAGAGGATAACTCGGAGGCCCAAGTGGAGCTTCCACAGGAGGAAGCACCGACCCAGGCTGCACAAAGACCTAGAAGGTCTGGTAGGGATCATCGGGAACCAGAGAGGTATGGTCTCCTCGTGACCAATGATCAAACTCTTCTCATCTGTGATGAGGAAGAAGCCAAAACCTACCAGGAGGCTATAGCAAGTGCACAGTCTGCGAATTGGCCAAAGCCATGGAGGCAGAGATGCAATTTATGTACGATAACCAAGTTTTGAACTTGGTTGATCCACCTCCAGGTGCTAAGGTGATAGGTTGCAAGTGGTGCTTCAAGCTAAAGGCCGACAATACCTTCAAGGGGCGTCTGGTTGCGAAAGGTTTTAGACAAGTCCATGGAATAGACTATGATGAAACTTTCTTGCCAATAGCCATGCTCAAATCCATCAGGATCTTGCTAGCCATAGCCGCATGGTACGACTATGAAGTCTGGCAAATGGATGTCAAAACCGCTTTCCTTAATGGAAATCTACTCGAGGATGTGTACATGACACAACCTGAGGGTTTTATCGATCCAGAGTATCCGGGAAGGGTATGCAAGCTTCAAAGGTGTGAGCAGACGAACGCATTTTCGACGGGACGCGGAACTCCCTTTCGGAATGGAGCGCCACGATCTCGGGCGGGCCCCTCCCTCTCCTGGGGTTTTTATGAATGGAAATCCGCATTTTGGAAAATACATGGAATTAAAGCATAAAAGAGCCGAGACCTAAGTCTCGATGAATATTGTAGAGTCGCCACCCGGCTCAGCTCAACCGGAAAATTCTTATGTAGCTGAACCGGACGAACGGCCGCTACACTATCTAGAGATTCGGGTCCGGACGAGTCCCTTATTTCGTGTCTAATTAAAATAAATATTGCCAATGTTCTCAAATGGTATTTCAAAATCTAAAGTCTGTTTTATTGAATATAAAAGGCATACAGCGCGCACACAAAATATTTAATACAAAAATAAGGAAAAGAAATAAATATTAATTGGCTTACAACCAAATCGAATGGAAAAATAAAAACACTCGCCTCACTTTACAAGCGCCTATATACACGAGAATCTAGAAAAATACAATCGCCTAGGATACACGATTTAATCTATTAAATTACATTAAAAATAAAAATAAAAAGAAATTAAAACCTGCAAAACAGAGGGTTAGCAGAATATATACAGCACGCCACAAGTTGGACTCAAATAGATAGAATGGGAAATCAAGAATTGGGGGCATGCATTTAGGGGGTAACCAGGTTGGCTCGGCTAGCAGGTCCGGTTAGACCTGGAAAACATTTTGAAACGTCCCTGTATTTTCGGTTTTATGGGAAAATCATTTGAAAACAATTTTTCCTGTTTACATGCATTTTTATATATTTAAGTGGGTCAGTTTTCAGGAGAAATGGGTCTCCGTCGTTGAATTGATCTAAATACAAATTTACAAGAAAATTGAATCTATGGTCTTGATGCACACAACAAAATTCATTTTGATGATTTTTGGGGTTTTCTAATTTTTTTGGGATTTTTTGGGATTTTTTTGGGAATTTTTTATGATTTTTTATGCATTTTTTACGAAATTTTTGGGTTTTAAAGGTGAAATTCTGATTCTGAAAACTACAGTGGTACGACTGTAAATTACAATCGTGCAAACTCAACTACAGTCGTACCACTGTAAATGCTGAAAATTCAAGATTTCAGCAAAATCTTATTTAAAACAAGCTGGAAAGGAAATCACCTGGAAATCAACTACAGTCGTACAACTGTAACTACAGTCGTACGACTGTTCGTCGAACTCAATAACAGTCGTACGACTGTTCTTGATTTCCAGAACAAAAACACAGAAAAATGGACAAAAATGCAGAAAAAGCACACCAAACACCCAAAAAGCTTGTAAAAGAGAAGGGGAAATGGGTATTTACCTCTATGACGTGCGTCCACCGTAGGATTGATCCCTGGCGTCGCTCCAATCCACTAAAATCAGGACTTTTCTCCTTGAGTTAGGGTTTGAGATCTGGGCCCAGAGATTTCCAAATGCTGAGGGATTTTGATGAGGAGTTCCTCCTTTTCTTTTTGATTTTCTTCTTCTCTTGTTTTTTTTCTCTTCTTTTTTCTCTGTCTGCTCTCCTTCTCTGTCTGTCTATTCTTCTTTTTTTTTTCCTTTTTTTTCGTCCCCCTTTTTCTGTCTTTCTTTTTCTGCTTTAATGCGTAAATGATCTACAGTCGTACGACTGTAGCAATAGTCGTACGACTATATTTTTTTTTTTGGAAATTCCGGCGCTTACAGCTGCCCCTCGCGTGATCAAATTCACCACCTGAACTTAGTCTGGGATAGATGATGTGAATTTGAGAAACGCGACTCAAAGCGCCGCAGACACAGGAAAGAACCCTCTGTTGAAATAAGCCGATATCAGGTCTAGGTTACCCGAGGCGATGCTGGGGAGGAAATAAGCCGATATCAGGTTTAGGCTACCCGAGGCAAAGCTGATGAGGAAATAAGCCGATATCAGGTTTAGGTTACCCCGAGGCAAGAAAAGATGAATTATGGTTAAGCCGATATTGGGTTTATGTTACCCAAGGCAAAGAGAGATGGGTTATGGATTGGCCGATATCGGGTTTATGTTACCCGAGGCAGAGGAAGATGGATAATGGATTGGCCGATATCGGGTTTATGTTACCCGAGGCAAAAGGAAGGTGGATTATGGATTGGCCGATGTCGGGTCTATGTTACCCAAGGCAAAAGGAAGATGGATGTTTGAATTGGCCGATATCGGGTTTAGGTTACCCGAGGCAAAAGGAATGTGGATTTTGGATTAGCCGATATCGGGTTTAGGTTACCTGAGGCAAAAGGAAGATGGATATTTGGATTAGCCGATATCGGGTCTATGTTACCCGAGGTAGAGGAAGATAGATGTTTGGATTGGCCGATATCGGGTTTATGTTACCCGAGGCAAAAGGAAGGTGGATTGTGGATTAGCCGATATCGGGTTTATGTTACCGAGGTAAAAGGAAGATGGATGTTTGAATTGGCCGATATCGGGTTTAGGTTACCCGAGGCAAAAGGAATGTGGATTTTGGATTAGCCGATATCGGGTTTAGGTTACTCGAGGCAAAAGGAAGATGGATATTTGGATTAGCCGATATCGGGTCTATGTTACTCGAGGCAGAGGAAGATAGATGTTTGGATTCGCCGATATCGGGTTTATGTTACCCGAGGAAAAAGGAAGGTGGATTGTGGATTAGCCGATATCGGGTTTATGTTACCCGAGGCAAAAAGAGATGAATTATGGATTGGCCGATATCAGGTTTATGTTACCCGAGGCATAAGAATATGGAGTCTTGGCGATTTGAGATCTTACTGGAATTGGGTGGGCTTGAAATAATAAAAGGTTCAAGGATCTGAAACCATGCTCGGACAAAATGGAGTTCAAAGGTTTAAGATCTGGCTTGAATGAAGGAAGGGAATTCAAGGATTCGTAACCATGCCTGAACGTAGTGGAGTTCAAGGGTTTAAAAATCTTGCTTGAATGAGATGAGGAAATAGGTTTAGGAAGGATAATTTTGGTGTTGGCTGGGGAATGAGTATTTATCCCTTGGTCGACGATTTTGTAAACAAAAATTTTTGCCCCTTCGATCAAGGATAAATACGGCTTAATTGTTTTGCCCCTTGGAAACTTGATTGTTCTGCCCCGAAACTGTGCCATCTCTGCTTTGAGAGCGATCCTGGTTAGGGGAGACCTGGTGATGGCAGTGGATACCTGCACTTGGATAAGTTGCGATGCATATGCATATGAATTGTACGTGTTTACTTTAAACGTATGCACGTATGTATGGCTGCATGTATGGTTCTACATGTATGTATGCATGGGACATGTGGCTTATGCTTTGTTCTTGGTATCCATGCGAGCCCGGAGATGGAATTCATAGATTGAGACTGGCCTTGATGGTAACCCAGGTGACCTAGCTCGATTATCCTGACATGTCTTCTAACCGACTGACTATTATGCTGATCTAGGTATTAGAGGGGTTGGCCGTCTCGAGTGACTTTCCACTTTACCTCTGCATACTCTGGAGCATTGTCAGTGCTGAGCGGATCAGGATAGTAGGCCGTGCTAGTGGATGGTTCGTTTGGTCGAGCAAGAAGATGAAAGTGAGGCTTCACTTTTCCGTACCGCATAATAGGAACTTCTGCGATATTATCATGGGTTTGGATGCAATGTCCTACTGATGGATGTTTATATGTAGTGGCACGGTGCATGCAAGATTAACATCTGATCGGAAATCTAAACATGCACAATATTGCAATGGTGACATCAAAATGAGTATAACAGGGAGTATGACAATGACCCTGACTTTTTATACCACCCCTCCCCGATTTCCGACACATCCTTTCGGTTTTCCGTGTCAACAAAATCTTTTTTTTTTTTTTTGAGAAAGATTTTATGATGGGCATTTTGTCTGCGTTGATCCCTTTTGCGATGGTTTGTCTTAGGATGGGAAAGATAGATCTTGATGTGTTCATTGCGACTCACGAAGATACTGCTGTCGATGATACCCAGTGGTTCGGCTTTTTACTCGCCCCTGGTATTATAGGTTTGTGTTTAGGGAGTGTTATAGGTTTGTGTTTGGGGAGTGTTATAGGTTTGTGTTTGGGGAGTGAAGCACTTCCACAGACAAGGTTTGCCGCGCAATGTAGCCTGTAAGTGAACATTGACATGCAACAACACAACAAATGCATATTGAACACCAAAATTGAATACAAAACATTCATGACATAATGAATGCGGATGCATTAGGAAAATTTAAAATGTGGCTCTGGTTTTAATTGATGCCCCTTCAAATTACCAATATGCCCTTTCGGTTTTACACATTGGAGAGTTTTTTTTTTTTAAGCTTGATCACCGGATAGAGTTGCTATTATGGATGGACAACCTGAGATGAATCGAAGTAATCAATGGATCATCCTGCGGTCTGTTGCTGTATTCGTGTTTCCAATTCACCCCAGATTTCAGTTCAAGCACGGGTCCCGAAGACTGAATTCTTGAAATGGTTGGCAAATGCAACTTTCCTTTTGAATACGAGTACAACAGACTTTGTAAGCTTTCCTGTTGATGGTGTCGTACCCTTCATGATTGTTGAAAGCTTTGCAAAGTCAAGTTGCCCCAACACAGTTGGTGAAGTTCACAAATGCATAACCAAAATTTCCTCCAGTCTTGAAATCCATAGGCAAATAGAGGAAATCATAAGCAGGCTTCCCTTTGGACTTATTCTTGTTTTCCTCCAGACAATGCTTGCCTAGAATTTGTAGCAGATTATGTCTTTGAAACTGATTTGGTAGGTTTCTGATCATCAGACTTATTTTCCCCACCAAGATTAGCTTCAATCTCTCTTTTATCCAGCTTGGTCTCTTCAATAGTCAATTTCTTGGGTGACCACTGTTGTTCCTTTTCACTTACAGAAACTATTTTCTTCTTATTCTGGAATCTCGGAGCTATATATTTCATTTTCCCCCTTTTCCAGCATTGTTGAACTTATTTGAAGCAGATTCATATCCAAATCCTCTATCTATCATCAAATCAAATCCCTTCCCACTATTTGAGGGTAATAAATAATTATTCTGGGAGTTTAGATTGAAGAGAAATGGCATGGGATTAAAAAAAAAGGTATCCCCAATTTGGTACAGGTTGATGATAAACAAAGACAGGTTGAAACGGGGCCATAACCAACTGTTTCGATGCCCTTCCGCTGATGAGATGATACGGAAAAATACAATATGGAGTAGCATTAGGGTTCAACCTTTTGTTAGGAGCCATCGAAGGTAGGAAATATGGAATCACAGAATCAGTTCAAGTTCCAGAGAGAGGCTGAAAGATAGAAGATGAGAGTGAAGGAAAGACAATAAAAGGAAGACAAAAGTGTTGAAGGCAAATGGAGAAGACAGAGAGGAGAATGAAAAAGGAACTGCTTTGGGTAAGGACACCAATCTTCTCTGTCACCGCATGAAGTTAACTTTTCAGAACAGGCAACAATGTACTTATCTCCATTGTCTCAACTCATTGCCCTCGACATTTCATGCAATAAGTGGGCCGCCCCTAGATTCACCAGGCACTCAACAGAGTTTTACTCTATGATTGAAGAGAGTGCGACTTTAGACTAGGAGCAGAAATTTGACTGTAAGGGAGAGCTGAGGTCTTCCACCAGTGCTTGCTTCTTCCATTTTTTTTTTTTGAAGAAGTTAAATCCAAACCACAGCCACCTATTGATTTTCCTGCTGCATTCAGATCCATGTATGTCATGCGTGTTTGATGTGTCCTTTTGGATAAACAATGCATGTGTGATGTCATATGCACATGAATGCCACACAAACAAAACTATACATGCACTAAAACTAATGTCTGCTTCAGAGTTTTACAGCATGGTGGGTGGCGAAGGTCATTTCCCAGGGCTTGGTGCTTTTTAATGGGTTTTTTTTTATGTGGGGTGCTTTCTTGAGCGTGAGTTAGGCTCAAAGCTTTATTTAGGGGCTCGGCTCTGAAACTTGGTAATGGTCCCTGGTTTGGAGTGATTTAAGTGTATTGTGGGCTGTCCAAGTTGAAACTTTTAGTGCAAGACAAGCAGCGTTTAGTGTCGTGGTTTGTAGGGATCACTGATCTAGATTGGCAATTGATTCGAATGAAATGGTGCCATCCTATTTTTTGCTCGGCAGACTTCTCTTCTTATTTTTTTTTTAAAGAAAAGGGCTCAATCGAAGTCAGGTTCACTTGTAAATTCCCTGTAAGACTCAGATTGATGTCATGCATCTTAATATTATGCGTGATGGGCATGTCGTTTCAGATGATCAAATGCATGCTTAATGCCATATACATGTAATCACCACATAAGTAAGAAAATAACAAGATGCATTGTATTCAAAATGAGTTCAATACACTTTACAAACAAACAAAATGAGTTCCCTACGGGAAGGAGCCTCTAAAGGTATTGATCTCACAGCGCCCGACTATTCCTTATCCGTGTTGGAAATGCCCTAGTCCGGAGGCATTGGTCCTTGTATTTTACTATACATTTATTGGATTCATGTGTTGTACTCATTTGTGTCATTAATAAAGGCATCAATTCATTTATTATATCTATCTTGTGCAATATATTACATGAAGTATCCAATGGACATATCTATATCCATGACGACTAGTGTCATGCACTTAGCAGTAAGACCATGGATAGGGTTAACGATATGACCATAAATAGATCCGTAGTCTGTTCCAGTCATGGGAATGAATGGAACAACAGACTATCATTAACCTGGTTGTATGGCGGTGTCTTACCGGTCATTGGACATGGAATGTCAACCAAGTTAATGGGTACATGCCTGGAAGCATGGTACTGGATAGATCCACTTAACGAGTAATCCACATGGTATGGTATCACAATGGATTCTCGTGTAGTACTTGTATGGATCCTTTGACCTGACCATATGATGGTATTACATGTGAAGTCGCATACTTAGGGGTACGCCTAAAGGGCCTGTAATAGGGTGCCAAGTATGGGTGCTTTCGGGTATGTCACTGAACATGGTAATACTATGGATATGCAGAAGGGATTTGTCACTCAGTAACCAACTGAGAAGATATCACCGGCCACTTGATGAATGTGACTGATAAGAGTGTGGCCACACCCAAACGAGTTGGAACTTGTTTGTGACCATCAGTACATTCGGGATCAAGTTAATGTCCGAACACAAAAGAGGGTGATCAATCCATGCCTCTGTGTTGGACACCGATATCAATGACATGGGATGTACAAGTTTAAACTACAGGGTTATGATATCAGTTAGACTGCCATCTCCATCTTAATTGGGGGCTGCAGTGGCTTGCTAGAGCCCAACTGCAGTCTGCGGGCCAAAGGCCCGCTGCCAACATAAAGATGGGCCCACGGGATCGTACACATAGAACGATAGAATGCAGACTTAAGGAATCACATGTATACTTGGAGTATACACAATGGAGGGAGAAGCATGTATATATATTAATTATATTATAAAGATCAATTGGATTGGTCATAATAATAAAATTAATATATTCAATTGGCTCTTCATAATTAATTGGATTAATTATGAAATTATTTCCTAGGTGGAAATATTCATATGTATGGGTTTACATATGATTTTATTTTGTGTAGATTTAATTTTAATTTGATGGATTAAATTGATTGTCAAACTAATTTTAATTTAGATGTAAATAATATATTACTTGGAGTAATATATTAAATACATGGGTATATTAAAATTGGGCTTGAAATTAATTTAAACCAGAATAATTAAAATTAGACTGGGCCTAAATTAAAACATGGAAGCCCGCACAGAATAGACAGGAGCCAAGATGGGCCTGAATTCCCTTAAGGAATTCGGCCAACCCTAGGTATAAATACCTAGGGTTAGAAATTTCGGCTAAGAAAAGCTTAGAGCCTCCTAGCCGAAATTTCCCCAGCTCTTCCCTCTCCATTGTTTTGTTTTTTCCGACGCTAGCACGGGTTGCATTCGTCAAGCGTGTACGTGAGAGTGGAGGAATTTTACCTTGAATTCTGCAGTCATCATCCATCTCAGAATGAGATTTTTCTGGTAAGAAATTAAATCCCTTTCTATTTAATTTTAAGTTTTTCAATTTCCACTTCAATTGCTCCTGGGACTGGATTTGAGGAAATCACCGCGTTCTTCTGCTTTTATCAGGTGATTTCCGGTGACAAATCCCAACAATCCGGTCACTGCCCCTGCTTCAATGTCACTGCCCCACTTTCATCAGATCAGGCTTAGGAGTTCTTCATCATATTCCTCTCCCCGGGAGGTTTGAGGAATTTTCTTGTCAGTCTCCCTACTAGCCCCTAGTTGCTCATTAGTAGTGGATGGCACCCTTAATCTTCCCTCATCAACTAACTTCCGGATCTCCTTCCTTAAAATATAGCAAGCGTTGGTTCGGTGACCTGTCGCTACATGATAGGTACAGAAGTTGTTCTTTTGATTCGGTGCTGGCTCCACATATAGCTTGATGCTCTGCAGTAGCCCCTCTTTTCTACATTTGGCAAATAATTGGCTCAGCGAGAAAGGCCACAGGGATATGCGATTTCTGTCACCCTTGGGGAGTGAGCTCCTGGTTGGTCGTGGAACAAGGTCAGTGTTGGCTTTGAGGGGAGCCATTGATTCTGCTTCACCATTCAGCCCTCTTATTACTCCCTTAAGCTCAATCACACGGGCCTCCAATTCAGAGCACCTTATCGTCAGCTTTTCCACCTTGTCCAAGTCACCTCCTAGCATTTCCTTCAACATTGTCACTGCCTCTTCCCTGACCGCCTTTCGGAATCGTGATGAGGCAACATAATCATTTAGGACATCTGTTACGGTGTTGAAGTTCGTTGGGCCAGCCATTCTCGAGACTCCTTCTCTTTCCTCCCCTGATAAGAACATTTGTTAACGTTGACTGAGGCATGTGCACAAAGGATACCAAGTCAAGGGATGATGCAGGTGTGAATGCGAGATGCGATGCATGCATGCATGAATGATGATGTCATGTGATGCCATGTCATGTTATGCAATCCTAAGCTAGTCATGTGCACACAAAGCTAGGAATGGAAACATGCAAAATGCAATGAATGTTGTTGAAGCTATATGCTGAAGTATAGCGTGGCATATAAATATACACCACATAGATAAAATGACACACAGGGTGTCCACGGATCGAAGCAAGGTGATACTTGCGAAGGGTTTACGTGTAGGGCGTATCTTACACGAGAGGAGAGTTGACATTTGAAATGATACGTGTAGAGCGGATCTTACACGAGGAAGAGATTTAGTGTTTAAAGCGGTACGTGTAGAGCGTGTCTTACACGGGAAGAGGTTGAATGTTTAGAGCGGCACGTTGAGAGCGGATCTTACACGGGTAGAAGGTGATGTAGTGATTAAAGCGGTACGTGTAGAGCGGATCTTACACGGGAAGAGGATTAATGTTTAGAGCGGTATGTGTAGAGCTGATCTTACACGGAAGAATGATAGAGTTAAAGCAATACGTGTAGAGCGTGTCTTACACGGGAGAATGAAGTGTGTTTCGAGCGATACTTGTAGAGCGTGTCTTACACGGGAAAATGTAATGTTTAGAGCGATACGTGTAGAGCCTGTCTTACACGGGGGAGAAATGTAATGTTTAAAGCGATACGTGTAGAGCGTGTCTTACACGGGAAAAGGTTTAATGTTTAGAGCGATACGTGTAGAGCGTGTCTTACACGGGAGAAGGTGGGATAGAGTTTAAAGCGGGACGTGTAGAGCTTATCTTGCACGGGAGAAGGTTGAATGTTTAGAGCGATATGTGTAGAGCGGATCTTACACGGGAGGAAGTGTGCAGAGCTTGTCTTGCACAGAAAGATATTTGGAACAGAACGTGCAGAGCTTAGTCTTACACGGGTAAGAAAGGTAGAATTTGATGCGGTACGTGCAGAGCTGGTCTTGCACTGAGAATTTGAATGACACTTGTAGAACTTAGTCTTACACGGAGAGGAAATGTGCAGAGCTTGTCTTGCATGAGAAGATATTTGGAACGATGCGTGTAGAACTTAGTCTTACACGGGGCGGAAGTGTGGAGTTTGATGCGGTACGTGCAGAGCTGGTCTTGCACGGGAAGATTTGGAGTGGTACATGTAGAGCTTGGTCTTACACGGGGAGGAAGTGTGCAGAGCTTGTCTTGCACAGAAAGATATTTGGAACGGAACGTGTAGAGCTTAGTCTTACACGGGTAGGAAAGGTAGAATTTGATGCGGTACGTGCAGAGCTGGTCTTGCACGGAGAATTTGAATGACACGTGTAGAACTTAGTCTTACACGGGGAGGAAGTGTAGAGTTTGATGAGGTACGTGCAGAGCTGGTCTTGCACGGGAAGATTCGGAGCGGTACGTGTAGAGCTTAGTCTTACACAGGGAGGATATTTCGGTATTTGAGTGTGTGGGACACAAGGACAGGGTTTTTAATGATTATGGAGGACCTAAGGGCTTGATGGAGTTTCTAGGGTTTTTGGAACACTTAAATGGCGGTAGTGCATGTTGTAAAGTACTTGGTGCTTATGGAATGCTTGAATGTTGTGGAGTGCTTGAATGTTTAATGGACGGATGAGATGTACATCGTGAGATAATAAGGATGATCCCTTTTTGTTTATTTTTATTTTTACTTTTATTTTTTGACATCCCAAGAACACCCAATGCTATGCAAAAATGCCACGTGTGGACCACCACATGGATGAAGATTCGGTGCTTTTGGGGCACCTAATGAATTTCGTGAAATGGTCGCATGTGTTCTAACACACAGACGGAGTTCGACACTTTATGAGTCTATGAGATGATATGAAGTGGCCACATGGGACCGGCCCATGGACAGAGTGCTGATGCTTTTGAGCGTATGAAATGAAATGATGTTATGAGAGAGTCACGTGTAACAAGGACACGGACAAAAGCTTGGCGTTCGGGGAACACCTTTCATGATTTGGGATGCTATGAAATGCCCCTGCATGCATACTACTCTTACACTGGGGGAGCGCCTTGAATGATATAGTAATGTCACGAAGTAACCCGATGTGGGTCACAGTGTTGTATGATGTTTATGATGAATGGATATGATGTCATGAAATGCAATGTGTGGATTGTCACACGGAAATATACTTAGGACCATTGTGGTCTCTATGGAATGAAATGATTTGGTGGAAGGGCCGAATGTAACCCGGTGCATAGGCAAGACAAGGGTATTTTGGGATACCCGATATATGATGGAATGATATGATCGTGGTGGGCATCCGTGGAATGCCCCTAATTTAATTTAGGTGATATGTCGTGAATGCTATGACATACAAAATGCAAATGGCTGCACAAAAACATGGTTAGGATGCATGACACACATAATGGTGTTATGTACGCTATGCGAAAAAATGCTAATCACGCAAATATAATGTTATAGCTGAAAAAGAAATGGTTAGTATGAATGGCAAGCGGATGATTTAATGATTGCACATGAAAATAAAAATGCACATGGCTGCATAAAAATGTGGATTAGGGTGCATGACACACATAATGATGCTATGTATGCTATGTGAAAAATGCCAATCACACAAATATAATGTTATGGCTGAAAAAGAAAGAGTTAGTGTGAATGGCAAACAGATGAATTGATGTTTTACACACGAAATAAAATGCAAATGGCTGCATAAAAATGTGGGTTAGTATCACACAAAGATGTTTGTGTATGATGAATGTCATATGTATGATAAATGTGGATTATGATATGGAGTGAAATGTCAAGAAGCGTGTAACACGTAGCACACGAAGGGAATTCTTCCAACCTTATTTCTCCGAGCGTGGTCGGTCTCAAAAATTTCTAACCGAGTCCTAGGCGGGGTTCACTTCGATCACCAACCGGGGGTGATGAAGGCGCGATTTTATTTTATTATTCACACAATTATTTCGGTATCCTAAGGGAATCCAACTAGGGCTGCCTATATGGTTTCGGTCCAAGTCGGGTTTATAAACAAGGTTCCCAAAGCAAAATATACTCCTCACTTCTCCCCACTCAAGGGTCCGAACGAAGGGGTTCGTATGAGGCTATGAGTGGTGTTTCGTATCCGTGCCCCTAAGACCAAGAGGAACTTAGGCGACACTTCAACAATCCACCGGGCTATAAAGGGATAGCTAATCTAATGCAAGAAATGGCTAACTAAAAATGCAAATAAAATCCCAAAAGAGAATCATCTGCCATATTTTAATTAGACACCTTTCAGGGCTTGTCAAAATTCTTTTAAGTTTTTAAGAAAACTTTTTTAAGAAATCCCAAGCGGAGTCGCCACTGTGAGCGGAAGAACACGTTTTCGACGGGACGCGGAACTCCCTTTCGGAATGGGGCGCCACGATCTCGGGCAGGCCCCTCCCTCGCGTGGGGTTATTATGAATGGAAATCCGTGTTTTGGAAAATAAATGGAATTAATGCATAAAAGAGCCGAGACCTAAGTCTCGATGAATATTGTAGAGTCGCCACCCGGCTCAGCTCAACCGAGAAATTCTTATGTAGCTGAACCGGACGAACGGCCGCTACACTATCCAGAGATTCGGGTCCAGACAAGTCCCCTATTTCGTGTCTCGTTAAAATAAATATTGCCAATGTTCTCAAATGGTATTTCAAAATCTAAAGTCTGTTTTATTGAATATAAAAGGCATACAGCGCGCACACAAAATATTTAATACAAAAATAAGGAAAAGAAATAAATATTAATTGGCTTACAACCAAATCGAATGGAAAAATAAAAACACTCGCCTCACTTTACAAGCGCCTATATACACGACAATCTAGAAAAATACAATAGCCTAGGATACACGATTTAATCTATTAAATTACATTAAAAATAAAAATAAACAGAAATTAAAACCTGCAAAACAGAGGGTTAGCAGAATATATACAGCACGCCACAAGTTGGATCAAATAGATAGAATCGGAAATCAAGAATCGGGGGCATGCATTTAGGGAGTAACCGGGTTGGCTCGGCTAGCAGGCCCGGTTAGACCTGGAAAACATTTTGAAACGTCCCTGTATTTTTGGTTTTATGGGAAAATCATTTGAAAACAATTTTTCCGGTTTACATGCATTTTTATATATTTAAGTGGGTCGGTTTTCAGGAGAAATGGGTCTCCGTCGTTGAATTGATCTAAATACAAATTTACAAGAAAATTGAATCTATGGTCGTGATGCACACAACAAAATTCATTTTGATGATTTTTGGGGTTTTCTAATTTTTTTGGGATTTTTTTGGGAATTTTTTATGATTTTTTATGCATTTTTTAAGAAATTTTTGGGTTTTAAAGGTGAAATTCTGATTCTGAAAACTACAGTGGTACGACTGTAAATTACAGTCGTGCAAACTCAACTACAATTGTACGACTGTAATTACAGCCGTACGACTGTAAATGCTGAAAATTCAAGATTTCACCAAAATCTTATTTAAAACAAGCTGGAAAGGAAATCACCTGGAAATCAACTACAGTCGTACGACTGTAACTACAGTCGTATGACTGTTCGTCGAACTCAAGAACAGTCGTACAACTGTTCTTGATTTCCAGAACAGAAACCCAAAAATTTCTTAAAAAAATCATAAAAAATTCCCAAAAAATCCCAAAAAATTAAAAAACCCCAAAATCATCAAAATGAATTTTGTTGTGTGTATCACGACCATAGATTCAATTTTTTAGTAAAATTGCATTCAGAACAATTCAACGACGGAGACCCATTTCTCCTGAAAACCGACCCACTTAAATATATAAAAATGCATGTAAACCGGAAAAATTGTTTTCAAATGATTTTCCCGTAAAACCGAAAATACAAGGACGTTTCAAAATGTTTTCCAGGTCTAACCGGGCCTGCTAGCCGAGCCTACCCGGTTACCCCCTAAATGCATGCCCCCAATTCTTGATTTCCCATTCTATCTATTTGAGTCCAACTTGTGGCGTGATGTATATATTCTGCTAACCCTCTGTTTTGTAGGTTTTAATTTCTTTTTATTTTTATTTTTAATGTAATTTAATAGATTAAATCGTGTATCCTAGGCGATTGTATTTTTCTAGATTCTCGTGTATATAGGCGCTTGTAAAGTGAGGCGAGTGTTTTTATTTTTCCATTCGATTTGGTAGTAAGCCAATTAATATTTATTTCTTCTCCTTATTTTTGTATTAAATATTTTGTGTGCGCGCTGTATGCCTTTTATATTCAATAAAACAGACTTTAGATTTTGAAATACCATTTGAGAACATTGGCAATATTTATTTGAATTAGACATGAAATAAGGGACTCGTCCGGACCAGAATCTGTGGATAGTGTAGCGCTCGTTCATTCGGTTCAGCTACATAAGAATTTCCCGGTTGAGCTGAGCTGGGTGGTGACTCCTACAATATTCATCGAGACTTAGGTCTCGGTTCTTTTAAGATTTAATTCCATTTATTTTTCAAAACGCGGATTTCCATTCATAAAAACCCCACGCGAGGGAGGGGCCCCCCCGAGATCGTGGCACCCCATTCCGAAAAGGAGTCCCGCGTCCCGTCGAAAACGCGTCGTCGCCACCCGGCTCAGCTCAACCGGAAAATTTTTATGTAGCTGAACCGGACGAACGGCCGCTACACTATCCAGAGATTCGGGTCCGGACGAGTCCCTTATTTCGTGTCTAATTAAAATAAATATTGCCAATGTTCTCAAATGGTATTTCAAAATCTAAAGTCTGTTTTATTGAATATAAAAGGCATACAGCGCGCGCACAAAATATTTAATACAAAAATAAGGAAAAGAAATAAATATTAATTGGCTTACAACCAAATCGGATGGAAAAATAAAAACACTCGCCGCAATTTACAAGCGCCTATATACACAAGAATCTAGAAAAATACAATCGCCTAGGATACACGATTTAATCTATTAAATTACATTAAAAGTAAAAATAAAAAGAAATTAAAACCTGCAAAACAGAGGGTTAGCAGAATATATACAGCACGCCACAAGTTGGACTCAAATAGATAGAATGGGAAATTAAGAATTAGGGGCATGCATTTAGGGGGTAACCAGGTTGGCTCGGCTAGCAGGCCCGGTTAGACCTGGAAAACATTTTGAAACGTCCCTGCATTTTCGGTTTTATGGGAAAATCATTTGAAAACAATTTTTCCAGTTTACATGCATTTTTATATATTTAAGTGGGTCGGTTGTCAGGAGAAATGGGTCTCCGTTGTTGAATTGATCTAAATACAAATTTACAAGAAAATTGAATCTATGGTCGTGATGCACACAACAAAATTCATTTTGATGATTTTTGGGGTTTTCTAATTTTTTGGGGATTTTTTGGGATTTTTTTTGGAATTTTTTATGATTTTTTATGCATTTTTTAAGAAATTTTTGGGTTTTAAATGTGAAATTCTGATTCTGAAAACTACAGTGGTACCACTGTAAATTACAGTCGTGCAAACTCAACTGCAATTGTACGACTGTAATTACAGTCGTACGACTGTAAATGCTGAAAATTCAAGATTTCACCAAAATCTTATTTAAAACAAGCTGGAAAGGAAATCACCTAGAAATCAACTACAGTCGTACAACTGTAACTACAGTCGTACGACTATTTGTCGAACTCAAGAACAGTCGTACGACTGTTCTTGATTTCCAGAACAGAAACCTAAAAATTTCTTAAAAAATGCATAAAAAATCATAAAAAATTCCCAAAAAATTCCCAAAACATCCCAAAAAATCCCAAAAAATTAGAAAACCCCAAAAATCATCAAAATGAATTATGTTGTGTGCATCACGACCATAGATTCAATTTTTTAGTAAAATTGCATTTAGAACAATTCAACGACGGAGACCCAGTTCTCCTGAAAACCGGCCCACTTAATATATAAAAATGCATGTAAACCGGTAAAATTGTTTTCAAATTGATTTTCCCACAACACCAAAAATACAGGGACGCTTCAAAATGTTTTCCAGGTCTAACCGGGCCGGCTAGCCGAGCCAACCCTGTTATCCCCTAAATGCATGCCCCCAATTCCTGATTTCCCATTTCTGTCTATTTGAGTCCTAATTGTGGCGTGCCGTATAAATTGTGATAACCCTTTGTTTTGCAGCTTTTATTTATAGTTATTTTTAATTTTATTTGTATTTTAATAGAATTAATCGTGTATCCTAGGCGGTTGTATTTTTCTAGATTATTGTGTATATAGGTGATTGTATAAGTGAGGCGAGAGTTTTTATTTTTCTATTCGATTTGGTTGTAAGCCGATTAATATTTATTTCTCTTTATTTTCGTATTATATATTTGTATGCGTACTGTATGCCTTTTATATTCAATAAAACTGACTTTAGATTTTGAAATACCATTTGAGAACATTGGCAATATTTATTTTAATTAGACACGAAATAAGGGACTCGTCCGGACCCGAATCTCTGGATAGTGTAGCGCCCATTCGTTCGGTTCAGCTACATAAGAATTTCCCGGTTGAGCTGAGCTGGGTGGCGACTCCTACAATATTCATCGAGACTTAGGTCTCAGTTCTTTTAAGATTTAATTCCATTTATTTTTCAAAACGCGGATTTCCATTCATAAAAACCCACGCGAGGGAGGGGCCCGCCCGAGATCGTGGCACCCCATTCCGAAAGGGAGTCCCGCGTCCCGTCGAAAACGCGTCGTCGCCACCCGGCTCAGCTCAACCGGAAAATTTTTATGTAGCTGAACCGGACGAACGGTCGCTACACTATCTAGAGATTCGGGTCCGGACGAGTCCCTTATTTCGTGTCTATTTAAAATAAATATTGCCAATGTTCTCAAATGGTATTTCAAAATCTAAAGTCTGTTTTATTGAATATAAAAGGCAAAAAGCACGCACACAAAATATTTAATACAAAAATAAGGAAAAGAAATAAATATTAATTGGCTTACAACCAAATCGAATGGAAAAATAAAAACACTCGCCGCACTTTACAAGCGCCTATATACACGAGAATCTAGAAAAATACAATCGCCTAGGATACACTATTTAATCTATTAAATTACATTTAAAACCTGCAAAACAGAGGGTTAGCAGAATATATACAGCACGCGATAAGTTGGACTCAAATAGATAGAATGGGAAATCAAGAATTGGGGGCATGCATTTAGGGGGTAACCGGGTTGGCTCGGCTAGCAGGCCCGGTTAGACCTGAAAAACATTTTGAAACGTCCCTGCATGTTCGGTTTTATGGGAAAATCATTTGAAAACAATTTTTTCGGTTTACATGCATTTTTATATATTTAAGTGGGTCGGTTTTCAGGAGAAATAGGTCTCCGTCGTTGAATTGATCTAAATACAAATTTACAAGAAAATTGAATCTATGGTCGTGATGCACACAACAAAATTCATTTTGATGATTTTTGGGGTTTTCTAATTTTTTCGGGATTTTTTGGGATTTTTTTTTTTTGGAATTTTTTATGATTTTTTATGCATTTTTTAAGAAATTTTTGGGTTTTAAATGTGAAATTCTGATTCAGAAAACTACAGTGGTACGACTGTAAATTACAGTCGTGCAAACTCAACTACTGTTGTACGACTATAATTACAGTCGTACGACTGTAAATGCTGAAAATTCAAGATTTCACCAAAATCTTATTTAAAACAAGCTGGAAAGGAAATCACCTAGAAATCAACTACAGTCGTACAACTGTAACTACAGTCGTACGACTATTCGTCGAACTCAAGAACAGTCGTACGACTGTTCTTGATTTCCAGAACAGAAACCCAAAAATTTCTTAAAAAATGCATAAAAAATCATAAAAAATTCCCAAAAAATTCCCAAAACATCCCAAAAAATCCCAAAAAATTAGAAAACCCCAAAAAATCATCAAAATGAATTATGTTGTGTGCATCACGACCATAGATTCAATTTTTTAGTAAAATTGCATTTAGAACAATTCAATGACGGAGACCCAGTTCTCCTGAAAACCGGCCCACTTAATATATAAAAATGCATGTAAACCGGTAAAATTGTTTTCAAATTGATTTTCCCACAACACCAAAAATACAGGGACGCTTCAAAATGTTTTCCAGGTCTAACCGGGCCGGCTAGCCGAGCCAACCCTGTTATCCCCTAAATGCATGTCCCCAATTCCTGATTTCCCATTTCTGTCTATTTGAGTCCTAATTGTGGCGTGCCGTATAAATTGTGCTAACCCTTTGTTTTGCAGCTTTTATTTATAGTTATTTTTAATTTTATTTGTATTTTAATAGAATTGATCGTGTATCCTAGGCGGTTGTATTTTTCTAGATTATTGTGTATATAGGTGATTGTATAAGTGAGGCGAGAGTTTTTATTTTTCTATTCGATTTGGTTGTAAGCCGATTAATATTTATTTCTCTTTATTTTTGTATTATATATTTGTATGCGCACTGTATGCCTTTTATATTCAATAAAACTGACTTTAGATTTTGAAATACCATTTGAGAACATTGGCAATATTTATTTTAATTAGACACGAAATAAGGGACTCGTCCGGACCCGAATCTCTGGATAGTGTAGCGCCCGTTAGTTCGGTTCAGCTACATAAGAATTTCCCTGTTGAGCTGAGCTGGGTGGCAACTCCTACAATATTCATCGAGACTTAGGTCTCGGTTCTTTTAAGATTTAATTCCATTTATTTTTCAAAATGCGGATTTCCATTCATAAAAACCCCACGCGAGGGAGGGGCCCGCCCGAGATCGTGGCACCCCATTCCGAAAGGGAGTCCCGCGTCCCGTCGAAAACGCATCGTCGCCACCCGGCTTAGCTCAACCGGGGAATTCTTATGTAGCTGAACCGGACGAACGGCCGCTACGCTATCCAGAGATTCGGGTCCGGACGAGTCCCTTATTTCATGTCTAATTAAAATAAATATTGCCAATGTTCTCAAATGGTATTTCAAAATCTAAAGTCTGTTTTATTGAATATAAAAGGCATACAGCGCGCACACAAAATATTTAATACAAAAATAAGGAGAAGAAATAAATATTAATTGGCTTACTACCAAATCGAATGGAAAAATAAAAACACTCGCCTCACTTTACAAGCGCCTATATACACGAGAATCTAGAAAAATACAATCGCCTAGGATACACGATTTAATCTATTAAATTACATTAAAAATAAAAATAAAAAGAAATTAAAACCTACAAAACAGAGGGTTAGCAGAATATATACATCACGCCACAAGTTGGACTCAAATAGATAGAATGGGAAATCAAGAATTGGGGGCATGCATTTAGGGGGTAACCGGGTAGGCTCGGCTAGCAGGCCCGGTTAGACCTGGAAAACATTTTGAAACGTCCTTGTATTTTCGGTTTTACGGGAAAATCATTTGAAAACAATTTTTCCGGTTTACATGCATTTTTATATATTTAAGTGGGTCGGTTTTCAGGAGAAATGGGTCTCCGTCGTTGAATTGATCTAAATACAAATTTACAAGAAAATTGAATCTATGGTCGTGATGCACACAACAAAATTCATTTTGATGATTTTTGGGGTTTTCTAATTTTTTTGGGATTTTTTTGGGAATTTTTTATGATTTTTTATGCATTTTTTAAGAAATTTTTGGGTTTTAAAGGTGAAATTCTGATTCTGAAAACCACAGTGGTACGACTGTAAATTACGGTCGTGCAAACTCAACTACAATCGTACGACTGTAAATGCTGAAAATTCAAGATTTCACCAAAATCTTATTTAAAACAAGCTGGAAAGGAAATCACCTGGAAATCAACTACAGTCGTACGACTGTTCTTGATTTCCAGAATAGAAACGCAGAAAAATGGACAAAAATGCAGAAAAAGCACACCAAACACCCAGAAAGCTTGTAAAAGAGAAGGGGAAATGGGTATTTACCTCTATGACGTGCGTCCACCATAGGATTGACCCATGGCGTCGCTCCAATCCATTAAAATTCGGACTTTTCTACTTGAGTTAGGGTTTGAGATCTGGGACTAGAGATTTCCAAAGGCTGAGAGATTTTGACGAGGAGTTCCTCCTTTTCTTTTTGATTTTCTTCTTCTCTTGTTTTTTTTTCTCTTCTTTTTTCTCTGTCTGCTCTCTCTCTCTGTCTGTCTGTTCTTCTTTTTTTTTTCCTTTTTTTTCGTCCCCCTTTTTCTGTCTTTCTTTTTCTGCTTTTATTGGTAAATGATCTACAGTCGTACGACTGTAGCAATAGTCGTACGACTAAAATTTTTTTTTTTTTTTTTGGAAATTCCGGCGCTTACAAAAGGTCCATTTATGGACTGAAGCAAGTATCCCAAAGTTGGAATCTTAGATTCAATGAGGCTATAAAGGAATATGGCTTCATAAAGAATCAATATGAGCCTTATGTGTATAAGAAGACAACTGGGAGCATTGTTACATTCTTGGTACTTTATGTGGACGACATCCTACTCATTGGAAGCAACATACCTACACTACAAGGGGTAAAGTAGTGGCTGAGTAAGTGCTTCGCAATGAAGGACTCACGCGAAGCTGAGATGATCCTAGGGATCAGGATCTATAGGGATAGGTAAAATCGGCTTCTGGGCCTAAGTCAGGCCTCGTACATAGACAAAGTTCTAAAAAGGTTCAGCATGGACAGGCTAAGAAAGGTTTCTTTCCAACGGGCCATGGGCTGAGACTTAGTAAGAAGCACTGTCCTAAGACAAGAGAGGACAGGGAGCATATGAAATTGGTTCCATATGCTTTGGCTATAGGATCAAATATGTACTCCTTGTTATGTATGAGACCTGATGTCGCCTTTGCACTGAGTATGACGAGTCGGTACAAGCAGGATCCCGGGGAGGATCACTGGAAAGCTGTCAAGGCAATCCTTAAGTACCTTAACCGGACTAAGGATAGCTTCTTAATGTATGGTGGTCAGGAAGTGCAATCAGTTACTTGGTACACTGATGCAAGCTTCCAGACTGACCAGGATGAGTACCAGTCACAGTCTGGGTATGTATTTTTGCTAAATGGTGGTGCTGTAAGCTGGAGGAGCTCAAAGCAGCAAACCATCACGGCTCTACAACAGAAGCTGAGTACATCGCTGCGTGTGATGTGGCTAAGGAAGCTGTGTGGATGAAGAAGTTTATCTTCATCGCTAATTTGGGAGTAGTGCCAACTATCCAGGACCCAGTTGATATCTTCTGTGACAACAATGGGACTGTTGCACAAGCTAAGGAGCCCCGGTCACATAAGAGCACAAAGCACGTGCTCAGAAAGTTTCACCACATACGAGAGATCGCGGAGAGAGGTGACATTGCATTGCACAAAGTGGATACCGAGGATAATTTTGCAGATCCTTTGACCAAGGCGCTGGCCCATCCCAAGCACGAGGGTTATACTAGATCTATAGGGATTAGCCCACGGGATCGTACACATTGAGAGACTGAACACCGACTTATGGAATCACATGTATACTTGGAGTATACACTTTGGAGAAAGAGGTATATCTATATATATTAATTTCGTTATAAAGATCAATTGGATTGATCCTAATAACAAAATTATTATATTTAATTAGCTCTTCATAATTAATTGGATTAATTATAAGATTATTCTCTTGGTGGAAATATTCATATGTATAGGTTTACATATGATTTTATTTTGTGAAGATCTAATTTTAATTTGATGGATTAAATTAATTGGTCAAACCAATTTTAATTTAAATGTAAATAATATATTACTTGGTGTAATATATTAAATACATGGGTATATTAAAGTTGGGCTTGAAATTAATTTAAACCAGATTAATTAAAATAAGATTGGGTCTGAGTTAAAAGAAGGAAGCCCACACAAAATGATGAGCCAAGCTGGGCTTTAATTCCCTGATGGAATTCGGCCAACCTAGGTCCTAGGAGAATTCTACCAAAGGTAGAGACAACACACAATAGCCGAAATTCACTAGCCCCTTCTCTCCATAGTTCGTGTTTTTCCAATGCTAGCACGGGTGGTGTTCGTCAGGCGTTCGTGTATGTGAACGAGGAGGGATTTTACATTGATTCCTGCAGTCTGCATCCGTCTCTGAAAGCGATATTCCGGGTAAGAGAATTATCTCTTTCTATTAAAATTTTGTTTTACAATTTCCATTTCAATTGCTCCTAGGCACGGATTTGAGGAAATCATCATGTTCTTCCACTTTTATCGGGTGATTTCCGATTAAAAATCCCAACAGCTGCATGCGAAGTCACAAACTTTGGTGTACGCCTAAAGGGCCTATAAAAGGGTGCCAAGTATGGATATGTTTGGGTATATCACTGAGCATGGCAGCGCTATGGATATGCTGAAGGGATATGTCACTTAGTAGTCCACTAAGAAGATATCACTGGCCTCTTAGTGAATGTGAGTGATAAGAGTGTGGCTGATAAGTTCGGTTTTTGTCCTTATCTTTTAGGCAATTTCGTGGTTTGAATGGCAATTTTTTAGAGTACTTTGTGTGAATGCTTGTTTGGTTTTGCGTATTTTGTGATTTTTATGTTTTGGTTAGATTTTCATAACTTTTAGCATTTTTCGTTTTTTTTAGGGTTGTTTTTGTAATTTTGGATAATGTGTCATTTTTGTGGTCCGTGGCTTTGGTGCTGTTATGTTTCTTTATGTTTGTTTTGGATAGGCATTATGACTCGGACCGAAAGTTGGAGCGACGACGGTGAAGAAGAGTTTGAAGTGCTGAAAAGCAAGGTGGCACGGCGTGCTGCAATGAGGGCATGGCGTGCCATTCCAACGTGCCAAGGGGCGGAATCCAGTGGATCAGCACGAAGTCGTGCCACCCCCACCAGCACGGCTTGCCAACTCCAAATCTACACAGTACAGCGTGCTGCCACCATTAGCACGGCGTGCCGAGCTCTAGAATTCTGCTGTTGCCCTACTTTCATCTTTTCTGTTTAGTGGTTTTAACCTAGCCGTATAAATAGGTTATTTTCTAAGTTGTATGCATCTTTTTCCAGACTTTTAAAGTGTAAAGCACAAACTGGTAGCTAGGTTTTATTGCTTGAACTCTTTGTTTCTTTGAGTTTGAACCCTCAATTGGTAGAAGTTTTGCATTGAACCTTCCCCTTTTGCGATGTTCTTGGTTCCGGATTGAGTTCGTCTATAGAGGTACACCCCACGCATCTTCAAACCGTCGGAATCCAGTTAATCGGACCAAAAGGGAATAAGTTCCTCTTCTTCTCATTTGTAATTCGATTAGTTAGTTTTTGATTCCTCAATTGATTATGTTTGGTTGTACATTGAATTCTTATCATCTTTCTTGATTAATACAATTGATTACAATTTAATTTCAATTTTTACACCTTTTCTTTATGAAATTCCTTTAATGATAATCTAGTCTCATAAGATCTTAACTTATTAAGTTCACTTTTGTGGCATTACCTAAATTGACGCCTAGGAAACCATTAGTATTGGCAACACTATGGAATTTACGTGCCCCTATTTTCTGAGCTTTACAATTAACTGCCTCTAAACAAGGGAAACCGGCTAAGGACCTAAAAGATCTAGACACGCTAGGTTGAATTATCGAAAGAACATAATTAAGGGTTAATTATTGAGTTAAATTCATCTATTTTAATTAATTGATAAAGCCATCACCATTAACATTCATATGTCGGTAAACCACCAATTGATAACCCGAATTCAAGTGCAAAGTAAGCTGGGATAGATCAACTAGGAGTAGGATAATTTAGTTGTTAGTATAATCAGACCCAAAATTAAGTTCCGCTTAGGACACATAAGGAACCCAAGTAGTTTAGTGTTTGCAGAATATTTTTCTCTGTGGGATCGATACCTGGACCAACCAGAATTATTACTTGTCAACGATAGATACACTGCCTTAATTGTGTGACTCTAGGTTTAGTTTCACTACTTCGCCTCGGATCTCCCAAGTTTTTGGCGCCGTTGTCGGGGAAACTTTATTTTCCAGCATCATTGAACCAAAGGTCTATTTGCTGATCTAGGTACTGTTTATGTGCATATAGTTATATAATTTTTCTTTTCTGTGGATATTTGTTGCAATTTTTTTTTTCTTTTTTATGTGTGTGTGTGCTTTCTAGCTTATGCGAACTCGTTCTCAGCACCCTGAGCTTTTACCCTATAACCCTGAAATTGAACATTTTTGTAGCAGGAACCATAGAGCACAACAAGAGTGAATTGTCCAAATGGATCTTCAGCAACGTGAGGAAGAGGAGAGACAGCTACGGGAAAGAGCTGAGCAAGAGCGACTCCGGCGAGAGCGGGAGGAGTTTGAAAGAAGAAGGGGTGGTGATAGAGACAACATAGTCATCACTGACCTAATGGCTCCACATCGACCCCCGAACAGATCCGGAGTGGTTCTCCCAGCCATCACTGCTAATCACTTTGATTTGAAGTCCAGTATGATCAATTTAATCCAAGGGAATGGGCTATTCAGTGGCGGAATAAGTGACAACCCCAACGATCATTTAGACCTGTTTCTCATGGTGGTCGATACAGTCCGAATCAGTGGGGTGCCCCAAGATGCTGTGCGGTTGAAGTTGTTTCCCTTCTCATTATACGGGGGAGCAATGGAATGGTACAAGTCCTTAAGACCCGGGTCAGTGACTTCATGGGATCAATTGGAAGAACAATTCTTAGCATATTACTTCCCACCATCAAAGAAGGTTCAGTTAAGGAACGAGATTATGGGATTCCGGTAATTTGGGACTGAGACTCTCAATGAAGCATGGCAAAGGTTTCAATGGTTGTTGCTGAACTATCCCTACCATTACATGCCACGATTCACTCAGGTAAGCACGTTTTATCATGTTTTGACACCAGCTAACCGTGCCATTATTGATTCTTCTGCAGGTGGAGACATTTTTAAGAAGACTACTACGCAAGCCGAGGAGTTGATCGTAGAGCTGGCTAGGAAGAGTACCTTTTGGCAGTCTGACACGCCAACAAGGAGTGAGGTTCGGGCTATGGATTTGGGACCCCAAGATGCAGCCATGGACCACGTGAACAAGAAGCTAAACCTGTTGATGTCTCGCTTGAATTTAAATGCGCCACAATACCAGTCGGTGTTGTGTGTATCATGTGGAGCGGAGCATCCCGGTCAAGAATTTGCATTGGGCGATCCATTCGCCCAACCATCCGAGAATGTAAGTTTTGTGGGAGGAAACCAAAGGTACAATGACTCTAACTCTTACCCACAAAATTTCAATAATAATAACAATTACGGAAGAAGGTATCAACACCCGAACATGTCTTATGGTAATAACCAAAATGTGTTGAGACCTCCTTCCGGATTCCATTATGAGCACCGTGAGCAGGGGTTAAGTAAGGCCCCATTGTTGGATTATGTAAACAATCTTCTTAAGTCATTAATAAAGACTTATTTTATCATATATATTTGTATGTTAGTATTTATGATAATGTATCCATGAATTAATTGTGTAATTCTAAATTTCCCTAGTCGATTGTTATTATGGGAATAATAACAAACTAAGACTAGTGTGAGTGATAATGGATATTCATAAGATGAATATAGTGTATACAGATACAGATTATACTCACGGGCAATATGTTAGAGAACATGTTGCTGGAGACCCACTATGAGATCAAGTTCATGGTCACGTGTCACAACTGATCTTGATTATAGTAGTGTCATCAGCTGATTCCTTTGACCTGAGGTCACCATGGATTCCGGGATGAATTCATGTTGTGCTTTGACGCAGTCAAACGCTGCTTGTAACAGAGTAGTTATAAAGGCTGTGGTTGGGTACAATATGACTCATGCTTTGGGATGTGAGTGACAGATATGGGATTTTGTCCCTCTCTAACAAGAGAGCGATATCACTGGGCCCCTCGATAAGTAAGACTGTTAAATGCATGGCCATGCTCAAATAATTGATAAGAGTATCAATTAATTTGTCTAAACAGTTTACTTTGAGATCGAGAAAGCATATGATTAATTATATAAGATTGACAAGTGTACCATGTCTTATGATTAATCATGATATCAAAGAGACAAAAGGGAATATGACATTCTATAAATAGGTATTGGATCATTCCAATCATATTAATTGGGTAGTCGTAATGGCTTGCTAGAGTCCGCTTGTGACCTGTAAGGACATTATGGTAATTTCCTTATTGCCAATTAATATGATCCTATGGGGTCACACACAAGAGCAAAATGAAGTTCATCTTATCGGGTATAAATTATTATTGGATAATAATTTATGAATGAGAAAGAAAATAAATATATATATAGTGATATATATTTATGTATGTATATATAAATATTAATGTGATTAATATTGCATAAAGTATGCTACATATTATAATTAAATTATATGGAGATATAATTAATTATAATATTATATATACATATATGTATTATGGAGAATTGATTTGATTTAATGTTAATTGAGAATTAATATTAAATTGTGTGGGTTAATATATAATTATAACTAATAGGTGTATTAGGTTATAATTATAATTAACTATTTAGGTTAATTATTTAAGGAAACAATTAACCTAAACCTAAAACTCTCTATATACTAATAACCCAACTGATTTCGGCAGCCACACAAAAGTGGAATAGTGGCAGCCGAAATTCTCAAAAAAACTCCAAGGAAAAATCTGATTTTTCGCTTTCTCTGTCTCGTTCGAAGAATCGTTCTTCAATCCCGGCGCTAGCACGCGGTGGACGTATTGCTCCGTGTGGATCAACCGTAGAGGGAAGCTATTTTGGTTCCTTCTTGATTCAATCTTCAAAGAATTAAGGTAATTCTTTAACCCTCCTTCCGATTCAATGCAATGTACATGGGTCCTTGGTGGGGATTAATCTTTTATTTCCGCTGCGCATATTTTGTTTTGTGCGATTAATTCCCAACAGTGGTATCAGAGCCACTTGTGCATTGATTGAATTGGATTTGTTATTTTGATTAGATCAAAATTGCATGTTAGGGTTATATGTTTTTGATTTAGGGTTCTTTGTTATTGTGAATAACGTTTGGAATTGATTTGGGAATTGTTGTTTTGAACAAATTGACGCAGAATTGTTTTTCAGTGCAGAACACGCCGGCGTGCAGGCACTGCACGCCGTGCATATGTGTGTTGCACGCCGTGTACTAGTTTTGCACGGCGTGCAACCGGAAATTTCTCATGTGCGCTGAGTAACAGCGAGGAACACGGCCGCGTGCAAGTGTTGCACGCCGTGCAAACCGGTTTTGCACGCCGTGTTCCCTTAGTGCTGCAATGTAGAAATTGTCTTCTATACCTTTTCTTCTCAAATCAATTTCTTTTAAATACAATAAGATTGTGTTTAGTTTTTGAACCCTAAATCTTGTAGATGTAAAATTATTGTGATAATTTTATGCATGGTGTTGTGGTATGGTTTTGGACCCTGTGGATGTTTTTGTTTTCCTTTGGTTTTGGTGGATGTAAAGTTTTATAAATACGGCCTGCGAGTCGTTTGTATTTATGTAATCTTATTTTCTAGATAAATTGTATAGGATGCAATTTATTGTTTGTAAATCTTATTTTACTAGAAAATTGTATAGGATACAATTTTGTTAAATATGTAAATCCATGAGATGATGCCAAGGAACAAAGACGTGAAGACGGATCCAAGGGGTGCGGCTGTGCTGTGACCATGCGATGGTTGCAACCACCTAGGAAATGACCTGTTGATTTTCATATTGGCCTATGAAAATCAATGTAGATAAAACCATACCATAACACGGTTTTTCGAGTCTATTGCATGTTTTATATTTTGATGCCATGTGATGCCATGCCTAGTATGAAATATGCATGCTAGATGAATGTATGACATTGGATGCCATGCTAGGATTAATGTTAACTTGGAAAGTTTAATATTAATGCCATGTTTTGTATATGATAAAATTTTAATCACGGGATTTATAAACCCTAAATAAACTTATGAAGTTTATATTTTTGCCACCCAATTACGTATAACACTTGTCAAGTACTATGTTCGCATCATGGTATACCGCCAGGGCGGGTACGCATGTTGTGACCTTAGCGAAGCAATAATATGAGAAAAGGTGATTCTCATTGTGTTGTAATTGGTTTAACTAAAGGGTTAATCAAAAAGGTGTTTGAGCCCGAGGCAAGGATGAGATGAGTAACATACAAATTAAATATGATATATGATATCATGCATCTCATAAATTAAAAGAGTTACATAATGATGTAATTGACATGGTGATGTCTACCGAAATTATATTTAATCATAGGGACATGCCAAAGCAGTGCTATGGTTAAGTATGGATTTTGGGTCTTTTACCCACTTAAATATTTTAAAGGGTTTTATGATTTTAGTGGGAGCTATATTCTCTTATGTAATTAACTTTGCATATATTTTCTGTTGTAGATAAATGGCCAACACAAGCAATCCCGGTTCTATTCGATCTATCCTTGAGAAGGATAAACTGAATGGAACAAATTACCTAGACTGGTATCGCAACTTGAGAATTGTTCTCAAGCAAGAGCGAAAGCTATATGTTCTGGATAGGCCTTTGCCCGCTAACCCTCCACCCACCACAGCTTCAAGAGCTGAAAGGGATGCTTTCCACAAGCATCAAAATGATCAGATTGATGTACAGTGCCTGATGCTCGCATAAATGATTCCGGAACTTCAGAAGGATCTGGAAACATTTGAGGCATATGAGATGTCTCAAGAGCTTAAGGAAATGTTCCAAAAGCAAGCGAGAAGGGAAAGGTATGAGACCTTGAGATCTTTGGTTGGGTGCAAGATGACCGAAGGGAGTTCGGTTAGTGCCCATGTTCTGAAGATGAAAGGGTACATTGATCAGTTGGAGAGGCTTGGTTCGCCACTCAGACCTGAGTTGGCAACGGATTTGATCCTTAATTCTCTTCCCGAGAGTTACTCCCATTTTGTCATGAATTATCACATGAATGATATGGACAAAACGGTCAGCGAACTGCATGGGATGCTGAAAAACGCTGAAGTAACTATAAAAGAGAAGCCAAGCTCCAAAGGGATCCATATGGTGCAAAAGGGTAGGATCCAGAAGAAGAGGGGTAAAGCAAACAAACCCAAAGAGTTTGGGAAGGATGCAAAGAAGCCCAAAGCTGTTACCAAGGCAAAGCCTCCAAAGGAAGGCGCATGCCATTTCTGCAATCAGCCTGGTCATTGGCGCAGAAATTGCAAGCTTTATTTGGAGGACTTGAGGAAGAAGAGAGGCGGTGAGACCGCTAATCAAGGTATTCATGTTATTGAAATACTTCATTCTACTTCTGTTTCTACTTCGTGGGTATTAGATACCGGTTGTGGTTCTCACATTTGTATGAATGTGCAGGGGCTTAGAGGAAGTAGAAAGCTCAAGAAGGGCGAGGTAGAATTCCATGTGGCGAATGGAGCTAGAGTTGCTGCTTATGAAGTCGGTCGCTACGAGCTCAAGTTGCCAAGTGAACTTGTTCTCCTTTTGAATAATTGTTATTTTGTTCCTAATTTGTCTAGAACATCATTTCTATTTCATGTTTGGACAAGGAAGGATTTAAATGTGTTATTGAGAATAATCACTTATTGCTTTTCAATAAAGACTTGTTTTATGCAAATGCGGATTTACATGATGGTCTTTATTTGTTGAACCTTAGTGAAGGTTATGATGAGCATGTATATAACATAAATACCAAAAGGATAAGAACAAATATTGTGAATCCTACTTATCTCTGGCACTGTCGTCTAGGACACATTAATGAGAAACGCATTTCAAAACTCCATAAAGATGGAATTTTGGGTCTAGATGTTTTTGAAACATATGACACTTGCGAGTCTTGTTTAATGGGTAAGATGACCAAGAGTCCTTTTACTGGTCACAGTGAAAGGGCTAGTGACTTATTAGAACTCATACAGACAGATGTATGTGGGCCTATGAGCACAACTGCTAGAGGTGGTTTTCAATACTTCATTACGTTCACTGATGACTTCAGTAGATATGGTTATCTATATCTAATGAAGCATAAGTCGGAATCCTTTGAAATGTTCAAAGCCTTCCAAAATGAAGTACAAAACCAACTTGGCAAGACAATTAAAGCACTTAGATCTGATCGAGGTGGTGAATATTTGAGCCAAGAGTTCGACGATCATCTTAGAAATTGTGGGATTGTCTTACAATTAACTCCTCCTGGTACACCACAGTGGAATGGTGTGTCTGAGAGGAGGAACCGAACTTTATTGGATATGGTTCGGTCTATGATGAGTTAAACAAATCTTCCTCTATCCTTTTGGGGATATGCACTTGAAACAGCGGCATTCACACTGAACCGAGTTCCATCAAAAGCAGTTGAAAAGACACCATATGAGATATGGATTGGTAAGAAACCAAATTTGTCTTTTCTCAAGATTTGGGGATGCGAAGCCTATGTGAAATATTTGATTTCAGATAAGTTATCACCAAAATCTGTGAAATGCAATTTTGTTGGTTATCCAAAAGAAACTAAAGGTTATTTCTTTTACAATCCTAGTGAAAACAAAGTGTTTGTTGCTAAGGGTGGTACATTCCTGGAAAAAGAGTTTATTTCCAAAGGAATCAGTGGGAGTAAAGTACACCTACAAGAAAATATGGATAACCAAGTTGAAAGTGAGTTTCAAATGGAACAACCTGATTCACAAGAAGTTGTTGAGTCAGAACCAGTAACACAAGTCCAACGTAGATCAAGTAGAGTTCGTCATGAGCCCGAGAGATATGGATTTCTCGTCACGAATGAAAATGATCTGATTCTGTTAGAAGAGAATGAACCTTCCACGTACATGGAAGCTGTCTCTAATTCAGAATCTGAAAAATGGCTTGATGCTATGAAGTCAGAAATTCAATCCATGGACGACAACAAAGTATGGACTTTGGTTGATCTCCCAAAGGGTGCTAAAGCAATAGGGCACAAATGGGTTTTCAAGTTGAAAACGGACATGGATGGGAATATTCAGACTTATAAAGCAAGGTTAGTGGCAAAAGGTTACCGACAAATTCATGGTATAGACTATGACGAAACCTTTTCTCCAGTAGCTATGATCAAGTCCATCAGAATTCTTGTTGCCATAGCAGCATATTATGACTATGAGATATGGCAAATGGATGTCAAAACAGCTTTCCTAAATGGAAACCTTGTTGAGGATGTGTACATGACACAGCCTGAAGGTTTTGTCGATCCAAAGAATCCTGATAAAGTATGCAAGCTTCAAAAGGCCATTTATGGTTTGAAGCAAGCATCAAGAAGTTGGAATCATTGTTTTGATGAATCGGTCAAAAAGTTTGGCTTCATCAAAAATGAAGATGAGCCTTGTGTGTACAAGAAGTTCAGTGGGAGCAATATAATTTTCCTAGTTCTATATGTCGATGACATATTGTTAATAGGAAATCACATTCCTACCTTGCAAGAAATAAAATCTTGGCTAGGAAAGTGTTTTTCTATGAAAGACTTGGGTGAGGCAGCCTATATTCTTGGAATAAAGATCTATAGAGATAGATCTAAGAGATTGATAGGCCTGAGCCAGAGTACATACATTGATAAGATACTGAAAAGGTTCAGTATGGATCAATCTAAGAAAGGAAATGTTCCTATTGGGCAAGGGATAAAGCTTAGTCGTAAGCAATGTCCTATGACAGTTGAAGAACGTCAACGCATGGATAAGATTCCTTATGCATCAGCTATAGGATCTATCATGTATGCCATGGTATGTACTCGGCCAGATGTCTCTTTTGCTTTGAGCATGACAAGTAGATATCAGTCTGATCCAGGTGATAGTCACTGGACTGCTGTCAAGAGTATTCTTAAGTACTTGAGAAGAACTAAAGATACATTCTTGATATATGGAGGCTCGGACGAAGATCTTGTTGTAAATGGTTACACGGATGCAAGTTTCCAAACTGATCAAGATCAGATGCAGTCACAGTCTGGGTATGTGTTCATTCTGAATGGAGGTGCGATAAGTTGGAAGAGTTCTAAGCAAAGCACGATAGCTGCATCTACAACAGAAGCTGAGTATATTGCTGCATCAGATGCAGCCCAAGAGGCTGTTTGGATCAAGAAGTTCATCGAAGAACTTGGTGTCGTTCCTAGCATAGTGAATCCTGTGAGCCTCTTGTGTGACAATAATGGGGCAATATCACTTGCTAAGGAACCTAGTGTGTCACAGAAATCCAAACATATACTTCGGCGTTTTCACTACATAAGAGAAGTCATCTCAAGAGGAGATGTGAAGATATGCAAAGTTGCGTCTGAAGACAATGTTGCTGATCCACTAACAAAAGCTCTTTCACAAGCTGTACATGATGGTCATGCTAGGTCCATGGGTATTAGATACATTTGAGATTGGACTTAGGGCAAGTGGGAGATTGTTAGAGATTGTGCCCTAAGCCAATGTTGGATTATGTAAACAATCTTCTTAAGTCATTAATAAAGACTTATTTTATCATATATATTTGTATGTTAGTATTTATGATAATGTATCCATGAATTAATTGTGTAATTCTAAATTTCCCTAGTCGATTGTTATTATGGGAATAATAACAAACTAAGACTAGTGTGAGTGATAATGGATATTCATAAGATGAATATAGTGTATACAGATACAGATTATACTCACGGGCAATATGTTAGAGAACATGTTGCTGGAGACCCACTATGAGATCAAGTTCATGGTCACGTGTCACAACTGATCTTGATTATAGTAGTGTCATCAGCTGATTCCTTTGACCTGAGGTCACCATGGATTCCGGGATGAATTCATGTTGTGCTTTGACGCAGTCAAACGCTGCTTGTAACAGAGTAGTTATAAAGGCTGTGGTTGGGTACAATATGACTCATGCTTTGGGATGTGAGTGACAGATATGGGATTTTGTCCCTCTCTAACAAGAGAGCGATATCACTGGGCCCCTCGATAAGTAAGACTGTTAAATGCATGGCCATGCTCAAATAATTGATAAGAGTATCAATTAATTTGTCTAAACAGTTTACTTTGAGATCGAGAAAGCATATGATTAATTATATAAGATTGACAAGTGTACCATGTCTTATGATTAATCATGATATCAAAGAGACAAAAGGGAATATGACATTCTATAAATAGGTATTGGATCATTCCAATCATATTAATTGGGTAGTCGTAATGGCTTGCTAGAGTCCGCTTGTGACCTGTAAGGACATTATGGTAATTTCCTTATTGCCAATTAATATGATCCTATGGGGTCACACACAAGAGCAAAATGAAGTTCATCTTATCGGGTATAAATTATTATTGGATAATAATTTATGAATGAGAAAGAAAATAAATATATATATAGTGATATATATTTATGTATGTATATATAAATATTAATGTGATTAATATTGCATAAAGTATGCTACATATTATAATTAAATTATATGGAGATATAATTAATTATAATATTATATATACATATATGTATTATGGAGAATTGATTTGATTTAATGTTAATTGAGAATTAATATTAAATTGTGTGGGTTAATATATAATTATAACTAATAGGTGTATTAGGTTATAATTATAATTAACTATTTAGGTTAATTATTTAAGGAAACAATTAACCTAAACCTAAAACTCTCTATATACTAATAACCCAACTGATTTCGGCAGCCACACAAAAGTGGAATAGTGGCAGCCGAAATTCTCAAAAAAACTCCAAGGAAAAATCTGATTTTTCGCTTTCTCTGTCTCGTTCGAAGAATCGTTCTTCAATCCCGGCGCTAGCACGCGGTGGACGTATTGCTCCGTGTGGATCAACCGTAGAGGGAAGCTATTTTGGTTCCTGCTTGATTCAATCTTCAAAGAATTAAGGTAATTCTTTAACCCTCCTTCCGATTCAATGCAATGTACATGGGTCCTTGGTGGGGATTAATCTTTTATTTCCGCTGCGCATATTTTGTTTTGTGCGATTAATTCCCAACACCCATTTATTCCTAATGATCAATCCTCATAGCAACCTCAATAGTCCAAGCAAGATGAGATGGTTTTGTCTTTGTTAAAAGACATCTCGTCTCGACTTGCTGATAATGAGGCATACTGTAGGGATTTGGGCAAGCAGGTGGCTCAAATGAGTAGGGAGAGGCAAGGAAGACCTCAAGGAGCACTCGCGAGTAGGACTGAACAAAACCCTAAGGGACATCAATAGGAGACAGCTCAAGCTATAACCCTACGAAGTGGTAGGCAAGTGGAGGACCGAGTGCAAAACGCTGATATTCCATCCCAACCTACTGAGGTAAGTGAAGAGTCGGGAGAGGTAAGCAACCCTGACTCGATTTCTGAACCCAAACCTAGGACAAATGAAAAAGGGAAAATTCTTGACCCAGTGAGAGCCTATGTGCCTAAACTTCCTTATCTTTAAAGGGAGAAGAAAGATAAACTGGAGCAGAAATATTCCAAATTTCTGGAAATTTTTAAGAAGTTAGAATTTAATATGCCATTGATTGAGGCTCTCCAAGAGATGCCTTCTTATGCTAAATTCTTCAAAGAACTTTCTGCAGGAAAAAGAAAGCTAGGCGAGGATGAAGTGGTAGCTTTAACAGAGGAATGTTCAGCAATTATCACTAACAAATTCCCACCCAAGCTCAAAGATAGGGGCAGTTTTACTATCCCATACCGGATTGGAAACTTGGAGATTGCCAATGCCCTATGTGACTTGGGTGCAAGTATCAATTTGATGCCTCTATCATTTTTCAGGAGACTTGGACAGGGAAACCCAAAGCCGACCAACATGACCCTGCAATTGGCTGATAGATCTCTCACGAGGCCAAAGGGGGTGGTCGAGGACGTGTTAGTAAAGGTGGACAAGTTTATCTTCCCCGCGAACTTTGTGGTAATGGATATGGCGGAAGATAGCTCGGTGCCCCTTTTGCTTGGAATCCATTTCTCGCAACCGGTAGGACTTTGATAGATGTCCAGGAAGGTAAGATTATTCTTAGGTTGCACAACGAGGAGGTAAGTTTCAACATCTATAACTCAATGAAATATCCATTAGATGTTGAAAACTGTAATTTTATGGACTCCTTTTGTCCTATTGATGCTTGTGTGGTTGAGAATGTGTGCAATGAACTAGAGTGCATCATAGGAGAAGGCCTAATTGAAAGTGAGGCGAACGAAGTGTTAGTTGAAGAATGTTCATGGGTGAAGGGACGGTTTGACAAGCTGGAGCGTGAAGTCAAGTCGGCACCTAAATCCTCACTGGAGGAACCTCCATCATTGGAGCTCAAAACCCTTCCCCCTAACCTTAAGTATGTTTTTTTGTATCCTCCAAAGGACTTACCAGTTGTAATTTCTTCTTTTTTGACAGGAGAGGAGGAGGACAAGCTACTAAAGGTGCTGAGAAAGCACAAGGGAGCGTTCGGGTGGACAATCCACGACATCAAGGGAATAAGTCCAACGTTTTGCATGCATAGAATTTTCCTAGAAGATGAGATAAAGCCGTGTGCACAGCCTCAGTGTCGGTTGAACCCAAATATGAAGGAAGTGGTAAGAACCGAGGTGATAAAACTCCTCGACGCAGGTATCATGTTTCCTATTTCTGATTGTCAGTGGGTGAGTCTGGTTCAATGTGTCTCTAAAAAGGGAGGCACGACGGCAGTGAAAAATGATAAAGGGAAACTAATCCCTACTAGAGCTGTCACGGGTTGGCGCATGTGTATTGATTATAGGAAGTTGAATGATGCCACCCAGAAAGATCATTTTCCATTACCGTTTATTGATCAAATTTTAGAGAGGATGGACGGGCATGAATATTTTTATACGTTAGATGGGCTATCTGGGTATATGCAAATTCCAGTGGACCCTCTCGATCAAGAGAAAACCATGTTTACGTGTCCATACAGGACATTTGCATATAGGCGGATGCCTTTTGGTTTATGTAATGCCCCGGCCACCTTTCAAAGATGCATGCTAGCCATTTTTGCTGATATGATTGAGGATTTTATGGAAGTCTTTATAGACAATTTTTCTATTGTTGGTCATACTTTTGAGTCATGTCTTGGGAATTTGGACCAGGTGCTTCAGAGATGTGAAGACCAATTTGGCACTTAGTTGGGAGAAGTGTCAATTCATGGTCAGGGATTGCATTGTCTTAGGGCACAAGGTGTCGGGAAAGGGGATTGAGGTTGATCCGGCCAAGATTGAGGTGATTGAGAAACTGCCTCCCCCAAGTTTAGTTAAGTTAGTTAGGAGCTTCTTAGGACATGCGGGCTTTTATAGGCGTTTTGTGAAAAACTTTTCTAAGATTGCTAAGCCGTTGACTGAGCTACTCCTAAAGGATGCCCCATTTAATTTCAATGATGAGTGTATGTGTGCTTTTAATTTGCTTAAGCAGAAATTGATTGAGGCACCGATCATGGTGAGTCCGAATTGGGAAATCCCCTTTGAATTTATGTGCGATGCGAGTGACATAGCTGTTGGGGCATGTTTAGGTCAGAGGGTGGACAAAATTTTCCACCCAATTTGCTATCCTAGTAAGACATTGAACGGTGCTCAAATGAATTATATTGTGACTGAGAAAGAATTACTAGCTGTTGTGTTTGCTTTCGATAAGTTCAGGTCTTACTTGGTCTTATCAAAAGTAATTGTGTACACTGACCATGCTGCTCTTAAGTATTTGTTGGCTAAACAGGATGCAAAGCCCAGGTTGATTAGATGGATTCTACTCCTCCAGGAGTTTGATGTGGAGATTAAGGACAAGAAGGGAGTAGAGAACGTAGTGGCCGACCATTTATCGAGACGACCAAGTGAAGGATCCGTATCCTCTTCAGAAGCGGACATTTGTGACACATTCCCCAATGAATAGTTGTGTGGGGTAACCTCTATGCCATGGTTTGCAGACATCGCAAACTTCAAAGTCGGTAACATTCTTCCACCTAACCTCTCACATGCATAGAGACGTAAATTCTATCATGATGCTAAGGATTATTTTTGGGATGACCCTTATCTTTTTAGATTATGTGCAGATAATGTGATTAGGCAGTGTGTTGCTTACAAGGAGGTTCCCTCCATTATTGAGATGTGTCATGATAAAGAAATGGGTGGCCATTTTGGACCCGATAGAACCGTAGGAAAGATTTTATCTAGTGGGTTTTATTGGCCGACCATGAAACAAGATGTCATTAGCTATATTCGGGCCTGTGATGCATGTCAAAGGACAGGAAATATCTCCCAAAAGAACGAAATGCTTCAACAGGGTATCTTAGTGTGTGAACTTTTTGATGTCTAGGGCATAGATTTCATGGGACCCTTCCCAATATCCCAGAACAACCAATACATTCTTGTGGCAGTTGAATATGTGTCTAAGTGGGTAGAAGCTGTCGCCTTACCCACCAATGATGTAAGGGTCATTGTCAAGTTTCTAAACAAAAACATTCTTACTAGGTTTGGAACCCCAAGGGCTATCATCAGTGATGGGGGATCCCATTTTTGTAATAGACAATTTGACAATCTTTTGCACAAGTATGGGGTTAAGCATAAGGTAGCAACTCCTTACCATCCTCAGACGAGTGGGCAAGTTGAGGTTTCGAATAGGGAACTAAAACGAATCTTAGAAAAGACGGTAGGTGCATCTAGGAAAGATTGGAGTCTAAGGTTAGACGATGCACTATGGGCATATAGGACTGCTTTTAAGACGCCTATAGGAATGTCCCCCTACTGCTTAGTCTTCGGTAAATCCTACCATTTAACTATGGAACTAGAGCACAAGGCATATTGGGCTTTAAAATTTCTTAACTTTGATATGCAAGCTGTAGGTGAGCTTCGATTAAGGCAACTCATGGAGTTAGATGAGCTTCGGTTGAGTTCGTATGAGAATGCCAAAATCTACAAGTAGAGGACCAAGAAGTGGCACGACCAGCATGTGATAGAGAAAGGTTTCAATCAAGGGGAGTTGGTGCTCTTGTATAACTCCCGGTTGAAACTATTTCCGGGCAAATTGAAAAGTCGGTGGACGGGGCCGTTTACCGTGCATAAGGTCTATCCCTCCAGGTGGAAATTGAAACCCCAGAGGGAATTCAACAAGTAAACGGGCATCGATTGAAGCCCTACGTCAGCGGAGGAGTGAAGGAGGAGAAGCAAGTCTTACTCATTCGTGATGTGTAATGCGTAATCGTGGACGTAGAAGTCGAGCTATTCCGACTATAAACATAGCAATGAGGTACGTGTACTTCCCTTGTACATTAATTTTTGTGTTAATATGTTTTTGTGTGTTTATGTGTGTAGGAATAGGTCACTAAGCAAGTTAATCACAAGTCTTGATCAAAGTGTGAAAAAGCAAAGGTTGGGAGAATTCCATGATAGCACACCGTGCCAGCATGGGCACGTCGTGCCAAGATGAGAAGGGGGTTAGCACGTGATGTGCTAGTGTGGCATGGAATCATGCCAGGCCGCTAGAACAAATCGCGTGCAAGAGCCAAGCCGTATGCCGTGCTGCAATTCAGCATGCCGCGCCAAAGAGAGGATCTTCAGGAGAGCACGATGTGCCAATCCAGCACGCCATCTTGTTGTCGTACTGTTTCGAAAGTGGATTGTGCAAGAGAAAGCAGCACGCCGTGCTGTAATTTAGCACGCCTTGCCAAAGAAGGGATTTTCAGGAGAGCACGACATGCCAATCTAGCACGTCATCGTGCCGTCGTGCTGTTTCGAAAGTGAAGTGTTGCAAGAGCGAGCCGCACGTCGTGTTGTAATGTAGCACGCCGTGCCAATTAAAGGGTTTTCAAAAAAGCACGATGTGCCAACCCAGCATGCTTTCGTGCCCTCGTGCTGTTCCCAGGTAAGTTTATATGCTCTGCTCAGAACGCCGTGCTGTTTATTTGGCACGGCGTGCTGAGCGTTTAAATTTCAAAATTTTAGGTCAAAATCGCTCGCCTATATAAACCATTCTCCTATTTCTTTCCTTGTAACTGCCCCACTTCTTCTTATTCTTCTTCTTCTTCTTCTACTCCTTTCTCACCTTCTCTCTCTCTCCACTTTCTCTCTCTAGAACCAACCCTCACCTTCTCCCTCTCTACCCTTATTCTTCCTTCCCTTCTCATTTTCTTCCTCTAAACTTCTCGTCAACTATTATTTTGACCTAGGATTTTGTTTTGCATCATTCTCCTTGAAATCAGGTATGAATTCATGCTTTGATTTTCCTTTATTCTTTTTATTGCTTTTTCTTTTTCTCACTTTGATTTTGGTTGATTTACTGCTTAATAGGGTGATTGTATTGCGTTATTTTTCTTTATATGCTCATATTTAGTGGTTTGTATTTATGAAAGTAGGGTTTCATTGGATTTGACTTCTTTTGTTTTTGATTTTTATTGTGTTTTTATGGTTGTGCAATAGTAAGATGAAGAAGAAGACTGTAGTTGATCGGAGACACAGTTCTTCACGACGGCCTATAGACCCGTCACCGGAACTGGTGCCAGATGAAGAATTACCTCCCGAGCAGCAGATGGCCCCTTTAACTAGCCTCTCCAGGAAGTATAAATGCCCTTTCCCTCTTCTCTCTAATGATGAAGGTAAACACTACAAAACTTTGTTTCCATTAGAGAGTACCCCCTTTCGAACCTTAGATTGGGAATTTTTGTTTGTGCAAGATAGGTCAGAGGTTGTACGTGCTAAATTAACTAGTATAGGATGGTATGAGTTTGTGAAGTCTAATTCGCCTGGCTTTAGGGAGTTGAACTTAGAATTCTACTCCACTTTAAGCTTCAAAACTAACCCCGATACCGACCTTAGGACCATGACCTTCCGCTTATTTGGAGATGAACACTCTTTAGATATTGAGGGCCTTAAGGCTTGCATAGGAATTAAGGGGAATAGCTACAAATGGCCGGAGGATATGGATGCCAAGAAATTTTGGCGTATGGTAGGTCAAGGGGTATACAACCTAGGTTTGCTAAAACTTCCCAACTACATGACCTAATCCTGCAATTAATACACAAATTTGTGTGTTTTAATTTCTCGGGCAAAACTAAAAGCAACCGGGTCAATGCATTTGAACTTTTAATACTATGGCATGTGCATAATGATGTTAAGGTGCACATGGGCTTCTTCGTCATGGAAGCCCTATACACCCACCATAATAGCTAAGTCAAAACTTGGGTTAGGGCATATTGTAACTTGTATTGCATGTTTCTTTCGTAGTAATACTTGTTATAAGAACCTCAATAGCATCCTTCCCAAGAAGCTTTCGAGGGGAATTTTGTCTTGTTCCCATGTTATGGCAGCTGCAGGTACTTCAAGTGCAGGAGGTTCGAGCAGGGGTAAGGCCCCTATGGACGTAGATGATGAGGATGAGGGTGAGGAAGCTGAGGAGGATGAGGAGGATGAGGAGCATGTTTCGGTGGGCCTGGATTTTATGGGGCGGATCGAAGGGCGGTTGGATGGTATAATCGAACAGCTGGAAGGTTTAACCGTCCATCAGCTTGTGCTCAAGGAACGGATGAACGCGCGCCTTGATAGGCAAGCAACTCAGCTCACCAATGCCGAGGCGTTCGCCTTTCATTTTTGTGCAGCCCAAGGGTGGCCGTACCCGCCTCCGCCACCACCAGCCCTCGATATGTGAGGTAAACCTTTTCCTTTCCTGCTTTATTTTGCTCCTTCTTCCATTGCACTTTTGGAAGTAAGTGCAATCAAAGTGTGGGTGGGTAAAGGGATTTCTCCCTTTCTTTTGCTTCTTTCTACATTACACTTTTTGGTTGTTTTATTTCGTACGTTTGTGTGTGTTTTTGCGTATTTGGATGTTTTGCGTTGGTTTTTGGTTAGATTTAGGCTTTAGCTTTTAATGCATGTGGAGTTGGTTTGGTTTGTTTTTGGTATGATAGTGTTTTAGGTTGTTTATGTGTCAATTGCCGTTTGAGTAACATTGCTTAATCTACCCTCGAAACTAAGTCTCTGTGCTTGGATTGGTAGCAATTGGCTAGGGACATTGGGAGTTTATTACAAGTCATTAGCTTGTTTATGCGTGATTTGTGATTCTTGATGGTAACCATTGGGTAGATTTGTCATTAAGGTTGCATTAGGGAATTAACCCTCTACCTCTACTTGCATGATCGAGCTAGGATTACGCCTTGGAACATTGGTTGAGTCACACGACCTAGCATACAACCCCTAGTACACTTGTGAGAATTTGAGCCTTTGAAACCATTTCACATCGGTTCAATTTCTTTGTGAGGGTAAAAACAATCGTGGCACACTAGATCATAGAACCCGGCGTCGTTTTGCACTTGGCATCGAGACCCTTAGGATTAACCCCTTGACTTAAATGAGCCTAACCCTATGTGAGCGGACGACGCATTTTCGACGGGACGCGGGACTCCCTTTCGGAATGGGCGCCACGATCTCGGGCGGGCCCCTCCCTCGCGTGGGGTTTTTATAATGGAAAACCGCATTTTGGAAAATAAATAGAATTAATACGTAAAAGAACCGAGACCTAAGCCTCGATGAATATTGTAGGAGTCGCCACCCGGCTCAGCTCAACCGGGAAATTCTTATGCAGCTGAACCGGACGAACGGCCGCTACGCTATCCAGAGATTCGGGTCCGGACAAGTCCCTTATTTCGTGTCTAATTAAAATAAATATAGCCAATGTTCTCGAATGGTATTTCAAAATCTAAAGTCCATTTTATTGAATATGAAAAGCATACAGCGCGCATACAAAATATTTAATACAAAGATAAGGAAAGGAAATAAATATTAATTGGCTTACAACCAAATCGAATGGAAAATAAAAACTCTCGCCTCACTTATACAATCGCCTAGAATACACGAAAATCTAAAAATAATTACAACCGCCTAAATACACGATTTAATCTATTAAAATACATCAAAAATAAAAATAAAAATAAAAATAAATTAAACCTGCAAAACAGAGGGTTAGCACAATATATACAGCACGCCACAACTAGGACTCAAATAGACAGAATTGGGAAATCAAGAATTGGGAGCATGCATTTAGGGGGTAACCGGGTTGGCTCGGCTAGCCGGCCCGGTTAGACCTGGAAAACATTTTGAAACGTCCCTGTATTTTTGGTTTTGTGGGAAAAATCATTTGAAAACAATTTTACCGGTTTACATTCATTTTTCATATATTAAGTGGGTCGGTTTTCGGGAGAACTGGGTCTCCGTCGTTGAATTGTTCTAAATGCGAATTTTACTAGAAATTGAATCTATGGTCGTGATGCACACAACAAAATCCATTTCGATGATTTTTGGGGTTTTCTGATTTTTTGGATTTTTTACGGATAAAAGCTGAAATTCTGATTCTGAAATAATGATTACAGTCGTACGACTGTAGTTTACAGTCGTGCGACTGTGATCAATTCAGGATCAAAATTTCAACAAAAATTCATTTTGGACCAAACTGAAGAAAGATTGGCTGGAAACTAAGAACAGTCGTACGACTGTATATACAGTCGTACGACTGTTCATGAAGACTAAGAACAGTCGCACGACTGTTCTTAGTTTCCAGGAACAGAAATACGAAAAAAATGCAGCAAAAACGCACGAAATTCACTTCAAACACCCAGAAAGCGAGAAAAAGTGTAGGGAAAAGAAGTGACTACCTTTTTAGAAGCTATTCCAAGTCGTTTTGACCCCTGGCGTCGCTCCAATCCACAAGAATTTACACTTTTCCTCTTGAATTGAAGTTGAGAGTTTGTGTCCAAAAATCCAAATTCGCAAGGGATTCTGGTGGTTTAAGTCCAAGTTCTTGATTTAGTTGTGTAGTTAAGTGATCAACCTAGAGATTTCTAACAAGTTTTAGGCTTAATTTCGAGAATTGAAGAAAATCAAAGAGGAAGAAGATGAGTTTTTTGTGGTTTTTTTTTTTCTCTCTCTTCTCTTTCTCTCTCTAAGCTTTCTTTCACCAGAAAATCTCCTCTCTCTTTTCCTTCTTCTTTCTCTCTTTCTACTCTCTGCCTCTACCTTGCTTGCTGCCAAACCCGAGCAATTAATGCTCCTCCTCTTTTTCTTCCATTTCTGCTGCAGAGGTATGGGCCTTTGCAGTCTGCCCGACATTACAGTCGTACGACTGTAGCAATAGTCGTACGACTCTCTCTTTTTTTTTTTTTTTTTTTTTTTTTTTTTTTTAAGTATAGAAAATTCCGGCGCTTACAGCTGCCCCTCACGTGATCAAATTCGACATCTAGCTCCAGGTCCATAATACCTGTGATGATGAATTTAAGAGCGTGAATCAAAGCGCCGTGAATGCTGGAATGAATCTTCTGATGGGATAAGCCGATACCGGGTCTATGTTACCCGAGGCGAGACTGGGGAGGAAATAAGCCGATATCAGGTCTATGTTACCCGAGGCGAGTTGATGAAGAGATTAGCCGATATCAGGTCTATGTTACCCGAGGCGAGTTGATGAAGAGATTAGCCGATATCAGGTCTATGTTACCCGAGGCGAAGCTGGAGATGAGATTAGCCGATATCAGGTCTATGTTACCTGAGGCGAAGCTGGAGATGAGATTAGCCGATACCGGGTCTATGTTACCCGAGGCGAACTTTACTGGGAAAATAGATGAAGCTGATCTGGGCCGATACCGAGTTTACATTACCCGAGGCGAAGCTGCTAGGGGACTTGGATGATGAAGTGGATCTGGGCCGATACCGAGCTTACATTACTCGAGGCGGACTCGCTGGAGAAAGTTGAGATAATGGAGCGGACCCTGGGCCGATACCGAGTTTACATTACTCGAGGCGGATCTGCTGACTTGCTGAGGATGTTGAGCTGGGGATGAATTTCTGCACTTAAAATGGCAAGTCTTCATTCCTTGATCGAGAGATTTTTGAACAAAAATTTTTGCCCCTTCGATCAAGAATGAAGACGAGCCGGGGATAAGTAATTGACATATGCAATGTGTGGATGCATGATGATGTATATGTACATGTATGTATTTTCTGTTATTGGATGTTTCTGTCCTCTGCTGGGGAGATATGTTGTGCCCTTGGTTGATTTTGCTTTTCTTGGGGCATTGTTTGATGATTATCAAAGAAGCGAGGTGACTGCTGGGGGAATGATCATAGTATTCCTTGTAGAGATTCCGCTGGGGAAGAGCGTGACAGCTTGACTGGGGAAACAATTGTGGTGTTCTTTGTGTAGACTACACCAAGAGGAAACAAGGCTGTTTTGCGGGGGAGTAATTGATGGTGTTCTTTATGTAGACTCCGCTGGGGAATAGTATGGGTAACTCTGCTGGAGAGTGATGTAACGAATTCCGCGGGGAATGTTGAGGATGTCCTGTTTTTCTTGCTCTGCGGGGGAGTTATGAGTTTGTAAGTGCTCTAATTTTTGCCTGGGTTGCCCAACTCGGGTTTTCAGCCCAGCGAGCCGCTCTAACTTTTGCCTAAGGCGCCTTTTCGGTTTTCGCCTTAGCGAGCTTTTCATATGCCCTAACTTTTGCCTAAACTGCCCGGCGTGGGTTTTCAGCTAAGCGGGCCGCTCTAATTTTTGCCTGAGGTGCCTTTTCGGTTTTCACCTCAGCGAGCGTTTTTTTTTTTTTTTTTTTACTAAAAAGGTGTTGTGACCCTTTATTGCTCGTCTGGGAAGATGAACTAGACTTTAAAGGACGATAAGAGATTTTAAATTGTATGTATTTGATACATTTTCATTTGTCAAATAATGCGATGATATGGATCGGTTGAATGCAAAGTGCTTTCTTTGAATGTGTGTTTATGCAAGACAACTTTGTTTGTGCATTTGTCATAACCATACAAATATATTTAAACAAACACTTCACTTTATTGATGAAGTCAAAATGAGTACATTTGAAACAAGTTGGTTCCTACATGGTACAGATTTCACATTAGGCCAGAGTCCGTCACCAGCCGTCCTTTTCAGGTTTTCCGGCTGATTATTTTTTCCCTCGTGTCTTAACTTTTACCTAGACCGCTTTTTTCAAGTTTTCAGCCTAGCAGACCTCTTTTTTTTTTTTTTTTTTTTTTATACATGATAAAGCTTTAGCCTGTCTTGGTTGATGGGGTTGGTGAACTCGTTTCCATCCATGTCCATGATGCTGACAGCGCCTTTTGATAACACCTTCTTCACCACATAGGGTCCTTCCCAGTTAGGTCTAAACATGCCCCTGACATCAACATTTGAAGGCCTTAGCTGCTTTAAAACCAAATCTCCCGCTTTCAACTGCCGTTTGGAGTATTTCACATTTCGATTATAGGCCCTAGCCATTCTGCGCTGATACATCTGCAGGTGATCCAGTGCCTTTAGTCGCCTTTCATCTAGTGCAGCCAGCTGCTCATACCTGGCTTGAACCCATTCAGTCTCTGGTAATTGAGCTTCTAGGGCAACTCTGAGTGACTTGAGTTCTATCTCCACTGGCAACACTGCTTCCATTCCATATACCAAGGCGTAAGGAGTTTCTCCTGTTGGCGTTCTGACACTGGTCCTGTAACCCCAAAGAGCATAAGGCAGTTTATCAGCCCAATCCCTGTAAGTGGTTACCATTTTTGACAAGATCTTCTTTATTGCCTTGTTAGCTGCTTCTACTGCACCATTAGCCTGTGGTCTATATGGAGAGGACTTATGATGTTCAATTCCATGCTCTGCAAATAGCTCAGCTGTTGCCCCTTGAAACTGTACTCCATTATCAGTTACTATGTGGTGAGGAATCCCGTATCGAGTGAAGATATTTCTCTGGATAAACTTGACCATTTGCTTGGCTGTAACATTAGTGAAGGATTCCGCTTCGACCCATTTGGAGAGATAATCAACTGCCACAACTATGAATCTATGCCCGTTTGATGCAGCTGGATGAATTTCACCAATCATATCTATCCCCCATGCTGAAAACGGCCAAGGAGATGCTAGATTCTGAAGTTCAAGTGGAGGAAGATGACTAATGTCTGCATAGATCTGACATTCATGACATCTCTTCACTTTTCTTATACAATCTGCTTGCATTGTCATCCAGAAGTAGCCTTGTCTCATGATTTTCCTAGCCATGGCAAGTCCATTCATATGTGGCCCACAGGATCCTGCATGTACCTGCTGCATCGTATCTTCTGCTTCTTGTTCTGTTAGACACCTCAAAAGAACTCCATGTGCTGTTCTTTTATACAACTTGTCCTCGAAGATTCTGAATTGACTAGCCAGCTTCCTCAACGTTAACTTATCAGCAGCACTGGCCTCTTCTGGGTACTTTCCTTCCTTAACATACCGGTAAATGTCAAAGAACCATGGCTTTTCTTCGGCTGATAATTCCATTACTTCATGCACTTCGAAGCAAGGATGTCTGGAAGTGGCTATGACCAGTGGTTGAGCTTGTGTCTCTTCTGGATTTTCCCACATGGAGGACAAAGTAGCTAATGCATCAGCCATCTTATTCTCATCCCTGGGGACATGTCTGAATTCACACTGGCCGAATAAACCTTTTCTGAACTGTAGCAGCTCCAAATAAGGCCGTAAGGCTTCTTCTTTTAGTTCCCACTCTCCCTGAGCTTGCCTCACCACTAGAAGTGAGTCTCCAACAATCAGGACGTCATTTGCCCCTAGTGTTAGCAAAGCTTCCATCCCAAATAGGCATGCTTCATACTCTGCCTCGTTATTGGTTATGGGAAAATTCAACCTCTTGGACAAAGGAATGACCTCACTATCCGGTGTTGCTATAAGTACCCCGATCCCGGTGCCTTTTCTATTCACCGCGCCATCGAAGCACATGACCCACCTTTTCACTTCCACCATGGCTAACTGCTCATCAGGGAATTCCAGGTTCTCTGTGTAATCTGATTCTAGGGGCTGGTTTGCCAGAAACTCTGCCACGTCTCGCCCTTTAATGGTTTTCTTCGTGATATACTCGATGTCGAATTCAGACAGAAGTAACAACCACCTGGACAGTTTCCCAACCAATGCTGGTGCATCATAGAGGTACTTCATTGGATCCACCTTAGCCACGGCTTGTATCTTGTAGGATTGGAAATAGTGGCGCAGCTTCTTGGTCAACCAAATCATCGCCACACATGTCTTCTCCACCAGTGTGTACTTGGTTTCATACTCCAACAATTTCTTGCTAAGGTAATAGATAGGATATTCCTTCTTGCCATCTTGTTCTTGTGCAAGCATTGCCCCTATAGAGGATTCTTCAACTGCCAAATATAAAATCAGAGGCTTCCCTGGAATTGGAGGGCTCAACACTGGTGGCTTTACCAGGTAAGCCTTGATCTTCTTGAATGCCAGCTGACACTTGTAATCCCACACAATTGGCTGATCTTTCTTTAATAGCTTGAAGATTGGCTCACAAGTGGAAGTTAGCTTGGCTATGAAGCGGCTGACATACTGCAAGGAACCCAGGAATGATCTGACCTCCTTTTCAGTCTTTGGAGCTGGCATTTCTTGGATGGCTTTAATTTTATCTGGGTCCATTTCTATCCCCCTCTGGCTGACTACATGGCCTAACAGCTTCCCTGATGTGACCCCGAATATGCACTTCTTGGGATTAAGCCGCAAGTTGTACTCTCCAATGCGTGTTAGAAATCTATCCAGGATAACAGGGTGTTCCTCCCGGGTTGTTGATTTAACAAGCATATCATCGACGTACACTTCAACCTCTTTATGAATCATATCATGCAACAGAGTTGTGACAGCCCTCTGATAAGTGGCACCGGCGTTCTTCAATCCAAAAGGCATCACTCTGTAACAGAAGGTACCCCACTCTGTGATAAACGATGTTTTCACCTTGTCGATCACATCCATCAGAATCTGATTGTATCCCGAGAAGCCATCCATGAAGGAGTACATTGCCGCTTTTGCTGCGCTATCAACTAGGATGTCAATATGTGGCAGTGGAAAGTTATCTTTTGCGCATGCTTTATTCAAGTCCCTGTAATCAACGCATACTCTGACCCTTCCATCCTTTTTAGGCACAGGGACAATGTTGGCTAACCATTCCGTATACTCCACCACTTCGAGAAACTTGGCATCTATCTGTTTGGCCACTTCTTCCTTCACCAGTGTAGCCCATTCCGGCCTTAGTCTTCTCAACTTCTGCTTCATCGGTCTGAACTTAGGGTCCGTTGGGATTTTGTGCACTGCTATTTCTGTATCTACACCCGGCATATCTTCATACGACCAGGCGAAAGCTTTAACATGTTTTTGGAGTATTCTTATTAATTCTCTTTCTTCCTCGGATTTTAGCTCGTGTGAAATGAGTACCATTTTAGGGTTTTCATCTGTACTTATATTGATTTCATGCAATGCAGTGTCATGTATGCTAAATATGCTTGATGGTGATTTAAATGCATGCACAGAATTGTCAGGATAAACATCACACAAGTAAGCAAACTGGGATTTCATTGCATTGAACTTATCATAAAGTACATCAGTTACATTGAAAATGGAAGAAATAGATACAACAAAATCATCTTCATCCTCCACAGGCGGAGGGCCTTGTTCTTCATCAGCTTCCATCTTCCCTTCCAGAGCATCATCTGGGACTGCAGCTTTCTCGGCCAGCTGTGCCTTAGCATTCTCCCTAATCTTGGCGATTTCAGCAACCACAGAGTCTAAGTTCACTTTGGCCATCAGTTCTTCGCCAAATCCTTCCTTGGATTTCCCGAAAGCTTTGGTTAATGCAGCAGTCAAAGCTCCCGAGATCACTTCTGTAGCTTCAGCAGAGGTCTTCTTTTCATCTTCTTCCTCGGCCTCCTCTATGGTTTCTGTTATCACCTCAGATGATTCTCCTTTCAGAATTTCAAATTCAGCAGTTGCTTTTTCTTCCATTACAGGGGCTACTGGCTCTTCCTGGCTTTTCTCAAAATCCACAACATCTGCAAAGATCTCAAAGCCAGGGTGCTCGACATTTCCAACCAGCACCGGTTCAGCTTGGCCTTTGTAAAGGCTTTCTCCTGCCTTCAGAAATGGCTTCATCATGACCTTGCCATTCTTGTCCTTTTTCAGATTCTTCTGCTCGGATGACTCTTCTACATAACCAAGGCCGTACTGCTTTGACTCTCGCGAGTCGATCTTGAATTCTGACACACCTTGCAGATTAATCCCGAGTCCCATCCCTGGGACAAAGTTCACCTTGTACAGATATCGAGATAGCCACTCTGGCATGTAGTTCTCATAAAGAACCATAGGAGCATCTGTGATCTCTTCCTCCTTAATGACAGCAATCTGGAATCCACCAAAAGGAACCACTCCTTCATCCACTGCAGCTACCATCGACTGGGCGTCTGCCTCAACAGTCACAATTTTGTCATTCACAGGGAATTTAATCTTCTGATGCAAAGTGGAAGGAACACCTCCCAAAGGATGGAACCAGGGCCTTCCAAGCAATAGGGAGAATGTGACCGGGATATCGATCACCGTGAAAACAACCATGGACTTGATGGGCCCAACCTCCACCTCTGTTTCAAAGGTCCCTATCACTGTTCTTTTAGAATCATCATACGCCCGAATGACTGTCGAGGACCTCTTCAATACTTCCTCATTCATGCCCAGAAATGGTAGCATTTTCAGTGGGCAAATATTCAGAGCTGAGCCGTCATCCACCATAACGCACGGCATCACCTTATCCATGACATGGGCTCTAATGTAAAGAGCCTTGTTGTGAGCCTTTCCTTCTGCTGGTAGGTCTTTCTCAGAGAAAACAATATTAGGAGCTCCAGGATGGACTTTATCTAGTAAGCAGCACATAGCCTCTGGTGAAGCTATAGGGGAGACTTCGATTTCCGATAGCTTCTTCACTAAAGCCTCCCTATGCTCTTTTGAGGTCATAAGCAAGTGCCACAAACTGGCTTGTGCAGGAGTCTTCTTCAGTTGGGAAATGACTAAATCTTCTTTCTCGATTCTTTCCGGTGCCGAAGTACTGCCCGACCCATTCATCGGTGCTTTACCTTTCGTCTGATCTGCCGGCTGATACACCCTTCCACTTCGGGTCACGTGCTGCACTTCTTGAATTTTCAGCTTTTCAACAACTGGGGGTTTAACAGCTTCTCTTTTGCCAAATTCTTCATACTCATCCTCAGAGTCAAGATCATCCAGACTTACGGGCTTGACCTCCTTACACCCCTCCTTTTCCTCACATTTAAGCTCCACTTCGGGTTCCCCTACCGCCACTGCCTTAATCGTAGGGTTCGCTTGCAGAACTTGGGCAAAAATGAAGTTAGCTGGCAACCCCGATTGGACCATGTTAACCCGCTTCTCAAATGCCGGCAGTGGGTTGGTTTTAGTGCTAGGTTTAGGTGGTTCTTGCAGCTTTCCCTCGTCGATAAGCTCCTGGATAGCATCCCTTAGCTTATAGCAGTTATTGGTCCGGTGGCCTGTCACCACATGATAAGTGCAGAAATTATCTTTGTCAGCTTCAGGTGGGAACTCAAATGGCCTCAAAGACTGTAGTAAGCCACCATTCCTACACTTGGCGAATATCTTTGCCAAAGTAAGGGTCCAGGGTGTTATGCCTTGTCCTCCAGGACCCCTATTCGGGTTGCCTTGCTGCTGATTCACAGTAGCCACCTCAACCCGCTTCACTTCTGATGATTGCCCCTGCTTGCCACTGGCACCTGAACCAGAACTACTACCAGACCCAGCTGCTGTAGTTGGTCTATACCCTGAACTGTACCCTGTACTTCTTCCCCCTTTCTGACCAGCTGGCTTCTCCTCTTCATCCCTTTCTATCTTCATGGCCATGCTATAGACCTCACTAAGCTCCTTGAAGGAATGGAATTTCATATTGTTCTTGAAGATATCTTTGCTGCCATCAATGAGCTTCTGTATAAGCTCGTCTTCATCAGGGCGGTTCTTTAGGAGGATCATCTTGTTCATCCATCTCTGGTAGTATTCATCGAAGGGCTCATTGAATTTCTGCTTCACCCTCTCCAAATCATACAGCTTCACCTGGATTTTGGTGTTGAAGCTGTAGTATTTGATGAAGGCTGCTGACAATACTTCCCAGTCAGATTGCTCCTCCTCTGACAGTGAGTTATACCATCCCAAAGCACCTCCCTCTAGTGTGGTGGGGAAAAGATTAATCAATTGTTGCTTGGTAGCACCTGCCGTTAGCATAACCCGGGCATATAAATTCACATGGGCCTCCGGCGAGCCCATTCCTTTGTAAGTGGGGACTTTCGGCACTTGGAAGCCGATAGGAAATGTCTCAATGCCCCTACTGATCATGGCATCAACGTTTACCCCCTTCTTAGATTCAGCACTGATCCCGACCCCTTTCTTCAACTGGGCCATGACCTCGTCTAATTCAGAACACTTGGCTTTCATCCTCTGTTCCATAGCTGCCTCTATCTCCTGCAGCTTTTCAAGGCTAGCTGAAGCGTCACCACCGTGTTGGGATGACTCAGCTTCTTTTTCTTTCCCGGCTCCACTACCACCGGTCTCACCAGCTTCTCTAACCACTGCCCTCATTTCTTCCTTTAACATGTCGCGGAAATCCTGCGACCTGAAGAAATCTCTCAGAACATCAGCCATACTCAGTGTCTGCTCTGCCATATTCACTCCTTCCCCAGACTCAGAATCACTGTCACTCTCAACTACCCTTTGTCTCCTAGCTGCCCTTGAAGCTTGGGATCTTGTCCAAGGTCGCTCCAGTGTGTTCTGCTTGGGATTAGACAGGAGGTGTTAGGGTCGTGAATGAATGACGTGATATGACATGAAAGTTAAGACATTGAACATGCTTGAGATGCATGGAGTGGAATTATGTATGGAATGATGATATGAATAGTTTCTTCTTTTTATTATTATACTTTTTCTCTTCTTCTTTTTTTTTTTTTTTTTTTTTTTTTTTTTCGAGGCATTCCAAGAACACCCAATGTTTATACAAAAATGTCACGTGTGGGCCATCACACGGACAGAACTTTGGTGCCTTTGGGGCACCTAATGAATTCATGAAATGGTCGCGTGTATACCGGCACACGGACGTAGTTTTGACGCTTTGTAGGTCTATGGGATGATATGAAATGGTCGCATGGGCCGGGCCCACTGACAAGGTCTTGATGCTTTTGAGCATATGGAATGATGTTATGAGAAAGTCACGTGTAACAGGAACACGGACAAGAATTCGGCATTCGAGGAACGCCTTTCATGATTTGGTGATGTTACGGGCCTACATATATGCTAATCGGGCACTCGGGGAGTACCTTAAATGGTGAATTAATGTCATGAAGTGGTCGGATGTGGACCACAGTGTTATATGATGTTTATGATGGATGGGTGTGATGTCATGAAATGCATCGTGTAAATTATTACACGAAAATGGGCCTAAGGCCGTAGTGGCTTTTATTAAATGAAATGGAATGGCCGAATGCAATCCGGTGCATTGGCAAAACTCGGGTAATTTTGGGTACCCGATATATTATGAAATGGGATGGGATGGTCATGATAGGCGTCCTTGAAATGCCCCTTAATTTAATTTAAGCGAAATGTAGTGAATGAACATGTCACACAATATGCAAATGGCTGCATAAAAATGTGGGTTAAGATGCATGACATACGTAATGATGTTATGTATGCTATGTCAAAAATAAAATGCTAATCACACAAGTTTAATGTTATGGCTGAAAAAGGAACCGTTAGTATGGATGACAAGCGAATGAGTTAATGCTTTACACACGAAATAAAATGTAAAATGGCTACATAAAAATGTGGGTTAGTATCACACAAAGATGTTTGTGTATGGTATGTCATGTGTATGGTATGTTATGCATGCGTCGGCGATGTGTCACGAAATGGTGAAGAACACATAGCAAGCAAAACGAATTCTTCCAACCTTATTCCTCCAACGCGGTCGGTCTCAAAAATTTCTAACCGAGTCCTAGGTGGGGTTCACTTCAATCACCAACCGGGGGTGATGAAGGCGCGATTTTATTACTATTCACACAATTATTTTGGCATCCTAAGGGAATCCAACTAGAGTTGCCTATATGGGTTCGGTCCAAGTCGGGATAACATCAAGGCTCTCATAGCAAGATATACTCCTCACTTCTCCCCACTCAAGGGTCCGAACGAAGGGGTTCGTACGAGGCTATGAGTGGTGTTTCGTATTCGTGCCCCTAAGACCAGGAGGAACTTAGGCGACACTTCAACGATCCACCGGGCTATAAAAGGATACCTAATCTAATGCAAGAAATGGCTAACTAAAAAAAAATGCAAATAAAATACCAAAAGAGAATCATCCACGTTATTTTAATTAGACACTTTTCAGGGCTTGTCAATATTCTTTTAAGTTTTTAAGAAAACTTTTGAAGAAATCCCCAGCGGAGTCGCCACTGTGAGCGGACGACGCGTTTTCGACGGGACGCGGGACTCCCTTTCGGAATGGGCGCCACGATCTCGGGCGGGCCCCTCCCTCGCGTGGGGTTTTTATAATGGAAAACCGCGTTTTGGAAAATAAATAGAATTAATACGTAAAAGAACCGAGACCTAAGCCTCGATGAATATTGTAGGAGTCGCCACCCGGCTCAGCTCAACCGGGAAATTCTTATGCAGCTGAACCGGACGAACGGCCGCTACGCTATCCAGAGATTCGGGTCCGGACAAGTCCCTTATTTCGTGTCTAATTAAAATAAATATAGCCAATGTTCTCGAATGGTATTTCAAAATCTAAAGTCCATTTTATTGAATATGAAAAGCATACAGCGCGCATACAAAATATTTAATACAAAGATAAGGAAAGGAAATAAATATTAATTGGCTTACAACCAAATCGAATGGAAAATAAAAACTCTCGCCTCACTTATACAATCGCCTAGAATACATGAAAATCTAAAAATAATTACAACCACCTAAATACACGATTTAATCTATTAAAATACATCAAAAATAAAAATAAAAATAAAAATAAATTAAACCTGCAAAACAGAGGGTTAGCACAATATATACAGCACGCCACAACTAGGACTCAAATAGACAGAATTGGGAAATCAAGAATTGGGAGCATGCATTTAGGGGGTAACCGGGTTGGCTCGGCTAGCCGGCCCGGTTAGACCTGGAAAACATTTTGAAACGTCCCTGTATTTTTGGTTTTGTGGGAAAAATCATTTGAAAACAATTTTACCGGTTTACATGCATTTTTCATATATTAAGTGGGTCGGTTTTCGGGAGAACTGGGTCTCCGTCGTTGAATTGTTCTAGATGCGAATTTTACTAGAAATTGAATCTATGGTCGTGATGCACACAACAAAATCCATTTCGATGATTTTTGGGGTTTTTTGATTTTTTGGATTTTTTACGGATAAAAGCTGAAATTCTGATTCTGAAATAATGATTACAGTCGTACGACTGTAGTTTACAGTCGTGCGACTGTGATCAATTCAGGATCAAAATTTCAACAAAAATTCATTTTGGACCAAACTGAAGAAAGATTGGCTGGAAACTAAGAACAGTCGTACGACTGTATATACAGTCGTACGACTGTTCATGAAGACTAAGAACAGTCGCACGACTGTTCTTAGTTTCCAGGAACAGAAATACGAAAAAAAATGCAGCAAAAACGCACGAAATTCACTTCAAACACCCAGAAAGCGAGAAAAAGTGTAGGGAAAAGAAGTGACTACCTTTTTAGAAGCTATTCCAAGTCGTTTTGACCCCTGGCGTCGCTCCAATCCACAAGAATTTACACTTTTCCTCTTGAATTGAAGTTGAGAGTTTGTGTCCAAAAATCCAAATTCGCAAGGGATTCTGGTGGTTTAAGTCCAAGTTCTTGATTTAGTTGTGTAGTTAAGTGATCAACCTAGAGATTTCTAACAAGTTTTAGGCTTAATTTCGAGAATTGAAGAAAATCAAAGAGGAAGAAGATGAGTTTTTTGTGGTTTTTTTTCTCTCTCTTCTCTTTCTCTCTCTAAGCTTTCTTTCACCAGAAAATCTCCTCTCTCTTTTCCTTCTTCTTTCTCTCTTTCTACTCTCTGCCTCTACCTTGCTTGCTGCCAAACCCGAGCAATTAATGCTCCTCCTCTTTTTCTTCCATTTCTGCTGCAGAGGTATGGGCCTCTGCAGTCTGCCCGACATTACAGTCGTACGACTGTAATTTTTAAATTACAGTCGTACGACTGTAGCAATAGTCGTACGACTCTCTTTTTTTTTTTTTTTTTTTTTTAAGTATAGAAAATTCCGGCGCTTACACCCTAACTACTAATTTATCCCTTAGATCACCCAAAGCCACTAAATTAACCTTTTTGACTTAAAAAACCTTCACCAAGCCAAATCTATCATCCTAACTTTTTACCATTAACTTTGATTTTCCTTTCTTACCCTTCTCTCCTAAATCAAGTAATTGGCTAAGTTTTTCATTCATTTTGGGGTCAATCTGTTGGGATTTTTCATCGGAAATCACCCGATAGAAGCGGAAAAACACGATGATTTCCTCAAATCCAGTCCCAGGAGCAATTGAAGTCGAAATTGTAAAACTTAAAATTATAACAAAAAGAGATTAAATTCTTACTAGGAAAATCTCTTTCTAGAGATGGATGAAGAGTATAGAAATCAAATTAGATTCCCTCCTCGTTTTCATACACGAACGCCTAACAAACATGACCCGTGCTAGCGTTGGAAAAACAAAACTATGGTGAGAGGGGCTTGGAGAATTCGGCTATAGCTTAGTGTATTAGTGGTGGCCGAAATTTCTAACCCTAGGTATTTATACCTAGGGTGGCCGAATTCCCTAAGGGGAATTCAGGCCCAGTTTGGCTCCATTCATTCTGTGCGGGCTTCCATCTTTTCATTTAGGCCCAATCTAATTTTAATCATTCTGGTTTAAATTAATTTCAAGCCCAATTTTAATATACCCATGTATTTAATATATTACACCAAGTAGTATGTTATTTACATTTAAATTAAAATTAGTTTGACCAATTAATTTAATCCATCAAATTAAAATTAAATCTTCACAAAATAAAATCATATGTAAACCCATACATATGAATATTTCCACCTAGGAAATAATCTCATAATTAATCTAATTAATTATGAAGAGCCAATTGAATATATTAATTTTATTATTAGGATCAATCCAATTGACCTTTATAATATAATTAACATATCGATATACACCTCTCTCTCAATAGTGTATACTCCAAGTATACATGTGATTCCTTAAGTCTGTGTTCAGTCGTTCTATGTGTACGATCCCGTGGGCCCATCTTTATGTTGGCAATGGGCCTGCAGCCCACAGACTGCAGTTGGGCTCTAGCAAGCCACTGCAACCCCCAATTAAGATGGAGATGGCAGTCTAACTATTATTATAACCCTGTAGTTTAAACTTGTACATCCCATGTCATTGATATCGGTGTCTAACACAGAGGCATGGATTGATCACCCTCTTTTGTGTCGAAAATTAACTTGATCCCGAATGCACTAAAGCTCACAAACAAGTTCCCACCTGTTTGGGTGTGGCCACACTCTTATCAGTTACATTCATCAAGAGGCTGGTGATATCTTCCCAGTGGACTACTGAGTGAAAAATCCCTTCTGCATATCCATAGCATTACCATGCTAAGTGACATACCCGAAAGTACCCATACTTGGCACCCTATTACAGGCCCTTTAGGCGTACCCCTAAGCATGCGACCTCACATGTAACACCATCATATGGTCAGGTTAAAGGATCCATACAAGTACTACACGAGAATCACTTGTGATACTATACCATGTGGATTACTCGTTTAGTGGATCTATCCAATATCATACCCCCATGCATGTACCCATTAACTTGGTTGACATTCCATGTCCAATTTCCTGTAAGACACCGCCATACAACCAGGTTAATGATAGTCTCTTGTTCCATTCATTCCCATGACTGGAACAGACTACGAATCTATTTATGGTCATATCGTTTACCCTATCCATGGTCTTACTGCCAAGTGCATGACACTTGTCATCATGGATATAGATATGTCCATTTGATACTTCATTTAATATATTGCACAAGATAAATATAATAAATAAATTGATGCCTTTGTTAATAACACAAATAGTACAATACATAAATCCAATAAATGTATAATACAAATACAAGGACCAATGCCTCGGGACTAGGACATTTCCAACAAAATCACCATTTGCATTTCAACTCTTTCACATCTAGTCCTATGAAAAAAATTGTGCTACAATTTAAAAAAAATCCAAAAAGAGTCAATCTATATGTTCGGCTTCTTTTCTTAAAAATCGGAGTTTGTAGAAGCATGTCTTGTTTGTCCGGCTCTCATCTTTAAGTCGGTGTGTGTGTTCCATTTTTAGCTCATTTGTTTGAATAAAGGATTAGGGTGATCATCTAATTGCCTTGACCCATGTCTTGTCATTTTTTTCCGTCGGGTTATGCTTTGGCCATTGGTTGTGGATAAGGCCTTCTCATTGTTAGTAGAATTTCTTGTTTTAAAAAAAAAAAGAAAAAAAGTATATATATATATAGCAAATCAAGCACTCTTCGGACTAGTTTTGAGTTGAAAATTGCATGACCCGTCTTTAGTACTTAGTCAATTTGCATATATCACTTGATTTGTAGGAGTTGTATACCTAAAATTTCCCTTTTATCAAACCTACCCTAAGGCGTAACATTACAAGCCCCAGGTTCTCTGATTTTGCTCCTTGACCAATGACTTCACCGGGGTTGCCATTAGTTCGCTATGTGATGTGTGCCATTGTTTGTTTTTGTATGCTCGTCTGCCTCGCCTTGAACTTGAGCGTTAGAGTGACATCTTGTGAGGTGCTTTGTGGTCGTATAAACTCTGCTTGTTCCTCGCCCTTTGACTAGCTAAATTTTGTTGGGTTCGGGTATTGAGTGGTTTTGAACCTGGCGCACCTAGTGTCATTTCAAAAGTGATGTTTTATCTTCTTGAGTTTATGAATTTCGTACGGTTAAACCCTTAGTTGGATTTGCAAGTAAAAGCGAGCAAGGCTACTCCTTTGTCTTTAGTTTATCTGCTTGAGGACAAGCAAGACTTTAAGTGTGGGGTGGTTGATAAGGTCGGTTTTTGACCTTATCTTTTAGGCAATTTCGTGGTTTGAACGGCAATGTTTTAGATTTCTTTGTGTGAATGCTTGTTTGGTTTTGCGTATTTTATGATTTTTATGTTTTGGTTAGATTTTCATAACTTTTAGCATTTCGTTTTTTTAGGGGTGTTTTGTAATTTTAGATAATGTGTCATTTTTGTGGTCCATGACTTTGGTGCGGTTATGTTTCTTTATGTTTGTTTGGACAGGCATTATGACTCGGACCGAAAGTTGGAGCGACGGCGGCGAATAAGAGTTTAATTTGCTGAAAAGCAAGGTGGCACGACGTGCCGCAGTGAGGGCACGGCGTGCCATTCTAGCGTGCCAAGGGGCAGTGGATCGGCACGAAGTCGTGCCACCCCCACTAGCACGGCGTGCCAACCCCAAATCTACACAGCACGGCGTGCCGCCACCATCAGCACGGTGTGCCGAGCTTCGGAATTCTGCTGTTGCCCTACTTTTATCTTTTTTTTTTAGTGGTTTTAACCTAGCCGTATAAATAGGTTATTTTCTAAGTTGTATGCATCTTTTTCCAGACTTTTAAAGTGTAAAGCACAAACTGGTAGCTAGGTTTTATTGCTTGAACTCTTTGTTTCTTTGAGTTTGAACCCTTAATTGGTAGAAGTTTTGCATTGAGCCTTCCCCTTTTGCGACGTTCTTGGTTCCGGATTGAGTTCGTCTATAGAGGTACACCCTAAGCATCTTCACACCGTCGGAATCCGGTTAATCAGACCAAAAGGGCATAAGTTCCTCTTCTTCTCTTTTACAATTCGATTAGTTAGTTTTTGATTCTTCAATTGATTATGTTTGGTTGTAAACATTGAATTCTTATCATCTTTCTTGATTAATACAATTGATTGCAATTTAATTTCAATTTTTACACCTTTTCTTTATGCAATTCCTTTAATGATAATCTAGTCTCATAAGATCTTAACTTATTAAGTTCTCATTTGTGGCATTACCTAGATTGACGCCTAGGAAACCATTAGTATTGACAACACTGTGGAATTTAAGTGCCCCTATTTTCTGAGCTTTAGAATTAGACCGCCTCTAAACAAGGGAAACCGACTAAGGACCTAAAAGATCTAGACACGCTAGGTTGAATTATCGAAAGAACATAATTAAGGGTTAATTATTGAGTTAAATTCATCTATTTTAATTAAATGATAAAGCCATCACCATTAGCATTCATAGGTCGGTAAACCGCCAATTGATAACCCAAATTCAAGTGCAAAGTAAGCTGGCATAGATTAACTAGGAGTAGGATAATTTAGTTGTTACTATAATCAGACCCAAAGTTAAGTTCCGTCTAGGACACGTAAGGAACCCGAGTAGTTTAGTGTTTGCAGAATATTTTTCTCTGTGTGATCGATACCTGGACCAACCAGAATTATTACTTGTCAACGATAGGTACACTGCCTTAGTTGTGTGACTCTAGGTTTAGTTTCACTACTTTGTTTAGGATCCACCAGTGGCCTCACCCAAACAAGTTGGAACTTGTTTATAAGCATCAGTACATTCGGGATCAAGTAAATATCTGGACATAAAAGAGGGTGATCAATCCATGCCTCTGTGTTGGACACCGATATCAATAACATGGGTTATACAAGTTTAAACTACATGGTTATGATTTCAGTTGGACTGCCATCTCCATCTTAATTAGGGGCTGTAGTGGCTTGCTAGAGCCCGCCTGCAGTATGTGGGCCATAGGCCCACTGCCAACATAATGATGGGTCCACAGGATCGTACACATTGAACGTCTGAACACGGACTTAAGGGATCACCTGTATACTTGGAGTATACACATAAGAGAGAGAGGATTATATTAATATATTATGATGATCAATTAGATTGATCAAAATAATAAAATTAGTATTTGTATTGGTCTTCTCATAATTAATTCAATGAATTAATTTATGATATTATTTCCTAGGTGGAAATATTTTACATGTATAGGTTTACATGTACTTAAATTCATGAAGTTTCAAATTTAATTCCTTAGTTAAATTAATTGGTCAAATTAATTTCAATTTAAATGTATGTGTTATAGTATGATGACATACATGTTAAATAGAAATTGAATTTGAAATTAAATTGGACCATAAGAATTAAAATTGGACATGGGCTAAAGAGGTAAAAGCCCGCCTGAAATAAAAACCGGTTTAGGCCTAAAATTCCCTATGGGAATTTAGGTTAGACCATTCGGCCAACACACCTAAGTGGTATAGCCAAAAATTACAGCCCCCTCTCTCTCACTCTTGTTCGATCTCATCGGTAGCACGGGTCGTTTTCGATAGCCGTTCATGTACGTGAACGTGGAGGGAATCAATTTTGGTTTCTGCAGCCATCTCTAGAAGAGATATCTCTGGTGAGAAATCTATTCTTTTCTATTTGATTTTGAGTTTTAAAATTTTCACATCAATTGCTCTTGGGCATGGATTTGAGGAAATCACCGTGTTCTTATGCATTTATCGGGTGATTTCTGGTGAAAAATCCCAACAATGGATGGATGTGCAAGTGCTGGTGGATGGAGCCCCGAAGTTGGAGTTGCTCATCGTGAAGTTAGTTGATGGCAGCTTGCCTTTGTATAAGGAAAGATGAAGCTTAAGAGGTTCCACTGTTTAAATGAAGTGGTTGAGTTTGCCAAGCGCATTGAGAGGTACGAAGAGGAAGAGCAGAGGAGTAAGCAGAGCACGAGTACCTATCAAAACTATCGAGGGTACTCATAAGGTTACAAGGGCAGTAGTTCCCACAACTACACTGGCCGAGTCAAGCTCGAGAACAACAAAAGTAAGGGAAGCAGATGTGGCCACCGTGAACCAGGGAAGACAGACTCCTCAAAGAGTCACTAGTCCATGGGCTGAGTCAGCAAGCCGGATTTTTACTACGTGTAGAATTGCAAAGTTTGAGGCTATTTTCACCTCCAGCTGAGGTGGATAAAGATAATTTATGTGCTTATCATATGATGATGGGTCACCATACAAATGAGTGTGCCCAGTTCATTAGGGCCATCAAGCAGGTGGTCACTGATGGAAAGATTATCAAGCCAGCTTTGAAACCTAGCGTTCGGAGTAATCCCTTACCTAACCTCGGATGATTCGGTTGCACAAGCCATTAAGGACCATGATGCTAAAATAAAAGAAGACCCTTTACATATGGAGGACAGTAGTCATTTTGATGTTTTAGTTTGTTTTATTTTTATTATTTTTATCATTTATCATGTGAACAATTTAGCCCCTAAGGTGTTTAATTTAATAGAATTTGATTTCAATTACTTGTGTGATATTTTTCGGATAGAACTTTGCATGCATACAAACATTCATTTAAAGCTTTTAACACACATGAGGCATCAATGCATAAAATGGATCTAGGGATAGATGATAACCTGAAAATGATATCCGTCTTGAAAGACTTCACACCTTATAAGAGAAAAGAAAATTGCAAAAGTACCACAAAAGCACATGAAAATCTTCGGCTGGCTGTACGGTGTCGTACGGGGGTTGATGGAGAAATTACTAAACACCAAGTTCCAAAGTATTCAAAGACAAAACCAGCCAAGTAGGAGCTCCATAGACTCAAAATAGAAAAAAGGAGGGTTCTCAACATGGGGAATCGACATTGTCAGTGAAGTAAGGCAGCTGGCGTCGAACGGACATCACTCCATGGTCGCAACCATCAACTACTTCTCAAAGTGGGTAGAAGCCGAGTTACATATGAATGCCACGGCCTAAAAAAATAGTGTTATCACATCTTGACTGATGATGGAATACAATTCTAAGGGGCAATAACACAGTACTCCAGAATAATGGTTTGAACATCATAAACCATCTCTATATCTTTCACAAGCCAACGGGGCGACGGTGGTGGCCAATAAATCCATCAAAGGGATTCCATCAAAAGTGGTAGTTACCTATAGAGTTTAGGTTGACAAATTACCATTTGCTTTGTAAGGCCACGGAACTAGTATCAGAGTACATACTGGAGAAACGCCATACTTATTGGTCTACGGGGTGAAAGCGGATCCATAAAAAAAAGAGACCAATTCTTCAACCCCACTAACCAAGATAAGCCCAGGCACTGTTACGTGGAAAAAAAAGAAAAAAAAAGTTTGATGGATCGAAAAACAAAAAGGCGGTCCATACAAAAATCAGGACAGGCCGATGGATCAAAAACCGAAAAGGCGATCAATGCAAAAGTTAAGACGGAGAGGTGAGCACCATCAGCAGGAAAATCTGAAAAGACCAGTTGATGGCAAGTGTGGATCCGGTCAAGACGGATACCATTACTTATTATGTCCTTAGCTTCATCTCATCTTTGATGTGCATTGTGCTAAAACATTATTAATGAGTGAATGAATGAATGTCGTGTTCTGTTCGTTTAAATATCCCAAGTCTGCTTGAAATCAAATTCGCATCATGTATATATGGCTGCACACACTTTCGGTTTGCATGTATCACACTAAAAAAAATTTTAAAAAAAAGAAGAGAAGAAGAAGTCCGATAGACAGAAAAACCTGAAAGGGCGGTCTATGCGAAACTTAGGACACAGAATAAAATCTGCTGAATTGAAAACCCGAAAGGGCAGTTAGGCAAAAGTAAAGATAGTTCGATAGGCCGAAAACCTGAAAGGGTGACCTATGCAAAAGTTAGGGCATAAAATAAAAAACAGAATAAAAGTCATATAGTAGCATCAAGCTCAGATAGCTCTAATCCTCTAAAGACTGGGGTACCTCAAAGTCAGCACCTTACGTCCACGTCTCGTGGGGCAATCAATCAGGTCATCTGAACTCTGTAGCAAGCATCCGTCTCCACAGGCGCGATACCATGATATCTTAGAATCTCGGTGAGAATAGGATGCATCCACTGATGCTGCACGTGTTGAGGCCACTTTGGTGTAAACATTCAGCACTCAGTGGTGTACAAAGATCGAGGGACCCCCTGCAGTTGACCATACACTCTGCACGACCGAGCGAGAGAGTAGAAAGTCACATGGATCAATCCAAACAACTGGACACCTCTAGCCTAGGTCTTAGTTGTCACATAAGAAATATCCCCCCAGGGACAGACCCATCGAATAGAGACGTCGGTCCGGCTCCTTAGCCAATCAAACCAATTCGGTGTGGGGTGGCTCTAAGGTGTAAATCATCCAAGCCATCAAACCATCATGAAGCAAGACCAATGCAAGGGGCCAGAATGTGCAAAAGTCAAAGAAAGTAACCCATAAACGGGTCAATACATCACAAGTGGAAAGACAGGAAATAGGCCCAAGGAGGTGCAAATCCGGCTCATCATCATCTCCGCCACCTCCTGGCTCCTCAATCAAGTTCTCACTCACATGCTCACCCACAATCCCCATCTGGGCCTCCAAATTGTCCACTCTATATCTGAAGGTCTAATCCATGATCTCTAACTCAGTGACTCATCGACACAACTGGTCAACCTCCGCCCTCAAGTGAGTGGACTCTCGGTGCTCAATCCTAATCATCATCTACACCAAGCAAAGCATAAAAAACATGATAATCACATGCACATGCATTCAAAACATACACATACACATATGCATACATGTATCAAAAATCAACCCAAGTACAGGTACTCACTATCATCATCAGGCTGTCTCGAACCGTGAGTACTCTGAATGTGGAAATAACCTGACACTGGGGCATCCTCTAAACCCCAGGTAAGAGACTTTTCTCAATTTTTAGAATTCACATTTACGCCAATATAATCCCGAGAAGGGTATCTTTTACCTTTTGCATGTATCCAAGGGCAAAACAATTAAGCCATATTTATTCTTGATCGAAGGGGAAAAAATTGTTTTCCAAAATTATTGATCAAGGAATAAATACACGCTCCCGATCCAACTTCAATGGTATAGCTCCACCAACAGAGAGCCGATTTCAATGGTGTTGCTCTACCATATAGAGCTGATTTCAGTGGTATTGCTTCACCAAAGAGAGCCGATTTCAATGGTATTGCTCCATCATAAAGAGCCGATTTCAATGGTACACTCCACCACAGAGAGCAAATTTAAATGGTATACTCCACCATAGTGAGCCAATTTCATTGGTATACTCCACCACAGAGAGCCGATTTCAATGTATTACTCCACCACAGAGAGCTGATTTCAATGGTATCAAGGGGCAAGATATTTAGTCCATATTCATTCTTGATCGAAGAGGCAAAAATTTTTGTTTCCAAAATTATCGATCAAGGAACGAATATGTACTCGAAAAAACTTCAAAACATCAAAAGAGATAATCAAGCTTCTCAAATCACCAAAGCATTTTTCCCCAGCCATACAAGCTTCACGAGAAACACTATTATCCTTTCCTTTAGTGACACAGGCCCTAGTAGAAGTGAAATGACCAAAATGCCCTTCTGTTAGTAACCTAACTACCAGATGACAAAAACACCTTTCCTTTAGTGACACAAGCTTCACGGGAAACCAAATCATCAAAAAATTTCTTCCTCTAGTGACATAGGTTCCACTAGAGGTGAAATGATCAAAATACCCTTCCTCCAAAGGACACCAACTTTCCAAGCCATAAAATTACCAAAATACCCTTCACTTTCATGAACAACAATTCACAAGGAGAATTCAATCCGGGCAAAGTCCTCTGCTTCATAATGGATTCAAAGCACGTCCCTGGAGCACCAATCTGATCCGGACAAAGTCCTATACTTTGCAATAGAGTCGAAGCATGTCCTTGGAGCATCAATCCAATCTGGGCAAAGTCCTCTGCTTTGCAATGGAGTCAAAGCAAGTCCCTGGAGAACCAATCCAATCTGGGCAAAGTCCTCTACTTCACAATGGAATCGAAGTACGTCCCTAGAACATCAAATCAATTTAGTCAAAGTCCTCTGCTTCCCAATGGAGTCGAAGTAAGTCCCTGAAAAATCAAGTCAACTTAGGCAAAACCTCTATTTCGCGAATCAACCTAAACAAGTCCCTATAAGCATCATAGCAAGTCAACATGAGGAGAACCCCCAGGTACGTCCTCTCTTCCTTCTCACCATGCTACCTATGTCGAGACCAAACTCGAATCGGGCACAAGCACCCATTTAAGTTGACTTTGGTCACGAGAGGGGTAGCCTGTGAGCATAGGTTTTTTTCCCGACCTCGATGATGAAAGCCCTTATTACCTTTTTCACGGATAAACGTAAGGCAGATTCAAAACGATCAAAATGACTTTGGAGATGTCTCAGATGACCCGAAGAAGTGTGACAAGTCTTGGTGTGAAACCCTGAAGAAGGTTGAGTGAGCACTTGAGAGAACCGAAGAGAAAAATGAGAAAAGGTGAGAAATGCAAAACTGGCTACTATAGCCGCTCAGCTATAGGCCACTATAGCCGGTCGGGTGTAGTTACCAGATTTAATTTTATTTCCTAAATAGGGTGAATTTTGCCATTAATTCGGGATTTTAACCTAAATTGGTGGGTATAAAAGACAGACATGAAATTAGGTCAAAGGGGAGTCCATTCTGCAATCAATAAAAAAAAATTAGGGTTTCGATTCTTGAGAAATTAGAGAGAGAAAGAGAGAAAAACCAAAATTCAATCTAAAAACCATCAAAACTCTAATTTAATCCGTATAAACTATTAGGGTCCTGTGAGAATTAATATTCTAGGGGTGATTCTAATCAACTTGGTGTTCATTCGGATTGATTCGGGGTTCCGTTTGAGCCTTAGAGAATTGTGGTGATTTCGGGTTGTTCGTGATTCCAAAGAGTTTTCTAGGGTCCGAATCTGTTTCTAGTGATCCAAAACACTGGAACACAAAAAGGTATACTCTGAGAGGCCCTAAAAACTCATTTCAAATTGATTTGGATGTTGATTGTATGTGTTTACATATTTTTCTCAAAGTTGGCTATGAAAACCCAGCTATAGCCCCTCGGTTGTTGATTATAGCCGCTTGGCTGTAGTCTGATGACTATAGCTGCACGGCTGTAACCTTATAGTGGCATGGCTATAGTTCTCTGACTATAGCTGCTCAACTGTAATCTCTAAGGTAGAAGCTCCAAATGCCCTAAATCGACCGAGAACACTTCCGTTTTCAAATCAAATGTGTTTTTCATGAATAATATCGGTTGGACCGCATCCACACATGATTAGATTTATGATTTTCGGGTTTTTAATTGATGGATGTGAGATTTATTTTGATAATTATGTTTTTAGGGATTTTCGGATTTGTTTGATCCAATCTGGATCTATTCAATTGATTTCATAAGTTTCCAGAAACCCAAAATTACCCGGAACCATCAAAACACCAAAACGATTTTCAAAACGACAAAGAAAACTGGATTTTCGATTCTGGAGCACTATAGCTGCTCGGCTGTAGTTGGTGAAGCAGAATTACAATTTTGCCCTTTTTGGCCTCTAACTTGTAATTTTGTTTCTCTTTTAGATTCAAAAAGGATTTTTGGTGTGTTTATATTTCTAGACCCTAGGTGAATGTTCAATTTAGGTCCACTAATGAACGGAACCCCCGGTTCTGGGATATCAGGCCCACTAATAGATGAAAAATGCATGTAAAATGAGCCAAACCGTTTTCAAAATTGATTTTCATTCACAAAATCTATAGGGCGTTTCTATAAAATGTTTTCTAGGTCTAATCGAGTAGTCATCCGGACTTTTCGATTATCCCCCCATGTATGATCCTGTTTCCCAAAATACCCTTATTCTGTCTTATGTAAGTCCTTGGTGTGATCTGTTTATTTGTGATAACTGTGTTTGGATGTAGCTTTTTATTTTTTCGTTTTTCTTCTTTTGATGTATTTGATAGATCATTACATGTATCTAGGCAGTTGTACTTTTTTAGATTATTGTGTATTATAGGTAGTTGTAAATAGTGAGGATGAGAGTTTTTTTTTTTTTTTGGTTGTATAATTTGGCCATTACTTTACTTTTCCTGCACTTTATTTTTCTGCACTTTATTTATGGTTTATATTTATGTCATTTGCATGAGCATTAACTAAAATTAAAAGAAGATAAAATGGGTAGAATTAAGTGAACGTCATATCGTATTATGAAATAATAATTGAAAACAAGTTGAGGATTAGTACATGTTTTGCTCGAACCCTAAATCTCTGGATCAGGTACTGTGTCTACACTTGGTAGGGAGCTGTACCAAAATTTCTCGGATGAGCTGATCCGGGTGGCGACTCTGTATTTGATCATGAAATTTAGGTTTCGAGATCTTTAAGTTTAAATTGGGATTTTCAAAGTATCTATTCTCCAAAATTCACACTTAAAATTAAGTTTCTACAAAAAGAGTTTTCTCAATGAAGTGAAAGGTTTTCTTAAGAAAGATTAAACCCGTTTTCAAAACCACACTCACACTCAAAAAGAAAATCCCCGGTTCCCGCTTCACTGCACGTGTTCCGAAAAATGTTATCTGCTCACACCCGTGTGACCATTTCATGTCATCTCATTGACCCATAAAGTGTCGATACTCTACCCATGTGTTGGTACACACGTGGCCATTTCATGACATTCATTAGGTGCCCCGAAAGCGCCAAATAGCATCTAATCATACAAATATTTAATCACCCATATGTATCCAATACATATAATTTATAAGCATGTTATAATGCATGATTTAAACCCATTTCAATTATTTCCAAGCCATTATTTTGAAATCGCCAATTTTGGCCCACTATGGTTCTAACCCTTAACGGGTTTTGGGCCTCCAGCCCAGGCAGTCCAACTGCTCCTACTGGAATTGGGAAACCATGGGTCCATTTTAGTCGTCCAAGTAATTGTGCCAAAATTACCCGAACCAATTTCAATTAACCATATTAATTTCCAAAATTAATATCACATGAAAAAATTAAATTTCATTCAAGAAACAATGCGCATTTAAATTGCAAAAATTTAAACACACGAATTTTAAAACCAATTAAAATTTCAAAACTGGGCCGCAGGCCTGAAACCCACAAAATCCAAAAACATTGGGCCCGGTCCGCTGCAGTTAGGGCAAACTAGTTGCCCTAGCTGTAGCCACTGCTGTTAGAGGCAGCAGTGGCACTACCGCACAGTGGCCACACAGCTGCCGCTGTTCCCGCCGCGTGCGATGGCCGCCGGCGGCTATTCCGCCATCGGCAGCCCTGCACGCCGGGAACAGCCTAATTTTTTTTAAACAGAAAATAAAAAATGCATCCACATCAAGAAATTCACCAAGAATCTCAAACATACAATAGAATTAAATAAACATAAACCTATATGCAAATTCAATTTCAATTGTATAAAATCAAAAGGGAAAAATCATAAACCCCAATAAAAATCTCCAATTTTAAAACCAAGGGATTCAACCAATTTAACAATTTCCACGGATCAAAAGCCCACTCTGATACTACTGTTGGGATTTGTCACCAGAAATCACCCGATTAAAGCGGAAGAGCGCAATGATTTCCTCAAATCCGTGCCCAGGAGCAGTTGAAATGGAAATTGTAAAAACAAAATTTTAATCACAAGAGATAAATCTCTTACCTGGATTATTTCTATAAGAGATGGATGCAGACTGCAGGAATCAAACTAGAATCCCTCCTCGTTCACATACACGAACGCCTTACGAACACCACCCGTGCTAGCTCCGGAAAAACACAAAACTATGGAGAGAAGGGAAGGGGGATTTCAGCTACAGTGTGATGACCTACCTAGGCCGAAATTCTTAGGGTTATTTTAACCCTGCGTGGCTGAAATTCTCAAGGAGAATTTCGGCCCAATTGGCTCCTCCTTTGTGTGGGCTTTCTTCCTTTCATTTCAGGCCCAAATATATTTTAATTAGTCTGGTTTAAATTAATTTCAAGCCCAACTTTAATTTACCCATGTATTTAATATATTACACCAAGTAATATATTATTTACATTTAAATTAAAATTAGTTTGACTAATTAATTTAATCCATTAAATTAAAATTAGATTTTTCACAAAATAAATTTATATGTAAACCTGTACATATGAATATTTCCACCCAGAAAATAATCTCAGAATTAATCCAATTAATCATGAGAGAGCCAATCGAATATTAATTTTATTATTATGATCAATCCAATTGATCTTTATAATATAATTAATATAATTCTCTCTCTCTCCAGAGTGTATACTCCAAGTATACACGTGATTCCTTAAGTCAGTGTTCAGTCGCTCAATGTGTACGATCCCGTGGGCCCATCTTTATGTCGGAAGTGGGCCTATGGCCCACAGACTGTAGTTGGGCTCTAGCAAGCCACTATAGCCCCCAATTAAGATGGAGATGGCAGTCCAACTGTAATCATAACCCTGTACTTTGAACTTGTATATCCTATGTCATTGATATCGTTGTCCAACACAGAGGTATGGATTGATCACCCTCTTTTGTGTCCGGACCTTTACTTGATCCCGAATGTATTGATGCTCACAAACAAGTTCCAACTTGTTTAGGTGTGGCCACTCTTATCAGTCACATTCATCAAGAGGTCGGTGATATCTTCTTAGCGGACTACTGAGTGACAAATCCCTTCTGCATATCCATAGCATTGCCATGCTAAGTGACATACCCGAAAGTACCCATACTTAGCACCCTATTACAGGCCCTTTAGGTGCACCCCTAAGTATGCGACCTCATATGCAATACCATCATATGGTCAGGTCAAAGGATCCATACAAGTACTACATGAGAATCACTTGTGATACTATACCCATATGGATTTCTCGTTTAGTGGATTTATCTAGTACCATGCCCTTTTTACATGTACCCATTAACTTGGTTGACATCCCATGTCCAATAACCGGTAAGACACCCCCATACAACCAGGTCAATGATAGTCTCTAGTTCCATTCATTCCCATGATTGGAATAGACAACGGATCTCTTCATGGTCATATCGTTTACCCTATCCATGGTCTTACTACCAAGTGCATGACACTCATCATCATGGATATAGATATGTCCATTGGATACTTCATTTAATAGATTGCACAAGATATATAATAAATGAATTAATGTCTTTATTAATAACACAAAATGAGTATAATACATAAATCCAATAAATGTATAATACAAATACAAGGTCCAATGCCTTGGGACTAGGGTATTTCCAACACAAACCAGTCACCAAATCTTACTGATGTTCTGAAGGATTTCCTACAGTCTCGGGATTTCTGTGATATCCTGAAAGAAGAGATGCGGGTTGTTGTAAGGGAAAGTGGTGAAGTTGGAACCAGTAGGCCTGGAAAGGAAAAGGTGGCTGAATCTTCTAAGTTTGGGGCTGATGTCTCAGCTAGTGTGGAAAAGCTATAGGAGATTAAGGTGGCAATGGAAAAGGAGATGAAGGCAAAGTGCTCAGAGCTAGACGAGGTGGTCGCCGAGCTGAAGAAAGGGACCAATATCAGTTTGGGTTTTAAGAGGGGCATGAATGTAGATTCCATGATAAACAAAGGCATTGAAACTTTTCCCATTGGGTTCCAAGTGCCGAAAGTTGCTTCTTACAAAGGGATTGGTTCACCAGAAGCTCATGTGAACCTTTATGCCCGAATCATGCTGACAACGAGTGCCACAAAGCAGCAGCTAGTCAACTTCATCCCAACCACACTTAAGGGGGGAGCATTGAATTGGTATAATTCTTTATCTGAAGATGTGCAGTTGGACTAGGAAGCTCTATCATCAGCTTTCATCAAGTACTACAGTTTCAACACCAAGATCCTAGTGAATCTGTACGCCTTGTAGAGAATTAAGCAGAAGCCAAACAAATCCTTTGATGAATACTATCAGAGGTGGATGAACAAAATGATTCTGTTGAAGAACCGCCCCAATGAAGACGAGCTAATCCAAAAGCTAATTGACGACATCAGGGATATCTACAAAAACAATATGAAATTTCATTCTTTCAATGAACTCAGTGAGGTGTACAGCATGGCTATGAAGATTGAAAGAGATGAAGAAGAGAAGGCAGCAAGCCACAAGGGTAGCAGAAGCTCTTGGTACCGGTCGATGACTACAACTGGGTCAAGAGTGGGTCTAGTTCTGGTTCTATGAGTAAAAGTGGACAGTTTTTAGAAATTAAGCAAGCTGGGGTTGCCACAGTGTCTCAGCAATGAGGAAGCCAAAGTAGAAATCCGAAGGGTCAAGGCATATCCCCTTAGACTTTCTCCTTGGCTAAGATTTTTGCCAAGTGCAGGAATGGCGGCCTATTGATCTAAGGTCATTTAAGAAGCCAGCGGATGCAAATAAGTACAACTTCTATACCTATCATGTCATGGTAGGACATAAAACTAACAACTGTTATAAGCTAAAGGATGCCATCTAGAAGCTAATTGACGAAGGAAAGTTACAAGAACCTACCAAGCCCAGCACAAAGACTAATCCATTTCCAGCATTTGAGAGGTAGGTCAATATGGTACTGTCGGGGTTGCCAGCCAACTTCATTTTCGCCCAGGTCCTGCAAGCAAACCCCATCGTACAGTCTGTGGTGTCCAATGAAACTGAAACAAAGTTAGAATGTGGAAAGCTGACAGAGCAGAAAGAAGTGAAACCAGTGAACTTGGATGATCTGGATTCGAAAGATGAGTATGAAGAATATGGCCGTGATGAGACAGTTAAGCTGTCGGTTGTTGAGAAGACAAAAGTTCCCGAAGTCCAGAATGTGACAAGGAGTGGCAGAGTATATTAGCCAGTAATTCAGCAGAGGATAAGGCTCCAGTGACTGGATCAGGTAGTATGTCAGACCGAAGGAAATGGAAAAAGAAAATATGGTCATTTCACAACTGAAGAAAACTCCAGCTCAAGCCAGTCTGTGGCATTTACTGCGGACCTCCAAGAAGCATAGAGCAGCATTGGTTAAAAAGCTATCTAAAATTAAAGTTTCCCGAATTGCTTCTTCAGAGGCTATGTGCTACTTAATGGATAAGGTTCATTCAGGGTCCCCTGACATTGTGTTCTTCGAAGAGGACTTGCCACGCTAAGGAAAGGCTCACAACAAAGCTCTTTATGCCAAAGTTAACATAATGGACACGGTCATGCCATGTGTAATGGTAGATGATGGATCAGTTCTGAATATATATCCATCGAAGACTTCCACCATGATAAGGGCTTACGACGACTCGAAAAGGACTGTTATCGAAACCTTTGAAGCTGAGGTGGAAGTAGGACCAGTCAAGTCGACGGTCACTTTTACTGTGATTGACATTCTAGTCACTTTCTCCTTTCTATTAGGGAGGCCATGGTTTCATCCGCTGGGTGGCGTCCCTTCCACACTACACTAGAAGATAAAATTATCAATAGGCAACGAGGTTGTGACAGTTGAGATAGATTCCCAGTCCATGATCGCTGCTATGAGTAAAGAGACCATACCATTTGACGGATTCCAGATCGCCGTAGTTAGTGAAGAAGAAGCCACTGATGCTCCAATGGTCATCTATTAGAATTCTATGCTAGAATGGTTGTCCAAGTACCTGCGCAAACAAAATTTTGTTTCGGGTCTGGGCTTAGAGCTAATCTACAAGGGTGGCTTGAATTCAACATTAACTCGAGAAAGTCGAGGCAATTTGACATAGGCTACAAAGCAGGAACATGTAAAAAGAAGGGTATAAAGAAAGCCCATGATTAAGCCATTCATTAAGGCTGGTGAAGAGCTATACAAGGGGCAAGCTGAGCCAATAAAAGTCGGAAGTATCGAGTACCCAAGCTTCGAGATATTCTCCGATGTAGTGGACTTTGAAAAGAGCCGAGAAAAGCCAGTCGCACCTATGACAGCAGAGGAGGCAGTTGATAAGCCTATCATCCCCCAGAAGGAGCCATCTGAAGTGATAGCAAAAGCAGTGGAGGTGCCCAAGGAGAAATCTGAGGAAAGGATCTATGATGAATCTGTGGAAATAATTTCAGAGGCGCTGGCCACCGCCTTAAGCAATGCCTTTGCAAAATCCAAGGAAGGGTCCGAGAAGGAGCTGATGACCAAGGCAAGTCTGAATTCTATGGTCACCGAAATAGTAGGAATCATGATGAAGGCTAAGGTGCAAGTAGCTGAGATTGACGAGACTACTCTTCCTGCTAAAGAAGAGTTTGAAATTGCTGCTGACCTGGACAACATCCTGAAGTTGAGCAATGATAATGAAGAATTGCAAGGCCCTCCACCAGTGGAGGATGGAAATGATTTTGTTGTATCTGTTTCTTCTATTTTCAATGTGAACGATGTACTTTATAACAAGTTCAATGCAATGAAATCCCAGTTTGCTTATTTATGTGATGTTTATCCTAATTTGAATCATCATCAAACATATTTAGCATTCATGACACTACAATGCATGAAATTAAAATCAGTATAGATGAAAATCCCAAAATGGTATTCATTTCACATGAACTAAAGCCCGAAGAAGAGAGAGAATTGACAAAAATACTACAAAAACATGTTAAGGCTTTCGCTTGGTCATACGAAGACAAGAAGGGGGTTGACACAGAAATAGCAGTTCACAAGATTCCAATAAATCCTAGATTCAGGCCAGTAAAGCAGAAACCAAGAAGGCTGAGACCAGAATGGGCTGCATTGGCAAAAGAAGAAGTGGCTAAGCAGATCGAAGCCAAGTTCCTCGAGGTGGTGGAGTACACATAATGGTTAGCCAACATTGTTCCAGTGCCTAAGAAAGACGGAAGGGTCAGCGTGTGTGTCGACTATAGGGATTTGAACATAGCATGCCCAAAAGATAATTTCCCCTTGCCTCACATTGATGTTTTGATCGATAGTGCAGTTAAGGTAGTGATGTACTCTTTTATGGATTAGTTTTCAGGATATAAAAGATCCTAATGGATGTAGTTGACTAGATGAAGACGTCATTCATTATAGAATGGGGCACGTTCTGCTACAGAGTAATGCCTTTCAGATTGAAAAATACTGGGGCCACTTACCAAAGAGCTGTCACAACATTGCTGCATGACATGATTCATAGAGAAGTAGAGGTGTACGTCGATGATATGCTTGTTAAATCAATGACCCGAAAGAGCACCCTGCTATCCTGGATAGATTTCTTACACGTATTGGAGCGTATAACCTACGACCTAATCCTAAGAAGTACATATTTAGGGTTACATCAGGGAAGCTGCCAGGTCATGTGGTTAGCCAAAAAAGAATAGAGATGAATCAAGACAAAATCAAAGCCATTCGAGATATGCCAGCTCTTAAGATAGAAAAGGATGTCCAGTCATTCTTGGGTTCCTTACAGTATGTCAGCCATTTCATAGCACAATTAACGTTAGTGTGTGAGCCAATTTTCAAGTTGTTGAGAAAAGATCAGTCAATTGTATGGGATGACAGATGTCAGTTGGCATTCAAGAGGATTAAATCTTATCTAGTAAATCCACCAGTTCTGAGCCCACCAACTCCAGGAAGGCCCTTGATTTTATACTTGGCTGTCGAAGATTCCTCTATATGGATGATGCTAGCACAAGAACAAGATGGAAGGAAGGAGTACCCTATTTACTATCTCAGCAAAAAACTACTGGAATATGAAACCAAGTACACGCTGGTAGAGAAGACATGTGTAGCGATGATTTGGCTGACTAAGAAGTTGTGCCACTACTTTCAGTCATACCAGGTACAAGCTGTGGCTAAGGTGGATCCAATAAAGTATTTGTATAAGGCACCAGTGTTGGTTGGAAATTATCTAGATGGCTACTACTCTTATCAGAATTTGATATCAAGTACATACCAAGAAAACCATCAAAGGGTGAGCTATGGCAGAATTTCTAGCAAATCAGCCGTTAGAATCAGATTGTGTGGAGAGTCTGGAGTTCCCTGATGAACAACTGGCTATAGTGGAAGTGAGGAGATGGGTTATGTGCTTCGATGGTGCCGTAAACAGAAAGGGTGCAGGAATTGGGGTAATCATAGCAACGCCAGAAGGTGAGGTCATTCCATTGTCAAAGAGGTTGGACTTTCCCATAACTAACAATGGGGCAGAGTATGAAGCGTGTTTATCCAGGATGGAAGCTCTCCTAACACTGGGCCAGACGATGTGTTGATTGTTGGAGATTCACTTTTGGTGATTAGGCAAGTGCAAGGCAAATGGGATCTGAGAGAAGAAGCCTTACGGCCCTACTTAGAGCTACTACAATACATAAGAGCGTTATTTGGCCAGTGTGAGTTCAGACATGTTCCCAGGGAGGAGAATAAAATGGCTTATGCACTAGCAACACTATCCTCTATGTGGGAAGATCCAGAGTAGACGCAGATACAAACTCTAGTTATAACAATTTCCAGGCAACCCTGTTTTGATATGCACGAGGTAATGGAGTTAATAGCTGAAGAAAAGCCATGGTTCTTGGACATTTATTAGTATATGGAGGGAAAGTATCTAGAAGAAGCTAGTACTGCTGATAAGGTTTCATTAAGAAGACCGGCCAGCCAGTTCAGAATCTTTGAAGATAAGTTATATAAGAGAACTAAAAATGGGGTTCTTCTAAGGTGTTTGACATAACAAGAAGTAGAAGCAGTGATACAGCAAGTACATACAGGATCCTATGGGCCGCATATGAATGGGGTCACTATAGATATAAAGATAATGAGATAGGGATACTTCTGGATGACAATGCAATTTGATTGTGTGAAGGAGATCAGAAGATGTCATGAGTGTCAAATCTATGCTGATATTAGTCATCTGCCACCACTGGAGCTACAGAACCTAGTATCTCCTTGGCCATTTTTAGCGGGGGGAATTGACATGATTAGAGAAATTCATCCCATAGCATCTATCATAGGCCGCCCTAAAATGGGATGAGACCCATGGAGGTTGGGGCTAGGAAGAGCCCTAAAAATGGCCATAAGGGGCAAAACACACCAAATACAAAGCCCTTAAGCCAAATAAATAATAATTAGGGCAAGGAAGGGGTGGTTATGCGGTAAAAATTGAGGAAAAATGGAGGTTTGGTTAGGAAAATATGGGCTTCCGCAAAACAGGCCCAGCCAGGCGTGCAGAAAAGCCCAGCCTAGAAGATTGTAACTTTCTGGATTGCCTCTAAAAGATTGTAAACCACCTCTAATGGTGCTGGAAATGTCCCTACTCATTATTTAATGTATTTCAAGTGTAAATATCATGGAATATGTCTTGAATATTCTAAATGAATACCAATCACATGTTAAGGAGGTTGAATGGCTATAAATAGGCCTCACCCCCTCATTTATAAATCAATCCAAGAATTGTAAGAGCATTCCTCAAGTAATAAAAGCTCTCTTTAAAGATTATAAATCTTGCTCTTTGCTTACTTGCCATTTAGCTTGCTTAAGCATCCTTGCTTAGCATTTGGAAAGGCTGACTAGCATAGCACTAGGACATTTTGCTCCCTAGTGCCGCACGTCGCAAGTAATAAAAGTTGTGCACATGATAATTGGAATCAGAGCTAAGGTTTAAGAATGGCAAGTGGTGACGAGGGAAGCACGGGCATTGAGTTAGGTGCTGCTGCCACACACATGGAGGAACCGAATATTACCAAGGCCAAGAGGGGGTGGTCGAAGACAAAGGATCCAATGGGGGATACCTGGGCGGACTTCAACGATCGGATAGCAAAGGTAGAACTTGCTATAGCCGAAGGTCAAGATCAATTTCTTGATAGGTTGGAGGAGGTCGAAACATACGTAGAGTAGCTCGAGGGAGATGAGCTCCGGGAGGAGGTGCTGACCACTCTAAACAAGGTTGCCGCTGAAGGTGAGGACCGTGTTAAAGCCTTGGAAGGTGTCCTCCATTTCGAGATAGCAACACTTAGGCAAGAATTGGAGAAGGTTCTTGCCGAGTTGGATACAACTAAGAGAGAGCTAGAGGAGATGAAGGAGGCATTAGTCCTTTGCAAGAAGGCTATTGCAAGTGGGGCTACTTCGTCAACTTATCCTAGCCGTCAACGGCTGGATGTGCCGAAACTAAAGGCTTATGGTGGCGCAAGGAACTTAAAAGAGATTGATAATTTCCTTTGGAGTTTGGAGAAGTATTTTAAGGCATATGCTATTGTAAACGATGCCTAAATGATGGACACCATTTCACTCTATCTCCAAGATACTGCTCTGGTATTGTGGTGAACAAAAAAGCTAGAGATCAAGAATGGCACATGCATTGTAGGCACATGCGATGAATTTAAGAGGGAGCTTAAGGCCCAGTTGAGGCATCTCAAACAAAGGGGAAGCATTCAAGACTACATTAAAGAATTCTCCGAGGTTCTTTTAGAGCTTCCTTGGTATCCTAGAGAAGAGGCATTCTATCTCCTCTTAGAGGGACTTCAACCATGGGCAAGGTTGGAGGTTCAACGGAGGAATGCTACTAATCTCTCCACTACAATCGCCGTAGCTGATTCTTTAATAGAGTTCCACAAGTCTGAAAAGCCTAAGTCTAATCAAGACCAAGGTGACAAGGATAAGAGTGAAGGAGGTAGTAGTGCAAGACCAAACACTTACAAGGTGAAAGACTGGAAGCCACCTAAGGGAAAAGATGACAAGAACGAGGGACGACAAATTAAATGTTTCCTCTGTGAGGGGCCACACAAGGCAAAGGATTGTCCCAAGAAGTCAAAGTTGTCCGCTTTAATTGGGAAAGTGGAGCAGCAAGAACAACACGAGGAGGAAGAGGAGCAAGAACTAAGGGTGGGATCCTTACAACTCCTCAATGCGATTAAAGGCAAGGTAGAAATGCCTAAGACCGAGAGGAAGGGTCAAATATTTACGGAAGCTAAGGTAGGAGGCCACGTGTTGAAATCATTGGTGGACACGGGAGTGTGAGCATGGGTTTTTTTCCTGACCATGCTGATGAAAGCCATTATTACTTTTTTCATGGATAAACTTGAAGCAGATTCGGAATGGTCGGGATAACGTCGAAAATGTCTCTGATGATCCGAATATGTGTGACAAGTCTTGGTACGGAACCCCGAAGGAATTCGATTAAGTATTTAATAGAACCAAGGAAAAGAATGAAAAATAAGCAAAATAAGCTAATCAGGTCACTACAGCCGCGCGGTTGTATTACAGCCGTGCCCCTGTAATATAGCTGCGAGGCTATAGTCCACTATAGCCGCGCGGCTGTAATCACCAAATTTCCTTTTTTGACACCAACCGGCCTTTAATTCAGTTTCTTAACCTAAATGGGAGATATAAAACCATAATAACGGGATTAGGGTTTACAACAAAGACACAGAACATACAGAATAGAGAGAATTGAAATAAAACACAGTCACACTTAGAGTTCTTTAAAGAAAAAGATTAAAATTAAGTGTTTTAATCCAAAAATAATCAAAAAACCTTAATAAAATCTATAGAAACAATCATAATTTTAAGAGAATTAGTTTTCTAGGGGTGTTTCTAGACTGTAATCATTCATTCAATTTCATTCGGGGTACTGCTCGGGGTTCAGAGATCGCACACGCTTTTGGGTTGTTCATGATTGCAAGGCATTTCCCGGGATCCGAATCCATCCCTGGTGGTCCAAAACACTAGAACACAGACAAGGGATATTCTGAGAGGTCTTAAAAATCCTTTTTAATTTATTTTGGGTGCTATTTATTGGTGTTTTTGAGTTTTTTACAATTTTGGAAGCGATTCCGGTTACAGCCGCCCCATCTGATGATTACAGTCGTGTGGCTGTAACCTACAAGGGCATGGCTATAATCTACAAGGGCGCGGCTGTAACTTACAGGGGTGTGGCTGTAATCTTCAAGGGCAGAAGCTCCGAATGCCCTAAATCGACTGATAACGCTTTTGTTTTCAAATCAAATGTGTTTTTCATGAATATTATCGGTCCAATTACATCCATATATGTTTAGATTGACGGTTTTCGGGTTTTTATTGATGGATGTGAGATTAAAGTTTGGTGATTTTAGGTTTTTAGGGATTTCTAGACTCGTTTGATCCGATCCGGATATGTTTTTCTGGAATTTCATGAGTTTCCAGAAATCCCAAATTGCTCAAAATCATCAAAGTTCTAAAACGATTTTCAAAACGAGAAAAGAAAACCGAAATGCAGTCTGGACCTACAGCCACACGGTTGTAGTCCGAGAAATAGAATTACAGTTTTACCCTTTTGGGCTTCTTACTTGTAATTTTGTGTCTCATTTCAATTCAAAACGGGTTTTTGGTGTGTTTACACTTTTGGACCTTAGATGGATGTTCAATTTAGGCCCACTCACGAACGGGACCCCCAGGTCTCGGGATATCCGGCCCGCTAAAAGTTGGAAAATGCATGTAAAATGAACCAAATTGTTTTCAAAATTGGTTTTTCATCCATAAAATCTACAGGGTGTTTCAATAAAATATTTTCCAGGTCTAATCGAGTAGTCGCCCGGACTTCTCGATTACCCCCTATGCATGATTTTGTTTCCCAAAATGCCCCTATTCTGTCTTGTATGAGTCCTTGGTGTGTTTTAATTATTTGTGCTAACCGTATTTATATGCAGCTTTTATTTTTATTTTTCAATTTTGATGTACTTAATAGATTATCCCGTGTATCTTGGCGATTGTAATTTTTTAGATCATCGTGTTTTATAAACGGTTGTAGATGGTGAGGATGAGAGCTTTTTCTTTTTATGGGTTGTATAATTTGGCCTCTATTTTACTTTTCCTGCACTTTTACTGTTTTGCACTTTGTTTGGGATTCATATTTATGTCATGTGTGTGAGCATTAACTAAAAATAGAAGAAGATAAAATGAGTAGAATTAAGTGGATGTTATATTATATTATGAAATAATAATTGAAAATAAGTGAGGATTAGTAGATGTGTTGCCCGAACCTTAAATCTCTGGATTAGGTACCGCGTCTACACTTGGTAGGGAGCTGTACCTTAATTTCCCGGATGAGCTGATCTGGGTGGCAACTCTGTATCTAATTTTGACATTTAGGTTTCGAGATCTTTAAGTTCAAATTGGGATTTTCTAAAAACCTATTTTCCAAAATTCACACTTACAATTAAGTTTTCTACAAAAGGGTTTTTCAAATAAAATGAAAGGTTTTCTTAAAGAAGATTAAAAACCCGTTTTCAAAACCACAAACACTTACACCTCAAAAAGAAAATCCCAGGTTCCCGCTTCGCTGCGCGTTCCGTAAAAATGTCATCCGCTCACAGTGGCGACTATGCTGGGGACTAATGGTTTCTTTAAAAGGTTTTTCATAAAAACTTAAGGAACTTAGGCAACAATTGAAGTACACCGTCACTTGAAGTCAATTATTAATTCATAATCCGATATCTCATCCACAACCGCATAGCATGATATTTTCTCTCTTTTAATCTCTCCAACATATGATTAAGCCTGGTTTACTTCCAAAGGTGACCTACCTCTTCCGCTAGGATTGGAGGCACCCTAGGGGGTAAACCACTCATAGCCTCATACAAACCCCCTCGTTTGGACCCTTGAGTGGGGAGAAGTGAGGAGTATATTTTCGTTATTATGAGCGGACGACGTGTTTTCGACGGAATACGAGACTCCCTTTAGGAAGGGGCGCCTCGATCTCGAGCAGGCCCCTCCCTCGTGTGGGGTTTTTATGAATGGAAAATCGGTTTTGAAAAATAAATAGAATTAATTCTTAAAAGAACCGAGACCTAAGTCTCGATGAATATTGTAGAGTCGCCACCCGACTCAGCTCAACCGGGAAATTTATAAGGTAACTAAACCGGACAAACGGCCGCTACACTATCCAAAGATTCGGGTCCGGACAAGTCCCTTATTTCGTGTCTAATTAAATTAAATATTGCCAATGTTCTCGAAATGGTATTTTAAAATTCTGAAGTCAATTTTATTGAATATAAAAGGCATTTTATTGAATATAAAAGGCATACAGCGCGTATACAAATACATAATACAAAAATAAAGAAAATAAATAAATATTAATTAGCCTACAACCAAATCGAATGGAAAAATAAAAACTCTCACCTCACTTATACAATCGCATAGAATACACGCGAATCTAAAAATAATTACAACCGCCTAAATACACGATTAATTCTATTAAAATACAAATAAAAATAAAAATGAAAATCAATAAAAGCTGCAAAACAAAGGTTAGCACAATTTATACAGCACGCCACAAATAGGACTCAAACATGACAGAACAGAAAATCAAGAATTGGGGGCATGCATTTGGGGGATAACCGGGTTGGCTCGGCTAGCCAGCCCGGTTAGACCTGGAAAATGTTTTGAAACATCCCTGTATTTTGGGTTTTGTAAGAAATTCATTTTTGAAAATGATTTTGTCGGTTTACATGCATTTTTATATTTAAGGTGGGTGGGTTTTCGAGAGAACCGAGTCTCCGTCATTGTATTGTTGTAAATGCAATTTTACTAAAAATTGAATCTATGGTCGTGATGCACACAACAAAATTTATTTTGATGATTTTTAGGGTTTTCTGAATTTTTATGGACTTTTATAAATTTTTATGGCTTAAAAGTGAAATTCTGATTCTGGAACGAGGATTACAGTCGTGCGACTATAAACGGGCCCGAATCAAGATTTTGCCAAAATTTATTTTGAATCAAAATTGAAGAAAAACAACCTGGAAATTAAGAACACTCGTACGACTATTCACCAAATCCAAGAACAATCGTGGGACTGTTCTTAATTTCCAGAAACAGAAGTACGAAAACACAACAAAAACGCATAAAAATTCACTTCAATCACCCAGAAAACAAGAAAAAGTGAAAGGAAAAGGAGTGTCTACCGTTTTTAGAAGCTTATCCAAGTCGATTTGACCCCTGGAGTTGCTCCAATCCACACGAATTCACACTTTTCCTTTGAAATTGAAAGGGGAAGCTTTATGTCCAAAGAATCTCCAAATGTCAAGGTTTTTGTCGATTTTAGTCCGAGATTCCGATTTGCTTGTGAAGTTAATTGATTAACCTAGGGATTTCTATCAAATGTTAACCCTAATCTTGAGAATTAAAAGAAAATAGAAGAGGAAAAGAAGAACTTGTGGGTTTTGGTTTTTTTTTTCTTTTCCTTCCCTCTTTTCTCTTTTTCTCTCTAAGTTTTTCCACCAGAATTCAAGATTGGCTTTTTCTCCTTCTCTTTCTCCTTTTCTACTCTGATTTCTCTGCTTGCTTCCTGTCCATCTTGGAGCAATTAATGCTCCTCCATCTCTCCTCCATTTTTCTGCTGTAGAGGTATGGGCTCCTGTAACTGTTCCGATATCGTACGACTGTAATTTTTAAATTACAGTCGCACGACTATAAGGACAGTCGTACGACTCTTCTTCTTTTTCTTTTTTTATTCAAGTATAGAAAATTCTGGCGCTTACAGCTACCCCTCGCATGATCAAATTTCACATCTAGATCCATGTTTACAATACCTGAGGTGATGAATTTGAGAGTGCGAATCAAAGCGCCGTGAACACTAGAGTGAACCCTCTGATGACATAAGCCGATACCGAGTCTAGGTTACCCGAGGCGATGCTGGCGAGGAAATAAGCCAAGACCGAATGAAGGGTGAATTGCAGTTTAGCCGATGCTAGGTCTAGGTTACCCGAGGCAAAAGAAAGATGGATTATGGTTTAGCCGATACCGGGTCTAGGTTACCCGAGGCAAAGGAAGATGGATTACGGATTGGCCGATACCGGGTCTAGGTTACCCGAGGCCAAGGAAGGGTGAAATTAGCTGATTCTGGGTCTATGTTACCCGAGGCAAAAGATGAGTGAAATAAGCCGATACCGGTTTAGGTTATCCGAGGCGAGCTTTGCTGGGGAAATAGATGAAGCTGATCTGGGCTGGTACCGAGTTCACATTAATCGAGGCAGATCTGCTAGGGAAATGGATGATGAAGCCGTTCTGAGACGATACCGAGTTTACATTACTCGAGGCAGATCTGCTGAGGAATTGAAGCTGGGGAGGATGAATTCTTGCACTCAAGATAGCAAGTCTTCATTCCTTGATCGAGAGATTTTTAAACAAAAATTTTTGCCCTTTTGATTAAGAATGAGGACTAGCTGGGGATAAGTGATTAATGTATGTAATGTATGAGTGCATAATGATGTATATGTACATGTATGCATTTTCCGTTATTTGACATTTCCACCTTCCGCTGGAGAGAGATATGTTGCACCCCTAGTTGATTTTGCTTTCTTCAGGGGCTTTGCTTGATGATTTTCGAAGGAGTGAGGTGACTGCTGGGGCTGTATGATATTGCTAGGGAGATAGTCGTAGTGTTCCTTCCAGAGATTCCGCTGGGGAAAAGTGCGACAACTCGATTGGGGAAATAATTATAGTGTTCTTTATGTAGATTCTGCTGGAGAATTACGTGATGACTCTATAGGGAGTTGATGTGATGACTTCTATGGGGAATGTTGGGTACATCCTGCTTTTCCTACTTCGTGAGGAAATTGTGAGCTTGTAACTGCTTTAATTTTTGCCTGGGTTGCCCAATACGGGTTTTCAGCCCAGCGAGCCGCTCTAATTTTTGCCTGAGGCACCTTTTCGGTTTTTGCCTCAATGAGCTGCTCTAATTTTTGCCTGAGGCGCCTTCTCGGTTTTCACCTCAGTGAGCTCTCCTTTTTTTTTAAGATGATTGAGATGTCTCCATGACCATTTTATTGCTCTTTTAGGAAGATGAACTGGATTTCAGAGGTCAACAAAAGATTTCAAATTGCATGTATTTAGTGCATTTTCACTTGTTGAATAATGCGATGATTTCAATCAGTTGAATGCAAAGTGCTTTCTCTAAATTTATGTTTATGTAAGACAACTTAAGTTGTGCATTTGTCATAACCATGCAAACATATTTAAACAAACACTTCAATTATTGATGAAATCAAAATGAGTACATTTGAAACGAGTAGGTTCCTAAATGGTACATATTCCACACTAAGCTAGAATCCGTCACCAGTCGTCCTTTTCAGGTTTTCCTACTGATTATTTTCTCTCGTGTCTTAACTTTTGCTTAGACCGCTCTTTTCGAGTTTTCAGCCTAGTAGATTTTTTTTTATACATGATAAAGCTTTAGCCTGTCCTGGTTGATAGGATTAGTGAACTCATTTCCATCCATATCCATGATGCTAACAGTGCCTTTTGATAGCACCTTTTTCACCACATAGGGCCCTTCCCCAGTTGGGTCTGAACTTGCCCTTAACATCGACATTTGAAGGCCTTAGCTGCTTTAGAACCAAGTCACATGTTTTCAACTGCTGTTTGGAATACTTCACATTCGGATTATAGGCTCTAGCCATTCTGCACTGGTACATCTGAAGATGATCCAGTGCCCTCAGTCGCCTTTCATCTAATGCTGCCAATTGTTCATATCTAGCTTGAACCCATTCAATCTCCGGTAGCTGAGCCTCCAGGGCGACTCTAAGTGACTTAAGTTCTATTTCCACTGGGAATACTGCTTCCATTCATATACCAAGCCATAAGGAGTTTCTCCTATCGGCGTTCTGACACTGGTTCTATAACCCCAAAGAGCATAAGGTAGTTTATCGGCCTAATCTCTATAAGTGTTTACCATCTTTGATAAGATCTTCTTTATTGCCTTGTTAGCTGCTTCCACTGCACCATTAGCCTGTGGCCTATATGGAGAGGACTTATGATGTTCAATACCATGTTCTGCAAGTAGCTCAGATGTTGCCCCTTAAAACTGTACTCCATTGTCAGTTACTGTGTGGTCAGGAATCCCATACTGAGTGAAGATGTTCTTCTGGATGAACTTGACCATCTGCTTGGCTGTCGCATTAGTGAAGGATTCTGCTTCCACCCATTTGGAGAAGTAATCAACTACTACAATTATGAATCTGTGTCCATTAGATGCAGCTGGATGAATTTCACCAATCATATCTATCCCCTATGCTGAAAATGGCCAAGGAGATGCTAAATTCTGTAGCTCAAGTGGAGGAAGATGACTGATGTCTGCGTAGATCTGATATTCATGATATCTCTTCACTTTTCTTATGCAATCTGCTTGCATCGTGATCCAGAAGTAGCCTTGTCTCATGATCTTCCTGGCAATGGCAAGTCCATTCATATGTGACCCACAGGACCCTGCATGTACTTGCTGCATCACTTCTTCTGATTCTTGCTCTGTCAGGCACCTTAGAAGAACCCTGTGTGCATTTCTTTTGTACAACTTATCTTCAAAGATTTTGAACTGACTGGCTATCTTTCTTAGTGTCAACTTATCAGCAGCACTGGCCTCTTCGGGATACCTACCTTCCTTAACATACTGGTAGATGTCAAAGAACCATGGTTTTTCTTTAATTGTCAACTCCATTACCTCGTGTACTTTGAAGCAAGGATGTCTGGAAGTGGCTATAACCAGTGGTTATACTTGAGTTTCTTCTGGATTTTCCCACATAGAGGATAACGTTGCTAGAGCATCAGCCATCTTATTCTCATCACTGGGGACATGTCTAAATTCGCACTGGCCAAATAAATCTTTTCTAAAGTGTAGCAGCTCCAAGTAAGGCCGTAAGGCTTCTTCTTTCAGCTCCCACTCACCCTGAGCTTGCCTGATCACTAGAAGTGAATCACCGACATAAAATCACCTATATGGCTTCAGCGCCTAAAATCACCTCTGTAGCTTCAGCACAGGTCTTTTTTTCATCTTCTTCCTTGGCCACCTCTATGGCTTCTGCTACCACCTCAAATGACTCTCCTTGTAACATCTCAGATTCAGCAGTTGCTTCTTCCGCCATTATAGGGGCTACTGGCTCCTCCTGTCTTTTGTCAAAATCAACTACATCTGCAAAGATCTTAAAGCCAGGATACTCGACTCCTCCTACCGTCATCGGTTCAGCTTGGCCCTTGTAAAGGCCTTCTCTTGCCTTTAGAAATGGCTTCATCATAATCTTCCCATTCTTGCCCTTCTTTAGATTCTTCTGCTCAGATGTCCCTTCTACATAGCCAAGGCCATACTGCTTCAATTTTCCCAAGTCAATTTTAAATTCCAAAACCCCCTGCAAATTAATTCCGAGTCCCATTCCCAGGACAAAGTTCTGCTTATACAGATACCGGGATAGCCACTCCGGCATATAATTCTCATAAAGGACCATAGGAGCATCCGTGGTCTCTTCCTCTTTTATTACAGCGACTTGAAATCCACCAAAGGGAACCACTCCTTCATTCACTGTAGCTACCATCGATTGGGCATCCGCCTCAATAGTCACAATTCTGTCGTTCATAGAGAACTTAATCTTTTAATGCAATGTGGAAGGGACACCTCCCAAAGGATGGAACAAGGGCCTTCAAAGCAATAAGGAAAATGTGACCGGGATATCAATCAATGTAAAAGCAACTATGGACCTAAGTGGCCCAACCTCTACTTCTGCCTCAAACGTCCCTATTACCGTTCTTTTAGAGTCATCATATGCCCAAATGACTGTTGAGGATCTCTTTAACACTTCTTCGTTTAGCCCCAGAAACGGTAACATTTTTAGTGGACAAATATTCAGTGCCGATCCATCATCCACCATGACGCAAGGCATTACCTTATCCATCACATGGGCCCTGACATAAAGAGCCTTGTTGTGGGCCTTCCCTGCAGTAGGTAGGTCTTTCTTAGAGAAGACAATATCAGGGCTTCCAACACGGACTTTATCTAACAAACAACACATAGCCTCTGGTGAAACTATAGGGGAGACTTTAATTTCTGACAATTTCTTTACTAGAGCAGCCCTGTGCTCCTTGGAGGTCAGAAGCAAGTGCCATAAGCTAGCTTGGGCAGGAGTCTTCTTCAGCTGGGAAATGACTAGGTCCTCCTTCGGGTGCCGAAGTACTGCCCAACCCATTTATCGGTGCTTTATCTTTCATCTGATCTACCGACTGATATACTCTACCACTTCGGGTCACATGTTGCACTTCTTGAATCCTCATCTTTTCAATAGCTAGGAGTTTAACTACCTCTCCTCTGTCAAATTCTTCATACTCATCTTTGGAGTCGAGATCATTCAAATTTATGGGCTTGATCTCCTTACATTCCTCCTTTTTCTCACATTCGGGTTCCACTTCGGGTTCCCCTACTGCCACTGCTTGGATTGTAGGGTCCGCTTGAAGAACTTGGGCAAACATAAAATTAGCCGGCAACCCCGACTGGACCATGTTGACTCACTTTTTGAATGCCAGCAGCGGGTTGGTTTTAGTGTTAGGTTTGGCTGGCTCTTGCAGCTTTCCCTCATCAATAAGCTTTTGGATGGCATCCCTTAGCTTGTAATAGTTGTTGGTTCGATGACATGATAAGTACAAAAATTATCTTTGTCAGCTTCAGATGGCTTCTCAAATGGCCTTAAAGACTGTAGCAGGCCACCATTCCTACACTTGCCGAATATCTTCACCAAAGGAAGAGTCCAAGGCGATATGCCTTGTCCTCCAGGACCCCTATTCTGGTTGCCTTGCTGCTGATTTACAGTAGCCACTTCAACCTGCTTGACTTCTGAAGATTGCCCCTGTTTGCTACTGGAACCTGAACCGGAACCACTTGCAGACCCAGCTGCTGCAGTTGATCTATATCCTGAGTTGTACCCTGTGCTTCTTCCTCCCTTGTGACCTAGTTTCTCCTGTTCATCCCTTTCTATCTTCATGGCCATGCTGTAAACCTCACTGAGCTCCTTAAAGGGATGGAATTTCATATTGTTCTTGAAAATGTCTTTGCTGTCGTCAATGAGTTTCTATATAAGCTCGTCTTCGTCAGGACGGTTCTTTAGGAGGATCATCTTGTTCATCCACCTCTGATAGTATTCATCAAAGGGCTCGTTGAATATCTGCTTCACCCTCTCCAAATCATACAGCTTCACCTGGATTTTGGTGTTGAAGCTGTAGTATTTAATGAAGACCGCTGACAAAACTTCCCAATCAGATTGTTCCTCCTTTGACAAAGAGTTATACCATCCTAAAGCACCTCCCTCCAGTGTGGTGGGGAATAAATTGATCAGCTGCTACTTTGTGGTGCCCGCCATAAGCATAACTCGGGCATACAGATTCACATGGGCCTCTGGCGAGCCCATCCCTTTGTAAGTAGGGACTTTTGGCACTTGGAAGCCAATAGGGAATGTCTCAATGCCCCTATTAATCATGGCATCAACATTTACACCCTTCTTCGATTCATCACCGATACTGACCGCCTTCTTCAGTGGGCCATAACTTCATCTAGCTCAGAACATTCTGCTTTCATCCTCTGTTCCATAGCTGCTTCTATTTCCTATAGCTTCTCAAGGCAAGCCGAAGCGTCACCACCATGTTGGGATGACTCAGCCTCTTTCTCCTTCCCGACTCCACTGCCACCGGTCTCACCAGCTTCTCTTACCACTGCCCTCATTTCTTCTTTTAACATGTCGTGGAAGTCTTGGGATCTGAAGAAATCCTTTAGAACATCCGCAATGCTTGGTGTCTGATCCGCCATGTTCACTCTTTCCCCAGACTCAGAATCATTGTCACTTTTAACTACCCTCTGTCTCCTAGCTGCCTTTGAAGCCTGAGATCTTGTCCAATGTCGCTCTAATGTATTCTGCTTGGGAGTAGACAGGAGGTATTAGGGTTGTGAATGAATGACGTGATGTGGCATGAAAATTAAGGCTTTGAGAATGCTTGAAATGAATGGAGTGATTATGTATGAAATGATGGTATGAATGGTTTCTTTTTATTATTTTTCTTCTTCTTGGGACATTCCAAGAACACCCAATGCTTAAGTAAAAATGTCAAGTGTGGGCCACCACACGGACAGAGCTTCAGCGCCTTTAGGGCACCTAATGAATTTTGTGAAATGGACGCATGTGTACCGACACACGAACGGAGTTCGACGCTTTATAGGTCCATAAGATGATATGCAATGGTCACATGGGACCGCCCCTTCGATGAAGTTCTGATGCTTTTGAGCATATGATATGAAATGATGTTACGAGAAAGTCACATGTAACAGGGACACGGATAGAGATTCGGCATTTAGGGAACACCTTTTTATGATTTGGTGATGTTATAGACCTATATGTATCCTAATTGGGCACTCGGGGAGTACCTTGAATGGTGAATTAATGTCATGAAATGGTCGGATGTGGACCATGGTGTTATATGATATTTATGATAAATGGGTGTGATGTCATGAAATGCATCATGTAAATTGTTACACGAGAATGGGCCTAAGACCGTTGTGGTTTTTATCGAATGAAATGATTTTGGTGGAATGGCCGAATGCAATCCGGTGCATTGGCAAAACACGAGTAACTTTGGATACCCGATATGTTATGAAATGGAAAGGGATGGTCATGATAGGCATCCTTGAAATGCCCCTATTTTAATTTAAATGATATGTCGTAAATGCTTATGACACACAAAATGCAAATAGCTGCACAAAAACGTGAGTTAAGATGCATGACACACATAATAATGTTATGTATGCTATGTGAAAAAACACAAATATAATGTTATGGCTGAAAAAGAAATGGTTAGTATGAATGGCAAACGAATGATTTAATGTTTTCACATGAAAATAAAATGTAAATGGCTGCATAAAAACGTGGGTTAGTATTCACACAAAATGTTTTATGAATGGAAAATGTTGATCATGTATGAAGATGATGATTATGGTATGTCGTGAAATGTCGAGAAGCATGTAACACGTAGCACACGAAGTGAATTCTTCGAACCTTATTTCTCCAAGCGTGGTCGGTCTCAAAAATTATAACCGAGTCCTAGGTGGGGTTCACTTCGATCACCAACCGGGGGTGATGAAGGCACGATTTTATTTATTCACAAAAACATTTTGGTATCCTAAGGAATCCAACTAGGGCTGCCTATATGAGTTCGGTCCAAGTCGGGTTAAAAATCAAGGTTCCTGTAAGCGCCGGGATTTTCTATAAAAAAAATCGAAATATAAAAAAAAAAAGAAAAAAAAAGAAAAAAAATCGCTAAATAAAATAAAATAAAATAAAATTATTACAGTGGTACGACTGTATAATCGGGGCAGGTGCAGAACACCATACCCATGACATAAGAAAGAGGAGGAGAAGATTTTGGGCATTAATTAACCCGGGATTTGTTGAAGAAATCTCAGAAATCAGAGTAGAAAAAGGGAAGAAAAGGGAGAGAGAAAGGGGATTGGATTTCTGGTGAGAAATTTAGAGAGAGAAGGGGAAAAGAGAGAAGGAAAAGGAAGAAGTGAAAAACCACAAAAACTCATCTTTTCCTCTTCTATTTTCTTTTAATTCTCATAATTAGGATTAAAAATTATTATCAATCAACTTCACATCCAAATCAAGAATCCGGACTTAAATCATCATAATCCTTTGCAATTTGGATTTTTGGACATAAAGCCCCCAACTTCAATTCAAGAGGAAAAGTGCAAATTCTTATGGATCGGAGCGACGCCAGGGGTCAATTTCGACTTGGAGGGACTTCTAAAAGGGTAGGCGCCCCATTTCTCTTTACTTTTGCTTGCTTTCTGGGTGTTGATTGCGATTTTTGTGCTTTTTTATCTCATTATCTGCGTTTCTGCTTTCGGAAATCAAGAACAGTCGCACGACTGTTCTTGAAATTGATGAACAGTCGTACGAGTGTTCTTGATTTCCAGCTGATTTTCTTTCCAGCTTGTTTTAAATAAGATTTTGGCAAAATCCTAAGTTTGGAGTGTTTACAGTCGTATGACTGTAGTTGAGTTTGCACGACTGTAATTTACAGTCATACGACTGTCGTTTCCAGAACCAGAATTTCACCTTTAAGCCCCAAATTTCTTAAAATCCATAAAAAATCATAAAAAATCCCCGAAAATTCCCAAAAAATCCCAAAAATTAGAAAACCCCAAAAATCATTAAAATGAATTTTGTTGTGTGCATCACGACCACAGATTCAATTTTCAGTAAAATTGCATTTAGAACAATTCAACGACGGAGACCCGGTTCTCCCGAAAACCGACCCACTTTAAATGTAAAAAAAAATGCATGTAAACAGGTAAAATTGTTTTCAAAAATGATTTTCCCACAAAACCAAAAATACCGGGATGTTTCAAAATGTTTTCCAGGTCTAATCGGGCAGGCTAACCGAGCCAACCCGGTTATCCTCTATATACATGCCCCCAATTCTCGATTTCCCAATTCTGTCTGTTTGAGTCCAACTTGTGGCGTGCCGTTTAAATTGTGCTAACCTTCTGTTCCGCGAAATGTTAAACGAAGAAATGAGGGCAGTGGTTAGAGAAGCTGGTGAGGCCGGTGGTAGTAGGGTTGGGAAGGAAAAAGAAGCTGAGTCGTCCCAACATGGTGGTGACGCTTCAACTAACCTTGAGAAGCTGCAAGAGATAGAAGCAACTATGGAACAGAAGATGAAGGCAAAGTGTTCTGAATTAGACGAGGTCATGGCCCAGTTGAAGAAGGGGGTCGGTATCAGTGCTGAATCCAAGAAAGGGGTGAGCGTTGATGCCATGATCAGTAGGGGCATCGAGACATTTCCTATCGGCTTCCAAGTGCTGAAGATCCCTACTTACAAAGGGATGGGCTCTCCGGAGGCCCATGTGAATCTGTATGCCCGGGTTATGCTAACAGCAGGCGCTACAAAGCAACAATTGATTAATCTTTTCCCCACCACACTGGAGGGAGGTGCTTTAGGATGGTATAATTCACTGTCAAAGGAGGAGCAATCTGATTGGGAAGTTTTGTCTGCGGCCTTCATTAAATACTACAGCTTCAACACCAAAATCCAGGTGAAGCTATATGATTTGGAGAGGGTGAAGCAGAAATTCAATGAGCCCTTTGATGAATACTACCAGAGGTGGATGAACAAGATGGTCCTCTTAAAGAACCGCTCTAATGAAGACGAGCTTATACAGAAGCTCATTGATGGCAGCAAAGATATTTTCAAGAACAACATGAAATTCCATCCCTTCAAGGAGCTTAGTGAGGTTTACAGTATGACTATGAAGATAGAAAGGGATGAAGAGGAGAAGCTGACCGGTCACAAGGGAGGAAGAAGCACAGGGTACACCTCGGGTTATAGATCAACTGCAACAGCTGGGTCTGGTAGTGGTTCTGGTTCAGGTTCCAGTGGAAAACAGGGGCAATCATCAGAGGTGAAGCAGGTCAAAGTGGCTACTGTGAATCAGCAGTAAGGCAACCAGAACAGGGGTCCTGGAGGACAAGGCATATCACCTTGGCCTCTTACTTTAGCAAAGATATTTGCCAAATGCAGGAATAGTGGCTTGCTGCAGTCTTTAAGGCCATTTGAGGAGCCATCTGAAGCTGACAAAGATAATTTCTGCACCTACCATATGGTGACAGGCCACCGAACCAACAACTACTACAAGCTAAGGGATGATATCCAGAAGCTCATTGACGAGGGAAAGCCACAAGAGCCAGCCAAGCTTAGCACTAAAACCAACCCACTGCCGACATTTGAAAAGAGGGTTAACATGGTTCAGTCAGGGTTGCCTGCTAACTTTATATTTGCACAAGTTCTGCAAGCGAACCCTATGATTCAGGCAGTGGTGGTAGGGGATCCCGAAGTGGAACCCAAATGTGAGGAAAACGAGGGATGTAAGGAGATCAAGCCCATAAGTCTGGATGATCTCGACTCCGAAGATGAGTACGAAGAATTTGATAGGAGAGAGGCTGTTAAACTCCCAGCTGTTGAGAAGCTGAAGATTTCAGAAGTGCAGCACGTGACCCGGAGTGGAAGGGTATATCAGCCGACAGATTAGACGAAAGATAAAGCATCGATGAATGGGTCGGGCAGTACTTCGGCACCGGAAAGAGTCGAGAAAGAAGACTTGGTCATTTCCCAATTGAAGAAGACCCCTGCACAAGCCAGTTTGTGGCATCTGCTTATGACCTCCAAAGAGCAAAGGGAGGCTTTAGTGAAGAAGCTATCAAAAATTGAAGTCTCCCCTATAGCTTCACCAGAGGCTATGTGCTGCTTGCTAGACAAAGTCCATGCTGGAGCTCCTAATATTGTTTTCTCTGAGAAAGACCTACCTGCAGAAGGAAAGGCCCACAACAAGGCTCTTTACATTAGAGCCTATGTCATGGATAAGGTGATGCCGTGCGTTATGGTGGATGACGGCTCGGCTCTGAATATATGCCTGCTGAAAATGTTACCGTTTCTAGGCATGAATGAAGAAGTGTTGAAGAGGTCCTCGACAGTCATTCGGGCGTATGATGATTCTAAAAGAACAGTGATAGGGACCTTCGAAACAAAAGTGGAGGTTGGGCCCATCAAGTCCATGGTTGTCTTCACAGTGATTGGTATCCAGGTCACATTCTCCCTATTACTTGGAAGGCCCTGGTTCCATCCTTTGGGAGGTGTTCCTTCCACATTGCATCAGAAGATTAAATTCTCTATGAATGACAGGATTGTGACTGTTGAGGCGGACGCCCAATCAATGGTAGCTGCAGTGGATGAAGGAGTGGTTCCTTTTGGTGGATTCCAAATTGCTGTCATTAAGGAGGAAGAAACCACAGATGCCCCTATGGTCCTTTATAAGAATTACATGCTAGAGTGGCTATCCTGGTATCTGTACAAGCTGAACTTTGTCCCGGGGATAGGACTCGGGGATTAATTTGCAAGGCGTGCCAGAATTCAAGATCGACTCGGGAAAGTCAAAGCAGTATGGTCTTGGTTATTTAGAGGGGTCATCTGAGCAGAAGAATCTGAAAAAGGGAAAGAATGGCAAGGTCATGATGAAGCCATTTCTAAAGGCAGGGGAAAGCCTTTACAAGGGCCAAGCTGAACCGGTGCTGGTTGGAAATGTCGAGTACCCTGGCTTTGAGATCTTTGCAGATGTTGTGGATTTTGAGAAAAGCCAGGAAGAGCCAGTAGCCCCTGTAATGGTGGAGGAAGCAATTACTGAATCTGGAATTTTGAAAGGAGAATCATCTGAGGTGATAGCAGAAACCATAAAGGTGGCCGAGGAAGAAGATGAAAAGGAGACCTATACCGAAGCTACAGAAGTGATCTCGGGAGCTTTGACTGCTGCATTAACCAAAGCTTTTGGGAAATCCAAGGAAGGATTCAGCGAAGAATTAATGGCCAAAGTGAATATTAGACTCTGTGGTCGCTGAAATTACCAAGATTATGGAAAAAGTTAAGATGCAAGTGAGTGGAAAAGAAACAGAGAAAGCTGAAACTCCAGATGATGCTCTGAAAGCGAAGATGGAAGCTGATGAAGAACAAGGCCCTCCGCCTATGGAGGATGAAAATGATTTTGTTGTATCTATTTCTTCCATTTTCAATGTAACTGATGTACTCTATGATAAGTTCAATGCAATGAAATCCCAATTTTCTTACTTGTGTGATGTTTGTCCTAGTAATTCTGTGCATGCATTTAAATCACCATCAAGCATATTTAGCATACATAACACTGCATTGTATGAAATCAATATAAGTACAGATGAAAACCCTAAGATGGTACTCATTTCACACGAGCTTAAATCCGAGGAAGAAAGAGAATTAATAAGAATACTCCAAAAACATGTTAAAGCTTTTGCCTGGTCGTATGAAGACATGCCAGGTGTGGATACAGAAATAGCAGTGCACAAAATCCCAACGGACCCCAAGTTCAGACCGGTAAAGCAGAAGTTGAGAAGACTAAGACCAGAATGGGCTACGCTGGTGAAAGAAGAAGTGGCCAAACAGATAGACGCCAGGTTTCTCGAAGTGGTGGAGTATACGGAATGGCTAGCCAACATTGTCCCTGTGCCTAAAAAGGATGGAAGGGTCAGAGTATGCATCGACTACAGGGACCTGACTAAGGCATGTCCAAAAGATAACTTCCACTGCCCCATATTGACATTCTAGTTGATAGTGTAGCAAAAGCGGCAATGTACTCCTTTATGGATGGCTTTTCAGGGTACAACCAGATTCTGATGGATGTGATCGACAAGGTGAAAACATCGTTCATCACAGAATGGGGTACTTTATGGTACAGAGTGATGCCTTTTGGATTAAAGAACGCCGGTGCCACTTATTAGAGGGCTGTCACAACTTTGTTGCACGATATGATCCATAAAGAAGTTGAAGTGTATGTCGATGATATGCTTGTTAAATCAACAACCCGGGAGGAACACCCTGTTATCCTGGATAGATTTCTAACACGCATTGGAGAGTACAACTTGCGGCTTAACCCTAAGAAGTGCATATTCGGGGTCACATCAGGGAAGCTGTTGGGCCATGTAGTTAGCCAGAGAGGGATAGAAATGGATCCAGATAAAATCAAAGCCATCCAAGATATGCTAGCTCCAAAGACAGAAAAGGAAGTTAGATCATTCCTGGGTTCCTTACAGTATGTCAGTCGCTTCATAGCACGGTTGACTTCCACGTGTGAACCAATCTTCAAGCTATTAAAGAAAGATCAGCCAATTGTGTGGGATGACAAGTGTCAGCTGGCATTCGAAAAGATCAAGGCTTACCTGGTAAAGCCACCAGTGTTGAGTCCTCCAATTCCAGGGAAGCCTCTGATTTTGTATTTGGCAGTTGAAGAATCCTCTATAGGGGCAACGCTTGCACAAGAACAAGATGGCAAGAAGGAATATCCTATCTATTACCTTAGCAAGAAATTGCTGGAGTATGAAACCAAGTATACACTAGTGGAAAAGACATGTGTGGCGATGATTTGGTTGACCAAGAAGCTGCGCCACTATTTCCAATCCTACAAGATACAAGCTGTGGCTAAAGTGGATCCAATGAAGTATCTCTATAAAGCACCAGCATTGGTTGGGAAGCTGTCCAGGTGGTTGTTACTTTTGTCTGAATTCGACATCAAGTACATCACGAAGAAAACCATTAAAGGGCGAGCCGTGGCAGAGTTCCTGGCAAACCAACCCCTAGAATCAGAATACACAGAGAATATGGAATTCCCCGATGAGCAACTAGCCATGGTGGAAGTGAAAAGGTGGGTCATTGTAAGCGCCGGAATTTTCTATACTTAATAAAAAAAAAAAAAAAAGAGAGAGTCGTACGACTATTGTTACAGTCGTACGACTGTAATATCGGAATTTCTGCAGAGGCCCATACCTCTGCAGCAGAAATGAAGGAGAGAGAGGTTGGGCATTAATTGCCCCGGCTCTGCAGCAAGCAACCAGGAAAAAGAGGGTAGAAAAGAAGGAAAAAGAAAGAAAAGGGGGATTCTGGTGAAAGAAAAACTTAGAGAGAGAAAGAGAAGAGAGAGAAAAAGAAAACCACAAAAAACTCACTTTTCTTCCTCTTTGATTTTCTTCAATTCTCGAAATTAAGCCTAAAACTTGTTAGAAATCTCTAGGTTGATCACTTAACTACACAACTAAATCAAGAACTTGGACTTAAACAATCAGAATCCCTTGCAAATTTGGATTTTTGGACTCAAACTCCCAACTTCCATTCCAAAGGAAAAAGTGCGAATTCATTGGGATTGGAGCGACGCCAGGGGTCAAAAACGACTTGGAATAGCTTCTAAAAGGTAGTCACTTCTTTTCCTTACACTTTTCCTTCGCTTTCTGGGTGTTTGAAGTGAATTTTGTGCGTTTTTCCTGCAATTTTCGTATTTCTGTTCCTGGAAACTAAGAACAGTCGTACGACTGTTCTTAGTCTTCATGAACAGTCGTACGACTGTAAATACAGTCGTACGACTGTTCTTGTTTCCAGGCGTTTTTTCTTCAGTTTTTTGCTTAAAAATGGCTTTTGGCGAAATTCTGATCTTGGACTGATTACAGTCGCACGACTGTAAACTACGGTCGTACGACTGTAATCCATGTTCCAGAATCAAGATTTCAACCTTCATCCCAAAAATTAGAAAACCCCAAAAAAAAAATCATCAAAACGAATTTTGTTATGTGCATCACGACCGTAGATTTAATTTCCAGTAAATTCGCATTTAGAACAATTCAACGACGGAGACCCAGTTCTCCCGAAAACCGACCCACTTAATGTATGAAAAATGCATGTAAACCGGCAAAATCGTTTTCAAATGTTTTTTCCACAAAACCAAAAATACAGGAACGTTTCAAAATGTTTTCCAGGTCTAACCGGGCCGGCTAGCCGAGCCAACCCGGTTATCCCCCTAAACGCATGCCCCCAATTCTTAATCTCCCATTCTGTCTATTTGAGTCCTAATTGCGGCTACTGTATATATTGTGCTAACCCTCGGTTTTGCAGGTTTTAATTTCTTTTTATTTTTATTTTGGATGTAATTTAATAGATTAAATCGTGTATTTAGGCGGTTGTATTTTTCTAGATTCTCGTGTATTCTAGGCGATTGTACAAGTGAGGCGAGAGTTTTTATTTTTCCATTCGATTTGGTTGTAAGCCAATTGATATTTATTTCTTTCCCTTATTTTTGTATTAAATGTTTTGTGTGCGCGCTGTATGCTTTTATATTCAATAAAATGGACTTTAGATTTTGAAATACCATTCGAGAACATTGGCTATATTTATTTTAATTAGACATGAAATAAGGGACTTGTCCGGACCCGATTCTCTGGATAGTGTAGCGGCCGTTCGTCCGGTTCAGCTACATAAGAATTTCCCGGTTGAGCTGAGCCGGGTGGCGACTCCTACAATAGTCTCGGTTCTTTTATGCATTAATTCTATTTATTTTCCAAAATGCGGATTTCCATTATAAAAAAAAACCCCACGCAAGGGAGGGGCCCGCCCGAGATCGTGGCGCCCCATTCCGAAAGGGAGTTCCGCGTCCCGTCGAAAACGCGTCGTCCGCTCACAGTGGCGACTCTGCTGGGGAAAGTTTTTTCAAAAAGTTTTCTTAAAAACTTAAAAGAATTTTGACAAGCCCTGAAAAGTGTCTAATTAAAATAACGTGGATGATTCTCTTTTGGTATTTTATTTGCATTTTTTTTTAGTTAGCCATTTCTTGCATTAGAATAGGTATCCTTTTGTAGCCCGGTGGATTGTTGAAGTGTCGCCTAAGTTCCTCATGGTCTTAGGGGCACGAATACGAAACACCACTCATAGCCTCGTACGAACCCCTTCGCTAGGACCCTTGAGTGGGGAGAAGTGAGGAGTATATCTTGCTATGAGAGCCTTGATGTTAACCCGACTTGGACCGAACCCATATAGGCAGCTTTAGTTGGATTCCCTTAGGATACCAAAATAATTGTGTGAATAATAGTAATAAAATCGCGCCTTCATCACCCCCGGTTGGTGATTGAAGTGAACCCCACCTAGGACTCGGTTAGAAATTTTTGAGACCGACCACGTTGGAGGAATAAGGTTGGAAGAATTCATTTTGCTTGCTACGTGTTCTTCACCGTTCCGTGACACATCACCGACGCATGCATAACATACCATAATCACCATTTTCCATACACATGACATACCATACACAAACATTTTTGTGTGATACTAACCCACATTTTTTATGCAGCCATTTTGCACTTTATTTCGTGTGTAAAACATCAATTCATTCGCTTGTCATCCATACTAACGGTTTCCTTTTCAGCCATAACATTAACTTGTGTGATTAGCATTTTATTTTTGACATAGCATACATAACATCATTATGTATGTCATGCATCTTAACCCACGTTTTTATGCAGCCATTTGCATATTGTGTGACATGTTCATTCACTACATTTCACTTAAATTAAATTAAGGGGCATTTCAAGGACGCCTATCATGACCATCCCATCCCATTTCATAACATATCGGGTACCCAAAATTACCCGAGTTTTGCCAATGCACCGGATTGCATTCGGCCATTCCATTTCATTTAATAAGCCACTACGGCCTTAGGCCCATTTTCGTGTAATAATTTACACGATGCATTTCATGACATCACACCCATCCATCATAAACATCATATAACATTGTGGTCCACATCCGACCACTTCATGACATTAATTCACCATTTAAGGTACTCCCCGAGTACCCGATTAGCATATATGTAGGCCCGTAACATCACCAAATCATGAAAGGCGTTCCTCGAATGCCGAATTCTTGTCCGTGTTCCTGTTACACGTGACTTTCTCATAACATCATTCCATATGCTCAAAAGCATCAAGACCTTGTCAGTGGGCCCGGCCCATGCGACCATTTCATATCATCCCATAGACCTACAAAGCGTCAAAACTACGTCCGTGTGCCGGTATACACGCGACCATTTCATGAATTCATTAGGTGCCCCAAAGGCGCCAAAGTTCTGTCTGTGTGATGGCCCACACGTGACATTTTTGCATAAACATTGGGTGTTCTTGGAATGCCTCGAAAAAAAAAAGAAGAGAAAAAAATATAATAATAAAAAGAAGAAACCATTCATATCATCATTCCATACATAATTCCACTCCATGCATCTCAAGCATGTTCAATGTCTTAACTTTCATGTCATATCACGTCATTCATTCGCGGCCCTAATACCTCCTGTCTACTCCCAAGCAGAACACACTGGAGCGACCTTGGACAAGATCCCAAGCTTCAAGGGCAGCTAGGAGACAGAGGGTAGTCGAGAGTGATAGTGATTCTGAGTCTGGGGAAGGAGTGAATATGGCAGAGCAGACACCGAGTATGGCCGATGTTCTGAGAGATTTCTTCAGGTCGCAGGATTTCCGCGACATGTTAAAGGAAGAAATGAGGGCAGTGGTTAGAGAAGCTGGTGAGACCGGTGGTAGTGGAGCCGGGAAAGAAAAAGAAGCTGAGTCATCCCAACATGGTGGTGACACTTCAACTAGTCTTGAAAAGCTTCAGGAGATAGAGGCAGCTATGGAACAGAAAATGAAGGCAAAGTGTTCCGAATTGGACGAGGTCATGGCCCAGTTGAAGAAGGGGGTCGGGATCAGTGCTGAATCTAAGAAGGGGGTGAACGTTGATGCCATGATCAGTAGGGGCATTGAGACATTTCCTATCGGCTTCCAAGTGCCGAAAGTCCCCACTTACAAAGGAATGGGCTCGCCGGAGGCCCATGTGAATTTATATGCCCGGGTTATGCTAACGGCAGGTGCTACCAAGCAACAATTGATTAATCTTTTCCCCACCACACTGGAGGGAGGTGCTTTGGGATGGTATAACTCACTGTCAGAGGAGGAGCAATCTGATTGGGAAATTCTATCTGCTGCCTTCATCAAATACTATAGCTTCAACACCAAAATCCAGGTGAAGCTGTATGACTTGGAGAGGGTGAAGCAGAAATTCAATGAGCCCTTCGATGAATACTACCAGAGATGGATGAACAAGATGATCCTCCTAAAGAACCGCCCTGATGAAGACGAGCTTATACAGAAGCTCATTGATGGCAGCAAAGATATCTTCAAGAACAATATGAAATTCCATTCCTTCAAGGAGCTTAGTGAGGTCTATAGCATAGCCATGAAGATAGAAAGGGATGAAGAGGAGAAGCCAGCTGGTCAGAAAGGGGGAAGAAGTACAGGGTACAGTTCAGGGTATAGATCAACCACAGCAGTTGGGTCTGGCAGTGGTTCTGGTACAGGTTCTAGTGGCAAACAGGGGCAGTCATCAGAGGTGAAGCAGGTCGAAGTGGCTACTGTGAATCAGCAACAAAGCAACCAGAACAGAGGTCCTGGAGGACAAGGCATATCGCCTTGGACTCTTACTTTAGCAAAGATATTCGCCAAGTGTAGGAATGGCGGCCTACTGCAATCTTTAAAGCCATTTGAGAAGCCATCTGAAGCGGATAAGGACAACTTCTGCACTTATCATGTGGTGACAGGCCACCGAACCAACAACTGCTACAAGCTAAGGGATGCTATCCGGAAGCTCATTGACGAGGGAAAGCTGCAAGAGCCAGCCAAACCCAGCACTAAAACCAACCCCCTGCTGGCATTTGAGAAGCGGGTTAACATGGTTCAGTCGGGGTTGCCGGCTAACTTTATATTTGCCCAAGTTCTACAAGCAAATCCTACGATTCAAGCAGTAGCGGTAGGGGAACCCGAAGTGGAGCCTGAATGTGAGGAAAAGGAGGGGTGTAAGGAGATCAAGCCCATAAGTCTGGATGATCTTGACTCTGAAGATGAGTACGAAGAATTTGACGGAAGAGAAGCTGTTAAACTTCCAGCTGTTGAGAAGCTGAAGATTTCAGAAGTGCAGCATGTGACCCGAAGTGGAAGGGTATATCAGCCAGCGGATCAGATGAAAGATAAAGCACCGATGAATGGGTCGGGCAGTACTTCGGCACCGGAAAGAGTCGAGAAGGAGGACTTGGTCATTTCCCAACTGAAGAAGACCCCTGCACAAGCCAGTTTGTGGCACTTGCTTATGACCTCCAAAGAGCATAGGGAGGCTTTAGTGAAGAAGCTATCAGAAATTGAAGTCTCCCCTATAGCTTCACCAGAGGCTATGTGCTGCTTGCTAGACAAAGTCCATGCTGGAGCTCCTAATATTGTTTTCTCTGAGAAAGACCTACCAGCAGAAGGAAAGGCTCACAACAAGGCTCTTTACATTAGAGCCTATATCATGGATAAGGTGATGCCGTGTGTTATGGTGGATGACGGCTCAGCTCTGAATATTTGCCCGTTGAAAATGCTACCATTTCTAGGCATGAATGAAGAAGTATTGAAGAGGTCCTCAACAGTCATTCGGGCATATGATGATTCTAAAAGAACAGTGATAGGGACTTTTGAAACAGAAGTGGAAGTTGGGCCCATCAAGTCCATGGTTATTTTCACAGTGATCGATATCCCGGTCACTTTCTCCCTATTGCTTGGAAGGCCCTGGTTCCATCCTTTGGGAGGTGTCCCTTCCACTGTGCATCAGAAGATTAAATTCTCTATGAATGATAGAATTGTGACTGTTGAGGCAGACGCCCAGTCGATGGTAGCTGCAGTGGATGAAGGAGTGGTTCCTTTTGGTGGATTCCAAATTGCTGTCATTAAGGAGGAGGAAACCACAGATGCCCCTATGGTCCTTTATGAGAACTACATGCCGGAGTGGCTATCCCGATATCTGTACAAGCTGAACTTTGTCCCGGGAATGGAACTCGGGATTAATTTGCAAGGTGTGCCAGAATTCAAGATCGACTCGGGAAAGTCAAAGCGGTACGGCCTTGGTTATGTAGAAGGGTCATCTGAGCATAAGAATCTGAAAAAGGGCAAGAATGGCAAGGCCATGATGAAGCCATTTCTAAAGGCAGGAGAAAGCCTTTACAAGGGCCAAGCTGAACCGGTGTTGGTTGGAAATGTTGAGCACCCTGGCTTTGAGATCTTTGCAGATGTTGTGGATTTTGAGAAAAGCTCGGAAGAGCCAGTAGCCCCTGTAATAATAGAGGAAGCAATTCCTGAATCTGAAATCCTGAAAGGAGAATCATCTAGGGTGATAGCAGAAACCGTAGAGGTGGCCGAGGAAGAAGATGAAAAGGAGACCTGTGCTGAAACTACAGAAATCATCTCAGGTGCTTTGACTGCTGCATTAACCAAAGCTTTTGGGAAATCCAAGGAAGGATTTGGCGAAGAGCTGATGGCCAAAGTGAACTTAGACTCTGTGGTTGCTGAAATCGCCAAGATTATGGAAAAAGCCAAGGCACAAGCGACCGAAAAAGAAGCAGAGAAAGCTGCGGTCCCGGATGATGCTCTGAAAGGAAAGATGGAAGCTGAGGAAGAACAAGGTCCTCCGCCTGTGGAGGATGAAAATGATTTTGTTGTATCTATTTCTTCCATTTTCAATGTAACTGATGTACTTTATGATAAGTTCAATGCAATGAAATCCCAGTTTGCTTACTTGTGTGATGTTTATCCTGACAATTCTGTGCATGCATTTGAATCACCATCAAGCATATTTAGCATACATGACACTGCATTGCATGAAATCAATATAAGTACAGATGAAAACCCTAAAATGGTACTCATTTCACACGAGCTAAAATCCGAAGAAGAAAGAGAATTAATAAGAATACTCCAAAAACATGTTAAAGCTTTCGCCTGGTCGTATGAAGATATGCCGGGTGTAGATACAGAAATAGCAGTGCACAAAATCCCAACGGACCCCAAGTTCAGACCGGTGAAGCAGAAGTTGAGAAGACTAAGGCCGGAATGGGCTACACTGGTGAAGGAAGAAGTGGCTAAACAGATAGATGCCAAGTTCCTCGAAGTGGTGGAGTATACAGAATGGCTAGCCAACGTTGTCCCCGTGCCTAAAAAGGATGGAAGGGTCAGAGTATGTGTCGACTACAGGGACTTGAATAAGGCATGCCCTAAGGACAATTTCCCACTACCTCACATTGACGTATTGGTTGATAGTGCAGCAAAAGCGGCAATGTACTCCTTCATGGATGGTTTTTCAGGGTATAACCAGATTCTAATGGATGTGATCGACAAGGTGAAAACATCGTTCATCACAGAATGGGGTACTTTCTGCTACAGAGTGATGCCTTTTGGATTAAAGAACGCCGGTGCCACTTATCAGAGGGCTGTCACAACTCTGTTACATGATATGATCCATAAAGAAGTTGAAGTGTATGTCGATGATATGCTTGTTAAATCAGCAACCCGGGAGGAACACCCCGTTATCCTGGATAGATTTCTAACACGCATTGAAGAGTACAACTTGCGGCTTAACCCCAAGAAATGCATATTTGGGGTCACATCAGGGAAGCTGTTGGGCCATGTAGTTAGCCAGAGGGGGATAGAAATGGACCCAGATAAAATCAAAGCCATCCTAGATATGCCAGCTCCAAAGTCTGAAAAGGAGGTCAGATCATTCCTGGGTTCTTTACAGTATGTCAGCCGCTTCATAGCCAAGCTAACTTCCACTTGTGAGCCAATCTTCAAGCTATTAAAGAAAGATCAGCCGGTTGTGTGGAATGACAAGTGTCAGCTAGCCTTTGAGAAGATCAAGGCCTACCTGGTAAAGCCACCAGTGTTGAGTCCCCCAATTCCAGGGAAGCCTCTGATTTTGTATTTGGCAGTTGAAGAATCATCCATAGGGGCAATGCTTGCACAAGAGCAAGATGGCAAGAAGGAGTATCCCATCTACTACCTAAGCAAAAAGCTGTTGGAGTATGAAACCAAATACACACTAGTGGAGAAGACGTGTGTGGCGATGATTTGGTTGACCAAAAAGCTGCGCCACTATTTCCAATCCTACAAGATACAGGCCGTGGCTAAGGTGGATCCAATGAAGTACCTCTATGAAGCACCAGCATTGGTTGGGAAGTTGTCCAGGTGGTTGTTACTTTTGTCTGAATTCGACATCGAGTACATCACGAAGAAAACCATTAAAGGGCGAGCCGTGGCAGAGTTTCTGGCAAACCAGCCCCTAGAATCAGATTACACAGAGAACCTGGAATTCCCTGACGAGCAGCTAGCGGTGGTGGAAGTAAAAAGATGGGTCATGTGCTTCAATGGTGCAGTGAATAGAAAGGGCGCTGGAATTGGAGTACTTATAGCAACGCCAGATGGTGAGGTCATTCCCTTATCCAAGAGGTTGAATTTTCCCATAACCAATAACGGGGCAGAGTATGAAGCATGCCTATTTGGGATGGAAGCTTTGCTAACACTAGGGGTAAATGACGTCCTGATTGTTGGAGACTCACTTCTAGTGGTGAGGTAAGCTCAGGGTGAGTGGGAGCTAAAAGAAGAAGCCTTGCGGCCTTATTTGGAGCTGCTACAGTTCAGAAAGGGTTTATTCGGCCAGTGTGAATTCAGACATGTCCCCAGGGATGAGAATAAGATGGCTGATGCATTAGCAACTTTGTCTTCCATGTGGGAAAATCCAGAAGAGACACAAGCTCAACCACTGATCATAGCCACTTCTAGGGATCCTTGCTTCGAAACGCATGAAGTAATGGAATTATCAGCCGAAGAAAAGCCATGGTTCTTTGACATTTATCGGTATGTTAAGGAGGGAAAGTACCCAGAAGAGGTCAGTGCTACTGATAAGTTGACACTGAGAAAATTGGCTAGTCAGTTCAGAATTTTCGAGGACAAATTATACAAAAGAACAGCACATGGAGTTCTTTTGAGGTGTCTAACAGAACAAGAAGCAGAAGATACGATGCAGCAGGTACATGCAGGATCTTGTGGGCCACATATGAATGGACTTGCCATGGCTAGGAAAATCATGAGACAAGGCTACTTCTGGATGACAATGCAAGCAGATTGTATAAGAAAAGTGAAGAGATGTCATGAATGTCAGATCTATGCAGACATTAGTCATCTTCCTCCACTTGAACTTCAGAATCTAACGTCTCCTTGGCCGTTTTCAGCATGGGGGATAGATATGATTGGTGAAATTCATCCAGCTGCATCTAATGGACATAGATTCATAGTTGTGGCAGTTGATTATTTCTCCAAATGGGTCGAAGCGGAATCCTTCACTAATGTGACAGCCAAGCACATGGTCAAGTTCATCCAGAAGAACATCTTCACTCGGTATGGGATTCCTCACCACATAGTAACTGATAATGGAGTACAGTTTCAAGGGGCAACAGTTGAACTACTTGCAGAACATGGTATTGAACATCATAAGTCTTCTCCATACAGACCTCAGGCTAATGGTGCAGTAGAAGCAGCTAACAAGGCAATAAAGAAGATCTTATCAAAGATGGTAACCACTTACAGGGATTGGGCTGATAAACTGCCTTATGCGCTTTGGGGTTACAGGACCAGTGTCAGAACACCGACAGGAGAAACCCCTTATGCCTTGGTATATGGAATGGAAGCAGTGTTACCAGTGGAGATAGAGCTCAAGTCACTTAGAGTTGCCCTGGAAGCTCAATTACCAGAGACTGAATGGGTCCAAGCCAGGTATGAACAGTTGGCAGCATTAGATGAAAGGCGACTAAAAGCACTAGATCACTTACAGATGTATCAGCGCAGAATGGCTAGAGCCTGTAATCGAAATGTGAAGTACTCCAAGCGGCAATTGAAAGCAGGAGATTTGGTTCTAAAGCAACTAAAGCCTTCAAATGTTGATGTTAGGGGCAAGTTCAGACCTAACTGGGAAGGACCCTATGTGGTGAAGAAGGTGTTATCAAAAGGCGCTGTCAGCATCATGGACATGGACGGGAATGAGTTCACCAATCCGATCAACCAAGACAGGCTAAAGCTTTATCATGTATAAAAAAAAAAAAAAAAGGAGAGGTCTGCTAGACTGAAAACTAGAAAAGAGCGGTCTAGGCAAAAGTTAAGACACGAGAGAAAATAATCAGTCGGAAAATCTGAAAAGGACGACTGGTGACGGATTCTGGCTCAGTGTGGAATCTATACCATTTAGGAACCAACTTGTTTCAAATGTACTCATTTTGACTTCATCAATAAAGTGAAGTGTTTGTTTTAATATATTTGCATGGTTATGACAAATGCACAAACAAAGTTGTCTTGCATAAACACACATTCAAAGAAAGCACTTTGCATTCAACTGATCGATATCATCGCATTATTTGACAAATGGAAATGTATCAAATACATGCAATTTAAAATTTCTCATCGTCCTCTAAAATCCAGTTCATCTTCCCGGACCAGTAGTAAAGGGTCACAACATCATTTTAGTCAGATCTTAAAAAAAAAAAAAAAAAAAAAAAAAAAAAAAAAAGCTCGACGAGGTGAAAACCGAAAAGGCGCCTCAGGTAAAAATTAGAGCGGCCCGCTAAGCTGAAAACCCATATTAGGCAGTTTAGGCAAAAGTTAGGGCATACGAAAACCTCGCTAAGGTGAAAACCGAAAAGGCGCCTTAGGCAAAAGTTAGAGCGGCTCGCTGGGCTGAAAACCTGATTTGGGCAATCCAGGCAAAAATTAGAGCTAAAAAAAAAAAAAAAGAAAAAAAAAAAAAATTCCTCTGTATCCCCCGCAGAATTCGTCACATCACTCCCCAGCAGAGTTTCCCATACTATACCCCGGCGGGGTCTACACAAAGAACACTATAATTGTTTCCCCAGTTAAGCTATCGCACTCTTCCCCAGCGGAATCTCTACAAGGAATACTATGATCATTCCCCCAGCAGTCACCTCGCTTCTTTGATAATCATCAAACAATGCCCCAAGAAGAGTAAAATCAACCAGGGGCACAACATATCTCCCCAGCAGAGGACAGAAACATCCAATAACAGAAAATGCATACATGTACATATACATCAACATGCATCCATACATTGCATATATCAATTACTTATCCCCGGCTAGTCTTCATTCTTGATCGAAGGGGCAAAAATTTTTGCTTATAAATCTCTCGATCAAGGAATGAAGACTTGCCATTTTAAGTGTAGGAATTCATCCCCAGCTCAATATCCTCAGCAAGTCAGCAGATCCACCTCGAGTAATGTAAACTCGGTATCGGCCCAGATCAGCTTCGTCTATTTCCCCAGTAAAGTCTGCCTCAGGTAACATAGACCTGATATCGGCTAATCTTATCTCCAGCATCGCCTCGGGTAACCTAGACCTGATATCGGCTTATTTCCTCATCAACTTTGCCTCGGGTAACATAGACCTGATATCGGCTAATCTCTTCATCAATTTGCCTCGGGTAACATAGACCTGATATCGGCTAATTTCTTCATCAATTTCGCCTCGGGTAACCTAAACCTGATATCGACTTATTTTCTCCCCAGCATCGCCTTGGGTAACCTAGACCTGATATCGGCTTATTTCCTCATCAACTTTGCCTCGGGTAACATAGACCTGATATCGGCTAATCTCTTCATCAATTTCGCCTCGGGTAACCTAAACCTGATATTGGCTTATTTTCTCCCCAGTATCGCCTCAGGTAACATAGACCTGATATCGGCTTATTCCAATGGAAGAGTCATTCCAGCATTCGCGGCGCTTTGATTCACGCTCTCGAATTCATCATCGCAGGTATTATGGACCTGGAGCTAGATGTCGAATTTGATCACGCGAGGGGCAGCTGTAAGCGCCGGAATTTTCTATACTTAAAAAAAAAAAAAAAAAAAAAAGAAGAGAGAGTCGTACGACTATTGTTACAGTCGTACGACTGTAATTTAAAAATTACAGTCGTACGACTGTAATATCGGAATTTCTGCAGAGGCCCATACCTCTGCAGCAGAAATGGAGGAGAGAGAGGTTGGGCATTAATTGCCCCGGCTCTGCAGCAAGCAACCAGGAAAAAGAGGGTAGAAAAGAAGGAAAAAGAAAGAAAAGGGGGATTCTGGTGAAAGAAAAACTTAGAGAGAGAAAGAGAAGAGAGAGAAAAAGAAAACCACAAAAAACTCACTTTTCTTCCTCTTTGATTTTCTTCAATTCTCGAAATTAAGCCTAAAACTTGTTAGAAATCTCTAGGTTGATCACTTAACTACACAACTAAATCAAGAACTTGGACTTAAACAACCAGAATCCCTTGCAAATTTGGATTTTTGGACTCAAACTCCCAACTTCCATTCCAAAGGAAAAAGTGCGAATTCGTTGGGATTGGAGCGACGCCAGGGGTCAAAAACGACTTGGAATAGCTTCTAAAAGGTAGTCACTTCTTTTCCTTACACTTTTCCTTCGCTTTCTGGGTGTTTGAAGTGAATTTTGTGCGTTTTTCCTCCATTTTTCGTATTTCTGTTCCTGGAAACTAAGAACAGTCGTACGACTGTTCTTAGTCTTCATGAACAGTCGTACGACTGTATATACAGTCGTACGACTGTTCTTGTTTCCAGGCGTTTTTTCTTCAGTTTTTTGCTTAAAAATGGCTTTTGGCGAAATTCTGATCTTGGACTGATTACAGTCGCACGACTGTAAACTACGGTCGTACGACTGTAATCCATGTTCCAGAATCAAGATTTCAACCTTCATCCCAAAAATTAGAAAACCCCAAAAAAAAAATCATCAAAACGAATTTTGTTATGTGCATCACGACCGTAGATTTAATTTCCAGTAAATTCGCATTTAGAACAATTCAACGACGGAGACCCAGTTCTCCCGAAAACCGACCCACTTAATGTATGAAAAATGCATGTAAACCGGCAAAATCGTTTTCAAATGTTTTTTCCACAAAACCAAAAATACAGGAACGTTTCAAAATGTTTTCCAGGTCTAACCGGGCCGGCTAGCCGAGCCAACCCGGTTATCCCCCTAAACGCATGCCCCCAATTCTTAATCTCCCATTCTGTCTATTTGAGTCCTAATTGCGGCTACTGTATATATTGTGCTAACCCTCGGTTTTGCAGGTTTTAATTTCTTTTTATTTTTATTTTGGATGTAATTTAATAGATTAAATCGTGTATTTAGGCGGTTGTATTTTTCTAGATTCTCGTGTATTCTAGGCGATTGTACAAGTGAGGCGAGAGTTTTTATTTTTCCATTCGATTTGGTTGTAAGCCAATTGATATTTATTTCTTTCCCTTATTTTTGTATTAAATGTTTTGTGTGCGCGCTGTATGCTTTTATATTCAATAAAATGGACTTTAGATTTTGAAATACCATTCGAGAACATTGGCTATATTTATTTTAATTAGACATGAAATAAGGGACTTGTCCGGACCCGAATCTCTGGATAGTGTAGCGGCCGTTCGTCCGGTTCAGCTACATAAGAATTTCCCGGTTGAGCTGAGCCGGGTGGCGACTCCTACAATATTCACCGAGACTTAGGTCTCGGTTCTTTTATGCATTAATTCTATTTATTTTCCAAAATGCGGATTTCCATTATAAAAAAAAAACCCCACGCAAGGGAGGGGCCCGCCCGAGATCGTGGCGCCCCATCCCGAAAGGGAGTCCCGCGTCCCGTCGAAAACGCGTCGTCCGCTCACAGTCATGTGCTTCGATGGGGCAGTGAATAGAAAAGGTGCTGGAATCAGGGTACTTATAGCAACATCAGATGGTGAGGTCATTCCTCTATCCAAAAGGCTGATCTTTCCTGTAACCGATAATGGGGCGGAATATGAAGCATGCTTGTTTGGAATGGAAACTTTATTAACCTTAGGGGCAAATGATGTCTTAATTGTTGGTGATTCACTTCTGGTGATCAGGCAAGCTCAGGGTGAGTGGGAGCTAAAGGAAGAAGCCTTACGGCCTTACTTGGAGTTGCTACAGTTCAGAAAAGGTTTATTCGGCCAGTGTGAATTCAGACATGTCCTCAGGGATGAGAATAAGATGGCTGATGCATTAGCTACTTTGTCCTCCATGTAGGAAAATCCAGAGGAAACACAAGTTCAAGCACTGGTTATAGCCACTTCTAGACATCCTTGCTTCGAAGTGTACAAAGTGATGGAATTATCAGCTGAAGAAAGGCCATGGTTCTTTGACATCTACCAGTATGTTAAGGAGGGAAAGTACCCAGAAGAGGCCAGTGCTGCTGATAAGTTGACACTAAGAAAACTAGCTAGTCAATTCAGAATCTAAGAGGACAAGTTATACAAAAGAACAGCACGTGGAGTCCTTTTAAGGTATCTAACATAGCAAGAAGCAGAAGAAGTGATACAGCAGGTACATGCAGGATCCTGTGGGCCACATATGAATGGGCTTGCCATGGCTAAGAAGATAATGAGACAAGGGTACTTCTGGATGACGATGCAAGCAGACTGCATAAGAAAAGTGAAGAGGTGCCATGAATATCAGATCTATGTAGATATCAGTCATCTTCCTCCACTCGAGCTTCAGAATCTAGCATCTCCATGGCTGTTTTCAGCATGGGGGATAGATATGATTGGTGAAATTCATCCAGCTGCATCTAATGGCCACAGATTCATAGTTGTAGTAGTTGATTATTTCTCCAAATGGGTCGAAGCAGAATCCTTCACTAATGTGACAGCCAAGCAAATGGTCAAGTTTATCCAGAAGAACATCTTCACTCGGTATGGGATTCCTCACCACATAGTAACTGATAATGGAGTAGAGTTTCAAGGGGCGACAGCTGAGCTACTTGTAGAACATGGTATTCAACATCATAAGTCCTCTCTATATAGACCACAGGCTAATGGTGCAGTAAAAGCAGCTAACAAGGCAATAAAGAAAATCTTATCAAAGATGGTAACCACTTACAGGGATTGGGCCGATAAACTGCCTTATGCTCTCTAGGGTTACAGAACCAGTGTCAAAACACCGACAGGAGAAACTCCTTATGCCTTGGTATATGGAATGGAAGCGGTGTTGCTAATGGAAATGGAACTCAAGTCACTCAGAGTTGCCCTGGAAGCTTAATTGCCAGAGACTAAATGGGTTCAAGCCAGGTATGAACAGTTGGCGGCACTAGATGAAAAGCGACTAAAGGCACTGGATCACCTGCAAATGTATCAGCGCAGAATGGTTAGAGCCTATAATCGAAATGTGAAAGCGGCAATTGAAAGCAGGAGACTTGGTTCTAAAGCACCTAAGGCCTTCAAATGTTGATGTTAGAGGCAAGTTCAGACCCAATTGGCAAGGACCATATGCGGTGAAGAAGGTGCTATCAAAAGGCATTGTCAGCATTATGGACATGGACGGGAATGAGTTCACCAACCGGATCAACCAAGACAGGCTAAAGCTTTATCATGTATAAGAAAAAAAAAAGAAAAAGAGAGTCTGCTAGGCTGAAAACAGGAAAAGAGCGGTCTGGGCAAAAATTAAGACACGAGAGAAAATAACCAGTCGGAAAACCTGAAAAGGACGACTGGTGACGGACTCTAGCTCTGTGTGGAATATGTACCATTTAGGAATAAAATCATTTCGAATGTACTTATTTTGACTTCGTCAATAAAGTGGAATGTTTGTTTAAATATATTCTCATGGTTATGACAAATGCATAAGCAAAGTTATCTTGCATAAACATACATTTGGAGAAAGCACTTTGCATTCAACTGATCAATATCATCGCACTATTTGACAAATGAAAATGTATTAAATACATGCAATTTAAAATCTTTTATCGTCCTCTAAAGTCCAGTTCATCTTCCCAAATGAGCAATAAAGGGTCACGACACCATTTTAATCAAATCAAATCAAAAAAAAAAAAAAAGAAGCTCGCTGAGGTGAAAATCAAAAAGGCGCCTCAGGCAAAAATTAGAGCAGCTCGCTAAGGTGAAAACAGAAAAGGCGCCTTAGGCAAAAGTTAGAGCTGCTCACTAGGCTGAAAACCCGAGTTGGGCAACCCAGGCAAAAATTAGAGCACTTACAAACTCATAACTTCCCCACAAAGCAGGAAAAGCAGAACGTCCTCAGTATTCCCCACAGAATTCGTCACATCACTCCCCAGCAGAGTTTCCCCTACTATTCCCCGGCGGAAGCTACATAAAGAACACCATCAATTGTTTCCCCAGTCGAGCTGTCACACTCTTCCCCAGCGGAATCTCTATAAGGAATACTATGATCATTTCCCCAGCAGTCACCTCACTCCTTCGATAATCACCAAACAATACCCCAAGAAAAGCAAAATCAACCAGGGGTACAACATATCTCCCTAGTGGAAGACAAAAGCATCAAATAATAGGAAATACATACATGTACATATACATCATCATGCATCCATACATTGCATATATCAATTACTTATCCCCGACTAGTCTTCATTCTTGATCGAAGGGGCAAAAATTTTTTGTTTAAAAATCTCTCAATCAAGGAATGAAGACTTGCCATTTTAAGTGCAGGAATTCATCCCCAGCTTAATATCCTCAACAAGTCAGCAGATCTGCCTCGAGTAATGTAAACTCGGTATTGGCCCAGATTCGCTCCATTATCTCAACTTTCCCCAGCGAGTCCGCCTTGAGTAATGTAAACTCGGTATCAGCCCAGATCCGCTCCATCATACAAGTTCCCCAACAGATCCACCTCGAGTAATGTAAACTCGGTATCGGCCCAGATCAGCTTCATCTATTTCCCCAGCAAAGTTCACCTCGGGTAACCTAGACCCGGTATCGGCCAATTTCTTCATCAAATTTACCTTGGGTAACATAGACCCGGTATCGGCTAATCTTGTCTCCAGCATCGCCTCGGGTAACATAGACCCAGTATCGGCTTATTTCTTGACCTAGTCTCGCCTCGGGTAACATAGACCCGGTATTGGCTTATCTCATCAGAGGGTTCATTCCAATGTTCGCGGCGCTTTGATTCGCGCTCTTAAATTCATCATCTCAGATATTATAAATCTGAATCTAGGTGTCGAATTTGATCACGAGAGGCGCAGCTGTAAGCGCCAGGATTTTCTATAAAAACAATTGAAAGAGAAAAAAAAGAAAGAGAAAAAAAAATGAAAAAAAAAGAAAAAAAAATTGAAAAAAAAAAAGAAAAAAAGAATTATTGCAGTGGTACGACTGTAATTACAATCGTACGACTATATAATCGAGGCAGGTGCAGAACACTATACCCATGACATAAGAAAAAGGAGGAGAAGATTTTGGGCATTAATTAACCCGGGATTTGTTGAAGAAATCTCAGAAATCAGAGTAGAAAAAGGGAAGAAAAGGGAGAGAGAAGGGGGATTGGATTTCTGGAGAGAAATTTAGAGAGAGAAGGAGAAAAGAGAGAAGGAAAAGGAAGAAGTGAAAAACCACAAAAACTCATCTTTTCCTCTTCTATTTTCTTTTAATTCTTATAATTAGGATTAAAAATTGTTAGAAACCCCTAGGTTAATCAATTAACTTCACATCCAAATCAAGAATCCAGACTTAAATCATCATAATCCTTTGTAATTTGGATTTTTGGACATAAAGCCCCCAATTTCAATTCAAGAGGAAAAGTTCAAATTCTTGTGGATCGGAGTGACGCCAGGGGTCAATATCGACTTAGAGGGACTTCTAAAGGGTAGGCGCCCCATTTCTCTTTACTTTTGCTTACTTTATGGGTGTTGATTGCGATTTTTGGGCTTTTTTATCTCATTTTCTGCGTTTCTGCTTTCGGAAATCAAGAACAGTCGCACGACTGTTCTTGAAATTGATGAACAGTCGTACGACTGTAGTTACAGTCGTACGAGTGTTCTTGATTTCCGGCTGATTTTCTTTCCAGCTTTTTTTAAATAAGATTTTGGCGAAATCCTGAGTTTGGAGTGTTTACAGTCGTATGACTGTAGTTGAGTTTGCACGATTGTAATTTACAGTCGTATGACTGTCGTTTCCAGAACCAGAAATTTCACCTTTAACCCCCAAATTTCTTAAAATCCATAAAAAATCATAAAAAATCCCCAAAAATTCCCAAAAAATCCCAAAAATTAGAAAACCCCAAAAATCATTAAAATGAATTTTGTTGTGTGCATCACGACCACAGATTCAATTTTCAGTAAAATTGCATTTAGAACAATTCAACGACGGAGACCCGGTTCTCCCGAAAACCGACCCACTTTAAATGTAAAAAAAAAAAAAAGTTTATGTAAACAGGTAAAATTGTTTTCAAAAATGATTTTCCCACAAAATCAAAAATACAGGGCCGTTTCAAAATGTTTTCCAGGTCTAATCGGGCCGGCTAACTGAGCCAACCCAGTTATCCTCTATATGCATGCCCCCAATTCTCGATTTCCCAATTTTGTCTGTTTGAGTCCAACTTGTGGCGTGCCGTATAAATTGTGCTAACCTTCTGTTTTGCAGGTTTTAATTTCTTTTATTTTTATTTTTATTATATTTTAATAGATTAAATCGTATATTTAGGCGGTTGTAATTATTTTTAGATTCTCCTGTATTCTAGGCGATTGTATAGGTGAGGCGAGAGTTTCTTTTTATTTTTTTTGTTTTTCTATTCGATTTGGTTGTAGGCCGATTAATATTTATTTCTTTTCCTCATTTTTGTATTAAATACTTGTATACGCGCTGTATGCCTTTTTATTCAATAAAATTGATTTTAGATTTTGAAATACCATTTGAGAACATTGGCAATATTTATTTTAATTGGACACGAAATAAGGGACTTGTCTGGACCCAAATCTCTGGATAGTGTAGCGACCGTTCTTCCGGTTCAGCTACATTACAAATTTCCCGGTTGAGCTGAGCCAGGTGGCGACTCCTACAATATTCATCGAGACTTAGGTCTCGGTTCTATTAAGAATTAATTCCATTTATTTTTCAAAACCGATTTTCCATTTATAAAAACCCCATGCGAGGGAGGGATCTGCCCGAGATCGAGGTCAACCTTTCAAAAGGGAGTCTCGCGTCCCGTCGAAAACGCGTCGTCCTCTCACAGTTCCCATAGCAAAATATAATCCTCACTTCTCCCCACTCAAGGGTTCTAGGGAAGGGTTTCGTACGAGGCTATGAGTGGTGTTTGGTATTCGTGCCCCCTAAGACCAAGAGGAACTTAGGCGACACTTCAACAATCCACCGGGCTATAGAAGGATACCTAACCTAATGCAAAAATGGCAAACTAAAAATGCAAATAAAATACCAAAAAAGAATCATCCGCCTTATTTTAATTAGACAATTTTTAGGGCTTGTCAAAATTCTTTTAAGTTTTTAGGAAAACTTTTTAAGAAATACCCAACAGGGTCGCCACTGTGAGCGGACGCCGCGTTTCGACAGAACGCGAGACTCCCTTTCGGAAGGGGCGCTTCGATCTCGAGCAGGCCCGTCCCTCGCGTGGGGTTTTTATGAATGGAAAATCAGTTTTGAAAAATAAATAGAATTAATTCTTAGAAGAACCGAGACCTAAGTCTCGATGAATATTGTAGAGTCGCCACCCGGCTCAGCTCAACCGGGAAATTTATAAGGTAACTGAATCGGACGAATGGCCGCTACACTATCCAGAGATTCGGGTCCGGACAAGTCCCTTATTTCGTGTCTAATTAAATTAAATATTGCCAATGTTCTTGAAATGGTATTTTAAAATTCTAAAGTCAATTTTATTGAATATAAAAGGCATACAGTGCGCATACAAATACATAATACAAAAATAAATAAAATAAATAAATATTAATTATCCTACAACCAAATCGAATCGAAAAATAAAAACTCTCGCCTCACTTATACAATCGCCTAGAATACACGAAATCTAAAAATAATTACGACCGCCTAAATACACGATTAATTCTATTAAAATACAAATGAAAATAAAAATGAAAATGAATAGAAGCTGCAAAACAAAGGTTAGCACAATTTATACAGTACGCCACAAATAGGACTCAAACATGACAGAACGGGAAATCAAGAATTGGGGGCATGCATCTGGGGGATAACCGGGTTGGCTTGGCTAGCAGGCCCGGTTAAACCTGGAAAGCGTTTTGAAACGTCCCTGTATTTTTGGTTCTGTGAGAAATTCATTTTTGAAACGATTTTGTCGGTTTACATGCATTTTTATATTTAAGGTGGGTCGGTTTTCGGGAGAACCGAGTCTCCGTCGTTGTATTGTTCGAAATGCAATTTTACTGAAAATTGAATCTATGGTCGTGATGCACATAACAAAATTCATTTTGATGATTTTTAGGGTTTTCTAAATCTTTATGGATTTTTATAAATTTTTGTGGCTTAAAGGTGAAATTCTGATTCTGGAACGAGGGTTACAGTCGTGCGACTATAAACGGCCCAGAATCAAGATTTTGCCAAAATTTATTTGAATCAAAATTGAAGAAAAATAACCTGGAAATTAAGAACACTCGTACGACTGTATATATAGTCGTACGACTATTCACCAAATCCAAGAACAGTCGTGTGACTGTTCTTAATTTCCAGAAACAGAAGTGTAAAAACACAGTAGAAATGCATAAAAATTCACTTCAATCACCCAGAAAGCAAGAAAAAGTGAAAGGAAAAGGAGTGTCTACCCTTTTTAGAAGCTTATCCAAGTTAGACCCCTGGCGTCGCTCCAATCCACACGAATTCGCACTTTTCCTTTGAAATTGAGAGGGGAAGCTTTATGTCCAAAGAATCTCCAAAGGTCAAGGTTTTTATCGATTTTAGTCCGAGATTCCGATTTGCTTGTGAAGTTAATTGATTAACCTAGGGATTTCTATCAAATTTTAACCCTAATCTTGAGAATTAAAAGAAAATAGAAGAGGAAAAGAAGAACTTGTGGGTTTTGGTTTTTCTTTCTTTTCCTTCCCTCTTTTCTCTTTTTCTCTCTTAGTTTTTCCACCAGAATTCAAGATTGGCTTTTTCTCCTTCTCTTTCTCCTTTTCTACTTTGATTTCTCTGCTTGCTTCCTGTCCATTCCGGAGCAATTAATGCTCCTCCCTTTGTCCTCTATTTTTCTGCTGCAGATTCCGGTGCTTACAGCTATGAAAAGCTGTACGACCCTTGGTTTGACTCATAACCCTCATGTAATGGCCTAGTAGCTTCCCCTTAAGGTTACCAAAACATATATTTGAAAATGGACATTGAGAGTACACCTTTGGTATCCCCTGTTGATGCCAAAGAGACCCAATACCTAGGAAGAATGCAAGAGCAATTGAAACGAGGAATAAGGTTGGAAGGGTGAGCATATCGTTGTGTGTGCTAACGTTTGTTCTATGGCGGTTTCATTTTTTACCTTTACATGCAACATCAAACCCGCATCATCCGTGTGCCATTTTCTAACCACATCTTTATGCAGCCATTCATAAGCATCATCATACGTGTGGTATTACGCTAACCATTTTTTTCGTGCAACCATAACGTCTTACTCGTGTGTCATATACATCTTGTGTGCTTGCATTTCATAAAGCATACATGACATCATCTCGTGTGTCATGCATCCTAACTACGTTTTTGTGCAGCCATTTGCTTTCTGTATGACATGGGCATTCACATCATCTCATCCCATCTAAAATGAAGGATGTTCTAAGTATGCCCCTTATGACGTTTCATTTCATGACAAATAGGGAGTCCCTAAGAATACCCGTGTTTGCCTGTGCACCGGATTGCACTTGGCCATTTTATTACATCATTGCACCATTAGAGGACCACAATGGTCTTAGGCTTGTGTTCGTGTGGCGAATCACACAACACCATCACATAATATCATGTCCAATCATCATGGTGTCACGGCGCACTAAAGTCTTGCTTGTGTGTCACGATCCACATCGGATTATTTCATTGCCGGGATTCGTCATTGGAAAAATAACATGGCGCAGCAAAAAATGCACTGTTTAAAATTTCCTAGAATCCACCTATCATGTCCAATTACCATTGATTAGAATAAAACCAATTTGAATCAAGAGAGATTAACTCACCGGATTCATCTCTTCTAGAGACTGCTGCAGAATCGTTTCTTGAAACTGCGATCTTTAAAGTCCGGTGAAAAACCAACTATTGAGTGGGAACCGGTGCTAGATGAAGATGCGAAGGAATGGAGGATTAATGCTAGGATTTTTGGCTGTTTTGGGGCTGCTCTTGGTGGCTGAAATTTCTAGCAATTAATTAGGTTAATTAAACCCAAGCCCACTAGGATTATAATTACATAAATAAACTTTAATTAAAAAGTATATACTATATAATTTAATTCCATTTGGCTCAATTTAATTATTTCTAATTAAAATTAAATCACACTTAAGTAAATATAAAACATGTATTTAATTTTCCTACTTAGGAAAATTATTTAATTAATTGTTTACTTTATGTAATTCAATTAATTGATAAATTAATTAATTACATTATGTAAACATATTAATTAAATTAAATTCAACCCAATGTTAATTAATTACCTTGACACCGAATGTCAATTAATTAATGAACACATTCCTTCCAATGTACATTACATGTACAATTTCTATAAGTTCCGGCTCAGTTGATCTATATGCACGATCCTATGGGTCTGTCTTTATATTGGCAGTAGGCCCAAGGCCCACAGACTATAAGTGGGTTCTAGCAAACCATTACATCCCCCAATTAAGATAGAGATGCAGCAGTCTTTCAAAGACATTCACCCGGTAGGAATCTCATAATGTTCTTTGCCTAACGATATCGACATGAATAAACAAGAGGCATGGTGTCCGTCATCCTCTTCTGTTGTTTATTATATTTCTTGATCTTGAGTTGATTGATTAATCAAATAAGCATCTACTTACTTGGGTATGGGCATACACTTATCAGTCCCACTCATCAAGTAGCCAATGATATCATCTCGGTGTTACCCGAGTGGCAATTCCATCACTTCATCATCAATATCAACATGTTCACCCGTCCACGCAATCATACCCATATTTAGCATCCTTTTACAGACCTGTTAGGCGTATGTCAAAGTGAACCGAATTCCATATTGATATTATAATGAAATCTGGTCTGAGGACAAAAGAGACCTACTCAAGAAAGACCTATGACGCGACAACCATATGGCTTTCTTGTGCGGATCGATCTAGTCCCATGTCAACGACATGTAACTATATTCATGACTGACTATACAAGTACTATGGCTAGTTAAGAACTGCCATACAGTCATTGAATATACAAGTCTGTGGTTCTATTCTTTCCCACGATTAGAACAGACTTTGGATAGGTTTTATGATTATCAATCAATGGATACTCTACTCATATTATAGCATAAGATATAAATGAAATAGATTAATTGCCTTTATTAATGTGACACAAACAATGTATTCATATAATGAGTCTTAATGTATAATAAAAAATACAAGAATCCAATGCCCTAAGAACTAGGACACACCAACAATCTCCCACTTGCACTAGTTCCAAGTGGGCATTGCCAAATTCCTATGGATCTGGTATGACCATCGTGTTGTGTCTGCGGTAGTGCTTTGGTCAATGGATCAACAACATTATTCTTGGTGTCAACCCTCTGCAATGATATGTCACCTCTGTTCATAATCTCGCAAATGAGATGAAACATTCTGAGCACATGTTTAGATCTCTTATGTGAGCGGGGCTCTTTAGCTTGTGCGATGGCCCCGTTGTTGTCACAAAAAGCATCAACTGGGTCTAGGATAGTGGGCACTACTCCTAACTCAATTATGAATTTCTTGATCCAAACGGTTTCCTTTACGGCTTCGCACGCAGCTATGTACTCAGCTTCCGTTGTAGAGTCAGCAATGGTGGCCTGCTTTGAGGACCTCCAACTAATGGCACCACCATTCAGGAGAAAAACATAACCAGACTATGACTGGTTCTCATCCTCATCGATAACCTGACACTACCAGCTCATCTTGACCTCCATACACTAAGAAAGCATCGTTAGTCCGATTAAAGTACTTCAGGATTGCCTCGACAGCCTTCCAGTGTTCCTCCCCGGGGTCCAACTAGTACCGGCTAGTCATACTTAGTGCTAACACGACATCATGCCTCGTACATAACATGGAGTACATGATAGATCCAATAACAAATGCATAAGGGATCTTTTCCATATTCTCTCGGTCCTTCTTTGTTTTAGGACCATCTTTCTTACTCATCTTCAACCCATGGCGCATAGGCAAGAATCCTTTCTTTGCCTTGTCCATGCTGAATCTTTTCATAACCTTGTCAATGTACATGGCCTGACTTAGGCCTAGAAGCCGATTGGATCTATCTCTGTAGATCCTGATCCCTAAGATCATCTCAGCTTTGCCTAAGTCCTTCATAGCGAATCACCTACTCAACCACTACTTAACCCCTTGCAGTGTCGATATGTCACCTCCAATGATAAGGATGTCATCAACATACAGCACTAGGAAGGTGGAAATGCTCCTACTAACCATCTTATACACACAGGGCTCAACAGAATTCTGTGTGAAGCCATATTCCGTAATGGCCTCATTGAATCTCTGATTCCATGACCTCAATGCTTGCTTCAATCCATAGATGGATCTTTGAAACTTGCACACCCGGGTTGGATACTTTGGATTGATAAAACCCTCAGGTTATGCCATGTACACATCCTCGAGTAGCTTTCCATTAAGGAAAGTGGTCTTAACATCCATCTGCCATATCTTATAATCGTACCATGCAGCTATGGCTAGTAGTATCCTAATGGATTTGAGCATAGCAACTGGTGAAAATGTTTCATCATAGTTAATTCCTTGAACTTGCCTGAATCCTTTTGCCACCAATCGCCCCTTGAAGGTGTTGTCGGCGTTTAACTTGAAACACAACTTGCAACCAATCACCTTAGCGCTCGGAGGTGGATCCACCAAGTTCCATACTTGGTTACCGTGCATAGATTGCATCTCAGCCTCCATGGCTTTACGCCTTTGATCTGAGTGTGGGCTTTTTAATAGCCTCTTGATAGGTCTTGGGCTCCTCTTGGTCAATGACCATAAGGTCCCCATCATCAGTCACGAGAAAGCCGTACCTCTTTAGCAGATGATGTGTCCTACCAGACCTTCTAAGGTCCTGTGCAACCGGTTCTGGTTCCTCAATTTCTTGAGTAGTCAGATTGGTTCCCAAAGCATCCTCAGCAGTAGCTACTGGAGTTTGTGAGTCTTGAACTTCTAAAAGTTCAACATTACTCCCACTGTCTCTCTTGGAAAGGAATTCATTCTCCAAGAAGACTGCATTTCCGGCTATGAAAACTTTGTTTTCTACCGAATCGTAGAAGTAATAACCCTTAGTTTCCTTAGGGTAACCCACAAACTGGCACTTGACAGATTTGGACTCGAGTTTGCCACTTGTCAATTTCTTAACATGTGCATCACAGCCCCAAATCTTCAAGAAGGAAACATTGGGCTTTCGGCCCTTCCATAGTTCATATGGTGTTCCCTCAACTGCCTTGCTTAGTGTATTATTAAGAATGTAAGCAGCTGTCTCTAAAGCATATCCCCAAAAGGAGACAGGGAGTGTAGCATGACTCATCATTAAGCGGACCATGTCTAGCAAGGTCCTATTCCTCCTTTCTGACACTCCATTCCACTGGGGTGTACCAGGAAGAGTGAGTTGGCATACTATCCCATACTCTCTCAAAAATAAGTCAAACTCTTGGCTCAAATATTCACCCCCTCGGTCAGACCGAAGTGCTTTTATTTTCTTGCCAAGTTGGTTTTCTACTTCATTCTTAAAGTCCTTGAACCTTTGAAGAGTCTCAGACTTATGCTTCATTAGATACACGTAACCGTATCTGCTGAAGTCATCCGTGAAGGTGACGAAGTATAGAAAACCAGATCTAGTACTAGTGCTCATTGGGCCGCATACATCGGAATGTATCAGCTCCAATAGCTCTGAGGCCCTTTCAGCAGTATTGCTAAAAGGCACCTTTGTCATCTTTCCTCTCAAACAAGATTCGCATGTGTCATAAGACTGTATGTCAAGTGACCCTAGCACTCCACTAGAGTGAAGCCTAGCTATGCACTTCTCGTTTATGTGGCCAAGTCAACAGTGCTAGATGTATGTGGGATTCATTTCATTCTATTTAATCCTTTTAGTATTTATGTTATAGATTGAACTTTCACGTTTTAGATCAAGGATATATAAGCCATTTTCAAGAAATGTTGTTCCATAAATAATATTGCCACATTGCATAGAAATTCTACCATGTCCAATATTAAATACGAAACCAGAAATATCCAACAAAGAAACATAAATAATATTCCTGCGCATTGCAGGTAAAAAATAACAATTTCTTACTTCCAAAACAAGTCCACTAGGCATCTCTAAGAAATAATCTCCGATTTCCATAGCCTGAACTCGAGCACCATTTCTGACTCGAAGATCTACTTCTCCAGATCCTAGTAATCTCCCATTTCTTAGACCCTGCACATTTGAACAAATGTGAGATCCACATCTAGTGTCTAAGACCCAAGATGTAGAAATAGCTAGATTAATCTCAACAACATAAATACCTGAAGCAGCAGTTTTGCCCTTCAGTTGCTCCCTTAGCTTTGGACATGAGCTCTTCTAGTGCCCCTTCTCATGACACTCATGGCAGACATCATCAGGAGAAGTAACCCTTGCTTTAGGTTGGGCCACCACCTTTTTGCCCTTAGCCTTGGCCTTTTGGGCCTTAGCCTTGGCCTTAGATTTGGCCTTTCCCTTAGCAGTGGGTGTATTGCCCTTGTTCACCAGTAATACTTCAGGAGTCTTCTTAAGAGACTGCTCAGCAAGCTTGAGCATGCCATGCAACTCAACAACCAATTTATCCAACCCTTGCATATGATAGTTCATGATAAACTGGTTGTAAGACTCAGGAAGTGACCCGAAAATAATGTCTGCTGCCAAGTCCTGCGGAACTGGCAAGCCGAGGCGAGCAAGTGTATCAATATACCCCTTCAACTTTAACATATGAGTGCTAATAGAAGTCACGGCTGCCATTGCAGTTGTGCAAAGTGCCTTAGTTGTCAGGTAACGTTCCTGACGAGCTTGATCTTGGAACATCTTTTTAAGCTGATCCATCATCTCATAAGCATGCTCGTCCATAAACTACTTCTGAAGATTAGAAGCCATGGTACCCAGCATAAGGCACTAGACATCTCGGTCATCCCTTACGTGCCGATCGTACTGCTCCGCCATCGTCGTGGTGACGCCTCGACCTACGGGAGGGCAAGCTGGTAAAGGAGCATTCAATACATACTCCTTGGACTCTTGTCTAAGAACTATTTGTAAGTTCCTAGCCCAGTCCAGGAAGTTAGCCCCTGAAAGCTTCTCCTTCTCCAAGAGTGACCTAAGTGAGAGTGAGTTGTTGTTTGTTGCAGCCATTTAAATTGCTTAAGTGAAATGGGATTATCTACATGGAAGAAATCATTGCCTGAGTTAGAAATAAAAGACTTTTAAGCCAATTCAAATTAATAATCCGATTTTGATTTGTTTGTTGGTGATGTTAATTGGCTGATTTAACCAAGATCCAGAACTTATCAATGACTGGCCAAACTAGTGCTCGCTAACCAACCATTGATTCGTTTGGTAGGACAACCTATCCAATCCTTCCGCGAAGGACTCTTGGTTTGATGGGCTTATTGACACTTTACCCATCTGTGCTTATAGCCCGCTCTGAGCTAATGCTACCCATGTTGAGTCAAACCACCATTCACATGTTAACCATACCAAGTATTCTAACCCTCGATGACCCATCGAATACTACAATGTACCTAGCTAGGGCATGTTGCAGCATCAATGGGAGGAAGAGGTGTGAATGTGGGAAGCACTTTTAACGACTCAATATTTTAATTACCGGATTAAAATTAAGTGATACGGCTTAGCATGCATAAACACGGGTAATAATTTGGTGATCCATACATCCATATAATATGATAAATGCAATAGCATACTTAATTTAAAATAAATGAGATCCTATGGGCCTTTAATTACAACCTAATGAAAAACTAGATATCCTATCTAATTCTTCATGGGCCGGACTGCAATCCTTCTTGGACTCCCACCATGGGCTTGCTCCATCTGGGCCTTCCTCCATACTTGATGCAATTACAACAATTTTGTAAAATAAAATCTATTCTAAAATTACATCAAAATAAAAAAATGGCACGTAGGCCATATTTCCCAAAATTAAATTACAACTGATAATAATTTAGGGCCCATAAAACTCAACATCACATTTCAAACAAAGTACCTGTCGTGCACATACATACCAATATGATGCATGATCATGGCATTCCAAATTATAAATATAAATGTTAAACCGAGTTACTTAGCTTGAAATCGCCAATTTTAACAAATATGACTAAGGCCCATAAAGGCCCAATGGATAACATCCATAAATCCAAAATTAACAATTTTGCTCCCATTTGAATTTGGGTTGTCACAAATTTAAAATTTAGCTCTCCCAATTTTAACCAGTGTCACGGTTTATTGGGCCAATTTCATAAAGTACATATTCAATTTAACATGCAAACAATTATATTAAATATTCATGCCAACAAAATAAATAATTTAAATACAAATTAATTTTAAAAAAATTTAATTTAATTTGCATTAGGGTCCAGGATAAAAAAATACTCGCAAAATCCAAAACCGGACCCAAACCCTGCGCGCTGCGTTGCTATCCCGGCAGGGCAACAGTGCCGCTACTAGCAGCAACGTTTGGCCACAATTGGAATCGCAAATTGCGATTCCAATTTTGGCCAAACTATTATTTTTTTTTAACAAAAAAAAATCAAATAAAATCAATAATCAATAAAATAATAATTTTAGATGGAAACCAATTGGGGAAAATAATCAAAAATCCCAATCCAACAATTCTAGAGTTCATCTAAAAACAAAACCACTTGAATAAAAAACCCTAAAATCACAAACTTGAAACTCATTCTTTCTTCAAGAACGCTTTCAAGAACCAATTCCAATCAATCTAATGGACAAAACCTACGCTCCTATACCACTTTTGGGATTCGTCATTGGAAAAATAACGTGGCGCAGCGGAAAATATACAGTTTAAAATTTCCTAGAATCCACCTATCGTGTCCAACAACCATTGATTAGAATAAAACCAATTTGAATCAAGAGATATTAACTCACTGGATTCGTCTCTCCTAGAGACTGCTGCAGAATCGTTTCTTTAAACTGCAATCTCCAAAGTCGGGTGCACGACCAACTATTGAGTGGGAACCAGTGCTAGCCGAAGACGCGAAGGAATGGAGGATTAATGCTAGGATTTTCGGCTGTTTTGGGGCTGCTTTTGGTGGCTGAAATTTCCAGCAATTAATTAGGGTTGAATTAGGGTTTTATTGCTTAAGTGTGCCCTTATATAGACACCTTGTCTAATTGGGTTTTAATTAGGTTTATTAAACCCAAGCCCACTAGGATTATAATTACATAAATAAACTTTAATTAAAAAGTATATACTATGTAATTTAATTCCATTTGGCTAAATTTAATTACCCCTAAATAAAATTAAATCACACTTAAGTAAATAAAATACATGTATTTAATTTTCCTACTTAGGAAAATTATTAATTAATTGTTTACTTTATGTAATTCAATTAATTGATAAATTAATTAATTACATTATGTAAACTTATTAATTAAATTAAATTCGACCCAATGTTAATTAATTACCTTGACATCGAATGTCAATTAATTAATGAATACATTCCTTCCAATGTACATTACATGTACAATTTCTATAAGTTCCGGCTTAGTTGATCTATCCGGCTCAGTTGATCTATGTGCACGATCCTGTGGGTCTGTCTTTATGTTGGCAATAGGCCCAAGGCCCACAAACTGTAAGTGGGTTTTAGCAAACCAGTATAGGCCCTAATTAAGACGGAGATGCAGGAGTCTTTCGAAGACACTCACCCGGTAGGAATCTCATAGTGTCCTTTGCCTAACGATATCGATATGAATAAACAAGAGGCATGGTGTTTGTCATCCTCTTCTGTTGTTTATTATATTTCTTGATCTTGAGTTGACTGATTAATCAAATAAGCACCCACTTACTTGGGTATGGCCATACACTTATCAATCCCACTCATCAAGTGGCCAATGATATCATCTCGGTGTTACCCGAGTGGCAATTCCATCACTTCATCATCAATATCAACATGTTCACCAGTCCACCCAATCATACCCGAATTTAGCATCCTTTTACAGACCTATTAGGAGTATGTCAAAGTGAACTGGATTCCATATTGATATTATAATGAAATCTGATCTGAGGACAAAAGAGACCTACTCAAGAAGACCTATGACGCGACAACCATGTGGCTTCCTTGTGCGGATCGATCCAGTCCCATGTCAACGACATGTACCTATATTCATGGCTGACTATACAAGTACTATGGCTAGTTAAGAACTGCCATACAGTCATCGAATATACAATTCTATGGTTCTATTCGTTCCCACGATTAGAACAGACCTTGGATAGGTTTTATGATTATCAATCAATGGATACTCTGCTCATATTATAGCACAAGATATAAATGAAATAGATTAATTGCCTTTATTAATGTGACACAAATAATGTATTCATACAATGAGTCTTAGTGTATAATACCAAATACAAGAATCCAATGCCCTAAGAACTAGGGCACACCAATATTCATAACATTGAAAATTCATTCAAGGTACTCCAAGAGTGCCAAATTAGAACTTGTATTAGGACATTTCATAACATACCTAAATCATGCAAGGTGTTCCATGAACGCCAAAATGCTGTCCGTGTCTTGAGTTACACGCGACTTGTTTGTGACATCACTTCATCTAAGATGCCATAAAAGCATCAAACCTCTGTCTATGGATTGGCTCCCATATGACCATCATAGGTCAATTCATTGACCTACAAAGTGCCGAGCCTCTGTTCGTGTGTCGGTACACACGTGACCATTTCACGACATCCATTAGGTGCCCCGAAGGCTCCGAATTTCTATCCATGTGCCGGCCCACTCGTGACATTTTTGCATTGTCTTTTGCATGGCATAGGGTATGCTTGGAACATCCAAAACAAAAAGAAAGAAAATATAAAAGTCATTTTCATCATCGTCCACATCCATAAAGCATCATCCGATCATGAACATGAACACATCATACACACCATTTAGTGTGTCGAGTCTAGGTCCATGACATCCATCTGAGCTTCTAACCTTATGTGGAATGTGCAGTTTGGAGTCGAACCTCGAAATAGTTAGTTTATGTTGAATCAGAGCCGAACCCACCAATTTAGTTAGTTCAATCAGAGCCAGTCACCGTGGTGGGAATTAGCTCAGGGTCAGACTCAGATCAAGAAGTCGAAATATAGTTGCCCACTCTACCATTTGATAGCCAAGTTTTGTTAGAAGAAGCTGACAGAGCAGAGATGGCCTACGGAAACAATGGAAACTTGCCTTTCGATATGGCTGCTTTTATGAGGAGCTTCCTAACCTCAGAGGAGTTCAAGGCTACTCTTAGGGAAAAAGTGCAAGCCGTGATAAGCACCATCCCTATTCAGACTGTTCCACTGGCTCAGACTTCAGGTGGAAGTGAGGGATAACAGTTTGTCCAAGTTGCTAATGGTGCTGCAGAAGCCTTCCCAGAGGAAGTGGTGGAGTTGTCAATCACAGGGAACCTGACCGTCAGTCCGAAAAGGATGAGGCCTTTGAGAAGGCAAGAGAAGTTTCAATTGAGACTCAATCAGAAATTTTCTGATATTGAAGCCATGCTACCTAAGCTGAAGAAGATGGTGAACTATAACCCTGTTAAGTATGTTGACCTGACTACTTTGATGGCTGATAGAGGAGAGTCGCTCCCAGCTGGTTTTCAGATGCCTTACCTGCCTCCGTACACCGGGGAAGGCCCGCCAGAAGCCCATTTAGACAGTTATGTGAGGTTGATGACTAGCATGGGGATTGGGAAAGGTCACCTCTTAAACCTGTTTCCGACTACTCTGAGGGGTGCTGCAGAAAAGTGGTATATGAAGATACCTCTATACACCCGTTCTACTTGGGAGGACCTATCTAAAGCTTTTGTAAAGCAATATGCTTACAATACCCAAGTAGAGACTACCCTCGAAGACCTGGAGAGAATCCATCAGAAGCTAAATGAGTCCTTCCCTGCTTACTACAGGCGGTGGATAGATGTGCAAGTTTTGGTGGATGGGGCACCAAAGTTGGAGTCGCTCATTGCGAAGCTGGTGGATGGTAGTCTACCCTAATACAACGACAAGATGAAACTGAAGAGATTCCACTCCTTCAATGAGAGGGTAGATTTTGCTAAACGTATCGAGTGATACGAAGAAAAGGAGCAGAGGGGCAGACAGAGTTCGGGCTCCTACAGAAGCAATCAGGGGTACTCTCAAAGGTACAAAGGCAACAACTCTAAGGCTACTCTAGTGGGGTCCAGTGCTAAGTTGACTCAGAGTGTAGCCCCGATCGAAGTACAATGGGAGGATGTGGCCGCTGTGAACCTGTAAAGACAGACTCCTCAAAGGGTCACTAGTCCATAGGCTGAGTCAATAAGCCAGATTTTTGCTAAATCTAGAAAGGCTAGGTTATTACAAAGCTTGAAGCCATTTTCGCCTCCAACTGAGGCAGATAAAGATAACTTCTGCACTTATCACGTGATGACGGGTCACAGTACAAATGAGTTTACCTAGTTGATTAGAGCCATCAAGCAGTTGGTCATTGATGGAAGGATCGTCGAGCCGGCTTTGAAACCAAACATTCAGAGTAATCCCTTACCCAACCTCGGATGATTCGGCTGCACAAGCTATTGAGGACCATGATGCTGCAATAAAAGAAGATCCTCCGCATGTGGAGGACGATAGTCATTTTGATTTTTAGTTTGTTTTATTTTTATTATCTTTATCATTTATTCTGTGAACAATTCAACCTCTTAGTGTTTAATTTAATACAATTTGATTTCAATTACTTGTGCTATATTTTTCGGATGGAATTGTGCATGCGTCCAAACATTCATTTAATGCCTTTAGCATACATGATGCATCAATGCATGAAATGAACCTAAGGACAGATGACAACTTGAAAATGATACCTATCTCGAAAAATCTTATGCCTGATGAGAGGAAAGAAAATTACAAAAGTACCATAAAAGTACATGGGAATCTTTGCCTGACCATACGATGTAGTGCCAAAGTGAAAAAGAAATACTGAACACCAAGCTCCAAAGGATTCAGAGATGAAATCAACCAAGCAGGAGTTCCGTAGACTCGAATGGGCATCGCTCCATGGTCACAACCATTAACTACATCTCAAAGTGGGTAGAAACGGAGTCATATATATATGAATGTCACAAAAAAAGTGCTATTATGTCATGACTGATGATGGAGTACAATTCCTAGGGGCAATAATGTTGGAAATGCCCTAGTCCCGAGGCATTGGTCCTTGTATTTGTACTATACATTTATTGGATTTATGTGTTGTACTTATTTGTGTCATAAATAAAGGCATCAATTCATTTATTATATTTATCTTGTGCAGTATAGTAAATGAAGTATCCAATGGACATATCTATATCCATGACGACTAGTGTCATGCACTTAGCAGTAAGACCATGGATAGGGTTAACGATATGACCATAAATAGATCCGTAGTCTGTTCCAGTCATGGGAATGAATGGAACAACAGACTATCATTAACCTGGTTGTATGATGGTGTCTTACCGGTTATTAGACATGGAATGTCAACCAAGTTAATGGGTACATGCCTGGGAGCATGGTACTGGATAGATCCACTAAACGAGTAATCCACATGGTATGGTATCACAATGGATTCTCGTGTAGTACTTGTATGGATCCTTTGACTTGACCATATGATGGTGTTACATGTGAAGTCGCATACTTAGGGGTACGCCTAAAGGGCCTGTAATAGGGTGCCAAGTATGGGTGCTTTCGGGTATGTCACTGAACATGGTAATACTATGGATATGCAGAAGGGATTTGTCACTCAGTAACCAACTGAGAAGATATCACCGGCCACTTGATGAATGTGACTGATAAGAGTGTGGCCACACCCAAACAAGTTGGAACTTGTTTGTGAGCATCAGTACATTCGGGATCAAGTTAATGTCTAGACACGAAAGAGGGTGATCAATCCATGCCTCTGTGTTGGACACCGATATCAATGACATGGGATGTACAAGTTTAAACTACAGGGTTATGATATCAGTTATACTGCCATCTCCATCTTAATTGGGGGCTGCAGTGGCTTGCTAGAGCCCAACTGCAGTCTGCGGGCCAAAGGCCCGCTGCCAACATAAAGATAGGCCCACAGGATCATACACATAGAACGATAGAATGCAGACTTAAGGAATCACTTGTATACTTGGAGTATACACAGTGGAGGGAGAAGCATGTATATATTAATCATATTATAAGGATCAATTGGATTGGTCATAATATTAAAATTAATATATTCTATTGGCTCTTCATAATTAATTGGATTAATTATGAAATTATTTCCTAGGTGGAAATATTCATATGTATGGGTTTACATATGATTTTGTTTTGTGTAGAGTTAATTTTAATTTGATGGATTAAATTAAATGTCAAACTAATTTTAATTTAGATGTAAATAATATATTACTTGGAGTAATATATTAAATACATGGGTATATTAAAATTGGGCTTGAAATTAATTTAAACCAGAATAATTAAAATTAGACTGGGCCTAAATTAAAACATGGAAGCCCGCACAAAATAGAAAGGAGCCAAGATGGGCCTGAATTCCCCTAAGGGAATTCGGCCAACCCTAGGTATAAATACCTAGGGTTAAAAAAAAAAAAATTCGGTGACCCGTTTGCAAAATACTTCTAGCCGAATTCTCTAGCTCCTCCTTTCCATTGTTTTGTTTTTCCGACGCTAGCACGGGTTGCATTCGCCAAGCGTTCGTGTACGTGAGAGTGGAGGAATTCTATTTTGAATTCTGCAGTCATCATCCATCTCTAGAAAGAGATTTTTTTTGGTAAGAAATTTAATCCCTTTCTATTTAATTTTAAGTTTTTCAATTTCCACCTCAATTGCTCCTGGGACTGGATTTGAGGAAATCACCGCGTTCTTCCGCTTTTATCGGGTGATTTCCGGTGACAAATCCCAACAGTGGTATCAGAGTGGGCTTTTGATCCGTGGAAATTGATTAATTTGGTTGAATCCCTGTTTTGAAATTGGATGTTTTTGTTTGGGATTCATGGTATGGGTTTTATGATTTTTCCCATATGTTTTGATACAATGAAAATTAATATTGCATATTGGTTTATGTTGTTTTAATTTTATTGTATTATTGTAATTCTTGGTGAATCGCTATGGATGATGATTGGTGATTTTATTTTTAATTTTGGATTTATAAAAAAAAAAAAAAAAAAAACCGGCCTCCCGGGGGCGGGGCTGCCGGCGGCGGAATCGCCGCCGGTGGCCGCCGCACGAGGCGGGAGGCGCGACGGCATCCGCTGCCTGCTGCTGCGCCAGCAGCAGCAGCCGCTGTCAGCAGCAGGCAGCTGCTGGACAGCAGCTGCCGCTGGGCGGCCACTGCACAGCGGCAGTGCCGCTGCAGGCGGCTGCAGCCGGCCGGGCCCTGTGTTTTGGATTTTGCGGGTATTTTGGGTCCGGGGACCAGTTTTGAAATTTTAATCTGTTTTAAAATTCGTATGTTTAAATTTATGTAATTTAAATGCGCATGGTTTCTTGGATGAATTTATTTCGTTCATGTGATATTAGTTTTGGAAATTAATATGGTTAATGGAAATTGGTTCGGGTAATTTTGGCACAATTACTCGGACGGCTAAATTGGACCTATGGTTTCCCAATTCCAGTGGGAGCAGTTGGACTGCCTGGGCTGGAGGCCCAAAGCCCGTTAAGGGTTAGAACCATGGTGGGCCAAAAATTGGCGATTTCCTAATAATGGCTTTGACATAATTTAAATGGGCTTAAATCATGCATTTTGACATGCTTTTGAATTGTATGTATTGGATGCATATGAATGGTTGAATGAATGTTTGATTGGATGCTATTGGGCCTTTTACGAGTTGGGTTGTATTTTTTTTTTGGGTAAATACGGCCTGCGTGTCGTTTTCTTTTAATGTAATTTTATTTTATTTAAATTAAATATTATAAAATTTGTAAAAGAAGAGGCCCATGGAGTGGTGAGCCCAAGAGGAGGTGCAAGCCCAAATTGGAGGTGCAAGCCCAGAAGGAGAAGATGGAGGCCCGCCTAATATATGTTTCTAGTATAGGTTTACTAGAATTATATTAGGATGTAACATAGGCCCATAGCAGTCCATTTTAATTTTATTTAATCATTTTATATTCATTTGCATGTATGAATGTATGTTACAAATAGCTCATTCACCCGCTTTATGTATGTAAGCCGTTATAATTGAATCTAATAAACAAACGGAAATTACTAAGTCGCTTAAAAGTGCTTCCCTCATTCAAAACCGAATCGAAGTGGGAATCGGCCAGTTCTAGACCATGCCCTCGCAGGATGCACTGGAGTATTGTCACTTTGTATTGGGTTAGAGTATGGGATACTCTAACACTTGGATGGAGGTTTTGACTTAGCATGGGTAGTAGGATTCTCCTTGCCCTAAGCACAGATGGGTAAGTGCCAACAAGCCCATCAAACCGAGAGTCCCTAGGTTGAGATTGGACTGCGTTCCTACCTAAATAATTGAGGTATAGTTGTACCAAACCCTCGTTTGGCTATATCTTAATGAAATATGGATCTCGGCCCATGAGCCTAACAACTCGGTTTAAATTAATAACTTGATTCATTATTAATTTTATATGGGAACAACAAAGCAAAGCCCTTTATTAACACTCTAAATGTTTTTCTGTGTAGAAACACCCAAATGGCAAACACTAATACCTTATCACTGCGATCGATTCTTGAGAAGGACAAGCTTTCCGGTCCTAACTTTTTAGACTGGTCTAGGAACTTGAGGATAGTTCTAAGACAAGAGTCGAAAGAGTATGTGCTGGAAAGGCCTGTGCCGGCTGCGCCTCAGGGACGTAATCCAACAGCTGCACAGCTAGCGGAATACGAGGCGCACGTCAAGGACAACCGGGATGTGAGGTGCCTTATGTTGGCTCGCATGGTCCCCGAATTGCAAAAGCAGTTTATGGACCACCAAGCCTATGCAAGTGGGAGATTGTTGGAAATGCCCTAGTCCCGAGGCATTGGTCCTTGTATTTGTACTATACATTTATTGGATTTATGTGTTGTACTCATTTGTGTCATTAATAAAGGCATCAATTCATTTATTATATTTATCTTGTGTAGTATAGTAAATGAAGTATCCAATGGACATATCTATATCCATGACGACTAGTGTCATGCACTTAGCAGTAAGACCATGGATAGGGTTAACGATATGACCATAAATAGATCCGTAGTCTGTTCCAGTCATGGGAATGAATGGAACAACAGACTATCATTAACCTGGTTGTATGACGGTGTCTTACCGGTCATTGGACATGGAATGTCAACCAAGTTAATGGGTACATGCCTGGGAGCATGGTACTGGATAGATCCACTAAACGAGTAATCCACATGGTATGGTATCACAATGGATTATCATGTAGTACTTGTATGGATCCTTTGACCTGACCATATGATGGTGTTACATGTGAAGTTGCATACTTAGGGGTACGCCTAAAGGGCCTGTAATAGGGTGCCAAGTATGGGTGCTTTCGGGTATGTCACTGAACATGGTAATACTATGGATATGCAAAAGGGATTTGTCACTCAGTAACCAACTGAGAAGATATCACCGGCCACTTGATGAATGTGACTGATAAGAGTGTGGCCACACCCAAACAAGTTGGAACTTGTTTGTGAGCATCAGTACATTCGGGATCAAGTTAATGTCTAGACACGAAAGAGGGTGATCAATCCATGCCTCTGTGTTGGACACCGATATCAATGACATGGGATGTACAAGTTTAAACTACAGGGTTATGATATCAGTTAGACTGCCATCTCCATCTTAATTGGGGGCTGCAGTGGCTTGCTAGAGCCCAACTGCAGTCTGCAGGCCAAAGGCCCGCTGCCAACATAAAGATGGGCCCACAGGATCGTACACATAGAACGATAGAATGCAGACTTAAGGAATCACTTGTATACTTGGAGTATACACAGTGGAGGGAGAAGCATGTATATATTAATCATATTATAAGGATCAATTGGATTGGTCATAATAATAAAATTAATATATTCTATTGGCTCTTCATAATTAATTGGATTAATTATGAAATTATTTCCTAGGTGGAAATATTCATATGTATGGATTTACATATGATTTTGTTTTGTGTAGAGTTAATTTTAATTTGATGGATTAAATTAAATGTCAAACTAATTTTAATTTAGATGTAAATAATATATTACTTGGAGTAATATATTAAATACATGGGTATATTAAAATTGGGCTTGAAATTAATTTAAACCAGAATAATTAAAATTAGACTGGGCCTAAATTAAAACATGGAAGCCCGCACAAAATAGAAAGGAGCCAAGATGGGCCTGAATTCCCCTAAGGGAATTCGGCCAACCCTAGGTATAAATACCTAGGGTTAAAAAAAAAAAAAATCGGTGACCCCCTTGCAAAATACTTCTAGCCGAATTCTCTAGCTCCTCCTCTCCATTGTTTTGTTTTTCCGACGCTAGCACGGGTTGCATTCGCCAAGCGTTCGTGTACGTGAGAGTGGAGGAATTCTATTTTGAATTCTGTAGTCATCATCCATCTCTAGAAAGAGATTTTTTCTGGTAAGAAATTTAATCCCTTTCTATTTAATTTTAAGTTTTTCAATTTCCACCTCAATTGCTCCTGGGACTAGATTTGAGGAAATCACCGCGTTCTTCCGCTTTTATCGGGTGATTTCCGGTGACAAATCCCAACAAATAACACAGTGCTCCAAAATAAAGGGTTAGACATCATAGACAATCTCCGTATCTCTCACAAGCCAATGGGGCGATGAAAGTGGCTCACAAGATTCCATCCAAACGACAACCATCTACAAAGGATAGGCCGATATGCTATCATTTGTCTTACAAGGATACAAAACTAGCAACGGAATACTAACTAGACAAACACTATACTCATTAGCCCTATAGGACGGAAGCATTCCACCAGGGGAGACAAAGGCCAAGTCGTCGGCCCCATGAACCCAGACAAGCCCAGGCACTGTTACATGTAAAAAAAAAGGAGTCTGATGGGTCAAAAACTTAAACGGCGATCCATGCAAAAGTTAGGACAGAGAGGCAAGGACTACCAGCTAGAAAATCTACAAAGACCAGTTGGTGGCAGGCATGGGCCCAGTCAAGACGGATACCATTACTGATTCTATCCTTAGCTTCATTTCATCTTTGATGTGCAATGTGCTAAAACATTATAAATGAGTGAATGAATGAATGACATTTTCTATTCGATTAAATGTCCCAAGTCTACTTGAAATTGAATTCATATGGATGCGCACATTTTCTATTTACATGCATCTCACTTAAAAAAAAAAAGAGTCCAATCGATCGAAAACCGAAGAAGCAGTCCATGCAAAAATTAGGACAGTCCGATAGATTGAAAACCCAAAAAGGTAGTATATGCAAAAATTAGGACATAAAATAAAGTTCGCTGAGTTGAAAATCCGAAGGGGAAACTCAGGCAAAAGTAAAGACAGTCTGATAGGCCGAAAACCCAAAAGGGTTGCCTATGCAAAAGTTAGGACAAAAAAAAAAAGAGAATAAAAGTTATACAGTAGAAACAAGCTCAGGTAACCCTAATCCTCTAAAGACCGGGGCACCTCAAAGTCAGCATCTCACGTCTACGTCTCATGAGGTAAGCAACCAAGATGCATCCACTGATGCTATATGGGTTGAGGCTGTTGTGGTGTAAACACTCTACACTCGGTGGTGCATAAAGATCGAAGGATTCTCAGCAGCTGACCATACTCTCTGCACAGCCTAGTGGAGAGTAGAAAGTCACATGGGTCAATCCAAACAATTGGACCCCTCCGGCCCAGGTCTCAGTTGTTACATCAGAAATATCCCACCAGAGGCAAACCCATCTAGGCCTCCAAATCATCCACCTGATCTATGACAGTCTAACTCATAATCTCTAACTCGGTGACCCATCGACGGAAATAGTCAAGCGAATAGACTGACGGTGCCTAACCCAAATCGCCATCTGCGCCAAGCAAACCATAAAAAACACCATAATCATAGGCATATGCATCCAAAACATACACACACATATGCATACACGCATCAATGTGTACTCAAGTATAGGTACATGTTGTCATCATTAGGCTGTCTAGAGCCATGAGTACTCTAAAAGCGGAAATAACCTGACACTGGGGCATCCTCTAATCCCAAGTAAGAGACTTTTCTCAATTTTAGAATTCATCTTTACGCTAATGTAATCCCGAGAAGGGTATTCCTTATCTTTTACAGGTATCCAGGGGCAAAACAATCAAGCCGTATTTATTCTTGATTGAAGGGGTAGAAATTTTTGTTTCCAAAATTATCGATTAAGGAATAAGTACACACTCCCAATCCAATTCCAATGGTATTGTTGTATCATAGAAAGCCAATTTCAATGGTATTGCTCCACCACAGCGAGCCGATTTCAATGATATCGCTCCGCCATAGAGAGCCGACTTCAATGGTACTGCTCTGCCACAGAGAGGCAACTTCAATGGTATTGCTCGACCACAGAGAGCTGATTTCAATGGTATTGCTCCATAACAAAGAGCCGATTTCAATGGTATTGGTCCACCACAGAGAGCTGATTTCAATGGTATCAAGGGGCAAGATATTCAGTCCATATTCATTCTTGATCGAAGGGGCAAAAATTTTTGTTTCTAAAATTATCGATCAAGAAATGAATACACACCCGAAACAACTTTAAAACATCAAAGGAGATAATCAAGCTTCTGAAATCACCAAAGCATCTTTCCCCAGCCACATAAGCCTCACGGGAAACACTATTATCCTTTCCTTTAGTGACACAGGCCCACTAGAAGTGAAATGACCAAAATACCCTTCACCTTCGTGAACATCAATTCACAAGGAAAATCCGATTCGGGCAAAGTCTTTTGTTTTTGCAATGGAGTCGAAGCACATCCCTGGAGCATCAACCCAATTCCGGCAAAGTCCTCAGCTTCGCAATGGAGTCGACACACGTCCCTGGAGCATCAATCTAATCTGGGCAAAGTCCTCTGCTTCACGATGGAGTCGAAGCACGTCCCTGGAGAACATCGAATCAATTCAGGCAAAGTCCTATGCTTCACAATGGAGATGAAGTAAGTTCCTGAAAAATCAAACTCGCTTGGGCAAGACCACTGTTTCATGAATTAACCGAGACAAGTCCCTACAAACATCAAAGCAAGTCAACACGAGAGAAACCACCAGGTACGTCCTCTTTTCCTTCTCACCGTGCTCCCTATCGTGAGACCAAACTCGAATCGGGCACAAGCACCCTTTCAAGTTGACTTTGGTCACGCGAGGGGCAGCCTGTGAGCACGGGTTTTTTCCCCACCTCGGTGATGAAAGCCATCATTACCTTTTTCACGAATAAACGTGAAGCGGATTCAGAATGACCGTAACGTCGAAAATGTCTTGGATGACCCGAATATGTGTGACAAGTCTTGGTACGGAACCCCAAAGGAATTCGAGTGAGTATTTGAGAGAACCGAGGAAAAGAATGAAAAATAAGCAAAATAAGCTAATCTAGTAATCACCATATTTCTTTTTTTGACACCAATTAGCCTTTAATTGGGATTTCTTAACCTAAATGGGAGATATAAAACCATAATAACGGGATTAGGGTTTACAACAGAGACACGGAACATACAGAATAGAGAGAATTGAAAGAAAACACAGTCACACTCAGAGTTCTTGAAAGAAAAAGATTGAAATTAAGTGTTTTAATCTAAAAATAATCCAAAAACCTTAATAAAATCTGTAAAAACAATCATAATTTTGAGAGAATTAGTTTTGTAGGGGTGTTTCTAAACTGTAATCAATCATTCAATTTCATTCGAGGTTCCGCTTGGGCTTCAAAGATCGCACACGCTTTTAGGTTGTTCGTGATTACAAGGCATTTCCCGGCATCCGAATCCATCCCTGGTGGTCCAAAAAACTAGAACACAGACAAGGTATATTCTGAGAGGTCTTAAAAATCCTTTTTAATTCATTCTGGGTGCTATCTGTTGGTGTTTTTAAGTTTTTTATGATTTTGGAAGCGATTCCGGTTACAGCCGCCCCACCTGATGATTACCGCCGCTCGGCTGTAACCTACAGGGGTACGACTATAATCTACAAGGGTGCGGCTGTAACTTACAGGGGCGCGGCTGTAATTTTCAAGGGCAGAAGCTTCAAATCAAATGTGTTTTTCATGAATATTATCGATCTAATTACATCCATATATGTTTAGATTGACAGTTTTTGGGTTTTTATTGATGGATGTGAGACTGAAGTTTGGTGATTTCGAATTTTTAGGGATTTTCGGACTCGTTTGATCCGATCCGGATCTATTTTTATGGAATTTCATGAGTTTCCAGAAATCCTAGATTGCTCAAAATCATCAAATTTCTAAAACAAGAAAAGAAAACTGAAATGTAGTCTAGAGCATTACAGCAGCCCGGCTGTAGGTGTTATAACCGTGCGGCTATAACCTACAGCTGCGCGGCTATAACCTACAGCCACGTGGCTGTAGTCCTAGAAATAGAATTACAATTTTTCCCTTTTAGGCTTCTAACTTGTAATTTTGTGTCTCATTTCAATTCAAAATGGATTTTTGGCGTGTTTACTTTTGGACGTTAGATGGATGTTCAATTTAGGCCCACTCATGAACAGAACCCTCGGGTCCTGGGACACCCGGCCCGCTAAAAGTTGGAAAATGCATGTAAAATGAGCCAAATTGTTTTAATATTTTCCCTAACTTTTGCCTAAACTGCCCAATGTGGGTTTTCAGCTTAGCGGGCTGCTCTAATTTTTGCCTTAGGCGCCTTTTCGGTTTTCACCTCAGCGAGCTTTTTACATGCCCTAACTTTTGCCGAAACTGCCCAATGTGAGTTTTCAGCTTAGCGGGCTGCTCTAATTTTTGTCTGAGGCGCCTTTTCGGTTTTCACCTCAGCGAGCTTTTTTTTTTAAGATAAAGACTTCTAATTCAGTTCAGGTCGATGATAAGCAGGAATTAATTGAAGCTTTGCCATGCCCACTTGCTAAGCTGCCCCTCTGATGATGAGACGATTGAGGAAAGTCTTGTAGGACTTGGTTGTTCCATCACTGTTGCTGAAGCTCACAGGCGTATAGCCATATATGATGCATGATGTGAATTCAATTTTAGGCAAAACTTGGGATATTTAAACGACCAGGGCAAGTCATTCATTCATTCATTGATTGATAATGTTTTAGCATAATGCACATTATATATGAGATGAAATTAAGGACAAGATGAGTATGGTATCCGTCTCGACTGAACCCACGACTGCCATCAACTAGTCCTTGCGGATTTTCCTATCGGTGGTGCTCACCTCACTATCCTAACTTTTGCATGGATTGCTTTCATGATTTTCAATCCATCGGACTTTTTTTTTTCTTTTTTCTTTTTTTTTTTTTTTGGGAAACCTGAGCCTGTCCCGATTGAAGGGGTTGACGACTTGGTCTCTGTCTTTCTCGGTAAGACCGTTTTGATTCTACAGGTTGATGACTATGTCGTTTCCTCAATGTTAATCTTGCATTAATTCAGTGTATTTGCGAGACAAATGGTAGCATGCTAACTTAGCCCTTGTAGATAGATGCCATATTTGGCAACACCTTTTTGATGTGCTTGTTAGCTGCTTGTACTATCCTGCTGGATTATGGGTGGTGCGGAGGCGATGCATGATGCCTCTCTCCTTTATTCTGGAACGATTACACTGTTGCCTCACAACTTACGTTCTATTATTGGGGATGCTATGGTGTGAAACATCATATGATATAGATGTGCATTCTTATTTTAGAGCTTGAAACCGTGCTTAATTTGCTTGTGTTTTTTTTTTTTTTTTTTTTTTTTGCTGCGGAACTTCCGCTTGGCTGGACTTGTCTTCCAGATTCTTTGTAATTCTGCATTCTGCAATCCTTTGTCGATCTCTAGATGTGCGGTCATAGGACTAGGCGAAGGTCTTCCATACTCTTAGGCATTTTGCAATTTTTCTTTCTCTTATTAGTCGTGAGGTCTTTCAGGACGAATACCATTTTGGATGCTCATATATCCTTAGATTCATTTCATGTAATGATGTGTCATGTATGCTAAAGACATTAAATGAATGTTTGTATGCATGCACAGTGTTCCATCCAGGAAAATATCACACAAATAATTGAAATCAAATTACATAACATCAAATGCCTTGTGGGCTGCATTGTTCACAAAATAAGATAAAGAACAAAACAGATACATCAAAATTATTAACATCCTCCACATACGGAGGGTCTTCTTTTCCTGCTGCATTGCCTACTTCGATTGGACTAGTCAAAGCTGGGCAAAGGATTACTCTGGACATTGGGCTTCAAGGGTGGCTCGACCATTTTCTCGTCATCAATCAGTTGTCGAATGGCCTTCAGCAGTTACTTGCAGTCGTTTATGTGGTGCCCCACTGTCACATGATAGGAACAGAACTTACCTTTGTCTATCTCAGCCGGGTTCTCGAACGGCTTCAGAGAACTCAAGAGACTGCCGTTCCTACATTTGGCAAATAATCGGCTCAACAAAATAGCCCATGGGGATATGCCCTTTCCGTCACCCTCGGGGAGTGGACTCCTGGTTCGTCGCGGAATAAGGTCAGTGTTGGCTTTGAGGGGGGGCTTTTGATTCTGCTTCACCAGTCAACCCTCTTATTACTCCTTCGGGCTCTGTTAGACGTGCCTCTAATTCGTAACACCTAGCCGTCAGCTTTTTTACCTTGTCACAATCATCTCCTAGCATCTCCTTCAACATTGTCGCTGCCTCATCCCTGACCGCCTTTCAGAATCGTGATGAAGCAACATAATCATCCACGACATCTGTTATGTTGTTAAAGTTCACTGGGCCAGCCATTCTCGAGACTACTTCCCTTTCTCCCCTGATAAAAACACTTGTTAGCATTGACTGGGGAGTTCGCACGGAAATGCCAAGTCAAGAGATTATGTAGGCATGAGTGCGAGCTGTGATGAATGCATGTACGAACGATGATGTCATATGATGCCATGTCATGTTACGTAATTCTAAGCTAGTTAAGTGCACACAAAGGCCAAGAATGGAGACATGCAAGATGCAATGAATGTTGTTGATGAAGATATGTGCTGAAGTAGAGTGTGGCGTATAAATATACACCACATGGATAAAATGACACACAGGGTGTCCACGGATTGAAGCAAGGTGATACTTGCAGAACACTTACGTATAAAGCATATCTTACACGGGAGGAGAGTTAATATTTGAAGCGGTACGTGTAGAGCGGATCTTACACGGGGAGGATGGGTAGAGTTTGACGCGGTACTGTGAGCGGACGACCTTTTTTGGAAAAAGCGGATGCAGGAGTCCGAAAGAAAGATTTTTAATTATTCTTTCTTTTTATTTTTGCTTGGTGTGATTTTTGGGAAAACAGGATTTTGTTTATCTTATTTAGAAAAATCCATTCATTTATTTCGAAATTCGTTTTGTAGAAAACATTTTCCCATTTTATTACTTGAAAGATCTCGAAACCTAAATCCCGAGATCAGTGACAGAGTTGCCACCCAGATAAGCTCATACAGGAAATTCCGGTACAGCTCCCTACCGAGTATAGACCATTGTACCTAATCCAGAGATTCAGGGTTCGGACAAGTCCCTTATTTCATGTCTAATCAAAATAAATTTGGCCAATGTTCTTTGATGATATTTTACATTTCTAGAGTTGATAATTATTGCATTAAATTAAACACACGGTGCGCACACAAAGAAAATAAAAATAAAGCCGTGAATGATTAAATTATTACAACCCGATCGAATAAAAATAAAAATTCACTTCACAACCGCCTAGAATACACGGATAAATCTATTAAATACATCCAAAATAAAAATAAAAGGCTGCAAAACAGAGGGTTAGCATAGTTTATATTGCATACACAAGTAGGACTCAAATTAGGACAGAATTGGGAATTTTAGGAAATAAGGGCATATATTTAGGGGATAACCGGATCGACTCGACCGGTCGGACCAGTTAGACCTGGAAAACGGTTTTGAAACGCCCTGTAATTTTATGCTGGAAAATCAATTTTTGGAAAACAATTGGCTCGATTACATGCGAATTTCATTTTCGTGGGTTTGTTGTCCCGGAATCCATGGCTCCGTTTGTGTGGGTTCCTAAATTCAACATCCATCTAGGGTCCAAAACGTAATAAACGCACCAAAAACATTTATTAAAATGCCATTTTATTTGTTTTTAATATTTTCCAAGGACTTATAGAGTTTGGGGGTCCGCTAATGCTGGACTATAGATAGGAATCCAAAAAATAAATATTTTATGACATACGGATAAGTTTGGGCTGAAATATATCACTTCAGAGTGCATATAAATGGAAAACAGGCTATTTTTGGGTTGTCGGAACAGATCAGGGAGCTGTCCCTGAAGAACAGAGCCGTACGGCTCTGGTTTAGAGCCGACCGGCTCTGTTCTTATGGAACCAGAGCCGGCCGGCTCTGTTCTTTGATGAACAGAGCCGTACGGCTCTATTCGGGTAGGTTCAGTTTTAAAACTTGCAAAAACAAAGAAAACACATAGAAAAAGCAATACAAATAGGTTTAAGGCCTCTCAGAGTTTACCTTGATGTTGTTTTGATGCTTTGAATGTCAAGAAACAGATTGAAAACTTAGGATTTGCCCTTAAAGTCCAACCGGCCGAAAACTGAATAATTCTGAAACTAACCTGAAATTATCCGAATCAATGAGCAAAGGTTTTGTAACTTGTTGCTAATGTTTTGAGATTGATTTATAGGGTTTAAACTCTTTGTTTTTTTATTCTCTCTGGCTCTCTATCTCTCTACCTCTTTCTTTCTTTTTTCCTTTTCTTTCTTTCTTCCTTTCTTTCTTTTTTTCTTTTTCTAGCTGAGTCTCCTCACTCTATTATTATTTATTCTTTTTTTTTTGAAATCCCCCCCCAGGAGACAAAATAATTTCCCCCATTTAATGCACAGATTTGAATTTTTTGTTGTTTTTTTACCAAACTTCGCTGGCTTTTGGGAAAAAGGAGATTCCTGCCTAACCCACTAGAGCCGGCCGGCTCTAGTTTGCAAACCAGAGCGGTCCAGTTCTAGCTAGATCTGCGGTGAAATCTCGACTATCCAGCACGTACACTAAACCCTGGAAATCACTTGGAGGACCCATTTTCGGTAGTTTTGGATCGAGGATAGCTTGGTTTTCAGGACATTTAAGACTCTTCGGGCAATATTCTGGTCATTTCCAAGTCCGATTCTAGTACATATGCTTCACAGGTAATACAGGAATTCTCATCATAGAGGTCGGAAAAAACCCGTGCTCACAGGCTGCCCCTCGCGAGATCAAAGTCGACTAGAACGGTAGCTTTTGTCCAATTCGAGTTTGGTCTCGTGATTGAGAGCGCGGTGAGTAAAGGAAAGAAAAGCGTACCTGATGCCCCTCGTAGGGGTACAGAATCATCGACTCGCTGTGGTAGAGTGTGCCCGTGATATCGACTCGCTGTGGTGGAGTGTGCCCGTGATATCGACTCTCTGTGGTGGAGTGTGCCCGTGATATCGACTCATTGTGGTGGAGTGTGCCCCTGATATGGACTCACTGTGGTGGAGTGTGCCCATGATATCGACTCGCTGTGGTGGAGTGTGCCCGTGATATCGACTCGCTGTGGTGGAGTGTGCCCATGATATCGACTCGCTGTGGTGGAGTGTGCCCATAATATCGACTCGCTGTGGTGGAGTGTGGCCGTGATATCGACTCGCTGTGGTGGAGTGTGCCCATAATATCGACTCGCTGTAGTGGAGTGTGCCCGTGATATCGACTCGCTGTGGTGGAGTGTGCCCATAATATCGACTCGCTGTGGTGGAGTGTGCCCGTGATATCGGTTCGCTATGGTGGAGTGTGCCCGTAATATCGACTCGCTGTGGTGGAGTGTGCCCGTAATATCGACTCGCTGTGGTGGAGTGTGCCCTCACTGTGGTGGAGTGTGCCCATGATATCGACTCGCTGTGGTGGAGTGTGCCCTCGCTGTGGTGGAGTGTGCCCATGATATCGACTCGCTGTGGTGGATTGTGCTCATAATATCGAGATATCGACTCACTGTGGTGGAGTGTGCCCATGATATCGACTCGCTGTGGTGGAGTATGCCCATAATATCGACTCGCTGTGGTGGAGTGTGCCCATAATATTGACTCGCTATGGTGGAGTATGCCCGTGATATCCACTCGCTGTGGTGGAGTGTGCCCGTGATAATTTTTAACTCTTCTCCGTGTGGTTGAGCGACCGAATAAGACTGTCTTCTCCGTGTGGTTGAGTAACCATATAGAAATTCTTTTTTTTTTCATGTTGAAGAGTGGACCGTTGGAATTGAGTCAAAAGCACGTATTTATTCCTTGATCGATAATTTTGGAAACAAAAATTTTTGCCCATTCGATCAAGAATAAATATGGTTTGGTTATCTTTTGCCCCTGGATATCTGCAAAAATGAAAAAAAAAATGATCATTATCTTTTAATTTATGTTATGAATTTCGACCTATCTGAAAGTGCTGATTGTGCTTCGTGTTGTTGTAGACTTAGGCCTATGAGTACGCCTTCTTCCGCCACCGATCGTGCACATGCCGGAGGATGAAAACTTCATGCTAGTAGGGTTCTCATAGGTAGTGCGATGGCTCGGGTTCTCGTGGTCCTAGGAGGAGATGGCAGTCACTGAGTGCCGACAGCCGCTGGCTTTCCAGGTTGTTCTGCCCCTGGACCTGCAAAAGGCAAGAGATACCCTTCTCGGGGTAATATTGGCATGAACAAAAAACTTTGATAATTGGTGAAATTCTTCATACCTGAGATTTGGAGTCATATAACTCTAATTTGCACGCTATGACTCTGATTGTGTCCCTGGATTACATCTTTTCTATCGCAGGAAATGGTTTCGTATTGCGGGATCGGTAGGAATGGTCCTGTGCCCGTAACTTTGAGTCCATCCACGCACATTATCCATGATCTGGTTAGTTTTTTGCTTAATTTTCCTCTTTTTCCATTTTTTGAATTTCTGTAAAAATATGCAAAATTAGACGAAATTATATGAAATTGATGCATGTTTAGAGTAGATCTTGCCCCTAGGAAACTTAATTGATGATTTAAATTTGGTTAAAGTCGATTTTAGGGCGAAAAAAGCAAAAACCAAACTTGAAAACCAAAGAACCAGGTTTTTCCTGGACAGAGCCGTGCGGCTGTGGTTCAGCCGAGCGGTTCGACCCTTATATATATATATATATATTTTATTATTATTATTATTTTTTTTACCAGGAATAACCCATGTTCATAAGAACCTATCCCGTGGAAGGGGTGCACGGTTCACTTTCAATTCGAATAAAATGACTAATATAACGACGTATACTACAAGGACGAACTGGAGCAAAAGAAGCGATGTTTCGGAATCCATATTGATTAAAATGAAGAAATTAGAGTTGGAATGAAGAATGTATAAAATGAGTTGGAATGGAGATGTATATATACTCGTTGTCACCACCGGCCATGTGACCATTAAAAATGTAGCCGTTGGGCGCCATTTCAACGGTCACTGAGCCGTTGGACACGTGGTTTTTTTTTTTAATATATGTATGTATATATATATATATATATATGTATAAAAGAGATGCAAAATATAAGTGATTGAGAAAACTCCCTGATTATTGTTTTGCAGGGGCGAAAAGATAACCGGGGTGCCGGTTCTGTGTCCAATACGCTAATTTGGTACAGGAGACTCCCTGACGAGGTGCGGGAGGACTTTGACGCCTTTTTTTTTCTTTTTTTCTGTACACAACATGGACTTCATTTTTATTATTATGGGAATTGGATGCAATGACCTACTAATGGATGTTTATGTGTAATGGCACGATGTATGCGATATGAACATCTAAGCAGAATGTCAAACATGCATAATATCATTACGACGACATCATAATGAGTACAATAGGGAAATTAACAGTGACTTCGGCTTTAGACATCACCCTCTTCTTGTTAGCGACACGTCCTCTCGGTTTTCCGTGTCAGAAATTTTCTCTTTGCGGTTTTTTTTTTTTTAATGGTCCGAGAGTTCTGCGCGAGTGTCCCAACCGAATTGATCTCTTTGTATTGATCTATTTTAAGATTGGAAAGCACACCTTAACAATGCTTAATAGAAGTTGTAAGGGCGTTGCTGCTGATGACACCCGGTGGTTTGGCTTTCACCTGCCCCTAGCATTAAGGGTTTGTGTTTGGGGTATAAAACACTGAATCAGACATGGTTCGCTACGTGCTATCGCCCGTATATGGACATTGACATGCAATGACATGTCGAATGCATATTGAACATCAAAATTGAATATGAAACATCTATGACATAATGAATGTGGATGCATTAGGAAAATCCAAAGTGTGGCTCTGGTTTTGATTGATGTCCCTTCAAACTACCAATATGTCCTTTCGATTTTCCACATTCGAGTTTTTTTATTTTATTTTTTTTTTTTTTTGTTTTTTTTTTTTAGGATGAATGCCCTATCACTGGATAGAGTTGCCATTGTGGACGGATAACCTGAGATGAATTAAATTAACCATTGGATTCTCCTGTGGTCTGATGCCGCATTCATGTTTCTAATTCACCCCAGATTCCAGTTCAGGCAAGGTTTCCAAAGCCTGAATACTTGAAATGGTTGGTAAGTGCAACTTTCCCTTGGAATATGAGCATAACAGACTTTGTAAGCTTTCCTGTTGGTGGCATCGTCCCCTTCATGATTGTTGTAGGCTTTGTAAAGCCGAGTTGTCCCAACACTATTGGTGAAGTTCACAAATGCATAACCAACATTTCCCCCAGTCTCGAAATCCATAGGCGAATAGAGGAAATCAAAAGTAGACTTCCCTTTGGACTTATTCTTGTTTTCCTCCAGACAATGCTTGTCCAAAATTTGCAGCAGATCATGTCTTGGAAACTGATTTGGTAGATTTCTGATCATCAGGCTTGTTTTTCCACCAAGATTAACTTCAATCTATTTTTTATTCAGTTTGGTCTCCTTAATAGTCAATTTCTCGGGTAACCATTGTTGAGCTCATTTGAAGTGGACTCGTATTCAAATCCTCTCTCTGCTCTGTTGCCCTTCTGGTGATGAAAAAAAAATGTGGTGTGGAGTAGCATTGGGGTTCAATCTCTTGTTGGAGGCCATTGGTGGTAGAAAATAAGGCTTCACAGAGTCAGTTCAGGAGAGAAGATGAAAGCGTCATGCCTTGTCATTCAATGTTATGGGACACTCCAAACTTAATTATGGCCGTCGTGTATGAGGTAGATAAAGACACCAATCTTTTCTGCCACCGTGCGAAGTTAACTTTCCAGAACGGGTAAAAACGTACTTTTCTTTTCTTTTTTTTTTGTTTACTCTTTTTTTTCCTTTTTTTTATGGAACTAAATCAAAGCCACAGCCACCTTTTGGTTTTCCTGTTGCATTTAAATTCGTGCATGTCATATGTGCTTAATATGCCTTTTTGGATGAACAATGCATGCGTAATGTCATGTGCACATGAATGTCATGCAAACAAGATTATACGTGCGCTACAACCAAGGAATGATTCAGAGTTTTACAATAAGATGGGTAGTGAAGGTCATTTGAATTTCTTAGTGGTTGGTGCTTTGGATAAGTTTGGATAAGTTTGATTTCGCCCCAAGAAGGGCTTTTTGGCTTTTTTTTTAAGTCGAAGCTCTAGGTCAGGATTGGTAGTGTCTTTCAAGGATCGTTGAGTTGAATCAGCAGATGCCTCGGTGTAAGTGGTACCATCGTATTATTTTATTTATCTCACAAGCTCACTTTTCAAGAGAGAGTTCGTTTGGGACTAGTTTCACTTTTAGGTTCCCCCACAATACTCAGAATGATGTCATGCATTTTGATATTATGTGTGTTGGACATGTCATTTCAGATAGTCAAATGCATGCATAATGCCATGTGCAAGTAATCATCACATAAGTAAGACGAAGATAACTTTCATTGCATTCATAATGAATTCAATACATCCCACAAACAAAATGAGTCCCTTGTAAGAAGAAATCTCCAAGAGGCATTGATCTCATAGAATGTGATTATTTTCCGGTTGGTCACCATTTTAGCTTAAGCATCCTCAACCTACTCTTATCATAGCAGACTCAAGATTTCTTCATCATATTCCTCTCCTCGGGAGGTTTGAGAAATTTCTTTGGTAGTCTCCCTGATTGCCCCTGGTTGCTTATTAGGGAGGATCAATTTCCCATCGTCGACTAGCTTCTGGATCTCCTTTCTTAAAGCAAGGCACTCATTGGTCCGATGGCCAGCGATCACATGATAGCTGCAGAAATTACTCCTTTGCTCTGGTGTTGGCGCCACATACAGTCTGACACTCTGCAATAGACCTGTATTTCTGCATATGAGGAATAGCGCACCTAATAAGTCATCCCATGGAGAAATGCCTTTTCCGCTATTGCCGATAGGCGAGTTTTTGGTATGCCGTGGAATGGAGTCAGTGCCAACATTCATCTTAAGGGGCCTCTTCAGTTCTGTGTCATCAGTCAGCTTTGGCAGACCCGAATTTTAGAGAGAGGGCCTTCCAAGGTGGCGAGGGCGAATGTTAGCAAACTGGGCATTTTGTTCCTCGCTAGCATCAGTATTGGAGTTTGAGAATGCCACACTTTTCATTTTCCCTTCGAGTTCTGCCACTCGTGCTTCCAATTCAGTGCACCTCGTTGTCAGCCTTTCTACTCTGTCAAGGTCGTCTCCTAGCACTTCTCTCAGCATTGCTGCCACTTCCTTCCTGACAGCATTTCGAAACCGTGATGAGGCGATATGATCCTCCATGATATTCGTTATGGATTTGCAGTTTATTGGGTTGGCCATCCCCGAAATCTCTTCCCTTTTTCCTCTTATAAGAAGACTTATTAGCATTAACGGGCGCATACGCGTGAAGAACACCAAATCACAGGTGATGTAGGTATGAATGCATGATGGGATATGTATATGTATGAATGATGAGTTGCATATATGATGTTCATGAGGGAGATGATGATGATGATGATTTTATTTTATTTTATTTTATTTTTTTTTTTGGACATCCCAAGAGCACCCAATGCTATGCAAGAGATAATGCGAAAAAACCACGTGTGGACCACCACACAAACAAGGGTTCGGTGCTTTTGGAGCACCTAGTGAATATCGTGAAATGATCGTGTGTGTGCCAACACACGGACAGAGTTTCGACACCTTGTAGGTCTATGAGATGAAGTGAAGTGGTCACATAGGGGCCGGCCCATGGACAGAGTTCTGATGCTTTTGAGGTATATGATATGAGGTGATGTTTACAGACAAGTCTCGTGTAGGTAAGGACACGGACGAAAGTTCGGCATTCATGGAACGCCTCTCATGATTTGGTAATGCTATGAAATGCCCTTTATATGCGTAATAATCCGGTACTTGTGGAGCACCTCAAATGATACAATAATGTCAATGTCATGTAACAATTCGAAATGGATCGCGAACACACCAATAAAACTTCGGCATCCCCACGACGCCAATGATAAATGACGTGAAGCTATGCAATGATGTCGTGTGACCTGCCACACCAAAATAGACCTAAGACCATTGGGGTCTCGTATCGAATGGAATGGTTTAGTGAAATGGCCGAGTGTATTCCGGTACACAGCAGAACACGGGTAGCTTTAGGACTCCCAATATGCTATGAAATGAAATGACCGTGAAGGGTATCCTTAGAATGTCCTTAATTTAAATGATATGAAATGACATGAATGCTTGTGTCACACAAAAAATGCAAATGGCTGCACAAAAACATGGTTAGGATGCATGACATACATGATGATGTCGTGTATGCTTTGCAAAGATAACAATGTACAGAACATAAATATGCATGGCACACAAATAGAATGTCATGGCTGCATGAAAACGTGGTTAGAATAAATGCTATGCTTATGTTGATGTCTTGAAAGTGGCTGCACAAAAATGTGGTTAGAATGGCACATAGGCAAAGTTTTGGTGCTCAGGGAGCACCTTGGGATTTCATGTTATGATATGAGATGATCATGCACGTGGCACATAGTCCAGATTTCGGCACTTGAGAAGCATCTTGGGTTTTAATGTCGTGATGTGAAATGAACTCGTGCTTGGTGCACGAATGGAATTTCGATGCTCGGGGAATATCTTAACTTCTAAATCATGATATGAAATGAATGAGTTCTTAGTGAACAGGTAGGGTTTCGGTGCTCAAGGAAGCATTTTTGTGAAATGAAATGAACATGCGCGTGGCACATGGTTGAGATTTTCAGTGCTCGGGGAGCTCCTCAATGATTTAATGGATGAAATGTAATTTTTCGGCGGTCGTGGAGCACCTAAATGATTGAATGAAATGAAATAAACTCTTCGGTGCTCGTGGAGCACCTAAATGATTTGATGAAATGAAATGAACATTTCGGTGCTCGTGGAGCACTTAAATGATCTGACGGAACGAAATGAATTTTTCAGCCGCTTGTGGAGCACCTAAATAATTTGATGAAATGAATTATGAGCACTCGTGGAGCACCTAAACGATGTAATGGATGCGATTAAATTTTTTGGGGCTCGTGGGGCGCCAACGCATGAAATGAAATTTTTCGGTGCTTGTGGAGCACCTAAATGATTGAATGCATGAAATGGAATTTTTCGGCGCTCGTGGAGCACCTATGATTTAGTGAAATGAAATGAACTTTTCGGTGCTCGTGGAGCACCTAAATGACTTAATGTGTGAAATGAAAAGTTTTCGGCGCTCGTGGAGCACCTAAATGCTTTAATGGATGCGATGAAATTTTCGATGCTCGTGGAGCGCCTAAATGACCTAATGCATGTGATGAAATTTTTCGGCGCTTGTCTCGCGCCTAAATGATTTAATGAATGAAATGGAATTTTTCGGCGCTCGTGGAGCAACTATGATTTAGTGAAATGAAATGAAATTTTCGATGCTCGTGGAGCACCTAAATGATTTAATGTGTGAAATGAAAAGTTTTCGGCGCTCGTGGAGCACCTAAATGCTTTAATGGATGTGATGAAATTTTCGATGCTCGAGGAGCGCCTAAATGACTTAATGCATGTGATGAAATTTTTCAGTGCCCGTGGAGCGCCTAAATGATTTAATGCATGAAATGGAATTTTTCGGCTCTCGTGGAGCACCTATGATTTATTGAAATGAAATGAACTTTTCGGTGCTCTTGGAGCACCTAAATGATTTATCGAATGAAATGGAATTTTTCGGCGCTCGTGGAGCACCTATGATTTAGTGAAATGAAATGAACTTTTCGGTGCTTGTGGAGCACCTAAATGATTTAATATGTGAAATGAAAAGTTTTCGGGGCTCGAGGAGCACCTAAACGCTTTAATGGATGCAATGAAATTTTCGATGCTCGTGGAGCGCCTAAATGACTTAATGCATGTGATGAAATTTTTCGGCACTCGCGGAGCGCCTAAATGATTTAATGCATGAAATGGATTTTTTCGGCGCTCGTGGAGCACCTATGATTTAGTGAAATGAAATGAACTTTTCGGTGCTCGTGGAGCACCTAAATGATTTAATGTGTGAAATGAAAAGTTTTTGGCGTTCGTGAAGCACCTAAATGCTTTAATGGATGAGATGAAATTTTCGATGCTCGTGGAGCGCCTAAATGACTTAATGCATATGATGAAATTTTTTGGTGCTCGTGGAGCGCCTAAATGATTTAATGAATGAAATGGAATTTTTCGGCGCTCGTGGAGCAACTATGATTTAGTGAAATTAAATTAAATTTTCGGTGCTCGTGGAGCACCTAAATGATTTAATGTGTGAAATGAAAAGTTTTCGGCTCTCGTGGAGCACCTAAATGCTTTAATGGATGTGATGAAATTTTCGATGCTCGTGGAGCGCCTAAATGACTTAATGCATGTGATGAAATTTTTCGGTGCTCGTGGAGCGCCTAAATGATTTAATGCATGAAATGGAATTTTTCGGCTCTCGTGGAGCACCTATGATTTATTGAAATGAAATGAACTTTTCAGTGCTCGTGGAGCACCTAAATGATTTAGTGAATGAAATGGAATATTTCGGCGCTCGTGGAGCACCTATGATTTAGTGAAATGAAATGAACTTTTCGGTGCTCGTGGAGCACCTAAATGATTTAATGTGTGAAATGAAAAGTTTTCGGTGCTCGTGGAGCTCCTAAATGCTTTAATGGATGCAATGAAATTTTCGATGCTCATGGAGTGCCTAAATGACTTAATGCGTGTGATGAAATTTTTCGGCGCTCGTGGGGCGCCAAAATGATTTAATGCATGAAATGGAATTTTTCGGCGCTCGTGGAGCACCTATGATTTAGTGTAATGAAATGAACTTTTCGGTGCTCGTGGAGCACCTAAATGATTTAATGTGTCAAATGAAAAGTTTTTGGCGCTCGTGGAGCACCTAAATGCTTTAATGGATGCGATGAAATTTTCGATGCTCGTGGAGCGCCAAAATGACTTAATGCGTGTGATGAAATTTTTCGGCGCTCGTGGAGCGCCTAAATGATTTAATGAATGAAATGGAATTTTTCGGCACTCGTGGAGCAACTATGATTTAGTGAAATGAAATAAAATTTTCGATGCTCGTGGAGCACCTAAATGATTTAATATGTGAAATGAAAAGTTTTCGGCGCTCGTGGAGCACCTAAATGCTTTAATGGATGTGATAAAATTTTCGATGCTCGTGGAGCTCCTAAATGACTTAATGCATGTGATGAAATTTTTCAGTGCTCGTGGCGCACCTATGATTTATTGAAATGAAATGAACTTTTTGGTGCTCGTGGAGCACCTAAATGATTTAGTAAATGAAATGGAATTTTTCAGCGCTCGTGGAGCACCTATGATTTAGTGAAATGAAATGAACTTTTCGGTGCTCGTGGAGCACCTAAATGATTTAGTGAATGAAATGGAATTTTTCAGCGCTCGTGGAGCACCTATGATTTAGTGAAATGAAATGAACTTTTCGGTGCTCGTGGAGCACCTAAATTATTTAATGTGTGAAATGAAAAGTTTTCGGTGCTCGTGGAGCTCCTAAATGCTTTAATGGATGCAATGAAATTTTCGATGCTCGTGGAGCGCCTAAATGACTTAATGCATGTGATGAAATTTTTCGACGCTCGTGGGGCGCCTAAATGATTTAATGCATGAAATGGAATTTTTCGGCGCTCGTGGAGCACCTATGATTTAGTGAAATGAAATGAACTTTTTGGTGCTCGTGGAGCACCTAAATGATTTAATGTGTCAAATGAAAAGTTTTTGGCGCTCGTGGAGCACCTAAATGCTTTAATGGATGCGATGAAATTTTCGATGCTCGTGGAGCGCCAAAATGACTTAATGCGTGTGATGAAATTTTTCGGCGCTCGTGGAGCGCCTAAATGATTAATGAATGAAATGGAATTTTTCGGCGCTCGTGGAGCAACTATGATTTAGTGAAATGAAATGAAATTTTCGGTGCTCGTGGAGCACCTAAATGATTTAATGTGTGAAATGAAATGTTTTCGGCGCTCGGGGAGCACCTAAATGCTTTAATGGATGTGATAAAATTTTCGATGCTTGTGGAGCGCCTAAATGACTTAATGCATGTGATGAAATTTTTCGGTGCTCGTGGTGAACCTATGATTTATTGAAATGAAATGAACTTTTTGGTGCTCGTGGAGCACCTAAATGATTTAGTAAATGAAATGGAATTTTTCTGCGCTCGTGGAGCACCTATGATTTAGTGAAATGAAATGAACTTTTCGGTGCTCGTGGAGCACCTAAATGATTTAATGTGGGAAATGAAAAGTTTTCGGCGCTCGTGGAGCACGTAAATGCTTTAATGGATGTGATGAAATTTTCGATGCTTGTAGAGCGACTAAATGACTTAATGCATGTGATGAAATTTTTCGGCACCCGTGGAGCACCTAAATGATTTAATGCATGAAATGGAAATTTTTTTCGGTGCTCGTGGAGCACCTAAATGATTAAATGTATGTGATGAAATTTGTCGGTGCTCGTGGAGCCCCTAAATGTAATTTTTCGGTACTCGTGGAGCACCTAAACGATTTTATGAATGAATTCTCGGCACTCGTAGAGCACCTAAATGATTTAATGAAATGAATTCTCGGCGCTCGTGGAGCGCCTAAATGGATGTGATGAAATTTTCGATGCTTGTAGTGCGCCTAAATGACTTAATGCATGTGATGAAATTTTTCGGCGCTCTAAATGATTTAATGCATGAAATGGATTTTTTTTCGGTCCTTGTGGAGCACCTAAATGATTGAACGTATGTGATGAAATTTTTCGGCACTCGTGGAGCACCTAAATGTAATTTTTCGGTGCTAAACGATTTTATGAATGAATTCTTAGCGCTCGTGGAGCGCCTAAGTGGCTTGATGTATGCGATGGAATTTTTCGGCACTCGTGGAGCACCTAAATGCATGGAATGTAATTTTTTCGGCCCTCGTGGTGCACCTAAATGATTTAATGAAATGAAATGAACTTTTCGGTGCTCGTGGAGCACCTAAATGATTTGATGGAATGAAATGAATTTTTCGGCGCTCGTGAAGCACCTAGATGATTTCCTACTTGGTAGGAGGTGTAATGTGTGTGACCCTTATGAGGTTGTTCAAGGCCCACATGAATGTTTTATGCATGACACGCGTTCCATATGGCTGCAAAATAAATTGGTTAGTGCTTGTGACATTCAAATGATGTGCATGAATTATTGTTTTTCACATAATGATGAGGTGCATGGCTGCAAAAAAAATGTGGTTAGTATAAATGTCACGCGGGTGATACACGAAAAATAGTGGATATGGCTATACAAAAGAAGTGAGTTAGTATCACACAAATGCTTCACATGTGGTATGTTATGTTTGTGAAATGATGTAGATGATAGTATGTCATGAAGGACAAGAAAACACGTAGCAATAAGCACACGAGTCGAATCTTCCAACCTTATTTCCCTAAACATGGTCAAATCGATAAAATTCTAACCGAGTCCTAGGAGGGGTTCTCTTTGATCACCAACCGGGGATGATGAAGGCGCAATTTATTTTATTCACACGATTTTGGTATCCTAAGGGAATCCAACTAGGGTTGCCTAAATGAGTTCAGTCCAAAGTCGGGATAACATCAAGGCTCCCATAGCAAAATATACTCCTCACTTCTCTCCACTCAAGGGTCCGATCGAAGGGGTTCATACGAGGCTATGGGTGGTGTTTCGTATTCGCGCCCCCAAGACTAGGAGGAACATAGGCGACACTTCAACAATTCACCGGGCTAAATATTGGATACTTAACCTAATGCAAGTATGTCTAACTAAAATGCAAAAATAAAATACCATGCAAGAATCATCCACCTTATTTTGATTAGACATTTTTCAAGGTTTGTCAAATTCTTTTAAGTTTTAAGAAAACTTTTGTAGAAATCCCCAGCGGAGTCGCCACTGTGAGCAGACGACCTTTTTCGGAAAAAGCGGACGCAGGGGTCCGAAAGAAACATTTTTAATTATTCTTTCTTTTTATTTTTGCTTGGTGTGATTTTTGGGAAAACAGGATTTTGTTTATCTTACTTAGAAAAATCCATTCGTTTATTTCGAAATTCATTTTGTAGAAAACATTTTCCCATTTTATTACTTGAAAGATCTCGAAACCTAAATCCCAAGATCAGTGACAGAGTCGCCACCCGGATCAGCTCATCCGGGAAATTCCGGTACAGCTCCCTACCGAGTATAGACCACTGTACCTAATCCAGAGATTCAGGGTTCGGACAAGTCCCTTATTTCATGTCTAATCAAAATAAATTTGGCCAATGTTCTTTGATGATATTTTACATTTCTAGAGTTGATAATTATTGCATTAAATTAAACACACGGCGCGCACACAAAGAAAATAAAAATAAAGCGGTGAATGATTAAATTATTACAACCCAATCGAATAAAAATAAAAATTCACTTTACAACCGCCTAAAATACACGGATAAATCTATTAAATACATCCAAAATAAAAATAAAAGGCTGCAAAACAGAAGGTTAGCACAGTTTATATTGTACACACAAGTAGGACTCAAATCAGGACAGAATTAGGAATTTTAGGAAATGGGGGCATGCATTTAGGGGATAAACCGGGTCGACTCGACCGGTCGGACCAGTTAGACCTAGAAAACGGTTTTAAAACGCCCTGTAATTTTATGCTGGAAAATCAATTTTTAGAAAACAATTGGCTCGATTACATGAGAATTTTCATTTTTGTGGGTCTGTTGTCCCGGAATCCATGGCTCTGTTCGTGTGGGTTCCTAAATTCAACATCCATCTAGGGTCCAAAACGCAATAAACGCACCAAAAACATTTATTAAAATGCCATTTTATTTGTTTTTAATATTTTCCAGGGACTTATAGAGTTCGGGGGTCCGCTAATGCTGGACTAGATCCGGTTCGGATAAAATAACCCCGAAACTTAGAAAATAAACCCCGGAAAACTTGAAAATATTAATATACGTATGTATAGGAATCCAAAAACTAAATATTTTATGACATACGAATAAGTTTGGGCCGAAATATATCACATCAGAGTGCATATAAATGGAAAACGGGCTATTTTCGAGTTGTCGGAACAGATCGGGGAGCTGTCCCTGAAGAATAGAGCAGTACGGCTCTGGTTTAGAGCCAGCCGGCTCTGTTCTTGTGGAACCAGAGCCGGCCAGCGCTGTTCTTTGATGAATAGAGCCGTACGGCTTTATTCGGGTAGGTTTGGTTCTAAAACTTGCAAAAACAAAGAAAACACACAGAAAAAGCAATGCAAACATGTTTAAGGCGTCTCAGAGTTTACCTTGATGTTGTTTTAATGCTTTGAATGTCAAGAAACTGATTGGAAACTTAGGATTTGCCCTTAAAGTCCAACCGGTCGAAAATCGAACAATTCCAAAACTAACCCGAAATGATCCGAATCAATGAGCAAAGGTTTTGTAACTTGTTGCTAATGTTTTGAGATTGATTTCTAGGTTTAAACTCTTTGTTTTTGGATTCTCTCTGGCTCTCTATCTCTCTGCCTCTTTCTTTCTTTTTTCCTCTTCTTTCTTTCTTCCTTTCTTTCTTTTTTTCTTTTTCTGATGCGTCTCCTCACTCTATTATTATTGATTCTTTTTTTTTTTTTTTTTTGAAATCCCCCCCTAGGAGACAAAATAATTTCCCCCATTTAATGCACGGATTTGAATTTTTTGTCATTTTTTTACCAAACTTCGTTGGCTTTTAGGAAAAAGGGAGATTCCTGCCTGACCCACTAGAGCCAGCCGGCTCTAGTTTGAACTAGAGCCGTCCGGTTCATGTCAGAGCCGGCCGGCTCTGGTTTTAAAACCAGAGCTGTCCGGTTCTAGCTAGATCTGTGGTGAAATCTCGACTATCCGGCGCATACACTAAACCCTGGAAATCACTTGGAGGACCCATTTTCGGTAGTTTTGGATCGAGGATAGCTTGGTTTTCAGGACATTTAAGACTCTTCGGGCAATATTCTATTCATTTCCAAGTCCGATTCTAGTACATATGCTTCACAGGTAATACAGGAATTCTCATCATAGAAGTCGGGAAAAACCCATGCTCACAGGTACGTGCAGAGCTTGTCTTACACGGGAAATATTTGGAGCGATACGTGTAGAGCTTGTCTTGCACGGGAAATATTTGGAGCGATACGTGTAGAGCTTGTCTTACACGAGGAGGAAGTGTGCAGAGCTTGTCTTGCAGGGGACGATATTTTAGAGTGATACGTGTAGAGCTTGTCTTACACAGGGAAGAAGGGTAGAGTTTGATGCGGTACGTGCAGAGCTTTTCTTGCACGGGAAGGATTTGGAGAGATACATGTACGGCTTGTCTTACACGGGGAGGAAGTGTGCAGAGTTTGTCTTGCACAGAAAGATATTTTGGAGCGGTACTTGTAGAGCTTGTCTTACACGGGGAGGAAGTGTGCAGAGCTTGTCTTACATAAGAAGATATTTGGAACGGTACGTGTAGAGCGTATCTTACACGGGGAGGAAGTGTGCAGAGCTTGTCTTGCACGGGAATATATTTGGAACGATATGTGTAGAGCTTGTCTTACACGGGGAAGAAGGGTAGAGTTTAAAGCGATACGTGCAGAGCTTGTCTTGCATGGGAAGATTTGGAGCAATACGTGTAGAGCTTGTCTTACACGGGGAGGAAGTGTGTAGAGATTGTCTTGCACAGAAAGATATTTTAGAACGGTATGTGTAGAGCTTAGTCTTACATGGGGAGGAAGTGTGCGGAGCTTAATGCGGTACGTGCAGAGCTTATCTTACACGGGAAGATATTTGGAGCTTAGATGCATGGAATACAAGGATAGGATTCCTAATGATTATGGAAGACCTAAGGGGCTTGATGAAATTTCAAGCGTTTTTGGAACACTTAAATGGCTCAGTGTATGCTGTAAAGTCCTTGGTGCTTGTGGAGTGCTTGAATGTTGTGGAGTGCTTGAATCTTTGATGGATGAATGAGATGCATATCATGAGATAATGAGGATGATTCCCTTGTTCTTATTCTTTTGACTTTGGACATTCCAAGAACACTCAATGCTATATAGAAATGTTACGTGTGGACCGCCACACGGATAAAAGCTCGGTGCTTTTGGGGCACCTAATGAATTTCGTTAAATGGTCGTGTGTGTACCGACACACGGACGGAGTTCGATGCTTCGTAGGTCTATGAGATGATATGAAATGGTCACATGGGACCTGCCCATGGACAGAGTTCGGATTCTTTTGAGCACATGAAATGAAATGATGTTATGAAAGAGTCGCGTGTGACGGGGACACCGACAAAAGCTCGGTGTTCAGGGAACACCTTTTATGATTTGATAATGTTATGAAATGCCCCTACATGTGTACTAACCGGGCACTCGGGGAGTGCCTTGAATGATGTAGTAATGTCATGAAGTAAGCCGATGTGGATCACAGTGTTATATGATATTTATGATAAATGAGCATGGTGTCATGAGATGTATCGTGTGGATTGTCACACGGAAATACACCTAGGACCATTGTGGTCTCTATTGAATGAAATGATTTGGTGGAATGGCCAAATGTAATCCGGTGCATTGGCAAAATACGGGTATTTTGGGATTCCCGTTATATGGTGGAATGATATGATTGTGGTGGGCGTCCTTGGAATGCCCCTAATTTCATTTAGGTGATATGTCGTGAATGCTTATGACACACAAAATGCAAATGGCTGCACAAAAACATGGTTAGGATGCATGCCATACATAATAATGTTATGTATGCTATGTGAAAAAATGCTAATCACACAAATATAATGTTGTTGGGGAATGAATCGCACAAAAACAATATATATATATACGCAGCGGAAATAAAAGGATTAATCCCCACCAAGGACCCATGTACATTGCATTGAATTGGAAGGAGGGTTAAAGAATTACCTTAATTCTTTGTAGGTTTTGAATCAATTAGGAACCAAAGTAGCTTCCCTCTACGGTTGATCCACACGGAGCAATTCATTCACCGCGTGCTAGCGCCGGGATTGAAGAACGATTTCTTCGAATGGAAAAGCCAAAGTTTCGAAAACCTTGGGTGAAGGAGAAGGGTGAAGTCGGCTGGCTCCATGGAGGCTGCAGAAAAACTGCATCTTATGTGTAGGCTAGGGTTAGAGATTTTAGGTTATAAAACTTCCTTTTATATCCATTAAACTTAATTATAATTATAACTTAATACCCTTATTAGTTATAATTATAAATTAACCCACACAACTTAATATTAATTCTCAATTAATATTAAATCAATGCCATTCTCCATCATACACATATGTATATTGATATTATAATTAATTATATCTCTATATAATTAAATTATAATATGTAGCATACTTTATGCAATATTAATCATATTAATATTTATATATACATATATATATATAAATATATATATCATTATATATATATTTATTCTCTTTCTCATTCATAAATTATTATCCAATAATAATTTATACCCGAAAAGATGAACTTCATTTTGCTCTTTGTGTGTGACCCCATAGGTTCATATTAATTGGCAATAAGGAAATTACCATAATGTCCTTATAGGTCACAAGCGGACTCTAGCAAGCCATTACGACTACCCAATTAACATGATTGGAATGATCCAATACCTATTTATAGAATGTCATATTCCCTTTTGTCTCTTTGATATCATGATTAATCATAAGACATGGTACACTTGTCAATCTTATATAATTAATCATATGCTTTCTCGATCTCAAAGTAAACTGTTTAGACAAATCAATTGATACTCTATCAATTATTTGAGCACGGCCATGCATTTAACAGTCTTACTTATCGAGGGGCCCAGTGATATCGCTCTCTTGATAGAGAGGGACAAAATCCCATATCTGTCACTCACATCCCAAAGCATGAGTCATATTGTACCCAATCACAGCCTTTATAACTACTCTGTTACAAGCAGCGTTTGACTGCGTCAAAGCACAACATGAGTTCATCCCGGAATCAATGGTGACCTCAGGTCAAAGGAATCAGCTAATGACACTACTATAATCAAGATCAGTTGTGACACATGACCATGAACTTGATCTCATAGTGGGTCTCCAGTAACATGTTCTCTAACATATTACCCGTGAGTATAATCTGTATCTGTATACACTATATTCATCTTATGGATATCCATTATCACTCACACTAGTCTTAGTTTGTTATTATTCCCATAATAACAATCGACTAGGGATATTTAGAATAACACGATTTATTCATGGATACTTATCATAAATGCTAACATACAAACATAAATGATAATATTAATCTACACTAGATTAATCTTAGAAGTCAAATTACATAATCCAATATTGGCCTTAGGGCACAATCTCCAACAATCTCCCACTTGCACTATGGCCAATCATACATGTATCTTATACCCATTGACCTACATGACTTTCATGTATTCATTCGTGCGGGAGTCTTTGTCAGTGAATTATTAATTTTCGCTTCCGTTGCTACTTTACACATTTTCACTCTTTCTTTAGAGACAGCCTCTCTAAATTAGTGAAAGACGCCTAAGTATATGCTTGTGTCATACAGGGTTCTTACGCATTGAACTATTGTCCCTACAATAGTCTCACAGGATAAGCAATGCTTAGAACAAAACACAAAAATTTTGATGAACTTCTTCATCCAAAATTTCTTTTACATCATATGTAACAATATACTTTGACTACTATTATAGATATTTAGCTATATTGTTGTTATTTTGAACCTTTCAAAATCATAACATCTCTTTTTAAGAGAATACTAGATCTCGACTGATATATTGCAACTAATTGCAATCAGTTGTATATGTGCAGTTAACATAAGCAAGCTTCTATTAAGTCTTTTTACATTGAACGCTTTCAATGCTTTGACTTAAGCCAAAACATTCTTTTAGATCTATCTTTATAGATTCCAATTTCAAGAACACAGGCAGTCATGCTTATAACATTAACCGAAATTACTTTCTTAGCCAAGATTTTACTTCTTGCAAGGTAAGAATGTTATTTCCAACAAGCCATATGTCATCCACATATAGCGTTAGGAATACCGATATGCTCCCACTGATCCTTTTGAAACACAAGATTCACCATCCTTTTGATAAAATTAAACCATTTGATTTCTTTATCAAAACTATGATTCCAACTATTTGATGCATGTTTCGATCCTTATAAGAATCTTTGAAACTTGCATACGCTATTTGAATTCTTTGGATGCTCAAAAACTTTGGGTTGTGTCACGTACACATCCTCAATCATGTTTTCACGTAGAAAACAGATTTTGATATCCATTTGCCATATTTTATAATCATATTATGCGGATGTGGCAACAAGAACTCAATTTGACTTGATCATGATTAATGACGAAAAAGGATTTTATCATAGTCCTACTATGAATTTGTTCGTATCCTCATAGTCACTACTATGAACTTGTTTATTACCCCTTTTTGTCACTAGTCGTGCTTTATAAGTTTGAAGATCACCATTCATGTCGGTTTTCAATTTGAAAACTCACTTGCAACCATTGCATATGCATCTTCTAAAAGATTTATCAAAGTCTATACTTTGATTGTCAGACATGGACTTATCTTCAACCTTTGTAGCATCAAGTCACTTATTAGATTCAAAATCTAACATTGCTTCTTCATAAAAGAAGACTTATTCCAATCTAGTAAAACTACATCATGATTTTGAGAAATCCATATCTCTCCTATTCATGTCGTATTCTACTAGACTTTCATTGGACTTGTGTAATTTCAACAATGATCATGAAACCATTTCCATGTTCCTCTTCAACGTTAATGTCACTTTGTGAATTACGAGTTTTGTAGGTGTACTTTACTCCCACTAACTCTTCTAGAAATTAACTCCCTCTTCAAGGGGAAACCATTTCTAGCTACAACTATTTTGTATCCCAAAGAAACACAGGAGTAACAACTCCTATTTTCTTTTTGAGTAATCCAAAATACGACATTTAAATTTAGGTGCCAACTTATTCGAAATAAGCTTTACAGCCCTAAACTTATTCAATGAAACAACTTGGGTCTCTTACCCAACCATATCTCATATGTTGATTCATGAATTGTTTTAGACGGAACAATATACACAGCTGCTTTAATGGCATATTTTTGAGAAAACGATGATCAACTTGACTTCATCATAGATTGAACTATATCTTTATAGAGTTCGATTACTCCCTTTTCGACACAACATCCTTTGTGGCGTACTTGGAGGAGTCAATTGTGAGACAGTCCCACAATTTCTAAGATGATTGTCAAAATCTTGACTCAAATATTCACCACTCGGATCATATCTAAATGACTTTACTATCTTGTCAAGATACTTCATATTCCTTTTACAAGCTTTTGAACACTTCAAAAGTTCCAAACTCGTGTTTAATTAGATACTCTTATCTAGAGAAAAGTTCCATAAAGGTAATGAAGTATTAAAACCTCCTTTAGCAGTTGATTTATAATTCATATACATCCATATGTATAATGCTTAATAAATCGATTATTCGTTAACTACTTTTAGCAAAGAACAACTTTATCATCTTTTACAATAAACAACATTCGCATGATTCAAGATGATTCATAATCTCATGAATCCAAAAGTCCATTCTCATGGAGTTTCGTAATGCGACTTTGCTTATGTCTCCAAGAGGACACTGCCAAAATAGGTTGAATCAACTATTTGATTCGATCCTTACAGTATTTATGTTACAGATGGGCTCCACATATAAAGACAATTATGTAAATCTACATTTCATAATCATGTCTTTATAAAGTTTATAATTCACAATTATAAAATAAACAACATTTGTTTACTTAAGCCAACAAGTTCAATAGGCAACAAGAGTTCGTAACTCACATGCAAAAGTTCATAACCTTTAACCAAAGTTCATAACTTTTATGTAAAAAGGTTCATAACTTTTAACTTGAAGTTCACAACTTTCATGTAAAAGTTCAAAAACCTTCGAGTAACAACCTTTGCTTCTTTTGCCTATTCGCATTCTACCTTTCACCTTCATAAGGTTTCTATTCAAGTTGTGATTCTTCATATTCTACTAATATGAGATTCACAACGATATCTAATACCTTTTGATATAGAAACAAAAGTAGAATAGTTAATAAATACTTAAGGTAGCAGTCTCACTGCCTTTCATCTTCTTATAGTTCTCCAAACAAAGTTTGCTATTTCTATTCTAATGAACGATTCATTCTAGAAATGGCAACACCCTTCTTTTGGAGATCTCTCTATGCCGACAGCTTTGGTCTTTTAAAACATGTTTCACCCGAACCTTTCGGTCTTTATGCTTTTCGACCTTCCTTTTATCCTTTTCCTTTTGAACCATAAGCACACAATTCGAGGCGGGCTTATCCTTTATGGATAACTTAACATTCTTTTGCATCCTATGCAACTAATTCACAATTTTCCCCATGTCATTCAAATGATAGTTCATCACCAATGACTATCAAATAATGAATTCAAGATCACATCTTAATGCCTTTTGGAGGCCAATGAGAAAATGTTGCCTCAGACACTTATCTTTTCTTGCTTACTAACTGATGGAACATTTCCATTTGTGATGTATCATATACCTCAAGTAAAACTTCCACGTGCGGAAGAATTGGTGGCAAGTGTAAGATAATAAATTTTAAACAGAGTCCCTTCGATGCTTCAAGTAAGCATCTTTTATACTCGTGTTACAATTGCTAGTGGTTCATTGGGCAAAAGGATTATTGAGAACATATGATTCCTTTTGATTTGAGAACAATTCTCAAAGTTCAATAACAATCGAGACCATGATAATAGCAATCATAACTATAATAAAGCGTGTAAAGATTTTTATTTAAATGCTCCCACTTAAATTATAAAACCCTTTAAAATATTCAAGTGGGTGAAGATCCAAAATCCATACTTAACCATAGCACTGCTTTGGCATGTCCCTATGATTAAATATAATTTCGGTAGGCAAAGACTCAAAATCATGCTTTAAACCATTTAAACATATTTTGGATGTGCACTTCTTTGCCAATTGCATCATTATGCAACTCTTCTAATTTATGAGATGCATGATATCATATATCATATTTAATTGTATGTTACTCATCTCATCTTTGCCTCGGGCTCAAACACCGTTTTGATTAACCCTTTGTTAAACCAATTACAACACAATGAGAATCACCATTTCTCATATTATCGCTTCGCTAAGGTCACAACATGCGTACCCGCTTTGGCGTGGCTACCATGATGCGAACATAGTACTTGACTAGTGTTATACGTAATTGGGTGGCAAAAATATAAACTTCATAAGTTTATTTAGGGTTTATTAATTCCTGTGATTAAAATGTATCTCATACAATACATGGCATTAACATTAATCTTTCTAAGTTAATATTAATTCTAGCATGGCATCCAATGTCATACATTCATCTAGCATGCATATATCATACTTAGCATGGCATCACATGGCATCAAAATATAAAACATGCAATAGACTCGAAAGACCGTGTTATGGTATGGTTTTATCTACATTGATTTTCACAGGCCAATATGAAAATCAATAGGTCATTTCCTAGGTGGTTGTAACCATCGCATGGTCGCAGCACAGCCGCATCCCTTGGATCCGTCTTCACGTCTTTGTTCCTTGGCACCATCTCATGGATTTATATACTTTACAAAATTGTATCCTATGCAATTTTCTAGTAAATAAAATTTACAAACAATAAATTGCATCCTATACAATTTATCTAGAAAAATAAGATTACATAAATACAAACGACTCGCAGGCCGTATTTATAAAACCTTACATTCACCAAAACCAAAAGAAAAACAAAAAACATCCAAGGGGTCCAAAAACCATACCAAAACACCATGCATAAAATCTTCAAGATTTAGGGTTCAAAACGCTAAAACACAATCTCATTGCATTTATAAATAATTGATTGGAAAATCGTAAATATGTAGAAACAATTTCCACACTTAAACGAAGAACACCAAACCCAAACTCCAGCGATCCAACTCGCTGCTGAGTTGGACGGGGGTACGGGGGCGGTAGCCCCTGTTGCGAAGCAAGCGCCGCAGGCAAAAAATTTTTCACGCACTGCAGCATCCAATGCTGCGCGCAGCATCAAGGGAGCACGGCGTGCCACTCATGTTGGCACGGCGTGCCAATCAGTTGGCACGGCGTGCCGATCCAGCACGCCGTCGTGCCCCCAAACTGCTTCTCAGTTGCATTTGTCAAACAAACAGCACGTCGCGCAGAAAAACAAGCCATTCTGAAAATTCCCAGGTGGCACGCCGTGCCAAGGTTGGCACGCCGGCGTGCCACCATTCTGGTTCATTTTCTGGAAACAATTTCCAGTTGGCACGCCGTGCCATTCCAGCACGCCGGCGTACCAACAAGCTGAACCCAGAATTTTCAGCCCCCAAATGATCCAAATCAAGTGTAAAACAAATCATTCATAATGATTAACTTCCAAATCAAATCAAAAATGTTATTCACAATAACATAGAACCCTAAATCAAGATCATACAACCCTAACTTGCAATTTTGATCTAATCAAAATAACAAATCCAATTCAACCAATGCACAAGTGGCTCTGATACCACTGTTGGGGAATGAATCGCACAAAAACAATATATATATATACGCAGCGGAAATAAAAGGATTAATCCCCACCAAGGACCCATGTACATTGCATTGAATTGGAAGGAGGGTTAAAGAATTACCTTAATTCTTTGTAGGTTTTGAATCAATTAGGAACCAAAGTAGCTTCCCTCTACGGTTGATCCACACGGAGCAATTCATTCACCGCGTGCTAGCGCCGGGATTGAAGAACGATTTCTTCGAATGGAAAAGCCAAAGTTTCGAAAACCTTGGGTGAAGGAGAAGGGTGAAGTCGGCTGGCTCCATGGAGGCTGCAGAAAAACTGCATCTTATGTGTAGGCTAGGGTTAGAGATTTTAGGTTATAAAACTTCCTTTTATATCCATTAAACTTAATTATAATTATAACTTAATACCCTTATTAGTTATAATTATAAATTAACCCACACAACTTAATATTAATTCTCAATTAATATTAAATCAATGCCATTCTCCATCATACACATATGTATATTGATATTATAATTAATTATATCTCTATATAATTAAATTATAATATGTAGCATACTTTATGCAATATTAATCATATTAATATTTATATATACATATATATATATAAATATATATATCATTATATATATATTTATTCTCTTTCTCATTCATAAATTATTATCCAATAATAATTTATACCCGAAAAGATGAACTTCATTTTGCTCTTTGTGTGTGACCCCATAGGTTCATATTAATTGGCAATAAGGAAATTACCATAATGTCCTTATAGGTCACAAGCGGACTCTAGCAAGCCATTACGACTACCCAATTAACATGATTGGAATGATCCAATACCTATTTATAGAATGTCATATTCCCTTTTGTCTCTTTGATATCATGATTAATCATAAGACATGGTACACTTGTCAATCTTATATAATTAATCATATGCTTTCTCGATCTCAAAGTAAACTGTTTAGACAAATCAATTGATACTCTATCAATTATTTGAGCACGGCCATGCATTTAACAGTCTTACTTATCGAGGGGCCCAGTGATATCGCTCTCTTGATAGAGAGGGACAAAATCCCATATCTGTCACTCACATCCCAAAGCATGAGTCATATTGTACCCAATCACAGCCTTTATAACTACTCTGTTACAAGCAGCGTTTGACTGCGTCAAAGCACAACATGAGTTCATCCCGGAATCAATGGTGACCTCAGGTCAAAGGAATCAGCTAATGACACTACTATAATCAAGATCAGTTGTGACACATGACCATGAACTTGATCTCATAGTGGGTCTCCAGTAACATGTTCTCTAACATATTACCCGTGAGTATAATCTGTATCTGTATACACTATATTCATCTTATGGATATCCATTATCACTCACACTAGTCTTAGTTTGTTATTATTCCCATAATAACAATCGACTAGGGATATTTAGAATAACACGATTTATTCATGGATACTTATCATAAATGCTAACATACAAACATAAATGATAATATTAATCTACACTAGATTAATCTTAGAAGTCAAATTACATAATCCAATATTGGCCTTAGGGCACAATCTCCAACAAATGTTAAGGCTGAAAAAGAAATGGTTAGTATGAATGGCAAGCGAGTGATTTAATGTTCTCACACGAAAATAAAATGCAAATGGCTGCATAAAAATATGGGTTAGTATCACATGAGATGTTTTGTGAATGTAAAATGTTAATCGTGTATGAAAAATGGTGATTATGGATGTTATGCGCTTGTAGATGGTGATGGTGATGTGTCACGAGATAGCGGGAAACACATAGCACACAAAACGAATTCTTCCAACCTTATTTCTCCAAGTGTGGTCGGTCTCAAAAATTTCTAACCAAGTCCTAGGTGGGGTTCTCTTCGATCATCAACCGGGGATGATGAAGGCACGATTTTATTTTATTCACACAATTATTTTGGTATCCTAAGGGAATCCAACTAAGGCTGCCTATATGAGTTCAGTCCAAGTCGGGTTAAAAATCAAGGTTCCCATAGCAAAATATACTCCTCACTTCTCCCTACTCAAGGGTCCGAACGAAGGGGTTCGTACGAGGCTACAGGTGGTGTTTCGTATCCGTGTCCCTAAGACCATGAGGAAGAAAGGCGACACTTCAATAATCCACCAGGCTAAAAATGGATACTAAATCTAATGCAGGCATGTCTAACTAAAAATGCAAAATGAAATACCAATCGAGAATCATCCACCTTATTTTAATTAGACACTTTTCAGGGCTTGTCAAATTCTTTTAAGTTTTTTAAGAAAACTTTTTAAGAAATCCCTAGCAGAGTCACCACTGTGAGCGGACGATGTTTTTGATAAAACACGAGACTCCCTTTCGGAAAGGGGCGCCTCGATCTCGGGCTGGCCCCTCTCTCACGTGGGGTTTTTATGAATGGAAAATTAGTTTGGAAAATAAATGGAGTTAATTCTTAAAAGAACCGGGACCTAAGTCTCGATGAATATTGTAGAGTCGCCACCCGGCTTAGCTCAGTCGGGAAATTTATAATGCAGCTGAACCGGATAAACGGCCGCTACACTATGTAGAGATTCGGGTCCAGAAAAGTTCCTTATTTCGTGTCTAATTAAAATAAATATTGGTCAATGTTCAAATATGGTATTTCAAATTCTAAAGTCAATTTTATTGAAATAAATAGACATACAGCGCGTATACAGGTTAAGCAAAATACTAAATGAGTAAACTATTACAACCCGATCAAATAAAAAACAAAAAATCTCAGCCTCACTTTTACAAGCGCCTAGAATACACGATTTATCTAGAAAATTACAATCGCCTAATATACACAATTAATTCTATTAAATACATTTAAAATAAAAATAAAAATAAAAGCTGCAAAACAAAGGTTAGCACAATTTTACAGCACGCCACAAGTTGGACTCAAATAAACAGAATTGGGAAATCAAGAATTAGGGGCATGCATTTAGGGGATAACCGGGTTGGCTCGGCTAGCCGGCCCAGTTAGACCTGGAAAACATTTTGAAACGTCCCTGTATTTTGGTTTTTGTGGGAAATTCATTTTTGAAAATAATTTTACCGGTTTACATGCATTTTTATATTTGAGGGGGGTCAGTTTTCGGGAGAACTGGGTCTCCGTCGTGGCATTATTCTAAATGCAATTTTACTGAAAATTGAATCTAGGGTCGTGAATGCACACAATAAAATTCATTTTGATGATTTTTGGGATTTTCTGATTTTTTTTTTTTTTGGATTTTTGGAAATTTTTGGGATTAAAAATGGGAATTCCGATTCTGGAAACCACATTACAGTCGTACAACTGTAACTACAGTCGTGCGACTGTAAGTGGCCTGGTATCAAAATTTCGCCAAAACTTTATTTGAAGCAAACTGGAAAGAAAATGCTGGAAAATAAGAACACTCGTGCGACTGTGACTACAGTCGTACAACTGTTCATCAGATTCAAGAACAGTCGCACGACTATTCTTGATTTCCAGAAATAGATGCGAGGAAAAAAGGACAAAAAATGCGGAAAAAGCACACCAATCACCCAGAAAGCGTGGAAAAGAGGAGGGAAAAGGAGTGTCTACCTGTTTGGCGTGCATCCACTGTAGGATTGACCCCTGGTGTCGCTCCAATCCACTAAAATCTGGATTTTTCTCCTTGAGTTAGGGTTTGAGAGCTTTTGGGTCCGAAATCTCCAAATGCAAGGGTTTCTGATGATAAGTTCTTCCCTTCCTCTTCTTTGTTTCTTTTCTTCTTTCCCTTTTCTCTCTTTTCTCCCTTTTCTTTTCTTTCTTCCTGTCTCTGTTCGGCCTCTCCCCTCCCTTTTCTATTTTTTCCAGCTTTTAGGGTGTGAGTTGGCTCACCTGCCACGATCTACAGTCATACGACTGTAGTTTAATTACAGTCGTACGACTGTAGTTAAAGTCGTACGACTATACTTTTTTTTTAATGGGTAAAATTCCGGCTCTTACACATACATTTAAATTAAAATTCATTTGACCTATTAATTTAATCAATTGATTAAATTAGACATACATAAAATGAAATACATGTAAACCTATACATGTAATAATATTTCCACCTAGGAAATAACCACATAAATTAATTCATTCAATTAATTAGAGAAGGCCAAAATAAATATTAATTATAATATATTAATTAATCCAATTAACCTATATAATATAATTAATAAGTCTCTCTCTCTTCAAACATGTATACTCCAAGTACACACTTAATCCAACTAGTTAAAGTCCAGACGTTCAATGTGACAAACACAAGGACCAATGCCTCGGGACTAGGGCATTTCCAACATTAGCAACGGAAATTCCCTAGATGTTTGGTTCCAGAATCCTCCATAAGCTTCCAGAAATGGCCAGACCCTCGCAGATCCGTTGGTAACTTTCTGGATTGCATCTAAAAGATTGTAAACTGCCTCTAACGGTGCTGGAAACGTCCCTACTCATTATTTAATGTATTTCAAGTGTAAAAATCATGGAATATGCCTTAAATATTCCAAATGAATACCAATCACATGTTAAGGAGGTGGAATGGCTATAAATAGGCCTTACCCCCTCATTTGTAAATCAATCCAAGAATTGTAAAAGCATTCCTCAAGCAATAAAAGCCCTCTTTAAAGATTATAAATCTTGCTCTTCGCTTACTTGCCATTTAGCTTGCTTAAGCATCCTTGCTTAGCATTTGGAAAGGCTGACTAGCATAGCACTGGGACATTTTGCTCACTAGTGCCGCACGTCTCAACTAATAAAGAGTTGTGCACATGACATATCTAACGGGCACAGATTCATAGTGTTTGCGGTTGATTATTTCTCGAAATGGGTGGAAGCATAATCCTTCTCTAGTGTGATAGCTAAGCAGATGGTTAAGTTCATTCAGAAGAGCATCCTTTCTCAATATGGAATTCCTCACCATGTAGCGACTAATAACAGAGAGCAATTTCAAGGGGCAACGGCCGCACTATTCACAGAACATGGCATCGAACATCATAGTTTTCTCCATATAGACCACAGGCTAATGGTGCAGTGGAGGCAGCTAACAAGTCAATAAATAAGATCTTATCAAAGATGGTAACCACTTACAGAGACCGGGTTGACAAGCTGCTACATGCTCTTTGGGGTTACAGAACCAGTGTCAGAACACCAACTGGCGAGAATCCCTATGCCTTGCTATATGGAATGGAAGCAGTATTGCCAGTGGAAATGGAACTCAAGTCACTCAGAATAGCCTTGGATGCTCAGCTACCAGAAACAGGGTGGGTCCAAGCTAGATACGAGCAGTTGGCAGCATTAGATGAAAAGCGGTTGAAAGCACTGGATCATTTGTAGATGTATCAACATAGAATGGCAAAAGCCTATAATCAGAAAGTGAAGTATCCCAGACGACAGCTGAAAGCTAGGGATTTTGTGGGTGGAGGACCTTTTTCTATTAGAATAGTCGACACGCGGCGAAGCGAACCGGGGAAAACGTTTTCGTTTGGTTTGTTTTTATTTGGAAAACGGGATTTTGTTTATCTTGGAAAAATCATGGATTTGGAAATCCCCTTTGTAGAAAACATTTTCCCGTTTTAACTTAAAGATCTCGAAACTTAAATTCCAAGATCAGTGACAAAGTCGCCACCCGGATCAGCTCATCCAGGAAATTCCGGTACAGCTCCCTACCGAGAGTAGGCTACTGTACCTAATCCAGAGATTTAGGGTTCGGGCAAGTGACTTACTCAACCTCTAGCTTGCTTTCACTTTACAATTTATATTACCATATTTAATTCGCTTTATTATCTTCCTTTATCCCAATTTTGTTTTGTATTTAACCCATGCTTAGACAAATGACAAAAATAAAATTACAGAAAAATAAACCATGCATTCACATTATGCAAAAATAATAGAGCCTGCTTATACAACCAAATTGAATAAAAAGGAAAACTCTCGTCCTCACTTTACAAATGCCTAGAATACATGAATATCTAAAAAATTACAATCGCCTAGAATATACAGAATAATCTGTTAATTACAGTAAAAATAATAAAAACAAAAATAAATGTTGCAAGACAAATTGGTTAGCACAATTTACGGCAAAACATAGATAGAACTCAAATCAGGACAGAATTGGGATTTCAGGAACGGGGGCATGCATATAGGGGGTAACCGGGTCGACCCGAACTGTCGGACCGGTTGGACTTGGAAAACAGTTTTGAAATGCCCTGTAATTTTTTTTATGCTGGAAAATCAAATTATTTGGCTCGGTTTCATGCAAACTTTTCCATTTAGCTGGTCTATTATCCTAGAACCTGGGGTTCCGTTCGTGCAGGTTTCCTAATTTTTACAAACATCTAGGGTCTGAAAGCAGTAAACACGCTAAAAATAATTTAAATTCGAAACAGCACCGCGCGATCACGTCCGTGCGGGTCATTTCACGGCTCTATTTTATTCCGAAAATTACAGTCGTACGGCTGTAATTACAATCGTGCGGCTGTGATTCCCGGAACCCGAAAAGTAGTTTTCTCTTCTTTTTTTTTTAAATGTCATTTTACTCATTTTTGATATTTTCGGGGGATTTTATAGGGTTCGAGGGTCCGCTAATGCTGGACCACGGATCCGATTTGGATCGAGCAACCCCAAAATTCAAGAAACAAAACCCAAAAAAAACTAAAATCCCTAATATCCGTATGTACAGAAATCTGAAAACCAAAATTTCACAATATACGGATGAATTTGGGCTGAAATTGATCCCAACAAAATGTACAAAATGGAAAACGGACTATCTTCGGCCGATCGGGGCAGTTTGGGAATCTGCCCCTGCAAAACAAAGCTGTGCGGCTCTGGATACCAGAGCCGCCCAGCTTTGTTCATCACAATCACAGCCGTGCTGGTGTGTTTATGGAGAACACAGCCGTACGGCTATGTTCGGGAAAGTCTGGTTTCTGAAACTTGCAAAAATGAAGAAAACGTGAAGAAAAAGAAATGTACATAGGTTTAAGGCCTCTCAGAGTTTACCTTGATGTTATTTTGATTCTTTGAACGTCAAGAAACGGATTGAAAACTTGAAATTTTCCTTAAATACTCAACAGGCTGAAAACCAAAACGATCCCGAAATAATCCAAAATCAAACCGAAACGATCCCGAATCAATGTGCAAAGGCTAAGGAACTTTCTATTAGTGTTTAAGGATTAGTTTTAGGTCTTAATTTGGGTGTTTGGATCACTTCTCCCTCGCTTGTATGTCTCGGTTCCCTCCCTTTCCTTTTTCTGCTTCTTTTCTTCTCTATGTCTTTCTTGAAATTGGTTTCTATCTAAGATCAAAAATCCCCTTTTCGATTTCTTTTTCTTTCCTTTTATACCTCCTCACTCATCATCATTTCAACCAATAAATGAGCCGCCTGCATCTCCTGAAAATTTCACCCCAACCCACTAGAGCTGCCCAACTCTAATTTGCGCTAGAGCCGGGTGGCTCTAGACTACAGCTGCATAGCTCTAGCAAGAGCCGGGCCAAAATTCTCGAAAATCCGACGCTCACCCTAAACCCTAAAAATCACTCAGAGCACCTTCTCGGGGGTTTCGGATCTAGGATAGGTCGGTTTTCGGGACGTTTGAGACACTCCGGGGGATATTCTAGCCATTTTCAAGTCCGATTCTTGTCCGGCTGCTCTACAGGTAATGCAGGAATTCTCATCATAAAGGTCGGGAAAACTGGCGCTTACAGCTGCCCCTCGCGTAATCAAATTCAATACCCTATATCAGGTTTAAGTTACCTGAGGGGAATTTGAGAACGCGAATTGAAGCACCGTAAGTGAAAGGACAGAAAGACATACCTAAGTTGCAGCTGATCTGGGCCTGACATCAGGTTTATGTTACCCGTGACGGATCTACTGAAGTTGAGATGGAAGCAAATCTAGGCCTAACATCGGGGTTTAGGTTACCTGTGACGGATCTGCTGGAGTTTGAGGTTGAAACAAATCCGGGCCTAACATCGGGTTTAGGTTACCCGCAGTAGATCTGCTGGATTTAAGATGGAAGCAAATCTGGGCCTGACATCGGGTTTAGGTTACCCACGGCAAATCTGCTAGATTTGAGATGGAAGCAAATCTGGGCCTGACATCGAGTTTATGTTACCCACGGCGGATCTGCTGAAGTTGAGATGGAAGCAAATCTGGGCCTAACATCAGGTTTAGGTTACCCACGATGGACTTGTTAAAGTTCAGGCTGGAAGAAACTCTGGCCCTGATGTCGGGTTTGGGTTACTCACGACGGATCTACTGAAGTTGAGATGGAAGTAAATCTAGGCCTGACATCGGGTTTAGGTTGCCCACGGCGGATCTGCTGGATTTGAGATAGAAGCAAATCTGGGCCTGACATCGGGTTTATGTTACCCGCAGCAGATCTACTGGAGTTTGAGATTGAAGCAAATCCAAGCCTGACACTGGGTTTAGGTTACCCAGGGCGGATCTGTTGGACTTGAGATGGAAGCAAATCTGGGCCTAACATCTAGTTTATGTTACCCGCCGTGGATCTACTGAAGTTGCGATGGAAGCAAATCTGGGCCTGACATCGGGTTTAGGTTACCCGCGATGGACTTGTTAAAGTTCAGGGTGGAAGCAAATCTGGGCTTGACATCGGGTTTAGGTTACCCACGACGGATCTGCTAAAGTTGAGATGGAAGCAAGTCCGGGCCTGACATCGGGTTTATGTTACCCGTGGTGGATCTGCTGGATTTTTTAGGAGAAGCCGATCTGAGCCTATCACCGAGTTTATGTTACCCACAGGGGATCTGCTGGGTTTCTGAGGAGAAGACAATTTGAGCCTATCACCGGGTTTATGTTACCCGCGGTGGATCTGCTAGATTTCTGAGGTTGCATTGGCGATGCGCATTTATTCTTTGATCGATAATTTTGGAACAAAAATTTTTGCCCCTTCGATCAAGAATAAATACGGCTCGATTGTCCTGCCCTTAGATACCTGCACTTGGGTTGGTCATGATGCATGTATGCATGTGTGTGTGCATGTTTTGAATGCCTGTGTGTGCATGTTTCAATGTATGCATATGTGAATGGACTCTGGGAGATGCATTTCTCGCTATTCGTCCAGCCTTGAAATGCTACGCTCTTGCCGGGGAGATCGGGTCGTGCCTCTGGCTAGGGAAAGCACATCACGCCTATGACTGATCTAGCTGGGGAGTATATTCTTTATATGATGTGACTCTAGCACTTCTGCTGGGGATACTCAATGGCTATTAGGGAAGTCCGACGACTATTAAGGAGAAAGTGGTCATGTTCTTTGTGATGGTTCCGTTGGGGAATAGTGCAGGGGATCCCACTGGAAAATTGTGGAAGAGTTTCTGCTGGGGACTGATAGGAGGGTTCCACTTTTCTGCCCCTAGGAATGGTGAATTTGGAAGTGCTCTAAATTTTTCCTGAACTGCCCAATGTGGGTTTTCAGTTCAGCGAGCTGCTCTAACTTTTGCCTAAGGCGTTTTTTCGGTTTTCACCTTAGTGAGCTCTTTCTTTTTTTTTTTTTTTTGTCTTGTGACCTTTGGATTTGGATTTGCTTCGAAATTTTTGGTCTCGAGAAATGATGAGTTAGATTTGGAGGATAAGGAAAGATTACAGATTACATGTATTTAACATATTTTCTTTGTCAAAGCAATGCGAGTCTTTTAACCAATTAAATGTAAAGTGCTTTCTTTAAATGGATGTTTAGGCGAGATAACTTTGTTTATGCATTCTGATATAACCATGAGAACATATTTAAACAAAACATCACACTTTATTGATGAAATTAACATGAATACATTTGAAAAGGTTGGTTCCCAAAATGGTATACACTCCACACAGAACTAGAATCCATCACCAGCTGTCCCTTGTGGATTTTTCGACTAATCATTTTCTCTCGTATCCTGACTTTTGCCTAGGCTGCCCTTTTCGAGTTTTCAACCTAGCAGACTTTTTTTTTTCAAACATAGTAAGGCTTTAGGCGGTCTTTGCAAATTCATTCCCATCCATGTCTGCGAGGCTTACACCACCCTTCGATAGCACTTTCTTCACCACCTATGGGCCTTCCCAATTTGGTTTGAATTTTCCCCAAGCATCCATTTGTAGGCCTTAATTGTTTCAGAACCAGATCCTCGGCTTTCAACTGTCGTCTGGGATACTTCACTTTCTAATTATAGGCTCTAGCCATTTTGCATTGGTACACCTGCAGATGATCCAGTGATTTCAACCGCTTCTCATCTAATGCTGCCAATTGCTCGCACGTAGCCTGAACCCATCCCGTTTCCAGTAGCTGAGCTTCCAAGGCTATTCTGAGTGATTTAAGTTCCATTTCCACTGGCAACACTGTTTGCATCCCATACACCAAGGCGTAAGGAGTCTCACCCGGTTGGTGTTCTGACACTGGTTCTATAACCCCAAAGAGCATATGGAAGTTTATCAGCCCATTCTCTATAGGTGGTTACCATCTTTGATAAGATCTTCTTAATCGACTTGTTGGGCACCTCCACTGCACCATTGGCCTGCGGTCTGTATGAAGAAGACCTATGATGTTCAATGCCATGTTCCGTAAATAACTTGGCTGTTGCCCCTTGGAATTGCACCCCGTTATCAGTTACTACATGGCGAGGGATTCCGTATCGAGAGATGATGTTCTTCTAAATGAACTTGACCATCTGCTTAGCTGTCATATTGGAGAAGGATTCTGCTTCTACCCACTTCGAGAAATAGTCGACTGCAACCACTATGAATCTGTGCCCATTAGAAGCTGCAGGATGAATTTCTTCGATAATGTCAATCCCCCATGCCGAGAAAGGCCAAGGGGATGCTAGGTTCTGCAGTTCAAGCGGTGGCAGATGACTGATATCAGCATAGATTTGGCATTCATGGCATCTTCTTACCTCCTTCACACAATCAGACTGCATTGTTATCCAAAAGTATCCCTATCTTATTATCTTTCTAGCCATGGTGATCCCATTCATATGCGGCCCGCAGGACCCTACATGTACTTGCTGCATTACTGCTTCAGCCTCTCGTTCTGTCAAACATCTTAAAAGAACCCCATTTGCAGTTCTCTTGTACAGCTTATCTTTAAAGATTCTAAACTGGCTGGCTAATCTTCTTAATGAAGCCTTATCAACAGTGTTAGCTTCTTCTGGATACTTTCCCTCTTTCACATACTAATAAATGTCGAAGAACCACGGCTTTTCCTCGAATGTTAACTCCATCGCTTCATGCATATCAAAGCAAGGTTGCTTGGAAATTGCTATAACCAGAGGCTGTATCTGTGTCCTTTCTGGATCTTCCCACATAAAGGATAATGTTGCTAATGCATTAGCCATTAATTTTATTCTCTTCCCGAGGCATGTGTCTAAACTCACACTGGATGAATAACCCTCTTCTGTACTGCTGCAGCTCTGAGTAGGGCCGTAAAGCTTCTTCTCTTAAATCCCAGTCGCTTCATGCCTACCTGATCACCAAGAGTGAATCCCTGACAATCAAGACATTGTCTACCCCTAGTGTCAGGAGAGCTTCCATTCCGAATAAGCATGCTTCATATTCTACCCCATTGTTGGTTATGAGGAAGTCCAACCATTTTGACAGCTAAATGATCTTGCCAGCTGTTGTTGCTATGATCACCCTAATTCCATCACCCTTTTTGTTTACGGCACCATCAAAGCACACAACCCATCTTCTTACTTCCACTACAACCAACTGTTCATCTGGGAACTCTAGATTTTCCATGTAGTCCGATTCTAGTGGCTAATTTGCTAGGAATTCTACCACAGCTCACTCTTTGATAGTTTTCCTAGTGATGTACTCAATGTTGAATTTTGATAGGAGTAGTAGCCACCTGGATAATTTTCCAACCAACACTGGCGCCTCATACAGATATTTCATCGGATCCACCTTAGCCACGGCTTGTATCTTATATGATTGAAAGTAGTGGCACAACTTCTTAGTCAGCCAAATCATTGCTACACATGTCTTCTCTACTAGTGTGTACTTGGTTTCATATTCCAGCAGCTTCTTGCTGAGATAGTAGATAGGGTACTCCTTCCTCTCATTCTGCTTTTGCACCAACATTGCCCCTATGGAGGAATCCTCGACAACCAAGTGCAAAATCAGAGGCTTTCCCGGAGTTAGTGGGCTCAGAACCGGCGGATTCACCAAGTAATCTTTAATCTTTTCGAAGGCTAACTGACACCTATCATTCCATACAATCGACTGATCTTTCCTTAGTAGCTTGAAAATCGGCTCACACACTAAGGTTAACCGTGCTATGAAGCGGCTGACATACTGCAAGGAACCCAAGAATGACCGGACCTCCTTTTTTGTTTTAGGGGCTAGCATATCTCGAATAGTTTTGATTTTGTCTGGATCCATCTCTATTCCTCTTTGACTGACCATATGACCCAGCAGTTTCCCTGATGTAACCCCAAATATGTATTTCTTGGGATTAAGCCGCAGGTTGTATTCTCCAATGCGTGTAAGAAATCCATCCAGGATAGCAGGGTGCTCTTCCCGGGTCATTGATTTAACAAGCATATCATCAAAATACACCTCCACTTCTTTATGAATCATGTCATGCAGCAGTGTTGTGACAGCCCTCTGATAAGTGGCCCCAGCATTTTTCAATCCAAAAGGCATTACTCTGTAGCAAATAGTGCCCCATTCTGTAATAAATGATGTCTTCACCTTGTCAATTACATCCATTAAGATCTGGTTATGCCCCAAAAATCCATCCATGAAAGAGTACATTGCTACCTTGGCTGCGCTATCGATTAAAACATCAATGTGAGGCAAGAGGAAATTATCTTTTGGGTAGGCTTTGTTCAAACCCCTATAGTCGATACACACTCTGACCCTTCCGTCTTTAGGCACTGGAACAATGTTGGCTAACCATTCTGTGTATTCCACCACCTCGAGGAACTTAGCTTCAATCTGCTTAGCCACCTCTTCCTTTACTAATGCAGCCCATTCTGGTCTTAGCCATCTCATTTTCTTCTTTACTGGTCTGAATCTGGGATCCGTTGGAATCTTGTGAACCGCTATTTCTGTGTCGACCCCAGGCATGTCTTCGTATGACCAAGCGAAAGCCTTAACATGTTTTTGCAGTATTATTGTCAATTCTCTCTCTTCTTCGAATTTTAGTTCGTGTGAAATGAATACCATTTTGGGATTTTCATCTGTACTTATGTTAATTTCATGCAATGCAGTGTCATGAATGCTAAATATGCTTAATGGTGATTGAAATGCATGTACAGAATTATCAGGATAAACATCGCACAAGTAAGCAAACTGGGATTTCATTACATTAAACTTGTTAAAAAGTACATCATTCACATCAAAAAGAGAAGAAACAGATACAACAAAATGATTTTCATCCTCCACAGGCGGAGGGCCTTGAACTCCTTCAGCATCCTTGCTCAGCTCCAGGACGTTGTCCAGGTCAGCAGTAGTTTCAGTCTCCTATTCAGCAAGAAGAGCAACCTTCTCAATCTCACCCACCTGTGCCTTGGCATTCATCATGATACCTGCTATCTCGGTAACCATAGAATCCAAGCTTGCCTTGGTCATCAGCTCCTTAGTGGATCCTCCCTCAGACTTTTCGAGTGCCCTGCCTAAGGCGGCAGTCAACGCCTTTGAAATTGCTTTCACAGATTCATTACAGACTTCCCCTTTGGCTTTCTCCTTGGCCATTTCTACTGCTTCCACTATTACTTCAGATGGTTTATCTTAGGGGATTAAAGGTCAACAACTGCCTTGTAAGCACCAGAATTTTACCCATTAAAAAAAAAGAGTATAGCCGTACGACTTTACTTACAGTCATACGACTGTAATTAAACTATAGTCGTACGACTGTAGATCATGGTAGGTGAGCCAACCCACACCCTAAAAGCTGGAAAAAATAGAAAAGGGGGGGGGGAAGAGGCCAAACAGAGATAGGAAGAAAAGAAAAGAAAAGGGAGAAAAGAGAGAAAAGGGAAAGAAGAAAAGAAACAAAGAAGAGGAAGGGAAGAACTGATCATCAGAACCCCTTGCATTTGGAGATTTCGGACCCAAAAGCTCTCAAACCCTAACTCAAGGAGAAAAATCCATATTTTAGTGGATTGGAGTGACGCCATGGGTCAATCCTACAGTGGATGCATGCCAAACAGGTAGACACTCCTTTTCCCTCCTCTTTTCCATGCTTTCTGGGTGATTGGTGTGCTTTTTCTGAATTTTCTGTCCTTTTTTCCTCGCATCTGTTTTTGAAAATCAAGAACAGTCGTGCGAATATTCTTGAATCTGATGAACAGTCGTACGACTGTAGTTAAAGTAGTACGAATGCTCTTTGTTGGGATTCATCATTGGAAAAATAACGTGGCACAGTGGAAAATACACCGTTTAAAATTTCCTAGAATCCACCCATCGTGTCCAATTACCATTGATTAGAATAAAACAATTTGAATCAAGAGAGATTAACTCACCGGATTCGTCTCTTCTAGAGACTGCTGCAGAATCGTTACTTGAAACTGCGATCTCCAAAGTTTGGTGCACGACCAACTATTGAGCGGGAACCGGTGCTAGCCAAAGACGCGAAGGAGTGGAGGTTTAATGCTGGGATTTTCGGCTGTTTTGGGGCTGTTGTTGGTGGCTGAAATTTCCAGTAATTAATTAGAGTTGAATTAGGTTTTTCTTCCTTAAGTGTGCCCTTATATAGACACCTTGTCTAGTTGGGTTTTAATTAGGTTAATTAAACCCAAGCCCACTAGGATTATAATTACATAAATAAACTTTAATTAAAAAGTATATACTATGTAATTTAATTCCATTTGGCTAAATTTAATTACCCCTAAATAAAATTAAATCACACTTAAGTTAATAGAACACATGTATTTAATTTTCCTACTTAGGAAAATTATTTAATTAATTGTTTACTTTATGTAATTCAATTAATTGATAAATTAATTAATTACATTACGTAAACTTATTAATTAAATTAAATTTAACCCAATGTCAATTAATTACCTTGACACCGAATGTCAACTAATTAATTAACACATTCCTTCCAATGTACATTACATGTACGATTTCTATAAGTTCCAGCTCAGTTGATCTATGTGCACGATCCTATGGGTCTGTCTTTATGTTGGCAGTAGGCCCAAGGCCCACAGACTGTAAGTGGGTTCTAGCAAACCATTACAGCCCCCAATTAAGACAGAGATGCAGCAGTCTTTAGAAGACACTCACCCGGTAGTAATCTCATAGTGTCCTTTGCCTAACGATATCGATATGAATAAACAAGAGGCATGGTGTCTGTCATCCTCTTCTGTTGTTTATTATATTTCTTGATCTTGAGTTGACTGATTAATCAAATAAGCAACCAACTTATTTGGGTATGGCCATACACTTATCAGTCCCACTCATCAAGTGGCCAATGATATCATCTCAGTGTTACCCGAGTGGCAATTCCATCACTTCATCATCAATATCAACATGTTCACCGGTCCACCCAATCATACCCGTATTTAGCATCCTTTTACAGACCTGTTAGGCGTATGTCAAAGTGAACCGGATTCCATATCGATATTATAATGAAATCTGGTCTGAGGACAAAAGAGACCTACTCAAGAAAGACCTATGACATGACAACCATATGGCTTTCTTGTGCGGATCGATCCAGTCCCATGTCAATGACATGTACCTATATTCATGACTGACTATACAAGTACTATGGCTAGTTAAGAACTACCATACAGTCATCGAATATACAAGTCTGTGGTTCTATTCGTTCCCATGATTAGAACAGACTTCGGATAGGTTTTATGATTATCAATCAATGGATACTCTACTCATATTATAGCACAAGATATAAATGAAATAGATTATTTGCCTTTATTAATGTGACACAAATAATGTATTCATACATGACTCTTAATGTATAATACAAAATACAAGAATCCAATGCCCTAAGAACTAGGGCACACCAACAATCTCCCACTTGCACTAGTTCCAAGTGGGCATTGCCCTAATTCCTATAGATCTGGTATGACCGTCATGCTGTGTTTGCAACAGCGCTTTGGTAAATGGATCAGCGATATTATTCTTGGTGTCAACCCTCTGCAATGATATGTCACCTATGTTCACGATCTCCCAAATGAGGTGAAACTTTCTGAGTACATGTTTGGATCTCTTGTGTGATCGAGGCACCTTAGCTTGTGCGATGGTCCCGTTGTTGTCACAAAAACATCAACTGGGTCTAGGATAGTAGGCACTACTCCCAACTCAGTTATGACTTTCTTGATCCAAACAGCTTTCTTTGAGCTTCATACGCAGCTATGTACTCAGCTTCTATTGTAGAGTCAGCAATGGTGGCCTGCTTTGAGGACCTCCAACTAATGGCACCGCCATTCTGGAGAGAAATATAACCAGACTATGACTGGTTCTCATCCTCATCGGTCTCAAAGCTTGCATCAGTGTAACCTGACACTACCAGCTCATCTTAACCTCTATACACTAACAAAGCATCCTTAGTCCGGTTAAGGTACTTCAAGATTGCCTTGACTGCCTTCTAGTGTTCCTCACCGGGGTCCGACTGGTACCGGCTAGTCATACTTAGTGCAAACACGACATCAGGCCTCGTACATAACATGGATTACATGATAGATCCAATAGCATATGCATAAGGGATCTTTTCCATGTTCTCCCGGTCCTTCTTTGTTTTAGGACCATCTTTCTTACTCAGCTTCAACCCATGGCGCATAGGCAAGAATCCTTTCTTTGCCTTGTCCATGCTAAATCCTTTTAGAACCTTGTCAATGTACGTGGCCTGACTTAGGCCTAGAAGCTGATTGGATCTATCTCTGTAGATCCTGATCCCTAAGATCGTCTCAGCTTCGCCTAAGTCCTTCATTGCGAAGCACCTATTCAACCACTGCTTAACCCCTTGCAGTGTTGGTATGTCACTTTTAATGATAAGGATGTCGTCAACATACAGCACTAGGATGGTGGAAACACTCCCACTAACCATCTTATACACACAGGGCCTTTAACTTGAAACACCACTTGCAGCCTATCACCTTAGCACCCGGAGGTGGATCCACCAGGTTCCATACTTGGTTATCATGCATAGATTGCATCTCAGCCTCCTTGGCTTTGTGCCATTGATTTGAGTGTGGGCTTTCAATAGCCTCCTGATAGGTCTTGGGCTCTTCTTGGTCAATGACCATAAGGTCCCCATCATCAGTCACGAGAAAGGCGTACCTCTCTGGCTGATGACATGTCCTACCAGACCTTCTGCGGTCCTGTGCAACCGTTTCTGGTTCCTCAATTTCTTGAGTGGTCAAATCGGTTCCCGAAGCATCCTCAGCAGTAGCTGCAGGAGTTTGTGAGTCTTGAACTTCTAAAAGTTCAATATTACTCCCACTGTCTCTCTTGGAAAGGAATTCCTTCTCCAAGAAGACTGCATTTCTGGCTATGAAAACTTTGTTTTCAGCTGGAGCGTAGAAGTAATAACCCTTAGTTTCCTTAGGGTAACCCACAAACTGGCACTTGACAGATTTAGACTCGAGTTTGTCACTTGTCAATTTCTTAACATGTGCATCACAGTCCCAAATCTTCAAGAAGGAAACATTGGGCTTTCGGCCTTTCCATAGTTCATATGGTGTTCCCTCAACTGCCTTGCTTGGTGTATTATTAAGAATGTAAGCAGCTGTCTCTAAAGCATATCCCCAAAAGGAGACAGGGAGTGTAGCATGACTCATCATCGAGCGGACCATGTCAAGTAAGGTCCTATTCCTCCTCTCTGACACTCCATTCCACTGGGGTGTACCAGGAGGAGTGAGTTGGGATACAATCCCACACTCTCTCAAAAACGAGTCAAACTCTTAGCTTAAATATTCACCCCCTCGGTCAGACCGAAGTGCTTTTATTTTCTTGCCAAGTTGGTTTTCTACTTCATTCTTAAAGTCCTTGAACCTTTGGAGAGTCTCAGACTTATGCTTCATCAGATACCCGTAACCGTATCTGCTGAAGTCATCTGTGAAGGTGACGAAGTATAGAAAACCAGATCTAGCACTAGTGCTCATTAGGCCACATACATCGGAATGTATTAGCTCCAATAGCTCTGAGGCCCTTTCAGCAGTCTTGCTAAAAGGCGCCTTTGTCATCTTGCCTCTCAAACAAGATTCGCATGTGTCATAAGTCTGGATGTCAAATGACCCTAGCACTCCATTAGAGTCAAGCCTAGCTATGCGCTTCTCATTTATATGGCCAAGTCGACAATGCCAGATGTAAGTAGGATTAATTTCATTTTGTTTAATCCTTTTAGTATTTATGTTATAGATTGAACTTTCACGTTTTAGATCAAGGATATATAAGCCATTTTCAAGAAATGCTGTTCCATAAATAATATTGCCACATTGCATAGAAATTCTACCATGTCCAATATTAAATACAAAACCAGAAACATCCAATAAAGAAACAGAAATAATATTCCTGCACATCACAGGTGCAAAATAACAGTTTCTTATTTCCAAAACAAGTCCACTAGGCATCTCCAAGAAATAATCTCCGATCTCCATGGCCTGAACCCGAGCACCATTTCCGACTCAAAGATCTACTTCTCCAGATCCTAATAATCTCCTATTTCTTAGACCCTGCACATTTGAACAAATGTGAGATCCACATCCAGTGTCCAAGACCCAAGATGTAGAAATAGCCAGATTAATCTCAACAACATAAATACCTGAAGCAGCAGTTTTGCCCTTCAGTTGCTCCCTTAGCTTTAGACATGAGCTCTTCCAGTGCCCCTTCTCATGACACTCATGGTAGACATGGCCAGGAGAAGCAACCCTTGCTTTAGGTTGGGCCAACACCTTTTTGCCCTTAGCCTTGGCCTTTTGGGCCTTAGCCTTGGCCTTAGATTTGGCCTTTCCCTTAGCAATGGATGTATTGCCCTTGTTCACCAGCAATACTTCAGGAGTCTTCTTAAGATACTGCTCAACAAGCTTGAGCATGCCATGCAGCTCAACAACCGATTTATCCAACCCTTGCATATGGTAATTCATGATAAACTGGTTGTAAGACTCAGGAAGTGACCCGAGAATAATGTCTGTTGCCAAGTCCTGTGGAATTGGCGAGCCGAGGCGGGCAAGTGTATCAATATACCCCTTCAACTTTAGCACATGAGTGCTAACAGAAGTCCTAGCTGCCATCACAGTTGTGCAAAGTGCCTTAGTTGTCAGGTAACGTTCCTGACGAGCCTGATCTTGGAACATCTTTTCAGGCTGATCCATCATCTCATAAGCATGCTCGTCCATGAACTGCTTCTGAAGATCAGAAGCCATGGTACCCAGCATGAGGCATGAGACATCTCGGTCATCCCTCACATGCCGATCGTACTGCTCCACCATCGCCGTGGTCATCCCTCACATGCCGATCGTACCTGTCGTGCACATACATACCGATATGATGCATGATCATGGCATTCCAAATTATAAATACAAATGTTAAGCCGAGTTACTTAGGGTGAAATCGCCAATTTTAACAAATGTGACTAAGGCCCATAAAGGCCCAATGGATAACATCCATAAATGCAAAATTAACAATTTTGCTCCCACTTGAATTTGGGTTGTCACAACTTTAAAATTTAGCTCTCCCAATTTTAACCGGTGTCACGGTTTATTGGGCCAATTTCACAAAGTCCATTTTCAATTTAATATGCAAACAATTAAATTAAATATGCATGCCAACAAAATAAATAATTTAAACACAAATTAATTTAAAACTTTAATTTAATTTGCATTAAGGTCCAGGATAAAAAAAATACCCGCAAAATCCAAAACCGGACCCGAAACCCGCGCGTGGCGCTGCTGTCCCGGCGGGGCAGCAGTACCGCTGCACGGCAGCAGCAGCCTGCTGCCGCAGTGGGGGAATCGCAAAATTGCGATTGCCTCACCCAAAATTCAACCTTTTTTTTTAATTATTAAATCACAAAAAAATCCAGCCATCAACATCAAACTATCAATAAAGAAAATACAATTCTAGATATAAACCAATTGGGGAAAAAAAATAAAACCCCAAACAAAATTCTAGGGTTTATCAAAACAAAAACCAATTGAATAAAAACCCTAAAATTACAAACTTGAAACCCATTCTTTCTTCAAGAATGCTTTCAAGAACCAATTCCAATCAATCCAATGGACAAAACCTAGGCTCTGATACCACTGTTGGGATTCGTCATTGGAAAAATAACGTGGCGCAACGGAAAATACACCGTTTAAAATTTCCTAGAATCCACCTATTGTGTCCAATTACCATTGATTAGAATAAAACAATTTGAATCAAGAGAGATTAACTCACCGGATTCGTCTCTTCTAGAGACTGCTACAGAATAGTTACCGGAAACTGCGATCTCTAAAGTTTGGCGCACGACCAACTATTGAGCGGGAACCGGTGCTAGCCGAAGACGCGAAGGAGTGGAGGTTTAATGCTGGGATTTTAGGCTGTTTTGGGGCTGCTGTTGGTGGCTGAAATTTCCAGCAATTAATTAGAGTTGAATTAGGTTTTTCTTCCTTAAGTGTGCCTTATATAGACACCTTGTCTAGTTGGGTTTTAATTAGGTTAATTAAACCCAAGCCCACTAGGATTATTATTACATAAATAAACTTTAATTAGAAAGTATATACTATGTAATTAAATTCCATTTGGCTAAATTTAATTACCCCTAAATAAAATTAAATCACACTTAAGTTAATACAACATATGTATTTAATTTTCCTACTTAGGAAAATTATTTAATTAATTGTTTACTTTATGTAATTCAATTAATTGATAAATTAATTAATTACATTACGTAAACTTATTAATTAAATTAAATTCAACCCAATGTCAATTAATTACCTTGACACCAAATGTCAACTAATTAATTAAAGCATTCCTTCCAATGTACATTACATGTACAATTTCTATAAGTTCCAGCTCAGTTGATCTATGTGCACGATCCTATAGGGCTGTCTTTATGTTGGCAGTAGGCCCAAGGCCCACAGACTGTAAGTGGGTTCTAGCAAACCATTACAGCCCCCAACTAAGACAGAGATGCAGCAGTCTTTAGAAGACACTCACCCGGTAGTAATCTCATAGTGTCCTTTGCCTAACGATATCGATATGAATAAACAAGAGGCATGGTGTCTGTCATCCTCTTCTGTTGTTTATTATATTTCTTGATCTTGAGTTGACTGATTAATCAAATAAGCAACCAACTTATTTGGGTATGGCCATACACTTATCAGTCCCACTCATCAAGTGGCCAATGATATCATCTCAGTGTTACCCGAGTGGCAATTCCATCACTTCATCATCAATATCAACATGTTCACCGGTCCACCCAATCATACCCGTATTTAGCATCCTTTTACAGACCTGTTAGGCGTATGTCAAAGTGAACCGGATTCCATATCGATATTATAATGAAATCTGGTCTGAGGACAAAAGAGACCTACTCAAGAAAGACCTATGACATGACAACCATGTGGCTTTCTTGTGCGGATCGATCCAGTCCCATGTCAATGACATGTACCTATATTCATGACTGACTATACAAGTACTATGGCTAGTTAAGAACTACCATACAGTCATCGAATATACAAGTCTGCGATTCTATTCGTTCCCACGATTAGAACAGACTTGGGATAGGTTTTATGATTATCAATCAATGGATACTCTACTCATATTATAGCACAAGATATAAATGAAATAGATTAATTGCCTTTATTAATATGACACAAATAATGTATTCATACATGACTCTTAATGTATAATACAAAATACAAGAATCCAATGCCCTAAGAACTAAGGCACACCAACACTCTTGATTTTCGCTGTTTTCTTTCCAGTTTGCTTCAAATAAAGTTTTGGCGAAATTTTGATACCGGGGCCACTTACAGTCGCACGACTGTAATTTACAGTCGTACAACTATAGTTATAGTCGCACGACTGTAATGTGGTTTCCAGAATCGGAATTTCCGTTTTTAATCCCAAAAATTTCCGAAAATCCCAAAAAAAAATTCAGAAAATCCCAAAAATCATCAAAATGAATTTTATTGTGTGCATTCACGACCCTAGATTCAATTTTTAGTAAAATTGCATTTAGAACAATGCCACGATGGAGACCCAGTTCTCCCGAAAACTGACCCACCTCAAATACAAAAATGCATGTAAACCGGTAAAATTGTTTTCAAAAATGAATTTCCCACAAAAACCAAAATACAGAGACGTTTCAAAATGTTTTCCGGGTCTAACCGGGCCGGCTAGCCGAGCCAACCCGGTTATCCCCTAAATGCATGCCCCCAATTCTGTCTATTTGAGTCCAACTTGTGGTGTGCCGTAAAATTATGCTAACATTTGTTTTGCAGCTTTTATATTTTTATTTTAAATGTATTTAATAGAATTAATCGTGTATATTAGGCGATTGTAATTTTCTAGATAAATCGTGTATTCTAGGCACTTGTAAAAGTGAGGCTGAGAGTTTTTATTTTTTATTCGATCGGGTTGTAATAATTTACTCATTTATTATTTTGCTTAACCTGTATGTGCGCTGTATGTCTATTTATTTCAATAAAATTAACTTTAGAATTTGAAATACCATCTTTGAACATTGACCAATATTTATTTTAATTAGACACAAAATAAGGAACTTGTCCGGACCCGAATCTCTAGATAGTGTAGCAGCCGTTTATCCCGTTCAGCTGCATTATAAATTTCCCTGTTGAGCTAAGCAGGGTGGCGACTCTACAATATTCATCGAGACTTAGGTCTCGATTCTTTTAAGAATTAATTCCATTTATTTTCCAAACTAATTTTCCATTCATAAAAACCCCACGCGAGGGAGGGGCCCGCCCGAGATCGACGGCGCCCCTTTCTGAAAGGGAGTCTCGCATTCCGTCAAAAACGTTGTCCGCTCACAGACCCAGTATCGGCCAATCCGTAATCCATCTTTCTTCGCCTCGGGTAACCTAGACCAGGTATCGGCTAAACCGTAATTCACCCTTCATTTGCCTCAGGTAACCTAGACCCGGTATCAGCTTATTTCACTCATCTTTCGCCTCGGGTAACATAGACCTGGTATCGGCTAATTTCACTCTTCCTTTTCCTCGGGTAACCTAGACCCGGTATTGGCCTATCTGCACAGACTTCGCCTCGGGTAACTTAGACCCGGTATCAGCTTATTTCCTCCCCAACATCGCCTCGGGTAACCTAGACCCTGTATCGGCTTATCTCATCAGCGGGTTCATTCCAGTGTTCATGAAGCTTTGACTCGCACTCTCAAATTCATCATCACAGGTGTTGTAAACCTGGATCTAGGTGTCAAATTCGATCACGCGAGGAGCGGCTGTAAGCGCCAGAATTTTCTATTTTAAATACAAAAAAGAGTCGTATGACTGTAGTTACAGTCGTACGACTGTAATATCGGAGCAATTGCAGAAGCCCATACCTCTGCAGCAGAAAAATAGAGAAAAGTGGAGGAGCATTAATTGCTCCGGTTTGAAGACAAGCAAGCCAAAAATAGTAGAGGATAAAAAGAAGAAAATGAGAGGAGAGAGACCAATTTGGATTTCTGGTGAAAGAATTAGAGAGAGAAAGGAGAAAAGAGAGAAGGAAAAGAAAGAACAAAACCCAAACTCCCAAATTCTTCTTTTCCTCTTCTATTTTCTTTAGTTCTCAGAATTAGGATTAAAATTTGGTAGAAATCCTTAGGTTAATCACTTAACCTCACAAACAAATCGAAATCTTGGACTAAAATCAACAGAAACCTTGACATTTGGAGATTCTTTGGACCAAAGCTCTGAACCCCAAACTTTAGGAAAAAATGCAAATTGGTGTGGATTGGAGCGACGCCAGGGGTCAAATCGACTTGGATAAGCTTCTAAAAAGGTAGGCACTCCTTTTCCTTTCACTTTTTCTTGCTTTCTGGGTGATTGAAGTGTATTTTTATGCATTTTTGCTGTGTTTCGCGCTTCTGTTTCTGGAAATTAAGAACAGTCACATGACTGTTCTTGGATTTGATGAACAGTCGTACGACGGTATATACAGTCGTATGAATGTTCTTGATTTCCAGGTTGTTTTTCTTCCATTTTGATTCAAAATAAAATTTTGGCGAAATCCTGATTCTGGGCTGCCTACAGTCGCATGACTGTAATTTACCGTCGTACGACTGTAGTTACAGTCGCACAGCTGTAACCCTCGTTCCAGAATCAGAATTTCACCTTCAAGCCACAAAAATTTATAAAAATCCATAAAAAAATTCAGAAAACCCCAAAAAATCATCAAAATGAATTTTGTTGTGTGCATTCACGACCCTAGATTCAATTTCCAGTAAAATTGCATTTAGAACAATTCAACGAGAGAGACTCGGTTCTCCCGAAAACCGACCCACCTTAAATATAAAAATGCATGTAAACTGGTAAAATTGTTTTCAAAAACGAATTTCTCACAAAACCAAAATATTTCAAAATGTTTTCCAAGTCTAACCGGGCCGGCTAGCCAAGCCAACCCGGTTATCCCCTGAATGCATGCCCCCAATTCTTGATTTTCCCAATTCTGTCTATTTGAGTCCTATTTATGGCGTGCTATATATTGTGCTAATCCTCTATTTTGTAGGTTTTAATTTCTTTTATTTTTATTTTGGATGTAATTTAATAGATTAAATTGTGTATCCTAGGCGATTGTATTTTTCTAGAAAATCGTGTATCCTAGGGGCTTGTAAAAGTGAGTTCGAGAGTTTTTATTTTTTATTTGATCGGGCTGTAATAATTTAATTATTTACTATTTTACCTTAATCTGCATGCGCGCTGTATGTCTATTTATTTCAATAAAATTGACTTTAGAATTTGAAATACCATCTTTGAACATTGACCAATATTTATTTTAATTAGACACGAAATAAGGGACTTGTCTGGACCCGAATCTCTGGATAGTGTAGCGGCCATTCGTCCGGTTCAGCTACATCATAAATTTCCCAGTTGAGCTGAGCCGAGTGGCGACTTTATAATATTCATCGAGACTTAGGTCTCGGTTATTTTATGCATTAATTCCATTTATTTATTTTCCATTTATAAAAACCCCCACGCGAGGGAGGGGCCCGCCCGAGATCTTGGCACCCCTTCCTAAAGGGAGTCTCGCGTTCCGTCGAAAACATTGTTCGCTCACACCTAGCATTCAGAGTAATCTTGCCCAACTTCGGATGATTCTGGTGCACAAGCTATTGAGGACCATGATGCTGCAATAAAGGGAAGACCTTCTGCATATGGAGGACGATATTCGTTTTGATGTTTTAGTTTTTATTTTTATTCTTTCGGATGGAACTTTGCATGCATACAAACGTTCATTTAATGCCTTTAACACACATAATGCATCAATGCATGAAATGAATCTAGGGACAGATAATGACCCAAAAATGGTATCCGTTTGGAAAGACCTCACGCCTGATGAGAGAAAAGAAAATTGTAAAAGTACCACAAAAACATATGGAAATCTTTGTCTGGCTGTGCGATGTCGTGTCGGGGTGACAAAGAAATTACTGAACACCCAGTTCTAAAGGATTCGAAGACGACACCAACCAAGCAAGAGCTCCATAGACTCAAGCTAGAAAAAGGAGGGTTGTCACAACATGGGGAATTGATAGTGTTGGGGAATTAATCACACAAAACAAAACGCAGCGGAAATAAAAGGATTAATCCCCACCAAGGACCCATGTACATTGCATTGAATTGGAAGGAGGGTTAAAGAATTACCTTAATTCTTTGTAGGTTTTGAATCAATTAGGAACCAAAGTAGCTTCCCTCTACGGTTGATCCACACGGAGCAATTCATTCACCGCGTGCTAGCGCCGGGATTGAAGAACGATTCTTCGAACGAGAGAAGGCCAAAGTTTCGAAAACCTTGGGAGATGGAGAAGGGGAGATTTCGGCTGGCCCCTTGGAGGCTGCAGAAAATCTGCATCTTATGTTAAAATGACTAGGGTTAGGGTTTTTAGGTTATAAAACTTCCTTTTATATATCCTTTAAACTTAATTATAATTATAACTTAATACCCTTATTAGTTATAATTATAAATTAACCCACACAATTTAATATTAATTCTCAATTAATATTAAATCAATTCCATTTTCCATCATACACATATGTATATTTGATATTATAATTAATTATATCTCTATATAATTGAATTATAATATGTAGCATACTTTATGCAATATTAATCATATTAATATTTATACACATATATAAATATATATATATCATTATATATATATTCATTCTCTTTCTCATTCATAAATTATTATCCAATAATAATTTATACCCGAAAAGATGAACTTCATTTTGCTCTTTGTGTGTGACCCCATAGGTTCATATCAATTGGCAATAAGGAAATTAGCATAATATCCTTATAAGTCATAAGCGGACTCTAGCAAGCCTTTATGACTACCCAATTAATATGATTGGAATGATCCAATACCTATTTATAGAATGTCATATTCCCTTTTGTCTCTTTGATATCGTGATTAATCATAAGACATGGTATACTTGTCAATCTTATATAATTAATCATATGTTTTCTCGATCTCAAAGTAAACTGTTTAGACAAATCAATTGATACTCTATCAATTATTTGAGCACGGCCATGCATTTAACAGTCTTACTTATCGAGGGGCCCAATGATATCGCTCTCTTGATAGAGAGGGACAAAATCCCATATCTGTCACTCACATCCCAAAGCATGAGTCATATTGTACCCAATCACAGCCTTTATAACTACTCTGTTACAAGCAGCGTTTGACTGCGTCAAAGCACAACATGAGTTCATCTCGGAATCAATGGTGACCTCAGGTCAAAGGAATCAGCTAATGACACTACTATAATCAAGATCAGTTGTGACACATGACCATGAACTTGATCTCATAGTGGGTCTCCAGTAACATGTTCTCTAACATATTACCCGTGAGTATAATCTGTATCTGTATACACTATATTCATCTTATGAATATCCATTATCACTCACACTAGTCTTAGTTTGTTATTATTCCCATAATAACAATCGACTAGGGATATTTAGAATAACACGATTTATTCATGGATACTTATCATAAATGCTAACATACAAACATAAATGATAATATTAATCTACACTAGATTAATCTTAGAAGTCAAATTACATAATCCAATATTGGCCTTAGGGCACAATCTCCAACAATCTCCCACTTGCACTATGGCCAATCATACATGTATCTTATACCCATTGACCTACATGACTTTCATGTATTCACTCGTGCAGGAGTCTTTGTCAATGAATTATTAATTTTCGCTTCCGTTGCTACTTTACACATATTCACTCTCTCTTTAGAGACAGCCTCTCTAAATTAGTGAAAAACGCCTAAGTATATGCTTGTGTCATACAAGGTTCTTACGCATTGAACTATTGTCCCTACAATAGTCTCACAGGATAAGCAATGCTTAGAACAAAAACATAAAATTTTGATGAACTTCTTCATCCAAAATTTCTTTACATCACATGTAACTGTATACTTTGGCTGCTATTATAGATATTTAGCTATAACGTTTTATTTTGAACCTTTCAAAATCATAACTTCTCTTTTTAAGAGAATACTAGATCTCGACTGATATATTGCAACTAATTGCAATCAGTTTTATATGTGCAACTATTTACACAGTTAACATAAGCAAGCTTCTATTAAGTCTTTTATATTGAACGCTTTCAATGCTTTGACTTAAGCCAAAACATTCTTTTAGATCTATCTGTATAGATTCCAATTTCAAGAATACAGGCAGTCATGCTTATAACATTAACTGAAATTACTTTCTTAGCTAAGATTTTACTTCTTGCAAGGTAAGAATGTTATTTCCAACAAGCCATATGTCATCCACATATAGCATTAGGAATACCGATATGCTCCCACTGATCCTTTTGAAACACAAGATTCATCATCCTTTTGATAAAATCAAACCATTTGATTTCTTTATCAAAACTATGATTCCAACTATTTGATGCATGTTTCGATCCTTATGAGAATCTTTGAAAACTTGCATACGCTATTTGAATTCTTTGGATGCTCAAAACTTTGGGTTGTGTCACGTACACATCCTCAATCATGTTTTCACGTAAAAAATAGATTTTGATATCCATTTGCCATATTTTATAATCATATTATGGGGATATGGCAACAAGAACTCAATATGACTTGATCATGATTAATGACTAAAGAGGATTTCATCATAGTCCTACTATGAATTTGTTCGTATCCTTATAGTCACTAGTCGTGCTTTATAAGTTTGAAGATCACCATCCATATCGGTTTTCAATTTGAAAACTCACTTGCAACCATTGCATATGCATCTTCTAAAAGACTTATCAAAGTCTATACTTTGATTGTCAGACATGGACTTATCTTCAACCTTTGTAGCATCAAGTCACATATTAGATTCAAAATCTAACATTGCTTCTTCATAAAAGAAGACTTACTTCATCTAGTAAAATTACATCATGATTTTGAGAAATCCATATCTCTCCTAATCATGTCGTATTCCACTAGACTTTCATTGGACTTGTGTAATTTCAACAATGATCATGAAACCATTTCCACGTTCCTCTTCAACGTTAAATGTCACTTTTGTGAATTACGAGTTTTGTAGGTGTACCTTACTCCCACTAACTCTACTAGAAATTAACTCCCTCTTCAAGGGGAAACCATTTCTAGCTACAACTACTTTGTATCCCAAAGAAACACAGGAGTAACAACTCCTACTTTCCTTTTGAGTAATCCACAATACGATATTTAAATTTAGGTGCCAACTTATTCGAAATAAGCTTTACAGCCCTAAACTTATTCAATGAAACAATTTGGGTCTCTTACCCAACCATATCTCATATGTTGATTCATGAATTGTTTTAGACGGAACAATATACACAGCTGCTTTAATGGCATATTTTTGAGAAAACGATGATCAACTTGACTTCATCATAGATTGAACTATATCTTTATAGAGTTCGATTACTCCCTTTTCGACACAACATCCTTTGTGGCGTACTTGGAGGAGTCAATTGTGAGACAGTCCCATAATTTCTAAGATGATTGTCAAAATCTTGACTCAAATATTCACCACTCGGATCATATCTAAATGACTTTACTATCTTGTCAAGATACTTCATACTCCTTTTACAAGCTTTTGAACACTTCAAAAGTTCCAAACTCGTGTTTAATTAGATACTCTTATCTAGAGAAAAGTTCCATAAAGGTAATGAAGTATTAAAACCTCCTTTAGCAGTTGATTTATAATTCATATACATCCATATGTATAATGCTTAATAAATCGATTATTCTTTAACTACTTTTAGCAAAGAACAACTTTATCATCTTTTACAATAAACAACATTCGCATGATTCAAGATGATTCATAATCTCATGAATCCAAAAGTCCATTCTCATGGAGTTTCGTAATGCGACTTTGCTTATGTCTCCAAGAGGACACTGCCAAAATAGGTTGAATCAACTATTTGATTCGATCCTTACAGTATTTATGTTACAGATGGGCTCCACATATAAAGACAATTATGTAAATCTACATTTCATAATCATGTCTTTATAAAGTTTATAATTCACAATTATAAAATAAACAACATTTGTTTACTCAAGCCAACAAGCTCAATAGGCAACAAGAGTTCGTAACTCACATGTAAAAGTTCATAACCTTTGAGTAACATGTTGGGATTCGTCACGGGAAACCGACCGATAAAAGCGGAAATACGCGTCGATTTCCTCAAATCCGGCCCAGGAGCTTAAGATGTGGAAATCAAAAACTTAAAGCATAAAAAGGAGGGTTTCAAAAACTCACCACAAAAGTCTCTCTAAGAGACGGATGCAGACTGCAGAAATCAAGTGCAGATTTCCTCCACCGATGCGTACACGAACGGCTCTCGGACCGAAACCCGTGCTAGCGACTCGGATGACAAGAAGAGAGGGAGAGAGGGCTGCTCACTTTGAGATTTATGGCTGTCCCTATTTCTTTCCAAAAGAAAATTCTATCTTTCCAAAAGATAGCACCAATAATCTCAAGTGTGCACCTAATTCTTACCAAAAGAATTAATTCATCAAGCTTGGCCAAATCTCTTTTCAAGAATAGATATATATCCCACGGCAAAGCAAGGTGAGTCTTCGCAGATTTTTTATTCTCTTTTCACTTAAAGAAAAGAAGATCAACACAAGGAAAGCAAAGTCCAACTTTGCTTCATCAAAGTCAAACCTATGACTCATCCATATGACTCACCATGCTAATGATGAAAAGAATGACTCATCCTCTCTTGCCAACAATAACATTCGGCCAAAAGAAGGATTGGTGATCCCACCTTCATCATTTCCTTACCATAAAGGAAAAGCAAGATGCAAGGTGGCAAAGTCCAACTTTGCCCCATCATATGTCCTACCAATGACTCACCATTCTTTCATTGGTCCATAAGAATATGTCATCATCATTTTTGTCCATAAAATGACTCACAATTCTTACTAATTCCATGCAAAATTTCGGCCAACATATCCCATTAAATGTAGACTTTATTCCTTTAAAAGCCCAAGCCTAATTTTAATCCCATTGTTTTAATTAATTGCAAATGCAACTTTAATTTAACATGTATGCATATATATATTATACCATATAATATATTACATACATTTAAATTAAAATTCATTTGCCCTAGTAATTTAATCAAGGGATTAAATTAGACATACATAAAATGAGATACATGTAAACCTATACATGTATAAGAATATTTCCACCTAGGAAATAATCCCATAAATTAATTCATTTAATTAATTATGAGAAGGCCAAAATAAATATTAATTATATCACTTTGATCAATCCAATTGAGTCATATAATATAATTAATATATCTCTCTCTCTTCAAACGTGTATACTCCAAGTACACACTTAATCCGACTAGTTAAAGTCCAGACGTTCAATGTGTACGATCCAATGGGCCCGTCTTTATGTTGGCAGTAGGCCAAGGCCCACAGACTACAGGTGGGCTCTAGCAAGCCACTGTAGCCCCCAATTAAGACGGAGTAAGCAGTCCAACTGAAAACGTAACCCTGTAGTTGGAACTTGTAAATCCCATGTCGCTGATATCGGTGTCCAACACAGAGGCATGGAAGTATCACCCTCCTTGTGTCTGGACCTTGACTTGATACCGAATGAACTGATGCTCACAAACAAGATCCAATCTTGTTTGGGTGCGGCCGCACACTTATCAGTAACATTCTTCAAGAGGCCGATGATATCGTCTCAGTGAATCACTGAGTGACATTCCCTTCTGCATATCCATAGTGCTGCCATGCTTACTGACACACCCGAACGTACCCGTACTTGGCACCCTTTTACAGGCCCGTTGGGCGTACACCAAAGTGTGCCACCTCGCATGCAGCACCATCATATGGTCCGGTCGAAGGACTTATACAAGTACTACACGAGAATCATTTGTGATACTATACCATGCAGATTCCCGTTAAGTGGATCAATCCAGTACCATGCCTTTTTGCATGTACCCATTAACCTAGTTGACATTCCATGTTCTATGACCGGTAAGACACCGCCATACAACCAGGCTAATGATAGTCTTTGGTTCCATTCATTCCCATGATTGGAACAGACTACGGATGACTTTATGGTCATATCATTTTCACTATCCACAGTCTTACTGCCAAGTGCCTCACACTTGACAACATGGATATGGATATGTCCATTGGATACTCTATTTAAAATATAGCACAAGACATATAATAAATAGATTAATGCCTTTATCTCCTTGACACAAATTGTATAATACATAAAGTTTACATTAATGTACCAAATGTATCATACAAACACAAGGACCAATGCCTCGGGACTAGGGCATTTCCAACAATAACAACCTTTGCTTCTCTTGCATATTCGCATTCTACCTTTCACCTTCATAAGGTTTCTATTCAAATTGCGATTCATCATATTTTACTAATATGAGATTCACAACGGTATCTAATACCTTTTGATATAGAAACAAGAGTAGAATAGTTAATAAATACTTAAGGTGGCAGTCTTACTGCCTTTCATCTTCTTATAGTTCTCCAAACAAGGTTTGCTATTTCTATTCTAATGAACGATTCATTCTAGAAATGGCAACACCCTTCTTTTGGAGATCTCTCTATGCCAACAGCTTTGGTCTTTAAAACATGTTTCACCCGAACCTTTCGGTCTTTATGCTTTTCGACCTTCCTTTTATCCTTTCCTTTTGAACCATAAGCACACAATTCGAGGCGGGCTTATCCTTTATGGATAACTTAACATTCTTTTGCATCCTATGCAACTAATTCACAATTTTCCCCATGTCATTCAAATGATAGTTCATCACCAATGACTATCAAATAATGAATTCAAGATCACATCTCAATGCCTTTTGGAGGCCAATGAGAAATTGTTGCCTCAAACACTTATCTTTTCTTGCTCACTAACTGATGGAACATTTCCATTTGTGATGTATCATATACCTCAAGTAAAACTTCCACGTGCGGAAGAATTGGTGGCAAGTGTAAGATAATAAATTTTAAACAGAGTCCCTTCGATGCTTCAAGTAAGCATCTTTTATACTCATGTTACAATTGCTAGTGGTTCATTGGGCAAAAGGATTATTGAGAACATATGATTCCTTTTGATTTGAGAACAATTCTCAAAGTTCAATAACAATCGAGATCATGGTAATAACAATCATAACTATAATAAAGCGTGTAAAGATTTTTATTTAAATGCTCCCACTTAAATTATAAAACCCTTTAAAATATTTAAGTGGGTGAAGATCCAAAATCCATACTTAACCATAGCACTGCTTTGGCATGTCCCTATGATTAAATATAATTTCGGTAGGCAAAGACTCAAAATCATGCTTTAAACCATTTAAACATATTTTGGATGTGCACTTCTTTGCCAATTGCATCATTATGCAACTCTTCTAATTTATGAGATGCATGATATCATATATCATATTTAATTGTATGTTACTCATCTCATCTTTGCCTCGGGCTCAAACACCGTTTTGATTAACCCTTTGTTAAACCAATTACAACACAATGAGAATCACCATTTCTCATATTATCGCTTCGCTAAGGTCACAACATGCGTACCCGCTTTGGCGTGGCTACCATGATGCGAACATAGTACTTGACTAGTGTTATACGTAATTGGGTGGCAAAAATATAAACTTCATAAGTTTATTTAGGGTTTATTAATTCCTGTGATTAAAATGTATCTCATACAATACATGGCATTAACATTAATCTTTCTAAGTTAATATTAATTCTAGCATGGCATCCAATGTCATACATTCATCTAGCATGCATATATCATACTTAGCATGGCATCACAAGGCATCAAAATATAAAACATGCAATAGACTCGAAAGACCGTGTTATGGTATGGTTTTATCTACATTGATTTTCACAGGCCAATATGAAAATCAACAGGTCATTTCCTAGGTGGTTGTAACCATCGCATGGTCGCAGCACAGCCGCATCCCTTGGATCTGTCTTCACGTCTTTGTTCCTTGGCACCATCTCATGGATTTACATACTTTACAAAATTTACAAACAATAAATTGCATCCTATACAATTTATCTAGAAAAATAAGATTACATAAATACAAACGACTCGCAGGCCGTATTTATAAAACCTTACATTCACCAAAACCAAAAGAAAAACAAAAAACATCCAAGGGTCCAAAACCATAATAAATAAAATAAAGCATTCACGGGGTCCAAAACCATACCATAACACCATGCATAAAAATATCAACAATAATTTTATATCTAAAATATTTAAGGTTCAAAGTGGTAAAATACAATCACATTGTATTTAGAATTAATTAATTTGGAAAAATTCGTAAATTTGCAGAAATAATTTTCCACACTTAAAACGAAAAAGGGGTAAAACTGTCGGACAGCATGCTTGTCGGGCCTCGCACTGCAGTATCCAATACTGCGCGCAGCCCGACGGGCTGCGCAACACGTAGCTGCGCAGCCCATGCTGCGCAACACGCAGCTGCGCAGCCCATGCTGCGTAAGCAGCATGCTGCTTACGCAGCATGTGCAATTGCAATTGCAATTGCAGTTGCGCGCAATTGCAATTGCAATTGCATTGCGCCCAAAACTTATTCTGGGCATTATGCCCAGAATAACGACAAAAAACATTTTTTTTTTTTAATTTAAATAATTGAAACAATTTCAATAAAAAACCATGAATCAAATTCATGATTCCTACCCCTTAAACATTTCAAATTATTAAAACAAATCATTCACAATGATTCACATTAAAATCAAATTTTAAACATGTTATTCACAATAACATTGAACCCTAAATCAAGAACATACAACCCTAACATGCAATTTTGATCTAATCAAAATAACAAATCCAATTCAACCAATGCACAAGTGGCTCTGATACCACTGTTGGGGAATTAATCACACAAAACAAAACGCAGCGGAAATAAAAGGATTAATCCCCACCAAGGACCCATGTACATTGCATTGAATTGGAAGGAGGGTTAAAGAATTACCTTAATTCTTTGTAGGTTTTGAATCAATTAGGAACCAAAGTAGCTTCCCTCTACGGTTGATCCACACGGAGCAATTCATTCACCGCGTGCTAGCGCCGGGATTGAAGAACGATTCTTCGAACGAGAGAAGGCCAAAGTTTCGAAAACCTTGGGAGATGGAGAAGGGGAGATTTCGGCTGGCCCCTTGGAGGCTGCAGAAAATCTGCATCTTATGTTAAAATGACTAGGGTTAGGGTTTTTAGGTTATAAAACTTCCTTTTATATATCCTTTAAACTTAATTATAATTATAACTTAATACCCTTATTAGTTATAATTATAAATTAACCCACACAATTTAATATTAATTCTCAATTAATATTAAATCAATTCCATTTTCCATCATACACATATGTATATTTGATATTATAATTAATTATATCTCTATATAATTGAATTATAATATGTAGCATACTTTATGCAATATTAATCATATTAATATTTATACACATATATAAATATATATATATATCATTATATATATATTCATTCTCTTTCTCATTCATAAATTATTATCCAATAATAATTTATACCCGAAAAGATGAACTTCATTTTGCTCTTTGTGTGTGACCCCATAGGTTCATATCAATTGGCAATAAGGAAATTAGCATAATATCCTTATAAGTCATAAGCGGACTCTAGCAAGCCTTTATGACTACCCAATTAATATGATTGGAATGATCCAATACCTATTTATAGAATGTCATATTCCCTTTTGTCTCTTTAATATCATGATTAATCATAAGACATGGTATACTTGTCAATCTTATATAATTAATCATATGTTTTCTCGATCTCAAAGTAAACTGTTTAGACAAATCAATTGATACTCTATCAATTATTTGAGCACGGCCATGCATTTAACAGTCTTACTTATCGAGGGGCCCAGTGATATCGCTCTCTTGATAGAGAGGGACAAAATCCCATATCTGTCACTCACATCCCAAAGCATGAGTCATATTGTACCCAATCACAGCCTTTATAACTACTCTGTTACAAGCAGCGTTTGACTGCGTCAAAGCACAACATGAGTTCATCTCGGAATCAATGGTGACCTCAGGTCAAAGGAATCAGCTAATGACACTACTATAATCAAGATTAGTTGTGACACATGACCATGAACTTGATCTCATAGTGGGTCTCCAGTAACATGTTCTCTAACATATTACCCGTGAGTATAATCTGTATCTGTATACACTATATTCATCTTATGAATATCCATTATCACTCACACTAGTCTTAGTTTGTTATTATTCCCATAATAACAATCGACTAGGGATATTTAGAATAACACGATTTATTCATGGATACTTATCATAAATGCTAACATACAAACATAAATGATAATATTAATCTACACTAGATTAATCTTAGAAGTCAAATTACATAATCCAATATTGGCCTTAGGGCACAATCTCCAACAGATAGTGTCAGCGAAGTAAGACCACTGGAGATGAACGGATATTGCTCAATGGTCACAACCGTCAACTACTTCTTGAAGTGGGTAGAAGCAGAGTCATATATGAATGTCACAGCCTAAACAAAAAAAAAAACAAAAAAAAAAAAAGAAAAAGAAAAAAAAACGTCACCATGTTATGATCGATGATGGAGTACAATTCCAAGGGGCAATAACACAATGTTCTAGAATAAAGGTTTGACCACCATAGATCATCTCCACATTTACCACAAGCCAATGGGGCAATAAAAGCGTCCAATATGTCCATCAAAAGTGATAGTTGTTGGGATTCGTCACGGGAAACCAACCGATAAAAGCGGAAATACGCGTCGATTTCCTCGAATCCGGCCCAGGAGCTTAAGATGTGGAAATCAAAAACTTAAAGCATAAAAGGAGAGTTTCAAAAACTTACCACAAAGTCTCTCTAAGAGACGGATGCGGACTGCAGAAATCAAATTTAGATTTCCTCCACCGATGCGTACACGAATGGCTCTCGGACCGAAACCCGTGCTAGCGACTCGGATGACAAGAAGAAAGGGAGAGAGGGGCTGCTCACTTTGAGAATTATGGCTGTCCCTTTTTCTTTCCAAAAGAAAAATCTATCTATGCAAAGATAGAACCAACTTTCTCAAGTGTGCACCCAATTTCTTTCCAAAAGAAAATAAGGCATAAAAGTGGGCAAAGTTTTCTTCAAAAGAAAAATTCTAACGGCCAAAAAGCAATGAGAACGGCTGCTGATTTTTTTTTCTTTTGTATCAACCTTCTTACCAAGAAAAAAATCTCCAATGCCACCTAGCATGCAAAGTCCAACTTTGCTACTAACTTAGTCAAACCATGACTCACTCCATCACCATTGGACAAACATAAAGACTCATCATTTCTTCATTAAATGAAAAACATGACTCACCATCTTATTTTTGTCCAAGAATGAGTCACCATTCTCATCTATTCTCCACCCATGAATTTCGGCCAAATAAATCCCACTTCATGTGGGAATTTTCATTTTATGTCTTAAGCCCAATTTGACTTCCTTTGATTTAATTAATTTCAAATGCAATTCCAATTTAACATGTATGTATATATATTATGTTGGTGTGCCCTAGTTCTTAGGGCATTGGATTCTTGTATTTTGTATTATACATTAAGACTCATTGTATAAATACATTATTTGTGTCACATTAATAAAGGCAATTAATCTATTTCATTTATATCTTGTGCTATAATATGAGTAGAGTATCCATTGATTGTTAATCATAAAACCTATCCCAGGTCTGTTCTAATCGTGGGAACGAATAGAACCACAAACTTGTATATTCGATGACTGTATGGTAGTTCTTAACTAGCCGTAGTACTTGTATAGTCAGTCATGAATATAGGTACATGTCGTTGACATGGGACTGGATCGATCCGTACAAGAAAGCCGCATGGTTCTCACGACATAGGTCTTTCTTGAGTAGGTCTCTTTTGTCCTCAGACCAGATTTCATTATAATATCGATATGGAATCCGATTCACTTTGACATACGCCTAACAGGTCTGTAAAAGGATGCTAAATATGGGTATGATTGGGTGGACCGGTGAACATGTTGATATTGATGATGAAGTGATGGAATTGCCACTCGGGTAACACCAAGATGATATCATTGGCCACTTGATGAGTGGGACTGATAAGTGTATGGCCATACCCAAATAAGTTGGTTGCTTATTTGATTAATCAGTCAACTCAAGATCAAGAAATATAATAAACAACAGAACAGGATGACGGACACAATGCCTCTTGTTTATTCATATCGATATCGTTAGGCAAAGGACAGTATGAGATTATTACCAGGTGAGTGTCTTCTAAAGACTGCTGCATCTCTATCTTAATTAGGGGCTGTAATGGTTTCCTAGAACCCACTTACAGTCTGTGGGCCTTGGGCCTACTGCCAACATAAAGACAGACCCATAGGATCGTGCACATAGATCAACTGAGCTGGAGCTTATAGAAATTGTACATGTAATGTACATTGGAAGGAATGCGTTAATTAATTAGTTGACATTCGGTGTCCAAGTAATTAATTGACATTAGGTTGAATTTAATTTAATTAATAAGTTTACATAATGTAATTAATTAATTTATCAATTAATTGAATTATATAAAGTAAACAATTAATTAAATAATTTTCCTAAGTAGGAAAATTAAATACATGTATTGTATTAACTTAAGTGTGATTTAATTTTATTTAGGGGTAATTAAATTTAGCCAAATGGAATTAAATTACATAGTATATACCTTTTAATTAAAGTTTATTTATGTAATTATAATCCTAGTGGGCTTGGGTTTAATTAACCTAATTAGAACCCAATTAGACAAGGTGTCTATAAAAGGGCACACTTAAGGAATAAAAACCTAATTCAACTCTAATTAATTGCTGGAAATTTCAGCCACCAATTGCAGCCCCAAAACAGCCGAAAATCCCAGCATTAAACCTCCATTTCTTCGCATCTTCGGCTAGCACCGGTTCTCGCTCAATAGTTGGTCGTGCACCGGACTTTGGAGATCGCAGTTTCAAGAAACGCAGCAGTCTCTAGAGGAGACGAATCCGGTGAGTTAATCTCTCTTGATTCTTACTTGATTTTATTCTAATCAATGGTAATTGGACACGATAGGTGGATTCTAGGAAATTTTAAACGGTGTATTTTCCGCTGTGCCACGTTATTTTTCCAATGATGAATCCCAACAGTGGTATCAGAGCATAGGTTTTGTCCATTAGATTGATTGGAATTGGTTCTTGAAAGCGTTCTTTGAGAAAGAATGGGTTTCAAGTTTGTGATTTTAGGGTTTTTACTTAATTGGTTTTATTTTGGATAAACCCAAGAATTGTAGGATTGGGGTTTTTGATTTTTTTTCCCCAATTATTTTCCATCTAAAATTGTTTTGTATATTAATTATATATATTTTGTTGGAAACATTTTTTCTTTTTGTTTATGTTTTAAAATAAAAAAATATAAAAAAAATATTATAATTGATTTTGGGTGAAGGGAATCGCAAATTTGCGATTCCCTCACCTGCAGCAGGCTGCTACATGCGCAACAACTGGCTGCTGCTGCAGCATGCTGCTGCCGCGGCAGGCTGCCGCGCGCGGGTTTCGGGTCCGGTTTTGGATTTTACGGGTATTTTTTTATCTCGGACTCTAATGCAAATTAAATTAAATTTTTTTTAAATTAATTTGCGTTTAAATTATTTATTTTGTTGGCATGCATATTTAATTTAATTGTTTGCATATTAAATTGAATATGGACTTTCTGAAATTGGCCCAATAAACCGTGACACCGGTTAAAATTGGGAGAGCTAAATTTTAAATTTGTGACAACCCAAATTCAAGTGGGAGCAAAATTGTTAATTTTGCATTTATGGATGTTATCCATTGGGCCTTTATGGGCCTTAGTCACATTTGTTAAAATTGGCGATTTCACCCTAAGTAACTCGGCTTAACATTTATATTTATAATTTGGAATGCCATGATCATGCATCATATTGGTATGTATGTGCACGACAGGTACTTTGTTTGAAATGTTATGGGCCCTAAATTATTATCGGTTGTAATTTAATTTTGGGAAATATGGCCTGCGTGCCATTTTTTATTTTGATGTAATTTTAGAATAGATTTTATTTTCAAAATTATTGTCATTGCATCAAGTATGGAGGAAGGCCCAAACGGAGCAAGCCCATGGTGGGAGCCCAAGAAGGATTGCAGTCCGGCCCGTGAAGAATTAGATAGGATATCTAGTTTTTCATTAGGTTGTAATTAAAGGCCCATAGGATATCATTTATTTTAAATTAAGTATGCTATTGTATTTGTCATATAATATGGATGTATGGATCACCAAATTATTACCCGCGTTTATGCATGCTAAGCCGTATCACTTAATTATAATCCAGAAATTAAAATATTGAGTCGCTTAAAAGTGCTTCCCACATTCACACCTCTTCCTCCCATTGATGCTGCAATGTGCGCCATGCCCTAGCTGGGTATATTGTAGTATTCGGTGGGCTGTCGAGGGTTAAGATACTTGGTATGGTTAACATGTGAATGGTGGTTTGACTCAACATGGGTAGTATTAGCTCAGACCGGGCCCTAAGCACAGATGGGTAAAGTGTCAATAAGCCCATCAAACCAAGAGTCCTTCGTGGAAGGATTGGATAGGTTGTCCTACCAAACGACTCAATGGTTGGTTAGCGAGCCCTAGTTCGGCCAGTCATTGATAAGTTGTGGATCTTGGTCAAGTCAGCCAATTAACAACACCAACAAACAAATTAAAATCGGATTATTAATTTGAATTGGCTTAAAAGTCCTTTATTTCTAACTCAAGCAATGATTTCTTCCATGTAGATAATCCCATTTCAGTTAAGCAATTTAAATGGCTGTAACAAACAACAACTCACTCTCACTTAGGTCACTCTTGGAGAAGGAGAAGCTTTCGGGGACTAACTTCCTGGACTGGGCTAGGAACTTACAAATAGTTCTTAGACAAGAGTCTAAGGAGTATGTACTGAATGCTCCTTTACCAGCTGGCCCTCCCACAGGTCGAGGCATCACCACGGCGATGGTGGAGCAGTACGATCGGCATGTGAGGGATGACCGAGATGTCTCGTGCCTCATGCTGGGTACCATGGCTTCTGATCTTCAGAAGCAATTCATGGACGAGCATGCTTATGAGATGATGGATCAGCTTAAAAAGATGTTCCAAGATCAGGCTCGTCAGGAACGTTACCTGACAACTAAGGCACTTTGCACGACTGTGATGGCAGCTGGGACTTCTGTTAGCACTCATGTGCTAAAGTTGAAGGGGTATATTGATACACTTGCCCGACTCGGCTCGCCAGTTCTGTAGGACTTGGCAACAGACATTATTCTCGGGTCACTTCCTGAGTCTTACAACCAGTTTATCATGAATTACCATATGCAAGGGTTGGATAAATCGGTTGTTGAGCTGCATGGCATGCTCAAGCTTGCTGAGCAGTCTCTTAAGAAGACTCCTGAAGTATTGTTGGTGAACAAGGGCAATACGCCCATTGCTAAGGGAAAGGCCAAATCTAAGGCCAAGGCTAAGGCCCAAAAGGCCAAGGCTAAGGGCAAAAAGGTGGTGGCCCAACCTAAAGCAAGGGTTGCCTCTCCTGACGATGTTTGCCATGAGTGTCATGAGAAGGGGCACTGGAAGAGCTCATGTCCAAAGCTAAGGGAGCAACTGAAGGGCAAAACTGCTGCTTCAGGTATTTATGTTGTTGAGATTAATCTGGCTATTTCTACATCTTGGGTCTTGGACACTGGATGTGGATCTCACATTTGTTCAAATGTACAGGGTCTAAGAAATTGGAGATTATTAGGATCTGGAGAATTAGATCTTCGAGTCGGAAATGGTGCTCGGGTTCAGGCCATGGAGATCGGAGATTATTTCTTGGAGATGCCTAGTGGACTTGTTTTGGAACTAAGAAGCTGTTATTTTGTACCTGCGATGCGCAGGAATATTATTTCCGTTTCTTTCTTGGATATTTCTGGTTTTGTATTTAATATTGGACATGGTAGAATTTCTATGCAATGTGGCAATATTATTTATGGAACAGCATTTCTTGAAAATGGCTTATATATCCTTGATCTAAAACGTGAAAGTTCAATCTATAACATAAATACTAAAAGGATTAAACAAAATGAAATTAATCCTACTTACATTTGGCATTGTCGACTTGGCCATATAAATAAGAAGCGCATAGCTAGGCTTCACTCTAGTTGAGTGCTAGGGTCATTTGACATCCAGCCTTATGACACATGCGAATCTTGTTTGAGAGGCAAGATGACAAAGGCGCCTTTTAGCAAGACTGCTGAAAGGGCCTCAGAGCTATTAGAGCTAATACATTCCGATGTATGTGGCCCAATGAGCACTAGTGCTAGATCTGGTTTTCTGTACTTCGTCACCTTCACGGATGACTTCAGCAGATACGGTTACGTGTATCTGATGAAGCATAAGTCTGAGACTCTCCAAAGGTTCAAGGACTTTAAGAATGAAGTAGAAAACCAACTTGGCAAGAAAATAAAAGCACTTCGGTCTCACCGAGGGGGTGAATATTTGAGCCAAGATTTTGACTCGTTTTTGAGTGAGTGTGGGATCATATCTCAACTCACTCCTCCTGGTACACCCCAGTGGAATGGAGTGTCAGAAAGGAGGAATAGGACCTTACTTGACATAGTCCGCTCGATGATGAGTCATGCTACACTCCCTGTCTCCTTTTAGGGATATGCTTTAGAGACAGCTGCTTACATTCTTAATAATACACCAAGCAAGGCAGTTGAGGGAACACCATATGAACTATGGAAAGGCCGAAAGTCCAATGTTTCCTTCTTGAAGATTTGGGGCTATGATGCACATGTTAAGAAATTGACAAGTGGCAAACTCGAGTCCAAATCTGTCAAGTGCCAGTTTGTGGGTTACCCTAAGGAAACTAAGGGTTATTACTTCTACGATTCGGCCGAAAACAAAGTTTTCATAACCAGAAATGCAGTCTTCTTGGAGAAGGAATTCCTTTCCAAGAGAGGCAGTGGGAGTAATGTTGAACTTTCAGAAGTTCAAGACTCACAAACTCCTGCAGCTACTACTGAGGATGCTTTGGGAACCAATCTGACTACTCAAGAAATTGAGAAACCAGAAACGGTTGCACAGGACCTTAGAAGGTCTGGTAGGACATGTCATCAGCCAGAGAGGTACGGCTTTCTCGTGACTGATGATGGGGACCTTATGGTCGTTGACCAAGAGGAGCCCAAGACCAATCAGGAGGCTGTTGAAAGCCCACACTCAGATCAGTGGCGCAAAGCCATGGAGGCTGAGATGCAATCTATGCATGATAACCAAGTATGGAACTTGGTGGATCCACCTCTGGGTGCTAAGGTGATAGGTTGCAAGTGGTGTTTCAAGTTAAAAGCCGACAACACCTTCAAGGGGCTATTGGTGGCAAAAGGATTCAAGCAAGTTCAAGGAATTGACTATGATGAAACCTTTTCACCAGTTGCTATGCTCAAATCCATTAGGATACTACTAGCCATAGCTGCATGGTATGATTATGAGATATGGCAGATGGATGTTAAGACCGCTTTCCTTAATGGAAAGCTACTCGAGGATGTGTATATGGCACAACCTGAGGGTTTTATCGATCCAAAGTATCCAAACCGGGTATGCAAGCTTCAAAGATCTATTTATGGATTGAAGCAAGCATCGAGGTCATGGAATCAGAGATTCAATGAGGCCATTACAGAATATGGCTTCACACAGAATTCTGATGAGCCCTGTGTGTATAAGATGGTTAGTGGGAGCGTTTCCACCTTCCTAGTGCTGTATGTTGACGACATTCTTATCATTGGAGGCGACATACCAACACTGCAAAGAGTTAAGCAGTGGTTGAGTAGGTGTGTGAGCGGACGACGCATTTTCGACGCGACACGAGACTCCCTTTCGGAATGGGGCGCCACGATCTCGGGCGGATCCCTCCCTCGCGTGGGGTTTTTATAAATGGAAATCTGCGTTTTGGAAAATAAATGGAATTAATACATAAAAGAACCAAGACCTAAGTCTCGATGGATGTTGTAGGAGTCGCCACCCGGCTCAGCTCAACCGGGAAATTCTTATGTAGCTGAACCGGACAAACGGCCGCTACACTATCCAGAGATTCAGGTTCAGACAAGTCCCTTATTTCGTGTCTAATTAAAATAAATATTGCCAATGTTCTCAAATGGTATTTCAAAATCTAAAGTCCATTTTATTGAATATAATAGGCATACAGCGCGCATACAAAATGTATAATACAAAAATAAGGATAAGAAATAAATATTAATTGGCTTACAACCAAATCGAATGAAAAAATAAAAACTCTCGCCTCACTTATACAATCGCCTAGAATACATGGGAATCTAAAAATAATAATTACAATCGCCTAAATACACGGTTTAATCTATTAAAATACATCGAAAAAATAAAAATAAAAGAAATTAAAACCTGCAAAACAGAAGGTTAGCACAATTTATACGGCACGCCACAAGTTGGACTCAAACAGACAGAATTGGGAAATCAAATATCGGGGGGCATGCATGGAGGGGATAACCGGGTTGGCTCGACTAGCCGGCCCAGTTAGACCTGGAAAACATTTTGAAACGTCCCTGTATTTTTGGTTTTTAGTGGAAAAAATCATTTTGAAAACGATTTTTCCAGTTTACATGCATTTTTACATATTTAAGTGGGTCGGTTTTCAGGAGAAATGGGTCTCCGTCGTTGAATTGTTCTAAATGTAATTTTTCTAAAAATTAAATCTATGGTCGTGATGCACACAACAAAATTCATTTTGATGATTTTTGGGGTTTTCTAATTTTTTGGGATTTTTTGGGATTTTTTGTGGGAATTTTTGGGGATGAGGCTGAAATTCTGATTCTGGAACAGGGATTACAGTCGTACGACTGTAATTTATAGTCGTGCGACTGTAGTCAGTCCAAGATCAGAATTTCGCCAAAAATAATTTTTAACCAAAAACTTGAGAAAAATCAACTGGAAATTAAGAACAGTCGTACGACTGTATATACAGTCGTACGACTGTTCATGAAAACCAAGAACAGTCGTACGACTGTTCTTAATTTCCAGGAACAGAAATACGAAAATGCAGCAAAAAACGCACAAAATTCACTTCAAACGTCCAGAAAGCAAGAAAAAGTGTAAGGAAAAGAAGTGACTACCTTTTTTAGAAGCTATTCCAAGTCGTTTTGACCCCTGGCGTCGCTCCGATCCCAACAAATTCGCACTTTCCCCTTTGGAATTGAAGTTGAGAGCTTTTTTTCCAAAATCCAAATTGCAAGGGTTTCTGATGGTTTGAGTCCGAGTTCTTGATTTGGTTATGTAGTTAATTGATTAACCTAGGGATTTCTAACAAATTTCAACCTTAATTTCGAGAAATTAAAGAAAATAAAAGAGGAGGAAAATGAGTTTTTTGTGGTTTTTTTTTTCTCTCTTCTCTTTCTCTCTCTAGATTTCTTTTTCACCAGAATCCTCTCCCCCTCTCCCTCTTCCTTTCTTCTTTCTCTCTTTTTATCTCTGCCTCCTTCCCTTGCTTGCTGCAACAAGGGAGCAATTAATGCTCCCTCTCTCTCTCCTCCATTTCTGCTGCAGAGGTATGGGCCTCTGCAGATTTTCTGACATTACAGTCGTACGACTGTAACAATAGTCGCACGACTATAACATTTTTTTTTTAAGTATAGAAAATTCTGGCGCTTACAGCTGCCCCTCGCGTGATCAAATTCGACATCTAGCTCCGGGTCTATAATACCTGTGATGATGAATTTGAGAGCGTGAATTAAAGCGCCGTGAACACTGGAATGAACCTTCTGATGAGATAGGCCGATACCGGGTCTAGGTTACCCGAGGCGACACCGGGGAGGAAATAGGCCGATATCAGGTCTATGTTACCCGAGGCGAAGGAGTGGGTGAATTATGGTTTAGCAGATACCGGGGTCTAGGTTACCCGAGGCGAGCTTGATGAAGAGATTAGCCGATACCGGGTCTAGGTTACCCGAGGCGAAATTGACGAAGAAATTGGCCGATACTTGGTCTAGGTTACCCGAGGCGAGATTGATGAAGAAATTGGCCGATACCGGGTCTAGGTTACTCGAGGCGAAATTGATGAAGAAATTGGCCGACACCGGGTCTAGGTTACCCGAGGCGATGCTGGAGATGAGATTAGCCGATACCGGGTCTATGTTACCCGAGGCGATATTGACGAAGAAATTGGCCGACACCGGGTCTAGGTTACCCGAGGCGATGCTGGAGATGAGATTAGCCGATACCGGGTCTATGTTACCCGAGGCGATATTGACGAAGAAATTGGCCGATACCGGGTCTAGGTTACCCGAGGCGAGATTGACGAAGAAATTGGCCGATACCGGATCTAGGTTACCCGAGGCGAACTTTACTGGGGAAATAGATGAAGCTGATCTGGGCCGATGCCGAGTCTACATTACTCGAGGCGAATCTGCTAGGGGACTTGGATGATGGAGTGGATCTGGGCCGATACCGAGCTCACATTACTCGAGGCGGACTCACTGGAGAAAGTTGAGATAACGGAGCAGACCTGGGCTGATATCGAGTTCACATTACTCGAGGCGAACTCACTGGAGAAAGTTGAGATAACGGAGCAGACCTGGGCCGATACCGAGTTTACATTACTCGAGGCGGATCTACTGACTTGCTGAGGATATTAAGCTGGGGATGAATTCCTGCACTTAAAATGGCAAGTCTTCATTCCTTGATCGAGAGATTTTTAAACAAAAATTTTTGCCCCTTCGATCAAGAATGAAGACTAGCCGGAGATAAGTAATTGATATATGCAATGTATGGATGCATGATGATGTATATGTACATGTATGTATTTTCTGTTATTGGACGCTTCTGTCTTCCGCTGGGGAGATATGTTGTGCCCCTGGTTGATTTTACTTTTCTTGGGGCATTGTTTGGTGATTATTGCCGGAGTGAGGTGATTGCTGGGGAAATGATCGTAGTATTCCTTGTAGAGATTCCGCTGGGGAAGAGTGTGGTGACTTGATTGAAGAGGCAATCGTGGTGTTCTTTGTGTAGACTACACTAAGGAGTAACATGGCTACTTTGCGGGGAAGTAGTTGATGGTGTTCTTTATATAGACTCCACTGGGGAATAGTAGGGGACATTCTGCTGGGGAGTGATGTGACGAATCCTGCGGAGAATACTGAGGATGTTCTATTTTTCCTGCTCCGTGGGAAGTTATGAGTTTTTTTTTTTTTTTTTTTTTAGGTGCTCTAATTTTTGCCTGGGTAGCCCAAATCAGGTTTTCAGCCCAGCGAGCCGCTCTAACTTTTGCCTAAGGCACCTTTTCGGTTTTCGCCTTAGCGAGCTTTTCATATACCCTAACTTTTGCCTAAACTGCCCGATATGGGTTTTCAGCTTAGTGGGCCGCTCTAATTTTTGTCTGAGGTGCCTTTTCGGTTTTCACCTCAGCGAGCAATTTTTTTTTTTAGATTTGACTAAAATGGTGTTGTGACTCTTTATTGCTCGTTTGGAAAGATAAACTGGACTTTAGAGGATGATAAAAGATTTTGAATTGCACGTATTTAATACATTTTCATTTGCCTAATAATGTGATGATATTGATCAGTTGAATGCAAAGTGCTTTCTTTGAATGTGTGTTTATGCAAGACAACTTTGTTTGTGCATTTGTCATAACCATGCAAATATATTTAAACAAACACTTCACTTTATTGATGAAGTCAAAATGAGTACATTTGAAACAAGTTGGTTCCTAAATGGTACAGATTCCACATTGTGCCAGAATCCGTCACCAGTCGTCCTTTTCAGGTTTTCCGGCTGATTATTTTCTCTCGTGTCTTAACTTTTGCCTAGACCGCTCTTTTCGAATTTTCAGCCTAGCAGACCTCTTCTTTTTTTTTTATACATGATAAAGCTTTAGCCTGTCTTGGTTGATTGGGTTGGTGAACTCGTTTCCATCCATGTCCATGATGCTGACAGCGCCTTTTGATAACACCTTCTTCACCACATAGGGTCCTTCCCAGTTAGGTCTGAACTTGCCCCTAACATCAACATTTGAAGGCCTTAGTTGCTTTAGAACCAAATCTCCTGCTTTCAATTTCCGCTTGGAGCATTTCACATTTCGATTATAGGCTCTAGCCATTCTGCGCTGATACATCTGCAGGTGATCCAGTGCCTTTAGTCGCCTTTCATCTAGTGCAGCCAGCTGCTCATATCTAGCTTGAACCCATTCAGTCTCTGGCAATTGAGCTTCCAGGGCAACTCTGAGTGATTTGAGTTCTATCTCCACTGGCAACACTGCTTCCATTCCATATACCAAGGCATAAGGAGTTTCCCCTGTCGATGTTTTGACACTGGTCCTGTAACCCCAAAGAGCATAAGGCAGTTTATCAGCCCAATCCCTGTAAGTGGTTACCATCTTTGATAAGATCTTCTTTATTGCCTTGTTAGCTGCTTCTACTGCACCATTAGCCTGAGGCCTGTATGGGGAAGACTTATGATGTTCAATACCACGTTCTGCAAATAGCTCAGCCGTTGCCCCTTGAAACTGTACTCCATTGTCTGTTACTACGTGATGAGGAATCCCATACCGAGTGAAGATATTTCTCTGGATGAACTTGACCATGTGCTTGGCTGTAACATTAGTGAAGGATTCCGCGTCGACCCATTTGGAGAAATAATCAACTGCCACAACTATGAATCTATGCCCATTAGATGCAGCCGGATGAATTTCACCAATCATGTCTATCCCCCATGCTGAAAACGGCCAAGGAGACGCTAGATTCTGAAGTTCAAGTGGAGGAAGATGACTAATGTCTGCATAGATCTGACATTCATGACATTTCTTCACTTTTCTTATACAATCTGCTTGCATCGTCATCCAGAAGTACCCTTGTCTCATAATCTTCCTGGCCATGGCAACCCATTCATATGTGGCCCACAGGATCCTGCATGTACCTGCTGCATCACGTCTTCTGCTTCTTGTTTTGTTAGACACCTTAAAAGAACTCCATGTGCTGTTTTCTTATACAACTTGTCCTCGAAGATTCTGAATTAACTAGCCAGTTTTCTCAGTGTCAACTTATCAGCAGCACTGGCCTCTTCTGGGTACTTTCCCTCCTTAACATACCGGTAAATGTCAAAGAACCATGGCTTTTCTTCGGCTGATAATTCCATTACTTCATGCACTTCAAAGCAAGGATGCCTAGAAGTGGCTATGACCAGTGGTTGAGCTTGTGTCTCTTCTGGATTTTCCCACATGGAGGACAAAGTAGCTAATGCATCAGCCATCTTATTCTCATCCCTGGGGACATGTCTGAATTCACACTGGCTGAATAAACCCTTTCTGAACTGTAGCAGCTCCAAATAAGGCCGTAAGGCTTCTTCTTTTAGTTCCCACTCTCCTTGAGCTTGCCTAACCACTAGAAGTGAGTCTCCAACAATCAGGACGTCATTTGCCCCTAGTGTTAGCAAAGCTTCCATCCCAAATAGGCATGCTTCATACTCTGCCCCGTTATTGGTTATGGGAAAATTCAACCTCTTGGATAAGGGAATGACTTCACCATCTGGCGTTGCTATAAGTACTCCGATCCCAGCGCCTTTTTTATTCACTGCCCCATCGAAACACATGACCCACCTTTTCACTTCCACCATGGCTAACTGCTCATCAGGGAATTCCAGGTTCTCTGTGTAATCTGATTCTAGGGGCTGGTTTGCCAGAAACTCTGCCACGGCTCGTCTTTTAATGGTTTTCTTCGTGATGTACTCAATGTCGAATTCAAACAAAAGTAACAACCGCCTGGATAGCTTCCCAACCAATGCCGGTGCTTCATAGAGATACTTCATTGGATCCACTTTAGCCACAGCTTGTATCTTGTAGGATTGGAAATAGTGGCGCAGCTTCTTGGTCAACCAAATCATCGCCACACATGTCCTTTCCACCAGTGTGTACTTGGTTTCATACTCCAACAGCTTTTTACTAAGGTAGTAGATGGGATACTCCTTCTTGCCATCTTGTTCCTGTGCTAGCATTGCCCCTATAGAGGATTCTTCAACTGCCATGTACAATATCAGGGGCTTCCCTGGAATTGGAGGACTCAACACTGGTGGCTTTACCAGGTAAGCCTTGATCTTCTCGAAGGCCAGCTGACACTTGTCATCCCACACAACCGGCTGATCTTTCTTTAATAGCTTGAAGATTGGCTCACAAGTGGAAGTTAGCTTGGCTATGAAGCGGCTGACATACTGCAAGCAACCCAGGAATGATCTGACCTCCTTTTCAGTCTTTGGAGCTGGCATATCTTGGATGGCTTTAATTTTATCTGGGTCCATTTCTATCCCCCTCTGGCTAACTACATGGCCTAACAGCTTCCCTGATGTGACCCCGAATATGCACTTCTTGGGATTAAGCCGCAAGTTGTACTCTCCAATGCGTGTTAGAAATCTATCCAGGATAACAGGGTGTTCCTCCTGGGTCGTTGATTTAACAAGCATATCATCGACATACACTTCGACTTCTTTATGGATCATATCGTGCAACAGAGTTGTGACAGCCCTCTGATAAGTGGCACCGGCGTTCTTTAATCCAAAAGGCATCACTCTATAGCAGAAAGTGCCCCATTCGGTGATGAATGACGTCTTCACCTTGTCAATTACATCCATCAGGATCTGGTTGTACCCTGAAAAGCCATCCATGAAGGAATACATGGCCGCTTTTGCTGCACTATCAACCAATACATCAATGTGAGGTAGTGGGAAATTGTCCTTAGGGCAGGCCCTGTTCAAGTCCCTATAGTCGACGCATACTCTGACCCTTCCATCCTTTTTAGGCACAGGGACAATATTGGCTAGCCATTCTGTATACTCCACCACTTCGAGAAACTTGGCATCTATCTGTTTGGCCACTTCTTCCTTCACCAGTGTAGCCTATTCCGGCCTTAGTCTTCTCAACTTCTGCTTTACCGGTCTGAACTTGGGGTCCGTTGGGATTTTGTGCACTGCTATTTCTGTATCTACACCCGGCATGTCTTCATACGACCAGGCGAAAGCTTTAACATGTTCTTGGAGTATTCTTATTAATTCTCTTTCTTCCTCGAATTTAAGCTCGTGTGAAATGAGTACCATTTTAGGGTTTTCATCTGTACTTATATTGATTTCATGTAATGCAGTGTATGCTTGATGGTGATTTAAATGCATGCACAGAATTATCAGGATAAACATCACACAAGTAAGCAAACTGGGATTTCATTGCATTGAACTTATCATAAAGTACATCAGTTACATTGAAAATGGAAGAAATAGATACAACAAAATCATTTTCATCCTTTACAGGCGGGGGGCCTTGTTCTTCCTCAGCTTCCATCTTCCCTTCAAGAGCATCATCTGGGACTGCAGCTTTCTCGGCTGCCTGTGCCTTAGCTTTCTCCATAATCTTGGCGATTTCAGCAACCACAGAGTCTAAGTTCACTTTGGCCATCAGTTCTTCGCCAAATCCTTCCTTGGATTTCCCAAAAGCTTTGGTTAATGCAGCAGTCAAAGCTCCCGAGATCACTTCTATAGCTTCGGCATAGGTCTCCTTTTCATCTTCTTCCTTGGCCACCTCTATGGTTTCTGTTGTCACCTCAGATGATTCTCCTTTCAAAATTTCAGATTCAGTAATAGCTTCCTCCATCATTACAGGGGCTACTGGCTATTCCTGGCTTTTCTCAAAATCCACAACATCTGCAAAAATCTCAAAGCCAGGGTGTTCGATATTTCCAACCTGCACCGGTTCAGCTTGGCCTTTGTAAAGGCTTTCTCCCGCCTTCAGAAATGGCTTCATCATGGCCCTACCATTGTTACCCTTTTTCAGGTTCTTCTGCTCGGATGACCCCTCTACATAACCAAGGCCGCACTGCTTTGACTTTCCCGAGTCGATCTTGAATTCTGGCACACCTTGCAAATTAATCCCGAGTCCCATTCCCGGGAGGGCATCTGTGGTTTCTTCCTCCTTAATGACAGCAATTTGGAATCCACCAAAAGGAACCACTCCTTCATCCACTGTAGCTACCATCGATTGGGCATCCGCCTCAACAGTCACAATCCTGTCATTCATAGAGAATTTAACCTTCTAATGCAATATGGAAGGAACACCTCCCAAAGGATGGAACCAGGGCCTTCCAAGCAATAGGGAGAATGTGACCGGGATATCGATCACTGTGAAGACAACCATGGACTTGATGGGCCCAACCTCCACTTCCGTTTCGAAGGTCCCTATCACTGTTCTTTAGAATCGTCATACGCCCGAATGACTGTCGAGGACCTCTTCAACACTTCTTCATTCATGCCTAGAAATGGTAGCATTTTCAGTGGGCAAATATTCAGAGCTGAGCCGTCATCCACCATGACGCACGGCATCACCTTATCCATGATGTTGGCCCTAATGTAAAGAGCCTTATTGTGAGCCCTTCCTTCTGCTGGTAGGTCTTTCTCAGAGAAAACAATATTAGGAGCTCCAGCATGGACTTTGTCTAGCAAGCAGCACATAGCCTCTGGTGAAGCTATAGGGGAGACTTCAATTTCTGATAGCTTCTTCACTAAAGCCTCCCTATGCTCTTTGGAGGTCATAAGCAAGTGCCACAAACTGGCTTGTGCAGGGGTCTTCTTCAATTGGGAAATGACCAAGTCTTCTTTCTCGACTCTTTCCGGTGCCGAAGTACTGCCCGACCCATTCATCGGTGCTTTATCTTTCGTCTGATCTGCCGGCTGATATACCCTTCCACTTCGGGTCGCGTGCTGCACTTCTAAAATCTTCAGCTTCTCAACAGCTGGGAGTTTAACAGCCTCTCTTCTGTCAAATTCTTCGTACTCATCTTCGGAGTTGAGATCATCCAGATTTATGGGCTTGATCTCCTTACATCCCTCCTTTTCCTCACATTTAGGCTCCACTTCGGGTTCCCCTACTGCCACTGCCTGAATTGTAGGGTTCGCTTGCAGAACTTGGGCAAATATAAAGTTAGCCGGTAATCCCGACTGAACCATGTTAACCCGCTTCTCAAATGCCGGTAGTGGGTTAGTTTTAGTGCTAGGTTTAGGTGGTTCTTGCAGCTTTCCCTCGTCGATAAGCTTCTGGATAGCGTCCCTTAGCTTATAGCAGTTGTTGGTTCGGTGGCCTGTCACCACATGATAAGTGCAGAAGTTATCCTTGTCAGCTTCAGGTGGGATCTCAAATGGCCTCAAGGACTGTAGTAGGCCGCCATTCCTACACTTGGCGAATATCTTTGCCAAAGTAAGAGTCCAGGGCGTTATACCTTGTCCTCCGGGGCCCCTATTCTGGTTGCCTTGTTGCTGATTCACATTAGCCACTTCAACCTGCTTCACCTCTGATGACTGCCCCTGTTTGCCACTAGAACCTGAACCAGAACCACTACCAGACCCAGCTACCGCAGTTGATCTATACCCTGACCTATACCCCGTACTTCTTCCCCCTTTCTGACCAGTTGGCTTCTCCTCCTCATCCCTTTCTATCTTCATAGCCATACTGTAAACCTCACTAAGCTCCTTGAAGGGATGGAATTTCATGTTGTTCTTGAAAATATCTTTACTGCCATCAATGAGCTTTTGTATAAGCTCGTCTTCATCAGGGCTGTTCTTTAGGAGGATCATCTTATTCATCCACCTCTGGTAGTATTCATCAAAGGGCTCGTTGAATTTCTGCTTCACCCTCTCCAAATCATACAGCTTCACCTGGATCTTGGTGTTGAAGCTGTAGTATTTGATGAAGGCAGTAGATAAAATTTCCCAATCAGATTGCTCCTCCTCTGACAGTGAGTTATACCATCCCAAAGCACCTCCCTCCAGTGTGGTAGGGAAAAGATTAATCAATTGTTGCTTTGTAGCGCCTGCTGTCAGCATAACCCGGGCATATAAATTCACATGGGCCTCCGGTGAGCCCATTCCTTTGTAAGTGGGGACTTTCGGCACTTGGAAGCCAATAGGAAATGTCTCAATGCCCCTACTGATCATGGCGTCAACATTCACCCCCTTCTTGGATTCAGCACTGATCCCGACTCCCTTCTTCAACTGGGCCATGACCTCGTCTAGTTCAAAGCACTTGGCTTTCATCCTCTGTTCCATAGCTGCCTCTATCTCCTGCAGCTTTTCAAGACTAGCCGAAGCGTCACCACCATGTTGGGATGACTCAGCTTCTTTTTCCTTCCCGGCTCCACTACCACCGGTCTCACCAACTTCTCTAACGACTGCCCTCATCTCTTCCTTTAACATGTCGCGAAAATCCTGCGACCTGAAGAAATCTCTCAAAACATCAGCCATGCTCGGTGTCTGTTCTGCCATATTCACTCCTTCCCCAGGCTCAGAATCACTGTCACTCTCGACTACCCTCTGTCTCCTAGCCGCCCTTGAACCTTGGGATCTTGTCCAAGGTCGCTCCAGTGTATTCTGCTTAGGGGTAGACAGGAGGTATTAGGGTCGTGAATGAATGACGTGATATGACATGAAAATTGAGACATTGAACATGCTTGAGATGCATGGAGTGGAATTATGTATGGAATAATGATATGAATGGTTTCCTTTTATTATTATTATTTTTTCGAGGCATTCCAAGAACACCTAATGTTTATGCAAAAACGTCACGTGTGAGCCATCACACGGACAGAACTTCGGCGCCTTTGGGGCACCTAATGAATTCGTGAAATGGTCGCGTGTATACCGGCACACGGACGTAGTTTTGACGCTTTATAAGTATATGAAATGATATGAAATGGTCACATGGGCCGGGCCCACAGACAAGGTCTTGATGCTGTTGAGCATATGATATGGAATGATGTTATGAGAAAGTCACGTGTAACAGGAACACGGACAAGGATTTGGCATTCGAGGATTTGGTGATGTTATGGGCCTATATGTATACTAATCGGGCACTCGGGGAGTACCTTGAATGGTGAGTTAATGTCATGAAGTGGTCGGATGTGGACCTCAGTATTATATGATGTCTATGATAGATGGGTATGATGTCATGAAATGCATCGTGTAAATTATTATACGAAAATGGGCCTAAGGCCGTTGTGGCTTTTATTAAATGAAATGATATTGGTGGAATGGCCGAATGCAATCCGATGCATTGGCAAAACACGGGTAATTTTGGGCACCCGATATGTTATGAAATGGAATGGGATGGTCATGATAGGCGTCCTTGAAATGCCCCTTAATTTAATTTAAGTGAAATGTAGTGAATGAACATGTCACACAATATGCAAATGGCTGCACAAAAACGTGGGTTAGGATGTATGACATACATAGTGATGTTATGTATGCTATGTCAAAAATAAAATGCTAATCATACAAATTTAATGTTATGGCTGAAAAAGAAATCGTTAGTATGGATGACAAGCGAATGAATTAATGTTTTACACACAAAATAAAATGCAAATGGCTGCATAAAAATATGGGTTAGTATCACACAAAAATGTTTATGTATGATATGTCACATGAATGGAAAATGGTGATTATGATATGTTATGCACGCGTAGGTAGCAATGGCGATGTGTCATGAGATGGTGAAGAACACTTAGCAAGCAAAACGAATTCTTCCAACCTTATTCCTCCAACGTGGTCGGTCTCAAAAATTTCTAACCGAGTCCTAGGCGGGGTTCACTTCAATCACCATCCGGTGGTGATGAAGGTGCGATTTTATTATCATTATTCACACAATTATTTTGATATCCTAAGGGAATCCAACTAGAGCTGCCTATATGGGTTCGGTCAAAGTCGGGATAACATCAAGGCTCTCATAGCAAGATATACTCCTCACTTCTCCCCACTCAAGGGTCCTAGCGAAGGGGTTCGTACGAGGCTATGAGTGGTGTTTCGTATTCGTGCCCCTAAGACCAGGAGGAACTTAGGCGACACTTCAACAATCCACCGGGCTATAAAAGGATACCTAATCTAATGCAAAAAATGGCTAACTAAAAATGCAAATAAAATACCAAAAGAGAATCATCCACGTTATTTTAATTAGACACTTTTCAGGGCTTGTCAAAATTCTTTTAAGTTTTTTGAAAAACTTTTAAGAAGTTCCCCAGCGGAGTCGCCACTGTGAGCGGACGACGCGTTTTCGACACGACGCGAGACTCCCTTTCGGAATGGGGCGCCACGATCTCGGGCGGATCCCTCCCTCGCGTGGGGTTTTTATAAATGGAAATCCGCGTTTTGGAAAATAAATGGAATTAATACATAAAAGAACCGAGACCTAAGTCTCGATGGATGTTGTAGGAGTCGCCACCCGGCTCAGCTCAACCGGGAAATTCTTATGTAGCTGAACCGGACAAACGGCCACTACACTATCCAGAGATTCAGGTTCGGACAAGTCCCTTATTTCGTGTCTAATTAAAATAAATATTGCCAATGTTCTCAAATGGTATTTCAAAATCTAAAGTCCATTTTATTGAATATAATAGGCATACAGCGCGCATACAAAATGTATAATACAAAAATAAGGAAAAGAAATAAATATTAATTGGCTTACAACCAAATCGAATGAAAAAATAAAAACTCTCGCCTCACTTATACAATCGCCTAGAATACACTGGAATCTAAAAATAATAATTATAATCGCCTAAATACACGGTTTAATCTATTAAAATACATCGAAAAAATAAAAATAAAAGAAATTAAAACCTGCAAAACAGAAGGTTAGCACAATTTATACGGCACGCCACAAGTTGGACTCAAACAGACAGAATTGGGAAATCAAATATCGGGGGCATGCATAGAGGGGATAACCGGGTTGGCTTGGCTAGACGGCCCGGTTAGACCTGGAAAACATTTTGAAACGTCCCTGTATTTTTGGTTTTTAGTGGAAAAAATCATTTTGAAAACAATTTTTCCAGTTTACATGCATTTTTACATATTTAAGTGGGTCGGTTTTCAGGAGAAATGGGTCTCCGTCGTTGAATTGTTCTAAATGTAATTTTTCTAAAAATTAAATCTATGGTCGTGATGCACACAACAAAATTCATTTTGATGATTTTTGGGGTTTTCTAATTTTTTGGGATTTTTTGGGATTTTTTTGGGGAATTTTTGGGGATGAGGCTGAAATTCTGATTCTGGAACAGGGATTACAGTCATACGACTGTAATTTACAGTCTTGCGACTGTAGTCAGTCCAAGATCAGAATTTCGCCAAAAATAATTTTTAACCAAAAACTTGAGAAAAATCAACTGGAAATTAAGAACAGTCGTACGACTGTATATACAGTCGTACGACTGTTCATGAAAACCAAGAACAGTCGTACGACTGTTCTTAATTTCCAGGAACAGAAATACGAAAATGCAGCAAAAAGCGCACAAAATTCACTTCAAACGTCCAGAAAGTAAGAAAAAGTGTAAGGAAAAGAAGTGACTACCTTTTTTAGAAGCTATTCCAAGTCGTTTTGACCCCTGGCGTCGCTCCGATCCCAACAAATTCGCACTTTCCCCTTTAGAATTGAAGTTGAGAGCTTTTTGTCCAAAATCTAAATTGCAAGGGTTTCTGATGGTTTGAGTCCGAGTTCTTGATTTGGTTATGTAGTTAATTGATTAACCTAGGGATTTCTAACAAATTTTAACCTTAATTTCGAGAAATTAAAGAAAATAAAAGAGGAGAAAAATGAGTTTTTTGTGGTTTTTTTTTTCTCTCTTCTCTTTCTCTCTCTAGATTTCTTTTTCACCAGAATCCTCTCCCCCTCTCCCTCTTCCTTTCTTCTTTCTCTCTTTTTATCTCTGCCTCCTTCCCTTGCTTGCTGCAACAAGGGAGCAATTAATGCTCCCTCTCTCTCTCCTCCATTTCTGCTGCAGAGGTATGGGCCTCTGCAGATTTTCTGACATTACAGTCGTACGACTGTAATTTTTAAATTATAGTCGTACGACTGTAACAATAGTCGCACGACTATAACATTTTTTTTTTAAGTACAGAAAATTTCGGCGCTTACAAGGTGCTTTGCAATGAAGGACTTAGGCGAAGCTGAGACGATCTTAGGGATCAGGATCTACAGAGATAGATCCAATCGGCTTCTAGGCCTAAGTCAGGCCACGTACATTGACAAGGTTCTGAAAAGATTCAGCATGGACAAGGCAAAGATAGGATTCTTGCCTATGCGCCATGGGTTGATGCTGAGTAAGAAAGATGGTCCTAAAACAAAGAAGGACCGGGAGAACATGGAAAAGATCCCTTATGCATCTGCTATTGGATCTATCATGTACTCCATGTTATGTACGAGGCCTGATGTCACGTTTGCACTAAGTATGACCAGCCGGTACCAGTCAGACCCTGGGGAGGAACACTGGAAGGCTGTCATGGCAATCCTAAAGTACCTTAATCGGACTAAGGATGCTTTCTTAGTGTATGGAGGTCAAGATGAGCTCGTAGTGTCAGGTTACACTGATGCAAGCTTTGAGACCGATGAGGATGAGAACCAGTCACAGTCTGGTTATGTTTTTCTCTTGAATGGCGGTGCCATTAGCTGGAGGTCCTCAAAGCAGGCCACCATTGCTGACTCTACAACAGAAACTGAGTACATAGCTGCGTGCGAAGCTGCAAAGGAAGCCGTTTGGATTAAGAAATTCATGTTGGGATTTTTCACCAGAAATCACCCGATAAAAGCGGAAGAATGCAGTGATTTCCTCAAATCCAGTCCCAGGAGCAATTGAAATGGAAATTGAAAAACTTAAAATTAAATAGAAAGGGATTAAATTTCTTACCAGAAATATCTCTTTCTAGAGATGGATCATGACTGCAGAATTCAAAGTAGAATTCCTCCTCGTTCCCGTACACGAGCGCCTAACGAACACCGCACGTGCTAGCGTCAAAAATCACGAAGATTAGAGAGTGATGGGGGAAGGAGAATTCGGCCAAAAATGGGGGGGCTAGACACTTGTGTGTTGGCCGAATTCCCCTTAGGGTTTTTAACCCTAGGGCTTCCAAATTCCCTTGCTGGAATTTGGGCCCAGTCTGGCTTCTGTGTCTGTGTGGGCTTCCTCCTTTTAATTCAGGCCCAAACTTATTTTAATTAGTCTGGTCTAAATCAATATCAAGCCCAATTTTAATTAACCCATGTATTTAATATATTACTCCAAGTAATATATTATTTACATTTAAATTAAAATTAGTTTGACTAATTAATTTAATCCATCAAATTAAAATTAAGTCTTCACAAAACAAATTCATATGTAAACCTATACATATGAATATTTCCACCTAGGAAATAATCTCATAATTAATCCAATTAATTATGTGAAGCCAAATATTAATTTTATTATAATGATAAATCCAATTGATCCTTATAATATAATTAATATATATAGTTCTCTCTCTCTAGAGTGTACACTCCAAGTGTACTAGTGATTCTTTAAATCGGTGTCCAGTCGCTCAATGTGTACGATCCCGTGGGCCCATCTTTATGTTGGCAGCGGGCCTTTGGCCCGCAGAGTGCAGTTGGGCTCTAGCAAGCCACTGCAGCCCCCAATTAAGATGGAGATGGTAGTCTAACTGATATCATAACCCTGTAGTTTAAACTTGTACATCCTATGTCATTGATATCGGTGTCCAACACAGAGGCATGGATTGATCACCCTCTTTTGTGTCCGGACATTAACTTGATCCCGAATGTACTGATGCTCACAAACAAGTTCCAACTCGTTTGGGTGTGGCCACACTCTTATCAGTCACATTCATCAAGTGGCCGGTGATATCTTCTCAGTGGGTTACTGAGTGACAATTCCCTTCTGCATATCCATAGCATTACCATGTTCAGTGACATACCCGAAAGCACCCATACTTGGCACCCTATTACAGGCCCTTTAGGCGTACCCCTAAGTATGCGACTTCACATGTAACACCATCATATGGTCAGGTCAAAGGATCCATACAAGTACTACACGAGAATCCATTGTGATGCCATACCATATGGATTACTCGTTTAGTGGATCTATCCAGTACCATGCTTCCACGCATGTACCCATTAACTTGGTTGACATTCCATGTCCAATGACCGGTAAGACACCGCCATACAACCAGGTTAGTGATAGTCTGTTGTTCCATTCATTCCCATGACTGGAACAGACTACAGATCTATTTATGGTCATATCGTTTACCCTATCCATGGTCTTACTGCTAAGTGCATGACACTTGTCGTCATGGATATAGATATGTCCATTGGATACTTCATTTAATATATTGCACAAGATAGATATAATAAATGAATTGATGCCTTTATTAATAACACAAATGAGTACAACACATAAATCCAATAAATGTATAGTACAAATACAAGGACCAATGCCTCGGGACTAGGGCATTTCCAACAATCTCCCACTTGCACTAGTTCCAACTAGGCATGGGCCTAATCCCTATAGATCTAGTATGACCCTCGTGCTTGGGCTGGGCTAGCGCCTTGGTCAATGGATCTGCGACATTATCCTTGGTGTCCACTCTGTGCAATGCAATGTCACCTCTCTCCGCTATTTCTCGTATGAGGTGAAACTTTCTGAGCACGTGCTTTGTGTTCTTGTGTGACCGGGGCTCCTTAGCTTGTGCGACGGCCCCATTGTTGTCACAAAAGATATCGACTGGGTCCTGGATAGTTGGCACTACTCCCAACTCAGTGATAAACTTCTTCATCCATACAGCTTCCTTAGCTGCATCACACGCAGCGATGTACTCAGCTTTTGTTGTAGAGTCCGCTATGGTTGGCTGCTTTGAGCTCCTCCAGCTTACAGCACCACCATTCAGTAAGAATACATACCCTGACTGCGATTGGTACTCATCTTGGTCTGTCTGGAAGCTCGCATCATCATGTTAGAGATTGTGCCCTAAGCCAATGTTGGATTATGTAAACAATCTTCTTAAGTCATTAATAAAGACTTATTTTATCATATATATTTGTATGTTAGTATTTATGATAATGTATCCATGAATTAATTGTGTAATTCTAAATTTCCCTAGTCGATTGTTATTATGGGAATAATAACAAAATAAGACTAGTGTGAGTGATAATGGATATTCATAAGATGAATATAGTGTATACAGATACAGATTATACTCATGGGCAATGTGTTAGAGAACATGTTGCTGGAGACCCACTATAAGATCAAGTTCATGGTCACGTGTCACAACTGATCTTGATTATAGTAGTGTCATCAGCTGATTCCTTTGACCTGAGGTCACCATGGATTCCGGGATGAATTCATGTTGTGCTTTGACGCAGTCAAACGCTGCTTGTAACAGAGTAGTTATAAAGGCTGTGGTTGGGTACAATATGACTCATGCTTAGGGATGTGAGTGACAGATATGGGATTTTGTCCCTCTCTAACAAGAGAGCGATATCACTGGGCCCCTCGATAAGTAAGACTGTTAAATGCATGGCCGTGCTCAAATAATTGATAAGAGTATCAATTGATTTGTCTGAACAGTTTACTTTGAGATCGAGAAAGCATATGATTAATTATATAAGATTGACAAGTGTACCATGTCTTATGATTAATCATGATATCAAAGAGACAAAAGGGAATATGACATTCTATAAATAGGTATTGGATCATTCCAATCATGTTAATTGGGTAGTCATAATGGCTTGCTAGAGTCCGCTTGTGATCTATAAGGACATTATGGTAATTTCCTTATTGCCAATTAATATGAACCTATGGGGTCACACACAAAGAGCAAAATGAAGTCCATCTTATCGGGGATAAATTATTATTAGATAATAATTTATGAATGAGAAAGGGAATAAATATATATATAGTGATATATATTTATATATGTATATAAATATTAATATGATTAATATTGCATAAAGTATGCTACATATTATAATTCAATTATATAGAGATATAATTAATTATAATATTAAATATACATATGTGCATGATGGAGAATGGAGTTAATTTAATATTAATTGAGAATTAATATTAAGTTGTGTGGGTCAATTTATAATTATAATTAATAGGAGTATTAAGTTATAATTATAATTAAGACTAAAGGTTATATAAAATAAAACATAACCTAACCCTAACATACAAGAGAATTCGGCAGCCACACCAAGAAAAGAGCTAGCCGAAATTCTCCTCTCCAAGCCAAGAGAAAGTTTGTTTTTCTGCCTCTCTCTCAATCGAAGAATTGTTCTTCAATCCCGGCGCTAGCATGCGGTGGATCAATTGCTCCGTGTGGATCAACTGTAGAGGGAAGCTACTTTGGTTCCTTTTGATCCAATCCTATAAGAATTAAGAGGTAATTATTTAACCTTTCCTTCCAATTCAATGCAATATACATGGATCCTTGGCGGGGATTAATCCGTTTTTCTTTCCGCTGCGTATTTATTTTGGCGATTAATTCCCTTCAGTGGTATCAGAGCCACTTGTATTTTGATTGAATTGGATTTATGTTTTGATTGGATCAAAATTGCATGTTAGGGTTTGTATGATTTTGATTGGATCAAAATTGTTGTTAGGGGTTTGTATGTTTTTATTTAGGGTTCTATGTTATTATGAATAACAATTAAAATTTGATTTTATACATTAATCATTGTGAATAATTTGTTTTAATGATTTGGAATGTTTAAGGGGTTGTTATCATGAATTTGATTCATGGGATTTTAATTGAAATTGTTTCAATTAATTAAATGAAATTAATAAAAAAAAAAAAAAAAAAAAAGGAAAACAATTGTTGTTTTCGTTATTCTGGGCATAATGCCCAGAATAATTATGGATGCAATTGCAATTGCAATTGCGCCCAACTGCAATTGCAATTGCAATTGCATATTGCCATGCTGCGTAAGCAGCATGGGCTGCACAGCCCGTCGGGCTGCGCGCAGTATTGGATACTGCAGTGCGCGGCCCGACGAGCATGCTGTCCGACAGTTTTACCCCTTTTTCGTTTTAAGTGTGGAAAATTGTTTCTGCATATTTACGAATTTTTTCCAAATTAATTAATTCTTAATACAATGTGATTGTATTTTACCACTTTGAACCCTAAATATTTTAGATATAAAATTATTGTTGATAATTTTATGCATGGTGTTGTGGTATGGTTTTGGACCCGTGGATGCTTTATTTTATTATGGTTTTATATAAATACGACCTGCGAGTCGTTTGTATTTATGTAAATTTTAATTTTAATTTTACTAGATAAATTGTATAGGATGCAATTTATAATATGTAAATTTTATTTTACTAAAAAAAAAATTGTAAGAGGTTGCAATTTTGTAAAATATGTAAATCCATGAGATGGTGCCAAGGAACAAAGACGTGAGGACGGATCCAAGGGGTGCGGGAGAGCTGTGACCATGCGATGGTTACAACCACCTAGGAAATGGCCTTGTTGATTTTCATATTGGCCTATGAAAATCAATGTAGATAAAACCATACCATAACACGGTCTTTCGAGTCTATTGCATGTTTTATATTTTGATGCCATGTGATGCCATGCTAAGTATGAAATATGCATGCTAGATGAATGTATGACATTGGATGCCATGCTAGAATTAATATTAACTTAGAAAGATTAATGTTAATGCCATGTATTGTATGAGATACATTTTAATCACAGGAATTAATAAACCCTAAATAAACTTATGAAGTTTATATTTTTGCCACCCAATTACGTATAACACTAGTCAAGTACTATGTTCGCATCATGGTAGCCACGCCAAAGCGGGTACGCATGTTGTGACCTTGGCGAAGCGATAATATGAGAAATGGTGATTCTCATTGTGTTGTAATTGGTTTAACAAGGGTTAATCAAAATGGTGTTTTGAACCCGAGGCAAAGATGAGATGAGTAACATGCAAATTAAATATGATATATGATATCATGCATCTCATAAATTAAAAGAGTTACATAATGATGTAATTGACATGGTGATGTCTACCGAAATTATATTTAATCATAGGGACATGCCAAAGCAGTGCTATGGTTAAGTATGGATTTTGGGTCTTTTACCCACTTAAATATTTTAAAGGGTTTTATAATTTTAGTGGGAGTTTAATTCTCTTATGTAATTAACTTTGCATATATTTTCTGTTGTAGATAAATGGCCAACACAAGCAATCCCAGTTCTATTCGATCTATCCTTGAGAAGGATAAACTGAACGGAACCAATTACCTAGATTGGTATCGCAACTTGAGAATTGTTCTCAAGCAAGAGCGAAAGCTGTATGTTCTGGATGGGCCTTTGCCCGCTAACCCTCCACCCACCACAGCTTCAAGAGCTGAAAGGGATGCTTTTCACAAGCATCAAAATGATCAGATTGATGTACAATGCCTGATGCTCGCATCAATGATTCCGGAACTTCAGAAGGATCTGGAAACATTTGAGGCATATGAGATGTCTCAAGAGCTTAAGGAAATGTTCCAAAAGCAAGCGAGAAGGGAAAGGTATGAGACCTTGAGATCCTTGGTTGGGTGCAAGATGACCGAAGGGAGTTCGGTTAGTGCCCATGTTCTGAAGATGAAAGGGTACATTGATCAGTTGGAGAGGCTTGGTTCGCCACTCAGACCTGAGTTGGCAATGGATTTGATCCTTAATTCTCTTCCCGAGAGTTACTCCCATTTTGTCATGAATTATCACATGAATGATATGGACAAAACGGTCAGCGAACTGCATGGGATGCTGAAAAACGCTGAAGTAACGATAAAAGAGAAGCCAAGCTCCAAAGGGATCCATATGGTGCAAAAGGGTAGGATCCAGAAGAAGAAGGGTAAAGCAAACAAACCCAAAGAGTTTGGGAAGGATGCAAAGAAGCCCAAAGCTGTTACCAAGGCAAAGCCTCCAAAGGAAGGCACATGCCATTTCTGCAATCAGCCTGGTCATTGGCGCAGAAATTGCAAGCTTTATTTGGAGGACTTGAGGAAGAAGAGAGGCGGTGAGACCGCTAATCAAGGTATTTATGTTATTGAAATATTTCATTCTACTTCTGTTTCTACTTCATGGGTATTAGATACCGGTTGTGGTTCTCACATTTGTATGAATGTGCAGGGGCTTAAAGGAAGTAGAAAGCTCAAGAAGGGCGAGGTAGAATTCCATGTGGCGAATGGAGCTAGAGTTGCTGCTTATGAAGTCGGTCGCTACGAGCTCAAGTTGCCAAGTGGACTTGTTCTTTCTTTGAATAATTGTTATTTTGTTCCTAATTTGTCTAGGAACATCATTTCTATTTCATGTTTGGACAAGGAAGGATTTAAATGTGTTATTGAGAATAATCACTTATTGCTTTTCAATAAAGACTTGTTTTATGCAAATGCGGATTTACATGATGGTCTTTATTTGTTGAACCTTAGTGAAGGTTATAATGAGCATGTATATAACATAAATACCAAAAGGATAAGAACAAATGTTGTGAATCCTACTTATCTCTGGCACTGTCGTCTAGGACACATTAATGAGAAACGCATTACAAAACTCCATAAAGATGGAATTTTGGGTCTAGATGTTTTTGAAACATATGACACTTGCGAGTCTTGTTTAATGGGTAAGATGACCAAGAGTCCCTTTACTGGTCACAGTGAAAGGGCTAGTGACTTATTAGAACTCATACATACAGATGTATGTGGGCCTATGAGCACAACTGCTAGAGGTGGTTTTCAATACTTCATTACGTTCACTAATGATTTCAGTAGATATGGTTATCTATATCTAATGAAGCATAAGTCGGAATCCTTTGAAATGTTCAAAGCCTTCCAAAATGAAGTACAAAACCAACTTGGCAAGACAATTAAAGCACTTAGATCTGATCGAGGTGGTGAATATTTGAGCCAAGACTTTGACGATCATCTTAGAAAGTGTGGGATTGTCTCACAACTAACTCCTCCTGGTACACCACAGTGGAATGATGTGTCTGAGAGGAGGAACCGTACTTTATTGGATATGGTTCGGTCGATGATGAGTCAAACAAATCTTCCTCTATCCTTTTGGGGATATGCACTTGAAACAGCGGCATTCACACTGAACCGAGTTCCATCAAAAGCAGTTGAAAAGACACCATATGAGATATGGGTTGGTAAGAGACCAAATTTGTCTTTTCTCAAGATTTGGGGTTGCGAAGCTTATGTGAAATACTTGATTTCAGATAAGTTAGCACCAAAATCTGTGAAGTGCAATTTTGTTGGTTATCCAAAAGAAACTAAAGGTTATTTCTTTTACAATCCTAGTGAAAACAAAGTGTTTGTTGCTAGGAATGGTACATTCCTGGAAAAAGAGTTTATTTCCAAAGGAATCAGTGGGAGTAAAGTACACCTACAAGAAAATATGGATAACCAAGTTGAAAGTGAGTTTCAAATGGAACAATCTGATTCACAAGAAGTTGTTGAGTCAGAACCGATAACACAAGTCCAACGTAGATCAAGTAGAGTTCGTCATGAGCCCGAGAGATATGGATTTCTCATCACGAACGAAAATGATCTGATTCTGTTAGAAGAGAATGAACCTTCCACGTACATGGAAGCTGTCTCTAATTCAGAATCTGAAAAATGGCTTGATGCTATGAAGTCAGAAATTCAATCCATGGACGACAACAAAGTATGGACTTTGGTTGATCTCCCAAAGGGTGCTAAAGCAATAGGGCACAAATGGGTTTTCAAGTTGAAAACGGACATGGATGGGAATATTCAGACTTATAAAGCAAGGTTAGTGGCAAAGGGTTACCGACAAGTTCATGGTATAGACTATGACGAAACCTTTTCGCCAGTAGCTATGATCAAGTCCATCAGAATTCTTGTTGCCATAGCAGCATATTATGACTATGAAATATGGCAAATGGATGTCAAAACAGCTTTCCTAAATGGAAACCTTGTTGAGGATGTGTACATGACACAGCCTGAAGGTTTTGTCGATCCAAAGAATCCTGATAAAGTATGCAAGCTTCAAAAGGCCATTTATGGTTTGAAGCAAGCATCAAGAAGTTGGAATCATTGTTTTGATGAATCAGTCAAAAAGTTTGGCTTCATCAAAAACGAAGATGAGCCTTGTGTGTACAAGAAGTTCAGTGGGAGTAATATAGTTTTCCTAGTTCTATATGTCGATGACATATTGTTAATAGGAAATCACATTCCTACCTTGCAAGAAGTAAAATCTTGGCTAGGAAAGTGTTTTTCTATGAAAGACTTGGGTGAGGCAGCCTACATTCTTGGAATAAAGATCTATAGAGATAGATCTAAGAGATTGATAGGTTTGAGCCAGAGTACATACATTGACAAAATACTGAAAAGGTTCAGTATGGATCAATCAAAGAAAGGAAATGTTCCTATTGGGCAAGGGATAAAGCTTAGTCGTAAGCAATGTCCTGTGACAGTTGAAGAACGTCAACGCATGGACAAGATTCCTTATGCGTCAGCTATAGGATCTATCATGTATGCCATGGTATGTACTCGGCCAGATGTCTCTTTTGCTTTGAGCATGACAAGTAGATATCAGTCTGATCCAGGTGATAGTCACTGGACTGCTGTCAAGAGTATTCTTAAGTACTTGAGAAGAACTAAAGATACATTCTTGATATATGGAGGCTCGGACGAAGATCTTGTTGTAAATGGTTACACGGATGCAAGTTTCCAAACTGATCAAGATCAGATGCAGTCACAGTCTGGGTATGTGTTCATTCTGAATGGAGGTGCGATAAGTTGGAAGAGTTCTAAGCAAAGCACGATAGCTGCATCTACAATAGAAGCCGAGTATATTGCTACATCAGATGCAGCCCAAGAGGCTGTTTGGATCAAGAAGTTCATCGAAGAACTTGGTGTCGTTCCTAGCATAGTGAATCCTGTGAGCCTCTTGTGTGACAACAATGGGGCAATATCACTTGCTAAGGAACCTAGTGTGTCACAGAAATCCAAACATATACTTCGGCGTTTTCACTACATAAGAGAAGTCATCTCAAGAGGAGATGTGAAGATATGCAAAGTTGCGTCTGAAGACAATGTTGCCGATCCACTAACAAAAGCTCTTTCACAAGCTGTACATGATGGTCATACTAGGTCCATGGGTATTAGATACATTTGAAGATTGGACTTAGGGCAAGTGGGAGATTGTTAGAGATTGTGCCCTAAGCCAATGTTGGATTATGTAAACAATCTTCTTAAGTCATTAATAAAGACTTATTTTATCATATATATTTGTATGTTAGTATTTATGATAATGTATCCATGAATTAATTGTGTAATTCTAAATTTCCCTAGTCGATTGTTATTATGGGAATAATAACAAACTAAGACTAGTGTGAGTGATAATGGATATTCATAAGATGAATATAGTGTATACAGATACAGATTATACTCATGGGCAATGTGTTAGAGAACATGTTGCTGGAGACCCACTATAAGATCAAGTTCATGGTCACGTGTCACAACTGATCTTGATTATAGTAGTGTCATCAGCTGATTCCTTTGACCTGAGGTCACCATGGATTCCGGGATGAATTCATGTTGTGCTTTGACGCAGTCAAACGCTGCTTGTAACAGAGTAGTTATAAAGGCTGTGGTTGGGTACAATATGACTCATGCTTAGGGATGTGAGTGACAGATATGGGATTTTGTCCCTCTCTAACAAGAGAGCGATATCACTGGGCCCCTCGATAAGTAAGACTGTTAAATGCATGGCCGTGCTCAAATAATTGATAAGAGTATCAATTGATTTGTCTGAACAGTTTACTTTGAGATCGAGAAAGCATATGATTAATTATATAAGATTGACAAGTGTACCATGTCTTATGATTAATCATGATATCAAAGAGACAAAAGGGAATATGACATTCTATAAATAGGTATTGGATCATTCCAATCATGTTAATTGGGTAGTCATAATGGCTTGCTAGAGTCCGCTTGTGATCTATAAGGACATTATGGTAATTTCCTTATTGCCAATTAATATGAACCTATGGGGTCACACACAAAGAGCAAAATGAAGTCCATCTTATCGGGGATAAATTATTATTAGATAATAATTTATGAATGAGAAAGGGAATAAATATATATATAGTGATATATATTTATATATGTATATAAATATTAATATGATTAATATTGCATAAAGTATGCTACATATTATAATTCAATTATATAGAGATATAATTAATTATAATATTAAATATACATATGTGCATGATGGAGAATGGAGTTAATTTAATATTAATTGAGAATTAATATTAAGTTGTGTGGGTCAATTTATAATTATAATTAATAGGAGTATTAAGTTATAATTATAATTAAGACTAAAGGTTATATAAAATAAAACATAACCTAACCCTAACATACAAGAGAATTCGGCAGCCACACCAAGAAAAGAGCTAGCCGAAATTCTCCTCTCCAAGCCAAGAGAAAGTTTGTTTTTCTGCCTCTCTCTCAATCGAAGAATTGTTCTTCAATCCCGGCGCTAGCACGCGGTGGATCAATTGCTCCGTGTGGATCAACTGTAGAGGGAAGCTACTTTGGTTCCTTTTGATCCAATCCTATAAGAATTAAGAGGTAATTATTTAACCTTTCCTTCCAATTCAATGCAATATACATGGATCCTTGGCGGGGATTAATCCGTTTTTCTTTCCGCTGCGTATTTATTTTGGCGATTAATTCCCTTCACATCATACGTGTGGTATTACGCTAACCATTTTTTTCGTGCAGCCATAACGTCTTACTCGTGTGTCATATACATCTTGTGTGCTTGCATTTCATAAAGCATACATGACATCATCTTGTGTGTCATGCATCCTAACTACGTTTTTGTGCAGCCATTTGCTTTCTGTATGACATGGGCATTCACATCATCTCATCCCATCTAAAATGAAGGATGTTCTAAGTATGCCCCTCATGACATTTCATTTCATGACAAATCGGGAGTCCCCAAGAATACCCGTGTTTGCCTGTGCACCGGATTGCACTTGGCCATTTTATTACATCATTGCACCATTAGAGGACCACAATGGTCTTAGGCTTGTGTTCGTGTGGCAAATCACACAACACCATCACATAATATCATGTCCAATCATCATGGTGTCACGGCAGCACTAAAGTCTTGCTTGTGTGTCACGATCCACATTGGATTGTTTCATTGCCGGGATTCGTCATTGGAAAAATAACATGGCGCAGCGAAAAATGCACTGTTTAAAATTTCCTAGAATCCACCTATCATGTCCAATTACCATTGATTAGAATAAAACCAATTTGAATCAAGAGAGATTAACTCACCGGATTCGTCTCTTCTAGAGACTACTACAGAATCGTTTCTTGAAACTGCGATCTTTAAAGTCCGGTGAAAAACTAACTATTGAGCGGGAATCGGTGCTAGATGAAGATGCGAAGGAATGGAGGATTAATGCTAGGATTTTTGGCTGTTTTGGGGCTGCTCTTGGTGGCTGAAATTTCTAGCAATTAATTAGGGTTTTATTGCTTAAGTGTGCCCTTATATAGACACCTTGTCTAATTGGTTTTTAATTAGGTTAATTAAACCCAAGCCCACTAGGATTATAATTACATAAATAAACTTTAATTAAAAAGTATATACTATATAATTTAATTCCATTTGGCTCAATTTAATTATCTCTAAATAAAATTAAATCACACTTAAGTAAATATAAAACATGTATTTAATTTTCCTACTTAGGAAAATTATTTAATTAATTGTTTACTTTATGTAATTCAATTAATTGATAAATTAATTAATTACATTATGTAAACATATTAATTAAATTAAATTCAACCCAATGTTAATTAATTACCTTGACACCGAATGTCAATTAATTAATGAACACATTCCTTCCAATGTACATTACATGTACAATTTCTATAAGTTCCGGCTCAGTTGATCTATGTGCACGATCCTATGAGTCTGTCTTTATATTGGCAGTAGGCCCAAGGCCCACAGACTGTAAGTGGGTTCTAGCAAACCATTACAGCCCCCAATTAAGATAGAGATGCAGCAGTCTTTCAAAGACACTCACCCGGTAGGAATCTCATAATGTTCTTTGCCTAACGATATCGACATGAATAAACAAGAGGCATGGTGTCCGTCATCCTCTTCTGTTGTTTATTATATTTCTTGATCTTGAGTTGACTGATTAATCAAATAAGCATCTACTTACTTGGGTATGGGCATACACTTATCAGTCCCACTCATCAAATAGCCAATGATATCATCTCGGTGTTACCCGAGTGGCAATTCCATCACTTCATCATCAATATCAACATGTTCACCCGTCCACGCAATCATACCCATATTTAGCATCCTTTTATAGACCTGTTAGGCGTATGTCAAAGTGAACCGAATTCCATATTGATATTATAATGAAATCTGGTCTGAGGACAAAAGAGACCTACTCAAGAAAGATCTATGACGCGACAACCATATGGCTTTCTTGTGCGGATCAATCTAATCCCATGTCAACGACATGTAACTATATTCATGACTAACTATACAAGTACTATGGCTAGTTAAGAACTGCCATACAGTCATTGAATATACAAGTCTGTGGTTCTATTCTTTCCCACGATTAGAACAGACTTTGGATAGGTTTTATGATTATCAATCAATGGATACTCTACTCATATTATAGCATAAGATATAAATGAAATAGATTAATTGCCTTTATTAATGTGACACAAACAATGTATTCATATAATGAGTCTTAATGTATAATAAAAAATACAAGAATCCAATGCCCTAAGAACTAGGACACACCAACAATCTCCCACTTGCACTAGTTCCAAGTGGGCATTGCTAAATTCCTATGGATCTGGTATGACCATCGTGTTGTGTCTGCGGTAGTGCTTTGGTCAATGGATCAACAACATTATTCTTGGTGTCAACCCTCTGCAATGATTTGTCACCTCTGTTCATAATCTCCCAAATGAGATGAAACTTTCTGAGCACATGTTTGGATCTCTTGTGTGAGCGGGGCTCTTTAGCTTGTGTGATGGCCCCGTTGTTGTCACAAAAAGAATCAACTGGGTCTAGGATAGTGGGCACTACTCCTAACTCAATTATGAATTTCTTGATCCAAACGGTTTCCTTTACAGCTTTGCACGTAGCTATGTACTCAGCTTCCGTTGTAGAGTCAGCAATGGTGGCCTGCTTTGAGGATCTCCAACTAATGGCACCACCATTCAGGAGAAAAACATAACCAGACTATGATTGGTTCTCATCCTCATCGATAACCTGACACTACCAGCTCATCTTGACCTCCATACACTAAGAAAGCATCGTTAGTCCGATTAAAGTACTTCAGGATTGCCTCGACAGCCTTCCAGTGTTCCTCCCTGGGGTCCAACTAGTACCGGCTAGTCATACTTAGTGCTAACACGACATCATGCCTCGTACATAACATGGAGTACATGATAGATCCAACAACAAATGCATAAGGGATCTTTTCCATATTCTCTTGGTCCTTCTTTGTTTTAGGACCATCTTTCTTACTCATCTTCAACCCATGGCGCATAGGCAAGAATCCTTTCTTTGCCTTGTCCATGCTGAATCTTTTCATAACCTTGTCAATGTACATGGCCTGACTTAGGCCTAGAAGCCGATTGGATCTATCTCTGTAGATCCTGATCCCTAAGATCGTCTCAGCTTTGCCTAAGTCCTTCATAGCGAATCACCTACTCAACCACTACTTAACCCCTTGCAGTGTCGATATGTCACCTCCAATGATAAGGATGTCATCAACATACAGCACTAGGAAGGTGGAAATGCTCCCACTAACCATCTTATACACACAGGGCTCAACAGAATTCTGTGTGAAGCCATATTCCATAATGGCCTCATTGAATCTCTGATTCCATGACCTCAATGCTTGCTTCAATCCATAGATGGATCTTTGAAACTTGCATACCCGGGTTGGATACTTTGGATTGATAAAATCCTCAGGTTATGCCATGTCACATCCTCGAGTAGCTTTCCATTAAGGAAAGTGGTCTTAACATCCATCTGCCATATCTTATAATCATACCATGCAGCTATGGCTAGTAGTATCCTAATGGATTTGAGCATAGCAACTGGTGAAAATGTTTCATCATAGTTAATTCCTTGAACTTGCCTGAATCCTTTTGCCACCAATCGCCCCTTGAAGGTGTTGTCAGCGTTACCCGAGTGGCAATTCCATCACTTCATCATCAATATCAACATGTTCACCGGTCCACCCAATCATACCCGAATTTAGCATCCTTTTACAGACTTGTTAGGAATATGTCAAAGTGAACTGGATTCCATATTGATATTATAATGAAATCTGATCTGAGGACAAAAGAGACCTACTCAAGAAGACCTATGACGCGACAACCATGTGGCTTCTTTGTGCGGATCGATCCAGTCCCATGTCAACGACATGTACCTATATTCATGACTGACTATACAAGTACTATGGCTAGTTAAGAACTACCATACAGTCATCGAATATACAATTCTGTGGTTCTATTCGTTCCCACGATTAGAACAGACCTTGGATAGGTTTTATGATTATCAATCAATGGATACTCTGCTCATATTATAACACAAGATATAAATGAAATAGATTAATTACCTTTATTAATGTGACACAAATAATGTATTCATACAATGAGTCTTAGTGTATAATACCAAATACAAGAATCCAATGCCCTAAGAACTAGGGCACACCAACAGTCATAACATTGAAAATTCATTCAAGGTACTCCACGAGTGCCAAATTAGAACTTGTATTAGGACATTTCATAACATACCTAAATCATGCAAGGTGTTCCATGAACGCCAAAATGTTGTCCGTGTCTTGAGTTACACACGACTTGTTTGTGACATCACTTCATCTAAGATGCCATAAAAGCATCAAACCTCTGTCTATGGATTGGCTCCCATATTACCATCATAGGTCAATTCATTGACCTACAAAGTGCCGAGCCTCTGTTCGTGTGTCGGTACACACGTGATCATTTCACGACATCCGTTAGGTGCCCCGAAGGCTCCGAATTTCTATCCATGTGCCGGCCCACTCGTGACATTTTTGCATTGTCTTTTGCATGGCATAGGGTATGCTTGGAACATCCAAAACAAGAAGAAAGAAAATATAAAAGTCATTTTCATCATCGTCCAAATCCATAAAGCATCATCCGATCATGAACATGAACACATCATACACACCATTTAGTGTGTCGAGTCTAGGTCCATGACATCCATCCGAGCTTTTAACCTTATGTGGAATGTGCAGTTTAGAGTCGAACCTCGAAACAGTTAGTTTATGTTGAATCAGAGCCGAACCCACCAATTTAGTTAGTTCAATCAGAGGCAGTCACCGTGGAGGGAATCAGCTCAGGGTCAGACTCAGATCAAGAAGTCGAAATATAGTTGCCCACTCTACCATTTGATAGCCAAGTTTTGTTAGAGGAAGCTGACAGAGTAGAGATGGCCTATGGAAACAATGGAAACTTGCCTTTCGATATGGCTGCTTTTATGAGGAGCTTCCTAACCTCAGAGGAGTTCAAGGCTACTCTTAGGGAAAAAGTGCAAGCCGTGATAAGCACCATCCCTATTCAGACTGTTCCACTGGCTCAGACTTCAGGTGGAAGTGAGGGACAACAGTTTGTCCAAGTTACTAATGGTGCTGTAGAAGCCTTCCCAGAGGAAGTGGTGGAGTTGTCAATCACAGGGAACCTGACCGTCAGTCCAAAGAGGATGAGGCCTTTGAGAAGGCAAGAGAAGTTTCAATTAAGACTCAATCAGAAATTTTCTGATATTGAAGCCATGCTACCTAAGCTGAAGAAGATGGTGAACTATAACCCTGTTAAGTATGTTGACCCGACTACTTTGATGGCTGATGGAGGAGAGTCGCTCCCAGCTGGTTTTCAGATGCCTTACCTGCCTCCGTACACCGGGGAAGGCCCGCCAGAAGCCCATTTAGACAGTTATGTGAGGTTGATGACTAGCATGGGGATTGGGAAAGGTCACCTCTTAAACCTGTTTCCGACTACTCTGAGGGGTGCTGCAGCAAAGTGGTATATGAAGATGCCTCTATACACCCGTTCTACTTGGGAGGACCTATCTGAAGCTTTTGTAAAGCAATATGCTTATAATACCCAAGTAGAGACTACCCTCGAAGACCTGGAGAGAATCCATCAGAAGCTAAATGAGTCCTTCCCTGCTTACTACAGGCGGTGGATAGATGTGCAAGTTTTGGTGGATGGGGCACCAAAGTTGGAGTCGCTCATTGTGAAGCTGGTGGATGGTAGTCTACCCTAATACAACGACAAGATGAAACTGAAGAGATTCCACTCCTTCAATGAGATGGTAGATTTTGCTAAACGTATCGAGTGATACGAAGAAGAGGAGCAGAGGGGCAGACAGAGTTCGGGCTCCTACAGAAGCAATCAGGGGTACTCTCAAAGGTACAAAGGCAATAACTCTAAGGCTACTCCAGTGGGGTCCAGTGCTAAGTTGACTCAGAGTGTAGCCCCGATCGAAGTACAATGGGAGGACGTGGCCGCTGTGAACCTGCAAAGACAAACTCCTCAAAGGGTCACTAGTCCATAGGCTGAGTCAATAAGCCAGATTTTTGCTAAATCTAGAAAGGCTAGGTTATTACAGAGCTTGAAGCCATTTTCACCTCCAACTGAGGCAGATAAAGATAACTTCTGCACTTATCATGTGATGACGGGTCACAGTACAAATGAGTTTACCTAGTTGATTAGAGCCATGAAGTAGTTGGTCATTGATGGAAGGATCGTCGAGCCGGCTTTGAAACCAAACATTCAGAGTAATCCCTTACCCAACCTCGGATGATTCGGCTGCACAAGCTATTGAGGATCATGATGCTGCAATAAAAGAAGATCCTCCGCATGTGGAGGACGATAGTCATTTTGATGTTTTAGTTTGTTTTATTTTTATTATCTTTATCATTTATTCTATGAACAATTCAACCTCTTAGTGTTTAATTTAATACAATTTGATTTCAATTACTTGTGCTATATTTTTCTGATGGAAAACATTCATTTAATGCCTTTAGCATACATGATGCATCAATGCATGAAATAAACCTAAGGACAGATGACAACTTGAAAATGATACCTATCTCGAAAAATCTTATGCCTGATGAGAGGAAAGAAAATTACAAAAGTACCATAAAAGTACATGGGAATCTTTGCCTGACCATACGATGTAGTGCCAAAGTGAAAAGAAATACTGAACACCAAGCTCCAAAGGATTCAGAGACGAAATCAACCAAGCAGGAGTTCCGTAGACTCGAATGGGCATCGCTCCATGGTCACAACCATTAACTACTTCTCAAAGTGGGTAGAAACGGAGTCATATATATATGAATGTCACAAAAAAAGTGCTATTATGTCATGACTGATGATGGAGTACAATTCCTAGGGGCAGTAACACAGTGCTCCAAAATAAAGGGTTAGACATCATAGACAATCTCCGTATCTCTCACAAGCCAATGGGGCGATGAAAGTGGCTCACAAGATTCCATCCAAACGACAACCATCTACAAAGGATAGGCCGATATGCTATCATTTGTCTTACAAGGATACAAAACTAGCACCGGTGTGAGCGGACGATGCGTTTTCGACGGGACGCGGGACTCCCTTTCGGAATGGGCGCCACGATCTCGGGCGGGCCCCTCCCTCGCGTGGGGTTTTTATAATGGAAAACCGCGTTTTGGAAAATAAATAGAATTAATACGTAAAAGAACCGAGACCTAAGCCTCGATGAATATTGTAGGAGTCGCCACCCGGCTCAGCTCAATCGGGAAATTCTTATGCAGCTGAACCGGACGAACGGCCGCTACGCTATCCAGAGATTCGGGTCCGGACAAGTCCCTTATTTCGTGTCTAATTAAAATAAATATAGCCAATGTTCTCGAATGGTATTTCAAAATCTAAAGTCCATTTTATTGAATATGAAAAGCATACAGCGCGCATACAAAATATTTAATACAAAGATAAGGAAAGGAAATAAATATTAATTGGCTTACAACCAAATCGAATGGAAAATAAAAACTCTCGCCTCACTTATACAATCGCCTAGAATACACGAAAATCTAAAAATAATTACAACCGCCTAAATACACGATTTAATCTATTAAAATACATCAAAAATAAAAATAAAAATAAAAATAAAAATAAATTAAACCTGCAAAACAGAGGGTTAGCACAATATATACAGCACGCCACAACTAGGACTCAAATAGACAGAATTGGGAAATCAAGAATTGGGAGCATGCATTTAGGGGGTAACCGGGTTGGCTCGGCTAGCCGGCCCGGTTAGACCTGGAAAACATTTTGAAACGTCCCTGTATTTTTGGTTTTGTGGGAAAAATCATTTGAAAACAATTTTACCGGTTTACATGCATTTTTCATATATTAAGTGGGTCGGTTTTCGGGAGAACTGGGTCTCCGTCGTTGAATTGTTCTAGATGCGAATTTTACTAGAAATTGAATCTATGGTCGTGATGCACACAACAAAATCCATTTCAATGATTTTTGGGGTTTTCTGATTTTTTGGATTTTTTACAGATAAAAGCTGAAATTCTGATTCTGAAATAATGATTACAGTCGTACGACTGTAGTTTACAGTCGTGCGACTGTGATCAATTCAGGATCAAAATTTCAACAAAAATTCATTTTGGACCAAACTGAAAAAAGATTGGCTGGAAACTAAGAACAGTCGTACGACTGTATATACAGTCGTACGACTGTTCATGAAGACTAAGAACAGTCGCACGACTGTTCTTAGTTTCCAGGAACAGAAATACGAAAAAAATGCAGCAAAAACGCACGAAATTCACTTCAAACACCCAGAAAGCGAGAAAAAGTGTAGGGAAAAGAAGTGACTACCTTTTTAGAAGCTATTCCAAGTCGTTTTGACCCCTGGCGTCGCGCCAATCCACAAGAATTTACACTTTTCCTCTTGAATTGAAGTTGAGAGTTTGTGTCCAAAAATCCAAATTCGCAAGGGATTCTGGTGGTTTAAGTCCAAGTTCTTGATTTAGTTGTGTAGTTAAGTGATCAACCTAGAGATTTCTAACAAGTTTTAGGCTTAATTTCGAGAATTGAAGAAAATCAAAGAGGAAGAAGATGAGTTTTTTGTGGTTTTTTTTCTCTCTCTTCTCTTTCTCTCTCTAAGCTTTCTTTCACCAGAAAATCTCCTCTCTCTTTTCCTTCTTCTTTCTCTCTTTCTACTCTCTGCCTCTACCTTGCTTGCTGCCAAACCCGAGCAATTAATGCTCCTCCTCTTTTTCTTCCATTTCTGCTGCAGAGGTATGGGCCTCTGCAGTCTGCCCGACATTACAGTCGTACGACTGTAATTTTTAAATTACAGTCGTACGACTGTAGCAATAGTCGTACGACTCTCTTTTTTTTTTTTTTTTTTTAAGTATAGAAAATTCCGGCGCTTACAGCTGCCCCTCACGTGATCAAATTCGACATCTAGCTCCAGGTCCATAATACCTGTGATGATGAATTTAAGAGCGTGAATCAAAGCGCCGTGAATGCTGGAATGAATCTTCTGATGGGATAAGCCGATACCGGGTCTATGTTACCCGAGGCGAGACTGGGGAGGAAATAAGCCGATATCAGGTCTATGTTACCCGAGGGGAGTTGATGAAGAGATTAGCCGATATCAGGTCTATGTTACCCGAGGCGAGTTGATGAAGAGATTAGCTGATATCAGGTCTATGTTACCCGAGGCGAGTTGATGAAGAGATTAGCCGATATCAGGTCTATGTTACCCGAGGCGAGTTGATGAAGAGATTAGCCGATATCAGGTCTATGTTACCCGAGGCGAGTTGATGAAGAGATTAGCCGATATCAGGTCTATGTTACCCGAGGCGAGTTGATGAAGAGATTAGCCGATATCAGGTCTATGTTACCCGAGGCGAGTTGATGAAGAGATTAGCCGATATCAGGTCTATGTTACCCGAGGCGAGTTGATGAAGAGATTAGCCGATATCAGGTCTATGTTACCCGAGGCGAAGCTGGAGATGAGATTAGCCGATATCAGGTCTATGTTACCCGAGGCGAGTTGATGAAGAGATTAGCCGATATCAGGTCTATGTTACCCGAGGCGAGTTGATGAAGAGATTAGCCGATATCAGGTCTATGTTACCCGAGGCGAAGCTGGAGATGAGATTAGCCGATATCAGGTCTATGTTACCCGAGGCGAAGCTGGAGATGAGATTAGCCGATACCGGGTCTATGTTACCCGAGGCGAACTTTACTGGGAAAATAGATGAAGCTGATCTGGGCCGATACCGAGTTTACATTACTCGAGGCGAAGCTGCTAGGGGACTTGGATGATGAAGTGGATCTGGGCCGATACCGAGCTTACATTACTCGAGGCGGACTCGCTGGAGAAAGTTGAGATAATGGAGCGGACCTGGGCCGATACCGAGTTTACATTACTCGAGGCGGATCTGCTGACTTGCTGAGGATGTTGAGCTGGGGATGAATTTCTGCACTTAAAATGGCAAGTCTTCATTCCTTGATCGAGAGATTTTTGAACAAAAATTTTTGCCCCTTCGATCAAGAATGAAGACGAGCCGGGGATAAGTAATTGACATATGCAATGTGTGGATGCATGATGATGTATATGTACATGTATGTATTTTCTGTTATTGGATGTTTCTGTCCTCTGCTGGGGAGATATGTTGTGCCCTTGGTTGATTTTGCTTTTCTTGGGGCATTGTTTGATGATTATCAAAGAAGCGAGGTGACTGCTGGGGGAATGATCATAGTATTCCTTGTAGAGATTCCGCTGGGGAAGAGCGTGACAGCTTGACTGGGGAAACAATTGTGGTGTTCTTTGTGTAGACTACACCAAGAGGAAACAAGGCTGTTTTGCGGGGGAGTAATTGATGGTGTTCTTTATGTAGACTCCGCTGGGGAATAGTATGGGTAACTCTGCTGGAGAGTGATGTAACGAATTCCGCGGGGAATGTTGAGGATGTCCTGTTTTTCTTGCTCTGCGGGGGAGTTATGAGTTTGTAAGTGCTCTAATTTTTGCCTGGGTTGCCCAACTCGGGTTTTCAGCCTAGCGAGCCGCTCTAACTTTTGCCTAAGGCGCCTTTTCGGTTTTCGCCTTAGCGAGCTTTTCATATGCCCTAACTTTTGCCTAAACTGCCCGGCGTGGGTTTTCAGCTTAGCGGGCCGCTCTAATTTTTGCCTGAGGTGCCTTTTCGGTTTTCACCTCAGCGAGCGTTTTTTTTTTTTTTTTTTTTTTTTTTTTTACTAAAAAGGTGTTGTGACCCTTTATTGCTCGTCTGGGAAGATGAACTAGACTTTAAAGGACGATAAGAGATTTTAAATTGTATGTATTTGATACATTTTCATTTGTCAAATAATGCCATGATATGGATCGGTTGAATGCAAAGTGCTTTCTTTGAATGTGTGTTTATGCAAGACAACTTTGTTTGTGCATTTGTCATAACCATACAAATATATTTAAACAAACACTTCACTTTATTGATGAAGTCAAAATGAGTACATTTGAAACAAGTTGGTTCCTACATGGTACAGATTTCACATTAGGCCAGAGTCCGTCACCAGCCGTCCTTTTCAGGTTTTCCGGCTGATTATTTTTTCCCTCGTGTCTTAACTTTTGCCTAGACCGCTTTTTTCGAGTTTTCAGCCTAGCAGACCTCTTTTTTTTTTTTTTTTTTTATACATGATAAAGCTTTAGCCTGTCTTGGTTGATGGGGTTGGTGAACTCGTTTCCATCCATGTCCATGATGCTGACAGTGCCTTTTGATAACACCTTCTTCACCACATAGGGTCCTTCCCAGTTAGGTCTAAACTTGCCCCTGACATTAACATTTGAAGGCCTTAGCTGCTTTAAAACCAAATCTCCCGCTTTCAACTGCCGTTTGGAGTATTTCACATTTCGATTATAGGCCCTAGCCATTCTGCGCTGATACATCTGCAGGTGATCCAGTGCCTTTAGTCGCCTTTCATCTAGTGCAGCCAGCTGCTCATACCTGGCTTGAACCTATTCAGTCTCTGGTAATTGAGCTTCTAGGGCAACTCTGAGTGACTTGAGTTCTATCTCCACTGGCAACACTGCTTCCATTCCATATACCAAGGCGTAAGGAGTTTCTCCTGTTGGCGTTCTGACACTGGTCCTGTAACCCCAAAGAGCATAAGGCAGTTTATCAGCCCAATCCCTGTAAGTGGTTACCATTTTTGACAAGATCTTCTTTATTGCCTTGTTAGCTGCTTCTACTGCACCATTAGTGTTGGGATTCGTCACGGGAAACCGACCGATAAAAGCGGAAATACGCGTCGATTTCCTCGAATCCGGCCCAGGAGCTTAAGATGTGGAAATCAAAAACTAAAAGCATAAAAGGAGGGTTTCAAAAACTCACCACAAAGTCTCTCTAAGAGACGGATGCAGACTGCAGAAATCAAGTGTAGATTTCCTCCACCGATGCGTACACGAACGGCTCTCGGACCGAAACCCGTGCTAGCGACTCGGATGACAAGAAGAGAGGGAGAGAGGGCTGCCCACAAGAGGAAATATGGCTGTCCAAATTTCTTTCCAAAAGAAAAATCTATCTAGCCAAAGATAGAACCAAGTTTCTCTCAAGTGTGCATCCAATTTCTTTCCAAAAGAAATAATGCATAAAAGTGGGCAAAATTCATACTTTAATAGAAAACCAATTTCTCTTAAAGCAAGAGTGATGGACGGCCAAAAGTGGAGTGAAGTGCATGGTGATTATGTCTCATGAAAGAAAAGGAGATGAGATGGAAGAGCAAAGTCCAACTTTGCTACCAATGAGTCAAACCAATGACTCACCATGGTGACTCACCACCATCACTCATCATCACCTTTTCTTCATCTTCATCCATAATACCAAAAAGTCAAGAATATGACTCACCAACACTCCAACAATTCGGCCAAGAGAGGAAAGAGAAAGGGGTGGATATTTTTCTCATCATCATACCATAATAATGACCAAAAAATATCTCATGAAGCAAAGTCCAACATTGCCACCTAAAGTCATCCATGACTCATCCTTTCCACCATCTTCTTTTGTCTTAAGATGACTCACAATTCTTTCCTTTCCTTGCCCAAAATTTCGGCCAACACATCCCACTTAATGTGGGCATTTTCATTTTAAGCTTTAAGCCCAATTTTAATTCCTTTGATTTAATTAATTTCAAATGCAACTTTACTTTAACATGTATGCTTATATATTATACAATATAATATATTACATACATTTAAATTAAAATTCATTTGCCCTAGTAATTTAATCAAGGGATTAAATTAGACATACATAAAATGAGATACATGTAAACCTATACATGTATAATAATATTTCCACCTAGGAAATAATCCCATAAATTAATTCATTGAATTAATTATGAGAAGGCCAAAATAAATATTAATTATATAACTTTGATCAATCCAATTGATTCATATAATATAATTAATATATCTCTCTCTCTTCAACCGTGTATACTCTAAGAACACACTTAATCCGACTAGTTAAAGTCCAGACGTTCAATGTGTACGATCCAATGGGCCCGTCTTTATGTTGGCAGTGGGCCAAGGCCCACAGACTGCAGGCGGACTCTAGCAAGCCACTGCAGCCCCCAATTAAGACGGAGTAAGCAGTCCAACTAAAAACGTAACCCAGTAGTTTGAACTTGTAAATCCCATGTCGCTGATATCGGTGTCCAACACAGAGGCATGGAAGTATCACCCTCCTTGTGTCAGGACCTTGACTTGATACCGAATGAACTGATGCTCACAAACAAGATCCAATCTTGTTTGGGTGCGGCCGCACACTTATCAGTAACATTCTTCAAGAGGCCGATGATATCGTCTCAGTGAATCACTGAGTGACATTCCCTTCTGCATATCCATAGTGCTGCCATGCTTGCTGACACACCCGAACGTACCCGTACTTGGCACCCTTTTACAGGCCCGTTGGGCGTACACCAAAGTGTGCCACCTCACATGCAGCACCATCATATGGTCCGGTCGAAGGACTTATACAAGTACTACACGAGAATCATTTCTGATACTATACCATGCAGATTCCCGTTAAGTGGATCAATCCAGTACCATGCCCTTTTTACATGTACCCATTAACCTAGTTGACATTCCATGTTCTATGACCGGTAAGACACCGCCATACAACCAGGCTAACGATAGTCTTTGGTTCCATTCATTCCCATGATTGGAACAGACTACGGATGACTTTATGGCCATATCATTTTCCCTATCCACGGTCTTACTGCCAAGTGCCTCACACTTGACAACGTGGGTATGGATATGTCCATTGGATACTCTATTTAAAATATAGCACAAGACATACAATAAATAGATTAATGCCTTTATCACCTTGACACAAATTGTATAATACATAAAGTTTACATTAATGTATCAAATGTATTATACAAACACAAGGACCAATGCCTCGGGACTAGGGCATTTCCAACAATTAGCCTGTGGTCTATATGGAGAGGACTTATGATGTTCAATTCCATGCTCTGCAAATAGCTCAGCTGTTGCCCCTTGAAACTGTACTCCATTATCAGTTACTATGTGGTGAGGAATCCCGTACCGAGTGAAGATATTTCTCTGGATAAACTTGACCATTTGCTTGGCTGTAACATTAGTGAAGGATTCCGCTTCGACCCATTTGGAGAGATAATCAACTGCCACAACTATGAATCTATGCCCGTTTGATGCAGCTGGATGAATTTCACCAATCATATCTATCCCCCATGCTGAAAACGGCCAAGGAGATGCTAGATTCTGAAGTTCAAGTGGAGGAAGATGACTAATGTCTGCATAGATCTGACATTCATGACATCTCTTCACTTTTCTTATACAATCTGCTTGCATTGTCATCCAGAAGTAGCCTTGTCTCATGATTTTCCTAGCCATGGCAAGTCCATTCATATGTGGCCCACAGGATCCTGCATGTACCTGCTGCATCGTATCTTCTGCTTCTTGTTCTGTTAGACACCTCAAAAGAACTCCATGTGCTGTTCTTTTATACAACTTGTCCTCGAAGATTCTGAATTGACTAGCCAGCTTCCTCAACGTTAACTTATCAGCAGCACTGGCCTCTTCTGGGTACTTTCCTTCCTTAACATACCGGTAAATGTCAAAGAACCATGGCTTTTCTTCAGCTGATAATTCCATTACTTCATGCACTTCGAAGCAAGGATGTCTGGAAGTGGCTATGACCAGTGGTTGAGCTTGTGTCTCTTCTGGATTTTCCCACATAGAGGACAAAGTAGCTAATGCATCAGCCATCTTATTCTCATCCCTGGGGACATGTCTGAATTCACACTGGCCGAATAAACCTTTTCTAAACTGTAGCAGCTCCAAATAAGGCCGTAAGGCTTCTTCTTTTAGTTCCCACTCTCCCTGAGCTTGCCTCACCACTAGAAGTGAGTCTCCAACAATCAGGACGTCATTTGCCCCTAGTGTTAGCAAAGCTTCCATCCCAAATAGGCATGCTTCATACTCTGCCCCGTTATTGGTTATGGGAAAATTCAACCTCTTGGACAAAGGAATGACCTCACTATCCGGTGTTGCTATAAGTACCCCGATCCCGGCGCCTTTTCTATTCACCGCGCCATCGAAGCACATGACCCACCTTTTCACTTCCACCATGGCTAACTGCTCATCAGGGAATTCCAGGTTCTCTGTGTAATCTGATTCTAGGGGCTGGTTTGCCAGAAACTCTGCCACGGCTCGCCCTTTAATGGTTTTCTTCGTGATATACTCGATGTCGAATTCAGACAGAAGTAACAACCACCTGGACAGTTTCCCAACCAATGCTGGTGCTTCATAGAGGTACTTCATTGGATCCACCTTAGCCACGGCTTGTATCTTGTAGGATTGGAAATAGTGGCGCAGCTTCTTGGTCAACCAAATCATCGCCACACATGTCTTCTCCACCAGTGTGTACTTGGTTTCATACTCCAACAATTTCTTGCTAAGGTAATAGATAGGATATTCCTTCTTGCCATCTTGTTCTTGTGCAAGCATTGCCCCTATAGAGGATTCTTCAACTGCCAAATATAAAATCAGAGGCTTCCCTGGAATTGGAGGGCTCAACACTGGTGGCTTTACCAGGTAAGCCTTGATCTTCTCGAATGCCAGCTGACACTTGTAATCCCACATAATTGGCTGATCTTTCTTTAATAGCTTGAAGATTGGCTCACAAGTGGAAGTTAGCTTGGCTATGAAGCGGCTGATATACTGCAAGGAACCCAGGAATGATCTGACCTCCTTTTCAGTCTTTGGAGCTGGCATTTCTTGGATGGCTTTAATTTTATCTGGGTCCATTTCTATCCCCCTCTGGCTGACTACATGGCCTAACAGCTTCCCTGATGTGACCCCGAATATGCACTTCTTGGGATTAAGCCGCAAGTTGTACTCTCCAATGCATGTTAGAAATCTATCCAGGATAACAGGGTGTTCCTCCCGGGTTGTTGATTTAACAAGCATATCATCGACGTACACTTCAACCTCTTTATGAATCATATCATGCAACAGAGTTGTGACAGCCCTCTGATAAGTGGCACCGGCGTTCTTCAATCCAAAAGGCATCACTCTGTAACAGAAGGTACCCCACTCTGTGATAAACGATGTTTTCACCTTGTCGATCACATCCATCAGAATCTGATTGTATCCCGAGAAGCCATCCATGAAGGAGTACATTGCCGCTTTTGCTGCGCTATCAACTAGGACGTCAATATGTGGCAGTGGAAAGTTATCTTTTGGGCATGCTTTATTCAAGTCCCTGTAATCAACGCATACTCTGACCCTTCCATCCTTTTTAGGCACAGGGACAATGTTGGCTAACCATTCCGTATACTCCACCGGTTCGAGAAACTTGGCATCTATCTGTTTGGCCACTTCTTCCTTCACCAGTGTAGCCCATTCCGGCCTTAGTCTTCTCAACTTCTGCTTCATCGGTCTGAACTTAGGGTCCGTTGGGATTTTGTGCACTGCTATTTCTGTATCTACACCCGGCATATCTTCATACGACCAGGCGAAAGCTTTAACATGTTTTTGGAGTATTCTTATTAATTCTCTTTCTTCCTCGGATTTTAGCTCGTGTGAAATGAGTACCATTTTAGGGTTTTCATCTGTACTTATATTGATTTCATGCAATGCAGTGTCATGTATGCTAAATATGCTTGATGGTGATTTAAATGCATGCACAGAATTGTCAGGATAAACATCACACAAGTAAGCAAACTGGGATTTCATTGCATTAAACTTATCATAAAGTACATCAGTTACATTGAAAATGGAAGAAATAGATACAACAAAATCATCTTCATCCTCCACAGGCGGAGGGCCTTGTTCTTCATCAGCTTCCATCTTCCCTTCCAGAGCATCATCTGGGACTACAGCTTTCTCGGCCAGCTGTGCCTTAGCATTCTCCATAATCTTGGCGATTTCAGCAACCACAGAGTCTAAGTTCACTTTGGCCATCAGTTCTTCACCAAATCCTTCCTTGGATTTCCCGAAAGCTTTGGTTAATGCAGCAGTCAAAGCTCCCGAGATCACTTCTGTAGCTTCAGCAGAGGTCTTCTTTTCATCTTCTTCCTCGGCCTCCTCTATGGTTTCTGTTATCACCTCAGATGATTCTCCTTTCAGAATTTCAAATTCAGCAGTTGCTTTTTCTTCCATTACAGGGGCTACTGGCTCTTCCTGGCTTTTCTCAAAATCCACAACATCTACAAAGATCTCAAAGCCAGGGTGCTCGACATTTCCAACCAGCACCGGTTCAGCTTGGCCTTTGTAAAGGCTTTCTCCTGCCTTCAGAAATGGCTTCATCATGACCTTGCCATTCTTGTCCTTTTTCAGATTCTTCTGCTCGGATGACTCTTCTACATAACCAAGGCCGTACTGCTTTGACTTTCGCGAGTCGATCTTGAATTCTGACACACCTTGCAGATTAATCCCTAGTCCCATCCCTGGGACAAAGTTCAGCTTGTACAGATATCGGGATAGCCACTCTGGCATGTAGTTCTCATAAAGAACCATAGGAGCATCTGTGATCTCTTCCTCCTTAATGACAGCAATTTGGAATCCACCAAAAGGAACCACTCCTTCATCCACTGTAGCTACCATCGACTGGGCGTCTGCCTCAACAGTCACAATTTTGTCATTCACAGGGAATTTAATCTTCTGATGCAAAGTGGAAGGAACACCTCCCAAAGGATGGAACCAGGGCCTTCCAAGCAATAGGGAGAATGTGACCGGGATATCGATCACCGTGAAAACAACCATGGACTTGATGGGCCCAACCTCCACCTCTGTTTCAAAGGTCCCTATCACTGTTCTTTTAGAATCATCATACGCCCGAATGACTGTCGAGGACCTCTTCAATACTTCCTCATTCATGCCCAGAAATGGTAGCATTTTCAGTGGGCAAATATTCAGAGCTGAGCCGTCATCCACCATAACGCACGGCATCACCTTATCCATGACATGGGCTCTAATGTAAAGAGCCTTGTTGTGAGCCTTTCCTTCTGCTGGTAGGTCTTTCTCAGAGAAAACAATATTAGGAGCTCCAGGATGGACTTTATCTAGTAAGCAGCACATAGCCTCTGGTGAAGCTATAGGGGAGACTTCGATTTCCGATAGCTTCTTCACTAAAGCCTCCCTATGCTCTTTTGAGGTCATAAGCAAGTGCCACAAACTGGCTTGTGCAGGAGTCTTCTTCAGTTGGGAAATGACTAAATCTTCTTTCTCGATTCTTTCCGGTGCCGAAGTACTGCCCGACCCATTCATCGGTGCTTTACCTTTCGTCTGATCTGCCGGCTGATACACCCTTCCACTTCGAGTCACGTGCTGCACTTCTTGAATTTTCAGCTTTTCAACAACCGGGGGTTTAACAGCTTCTCTTTTGCCAAATTCTTCATACTCATCCTCAGAGTCAAGATCATCCAGACTTACGGGCTTGACCTCCTTACACCCCTCCTTTTCCTCACATTTAAGCTCCACTTCGGGTTCCCCTACCGCCACTGCCTTAATCGTAGGGTTCGCTAGCAGAACTTGGGCAAATATGAAGTTAGCTGGCAACCCCGATTGGACCATGTTAACCCGCTTCTCAAATGCCGGCAGTGGGTTGGTTTTAGTGCTAGGTTTAGGTGGTTCTTGCAGCTTTCCCTCGTCGATAAGCTTCTGGATAGCATCCCTTAGCTTATAGCAGTTATTGGTCCGGTGGCCTGTCACCACATGATAAGTGCAGAAATTATCTTTGTCAGCTTCAGGTGGGAACTCAAATGGCCTCAAGGACTGTAGTAAGCCACCATTCCTACACTTGGCGAATATCTTTGCCAAAGTAAGGGTCCAGGGTGTTATGCCTTGTCCTCCAGGACCCCTATTCTGGTTGCCTTGCTGCTGATTCACAGTAGCCACCTCAACCCGCTTCACTTCTGATGATTGCCCCTGCTTGCCACTGGCACCTGAACCAGAACTACTACCAGACCCAGCTGCTGTAGTTGGTCTATACCCTGAACTGTACCCTGTACTTCTTCCCCCTTTCTGACCAGCTGGCTTCTCCTCTTCATCCCTTTCTATCTTCATGGCCATGCTATAGACCTCACTAAGCTCCTTGAAGGAATGGAATTTCATATTGTTCTTGAAGATATCTTTGCTGCCATCAATGAGCTTCTGTATAAGCTCGTCTTCATCAGGGCGGTTCTTTAGGAGGATCATCTTGTTCATCCATCTCTGGTAGTATTCATCGAAGGGCACATTGAATTTCTGCTTCACCCTCTCCAAATCATACAGCTTCACCTGGATTTTGGTGTTGAAGCTGTAGTATTTGATGAAGGCTGCTGACAATACTTCCCAGTCAGATTGCTCCTCCTCTGACAGTGAGTTATACCATCCCAAAGCACCTCCCTCTAGTGTGGTGGGGAAAAGATTAATCAATTGTTGCTTGGTAGCACCTGCCGTTAGCATAACCCGGGCATATAAATTCACATGGGCCTCCGGCGAGCCCATTCCTTTGTAAGTGGGGACTTTCGGCACTTGGAAGCCGATAGGAAATGTCTCAATGCCCCTACTGATCATGGCATCAACGTTCACCCCCTTCTTAGATTCAGCACTGATCCCGACCCCTTTCTTCAACTGGGCCATGACCTCGTCTAATTCAGAACACTTGGCTTTCATCCTCTGTTCCATAGCTGCCTCTATCTCCTGCAGCTTTTCAAGGCTAGCTGAAGCGTCACCACCGTGTTGGGATGACTCAGCTTCTTTTTCTTTCCCGGCTCCACTACCACCGGTCTCACCAGCTTCTCTAACCACTGCCCTCATTTCTTCCTTTAACATGTCGCGGAAATCCTGCGACCTGAAGAAATCTCTCAGAACATCAGCCATACTCGGTGTCTGCTCTGCCATATTCACTCCTTCCCCAGACTCAGAATCACTGTCACTCTCAACTACCCTTTGTCTCCTAGCTGCCCTTGAAGCTTAGGATCTTGTCCAAGGTCGCTCCAGTGTGTTCTGCTTGGGATTAGACAGGAGGTGTTAGGGTCGTGAATGAATGACGTGATATGACATGAAAGTTAAGACATTGAACATGCTTGAGATGCATGGAGTGGAATTATGTATGGAATGATGATATGAATAGTTTCTTCTTTTTATTATTATACTTTTTCTCTTCTTCTTTTTTTTTTTTTTTTTTTTTTCGAGGCATTCCAAGAACACCCAATGTTTATACAAAAATGTCACGTGTGGGCCATCACACGGACAGAACTTTGGTGCCTTTGGGGCACCTAATGAATTCATGAAATGGTCGCGTGTATACCGGCACACGGACGTAGTTTTGACGCTTTGTAGGTCTATGGGATGATATGAAATGGTCGCATGGGCCGGGCCCACTGACAAGGTCTTGATGCTTTTGAGCATATGGAATGATGTTATGAGAAAGTCACGTGTAACAGGAACACGGACAAGAATTCGGCATTCGAGGAACGCCTTTCATGATTTGGTGATGTTACGGGCCTACATATATGCTAATCGGGCACTCGGGGAGTACCTTAAATGGTGAATTAATGTCATGAAGTGGTCGGATGTGGACCACAGTGTTATATGATGTTTATGATGGATGGGTGTGATGTCATGAAATGCATCGTGTAAATTATTACACGAAAATGGGCCTAAGGCCGTAGTGGCTTTTATTAAATGAAATGGAATGGCCGAATGCAATCCGGTGCATTGGCAAAACTCGGGTAATTTTGGGTACCCGATATATTATGAAATGGGATGGGATGGTCATGATAGGCGTCCTTGAAATGCCCCTTAATTTAATTTAAGCGAAATGTAGTGAATGAACATGTCACACAATATGCAAATGGCTGCATAAAAATGTGGGTTAAGATGCATGACATACGTAATGATGTTATGTATGCTATGTCAAAAATAAAATGCTAATCACACAAGTTTAATGTTATGGCTGAAAAAGGAACCGTTAGTATGGATGACAAGCGAATGAGTTAATGCTTTACACACGAAATAAAATGTAAAATGGCTACATAAAAATGTGGGTTAGTATCACACAAAGATGTTTGTGTATGGTATGTCATGTGTATGGTATGTTATGCATGCGTCGGCGATGTGTCACGAAATGGTGAAGAACACATAGCAAGCAAAACGAATTCTTCCAACCTTATTCCTCCAACGCGGTCGGTCTCAAAAATTTCTAACCGAGTCCTAGGTGGGGTTCACTTCAATCACCAACCGGGGGTGATGAAGGCGCGATTTTATTACTATTCACACAATTATTTTGGCATCCTAAGGGAATCCAACTAGAGTTGCCTATATGGGTTCGGTCCAAGTCGGGATAACATCAAGGCTCTCATAGCAAGATATACTCCTCACTTCTCCCCACTCAAGGGTCCGAACGAAGGGGTTCGTACGAGGCTATGAGTGGTGTTTCGTATTCGTGCCCCTAAGACCAGGAGGAACTTAGGCGACACTTCAACGATCCACCGGGCTATAAAAGGATACCTAATCTAATGCAAGAAATGGCTAACTAAAAAAAAATGCAAATAAAATACCAAAAGAGAATCATCCACGTTATTTTAATTAGACACTTTTCAGGGCTTGTCAATATTCTTTTAAGTTTTTAAGAAAACTTTTGAAGAAATCCCCAGCGGAGTCGCCACTGTGAGCGGACGACGCGTTTTCGACGGGACGCAGGACTCCCTTTCGGAATGGGCGCCACGATCTCGGGCGGGCCCCTCCCTCGCGTGGGGTTTTTATAATGGAAAACCGCGTTTTGGAAAATAAATAGAATTAATACGTAAAAGAACCGAGACCTAAGCCTCGATGAATATTGTAGGAGTCGCCACCCGGCTCAGCTCAACCGGGAAATTCTTATGCAGCTGAACCGGACGAACGGCTGCTACGCTATCCAGAGATTCGGGTCCGGACAAGTCCCTTATTTCGTGTCTAATTAAAATAAATATAGCCAATGTTCTCGAATGGTATTTCAAAATCTAAAGTCCATTTTATTGAATATGAAAAGCATACATCGTGCATACAAAATATTTAATACAAAGATAAGGAAAGGAAATAAATATTAATTGGCTTACAACCAAATCGAATGGAAAATAAAAACTCTCGCCTCACTTATACAATCGCCTAGAATACACGAAAATCTAAAAATAATTACAACCGCCTAAATACACGATTTAATCTATTAAAATACATCAAAAATAAAAATAAAAATAAAAATAAATTAAACCTGCAAAACAGAGGGTTAGCACAATATATACAGCACGCCACAACTAGGACTCAAATAGACAGAATTGGGAAATCAAGAATTGGGAGCATGCATTTAGGGGGTAACCGGGTTGGCTCGGCTAGCCAGCCCGGTTAGACCTGGAAAACATTTTGAAACGTCCCTGTATTTTTGGTTTTGTGGGAAAAATCATTTGAAAACAATTTTACCTGTTTACATGCATTTTTCATATATTAAGTGGGTCGGTTTTCGGGAGAACTGGGTCTCCGTCGTTGAATTGTTCTAGATGCGAATTTTACTAGACTTTGAATCTATGGTCGTGATGCACACAACAAAATCCATTTCGATGATTTTTGGGGTTTTCTGATTTTTTGGATTTTTTACGGATAAAAGCTGAAATTCTGATTCTGAAATAATGATTACAGTCGTACGACTGTAGTTTACAGTCGTGCGACTGTGATCAATTCAGGATCAAAATTTCAACAAAAATTCATTTTGGACCAAACTGAAGAAAGATTGGCTGGAAACTAAGAACAGTCGTACGACTGTATATACAGTCGTACGACTGTTCATGAAGACTAAGAACAGTCGCACGACTGTTCTTAGTTTCCAGGAACAGAAATACGAAAAAAATGCCGCAAAAACGCACGAAATTCACTTCAAACACCCAGAAAGCGAGAAAAAGTGTAGGGAAAAGAAGTGACTACCTTTTTAGAAGCTATTCCAAGTCGTTTTGACCCCTGACGTCGCTCCAATCCACAAGAATTTACACTTTTCCTCTTGAATTGAAGTTGAGAGTTTGTGTCCAAAAATCCAAATTCGCAAGGGATTCTGGTGGTTTAAGTCCAAGTTCTTGATTTAGTTGTGTAGTTAAGTGATCAACCTAGAGATTTCTAACAAGTTTTAGGCTTAATTTCGAGAATTGAAGAAAATCAAAGAGGAAGAAGATGAGTTTTTTGTGGTTTTTTCTCTCTCTCTTCTCTTTCTCTCTCTAAGCTTTCTTTCACCAGAAAAATCTCCTCTCTCTTTTCCTTCTTCTTTCTCTCTTTCTACTCTCTGCCTCTACCTTGCTTGCTGCCAAACCCGAGCAATTAATGCTCCTCCTCTTTTTCTTCCATTTCTGCTGCAGAGGTATGGGCCTCTACAGTCTGCCCGACATTACAGTCGTACGACTGTAATTTTTAAATTACAGTCGTACGACTGTAGCAATAGTCGTACGACTCTCTTTTACAGTCGTACGACTGTAGCAATAGTCGTACGACTCTCTTTTTTTTTTTTTTTTAGAAAATTCCGGCGCTTACAACCGGAATACTCACTAGACAAACACTATACTCATTAGCCCTATAGGATGGAAGCATTCCACCAGGGGAGACAAAGGCCAAGTCGTCGGCCCCATGAACCCAGACAAGCCCAGGCACTGTTACATGTAAAAAAAAAGGAGTCTGATTGGTCAAAAACTTAAAAGGCGATCCATGCAAAAGTTAGGACAGAGAGGCAAGGACTATCAGCTAGAAAATCTGCAAAGACCAGTTGGTGGCAGGCATGGGCCCAGTCAAGACGGATACCATTACTGATTCTATCCTTAGCTTCATTTCATCTTTGATGTGCAATGTGCTAAAACATTATAAATGAGTGAATGAATGAATGACATTTTCTATTCAGTTAAATGTCCCAAGTCTACTTGAAATTGAATTCATATGGATGCGCACATTTTCTATTTACATGCATCTCACTTAAAAAAAAAAGAGTCCAATCGATCGAAAACCGAAGAAGCAGTCCATGCAAAAATTAGGACAGTCCGATAGATTGAAAACCCAAAAAGGTAGTATATGCAAAAATTAGGACATAAAATAAAGTTCGCTGAGTTGAAAATCCGAAGGGGAAACTCAGGCAAAAGTAAAGACAGTCTGATAGGCCGAAAACCCAAAAAGGTCGCCTATGCAAAAGTTAGGACAAAAAAAAAAGAGAATAAAAGTTATACAGTAGAAACAAGCTCAGGTAACCCTAATCCTCTAAAGACCGGGGCACCTCAAAGTCAGCATCTCACGTCCACGTCTCATGAGGCAAGCAACCAAGATGCATCCACTGATGCTATATGGGTTGAGGCTGTTGTGGTGTAAACACTCTACACTCGGTGGTGCATAAAGATCGAAGGATTCTCAGCAGCTGACCATACTCTCTGCACAGCCTAGCGGAGAGTAGAAAGTCACATGGGTCAATCCAAACAATTGGACACCTCCGGCCCAGGTCTCAGTTGTTACATCAGAAATATCCCACTAGAGGCAAACCCATCTAGGCCTCCAAATCATCCACCTGATCTATGACGGTCTAACTCATGATCTCTAACTCGGTGACCCATCGACGGAACTGGTCAACCTCCACCGTCAAGCGAATGGACTGACGGTGCCCAACCCAAATCGCCATCTGCGCCAAGCAAACCATAAAAAAACACCATAATCATAGGCATATGCATCCAGAACATACACACACATATGCATACACGCATCAATGTGTACTCAAGTATAGGTACATGTTGTCATCATCAGGCTGTCTAGAGCCATGAGTACTCTAAAAGCGGAAATAACCTGACACTGGGGCATCCTCTAATCCCAAGTAAGCGACTTTTCTCAATTTTAGAATTCATCTTTACGCTAATGTAATCCCGAGAAGGGTATTCCTTATCTTTTACAGGTATCCAGGGGCAAAACAATCAAGCCGTATTTATTCTTGATTGAAGGGGTAGAAATTTTTGTTTCCAAAATTATCGATTAAGGAATAAGTACACACTCCCAATCCAATTCCAATGGTATTGCTGTATCACAGAAAGCCAATTTCAATGGTATTGCTCCACCACAGCGAGCCGATTTCAATGATATCGCTCCGCCATAGAGAGCCGACTTCAATGGTACTGCTCTGCCACAGAGAGGCAACTTCAATGGTATTGCTCGACCACAGAGAGCCGATTTCAATGGTATTGCTCCATAACAAAGAGCCGATTTCAATGGTATTGCTCCACCACAGAGAGCTGATTTTAATGGTATCAAGGGGCAAGATATTCAGTCCATATTCATTCTTGATCGAAGGGGCAAAAATTTTTGTTTCCAAAATTATCGATCAAGAAACGAATACACACCCGAAACAACTTTAAAACATCAAAGGAGATAATCAAGTTTCTGAAATCACCAAAGCATCTTTCCCCAGCCACATAAGCCTCACGGGAAACACTATTATCCTTTCCTTTAGTGACACAGGCCCACTAGAAGTGAAATGACCAAAATACCCTTCACCTTCGTGAACATCAATTCACAAGGAAAATCCGATTCGGGCAAAGTCCTTTGTTTTTGCAATGGAGTCGAAGCACATCCCTGGAGCATCAACCCAATTTCGGCAAAGTCCTCAGCTTCGCAATGGAGTCGAAGCACGTCCCTGGAGCATCAATCTAATCTAGGCAAAGTCCTCTGCTTCACGATGGAGTCGAAGCACATCCCTAGAGAACATCGAATCAATTCAGGCAAAGTCCTATGCTTCATAATGGAGATGAAGTAAGTTCCTGAAAAATCAAACTCGCTTGGGCAAGACCACTGTTTCATGAATCAACCGAGACAAGTCCCTACAAACATCAAAGCAAGTCAACACGAGAGAAACCACCAGGTACGTCCTCTTTTCCTTCTCACCGTGCTCCCTATCGTGAGACCAAACTCGAATCGGGCACAAGCACCCTTTCAAGTTGACTTTGGTCACGCGAGGGGCAGCCTGTGAGCAGGTTTTTTCCCGACCTCGGTGATGAAAGCCATCATTACCTTTTTCACGAATAAACGTGAAGCGGATTTAGAATGACCGTAACGTCGAAAATGTCTTGGATGACCCGAATGTGTGTGACAAGTCTTGGTACGGAACCCCAAAGGAATTCGAGTGAGTATTTAAGAGAACCGAGGAAAAGAATGAAAAATAAGCAAAATAAGCTAATCTAGTAATCACCATATTTCTTTTTTTGACACCAATTAGCCTGTAATTGGGATTTCTTAACCTAAATGGGAGATATAAAACCATAATAACGGGATTAGGGTTTACAATAGAGACACGGAACATACAGAATAGAGAGAATTGAAAGAAAACACAGTCACACTCAGAGTTCTTGAAAGAAAAAGATTGAAATTAAGTGTTTTAATCTAAAAATAATCCAAAAACCTTAATAAAATCTGTAGAAACAATCATAATTTTGAGAGAATTAGTTTTGTAGGGGTGTTTCTAAACTGTAATCAATCATTCAATTTCATTCGAGGTTCCGCTTGGGCTTCAAAGATCGCACACGCTTTTAGGTTGTTCGTGATTGCAAGGCATTTCCCGGCGTCCGAATCCATCCCTGGTGGTCCAAAAAACTAGAACACAGACAAGGTATATTCTGAGAGGTCTTAAAAATCCTTTTTAATTCATTCTGGGTGCTATCTGTTGGTGTTTTTGAGTTTTTTGTGATTTTGGAAGCGATTCCAGTTACAGCCGCCCCACCTGATGATTACTGCCGCTCGGCTGTAACCTACAGGGGTGCGGCTATAATCTACAGGGGTGCGGCTGTAACTTACAGGGGCGCGGCTGTAATTTTCAAGGGCAGAAGCTTCGAATGCCTTAAATCGACCGATAACGCTTCCGTTTTCAAATCAAATGTGTTTTTCATGAATATTATCGATCTAATTACATCCATATATGTTTAGATTGACAGTTTTTGGGTTTTTATTGATGGATGTGAGACTGAAGTTTGGTGATTTCGGATTTTTAGGGATTTTTGGACTCGTTTGATCCGATCCGGATCTATTTTTATGGAATTTCATGAGTTTCCAGAAATCCTAGATTGCTCAAAATCATCAAATTTCTAAAACAAGAAAAGAAAACTGAAATGCAGTCTAGAGCATTACAGCAGCCCAGCTGTAGGTGTTATAACCGTGCGGCTATAACCTACAGCCGCGCGGCTGTAGTCCCAGAAATAGAATTACAATTTTGCCCTTTTAGGCTTCTAACTTGTAATTTTGTGTCTCATTTCAATTCAAAATGGATTTTTGGCGTGTTTACACTTTTGGATGTTAGATGGATGTTCAATTTAGGCCCACTCATGAACAGAACCCTCGGGTCCTGGGATATTCGGCCCGCTAAAAGTTGGAAAATGCATGTAAAATGAGCCAAATTGTTTTAATTTTTTCCCTAACTTTTGCCTAAACTGCCCAATGTGGGTTTTCAGCTTAGCGGGCTGCTCTAATTTTTGCCTGAGGCGCCTTTTCGGTTTTCACCTCAGTGAGCTTTTTACATGCCCTAACTTTTGCCGAAACTGCCCAATATGAGTTTTCAGCTTAGCGGGCTGCTCTAATTTTTGTCTGAGGCGCCTTTTCGGTTTTCACCTCAGCGTGCTTTTTTTTAAGATAAAGACTTCTAATTCAGTTCAGGTCGATGATAAGCAAGAATTAATTGAAGCTTTGCCATGCCCACTTGCTAAGCTGCCCCTCTGATGATGAGACGATTGCGGAAAGTCTTGTAGGACTTGGTTGTTCCATCACTGTTGCTGAAGCTCACAGGCGTATAGCCATATATGATGCATGATGTGAATTCAATTTTAGGCAAAACTTGGGATATTTAAACGACCAGGGCAAGTCATTCATTCATTCATTGATTGATAATGTTTTAGAATAATGCACATTATATATGAGATGAAATTAAGGACAAGATGAGTATGGTATCCGTCTCGACCGAACCCACGACTGCCATCAACTAGTCCTTGCGGATTTTCCTATCGGTGGTGCTCACCTCACTATCCTAACTTTTGCACGGATTGCTTTCATGATTTTCAATCCATCGGACTTCTTTTTTTTTTCTTTTTTCTTTTTCTTTTTTTTGGGAAACCTGAGCCTGTCCCGATTGAAGGGGTTGACGACTTGGTCTCTGTCTTTCTTGGTAAGACCGTTTTGATTCTACAGGTTGATGACTACGTCGTTTCCTCAATGTTAATCTTGCATTAATTCAGTGTATTTGCGAGACAAATGGTAGCATGCTAACTTAGCCCTTGTAGATAGATGCCATATTTGGCAACACCTTTTTGATGTGCTTGTTAGCTGCTTGTACTATCCTGCTGGATTATGGGTGGTGTGGAGGCGATGCATGATGCCTCTCTCCTTTATTCTGGAACGATTACACTGTTGCCCCACAACTTACGTTCTATTATTGGGGATGCTATGGTGTGAAACATCATATGATACAGATGTGCATTCTTATTTTAGAGCTTGAAACCGTGCTTATTTTGCTTGTGTTTTTTTTTTTTTTTTTGCTGCGGAACTTCCGCTTGGCTGGACTTGTCTTCCAGATTCTTTGTAATTCTGCATTCTGCAATCCTTTGTCGATCTCTAGATGTGCGGTCATAGGACTAGGCGAAGGTCTTCGATACTCTTAGGCATTTTGCAATTTTTCTTTCTCTTATTAGTCGTGAGGTCTTTCAGGACGAATACCATTTTGGATGCTCATATATCCTTAGATTCATTTCATGTAATGATGTGTCATGTATGCTAAAGACATTAAATGAATGTTTGTATGCATGCACAGTGTTCCATCCAGGAAAATATCACACAAATAATTGAAATCAAATTACATAACATCAAACGCCTTGTGGGCTGCATTGTTCATAAAATAAGATAAAGAACAAAACAGATACATCAAAATAATTAACATCCTCCACATGCGGAGGGTCTTCTTTTGCTGCTGCATTGCCTACTTCGATTGGACTAGTCAAAGCTAGGCAAAGGATTGCTCTGGACATTGGGCTTCAAGGGTGGCTCGACCATTTTCTCATCATCAATCAGTTGTCGAATGGCCTTCAGCAATTACTTGCAGTCGTTTATGTGGTGCCCCACTGCCACATGATAGGAACAGAACTTACCTTTGTCTATCTTAGCCGGGTTCTCGAACGGCTTCAGAGAACTCAAGAGACTGCCGTTCCTACATTTGGCAAATAATCGGCTCAACGAAATAGCCCATGGGGATATGCCCTTTCCATCACCCTCGGGGAGTGGACTCCTGGTTCGTCGCGAAATAAGGTCAGTGTTGGCTTTGAGGGGGGGCTTTTGATTCTGGTTCACCAGTCAACCCTCTTATTACAACTTCGGGCTCTGTTAGACGTGCCTCTAATTCGTAACACCTAGCCGTCAGCTTTTCTACCTTGTCACAATCATCTCCTAGCATCTCCTTCAACATTGTCGCTGCCTCATCCCTGACCGCCTTTTGGAATCGTGATGAAGCAACATAATCATCCACGACATCTGTTATGTTGTTAAAGTTCACTGGGCCAGCCATTCTCGAGACTACTTCCCTTTCTCCCCTGATAAAAACACTTGTTAGCATTGACTGGGGTGTTCGCACGGAAATGCCAAGTCAAGAGATGATGTAGGCATGAGTGCGAGCTGTGATGCATGCATGTACGAACGATGATGTCATATGATGCCATGTCATGTTACGTAATTCTAAGCTAGTTAAGTGCACACAAAGGCCAAGAATGGAGACATGCAAGATGCAATGAATGTTGTTGATGAAGATATGTGCTGAAGTAGAGTGTGGCGTATAAATATACACCACATGGATAAAATGACACACAGGGTGTCCACGGATTGAAGCAAGGTGATACTTGCAGAACACTTACGTATAAAGCATATCTTACACGGGAGGAGAGTTAATATTTGAAGCGGTACGTGTAGAGCGGATCTTACACGGGGAGGATGGGTAGAGTTTGACGCGGTATTGTGAGCGGACGACCTTTTTTGGAAAAAGCGGATGCAGGAGTCCGAAAGAAAGATTTTTAATTATTATTTCTTTTTATTTTTGCTTGGTGTGATTTTTGGGAAAACAGGATTTTGTTTATCTTATTTAGAAAAATCCATTCATTTATTTCGAAATTCGTTTTGTAGAAAACATTTTCCCATTTTATTACTTGAAAGATCTCGAAACCTAAATCCCGAGATCAGTGACAGAGTTGCCACCCAGATAAGCTCATACGGGAAATTCCGGTACAGCTCCCTACCGAGTATAGACCATTGTACCTGTTGGGAATTATCATCGAAAATCGAACCGAATAGACAGCGGAAGCCAGGTTCAATTCTCTAAATTCCAGTCCCAGGAGAATATGTAGATGGAAGAATAAATAAATTTAATAGAAAATTAATTCGAAAAACTTACATAGAATCCCCACTAGGGATGGCAGAAAATCAATTGAGATTCCTCCTTTATCACGTGCACGAACACCTCGAACAATCTACACCCGGTGCTAGCCTTTTTAACCGGAATGAATGAACAAAAGAGATGGAAGAACCCAAAAAGAATTTAGCCCCTCACCCCCTTTTTTCTTAAAGTGACGGCTGCACATGGCTACAAAACCCTTTCTTTTCTTTTTAAGGTGTTTTACCCACACTCCAATTCCTATTAGGGTAAACATTACAATTAAAATAAATTAATTGTAAATTGACCTCTTAATTAATTTAATTAAATCAATTAAAATATAAATATATTTAATTGATTCAATTAACATCAATTAGGTTCATCTGTAAATATTTACTACCCATAATACAATTAGAATTAATTAATCGTTTAATAAATTAACCCGATTAATTTATCTCTCCTGTATACTAACTTGATTAACTTGTTTAATAACAAATAATCAAATAGTATTAATTATTAATTATCAATTAATAATTATTACATCTTGTTCATCATTCCAATTTATACATTATCATGTATAAATTAATAAGTGTTGATCTCAGTGTTCATTGTGCACGATCCTTAGGGTCCGAATCAATTAGGGTTAAGTATACAACTTAAACTGAAATTGGGTTCTAGCAAACCATTACAGTCCCAAATTGATTACAGATAAATGCCATCATCTAGTAGATGTACCACCCTGTAGATATTCTATTTATCTCTCACCATCGCATATCGATATCTCAAACCAGAGGCACGGTGATGTCATCCTTTATAGTTTGATCTATTTCTTGATATTGTGTTAAACTGTTGAACAGATAAGTATCCTGCTTATCTGAGTGTGGCCACACATTTCACAGTTATAACTCATCAAGTGGCCCATGATATCTTCTCACTAAATAGTGAGTGGTAATCCCATCACTTCAACTACCCGCAGTAATGAGTTCATTGATTAAACCAACATACCCATATTTGGCATCCAATTACGGACCTGTTAGGCGTATATTAAATTTAATCTGATTCCTTATTATCTACTGTATTGAAATCAGGTCTGGAGATAAAAGAGATCTACATTTATAGAAAGGTTAATGACACTTCCACCATGTACTTTCTAAAGCGGATCGACCAAGTCCCGTGCTCCCCACACGCACCTATATTCATATCCATACATGTCATGCAACCTACATGATCCTGTATTTATCCTGAATATAAAAGCTTACACCCAAGTCATTCCCATGACTTGGATTAGCTTCTGGTATAATTTTTATGATTAACAATCAATGGATACTTCATACAGTTACTGTAGTACAAGATACATAACTTGAATGAATTAATGCTTTTATTCAATAACACAAGGAACAAAGTATAACAGTACAATAAACTAAAGTACGATACAATGTCCTAAACAGTGCCTTGGATCTAGGGCACACCAACAATCTCCCACTTGACCTAGGTCCAAGCAGGCATCTCCCTAATCCCAATAGATCGTGCATGACCATCGTTCACTACTTGAGAAAGAGCTTTGGTCATCGGATCAGCGACATTGTTTACTGTGTCAACTCTCTCTATCTGTACATCACCTCTCTGGATGATCTCTCTAATCAGATGAAATTTCCTGAGCACATGTTGGTTCCTCTTTGTTGACTGAGGCTCTTTAGCTTGTACAATAGCCCCATTGTTGTCACACAGTAGAGTAATAGGATTCTGGATAGAAGGAACTACTCCAAGATCCATGATGAACTTCCTCATCCAGACTGCCTCTTTTGCAGCCTCACAAGCAGCAATGTACTCAGATTCTGTAGTGGAATCGGCGATGGTAGGTTGCTTAGTTGACTTCCAACTGATGGCACCGCCATTGAGGAGGAAAACGAAACCCGACTGGGATTGCTTTTGATCCTGATCAGTTTGATAACCAGCATCAGTGTATGCTGTGACTACCAATTCCTCATCACCGCCATAAACCAAGAAATGATCCTTAGTACGTCTTAAGTACTTCAGAATTGCCTTGACTGCCTTCCAATGCTCCATTCCTGGATCAGACTGGAAGCGGCTAGTCATACTCAAGGCAAATGCAACATCAGGCCTGGTACATAGCATCGCATACATAATAGATCCTATAGCTGATGCATAAGGAATCCTCATCATGTCATTTCTGTCCTTTGATGTCTTTGGACAGTCCTTTTTAGACAGTTTCAACCCATGACGCATCGGGGTAAAACCCTTCTTTGAGTTCGCCATGTTGAACCTCTTAAGGACTTTATCTATGTAACCAGCTTGACTTAACCCTAGCAGCCGATTGCATCTATCTCTATAAATCTTGATCCCTAAGATCGTTTCGGCTTCTCCAAGGTCCTTCATTGAGAAACATTTATTCAGCCACTGCTTGGTTGCTTGCAACTCTGAAATGTTTCCACCAATGATAAGTATGTCATCTACATACAACACTAGAAAAGTGTTAGAGCTACCATTAACTTTTCTATACACACAGGGCTCATCAGAGTTCTGAATGAAACCAAACTCTTTTATGGATTCATTGAATCTTTTGTTCCACGACCGTGATGCTTGCTTCAATCCATAAATGGATTTTTGAAGTTTGCAAACCCGGTTAGGATATTTCGAATCGACAAAACCCTCAGGTTGAGCCATATAGACTTCTTCCTCGAGCTTTCCATTCAGAAAAGCAGTTTTGACATCCATTTGCCATATCTCATAGTCGTGCCATGCCGCTATGGCAAGTAATATCCTTATGGATTTGAGCATAGCCACTGGTGAAAACGTTTCATCATAATCAATGCCATGAATTTGCCTGAAACCTTTTGCAACCAGTCGCCCCTTGAAGGTGTTATCAGCTTTCAATTTGAAAAGCCACTTACATTCCACTACTTTGACTCCAGGGGGTGGATCCACCAACCTCCAGACCTCATTGTCGTACATGGATTGTATCTCAGATTCCATGGCTTGTCGCCATTTATCCGCATGTGGACTTTCCAGTGCTTCTCGATAAGACTGAGGATCTTCATGCTCAATAATCATAAGTTCCTCATCATGCGTGACCAGGTAACCATACCTCTCAAGCTCATGACGTGTCCTGCCTGACCTTCTAGGTTCCTGTACAACTGGTTCAGCCTGTTCGTTTGATTGAACATCCAAAACAGTTGTCTCAGCATCCACAGCCTCAGCCGTAGAAGTTTGTGGTTCTTGAACTTCTCTAAGTTCAATACTGCTCCCACTGTCTTTCATGGAAAGGAATTCCTTCTCCATGAATACCCCATTTCGAGCCACAAACACTTTATTCTCTTCTGGGTTATAGAAGCAGTAACCCTTAGTTTCCTTAGGGTAACCGACAAACTGGCATTTTATAGATTTGGACTCTAGTTTGCCACTAGTCAGTTTTTTGACATAGGCATCACAGCCCCAAATCCTCATGAAAGACACACAGGGTTTCCTGCCCTTCCATAGTTCATATGGTGTTCTTTCAACTGAACAAAAATTTTAGGTTAATTAACAACATCAACCCAACAATTAATTAACAAATTAATTTTAGGTTAACAAAAATTTCAATTGAAAAAAAAAAATTGCAAGTTATAGGGTTCCATTAAAATCAAAGATTAACAACGAAACCAAAAAAAATCTTCCAACGGAACATAATCCCGCTCTGATACCACTGTTGGGAATTATCATCGAAAATCGAACCGAATAGACAGCGGAAGCCAGGTTCAATTCTCTAAATTCCAGTCCCAGGAGAATATGTAGATGGAAGAATAAATAAATTTAATAGAAAATTAATTCGAAAAACTTACATAGAATCCCCACTAGGGATGGCAGAAAATCAATTGAGATTCCTCCTTTATCACGTGCACGAACACCTCGAACAATCTACACCCGGTGCTAGCCTTTTTAACCGGAATGAATGAACAAAAGAGATGGAAGAACCCAAAAAGAATTTAGCCCCTCACCCCCTTTTTTCTTAAAGTGACGGCTGCACATGGCTACAAAACCCTTTCTTTTCTTTTTAAGGTGTTTTACCCACACTCCAATTCCTATTAGGGTAAACATTACAATTAAAATAAATTAATTGTAAATTGACCTCTTAATTAATTTAATTAAATCAATTAAAATATAAATATATTTAATTGATTCAATTAACATCAATTAGGTTCATCTGTAAATATTTACTACCCATAATACAATTAGAATTAATTAATCGTTTAATAAATTAACCCGATTAATTTATCTCTCCTGTATACTAACTTGATTAACTTGTTTAATAACAAATAATCAAATAGTATTAATTATTAATTATCAATTAATAATTATTACATCTTGTTCATCATTCCAATTTATACATTATCATGTATAAATTAATAAGTGTTGATCTCAGTGTTCATTGTGCACGATCCTTAGGGTCCGAATCAATTAGGGTTAAGTATACAACTTAAACTGAAATTGGGTTCTAGCAAACCATTACAGTCCCAAATTGATTACAGATAAATGCCATCATCTAGTAGATGTACCACCCTGTAGATATTCTATTTATCTCTCACCATCGCATATCGATATCTCAAACCAGAGGCACGGTGATGTCATCCTTTATAGTTTGATCTATTTCTTGATATTGTGTTAAACTGTTGAACAGATAAGTATCCTGCTTATCTGAGTGTGGCCACACATTTCACAGTTATAACTCATCAAGTGGCCCATGATATCTTCTCACTAAATAGTGAGTGGTAATCCCATCACTTCAACTACCCGCAGTAATGAGTTCATTGATTAAACCAACATACCCATATTTGGCATCCAATTACGGACCTGTTAGGCGTATATTAAATTTAATCTGATTCCTCATTATCTACTGTATTGAAATCAGGTCTGGAGATAAAAGAGATCTACATTTATAGAAAGGTTAATGACACTTCCACCATGTACTTTCTAAAGCGGATCGACCAAGTCCCGTGCTCCCCACACGCACCTATATTCATATCCATACATGTCATGCAACCTACATGATCCTGTATTTATCCTGAATATAAAAGCTTACACCCAAGTCATTCCCATGACTTGGATTAGCTTCTGGTATAATTTTTATGATTAACAATCAATGGATACTTCATACAGTTACTGTAGTACAAGATACATAACTTGAATGAATTAATGCTTTTATTCAATAACACAAGGAACAAAGTATAACAGTACAATAAACTAAAGTACGATACAATGTCCTAAACAGTGCCTTGGATCTAGGGCACACCAACAGTACCTAATCCAGAGATTCAGGGTTCGGACAAGTCCCTTATTTCATGTCTAATCAAAATAAATTTGGCCAATGCTCTTTGATGATATTTTACATTTCTAGAGTTGATAATTATTGCATTAAATTAAACACATGATGCGCACACAAAGAAAATAAAAATAAAGCCGTGAATGATTAAATTATTACAACCCGATCGAATAAAAATAAAAATTCACTTCACAACCGCCTAGAATACACGGATAAATCTATTAAATACATCCAAAATAAAAATAAAAGGCTGCAAAACAGAGGGTTAACATAGTTTATATTGCATACACAAGTAGGACTCAAATTAGGACAGAATTGGGAATTTTAAGAAATAGGGGCATGTATTTAAGGGATAACCGGGTCAACTCGATCGGTCGGACCAGTTAGACCTGGAAAACGGTTTTGAAACGCCCTGTAATTTTATGCTGGAAAATCAATTTTTGGAAAACAATTGGCTCGATTACATGCGAATTTCATTTTCGTGGGTTTGTTGTCCCGAAATCCATGGCTCCGTTTGTGTGGGTTCCTAAATTCAACATCCATCTAGGGTCCAAAACATAATAAACGCACCAAAAACATTTATTAAAATGCCATTTTATTTGTTTTTAATATTTTCCAGGGACTTATAGAGTTTGGGGGTCCGCTAATGCTGGACTATAGATAGGAATCCAAAAAATAAATATTTTATGACATACGGATAAGTTTGGGCTGAAATATATCACATCAGAGTGCATATAAATGGAAAACAGGCTATTTTTGGGTTGTCGGAATAGATCGGGGAGCTGTCCCTGAAGAACAGAGCCGTACGGCTCTGGTTTAGAGCCGACCGGCTCTATTCTTTGATGAACAGAGCCGTACGGCTCTATTCGGGTAGGTTCAATTCTAAAATTTGCAAAAACAAAGAAAACACACAGAAAAAGCAATGGAAACAGGTTTAAGGCCTTTCAGAGTTTACCTTGATGTTGTTTTGATGCTTTGAATGTCAAGAAACAGATTGGAAACTTAGGATTTGCCCTTAAAGTCCAACCGGCCGAAAACTGAACAATTCTGAAACTAACCTGAAATTATCCGAATCAATTAGCAAAGGTTTTGTAACTTGTTGCTAATGTTTTGAGATTGATTTATAGGGTTTAAAATCTTTGTTTTTTTATTCTCTCTGGCTCTCTATCTCTCTACCTCTTTCTTTCTTTTTTCCTTTTCTTTCTTTCTTCCTTTCTTTCTTTTTTTCTTTTTCTAGCTGAGTCTCCTCACTCTATTATTATTTATTCTTTTTTTTTTTGAAATCCCCCCCCCAGGAGACAAAATAATTTCCCCCATTTAATGCACAGATTTGAATTTTTTGTTGTTTTTTTACCAAACTTCGCTGGCTTTTGGGAAAAAGGAGATTCCTGCCTAACCCACTAGAGCCGGCCGGCTCTAGTTTGAAAACCAGAGCCGTCCAGTTCTAGCTAGATTTGCGGCGAAATCTCGACTATCCAGCACGTACACTAAACCCTGGAAATCACTTGGAGGACCCATTTTCGGTAGTTTTGGATCGAGGATAGCTTGGTTTTCAGGACATTTAAGACTCTTCGGGTAATATTCTGGTCGTTTCCAAGTCTGATTCTAGTACATATGCTTCACAGGTAATACAGGAATTCTCATCATAGAGGTCGGGAAAAACCAGTGCTCACAGGCTGCCCCTCGCGAGATCAAAGTCGACTAGAATGGTAGCTTATGTCCAATTCGAGTTTGGTCTCGTGATTGAGAGCGCGGTGAGTAAAGGAAAGAAAAGCGTACCTGATGCCCCTTGTAGGGGTACAGAATCATCGACTCGCTGTGGTGGAGTGTGCCCGTGATATCGACTCGCTGTGGTGGAGTGTGCCCGTGATATCGACTCTCTGTGGTGGAGTGTGCCCGTGATATCGACTCGCTGTGGTGGAGTGTGCCCCTGATATCGACTCGCTGTGGTGGAGTGTGCCTATGATATCGACTCGCTGTGGTGGAGTGTGCCCATGATATCGACTCGCTGTCGTGGAGTGTGCCCATAATATCGACTCGCTGTGGTGGAGTGTGCCCGTGATATCGACTCGCTGTGGTGGAGTGTGCCCATAATATCGACTCGCTGTGGTGGAGTGTGCCCGTGATATCGACTCGCTGTGGTGGAGTGTGCCCATAATATCAACTCGCTGTGGTGGAGTGTGCCCGTGATATTGACTCGCTGTGGTGGAGTGTGTGTTGGAAATGCCCTAGTCCCGAGGCATTGGTCCTTGTATTTGTACTATACATTTATTGGATTTATGTATTGTACTCATTTGTGTCATTAATAAAGGCATCAATTCGTTTATTATATTTATCTTGTGCAGTATAGTAAATGAAGTATCCAATGGACATATCTATATCCATAACGACTAGTGTCATGCACTTAGCAGTAAGACCATGGATAGGGTTAACGATATGACCATAAATAGATCCGTAGTCTGTTCCAGTCATGGGAATGAATGGAACAACAGACAATTATTAGCCTGGTTGTATGGCGGTGTCTTACCGGTCATTGGACATGGAATGTCAACCAAGTTAATGGGTACATGCCTGGGAGCATGGTACTGGATAGATCCACTAAACGAGTAATCCACATGGTATGGTATCACAATGGATTCTTGTGTAGTACTTGTATGGATCTTTTGACCTGACCATATGATGGTGTTACATGTGAAGTCGCATACTTAGGGGTACGCCTAAAGGGCCTATAATAGGGTGCCAAGTATGGGTGCTTTCGGGTATGTCACTGAACATGGTAATACTATGGATATGCAGAAGGGATTTGTCACTCAGTAATCAACTGAGAAGATATCACCGGCCACTTGATGAATGTGACTGATAAGAGTGTGGCCACACCCAAACAAGTTGGAACTTTTTTGTGAGAATCAGTACATTCGGGATTAAGTTAATGTCCGAACACAAAAGAGGGTGATCAATCCATGCCTCTGTTTTGGATACCGATATCAATGACATGGGATGTACAAGTTTAAACTACAGGGTTATGATATCAGTTAGACTGCCATCTCCATCTTAATTGGGGGCTGCAGTGGCTTGCTAGAGCCCAACTGCAGTCTGCGGGCCAAAGGCCCGCTGCCAACATAAAGATGGGCCCACAGGATCGTACACATAGAACGATAGAATGCAGACTTAAGGAATCACATGTATACTTGGAGTATACACAATGGAGGGAGAAGTGTGTATATATTAATTATATTATAAAGATCAATTGGATTGGTCATAATAATAAAATTAATCTATTCAATTGGCACTTCATAATTAATTGGATTAATTATGATATTATTTCCTAGGTGGAAATATTCATATGTATGGATTTACATATGATTTTATTTTGTGTTGATTTAATTTTAATTTAATGGATTAAATTAATTGTCAAACCAATTTTAATTTAGATGTAAATAATATATTACTTGGAGTAATATATTAAATACATGGATATATTAAAATTGGGCTTGAAATTAATTTAAACCAAAGTAATTAAAATTAGACTGGGCCTAAATTAAAACATGGAAGCCCGCACAGAATAGACAGGAGCCAAGATGGGCCTGAATCCACTTGAGGAATTCGGCCAACCCTAGGTATAAATACCTAGGGTTAGAAATTTCGGCCACCTCTAATGGTGGTATACCTAGCCGAAATTTCCTAGCTCCTCCTCTCAATTGTTTTGTTTTTCCAACGCTAGCACGGGTTGCATTCGCCAAGCGTTCGTGTACGTGAGAGTGGAGGAATTCTATTTTGAATTCTGCAGTCATCATCCATCTCGGAAAGAGATTTTTCTGGTAAGAAATTTAATCCCTTTCTATTTGATTTTAAGTTTTTCAATTTCCACTTCAATTGCTCCTGGGACTGGATTTGAGGAAATCACCGTGTTCTTCCGCTTTTATCGGGTGATTTCCAGTGAAAAATCCCAACAGTGGTATCAGAGCGGGCTTTTGATCCTTGGAAATTGATTAATTTGGTTGAATCCCTGTTTTGAAATTGGATGTTTTTGTTTGGGATTCATGGTATGGGTTTTATGATTTTTCCCATATGTTTTGATACAATGAAAATTAATATTGCATATTGTTTTATGTTGTTTTAATTTTATTGTATTATTGTAATTCTTGGTGAATTGCTATGGATGATGATTGGTGATTTTTTATTTTTTAATTTTGGATTTAAAAAAAAAAAAAAATCAGCCTCCTGGGGGCGGGGCTGCGCCGCCGGCGGCCGCTGCCTGCTGCTGCCGCTGGTTCCAGCAACAGCCGCTGCTGGACAGCAGCTGCCGCAGCAGCGGGCTGCTGCTGGGCAGTGGCCGCTAGGAGGCCACTGCACCGCGGCAGTGCCGCTGCAGGCGGCAGCCACTGCGCAGCAGCAGCGGGCAGCCGCTAGGCGGCTGCACCGCTGCTGCTGCTAGGGCAACTCTGTTGCCCTAGCTGCAGCGGACCGGGCCCAGTGTTTTGGATATTGCGGGTATTTGGGTCCGGGGCCCTGTTTTGAAATTTTAATTGGTTTTAAAATTCGTGTGTTTAAATTTATGTAATTTAAATGCGCATGGTTTCTTGGATGAATTTTATTTCGTTCATGTGATATTAGTTTTGGAAATTAATATGGTTAATGGAAATTGGTTCGGGTAATTTTGGCACAATTACTCGGACGGCTAAATTGGACCCATGGTTTCCCAATTCCAGTGGGAGCAGTTGGACTGCCTGGGCTGGAGGCCCAAAGCCCGTTAAGGGTTAGAACCATGGTGGGCCAAAATTGGCGATTTCCTAATAATGGCTTTGACAACATTTAAATGGGCTTAAATCATGCATTATGACATGCCTTTGAATTGTATGTATTGGATGCATATGAATGGTTGAATGAATGTATGATTGGATGCTATTGGGCCTTTTACGAGATGGGTTGTATTTTTCTTTTGGGTAAATACGGCCTGCGTGTCGTTTTCTTTTAATGTAATTTTATTTTATTTAAATTAAATATTATAAAATTTGTAAAAGAAGAAGCCCATGGAGTGGTGAGCCCAAGTGGAGGTGCAAGCCCAAATTGGAGGTGCAAGCCCAGAAGGAGAAGATGGAGGCCCGCCTAATATATGTTTCTAGTATAGGTTTACTAGAATAATATTAGGATGTAATATAGGCCCATAGCAGTCCATTTTAATTTTGTTTAATCATTTTATATTCATTTGCATGTATGAATGTATGTTACAAATAGCTCATTCACCCACCTTATGTATGTAAGCCGTTATAATTGAATCTAATAACCAAACGGAAATTACTAAGTTGCTTAAAAGTGCTTCCCTCATTCAAAACCGAATCGAAGTGGGAATAGGCCAGTTGTAGACCATGCCCTCGCAGGATGCACTGGAGTATTGTCACTTTGTATTGGGTTAGAGTATGGGATACTCTAACACTTGGATGGAGGTTTTGACTTAGCATGGGTAGTAGGATTCTCCTGGCCCTAAGCACAGATGGGTAAGTGCCAACAAGCCCATCAAACCGAAAGTCCCTAGGTTGGGATTGGACGGCGTTCCTACCTAAATAATTGAGGTATAGTTGTACCAAACCCTCGTTTGGCTATATCTTAATGAAATATGGATCTCGGCCCATGAGCCCAACAACTCGGTTAAATTAATAACTTGATTCATTATTAATTTTATATGGGAACAACAAAGTAAAGCCCTTTATTAACACTCTAAGTGTTTTTCTGTGTAGAAACACCCAAATGGCAAACACTAATACCTTATCACTGCGATCGATTCTTGAGAAGGACAAGCTTTCCGGTCCTAACTTTTTAGACTAGTCTAGGAACTTGAGGATAGTTCTAAGACAAGAGTCGAAAGAGTATGTGTTGGAAAGGCCTGTGCCGGCTGCGCCTCAGGGACGTAATCCAACAGCTGCACAGCTGGCGGAATACGAGGCGCACGTCAAGGACAACCGGGATGTGATGTGCCTTATGTTGGCTTGCATGGTCCCTGAATTGCAAAAGCAGTTTATGGACCATCAAGCCTATGCTATGATAACAACTCTTAACGAGATGTTTCAAGAGCAAGCTCGTCAGGAAAGGTACCTGACCAATAAGGCATTCCACTCTTGTAAGATGGGGGCCGGGACATCTGTGAGTGCACACGTGCTTAAGATGAAGGGCTACTTGGATACTTTGGCCCGTCTCGGATCGCCTATCTCTCAAGAGTTGGCGGTGGACACAATCCTCGCGTCCTTGCCGGATTCTTATGATCAGTTCATCCTTAACTACAATATGCAAGGGATGAACCGCACTGTCAATGAGCTGCATGGGATGCTGAAGCTTACTGAGCAGTCGATCAAGAAGACTCCGCCGGTGCTGCTGGTTAACAAGGGGAACGCTCCTCTTGCTAAGGGTAAGGCCAAGGAAAAGGCCAAGGCTAAGGCCAAGAAAGCCAAAGCCAAGAAGGCCAAGGCCCAACCCAAGGCCCAGCAGAAGGCAGGTCCTAAGGACGTCTGTTTCGGGTGCAGACAGGCGGGCCATTGGAAGAGATCGTGTCCCAAGCTGATGGGAGAGCAGAGAAGGGGCCAAGGTGCGTCCTCTTCAGGTATTTATGTTATAGATATTAACCTTACTGTTTCAACATCCTGGATATTGGATACTTAATGTGGTTCTCACATTTGTTGCAATGTGCAGGGACTTAAGAACAGAAGGTTGCTGGGGTCGGGAGAGGTGGACTTGCGGGGTCGGGAATGGAGCAAGGGTTGCTGCCATAGAGATCGGCGAATACCACCTAATGATGCCCAGCGGATTGGTTTTCATTTTAGAACATTGTTACTTTGTACCTGCTATGTGCAGGAATATTATCTCTGTATCAATGTTGGATATTTTTGGATTTGAATTTTCTATTGCAAATGGTTGAATTTCTATATCCAGAGAGGGGTTATTTTATGGAGATGCTCTATTAAATAATGGCCTGTATGTCCTGGACTTAAATGAAACCAATCACATCTATAACATAAACACGAAAAGGGTTAAGCCTAACGAACTTAATCCAGTCTACCTATGGCATTGTCGTCTTGGCCATATAAACGAGAAGCGCATAGCTAGGCTTCACAAAGCTGGAGTCCTAGGGTCATTTGACTTGGAGTCAATTGATACATGCGAATCATGTTTAAGAGGCAAGATGACAAAGGCTCCCTTTAGCAAAAAGGCTGAAAGGGCCACTGGCTTGTTGGACCTAATACATTCAGATGTATGTGGACCTAATGAGCGCAGCGACCAGAGGTGGGCATCTGTACTTCGTCACGTTCACGGATGATTTCAGCAGAGATGGCTATGTCTATCTGATGAAACACAAGTCCGAGACCCTTGATAGGTTCAAGGAATTTAGGAACGAGGTACAGAACCAGCTAGGCAGGAATATCAAAGCCCTTCGGTCGGGCCGAGGCGGTGAGTACATGAGCCTAGAGTTTGACTCATACTTGAGAGAGCATGGAATAGTTCCACAGCTCACTCCTCCTGGAACACCATAATGGAATGGGGTGTCCGAATGGAGGAATAGGACCTTGTTGGACATGGTCCGCTCAATGATGAGTCAAGCATCTCTCCCAATTAGCTTCTGGGGACACGCCCTCGAGACAGCAGCTCTCATCTTAAACAATACTCCGACTAAGGCAGTGGAAAAGACCCCATATCAGATATGGACGGGCAAGGAGCCCAATGTGTCTTTCCTAAGGATTTGGGGATGCGAAGCACATGTCAAGAAATTGACTAGTGGCAAGCTGGAGCCCAAAACCGATAAATGCCTGTTTGTGGGCTACCCTAGGGAAACCAAAGGGTATTACTTCTACAACCCCGCCGAGAACAAGGTGTTCGTGGCAAGGAAGGGGGTCTTTCTGGAAAAGGAGTTCCTTTCCAAGAAAGATAGTGGGAGCAACGTTGAACTCAGGGAAGTTCAAGGTCCACAAGCTCCTGAAGAGGATAGCTCGGAGGCCCAGGTGGAGCTTCCACAAGTGGAGGCACCGACCCAGGCCACACAAGAACCTAGAAGGTCTGGTAGGGATCATCGGGAACCGGAGAGGTATGGTTTCCTCGTCACCGATGATCAAACTCTTCTCATCTAGGATGAAGAAGAACCTAAAACCTACCAAGAGGCTATGGCTAGCCCACAGTCTGCAAATTGGCGTAAAGCCATGGAGGCAGAAATGCAATCTATGTACGATAACCAAGTTTGGAACTTGGTTGATCCACCTCCGGGTGCTAAGGTTATAGGTTGCAAGTGGTGCTATAAGCTAAAAGCTGATAATACCTTCAAGGGGCGTCTGGTTGCGAAAGGTTTCAGACAAGTCCATGGGATAGACTATGATGAAACTTTCTCACCAGTAGCCATGCTCAAATCCATCAGGATACTGCTGGCCATAGCCGCATGGTATGACTATGAGGTATGGCAGATGGATGTCAAAACCGCTTTCCTTAATGGGAAGCTACTCGAGGATGTGTACATGACACAACCTGAGGGTTTTGTCGATCCTAAGTATCCGGGAAGGGTATGCAAACTTCAAAGGTCCATTTATGGACTGAAGCAAGCATCCCGTAGTTGGAATCTAAGATTCAATGAGGCTATAAAGGAATATGGCTTCATACAGAATCTGGATGAGCCTTGTGTGTATAAGAGGACTAGTGGGAGCATTGTCACATTTTTGGTACTTTATGTAGACGACATCCTACTCATTGGAAGCGACATACCTACACTGCAAGGGGTAAAGCAGTGGCTGAGTAAGTGGTTCGCAATGAAGGACTTAGGCGAAGCTGAGATGATCCTAGGGATCAGGATCTATAGGGATAGATCAAATCGGCTTCTGGGCCTAAATCAGGCTTCGTACATTGACAAAGTTCTGAAAAGATTCAGCATGGACCGGGCCAAGAAAGGTTTCTTGCCAATGGGCCATGGGCTGAAACTTAGTAAGAAGAACTATCCTAAAACTAGGGAGGACAGGGAGAACATGAAATTGGTTCCATATGCCTCGGCTATTGGATCAATTGTGTACTCTATGTTGTGTACGAGACCTGATGTCGCCTTTGCACTAAGCATGACAAGCCGATACCAGCAGGATCCCAGGGAGGATCACTGGAAAGCTGTCAAGGCAATCCTCAAGTACCTTAACCGGACTAAGAATAGCTTCTTGGTGTATGGTGGTCAGGAAGTGCTATCAGTTACTGGGTATACTGATGCAAGCTTCCAGACAGACCAAGATGAGTACCAATCGCAGTCAGGGTATGTATTCTTGCTGAATGGTGGTGCTGTAAGCTGGAGGAGCTCAAAGCAACCAACCATAGCGGACTCTACAACAGAAGCTGAGTACATCGCTGCGTGTGATGCAGCTAAGGAAGCTGTGTGGATGAAGAAGTTTATCACTAAGTTGGGAGTAGTGCCAACTATCCAGGACCCAGTCGATATCTTCTGTGACAACAATGAGGCCGTCACACCAGCTAAGGAGCCCCGGTCACACAAGAACACAAAGCACGTGCTCAGAAAGTTTCACCTCATAGGAGAAATCGCGGAGAGAGGTGACATTGCATTGCACAGAGTGGACACCGAGGATAATGTCGCAGATCCATTGACCAAGGCGCTGGCCCAGCCCAAGCACGAGGGTCATACTAGATCTATAGGGATTAGGCCCATGCCTAGTTGGAACTAGTGCAAGTAGGAGATTGTTGGAAATGCCCTAGTCCCGAGGCATTGGTCCTTGTATTTGTACTATACATTTATTGGATTTATGTGTTGTACTCATTTGTGTCATTAATAAAGGCATCAATTCGTTTATTATATTTATCTTGTGCAGTATAGTAAATGAAGTATCCAATGGACATATCTATATCCATGAATACTAGTGTCATGCACTTAGCAGTAAGACCATGGATAGGGTTAACGATATGACCATAAATAGATCCGTAGTCTGTTCCAGTCATGGGAATGAATGGAACAACAGACTATCATTAGCCTGGTTGTATGGCGGTGTCTTACCGGTCATTAGACATGGAATGTCAACCAAGTTAATAGGTACATGCCTGGGAGCATGGTACTGGATAGATCCACTAAACGAGTAATCCACATGGTATGGTATCATAATGGATTCTTGTGTAGTACTTGTATGGATCTTTTGACCTGACCATATGATGGTGTTACATGTGAAGTCGCATACTTAGGGGTATGCCTAAAGGGCCTGTAATAGGGTGCCAAGTATGGGTGCTTTCGGGTATGTCACTGAACATGGTAATACTATGGATATGCAGAAGGGATTTGTCACTCAGTAATCAACTGAGAAGATATCACCGGCCACTTGATGAATGTGATTGATAAGAGTGTGGCCACACCCAAACAAGTTGGAACTTGTTTGTGAGAATCAGTACATTGGGGATCAAGTTAATGTCCGAACACAAAAGAGGGTGATCAATCCATGCCTCTGTGTTGGATACCGATATCAATGACATGGGATGTACAAGTTTAAACTACAGGGTTATGATATCAGTTAGACTGCCATCTCCATCTTAATTGGGGGCTGCAGTGGCTTGCTAGAGCCCAACTGCAGTCTGCGGGCCAAAGGCCCGCTGCCAACATAAAGATGGGCCCACAGGATCGTACACATAGAACGATAGAATGCAGACTTAAGAAATCACATGTATACTTGGAGTATACACAATGGAGGGAGAAGTGTGTATATATTAATTATATTATAAAGATCAATTGGATTGGTCATAATAATAAAATTAATATATTCAATTGGCCCTTCATAATTAATTGGATTAATTATGATATTATTTCCTAGGTGGAAATATTCATATGTATGGGTTTACATATGATTTTATTTTGTGTTGATTTAATTTTAATTTAATGGATTAAATTAATTGTCAAACCAATTTTAATTTAGATGTAAATAATATATTACTTGGAGTAATATATTAAATACATGGATATATTAAAATTGGGCTTGAAATTAATTTAAACCAAAGTAATTAAAATTAGACTGGGCCTAAATTAAAACATGGAAGCCCGCACAGAATAGACAGGAGCCAAGATGGGCCTGAATCCACTTGAGGAATTCGGCCAACCCTAGGTATAAATACCTAGGGTTAGAAATTTCGGCCACCTCTAATGGTGGTATACCTAGCCGAAATTTCCTAGCTCCTCCTCTCAATTGTTTTGTTTTTCCGACGCTAGCACGGGTTGCATTCGCCAAGCGTTCGTGTACGTGAGAGTGGAGGAATTCTATTTTGAATTCTGCAGTCATCATCCATCTCGGAAAGAGATTTTTCTGGTAAGAAATTTAATCCCTTTCTATTTGATTTTAAGTTTTTCAATTTCCACTTCAATTGCTCCTGGGACTGGATTTGAGGAAATCACCGCGTTCTTCCGCTTTTATCGGGTGATTTCCAGTGAAAAATCCCAACAGTGTGCCCGTGATATCGACTCGCTATGGTGGAGTGTGCCCGTAATATCGACTCGCTGTGGTGGAGTGTGCCCATAATATCAACTCACTATGGTGGAGTGTGCCCTCGCTGTGGTGGAGTGTGCCCATGATATCGACTTGCTCTGGTGGAGTGTGCCCTCGCTGTGGTGGACTGTGCCCATGATATCGACTCGCTGTGGTGGATTGTGCTCATAATATCGAGATATCGACTCACTGTGGTGGAGTGTGCCCATGATATCGACTCGCTGTGGTGGAGTATGCCCATAATATCGACTCGCTGTGGTGGAGTGTGCCCATAATATTGACTCGCTGTGGTGGAGTATGCCCATGATATCCACTCGCTGTGGTGGAGTGTGCCCGTGATAATTTTAACTCTTCTCCGTGTGGTTGAGCGACCGAATAAGACTATCTTCTCCTTGTGGTTGAGTAACCATATGGAAATTCTTTTTTTTTTCATGTTGAAGAGTGGACCGTTGGAATTGAGTCAAAAGCACGTATTTATTCCTTGATCGATAATTTTGGAAACAAAAATTTTTGCCCATTCGATCAAGAATAAATATGGTTTGGTTATCTTTTGCCCCTGGATATCTGCAAAAATGAAAAAAAAATGATCATTATCTTTTAATTTATGTTATGAATTTCGACTTATCTTAAAGTGCTGATTGTGCTTCGTGTTGTTGCAGACTTAGGCCTATGAGTACGCCTTCTTCCGCCACCGATCGTGCACATGCCGGAGGATGAAAACTTCATGTTAGTAGGGTTCTCATGGGTAGTGCGATGGCTCAGGTTCTCGTGGTCCCAGGAGGAGATGGCAGTCACTGAGTGCCGACAGCCGTTGGCTTTCCGGGTTGTTCTGCCCCTGGACCTGCAAAAGGCAAGAGATACCCTTCTCGGGGTAATATTGGCATGAACAAAAAACTTTGATAATTGGTGAAATTCTTCATACCTGAGATTTAGAGTCATATAACTCTAATTTGCACGCTATGACTCTGATTGTGTCCCTAGATTACATCTTTTCTATCGCAGGAAATGGTTCCGTATTGCGGGATCGGTAGGAATGGTCCTGTGCCCGTAACGTTGAGTCCATCCACGCACATTATCCATGATCTGGTTAGTTTTTTGCTTAATTTTCCTCTTTTTCCATTTTTTGAATTTCTATAAAAATATGCAAAATTAGACGAAATTATATGAAATTGATGCATGTTTAGAGTAGATCTTGCCCCTAGGAAACTTAATTGATGATTTAAATTTGGTTAAAGTCGATTTTAGGGCGAAAAAAGCAAAAACCAAACTTGAAAACCGAAGAACCAGGTTTTTCCCGGACAGAGCCGTGCGGCTGTGGTTCAGCCGAGCGGTTCGACCCTTATATATATATATATATATATATATATATATATATATATATTATTATTATTTTTTACCAGGAATAACCCATGTTCATAAGAACCTATCCCGTGGAAGGGGTGCACGGTTCACTTTCAATTCGAATAAAATGACTAATATAACGACGTATACTACAAGGACGAACTGGAGCAAAAGAAGCGATGTTTCGGAATCCATATTGATTGAAATGAAGAAATTAGAGTTGGAATGAATAATGTATAAAATGAGTTGGAATGGAGATGTATATATACTCGTTGTCTCCAACGGCCATGTGACCGTTGAAAATGTAGCCATTGGGCGCCATTTCAACGGTCACTGAGCCGTTGGACACGTGGTTTTTTTTTTTAAATATATGTATGTATATATATATATATATATATATATATGTATAAAAGAGATGCAAAATATAAGTGATTGAGAAAACTCCCTGATTATTGTTTTGCAGGGGCGAAAAGATAACCGGGGTGCCGGTTCTGTGTCCGATGCGCTAATTTGGCACAGGAGACTCCCTGACGAGGTGCGGGAGGACTTTGACGCCTTTTTTTTTCTTTTTTTTCTGTACACAACATGGACTTCATTTTTATTATTATGGGAATTGGATGCAATGACCTACTAATGGATGTTTATGTGTAATGGCACGATGTATGCGATATGAACATCTAAGCAGAATGTCAAACTTGCATAATATCATTATGACGACATCATAATGAGTACAATAGGGAAATTAACAGCGACTTCGGCTTTAGACATCACCCTCTTCTTGTTAGCGACACGTCCTCTCGGTTTTCCGTGTCAGAAATTTTCTCTTTGCGGTTTTTTTTTTTTTAATGGTCCGAGAGTTCTGCGCGAGCGTCCTAACCGAATTGATCTCTTTGTATTGATCTGTTTTAAGATTGGAAAGCACACCTTAACAATGCTTAATAGAAGTTGTAAGGGCGTTGCTGCTGATGACACCCAGTGGTTTGGCTTTCACCTGCCCCTAGCATTAAGGGTTTGTGTTTGGGGTATAAAACACTGAATCAGACATGGTTCGCTACGTGCTATCACCCGTATATGGACATTGACATGCAATGACATGTCGAATGCATATTGAACATCAAAATTGAATATGAAACATCTATGACATAATGAATATGGATGCATTAGGAAAATCCAAAGTGTGGCTCTGGTTTTGATTGATGTCCCTTCAAACTACCAATATGTCCTTTCGATTTTCCACATTCGAGTTTTTTTTTTGTTTTTTTTTTTTTTTTTTTTTAGGATGAATGTCCTATCACTGGATAGAGTTGCCATTGTGGACGGATAACCTGAGATGAATTAAATTAACCATTGGATTCTCCTGTGGTCTGATGCCGCATTCATGTTTCCAATTCACCCCAGATTCCAGTTCAGGCAAGGTTTCCAAAGCCTGAATACTTGAAATGGTTGGTAAGTGCAACTTTCCCTTGGAATATGAGCATAACAAACTTTGTAAGCTTTCCTGTTGGTGGCATCGTCCCCTTCATGATTGTTGTAGGCTTTGTAAAGCCGAGTTGTCCCAACACTGTTGGTGAAGTTCACAAATGCATAACCAACATTTCCCCCAGTCTCGAAATCCATAGGCGAATAGAGGAAATCATAAGTAGACTTCCCTTTGGACTTATTCTTGTTTTCCTCCAGACAATGCTTGTCCAAAATTTGCAGCAGATCATGTCTTGGAAACTGATTTGGTAGATTTCTGATCATCAGGCTTGTTTTTCCACCAAGATTAACTTCAATCTCTTTTTTATTCAGTTTGGTCTCCTTAATAGTCAATTTCCTGGGTAACCATTGTTGAGCTCATTTGAAGTGGACTCGTATTCAAATCCTCTCTCTGCTCTGTCGCCCTTCTGGTGATGAAAAAAAATGCGATGTGGAGTAGCATTAGGGTTCAATCTCTTGTTGGAGGCCATTGGTGGTAGAAAATAAGGCTTCACAGAGTCAGTTCAGGAGAGAAGATGAAAGCGTCGTGCCTTGTCATTCAATGTTATGGGACACTCCAAACTTAATTATGGCCGCCGTGTATGAGGTAGATAAAGACACCAATCTTTTCTGCCACCGTGCGAAGTTAACTTTCCAGAACGGGTAAAAACGTACTTTTCTTTTCTTTTTTTTTTGTTTACTCTTTTTTTTCCTTTTTTTTATGGAACTAAATCAAAGCCACAGCCACCTTTTGGTTTTCCTGTTGCATTCAAATTCGTGCATGTCATATGTGCTTAATATGCCTTTTTGGATGAACAATGCATGCGTAATGTCATGTGCACATGAATGTCATGCAAACAAGATTATACATGCGCTACAACCAAGGAATGATTCAGAGTTTTACAATAAGATGGGTAGTGAAGATCATTTGAATTTCTTGGTGGTTGGTGCTTTGGATAAGTTTGGATAAGTTTGATTTCGCCCCAAGGAGGGCTTTTTTTTAATTTTTTTAAGTCGAAGCTCTAGGTCAGGATTGGTAGTGTCTTTCAAGGATCATTGAGTTGAATCAGCAGATGCCTCGGTGTAAGTGGTACCATCGTATTATTTTATTTATCTCACAAACTCACTTTTCAAGAGAGAGTTCGTTTGGCACCAGGTTCACTTTTAGGTTCCCCCACAATACTCAAAATGATGTCATGCATTTTGATATTATGTGTGTTGGACATGTCATTTCAGATAGTCAAATGCATGCATAATGCCATGTGCAAGTAATCATCATATAAGTAAGACGAAGATAACTTTCATTGCATTCATAATGAATTCAATACATCCCACAAACAAAATGAGTCCCTTATAAGAAGGAATCTCCAAGAGGCATTGATCTCATAGAATGTGATTATTTTCCGGTTGGTCACCATTTTAGCTTAAGCATCCTCAACCTACTCTTATCATAGCAGACTCAAGATTTCTTCATCATATTCCTCTCCTCGGGAGGTTTGAGAAATTTCTTTGGTAGTCTCCCTGATTGCCCCTGGTTGCTTATTAGGGAGGATCAATTTCCCATCGTCGACTAGCTTCTGGATCTCCTTTCTTACAGCAAGGCACTCATTGGTCCGATGGCCAGCGATCACATGATAGCTGCAGAAATTACTCCTTTGCTCTGGTGTTGGCACCACATACAGTCTGACACTCTGTAATAGACCCGTATTTCTGCATATGAGGAATAGCGCACCTAATAAGTCATCCCATGGAGAAATGCCTTTTCCGCTATTGCCGATAGGCGAGTTTTTGGTATGCCGTGGAATGGAGTCAGTGCCAACATTCATCTTAAGGGGCCTCTTCAGTTCTGTGTCATCAGTCAGCTTTGGCAGACCCGAATTTTAGAGAGAGGGCCTTCCAAGGTGGCGAGGGCGAATGTTAGCAAACTGGGCATTTTGTTACTCGCTAGCATCAGTATTGGAGTTTGAGAATGCCGCACTTTTCATTTTCCCTTCGAGTTCTGCCACTCGTGCTTCTAATTCAGTGCACCTCGTTGTCAGCCTTTCTACCCTGTCAAGGTCATCTCCCAGCACTTCTCTCAGCATTGCTGCCGCTTTCTTCCTGACCGCATTTTGAAACCGTGATGAGGCGATATAATCCTCCACGATATTCGTTATGGATTTGCAGTTTATTGGGTTGGCCATCCCCGAAATCTCTTCCCTTTTTCCTCTTATAAGAAGACTTATTAGCATTAACGGGCGCATACGCGTGAAGAACACCAAATCACAGGTGATGTAGGTATGAATGCATGATGGGATATGTATATGTATGAATGATGAGTTGCATATATGATGTTCATGAGGGAGATGATGATGATGATGATTTTATTTTATTTTATTTTATTTTTTTGGACATCCCAAGAGCACCCAATGCTATGCAAGAGATAATGCGAAAAAACAACGTGTGGACCACCACACAAACAAGGGTTCGGTGCTTTTGGAGCACCTAGTGAATATCGTGAAATGATCGTGTGTGTGCCAACACACGGACAGAGTTTCGACACCTTGTAGGTCTATGAGATGAAGTGAAGTGGTCACATAGGGGCCGGCCCATGGACAGAGTTCTGATGCTTTTGAGGTATATGATATGAGGTGATGTTTACAGACAAGTCTCGTGTAGGTAAGGACACGGAAGAAAGTTCGGCGTTCATGGAACGCCTCTCATGATTTGGTAATGCTATGAAATGCCCCTTATATGCGTAATAATCCGGTACTTGTGGAGCACCTCAAATGATACAATAATGCCAATGTCATGTAACAATCCGAAATGGATCGCGAACACACCAATAAAACTTCGGCATCCCCACGACGCCAATGATAAATGACGTGAAGCTATGCAATGATGTCGTGTGACCTGCCACACCAAAATAGACCTAAGACCATTGTGGTCTCCTATCGAATGGAATGGTTTAGTGAAATGGCCGAGTGTATTCCGGTACACAGCAGAACACGGGTAGCTTTAGGACTCCCAATATGCTATGAAATGAAATGACCGTGAAGGGTATCCTTAGAATGTCCTTAATTTAAATGATATGAAATGACATGAATGCTTGTGTCACACAAAAAATGCAAATGGCTGCACAAAAACATGGTTAGGATGCATGACATACATGATGATGTCGTGTATGCTTTGCAAAGATAACAATGTACAGAACATAAATATGCATGGCACACAAATAGAATGTCATGGCTGCATGAAAACGTGGTTAGAATAAATGCCATGCTTATGTTGATGTCTTAAAAATGGCTGCACAAAAATGTGGTTAGAATGGCACATAGGCAAAGTTTTGGTGCTCAGGGAGCACCTTGGGATTTCATGTTATGATATGAGATGATCATGCACGTGGCACATGGTCCAGATTTCGGCACTTGAGAAGCATCTTGGGTTTTAATGTCGTGATGTGAAATGAACTCGTGCTTGGTGCACGAATGGAATTTCGATGCTCGGGGAATATCTTAACTTCTAAATCATGATATGAAATGAATGAGTTCTTAGTGAACGGGTAGGGTTTCGGTGCTCAAGGAAGCATTTTTGTGAAATGAAATGAACATGCGCGTGGCACATGGTTGAGATTTTCAGTGCTCGGGGAGCTCCTCAATGATTTAATGGACGAAATGTAATTTTTCGGCGGTCGTGGAGCACCTAAATGATTGAATGAAATGAAATAAACTTTTCGGTGCTCGTGGAGCACCTAAATGATTTGATGAAATGAAATGAACTTTTCGGTGCTCGTGGAGCACTTAAATGATCTGACGGAACGAAATGAATTTTTCAGCCGCTTGTGGAGCACCTAAATAATTTGATGAAATGAATTATGAGCACTCGTGGAGCACCTAAACGATGTAATGGATGCGATTAAATTTTTTGGGGCTCGTGGGGCGCCAACGCATGAAATGAAATTTTTCGGTGCTTGTGGAGCACCTAAATGATTGAATGCATGAAATGGAATTTTTCGGCGCTCGTGGAGCACCTATGATTTAGTGAAATGAAATGAACTTTTCGGTGCTCGTGGAGCACCTAAATGATTTAATGTGTGAAATGAAAAGTTTTCGGCGCTCGTGGAGCACCTAAATGCTTTAATGGATGCAATGAAATTTTCGATGCTCGTGGAGCGCCTAAATGACTTAATGCATGTGATGAAATTTTTCGGCGCTCGTGGAGCACCTAAATGATTTAATGCATGAAATGGAATTTTTCGGCGCTCGTGGAGCACCTATGATTTAGTGAAATGAAATGAACATTTCGGTGCTCGTGGAGCACCTAAATGATTTAATGTGTGAAATGAAAAGTTTTTGGCTCTCGTGGAGCACCTAAATGCTTTAATGGATGCGATGAAATTTTCGATGCTCGTGGAGCGCCTAAATGACCTAATGCATGTGATGAAATTTTTCGGCGCTCGTGGAGCGCCTAAATGATTTAATGAATGAAATGGAATTTTTCGGCGCTCGTGGAGCAACTATGATTTAGTGAAATGAAATGAAATTTTCGATGCTCGTGGAGCACCTAAATGATTTAATGTGTGAAATGAAAATTTTTCGGCGCTCGTGGAGCACCTAAATGCTTTAATGGATGTGATGAAATTTTCGATGCTCGAGGAGCGCCTAAATGACTTAATGCATGTGATGAAATTTTTCAGTGCCCGTGGAGCGCCTAAATGATTTAATGCATGAAATGGAATTTTTTGGCTCTCGTGGAGCACCTATGATTTATTGAAATGAAATGAACTTTTCGGTGCTCTTGGAGCACCTAAATGATTTATTGAATCAAATGGAATTTTTCGGCGCTCGTGGAGCACCTGTGATTTAGTGAAATGAAATGAACTTTTCGGTGCTTGTGGAGCACCTAAATGATTTAATATGTGAAATGAAAAGTTTTCAGCGCTCGTGGAGCACCTAAATGCTTTAATGGATGCAATGAAATTTTCGATGCTCGTGGAGTGCCTAAATGACTTAATGCATGTGATGAAATTTTTCGGCACTCGTGGAGCGCCTAAATGATTTAATGCATGAAATGGATTTTTTCGGCGCTCGTGGAGCACCTATGATTTAGTGAAATGAAATGGACTTTTCGGTGCTCGTGGAGCACCTAAATGATTTAATGTGTGAAATGAAAAGTTTTTGGCGCTCGTGAAGCACCTAAATGCTTTAATGGATGTGATGAAATTTTCGATGCTCGTGGAGCGCCTAAATGACTTAATGCATATGATGAAATTTTTCGGTGCTCGTGGAGCGCCTAAATGATTTAATGAATGAAATGGAATTTTTCGGCACTCGTGGAGCAACTATGATTTAGTGAAATTAAATTAAATTTTCGGTGCTCGTGGAGCACCTAAATGATTTAATGTGTGAAATGAAAAGTTTTCGGCGCTCGTGGAGCACCTATGATTTAGTGAAATGAATGAACTTTTTGGTGCTCGTGGAGCACCTAAATGATTTAATGTGTGAAATGAAAAGTTTTCGGTGCTCGTGGAGCTCCTAAATGCTTTAATGGATGCAATGAAATTTTCGATGCTCGTGGAGTGCCTAAATGACTTAATGCATGTGATGAAATTTTTCGGCGCTCGTGGGGCGCTTAAATGATTTAATGCATGAAATGGAATTTTTCGGCGCTCGTGGAGCACCTATGATTTAGTGTAATGAAATGAACTTTTCGGTGCTCGTGGAGCACCTAAATGATTTAATGTGTCAAATGAAAAGTTTTTGGCGCTCGTGGAGCACCTAAATGCTTTAATGGATGCGATGAAATTTTCGATGCTCGTGGAGCGCCAAAATGACTTAATGCGTGTGATGAAATTTTTCGGCGCTCGTGGAGCGCCTAAATGATTTAATGAATGAAATGGAATTTTTCGGCGCTCGTGGAACAACTATGATTTAGTGAAATGAAATAAAATTTTCGGTGCTCCTGGAGCACCTAAATGATTTAATGTGTGAAATGAAAGGTTTTTGGCGCTCGTGGAGCACCTAAATGCTGTAATGGATGCGTTGAAATTTTCGATGCTCGTGGAGCGCCAAAATGACTTAATGCGTGTGATGAAATTTTTCGGCGCTCCTAAATGATTTAATGAATGAAATGGAATTTTTCGGCGCTCGTGGAACAACTATGATTTAGTAAAATGAAATGAAATTTTCGGTGCTCGTGGAGCACCTAAATGATTTAATGTGTGAAATGAAAAGTTTTCGGCGCTCTTGGAGCACCTAAATGCTTTAATGGATGTGATAAAATTTTCGATGCTCGTGGAGCGCCTAAATGACTTAATGCATGTGATGAAGTTTTTCGGTGCTCGTGGGGGACCTATGATTTATTGAAATGAAATGAACTTTTCGGTGCTCGTGGAGCACCTAAATGATTTAGTAAATGAAATGGAATTTTTCAGCGCTCGTGGAGCACCTATGATTTAGTGAAATGAAATGAACTTTTCTGTGCTCGTGGAGCACCTAAATGATTTAATGTGGGAAATGAAAAGTTTTCGGCGCTCGTGGAGCACGTAAATGCTTTAATGGATGTGATGAAATTTTCGATGCTTGGAGAGCACATAAATGACTTAATGCATGTGATGAAATTTTTCGGCACTCGTGGAGCACCTAAATGATTTAATGCATGAAATGGAATTTTTTTTCGGTGCTCGTGGAGCACCTAAATGATTAAATGTATGTGATGAAATTTTTCGGCGCTCGTGGAGCACCTAAATGTAATTTTTCGGTACTCGTGGAGCACCTAAACGATTTTATGAATGAATTCTCGGCGCTCGTAGTGCACCTAAATGATTTAATGAAATGAATTCTCGGCGCTCGTGGAGCGCCTAAATGGATGTGATGAAATTTTCGATGCTTGTAGTGCGCCTAAATGACTTAATGCATGTGATGAAATTTTTCGGCGCTCTAAATGATTTTATGCATGAAATGGATTTTTTTTCGGTCCTCGTGGAGCACCTAAATGATTGAATGTATGTGATGAAATTTTTCGGCGCTCGTGGAGCACCTAAATGTAATTTTTCGGTGCTTGTGGAGCACCGAAACGATTTTATGAATGAATTCTCAGCGCTCGTGGAGCGCCTAAGTGGCTTGATGTATGCGATGGAATTTTTCGGCACTCGTGGAGCACCTAAATGCATGGAATGTAATTTTTTCGGCCCTCGTGGTGCACCTAAATGATTTAATGAAATGAAATGAACTTTTCGGTGCTCGTGGAGCACCTAAATGATTTGATGGAATGAAATGAATTTTTCGGCGCTCGTGAAGCACCTAAATGATTTCCTACTTGGTAGGAGGTGTAATGTGTGTGACCCTTATGAGGTTGTTCAAGGCCCACATGAATGTTTTATGCATGACATGCGTTCCATATGGCTGCAAAATAAATTGGTTAGTGCTTGTGACATTCAAATGATGTGCATGAATTATTGTTTTTCACACAATGATGAGGTGCATGGCTGCAAAAAAAATGTGGTTAGTATAAATGTCACGCGGGTGATACACGAAAAATAGTGGATATGGCTATACAAAAGAAGTGAGTTAGTATCACACAAATGCTTCACATGTGGTATGTTATGTTTGTGAAATGATGTAGATGATAGTATGTCATGAAGGACAAGAAAACACGTAGCAATAAACACACGAATCGAATCTTCCAACCTTATTTCCCCAAACGTGGTCAAATCGATAAAATTCTAACCGAGTCCTAGGAGGGGTTCTCTTTGATCACCAACCGGGGATGATGAAGGCGCAATTTATTTTATTCACACGATTTTGGTATCCTAAGGGAATCCAACTAGGGTTGCCTAAATGAGTTCAGTCCAAAGTCGGGATAACATCAAGGCTCCCATAGCAAAATATACTCCTCACTTCTCCCCACTCAAGGGTCCGATCGAAGGGGTTCATACGAGGCTATGGGTGGTGTTTCGTATTCACGCCCCCAAGACTAGGAGGAACATAGGCGACACTTCAACAATTCACCGGGCTAAATATTGGATACTTAACCTAATGCAAGTATGTCTAACTAAAATGCAAAAATAAAATACCATGCAAGAATCATCCACCTTATTTTGATTAGACATTTTCCAAGGTTTGTCAAATTCTTTTAAGTTTTAAGAAAACTTTTGTAGAAATCCCCAGCGGAGTCGCCACTGTGAGCAGACGACCTTTCTCGGAAAAAGCGAACGCAGGGGTCCAAAAGAAAGATTTTTAATTATTCTTTCTTTTTATTTTTGCTTGGTGTGATTTTTGGGAAAACAGGATTTTGTTTATCTTACTTAGAAAAATCCATTCGTTTATTTCGAAATTCATTTTGTAGAAAACATTTTCCCATTTTATTACTTGAAAGATCTCGAAACCTAAATCCCAAGATCAGTGACAGAGTCGCCACCCGGATCAGCTCATCCGGGAAATTCCGGTACAGCTCCCTACCGAGTATAGACCACTGTACCTAATCCAGAGATTCAGGGTTCGGACAAGTCCCTTATTTCATGTCTAATCAAAATAAATTTGGCCAATGTTCTTTGATGATATTTTACATTTCTAGAGTTGATAATTATTGCATTAAATTAAACACACGGCGCGCACACAAAGAAAATAAAAATAAAGCGGTGAATGATTAAATTATTACAACCCGATCGAATAAAAATAAAAATTCACTTTACAACCGCCTAAAATACACGGATAAATCTATTAAATACATCCAAAATAAAAATAAAAGGCTGCAAAACAGAAGGTTAGCATAGTTTATATTGTACACACAAGTAGGACTCAAATCAGGACAGAATTAGGAATTTTAGGAAATGGGGGCATGCATTTAGGGGATAACCGGGTCGACTCGACCGGTCGGACCAGTTAGACCTGGAAAACGGTTTTAAAACGCCCTGTAATTTTATGCTGGAAAATCAATTTTTAGAAAACAATTGGCTCGATTACATGAGAATTTTCATTTTTGTGGGTCTGTTGTCCCGGAATCCATGGCTCTGTTCGTGTGGGTTCCTAAATTCAACATCCATCTAGGGTCCAAAACACAATAAACGCACCAAAAACATTTATTAAAATGCCATTTTATTTGTTTTTAATATTTTCTAGGGACTTATAGAGTTCGGGGGTCCGCTAATTCTGGACTATAGATCCGGTTCGGATAAAATAACCCTGAAACTTAGAAAATAAACCCCGGAAAACTTGAAAATATTAATATCCGTATGTATAGGAATCCAAAAAATAAATATTTTATGACATACGGATAAGTTTGGGCTGAAATATATCACATCAGAGTGCATATAAATGGAAAACGGGCTATTTTCAAGTTGTCGGAACAGATCGGGGAGTTGTCCCTGAAGAACAGAGCCGTACGGCTCTGGTTTAGAGCCGGCCGGCTCTGTTCTTGTGGAACCAGAGCCGGCCAGCGCTGTTCTTTGATGAACAGAGCCGTACGGCTTTATTCGGGTAGGTTTGGTTCTAAAACTTGTAAAAACAAAGAAAACACATAGAAAAAGCAATGCAAACATGTTTAAGGCGTCTCAGAGTTTACCTTGATGTTGTTTTGATGCTTTGAATGTCAAGAAACTGATTGGAAACTTAGGATTTGCCCTTAAAGTCCAACCGGTCGAAAACCGAACAATTCCAAAACTAACCCGAAATGATCTGAATCAATGAGCAAAGGTTTTGTAACTTGTTGCTAATGTTTTGAGATTGATTTCTAGGTTTAAACTCTTTGTTTTTGGATTCTCTCTGCCTCTTTCTTTCTTTTTTCCTTTTCTTTCTTTCTTCCTTTCTTTCTTTTTTTCTTTTTCTGATGCGTCTCCTCACTCTATTATTATTGATTCTTTTTTTTTTTTTTTTTTGAAATCCCCCCCCAGGAGACAAAATAATTTCCCCCATTTAATGCACGGATTTGAATTTTTTGTCGTTTTTTTACCAAACTTCGTTGGCTTTTGGGAAAAAGGGAGATTCCTGCCTGACCCACTAGAGCCAGCCGGCTCTAGTTTGAACTGGAGCCGTCCGGCTCCTGTCAGAGCCGGCCGGCTCTGGTTTTAAAACCAGAGCCGTCCGGTTCTAGCTAGATCTGTGGTGAAATCTCGACTATCCGGCGCATACACTAAACCCTGGAAATCACTTGGAGGACCCATTTTCGGTAGTTTTGGATCGAGGATAGCTTGGTTTTCAGGACATTTAAGACTCTTCGGGCAATATTCTATTCGTTTCCAAGTCCGATTCTAGTACATATGCTTCACAGGTAATACAGGAATTCTCATCATAGAAGTCGGGAAAAACCCGTGCTCACAGGTACGTGCAGAGCTTGTCTTGCACGGGAAATATTTGGAGCGATACGTGTATAGCTTGTCTTACACGAGGAGGAAGTGTGCAAAGCTTGTCTTGCAGGGGACGATATTTTAGAGTGATACATGTAGAGCTTGTCTTACACAGGGAAGAAGGGTAGAGTTTGATGCGGTACGTGCAGAGCTTTTCTTGCACGGGAAGGATTTGGAGAGATACATGTACGGCTTGTCTTACATGGGGAGGAAGTGTGCAGAGTTTGTCTTGCACAGAAAGATATTTTGGAGCGGTACGTGTAGAGCTTGTCTTACACGGGGAGGAAGTGTGCAGAGCTTGTCTTACACAAGAAGATATTTGGAACGGTACGTGTAGAGCGTATCTTACACGGGGAGGAAGTGTGCAGAGCTTGTCTTGCACGGGAATATATTTGGAACGATATATGTAGAGCTTGTCTTACACGGGGAAGAAGGGTAGAGTTTAAAGCGATACGTGCAGAGCTTGTCTTGCACGGGAAGATTTGGAGCAATACGTGTAGAGCTTGTCTTACACGGGGAGGAAGTGTGTAGAGATTGTCTTGCACAGAAAGATATTTTAGAACGGTACGTGTAGAGCTTAGTCTTACACAGGGAGGAAGTGTGCGGAGCTTAATGCGGTACGTGCAGAGCTTATCTTACACGGGAAGATATTTGGAGCTTAGATGCATGGGATACAAGGATAGGATTCCTAATGATTATGGAAGACCTAAGGGGCTTGATGAAATTTCAAGCGTTTTTGGAACACTTAAATGGCTCAGTGTACGCTGTAAAGTCCTTGGTGCTTGTGGAGTGCTTGAATGTTGTGGAGTGCTTGAATCTTTGATGGATGAATGAGATGCATATCATGAGATAATGAGGATGATTCCCTTGTTTTTATTCTTTTGACTTTGGACATTCCAAGAACACTCAATGCTATACAGAAATGTTACGTGTGGACCGCCACACGGATAAAAGCTCGGTGCTTTTGGGGCACCTAATGAATTTCGTTAAATGGTCGTGTGTGTACCGACACACGGACGGAGTTCGATGCTTTGTAGGTCTATGAGATGATATGAAATGGTCACATGGGATCGGCCCATGGACAGAGTTCGGATGCTTTTGAGCATATGAAATGAAATGATGTTATGAAAGAGTCACGTGTGACGGGGACACCGACAAAAGCTCGGTGTTCAGGGAACACCTTTTATGATTTGATAATGTTATGAAATGCCCCTACATGTGTACTAACCGGGCACTCGGGGAGTGCCTTGAATGATGTAGTAATGTCATGAAGTAAGCCGATGTGGATCACAGTGTTATATGATATTTATGATAAATGAGCATGGTTTCATGAGATGTATCGTGTGGATTGTCACACGGAAATACACCTAGGACCATTGTGGTCTCTATTGAATGAAATGATTTGGTGGAATGGCCAAATGTAATCCAGTGCATTGGCAAAATACGGGTATTTTGGGATTCCCGTTATATGGTGGAATGATATGATTGTGGTGGGCATCCTTAGAATGCCCCTAATTTCATTTAGGTGATATGTCGTGAATGCTTATGACACATAAAATGCAAATGGCTGCACAAAAACATGGTTAGGATGCATGCCATACATAATAATGTTATGTATGCTATGTGAAAAAATGCTAATCACACAAATATAATGTTAAGGCTGAAAAAGAAATGGTTAGTATGAATGGCAAGCGAGTGATTTAATGTTCTCACACGAAAATAAAATGCAAATGGCTGCATAAAAATATGGGTTAGTATCACATAAGATGTTTTGTGAATGTAAAATGTTAATCGTGTATGAAAAATGGTGATTATGGATGTTATGCGCTTGTAGATGGTGATGGTGATGTGTCACGAGATAGCGGGAAACACATATCACACAAAACGAATTCTTCCAACCTTATTTCTCCAAGCGTGGTCGGTCTCAAAAATTTCTAACCAAGTCCTAGGTGGGGTTCTCTTCGATCATCAACCGGGGTTGATGAAGGCACGATTTTATTTTATTCACACAATTATTTTGGTATCCTAAGGGAATCCAACTAACGCTGCCTATATGAGTTCAGTCCAAGTCGGGTTAAAAATCAAGGTTCCCATAGCAAAATATACTCCTCACTTCTCCCTACTCAAGGGTCCGAACGAAGGGGTTCGTACGAGGCTACGGGTGGTGTTTCGTATCCGTGTCCCTAATTGTTGGAAATGCCCTAGTCCCGAGGCATTGGTCCTTGTGTTTGTATAATACATTTGTACATTAATGTAAACTTTATGTATTATACAATTTGTGTCAAGGAAATAAAGGCATTAATCTATTTATTATATGTCTTGTGCTATATGTTAAATAGAGTATCCAATGGACATATCCATATCCATGTTGTTAAGTGTGAGGCACTTGGCAGTAAGACTGTGGATAGTGAAAACGATATGACCATAAAGTCATCCGTAGTCTGTTCCAATCATGGGAATGAATGGAACCAAAGACTATCGTTAGCCTGGTTGTATGGCGGTGTCTTACCGGTCATAGAACATGGAATGTCAACTAGGTTAATGGGTACATGCAAAATGGGCATGGTACTGGATTGATCCACTTAACGGGAATCTGCATGGTATAGTATCACAAATGATTCTCGTGTAGTGCTTGTATAAGTCCTTAGACCGGACCATATGATGGTGCTGCATGTGAGGTGGCACACTTTGGTGTACGCCCAACGGGCCTGTAAAAGGGTGCCAAGTACGGGTACGTTCGGGTGTGTCAGTGAGCATGGCAGCACTATGGATATGCAGAAGGGAATGTCACTCAGTGATTCACTGAGACGATATCATCGGCCTCTTGAAGAATGTTACTGATAAGTGTGCGGCCGCACCCAAACAAGATTGGATCTTGTTTGTGAGCATCAGTTCATTCGGTATCAAGTCAAGGTCCAGACACAAGGAGGGTGATACTTCCATGCCTCAGTGTTGGACACCGATATCAGTGACATGGGATTTACAAGTTCAAACTACTGGGTTACGTTTTCAGTTGGACTGCTTACTCCGTCTTAATTGGGGGCTACAGTGGCTTGCTAGAGCCCGCCTGTAGTCTGTGGGCCTTGGCCCACTGCCAACATAAAGACGGGCCCATTGGATCGTACACATTGAACGTCTGGACTTTAACTAGTCGGATTAAGTGTGTACTTGGAGTATACACATTTGAAGAGAGAGAGATATATTAATTATATTATATGCATCAATTGGATTGATCAAAGTTATATAATTAATATTTATTTTGGCCTTCTCATAATTAATTCAATGAATTAATTTATGTGATTATTTCCTAGGTGGAAATATTCTTATACATGTATAGGTTTACATGTATCTCATTTTATGTATGTCTAATTTAATCCATTGATTAAATTACTAGGGCAAATGAATTTTAATTAAATGTATGTCATGTATTATATGGTATAATATATATATGCATACATGTTAAATTAAAGTTGCATTTGAAATTAATTAAATCAATGGGATTAAAATTAGGCTTGGACTTTTAAAGGAATAAAGTCAACATTGAATGGGATATGTTGGCCGAAATTTGCATGGAATTAGTGTAAGAATTATGAGTCATTTTATGGACAAAAAAGATGATGACATATTCTTATGGACCAATTAAAGAATGGTGAGTCATTGGTATGACATATGATGGGGCAAAGTTGGACTTTGCCACCTTGCATCTTGCTTTTCCTTTATGGTAAGGAAATGATGAAGGTGGGATCACCAATCTTCTAGTTGGCCGAATATGGAGGGATGAGAGGGGTGAGTCACCATTTGGACAAAAGGGAAAAGGAAGCAAAGTGAGACTTTGCATCTTTTGACCAATGGGAAAGTGGTGACTCATGCTTAGTGACAAAATTGATATTTGTTGCTTTATTCTCATCCATCTCATTTTCAATGGATTGAAATGATGAGCCATGATTTTCTTCCATGCTTGGCCGTATACATTCTTTCTTTTGAAAGAATTTATGCCCACTTTTGGACTTTGGTTTTTTCTTTGGTAGAAAAAAGCAATTGTGAGAAAAGAGAGAAATTGGATTTAATTTCTTTTGGAAAGAAATTCTTGGACAGCCATAATACCCAAGCTTGGCTGCCCTTTTTCTTCTCTCTTTCTCCCTCTCTTCTGGTCATCCGAGTCGCTAGCACGGGTTTCGGTCCGAGAGCCGTTCGTGTACGCATCGGTGGAGGAAATCTACACTTGATTTCTGCAGTCTGCATCCGTCTCTTAGAGAGACTTTGTGGTGAGTTTTTGAAACCCTCCTTTTATGCTTTAAGTTTTTGATTTCCACATCTTAAGCTCCTGGGCCGGATTCGAGGAAATCGACGCGTATTTCCCATTTTATCGGTCGGTTTCCCGTGACGAATCCCAACACTAAGACCATGAGGAAGAAAGGTGACACTTCAACAATCCACCAGGCTAAAAATGGATACTAAATCTAATGCAGGCATGTCTAACTAAAAATGCAAAATGAAATACCAATCGAGAATCATCCACCTTATTTTAATTAGACACTTTTCAGGGCTTGTCAAATTCTTTTAAGTTTTTTAAGAAAACTTTTTAAGAAATCCCTAGCAGAGTCGCCACTGTGAGCGGACGACGTTTTCGATAAAACACGAGACTCCCTTTCGGAAAGGGGCGCCTCGATCTCGGGCGGGCCCCTCCCTCGCGTGGGGTTTTTATGAATGGAAAATTAGTTTGGAAAATAAATGGAGTTAATTCTTAAAAGAATCGAGACCTAAGTCTTGATGAATATTGTAGAGTCGCCACCCGGCTCAGCTCAGTCGGGAAATTTATAATGCAGCTGAACCGGATAAACGGCCGCTACACTATCCAGAGATTCGGGTCCAGAAAAGTTCCTTATTTCGTGTCTAATTAAAATAAATATTGGTCAATGTTCAAATATGGTATTTCAAATTCTAAAGTCAATTTTATTGAAATAAATAGACATACAGCGCGCATACAGGTTAAGCAAAATACTAAATGAGTAAACTATTACATCCCGATCAAATAAAAAATAAAAAATCTCAGCCTCACTTTTACAAGCGCCTAGAATACACGATTTATCTAGAAAATTACAATCGCCTAATATACACAATTAATTCTATTAAATACATTTAAAATAAAAATAAAAATAAAAGCTGCAAAACAAAGGTTAGCACAATTTTACGGCACGCCACAAGTTGGACTCAAATAAACAGAATTGGGAAATCAAGAATTAGGGGCATGCATTTAGGGGATAACCAGGTTGGCTCGGCTAGCCGGCCCAGTTAGACCTGGAAAACATTTTGAAACGTCCCTGTATTTTGGTTTTTGTGGGAAATTCATTTTTGAAAACAATTTTACCGGTTTACATGCATTTTTATATTTGAGGGGGGTCAGTTTTCGGGAGAACTGGGTCTCCGTCGTGGCATTATTCTAAATGCAATTTTACTGAAAATTGAATCTAGGGCCGTGAATGCACACAATAAAATTTATTTTGATGATTTTTGGGATTTTCTGATTTTTTTTTTTTTTTTTTTTTGATTTTTGGAAATTTTTGGGATTAAAAATGGGAATTCCGATTCTGGAAACCACATTACAGTCGTGCAACTGTAACTATAGTCGTGCGACTGTAAGTGGCCCGGTATCAAAATTTCGCCAAAACTTTATTTGAAGCAAACTGGAAAGAAAACGCTGGAAAACAAGAACACTCGTGCGACTGTGACTACAGTCGTACAACTGTTCATCAGATTCAAGAACAGTCGCACGACTATTCTTGATTTCCAGAAACAGATGCGAGGAAAAAAGGACAAAAAATGCGGAAAAAAGCACACCAATCACCCAGAAAGCGTGGAAAAGAGGAGGGAAAAGGAGTGTCTACCTGTTTGGCGTGCGTCCACCGTAGGATTGACCCCTGGTGTCGCTCCAATCCACTAAAATCTGGATTTTTCTCCTTGAGTTAGGATTTGAGAGCTTTTGGGTCCGAAATCTCCAAATGCAAGGGTTTCTGATGATCAGTTCTTCCCTTCCTCTTCTTTGTTTCTTTTCTTCTTTCCCTTTTCTCTCTTTTCTCCCTTTTCTTTTCTTTTCTTCCTGTCTCTGTTCGGCCTCTCCCCTCCCTTTTCTATTTTTTCCAGCTTTTAGGGTGTGAGTTGGCTCACCTGCCACGATCTACAGTCATACGACTGTAGTTTAATTACAGTCGTACGACTGTAGTTAAAGTCGTACGACTATACTTTTTTTTTAATGGGTAAAATTCCGGCTCTTACACATACATTTAAATTAAAATTCATTTGACCTATTAATTTAATCAATTGATTAAATTAGACATACATAAAATGAAATACATGTAAACCTATACATGTAATAATATTTCCACCTAGGAAATAACCACATAAATTAATTCATTCAATTAATTAGAGAAAGCCAAAATAAATATTAATTATAATATATTAATTAATCCAATTAACCTATATAATATAATTAATAAGTCTCTCTCTCTTCAAACATGTATACTCCAAGTACACACTTAATCCAACTAGTTAAAGTCCAGACGTTCAATGTGACAAACACAAGGACCAATGCCTCAGGACTAGGGCATTTCCAACATTAGCAACGGAAATTCCCTAGATGTTTGGTTCCAGAATCCTCCATAAGCTTCCAGAAATGGCCAGACCCTCGCAGATCCGTTGGTAACTTTCTGGATTGCATCTAAAAGATTGTAAACCGCCTCTAACGGTGCTGGAAACGTCCCTACTCATTATTTAATGTATTTCAAGTGTAAAAATCATGGAATATGCCTTAAATATTCCAAATGAATACCAATCACATGTTAAGGAGGTGGAATGGCTATAAATAGGCCTTACCCCCTCATTTGTAAATCAATCCAAGAATTGTAAAAGCATTCCTCAAGCAATAAAAGCTCTCTTTAAAGATTATAAATCTTGCTCTTCGCTTACTTGCCATTTAGCTTGCTTAAGCATCCTTGCTTAGCATTTGGAAAGGCTGACTAGCTTAGCACTGGGAAATTTTGCTCACTAGTGCCACACGTCTCAACTAATAAAGAGTTGTGCACATGACATATCTAACGGGCACAGATTCATAGTGTTTGCGGTTGATTATTTCTCGAAATGGGTGGAAGCATAATCCTTCTCTAGTGTGATAGCTAAGCAGATGGTTAAGTTCATTTAGAAGAGCATCCTTTCTCAATATGGAATTCCTCACCATGTAGCGACTGATAACAGAGTGCAATTTCAAGGGGCAACGGCCGCACTATTCGCAGAACATGGCATCGAACATCATAGTCTTCTCCATATAGACCACAGGCTAATGGTGCAGTGGAGGCAGCTAACAAGTCAATAAATAAGATCTTATCAAAGATGGTAACCACTTACAGAGACCGGGTTGACAAGCTGCTGCATGCTCTTTGGGGTTACAGAACCAGTGTCAGAACACCAACTGGTGAGAATCCCTATGCCTTGGTATATGGAATGGAAGCAGTATTGCCAGTGGAAATGGAACTCAAGTCACTCAGAATAGCCTTGGATGCTCAGCTACCAAAAACAGGGTGGGTCCAATCTAGATACTAGCAGTTGGCAGCATTAGATGAAAAGCGGTTGAAAGCACTAGATCATTTGTAGATGTATCAACATAGAATGGCAAAAGCCTATAATCAGAAAGTGAAGTATCCCAGACGACAGCTGAAAGCTAGGGATTTTGTGGGTGGAGGACCTTTTTCTATTAGAATAGTCAAGACGCGGCGAAGCAAACCGGGGAAAACGTTTTCGTTTGGTTTGTTTTTATTTGGAAAACGGGTTTTTGTTTATCTTGGAAAAATCATGGATTTGGAAATCCCCTTTGTAGAAAACATTTTCCCGTTTTAACTTAAAGATCTCGAAACTTAAATTCCAAGATCAGTGACAGAGTCGCCACCCAGATCAGCTCATCCGGGAAATTCCGGTACAGCTCCCTACCGAGAGTAGGCTACTGTACCTAATCCAGAGATTCGGGCAAGTGACTTACTCAACCTCTAGCTTGCTTTCACTTTACAATTTATATTACCATATTTAATTCGCTTTATTATCTTCCTTTATCCCAATTTCGTTTTGTATTTAACCCATGCTTAGACAAATGACAAAAATAAAATTACAGAAAAATAAACCATGCATTCACATTATACAAAAATAATAGAGCCTGCTTATACAACCAAATTGAATAAAAAGGAAAACTCTCGTCCTCACTTTACAAATGCCTAGAATACAAAAAATTACAATCGCCTAGAATATACAGAATAATCTGTTAATTACAGTAAAAATAATAAAAACAAAAATAAATGTTGCAAGACAAATTGGTTAGCACAATTTACGGCAAAACATAGATAGAACTCAAATCAGGACAGAATTGGGATTTCAGGAACGGGGGCATGCATTTAGGGGGTAACCGGGGTCGACCCGAACTGTCGGACCAGTTGGACTTGGAAAACAGTTTTGAAATGCCCTGTAATTTTTTTTATGCTGGAAAATCAAATTATTTGGCTCGGCTTCATGCAAACTTTTCCATTTAGCGGGTCTATTATCCTAGAACTTGGGGTTCCGTTCGTGCGGGTTTCCTAATTTTTACAAACATCTAGGGTCTGAAAGCAGTAAACACGCTAAAAATAATTTAAATTCGAAACAGCACCACGCGATCACGTCCGTGCGGGTCATTTCACGGCTCTATTTTATTCCGGAAATTACAGTCGTACGGCTGTAATTACAATCGTGCGGCTGTGATTCCCGGAACCCGAAAAGTAGTTTTCTCTTCTTTTTTTTTTAATGTCATTTTACTCATTTTTGATATTTTCGGGGGATTTTATAGGGTTCGGGGGTCCGCTAATGCTGGACCACGGATCCGATTTGGATCGAGCAACCCTGAAATTCAGGAAATAAAACCCAAAAAAAACTAAAATCCCTAATATCCATATATACAGAAATCTGAAAACCAAAATTTCACAATATACGGATGAATTTGGGCTGAAATTGATCCCAACAGAATGTACAAAATGGAAAATGGACTATCTTCGGCCGATCGGGGCAGTTTGGGAATCTGCCCCTGCAAAACAAAGCCGTGCGGCTCTGGATACCAGAGCCGCCCAGCTTTGTTCATCACAATCACAGCCGTGCTGGTGTGTTTATGGAGAACACAGCCGTACGGCTATGTTCGAGAAAGTCTGGTTTCTGAAACTTGCAAAAATGAAGAAAACGCGAAGAAAAAGAAATGTACATAGGTTTAAGGCCTCTCAGAGTTTACCTTGATGTTGTTTTGATTCTTTGAACGTCAAGAAACGGATTGAAAACATGAAATTTGCCTTAAATACTCAACAGGCTGAAAACCAAAACGATCTCGAAATAATCCAAAATCAAACCGAAACGATCCCGAATCAATGTGCAAAGCCTAAGGAACTTTCTATTAGTGTTTAAGGATTAGTTTTAGGTCTTAATTTGGGTGTTTGGATCACTTCTCCCTGGCTTGTATGTCTCGGTTCCCTCCCTTTCCTTTTTCTGCTTCTTTTCTTCTCTATGTCTTTCTTGAAATTGGTTTCTATCTAAGATCAAAAATCCCCTTTTCGATTTCTTTTTCTTTCTTTTTATACCTCCTCACTCATCATCATTTCAACCAATAAATGAGCCACCTGCATCTCCTGAAAATTTCACCCCATTTATTTTCTGTCGAGCCAAGTTGCTCTGCTTCGCAAAGCAACTTGGCTCAACCTACTAGAGCCGCCCAACTCTAATTTGCACTAGAGCCGGGTGGCTCTAGACTACAGCTGCACGGCTCTAGCAAGAGCCGAGCCAAAATTCTCGAAAATCTGACGCTCACCCTAAACCCTAAAAATCACTCAGAGCACCTTCTCGGGGGTTTCGGATCGAGGATAGGTTGGTTTTCGGGACGTTTGAGACACTCCGGGTGATATTCTAGCCATTTTCAAGTCCGATTCTTGTCCGGCTGCTCTACAGGTAATGCAAGAATTCTCATCATAAAGGTCGGGAAAACTGGCGCTTACAGCTGCCCCTCGCGTAATCAAATTCAATACCCTATATCAGGTTTAAGTTACCTGAGGGGAATTTGAGAACGCGAATTGAAGCACCGTAAGTGAAAGGACAGAAAGACATACCTAAGTTGCAGCTGATCTGGGCCTGACATCAGGTTTATGTCACCCGTGACAGATCTACTGAAGTTGAGATGGAAGCAAATCTAGGCCTAACATCGGGTTTAGGTTACCCGTGACGGATCTGCTGGAGTTTGAGGTTGAAACAAATCCGGGCCTGACATCGGGTTTAGGTTACCCGCAGTAGATCTGCTGGATTTAAGATGGAAGCAAATCTGGGCCTGACATCGGGTTTAGGTTACCCACGGCAAATCTGCTAGATTTGAGATGGAAACAAATCTGGGCCTGACATCGAGTTTATGTTACCCGCGGCGGATCTGCTGAAGTTGAGATGGAAGCAAATCTGGGCCTAACATCAGGTTTAGGTTACCCGCGATGGACTTGTTAAAGTTCAGGCTGGAATAAACTCTGGGCCTGATATCGGGTTTGGGTTACTCACGACGGATCTACTGAAGTTGAGATGGAAGTAAATCTAGGCCTGACATCGGGTTTAGGTTGCCCACGGCGGATCTGCTGGATTTGAGATAGAAGCAAATCTGGGCCTGACATCGGGTTTATGTTACCCGCAGCAGATCTACTGGAGTTTGAGATTGAAGCAAATCCAAGCCTGACACTGGGTTTAGGTTACCCAGGGCGGATCTGTTGGATTTGAGATGGAAGCAAATCTGGGCCTAACATCTAGTTTATGTTACCCGCCGTGGATCTACTGAAGTTGAGATGGAAGCAAATCTGGGCCTGACATCAGGTTTAGGTTACCCGCGATGGACTTGTTAAAGTTCAGGGTGGAAGCAAATCTGGGCTTGACATCGGGTTTAGGTTACCCACGATGGATCTGCTAAAGTTGAGATGGAAGCAAATCCGGGCCTGACATCGGGTTTATGTTACCCGTGGTGGATCTGCTGGATTTTTCAGGAGAAGCCGATCTGAGCCTATCACCGAGTTTATGTTACCAACAGCGGATCTACTGGGTTTCTGAGGAGAAGACAATTTGAGCCTATCACCGGGTTTATGTTACCCACGGTGGATCTGCTAGATTTCTGAGGTTGCATTGGCGATGCGCATTTATTCTTTGATCGATAATTTTGGAACAAAAATTTTTGCCCCTTCGATCAAGAATAAATACGGCTCGATTGTCCTGCCCCTAGATACCTGCACTTGGGTTGGTCATGATGCATGTATGCATGTGTATGTGCATGTTTTGAATGCCTGTGTGTGCATGTTTCAATGTATGCATATGTGAATGGACTCTGGGAGATGCATTTCTCGCTATTCGTCCAGCCTTGAAATGCTACGCTCTTGCCGGGGAGATCGGGTCGTGCCTCTGGCTAGGGAAAGCACATCACGCCTATGACTAATCTAGCTGGGGAGTATATTCTTTATATGATGTGACTCTAGCACTTCTGCTGGGGATACTCAATGGCTATTAGGGAAGTCCGACGACTATTGAGGAGAAAGTGGTCATGTTCTTTGTGATGGTTCCGTTGGGGAATAGTGCAGGGGATCCCACTGGAAAATTATGGAAGAGTTTCTGCTGGGGACTGATAGGAGGGTTCCACTTTTCTGCCCCTAGGAATGGTGAATTTGGAAGTGCTCTAAATTTTTCCTGAACTGCCCAATGTGGGTTTTCAGTTCAGCGAGCTGCTCTAACTTTTGCCTAAGGCGTTTTTTCGGTTTTCACCTTAGTGAGCTCTTTCTTTTTTTTTTTTTTTTTTTGTCTTGTGACCTTTGGATTTGGATTTGCTTCGAAATTTCTGGTCTCGAGAAATGATGAGTTAGATTTGGAGGATAAGGAAAGATTACAGATTACATGTATTTAACACATTTTCTTTGTCAAAGCAATGCGAGTCTTTTAACCAATTAAATGTAAAGTGCTTTCTTTAAATGGATGTTTAGGCAAGATAACTTTGTTTATGCATTCTGATATAACCATGAGAACATATTTAAACAAAACATCACACTTTATTGATGAAATTAACATGAATACATTTGAAAAGGTTGGTTCCCAAAATGGTATACACTCCACACAGAACTAGAATCCATCACCAGCTGTCCCTTGTGGATTTTTTGACTGATCATTTTCTCTCGTATCCTGACTTTTGCCTAGGCTGCCCTTTTCGAGTTTTCAACCTAGCAGACTTTTTTTTTCAAACATAGTAAGGCTTTAGGCGGTCTTGGTTGATAGGATTTGCAAATTCATTCCCATCCATGTCTGCGAGGCTTACACCACCCTTCGATAGCACTTTCTTCACCACCTATGGGCCTTCCTAATTTGGTTTGAATTTTCCCCAAGCATCCATTTGTAGGCCTTAATTGTTTCAGAACCAGATCCCCAGCTTTCAACTGTCGTCTGGGATACTTCACTTTCTAATTATAGGCTCTAGCCATTTTGCATTGGTACACCTGCAGATGATCCAGTGATTTCAACCGCTTCTCATCTAATGCTGCCAACTGCTCGCACCTAGCCTGAACCCATCCCGTTTCCAGTAGCTGAGCTTCCAAGGCTATTCTGAGTGATTTAAGTTCCATTTCCATTGGCAACACTGTTTCCATCCCATACACCAAGGCGTAAGGAGTCTCACCCGGTTGGTGTTCTGACACTGGTTCTATAACCCCAAAGAGCATATGGAAGTTTATCAGCCCATTCTCTATAGGTGGTTACCATCTTTGATAAGATCTTCTTAATCGACTTGTTAGGCACCTCCACTGCACCATTGGCCTGCGGTCTGTATGGAGAAGACCTATGATGTTCAATGCCATGTTCCGTAAATAACTTGGCTGTTGCCCCTTGGAATTGCACCCCGTTATCAGTTACTACATGGTAAGGGATTCCGTATCGAGAGATGATGTTCTTCTAAATGAACTTGACCATCTGCTTAGCTGTCATATTGGAGAAGGATTCTGCTTCTACCTACTTCGAGAAATAGTCGACTGCAACCACTATGAATCTGTGCCCATTAGAAGCTGCAGGATGAATTTCTTCAATAATGTCAATCCCCCATGCCGAGAAAGGCCAAGGGGATGCTAGGTTCTGCAGTTCAAGCGGTGGCAGATGACTGATATCAGCATAGATTTGGCATTCATGGCATCTTCTTACCTCCTTCACACAATCAGACTGCATTGTGATCCAAAAGTATCCCTATCTTATTATCTTTCTAGCCATGGTGATCCCATTCATATGCGGCCCGCAGGACCCTGCATGTACTTGCTGCATTACAGTTTCAGCCTCTCGTTCTGTCAAACATCTTAAAAGAACCCCATTTGCAGTTCTCTTGTACAGCTTATCTTTAAAGATTCTAAACTGGCTGGCTAATCTTCTTAATGAAGCCTTATCAACAGTGTTAGCTTCTTCTGGATTCTTTCCCTCTTTCACATACTAATAAATGTCGAAGAACCACGGCTTTTCCTCGACTGTTAACTCCATCGCTTCATGCATATCAAAGCAGGGTTGCTTGGAAATTGCTATAACCAGAGGCTGTATCTGTGTCCTCTCTGGATCTTCCCACATAAAGGATAATGTTGCTAATGCATTAGCCATTAATTTTATTCTCTTCCCGAGGCATGTGTCTAAACTCACACTGGATGAATAACCCTCTTCTGTACTGCTGCAGCTCTGAGTAGGGCCGTAAAGCTTCTTCTCTTAAATCCCAGTCGCTTCATGCCTACCTGATCACCAAGAGTGAATCCCTGACAATCAAGACATTGTCTGCCCCTAGTGTCAGGAGAGCTTCCATTTCGAATAAGCATGCTTAATATTCTACCCCATTGTTGGTTATGAGGAAGTCCAACCTTTTTGACAGCTAAATGATCTTGCCAGCTGTTGTTGCTATGATCACCCTAATTCCATCACCCTTTTTGTTTACGGCACCATCAAAGCACACAACCCATCTTCTTACTTCCATTACAACCAATTGTTCATCTGGGAACTCTAGATTTTCCATGTAGTCCGATTCTAGTGGCTAATTTGCTAGGAATTCTACCACAGCTCACTCTTTGATAGTTTTCCTAGTGATGTACTCAATGTTGAATTTTGATAGGAGTAGTAGCCACCTGGATAATTTTCCAACCAACACTGGCACCTCATACAGATATTTCATCAGATCCACCTTAGCCACGGCTTGTATCTTATATGATTGAAAGTAGTGGCACAACTTCTTAGTCAGCCAAATCATTGCTACACATGTCTTCTCTACCAGTGTGTACTTGGTTTCATATTCCAGCAGCTTCTTGCTGAGATAGTAGATAGGGTACTCCTTCCTCTCATTTTGCTTTTGCACCAACATTGCCCCTATGGAGGAATCGTCGACAACCAAGTGCAAAATCAGAGGCTTTCCCGGAGTTAGTGGGCTCAGAACCGGCGGATTCACCAAGTAATCTTTGATCTTTTCGAAGGCTAACTGACACCTATCATTCCATACAATCGACTGATCTTTCCTTAGTAGCTTGAAAATCGGCTCACACACTAAGGTTAACCGTGCTATGAAGCGGCTAACATACTGCAAGGAACCCAAGAATGACCAGACCTCCTTTTTTGTTTTAGGGGCTAGCATATCTCGAATAGCTTTGATTTTGTCTGGATCCATCTCTATTCCTCTTTGACTGACCATATGACCCAGCAGTTTCCCTGATGTAACCCCAAATATGTATTTCTTGGGATTAAGCCGCAGGTTGTATTCTCCAATGCGTGTAAGAAATCCATCCAGGATAGCAGGGTGCTCTTCCCGGGTCATTGATTTAACAAGCATATCATCAACATACACCTCCACTTCTTTATGAATCATGTCATGCAGCAGTGTTGTGACAGCCCTCTGATAAGTGGCCCCAGCATTTTTCAATCCAAAAGGCATTACTCTGTAGCAAAAAGTGCCCCATTCTGTAATAAATGATGTCTTCACCTTGTCAATTACATCCATTAAGATCTGGTTATGCCCCAAAAATCCATCCATGAAAGAGTACATTGCTACCTTGGCTGCGCTATCGATTAAAACATCAATGTGAGGCAAGAGGAAATTATCTTTTGGGTAGGCTTTGTTCAAACCCCTATAGTCGATACACACTCTGACCCTTCCCTCTTTAGGCACTGGAACAATGTTGGCTAACCATTCTGGTATTCCACCACCTCGAGGAACTTAGCTTCAATCTGCTTAGCCACCTCTTCCTTTACTAATGCAGCCCATTCTAGTCTTAGCCTTTACTGGTCTGAATCTGGGATCCGTTGGAATCTTGTGAACCGCTATTTCTGTGTCGACCCCAGGCATGTCTTCGTATGACCAAGCGAAAGCCTTAACATGTTTTTGCAGTATTATTGTCAATTCTCTCTCTTCTTCGAATTTTAGTTCATGTGAAATGAATACCATTTTGGGATTTTCATCTGTACTTATGTTAATTTCATGCAATGTACTGTCATGAATGCTAAATATGCTTAATGGTGATTCAAATGCATGTACAGAATTATCAGGATAAACATCGCACAAGTAAGCAAACTGGGATTTCATTACATTAAACTTGTTAAAAAGTACATCATTCACATCAAAAAGAGAAGAAACAGATACAACAAAACGATTTTCATCCTCCACAGGCGGAGGGCCTTGAACTCCTTCAGCATCCTTGCTCAGCTCCAGGACGTTGTCCAGGTCAGCAGCAGTTTCAGACTCCTATTCAGCAGGAAGAGCAGCCTTCTCAATCTCACCCACCTGTGCCTTGGCATTCATCATGATACCTGCTATCTCGGCAACCATAGAATCCAAGCATGCCTTGGTCATCAGCTCCTTAGTGGATCCTCCCTCAGACTTTTCGAATGCCCTGCCTAAGGCGGCAGTCAGCGCCTTTGAAATTGCTTTCACGGATTCATTACAAACTTCCCCTTTGGCTTTCTCCTTGGCCATTTCTACTGCTTCCGCTATTACTTCAGATGGTTTATCTTAGGGGATTAAAGGTCAACAACTGCCTTATAAGCACCAGAATTTTACCCATTCAAAAAAAAGAGTATAGTCGTACGACTGTAATTAAACTATAGTCGTACGACTGTAGATCATGGTAGGTGAGCCAACCCACACGCTAAAAGCTGGAAAAAACAAAAAAGGGGGGGGAAGAGGCCAAACAGAGACAGGAAGAAAAGAAAAGAAAAGGGAGAAAAGAGAGAAAAGGGAAAGAAGAAAAGAAACAAAGAAGAGGAAGGGAAGAACTGATCATCAGAACCCCTTGCATTTGGAAATTTCGGACCCAAAAGCTCTCAAACCCTAACTCAAGGAGAAAAATCCATATTTTAGTGGATTGGAGCGACGCCATGGGTCAATCCTACGGTGGACGCATGCCAAAGAGGTAGACACTCCTTTTCCCTCCTCTTTTCCATGCTTTCTGGGTGATTGGTGTGCTTTTTCTGCATTTTTTGTCCTTTTTTCCTCGCATCTGTTTTTGAAAATCAAGAATAGTCGTGCGACTATTCTTGAATCTGATGAACAGTCGTACGACTGTAGTTAAAGTAGTAGGAGTGCTCTTTGTTGGGATTCATCATTGGAAAAATAACATGGCGCAACGGGAAAATACACTGTTTAAAATTTCCTAGAATCCACCTATCGTGTCCAATTACCATTGATTAGAATAAAACAATTTGAACCAAGAGAGATTAACTCACCGGATTCGTCTCTTCTAGAGACTGCTGCAGAATCGTTACTTGAAACTGCAATCTCCAAAGTTTGGTGCACGACCAACTATTGAGCGGGAACCGGTGCTAGCCAAAGACGCGAAGGAGTGGAGCTTTAATGCTGGGATTTTCGGCTGTTTTGGGGCTGCTGTTGGTGGCTGAAATTTCCAGCAATTAATTAGAGTTGAATTAGGTTTTTCTTCCTTAAGTGTGCCCTTATATAGACACCTTGTCTAGTTGGGTTTTAATTAGGTTAATTAAACCCAAGCCCACTAGGATTATAATTACATAAATAAACTTTAATTAAAAAGTATATACTATGTAATTTAATTCCATTTGGCTAAATTTAATTATCCCTAAATAAAATTAAATCACACTTAAGTTAATACAACACATGTATTTAATTTTCCTACTTAGGAAAATTATTTAATTAATTGTTTACTTTATGTAATTCAATTAATTGATAAATTAATTAATTACATTACGTAAACTTATTAATTAAATTAAATTCAACCCAATGTCAATTAATTACCTTGACACCGAATGTCAACTAATTAATTAACGCATTCCTTCCAATGTACATTACATGTACAATTTCTATAAGTTCCAGCTCAGTTGATCTATGTGCACGATCCTATGGGTCTGTCTTCATGTTGGCAGTAGGCCCAAGGCCCACAGACTGTAAGTGGGTTCTAGCAAACCATTACAGCCCCCAATTAAGACAGAGATGCAGCAGTCTTTAGAAGACACTCACCCGGTAGTAATCTCATTGTGTCCTTTGCCTAACGATATCGATATGAATAAACAAGAGGCATGGTGTCTGTCATCCTCTTCTGTTGTTTATTATATTTCTTGATCTTGAGTTGACTGATTAATCAAATAAGCAACCAACTTATTTGGGTATGGCCATACACTTATTAGTCCCACTCATCAAGTGGCCAATGATATCATCTCAGTGTTACCCGAGTGGCAATTCCATCACTTCATCATCAATATCAACATATTCACCGGTCCACCCAATCATACCCGTATTTAGCATCCTTTTACAGACCTGTTAGGCGTATGTCAAAGTGAACCGGATTCCATATCGATATTATAATGAAATCTGGTCTGAGGACAAAAGAGACCTACTCAAGAAAGACCTATGACATGACAACCATATGGCTTTCTTGTGCGGATCGATCCAGTCCCATGTCAATGACATGTACCTATATTCATGACTGACTATACAAGTACTATGGCTAGTTAAGAACTACTATACAGTCATCGAATATACAAGTCCGTGGTTCTATTCGTTCCCATGATTAGAACAGACTTGGGATAGGTTTTATGATTATCAATCAATGGATACTCTACTCATATTATAGCACAAGATATAAATGAAATAGATTAATTGCCTTTATTAATGTGACACAAATAATGTATTCATACATGACTCTTAATGTATAATACAAAATACAAGAATCCAATGCCCTAAGAACTAGGGCACACCAACAATCTCCCACTTGCACTAGTTCCAAGTGGGCATTGCCCTAATTCCTATAGATCTGGTATGACCGTCATGCTGTGTCTGCAACAGCGCTTTGGTAAATGGATCAGCGATATTATTCTTGGTGTCAACCCTCTGCAATGATATGTCACCTATGTTCACGATCTCCCAAATGAGGTGAAACTTTCTGAGTACATGTTTGGATCTCTTGTGCGATCGAGGCACCTTAGCTTGTGCGATGGTCCCGTCGTTGTCACAAAAACATCAACTGGGTCTAGGATAGTAGGCACTACTCCCAACTCAGTTATGACTTTCTTGATCCAAACGGCTTTCTTTGAGCTTCGTACGCAGCTATGTACTCAGCTTCCATTGTAGAGTTAGCAATGGTGGCCTGCTTTGAGGACCTCCAACTAATGGCACCGCCATTCAGGAGAGAAATATAACCAGACTGTGACTGGTTCTCATCCTCATCGGTCTCAAAGCTTGCATCAGTGTAACCTGACACTACCAGCTCATCTTAACCTCTATACACTAAGAAAGCATCCTTAGTCCGGTTAAGGTACTTCAAGATTGCCTTGACTGCCTTCCAGTGTTCCTCACCGGGGTCCGACTGGTACCGGCTAGTCATATTTAGTGCAAACACGACATCAGGCCTCGTACATAACATGGAGTACATGATAGATCCAATAGCATATGCATAAGGGATCTTTTCCATGTTCTCCCGGTCCTTCTTTGTTTTAGGACCATCTTTCTTACTCAGCTTCAACCCATGGCGCATAGGCAAGAATCCTTTCTTTGCCTTGTCCATGCTGAATCCTTTTAGAACCTTGTCAATGTACGTGGCCTGACTTAGGCCTAGAAGCTGATTGGATCTATCTCTGTAGATCCTGATCCCTAAGATCGTCTCAGCTTCTCCTAATTCCTTCATTGCGAAGCACCTACTCAACCACTGCTTAACCCCTTGCAGTGTTGGTATGTCACTTCCAATGATAAGGATGTCGTCAACATACAGCACTAGGATGGTGGAAACACTCCCACTAACCATCTTATACACACAGGGCCTTTAACTTGAAACACCACTTGCAACCTATCACCTTAGCACCCGGAGGTGGATCCACCAAGTTCCATACTTGGTTATCATGCATAGATTGCATCTCAGCCTCCATGGCTTTGTACCATTGATTTAAGTGTGGGCTTTCAACAGCCTCCTGATAGGTCTTGGGCTCTTCTTGGTCAATGACCATAAGGTCCCCATCATCAGTCACGAGAAAGCCGTACCTCTCTGGCTGATGACATGTCCTACCAGACCTTCTGCGGTCCTGTGCAACCGTTTCTGGTTCCTCAATTTCTTGAGTGGTCAAATCGGTTCCTGAAGCATCCTCAGCAGTAGCTGTAGGAGTTTGTGATTCTTGAACTTCTAAAAGTTCAATATTACTCCCACTGTCTCTCTTGGAAAGGAATTCCTTCTCCAAGAAGACTGCATTTCTGGCTATGAAAACTTTGTTTTCAGCTGGAGCGTAGAAGTAATAACCCTTAGTTTCCTTAGGGTAACCCACAAACTGGCACTTGACAGATTTAGACTCGAGTTTGCCACTTGTCAATTTCTTAACATGTGCATCACAGTCCCAAATCTTCAAGAAGGAAACATTGGGCTTTCGGCCTTTCCATAGTTCATATGGTGTTCCCTCAACTGCCTTGCTTGGTGTATTATTAAGAATGTAAGCAGCTGTCTCTAAAGCATATCCCCAAAAGGAGACAGGGAGTGTAGCATGACTCATCATCGAGCGGACCATGTCAAGTAAGGTCCTATTCCTCCTCTCTGACACTCCATTCCACTGGGGTGTACCAGGAGGAGTGAGTTGGGATACAATCCCACACTCTCTCAAAAACGAGTCAAACTCTTAGCTTAAATATTCACCCCCTCGGTCAGACCGAAGTGCTTTTATTTTCTTGCCAAGTTGGTTTTCTACTTCATTCTTCAAGTCCTTGAACCTTTGGAGAGTCTCAGACTTATGCTTCATCAGATACCCGTAACCGTATCTGCTGAAGTCATCTGTGAAGGTGAAAAAGTATAGAAAACCAGATCTAGCACTAGTGCTCATTGGGCCACATACATCGAAATGTATTAGCTCCAATAGCTCTGAGGCCCTTTCAGCAGTCTTGCTAAAAGGCGCCTTTGTCATCTTGCCTCTCAAACAAGATTCGCATGTGTCATAAGTCTGGATGTCAAATGACCCTAGCACTCCATTAGAGTGAAGCCTAGCTATGCGCTTCTCATTTATATGGCCAAGTCGACAATGCCAGATGTAAGTAGGATTAATTTCATTTTGTTTAATCCTTTTAGTATTTATGTTATAGATTGAACTTTCACGTTTTAGATCAAGGATATATAAGCCATTTTCAAGAAATGTTGTTTCATAAATAATATTGCCACATTGCATAGAAATTCTACCATGTCCAATATTAAATACAAAACCAGAAATATCCAATAAAGAAACGGAAATAATATTCCTGCACATCACAGGTACAAAATAACAGTTTCTTATTTCCAAAACAAGTCCACTAGGCATCTCCAAGAAATAATCTCCGATCTCCATGGCCTGAACCCAAGCACCATTTCCGACTCAAAGATCTACTTCTCCAGATCCTAATAATCTCCTATTTCTTAGACCCTGCACATTTGAACAAATGTGAGATCCACATCCAGTGTCCAAGACCCAAGATGTAGAAATAGCCAGATTAATCTCAACAACATAAATACCTGAAGCAGCAGTTTTGCCCTTCAGTTGCTCCCTTAGCTTTGGACATGAGCTCTTCCAGTGTCCCTTCTCATGACACTCATGGCAGACATGGCCAGGAGAAGCAACCCTTGCTTTAGGTTGGGCCAACACCTTTTTGCCCTTAGCCTTGGCCTTTTGGGCCTTAGCCTTGGCCTTAGATTTGGCCTTTCCTTTAGCAATGGATGTATTGCCCTTGTTCACTAGCAATACTTCAGGAGTCTTCTTAAGAGACTGCTCAGCAAGCTTGAGCATGCCATGCAGCTCAACAACCGATTTATCCAACCCTTGCATATGGTAATTCATGATAAACTGGTTGTAAGACTCAGGAAGTGACCCGAGAATAATGTCTGTTGCCAAGTCCTGTGGAATTGGCGAGCCGAGGCGGGCAAGTGTATCAATATACCCCTTCAACTTTAGCACATGAGTGCTAACAGAAGTCCCAGCTGCCATCACAGTTGTGCAAAGTGCCTTAGTTGTCAGGTAACGTTCCTGACGAGCCTGATCTTGGAACATCTTTTTAAGCTGATCCATCATCTCATAAGCATGCTCGTCCATGAACTGCTTCTGAAGATCAGAAGCCATGGTACCCAGCATGAGGCACGAGACATCTCGGTCATCCCTCACATGCCGATCGTACTGCTCCACCATCGTCGTGGTGATGCCTCGACCTGCGGGAGGGCCGGCTGGTAAAGGAGCATTCAATACATACTCCTTAGACTCTTGTCTAAGAACTATTTGTAAGTTCCACGCCCAGTCCAGGAAGTTAGTCCCCGAAAGCTTCTCCTTCTCCAAGAGTGACCTAAGTGAGAGTGAGTTGTTGTTTGTTGCAGCCATTTAAATTGCTTAACTGAAATGGGATTATCTACATGGAAGAAATCATTGCTTGAGTTAGAAATAAAGGACTTTTAAGCCAATTCAAATTAATAATCTGATTTTAATTTGTTTGTTGGTGTTGTTAATTGGCTGACTTGACCAAGATCCACAACTTATCAATGACTGGCCGAACTAGGGCTCGCTAACCAACCATTGAGTCGTTTGGTAGGACAACCTATCCAATCCTTCCACGAAGGACTCTTGGTTTGATGGGCTTATTGACACTTTACCCATCTATGCTTAGGGCCCGCTCTGAGCTAATGCTACCCATGTTGAGTCAAACCACCATTCACATGTTAACCATACCAAGTATCTTAACCCTCGACGGCCCACCGAATACTATAATATACCCAGCTAGGGCATGGCGCACATTGCAGCATCAATGGGAGGAAGAGGTGTGAATGTGGGAAGCACTTTTAAGCGACTCAATATTTTAATTTCCGGATTATAATTAAGTGATACGGCTTAGCATGCATAAACGCGGGTAATAATTTGGTGATCCATACATCCATATTATATGACAAATGCAATAGCATACTTAATTTAAAATAAATGAGATCCTATGGGCCTTTAATTACAACCTAATGATAAAATAGATATCCTATCTAATTCTTCATGGGCCGGACTGCAATCCTTCTTGGGCTTCCACCATAGGCTTGCTTCATTTGGGCCTTCCTCCATACTTGATGCAATTACAATAATTTTGTAAAATAAAATCTATTCTAAAATTACATCAAAATAAAAAAATGGCACGCAGGCCATATTTCCCAAAATTAAATTACAACCGATAATAATTTAGGGCCCATAGAACTCAACATAACATTTCAAACAAAGTACCTATCGTGCACATACATACCGATATGATGCATGATCATGGCATTCCAAATTATAAATACAAATGTTAAGCCGAGTTACTTAGGGTGAAATCGCCAATTTTAACAAATGTGACTAAGGCCCATAAAGGCCCAATGGATAACATCCATAAATGCAAAATTAACAACTGCTCCCACTTGAATTTGGGTTGTCACAACTTTAAAATTTAGCTCTCCCAATTTTAACCGTGGTCACGGTTTATTGGGCCAATTTCACAAAGTCCATATTCAATTTAATATGCAAACAATTAAATTAAATATGCATGCCAACAAAATAAATAATTTAAACACAAATTAATTTAAAATTTTAATTTAATTTGCATTAGGGTCCAGGATAAAAAAAATACCCGCAAAATCCAAAACCGGACCCGAAACCCGCACGCGGCGCTGCTGTCCCGGCGGGGCAGCAGTACCGCTGCGCGGTGCCGCTGCTGCTCACGCAGCAGCCTGCTGCCGCAGTGGGGGAATCGCAAAATTGCGATTCCCTCACCCAAAATTCAACCTTTTTTTTTAATTATTAAATCACAAAAAAATCCAGCCATCAACATCAAACTATCAATAAAGAAAATACAATTCTAGATAGAAACCAATTGGGGAAAAAAAATAAAACCCCAAACAAAATTCTAGGGTTTATCAAAACCAAAACCAATTGAATAAAAACCCTAAAATTACAAACTTGAAACCCATTCTTTCTTCAAGAATGCTTTCAAGAACCAATTCCAATCAATCTAATGGACAAAACCTAGGCTCTGATACCACTGTTGGGATTCGTCATTGGAAAAATAACGTGGCGCAGCGGAAAATACACCGTTTAAAATTTCCTGGAATCCACCTATTGTGTCCAATTACCATTGATTAGAATAAAACAATTTGAATCAAGAGAGATTAACTCACCGGATTCGTCTCTTCTAGAGACTGTTGCAGAATCGTTACCGGAAACTGCGATCTCTAAAGTTTGGTGCACGACCAACTATTGAGCGGGAACCGGTGCTAGCCGAAGACGCGAAGGAGTGGAGGTTTAATGCTGGGATTTTCGGCTGTTTTGGGGCTGCTATTGGTGGCTGAAATTTCCAGCAATTAATTAGAGTTGAATTAGGTTTTTCTTCCTTAAGTGTGCCCTTATATAGACACCTTGTCTAGTTGGGTTTTAATTAGGTTAATTAAACCCAAGCCCACTAGGATTATAATTACATAAATAAACTTTAATTAGAAAGTATATACTATGTAATTTAATTCCATTTGGCTAAATTTAATTACCCCTAAATAAAATTAAATCACATTTAAGTTAATACAACACATGTATTTAATTTTCCTACTTAGGAAAATTATTTAATTAATTGTTTACTTTATGTAATTCAATTAATTGATAAATTAATTAATAACATTACGTAAACTTATTAATTAAATTAAATTGAACCCAATGTCAATTAATTACCTTGACACCGAATGTCAACTAATTAATTAACGCATTCCTTCCAATGTACATTACATGTACAATTTCTATAAGTTCCAGCTCAGCTGATCTATGTGCACGATCCTATGGGTCTGTCTTTATGTTGGCAGTAGGCCCAAGGCCCACAGACTGTAAGTGGGTTCTAGCAAACCATTACAGCCCCCAATTAAGACAGAGATGCAGCAGTCTTTAGAAGACACTCACCCGGTAGTAATCTCATAGTGTCCTTTGCCTAACGATATCGATATGAATAAACAAGAGGCATGGTGTCCATCATCCTCTTCTGTTGTTTATTATATTTCTTGATCTTGAGTTGACTGATTAATCAAATAAGCAACCAACTTATTTGGGTATGGCCATACACTTATCAGTCCCACTCATCAAGTGGCCAATGATATCATCTCAGTGTTACCCGAGTCGCAATTCCATCACTTCATCATCAATATCAACATATTCACCGGTCCACCCAATCATTCCCGTATTTAGCATCCTTTTACAGACCTGTTAGGCGTATGTCAAAGTGAACCGGATTCCATATCGATATTATAATGAAATCTGGTCTGAGGACAAAAGAGACCTACTCAAGAAAGACCTATGACATGACAACCATGTGGCTTTCTTGTGCGGATCGATCCAGTCCCATGTCAATGACATGTACCTATATTCATGACTGACTATACAAGTACTATGGCTAGTTAAGAACTACCATACAGTCATCGAATATACAAGTCTGTGGTTCTATTCATTCCCACGATTAGAACAAACTTGGGATAGGTTTTATGATTATCAATCAATGGATACTCTACTCATATTATAGCACAAGATATAAATGAAATAGATTAATTGCCTTTATTAATGTGACACAAATAATGTATTCATACATGACTCTTAATTTATAATACAAAATAAGAGAATCCAATGCCCTAAGAACTAGGGCACACCAACACTCTTGATTTCCACTGTTTTCTTTCCAGTTTGCTAGCGACTCGGATGACAAGAAGAGAGGGAGAGAGGGGCTGCTCACTTTGAGAATTATGGCTGTCCCTTTTACTTTCCAAAAGAAAAATCTATCTATGCAAAGATAGAACCAACTCTCTCAAGTTGCACCCAATTTCTTTCCAAAAGAAAATAAGGCATAAAAGTGGGCAAATTTTTCTTCAAAAGAAAAATTCTCACGGCCAAAAATCAATGAGAATGGCTGCTGATTTTTTTTCTTTTGTATCAACCTTCTTACCAAGAAAAAAATCTCCAATGCCACCTAGCATGCAAAGTCCAACTTTGCTACTAACTTAGTCAAACCATGACTCACTCCATCACCATTGGACAAACATAAAGACTCATCATTTCTTCATTAAATGAAAAACATGACTCACCATCTTATTTTTGTCCAAGAATGAGTCACCATTCTCATCTATTCTCCACCCATGAATTCCGGCCAAATAAATCCCACTTCATGTGGGAATTTTCATTTTATGTCTTAAGCCCAATTTGACTTCCTTTGATTTAATTAATTTCAAATGCAGTTCCAATTTAACATGTATGTATATATATTATGTTGGTGTGCCCTAGTTCTTAGGGCATTGGATTCTTGTATTTTGTATTATACATTAAGACTCATTGTATAAATACATTATTTGTGTCACATTAATAAAGGCAATTAATCTATTTCATTTATATCTTGTGCTATAATATGAGTAGAGTATCCATTGATTGATACTCATAAAACCTATCCCAGGTCTGTTCTAATCGTGGGAACGAATAGAACCACAGACTTGTATATTCGATGACTGTATGGTAGTTCTTAACTAGCCGTAGTACTTGTATAGTCAGTCATGAATATAGGTACATGTCGTTGACATGGGACTGGATCGATCCGTACAAGAAAGCCGCATGGTTCTCACGTCATAGGTCTTTCTTGAGTAGGTCTCTTTTGTCCTCAGACCAGATTTCATTATAATATCGATATGGAATCCGATTCACTTTGACATACGCCTAACAGGTCTGTAAAAGGATGCTAAATATGGGTATGATTGGGTGGACCGGTGAACATGTTGATATTGATGATGAAGTGATGGAATTGCCACTCGGGTAACACCGAGATGATATCATTGGCCACTTGATGAGTGGGACTGATAAGTGTATGGCCATACCTAAATAAGTTGGTTGCTTATTTGATTAATCAATCAACTCAAGATCAAGAAATATAATAAAAAACAGAAGAGGATGATGGACACAATGCCTCTTGTTTATTCATATCAATATCGTTAGGCAAAGGACAGTATGAGATTACTACCGGGTGAGTGTCTTCTAAAGACTGCTGCATCTCTGTCTTAATTGGGGGCTGTAATGGTTTGCTAGAACCCACTTACAGTCTGTGGGCCTTGGGCCTACTGCCAACATAAAGACAGACCCATAGGATCGTGCACATCGATCAACTGAGCTGGAGCTTATAGAAATTGTACATGTAATGTACATTGGAAGGAATGCGTTAATTAATTAGTTGACATTCGGTGTCAAGGTAATTAATTGACATTGGGTTGAATTTAATTTAATTAATAAGTTTACATAATGTAATTAATTAATTTATCAATTAATTGAATTACATAAAGTAAACAATTAATTAAATAATTTTCCTAAGTAGGAAAATTAAATACATGTATTGTATTAACTTAAGTGTGATTTAATTTTATTTAGGGGTAATTAAATTTAGCCAAATGGAATTAAATTACATAGTATATACCTTTTAATTAAAGTTTATTTATGTAATTATAATCCTACTGGGCTTGGGTTTAATTAACCTAATTAGAACCCAATTAGACAAGGTGTCTATAAAAGGGCACACTTAAGGAATAAAAACCTAATTCAACTCTAATTAATTGCTGGAAATTTCAGCCACCAATTGCAGCCCCAAAACAGCCGAAAATCCCAGCATTAAACCTCCATTCCTTCGCATCTTCGGCTAGCACCGGTTCCCGCTCAATAGTTGGTCGTGCACCAGACTTTGGAGATCGCAGTTTCAAGAAACGATTCTGCAGCAGTCTCTAGAGGAGACGAATCCGGTGAGTTAATCTCTCTTGATTCTTATTTGATTTTATTCTAATCAATGGCAATTGGACACGATAGGTGGATTCTAGGAAATTTTAAACGGTGTATTTTCCGCTGCGCCACGTTATTTTTCCAATGACGAATCCCAACAGTGGTATCAGAGCATAGGTTTTGTCCATTAGATTGATTGGAATTGGTTCTTGAAAGCGTTCTTTGAGAAAGAATGGGTTTCAAGTTTGTGATTTTAGGGTTTTTGCTTAATTGGTTTTATTTTGGATAAACCCTAGAATTGTAGGATTGGGGTTTTTGATTTTTTTTCCCCAATTATTTTCCATCTAAAATTGTTTTGTATATTAATTATATATATTTTGTTGGAAACATTTTTTTTTGTTTATGTTTTAAAATAAAAAAATATAAAAAAAATAAAATAATTGATTTTGGGTAAAGGGAATCGCAAATTTGCGATTCCCTCACCTGCAGCAGGCTGCTGCATGCGCAGCAGCATGCCATGCAGTAGCGGGCTGCTGCCGCGGCAGGCTGCCGCGCGCGGGTTTCGGGTCCGGTTTTGGATTTTACGGGTATTTTTTTATCCCGGACCCTAATGCAAATTAAATTAAATTTTTTTAAAATTAATTTGCGTTTAAATTATTTATTTTGTTGGCATGCATATTTAATTTAATTGTTTGCATATTAAATTGAATATGGACTTTGTGAAATTGGCCCAATAAACCGTGACACCGGTTAAAATCGGGAGAGCTAAATTTTAAATTTGTGACAACCCAAATTCAAGTGGGAGCAAAATTGTTAATTTTGCATTTATGGATGTTATCCATTGGGCCTTTATGGGCCTTAGTCACATTTGTTAAAATTGGCGATTTCACCCTAAGTAACTCGGCTTAACATTTATATTTATAATTTGGAATGCCATGATCATGCATCATATTGGTATGTATATGCACGACAGGTACTTTGTTTGAAATGTTATGTTGAGTTCTATGGGCCCTAAATTATTATCGGTTGTAATTTAATTTTGAGAAATATGGCCTGCGTGCCATTTTTTATTTTGATGTAATTTTAGAATAGATTTTATTTTCAAAATTATTGTAATTGCATCAAGTATGGAGGAAGGCCCAAACGGAGCAAGCCCATGGTGGGAGCCCAAGAAGGATTGCAGTCCGGCCCGTGAAGAATTAGATAGGATATCTAGTTTTTCATTAGGTTGTAATTAAAGGCCCATAGGATCTCATTTATTTTAAATTAAGTATGCTATTGCATTTGTCATATAATATGGATGTATGGATCACCAAATTATTACCCGCGTTTATGCATGCTAAGCCGTATCACTTAATTATAATCCGGAAATTAAAATATTGAGTCGCTTAAAAGTGCTTCCCACATTCACACCTCTTCCTCCCATTGATGCTGCAATGTGCGCCATGCCCTAGCTGGGTATATTGTAGTATTCGGTGGGCCGTCGAGGGTTAAGATACTTGGTATGGTTAACATGTGAATGGTGGTTTGACTCAACATGGGTAGCATTAGCTCAGAGCGGGCCCTAAGCACAGATGGGTAAAGTGTCAATAAGCCCATCAAACCAAGAGTCCTTCGTGGAAGGATTGGATAGGTTGTCCTACCAAAAGACTCAATGGTTGGTTAGCGAGCCCTAGTTCGGCCAGTCATTGATAAGTTGTGGATCTTGGTCAAGTCAGCCAATTAACAACACCAACAAACCAATTAAAATCGGATTATTAATTTGAATTGGCTTAAAAGTCCTTTATTTCTAACTCAAGCAATGATTTCTTCCATGTAGATAATCCCATTTCAGTTAAGCAATTTAAATGGCTGCAACAAATAACAACTCACTCTCACTTAGGTCACTCTTGGAGAAGGAGAAGCTTTCGGGGACTAACTTCCTGGACTGGGCTAGGAACTTACAAATAGTTCTTAGACAAGAGTCTAAGGAGTATGTACTGAATGCTCCTTTACCAGCTGGCCCTCAGGTCGAGGCATCACCACGGAGATGGTGGAGCAGTACGATCGGCATGTGAGGGATGACCGAGATGTCTCATGCCTCATGCTGGGTACCATGGCTTCTGATCTTCAGAAGCAATTCATGGACGAGCATGCTTATGAGATGATGGATCAGCTTAAAAAGATGTTCCAAGATCAGGCTCGTCAGGAACGTTACCTGACAACTAAGGCACTTTGCACGACTATGATGGCAGCTGGGACTTCTATTAGCACTCATGTGCTAAAGTTGAAGGGGTATATTGATACACTTGCCCGCCTCGGCTCGCCAGTTCCGCAGGACTTGGCAACAGACATTATTCTCGGGTCACTTCCTGAGTCTTACAACCAGTTTATCATAAATTACCATATGTAAGGGTTGGATAAATCGGTTGTTGAGCTACATGGCATGCTCAAGCTTGCTGAGCAGTCTCTTAAGAAGACTCCTGAAGTATTGCTGGTGAACAAGGGCAATACGCCCATTGCTAAGGGAAAGGCCAAATCTAAGGCCAAGGCTAAGGGCAAAAAGGTGGTGGCCCAACCTAAAGCAAGGGTTGCCTCTCCTGACGATGTTTGCCATGAGTGTCATGAGAAGGGGCACTGGAAGAGCTCATGTCCAAAGCTAAGGGAGCAACGGAAGGGCAAAACTGCTGCTTCAGGTATTTATGTTGTTGAGATTAATCTGGCTATTTCTACATCTTGGGTCTTGGACACTGGATGTGGATCTCACATTTGTTCAAATGTGCAGGGTCTAAGAAATAGGAGATTATTAGGATCTGGAGATGTAGATCTTTGAGTCGGAAATGGTGCTCGGGTTCAGGCCATGGAGATCGGAGATTATTTCTTAGAGATGCCTAGTGGACTTGTTTTGGAACTAAGAAACTGTTATTTTGTACCTGCGATGCGCAGGAATAGTATTTCCGTTTCTTTGTTGGATATTTCTGGTTTTGTATTTAATATTGGACATGGTAGATTTTCTATGCAATGTGGCAATATTATTTATGGAACAGCATTTCTTGAAAATGGCTTATATATCCTTTATCTAAAACGTGAAAGTTCAATCTATAACATAAATACTAAAAGGATTAAACAAAATGAAATTAATCCTACATACATCTGGCATTGTCGACTTGGCCATATAAATGAGAAGCGCATAACTAGGCTTCACTCTAGTGGAGTGCTAGGGTCATTTGACATCCAGCCTTATGACACATGCGAATCTTGTTTGAGAGGCAAGATGACAAAGGCGCCTTTTAGCAAGACAAGGTTCTGAAAAGATTCAGCATGGACAAGGCAAAGAAAGGATTCTTGCCTATGCGCCATGGGTTGAAGCTGAGTAAGAAAGATGGTCCTAAAACAAAGAAGGACCGGGAGAACATGGAAAAGATCCCTTATGCATCTGCTATTGGATCTATCATGTACTCCATGTTTGTACGAGGCCTGATGTCGCGTTTGCACTAAGTATGACCAGCCGGTACCAGTCAGACCCTGGGGAGGAACACTGGAAGGCTGTCAAGGCAATCCTAAAGTACCTTAATCGGACTAAGGATGCTTTCTTAGTGTATGGAGGTCAAGATGAGCTCGTAGTGTCATGTTACACTGATGCAAGCTTTGAGACTGATGAGGATGAGAACCAGTCACAGTCTGGTTATGTTTTTCTCTTAAATGGCGGTGCCATTAGCTGGAGGTCCTCAAAGCAGGCCACCATTGCTGACTCTACAACGGAAGCTGAGTACATAGCTGCGTGCGAAGCTGCAAAGGAAGCCGTTTGGATCAAGGAATTCATGTTGGGATTTTTCACCGGAAATCACCCGATAAAAGCGGAAGAACGCGGTGATTTCCTCAAATCCAGTCCCAGGAGCAATTGAAGTGGAAATTGAAAAACTTAATATTAAATAGAAAGGGATTAAATTTCTTACCAGAAATATCTCTTTCTAGAGATGGATCATGACTGCAGAATTCAAAGTAGAATTCCTCCTCGTTCCCGTACACGAGCGCCTAACGAACACCGCACGTGCTAGCGTCAAAAATCACGAAGATTAGAGAGTGATGGGGGAAGGAGAATTCGGCCAAAAAGGGGGGGGGGGGGCTAGACACTTGTGTGTTGGCCGAATTCCCCTTAGGGTTTTTAACCCTAGGGCTTCCAAATTCCCTTGCTGGAATTTGGGCCCAGTCTGGCTTCTGTGTCTGTGTGGGCTTCCTCCTTTTAATTCAGACCCAAACTTATTTTAATTAGTCTGGTCTAAATCAATATCAAGCCCAATTTTAATTAACCCATGTATTTAATATATTACTCCAAGTAATATATTATTTACATTTAAATTAAAATTAGTTTGACTAATTAATTTAATCCATCAAATTAAAATTAAGTCTTCACAAAACAAATTCATATGTAAACCTATACATATGAATATTTCCACCTAGGAAATAATCTCATAATTAATCCAATTAATTATGTGAAGCCAAATATTAATTTTATTATAATGATCAATCCAATTGATCCTTATAATATAATTAATATATATAGTTCTCTCTCTCTAGAGTGTACACTCCAAGTGTACTAGTGATTCTTTAAATCGGTGTCCAGTCGCTCAATGTGTACGATCCCGTGGGCCCATCTTTATGTTGGCAGCGGGCCTGTGGCCCGCAGACTGCAGTTGGGCTCTAGCAAGCCACTGCAGCTCCCAATTAAGATGGAGATGGCAGTCTAACTAATATCATAACCCTGTAGTTTAAACTTGTACATCCCATGTCATTGATATCGGTGTCCAACACAGAGGCATGGATTGATCACCCTCTTTTGTGTCCGGACATTAACTTGATCCCGAATGTACTGATGCTCACAAACAAGTTCCAACTCGTTTGGGTGTGGCCACACTCTTATCAGTCACATTCATCAAGTGGCCGGTGATATCTTCTCAGTGGGTTACTGAGTGACAATTCCCTTCTGCATATCCATAGCATTACCATGTTCAGTGACATACCCGAAAGCACCCATACTTGGCACCCTATTACAGGCCCTTTAGGCGTACCCCTAAGTATGCGACTTCACATGTAACACCATCATATGGTCAGGTCAAAGGATCCATACAAGTACTACGCGAGAATCCATTGTGATGCCATACCATGTGGATTACTCGTTTAGTGGATCTATCCAGTACCATGCTTCCACGCATGTACCCATTAACTTGGTTGACATTCCATATCCAATGACCGGTAAGACACCGCCATACAACCAGGTTAGTGATAGTCTGTTGTTCCATTCATTCCCATGACTAGAACAGACTATGGATCTATTTATGGTCATATCGTTTACCCTATCCATGGTCTTACTGCTAAGTGCATGACACTTGTCGTCATGGATATAGATATGTCCATTGGATACTTCATTTAATATATTGCACAAGATAGATATAATAAATGAATTGATGCCTTTATTAATAACACAAATGAGTACAACACATAAATCCAATAAATGTATAGTACAAATAGAAGGACCAATGCCTCGGGACTAGGGCATTTCCAACAATCTCCCACTTGCACTAGTTCCAACTAGGCATGGGCCTAATCCCTATAGATCTAGTATGTCCCTCGTGCTTGGGCTGGGCCAGCACCTTGGTCAATGGATCTGCGACATTATCCTCGGTGTCCACTCTGTGCAATGCAATGTCACCTCTCTCCGCGATTTCTAGTATGAGGTGAAACTTTCTGAGCACGTGCTTTGTGTTCTTGTGTGACCGGGGCTCCTTAGCTTGTGCGACGGCCCCATTGTTGTCACAGAAGATATCGACTAGGTCCTGGATAGTTGGCACTACTCCCAACTCAGTGATAAACTTCTTCATCCACACAGCTTCCTTAGCTGCATCACACGCAGCGATGTACTCAGCTTCTGTTGTAGAGTCCGCTATGGTTGGCTGCTTTGAGCTCCTCCAGCTTACAGCACCACCATTCAGCAAGAATACATACCCTGACTGTGATTGGTACTCATCTTGGTCTGTCTGGAAGCTCGCATCAGTATACCCAGTAACTGATAGCACTTCCTGACCACCATACACCAAGAAGCTATCTTTAGTCCGGTTAATGTACTTGAGGATCGCCTTGACAGCTTTCTAGTGATCCTCCCCGGGATCCTGCTGGTATCGGCTCATCATACTCAGTGCAAAGGCGACATCAGGTCTCGTACATAACATGGAGTACATGATTGATCCAATAGCCGAAGCATATGGAACCAATTTCATGTTCTCCCTATCCTCCCTTGTTTTAGGACAGTTCTTCTTACTAAGTTTCAGCCCATGGCCCATTGGCAAGAAACCTTTCTTGGCCCGGTCCATGCTGAATCTTTTCAGAACTTTGTCAATGTACGAAGCCTGACTTAGGCCCAGGAGCCGATTTGATCTATCCCTATAGATCCTGATCCCTAGGATCATCTCAGCTTCGCCCAAGTCCTTCATTGCGAAGCACTTACTCAGCCACTGCTTTACCCCTTGCAGTGTAGGTATGTCGCTTCCAATGAGTAGGATGTCGTCTACATAAAGTACCAAAAATGTGACAATGCTCCCACTAGTCCTCTTATACACACAAGGCTCATCTAGATTCTGTATGAAGCCATATTCCTTTATAGCCTCATTGAATCTTAGATTCCAACTACGGGATGCTTGCTTCAGTCCATAAATGGACCTTTGAAGTTTACATACCCTTCCCGGATACTTAGGATCGACAAAACCCTCAGGTTGTGTCATGTACACATCCTCGAGTAGCTTCCCATTAAGGAAAGCGGTTTTGACATCCATCTGCCATACCTCATAGTCATACCATGCGGCTATGGCCAGCAGTATCCTGATGGACTTGAGCATGGCTACTGGTGAGAAAGTTTCATCATAGTCTATTCCATGGACTTGTCTGAAACCTTTCGCAACCAGACGCCCCTTGAAGGTATTATCAGCTTTTAGCTTATAGCACCACTTGCAACCTATTACCTTAGCACCCGGAGGTGGATCAACCAAGTTCCAAACTTGATTATCGTACATAGATTGCATTTCTGCCTCCATGGCTTTACGCCAATTTGCAGACTGTGGGCTAGCCATAGCCTCCTGGTAGGTTTTGGGTTCTTCTTCATCCCAGATGAGAAGAGTTTGATCATCGGTGACGAGGAAACCATACCTCTCCGGTTCCCAACGATCCCTACCAGACCTTCTAGGTTCTTGTGTGGCCTGGGTCGGTGCTTCCACTTGTGGAAGCTCCACCTGGGCCTCCGAGTTATCCTTTTCAGGAGCTTGTGGACCTTGAACTTCCCTGAGTTCAACGTTGCTCCCACTATCTTTCTTGGAAAGGAACTCCTTTTCCAGAAAGACCCCCTTCCTTGCCACGAACACCTTGTTCTCGGCGGGGTTGTAGAAGTAATACCCTTTGGTTTCCCTAGGGTAGCCCACAAACAGGCATTTATCGGTTTTGGGCTCCAGCTTGCCACTAGTCAATTTCTTGACATGTGCTTCGCATCCCCAAATCCTTAGGAAAGACACATTGGGCTCCTTGCCCGTCCATATCTGATATGGGGTCTTTTCCACTGCCTTAGTCGGAGTATTGTTTAAGATGAGAGCTGCTGTCTCGAGGGCGTGTCCCTAGAAACTAATTGGGAGAGATGCTTGACTCATCATTGAGCCGACCATGTCTAACAAGGTCCTATTCCTCCGTTCGGACACCCCATTCCATTATGGTGTTCCACGAGGAGTGAGCTGCGGAACTATTCCATGCTCTCTCAAGTATGAGTCAAACTCTAGGCTCATATACTCACCGCCTCGGTCCGACCGAAGGGCTTTGATATTCCTGCCTAGCTGGTTCTGTACCTCGTTCCTAAATTCCTTGAACCTATCAAGGGTCTCGGACTTGTGTTTCATCAGATAGACATAGCCATATCTGTTGAAATCATCCGTGAACGTGACGAAGTACAGATGCCCACCTCTGGTCGCTGCACTCATAGGTCCACATACATCTGAATGTATTAAGTCCAACAAGCCAGTGGCCCTTTCAGCCTTTTTGCTAAAAGGCGCCTTTGTCATCTTGCCTCTTAAACATGATTCGCATGTATCAATTGACTCCAAGTCAAATGACCCTAGGACTCCAGCTTTGTGAAGCCTAGCTATGCGCTTCTCGTTTATATGGCCAAGACGACAATGCCATAGGTAGACTAGATTAAGTTCGTTAGGCTTAACCCTTTTCGTGTTTATGTTATAGATATGATTGGTTTCATTTAAGTCCAGGATATACAGGCCATTATTTAATAGAGCATCTCCATAAAATAACCCCTCTCTGGATATAGAAATTCGACCATTTATAATAGTAAAATCAAATCCAGAAATATCCAACATTGATACAGAGATAATATTCCTGCACATAGCAGGTACAAAGTAACAATGTTCTAAAATTAAAACCAATCCACTGGGCATCATCAGGTGGTATTCGCCGATCTTTATGGCAGCAACCCTTGCTCCATTCTCGACCCCGCAAGTCCACCTCTCCCGACCCCAGCAACCTTCTGTTCTTAAGTCCCTGCACATTGCAACAAATGTGAGAACCACATCTAGTATCCAATACCCAGGATGTTGAAATAGTAAGGTTAATATCTATAACATAAATACCTGAAGAGGATGCACCTTGGCCCCTTCTTTGCTCTCCCATCAGCCTAGGACACGATCTCTTCCAATGACCCGCCTGTCTACACCCGAAACAGACATCATCAGGACCTGCCTTCTGCTGGGCCTTGCGTTGGGCCTTGGCCTTCTTGGCTTTGGCCTTTTTGGCCTTGGCCTTGGCCTTTTCCTTGGCCTTACCCTTAGCAAGAGGAGGGTTCCCCTTGTTAACCAGCAGCACCGGCAGAGTCTTCTTGATTGACTACTCAGTAAGCTTAAGCATCCCATGCAGCTCACTGACAGTGCGGTTCATCCCTTGCATGTTATAGTTAAGGATGAACTGATCATAAGAATCCGGCAAGGACGCGAGGATTGTGTCCACCGCCAACTCTTGAGAGATAGGCGATCCGAGACGGGCCAAAGTATCCAAATAGCCCTTCATCTTGAGCACGTGTGCACTCACAGATGTCCCGGCCCCCATCTTACAAGAGTGGAATGCCTTATTGGTCAGGTACCTTTCCTGACGAGCTTGCTCTTGAAACATCTCATTAAGAGTTGTTATCATAGCATAGGCTTGGTGGTCCATAAACTGTTTTTGTAGTTCAGGGACCATGCAAGCCAACATAAGGCATGTCACATCCCGGTTGTCCTTGACGTGCGTCTCGTATTCCTCCAGCTGGGCAGCCAGTGGATTACGTCCTTGATGCGCAGCCGGCACAGGCCTTTCCAGCACATACTCTTTCGACTCTTGTCTTAGAACTATCCTCAAGTTCCTAGACCAGTCTAAAAAGTTAGGACCGAAAAGCTTATCCTTTTCAAGAATGGATCGCAGTGATAAGGTATTTGTGTTAGCCATTTGGGTGTTTCTACACAGAAAAACATTGAGAGTGTTAATAAAGGGCTTTGCTTTGTTGTTCCCATATGAAATTAATAATGAATCAAGTTATTAATTTAAACCGAGTTGTTGGGCTCATGGGCCGAGATCCATATTTCATTAAGATATAGCCAAACAAGGGTTTGGTACAACTACATCTTAATTATTTAGGTAGGAACGCCGTCCAATCCCAACCTAGGGACTCTCAGTTTGATGGGCTTGTTGGCACTTACCCATCTGTGCTTAGGGCCAGGAGAATCCTACTACCCACGCTAAGTCAAAACCTCTATCCAAGTGTTAGAGTATCCCATACTCTAACCCAATACAAAGTGACAATACTCCAGTGCATCCTGCGAGGGCATGGTCTACAACTGGCCTATTCCCACTTCGATTCGGTTTTGAATGAGGGAAGCACTTTTAAGCAACTTAGTAATTCCGTTTGGTTATTAAATTCAATTATAACGGCTTACATACATAAAGCGGGTGAATGAGCTATTGGAACATACATTCATACATGCAAATGAGTATAAAACATGATTAAATAAATTAAAATGGACTGCTATGGGCCTATGTTACATCCTAATATTATTCTAGTAAACCTATACTAGAAACAGATATTAGGCGGGCCTCCATCTTCTCCTTCTGGGCTAGCACCTCCAATTTGGGCTTGCACCTCCATGGACTTCTTCTTTTACAAATTTTATAATATTTAATTTAAATAACATAAAATTACATTAAAAAGAAAAACGACACGCAGGCCGTATTTACCTAAAAGGAAAATACAACCCATCTCGTTAAAGGCCCAATAGCATCCAATCATACATTCATTCAACCATTCATATGCATCCAATACATACAATTCAAAAGCATGTCATAATGCATGATTTAAGCCCATTTAAATTATGTCTAAGCCATTATTAGGAAATCGCCAATTTTGGCCCACCATGGTTCTAACCCTTAACGGGCTTTGGGCCTCCAGCCCAGGCAGTCCAACTGCTCCCACTGGAATTGGGAAACCATGGGTCCAATTTAGCCGTCCGAGTAATTGTGCCAAAATTACCCGAACCAATTTCCATTAACCATATTAATTTCCAAAATTAATATCACATGAACGAAATTAAATCATCCAAGAAACCATACGCATTTAAATTACATAAATTTAAACACACGAATTTTAAAACCAATTAAAATTTCAAAACTGGGCCCCGGACTTAAAAAAAAAAACCCGCAAAATCAAAAAAAAACTGGACCCGGCCCGCTGCAGCCGCCTAGCGGCTTCCCGCTGCAGCGGCACTGCCACTGCCCAGCAGCAGGCAGTGGCTGCCGCCGCGTGCGGCGGCCGCTGCCGGCAGCCCCGTACCCCGGGAGGCAGATTTTTTTTTTTTTTTATAAAACAGAATTAAAAAAAAAAATCACCATCCATCATCCAAAGCAATTCACCAAGAATTCCAATAATACACAATAAAATTAAACTAACATAAACCTATATGCAAATTTAATTTTCATTGTATAAAACATATGGGAAAAATCATAAAAACCCATACCATGAATCCCAATCAAAAAAATCCAATTTCAAAATAGGGATTCAACCAAATTAATCAATTTCCATGGATCAAAAGCCCGATCTGATACCACTGTTGGGATTTTTCACCGGAAATCACCCGATAAAAGCGGAAGAACGCGGTGATTTCCTCAAATCCAGTCCCAGGAGCAATTGAAGTGGAAATTGAAAAACTTAAAATTAAATAGAAAGGGATTAAATTTCTTACCAGAAATATCTCTTTCTAGAGATGGATCATGACTGCAGAATTCAAAGTAGAATTCCTCCTCGTTCCCGTACACGAGCGCCTAACGAACACCGCACGTGCTAGCGTCAAAAATCACGAAGATTAGAGAGTGATGGGGGAAGGAGAATTCGGCCAAAAAGGGGGGGGGGGCTAGACACTTGTGTGTTGGCCGAATTCCCCTTAGGGTTTTTAATCCTAGGGCTTCCAAATTCCCTTGCTGGAATTTGGGCCCAGTCTGGCTTCTGTGTCTGTGTGGGCTTTCTCCTTTTAATTCAGGCCCAAACTTATTTTAATTAGTCTGGTCTAAATCAATATCAAGCCCAATTTTAATTAACCCATGTATTTAATATATTACTCCAAGTAATATATTATTTACATTTAAATTAAAATTAGTTTGACTAATTAATTTAATCCATCAAATTAAAATCAAGTCTTCACAAAACAAATTCATATGTAAACCTATACATATGAATATTTCCACCTAGGAAATAATCTCATAATTAATCCAATTAATTATGTGAAGCCAAATATTAATTTTATTATAATGATCAATCCAATTGATCCTTATAATATAATTAATATATATAGTTCTCTCTCTCTAGAGTGTACACTCCAAGTGTACTAGTGATTCTTTAAATCGGTGTCCAGTCGCTCAATGTGTACGATCCCGTGGGCCCATCTTTATGTTGGCAGCGGGCCTTTGGCCCGCAGACTGCAGTTGGGCTCTAGCAAGCCACTGCAGCCCCCAATTAAGATGGAGATGGCAGTCTAACTGATATCATAACCCTGTAGTTTAAACTTGTACATTCCATGTCATTGATATCGGTGTCCAACACAGAGGCATGGATTAATCACCCTCTTTTGTGTCCGGACATTAACTTGATCCCGAATGTACTGATGCTCACAAACAAGTTCCAACTTGTTTGGGTGTGGCCACACTCTTATCAGTCACATTCATCAAGTGGCTGGTGATATCTTCTCAGTGGGTTACTGAGTGACAATTCCCTTCTGCATATCCATAGCATTACCATGTTCAGTGACATACCCGAAAGCACCCATACTTGGCACCCTATTACAGGCCCTTTAGGCGTACCCCTAAGTATGCGACTTCACATGTAACACCATCATATGGTCAGGTCAAAGGATCCATACAAGTACTACATGAGAATCCATTGTGATGCCATACCATGTGGATTACTCGTTTAGTGGATCTATCCAGTACCATGCTTCCACGCATGTACCCATTAACTTGGTTGACATTCCATGTCCAATGATCGGTAAGACACCGCCATACAACCAGGTTAGTGATAGTCTGTTGTTCCATTCATTCCCATGACTGGAACAGACTACGGATCTATTTATGGTCATATCGTTTACCCTATCCATGGTCTTACTGCTAAGTGCATGACACTTGTCGTCATGGATATAGATATGTCCATTGGATACTTCATTTAATATATTGCACAAGATAGATATAATAAATGAATTGATGCCTTTATTAATAACACAAATGAGTACAACACATAAATCCAATAAATGTATAGTACAAATACAAGGACTAATGCCTCGGGACTAAGGCATTTCCAACAATTCATAACCGAGTTGGGAGTAGTACCTACTATCCTAGACCCAGTTGATGTTTTTTGTGACAATAACGGGGCCATCGCACAAGCTAAGGAGCCCCGGTCACACAAGAGATCCAAACATGTGCTCAGAAAGTTTCACCTCATTCGGGAGATCGTGAACAAAGGTGACATATCATTGCAGAGGGTTGACACCAAGAATAATGTCACTAATCCATTGACTAAAGCGCTGCCACAGACACAGCACGACGGTCATATCAGATCTATAGGAATCAGGGCAATTCCCACTTGGAACTAGTGCAAGTGGGAGATTGTTGGTGTGCCCTAGTTCTTAGGGCATTGGATTCTTGTATTTTGTATTATACATTAAGACTCATTGTATAAATACATTATTTGTGTCACATTAATAAAGGCAATTAATCTATTTCATTTATATCTTGTGCTATAATATGAGTAGAGTATCCATTGATTGATAATCATAAAACCTATCCCAGGTCTGTTCTAATCGTAGGAACGAATAGAACCACAGACTTGTATATTCGATGACTGTATGGTAGTTCTTAACTAGCCGTAGTACTTGTATAGTCAGTCATGAATATAGGTACATGTCGTTGACATGGGACTGGATCGATCCGTACAAGAAAGCCGCATGATTCTCACGTCATAGGTCTTTCTTGAGTAGGTCTCTTTTGTCCTCAGACCAGATTTCATTATAATATCGATATGGAATCCGATTCACTTTGACATACGCCTAACAGGTCTATAAAAGGATGCTAAATATGGGTATGATTGGGTGGACTGGTGAACATGTTGATATTGATGATGAAGTGATGGAATTGCCACTCGGGTAACACCGAGATGATATCATTGGCCACTTGATGAGTGGGACTGATAAGTGTATGGCCATACCCAAATAAGTTGGTTGCTTATTTGATTAATCAGTCAACTCAAGATCAAGAAATATAATAAACAACAGAAGAGGATGACGGACACCATGCCTCTTGTTTATTCATATCGATATCGTTAGGCAAAGGACAGTATGAGATTACTACCGGGTGAGTGTCTTCTAAAGACTGCTGCATCTCTGTCTTAATTGGGGGCTGTAATGGTTTGCTAGAACCCACTTACAGTCTGTGGGCCTTGGGCCTACTGCCAACACAAAGACAGACCCATAGGATCGTGCACATAGATCAACTGAGCTGGAGCTTATAGAAATTGTACATGTAATGTACATTGGAAGAAATGCGTTAATTAATTAGTTGACATTCGGTGTCAAGGTAATTAATTGACATTGAGTTGAATTTAATTTAATTAATAAGTTTACATAATGTAATTAATTAATTTGTCAATTAATTGAATTACATAAAGTAAACAATTAATTAAATAATTTTCCTAAGTAGGAAAATTAAATACATGTATTGTATTAACTTAAGTGTGATTTAATTTTATTTAGGGGTAATTAAATTTAGCCAAATGGAATTAAATTACATAGTATATACCTTTTAATTAAAGTTTATTTATGTAATTATAATCCTAGTGGGCTTGGGTTTAATTAACCTAATTACAACCCAATTAGACAAGGTGTCTATAAAAGGGCACACTTAAGGAATAAAAACCTAATTCAACTCTAATTAATTGCTGGAAATTTCAGCCCCAAAACAGCCGAAAATCCCAGCATTAAACCTCCATTCCTTCGCATCTTCGGCTAGCACCGGTTCTCGCTTAATAGTTGGTCGTGCACCGGACTTTGGAGATCGCAGTTTCAAGAAACGATTCTGCAGTAGTCTCTAGAGGAGACGAATCCGGTGAGTTAATCTCTCTTGATTCTTATTTGATTTTATTCTAATCAATGGTAATTGGACACGATAGGTGGATTCTAGGAAATTTTAAACGGTGTATTTTTCGCTGCGCCACGTTATTTTTCCAATGATGAATCCCAACATATTATGCTATATAATACATTACATACATTTAAATTAGAATTCATTTGATCTCTTCATTTAATCGATGGATTAAATTAGACATACATAAAATGAAATACATGTAAACCTATACATGTAATAATATTTCCACCTAGGAAATAATCTCATAAATTCATTCATTAAATTAATTAAGAGAATGGCCAAAATAAATATTAATTATATTATTTTGATCAATCCAATTGACCTATATAATATAATTAATGGATCTCTCTCTCTTCCACGTGTATACTCCAAGTACACACTTAATCCGACTAGTTAAAGTCCAGACGTTTAATGTGTACGATCCAATGGGCCCGTCTTTATGTTGGCAGTGGGCCAAGGCCCACAGACTGCAGGCGGGCTCTAGCAAGCCACTGTAGTCCCCAATTGAGACGGAGTAAGCAATCAGACTGAAAACGTAACCCTGTAGTTTGAACTTGTAAATCTCATGTCGCTGATATCGGTGTCCAACACAGAGGCATGGAAGTATCACCCTCTATGTGTCTGGACCTTTACTTGATACCGAATGAACAGATGCTCACAAACAAGTTCGAAGCTTGTTTGGGTGCGGCCGCACACTTATCAGTAACATTCTTCAAGAGGCCAGTGATATCGTCTCAGTGAATCACTGAGTGACATTCCCTTGTGCATATCCATAGCACTGCCATGTTCACTAACACACCCGAACGTACCCATACTTGGCACCCTTTTATAGGCCCGTTAGGCATACACCAAAGTGTGCCACTTCACATGCAGCACCATCATATGGTCTGGTCAAAGGACTTATACAAGTACTACGCGAGAATCATTTGTGATACTATAACATGTAGATTCCCGTTAAGTGGATCAATCCAGTACCATGCCCTTTTTGCATGTACCCATTAATCTGGTTGACATTCCATGTTCTATGACCGGTAAGACACTGCCATACTGTTGGAAATGCCCTAGTCCCGAGGCATTGGTCCTTGTATTTGTACCATACATTTATTGGATTTATGTGTTGTACTTATTTGTGTCATTAATAAAGGCATCAATTCATTTATTATATTTATCTTGTGCAGTATAGTAAATGAAGTATCCAATGGACATATCTATATCCATGACGACTAGTGTCATGCACTTAGCAGTAAGACCGTGGATAGGGTTAACGATATGACCATAAATAGATCCGTAGTCTGTTCCAGTCATGGGAATGAATGGAACAACAGACTATCATTAACCTGGTTGTATGGCGGTGTCTTACCGGTCATTGGACATGGAATGTCAACCAAGTTAATGGGTACATGCCTGGGAGCATGGTACTGGATAGATCCACTAAACGAGTAATCCACATGGTATGGTATCACAATGGATTCTCATGTAGTACTTGTATGGATCCTTTGACCTGACCATATGATGGTGTTACATGTGAAGTCGCATACTTAGGGGTATGCCTAAAGGGCCTGTAATAGGGTGCCAAGTATGGGTGCTTTCGGGTATGTCACTGAACATGGTAATACTATGGATATGCAGAAGGGATTTGTCACTCAGTGACCAACTGAGAAGATATCACCGGCCACTTGATGAATGTGACTGATAAGAGTGTGGCCACACCCAAACAAGTTGGAACTTGTTTGTGAGCATCAGTACATTCGGGATCAAGTTAATGTCCGAACACAAAAGAGGGTGATCAATCCATGCCTCTGTGTTGGATACCGATATCGATGACATGGGATGTACAAGTTTAAACTACAGGGTTATGATATCAGTTAGACTGCCATCTCCATCTTAATTGGGGGCTGCAGTGGCTTGCTAGAGCCCAACTGCAGTCTGCGGGCCAAAGGCCTGCTGCCAACATAAAGATGGGCCCACAGGATCGTACACATAAAACGATAGAATGCAGACTTATGGAATAACATGTATACTTGGAGTATACACCATGGAGGGAGAAGTGTGTATATATTAATTATATTATAAAGATCAATTGGATTGGTCATAATAATAAAATTAATATATTCAATTGGCTCTTCATAATTAATTGGATTAATTATGAAATTATTTCCTAGGTGGAAATATTCATATGTATAGGTTTACATATGATTTTATTTTGTGTTGAGTTAATTTTAATTTGATTTAAAAAAAAAAATCAACCTCCCAGCGGCGGGAGGCGCGGCGGCAGCCGCTGCCCGTGGCGCTGGGCGCCACAGGCAGAGGCCGCTGCCGCTGGGCAGCAGTTGCTGCCGCAGCAGCGGGCTGCTGCAGGCGGCAGCCACTGCTGGGCAGTGGCTGCCGTGCGGCAGCAGCGGGCTGCCGCTAGGCGGCTGCGCCGCTGCTGCTGCTAGGGCAACTCTGTTGCCCTAGCTACAGCGGGCCGGGCCCAGTCTTTGGATTTTGCGGGTTTTGGGTCCAGGGCCCAGTTTTGAAATTTTAATTGGTTTTAAAATTCGTGTGTTTAAATTTATGTAATTTAAATGCGTGTGGTTTCTTGAATGAATTTTAATTTCGTTCATGCAATATTAGTTTTGGAAATTAATATGGTTAATGGAAGTTGGTTCGGGTAATTTTGGCACAATTACTCGAACGGCTATATTGGACCCATGGTTTCTCAATTCCAGTGGGAGCAGTTGGACTGCCTGGGCTGGAGGCCCAAAGCCCGTTAAGGGTTAGAACCATGGTGGGCCAGAATTGGCGATTTCCTAATAATGGCTTTGACATAATTTAAATGGGCGTAAGTCATGCATTTTGACATGCTTTTGAATTATATGTATTGGATGCATATGTATGGTTGAATGAATGTCTGATTGGATGCTATTGGGCCTTTTACCAGTTGGGTTGTATTTTTCTTTTGGGTAAATACGGCCTGCGTGTCGTTTTCTTTTAATGTAATTTTATTTTATTTTAAGTTAAATATTATAAAATTTGTAAAAGAAGAAGCCCATGGAGTGGTGAGCCCAAAATGGAGGTGCAAGCCCAAATGGAGTTGCCAGCCCAGAAGGAGAAGATGGAGGCATATAATAAATAGATTAATGCCTTTATCTCCTTGACACAAATTGTATAATACATAAAGTTTACATTAATGTACAAATGTATTATATAAACACAAGGACCAATGCCTCGGGACTAGGGCATTTCCAACAATAGTTACCTACAGAGTTTGGGTCGACAAATTACCATTTGCCTTGCAAGGACATAGAACTAGCGTCAGAGCATGTACTAGAGAAATGCCATACTTGTTAGCCTACAGGATGGATGTGGTTCTACCAAAGGAGACAGAGACCAAGTTGTCAACCCCATCAACCAAGACAAACTCAGGCGATACTATTTCAAAAAAGAAAAAAAAAAGAGTTCGATGGGTCAAAAACCGAAAAGGCGATCCATGCAAAAGTCAGTACAGTCCGATGTGTCAAAAACTGAAAAGGAAATCCATGTAAAAATTAGGACAGAGAGACGAGGACTATCAGCTGGAAAATCTGCAAAGACCAATCGATGGCAGTCGTGGATTTGGTCGAGACGGATACCATTATTGATTCTATTCTTAACTTCATTTCATCTTTTGATGTGCATTGTGATAAAACATTATTAATGAATGAAAGAATGAAGGCTTTGCTCTATTCACTTAAATGTCCCAAGTTTGCTTGAAATTGAATTCGCACCATGCATATATGGCTATACACACTTTCGGTTTACATGCATCCCACTTAAAAAAAATAAAAAAAAAGGAAGAAGAAGTCCGATGGATCGAAAACCCGAAAGGGCGGTCTATGAAAAAATTAGGACATAAAAAAATTATACAGAATTGAAAACCCAAAAGGGCAGTTCAGGCAAAAGTAAAGACAGTCCGATAGGCCGAAAACCCAAAAACCCGAAAGGGCGACCTATGCAAAAGTTAGGACATAAAATTACAAAAAAAAAAAGAAGAATAAAAGTCATACAGTAGCATCAAGCTCAGATAACTCTAATCCTCTAAAGATTGGGGTACCTCAAAGTCAGCACCTCACGTCCACGTCTCATGGGGCAAGTAATCAGGATGCATCCACTGATGTTGCACGTGTCAAGGCCACTATGGTGTAAACACTCTACACTCGGTGGTGCACAAAGATCGAAGGATCCCTTGCAGTTGATCATACTGTCTACACGTCCGAGCTGGAGATTAGAAAGTCATGTGTTTCAATCCAAGCATCTGGACACCTCCGGCCCATGTCTCATTTGTCGCACCAAAAATATCCCACCAGGGGCAGACCCATTGGATAAAGACGTCAATCTGGCTCCTTAGCCAATCAAACCAGTTCGGTGTAGGGCGGCTCTAAGGTGTAAATCATCCAAGCCACCAAGTACATCATGAAGCAAGACCCATGCAAGGGCCAGAATGTGCAAAAGTCAAAGAAAGTAACCCACAGATGGGTCAATACATCACAAGTAGAAAAACGGAGAAATAGGCCTAAAGAGGTGCAAAGCCGGCATCACCATCATCATCTCCATCATCTCCTAGCTCCTCAGTCGGGTTCTTGCTTACATGCTCACCCGCAATTCCTATCTGGGCCTCCAAATCTTCCACCCGATCTCTGAAGGCCTGATTCATGATCTCTAACTTGGTGACCCGTCGACATAACTAGTCAACTCTCTCCCTCAAGCAAGTGGACTCTCGATGCTTAATCCCAATCGTTGTCCGCACCAAGCAAAGCATAAAAAAATTCATAATCACATGCATATGCATCCAAGACATACACATATACATACATTCGAAACATATATACACACGTGCATACATGCACCGAAGATCAACCCAAGTGCAGGTACCCACTATCATCATCGGGTTGTCTCGAACTGTGAGTACTCCGAAGGCGAAAATAACTTGACACTGGGGCATCCTCTAAACTCGAGGTAAGAGACTTTTCTCAATTTTTAGAATTCACATTTACGTTGATATAATCCCTAGAAGGGTATTCCTTAACTTTTGCAGGTATCCAGGGGCAAAACTATCAAGCCATATTTATTCTTGATCGAAGGGGCAAAAATTTTTGTTTCCAAAATTATCGATCAAGGAATAAATATGCACTCCCGGTCCAATTTCAATGTAGAGCCGATTTCAATGGTATTGCTCTACCATAAAGAGCTGATTTCAACGGTATTGGTCCACCACAGAGAGCCGATCTCAACGGTATTGCTCCACCATAGAGAGTTGATTTCAACGGATTCTTGAAGAATAACAAGCAAGTAGTTGATCCCGATGAAAGGTCGCGAAAAGGATAGATCTCTTAACAGTAGAACTTGGCATCCTCTAATAATTGTTCTAGCCCTATTAGCCTTTCTCTCCAAATCAGGAACACGAAAAGGATTTGAAGACAAAAGCTTGTACACTCCATCACAGAGAGCCAACTTCAATGGTACGCTACACCATAGAGAGTCAACTTCAATGGTATAGCTCCACTACAGAGAGTCGATTTCAATGGTATTGCTCCATAATAGAGAGCCAATTTTAATGGTATCAAGGGGCAAGATATTCCGTCCATATTCATTCTTGATCGAAGGGGCAAAAATTTTTGTTTTCAAAATTATCGATCAAGGAACGAATACATACCCTAAGCAACTTCAAAACATCAAAAGAGATAACCAAGCTTCTCAAATCATCATAGCACCTTGCCCCCAGCAACACAAGCTTCACGGGAAACACTACTGTCTTTTCCTTCAGTGACACAGGCCCCACTAGAAGTAAAATGACCAAAATAACCTTCTGTTAGCAACTAAACTATCAGATGACCAAAACACCTCCTTTTTAGCGACACAAGCTTTATGGGAAACCAAATCATCAAAATATTTATTCCTCAAGTGACATAAGCTCCACTAGAGGTGAAATGACCAAAATACCCTTTTGTTAGCCGCTAAGCTACCAAATGACCAAAATAACATTTTCCTCACCAAAAGGGATAACAAGCCACTAAAACTCATTTCTTTTCTTGACATAGGCCCCACGAGAAGTCAAATGACCAAGGTACCCTTCCTCTAAAGGATACCAACTTTTCTAGTTACAAAATTACCAAAATACCCTTCCCTTTCATAAACATCAAATGACAGGAAGAATTCAATCGGGGCAAAGTCCTCTGCTTCGTAATAGAGGTGAAGCACGTCCTTAGAGAACCAATCTAATCTGGGCAAAGTCCTCTGCTTCACGATGGAGTCGAAGCACATCCTTGGAGAACTAATCCAATCTGGGCAAAGTCCTTTGCTTCGCAATGGAGTCGAAGCATGTCCCTGGAGAACATCAAATCAATTCGGGCAAAGTCCTATGCTTCGCAATGGAGTAGAAGTAAGTCCCTGAAAAATCAAGTCAACTTAGACAAGACTGTTGTTTTGTGAATCAACCGAGACAAGTCCCTACAAACATCAGAGCAGGTCAGCATGAGGAGAACCCCCCAGGTACGTCCTCTTTTCCTTCTTACCGTACTCCCTATCGTGAGACCAAACTCGAATCGGGCACAAGCACCTATTTAAGTCGACTTTGCTCATGCGAGGGGCAGCCTGTGAGCATGGGTTTTTTCCTGATCTTGATGATGAAATCTTTTATTACCTTTTTTACGGATAAACGTGAGGCAGATTCGAAAGGACCGGGATGATGTCGAAGATGTCTTAGATGACTCAAATATGTGTGACAAGTCTTGGATGTAACCTACAGTGGCACGGTTGTAACCTACAGTGGCGCGGCTATAGTTCTCTAATTATAGCCGCTTGGCTGTAATCTCCAGGGCAGAAGCTTCGAATGCCCCAAATCGATCGATAACACTTCCTTTTTCATGATTAAGGATTAGCAGATGTGTTGCTTGAATCCTGAATCTCTAGATTAGGTACTGCATCTACACTTGGTAGGGAGCTGTATCGGAATTTTCTGGATGAGATGATCGGGGTGGCGACTCTATATCTGATCACGAAATTTAAGTTTTGAGATCTTTAAGTTTAAATTGGGATTTTCTAAAAAACCTATTTTTCCAAAATTCACACTTTAAATTAAATTTTATACAAAATGAGTTTTCTCAACAAAATGAAAGGTTTTCTTAAGGAAGATTAACACTCATTTTCAAAATCACATCATCACATAGAAAGAAGATCCCCATTTCCCGCTTCGTCGCGCGTTCCGAAAAACATCGTCCGCTCACAACCCCTCTTCTACCTCTTTCTCCTTTCCTTTACCTTGATTTGATTCCTCTACAAATAACCACCTTCGCAATGTATATAACACAAAAGTAAGTCATCTACTACTTAATACATGCTTAACTAACCATAAATCCTAATATAAGTGTTTTAATTTCGTAAATTTTCGCTTACCTCAATTTCGAGTCACTATTCACCAAGAATTCTAACACCTTGAAATCTCTCTCATCATGGCTTTATTGACGAAATTGATGAGCATAGAAAGCTTAATCATCAATTTCTAACAAGAATTTGGTGTTGGATCGAAGAAAGATGGAGGTTTGGGATTTTCTAAAGGAAAATGGTGGGTATAATGAAGAAGAAGAAGAAGAATAAGACTTAGTATTTGTAAGAATATAATCTCTAATTATATTTGTGTCTAAGAGGTACAATCTTGCCCCAAAAGAAATTAAATGACCAGAACACCCTTTTTAACTTTAAACATTCTTCTCTCGTATTTTAACTCTGTAAATGTAACTTATTTTCACAATCATCATAATATGTTACACCATCATACTTTCTCTTATGTGAATTTAATTTTTATGAAGATTGGGTTTGACTTTTAAAAAAAAATTCCAGGGTTAAAGTTTGACCATTGGTCAAACTTGTCTCCTTCTTATCTCATGCCATGACTTTAACTCTTAATTATCACTTCTAAAATATTGTCTTGACCCAAAATTTATCTCCAATTATATTGTTCACGAGTTCAAACAATATTATTCGAGATTTTTATATTTCAGTTCATTACAATTTTATATGGCAAATGCATGGGAATTTATGTATGAATTTTTAAAATTTCAAACTATTATGCATTTAGACCACACAATGTATATGGCTGCACAAAAGGATTAATGGATAACATTCAACGTGATTGTGGAATGTATGATTTATTAAAAATGCATGGCACACAATAATATGATTGTACAAAAATGGATAAATGAAGAATGTACACACAAAACTATTAAATGTGTGTTTATGATTTAAAAGATGAAAATGGTTATGACAATGCTTATGATGTCCAGTACAAGGAACAAATCATTAGTGCATGCATAGATGCACACCCTTCCAACCTTGTATCTCCATATTTGGTTGACACAAACCTTTCCTAGGAATTGACTTATTTATCACCAATAAAGGGCTATAAATATGTTTCACTCAGAATAATCAATGCAATTTATATTTTGGTTATCCTAATGAAGATTACTATGGCGATCTACATGGGTCAAAGCCAAAAGTCTCAAGTTAACATGAGGTTCCCACAGCAGCATATACTCCTCACTTCTCCTCACTCAAGGGCCCAAACAAAAGGGGTTCTTACTAGGTTACAAGTGATGTACCAAATCCGTGTCCCTAAGACCAGGAGGAACTTAGGCGGCACTTCAATAGCATATCGAGGTTTAAATGGTATCTCAGAAGAGTGTGTGCAATGTGTTTCTAAGTGATATGTAATAAAAGGCACAAACTAGAAAAGTTTAAACCATTTTAAAAAAGACATTTTCAATTTTTATCTTTTTGGCTTTTTATAAAACCAATGGGTCCCTAACGGAGTCGCCACTTTGAGCAACGATCCTTTAGAAGTAAAATGGACCTGGAAATTGGGTGGGGGTTTTAATGAAAGTGAAAATTATTTTTTGAAAATAGTGAGAAATCAACGAAACCGATCAATCTCACTAAAAGTGATAGGAGTCGCCACCTGGTTTAGCTCAACTGGGAAATTGCGGTATAATCAAACCAAGCATGATTCACCATACCCTTTAATCAGAGATATAGGTCTGGATAAACTTCATATTTCTATTTTGTTTAAGATGGTTGTTAACTGTTCTGAATTATGCCTTTTATAACCTAAATTGATTTTAATTTTATTTACACTAAATCCTCACGTAGGAATATAAACAAATTCTGGAAAATAAATGAATTCGAAAAAGATAAAATATTACAACCCAATCGAATAAACTATCCTACGAGATACATGTTCAATAAAAGAGGATCGGGGATACAAAATGCCTGTATACAACAATCTAGTATTTACATTCGCCTCTTTTACATGAAATTCTAAAAATAAAAGCTAGCATACATCTAACCTAATTCTACCTACAAAACAAAGGTTAATAAACAAATAAATATGCACGTAGGATTCAAATAGATAAAATGGGGTATTTAGATGGCTCGGGGCTTGAATGGGGGAATCGAATGAATCCAACAGATTCACTCGATTAGACCTGGAAAACATTTTGAAAAAAATTTTTTTAATAGGTCTGAAAATTCATTTTATAAAATCATTTTTAACTAGTTTAATATTTATACATGTAGAGCGGGACGGATTTCAAGAGACTTGGGCCTTTACCGTTGCACTGGTTTACTATAATCAATAAAAATGCAAAACTAGGTTAAAATGTGTGGAAAATAATTCAAATTGCAAAAGAATATTTTGGATTTGGGACAATAGCCATGCAGATGTTGTTGAATAACCATGCGATTCTTGTTGAACACCCGTGCGAATATTACTATATCCGTACGATTGTTGTTCCAAATCGCTAAATCCTGAGGAAGAAGATGAACCTTGAAACTATACCTGTACTGGTATACATGTCACATTTGTACGGATATAACGCATCCGTACCGATATAACTACATCTGTATAGTTCTGGTTGCCAAAATTACATAATTTTGAAAATTGTATGCAAATCAAGAAAATTCAATCCAAGATGTTGCAAACAGATTAGGGCCTCTCAGAAATTACCTTTAAAGCATGTTTCTTGTGTAAAGATCAAAGAAAACCAAGTCTTTTTAGCTTAAAATCCAAAATTATCCAAACTTGAACTTTGAAAAATCAATAAAGAAATCCCAAATTCAATCCTCAAAACCATAAATCCAGCAGCAAAATAAGTCTCTAGTGGTTTAGGCAAGGATTGGATTCAATTTTGGTGAGTCAATTGATGATTTTTAGCTTATGTTTTGGTGAAATTATGTATTTGAAGTTCTTGTTCTCTTCCTTGTTTTCCTTCCTCCGTTTCTTCTCTTCTCTCTCTTTTTCTATGTTTTTTTTTTGAATTTCCCATAATCCTCTCTTAATCTCAGCCCAAGAGCTTCCTTCAATCCAAAGTGAGATCAGGACAAGAGAAATCCCATAACTTCTATTGTCCATCTCACAAGGCTCCATTTGTCCTTATTTACAGATAGGCTGGTGGTTTAGTTACACCCGAACAATCGTATGATTGTTCCTACACCTGTACGGGTGTAGTTCCTTTTCTAGCCCAAATTTCCAATTTCTCTTCAAGCTCAGTTCAAGTTTTGATTAATCGAATATCCCTGCGTCAAGACTTGGTTTTCTTAAAGATTTGTACATAAGGGTTAATCAATCTCGACTTTCATTACAGAGGTCCGAAAAATCCGGTGCTCACAAATACCAATACAAATACATATTATCCTATTGGTTGCTAACAATTAAAGAATAAGAATAAAGCAATATCCTTCAATTTATAACACAGTTTGCCTTTAATATCAGGATTTCTTTTAGATTTACTGATTGAATTGACCATTCAACAAGAGAATAAATTTATAAAAGTGATTAAACATACAAAAAGTTAAAAGTTGGTTAGCTATATCCCAAGAGCAACTTCTCAATGATTTTAGTACTCTTCTTCCTCAAGGATGCTATTTGTTAATGTGTGCCTTAGTCCCTTTGTCAATGTAATTAGGATTTTGATATTTAATAAAAGGCATTAATCTATTTTATTAATTTCTTGTGCAATTAACAGTTATAGAGTATCTATTAGTTAAGTCATACTCTTGTTTGCTATGAGCATCTCCTAGTAGTAGGACTGAGAGTAGGGTAAACACTTAACTATAAATATCCCTAGTTTGTTATATCATGGGAATGATACTAACAAAAGACTAGTATGGTCTTTGATTGTATGGTGGTGTCCTACCGACCATTGGACATGGAATGTCAATTAAAGAGATGGGTACATTTTAGGTTACATGGTACTGGATCGATCCACTCAGAGTATTTTACTTGACCCCTATAAAAAAAAGTGAATCTATGGTAGCAATTATATTGGATCCTTTGACCTGATGTTGCTAAGGACTTAGGGGTGATCTCACATACTTTGACATACGCCTAACGGGCTCAAAACATAGTGCCAAGTATGGGTATGATTGGGTATTCCAATGAATACCTAAGGGCCATGAGCAAGGTGAAGGGAAATGCCAATCTCTTAAATGCGATCATGATATCACCGACCACTTGATGAGTGAGACAGAGAAGTGTTTGGCCAAACCCGATACTAATTACTAGGTAATTAAGTGATTGAGTTCTTTAGTCTACTCGGTATCAAGAAATATACTTGCAGCCATAGGAGATGACTTAGTCATAATACTAGTAGTACAGAGATATCCATAAGGCATGAGATGTATAAGAGAAAGGCTACAAGGTATATATGTCCAAAAGATATGTTTATCTTAATTGGGGGCTATAATGGTTTGCTAGGATCCACCTATAATCTGTGGGCCCAAAGGTTTAAGGCCCACAGCCAACATAAAGATGAACTTACCGGATCGCACGCATAGGGTCAAGATTGGATGTTTAGGACATAAATATATATTACATATATATTTAGTTAAAGCAACAATTGTTATATTTACATCAATTTAATTATTGTATGGTCAATAAATAAATAAATTAAAATGTAACAGGTCAAAATTAAATTTTGATGTTTATGGGATTTATATTATATTCATATCATATTAATTTATTGTATGGTACAATAAATAATTTAATTAGAACATAAATTGTTAAAATTGGATTTTGACATCATAAGGAATCAAATTATATTTAGGTTAATTTATTTTAATGCATAGTCCAATAAATAAATTAAGGCTAAAATATGATTATGTTAAAATTGGATTTTGACATAAGGAAATATGTATATATTTATATCATAAGGTTGATTGGTGTTTAATTGAATTAAAACTTTAACCTAAAGTTTAATTAATTAAACCCTAATTAACCTAGAATATATAAATAGCACCATTTTCCTTAATTCCCGAAGACTGAAAAACACTACTTCTCCCTCCCATACACTGTGAAATTCGGCCAACATTAGTCTCTAGGGTTTCAGCCACTTCTTGCTCCCAGTCCAGTGTTAGCACGCTCATTCGATCGCTTGAGGCTTGTGTGTGTGAAGGCAGAGATTTTCCACTTGGAAATTTACAGAGAAAGCTTCGTATCTTAGGTAAGATTTATGATTGTTTTCTAGTCGAGTCATTTCTTCTCAATCTGAATGGATTATTGGGCCGGATTTGAGTGCAAAGCCACCGCTTCTGCTAAAAAAATTTTGTTTTACACAGTGAAAATCCCTACACTGCCAACGTTAGTTATGACAAACATGTGGTAGTTTTTCTTCCCTTATTAACACTAGAAGGAAGTATGATTCATTTATCTAGATGGAAAAATTACCTCAGAGTAACTTGCAGCTCCCGGAGATATGTCAATGTAAGCAGTCCATTACAACACAGGATCCTTATAGCATATCTCATTGCACTCTGGCAAACCTAGAGGTTTGTGAAGTCAGAGCCAAATTAGTCATGTGACTGGAAAATGACACTACATATCAATATATTTTTCCAAGGACTACAATATCTTAAGTTTTTAAACCACTAACCTTTTTGACATTGACTTTTATTACATAGCCTGCCTATATAAACCGCAACAAGAACTACAATCGAGCTCATTATTATCTAAAACACAAGTTTAAACTAGTGAAACTCCATCCTTATGTTTCATAAATTTAAAAAAAATAAGAATTTAAAATTTAGTTTTCAAAAAGAAACAATATCTTGATTCCTAATATCGGGGTAAGCCAATTGAGGAATCAGACCTTCTCGAAAATATTAAGAAACAAAATAAGCATAACTTTTAGTGATACTATAGTATGCACACGAAATAAAAAGTTTCAACAACAGCTCTAAAATAATATCATAAATGTGCCTCTAACTGATCTATGCATAAAACAAGTCACTTGTATCTCCCATCAACATCACATCCCTTCTTGCAAAATACTCTCATTGCAAAAATCCTATTGGTTAGACAATCAAAGTTAGTTTGATGTTAGACCTGTACCCATTTAGATCTTAAATATTCAAAGCAAATTATTCATAGTGACATTTGCAGCTAACACTATACTACATATCCTTATAATCTTGTTGTGAGCGATGGATCATTATGACCTTATGATGAAAACCAATTGAGTTAATCTTTGTGTTAGAATCCATGTTGAAAAAGATTTGAGAAGCAAGGATTCAGATTCAAATGAGCTTGAAACTTAAAACTAGAGAAAATTTGAAAAATTAGGGTTGAAAAAAGACAAGAGCCGTATGACCATTGCAAGAGCCATACGGATGAGCGTAACAGCCGTACGGCTATTGATGTGACAACCGCACAGATGTTGAAGTGTCACTAGAATTGCATGAAGAAGGACACGTGTTTAGATTATAAGGAGATAACAGATTTTCCCCTTAATTCTTTGTATTGCAAAGGTTTTTGGATTGAAGGGAGTTCGAGTAAGAGAAGGAAGTAGAATGAAGATCGAATTAACAACAAGAAAAAGAACTAAGAACAACAAAGGAGTAAAAGAGAGAAAGAGAGAAAGAAGATCAAATTCTCACAAAAATTGAAAATCAAAACCATCAAACCTCAAATTCACCAAATTCAAACACAAATTCATAATCTAAACCGCACCTAAACCTTTAGAGATTTATTGGGTAGCTGGGATTGGACAATTTGGAGTTCAAATTGGGAGAATTGCAAGATTTTGGGAATCAAAGTTTTAAGTTCAATTGAATCCGAATTCAAGCTTCTACAATCAGTTTTCTTTACAATTAACACTGGAAAAATGCTCCAAAGGTGATTCTAAAAGGCCTTAAATCTATTTATCACTTTCAGGGTTAATTTGGTGCATCATTCCATAATTTTCTTTTTGCTATATTTTCTATAATTCTAGTAAGCTAGAGCCATATGGTTGTTGCAATGGCTGCACGAATGCTGCTTAGAGTCATAAGACTATGGTTTAATTGTTGGAAATGCCCTAGTCCCGAGGCATTGGTCCTTGTGTTTATATGATACATTTGGTACATTAATGTAAACTTTATGTATTATACAATTTGTGTCAAGGAGATAAAGGCATTAATCTATTTATTATATGTCTTGTGCTATATTTTAAATAGAGTATCCAATGGACATATCCATATCCATGTTGTCAAGTGTGAGGCACTTGGCAGTAAGACTGTGGATAGTGAAAACGATATGACCATAAAGTCATCCGTAGTCTGTTCCAATCATGGGAATGAATGGAACCAAAGACTATCATTAGCCTGGTTGTATGGCGGTGTCTTACCGGTCATAGAACATGGAATGTCAACTAGGTTAATGGGTACATGCAAAAGGGCATGGTACTGGATTGATCCACTTAACGGGAATCTGCATGGTATAGTATCACAAATGATTCTCGTGTAGTACTTGTATAAGTCCTTCGACCGGACCATATGATGGTGCTGCATGTGAGGTGGCACACTTTGGTGTACGCCCAACGGGCCTGTAAAAGGGTGCCAAGTACGGGTACGTTCGGGTGTGTCAGTAAGCATGGCAGCACTATGGATATGCAGAAGGGAATGTCACTCAGTGATTCACTGAGACGATATCATCGGCCTCTTGAAGAATGTTACTGATAAGTGTGCGGCCGCACCCAAACAAGATTGGATCTTGTTTGTGAGCATCAGTTCATTCGGTATCAAGTCAAGGTCCAGACACAAGGAGGGTGATACTTCCATGCCTCTGTGTTGGACACCGATATCAGCGACATGGGATTTACAAGTTCAAACTACTGGGTTACGTTTTCAGTTGGACTGCTTACTCCGTCTTAATTGGGGGCTGCAGTGGCTTGCTAGAGCCCGCCTGCAGTCTGTGGGCCTTGGCCCACTGCCAACATAAAGACGGGCCCATTGGATCGTACACATTGAACGTCTGGACTTTAACTAGTCGGATTAAGTGTGTACTTGGAGTATACACGTTTGAAGAGAGAGAGACATATTAATTATATTATATGCATCAATTGGATTGATCAAAGTGATCTAATTAATATTTATTTTGGCCTTCTCATAATTAATTCAATGAATTAATTTATGGGATTATTTCCTAGGTGGAAATATTATGACATGTATAGGTTTACATGTTTGTCATTTTATGTGTGTCTAATTTAAGCCATTGATTCAATTAATAGGTCAAATGCATTTTAATTTAAATGTATGTCATATGTTACTTGGTATCATATGTATACATACATGTTAACTTGGAATTGCATTTGAACTTAATTAAATCAAAGGAAGTCAAATTGGGCTTAAGACATAAAATGACATTCCCCACCTAATGTGGGATGAGATGGCCGAAATTTATGGCTAAGGGATGAGTCATGCCTTTTTGTGTTAAGAGTGATGAGTCATTGAGTGATGAGTCATTCTTGAAACAAAAGATGAATGATTAAAAGGGTGAGTCATGGTATGACTTTTTGGTGGCAAAGTTGGACTTTGCTTCCTTAAGGAAATATCTTCTCCTTTCTTCCTTCATCCTTGGCCGAATTCAATGCATGGTTTTGGGTGAGTGTGATGACTCATTCATGGGACAAAATAGCTTGGTGAGTCATGCTTGATAAGGAGGTGATATGTGATGAGTCATATGATGAGTCATTGGTTTGACTTTATCTATATCATTTCTTTGGGTTGAAAAATCAGCAATGATTTTTCCTTGGTTTGGCCGACCACTTTGGCTTCTCTTTTGGGGAATAAAAGCAAAGAAGCTTGAGCTATTTTGCCCACTTTTGATGCATTAATTCTTTTGGTAAGAATTAGGTGCACACTTGAGATTATTGGTGCTATCTTTTGGAAAGATAGATTTTTCTTTTGGAAAGAAAATAGGGACAGCCATAAATCTCAAAGTGAGCAGCCCTCTCTCCCTCTCTTCTTGTCATCCGAGTCGCTAGCACGGGTTTCGGTCCGAGAGCCGTTCGTGTACGCATCGGTGGAGGAAATCTGCACTTGATTTCTGCAGTCTGCATCCGTCTCTTAGAGAGACTTTGTGGTGAGTTTTTGAAACCCTCTTTTTATGCTTTAAGTTTTGATTTCCACATCTTAAGCTCCTGGGCCGGATTTGAGGAAATCGACGCGTATTTCCGCTTTTATCGGTCGGTTTCCCGTGACGAATCCCAACAGTGGTATCAGAGCGGGCTTTTGATCCGTGGAAATCTTTAAACTTGGCGGATCCCGTGTTTTAAAATTGGCGATTTTGTGGACGGGATTTATTTTTGGTTTGGGGTTTGGTGATTTTGCCCCTTGAATTTTACTTATGGAAAATTATTTGCATATGGTTTATGCTTTATTTAATTTTCTATTTGTGAATTGTTTATGGGAATTTTTTTTTGCATATAGGTTTTATGCTAGATTTAATTTCCTATGCATGATTTTATTTCTTGGTGATTTAATTTCATGTTGCTATTTTTGTTGCGGGAAAAAATCACGGACCGTTTCGGGGCGAAACGGGGGCAGCAGCCTCGGCAGCAGCGCCGCGGCTGCCCCGCGCGGCGGGCCGGGCCCATTTTTGGATTTGGTGGGATTTTTGGGCTGGGCCGGATTTAAAATTTTAAAATAATATGCGTGTTTAAATTTTGGTAATTTTTATACGCGTGGGATTTTAAAATTTTAATTGTTTTTAAACTTGTGCGTGTTTATTTTGGAAATTTTATGCGCATGTTTTATGAATGAATTTATTTTTCGTTCATGCGATATTTATTTTGGAAATAAATACGGTTAATTGAAATTGGTTCGGGTTTTCTTGGCACGATTACCCGGACGGCTAATTTTGGAATTCATGGTTTCCCAATTGGATTGGGAGCAATTTTGCCTGGGTTGGAGGCCTAAAGCCCGCACGGGTTTAGAACCATGATCGGCCAAAATTTGGCGATTTCAAAATAATGGCTATGGACATATTTGAAATGGGATTAATTCATGCATTTAACATGTTTATAAATTGTATGTATTGGATATGTGTATGTATGATTAAATGCATGAATGGATGTTTTGGGCCTTATTTATTTGGGTTGTAATATTCTTTTGGTAAATATGGCCTACGCGCCGTTTTCTTTTTATGTAATTTTATTTTATGTGTATATTATGAAATTATGTAAAGAAGAAGCCGATTCGATTGGCGTGCTAGAAGGATGAGGATGCGGCCCACCTGATGTCGTTCTAGTATAGGTTTACTAGAATTATATTAGGATGTAAATTTTGGCCCATAGCATTTCATTTTTATTTAATTATGCTTTATTTATTTACATGTGAGAATGTATGTACAAACCCTATTTCACCCGCCTATGCATCTAAGCCGTTATTAATTGAATCTAATAACCAAAAGGTAATTACTAAGTCTCTTAAAAGTGCTTCCCTCATTCATAACCTACTCGAAGTGGGGATAGGCCAGCTGTAGAGCAACCCTCGTTGGATGCACTGGAGTATCGTCATTTTGTATTGGGTTGGAGTATTGGTTACTCTAACACTTGGATGGAGGTTTTGACTTAGCGTGGGTAGTAGGATGTTCCTGGCCCTAAGCACAGATGGGTAAGTGCCAACAGACCCATCAAACCGAGAGTCCCTAGGATGGGATTGGACGGCGTTCCTACCTAAAAATTGGGATATAGTTGTTCCAGGCCCTCGTCTGGCTATATCTTGATATAATATGGATCTCGGCCCATGAGCCCAACAACTCGAGTTAATTAATAACACGATTCATTATTAATTATAATATGGGAAGAACATGTTAAGTCCTTTATTTACACTCGTAAATTTTTCTGTGTAGAAACCAATGGCTACGAATGATACTTTATCACTGCGATCTTTCTTGGAATGGGACAAGCTTTCTGGCCCTAACTTTTGGGACTGGTCTATGAACTTAAGGAAAGTTCTAAGACAAGAGTCTAAAGAGTATGTGCTCGAAAAGCCTGTACCGGTTGTGCCAACGGGAAGTAATCCACCGGCTGCCCAGCTGGAGGAATACTTGGCACATGTAAAAGATAACCGGGATGTGACATGCCTGATGTTGGCTAGTATGGTTCCTGAATTGCAAAAGCAGTTCTTGGATCATCAGGCCTTTGCTATAATGACAACTCTTAATGAGATGTTTTATGAGCAAGCTTATCAGGAAAGGTACCTGATCCACAAGGCATTCCGCAGCTGTAAGATGGGAGCCGGGACATCTGTGAGTGCACACGTGCTCAAGATGAAGGGCTATCTGGATAATTTAGCCCGTCTCGGAACTCCTATCTCACGGGGGCTGGCGGTTAGCACGATCCTGGATTCTTTACCGGATTCTTATGATCAATTCATCCTAAAATTTTACAAGCAAGGGATGGACCGTACTGTTAGTGAGCTGCATTGGATGCTTGAGCTCGCTGAACTGTCGATCAAGAAGACTCCGCCGGTACTTGAGGTTAACAAGGGGAAACCTCTTTTTGCTAAAGGCAAGGCAAAGGCCAAGGCCAAGGCTAAGGAAGCCAAGGCTAAAAAGGCTAAAGCCCAGCCCAAGGCCCGTTCCAAGGATGTCTGCTTCGGTTGCAAGCAGGCTGGACATTGGAAAAGATCGTGTCCCAAGCTTTTGGGAGAGAAAAGGAAGACGCAGGGCGTGTCTTCATCAGGTATATATGTCATAGACATTAACCTCTGTTTCAACATCTTATGTATTGGATACTAGATGTGGTTCTCACATTTGTTGAATGTGCAGGGACTTAAGAACAGGAGATCACTGGGATCGGGACAAGTGGACTTGCAGGTCAGAAATGGAGCAAGGGTTGCTGCCATAAAGATCAGCGGGACCAGCTTATGATGCCTAGTAGATTAGTTTTGTTACTGCTGAAACAATGTTATTTTGTACCTGTTATGTACAGGAATATTATTTCTGTTTCAGTTTTGGATATTTCTGGATGTACATTTACTATTGATAATAGTAAAAAGGGTTTATCTAGAAAAGAATTATTTTATGGAGTAGCTCTATTAAATAATGTCTTTTATATCCTGGATCTAAATGAAACTAATCATGTCTATAATATACATACTTAAAGGGTTAAGCCTAACGAACTTAATCCGGTTTACCTTTGGCATTGTCATTTAGGCCACATAAACAAGAAGCGCATAGCTAGGCTTCACATCGCTTGAATCCTAGGATCATTTGACATGGAGTCACTTGATATATGCGAGTCTGGTTTATAAGGTAAAATGACTAAAGAACCTTTTAGCAAGGAGGCTAAAAGGGTTGCTAGCTTATTGAACCTAATGCATTGAGATGTATATGGACCGACAAGCATAGCAACCAGGGGTGAACATCTATACTTCGTATCCTTCACAGACGATTTCATCAGAAATGGCCATGCCTATTTAATGAAATATAAGTCTGAGACCCTTGATAGGTTCAAGGGAGTGAGAAACGAAGTACAGAACTAGGCAGAAATATCAAAGCCTTTCGGTTGGACCGAGGAGGTGAGCATATAAGCCTATAGTTTGACTCATTTTAAGAGAGCATGGAATAGTTCCACAGCTCACTCCTCCAGGAACACCACAATGGAATGGGGTGTCCGAACGGAGGAATAGGACCCTGTTGGACATGGTCCGCTCAAACGATGAGTCATGCCTTTCTCCCAATAAGTTTTTTAATGGATACGCTCTTGAGACAATGGCTCTCATTTTCTATTATACTCCGACTAAGGCTTTGGAAAAGACCCCATTTGGAATATGGACGGGCAGGGTGCCTAATGTGTCTTTCTTACGGATTTGGGGTTGTTATGCACAAGTCAAGAAATTGACTGTGAGCAAAACTAGAACCCAAAACTGACCAATGCCTGTTTGTGAGCTACCCTAGGGAAACCAAAGGGTATTACTTCTACGACCCCGCTGAGAACAAGGTGTTCATGGCGCAAAAGGGGGTCCTTCTTGAAAAGGGGTTTCTTTCCAAGAAAGACAGTGGGAGCGATATTGAACTCAGGGAAGTTCAAAGCTCAGAAACTCCTGAAAAGGATAACTCGGAGACCAGGGTGAAGCTTCCAAAAGGGGAAGCACCAGCCCAGGTCACACAAGGACCTAAAAGGTCTGGTAGGGATCATCAGGAACATGGAAAACATCGGTTTTTGTTTCTAATGATTACGCTCTTTTTGTCTTGGACGAAGAGGAGCTCAAAACCTACTAGTAGGCTATAGCTAGCCCACTGTCTGCCATGGTGGTGGATTTGCAATCTATGTACGATTATCAGGTTTGGAACCAGGTGCTAAGGTAATAGGTTGCAAGTGGTGCTATAAGCTATAGGCCGACAATACCTTTCAGGGTGTGTATAAGAGGTTTAGTGGGAGCATAGTAACTTTCCTGGTATTATATATGGATGGCATCTTTCTGATGGGAAGCGACATACCAACACTACAAGGGAATTGTAATGGTTGTGTAAGTGCTTCGCAATGAAGGACTTAGGCGAAGCTGAGACGATCCTAGGGATCAGTATCTACAGGGTTAGATCCAATCGGCTTCTGGGCCTAAGTCAGGTCAAGTACATAGACATCGTTCTGAAAAGATTCAGCATGGACCAGGCTAAGAAAGGTTTCTTGCCAATGGGTTATGAGCTGAAACTTAGCAAGAAGTATTGTCCTAAGACAAAGCAGGATAGGGAGAACATGAATTGGTCCTATATACGTTTCAGCTATGGGATCAATCATGTACTCCATGCTATGTACAAGACCTAATGTCGCCCATGTAGGTCAGGAAGAGCAGTCAGTTACTAGGTACACTGATGCAAGCTTCCAGACCGACCAGGATGAATATAAGTCGCAATATAGGTATGTGTTCATGCTAATTGGTGGTGCTATTGTTGGAGAGGCTCCAAGTAATAGACCATCGCGGTTTCTATCATAGGAACTGAGTACATTGCAACGTGTGAAGCAGCTAGGGAAGCTGTGTGGAATATGAAGTTTTATCATGCAACTGGGGGTAGTGTCAACTATCCAGTAACCAGTTGATATCTTCTGTGACAACGCAGGGCTGTTGCACAAGCTATGTGCCCCGGTCACACATATACACGAAGCACGAACTCAGGGAGGTTCACCTATTGCGAGAAATCGCTGAGGGGGTGACATCTCATTACAAAGAGTGGACACCAAAGACAATGTCGCAGATCTTTTGACCAACATGCTTGGCTATGCCTATGCACGAAGGTTGTACTAGATCTATAGGGATTAGACCCATGCCTAGTAGGTACTAGTGCAGGTGGGAGATTGTTGGAAATGCCCTAGTCCCGAGGCATTGGTCCTTGTGTTTGTATGATACATTTGGTACATTAATGTAAACTTTATGTATTATACAATTTGTGTCAAGGAGATAAAGGCATTAATCTATTTATTATATGTCTTGTGCTATATTTTAAATAGAGTATCCAATGGACATATCCATATCCATGTTGTCAAGTGTGAGGCACTTGGCAGTAAGACTGTGGATAGTGAAAACGATATGACCATAAAGTCATCCGTAGTCTGTTCCAATCATGGGAATGAATGGAACCAAAGACTATCATTAGCCTGGTTGTATGGCGGTGTCTTACCGGTCATAGAACATGGAATGTCAACTAGGTTAATGGGTACATGCAAAAGGGCATGGTACTGGATTGATCCACTTAATGGGAATCTGCATGGTATAGTATCACAAATGATTCTCGTGTAGTACTTGTATAAGTCCTTCGACCGGACCATATGATGGTGCTGCATGTGAGGTGGCACACTTTGGTGTACGCCCAACGGGCCTGTAAAAGGGTGCCAAGTACGGGTACGTTCGGGTGTGTCAGTAAGCATGGCAGCACTATGGATATGCAGAAGGGAATGTCACTCAGTGATTCACTGAGACGATATCATCGGCCTCTTGAAGAATGTTACTGATAAGTGTGCGGCCGCACCCAAACAAGATTGGATCTTGTTTGTGAGCATCAGTTCATTCGGTATCAAGTCAAGGTCCAGACACAAGGAGGGTGATACTTCCATGCCTCTGTGTTGGACACCGATATCAGCGACATGGGATTTACAAGTTCAAACTACTGGGTTACGTTTTCAGTTGGACTGCTTACTCCGTCTTAATTGGGGGCTGCAGTGGCTTGCTAGAGCCTGCCTGCAGTCTGTGGGCCTTGGCCCACTGCCAACATAAAGACGGGCCCATTGGATCGTACACATTGAACGTCTGGACTTTAACTAGTCGGATTAAGTGTGTACTTGGAGTATACACGTTTGAAGAGAGAGAGACATATTAATTATATTATATGCATCAATTGGATTGATCAAAGTGATCTAATTAATATTTATTTTGGCCTTCTCATAATTAATTCAATGAATTAATTTATGGGATTATTTCCTAGGTGGAAATATTATGACATGTATAGGTTTACATGTTTGTCATTTTATGTGTGTCTAATTTAAGCCATTGATTCAATTAATAGGTCAAATGCATTTTAATTTAAATGTATGTCATATGTTACTTGGTATCATATGTATACATACATGTTAACTTGGAATTGCATTTAAACTTAATTAAATCAAAGGAAGTCAAATTGGGCTTAAGACATAAAATGACATTCCCCACCTAATGTGGGATGAGATGGCCGAAATTTATGGCTAAGGGATGAGTCATGCCTTTTTGTGTTAAGAGTGATGAGTCATTGAGTGATGAGTCATTCTTGAAACAAAAGATGAATGATTAAAAGGGTGAGTCATGGTATGACTTTTTGGTGGCAAAGTTGGACTTTGCTTCCTTAAGGAAATATCTTCTCCTTTCTTCCTTCATCCTTGGCCGAATTCAATGCATGGTTTTGGGTGAGTGTGATGACTCATTCATGGGACAAAATAGCTTGGTGAGTCATGCTTGATAAGGAGGTGATATGTGATGAGTCATATGATGAGTCATTGGTTTGACTTTATCTATATCATTTCTTTGGGTTGAAAAATCAGCAATGATTTTTCCTTGGTTTGGCCGACCACTTTGGCTTCTCTTTTGGGGAATAAAAGCAAAGAAGCTTGAGCTATTTTGCCCACTTTTGATGCATTAATTCTTTTGGTAAGAATTAGGTGCACACTTGAGATTATTAGTGCTATCTTTTGGAAAGATAGATTTTTCTTTTGGAAAGAAAATAGGGACAGCCATAAATCTCAAAGTGAGCAGCCCTCTCTCCCTCTCTTCTTGTCATCCGAGTCGCTAGCACGGGTTTCGGTCCGAGAGCCGTTCGTGTACGCATCGGTGGAGGAAATCTGCACTTGATTTCTACAGTCTGCATCCGTCTCTTAGAGAGACTTTGTGGTGAGTTTTTGAAACCCTCTTTTTATGCTTTAAGTTTTGATTTCCACATCTTAAGCTCCTGGGCCGGATTTGAGGAAATCGACGCGTATTTCCGCTTTTATCGGTCGGTTTCCCGTGACGAATCCCAACATTAATTTTTAGAATTTAATGATTTGTTTTTTAACGATTTCTTTGGGTTATTCAAAATCAAAGCCATATAGGTGTTGTAATAGCTACATGGTTGTTTTCCTTACATCCGTATGACTGTTGTTTTGATTTTAGAAAGTTATTTTTGTGTATTTTTCATGCATTTACATATCATTTTGATCTATATTTAATTTTTGAAGTATATTGTAAACCAGTTCAATGATAGAAATCTTAATTTCTTGAAAACCGACACATATTGTATGTGTAATATATAAAATCGGATAAACTATTTTATAAAATTATTTTTGCAATCAAATTTAGCAATTTTAAAAGTTTTCCTAGTCTAGTCAGATAAATCTATCAGATTATCCTGACTATTCTCATTCATGCCCTGAGCTATCTTTATTCCCCATTCTAAGTATGTTTGAGTCCTATGTGAAATATCTGCTTATATACTAACGTTTGTTTTGCAGGTGGATTTAGGTTATATGTATGTTAGTTTTTGTTTTAGATTTTGTGTATTAGGCCAAATGTAAATATTAGATTTGTGTATATAGGTATTTTATACCTCAAATTCCCTTTTATACAAAATTATCCCTCACGTTAGTCTATTTGATCGGGTTGTAATAATTTTTCTTTTCTGAATTTATTTATAGCTTTCCTGCTTGAGCATTTAAATTTAATCCAAATAAAATGAACTGTAGAAATATAAAAGACAAAGAAATAAAATCGCTAAAATTTAATCAAAATAAAATGAACCGTAGCAATATAAAAGGTAAAGAAATAAAATCGCTAAAGTAATATTTTTAACTAGAAAGAAATATGTGATTTGTTCGAACTCGAAGTTTTGACTAAAAGGTATAGCGATTCCCTCTTGGCTCAACTATACTAAAATTTCCCGGTTGACTAGAACTGGGTGGCGACTCTAATCACTTTTAATGAGATCGATCGATCGATTTCGTTCGTTTCCTGACTAAATTTTCATAACCCACTTTCACATTTTATTTAAAACCTCGACCCGGCCTCGCAGCCCATGTGCTTTAAAGGATTGTTCGCTCACACTTGCAACTCTGATTAAAAAATTTGACAGACAAAAAAACAAATCTAATTATTAGAACTAGTAACTTAAATGCAACTTGTATCATGTGCAATAACCAAGATACAAAAAAAATGTTAGGTCTAATTGACAAGCACCATTGCATTCAAAATGCCATTAGAAAAGCACATCAGTAGTTAATTTTTACCCAATTTAATTAAAATAAATTTAACAACCCCGTTTAGAATTATATAATTTGGCATCATATAACAAAATCCTTTCCTTTCAAGCCTTTCTGTTTCCAAAATTGCATATTCCATAGATATGCCAATTATATGCCAGCATATGCAAACTCTATAAGGTGAAATATGAAATTATGCATATAATTACAAAATTCTACGGCTATTATCCACTAATCAAGCCGATTGATCAGAAATGCATCACTTAACGACAATAAATACAACATCCAAGATCTAATATATGAGAGGTGACGGTAAGAAAAAGATAAACCAGAGCATAATGATATTAAAATGAAAATAGAAGAGATACACAGAAACATATAAATGAAATATGAGAATGAAGGAAGAGGAAAGTAGCGAGCGAAGGAGGAAAGCAGCGCGATCATGATTTGGGACTTAGAGAAATAAGCAACTTTCCGTGTTTTTTGTTTTCATGCAAAGCATCGATTTGTTACTTTTGATCAAAGCACTTTCATGTGCTTTGAGTCCTAACTACTTTTCTGGCTTCTTTATTTACCAAACAGTCATGTGCTTTTGCTTTCCTGGCGTTCCTTCTTAAAAGCAACTTTTCCAAAGCAATGCAAACGCAACCTTAATGTGTAATATTTAATATCTCTCCTTAAAATTTGAGAAAATGACCAAAATAAATTTATTTATTCATATCAATTTATCTAATTTTTTTTATTATTATATTTTAAATCCGTGCCATGTGCTGGCTTAAAATTAAAAAGAAGGCGCGGGACAAGGGCTTATTGAACCAAATAAAGAAAATAAATAAATAATTAAATTCTCTCTTCTCCGGTGTCCGGTCCGCTGCGGATTCAACACTTGCCGACGAAGCGAACGACTGTACTTTAACATCAGCCAAAAAGCAGCAGCAGCAACAAAAGCTGATGAAACAGTTTTGTTTGGATTTGTTAATTCGCACTCGGCCAAAAAGCAAAAGCACTTCCTTCAATAAAGAAATTTCAAAAATTCATCCCTAATTCCATTCTTTTCTTGTCACTAGAGCAATCACTTTGTCCCACTTCACACCCAAAGCATCTCTCTTTCACTCTCTTTATGGCTTCTGTCTTTTATACTCTCAATCCCTTCCAATTCATCGTTTTACTTTTCTACTTGATCAGTTTTTTCAGATTAGTTCTGGCTCTCACTGATTCGCCATGGCCAGTTCCAGCGGGACCAAGAATGAAGGCCCGCCGCCGCGCTCTATTTCTCGGAGGATGGTTCGGGCTAATACGATGATGGTTGATCTTCAAGATGAGGACCCTTCGGCTCTTGATAGTGAGCTTGTTCCGTCTTCTGTGTCGGTTATTGCTCCTATTCTTCGTGTTGCTAATGAGGTTGAGAAAGACAATCCCAGAGTTGCTTATCTCTGTAAGTTCTTCTTTGCCTTGTTCTTCTTCACAGTGCATACTTTTCCTTTGTTTACTGTCAAATTTTTGAAAATTGATTTTTTGATTCTCAATTACTCACATCTTCATTGTGCTTTTTGTCTTCTCGTCCAACTTGATTTCTCCTATTACAAAGATGCTAGAACTAAAGCAAAGTGGAAAATATGAATAAGAAAAAAATTTGTATACTGTACTGTACATTTCTTTTCAGCATTAAGGGCCAGTTGGGGGCTTAATGTTTTGTTTTTGAGCAATTAATCCCTGCAACGTGAAGCATACAAAGTGGAACTAAAACTGTTGTAGTGGGAGGAAGTAAAACTTAAGCATCTGTTTGTTTGGCAGAAATTAGCTTCTACTTTTTTGGTGTTAAGATACATCGATAAATTGATCAACAATAGGCAAACTGCCCATTTGTTATCCACGATGTTGATTTTGCAGTCCATTTCTTAGAAGTATTCTACTATTAGATAATGTTTGACTGTGCCACTTGATATCTTAAAGATAAAAGCAATCTGTAAAAAAGAGAAAACAAGATACTTATAGGTTTTACTTGGTTGGTCAACTCATTTTTAAAGGGTTAGATGAGTTACAATTGGAGAATGCTACCAAAAATTAGAGTAAACGTGGATATTGTAAGAGGTGCTATCATGGAAATATTTTCACTTTTATAAGTGTATTTTCTTTTCTTATGAATTTCTCAAACATTTGACAAGGGTAATTTTGTGGTATAAGCACAAGCATGTATGTTTTTCATTCCATAAATTAATATCACTGAAAATCATCTCATAAATTTTTGTAAAGTCTAATTCTCATAAATCATCTTATAATGCCAGAAAATAATTTATGCTATAAGCAGACAGCATGCATTATCTCACTCTTCAATAAAAAAAATTTTCTTGAATGATTTTCGAAGATGAGTAATTTTATTCAAAAGGATTGGAGTTTTGGTAAACTGACCCTTTTTCTTGTTATGAGGTAGGGTTGCATAGAAAATAAAGCAAATTAGATCATCCACTTATCCTGCCTAGTATGGCTTTCTGCCCTGCTTTTATATTAACAACGTTTTCTTTACTAATCCTCTTCTGATAACCTTCCATGTATTATGCCTGGCATATAGTGCTTGGCGTTTGACAAAAACACTTACATTCTAACCCTGCCATATTTTTTCTTATTAGGCCGGTTCCATGCTCTTGAGAAGGCTCATAGAATGGATCCAAACTCAAGTGGACGTGGAGTTCGCCAGTTCAAGACCTATCTGTTGCATAAGCTTGAGAGGGTATATTTGATTTTTGAGATCTGTTTCTTTCAATTTAGAATGATTAATTTCTGCATTGTTTATCAGTGAAGATTAAATTTTGTCCTAAGGTGCCTTGGATTTTGCACTGGGTTGTCTTTTTGAGTGCTATGAATATCTTATTTTAGACCATGGTAGGACAACTTACAAACTGCAGTTTTTGCCTTGTTGTTGTGCCCCCCACCCAAAGGTACAGTTTGGAATGCAAATTTCAGCTGGGAATGATTTTGAGATCTACAATCTCCAAGAATTTTATTTTATGTTTTTTATTTTTTTTTTTCTTGAAAAAGTAGAGTAGAGAACAATTTTAGGGGGACTACAATGAAAGCATCAGCTTCTGAACTTGAATATATATAGGATTTTGTGCTTTAGATGTGGAATGTCTTAGCATCAACCTCAAGGTTCCATAATTGTTACTTCTATGGAATGTCTTCCCCTAGTAAAATAAGTGCTATTAAAAATTGATGGAGTAAAAAAACTGAATTGTATAATGAAATTATAGCATCCCCTTGCATTGGTTACAGTGCAATGTTCTCTTGTCGTATAACAATTTAAGCATTTTGTACTTCAGCCTAGATTGTGGCAAAATGATTTTGCATCCACAAGGTTAGGTCATTTTTTCTATGATCGTTTCATATTTAACCAAATTGCACTTTAGGGCTTAAATACCGTTACTGTTTTTTCTTCATTTATTGTGCACTCCATTGGATTTCAGGAGGTGCTGGAAATGCTTCTATTGGCATCTTAATTTAATAGGTCTAACTTGCTGAGAGCTGTGAAGAACTACGTTCACCCATGTCTAGGATTTTTCCGCTGGATGATCCATAATAGTTGAAAAATACTGATTAAGTCCTAGTTTATTGTTGTTGGTCTTAGCAAAACTTCTCTTAGTGTTTGCACCTCTTACTTTGTCTTCCCCACAAGCCTATTAAATAAAATGTCATATTTAATCGAAATGTATTCCTATGTTGTTTCTCCATATTTGTGCTACATTGTGTGAGCTAGAATCTGAAGGTAGATAATCCCAATTATATTCTACTATTATCAGCCAATTAAATCTTCTTTTACTCTCTTGTTACATATGTTACTCTTATAAATCAAGCTACATTCTTAAATCAAATCTTTGTCCATGGTATTGCCTTTCTTATTCCAATGGAGATCCATATTTTTGACCCCTTGTCTTACGAAGCATATGTCATTTATAGTGCTTTTCTTGAGGCACATGCCATATATGTAACTGCTTTTTATATGTATATTTTTTTGCTCTTGTTTCATATCTCCAATTGCTATCAAACATGTTGGTGGAGATCTTCATAATTTTCATGTTTCATGATATTTCACACGAAGATCACCAGGCAAATAATTTGATTGCAGCTACTTAATTTTGTTCTTTATGGCATCTTAAGAAATAGCTCATTTATTACTAGGGTAAACAATTCATTAGTCCCTAAGTTTTTATGTATTACACTAGTCATTTCACATATACTTTAAGGTGCTTAAGTTTTGTCTCAGTCAACTATTTAATCCCTCACCTTTTTAGTGTATATGAGAGTAGAAAACTGCCTTATTTTTATAAAAACACTTTTTTTTGTTTTCAAATTTAATTAAAATGTTCTTATGACTTTTTGTATTATACATACGCGGATATTTATATACTTGTATATAGTTGTTCTAAAATAAAAAAAATTATTTATTATTGTACATTTTTATTATCGTTTTCTTATTATTTGATATATAAATTGTTTAAACTAACAATTTATTTTATTTACAAATCTTAATGATCTTTTCAACAGCATTTTTTGTCCATAGTATCCATAATATTTGTTAGAGATAAAAAAAATTATTCATGTTTATGATTTATATAGTTCTACACCTAATTTTTTGATTTCTAAAATATTTTTTATTAAAATATTTTGAAGAAAGAAGTTCTCCCCTGGTAAATTAAAAGCCTATAATCATATAAGAATTAATAGATCGATTATTCTAGTACTATAGAAATTATTATTAAGTGGAAAAAAAGAAAAAACATAAAATAGAAAAATGATATATTATACCATTATAATATAGGGCAAGGGGTAATTTTGTCATTACAATTTCTATTTATTCAAATTTGATTATTCATCCTTAGAAAGTGATTAGAGAGTTGAGTGAAGACAAAACTGATTAGAGAGTTGAGTGAAGACAAAACTTAGGGACTATATAATTATTTCTAAAACCACAGGGACTTAGTAGTGTAGTATGTAAAAATATAGGGATGAATAAATTGTTTACCCTAATTAGTAAACCTATGCATTCGGAACTTTTTTTTTTTTAATCTTCTAATGATTGGTCTTCTTTGCTTGGACTAGAGTTCTAGAATCTAGAGTCAACCTTTCAATATGAAGGAATGATCGACTTTGGTGTTAATAGAGATATTAAAATCTAAGCATTAGGGGCATGTATTCTAGCTTAAATGCAAGAAATTAATCACGTTCATGGACCTGTCCAAGTTATAAGCTACATTTGTTTGATCTCTTTACATTTAACTTTCAATTATTCTTCCCTGAATTTTCACATTCCATCATCTTAAGTAATCTTTAAATCATGTTCAGCGGTAGCCATGGTGAAAATGATTTAAATCTGTTGGATTTGTTGTTGTTACAGGAGGAAGTTGAAACACAACGTCAACTTGCAGGAACTGATCCAAGAGAGATTCAGTTATATTATCAAAAATTCTATCTTGACAACATAAAAGATGGCCAATATGTGAAAACACCGTGAGTCTTGCTTTTTAAGTAACTTATTATCCTTTCCTATTCCTGTTGGATAGTCCAAGTCTTACTAAGCACCTGTGGCTCTTTGTTGTTTGTGGTTGACTAACTCTTGAAGGGAGGAGATGGTTAAGATTCTTCAGATCGCGTCAGTATTATATGATGTTCTGAAAACAGTGGTTCCTACTGCCAAAATTGATAGTGAGGTTTGTTCTTTTGTTTTTTCTTTAATTATTTCCAGGCACCTGACTTACTTGGAATGTGTGGAATCCACTTGACGAGTGTTGTTAAATTTATTATTTAATCACAGACTCAAAGGTATGCTCGAGAGGTTGAGAGATTAAAAGAGCAGTATGAGCACTACAATATTCTTCCACTATATGCTGCAGGGATAAAACCTGCGATTATGGAACTTCCTGAGGTTGGACATTTGAAGTGTATCTTAGTTGGTTTTCCTCGTGCCATTTGTTCATTCAGTAATTTCCTCAAATTCATTATGGTTTTCAATTTTACTCCCTAAAAATGTAGATCAAAGCTGCACTTCTTGCTCTAAAGAACGTGGATAATCTTCCAATGCCTAGATTCAACTCTGCATACGATGCCTCTCATGATTTCCCTAAGCAAAGGGTTAAATCAGTCATCGACATCCTTGATTGGCTTTCTTCTGTTTTTGGCTTTCAGGTAACTTGCATGCTAAATTTATCTTTTCATCTTTTCAGAGTCTGAGGCATCTCTTGTGGCATAGATGGTCTTTTATTGGTGTTAGCTATCACTATGGATATCCTGAGTGTATGGGAACCCAATGGATAAGCTTTAAGCTGTTCGCAGTCTTGCAGACTTTAAATTCACATTTTCCTTTGTGAAGTATCTCCAATTTTTTCCAATTTCACTGTTGCTCTAAGAGAATGTCAATGTTTGCTTTTTATTCTGTTGTTACAGGAATGAGTCCAGGTAAAGTAGTATTATTCCAAGATAAATTTGAACTAGGGAGTGAGGGCAGATTATGGTTCAGAAGTATAACAAAAATTGGTATTCTTTCTTTAGGGATAATGGAAATCTACTGGCACAAGATTTCTAGAAAAGAGCCATTTTGAAAACAAGCATTGCGATATTCAGTTTTTGACTTTTGATCAAATGACTAGAACAATTTGCAGTTATTGTTTCCTTCAGATTAGTCCTTTCTGTGGTGTTTCACGTTAATTAAATTTTTCTTTGTGGAGAACAAAAGGAGCACTTGGGGTTGTTAGTTTTGTTTTCGATGTTGTAGATATTTATTGTGTAGCACATCCCTGATTTTAAAACCTAAATTAGATGCTCTGGGAATTTGCTTATGGTGCTGGTTTTATAGCAATGGACATATAGTTCTTTTTAACAAACACAATTTTTGCAACTTCTTGCCATTACAATGAAAATTGTACAATATATTTTGATAATTGCGTAAGTTTATGAATTTATATTAATCAGTGTATTTTTTTTTTTATTATTGTATTATTTGATAAGATGGATATTAGTTTATCTAATTAAATGATGATGTCCTGTCATGTTTTGGTGATCAAAGAGAGGAAATGTGGCAAATCAGAGGGAACATCTGATATTGCTGCTAGCAAATATTGATGCAAGGTTCAGGAGCCTTGAAAATTATTCTGTGGTAAATTCTAAGTGAACATTGCTATTTTGTAATTTTTTTTACTCAAATCCTTCTATATCCTTTATAGAAGTCTTTTATTTCTTTTTCCCCTTCTTTTGGGTATTTTTGTATCTTGTTTGTCGAAGATTTATTTGAAGCTTGTTTCAGATTGATAGTGGCACCATAGAGCAATTGATGGATAAAATCTTTAAGAATTATCGGTCATGGTGTAACTACTTGCATTGTGAATTAAATCTTAGGTAAGTCGTCTTTCCAATGTCTGGATCGTTTCTGTAGGTGATATGGGTAAATTAAGTTAGATTATGTGCTTTACTTTTGACTTTGCAGGTTTCCTCAAGATTCTAACAGACAACAATTAGAGCTTATCTACATTGGACTCTATCTTCTCATATGGGGTGAAGCTTCAAACATAAGATTCATGCCAGAATGCATTTGCTACATCTTCCACAATGTATGTTTTCTTTTTCTTTTTTTTTTTTTTTTTAAATTTTTTTTCCTGAAAGCATTTAGATTTTTAACTTATTGGCAAAGTTTCTGGGTTTTCTTCATTTTTAAGATTCATGGGTATTCTGAGTACTTTATATAATCTCTCTAGAGGCGGTTGACGTTTTCTGCTGATCTAGCTATATTATCTTGTTTGTTTCATTTCTCTTGTGTTTCCTTAACAAAGAAATAATTCCAGTGCTAAATCTGGTAAGATGATTCTCTAGTGGTTCTAGTAAGAGATATCTCAGCAACTAACTCATGTTTAAAATTCACTATACTAAAGCAACAGATTGCTTGCAGCAATAGCATAAGTCTCTTGAATGCTGAAGATGTTTGTCTGCAGACTTGTAATAATATATCTCTAGAACAACCATGCCTCATTTAACGAATTTGTTAAGTTTTTCTTGTTTTCATCTTGTTCAAAAGTAAATTTGTTTTCTCATTTTTAAGATGGCATCCGAGGTATATGGAATATTACATAGCAATGTGCATCCTGTTACTGGGGAGTCATATGAAACGGCAGCACCTGATGATGAAGCCTTTTTGAGGAATGTCATAGCACCAATTTACCAGGTTTTGAGAAAGGTAATTTTTCAATATAATCTGAGATTAATATACTTGTTTGTTTACATGTTTACAAAAAATGGCTTTAATTCATGTGGAAAAAGGAAGCCAAGAGAAACAAAGGAGGCACCGCAAGCCATTCAAGATGGAGAAATTATGATGATCTGAATGAATACTTTTGGTGAGAACATTGAACAGTATTTAAAATTTCTTTGTTTTTTGTACTACATGTATCCTAGTAACTAGACTCGTCCCATCTCCGTAGGTCTGACAAATGTTTTAGGCTGGGGTGGCCAATGGACCCTAATGCAGATTTTTTTATTCATTCAGATGAGATACCCATTACAAACGAGGTTCTTTCTCTGTTTCTCTCACTGGTTATGGCACATTTATAATTATTGTACCTTTTTTTTTTTTTTCTTTCTGTGTCCTGGAAATCTTTTACTACAACATCAATTAGTATGCCTCATGACAATGCAACAATTTTTTTTTATCCACAACTCCATCTTGCTCCATGAATTCTTATCACAATGAGCCCCAAAACTTTTATCTATTTCTTAATAGTTTGAAGTGCAATTATAATTTAATGACAACAGAACATCTAAAATGGTACAAGGTTAGATGTTGGTGTAATAATCTTGAGTTTTACTTGTCCTTATGAAGTTGTTTAAGTCATTTTTTTCTTAACTTTTAATTATTTGAATTTTTCAAATCCTTGTCCTTGGTACTTGTTTGTTGGAACTCCAGATAACTTAATATTGGTGGAAACATACATCAAGACGACCAGGCAAACTTTTGTAGGTTCAGAACTATCCAGAAAATGCATGATATTGTTTAGGCAGTCACAAGGAAAAGAATCCGCAAAATTAAAATATAACTTTGTGCATATAGGTGCTATAGTTATCAAATATTATAAATATTTTGCCTCTATAAACTCTGCCTCACTAAAGTTGTTGCTGCACTTTTTTAAGTTCATCATTTTTGTCCTTGCAAACTAAAAAATTGACCACATTATGGGTGCCAAGGAACCATTTCATCCAAAAGCTTAAGCTAATGGGTAGGACTCAAGAATAATATATATTATATTCGACAAGCACCTTCACGTATAAATGCCCCTAAGGCTTGAAGTGTGTACACCACGTGCCTCTCTATTATAAAATTGAAATTTCATTAATATATTTCGTTATCATGATTTGAGCCCTTGACCTTTTGGCATAGAGAGTTTTGGTATCATGTCAAGAAACCAATTGACCTGTAAGCTAAAGCTGCTAGGCTAGACCCTACTTATATGTCTGACAATTCATATTATTCTTTGATCCGAAGAAAAACACATTGCATAAATTCTACTGCTAAATGGAGAGTGAACAAAGCTTGATTGGCTATTTTCCCATTCCCCGTTTATTTTGGATATATAATATCAAAGCAAAGTCATGATTATTATATTATATAAAAAACTGTGCTATTATCTGTTTATCATCAGTCATATTCTTTCTTGAATATCCAAGTATGAATAGCAAAATTGAAGTGTTTGTAACTGTAAATATTCACTATAGTTAAATTAAGATAGTGGGAAAATTATAATTAAGCAATCTATAGCTACTGTACATATGTGTAACACTGCCCTTCAAGCTGAAATGCTACTTCATAGCGCCATAAAACAAATTATGAGGATAAACTGTGATTGTTGTATATAAAACATGGTCCCACTATAAATATTAAGCCAAACTATTAATGCTGCAGTCATGATGCTATACATGGTCATGTGGTTTAGTAGACAACATATAAGAAAAAACTAGCTCTAATATGATCCTAGAATTCTGAGAACAAACACCAAACCCATTAGTTCTACTTGCAGATCCTAAATGATCTTTGAGTTGTTTGCATGAGTGAAAACTTTCTTCTTTGGATCCTCTTATGTTTGTTTATGATATTTGTATCTTTGGCATCTTTTTATGAAAGGTTTTCGTAGGTTTTGTCGGAGGTTTTGCATTCCTCTAATGGTTTTTCCCTATTTGTTTGCAGAGATCTGATCAAGCTACTACTGGAAAGAGGAAACCTAAAACAAATTTTGTTGAAGTCCGCACTTTTTGGCACCTTTATAGAAGTTTTGATCGAATGTGGATATTCTTTATTTTGGCATTGCAGGTGGTCTAAATGTTACTTCAATTTTGTTTTATATTATTCTCCAATTGGGATTAACAATATTTACTCTGTCCAGGCCATGGTAATTGTTGCGTGGTATGCTTCTACAATTACTGATGTTTTTGATGAGGATATCTTCAAAAGTGTTTTGAGCATTTTTGTCACTTACGGTTTCCTCAATTTTCTTCAAGGTATATTAGTGACACTCAGAGACATATTTGTCCCATCATGTGTTTGTATTTGTCCTATATAGTTTTTTGCTCTCATGCATTGCATTTGCTTTGTATTTGATAATTATCCTCATGAGTAATATATGATATGATTACGCATTATTTATGCATCTGTGAACTATAAATTATACTTCTTTATTCATTCAATACTTCATAAAATTGGTATGATTTTCATTATAACTAAATTAATGTACTAATAAAATTATTTATTGAATTATCAGTCATATATAATATCCTACTTGTTTATTAGTCATGAATAATATTTGATTTGATACTTGTGATTTATATCATATCGTATTGGTTAGTGCGTATTTTATAGATGTCTATGAGAAATTATAACATATAATCATCTGATAATTTAGGAAATTAATACACAAATAAAATGACATCCCAAACATGTGCATTCAATATTTTGAGAGTCAAATTTGAATGATACATCTTATATTATTTGTTTGGAAAGAACCAAGTATCAATTATGATGTACCTAGAATTACAGAAACGAAGCAGAGTCTAGTTAGCAAGTTATAACTGAAAGTTAAAGAGTTCATAATAACATATTGGATAACTTTTCTTGTCTTAGTTAATATTATGATTCTAAGATGTGTAATGTTTACATAAGTAGGATTATATGATATTACTATGATCAAAATATAATTTCTTTAATTATGAAAAAATTATTAATATTTCTAAATTAACTGAATTTCACTTATATGGATATCAACTGAACAAATGAAGGCTTAATAATTATATTAAATTTAGGCAATTTGTCTTTCATTTTTATGTAAGCGCAATATTTTGGGCATGATAGCCAAATATATTTGGTGTTGTCATTTTAGCACATCCTTATTTCTTCTCTTCTCTATGATCCATCTCTCAGCTACTCTGGATATAGTTCTTAGTTTTAATGCCTGGAGGAGCTTAAAGGCCACCCAAATACTGAGATACCTTCTGAAGTTTGCAGTTGCTGCTATGTGGGCTGTAATTCTGCCAATTGGTTATTCTAGTTCTGTGCAGAATCCTACAGGCCTTGTGAAATTCTTCAACAATTGGGCAAGGGATTGGCAGAACCAGTCATTTTACAATTATGCTATTGCAATTTATTTGATTCCTAATGTTTTGGCTGCCATTATGTTTGTGCTTCCACCTTTACGGAGACACTTGGAACGTTCAAACTGGCGGATCATCACTTTTATTATGTGGTGGGCTCAGGCAAGCAAATTTTGCTTAGCTACCTTAAAAGAGAGAAACTACTTCATCTTGTTTATTTTGTTTTCCTTTTGGATTTAACGCAGTTGTTTCTTTATGTGCAGCCAAAGTTGTATGTAGGGAGAGGCATGCATGGAGACGTTTTGTCACTCTTAATGTACGAGAAATAGATATAGATTCTATTTTTTGTGATAGTGAATGTTTGTTTAATTTAATAGCAGTCTTGAATGATTTTTTTGCTTTAACTTGCAATATCTGTGGTGTATTTGTGCCGCTAAAGTTGATGGGTGGTTTGTTCCCCTTTCACAAAAAATTTACATTGATGTTCAGGTATACACTGTTTTGGATCATGCTGCTGATCAGCAAGCTCGCTTTTAGCTACTACGTGGAGGTTGTTTTCCCTACATTTATCTATTTTTGATTCAATTTCACTTGACACTGCACAAAGCCTCTAAATTCCATATTAATACTAAATTTTATTTGTTTATTTATTTAGTTTTCTAGTCAATGAAATAACTATATAATATCAAAGTTAGTTATGCTTTGGTAGAATTCAGATATATCAAGTAAAAGCTCATTCCAAAATAATTTGCATTTATATATATATATATATATATATATATATATATCTATAGACATACATGTATATATATATATATATATATATATATATATATATATATACATACACATACATGTATATATATATACACATACATGTATATATATATATATATATATATATATATATATATATATATATATACACATACATATATATGTATATATATATATATATACACATACATGTATATGTATACATACATGTATGCATACATGTATATGTATACATACATGTATGCATACATGTATGCATACATGTATATGTATGCATACATGTATGCATACATGTATATGTATGCATACATGTATGCATACATGTATATACATGTATGCATACATGTATGCATACATGTATATGTATGCATACATGTATATACATGTATATGTATGCATACATGTATGCATACATGTATATACATGTATACATGTATGTACATGTATATGTATAAATATATGTATATACATGTGTACATGTATATGTATACATACATGTATGCATATATGTATATACATGTATACATGTATGTACATGTATATATATATATATATATATATATATATATATATATATGTACATGTACATATGTACACATACATGTGTGCATACATGCATATACATGTACATATGTACACATACATGTGTGCATACATGCATATACATGTATATATATATATATATATATATATATATATATATATATATATATGTATGCATACATGTATGTACATGTGTGTGTGTGTGTGTGTGTGTGTGTGTGTGTGTGTATATATATATATATATATATATATACATGTGTATATATATATATATATATATATATACATGTGTATATGCATGTATATATGTATATGATACATATACATGTATATGTATGTATATGTATATACATGTATATATATATATATATATATATATATATATATACATGTATCTATATATACATGTATATATATCATTGAAGTTAAATTTGCAGTGAGTTATTTTGCTTATTAATATGAAGTTTAATAAACTTACCAGAAGTATTGACATGTTGGTGCCTGTAACGAAGTTAGCCCATCTTCATTATCTTATTTCAGCTTACTCTAGGATCAACTTCATTGCTAAGCTGAGTTTAAAGTATGTTTATCACAGTCACACTTGCACATGCCAGAAAATCGGTGTCATATATAAATATTATTTCTGTAATTTAGAAACAAGTTATCAGAATAGGTACAATTTCCTCCTGATCAGGAAACTGATGGTCTTATAGACTTGCTTGTTATTTATAGCGGTCATACTTCATTTGTTCAATAGTTTTAAAATTTTGATGGGGGATTAACGGCTGTTTTATCCATAAAGAAATGGAGAACAGTAGAACATTATGTTGAAGCATCTTATGAATGAAATCTAAATTTGCTATATTTCAAAGAATCTAGGGGTATAGAAAGGAAGTTGAATTGCTGGAACTGAAATGATTGGTCAGCAGCTTTAGGTATATTTGTGAGACAGGTTTTATAGTTGAATTTAAAATAGGTTTTCGTATATTGTCAACAGATACTGCCTTTGGTTGAACCAACAAAGATTATTATGGATATGCACATTGGCAATTATCAATGGCACGAGTTTTTTCCAAATGGTAATATTTCCTCATTTATGTTTCTGTTCCTACTTTCATTATTTTTTTTGGGCAAACAACCATACTAACTCATGTTTTGAAACTGCTGTAGTTACCCATAACATCGGCGTTGTTATTGCTATATGGGCTCCAGTTGTTCTGGTAATTGGACTGCAGAACATTGTGTTTTTTTTTTGGCAAAAACCATTAACAGCCATCTGAACTTTTTATGATTTTCTGCTAAGTTGATTATCTCTACCAAAGTTTCTTTTTATCCAGCCCCTGAACATCAAATTCTACATAATTTGATGAGAGGGAATATACTATGTAAATAATTACTAATGACCGTTTAAAAGATGTCAATTTCTTCTTAAAGGAATCTATAGAAAGAACAAAGATGGAATTGACATTGAGTTGCAAATAAAATATGATAACAATTAAGGTGGATTAGGGTAGAACCACTGCATCTGATTTAAGGATTGTTCAGGATATTATTAAATATGAAATAAGATATGTAATAAAAATAAGAAAAGCAAAATAAGATATAATGAACAGTGACGCCCAAGATTCTCCTATAATTTTGTTATGGCTAGGGGAACTCTCCTACTAGGTGGCTTATTTGCGAAACCTAGTAATCCTAAAATTTCTACTGCAGCCTGCTAGAGTGAAATGTAAAATCATGTATTGCTTTCTAGAAGCATGCTTTGGTAGCCATCGGAGACATCTTTCTACTCTAGTTTACTGCAGTTTGGCTATAAGTTACAAAAACTGTTATCTACAATCATCTTCCATTCATTGGTTTCCCATGGTAAGCCTCTAATCTGATGTTTAAAACAGGCCTCTGGATCAACTATAAATAATAGCAGATCAATATTAAGGAGATTTGGTATTATGGCGAGGAAAATGATAAAGCTTTTTGCATCCAGATTGCTTGGAGTTTTAGTGAACAGTTGAACAGATGTTTTAGGGAACAGTTTTTGCAGATTTTTTTCTTTGGATTTATTGATGTTTAAATTTTGAATAGTTAATCAGAAGAAAAACTTCCTAATAAAAGATAATTCAAGGGCCCAATAAAATGTGACTTTGGTTTCAGCTTCAATAGCAAATACTGGAAAGTTCAATATTTTGCTAGTGGTTTTTGCCGTTTTGTAAATTATGCTGTCGGTTATGATAATTCTACCAGTGTATTAGGTTTATTTTATGGATACACAAATATGGTATGCCATATTCTCCACTCTTTTTGGTGGTATTCATGGAGCCTTCAGCCACTTGGGTGAGGTAAGGGTTTGTTGCTCATGCAAGTATATATGAAGAAATATGTTTTTCTAGCTATACTGTTAGTATAATGTTCTGATCATTGAAAGTTGTAGTTTTATTTTATAATTGGCAATGCAAGATATTTAACGTTGACAAATTATGCTCATCGTTTTGAATAATACTATAACCCTTTTGAATTTTCTAGATACGAACACTGGGAATGTTGCGATCTAGATTTGCCTATATCCCTGGTGCATTCAATCGCCTTCTTGTGCCATCACTAAATGAAGATTATGAAAGGATATATCAGGTACCATTTCTTCCAGAACTAGAGGCTTTTTTTTTTTTTCTCTGGAATACTTCATATGATGTCACTTTATTTTTATGCATGTTTATTTTTTCAGAAAACATAAATTGTTACGATTAATTAGTTTTCTTATTTATATTTACATACGATTCAATTGGAAAACCCTGCTCTAATAGCAATTTCCTTGGCAGGAGGAGTCAACTGATAAGGCAAATAAAGCTTTTTCTCAAGTGTGGAATGAGTTCATATATTCTATGAGAACAGAAGATTTGATCAATAACCGGTTAAGATTTTTCTGACATAAAAAGTTATCCTGTATGGCTATCTTTTCATGGTCTACGTTCCTAATAATTTTGTTTTCTCAACAATGTTCAGTGAAAGAGACTTGCTACTTGTGCCAATGCCTAATTCTTCAAGTGCTGTAACTGTTGATCAGTGGCCTCCTTTCTTGCTTGCTAGCAAGGTCTGAAATGTGAACCATTGTTCGTGTTAATAGTAATGCCAACACAAAAATCTTATGTCTTTGACGTATTTCATTGTTTTGATTAAAATGTTAGATTCCTATAGCTCTGGACATGGCAAAAGATTTCAAGCAGAAGGAAGATGCTGACTTATACAAGAAGATGGACCCTTACATGCGTAGCGCGATAACTGAGGCCTACGAGACTTTAAGAGACATAATATATGGCCTTCTGGAAGATGAGGCAGATAGGCAGTAAGCATCATTCATCTTATAAGCTTGGGAAACCCATTATTAAGCCATTGGACTGTTTGACCTTATTCTGTTGAGCTCTCAGGCTTTGAAGGTTACATTGATCATTGAACCTTGCAAAGTTTCATTCTAAGTGACATTGAGCTCTGAAATTTTTGTTTTAAGTCACATCGATAACCTCTCACTGTTTGTACAAGAAAAGTTCTTGTCATTTAAAAAAAAAAAATTTGAGGGTTTGATGTGACTTAAGATAAAGGTTTGTGGTTTTAATAAAACAAAATAAAAGTTTGAGGGCAAATAGAACATAATGACATAGTTTAAGGGCGTGATAATGGGTATTTCTTAAAGTTTTATTCTTTACGCTACTTATTTATTATTTTCATTTTTATAAAATTACAGTTGCGAGCTTTTTTTTTTATTTATTAATATTCTTCTTTTTTTTATTTTTATTTTTTTTTCATTTTTACCAATTCTGAAAAAGAATTGTTAGACATATTTGTTATGAAGTGGACATGAGCATACAACAACACAAATTTTTGAATCAATTCCGGATGGCTGGGATGCCTTTGCTCAGTGAAAAATTGGAGAAATTTCTAAAAGTTTTGGTACGTTACTTTATTTTTTTTTTCTTCTTTCTTCCCTTTGTTTTCTCCAATTCTTGGCATTTCTACTAATCAAGTGCTCACAACTTATATGTTGACAGCTAGCTGATTATGATGATGAGGATCAGTACAGATCTCAGATAATTAATGTTCTTCAGGATATCATAGAAATTATCACTAAGGATGTCATGACTCATGGCCATGAGTAAGTGCAGGAAAATTTCAAACATATTAGTGAAGTGAAGTTAATCTTGAATTTTATTTGTCAAAATGAATTTCTATGACTAAATTTTTCCCATGGTTTTCCTGTTGCTATAGAATCTTAGAAAGAGCTCACCCTGCCTCTACAGATGATCAATATAGCAAGAAAGAGCAGAGGTTCGGAAAGATAAATATTGCCCTTACACAAAACAAATCCTGGAGGGATAAGGTACTCTTGTACAATTGTTATATTAACTTTTCATTTCATATGAACATGTCTTGTTTCCTTTTTTGTTTTTTGTGGGTAACATGTGCATGTCTCCCAAGGTTGTCAGGCTACATCTGCTTGTGACCACGAAGGAATCTGCCATTAATGTACCTTCAAACTTGGAAGCTCGTCGACGTATCACTTTCTTTGCAAATTCTTTAAATATGAAGTTGCCACCAGCTCCAAAAGTCCGAGACATGCTCTCATTCAGGTCAGTAATCACAAAAATGGGAGGAACTTATCTAGTTATGCATTTGCTATTTGACATATAATTTTCTCAACATCAACCATGACTATCATGTGAAAAGCAAAGATATCTTAAATTCATGTGTTAAAATTGCAAAAGGTGTGATAGATACTTGCCTACATTATTAACTTAAAGATATTTATCCTACATATGACAGAATTGCATTACATGCTTCTTCTGGACGAAGATGATCCATTTGTTTGCATAGGAATGGCTATGGTATTTGAATTTTATTGACATTAAGCTTTCTGTCATTGTTAGTGTCTTGACTCCATATTACAAAGAAGACGTGCTGTACTCTGATGATGACCTTCATAAAGAAAATGAAGATGGGATATCAATTTTGTTTTACCTCCGGACAATATATCGCGGTGAGTTTGTGTTTGTTGCAGAATCATGCTCAATTATGGCGAGTCCAAACTTACCAGAATGCAATTGACAACTTTCCAGATGAATGGAAGAATTTTGAGGACCGAATAGCTGATCCAAAGCTCAATTACTCTAACAAAGAAAAAGCAGATTTACTCCGGCATTGGGCGTCTTACAGGGGGCAGACACTTGCAAGAACAGGTGGGCTGGTTGTGCTAGTGAGCTCTCTTCGTTCAGTTTCATTTCTTTTCTGCACCTCACTTAAGCTACTTAATATTTCTACCAGTGAGGGGGATGATGTACTACAGAAGGGCCTTAGAACTTCAGTACGACCTGGAATTTTCCGGGGACAATGGTTTGTGATCTGCATGCTGCTGTTGTGCTGCAATTATGATCTCAGAATTTGCTGTTGTTTTTATTTCAAATTTGCTGTTTTATTTCCAGCTAGCCAGATTAAGGATTTTAATGAGCAGCGTCAGATTCATCTGAAGGATTCTTCTGATCGTGCACAAGCTTTAGCAGATTTGAAGTTCACCTATGTTGTTTCTTGTCAAGTTTATGGAAGTCAGAAAAAATCCACTGATGCTAGAGAAAGAAGTTGTTACAGTAACATTCTAAATCTCATGTTGAAGTAAGTTAAATCACTCTTCGACGTGCTGTGAACTTTGACAAATTAATTCTGTAAATGTTAACAGAATCTGTAATTTTACCGTAGGTATCCATCACTACGTGTTGCTTACATTGATGAAAGAGAGGAGACAGTGAATGGAAATCCTCAAAAGGTTTATTACTCTGTTCTGGTCAAAGGTGGTGATAAGTTGGATGAGGTACGGAAACTAATTTCTTCTTTAAGTAAAATCTTTTTGCTTCCTAAGGCTATGATTGGTTGAAAGGATGTAAAAAAGGAAGAAAATCATTTAGACTTAATACTTGATATCTTACTTTCCTATTTTGTATCTAGTTATGTTGGAAAAAATCCAAATCCTTCTTCCTTTTCCTCCCAAGCAGGCATATAGCATAATTGTGATTAGAGATTTTTGCTAACGCCTTAACTCTTTATCTACTGTGAAATATTTATTGCTAATGACATTATCAACATTTGGATTTTTTTTTTTGTCGGATTGCTAAGTTAATAATCATTATCATTGTAATCGTCAAGCGGGAATCAGTGAAATTCCTCATTTAAATGGGAGTTTGATATTGTTTATTTATATAGTTTATAAAGACTGAACAAGCATAGATATTTCTAATTTCAAACTGTTGACAGCACGTTTAAATTATTCATCTACAAATATAGGAAGCTTTCATTATGATTTGGGGTGGCGCTTTTCTAATTGCTTTCTTAATCATTCTTATTGTTATTGACCATAGTTGGTTTATTGGATACCTAAGATTAGAGCAACATCAAGTTTTAACCACTGACTACACATTGATCAAATTCATTCTTTTTGCCATCACTACTATACATTTTTTCATCTTTTTTAGTTTTAGGTGCGGATGGGTTTGTCCATCTTTCTTTTTCGATTTTCAGAATTTCTTCAAATTACTTCAAGTCATGCAGTTGTGGCCCTTAAATTTTACTTTTGGTTTTTTGGGGTTTAACCCTATTTCACAGGCACATCTAGGCTATGTTTGTAGTTCAAGTCAAAATTGCCACCTCTGCCTTTTTCTCTCTACTTTTTTCATAGCATTTTGATGGTTTATATGTCAGTTTCCTTCAAAGTTCAAAATGTGAATCAAGTGGTATTGTTAATATCATTTGCTTTTTTAACGCCTGCAATTTGAATAAAAATTTGACTTATGAGACGTTTTCCCTGGTTTCTAATTTTATACACTTCATGGCTCACACATAAACTGGTTACATTAAATATTTTTGTGTTTCTATAAGGGAATATTTTTAATGGTTTTTTACTAAAAGAAAATTGAGAAAACTGATTCTTGATGTTGCATTATTTCCAAGCTACTCTTTTTTTTTTTTTTTCAGTGGAACATTATCTTATCTGAAGTAAATCTTACACTACAGGAAATATACCGAATCAAGCTCCCAGGTCCCCCAGCTGAGATTGGTGAAGGTAAACCTGAAAATCAAAATCACGCCATCATTTTCACCCGTGGAGAAGCTCTTCAGACAATAGACATGAATCAAGTGGGTTCAAACTGCTTATTATACTAATATAGAGATTTCTGTAACTTATCTGTTAATCATTATGATTGACTTTGTTTTCAGGATAATTACTTTGAAGAAGCTTTTAAGATGAGAAATGTATTGGAGGAATTCATAAAACATCGTCGTGGACCACAAAAGCCTACTATTTTAGGTCTGCGGGAACACATATTTACAGGAAGGTCTGGTTTGCCATTTACGAGATAAAAATGATTTTTTAGGTTTGGGTTTTGATAAGAACTTCAAGTAACTAGTTGCAATAACCACACCAAAAATAGATGAAAACAGGAATACTGCTATGAATTAATTAGAATGGTATTGATACCAATAGAACAGTAACAAGAAGGAAGAAGGACAACTAGGTTACACTCAAAAAGGCCAAACCTTCACAGGGACATTGCCCCGCCATCCTCTGCTATAGGCAGGGACCACAAAATAGCACTTAGCACAAACCCCCCTGTCCCCCCAGGACACCTTATTTAATACCTAGTGGCACTACTACTACTAACACGGCACTGACAAACAAAACAGCTCAGCAACACTAGTGAGCCCAAAAAAAGATCCCCCAAGCAAACCTAATTTTTCTTTCTCCTTCTGTAAACCCTCCATACCCTCGGCCCATGGGTTGGTTGATCCATGACTGGGCCTTTATCTTGGCCTTGGGTCTCATTGCTAGCTCTTAACTGGTTTTAGCATTGATTATGGAGAAGTAACTTAGTGCTCAAGCAAGTTATTTGGATCGAGTAAACCAAAATCGCTATAGAAATTTTAGTACAATCATTTATCATCACAATCTTTTTGAAAGTCTACAAAACCATATTTCTATCTCTAAAATCAAACAAAGTTCAGTGGTTTTGGTCCTGTTATTCAGTTATTTGATTCTGAAATAAGCATTTTCTCATTTCGGGGTTCCTTCTGTGCACTCTTGATAAAATGTGAAAACTTAATCTAATTGGTCCTGAACTAAAAATGAATTAAGGCATTAAAATAGGAAAAAGCATTCCGAGGCTCTTGATCTTTTCAATTTTTGTTGTTTAAGCCCCTAATTGTTCAATTTGTTACATTGACCCATTGGTTATAATCACACACATGGAGCCCCTTTCTAGATGGAGGAACATCAAACTTGGCTAGAAGTACATAGCACGTTTTATCCAAGTCTGACGTGACATTTTTTGCAGTTGAATGATTTGTCTGATTGTGGCTATAGGTGACTGACAGTGAGACTGTTTCTTCAAATGGGGGGCATGAACTATCAAAACTGGAATGATAGGCCACAAAGTTTGGAACAAGTTCTTATGCTTAATCAACAAAAATGGATAAAATCAGGACCTCAATATGCTTTTTTCTTAAAAATGAAACATTTTAGGAACTAAAATGCGACTAGAATCTAGAATTTTATAGGTTTTTGTTTTTGTTTTATGAATGGAAATTTTATAGATTTGATTGTCAAGAATAGTTATTTGTTAAAAATAAATAAACCACAGTAAATATAAGCCCAATACTAAATGTTTTATTTAAATGCAAGTAAACCTCCACTGAAGTAGTTAGTGGTTGCTCTCAAAGAAATTAATAATTGATAAATGACCAGTTCATGTGAAAAAAACTTAGAAAGATTAAATTCCTCTGGTTTGTTGACCAATAAATGCTCATCGAAGCAAGTTAACATCATGCTTTATTTTTATTTGATTTTACAGTGTTTCATCGCTTGCTTGGTTTATGTCAAATCAGGAGACCAGCTTCGTTACTATTGGCCAACGTATTTTGGCTAATCCTCTGAGGTAACGTACTAATTCATGAATGCATCATCAAGACATTTCATGTACATTTGACTTCATTCCTTCTCTCTACTTAGATTATTTCGAAACCCTGGATCCGATATGCTTCACTTTTTATCTTTGCTTCCATTTATTGTGAATAGCAATTGAACATTTCCTTTTGAAGTCATGGAGAAAATGGCATATCACTTGCCAGAGAAAGAGGGGGATGGGCACGAATACGGAAGATAAAGTGTCATTTAATTTCTGTAGGACAATATAATTCATCCGCTCATATGTGGATATAGTTTTATGCCTAAAGACATTAGCTCATTTCTTCAGTTTCTGAAACAAAGCTCCAGCCAGTGCTCATCAATGCAACTGAATATGTAGATAAAAATGCACCTCAATACCCCAAATTCCTACTTTCAAAATTAAAATAACAGTTGTAGGGATCTGATCTTCAAAAGGAGATTGGTTTTGGTTCTTTGAGAATATAGTCGGACAAGTTTAATTGTACTTGATACTTTTGAGAATCTAGGTAAGTGGTAAAAATAGTTTAATTCGCATGATAAATTTCATAAAGGGAATCTGGCCAAGCTTAGATTTAGTTGAGTGAAGTAAAATGCATTTTTTCAAAGTGATGTTTTCTTTTTAATTAATTTGGTATTTGATATTGAGTGAGAAAGCGGAACTTTTTATTCTTTGAATTTTCATCATAGTCACCTTATTCTTTGCAAAAATTAAGTGGGATTGGTTGTAATGCATTAATTTACGATGAATAGTGTATCATAAGCCATAATTTCTAGCCCTTTTGCAGCTTGACTTAATCTTAAATAGTTTGTGCTTATGTTATATTCTGATGTCAATCTTTACTAGTTTAGGATGACGTAATTCCCTTTAAGTCCTTTTCTATATCGTTTGTATTAGTTTATGAACATCATACATGGCTTGTAATGCTTCTAGGGAGTTTTTCAGTCAATTAATAAAGGTTCCAACAACAGTGGTATTTCGAAATAAAAGCCTATTGTTAGAAACCTTACTTGTCAGATTAAGTTCCTCCTAGGCCAAGAGGTCTAGAGTGCAAGTCCTGAAAACCTAATTTATTAATTAATTCCTACTCTAGGTAGAGCAAGATATGTTAGTACACCTTTTAAGTCCGAGGGGCATTTATGTGCTGGATGTTAGAAATAATAACAACTTTTTTTGTAACTTTACAAATCAGTTTAAGCTTTTAGGCTGAGTGGATCTTTGACAGGGGTGATAGTCATACCCTATGGGAACCCAGGGTTTGGGTTTGATGCCTAAGAATTTCTAAGTGTGACCTGAAGGATTTTGTCCTTTATGCACGTGCACTCTTCTCGTGGACATAAATTGGTCCACAAAGTAAAAGAACACTTCCACGAAAGGTATTAAGCATGAAAATAACGGTATCTAGTTTCTTCTTCACACACAATGCATAAGTTACGAGTAAGGAAACAAAAAATAAGGACAGACTCTCTGGTCAGAAATTTTTTTTGTGTATACATGGACACTTTGCTGCTTTTAACAGTCATCTGGAGTCATCCTATCAATGGATCCAACTCTCTCTTTGTGTTCATTTGTCATAATATGAAATTACTATGCACTTATTATTTAAGAATCTACTAAATGTTCCTTCGAACTGTGCAGGGTCCGGTTCCATTATGGTCATCCTGATATATTTGATAGAATCTTCCATATCACAAGGGGTGGCATCAGCAAAGCTTCGAAAATAATAAACTTGAGTGAGGACATATTTTCTGGTAAGTTGAAGTTGTCCAAAGATTACTGGCTTTACAGGTTTGCTATGGAGGTTAAACATGTCAATCTCTTTAGGGTATAATTCAACTTTGCGTGGGGGATTCATAACACATCATGAATATATACAAGTAGGGAAGGGGCGTGATGTGGGAATGAATCAGATATCATCTTTTGAAGCAAAGGTTGCAAATGGAAATGGAGAACAGACACTCAGTCGTGATGTCTATCGACTTGGACGACGGTTTGACTTCTACAGAATGCTGTCATTCTATTTCACAACAGTCGGTTTCTACTTTAGTAGCATGGTATATTGAACTTTCTCCTTGCGCTTCCCTAGTCTCATATTATTTAGTTAGTTTGAGGTTGAGGGTTCAATCCCGGCTCCTCCATTTGTTAATGGAATTTCAACACATGGTAGAGTGTGGAAGCTGTTTGTTTGTTTGAATTTCAAGCTTAGGCTTATACCCTGTGTTAATTTTCTCACATGCATGCTTTCCATTAAATCCCGCTTAAAGAGCATCCAAGTGATGACGATAGTTTCATTCGGTTTGTAATTTTCTGATTTCAGATAACTGTACTCACTGTATACATGTTCTTATACGGGCGTCTGTACATGGTAATGAGTGGATTAGAATATGAGATTTTGTCGAACCCAATCATACGGCAAAGCAATGCGCTTGAAGAGGCCCTAGCTACTCAGTCTGTTTTCCAGTTGGGGTTATTGTTAGTGTTACCCATGGTTATGGAAATAGGTTTGGAGAAAGGGTTTCGTACTGCTTTGGGTGATTTCATCATTATGCAGTTGCAGTTGGCATCAGTATTTTTCACTTTCCAGCTTGGAACTAAGGCTCATTACTTTGGGAGAACAATTTTGCATGGTGGTTCTAAATACCGAGCTACTGGCCGTGGGTTTGTTGTTTTTCATATGAAGTTCGCCGAGAATTACAGAACTTACTCACGAAGTCACTTTGTGAAGGGACTAGAGCTGATTATACTTTTGGTGATCTATGAAGTATATGGGAAATCTTATCGAAGTTCAAATCTGTATTTGTTTGTCACATTCTCAATGTGGTTTCTAGTTGCATCTTGGTTATTTGCTCCTTTTGTTTTCAACCCTTCTGGTTTTGATTGGCAAAAAACAGTGGATGACTGGACAGATTGGAAGAGGTGGATGGGCAACCGTGGTGGTATTGGAATCCCAACTAACTTGAGTTGGGAATCTTGGTGGGATGGAGAACAAGAGCATCTTAAACACACAAATATAAGGGGACGGATACTTGAGATAATCCTTGCGTTCCGTTTCTTTATATATCAATATGGCATCGTCTACCACCTCGACATAGCCCGCCGCAACCAAAACAACCAAAACATACTGGTATGATCATCTATTTGTGACCAACTTAACCTTTTCATATTTTTTTTATTACTTTTGTTTATTTTGTAGGTTTATGGCCTTTCCTGGGTAGTACTGATAACTGCTCTTCTAGTATTAAAGGTATGTTCTGGCATGTACAAGTCAAATGCTCTTCCTACTTATTCTGCTTGTGTGTCATGATGGTTATACTAAAATTAAGTTTGTTATTTCAAACTTTTGTTCTTGTATGGTGGGTTCTAGATGGTGTCAATGGGGAGACGAAAATTTGGTATAGATTTCCAGCTGATGTTCAGAATTCTTAAGGCCCTTCTGTTCCTTGGGTTCATGTCGGTGATGACGGTCTTGTTTGTGGTTTGTGGACTCACAATATCAGACTTGTTTGCTGCCATGCTTGCCTTCATGCCAACAGGCTGGTCCCTTCTTCTTGTAAGTTGGTCCAAACCTTGGAACTAGGTTTTTTGTTTTGCTGATATACTAAGTGTGGGTACCGGCCGATGGGCGAAAATTCTAAATTAGCAAAAATAAAATAGGTTTTTTTTTTTGAAAGCTATTTCATTAATCAAAATAAGTGGCAAAAGTTATACATGATATTATGAAGATTGTTTTTAACTTGTTTGGATTGTTTGTTAAGCTAACTTAATTTCAACCCAACACATGAATTTGCAAAAAATAAATTCTTTATTAATTGCACTTGTATTAATAAATTTAATTTTGTTATAAAATATTTTGGGTATCTACACAAAGTAAATAATAATTCCTTAAATCTGTATTGGTTACCACCAGATTGGACAAGCTCTAAGGCCTCTGTTCAAGAAGATAGGATTTTGGGATTCAATAAAGGAGTTGGCAAGGGGATACGAGTACATAATGGGAACATTACTTTTCATGCCAATTGCAATTCTTTCATGGTTCCCTTTTGTTTCTGAGTTCCAAACTCGTTTGCTCTTCAATCAAGCTTTCAGTAGAGGTCTTCAGATTTCTATGATTCTTGCTGGAAAGAGAGATGGTGGTGATGCTGGCAAAAAGGACAAGGCTTAACTTTCACCTTTTCATATTTTACTCTAATTTTTTTGTCAACAATTCATAATTCAAATTTTTATATACTTTCAATGTAAAAAGAAAAATCAATTATTTCTTGTCAGATTCATTAGTTTGTATATTGTACCATTTTTAATGTTCACATTTGCAAAAATTTGAGCACGTTTTAATCATTTCTCATACCTCGTGGGTGACTATATGTAGTTTTTACTTGTATTTCTTATTTAATTAAATAGACAAGTATCGACTGAGGTTGGTTTCAACGGTAAGAATTTGAATTGCTCAAGTCAAAATTCTTGAGTCGAAGTTTAGTTTTTTTAATAAATTTTAATTGGAAATAGAGCCACCAAAAAGACGTGATAGTACAGTGTTTGCCTTATATGTGCAAATAAAAATGGGACAGATTTCAAACTAAATGGTTGGAATTAATTACTAAAAGATATTAAATATGTCAATGACAAGACATGTATAAATGGTAAAAATTAGGGTAAATTAAAAAAAAAAAAAACTCTTTGATTTCATTTTATTTTAAATAAAGGACTGTGGTAAAAAAAGACTGTGTTTTTAAATATTAACAAAAAAAAAGGATAACTAAAATTAAATCATGACATTACATAAGGTATTTTTGTTCATTTTGAACTTAAAATTTTCAAGTTGGTTAATAAAAATACAATACACATGAATGATAAATTTTGAAAATTTTTGAAAAGCGTAAATATTTTTATAAATTAAATAATGATAATAGATTTAAAAAAATCATAACAAATTGAAAAATCTTTAAAAAATAGTCAAATTTTGATGTAAAATTTTTAAATAATATACATAAATTATTAGTATGTTAAATAACTAAACATACCCTCCGCTATATCATCATTTTTAACGGAAAAATGTTAGTTATCCTTTTTTTGTTAACATTTTAAAACACAATCCTCTTTTTTAAACAAAAAAACCACAGTCCTTTATTTGCAAAAAAAGTGAAACCACATGTTTTTTTTTTTGTAATTTACACTAAAAATTATGAAGTGACTTTATTAGATAAGCGAGAAATTAATATAGAAAAAATTGTGTTTTACAAGTTTCTTACGCTTAATAGGCTCGAAGTTCATGGTATATTTTTATTATTATGTTTTTTTTAACCATAATTATTCTTATTAAGATAATCCCGTTGGTTAATATTGTTTACAATGCGTCTTTTTCTTTTTTTATTTGTAAACTATCAATTGTGTTTTTTTTTTTTAATTACAGCTGCTTTTTCTTCTCTTTTGTCATTACTATGGTTGTGTTTTTTTTTGTTCATATGTATTTTTTCGATTTCTTTATTTTTTATTTTTTTCATTTTGTATTCTTCAACATTTTAGTTTGTTCCACTGTTGATGACCGTAGCATGTCCACTCAACTTGGGAACTGGCTACGACATAGAGCACGTTATCGACGAATGATCACTAATACCTAATCAAAATACATGAATAAAGTCAAAATTTCATCTAGAACTTCGGAAATTGAGCCTGATTCATTACAACTAACATGGTGGTTTGAGGTGGATTACAGAAAAGAGGCATCCCCATGTCTAAAGAAAAACTAAGCGTATACAGGTGTTCCTTTTCATTAAATCCTTGAAGTTATCCTGTATATGAGATACAAGTTTACGCTGTGAATAAGAAGTGTTTGCAAGTTTACGCCGTGAATAAGAAGACGCACAAGTTTATGTTGCAGAGGTCAAATGAGATTTCTGAAATTCCTATACAAAGTTTTGTAAGTTTACGTTGCAAAACAGTGGGTTAGGGACATGTAATTTTTAGCTACAGATAATTTCTACAATTATATGATGTGGGGAGAGTTCGCAATTTTTCACTGCGAAAGCAAGAAAAGTCAGTAACATGTAATTTTACCTATAATTGTTACTCTTATCGAGATTTGATGTCATAACATGTAGTTAATTATTGGGCAATTGTGTTGCTATATATTTAAAGTGCAGTCAGTTCTGCGACTGCCACACTAATGATGACTTGCATTTATCGCACTGATATCGATGATTATTCATTATCCAATCAGAACCAAAAAACTTGCCCCATGAATCAAATGACTAGTACGAGGATGAATAGTCTTGTTCTCAATTCATAGTAGGATTTTGTAAGACAATTACAGACAATGCTCTCTCTCAGGGTAAATTGCCATTGTTAAGATAAGCAAGATCATTAATAGAGAAGAATAAAGATTTACCTGCTCAACCAAGGACATGATCATAGGGTTATTCTCTACTAATCGGTGTGAGTGTTGCTTTCATCTTGCAAGTGCAAGTCAAGCTTGGTTCGTTGAATAGATATTCGCTAGGATATCCAGTCTTTATTGTGATGTCGATGAATGTACAAATATTGTGTAGCCATTATGAGATGTCATTTGTATATGCATGACATGATTATAAAGATTGAGAGAATTCTATTCTTTCTCATTGAATAAATTAGGAGATTACAAAGGTATTTATACAAAGGAAAGGATAAACACAATATGGGAATAATTACAAATATGGAGATAAATATAAACAAGTTTTATATTCCTTAACACCCGATGGGTGTCCGAAACGTGTAAGCCTTCATAAAGAGCAAGAAATCGAGAGGCACCAAGAGGCTTGGTGAATATGTTAGCCAGAAGATTGGAGAAAACGGATTTTAAGTGTTCCATTTTCAACAAGCTCCCGAACAAAGTGATAATCCAAAGCGACATGTCTAGTGCGAGCATGAAAGATATGATTCTTACTCAAGTAGATAGCTCCAATATTGTCACACCAAAGTGTAATTTTGTCCGCAAAAGGAAAGCCAATTTCCAACAGGAGGGAGTTGAGCCATAAAATTTCAGCAACAACATTGGCTAAGGCCTTGTACTCACTTTCAGTGCCGGAACTGACAATAGTCGACTGCTTCTTCGCACCCCAATACACAAGACTATGTCCAAGAAATATACAATAGCCACCTATAGACCAACGATCATTTGGACATCCGCCCCCAATCCGCATCAGAGAAGCTATGTAAGGACACATCACTAGAGTTAGAGAGTTGCAAACCATGTCGGACAGTGCCCTTGAGATAATGGAGGAGATGTTTAACCGCATTCCAATGGCCATCGGTTGGAGAGCGCATGAACTGGCACAACTTATTGACGGCGAAGGCAATGTCTAGTCGAGTCAAGGTGACATACTGAAGAGCCCTAATAGCTTGTCTATACTCCTCACCCGAGATGAGCGGCTGTCCCATAGACTTGGATAAGTTAGGCGAAGTGCCCATCGGTGTAAGACATTCGTTCGAATTAGTCATGCCAAATCGATCCAAAACATCACAGATTTGATTGGCGAAGAACAATTCCAGAGCTAGTGTGGTCAATCTCAAGACCGAGAAAGAACAAAACACGACCAAGATCCCGAATTGGGAATTCAGACTCAAGGAGAGAAATGGTGGTTCGAATGGCTGAGAGAGAAGATCCTGTCACAAGGATGTCATCAAACTAGCACAATATATATGTGTAAGTGTCATCTACAAGCTGAATAAAGAGAAAGTTGTCAGCTGGAGATTTCTTAAACCCATGTGAGATTAAAAAGTTTCCCAGTCTAGAGAACCACTTCTGAGGTGCCTGCTTAAAACCATACAAGGATTTTTTTAGGAGACAAACATGATCAGGCTTAGAGTGATCAATGAAACCTATAGGCTGTTGCACTGGTCACTTGTGCTTAGTGTTGGATATGCCCTAGTCCCAAGGCATTGGACCTCGTATTTGTATTATACATTTATTGGATTCTTGTATTATACATATTTTGTGTCATAAATAAAGGCATTAATTCATTTATTATATATCTTATGCTGTATTTTAAATGAAGTATCCAATGGACATATCCATATCCATGTTAACAAGTGTTAAGACCATGGATAGGGAAAACGATATTGACCAAAAAGAGATCCGTAGTTTGTTCCAGTCATGGGAATGAATGGAACTAGAGACTATCATTAACCTGGTTGTATGGCTGTGTCTTACCAGCCATTGGACATGGGATGTCAACCAAGTTAATGGGTACATGCAAAAGGGGCATGGTACTAGATAGGTCCACTAAACGAGAAATCCACATGGTAAAGCATCACAAGTGATTCTCGTGTAGTACTTGTATGGATCCTTTGACCTGACCATATGATGGTGCTGGATGTGAAGTCGCATACTTTGGTGTACGTCTAAAGGGCCTGTAAAAGGGTGCCAAGTATGGGTACGTTCGGGTATGTCTCTAAGCATGGTAGTACTATGGATATGCAGAAGGGATATGTCACTCAGTAGTTCACTGAGAAGATATCACCAGCCTTTTGATGAATTTGATTGATAGGAGTGTGGCCACACCCAAATGAGTTGGAACTTGTTTGTGAGCATCAGTACATTCGGGATCAAGTAAATATCCGGACACAAAAGAGGGTGATCAATCCATGACTCTGTGTTGGACATCGATATCGATGACATGGGATATACAAGTTTACACTACAGGATTATGATTTCAGTTGGACTGCCATCTCCATCTTAATTGGGGGCTGTAGTGGCTTGTTAGAGCCTGCCTGCAGTCTATGGGCCAAAGTCCCCCTGCCAACATAAAGATGGGCTTACAGGATCGTACACATTGAACGTCAGAACACGGACAGAAGGAATCACATGTATACTTGGAGTATACACAACAACAATAGAGGATTATATTAATTATATTATGAGGATCAATTGGATTGATCATAATAATAAAATTAATATTTTCATTAGCCTTCTCATAATTAATTAAATTAATGTATGAGATTATTTCCTAGGTGGAAATATGTCACATGTATCGGTTTACATGTATCTTAATTTTACGAATGTCAAAATTAATTCCATGGTAAAATTAATTGATCAAATTAATTTTAATTTAAATGTATGAAATATATTATATGGTATAATATATTAGCATACATGTTAAATAAAATTAAGATTGATAATTAATTGGGCCAAAAGAATTAATACTCCATCTAGGTCATTTTAGACCTAGAGAATTCGGCCATAGGGTGCACAAGAGCAGCCGAAAATTGCAGCCCCCTTTCCTCTCAAAAACATTTCATTCCATCGCTAGCACGGGTCGTGTTCGATAGCCGTTCGTGTACGTGAACGCGGAGGGAATCTAGTTTGATTTTTGCAGCCATCTCTAGAAGAGATATCTCGGGTGAGAAATCTTTTCTTTGATGTTTAATTTTTGATTTTACAATTTTCATATCAATTGCTTCTGGATTTGAGGAAATCACCGCGTTTTTCCGCATTTAATCTGGTGATTTCCAGTGAAAAATTCCAACACTTAGAAGCAAGGGTAAGCATAGTCCGAATGGTAGTTGCCTTAACAATCAGACTAAAGGTATCCTTGTAATCTATCCCAGCTTTCTGCGTGTAGCCCTTAGCTACAAGGCGAGCCTTGCATCGCTCAATACTGCCATCGGTTCGATGCTTGATCCTGAAAAGCCACTTACAACCAATAACATTAGTCAAGGTAGGTTTAGGAACAATATTGCAAGTGGTGTCGAGGAGATCCTGGAGTTCCCTTGTCAAAGCATCACACCAGACATGGTATTTATGGGCCTGGGTATAGTTTGGTGGTTCGATTAATAAGTAATCACCGGAGGTGGGCGAATGGCTAAGGGCATATCATTGTGAAAGTTTTCGTGCATGGGCTGGACGTCGATGCACAGGGTGAGCATTTTGGGAGGGTTGATTGGTTGTTGATATGTGATCTATGACAAGTTTAAGGCCAAGAGTGGGAGCAGTAGGAATTGGACTTGGTGAAATAGGATTTAGTGAATTAAGTAAATTCAGCAGTGGGTACAGGCAAGAGTGAGTGGGATTGGGTGGACGTGCAATTAGTGGTGATAGGTGTATGAGGTGAAGAATTAATTAACGGTGGTATGAAATGCAAACCTTGAGAATGAGCTTGATGATCATGTGAGTGTATGTTCCATGTCATCCAAGGAGTAGAATTTTGAGGGGAATTCGGATCTGTAGACGGTACAACAATACTAGAAGGAAAATCTTGTTCATTAAGTTGGACGTGTTTGGCAATAAAAATGCGATCATTTTTAGGACTAAAGCAAATGAAACCAGAGTAAGATGCAGATCTGCCCAAATGAATACATTTGTGAGTTCTAAAAGCAAATATATTTTTATTATAAGGTCGAAGAAGAGGAAAAATAGCACAACCAAATATTTTTAAATCATAAAATTCAGGTTGTTTATGAAATAATTTGAAATAGGAGGTTTATTTTGTAAAGTTTGAGAGGGAAGACAATTTATTAATTTTACACAATGGTTAATAGCATAATTCCAAAATCAAAAAGGAAGTTTAGCATGGGCAAGTAAAGTCAAAGTAGTGTCAACCACATGTCGTATTTTTCTTTCACATATGCCATTTTATTCATGTGTGGAGGGGAACGCAAGAAAGTGCTTGATGCCATTTATTCGAAACAGGCTCAATTCCATGGACTTTACATCAATATGCGAGGTGATCGGGAATTTCAATTCGTCATAAGGTGCTAATTTATGAAATTCACCCCTATAGTCCGAATGGAATCATTTTAGATCATTGTTAAATTGACGTTTTATCATGGCTTGAAAGTCAAGAAACAACGAATGTACATCACTTTTAAACTTAAGACAATACACCCAAGTAAAGCGTGTAAATTCATCAATAAACAAGACAAAATATTTTTGATTCAAATACGATTCAACGGGCGCAGGCCCCTATACATCAACATGAAAGTTTCAAAAGGTACAAAACTATGTCTAACAATTGGGCGAATAACACTTTTGGTGAGTTTGCCATTTGACAGGAAGTACAAAAATGTTTGGAACTAGAATGAAAAGACAAATTATTTGTACTTAAAACTTGAGATGTAACTCATTTATTAGAATGACTTAGACGTGTGTGCCATGTGTCAAATGAGGCCGGTTCTCCCACAAGCGCTTGCTTCAACTCGGTTGGCATCACATACAATCCCTGATCACTCGGTCCTTTCAACAAAATTTCCTTTGTTACCTGGTCCTCAATCAAAAAGTAAGAGGGCTGAAATTCAAAGAAACAATGGTTATCTCTAGTAAATTTTTAAACAAATTAAAGGGATTTGGTAATTTTGGGAACTAAAAGCACGTCATCAAGTTTAAAGGGAGGGAGAATGGCCATACCAACATGATAGGCATTCCTTGACCATTTCTAACACGTATTACATCCTGTCCATGATATGGTGCCAATTGCTGAAGGTGTTGATGATCTACAATCATGTGGTGAGTGGTGTGTTGGGTTTTGTCCTCAAGAAATGAATCTAACGCAACAGAAGCGATTTTCATATCTCTCGAATCCGGATCCAGGAACTTATGTGGATAAAATCAAAATCAAAATAACGAAAAGAACAAGAGATATAGATCTCACCTTTTCTGTCTCTTCTAGAGACTGCTGTAGAAACCAAACAAGATTTCCTTTACGCTCATGTACACAGAGCTTTTACGCTCATGTACACAGAACGCCTATGGAGCCAATACTCATGCTAGCATCGGAATGGGAGAAAGGGAGAAGGAGGGGGGGCTGAAATTTCTAACAAGAAATCAGGCTTTAGGAGTTGACTTTCTTAAGCGTGCTTATGTAGCGCATAAACCCTAGGTCTAATTTATTTACCATAAGTTAAAATTAATTTTCCAATTGATTTAATTTTCATGTGTATAAATTAAATCATACCATATGATATAATTTATAACATGTTAATTAAATGTAATTGGTCTATTAAAATTAGCCCAATAATTAATTAAACTAGACTTAAGAGATAATATATATAAACCTATATATATATATATATTAATTTAATTTCCAACAAAGAAACTAATTTATAAAATTAATTCATTCAACTAATCTTATGAAATAATCAATCCTAAGTAATTAAATCATTTTGATCAATCCAATTGATCTATGACTCAATTAGTAACTCTCCTTGTAGCTTAATTTACTCTAAGTATATAAGTGATCCGTGAAGTATTGGCTCAGACGTTTAATGTGTACGATCCTGTGGGTCCGTCTTTATGTTGATAGTGGGCCTACAGACTGTAGTTGGGCTCGAGCAAGCTATTACAGCCCCTAATTAAGACGAAAACTGTAGTCTAACGGAAGTCGTAACCCTGTAGTATAATTTATATGTCCTATGTTATTGATATCGGAGTCAAACACAGAGGCATGGTATTATCACTCTCTTTTGTGTCCGAATGTTTACTTGATACCGAGTGAACTGATGCTCTCAAGCGAGCTCCAACTTATTTGGTTGTGGCCACACTTTTATCGGTCCCACTCATCAAGGGGCCGGTTATACCTTCTTAATGAATCACTAAGTGACGTATCCCTTTTGCACATTCATGGCCTTGCCATGCTCATTAACACACCCAACCATACCCATACTTGGCACCCTGTTATAGGCCCTTTAGGTGCACGTCAAAGTGTGTAAGTTCACTGATGCGAGCTTCCAAACAGACTAGGATGAGTACCGTGTTGGGATTTTTCACCGGAAATCACCCGATAAAAGCGGAAGAACGCGATGATTTCCTCAAATCCAGTCCCAGGAGCAATTGAAATGGAAATTGTAAAACATAAAATTGAAATAGAAAGAGATCATATTCTTACCCGGAATATCTCTTTGTACAGAGGGATGAAGACCGCATGAATCAAATTAGAGTCCCTCCTCGTTCTCGTATACAAACGCCTAACGAACACAACCCGTGCTAGCGTTGGAAAAACACGAACAATGGAGAGAGGGGCTAAAGGATTCGACTATGGTGGCTTCTAGTGTTAGGGGCCGAAATTTTTCCCTAGGTTTTTATACCTAGGTTGGCCGAATTCCCCTAGGGGAATTTAGGCCCAGCTTGGCTCCTTTCATTTTGTGTGGGCTTCCATCTTTTAATTCAGGCCCAATCTAATTTTAATTATTCTGGTTTAAATTAATTTCAAGCCCAATTTTAATATACCCATGTATTTAATATATTACACCAAGTAATATATTATTTACATTTAAATTAAAATCAGTTTGACCAATTAATTTAATCCATCAAATTAAAATTAAATCTTCACAAAATAAAATCATATGTAAACCTATACATATGAATATTTCCACCTAGGAAATAATCTCATAATTAATCCAATTAATTACGAAGAGCCAATTGAATATATTAATTTCATTATTAGGATCAATCCAATTGATCTTTATAATATGGTTAATATATATATACCTCTCTCTCGACAGTGTATACTCTAAGTATACATGTGATTCCTTAAGTCTGTGTTCAGTCGTTCTATGTGTACGATCCCGTGGGCCCATCTTTATGTTGGCAGCGGGCCTTTGGCCCACAGACTGCAGTTGGGCTCTAGCAAGCCACTGTAGCCCCCAATTAAGATGGAGATGGCAGTCTAACTGTTATCATAACCCTATAGTTTAAACTTGTACATCCCATGTCATTGATATCGGTGTCCAACACAGAGGCATGGATTGATCACCCTCTTTTGTGTCTGACATTAACTTGATCCCAAATGCACTGAAGCTCACAAACAAGTTCCCACTTGTTTGGGTGTGGCCACACTCTTATCAGTCACATTCATCAAGAGGCCAGTGATATCTTCCCAGTGGACTACTAGGTGACAAATCCCTTTTGCATATCCATAGCATTACCATGCTAAGTGACATACCCGAAAGTACCCATACTTGGCACCCTATTATAGGCCCTTTAGGCGTGCCCCTAAGTATGCGACCTCACATGTAACACCATCATATGGTCAGGTCAAAGGATCCATACAAGTGCGACACGAGAATCACTTGTGATACTATACCATGTGGATTTCTTGTTTAGTGGATCTATCCAGTACCATGCCTCTTATGCATGTACCCATTAACTTGGTTGACATTCTATGTCCAATGACCGTTAAGACACCGCCATACTGCCAGGTTAACGATAGTCACTTATTCCATTCATTCCCATGACTGGAACAGACTACGGATCTATTTATGGTCATATCGTTTACCTTATCCATGGTCTTACTGCCAAGTGCATGACACTGGTCATCATGGATATGGATATGTCCATCGGATACTTCATTTAATGTATTGCACAAGATAAATATAATAAATGAATTAATGCCTTTATTAATAACACAAATAAGTATAATACATGAATCCAATTAATGTATGATACAAATGCAAGGACCAATGCCTCGGGACTAGGGCATAGCCAACATACCGGTCATAGTCTGGGTACATATTTCTACTTAATAGTGGTGCTATTAGTTAGAAAAGCTCAAAGCAACCGACCATCATGATTCTACAATAGAAGCTGAGTACATCGCAGTGTGTGATGTAATTAAGGAAGCTGTGTGGATGACAAAGTTTATCACTGAATTGGGAGTAGTACCAACTATCGAGGATGCAATTGATATCTTCTGTGACAACGGCAGGGCTATTGTTCAAGCTAAAGAGCCTCAGTCATACAAGAACACAAAGCACGTGCTTAGGAAGTTTCACCTCATTCGAGAGATCGTTGAAAGGGGTGGTATTTCATGACATAGAGTAGCCATGGAGGACAATGCCGTAGATCCTTTGACCAAGCCGTTGGCAAAACCAAAGCACAAGGGTCATGCTAGATCTATAGGGATTAGGCCCATGCCTAGTTGGAACTAGTGCAAGTGGGAGATGTTGGGAATGCTCTAGTCCCAAGACATTGGTCCTTGTTTTGTATCATACATTTTAGACCATTCATGGATTGATGTATTATATACTTATGTTTATATATAAAGGCATAATCTATTTGGTTTATATCTTGTGCAATAAATGTAAATAGAGAATCCAATGGTGATATCTATATCCATGTTGTCAAGTGTCATGCACTTGGCAGTGAGACCATGGATAGGGAAACAATAGAACCATAAAGTCATCCTTAGTCTGTTCTAATTATTATGGAACATAAGACTATCATTACCTTGATTGTATGGCGGTCTCTTATCGGCCATAGTACATGGATTTTCAATCAGGTATATGAGTACATGTAACGGGACATGGTACTGGATAGATCCACTAACGAAATATCTACATGGTATAGTATCACAAGTAATTCTTGTGTTGTACTTATACTGGATCCTTCAACCCGACCGTATTATGGAGTTGCATGTGAACTCACACACTTTGACGTATGCCTAAAGGGCCTGTAACAGGGTGCCAGTATAGGTATAGTTGGGTATGCTAGTGAGCATGGCAAAACCATGAATATGCAGAAGGGATTTGTCACTCAATGATTCATTGAGAGGATATCATTAGCCCCTTGATGAGTTAAACTGATAAGAGTGTGGCCACACCCAAATGAGTTGGAACTTATTTGTGAGCATTAGTTCACTCGGTATCAAGTGAATGTCCGGACACAAAAGAGGGTGATAATATCATATCTCTGTGTTGGACACCGATATCGATGACATGGGACATATAAGTTATACTACAAGTTACGACTTCCATTAAACTACAGTCACTGTCTTAATTGGGGGCTATAATGGCTTGCTAAAGCCCAACTATGGTCTGTGGGCCATAGGCCCGCTGCCAACATAAAGACGGGCCCACAGGATCGTACACATTAAGCGTTTGAACCAACACTTAATGGGTCAGTTGTATACTTAAAGTATACTAACCGAAGAGGAAGAATTTAATTATTAAATTATAGATCATTTGGATTAATCAAAATAAATAGAATCAATATTTATTGGGTTACATGGAATTAATTTGATAAATTAATTTTGTGTATTTATTTCCTGAAAGGAAATATTATTAATCTATATATATATTATCTCTTAAGTTATGTACAATTAATTAATTAGGTTAATTTAATTTGACAAATTAAATTTAATTGACATGGTATGAATTATATTATATGGTATAAATTGATTCATACATGTGGGCTTAAGTTGATTTGTAAATTAAATTATAACCTCAGATAATTAATCTATGACCTAGGGTTAAGAGAGTATAAATACTCACTTAAGAGAATCAAAACCCTAAGCCATATTTTCCTTATTGAGAATTTTAGCCCCCTTTGCTCCTCTCTCTCTCAGTTTTTGATCCGACGCTAGCACGGGTGTTGCTTCTCTAGGCGTTCGTGTACTTGAACGTGGAGGAGATCTATTTTGGTTTCCGCATCCGTCTTTAGAAGAGACTAGTAAGGTGAGATCGGATCTTTCTTTTCTTCTCTCATTTTGTTTTTGGTTTCATCTTCATAAGCTCATGGGCATGGATTCTATAAAATTTAAATCGGCTTCCACTACCATTGGACTGATTTTCTGTGATGAATCCTAACACTTTCTTGATGCTAAGCTTCGAACTTAGACCATGGAAGTCTTTTGATTTAAGTATTGGCTTATTGGCACCAAATAATTACTGCTTACTCTCATTGCCCCTAGTCTGTGAGTTAATCAAATCAATTTTGGCACTCTTGGTGATGACTTCTTGGAATGTGGCCTGGACATGCCCCTAGTTTTGTGCATTAAGCGAATTAGTTTGACATTATCTTGATGATGACTTCTTTGATTGTGGCTTGAACATGCCCCAGGGTGGAGTGTGCTCTAATTTTTTCTTGAGCTACCCTTTATGGTTTTTTAACACAATGAGTTGACCTAATATGTGCCTAAGCCACCCTTTTTGGTTCTCGACTTAATGAGATGCCATAATTTTTGCCTAAGCTGCCATTTTCAGATTTCCAACTTAGGGGGATCATTATTTAATTCCTTCCATAATTTTGCTTAGACCGTTCCCTTGGAGTTTTTGATCTAACATGATTTTTTTGTTTTCTTTTTTTTACTAGTGTTAAGTACAATAGATCATGCTTCTAGTGTCTTTTTGATGAGTTTGTCAAAAGAATTATGAAGATATCATCCTAGAGGATATTCGATGACCTAATTGTAGTAGCTATATTGAAGAGGAGCAAATTATCTACACTTTAGAGAGTATAAACAAAGAATATTGTGTGTATTATGTTTGAAATATTTGCTCATAAGAATCATTTGAATGTAATGACTTACTGATGAATGCTGGAGTGCGATGGAACTTATGCATGCATTATGAACATCCAAGCAGAATATAAAGCATTTCTGACATTATCATGATGAAGTCAATCTGGGTACTACAATTCGGCCCCTTTCTTGTTATTGGCTAGCCCTAATGTCTTTATGTTTGCTTAGATCTCTTTTTTGGGTTTTCAATCTAATATGCTAGCCTAATTTTTGTCTAAGTCTCCCTTTTTAGATATCCTTTATCATTCATTTTTTATGGTGATACTTGAGGCGATCAATGTGTAGGGATTTTAATGTGTAGGGATTTTCATTGTGCAAAATAAAAAATTTTCAGTGGAAGCCATTGTATTGCACTCAAATCCAGTCTAGGAAAAACATTTAGATTGGGAAGCAATAGACTTAACCAGAAAGTGATATAAATCTTACCCGAATTATGAAGCTTTCACTATCAAATTTCCAAACAAGAAATCTCCACCTTCACACACGCAGGCCTCAAGTGATTAAACGAGTGTGCTAGCACTGGACAAGGAGTAATTGGCCAAACCCTAGAGAGTTATAGGGGGTTGAAATTTTTCTCTGTGAAAAAATGGGAATCCTGATGCAACCTTAGGGAAAGAAAATATAAGATGCTATTTATAAACTAGGTCAATTAGGGTTTTAATTAATTAAACTTTATGTTAAAGTTTTAATTCAATTATAAACCCATAAACCTTATGACATAAATATGCATGCATCCTTATATTTATTTATGTCGAAATCCAATTTTGACAGAACTACATATTAGCCTTAATTTATTTATTGCACCATGCAATAAATAAATTAACCTAAGTATAATTCAATCCCCTATGATGTCAAAATCCAATTTGACAAATTATATTCTAATTAAATTATTTATTGTACCATACAATAATTAATTAATCTGAATATAATATAAATCCCATAAATATCAAAATCCAATTTTGACCAACTATATTTTAATTAATTTATTTGTTGTACCATACAATAATTACATCAATGTAAATAAATCAAGTGTCCTTTTAATTAAATATATATCTGTTGACTTCGGTTTTGATGATCACAAGTTGACATGAGTTTCTTAAATCAACACTTAGCTTTAAGCATTTTATGGGGTGAGAATTTCACTTTATATAATAAGAATAAAAATGCTTATAAGTCATATATTTCTCTTTATGGCTTCAAAACTCTTTTATAAGCCAAAAGACTTCTTATAAGTTGAAGCTAACACTCACGGCCATAATAAGCTTTTAAGATATTGTCATCATTTACTTTGGCTTATGACTTAAGCTAAAATACTTTACCACTTGAAGTCTTTATGAGTTAACTTCAAATACATTGGCTTATGAGCTAACTATTATATTATTTACACCTTGGCTTATGACTTGAAGTTAATTTCTTTATTACTTAAGAAGATCTTGGCTTACATTTGAAAAGATTTTGTATAAGCTTATGACTTTGAACAAACAGCCACATATGACTTGAGATCAAAAACTATATTTGTTTATGACTCGAGATCAACCACCATTTCTATTTGTGAAGTGAAACAAAGGGCTACATAAATGAACTTACGACTTGAGCTCAACAACTATAATTGCTTATGACTTGAGAACAACCACCCTTTCTCTTTATGAATTAATGCAAACGGCCATATGAACTTATGACTTGAGATCAACAACTATATTGGCTTATTACTTGAGATCAACCATCATTTTGTCCTTATGGATTGATTCAAATGGCCACTTCCTATAAAAGAAATGGCGATCAACACTTGGAGATAAGGAAGACTAATTTACAACTCTCACACTCTTAAGCAATCATATCTCTAGTCTTCCAAATTCCCAAAGAAATAAAAGTCAAGAGAAAAGAGCTACATTGTTTCAACCAAATATTCATATATTCAAGAATTGCATATTCACACAAGGCTGTGTGAAGGGGGGTTTACTTTGTTGGTGGTGTGATCAATAAAGTCTATAAAAGTTTGGTGCTTAAGCTTTGAAAAAGCATCGATAGAGTTTTGTTACTTAAGCTCTGAAAAAGTAATGGTGGGGGTTTGATACTTAACCTGCAAAAGTATTGAGTTTGTTACTTGAACTCGCAAAACGTAACATAGGCTTGTTTCCTACCAGTAAAGGAAACATTAGTGAAAATCTCAAGCGGTTGGCTTGGGGACTGGATGTAGACCGGTTGGGTCGAACCATGATAAAATTTGGTGTCTTCATTTCTCTATCCCTACTCTCTTTATATTTACTGTTATTTAAATTCTTGCAATTTAAATTAATAGTTTTATTATTTGAGTCATTTTTAGAAAAACAAATTTATATTCATAAGTTTTATTATTTTGATTTATTCTGCATTTTTATAAAACTTGCGGTTAAAGAAAGGAAATTACATTTCTTCAAATATAATTTTTTTAAAAAGAGAGTTTGCGAAAATTTTTATTGCTTTACAGTAATATTCACCCCCCTTCTAGTACTGTAGCTAGCCTATGTGGGATCGTCAATTGGTATCAGAGCTTGACTCTAATCAAAAGGAGTAAAATCCTTAGAATGATCTCAATATGGCTAGTACATCCAAAAGTCAAAATGTTTTTATATCTGAGGGATGTTCCATCAACAAGCCTCCACTATTTAATAGAGAAAACTATAGTTTTTGAAAAAACTGAATGAGAATATTTTTGCAGTCAACGGATATTCAGGTTTGGAGAATTGTCAAGGAAGGACCTAGTGTGAGCGGACAACCTTAAAAAGCGGAACGCGGCGAAGCAAACCAGGGAATTGTTTTCGTTTGATTTGTGTGGAAAGCGGGTTTTGTTTATCTTAATTTAGGAAAATCATGCTTATAGAAAACATTTTCCCATTTTTAACTTAGAGACCTCGAAACTTAAATTCCATGATCAGTGACAGAGTCGCCACCCAGATTAGTTCATCCAGGAAATTCCGGTACAGCTCTTTACTGAGGGTAGACTACTGTACCTAATCCAGAGATTTAAGGTTCGGGCAAGTGACTTGCTTTAACCTCAAGCTTACTTTCACTTTACAGTTTATATTACCATATTTTATTTGCTTTATTATCTTTCTCTAATCCAATTTGTGTTAATTTATCAACCCATGCTCAAGCAAATGATAGGAATAAATTGCGGAAAAATAAGCCATACATTCAAATTATACAAAAAATAACAGAGGCCGCTTATACAACCAAATTGAATAAGAATAAAAACTCTCATCCTCATGTTACAAGTGCCTAGAATACATGAGGATCTAGAAAAATACAGTCGCTTATTTACACGAAATATATTAATTACGTTAAAAAATGAAAATAAAAGGAATTAAAAGCTGCAAAACCGATGGTTAGCTCAATTTATAGCACAACACAAGTAGGACTCAAATTGGACAGAATTGGGATTTCAGGAATGGGGAACATGCATTTATGTGGTAATCGGGTCGGTTCGGCTTATCGGTCCTGTTAGACCTGGAAAACGGTTTTGAAATGCCCTGTAATTTTTTGTGCTGGAAAAACAATTTTAGAAAATTATTTGGCTCGGTTTCATGCAAATTTTCATATTTCAGCGGGTCTGTTATCCCAGAACTTAGGGTTCTGTTCGTGTGGGTATCCTAAATCCAACATCCATCTAGGGTCTAAAAAGCAGTAAACACGCTGAAAACAATTTGAATCCGAAAACAGCATCGCGCGACGACGTTGGTACGGGTCGTTCCGCGACTTTGTTTTGTTCTGGAAATTACAGCCGTGCGGCTGTAACTAGAGCCGTGTAGCTTTAATTTACAGCCATGCAGCTATGATTTCCAGAACCCGAAAAAAATGGTTTTCTTATTTTTGAAAATGCCTTTTGCTCGTTTTCAATGTTTCCCGAGGATTTTATAGGGTTTGGGGGTCCGTAAATGCTGGACTGCGATTCGGTTTGGATCGAACAACCTTGAAATTTAGAAAATAAAACTTGGAGAAAATCGAAAACTTAACACCTGCACGTATAGAAATCCGAAAACTAAAATTTTACAACATACGGATGTATTAGGGCCAAAAAATATTAAAACAGAATGCATAAAATGGAAAACGGACTACTTTCGGCCGGTCAGGGCAGTTTCAGGATTCTGCCACTATAGAACACAACCGTGCGGCTCTAAGTACCAGAGCCGCACGGCTCTATTCATAAGGAATGCAGCCGTGCGGCTATATTTAGGAAATTTGATTTCCGGAAACTTACAAAAATAGGAAAAATGCAAAGAAAAAGCAATGCGCACAGGTTTAAGGCCTCTCAGAGTTTACCTTGATATTGTTTTGATGTGTTGAACGTCAAGAATCGAATTGAAAACTCGAAATTCTCCCGAAACCTCAACCGGCTGAAAATCTAAAAATGAATCCGAAACAGTCCGAAACCAATCCGAAACGATCCCAATTGGTTACGCAAAGGTCAAGTGAACTTCCTTTGATCTTTAGGTATTGATTTGGTGACAAGTTTTAGTCTTGGTGCATGGTTTTTGTTCTCAGTTTGCCCTCCTCTTTCTTTTCTCTTTTAAGTTTTTTTTTCTTGAGATTGATTTTCTGCCTAAGATCAATTGCCCCCCCCTTTGATTTGATTTACTTTTTCCTTTTATACCTCACATTCATAATCATATCAAACCATACATGAGTCGTTTGTTCTCTGTTAATTTCAGCCTCTTTCTTTTCTGCTCAGCCAAGTTACTCTGCATTGCAGAGCAACTTGGTTGAACACACTAGAGCCGTGCAACTATAGACTACAGCCGTACAGTTGTAGTTTAAAAACTATTGCCGTGTAGCTCTACCAAGAGCCGGGCCGAAATCGGCAAAAATTTGACTCTCACCCTAAACCCTAAAATCATCCGAGGGACCTTCTCGGGGTTTCGGATCAAGGATAGATTGGTTTTCAAGATGTTTGAGATACTCTGGGTGACATTTTGGTCGTTTTCAAGTCCGATTCATGTCCATCTACTCCATAGGTTATAGAGGAATTCTCATCATAGAGGTCGGGAAAACTCGGCGCTTATAGCTGCCCTTCGCATGATCAAATTCGATGCCCGATACCAAGTCTAGGTTACCTGAGGGGAACTTAAGAACACGAATTGAAGCGCCATAAATGGAAAGAAAGAAAGAGGTACCTGGGTTGTAGTGATGGTTTGATTGGAGCTAATACCGGGTCTATGTTACCCGAGGTGAAGTTGAATTACGAAGGTGAAGCTGATTTGGGCCTGACACCGGGTCTATATTACCCTCGGCGGATCTGCTGAGTTTCTAAGGTGAAGGGGATCTGGGCCTGACATCGGGTCTATGTTACCCGCGGTGGATCTGTTGAGTTTTTGAGGTGAAGCTGATCTAGGCCTGACATCGGGTCTATGTTACCCATGGCGGATCTGCTGAATTTCTGAGGTGAATCTGATCTGGGCCTGACAATGGGCCTATGTTACTCACAGCAGATCTGCTGAATTTATGAGGAGAAGCTGATCTGGGCTTGACATCGGGTCTATGTTACCCGCGGCGGATCTACTGAATTTATGAAGTGGAAGGAAATCTAGGCCTGACACTGGGTTTATGTACCCATGGTGGATCTACTGAGTTTCTGAGGAGAAGCCGATTTGGGCCTGACACCAGGTTTATATTACCCGCAGCGGATCTGCTGAAGTTTCGGAGTGGAAGCAAATCTGGGCCTAACACCGGGTTTATGTTACCCGCGGTGAATCTACTGAATTTCTGGAGGGAAGTTGATTTGGGCCTGACATCGGGTCTATGTTACCGGCAGTGAATCTGTTGAATTCCTGTGGTTGAAGCGGATCTAGGCTTGACATCAGGTCTATGTTACTTGCGGCAGATCTGCTAAATTTCTAAGGTTGAAGCCGATCTGGGCCTGACATCGGGTCTATATTCCCCGCGGTGGCTCTGCTAGATTTATGAGGTTGAATTGACGATGCGTATTTTTTCCTTGATCGATAATTTTGGAACAAAAATTTTTGCTCCTTCGATCAAGAATAAATACGGCTTGATTGTCCTGCCCCTGGATACTTGCACTTGGATCGGTCATGATGCATGTATGCATGTGAATGTGCATGTTTTAAATGCTTGTATGTGCATGTTTCAATGTGTGCATGTGCAAATGGACTCTGGGAGATGTATTTCCCGCTATTTGTCCCATCTTGAAATTCTATGTTCTTGCTGCGGAGACCGTGTCATGCCTCTGGTTAGGGGAAGTATATCACGCCTATGATTGACTCTAGCTGGGGCGAGTATATCCTTTGTGTGATGTGGCACTTATAACTTCACTGGGGATATGCAATGGCTGTTAGGGAAGTCTGGTGACTATTGGGGAGAGAGTGGTGACATTCTTTGCAATGGTTCCACTGGGGAATAATGCGGTTGATCCTGCTGGAGAATAGTGCAGAGGATCCTGCTGGAGAATAGTGGAAGGTGTAAGCACCGGAATTTTACTCCATAAAAAAAGAGCAGGTGTCACACGACTGTAATGTACAGTCATGCGACTGTAATTTAAAAATTACAGTCGTACGACTGTACAATCAGGGCAAGTGCAGAACACCATGCCCATGACATAAGAAAGAGGAGGGGAAGATTTTGGGCATTAATTGGCCCGGATTTGGTGAAGGAAATCAGAGAAATCAGGTGATAAAGAGCGGAAAAAAGGGATTTTAGGGGATTAGCTTGGATTCTCAGATTTTTAGAGAGAGAAAAGAGAGAAAGAGACAAGGCAAAGAAAAAGAAAACCCAACTTCAAAATTTTCTTTTCCTCTTCTATCTCTTTTGATTCTCAAGGGTGAAGCTTAAAAATTTGTTAGAAATCCCTAAGTTAATAATCTGGCACTTCAAACAAATTAAATTTCAAACTAGAAACCCTAGGATCCCTAAGCATTTGGAGATTTTTAGACTCAAAGTTTCCAAACTTCATCCAAAGAGAAAAGTGCAAATTTTAGTGGATTGGAGCGACGCCAGGGGTCAATCCTACGGTGGACGTGCGCCAAAAAGGTTACCACTCTTTATCCCTTCTGTTTTTCATGCTTTCTTGGTGATTGGTGTGTATTTTGTGCATCTTTGTTTTATTTTTGCGTCTCTGCTTCTGGAAATCAAGAACAGTCGTGCAACTGTTCTTGAGTTTGATGAACAGCCGTACGACTGTAAGTGTTCTTGGTTTCCAGATGGTTTCCTTTCAGTTTTATTTCAAATGAAATTTCAGCGAAATCCTGAGTTTGGATTGACTACAGTCGCACGACTGTAATATTTTTCCAGAATCAGAATTTCCAGAATAATCCCCAAAAGTTTCCAAAAATCCCTAAAAAATTCAGAAAATCAGAAAATCAACAAAAATAAATTTTGTTGTGTGCATTCACGACCCTAGATTTAATTTTTAGTAAATTTGCATTTAAAACAATACAACGACGGAGACCCGATTCTCCCTAAAACGACCCACTGCACATGTAAAAAAATGCATTTAAACCGGAAAAATTGTTTTCAAAATGATTTTCTCACAAAACCAAAAATACAGGAATGTTTCAAGATGTTTTCCAGGTCTAACCGAGCTGGCTAGCCGAGCCAACCCGGTTATCCCCTTAAATGCATGCCCCCAATTCCTAAATTCCCAATTCTGTCCTGTTTGAGTCCTATTTGTGGTGTGCCGTAAACTGTGCTAACCCTTGTTTTGCAGCTTTTATTTTTATTTTTATTTTGTGTATTTTATAGAATTATCCGTGTATTTTAGGCGATTGTAATTTTTAGATAAATTGTGTATATTAGACGTTTGTAAAATTGAGGCGAGAGTTTTTATTTTTTATTCGATTGGGTTGTAAGCCACTTAAATATTCATTACTTTACTTTTAATTTTGTAATACCTGTATGCGCGTTGTATGTTTAAACTTAATACAATAAAATTGACTTTAGAGTTTGAAATACCGTCTATGAACATTGGCCAATATTTATTTTAATTAGACACGAAATAAGGGACTTGTCCGGACCTAGGTCTCTGGATAGTGTAGCGGCCATTCGTCCGATTTAGCTACATTATAAATTTCCTGGTTAAGCTGAGCCGGGTGGCGACTCCTACATTATTCATCGAGACTTAGGTCTCGGTTCTTTTAAGAATTAATTCCATTTTTCCAACGCGAATTTCCATTATTAAAACCCCACACGAAGGAGGGGTCCACCCGAAATCTAGGCGCCCCTTCTGAAAGGGAGTCTGTGTTCCATCGAAAACGTTGTCCGCTCACAGTGGCGACTTTGCTGGGGAGGTCTTACAAAAAGTTTTCTTAACAACTTAAAAGAATTTGACAAGCCCTGAAAAGTGTCTACTTAAAATAAGGTGGATGATTCTTAATTGATATTTCATTTTGCATTTTTAGTTAGACATGCTTGCATTAGGATAAGTATCCCTTTTTAGCCCAGTGAATTGTTGAATTGTCACCTTTTTTCCTCCTGGTCTTAGGGGCACGGATACGAAACACCACCCATAGCCTCGTACGAACCCCTTCGTTCGGACCCTTGAGTGGGGAGAAGTGAGGAGTATATTTTGCTATGGGAACCTTGATTTTAACCCGACTTGGACCAAACTCATATAGACAGCCTTAGTTGGATTCCCTTAGGATACCAAAACAATTGTGTGAATAAATAAAATCACGCCTTCATCATCCCCAGTTGGTGATCGAAGTGAATCCCACCTAGGACTCGGTTAGATTTTTGCCAAAAATTGACCACGTTGGAGGAATTTGTTTTGTGTGTTATGTGTTTCTCGCCATCCTGTGACACATCACCATCGCTATCTACGCGTGCATAACATACCATAATCACCATTTTCCATGCTCACGACATACCATTCATAAAAAATTTTTGTGTGATACTAATCCAAATTTTTTATGCAGCCATTTGCATTTTATTTTCGTGTGAAAAAATTAAATCATCCGTTTGCCATTCATACTAATCATTTCTTTTTCAGCCATAACATTAAATTTGTGTGATTATGTAATTTTTTCACATAGCGTACATAACATCATTATGTATGTCATGCATCCTAACCACATTTTTATGCAGCCATTTGCATTTTATGCGTCATAAACATTCACGACATATCACTTAAATTAAGTTAATGTCATAAACATTCATGACATATCACTTAAATTAAGTTAAGGACATTTCAAGGACGCCTATCATGACCATTTCATTTCATAACGTATCGGGTATTCAAAAATTACCGGTGTTCCACCAACGCACCAGATTGCACTTGGCCATTTCAATAAACCATTTCATTTAATAGAGACCACAATGGTCTTCAGCCCATTTTTGTGTGATGATTTGCACAATGCATTTAACGACATCATACCCATTTATCATAAACATTATATAGCATCATGGCCTACATCGGACCATTTCATGACATCAATTTATCATTCAAGGTACGCCCCGAGTACCTAGTTAGTGTGCATATAGGGTCATAACATTTACCAAATCATAAAAGGTGTTCCCCGAATGCCGAACCCCTGTCTGTATCCCTGTTACACGTGACTCCCTCATAACATCATTTCATTTCATATGCTTAAAAGCATGAGAACTCTGTCTATGGGCCCGACCCATACAACCATTTCATATCATCTCATAGACCTTTAAAGTGTCGAAATTCTATCCGTGTGTCGGTACACAGGTGACCATTTCACAAAATTCACTAAGTTCCCCAAAGGCGCCGAACCTTTGTCCGTGTGATGGTCCACGCATGACACTTTTGCATAAGCATTGGGTGTTCTTGGAATGTCCCAAATAAAAAAAAGAGACCATTCATATTATCATTTCACTCATTTCACTCATAACCTCACTCCATTCATTCATTACAAGCACTTTCAATGCCTTACTCTTCATGTCACCATGTCATTCATTCATGACCCTAAACATTTCCCATCTACTCCCGAGCAGAATACACTGGAGAGAACTTGGACGAGATCTCAGGCTTTAAGGGCAGTTAGGGAACAAAGAGCAGTCGAAAGCGACAGTGATTCAGAGTCTGGGGAAGAAGTGAATATGGCAAACCCAACACCTAGCATGGCTGATGTCCTCAAGGATTTCTTCAGGTCGCAAGACTTCCGTGACATGTTAAAGGAAGAGATGCGGGAAGTTGTGAGAGAAGCTGGCGAGACCGGTGGTAGTGGAGCCGGGAAAGAGAAAGAGGCTGAGTCATCCCAACGGGGTGGTGACACTTCGGCCAGTCTTGAAAAGCTGCAAGAGATAGAGGCAGCTATGGAGTAGAAGATGAAGGTGAAATGCTTCGAACTAGATGAAGTGATGGCCCAGTTAAAGAGGGGGGCCGATGTTAGCGCAGAATCAAGGAAAGGGGTGAACGTTGATGCCATGATCAGTAGGGGCATCGAGACATTTCCCATCAGCCTCCAAGTGCCAAAAGTCCCCACTTACAAAGGAATGGGCTCGCCAGAGGCCCATGTGAATCTGTATGCTCGGGTTATGCTAACAACGGGAGCCACAAAACAACAATTGATCAATTTATTCCCAACCCCACTGGAAGGAGGTGCTTCGGGATGGTATAATTCACTGACGGAAGAGGAACAGTCAGATTGGGAAGTTTTGTCAGCTGCTTTTATTAAGTACTACAGCTTCAACACCAAAATCCAGGTGAAGCTGTACGATTTGGAGGGATAAAGCAGAAGCCCAATGAACCCTTTGATGAGTATTATCAAAGGTGGATGAACAAGATGATTCTCCTAAAGAACCGCCCGGATAAAGACGAACTTATACAGAAGTTGATAGATGGTAGCAAGGACATCTTTAAAAACAACATGAAATTCCATCCCTTTAATGAACTCAGTGAGGTTTACAGCATGGCAATGAAAATAGAGAGGGATGAAGAAGAGAAGGCAGCCAGTCATAAGGGTGTTAGAAGCACAAGGTATAGTTTGAGATATAGATCAGCTACTGCAACAAGGTCCGGTGGTGGTTCTGGTAGCAAAGGAGGGCAATCTTCAGAAGTAAAGTAGGTGGAAGTTACTACTGTGACTCAGCAACAGGGCAATTAGAATTGGAATCTGAGAGGACAAGGCATATTGCCTTGGACTCCTCCTTCGGTGAAGATATTTGCCAAGTGTAGAAATGGTGGATTGCTACAATCCTTAAGACCCTTTGAAAAGCCTTCTGAAGCAGATAAGGATAATTTCTGCACTTATCATGTGGTTGCTAGTCATAGGACTAATAATTGCTACAAGTTAAGGGATGCCATCCAAAAACTTATTGATGAAGGGAAGCTGTAGGAGCCAGCCAAGCCCTGCACTAAGACCAACTCGCTGCCAGCATTCGAGAAGTGGGTCAACATGGTTCATTCAGGGTTGCCGGCTAATTTTATCTTTGCCCAAGTTCTTTAAGCAAACCCTGCAATTCAGGCTGTGGCAGTAAGGGAAGCCGAAGTAGAACCAGAATGTGAGAAGAAGGAGAAGCGGAAGGAGATCAAGCCAAAAAGCTTGAATGATCTCGATTCTGAAGATGAGTATGAAGATTTTGGCAGAGAGGAGATAGTTAAGCTTCTCCAACTTTGCTACAAATAATCAAAACTAATGACTCACCATGGTGACTCACCACCACCACTCACCATCACCTTTTCTTTCTCTTTATCTTCAAGAAGAAAGTCTAACTTTGCCACTTAAAGTCAAGAAGATGACTCATCAATTCTATACACAATTAGGCCAAAGGAATGAAAATGAAGATGGGATATTTTTCTCATCATTCTTACCATCATAGTGACCAAAAACATCAAAGGATGCAAAGTCCAACATTACAACGAAAAGTCATCCATGACTCACCTTCATCATCATCGCATTTTGTCCAACAAAATGAATCATCCCCTAGCCCAATTCTTCCATAAATTTCGGCCATACAAATCCAACTTCATATGGGCATTTTTCATTTTAAGCCTAAGCCCAATTTAACCTCCTTCGATTTAATTAAATTCAAATATAACTTTAATTTAACATGTATGTATATATTTATATTATGCCATATAATATATTACAAACATGCAAATTAAAATTCATTTGACCCATTAATTTAATCAATGAATTAAATTAGACACACATAAAATGAAATACACGTAAACCTATACATGTAATATTATTTCCACCTAGGAAATAATCCCATAAATTAATTCATTGAATTAATTATGAGAAGGCCAAAATAAAAAATAATTATATAACTTTGACCAATCCAATTGATTCATAATATAATTAATAGATTTCTCTCTCTTTAAATGTGTATACTCCAAGTACACACTTAATCCGACTAGTTAAAGTCCAGACGTTCAATGTGTACGATCCAATGGGCTCGTCTTTATGTTGGTAGTGGGCCAAGGCCCACAGACTGTAGGCGGGCTCTAGTAAGCCACTGCAGCCCCCAATTGAGACAGAGTAAGCAGTCCAACTGAAAACGTAACCCTGTAGTTTAAACTTGTAAATCCCATGTCGTTGATATCTATGTCCAACAGCGGCATGGAAGTATCACCCTCTACTATGTCTGGACATTTACTTGATACCAAATGAACTGATGCTCACAAACAAGATCCAATCTTGTTTGGGTGTAGCCGCACACTTATCAGTATCTCTGTTGGAAATGCCCTAGTCCCCAGGCATTGGTCCTTGTATTTGTACTATACATTTATTGGATTTATGTGTTGTACTCATTTGTGTTATTAATAAAGGCATCAATTCATTTATTATATCTATCTTGTGCAATATATTAAATGAAGTATCCAATGGACATATCTATATCCATGACGACAAGTGTCATGCACTTAGCAGTAAGACCATGGATAGGGTAAACGATATGACCATAAACACATCTGTAGTCTGTTCCAGTCATGGGAATGAATGGAACAACAAACTATCATTAACCTGGTTGTATGGCGGTGTCTTACCGGTCATTGGACATGGAATGTCAACCAAGTTAATAGGTACATGCCTGGAAGCATGGTACTGGATAGATCCACTAAACGAGTAATCCACATGGTATGGTATCACAATGGATTCTCGTGTAGTACTTGTATGGATCCTTTGACCTGACCATATGATGGTGTTACATGTGAAGTCGCATACTTAGGGGTACGCCTAAAGGGCCTGTGATAGGGTGCCAAGTATGGGTGCTTTCGGGTATGTCACTGAACATGGTAATGCTATGGATATGCAGAAGGGAATTGTCACTCAGTAACCCGCTGAGAAGATATCACCGGCCACTTGATGAATGTGACTGATAAGAGTGTGGCCACACCCAAACGAGTTGGAACTTGTTTGTGAGCATCAGTACATTCGGGATCAAGTTAATGTCCGGACACAAAAGAGGGTGATCAATCCATGCCTCTGTGTTGGACACCGATATCAATGACATGGGATGTACAAGTTTAAACTACAGGGTTATGATATCAGTTAGACTGCCATCTCCATCTTAATTAGGGGCTGCAGTGGCTTGCTAGAGCCCAACTGCAGTCTGCGGGCCAAAGGCCCGCTGCCAACATAAAGATGGGCCCACGGGATCGTACACATTGAGCGACTGGACACCGATTTAAAGAATCACTAGTACACTTGGAGTGTACACTCTAGAGAGAGAGAACTATATATATTAATTCTATTATAAGGATCAATTGGATTGATCATTGTAATAAAATTAATATTTGGCTTCACATAATTAATTGGATTAATTATGAGATTATTTCCTAGGTGGAAATATTCATATGTATAGGTTTACATATGAATTTGTTTTGTGAAGACTTAATTTTAATTTGATGGATTAAATTAATTAGTCAAACTAATTTTAATTTAAATGTAAATAATATATTACTTGGAGTAATATATTAAATACATGGGTTAATTAAAATTGGGCTTGATATTGATTTAGACCAGACTAATTAAAATAAGTTTGGGCCTAAATTAAAAGTAGGAAGCCCACACAGACACAGAAGCCAGACTGGGCCCAAATTCCAGCAAGGGAATTTGGAAGCCCTAGGGTTAAAAACCCTAAGGGGAATTTGGCCAACACACAAGTGTCTAGCCCCCCCCCCCCCCTTTTGGCCGAATTCTCCTTTCCCCATCACTCTCTAATCTTCGTGATTTTTGACGCTAGCACGTGCGGTGTTCCTTAGGCGCTCGTGTACGGGAACGAGGAGGAATTCTACTTTGAATTCTGTAGTCATCATCCATCTCTAGAAAGAGATATTTCTGGTAAGAAATTTAATCCCTTTCTATTTAATTTTAAGTTTTTCAATTTCCACTTCAATTGCTCCTGGGACTGGATTTGAGGAAATCACCGCGTTCTTCCGCTTTTATCGGGTGATTTCCGGTGACAAATCCCAACAGTGGTATCAGAGCGGGCTTTTGATCCATGGAAATTGATTAATTTGGTTGAATCCCTATTTTGAAATTGGATGTTTTTCATTGGGATTCATGGTATGGGTTTTTATGATTTTTCCCATATGTTTTATACAATGAAAATTAAATTTGCATATAGGTTTATGTTAGTTTAATTTTATTGTGTATTATTGGAATTCTTGGTGAATTGCTTTGGATGATGGATGGTGATTTCTTTTTAATTCTGTTTTATATATAAAAAAAAAAAAATCTGCCTCCCGGGGTGCGGGGCTACCGGCGGCAGCAGCGGGCAGCCGCTAGGCGGCTTGCCCTAGCTGCAGCGGGCCGGGCCCAGTTTTTGGATTTTGCGGGTTTTTTGAGTCCGGGGCCTAGTTTTGAAATTTTAATTGGTTTTAAAATTCGTGTGTTTAAATTTATGTAATTTAAATGCGCATGGTTTCTTGGATGAATTTTAATTTCGTTCATGTGATATTAATTTTGGAAATTAATGTGGTTAATGGAAATTGGTTCGGGTAATTTTGGCACAATTACTCGGACTGCTAAATTGGACCCATGGTTTCCCAATTCCAGTGGGAGTAGTTAGACTGCCTGGGCTGGAGGCCCAAAGCCCGTTAAGGGTTAGAACCCTGGTGGGCCAAAATTGGCGATTTCCTAATAATGGCTTAGACATAATTTAAATGGGCTTAAATCATGCATTATGACATGCTTTTGAATTGTATGTATTGGATGCATATGAATGGTTGAATGAATGTATGATTGGATGCTATTGGGCCTTTTACGAGATGGGTTGTATTTTTCTTTTTGGGTAAATACGGCCTGCGTGTCGTTTTTCTTTTTAATGTAATTTTATTTTATTTAAATTAAATATTATAAAATTTGTAAAAGAAGAAGTCCATGGAGCGGTGAGCCCATATGGAGGTGCAAGCCCAAATTGGAGGTGCTAGCCCAGAGGGAGAAGATGGAGGCCCGCCTAATATCTGTTTCTAGTATAGGTTTACTAGAATAATATTAGGATGTAACATTGGCCCATAGCAGTCCATTTTAATTTATTTAATCATGTTTTATATTCATTTGCATGTATGAATGTATGTTCCAATAACTCATTCACCCGCTTTATGTATGTAAGCCGTTATAATTGAATCTAATAACCAAACTGAATTACTAAGTCGCTTAAAAGTGCTTCCCTCATTCAAAACCGAATCGAAGTGGGAATAGGCCAGTTGTAGACCATGCCCTCGCAGGATGCACTGGAGTATTGTCACTTTGTATTGGGTTAGAGTATGGGATACTCTAACACTTGGATGGAGGTTTTGACTTAGCGTGGGTAGTAGGATTCTCCTAGCCCTAAGCACAGATGGGTAAGTGCCAACAAGCCCATCAAACCAAGAGTCCCTAGGTTGGGATTGGACGGCGTTCCTACCTAAATAATTAAGATGTAGTTGTACCAAACCTCGTTTGGCTATATCTTAATGAAGATCTCAGCCCATGAGCCCAACAACTCGGTTTAAATTAATAACTTGATTCATTATTAATTTCATATGGGAACAACAAAGTAAAGCCCTTTATTAACACTCTCAATGTTTTTCTGTGTAGAAACACCCAAATGGCAAACACAAATACCTTATCACTGCGATCCATTCTTAAAAAGGATAAGCTTTCCGGTCCTAACTTTTTAGACTGGTCTAGGAACTTGAGGATAGTTCTAAGACAAGAGTCGAAAGAGTATGTGCTGGAAAGGCCTGTGCCGGCTGCGCCTCAAGGACGTAATCCACCGGCTGCCCAGCTGGAGGAATACGAGGCGCACGTCAAGGACAACCGGGATGTGACATGCCTTATGTTGGCTTGCATGGTCCCTGAACTGCAAAACCAGTTTATGGACCACTAAGCCTATGCTATGATAACAACTCTTAATGAGATGTTTCAAGAGCAAGCTCGTCAGGAAAGGTACCTGACCAATAAGGCATTCCATTCTTGTAAGATGGGGGCCGGGACATCTGTGAGTGCACACGTGCTCAAGATGAAGGGCTATTTGGATACTTTGGCCCATCTCGGATCGCCTATCTCTCAAGAGTTGGCGGTGGACACAATCCTCGCGTCCTTGCCGGATTCTTATGATCAGTTCATCCTTAACTATAACATGCAAGGGATGAACCGGACTGTCAGTGAGCTGCATGGGATGCTTAAGCTTATTAAGCAGTCGATCAAGAAGACTCCGCCGGTGCTGCTGGTTAACAAGGGGAACCCTCCTCTTACTAAGGGTAAGGCCAAGGAAAAGGCCAAGGCCAAGGCCAAAAAGGCCAAAGCCAAGAAGGCCAAGGCCCAGCCCAAGGCCCAGCAGAAGGCAGGTCCTGATGATGTCTGTTTCGGGTGTGTAGACAGGCGAGTCATTGGAAGAGATCGTGTCCCAGGCTGATGGGAGAGCAAAGAAGGGGCCAAGGTGCGTCCTCTTTAGGTATTTATGTTATAGATATTAACCTTACTGTTTCAACATCCTGGGTATTGGATACTGGATGTGGTTCTCACATTTGTTGCAATGTGCAGGGACTTAAGAACAGAAGGTTGCTGGGGTCGGGAGAGGTGGACTTACGGGTCGGGAATGGAGCAAGGGTTGCTGCCATAGAGATCGGCAAATACCACCTGATGATGCCCAGTGGATTGGTTTTAATTTTAGAACATTGTTACTTTGTACCTGCTATGTGCAGGAATATTATCTCTGTATCAATGTTGGATATTTCTGGATTTGATTTTACTATTATAAATGGTCGAATTTCTATATCCAGAGAGGGGTAATTTTATGGAGATGCTCTATTAAATAATGGCCTGTATATCTTGGACTTAAATGAAACCAATCATATCTATAACATAAACACAAAAAGGGTTAAGCCTAACGAACTTAATCCAGTCTACCTATGGCATTGTCGTCTTGGCCATATAAACGAGAAGCGCATAGCTAGGCTTCACAAAGCTGGAGTCCTAGGGTCATTTGACTTGGAGTCAATTGATACATGCGAATCATGTTTAAGAGGCAAGATGACAAAGGCGCCTTTTAGCAAAAAGGCTGAAAGGGCCACTGGCTTGTTGGACTTAATACATTCAGATGTATGTGGACCTATGAGCGCAGCGACCAGAGGTGGGCATCTGTACTTCGTCACGTTCACGGATGATTTCAGCAGATATGGCTATGTCTATCTGATGAAACACAAGTCCGAGACCCTTGATAGGTTCAAGGAATTTAGGAACGAGGTACAGAACCAGCTAGGCAGGAATATCAAAGCCCTTTGGTCGGACCGAGGCGGTGAGTATATAAGCCTAGAGTTTGACTCATACTTAAGAGAGCATGAAATAGTTCCACAGCTCACTCCTCCTGGAACACCATAATGGAATGGGGTGTCCGAACGGAGGAATAGGACCTTGTTAGACATGGTCCGCTCAATGATGAGTCAAGCATCTCTCCCAATTAGTTTCTGGGGACACGCCCTCGAGACAGCAGCTCTCATCTTAAACAATACTCCGACTAAGGCTGTGGAAAAGACCCCATATCAGATATGGACGGGCAAGGAGCCCAATGTGTCTTTCCTAAGGATTTGGGGATGCGAAGCACATGTCAAGAAATTGACTAGTGGCAAGCTAGAGCCCAAAACCGATAAATGCCTATTTGTGGGCTACCCTAGGGAAACCAAAGGGTATTACTTCTACAACCCCGCCGAGAACAAGGTGTTCGTGGCAAGGAAGGGGGTCTTTCTGGAAAAGGAGTTCCTTTCCAAGAAAGATAGTGGGAGCAACGTTGAACTCAGGGAAGTTCAAGGTCCACAAGCTCCTGAAAAGGATAACTCGGAGGCCCAGGTGGAGCTTCCACAAGTGGAAGCACCGACCCAGGCCACACAAGAACCTAGAAGGTCTGGTAGGGATCGTCGGGAACCGGAGAGGTATGGTTTCCTCGTCACCGATGATCAAACTCTTCTCATCTGGGATGAAGAAGAACCAAAATCCTACCAGGAGGCTATGGCTAGCCCACAGTTTGCAAATTGGCGTAAAGCCATGGAGGCAGAAATGCAATCTATGTACGATAATCAAGTTTGGAACTTGGTTGATCCACCTCCGGGTGCTAAGGTAATAGGTTGCAAGTGGTGCTATAAGCTAAAAGCTGATAATACCTTCAAGGGGCGTTTGGTTGCGAAAGGTTTCAGACAAGTCCATGGAATAGACTACGATGAAACTTTCTCACCAGTAGCCATGCTCAAGTCCATCAGGATACTGTTGGCCATAGCCGCATGGTATGACTATGAGGTATGGCAGATGGATGTCAAAACCGCTTTCCTTAATGGGAAGCTACTCGAGGATGTGTACATGACACAACCTTAGGGTTTTGTCGATCCTAAGTATCTAGGAAGGGTATGTAAACTTCAAAGGTCCATTTATGGACTGAAGCAAGCATCCCGTAGTTGGAATCTAAGATTCAATGAGGCTATAAAGGAATATGGCTTCATACAGAATCTAGATGAGCCTTGTGTGTATAAGAGGACTAGTGGGAGCATTGTCACATTTTTGGTACTTTATGTAGACGACATCCTACTCATTGGAAGCGACATACCTACACTGCAAGGGGTAAAGCAGTGGCTGAGTAAGTGCTTCGCAATGAAGGACTTGGGCGAAGCTGAGATGATCCTAGGGATCAGGATCTATAGGGATAGATCAAATCAGCTTCTGGGCCTAAGTCAGGCTTCGTACATTGACAAAGTTCTGAAAAGATTCAGCATGGACCGGGCCAAGAAAGGTTTCTTGCCAATGGGCCATGGGCTGAAACTTAGTAAGAAGAACTGTCCTAAAACAAGGGAGGACAGGGAGAACATGAAATTGGTTCCATATGCTTCGGCTATTGGATCAATCATGTACTCCATGTTATGTACGAGACCTGATGTCGCCTTTGCACTGAGTATGACGAGCCGATACCAGCAGGATCCCGGGGAGGATCATTGGAAAGCTGTCAAGGCGATCCTCAAGTACCTTAACCGGACTAAGGATAGCTTCTTGGTGTATGGTGGTCAGGAAGTGCTATCAGTTACTGGGTATACTGATGCAAGCTTCCAGACAGACCAAGATGAGTACCAATCACAGTCAGGGTATGTATTCTTGCTGAATGGTGGTGCTGTAAGCTGGAGGAGCTCAAAGCAGCCAACCATAGCGGACTCTACAACAGAAGTTGAGTACATCGCTGCGTGTGATGCAGCTAAGGAAGCTGTATGGATGAAGAAGTTTATCACTGAGTTGGGAGTAGTGCCAACTATCCAGGACCCAGTCGATATCTTCTATGACAACGATGGGGCCGTCGCACAAGCTAAGGAGCCCCGGTCACACAAGAACACAAAGCACGTGCTCAGAAAGTTTCACCTCATACGAGAAATCACGGAGAGAGGTGACATTGCATTGCACAGAGTGGACACCGAGGATAATGTCGCAGATCCATTGACCAAGGCGCTGGCCCAGCCCAAGCACGAGGGTCATACTAGATCTATAGGGATTAGGCCCACGCCTAGTTGGAACTAGTGCAAGTGGGAGATTGTTGGAAATGCCCTAGTCCCGAGGCATTGGTCCTTGTATTTGTACTATACATTTATTGGATTTATGTGTTGTACTCATTTGTGTTATTAATAAAGGCATAAATTCATTTATTATATCTATCTTGTGCAATATATTAAATGAAGTATCCAATGGACATATCTATATCCATGACGACAAGTGTCATGCACTTAGCAGTAAGACCATGGATAGGGTAAACGATATGACCTTAAACACATCCGTAATCTGTTCCAGTCATGGGAATGAATGGAACAACAGACTATAATTAACCTGGTTGTATGGCGGTGTCTTACCGGTCATTGGACATGGAATGTCAACCAAGTTAATGGGTACATGCCTGGAAGCATGGTACTGGATAGATCCACTAAACGAGTAATCCACATGGTATGGTATCACAATGGATTCTCGTGTAGTACTTGTATGGATCCTTTGACCTGACCATATGATGGTGTTACATGTGAAGTCGCATACTTAGGGGTACGCCTAAAGGGCCTGTAATAGGGTGCCAAGTATGGGTGATTTCGGGTATGTCACTGAACATGGTAATGCTATGGATATGCAGAAGGGAATTGTCACTCAGTAACCCACTGAGAAGATATCACCGGCCACTTGATGAATGTGACTGATAAGAGTGTGGCCACACCCAAACGAGTTGGAACTTGTTTGTGAGCATCAGTACATTCAGGATCAAGTTCATGTCCGGACAGAAAAGAGGGTGATCAATCCATGCCTCTGTGTTGGACACCGATATCAATGACATGGGATGTACAAGTTTAAACTACAGGGTTATGATATCAGTTAGACTGCCATCTCCATCTTAATTGGGGGCTGTAGTGGCTTGCTAGAGCCCAACTGCAGTCTGCGGGCCAAAGGCCCGCTGCCAACATAAAGATGGGCCCACGGGATCGTACACATTAAGCGACTGGACACCGATTTAATGAAGCACTAGTACACTTGGAGTGTACACTCTAGAGAGAGAGAACTATATATATTAATTATATTATAAGGATCAATTGGATTGATCATTATAATAAAATTAATATTTGGCTTCACATAATTAATTGGATTAATTATGAGATTATTTCCTAGGTGGAAATATTCATATGTATAGGTTTACATATGAATTTGTTTTGTGAAGACTTAATTTTAATTTGATGGATTAAATTAATTAGTCAAACTAATTTTAATTTAAACGTAAATAATATATTACTTGGAGTAATATATTAAATACATGGGTTAATTAAAATTGGGCTTGATATTGATTTAGACCAGACTAATTAAAATAAGTTTGGGCCTGAATTAAAAGGAGGAAGCCCACACAGACACAGAAGCCAGACTGGGCCCAAATTCCAGCAAGGGAATTTGGAAGCCCTAGGGTTAAAAACCCTAAGGGGAATTCGGCCAACACACAAGTGTCTAGCCCCCCCCCCCCCTTTTGGCCAAATTCTCCTTTCCCCATCACTCTCTAATCTTCGTGATTTTTGACTCTAGCACGTGCGGTGTTAATTAGGCGCTCGTGTACGGGAACGAGGAGGAATTCTACTTTGAATTCTGCAGTCATCATCCATCTCTAGAAAGAGATATTTCTGGTAAGAAATTTAATCCCTTTCTATTTAATTTTAAGTTTTTCAATTTCCACTTCAATTGCTCCTGGGACTGGATTTGAGGAAATCACCGCGTTCTTCCGCTTTTATCGGGTGATTTCCGGTGACAAATCCCAACAATCTCAGTGAATCACTGAGCGACATTCCCTTTTGTATATCCATAGCACTGCCATGTTCACTAACACACCCGAACATACCTATACTTGGCCCCCTTTTACAGGCCCGTTAGGCGTACACCAAAGTGTTCCACTTCACATGCAGCACCATCATATGGTTCGGATGAAGGACTTATACAAGTACTACACGAGAATCATTTGTGATACTATACCATGTAGATTCCCGGTAAGTGGATCGATCTGGTACCATGCCTTCTTTTGCATGTACCCATTAACCTGGTTGACATCCCATGTTCTATGACTGGTAAGACACCGCCATACAACCAGGCTAATGATAGTCTTTAGTTCCATTCATTCCCATGATTGGAACAGAATACGGATGACTTCATGGCCATATCATTTTCCCTATCCATAGTCTTACTGCCATGTGCCTCACACTTGACTTCATGGATATGGATATGTCCATTGGATACTCTATTTAAAATATAGCACCAGACATATAATAAATAGATTGATGCCTTTATCTCTTGACACAAATTATATAATACATAAAGTTCACATTAATGTATGAATGCATTATACAAGCACAAGGACCAATGCCTCGGGACTAGGGCATTTCCAACGATCTCCCACTTGCACTAGTACCTACTAGGCCTGGGTCTAATCCCTATAGATCTAGTATAACCTTTATGCAAAGGAAAGCCAAGCGTGTTGGTCAAAAGATCTGCGACATTGTCCTTGGTGTCCATTCTTTGTAATGAAATGTCACCTCTCTCAACAATCTCTCATATTAGGTGGAACTTCTTGAGTTCTTGCTTTGTGTTTTTGTGCACATAGCTTGTGCAATAGCCCCTCGTGGTCACAAAAGATATCAATTGGTTCCCAGATAGTAGACACTACCCCCAGTTTCGTGATAAACTTCTTTATCCACACAGCTTCCTTAGCTGCTTCACACACTGCAATATACTCAGTTCCTGTGATAGAATCCGCGAGGTTGCTTGGAGCTTCTCCAACAACAACACCATCATTTAGAATGAATACATACCTATACTGCGACTTATATTCATCCTGGTCGGTGTGGAAGCTTCCATCAGTGTACCCAGTAGCTGACAGCTCTTCCTAGCCTGCACACACCAAGAAGCTATCCTTAGTCTAGTTAAGGTACTTCAGGATTGCTTTGACAGCCTACCAGTGATCCACCCAGGATCCGACTCATCATGCTTAGTGTAAAGGCGACATCAGGTCTCGTACATAGCATGGAGTATATGATTGATCCTATAGTCAAAGCATATAGAACCATTTCATGTTCTCCCTGTCCTGCCTTGTCTTAGGACAGTTCTTCTTGCTAAGCTTCAGCCCATGACCCATTAGCAAGAAACCTTTCTTAGCCTAGTCCATACTGAATCTTTTCAGAACTATGTCTATGTACTAGGCCTGACTTAGGCCTAGAAATCGATTGGATCTATCCCTGTAGATCCTGATCCCTAGGATCATCTTAGCTTCACCTATGTCCTTCATTACGAAGCACTTACTCAACAACTACATTACCCTTGTAGTGTTGGTATGTCACTTCCAATCAGATGGATGCCATCCGTCTATAACACCAGGAAAGTTACTATGCTCCCACTAAACCTCTTATACACACCCTTAAAGGTATTATCGGCCTATAGCTTATAGCACCACTTGCAACCTATTACCTTACCACCTGGAGGTGGATCAACCAGGTTCTAAACCTGATTATCGTACATAGATTGCATATCTGCCACCATGGTAGACAATGGGCCAGCTATAGGGTTTGTACATAAATTCTCACATGTAAATAAATAAAGCATAATTAAATAAAAATAAAATGCGATGGGCCAAAATTTACATCCTAATATAATTCGAGTAAACCTATACTAAAACGACATCAGGTGGGCCGCATCCTCATCCGTCTAGTACGCCAATCCAATCGGCTTCTTCTTTACATAATATCATAATAAACAAATAATATAAAATTACATAAAAAAGAAAACGACACACAGGCCTTATTTACAGAAAGAATATTACAACCCAAATAAATAAGGCCCAAAACATCCATTTAAGCATTTAATCATACATACATGTATCCAATACATACAATTTATAAACATGTTAATGCATGAACTAATCCCATTTCAATTATGTCCCTAGCCATTATTTTGAAATCGCCAAATTTTGGCCTTTCATGGTTCTAAGCCCATATGGGCCTTGGGCATCCAACCCAGGCAAAACACTGCTCCCAATCCAATTGGAAAACTATGAATTCCAAATTAGCCATCCTTGTAATCGTGCCAAGAAAACCCGGACCAATTTCAATTAACCGTATTAATTTTTCCAAAATTAATATCGCATGAATGAAAAATAAATTTCATTCATAAAACATGGGCATAAAATTTCCAAAATTTAAACACGCACAATTTTAAATCCAATTAAAATTTTAAAACCAATTAAAATTTTAAAACCCCACGTGCATAAAAATTGCCAAAATTTAAATACGCACAATTTTAAAATTAATAAAAATTTTAAAACTCGGCCCAGCCCAAAAATCCTGCCGAATCCAAAGTCAAGCCCTGCCCGCAGCGGCTGCTGCCCCTGTTTTAGCCCGAAAATGCCCGTGATTTTTCCAAAAGAAAAAAATAGCAACATGAAATTAAATCACCAAGAAATAAAATTTCTACAATGGAAAATTAAATATAGCATAAAACCAATATGCAAAATAAATTTCCATAAACTATTCACAAATAGAAAATTAAATAAAGCATAAACCATATGCAAATAATTTTCCATAAGTAAAATCCAAGGGGAAAAATCACCAAACCCCAAAACGAAAAATAAATCCCGTCCACAAAAATCTCCAATTTTAAAACATGGGATTCACCAAGTTAAAGATTTCCATGGATGAAAAGCGTGCTCTAATACCACTGTAGGGATTCATCACGGGAAACCGACCGATAAAAGCAGAAATACGTGTCGATTTCCTCGAATCCGGTCCCAGGAGCTTAAAATGTGGAAATGAAAAACTTAAAGCATAAGAGGAGAGTTTCAAAAACTTAACACAAAGTCTCTTTAAGAGACGGATGCGGACTGCAGAAATCAAGTGTAGATTTCCCCCACCGATTTGTACATGAACGGCCCTCGGAATGAAACCCGTGCTAGCAACTCGGATGACAAGAAGAGAGGGAGAAAAAGAGAATAAAAGGGGTGGCCAATCTAGGATATTATGGCTGTCCAATATATATTTCTTTCCAAAAGAAAATAAAGCAATTTCTCTTTTTCTCACACTTGTTTCTTTCCAAAAGAAAACTAACGCATAAAAGTGGGCAAAATTTTCTTCCAAAGAAAAAGTTTCTCACGACCAAAAAGTGAAGTGAACTTCATGTCATCTTTTTCCAACATTAAAAAGGGATAAAGAATTGAATAGCAAAGTCCAACTTTGCGACAAATAAGTCAAAACCAATGACTCACCATGGTGACTCACCACCACCACTCACCATCACCTTTTCTTTCTCTTTATCTTTAAGAAGCAAAGTCTAACTTTCACTTAAAGTCAAGAAGATGACTCATCAAGTCCCTACACAATTCGGACAAAGGAATGCAAATGAAGATGGGATATTTTTCTCATCATTCTTACCATCATAATGACCAAAAACATCAAAGGATGCAAAGTCCAACTTTACAACCAAAAGTCATCCATGACTCACCTTCTTCAGCATCACATTTTGCCCAACAAAATGAATCATCCCCTAGCCCAATTCTCCCTTAAATTTCGGCCATACAAATCCCACTTCATGTGGGCATTTTTCATTTTAAGCCTAAGCCCAATTTAACTTCCTTTAATTTAATTAAATTCAAATATAACTTTAATTCAACATTTATATATATATTTATATTATGCCATATCATATATTACAAACATGTAAATTAAAATTCATTTGACCCATTAATTTAATCAATGGATTAAATTAGACACACATAAAATGAAATACACGTAAACCTATACATGTAATATTATTTTCACCTAGGAAATAATCCCAAAAATAAATTCATTGAATTAATTATGAGAAGGCCAAAATAAAAATTAATTATATAACTTTGATCAATCCAATTGATTCATAATATAATTAATAGATCTCTCTCTCTTCAAACGTGTATACTCTAAGTACACATTTGATCCGACTAGTTAAAGTCCAGACGTTCAATGTGTACGATCCAATGGGCCCGTCTTTATGTTGGCAGTGGGCTAAGGCCCACAATTGCAGGCGGGCTCTAGCAAGGCACAGCAGCCCCCAATTGAGATAGTGTAAGCAGTCCAACTGAAAACGTGATCCTGTAGTTTAAACTTGTAAATCCCATGTCGTTAATATCTGTGTCCAACACAGCGGCATGGAAGTATCACCCTCTACTGTGTTTGGACATTTACTTGATATCGAATGAACTAATGCTCACAAACAAGATCCAATCTTGTTTGGGTGCAGCCGCACACTTATCAGTAACATTCTTCAAGAGGCCAGTGATATCATCTCAGTGAATCGTTGAGTGACATTCCCTTCTGCATTTCCATAGCACTGCCATGTTCAGTAACACACCCAAACATACCCATACTTGGCACCCTTTTACAGGCCCGTTAGATGTACACCAAAGTGTGCCACTTCACATGCAGCACCATCATATGGTCTGGACAAAGGACTTATACAAGTGCTTCACGAGAATCCTTTGTGATACTATAAAATGTAGATTCCCATTAAGTGGATCGATCCGGTACCATGCCTCCTTTTGCATCTACCCATTAACCTGGTTGACATCCCATGTTCTATGACCGATAAGACACCAACATACAACCATGCTAATGATAGTCTTTAGTTCCATTCATTCCTATGATTGGAACAGACTACGGATGACTTCATGGCCATATCGTTTTCCCTATCCACAGTCTTACTGCCAAGTGCCTCACACTTCACAACATGGATATGTATATGTCCATTCGATACTCAATTTAAAATATAGCGCAAGACATATAATAAATAGATTGATGCCTTTATCTCTTGAGACAAATTGTATAATACATAAAGTTCACATTAATGTACAAATGCATTATACAAACACAAGGACCAATGCCTCGGGACTAGGGCATTTCCAATAGATCCTTCCATCAATGACCAACTACTTGATGGCTCTAATCAACTGGGTACACTCATTTGTACTGTGACCCATCATCACGTGATAAGTGCAGAAGTTATCTTTATCTGCCTTAGCTAGAGGCGAAAATGGCTTCAAGCTCTGTAATAACCCAACCTTTCTTCCCTTAGCGAAAATCTAGCTTACTGACTCAGCCCATGGACTGGTGAGCCTTTGAGGAGTCTGTCTTCCCAGGGTCACAGCGGCCATGTCCTCCCATTGCACTTCGATCGGGGCTACATTCTGAGTTGACTTAGCACTGGAACCCACTGGAGTCGCCGTAGAGCTGTTGCCTTTGTACCCTTGAGAGTACCCCTGATAGCTTCTGTATGAGCTCGATACATTGGCAAACTCCACCACCTCATTGAAGGAGTGGAATCTCTTCAGCTTCATCTTGTCCTTGTATTGGGGGAGACTACCATGCACCAGCTTCACAATGAGCAACTCTAACTTTGGTGCCTCATCCACCAAAACTTGCACATGCATCCACCACTTGTAATAAGCCGGGAAGGACTCATTTGGCTTCTGGTGAATTCTCTCTAGGTCTTTGAGGGTAGTCTCTACTTATGTATTATAAGCGTACTACTTTACAAAAGCTTCAGATAGGTCCTCCCAAGTAGAATGGGTGTATAGAGGCATCTTCATATACCACTTTGCCGCAGTACCCCTCAGAGTTGTCGAAAACAGATTTAAGAGGTGACCTTTCCCAATCCCCATGCTAGTCATCAACCTCACATAACCTAGTAATTGATAGCACTTCCTGACCTCTATACACTAAGAAGCTATCCTTAGTCTGGTTAAGGTACTTGAGGATTGCCTTGACAGCCTTCTAGTGATCCTCCTGTAGGGAATTAATTGCCAAAACAAAATACGCAGCGGAAAGAAAACGGATTAATCCCCGCCAAGGATCCATGTATATTGCATTGAATTGGAAAGAGGGTTAAAGAATTACCTTAATTCTTTGTAGGTTTTGAATCAATTAGGAACCAAAGTAGCTTCCCTCTACGGTTGATCCACACCGAGCAATTGACTCACCGCGTGCTAGCGCCGGGATCGGAGAACAGTTCTTCGAATGAGAAGGTGAAAAATCGATATTTTTCACTCTTGTCCAAAAGCAATTTTTCGGCCATGATGGAAGAGATGGGGCTGCACCTATTCTTTTTTTTCGTCCAACTCTTTTTTTTTGTGTCTAGGGTTTTTTTTTCTTTTATTATTAACTTATAATTGTAATTAAATACTATATTTAATTATAATTATAAATTAGCCCCCATAAGTTTTATTAATTCTCAATTAATATTAAACTTAGTCAATTCTCCATCATATACACATATGTATGTAAAATTAATTATATCTCCATATAATATAATTAGCATACTTTATGCTATATTAATCTTATTAATATTTACATACATACATACATATATATATATACACATATACGTAAATGTATATTATAATTAATTATGTCACCATATAATATAATTATAATATACATATATATATATATATATAGCATACTTTATGCCATAAATATATTAATCTTATTAATATGTTCATGTGTATATACATATACATGTAAATATATATCTTTATATATATTTAATTTCTCATCAATAATAAATCATTATCTCATAATGATTTATCCCCGAATTAAGTGAATCTCATTTTGCTCTTTGTGTGTGACCCCGTAGGATCATATAAATTGGCAATGAGGAAATTACCATAATGCCCTCATAAGTCATAAGCGGACTCTAGCAAGCCATTATGACTACCCAATTCATATGATTGGTATAATCCAATAAACCTACTTATAGAATGTGTCATATTCCCTTTTGTCTCTTGATATCATGATTAATTATAAGACATGGTACACTTGTCAATCTTATATAAATTAATCATATGCTTTCTCGATCTCAAAGTAAACTGTTCAGACAAATCAATTGATACTCTTATCAATTATTTGAGCATGGCCATGCATTTAACAGTCTTACTTATCGAGGGGCCCAGTGATATCGCTCTCTTGATAGAGAGGGACAAAATCCCATATCTGTCACTCATATCCCAAGGCATGAGTCATATCGTACCCAATCACAGCCTTTATAACTACTCTGTTACAAGCAGCGTTTGACTGCATCAAAGCACAACATGAATTCATCCCGGAATCCATGGTGACCTCAGGTCAAAGGAATCAGCTAATGACACTACTATAATCAAGATCAGTTGTGACACATAACCATGAACTTGATCTCATAGTGGGTCTCCAGTAACATGTTCTCTAACATATTACCCGTGAGTATAATCTGTATCTGTATACACTATATTCATCTTATGAATATCCATTATCACTCACACTAGTCTTAGTTTGTTATTATTCCCAGAATAACAATCGACTAGGGATATTTAGAATAACACGATTTATTCATGGATACTTATCATAAATGCTAACATACAAACATAAATGATAATATTAATCTACACTAGATTAATCTTAGAAGTCAAATTACATAATCCAATATTGGCCTTAGGGCACAATCTCCAACAATCTCCCACTTGCACTATGGCCAATCATACATGTATCTTATACCCATTGACCTACATGACTTTCATGTATTCACTTGTGCAGGAGTCTTTGTCAGTGAATTATTAATTTTCGCTTCCGTTGTTACTTTACACATTTTCACTCTCTCTTTAGAGACAGCCTCTCTAAATTAGTGAAAAAACGCCTAAGTATATGCTTGTGTCATACAAGGTTCTTACGCATTGAACTATTGTCCCTACAATAGTCTCACAGGATAAGCAATGCTTAAAACAAAACACAAAAATTTTGATGAACTTCTTCATCCAAAATTTCTTTTACATCATATGTAACAATATACTTTGACTACTATTATAGATATTTAGCTATATTGTTTTATTTTGAACCTTTCAAAATCATAACATCTTTTTAAGAGAATACTAGATCTCGACTGATATATTGCAACTAATTGCAATCAGTTGTATATGTGCAGTTAACATAAGCAAGCTTCTTTTAAGTCTTTCTCATTGAACGCTTTCAATGCTTTGACTTAAAACAAAACATTCTTTTAGATCTATCTATATAGATTCTAATTTCAAGAATATAGGCAGCCTTGCTTAAACATTAATTGAAATTACTTTCTTAGCCAAGATTTTACTTCTTGCAAGGTAAGAATGTTATTTCAAACAAGCAATATGTCATCCACATATAGCATTAGGATGCCGATATGCTCCCACTGATCCTTTTGAAACACAAGATTCATCATCCTTTTGATAAAATCAAACCATTTGATTTCTTTATCAAAACTATGACTCCAACTATTTGATGCATGTTTCGATCCTTATAAGAATCTTTGAAACTTGCATACGCTACTTGAATTCTTTGAATGCTCAAAACTTTGGGTTGTGTCACGTACACACCCTCAATCATGTTTTCACGTAGAAAACAGATTTTGATATCCATTTGCCATATTTTATAATCATATTATGCGGATATGGCAACAAGAACTCAATATGACTTGATCATGATTAATGGCGAAAGAGGATTTTATCATAGTCCGTACTATGAATTTGCTCGTATCCTCACAGTCACTACTATGAATTTGTTTATAATCCCTTTTGTCACTAGTCGTGCTTTATAAGTTTGAAGATCACCATCCATGTCGGTTTTCAATTTGAAAACTCACTTGCAACCATTGCATATGCATCTTCTAAAAGATTTATCAAAGTCTATACTTTGACTGTCACACATGGACTTATCTTCAACCTTTGTAGCATCAAGTCACTTATTAGATTCATAATCTAACATTGCTTCTTCATAAAAGAAGACTTATTCCAATCTAGTAAAACTACATCATGATTTTGAGAAATCCATATCTCTCCTATTCATGTCGTATTCTACTAGACTTTCATTGGACTTGTGTAATTTCAACAATGATCATGAAACCATTTCCATGTTCCTCTTCAACGTTAATGTCACTTTGTGAATTACGAGTTTTGTAGGTGTACTTTACTCCCACTAACTCTTCTAGAAATTAACTCCCTCTTCAAGGGGAAACCATTTCTAGCTACAACTACTTTGTATCCCAAAGAAACACAGGAGTAACAACTCCTACTTTCCTTTTGAGTAATCCACAATACGACATTTAAATTTAGGTGCCAACTTATTCGAAATAAGCTTTACAGCGCTAAACTTATTCAATGAAACAACTTGGGTCTCTTACCCAACCATATCTCATATGTTGATTCATGAATTATTTTAGACGGAACAATATACACAGCTGCTTTAATGGCATATTTTCGAGAAAACGATGATCAACTTGACTTCATCATAGATTGAACTATATCTGTATAGAGTTCGACTACTCCCTTTTCGACACAACATACTTTGTGGCGTACTTGGAGGAGTCAATTGTGAGACAGTCCCACAATCTCTAAGATGATTGTCAAAATCTTGACTCAAATGTTCACCACTTGGATCATATCTAAGTGACTTTACTATCATGTCAAGATACTTCATACTCCTTTTACAAGCTTTTGAACACTTCAAAAGTTCCAAACTCGTGTTTCATTAGATACTCTTATCTAGTGAAAAGTTCCATGAAAGTAATGAAGTATTAGAACCTCCTTTAGCAGTTGATTTATAATTCATATACATCCACATGTATAATGCTTAATAAATCGATTGTCCTTTGACTACTTTTAGCAAAGAAAACCTTTTGTCATCTTTTACAATAAACAACATTCGCATGATTCAAGATGATTCATAATCTCATGAATCCAAAGGTCCATTCTCATGGAGTTTCGAAATGCAACTTTGCTTATGTCTCCAAGACGACACTGCCAAAATGGGTTGGATCAAACTATTTGATTCGATCCTTACAGTATTTATGTTACAGATGGGCTCCACATATAAAGACAATTATGTAAATCTATATTTCATAATCATGTCTTTATAAAGTTTATAATTCACAATTATAAAATAAACAACATTTGTTTACTCAAGCCAACAAGCTCAATAGACAACAAGAGTTCGTAACTCACATGTAAAAGTTCATAACCTTTAACCAAAGTTCATAACTTTCATATAAAAGTTCATAACTTTTATGAAAAGAGGTTCGTAACTTTTAACTTGAAGTTCACAACTTTCATGTAAAAGTTCAGAACCTTCGAGTAGCAACCTTTGCTTCTCTTGTCTATTCGCATTCTACCTTTCACCTTCATAAGGTTTCTATTCAAGTTGCGATTCATCATATTCTACTAATATGAGATCCACAACTGGTATCTAATACCTTTGATATAGAAACAAAAGTAGAATAGTTAATAAATACTTAAGGTAGCAGTCTTACTGCCTTTCATCTTCTCATAGATCTCCAAACAAAGTTTGCTATTTTCATTCTAATGAACGATTCATTCTAGAAATGGCAACATCCTTCTTTTGGAGATCTCTCTATGCCAACAGCTTTGGTCTTTAAAACATGTTTCACCCGAACCTTTCGGTCTTTAAGCTTTTCGACCTTCCTTTTATCCTTTTCCTTTTGAACCTTAAGCACACAATTCGAGGCGGGCTTATCCTTTATGGATAACTTAACATTCTTTTGCATCTTATGCAACTAATTCACAATTTTCTCCATGTCATTCAAATGATAGTTCATCACCAATGACTATCAATTAATGAATTCAAGATCACATCTTAATGCCCTTTTGGATGCCAATGAGAAATTGTTGCCTCAAACACTTATCTTTTCTTGCTCACTAACTGATGGAACATTTCCATTTGTGATGTATCATATACCTCAAGTAAAACTTCCACGTGCGGAAGAATTGGTGGCAAGTGTAAGATAATAAATTTTAAACAGAGTCCCTTCGATGCTTCAAGTAAGCATCTTTTATACTCATGTTACAATTGCTAGTGGTTCATTGGGCAAAAGGATTATTGAGAACATGTGATTCCTTTTGATTTGAGAACAATTCTCAAAGTTCAATAACAATCGAGATCATGGTAATAGCAATCATAACTATAATAAAGCGTGTAAAGATTTTTTATTTAAATGCTCCCACTTAAATTATAAAACCCTTTAAAATATTTAAGTGGGTGAAGATCCAAAATCCATACTTAACCATAGCACTGCTTTGGCATGTCCCTATGATTAAATATAATTTCGGTAGGCAAAGACTCAAAATCATGCTTTAAACCATTTAAACATATTTTGGATGTGCACTTCTTTGCCAATTGCATCATTATGCAACTCTTCTAATTTATGAGATGCATGATATCATATATCATATTTAATTGTATGTTACTCATCTCATCTTTGCCTCGGGCTCAAACACCGTTTTGATTAACCCTTTGTTAAACCAATTACAACACAATGAGAATCACCATTTCTCATATTATCGCTTCGCTAAGGTCACAACATGCGTACCCGCTTTGGCGTGGCTACCATGATGCGAACATAGTACTTGACTAGTGTTATACGTAATTGGGTGGCAAATATAAACTTCATAAGTTTATTTAGGGTTTATTAAATCCTGTGAGTTAATTGTATCATATACAATTTCATGGCATTAATATTAATCATACTTTTGTTAATATTAATTAGCATGGCATCTTATGGCATACAATTGTCTAGCATGCATATAGAATATCTAGCATGGCATCACATGGCATCTAAATAAAATAAAGCATGCATATGACTCGAACCGTGTTATGGTATGGTTTAAATCTACATTGATTTTCATAGGCCAATATGAAAATCAACAAGGTCATATCCTAGGTGGTAGCATCCATCACATGGTCATTGCACCGCCTCTTGGATCCGCCTCCACGTCTTTGCTTCTAAGCACCATCTCATGGATTTATATTTTACAAAAAAATTGCAACCTATACAATTTTTCTAGTAAAATAAATTTTACATATCATAAATTGCATCCTATACAATTTATCTAGTAAAATTAAAATTAAAATTTACATAAATACAAACGACTCGCAGGTCGTATTTATATAAAACCATAATAAATAAAATAAAGCATCCACGGGGTCCAAAACCATACCATAACACCATGCATAAAATTATCAACAATAATTTTATATCTAAAATATTTAGGGTTCAAAGTGGTAAAATACAATCACATTGTATTTAGAATTAATTAATTTGGAAAAATTCGTAAATATGCAGAAAACAATTTTCCACACTTAAAACGAAAAAGGGTTAAAAAAAACTGTCGGACAGCAGGCTCATCGGGCTGCGCATACTGCGCGCAGCCCATGCTGCGTAAGCAGCATGCTGCTTACGCAGCACGGCAATTGCAAATTGCAATTGCAAGTTGCAATTGCAATTTGCAATTGCAATTAGTATTCTGGGCATTATGCCCAGAATACGAACTGTTGCATTTTATTTTTTTATTTTTTATTTTTTAATTAAATTGAATTGAAACAATTTCAATAAAAACCCATGAATCAAATTCATGATTCCAAAAACCCCTTAAACATTCCAAATCATTAACATAAAATCATTCACAATGATTAATCAATAAAATCAAATTTTATTTTGTTATTCACAATAACATAGAACCCTAAATAAAACATACAAACTCCTAACAACAATTTTGATCCAATCAAAATCATACAAACCCTAACATGCAATTTTGATCCAATCAAAACATAAATCCAATTCAATCAAAATACAAGTGGCTCTGATACCACTGTAGGGAATTAATCGCCAAAACAAAATACGCAGCGGAAAGAAAACGGATTAATCCCCGCCAAGGATCCATGTATATTGCATTGAATTGGAAAGAGGGTTAAAGAATTACCTTAATTCTTTGTAGGTTTTGAATCAATTAGGAACCAAAGTAGCTTCCCTCTACGGTTGATCCACACCGAGCAATTGACTCACCGCGTGCTAGCGCCGGGATCGGAGAACAGTTCTTCGAATGAGAAGGTGAAAAATCGATATTTTTCACTCTTGTCCAAAAGCAATTTTTCGGCCATGATGGAAGAGATGGGGCTGCACCTATTCTTTTTTTTCGTCCAACTCTTTTTTTTTGTGTCTAGGGTTTTTTTTTCTTTTATTATTAACTTATAATTGTAATTAAATACTATATTTAATTATAATTATAAATTAGCCCCCATAAGTTTTATTAATTCTCAATTAATATTAAACTTAGTCAATTCTCCATCATATACACATATGTATGTAAAATTAATTATATCTCCATATAATATAATTAGCATACTTTATGCTATATTAATCTTATTAATATTTACATACATACATACATATATATATATACACATATACGTAAATGTATATTATAATTAATTATGTCACCATATAATATAATTATAATATACATATATATATATATATATATAGCATACTTTATGCCATAAATATATTAATCTTATTAATATGTTCATGTGTATATACATATACATGTAAATATATATCTTTATATATATTTAATTTCTCATCAATAATAAATCATTATCTCATAATGATTTATCCCCGAATTAAGTGAATCTCATTTTGCTCTTTGTGTGTGACCCCGTAGGATCATATAAATTGGCAATGAGGAAATTACCATAATGCCCTCATAAGTCATAAGCGGACTCTAGCAAGCCATTATGACTACCCAATTCATATGATTGGTATAATCCAATAAACCTACTTATAGAATGTGTCATATTCCCTTTTGTCTCTTGATATCATGATTAATTATAAGACATGGTACACTTGTCAATCTTATATAAATTAATCATATGCTTTCTCGATCTCAAAGTAAACTGTTCAGACAAATCAATTGATACTCTTATCAATTATTTGAGCATGGCCATGCATTTAACAGTCTTACTTATCGAGGGGCCCAGTGATATCGCTCTCTTGATAGAGAGGGACAAAATCCCATATCTGTCACTCATATCCCAAGGCATGAGTCATATCGTACCCAATCACAGCCTTTATAACTACTCTGTTACAAGCAGCGTTTGACTGCATCAAAGCACAACATGAATTCATCCCGGAATCCATGGTGACCTCAGGTCAAAGGAATCAGCTAATGACACTACTATAATCAAGATCAGTTGTGACACATAACCATGAACTTGATCTCATAGTGGGTCTCCAGTAACATGTTCTCTAACATATTACCCGTGAGTATAATCTGTATCTGTATACACTATATTCATCTTATGAATATCCATTATCACTCACACTAGTCTTAGTTTGTTATTATTCCCATAATAACAATCGACTAGGGATATTTAGAATAACACGATTTATTCATGGATACTTATCATAAATGCTAACATACAAACATAAATGATAATATTAATCTACACTAGATTAATCTTAGAAGTCAAATTACATAATCCAATATTGGCCTTAGGGCACAATCTCCAACACCTCCCGTGGATCCTTATGGTACATGCTCGTCATACTTAGTGCAAAGGCGACATCAGGTCTCGTACATAGCATGGAGTACATAATTGATCCTATAGCCGAAGCATATGGAACCAATTTCATGTTCTCCCTGTCCTCCCTTATCTTAGGACAGTTCTTCTTACTAAGTTTCAGCCTATGACCCATTGGCAAGAAACCTTTCTTAGCCCGGTCCATGCTGAACCTTTTCAGAACTTTGTCAACCTTTTCAGAACTTTGTCTATGTATGAGGCCTAACTTAGGCCCAGAAACTGATTTGATCTATCCCTATAGATACTGATCCCTAGGATCATCTCAGCTTCGCCTAAGTCCTTCATTGTGAAGCACTTACATAGCCACTGCTTTACTCCTTGCAATGTAGGTATGTCGGTTCCAACGAGTAGGATGTTGTCTACATAAAGTACCAGGAATGTGACAATGCTCCTACTAGTCCTTTTATACACAAAAGGCTCATCTTGATTCTGTATGAAGCCATATTCCTTTATAGCTTCATTGAATCTAAGATTCCAACTTCGGGATGCTTGCTTCAGTCCATAAATGGACCTTTGAAGTTTGCATACCCTTCCCGGATACTCTGGATCGATAAAACCCTCAGGTTGTGTCATGTACACATCCTCGAGTAGCTTTCTATTAAGGAAAGCGGTTTTGACATCCATTTGCTAGACCTCATAGTCGTACCATGTGGCTATGGCCAGCAAGATCTTGATGGATTTGAGCATGGCTACTGGTGAGAAAGTTTCATCATAGTCTATTCTATGGACTTGTCTGAAACCTTTCGCAACCAGATGCCCCTTGAAGGTATTATCAGCTTTTAGCTTGTAGCACCACTTGCCATCAATTACCTTAGCACCCAGAGGTGGATCGACCAAGCTCCAAACCTGGTTATCGTACATAGATTGCATCTCTGCCTCCATGGCTTTACGCCAACTTATAGACTGTGGGCTTGCCATACCCTACTGGTAGGTTTTGGGTTCTTCCTCATCCCAGATGAGAAGATTTTGATCATCGGTAACAAGGAAACCATACCTCTTCGGCTCCCGACGATCCCTACCAGACCTTCTAGGTCCTTGTACGGCCTGGGTCGGTACTTCCTCCTGTGGAAGTTCCACCTAGGCCTCCGATTTATCCTCTTCAGGAGCTTATGGGCTTTGAACTTCCCTAAGTTCAACATTGCTGCCACTATCTTTCTTGGAAAGGAACTCCTTTTCTAGAAAGACCCCCTTCCTTACCACGAACACCTTGTTCTCGGTGGGGTTGTAGAAGTAATACCCTTTGGTTTCCCTAGGGTAAGCCCACAAACAGGCATTTATCGGTTTTGGGCTCCAACTTGCCACTAGTCAATCTCTTGACATGTGCTTCGCATCCCTAAATCCTTAGGAAAGACACATTGGGCTCCCTGCCTGTCCATATCTAATATGGGGTCTTTTCCACTACCTTAGCCGAAGTATTAATTAAAATAAGAGTAGCTGTCTCGAGGGCGTGTACCTAGAAACTAATTGGGAGAGAGGCTTAACTCATCATTGAGCGGACCATGTCCAATAGGGTCCTATACCTCCGTTCGAACACCCCATTCCATTGGGGTGTTCCTGGAGGAGTGAGCTGTGGAACTATTCCATGCTCTCTCAAACATGAGTCAAACTCTAGGCTCATATATTCACCTCCTCAGTTCGACCGAAGGGTTTTGATATTCCTGCCTAGGTTTTGATATTCCTACCTAGCTAGTTCTGTACTTCGCTCCTAAATTCCTTGAACCTATCAAGGGTCTCAAATTTATGTTTCATCAGATAGACATAGTCATATCTGTTGAAATCATCCATGAACATGACAAAATACAGATGTCCACCTCTGGTCGCTGAGCTCATGGGCCCACATACGTCTGAATGCATTAGGTCTAATAAGCCAGTGGTTAGTCATTTTACCTCATAAACATGACTCGCATATATGAATTGACTCCAAGTCAAATGACCATAAGACTCCAGCTTTGTGAAGCCTAGCTATGCGCTTCTCGTTTATGTGGCCTAAACGACAATGCCATAGGTAGACAGGATTAAGTTCGTTGGGCTTAACTCTTTTAGTGTTTATGTTATAGACATGATTGGTTTCATTTAAGTGCAGGATATATAGGCCATTATTTAATAGAGCATCTCTATAAAATAATCCCTCTCTAGATAAAGAAATTCTACCATTTGAAATAGTAAAATAAAATCTAGAAATATCCAACATGGAAAATGAAATAATATTCCTGCAAATAGCAGGTACAAAATAACATTGTTCCAAAATCAAAACCAATCCACTAGGCATCATAAGGTGATATTCGGCGATCTCTATGGTAGCAACCCTTGCTCCATTTCTAACCCATAAGTCCACCTTCCCCGATCCCAGTGACCTTCTGTTCTTAAGTCCCTGCACATTGCAACAAATGTGAGAACCACATCTAGTATCCAATACCCATGATGTTGAAACAGTAAGGTTAATGTCTATGACATAAATACCTGACGAGGACATACCCTGGTTCCTCCTCTGTTCTCCCATTAGCTTGGGACACGATCTCTTCCAATGGCCTGCCTGCTTGCACCCAAAACAGACATCCTCAGGACCTGCCTTCTACTGGGCCATGTGTTGGGCCTTGGCCTTCTTAGCCTTGGCCTTCTTGGTCTTTTCCTTGGCCTTTTCCTTGGCCTTGCCCTTGGCAAGAGGAGGGTTCCCCTTGTTGACAAGCAGCACCGGTGGACTCTGCTTGATTGACTGTTCAGTAAGCTGGAGCATGCAGCTCAATAATAGTGCGGTTCATCCCTTGCATATTATAGTTCAGGATGAACTGATCATAAGAATCTCGCAAGGATGCTAGGATTGTGTCCACTGTTAACTCCTGAGAGATGGGTGGTCCGAGACTAATGTGTCCAAATTGCCCTTCATCTTGAGCACGTGTGCGCTCATAGATGTCCCAGTCCCTATCTTACAGGAGTGGAATGCCGTATTGGTCAGGTACCTTTCCTGACAAGCTTGCTCTTGAAACATCTCATTGATAGTTGTTATCATAGCATAGGCTTAATAGTCCATGAACTGCTTTTGCATCTCGGGGACCATGCAGGCCAACATAAGGCATGTCACATCCCTATTATCCCTGACATGCACCTCGTATTCCTCCAGCTAGGCAGCCAGTGGATTATGTCCCTAAGGCATAGCCGACATAGGCCTTTCCAGCACGTACTCTTTGGGCTCCTGTCTTAGAACTATTCTTAAGTTCCTAGACCAGTCCAAAAAGTTGGGACCGGAAAGCTTGTCCCTTTCTAGGATTAATCGCAGTGATAATGAGTTGTTATTTGCCATTTAAGAGTTTCTACATAGAAAAACATTTAAGATTGTTAATAAAGGACTTTACATTGTTATTCCCATATATAATTAATAATGTACCAAGTTATTAATTAAACTGAGTTGTTGGGCTCATGGGCTGAGATCCATATTTCATTAAGATATAGCCAAAAAAGGGCCTGGAACAGCTATACCCTAATTATTTAGGTAGGAACGCCGTCCAATCCCAACCTAGGGAATCTCGGTTTGATGGGCTTGTTGGCACTTACCCATCTGTGCTTAGGGCCAGGAGAATCCTACTACCCATGCTGAGTCATAACCTCCATCCAAGTGTTAGAGTATCCCATACCCTAACCCAATACAAAATGATGATACTGTTGGGATTCGTCATTGAAAATAACGTGGCGCAGCGAAAAATACACCGTTTAAAATTTCCTAGAATCCACCTATCGTGTCCAATTACCATTGATTAGAATAAAATCAAATAAGAATCAAGAGAGATTAACTCACCGGATTCGTCTCCTCTAGAGACTGCTGCAGAATCGTTTCTTGAAACTGCGATCTCCAAAGTCCGGTGCACGACCAACTATTGAGCGGGAACCGGTGCTAGCAGAAGATGCGAAGGAATGGTGGTTTAATGCTGGGATTTTCGGCCGTTTTGGGGCTGCTGTTGGTGGCTGAAATTTCTAGCTATTAATTAGAGTTGAATTAGGTTTTTATTCCTTAAGTGTGCCTTTTTATAGACACCTTGTCTAATTGGGTTCTAATTAGGTTAATTAAACCCAAGCCCTTTAGGATTATAATTACATAAATAAACTTTAATTAAAAAGTATATACTATGTAATTTAATTCCATTTGGCTAAATTTAATTACCCCTAAATAAAATTAAATCACACTTAAGTTAATACAATACATGTATTTAATTTTCCTACTTAGGAAAATTATTTAATTAATTGTTTACTTTATGTAATTCAATTAATTGATAAATTAATTAATTACATTATGTAAACTTATTAATTAAATTAAATTCAACCCAATGTCAATTAATTACCTTGACACCGAATGTCAACTAATTAATTAACGCATTCCTTCCAATGTACATTACATGTACAATTTCTATAAGTTCCAGCTCAGTTGATCTATGTGCACGATCCTATGGGTCTGTCTTTATGTTGGCAGTAGGCCCAAGGCCCACAGACTGTAAGTGGGTTCTAGCAAACCATTACAGCCCCCAATTAAGACAGAGATGCAGCAGTCTTTAGAAGACACTCATCCGGTAGTAATCTCATACTGTCCTTTGCCTAACGATATCGATATGAATAAACAAGAGGCATGGTGTCCGTCATCCTCTTCTGTTGTTTATTATATTTCTTAATCTTGAGTTGAAGGATTAATCAAATAAACAACCAACTTATTTAGGTATGGCCATACACTTATCAGTCCCACTCATCAAGTGGCCAATGATATCATCTCGGTGTTACCCGAGTGGCAATTCCATCACTTCATCATCAATATCAACATGTTCACGGATCCACCCAATCATACCCGTATTTAGCATCCTTTTATAGACCTGTTAGGCGTATGTCAAAGTGAACCGGATTCCATATTGAGACCTACTCAAGAAAGACCTATGACGCGACAACCATGTGACTTTCTTGTGCGGATCGATCCAGTCCCATGTCAACGACATGTACCTATATTCATGACTGACTATACAAGTACTATGGCTAGTTAAGAACTGCCATACAGTCATCGAATATACAAGTCTGTGGTTCTATGTTGGGAATTTAATCGTACAAAACAAAACGCAGCGGAAATAAAAGGATTAATCCCCACCAAGGACCCATGTACATTGCATTGAATTGGAAGGAGGGTTAAAGAATTACCTCTTAATTTTTGCAGGATTGGATACAGGAACCAAAGCAGATTCCCTCTACAGTTGATCCACACCGAGCAATTGACTCACCGCGTGCTAGCGCCGGGATCGTAGAACAGTTCTTCGAATGAGAAGGTGAAAAATTGATATTTTTCACTTTATGCCAAAAGCATTTTTTCGGCAATTTGATGGAGATGGGGGCTGCTTTATCACATCCAACACCCACTTGTTTCTAGGGTTTTTTTTCTTTTATTATTAACTTATAATTGTAATTAAATACTATATTTAATTATAATTAAAAATTAGCCCCCATAAGTTTTATTAATTCTCAATTAATATTAAACTTAGTCAATTCTCCATCATATACACATATGTATGTAAAATTAATTATATCTCCATATAATATAATTAGCATACTTTATGCTATATTAATCTTATTAATATTTACATACATACATACATATATATATATACACATATACGTAAATGTATATTATAATTAATTATATCACCATATAATATAATTATAATATACATATATATATATATATAGCATACTTTATGCCATAAATATATTAATCTTATTAATATGTTCATGTGTATATACATATACATGTAAATATATATCTTTATATATATTTAATTTCTCATCAATAATAAATCATTATCTCATAATGATTTATCCCCGAATTAAGTGAATCTCATTTTGCTCTTTGTGTGTGACCCCGTAGGATCATATAAATTGGCAATGAGGAAATTACCATAATGTCCTCATAAGTCATAAGCGGACTCTAGCAAGCCATTATGACTACCCAATTCATATGATTGGTATAATCCAATAAACCTACTTATAGAATGTGTCATATTCCCTTTTGTCTCTTGATATCATGATTAATTATAAGACATGGTACACTTGTCAATCTTATATAAATTAATCATATGCTTTCTCGATCTCAAAGCGGACTGTTTAAACAAATCAATTGATACTCTTATCAATTATTTGAGCACGGCCATGCATATAACAGTCTCACTTATCGAGGGGCCCAGTGATATCGCTCTCTTGATAGAGAGGGACAAAATCCCATATCTGTCACTCACATCCCAAAGCATGAGTCATATTGTACCCAATCACAGCCTTTATAACTACTCTGTTACAAGCAGCGTTTGACTGCGTCAAAGCACAACATGAGTTCATCTCGGAATCAATGGTGACCTCAGGTCAAAGGAATCAGCTAATGACACTACTATAATCAAGATCAGTTGTGACACATGACCATGAACTTGATCTCATAGTGGGTCTCCAGTAACATGTTCTCTAACATATTACCCGTGAGTATAATCTGTATCTGTATACACTATATTCATCTTATGAATATCCATTATCACTCACACTAGTCTTAGTTTGTTATTATTCCCATAATAACAATCGACTAGGGATATTTAGAATAACACGATTTATTCATGGATACTTATCATAAATGCTAACATACAAACATAAATGATAATATTAATCTACACTAGATTAATCTTAGAAGTCAAATTACATAATCCAATATTGGCCTTAGGGCACAATCTCCAACATTCTATTCGTTCCCACGATTAGAACAGACCTGGGATTGGTTTTATGATTATCAATCAATGGATACTCTACTCATATTATAGCACAAGATACAAATGAAATAGATTAATTGCCTTTATTAATGTGATACAAATAATGTATTCATACATGGCTCTTAATGTATAATAAAAAATACAAGAATCCAATGCCTTAAGAACTAGGGCACACCAACAATCTCCCACTTGCACTAGTTCCAAGTGGGCATTGCCCTAATTCCTATAGATCTGGTATGACCATCGTGCTGTGTCTGTGGCAGTGCTTTTAGTCAATGGATCAACGACATTATTCTTGGTGTCAACCCTCTGCAATGATATGTCACCTCTGTTCACGATCTCCCGAATGAGGTGAAACTTTCTGAGCACATGTTTGGATCTCATGTGTGACCGGGGCTCCTTAGCTTGTGCGATGGCCCCGTTGTTGTCACAAAAACATCAACTGGGTCTAGGATAGTGGGTACTACTCCCAACTCAGTTATAAATTTCTTGATCCAAACGGCTTCCTTTGTAGCTTCACACGCAGCTATGTACTCAGCTTCCATTGTAGAGTCAGCAATGGTGGCCTGCTTTGAGGACCTCCAACTAATGGCACCGCCATTCAGGAGAAAAACATAACCAGAGTGTGACTGGTTCTGATCCTCATCGGTCTCAAATCTTGCATCAGTGTAACCTGACACTACCAGCTCATCTTGACCTCTATACACTAAGAAAGCATCCTTAGTCCGGTTAAGGTACTTTAAGATTGCCTTGACTACCTTCCAGTGTTCCTCACCGGGGTCCGAGTGGTACCGGCTAGTCATACTTAGTGCAAACATGACATCAGGCCTCGTACATAACATGGAGTACATGATAGATCCAATAGCAGATGCATAAGGGATCTTTTCCATTTTCTCCTGGTCCTTCTTTGTTTTAGGACCATCTTTCTTACTCAGCTTCAACCCATGGCACATAGTTAAGAATCCTTTCTTTGCCTTGTCCATGCTGAATCCTTTTAGAACCTTGTCAATGTACATGGCCTGACTTAGGCCTAAAAGCCGATTGGATCTATCTCTGTAGATCCTGATCCCTAAGATCGTCTCAACTTCGCCTAAGTCCTTCATTGCAAAGCACCTACTCAACCACTGCTTAACTCCTTGCAGTGTTGGTATGTCGCCTCTAATGATAAGGATGTCATCAACATACAGCACTAGGACGGTGGAAACGCTCCCACTAACCATCTTATACACACAGGGCCTTTAACTTGAAACACCACTTGCAACCTATCACCTTAGCACCCAGAGGTGGATCCACCAAGTTCCATACTTGGTTATCATGCATAGATTGCATCTCAGCCTCTATGGCTTTGCACCATTGATCTGAGTGTGGGCTTTCAACAGCCTCCTGATAGGTCTTGGGCTCCTCTTGGTCAACAACCATAAGGTCCCCATCATCAGTCACGAGAAAGCCGTACCTCTCTGGCTGATGATATGTCCTACCAGACCTTCTAAGGTCCTGTGCAACCGTTTTTGGTTCCTCAATTTCTTGAGTAGCCAGATCGGTTCCTGAAGCATCCTCAGCAGTAGCTGCAGGAGTTTGTGAGTCTTGAACTTCTAAAAGTTCAACATTACTCCCACTGTCTCTCTTGGAAAGGAATTCCTTCTCCAAGAAGACTGCATTTCTGGTTATGAAAACTTTGTTTTCGGCCGGATCATAGAAGTAATAACCCTTAGTTTCCTTAGGGTAACCCACAAACTGGCACTTGACAGATTTGGACTCGAGTTTGCCACTTGTCAATTTCTTAACATGTGCATCACAGCCCCAAATCTTCAAGAAGGAAACATTGGGCTTTCGGCCCTTCCATAGTTCATATGGTGTTCCCTAAACTGCCTTGCTTGGTGTATTATTAAGAATGTAAGTAGCTGTCTCTAAAGCATATCCCCAAAAGGAGACAGGGAGTGTAGCATGACTCATCATCGAGCAGACCATGTCAAGCAAGGTCCTATTCCTCCTTTCTGACACTCCATTCCACTGGGGTGTACCAGGAGGAGTGAGTTGGGATATGATCCCACACTCCCTTAAAAACGAGTCAAAATCTTGGCACAAATATTCACCCCCTCGGTCAGACCGAAGTGCTTTTATTTTCTTGCCAAGTTGGCTTTCTACTTCATTCTTAAAGTCCTTGAACCTTTGGAGAGTCTCAGACTTATGCTTCATCAGATACACGTAACCGTATCTGCTGAAGTCATCCGTGAAGGTGACGAAGTACAGAAAACCAGATCTAGCACTAGTGCTCATTGGGCCACATACATCGGAATGTATTAGCTCCAATAGCTCTGAGGCCCTTTCAGCAGTCTTGCTAAAAGGCGCCTTTGTCATCTTGCCTCTCAAACAAGATTCGCATGTGGCATAAGACTGGATGTCAAATGACCCTAGCACTCCACTAGAGTGAAGCCTAGCAATGCGCTTCTCATTTATATGGCCAAGTCGACAATGCCAGATGTAAGTGGGATTAATTTCATTTTGTTTAATCCTTTTAGTATTTATGTTATAGATTGAACTTTTGGGTTTTTGATCAAGGATATATAAGCCATTTTCAAGAAATGCTGTTCCATAAATCATATTGCCACATTGCATAGAAATTCTACCATGTCTAATATTAAATACAAAACCAGAAATATCCAACAAAGAAACGGAAATAATATTCCTGCGCATCGCAGGTACAAAATAACAGTTTCTTAGTTCCAAAACAAGTCCACTAGGCATCTCCAAGAAATAATCTCCGATCTCCATGGCTTGAACCCGAGCACCATTTCCGACTCGAAGATCTACTTCCCCAGATCCTAATAATCTCCTATTTCTTAGACCCTACACATTTGAACAAATGTGAGATCCACATCCAGTGTCCAAGACCCAAGATATAGAAATAGCCAGATTAATCTCAACAACATAAATACCTGAAGCAGCAGTTTTGCCCTTCAATTGCTCCCTTAGCTTTGGACATGAGCTCTTCCAGTGCCCCTTCTCATGACACTCATGGCAGACATCGTCAGGAGAAGCAACCCTTGCTCGAGGTTGGGCCACCACCTTTTTGCCCTTAGCCTTGGCCTTTTGGGCCTTAGCCTTGGCCTTAGATTTGGCCTTTCCCTTAGCAATGGATGTATTGCCCTTGTTCACCAGCAATACTTCAGGAGTCTTCTTAAGAGACTGCTCAGCAAGCTTGAGCATGCCATGCAGCTCAACTACCGATATATCCAACCCTTTCATATGGTAATTCATGATAAACTGGTTGTAAGACTCAGGAAGTGACCCGAGAATAATGTCTGTTGCCAAGTCCTGCGGAACTGGCAAGTTGAGGCGGGCAAGTGTATCAATATACCCCTTCATCTTTAGCACATGAGTGCTAACAGAAGTCCCAGCTGCCATCACAGTCGTGCAAAGTGCCTTAGTTGTCAGGTAACGTTCCTGACGAGCCTGATCTTGGAACATCTTTTTAAGCTGATCCATCATCTCATAAGCATGCTCGTCCATGAATTGCTTCTGAAGATTAGAAGCCATGGTACCCAGCATGAGGCACGAGACATCTCGGTCATCCCTCACATGACGATCGTACTGCTCCACCATCGCCGTGGTGATGCCTCGACCTGCAGGAGGGCCAGCTGGTAAAGGAGCATTCAGTACATACTCCTTAGACTCTTGTCTAAGAACTATTTGTAAGTTCCTAGCCCAGTCCAGGAAGTTAGTCCCTGAAAGCTTCTCCTTCTCCAAGAGTGACCTAAGTGAGAGTGAGTTGTTGTTTGTTGCAGCCATTTAAATTGCTTAACTAAAATGGGATTATCTACATGGAAGAAATCATTGCTTGAGTTAGAAATAAAGGACTTTTAAGCCAATTCAAATTAATAATCCGATTTTAATTTGTTTGTTGGGGTTGTTAATTGGCTGACTTGACCAAGATCCACAACTTATCAATGACTGGCCGAACTAGGGCTCGCTAACCAACCATTGAGTCGTTTGGTAGGACAACCTATCCAATCCTTCCACGAAGGACTCTTGGTTTGATGGGCTTATTGACACTTTACCCATCTGTGCTTAGGGCCCGCTCTGAGCTAATGCTACCGATGTTGAGTCAAACCACCATTCACATGTTAACCATACCAAGTATCTTAACCCTCGATGGCCCACCGAATATTACAATATACCCAGATAGGCATGGCGCACATTGCAGCATCAATGGGAGGAAGAGGTGTGAATGTGGGAAGCACTTTTAAGCGAGTCAATATTTTAATTTCCGGATTATAATTAAGTGATACGGCTTAGCATGCATAAACGCGGGTAATAATTTGGTGATCCATACATCCATATTATATGACAAATGCAATAGCATACTTAATTTAAAATAAATGAGATCTTATGGGCCTTTAATTACAACCTAATGAAAAACTAGATATTCTATCTAATTCTTCATGGGCCGGACTGCAATCCTTCTTGGGCTCCCACCATGGGCTTGCTCCATTTGAGCCTTCCTCAATACTTGATGCAATTACAATAATTTTGTAAAATAAAATCTATTCTAAAATTACATCAAATAAAATAAAAATGGCACGCAGGCCATATTTCCCAAAATTAAATTACAACCGATAATAATTTAGGGCCCATAGAACTCAACATAACATTTCAAACAAAGTACCTGTCGTGCACATACATACCAATATGATGCATGATCATGGCATTCCAAATTATAAATATAAATGTTAAGCCGAGTTACTTAGTGTGAAATCGCCAATTTTAACAAATGTGACTAAGGCCATAAAGGCCCAATGGATAACATCCATAAATGCAAAATTAACAATTTTGCTCCCACTAGAATTTGGGTCGTCACAAATTTAAAATTTAGCTCTCCCAATTTTAACCGGTGTCACGGTTTATTGGGCCAATTTCACAAAGTCAATATTCAATTTAATATGCAAACAATTAAATTAAATATGCATGCCAACAAAATAAACAATTTAAATACAAATTAATTTTAAAAAAAATTTAATTTAATTTTCATTAGGGTCCGGAATAAAAAAATACCCACAAAATTCAAAACGGACCCGAATCCCGAGCGCGGCAGCCTGCTGCCAGCAGCAGCCCACAAGGGGCTGCTGCCGTGCCGCAGCAGAAGAGCCAAAATTGGAATCGCAATTGCGATTCCAAATTTGGCCAACTAATTATTATTATTATTTTTTTTATTAAATCATAAACATAAAATTAGTTTCCAGCCAAATATATAATTCGTATAGAAAAACAATTTTTGATGAAAACAATTGGGGAAAAATAATCAAAACCCCAATCCAAAATTCTAGGGTTTATCAAAACCAAAACCAATAGAATAAAACCCTAAAACCACAAACTTGAAACCCATTCTTTCTTCAAGAACGCTTTCAAGAACCAATTCCAATCAATCTAATGGACAAAACCTAAGCTCTGATACCACTGTTGGGATTCGTCATTGAAAATAACGTGGTGCAGCGGAAAATACACCGTTTAAAATTTCCTAGAATCCACCTATCGTGTCCAATTACCATTGATTAGAATAAAATCAAATAAGAATCAAGAGAGATTAACTCAACAGATTCGTCTCCTCTAGAGACTGCTGCAGAATCGTTTCTTGAAATTGCGATCTCCAAAGTCCGGTGCACGACCAACTATTGAGCGGGAACCGGTGCTAGCCGAAGACGCGAAGGAATGGAGGTTTAATGCTGGGATTTTCGACCGTTTTGGGGCTGCTATTGGTGGCTGAAATTTCCAGCCATTAATTAGAGTTGAATTAGGTTTTTATTCCTCAAGTGTGCCCTTTTATAGACACCTTGTCTATTGGGTTCTAATTAGGTTAATTAAACCCAAGCCCACTAGGATTATAATTACATAAATAAACTTTAATTAAAAAGTATATACTATGTAATTTAATTCCATTTGACTAAATTTAATTACCCCTAAATAAAATTAAATCACACTTAAGTTAATACAATACATGTATTTAATTTTCCGACTTAGGAAAATTATTTAATTAATTGTTTACTTTATGTAATTCAATTAATTGATAAATTAATTAATTACATTATGTAAACTTATTAATTAAATTAAATTCAACCCAATGTCAATTAATTACCTTGACACCGAATTAATTAACGCTTTCCTTCCAATGTACATTACATGTACAATTTCTATAAGTTCCAGCTCAGTTGATCTATGTGCACGATCCTATGGGTCTGTCTTTATGTTGGCAGTAGGCCCAAGGCCCACAGACTGTAAGTGGGTTCTAGCAAACCATTACAGCCCCTAATTACGATAGAGATGTAGCAGTCTTTAGAAGACACTCACCCGGTAGTAATCTCATACTGTCCTTTGCCTAACGATATCGATATGAATAAACAAGAGGCATGGTGTCCGTCATCCTCTTCTATTGTTTATTATATTTCTTGATCTTGAGTTGACTGATTAATCAAATAAGCAACCAACTTATTTGGGTATGGCCATACACTTATCAGTCCCACTCATCAAGTGGCCAATGATATCATCTCGGTGTTACCCGAGTGGCAATTCCATCACTTCATCATCAATATCAATATGTTCACCGATCCACCCAATCATACCCCGTATTTAGCATCCTTTTACAGACCTTTTAGGCGTATGTCAAAGTGAACCGGATTCCATATTGATATTATAATGAAATCTGGTCTGAGGACAAAAGAGACCTACACAAGAAAGACCTATGACGCGACAACCATGTGACTTTCTTGTGCGGATCGATCCAGTCCCATGTCAACGACATGTACCTATATTCATGACTGACTATACAAGTACTATGGCTAGTTAAGAACTGCCATACAGTCATCGAATATACAAGTCTGTGGTTCTATTTGTTCCCACGATTAGAACAGACCTGGGATTGGTTTTATGATTATCAATCAGTGGATACTCTACTCATATTATAGCACAAGATATAAGTGAAATAGATTAATTGCCTTTATTAATGTGACACAAATAATGTATTCATACATGGCTCTTAATTTATAATACAAAATACAAGAATCCAATGCCCTAAGAACTAGGGCACACCAACAGATACTCTAGTGTATCCTGCGAGGGCAAGGTCTACAACTGGCCTATCCCCACTTCGAGCTGGTTTTGAATGACAGAAGCACTTTTAAGCGACTTAGTAATTTCCATTTGGTTATTAGATTCATTTAATAACGGCTTACAAACATAAGGCGGCTGAAATATGTTGTTGGATCATACATTCACACATGTAAATAAATATAAAGCATAATTAAATAAATAAGTAAAATGGATTGCTATGGGCCTCTATTACATCCTAATATTATTCTAGTAAACCTATACTAGAAACATATCAGGTAGGGTTCCATCTTCTTCCTTTCGGGCTTGCACCTCCACTTGTGCTCACCACTCCATGGGCTTCTTCTTTTACAAATTTTATAATAAGTAAATAAAATAAAATTACATTCAAAAAAAGAAAAATGACATGCAGGCCGTATTTACCCAAAAAGAAAATACAACCCATCTTGAATAAAGGCCCAATAGCATCCAATCATACAAATATTTAATCACCCATATGCATCTAATACATATAATTTATAAGCATGTTATAATGCATGAATTAATCCCATTTTAATTATGTCCAATCCATTATTTTGAAATTGCCAATTTTGGCCCACCATGGTTCTAACCCTTGATGGGCTTTGGGCCTCCAGCCTAAGCAGTCCTACTGCTCCCACTAGAATTAGGAAACCATAGGTCCATTTCAGCTATCCAAGTAATTGTGCCAAAATTACCCGAACCAATTTCAATTAACCATATTAATTTCCAAAATTAATATCACAAGAATAAAATTAGATTTCATTCAAGAAACCATGCGCATTTAAATTGCAAAAATTTAAACACACGAATTTTAAGACCAATTAAAATTTCAAAACTGGGCCTCGGACCCGAACCTGCCAAATCCAAAAATATTGTGCCCGGCCCGCTGTGGCTAGGGCCACTTAGTTGCCCTAGCAACAGCCACTGCTGCTAGAGGCATTAGCGGCGCTGCCGCTGTTCCAACCGCATGCGTCGGCAGCCCTGCACGCTGGGAACAGCCTAATTTTTTTTAATAAAATTAAAATAAAAAAAAATCCACAAGAAGAATCACTAAGAATCTCATCCAAAAACAATAAAATTAAAGAAACATAAACCTATATGCAAATTTAATTTCTATTGCAAAATCAAAGGGGAAAAATCATAAACCCCAAGCCAAGAATCCCAATAAAAAAATCCCAGTTTCAAAAACCAGGGATTCAAACCAATTTTAACAATTTCCACGGATCAAAAGCCCGCTCTGATACCACTGTTGGGATTTGTCACTGGAAATCACCCGATTAAAGCGGAAGAACGCGGTGATTTTCTCAAATCCGTGCCCAGGAGCAATTGAAATGGAAATTGTAAAACTTAAAAATTAACCAATAAGAGATTGATCTCTTACCCGGATTATCTCTACAAGAGATGGATGCAGACTACAGGAATCAAGGTAGAATCCCTCCTCGTTCACGTACACGAACGCCTATCGAACACAACCCATGCTAGCGTCGGAAAATCACGAACTGTGGAGAGGGAAGGGTTAAGAATTTTGGCTAGGCTCTTTTAGCTCAGTGTTGGCCGAAATACCTAGGGTTATTTTAACCCTAGGTGGCCAAAATTCTCCTTGAGAATTTCGGCCCAATTGGCTCGCCTTGTGTGGGCTTCCCTTTTTAGTCTTGAGGCCCAAACCTATTTTAATTTATTTGGTTTAAATTGATTTCAAGCCAAACTTTAATTTTAACATGTATTTAATATATTATGCCATGTAACATATTATTTACATTTAATTAAAATTGGTTTGACTAATTAATTTAATCCATGAAATTAAAATTGGATCTTCACAAAATAAATTCATATGTAAACCTATACATATGAATATTTTCACCTAGGAAATAATCTCATAAATTAATCCAATTAACTATGAGAACACCAATCAAATATTAATTCTATTATCATGATCAATCCAATTGATCTTTATAATATAATTAATATAATCCTCTCTCTCTAGAGTGTATACTCCAAGTATACAGGTAATTCCTTAAGTCTGTGTTCAGTCACTCAATGTTTATGATCCTGTGGGCCCATCTTTATATTGGCAGTGGGCCTGTGGCCCACAGACTATAGTTGGGCTCTAGCAAGCCACTGCAACCCCTAATTAAGATGGAGATGGTAGTCCAACTGTAATTATAACCCTGTAGTTTGAACTTGTATATCCCATGTCAATGATATCGGTGTTCAACACAGAGGCATGGATTGATCACCCTCTTTTGTGTCTGGACATTTACTTGATCCCGAATGTACTGATGCTCATAAACAAGTTCCAACTTGTTTGGGTGTGGCCACACTCTTATCAGTTACATTCATCAAGAGGCCGGTGATATCTTCTCAGTGGATTACTGAGTGACAAATCACTTCTGCATATCCATAGCATTGCCATGCTAAGTGACATACCCAAAAGTACCCATACTTGGCACCCTATACAGGCCCTTTAGGCGTACCCCTCAGTATGTGACCTTGCATGCAATACCATCATATGGTCAGGTCAAAGGATCCATACAAGTACTACATGAGAATCACTTATGATACTATACCAAGTGGACTTCTTATTTAGTGGATCTATCTAGTACCGTGCCCTTGTTTCATATACCTATCAACTTGGTTGACACCCCATGTCCAATGACCAGTAAGACATCGCCATACAACCAGGTTAATGATAGTCTCTAGTTCCATCCATTCCCATGACTGGAACAGACTACGGATTTCTTTATGGTCATATCGTTTACCCTATCCATGGTCTTACTGCCAGGTGCATGACACTTGTCATCATGGATATGGATATGTCCATTGGATAATTCATTTAAGATAATGCATAAGATATATATAATAAATGAATTAATGCCTTTATTAATAACACAAAATGTGTATAATACATAAATCCAATAAATGTATAATACAAATACAAGGTCTAATGCCTTAGGAATATGGCATATCCAACAGTTAAGGCATCTGAAAACCAACTGGGAGCGACTCTCCTCCATCAGCCATTAAAGTAGTCAGGTCGACATACTTAACAGGGTTATAGTGGACCATCTCCTTTAGTTTAGGTAGCATGGCTTCAATATCAGAAAATTTCTAATTTAGACGCTTCTTTAACATCGTCTCAATTGAGGCTTCCCTTGCCTTCTCAAAGGCTTCTTCCTCTTTGGACTGATGGTTGGGTTCTTTGTGGTTGATCACTTCACCATTTCCTCCAGGAAGACTTGCTCCAGCACCATTAGTAACTTGGACAAATGGTTGTCCCTCACTTCCAACCGAAGTCTGAGCCGGTGGAACAGTCTGAACAAGGATGGTAATTATCACGGCTTGCACTTGTTCCCTACGAGTAGCCTTGAACTTGTTTGAGGTTAGGAAGCTCCTCATAAAAGTAGCCATATCGAAAGGTAAGTTTCCACTGTTTCTGTCAGCCATCTCCGCTCTTTCGGCTTCTTCTAACAAAACGTAACTGTCAATTGGTAGAGTAGGCAACTGAATTTCGACCACCCGATCTGAGTCTGACCCTGAGCTGATTCCCTCCATGGTGACAGGCTCTGATTGAATTGACTGAATTGGTGGGTTCGGCTCTAATTCAACACAAACTAACCGTTTTGAGGTGCGACTCCAAGCTACACATTCAACATAAGGTTAGAAGCTCGGATGGATGTCATGGTCCTAGAATCAACACACTAAATGGCATGTATGGTGTGCTCATGTTCATGATCAGATGATGCTTTATGGATGTGGAAGATGACGAAAATGAATTTTGTATTTTCTTTATTTTGTTTTGGATGTTCCAAGCATACCCCATGCCATGCAAAAGACAATCACGTGTGGGCCGACACACGGACAGAAATTCGGTGCCTTTGAAGCACCTAGCGGATGTCGTGAAATGGTCATATGTGTACTGACACACGGACAGTGGTTTGATGCTTTATAGGTCAATGAAGTGACATGTGATGGTCATATGGGAGCCGTTCCATAGACAGAGGCTTGATGCTTTTATGGCATCCTAGATGAAGTGATGTCACAAACAAGTCACGTGTAACTTGAGACACGGACAACATTTTGGCGTTCATGGAACACCTTGCATGATTTAGGTATGTTATGAAATGTCCTAATACAAGTTCTAATTCAACACTCGTGGAGTACCTTGAATGAATTTTCAATGATATGAAACGATCCGATGTGGATTGTGACACACAAGCAAGACTTTAGTGTAGCCGTGACACCATGATGAATGGACATGATGTCATGTAATGGTATTGTGTGGTTTGCTACACGAACACAAGCCTAAGACTGTTGTGGTCCTCTAACAGTGCAATGATGTAATGAAATGGCCAAGTGTAAACCAGTGCACAGGCAAACACGGGTAGTCTTGGGGACTCCCGATATGTCATAAAATGATGTCGTCATGAAGGGCATACTTAGAAGATCCTTCATTTTAGATGGGATGAGACGGTATCAGTGCCCATGTCATACAAAATGCTAATGGCTGCACAAAAACATGGTTAGGATGCATGACACAAAAGATGATGTCGTGTATGTTTCATGAAATGCGAGCACACAATATGTATGTGACACACGAGTAAGATGTTATAGCTGCACGAAAAAGTGGATAGTATAATAGCACACGTATGATGATACTTGCGAATGGCTGCATAAAAATGTGGTTAGAAAATGGTACACGGATAGTGCGTGTTTGATGTTGCATGTAAAGGTAAAAAATGAAACCACCATAGAACAAACATTAGCGCATGCAACAATATGCTCACCCTTCCAATCTTATTCCTCCATTCGATTGGTCTCGCATTCTTCCTAGGTATTGGGTCTCTTTGGCATCAGCCAGGGATACCAAAGGCATACTCTCAATGTCCATTTTCAAATATATGTCTTGGTAACCATAGGGGAAGTTGCTAGGCCATTACATGAAGGTATAAGTCAAACCAAGGGTCGTACAGGTTCCCATAGCGAAAATATACTCCTCACTTCTCCCACTGAAGGGTCCAAATGAAGGGTTACGTACGAGGCAATGAATGGTTTACCCCCTCGGGTGCCTCCAATTCTAGCTGAAGAGGTAGGTCACCTTTCAAAGTAAACCGGGCTTAATCATTTGTTGGAGTGATTAAAGAACAGAAAATGTCATGCTATGCAGTTATGGATGAGATATCATGTTATGAATTAATAATTGACTTCAACTGAGGATGTACTTCAATTGTTGTCTAGGTTTGTTAAGTTTTTATGAAAAAACCTTTTAAAGAAACCATTAATCCCCAGCGGAGTTGGCACTGTGAGCGGACGACGTTTTTTGAAACACGCGGTGAAGCAGGAACAGGGGATTTTCTTTTTGGAGTGTGAGTGTTTGTGGTTTTGAAAAATGGTTTTTAATCTTCTTTAAGAAACCCTTTCATTTTATTGGAAAAACCCTTTTGTAGAAAACTTAATTGTAAGTGTGAATTTTGGAAAATAGGTTTTTAGAAAATCCCAATTTAAACTTAAAGATCTCAAAACCTAAATTTCGAGATTAGATACAGACTCGCCACCCGGATCAGCTCATCCAGGAAATTCCAGTATAGCTACCTACCAAGTGTAGACACGGTACCTAATCCAGAGATTCAAGGTTCGAGCAACACATCTACTAATCCTCACTTATTTTTAATCATTATTTCATAAAATGATATAACATCCACTTAGTTCTACTCATTTTATCTTCTTTTTATTTTTAGTTAATGCTCATACACATGACATAAATATAAATCCAAAATAAAGTGCAGAAAAGTAAAAGAGCGGGAAAAGTAAAGTAGAGGCCAAATTATGCAACCCAGAAAAAAGAAAACTCTCATCCTCACCATATACAACTGCCTATAATACATGATAATCTAAAAAGTACAATCGCCTAGATACAGGAGATAATCTATAAAATACATCCAATAATAAAAAATAAGGAAAAATAAAAGCTGCATTCAAATACGGTTAGTACAAATAAATAAAACACACCAAGGACTCGTATAGGATAGAATAGGGGTATTTTGGGAAACGGGATCATAAATGGGAGGATAACCGAGAAGTCCAGATGACAGCTCGATTAACCTGGAAAACATTTTATTGAAACGCCCTGTAGATTTTGTTGACAAAAAACCAATTTTGAAAACAATTTGGCTCATTTTACATGCATTTTCCAACTTTTAGCAGGCCGGATATCCCTGGATCCAGGGGTCCCGTTTGTGAGTGGGCCTAAATTAGACATCCATCTAAGGTTCAAAAAAGTAAACACTCCAAAAATCTGTTTTGAATGGGAAGGAGAGGCAAAATTAAAAGTTAGAAGCCCAAAAGGGCAAAACTGTAATTATGTTTCTCAGTCGCGCGTCTGCAGGTTACAGCCGTTCTGCAGTAATGCTCCAAAATGCATTTCGGATTTCTTTTCTCATTTTGGAAATCGTTTTGGAATTTTGATGATTTTGAGTGATCGGGGATTTCTGGAAACTCATGAAATTCCATAAAAATAGAACCGGATCGGATCAAACAAGTCCAAAAATCCCTAAAAAAAACCGAAATCACCAAACTTTATCATTACATCCACCAATTATAAATCCAAAAACCAAAAAGTAAACACATATGGATGTAATTGGATCGATAATATTCATGAAAAACACATTTGATTTGAAAACGGAAGCGTTATCGGTTGATTTAGGGCATTTGGAGCTTCTGCCCCTGAAGATTACCGCCGTGCAGCTATAATTAGAAGATTATAGCTGCACCCCCGTAAGTTACAGCCGTGGGGTTGTAGATTATAGCCGTGCCCCTATAGCACATTACAGCCGCACCACTGTAGGGCATTACAGCTGCACCCCTATAAGCCTCGCCACTGTAGATTACAACCGTGTGGCTATAATCATCAGACGGGGCGTCTATAGCTGGGTTCACTTCCAGATTTGATAAAAACGCAAAAACATAAACAAACAACACCCAGAACAAATCCAAAGGGGTTTTTGTGGCCTCTCAGAGTATACCTTGTCTGTATTCCGGTGTACTGGATCACCAGAAACGGATTTGGTCACCGGAAAATGCCTCAAAATCACGAACAACCTGAAATCGCCAAAACATGAACGAACCCCGAATTTGCCTGAATAAATGCCAAATCAATTAAGATTATACTCCAATTTGATTTATTTGAGAACCCTAATGTTTTCTATGGATTAAGATTGAGATTGACTTTTTTTTTTTTAAACAAATCTAGGGAATTTTCTATCTAAAAGCCCTATTTTCTCTCTCTAACTCTCCCCAATAAACCTAATTTTTGTGTTTAATCTTCTGAAAAATCTGTCCGTTCTGTCCCCCCTTTAATTTCCGCTTATATCGCTTTTATATCACCCCAAAATAAGATTAAAATCCGAATTAATGACCGATTTTTGCTTATTTAGGAAATCTGGTGATTACAGCCGCACGGCTGTAGTGATCAAATTAGCCTATTTTTTTATTTTTTTCCCTTTTCTCTTCGGTTCTCTCAAACGCTCACTTGACCTTCTTCGGGGTTCTGTACCAAGACTTGACACACACATTCGGTTCATCAAGGGTCGTATAGGTTCCCATAGCAAAAATATACTCCTTACTTCTCCCCACTCAAGGGTCCACACGATATGTGTGAGGATGGGTTTTTTCCCAACCTCGGTGATGAAAGCCATTATTACCTTTTCACGGATAAACGTGAAGTGGATTTGGATTGATCAGGATGACATCAGAAATGTCTCGGGTGACCTGCATGTGTGTGACAAGTATTGGTACGGAACCTTAAAGGAATTAGAGTGAGTATTTAAGAAAACCGAAGAAAAGAACGAAAAATAAGCAAAATGGGCTAATTTGGTCACTACAGCCACACGGCTATAGTGCCTATAGTCACGTGGCTGTACTACAGTCGCGAGGCTGTACTATAGTAGCGCGGCTGTAATAATCAGATTTCCTTTTTTGTGCAAAATCAGCATTTAATCTGGATTTTTAACCTAAATAGGAGATATAAATAGATTGTGACCAGATTTTAGGGTTAGCAAGGCAGAAAAAAAATTACAGAAGGAAAAGAGAATTGAGGAATTGAGAGAAAAACACATCCATACTTAGGGTTTTTGAGAAGAAAAGATTAAAATTAAGCGTTTTAATCCTAAACAATCCAAGAAACCTTAACTGAAATTTGTTTAAATCAGCATAACTAGTTTTCTAGAGACATTCATAAACCATAATCACTCATTCAATCTCGTTCGGGCTTCCATTCGGGCTTGGAAAATCGCACAAGCTTTTGGGTTGTTCGTGATTGTAAGGCATTCTCGGCATCCGGATTCATCTCCGGTGGTCCAAAACACTGGAATACAGACAAGGTACATTCTGAGAGGCCATAAAATTCCCCTTTTCTTTCGTTTCGATTGTTATTTGTTGGTGTTTTTTATTTTTTTGCGTTTTTGGAAGTGATTTTTTGTGACAGCCGCCCCACTCATGATTACAGCCGTGTGACTGTAATCTATAGGGGCGGGGCTGTAATTTTCAGATTACAACTGTGCGGCTATAACCTACAACCGTACTGCTGTAACCTACATGGTCAGAGGCTCCAATCGCCCCGAATTGATCGATAACGCTTCCGTTTTCAGATTTAATGTGTTTTTCATGTTTATTATCATTCCAATTGCATCCATGTATGCTTAGATTCCCGGTTTTCTTATTTTTAATTAATGGATGTTATTTCAAGTTTGGCGATTTTGAGTTTTTAAGGATTTTTGGATTTATTTCGATCCGTTTGGTTGAAATCAACGTGTTTCCAGAAATCCCAGATTACCTAAAATCACTAAATTTGAAAAACGATTTTCAAAAACGAGAAAAGAAGGCTGGAACAGAATTCTAGAGCTTTACAGCTGTGTGGCTGTAACCTACAGTTGCGCAGTTGTAGGTATGGCAGAATTACAGTTTTGCCCTTTTGGGCCCCAAACCTGTAATTTTGCATATTTTTCCTATTCAAAACTGAATTTTGGTGTGTTTACATTCTTTTTGGACCTTAGATGGATGTTTAATTTAGGCCCACACACAAACGGGACCCCCAGGTCCCGGGATATTCAGCCCACTAAAGTTGGAAAATGCATGTAAATGAGCCAAATGTTTTCAAAATTGGTTTTTCATCCCTGAAACCTACAGGGTGTTTCAAAAAACTGTTTTCCAGGTCTAACCGGGCCGACCAGCTGGGTCGACCCGGTTACCCCCTATGCATGATCCCATTTCCTAAAATACCCCCATTCCGTCCTATATGAGTCCTTTTTGTGTTTTATTTACTTGTGCTAACCGTATTTGGATGTAGCTTTTATTTTTCTTTATTTTTATTTTTGGATGTACTTTGCAAATTAAATCTTGTATCTAGGCGATTGTAATTTTTCAGATCATCGTGTATTATAAGCGGTTGTAATGGTGAGGATGAGAGCTTGTTCTTTTTATGGGTTGTATAATTTGGCCTCTATTTTACCTTTCCCGCACTTTATTTTGGTATTTATATTTATGTCATTTGCATGAGTATTGATTAATAATAAAAAGAAGACAAAATGAGTAGAATTAAGTGAATGCAACATAACATTATGAAATAATAATTGAAAATAAGTGAGGATTAGTAGGTATGTTGCCCGAACCTTGAATCTCTGAATTAGGTACCGCGTCTACACTTGGTAGGGAGCTGTACCGGAATTTCCAGGATGAGCTGATCCGGGTGGCGACTCTGTATCTAATCTTGAAATTCATGTTTCAAGATCTTTAAGTTAAATTGGGATTTTCGAAGAAAAATTTATTTTCCAAAATTTACACTTTCAATTAAGTTTTCTGCAACATGAGTTTCCCAATAAAATGAAAGGTTTTCTTGAAGCAGATTAAAAACCCGTTTTCAAACCACATCATCACACTTCAAAAAGAAAGTCCCCGGTTCCCGCTTCACCGTGCGTTGGTAAAAAGATCGTCAGCTCACAATGGCGACTCTTCTAGGGATCAATGGTTTCTTTAAGAAGTTTTTCATAAAAAACTTAAGAAACTTAGGCAACAATTGAAGTACATCCTCACTTGTAGTCAATTATTAAATCATAATTTGATATTTCATTCACATTTGCATAAGCATGAATTTTCACTTCGTGAATCCCTCCAACACTTATTTAAGCCCGGTTTATCTTCAAAGGTGACCTACCTCTTCCGCTAGGATTGGAGGCACCCGAGGGGGTAAACCACTCATAACCTCATGCGAACCCCTTCGTTTGGACCCTTGAGTGGGGAGAAGTGAGGAGTATATTTTCGCTATGGGAACCTATACGACCCTTGGCTTGACTCATACCTTCATGTAATGGCCTAGCAACTTCCCCTTTGGGTTACCAAAACACATATTTGAAAATGGACATTGAGAGTACGCCTTTGGTATCCTCGGTTGATACCAAAGAGACCTAACACCTAGGAAGAATGCAAGACCAATCGAATGGAGGAATAAAGTTGGAAGGGTGAGCATATTGTTGCTTGTGCTAACGTTTGTTCTATGGTGGTTTCATTTTTTACCTTCACATGCAACATCAAACACGCATCATCCGTGTGCCATTTTCTAACCACATCTTTATGCAGCCATACGCAAGCATCATCACACGGATGATATTATACTAACCACATTTTCTTGCAGCCATAACATCTTACTCGTGTGTCATATACATCTTATGTGCTTGCATCTCATAAAGCGTACATGACATCATCTCATGTGTCATACATCCTAACCACATTTTTGTGCAGCCATTTGCATTCTATATGACATGGGCATTCATATCATCTCATCCCATCTAAATTGAAGGATGTTCTAAGTATGCCCCTCACGACATTTCATCTCATGACATATCTGGAGTCCCTAAGATTACCCGTGTTCGCCTGTGCACCGGATTGCAATTGGCCATTTCATTACATCATTACACCATTAGGGGACCACAACGGTCTTAAGCTCATGTTCGTGTGGCGGACCACACGATACCATTGCATGACATCATGTCCATTCATCATGGTGTCATGGCGACACTAAAGTCTTATTTGTGTGTCACAATCCACATCGGATTGTTTCATAACATTGAAAATTCATTCAAGGTACTCCACGAGTGTTGAATTAGAACTTGTACTAGGACATTTCATAACAGGCCTAAATCATGCAAGGTGTTCCATGAACACCGAAATGATGTCCGTGTCTCGAGTTACATGTGACTTGTTTGTGACATCACCTCATCTAAGATGCCATAAAAGCATCGAACCTCTGTATATGGAACGGCTCCTATATGACCATCACATGTCACTTCATTGACCTACAAAGCGTCGAACCACTGTCCCTGTGTTGGTACACATGTACCATTTCATGACATCCACTAGGTGCCCCGAAGGCATCAAATTTATGTCCGTGTGCCGAACCACACGTGACATTTCCTTTTGCATGGCATGGGATATGCTTGGAACATCCAAAACAAAAAGAAAGAAAATACAAAAGTCATTTTCATCATCACATCCATAAAGCATCATCCGATCATGAACATGAACACACCATACATGTCATTGAGAGTGTCGAGTCTAGGTCCATAACATCCATTCGCTACTCTAACCTTATGTTGAATGTGCAGTTCAGAGATGAACCTCAAAGCGGTTACTTCACGTCGAGTCAGTGCCAAACCCATCAGTTCAATTAGTTCAATCAGAGCCGGTTACCGTGGAGGGGATCAGTTCTGGGTTAGACTTAGATCGGGAGATTGAAATTTAATTGTCTACTTTACCAGCTGACAGTCAGATTTTGTTAGAAGAAGTTGACAGAGCGGAGATGGTTGACAGAAACAATGGAAACTTGCCTTTTGACATGGCAACTTTTATAAGGAGCTTTCTAAGCTCAGAAGAGTTCAAGGCTACTCTTAGGGAATAAGTGCAAACTGTGATAAGCACCATCCCTATTCAGACTATTCCACCGGCTCAGACTTTGATTGGAAGTGAGGGACAACAGTTTATCCAAGTTACTAATGGTGTTGCTGGATGCCTTCCCGGAGGAAGTGGTGGAGTATTTAACCACAGAGAACCTGATCGTCAGTCAGAGGAGGATGAGGCCTTTGAGAAGGTAAAGGAAGCCTCAATTGAGATGATGCTAGAGAAGCGCCTCAATTAGAAATTTTCTAATATTGAAGCCATGCTACCTAAGCTGAAGGAGATGGTCCACTATAACCCTGTTAAGTATATCGACCTAACTACTTTGATGGCTGATGGAGGAGAGCCGCTCCCAGCTGGTTTTTAGATGCCTTACCTGCCTCCGTACACTGGAGAAGGCCCACCGGAAGCTCACATGGATAGTTATGTGAGGTTGATGACTAGCATGGGGATTGGGAAAGGTCACCTCTTAAACCTGTTTACGACTACTCTGAGGGGTGCTACAGTGAAGTGGTCTATAAAGATGCCTCTATACACCCGTTCTACTTGGGAGGACCTATCTGAAGCTTTTGTAAAGCAGTATGCTTACAATACCCAAGTAGAGACTACCCTCGAAGACCTAGAGAGAATCTACTTGAAGCCAAATGAGTCCTTCCCAGCTTACTGCAAACGGTGGATGGGGCACCAAAGTTGGAGTCACTCATTGTGAAGTTGGTGAATGGTAGTCTGCCCCAATACAAGGATAAAATGAAATCGAAGAGATTCCACTCCTTCAATGAAGTGGTTGAATTTGCCAAGCGTATCGAGCAATACGAGGAAGAGGAGCAGAGAGGCAGATAGAGTTCAGGCTCCTACAAAAGCAATCAGGGGTACTCTCAAGGGTACAAAGGCAACAGTTCTAAGGCTACTCCAATGGGGGCCAGTGCTAAGTCAACTCAGAATGTAGCCCCGATAGAAGTACAATGGGAGGATGTGGCTGCTGTGAACCTGGGAAGACAGATTCCTCAAAGGGTCACCAGTCTATGGGCTGAGTCAGTAAGCTAGATTTTTGCTAAGTGCAGAAAGGCTGGATTATTACAGAGCTTGAAGCCATTTTCACCTCCAGCTGAGGCAGATAAAGATAACTTATGCACTTCTCACGTGATGACGGGTCACAGTACAAATGAGTGTACCTAGTTGATTAGAGCCATCAAGCAGTTGGTCATCGATGGAAGGATCATCGAGTCGGCTTTGAAACGTGGCATTCAGATTAATCCCTCGGCCAACCTCGGATGATTCAGCTACACAAGCTATTGAGGACCATGATGCTACAATAAAAGAAGACCCTACGCATGTGGAGGACGATAGTCATTTTGATGTTTTAGTATGTTTTATTTTTATCATCTTTATCCTTTATTCTGTGAATAATTCAACCTCTCAGTGTTTAATTTAATACAATTTGATTTCAATTACTTGTGTGATATTTTTCGGATAGAACTATGCATGCATCCAAACATTCATTTAATGCTTTTAACACAAATGATACATCAAGGCATGAAATGAATCTAGGGACAAATGATGACCCAAAAATGATATCCGTCTTGAAAGACCTCACACCTGTTGAGAGGAAAGAAAATTGCAACATACCACAAAAGAACATGAAAATCTTCACCTGATTAAACGATGTCGTGTCGAGGTGACAGAGAAATCACTGAACACCGAGTTCCAAAGGGTTTGAAGATGGAACCAGCCAAACAAGAGCTTTATAGACTCAAACCAGAGAAAGAAGGAATATTGATAGTGTCAACAAAATAAAGCCACTACCGTCGAACGGACATCACACCATGGTCACAACCGTCGTCCAATTCTCAAAGTGGGTAGAAACAAAACTATGTATCAATGTAACTTCTAAAGAAAAAGGATCATGATCAGTGATGGACTATAATCCCAAGGGACAATAACACCTTACTCTAGAATAAAGGGTTGAACATCATAGACAATCTCCGTATCCCTCACAAGTCAACAGAGTGACAGTGGCGGCCAATAAATCCATCAAAAGGATTCTGTCCAAAGTTGTGGTTACCTATAGAATATGGGTCGATAAATTACCATATGCTTTGCAAGACACATAAATAGCATCAGAGTATGCACAGAAGAAATGTCATACTCCTTAGCCTATAGGATGGAAGCAGTTCCACCAGGGGATACAAAGACTAAGTCGTCAGCCCCTTCAAACCAGGCAAGCCCAGGCACTGTTACGACTGTTACGTGTAAAAAAAAAAAGAGGTTCGATGGTCACAAATTGAAAAGGCGATCCATGCAAAATCAGGATAGTCTGATGGATCGAAAACCAAAAAGGCGGTCCATGCAAAAGTTAGGATAGAGAGGCGAGCACCATTAGCGGGAAAATCTACAAAGACCAGTTGGTGGCAGGCATGGATCCGGTCGAGATGGATACCATTATTTATTCTGTCCTTAGGTTCATTTCATCTTTGATGTGCATTATGCTAAAGCATTATAAATGAGTGAATGAATGAATGCCGTTTTCTATTCAGGTTAAATGTCCCAAGTCTTTTTGAAATTGAATTCGTATGGATGTGCACATTTTCTGTTTACATGCATCTCACTTTAAAAAAAAAAGTCCGATGGATTGAAAACCGAAGAGATAGTCCATGCAAAAATTAGGACAGTCTGATAGATCGAAAACCCAAGAAGGGCCGTTTATGCAAAAGCTAAGGCACAAAAGAAAGTCTGCTGAATTGAAAACCCCGAAGTGCTGTTCAGGCAAAAATAAAGATAGTCCGACAGGCCGAAAACCTAAAATGGCAACCGGTGCAAAAATTAGAACAAGCAATGGAAATAAAACAAAAGTCATACAGTAGTATCGAGCTCAGACAACTCTAATCCTGTAAAAACCAAGGTACATCAAAGCCAATGTCTCACATCCACACCTCGTGGAGCAAGCAACCAGGTCAATCAACCAAACTTCAACACGATATCACACCTAGGACAGACTTATCTGGGCATCCCAATCATCTATCCTATCCCTGAAAATCTGATTCATGACCTCCAGCTTGGTGACCCGCTGACATAACTGGTCAACCTCTGTTCTCAAACGAGCGGACTCACGGCGCTTGATCCCAATCGTCGTCTGCAACAAACAAAACATGAAGAAACTCCATAATCATATGCATATGCATCCAGGTCATGCACATACACATACACTGAAAACATGCACACACACATGCATACCCGCATCAATGTGTACTCAAGTACAGGTACATGCTGTCATCATCAGGCTGTCTCGAACCATGAGTACTCCAAAAGCGGACATAACCTGACACTGGGGCATCCTCAAATTCCAAGTAAGAGACTTTTCTCCATTTCAGAATTCATCTTTACTCTAATATAATCTTGAGAAGGGTATTCCTTATCTTTTACAGGTATCCAGGGGCAAAACAATCAAGTCGTATTTATTCTTGATGGAAGGGGCAAAAATTTTTGTTTCCAAAATTATCGATCAAGGAATAAATACGTACCCTGATCCAATTTCAATGGTATTGCTCCACCACAGAGGGCCAATTTCAATGGTATCACTCCACCACAGAGAGCTGACTTTAATGGTATTACTCCACCACAGAAACCAACTTCAATGGTATCGCTCCACCATAGAGGGCCGATTTCAATGGTATCGCTCTACCACAGAAAGCGGACTTCAATGGTATCACTCCACTATAGTGAGCCGATTTTAGCGGTATTGCTCCACCACAGAGAGCTGATTTCAGTAGTATTGCTCCACCATAGAGAGCCGGTTTCAATGGTATTGCTCCACCATAAAGGGCTTATTTTAATGGTACCAAAGGGCAAAGTATTCAGTCCTTATTCATTCTTGAACGAAGGGGCAAAAATTTTTGTTTCCAAAATTATCGATCAAGGAATGAATACGCACCTGAAACGACTTTAAAACATCAAAAAGATCTGATCAAACTCCTCAAATCACCAAAGCATCTTTTCCCCAGCCACAAAGGCTATGCGGGAGACCAAATCACAAAAATATTTCTTCCTTTAGTGACACAAGCACCACTAGAAGTCAAATGACCAAAATATCCTCCCTTCAAGGGATTCCAACTTCCCAAGTTACAAAATTACCAAAATACCCTCTTCCTTTCATGAACAGCAAATGAGATGGAAAATTCAGTTCAGGCAAAGTCCTCTAATTCACGATGGAGTCGAAGCACGACCCTAGAAAACTAATACAATATGGGCAAAGTCCTCTGCTTCGTAACGAAGTCGAAGCATGTCCCCGGAGAACATTAAATCAATTCGGGCAAAGTTCTATGCTTCGTAACAGAGTCGAAGTAAGTCCCTGAAGAATCAAATCAACTTGGGCAAGACCGCTGTTTAGCAAAACAATCGAGAAAAGTCCCTGCAAACATCAAAGCCAGTAGACGCGGGAGGAGCCACCAAGTATGTCCTCTTCTCCTTCTCACCGTGCTCCCTATCATGGGACCAAACTCGAATCAGGCACAAGCACCTGTTCAAGTCGACTTTGGTCATGCGAGGGGCAGCCTATGAGCACAAGTTTTTTCCCGACTTCGGCGATGAAAGCCATTATTACCTTTTTCATGGATAAACATGAAGCAGATTCGGAATGACCAGGATGACTTCAGAAATGCCTCGGGTGACCCGAATGTGTGTGACAACTCTTGGTACAGAACCGTAAAGGAATTTGAGTGAGTATTTAAGAAAACCGAAGAAAAGAACAAAAAATAAGCAAAATGTGCTAATCCGTAGTGCCTACAGCCGTGCGGCTATAGTGCCTATAGTCGCGTGGCTGTACTACAGCCGTGCGACTGTACTACAGTCACGCGGTTGTAGTACATTACAGCCACGCGACTGTAATCATTAGATTTCCTTTTTAGTGTAAAATTAGCATTTAATCCAGATTTTTAACCTAAATAGGAGATATAAATAGATTGTGACCGGATTTTAGGGTTAGAAGGACAGACAAAAAATTATAGAAGTAAAAAAGAATTGAGGAATTAAGAGAAAAACACATCCACAGTTAGGGTTTTTGAGAAGAAAAGATTAAAATTGAGCGTTTTAATCCTAAACAATCAAAGAATCCTTAACTGAAATTTGTTTAAATCATCATAACTAATTTTCTAGAGACATTCATAAACCATAATCACTCATTCAATCTCATTTGGGGTTCCATTCGGGCTTGGGAAATCGCACAAGCTTTTGGATTGTTCATGATTGTAACTCGTTCCCGGCATCCAGAGTCATCCCTGGTGGTCCAAAACACTAGAACACAGACAAGGTACATTCTGAGAGGCCATAAAAATCCCCTTTTCGTTCTTTTTTATTGTTGTTTGTGGGTGTTTTTGATTTTTTTTGCGATTTTGGAAGTGATTTTTTATTACAGCCTATCCCACTCTACAGCCGTGCGACTGTAATCTATAGGGGCGCGGCTGTAACCTACAGCTGCGTGGCTATAACTACAGGGGCAGAAGCTCCAATCGCCCCGAATCGACTGATAACGCTTCTGTTTTCAGATTTAATGTGTTTTTCATGTTTATTATCGGTCCAATTGCATCCATGTATGCTTAGATTCCCGGTTTTCTTATTTTTAATTGATGGATGTGATTTCAAGTTTGGCGATTTTGAGTTTTTAGGGATTTTCGGTTTTATTTTGATCCGTTTTGGATCCGTTTGGCTGAAATCAGTGTGTTTCCAGAAATCCCAGATTACTCGAAATCGCTAAATTTGCAAAATGATTTTCAAAAACGAGAAAAGAAGGCCGAAACACAATTCTAGAGCTTTACAGTCACGCGGCTGTAACCTATAGTTGCGCGGCTATAGTCGAGGCAGAATTACAGTTTTGCCCGTTCGGGCCCCAAACTTGTAATTTTGCATCTTTTTCCTATTCAAAACTGAATTTTGGTGTGTTTACATTCTTTTTGGACCCTAGATGGATGTTTAATTTAGGCCCACACACTAACGAGACCACTGGGTCCCGCGATATCCGGCCCACTAAAGTTGGAAAATGCATGTAAATGAGTCAAATGGTTTTTGAAATTGGTTTTTCATCCATAAAACCTACAGGGCGTTTCAAAAAACCGTTTTCCAGGTCTAACCGGGCCGACCAACTGGGTCGACCCAGTTACCCCCTATGCATGATCCCATTTCCTAAAATACCCCCATTCCGTCCTATTTGAGTCCTTGGTGTGTTTTATTTACTTGTGCTAACCGTATTTGGATGCAGCTTTTCTTTTTCTTTATTTTTATTTTTGGATGTATTTTATAGATTAAATCGTGTATCTAGGCGATTGTAATTTTTCAGATCATCGTGTATTATAGGCGGTTGTAATGGTGAGGACGAGAGCTTTTTCTTTTTATGGGTTGTATAATTTGGCCTTTATTTTACTTTTCCCGCACTTTTACTTTTCTGCACTTTATTTTGGTATTTATATTTATGTCATTTGCATGAGCATTGATTAATAATAAAAAGAAGATAAAATGAGTAGAAAAGCTTTATCTATGTCATCCACTTAGTTCTACTCATTTTATCTTCTTTTTATTTTTAATTAATGCTCATACACATGACATAAATATAAATCCAAAAAAAAAGTGTAGAAAAGTAAAAGAGCGGGAAAAGTAAAGTAGAGGCCGAATTATACAACCCAGAAAAAAAGAAAACTCTCATCCTCACCATATACAACCGCCTATAATGATGGGATTTGTCACGGGAAACCGACCGATAAAAGCGGAAATACACGTCGATTTCCTCGAATCCGGCCCAGGAGCTTAAGATGTGGAAATCAAAAACTTAAAGCATAAAAAGAGAGTTTCAAAAACTTACCACAAAGTCTCTCTAAGAGACGGATGCGGACTGCAGAAATCAAGTGTAGATTTCACTCTTGGACCGAAACCCGTGCTAGCGACTCGGACAACAAGAAGAGAGGGAGAGAGGGCTGCCCACAAGAAGAAATATGGCTGTCCCTATTTCTTTCCAAAAGAAATATCTATCTATCCAAAGATAGAACCAATTTTCTCAAGTGTGCACCCAATTTCTTTCCAAAAGAAAATAAGGCATCAAGGTTGGCCAAATTTCTTTTCAAGAATAGATATATATCCCACGGCCAACCAAGGTGAGTCTTGGCTGATTTTTATTCTCTTTTCACTTAAAGAAAAGAAGATCAACACAAGGAAAGCAAAGTCCAACTTTGCTTCATCAAAGTCAAACCTATGACTCATCCATATGACTCACCACGCTAATGATGAAAAGAATGACTCATTCTCTCTTTCCAAAAATATCATTCGGCCAAAAGAAGGAGAAAATGAAGATGTAATATTTGTTTTTCCATTCTTACCATAAGAATGAACAAAATCTAAGAAGCAAAGTCCAACTTTGCTTACCAAAAAGTCATGTATGACTCACCACCTTCATCATTCCATTTGTCCAACAAAATGACTCATTCTTATCATCCCTTTCAATGCTCACTTTCGGCCACACAAATCCCACTTCATGTGGGCATTTTTCATTTTAACCCTAAGCCCAATTTAACCTCCTTTGATTGAATTAATTTCAAATGCAACTTTAATAAACCATGTATACTTATATATTATACCATAATATATTACATACATTTAAATTAAAATTCATTTGACCTATTAATTTAATCAATGGATTAAATTAGACATACATAAAATGAAATACATGTAAACCTATACGTGTAATAATATTTCCACCCAAGGGTTGCTGCCATAGAGATCAGCGGGACCAGCTTATGATGCCTAGTAGATTAGTTTTGTTACTGAAACTATTTTATTTTGTACCTGTTTTGTACAGGAATATTATTTCTGTTTCAGTTTTTGGATATTTCTGGATGTACATTTACTATTGGTAATAGTAAAAGGGTTTATCTAGAAAAGAATTATTTTATGGAGTAGCTCTGGTAAATAATGTCTTTAATGTCCTGGATCTAAATGAAACTAATCATGTCTAGGGCAGCAGCCTGCTGCTGGCGTGCAACAACTACTGGCCAGCAGCAGCCAGCAGCAGCTGCTGCCGCCGTTTCAACCCAAAACGGTCCGTGATTTTTCCGAGAAAAAAAAAGCAACATGAAATTAAATCACTAAGAAATAAAATCATGCAATGGAAAAATAAATCTAGCATAAATCTATATGCAAAAAATAAATTTCCATAAAGAAAAACACAAATAGAAAATAAAACCTAGCATACACCATATGCAAACCAAATATTTTCCATTTGCAAAATTCAAGGGGTAAATCACCAACCCCAAACCAAAAGAATCCCGTCCACAAAAATCTCCAATTGTAAAACACGGGGTCCGCCAAGTTAAATATTTCCACGGATCAAAAGCTCGCTCTGATACCACTGTTGGGATTCGTCACGGGAAACCGAACGATAAAGGCAGAAATACGCGTCAATTTCCTCGAATCCGGCCCAGGAGCTTAAGATGTGGAAATCAAAAACTTAAAGCATAAAAAGAGAGTTTCAAAAGCTTACCACAAAGTCTCTCTAAGAGACGGATGCGGACTGCAGAAATCAAGTATAGATTTCCTCCACCGATGCGTACACGAACGGCTCTCGGATCGAAACCCGTGCTAGCGACTCGGATGACAAGAAGAGAGGGAGAGAGGGCTACCCACAAGAAGAAATATGGTTGTCCCTATTTCTTTCCAAAAGAAATATCTATCTATCCAAAGATAGAACCAATTTTCTCAAGTGTGCACCCAATTTCTTTCCAAAAGAAAATAAGGCATCAAGGTTGGCCAAATTTCTTTTCAAGAATAGATATATATCCCACGGCCAACCAAGGTGAGTCTTGGCTGATTTTTATTCTCTTTTCACTTAAAGAAAAGAAGATCAACGCAAGGAAAGCAAAGTCCAACTTTGCTTTATCAAAGTCAAACCTATGACTCATCCATATGACTCACCATGCTAATGATGAAAAGAATGACTCATCCTCTCTTTCCAAAAATATCATTCGGCCAAAAGAAGGAGAAAATGAAGATGTAATATTTGTTTTTCCATTCTTACCATAAGAATAAACAAAATCTAAGACGCAAAGTCCAACTTTGCTTACCAAAAAGTCATGTATGACTCACCATCTTCATCATTCCTTTTGTCTAACAAAATGACTCATTCTTATCATCCCTTTCAATGCTCACTTTCGGCCACACAAATCCCACTTCATGTGGGCATTTTTCATTTTAAGCCTAAGCCCAATTTAACATCCAATGGACATATCCATATCCATGTTGTCAAGTGTGAGGCACGTGGTAGTAAGACTATGTATAGGGAAAACGATATGGCCATAAAGTCATCCGTAGTCTTTTCCAATCATGGGAATGAATGGAACCAAAGACTATCATTAGCCTGGTTGTATGGCAGTGTCTTACCGGTCATAGAACATGGAATGTCAACCAGGTTAATGGGTACATGCAAAAAGAGCATGGTACTGGATCGATCCACTTAACGGGAATCTATATGGTATAGTATCACAAATGATTCTCGTGTAGTACTTGTATAAGTGCTTCGACTGGACCATATGATGGTGCTGCATGTGATGTGGCATATTTTGGTGTACGCCCAACGGGCCTGTAAAAGGGTGCCAAGTACGGGTACGTTCGGGTTTGTCAGTGAGCATGGCAGTACTATGGATATGCAGAAGGGAATGTCACTCAGTGATTCACTGAGATGATATCATTGGCCTCTTAAAGAATGTTACTGATAAGTGTGCGGCCGCACCCAAACAAGATTAGATCTTGTTTGTGAGCATCAGTTCATTCGGGATCAAGTAAATGTCTGGACACATATAGAGGGTGATCAACCATGCCTCTGTGTTGGACACCGATATCAAAGACATGGGATGTACAAGTTCAAACTACAGGGCTACGGTGACAGTTTGACTGCTATCTCTATCTTAATTGGGGGCTGCAGTGGCTTGCTAGAGCCCCCCTGCAGTCTGTGGGCATTAGCTCACTGCCAATATAAGATCATACACATTGAACATCTGGACTTTAACTAGTCGGATTAAGTGTGTACTTGGAGTATACACGTTTGAAGAGAGAGAGACTTATGAATTATATTATATAAGTCAATTGGATTGATCAATATATTATAATTAATATTTATTTTGGCCTTCTCTTAATTAATTCAATGAATTAATTTATGAGTCAAACCAATGACTCACCATGGTGACTCAACACCACCACTCATCATCACCTTTGCCTCCTCAAAGTCAAACTAATGACTCATCCATATGACTCATCCCTTTCTTGCCAAGATTCATTCGGCCAACACCAAAAAAGTGTCATCATTCAATTTCATCATCTTACCAAAAGACCAAAAAAGATTTAAGGAAGCAAAGTCCAACTTTGCTACCTCAAAATCAAAGAATGACTCACTCTTTTTCCTATTGGTCCCAACCCTGTAGATTCTGATCCCTAGGATCATCTCAGCTTCACCTAAGTCCTTCATTGCAAAGCACTTACACAACCATTGCTTTACCCTTGCAGTGTTGGTATGTCACTTCCAATCAGAAGGATGCCATCCATTTGTAATACCAGGAGAATTACTATGCTCCCACTAAAACTCTTATACTCACCCTTAACACTCTTTTTGTCTTCGATGAAGAAGAGCCGAAAACCTACCAGGAGGCTATGGCTAACCCACTGTCCGCAAATTGGCAAAAGGCCATGGAGGCGGAAATGCAATCTATGTATGATAATCAGGTTTGGAATCTGGTTGATCCACCTCCGGGTGACATATAATACATGATAATCTAAAAAGTACGATCGCCTAGATACACGAGATAATCTATAAAATACATCCAATAATAAAAAATAAGGAAAAATAAAAGCCGCATCCAAATAAGGTTAGCACAAATAAATAAAACACACCAAGGACTCATATAAGACAGAAAAGGGGTATTTTGGGAAACGGGATCATAAATATGGGGATAACCGAGAAGTCCCGATGACTACTCGATTAGACCTGGTCAACATTTTATTGAAGTGCCCTGTAGATTTCATGGATGAAAAACGAATTTTGAAAACAATTTGGCTCATTTTACATGGATTTTCCAACTTTTAGCGGGTCGGATATCCCGGGATCTAGTGGTCCCGTTCGTGAGTGGGCCTAAATTAGACATCCATCTGAGGTTCAAAAGTGTAAACACGCCAAAAATTTGTTTTGAATGGGAAGGAGAGGCAAGATTACAAGTTAGAAGCCTAAAAGGGCAAAACTGTAATTCTGTTTCTCAGACTACAGCCGTGCGGCTGTAGTGCTCCAGAATACATTTCGGTTTTCTTTTCTTGTTTTGAAAATGATTTTAGAATTATGATGATTTTGAGTGATCAGGGATTTCTGGAAACTCATAAAACACCACAAAAACAGATCCGGATCGGATCAAACGAGTCCGAAAATCCCTAAAAACCCGAAATCATCAAACTTTATCATTACATCCACCAATTATAGATACGAAAACCGAAAATCAAACACATATGGATGTAATTAGACCGATAATATTCATGAAAAATACATTTGATTTGAAAACGGAAGCGTTATCGGTTGATTTGGGGCATCCGAAGCTTCTACCCCTGAAGATTACAGCTGTGCGGCTATAATCAGATGATTACAGTCACGCGGTTGTAGGTTACAGCTGTACCCCTATAGATTACAGCCGCATCCCTATGGCATTACAGTCATGCCACTGTAGGGCATTACAGCCACGCCCCTATAAGCTACAGCCGCGCCACTGTAGGTTACAACCGTGCGGCTATAATCATCAAACGAGGCGACTATAGCTGTGTTCACTTCCAGATTTGATAAAAACGCAAAAACATATACAAATAGCACCTAGAACAAATCAAAAGGGGTTTTTGTGGCCTCTCAGAGTATACCTTGTCTGTATTCTAGCGTATTGGATCACTAGAAATGGATTTGGCCGCCGGAAAATGCCTCAAAATCACGAACAACCCGAAATCGCCAAAACTTGAACGAACCCCGAATTGGCCTGAACAAATGCCAAATCGAACAGAATTGCACTCCAATTTGATTTATTTGAGAACCCTAATGTTTTCTAGAGATTAAGATTAAAATTGACTACTTTTTGAACAAATTTGGGGAATTCTCTCTCTAAAAGCCCTGTTTTCTCTCTCTAACTCTCCCCAAGAACCCTAATTTTTGTATTTAATTTTTTGAAAACCCTGTCTATTCGGTCTCCCCTTAATTTCCATTTCTATGGCTTTTATATCACCCCAAACTAGCGTTAAAATCTAAATTAATGACTGATTTCTGCTTATTTAGGAAATCTGGTGATTACAGCCGTACGGCTGTAGTGGACTGTAGCCGTTTGATAGTATTATAGCCGTATGGCTGTAGTATAACCGTGCGGCTGTATGGCACTACAGCCGAGTGGTTGTTGTGTTTTTTATTTTTTCCCCTTTTCTCTTTGGTTCTTTCAAACGCTCACTCGACCTTCTTCGGGGTTTTGTACCGAGACTTGTCACACACATTCGGTTCATCTGGAATATCTTCAGCACCATTCCAGTCGCTCCAAACCTGTCTCACATTTATCCATTAAAAAGGTAATAATAGCTTTCATCACTGAGGTCGGGAAAAAACCCGTGCTCACAAGCTGCCCCTGGCGTGACCAATGTCGACTTGAACAGGTGCTTGTGCCCGATTTGAGTTTGGTCTCATGATAAGGAGCATGGTGAGAAGGAGCAGAGGACGTACCTGGCGGTTCCTCTTGTGTTGACCAGCTTTGATGTTTGTAGGGACTTGTCTCGGTTGTTTCCCCGAGACAGTGATCTTGCCTAGGTTATTTGATTCTTTAAGGACTTACTTCGACTCTGTTATGAAGCATAGGACTCTGCCTGAATTGATTCCATGTTTTCTAGGGACATTCTTTGACTCCATTGCGAAGCAGAGGTCTTTGCCCAGATTAGATTAGTTCTTCAGGGGCGTGCTTTGACTCTATCGTGAAGTAGAGGACTTTAACCAGATTGGGTTGATGCTCCAGGTACGTGCTTCTACTCCATCGTGAAGCAAAGGACTTTGCCCGGATTAGATTTTCCTTATCATTTCATGTTCATGAAAGGAAGAGAGTATTTTGGTGATTTTGGAACTTTGGAAGTTGGCATCCTTTAAAGGGAGGATATTTTGGTCATTTGACTTCTAGTGGACCTTGTGTCACTAAAGGAAGAAATATTTTAGTGATTTGGTCTTCTGCATGGCCTTTGCGGCTGGGGAAAAGATGCTTTGGTGATTTGAGGAGTTTGATTTTCTCTTTTTGATGTTTTGAAGCCGTTTGGGTGCGTATTCGTTCCTTGATCGATAATTTTGGAAACAAAAATTTTTTCCCCTTCGATAAAGAATGAATACAGACTGAATAATTTACCCCTTGATACCATCAAAATAAGTTCTTTGTGGTGGAGCAATACCATTGAAACCGGCTCTCTGTGGTGGAGCAATACTGCTAAAATCGGCTCTCTGTAGTGTAGCATACCATTGAAATTGGCTCTCTGTGGTGGAGCAATACCGTTGAAATCGGCTCTCTATGCTAGAGCGTGCCATTGAAATTGGCTCTTTGCGGTGGAGCATACCATTGAAATCAGCTCTCTGTGGTGGAGCAATACTGTTGAAATTGGATCAGGAGTGCATATTAATTCCTTGATTGATAATTTTGGAAACAAAAATTTTTGACCCTTCGATCAAGGATAAATACGGCTTGATTGCTTTGCCCCTTGATACTTAGGATTTGAAGATGCCCCAGTTGTGAGCGGACGACGCGTTTTCGACGGGACGCGGGACTCCCTTTCGGGATGGGGCGCCACGATCACGGGCGGATCCCTCCCTCGCGTGGGGTTTTTATAAATGGAAATCCGCGTTTTAGAAAATAAATGGAATTAATACATAAAAGAACCGAGACCTAAGTCTCGATGGATGTTGTAGGAGTCGCCACCCGGCTCAGCTCAACTGGGAAATTCTTATGTAGCTGAACCGGACGAACGGCCGCTACACTATCCAGAGATTCGGGTCCGGATAAGTCCCCTATTTCGTGTCTAATTAAAATAAATATTGCCAATGTTCTCGAATGGTATTTCAAAATCTAAAGTCCATTTTATTGAATATAAAAGGCATACAGCGCACATACAAAATATATAGTACGAAAATAAAGAGAGATAAACATTAATCGGCTTACAACCAAATCGAATAGGAAAATAAAAACACTCGCCTCACTTATACAATCGCCTAGAATACACAAAAATCTAAAAAGAATTACAACCGCCTAAATACACGATTCAATCTATCAAAATACATCAAAAATAAAAATAAAAGAAATTAAAACCTGCAAAACAAAAGATTAGCACAATTTATACGGCACGCCACAAGTTGGACTCAAACAGACAGAATTGGGAAATCGAGAATTGGGGGCATGCATTTAGGGGATAATCTGGTTGGCTCGGCTAGCCGGCCCGATTAGACCTGGAAAACATTTTGAAACGTCCCTGTATTTTTGGTTTTGTGGGAAAAAATCATTTTGAAAACAATTTTTCCGGTTTACATGCATCTTTATATATTTCGGTGGGTCGGTTTTCGGGAGAACTGGGTCTCCGTCGTTGAATTGTTCTAAATGCAATTTTACTAAAAATTGAATCTATGGTCGTGATGCACACAACAAAATTCATTTTTGATGATTTTTGGGGTTTTCTAATTTTTGAGATTTTTTTTTTTTGGAACTTTTGGGAATGAAGGTTGAAATTCTGATTCTGGAACAAGGGTTACAGTCGTACGACTGTAATCAGTCCAGGATCAGAATTTCGCCAAAAATCATCTTTAATAAAAAACTTGAGGAAAAATTAACTGGAAATTAAGAACATTCGTACGACTGTATATACAGTCGTACGACTGTTCATGAAAACCAAGAGCAGTCGTACGACTGTTCTTAATTTCCAGGAACAGAAATACGAAAATGCAGCAAAAATGCACAAAATTCACTTCAAACGCCTAGAAAGCGAGGAAAAGTGTAAGGAAAAGAAGTGACTACCTTTTTAGAAGCTATTCCAAGTCGTTTTTACCCCTGGCGTCGCTCTGATCCCAACAAATTCGCACTTTCCCCTTTGGAATTGAAGTTGAGAGCTTTTTGTCCAAAATCCAAATTGCAAGGGTTTCTGATGGTTTAAGTCCGAGTTCTTGATTTGGTTATGTAGTTAATTGATTAACCTAGGGATTTCTAACAAATTTTAACCTTAATTTCGAGAGATTAAAGAGAATCAAAATGAAAGAAATGAGTTTTTTGTGGTTTTTTTTTTCTCTCTTCTCTTTCTCTCTCTAAGTTTCTTCTTACCAACCAGAAATCTCTCCTTCTTTTTTTTTCCTCCTTTTTCTCTTTTATCTCTGTCTCCTCCCCTTGCTTGCTGCAACAAGGGAGCAATTAATGCTCCCTTTCTCTCTCCTTCATTTTTGCTACAGAGGTATGGGCCTCTGCAGATTTTCCGACATTACAGTCGTACGACTGTAATTTTTAAATTACAGTCGCACGACTGCAATGATAGTCGTGATGACCGTTGTTTTTTTTTTTTTAAGTATAGAAAATTCCAGCGCTTACAGCTGCCCCTCGCGTGACCAAGTTCGACATCTAGCTCCAGGTCTATAATACCGGCGATGATGAATTTGAGAGCGTGAATTAAAGCGCCGCGAACACTGGAATGAATCTTCTGATGAGATAGGCCGATACCGGGTCTAGGTTACCCGAGGCGAAACTGGGGATGAAATAAGCCGATATCAGGTTTAGGTTACCTGAGGTGAGTTGATGAAGAGATTAGACGATACCGGGTTTAGGTTACCCGAGGCGAGTTGATGAAGAGATTAACGGATAACGGGTCTAGGTTACCCGAGGCGAACTCTACTGGGGAAATAGACGAAGCTGATCTGGGCCGATACCGAGTTTACATTACTCGAGGCAGATCTGTTGGGGAACTTGGGTGATGGAGCGGATCTGGGCCGATGCCGAGCCTACATTACTCGAGGCGGACTCGCTGGAGAAAGTTGAGATAATGGAGCAGACCTGGGCCGATACCGAGTTTACATTACTCGAGGCGGATCTGCTGGGGAACTTGGATGATGGAGCGGATCTGGGCCGATGCCGAGCCTACATTACTCGAGGCGGACTCGCTGGAGAAAGTTGAGATAATGGAGCGGACCTGGGCCGATACCGAGTTTACATTACTCGAGGCGGATCTGCTGACTTGCTGAGGATATTGAGCTGGGGATGAATGCCTGCACTTAAAATGGCAAGTCTTCGTTCCTTGATCGAGAGATTTTTAAACAAAAATTCTTGCCCCTTCGATCAAGAATGAAGCCTAGCCAGGGATAAGTAATTGATATATGCAATGTATGGATGCATGATGATGTATACGTACATGTATGTACTTTCTGTTATTAGACGTTTCTGTCCTCTGCTGGGGAGATATGTTGTACCCCTGGTTGATTTTGCTTTTCTTGGGGCATTGTTTGATAATTATCAAAGAAGCGAGGTGACTGTTGGGGGAAATGATCGTAGTATTCCTTGTACAGATTCCGCTGGGGAAGAGTGTGACAGCTTGACTGAGGAAATAATTGATGGTGTTCTTTATGTAGATTCCGCTAGGGAAATAGTGGGGGAAACTCTGCTGGAGAGTGATGTGACGAATTCTGCGGGGAATACTGAGGATGTTCTGTTTTTCCTGCTCCGTGGGAAGTTATGAGTTTTTTTTTTTTTTTTTTTTTTTTTTTTTTTTTTTAAGTGCTCTAATTTTTGCCTGGGTAGCCCAAATCAGGTTTTCAGCCCAGCGAGCCGCTCTAACTTTTGCCTAAGGCGCCTTTTCGGTTTTCACCTTAGCGAGCTTTTCATATGCCCTAACTTTTGCCTAAACTGCCCGATATGGGTTTTCAGCTTAGCGGGCCGCTCCAATTTTTGCCCGAGGTGCCTTTTCGGTTTTCACCTCAGCGAGCATTTTTTTTTTTGACTAAAATGGTGTTGTGACCCTTTATTGCTCGTCTGGGAAGATGAACTGGACTTTAGAGGATGATAAGAGATTTTAAATTGCATGTATTTGATACATTTTCATTTGTCAAATAATGCGATGATATTGATCAGTTGAATGCAAAGTGCTTTCTTTGAATGTGTGTTTATGCAAGACAACTTTGTTTGTGCATTTGTCATAACCATGCAAATATATTTAAACAAACACTTCACTTTATTGATGAAGTCAAAATGAGTACATTTGAAACAAGTTGGTTCCTAAATGACACACATTTCACATCGTGCCAGAATCCGTCACCAGTCGTCCTTTTCAGATTTTCCGACTGATTATTTTCTCTCGTGTCTTAATTTTTGCCTAGACCACTCCTTTCGAGTTTTCAGCCTAGCAGACCCTCTTTTTTTTTTTTTTTTTTTATACATGATAAAGCTTTAGCCTGTCTTGGTTGATCGGGTTGGCGAACTCATTCCCGTCCATGTCCATAATGCTGACAGCGCCTTTTGATAGCACCTTCTTCACCACATATGGTCCTTCCCAATTGGGTCTGAACTTGCCCCTAACATCAACATTTGAAGGCCTTAGTTGCTTTAGAACCAAGTCTCCTGCTCTCAACTGCCGCTTAGAGTACTTCACATTTCGATTATAGGCTCTAGCCATTCTGTGCTGATACATCTGCAGGTGATCTAGTGCTTTTAGTTGCCTTTCATCTAATGCTGCCAACTGTTCATACCTGGCTTGAACCCATTCAGTCTCTGGTAATTGAGCTTCCAGGGCAACTCTGAGTGACGTGAGTTCTATCTCCACTGGCAACACTGCTTCCATTCCATATACCAAGGCATAAGGAGTTTCTCCTGTCGGCGTTCTGACACTGTAACCCCAGAGAGCATAAGGCAGTTTATCAGCCCAATCCCTGTAAGTGGTTACCATCTTCGACAAGATCTTCTTTATTGCCTTGTTAGCTGCTTCTACTGCACCATTAGCCTGTGGTCTATATGGAGAGGACTTATGATGTTCAATTCCATGCTCTGCAAATAGCTCAGCTATTGCCCCTTGAAACTGTACTCCATTATCAGTTACTATGTGGTGAGGAATCCCATACCGAGTGAAGATGTTCTTCCGGATGAACTTGACCATGTGCTTGGCTGTAACATTAGTGAAGGATTCAGCTTCGACCCATTTGGAGAAATAATCAACTGCCACAACTATGAATCTGTGCCCATTAGATGGAGCTGGATGAATTTCACCAATCATGTCTATTCCCCATGCTGAAAACGGCCAAGGAGACGCTAGATTCTGAAGTTCAAGTGGAGGAAGATGACTAATGTCTGCATAGATCTGACATTCATGACATCTCTTCACTCTCCTTATACAATCTGCTTGCATTGTCATCCAGAAATGCCCTTGTCTCATTATCTTTCTAGCCATGGCAAGTCCATTCATATGTGGCCCACAGGATCCTGCATGTACCTGCTGCATCACATCCTCTGCTTCTCGTTCTGTTAGACACCTTAAAAGGACTCCATGTGCTGTTCTTTTGTATAACTTATCCTCGAAGATTCTGAATTGACTAGCCAGTTTTCTCAGTGTCAACTTTTCAGCAGCGCTGGCCTCTTCTGGGTACTTTCCCTCCTTAACATACCGGTAAATTTCAAAGAACCATGGCTTTTCTTCGGCTGATAATTCCATTACTTCATGCACTTCGAAGCAAGGATGCCTGGAAGTGGCTATAACCAGTGGTTGAGCTTGTGTCTCTTCTGGATTTTCCCACATGGAGGACAAAGTTGCTAATGCATCAGCCATCTTATTCTCATCCCTGGGGACATGTCTGAATTCACACTGGCCGAATAAACCCATCCTGAACTGTAGCAACTCCAAATAAGGCCGTAAGGCTTCTTCTTTTAGTTCCCACTCACCCTGAGCTTGCCTGATCACTAGAAGTGAATCACCGACAATTAAGACATCATTTGCTCCCAAGGTTAATAGAGTCTCCATTCCAAACAAGCACGCTTCATATTCTGCCCCATTGTTGGTTACAGGAAAGGTCAGCCTTTTGGATAAAGGAATGACCTCACTATCCGGTGTTGCTATAAGTACCCCGATTCCAGCGCCTTTTCTGTTCACTGCCCCATTGAAGCACATGACCCATCTTTTCACTTCCACCATGGCCAACTGCTCATCAGGGAATTCCAGGTTCTCTGTGTAATCTAATTCTAGGGGTTGGTTCACCAAAAACTCTACCACGGCTCGCCCTTTAATGGTTTTCTTCGTGATGTACTCGATGTCGAATTCAGACAAAAGTAATAACCACCTGGACAGCTTCCCAACCAATGCAGGTGCTTCATAGAGGTACTTCATTGGGTCCACTTTAGCCACAGCTTGTATCTTGTAGGATTGGAAATAGTGGCGCAGCTTCTTGGTCAACCAGATCATTGCCACACATGTCTTCTCCACCAGTGTATATTTGGTTTCATACTCCAGCAGCTTTTTGCTGAGGTAGTAAATGGGATACTCCTTCTTGCCATCTTGTTCCTGTGCTAGCATTGCCCCTATAGAGGATTCTTCAACTGCCAAATACAAAATCAGGGGCTTCCCTGGAATTGGAGGACTCAACACTGGTGGCTTTACCAGGTAAGCCTTGATCTTCTCAAACACCAGCTGACACTTGTCATCCCACACAATTGGCTGATCTTTCTTTAATAGCTTGAAGATTGGCTCACAAGTGGAAGTTAGCTTGGCTATGAAGTGGCTGACATACTGCAAGTAGCCCAGGAATGATCTGACTTCCTTTTCTGGTCTTTGGAGCTGGCATATTTTGGATAGCTTTGATTTTATCTGGGTCCATTTCTATCCCCCTCTGGCTAACTACATGGCCCAACAACTTCCCTGATGTGACCCCGAATATGCACTTCTTAGGGTTAAGCCGCAAGTTGTACTCTCCAATGCGTGTTAGAAATCTATCCAGGATAACAGGGTGTTCCTCCCGAGTTGTTGACTTAACAAGCATATCATCGACATACACTTCAACTTCTTTATGGATCATATCGTGCAACAGAGTTGTGACAGCCCTCTGATAAGTGGCACCGGTGTTCTTCAACCCGAAAGGCATCACTCTGTAACAGAAGGTACCCCACTCTGTGATGAACAATGTTTTCACCTTGTCGATCACATCCATCAAAATCTGATTGTATCCCGAGAAGCCATCCATGAATGAGTACATTGCTGCTTTTGCTGCACTATCAACCAATACGTCAATGTGAGGTAGTGGGAAATTGTCCTTAGGGCAGGCCTTGTTCAAGTCTCTGTAGTCGACACATACTCTGACCCTTCCATCCTTTTTAGGCACGGGGACAATGTTGGCTAGCCATTCCGTATACTCCACCACTTCGAGGAACTTGGCATCTATTTATTTGGCCACTTCTTCCTTCACCAGTGTAGCCCATTCCGGCCTTAGTCTTCTCAACTTCTGCTTTACCGGTCTGAACTTGGGGTCCGTTGGGATTTTGTGCACTGCTATTTCTGTATCTACACCCGGCATATCTTCATACGACCAGGCGAAAGCTTTAACATGTTTTTGGAGTATTCTTATTAATTCTCTTTCTTCCTCGGATTTTAGCTCGTGTGAAATGAGTACCATTTTAGGGTTTTCATCTGTACTTATATTGATTTCATGCAATGTAGTGTCATGTATGCTAAATATGCTTGATGGTGATTCGAATGCATGCACAGAATTATCAGGATAAACATCGCACAAGTAAGCAAACTGGGATTTCATTGCATTGAACTTATCATAAAGTACATCAGTTACATTGAAAATGGAAGAAATAGATACAACAAAATCATTTTCATCCTCCACAGGCGGAGGGCCTCGTTCTTCATCAGCTTCCATCTTCACTTCCAGAGCATCATCTGGGACTGCAGCTTTCTCGGCCACCTGTGCCTTAGCTTTCTCCATAATCTTGGCGATTTCAGCAACCACAAAGTCTAAGTTCACTTTGGCCATTAGTTCTTCGCCAAATCCTTCCTTGGATTTTCCAAAAGCTTTGGTTAATGCAGCAGTCAAAGCTCCCGAGATCACTTCTGTAGCTTCAACACAGGTTTTCTTTCCATCTTCTTCCTCGGCCACCTCTATGGTTTCTGCTATCACCTCAGATGATTCTCCTTTCAGAATTTCAGATTCAGCAATTGCTTCCTCCATCATTACAGGGGCTACTGGCTCTTCCTGGCTTTTCTGAAAATCCATAACATCTGCAAAGATCTCAAAGCCAGGGTGCTCAACATTTCCAACCAGCACCGGTTCAACTTGGCCTTTATAAAGGCTTTCTCGTGCCTTCAGAAATGGCTTCATCATGACCTTGTCATTCTTGCCCTTTTTCAGATTCTTCTGCTCGGATGACCCCTCTACATAACCAAGGCCGTACTGCTTTGACTTTCCCGAGTCGATCTTGAATTCTAGCACACCTTGTAAATTAATCCCGAGTCCCATTCCCGGGACAAAGTTCAGCTTGTACAGATATCGGGATAGCCACTCCGGCATGTAGTTCTCATAAAGGACCATAGGGGCATCTGTGGTTTCTTCCTCCTTAATGACAGCAATTTGGAATCCACCAAAAGGAACCACTCCCTCATCCACTGCAGCTACCATCGACTGGGCGTCCACCTCAACAGTCACAATCCTGTCACTCATAGAGAATTTAATCTTCTGATGCAATGTGGAAGGAACACCTCCCAAAGGATGGAACCAGGGCCTTCCAAGCAGTAAGGAGAATGTGACCGGGATATCGATCATTGTGAAAACAACCATGGACTTGATGGGCCCAACTTCCACTTCTATTTCAAAGGTCCCTATCACTGTTCTTTTAGAATCATCATACGCCCGAATGATTGTCGAGGACCTCTTCAACACTTCTTCATTCATGCCTAGAAACGGTAGCATTTTCAGTGGGCAAATATTCAGAGCTGAGCCGTCATCCACCATAACGCACGGCATCACCTTATCCATGATATAGGCTCTAATGTAAAGAGCATTGTTGTGAGCCTTTCCTTCTGCTGGTAGGTCTTTCTCAGAGAAAACAATATTAGGAGCTCCAGCATGGACTTTGTCTAGCAAATAGCACATAGCCTCTGGTGAAGCTATAGGGGAGACTTCAATTTCTGATAGCTTCTTCACTAAATCCTCCCTATGCTCTTTAGAGGTCATAAGCAGATGCCACAAACTAGCTTATGCAGGGGACTTCTTCAGTTGGGAAATGACCAAGTCTTCTTTCTCGACTCTTTCCGGTGCCGAAGTACTGCCCAACCCATTCATCGGTGCTTTATCTTTCGTCTGGTCTGCCGGCTGATATACCCTTCCACTTCGGGTTACGTGCTGCACTTCTGAAATCTTTAGCTTCTCAACAGCTGGGAGTTTAACAGCCTCTCTTCTGTCAAATTCTTCGTACTCATCTTCGGAGTCAAGGTCATCCAGACTTATGGGCTTGATCTCCTTACACCCCTCCTTCTCACACTCGGGTTTCACTTCAGGTTCCCCTACCGCCACTGCCTGAATTGCAGGGTTCGCTTGCAGAACTTGGGCAAATATAAAGTTAGCCAGCAACCCCGATTGGACCATGTTGACTCGCTTCTCGAATGCCGACAGTGGGTTGGTTTTAGTGCTGGGTTTGGCTGGCTCTTGCAGTTTTCCCTCATCAATGAGCTTCTGGATGGCATCCCTTAGCTTGTAGCAGTTGTTGGTCCGGTGGCCTGTCACCACATGATAAGTGCAGAAGTTATCTTTGTCAGCTTCTGATGGCTTCTCAAATGGCCTTAAGGATTGCAACAGGCCGCCATTCCTACACTTGGCAAATATCTTTGCTAAAGTAAGAGTCCAAGGCGATATGCCTTGTCCTCCAGGACCCCTATTCTGATTGCCTTGCTGCTGATTCACAGTAGCCACTTCGACCTGCTTCACCTCTGATGGTTGCCCCTGTTTGCCACTAGAACCTGAACCAGAACCACTACCAGACCCAGCTGCTGCGGTTGATCTATACCCTGAACTATATCCTGTACTTCTTCCCCCTTTTTGACCAGCTGGCTTCTCCTCTTCATCCCTTTCTATCTTCATAGCCATGCTGTAAACCTCACTAAGCTCCTTGAAGGGATGGAATTTCATGTTGTTCTTGAAAATATCTTTGCTGCCATCAATGAGCTTCTGTATAAGCTCATCTTCATCAGGGCGGTTCTTTAGGAGGATCATCTTGTTCATCCACCTCTGGTAGTATTCGTCAAATGGCTCATTGAATTTCTGCTTCAACCTCTCCAAATCATACAGCTTCACCTGGATTTTGGTGTTGAAGCTGTAGTATTTGATGAAGGCTGCTGACAATACCTCCCAGTCAGATTGCTCCTCCTCTGACAGTGAGTTATACCATCCCAAAGCACCTCCCTCCAGTGTGGTGGGGAAAAGATTAATCAATTGTTGCTTTGTAGCGCCTGCTGTTAGCATAACCCGGGCGTAAAAATTCACATGGGCCTCCGGCGAGCCCATTCCTTTGTAAGTGGGGACTTTCGGCACTTGGAAGCCAATAGGAAATGTCTCGATGCCCCTACTGAACATGGCATCAACGTTCACCCCCTTCTTGGATTCAGCACTGATCCCGACCCCCTTCTTCAACTGGGCCATGACCTCGTCTAATTCAGAACACTTGGCTTTCATCTTCTGCTCCATAGCTGCCTCTATCTCCTGCAGCTTTTCAAGGCTAGCCGAAGCGTCACCACCGTGTTGGGATGACTCAGCTTCTTTTTCCTTCCCGGCTCCACTACCACCGGTCTCACCAGCTTCTCTAACCATTGCCCTCATTTCTTCCTTTAACATGTCGCGGAAATCCTGCGAACTAAAGAAATCCCTCAGAACATCAGCCATGCTCGGTGTCTGTTCTGCCATATTCACTCCTTCCCCAGGCTCAGAATCACTGTCACTCTCGACTACCCTCTGTCTCCTTGCTGCCCTTGAAGCTTGGGATCTTGTCCAAGGTCGCTCCAGTGTATTCTGCTTGGGGGTAGACAGGAGGTATTAGGGTCGTGAATGAATGGCATGATATGACATGAAAATTAACGCATTGAACATGCTTGAGATGCATGGAGTGGAATTATGTATGGAATAATGATATGAATGGTTTCCTTTTATTATTATTATTTTTTTCGAGGCATTCCATGAACACCAAATGTTTATGCAAAACCGTCACGTGTGAGCCATCACACGGACAGAACTTCGGTGCCTTTGGGGCAGCTAATGAATTCGTGAAATGGTCGCGTGTATACCGGCACACGGACGTAGTTTTGACGCTTTATAAGTCTATGAAATGATATGAAATGGTCACATGGGCCGGGCCCACAGACAAGGTCTTGATGCTGTTGAGCATATGATATGGAATGATGTTATGAGAAAGTCACGTGTAACAGGAACACGGACAAGGATTCGGCATTCGAGGAACGCCTTTCATGATTTGGTGATGTTATGGGTCCATATGTACACTACTCGGGCACTCGGGGAGTACCTTGAATGGTGAGTTAATGTCATGAAGTGGTCGGATGTGGACCACAATGTTATATGATGTTTATGATGGATGGGTATGATGCCATGAGATGTATCGTGTAAATTATTACACGAAAATGGGCCTAAGGCCGTTGTGGCTTTTATTGAATGAAATGATATTGGTGGAATGGCCGAATGCAATCCGGTGCACTGGCAAAACACGGGTAATTTTGGGTACCCGATATGTTATGTAATGGGATGGGATGGTCATGATAGGCGTCCTTGAAATGCCCATTAATTCAATTTAAGTGAAATGTAGTGAATGAACATGTCACACAATATGCAAATGGCTGCACAAAAACGTGGGTTAGGATGCATGACATACATAATGATGTTATGTGCGCTATGTCAAAAATAAAATGCTAATCACACAAGTTCAATGTTATGGCTGAAAAAGAAATCGTCAGTATGGATGACAAGCGAATGAATTAATGTTTTACACACGAAATAAAATGCAAAATGGCTGCATAAAAAAAAATATGGGTTAGTATCACACAAAGATGTTTGTGTATGGTATGTCATGTGTATGGAAAATGGTGATTATGGTATGTTATGCATGCGTCGGCGATGTGTCACGAAATGGTGAAGGACACATAGCAAGCAAAACGAATTCTTCCAACCTTATTCCTCCAACGTGGTGGGTCTCAAAAATTTCTAACCGAGTCCTAGGCGAGGTTCACTTCAATCACCAATCGGGGGTGATGAAGGCGCGATTTTATTATTATTATTCACACAATTATTTTGGTATCCTAAGGGAATCCAACTAGAGCTGCCTATATGGGTTCGGTCAAAGTCGGGATAACATCAAGGCTCTCATAGCAAGATATACTCCTCACTTCTCCCCACTCAAGGTACTAGCGAAGGGGTTCGTACGAGGCTATGAGTGGTGTTTCATATTCGTGCCCCTAAGACCAGGAGGAACTTAGGCGACACTTCAACAATCCACCGGGCTATAAAAGGATACCTAATCTAATGCAAAAAAATGGCTAACTAAAAATGCAAATAAAATACCAAAAGAGAATCATCCACGTTATTTTAATTAGACACTTTTCAGGGCTTGCCAAAATTCTTTTAAGTTTTTAAGAAAACTTTTTGAAGAAATCCCCAGCAGAGTCGCCATTGTGAGCGGACGACGTGTTTTCGACGGGACGCGGGACTCCCTTTCGGGATGGGGCGCCACGATCTCGGGCGGATCCCTCCCTCGCGTGGGGTTTTTATAAATGGAAATCCGCGTTTTGGAAAATAAATGGAATTAATACATAAAAGAACCGAGACCTAAGTCTCAATGGATGTTGTAGGAGTCGCCACCCGGCTCAGTTCAACCGGGAAATTCTTATATAGCTGAACCGGACCAACGACCGCTACACTATCCAGAGATTCGGGTCCGGACAAGTCCCCTATTTCGTGTCTAATTAAAATAAATATTGCCAATGTTCTCGAATGGTATTTCAAAATCTAAAGTCCATTTTATTGAATATAAAAGGCATACAGCGCACATACAAAATATATAGTATGAAAATAAAGAGAGATAAACATTAATCGGCTTACAACCAAATCGAATAGGAAAATAAAAACACTCGCCTCACTTATACAATCGCCTAGAATACACGAAAATCTAAAAAGAATTACAACCGCCTAAATACACGATTCAATCTATCAAAATACATCAAAAATAAAAATAAAAGAAATTAAAACCTGCAAAACAAAAGATTAGCAAAATTTATACGGCACGCCACAAGTTGGACTCAAACAGACAGAATTGGGAAATCGAGAATTGGGGGCATGCATTTAGGGGATAATCGGGTTGGCTCGGCTAGCCGGCCCGATTAGACCTGGAAAACATTTTGAAAGGTCCCTGTATTTTTGGTTTTGTGGGAAAAAATCATTTTGAAAACAATTTTTCCGGTTTACATGCATCTTTATATATTTCGGTGGGTCGGTTTTCGGGAGAACTGGGTCTCCGTCGTTGAATTGTTCTAAATGCAATTTTACTAAAAATTGAATCTATGGTCGTGATGCACACAACAAAATTCATTTTTGATAATTTTTGGGGTTTTCTAATTTTTGAGATTTTTTTTTTGGGAATTTTTGGGAATGAAGGTTGAAATTCTGATTCTGGAACAAGGGTTACAGTCGTACGACTGTAGTTTACAGTCGTGCGACTGTAATCAGTCTAGGATCAGAATTTCGCCAAAAATCATCTTTAATCAAAAACTTGAGGAAAAATTAACTGGAAATTAAGAACAGTCGTACGACTGTATATACAATCGTACGACTGTTCATGAAAACCAAGAACAGTCGTACGATTGTTCTTAATTTCCAGGAACAGAAATACGAAAATGCAGCAAAAATGCACAAAATTCACTTCAAACACCCAGAAAGCGAGGAAAAGTGTAAGGAAAAGAAGTGACTACCTTTTTAGAAGCTATTCTAAGTCGTTTTGACCCCTGGCATCGCTCCGATCCCAACAAATTCGCACTTTCCCCTTTGGAATTGAAGTTGAGAGCTTTTTATCCAAAATCCAAATTGCAAGGGTTTTTGATGGTTTAAGTCCGAGTTCTTGATTTGGTTATGTAGTTAATTGATTAACCTAGGGATTTCTATCAAATTTTAACCTTAATTTCGAGAGATTAAAGAGAATCAAAATGAAAGAAATGAGTTTTTTGTGGTTTTTTTTTTCTCTCTTCTCTTTCTCTCTCTAAGTTTCTTCTTACCAACCAGAAATCTCTCCTTCTTTTTTTTTCCTCCTTTTTCTCTTTTATCTCTGCCTCCTCCCCTTGCTTGCTGCAACAAGGGAGCAATTAATGCTCCCTTTCTCTCTCCTTCATTTTTGCTACAGAGGTATGGGCCTCTGCAGATTTTCCGATATTACAGTCGTACGACTATAATGATAGTCGTGACGACCGTTGTTTTTTTTTTTTTTTTTTTTTTAAGTATAGAAAATTCCGGCGCTTACACCAGTGTTAGGTTATTTCCGCTTTCGGAATACTCATGGCTCAAGACTGCCTGATGCTGACAGTATGTACCTATACTTGAGTTAACATTAATGTGTGTATGCATATGTGTGTGTATGTTTCGAATGTATGTGTGTGTGCATAACCTGGATGCATATGCATATGATTATGGTGCATCTTCATGTTTTGTTTGTTGCAGACGACGATTTGGATCGAGCACCGTGAGTCTACTCATTTGAGAACGGAGGTTGATCAGTTGCATTGGCGGGTCACCGAACTGGAAGTCATGAATCAGACTTTCAGGGACCGGATGGATGATTGGGATGCCCAGATGGGTCTGTCCTTGGTGGGATATCACATTGAAGTTTGGTTGATTGACCTGATTGGTTGCTCCACGAGGCGTGGGCTTGAGGCACTGGCTTTGATGTACCTCAGTTTTTACAGGATTAGAGTTGTCTGAGCTTGATACTACTGTATGACTTTTGTTTTATTTTCATTGCTTGTCCTAATTTTTGCATAGGTGGCCCTTTTTGGGTTTTCGGCCTATCGGACTGTCTTTATTTTTGCCTGAGCCACCCTTTCGGGTTTTCAATTCAGCAGACTTTATTTTATGCCCTAGCTTTTGCATAGACCGCCCTTTTCGGGTTTTCGATCTATCAAACTGTCCTAATTTTTGCATGGACCATCTCTTCAGTTTTTGATCCATCGGACTTTTTCTTTAGGTGAGATGCATGTAAACAAAAAATGTGCACATTCGTACAAATTTAATCTCAAGCAGACTTGGGACATTTGACCGAATAGAAAATGGCATTCATTCATTCACTCATTTATAATGTTTTAGCACAATGTACATTAAAGATGAAATGAGGCTAAGGACAGAATCAATAATGGTATCCGTCTCGACTAGTCCCACGCATGCCACCAACTTGTCTTCACAGATTTTCCCACTGATGGTGCTCGCCTCTTTGTCCTAACTTTTGCATAGACCGCCTTTTAAGTTTTTGATCCATCGGACTGTCCTGATTTTTACATGGATCACCTTTTCAATTTGTGACCCATCGAACCTTTTTTTTTTTTACATGTAACAGCACCTGGGCTTGCCTGGGTTGATGGGGCTGACGAGTTGGTCTCTGTCTCACCTGGTGGAACGGTTTCCATCCCGTAGGCTAAGGAGCATGATGTTTCTTCAGTGCATACTCTGATGCTAGTTCTGTGTCCTTGCAAAGCGAATGGTAATTTGACGACCCATATTCTATAGGTAACCACTAATTTTGATGGATTTATTAGCCGCCACTATTGCCCCATTGGATTTGAGGGACACGGAGACGGTCTATGATTTTCAACCCTTTATTCTGGAGTACTGTGTTATTGCCCCTTGGGATTATAGTCCATTACCACTCATGACATTTTTTTTTCCAGAAGTGACAGTCATACATAGTTTTGTTTCTACCCACTTTGGGAATTGGTTGACGATTGTGACCATGGCATGATGTCTGTTCGATGCCAATGATTTTATTTTGCTGACACTGTCAATTCCGTATGTTGTGACAATCCTCCTTTTTCTGGTTCGAGTCTATAAAGCTCCTGTTTAGCTGGATCCACCTCCAAACCCTTTGGAACTTAGTGTTTAGTGATTTCTCTGTCACCTCGGCATGACACCGTACAGCCAGGTAAAGATTTCTATGTGCTTTTGTGGTACTGTTGTGATCTTCTTTTCTCTCTTCAGGTGTGAAAACTTTCCAAACAGATACCATTTTTGGGTCATCATCTGTCCCTAGATTCATTTCATGCATTGATGCATCATGTGTGTTAAACGCATTAAATGAATGTTTGGATGCATGCACAGTTCCATCCGAGAAATATCGCACAAGTTATTGAAATCAAATTGTATTAAATTAAACACTGAGAGGTTGAATTACTCACAGAATAAATGATAAAGATAATAAAAATAAAACAAACTAAAACATCAAAATGGCTATCGTCCTTTATATGCGAAGGGTCTTCTTTTATCGCATCATCATGGTCCTTAATAGCTTATGCAGCCGAATCATCCAAGGTTGGGCAAGGGATTTCTCTGAATGCAAGGTTTCAAAGCCGGCTCAACGATCCTACCATTAATGACCAACTGCTTGATGGCTCTAATCAATTGGGTACACTCATTTGTACTATGACCCATCATCATGTGATAAGTGTAGAATTTATCTTTATCTGCCTCTGTTGGAGGTGAAAATGGCTTCAAGCTCTGTAATAAGCCGGCCTTTCTACACTTAGCGAAAATCTGGCTTACTGACTCAGCCCATGGACCAGTGACCCTTTGAGGAGTCTGTCTTCCCAGGTTCACAGCAGCCACGTCCTCCCATTGTACTTCGATTGGGGTTACACTCTGAGTCTACTTAGCACTGGACCCCACTAGAGTAGCCTTAGAGCTATTGCCTTTATACACTTAAGACTACCCGTAATTCCTTCTGTAGGAGCCTGAACTCTGTCTGCCCCTCTGCTCCTCCTCATATTGCTCGATACGTTTGGCAAAATCTACCACGTCATTGAAAGAGTGGAATCTCTTCGGTTTCATCTTGTCCTTATGTTGGGGCAGACTACCATCCACCAGCTTCACAATGAGCGACTCCAACTTTGGTGCCCCATCCACCAAAACTTGCACATCCATCCACCGCTTGTAGTAAGCCGGGAAGGTCTCATTTGGCTTCTGATGGATTCTCTCTAGGTCTTCAAGGGTAGTCTCCACTTGGGTATTGTAAGTGTACTACTTTACAAAAGCTTCAGATAGGTCCTCCCAAGTAGAACGGGTGTACAAAGGCATCTTCATATACCACTTTGCCGCAGCACCCCTTAGGGTAGTCGGAAACAGATTTAAGAGATGACCTTTCCTAATCCCTATGCTAGTCATCAACCTCACATAACTGTCCAAATAGGCTTCTGGTGGGCCTTCCTCGGTGTAGGGAGGTAGTTAAGGCATCTAAAAACCAGTTGGGAGCGGCTCTCCTCCGTCAACCATCAAAGTAGTCGGGTTGACATACTTAATAGGGTTATAGTTGACCATCTCCTTCAGCTTAGGTGGCATGGCTTCAATATCAGAAAATTTTTGATTGAGATGCTTCTCTAACTTCATCTCAATTAAGGCTTCTCTTGCCTTCTCAAAGGCCTCATCTTCTTCGGACTGACGGTCAGGTTCTCTGTGGTTAACCACTCCACCACTTCCTCCAGGAAGGCTTCCTGCAGCACCGTTAGTAACATGGACGAAAAGTTGCCCCTCACTTCTAACCGAAGTTTGAGCCGTTGGAACAGTCTGAACAAGGATGGTTTTTATCATGGCCTACACTTATTCCCTAAGAGTAGCCTTGAACTCGTCTGAGATTAGGAAGCTCCTCATAAAAGTAGCCACATCAAAAGGTAAATTTCCACCGTTTTTGTCGGCCATCTATGCTCTGTCTGCTTCTAACAAAAATTGATTGTCAATCGGTAAAGTAGGCAACTGAATTTCAACCTCCCGATCTGAGTCTGACCTTGAGCTGATTCCTTCCACGGTGACAGGCTTTGATTGAACTGACTGAATTGGTGGGTTTGGCTCTAATTCAACACGAACTAACCATTTCAAGGTGCGACTCCAAACTGCACATTCAACATAAGGTTAAAAGCTCAGATGGATGTCATGGACCTAGACTTGACACACTAAATGGTGTGTATGGTGTGTTCATGTTCATGATCAGATGATGCTTTATGGATGTGGACGGTGATGAAAATGACTTTTGTATTTTCTTTCTTTTGTTTTGGATGTTCCAAGCATACCCCATGCCATGCAAAAGACAATGCAAAAATGTCACATGTAGGCCGGCACACGGATAGAAGTTCAGCACCTTCAGGGCACCTAGTGGATGTAATGAAATGGTCACATGTGTACCGACACATGGACAGAGGTTCGACACCGGGGATTTTTACAGAATGTGTGGCGAAGCGGGAACCGGGGATTTTCTTTTTAGAGTGTGAGTGTTTGGGGTTTTGAAAAATGAGTTTTAATCTTCTTTAAGAAAGCCTTTCATTTTATTGGAAAAACCCTTTTGTAGAAAACTTAATTGTAAGTGTGAATTTTGGAAAGTAGGTTTTTAGAAAATCCCAAATTAAACTTACAGATCTCAAAACCTAAATTTTGAGATTAGATACAAAGTCGCCACCCGGATCAGCTCATCCGGGAATTTCCGGTACAGCTCCTTACCAAGTGTAGATGCGGTACCTAATCCAGAGATTCAAGGTTCGGGCAACACATCTACTAATCCTCACTTATTTTTAATTATTATTTCATAATATGAAATAACATCCACTTAGTTCTACACATTTTATCTTCTTTTTATTTTTAGTTAATGCTCATACACATGACATAAATATAAATCTAAAATAAAGTGCAGGAAAGTAAAAGAGCGGGAAAAGTAAAGTAGAGGCCGAATTATACAACCTAAAAAAAAAGAAAACTCTCATCCTCACCATATACAACCGCCTATAATAAACGATCTAAAAAGAACAATCGCCAAGATACACGGGATAATCTATAAAATACATCCAAAACAGCCGAGCGGCTGTAGTGCTCCAGAATGCATTTCGATTTTCTTTTCTCGTTTTGAAAATCATTTTAGAATTATGATGATTTTGAGTGATCAGGGATTTCTGGAAACTCACAAAACACCACGAAAACAGATCCGGATCGGATCAAACGAGTCCGGAAATCCATAAAAACCCGAAATCATCAAACTTTATCATTACATCAACCAATACTAGATAAGAAAACCAAAAATCAAACACATATGGATGTAATTGGACCGATAATATTCATGAAAAATACATTTGATTTGAAAAAAGAAGCGTTATCGGTCGATTTGGGGCATCCAGAGCTTCTGCCCCTGAAGATTATAGCCGTGCCGCTATAATTAGAAGATTATAGCTGTACGGCTGTAGGTTACAGCTGCGCCCCTGTAGAGCATTACAGCCGTGCCCCTGTAGGGCATTACAGCCACATCCCTATAAGCTGCAACCGCGCCACTATAGGTTACAACCGCACGGCTATAATCATCATACGAGGCTGCTATAGCTGGGTTCACTTCCAGATTTGATAAAAATGCAAAAACATGAACAAATAACACCCAAAACAAATCAAAAGGGGTTTTTATGGCCTCTCAGAGTATACCTTGTCTGTATTCCCGCGTATTGGATCACGAGAAACAGATTTGGTCGCCGGAAAACGCCTCAAAATCACGAACAACCCGAAATTGCCAAAACATGAACGAACCCCGAATTGGCTTGATCAAATGCCAAATCGATCAGAATTTCACTCAAATTTGATTTGAGAACCCTAATGTTTTCTACGGATTAAGATTAAAATTGACTGCTTTTTGAACAAATTTAGGGAATTCTCTCTCTAAAAGCCCTATTTTCTCTCTCTAACTCTCCCCAAGAACCCTAATTTTTGTGTTTAATTTTCTAAAAACCCAGTCTATTCTGTCTCCCCTTAATTTCTATTTCTATGGCTTTTATATCGCCCTAAAATGGGGTTAAAATCCAAATTAATCACTGATTTCTGCTTATTTAGGAAATCTGGTGATTACAGCCACGTGGCTGTAGTGGACTACAGCCGTGGGGCTATATGGCACTACAGCCGAGCGGCTGTAGTGACCAGATTAGCCTATTTTTTATTTTTCCCCTTTTTTCTTTGGTTCTTTCAAACGTTCACTCGACCTTCTTCAGGGTTCTGTACCGAGACTTGTCACACACATTCGGGTCATCCAGGATATCTTCGGCACCATTCTGGTCGCTCCAAACCCGCCTTATGTTTTTCCCTAAAAAAGGTAATAACAGCTTTCATCACTGAGGTCGGGAAAAACTTGTTCTCACAGCCACCTAGATAACTTCCCAACTAAGACCGATCTTCATACAGATACTTCATTGGGTCTACTTTAGCCACGACTTGCACTTTGTAATGGCGTAACTTCTTGGTCAACCAGATCATTGCCACACATGTCTTCTCTACTAGTGTATACTTGGTTTCATACTCCAGAGCTTCTTGCTGAGGTAGTAGATAGGGTACTCCTTCCTGCCATCTTATTCTTGTGCCAACATTGCCCCTACGGAGGAATCTTCAATGGCCAAATACAAGATCAAAGGCTTTCCTGGAATTGGTGGGCTCAGAACTAGCGGATTTACCAGATAAGCCTTGGTTTTTTCGAATGCCAACTGGCATCTGTCATTCCATACAATAGGCTAGTCTTTCTTTAACAGCTTGAAAATTGGCCCACACGTGGAGGTCAATTGTGCTATGAAACAACTGATGTACTGCAGGGAACCTAAGGTTGAGCGAACTTCCTTCTCTATTTTTGGAGCTGGCATGTCTCGAATAGCTTTGATTTTATCTGGGTCCATTTCTATTCCTCTCTAGCTTGCTACATGATCCAATAGCTTCCCTGATGTGACTCCGAATATGAACTTCTTAGGGTTTAGTTGCAAGTTATACTCTTCAATGTGTGTCAGAAATCTATCCAGGATAACAGGATGTTCTTCTCGGGTCATTGATTTAACAAGCATTTCATCGACATACACCTTGACTTCTTTTTGGATCATATCATGAAGCAAAGTTGTGACAGCCCTTCAGTAAGTGGCTCCAGCATTTTTCAATCCGAAGGGCATTACTCTGTAGCAGAAAGTGCCCCACTCTGTAATGAATGATGTTTTCACCTTATCAATTACGTCCATCAGGATCTGATTATATCTTTAAAACATATCCATGAAGGAATACATTGCTGCTTTTGCTGTATTATCAACCAGGACATCGATATGAGGCAACAAGAAGTTGTCTTTTGGGCATGCCCTATTCAGGTCCTTGTAGTCGACACATACTCTAACCCTTCCATCCTTTTTAGGTACTGGGATGATATTGGCTAGCCATTCTGCATATTCCACCACTTCAAAGAACTTGGCTTTGATCTGCTTGGCCACTTCTTCTTTCACCAATGTAGCCCATTCTGGCCTCAATCTTCTCAGTTTCTGCTTCACTGGCTTGAACTTAAGGTCTGTCGGGATCTTATGAACTGTTATTTCTGTGTCTACACTCAGCATGTCTTCATATGACTAAGTGAAAGCTTTAATATGTTTTTGCAATATTCTTGTTAATTCTCTCTCTTCCTCGGGTTTTAGCTCATGTGAAATGAATACCATTTTAGGGTTTTAATCTATACTAATGTTGATTTCATGCAATTTAGTGTAATGTATGCTAAATATGCTTGATGGTGATTCAAATGCATGTACAGAATTATCAGGATAAACACTACACAAGTAAGCAAACTGGGATTTCATTGCATTGAACTTGTTATAAAGTACACCATTCACATTAAAAATGGAAGAAATAGATACAACAAAATCATTTTCATCCTCCATAGGCAGAGGGCCTTGCACTTCTTCAGCTTTCCCATTCAGCTCCAGGACATCATCTAGATCTGCAGCTACTTTGGCTTATTGTTAAGTGGGGATAGTGGTCTTTTCAATTTCTGCGACTTGTGCCTTAGCCCTCTTCATGATCTTGGCTATCTCAACAACCACAGAGTCCAAGTTTACCTTGCTCATCAGCTCCTCTTTAAACCCTTCTTTAGACTTCCCAAATGCCTTGCTTAAGGCAGCAGCCAGCGCCCCTAAAATTGCTTCTATTGATTCATCACAGACCTTCTCTTTGGTTTTCTGCTTGGGTACCTTCACTGCTCTTGCTATCTCTTTAGGCGACTCATTTTGCAAAACACCAGACTTAGTAATTACCTCTCCCACCATCACGGGGGTTGCTGGTTCTTCCCGGCTCTTCTCAAAGTCTACAACATCAGAGAATATGTCAAAGCCCGGGTATTCCATGCTCCTGACCCTCATTGGCTCAACTTGGCCATTGTATAACTCTTCTCCTGCATTTATGAATGCTCCTATCATAAGCTTGCTGTTCTTGCCCCTTCTCTGATTCTTCTGGCAAGATATTTCTTCCGCATACCCTAGCCCAAATTGTTTTGGTTTTCCCGGGTCAATGTTAAACTCAGGCACCCCTTGTAGGTTGAGTCCCATGCCTGAGACAAAATTCTGCTTATACAAATATCTAGACAGCCACTCTGGCATATAGTTTTCATAGATGACCGTTGGATTGTCCGTGGCTTCCTTTTCCTCGACCATAGCGATTTGGAATCCGCCAAATGGTATGACTCCTTCATTTACGGCAGCAATCATAGATTGGGCATCTGCCTCAATAGTCATAATCTCCCCGTTTATTGAGAACTTTATTTTTTGACGCAGAGTAGAAAGGATAGCTCCTAATGGGTGGAACCATGGTCTTCCCAACAGTAAGGAGAAAGTGACCGGGATGTCTATCACAGTGAAAACGACCATTGACTTGAGTGGCCTGACCTCCACTTCAGCTTCTAAAGTTCCAATTACAGTTCTTTTGGAGTCATCATATGCCCGGATCACTGTTAAGGATTTCTTTAGGGCATCTTCACTCAAGCCCAAACATGGTAGCATTTTTCATGCATATATGTTTAGCGCCGACCCGTTGTCCACCATCACATATGGCATTACTTTGTCCATGATGTGGGTTATGATGTAGAGAGCCTTATTGTGAGCCTTTCCCTCGCTGGGTAGATCTTTTTTAGAAAAAACAATGTCAGGAGAACCAGAATGGATCTTGTCTAACAGACAACACATGGCTTCCGGTGATGCAATGCGGGAAACCTCAATTTCTGACAACTTCCTCACTAAGGCCGCTCTGTGTTCTTTAGAGACCAATAGCAGATGCCATAACTGGCTTAGGACGGGCTTTTCTTTAATTTAGAAATAACTAGGTCTTCCTTTTCAACTCCCTCCTGTGTTGATGTGCTACCCGACCTAGTCACCGGGGCCTTGTCTTTCAATCGGACCGCTGGTTGATAAACCCTGTCGCTTTGGGTCACATTCTGCACTTCTTGAATTTTCAACTTTTCAATACCTAGTGGCTTAACTATCTCATCCCCATAAACTCCTCATATTTGTCTTCTGAGTCAAGGTCATTCAAGCTCACTAGCTTAATTTCTTTTTATTTTTTTGTCCCACACATGTTGACTCTGCCTCAGCTTCACCGATTACCACAGACTATATAGCAGGATTCGCCTATAAGACTTGAGCAAAAATGAAATTGGATGACAGTCCTGACTGTACCATATTAACCCACTTCTCGAATGATAGCAATGGGTTAGTCTTTGTATTGCGTTTAGGTGGCTCCTGTAACTTCCCCTCATCAATCAGTTTTTGGATAGCGTCCCTTAATTTTAGCAATTATTTGTTCTATGGCCAGTCACAACATGGTATGTGCAGAAATTATCCTTATCTGCATCAACAGGTTTCTCAAATGGTCTGAGGAACTGCAACAATTCTCCAGTAAGCAGACGACCTTTTTAAAAGAGATTAGGAACGCGGCGAAGCTAACCGGGGAAAACGCTTTCATTATGTTTTGGTTTTGGGAAAACAGGTTTTCTTTATCTTGAGTTAGGAAAATCATGGATTTATTTGGAAGTCCCTTTATAGAAAACATTTTTCTGTTTTAACTTAAAGACCTCGAAACTTAAATCCCGAGATCAGTGATAGAATCACCACCCGGATCAGCTCATCTGGGAATTCCGGTACAGCTCCCTACCGAGGGTAGACTACGGTACCTAATCCAGAGATTTAGGGTCTGGGCAAGTGACTTACTTTAACCTCTAGCTTGCTTTCATTTTACAATTTATATTACCATATTTAATTTACTTTGTTATCTTTCTCAAACCCAAGTTGTTTTTATTTATTTCAGCCGATGCTAAAGCAAAATGCAGAAAATAACTTGCAGAAGAGATAAAGCATACATCCAAAGTATACAAGAAAATAGTAGAAGCTGATTATACAACGCAATCGAATAAAAGAGAAAAACCCTCGTCCTCACTTTACAATCGCCTAAGTACACGAGGATCTAAAAATTAAAACCACCTAAAAATACACGAAATAATCTATTAATTACAGCGAAATAAAAATAAAAATAAAAGCTGCAAAACAAATTGGTTAGCACAATTTATATTACACACACAGATAGGACTCAAATAGGACCGAATTGGGAATTTAGGAAATGAGGGCATGCATTTAGGGGATAACTAGGTCGACCTGATCGGTCAGACCAGTTAGACCTGGAAAATGGTTTTGAAACACCCTGTAATTTTTGTGCTGGAAAATCAATTTTTTGAAAACATTTGGCTCGATTACATACAAATTTCCATTTTTGTGGGTCTGTTATCCTGGAGTCCAGGGCCGTTCGTGTAGGTTCCTAAATACACAATCCATTTAGGGTCCAAAATGTAATAAACACACTAAAAACATTTATGAAAAATACTATTTTGCTCGTTTTCAATGTTTTCTGGGGATTTTATAGGGTTCGGGGGTCCACTAATGCTGGACTACAGATCTGATTCGGATAAAACAACCCCGAAACTCAGGAAATAAAACCCCAAGAAAACCAAAAACCCTAATATCCATATGTACAAAAATACGAAAATCAAAATTTTATAACATACGGATGGATTTGGGCCGAAAATGAACACAACAGAGTGCGCAAAATGGAAAACGGATTGTTTTCGGCCAATCGGGACATATCAGAAATCTGTCCCTGAAGAACAGAGCCGAGGGGCTCTGTTCATCATGACCATTGTCGTGCAGCTGTGTTCATGAAGAACACAGGCACCCGGCTCTATTCGGGCAATCCGGCTTCCGAAATTTGCAAAAACGAAGAAAACGCAGAAAAAAGACAATGCAAACAGGTTTGAGGCCTCTCAGAGTTTACCTTAATGTTGTTTTGATGCTTTGAACGTCAAGAAATGGATTGAAAGCTTGGAATTTGTCTTGGAAGCTCAACCGGCCAAAAACCGCAACAATCCGAAACAACCCGAAATGAATCCGTAACAATCCTGAATCAATGTGCAATGGTTGATAAGCTTGTTGTTAATGTTTTAGGATTGATTTTAGGCCTTTACTTTATGTTTTTGGGTTCTCCTTTTGCTCCTGTGTCTCGGCCTCTATGTCTCTTTTCTTTCTGCTTTCTTTTTTCTCTCTGTGTCTTGAAAATTGTTTTTCTGCCTAAGAGATGAAAAAGCCTCCTCCATTTTCTTTTGATTTGATTGTTTTCCTTTTTATACTCTCCTCTCATATATCATTTCGAACATTAAATGGCCGCCTGACTTTCTGATTTTGCCCAAAATCCCTTCTGTTGAGCCAAGTTGCTCTGATTTACAGAGTAACTTGGCTAACCCACTAGAGCCTCCCAGCTCTAGCTTAAAAGCTAGAGCCGTGTGGCTTTAGAAAGAGCCTGGGCAAAATTTCGAAAACCGGGTGTGCACCCTAAACCCTAGAAATAACTCAGGAGACCTCTTTGGGGATTTTGGATTACGGATAGCTTGGTTTTTAGGACATTTGAGAAACTCCAGGCAACATTCCATCGTTTTCAAGTCTGGTTCGTGTTCATCCGTTCGACAGGTAACATAGGAATTCTCATCATAGAGGTCGAGAGCGCTTACAGCTGCCCCTCGTTTAATCAAATTCAATAACCAATACCAGGTTTAGGTTACCTAAGGGGAATTTCAGAAAGCAAATGAAGAACTACAAACGGAAAAGACATACCTGAGCTGTAGTGGAATAAGCTGATACCGGGTCTAGGTTACCTGAGGCAAAGTTGATGACGAAATATGCTGACATCGGGTCTAGGTTACCCGAGGCGAGGATGGAAGGAAATAAGCCAATACTTGGTCTGGGTTACCCGAGGCAAGGGTGGTGCAAAATAGTCGATACCCGGTCTAGGTTACCCGAGGCAAAGGATGGATGGAAATAAGCAGATATCGGGTCTAGGTTGCCCGAGGCAAGGATGGAAGGAAATAAGCCGATACCAGGTCTAGGTTACCTGAGGAAAGGGTGGTGGGAAATAAGCTGATACTAGGTCTAGGTTACCCGAGGCAAGGATGGATGGAAATAAGCTGATACCGGCTCTAGGTTACCTGAGGCAAAGGCTCTGCTGGGGATTTAGAATGAAGCCGATCTGGACCGATACCAGGTCTAGTTTACCCGAGGTGGATCTTCTAGGAAGTTGATATAAGCTGATACCAGATCTATCTGTATCCACGGCAGACCAAGGTTGATGAATTATTGCATTTGGAACTACGAGTCTTCATTCCTTGATCGAGAGATTTTGAAAAAGTGTTTTTGCCCCTTCGATCAAGAATGAAGACTAGCTGGGAATGAGTGCTTTATACATGATATGTATGTATGCATGATGATGCATATGAATGCTGTTGGATATGCCCTAGTCCTACAGCATTGGTCCTTGTGTTTGTATTATACATTGTACCTTTTATGTAAGATATGTATGATACAAGTTGTGTTAATCAATAAAGGCCTCAATCTATTTACTATATGTCTTGTGCAATATTTTAAATAGAGTATCCAATGGACATATCCATATCCATGTTGTCAAGTGTGAGCCACTTGGCAGTAAGACTGTGGATAGGGAAAACGATATGGCCATAAAGTCATCCGTAGTCTGTTCCATTCATGGGAATGAATGGAACCAAAGACTATCATTAACCTTGGTTGTATGGTGGTGTCTTATCGGTCATAGAACATGGAATGTCAACCAGGTTAATGGGTACATGCAAAAAGGGCATGGTACTGGATCGATCCACTTAACAAGAATCCACATGGTATCATATCACATCGGATTCTCGTGTAGTACTTGTTTGGATCCTTTGACCTGACCATATGATGGTACTGGATGTGAAGTGGCATACTTTGGTGTACACCCAACGGGCCTGTAAAAGGGAATGTCACTTAGTGTTCCACTGAGAAGATATCACCGGCCTCTTGATTAATACAGCTGATAAGAGTGTGGCCACACCCAAACAAGTTGGAACTTGTTTGTGAATATCAGTGCATTTGGGATCAAGTTAATGTCCATACACAATAGAGGGTGATCTTGTACAACTCAAGGTTGAGGTTTTTTCCCGGAAAATTGAAGAGTCGTTGGACAGGACCGTTTACCATTCACAAAGTCTACCCTTCGGGCATGATTGAGATACTTACTCCGGAGGGCATCCAAAAGGTAAATGGTCATCGCCTCAAGAAATATTTCACGGGGGCACAAGAGCAAAGGCAAGTGATGCTCTTGAGAGACCCATGAACACAAGCGAAGCGAGAGAGTCGAGCTATTCCGACTATAAACATAGCAATGAGGTACGTGTGCCTCACTTGTACATTAATTGTGTTTGTATTATCATGTTTTTGTGTGTTTTTGTGTGTGGGAATAGGGTATTGAGCAAGTTAGCCAAGAGTCATGATCAAAGTGTGGAACAAGGCAAGAATTGGCGATATTCAGCATAGCACGGCGTGCCGCAATTCAGCACGCCGTGCCAATGTGCAATCTGGTCACCAGCGCGGCGTGCTCAAGCGGCACGCCAACGTGCCGCGCTTCTGTCTCAACATCGCGTGCAAGCGACATCGGCACGCCGTGCCAAAACGGCACGCCGGCGTGCCGTCATTCTGCTTCGAAGAGGCATTGAGGAGTCGAAATCGGCACGCCGTGCCAAATCGGCACGCCGGCGTGCGGGCGTTCTGTTTCCAGGTATGTTCTCGTTGCTCTGCTCAGCACGCCGTGCTGAATTCTTGGCACGGCGTGCCGAGCGTTTAAAATTTGAAACGCCAGGTCGAAAATTGCGCCTCCCTATTTAAACCTCTTTTTCCCCCTTCTCTTCTTCACGCCCCTATTCATCTTCTTCTTCTTCTTCTTCGTTTTTTTTCTCTCAGATTTCTCTCTCTCTCTCTCTCTCTCTCCTCACTTCTCTCTCTAACCCTCTCCCCTTACTTTCTCTCTCTCCCTCTTCTTCCTCTTCTCTTTTCCATTTTTCTCTCCTTTCCCCTTCTCCTCCACTCCCCTTTTGACCTAGATTTCTCCTTGTGCTTCATTTTCTCTACACCAAGGTATGAATCTAAACCTTATTCTTCTTTTTCTAGTTTTGATTTTTGCTTGGTTACTTGCTTAATAGGGTCTTTCTTTTGTTATGCTTTCTTTTAGTCAATTGAATTTCTGCACTTAGGTTGTTTATGGTTTTGCTCTCTTTTGTTGTTGAGTTTTGTTTTGTTTTGTTTTTTTTTTATGGATGTGCAATTGTAGGATGAAGCGAAAGTCTGTACCCGCCAAGAGACACGGTTCTTCCCGTCCACATGTGGATCCGTCACCGGATTCGGAGCCACGCGCCGACCTTCCTTCCGAGCCGCAAATGGCTCCTTTGACGAGCCTTTCCACGAAGTATAAGTGTCCTTTTCCTCTGCTCTCGGACGAGGAAGGTAAGCGCTATAAAACTTTGTTCCCTCTTGAAAGCACTCCCTACCGAATCTTCGATTGGGGGTTTTTGAGTGTGCTAGATCGGTCTGATGCTTTATGTGCTAAGTTGCATAGTATGGGTTGGTATGCGTTTGTCAAATCTAGCGTACCTGTTTTTAGGGAGTTGAACCTCGAGTTCTACTCCACATTGAGTTTCAAGACTGACCCTAATTCAGGCCTTAGGAGCATCACCTTCCGACTTTTTGGGGTTGCCCACTCCCTAGACATCGATGGTCTTCGGGATTGCATAGGCATAGAAGGAACTAGTTATACATGGCCCGAAGATATGGATGCCAAGCAATTTTGGCGTTTGATAGGCACCGGGGTATACAAACCCCGGTTTGCCAAGACTTCCCAAATCCAGGACCCCATTTTGCAACTGCTGCATAAGTTTGTCTGCTTTAATTTTTCTGGGAAAACTGAAAGTAATCGGGTCAATGCCTTTGAGCTGTTACTCTTGTGGCATGTGCACAATGATGTTAAGGTGCACTTAGGATTTTTTGTCATGGAGGCCCTTTACCTTCACCACAATCGGTCCAAGTCTGAACTAGGATTAGGGCACATAGTCACTTGTATTGCTTGTTTCTTTCATTCTAATACTTGTTATAGGCACCTCGATAGCATTCTTCCCAAGAAGCTTTCGAAGGGCATTTTGTCTTGTGCTCCGAATGTGACGGCTGCAGGTACCTCGAGCGCGGGAGGTTCGCGTAAAGGAAAGGCTCCCATGGAGGTCGATGAAGAGGAGGCTTATGAGGGAGCAGAGGCCGCCGAGGAGGATGCGGAAAATGTTTCGGTCGGCGTGGATTTTATGGCTCGGGTTGAAGGACGGTTAGATGGCATCGTGGAACAGCTGGAAAACTTAACCGTCCATCAGGTTATGCTTGGGCAGCGGATGGCCAATATCGAGGCGTTTGCCACTCGTTTTTGTGCTGATCAAGGTTGGCCGTATCCGCCGCCGCCTCCGCCCGGACCCGATATGTGAGGTAACCCTTCTCTTCTCCCGCTTTATTTTGCTCTTTCTTCCTTTGCACTTTTGGAAGTAAGTGCAATTTAAGTGTGGGGTGGGTCAAGGGCTTTTCTCTCTCTCTCTTTTATTTCTTTTTACATTGCACTATTTGTTGTTTGTCTTGTATGCTTATTTTAGTTTTTGCATGTTTTGTGTGGAGTTATTTCTGGTTGTTTTTGGTTTGATAATATTTGTTTTTTTTGTTTGCCGCTTGCAACTTAATGATCCAACTCCTCATAAGCAATGTTTTACAATCTTTAATTTCAAAAAAAAAAAAAAAAAAAAAGAAAAAAAAAAGAAAAAAAAAAAAGAAAAACATAACCGCATAACCTCTTATTTTGCATCTTTCTAGGTTAAGTATGCTTGTTACTAGGGATGTTTACATTGAATGCAACATGAGGCCCCATTTGATTGTCACCTTTGGAATAATATAGACTTTGGGGTTGAGATGCATCGCTTTTAGACATATACTCTCTAAGAAGCTTCTTTTTGATTGAGCATGAGTAAAGAGATGAAATAGGCAAATTGTGTGTTTTATTTTGATTAACCTTGGGGTAAGGGAAACTAATTATCTGTACTTAATGAACATTGACAAAAAGTCAAGAATGAAAAATGGAAATTTATTCCGCTGGCTTCACTTACAAGGTGAAGTTATGAATAGTGTTAGTAGCCGCTTGATTGAATGTGCTTAGTTGAGTAAGTCGGGTGCATTGTGTTTGCTCCATCTTTGTTATCTGTTCGGAAAAGCTAAGTGACATCTCAAGTAAGGTCGAAAGTTATAAGGTCAATCAAATGGAATCGATCAATGCATCGTGATAATTTTGTTTTCCGCCCCAAGAAAATTGTGTGAATTCTAAAGTCCTATTGATCTTTATCTATGTGATTGATAGGGAAGTGACTTAGAAGTGTACTATTTTAGTGATGCAAATCATATTCTGATAGTCAATTGAGTTGCTTTGTGTGCATGAGCTTGGGGTTAAATGTTAAATTCTTTGTGACAGCCTTATTGATTGAGTATGCTTGACTTGTGGATAAATTTGAGGTTGTGGTTTGTGATTTGATCTTTAATTTTGCTTCATTGTTTTCCGGAGTTGGAGATGTTTTGTTTGCTTGAGGACAAGCAAGACTTTAAGTGTGGGGTGGTTGATAAGGTCGGTTTCGACCTTGTCTTCTAGCCAAATTCGTGGTTCGAGTGGTAGTTTTTATAATCATTTATGTGAATGTTTGATTGTTTTTTTTTTCGTATTTTGTGATTTTTATGTTTTGGTTTGATTTCTTATATTTTTAGTATTCTTCGTGTTTTTCGTGTTTTATGGTCCGTGGTTGTGGTGCGGTTATGCCCCTTTGTGTTTGTTTGGACAGGCATTAGGACCCGGACCGGAAGTTGGAGCAACGGTGGCAAGGAAGGGCTTGAAGTGCTGAAAATCAGAATGGCGCGGCGTGCCACAATGGCAGCACGGCGTGCCAAGCCAACCAGCGCGCCAGGAGTTCCAGAGAAGCAGCACGACGGCGTGCCAAGCCACCAGCGTGGCGTGCCGCCCCAAAACTCTCCAGCACGGCGTGCCGACTTCACCAGCACGGCGTGCCGAGGCCGAAAATCTGCTGTCGCCCTAATTTCAGCTTTTCTTTTCTGTGGTTTTAACCTAGCCGTATAAATAGGTTATTTTCTGGTTTTTGGGGTATCTTTTTCCCAACTTGTAGAGGTAGAGCAAAACTTGTAGCTAGGGTTTAGCTTGACCTTTTTGTTTTCTTTGAATCTTGGAACCATCGATTGGTAGATTGCTTTGCATTGAACCTTCCCCTTTTGCAACGTTCTTAGTTTCGGCTCGGGTTCGTTAATAGAGGTACACCTCCAAGCATCTTCACACCGTCGGCATCCGGTTAATTGGATCAAGAAGGGCATAAGTTTTTCTTTTTGTCTTTTGTAATTCAATTTAGCTAGCTTTTGATTCCGCAATCGATTTTTGTTTGGTTGAAAACATTGAATCTGTTACACCTTCCTTGATTAATACAATTGAATGCAAGTTAATTTCAATCTTTATCCCTTCTCTTTATGCAATCCCTTTAGTGATAATCTAGTCTCATAAGATCTTAATCTATTAAGTTCATATTCGTGGCATTACCTAGATTGACACCTAGGCAACCATTAGTATTGACGACACTGTGGAACATACGTGCCCCTATTTTCTGAGCTTTAAGAATTAGACCGCCTCTAAACAAGGAAAACCGGCTAAGGACCTAAAAGATCTAGATACGCTAGGTTGATTTAATTGGAGGAGTATAATTGAGGGTTAATTGTTGAGTTGACTTCGTCTTTTGTAGTTGATTAATTAAGCCATCCCCATCAGTCTTCATAGGTCGGTAAAACCGCCATTTGATGTTCCAAATTCAAGAGCAAAGTAAGCTGGGATAGATCAACTAGGAGTAGACTAATATAGTTGTTAATATAATCAAACTTAAATTTAGTTCCGCTTAGACACGTAAAGACTCTTAGTAATTTAGTGATTATCGAGGTTTAAATTCCTTGTGGGATCGATACCTGGACTTTAGGCCAGATTTTATTACTTGAACGACGAGGTACACTGCCTTTGTTTGTGAGTCCGTTCGGGTTCCATCAAGTTTTTGGCGCCGTTGCCGGGGAATTTTAACTTGTTTCGATAACATTAGATAAAAGGATTATTTTCTGATCTAAAGCATTGTTAATACTGTTCATATTCTGTTTCTGGTTTTATTATTTGTGTATAAAATTTATTTTCTTTTTGTGTGAGTGTTTCCTAGCTTATGCAAACTCGTTCTCAAAGTTCTGAATTATTACCTTTGGATACTGAAATTGACCGTACGTGTAGGAATATTCGAAGATCCCAAAGAGTGGTAACTGCAGCCATGGACGAGGAACAAAGGCGACAAATGAGGAATGAAATCGAAGCCGAGATGAGGGCAAGGATTGAGGCTGAGGTTCGGGAGCAGGAACGTCTCCGCCAAGAACGTCAATTGGAAGGCGCGGGAGATGATAGAATTATGGCGGATATGATGGCACCCCATCGTCCTAGAAACCGGGCTGGTGTTATTCTACCACCAATCACTGCTAACAACTTCGAGCTCAAGACGAACATGATCCAAATGGTGCAAAGTAACGGCCAATTTAGTGGAGCTAGCAATGAAAACCCGAACGATCACCTTGATCGATTCCTAATGGTGGCCGATACTGTAAGACTCAATGGAGTTCCTCAAGACGTGATCCGATTGAAGTTATTTCCATTTTCTTTAATCGGAGGAGCTGTTGAATGGTACAAGTCCCTTCGAGCGGGATCCGTAACGTCATGGGACCAGCTTGAGGAAGAATTTTTGGCTTATTACTTTCCTCCGTCTAAAACAGTCCAATTGAAGAATGAGATCACAGCCTTCCGGCAATTTGGTTCAGAATCCATGATGGAGGCATGGAGGCGTTTTCAAAGGCTACTCAGAAACTGCCCACACCATGACCTTCCTAAGTGCACTCAAGTAAGTATTTTCTATCATGGGATTTCGCCTTCTCACCGTGCTATCATTGACTCATCTGCAGGTGGGGATATTTTTAATAAAACCGCAACGCAAGCGGAAGAACTTATTGAGGAACTAGCTAGGAAAAGCCCCTTGTGGCAACAAGAAGTGCCAACGCGAAGAGATGTCCATGCTGTAGAAATGGGACGCCGTGATACAGCAGTGGAAGAATTGAATAAGAAGGTTGATCTTATGATGGCACATCTGAGTTTGAATCCAACACACCAACCTGTGCTGTGTGTGTCTTGTGGAGGGGACCATCCCAGTCAAGAATGTGGAATGGGCAATCCATCAGCCCAAGAGGTAAGCTATGTTGGAGGTAACCAAAGGTATAATCAACCACCCCTTCAAAATGCTTTCCAAAATAATAACAACTTTCAAAGAAGATTTCAACATCCGAATCTATCCTATGGTAACAATCAAAATGTGTTGAAACCTTCTAACGATTTTTTGCAAGACTTTCGTAATCAAGAGCTTGGTAGGGCTCCTCAATCTCAATTTGGTCAGAATAGTAATGCTCATAATGTTAAACAAGATGAGTCGGTATTAAGCCTTCTTAAGGACATATCAACTCGTCTGGCTACTAACGAAGCTCGTTTGGCCAATAGTGAAGCTTTGAACAGGGACCTCACCAACCAGTTGGCTCAAATAGCTAGAAGCTTGCAAGAACGACCTCAAGGAAGCCTTCCTAGTACGACGGAACCGAACCCAAGACAAAACCCAAGGGAGACAGCCCAAGCAATTACTCTAAGGAGTGGGAGGCAAACGGAAGAACCAAGGGTTGATCAACCCATGAGAGTAAGTAATCAATCGGAAGAAGTAAGTCATTCTAAACCCGAAAACATCTCTACTTCTTCTAATGCTCAAAAGGAAGATATTTCTGTTCCTATTAGTCCTTACATTCCTAAACTTCCTTATCCAAGGAAGGAGAGAAAGGACAAATTGGACCAGAAATACTCTAAGTTCCTTGACATCTTTAAAAAGCTTGAACTTAATATCCCTTTGGTGGAAGCTCTTCAAGAGATGCCCACCTATGCTAAATTTTTCAAGGAGCTAATTGCAGGAAAAAGGAGATTAGGGAATGACGAAGTAGTGGCCCTAACAGAAGAGTGTTCCGCGATTGTAAGCAACAGACTTCCACCTAAACTAAAGGATCGAGGCAGCTTCACGATTCCATGCCAAATTGGGAATCTTAAAATTGCAAATGCCTTATGTGATCTGGGAGCAAGCATCAACTTGATGCCACTTTCAATGTTTAGGAAGCTTGGTTTGGGGGATCCAAAACCTACAAACATGACACTCCAATTAGCGGATCGATCTATAGCAAGGCCACAAGGTGTAATAGAGGACGTGTTAGTCAAGGTAGACAAGTTCATTTTTCCAGCGGATTTTGTGGTATTAGACATGGAGGAGGACACGGTAGTCCCAATCTTGCTCGGGAGACCCTTCCTTGCAACCGGTAGGACCTTGATCGATGTGCAAGAAGGTAAACTTATTCTACGGTTGCAAGATGAGGAGGTAATCTTTAATGTTTATAATTCAATGAAATACCCGCTGAATAATGAAAATTGTTATGCTATTTCCTCTATCTCTTCGGTTGATGAATGTGTGAGTGAGACTTTCTACAGTGAATTAGAGACCCCTTTAGATGAAGGTCTGAACCTGGAGGCGGAGCAAGATGAGGCGTCTGCCTCAGAAGAAGAACATTGTGCATGGGTACAAAGGTTTGAGAGGCTAGAAAGAGAGATCAAACCAGCACCAAAGTCATCACTAGAAAAGCCTCCTACTTTGGAACTCAAAACTCTACCCATGAATTTAAAATATGCTTTCTTACATCCTCCCAATGACTTACCGGTTGTTATTTCTTCTTTATTGACAGTGGAGCAAGAAGAAAAACTTATCGAGGTGTTACGGAAGCATAAGGGAGCTTTTGGATGGACGATCCATGACATTAAAGGAATTAACCCAGCATTTTGCACCCACCGGATATTCCTTGAAGAGGCGGTGAAACCCTGCGTACAACCTCAAAGACGCTTGAACCCAAACATGAAAGAGGTTGTTAAAGCAGAAGTGATCAAACTCCTTGATGCGGGCATAATTTTCCCAATCTCTGACAGTCAATGGGTAAGCCCAGTCCAATGTGTGCCTAAGAAGGGCGGTATGACGGTAATTGAGAATGAAAAAGGTAATTTAATTCCATCTAGAACGGTCACCGGTTGGCGTATGTGCATTGATTATAGGAAACTAAACAACGCCACCCGGAAAGACCATTTTCCTTTACCGTTTTTGGACCAAATTTTGGAACGTATGGCGGGTCACGATTTCTTTTGCACGTTAGATGGCTTGTCCGGGTATATGCAAATCCCTGTGGATCCTCTTGACCAAGAGAAAACCACATTTACATGCCCATTCGGGACATTTGCATATAGACGGATGCCATTTGGCTTATGTAATGCACCAGCCACGTTCCAAAGGTGTATGCTTGCCATATTTACCGACATGGTTGAGGATTTCATGGAGGTATTTATGGATGACTTCTCTGTGTATGGATCTAATTTCTCTACTTGTCTTGGAAATTTGGATAAGGTTTTGCAGCGGTGCGAGGACACGAACTTAGCCCTTAGTTGGGAAAAGTGCCAGTTTATGGTAAGGGAATGTATTGTGCTTGGACACAAGATCTCGGGGGAAGGGATTAAGGTCGACCCGGCCAAAATTGAGGTTATTGCAAAGTTACCTCCCCCTAGTTCAATTAAGCTTGTGAGGAGTTTTCTCGGCCATGCCGGATTTTATAGGAGATTTATAAAAGATTTTTCTAAAATCTCCAAACCACTAACCGAGTTACTCCAAAAAGATGTTTCTTTTGAATTCTCTGATAAATGTTTGCATGCTTTTGAATTGTTAAAACAGAAATTGATTGAAGCACCTATAATGATCGGCCCTAATTGGACTCTTCCCTTCGAACTGATGTGTGATGCATCCGATGGTGCAGTAGGTGCATGCTTAGGTCAGCGGGTGGATAAAATCCTCCGCCCAATTTATTATGCTAGTAGAACGTTGAATGATGCTCAAATGAACTATTCTGTAACAGAGAAGGAATTACTAGCTATTGTGTTTGCCTTTGATAAATTCCGGTCCTATTTGGTTTTGTCAAAAGTAATCGTGTTTACTGACCATGCTGCACTCAAGTATTTGATGTCTAAACAGGATGCAAAACCTCGTCTTATAAGATGGATCTTACTGCTGCAAGAGTTCGATATCGAAATCCGAGACAAGAAGGGAGTAGAAAATGTGGTAGCTGATCACTTGTCCAGGCTGCCGCAAGAAGGTGAAAGGAAGCAAGAACCGGAGATCCAAGATGCATTCCCGGATGAACAACTCTTTGCGGTCACTTCCGTGCCATGGTTTGCCGATATTGCAAATTATAAAGTTGGTAATATCATTCCGCCTGATCTCACACGAAACCAAAAGGTAAAATTTTTTCATGATGCTAAAAACTACTTTTGGGATGATCCTTTCTTGTTTAAGTCGTGTGCAGATGGTATTATTCGAAGATGTGTACCTTTTGAGGAAGTTACCTCAATCATCCGAATGTGCCATGATAGAGAGGCGGGAGGACATTTTGGACCGGATAGAACCATGGGGAAAATTCTGTCTTGTGGATTCTTTTGGCCAACAATGAGAAGTGATGTGGAGGCTTATGTTCGAGCTTGTGATGCGTGCCAAAGGACCGGAAATATTTCAAAAAAAAATGAGATGCTCCAACAAGGAATTCTAGTGTGTGAGCTCTTCGATGTATGGGGGATCGATTTCATGGGACCATTCCCAAACTCTAATGGGAATCAGTTCATTTTGGTGGCGGTCGAATATGTGTCAAAATGGGTAGAAGCAGTAGCATTGCCTACGAATGATGCAAAAGTGGTAATCAAGTTCTTGAAAAGCAATATATTGACTCGTTTCGGGACCCCTAGAGCTATCATTAGTGATGGGGGCTCCCATTTTTGTAACAAGCAGTTTGATTCCCTTTTGCAGAAATATGGCGTTACCCACAAAGTAGCCACACCTTACCACCCTCAAACGAGCGGACAAGTGGAAGTGTCGAATAGGGAACTGAAAAGAATCCTTGAAAAGACGGTCAGCATGTCGAGGAAAGACTGGAGTTTAAAGCTTAACGATGCACTTTGGGCTTACCGGACGGCATTCAAAACACCAATAGGAATGTCACCATACCGTCTTGTGTTTGGAAAAGCATGCCATCTTCCCGTTGAGCTAGAACACAAGGCGTTTTGGGCCTTAAAATTCTTGAACTTTGATATGAAAGCAGCGGGAGAGCTCCGGCTTCGTCAACTCTTCGAACTTGAAGAATTACGCCTCTCGGCCTACGAGAACGCCAAAATTTATAAAGAAAAGACCAAGAGGTGGCACGATCAAAGGATCCAGGAAAAGAGCTTCGAGGAGGGAGAAGCGGTACTCTTGTACAACTCAAGGTTGAGGTTTTTTCCCGGAAAATTGAAGAGTCGTTGGACAGGACCGTTTACCATTCACAAAGTCTACCCTTCGGGCATGATTGAGATACTTACTCCGGAGGGCATCCAAAAGGTAAATGGTCATCGCCTCAAGAAATATTTCACGGGGGCACAAGAGCAAAGGCAAGTGATGCTCTTGAGAGACCCATGAACACAAGCGAAGCGAGAGAGTCGAGCTATTCCGACTATAAACATAGCAATGAGGTACGTGTGCCTCACTTGTACATTAATTGTGTTTGTATTATCATGTTTTTGTGTGTTTTTGTGTGTGGGAATAGGGTATTGAGCAAGTTAGCCAAGAGTCATGATCAAAGTGTGGAACAAGGCAAGAATTGGCGATATTCAGCATAGCACGGCGTGCCGCAATTCAGCACGCCGTGCCAATGTGCAATCTGGTCACCAGCGCGGCGTGCTCAAGCGGCACGCCAACGTGCCGCGCTTCTGTCTCAACATCGCGTGCAAGCGACATCGGCACGCCGTGCCAAAACGGCACGCCGGCGTGCCGTCATTCTGCTTCGAAGAGGCATTGAGGAGTCGAAATCGGCACGCCGTGCCAAATCGGCACGCCGGCGTGCGGGCGTTCTGTTTCCAGGTATGTTCTCGTTGCTCTGCTCAGCACGCCGTGCTGAATTCTTGGCACGGCGTGCCGAGCGTTTAAAATTTGAAACGCCAGGTCGAAAATTGCGCCTCCCTATTTAAACCTCTTTTTCCCCCTTCTCTTCTTCACGCCCCTATTCATCTTCTTCTTCTTCTTCTTCGTTTTTTTTCTCTCAGATTTCTCTCTCTCTCTCTCTCTCTCTCCTCACTTCTCTCTCTAACCCTCTCCCCTTACTTTCTCTCTCTCCCTCTTCTTCCTCTTCTCTTTTCCATTTTTCTCTCCTTTCCCCTTCTCCTCCACTCCCCTTTTGACCTAGATTTCTCCTTGTGCTTCATTTTCTCTACACCAAGGTATGAATCTAAACCTTATTCTTCTTTTTCTAGTTTTGATTTTTGCTTGGTTACTTGCTTAATAGGGTCTTTCTTTTGTTATGCTTTCTTTTAGTCAATTGAATTTCTGCACTTAGGTTGTTTATGGTTTTGCTCTCTTTTGTTGTTGAGTTTTGTTTTGTTTTGTTTTTTTTTTATGGATGTGCAATTGTAGGATGAAGCGAAAGTCTGTACCCGCCAAGAGACACGGTTCTTCCCGTCCACATGTGGATCCGTCACCGGATTCGGAGCCACGCGCCGACCTTCCTTCCGAGCCGCAAATGGCTCCTTTGACGAGCCTTTCCACGAAGTATAAGTGTCCTTTTCCTCTGCTCTCGGACGAGGAAGGTAAGCGCTATAAAACTTTGTTCCCTCTTGAAAGCACTCCCTACCGAATCTTCGATTGGGGGTTTTTGAGTGTGCTAGATCGGTCTGATGCTTTATGTGCTAAGTTGCATAGTATGGGTTGGTATGCGTTTGTCAAATCTAGCGTACCTGTTTTTAGGGAGTTGAACCTCGAGTTCTACTCCACATTGAGTTTCAAGACTGACCCTAATTCAGGCCTTAGGAGCATCACCTTCCGACTTTTTGGGGTTGCCCACTCCCTAGACATCGATGGTCTTCGGGATTGCATAGGCATAGAAGGAACTAGTTATACATGGCCCGAAGATATGGATGCCAAGCAATTTTGGCGTTTGATAGGCACCGGGGTATACAAACCCCGGTTTGCCAAGACTTCCCAAATCCAGGACCCCATTTTGCAACTGCTGCATAAGTTTGTCTGCTTTAATTTTTCTGGGAAAACTGAAAGTAATCGGGTCAATGCCTTTGAGCTGTTACTCTTGTGGCATGTGCACAATGATGTTAAGGTGCACTTAGGATTTTTTGTCATGGAGGCCCTTTACCTTCACCACAATCGGTCCAAGTCTGAACTAGGATTAGGGCACATAGTCACTTGTATTGCTTGTTTCTTTCATTCTAATACTTGTTATAGGCACCTCGATAGCATTCTTCCCAAGAAGCTTTCGAAGGGCATTTTGTCTTGTGCTCCGAATGTGACGGCTGCAGGTACCTCGAGCGCGGGAGGTTCGCGTAAAGGAAAGGCTCCCATGGAGGTCGATGAAGAGGAGGCTTATGAGGGAGCAGAGGCCGCCGAGGAGGATGCGGAAAATGTTTCGGTCGGCGTGGATTTTATGGCTCGGGTTGAAGGACGGTTAGATGGCATCGTGGAACAGCTGGAAAACTTAACCGTCCATCAGGTTATGCTTGGGCAGCGGATGGCCAATATCGAGGCGTTTGCCACTCGTTTTTGTGCTGATCAAGGTTGGCCGTATCCGCCGCCGCCTCCGCCCGGACCCGATATGTGAGGTAACCCTTCTCTTCTCCCGCTTTATTTTGCTCTTTCTTCCTTTGCACTTTTGGAAGTAAGTGCAATTTAAGTGTGGGGTGGGTCAAGGGCTTTTCTCTCTCTCTCTTTTATTTCTTTTTACATTGCACTATTTGTTGTTTGTCTTGTATGCTTATTTTAGTTTTTGCATGTTTTGTGTGGAGTTATTTCTGGTTGTTTTTGGTTTGATAATATTTGTTTTTTTTGTTTGCCGCTTGCAACTTAATGATCCAACTCCTCATAAGCAATGTTTTACAATCTTTAATTTCAAAAAAAAAAAAAAAAAAAAAGAAAAAAAAAAGAAAAAAAAAAAAGAAAAACATAACCGCATAACCTCTTATTTTGCATCTTTCTAGGTTAAGTATGCTTGTTACTAGGGATGTTTACATTGAATGCAACATGAGGCCCCATTTGATTGTCACCTTTGGAATAATATAGACTTTGGGGTTGAGATGCATCGCTTTTAGACATATACTCTCTAAGAAGCTTCTTTTTGATTGAGCATGAGTAAAGAGATGAAATAGGCAAATTGTGTGTTTTATTTTGATTAACCTTGGGGTAAGGGAAACTAATTATCTGTACTTAATGAACATTGACAAAAAGTCAAGAATGAAAAATGGAAATTTATTCCGCTGGCTTCACTTACAAGGTGAAGTTATGAATAGTGTTAGTAGCCGCTTGATTGAATGTGCTTAGTTGAGTAAGTCGGGTGCATTGTGTTTGCTCCATCTTTGTTATCTGTTCGGAAAAGCTAAGTGACATCTCAAGTAAGGTCGAAAGTTATAAGGTCAATCAAATGGAATCGATCAATGCATCGTGATAATTTTGTTTTCCGCCCCAAGAAAATTGTGTGAATTCTAAAGTCCTATTGATCTTTATCTATGTGATTGATAGGGAAGTGACTTAGAAGTGTACTATTTTAGTGATGCAAATCATATTCTGATAGTCAATTGAGTTGCTTTGTGTGCATGAGCTTGGGGTTAAATGTTAAATTCTTTGTGACAGCCTTATTGATTGAGTATGCTTGACTTGTGGATAAATTTGAGGTTGTGGTTTGTGATTTGATCTTTAATTTTGCTTCATTGTTTTCCGGAGTTGGAGATGTTTTGTTTGCTTGAGGACAAGCAAGACTTTAAGTGTGGGGTGGTTGATAAGGTCGGTTTCGACCTTGTCTTCTAGCCAAATTCGTGGTTCGAGTGGTAGTTTTTATAATCATTTATGTGAATGTTTGATTGTTTTTTTTTTCGTATTTTGTGATTTTTATGTTTTGGTTTGATTTCTTATATTTTTAGTATTCTTCGTGTTTTTCGTGTTTTATGGTCCGTGGTTGTGGTGCGGTTATGCCCCTTTGTGTTTGTTTGGACAGGCATTAGGACCCGGACCGGAAGTTGGAGCAACGGTGGCAAGGAAGGGCTTGAAGTGCTGAAAATCAGAATGGCGCGGCGTGCCACAATGGCAGCACGGCGTGCCAAGCCAACCAGCGCGCCAGGAGTTCCAGAGAAGCAGCACGACGGCGTGCCAAGCCACCAGCGTGGCGTGCCGCCCCAAAACTCTCCAGCACGGCGTGCCGACTTCACCAGCACGGCGTGCCGAGGCCGAAAATCTGCTGTCGCCCTAATTTCAGCTTTTCTTTTCTGTGGTTTTAACCTAGCCGTATAAATAGGTTATTTTCTGGTTTTTGGGGTATCTTTTTCCCAACTTGTAGAGGTAGAGCAAAACTTGTAGCTAGGGTTTAGCTTGACCTTTTTGTTTTCTTTGAATCTTGGAACCATCGATTGGTAGATTGCTTTGCATTGAACCTTCCCCTTTTGCAACGTTCTTAGTTTCGGCTCGGGTTCGTTAATAGAGGTACACCTCCAAGCATCTTCACACCGTCGGCATCCGGTTAATTGGATCAAGAAGGGCATAAGTTTTTCTTTTTGTCTTTTGTAATTCAATTTAGCTAGCTTTTGATTCCGCAATCGATTTTTGTTTGGTTGAAAACATTGAATCTGTTACACCTTCCTTGATTAATACAATTGAATGCAAGTTAATTTCAATCTTTATCCCTTCTCTTTATGCAATCCCTTTAGTGATAATCTAGTCTCATAAGATCTTAATCTATTAAGTTCATATTCGTGGCATTACCTAGATTGACACCTAGGCAACCATTAGTATTGACGACACTGTGGAACATACGTGCCCCTATTTTCTGAGCTTTAAGAATTAGACCGCCTCTAAACAAGGAAAACCGGCTAAGGACCTAAAAGATCTAGATACGCTAGGTTGATTTAATTGGAGGAGTATAATTGAGGGTTAATTGTTGAGTTGACTTCGTCTTTTGTAGTTGATTAATTAAGCCATCCCCATCAGTCTTCATAGGTCGGTAAAACCGCCATTTGATGTTCCAAATTCAAGAGCAAAGTAAGCTGGGATAGATCAACTAGGAGTAGACTAATATAGTTGTTAATATAATCAAACTTAAATTTAGTTCCGCTTAGACACGTAAAGACTCTTAGTAATTTAGTGATTATCGAGGTTTAAATTCCTTGTGGGATCGATACCTGGACTTTAGGCCAGATTTTATTACTTGAACGACGAGGTACACTGCCTTTGTTTGTGAGTCCGTTCGGGTTCCATCAAGCCCAACTGGAGTCTGTGGGCCTTAGCTCACTGCCAACATAAAGACGGGCCCATCGGATCGTACACATTGAACGTCTGGACTTTAACTAGTCGGATTAAGTGTGTACTTGGTGTATACACATCAAAGCAAGAGAGGTGTATTAATTATATTATTTAGCTCAATTGGATTGGTCAAATATAATATGATTAATATTTCTTAGGCCATCACTTAATGAATTCAATGAATTAATTCAATGAATTAAGTTAAGTGTTTATTTCCTAGGTGGAAATAATTCTACATGTATAGGTTTACATGTTTGTCATCTTATGGATGTCATATTTAATCTCTTGGTTTATTCGATATGTCAAATGAATTTTATTTTTGGTGTAAGTAACATATTATATGGTATAAGAGTGTTACATACATGCAGGAATAAAATTTAATGTGACATCACATAAAATCAAAGATGTAAATATGGTATTGGGCATGAAAAAGTGATGCCCTTCCTTGGTGACATGTTGGCCGAATTTTTGGAGATATTTTGCCAAGTTGTGGTGAGTCATATGTGATAAGAAGGATGACTCATATTAAGGACAAAAGGTGATGATCATTTGTGATGAGTCATGGTTTGACTTAGGGTGGAAAAGTTGGACTTTTCTACTTGAGATATTTGTGTGATGAGTCATGGTTTGTCCTTTGGTGATATAAAAGAAATATGGCAGCCATATTTCTTCACTTCTTGGCCGAAAATATCATCTCCCCTCACTCTCTCTTATTGATTTTCCGAACCGCTAGCACAGGTTTTAGTCCGAGAGCCGTTCGTGTACGGGACGAAGGAGGAAATCTAAGTTGGTTTCTGCAGTCATCATCTGTCTCTTGGAGAGACTTAAGGTGAATTTTGTAAAACCTTCTTCCTTGTGCTTTGTGTTTTTGATTTTCACTACTTAAGCTCCTGGGATCGGATTCGAGGAAATCGACGCGTATTTCTGCTTTTTCAGTCGATTTCCGGTGACGAATCCCAACAAATGCAGATTCTAAAAGATATGTTTCCTACCGTGTCCAACCCGGGTGCCTCACATTCTTGCTGGGGATGTTTGGGGAGGTTATGCCATGACTCTGACTGGCTTTTTAGCTGAGGTAGTGCGCCCTTTGGGCAGCGTGATCCTTAAAGCATTGTTGGGGATGTGCGATGACTTACTGGGGATGAAATGAAAACGCCCCTTGTAAGGGTCCCACTGGGAGTAGTATGGATGCTCCTGCTAGGGAAGATGTCATGGAAGGGTTCCTGCTAGGGAGAAAGTGATGGAACTCTTTGTTATAGTTTCGCTGGGGAATAGTGTAGGTGATCCTGCTGGAGGACATATGGAAAGGCTTCTACCGAGGAATGGTGAAAGGGATCTTCGCTGGGGAATGAAAGTGTCTCCACTGGGGAATAGCGCAGAGGATTCTGCTGGAGAATGGTAGAAGAGCTTCTGCTGGGGAATGGTGGAAGGGTTCCTCTTTACTGCCCCCTCGGAATGGTATAATCTGGAAGTGCTCTAAATGTTGCTTGATCTACCCCGATATGGGTTTTCAGCTCAGCGAGCTGTTCTAATTTTTGCCTAAGGTGCCTATTCGGTTTTCACCTTAGCGAGCTTTTTTTTTTTTAAGGTCCTGTGGCTCTTGAACTTGGATCTGTTTCGAAATTTCTGGTCACCTTGAGAAATAATGAGCGAGATTTGGAGGATAATGAAAGATTACGGATTATATGTACTTGACACATTTTCCCTGTTAAATGATGCGAGACTTTTAACCAATTAAATGCAAAGTGCTTTCTTTAAATGGATGTTTAGGTGTGATAACTTTGTTTATGCATTCTGATATAACCATGCGAACATATTTAAACAAAACATCACACTTTATTGATAAAATTAACATGAATACATTTGAAAAGGTTGGTTCCCAAAATGGCATACACTCCACACAGAACTAGAATCCGTCACCAACTGTCCCTTGTGGATTTTCTGACTGATTTTTTTTGCTTGTATCTTGATTTTTGCCTAGGCCTCCCTTTTCGAGTTTTCAACCTAGCAGACTCTTTTTGTTGTTTTTTTTTAGACATAGTAAGGCTTCAGGCGGTCTTGGTTGACAGGGTTTGCAAACTCATTCCCATCCATGTCTGCGATGCTTACACCACCCTTTGATAGCACTTTCTTCACCATATAAGGGCCATCCCAATTCAGTTTGAATTTCTCATGGGCTTCCATATTTTTAGGCCTTAACTCTTTCAGAACCAGATCCCCGACCTTTAGCTGCTGTCTGGGATACTTCATATTTCAATTATAGGCCCTATCTGTGCTGATACATCTGTAAGTGATCCAGTGCCTTCAACCGTTTTTCATCTAATGCTGCCAACTGCTCATATCTGGCCTGAGCACATTCTGTTTCTGGTAGCTGAGCTTCCATGGCTATTTTGAGTGACTTGAATTCCATTTCCACTGGCAACACTGCTTCCATTCCATACCCTAAAGCCTAAGGAGTCTCGACGGTTGGCATTCTGACACTAGTTCTGTAACCCCAAAGAGCATATGGCAATTTATCGGCCCAGTCCCTGTAGGTGGTTACCATCTTTGATAAGATCTTCTTAATCAACTTGTTAGCTGCCTCCACTGCACCATTAGCCTGCGGCCTGTATGGAGAAGACCTATGATGTTCAATGCCATGTTCTGAGAATAGCTTAGCTGTTGCCCCTTGGCATTGCACCCCATTATCAGTCACTACATGATGAGGGACTCCGTATCAAGATATGATGTTCTTCTGAATGAACTTGACCATGTGCTTAGTTGTCACATTGGAGAAGGATCCTGCTTCCACCCATTTTGAGAAATAGTCTACTGCAACCACTATGATTCTGTGCCCATTAGAAGCTGCAGGATGAATTTCTCCAATCATATCAATCCCCCATGACGAGAATGGCCAAGGAGATGCTAAGTTTTGTAGTTCCAGTGGTGGCAGATGACTAATATCCGCATAGACTTGGCACTCATGACATCTCTTTACCTCCTTCACACAATCAGACTGCATTGTCATCCAGAAGTATCCCTGTCTCATTATCTTTCTAGCCATAGCAATTCCATTCATATACGGCCTCCAGGATCCGGTATGTACTTGCTGCATTACAGTTTCTGCTTCTCGTTCTGTCCAACATTTTAGAAGAACCCCATTTGTAGTTCTCTTGTATAGCTTATCTTCAAAGATTCTGAACTGGCTAGCTAATCTTCTTAGTGACATCTTATTAGTAATGCTAGCTCCTTCTGGATACTTTCCCTCTTTCACATACTGATAAATGTCAAAGAACCAGGGCTTTTCCTCGGCTGTTAATTGCATCACTTCCTGCATATCGAAGCAAGGTTGCCTGGAAATTGCTATGACTAGAGGCTGTATCTGTGTCTTTTCCAGATCTTCCCATATGAAGGACAGTGTTGCTAGTGCATCTGCCATCTTATTTTCTTCCCTAGGAACATGTCTGAACTCGCACTAGTTGAATAACCCTCTTCTGTACCGCAGCAGTTCTAAGTAGGGCCACAAAGCTTCTTCTCTCAAGTCCCAGTCGCCTTATGCCTGCCTAATCACCAAGAGTGAATCCCCAACAATTAAGACATTGTCTACCCCTAGTGTCAGGAGGGCTTCCATTTCGAATAAGCATGCTTCATATTCTGCCCCATTGTTGGTTATGGAGAAGTCCAACCTCTTTGACAGTGAAACAATCTTGTCATCTGGCATCGCTATGAGTACCCCAATTCTAGCACCCTTTCTATTTACGGCACCATCAAAGCATAGAACCCATCTTCTCACTTCTACTACAGCCAACTGTTCATCGGGGAATTCCAGATTCTCCACATGGTTCGATTTTAGTGGCTAGTTTGCTAGGAATTCTGCCACAACTCGCCCTTTGATGGTTTTTCTAGTGATGTACTCGATGTTGTATTCTGACAAAAGTAGTAGCCACCTGGAAAATTTTCCAACCCACATCGGTGCTTCATACAGGTATTTCATTGGATCCACTTTAGCCATGGCTTGCACTTTGTATGAGTGAAACTAATGGTGCAACTTCTTAGTCAGCTAGATCATCACCACACATGTCTTCTCCACCAGTGTGTACTTGGTTTTATATTCCAGCAGCTTCTTGTTGAGATAGTAGATAGGATACTCCTTTCTTCAATCTTGCACCTATGCTAGCATTACCCCAATGGAGGAATCTTTGACAGCTAAGTACAAAATTAAGGGTTTTCTGGGAGTCGGTGGGCTCAGGACTGGTGGATTTACCAGGTAAGCTTTGATCTTTTCAAAAGCCAACTGATACCTATCATCCCACACAATCGGCTGATCATTCCTTAGCAGCTTGAAAATTAGCTCACATACCGAGGTTAACTGAGCTATGAAACGGCTGACATATTGCAAGGAACCTAAGAATGGCTGGACCTCCTTTTCTATTTTTGGAGCTGGCATATCTTGGATGGCTTTGATGTTGTCTGGGTCCATTTCTATTTCTCTCTAGCTGACCACATGACCCAGCAGCTTACTTGATGTAACCTCGAATATTTACTTCTTGGGATTAAGTAGTAGGTTGTATTCCCCGATGCGTGTAAGAAATCTATCCAGGATAGTAGGGTGCTCTTCCCGGGTCTTTGATTTAACAAGCATATCATCAACATACACCTCCAATTCTTTATGAATCATGTCATGTAGCAATGTTGTGACAGCCCTCTGGTAAGTGGCTCTAACATTTTTTAAAACGAAGGGCATTACCCTGTAGCAGAAGGTGCCCTATTTTGTAATGAAAGATGTTTTCACCTTGTCGATCACATCCATTAAGATCTGGTTATGTCTTGAAAATCTATCCATAAAAGAGTACATTGTTGCCTTGGCTGCGCTGTGTATCAAAACATCAATGTGAGGTAAGGGGGAATTATCTTTTGGGCAGGCTTTTTTCAAGTCCCTGTAGTCGACACACACTCTGACCCTTCCATCTTTCTTAGGCACTGGCACAATGTTGGGTAACCATTCTATGTATTCTACCACTTCAAGGAACTTTGCTTCAATCTACTTAGCCACCTCTTCCTTCATTAACGCAGCCCACTCTGGTCTTAGCCGTCTCAACTTCTGCTTTACTGGTCTGAATCTAGGATCCGTTGGAATCTTGTGAACTGCTATTTTTGCGCCGACCCCGGACATGTCTTCGTATGACCAAGCAAAAGCCTTAACATGTTTTTGTAGTATTCTTGTCAATTCTCTCTCTTCTTTAGATTTTAGTTAGTGTGAAATGAATACCATTTTGGGATTTTCATCTGTACTTATGTTAATTTCATGCAATGCAGTGTCATGAATGCTAAATATGCTTGATGGTGATTCAAATGTATGCACAGAATTATCAGGATAAACATCACACAAGTAATCAAACTGGGATTTCATTGCATTAAACTTGTTAAAAAGTACATCGTTCACATCAAGAAGAGAAGAAACAGATACAACATAAGCATTTTCATCCTCCACAAGCGGAGGGCCTTGAACTTCTTTAACATCCTCGCTCAGCTCCAGGATGTTGTCCAGGTTAGCAGCAACTTTAGACTCCTGTTTAGCAGGAAGAGAAGTCTTCCCGATCGCAGCCACCTGTGCTTTGGTCTTCATCATGATTCCTGCCATCTCAGCAACCACAAAATCTAGGCTTGCCTTGGTCATCAGCTCCTTTGTGGATCCTTCCCCAGATTTTCCAAATGCTTTGCCTAAGGCAGCAGCCAGTGTCTCTGAAATTGCTTTCACAGATTCATCACAGACTTTTTCTCCAACTTTCTCCTTGGCTACTTCCACTGCTTCTACCATTACTTTAGATGATTTCTCCTAGGGGATGACAGGCTTAACAATTGCCTCCTCCACTATCACTGGTGCCACTGGCTCCTCCTAACTCTTTTCAAAGTCCACAACATCAGCAAATATCTCAAAGCCTGGGAGTTTGATGCTCCAGACCTTTACTAGTTCAATTTGCCCCTTGTATAGTTGTTCACTAGCCTTAATGAATGGCTTCATCATGGGCTTGCCATTCTTTCCTCTTTTCAGTTCTTTCTTCTCAGGTGCCTTTACTGTCTAGCCTAAGCCAAACTGCCTCGGCTTTCCAGAATCAATGTTAAATTTGGGTACCCCTTGTAGATTGGCTCCGAGTCCCATACCTGGAATAAAGTTATGCCTGTAAAGGTATTTGGACAACCATTTTGGCATATAGTTCTCATAGATGACAATTGGAGCATCCGTGGCTTCCTCATCACTAACCATGGTGACTTGGAAACCACCGAATGGTATGGTCTCCTCACTGACAGCAGCAATCACGGACCGAGAGTCTGCCTCGACTATCACAACCTCACTGCCTATAAAAAAACTTGATCTTTTGATGCAAGGTTGAAGGCACACTTCCCAACCGGTGGAACCATGGCCTCCCTAAAAGCAAGGAAAAGGTGACTGGAATGTCAATCACAGTAAAGGTGACCATCAACTTGACCATTCCCACTTCCACTTCAGCTTCAAAAGTCCTGATCACAGTCCTTTTGGAATCATCATCAGCCCTGATCATAGTGAAGGACTTTTTCAAACTGTCTTCACTCAGACCCAAGAATGGTAGCATCTTTAGTGGACATATATTCAGGGCAGATCCATCATCCACCATCACGTATGGCATAACTCAGTCCAGGAGGTTAACCTTAACATAAAGGGCTTTGTTCTGAGCTTTCCCTTCGTGTGGTAAATCTTTTTCAGAACATACAATCTTAGGGGACCCTATATGAATCTTGTCCAGTAAACAACACATGCCCTCTGGAGATGCCAGTGTAGAAACCTTGATTTCAGACAGCTTTTTAACTAGTGTTGCTCTGTGTTCCTTGGAGGTCAGCAACAAGTGCCACAGACTGGCCTGGGCTGGGGTCTTCTTTAGTTGAGAAATAACCAAGTCTTCTTTCTCTACTTCTTTCAGCGCTGACATACTACCTGACCCGGTCACTGGAGCCTTGTCACCCTGTTGAACCATTAGATGATAGACTCGGCCACTCCTGGTTACATTCTGGACTTCAGAAACTTTTGTCTCCATAATTGGCGGCTTGATTGTCTTATTACAACCATATTCTTCATACTCATCTTCCGAATCCAGATCATCCAAACTTACACGTTTCACTTCCTTCTTCTCTGTTAACTTCTCGCAATCAGACTTTTCCCCTGCTTCATGGGCCATCACAAACTGCACTGTGGGATTTGCCTGCAGGACTTGTGCAAAAATGAAGTTTTCTGGCAGGCCCGACTGCACCATATTGACCTGCCTTTCAAACGCTGGCAAAGGGTTAGTCTTAGTACTAGGCTTGGCAGGCTCTTGTAGCTTCCCCACGTCGATCAGCTTCTGAATGGTGTCTCTTAGCTTGTAGCAGTTGTTGGTCCTATGTCCCACCATAACATGGTAGGTGCAGAAATTATCCTTGTTTTCCTCTGCTGGCTTCTCAAATGGCCTAAGAGAGTCCAACAGACCGCCATTTCTACACTTGGCAAGGATCTTGTCCAGGGAGAAGGCCCAGGGTGATATGCCTTGACTATCTGGATTTCTGCCTTGGTTGCCTTGTTGCTGAGACACGATGGCAACCCCTACTTGTTTACCCTCTGAAAACTATCCACTTTTACTTGCTGAACCAGACCCAGAACCACTGCTTGACCCAGTTGTAGTAGTCGACCGATACCGTGAACTGTACCCGGAGCTTCTGCTGTCCCTTTCGTTTATTGCCCTTTCTTCTTCATCTCTCTTAATTATAATTGCCATATTGTATACTTCACTGAGCTCACTGAAAGAGTGGAATTTCATCTTATTTTGGAAGATGTCCCTACTCCCGTCAATCAACTTTTGAATCAGTTCATCCTCATCAGGGAGGTCGTCAGCAGAATCATCTTGTTCAGCCATCTCTGATAGTAAGCATCAAAGGATTCATTGGGCTTCTACTTAACCCTCTCTAGATCATACAGCTTCACCTGGATTTTAGTATTGAAGTTGTAGTATTTGATGAAAGCCACTGATAAGGCTTCCTAGTCAGATTACACATATTCTGCCAGAGAGTTATACAAATTCAGGGCTCCCCCTTCCAATGTGGTCAGGAAGAAATTAACTAGCTGCTATTTAGTGGTGCCTGCCGTCAGCATTATCCTGGCATACAGATTCATATGGGCTTCTGGGGAGCCAATCCCCTTATAAGAAGGAATCTTTGACACTTGAAACCCAATAGGGAAGGTCTTAATGCCCTTGTTGATCATTGCATCGACATTTACCCTTCTTTTAGAGCCCAGGCTAATGTTGGCCCCTTTCTTCAGTTCAGCCACTACTTTGTCAAGTTCAAAGTACTTAGCCTTCATTTTCTTTTCTATGGCTGCTTCCATCTCTTGCAGCTTCTCCACACTAGCTGAGACATTAGCCCTGTACTAAGAAGATTCATCTACCTTTTCTTCTCCGGGTCTACTGGTTCCGGTATCCTCGGTTTCCCTTACAACAGCCCGCATCTCTTCTTTCAACATGTCACAGAAATCCTAGGATCTTAAGAAGTCCTTCGGGGCACCAGCAAGACTTGGTGTTTGATTGGCCATTTCCACTTCCCCTCCGGAATCAAAATCACTATCAGTTACCACTGTTCTCTATTCCCTAATAGCCCTTAAAGCCTAAGACCTTTTCCTTGGTCGATCTAGCTTACTCTGTGAACTGTCTGTATAGAGCTTTGGTATTTTCTACTCTCACGTGTGTATGATCCTACATCATAAGTGAAAAGTTAGGGATGGTAGATGAATGACGTGATGTCATAGAGAATGATGCTTGGATAATGCTTCACAAATGGAAACGAGAATGAGGATGATCTTTGCATCTTGGAATTTCCTTTGTTTGGGATGTCCCAAGAGTGCCCAATGCTATGAAAACTAATGCAAAAATGTCTCATAGGAGCCGCTGCACGGATGGAGGTTCAGTGCCTTTAAGGCACCTAATGACTTGTAGTGAGATGGCTGCGTGTGTACCGGCACATGGGCAGAGTTTTGACGCTTTGTAGGTCATTGATATGAAGTGAAATGGTAGCATGGGAATCGTCCCACGGACAGAGTTCTGATTTTTTTGAAGCAAAGTGATATGAAGTGATGTTAGAGGAAAGTTGCATGTAACCAGAGACACGGATAGAGGTTCGGCGTTCGTGGAACACCTTGCATGATTTGATAATGTCATGAAATGCCCCTATACATGTACTGATCTGGTACTTTGGGAGCACTTCGAATGATTTCACGATGTTATGAAATGGTCTGATGTGAACCATAATGAGCAAACAAGACTCTGGCGTCACCGGGACACTTATGATGAATGAATGTGCTACCATGTGATGACATCATGTGAACTGCCACACGAGAATAGACTTAGGATCATTGTGTCTTCTATTGAATGATATGATATTTGTGAAATGGGCGAGTGCAATCTGCTGCATGACAGAACACAGGTAGTTTTAGGATACCCGATATGTCATGGAATGAAATGATCGTGAAGGGCACACTTGGAATCATCCTTTATTAGGTGAGATGAAATGATATGGATGTGCATGTCACGCGAAAGTACAAGTGGCTGCATGAAAATGTGGTTAAAATGCATGACACATGGAATGATGTCGTGTATGCTTCGTGGAAATGTTGCACGTGAGATGTAAACGGCATACAAACAAAATGTCATGGCTGCACAAAAATGTGATTAGTGTCACTCATATGTTGATGTTTGAAAATGGCTGCATAAAGATGTGGTTAGAATAGCACATGATGCTATGCATGTTGATTAGTGTCACTCATATGTTGGTGTTTGAAAATGGCTGCGTAAAGATGTGGTTAGAATAGCACATGAAAGCTATGCATGTTTGATGCTTCGTGAAAAGTCAAAAATAAAACACCACAGAACAAACGTTAGCACACATAAAAATATGCGCGTCCTTCAGACCTTATTTCTCCCTTCGATTGGTCTTGCATTCTTCCTAGGTGTTGGGTCTCTCAACGGGGGATACCAAAGGTGCACGCTCAATGTTCATTTTGAATTTAAGTTTTGGTAATCCTAGGGGGAAGTTGCTAAGCCATTACATGTGGGCCAAAGTCAAAACCAAGGGTCGTATAGGTTCCCATAGCGAATATACACTTCCCCGCCGTAGAACACGATGTAAGGTCATGAGGTGCTATGAGTGGTTTACCCTGTCTGGTGTCTCCAATCCTGACGGTAGAGGTAGGCCACCGTCTTGGGTAAACCGGGGTTGATCAGTGTATTGGAGGGATTAAGAAGAAGAAAATGTCATGATATGCAAGGTGCAAATAAATATGGTAATACGAAACGGGGAAAACGTTTTCGTTATGTTTTGGTTTTGGGAAAACGGGTTTTCTTTATCTTGAGTTAGGAAAATCATGGATTTATTTGGAAGTCCCTTTGTAGAAAACATTCTCCCGTTTTAACTTAAAGACCTCGAAACTTAAATCTCGAGATCAGTGACAGAGTTGCCACCCGGATCAACTCATCCGGGAATTCCGATATAGCTCCCTACCGAGGGTAGACTACTATACCTAATCCAGAGATTTAGGGTTCGGGCAAGTGACTTACTTTAACCCAATCGAATAAAATATAAAAACCCTCGTCCTCACTTTACAATCACCTAAGTACATGAGGATCTAAAAATTACAACCGCCTAAAAATACACGAACTAATCTATTAATTACAATGAAAATAAAAATAAAAATAAAAGCTGCAAAACAAATTGGTTAGCACAATTTATATTACACACACAGATAGGATTCAAATAGGATAGAATTGGGAATTTAGGAAATGGGGGCATGCGTTTAGGGGATAACCGGGTCGACCCAATAGGTCGGACTGGTTAGACCCGAAAAACGGCTTTGAAATGCCCTGTAATTTTTGTGCTGAAAAATCAAATTTTGGAAAACATTTGGCTCGATTACATGCAAATTTCCATTTTTGTGGGTCTGCTATCCCGAAATCCAGGGTTCCGTTCGTGCAGGTTCCTAAATACACAATCCATCTAGGGTCCAAAATGCAATAAACTGCTCGTTTTCAATATTTTCTATGGATTTTATAAGGTTCGGGGGTCCACTAATGCTGGACTACAGATTCGATTCGGATAAAACAACCCTGAAACTTAGGAAATAAAACCCCAAGAAAACCGAAAACCCTAATATCTGTACATACAGGAATCCAAAAATCAAAATTTTATAACATACGGATGGATTTGGGCTGAAAATGATCACAACAGAATGCGCAAAATGGAAAACGGATTGTTTTCGGCCGATAGGGACAAATCGGAAATCTATCCCTGAAGAACAGAGCCGGGCGGCTCTAGCACCAGAGCCGCCCACCTTTGTTCATCATGTACATAGCCATGCGGCTGTGTTCATGAAGAACACAGCCGGTCAGCTCTATTCGGGCAAACCAGTTTTCGAAGTTGCAAAAACAAAGAAAACGCATAGAAAAGATAATGCAAACAGGTTTAAGGCCTCTCAAAGTTTACCTTGATGTTGTTTTGATGCTTTGAAAGTCAAGAAACGGATTGAAAGATTAGAATTTTTCCTGGAAGCTCAACTGGCCGTAAACTACAACAATCCAAAACAACCCGAAATGAATCCGAAACAATCCTGAATCAATGTGCAATGGTTGATAAGCTTGTTGTTAATGTTTTAGGATTGATTTTAGGCCATTACTTTAAGTTTTTTGGTTCTCTTTTGGCTCCTGTGTCTCAGCCTCAATCTCTCTTTTCTCTCTGCTTTCTTTTTTCTCTCTATGTCTTGAAAATTATTTTTCTGCCCAAGAGATGACAAATCCTCCTCCCTTTTCTTTTGATTTGATTTTTTTCCTTTTATACTCTCCTCTCACATATCATTTTGAACATTAAATGGCCGCCTGACTTTCTGATTTCACCCGAAATCCCTTCTGCCGAGCCAAGTTGCTCTGCTTTACAAAGTAACTTGGCACACCGACTAGAGCTGCCCGGCTCTAGGTTAAAAGCTAGAGCCATGTGGCTTTAGAAAGTGCCGGGGCAAAACTTTGAAAACCGAGCGTGCACCCTAAACCCTAGAAACCACTCGGGAGCCCTCTTCAGGGATTTCAGATTGTGGATAGCTTGGCTTTCAGGACATTTGAGAAACTCCAGGCAACTTGCATCGTTTTTAAGTCTAGTTCGTGGTCGTCCGTTTGACAGGTAACACAAATTCTCATCATAGAGGTCGGGAAAACCCGGCGCTTACATCTTCATTTCTGCACTTTGCAAAAATTTTAACTAAGGGAAGAGCCCAAGGAGATATACCCTGTCCTCCAGGATTTCTACCTTGACTGCCATGCTGCTGGGTTACCACAGCAACCTCGACCTGCTTTACCTTCGAAGACTATCCCCTTTTACCTCCATAGCCTGAACTAGATCCGCTACCGGACCTGGCCGCAGCTGTTAACCTTAACCCGGAGCTATATCCTGAACTTCTGCTACCCTTGTGGTGTTGGGATTTGTCAACGAAAATCGCACAATTAGAGCGGAAGAACACGATGATTTCCTTAAATCTGTGCCCAGGAGCAATTGAAATGGAAATAGTAAAAACAAAATTTTAATCACAAGAGATAAATCTCTTACCCGGATTATCTCTATAAGAGATGTATGCTGACTCTAGGAATCAAACTAGAATCCCTCCTCGTTCACGTACATGAACACCTTATGAACACCACCTGTGCTAGCGTCAGAAAAACACAAACAATGGAGAAGAGAGAAGAGGCAAATTTTGCCTACCAATGCTTGTCATCCCTAGGCCAAAAATCCTAGGGTTATTCCAACCCTAGGTGGCCCAAATTCCAATTGGCTCCTCCTTTGTGTGGGCTTTCTTCCTTTCATTTCAGGCCCAAATCTATTTTAATTAGTCTGGTTTAAATTAATTTCAAGCCCAACTTTAATTTACCCATGTATTTAATATATTACACCAAGTAACATATTATTTACATTTAAATTAAAATTGGTTTGACTAATTAATTTAATCCATTAAATTAAAATCATATTTTCACAAAATAAATTCATACGTAAACCTGTACATATGAATATTTCCACCTAGGAAATAATCTCATAATTAATCCAATTAATCATGAGAGAGCTAATCGAATATTTAATTTTATTATTATGATCAATCCAATTGATCTTTACAATATAATTAATATAATCCTCTCTCTCTCCAGAGTGTACATGTGATTCCTTAAGTCAGTGTTCAGTCTCTCAATGTGTACGATCCCGTGGGCCCATCTTTATGTTGGCAGTGGGCCTATGGCCCACAGAATGTAGTTGGGCTCCAGCAAGCCATTGCAGCCCCTAATTAAGATGGAGATGGCAGTCCAACTGTAATCATAACCCTATAGTTTGAACTTGTATATCCTATGTCATTGATATCATTGTCCAACACAGAGGCATGGACTTATCACCCTCTTTTATGTCCGGACATTTACTTGATCCCGAATGTACTAATGCTCACAAACAAGTTCCAACTTGTTTAGGTGTGGCCACACTCTTATCACTCACATTCATCAAGAGGCTGGTGATATCTTCTTAGTGGACTACTGAGTGACAAATCCGTTCTGCATATCCATAGCATTGCCATGCTAAGTGACATACCCGAAAGTACCTATACTTGGCACCTTATTATAGTCCCTTTAGGCGTACCCCTAACTATGCGAACTCATATACAATACCATCGTATGTTCAGGTCAAAGGATCCATACAAGCACCATATGAGAATCACTTGTGATACTACACCATGTGGATTTCTCGTTTAGTGGATCTATCTAGTACCATGCCCTTTTTTACATGTACCCATTAGCTTGGTTGACATCCCATGTCCAATGACCGGTAAGACACCACCATACAACTAGGTTAATGATAGTCTCTAGTTCCATTCATTCCTATGATTGGAACAGACTACAGATCTCTTCATGGTCATATCGTTTACCCTATCCATGGTTTTACTGCTAAGTGCATGACACTCATCATCATGGATATGGATATGTCCATTGGATACTTCATTTAATATATTGCACAAGATATATTTAATAAATGAATTAATGCCTTTATTAATAACATGAAATGAGTATAATACATAAATCCAATAAATGTATAATACAAATACAAGGTCTAATGCCTTGGGACTAGGGTATTTCTAACAATCTCCCACTTGCACTAGTTCCAACTAGGCATGGGCCTAATCCGGGCTGAGCTAGCGCCTTGGTCAATAGATCTGCAACATTGTCCTTGGTGTCCACTCTGTGTAATGCAATGTCACCTCTTTCCATGATCTCTCGTATGAGGTGAAACTTTCTGAGCATGTGCTTTGTGTTCTTGTGTGACCGGGGCTCCTTAGCTTATGAAACGACCCCATTGTTGTCATAGAAGATATCAACTAGGTCCTGGATAGTTGGTACTACTCCCAACTCAGTGATAAACTTCGTTATCCACACAGCTTCCTTAGCTGCATCACAAGCCGCGATGTACTCAGCTTATGTTATAGAGTCCATGATGGTTGGATTCTTTGAGCTCCTATAGCTTACAGCACCACCATTTAGCAAAAATAAATACCTAGACTATGACTGGTACTCATCCTGGTCATTCTGGAAGCTTGCATCAATGTACCCAGTAACTGGTATCACTTCCTGACCTCCATACACTAAGAAGTTATCCTTAGTCCGGTTAAGGTACTTGAGGATTGCCTTGACAGCCTTTCAGTGATCCTCCCCAGGATCTTGCTGGTACCAGCTCATTACGCTTAGTGCAAAGTCTACATCAGGTCTCGTACATAGCATGGAGAACATAATTGATCCTATAGCTGAAGCAAATGGAACCAATTTCATGTTCTCCCTGTCCTCCCTCGGCAAGAAACCTTTCTTGGCCTGGTCCATGCTGAACCTTTTTAGAACTTTGTCTATGTATGAGGCCTGACTTAGACCCAGAAGCCGATTTGATCTATCTCTATAGATCTTGATCCCCAGGATCATCTCATCTTTGCCTAAGTCCTTCACTGCGAAGCACTTACATAGCCACTACTTTACCTCTTGTAGTGTAGGTATGTCGCTTCCAATGAGTAGGATGTTGTCTATATAAAGTACCAGGAATGTGACAATGCTCCCATTAATCCTCTTATACACACAAGGCTCATCTTGATTTTGTATGAAGCCATATTCCTTTATAGCTTCATTGAATCTAAGATTCAAACTTCGGGATGCTTGCTTCAGTCCATAAATGGACCTTTGAAGTTTGCATACCCTTCCCAGGTACTCTAGATCGACAAAACCCTCATGTTGTGTCATGAACACATCCTCAAGTAGCTTTTTAGCAGTATCCTGATGCATTTGAGCATGGCTACCGGTGAGAAAGTTTCATCATAGTCTATTCCATGGACTTGTCTGAAACCTTTGGCAACCAGATGCCCCTTGAAGGTATTATCAGCTTTTAGCTTGTAGCACCACTTGCAACCAATTACCTTAACACCCGGAGGTGGATCAACCAAGTTCCAAACCTGGTTATCATACGTAGATTGTATCTCTGCCTCTATGGCTTCACGCCAATTTACAGACTGTGGGCTTGCCATAGCCTCCTAGTAGGTTTTGGGTTCTTCCTTATCCCAAATGAGAAGAGTTTGATCAGCGGTAACGCGGAAACCATACCTCTCTAGTTCCCAACAATCCTTACCAGACGTTCTAGGTCCTTGTGTGGCCTGGGTCAATGCTTGCTTCCTCTTGTGGAAGCTCCACCTGGGCAAGTTATCCTCTTTAGGAGCTTATGGACTTTGAACTTCCCTGAGTTCAATATTGCTCCCACTATCTTTCTTTGAAAGGAACTCCTTTTCTAGAAAGACCCCTTTCCTTGCCACGAACACCTTATTCTCGGTGGGGTTGTAGAAGTAATACCCTTTGGTTTCCCTAGGGTAGCCCACAAATAGGCATTTATCAGTTTTGGACTCCAGCTTGCGACTAGTCAATCTCTTGACATGTGCTTCGCATCCCCAAATCCTTAGGAAAGACACATTGGGCTCCCTGCCCATCCATATCTGATATGGGGTCTTTTCCACTACCTTAGTTGGAGTATTATTTAAAATAAGAGCAGCTGTCTCGAGGGTGTGTCCCAAGAATCTAATTGGGAGAGAGGCTTGACTCATCATTGAGCAGACCATGTCTGACAGGGTCCTATTGCTCCATTCGGATACCCCATTCCATTGTGGTGTTCCGAGAGGAGTGAGCTGTGGAACTATTTCATGCTCTCTCAAGTATGAGTCAAACTCTAGGCTTATATACTCACCACCTTGGTCTGACTGAAGGGTTTTGATATTCCTGCCTAGCTGGTTCTGTACTTCGTTCCTAAATTCCTTGAACCTATCAAGGGCCTCAGATTTATGTTTCATTAGATAGACATAACCATATCTGTCGAAATCATCCGTGAATGTGACAAAATACAGATGTCCACCTCTGGTCGCTGTGCTCATGGGTCCACATACATCTGAATGTATTAGGTCCAATAAGCCAGTGGCCCTTTCAGCTTTCCTGCTAAAAGGCGCCTTAGTCATTTTGCCTCGTAAACATGACTCGCATATATCAATTGTCTCCAAGTCAAATCTAAGACTCCAGCTTTGTGAAGCCTAGCTATGGGCTTCTCGTTTATGTGGCCTAAACGACAATGCCATAGGTAGATAGGATTAAGTTCATTAGGCTTAACCCTTTTAGTGTTTATGTTATAGAGATGATTGGTTTCATTTAAGTCCAGGATATATAGGCCATTATTTAATAAAGCATCTCCATAAAATAATCCCTCTCTAGATATAGAAATTCTACCATTCGAAATAGTAAAATAAAACCCAGAAATATCCAACATCGAAACAGAAATAATATTCCTGCACATAGCAGGTACAAAATAACATTGTTCCAAAATTAAAACCAATCCACTAGGCATCATGAGGTGATATTTGCCGATCTTTATGGTAGCAACCCTTGCTCTATTATCGACCCGCAAGTCCACCTCTCCCGATCCCAGTGACCTTCTGTTCTTAAGTCTCTGCACATTACAACAAATGTGAGAACCACATCCAGTATCCAATACCCAGGATTTGAAACTGTAAGGTTAATGTCTATAACATAAATACCTAATAAGGATGCACCTGGGTCCTCCTCTGCTCTCCCATCAGTTTGGGACACGATCTCTTCCAATGGCCTACCTGTCTACACCCAAAACAGACATCCTCAGGACCTACCTTTTGCTGGGCCTTGGGTTGGGCCTTGGCCTTTTTGGCCTTGGCCTTGGCCTTGCCCATGGCAGGAGGAGGGTTCCCCGTGTTGACCAGCAGCACCTGCAGACTCTTCTTGATCGACTGTTCTGTGAGCTTTAGCATCCCATGCAGCTCGGTAACACTACAGTTCATCCCTTGCATGTTGTAGTTCAGGATGAACTGATCGTAAGAATCCGGTAAGGATGCAAGGATTGTGTCCATCGCCAACTCCAGAGAGATGGGTGATCCGAGATGGGCCAATGTATCAAATAGCCCTTCATCTTGAGCACGTGTGCGCTCTCAGATTTCCCAGCCCCCATCATACATGAGTGGAATGCCTTATTGGTTAGGTACCTTTCATGACGAGCTTGCTCCTGAAACATCTCGTTGAGAGTTGTTATCATAGCATAGGCTTGATGGTCCATAAACTGTTTCTGTTGTTCGGGGACCATGCAGGCCAACATAAGGCATGTCACATCCCTATTATCCTTGAAATGCGTCTCATATTCCTCCAGCTAGGCAGCCGGTGGATTACATCCTTGAGGTGCAGCCAACACAGGCCTTTCTAGTACGTACTCTTTGGACTCTGGTCTTAGAACTATTCTTAGGTTCCTAGACCAGTCCAAAAAGTTAGGACCGGAAAGCGTGTCCCTTTCTAGGATTGATCACAGTGATAATGAGTTGTTGTTTGCCATTTAAGAGTTTCTACATAGAAAAACATTTTAGAGTGTTAATAAAGGACTTTACTTTGTTATTCCCATATATAATTAATAATGAATCAAATTATTAATTAAATCGAGTTGTTGGGCTCATGGGCCGAGATCCATATTTCATTAAGATATAGCCAGACGAGGGCCTGGTACAACTATACCCTAATTATTTAGGTAGGAACGCCGTCCAATCCCAACCTAGGGACTCTAGGTTTTATGGGCTTGTTGGCACTTACCCATCTATGCTTAGGGCCAAGAGAATCCTACTACCCATGCTAAGTCAAAACCTCCATTCAAGTGCTAGAGTATTCCATACCCTAACCCAATACAAAATGGCGATACTCTAGTGTATCCTGCGACGGAAAGGTCTACAACTGGCCTATCCCCACTTCGAGCTGGTTTTGAATAAGGGAAGCACTTTTTAATTTCATTTGGTTATTAGATTCAATTAATAACGGCTTACATACATAAGGCGGGTGAAATTGCTGTTGGATCATACATTCACACATGCAAATAAATATATAGCATAATTAAATAAATAAGTAAAATAGACTGTTATGGGCCTATATTACATCCTCATATTATTCTAGTAAACCTATACTAGAATCCAATATCAGGTGGGCCTTCATCTTCTTCCTTCTGGGCTTGCACCTCCACTTGGGCTCACCACTCCATGGGCTTTTTCTTTTACAAATTTTTAATAAGTAAATAAAATAAAATTACATTAAAAAGAAAAACGACATGCAAGCCATATTTACCCAAAAAAGAAAATACAACCCATCTCGAATAAGGCCCAATAGGATCCAAACATACAAAATATTTAATCACCCATATGCATCCAATACATATAATTCATAAGCATGTTATAATGCATGATTTAAGCCCATTTCAATTATGTCCAAGCCATTATTATGAAATTGCCAATTTTGGCCCACCATGGTTCTAACCCTTAACGGGCTTTGGGCCTCCAGCACAGCCAATCCAACTGCTCCCACTGGAATTGGGAAACCATGGGTCCAATTCAGCCGTTCAAGTAATTGTGCCAAAATTACCCAAACCAATTTCAATTAACAATATTAATTTCCAAAATTAATATCACATGAATAAAATTAAATTTCATTCAAGAAACCATACACATTTAAATTACAGAAATTTAAACACACAAATTTTAAAACCAATTAAAATTTCAAAACTGGGCCCCGGGCCCAAAAACCCGCCAAATACAAAAACACTGGGCCCGGCCCGCTGCGGCTAGGGTCAGTAGCCGTGCAACCGCGGTGATGCAGCACAGCCCAGCAGTGGCTGTCGTCCAACAGCAGCAGTCCGCTGCACCGGTAGCAGACAGCGGCTGCTGCCACTGTTCCTGCCGCGTACGGCGGCGATTCCACCGCCGGCAGCCCAGCACGCCGGGAACAATAAGATTTTTTTTTTTTAAAAAAAAGAAAATAAAAACATGGCATCCACGTCAAGAAATTCACCAAGAATCTCAAACAAACAATTAAATTAAATAAACACAAACCTATATGCATATTCAATTTCAATTGTACAAAAACAAGGGGAAAAATCTTAAACCCCTAACCAAGAACCTCAACAAAAATCTCCAATTTTAAAACAAGGGATTCAACCAATTTTAACAATTTCCATGGATCAAAAGCCTGCTCTGGTACCACTGTTGGGATTTGTCGCCGGAAATCACCCGATTAAAGGGGAAGAATGCGATGATTTCCTCAAATCCGTGCCCGGGAGCAATTGAAATGAAAATTTTAAAAACAAAATTTTAATCACAACAGATAGATCTCTTACCCAGATTATCTCTACAAGAGATGGATGCAGAATGCAGGAATCAAACTAGAATCCCTCCTCGTTCACGTACACAAAGGCCTCACCAACACCACCCGTGCTATCGTTGGAAAAACACAAACAATGGAGAAGAGAGGAGAGGCAAATTTCGGCTATCAATGCTTGTCATCCCTAGGCCGAAAGTCCTAGGGTTATTCTAACACTAGGTGGCTGAAATTCTCAAGGAGAATTTTGGCCCAATTGCTCCTCCTTTGTGTGGGCTTTCTTCCTTTCATTTCAGGTCCAAATCTATTTTAATTAGTTTGGTTTAAATTAATTTCATGCCCCACTTTAATTTACCCATGTATTTAATATATTACACCAAGTAACATATTATTTACATTTAAATTAAAATTGGTTTGACTAATTAATTTAATCTATTAAATTAAAATCAGATTTTCACAAAATAAATTCATATGTAAACCTGTAGATATGAATATTTCCACCCAGGAAATAATCTCATATTTAATCCAATTAATCATGAGAGAGCCAATCGAATATTTAATATTATTATTATGATTAATCCAATTGATCTTTGTCATATAATTAATATAATCCTATCTCTTTCCAGAGTGTACACTCCAAGTATACATGTGATTCCTTAAGTCAGTGTTCAGTCGCTCAATGTGTACGATCCCGTGGGCCCATCTTTATGTTGGCAGTGGGCCTATGGCCCACAGACTACAGTTGGGCTCTAGCAAGCCACTGCAGCCCCCTATTAAGATGGAGATGGTAGTCCAACTCTAATCATAACCCTGTAGTTTGAACTTGTATATCTCATCTCATTGATATTGTTGTCCAACAAGGAGGCATGGATTGATCACCCTCTTTTGTGTCCGTACATTTACTTGATCCCGAATGTACTGATGCTCACAAACAAGTTCCAACTTGTTTGGGTGTGGCCACACTCTTATCAGTCACATTCACCAAGAGGCCGGTGATATCTTCTCAGTGGACTACTAAGTGACAAATCCCTTCTATATATCCATAGCATTGCCATGCTAAGTGACATACCCAAAAGTACCCATACTTGGCACCCTATTATAGGCCCTTTAGGTGTACCCCTAAGTATGCGACCTCACATGCAATACCATCATATGGTCAGGTCAAAGGATCCATACAAGTACTACATGAGAATCACTTGTGATACTACACCATGTGGATTCCTGGTTTAGTGGATCTATCTAGTACCATGCCCTTTTTTACATGTACCTATTAACTTGGTTGACATCCCATGTCCAATGACCAGTAAGACGCTGCCATACAACCAGGTTAATGATAGTCTCTAGTTCCATTCATTCCCATGATTGGAACAGACTACGGATCTCTTCATGGTCATATCGTTTACCCTATCCATGGTCTTACTGCGAAGTGCATGACACTCGTCATCATGGATATGGATATGTCCATTGGATACTTCATTTAATAAATGAATTAATGCCTTTATTAATAACACAAAATGAGTATAATACATTAATCCAATAAATGTATAATACAAATACAAGGTCCAATGCCTTGGGACTAGGGCATTTCCAACATGTGGCTTGTTGCCTTCTCCTCTTCATCATGTTCAATTTTCATGGCCATACTGTATACTTCGCCGAGTTCATTGAAGGGGGAACTTCATGTTGTTCTTGAAGATGTCCCTACTACTGTCAATCAACTTCTAGATCAATTCATCTTCATCAGGGCGGTTCTTTAGCAAGATCATCTTGTTCATCCACATTTGATAGTATTCATCAAAGGGCTTATTTGACTTATCCTTAACTCTTTCCAGGTCATACAGCTTCACCTGAATCTTGGTATTGAAGCTGTAGTATTTGATAAATGCCACCGATAAAACCTCCCAATCTGACTGCTCTTCTTTAGATAAAGAATTGTACCAGCTCAATGCTCCTCCCTTGAGTGCAGTCAGGAAGAGATTGATAAGTTGTTTCTTAGTGGCACTGGCCGTTAGCATGACTCATATATAGAGATTCACATGGGCTTCTGGTGAACCCATTCCCTTGTAGGAGGGAACTTTCGGCACTTGAAAACCAATAGGAAATGTCTCAATCCCTTTGCTGATCATGGCATCTATATTAACCCCCCTCTTGGAGTCTAAACTAACACTAGCCCCTTTCTTCAGCTGGGCCATAACTTCATCCAATTCTAAATACTTCACCTTCATTTTCCTTTCCATAGCTTCTTCAATTTCTTGCAGCTTCTCCAAACTAGCTAAGGCATCAACACCTTGCTGAGATGATTTAGCCTCTTTTTCCTTTCTAGCTCCACTAGCACTAGTTTCATCGGCTTCTCTCACAACAGCCCGTATCTCTTCCTTCAGCATGTCACAGAAATCCTAGGATCTTAGGAAATCCTTCAAGGCATCAGCAAGACTAGGTGTTGGACTGGCCATCTCAAATTCTTCCTCGGAATCAGATTCACTTTCTGTTTCTACTGCTCCTCGTTCCTCAACAGCCCTCAGAGCCTGAGATCTTGTCCTCGCTCGATGTAGTTTATTTTTCTTAACAGCACACGAGAAATTTTTAGGGACAATGAATGAATGGAATGGTGACATGAAGAGTGATACACTAAAGATGACTTAGGATGAATGAATGACATGATGATATGAGAGAAATGATGATAAGGTTGATCTCTATTTTTTTTTTCCGGACATTCCAAAAACACCTAATGCCATACATGAGATAATGCAAAGAGATCACGTGTGGACTGCCACACGGATAAGGGCTCGGCGCTTTTGGAGCACCTAGTGAATTTTGTGAAATGGTCGCGTGTGTGCCAACACATGGATAGGGTTTCGATGCTTTGCAGGTCTATGATATGATAGGAAATGGTCGCATGAGGCCAGCCTGTGGACAGAGTTCTGATACTTTTGAGGCATATGATATGGTGATGTTATAAGAGAGTCACGTGTAACCGGGGACACAGATAAAGGTTCGGCGTTCGGGGAACACCTTGCATGATTTGGTGATATTATTAAATGCCCCTATATGTGTAATAATCTGGCACTCGGGGAGTACTTTAAATGGTTTCACAATGTTATGAAATGGTCCAATGTGAACCATGATGCACAAGCAGAATTTCGGCGTTACTGTTAAGCCTATGATGAATGGGTATCATGCTATATAATGACACCCTGTGAACCGTCACGCAGGAATAGACCTAGGACCATTATGGTCTTATATTGAATGACATGGGGTATTGAAATGACCGAGCGCAATCCGATGCATGGGCAGAACACGGGTAGTTTTGGGACTCCCGCTATGTTATGGAATGAAATGATCGTGATGGGCATCCTTGGAATGTCCCTAATTTAACTAAGATGAGATGATATGAATGCTTATGTCACATAAAATGCAAATGGCTACACGAAAATATGGTTATGATGCATGACATACATGATGATGTCGTGTATGCTTTGTGAAAATGCTAACACACGAATGTAATGTTGTGGCTGCAAAAGAAATGGTTAGTATGAATGTCACACGGATGATTTAATGTGTTCACACATGAAAATAAAATGCAAATGGATGCATAAAAGATGTGAGTTAGTATCATACAAATGCTTTGTGTGTATGGCATGTCATGTTTATGAAAATGCCGATGATGGTATGTCATGGGAGGGCAAGAAACACATAACACACGAAGTGTATTCCTCCACCCTTATTCCTCCAAACGAGGTCAATTTTGAGAAAATTCTAACCAAGTCCTAGGAGGGGTTCACTTTGATCATCAACCAGGGATGATGAAGGCGCAATTTATAGTATTCATACAATTTATTTTTGTATCCTAAGGGAATCCAACTAAGGTTGCCTATATGAGTTCAGTCCAAGTCGGGTTAAAATCAAGGCTCCCATAGCAAAATATACTCCTCACTTCTCCCCACTCAAGGGTCCGAACAAAGGGGTTCATACGAGGCTATAGGTGGTGTTTCTTATCCGTGCCCCTAAGACCAAGAGGAACATAGGCGACACTTCAACAATTCACCGGGCTAAAAATGGGATACTTAACCTAATGCAAAAATGTCAGACTAAAGAATGCAAAATAAAATACCATACAAGAATCATCCACCTTATTTTGATTAGATATTTTTTAGGGCTTGTCAAATTCTTTTATGTTTTTAAGAAAGCTTTTGTAAGAAATACCCAGCGAAGTCACCACGTTGAGCGGACGATGTTTTTAGGCGCACCAACTCTCTCGGAAGGGAGCCTCGAGATCGGCCAACCCTCCGTCATGTGGGGTTTTTGGAATGGAAATTCATTTTGGATAATTAAGTTGCCTTATAAAAGAATTGAGACCTAAGTCTCGATAGATAGTGTAAGAGTTGCCACCCGGCTCAGCTCAACCGGGAAATTATAGTGTAGCTGAACCGAACAAAGGCCGCTACACTTTCAAGAGATCTAGGTTGGACAACTCTCTTATTTCATGTCTAATATAAAATTGGTCAATGTTCATTGAAGGTATTTAAAAATTCTAAAGTTCATTTTTATTAAATTAAAGCACAAAGTGTACACACAAATCAAAGTAAAATGAAAAGCAATGAATAAATAAATTATTACAACCCAATTGAATAAAAAAAAATTCTCAACCTCACCTTACAAGCGCCTAAAATACACGAATAATCTAGAAAATTACAATTGCCTAAAATACACTGATTAATCTATTAATTATATCAAAAATAAAAATTAAAAGCTGCAAAACAGATGGTTAGCACAATTTATAGCACATCACAAATAGGACTCAAACTTGACAGAATTGGGAAATTAGAGATTGAGGACATGCATTTAGGGGGATAATCGGGTCGGCTCGGTTAACCGGCCCAATTAGACCTGGAAAACAGTTTTGAAACGTCCCTATATTTTTGTTTTGGGAGAAAATCATTTTGAAAACATTTTTTTTTGGTTTACTTTAATTAGCATGTGAGTTGGGTCGATTTTCGGGAGATTCGGGTCTCGATCGTTGCATCGTTCTGAGTGCAATAACATTAAAAATTAAATCTAAGGTCGTGAATGCACACAACAAAATTCATTTCTGATGATTTTCTGGTTTTTCTGAATTTTTATGATTTTTGGAAATTTTTAGGAATTTTTCTGGAAATTCTGCTTCTGGACGAAAATTACAGTCACCTGACTTAATCACAGCCGTGTAGCTATAACTACAGTCGTACGACTGTAATTACAATCATACGACTGTGATTCTTCTAAAATGCAGAAAATCGCCAAAATTATTTAAATGAAAAGCGAAAGCGGAGAAAGCTAAGAATAGTCGCACGGCTATTGTTTGAATGGTACGACTATAATTACAGTCCTGCCACTGTTCTTTGTCACAAGAACAGTTGCATGGATGTTCTTATTTTCCAGCAACAGCAGGAGAAAAATATGAGTTTTATGCATGAAATCAATCCAAAACACCCAAAAAGAGCAACAAAATGAAAGTTTTAGGTGTAATTACCTTTGTGGCACTGATCCACCGTCGATTTGACCGCTGGAAACACCTTAAATTGCTCCAAAATTGCTCCTTTTTCCTAGTGTGCTAAGGTTCCAAAAGTTGTCCAAATGTCTCAAAAAAGTCACGGATTTAGAGATTTTAAAGTCTGGAATTGATTGAATTTGGAGTGTCAAGTTATTAGCCTATCGATTTCTAACCGGATTTTAACTTTACTACACCAGGATCAAAAGAAAAAGAGGAGAAAAAGATGGCTTGGTTGAGTTTTTTTTTTCTTTCTCTCCTTTTTCCTTCTCTTCTTCCTTGTAATTTCTCTCTCTAAGAATTTGCCAAGAATCCCCACCTTTCTTCCTTTTGCTCCCTTTTATTTGGCTTTTCTTTCTACTGAGAATCGGGCATTAATTGCCCTTCAAATAACCACCATTTTTTAATTTTTAAGGTATGGGTTGTTGTACCTGCTACTCATTTAGAGTCGTACGATTGAAATTTTTCAATTACAGTCGCACGACTGTAACTACAGTCGTGTGACACAATTTTTTTTTAAAGTATGAAAAATTTCGGTGCTTGAAGCTATAATCAGAGAACTATAGCAGCACCACTATAGGTTGCAACCACACCACTGTAGTCATCAGACTACAGCCAAGCGACTATAAGCAACGAATGGGGCGGCTATAGCTGGGTTTTCACTTCCAGCGTTGAGAAAAATACAAAAACACATACAATCAAGATCCAAATAAATTTAAAATAAGATTTTAGGGCCTCTCAGAGTATACCTTTTTTGTGTTCTAGTGTTTTGGATCACCAGAAATAGATTTGGACGTGGGAAAACTCCTCTGAATCATGAACAACCAGAAATCATTCACAATTCTCCAAAACTCGAACGAAACCCCGAATCGATCTGAATGAACACCAAGTCGACTAGAATCACTCCCAGACGTGATTCCTCAAAAGACCCTAATGATTTCTATGGATTAGATTAGAGTTTTTTAAAGATCTTAGATTGCATTTAGGTTTTTTCTTCTTTCTTACTTAATTTTTTCTCCCTAATCTCTCAGTAACCAAAACCCTAGCTTTCTTTGGTTGTGGCTACAGAATGATCTCTCCCCCTTGACCTAATTTTCATGTCTTTCTTTTATATAATCCAATTAAGGTTACAAATCCCAAATTAATGATAAAATACACCTTATTTAGGAGAAAATTAAATCTGGTAACTACAGCCGAGCGGCTGTAGTGGCCTATAGCTGGGCAGCTGTAGTTGTGCAAACTACAGCCGTTCCCCTATAGGGCACTGTAGCTGAGCGGATATAGTATCCTGCTTTACATTTCTCACCTTTTCTCACTTTTCTCTCCGGTTCTCTTAAGCGCTTAATCGACCTTCTTCAGGGTTCTGCACCAAGATTCGTTACACTTCTTCGGGTCATCCGAGACATCACTAACATAGTTCTAGTTGTTCCAAATCTGCCTTATGTTTATCCATGAAAAAGGTAATAAAGTCTTTCATCATCGAGGTTGGGAAAAAACCCATGCTCATAGGTTGCCCTTCGTGTGACCAAAGTCAACTTAGACTGGTGCTTGTGCCCGATTCGAGTTTGGTCTCGTGATAGGGAGCACGGTGAGAAGGAAAAGAGGATATACATGGGGTTTTCCTCGTGTTGACCTACTATGATGTTCGTGGGGACTTGTCTTGGTTGATTCGTGAAACAGAGGTCTTGCCTAACTTGACTTCATTTTTCAAGGACTTACTTCGACTCTATTGTGAAGCAGGGGACTTTGCCCAGGTTCGATTGGTTCTCCTTGTCATTTGATATTCATGAAATGGAAGGGTATTTTGGTAATTTTGTAGCTTGGAAAGTTGGTATCCTTTGGAAGAAGGGTACTTTGGTCATTTGACTTCTCATGGGGCCTATGTCACGAAAAGAAATGAGTTTTAGTTATTGGTATCCCTTTTGGTGAGAAAAAGGGTATTTTGGTCATTTGGTAGCTTGGAGGCTAACAAAAGGGCATTTTGGTCATTTCACCATAGTGGAGCTTATGTCACTAGGGGAAGAAATATTTTGATGATTTGGTTTCCCGTGAAGCTTGTGTAACTAAAGGAAAGGTGTTTTGGCCATCTGGTAGTTTGGTTGCTAACAGAAGGGCATTTTGGTCATTTGACTTCTAGTGGGCCTGTGTCACTGAAGGAAAGGATAATAGTGTTTCCTGTGAAGCTTGTGTGGCTGGGGAAAGATGCTTTGGTGATTTGAGAAGTCTGATTATCTCTTTGGATGTTTTGAAGTCGTTTCGGGTACGTATTCGTTCCTTGATCGATAATTTTAGAAACAAAAATTTTTGTCCCTTCAATCAAGAATGAATATGGACCAAAAATCTTACCCCTTGATATCTGAAAGACATGAAAACTACCTTTCTTGGTATCAAATTGGCATAAAATAAGCTTTGAAAAATGAAAGAATGAAGACTTTGCAAAACAATAAACTATAGCGGTGCCACTATAGTACTACAGTTGCGTGGCTGTAGTGTTTTTAAACTACAGCTGCCTGGCTGTAGTGGTGGGTAAGATGTGGCTTTTAACAGCCACAAAGACATTATGGCAGCCATACCTTTACTTTCCAAGGCTGAAAAACCCTCATCTTTTCTTTGTGATTTTTGCCCCAATCCCTTACAAATCTTCAAAATCATGAGATGAAAGTTGCGGAGAGTCCTTAGACCTATTCCTCCTGCTCAACCCGCCCCTCACATGAGATTTTCCATTTTGGAGGGGGATTTCTTTTTAGCCCATAAATCCACTAAGAGTGTTTATAGGTTAAAAGAGGATGATGAGCACTGCAAAGTAAAGATCGATGCTCCAGTACCTATCCGGCTCCAACTATTGAGCAACGCTTTCTTGAATCCGAGTAGTTTTCTTGGATTTTCCCTTTTTTTCCAAGTTTTGAATTTCTATGAAATTAGAGAAATTAGTCCATAATAGCTGAAATCGATGCATGATTTGAGTAGAATATGCCGCTAGGATGCTCGATTGTTGATTTGGGTTGAGATACAACAAGATTTAACTAAAAATGGACAGATTTGTGGTTTGACCGAAAATTTACAGCTATAGCAGCCCTAGCGGTTGCTTATAGCCACGCGGCTGTAGTCTTAGACTATAGCCACTCGGTTGTAAGCCCTTATAGCTGGGCGGCTGTAGTTGGTAGATTAAAGGCAGCCTTGTCTTTTGCGGTTCTAAGGGTATTTCTTTAATTTTTATGATGCATATGCATTTTAAAAAGCTCATAAACTCCTTGATCATTGATTTTACAGGCAACATCCAGCCATTGTGGTAGCGAATCTATTTCAGAGTCCTTGATATGGTATAGGTGGGTCCTCGACGGGGTGAAGGCAATTGTGAACTCTACAGGCTTGCATCAACTGGTTCAGAGTATGACCATCGCCACTCCTCGCACGAGCTGAGGACTCTTGGCCATATTCTTGGAGAGATGGATCGATACCACTCATTCATTCCATTTCCCATCCGGGGAGTACACAGTGACACCTAAGGATCTCGTCCCTATCACTGGGCTTTCTTTAGGCAGGTGATCCATTTTAATCAGACTTTGGCACATAGCAGCTACAATCTAGAGTTAGTAGCCATGCTAATCGAGATTGAATCCTCCGACAGTAGGATTCAATGTAGGAGTATCAGGGATTTTTGGTTGAATCAACAGGCTGAGCTTCGTAAGGGGACTACTTTTGAGGCTACCGATGAGAGACAGTATGTGAGAGCCTTTTTGCTACATGCCCTTTCCACACTCCTCTTCCCCACAGGCTGGAGCAGCTTGAATTTGGCCGTGTTACCCTCCTTGATTGAGCTAGAGTCAGTGAGGACCCTCAACTGGGGTCGAGCGGCTTTGGCCGTAAAGCGGCTTTGGCCCAGCTTTACTATGACTTTGACCTCTATGCTCGAGGCTCTCAAAAGGAGCTAAAAGGCCCTTGGATCGTGTTACACATGAGTGTCTTGAACTCTTTATCTTATGATTTTACTTTCCTTTGTGCATTTCCTAGATTGTAATTGACTTCATTTTCATACTTCTTTTGCAGATTTGGGCTTATGAGTATTACTTTGCTCCTACCTCGGTGGTGCATATCCTTGATGATTATGGGTTGGCTGAGTTTCCCCATCTGAGACCGTGGTTGGGGTTTATTTGGAGCCATGTTGATAAAGACGAGGACAAGTACCGTCAATTCTTGTGGGAGATGACTTTTGCTAGGGTATGCTTCTTGCCTTTTTCTGAAGCTCCAAACTCACTACCTGATGACTGTTTTCTCTAACTTTGAACTTTATGATTTTCTGATTCTAGATTGTCAAGACCCATTGGAGATGAGAGGGAGATGATTTGCCCTAGATACTTCGAGATGCACAAGTGATAAGGTTGGTTTTTGACCTTATCTTTTAGGCAATTTCGTGGTTTGAACGGCAATTTTTAGAGTCCTTTGCGTGAATGTTTGTTGGGTTTTTGAGTATTTTGTGGTTTTTATGTTTTGGATAGATTTTTCATAACTTTTAGTATTTTTCATGTTTTCTAGGGGTGTTTTTGTAATTTTGGATAATTTGTCATTTTTATGATCCATGGTTTTGGTGCGGTTATGTTTCTTTTTGTTTGTTTTTGACAGGTGTTATGACCTGGACCGAAAGTTGGAGCACCGGCGGCGAAGAAGAGTTTGAAGTGCTGAAAAGCAAGGTGGCACGGCGTGCCACAATGAGGGCACGGCGTGCCATTTCAGCGTGCCAAGGGATGGGATCCAGCAGATCGGCATGAAATCGTGCCACCCCTACCAGCGCAGCGTGCCAGCCCCAAATCTACACAGCACGGCGTGCCACATTCACCAGCACAGCATGCCACCCATAATTCTGCACAGCACGTCGTGCCACCTCCACAGCACGGCGTGCCGAACTCCGGAATTCTGATGTTGCCCTACTTTCATCTTTTCTTTTTCGTGGTTTTAACCTAGCCGTATAAATAGGTTATTTTCTAAGTTTTAAGGATTTTTTTCCAGACTTTTAGAGGGAAAGCAGAAACTTGTAGCTAGGTTTTGGCTTGAACTATTTGTTTTCTTTGAGTTTTGAACCATCAATTGGTAGAAGTCTTACATTGAACCTTCCCCTTTTGCGACGTTCTTGGTTCCGGCTTGAGTTCATCTATAGAGGTACACCCCAAGCATCTTCACACCATCGGACTCCAGTTAATCGGACCAAAAGGGCATAAGTTTTTCTTCTTCTCTTTTGTAATTTGATTAAGTTAGTTTTTGATTCCGTAATTGATTGTGTTTGGTTGTAAACACTGAATTCGTTTCACCTTTCTTGATTAATACAATTGATTGCAAGTTAATTTCAATTTTTATTCCTTTTCTTTATGCAATTCCTTTAATGATAATCTAGTCTCATAAGATCTTAATTTATCAAGTTCATATTTGTGGCATTACCTAGATTGACACCTAGGAAACCATTAGTATTGACGACACTGTGGAACTTACGTGCCCCTATTTTCTGAGCTTTAGAATTAGACCGCCTCTAAACAAGGGAAACCGGCTAAGGACCTAAAAGATCTAGATATGCTGGGTTGAATTATCGAAAGAACATAATTAAGGGTTAATTGTTGAGTTAAATTCGTCTATTGTAATTAATTGATAAAGCCATCTCCATTAGCATTCATAGTTCGGCAAACCACCAATTGATAACCCAAATTCAAGTGCAAAATAAGCTGGGATAGATCAACTAGGAGTAGGATAATTAGTTGTTAGTATCATCAAATCCAAAAACTAAGTTCCGCCTAGGACACGCAAGGAACCCGAGTAGTTTAGTGTTTGTAGAATATTTTTCTCTGTGGGATCGATACCTGGACCAACCAGAATTATTACTTGTCAACGATAGGTACACTGCCTTAGTTGTGCGATTCTAGGTTTAGTTTCAATACTTCGCCTAGGAGCCATCAACAAGCGTTGTCCAACAGGCGCTTTGTGATGGAGTGCTCTTTCGGGTAAAAGTGGTACCTCGGAGAGAGGGTTCATGATTAGCACTCTGGCCCTGAGGCACGTAGGATTCCAGCCACCGTACCGGTGGGATTGGTTTTGTTGGTATGCCCTAGTTCTTAAGGCATTGGATTCTTGTATTTTGTGTTATACATTAAGACTCATTGTATGAATATATTGTTTGTGTCACATTAATAAAGGCAATTAATCTATTTTATTTATATCTTGTGCTATAATATGAGTAGAGTATCCATTGATTGATAATCATAAAACCTATCCTAGGTCTGTTCTAATTATGGGAACGAATAGAACCACAGACTTGTATATTCGATGACTGTATGGCAGTTCTTAACTAGCCATAGTACTTGTATAGTCAGTCATGAATATAGGTACATGTCGTTGACATGGGATTGGATCGATCCACATAAGAAAGCCACATGCTTGTCGCGTCATAGGTCTTTCTTGAGTAGGTCTCTTTTGTCCTCAGACCAGATTTGATTATAATATCAATATGGAATCCGGTTCAATTTGACATATGCCTAACAGGTCTGTAAAAGGATGCTAAATACGGGTATGATTGGTTGGACCAGTGAACATGTTGATATTGATGATGAAGTGATGGAATTGCCACTCGGGTAACACCGAGATGATATCATTGGCCACTTGATGAGTGGGAGCGATAAGTGTATGGCCATACCCAAATAAGTTGGTTGCTTATTTGATTAATCAGTCAACACAAGATCAAGAAATATAATAAACAACAGAAGACGATGACAGACACCATGCCTCTTATTTATTCATATCGATATCGTTAGGCAAAGGACACTATGAGATTACTACTGGGTGAGTGTCTTCTAAAGACTATTGCATCTCTATCTTAATTGGGAGCTGTAATAGTTTGCTAGAACCCATTTACAGTCTATGGGCCTTAGTCCTACTGCCAAAATAAAGACAGACCTACAGGATCGTGCACATAGATCAACTGAGCTGGAACTTATAGAAATTGTACATGTAATGTACATTGGAAGGAATGCGTTAATTAATTAGTTGACATTCGGTGTCAAGGTAATTAATTAACATTGGATTGAATTTAATTTAATTAATAAGTTTACATAATGTAATTAATTAATTTATTAATTAATTGAATTACATAAAGTAAACATTTAATTAAATAATTCTCCTAAGTAGAAAAATTAAATACATGTATTGTATTTACTTAAGTGTAATTTAATTTTATTTAGGGATAATTAAATTTAACCAAATGGAATTAAATTACATAGTATATACTTTTTAATTAAAGTTTATTTATGTAATTATAATCCTAATGGGCTTGGGTTTAATTAACCTAATTAAAACCCAATTAGACATGGTGTTTATATAAGGGCACACTTAAGGAAGAAAAACCTAATTCAACCCTAGTTAATTGCTGGAAATTTCAGCCACCAATAGTAGTCCCAAACAACAGAAAATCCCAGCATTAATCATCCATTCCTTCGCGTCTTCGGCTAGCACTAGTTCCAGTTCAATAGTTGGTCGTGCACCGGACTTTGGAAATCGCAGTTTCAAGAAACGATTCTGCAGCAGTCTCTAGAGGAGACGAATCCAGTGAGTTAATCTCTCTTGATTCAAATTGTTTTATTAGAATCAATGGTAATTGGACACGATAGGTGGATTCTAGGAAATTTTAAAGGGTGTATTTTCCACTGCGCCACGTTATTTTTCCAATGACAAATCCCAATAGTGGTATCAGAGCCTAGGTTTTGTCCATTAGATTGATTAGAATTGGTTCTTCAAAGCGTTCTTGAAGAAAGAATGGATTTCAAGTTTGTGATTTTAGGGTTTTTGTTCAATTGGTTTTGTTGGACCCTAGAATTTTGGATTGGGGTTTTGATTATTTTTCCCAATTGGTTTCCATCTAAACTTGTTTAGGGTTTTTGTTTAGATATTTCTTGGCTACAAATTTTTTAACTTTTATGATTTATAAAAAAAAAGAATCTGATTTGGGAAAGGGAATCGCGAATTGCAATTCCCTTCCTTGCGCAGCAGCTGGTGCTGCGTGGCATGCTGCTGGACAGCATGCCATGCAGCACCTGGCTGCTGCTACTACAGTGCAGCGACACTGCTGCCCTGCCGGTATAGCAGCGTCGTATGCTGGTTTTGGGTCCGGCTATGGATTTTGCGGGTATTTTTTATTCCGGGCCCTAATGTAAATTAAATTAATTTTTTTTAAATTAATTTGTATTTAAATTGTTTATTTTGTTGGCATGCATATTTAATTTAATTGTTCAGATATTAAAATGAATATCGACTTTGTGAAATTGGCCCAATAAACTGTGACACCAGTTAAAATCGGGAGAGCTAAATTTTAAATTTGTGACAACCCAAATTCAAGTGGGCGCAAAATTGTTAATTTTGCATTTATGGATGTTATCCATTGGGCCTTTATGGGCCTTAGTCATATTTATTAAAATTGGAGATTTCACCCTAAGTAACTCGGCTTAACATTTATATTTATAATTTGGAATGCCATGATCAAGCATCATATTGGTATGTATGTGCACGACAGGTACTTTGTTTGAAATTTATTGTTGAGTTCTATGGGCCCTAAATTATTATCGGTTGTAATTTAATTTTGGGAAATATGGCCTACGTGCCAATTTTTTTATTTTGATGTAATTTTAGAATAGATTTTATTTTACAAAATTGTTGTAATTGCATCAAGTATGGAGGAAGGGCCAGATGGAGCAAGCCCATGGTGGGAGCCCAAGAAGGATTGCAGTCCGGCCCATGAAGAATCAGATAGGATATCTAGTTTTTTATTAGGTTGTAATTAAAGGCCCATAGGATCTCATTTATTTTAAATTAAGTATGCTATTGCATTCGTCATATAATATGGATGTATGGATCACCAAATTATTACCCGCATTTATGCATGCTAAGCCGTATCACTTAATTATAATCAGGAAATTAAAATATTGAGTCGCTTAAAAGTGCTTCCCACATTCACACCTCTTCCTCCCATTGATGCTGCAATGTGCGTCATGCCCTAGCTGGGTACATTGTAGTATTCGGTGGGCCGTTAAGATACTTGGTATGGTTAACATGTGAATGGTGGTTTGACTCAACATGGGTAGCATTAGCTCAGAGCGGGCCCTAAGCACAGATGGGTAAAGTATCAATAAGCCCATCAAACCAAGAGTCCTTCATGGAAGGATTGGATAGGTTGTCCTACCAAACGAATCAATGGTTGGTTTTTTAGGATTCGTCATTGGAAAAATAATGTGGAGCAGCGAAAAATACACCGTTTAAAATTTTGTAGAATCCACCTATCGTGTCCAATTACCATTGATTAGAATAAAAACAATTGAATCAAGAGAGATTAACTCACCGGATCTTCTCTTCTAAAGACTGCTGCAGAATCATTTCTTGAAACTGCGATCTCCAAAGTCTAGTGCATGACCAAGCAGGAACCGGTGCTAGCCGAAGACGCGAAGGAATGGAGGTTTAATGCTGGGATTTTCGGCTGATTTGGGGCTGCTCTTGGTGGCTGAAATTTCCAGCAATTAATTGGGATTGAATTAGGTTTTTCTTCCTTAAGTGTGCCCTTATATAGACACCTTGTCTAATTGGGTTTTAATTAGGTTAATTAAACCCAAGCCCACTAGGATTATAATTATATAAATAAACTTTAATTAAAAAGTATATACTATGTAATTTAATTCCATTTGGCTAAATTTAATTACCCCTAAATAAAATTAAATCACACTTAAGTAAATACAATACATGTATTTAATTTTTCTACTTAAGAAAATTATTTAATTAATTGTTTACTTTATGTAATTCAATTAATTAATAAATTAATTAATTACATGATGTAAACTTATTAATTAAAATAAAATCAACCCAATGTTAATTAATTACCTTGACACCGAATGTCAACTAATTAATTAACGCATTCCTTCCAATGTACATTACATGTACAATATCTATAAGTTCCAGCGCAGTTGATCTATGTGCATGATCTTATGAGTCTGTCTTTATGTTGGCAGTAGGCCCAAGGCCCACAGACTGTAAGTGGCTTCAAGCAAATCATTACAGCCCCCAATTAAGACAGAAATGTAGCAGTCTTTAGAAGACACTTACCCGATAATAATCTTATAGTGTCCTTTGCCTAAGGATATCGATATGAATAAACAAGAGCCATGGTGTCCGTCATCCTATTCTGTTGTTTATTATATTTCTTGATCTTGAGTTGACTGATTAATTAAATAAGCAACCAACTTATTTGGGTGCGGCTGTACACTTATCAGTCCTACTCATCAAGTGGCCAATGATATCATCTCGGTGTTACCCGAGTGGCGATTCCATCACTTCATCATCAATATCAATGGCACCGAATACTACAATGCACCCAGCTAGGGCATGGTGCACATTGCAACATCAATGGGAGGAACAGGTGTGAATGTGGGAAGCACTTTTAAATGACTCAATATTTTAATTTCCGGATTATAATTAAGTGATACGGCTTAGCAGGCATAAATGCGGGTAATAATTTGGTGATCCATAAATCCATATTATATGACAAATGCAATAGCATACTTAATTTAAAATAAATGAGATCCTATGGGACTTTAATTACAACCTAATAAAAAACTAGATATCTTATCTAATTTTTCATGGGCAGGACTGCAATCTTTCTTGGGCTCCCACCATGGGCTTGCTCCATCTGGGCCTTCCTCTATACTTGATGCAATTACAACAATTTTGTAAAATAAAATCTATTCTAAAATTACATCAAAATAAAAAAATGGCACGTAGGCCACATTTCCAAAAATTAAATTACAACCGATAATAATTTAGGGCCCATAGAACTCAACATAACATTTCAAACAAAGTACCTATCGTGCACATACATACCAATATGATGCATGATCATGGCATTCCAAATTAAAAATATAAATATTAAGCTGAGTTACTTATGGTGAAATCGTCAATTTTAACAAATTTGACTAAGGCCCATAAACGACCAATGGATAACATCCATAAAGGCAAAATTAACAATTTTGCTCCCACTTGAATTTGGGTTGTCACAAATTTAAAATTTAGCTCTCCCAATTTTAACCGGTGTCACTGTTTATTGGGCCAATTTCACAAAGTGCATATTCAATTTAATATGCAAACAATTAAATTAAATATGCAAGCTAACAAAATAAACAATTTAAATACAAATTAGTTTAAAAAAATTTAATTTAATTTGCATTAGGGTCCGGAATAAAAAAAATACCCGCAAAATCCAAAAACGGACCCAAAACCCTCGTGCGGCCCTGTTGTCCCGGCAGGGCAGCAGTGCCGTGGCAGCAGCAGATGGAATTGCAGAATCGCGATTCCATCTTTTTCCCAAATCACATTTTTTTTTCATTAAATCATAATTAAAAAAAAATCCAGCCATCAACAATAAATAATCAATAAAGAAAATACAATTCTAGATTGAAACCAATTGGGGAAAAAAAATCAAAAACCCCAATCCAAAAAATTCTAGGGTTTATCAAAACCAAAACCAATTGAATAAAAACCCTAAAATCACAAACTTGAAACCCATTCTTTCTTCAAGAATGCTTTCAAGAACCAATTCCAATCAATCTAATGGACAAAACCAAGGCTTTGATACCACTGTTGGGATTCGTCATTGGAAAAATAACGTGGCACAGCAGAAAATATACCATTTAAAATTTCATAGGATCCACCTATCGTATCCAATTACCATTGATCAGAATAAAAACAATTTGAATCAAGAGAGATTAACTCACCGAATTCGTCTCTTCTAGAGACTGCTGCAGAATCGTTTCTTGAAACTGCGATCTCCAAAGTCTAGTGTGCGACCAACTATTGAGCAGGAACCGGTGCTAACCGAAAACGTGAAGGAATGGAGGTTTAATGCTGGGATTTTTGGTTGAGTTGGGGCTGCTCTTGGTGGCTGAAATTTCCAGCAATTAATTAGGATTGAATTAGGTTTTTCTTCCTTAAGTGTGCCCTTATATAAACACCTTGTCTAATTTGGTTTTAATTAGGTTAATTAAACCTATGCCCACTAGGATTATAATTACATAAATAAACTTTAATTAAAAAGTATGTACTATGTAATTTAATTCTATTTGGCTAAATTTAATTACCCCTAAATAAAATTAAATCACACTTAAGTAAATACAATACATGTATTTAATTTTCCTTCTTAAGAAAATTATTTAATTAATTGTTTACTTTATGTAATTCAATTAATTAATAAATTAATTAATTACAATATGTAAACTTATTAATAAATTAAATTCAACCCAATGTTAATTAATTACCTTGACACTGAATGTCAACTAATTAATTAACGCATTCCTTCCAATGTACATTACATATCCAATATCTATAAGTTCCAGCTCAGTTGATCTATGTGCACGATCCTATGGGTCTGTCTTTATGTTGACAGTAGGCCCAAGGCCCACAGACTATAAGTGGGTTCTAGCAAACCATTATAGCCCCCAATTAAGACAGAGATGCAGTAGTCTTTAGAAGACACTCACCCGGTAGTAATCTCATAGTGTCCTTTGCCTAACGATATCGATATGAATAAACAAGAGGCATGGTGTCTGTCATCCTATTCTATTGTTTATTATATTTCTTGATCTTGAGTTGACTGATTAATTAAACAAGAAACCAACTTATTTGTTTATGGCCATACACTTATCTGTCCCACTCATCAAGTGGCCAATGATATCATCTTGGTGTTATCCGAGTAGCAATTCCATCACTTCATCATCAATATCAACATGTTCACCGATCCACCCAATCCTACCCATATTTAGCATCCTTTTACAGACCTGTTAGGCGTATGTCAAAGTGAACCGGATTCCATATTGATATTATAATGAAATCTGGCCTGAGGAGAAAAGAGACCTACTCAAAAAAGACCTATGACGCGACAACCATGTGGCTTTCTTGTGCGGATCGATCCAGTCCCATGTCAACGACATGTACCTATATTCATGACGGACTATACAAGTACTATGGCTGGTTAAGAATTGCCATACAGTCATTGAATATACAAGTCTATGGTTCTATTCGTTCCCACGATTAGAACAGACCTAGGATAGGTTTTATGATTACCAATCAATGGATACTCTACTCATATTATAGCACAAGATATAAATGAAATAGATTAATTGCCTTTATTAATGTGACACAAATAATGTATTCATACATGACTCTTAATGTATAATACAAATACAAGAATCCAATACCCTAAGAACTAAGGCACACCAACATGGTTAGCGAGCCCTAGTTCGGCTAGTCATTGATAAGTTGTGGATCTTTGTCAAGTCAGCCAATTAACATTACCAATAAACAAATTAAAATCGGATTATTAATTTGAATTGGCTTAAAAGTCCTTTATTTCTAACTCAAGCAATGATTTCTTCCATGTAGATAATCCCATTTCACTTAAGCAATTTAAATGGCTGCAACAAACAACAACTCACTCTCACTTAGGTCATTCTTAGAGAAGGTGAAGCTTTCGGGGACTAACTTCCTGGACTGGGCTAGGAACTTACAAATAGTTCTTAGATAAGAGTCCAAGGAGTATCTACTGAATGCTCCTTTACCATCTAGCCCTCCCGTAGGTCGAGGCATCACCACGGCGATGGTGGAGCAGTACGATCGACATGTGAGGGATGCTGAGATGTCTCGTGCCTCATGCTAGGTACCATGGCTTCTGATCTTCAAAAGCAGTTTATGGACGAGCATGCTTATTGAGATGATGGATCAACTTTAAAAGATGTTCCAAGATCAGGCTTGTCAGGAACGTTACCTGACAACTAAGGCACTTTGCAGTACTGTGATGGCAGCTGGGAATTCTGTTAGCACTCATGTGCTGAAGTTGAAGGGGTATATTGATAGACTTGCCCATCTCAGCTCGCCAGTTCCTGAGGGCTTGGCAGCAGACATTATTCTCGGGTCACTTCCTGAGTCTTACAACCAGTTTATCATGAATTACCATATGCAAGGGTTGGATAAATCAGTTGTTGAGCTGCATGGCATGCTCAAGCTTGCTGAGCAGTCTCTTAAGAAGACTCTTGAAGTATTGCTAGTGAACCAGGGCAATACACCCATTGCTTGGGGAAAGGCCAAATCTAAGGCCAAGGCTAAGGGCAAAAAGGTGGTGGCCCAACCTAAAGCAAGGGTTGCTTCTCCTGACGATGTCTACCATGAGTGTCATGAGAAGGAACACTGGAAGAGCTCATGTCCAAAGCTATGGAGCAACTGAAGGGCAAAACTACTGCTTTAGGTATTTATGTTGTTGAGATTAATCTGGCTATTTCTACATCTTGGGTCTTGGACACTGGATGTGGATCTCACATTTGTTCAAATGTGTACGGTCTAAGAAATAGGAGATTATTAGGATCTAGAGAAGTAGATCTTCGAGTCAGAAATGGTGCTCGGGTTCAGGCCATGGAGATCGAAGATTATTTCTTGGAGATGCCTAGTGGACTTGTTTTGGAACTAAGAAACTGTTATTTTGTACCTGCGATGTGCAGGAATATTATTTCCGTTTCTTTGTTGGATATTTCTAGTTTCCTATTTAATATTGGACATGGTAGAATTTTTGTGCAATGTGGCAATATTATTTATTGAACAACATTTCTTGAAAATGGCTTATATATCATTGATCTAAAACATGAAAGTTCAATCTATAACATAAATACTAAAAGGATTAAACAAAATGAAATTAATCCTACTTACATATGGCATTGTCGACTTGACCATATAAATGAGAAGTGCATAGCTAGGGTTCACTCTAGTGGAGTGCTAGGGTCATTTGACATCCAGTCTTATGACACATGCGAATCTTGTTTGAGAGGCAAGATGACAAAGGCGGCTTTTAGCAAGACTACTAAAAGGGCCTCAGAGCTATTGGAGCTAATACATTCCGATATGCAGCCCAATGAGCACTAGTGCTAGATCTGGTTTTCGGTACTTCGTCACCTTCACGGATGACTTCAGCATATACGATTACATGTATCTGATGAAGCATAAGTCTGAGACTCTCCAAAGGTTTAAGGACTTTAAGAATGAAGTAGAAAACCAACTTGGCAAGAAAATAACAACAATTCGGTCTGACCGAGGGGGTGAATATTTGAGCAAAGAGTTTGACTCATTTTTGAGAGAGTATGGGATTGTGTCCCAACTCACTCCTCCTGGTACACCCCAGTGGAATAGAGTGTCAGAGAGGAGGAATAGGACCTTGCTTGACATGGTCTGCTCGATTATGAGTGATGCTACACTCCTTGTATCTTTTTGGGGATATGCTTTAGAGGCACCTGCTTACATTCTTAATAATACACCAAGCAAGGCAGTTGAGGGAACACCATATGAACTATGGAAAGGGCCGAAAGCCTAATGTTTGCTTCTTGAAGATTTGGGGCCGTGACGCACATGTTAAGAAATTGACAAGTGGCAAACTCGAGTCCAAATCTATCAAGTGCTAGTTTATGGGTTACCCTAAGGAAACTAAGGATTATTACTTCTACGATCAGGCCAAAAACAAAGTTTTCATAGCCAGAAATGCAGTCTTCTTGGAGAAAAAATTCCTTTCTAAGAGAGACAGTGGGAGTAATGTTGAACTTTCAGAAGTTCAAGACTCACAAACTCCTATGGCTACTGCTGAGGATGCTTAGGGAACCGATTTGACTACTCAAGAAATTGAGGAACTAGAACCGGTTGCATAGGACCTTAGAAGGTCTGGTAGGACACGTCATCAGCCAGAGAGGTACAGCTTTCTCATAACTGATGATGGGGATCATATGGTCGTTGACCAAGAGGAGCCCAAGGCCTATCAGGAGGCTATTGAAAGCCCACACTCAGATCAATGGTGCAAAACAATGGAGGCTGAGATGAAATCTATGTATGATAACCATGTATGGAACTTGGTGGATCCACCTCCGGGTGCTAAGGTGATAGGTTGCAAGTGGTGTTTCAAGTTAAAGGCCCAATGTGTATAAGATGGTTAGTGGGAGCGTTTCCACCGTCCTAGTGCTATATGTTGATGACATCCTTACCATTGGAGGTGACATACCAACACTGCAAGGGGTTAAGCAGTGGTTGAGTAGGTGCTTCGTAATGAAGGACTTAGGCAAAGCTAAGATGATCTTAGGGATCAGGATCTACAGAGATAGATCCAATCGGCTTCTAGGCCTATGTCAGGTCACGTACATTGACAATGTTATGAAAAGATTCAGCTTAGGCAAGGCAAAGAAAGGATTCTTGCCTATGCGCCATGGGTTGAAGCTGAGTAAGAATAATGGTCCTAAAACAAAGGACCGGAAGAACATGGAAAAGATCCCTTATGCATCTGCTATTGGATCTATCATGTACTCTATGTTATGTACAAGGCTTAATGTCATGTTTGCACTAAATATGACTAGCTGGTACCAGTCGGACCCCAGTGAGGAACACTGGAAGGTAGTCAAGGCAATCTTGAAGTACCTTAACCGGACTAAGGATGCTTCCTTAGTGTATGGAGGTCAAGATGAGCTGGTAGTGTCAGGTTACACTGATGCAAGCTTTGAGACCGGTGAGGATGAGAACCAGTCATAGTCTGGTTATGTTTTTCTCCTGAATGGTGGTGCCATTAGTTGTAGGTCCTCAAAGCAGGCCACCATTGTTGACTCTACAATGGAAGCTGAGTACATAGCTGCATACGAAGCTCAAAGGAAGCCGTTTGGATCAAGAAATTCATAACTAAGTTAGGAGTAGTACCCACTATCCTAGGCCTAGTTGATGTTTTTGTGACAACAATGGGGCCATCGCACAAGCTAAGTAGCCCCGGTCACACAAGAGATCCAAACATGTAGTCAGAAAGTTTCACTTCATTTGGGAGATCATGAACAGAGGTGACATATCATTGCAAAGGGTTGACACCAAGAATAATGTTGCTGATCCATTGACCAAAGCGCTATTACAGACACAGCACGACGGTCATACCAGATCTATAGGAATTAGGGCAATGCCCATTTGGAACTAGTGCAAGTGGGAGATTGTTGGTGTGCCCTAGTTCTTAAGGCATTGGATTCTTTTATTTTGTATTATACATTAAGACTCATTGTATGAATACATTGTTTGTGTCACATTAATAAAGGCAATTAATCTATTTCATTTATATCTTGTGCTATAATATGAGTAGAGTATCCATGGATTGATAATCATAAAACCTATCCCAAGTCTGTTCTAATCGCGGGAACGAATAGAACCACAGACTTGTATATTCAATGGCTGTATGGCAGTTCTTAACTAGCTATAGTAGTTATATAGTTAGTCATGAATATAGCTACATGTCGTTGACATGGGACTGGATCGATCCGCACAAGAAAGCCACATGGTTGTCACGTCATAGGTCTTTCTTGAGTAGGTCTTTTTTATCCTCAGACCAGATTTCATTATAATATCAATATGGAAGCCGGTTCACTTTGACATATGCCTAACATGTCTGTAAAAGGATGCTAAATATGGGTATGATTGGGTGGACTGGTGAACATGTTGATATTGATGATGAAGTCATGGAATTGCCACTTGGATAACACCGAGATGATATCATTAGCCACTTGATGAGTGGGACTGATAAGTGTATGGCCATACCCAAATAAGTTGGTTACTTATTTGATTAATCAGTCAACTCAAGTTCAAGAAATATAATAAACAACAGAAGAGGATGACAAACACCATGCATCTTCTTTATTCATATCGATATCGCTAGGCAAAGGACACTATGAGATTACTACTAGGTGAGTGTCTTCTAAAGACTACTGCATCTTTATCTTAATTGGGGACTATAAAAATTTGCTAGAATCCACTTACAGTTTGTGGGCCTTGGGCCTACTAACAACATAAAGACAGACCCATAGGATTGTGCACATAGATTAATTGAGCTGGAAGTTATAGAAATTGTACATGTAATGTACATTGGAAGGAATGCGTTAATTAATTAGTTGACATTCGGTGTCAAGGTAATTAATTAACATTGGGTTGAATTTAATTTAATTAATAAGTTTACATAATGTAATTAATTAATTTATTAATTAATTGAATTACATAAAGTAAACAATTAATTAAATAATTTTCCTAAGTAGGAAAATTAAATACATGTATTGTATTTATTTATGTGTGATTTAATTTTATTTTGGGGTAATTAAATTTAGCCAAATGGAATTAAATTACATAGTATATACTTTTTAATTAAAGTTTATTTATGTAATTATAATCCTAGTGGGATTGGGTTTAATTAACCTAAATAAAACCCAATTAGACAAGGTGTCTATATAAGGGCACACTTAAGGGAGAAAACATAATTCAACTATAATTAATTGCTGGAAATTTCAGCCACCAAGAGCAGCCCCAAACAGCTAAAAATCCCAGCATTAATCATCCATTCCCTCGCGTCTTCGGCTAACACCGGTTCCTGCTTAATAGTTGGTCGTGCATCGGACTTTGGAAATCGCAGTTTCAAGAAACGATTCTGCAGCAGTCTCTAGAGGAGATGAATCTGGTGAGTTAGTCTCTCTTGATTCAAATTGTTTTATTCTAATCAATGGTAATTGGACACGATAGGTGGATTCTAGGAAATTTTGAACGGTGTATTTTCCGCTGCACCACGTTATTTTTCCAATGACGACTCCGGGACTATTGGAGTATGACCCGCTGTTCCAGTTGGGCTTTGCTAGGGTCCTTTGGCTTACAGTACCTAAGGTTCTATATTGCTTTGATTGTGAATTAGGTCTTTTTGGATGTTGCTACCAACTTTTAGGATCCGATGGATCACATATTCCGCTTCGCTAGTAAGGAGTTGTGCCCCTTGGTAGAGGAGTTTAGTGCTATCCTCTATGTTCCTTGCCCTCGGGGAGTCCGGTTAGCTGTTCCTGATCCTGACTCAAGTGATATTCATACATTTCTGAGTCGGTTTGCCCCAGATGTGGTAGGTATGGGTCGTGCACTTTCTGGCAGGCCTGCTTCTCCCAGAGTTAGCCTTTCTATTATGGCAGATTTATGCTTTGCTTTACCCCCTTCTACCCCTGGCTAGGCTTTGCTAATGAGTTTGTTACTGATGGCATGCTACCTGTGCGAGTCCCGAGATGGTACTCGCAGCCTTAGATTAGCCTCGATAGTGACCCAGATGGCTAGGGGTGCATCACCTATGGGGATTGTCTTAGTTGAGACACTGATTCATATGGATTCTATCCATTCTGATTCTCTTGTCGATAGTTGGGGATCCCATTTTCTGCTTTAGGTATGCTTCAACACTGTACTTTCTAAATTCAATTATCCAATACCGGTTTCAATTTGACTAACCCTTGCACATATCTGGCTATTGGAGAAGCTGAGCCTCCTGAGCCCTCCTCCACCTTACCCGAGATATGCTCCGAAGCATTACTGGCCTCGATGCATCGAGCTTCCAGATTTCAGCTTTATATCCATGGAGCATTGGTTTGATTGGCTGAGGAGTCGAACTGACGCTTGTAAGCACCAGGTTTTCCCGACCTCTATGATGAAAATTCCTCATTACCTTTTGAGCAGTCGGACACGAATTAGACTTGACAATGACCGGAATGTCATGTCGTATATCTCAAACATCCTGAAAACTGAGCTATCCTTGATCCAAAACATAGAGAAAGGCCCTCCGAGTGATTTTAGGGTTTAGGGTGAGCATTGGATTTTTCATGGATTTGGAGCCGTGCGGCTCTAGACCTACAACCGCCCTGCTCTACCTAAAGCCGCACGGTTATAGGTCTAGAGCCGCACAGCTGTAGCACAACTAGAGTTGTGAAGCTCTAGTGGGTTAGTCAAGTTACTCTACAAAGCAGAGCAACTTGACTTAAACGAGAAAAGTTTGGCTGAAATTCACAGAAAACAGACGGCTCATTAATTGGTAGAAATGATTATGAGTGTAGAGATATAAAAACAAAAATCAAAAAAAAGGGAAGGGCAGCAATTCAATCTTAAAAAAAAGCGGAGAAAAAAAAAGAAAGAAAAGGAGAGAGGAGAGACCAAATACCAGAGAAGTAAGGAGGAGCAAAAGCTAAAACCTTAACACCTAAAACTCATGCCTAGACCTTGAAAAGTGCATCCTTGACCTTTACACACTCATTTGGAATTGTTTCGGATTGGTTTCGGATCGACGAGGATAAGTTTTTGACATTTCGGGCCGGTTGAGGTTTCAGGAACATTTCGACTTTTCAATCCATTTCTTGATGTTAAACACATCAAAACAACATCAAGGTAAACTCTGAGAGGCCTTAAACCTGTGCACATTTCTTTTTCCTTGCGTTTTTCTCCATTTTGCAACGTTCAGAAAACGGATTTCCCGAGTACAGCTGCACGACTATACTTCTTATGAATAGAGCTGCACGGCTCTGGTACTCAGAGCCGTACAGCTGTGTTCTGTAGGGGCAGAAACCTAAAACTGCCCCGATCGGTCAAAAATAGTCTATTTTCCATCTTATGCATTCTGTTGTGATATTTTTCGGCCCAAACACAACCGTACACTATCAAACTTTGGTTTTCGGATTTATGTTCACATGGGTGTGAAATTCTCAGTTTTTGCAATTTTGATTTTCTGGAATCTAGGGTTGTTCGATCGAATCAAATCCGTCATCCAGCAACAGCGGACCACTAGACTGTAAAGAAATCTCGAGAAACCACTAAAATCAAGCGAGTCAGCATTTTTTCAAAATGAGAAAACCATTTTTTCAGGTTCTGGATGCTACAGTCGTATGACTGTAATTAGAGCCACATGGCTCTAATGATAGCCTACAGCTGTAGTCTCCAGAACGAGACAGAATCACACAACGACCTGTACGGACGTCGTTGCATGATGCTGTTTTCAGAATCAAGTGTTTTTTATGTGTTTACTGCTTTTTTTGGGACCCTAGATGGATGTTGGATTTAGGAAACCTACACGTATGGAACCCCGAGTTCCGGGATAACAGATCTGCTAAACGGAAAAATTTGCATGAAACCGAGCTAATTGTTTTCCAAAAATGGTTTTCGAACACAGAAAAATTACAAGGCGTTTCAACTGGTCGGGCCAACTAGCCGAGTCAGCCCGGCTACCCCCTTAAATGCATGCTCCCTGTTTCTAAAAATCCCAATTCTGTCCAATCTGAGTCCTATTTGCGGTGTGATATAAATTGTGCTAATTAATCTGTTTCGCAGCATCTATCGCTTTTATTCTTATTTTTGGGATGTATTTTGATAAATTTTCATGTAAATTAGGCGACTGTAAATTTCTAAATCCTCGTGTGTTTTAGGCGCTTGTAAATGTGAGAACGAGAGCTTTTTATTTTTATTCAATCTAGTTGTATAAGTGGCCTCTATTCTTATTCTTTTAAACTACTTGAATGTATGGTTTATTTATTCTGCAATTCATTTCTGTCATTTGTACGAGGATGGGTTAAACACAAACATAAATTGAGTAGAGAAAGATAATAAAGCAAATAAAATATGGTAATATAAATTGTAAAGTGAAAGCAAGCTTGAGGTTGAGTAAATCACTTGCCCGAACCCTAAATCTCTGGATTAGGTACTATTGTCTACCCCTGATAGGGAGCTGTACTGGAATTTCCTGGATGAGCTGATCCAGGTGGCGACTTTGTCACTGATCTTGAAATTTAAGTTTCAAGGTCTTTAAGTTAAAACTGGGAAAAGGTTTTCTACAAAAAGGGATTTCCAAAACAAATCAACGGTTTTTCTTAAGATACTCAAAATCGCATTTTCCAAAACTCAAAACATTCATTTTCCAAAAGTTTACTTTTCCCCGGTTTGCTTCGCCGCATCCCTCTTTCTTTCCATCGAAAGGTTGTCAGCTCACAGTGGCGATTCTACTAGGGAATGAGGTTTCTTAAAAATTTTTCTCAAAAACTTAAGGAACTTAGGCAACTAACAAAATATAACCTCACTTGCAGTCACTTCACTAATTCATAATACCATATCTGTTTGCATTTGCATATCATGACATTTTCTTCTTCTCAATCCCTCCAATACACTAATCAGCCCTGGTTTACTCTAGAAGGTGACCTACCTCTTCTGCCAGGATTGGAGGCACCCGACGGGGTAAACCACTCATAGCACGGCATGACCACAACACCTAGGAAGAATGCAAGACCATGGGAGTGCATAATATTACGTGTGCTAATGTTTGTTCCGTGGTTTTTTTTATTTGACCTCTTGATAAAGCATCAAACATGTATAAGCTTTCATGTGCCATTCTAACCACATTTTTGTGCAGCCATTTTCGAGCATCGACATATGTGTGACACTAATCACATTTCCATGCAGCCATGACATTTTATTTGTGTGCCATTTACATCTCATGTGCAACATTTCCATAAAGCATACACAACATCATCCCTGTGTGTCATGCATCTTAACCACATTTTTGTATAGCCACTTGTATTTCCATGTGATGTACACATTCATGTCATTTCATCCCACCTAATAAAGGATGTTTCGAGTGTGCCCTTCACGATCATTTCATTCCATAACATATCGGGTATCCCAAAACTACCCGTGTTCCACCTGTGCACCAGATTGCACTCGGCCATTTCACTATACCATGTCATTCAATATAAAGCCACAATGGTCCTAGGTTTATTTCCATGTGGCAGATCACTCGATGTCATTCATGGCATGATATTCATTCATCATAAGTGTCACGGTGACGCCAGAGTCCTGCTTGTGCATCACGGTCCACATCGGATCATTTCATAACATTCTGAAATCATTCAAGGCACTCCTCGAATGCTAGATTAGTACACATATAGGGGCATTTCATAACATTATTGAATCATACAACATGTTCCATGAACGCTGAACCTCCATCTATGTTTCGAGTTACGCGTGACTTTTCTATAACACCATCTCATATCACATGCCTCAAAAGCATCAGAACTCTATCCGTGGGATGGTCCTTATGTGGCCATTTCATGTCATCTCATTGACCCATAAGCTGTTAAAACTCTGCTCGTGTGTCGGCACACACGCGGCCATTTCATGATAATTCATTAGGTGCCCCGAAGGCACCAAATCTCTATCCGTGTGACGGCTCGCATGAGACCTTTTTCCATTATTTTTGCATGGCATTGGGCACTCTTGGGACATCCCAAACAAAGGAAATCAAAACCCAAAGATCATCCCCATTCTTATCTTCATTCATGAAGCATCATCCAAGCATCATTCTTCATGACATCACTTCATTCATTTACCATCGATAACTTTTCACAAGTGATGTAGGAAAGTGTGCAAGACCAAAGCTCTACACAGATAGTTCACTGAGTAAGTTGGATCATTCGAGGACAAGATCTCAGGCTTTGAGGGCTGTTGAGGAACAGAGGACAGTAGGAACAAACAGTGAGTCCGATTCCGGGGAGGAAGTGGAAATGGCCAACCAAACACGAAGTCTTGCTAATACCTAAAGGATTTCCTGAGATCTCAGGATTTTTGTGACATGCTAAAAGAAGGGATGCGGGCTGTGATAAGAGAAAGTGTGGAAATCAGAACCAGTAGGCTTGGAAAGGAAATGGTGGCTGAGTCTTCGCAGTATGGGGTTGATGACTCGGCTAGTGTAGAGAAGCTGCAAGACATTGAGCTAGCTATGGACAAGAAGATAAAGGCAAAGTATTCAGAGTTGGATGAAGTGGTTGCTGAGCTGAAGAAAGGGGCTAATAATTGCTTGGGCTCTAAAAGGGGAGTAAATGTGGATGCCATGATAAATAGGGGCATCGACACTTTCCTCGTTGGTTTCCAAGCGCCAAAACTCCCGTCCTATAAGGGGATTGGCTCACGAGAAGCTTACGTGAATCTGTATGCCCGAATAATGCTGACAGTGGGCACCACCAAACAGCAGTTAATCAACTTCTTCCCACCACACTGGAAGGGGGAGCTTTGACCTGGTATAATTCTATGTCAGAGGATGTGTAATCAGACTAGGAGGCTTTATCAGCAGCTTTCATTAAATACTACAGCTTTAATACCAAGATCCAGGTGAAGTTGTATGACCTAGAGAGGATTAAGCAAAAGCATAATGAGTCCTTTCATGAATACTACCAGAGATGGATGAATAAGATGATTCTGTTGAAAAACCACCCGACAAGGATGAATTGATTTAGAAGTTGATTAACGGTAGTAGGGACATCTTCAGGAACAATATGAAATTCCACTTTTTTAGTAAACTCAGTGAAGTATATAGTATGGCTATGAAGATTGAGAGAGATGAAGAGGAAAAGGCAGCATGCTATAAGGGCAACAAAAGCTTTGGGTATAGTTTCGAATACTGGTCGACTACTGCTGCTGAGTCAAGTAGTGGGTCTAGTTTTTGTTCTACAAGCAAGAGTTGGCAGTTCTCAGAGAGTAAGCAATTGGGGGGTTACCGTTGTGTCTTAGCAGCGGGGAAACCAGAGCAGAAATCTGGAAGTTTAGGGCATATCTCCGTGTGCTTTCTCCTTGGCTAACATCATTGCAAAGTGCAGGAATGGCGGTCTGTTAAGCTCTCTTAAGCCTTTTAAGAAGCCAGCAGAGGAAAATAAGGATAATTTCTGTACATACCATGTCATGGTGGGACATAGAACTAACAACTGCTATAAGCTGAGGGATGCCATCTAGAGGCTGATCGACGAAGGGAAGCGACAAGAGCCTATCAAACCCAACATGAAGACTAACCCTTTGCCAGCCTCTGAAAGGTAGGTTAGTAAGGTACAGTGGAGGCTGCCTGACAACTTCATTTTCGCCCAGGTCCTACAGGCAAACCCCACCGTACAGTCTATGGTGATCAATGAAACTGGGGCAGAGTCAGAATATGGGAAGGTGACAGAGCAGAAAAAAGTGAAGCCTGTGAGTCTAGATAATCTAGATTTGGAAGATGAATATGAAGAATATGGCTATAATGAGATAGTTAAGCTACTACTTTTTGAGGAGCCAAGAGTTCCTGAAGTGCAAAATGTGACAGGGAGTGGTAGGGTTTACCAGCTAGTGATTCAACATAGTGAAAGGACTGCAGTGACTAGGTCAAGTAGCATGTCCATGCTAAAGGAAGTGGAAAAAGAGGACCTGGTCATCTCACAACTAAAAAAGACTCCAGCTCAGGCCAGTCTATGGCACTTGTTGCTGACTTCTAAGGAACACAGGGCATCGCTAGTTAAATAGCTGTCTGAAATCGAGGTTTCTCCACTTGCATCTCCGGAGACCATGTGTTGTTCACTGGACAAGGTCCATTTGGGGACCCTTGACATTGTATTCTCTAAGAAGGACCTGCCACATGGGGGGAGAGCTCATAAAAAAGCTCTATATGTTAAAGTTAACATCATGACCAGGTTATGCCACGTGCGATGGTAGACGATGGATCTGCCCTGAATATATGTCCATTAAAGATGTTACCATTCCTAGGTCTAAGCGAAGATGGTTTGAAAAGGTCCTCCACTATGATCAAGGCTTATGATAATTCAAAGAGGACTGTGATTGGGACTTTTAAAGCTGAAGTGGAAGTGGGACCGTCAAGTTGACGGTCACCTTTACTGTGATTGACATTCCAGTCACCTTCTCCTTGCTGTTGGGGAGACCATGGTTCCACCCATTGGGGGTGTCCCTTCAACTTTGCACCAGAAGATTAAGTTTTCAATAGGCAGTGAGGTTGTGATAGTCGAGGCAGATTCTCAGTCCATAATTGTTGCAGTTAGTGAGGAGACCATACCATTCAGAATATTCCAAGTCGCCATGGTTAGCAGGAGGAAACCACGAATGCCCCGATGGTTATCTAAATACCTTCATAGGCATGATTTTGTTCCAGGTATGGTACTCAGGGCTAATCTACAGGGGGTACCCGAATTTAGCATTGATTCTGGGAAGCCGAGGTAGTGTGGCTTAGGCTATACAGCAGAGGCATCTGAGAAGAAATACCTGAAGAAATGATAGAATGGTAAGCCCATGATGAAGCAATTCATTAAGGCTGGCAAACAATTGTACAAGGGGCAAGCTGAGCCAGTGAAAGTCGGGAGTATTGACTACCCAGGCTTCGAGATATTCTCTGAAGTTGTAGACTTCGGAAAGAGCTAAGAGGAGCTGATTATGCCTATGACAGTAGAGGAGGCAATTATTAAGCCTATCAGCCCCTAAAAGAAGCCATCTAAAGTGATAGCAAAAGTACCAGAAGTGTCTAAGAAGAAGGCTGAAGAGTAAGTCTGTGATGAATCTTTAGAAGTAATTTCAGAGGTGCTGGCTGCTGCCCTGAGCAAGTCCTTTGCAAAATCCAAGGAAGGTTCCATGATGGAAATGGTGACTAAGGCAAGTCTGAATTCTGTGGTTGCAGAAATAACAGGTATCATGATGAAAGCCAAGGCACAGGTGGTTGAGATTAAGGAGACTGTTCTTCCTACTAATCAAGAATATGAAATTGCTGTTGACCTAGATAACATCCTGAAGCTGAGCAAGGATGGTGAAGGAGTTCAAGGTCCTCCGCCTGTGGAGGATGAAAATGATTTTGTTGTATCCATTTCTTCTCTTTTTAGTTTGAACGATGTACTTTTTAACAAATTTAATGCAATGAATTCCTAGTTTGCTTACTTGTGTGATGTTTATCCTGATAATTCTGTGCATGCATTTGAATCACCATCAAGCATATTTAGCATTCATGACACTACATTATATGAAATTAACATAAGTACAGATGAAAACCCCAAAATGGTATTCATTTCATATGAACTAAAATCCGAAGAAGAGAGAGAATTGACAAAAATACTCAAAAACATGTTAAGGCTTTTGCTTGGTCATACGAGGACAAGGTAGGGGTCGACACAGAAATAGCAGTTCAAAAGATTCCAACAGTCTCAGGTTCAAGCCGGTGAAGCAGAAGGTAAGAAGGCTAAGGCCAGAATGGGCTGCATTAGTAAAGGAAGAGGTGGTTAAGCTGATTGAAGCTAAGTTCCTGGAGGTGGTAGAATACATGGAATGGATAGCCAACATTGTACCAGTGCCTAAGAAAGATGGAAGGGTCAGAGTGTGTGTCGACTACAAGCATCTGAACAAAGTATGCCCGAAAGACAACTTCCCCTTACGTCACATTGATGTCTTGATCGATAGCGTAGCTAAGGCAGCAATGTACTCTTTTATGGATGGATTCTCAGGTTATAACCAGATACTAATGGATGTAGTTGACAAGGTGAAAATTGTTGGGATTTTCACCGAAAATCATCCGAATAAATGCAGAAGATCGCAACGATTTCCTCAAATCCGTGCCCAGGAGCAATTGATGTGGAAATTGTAAAACTTTAAAATTAAATAAAAGAGAATTAATTCTCTTACCAGGAGTATCTCTTCTAGAGATTGCTGCAGAAATCAACGTAGATTTCCTCCTCGTTACGTACACGAATGCCTGTGGAACACGACCCGTGCTAGCATCAGAATCAAGATTTTTGGGAGAGAGATGGCTGAAAATTTTGGCTATTGCTTGCCAACAACCTTTAACCGAAATCCCTAGGTCTTTTAAGACCTAATGGGATGAAATTTTTGAGTAAAATTTCGGCCCAAGCTTCCTTATTCTATGCAGACTCTTTTCTCCTTTTCAAGCCCAATTCAATTTAAATTCCCTTGGTCCAATTGATTATCGAACTTAATTTTTATTTAACATGTATCATAACATATTATACCATATAATATGTTCTGTACATTTAAATTAAAATTAATTTGATCAATTAATTTTACCATGGACTTAAATTTGACAAACGTAAAATTAGGATACATGTAAACCTATGCATGTGCAATATTTCCACCTAGGAAATAATCTCATAAATTAATCTAAATAATTATGAGAATGCCAATCAAATATTAATTTTATTATTATGATCAATCCAATTGATCTTTATAATATAATTAATAAAATCCTCTCACTCTAGTATGTATACTCAAAGTATACAGCTGATTCCTTAAGTCTGTATTTAGACGTTCAATGTGTACGATCCCGTGGGCCCTTCTTTATGTTGGCAGTTGGCCTGTGGCCCACAGACTACAGGTGGGCTCTAGCAAGCAACTGCAGCCCCCATTAAGATGAAGATGGAAGTCCAACTATAATCATAACCCTATAGTTTGAACTTGTATATCCCATGTCATTGATATCAGTGTCCAACACAGAGGCATGGATTGATCACCCTCTTTTGTGTTCGAACATTAACTTGATCCCAAATGTACTGATACTCACAAACAAGTTCCAACTTGTTTGGGTGCGGCCACACTCTTATCAGTCACATTTATCAAGAGGCCGGTGATATCTTCTCAGTGGACTACTGAGTGACAAATACCTTCTGCATATCCATAGCATTGCCATGCTAAGTGACATACCCGAAAGTACCCATACTTGGCACCCTATTACAGGCCCTTTAGGCATACCTCTAAGTATGTGACTCACTTGCAACACCATCATATTGTTAGGTCAAAGGATCCATAAAATTACTACACGAGAATCACTTGTGATACTATACCATGTGGATTTCTCTTTTAATGAATCTATCCAGTACCATGCCCTTTTTGCATCTTTTTGAATGTACTCATTAACTTGGTTGACATCCCATGTCTAATGACCGGTAAGACAACACCATACAACCAGGTTCATGATAGTCTCTAGTTCCATTCATTCCCATGACTGGAACAGACTATGGATCTCTTTATGGTCATATCGTTTTCCTTATCCATGGTCTTACTGCCAAGTGCATGACACTTGTCATCATGGATATGGATATGTCCATTGGATACTTCATTTAAAATATTACACCAGGCCTTTATTAATGACCCAAAAATATGTATAATACATAAATCCAATAAATGTACAATACTATTACAAGGTCCAACGGCTCGGGGCTAGGGTATATCCAATAATCTCCCGCTTGCACTAGTTCCAACTAAGCATGGGCCTAATCCCTATAGGTCTAATATGACCCTCGCGCTTGGGCTAAGCCAGCACCTTGGTCAAAGGATCTATGACATTATCCTTGGTGTCCACTCTATCCATTTCAATGTCACCTCTCTCCGCGGTTTCTTGTATGAGGTGAAACTTCTTGAGCACGTGCTTTGTGTTCTTGTGTGACCGAGGTTCGTTAGCTTGTGCAACGACCCCATTATTGTCACAAAAGATATCAACTAGGTCTTGGATAGTTGCCACTACTCCCAACTCAGTGATAAACTTTCTTATCCACACATCTTCCTTAGCTACATCACACGCCGCGATGTCTATTGTAGAGTCCATGATGGTTGGCTGCTTTAAGCTCCTCCAGCTTACACCACCACCATTTAGCAAAAACACATACCCAGACAGCGACTAGTACTCATCCTGTTTAGTCTGGAAGCTTGCATCAGTGTACCTAGTAACTGATAGCGCTTCCTGACCCCCATACACTAAGAAGCTATCCTTAGTCCGGTTAAGGTACTTGAGGATGGCTTTGACAACCTTCTAGTGATCCTCTCCAGGATCTTGCTGGTACCGGCTCGACATACTTAGTGTAAAGGTGACGTCAGGTCTCGTACATCGCATGGAGTACATAATTGATCCTATAGCCGAAGCATATGGAACCAATTTCATGTTCTCCCTATCCCCCTTGACTTAGGACAGTTCTTCTTGTTGGTGTGCCCTAGTTCTTAGGGCATTGGATTCTTGTATTTTGTATTATACATTAAGAGTCATGTATGAATACATAATTGTGTCACATTAATAAAGGCAATTAATCTATTTCATTTATATCTTGTGCTATAATATGAGTAGAGTATCCATTGATTGATAATCATAAAACCTATCCCAGGTCTATTCTAATCGTGGGAACGAATAGAACCACAGACTTGTATATTCGATGATTGTATGGTAGTTCTTAACTAGCCATAGTACTTGTATAGTCAGTCATGAATATAGGTACATGTCATTGACATGGGACTGGATCGATCCACACAAGAAAGCCACATGGTTGTCATGTCATAGGTCTTTCTTGAGTAGGTCTCTTTTGTCCTCAGACCAGATTTCATTAAAATATCAATGTGGAATCCGGTTCACTTTGACATACGCCTAACAGGTCTGTAAAAGGATGCTAAATACGGGTATGATTGGGTGGACCGACATGTTGATATTGATGATGAAGTGATGGAATTGCCACTTGGGTGACACCGAGATGATATCATTGGCCACATGATGAGTGGGACTGATAAGTGTATAGCCATACCCAAATAAGTTGGTTGCTTATTTGATTAATCAGTCAACTCAAGATCAAAAAAGATAATAAACAACAGAAGAGGATGACAGACACCATGCCTCTTGTTTATTCATATCGATATCGTTAGGCAAAGGACACTATGACATTACTACCGGGTGAGTGTCTTCTAAAGACTGCTACATCTCTGTCTTAATTGGGGGCTGTAATGGTTTGCTAGAACCCACTTACAGTCTGTGGGCTTAGGCCTACTGCCAACATAAAGACAGACCCATAGGATCGTGCACATAGATCAACTAAGCTGGAACTTATAGAAGTTGTACATGTCATGTACATTGGAAGGAATGCGTTAATTAATTAGTTGACATTCGGTGTCAAGGTAATTAATTGACATTAGGTTGAATTTAATTGAATTACATAAAGTAAACAATTAATTAAATAATTTTCCTAGGTAGGAAAATTAAATACATGTATTGTATTAACTTAAGTGTGATTTAATTTTATTTAGGGGTAATTAAATTTAGCCAAATGGAATTAAATTACATAGTATATACTTTTTTAATTAAAGTTTATTTATGTAATTATAATCCTAGTGGGCTTGGGTTTAATTAACCTAATTAAAACCCAATTAGACAAGGTGTCTATATAAGGGCACACTTAAGGAGGAAATACCTAATTCAACTCTAATTAATTGCTGGAAATTTCAGCCACCAATAGCAGCACCAAAACCGCCGAAAATCCCAGCATTAAACCTCCATTCCTTCGCGTCTTCGGCTAGCACCGGTTCCCGCTCAATAGTTGGTCGTGCACTGGACTTTGGAGATCGCAGTTTCAAGAAACGATTCTGCAGTAGTCTCTAGAGGAGACGAATCCGGTGAGTTAATCTCTCTTGATTCTTATTTGATTTTATTCTAATCAATGGTGATTGGGCACGATATGTGGATTCTAGGAAATTTTAAACGGTGTATTTTCCGCTGCACCACGTTATTTTTCCAATGATGAATCCCAACACATCTTACTAAGTTTCAGCCCATGACCCATTGGCAAGAAACCTTTCTTAGCTCGATCCATGCTGAATCTTTTCAGAACTTTGTGTATGTATGAGGCCTGACTTAGGCCCAGAAGCTGATTTGATCTATACCTGTAGATCTTGATCCCTAGGATCATCTCAACTTTGCCTAAGTCCTTCATTGCAAAGCACTTACACAGCCATTGCTTTACTCATTGCAGTGTTGGTATATCGCTTCCAATGAGTAAGATGTCATCTACATAAAGTAATAGGAATGTGACAATGCTCCCACTAATCCTCTTATACACACAAGGCTCATCTTGATTCTGTATGAAGCCATATTCCTTTATAGCTTTATTGAATCTAACATTCCAACTATGGGATGCTTGCTTCAATCCATAAATGGACCTTTGAAGTTTGCATACCCTCCCCGGAAACTCTGGATCGACAAAACCCTCAGGTTGTGTCATGTACACATCCTTGAGTAGCTTTCCATTAAGGAAAGCGGTTTTGACATGCATTTGCCAGACCTCATAGTCGTACCATGCTGTAATGGCCAGCAAGATCCTGATGGATTTGAGCATGGTGTAAGCGCCGGAATTTTCTATACTTAAAAAAAAAAAAAAAAGAAGAGTCGTACGACTATTGTTACAGTCGTACGACTGTAATTTAAAAATTACAGTCGTACGACTGTAATGTGGGAAAAACTGCAGAGGCCCATACCTCTGCAGCAGAAATGGAAGAAAAGAAGGGAGGAGCATTAATTGCTCCGGCTCTGCAGCAAGCAAAGGAGAAAAAAAGAGGGTAGAAAAGAAGGAAAAAGAAAGAGAAAAGGAGGAGAGATTTCTGGTGGGAAGAGACTTAGAGAGAGAAGGAGAAGAGAGAGAAAAAGAAAACCACAAAAAAAAAGTTCATCTTCTTCCTCTTTGATTTTCTTCAATTCTCGAAATTAAGCCTAAAACTTGTTAGAAATCTCTAGGTTGATCACTTAACTACATAACCAAATCAAGAACTCGGACTTAAATCATCAGAAACCCTTGCAATTTGGATTTTTGGACTCAAACTCCCAACTTCCATTCCAAAGGAAAAAGTGCGAATTCGTTGGGATTGGAGCGACGCCAGGGGTCAAAACGACTTGGAATAGCTTCTAAAAAGGTAGTCATTTCCTTTCCTTACACTTTTCCTCGCTTTCTGGGTGCTTGAAGTGATTTTTTGCGCGTTTTTGCTGCAGTTTCGTATTTCTGTTCCTGGAAACTAAGAACAGTCGTACGACTGTTCTTAGCTTTCATGAACAGTCGTACGACTGTATATACAGTCGTACGACTGTTCTTAGTTTCCAGCCTTTTTTTCTTCAGTTTTGGTCCAAAATGAATTTTTGTTGAAATTTTGATCCTGAATTGATCACAGTCGCACGACTGTAAACTACAGTCGTACGACTGTAATCATTATTTCAGAATCAGAATTTCAGCTTTTATCCGTAAAAAAAAAAAATCCCAAAAAAATTAGAAAACCCCAAAAATCATCAAAATGAATTTTTGTTGTGTGCATCACGACCATAGATTCAATTTTTAGTAAAATTGCATTTAGAACAATTCAACGACGGAGACCCATTTCTCCTGAAAACCGACCCACTTAAAATACATAAAAATGCATGTAAACTGGAAAAATTGTTTTCAAATGATTTTTCTCACAAAACCAAAAATACAGGGACGTTTCAAAATGTTTTCCAGGTCTAACCGGGCCGGCTAGCCGAGCCAACCCGATTACCCCCTAAATGCATGCCCCTAATTCTTGATTTCCCAATTCTGTCTATTTGGGTCCAACTTGTGCCGTGCCGTATATATTGTGCTAACCCTCTGTTTTGCAGGTTTTAATTTCTTTTTATTTTTATTTTTATTGTATTTTAATAGATTAAATCGTGTATTTAGGCGGTTGTAATTATTTCTTAGATTTTCGTGTATTCTAGGCGATTGTAAAAGTGAGGCGAGTGTTTTTATTTTTCTATTCGATTTGGTTGTAAGCCGATTAATATTTATTTCTCTCTATTTTTGTACTATATATTTTGTATGCGCGCTGTATGCTTTTTATATTCAATAAAATTGACTTTAGATTTTGAAATACCATTCGAGAACATTGGCAATATTTATTTTAATTAGACACGAAATAAGGGACTTGTCCGGACCTGAATCTCTGGATAGTGTAGCGACCGTTTGTCCGGTTCAGCTACATAAGAATTTCCCGGTTGAGCTGAGCCGGGTGGCGACTCTACAATATCCATCGAGACTTAGGTCTCGGTTCTTTTATGTATTAATTCATTTATTTTGCAAAACTCGGATTTCCATTATAAAAACCCCACGCGAGGGAGGGATCCGCCTGAAATCGTGACGCCCCATTCCGAAAGGGAGTCCCGCGTCCCGTCGAAAACGCGTCGTCCGCTCACAGTGGCGACTCCGCTGGGGAGTTCTTAAAAAAGTTTTTCAAAAACTTAAAAGAATTTGACAAGCCCTGAAAAGTGTCTAATTAAAATAACGTGGATGATTCTCTTTTGGTATTTTATTTGCATTTTTAGTTAGCCATTTTTTGCATTAGATTAGGTATCCTTTTATAGCCCGGTGGATTGTTGAAGTGTCGCCTAAGTTCCTCCTGGTCTTAGGGGCACGAATACGAAACACCACTTATAGCCTCGTACGAACCCCTTCGTTTGGACCCTTGAGTGGGGAAAAGTGAGGAGTATATCTTGCTATGAGAGCCTTGATGTTATCCCGACTTTGACCGAACCCATATAGGCAGCTCTAGTTGGATTCCCTTAGGATACCAAAATAATTGCGTGAATAATGATAATAAAATCGCGCCTTCATCACCCCCGGTTGGTGATTGAAGTGAACCCTGCCTAGGACTCGGTTAGAAATTTTTGAGACCGACCGCGTTGGAGGAATAAGGTTGGAAGAATTCGCTTTGCTTGCTATGTGTTCTTCACCATTTCGTGACACACCGTCGACGCATGCATAACATACCATAATCACCATTTTCCATACACACGACATATCATACAGAAACATCTTTGTGTGATACTAACCCACATTTTTATGCAGCCATTTTGCATTTCATTTCGTGTGTAAAACATTAATTCATTCGCTTGTCATCCATACTAACGGTTTCTTTTTCAGCCATAACATTAAACTTGTGTGATTAGCATTTTATTTTTGACATAGCATTCATAACATCATTATGTATGTCATACATCCTAACCCACGTTTTTGTGCAGCCATTGGCATATTGTGTGACATGTTCATTCACTGCATTTCACTTAAATTAAATTAAATTAAGGGGCATTTCAAAGAACGCCTATCATGACCATCTCATTCCATTTCATAACATATCGGGTACCCAAAATTACCCGTGTTTCGCCAATGTACCGGATTGCATTCGGCCATTCCACCAATATCATTTCATTCAATAAAAGCCACAACGGCCTTAGGCCCATTTTCATGTAATAATTTACACGATGCATTTCATGACATCACATCCATCCAGCATAAACATCACATAACATTGTGGTCCACATCCGACCACTTCATGACATTAATTCACCATTTAAGGTACTCCCCGAGTGCCCGATTAGTATACATATGGGCTCATAACATCACCAAATCATGAAAGGCGTTCCTCGAATGCCGAATTCTTGTCCGTGTTCCTGTTACACGTGACTTTCTCATAACATCATTCCATATCATATGCTCAAAAGCATCAAGACCTTGTCAGTGGGCCCGGCCCATGCGACCATTTCATATCATCTCATAGACCTATAAAGCATCGAAACTACGTCCGTGTGCCGGTACACACGCGACCATTTCATGAATTCATTAGGTGCCCCAAAGGCGCCGAAGTTCTGTCCGTGTGATGACCCACACGTAACATTTTTGCATAAACATTGGGTGTTCTTGGAATGCCTCGAAAAAAAAAAATATATAATAATAAGAGGGAACCATTCATATCATCATTCCATACATAATTCCACTCCATGCATCTCAAGCATGTTCAATGTTTTAATTTTCATGTCATATCACGTCATTCATTCACGACCCTAATATCTCCTACCTACTCCCAAGCAGAATACACTGGAGCGACCTTGGACAAGATCCCAAGCTTCAAGGGCGGCTAGGAGACAGAGGGTAGTCGAGAGTGACAGTGATTCAGAGCCTGGGGAAGGAGTGAATATGGCAGAACAGACACCGAGCATGGCTGATGTCCTAAGGGATTTCTTCAGGTCGCAGGATTTCCGCGACATGTTAAAGGAAGAAATGAGGGCAGTGGTTAGAGAAGCTGGTGAGACCGGTGGTAGTGGAGTCGGGAAGGAAAAAGAAGCTGAGTCATCTCAACACGATGGTGACGCTTCGGCTAGCCTTGAGAAGCTGCAGGAGATAGAGGCAGCTATGGAACAGAGGATGAAAGCCAAGTGCTCTGAACTAGATGAAGTCATGGCCCAGTTGAAGAAGGGGGTCGGGATCAGTGCTGAATCCAAGAAGGGGGTGAACGTTGATGCCATGATCAGTAGGGGCATCGAGACATTTCCTATCGGCTTCCAAGTGCCGAAAGTCCCCACTTACAAAGGAATGGGCTCGCCGGAGGCCCATGTGAATTTATATGCCCGAGTTATGCTAACAGCAGGCGCTACAAAGCAACAATTGATTAATCTTTTCCCCACCACATTAGAGGGAGGTGCTTTGGGATGGTATAACTCACTGTCGGAGGAGGAGCAATCTGACTGGGAAGTATTGTCAGCAGCCTTCATCAAATACTACAGCTTCAACACCAAAATCCAGGTGAAGCTGTATGATTTGGAGAGGGTGAAACAGAAATTCAATGAACCCTTTGATGAATACTACCAGAGGTGGATGAACAAGATGATCCTCCTAAAGAACCGCCCTGATGAAGACGAGCTTATACAAAAGCTCATTGATGGCAGCAAAGATATCTTCAAGAACAACATGAAATTCCATTCCTTCAAGGAGCTTAGTGAGGTCTATAGCATGGCCATGAAGATAGAAAGGGATGAAGAGGAGAAGCCAGCTGGTCAGAAAGGGGGAAGAAGTACAGGGTATAGTTCAGGGTATAGATCAACCACAGCAGCTGGGTCTGGCAGTGGGTCTGGTTTAGGTGCCAGTGGCAAGCAGGGGCAGTCATCAGAAGTGAAGCGAGTTGAGGTGGCTACTGTGAATCAGCAGCAAGGCAACCAGAATAGGGGTCCTGGAGGACAAGGCATAACACCCTGGACCCTTACTTTGGCAAAGATATTCGCCAAGTGTAGGAATGGTGGCTTACTACAGTCCTTGAGGCCATTTGAGTTTCCACCCGAAGCTGATAAGGATAATTTCTGCACTTATCATGTGGTGACAGGCCACCGGACCAATAACTGCTATAAGCTAAGGGATGCTATACAGAAGCTTATCGACGAGGGAAAGCTGCAAGAACCACCTAAGCCTAGCACTAAAACTAACCCACTACCGGCATTCAAGAAGCGGGTTAACATGGTTCAATCGGGGTTACCGGCTAACTTCATATTTGCCCAAGTTCTGCAAGCGAACCCTACAATTCAGGCAGTGGCGGTAGGGGAACCCGAAGTGGAGCCTAAATGTGAGGAAAAGGAGGGGTATAAGGAGGTCAAGCCTATAAGTCTGGATGAACTTGACTCCGAAGATGAATACGAAGAATTTGACAGAAGAGAGGCTGTTAAACTCCCAGCTGTTGAGAAGCTGAAGATTTCAGAAGTGCAGCACGTGACCCGAAGTGGAAGGGTATATCAACCGGCGGATCTGACGAAAGATAAAGCACCGATGAATGGGTCGAGTAGTACGTCGGCACCGGAAAGAGTCGAGAAAGAAGACTTGGTCATTTCCAAACTGAAGAAGACTCCTGCACAGGCCAGTTTGTGGCACTTGCTTATGACCTCCAAAGAGCATAGGGAGGCTTTAGTAAAAAAGCTATCAGAAATTGAAGTCTCCCCTATAGCTTCACCAGAGGCTATGTGCTGCTTGCTAGACAAAGTCCATACTGGAGCTCCTAATATTGTTTTCTCTGAGAAAGACCTACCAGCAGAAGGAAAGGCTCACAACAAGGCTCTTTACATTAGAGCCTATATCATGGATAAGGTGATGCCGTGCGTTATGGTGGATGACGGCTCAGCTCTGAATATTTGCCCTCTGAAAATGCTACCGTTCCTGGGCATGAATGAAGAAGTGTTGAAGAGGTCCTCGACAGTCATTCGGGCGTATGATGATTCTAAAAGAACAGTGATAGGGACCTTCGAAACAGAAGTGGAGGTTGGGCCCATCAAGTCCATGGTTGTCTTCACAGTGATCGATATCCCGGTCACATTCTCCTTATTGCTTGGAAGGCCTTGGTTCCATCCTTTGGGAGGTGTTCCTTCCACTTTGCATCAGAAGATTAAATTCCCTGTGAATGATAAAATTGTGACTGTTGAGGCAGATGCCCAGTCGATGGTAGCTGCAGTGGATGAAGGAGTGGTTCCTTTTGGTGGGTTCCAAATTGCTGTCATCAAGGAGGAAGAAACCACTGAAGCCCCTATGGTCCTTTATGAGAACTACATGCCAGAGTGGTTATCCCGATATCTGTACAAGCTGAACTTTGTCCCGGGAATGGGGCTCGGGATTAATTTGCAAGGTGTGCCAGAATTCAAGATTGACTCGGGAAAGTCAAAGCAGTGCGGCCTTGGTTATGTAGAGGGGTCATCCGAGCAGAAGAATTTGAAAAAGGGCAAAAATGGCAGGGCCATGATGAAGCCATTTCTGAAGGCGGGAGAAAGCCTTTACCAGGGCCAAACAGAACCGGTGCTGGTTGGAAATGTCAAGTACCCTGGCTTTGAGATCTTTGCAGATGTTGTGGATTTTGAGAGAAGCCAGGAAGAGCCAATAGCCCCTGTAATGATAGAGGAAGCAATTGCTGAATCTGAAATTCTGAAAGGAGAATCATCTGAGGTGATAGCAAAAACCATAGAAGCAGCCGAGGAAGAAAATGAAAAGAAGACCTCTGCTGAAGCTACAGAAGTGATCTCGAGAGCCTTGACTGCTGCATTAACCAAAGCTTTTGGGAAGGCCAAGCAAGGATTTGATGAAGAACTCATGGCCAAAGTGAACTTAGACTCTGTGGTTGCTGAAATCGCCAAGATTATGGAGAAAGCTAAGGCACAGGTGGCCGAGAAAGCTGCAGTCCCGGATAATGCTCTGGAAGGGAAGATGGAAGCTGATGAAGAACAAGGCCCTCTGCCTGTGGAGGATGAAAATGATTTTGTTGTATCTATTTCTTCCATTTTCAATGTAACTGATGTACTTTATGATAAGTTCAATGCAATGAAGTCCCAGTTTGCTTACTTGTGTGATGTTTATCCTGACAATTCTGTGCATGCATTTAAATCACCATCAAGCATATTTAGCATACATGACACTGCATTGCATGAAATCAATATAAGTACAGATGAAAACCCTAAAATGGTACTCATTTCACACGAGCTAAAATCCGAGGAAGAAAGAGAATTAATAAGAATACTCCAAGAACATGTTAAAGCTTTCGCCTGGTCGTATGAAGACATGCCGGGTGTAGATACAGAAATAGCAGTGCACAAAATCCCAACAGACCCCAAGTTCAGACCGGTGAAGCAGAAGTTGAGAAGACTAAGGCCGGAATGGGCTACACTGGTGAAGGAAGAAGTGGCTAAACAGATAGATGCCAAGTTCCTTGAAGTGGTGGAGTATACGGAATGGCTAGCCAATATTGTCCCCGTGCCTAAAAAGGATGGAAGGGTCAGAGTATGTGTTGACTACAGAGACTTGAACAAGGCTTGCCCTAAGGACAATTTCCCACTACCTCACATTGACGTATTGGTTGATAGCGCAGCAAAAGCGCCAATGTACTCCTTCATGGATGGCTTCTCGGGATATAACCAGATTCTGATGGATGTGATCGACAAGGTGAAAACGTCGTTCATCACGGAATGGGGTACTTTCTGCTACAGAGTGATGCCTTTTGGATTAAAGAATGCCGGTGCCACTTATCAGAGGGCTGTCACAACTCTGTTGCACGATATGATCCATAAAGAAGTCGAAGTGTATGTCGATGATATGCTTGTTAAATCAGCAACCCGGGAGGAACACCCTGTTATCCTGGATAGATTTCTAACACGCATCGGAGAGTACAATTTGCGACTTAACCCCAAGAAGTGCATATTCGGGGTCACATCAGGGAAGCTGTTAGGCCATGTAGTTAGCCAGAGGGGGATAGAAATGGACCCAAATAAAATCAAAGCCATCCAGGATATGCCAGCTCCAAAGACTGAAAAGGAGGTCAGATCATTCTTGGGTTCCTTGCAGTATGTCAGTCGCTTCATAGCCAAGCTAACTTCCACTTGTGAGCCAATCTTCAAGCTATTAAAGAAAGATCAGCTAGTTGTGTGGGATGACAAGTGTCAGCTGGCCTTCGAGAAGATCAAGGCCTACCTGGTAAAACCACCAGTGTTGAGTCCTCCAATTCTAGGGAAGCCTCTGATTTTGTATTTGGCAATTGAAGAATCCTCAATAGGGGCAATGCTTGCACAAGAACAAGATGGCAAGAAGGAATATCCTATCTATTACCTTAGCAAGAAATTGCTGGAGTATGAAACCAAGTACACACTGGTGGAGAAGACATGCGTGGCGATGATTTGGTTGACCAAGAAGCTGCGCCACTATTTCCAATCCTACAAGATACAAGCTGTGGCTAAAGTGGACCCAATGAAGTACCTCTACGAAGCACCAACATTGGTTGGGAAGTTGTCCAGGTGGTTGTTACTTTTGTCTGAATTTGACATCGAGTACATCACGAAGAAAACTATTAAAGGGCGAGCCGTGGCAGAGTTTCTGGCAAACCAGCCCCTAGAATCAGATTACACAGAGAATCTGGAATTCCCTGATGAGCAGTTGGCCATGGTGGAAGTGAAAAGATGGGTTATGTGCTTCGATGGGGCAGTGAATAGAAAAGGTGCTGGAATCGGAGTACTTATAGCAACACCAGATGGTGAGGTCATTCCTTTATCCAAAAGGCTGATCTTTCCCGTAACCAACAATGGAGCGGAATATGAAGCATGCTTATTTGGAATGGAAGCTTTATTAACCTTAGGAGCAAATGATGTCTTAATTGTCGGTGATTCACTTCTAGTGATCAGGCAACCTCAGGGTGAGTGGGAGCTAAAAGAAGAAGCCTTGCGACCTTATTTGGAGCTGCTACAGTTCAGAAAGGGTTTATTCAATCAGTGTGAATTCAGACATGTCCCCAGGGATGAGAATAAGGTGGCTGATGCATTAGCTACTTTGTCCTCCATATGGGAAAATCCAGAAGAGACACAAGCTCAACCACTGGTCATAGCCACTTCCAGGCATCCTTGCTTTGAAGTGCATGAAGTAATGGAGTTATCAGCCGAAGAAAAGCCATGGTTCTTTGACATTTACCGGTATGTTAAGGAAGGAAGGTACCCAGAAGAGGCCAGTGCTGCTGATAAGTTGACACTGAGAAAACTGGCTAGTCAATTCAGAATCTTCAAGGATAAGTTATACAAAAGAACAGCACATGGGGTTCTTTTAAGGTGTCTAACAGAACAAGAAGCAGAAGATGTGATGCAGCAGGTACATGCAGGATCCTATGGGCCGTATATGAATGGACTTGCCATGGCTAGGAAGATCATGAGACAAGGTTATTTCTGGATGACAATGCAAGCAGATTGTATAAGAAAAGTGAAGAGATGTCATGAATGTCAGATCTATGCAGACATTAGCCATCTTCCTCCACTTGAACATCAGAATCTAGCTTCTCCTTGGCCGTTTTCAACATGGGGGATAGACATAATTGGTGAAATTCATCCAGCTACATCTAATGGGCATAGATTCATAGTTGTGGCAGTTGATTATTTTTCCAAATGGGTCGAAGCAGAATCCTTCACTAATGTTACAGCCAAGCACATGGTCAAGTTCATCCGGAAGAACATCTTCACTCGGTATGGGATTCCTCATCACATAGTAACTGATAATGGAGTACAATTTCAAGGGGCAACAGCTGAGCTATTTGCAGAGCATGGAATTGAACATCATAAGTCCTCTCCATATAGACCACAGGCTAATGGTGCAGTAGAAGCGGCTAACAAGGCAATAAAGAAGATCTTATCAAAGATGGTAACCACTTACAGGGATTGGGCTGATAAACTACCTTATGCTCTTTGGGGTTACAGAACCAGTGTCAGAACGCCGACAGGAGAAACTCCTTATGCCTTGGTATATGGAATGGAAGCAGTGTTACCAGTGGAGATAGAACTCAAATCACTCAGAGTTACCCTGGAAGCTCAATTGCCAGAAACTGAATGGGTTCAAGCTAGATATGAACAGTTGGCTGCACTAGATGAGAGGCGACTAAAAGCACTGGATCACCTGCAGATGTATCAGCGCAGAATGGCTAGAGCCTATAATCGAAATGTGAAGTACTCCAAGCGGCAGTTGAAAGCAGGAGATTTGGTTCTAAAGCAATTAAGGCCTTCAAATGTTGATGTTAGGGGCAAGTTCAGACCTAGCTGGGAAGGACCCTATGTGGTGAAGAAGGTGTTATCAAAAGGCGCTGTCAGCATCATGGACATGGATGGAAACGAGTTCACTAACCCGATCAACCAAGACAGGCTGAAGCTTTATCATGTATAAAAAAAAAAAAAGAAGAAGAAGAAAAAAAAAGAAAGGTCTGCCAGGCTGAAAACTCGAAAAGAGCGGTCTGGACAAAAGTTAAGACACGAGAGAAAATAATCAGTCGGAAAACCTGAAAAGGACGACTGGTGACGGATTCTGGCTCAGTGTGAAATGTGTATCGTTTAGGAACCAATTTGTTTCAAATGTACTCATTTTGACTTCATCAATAAAGTGGAGTGTTTGTTTGAATATATTTGCATGGTTATGACAAATGCATAAACAAAGTTGTCTTGCATAAACACACATTGAAAGAAAGCACTTTGCATTCAACTGATCAATATCATTGCATTATTTGACAAATGAAAATGTATCAAATGCATGCAATTTAAAATTTCTCATCGTCCTCTAAAATCCAGTTCATCTTCCCGGACGAGTAATAAAGGGTCACAACATCATTTTAGTCAGATCTTAAAAAAAAAAAAAAAAAAAAAAAAAAGAGAGAGAGAGCTCGTTGAGGTGAAAACCGAAAAGGCACCTCAGGCAAAAATTAGAGCGGCCTGCTAAGCTGAAAACCCATATCGGGCAGCTTAGGCAAAAGTTAGGGCATATGAAAAGCTCGCTAAGGCGAAAACCGAAAAGGCGCCTTAGGCAAAAGTGAGAGCGGCTCGCTGGGCTGAAAACCTGATTTGGGCTACCCAGGCAAAAATTATAGCACTTAAAAAAAAAAAAAAAAAAAAAAAAAACAGAAAACAGAACATCCTCAGTACTCCCCAGCAGAGTTTCCCATACTATTCCCCAGCGGAGTCTACATAAAGAACACCATCAATTACTTCCCCGCAAAGTCGCCATGTTACTCCTCAGTGCAGTCTACACAAAGAACACCACAATTGTTTCCCCAGTCAAGCTGTCACGCTCTTCCCCAGCGGAATCTCTACAAGGAATACTATGATCATTCCCCCAGCAGTCACCTCGCTTCTTTGATAATCATCAAACAATGCCCCAAGAAAAGCAAAATCAACCAGGGGCACAACATATCTCCCCAGCAGAGGACAGAAACATCCAATAACAGAAAATACATACATGTACATATACATCAACATGCATCCATACATTGCATATATCAATTACTTATCCCCGGCTAGTCTTCATTCTTGATCGAAGGGGCAAAAATTTTTGTTTAAAAATCTCTCGATCAAGGAATGAAGACTTGCCATTTTAAGTGCAGGAATTCATTCCTAGCTCAATATCCTCAGCAAGTCAGCAGATCCGCCTCGAGTAATGTAAACTCGGTATCGGCCCAGGCCCACTCCATTATCTCAACTATCTCCAGCGAGTCTGCCCCGAGCAACGTAAGCTCGGCATCGGCCCAAATCCGTTCCATCATCCAAGTTCCCTAGCAGATCCGCCTCGAGTAATGTAAACTCGGTATCGGCCCAGATCGGCTTCATCTATTTTCCCAGTAAAACTCGCCTCGGGTAACATAGACCTGATATCGGCTAATCTCTTCATCAACTCGCCTCGGGTAACATAGACCTGATATCGGCTAATCTCTTCATCAACTCGCCTCGGGTAACATAGACCTGATATCGGCTAATTTCTTCATCAATTTCGCCTCGGGTAACCTAGACCCGATATCGGCCAATCTCTTCATCAACTCGCCTCGGGTAACATAGACCTGATATCGGCTAATTTCTTCATCAATTTCGCCTCGGGTAACATAGACCTGATATCGGCTAATCTCTTCATCAACTCGCCTCGGGTAACATAAACCTGATATCGGCTAATCTCTTCATCAACTCGCCTCGGGTAACATAGACCTGATATCGGCTAATCTCTTCATCAATTTCGCCTCGGGTAACATAGACCTGATATCGGCTAATCTCTTCATCAATCTCGCCTCGGGTAACATAGACCTGATATCGGCTAATCTCTTCATCAATTTCGCCTCGGGTAACATAGACCTGATATCGGCTAATCTCTTCATCAATTTCGCCTCGGGTAACATAGACCTGATATCGGCTAATCTCTTCATCAATTTCGCCTCGGGTAACCTAAACCTGATATCGGCTTATTCCTTCCTCAGCATTGCCTCGGGTAATATAAACCTGATATCGGCTTATTCCTTCCTCAGCATTGCCTCGGGTAATATAAACCTGATATCGGCTTATTCCTTCCTCAGCATCGCCTCGGGTAATATAAACCTAATATCGGCTTATTTCCTCCTCAACTTTGCCTCGGGTAACCTAAACCTGATATCGGCTTATTTCCTCATCAGCTTTGCCTCGGGTAACCTAATCCTGATATCGGCTTATTTCCTCCCCAGTATCGCCTCAGGTGACCTATACCTGATATCGGCTTATTTCAATAGAGGGTTCTTCCCTGTGTCTGCGGCGCTTTGAGTCGCGTTTCTCAAATTCACATCATCTATCCCAGACTAAGTTCAGGTGGTGAATTTGATCACGCGAGGGGCAGCTGTAAGCGCCGGAATTTTCTATACTTAAAAAAAAAAAAAAAAAAAAAAAGAGTCGTACGACTATTGTTACAGTCGTACGACTGTAATGTCGGAAAAACTGTAGAGGCCCATACCTCTGCAGCAGAAATGGAAGAAAAGAAGGGAGGAGCATTAATTGCTCCGGCTCTGCAGCAAGCAAAGGAGAAAAAAAGAGGGTAGAAAAGAAGGAAAAAGAAAGAGAAAAGGAGGAGAGATTTCTGGTGGGAAGAGACTTAGAGAGAGAAGGAGAAGAGAGAGAAAAAGAAAACCACAAAAAAAAAGTTCATCTTCTTCCTCTTTGATTTTCTTCAATTCTCGAAATTAAGCCTAAAACTTGTTAGAAATCTCTAGGTTGATCACTTAACTACATAACCAAATCAAGAACTCGGACTTAAATCATCAGAAACCCTTGCAATTTGGATTTTTGGACTCAAACTCCCAACTTCCATTCCAAAGGAAAAAGTGCGAATTCGTTGGGATTGGAGCGACTCCAGGGGTCAAAACGACTTGGAATAGCTTCTAAAAAGGTAGTCATTTCCTTTCCTTACACTTTTCCTCGCTTTCTGGGTGTTTGAAGTGATTTTTTGCGCGTTTTTGCTGCAGTTTCGTATTTCTGTTCCTGGAAACTAAGAACAGTCGTACGACTGTTCTTAGCTTTCATGAACAGTCGTACGACTGTATATACAGTCGTACGACTGTTCTTAGTTTCCAGCCTTTTTTTCTTCAGTTTTGGTCCAAAATGAATTTTTGTTGAAATTTTGATCCTGAATTGATCACAGTCACACGACTGTAAACTACAGTCGTACGACTGTAATCATTATTTCAGAATCAGAATTTCAGCTTTTATCCGTAAAAAAAAAAATCCCAAAAAAATTAGAAAACCCCAAAAATCATCAAAATGAATTTTTGTTGTGTGCATCACGACCATAGATTCAATTTTTAGTAAAATTGCATTTAGAACAATTCAACGATGGAGACCCATTTCTCCTGAAAACCGACCCACTTAAAATACATAAAAATGCATGTAAACCGGAAAAATTGTTTTCAAATGATTTTTCTCACAAAACCAAAAATACAGGGACGTTTCAAAATGTTTTCCAGGTCTAACCGGGCCGGCTAGCCGAGCCAACCCGATTACCCCCTAAATGCATGCCCCTAATTCTTGATTTCCCAATTCTGTCTATTTGGGTCCAACTTGTGCCGTGCCGTATATATTGTGCTAACCCTCTGTTTTGCAGGTTTTAATTTCTTTTTCTTTTTATTTTTATTGTATTTTAATAGATTAAATCGTGTATTTAGGCGGTTGTAATTATTTCTTAGATTTTCGTGTATTCTAGGGGATTGTAAAAGTGAGGCGAGTGTTTTTATTTTTCTATTCGATTGGTTGTAAGCCGATTAATATTTATTTCTCTCTATTTTTGTACTATATATTTTGTATGCGCGCTGTATGCTTTTTATATTTAATAAAATTGACTTTAGATTTTGAAATACCATTCGAGAACATTGGCAATATTTATTTTAATTAGACACGAAATAAGGGACTTGTCCGGACCTGAATCTCTAGATAGTGTAGCGACCGTTCGTCCGGTTCAGCTACACAAGAATTTCGCGGTTGAGCTGAGCCGGGTGGCGACTCTACAATATCCATCGAGACTTAGGTCTCGGTTCTTTTATGTATTAATTCATTTATTTTGCAAAACGCGGATTTCCATTATAAAAACCCCACGCGAGGGAGGGATCCGCCTGAAATCGTGGCGCCCCATTCCGAAAGGGAGTCCCGCGTCCCGTCGAAAACGCGTCGTCCGCTCACATATGGCTACTGGCGAGAAAGTTTCATCATAGTCTATTCCATGGGCTTGTCTGAAACCTTTCGCAACCAGATGCCCCTTGAAGGTATTATTAGCTTTTAGCTTGTAGCACCACTTGTAACCAATTACCTTAGCACCCGGAGGTGGATCAACCAATTTCCAAACCTGTTATCGTACATAGATTGCATCTCTGCCTCCATGGCTTTACGCCAATTTGCAGACTGTGGGCTTGCCATAGCCTCCTAGTTGGTTTTGGGTTCTTCCTCATCCAAGACAAGAAGAGTTTGATCATCGGTGATGAGGAAACCATACCTCTTTGGTTCTCGACGATCCCTACCAGACCTTCTAGGTCCTTGTATGGCCTGGGTCGGTGCTTCCACCCGTGAAAGCTCCACCTGGGCCACCGAGTTAACCTCTTCAGGAGCTTGTGGAGTTTGAACATCCCTGAGTTCAACATTGCTCCCGCTATCTTTCTTGGAAAGGTATTCCTTTTCCTGAAAGACCCCCTTCCTTGCCACGAACACCTTGTTCTCGGCGGGGTTGTAGAAGTAATACCCTTTGGTTTCCTTAGGGTTGCCCACAAATAGGCATTTATCAGTTTTGGGCTCCAGCTTGCCACTAGTCAATCTCTTGACATGTTTTTTGCATCCCCAAATCCTTCGAAAAGACATATTGGGCTCCTTACCCATCCATATCTGATATGGGGTCTTTTCGACTGCCTTAGTCAGAGTATTATTTAAAATAAGAGTAGCTGTCTCGAGGGCGTGTCCCTAGAAACTTATTGGGAGAGAGGCTTGACTCATCATTGAGCGGACCATGTCCAACAGGGTCATATTCCTCCATTCGGCACCCCATTCCACTGTGGTGTTCCTGGAGGAGTGAGTTGTGGAACTATTCCATGCTCTCTCAAATATGAGTCAAGCTCTAGGCTCATATACTCACCTCCTCGGTCCGACCGAAGGGTTTTGATATTTCTGCCTAGCTGGTTTTGCACTTCGTTCCTAAATTCCTTACACCTATCAAGGGTCTCAGATTTATGTTTTATCAGATAGAAATAGCCATATCTACAGAAATCATCCGTGAACGTGACGAAGTACAGATGTCCACCTCTAGTCGCTGCGCTCATGGGCGTGTTGGAAATGCCCTAGTCCCGAGGCATTGGTCCTTGTATTTGTATTATACATTTATTGGATTTATGTATTATACTCATTTGTGTTATTAATAAAGGCATCAATTCATTTATTATATTTATCTTGTGCAATATATTAAATGAAGTATCCAATGGACATATCTATATCCATGATGACAAGTGTCATGCACTTGGCAGTAAGACCATGGATAGGGTAAATGATATGACCATAAATAGATCCATAGTCTATTCTAGTCATGGGAATGAATGGAACTATAGACTATCATTAACCTGGTTGTATGGCGGTGTCTTACCGGTCAATGGACATGGAATGTCAACCAAGTTAATGGGTACATGCCTGGGAGCATGGTACGGGATAGATCCACTAAATAAGTAATCCACATGGTATAGTATCACAAAGGATTCTCGTGTAGTACTTGTATGGATCCTTTGACCTGACCATATGATGGTGTTACATGTGAAGTCACATGCTTAGGGGTACGCCTAAAGGGCCTGTAATAGGGTGCCAAGTATGGGTACTTTCGGGTATGTCACTGAACATGGTAATACTATGGATATGCAGAAGGGATTTGTCACTCAGTAGCCCACTGAGAAGATATCACCGGCCTCTTGATGAATGTGACTGATAAGAGTGTGACCACACCCAAAAAAGTTGGGACTTGTTTGTGAGCATCAGTACATTCGGATCAAGTTAATGTCCGGACACTAAAGAGGGTGATCAATCCAGGCCTCTTTGTTGGACACCGATATCAATGACATGGGATGTACAATTTTAAACTACAGGGTTATGATAACAGTTAGACTGCCATCTCCATCTTAATTGGGGGCTGCAGTGGGTTGCTAGCGCCCAGCTGCAGTCTGCGGGCCAAAAGGCCCGCTGCCAACATAAAGATGGGCCCACGGGATCGTACACATTGAGCGACTGAACAACGACTTAAAGAATCACAGGTACACTTGGAGTATACACACTAGAGGGAGAGAAGTATATATATTAATTATATTATAAGGATCAATTGGATTGATCATTATAATAAAATTAATATTTGGCTTCACATAATTAATTGGATTAATTATGAAATTATTTCCTAGGTGGAAATACTCATATGTATAGGTTTACATATGAATTTGTTTTGTGAAGACTTAATTTTAAATTGATGGATTAAATTAATTGGTCAAACTAATTTTAATTTGAATGTAAATAATATGTTACTTGGAGTAATATATTAAATACATGGGTTAATTAAAATTGGGCTTGAAATTGATTTAAACCAGACTAATTAAAATAAGTTTGGGCCTGAATTAAAAGGAGGAAGCCCACACAGACACTGAAGCCAGACTGGGCCTGAATTCCAACAAGGGAATTTGGAAGCCCTAAGGTTAAAACCCTTAGGGGAATTCGGCCAACATACATGTGTGTGTAGCCACCCCTTTGGCCGAATTCTCCCTACCTCCTCACTCTCTAATTTTTGTGATTTTGACGCTGCCACGTGCGGTGTTCATGAGGCGCTCGTGTACGAGAACGAGGAGGGATTCTACTTTGAATTCTGCAGTCATCATCCATCTCTTGAAAGAGATTTTTTGGTAAGAAAATTAATCTCTTTCTATTTAATTTTAAAGTTTTTCAATTTCCATCTCAATTGCTCCTGGGACTGGATTTGAGGAAATCACCGCGTTCTTCCTCTTTTATCGGGTGATTTCCGGTGAAAAATTCAAACAGTGGTATCAGAGCGGGCTTTTGATCCGTGGAAATTGATTAATTTTGGTTGAATCCCATTTTTGAAATTGGATGTTTTTTTATTGGGATTCATGGTATGGGTTTTATGATTTTTCCCATATGTTTTATACATTGAAAATTAAATTTGCATATTGGTTTATGTTATTTTAATTTTGTTGTATGTTGTTGGAATTCTTGGTGAATTCCTTCGTATTGATGGATGTTATTTTTTTTATTTAATTCTGATTATTAAAAAAAACATCTGCCTCCCGGGGTGCGGGGCTGCCAGCGGCGGAATCGCAGCCGGCGGCCGCCGCACGCGGCGGGAGGCTTGGTGGCAGCCGCTGCCCTTGGCGCTGGGCTTATGGTTTCTTGGATGAATTTTATTTTCGTTCATGTGATATTAATTTTGGAAATTAATATGGTTAATGGAAATTGGTCCGGGTAATTTTGGCACAATTACTTGGACGGCTAAATTGGACCCATGGTTTCCCAATTCCAGTGGGAGCAATTGGACTGCCTGGGCTGGAGGCCCAAAGCTCGTTAAGGGTTAGAACCATGGTGGGCCAAAATTGGCGATTTCCTAATAATGGCTTGGACATAATTAAAATGGGCTTAATTCATGCATTGTGACATGCTTATGAGTTGTATGTATTGGATGCATATGAATGATTAAATGTATGTATGGTTGGATGCTATTGGGCCTTGATCAAGATGGGTTGTAATTTTTCTATTTTGGGTAAATGCGGCCTGCGTGTCTTTTTTCTTTTTAATGTAATTTTATTTTATTTAAATTAAATATTATAAAATTTGTAAAAGAAGAAGCCCATGGAGTGCAAGCCCAATTGGAGGTGCAAGCCCAAAAGGAGAAGATGGAGGCCCGCCTAATGTTTATTTCTAGTATAGGCTTGCTAGAATAATATTTGGATGTAATATAGGCCCATAGTAATCCATTTTACTTTTATTTAATTATGTTTTATATTCATTTGCATGTATGAATGTATGTCCCTATAGCCTATTCACACGCTTTATGTATGTAAGCCGTTATAATTGAATCTAATAACCAAATGGAATTACTAAGTCGCTTAAAAGTGCTTCCCTCATTCAAAACCAAATCGAGTTGGGAATAGGCCAGTCATAGACCATGCCCTCGCAGGATGCACTGGAGTATTGTCACTTTGTATTGGGTTAGAGTATGGGATACTCTAACACTTGGATGGAGGTTTTGACTTAGTGTGGATAGTAGGATTCTCCTGGCCCTAAGCACAGATGGGTAAGTGCCAACAAGCCCATCAAACCGAGAGTCCCTAGGATGGGATTGGATGGCATTCCTACCTAAATAATTAAGGTGTAGATGTACCAAACCCTCGTTTGGCTATATCTTAATGAAATATGGATCTCGGCCCATGAGCCCAACAACTCGGTTTAAATTAATAACTTGATTCATTATTAATTTTATATGGGAACAACAATATAAAGCCCTTTATTAACACTCTAAATGTTTTTCTGTGTAGAAACACCCAAATGGCAAACACAAATACCCTATCACTGCGATCCATTCTTGAAAAGGACAAGCTTTTCGGTCCTAACTTTTTAGACTGGTCTAGGAACTTAAGGATAGTTCTAAGACAAGAGTCGAAAGATTATGTGCTGGAAAGGCCTGTGCCGGCTGCGCCTCAAGGACGTAATCCACCGGCTGCCCAGCTGGAGGAATACAAGGCGCACGTCAAGGACAACCGGGATGTGACATGCCTTATGTTGGCCTGTATGGTCCTTGAACTGCAAAAACAGCTTATGGACCACCAAGCCTATGCTATGATAATAACTCTTAACGAGATGTTTCAAGAGCAAGCTCGTCAGGAAAGGTACCTGACCAATAAGGCATTCCACTCTTGTAAGATAGGGGCCGGGACATCTGTGAGTGCACACGTGCTCAAGATGAAGGGCTATTTAGATACTTTGGCCCGTCTCGGATCGCCTATCTCTCAAGAGTTGGTGATGGACACTATCCTCGTGTCCTTGCCAGATTCTTATGATCAGTTCATCCTGAACTACAATATGTAAGGGATGAACCGCACTGTCAGTGAGCTGCATGGGATGCTTAAGCTTACTGAGCAGTCGATCAAGAAGACTCCGCCGGTGCTGCTGGTTAACAAGGGGAACCCTCCTCTCGCCAAGGGTAAGGCCAAGGAAAAGGCCAAGGCCATGGCCCAACCCAAGGCCCAGCAGAAGGCAGGTCCTGATGATGTCTGTTTCGGGTGTAGACAGGCGGGTCATTGGAAGAGATCGTGTCCTAGGCTGATGGGAGAGCAAAGAAGGGGTCCAGGTGCATCCTCTTCAGGTATTTATGTTATAGAAATTAACCTTACTGTTTCAACATCCTGGGTATTGGATACTGGATGTGGTTCTCACATTTGTTGCAATGTGCAGGGACTTAAGAGCAGAAGGTTGCTGGGGTCGGGAGAGGTGGACTTACGGGTCAGGAATGGAGCAAGGGTTGCTGCCATAGAGATCGGCGAATACCACCTTGTGATACCCAGTGGATTGGTTTTGATTTTAGAACATTGTTACTTTGTACCTGCTATATGCAGGAATATTATTTCTGTATCAATGTTGGATATTTCTGGATTTGTTTTCACTATTTCAAATGGTCGAATTTCTATATCTTGAAAGGGATTATTTTATGGAGATGCTCTATTAAATAATGGCCTATATATCCTGGACTTAAATGAAACCAATCATATCTATAACATAAACACTAAAAGGGTTAAGCCTAACGAACTTAATCCTGTCTACCTATGGCATTGTCGTCTTGGCCATATAAACGAGAAGCGCATTGCTAGGCTTCACAAAGCTAGAGTCCTAGGGTCATTTGACTTGGAGTCAATTGATACATGCGAATCATGTTTAAGAGGCAAGATGACAAAGGTGCCTTTTAGCAAGAAGGCTGAAAGGGCCACTGGCTTATTGGACATAATACATTCAGATGTATGTGGGCCTATGAGCACAGCTACCAGAGGTGGGCATCTGTACTTCGTCACGTTTACGGATGATTTCAACAGATATGGCTATGTCTATCTGATGAAACACAAGTCCGAGACCCTTGATAGGTTCAAGGAATTTAGGAACAAGGTACAGAACCAGCTAGGCAGGAATATCAAAACCCTTCGGTCGGACCGAGGCGGTGAGTATATGAGCCTAGAGTTTGACTCATACTTGAGAAAGCATGGAATAGTTCCACAGCTCACTCCTCCCGGAACACCACAATGGAACGTGTCTGAATGGAGGAATAGGACCTTGTTGGACATGGTCTGCTCAATGATGAGTCAAGCATCTCTCCCAATTAGTTTCTGGGGACACGCCCTCAGGACAGTAGCTCTCATCTTAAACAATACTCCGACTAAGGCTGTGGAAAAGACCCCAGATCAGATATGGACGGGCAAGGAGCCCAATGTGTCTTTCCTAAGGATTTGGGGATGCGAAGCACATGTCAAGAAATTGACTAGTGGCAAGCTGGAGCCCAAAACTGATAAATGCCTGTTTGTGGGCTACCCTAGGGAAACCAAAGGGTAATACTTCTACAACCCCACCGAGAACAAGGTGTTCGTGGCAAGGAAGGGGGTCTTTCTAGAAAAGGAGTTCCTTTCCAAGAAAGATAGTGGGAGCAATGTTGAACTCAGGGAAGTTCAAGGTCCACAAGCTCCTGAAGAGGATAACTCGGAGGCCCAGGTGGAGCTTCCACAAGTGGAAGCACCGACCCAGGCCACACAAGAACCTAGAAGGTCTAGTAGAGATCGTTGAGAACCGGAGAGGTATGGTTTTCTCGTCACCGATGATCAAACTCTTCTCATCTGGGCTAAGGAAGAACCCAAAACCTACCAGAAGGCTATGGCTAGCCCACAGTCTACAAATTGGCATAAAGCCATGGAGGCAGAAATGCAATCTATGTACGATAATCAAGTTTGGAACTTGGTTGATCCACCTCCGGGTGCTAAGGTAATAGGTTGTAAGTGGCACGATAAGCTAAAAGCTGATAATACCTTCAAGGGGCGCTTGGTTGCGAAAGGTTTTAGACAAGTCCATGGAATAGACTATGATGAAACTTTCTCACCAGTAGCCATGCTCAAATCCATCAGGATACTGCTGGCCATAGCCGCATGGTACGACTATGAGGTATGGAAGATGGATGTCAAAACCGCTTTCCTTAATTGAAAGCTACTCGGGGATGTGTACATGACACAACCTGAGGGTTTTGTCAATCCCAAGTATCCAGGAAGGGTATGTAAACTTCAAACGTCCATTTATGGACTGAAGCAAGTGTCCCGTAGTTGGAATCTAAGATTCAATGAGGCTATAAAGGAATATGGCTTCATACAGAATCTAGATGAGCCTTGTGTGTATAAGAGGACTAGTGGGAGCATTCTCACATTCTTGGTACTTTATGTAGATGACATCCTACTCATTGGAAGCGACATACCTACACTGTAAGGGGTAAAGCAGTGGCTGAGTAAGTGCTTCACAATGAAGGACTTAGGTGAAGCTGAGATGATCCTAGGGATCATGATCTCCATGGATAGATCAAATCGGCTTCTGGGCCTAAGTCAGGCTTCGTACATTGACAAAATTTTGAAAAGATTCAGCATGGACCGCGCCAAGAAAGGTTTCTTGCCAATGGGCCATGGGTTGAAACTTAGTAAGAAGAGCTGTCCTAAAACAAGGGAGGATAGGGAGAACATGAAATTGGTTCCATATGCTTCGGCTATTGGATCAATCATGTACTCCATGTTATGTACGAGACCTGATGTCGCCTTTCCACTGAGTATGACGAGCCGATACCAGCAGGATCCCGTGGAGGATCACTGGAAAGCTGTCAAGACGATCCTTAAGTACCTTCACCAGACTAAGGATAGCTTCTTAGTGTATGGTGGTCAGGAAGTGCTATCAGTTACTGGGTACACTGATGCGAACTTCCAGACAGACCAGGATGAGTACCAGTCGCAGTCTGGGTATGTATTTTTGCTGAATGGTGGTGCTGTAAGCTGGAGGAGCTCAAAGCAGCCAACCATAGCGGACTCTACAACAGAAGTTGAGTACATCGCTGCGTGTGATGCAGCTAAGGAAGCTGTGTGGATGAAGAAGTTTATCACTAAGTTGGGAGTAGTGCCAACTATCCAGGACCCAGTCGATATCTTCTATGATAACAATGGGGCCATCGTACAAGCTAAGGAGCCCCGGTCACATAAGAACACAAAGCACGTGCTCAGAAAGTTTCACCTCATACGAGAGATCACGGAGAGAGGTGACATTGCATTTCACCGAGTGGACACCGAGGATAATGTCGCAGATCCATTGACCAAGGCGCTGGCCCAGCCCAAGCACGAGGCTCATACTAGATCTATAGGGATTAGGGCCATGCCTAGTTGGAACTAGTGCAAGTGGGAGATTGTTGGAAATGCCCTAGTCCCGAGGCATTGGTCCTTGTATTTGTATTATACATTTATTGGATTTATGTATTATACTCATTTGTGTCATTAATAAAGGCATCAATTCATTTATTATATTTATCTTGTGCAATATATTAAATGAAGTATCCAATGGACATATCTATATCCACGATGACAAGTGTCATGCACTTGGCAGTAAGACCATGGATAGGGTAAACGATATGACCATAAATAGATCTGTAGTCTGTTCTAGTCATGGGAATGAATGGAACTATAAACTATCATTAACCTGGTTGTATGGCGGTGTCTTACCGGTCATTGGACATGGAATGTCAACCAAGTTAATGGGTACATGCCTGGGAGCATGGTACTGGATAGATCCACTAAACGAGTAATCCACATGGTATAGTATCACAAGGGATTCTCGTGTAGTACTTGTATGGATCCTTTGACCTGACCATATGATGGTGTTACATGTGAAGTCACATGCTTAGGGGTACACCTAAAAAGCCTGTAATAGGGTGCCACGTATGGGTACTTTCGGGTATGGCACTGAACTTGGTAATACAATGGATATGCAGAAGGGATTTGTCACTCAGTAGCCCACTGAGAAGATATCACCGGCCTCTTGATGAATGTGACTGATAAGAGTGTGGCCACACCCAAAAAAGTTGGAACTTGTTTGTGAGCATTAGTACATTCGGGATCAAGTTAATGTCCAGACACAAAAGAGGGTGATCAATCCATGCCTCTGTGTTGGACACCGATATCAATGACATGGGATGTACAATTTTAAACTACAGGGTTATGATAACAGTTAGACTGCCATCTCCATCTTAATTAGGGGCTGCAGTGGCTTGCTAGTGCCCAGCTGCAGTCTGCGGGCCAAAAGGCCCGCTGCCAACATAAAGATGGGCCCACGGGATCGTACACATTGAGCGACTGAACACCGACTTAAAGAATCACAGGTACACTTGGAGTATACACACTAGAGAGAGAGAAGTATATATATTAATTATATTATAAGGATCAATTGGATTGATTATTATAATAAAATTAATATTTGGCTTCACATAATTAATTGGATTAATTATGAAATTATTTCCTAGGTGGAAATACTCATATGTATAGGTTTACATATGAATTTGTTTTGTGAAGACTTAATTTTAATTTGATGGATTAAATTAATTGGTCAAACTAATTTTCATTTAAATGTAAATAATATGTTACTTGGATTAATATATTAAATACATGGGTTAATTAAAATTGGGCTTGAAATTGATTTAAACCAGACTAATTAAAATAAGTTTGGGCCTGAATTAAAAGGAGGAAGCCCACACAGACACTGAAGCCAGACTGGGCCTGAATTCGAACAAGGGAATTTGGAAGCCTTAGGGCTAAAACCCTTAGGGGAATTCGGCCAACATACATGTGTGTGTAGCCACCCCTTTGGCCGAATTCTCCCTACCTCCTCACTCTCTAATTTTTGTGATTTTGACGCTAGCACGTGCGGTGTTCGTGAAACGCTCGTGTACGTGAACGAGGAGGGATTCTACTTTGAATTCTGCAGTCATCATCTATCTCTTGAAAGAGATTTTCTGGTAAGAAAATTAATCTCTTTCTATTTAATTTTAAAGTTTTTCAATTTCCATGTCAATTGCGCCTGGGACTGGATTTGAGGAAATCACCGCATTCTTTCGCTTTTATCGCGTGATTTCCGGTGAAAAATCCCAACAGGGCGCACATACATCTGAATGTATTAGGTCCAATAAGCCAGTGGCCCTTTCAGCCTTCCTACTAAAAGGTGCCTTAGTCATTTTGCCTTATAAACATGATTCGCAGTATCAATTGATTCCAAGTCAAATGACCCTAGGACTCCAGCCTTGTGAAGCCTAGCTATGCGCTTCTTGTTTATGTGGCCCAAAGGACAATGCCATAGGTAGACAGGATTAAGTTCATTGGGCTTAACCCTTTTAGTGTTTATGTTATAGAGATGATTGGTTTCTTTTAAGTCCAGGATATATAGGCCATTATTTAATAGAGCTTCTCCATAAAATAATCCCTCTCAAGATAAAGAAATTCCACCATTTGAAATAGTAAAATAAAATCCAAAAATATCCAACATGGAAACTGAAATAATATTCCTGCACATAGCAGGTACAAAATAACATTTTTCGAAAATTAAAACCAATCCACTAGGCATCATGAGGTGATATTCACCGATTTCTATGGTAGCAACCCTACTCCATTACCGACCCGCAAGTCCACCTCCCTCAATCCCAGTGGCCTTCTATTCTTAAGTCCCTGCATATTGCAACAAATGTGAGAACCACATCCAGTATCCAATACCTAGGATGTTAAAACAGTAAGGTTAATGTCTATGACATAAATACCTAATGAGGACCCACCCTGGGTCCTCTTCTGCTCTCCTATTAGCTTGGGACACGATCTCTTCCAATGGCCTCCTTGCTTGCACCTGAAACAGACATCCTTGGGATTTGCCTTTTGCTAGACCTTGGGCTGGGCCTTAGCCTTCTTGGCCTTGGCCTTGCCCTTCGTAAGAGGAGGGTTCCCCTTGTTGACCTGCAACATCGGTGGACTCTTCTTGATTGACTGTTCCATGAGCTTTAGCATCCCATGCAGCTCAGTAATAGTGTGATTCATCCCTTGCATGTTATAGTTTAGGATGAACTGATCATAAGTGTCTAGTAGGGAAGCAAGGATTGTGTGACAGGCCAAAGTATCTAAATAGCCCTTCATCTTGAGCATGTGTGCGCTCATAGATGTCCCAGTCCCCATCTTACAGGAGTGGAATGCCTTATTGGTCAGGTACCTTTTCTGATGAGCATGCTCTTGAAACATCTCATTGAGAGTTGTTATCATAGCATAGGCTTGATGATCCATAAACTGCTTGTTGGGATTCATCAAGGGAAACCGACTGATAAAAATGGAAATACGCGTTGAATTCCTCGAATCTGGTCCCAGGAGCTTAAGATGTGGAAATCAAAACCTAAAGCATAAAGAGAAATTTCAAACACTTACCACAAAGTCTCTCAAAAAGATGGATGTGGACTGCGGAAATCAAGTGTAGATTTCCTCCACTGATGTGTACACGAACGGATTTTCGACCAAAACCCGTGCTAGCGACTCAGAAAAAGAAGAGAGGGAGAAAGAGAGAAGAAAAGGGGCAGCCTAGCTAAGTTCTTATGGCTGTCCAAATATTTCTTTCCAAAAGAAATAATATGATTTCTCTCTTTCACCATAATTGTTTCTTCCAAAGAAAGCAAAATGCATAAAAGTGGGCAAAACATTCTTACCATAAGAATGTATATCTACGGCTAAGTAGAAAATATTAAGAAGAAAAGTGAGGCATTAAATTCTTTCTTATCATTAAAAGAAAGAAAAAGGATGAGTTGAAAAAGTAAACAAAGTCCAACTTTGCTTTCCAATTTTCAACCCACGACTCACACCATGAGTCATCACTTTTCATCATTCAATTTTAGTCCAAAAAAAAATGACTCATCACTTGCCTTATATATTCGGCCAAGCTAGAAGAAAAATATGGCTGATTTTTTTTTCTTTCTTTCCAAAAGAAAATTGACAAAAATCTAAAGAAGCAAAGTCCAACTTTGCTACTTAAAAGTCATACCATGACTCACCATTTTTTTCATCATCACTTTTTATCCAAAATAAGTCACCATTCTTTGCCCAAATGCATCAAAATTTCGGCCAACATATCCCACTTTATGTGGGCATTTTTCATTTTATGTCTAAACCCAAATTTACTTCCTTTGATTTAATTAAATTCAAATGCAACTTTAATTTAACATGTGTGCATATATATTATACCATATAATATATTACTTACATTTAAATTAAAATTCATTTGATCAATGGATTAAATTAGACACACATAAAATGCAATACATGTAAAACTATACATGTAGAAACATTTCCACCAAGAAAATAATCTCATAAATTAATTCATTGAATTAATTAAGAGAAAATTAAGAGAATGCCAAAATAAATATTAATTATATTATTTTGATCAATCCAATTGACCTATATAATATAATTAATAAATCTCTCTCTCTTCAAACGTGTATACTCCAAGTACACAGTTAATCCGACTAGTTAAAGCCTAGACGCTCAATGTGTATGATCCAATGGGCCCGTCTTTATGTTGGTAGTGGGCTAAGGCCCACAGACTACAGGCGGGCTCTAGCAACCCACTGCAGCCCCAAATTAAGACGGAGATAGCAGTCAAACTGTCACCGTAACACTGTAGTTTGAACTTGTATGTCCCATGTCATTGATATCGGTGTCCAACACAGAGGCATGGTTGATCACCCTCTATATGTGTCCGGACATTTACTTGATCCCGAATGAACTGATGCTCATAAACAAGATCTAATCTTGTTTGGGTGTGGCCACACTCTTATCAGTAACATTCTTCAAGAGGCCGGTGATATCGTTTCAGTAAATTACTGAGTGACATTCCCTTCTACATATCCATAGCACTAGCATGCTCACTGACACACCCGAACATACCCATACTTGGCACCCTTTTACAGGCCTGTTAGGCATACACCAAAGTGGGCCACTTCACATGCAGCACCATCATATGGTCCGGTGAAAGAACTTATACAAGTACTACACGAGAATCATTTGTGATACTATACCATGTAGATTCCCGTTAAGTGGATCGATCCAGTACGATGCCCTTTTTGCATGTACCCATTAAGCTGGTTGACATCCCATGTTCTATAACCGGTAAGACACTGCCATACAACCAGGCTAATGATAGTCTTTAGTTCCATTCATTCCCATTATTGGAACAGACTACGGATGACTTCATGGCCATATCATTTTCCCTATCCACACTCTTACTACCAAGTGCCTCACACTTGACAACATGGATATGGATATGTCCATTGGATACTCTATTTAAAATATAGCATAAGACATATAATAAATAGATTGATGCCTTTATTTCTTGACACAAATTGTATAATACATAAAGTTCACATTAATGTAAAAATTTATTATACAAACACAAGGACCAATGCCTCGGGACTAGGGCATTCCAACACTGCTTTTGCAGTTTAGGGACCATGCAGGCCAACATAAGGCATGTCACATCCCTATTATCCCTTACATGGACCTCGTACTCCTCCAGCTGGGCGGCTGGTGGATTACATCCTTGAGGCGCAGCCGGCACAGGCCTTTCCAGTACATACTCTTTGGACTCTTGTCTTAGAACTATCCTTAAGTTCCTAGACCAGTCTAAAAAGTTGGGACCAGAAAGCTTGTCCCTCTCTAGGATAGATTGCAGTGAAAGTGTGTTGTTATTTGCCATTTTAGAGTTTCTACACAGAAAAATAATTTAAGAGTGTTAATAAAGGACTTTACTTTGTTTTTCCCATATATAATTAATAATGAATCATGTTATTAATTAATCTGAGTTGTTGGGCTCATGGGCTGAGATCCATATTTGATTAAGATATAGCCAAACGAGGGCCTGGTACAACTATACCCTAATTATTTAGGTAGGAACCATGTCCAATCACAACCTAGGGACTCTTGGTTTGATGGGCTTGTTGGAACTTACCCATCTGTGCTTAGGGCCAGGAGAATCCTACTACCCACTCTAACCTCCATCCAAGTGTTACAGTATCCCATACACTAACCCAATACAAAATGACGATACTCCAGTGCATCCAGCAAAGGCATGGTCTACAACTGGCCTATCCCAACTTGGAGCAGGTTTTGAATGAGGGAAGCACTTTTAAGCGACTTAGTAATTTCCATTAGGTTATTGGATTCATTTTAATAACGACTTACATGCATAAAGAGGGTGAGAATGGGTTTGGATCATACATAAATACATGCAAATAAATATAAAATATAATTAAATAAGTAAAATGGACTGTTATGGGCCTGTATTACAATCTAATATAATTATAGTAAGCCTATACTAGAAAATACATCAGGTGGGCCTCCATCTTCCTTCCTTTTGGGCTTGCCTCTCCATTTGGGCTCACCACTCCATTGGGCTTCTTCTTCTTTTACAAATTTTATAATAAATAAATAAAATAAGATTACATTAAAAAAAGAAAAACGACACGCATGCTGTATTTACCCAAAAAGAAAATATAACCCATCTTGAAATAAGGCCCAATAGCATCCAATCATACATCCATATAATCATATAAAATGCATCCAATACATCAATTTATAAGCATGTTATAATGCATGAAATTAAGCCCATTTCACTTATGTCCAAGCTACTATTTTGAAATCGCCAATTTTGGCCCATAATGGTTCTAGCCCCTAATGGGCTTTAGGCCTCCAGCCCAGGCAGATAACTGTTCCCACTGGAATTGGGAAACCATGAGTCCATATCAGTTGTTCGGGTAATTGTGCCAAAAATACCCAAACCAATTTCAATTAACCATATTAATTTCTAAAATTAATATCCAATGAATAAAATTAAAATTTCATTCAAGAAACCATACGCATTTAAATTGCAAAAAATTTAAACACACGAATTTTTAAACCAATTAAAATTTTAAAGTTGGTCCTCGGGCCCGAACCCACCAAATCCAAAACACTGGGTCCGGCTCTCTGCAGCTAGGGGCAACAGCAGCTCGCTGCTGAGGCAGTGGCCACTATTTCCACCGCGTACGGCGACTGCTGGAGGCGATTCCGCCACCAGCAGTCCCGCATGCCCGAAAACAGTCTGTGATTTTTCCAAAAAATAAAAAATTGCAGCCAAACCAAAATAATTCACCAAGAATCACATCCAACCAATTAAATTAAATTAACCATAAACCTATATGCAAATTTAATTTCAACTACAAAAATCAATGGGGAAAAATCACAAACCCCCATCCAAGAATCCGAAATAAAAAATCCAATTTTAAATCCAAGGGATTCAATCCAATTAAACAATTTTCACGGATCAAAAGCCCATTCTGATACCACTGTTGGGATTTTCACCGAAAATCATCCGTATAAATACGGAAGATCGTGACGATTTCCTCAAATCCGTGCCCAGGAGCAATTGATGTGGAAATTGTAAAACTTTAAAATTAAATAGAAGAGAATTAATTCTCTTACCAGGAGTATCTCTTCTAGAGATGGCTGCAGAAATCAATGTAGATTCCCTCCTTGTTCACGTACACGAACGCTTGTGGAACACGACCCGTGCTAGCGTCGGAATCAAAATTTTTGGGAGATGGCTGCAAATTTTGGCTATTGCTTGCTACCAACCCTTGGCCAAAATCCCTAGGTCTTTTATGACCTAGTGGGCTGAAATTTTTTAGTAAAATTTCGGCCAAAGCTTCCTTATTCTACGCGGGCTCTTTTCTCCTTTTCAAGCCTAATTCAATTTTAATTCCCTTGGTCCAATTGATTATCAAACTTAATTTTTAATTAACATGTATCCTAACATATTATACCATATAATATATTCTATACATTTGAATTAAAATTAATTTGATCAATTAATTTTACCATGGACTTAAATTTGACAAACATAAAATTAGGATACATGTAAACCCATACATTTGCAATATTTCTACCTAGGAAATAATCTCATAAATTAATCTAATTAATTATGAGAATGCCAATCAAATATTAATTTTATTATTATGATCAATCCAATTGATCTTTATAATATAATTACGAAAATCCTCTATCTCTAGTATGTATACTCCAAGTATACAGCCGATTCCTTAAGTCCATGTTTAGACGTTCAATGTGTACGATCCCGTGGGCCCATCTTTATGTTGGCAGTGGGCATGTGGCCCACAGACTGCAGGCGGGCTCTAGTAAGCCACTGCAGCCCCCAATTAAGATGGAGATGGCAGTCCAACTGTAATCATAACGCTGTAGTTTGAACTTGTGTATCCTATGTCATTGATATCGGTGTCCAACACAGAGGCATTGATTGATCACCCTCTTTTGTGTTCGGACATTAACTTGATCCCGAATGTACTGATGCTCACAAATAAGTTCCAACTTGTTTGGGTGTGGCCACACACTTATCATTCACATTCATTAAGAGGCCGGTGATATCTTCTCAGTGGACTACTGAGTGACAAATCCCTTTTGCATATGCATAGCATTGCCATGCTAAGTGATATACCTGAAAGTACCCATACTTGGCACCCTATTACAGGCCCGTTAGGTGTACCCCTAAGTATGTGACCTTGCGTGCAACACCATCATATGGTTAGGTCAAAGGATCCATACATGTACTACATGAGAATCACTTGTGATACTATACCATGTGGATTTCTCGTTTAGTGGATCTATCGAGTACCATGCCCTTTTTGCATGTACCCATTAACTTGGTTGACATCCCATGTCCAATGACTGGTAAGACACCGCCATATTACCAGGCTAATGATAGTCTCTAGTTCCATTCATTCCCATGACTGGAATAGACTATGGATATCTTTATGGTCATATCGTTTTCCCTATCCATGGTCTTACTGCCAAGTGCATGACACTTGTCATCATGGATATGGATATGTCCATTGGATACTTCATTTAAAATATTGCACAAGATATATATAATAAATGAATTAATGCCTTTATTAATGACATAAAAATGTGTATAATACATAAATCCAATAAATGTACAATACCAATACAAGGTCCAAAGCCTCAGGACTAGGGCATATCTAACAAAAACATCCTTCATTATAGAAATGGGGCACTTTCTACTACAGAGTGATGCCTATCAGGTTGAAAAATGCTGGGGCCACTTACCAAAGGGCTATCATAATGTTTCTGCATGACATGATTCACAAGGAAGTAGAGGTGTATGTCGATGATATGCTTGTTAAATCAATGACCTGGGAGGAGCACCCTGCTATCCTGGATAGATTTCTTATGCACATTGGAGAGTACAACCTGCGACTCAATGCTAAGAAGTGCATAGTTAGGGTTACATCAAGGAAGCTGCTAGGTCATGTACTCATCCAAAAGGGAATAGAGATGGATCCAGACAAAATCAAAGCCATTTGAGATATGCCAGCCCCTAAGACCGAAAAAGAGGTCCGGTCGTTCTTGGGTACCTTGCAGTATGTCGGTCACTTTATAGCCTGGTTAACTTCAGTGTGCGAGCCGATTTTTAAACTGTTGAGGAAAGATCAGCCGATTGTATGGGATGACAGGTGTCAATTGGCTTTCGAAAAGATTAAAGCTTATCTTGTAAATCCACCAGTTCTGAGCCCACCAACTCTATGAAGGCCTCTGATTTTTTACTTAGCTGTCGATGATTCCTCCATAGGGGCAATGCTGGCACAAGAACAAGATGGAAGGAAGGAGTACCCTATTTATTATCTCAACAAGAAGCTGCTAGAATATGAAACCAAGTACACAATGGTGGAGAAGATATGTGTAGCAATGATTTGGTTGACTAAGAAGCTGCGCCACTACTTTCAGTCATATAAGGTACAAGTCGTGGCTAAAGTGGATCCCATGAAATATCTATATGAAACATGGTTGGGAAATTATCTAGGTGGCTATTAGTCCTATCAGAATTCGACATCGAGTACATCACTAGGAAAACCATCAAAGGGCGAGCTGTGGCAAAATTCCTAGAAAATCATCCATTGGAATCATATCGTGTGGAGAATCTGGAGTTCCCTGATGAACAGCTGGCTATAGTTGAAATGAGGAGATAGGTTATGTGCTTCAATGGTGCCGTAAATAGAAAGGGTGCTGGAATTGGGGTAATCATAGCAACACTAGATGGTGAGATCATTCCACTGTCAGAGAGATTGGACTTTTCCATAACTAACAATGAGGTAGAATATGAAGCATGCCTGTTCGGAATGGAAGCCCTCCTGACACTAGGGGTAGACAATCTCTTAATTGTTGGGGGTTCACTTTTGGTAATTAGGCAAGCGCAGGGCGAATGGGATCTGAGAGAAGAACCTTTACGGCCCTACTTAGAGCTACTGCAGTACAAAAGAGGGTTATTCGGCTAGTGTGAGTTTAGACATGTGCCCTGGGAAGAGAACAAAATGGCGGATGCTCTAGTAACATTGTCCTCAATGTGGGAAGATCCAAAGAAGATGCAGATACAACCTTTGGTTATAACAATTTCCAAAAAACCCTGCTTTGACATGCACGAAGTGATGGAGTTAACAGCCGAAGAAAAGCCATGGTTCTTTGACATTTATCAATATGTGAAAGAGGGAAAGTATCCAGAAGGAGCTACTAATGCTGATAAAGTTTCATTAAGAAGATTAGCCATCCAGTTCAAAATCTTTGAAGGTAAGTTATACAAAAGAATTGCAAATGTGGTCCTTCTAAGATGATTGATAGAACAAGAAGTAGGAACTGTAATGCAACAAGTGCATGCAGGGTCCTGTGGGCCCCATATGAATGGGATCGCTATGGCCAGAAAAATAATGAGACAGGGATACTTTTGGATGACAATGCAGTCTGATTATGTGAAGGAGGTAAGGAGATGTCATGAATGCCAAATCTATGGTGATATCAATCATCTACCACCACTTGAGCTACAGAACCTAGCATCTCCTTGGCCATTCTCATCATGGGGGATTGACATGATTGGAGAAATTCATCCCTCAGCATCTAACGGGCACAAGTTCATAGTAGTTGCTGTTGATTATTTCTCAAAATGGGTGGAAGTAGAATCCTTCTCTAATGTGACAACAAAGCAGATGGTCAAATTTATTCAGAAGAACATCATCTCTCTATACGAAATCCCTCACCATGTAATGATTGATAATGGGGTGCAATTGCAAGGGGCAACATGCAAGCTATTCACAGAACATGGCATTGAACATCATAGGTCTTCTCCATATAGACCACAGGCTAATGGTGCTATGGAGGCGGCTTATAAGTCAATCAAGAAGATCTTATAAAACATGGTAACCACCTACAGATACTGGTGCTCTTTAGGGTCACAGAACCAGTGTCAGAGCACCAACTGGCAAAACTCCCTACATCTTGGTATATGGGATAGAAGCAGTATTACTAGTGGAAATGGAACTTAAGTCACTCAGAATAGCCTTGGAAGCTCAGCTACCAGAAACGGGATGGGTTCAGGGTAGGTACGAGTAGGTGGCAGCATTAGATGAAAAGCAGTTGAAAGCACTGGATCACTTACAGATGTATCAATGCAGAATGGCTAGAGCCTATAATCAGAAAGTGAAGTATCCTAGACGACAGCTGAAAGCCAGGGACCTAGTTCTGAAATAGCTGAGGCATACAAACATCGATGTCTGAGAAAAATTTAGGCCAAATTGGGAAGGCCCATATGTTGTAAAGAAGGTGTTGCCAAAGGGTGGTGTAAGCATCACTGACATGGATGGGAATGAATTTACAAATCCTGTCAACCAATATCGCCTGAAGCCTTACCATGATTAAGAAAAAAGGAGAGAGTCTGCTAGGTTGAAAACTCGAAAAGGGCGGCCAAGGTAAAAAGCTAAGACATGAGGGAAAATGATCAGTCGAAAAATCCGTAAAGGACGACTAGTGATGGATTCTGGTTCTATATGAAATGTATACCATTATAGGAATCAATCTTTTCAAATGTACTCACATTAATTTTAGCAATAAAGTGTGATGTTTTGTTTAAATATATTCATATGGTTATATCAGAATGCATAGACAAAGTTATCTTGCCTAAACATCCACTTAAAGAAAGCACTTTGCATTTAATTGGTTAAAAGTCTCGCATTATTTAACAAGGGAAAAATGCTAAATACATGTAATCTGCAATCTTTTCTTACCATCCAAATCTAATGCATCATTTCTTAGGATGGCCGAAAATTTTAAAACAAATCCAAATTTAAATGTCACCGGACCTTAAAAAAAAAGGAGCTCGCTAAGGTGAAAACCGAAAAGGTGCCTCAGGCAAAAATTAGAGCAACTCAGTCAACTAAAAATCCACATTGAGCAGCTCAGGTAAAATTTAGATCACTTCTAGATGTACTATTCCTAGGGGCGGAAATGAGGACCCCTTCCACTATTCCGCCGGAGCCCTTCCACTGTTCTCCAACAAGATTCTCTGCACTATTCCCCAGTGGAACTATCGCAAAGAACATCACCATCTTCTCCATGATAGTCATCATGTGTCCCCAGCAGAAACACAAGGATTATATTGCATGTACTCCCCCACCTAAAAGTCAATCAGAAACGTGACACAATCTCCCCAGCATCCCTAGCAGAAGCATAGGATACCAATATCGAACACCGTAAGAAGAGTCTACATTCATATGCATCGTCATGCATACATACATATCACGCATACAGCACTCATCCCCAGCTAGTCTTCATTCTTGATCGAAGGGGCAAAAATTTTTGTTCAAAATCTCTCGATCAAAGAATGAAGACTCGCCTTTTCAAATGCAGGAAATCATCCTCAGCCTCGGGTAACATAGACCCGGTATCGGCTTATATCAGGTCCACCAGTAGTTTGGCCTCGGGTAACATAGACCCGGTGTTAGCTTATATCAGATCCACCACCAGTTTTGCCTCGGATAACATAGACTTGGTATCGGCTTATTTCATCATCAACCTCCCCTCGGGGAACATAAACTCGGTATCGGCTTATTTCATCATCAACCTCGCCTCGGGTAACATAGACCCCGGTATCGGCTTATTTCATCATTAACTTTGCCTCGGGTAACCTAGACCCAATATCGGATTATTTCATCATCAACCTCACCTTGGGTAACATAGACCTGGTATCGTTTTATTTCATCATCGACTTCGCCTTGGGTAACATAGACCTGGTGTCGGCTCAAATAAAATCATCACTGCAACAACGACACTTTAGCAAGTCAGGTATGTCTTTCTTTCCTTTCGTTTATGGTGCTTCAATTCACGTTCTTAAATTCCACTTAGGTATTTTAGACCTAGTATCAGGTATCAAATTTGATCACGTGAGAGGCAGCTGTAAGCGCCAGGTTTTCCCAACCTCTATGATGAGAATTCCTTATTACCTTTTGAGCAGACAGACATGAATTGGACTTGAAAACGACTGGAATGTCACCTCGAATATCTCAAACGTCCTAAAAATATAGCTATCCTTAATCCGAAACACTGAGAAAGGCCCTCCGAGTGATTTCAGGGTTTAGGGTGAGCATTGGATTTTTCGCAGATTTCAGCCCAGCTCTACCTAGAGCCGCATGGCTGTAGTTGTTAAACTACAGCCATGTGGCTGTAGGTCTAGAGCCGCATGGCTCTACCACAACTAGAGCCATGCGACTCTAGTGGGTTAGTCAAGTTGCTCTATAAAGCAGAGAAACTTGACTAAAACGAGAAAAGTTCGGTCGAAATTTGCAAAAAACAGACGGCTCATTAATTGGTAGAAATGATTATGAGTGTAGAGATATAAAAACCAAAATCAAAAAAAAGGGAAGGGTAGCAATTGAATCTTAAAAAAAAGGTAGACAAAAAAAAAGAGAGGAGAAACCGAATGCTAGAGAAGTAAGGAGGAGTAAAAGCTACAAACCTTAACACCAAAAACTCATGCCTAGACATTGAAAAGAGCATCCTTGACCTATACACACTCATTTGGAATTGCTTCAGATTGGTTTCGGATTGACACGGATTTGTTTTCGGGATTTTGGGCCTGTTGAGGTTTCAGGAACATTTCGACTTTTCAATCCATTTCATGACATTAAACACATCAAAACAACATCAAGGTAAACTCTAAGAGGCCTTAAACCTGTGCACATTTTCCTTGCGTTTTTCTCCATTTTGCAACTTTCAGAAAATGGATTTCCTGAATACAGCCGCACGGTTGTGGTCTCCATAAACACAATTGTACGGTTGTACTTCTTACGAATAGAGCCGTACGACTCTGGTACTCAGAGCCGCACGACTGTGTTCGTAGGGGCAGAAACTTGAAACTGCCCCTATCGGCTGAAAATAGTCCGTTTTCCATCTTATGCATTCTGTTGTGATATTTTTCGGCCAACACACAGCCGTACACTATCAAACTTTGGTTTTCGGATTGATATTCATACAGGTGTGAAATTCTCGGTTTCCATGTTTTTGATTTTCTGGAATCTAAGGTTGTTTGATCCGAATCGGATCCGTCGTCTAGCAATAGTAGTCCCCTAGATTATATTGAAATCTCGAGAAACCACTGAAATCGAGCGAATCGGCATTTTTTTCAAAACGAGAAAACCATTTTTTTGGGTTCTAGATACTACAGTCACACGACTGTAATTAGAGCCGTACGACTCTAACTATAGTCGTACGACTGTAATTAGAGCTGCATAGCTCTAATCACAGCCTATGGCTATAGCCTCCAGAAGGAGGCAGAATCGCAGAACGACCCGTACGGACATCGTTGCGCGATGCTGTTTTCAGAATCAAAGTGTTTTTGATGTGTTTACTGCTTTTTTTGGGGACCCTAGATGGATGTTGTATTCAGGAAACCCGTACGAATGAAACCCCAAGTTCCGGGATAACTGATCTGCTAAACAAAAAAAATTTGCATGAAACCGAACCAATTGTTTTCCAAAAATGGTTGTCCAGCACAGAAAATTTACCGGGCATTTCAAAATTGTTTTCCAGGTCTGGTTAGGCCGACTAGTTGAGTCGGCCTGGCTACCCCCCTAAATGCATGCTCCCCGTTCCTAAAAATCCCAATTTTGTCCAATCTGAGTCCTATTTGCAGTGTGATATAAATTGTGCTAACCGATCTGTTTCACTGCATCTGTCGCTTTTATTTTTTATTTTTGGGATGTATTTTGATAGATTTTCGTATACATTAGGCGGCTGTAATTTTCTAGATCCTCGTGTATTTTAGGTACTTGTAAATGTGAGGATGAGACCTTTTATTTTTATTCGATCGGGTTGTATGAGTGGCCTCTATTCTTATCCTTTTAAACTTTTTAAATGTATGGTTTATTTATTCTGCAATTCATTTAACATAAATTGGGTAGAGAAAGATAATAAAGCAAATAAAATATGGTAATATGAATTGAAAGTGAAAGCAAGCTTGAGGTTGATAAGTCACTTGCCCGAACCCTAGATCTATGGATTAGGTACAGTAGTCTACCCTTGGTATGGAGCTGTACCGAAATTTCCCAGATGAGCTGATCCGGGTGGCGACTCTGTCACTGATCTTGAAATTTATGTTTCGAGATCTTTAAGTTAAAAATGGGAAAAGGTTTTCTACAAAAAGGTATTTCCAAAACAAATCAACATTTTTTCTTAAGATAATCAAAATCCCATTTTTCAAAACTCAAAACATTCATTTTCTAAAAGTTTCCTTTTCCCCGATTCGCTTCGCCGCATCCCGCTTTCTTTCCATCGAAAGGTCATTTGCTTATAATGCCTCTATCCGATGGGTCTACCCCTTATGGGATATTTCAGATGTGACTACTGAGACCTGCGCTGGAGGTGTCCAGCTGCTTGGATTGACCCATGTGACTTTTTGCTCTCCCGCTCGGTTCTACAGACCGTATTGTCAGCTGCAGGGGTTCCCTCGACCTTTGTGTGCCACTGAATACGGAGTGTTTACACCATAGTGGCCTCGACATGTGCAGCATCAGTGGATGCAGCGTACTTACACCGAGATCCAGAGATATGATAGTACTGTACTTGTGGAGATGGATGCTTGCAGCAGAGCTTAGTTGATTGACCTGATTGCTTGCCTCACGAGACATGGATGTGAGGCGCTAACTTTGAGGTACCTCGGTCTTAGAGGATTAGGGTTATCTGAGCTTGATGCTACTGTATGACTTTTATTCTGTTTTTATTTTATGTCCTAACTTTTACATAGATCGCCCTTTCTGGGTTTCAGCCTATCGGACTGCCTTTACTTTTGTCTGAACTGCCCTTTCGGGTTTTCAACTCAGCAGACTTTATTTTGTGTCCTAACTTTTGCATAGACTGCCCTTTCGGGTTTTCAATCTATCGGACTTTCTTAACTTTTACTTGAACTGCCCTTTTGGGTTTTCGACTTAGCAGACTTTTACTTGTATCCTAATTTTTGCATGGACCGCCTTTTGGTTTTTAGCCTTTTTTTTTCTTTCTTTTTTTTTTATTTACTTGAAGTGAGATGCATGCAAACAGAGAATGTGCACAACCATATATGTGTAATACGAATTCGATTTCAAACAGAATTGGGACATTTAAATGAACAGAAAATGGCATTCATTCATTCACTCATTGGTAATGTTTTAGCACAATGCACATCAAAGATGAAATGAAACTAAGGACAGAACCAGTAATGGTATTCGTCTAAACCGAATCCATGCCTGCCACCAACTAGTCTTTATAGATTTTCCCACTGATGGTGCTCACCTCTCTATCCTAACTTTTGCATGGACCACCTTTTCGGTTTTCTATCCATTGGAGTGTCCTGATTTTTGCATGGACCGCCTTTTCGGTTTTTGGTCCATCGGACTTTTTTTTTACACATAACAGTGCCTGGGCTTGTCATGGTTGATAGGGTTGACGACTTGGTTTCTGCTTTCCTTGGTACATCCGCTTCTACCCCGTAGACCAACAAGTATGGTGCTTCTCCCGTATGTACTCTGATACTAGTTTTGTATCCTCATAAGGCAAATGGTAACCGGTCCACCCAATCATTATAAGCAGCTGCCATTTTGATGGAATCTTCTTTGATAAACCTATTGGCTGCTTCCATTGCCCTATCATCTTGTGGATGATACGGGGATGATGTATGACATTCCTCTCCTTTATTCTAGGACTCCATGTCATTGCTCCTTGCAATTGTAGTTATTCTCGGTCACGACATGATGTGAAATTTCACATCATGCAGATATATTCTTCCTTCTGAGCTTAGACACACCTCTTTTTTTTAAGCTATGGTATTCACATATGGCTCCACTTCAACCTACTTTGAGGAGTATTTGACGGTTATGACAATGAGCCGATGCCCGTTTGGCATGAGTGGCCTTTCTTCCTGACACTATCGATTCTTCATACTACGATGACCCTTCTTTTCTTGGTTTGAGTCTATGGGGCTTCTGCTTGGCTGATTTCAGCTTTGGACCTTTTGGAACCCGATGTTTGGTGATTCCTCCATCAAACCCCGTAAGACGTCGTACAGCTGGACAAAGGTTTCCATATGCTTTTGTGGTATTTTTACAATTGCTTTTCTTTATTCAGGCATGAAAACTTTCAAGACGGATACCATTTTTGGGTCATCATCTATCCCTAGATTCATTTGATGCAATAATGCATCATGTGTGTTAAAGGGATTAAATGAATGTTTGTATGCATGCAAAGTTCCATCCGAAAAAAATCACACAAGTAATTGAAATCAAATTGTAATAAGTTAAATGCCTTAGGGGCTGAATTGTTCACATAATAAATGATAAAAATAAAAATAAAAAACTAAAACATCAGAATGACTACCGTACTCCATATATAGAGGTTCTTCTTTTATTGCAGCATTATGGTCCTTAATAGATTATGCACCCGGGCTAGCCAAATTTGGGCAGGGGGTTGTTCTGAACAATTGGTTTCCAAGCCAGCTTGACAATCTTACCATCAGTAACCAACTACTTGATGGCCTTAATCAACTGGGTGCACTCATTTGTACTGTGACTCATCATTACATGATAAGAACTGAAATTATCTCTATCCGCTTCAGCTGGAGGTGAAAATGGCCTCAAACTCTGCAACAGCAACAACTGAGCCTTTCTACACTTGGTAAGAATCTGGCTCACTAACTTAGCCCATGGACTAGTGACCCTTTGAGGAGTCTATCTTCCCTGGTTCACAGCGGCCATATATGCCTCTTGCACTTCAATCGAGGTTGCTTCTAGAATCATCTTAACACTAAACCTGGCTAAGGTAGCATTAGAGCTACTACCTTTGTACCCCTGAGAATACCTTTGATTGCTTCTGTAGGAGCCCGAACTCTATTTACCCCTTTGTTCCTCTTCCGTATCACTCGATATGCTCGGCAAATTCAACCACTTCATTGAATGAGTTGAATCTCTTCAGCTTCATTTTGTCTTTATACTAGGGCAAACTACCATTAACTAGCTTCATAATAAGCGACTCCAACTTTGGGGCCCTATCAATAAGAACATGAACATCCATCCACCTTTTATAATAAGCTGGGAAGGATTCATTTGGCTTTTCATAGATCCTCTCTAAGTCTTCAAGAGTAGTCTCTACTTGGCTATTGTAAGCATATTGCTTCACAAAAGCTTCAGACAGGTCCTCCCAAATAGAACGGGTGTACAAAGGCATCTTCATATACCACTTCACTGCAGCACCCCTCAAAGTAGTTGGGAAAAGATTCAAGAGATGACCGTTCTTGATTCCCATGCTTGTCATCAGTCTCACATAACTATCTAGATGGGCTTCCGGTGGGCCTTCCCCGGTGTAAGGAGGAAGATAGGGCATGTGAAAACCAGCCAGAAGCGACTCTCCTCCATCAGCCATTAAAGTACCAAGGTCGGCACACCTAATAGGGTTGTAGTGCACCATCTCCTTCAGCTTGGGCAACATGGCTTCAATATCATATAATTTTTGATTGAGACGCTTCTCCACAATAGTCTCAATTGAGACTTCTCTCGCCTTCTTAAATGCTTCATCATCTTCAGACTGACGATCTGGCTCCCTATGATTGACAACTCCACCACTTTCATCGAGAACACTCCCTCCAGCTCCATTCGTCACTTGGACAAATTGTTGTCCATCACTTCCGAACTCAGGTCTGAGTCGGTGGAACAGTCTGAATAGGGGTAAGCATTCATCACAGCCCACATTTGCTCCCTAAGGGTAGCCTTAAACTCATCAAAGTTTAGAAAACTCCTCATGAAAGCCACCACATCAAAAGGCATATTCCCATTGCTTCTGTCAGCCATTTTTGTTCTATCTGCCTCTTCCAATAGGGTCTGACTATCAACCGGTAAAGAAGGCAACTAAATCTCGACCTCCTGATCCGAATCTGACCTTGAATTGACCCCTTCCATGCTGACTAGTTCTAATTCAACTGACCAAACTGGTAGACTCGACTGTGACTCGATACAAACTAACCGCTTCGAGGTTCAACTCCAAATTGCATGTTCAAAATGAGGTTAGAATTTCGGATGGATGTTGTGGACCTAGACTCGACACACTAAGTGGCATGTATGGTATGTTCGTGTTCAAGATTGAATGATATTTCATGGATGGGGATGATGATGAAAATGACCTTTATATTTTCCTTTTTTTTATTTGGGACGTTCCAAGCATACCCTTGTTGGAAATGCCCTAGTCCCGAGGCATTGGTCCTTGTATTTGTATCATACATTTATTGGATTTATGTATTGTACTATTTGTGTCATTAATAAAGGCATCAATTCATTTATTATATTTATCTTGTGCAGTATATTAAATGAAGTATCCAATGGACATATCTATATCCATGATGACAAGTGTCATGCACTTGGCAGTAAGACCATGGATAGGGTAAACGATATGACCATAAATAGATCCGTAGTCTGTTCCAGTCATGGGAATGAATGGAACAAGAGACTATCATTAACTTGGTTGTATGGCGGTGTCTTACCGGTCATTGGACATGGAATGTCAACCAAGTTAGTGGGTACAGGCATGGGGGCATGGTACTGGGTAGATCCACTAAACGAGTAATCCATATGGTATAGTATCACAAGTGATTCTCATGTAGTACTTGTATGGATCCTTTGACTTGACCATATGATGGCGTTACATGTAAGGTGACATGCTTAGGGGTACGCCTAAAGGGCCTGTAATAGGGTGCCAAGTATGGGTACTTTCGGGTATGCCACTTAGCATGGTAATGCTATGGATATGTAGAAGGGATTTGTCACTCGGTAGTCCAATGGGAAGATATCACTGGCCTCTTGATGAATGTAACTGATAAGAGTGTGGCCACACCCAAACAGGTGGGAACTTGTTTGTGAGCTTCAGTGCATTCGGGATCAAGTTAATTTCCGACACAAAAGAGGGTGATCGATCCATGCCTCTGTGTTAGACACCGATATCAATGGCATGGGATGTACAAGTTTAAATTACAGGGTTATGATAACAGTTAGACTGCCATCTCCATCTTAATTGGGGGCTGCAGTGGCTTGCTAGAGCCCAATTGCAGTCTGAGGGCCAAAGGCCTGCTGCCAACATAAAGATGGGCCCACGGGATCGTACACATAGAACGACTGAACACAGACTTAAGGAATCACATGTATACTTGGAGTGTACACTATGGAGAGAGAGGTGTATATATGTTAATTATATTATAAAGATCAATTGGATTGATCCTAATAATAAAATTAATATATTCAATTGGCTCTTCATAATTAATTGGATTATTTATGAGATTATTTCCTAGGTGAAAATATTCATATGTATAGGTTTGCATATGATTTTATTTTGTGAAGATTTAATTTTAATTTGATGGATTAAATTAATTGGTCAAACTAATTTTAATTTAAATGTAAATAATATATTACTTGGTGTAATATATTAAATACATGGGTATATTAAAATTGGGCTTGAAATTAATTTAAACCAGAATGATTAAAATTAGATTGGGCCTAAATTAAAAGATGGAAGCCCGCACATAATGAAAGGAGCCAAACTGGGCCTGAATTCCCCTTAGGGAATTCGGCCACCAGGGTTAGAAATTTCGCCACCACTAATACACCAAGAGATAGCCGAATTCTCCTAGCCCCTCTCACCATAGTTTTGGTTTTTCCAAAGCTAGCACGGGTCGTATTCGTTAGGCGTTCGTGTACGAAAACGAGGAGGGAATCTAATTTGATTTCTGCAGTCTTCATCCATCTCTTGAAAGAGATATTCCTGGTAAGAATTTAATCTGTTTCTATTATAATTTTAAGTTTTACAATTTTCACTTCAATTGGTCCTGGGACTGGATTTGAGGAAATCATCGCGTTCTTCCGCTTTTATCGGGTGATTTCCGATGAAAAATCTCAGCAACCCCATGCCATACAAAAGACAATGCAAAAAAGTCGTGTGTGAGCCGTACACAGATAGAGGTTCAGCGCCTTCAGGGCACCTAGTGGATGTTATGAAATGGTCATATGTGTATCAACACATGGACAGTGGTTTGATGCTTCGTAGGTTAATGAGATGATATGCAGTAGTCATATGGGAGCCGTTCCATAGACAGAGTTTCGATGCTTTTATGGCATCTTGGATGAAGTGATGTCACAAACAAATCGTGTGTAACTTGAAACACGGATAGAATTTCGGCGTTCGTGGAACACCTTTTATGACTTGGTAGAACACCTTGTATGACTTGGTAATGTTATGAAATGCTCCTAGATGTATGTAATAGCTCGGCACTCGTGGAGTAGCTCGAATGAATCATTGTTGTTATGGAACAAATCTGACATGGATCGCGACATACAAGCAAGACTTTGGCGTCGCCATGACACCAATGATGAATGGACATGATGCCATGTAATGATATTGTGTAACCCACCACACGAATATAAACCTAAGACCGTCGTGGTCCTCTAGTGAGTGAAATGATGTAATGAAATGGCCAAGTGCAATCTGGTGCACGGGAAGAATACGGGTAGTTTTGGGACACCCGATATGTTATGAAAAGAAATGGTCATGAAGGCTATACTTAGAATGTCCTTTCATTTTAGATGGGATGAGATGAGATGAATGCCCATGTCACACAGAATGCAAGTGGCTATAGAAAGACATGGTTAGGATGCATGACATACAAGATGATGTCGTGTATGCATTGTGGGAATGTCAACACGCGAGATGTGATGGCACACGAATAAAATGTTATGGCTATAGAAAAATATGGCTAGTATAATACTACGTATGATGATGCTTCAAAATGGATGCACAAAAACGTGGTTATAAAATGACACACGGATGATGTGTATTTGATGTTGCATGTAAAGGTCAAAGATAAAACAACCATGGAACAAACGTTAGCACACACAACAATATGCCCACCCTTCCAACCTTATTCCTCCTTTCGATTGGTCACACATTCTACCTAGTTGATACCAACCGGGGGTAACTAAGGTGCACTCTCAATCCATTTTATAAATTGATGTTTTGGTAGTCCTAAGGGGAAGTTACTAGGCCATTACATGAAGGTATGAGTCAAACCAAGGGTCGTACAGGTTCCCATAGCGAAAATACACTCCTCATCGTAGAACATGATATAAGGTTCATGTGGTGCTATGAGTGGTTTATCCCCTCGGGTGCCTCCAATCCTAGCGGAAGATGTAGGTCACCTTTGGAAATAAACCGGGCTACTCACGTGTTGGAGGGATTGAGAAGAGAAAATGTCATTCTATGTGGTTGTGAATGAGATATCATATTATGAATTAATAATTGACTACAAGTGAGGATACACTTCAATTGTTGCATAAGTTCCTTAAGTTTTTATGAAAACTATTTTTAAAGAAACCGTTAATCCCCAGTAGAGTAGCCACTGTGAGTGAACGACATATTTCTGAATGCGCATGGTGAAGTGGGAACCAGGGAATTTTTTTTTTTTTTTTGAGTGTGTGTGGTTTTGAAAATGGGTTTTAACCTCTCTTAAGAAAACCATTCATTTCATCAAGAAACTCATTTTGTAGAAAACTTAATTTTAAGTGTGAATTTTGGAAAATAGATTTTTAGAAAATCCCAATTTAAACTTAAAGATCTCGAAGCCTAAATTTCGTGATCAAATACAGAGTTGCCACCTAGATCAGCTCATTCGGGAAATTCCGATATAGCTCCCTACCAAGTGCAGACGTAGTACCTGATTCCAGATTCAGGGTTCGGGCAACACATCTACACATCTACTTGTTTTCAATTATTATTTCATAATACGATATAACATTCACTTAATTCTACCCATTTTATCTTCTTTTAATTTTAGTTAATGCTCATAAAAATGACATAAGTATAAATCATAAATAAAGTGCAGAAAAATAAAAGTGTGGGACAAGTAAAGTAATGGCCAAATTATACAATCCGAAAAAGAAAAACTCTCATCCTCACCATTTACAACCGCCTATAATACACGATAATCTAAAAAGGTACAACCTCTAGATACATGAAATGATCTATTAACTACATCGAAAGAAAAATGAAAAATAAAAAGCTGCATCCAAATACGGTTAGCATAAATAAACAAATCACACCAAGGACTCACATAAGATAGGTAGGGGTATTTTTGGAAACGGGATCATGAATAGGGGGATAATCGAAAAGTCTGGATGACTACTCGATTAGACTTGGAAAGCATTTTATAGCAACGCCCTATAGATTTTGTGAATGAAAACTGATTTTGAAAACGGTTTGGCTCATTTTACATGCATTTTTCATCTTTTAGTGGGCCGGATATCCCAGAACCCGGGGGTTCCGTTCATGAGTGGGCCTAAATCGAACATCCATCTAGGGTCTGGAAACATAAACACAGCAAAATTCTTTTTGAACCAAAAAGAGGAACAAAATTACAAGTTAAAGGCCAAAAAAGCAAAATTGTAATTTTGTTTCATCGACTATAGCTGAGCCACTGTAGTATGCTACAGCCGCGCCACTATAGTGGATGGGGTGGCTGTAATGCCTTCAACTGAGTGGCTATAGTGCTACAGAAACACTAATCCGGTTTTCTCTCACGTTTTGGAAATCGTTTTTGATGTTTTGATTGTTTTGGGTGGTTTAGGGTTTCTAGAATCTTATGAAATCCATGAAATAGATCCAGATAGGATCAAACAAATCTAGAAAACCTTAAAAACCCGAAATCATCAAAACTAAATCTCACATTCATCAATCCGAAACCCGAAAACTACAAATCTAATTATATGTTGATGTGATCCGACTGATATTATTCATGAAAAATACATTCGGTTTGAAAAAGGAAGTGTTCTAGGTCGATTTAGGGCATTCGGAGCTTCTACCCTGGAGATTACAGCCGAGCGGCTGTAATCAGCGAACTATAGCCGCATCACTATAGCTTACAACCATGCCACTATAGTCATCAGACTACAGCCGAGCAGCTGTAAGCAACGAATGGGGCGGCTATAGCTGGGTTTTCACTTGCAGCTTTGAGAAAAGTACAAAAACACATACAATCAACATCCAAATCAATTTGAAACAAGTTTTTAGGGAATCTCAGAGTATACCTTGTTTGTGTTCCTGCGTTTTGGATCACCAAAAATAGATTTGGATGCCGGAAAACTCCTCGGAATCACGAACAACCTGAAATCGTTCACAATTATCCAAAACTCGAATGGAAACCCGAATCGATCTGGATGAACACCAAGTCGACCATAATCACTCCCGTATGTGATTCCTTAAAGGACCCTAATGATTTCTACGGATTAGATTAGAGTTTTTTTATGATTTTAGATTGAATTTAGATTCTTTCTTCTCTCTCACTTAATTTTCTCTCTCTAATCTCTCAAAAACCAATACCCTAGCTTTCTCCGGTTGTGGCTATAGAATGATCTCTCCCCCTTGACCTAATTTTCATTTCTTTCTCTTATATGGTCCAATTAAGGTTAAAAATCCCGAATTATGATAAAATACACCCTATTTAGGAGAAAATTAAATCTGGTAACTACAGCCGAGCGGTTGTAGTGGTCTATAGCTGGTCGATTATAATTGTGCAAACTACAGCTGCGCCCCTATAGGGCACTATAGCCGAGCGACTATAGCAACCAATTTTACATTGCTCACCTTTTCTCACTTTTCTCTCCGGCTCTCTTAAGCCTTCAATCGACCTTCTTCGAGGTTCCGCACTAAGATTCATTATACTTCTTTGGGTCATTCGAGACATCTCCGACGTTGTTCCAGTCATTCTGAATTCGTGTCAAGTTTATCCATGAAAAAGGTAATAAAGGCTTTCATCATCGAGGTCAGGAAAAAACCCGTGCTTACAGCATTGCCATTCACGAGAAAAACATAACCAGATTATGGCTGGTTCTTGTCCTCATCGGTCTCAAAGCTTGCATCAGTGTAACCTGAGACTACTAGCTCATCTTGACCTCCATACACTAAGAAAGCATCCTTAGTCCAATTAAGGTACTTCAAGATTGCCTTGACTGCATTCCATCGTTCCTCACCGGGGTCTGACTAGTACGAGTTAGTCATACTTAGTGCAAACATGATATCAGGCCTTGTACATAACATGAGTACATGATAGATCCAATAGCAGATGCATAAGGGATCTTTTCCATGCTTTCCCTATTCTTCTTTATTTTAGGACCATCTTTCTTACTTAGCTTCAACCCATGGTGCTTAGGGAAGAATCCTTTCTTTGCCTTGTCCATACAGAATATTTTCTATATCTTGTCAATGTACGTAGCCTAACTTAGGCCTAGACGCTAACTGGATCTATTCTATAGATCGTAACCCCTAAGATCGTCTCAGCTTCACCTAAATCCTTCACTATAAAGCACTTACTCAACCACTGCTTAACCCCTTCCAGTGTTGGTATGTCGCCTCCAATGATGAAGATGTCGTCAACATATAGCACTAGGAAGGTGGAAACACTCCCACTAACCATCTTATACACACATGGCTCATCAGAATTCTGTGTGAAGCCATATTCTGTAATAGGCTCATTGAATCTCTAATTCCAAGACCCGGATGCCTGTTTGAATCCATAAATGGATCTTTGAAGCTTGCATACCCAGTTAGGATAGTTTGGATCGATAAAACCCTCAAGTTGTGCCATGTACACATCTTTGAGTAGCGTTCCATTAAGGAAAGTGGTCTTCATGTCCATCTGCCATATCTCATAATCGTACCATGCAACTATGGCTAGTAGTATCCTAATGAATTTGAGCATAGCAACTAGTGAAAAGGTTTCAGCATAGTCAATTCCTTGAACTTGCCTGAATCCTTTTGCCACCAATTGCCCCTTGAAGGTGTTGTCAGCTTTTAACTTGAAACACCACTTGTAACCTATCACCTTAGCACCTAGAGGTGGATCCACCAAGTTCCATACTTGGTTATCACACATTGCATCTCAGCCTCCATGGCCTTGCATCATTGATTTAAGTGTGGGCTTTCCATAGCTTACTGATAGGTCTTGCACTCCTCTTGGTCAATGACCATAAGGTCCCCATCATCAGTCACGAGAAAGCCGTACCTCTCTAGCTAATGAGATGTCCTACCACACATTCTAAGTTCCTATGCAACTAGTTCTAGTTCCTCAATTTCTTAATTAGTTAGATCGGTTCCCGAAGCATCCTCAGCAGTAGCTGCAGGTGTTTGTGAGTCTTGAACTTCTGAAAGTTCAACATTACTCCCACTGTCTCTCTTGTAAAGGAATTCCTTCTCCAAGAAGACTACACATCTGGCTATGAAAACTTTGTTTTCCACTGGATCATAGAAGTAATAACCCTTAGTTTCCTTAGGGTAACCCACAAACTGGCACTTGACGGATTTGGACTCGAGTTTGCCGCTTGTCAATTTCTTAACATGTGCATCACAACCCCAAATCTTCAAGAAGGAAACATTGGGCTTTTGGCCCTTCCATAGTTCATATGGTGTTCCCTCAATTACTTTGCTTGGTGTATTATTAAGAATGTAAACAGCTGTCTCTAAAGCATATCCCCAAAAAGAGACAGGGAGTGTAGCATGACTCATCATCGAGTGGACCATGTCAAGCAAGGTCCTATTCCTCCTTTCTGACACTCCGCTCCATTGGGATGTACCAAGAGGAGTGAGTTGGGATACAATCCCAGACTCTCTGAAAAACAAGTCAAACTCTTGGCAAAAATATTCACCCCCTTGGTCAGACCGAAGTGCATTTATTTTCTTGCCAAGTTGGTTTTATACTTCCTTCTTAAAGTCCTCGAACCTTTGAAGAGTCTCAGACTTATGCTTCATTAGATACACGTAACTGTATCTGCTGAAGTCTTCCATGAAGGTGACGAAGTACAGAAAACTGAATCTAGCACTAGTGCTCATTGGGCCACATACATCGGAATGTATCAGCTACAATTGCTCTGAGGCCCTTTTAGTAGTCTTGCTAAAGGCGCCTTTGTCATCTTGCCTCTCAAATGCGATTTGTATGTGTTATAAGACTGGATCTCAAATTGCACTCCACTAGAGTGAAGCCTAGCTATGTGCTTCTCGTTTATGTGGCCAAGTCGACAGTGCCAGGTGTATGTAGGATTAATTTCATTCTGTTTAATCCTTTTAGTATTTATGTTATAGATTGAACTTTCAGGTTTTAGATTAAGGATATATAAGCAATTTTCAAGAAATGCTATTCCATAAATAATATTGCCACATTGCATAGAAATTCTACCATGTCCAATATGAAATACAAAACTAGAAATACCCAACAAAGAAATAGAAATAATATTCCTGTGCATCACTGGTACAAAATAACAGTTTCTTAGTTCCGAAACAAGTCCACTAAGCATCTCTAAGCAATAATCTCCGATCTCCATGGCCTGAACCCGAGCACCATTTTTGACTCGAAGATCTACTTCTCCAGATCCTAGCAATCTTCTATTTCTTAGACCCTGCACCTTTAAATGTGAGATCCACATCCAGTGCCCAAGACCTAACATCTAGAAATAGCCAGATTAATCTCAACAACATAAATACCTAAAGCAGCAGTTTTTCCCTTTAGTTACTCCCTCAGCTTTGGGCATGAGCTCTTCCATTGTCTCTTCTCATGACACTCGTGGCAGGCATCATCAGGAGAAGCAACCCTCACTTTAGGTTGGGCCACCACCTTTTTGCCCTTAGCCTTCGCATTTTGGGCCTCAGCCTTGGCCTAAGATTTGGCCTTTCCTCTAGCAACGGGCGTATTGCCCTTGTTCACCAGCAATACTTTAGGAGTCTTCTTAAGAGACTGCTCAGCAAGCTTGAGCAGGCCATGCAGCTCAACAAATGATTTATCCAGCCCTTGCATATGGTAGTTCATGATAAACTGGTTGTAAGACTCTGGAAGTGACTAGAGAATAATGTCTGCTGCAAAGTCCTTCGGAACTGGCGGCCCGAGGTGGGCAAGTGTATCAATATACCCCTTCAACTTTAGCACATGAGTGCTAACAGAAGTCCCAGCTACCATTGCAGTCATGCAGAGTGCCATAGTTGTCACGTAACATTCTTGACTAGCCTGATCTTGGAACATCTTTTTAAGCTGATCCATCATCTCATAAGCCTGCTCATCCATGAACTTCTTTTGAAGAACAGAAGCCATGGTACCCAGCATGAGGCATGAGACATCTTGATCATCCCTCACATGCAGGTAGTACTGCTCCACCATCGCCGTGCTGACGTCTCAACCTACAGGAGGGCCAGCTGGTAAAGGAGCATTCAGTACATACCCCTTGGACTCTTGTCTAAGAACTATTTGTAAGTTTCTAGCCTAGTCCAGGAAGTTAGTCCCTGAAAGCTTCTCCTTCTCCTGGAGTGACCTAAGTGAGAGTGAGTTGTTGTTTGTTGCAGCCATTTTAAATTGCTAATGTGAAATGGGATTATCTACATGGAAGAAATCATTGCTTGATTTAGAAATAAAGGACTTTTGCCAATTCAAATTAATAATCCGATTTTAATTTTTTCATTGGTGATGTTAATTGGCTAACTTAACGAAGATACTCAACTTATCAATGACTAGCCGAACTAGGGCACACTAACCAACCATTGATTTGTTTAGTAGGATAACCTATCCAATCCTTCCACAAAGGACTCTTGGTTTGATGGGCTTATTGACAATTTACGAATCTGTGCTTAGGGCCCACTCTGAGCTAATGCTACCCATGTTGAGTCAAACCACCATTCACATGTTAACCATACCATGTATCCTAACCCTCGACGGCCCACCGAATAGTAAAATGTACCCAGTTAGTGCATGGCGCACATTGCAACATCAATGGGAGGAAGAGGTGTGATTGTGGGAAGCACTTTTAAATGACTCAATATTTTAATTTCTAGATTAAAATTAAGTGATACAGCTTAGCATACATAAACGCGGGTAATAATTTGATGATCCATACATCCATATTAAATGACAAATGCAATAGGATAGTTAATTTAAAATAAATGAGATCCTATAGGCTTTTAATTACAACGTAATGAAAAACTAGATATTCTATCTAATTCTTTATGGGCTGGACTGCAATCCTTCTTGGGCTCCCACCATAGGCTTGCTCCATCTAGGCTTTCCTCTATACTTGATGCAATTACAACAATTTTATTTTAAATAAAATCTATTCTAAAATTACCTCAAAATAAAAGAAATGGCACACAGGCTATATTTCCCAAAATCAAATTACAACTGATAATAATTTAAGGCCTATAGAACTCAACATCACATTTCAAAAAAGTACCTGTCGTGCACATACATACCAATATGATGCATGATCATGGCATTCCAAATTATAAAAATAAATGTTAAACCGAGTTACTTAGGGTGAAAGTGCCAATTTCAACAAATGTGACAAAGGCTCAAAAAGGCCCAATATATAACATCCATTAATACAAAATTGATAATTTTGCTCCCACTGGAATTTGGTTGTCATAAATTTGAAATTTTGCACTCCCAATTTTAACTGGTGTCACGGTTTATTGGGCAATTTTCACAAAGTCCATATTCAATTTAATATGCAAACAAGTAAATTAAATATGCATGCCAACAAAATAAACAATTTAAATATAAATTAATTTTTTAAAAAAATTAATTTAATTTACATTAGGCTATAGGATAAAAAAATACCCGCAAAATCCAAAACCGGACCCGAACCCCGCGCACCGATGTTGCTGTCCCAGTGGGGCAGTTGTGCCGCTGCGCGGCCGCAGGATGTAGCAGCAGCTAGCTGCTGTAATAGATGGAATCGCAATTGCAATTCCTTCTTTTGCCCAAAATTATTGTTATTATTTTTTTATTAAATTATTAAAGAAAATTCCAGCCAACAAAATATATACAGCAACAAAAAAAAAGCAGTAGAAAGTAAATCGCATCAAGAAAAAAAACGATAAAAAAATCATTCTTGAAACCTATTCTTTCTTGAAGAACACAATCAATAATGAATTCCAATCAATCTAATGAACAAAGCCTAGGCTCTGATACCACTATTAGAATTCGTCATCGGAAAAATAACAAGGCGCAGCGGAAATTACACAGTTAAAATTTTCCTAGAATCCACCTATCGTGTCCAATTATCACTGATTGGAATAAAAACCAATTTGATTCAAGAGAGATTAATTCACTGGATTTGTCTTTTCTAGAGACTGTTGCAGAATCGTTTCTTGAAACTACGATCTCCAAAGTCTGGTGTATGACATAACGAGCGCGAACCGGTGCTAGCCTAAGAAGCGAAAGGAATGGAGACTTAATGCTGTAAATTGTGGCTGTTTTTGGTGCTGAAATTTCCAGCAAATAAAATAGGGTTAGGCTTAGGTTTTCCTCCTTAAGTGTACCCATATATAGATACCTTATCTAATTGGGTTTTAATTAGGTTAATTAAACCCATGCACAGTAGAATTATAATTACATAAATAAACTTTATTTAAAAGTATATACTATGTAATTTAATTTCATTTGGCTATATTTAATTACCCTTAAATAAAATTAAATCATACTTAAGTAAATACAATACATGTATTTAATTTTCCTACTTAGGAAAATTATTTAAATAATTATTTACTTTATGTAATTCAATTAATTGATAATTTAATTAATTACATTATGTAAACTTATTAATTAAATTAAATCAACCCAATGTTAACTAATTAATTCACACATTCCTTCCAATGTACATTACATGTACAATTTCTATAAGTTCCAGCTCAGTTGATCTATGTGCACGATCCTATGGGTCTGTCTTTATGTTAGCAGTAGGCCCATGGCTCACAGACTGTAAGTGGGTTCTAGCAAACCATTACAGCCCCTAATTAAGACAGAGATGCAGCAATCTGTCGAAGACACTAACCAAATAAGCAACCAACCTATTTGGGTATGGCCATACACTTATCAGTCCCACTCATCAAGTGGCCAGTGATATCATCTCGGTGTTACCCAAGTGGCAATTCCATCACTTCATCATTAATATCAATATGTTCACGTGTCCACCCAATCATACCCATATTTAGCATCCTTTTGCAAACCTGTTAGGCATATGTCAAAGTGAACCGAATTCCATATTGATACTATAATGAAATCTGATTTGAGGTCAAAAGAGACCAACTCAAGAAAGACCTATGACGTGACAACCATGTGGCTTTCTTGTGTTGATCGATCCAGTTCCATGTCAACGACATGTACCTATATTCATCACTGACTCTACAAGTACTATGGCTAGTTTAGTATTGCCATATAGTCATCGAATATACAAGTCTGTGGTTCTATTTGTTCCCACGATTAGAACAGACCTGGGATAGGTTTTATAATTATCAATCAATGGATACTCTACTCATATTATAGCACAAGATATAAATAAAATAGATTAATTGCCTTTATTAATGTGACACAAATAATGTATTCATACAATGAGTCTTAATGTATAATAAAAAAAATACAAGAATCCAATGCCCTAAGAACTAGGGCACACCAACAGATGACCAGAAGCAAGAAAAGCTGACATATGCTTCATGGCAAATGATAATGCAGAAAGTTCATTGCATCAACATCAAAATGAGGAAGATGAGGTAATTCTACAAACTTTATCTCATAATGATATTATACAAGAATTTTTTAAGATACATGATGATAAGCTTGATATAATTGCCAAGTGTACAGAATGCGAAAATAAGCTTTTAGAAAAAGAGTCCGGGAAGCTTGAATTACAAAGCAAAGTGAGTTTTCTGGAAAACTCCAATCTCAAACTTATCAGTATAATATCACATGTCAAAAAGAAATGTGAAAAGTTAGATTCAACAATTAGCAAATTCATAAATGGTGATAATATGCTAAATGTAATTTTAGAATCTCAAAGAAATCCAAATGATAGAACAGGAATTGGTTATACTGATAATATACCTCCATAAATTCCCCCAAAACCAATTATATTTTGTCCCTCCTCCGCTTCAACTATGAAAACAAAATCCCCCGAACCTATATGCCAAAAGCATAGTAAAATTCAGAAACCAAACAAAACAATTATTTATGCCCAACATACACATTTCTCCAAACCAAAAGGTGTGCAATCTTCTAAACCAAACCAGCAACATCACAACAGAAGATTGCTCACAAAAACTCACATAGACATATATTCTTTCAAAAGCCTTATATTCATAGGTCAAAGCAAAAACATAGTTACAAGCCTAAAAGCTCATATCAAATTAACTATGTTTCTTATCAACAAAATCATTTCAAGAAAAAGAAGAAAATCACATGTTACTACTATAACCATACGAGATATGTAATTAGTGATTGTATATTTTGAATGGGAAACTACAAACGGAAAACTATCTGGGTTCCCAAAGCAAGATGTATTGACCCTAACCCTAAAGGACCGAATAGTATTTGGGTACTTAAGTCTACTTGATTTGTTTCGCAAGTATGTCTATAGAAAACTCTTGGAAATTCAAAGTGGTATATTGATAGCGGGTGCTCTAGACATATGACTAGTGATGGAAGATACTTCACTTCCTTGAATCATGTAAAGGGAGGAGCTATAAAATTTGGAGATAATCTAGCAGGATGAATCATTGGAAAGGGAAAGATTGGAAACAATCCATGCATTGATGAAGTGTCTCTAGTTGATGGATTAAAATTTAATCTTCTGAGTGTGAGTCAACTCTGCGACAAAAATCATAAGGTAATTTTCGATTCAAAGAAATGTGAAATTGTGGAAGCTAATAATGGTAAGACCTTACTTGAAGTTCCTAGAGTCGGAAATATTTATCTTTTGAATTAAAGTAATGTTACTAATGACCATTGTTTAATTTCACAAGAAGAATAGTGTTGGTTATGGCATTGTAGACTAGGTCATGCATGCTAGCATCTGATTTCAAAACTTTCAAAGAAAGATCTTGGTAAAGGTTTACCTTAAATTAAGTTTGATAAGACTCATGTATGTGATGCATGTCAAAGAGGGAAACAAACTAGGAGTTCTTTTAATTCCAAAGGAGTTGTTTCTACCTCTATACTTTTAGAACTACTGCATTTAGACTTGTTTGGTCCGATTCAACCAACAAGCTTAGGAGGTATGAGATATGCATTAGTCATTGTAGATGATTATTCATGTTTTACATGGACATCATAAAGCTTTTCAACAATTTTCTACATTGTGTAAAAATCTTCAAAATTTGAAAAACACTTCTATAATTGCCATTAGAAGTGGTCATTGAAAAGAATTTGAAAATAGTCTCTTTGAAACATTTCGCTCTGAGCATGGAATATCACATAACTTCTATGCTCCTAGAACTCCTCAACAAAATAGTGTTGTTGAAACGAAAAATAGGACTTTAGAAGAAATGACAAGAAACATGCTAAACGAAAATAATTTACCAAAATATTTTTAGGCAGAAGCCATGAACACTGCTTGCTATATTTTAAATCAAGCTTTGATAAGACCCATTTTAAAGAAAACACCATATGAGTTATGGAATGGTAGAAAACCTAATATTGGTTATTTCCATCCATTTGGTTGTAAATGTTTCATTTTCAACATTAAGGAATATCTCAATAAATTTGACTCCAAGTCCGATGAAGGTATTTTCTTGGGATATTCATTGCATAGCAAAGCATAGAGAGTGTTTAACAAAAGAACTCTTACTATTGATGAGTCCATGCATGTAGTATTTGAAGAAACTAACTCTCTTCTAGATAAAGAATCTGAGGATACTCTTGAGATTTTTGACTCGCAGGTTGAAAACACAAAATATAATGAAAGCGATATGTAAAAAAGAACAACTTTGGTGATCAAAATAAGCACAATGTGTAAGAACTGCAAATTTAAGAAAATCAAAATGATGATCTACCAAAAGAGTTCAAATATCATAGACATCATGTTGGGATTTTTCATTGAAAATCAATCGATTAAGCGGAAGCTCGCGTCAATTTTCTCAAATCGGTGCCCAGGAGCAATTGAAATGGAAATAAAAAACCATAAAATAAAGATGGGAAGAATTAGATTCTCATCCATAATATCTCTACAAGAGATGGCTGCACAAATCGATATTGATGTCCTCCACAATCCCATACACAAACGGCTATCGAACTCAAACCCATGCTAGCGATTTGATCAACCAAGAGAGAGGAATGGGTAACTGGAATTTTCTACTTATGATTCCCTACCTTGGCCGAATTCATCTAGGGGTTTTAACCCTAGATGGCTTAAAATTAGCTTGCTAATTTTCAGCCCAATTTCATTTAATCTTACGCGGGATTTTCTCTTCTATAAGCCCCAGTTCTTATTAATTCTTTGCTCTAATTTAATTGCAAATATAATTTCAATTTAACATGTATGTTTATATATTATGCCATATAATATATTACATACCATTTAAATTAAAGTTAATTTTACCAATTAAATTAGACTTTCATAAAATTTAACAAATGTAAACCTAAACATGTGAAGTATTTCCACCTAGGAAATAATCTCATAAATTAATTCACTGAATTAATTATAAGAAGGCCAATACAAGTATTAATTATATTATTTTGATCAGTCCAATCGATCATTATAATATGATTAACGGAATCCTCTCTCTCAAGTGTGTATACTCCAAGTATACAGTCGATCCTTTTTAGTTCAAGCTTCGACGTTCAATGTGTACGATCCTGTGGGCCTGTCTTTAAGTTGGCAGTGGGCCTATGGCCCACAAACTACAGGCGGGCTCTAGCAAGCCACTTTAAGATAGAAATAACAGTCCAATAGTAATCATAACCCTGTAGTTTAAATTCATATATCCGTCATTGATATTGGTGTCCAACATAAAGGCATGGATTGATCATCCTCTTTTGTGTCTAGACATTTACTTGATCCCGAATGAACTTATGCTCATAAACAAGTTCCAACTTGTTTGGGTGGGGCCACACTCTTATCAGTTGTATTCATCAAGTGGTTGGTGATATCTTCTAATTGGACTACTGATTGACATTCCCTTCTGCATATCCATAATCCGGCCATGTTTACTAACGTACCTGAACGTACCCATACTTGGCACCCTGTTACAGGCCCTTTAGGTGTACACCAAAGTATGTCACTTCATATGCACCACCATGATATGGTCAGGTCAAAGGATCCATACGAGTACTACACAAGAATCACTTGTGATACTATACCGTGTCGATTTCTCGTTTAGTGGATCTATCTAGTACCATGCCCCTTTACATGTACCTATTAACTTGGTTGACATTCCATGTCCAATGGCTGGTAAGACACTGTCATACAACCAATCTCATGATAGTCTTTGGTTCCATTCATTCCCATGACTGGAACAAACTACATATGAGTTTATGGTCATATTGTCTTCCCTATCCATTGTCTTACTGCCAAGTGCATGACAGTTGATAACATGGATATGGATATGTCCATTGGATACTCTATTTAAAACATAGAACAATATATAATAAATAGCTTAATGCCTTTATTTAATGACAAAGATTGTATAATACTGAAATCCAATAATATACTACAAACATATAATACAAATACAAGGACCAATGCCTTGGGATAGGGCACATTCAACACATCACTCCAAAGAAAACGTTATTGATATTCCTTCTCATAGGGTAATGACTAGGAGACAATTAAAAGAATATTTTGCTAATGTGGCATTTGTCTCTGAAATTGAGCCAAAGAATTTCAGTGAAGCCGAAATAGAAGAAAGCTAGATGATGGCTATGCAAGAAGAATTAGATCAATTCAAAACAAACAATATTTGGAAGCTCATTCCAAAACCTAACAATCAGTCATTGATTGGAACCAAATGGGTTTTTAGAAACAAACTGGATAAATCTGGCAAAGTTATCAGAAACAAAGCAAGATTAGTTGCACAAGGATATAACCAGCAAGAAGGAATGGACTTTGATGAAACATTTGCTCCAATTACAAGGTTGGAAGCAATCAGAATGCTATGTGCATTTGTCTGCTACAAAGACTTCAAACTCTATCAAATGGATTTGAAAAGTGCATTACTTAATGGGTACATCAATGAAGAAAACTATGCAAAGCAACCACTAGGATTTGAAGATTGTCATCATCCTGACTATGTCTACAAGCTAACTAAAGCTTTGTATAGGCTAAAACAGGCACCAAGAGCATGGTATGAAAGGTTAAGTACATTCTTACTTAAAAAAGGTTTTTTTTGTGGAAAAGTTGACACAACACTATTTATAAAGCATGAAAAAAACCATATATTACTTGTTCAAATATATGTTGATGATATTATATTTTGTTCTACTAACGATATGTTGTGCGAGGAATTCTCGCAAGAAATGAGTACTGAATTTGAAATGTCTATGATGGGCGAGCTAAATTTCTTCCTTGGTCTTTAAATCAAGCAAGGAAAGAAGGGAACATTTATTTGCCTATCAAAGTATACTAAAGAACTCATAAATAAATATGGAATGGAAAATTCCATACCAGCAAAAACATCGATGGATACATTAGTCTGTTTATATGAGGATAAGAAAGGTAAAAGTGTAGATACCAAGAAATAATGAGCTGTGATTTGTTCTCTACTCTATTTAACATCTAGTAGACCTGATATACAATTTAGCATATGTTTGTGTGCAAGATTTCAAGCCAATCGCAAAGAGTCTCACTTAAAGGCTGTTAACAGAATTCTTAAATACCTAAATGGTACTCAAGAAATTGGGATTTGGTATCCAAAATGTGAGAACTTTGATCATAGAGGATACAATGATACTGATCATGCTGGATGCAAACTAGACAGAAAAAGTACTTTAGGTACCTATCAATTTCTAGGAGAAGCATTGGTTTCATGGTCAAGCAAAAAGTAGTCAACTGTAGCAATGTCAACAACAGAAGTTGAATATATATCTACAAGTGGCTGTGTTTCACAAATCCTATGGATGAAACAACATCTTGAAGATTAGGGCAAATAGTATGATCATATACCAATAAGGTACGATAACACTAGTGCTATAAATCTAACAAAAAATCCCATTCAGCATCCAAGAACCAAGCATATTGATATAAAGCACCACTTCATCAGAGGTCATACACAAAAAGGTGATATTTATTTGGATTTTGTTTCAACAGATGAGCATATAAAAGATATTTTCACAAACCTCTAGGTGAAAACAAGTTCAATTATTTGAGAATAAAAATCGGCATGTGAACACCGATATATGATAGATAATATTTTGTGACAAAAATAAATGAAATTAGTGATAACTAATTTTTTGTTGTAAGTCTGGGTTACGTAAAACTGATTAAAATTTGACTATAGGATCAAGATTACAATTAAAAATTAGGTCATAAAAATAATTTTGTCACAAAATCAATTTATAAGCTCAACTAATAAGCCGTTTTTTTTAAGTCACAAAAGAATCATTCATGTTTATACATATATATACACACACACACACACTAAAGCCCATTTTTTTAGGCTAAAATTTTTGCCTTATGAGCTTATAAGCTCACTTCATTAGTTGAGGTAAGATGGGCTAAATAAATCTATATGGATATAAGCCCAAACAATTAACAACTTAAATATGAGAACGGAAGGAACAAAGAAAAATCGGCATCCACTTCTTCACCAAAACGACACAATTTCCCCAAGGCGCCAACTTCTCACTTTGAGCAAAACCATTCCTGCCTCTTCACGAAATCAGATTACTGAAAAGACTTCTCCCTTTGAATCAAAAATCCTTGCCAACTCCTCTGTGAAACCATACCTTGACCTCGAACCCTCTACCAGCACTCACAAGCTTTTAACAACCATGATGAAATGTTGCTCAGCAAATGAAACCAAAAAGCTTCGAGCCTACCTGACAAAAGAACTGATGAAGAGAAAAAGAGAAGAACCAGAAACTATAAAAAGGATTCACGAAACAAAAAGGAGGAAAATCAGTTTAGTGGAGGATTTATACTCTCGAAGGAAAAGAGCAATAAGGTCTTTCCCAATCAGAGAAACAACAGGCTCTGTTTCTTCTTCTAACTCTCAGAGATTGCAACTAGTTAAACCTTTGTACGCTGATGGATTTACAAAAGAAAGGGTTAGGTGTAGAAGGGTTGATTAGGAATACTTAGGAGAAAAAGACAAACCCTTTGTTTAGTACTTTAAGGCACATAGATGGGAAAAATTCCTAAGTATAAATGATCCCGTTTATGATTCACTTATAAGTGAATTTTATGGCACACTCACATATATAGGAAACAGAGATTATGAGGTGACTATACTGTTGGGATTTGGAATCGGAAAAATAACGTGGCATAGCGGAAAATACACCATTTGAAATTTCCTAGAATCCACCTCTCATATCCGATTGACATTGATTGGAATAAAAACCAATTTGAATCAAGAGAGATTAACTCACGGATATATAAGCCATTTTCAAGAAATGTTGTTTCATAAATAATATTGCCATATTGCATAGAAATTCTACCATGTCCAATATCAAATATAAAACCAGAAATATCCAACAAAGAAACGGAAATAATATTCTTATGCATCGTATCTACAAAATAACAGTTTCTTAATTCTAAAACTAGTCCACTAGGCATCTACACAAAATAATCTCTGATCTCTATGGCCCGAACCCGAACACCAATTCCAACTTGAAGATCTACTTCTCTAGATCCTAGTAGTCTCTTATTTCTTAGACCCTACACATTTGAACAAATGTGAGATCCACATCTAGTATCCAAGACCCAAGATGTAGAAATAGCGAGATTAATCTAAACAACATAAATACCTGAAAGCAGCAGTTTTGCCCTTCAGTTGCTCCCTTAGCTTTGGACACATGCTCTTCCAGTGCCTCTTTGTTAGGATTCGTCATGGGAAACCTCGCATATATCAAGTGACTCCATGTCACATGATCCTAGGATTCAAACTTTGCGAAGCCTAGCTATGCACTCCTTGTTTATGTGCCTTAAATGACAATGCCAAGGTAAACTGGATTAAGTTCGTTTATATCATACAAACACAAGGACCAATGCCTCGAGACTAGGGCATTTCCAACACCCTTTTCATGACACTCGTGGCAGACATCATCAGGAGAACCAACCCTTGCTTTAGGTTGGGCCACCACCTTTTTGCCCTTAACCTTTTTCTTTTGGCCTTAGCCTTGGCCTTACATTTGGCCTTTCCTCCAGCAAAGGGAATATTGCCCTTGTTCACCAGCAATACTTTAGGAGTCTTCTTAAGAGATTGCTCAGTAAGCTGAGCATACCATGCAGCTCAACAACTGATTTCTCCAACCCTTACATATGGTAGTTCATGATAAAATGGTTGTAAGACTCAAGAAGTGACCTCAGAATAATGTCTGCTGCCAAGTCCTACGGAACTGGCAAGCAGAGGCGGGCAAGTGTATCAATATACCCCTTCAACTTTTAGCACATGAGTGCTAACAAAATTCCCAACTGCTATTGCAGTTGTGCAAAGTGCCTTAGTTGTAAGGTATAGTTCCTGATGAGCCTGATCTTGGAACATCTTTTTAAGCTGATCCATCATCTTAAAAGCATGCTCATCCATGAACTTCTTCTAAAGATCAGTAGCCATGGTACCCGGCATGAGGCACGAGCCATCTCGGTCATCCCTCACATGCTGGTCTTACTACTCCACCATCGCCATGGTGACGCCTCAACTTGCGAGAGGGCCAGCTGGTAAAGGAGCATTCAGTACATACTCCTTGGACTCTTGTCGAAGAACTATTTGTAAGTTCCTAGCCCAGTCCAGGAAGTTAGTCCCCGAAAGCTTCTCCTCCTTTAGGAGTGACCTAAGTGAGAGTGAGTTGTTGTTTGTTGCAGCCATTTTAAATTGCTAATCTGAAATGGGATTATTTACATAGAAGAAATCATTGCTTGAGTTAGCAGTAAAGGAATTTTACCAATTCAAATTAATAATCTAATTTTAATTTGTTCATCAGTGATGATAATTTGCTGACTAGACCAAGATCCACAACTTATCAATGACTGGCCGAACTAGGGCTTGCTAACCAACCATTGATTCGTTTGGTGGGACAACCTATCCAATCCATCCACTAAGGACTCTTGCTTTTATGGGCTTATTGACAGTTTACCCATCTGTGCTTAGGGCCCGCTTTGAGCTAATGCTGCCCATGTTGAGTCAAACCACCGTTCACATATTAACCATACCAAGTATCCTAGCCCTCGACAGCCCATCAAATACTAGAATCTATCCAGCTAGGGCATGGCACACATTGCAGCATCAATGGGAGGAAGAGGTGTGAATGTGGGAAGCACTTTTACACAACTCAAGATTTTAATTTCCGGATTAAAATTAAGTGATACGGCTTAGTATGCATAAACGCGGGTAATACTTTGGTGATCCATACATCTATATTATATGACAAATGCAATAGCATACTTAATTTAAAATAAATGATATCCTATGGGCCTTTAATTACAACCTAATGAAAAGCTAGATATCCTATCTAATTCTTTATGGGCCGAACTGCAATCCTTCTTGCGGTCCCACCATGAGCTTGCTCCATCTGGGCCTTCCTTCATACTTGATGCAATTACAACAATTTTATTTTAAATAAAATCTATTCTAAAATTAAATCAAAATAAAAGAAATGGCATGCAGGCCATATTTCCCAAAATCAAATTACAACCGATAATAATTTAGGGCCCATAGAACTCAATATCACATTTCAAACAAAGTACCTTTCATGCACATACATACTAATATGATTCATGATCGTGGCATTCCAAATTATAAATACAAATGTTAAGTCGAGTTACTCAGGGTGAAATCGCCAATTTTAACAAACGTGACTAAGGCCCATGAAGGCACAATGGATAACATCCATAAATGCAAAATTAACAATTTTACTCCCACTTGAATTTGGGTTATTACAAATTTAAAATTTAGCTCTCCCAATTTTAACTTGTGCCATGATTTATTAGGCCAATTTCACAAAGTCCATATTCAATTTAAATGCAAAACAATTAAATTTAATATGCATGCCAACAAAATAAGCAATTTAAATACAAATTATTGTTAAAAAAATTTAATTTAATTAGCATTAGGGCCCGGGACATAAAATACCCATAAAATCCAAAACCGGACCCGAACTCAGTGCGCAGCACTGCTGTCGCACGGCAGCTTGCTACCAGCAGCAGCCCATAAGGGGTTGCTACCAGCAGCAGCTGACTGCAGTAGGCAGCAATGTCTGTTGCGCAATTAGCAGCTGCTGCAATTTGGAATTGCAATTTCTGATTCCAAATTTCAGCCAACATATTTTTTTTTAATTTCTTATCAAATCAAAAAAAAAAAAAAAATAGCCATCAAAATAAATAATCAATAAAAACAAAAATTTTAGATGGAAACCAATTGGGAAAAAATAATCAAAAAATCCAATCCAAAACCACAAACTTGAAACCCATTCTTTCTTCAAGAACACTTTCAAGAACCAATTCCAATCAATCTAATGGACAAAACCTAGGCTCTAATACCACTGTTGGGATTCATTATCGGAAAAATAACGTGGCACAGTGAAAAATACACCATTTAAAATTATCTAGAATCCATCTATCGTGTCCGATTACCATTGATTGGAATAAAAACCAATTTGAATCAAGAGAGATTAACTCATTAGATTCATCTCTTCTAGAGACTCCTGCAGAATCGTTTATGGAAGCTATGATCTCCAAACTCCAGTGAACGACCAACTATTGAGCGGGAACCGGTGCTAGCTGAAGAAGCGGAAGGAATGGAGATTTAATTGCCGTAATTTTCGGCTATTTTTGGGGCTGCAATAGGGCTGAAATTTCTAGCAATTAACTTAGGTTAGGGTTAGGTTTTCTTTATTAAGTGTGCCCTTATATCGACACCTAGTCTAATTGGGTTTTCATTAGGTTAATTAAACCCAAGCCCACTAGGATTATAATTACATAAATAAACTTTAATTAAAAAGTATATACTATGTAATTTAATTCCATTTGGCTATATTTAATTACCCTTAAATAAAATTAAATCATACTTAAGTAAATACAATACATGTATTTAATTTTCCTACTTAGGAAAATTATTTAATTAATTATTTACTTTATGTAATTCAATTAATTGATAAATTAATTAATTACATTATGTAAACTTATTAATTAAATTAAATCAACCCAATGTTAATTAATTACCTTGACACCGAATGTCAACTAATTAATTAACAAATTCCTTCCAATGTGCATTACATGTACAATTATCAATAAGTTCCGGCTCAGTTGTTCTATGTGTACGATCCTATGGGTCTGTCTTTATGTTGGCAATAGGCCCAAGGCCCATAGAATGTAAGTGGGTTCTAGCAAACCATTACACCTGCCAATTAAGATAGAGATGCAGCAGTCTGTTGAAGACACTGACCTAGTAGTAATCTCACAAGATCCTTTGCCAAACGATACTGATATGAATAAATAAAAGGCATGGCATCCGTCATCCTTGTCTGCTGTTTATTATATTTCTTGATCTTGAGTTGACTGATTAATCAAATAAGCAACCAATTTATTTGGGTATGGCCATACACTTATTAGTCCCACTCATTAAGTGGCTAGTGATATCATCTCGGTATTACCCGAGTGGCAATTCCATCACTTCGTCATCAATATCAATATGTTCACCGGTCCACCCAATCATACCCGTATTTAGCATCCTTTTACAGACCTGTTAGGTGTATCTCAAAGTGAACCAGATTCCATATTGATACTATAATGAAATATGTGTTGGGATTTTTCACCGGAAATCACCGGATTAAAGAGGAAGAATGCGGTGATTTCCTCAAATCAGTGCCCAGGAGCAATTGATGTGAAAATTGTAAAATCAAAATTTTAACAACAAAGAAAAGACTTCTCACCTAAGATATCTCTTCTAGAGATGGCTGCAGAAATCAAAGTAGATTCCCTCCGCGTTCACGTACACGAATGGCTAACGAACACGACCTGTGCTAGCATTGCAATCAAAATTTTTGAGAGAGGAGGATGATATAAATTTGTGCTCTTGGTGTGTCACCTTCTTTATTGAATTGCCCTAGGTAATATACCTAGGGTTGGCCAAAATTTTTGCCCAAGAATTGGCCCAATACCTTTCATTTATTTTATGCGGGCTTTTCTTCTTTTAGAGCCCAGTCCAAAATTAATCTCCTTGGTCCAGTTAATTATCAAACTTAATTTTATTTAACATATATTCTTGACATATTATTCCAAATAATATATTTGATACATTTAAATTTAAAATTAATTTGATCAATTAATTCCACCAAGGGATTAATTTTGACTTTCATGAAATAAATATACATGTAAAACTATACATGTGAAATATTTCCACCTAGGAAATAATCTCATAAATTAATTTAATTAATTATGAGAAGGCCAATGCAAATATTAATTTTATTATTATGATCAATCTAATTGATCTTTATAATATAATTAATATTATCTTCTCTCTTCGACATGTATACTCCAAGTATATAGGTGATTTCTTAAATCCATATTCAGACGTTCAATGTGTACAATCCTGTGGGCCCATCTTTATGTTGGCAGTGGGCCTATGGCCCATAGAATACAGGTGGGCTCTAGCACACCATTACATACCCCAATTAAGATGGAGATGGCAGTCCAGCTGAAATCATAACCCTGTAGTTTAAACTTTTATATCCCATGTCAATGATATCGGTGTCTAACACAGAGGTATGGATTAACTTGATCCCGAATGTACTGATGCTCATAAATAAGTTCCAACTTGTTTGAGTGTGGCCACACTCTTATCAGTCAATTCATCAAGAGGCCGGTGATATTTTCTCGGTGAACTACTGAGTGACAAATCCCTTCTACATATCCATAGCACTGCCATGCTTAGTGACATACCCGAAAGTACCCATACTTTGCACCCTTTTACAGGCCCTTTAGGCGTACCCCTAAGTATGTGACCTCGCATGCAGCACCATCATATGGTCGGGTCAAACGATCCATACAAGTGCTACATGAGAATCACTTGTGATACTTTACCATGTGGATTTCTCATTTAGTGGATCTATCCAGTACCATGCCCCTTTTGCATGTACCTATTAATTTGGTTGACATCCCATATCCAATGGCTGGTAAGATGCCACCACAAAACCATATTAATGATAGTCTCTAGTTCCATTCATTCCCATGACTGGAACAGACTACAGATTTATTTAAGGTCATATCGTTTCCCTATCCATGGTCTTACTTCCAAGTGCATGACACTTGTTAACATGGATATGGATATGCCCATTGGATACTTCATTTAAAATACAGCACAAGAAATATGATAAATGAATTAATGCCTTTATTTATGACACAAAATATGTATGATACAAGTATCCAATAAATGTACAATACAAATACGAGGTCCAATGCGTTGGACTAAGGCATTTCCAACAATCTCCCACTTGCACTAGTTTCAACTAGGCATGGGCCTAATCCCTATAGATCTAGTGTGACCCTCATGCTTGGGTTGAGCCAGCGTCTTGGTCAATGGATTTACGACATTATCCTCAGTGTCCACTCTATGTAGTGAAATGTCACCTCTTTCCGCGATTTCTCGTATGAGGTGAAACTTCCTGAGCACGTGCTTTTATGTTCTTGTGTGACCGGGGCTCCTTGGCTTGTGCAATAGCCCCATTGTTGTCACAAAAGATATCAATTGGGTCCTGGATAGTGGGTACTACTCCGAACTCATTGATAAACTTTCTTATCCATACAGCTTCCTTAGCTGCATCACACGTTGCGATGTACTCAGCTTCTGTTATAGAGTCTGTGATGGTCGGTTGCTTTGAGCTCCTCTAGCTTACAGCACCACCATTTAACAAAAACAAATAACCAGATTGTGATTGGTATTCATCCTAGTCCGTTTGGAAGCTTGCATCAGTATACCGAGTAACTGATAGCACTTCCTGAACTCTATACACTAAGAAGTTATCCTTAGTCAGGTTAAGGTACTTGAGGATAACTTTGACAGCCTTCCAATGATCCTCCCTAGGGTCCTGCTGGTACCGGCCTGTCATACTTAGCGCAAAGGCAATATCAGGTCTTGTACATAGCATGGAGTACATAATTGATCCTATAGCTGAGGCATATGGGACTAATTTCATGTTCTCCTTGTCCTCCTTGTCTTAGGATAGTTCTTCTTACTGAGTTTTAGCCCATGACCCATTGGCAAGAAACCTTTCTTGGCATGGTCCATGCTGAATCTCTTTAGCACTTTGTCTATGTACGTGGCCTGACTTAGCCCCAGAAACCGATTGGATCTATCCCTATAGATCCTGAACCCGAGGATCATCTCAGCTTCGCCTAAGTCCTTCATTGCAAAGCACTTACATAACCACTACTTTACCCCTTGTAGTGTTGGTATGTCACTTCCAATAAGTAGGATGTCATCCATGTCTAGGAATGTCACAATGCTCCCACCAATCCTCTTATACACACAAGGCTCATCTTGATTCTGTATGAAGCCATATTTCTTTATAGCTTCATTGAATATAAGATTCCAACTTCGGGATGCTTGCTTTAATTCATAAATGGACCTCTAAAGTTTACATACCCTCCTAGGATACTCTAGATCGACAAAACCCTTAGGTTGTGTCATATACACATCCTCAAGTAACTTTCCATTATGGAAAGCGGTTTTGACATCCATTTGCCAGACCTCATAGTCCTACCATGTGGCTATGGCCAACAAGATCCTTATGGATTTGAGCATGGCGACTGGTGAGAAAGTTTAATCATAGTCTATTCCATGGACTTGTCTGAAACCTTTTGCAACCAGACGTCCCTTGAAGGTATTATCGGCTTTTAGCTTGTAGCACCACTTGCAACCAATTACCTTAGCACCCGGAGGTTGATCAACCAAGTTCTAAACCTGGTTATTTTATATAGATTACATCTCTGCCTCCATGGCTTTACGCCAATTTGTAGACTGTGGGCTTGCCATAGCCTCCTAGTAGGTTTTGGGTTCTTCCTTATCAAAGACGAGAAGAGTGTGATCATCGATAACCAGGAAACCATACCTCTCCGGTGCCCGAAGATCCCTACCAAACCTTCTAAGTGCTTGTGTGACCTGGGTCGGTGCTCCCTCCTGTGGAAGCTCCACCTGGGTCTCTAAGTTATCCTTTTGAGGAGCTTGTGATCTTTAAACTTCCCTGAGTTCAACATTGCTCCCACTCTCTTTCTTGGAAATAAAATCCTTTTCTAGAAAGACCCCCTTCCTTGCCACGACACCTTGTTCTCGGTGGAGTTGTAGAAGTATTACCCTTTGGTTTCCCTAGGGTAGCCCACAAATAAGAACTTATTGGTTTTGGGTTCTGGCTTGCCCCCAGTCAATCTCTTGACATGTGCTTTGCATCCCCAAATCCGCAGGAAAGACACGTTGGGCTCCTTGCCCGTGCATATCTGATATTTGGTCCTTTCCACTGCCTTAGTTGGAGTATTATTCAAAATGAGAGCAGCTGTCTCGAAAGCATGTCCCCAGAAACTTATTGGGAGAGAGGTATGATTCATCATTGAGCGAACCATGTCCAACAGGGTCCTATTCCTTCATTCAGACACCCCATTCCATTATGGTGTTCCCGGAGGAGTGAGCTGCGGAACTATTCCATGTTCTCTCAAGTAGGAGTCATATTCTAGGCTCATATACTCTCCTCTTCAGTCCGACCGAAGGGCTTTGATGGTTCTGCCCAGCTGGTTTATACTTCGTTCCTAAATTCCTTGAACCTATCAAGGGTTTGGGACTTATTCTTCATCAGATAAACCTAGCCATATCTGCTGAAATCATCTGTGACCGTGATGAAGTATTGATGTCCACCTCTGGTAGCTGCGCTCATGGGCCCACATATGTCTAAATGTATTCGGTCCAATAAGCCAGTAGCCCTTTCAGCTTTCTTGTTAAAACGCGCTTTCGTCATTTTTCCTTGTAAACAGGACTCTCATACATCAAATGACTCTAAGTCAAATGACCCTCGGATTCAAGCTTTGTGGAGCCTAGCTATGTGTTTCACGTTAACATGGCCTAAACGACAGTGCCAAAGGTAGACAGGATTAAGTTCATTAGGCTTAACCCTTTTAGTGTTTATATTATAGACATGATTTGTTTCATTTAAATCCATGATATAAAGGCCATTATTTAATAGAGCTTTTCCATAAAATAATCCGTCTCTAGATATAACAATTCTACCATTAGAAATAGAAAAATTAAATCTAGAAATATCCAACATTGAAATAGATATAATATTCCTGCACATGGCAGGTACAAAATAACATTGTTCCAGAATCAAAACCAATCCACTGGGCATCATGAGGTGTGTGAGCGGACGAAGCGTTTTCGACGGGACGCGGGACTCCCTTTCGGAATGGGGCGCCACGATCTCGGGCGGGCCCCTCCCTCGCGTGGGGTTTTTATAAATGGAAATCCGCGTTTTGGAAATTAAATGGAATTAGTGCATGAAAGAATCGAGACCTAAGTCTCGATGAACATTGTAGAGTCGCCACCACGCTCAGCTCAACCGGGAAATTCTTATGTAGCTGAACCGGACGAACGGCCGCTACACTATCCAGAGATTCGGGTCCGGACAAGTCCCTTATTTCATGTCTAATTAAAATAATATTGCCAATGTTCTCGAATGGTATTTCAAAATCTAAAGTCCATTTTATTGAATATAAAAGGCATACAGCGAGCATACAAAATATTTAATACAAAAATAAGGAAAAGAAATAAATATTAGTTGGCTTACAACCAAATCGAATGGAAAAAATAAAAACTCTCACCTCACTTATACAATTGCCTAGAATACACGAAAATCTAAAAATGATTACAACCGCCTAAATACACGATTTAATCTATTAAAACACATCAAAAATAAAAAATAAAAGAAATTAAAACCTGCAAAACAGAAGGTTAGCACAATTTATACGGCACGCCACAATTAGGACTCAAATAGACAGAAATGGGAAATCAAGAATTGGGGGCATGCATTTAGGGGATAACCGGGTTGGCTCGGCTAGCCGGCCCGGTTAGACTTGGAAAATACTTTGAAACGTCCCTGTATTTTTGGTTTTTGTGAAAAAAAAAAATCATTTTGAAAAACAATTTTTCCGGTTTACATGCATTTTTATATATTTAAGTGGGTCGGTTTTCAGGAGAAATGGGTCTCCGTCGTTGAATTGTTCTAAATGTAATTTTACTAAAAATTGAATCTACGGTCGTGATGCACACAACAAAATTCATTTTGATGATTTTTGGGGTTTTCTAATATTTTGGGATTTTTACGGATAAAAGTTGAAATTCCGATTCTGGAATAATGAATACAGTCGTATGACTGTAGTTTACAGTCGTGCGACTGTAATCAATTCAGGATCAAAATTTCGCAAAAAAATTCATTTTGGACCAAAACTGAAGAAAAATTGGCTGGAAATTAAGAACAGTCGTACGACTGTATATACATTCGTACGACTGTTCATGAGAACCAAAAACAGTCGTGCGACTGTTCTTAATTTCCAGGAGCAGAAATACGAAAATGCAGCAGAAAACGCACAAAACTCACTTCAAACACCCAGAAAGCGAGAAAAAGTGTGAGGAAAGGAAGTGACTACCTTTTTAGAAGCTATTCCAAGTCGTTTTGACCCCTGGCGTCGCTCCGATCCCAACAAATTCGCACTTTTCCTTTGGGATGGAAGTCGGGGGTTTGATTCCAAAAATCCAAATTTGCAAGGGATTCTGATTGTTTAAGTCCAGATTCTTGATTTGGTTGTGAAGTTAGTTGATTGTCCTAGGGATTTCTAATAAGTTTTAACCTTAATTTCGAGAATCAAAAGAAAATAGAAGAGGAAAAGATGAATTTTTTTGTGGGTTTTCCACCTCTCACTTTTCCTTCTCTCTTTTCTCCTTCTCTCTCTAGATTTCTTCACCAAAATTCCCACTACCCTCTCTCTCTCCTTTCTTCTTCTTTTTTATCCTCCTTTTTTCCTGCTTGCTTGCTGCAGAGCCGGAGCAATTAATGCTCAACCTGTCTCTCCTCCATTTCTGCTGCAGAGGTATGGGTTCCTGCAGTCTGTCTGACATTATAGTCGTATGACTGTAATTTTTAAATTACAGTCGTATGACTGTAACAATAGTCGTACGACAATAATTTAATTTTTTTTTTTTAAGTATAGAAAATTCCAGCGCTTACAGCTGCCCCTCACGTGATCAAATTCGACATCTAGCTACGGGTCTATAATACCTGTGATGATGAATTCGAGAGCGTGAATTAAAGCGCCGTGAACACTGGAATGAACCTTCTGATGAGATAAGCCGATACCGGGTCTAGGTTACCCGAGGCGACACTGGGGAGGAAATAAGCCGATATCAGGTCCAGGTTACCCGAGGCGAAGAAGTGGGTGAATTGTGGTTTAGCCGATACCGGGCCTAGGTTACCCGAGGCGAGCTTGATGAAGAGATTAGCCGTTACCGGGTCTAGGCTACCCGAGGCAATGCTGGAGATGAGATTAGCCGATACCAGGTCTATGTTACCCGAGGCGAAATTGATGAAGAAATTAGCCGATACCGGGTCTAGGTTACCCGAGGCGATGCTGGAGATGAGATTAGCCGATACTAGGTCTATGTTACCCGAGGCGAAATTGATGAAGAAATTAGCCGTTACCGGGTCTAGGCTACCCGAGGCGATGCTGGAGATGAGATTAGCCGATACCGGGTCTATGTTACCTGAGGCGAAATTGATGAAGAAATTAGCCGTTACCGGGTCTAGGCTACCCGAGGCGATGCTGGAGATGAGATTAGCCGATACCGGTTCTATGTTACCCGAGGCGAAATTGATGAAAAATTGGCCGATACCGGGTCTAGGCTACCCAAGGCGATGCTGGAGATGAGATTAGCCGATACCAGGTCTATGTTACCCGAGGCGAAATTGATGAAGAAATTAGCCGTTACCGGGTCTAGGTTACCCGAGGCTGATCTGCTGGGGAACTTGGATGATGGAGCGGATCTGGGCTGATGCCGAGCTTACATTACTCGAGGCGGACTCGCTGGAGAAAGTTGAGATAATGGAGCGAACCTGGGCCGATACCGAGTTTACATTACTCGAGGCGGATCTGCTGACTTGCTGAGGATATTGAGCTGGGAATGAATTCCTGCACTTAAAATGGCAAGTCTTCATTCCTTGATCGAGAGATTTTTAAACAAAAATTTTTGCCCCTTTGATCAAGAATGAAGACTAGCCGGGGATAAGTAATTGATTTATGCAATGTATGGATGCATGATGATGTATATGTACATGTATGTATTTTCTGTTATTGGACGTTTCTGTCCTCCGCTGGGGAGATATGTTGTGCCCCTGGTTGATTTTGCTTTTCTTGGGGCATTGTTTGGTGATTATCGACGGAGTGAGGTGACTGCTGGGGAAATGATCGTAGTATTCCTTATAGAGATTCCGCTGGGGAAGAGTGTGACAGCTTGACTGGGGAAACAATTGTGGTGTTCTTTGTGTAGACTACACTGAGGAGTAACATGGTGACTTTGCGGGGAAGTAATTGATGGTGTTCTTTATGTAGACTCCGCTGGGGAATAGTATGGGAAACTATGCTGGGGAGTGATGTGACGAATTTCTGCGGGGAATACTGAGGATGTTCTGTTTTTTTTGCTCCGTGGGAAGTTATGAGTTTTTTTTTTTTTTTTTTTTTAAGTGCTCTAATTTTCGCCTAGGTAGCCCAAATTAGGTTTTAAACCCAGCGAGCCGCTTTAATTTTTGCCTAAGGCGCCTTTTCGGTTTTCACCTTAGCGAGCTTTTCATATGCCCTAACTTTTGCCTAAACTGCCCGATATGGGTTTTCAGCTTAGCATGCCGCTCTAATTTTTGCCTGAGGTGCCTTTTCGGTTTTCATCTCAGTGAGCATTTTTTTTTTTTTTTTTAGATTTGACTAAAATGGTGTTGTGACCCTTTATTGCTCGTCTGGGAAGATGAACTAGACTTTAGAGGACGATAAGAGATTTTAAATTGCATGTATTTGATACATTTTCATTTGTCAAATAATGCGATGATATTGATCAGTTGAATGCAAAGTGCTTTCTTTGAATGTGTGTTTATGCAAGACAACTTTGTTTGTGCATTTGTCATAACCATGCAAATATATTTAAACAAACACTTCACTTTATTGATGAAGTCAAAATGAGTACATTTGAAGCAAGTTGGTTCCTAAATGGTACACTTTTCACATTGTGCCAGAGTCCGTCAGCAGTCGTCCTTTTCAGGTTTTCCGACTGATTATTTTCTCTCGTGTCTTAACTTTTGCCTAGACCGCTCTTTTCAAGTTTTCAGCCTAGCAGACCTCTCCTTCTTTCTTTCTTTCTTTTTATTTATTTATTTATTTATTATTTATTTATTTATTATTATTATTTTTTTTTTATACATGATAAAGCTTTAGCCTGTCTTGATTGATCGGGTTGGTGAACTGGTTTCCATCCATGTCCATGATGCTGACAGCGCCTTTTGATAACACCTTCTTCACCACATAGGGCCCTTCCCAGTTAGGTCTGAACTTGCCCCTAACATCAACATTTGAAGGCCTTAATTGCTTTAAAATCAAATCTCCTGCTTTCAACTGCCGCTTGGAGTATTTCACATTTCGATTATAGGCTCTAGCCATTCTGCGCTGATACATCTGTAGATGATCCAGTGCCTTTAGTCGCCTTTCATCTAGGGCAGCCAGCTGCTCATATCTAGCTTGAACCCATTCAGTCTCTGGCAATTGAGCTTCCAGGGCAACTCTGAGTGACTTGAGTTCGATTTCCACCGCAACACCGCTTCCATTCCATATACCAAGGCATAAGGGGTTTCTCCTGTCGGCGTTCTGACACTGGTTCTGTAACCCTAGAGCGCATAAGGCAGTTTATCGGCCCAATCCCTGTAAGTGGTTATCATTTTTGATAGGATCTTCTTTATTGCCTTGTTAGCTGCTTCTACTGCACCATTAGCCTGTGGTCTATATGGAGAGGACTTGTCCAATTCCATGCTCTGCAAATAGCTCAGCCGTTGCCCCTTGAAACTGTACTCCATTATCAGTTACTATGTGGTGAGGAACCCCATACCGAGTGAAGATGTTCTTCCGGATGAACTTGACCATGTGCTTGGCTGTCACATTAGTGAGGATTCTGCTTCGACCCATTTGGAGAAATAATCAACTGCTACAACTATGAGTCTGTGCCCATTAGATGCAGCTGGATGAATTTCACCAATCATGTCTATCCCCCATGCTGAAAACGGCCAAGGAGACGCTAGATTTTGAAGTTCAAGTGGAGGAAGATGACTAATGTCTGCATAGATCTGACATTCATGACATCTCTTCACTTTTCTTATACAATCTGCTTGCATTGTCATCCAGAAATGCCCTTGTCTCATTATCTTCCTAAGCATGGCAAGTCCATTCATATGTGGCCCATAGGATCCTGCATGTACCTGCTGCATCACATCCTCTGCTTCTCGTTCTGTTAGACACCTTAAAAGGACTCCATGTGCTGTTCTTTTGTATAACTTATCCTCGAAGATTCTGAATTGACTAGCCAGTTTTCTTAGTGTCAACTTATCAGCAGCACTGGCCTCTTTTGGGTACTTTCCCTCCTTAACATACAGGTAAATGTCAAAGAACCATGGCTTTTCTTCGGCTGATAATTCCATTACTTCATGCACTTCGAAGCAAGGATGCCTGGAAGTGGCTATAACCAATGGTTGAGCTTGTGTCTCTTCTGGATTTTCCCACATGGAGGACAAAGTAGCTAATGCATCAGCCATCTTATTCTCATCCCTGGGAACATGTCTGAATTCACACTTGCCGAATAAGTCTTTTCTGAATTTTAACAGCTCCAAGTAAGGTCGTAAGGCTTCTTCTTTCAACTCCCACTCTCCCTGAGCTTGCCTAACCACTAGAAGTGAGTCTCCAATAATCATGACGTCATTTGCCCCTAGTGTTAGCAAAACTTCCATCCCAAATAGGCATGCTTCATACTCTGCCCCGTTATTGGTTATGGGAAAATTCAACCTCTTGGATAAGGGAATGACTTCACCATCTGGCGTTGCTATAAGTACTCCAATTCCAGCGCCCTTTCTATTCACTGCCCCATCGAAGCACATGACCCATCTTTTCACTTCCACCATGGCTAACTGCTCGTCAGGGAATTCCAGGTTCTCTGCGTAATCTGATTCTAGGGGCTGGCTTGCCAGAAACTCTGCCACGGCTCGCCCTTTAATGGTCTTCTTCGCAACGTACTCGATGTCGAATTCAGACAAAAGTAACAACCACCTGGACAACTTCCCAACCAATGCTGGTGCTTCATAGAGGTACTTCATTGGATCCACCTTAGCCACGGCTTGTATCTTGTAGGATTGGAAATAGTGGCGCAGCTTCTTGGTTAACCAAATCATCACCACACATGTCTTTTCCACCAGTGTGTACTTGGTTTCATACTCCAACAGCTTTTTCCTGAGGTAGTAGATAGGATCTCCTTCTTGCCATCTTGTTCCTGTGCTAGCATTGCCCCTATAGAGGATTCTTCAACTGCCATGTACAAAATCAGGGGCTTCCCTGGAATTGGAGGACTCAACACTGGTGGCTTTACCAGGTAGGCCTTGATCTTCTCGAAGGCCAGCTGACACTTGTCATCCCACACAACCGGCTGATCTTTCTTTAATAGCTTGAAGATTGGCTCACAAGTGGAAGTTAGCTTGGCTATGAAGCGGCTGACATACTGCAAGGAACCCAGGAATGATCTAACCTCCTTTTCAGTGTTTGGAGCTGGCATATCTTGGATGGCTTTAATTTTATCTGGGTCCATTTCTATCCCTCTCTGGCTAACTACATGGCCTAACAGCTTCCCTGATGTGACCCCGAATATGCACTTCTTGGGATTAAGCCGCAAGTTGTACTCTCCAATGCATGTTAGAAATCTATCCAGGATAACAGGGTGTTCCTCCTGGGTCGTTGATTTAACAAGCATATCATCGACTACACTTCGACTTCTTTATGGATCATATCATGCAACAGAGTTGTGACAGCCCTCTGATAAGTGGCACCGGCGTTCTTTAATCCAAAAGGCATCACTCTATAGCAGAAAGTACCCCATTTGGTGATGAATGACGTCTTCACCTTGTCAATTACATCCATCAGGATCTGGTTGTACCCTGAAAAGCCATCCATGAAGGAGTACATTGCCGCTTTTGCTGCACTATCAACCAATACGTCAATGTGAGGTAGTGGGAAATTGTCCTTAGGGTAGGCCTTGTTCAAATCCCTGTAGTCGACGCATACTCTGACCCTTCCATCCTTTTTAGGCACAGGGACAATATTGGCTAGCCATTCTGTATACTCCACCACTTCGAGAAACTTGGCGTCTATCTGTTTGGCCACTTCTTCTTTCACCAGCGTAGCCCATTCCGGTCTTAGTCTTCTCAACTTCTGCTTTACCGGTCTGAACTTGGGGTCCGTTGGGATTTTGTGCACTGCTATTTCTGTATCCACACCTGGCATGTCTTCATACGACCAGGCGAAAGCTTTAACATGTTTTTGGAGTATTCTTATTAATTCTCTTTCTTCCTCGGATTTAAGCTCGTGTGAAATGAGTACCATTTTAGGGTTTTCATCTGTACTTATATTGATTTCATGCAATGCAGTGTCATGTATGCTAAATATGCTTGATGGTGATTTAAATGCATGCACAGAATTATCAGGATAAACATCACACAAGTAAGCAAACTGGGATTTCATTGCATTGAACTTATCATAAAGTACATCAGTTACATTGAAAATGGAAGAAATAGATACAACAAAATCATTTTCATCCTCCACAGGCGGAGGGCCTTGTTCTTCCTCAGCTTCCATCTTCCCTTCAAGAGCATCATCTGGGACTGCAGCTTTCTCGGCTGCCTGTGCCTTAGCTTTCTCCATAATCTTGGCGATTTCAGCAACCACAGAGTCTAAGTTCACTTTGGCCATCAGTTCTTCGCCAAATCCTTCCTTGGATTTCCCAAAAGCTTTGGTTAATGCAGCAGTCAAAGCTCCCGAGATGACTTCTGTAGCTTTGGCACAGATCTTCTTTTCATCTTCTTCCTCGGCCACCTCTATGGTTTCTGCTGTCACCTCAGATGATTCTCCTTTCAAAATTTCAGATTCAGCAATAGCTTCCTCCATCATTACAGGGGCTACTGGCTCTTCCTGGCTTTTCTCAAAATCCACAACATCTGCAAAGATCTCAAAGCCAGGGTGCTCGACATTTCCAACCAGCAATGGTTCAGCTTGGCCCTTGTAAAGGCTTTCTCCTGCCTTCAGAAATGGCTTCATCATGACCTTGCCATTCTTGTCCTTTTTTAGATTCTTCTGCTCGGATGACCCCTCTACATAACCAAGGCCGTACTGCTTTGACTTTCCCGAGTCGATCTTGAATTCTGGCACACCTTGCAAATTAATCTCGAGTCCCATTCCCGGGGACAAAGTTCAGCTTGTATAGATATCGGGATAGCCACTCCGGCATGTAGTTCTCATAAAGGACTATAGGGGCATCTGTGGTTTCTTCCTCCTTAATGACAGCAATTTGGAATCCACCAAAAGGAACCACTCCTTCATCCACTGCAGCTACCATCGACTGGGCGTCTGCCTCAACAGTCACAATTCTGTCATTCATAGAGAATTTAATCTTTTGATGCAATGTGGAAGGAACACCTCCCAAAGGATGGAACCAGGGCCTTCCAAGCAATAAGGAGAATGTGACCGGGATATCGATCACTGTGAAAACAACCATGGACTTGATGGGCCCAACTTCCACTTCTGTTTCAAAGGTCCCTATTACTGTTCTTTTAGAATCATCATACGCCCGAATGACTGTCGAGGACCTCTTCAACACTTCTTCATTCATGCCTAGAAACGGTAGCATTTTCAGAGGGCAAATATTCAGAGCTGAGCCATCATCCACCATAACGCACGACATCACCTTATCCATGATATAGGCTCTAATGTAAAGAGCCTTGTTGTGAGCCTTTCCTTATGCTGGTAGGTCTTTCTTAGAGAAAACAATATTAGGAGCTCCAGCATGGACTTTGTCTAGCAAGCAGCACATAGCCTCTGGTGAAGCTATCGGGGAGACTTCAATTTCTGATAGCTTCTTCACTAAAGCCTCCCTATGCTCTTTGGAGGTCATAAGCAGATGCCACAAACTAGCTTGTGCAGGGGTCTTCTTCAGTTGGGAAATGACCAAGTCTTCTTTCTCGACTCTTTCCGATGCCGAAGTACTGCCCGACCCATTCATCGGTGCTTTATCTTTCGTCTGATCTGCCGGCTGATATACCCTTCCACTTCGGGTCACGTGCTGCACTTCTGAATCTTCAGCTTCTCAACAGCTGGGAGTTTCACAGCCTCTCTTCTGTCAAATTCTTCGTACTCATCTTCGGAGTCGAGATCATCCAGATTTATGGGCTTGATCTCCTTACATCCCTCCTTCCCTTCACACTCGGGTCCCACTTTGGGTTCCCCTACCGCTACTGCCTGAATCGTAGGGTTTGCTTGCAGAACTTCGGCAAATATAAAGTTAGCCGGCAACCCCGACTGAACCATGTTAACCCGCTTCTCGAATGCCGGCAGTGGATTGGTTTTAGTGCTAGGTTTAGCTGGCTCTTGCAACTTTCCCTCGTCAATGAGCTTCTGGATAGCATCCCTTAGCTTGTAGCAGTTGTTGGTTCGGTGGCCTGTCACCACATGATAAGTGCAGAAGTTATCTTTGTCGGCTTCTGATGGCTTCTCAAATGGCCTTAAGGATTGCAACAGGCCGCCATTCCTACACTTGGCAAATATTTTTGCTAAAGTAAGAGTCCAAGGCGATATGCCTTGTCCTCCAGGACCCCTATTCTGGTTGCTTTGTTGCTGATTCATAGTAGCCACTTCGACCTGCTTCACCTCTGATGACTGCCCCTGTTTGCCACTAGAACCTGAACCAGAACCACTACCAGACCCAGCTACTGTAGTTGATCTATACCCTGAACTATACCCTGTACTTCTTCCCCCTTTCTGACCAGCTGGCTTCTCCTCTTCATCCCTTTCTATCTTCATGGCCATGCTATAGACCTCACTAAGCTCCTTGAAGGGATGGAATTTCATGTTGTTCTTGAAAATATCCTTGTTGCCATCAATGAGCTTCTGTATAAGCTCGTCTTCATCAGGGCGGTTCTTTAGGAGGATCATCTTGTTCATCCACCTCTGGTAGTATTCATCAAAGGGCTCATTGAATTTCTATTTCACCCTCTCCAAATCATACAGCTTCACCTGGATTTTGGTGTTGAAGCTGTAGTATTTAATGAAAGCTGCTGACAATACCTCCCAGTCAGATTGCTCCTCCTCTAACAGTGAGTTATACCATCCCAAAGCACCTCCCTCCAATGTGGTGGGGAAAAGATTAATCAATCGTTGCTTGGTAGCACCTGCTGTTAGCATAACCCGGGCATATAAATTCACATGGGCCTCCGGCGAGCCCATTCCTTTGTAAGTGGGGACTTTCGGCACTTGGAAGCCGATAGGAAATGTCTCGATGCCCCTACTGATCATGGCATCAATGTTCACCCCCTTCTTGGATTCAGCACTGATCCCGACCCCCTTCTTCAACTGGGCCATGACTTCATCTAATTCAGAACACTTGGCTTTCATCCTCTGTTCCATAGCTGCCTCTATCTCCTGCAGCTTTTCAAGACTAGCCGAAGCGTCACCACCATGTTGGGATGACTCAGCTTCTTTTTCGTTCCCGGCTCCACTACCACCGGTCTCACCAGCTTCTCTAACCACTGCCCTCATCTCTTCCTTTAACATGTAGCGGAAATCCTGCGACCTAAAGAAATCTCTCAGAACATCAGCCATACTCGGTGTCTGTTCTGCCATATTCACTCCTTCCCCAGGCTCAGAATCACTGTCACTCTCGACTACCCTCTGTCTCCTAGCCGCCCTTGAAGCTTGGGATCTTGTCCAAGGTCGCTCCAGTGTATTCTGCTTGGGGGTAGACAGGAGATATTAGGGTCGTGAATGAATGACGTGATATGACATGAAAATTAAGACATTGAACATGCTTGAGATGCATGGAGTGGAATTATGTATGGAATGATGATATGAATATATTTTATTATTTATTTATTATTTTTTTTTTATTATTATTTTTTTTCGAGGCATTCCAAGAACACCCAATGTTTATGCAAAAACGTCACGTGGGAGCCATCACACGGACAGAACTTCGGCGCCTTTGGGGCACCTAATGAATTCGTGAAATGGTCGCGTGTGTACCGGTACACGGACGTAGTTTTGACGCTTTATAGGTCTATGAGATGATATGAAATGGTTGCATGGGCCGGGCCCATAGACAAGGTCTTGATGCTTTTGAGCATATGATATGGAATGATGTTATGAGAAAGTCACGTGTAACAGGAACACGGACAAGGATTCGGCATTCGAGGAATGCCTTTCATGATTTGGTGATGTTATGGGCCTATATGTATACTAATCGGCACTCGGGGAGTACCTTAAATGGTGAATTAATGTCATGAAGTGGTCGGATGTGGACCACAGTGTTATATGATGTCTATGATAGATGGGTGTGATGTCATGAAATGCATCGTGTAAACTATTACACGAAAATGGGCCTAAGGCCGTTGTGGCTTTTCTTAATTGAAATGATATTGGTGGAATGGCCGAATGCAATCCGGTGCATCGGCAAAACACAGGTAATTTTGGGTACCCGATATGTTATGAAATGGGATGGGATGGTCATGATAGGCGTCCTTGAAATGCCCATTAATTTAATTTAAGTGAAATGTAGTGAATGAATATGTCACACAATATGTAAATGGCTGCATAAAAACATGGGTTAGGATGCATGACATACATAATGATGTCATGTATGCTATGTCAAAAATAAAATGCTAATCACACAAGTTTAATGTTATGGCTGAAAAAGAAATCGTTAGTATGGATGACAAGCGAATGAATTAATGTTTTACACACGAAATAAAATGCAAAATGGCTGCATAAAAAATGTGGGTTAGTATCACACAAAGATGTTTGTGTATGGTATGTCATGTGTATGGAAAATGGTGATTATGGTATGTTATGCATGCGTAGGTAGCAATGGTGATGTGTCATGAGATGGTGAAGAACACTTAGCAAGCAAAACGAATTCTTCCAACCTTATTCCTCCAACGTGGTCGGTCTCAAAAATTTCTAACCGAGTCCTAGGCGGGGTTCACTTCAATCACCATCCGGGGGTGATGAAGGCGCGATTTTATTATCATTATTCACACAATTATTTTGGTATCCTAAGGGAATCCAACTAGAGCTGCCTATATGGGTTCGGTCAAAGTCGGGATAACATCAAGGCTCTCATAGCAAGATATACTCCTCACTTCTCCCCACTCAAGGGTCCTAGCGAAGGGGTTCGTACGAGGCTATGAGTGGTGTTTTGTATTCGTGCCCCTAAGACCAGGAGGAACTTAGGCGACACTTCAACAATCCACCAGGCTATAAAAGGATACCTAATCTAATGCAAAAAAAAAATGGCTAACTAAAAATGCAAATAAAATACCAAAAGAGAATCATCCACGTTATTTTAATTAGACACTTTTCAGGGCTTGTCAAATTCTTTTATGTTTTTAAGAAAACGTTTTTGAAGAAATCCCCAGCGGAGTCGCCACTGTGAGCGGACGACGCGTTTTCGACGGAACGCGGGACTCCCTTTCGGAATGGGGCGCCACGATCTCGGGCGGGCCCCTCCCTCGCGTAAGGTTTTTATAAATGGAAATCCGCGTTTTGGAAAATAAATGGAATTAGTGCATGAAAGAATCGAGACCTAAGTCTCGATGAACATTGTAGAGTCGCCACTCGGCTCAGCTCAACCGGGAAATTCTTATGTAGCTGAACCGGACGAACGGCCGCTACACTATCCAGAGATTCGGGTCCGGACAAGTCCCTTATTTCGTGTCTAATTAAAATAATATTGCCAATGTTCTCGAATGGTATTTCAAAATCTAAAGTCCATTTTATTGAATATAAAAGGCATACAGCGAGCATACAAAATATTTAATACAAAAATAAGGAAAAGAAATAAATATTAGTTGGCTTACAACCAAATCAAATGGAAAAAATAAAAACTCTCACCTCACTTATACAATCGCCTAGAATACACGAAAATCTAAAAATGATTACAACCGCCTAAATACACGATTTAATCTATTAAAACACATCAAAAATAAAAAATAAAAGAAATTAAAACCTGCAAAACAGAAGGTTAGCACAATTTATACGGCACGCCACAATTAGGACTCAAATAGACAGAAATGGGAAATCAAGAATTGGGGGCATGCATTTGGTTGTGAAGTTAGTTGATTGTCCTAGGGATTTCTAACAAGTTTTAACCTTAATTTCGAGAATCAAAAGAAAATAGAAGAGGAAAAGATGAATTTTTTTGTGGGTTTTCCACCTCTCACTTTTCCTTCTCTCTTTTCTCCTTCTCTCTCTAGATTTCTTCACCAGAATTCCCACTACCCTCTCTCTCTCCTTTCTTCTTCTTTTTTATCCTCCTTTTTTCCTGCTTGCTTGCTGCAGAGCTGGAGCAATTAATGCTCAACCTCTCTCTCCTCCATTTCTGCTGCAGAGGTATGGGTTCCTACAGTCTGTCCGACATTACAGTCGTACGACTGTAATTTTTAAATTACAGTCGTACGACTGTAACAATAGTCGTACGACTATAATTTAATTTTTTTTTTTTAAGTATAGAAAATTCCGACGCTTACAAGGTGACATTCGCCGATCTCTATGGCAGCAACCCTTGCTCCATTACCAAACCGCAAGTCCACCTCCCCTGATCCCAGTGACCTTCTGTTCTTAAGTCCCTATACATTACAACAAATGTGAGAACCACATTTAGTATCCAATACCCAGGATGTTGAAACAGTAAGGTTAATGTCTATGACATGAATACCTGATGAACACGCACCCTGGGTCTTCCTCTGCTCTCCCATTAGTTTGGGACATGATCTCTACCAATGCCCCACCTACTTGCACCCGAAGTAGACATCCTCAGGACCAGCCTTATGCTGGACCTTGGGCTGGGCCTTAGGCTTCTTGGCCATGGCTTTCTTAGCCTTGGCCTTATCCTTTTCCTTGGCCTTGCCCTTCACAAGAGGAGGGTTCCCCTTGTTGACCAGTAGCACTGGTGGAGTCTTCTTAATCGACTGTTTAGTAAGCTTAAGCATACCATGCAGCTCACTAATAGTACGGTTCATCCCTTGCATATTGTAGTTCAGGATGAACTGATCATAAGAATCCGATAAGGAAGCAAGGATTTTGTCCACCGCCAGCTCCTGTGAGATAGGCGATCCGAGATGGGCCAAAGTATCCAGATAGCCCTTAATCTCGAGCACGTGTGCGCTCATAGATGTCCCAGCCCCCATCTTACATTAATGGAATGCCTTATTGGTCAGGTACCTTTCTTGACATGCTTGCTTTTGAAACATCTCATTTAGAGTTGTTATCATAGGATAGGCTTAATGGTCCATGAACTGCTTGTGCAGCTCAAGGACCATGAACCCCAACATAAGGCACGTCACATCCCTATTATCATTAACATGTGCCTCGTATTCCTACAGCTGGGCAGTTGTCAGATTACATCTTTGAGGCTAGGGGTGGCAATTCGTGTAGCTGGGTCGTGTTCGTGTCGTGTCAAATTCGGGTTCGTGTTTCAGTGAGTAAAACCCAAACCCGACCCAAAAATTTTCGTGTCATAAGCGAGTTAACCCAATCGTGTTCGTGTCGGTTTCGTGTCGTGTTTTCGGGTTACATGCAAAAATACTATAAAGGAAATATTAAAAATTTTAAATATTTATGCCGTATCTAAATTAACAATTTAACCCTTGACGACCTAAAATATTATTCCAAAACCTATTTTACAAATCTTAATGCTCTATTTTTTATTTTGGATTATGTCTTGTTCTCATTTATGTGTCATTTTACTACATCTATTAAGAATGACGTGTAAAATTATTGAAAAGTTGTTTTGCATTTATTAGTTATATATATTATATTACATTTCTTAATGGTGACATGTAAAAATATAGGAAAACATAATAATAAATTTTAAATATTCGTGTCATTTTCGGGTTAGCAAGGTCAACCCTAACCCAACCCAAAAATTATCGTGTCACTTTCGTGTCAACCCAAAAATGACCCATTACCTGTTTAATCAAACGCAAACCCACTAAATTCGTGTTGGGTTCGTGTCGTGTCAGCAGGTCGTGTACATAATTGCCACCTCTATTTGAGGCGCAGCCGGTACAGGCCTTTCTAGTACATACTCCTTTGACTCTTGTCTTAGAACTATCCTTAAGTTCCTATACCAGTCTAAGAAGTTTGGACCAGAAAGCATGTATCTTTCAAGAGTAGATCGTAGTGAAAGTGAGTTGTTATTTGCCATTTAGAAATTCTACACGGAAAAAATTTAAGATTGTTAATAAAGGGCTTTATTATTATTTTCCTATATATAATTAACAGTGAATCAAGTTACTAATTAATCCGAGTTGTTGGGCTCATGGGCCGAGATCCATATTTCATTAAGATATAGCCGGATGAGGGCCTGGAAAAACTATACCCTAATTATTTAGGTAGGAACACCGTCCAATCCCAACCTAGGGACTCTCGGTTTGATGGGCTTGTTGGCATTTACCCATTTATGCTTAGGGCTAGGAGAATCCTACTACCCACGCTAAGTCAAAACCTCCATCCAAGTGTTAGAGTAACCAATACTCCAACCCAATACAAAATGACAATACTCTAGTGCTTCTAGCGAGGGCATGGTCTATAACTGGCCTATCCCCACTTTGAGCTGGTTTTGAATGACGGAAGCACTTTTAAGCGACTTAGTAATTTCCATTAGGTTATTAGATTCATTTTAATCACAGCTTACATGCATAAGGCGGGTGAGAATGGGTTTAGATAATACATACATACATGCAAATAAATATAATGTATAATTAAATAATAAAAATGGACTACTATAGGCCTACATTACAACCTAATATTATTCTAGTAAACCTATACTAGAAAGAAATATCAGGTGGGCCTCCTTTTCCTTCCTTCTAGGCTTGCACCTCCACTTGGGCTCACCACTCCATTGGGCTTCTTCTTATTTTACAAATTTTATAATAAATAAAAAAATAAAATTACATTAAAAAAAGAAAAAACGGCGCACAGGCCATATTTACCCAAAAAGAAAAATACAACCCATCTCGAATAAGGCCCAATAGCATCCAACCAAACAAATATTTAATCACACAAAATGCATCCAATACATCCATTTATAAGCATGTTATAATGCATGAATTAAGCCTATTTCAATTATGTCCAAGTCATTATTTTGAAATTGCCAATTTTGGCCCATCATGGTTGTGTCCCATGACAGGCTTTGGGCCTCCAGCCCAAGTAGATAATTGCTCCCACGGGAATTGGGAAACCTTGAGTCCATATCAGCCGTCCGGGTAATTGTGCCAAAAAACCCGAACCAATTTCAATTAACCATATTAATTTTCAAATTTAATATCCCATTAATAAAATTAAAATTTCATTCAAGAAACCATGCGCATTTAAATTGCAAAATTTAAACACATGAAATTTTAAAACCAATTAAAATTTTAAAACTGGGCCCCGGGCTTGAAACCCGCCAAATCCAAAACACTGGTCCTTGCCACCTGCAGCTGTGGTAGCCCGCTGCTGAGGCAGCGGTCGCACGACCAGCCACTGCTGCACACTGCTGGTGCAGCAGCAGGCAGCGGCTGCTGCTGCTGTTTCCTCCACGTGCGGCGGCCACCAGGTGTAATTCTACTGCCGGCAGTCCCCCCATGCCTGAAACAACCCGTGATTTTTAATTTCCCAAAAAAAATTTCAGCCAAACAACATGTAATTCACCAAGAAATACAACCATCCAACAAAATTAAATAAACATAAACCTATATGCAAATTTAATTTAAATTGAAAATTTTCAAAGGGGAAAATCACAAACCCAAATCCATGAATTCCAAATTAAAATCTCCAATTTCAAAACCAAGGGATTCAATCCAATTAAACAATTTTCACTGATTAAAAGCCTGCTCTAATACCATTGTTGGGATTTTTCACTGGAAATCAGCCGGTTAAAGCGAAAGAACGCGGTGATTTCCTCAAATCCGTGCCCAGGAGCAATTGATGAGAAAATCACAAAATCAAAATTTTAACAACAAAGAAAAGATTTCTCACCTGAGATATCTCTTCTAGAGATGGCTGCAAAAATCAAAGTAGATTCCCTTCGCGTTCACGTAAAGAAACGGCTAACGAACACGACCTGTGCTAGCGTTGGAATCAAAAGTTTTGAGAGAGGAGGAGGCCGCAAATTTCGGCTCTTGTTGTGTCACCTTCTTGGCCGAATTGCCCTGGGTAATATACCTAGGGTTGGCCGAAAGATTTGCCCAAGACTTCGCCCAATACCTTCCATTTATTTTATGCAGGCTTTGCTTCTTTTAGAGCCCAGTCCAAAATTAATCTCCTTGGTCCAGTTAATTATAAAACTTAATTTTATTTAACATGTATTCTTAACACATTATGCGAAATAATATATTTGATACATTTAAATTTAAAATTAATTTGATCAATTAATTCTTCCAAGGTATTAATTTTGACTTTCATAAAATAAAGACACATGTAAACCTATACATGTGAAATATTTCCACCTAGGAAATAATCTCATAAATTAATTTAATTAGTTATGAGAAGGCCAATGCAAATATTAATTTTATTATTATGATCAATCCAATTGATCTTTATAATATAATTAATATTATCTTCTCTTTCCAGCATGTATACTCTAAGTATTCAGGTGATTCCTTAAGTCCATGTTCAGACGTTCAATGCGTACGATCCTGTGGGCCCATCTTTATGTTGGCAGTGGGCCTATGGCCCACAGACTGCAGGCTGGCTCTAGCAAGCCACTGAAGCCCCTAATTAAGATGGAGATGGCAGTCTAACTGAAATCATAACTCTATAGTTTAAACTTGTATATCCCATATCATCGATATCAGTGTCCAACACAGAGGCATGGATTGATCACCCTCTTTTGTGTCCAGACATTAACTTGATCCTGAATGTACTGATGCTCACAAACAAGTTCCAACTTCTTTGTGTATGGTCACACTCTTATCAGTTACATTCATCAAGAAGCTGATGATATCTTCTCAGTGGACTACTAAGTGACAAATCCCTTCTGCATATCCATAGCACTGCTATGCTTAGTGACATACCCGAAAGTACCTATACTTGGCACCCTTTTATAGGCCCTTTAGGCATACCCCTAAGTATGTGACCTCGCATGTAGCACCATCATATGGTCAGGTCAATGGATCCATACAAGTACTACACGAGAATCACTTATGATACTTTACCATATGGATTTCTCGTTTAGTGGATCTCTCTAGTAACATGCCCCTTTTGCATGTACCCATTAATTTGGTTGACACCCCATGTCCAATGGCTGGTAAGACACTGCCATACAACCAGATTAATGATAGTCTCTAGTTCCATTCATTCCCATGACTGGAACAGACTACGGATCTATTTATGGTCATATCGTTTCCCCTATCCATGGTCTTACTTCCAAGTGCATGACACTTGTTAACATGGATATGGATATGCCCATTGGATACTTCATTTAAAAAATAGCACAAGATATATGATAAATGAATTAATGCCTTTATTTATGACACAAAATATGTATAATACAAGTATCCAATAAATGTACAATACAAATACAAGATCCATTGCCTTGGGACTAGGGCATTTCTAACAATCTGGTCTGGGGACAAAAGAGACCTACTCAAGAAAGACCTATGACACGACAACCATGTGGTTTTCTTGTGCTGATCAATCCAGTCCCATGTCAACGACATGTACCTATATTTGTGACAGACTATAGAAGTACTATGGCTAATTCAGAACTACCATACAGTCATCGAATATACAAGTCTATGGTTCTATTTGTTCCCATAATTGGAACAGAAATGGGATAGGTTTTATGATTGTCAATCAATGGATACTCTACTTATATTATAGCACAAGATATAAATGAAATAGATTAATTGCCTTTATTAATGTGACACAAATAATGTATTCATACAATGAGTCTTAATGTATAATACAAAATACAAGAATCCAATGCCCTAAGAACTAGGACACACCAACATATACAAGGGAAGAAGTTACCTATGAATGAGAGAATACTTGGTGATGTATTTGACCTGCCTATTGAAGGAATTAAGATTGATAGGAATCTTGCACCCTTGATCCTAGGAAAATACAATGCTACTGAATTTGTTTCTCAATTGTTCAGAATTCCTATTGGACAGTCAATACCTTGGTCAGAACCTGACTCAGGATATCTGAGGGAGGATTACAAAGTTCTAGAGTTAATGATCTCTGCCTTCTTTATCCCACAGAAGGCTAGTTTTACAATAATGAATAGCTTTAGTCTTTGTTTCATTTGCATTTGGCCAGTTACATTAAGACAAATCTGCCCTACATTATCTGTAAGCGCTGGGTTTTCCCGACCTTTATGATGAGAATTTCTATGTTACCTATGTAGCGAACAGACTTGGATCGGACTTGGAAACAATGTAATGTTGCCTGGAGTTTCTCAAACGTCTTGAAAACCAAGCTATCCTTAATCTGAAATCCCCGAAGAGGTCTCCCGAGTGGTTTTTAGGGTTTAGGGTGCGTGCCTAGTTTTCAAAATTTTGCCCCAGCTCTTTGCTAAAGCCACACAGCTCTAGCTTTTAAGCTAGAGCTGGGCAACTCTAGTGGATGAACCAAGTTGCTTTGTAAAGTAGAGCAACTTGGCTCGGCAGAAGGGATTTTGGGAAAAATCAAAAAGTCAAGCGGCCATTTAATGTTCGAAGTGATATGTGAGAGGAGAGTATAAAAGGAAAAAATCAAATCAAAAGAAAGGGGGGGAGACTTTTGCAACCTTGCGTAGAAAAACAATTTTTAAGATGCAGAGAGAAAAGAGAATCAGAGAAGAAAAAGAAAGGAAGAACCGAGACAAAGTACCAAGTGAGGACCCATAAACATAAGGACTAAGACTCAAAATCAATCCCTAAACATTAGTGACAATTTGCTTAACCTTTGCATATTGGTTTGGGATCACTTCGGATTGTTTTCGGGATGTTTCAAATTTAATTTCGGTTTTTGGCTGGTTGAGCTTCTAAGATAAATTCCAAGCTTTCAATCCATTTCTTGACGTTTAAAGCATCAAAACAACCTCAAGGTAAACTCTGAGAGGCCTTAAACCTATTTGCATTGTCTTTTCTGTGCGTTTTCTTTGTTTTTTGTAACTTTCGGAAACCGGATTGCCTGAATAGAGCCGGGCGGCTGTGTTCATGAGGAACAGAACTGGGCGGTGGCTGTGTTTTGCAAGGACAGACTCTCGGTTTGTCTCGATCGGCTAAAAATAGTCCGTTTTCCATTTTGCTCATTCTTTTGTGATCATTTTGGCCTGAATCTATCCATATGTATAAAATTTTGGTTTTCAAATCTCTGTATGTACGGATATTAGGGTTTTTAGTGTTTCTTGGGTTTATTTCCTGAGTTTTGGGGTTGTTTTATCCGTATTAGATCCATAGTTCAGCATTAGCGGACCCCCAAACCGTAAAAAGTCCCCGAAAAATATTGAAAAAGAAAAAAATGATATTTTCACAAATGTTTTGGGTGTGTATATTGCATTTTGGACCCTATATGGACTGTGTGTTTAGGAACCCGCATGAATAGAACCCTGGATTCCGGGATAACAAACCCCCAAAAATGGAAATTTATATGTACCCGAGCCAAATGTTTTCCAAAAATTGATTTTCCAGCATAAAAATTACAGGGCATTTCAAAACCGTTTTCCAGGTCTAACCAGTCCGACCAGTTAGGTCGACCCGATTACCCCCTAAATGTATGCCCCTGTTTCCTAAATTCCCAATTATATCCTATTTGAGTCCTACTTGTGTATATAATATAAATTATGCTAACCTATTTGTTTTGCAGTATTTTTTTTTTATTTTTGCAGTATTTAATAGATTATTTCATGTATTTTTAGGCGGTTGTAATTTTTAGATCCTCGTGTACTTAGGCGATTGTAATGTGAGGACGAGGGTTTTTATCTTTTATTCGATTGGGTTGTATAATCGGCCTCTACTATTTTCTTTTATATTTTGTATGTATGCTTTATTTTTCTGCAATTTACTTTCTTCACTTTTGCTTTAGCATCGGCTTATTAAAATAAACAAATTGGGGTTAGAGAAAGATAATAAAGTGAATTAAATATGGTAATATAAATTGTAAAGTGAAAGCAAGCTAGTGGTTAAGTAAGTCACTTGCCCAAACCCTAAATCTCTAGATTAGGTACAGTAGTCTGTCCTCGGTAGGGAGCTGTACCAAAATTTCCCAGATGAGTTGATTCGGGTGGCGACTCTTTCACTGATCTCGGGATTTAAGTTTTGAGGTATTTAGGTTAAAACAGGAAAATGATTTCTACAAAGGAATTTCCAAACAAATCCATGATTTTTCCAAGATAAACAAAACCCATTTCCCAAAATCAAACGAAACGAAAACGTTTTCCCCGGTTCGCTTCGCCGCGCTCCATAATTTTTCTTTTCAAAAAATGTCGTCCATTCATAATAAGGGTGCTGGAATTGGGGTACTCATAGCAACGCCAGATGGCGAGATTATTCCATTGTCAAAGAGGTTGGACTTCTCCATAACCAACAATGGGGCAGAGTATAAAGCATGCTTATTCGGAATGGAAGCACTCCTGACACTAGGGGCACAAGGTCTTAATTGTTAAGGATTCACTCTTGGTGATCAGGTAGGCACAAGGTGACTGGGATTTGAGAGAAGAAGCCTTACGGCCCTACTTAGAACTGCTGCAGTACAAGAGGGGTTATTTGACAAGTGCGAGTTCAGGCATGTTTCCAGAGAGGTGAATAAAATGGCGGATGCACTAGCGATGTTGTTCTCCATGTGGGAATACCCGGAAAAGGCACAGATATAGCCTCTGGTCATAGCAATTTCCATGCAACCATGCTTTCATATGCAAGAAGTGATGGAGTTAACAGCCAAAGAAAAGCCATGGTTCTTTGATATTTATCAATATGTGAAAGAGGGAAAGTATCCAGAAGAGGCTAGAATTGTTGATAAGATGTCACTAAGAAGATTAGCTAGCCAATTAAGAATCTTCGAAGACAAGCTATACAAGAGAACTGCAAATGGGGTTCTTCTAAGATGCTTGATAAAACGAGAAACAGAAACTGTAATGCAACAAGTACATGCCAGATCCTGCGGGCCGCACATGAATGGAATTGCTATGGTTAGAAAAATAATGAGACATGGGTACTTCTGGATGACAATGCAGTCTAATTGTGTGAAGGAGGTAAAGAGATGTCACGAGTGCCAAATCTATGCGGATATCAGTCATCTACCACCACTCGAACTACGAAACCTAGCATCTCCTTGGCCATTCTCAGTGTGGGGAATTGATATGATCGGAGAAATTCATCTCGTAGCTTCTAATAGGCATAGATTCATAGTGGTTGCAGTAGACTATTTCTCAAAATGAGTAGAAGTAGAATCCTTCTACAATGTGAAAGCTAAGCAAATGGTCAATTTCATTCAGAAGAACATCTTCTCTTTATACGGAATCCCTCATCATGTAGTGACCAACAATAAGGTGCAATTCCAAGGGGCAATAGCTAATCTATTCTTAGAACATGGCATCGAACATCATAGGTCTTCTCCATACAGACTGAAGGCTAATGGCATGGTAGAGGCGGCTAACAAGTCAATTAAGAAGATCTTATCCAAAATGGTAACCACCTACAGGGACTAGGCTGATAGACTGCCATATGCTCATTGGGGTTATAGAAACAGTGTCAGAACACCAACCGGCGAGACTCCTTGCACCTTGGTGTATGGGATGGAAGTAGTATTGCCAGTGGAAATGGAACTCAAGTCACTCAGAGTAGCTTTGGAAGCCCAACTACCAGAAACAGGGTGGGTGCAAGCGAGGTACGAGTAATTGGCAGCATTAGATGAAAAAGGTTGAAAGCACTGGATCACCTGCAGATGTATCAATGCAGAATGGCTAGGGCTTAGAATCAAAACACGAAGTATCCTAGACAGCAGCTGAGTGTCAGGGATCTGGTTCTGAAACAGTTAAGGCCTACAAATGTGGATGCCTGTGGGAAATTCAAACCGAATTGGGAGGGCCTTTATGTGGTGAAGAAAGTGCTGTCGAAGGGTGGTGTAAGCATCGCAGACATGGATGGGAATGAATTTGCAAACCATGTCAATCAAGATCGCCTAAAGCCTTAGTATATCTAAAAAAAAGAGTCTGCTAGGTTGAAAACTCGAAAAGGGCGGCCTAGGCAAAAATCAGGATACGAGCAAAAATGATCAGTCAGAAAATCCGTAAGGGACGGCTGGTGACAGATTCTGGTTCTGTGTGGAGCGTGTACCATTTTGGGAACCAACCTTGCCAAATGTATTCATGTTTATTTCATCAATAAACTGTGATGTTTTGTTTAAATATGTTCGCATGGTTATAGCATAATGCGTAAACAAGTTATCTCACCTAAACATCCATTTAAAGAAAGCACTTTATATTAAATTGGTTAAAAGACTCACATTATTCCATGATGAAATTTGCTAAAATGCTTGTAGCTCATAACCTTATCTTTCCCTTCGAACATAGCCGCCCGGCTCTATTCGAGCAATCCGGTTTTTAAAAGTTGCAAAAATGAAGAAAACACACAGAATAGACAATGCAAATAGGCTTAAGGCCTCTCAAAGTTTACCTTAATGTTGTTTTGATGCTTCAAACGTTAAGAAGGTTGGAAGCTTTGGAATTTGTCTAGAAGTTCAACCGGCCGAAAACTACAATAATCCAAAATAATCCGAAAAGAATCGGAAGTGATCCCAAACCAATATGTAAAGGTTAAGCAACTTGTTTTTTATGTTTTTAGATTGATTTTGGGTCTTAGTCCTTATGTTTCTAGGTCCTCACTTGGTTGCTTTGTCTCAGTTCCCTCCTCTTTTTTTTTCTACTTCTTTTTCCTCTGTTTCTTTGGAAAATGTTTTTCTGCCTACGGTTGCAAAAGTCTCTCCTTTTTTTTCTTTTGATTTGATTTTCTTCCTTTTATACTCTCCTCACACATATCATTTCAAACATTAAATGGCCACTTGACTTTTTTTTTTCATTTGCCCAAATCCCTTCGGCCGAGCCAAGTTGCTTTGCTTTGCAGAGCAACTTGGTTCGACCACTAGAGCCGTACGGCTCTAGTCTAGAGCTGCCCGGCTCTAGCTTAAAAGCTAGAGCTATGTGGCTTTAGCAAGTGCTGGGGCAAAATTTTGAAAAATAGGATGTGCACCCTAAACCCTAGAAGCCACTCAGGAGACCTCTATAGGGATTTCGAATCGTGGATAGCTTGGTTTTCAGGATGTTTGAGAAACTCCAGGCAACATTCCGTCATTTTCAAGTCCAGTTCATATCCGTCTGTTCGACAGATAGCACAGGAATTCTCAACATAGAGGTCGGGAAAAGCCGGTGCTTACAGTTGCCTCTCGCGTGATCAAATTCAATACCCGATACCAGGTTTAGGTTACCTGAGGGGAATTTGAGAATACGAAAGAAGCAATGTAAGCAAAAGGAAGAAAGACATACTTGAGTTACAGCTGATCTGAGCCTAACATCGGGTTTATGTTACCCGCGATGGATCTGCTGGAGTTTTGAGGTGGAAGCAAATCTAATCCTGACACCGGGTTTAGGTTACCCACGACGGATCTGCTAGGGATCTAGAGTGAAGCTGATCTGAGCCTGAAATCAGGTTTAGGTTACCTATGGCGGATTTGCTGGATTTAAGATGGAAGCCAATCTGAGCCTGCATCGGGTTTAGGTTACCCGTGACGGATCTACTGGGGATTTCGAGTGAAGCCGATCTAAGCCTGACACCAGGTTTAGGCTACCCACGGTGGATCTGCTAGAGATTTGAGATGGAAAGCTGATCTGAGCCTGACACCGGGTTTAGGTTACCCGCAGTGGATCTATTGGAGTTGAGATGGAAAGCTGATCTAAGCCTGACACCGGGTTAAGGTTACCCGCGTTGGATCTGTTGGAGTTTTGATGGAAGCGAATCTGAGCCTGTCACCAAATTTAGGTTACCCACGGTGGATCTGCTGGATTGGAGATTGCATTGGCAATGCGTATTTATTCCTTGTTCAATAATTTTGGAACAAAAATTTTTACCCCTTCGATCAAGAATAAATACGGTTCAATTGCCCTACCCCTGGAGACCTGCACCTGGGTAGGTCATGATGCATGTATGCATGTTTATCTACATGTTTTGAATGCTTGTGTGTGCATATTGCAATGTATGCATATGCAAATAGACTCTAGGAGGTGCATCCCCTACTAGTCGTCTGGCCTTGAAATGCTACGCTCTTGCTAGGGATATCGAGTCGTGCCTTTGGCTATGGAAAGCATATCACACTTAGGACTAATCTAGCTGGGGAGTATATTCTTTATGTGATTTGACTCTTGCATCTTTGCTGGGGATATGTGGGGACATACAATTGCTGTTAGGGAAATTCGATGACTGTTGGGGAGAAAGTGATCATGTTCTCTGTGATGGTTCTGCTGGGGATAGTGTAGAGGACCCCGCTGGAGAATGGTGAGTTTAGGAATGCTTTAAATTTGCCAGAACTGCCTGATATAGGTTTTCAGCTTAGCAAGCTACTCTAAATTTTGCCTAAGGTGCCTTTTCGGTTTTCACCTTAACGGGCTCCTTTTTTTTCCTTTTTTTTTGTCCTGTGGCTCTTGAACTTGGATCTGTTTCAAAATCTTCAACTGCTCTAATGAATGATGAATTGAATTTGCAAGAAGAGAAAAGATTATAAGTTGCAAGGATCTTAGCAGATTTCATCATTGAATAATGCGAGTCTTTTAACCAATTTAATACAAAGTGCTTTCTTTAAATAGATGTCTAGGCTAGATAACTTTGTTTATGCATTATGATATAACCATGCGAACATATTTAAATGAAACATCACACTTTATTGGTGAAATTAACATGAATGCATTTGAAAAGGTTGGTTCCCAAAATGGTATACACCCCACACATAACCAGAATCCATCACCAGCCGTCCCTTTTTGGATTTTTTGACTGATCATTTTCTCTCGTGTCTTAATTTTTGTCTAAGCCTCCCTTTTCAAGTTTTCAACCTAATAGAATTTTTTTTTTAAACATAGTAAGGCTTCAGACGGTCTTGGTTGATAGGATTTGCAAACTCATTCCCATCCATGTCTGCAATGCTTACACCATCCTTTGATAACACTTTCTTCATGACATAGGGCCTTCCTAATTCAGTCTGAATTTCCCTCGATCATCCATATTTATAGGCCTTAACTGTTTCAGAACCAGATCCCCAACCTCCAGCTATTGTCTGGGATACTTCATATTTCGATTATAAACCTTAGCCATTCTTTGCTGATACATTTGTAGGTGATCCAGTACTTTCAACCGTTTTTCATCTAATGCTACCAACTGCTCGTACCTAGCCTAAGCCTATCCTGTTTCTGGTAGCTGGGCTTCCAAAGCTACTCTGAGAGACTTGAATTCCATTTCCACTAGCAACAATGCTTCCATTCCATACACCAAAGCGTAAGGAGTCTCGCTTGTTGGTGTTCTGACACTGGTTCTATAAAGCCAAAGACCATATGGCAATTTGTCAGCCTAGTCCCTATAGGTGGTTACCATTTTTGACAAGATATTCTTAATCGCCTTGTTAGCCGCCTCCACTGCACCATTAGCCTGTGGTCTGTACGGAGAAGACCTATGATGTTCAATGCCATGTTCTGAGAATAGCTTAGCTGTTGTCCCTTGGAATTGCACTCCATTGTCAGTCAGGACATGGTGAGGGATTCTGTATCGGGAGAGGATGTTCATCTGAATGAACTTAACCATCTGCTTAACTGTCACACTAGAGAAGGATTATGCTTCTACTCATTTTGAGAAATAGTCCATTGCACCACTATGAATCTATGCCCATTAGAAGCTGCAGGATGAATTGCTCCAATCATGTCAATTCCCCATGCTGACAATGGCCAAGGAGATGCTAGGTTCTGTAGTTCAAGTGGTGGTAGATGACTGATATCCGCATAGATCTTGCATTCGTGACATCTTTTTACCTCCTACATCTAAAAGTTTCCCTGTCTCATTATCAATGCCATTCATAGGCGGCCTGCAGGATCCGGCATGTACTTGCTACATTACAGTTTCTACTTCTCGTTCTGTCAAACATCTTAGAAGAACCCCATTTGCAGTTCTCTTGTATAGCTTATCTTCAAAGATTCTGAATTAGCTGGCTAATCTTCTCAGTGACATCTTATCAGCAATGCTAAGTCCTTCTGGATACTTTCCCTCTTTCACATACTGATAAATGTCAAAGAACCAGAGCTTTTCCTTGTTTGTTAATTCCATCACTTCCTGCATATCAAAGCAGGGTTCTTGGAAATTGCTATGACCAGAGGTTGTAATCTGTGTCTTTTCTGGACCTTCCCACATGGAGGACAACATCGCTAGTGCATCTGCCATTCTATTTTCTTCCGGAACATGTCTAAACTCTCACTGGTCAAATAACCCTCTTTTGTATTGCAACAGTTCTAAATAAGGCCATAAAGCTTCTTCTCTCAAATCCAGTCACCTTGTGCCTGCCTAATCACTAGGAGTGAGTCCCCAACAATCAAGACATTGTCTGCACCTATTGTCAGGAGGGTTTCCATTCTGAATAAGCATGCTTCATACTGTGCCCCATTGTTGGTTATGGAGAAGTCCAACCTCGCCATTTGGCGTTGCTATGATCACCCCAATTCCAGCACCTTTTCTATTTATCAAAGCACATAACCCATCTTTTCACTTCTACTACAGCCAACTGTTTGTTAGGGAACTCCAGATTTTCCACACGGTCTGATTCTAATGGCTGGTATGCCAGGAATTTTGCCATAGCTCTCCCTTTGATGGTTTTTCTAGTGATGTATTCAATTTCGAATTCTGATAGGAGTAGTAACCACTTGGATAATTTTCCAACCAACACCGGTGCTTCGTACAGGTATTTCATTGGATACACTTTAGCCACGGCTTGTACCTCATATGACTGAAAGTAGTGGCACAGCTTAGTTAGCCAGATCATTGCTACACATGTCTTCTTCACCAGTGTGTACCTGCTTTCATATTCCAACAGCTTCTTGCTGAGATAGTAGATGGGATACTCCTTCCATCTTGTTCATGTGTCAGCGTTGCCCCTATGGAGGAGTCTTCAACGGCCAAGTACAAAATCAAAGGCTTTCCTAGAGTTGGCAGGCTGAGAACTGGTGGATTTACCATATAAGCTTTGATCTTGTCAAAAGCCAACCGACACCTATCATCCCATACAATCGGCTGATCTTTCCTTAATAGCTTGAAAATTGGTTCACACACTGAAGTTAACCGTGCTATGAAATGGCTGACATATTGCAAGGAACCCAAGAATGACTGGACCTCTTTTTCTATCTTAGGAGCTGGCATATCTCGGATGGCTTTGATTTTTGATGCGGTCTGATTCTAATGACTGGTTTGGTAGGAATTCTACCATAGCTCTCCCTTTGATGTTTTTTCTAATGATGTATTCAATGTCGAATTCTGATAGGAGTAGTAACCACCTGGATAATTTTCCAACCAACACCGATGCTTCATACAGGTGTTTCATTGGATCCACTCTAGCCACGGCTTGTACCTTATATGACTAAAAGTAGTGGCGCAGCTTATTCATTAGCCAGATCATTGCTACGCATGTCTTCTTCACTAGTGTGTACCTGCTTTCATATTCCAACAACTTCTTGCTGAGGTAGTAGATGGGATACTCCTTCCTTCCATCCTGTTCCTGTGCCAGCGTTGCCCCTATGGAGGAGTCTGTTGGATATGCCCTAGTTTCAAGGCATTGGTCCTTGTATTTGTATTATACATGTATTGGATTTATGTATTATATTCATTTGTGTTTTTAATAAAGGCATTAATTCATTTATTATATTTATCTTATGCAATATATTAAATGAAGTATCCAATGGACATATCCATATCCAGGATGACAGTGTCATGCACTTGGCAGTAAGACCATGGATAGGGTAAATGATATGACCATAAATAGATCCGTAGTCTGTTCCAGTCATGGGAATGAGTGGAATAAGAGACTATCATTAACCTGGTTGTATGGCGATGTCTTATCGGTCATTGGACATGGGATGTCAACCAAGTTTATGGGTACATGTAAAAAGGGCATGGTACTAGATAGATCCACTAAACAAGAAATCCACATGGTATAGTATCACAAGTGATTCTCGTGTAGTACTTGTATGGATCCTTTGACCTGATCATATGATGGTGTTGCATGTGAGGTCACATACTTAGGGGGTACGCCTAAAGGACCTGTAATAAAGTGCCAAGTATGGGTACTTTCGGGTATGTCACCCAGCATGGCAATGCTATGGATATGTAGAAGGGATTTGTCACTCAGTAGTCCACTGGGAAGATATCACCAGCCTCTTGATGAATGTGACTGATAAGAGTGTGGCCACACCCAAACGAGTTGGAACTTGTTTATGAGCTTCAGTGCATTCGGGATCGAGTTAATATCAAGACACAAAAGAGGGTGATCAATCCATGCCTCTGTGTTAGACACCGATATCGATGACATGGGATATACGAGTTCAAACTACAGGGTTATGATAACAGTTAGACTGCCATCTCCATCTTAATTGGGGGCTGTAGTGGCTTGCTAGAGCCCAACTGCAGTCTGTGGGCCACAGGCCCACTGCCAACTTAAAGATGGGCCCATGCGATCGTACACATTGAGCGACTGAACACTGACTTAAGAAATCACATGTATACTTGGAGTGTACACTCCAGAGAGAGAGGTATATATTAATTATATTATAAAGATCAATTGGATTGATCATAATAATGATTGGCTCTTCATAATTAATTGGATTAAGTATGAGATTATTTCCTAGGTGGAAATATTCATATGTATAGGTTTACATATGAATTTATTTTGTGATGATCTAATTTTATTTTGATGGATTAAATTAATTGGTCAAACCGATTTTAATTTAAATGTAAATAATATGTTACTTGGTGTAATATATTAAATACAAGGGTAAATTAAAATTTGGCTTGAAATTAGTTTAAACCAGACTAATTAAAATAGGTTTGGGCCCGAATTAAAAGTAGGAAGCCCACACAGACGAATGAGCCAACTTGGGCCAAAATTCCCTTAGGAATTTCGGCCACCTAGGGTTAAAGAACCCTAGCAAGCATCCATCTGGCTCAAATACTCCCTAGCCTCCCTCTCCAAAGTTCGTGTTTTCTGACTCTAAGTTGATTCCTGCGGTCTGCATCCATCTCTAAAAGAGATATTTCGGGTAAGAGATTTATCTCTTTCAATTAAATTTTTGTTTTTCCAATTTCCATCTCAATTGCACCTTGGCACGGATTTGAGGAAATCATCGCGTTCTTCTGCTTTAATCGGGTAATTTCCGGTGACAAATCCCAACAGTGGTATCAGAGCGGGCTTTTGATCTGTGGAAATTGTTAAAATTTGTTGAATCCCATGTTTTAAAATTGGAGATTTTTTATTGGGGTTCTTGGTTTGGGTTTAAGATTTTTTCCCATTTGATTTTTGTACAATTGAAATTGAATATGCATATAGGTTTATGTTTGTTTAATTTAATTGTATGTTTGGAATTCTTGATGAATTTCTTGTTGTGGATGCCATATTTTTTTATTTATTTTTTATGTTTGATAAAAAAAAATCTGGTTGTTCCCAGCCTGTAGGGCTGCCGGCAGTGGAATCGCCACCGGTGGTCACCGCACACGGCGGGAACAGCAGCGGCAGTTGCTAGGAGCCACAAGCAACAGCCGCTACCTGTGCAGCAGACTGCCGTTGCCTGTGCAGTGGCCTGACGCTGGGCAGTGGCTGCTGGACGGCCGCTGAACGGCAGCAGGGCTGCTGCTGCGGGATAGTGGGCAGCCACCAGGCGGCTGCACCACTGCTTTCTCTAGCAGTGGTGGCTGCTAAGCCAACTAGGTTGCCCTAGCAGTAGCGGGCCAGGCCCAGTATTTTTTGATTTGGCAGGTTTTTGGGCCCGGAGCCCAGTTTTGATATTTTAATTGGTTTTAAAATTTGTGTGTTTAAGTTCACGTAATTTAAATGCGTGTGGTTTCTTTAATGAAATTTAACTTTATTCATGTGATATTAATTTTGGAAATTAATACGGTTAATTGAAATTGGTTCGGGTAATTTTGGCACAATTACTTGGACGGCTGAATTGGACCCATGGTTTCCCAATTCCAGTGGGAGCAGTTGGACTACTTAGGCTGGAGGCCCAAAGCCTGCTAAGGGTTAGAATCATGGTGGGCCAAAATTGGTAATTTCAAAATAATGACTTGGACATAATTGAAATTGGCTTAAATCATGCATTGTGACATGGTTATGAATTATATGTATTGCATGCATATGGGTGATTAAATATTTTGTATGATTGGATGCTATTGGGCCTTATTCGAGATGGGTTGTATTTTCTTTTTGGGTAAATACGGCCTGCGTGTTGTTTTTCTTTTTTTAATGTAATTTTATTTTATTCACTTGTTATAAAATTTGTAAGAGAAGAAGCCTATAGAGTGGTGAGCCCAAGTGGAAGTGCAAGCCCAGAAGGAAGAAGATGGAGACCCACCTGATATTGAATTCTAGTATAGGTTTACTAGAATAATATTAGAATGTAATATAGGCCCATAGCAGTCCATTTTACCTATTTATTTAATTATGCTTTATATTTATTTTCATGTATGAATGTGTGATCAAACAGCAATTTCACCAGCCTTATGTATGCAAGCCATTATGAAATGAATCTAACAACCAAATGAAATTACTAAGTCGCTTAAAAGTGCTTCCCTAATTTAAAACCAGCTCGAAGTGGGGATAGGCCAGTTGTAGACCATGCCCTCATAGGATGCACTGGAGTATTGTCATTTTTTATTGTATTAGGGTATGGGATACTCTAACACTTTAATGGAGGTTTTGACTTAGCATGGGTAGTAGGATTCTCCTGGCCTTAAGCACAGATGGGTAAGTGCCAACAAGCCCATCAAACTGAGAGTCCCTAGGTTTGGATTGGACGGCGTTCCTACCTAAATAGTTAGGGTATAGTTGTACCAGGCCCTCGTCTGCCTATATCTTAATGAAATATGCATCTCGGCCCTTGAGCCCAACAAATTGGTTTGATTAATAACTTGATTCATTATTAATTATGTATGGGAATAACAAAGTAAAGTCCTTTATTAACACTCTGAAATGTCTTTCTGTGTAGAAACTCTAAATGGCAAATAACTACTCTTTATCAATGCGATCAATTCTTGAAAGGACAAGCTTTCCAGTCCTAACTTTTTGGACTGGTCTAGGAACTTGAGAATAGTTCTAAGACAGGAGTCTAAAGAGGCTGTGCCTCAAGGACGTAATCCACCGACTGCCCAGGTGGAGGAATATGAGGTGCATGTCAAGGATAATAGGGATGTGACATGCCTGATGTTGGCCTGTATGGTCCCTGAACTGCAAAAATAGTTTATGGACCATCAAGCCTTTACTATGATATCAACTCTTAACGAGATGTTTCAGGAGCAAGCTCGTCAGGAAAGGTACCTGACCAACAAGGCATTCCACTCCTGTAAGATGGGGGATGGGACATCTGTGAGCACACACGTGCTCAAGATGAAGGGCTATTTAGACACATTGGCCCGTCTCGGATTACCCATCTCTCAGGAGTTGGTGGTGGACACAATCCTTGCATCCTTACCGGATTCTTATGATAAGTTCATCATGAACTACAACATGCAAGGGATGAACCGCACTGTTAATGAGCTGCATAGGATGCTTAAGATTACTGAACAGTCCATCAAGAAGAGTCCGCCAGTGCGGCTGGTCAACAAGGGGAACCCTCCTCTTGCCAAGGGCAAGGCCAAGGCCAAGAAGGCCAAGGCTAAGAAGGCTAAGCCCAAGCCCAAGGCCCAGCAGAAGGCAGGTCCTGAGGATGTCTGTTTCGGGTGTAGGCAGGCAGGCCATTGGAAGAGATCGTGTCCCAAGTTGATGGAGAGCAGAGAAGGGGCCAAGGTGCATCCTCTTCAGGTATTTATGCTATATACAACCTGAAAAGGATAGCAGGGTGCTCCTCCCGGGTCATTGATTTAACAAGCATGTCGTTGATGTACACCTCCACTTCTTTGTGAATCATGTCATGCAGCAGCATTGTGATAGCCCTCTGGTAAGTGGCTCCAGCATTTTTCAACCCGAAGAGCATTACCCTTTAGCAGAAGGTCCCCACTCTGTAATTAAGGATGTTTTCACTTTCTCGATCACATCCATTAAGATCTGGTTATATCCCGAAAATCCATCCATAAAAGAGTACATTGCTGCCTTGGCTGCGCTGTCTATCAAAACATCAATATGAGGCAAAGGGAAATTATCTTTTAGGCAGGCTTTGTTCAAGTCCCTGTAGTCGACACACACTCTGACCCTTCCATCTTTCATAGGCACTGGCATAATGTTGGCTAACCATTCTGTGTATTGTACCACCTTAAGAAACTTAACTTTAATCTGCTTAGCCACTTCCTCTTTTACCACTGCGGCCCATTCTGGTCTTAGCCTCCTTAGCTTCTGCTTTACCGGCTTGAACCTGGGATCTGTTGGAATCTTGTGGACTACTATTTCTGTGTCAACCCCGGACATGTCCTCGTATTACCATGCAAAAGCCTTAACATGTTTTTGCAATATTCTTGTCAATTTTCTCTCTTCTTCAGATTTTAGTTCGTGTGAAATGAATACCATTTTGGGGTTTTCATCTGTACTTATGTTAATTTCATGCAATGCAGCGTCATGAATGCTAAATATGCTTGATGGTGATTCAACTACATGCACATAATTATCAGGATAAACATCACATTAGTAAGCAAACTGGGATTTCATTGCATTAAACTTGTTAAAAAGTACATCATTCACATTGAAAACAGAAGAAACAGATACAACATAAGCATCTTCATGTCCATAGGCGGAGGGCCTTGAACTTCTTCAGCATCCTTGCTCAGATCTAGGATGTTGTCCAGGTCATCAGCAATGAGGATGGTAGTAACCTATATATAGGAGAGTTGTACTAGGATCCTTGCTCAGCCCTAAACCCTAAACCCTAAACCCTAAACCCTTAAGCAGCCAATAAGTCAATAAAGAAGATTCTGTCAAAAATGGTAGTAACCTATATATATTGGGCCGACATGTTACCATTGGTTTTGTGGGGATACCGGACAAGCATTAGAACCCTTACCGGATAAACTCCGTATTCACTAATCTACGGGATGGAAGCGGTTTTACCGGTAGAGATGGAAGTCAAATTAGTGAGAGTGGTCATGGAGGTGTTGGAAATGCCCTAGTCCCGAGGCATTGGTCCTTGTATTTGTATAATACATTTGTACATTAATGTAAACTTTATGTATTATACAATTTGTGTCAAGGAAATAAAGGCATTAATCTATTTATTATATGTCTTATGCTATATTTTAAATAGAGAATCCAATGGACATATCCATATCCATGTTGTCAAGTGTGAGGCACTTGGCAGTAAGACCGTGGATCCTTTTATGCTTTAAGTTTTTGATTTCCACATCTTAAGCTCCTGGGCAGGATTCGAGAAAATCGATGCATATTTCCGCTTTTATCGGTCGGTTTCCCGTGACGAATCCCAACAGGAGGCAAAATTGCTAGAATCCGATTGGCTCCAGTCAAGACATGAACAGCTGGCACTGATTGATGAAAAGCGTCTTCAGCCCTTAGATCGGTTGCAAATGTATCAACAACGAATGGCTAGGATGTACAACAACAAAGTTTGTCATAAAAAGTGTCTGTTTAAGGTAGGGGATCTGGTACTCAAACAGATGAAACAGACCAACACGGATGTACGGGGGAAGTTCAAACCAAACTGGGAAGGTCCGTATGTAATCAAGAGGGTACTTTTGAAGGGCGCTGCAAAGATTATGGATATGGACGGGAATGAATTTGTAAACCCCATTAACCAGGATAAGCTAAAACACTACTACGTGTAAAAAAAGAAAGAAAGAAAAGAAAAGGGTCCGATGGGTCGAAAATCGAAAAGGCAAGCCATACAAAAGTTAGGACAGTCCGATGGGTAAAAAACCGAAAAGGTGATCCATGCAAAAGTTAGGATAAAGAGGTGAGGACTATCAGTTGAAAAATCTACAAAGACCAGTTGGTGGCAGACGTGGGTTCAGTCGAGACATATACCATCAATGATTCTATCCATAGTTTCATTTCATCATCTGATGTACATTATGCTAAAAAATTTAGGAATGTTCGGTTCTGTTTGTTTAAATATCCCAAGTCTAATCGCAATTCAGATTATTTGTGCATATCTATCTTCATATCTTTTACATATCTCACATCCATGAATTGAACATGTATATATAGATTAAAAAAAAAAGTCTACTGAATTGAAAACCCAAAAGGGTAGTTCAGGCAAAAATAAAGACATGCCGATAGGCAGAAAACCCAAAAAGGGCGACCTATGCAAAAATTAGGACAAGAAAAACAGAAATAGAATAAAAAGTCATATAGCAATAATCAATTCTAATCTTAATCAGCTAAAGACCGAGGTACCACAACATCAGCACCTCACGCCTATGACTAGTGGGGCTACCAATCAGATCTGTCTGCAAAGCCCTATAGCAAGCATTTGTCTCCACGGGTGCAAGACTGTCATACCTTAGAACCTCAGTACGGATAGGGTGCATCCACTAGTGCTGCACATGCTAAGGCCAATGCGGTGTAAATACCCCACACTCAGTAGTACACAAGGATCGAGGGACCTTTTGCAGCTATCCATACTGTTTGCACAGCCAAGCCAGAGAATATAAGGTCACGTGGCTCAACCCGAGCAGCTGAACACCCCTGGCCCAAGTCTCAGTAGTCACATCAGTTATATCCCACCAAGGACAGACCCATCGGAAAGAGTCATCAGTCCGTCTCCTCAGCCAATCAAACCAGTGCTCCATAGTCATGAAACCAAAATCTGGGAGCTCGATGCGCCGAGACCAATAACGCTTCGGAGCATATCTCGGATGAGGTGGAGGAGCGCTCAGGAGATTCAGCTTCTCTAATGGCAAGATCGACATATGGATTAGTCAAAATAAAGGAGTGACAAATGCTTGAATTCAGAAAATACAGTGCTAAAGGATACCTAAAGCAGAAAAGGGGATCCATAACTCTTGACGGGAGAATCAGAATGGATATAATCTAAGTGGATTAGGGTTTTAGCCAAAACAACCCCTATCGGTAATGTTCCCTGAGCCATCTGAGTCACTACCGAAGCTAGTCTAAGACTACAAGTGCCGTCTCAGGACTCGTACAAGTAGCAAGCCATTAGTAACAAACTCAGCAATGGAGCCCAGCCAGGGGTAGTGGGAGACAAATCAAAACATAAGTCAGCTACAACGGAAACACTAAGTCTGGGAGAAATAGGCCTGCCAGTAAGCACATGTCCCAGGCCTACTACAGCTGGAGCAAATCGGCTCAAAAACATGTGAACATCTTCCAAGTCAGAGCCGGGAGCAACTAACCATACCCCTCGAGGGTAAGGAATACAGAGGATGGCACTAAACTCCTCTATCAATGGGCACAACTCATAACCAGAGAGATGAAAGACATGATCCACCGTATGCCAAAAGCTGACAGTTGCATCCAAGAAGACTCGGTTCAGAGTCAAAGCAGTGTAAAACTTGAGGTACTGCAAGCCAAAAGATATGAGCAAAGCCCAATTAGAAGAGTGGATTGTACCCCAGTAGTCCCAAAGTCATCCTCAGAGCTGATCCATGCCAAAAGAGAAGCGAAAGAAGGAGAAAGGCTATACACTATCGGGGCGCGGCTATAGCGGGTGCGCCTGCTGTTGTGCTTATAGAGGCACGGCTGTAGTTCAGGCAACACTTTATCTATATCCCTATATGATTTCTGATGATTATGGTCACACAGATATAGGTTCCGAGGGTTGTTTTTCAAGGAAAATAAAGTCTAAAAACACTAGAATACATCCCAGACCCAACCAAATTGAACAGAAGAGTGGTGAAAACATGGAAAAGCAAAGAAGCACACACTCAAAAAACTCAAATTCATGACGAAAAGGGTACAAATGTTATGTAAATATCATGTACATCAAATACGTCAGATACATCACTAAATCGGGCCTATGCAAATGCCAAAATGTGCAAAGAAACATCCCACAGATGGGTCAATACATCAAGTAGGAATGAAGAAATGAGCCTAAGAAGAGTCAAAGCCAGCATCGTCATCATGTCCGTCATCTCCTGCCTCGTCATCCTGACCCCCGCTGAGGTCCTCGCCCACATCTCCCATCTGGGCATCCCAATCGCCCGCCTGGTCTCTAAAAGTCTGATTCATGACTTCCAATTCGGTGACCCGACACCGCAACTGATCATTCTCAGCTCATCTGTATCAAAAGAAGCATAAGTAACATCACAATTACATGCATATGCATCCATACATACATGCATACATCCAGATATAAGCATAAAATCAAGTACAGGTACTTACTATGAAAGCAGCGTTGTCCCGAAAAGAGAGCGCCCTCAACGTATAAATGGCCTAGCCCATGTACATACCCTACATCATTGGAATCTGCAAAGATCGCAATTCAAGGGGATCAGCTAACGATAGATAATTATGAAAAAGGGCAAGAATAAATAAGGGCAGAAACACTCACATGCGTGGTGTCGAGAGGAAAGGCCGGGGGAAAATTTAAGGTCCTGGAGGTGGAGATAGGCCCGATAAAAGTGCCGAGAATCATCGAATAGCTGAATAGAATCTTCAATCAGAAATTTAAGTCGACCATGCACATATCCAACCTCAGGAGCCTGAGGAGCTTGAGGTTGGGGAATAAGGATGCCCTCCGCTCCGGCGGTAGAACCTGCTCCAACAATCCGAGAAGCAGCAGTATCAGACCTCCTGCCTCGCCCTCTGGCAGATGAAGATGGGCGATCACGCCCACCTCGCGTAGATGGCTGGAGTCAATTAAAAAGATTGACATTAAAAAAAAGAGTGAGAGGAGTTAGTAAATTTACCCTAGCATCAGCATCAACAGATGGCGGAAGCAGATCGATGGTGATAAAGTGACTATAATCGCCATCCACACTGCCAGCCTCATATCCAGCGCCATAAAGGTCTGGGTGCAACTCCAGGGATAGAAGATGAGGCCAAAATAATCCCACTGGTAAGGAGGCTAGAATCCTACATGCCCCGGGACCGAGGTGCCAGTCGTGAGTCCTTTAACTAACTATGTGGTCAAAGCATCTGCAATGTTATTATTAGATCCAAACCTACAAATCTTAACATCGCCTTGATCGACTATCTCTCGAATTGGATGGAATCTCCTGAGTATATGCTTGGATTTCTGATGTGACCGAGGCTCCTTAGGTTGTGTAATGGCCTTATTGTTATCCTAGAAGAGGTCAACAGGGCTTAGGATAGAGGGAACAATTCCTGACTCAGTGAAAAACTTTTTAATCTAAATAGCTTCCTTTGTAGCTTCTGAGGTAGTAATGTACTTAGCTTCTATGATAGAATTGGGAACTGTATCTTGTTTAGAACTTTTCCAATAGATAGCACCTCCATTCAACATGAATACAAACCCTGCTATGATCTATAGCCATCCACGTCTGTTTAAAATCTTACATATGTGTAACCACTGACTGCAAGTCTTTCTTGACCACCATACACTAGAAAGCTATCCTTAGTCCTTTTCAGGTACTTTAGGATTGTTTTAACTGCTGTCCAATGGGATTCACCTAGATCCTGTTGGTGCCAGCTATTCATACTCAGTGAATAAGAGACATTAGGTGTAGTACATAACATAGCATATATGATAGATCCAATGGCAGATGCATATGGAATTTCATTCATGTGTTCCCTCTTTTCCTTAATGGAAGGATAGTCCTTTTCGCTCAGGGCCAAGCCATGACGCATAGGTAAGAGACCCCTCTCAGCATTGGTCATGTTAAACCTAGCAAGGATTTTATCTATGTACCTTTCTTGACCTAGGCCTAGAATCCAAAATGATCTATCCCTGTAGATCATGATACCCGGTATCATTTTAGCTTCCCCTAAGTCCTTCATTGTGAAACATTTACACAACCACTACTTTACCCCTTGCATTGATGTGGCATCATTTCCAACGAGTAGGATGTCATTAATGTATAAGACCAAGAATGTAATCATGCTCCCACTGATCCTCTTATACACATAACACTAATCTTCATTCTTGATAAATCCATATTCATTTATAGCTTCATCAAAATGAAGGTTCCAACTACGGGATGCTTGTTTGAGCCTATAAATGGACTTTTGAATTTTGCATACCCATTCAGGATATTTTGGATGGGCAAAACCCTCTGATTGAGCCATGTAAACATCCTCTTTAAGGTTTCCATTAAGGAAAGCAGTTTTGACATCCATTGGCCATTTCTCATTGTCAAACCATGCAGCTATGGCAAGCAATATCCCAATGGATTTGAGCATAATGACTGGTGAGAAGGTTTCATCACGGTAAATTCCATGGACCTGTTTGAAACCTTTTGCAACCAGCTACCCCTTGAAGGTGTTGTCTGCCTTTAGCTTATAGCACCACTTGGAACCAATTACCTTAGTACCCATAGATGGATCAACCCAGTTCCAAACTTGGTTATCATACATTGATTGCATCTCAGCTTTCATGGCTCCAAGCTATTGAGCTAAGTTGGGGCTAGCTATAGCCTCCTGGCTGGACAATGGCTCTTCATGGTCCTAGACCATAAGAGTGAAGTCTTTAGCCATAAGAAAACCATATCTTTTAGGCTTTTAACAGTTCCTACTAGGCACTTGTGTGACTGGTTCAGTCTGCTCAATTTCTTAAGCAACTATTCCAATCCCCGAGTTATCCTCTATTGGATCTTGTGGTTGTTGAACTTCCCTAAGCTCAACACTGCTCCCACTATCTTTCTTGGAAATAAATTCCCTTTCAAGAAAGACACCCTTTTTGGATATGAACACCTTGTTCTCATCCGGGTTGTAAAAGTAGTACCCTTTAGTTTCGTTAGGATATCCCACAAATAGGTATTTGTCAGTCTTTGAAGATAGTTTGTCTACACTCAATTTCTGAACGTGGACTTCACATCCCTAAATTCCTAGAGAAGACAAATTCAGCATCCTGTCAGTCCATAGTTCATATGATGTCTTTTCAACTGCCTTCCTCGGTTTACAGTTCAGTATAAAATCTGCAGTTTCTAGGGCATAAGACCAAAACAATTTTGGAAGAGCAACTTGATTCATCATTAAGCAAACCATGTCTAATAGGAGCCTATTCCTCCTTTCAGACACCCCATTCCATTGAGGTGTTATAGGAGGAGTGAGTTTAGGGACTATCCCACACTCTCTCAAATAAGAATCAAACTCTAGGCTTATATACTTACCACCCTAGTATGACTGGAGGGCTTTGATATTTATGACTAATTGGTTTTCTACTTCATTCTAAAGTCCTTGAACCTATTAAGGGCCTCAGATTTATGCTTCATAAACTAGACATAACCATATCCGAAATTTCGGCCACAAAGGACAATAGAGACATAGCCGAAATTTCCCTAGCCTCCTCACTCCAAAGTTCGTGTTTTCTGACGTTAGCACGGGTGGTGTTCGTTAGGCGTTCGTGTACATGAACAAGGAGGGTTTCTAGTTTGATTCCTGTAGTCTGCATCCATCTCTTGAAAGAGATATTCCTGGTAAGAGATTTATCTATTTCTATTAAATTTTTGCTTTTCCAATTTCCATCTCAATTGCTCTTGGGCACAGATTTGAGGAAATTATTGCGTTCTTTCGATATAATCGGGTGATTTCTGGTGAAAAATCCCAACAGCAGAATCTCGGGAAGAATTCTTTGGACCTTATCATATGATGCTGTCGTCTAGTTCAAATCTAAACCTATTTTTGGAGTGTTTACTGTTTTGGGCCTTAGATGGATGTTTTGAATTAGGAACCCAGGTTCCAGGATAACCGACCCATTGAAAATGAAGTAATTTGCATGTAATAGAGCCAAATGATTTTTCAAATTGTTTTCAAGCATAAAAAATCTACAGGGCGTTTTCAAGCTGATTTTCCAGGTCTAATCAAGTAAGTTGCCCAGACTTCTCGGTTACCACCTAACTGCATGCTCCCATTTCTTGAAATCCCCATTCTGTCCTATTGTGAGTCCTATCTGTGTTTGTCATATAATTGTGCTAACCATCTGTTTTGCAGCTTTTATTTTTCTTTTTATTATTTTGGATGTATTTGATAGATTGTTCATGTATTCTAAGCGATTGTACTTTTAGATATTCGTGTATCTAGGCGATTGTATTGGTAAGGATGAGAGTTTTTATCTTTTTGCGTTGTAATAAGAGGCCCTATCTTTTTGGTTTGGTTTGGATGTATGGTTTATTTTCCTGCACTTTATTTTATGTTATTTATTTATGTCATCTAAATGAGCTTGGGCTAACAATAAAAGATAAAAATGTGTAGAGAATATAAGTGGGTATAATATTGCAATATGAACCCTAAATCTCTAGATTAGGTACAGTAGTCTATGCTCAGTAGGGAGCTATATTGGAATTTCTCGGATGAGCTGATCCGGGTGGCGACTCTATCATTGATCTTGAAGTTTAGGTTTCGAGATCTTTAAGTAATAAAATGGGATCTTCTTAAATTGAAAAACCAGTTTTCCCAAAAATTCACATTTAAAGAAAGGGTTTTCCGCAAAAGGATTTCCAAAAAAATCAATGGTTTTCCTAAGCAAGATACGAACCCGTTTTACAAATCAAACTTCACAACATAAGTTCTTTTCTTTCCCTAGTTTGCTTTACCGTGCTCTGCTTTCCAAAAAGTTTGTCTGCTCACACAAAGGGAATACCCCTGTTGTGAAGGGCAAAGACAGAGCTAATGCTAAAGCCAAGTCCAAGAAGGCCAAGGCTAAGAAGGCTAAGCAAGGGCCTAAGCCTAAGGCCGCTCCCCGAGGACGTGTGCTTCGAATGTAAGCAGAAAAGACACTAGAAAAATACATGTATAAGGCTTATGGGAGAGCAAGTGAAGAACTAGGGTAGTTCTTTAGGTATATATGTTATTAACGTTAACCTCACTGTTTTGACATCATGGGTGTTGGACGCCGGATGTGGTTCTCACATTTGTTGTAATGTGTAGGGACTGAGAAATAAGAGGTTATTGGGATCCGAAGAAGTAGATCTTCGAGTCAAGAATGGTGCTAAAGTTGCTGCCATTCGAGATTGGAGACTTCTACTTGGAGATGCCCAATGGATTGGTTTTGATTTTGAAAGATTGTTATTTTGTACCTGCCATGTGCAGGAATATTATTTCAGTTTCTGTCTCGGATATTTCTGGATTTGTTTTCAATATTCATTTTGGAAAAATTGATATTGTGAAAGACAACATTATTTATGGAAACACTTTTTGAAATAATGGTTTATATATCCTAAACTTAAACCAAAACAATCCAATCTATAACATAAACACTAAGAGGGTTAAGCCCAATGAACTTAATCCTGCTTACTTCTGGCACTGTCGTTTAGGCCACATAAATGAGAAGTATATAGCTAGACTTCAAAAAAGTGGAGTGCTAGGGTCATTTGAGTTGGAGTCTTATAACAGATGTGAATCTTGTTTAAGAGGCAAAATGACAAAGGCGCTGTGAGCGGATGACCTTTTCGACGAAACAAAAGGGGAACGCGGTAAAACGAACCAGGGAAAAAGGAATTTTAGGAAAATGGATGTTTGAGTTTTTTGGAAAACAGGATTTTGACTATCTTATCTTAGGAAAACCATTGATTTGTTTGGAAAAATTACTTTAGTAGGAACCAGTTCCCCATCTTATTAACTTAAAGACCTTGAAACTTAAATTCCAAGATTAGTGACAGAGTCGCCACCTGGATTAGGTCATCTAGGAAATTTCGGTAAAGCTCCCTACTGAGGGTAGACTACTGTACCTAATCTAGAGATTTAGGGCTTAGGCAATGGAACTATTCAACCTCAAGCTCGCTTTTATTTTACAGTTCATATTACCATATTTTATTTGCTTTATTATCTTTCTCTACCCATTTTTGTGTTTAATTATCAGCCAATGCTCATGCGAATGATAGAAATAAATTATAGAAAAATAAATCATACATCTAAGCAGTTCAAAAGAATAAAAATAAAGGCCGCTTATACAACCAAATCGAATAAAAGGAAAACTCTCGTCGTCACACTATAAGCGCCTAGAATACATGAGAATCTAAAAATTGCAACCGCTTAAACTACATAAATTAATCTATTAATTACATCCAAAATAATAAAAAGAAAACTATAAGCTGTAAAACAGACAGTTAGCACAATTATTACACAAACACAAATAGGACTCATATAAGACAATTGGCATTTTTAGGAACGGGGGCATGCATTTAGGGGGTAGCTGGACTGACTCGACTAGTTGGCCTAACTAGACATGGAAAACTGTTTTCAAATGCCCTGTAGATTTTTTTTTGCTGGAAAATAGTTTTGAAAAATGATTGGCTTGATTACATGCAAAATTTCCCTTTCAGTGGGTCTGTTATCCCGGAACTCGGGGTTTCGTTTGTCCGGGTTTCCTAGTTCCAACATTCATCTAGGGTCCGAAAACTGTAAACACGCCAAAAACATTGAACCTAATGACAACACTATGCAACAATGTCCATACTAGTCATTCCGCGATTCTACCTCATTCTAGAGACTACAGCCGTGTGGTTGTGGCTAGAGCTACACGGCTCTAACAACCACAGCCGTGCGGCTGTAATACCTAGAACCTGAAAAATGGTTTTCTCATTTTGAAAATACCGTTTTGCTCATTTTCATGTTTCCTAAGGATTTTCGTGGAAGCCGGGGGTGGTCCATAAATGCCGGACTACGGATCCAATTTGGATCTAACAACCCTAAATCCTAGAAAAACGAAATCCAGGAGACCGAAAACCTCGTATCCATGCAATTAGAAATGTTGGGATTTGTCATCAAAAAATACATCGTTTAAAATTTCCTAGAATCCACCTATCGTGTGCGATTACCATTGATTATAATAAAAACCAATTTGAATCAAGAGAGATCAACTGACAGGATTCGTCTCTTCTAGAGACAGCTGCCGAATCGTTTCTTGAAACTCCGATCTCCAAAGTCCAGGGCATGACCAACTATCGAGAGAGAACCGGTGCTAGCCGAAGAAGCAGAAGGAATGGAGAATTAATTACTGTAATTACCGGCTGTTTTTGGGGCTACCATAGTGCTGAAATTTCCAGCAATTAATTTTAGGTTAGGGTTAGGTTTTCTTCCTTAAGTGCGCCCTTATATAGACACCTTGTCTAATTCGGTTTTAATTAGGTTAATTAAACCCAAGCCCACTAAGATGATAATTACATAAATAAACTTTAATTAAGAAGTATATGCTATCTAATTTAATTCCATTTGTCTAAATTTAATTACCCCTAAATAAAATTAAATCACACTTAAGTAAATATAATACAGTATTTAATTTTCCTACTTAGGAAAATTATTTAACTAATTGTTACTTTATGTAATTCAATTAATTGATAAATTAATTAATTACATTATATAAACTTATTAATTAAATTAAATCAACCCAATGTTAATTAATTACCTTGACACTGAATGTCAACTAATTAATTAACTCATTCCTTCCAATGTATATTGTATGTACAATTTCTATAAGTTCCAGCTCAGTTGATCTATGTGCACGATCCTATGGGTCTATCTGTATGTTGGTAGTAGGTCTAAGGCCCGCAGACTGTAAGTGGAATCTAGCAAATCATTACAAGCCCTAATTAAGACAGAGATGCAGCAGTTTCTTGAAGACACTGACCTAGTAGTATTATCACAATGTCCTTTGCCAAACGATATCGATATGAATAAATAAGAGGCATGGTGTCTGTCATGCTCTTCTGCTGTTTATTATATTTCTTAATCTTGAGTTAACTGATTAATCAAATAAGCAACAAACTTACTTGGGTATGGCCATACATGTATCAGTCCCACTCATCAAGTGGCCAATGATATCATCTCAGTGTTACCCGAGTGGCAATTCCATCACTTCAGCATCAATATCAATATGTTCACCGGTCCACCTAATCATACCCATATTTAACATCCTTTTGGAGACCTATTAGGTGTATGTCAAAGTGAACCGGATTCCATATTGATACTATGATGAACTTTGGTCTGAGGACAAAAGAGACCTACTCAAGAAAGACCTATGACGCGACAACCATATGGCTTTCTTGTGCGGATCGATCCAGTCCCATGTCAATGACATGTACCTATATTCATGAATAACTATACAAGTACTATGGCTAGTTCAAAACTGCCATACAGTCATCGAATATTCAAGTCTGTGGTTCTAGTCATTCCCATGATTAGAACGGACCTAGGACAGGTTTTATGATTATCAATCAATGGATACTCTACTCATATTATAGCACAAGATATAAATGAAATAGATTAATTACCTTTATTAATGTAACACAAATAATGTATTCATACAATGAGTCTTAATGTATAATACAAAATACAAGAATCCAATGCCCTAAGAACTAGGGCACACCAACAAGAAATCCAAAAACCAAAATTTTACGATACATGGATATGTTTGGACAGAATGATAAAATAGAAAACAGACTGCTTTCGGTCGATTGGGGCATTTTCGGGTTTCTGCTCTTAAGGAACACAATCTTGCCACTGTAATGCTATAGCCGTGCGGCTTTGTTGTTATGGAATACAGCCGTGCGGCTATGTCTAGACAGTGAGCTTTCTAGAAATTTGCAAAACAGAGGAAGAACACAAAGAAAAAGCAATGAACACAGGTTTAAGGCCTCTTGGAGTTTACATTGTTATTGTTCTGATGTATTTAACATCCAGAATTGATTGAGAAGTCAGAATGCTCCTTGAATCCTTAAATGTCCTGAAATTTCAAAAAACAAATCCCGGATCAATCCGTAACCAACCCAAAAATGGTTCCATTCGAGTGAGCAGTGGTTAGAAACTCTCCCTCTTTCTTCCTAATGTGATTATTGGTGTTTTGTTTTTGGTCTCTCACTCCCTCTTTCTTTCTGTTTCTCCCTGTGTTTCCTTCTCTCTAACTTTCCTCTGTTTTTCCAATTTTTCAATTCTGATTTCTACTAGCCTCTTCCTCAGATCCAATTTTCTTTTTCTTTTTATACCTCCCTCTACTCCTTGTCATCTCCAATTAATTGGCCTCTAGGGATTTCGACCGAAATCACGATCCCAGCCTCCCTTTAGCTAAGTTGCTCTGTCTTTTGTAAAGCAACTTCGCCTCCTGAGAGAGCCACACGACTCCAGGGTTTACAGCCATGTGGCTCTGCCTCTACAACTGTACAGCTATAGTCTTGAGACTATAGTTGTGCAGCTCTAGACAGAGCCAGGCAAGATTCCGTCGAAAACCCCACACTTACCTCTAAGCCCTGAAATCACTCGAAGGACCATTCTCGGGGTTTTGGATCGAGGATGGTTCGGTCTTTAGAGCGTCTGAGATATTCTAGGTGACATCCCGCATATCTTCAAGTCTAATTCACATTCGTTTGCTCAATAGGTAACATAGGATTCTCATCATAGAGGTCCGAAAAACCCAACGCTTACAGTTGCCCCTCGCGTGATCAAATTTGATACCTGATACTAGGTCTAAAATATCTGAGGGGAATTTGAGAACATGAATAGAAGCACCATTAATGAAAGGAAAGAAAGATGTACTTGACCTGTCAAAGTCTCATTATCATAGTGATGATTTGATTTAGGCCGATACCGGGCTTATATGTACCCGAGGCGAAGCTATTGGTGAACCTGGTTTAAGCCGATACCAGGTTTATTTGCACTCGAGGCGAAGTTGCTGGTGAAGCTGATATAAGTTGTGTTGGAAATGCCCTAGTCCCGAGGCATTGGTCCTTATATTTGTACTATACATTTATTGGATTTATGTGTTGTACTCATTTGTGTTATTAATAAAGGCATCAATTCATTTATTATATCTATCTTGTGCAATATATTAAATGAAGTATCCAATGGACATATCTATATCCATGATGAAAAGTGTCATGCACTTGGCATTAAGACCATGGATAGGGTAAACGATATGACCATAAATAGATCCGTAGTCTGTTCCAGTCATGGGAATGAATGGAACAATGGACTATCATTAACCTGGTTGTATGGCAGTGTCTTACCGGTCATTGGACATGGAATGTCAACCAAGTTAATGGGTACATACCTGGAAGCATGGTATTGGATAGATCCACTAAACGAGTAATCCACATGGTATAGTATCACAATGGATTCTCGTGTAGTACTTGACCTGACCATATGATTGTGTTACATGTGAAGTCGCATGCTTAGGGGTACGCCTAAAGGGCCTGTAATAGGGTGCCAAGTATGGGTACTTTCGGGTATGTCACTAAGCATGGTAATACTATGGATATGTAGAAGGGATTTGCCACTCAGTAGCCCGCTGAGAAGATATCACCGGCCTCTTGATGAATGTGACTGATAAGAGTGTGGCCACACCTAAGCAAGTTGGAACTTGTTTGTGAGCTTCAGTACATTCGGGATCAAGTTAATGTCCGACACAAAAGAGGGTGATCAATCCATGCCTCTGTGTTAGACACCGATATCAATGACATGGGATGTACAAGTTTAAACTACAGGGTTATGATATTAGTTAGACTACCATCTCCATCTTAATTGGGGGCTGCAGTGGCTTGCTAGAGCCCAACTGCAGTCTGTGGTCCATAGGCCCACTGCCAACATAAAGATGGGCCCACGGGATCATACATATAGAACGACTGAATGCAGACTTAAGGAATCACATGTGTACTTGGAGTATACACTATGGAAAGAGAGGTGTATCTATATTAGCTATATTATAAAGATCAATTGGATTGATCCTAATAATAAAATTAATATATGTTATATTGGCTCTTCATAATTAATTGGATTAATTATGAAATTATTTCCTGGGGGAAATATTCATATGTATGGGTTTACATATGATTTTATTTTGTGAAGGTTTAATTTAATTAGATGGATTAAATTAATTGTCAAACTAATTTTAATTTAAATGTAAATAATATATTACTTGGAGTAATATATTAAATACATGGGTATATTAAAATTGGGCTTGAAATTAATTTAAACCAGAATAATTAAAATTAGACTGGGCCCAAATTAAAACAAGGAAGCCCGCACAGAATGGAATGGAGCCAAGCTGGGCCTGAATTCTCGTAAGGGAATTTGGCACCGTAGGTATAAAACCTAGGGTGAAAATTTCGGCCACTTCTAACCCTGCACACTAGTAGCCGATTTTTCCATAGCCTCCTCTCCTCCATTGTTTCGTTTTTCCAACGCTAGCACGGGTTGCATTCGTTAGGCGTTCATGTAGGAAATCGAGGAGGAAATCTACTTTGGTTTCTGCAGTCATCATCCATCTCTAGAAAGAGATTTTTCTGGTAAGAAAATTAATCCCTTTCTATTTAATTTAAAGTTTTTCAATTTCCATCTCAATTGCTCTTGGGACTGGATTTGAGGAAATCACCGCGTTCTTCCGCTTTTATCGGGTGATTTCAGGTGAAAAATCCCAACAGTGGTATCAGAGCGGGTTTTGATCCGTGGAAATTGATAAATTTGGTTGAATCCCATTTTTGTAATTGGAGGTTTTTTATCGGGATTCATGGTATAGGTTTTATGATTTTTCCCATATGTTTTATACAATGAAAATTAATTTTGCATATTGGTTTATGTTATTTTAATTTTGTTGTATGTTGTTGGAATTCTTGGAGAATTGCCTTGTGTTGATGGATGATTTATTTTTTTAATTCTGTTTTTAAAAAAAAAAAATCTACCTCCCGGGGTGCGGGCTGCCGGCGGCCGCCGCACGCGGCGGGAGGCATGGCGGCAGCCGCTGGTTCTAGTGAGATGGCCAAGTGCAATCCGAGGCATAGGCAGAACATGGATAGTTTTGGGCCACCCGATATGTTATGAAATGAAATGATCATGAAGGGCATACTCGGAACGTCCTTTATTAGGATGAGATGAGATGATATGAATGTCTATGTCATACAAAATGCAAGTGGCTACACGAAGACGTGGTTAGGATGCATGACATACGAGATGATGTCATGTATGCTTTTATGGGAGTGTCAACACACAGGTGCGAATGGCACACGAATAAAACGTTGTCGCTGCACAAAGACGTGGTTGGTATAAATGCCACACATATGCACATGTGTTGAATTTGGCTGCACAAAAATGTGGTTAGAATGGCACACAAATGGTTACGCATGTTTAATGCTTCATGAAAAGGTCAAAAACAAAACCACCATGGAACAAACGTTAGCACATGCAATAATATGCTCTCCCTTCCAACCTTATTCCTTCTTTCGATTGGTCTCGCATTCTTCCTAGGTGTTGGGTCTCTCTGGCATCAATCGGGAATACCAAAGGCACACTGTCAATGTCCAATTTTGAATTTATGTTTTGGTAATCCTAAAGGGAAGTTGCTAAGCCATTATATATGGGCTACAGTCAAAACCAAGGGTCATACAAGTTCCCATAGTGAATATACACTCCTCATCATAAAACACTTGTAAGGTCATGCGGTGCCATGAGTAGTTTACCCATCTGGTGCCTCCAATCCTAGAGATAGAGGTAGTTCACCTTTTAAAATCAATCAGAGCAAATAAGTGTGTTGGAGGGATTGAGAAGAAGATAATGTCATGATATGCAAGTGTAAATATAATATGGTACTATGAACCGGTAAAGTGACTACCAGCGAGGTTATGTTTTAGTAGTTGCCTAAGTTCCTTAAGTTTTTATGAAAACTTTTTAAAAAACCTTTCTCCCCAGTGGAGTCACTGCTGTGAGCAGATGACCTTTTTGACAAAACGAAAGCGAAATGCAGTGAAGCAAACCGAGGAAAACGGAATTTTGGAAAAATAGATGTTTGAGTTTTTTGGAAAATAGGATTTTGATTATCTTATCTTAAGAAAACCGTTGATTTGTTTGGAAAAATTCCTTTAGTAGAAAACATTTTCCCATTTTACTAACTTCAAGACCTCAAAATTTAAATTCCAAGATCAATGATAGAGTTGCCACCCTGATTAGGTCATCGGGAAAAATCCGGTATAGCTCCCTATCGAGGGTAGACTACTATACCTAATCCAGAGATTTAGGATACGAGCAACTAACCTATTCAACCTCAAGCTCGCTTTCATTTTACAGTTCATATTACCATATTTTATTCGCTTTATTATCTTTATCTACCCGTGTTTGTGTTTAATTATCAGCCGATGCTCATACGAATGACAGAAATAAATTGGAGAATAAATAAATCATACATCCAAGCAGTTCAAAAGAATAAAAATAGAGGCCGCTTATACAACCAAATCGAATAAAAGGAAAAAGATTATCCTCACATTACAAGCGCCTAAAATACACGGGAATCTAAAAATTACAACCGCCTAAAATACATGAATTAATCTATTAATTACATAAAAAAAAAGGAATTTGCAAAATAGATGGTTAGCACAATTATTACACAAACACAAATAGGAATCACATAAGACAGAATTGGGATTTTTAGGAACGAGGGCATACATTTAGGGGGTAGCCAGACTGACTCGGCTAGCTGGCCTGACTAGATCTGGAAAACGATTTTGAAATGCCCTGTAGATTTTTTTTTTTTGCTAGAAAACAGTTTTGAAAAATGATTGGCTCGATTACATGCAAATTTTCCCTTTTAGCGGGTCTGTTAACCCAGAACTCGGGGTTCCATTCGTGCGGGTTTCCAAATTCCAACATTCATCTAGGGTCTAAAAACGGTAAACACACCAAAAACAGTTTGAATCTGAAGATAGCATCGTGCGACAACGTCAGTACGAGTCATTTTGTGATTCTTCCTCATTCTAGAGACTACAGTCTTGTGGCCCTAGTTAGAGCCGCGTGGCTCTAACAACCACAGCTGTGTGGCTGTAATACCCAAAACCCAAAAAATGGTTTTCTCGTTTTGAAAATATCGTTTTGCTCATTTTCAGTGTTTTCCTAAGGATTTTCGTGGAAACAGGGTGCTGTAAATGCTAGACTACGGATCCGATTTGGATTAAACAACCCTGAATCCTAGAAAAAGGAAATCCAAGAGACCGAGAACCCCGTATCCATGCAATCAGAAATTTGAAAACCAAAATTTTATGATACAGGGATGCGTTTGGACAGAAATGGATCATAATCAGAATGATAAAATGGAAAACAGACTACATCGGTCAATCGAGGAATTTTTGGGTTTCTGCCCCTAAGGAACATAGCCGTGCGGCTGTAATGCTACAGCCGCGCGGCTTTGTTCTTATGGAATACAGCCGTTCAGCTATGTTCAAAGTAAACATAGCTGCGCAGCTGTATCTAGACAGCCAGCTTTTTAGAAATTTGAAAAACAGAGGAAGAACACAAAGAAAAAGAAATGAACACAGGTTTAAGGCCTCTCAAAGTTTACCTTGTTATTGTTCTGATGTATTTAATGTCCAGAATTGATTAAGAAGTCAAAATGCTCTTTGAATCATTAAACGTCCTGAAATTTCAGAAAACGAATCTCGGATCAATCCGAAACCAACTCGAAAATGGTCCCAATTGAGTGAGCAGTGGTTAGAAACTCTCCCTCCTTCTTCCTGATGGGATTATTGGAATTTTTTTTCTCATCTCCCACTCCCTCTTTCTCTTTGTTTCTCCCTATTTATCCTTCTCTCTAATTTTCCTCTCTTTTTCCAATTTCTAAATTCTGATTTCTGCTACCCTCCACCTTTGATATGATTTTCTTATTCTTTTTATACCTCCCTCTGCTCCCTGTCATCTCCAATTAATTGGCATCTAGGGATTTCGGCTGAAATCATGATCCTAGCCTCCCTTCAGCTAAGTTGCTCTGTCTTTTGTAGAGCAACTTAGCTGCCCAATAGAGTAGTACGGCTCTAGGGTTTAGAGCCGTGCGGCTCTGAGACTACAGCCGTTGTAAGCATCGGGTTTTCCCGACCTCTATGATGAGAATTTGTGCATTACCTATTGAGTGTACGGACTCAAATCAGACTTGAAAACGATAGGAATGTCGCCTGGAGCATCTCAAATGTCCTAAAAACTGAGCTATCCATGATCCAAAACCCTCGAGAAGGTCTCCTAAATGATTTTTAGGGTTTAGGGTGAGTATCGGATTTTTGAGAATTTTACTCCGGCTCTTGCTAGAGCCGAGCGGCTTTAGTGGGTGAGCAAAGTTGCTCTGCAAAGTAGAGCAACTTGGCTCGACAGAAAGGATTTTGGCGAAAAGTCTCAAAGTTGCAGGCGGCTCATTAAATGTTTGAAATGATATGTGAGAGGAGAGTATAAAAGAAAAGAAAGAGGAAGCAGAGGGGGTTGGTAATCTTGAAAAGAAAACTTGGAAAACCAAAGAAATAGAGAAAAAAGAAAGCAGAGAAAGAGAGAAAGGGGACCGAGACATTCAAAGCCAAGAGAGGTGAACCAAACATCAAAGTTAAAACTTAGAATCAATCTTAAAACATTAACAACAACTTCTACGACCTTTGCATACTGGTTTGGAATCGTTTCGGATTCATTTCGGGTTGTTTCAGATCGAATTTAGGTTTTTGGCCTGTTGAGCTTCCATGACAAATTTCAAGCTTTCAATCCGTTTCTTGATGTTCAAAGCATCAAAACAACATCAAGGTAAACTTTGAGAGGCCTTAAACCTATTTGCATTGTCTTTTCTATGTGTTTTCTTCATTTTTGCAATTTTCAGAACTGGACTTACCCGAATCGAGCCGGGCGGCAGTGTTCTTCATGAACACAGCCGCACAGCTCTGGTACCCAGAGCCGCCCGATTCTATTTTGTAGGGACAGATTCCCAATTTGTCCCGATCGACCGAAAACTGTCCATTTTCCATTTTGTTCATTCTGTTGTGATCGATTTCAGCCCAAATTCATCTGTATGTTTTAAAATTTTGGTTTTTGGATTTCTGCATATACGAATATTCTGGTTTTTCCCGGGTTTTTATTTTCTGAGTTTCGGGGTTATTTTATCCGAATCAGATCTATAGTTCAGCATTAGTGGACCCTCGAATCCTATAAAATTCTCAGAAAATATTGAAAATGAGTAAAACGATATTTTCACAAATGTTTTTGGTGTGTTTATTGTTTTTGGACCCTAGATGGATGTTGGAATTAGGAACCCACACAAACGGAGTCCTGAGTTCCAGGATAACAGACCCATTAAAAAGGAAAATTTGCATGGAATTGAGCCAAATAATTTTCTAAAAATTGTTTTCCAGCACAAAAAATTACAAGGAGTTTCAAAACCATTTTCCAGGTCTAACCAATCCGATCAGTCGGGTTGACTCGGTTATCCCAAATGCATGCCCCCGTTTCCTAAATTCCAAATTCTATCCTATTTGAGTCCTATCTGTGTGTGTAATATAAATTGTGCTAACCAATTTGTTTTGCAGCTTTTACTTCTATTTTTATTTTCACTGTGATTAATAGATTTTGTGTATTTTTAAGCGGTTGTAATTTTTAGATATTCGTGTACCTTAGGCAATTGTAACGTGAGGACGAGGGTTTTTATCTTTTATTCTATTGGGTTGTATAATCGGCCTCTACTATTTTCTTGTATATTTTGGATGTATGCTTTATTTTTTCTGCAATTTATTTTCTGCATTTTGCTTTAGCATCGGCTGATTAAAATAAACAAAATGGGATAGAGAAAGATAATAAAGTGAATTAAATATGGTAATATAAATTGTAAAGTGAAAGCAAGCTAGAAGTTAAAGTAAGCCACTTACCCAAACCCTGAATCTCTGGATTAGGTACAGTAGTCTGTCCTCGGTAGGGAGCTGTATCGGAATTTCCCGGATGAGCTGATCTAGGTGCGACTCTGTCATTGATCTTGGAATTTAAGTTTCGAGGTCTTTAAGTTAAAACGGGAAAATGTTTTCTACAAAGGGGTTTCCAAATCCACATTGTTTTCCTAACTCAAGATAAAAAAAACCAGCTTTTCACCAAAACCAAAACCGAACGAAAAAGTTTTCCCCGGTTCGCTTTGCCGCGTCCTGATTTTTTTTCTCGAAAAAGGTCGTCTGCTCACAGTGGCGACTCCACTGGGGATTGAGATTTCTTAAAAAGTTTTCATAAAGACTTAAGGAACTTAGGGAACTACCGAAATATAACCTCGCTTGCAGTCACTTCACTAGTTCATATTCCCATTTTTGTTTACACCTTGCATAGCATGACATTTTCTTCTTCTGAATCCCTCCAACACACTGATCAGCTTCGGTTTACCTAAGCAGGTGGACTACCTCTTCTACCAAGATTGTAGACACCCGACGGGGCAAACCACTCATAGCACCGCATGACCTTACATCATGTTCTATGGTGGGGAAGTGTATATTCGCTATGGGACCCTATACGACCCTTGGTTTTGACTTTGACCCACATGTAATGGCTTAGTAACTTCCTCTAGGATCACCAAAACTTAAATTCAAAATGAACATTGAGTGTGCACCTTTGGTATCCCCTGTTGATGCCAAAGAGACCCATCACCTAGGAAGAATGCAAGACTAAACGAAAGGAGAAATAAGGTCGGAAGGGAGTGCATATTTCCGCGTGTGCTAATGTTTGTTCTGTGGTGTTTTCTATCTAACATTTCATGAAGCATCAAACATGCATAGCTTTCGTGTGCCATTCTAACCACATCCTTACGCAGCCATTTTCAAACATCGACATATGCATGATGCTAATCACATTTTCGTGCAGCCATGACATTTTGTTTATGTACGATTCACATCTCACGTGCGACATTTCCATGAAGCATGCTTGACATCTTTCCGTGTGTCATGCATCTTAACCACATTTTCGTGTAGCCACTTGCATTTTTGGTATGACACACACATCCATATCATATCATCTCACCTAATAACGGATGATTCCAAGTGTGCCTTCCATGATCATTTCATTCCATAACATATCGGGTACCCCAAAACTACCCGTGTTCCGCCTGTGCACCGGATTGCACTCGACCATTTCACAAATTACATGTCATTCAATATAAGAATGGTCCTAGGTCTATTTCTGTGTGGTAGTTCACATGATGTCATCACATGGCATCATACACGTTCATCATAGGTGTCTTGGTGATGTCGAAATCTTGTTTGCGCATTATGGTTCACATCGGACCATTTCATAACATTGTAAAATCATTTGAGGTGCTCCCCGAGTATCAGATTAGTACACATATACGGGCATTTTCATAACATTATCAAAATCATACAAGGTGTTCCACAAATGCCGAACCTCTGTCCGTGTCCCCGGTTACACGTGACTTTTCTATAACGCCATCTCATATCACATGCCTCAAAAAGCATCGAAACTCTGTCTATGGGATGGTCCCCATGTGACCATTTCACTTTATGACATCGACCTATAAAGCATCAAAACTCCGCTCGTGTGCCGGTACACATGCTACCATCTCAAGACAAATCATTAGGTGCCCCGAAGGCGCCGAACCTCTGTCCATGTGGCTACTCCCACGAGACATTTTTGCATTATTTTGCATATCATTGGGCACTCCTGGGATGTCCCAAATAAAAGAAATCAAACACAAAAAATTCATTCTCATGTCTATCTCCATTCACGAAGCATTATCCAAGAATCATTCTCCATGGCACCACGTCATTCATTTGCCATCCCTAACTTTCCATTTATGATGTAGGACCATACACATGTGAGACTAGAAAAGGCTAAAGCTCCATAAAGATAGTTCCCAGAGTAAGCTGGATCGACCAAGGATAAGGTCTCAGGCTGTGAGGGCTGTAGGGGAACAGAGAACAGTAGAAACTGACTGTGATTTTGATTCCGGGGAGGAAGTGGAAATAGCTAATCAAACACCAAGTCTTGCTGATGCCTTGAAGGATTTCCTGAGATCCCAAGATTTTCGTGACATGATGAAAGAAGAAATGAGGGCTATTGTAAGGGAAACTGGCGAAATTTGGACCAGTAGACCCAGGAAGGAAAAGGTGGATGAGTCCTCTCAATTTGGGGTTGATGTCTCAGCTAGTGTGGAGAAGCTGCTAGAGATAGAGGCAGCCATGGAAAGGAAAATGAAGGCGAAATACTCTGAGTTGGATGAAGTAGTCACAGAGCTGAAGAAGGGGGGCAACATCAGTCTGGGCTCTAAGAGAGGTGTAAATGTCGATGCTATGATCAATAGGGGCATTGAAACCTTTCCTGTTAGGTTCCAAGTGCCGAAGGTTCCTTCATACAAGGGGATTGGCTCCCCAAAAGCTCATGTGAATCTGTATGCCCGGATTTGCTAACAGCGGGCGCCACTAAACAGCAGCTGGTTAATTTCTTCCTGACCACACTAGAAGGGGGAGCCCTGAATTGGTACAACTCTCTGGCAGAAGATGTGCAATCTAACTGGGAAGCCTTATCAGCAGCTTTCATCAAATACTACAGCTTCAATACTAAGATCCAGGTGAAGCTGTACGATCTGGAGAGGGTTAAGTAGAAGCCTAATGAATCCTTTGATGCATACTATCAGAGATGGATGAACAAAATGATCCTGCTGAAAAACCGCCCTGACAAGGATGAACTGATTCAAAAGTTGATTGACGAGAGTAGGGACATCTTCTGAAACAACATGAAATTCCATTCTTTCAGTAAGCTCAGTGAAGTATATAACATGGCAATGAAAATTGAGAGAGATGAAGAAGAAAGGGCAGTAAACCAAAAGAGTAGTAGAGGCTCCGGGTACAGTTCACGGTATCGGCCAACTACTGTGACTGGGTCAAGCAATGGGTCCAACCCTGGTTCTGCAAGTAAAAATGGATAGTTTTCAGAGACCAAGCAAGCAGGGGTTGCCATTGTGTCTCAGCAGCAGGGAAACCAAGGAAGAAATTCAGAAGGCTAGGGTATATCTCCGTGGCTTTCTCTTTGGCTAAGATCTTTGCCAAGTGTAGGAACGGCGGTCTGTTAAGCTCCCTCAGGCCTTTTGAGAAACCAGCGGATTCTGTACCTACCATGTCATGGTGGGACATAGAACCAACAACTGTCACAGGTTAAAGGATTCCATACATAAGTTGATCGACGAAAGGAAATTGTAGGAGCCTGCCAAGCCCAGTACTAAGAGTAACCCTTTGCCAGCATTTGAAAGGTAGGTTAATATCGTGCAATCAGGCCTGCCAGACAACTTCATTTTTGCACAAGTCCTATAGGCAAATCCCACCGTATAGTCTATAGTGGCTAGTGGAGCTAGGGCAAAGTTTGATTGTGAGGAGTCAACGGAGCAGAAGGAACTGAAGCCTGTGAGCCTGGATTATCTCGATTCAGAAGATGAATACACAGAATATGGATGTATTAAGACAGTCATGCTGCCAGTAGTGGTGAAAAAAGTTTCTGAAGTCCAGAATGTAACTAGGAGTGGCCGAGTTTACCAGCCAGTGGTTCAACACAGTGACAAGGCTCCAGTGACCGGGTTAGGCAGTATGTCAGCACCAAAAGAAGTAGAAAAAGAAGAACTGGTTATTTCTCAATCGAAAAAGACTCCAGTATAGGCCAGTCTGTGGCACTTGTTGTTGACTTTCAAAGAACATAGGGCAGTGCTGGTCAAAAAGCTATCCGAAATCAAAGTTTCTCCACTTGCATCTCTAGAGACCATGTGTTGCTTACTAGACAAGATTCATATCGAGTCCCCTGACAATGTATTTTCTGAAAAAGACCTGCCACACGGAGGGAGGGCTCACAACAAAGCCCTTTATGTCAAGGTCAACATCATGAATCGAGTCATGCCATGCGTGATGGTAGACGACGAGTCTGCCCTTAACATAGGTCCATCGAAAACGTTACCATTCCTGGGTCTGAGTGAAGACAGTCTAAAAAAGTCCTCCACTGTCATCAGGGCTTATGATGATTCCAAAAGGACTGTGATTGGGACTTTTGAAGCTGAAGTGCAAGTGGGACCGGTCAAGTCGACGGTCACCTTTACTGTGATTAACATTCTAGTCACCTTCTCCTTGCTGTTAGGGAGGCCATGGTTCCACCCGTTGGGGGGTGTCCCTTCAACCTTTCACCAAAAGATCAAGTTTTCAGTAGGCAATGAGGTTGTGATAGTCGAGGCAGATTCTCAGTCCGTGATTGCTACCGTTAGTGAGGAGACCATACCATTCGACAGTTTCCAAGTTGCCATGGTCAGTGAGGAAGAGAGCGCGGATGCTCTAATGGTCATCTATGAGAATTATATGCCAGAATGGTTGTCTAAATACCTTCACAGGTATGATTTTGTTCTAGGAATGGGACTCGGAGTCAATCTACAGGGGGTGCCCGAATTTAATATCGATTCTGGAAAGCCAAGGCAGTTTGGTTTGGGCTACACAGTTGAGGCATCTAAGAAGAAAGACCTGAAAAAAGGAAAGAATGGCAAGCCCATGATGAAGCCATTCATTAAGGCTGGCGAACAACTATACAAGGGGCAAACTGAACCAGTGAAGATTAGGAGCATCGAACTCCTAGGCTTCGAGATATTTTCTGATGTTGTAGACATTGAAAAGAGCCAGGAGGTGTTGGTGTGCCCTAGTTCTTAGGGCATTGGATTCTTGTATTTTGTATTATACATTAAGAGCCATGTATGAATACATTATTTGTGTCACATTAATAAAGGTAATTAATCTATTTCATTTACATCTTGTGCTATAATATGAGTAGAGTATCCATTGATTGATAATCATAAAACCAATCCCAGGTCTGTTCTAATCGTGGGAATGAATAGAACCACAGACTTGTATATTCGATGACTGTATGGTAGTTCTTAACTAGCCATAGTACTTTTATAGTTAGTCATGAATATAGGTACATGTCATTGACATGGGACTGGATCGATCCGCACAAGAAAGCCACATGGTTGTCATGTCATAGGTCTTTCTCGAGTAGGTCTCTTTTGTCCTCAAACCAGATTTCATTATAATATCAATATGGAATCCGGTTCACTTTGACATACGCCTAACAGGTCTGTAAAAGGATGCTAAATACGGGTATGATTGGGTGGACCGGTGAACATGTTGATATTGATATGAAGTGATGGAATTGCCACTCGGGTGACACCGAGATGGTATCATTGGCCACTTGATGAGTGGGACTGATAAGTGTATGGCCATACCCAAATAAGTTGGTTGCTTATTTGATTAATCAGTCAACTCAAGATCAAGAAATATAATAAACAACAGAAGAGGATGACAGACACCATGCCTCTTGTTTATTCATATCGATATCGTTAGGCAAAGGACACTATGAGATTACTACCGGGTGAGTGTCTTCTAAAGACTGCTGCATCTCTGTCTTAATTGGGGGCTGTAATGGTTTGGTAGAACCCACTTACAGTCTGTGGGCCTTGGGCCTACTGCCAACATAAAGACAGACCCATAGGATCGTGCACATAGATCAACTGAGCTGGAACTTATAGAAATTATACATGTAATGTACATTGGAAGGAATGCGTTAATTAATTAGTTGACATTCGGTGTCAAGGTAATTAATTGACATTGGGTTGAATTTAATTTAATTAATAAGTTTACATAATGTAATTAATTAATTTATCAATTAATTGAATTACATAAAGTAAACAATTAATTAAATAATTTTCCTAAGTAGGAAAATTAAATACATGTATTGTATTAACTTAAGTGTGATTTAATTTTATTTAAGGGTAATTAAATTTAGCCAAATGGAATTAAATTACATAGTATATACTTTTTTAATTAAAGTTTATTTGTGTAATTATAATCCTAGTGGGCTTGGGTTTAATCAACCTAATTAAAACCCAATTAGACAAGGTGTCTATATAAGGGCACACTTAAGGAGGAAAAACCTAATTCAACTCTAATTAATTGCTGGAAATTTCAGCCACCAATAGCAGTCCCAAAACAGTCGAAAATCCCAGCATTAAACCTCCATTCCTTCGCGTCTTCGGCCAGCACTGGTTCCCGCTCAATAGTTGGTCGTGCACCGGACTTTGGAGATCGCAGTTTCAAGAAACGATTCTGCAGCAGTCTCTAGAGGAGACAAATTCGGTGAGTTGATCTCTCTTGATTCTTAATTGTTTTATTCTAATCAATGGTAATTGGACACGATAGGTGGATTCTAGGAAATTTTAAACGTTGTATTTTCCGCTGCGCCACGTTATTTTTCCAATGACGAATCCCAACAGTGGTATCAGAGCCTAGGTTTTGTCCATTAGATTGATTGGAATTGGTTCTTGAAAGCGTTCTTTGAGAAAGAATGGGTTTTAAGTTTGTGATTTTAGGGTTTTTGCTTAATTGGTTTTGTTTTGGATAAACCCTAGAATTGTTGGATTGGGGTTTTTGATTATTTTTCCCCAATTGTTTTCCATCTAAAATTGTTTAGTATATTAATTATATATATATATATATATATATTTGTTGGAAACATTTTTTTGTTTATGATTTAATAAAAAAAAAGTTTGGCAAAAGATGGAATCGCAGAATTGCGATTCCATCTGCTGCCTTAGTAGCAGCTGCGGCAGCAGCCCACTGGGCTGCTGCTGCCGCGCAGCGGCACTGTTGCCCGGCCGGGACAGCGGCGCCGCACGCAGGTTTCGAGTCCGTTTTGGATTTTGCGGATATTTTTTTTCCTTCCGGACCCTAATACAAATTAAATTATAATTTTTTAAAATTAATTTGTGTTTAAATTATTTATTTTGTTGGCATGCATATTTAATTTAATTGTTTGCATATTAAGTTGAATATGGACTTTGTGAAATTGACCCAATAAACCGTGACACCGGTTAAAATTGGGAGAGCTAAATTTTAAATTTGTGACAACTCAAATTCAAGTGGGAGCAAAATTGTTAATTTTGCATTTATGGATGTTATCCATTGGGCCTTTATGGGCCTTAGTCATATTTGTTAAAATTGGCGATTTCACCCTAAGTAACTCGGCTTAACATTTATATTTATAATTTGGAATGCCATGATTATGCATCATATTGGTATATATGTGCACGACAGGTACTTTGTTTGAAATGTTATGTTGAGTTCTATGGGCCCCAAATTATTATCGGTTGTAATTTAATTTTGGGAAATATGGCCTGCGTGCCCTTTTTTTTTATGTAATTTTAGAATAGATTTTATTTTACAAAATTATTGTAATTGCATCATGTATGGAGGAAGGCCCAAATGGAGCAAGCCCATGGTGGGAGCCCAAGAAGGATTGCAGTCCGGCCCATGAAGAATTAGATAGGACATCTAGTTTTTCATTAGGTTGTAATTAAAGGCCCATAGGATCTCATTTATTTTAAATTAAGTATGCTATTGCATTTGTCATATAATATGGATGTATGGATCACCAAATTATTACCCGCGTTTATGCATGCTAAGCCGTATCACTTAATTATAATCCGGAAATTAAAATATTGAGTCGCTTAAAAGTGCTTCCCACATTCACACCTCTTCCTCCCATTGATGCTGCAATGTGCGCCATGCCCTAGCTGGGTATATTGTAGTATTCGGTGGGCCGTCGAGGGTTAAGATACTTGGTATGGTTAACATGTGAATGGTGGTTTGACTCAACATGGGAAGCATTAGCTCAGAGCGGGCCCTAAGCATAGATGGGTAAAGTGTCAATAAGCCCATCAAACCAAGAGTCCTTCGTGGAAGAATTGGATAGGTTGTCCTACCAAACGACTCAATGGTTGGTTAGCGAGCCCTAGTTCGGCCAGTCATTGATAAGTTGTGGATCTTGGCCAAGTCAGCCAATTAACAACACCAACAAACAAATTAAAATCGGATTATTAATTTGAATTGGCTTAAAAGTCCTTTATTTCTAACTCAAGCAATGATTTCTTCCATGTAGATAATCCCATTTCAGTTAAGCAATTTAAATGGCTGCAACAAACAACAACTCACTCTCACTTAGGTCACTCTTGGAGAAGGAGAAGCTTTCGGGGACTAACTTCCTGGACTGGGCTAGGAACTTATAAATAGTTCTTAGACAAGAGTCTAAGGAGTATGTACTGAATGCTCCTTTACCAGCTGGCCCTCCTGCAGGTCGAGGCATCACCACGGCGATGGTGGAGCAGTACGATCGGCATGTGAGGGATGACCGAGATGTCTCGTGCCTCATGCTGGGTACCATGGCTTCTGATCTTCAGAAGCAATTCATGGACGAGCATGCTTATGAGATGATGGATCAGCTTAAAAAGATGTTCCAAGATCAGGCTCGTCAGGAACATTACCTGACAACTAAGGCACTTTGCACGACTGTGATGGCAGCTGGGACTTCTGTTAGCACTCATGTGCTAAAGTTGAAGGGGTATATTGATACACTTGCTCGCCTCGGCTCGCCAGTTCTGCAGGACTTGGCAACAGACATTATTCTTGGGTCACTTCCTGAGTCTTAAAACCAGTTTACCATGAATTACCATATGCAAGGGTTGGATAAATCGGTTGTTGAGCTGCATGGCATCCTCAAGCTTGCTGAGTAGTCTCTTAAGAAGACTCCTAAAGTATTGCTGGTGAGCAAGGGCAATATGCCCATTGCTAAGGGAAAGGCCAAATCTAAGGCCAAGGCTAAGGCCGAAAGGCCAAGGCTAAGGGCAAAAAGGTGGTGGCCCAACCTAAAACAAGGGTTGCTTCTCCTGACGGTGTTTGCCATGAGTGTCATGAGAAGGGGCACTAGAAGAGCTCATGTCCAAAGCTAAGGGAGCAACTGAAGGGCAAAACTGCTGCTTCAGGTATTTATGTTGTTGAGATTAATCTGGCTATTTCTACATCTTGGGTCTTGGACACTGGATGTTGATCTCACATTTGTTCAAATGTGCAGGGTCTAAGAAATAGGAGATTATTAGGATCTGGAGAAGTAGATCTTCGAGTCAGAAATGGTGCTCGGGTTCAGGCCATGGAGATTGGAGATTATTTCTTGGAGATGCCTAGTGGACTTGTTTTGGAACTAAGAAACTGTTATTTTGTACCTACGATGCGTAAGAATATTATTTCCGTTTCTTTGTTGGATATTTTTGGTTTTGTATTTAATATTGGACATGGTAGAATTTCTATGCAATGTGGCAATATTATTTATGGAACAGCATTTCTTGAAAATGGCTTATATATCCTTGATCTAAAACGTGAAAGTTCAATCTATAACATAAATACTAAAAGGATTAAACAAAATGAAATTAATCCTACTTACATTTGGCATTGTCGACTTGGCCATATAAATGAGAAGCGTATAGCTAGGCTTCACTCTAGTGCAGTGCTAGGGTCATTTAACATCCAGCCTTATGACACATGCGAATCTTGTTTGAGAGGCAAGATGACAAAGGCGCCTTTTAGCAAGACTGGTGAAAGGGCCTCAGAGCTATTGGAGCTAATACATTCCGATGTATGTGGCCCAATGAGCACTAGTGCTAGATCTGGTTTTCTGTACTTCGTCACCTTCACGGATGACTTCAGCAGATACGGTTACGTGTATCTGATAAAGCATAAGTCTGAGACTCTCCAAAGGTTCAAGGACTTTAAGAATGAAGTAGAAAACCAACTTGGCAAGAAAATAAAAGCACTTCGGTCTGACCGAGGGGGTGAATATTTGAGCCAAGATTTTGACTCGTTTTTGAGAGAGTGTGGGATCATATCCCAACTCACTCCTCCTGGTACACCCCAGTGGAATGGAGTGTCAGAAAGGAGGAATAGGACCTTACTTGACATGATCCGCTCGATGATGAGTCATGCTACACTCCCTGTCTCCTTTTGGGGATATGCTTTAGAGACAGCTGCTTACATTCTTAATAATACACCAAGCAAGGCAGTTGAGGGAACACCATATGAACTATGGAAAGGCCGAAAGCCCAATGTTTCCTTCTTGAAGATTTGGGGCTGTGATGCACATGTTAAGAAATTGACAAATGGCAAACTTGAGTCCAAATCTATCAAGTGCCAGTTTATGGGTTACCCTAAGGAAACTAAGGGTTATTACTTCTACGATCCGGCCGAAAACAAAGTTTTCATAGCCAGAAATGCAGTCTTCTTGGAGAAGGAATTCCTTTCCAAGAGAGACAGTGGGAGTAATGTTGAACTTTCAGAAGTTCAAGACTCACAAACTCCTACAACTACTACTGAGGATGCTTCGGGAACCAATCTGACTACTCAAGAAATTGAGGAACCAGAAATGGTTGCACAGGACCTTAGAAGGTCTGGTAGGACATGTCATCAGCCAGAGAGGTATGGCTTTCTCGTGACTGATGATGGGGACCTTATGGTCGTTGACCAAGAGGAGCCCAAGACCTATCAGGAGGCTGTTGAAAGCCCACACTCAGATCAATGGCGCAAAGCCATAGAGGCTGAGATGCAATCTATGCACGATAACCAAGTATGGAACTTGGTGGATCCACTTCTGGGTGCTAAGGTGATAGGTTGCAAGTGGTGTTTCAAGTTAAAGGCCCTATGTATATAAGATGGTTAGTGGGAGCATTTCCACCATCCTAGTGCTGTATGTTGACGACATCCTTATCATTGGAAGTGACATACCAACACTGCAAGGGGTTAAGCAGTGGTTGAGTAGGTGCTTCGCAATGAAGGACTTAGGCGAAGCTGAAACGATCTTAGGGATCAGGATCTACAGAGATAGATCCAATCGGCTTCTAGGCCTAAGTCAGGCCACGTACATTGACAAGGTTCTAAAAGGATTCAGCATGGACAAGGCAAAGAAAGGATTCTTGCCTATGCGCCATGGGTTGAAGCTGAGTAAGAAAGGTGGTCCTAAAACAAAGAAGGACCGGGAGAACATGAAAAGATCCCTTGTGCATCTGCTATCGGATCTGTCATGTAATCCATGTTATGTACGAGACCTAATGTCGTGTTTGCACTAAGTATGGCTAGCTGGTACCAGTCGGACCCTGGTGAGGAACACCGGAAGGCTGTCAAGGCAATCTTGAAGTACCTTAACCGGACTAAGGATGCTTTCTTAGTGTATAGAGGTCAAGATGAGCTAGTAGTGTCAGGTAACACTGGTGCAAGCTTTGAGACCGATAAGGATGAGAACCAGTCACATTCTGGTTATGTTTTTCTCCTGAATGGCAATGCCATTAGTTGGAGGTCCTCAAAGCAGGCCACCATTGCTGACTCTACAATGGAAGCTGAGTACATAGTTGCGTGCGAAGCTCAAAGGAAGCCGTTTGGATCAAGAAAGTCATAACTGAGTTGGGAATAGTGCCCACTATCCTAAACCCAGTTGATGTTTTTTGTGACAACAACGGGGCCATCGCACAAGCTAAGGTGCTCCGGTCACACAAGAGATCCAAACATGTACTCAGAAAGTTTCACCTGATTCGGGAGATCGTGAACATAGGTGACATATCATTGCAGAGGGTTGACACCAAGAATAATGTCGCTGATCCATTGACCAAAGCGCTGTTGCAAACACAGCACGACGGTCATACCAGATCTATAGGAATTGCTGCAATGCCCACTTGGAACTAGTGCAAGTGGGAGATTGTTGGTGTGCCCTAGTTCTTAGGGCATTGGATTCTTGTATTTTGTATTATACATTAAGAGCCATGTATGAATACATTATTTGTGTCACATTAATAAAGGTAATTAATCTATTTCATTTATATCTTGTGCTATAATATGAGTAGAGTATCCATTGATTGATAATCATAAAACCAATCCCAGGTCTGTTCTAATCGTGGGAACAAATAGAACGACAGACTTGTATATTCGATGACTGTATGGTAGTTCTTAACTAGCCATAGTACTTTTATAGTCAGTCATGAATATAGGTACATGTCATTGACATGGGACTGGATCGATCCGCACAAGAAAGCCACATGGTTGTCATGTCATAGGTCTTTCTTGAGTTGGTCTCTTTTGTCCTCAGACCAGATTTCATTATAATATCAATATGGAATCCGGTTCACTTTGACATACGCCTAACAGGTCTGTAAAAGGATGCTAAATACGGGTATGATTGGGTGGACCGGTGAACATGTTGATATTGATATGAAGTGATGGAATTGCCACTCGGGTGACACCGAGATGGTATCATTGGCCACTTGATGAGTGGGACTGATAAGTGTATGGCCATACCCAAATAAGTTGGTTGCTTATTTGATTAATCAGTCAGCTCAAGATCAAGAAATATAATAAACAATAGAAGAGGATGACAGACACCATGCCTCTTGTTTATTCATATCGATATCGTTAGGCAAAGGACACTATGAGATTACTACCGGGTGAGTGTCTTCTAAAGACTGCTGCATCTCTGTCTTAATTGGGGGCTGTAATGGTTTGCTAGAACCCACTTACAGTCTGTGGGCCTTGGGCCTACTGCCAACATAAAGACAGACCCATAGGATCATGCACATAGATCAACTGAGCTGGAACTTATAGAAATTGTACATGTAACATACATTGGAAGGAATGCGTTAATTAATTAGTTGACATTCGGTGTCAAGGTAATTAATTGACATTGGGTTGAATTTAATTTAATTAATAAGTTTACATAATGTAATTAATTAATTTATCAATTAATTGAATTACATAAAGTAAACAATTAATTAAATAATTTTCCTAAGTAGGAAAATTAAATACATGTATTGTATTAACTTAAGTGTGATTTAATTTTATTTAGGGGTAATTAAATTTAGCCAAATGGAATTAAATTACATAGTATATACTTTTTTAATTAAAGTTTATTTATGTAATTATAATCCTAGTGGGCTTGGGTTTAATTAACCTAATTAAAACCCAATTAGACAAGGTGTCTATATAAGGGCACACTTAAGGAGGAAAAACCTAATTCAACTCTAATTAATTGCTGGAAATTTCAGCCACCAATAGCAGCCCCAAAATAGCCGAAAATCCCAGCATTAAACCTCCATTCCTTCGCGTCTTCGGCTAGCACCGGTTCCCGCTCAATAGTTGGTCGTGCACCGGACTTTGGAGATCGCAGTTTCAAGAAACGATTCTGCAGCAGTCTCTAGAGGAGACAAATCCGGTGAGTTAATCTCTCTTGATTCTTAATTGTTTTATTCTAATCAATGGTAATTAGACACGATAGGTGGATTCTAGGAAATTTTAAACGGTGTATTTTCCGCTGCGCCACGTTATTTTTCCAATGACGAATCCCAACAGGAGGAGCCAGTTGCGGCAGTAGTAGTGGAGGAGGCAGTTGTTGAGCCTGTAATCCCCTAGGAGAAACCATCTAAAGTGATGGCAGAAGCAGTAAAAGCAGCCAAGGAGAGAGTCGAAGAAAAAGTCTATAATGAATCTATGAAAGCAATTTCAGAGGAACTGACTGCCACTCTAAGCAAGGCATTTGAAAAGTCTGAGGAGGGATTTGCTAAGGAGCTGATGACCAAGGCAAGCCTGGATTCTATGGTTGCCGATATAGCAGGTATCATGATGAAAGCCATGGCATAGGTGGCTGAGATTGAGAAGACTACTCTCCCTGTTGAACAAGAGTCTAAGGTTGGTGCTGACTTAGACAACACTCTGGAGCTGAGCAAGAATGCTGAAGGAGTTCAAGGCCCTCCGCCTGTTGAGGATGAAATTCATTTTGGTGTATTTGTTTTTTCTCTTTTTGATGTAAACGATGTACTTTTTAACAAGTTCAATGCAATGAATTCCTAGTTCACTTACTTGTGTGATGCTTATCCTGATAATTCTGTGTATGCATTTGAATCACCATCAAGCATATTTAACATTCATGACACCTCATTGCATGAAATTAACATAAGTACAGATGAAAACCGCAAAATGATATTCATCTCACACGAACTAAAATCCGAAGAAGAGAGAGAATTGACAAGAATACTACAAAAACATGTCAAGGCTTTTGCTTGGTCATACCTCCAGGGTTCGACATAGAAATAGCAGTCCACAATATTCCAACAGATCCTAGATTCAGACCAATAAAGCAGAAGTTGAGATGACTAAGACCAGAATGGCTACATTAGTAAAGGAAGAGGTGGCTAAGCAGATTGAAGCAAAGTTCCTCGAGGTGATAGAATACACAGAATGGTAAGCCAACATTGTGCCAGTGCCTAAGAAAGACAGAAGGGTTATAGTGTGTGTTGACTACACGGACTTGAATAAAGCCTGCCCGAAGGATAATTTCCCCTTGCCTTGCATTGATGTTTTGATAGACAGCGTAGCCAAGGCAGCAATGTACTCTTTTATGGATGGATTTTCGGGGTATAACCAGATCTTAATAGATTCAATTGACAAGGTGAAAACATCCTTCATTATAGAATGGGGCACCTTCTGCTATAGGGTAATGCCCTTCGGGTTGAAAAATGCTAGAGCCACTTACCAGAGGGCTATCACAATGTTGCTGCATGGCATGATTCATAAAGAAGTGGAGGTGTATGTCGATGACATGTTTGTTAAATCAATGAACCGAGAGGAGCACCCTATCATCCTGGATAGATTTCTTACACGCATCGGGGAACACAACCTATGACTTAATCCCAAGAAGTGCATATTCAGGGTTACATTAGGTAAGCTGCTGGGTCATGTGGTCAGCAAGAGAGGAACAGAGATGGATCCAGACAAAATCAAAGCCATTCGAGATATGCCAGCCCCTAAAATAGAAAAGGAGCTCAGATCATTCTTTGGCTCTTTGCAATATGTCAGCCATTTCATAGCGCGGTTAACTTCAGTGTGTGAGCCGATCTTCAAGCTATTAACGAAAGATCAGCCGATTGTATGGGATGATAAGTGCCAGTTGGCTTTCGAAAAGGTCAAATCTTACCTAGTAAACCCACCAGTTCTCAGCCCGCCAACTCCAAGAAAGCCCTTAATTTTGTATTTAGCTATCAAAGATTCCTCCATAGGGGCAATGCTAGCACAGGAGCAGGATGGGAGGAAGGAGTACCCCATTTATTATCTCAGTAAAAAGCTACTGGATTATGAAACCAAGTGCACACTGGTAGAAAAGACATGTGTAGCAATGATCTGGCTAACTAAGAAGCTACGCACTACTTCCAGTCATATAAGGTACAAGAGGTGGCTAAAGTGGATCCAATGAAATACTTGTAGGAAGCACTAGTGTTGGGAAATTATCTAGGTGGCTACTACTTCTGTCAGAATTCAACATTGAGTACATCACTAGAAAAACCATCAAAGGGCGATCTGTGGCAGAATTCCTAGCAAACCAGCCACTAGAATCGGACCGCACAGAAAATCTAGAGTTCCCTGATGAACAGTTGGCTGTAGTAGAAGTGAGAAGATGGGTTATGTGCTTCGATGGTGCTGTAAACAGAAAGGGTATAAGAATTGGGGTGACCATAGCAACGCCAGATGGCGAGATTATTCCACTGTCAAAGAGATTCGATTTCTCCATAACCAACAATGGGGCAGAGTATGAAGCATGCTTATTCAAAATGGAAGCCCTCCTGACACTAGGGGCAGACAATGTCTTAATAGTTGGGGATTCACTCTTAGTGATTAGGCAGGCACAAGGTGACTGGGATCTGAGAGAAGAAGCCTTGCGACCCTACTTAGAACTACTACAATACAGGAAAGGTTATTTGATCGGTGCAAGTTTAGACATGTTCCCAGAGAGGAAAACAAGATGGCGGATGCGCTAGCAACACTTTCCTTCATGTGGGAAGATCCAGAAAAGACATAGAGACAGCCTTTGGTCATAGCAATTTCCAAAAAACCCTGCTTTAATATGCATGAAGTGATGGAGCTAATAGCCGGGAAACGCCATGGTTCTTTGACATTTATTAGTATGTGAAAGAGGGAAAGTATCCAGAAGAAGCTAGCATTGCTGATAAGGTCTCATTAAGAAGATTAGCCAGCCATTTCAGAATCTTTGAAGATAAGCTATACAAGAGAACTGCAAATGGGGTTCTTCTATGATGTTTAACAAAACGAAAGGCTGAAACAGTAATGCAGTAAGTACACGCAGGATCCTGCGGGCCACATATGAATATGGCTAGAAAGATAATGAGACAAGGATACTTCTGGATAACAATGCAGTCTGATTGTGTGAAGGAGGTAAAAAGATGTCACGAGTGCCAAATCTATGCTGACGTCAGCCATTGGCCACCACTTGAACTACAAAACTTGGCATCTCCTTGGCCATTCTCGGCTTGGGGGAATTGACATGATTGGAGAAATTCATACTACAGCTTATAATGGGCATAGATTCATACTGGTTGCAGTAGACTATTTCTCAAAATGGGTAGAAGCAGAATCATTCTCCAGTGTGACAGCTAAGCAGATGGTTAAGTTCATTCAGAAGAACATCCTTTCTCGATACGGAATCCCTCACCATGTAGTGACTGACAACGGAGTGCAATTCCAAAGGGCAACAGCTAAGCTATTCTCATAACATGGCATTGAACATCATAGGTCATCTCCATACAGACAATAGGCTAATGATGCAGTAAAGGCAGCTAATAAGTCGATAAAGAAGATCCTATCAAAAATGGTAACCACCTATAGGGACTGGGCTGACAAATTGTCATATGCTCTTTAGGGTTACAAAACCATCGTCAGAACACCAAGGGGCGAAACTCCCTATGCCTTGGTTTATGGAATGGAAGTAGTGTTGCCAATGGAAATGGAATTCAAGTCGCTCAGAATAGCCTTGGAAGCTCAGCTACCAGAAACAGAATGGGTTCAAGCTAGATATGAGCAGTTGGCTACATTAGGTGAAAAACGGTTGAAAGCACTGGATCACCGGCAGATGTATCAATACAGAATGGCTAGTGCCTATAATCAAAATGTGAAGTATCCCAGACAGCAGCTGAAAGTTGGGGATCTGAACTGAAATAGTTAAGGCCTACAAATATGGATGCCCACGGGAAATTCAGACCGAATTGGGAGGGCCTTTATGTGGTGAAGAAAGTGTTGTCGAAGGGTGGTGTAAGCATTACAGACATGGATGGGAATGAATTCGTAAACCCTGTCAAGCAAGACCACCTGAAGACTACTAGGTTTAAAACTCGAAAAGGGCGGCCTAGGCAAAAATTAGGACACGAGTGAAAATAATCAGTCGGAAAATCAGCAAGGGACGGCTGGTGACGGATTCTGGTTCTGTGTGGAATGTATACCATTTTGGGGAACCAACCTTATCAAATGTACTCATATTGATTTCAGCAATAAAGCATGATGTTTTGTTTAAATATATTTGCTTGGTTATGTCAGATGCATAAACAAAATTATCTTGCCTAAACATCCATTTAAAGAAAGCACTTTGCATTAAATTAGTTAAAAGACTTGCATTATTCAATGATGAAATGTGCTAAAATGCTTGCATCTCATAATCTTTTCATTTCCTTCAAATTCAATTCATCATTCCTTAGAGCGGTCAAAAATTTTGAAACAGATCCAAGTTTAAGAGCCACAGGACCAAAAAAAAAATCTTGTTAAGTTGAAAACCGAAAAAGTGCCTTAGGCAAAAGTTAGAGCAGCTCGCTGAGCTGAAAACCTGCACTGGGTAGTTCAGGGGAAATTTAGAGCATTTCTAAACTCACCACTCCTGGGGATAGAAAGATGAGACACTTTCATCAGTCCCTAGCAGAGACACTTTCATTCCCCAGCGGAGATCCCTTTCACCATTCCCCAGCAGAAACTCTTCCACTATGACCTAGTAGAACCATCACAAAGAACATGACCACTTTCTCCCAGTAGTCATCGGCCTTCCCAAACAGCCATTGCATATCCCCGCATATCCCTGGCAGAGGTGCAAGAGTTACATCACATAAAGAATATACTCCCCAGCTAGATCAATCCTAAGTCTGATATGCTTTCCCTAGCTAGAGGCGCGACTCGATATCCCCAATAAGAGCGTAGCATTTCAAGGCTAAACGAATAGTGGGGGATGTATCTCCTCGAGTCCACTTACATAGGCATACATTGCAACATGCGCACATAAGCATTCAAACACATGCATACACCTACATACAGGCATCACAAGCAGCCCAAGCGCAGATGTCCAGGGGCAGGGCAATCAAGCCGTATTTATTCTTGATCGAAGGGGCAAAAATTTTTTTTCCAAAATTATCGATCAAGGAATAGATACGCATTGCAAACGCAACCTCAAATCAAGCAGATCCACCGCGGGTAACCTAAACACGATGTCAGGCTCAAATCATCTTCTAACCCAATTTCAGCAAGTCTGCCGCGGGTGACCTAAGCCCTTAGTTTCCTTAGGGTAACCCACAAACTGGCACTTTACAGATTTGGACTCGAGTTTGCCAGTTGTCAATTTCTTAACATATGCATCACAGCCCCAAATCTTCAAGGAAACATTGGGCTTTCAGCCCTTCCATAGTTCATACGGTGTTCCCTCAACTGCCTTGCTTGGTGTATTATTAAGAATGTAAGCAGCTATCTCTAAAGCATATCGCCAAAAGGAGACAGGGAGTGTAGCTTGACTCATAATCGAGCAAACCATGTCTAGCAAGGTTCCATTCCTCCTTTCTGACACTCCATTCCACTGGGGTGTACCATGAGGAGTAAGTTGGGATACAATCCCACACTCTCTCCAAAACGAGTCAAACTCTTGGCTCAAGTATCACCCCCTCGGTCAGACCGAAGTGCTTTTATTTTCTTGCCAAGTTGGTTTTCTACTTCATTCTTAAAGTCCTTGAACCTTTGGAGAGTCTCAGACTTATGCTTTATCTACACGTAACCGTATTTGCTGAAGTCATCCGTGAAGGTGACAAAGTGCAGAAAACCAAATCTAGTACTAATGCTCATTGGGCTGCATACATTGGAATGTATTAGCTCCAATAGCTCTGAGGCCCTTTCAGTAGTCTTGCCAAAAGGGGCCTTTGTCATCTTGCCTCTCAAACAAGATTCGCATGTGTCATAAGACTGGATATCGAATGACCCTAGCACTCCACTATAGTGAAGCCTAGCTATGTGCTTCTCATTTATATGGCCAAGTCGACAATGCTAGATGTAAGTAGGATTAATTTCATTTTGGTTGATCCTTTTGGTATTTATGTTATAGATTGAACTTTCATGTTTTAGATCAAGGATATATAATCCAATTTCAAGAAATGTTGTTCCATAAATAATATTGCCACATTGCATAGAAATTCTACCATGTCCAATATTAAATACAAAACCAAAAATATCCAACAAAGAAATAGAAATGATATTCCTACGCATCACAGGTACAAAATAACAGTTTCTTAGTTCCAAAACAAGCCACTAGGCATCTCTAAAAAACAATCTCCGATCTCCATGGCCTAAACCCGAGCACCATTTTCGACTCGAAGATCTACTTCTCCATATCCTAGTAATCTCTTATTTCTGAGACCCTGCACATTTGAACAAATGTAAGATCCACATCCAGTGTCCAAGACCCAAGATGGAGAAATAGCCAGATTAATCTCAACAACATAAATACCTGAAGCATGACACTCATGGCAGACATCGTCAGGAGAAGCAATCTTGCTTTAGGTTGGGCCACCACCTCTTTGCCCTTAGACTTGGCCTTTTAGGCCTTAGCCTTAGCCTTAGATTTGGCCTTTCCCTTAGCAATGGGCGTTATTGCCCTTGTTCACCTGTAATGCTTCAGGAGTCTTCTTAAGAGACTGCTCAGTAAGCTTGAGTATGCCATGCAGCTCAACAATCGATTTATCAACCCTTGCATATGATAGTTCATTATAAACTGGTTGTAAGACTCAGGAAGTGACCCGAGAATAATGTCTGCTGCTAAGTCCTACAGAACTAGTGATCCGAGGCTGGCAAGTGTATCAATATACCCCTTCAACTTTAGCACATGAGTGCTAACAAAAGTTCCAGCTACCATCATAGTCATGCAAAGTGCCTTAGTGGTCAGGTAACGTTCCTGATTAGCCTGATCTTGAAACATATTTCTAAGCTGATCAATCATCTCATAAGCATGCTCATCCCTGAACTGCTTCTGAAGATCAGAAGCCATGGTACCCAGCATGAGGCACGAGACATCTTGGTCATCCCTCACGCGTCGGTCATACTGCTCCACCATCGCCGTGGTGAGGCCTCGACCTCTAGGAGGGCCAGCTGGTAAAGGAGCATTCAGTACATACTCCTTGGACTCTTGTCTCAGAACTATTTGTAAGTTCCGAGCCCAGTCTAGGAAGTTAGTCCCCGAAAGCTTCTCCTTCTCCAAGAGTGACCTAAATGAGAGTGAGTTATTATTTGTTGCAACCATTTAAATTGGTTAAGTGAAATAGCATTATCTACATGGAAGACATCATTGCTTGAGTTAGAAATACTTTTAAGCCAATTCAAATTAATAATCCGATTTTAATTTGTTTGTTGGTGATGTTAATTGGCTGACTTGACCAAGATCCACAACTTATCAATGATTAGCCGAACTAGGGCTCGCTAACCAACCATTGATTCGTTTGGTAAGACAACCTGTCCAATCCTTCCACAAAGGACTCTTGGTTTGATGGGCTTATTGACACTTTACCCATCTGTGCTTAGGGCTCTCTCTAACCGAATGCTACCCATATTGAGTCAAACCACTATTCACATGTTAACCATACCAAGTATCCTAACCCGCGACAGCCCACCGAATACTACAATGTACCCAGCTAGGGCATGGCGCACATTGCAGCATCAATAGGAGGAGGAGGTGTGAATATAGGAAGCACTTTTAAACGACTCAATATTTTAATTTCTGGATTATAATTAAGTGATACGGCTTAGCATGCATAAACGCGGATAATAATTTGGTGATCCATACATCCATATTATATGACAAATGCAATAGCATACTTAATTTAAAATAAATGAGATCTTATGGGCCTTTAATTACAACCTAATGAAAAACTAAATATCCTATCTAATTCTTTATGGGCCGGACTGCAATCCCTCTTAGGCTCCCACCATGGGCTTGCTCCATCTGGTCCTTCCTCCGTACTTGATGCAATTACAACAATTTTGTAAAATAAAATCTATTCTAAAATTACATCAAAATGAAAAAAAATGGCACGCATGCCATATTTTCCAAAATTAAATTATAACCGATAATAATTTAAGGCCCAAAGAACTCAACATCACATTTCAAACAAAGTACCTGTCGTGCACATACATACCAATATGATTCATGATCATGGCATTCCAAATTATAAATATAAATGTTAAGCCGAGTTACTTAGGGTGAAATCGCAATTTTAACAAATGTGACTAAGGCCTATAAAGGCCCAATGGATAACATCCATAAATGCAAAATTAACAATTTTGCTCCCACTTGAATTTGGGTTGTCACAAATTTAAAATTTAGTTCTCCCAAATTTAGCCGGTGTCATGGTTTATTGGGCCAATTTCACGAAGTCCATATTCAATTTAATATGCAAACAATTAAATTAAATATATATGCCAACAAAATAAAAAAATTTAATACAAATTAATTTTAAAAAATTTAATTTAATTTGCATTAGGGTCCGGAACAAAAAAAAATACCTGCAAAATCCGCAACTAGACCCGAACCCCGCTCGCGGGGCAGCAGTGCCCTCTGTGCGGCAGCAACAAGTGGGCAAAAGATTGCTGTTTGTAGCAGCTGCTTGCTGCAGCCAGCAGCAGTAGCTGCAAACGACAATCTTTTTCCCACTTATATTTTTTTTTATAAACGATAAAATTAAAAAATTTCCAGCCAAAAAAAAATCTAAACAAAACCCTAAACAATTTTAGATGGAAACCAATTTGGGGGAAAAAGATCCAAAACCCCAAACAATAATTCTAGGGTTCATCAAAAATCAAAACCAATTGAATAAGAACCCTAAAACACATTCTTGAATCCCATTCTTTCTTCATGAACGCTTTCAAGAACCAATTCCAATCAATCTAATGGACAAAACCTAGACTGTAAGTGGGTTCTAGCAAACCATTACAGCCCCTAATTAAGACAGAGATGTAGCAGTCTTTAGAAGACACTCACCTAGTAGTAATCTCATAGTGTCCTTTGCTTAACGATATTGATATTAATAAACAAGAGGCATGCATCCTCTTCTACTGTTTATTATATTTCTTGATCTTGATTTGACTAATTAATCAAATAAGCACCAACTTACTTGGGTATGGCCATACACTTATCAATCCCACTCATCAAGTGGCCAATGATATCATCTCGATGTTACCTGAGTTGCAATTCCATCACTTCATCATCAATATCAACATGTTTACCGGTCCACCCAGTCATACCCGTATTTAGCATCCTTTCACAGATTTGTTAGGCATATGTCAAAGTGAACCGGGATCCATATTGATACTGTAATGAAATCTGGTCTGAGGACAAAAGAGACCTACTCAAGAAAGACTTATGACGCGATAACCATGTGGCTTTGTTATGCGGATTGATCCAGTCCCATGTCAACGACATGTACCTATATTCATGACTGACTATACAAGTACTATGGCTAGTTAAGAACTGCCATACAGTCGTTGAATATACAAGTCTGTGGTTCTATTCGCTCCCACGATTAGAAAAGACTTGGGATAGTTTTTATGATTACCAATCAATGGATACTCTGCTCATATTATAGCACAAGATATAAATGAAATAGATTAATTGCCTTTATTAATGTGACACAAATAATGTATTCATACAATGAGTCTTAATGTATAATACAAAATACAAGAATCCAACGCCTTAAGAACTAGGGCACACCAACACTGACCTCTATACACCAAGAGGCTATCCTTAGTCCAGTTAAGGTACTTTACGATTGCTTTGACAGCCTTCTAGTGATCCTCACCAAGATCCTATTGGTATCAGCTTGTCATACTTACTGCAAAGGCGACATCAAATCTCGTACATAGCATGGAGTAAATGATTGATCCTATAACTGATGCATATGGGACCAACTTCATGTTCTCCCTATCCTGCCTTATCTTAGGATAGTCCTTCTTACTAAGTTTCATCCTATGGCTCATCGGCAAGAAACCTTTCTTAGCTAGTATGTCGCAGATCTGCTGCTCATTCCCTTAGGGTACTCAAAGTTAGATTCTAGCCTATTTTTCCCATCCACTTTTAGAGCTTTATAAAGCATATCAGCTTTCACATATCCGCTTTTTCCTTGCAGACACAGATTGAGAGGGATACTTATTTCACACCTTCTTTTTTTAATTTTTGTGAGAATCTCTGAGGTAAGACTATAGATTGGAGTCTATGCTGAATCTTTTTAGAACTTTGTCTATGTACTTTGCTTGACTTAGGCCTATAAGCTGATTGGGTCTATCTCTGTAGATCCTAATCCCTAGGATTGTCTCAGCCTCGCCTAAGTCCTTCATTACAAAGCACTTACACAACTACTGCTTTACATCTTGTAGTGTTGGTATATCACTTCCAATTAGAAGGATGTCATCCACATATAATACCAGGAATGTTACAATGCTCCCACTAATCCTCTTATACACGCAAGGCTCATCTTGATTCTTTATAAAGCCATATTCCTTTATGGCCCCATTGAATCTAAGATTCCAACTCCTGCATGCTTGCTTCAATCCATAAATGGACCTTTGAAGTTTGCATACCTTTTCAGGATGCTTTAGATAGACAAAACCCTCAGGCTGTGTCATGTACACATCCTTAAGTAGCTTTCCATTAAGGAAAGCGGATTTGACATCCATCTGCCAAACCTCATAGTAGTACCAAGTGGCTATGGCCAGCAGGATCCCTATGAATTTGAGCATAGAGACTAGTGAGAAAGTTTCATCATAGTCTATTCCATGCACTTGTCTGAAACCTTTCGCTACCAGCCGCCCCTTGAAGGTATTGTCAGCCTTTAGCTTATAGCACCACTTACAACCTATCACCTTAGCACCCGGAGGTGGATCAACCAGGTTCCAAACCTGCTTATCGTACATAGATTGTATTTCTGCCTCCATGGCCTTTTGCCAATTGGCAGACAGTGGGCTAGCTATAGCCTCCTTATAGGTTTTGGGCTCTTCTTCATAGAAGAGAAAAAGAGTGTGATCATTGGTAACAAGAAACCCATATCTCTCAGGTTCCCGATGATCCCTACCAGACCTTTTAAGTCCTTGTGTGACCTGGGCTGGTGCTTCCTCCTGTGGAAGCTCCTCCCTGGTCTCCGAGTTATCCTTTTCAGGAGTTTATGAGCTTTAACATTACTCCCACTATCTTTCTTGGAAATAAATTCCTTTTCAAGAAAGACCCCCTTTCGTGCCATGAAAACCTTGTTCTCGGTAAGGTTGCAGAAGTAAGCCCATCCATGTTTCAAATGGGGTCTTTTCCACAGCCTTTGTCAGAGTATTATTCAAAATAAGAGCTGCTGTCTCAAAAGCATATCCCTAGAAACTTATTGGGAGAGAGGCATGACTCATCATTGAGCGAACCATGTCCAACAGGGTCCTATTCCTCTATTCCGACACCCCATTCCATTGTGGTGTTCCTGGAGGAGTGAACTATGGAATGATTCCATGCCCTCTCAGATGTGAGTCAAACTCTAGGCTCATATACTTGCCTCCTTGGTCTGATCAAAGGGCTTTGATATTTCTGCCTAGTTGATTCTATACTTCATTCCTAAATTCCTTAAACCTATCAAGGGTCTCAGACTTATGTTTCATTAGATAGACATAGCCGTATCTGCAGAAATTGTCTGTGAAGGTGATGAAGTATAAATGTCCACCCCTGGTAGCTATGCACATTGGCCCACATACGTCTGAATGTATTTGGTCCAATAAGCCAGTAGCCCTTTCAACTTTCTTTCTAAAAGTTGCTTTAGTCATTTTACCTCGTAAATAAAAGTCGAATATATTAAGTGACTCCAAGTCAAATGATCCTAGGATTCCAGATTTGTGGAGCCTAGCTATGCGCTTCTCGTTTATATGGCCTAAATGACAATGCCAAAGGTAAATAGGATTAAGTTTTTAAGGTGTAAGCAGACGACATTTTAACCTGTCGGAAGGAAGCCTCGATATTGGGCACCTCCCCCGCGGGGTTTTTGCATTGAAAATTTAGTTTTAGAAAATTAAATTATTTCATAAAAGAATCAAGAACTAATTCTCGATAGATAGTGTAAGAGTTACCACTCGGCTCAGCTCAATCGAGAAATTACACATTGCTAAACCGAACGGAGGCCGCTACACTTTCCAGAGATCTAGGTCCGAACAAGTCCCTTATTTCATGTCTGATCAAAATAAATTTGGCCAATGTTCATTGATGATATTTTAAATTACTAAAATTGATTTTATTGATTTAATCATGCAGCGTTCACACAAATAAAAATAAAGCACTAAATAAATAAATTATTACAACCCGGTCAAATCACAAATAAACTATCCTAGGGGATACATTTGTATAACTTGGGGATTGGGGCACCCCACGGTTGGGAACTAATGATTGGTTCTGTTTATAAAGATTTTGGATTTGCTCATAACGATCAAATTATATCTGGCCTTGTTTCCACTTTTCCAGTCATTATCGATACAATTTTGAAATATTGGATTTTCCGTTATTTAAATCGTGTATCTCCGTCACTTGTAGTGATTTATCATTCAATGAATGACTGAAAAATGATCCAAAAATCCAATTAGAATCTTTGTTATTTTGGACACATAAGCAAAATATTCAAAATCTTACTTTATTTTATCTTTCTTTAGATTATTTTATCTTTAAAATAACAAATAAAAATAAAAATAAATAAACCAAACCCTACAAGACAAAGGTTAGCACAGAATTATGTGGCAAGTTGGACTCAAACAGACAGAATAGGGAAATAAGCGATTCGGGGACATGTATTTAGGTGGGGTAGTCTGGTGAACTCGGCTAGTTCACCTGACTAGACCTGGAAAGCGGTTTTGAAACTTTCCTATGATTTTTGTTTTGTGAGAAAATTCATTTTTGAAAACATTTCTTTTTCCGGTTTACTTTCATTTAGCATGTGAGGTGGGTCGGTTTTCGAGAGATTTGGGTCTCCGTCGTTGCATTGTTCTAAGTGCAATAACTTCAAAAATTAAATCTAAGGTTGTGAATGCATGAGATAAATTCATTTTTGATGATTTTCTGATTTTTCTAAATTTTTTATGATTTTTGGGAATTTTTATTGATTTTTCTGAATTGTGTGCTCTTGGATGAAAATTAACATCGTCCGGCTGTGATTACAGCCGTGCGACTATAACCACAGTCGCACGAATGTAACTATGGTCGTGCGACTATAATTCACCCATTTGCCGAAATTTGCCAAAATTATTTTAATGAAAGGAAATAGCAGTGGGAGTTTGAATATAGTCGTACGACTGTAGCTGCTGTAGCACGACTGTAATTACAGTCGTGCGACCGTTCATAGCCTCAAGAATAATCGTGCGATTGTTCTAACTACCCAAAAATAGTAAATCAAAATATGTGATTTTATGCACGAAAATGAACCAAAACACCCAGAAAACGAAGCAAAACAAAGGCTTTAAGTGTAGTTACCCTTGTAGCATAGATCCGCCATCGATTTGGCCCGGAAAACGCCCTAGATCGGCTTCAAATTGCTCCTCCTCCTTTGTATGTCAAGGTATAAGAATTTGTCCAAAAATCTCCAAGAGTTACAAATTTGAGTGAGTTTAGGGTCTGGAATTGATTATGTTTGGTTTGGCAAGTTCTTAGCCTATGATTTCTATTCGGTTTTAAACTTTACCACACCAGAATCGAAAGAAAAAGAGGAGAAGAAGGTGATACTTTGGTTGGGTTTTTTCTTCTCCCCTTTTTCCTTCTCTTCCCCTTAATTTCTCTCCTCAATCCCCATTGTCTGTCCCTCTCTCTCCCTTTTCCTTCTCCTTTTTATCTCATCCCCCTTACCCTCTGATCTTCAGCTGTAGAAGGCATTTAATGCCCCTCAAATCAAGCCTCATTTTCTTTCTTTTGAGGTATGGGCTACTGCACCTACTTCGATCTTACTGTCGTATGATTGTAAATACGGTCGCACGACTGTAATTACAATCGTATGCCTTGGGGATTTTTTTTTACACTGGAAATTTCTGGCGCTTATGTTTGGTTTAAATCTAGGATATATATAGACCATTATTTAATGGAGCTTCTCCATAAAATAATCCCTTTTTAGATAAAACCATTTTACCATTACAAATAGTAAAATCAAATCCAGAAACATCCAAAACTGAAACTGAAATAATATTCCTGTACATAGCAGGTATAAAATAACATTGTTCTAGTATTAAAACTAATCCGCTAGGCATCATAAGATGGTACTCGCTGATTTCTATGGTAGCAACCCTTGCTCCATTTTTGACTCACAAGTCCACCACTCCAGATCTCGGTGATCTCCTGTTCTTAAGTCCCTGCACATTACAACAAATGTGAGAACCACATCCAGTATCTAATACCTAGTATGTTGAAATAGTAAGGTTAATGTCTATGACATATATACCTGATGAAGACATGCCCTGGGTCTTCCTTTGCTCTCCCAATAGTTTAGGACACGATCTTTTCCAATGCCCAGCCTACTTGCAATTAAAGCAGACATCCTCAGGACTGGCCTTGGGCTAGGCCATAGCCTTTTTAGCCTTGGCTTTCTTAACCTTGGCTTTGGCCTTTACCTTGGCCTTACCCTTAGCAAGAGGAGGCTTCCCCTTGTTGACCATAAGTACCAGTGGAGTCTTCTTGATCGACTGATCAATGAGCTTAAGCATCCCATGTAGCTCACTAATAGCACGGTTCATCCCTTGCATGTTATAGTTCAGGATGAACTGATCATAAGAATCCGATAAGGAAGCCAAGATCGTGTCAACCGCTAGCTCCTGTGAAATAGGCGATCCGAGATGGGCTAAAGTATCCAGATGGCCATTCATCTTGAGCATATACGCACTCACAAATATCCCAGCCCCTATCTTGCAGGAGTGGAATGCCTTGTTGGTCAGGTAACTTTCATGATGAGCTTGCTCCTGAAACATCTTATTAAGAGTTGTTATCATAGCAAAGGCCTGATGATACATGAACTGCTTTTGCAACTCAGGGACCATACACGCCAATATAAGGCATCCCATGTCCTGCTTATCCTTAACGTGCAGCTCATATTCCTGCAGCTGAGTAGCCAGTGGATTACGTCCCATTGGTGCAGCCGGTACAGGCCTTTCTAGCACATACTCTTTAGACTCCTGTCTTAGAACTATCCTTAAGTTTTTAGACCAGTCTAAGAAGTTTGGGCTAGAAAGCTTGTCCCTTTCAAGGATATATCACAGTGGTAAGGTATTACTCGTTGCCATTTGGTTACTACACATAAAACTTTACGAGTGTTAATAAAGGACTTATATTGTTTTTCCCATATTATAATTAATAATGAATCATGTTATTAATTAACTCAAGTTGTTGGGCTCATGGACTGAGATCCACATTTCATCAAGATATAGCTAGACGAGGGACTGGAAAAACTATACCTAATTATTTAGGTAGGAACGTAGTCCAATCCCAACCTAGGGACTTTCGGTTTGATGGGCTTGTTTGCACTTACCCATCTGTGCTTAGGGCTAGGAGAATCCTACTACCCACGCTAAGTCCAAACCTCCATCCAAGTGTTAGAGTAACCTATACTCCAACTTAATACAAAATGACGATACTCCAGTGCATCCAGCGAGGGCATGGTCTACAACTAGCCTATCCCCACTTCGAGTAGGTTTTGAATAAGGGAAGCACTTTTAAACTACTTAGATACAAAGGTGGGTGAAATTGAGATTGGAACATACATTCTCACATGTAAATAAATAAAGCATAATTAAATAAATAATGGGCTGCAATGGGGCAAAATTACATCCTAATATACTTCTAGTAAACATATATTTGAAAAACATCAGGTGCGCCTCCTGTTCTTCCTTCTGGGCACGCCTCTCCAATGGGCTTCTTCTTTACATTATTTTATAATAAACAAAGAAAATAAAATTATGTAAAAGGAAAATGTCACGTAGGCTGTATTTACCCAAAAGAATATTACAACCTAACATAATAAGGCCCAAAAGCATCCATTCATACATTTAACCATATATACCTATAAACCAATACATCAATTTATAAACATGTTAAATGCATGAAATTAATCCCATTTCAATTATGTCCATAGCCATTATTTTGAAATCGCCAATTTTGGCCTATCATGGTTCTAAGCCCTTGTGGGCTTTGGGCCTCCATCAAAGGCAAAACACTACTCCCACTGGAATTGGGAAACCATGAATCTAAATCAACTATCCGGGTAATCGTGCTAAGAAAACCCTAACCAATTTCAATTAAACCATGTTAATTTCCAAAATTAATATCCAATGAATAAAATAAATTTCATTCATAAAACCATGCGCATTTAAATTATGGAAATTTAAGCACTCAAAATTTTAAAACCTATTATGAGCACGGGTTTTTTCCAGACCTCTATGATGAAAACCATTTGTTACCTATTAAACAGATGAACGTGAATCGGATTTGAGAATGAGTGGAATAATGCCTGGAATGTTCTCAAATGGCCTTAAATTCAGAATAGTCCTTGATTTGAAACCCCGAGAAGTTCCCCGGAGGTGCAGACTCTACCTATAGTCACGCGACTGTAGTTTACAGTTGCACTACTGTAATTTATAGTCATACGACTGTAACAACTACAGTCACACGACTGTAATTCTATAGTCGCATGACTATAGTTAGAGTCATACGAATATAGTTTTGACTCAACAGATTCCTAAATATGAAAGAATTCTATTTTGGTTGGAATGATTTTGGGCATGATTTATAGGAATTAGGGCATCAGAACAGAGAACAAAAGAGGCAAAAACACAAAAAGAGGGGAGAGATCAATTCTGAAAATCAGAGAGCATTCTAGTGAGAGAAAAAGGGTTTTAGAGAGAGAAAGTGAGAAAACTAAGGAAAAACAACAAAAAACCAAGACACAGAGAGAATACATTGGAGAAACCCATCGTGTGAGCATTCCCAATCCGATATCATTCATTCAAAACCATTCTCCGGTTCGTTCAGTCAATTCGGACACATATTCGAGAGTTTCGGGTCATTTAGAGATTCTAGGCGGATTCCGATGCCCACATCCTACTCCGGTCATCAAGCATACTGGAACACAAAATAGGTAAACTTTGAGAGGCTTTAAAAATCATTTCATGTTGATTTGTGATTGATTCTGTGTTTAAAAAATTTATCCCAAAAACTGTCTACGCAATTACAGTCGCACGACTATAGTTACAGTCGCACGACTGTAGTTGCCTGGAACATAGCCGTGCGGCTGTATATTACAGTCACACGACTGTATTCTTCTAGGCAGAAGCCCGAAAAGCCCAAATTTGATCGAATACAGCTGGTTTTCCTGTTTTAAATGATTTTTCATGATTCAATACGGTCGAATTACATATGTACACTATAAATTTGTGGTTTTCAGATTTCCAATGATAGGATGTGTGATTTAGGGTTTTGTTGGTTTCTATTCTTGGAATTCATGGTTGTTAGATCCTTAACCGGATTCTCAATCCAATTATAACAAACTCTTTGATTTCCGGATTCGCTAGAAATCATCAAAATCGATCAAAACGAGTGATTTTAGAAAACCAAGAAAACCACTGTCGGGCACTATCCATTATAGTCGCACGACTATAACCATTACAGTCGTACGACTGTAAATTTTAGTCACACGACTGTAGTGACAGAGAGAAGGTAGAATCACGGGATGATCTGCACGGACATCGTCGCATGATGCTGTCTTCAGAATCAAACCTGTTTGTGGCATGTTTATTATTTTCAGACTATAGATGAATGTTTAGAATTAGGAACCCTCATGAACAAAACTGTAAGCGCCGGGTTTTCCCGACCTCTATGATGAGAATTCTTGTGTTACCTATGGACCGAACAGACTTGAATTGGAATTGAAAACAACGGAATGTTGCCTGGAGTCCCTCAAATGTCCTGAAAACCAAGCTATCCGTTATTCGAAATCCCTGAAAAGGTCTCTCGAGCAGTTTCTAGGGTTTAAAGTGCGCTTTAGATTTTTGAAATTTTACCCCAACTCATGTTAGAGCCGCACAGCTCTAGTTTTCAAACTAGAGCCGTACGGCTCTAGTAGGCAAGATAAATTACTCTGCAAAGCAGAGCAACTTGTCTCGCTAGAAATAAGATATAGGCAAAATCAGAAAGTCAGGTGGCCATTTAATGTTGAAATGATATGTGAGAAGGGGGTACAAAAGAGAAAATCAAATCAAGAAAAAGGGGGAGGCTTTTCAATCATGAAAGAAAAAATAACGAAACAGAGAAAAAAAAAAGCAGAGAAAGAGAGAAAGGTGACCGTGAACTTAAGGAATCACAAAAACAAAGAGTAAACCATAAAATCAATCTTAAAGCATAAAGCACAAATTATATAACATTTGCTCATTGATTGGAGAACATTTCGAGTTAGTTTCGGCTTATTTCGGATTGTTGCGGTTTTCAGCCAGTTGAACTTCTAGACAAATTCCAAAGCTTCCAATCTGTTTCTTGACATTCAAAGCATCAAAACAACACCAAGGTACACTCTGAGAGGCCTTAAACCTATTTGCATTGTCTTTTCTATGTGTTTTCTTCGTTTTTGCAACTTTCAGAATCGGATGGCCCGAATAGAGCCGTACGGCTGTGTTCATGATGAACAAAGCCGGCTGGCTCTGATACCCAGAGCTGTCTAGCTTTGTTCTTCGGGAATAGATTCCTGGTTTGTCCTGATCGGCCAAAAACAGTCCGTTTTCCATTTTGTGCATTCTTTTGTGATCATTTTCGGCCCAAATTCATCAGTATGTTGTAACATTTTGGCTTTTAGATTTCTATACGTATGGATATCGGTGTTTTCGGTTTCCTGGAGTTTTATTTCCTAATTTTTGGGGTTGTTTCATCCAAATCGGGTCAATAGTTCAGCATTAGCGGACCCCTGAACCCTACGAAATTCCCGGAAAACATTAAAAACGAATAAAACAGTATTTTTTCACAAATGTTTTTGGTGTGTTTATCGCATTTTGGACCCTAGATGGATTGTGTATTTAGGAACCTGCACGAACGGAACCCTGGATTTCGGGATAACAGACCCACAAAAAAGGAAATTTGCATGTAACCGAGCTAAATGTTTTCCAAAAATTGATTTTTCAGCACAAAAATTACAGGGCGTCTCAAAACCGTTTTCCAGGTCTAACCTGTCCGACTGGTTGGGTCGATACGGTTACCCCCTAAATGCATGCCCCTATTTCCTAAATTGCCAATTCTGTCCTATTTGAGTCCTATCTGTGTGTGCAATATAAATTGTGCTAACCAATTTGTTTTATCGTGTAAATTAGGCGGTTGTAATTTTTAGATCTTCGTGTACTTAGACGTTTGTAAAGTGAGGACGAGAGTTTTCCTTTTTATTCGATTGGGTTGTATAATCGGCCTCTATTATTTTTGTATATTTTGGATGAATGGTTTATTTTTCTGCAATTTATTTATCTGCATTTTGCTTTAGCATCAGCTAATTAAAATAAACAAATTAGGATTAGGAAAAGATAATAAAGTGAATTAAATATGATAATATAAACTATAAAGTGAAAGCAAGCTAGAGGTTAAGTAACTCACTTGCCCGAACCCTAAATCTCAGGATTAGGTACAATACCCTACCCTTGGTAGGGAGCTGTACCGGAATTCCCGGATAAACTGATCTAGGTGGCGACTCTGTCACAGATCTCGGGATTTAAGTTTCGAGGTCTTTAAGTTAAAACGGGAAAATGTTTTCTACAAAAGAATTTCCAAAAAAAAAATTAACGGTTGTCCCAACTCAAGATAAACAAACCTGCTTTTCCACTAAAACCAAATTCAAATGAAAATGTTTTCCCCAGTGCATTTCATAGCGTCCTGATTTTCTCTTTTTGAAAAGGTCGTCCTCTCACAGAGTTCTAAGATAAGCGACCCATTAAACCGAAGGAATTTGCATGTAATTGAGCCAAACCATTTTCCAAAACCGTTTTCAAGCATAAAAATCTTCAGGGCATTTCTAAATCCGTTTTCCAGGTCTAACCCAGCAAGTCACCGGACTTCTCGGTTATCCCCTAAATGCATGTTCCCAATTCCTAAAATCCCCATTCTGCCTCATATGAGTGCTATATGTGTTTGGGATATATCTGTGCTAACCATTTGTTTTGCAGCTTTTATTTTTCTTTATTTTTATTTTGGATGTATTTCATCAATTAATCGTGTATTCTAGGTGATTGTACTTTTTAGATCCTCGTGTATCTAGGAGATTGTAATGGTGAGGATGAGAGCCATTTTCCTTTTTTGGGTTGTAATAAGGCCTCTATTTCTTTTTGGTTTATTTTTGGATGTATGGTTTATATTTCCGCACTTTAATTTTATGCACTTTATTCCTGTCATCTGAGTGAGCATGAGCTAGTAGTAAACGATTAAATTGAGTAGAGAAAGATAATAAGTGAGTAAAACTATTGTCATATGCACTTTTAAATGAATAAAAGCTTGAGGTTGAATAGGTAAGTTGCCCAAACCCTAAATCTCTGGATTAGGTACAGTAGTCTACGCTCGGTAGGGAGCTGTACCGAAATTTCCCGGATGAGCTGATCCGGGTGGCGACTCTGTCATTGATCTTGAAATTTAAGTTTCAAGGCCTTTAAGTTAATAAAAAGGGAAAAGTCTTTCTACAAAAGGATTTCCAAAAAGAATCAATGGTTTTCCTAAATAAGATCATCAAACCCCGTTTTCAAAATCCAAACATTTCTATTTTTACTTCTCTTTTTCCCCGGTTCGATTCACCGCCCGTTCCGAAAAATGTCGTCCGCTCACACCTATTAAAATTTTAAAACTGGGCCTGACCTAAAAACCCAGCCAAATCCAAAACAAGGCCCAGCCCTCTCCAGCTACTGCCTAGCAGCGGTCGCTACCCAGTAGTGACCCTACTGTTACGCAACAGCTGCTGGTCCCAGCGGCAATAGTTGCAAGTGCAGCTGCTACTGCCGCTGTTTCCACCGCTACAGTGGCGCCTGACGGTGATTCTACCACTGGCATCCCATATCTGTAAAAATGGCCCGTGATTTTTACAGAAAAACAGCAGTAAATAAAAGCACCAAGATGCAAAATCACAAACAGAAAATTAAATCAAGCATAAACCTATATGCATATTTAATTTCCAAAAGCAAAAGCAAAGGGGAAAATCATCAAACCCCAAACCAAAAGATTCCCAATCACAAAATCACCAATTTTAGAACATGGGATTCAACCAAGTTAAAGATTTCCACGGATCAAAAGCCCGCTCAAATACCACTGTTGGGACTTTCCATCGAAAATCAACCGATAATAGCAGAGAAACGCGTTGATTTCCTCAAATCCGTGCCCAAGAGCTAATGATGTGGAAATCAAAAATCAAAACCAAAGAGAGGAAAGCTAGATTCTCACCAGTATATCTCTTAAGAGATGGCTGCAGAAATCAAACAAGACTTCCTCTACGGTCACGTACACGAACGGCTTTAGAACTAAAACTTGTGCTAGCAGTTAGGAAACTGAAAGAGAAGAGAGGATAAGCTTAAAAGTCCAAAAGAAAGGTTTTTCTTTTTTTTTTTTTATCATTATCCTTATATAAGCCAATATATCCAAGTTAATTAAACTTGGTGGGCAAGTTTCTTATTTGAAACATTTGGCCGAACCCAAATTTAATTATGTGTGGGCTTTTCCTTTTCAAGCCCAAGTCCATTTTAATTCCTTTGTCTTATTTAATTTCAAATGTAAATTTAATTCAATATGTATGCTTATAAATTATACCATATAATATATTACATACATTTAAATTAAAATTAATTTGACCTATTAAGTTAACCAAGGAATTAAATTAGACTTTCATAAAATTAAATACATGTAAACCTATACATGTAAAATATTTCCACCTAGGAAATAATCTCATAAATTAATTCATTGAATTAATTATAAGAAGGCCTATACAAAAATTAATTATATTATTTTGATCAATCCAATCGATCTATATAATATAATTAACAGATTCCTCTTTCTCCAGTGTGTATACTCTAAGTACACACTTAATCCTTTTATTTAAATGTTTAGACATTCAATGTGTACGATCCTGTGGGCCCGTCTTTATCTTGGCAGTGGGCCTATGACCCACAAACTGCAGGCGGGCTCTAGCAAGCCACTGCAACCCCCAATTAAGATGGAGATAGCAGTCCAACTGGAATCGTAACCCTGTAGTTTGAACTTGTATATCCCATGTCATTGATATCGGTATCCAACACAGAGGCATGGATTGATCACCCTCTTTTGTGTCCGGACATTTCTTGATCCCAAATGAACTGATGCTCACAAACAAGTTCCAACTTGTTTGGGTGTGGCCACACTCTTATCAATTGCATTCATCAAGAGGCCTGTGATATCTTCTCAGTAGACTATTGAGTGACATTCCCTTCTGCATATCCATACCTTTGCCATGTTCACTAACATACTCGAACATACCCATACTGGGCACCCTTTTATAGGCCCTTTAGGCATACACCAAAGTATGCCATTTCACATGGAAGACCATCATATGGTCAAGTTAAAGGATCCATACAAGTACTACACGAGAATCACTTGTGATTCTATACCATACGAATTTCTTGTTTAATGGATGTATCCAGTACCATGCCCCTTTGCATGTAGCCATTAACCTGGTTGACATCCCATGTTCAATGGCCAGTAAGACACCGCTATTCAACTAGGCTAATAATAGTCTTTAGTTCCATTCATTCCCATGATTGGAATTGCATTTGAAATTAATTAAATCAAAGGAAGTCAAATTGGGCTTAAAACATAAAATGAAAATTCCCACATGAAGTGGGAGTTATTTGGCCGAAATTCATGGGTGGAGAATAGATGAGAATGGTGACTCATTCTTGGACAAAAATAAGATGGTGAGTCATGTTTTTCATTTAATTAAGAAATGATGAGTCTTTATGTTTGTCCAATGGTGATGGAGTGAGTCATTGTTTGACTAAGTTAGTAGCAAAGTTGGACTTTGCATGCTAGGTGGCATTGGAGATTTTTTTCTTGGTAAGAAGGTTGATACAAAAGAAAAAAATCAGCAGCCATTCTCATTGATTTTTGGCCGTGAGAAATTTTCTTTTGAAGAAAAATTTGCCCACTTTTATGCCTTATTTTCTTTTGGAAAGAAATTGAGTGCACACTTGAGAAAGTTGGTTCTATCTTTGCATAGATAGATTTTTCTTTTGGAAAGAAAAAGGGACAGCCATAATTCTCAAATTGTGCAACCCCTCTCTCCCTCTCTTCTTGTCATCCGAGTTGCTAGCACAGGTTTCGGTCCGAGAGCCGTTCGTGTACGCATCGGTGGAGGAAATCTACACTTGATTTCTGCAGTCCGCATCCGTCTCTTAGAGAGACTTTGTGGTAATTCCTTCTTTATGCTTTTAGTTTTTGATTTCCACCTCTTAAGCTCCTGGGCGGGATTCGAGGAAATCGACGCGTATTTCCGCTTTTATCGGTCGGTTTCCCGTGACGAATCCCTACAGTGGTATCAGAGCGGGCTTTTGATCCATGGAAATCTTTAACTTGGCGGATCCCGTGTTTTAAAATTGGATATTTTTGTGGACGGGATTCTTTTGGTTTCGGGTTTGTGATTTTGCTCGTTGAATTTTGCAAATGGAAAATCATGTTGTATATGGTGTATGCTAGGTTTTATTTTCTATTTGTGATTTTCTTGTTTATGGAATTTTATTTTGCATATTTGTTTTATGCTATATTTAATTTTCCATTAATGAATTTTTCTTTCTTGGTGATTTAATTTCATGTTGTTTTTATTTATTCGGAAAAATCACGGACCGTTTCCAGTCGAAACGGGGGCAGAAGCCACTGCCTGCGGCGCTGGGGGCCACTGGCAGCAGCTGCTGCTGGCTGCTGCTGGCCAGCAGCTGCTGCACGCTAGCAGCTGGGTAGCAGCAGGCTGCCCCGCGCGGCGGGCCGGGCCCAAATTTGGATTTCGCGGGATTTGTTTTGGGCCGGGCCGGGTTTTAAAATTTTAATTGGTTTTAAAATTTTGCTTGTTTAAATTTTGGTAATTTTTATGCGCCTGTTTTATGAATGGAATTTATTTTTCGTTCATGCGATATTAATTTTGGAGAAATTAATACGGTTAATTGAAATTGGTTCGGGTTTTCTTGGCACGATTACCCGGACGGCTAATTTTCGAATTCATGGTTTCCCAATTGGATTAGGAGCAATTTTGTCTGGGTTGGAGGCCCAAAGCCCGCACGGGTTTAGAACCATGATCGGCCAAAATTTGGCGATTTCATAATAATGGCTATGGACATTATTGAAATGGGATTAATTCATGCATTTAACATGTTTATAAATTGTATGCATTGGATACGTGTATGTATGATTAAATGCTTGAATGGATGTTTTGGGCCTTATTTATTTGGGTTGTAATATTCTTTTGGCAAATACGGCCTGCCCGCCGTTTTCTTTTTATGTAATTTTATTTTATTTGTTTATTATGAAATTATGTAAAGAAGAAGCCGATTGGATTGGCGTGCTAGAAGGATGTGGATGCGGCCCACCTGATGTCTTTCTAGTATAGGTTTACTAGAATTATATTAGGATGTAAATTTTGGCCCATAGCATTTCATTTTTATTTAATTATGCTTTATTTATTTACATGTGAGAATGTATGTACAAACCCAAGTTCACCCGCCTATGCATCTAAGCCGTTATTAATTGAATCAAATAACCAAAAGGTAATTACTAAGTCTCTTAAAAGTGCTTCCCTCATTCAAAACCTACTCGAAGTGGGGATGGGCTAGTTGTAGACCAGCCCTCGCTGGATGCGTTGGAGCATCGTCATTTTGTATTGGGTTGGAGTATTGGTTACTCTGACACTTGGATGGAGGTTTGGACTTAGCGTGGGTAGTAGGATGTTCCTGGCCCTAAGCACAGATGGGTAAGTGCCAATAGACCCATCAAACCGAGAGTCCCTAGGTTGGGATTGGACGACGTTCCTACCTAAAAATTGGGGTATAGTTGTTCCAGGCCCTCGTCTGGCTATATCTTAATATAATATGGATCTCGGCCCATGAGCCCAACAACTCGAGTTAATTAATAACATGATTCATTATTAATTATAATATGGGAAGAACAAGTTAAGTCCTTTATTAACACTCGTAATTTTTTCTGTGTAGAAACCAATGGCTACGAATGATACTTTATCACTGCGATCTTTCTTGGAATGGGACAAGCTTTCTGGCCCTAACTTTTGGGACTGGTCTATGAACTTAAGGAAAGTTCTAAGACAAGAGTCTAAAGAGTATGTGCTCGAAAAGCCTGTACCGGCTGTGCCAACGGGAAGTAATCCACCGGCTGCCCACCTGGAGGAATACTTGGCACATGTAAAAGATAACCGGGATGTGACATGCCTGATGTTGGCTAGTATGGTTCCTGAATTGCAAAAGCAGTTCATGGATCATCAGGCCTTTGCTATAATGACAACTCTTAACGAGATGTTTTATGAGCAAGCTCATCAGGAAAGGTACCTGATCCACAAGGCATTCCGCAGTTGTAAGATGGGAGCCGGAACATCTGTGAGTGCACACGTGCTCAAGATGAAGGGCTATCTGGATAATTTAGCCCGTCTCGGAACGCCTATCTCAAGGGGGTTGGCGGTTAGCACGATCCTGGCTTCTTTACCAGATTCTTATGATCAATTCATCCTAAACTTTTACAAGCAAGGGATGGACCGTACTGTTAGTGAGCTGCATTGGATGCTTCAGCTCGCTGAACTGTCGATCAAGAAGACTCCACCGGTACTTGAGGTTAAAAAGGGGAAACCTCCTTTTGCTAAAGGCAAGGCAAAGGCCAAGGCCAAGGCTAAGGAAGCCAAGGCTAAAAAGTCTAAAGCCCAGCCCAAGGCCCGTTCCAAGGATGTCTGCTTCGGGTGTAAGCAGGCTGGACATTGGAAAAGATTGTGTCCCAAGCTTTTGGGAGAGAAAAGGAAGACGCAGGGCGTGTCTTCATCAGGTATATATGTCATAGACATTAACCTCTGTTTCAACATCTTCTGTATTGGATACTAGATGTGGTTCTCACATTTGTTGTAATGTGCAGGGACTTAAGAACAGGAGATCACTGGGATAGGGACAAGTGGACTTGTGGGTCAGAAATGGAGCAAGGGTTGCTGCCATAGAGATTAGCAGGATAGCTTATGATGCCTAGTAGATTAGTTTTGTTACTGAAACTATGTTATTTTGCACCTGTTTTATACAGGAATAGTATTTCTGTTTCAGTTTTGGATATTTCTGGATGTACATTTACTATTGGTAATAGTAAAAAGGGTTTATCTAGAAAAGAATTATTTTATGGAGTAGCTCTATTAAATAATGTCTTTTATATCCTGGATCTAAATGAAACTAATCATGTCTATAATATACATACCGAAAGGGTTAAGCCTAATGAACTTAATCCGGTTTACCTTTGGCATTGTCATTTAGGCCACATAAACAAGAAGCGCATAGCTAGGCTTCACATAGCTTGAATCCTAGGATCATTTGACATGGAGTCACTTGATACATGCGAGTCTTGTTTATAAGGTAAAATAACTAAAGAACCTTTTAGCAAGGAGGCTAAAAAGGTCGCTAGCTTATTGGACCTAATGCATTGAGATGTATATGGACCGACAAGCATAGCAACCAGGGGTGAACATTTATACTTCGTATCCTTTACGGACGATTTCATCAGAAATGGCTATGCCTATGTAATGAAATATAAGTCTGAGACCCTTGATAGGTTCGAGGGATTAAGGAACGAAGTACAGAACCAACTAGGCAGAAATATCAAAGCCTTTCGGTTGGACCGAGGTGGTGAGCATATAAGCCTATAGTTTGACTCATTTAGAGAGAGCATGGAGTAGTTCCACAGCTCACTCCTCCAGGAACACCACAATGGAATGGGGTGTCCGAACGGAGGAATAGGACCCTGTTAGACATGGTCCGCTCAAACGATGAGTCATGCCTCTCTCCCAATAAGTTTTTTTAATGGGTACGCTCTTGAGACAATGGCTCTCAATGTCACTTATACTCTGACTAAGGCTTTGGAAAAGACCCCATTTTGAATATGGATGGGCAGGGTGCCTAATGTGTCTTTCTTACCGATTTGGGGTTGTTATGCACAAGTCAAGAAATTGACTGTGAGCAAAACTAGCACCCAAAACCGACTAATGCCTGTTTGTGAGCTACCCTATTACTTCTACAACCCTGCTGAGAACAAGGTGTTCATGGCGCGAAAGGGGGTCCTTCTTGAAAAGGGGTTTCTTTCCAAGAAAGACAGTGGGAGTGCTGTTGAACTCAGGGAAGTTCAAAGCTCACAAATTCCTGAAAAGGATAACTCGGAGACCATAGTGGAGCTTCCACAACTGGAAGCACCGGCCCAGGTCACACTAGAACTTAGGGATCATCAGGAACATGAGAAACATCGGTTTTTGTTTCTAATGATTACGCTCCTTTTGTCTTGGACGAAGAGGAGCTCAAAACCTACTAGTAGGCTATAGCTAGCCCACTGTCTACCATGGTGGTGGATTTGCAATCTATGTATGATAATTAGGTTTGGAACCTGGTTGATTCACCTCCAGGTGCTAAGGTAATAGGTTGCAAGTGGTGCTATAAGCTATAGGCCGACAATACCTTTAAGGGTGTGTATAAGAGGTTTAGTGGGGGCATAGTAACTTTCCTGGTATTGTATATGGATGGCATCCTTCTGATTGGAAGTGAAATAACAACACTACAAGGGAATTGTAATGGTTGTGTAAGTGCTTCGCAATGAAGGACTTAGGCGAAGCTGAGACGATCCTAGGGATCAGGATCTACAGGGTTAGATCCAATCGGCTTCTAGGCCTAAGTCAGGCCAAGTACATATACATAGTTCTGAAAAGATTTAGCATGGACCAGGCTAAGAAAGGTTTCTTGCTAATGGGTCATGAGCTGAACCTTAGGAAAAAGTACTGTCCTAAGACAAGGCAGGATAGGGAGAACATGAATTGGTTCTATATGCTTCGGCTATAGGATCAATCATGTACTCCATGCTATGTACAAGACCTGATGTCGGCTTTGCACTAAGTATGATGAGCCGGATCCTGAATGGATCACAGGTAGGCTGTCAAAGCAATCCTGAAGTATCTTAACCAGACTAAGGATAGCTTCTTAGTGCATGAAAGTTAGGAAGAGCAGTCAGTTACTAGGGACACTGATGCAAGCTTCCAGACCGACCAGGATGAAAATAAGTCGCAGTATAGGTATGTGTTCATGCTAAATGGTGGTGCTATTGTTAGAGAGGCTCCAAGTAATAGACCATCACGGCTTCTATCAAAGGAACTGAGTACATTGCAACGTGTGAAGCAGCTAGGGAAGCTGTGTGGATAATGAAGTTTATCATGCAACTGGGGGTAGTGTCAACTATCCAGTAACTAGTTGATATCTTCTGTGACAACGCGGGGCTGTTGCATAAGCTATGTGCCTCGGTCACACATATACACGAAGCAAGAACTCAGGGAGTTTCACCTATTGCGAGAAATCGCTGAGGGGGTGACATCTCATTACAAAGAGTGTACACCAAAGACAATGTCGCAGATCTTTTGACCAACATGCTTGGCTACGCCTATGCATGAAGGTTATACTAGATCTATAGGGATTAGACCCATGCCTAGTAGGTACTAGTGCAAGTGGGAGATCGTTGGAAATGCCCTAGTCTCGAGGCATTGGTCCTTGTGTTTGTATAATACATTTGTACATTAATGTAAATTTTATGTATTATACAATTTGTGTCAAGGAAATAAAGGCATTAATCTATTTATTATATGTCTTGTGCTATATGTTAAATAGAGTATCCAATGGACATATCCATATCCATGTTGTCAAGTGTGAGGCACTTGGCAGTAAGACCGTGAATAGGGAAAATGATATGGCCATAAAGTCATCCGTAGTCTGTTCCAATCATGGGAATGAATGGAACTAAAGACTATCATTAGCCTAGTTGTATGGCGGTGTCTACCGGTCATAGAACATGGAATGTCAACCAGGTTAATGGGTACATGCAAAAAGGGCATGGTACTGGATTGATCCACTTAACGGGAATCTACATGGTATTGTATCACAAATGATTCTCAAGTAGTACTTGTATAAGTCCTTCGACCAGACCATATGATGGTGTTGCATGTGAAGTGGCACACTTTGGTGAACACCCAATGGGCCTGTAAAAGGGTGCCAAGTACAGGTACGTTCGGGTGTGTCAGTGAGCATGGCAGCACTATGGATATGCAGAAGGGAATGTCACTCAGTGCTTCATTGAGACGATATCATCGGCCTCTTGAAGAATGTTACTGATAAGTGTGCGGCCGCACCCAAACAAGATTGGATCTTATTTGTGAGCATCAGTTCATTCCGTATCAAGTCAAGGTCCAGACACAAAGAGGGTGATACTTCCATGCCTCTATGTTGGACACCGATATCAGCGACATGGGATTTACAAGTTCAAACTACTGGGTTACGTTTTCAGTTGGACTGCTTACTCCGTCTTAATTGGGGGCTATAGTGGCTTGCTAGAGCCCGCCTCTAGTCTGTGGGCCTTGGCCCACTGCCAACATAAAGACGGGCCCATCGGATCGTACACATTGAACGTCTGGACTTTAACTAGTCGGATTAAGTGTGTGCTTGGAGTATACACGTGGAAGAGAGAGAGATCCATTAATTATATTATATAGGTCAATTGGATTGATCAAAATAATATAATTAATATTTATTTTGACCATTCTCTTAATTAATTCAATGAATGAATTTATGAGATTATTTCCTAGGTGGAAATATTATTACATGTATTTCATTTTATGTATGTCTAATTTAATCCATCGATTAAATTAAGAGATCAAATGAATTCTAATGTAAATGTATGTAATGTATTATATAGCATAATATATATATACATGTTAAATTGGAATTGCATTTGAAATTAATTAAATTAGAGGAAGTCAAATTGGGCTTAAAACATAAAATGAAAATTCCCACATGAAGTGGGAGTTATTTGGCCGAAATTCATGGGTGGAGAATAGATGAGAATGGTGACTCATTCTTGGACAAAAATAAGATGGTGAGTCATGTTTTTCATTTAATGAAGAAATGATGAGTCTTTATGTTTGTCCAATGGTGATGGAGTGAGTCATGGTTTGACTAAGTTAGTAGCAAAGTTGGACTTTGCATGCTAGGTGGCATTGGAGATTTTTTTCTTGGTAAGAAGGTTGATACAAAAGAAAAAAATCAGCTGCCATTCTCATTGATTTTTAGCCGTGAGAAATTTTCTTTTGAAGAAAAATTTGCCCACTTTTATGCCTTATTTTCTTTTGGAAAGAAATTGGGTGCACACTTGAGAAAGTTGGTTCCATCTTTGCATAGATAGATTTTTCTTTTGGAAAGAAAAAGGGACAGCCATAATTCTCAAAGTGTGCAGCCCCTCTCTCCCTCTCTTCTTGTCATCCGAGTCGCTAGCACGGGTTTCGGTCCGAGAGCCGTTCATGTACGCATCGGTGGAGGAAATCTACACTTGATTTCTGCAGTCCGCATCCGTCTCTTAGAGAGACTTTGTGGTAATTCCTTCTTTATGCTTTTAGTTTTTTATTTCCACCTCTTAAGCTCCTGGGCCGGATTCGAGGAAATCGACGCGTATTTCCGCTTTTATCGGTCGGTTTCCCGTGACGAATCCAATTTAACATGTATATATATATATTATGCTATATAATACATTACATACATTTACATTAGAATTCATTTGATCTCTTAATTTAATCGATGGATTAAATTAGACATACACAAAATGAAATACATGTAAACCTATACATGTAATAATATTTCCACCTAGGAAATAATCTCATAAAATTCATTCATTGAATTAATTAAGAGAATGCTCAAAATAAATATTAATTATATTATTTTGATCAATCCAATTGACCTATATAATATAATTAATGGATCTCTCTCTCTTCCACGTGTATACTCCAAGCACACACTTAATCCGACTAGTTAAAGTCTAGACGTTCAATGTGTACGATCCGATGGGCCCTTCTTTATGTTGGCAGTGGGCCAAGGCCCACAAACTACAGGCGGGCTCTAGCAAGCCACTGTAGCCCCCAATTAAGACGGAGTAAGCAGTCCAACTGAAAATGTAACCCAGTAGTTTGAACTTGTAAATCCCATGTCGCTGATATCGGTGTCCAACACAGAGGCATGGAAGTATCACCCTTTTTGTGTCTGGACCTTGACTTGATACCGAATGAACTGATGCTCACAAACAAGATCCAATCTTGTTTGGGTGCGGCCGCACACTTATCAGTAACATTCTTCAAGAGGCCGATGATATCGTCTCAATGAAGCACTGAGTGACATTCCCTTCTGCATATCCATAGTGTTGCCATGCTCACTGACACACCCGAACGTACCTGTACTTGGCACCCTTTTACAGGCCCGTTAGGTGTTCACCAAAGTGTGCCACTTCACATGCAACACCATCATATGGTCTGGTCGAAGGACTTATACAAGTACTACTTGAGAATCATTTGTGATACAATACCATGTAGATTCCCGTTAAGTGGATCAATCCAGTACCATGCCCTTTTTGTAAGTACCCATTAACCTGGCTGACATTCCATGTTCTATGACCGGTAGACACCGCCATACAACCAGGCTAATGATAGTCTTTAGTTCCATTCATTCCTATGATTGGAACAGACTACGGATGACTTTATGGCCATATCGTTTTCCCTATTCACGGTCTTACTGCCAAGTGCCTCACACTTGACAACATGGATATGGATATGTCCATTGGATACTCTATTTAACATATAGCACAAGACATATAATAAATAGATTAATGCCTTTATTTCCTTGACACAAATTGTATAATACATAAAGTTTACATTAATGTACAAATGTATTATACAAACACAAGGACCAATCCCTCGGGACTAGGGCATTTCCAACAACTACGAATGACTTTATGGTCATATTCTTTTCCCTATCCATGGTCTTACTGCCAAGTGCATGACACTTGTCAACATAGATATGGATATGCCCATTGGATATGTCCTTGTCAACACGACCCTTGGTTTTGACTTTGGCCCACACATAATGGCTTAGAAACTTCCCCTAGGATTACCAAAATTGAAATTCAAAATTGAACATTGAGCGTGCACCTTTGGTGTCTCCCGTTGATGCCAAAGAGACCCAACACCTAGGAAGAATGTGATACCATTCGAAAGGAGAAATAAGGTCGGATGGGAGTGCATATTTTTACGTGTGCTAACATTTGTTCTGTGTTGTTTTCTATTTGACTTTTCACGAAGAATCAAACATGCACAGCTTTCGTGTGCCATTCTAATCACATCTTTATGCAGCCATTTTCAAACATCAACATATGTGTGACACTAATCATATTTTTGTGTAGCCATGACAGTTTATTCGTGTGCCATTTACATCTCGCATGCTACATTTTCACAAAGCATACACGACATCATTTCTTGTGTCATGCATTTTTAACTACATTTTCGTGTAGCCACTTGCATTTTCGCATGACATGCACAGCCATACAATTTCATCTCACCTAATAAAGGATGTTCCAAGTCTGTCCCTTCATGATCATTTCATTCCATGACATATCGGGTACCCCAAAACTACCCGTGTTTGACCCGTGCACTGGATTGCACTCCGCCATTTTGCAAATATCATGTCATTCAATAGAAGACCATGATGGTCCTAGATTTATCTCCTTGTGATAGTTCACACGACGTCATTACATGACATCACATTCATTCATCATAGGTGTCCCGGTGATGCCGAAATCCTGTTTGTGCATTATGGTTCATATCGGACCATTTCATAACATCATGAAATCATTCAAGGTACTCCCTGAGCGCTGGATTAGTACACATATAGGGGTATTTCGTAACATCACCAAATCATGCAAGGTGTTCCACGAACGCCGAATCTCTATCCGTGTCTCGAGTCACATGCGACTTTCCTGTAATATCACTTCATATCACTTCGCCCCAAATGTGTCAGAACTCTGTCTATGGAATGGTCCCCACGTGACCATTCCACCTCATGACATCGACCTACAAAGCATCGAAACCCTACCCGGGTGCTGGTACACATGGGGCCATCTCACTACAATTTATTAGGTGCCCCAAAGGAGCCAAACCTCTGTCCGTACGACAGCTCTCATAGGACATTTTTGCATCGTTTTACATAGCATTGGACACCCTTGGGACATCCCAAACAAAGGAAATTCAAACATTCAAAGATCATCCTCATTTTCATTTCCATTCATGGAGCATCCTTCTCCACGGCACCACGTCATTCATTTGTCATCCCTAACTCTCCACTCATGATGTAGGACCATACATACGTGAGACTAGAAAAGGCTAAAGCTCTGTTGAGACAGTTCACATGGTAAGCTGGATCAACCAAGGACAAGGCCTCAGGCTTTGAGGGCTGTTGGGGAACAAATGAGAGTAGAAACTAACAGTGAGTCTGATTCTGGAGAGGAAGTGGAAATGGCCAATCAAACGCCAAGTCTTACTGATGCATTGAAGGATTTCCTGAGGTCTCAGGATTTCCATGACATGTTGAAAGAAGAAATGCAGGCTATTGTAAGAGAAGCCGAGGAAATCAACACCAGTAGGCCCGGAAAGGAAAAGGTGGGCAAGTCCTCTCAATTTGGGGCTGATGTCTCACCCAGTGTGGAGAAGCTGCGAGAAATGGAAGCAGCTATGGAAGAAAAGATGAAAGAAAAGTACTCTGAGTTGGACGAAGTGGTCGCCAAACTGAAGAAATGGGCCAACATCAGCCTAGGCTTCAAGAGAGGGGTGAAAGTGGATGCAATGATCAACAAGGGCATTGAGACCTTCCCTATTGGGTTTCAAGTACCAAAATTCCCTTCCTACAAAGGGATTGGCTCACCGGAGGCCCATGTGAACCGTTATGTCAGAGTCATGCTGACGGCAGGCACAACCAAGCAGCAGCTAATTAATTTCTTCCCAACCACACTCGAGGTAGGCGCACTGAGCTGGTATAATTCTTTATCCGAAGATGTGCAATCAGACTAGGAGGCCTTGTCCGCATTTGTCATCAAATACTACAGCTTCAACACCAAGATCCAGGTGAAGCTGTGTGATCTGGAAAGGGTTAAGCAATAATAGAATGAATCGTTTGATGCTTACTACCAGAGGTGGATGTAATAAAATAATTCTGCTGAAGAACCGGCCGACGAGGATGAGCTAATCTAGAAGCTGATTGACGGAAGTAAGGACATCTTCTAAAACAACATGAAATTCCACTCCTTTGGTGAGCTCAATGAAGTGTATAGTATGGCCATGAAAATCGAGAGAGACGACAAAGAAAAGACAGTGAACCAAAAGCATGGCAGGAGCTCCGGGTATGGTCTTGGGTACAGATCAGTGACTACCATCGGGTCAGACAGCAGATCTGGTTCTGGATCTATAGGCAAAAGTGGGCAATACTCAGAAGACAAGCCAGCTAAAGTTGCCGTTGTGTCCCAGCTGCGGGGCAGCTAAGATGGAAATGTACAAAATCGAGGCATATCCCCTTGGACTCTTTCTTTGGCCAAAATTTATGCGAAATGCAGGAACGGTGGCCTGTTGAGTTCTCTAAAGCAATATGAAAAGCTGGCTGAGACCGACAAGGGAAAGTTCTTTTCCTTTCATATGATGGTGGGACACCATACAAATGACTGCATATAATTAATGAAGGCTATCCGGTAATTGATCGCTGAAGGAAAAATTATGGAACCGCCTTTAAAGCCTAGTGTTCAGAGCAATCCATTACCCAACTTTGACTGATCTACGCATTTGAGCCATTCAATGAGATGGCGAAGTAGTAAAATAAAGGCCCTCCGCATATGGAGGATGAAAACTATTTCGATGTATCTATTTTGTTTTCTATCCTATTTTATGAACAATTTGGCCCACCAGGCGTTTAATGTAATGCAATTTGACTTCAATTACTTGTGCGATATTTTTCTGGATGGAACACTGTGCATGCATACAAACATTCATCTAATGTCTTTAGCATACATGACACATCATTGCAAATGGTATTCGCCTTGAAAGACCTCACGCCTGATAAGAAAGAAAAAAAGAAATTGCAAAGTATCCAAGAGCGCATAACCAGCTTTTCCCGATCCTACCACAGCATGACTGCGAGTCGAAAGATAAGTCACCAAATGTCAGACTCTAAAGGATTTAAGGGTGAAATCATCTAAGCAGAAACTCCACGGGCCCAAATCAGACAAAGAAGGGAAACCACGATAGGTGAAACTGACATCACCAGAAAAATAAGACTATTCACGGCAAACAGACATCAGTTCATAGCTAGGACCGTTAACCACCCCAAGTGGATGAAAATAGAGTTGACCATGATGTCACAGCCATAAAAAAAAGAAAAAGAAAAAAAATATATGCCTCAAATTTGAGAAGGAAGAACACACCTGCGCAATACAGAATTTCGTGTTCCATTAGGACCAGGAGGAGACTATGGTTTTAAGGGGCAACGACGCATGTGTTCTAGAATAAAGGGCTGGGGCATCGATCGTCAGCTCCACATCATCCACGAGCTGGTAAGGTGACGAGAATAGCCAACAGATCTATCAAAAGGAATTCTATCTATCAAAATGGATTGGCATGTCATTATTCGCCTTGCAAAGGCACCGTACTGGTACCAAAGCACTCACCAGGGAAGCACCGTAGCCATCGACCTTCAAGGTGGAAACGGTTCCACTAGGGAGAAGAGAGACCAAGCTGTCGACCCTATCAACCCGAACGGGCTATAAAAAAAAACAGTCCGATGGTATTGGGATTTGTCACCAGAAATCACCCGATTAAAGCGGAAGAATGCGATGATTTCCTCAAAACCGTGCCCTGGAGCAATTGAGATGGAAATTTTAAAAACAAAAATTTAATAACAAGAGATATCTCTTAAATGGATTATCTCTTTAAGAGATGGATGCAGACTGCAGGAATCAAGATAGAATCCCTCCTCGTTCACGTAGACGAACGCCTAATGAACACCAGCCGTGCTAGCATCGGAAAAACACGAAGAATGGAGAAGAGGAAGGGGGAGACTTTAGCTAGTGTGGCTTGGTCACCCTTTGGCTAAAATACCTAGGGTTGATTTAACCCTAGGTGGCTGAAATTCTCCTTGAGAATTTCGGCCCAATTGGCTCACCATGTGTGGGCTTTTCCTTTTTTCATTTAAGCCCAAATCTATTTTAATTGGTCTGGTTTAAATTAATTTCAAGCCCAACTTTAATTTACACATGTATATAACATATTACACCATGTAACATATTATTTACATTTAATTAAAATTGGTTTAACTAATTAATTTAATCCATGAAATTAAAATTAGATCTTCACATAATAAATTCATATGTAAACCTATACATATGAATATTTCCACCCAGGAAATAATCTCATAATTAATTCAATTAATTATGAGAAAGCCAATCAAATATTAATTTTATTATTATGATTAATCTAATCAATCTTTATAATATAATTAATTAATCCTCTCTCTCCAGAGTGTATACTCTAAGTATACAGGTGATTCCTTAAGTCTGTGTTCAGTCGCTCAATATGTACGATCCCATGGGCCCATCTTTATGTTGGCAGTGGGCCCATGGCCCATAGACTACAGTTGGGCTCTAGCAAGCAACTGCAGCCCCCAATTAAGATGCAGATGGAAGTCCAACTGCAATCATAACCCTGCAGTTTGAACTTGTATATCCCATGTCATTGATATCGGTGTCCAACACAGAGGCATGGATTGATCACCCTCTTTTGTGCTCAGACTTTTACTTGATCCCGAATGTACTGAAGCTCACAAACAAGTTCCAACTTGTTTGGGTGTGGCCACGCTCTTATCAGTCACATTCATCAAGAGGCCGGTGATATCTTCTCAGTGGACTACTGAGTGACAAATCCCTTCTGCAAATCCGTAGCATTGCCATGCTATATGACATACCCGAAAGCACTCATACTTGGCACCCTATTACAAGCCCTTTTACCCCTAAGTATATGACCTCGCATGCGATACCATCATATGGTCAAGTCAAAGGATCCATATAAGTACTACATGAGAATCACTTGTGATACTATACCATGTGGATTTCTCGTTTAGTGGATCTATCCAGTACCATGCCCTTTTTACATGTACCCATTAACTTGGTTGACATCCCATGTCCAACGACCGGTAAGACATCGCCATTAAACCAGGTTAATGATAGTCTCTAGTCCCGTTCATTCCCCTGACTGGAACAAACTATGGATCTCTTTATGGTCATATCGTTTACCCTATCCATGGTCTTACTGCCAAGTGCATGACACTTGTCATCATGGATATGGATATGTCCATTGGATACTTCATTTAAGATATTGCACAAGATATATATAATAAATGAATTAATGCCTTTATTAATAACACAAAATTAGTATAATACATAACTCCAATAAATGTATAATACAAATACAAGGTCCAATCCCTCGGGACTAGGGCAATTCCAATAGATGGATTGAAAGTCGAAAAGACGATCCATGCAAAAGTTATGACGGTGAGGTGAGCACCACCAGTGGGAAAATCTGCAAGGACCGGTTGGTGGCAGTCGTGAATTTGGTCAAGACGGATACCATTCCTAATTCCATTTTTAATTTCATTTCATCTATGATGTGCATTATGCTAAAACATTATTAATGAATGAATGAATGAATGAATGCCTTGCTCTGTTCATTTAAGTGTCCCAATCTTACTTGGAAATGAATTCACATCGTGCATCATACATGGTTGTGCACGTCTTTCACTTACATGCGTCACATTCAAAAAAGAAAAAAAAAAGCTCACTGAGATGAAAACCGAAAAGGAGCCTCAGGCAAAAATTAGAGTCGCTCGCTAAACTGAAAACCTGCATTAGGTAATTTAGGAAAAAGTTAGAGCACCTTCAAAAGAGGCTCGCTAAGGTGAAAACCAAAAAGGTGCCTCAGGCAAAACTTAGAGCAATTACCTGAGCTGAAAACCCACATCGGGCAGTTCAGTCCAGATTCACCACTCCTAGGGGTAGAAAAGTGGAACCCTTCCACCATTCCGCCGTAGAATTCTCTGCAGGATTCTCTGCACTGCTTCCCCAGCAGGATTCTTTGCACTGCTTCCCCAGCAGAATCATCACAAAGAATGTCACCACTTTGTCTCCAACAGTCATGGGACTTCCCCAACAGCCATTGCGCACATCCGCATATCCCCAGCAGAAGTGCGAGAACCTCATCCCATAAAGAATATACTCCCCAGCCAGATCAGCTATAGATGTGATGTACCTTCCCTAGCCAAAGGCGTGACCCAATCTCCCCAGCAAGGGCATGGCATTTTAAGATTGGACGGATCGCAAGGAATGCATCTGCCAGAATCTGTTCACATCAATCATACATTGTAACATACACCTACAAACATTCAAAACAAGCATATGCATACATGCATCACGACGAATCTAGGTACAGGTACCCACCACCATTGTCGGGCTGTCCCGAATCAGGATCACTCTCAAAGTACAAAATAGTCCAACATTAGGGCATCCCCCAGTCCTCAAGAAGCAAATCATAGCCGCGCAAGCCCAATCCTCAAGGTCTTAAGTTTTCGGGGGCAAACCAAATAAACCGTATTTATTCTTGATCGAAGGGGCAAAATTTTTGTTTCCAAAATTATTGATCAAGGAATAAATACTCATCCTTAATCAAATTCCAAAATTATCTCTCCTAAAGTCACACCACTCAAGCCAGATTTTGGATCCTTGAAATTTCTTCAAGCCTGGTTCTTAATCCTTGACAAACCTCTCAAGCGTGATTTTGAATCCTTGAAACTCCTTCAAGCCTGGTTCATAATCCTTGAAAAACCTGATTTTGAATCCTTGAAACTCCTTCAGGCCTGGTTCATAACCTTGAAAAACCTCGTCAAGTGTGATTTTGAATCCTTGAAACTCCTTCAAGCCTGATTCTTAATCCTTGAAAAATCTTCTCAAGCGTGATTATGAATCCTTGAAACTCCTTCAAGCCTAGTTCATAATCCTTGAAAAACCTCCTCAAGCATGATTTTGAATCCTTGAAACTCCTTCAAGCCTAGTTAATAATCCTTGAAAAAACCTCCTCAAGCGTGATTTTGGATCCTTGAAACTTCTTCAAGCTTGATTCATAATCCTTGAAAAACCTCTCCAAGTGAGATTTTGGATCCTTGAAACTCCTTCAAGCCTAGTTCATAATCCTTGGAAAACCTCCTCAAGCATGATTTTGAATCCTTGAACTCCTTCAAGCCTGGTTCATACTCCTTGAAAAAACTCTCCAAGCGTGATTTTGGATCCTTGAAACTCCTTCAAGCCTGGTTCATAATCCTTGAAAAACCTCTCGAAGCATGATTTGGAATCCTTGAAAGCCGTCCAAGCCAGATTTCGAGTTTTTGAAAACCAATTCAAGCAAGACCCAAGATCTTTGAAGCCAATTCGAATCCCCAATAGAACCTTGCCTCGGGTAACCTAGACCGGGTATCGGCTTATCCTGCATTTCACCTTCCTTGCCTCGAGTAACTTAGACCCAGTATTGGCTTATTTCACCACTAACCTCTACTAACCTTGACTCGGGTAACCTAGAGCTGGTATCGGCTTATCTTTAATCACCACTGCAACAACAAAGCTTCTGTGGCTCAGGTATGTTTTTCTTTCCTTCCGATTGCGGTGCTTTCATTCGCGTTCTCAAACTCCCCTCAGGTAACCTAGACCTGTTATCGGGTATTGAATTTGATCATGCGAGGGGCAGCTATAAGCGCTGAATTTTCTCGACCTCTATGATGTGAAATCTTGTGTTACCTGTGGACCAAACGGACTTGAATTGGACTTGAAAATGATGGAATGTTGCCTCGAGTCCCTCAGACATCCTGAAAACCAAGCAATCCACGATCCAAAATCCCCAGAAAGGTCTCCCGAGCGGTTTCTAGGGTTTAGAGTGCACGTCGGATTTTTGAAATTTTGCCCTGGCTCTTGTTAGAGCTGCACGGCTCTAGTGGGTAAGACTCTGTCACTGATCTAGATGATGACTCTGTCACTAATCTCGGGATTTAAGTTTCGAGGTCTTTAAGTTAAAATGGGAAGAAGTTTTCTATAAAAGAATTTCCAACTCAATATAAACAAACCCGCTTTTCCACTAAAACCAAATTCAAATGAAAATGTTTTCCCTAGTGCGCTTCATAGCGTCCCGATTTTCTCTTTTTGAAAAGGTCATCCGCCTACAAAGTTCTAAGATAACCGACCCACTAAACCGAAGGAATTTGCATGTAATTTAGTCAAACCATTTTCCAAAACCGTTTTCAAGCATAAAAATCTACAGGGCGTTTCTAAAGCCGTTTTCTAGGTCTAACCCAGCAAGTCACCGGACTTCTCGGTTATCTCCTAAATGCATGTTCCCACTTCCTAAAATCCCCATTTTGTCTCCTATAAGTCCTATATGTTTTTGGAATATATCTGTGCTAACCATTTGTTTTGCAGCTTTTATTTTTCTTTATTTTCATTTTGGATGTATTTCATAGATTAATCATGTATTCTAGGCGATTGATTGTACTTTTTAGATCCTCGTGTATCTAGGAGATTGTAATGGTGAGGATGAGAGCCTTTTTCCTTTTTTGGGTTGTAATAAGGCCTCTATTTCTTTTTGGTTTATTTTTGGATGTATGGTTTATATTTCTACACTTTAATTTTATGCACTTTATTCCTGTCAAGTGAGTAAAACTATTGTCATATGCACTTTTAAATGAATACAAGCTTGAGGTTGAATAGGTAAGTTACCCGAACCCTAAATCTGTGGATTAGGTATAGTCGTCTACGCTCGGTAGGGAGCTGTACCAGAATTTCCTGGATGAGCTGATCCGGGTGGCGACTCTGTCACTGATCTTGAAATTTATGTTTCAAGGTCTTTAAGTTAATAAAAAGGAAAAAGGCTTTCTACAAAAGGATTTCCAAAAAGAATCAATGGTTTTCCTAAATAAGATCATAAAACCCCGTTTTCAAAATCCAAACATTTCTATTTTTACTTCTCTTTTTCCCCGGTTTGATTCGCCGCCTGTTCCGAAAAACATCGTCCGCTCACACCTATTAAAATTTTTAAACTGGGCCTGGCCCAGAAACCCAGCCAAATCCAAAACAAGGCCCAGCCCTCTCCAGTTGCTGCCTAGCAGCGGCTACTGCCTAGTTGTGACCCTGCTGTTATGCAACAGCTGCTGGTCCCAGCGGCAACAGTTGCAAGTGCAGCTGCTGCTGCCGCTATTTCCACCGCTATAGTGGCGGCCGACGGCGATTCTACCACTGGCAGCCCATATCCGTAAAAAGGCCCGTGATTTTTACTGAAAAATAGCAATAAATAAAATCACCAAGATGCAAAATCACAAACAGAAAATTAAATCAAGCATAAACCTATATACATATTTAATTTCCAAAAGCAAAAGCAAAGGGGAAAATCATCAAACCCCAAACCAAAAGGATCCCAATCACAAAATCACCAATTTTAAAACATAGGATTCAACCAAGGTAAAGATTTCCACGGATCAAAAGCCCACTCTGATACGACTATTGGGACTTTTCATCGAAAATCAACCGATTATAGCGGAAGAACGCGTTGATTTCCTCAAATCCGTGCCCAGGAGCTATTGATGTGGAAATCGAAAATCAAAACCAAAAAGAGGAAAGACAGATTCTCACCAGTATATCTCTTAAGAGATGGCTGCAGAAATCAAACAAGACTTCCTCCACGGTCACGTACACGAATGGCTTTAGAACTAAAACTTGTGCTAGCAGTTAGGAAACTGAAAAAGAGAAGAGAGGATAAGCTTAAAAGTCCAAAGAAAGGTTTTTCTTTTTTTTTTTTATCATTATCCTTATATAGGCCAAAATATCCAAGTTTCCAAGCTTGGTGGGCAAGTTTCCAAACTTGGTGGGCAAGTTTCTTATTTGAAACATTTGGCCGAACCCAAATTTAATTATATGTGGGCTTTTCCTTTTCAAGCCCAAGTCCATTTTAATTCCTTTGTTTTATTTAATTTCAAATGTAACTTAAATTCAATATGTATGCTTATAAATTATACCATATAATATATTACATACATTTAAATTAAAATTAATTTGACCTATTAATTTAACCAATGAATTAAATTAGGCTTTCATAAAATTAAATAAGTGTAAACCTATACATGTAAAATATTTCCACCTAGGAAATAATCTCATAAATTAATTCATTGAATTAATTATAAGAAGGCCTATACAAAAATTAATCATATTATTTTGATCTATCCAATCGATCTATATAATATAATTAACAGATTCCTCTTTCTCTAGTGTGTATACTCCAAGTACACACTTAATCCTTTTAGTTAAATGTTCAGACATTCAATGTGTATGATCCTATGGGCCCATCTTTATGTTGGCAGTGGGCCTATGACCCACAGACTACAGGTGGGCTCTAGCAAGCCACTGCAGCCCCCAATTGAGACGGAGATAGCAGTCCAACTGGAACCGTAACCCTGTAGTTTAAACATGTATATCCCACGTCATTGATATCGCAAGTTTCTTACACTAAGAATCTATATTTTAGATCAAAATAAATGTTCGACGGTAAGTTGATCGATTAATTCAGTAAAAAATGGAAGTTAATACTCAATTTCCTTTATTTTCTATCATAGGTATCTAACACAGAGGCATGGATTGATCACCCTCTTTTGTGTCTGGACATTTACTTGATCCCGAATGAATTGATGCTCATAAATAAGTTCCAACTTGTTTGGGTGTGGCCACACTCTTATCAGTTGCATTCATCTAGAGGCCTATGATATCTTCTCAGTGGACTACTGAGTGACATTCCCTTCTGCATATCCATACCTTTGCCATGTTCACTAACATACTCGAACGTACCCATACTAGGCACCCTTTTACAGGCCCTTTAGTCATACACCAAAGTATGCCATTTCACATGCAACACCATCATATGGTCAAGTTAAAGGATCCATACAAGTACTACACGAGAATCACTTGTGATACTACACCATATGGATTTCTTGTTTAGTGGATGTATCCAGTACCATGCCCCTTTGCATGTACCCATTAACCTAGTTGACATCCCATGTTCAATGGCCGGTAAGACACCACCATTCAACTAGGCTAATGATAGTCTTTAGTTCCATTCATTCCCATGATTGGAACAAACTACGAATGACTTTATGGTCATATTGTTTTCCCTATCCATGGTCTTATTGCCAAGTGCATGACACTGTTGGGATTCGTCATTGGAAAAATAACGTGGCGCAGCTGAAAATACACCGTTTACAATTTTCTAGAATCCACCTATCATGTCCATTTATCATTGATTAGAATAAAACCAAATTGAATCAAGAGAGATTAACTCACCGGATTCGTCTCTTCTAGAGACTGCTGCAGAATCGTTTCTTGAAACTGCGATCTCGAAAGTCTGGTGCACGACCAACTATTGAGCAGGAACTGGTGCTAGCTGAAGACGTGAAGGAATAGAGGTTTAATGCTAGGATTTTTGGCTGTTTTGGGGCTGCTATTCAAGAACGCTTTCAAGAATCAATTCCAGTCAATCTAATGGACAAAACCTAAGCTCTGATACCACTGTTGGGATTCGTCATTGGAAAAATAACATGGCTCAGCGGAAAATACACCGTTTAAAATTTCCTAGAATCCACCTATCATGTCCATTTACCATTGTTTAGAATAAAACCAAATTGAATCAAGAGAGATTAACTCACCGGATTCGTCTCTTCTAGAGACTGCTGCAGAATCGTTTCTTGAAACTGCGATCTCCAAAGTCCAGTGCACAACCAACTATTGAGCGGGAACCGGTGCTAGCCGAAGATGCGAAGGAATGGAGGTTTAATGCTGGGATTTTCGGCTGTTTTGGGGCTGCTATTGGCGGCTGAAATTTCCAGCAATTAATTAGAGTTGAATTAGGTTTTTCCTCCTTAAGTGTGCCCTTATATAGACACCTTGTCTAATTGGGTTTTAATTAGGTTAATTAAACCCAAGCCCACTAGGATTATAATTACATAAATAAAATTTAATTAAAAAGTATATACTATGTAATTTAATTCCATTTGGCTAAATTTAATTACCCACAAATAAAATTAAATCACACTTAAGTTAATACAATACATGTATTTAATTTTCCTACTTAGGAAAATTATTTAATTAATTGTTTACTTTATGTAATTCAATTAATTGATAAATTAATTAATTACATTATGCAAACTTATTAATTAAATTAAATTCAACCCAATGTCAATTAATTACCTTGACACTGAATGTCAACTAATTAATTAACGCATTCCTTCCAATGTACATTACATGTACAATTTCTATAAGTTCCAGCTCAGTTGATCTATGTGCACGATCCTATGGGTCTGTCTTTGTGTTGGCAGTAGGCCCAAGGCTCACAGACTGTAAGTGGGTTCTAGCAAACCATTCCAGTCCCCAATTAAGACAGAGATGCAGCAGCCTTTAGAAGACACTCACCCGGTAGTAATCTCATAGTGTCCTTTGCCTAACAATATCGATATGAATAAACAAGAGGCATGGTGTCCGTCATCCTCTTTTGTTGTTTATTATATTTCTTGATCTTGAGTTGACTGATTAATCAAATAAGCAACTAACTTATTTTGGTATGGCCATACACTTATCAGTCCCACTCATCAAGTGGCCAATGATATCATCTCGGTGTTACCCAGGTGGCAATTCCATTACTTCATCATCAATATCAACATGTTCACCGGTCCACCCAATCATACCCGTATTTAGCATCCTTTTACAGACCTGTTGGGTGTATGTCAAAGTGAACCGGATTCCATATTGATATTATAATGAAATCTCGTCTGAGGATAAAAGAGACCTACTCAAGAAAGACCTATGACGCGACAACCATGTGGCTTTCTTGTGTGGATCGTTCCAGTCCCATGCAACGACATGTACCTATATTCATGACTGACTATACAAGTACTATGGCTAGTTAAGAACTGCCATACAGTCATCGAATATATAAGCCTGTGGTTCTATTCGTTCCCATGATTAGAACAGACCTGGAATTGGTTTTATGATTATCAATCAATGGATACTCTACTCATATTATAGCATAAGATATAAATGAAATAGATTAATTACCTTTATTAATGTGGCACAAATAATGTATTCATACATGGCTCTTAATGTATAATACAAAATACAAGAATCCAATGCCCTAAGAACTAGGGCACACCAACAGACACTTGTCAACATGGATATGGATATGTCCATTAAATACTTTATTTAAAACATAGCACAAGATATATAATAAATAGATTAATGCCTTTATTTAATGACAAAAATTGTATAATACATAAAACTCACATCAAAGTACAAATGTATGATACAAATGCAAGGGCCAATGCCTCGGGACTAGGGCATATCCAACACCCCTGGCACGACTGAATCCTATATGAGCCTTAGAGCGACCTTACAGAGTGCTTTGTTCTTCTTCAACATTTTCGTGAAAGGTTACAAAAAAAAAGGCAAGAAAATGAGATTTGAGGGAGTTGAGGCCGAGAGAAAACCAAAGGGGAAGAAAAATAGATTTGTGCAAAAGTGAGGAGAAAATGTTGGATTCCTCACTGTTAAAGGAATAACATACGCACGGATGTAACCGTTAAAGCCGTACGGATTTACATCAAAAACTGCATGGGTATGATCTTTGTCCTTACGGATCTTGTCTAAAATTTCAATTCAAAATCACAAAGGGCTTTTTGTAAGTGTAATACCATCCATACGGGTGTAGCGCCTACATTCATACTGTTATGAGGCATAACCGTGCGATTGTTACTTCTTAACCATATGGGTATGGTTTGAATTTTGGCGTTTCTTTTTCCCTTCGTTTTTATTATTCAGTACACCTCAAACGCCCTACCTGTGAAACATCATTTCATAATCGATTGGTCAAAAGCTAAACAAATACCTATCACTATCCAAATCGACTCATACTTGTAACCCAAAATCATCTTTTATTCGGGAAAAGCAACATTACAAAACATGGGTTACAAAATCTTATCTAAAAAAAAGGTGAAACCTAACTATGGTTCATTCTTCATTAGAGCTCTCCTCGAGAGATGGCGAGCCTTGGTTTGGTTGGTAGTTGACTTGACCTAGTAACCCCCAATGGGTTCTTTCAAGCATGAATGTCCTCTTCCATACTCAGATTCAATTTCTCGCTAGAAATAGCAGACATGATTTTAGTGCCAAGAACTCCTACAAAAAATGGGAAAAATTAAAGAGAGAAAAGCACTTACGTTGTTACAATCACAGAACACCTAAAGACATAAGAAGATCACGAGAAAGGTTAAGAACAACACAACAAAGGCTTGAAAATAGATTATTTCACATTTAATGTCCTCCATAGTATTGACAAAAGAGTAAGAACGAACCAAGCAATGAATCAAGCAAATGAAAGGGAAAAAGTTTTGAACATTCAAAGAAGAGGAAGTGAGGAGGGGTATATATACACCCTCCTCCAATGGTTAGAAGAGGCAATTATAGCTCCCATAACCATTGAGGCGCCACTCCTGGTGACCGAAGAAGCCAAAGAAATACATAAAGGGATTGTGTTTTCAAGGATCCCCCCCAGTTCGACTCGAAACGTCGAAAAAGCAAAACAAACTCCATTATTGACTTCTCAAAGTCATGAAAATACCGACATATCATAGCCAGTAATCTTGATTTCTCAAAGTCACGAAAATACCCCGGCACATCATAGCCAGCAATCTTGATTTCTCAAACTCACGAAAATACCCGGCACAACACAGCCAGCATTTCTAACTTCTCAAAAGTCACCAAAACACCTGGTACATTATAGCCAGCATTTTTTATTTCTCAAAAGTCATAAAAATACTCGGCACATCATAGCCAGCAATCTCGATTTCTCGTAGTCACGAAAATACTTGGCACATCATAGCTAGCATCTCTGACTTCACAAAGTCACAAATACTCGGCACATCATAGCCATCATTCCTGACTTCTCAAAAGTCACAAATCCAAGGCATATCATAGCCAATGTGTTTGATTTCACAAAGTCACAAGTGTTGGATATGCCCTATTCCGGAGGCATTGGACCTTGTATTTGTATTATACATTCATTGGATTTATGTGTTATGCTGATTTTGTGTTACTAATAAAGGCATTAATTCATTTGTTATATATATCTTGTGCAATATCTTAAATGAAGTACCCAATGGACATATCGATATCCATGATGACAAGTTTCATGCACTTGGCAGTAAGACCATGGATAGGGTAAACGATATGACCATAAAGAAATCCGTAGTCTGTTCCAGTCATGGGAATGAATGGGACAAGAGACTATCATTAACCTAGTTGTGTGGCGGTGTCTTACCGGTCATTGGACATAGGATGTCAACCAAGTTAATGGGTACATGTAAAAAGGGCATGGTACTGGATAGATCCACTAAACGAGAAATCCACATGGTATAGTATCACAAGTGATTCTCATGTAGTACTTTTATGGATCCTTTGACCTGACCATATGATGGTATCGCATGCGAGGTCGCATACTTAGGGGTACGCCTAAAGGGCCTGTAATAGGGTGCCAAGTATGGGTGCTTTCAGGTATGTCACTTAGCATGGCAATGCTATGGAAATGCAGAAGGGATTTGTCACTCAGTAATCCACTGAGAAGATATCACTATCCTCTTGGTGAATGCGACTGATAAGAGTGTGGCCATACCCGAACAAGTTGGAACTTGTTTATGAGCTTCAGTACATTTGGGATCAAGTAAATGTCCAGACACAAAAGAGGGTGATTAATCCATGCCTCTATGTTGGACACCGATATCAATGGCATGGGATATACAAGTTCAAACTACAAGGCTACGATAACAGTTGGACTACCATCTCCATCTTAATTGGGGGCTACAGTGGCTTGCTAGAGCCCAACTGCAGTCTGTGGGCTGCAATCCCACTGCAAACATAAAGATGAGCCCACGAGATCGTACACATTGAGTGACTAAACACTGACCTAAGGAATCATATGTATACTTGGAGTATACACTCTGGAGAGAGAGAGGATTATATTAATTATATTATAAAGATCAATTGGATTGATCATAATAATAAAATTAATATTCGATTGGCTCTCTTATGATTAACAGGATTAATTATAAGATTATTTCCTGGGTGGAAATATTCATATGTACAGATTTACATATGAATTTATTTTGTGAAAATCTAATTTTAATTTAATGGATTAAATAAATTAGTCGAACCAATTTTAATTTAAATGTAAATAATATGTTGCTTGGTGTAATATATTAAATACATTGGTAAATTAAAGTTGGGCTTGAAATTAATTTAAAGTAGATAAATTAAAATAGATTTGGGCCTGAAATGAAAGGAAGAAAGCTCACACAAAGGAGGAGCCAATTGGGCCGAAATCCTCTTTAAGAATTTTGGCCACATAGGGTTAAAATAACCCTAGGATTTTCGGCATAGTGAGGAGAAGCAACTGTGGTCAAAATCTTCCCTCCTTTTCTCTCTAAAGTTCGTGTTTTTCCAACGCTAGCATGAGTGGTGTTCATTAGGCGTTCGTGTATGTGAACGAGGAGGGATTCTAGCTTGATTCCTGCATTCTACATCCATCTTTAGTAGAGATAATCCGGGTAAGAGATTTATCTCTTGTGATTAAATTTTAGTTTTTCCAATTTCCATCTCAATTGCTCCTGGGCACGGATTTGAGGAAATCATCGCGTTCTTCCGCTTTAATTGGGTGATTTTCGGTGACAAATCCCAACAGTGGTACCAGAGTAGGCTTTTGCTCTTTGAAAATTGTTAAAATTGGTTGAATCCCTTGTTTTAAAATTGGAGATTTTATTGGGGTTATTGGATTGGGGTTTATGATTTATCCCCTTTGATTTTATACAATTGAAATTGAATTTGCATATAAGTTTATGTTTATTTAATTTTATTGTATGTTTGAGATTCTTGGTGAATTTCTTGATATGGATGCATCTTTTTTTATTTTCTGGTTTTAAAATAAAAAATAAATTAGGCTGGTCCCGGCATGCAGGGCTGCCGGCGGCGAAATCACCACCAGTGGCCATCGCATGCGGTGGGAACAGTGCCAGTAGCCAGTTGCCGCTAGGCGGCTGTGCTGCTGCTACCCCTAGCCGTAGCGGGTCGAGCCCAGTGTTTTTGGCTTTGGTGGGTTTTGGGCCCGGGGCCCAGTCTTAAAATTTTAATTGGTTTTAAAATTCATGTGTTTAAATTTTTGCATTTTAAATTCGCATGGTTTCTTGTATGAAATTTAATTTTATTCATGTGATATTAATTTTGGAAATTAATATGGTTAATTGAAATTGGTTTGGGTAATTTTGGCACAATTTCTTGGACGGCTAAAATGGACCCATGGTTTCCCAATTCCAGTGGGAGCAGTTGGAGTGCCTAGGCTGGAGGCCCAAAGCCCGTTAAGGGTTAAAACCATGGTGGGCCAAAATTGGCAATTTCAAAATAATGGCTTGGACATAATTGATGTAGGCTTAAATCATGCATTATAACATGCTGATAAATTATATGTATTGGATGCATATGGGTGATTAATATTTGTATGATTGAATGCTATTGGGCCCTTATTCGAGATGGGTTGTATTTTTCTTTTTGGGTAAATACGGCCTGCGTGTCGTTTTTCTTTTGAAATGTAATTTTATTTTATTTACTTATTATAAAATTTGTAAAAGAAGAAGCCCATGGAGTGGTGATCCCAAATGGAGGTGCAAGCCCAGAAGGAAGAAGATGGAGGCCCACCTGATATTTTTTTCTAGTATAGGTTTACTAGAATAATATTAGGATGTATTACAGGCCCATAGCAGTCCATTTTACTTATTTATTTAATTATGCTTTATATTTATTTGCATGTGTGAATGTATGATCCAGCAGCATTTCACCCACCTATGCAAGCCGTTATTAAATGAATCTAATAACCAAATGGAAATTACTAAGTCGCTTAAAAGTGCTTCCCTTATTCAAAACTAGCTTGAAGTGGGGATAGGCCAGTTGTCGACCTTGCCCTCGTAAGATGCACTAGAGTATCGCCATTTTGTATTGGGTTAGGGTATGGGATACTCTAACACTTGAATGGAGGTTTTGACTTAGCATGGGTAGTAGGACTCTCCTAGCCCTAAGCACAGATGGGTAAGTGCCAACAAGCCCATCAAACCGAGAGTCCCTAGGTTGGGATTGGACGGCGTTCCTACCTAAATAATTAGGGTATAGTTGTACCAGGCCCTCGTCTGGCTATATCTTAATGAAATATGGATCTCGGCCCATGAGCCCAACAACTCGATTTAATTAATAACTTGATTCATTTTTAATTATATATGGGAATAACAATGTGAAGTCCTTTATTAACACTCTAAAATTTTTTTCTGTGTAGAAACTCTTAAATGGCAAACAGCAACTCACTATCACTGCGATCTATCCTAGAGAGGGACAAGCTTTTCGGTCCCAACTTTTTGGACTGGTCTAGGAACTTAAGGATAGATCTAAGACAAGAGTCCAAAGAGTATGTACTAGAAAGGCCTATGTCGGTTATGCCTAAAGGATGTAATCCACCGGCTGCCCAGCTGGAGGAATACGAGGTGCATGTCAAGGATAATAGGGATGTGACATGCCTTATGTGGGCCTGCATGGTACCCGAACTACAAAAATAGTTTATGGACCATCAAGCTTTTGCTATGATAACAACTCTTAACGAGATGTTTTAGGAGCAAGCTCGTTAGGAAAGGTACCTGACCAATAAGGCATTCCACTCCTGTAAGATGGGGGCTGGGACATCTGTGAGCACACATGTGCTCAAGATGAAGGGCTATTTGGACACTTTAGCCCGTCTCGGATCGTCCATCTCTCAGAGTTGGTAGTGGACACAATCCTTGCATCCTTGCCGGATTCTTATGATCAGTTCATCCTGAACAATAACATGCAAGGGATGAACCGTACTGTTAGTGAGCTGCATGGGATGCTCAAGCTCACTAAACAGTCGATCAAGAAGAGTCTGCCGGTGCTGCTGGTCAACAAGGGGAACCCTCCTCTTGCCAAGGGCAAGGCCAAGGAAAAGGCCAAGGCCAAGGCTAAGAAGGCCAAGGCCCAGCCCAAGGCCCAGCAGAAAGCAGGTCCTAAGGATGTCCGTTTCGGGTGCACACAGGCAGGCCACTGGAAGAGATCGTGTCCCAAGCTGATAGGAGAGCAGAGGAGGGGCCAGCATGCGTCCTCGTCAGGTATTTATGTTATAGACATTAACCTTACTGTTTCAACATCCTGGGTGTTAGATACTAGATGTGGTTCTCACATTTGTTGCGATGTGCAGGGACTTAAGAACAGAAGGTCACTGGGATCGGGGGAGGTGGACTTGCAGGTCAGAAATGGAGCAAGGGTTACTGCCATAGAGATCGGCGAATATTACCTCATGATGCCTAGTGGATTGGTTTTAATTTTGGAACAATGTTATTTTGTACCTGCTATGTTCTGGATTCTATTTTACTATTTCGAACGGTAGAATTTCTTTATCTAAAGAGGGATTATTTTATGGAGATGCTCTATTAAATAATGGCCTATATATCCTAAACTTAAATGAAACCAATCATGTCTATAACATAAACACTAAAAGGGTTAAGCCCAACGAACTTAATCCTGTCTACCTATGGCATTGCCATTTAGGCCACATAAACGAGAAGCACATAGCTAGGCTTCACAAAGTTGGAGTCTTAGGGTCATTTGACTTGGAGTCAATTGATATATGTGAGTCATGTTGACGAGGCAAAATGACGAAGGCACCTCTTAGCAAGAAGGCTGAAAGGGCCACTGGCTTATTGGACCTAATACATTCAAATGTATGTGGGCCTATGAGCGTAGTGACCAAAGGTGGACATCTGTATTTCATCACGTTCATGGATGATTTCAGCAGATATGGCTACGTCTATCTGATGAAACATAAATCTGAGACCCTTGATAGGTTCAAGGAATTTAGGAACGAAGTACAGAACCAGCTAGGCAGGAATATCAAAACCCTTTGGTCGGACCGAGGAGGTGAGTATAAGAGGCTAGAGTTTGACTCATATTTGAGAGAGCATGGAATAGTTCCACAGCTCAATCCTCCGGGTACACCACAATTGAATGGGGTGTCCGAATGGAGGAATAGGACCCTATTGGACATGGTCCACTCAACGATGAGTCAAGCCACTTTCCCAATTAGTTTTTAGGGACACGCCCTCGAGACAGCTGCTCTTATTTTAAATAATACTCCGACTAAGGCAGTAGAAAAGACCCCATATCAGATATGGATGATGTGTCTTTCCTAAGGATTTGGGGATGCGAAGCACATGTCAAGAGATTGACTAGTGGCAAGCTAGAGCCCAAAACCGATAAATGCCAGTTTTTGGGCTACCCTAGGGAAACCAAAGGGTATTACTTCTACAACCCCACCGAGAATAACGTGTTCGTGGCAAGGAAGGGGGTCTTTCTAGAAAAGGAGTTCCTTTCCAAGAAAGATAGTGAGAGCAATGTTGAACTCAGGGAAGTTCAAAGTCCACAAGCTCCTGAAGAGGATAACTCGGAGGCCCAGGTGGAGCTTCTAGAAGAGAAAGCACCGACCCAGGCCACACAAGGACCTAGAAGGTCTGGTAGGGATCATCGGGAACTAGAGAGTATGGTTTCCTCATCACCGATGATCAAACTCTTCTCATCTAGTATGAGGCAGAACCTAAAACCTACCAGGAGGCTATGGCAAGCCCACAATCTGCAAATTGGTGAAAAGCCATGGAGGCAGAGATGCAATCTATGTACGATAACCATGTTTGGAACTTGGTTGATCCACCTCCGGGTGCTAAGGTAATTGGTTGCAAGTGGTGCTACAAGCTAAAAGCTGATAATACCTTCAAGGGGCATCTGGTTGTGAAAGGTTTCAGACAAGTCCATGGAATAGACTATGATGAGACTTTCTTACTAGTAGCTATGCTCAAATCCATCAGGATCTTGCTAGTCATAGCCACATGGTATGACTATGAGGTCTGGCAAATGGACGTTAAAACCGCTTTCCTTAATGGAAAGCTACTCGAGGATGTGTACATGACACAACCTGAGGGTTTTGTCGATCCAGAATATTCGAGAAGGGTATGCAAACTTCAAAGGTCCATTTATGGACTGAATCAAGCATCCTAAAGTTGGAATCTTGGATTCAATAAAGCTATAAAGGAATATGGCTTCATACAGAATCAAGATGAGCCTTGTGTCTATAAATTGTCACATTCTTGGTACTTTACGTAGACGACATCCTACTCATTGGAAGCAACATACCTACACTGTAAGGGGTAAAGCAGTGGCTGTGTAAGTACTTTGCAATGAAGGACTTAGGCGAAGCTAAGATGATCTTAGGGATCCGGATCTATAGGGATAGATCAAATCGGCTTCTGGGCCTAAGTCAGGTCTCATACATAGACAAAGTTCTTAAAAGCTTTAGCATGGACCAGGCTAAGAAAGGTTTCTTACCAATGGATCATGGGCTGAAAAATAGTAAGAAGAACTGTCCTAAAACAAGGGAGGATAGGGAGAACATGAAATTGGTTCCATATGCTTCAGCTATAGGATCAATTATGTACTCCATGCTATGTACGAGACCTGATATCGCCTTTGCACTAAGTATGACGAGCCAGTACCAGCAAGATCCCAGGGAGGATCACTGGAAGGCTGTCAAGGTGATCCTCAAGTACCTTAACCGGACTAAGGATAGCTTCTTGGTGTATGGAAGTCAAGAAGTGCTATCAGTTACTGGGTACACTGATGCAAGCTTCCAGACCGACCAGGATGAGTACCAGTCATATTCTAGGTATGTGTTTTTGCTAAATGGTGGTCCTGTAAGCTGGAGGAGCTCAAAGCAGCCAACCATTGTGGCCTCTACAACTGAAGCTGAGTACATCACGGCGTGTGATGCAGCTAAGGAAGCTGTGTGGATAAGGAAGTTTATCACTGAGTTGGGAGTATTACAAACTATCCAGGACCCAGTTGATATCTTTTATGACAACAATGGGGCCATTGCATAAACTATGGAGCCCCGGTCATATAAGAACACAAAGCACATGCTCAGAAAGTTTCACCTCATACGAGAGATCGCAGAGAGAGGTGACATTGCATTACACAGAGTGGACACTGAGGATAATGTCGCAAATCCTTTGACCATGGTGCTGGCTCAACCCAAGCATAAGGATCATACTAGATCTATAGGGATTAGGCCCATGCCTAGTTGGAACTAGTGCAAGTGGGAGATTGTTGGATATGCCCTAGTCCCGAGGCATTAGACCTTGTATTTGTATTAAACATTCATTGGATTTATGTATTATACTGATTTTGTGTTATTAATAAAGGCATTAATTCATTTATTATATATATCTTGTGCAATATCTTAAATGAAGTATCCAATGGACATATCCATATCCATGATGACAAGTGTCATGCACTTGGCAGTAAGACCATGGATAGGGTAAATGATATGACCATAAAGAGATCTATAGTCTGTTCCATGTTGGGATTCGTCACGGGAAACCGACCGATAAAAGCGGAAAGACGCGTCGATTTCCTCGAATCCGGCCCAGGAGCTTAAGATGTGGAAATCAAAAACATAAAGGCAGAAAAGAGGGTTTCAAAAACTAACCTCAAAGTCTCTCTAAGAGACGGATGCAGACTGCAGAAACCAAGTGCAGGTTTCCTCCACCGATGCGTACACGAACGGCTCTCGGACCGAAACCCGTGCTAGCGGCTCGGATGATTTAAAGAGAGGGAGAGAGAGGCTGCTCACAATAGGAATATATGGCTGTAATTTTCTTTCCGAAAGAAAAATACAATAACCCTAAGTTAGGGCTCTAGATTTCTTTCCAAAAGAAATCTATCCTTAACATAGGCACCACTTTCTTTACCTTAAGAAATCAATTCCTCAAGTGGGCAAAACTAATTCTCTCAAAGAATTATTCAAAAATGGGCAAAGCCTTTCTCTTAAAAGAAGAAGAAAACCTACGGCCAAAACATGGAGTGAAGGACAAAGAAGATGTGTGAAGGAGCAAAGTCCAACTTTGCTACTAAGGAGTCAAACCAATGACTCACCATGGTGACTCACCTAATGACTCACCATCACCTTGTCTTCTTCATCCTACAATTCGGCCAAGAGAGGAAAGAAATGATGGATATTTTTTTCTCATTAATGATACCACAATAATGACCAAAAATATCTCATGATGCAAAGTCCAACTTTGTCACCTAAAGTCATCCATGACTTATCATTTCTCTTCATCCTCTTTTGTCCAACAATGAGTCACCATTCTCATCAACAATGACTCACCATCCTTGCCCAAAGATGCTATGAATTTCGGCCAACACATCCCACACAATGTGGGCAAAAATCATTTTATGTCTTAAGCCCAATATTAACTCCTTTGATTTAATTAATTTCAAATGCAACTTTACTTTAATATGTATGCTTATATATTATACCATATAATATATTACATACATTTAAATTAAAATTCATTTGACCTATTAATTGAATCAAGGGATTAAATTAGGCATACATAAAATGAGATACATGTAAACCTATACATGTATAATAATATTTCCACCTAGGAAATATTTCCATAAATTAATTCATTGAATTAATTATGGAGGCCAAAATACATATTAATTATATAACTATGATCAATCCAATTGATTCATATAATATAATTAATGAATCTCTCTCTCTTCAAATGTGTATACTCCAAGTACACACTTAATCCGACTAGTTAAAGTCCAGACGTTCAATGTGTACGATCCAATGGGCCCGTCTTTATGTTGGCAGTGGGCCAAGGCCCACAGACTGCAGGCGGGCTCTAGCAAGCCACTGCAGCCCCCAATTAAGACGGAGTAAGCAGTCAAACTGAAAACGTAACCCAGTAGTTTGAACTTGTAAATCCCATGTCGCTGATATCGGTGTCCAACACAGAGGCATGGAAGTATCACCCTCCTTGTGTCTGGACATTTACTTGATACTGAATGAACTGATGCTCACAAACAAGATCCAATCTTGTTTGGGTGCGGCCGCACACTTATCAGTAACATTCTTCAAGAGGCCATTGATATCGTCTCAGTGAATCACTGAGTGACATTCCCTTCTGCATATCCATAGTACTGCCATGCTCATTGACACACCCGAACGTACCCATACTTGGCACCCTTTTACAGGCCCGTTAGGCATACACCAAAGTGTGCCGCTTCACATGCAGCACCATCATATGGTCCGGTCTAAGGACTTATACAAGTACCACATGAGAATCATTTGTGATACTATACCATGTAGATTCCCGTTAAGTGGATCAATCCAGTACCATGCCCTTTTTGCATGTACCCATTAACCTGGTTGACATTCCATGTACTATGACCGGTAAGACACTGCCATACAACCAGACTAATGATAGTCTTTAGTTCCATTCATTCCCATGATTGGAACAGACTACGGAAAACTTCATGGCCATATCGTTCTCCCTATCCATAGTCTTACTGCCAAGTGCCTCACACTTGACAACATGGATATGGATATGTCCATAGGATACTCTATTTAAAATATAGCACAAGACATATAATAAATAGATTAATGCCTTTATTTCCTTAACACAAATTGTATAGTACATAAAGTTCACGTTAATGTACAAATGTATTATACAAACACAAGGACCAATGCCTCGGGACTAGGGCATTTCCAACAATCTCCCACTTGCACTAGTACTTACTAGGCATGGGTCTAATCCCTATAGATCTAGTATAACCTTCGTGCATAGGCATAGCCAAGCATGTTGGTCAAAAGATCTGCGACATTGTCTTTGGTGTCCACTCTTTGTAATGAGATATCACCCCCTCAGCGATTTCTCGCAATAGGTGAAACTCCCTGAGTTCATGCTTCGTGTATATGTGTGACCGGGGCACATAGCTTGTGCAACAGCCCCTCGATGTCACAGAAGATATCAACTGGTTACTGGATAGTAGATACTATCCCCAGTTCCGTGATAAACTTCTCAATCCATATAGCTTCCCTAGCTATGTCACACGTTGCAATGTACTCAGTTCCTGTGATAGAAACCGCGATGGTCAATTACTTGGAGCCTCTCCAACAACAGCACCACCATATGGCATGAACACTTACCTATACTGCGACTTATATTCATCCTGGTCAGTCTGGAAGCTTGCATCAGTGTACCTAGTAACTGACTGCTCTTCCTGACTATCATGCACTAAGAAGCTATCCTTAGTCCGATTAAGGTACTTCAGGATTGCTTTAACAGCCTACCAGTGATCCACTCAGGATCCGGCTTATCATACTTAGTGCAAAGCCGACATCAGGTCTTGTACATAGCATGGAATACATGATTGATCCTCTAGCCGAAGCATGTAGAACCAACTTCATGTTCTCCCTGTCCTGCCTTACCTTAGGGCAGTACTTCTTACTAAGTTTCAGCTTATGACCCATTGGCAAGAAACCTTTCTTAGCCTAGTCCATGCTGAATCTTTTCAGAACTATGTCTATGTACTTGGCCTGACTTAGGCCTGGAAGCCGATTGGATCTATCCCTGTAGATCCTGATCCCTAGGATCGTCTCAGCTTTGCCTAAGTCCTTCATTGTGAAGCACTTACTCAACCATTAGAATTCCTTTGTAGTGTTGGTATGTCGCTTCAACTTAGAAGGATGCCATCCCTTTGTTATACCAGGAAAATTACTATGCTCCCACTAAACCTCTTATACACACCCTTAAAGGTATTTTCGGCCTATAGCTTATAGCACCACTTGCAAACTATTACCTTAGCACCCGGAGGTGGATCAACCAGGTTCCAAACCTGATTATCGTACATAGATTGCATATCTGCCTCCAAGGCAGACAGTGGGCTAACTATAGCCTACTAGTAGGTTATGTACTCCTCTTTGTCCAAGACAAAATGAGCATAATCATTAGAAACAAGAAACCAATTTTTCTCATGTTCCTGATGATCCCTACCATACCTTTTAGGTCCTTGTGTGACCTGGGCTGGTGCTTCCGCCTTTGGAAGCTCACCCTGGTCTCCGAGTTATCCTTTTCAGGAATTTGTGAGCTTTGAACTTCCCTAAGTTCAACATCGCTCCCACTGTCTTTCTTGGAAAGAAACCCCTTTTCAAGAAGGACCCCCTTTCGCGCCATGAACACCTTGTTCTCAGCGGGGTTGTAGAAGTAATACCCTTTGGTATCCCTAGGGTAGCTCACAAACAGGCATTAGTCGGTTTTGGGTTCTAGTTTTGCTCACAGTCAATTTCTTGACTTGTGCATAACAACCCCAAATCCGCAAGAAAGACACATTAGGCACCCTGCCTGTCCATATTCCAAATGGAGTCTTTCTAAAGCCTTAGTCGGAGTATAATTGAAATTGAGAGCCATTGTCTCAAGAGCGTATCCATTAAAACTTATTGGGAGAGAGGCATGACTCATCGTTTGAGCGGACCATGTCCAACAGGGTCCTATTCCTCCGTTTGGACACCCCACTTCATTGTGGTGTTCATGGAGGAGTGAGCTGTGGAACTATTCCATGCTCTCTCATAATGAGTCAAACAATAGGCTTATATGCTCACCACCTCGGTCCAACCGAAAGGCTTTGATATTTCTGCCTAGTTGGTTCTGTACTTCGTTCCTTAATCCCTTAAACCTATCAAGGGTCTCAGACTTAGATTTCATTACATAGGCGTAGCCATTTCTGATGAAATTGTCTGTGAAGGATACGAAGTATAAATGTTCACCTTTGGTTGCTATGCTTGTCGGTCCATATACATCTCAATGCATTAGGTCCAATAAGCTAGCGACCCTTGCAAAAAGGTTCTTTAGTCATTTTACCTTATAAACAAGACTCGCATATATCAAGTGACTCCATGTCAAGTGATCCTAGGATTCAAGCTATGTGAAGCCTAGCTATGCGTTTCTTATTTATGTGGCCTAAATGACAATGCCAAAGGTAAACCGGATTAAGTTCGTTAGGCTTAACCCTTTAAGTATGTATAGTATAGACATGATTAGTTTCATTTAAATCCAGGATATAAAAGACATTATTTAATAGAGCCACTCCATAAAATAATTCTTTTCTAGATAAACCCTTTTTACTATTAACAATAGTAAATGTACATCCAGAAATATCCAAAACTGAAACAGAAATAATATTCCTGTACAAAACAGGTACAAAATAACATAGTTTCAGTAACAAAACTAATCTACTAGGCATCATAAGCTGGTCCGGCTGATCTCTATGGCAGCAACTCTTGCTCCATTTATGACCGGCAAGTCCACTTGTCCCGATCCCAGTGATCTCCTGTTCTTAAGTCCCTGCACATTACAACAAATGTGAGAACCACATCTAGTATCCAATACATAAGATGTTGAAACAGAGGTTAATGTCTATGACATAAATACCTGATGAAGACACGCCCTGCGTCTTCCTTTTCTCTCCCAAAAGCTTGGGACACGATCTTTTCCAATGTCCAGCCTGCTTGCAACCGAAGCAGACATCCTTGGAACGGGCCTTGGGCTGGGCTTTAGCCTTTTTAGCCTTGGCTTCCTTAGCCTTGGCCTTGGCCTTTGCCTTGCCTTTAGCGAAAAGAGGTTTCCCCTTGTTAACCTCAAGTACCGGCGGAGTCTTCTTGATCGACAGTTCAGCGAGCTCAAGCATCCAATGAAGCTCACTAACAGTACGGTCCATCCCTTGCTTGTAAAATTTTAGGATGAATTGATCATAAGAATCCGGTAAAGAATCCAGGATCGTGCTAACCGCCAGCCCCCGTGAGATAGGAGTTCCGAGACGGGCTAAATTATCCAGATAGCCCTTCATCTTGAGCACGTGTGCACTCACAGATGTCCCGGCTCCCATCTTACAGCTGCGGACTGCCTTGTGGATCAGGTACCTTTCCTGATAAGCTTGCTCATAAAACATCTCATTAAGAGTTGTCATTATAGCAAAGGCCTGATGATCCAAGAACTGTTTTTGCAATTCAGGAACCATACTAGCCAACATCAGGCATGTCACATCCCGGTTATCTTTTACATGTGCCAGGTATTCCTCCAGCTGGGCAGCCGGTGGATTACTTCCCGTTGGCACATCCGGTACAGGCTTTTTGAGCACATACTCTTTAGACTCTTGTCTTAGAACTTTCCTTAAGTTCATAGACCAGTCCCAAAAGTTAGGGCCAGAAAGCTTGTCCCATTCCAAGAAAGATCGCAGTGATAAAGTATCATTCGTAGCCATTGGTTTCTACACAGGAAAAATTTACAAGAGTTAATAAAGGACTTAACTTGTTCTTCCCATATTATAATTAATAAAGAATCGTGTTATTAATTAACTCGAGTTGTTGGGCTCATGGGCCGAGATCCATATTATATCAAGATATAGCCAGACGAGGGCCTGGAACAACTATACCCCAATTTTTAGGTAGGAACGCCGTCCAATCCCAACCTAGGGACTCTCGGTTTGATGGGTCTGTTGGCACTTACCCATCTGTGCTTAGGGCCAGGAACATCCTACTACCCACGCTAAGTCAAAACCTCCATCCAAGTGTTAAAGTAACGAATACTCCAACCCAATACAAAATGACGATACTCCAGTGCATCCAACGAGGGTTGGTCTACAGCTGGCCTATCCCCACTTCGAGTAGGTTATGAATGAGGGAAGCACTTTTAAGAGACTTAGTAATTACCTTTTGGTTATTAGATTCAATTAATAACGGCTTAGATGCATAGGCGGGTGAAATTGGGTTTGTACATACATTCTCACATGTAAATAAATAAAGCATAATTAAATAAAAATGAAATGCTATGGGCCAAAATTTACATCCTAATATAATTCTAGTAAACCTATACTAGAACGACATCAGGTGGGCTGCATCCTCATCCTTCTAGCACGCCAATCCAATCGGCTTCTTCTTCTTTACATAATTCCATCATAAACACATAAAATAAAATTACATAAAAGAAAAACGACGCGTAGACCGTATTTACCAAAAGAATATTACAACCCGAATAAATAAGGCCCAAAACATCCATTCATGCATTTAATCATACATACACGTATCCAATACATACAATTTATAAACATGTTAAATGCATGAATTAATCCCATTTCAAATATGTCCATAGCCATTATTTTGAAATCGCCAAATTTTGGCCGATCATGGTTCTAAACCCGTGCGGGCTTTGGGCCTCCAACCCAGGCAAAATTGCTCCCAATCCAATTGGGAAACCATGAATTCCAAAATTAGCCGTCCGGGTAATCGTGCCAAGAAAACCCGAACCAATTTCAATTAACCGTATTTATTTCCAAAATAAATATCGCATGAACGAAAAATAAATCCATTCATAAAACATGCGCATAAAATTTCCAAAATTAAACACGCACAATTTTAAAACAATTAAAATTTTAAAATCCCACGCGTATAAAAATTACCAAAATTTAAACACGTATATTTTTAAAATTTTAAATCCGGCCCGGCCCAAAAAATCCCGCCAAATCCAAAAACGGGCCCGGCCCGCTGCGCGGAGCAGCCGCGGCGCTGCTGCCCAGCAGCAGCCCCGCTGCCGCGCAGCGGCTGCTGCCCAGCAGCAGCCTGCTGCTGGCGTGCAGCAGCTGCTGCCCAGCAGCAGCTGCTGGCGCGCAGAAGCCCTGCTGCTGGCGTGCAGCAGCTGCTGCCCAGCAGCAGCTGCTGGCCAGCAGCAGCCAGCAGCAGCTGCTGCCTGTGGCGCCTAGCGCCGCAGGCAGCGGCTGCTGCCCCCGTTTCGACCCGAAACGGTCCGTGATTTTTCCGAAACAAAACAAGCAACATGAAATTAAATCACCAAGAAATAAAATCATGCATAGGAAATTAAATCTAGCATAAAACCTATATGCAAAATAAAATTTCCATAAACAAAACACAAATAGAAAAATAAACAAAGCATAAACCAATATGCAAAACTTTTCCATTTGCAAAATTCAAGGGGCAAAATCACAAAAACCCCAAACCAAAAATAAATCCCGTCCACCAAAAATCGCCAATTTTAAAATACGGGATCCGCCAAGTTAAAGATTTCCACGGATCAAAAGCCCGCTCTGATACCACTGTTGGGATTCGTCACGGGAAACCGACCGATAAAAGCGGAAAGACGCGTCGATTTCCTCGAATCCGGCCCAGGAGCTTAAGATGTGGAAATCAAAAACATAAAGGCAGAAAAGAGGGTTTCAAAAACTAACCTCAAAGTCTCTCTAAGAGACGGATGCAGACTGCAGAAACCAAGTGCAGGTTTCCTCCACCGATACGTACACGAACGGCTCTCGGACCGAAACCCGTGCTAGCGGCTCGGATGATTTAAAGAGAGGGAGAGAGAGGCTGCTCACAATAGGAATATATGGCTGTAATTTTCTTTCCGAAAGAAAAATACAATAACCCTAAGTTAGGGCTCTAGATTTCTTTCCAAAAGAAATCTATCCTTAACATAGGCACCACTTTCTTTACCTTAAGAAATCAATTCCTCAAGTGGGCAAAACTAATTCTCTCAAAGAATTATTCAAAAATGGGCAAAGCCTTTCTCTTAAAAGAAGAAGAAAACCTACGGCCAAAACATGGAGTGAAGGACAAAGAAGATGTGTGAAGGAGCAAAGTCCAACTTTGCTACTAAGGAGTCAAACCAATGACTCACCATGGTGACTCACCTAATGACTCACCATCACCTTGTCTTCTTCATCCTACAATTCGGCCAAGAGAGGAAAGAAATGATGGATATTTTTTTTCTCATTAATGATACCACAATAATGACCAAAAATATCTCATGATGCAAAGTCCAACTTTGTCACCTAAAGTCATCCATGACTCATCATTTCTCTTCATCCTCTTTTGTCCAACAATGAGTCACCATTCTCATCAACAATGACTCACCATCCTTGCCCAAAGATGCTATGAATTTCGGCCAACACATCCCACACAATGTGGGCAAAAATCATTTTATGTCTTAAGCCCAATATTAACTCCTTTGATTTAATTAATTTCAAATGCAACTTTACTTTAATATGTATGCTTATATATTATACCATATAATATATTACATACATTTAAATTAAAATTCATTTGACCTATTAATTGAATCAAGGGATTAAATTAGGCATACATAAAATGAGATACATGTAAACCTATACATGTATAATAATATTTCCACCTAGGAAATATTTCCATACATTAATTCATTGAATTAATTATGGAGGCCAAAATACATATTAATTATATAACTATGATCAATCCAATTGATTCATATAATATAATTAATGAATCTCTCTCTCTTCAAATGTGTATACTCCAAGTACACACTTAATCCGACTAGTTAAAGTCCAGACGTTCAATGTGTACGATCCAATGGGCCCGTCTTTATGTTGGCAGTGGGCCAAGGCCCACAGACTGCAGGCGGGCTCTAGCAAGCCACTGCAGCCCCCAATTAAGACGGAGTAAGCAGTCAAACTGAAAACGTAACCCAGTAGTTTGAACTTGTAAATCCCATGTCGCTGATATCGGTGTCCAACACAGAGGCATGGAAGTATCACCCTCCTTGTGTCTGGACATTTACTTGATACTGAATGAACTGATGCTCACAAACAAGATCCAATCTTGTTTGGGTGCGGCCGCACACTTATCAGTAACATTCTTCAAGAGGCCATTGATATCGTCTCAGTGAATCACTGAGTGACATTCCCTTCTGCATATCCATAGTACTGCCATGCTCATTGACACACCCGAACGTACCCATACTTGGCACCCTTTTACAGGCCCGTTAGGCATACACCAAAGTGTGCCGCTTCACATGCAGCACCATCATATGGTCCGGTCTAAGGACTTATACAAGTACTACACGAGAATCATTTGTGATACTATACCATGTAGATTCCCGTTAAGTGGATCAATCCAGTACCATGCCCTTTTTGCATGTACCCATTAACCTGGTTGACATTCCATGTACTATGACCGGTAAGACACCGCCATACAACCAGACTAATGATAGTCTTTAGTTCCATTCATTCCCATGATTGGAACAGACTACGGAAAACTTCATGGCCATATCGTTCTCCCTATCCATAGTCTTACTGCCAAGTGCCTCACACTTGACAACATGGATATGGATATGTCCATAGGATACTCTATTTAAAATATAGCACAAGACATATAATAAATAGATTAATGCCTTTATTTCCTTAACACAAATTGTATAGTACATAAAGTTCACGTTAATGTACAAATGTATTATACAAACACAAGGACCAATGCCTCGGGACTAGGGCATTTCCAACAATCTCCCACTTGCACTAGTACTTACTAGGCATGGGTCTAATCCCTATAGATCTAGTATAACCTTCGTGCATAGGCATAGCCAAGCATGTTGGTCAAAAGATCTGCGACATTGTCTTTGGTGTCCACTCTTTGTAATGAGATATCACCCCCTCAGCGATTTCTCGCAATAGGTGAAACTCCCTGAGTTCATGCTTCGTGTATATGTGTGACCGGGGCACATAGCTTGTGCAACAGCCCCTCGATGTCACAGAAGATATCAACTGGTTACTGGATAGTAGATACTATCCCCAGTTCCGTGATAAACTTCTCAATCCATATAGCTTCCCTAGCTATGTCACACGTTGCAATGTACTCAGTTCCTGTGATAGAAACCGCGATGGTCAATTACTTGGAGCCTCTCCAACAACAGCACCACCATATGGCATGAACACTTACCTATACTGCGACTTATATTCATCCTGGTCAGTCTGGAAGCTTGCATCAGTGTACCTAGTAACTGACTGCTCTTCCTGACTATCATGCACTAAGAAGCTATCCTTAGTCCGATTAAGGTACTTCAGGATTGCTTTAACAGCCTACCAGTGATCCACTCAGGATCCGGCTTATCATACTTAGTGCAAAGCCGACATCAGGTCTTGTACATAGCATGGAATACATGATTGATCCTCTAGCCGAAGCATGTAGAACCAACTTCATGTTCTCCCTGTCCTGCCTTACCTTAGGGCAGTACTTCTTACTAAGTTTCAGCTTATGACCCATTGGCAAGAAACCTTTCTTAGCCTAGTCCATGCTGAATCTTTTCAGAACTATGTCTATGTACTTGGCCTGACTTAGGCCTGGAAGCCGATTGGATCTATCCCTGTAGATCCTGATCCCTAGGATCGTCTCAGCTTCGCCTAAGTCCTTCATTGTGAAGCACTTACTCAACCATTAGAATTCCTTTGTAGTGTTGGTATGTCGCTTCAACTTAGAAGGATGCCATCCCTTTGTTATACCAGGAAAATTACTATGCTCCCACTAAACCTCTTATACACACCCTTAAAGGTATTTTCGGCCTATAGCTTATAGCACCACTTGCAAACTATTACCTTAGCACCCGGAGGTGGATCAACCAGGTTCCAAACCTGATTATCGTACATAGATTGCATATCTGCCTCCAAGGCAGACAGTGGGCTAACTATAGCCTACTAGTAGGTTATGTACTCCTCTTTGTCCAAGACAAAATGAGCATAATCATTAGAAACAAGAAACCAATTTTTCTCATGTTCCTGATGATCCCTACCATACCTTTTAGGTCCTTGTGTGACCTGGGCTGGTGCTTCCGCCTTTGGAAGCTTCACCCTGGTCTCCGAGTTATCCTTTTCAGGAATTTGTGAGCTTTGAACTTCCCTAAGTTCAACATCGCTCCCACTGTCTTTCTTGGAAAGAAACCCCTTTTCAAGAAGGACCCCCTTTCGCGCCATGAACACCTTGTTCTCAGCGGGGTTGTAGAAGTAATACCCTTTGGTATCCCTAGGGTAGCTCACAAACAGGCATTAGTCGGTTTTGGGTTCTAGTTTTGCTCACAGTCAATTTCTTGACTTGTGCATAACAACCCCAAATCCGCAAGAAAGACACATTAGGCACCCTGCCTGTCCATATTCCAAATGGAGTCTTTCTAAAGCCTTAGTCGGAGTATAATTGAAATTGAGAGCCATTGTCTCAAGAGCGTATCCATTAAAACTTATTGGGAGAGAGGCATGACTCATCGTTTGAGCGGACCATGTCCAACAGGGTCCTATTCCTCCGTTTGGACACCCCACTTCATTGTGGTGTTCATGGAGGAGTGAGCTGTGGAACTATTCCATGCTCTCTCATAATGAGTCAAACAATAGGCTTATATGCTCACCACCTCGGTCCAACCGAAAGGCTTTGATATTTCTGCCTAGTTGGTTCTGTACTTCGTTCCTTAATCCCTTAAACCTATCAAGGGTCTCAGACTTAGATTTCATTACATAGGCGTAGCCATTTCTGATGAAATTGTCTGTGAAGGATACGAAGTATAAATGTTCACCTTTGGTTGCTATGCTTGTCGGTCCATATACATCTCAATGCATTAGGTCCAATAAGCTAGCGACCCTTGCAAAAAGGTTCTTTAGTCATTTTACCTTATAAACAAGACTCGCATATATCAAGTGACTCCATGTCAAGTGATCCTAGGATTCAAGCTATGTGAAGCCTAGCTATGCGTTTCTTATTTATGTGGCCTAAATGACAATGCCAAAGGTAAACCGGATTAAGTTCGTTAGGCTTAACCCTTTAAGTATGTATAGTATAGACATGATTAGTTTCATTTAAATCCAGGATATAAAAGACATTATTTAATAGAGCCACTCCATAAAATAATTCTTTTCTAGATAAACCCTTTTTACTATTAACAATAGTAAATGTACATCCAGAAATATCCAAAACTGAAACAGAAATAATATTCCTGTACAAAACAGGTACAAAATAACATAGTTTCAGTAACAAAACTAATCTACTAGGCATCATAAGCTGGTCCGGCTGATCTCTATGGCAGCAACTCTTGCTCCATTTATGACCGGCAAGTCCACTTGTCCCGATCCCAGTGATCTCCTGTTCTTAAGTCCCTGCACATTACAACAAATGTGAGAACCACATCTAGTATCCAATACATAAGATGTTGAAACAGAGGTTAATGTCTATGACATAAATACCTGATGAAGACACGCCCTGCGTCTTCCTTTTCTCTCCCAAAAGCTTGGGACACGATCTTTTCCAATGTCCAGCCTGCTTGCAACCGAAGCAGACATCCTTGGAACGGGCCTTGGGCTGGGCTTTAGCCTTTTTAGCCTTGGCTTCCTTAGCCTTGGCCTTGGCCTTTGCCTTGCCTTTAGCGAAAAGAGGTTTCCCCTTGTTAACCTCAAGTACCGGCGGAGTCTTCTTGATCGACAGTTCAGCGAGCTCAAGCATCCAATGAAGCTCACTAACAGTACGGTCCATCCCTTGCTTGTAAAATTTTAGGATGAATTGATCATAAGAATCCGGTAAAGAATCCAGGATCGTGCTAACCGCCAGCCCCCGTGAGATAGGAGTTCCGAGACGGGCTAAATTATCCAGATAGCCCTTCATCTTGAGCACGTGTGCACTCACAGATGTCCCGGCTCCCATCTTACAGCTGCGGACTGCCTTGTGGATCAGGTACCTTTCCTGATAAGCTTGCTCATAAAACATCTCATTAAGAGTTGTCATTATAGCAAAGGCCTGATGATCCAAGAACTGTTTTTGCAATTCAGGAACCATACTAGCCAACATCAGGCATGTCACATCCCGGTTATCTTTTACATGTGCCAGGTATTCCTCCAGCTGGGCAGCCGGTGGATTACTTCCCGTTGGCACATCCGGTACAGGCTTTTTGAGCACATACTCTTTAGACTCTTGTCTTAGAACTTTCCTTAAGTTCATAGACCAGTCCCAAAAGTTAGGGCCAGAAAGCTTGTCCCATTCCAAGAAAGATCGCAGTGATAAAGTATCATTCGTAGCCATTGGTTTCTACACAGGAAAAATTTACAAGAGTTAATAAAGGACTTAACTTGTTCTTCCCATATTATAATTAATAAAGAATCGTGTTATTAATTAACTCGAGTTGTTGGGCTCATGGGCCGAGATCCATATTATATCAAGATATAGCCAGACGAGGGCCTGGAACAACTATACCCCAATTTTTAGGTAGGAACGCCGTCCAATCCCAACCTAGGGACTCTCGGTTTGATGGGTCTGTTGGCACTTACCCATCTGTGCTTAGGGCCAGGAACATCCTACTACCCACGCTAAGTCAAAACCTCCATCCAAGTGTTAAAGTAACGAATACTCCAACCCAATACAAAATGACGATACTCCAGTGCATCCAACGAGGGTTGGTCTACAGCTGGCCTATCCCCACTTCGAGTAGGTTATGAATGAGGGAAGCACTTTTAAGAGACTTAGTAATTACCTTTTGGTTATTAGATTCAATTAATAACGGCTTAGATGCATAGGCGGGTGAAATTGGGTTTGTACATACATTCTCACATGTAAATAAATAAAGCATAATTAAATAAAAATGAAATGCTATGGGCCAAAATTTACATCCTAATATAATTCTAGTAAACCTATACTAGAACGACATCAGGTGGGCTGCATCCTCATCCTTCTAGCACGCCAATCCAATCGGCTTCTTCTTCTTTACATAATTCCATCATAAACACATAAAATAAAATTACATAAAAGAAAAACGGCGCGTAGACCGTATTTACCAAAAGAATATTACAACCCGAATAAATAAGGCCCAAAACATCCATTCATGCATTTAATCATACATACACGTATCCAATACATGCAATTTATAAACATGTTAAATGCATGAATTAATCCCTTTTCAAATATGTCCATAGCCATTATTTTGAAATCGCCAAATTTTGGCCGATCATGGTTCTAAACCCGTGCGGGCTTTGGGCCTCCAACCCAGGCAAAATTGCTCCCAATCCAATTGGGAAACCATGAATTCCAAAATTAGCCGTCCGGGTAATCGTGCCAAGAAAACCCGAACCAATTTCAATTAACCGTATTTATTTCCAAAATAAATATCGCATGAACGAAAAATAAATCCATTCATAAAACATGCGCATAAAATTTCCAAAATTAAACACGCACAATTTTAAAACAATTAAAATTTTAAAATCCCACGCGTATAAAAATTACCAAAATTTAAACACGCATATTTTTAAAATTTTAAATCCGGCCCGGCCCAAAAAATCCCGCCAAATCCAAAAACGGGCCCGGCCCGCTGCGCGGAGCAGCCGCGGCGCTGCTGCCCAGCAGCAGCCCCGCTGCCGTGCAGCGGCTGCTGCCCAGCAGCAGCCTGCTGCTGGCGTGCAGCAGCTGCTGCCCAGCAGCAGCTGCTGGCGCGCAGCAGCCCTGCTGCTGGCGTGCAGCAGCTGCTGCCCAGCAGCAGCTGCTGCCGAGGCAGCAGCCAGCAGCAGCTGCTGCCTGTGGCGCCTAGCGCCGCAGGCAGCGGCTGCTGCCCCCGTTTCGACCCGAAACGGTCCGTGATTTTTCCGAAACAAAACAAGCAACATGAAATTAAATCACCAAGAAATAAAATCATGCATAGGAAATTAAATCTAGCATAAAACCTATATGCAAAATAAAATTTCCATAAACAAAACACAAATAGAAAAATAAACAAAGCATAAACCAATATGCAAAACTTTTCCATTTGCAAAATTCAAGGGGCAAAATCACAAAAACCCCAAACCAAAAATAAATCCCGTCCACCAAAAATCGCCAATTTTAAAATACGGGATCCGCCAAGTTAAAGATTTCCACGGATCAAAAGCCCGCTCTGATACCACTGTTGGGATTCGTCACGGGAAACCGACCGATAAAAGCGGAAAGACGCGTCGATTTCCTCGAATCCGGCCCAGGAGCTTAAGATGTGGAAATCAAAAACATAAAGGCAGAAAAGAGGGTTTCAAAAACTAACCTCAAAGTCTCTCTAAGAGACGGATGCAGACTGCAGAAACCAAGTGCAGGTTTCCTCCACCGATGCGTACACGAACGGCTCTCGGACCGAAACCCGTGCTAGCGGCTCGGATGATTTAAAGAGAGGGAGAGAGAGGCTGCTCACAATAGGAATATATGGCTGTAATTTTCTTTCCGAAAGAAAAATACAATAACCCTAAGTTAGGGCTCTAGATTTCTTTCCAAAAGAAATCTATCCTTAACATAGGCACCACTTTCTTTACCTTAAGAAATCAATTCCTCAAGTGGGCAAAACTAATTCTCTCAAAGAATTATTCAAAAATGGGCAAAGCCTTTCTCTTAAAAGAAGAAGAAAACCTACGGCCAAAACATGGAGTGAAGGACAAAGAAGATGTGTGAAGGAGCAAAGTCCAACTTTGCTACTAAGGAGTCAAACCAATGACTCACCATGGTGACTCACCTAATGACTCACCATCACCTTGTCTTCTTCATCCTACAATTCGGCCAAGAGAGGAAAGAAATGATGGATATTTTTTTTCTCATTAATGATACCACAATAATGACCAAAAATATCTCATGATGCAAAGTCCAACTTTGTCACCTAAAGTCATCCATGACTCATCATTTCTCTTCATCCTCTTTTGTCCAACAATGAGTCACCATTCTCATCAACAATGACTCACCATCCTTGCCCAAAGATGCTATGAATTTCGGCCAACACATCCCACACAATGTGGGCAAAAATCATTTTATGTCTTAAGCCCAATATTAACTCCTTTGATTTAATTAATTTCAAATGCAACTTTACTTTAATATGTATGCTTATATATTATACCATATAATATATTACATACATTTAAATTAAAATTCATTTGACCTATTAATTGAATCAAGGGATTAAATTAGGCATACATAAAATGAGATACATGTAAACCTATACATGTATAATAATATTTCCACCTAGGAAATATTTCCATACATTAATTCATTGAATTAATTATGGAGGCCAAAATACATATTAATTATATAACTATGATCAATCCAATTGATTCATATAATATAATTAATGAATCTCTCTCTCTTCAAATGTGTATACTCCAAGTACACACTTAATCCGACTAGTTAAAGTCCAGACGTTCAATGTGTACGATCCAATGGGCCCGTCTTTATGTTGGCAGTGGGCCAAGGCCCACAGACTGCAGGCGGGCTCTAGCAAGCCACTGCAGCCCCCAATTAAGACGGAGTAAGCAGTCAAACTGAAAACGTAACCCAGTAGTTTGAACTTGTAAATCCCATGTCGCTGATATCGGTGTCCAACACAGAGGCATGGAAGTATCACCCTCCTTGTGTCTGGACATTTACTTGATACTGAATGAACTGATGCTCACAAACAAGATCCAATCTTGTTTGGGTGCGGCCGCACACTTATCAGTAACATTCTTCAAGAGGCCATTGATATCGTCTCAGTGAATCACTGAGTGACATTCCCTTCTGCATATCCATAGTACTGCCATGCTCATTGACACACCCGAACGTACCCATACTTGGCACCCTTTTACAGGCCCGTTAGGCATACACCAAAGTGTGCCGCTTCACATGCAGCACCATCATATGGTCCGGTCTAAGGACTTATACAAGTACTACACGAGAATCATTTGTGATACTATACCATGTAGATTCCCGTTAAGTGGATCAATCCAGTACCATGCCCTTTTTGCATGTACCCATTAACCTGGTTGACATTCCATGTACTATGACCGGTAAGACACTGCCATACAACCAGACTAATGATAGTCTTTAGTTCCATTCATTCCCATGATTGGAACAGACTACGGAAAACTTCATGGCCATATCGTTCTCCCTATCCATAGTCTTACTGCCAAGTGCCTCACACTTGACAACATGGATATGGATATGTCCATAGGATACTCTATTTAAAATATAGCACAAGACATATAATAAATAGATTAATGCCTTTATTTCCTTAACACAAATTGTATAGTACATAAAGTTCACGTTAATGTACAAATGTATTATACAAACACAAGGACCAATGCCTCGGGACTAGGGCATTTCCAACATTCCAGTCATGGGAATGAATGGGACCAGTGACTATCATTAACCTAGTTGTATGGTGGTGTCCTACCGGTCAATAGACATGGGATGTCAACCAAGTTAATGGGTACATGTAACAAGTGCATGGTACCGGATAGATCTACTAAACGAGAAATCCACATGGTATAGTATCACAAGTGATTCTCGTGTAGTACTTGTATGGATCCTTTGACCTGACCATATGATGGTATCGCATGCGAGGTCGCATAGTTAGGGGTACGCCTAAAGGGCTTGTAATAGGGTGCCAAGTATGGGTGCTTTTGGGTATGTCACTTAGCATGGTAATGCTATGGATATGCAGAAGGGATTTGTCACTCAGTAATCCACTGAGAAGATATCACCGACCTCTTGATGAATGTGACTGATATGAGTGTGGCCACACCCGACAAGTTGGAACTTGTTTATGCGCTTTAGTACATTCGGGATCAAGTAAATGTCCGGACACAAAAGAGAGTGATTTATCCATGCCTCTGTGTTGGACACCGATGTCAATGGCATGGGATATACAAGTTCAAAATACAGGGCTACGATAACAGTTGGACTGCCATCTCCATCTTAATTGGGGGCTGCAGTGGCATGCTAGAGCCCAACTGCAGTCTGTGGGCTGCAGGCCCACTGCAAACATAAAGATGGGCCCACGGGATCGTACACATTAAGCGACTGAACACTAACTTAAGGAATCACATGTATACTTGTAGTATACACTCTAGAGAGAGAGAGAGGAGTATATTAATTATATTATAAAGATCAATTGGATTGATCATAATAATAAAATTAATATTCGATTGGCTCTCTCATGATTAATTGGATTAATTATGAGATTATCTCAAAAGTTCATGTTTTTCGGACGATAGCACGAGTGGTGTTTGTTAGGCGTTCGTGTACGTGAATGAGGAGGGATTCTAGCTTGATTCCTGCAGTTTGCATCCATCTCTAGTAGAGATAATCCGGGTAAGAGATTTATCTCTTGTGATTAAATTTTAGTTTTTCCAATTTCCATCTCAATTACTCATGGCCAAGGATTTGAGGAAATCATTGCCTTCTTCTGCTTTAATCGGGTGATTTCCGGTGAAAAATCCCAACAACCAAAAGCTCCCGGCATCTCATAGCCAACTCCAAATCATATTTATTCTTGATTGAAAAGGTAAAAATTTTGTTTCAAAATTATCAATCAAGGAATAAATGTGTACTTTATCACTCGATTGAGGTAACAAAACATCGGTCTCTCACTACCTTAAAAGGTAGCAAGTTAGCTAGATCGCTCAATCGATGACAAAGGTATGTATGTTCTTTTCTCACTCACCGTGCTCTCTATCGTGTGTCCAAATCCACCTCAGTTTTTAACTAGAACCTAATAATTATGAATTTGGACACACAAGGGGCAGCCTGTGAGAATAGGAATTTAACCCCTAGTTTCAATGATGAAAACAAAATTTTCTTTGATGTTTTTCTACAACCACAAGAGTTAAAGAAAACACAAGGTTGAAGCTCTGGATTATTGAACCAAATGAACTAGGGTTTGTATTTCATCAGTTATATCTATACGGGTATGGACTATAACCGTACAGATGTGCCATCTATAACCGTACGGGTATAGATTATACTCGTACGGATGTTCAATAATCCATCCAACTTGCATTTAGATCGAATCTAGATCTTTGATTTGCAAGAAGTATAAAAGGAAAGGGATAAGGAGAGAGAAGGGGATGGTCATTCAGAGCCTAGAGTCTGGGATTAGGATTTTGGAGAGATTTAGAGAGAAAAGAGGAAGAAAAGAGAAAAGAAAAGAAAACTTGCTAAGGATTTCTCTTTACTTTCTTGTTTGATTCTCTCTTATTAGACTATAAAACCTGTTAGAAATCATAGGAAAACACATCACTAAGATTAATATTAGGTTTAGAGACTAAAATACAAACACAAACCTGTAACTATTGAGGATTCTTGGTGATTTTGGCTTGTGTAACCTTAACCGATACTCAATAATCTGAAGCTCATTTGAGATGATTCCGAACCCGTAAAAGTAGTTGATTCATATGTCAAAGGTATATTTCTGAGAAACAATTTACATTCTTACATATTCCCATCATTTGAGAGTCGTTTCGTACGTTTTTCAAGTTGCTCTGTTTTTCTTTTTCATCTTTGGTTTCTGCCCAAAAATAACACCCGTATGATCATCGACATAGCTGCACGGCTATTGTAATAACTGCACGGATGTTATCTCTTGGCCGTATGGTTATTGTACTTCTTGAAATTCATAAATGAAATTGCTAAAGTTTAAACCTATTTCGTACCCGAAAGTGATATCCGTACGGATATAACTATATTCCTATGGATACTATTCTTCAACAAAATGGTTTATAAATTATATTATGAACTTTTCATTGCATAATGAGTTGTAAATCTGATTTCTAGAACTGATGTTATGCTAAATTGATAATGATAACTTGATCTTTTGAAAACCAATTTTAGAGCATACTAAACACCAATTGATAAAACCGTTTTCAAAACTGTTTTCCATCCTTTGCTTTTATGCCCAAGTTTCATATGCATAAGTTTCATCACATTATTAACACTCATTTTTGCAAGATTAAGTTTACTTTTGTTATTTTATTCCTTCATCAGTAGAATTTGTGTATTTTAGGCGGTTGTACCCCGATCCCCTTTTGATTTATGTGTATCCCTCTAGGATAGCCAACTTAATTCATGTTATAATTTAATTTTATTCCATGTATTCTTTATGAACGTTGTGTTATAAATAAATTTTATCTAGTTTTATAAAATGTTATGGTTGAATATTGATGCTATTATTTTAATTGGATAATAAGTAAGTGCCTTATCCGAACCTAGATCTCTACCAGGTATAGCGGTTCTCACTCGGTTCCGGCTACACCTGAATTTCCCAGTTGAGCTAAGCCGGGTGGCGAATCCTATAGTTTCTTTGAGATTTCGGTCTCAAATCTTTTATGAATATTGTATTTCCCTAAAAATGGATTTCCTATTATAATTATACACTCGAATCCAAAATTAAAAAAAGGCCGAGGCAGCTAGCTTCGCCGTGCCTGAATTGTCTTCTACTCACAGTAAGCTTAATTGGCTAGGCTCCAGATTTGTTTTCAATCCTAATCAAACTCAACCTAGCTCGAGCTCATCAAATTTTAAGGTGAGCTAGGCTGGACTGGGCCAAGTGATTTTAGGTGTAAGCCTATAAAGCTCAGCCCATGATCAGGTCTAATTAATCATAGTTTTTCTTTTTGTGCTTTTGTAGAGTAATTTATATATTCCTCTTTGTTTATTTATTAATAATATTACTAATTATAAAATTGTTGGCCCCCAAATCAGCTAGAGACCCACATAAGTGTTGGATATGCCCTAGTCCCGAGGCATTGGTCCTTGCATTTGTATCATACATTAATTGGATTCATGTATTATACTTATTTGTGTTATTAATAAAAGCATTAATTCATTTATTATGTTTATCTTGTGCAATATATTAAATGAAGTATCCGATGGACATATCCATATCCATGATGACCAGTGTCATGCACTTGGCAGTAAGACCATAGATAGGGTAAACAATTCGACCATAAATAGATCCGTAGTCTATTCCAGTCATGGGAATGAATGGAACAAGAGACTATCATTAACCTGGTTGTAAGACGGTGTCTTACCAGTCATTGGACATGGAGTGTCAACCAAGTTAATGGGTACATGTGTAAGGGGCATGGTACTGGATAGATCCACTAAACGAGAAATCCACATGGTATAGTATCACAAGTGATTCTCGTGTAGTACTTGTATGGATCCTTTGACCTGACCATATGATGGTGTTACATGTGAGGTTGCATACTTAGGGGTATGCCTAAAAGGCCTATAATAGGGTGCCAAGTATGGGTACTTTCGGGTATGTCACTTAGTAAGGTAATGCTATGGATATGCAGAAGGGATTTGTCACTCAGTAGTTCACTAGGAAGATATCACCGACCTCTTGATGAATGTGACTGATAAGAGTGTGGCCACACCCAAACAAGTGGGAACTTGTTTGTGAGCTTCAGTGCATTTGGGATCAAGTTAATGTCCGACACAAAAGAGGGTGATCAATCCAGGGCTCTATGTTGGACACCGATATCAATGACATGGGATGTACAAGTTTAAACTACAGGGTTATGATAACAGTTAGAATGCCATCTCCATCTTAATTGGGGGCTGCAGTGGCTTGCTAGAGCCCAACTGCAGTCTGCAGGCCAAAGGCCCGCTGCCAACATAAAGATGGGCCCACGGGATCGTACACATAGAACGACTGAACACAGACTTAAGGAATCACATGTATACTTGGAGTATACACTGTGGAGAGAGAGGTATATATATATTAACCATATTATAAAGATTAATTGGATTGATCCTAATAATGAAATTAATATATTTATTTGGCTCTTCGTAATTAATTGGATTAATTATGAGATTATTTCCTAGGTGGAAATATTTATATTTATAGGTTTACATATTATTTTATTTTGTGAGGATTTGATTTTAATTTAATGGATTAAATTAATTGGTTAAACTAATTTTAATTTAAATGTAAATAATATATTACTTGGTGTAATATATTAAATACATGGGTATATTAAAATTGGGCTTGAAATTAATTTAAACCAGAACAATTAAAATTATATTAGGCCTAAATTAAAAGATGGAAGCCCACACAAAATGAAAGGAGCCAAGTTGAGCCTAAATTCCCCAAGGGGAATTCTGCCACCCTAGGTATAAAAACCTAGGGGAAATTTCGGCACCTGAGAACAAGCCACCATAGCCGAAATTTTCCACCCTAGCCTCCTCTCCATTGCTCATTTTTCCTACGCTAGCACGGGTCGTGTTCGTTAGGCGTTCGTGTATGAGAACAAGGAGGGACTCTACTTTGATTCCTACAGTCTTCATCCATCTCTAGAAGAGATATTCTGGGTAAGAGAATGATCTCTTTTTATTGAATTTTTATGTTTTGCAATTTCCATTTCAATTGCTCCTAGGACAGGATTTGAGGAAATTATCACGTTCTTCCGCTTTTATCGGGTGATTTCCAGTGAAAAATCCCAACAATGGTATCAGAGCGGGCTTTTGATCTGTGGAAATTGTTTAAATTGGTTGAATCCCATGTTTTGAAATTGGAGGTTTTTATTGGGGTTCTTGGTTTGGGTTTAAGATTTTTCCCATTTGTTTTTGTACAATTGAAATTAAATTTGCATATAGGTTTATGTTAGTTTAATTAAATTGTATTATTTTGGAATTCTTGGTGAATTTCTTGTTGCTGATGGATGCGATATTTTTGTTTGTTCATATATTTTTTTTCTGTTTTAAAAAAAAAATCTGGCTCCCGGGGGGTGCAGGGCTGCAGGAGGCGGAATCGCCGCCGACGGCCGCTGCCTGTTGCCTCTGGTTCCTGTAGTAGCCGCTGCTGCTGGTGCAGTGGGCTGCTGCTGGGGGCCACTACACAGTGGAAGTGCCGCTGCTGGGCGGCAGCAGCGGGCGGCCGCTAGGCGGCTCCACCGCTGCTGCCGCAGCGGGCTGAGCCCAGCGTTTTTGGATTTGGAGGGTTTTTGGGCCCGGGGCCCAGTTTTGAAATTTTAATTGGTTTTAAAATTCATGTGTTTAAAATTTATGCAATTTAAATGCGTGTGGTTTCTTGAATGAAATTTTATTTTATTCATGTAATATTAATTTTGGAAATTAATATGGTTAACTGAAATTAGTTCGTGTAATTTGGGCACAATTACTTGGACGGCTGAAATGGACCCGTGGTTTCCCAATTCCAGTGGGAGCAGTTGGACTGCCTGGGCTGGAGGCCCAAAGCCCGTTAAGGGTTAGAACCATGGTGGGCCAAAATTGGCGATTTCTATGTTGGATATGCCCTAGTCCCAAGGCATTGGTCCTTGTGTTTGTATTATACATTTGTACATTTTATGTAAGATATTTATTATACAATTTGTGTTAATAAATAAAGGCATCAATCTATTTACTATATGTGTTATGCAATAATTGTAAATAGAGTATCCAATGGACATATCCATATCCATGTTGTCAAGTGTGAGGCACTTGGCAGTAAGACTGTGGATAGGGAAAACGATATGCCATAAAGTCATCCGTAGTCTGTTCCAATCATGGGAATGAATGGAACTAAAGACTATCATTAACCTTGGTTGTATGGCGGTGTCTTACCGGTCATAGAACATGGAATGTCAACCAGGTTAATGGGTACATGCAAAAAGGGCATGGTACTGGATCGATCCACTTAACAGGAATCCACATGGTATCACATCACATCGGATTCTCGTGTAGTACTTGTATGGATCCTTTGACCTGACCATATGATGGTACTAGATGTGAAGTGGCATACTTTGGTGTACGCCCAATGGGCCTGGAAAAGGGTGCCAAGTACGGGTACGTTTGATTATGTTAATGAACATTGCAGTACTATGCATATGCAGATGGGAATGTCACTCTGTGTTCCACTGAGAAGATATTGTTGGGATTTCGCACCGGAAATCACCCGAAAAAAGCGGAAGAACACGGTGATTTCCTCAAATCCAGTCCCAGGAGCAATTGAGATGGAAATTGGAAAACTTTAAAATTAAATAGAAACAGATTAATTTTCTTACCAGAAAATCTCTTTCAAGAGATGGATGATGACTGCAGAATTCAAAGTAGAATCCCTCGTCGTTCACGTACACGAGCGCCTCACGAACACCGCACGTGCTAGTGTCAAAATCACAAAATTAGAGAGTGAGGAGGTAAGGAGAATTCGGCCAAAGGGGTGGCTACACACACATGTGTGTTGGCCGAATTCCCCTAAGGGTTTTAACCCTAGGGCTTCCAAATTCCCTTGTTGGAATTCAGGCCCAGTCTGGCTTCAGTGTCTGTGTGGACTTCCTCCTTTTAATTTAGGCCCAAACTTATTTTAATTAGTCTGGTTTCAATCAATTTCAAGCCCAAGTTTAATTAACCCATGTATTTAACATATTACTCCAAGTAACATATTATTTACATTTAAATTAAAATTAGTTTGACCAATTAATTTAATCCATCAAATTAAAATTAAGTCTTCACAAAACAAATTCATATGTAAACCTATACATATGAGTATTTCCACCTAGGAAATAATTTCATAATTAATCCAATAAATTATGTGAAGCCAAATATTAATTTTATTATAATGACCAATCCAATTGATCCTTATAATATAATTAATATATATACTTCTCTCTCTCTAGTGTGTATACTCCAAGCGTACCTATGATTCTTTAAGTCGGTGTTCAGTCGCTCAATGTGTACGATCCCGTGGGCCCGTCTTTATGTTGGCAGCGGGCCTTTTGGCCCGCAGACTGTAGTTGGGCTCTAGCAAGCCACAGCAGCCCCCAATTAAGATGGAGATGGCAGTCTAACTGTTATCATAACCCTGTAGTTTAAACTTGTACATCCCATGTCATTGATATCGATGTCCAACACAGAGGCATGGATTGATCGCCCTCTTTTGTGTCCGGACATTAACTTGATCCCGAATGTGATGCTCACAAACAAGTTCCAACTTGTTTGGGTGTGGCCACACTCTTATCGGTCACATTCATCAAGAGGCCGGTGATATCTTCTCAGTGGGCTACTGATTGACAAATCCCTTCTGCATATCCATAGTATTACCATGTTCAGTGACATACCCGAAAGTACCCATACTTGGCACCCTATTATAGGCCCTTTAGGTGTACCCCTAAGCATGTGACTTCACATGTAACACCATCATATGGTCAGGTCAAAGGATCCATACAAGTACGACACGAGAATCCCTTGTGATACTATACCATGAGGATTACTCGTTTAGTGGATCTATCCGGTACCATGCTCCCAGGCATGTACCCATTAACTTGGTTGACATTCCATGTCAAATGACCGGTAAGACACCGCCATACAACCAGGTTAATGATAGTCTATAGTTCCATTCATTCCCATGACTAGAACAGACTACGGATCTATTTATGGTCATATCGTTTACCCTATCCATGGTCTTACTGCTAAGTGCATGACACTTGTCATCATGGATATAGATATGTCCATTGGATACTTCATTTAATATATTGCACAAGATAAATATAATAAATGAATTGATGCCTTTATTAATAACACAAATGAGTATAATACATAAATCCAATAAATGTATAATACAAATACAAGGACCAATGCCTCGGGACTAGGGCATTTCCAACAATCTCCCACGTGCACCAGTTCCAACTAGGCATGGGCCTAATCCCTATAGATCTACTATGACCCACGTGCTTGGGCTGGGCCAGCACCTTGGTCAATGGATCTGTGACATTATCCACGGTGTCCACTCTGTGCAATGCAATGTCACCTCTCTCCGCGATCTCTCGTATGAGGTGAAACTTTCTGAGCACGTGCTTTGTGTTCTTGTGTGACCGGGGCTCCTTAGCTTATATGATGGCCCCATTGTTGTCACAGAAGATATCGATTGGGTCCTGGATAGTTGGCACTACTCCCAACTCAGTGATAAACTTCTTCATCCACACAGCTTTCTTAGCTGCATCACACGCAGCGATGTACTCAGCTTTTGTTGTAGACTCCGTTATGGTTGGCTGCTTTGAGCTCCTCCAGCTTACAGCACCACCATTCAGCAAAAATACATACCCAGACTGTGACTGGTACTCATCCTGGTCTGTCTGGAAGCTCGCATCAGTGTACCCAGTAACTGATAGCACTTCCTGACCACCATACACTAAGAAGCTATCCTTAGTCCGGTTAAGGTACTTGAGGATCGCCTTGACAGCTTTCCAGTGATCCTCCCCGGGATCCTACTGGTATCGGCTCGTCATACTCAGTGCAAAGGCGACATCAGGTCTCGTACATAACATGGAGTACATGATTGATCCAAGAGCCGAAGCATATGGAACCAATTTCATGTTCTCCCTATCCTCCCTTGTTTTAGGACAGTTCTTCTTACTAAGTTTTAGCCCATGGCCCATTGGCAAGAAACCTTTCTTGGCGCGGTCCATGCTGAAACTTTTCAAAACTTTGTCAATGTACGAAGCCTGACTTAGGCCCAGAAGCCGATTTGATCTATCCCTGTAGATCCTGATCCCTAGGATCATCTCAGCTTCGCCTAAGTCCTTCATTGCGAAGCACTTACTCAGCCACTGCTTTACCCCTTGCAGTGTAGGTATGTTGCTTCCAATGAGCAGGATGTTGTCTACATAAAGTACCAAGAATGTGACTATGCTCCCACTAGTCCTCTTATACACACAAGGCTCATCTAGATTCTGTATGAAGCCATATTCCTTTATAGCCTCATTGAATCTTAGATTCCAACTACGGGACGCTTGCTTTAGTCCATAAATGGACCTTTGAAGTTTACATACCCTTCCCGGATACTTAGGATCGACAAAACCCTCAGGTTGTGTCATGTACGCATCCTCGAGTAGCTTTCCATTAAGGAAAGCCGTTTTGACATCCATCTGCCATACTTCATAGTCGTACCATGCGGCTATGGCCAGCAGTATCCTGATGGATTTGAGCATGGCTACTAGTGAGAAAGTTTCATCATAGTCTATTCCATGGACTTGTCTGAAACCTTTCGCAACCAGGCGCCCCTTGAAGGTATTATCAGCTTTTAGCTTATATCACCACTTGCAACCTATTACCTTAGCACCCGGAGGTGGATCAACCAAGTTCCAAACTTGATTATCGTACATAGATTGCATTTCTGCCTCCATGGCTTTATGCCAATTTGCAGACTGCGGGCTAGCCATAGCCTCCTGGTACGTTTTGGGTTCTTCCTCATCCCAAATGAGAAGAGTTTGATCATCGGTGCCGAGGAAACCATACCTGTCCGGTTCCCGACGATCCCTACCAGACCTTCTAGGTTCTTGTGTGGCCTGGGTCGGTGCTTCCACTTGTGGAAGCTCCACCTGGGCCTCCGAGTTATCCTCTTCAGGAGCTTGTGGTCCTTGAACTTCCCTGAGTTCAACATTTCTCCCACTATCTTTCTTGGAAAGGAACTCCTTTTCTAGAAAGACCCCCTTCCTTGCCACGAACACCTTGTTCTCGGCGGGGTTATAGAAGTAATACCCTTTGGTTTCCCTAGGGTAGCCCACAAACAGGCATTTATCGGTTTTGGGCTCCAGCTTGCCACTAGTCAATTTCTTGACATGTGCCTCGCATCCCCAAATCCTTAGGAAAGACACATTGGGCTCCTTGCCCGTCCATATGTGATATGGGGTCTTTTCCACAGCCTTAGTCGGAGTATTGTTTAAGATGAGAGCTGCTGTCTCAAGGACGTGTCCCCAGAAACTAATTGGGAGAGATGCTTGACTCATCCTTGAGCGGACCATGTCCAACAAGGTCCTATTCCTCCGTTCGGACACCCCATTCCATTGTGGTGTTCCGGGAGGAGTGAGCTGTGGAACTATTCCATGCTCTCTCAAGTATGAGTCAAACTATAGGCTCATATACTCACCGCCTCGGTCCGACCGAAGGGTTTTGATATTCCTACCTAGCTGGTTCTGTACCTCGTTCCTAAATTCCTTGAACCTATCAAGGGTCTCGGACTTGTGTTTCATCAGATAGACATAGCCATATCTGCTGAAATCATTCGTGAACGTGACGAAGTACAGATGCCCACCTCTGGTAGCTCCGCTCATAGGCCCACATACATCTGAATGTATTAGGTCCAATAAGCCAGTGGCCCTTTCAGCCTTCTTGCTAAAAGGCGCCTTTGTCATCTTGCCTCTTAAACATGATTCGCATGTATCAATTGACTCCAAGTCAAATGACCCTATGACTCCAGCTTTGTGAAGCCTAGCAATGCGCTTCTCGTTTATATGGCCAAGATGACAATGCCATAGGTAGACAGGATTAAGTTCGTTAGGCTTAACCCTTTTAGTGTTTATGTTATAGATATGATTGGTTTCATTTAAGTCCAGGATATATAGGCCATTATTTAATAGAGCATCTCCATAAAATAATCCCTCTCTAGATATAGAAATTCGACCATTTGAAATAGTGAAAACAAATCCAGAAATATCCAACATTGATACAGAAATAATATTTCTGCACATAGCAGGTACAAAGTAATAATGTTCTAAAATCAAAACAATCCACTGGGCATCACAAGGTGGTATTCGCCGATCTCTATGGCAGCAACCCTTGCTCCATTCTCGACCCGCAAGTCCACCTCTCCCGACCCCAGCAACCTTCTGCTCTTAAGTCCTTGCACATTGCAACAAATGTGAGAACCATATCCAGTATCCAATACCCAGGATGTTGAAACAGTAAGGTTAATATCTATAACATAAATACCTGAAGCGGACGCACCTTGGCCCGTTCTTTCCTTTCCCATCAGCCTGGGACACGATCTCTTCCAATGACCCACCTGTCTACACCCGAAACAGACATCATCAGGACCTGCCTTCTGTTGCGCCTTGCGTTGGGCCTTGGCCTTCTTGGCTTTGGCCTTTTTGGCCTTGGCCTTGGCCTTTTCCTTAGCCCTATCGACTGCTCTGTAAGCTTAAGCATCCCATGCAGCTCACTGACAGTGCGGTTCATCCCTTGCATATTGTAGTTTAGGATGAACTGATCATAAGAATCCGGCAAGGACGCGAGGATAGTGTCCACCGCCAACTCTTGAGAGATAGGCGATCCGAGATGGGCCAAAGTATCCAAATAGCCCTTCATCTTGAGCACGTGTGCACTCACAGATGTCCCGGTCCCCATCTTACAACAGTGGAATGCCTTATTGGTCAGGTACCTTTCCTGACGAGCTTGCTCTTGAAACATTTCGTTAAGAGTTGTTATCATAGCATAGGCTTGGTGGTCCATAAGCTGTTTTTGTAGTTCAGGGACCATACAGGCCAACATAAGGCATATCACATCCCGGTTGTCCTTGACGTGCGCCTCGTATTCCTCCAGCTAGGCAGCCGATGGATTACGTCCTTGAGGAGCAGCCGGCACAGGCCTTTCCAGCACATACTCTTTTGACTCTTGTCTTAGAACTATCCTTAAGTTCCTAGGCTAGTCTAAAAAGTTAGGACCGGAAAGCTTGTCCTTTTCAAGAATGGATCGCAGTGATAGGGTATTTGTGTTTGCCATTTGGGTGTTTCTACACAGAAAAACATTTAGAGTGTTAATAAAGGGCTTTATATTGTTGTTCCCATATAAAATTAATAATGAATCAAGTTATTAATTTAAACCGAGTTGTTGGGCTCATGGGCCGAGATCCATATTTCATTAAGATATAGCCAAACGAGGGATTGGTATAACTACACCTTAATTATTTAGGTAGGAACATCGTCCAATCCCAACCTAGGGACTCTCGGTTTGATGGGCTTGTTGGCACTTACCCATCTGTGCTTAAGGCCAGGAGAATCCTACTACCCACACTAAGTCAAAACCTCTATCCAAGTGTTAGAGTATCCCATACTCTAACCCAATACAAAGTGACAATACTCCAGTGCATCCTGCGAGGGCATGGTCTACAACTGGCCTATTCCCACCTCGATTCGGTTTTGAATGAGGGAAGCACTTTTAAGCGACTTAGTAATTCCATTTGGTTATTAGATTCAATTATAACGGCTTACATGCATAAAGCGGGTGAATAGACTATACCGACATACATTCATACATGCAAATGAATATAAAACATAATTAAATAAAAGTAAAATGGATTGCTATGGGCCTATATTACATCCTAATATTATTCTAGTAAACCTATACTAGAAATAAATATTAGGCGGGCCTCCATCTTCTCCTTTTGGGCTTGCACCTCCAATTGGGCTTGCACTCTATGGGCTTCTTCTTTTACAAATTTTATAATATTTAATTTAAATAAAATAAATTACATTAAAAAGAAACACGACACGCAGGCCGTATTTACCGAAAATAGAAAAATTACAACCCATCTTGATCAAGGTGTTGGAAATGCCCTAGTCCCGAGGCATTGGTCCTTATATTTGTATTATACATTTATTGGATTAATCTTGTGCAATATATTAAATGAAGTATCCTATAGACATATCTACATCCATGATGACAAGTGTCATGCACTTGACAGTAAGACCATGGATAGGGTAAACGATATGATCATAAATAGATCCGTAGTCTGTTCCAGTCATGGGAATGAATGGAACCATAGACTATCATTAACCTGGTTGTATGGCGGTGTCTTACCAGTCATTGGACATTGAATGTCAACCAAGTTAATGGGTACATGCCTGGGAGCATGGTACTGGATAGATCCACTAGACGAGTAATCCACATGGTATAGTATCACAAGAGATTCTCGTGTAGTACTTGTATGGATCCTTTGACCTGACCATGTGATGGTGTTACATGTGAAGTCGCATGCTTAGGGGTACACCTAAAGGGCCTGTAATAGGGTGCCAAGTATGGGTACTTTCGGGTATGTCACTGAGCATTGTAATACTATGGATATGCAGAAGGGATTTGTCACTCAGTAGCCCACTGAGAAGATATCACCGGCCTCTTGATGAATGTGACTGATAAGAGTGTGGCCACACCCAAACAAGTTGGAACTTGTTTGTGAGCATCAGTACATTCGGGATCAAGTTAATGTCCGGACACAAAAGAGGGTGATCAATCCATGCCTCTGTGTTGGACACCGATATCATTGACATGGGATGTACAAGTTTAAACTACAGGGTTATGATAACAGTTAGACTGCCATCTCCATCTTAATTGGGGGCTGCAGTGGCTTGCTAGAGCCCAACTGTAGTCTGCGGGCCAAAGGCCCGCTGCCAACATAAAGATGGGCCCACGGGATCGTACACATAGAACGACTGAATGCAGACTTAAGGAATCACATGTATACTTGGAGTATACACTATAGAGAGAGAGGTATGTATATATTAATATATTATAAAGATCAATTGGATTGGTCACAATTATAAAATTAATATATTCAATTGGCTCTTCATAATTAATTGGATTAATTATGAGATCATTTCCTAGGTGGAAATATTCATATGTATAGGTTTACATATGATTTTATTTTGTGTAGATTTAATTTTAATTTGATGGATTAAATTAATTGATCAAACTAATTTTAATTTAAGTGTAAATAATATATTACTTGGTGTAATTTATTAAATACATGGATATATTAAAATTGGGCTTGAAATTAATTTAAACCAGAATAATTAAAATTAGACTGGGCCCAAATTAAAACAAGGAAGCCCGCACAGAATGAAATGGAGCCAAGCTAGGCCTGAATTCCCCTAAGGGTGAAATGGAGCCAAGCTGGGCCTGAATTCCCCTAAGGGAATTCGGCCACCCTAGGTATAAAACCTAGGGTGAAAATTTCGGCCACCCAAAAAAAAACCCTTGCTCACCATTGGCCGAAATCTTCCCCTCCTCTCTCTTCCATTGTTTCGTTTTTCCAACGCTAGCACGGGTTGCATTTGTTAGGCGTTCGTGTACGAAATCGAGGAGGAAATCTACTTTGGTTTCTGCAGTCTTCATCCATCTCTAGAAAGAGATTTTCTGGTAAGGAAATTAATCCCTTTCTATTTAATTTTAAGTTTTTTCAATTTCCATTTCAATTGCTCCTGGGACTGGATTTGAGGAAATCACCGCGTTCTTCCGCTTTTATCGGGTGATTTCCGGTGAAAAATCCCTACAGTGGTATCAGAGCGGGCTTTTGATCCGTGGAAATTGATTAATTTGGTTGAATCCCATTTTTGAAATTGGTTGTTTTTTTATTGGGATTCATTGTATGGGTTTTATGATTTTTCCCATATGTTTTATACAATGAAAATTAATTTTGCATACTAGTTTATGTTATTTTAATTTTGTTGTATGTTGTTGGAATTCTTGGAGAATTGCCTTGTGTTGATGGATGATTTTTTTTTTTATTCTGTTTAAAAAAAAAATCTGCCTCCCGTGGGTGCGGGGCTGCCGGCGGCGGAATCGCCGCCGACGGCCTCAGCACGTGGCGGGAGGCATGACGGCAGCCACTGCCGCAGCAGCGGGCTGCTGCTGGGCAGTGGCTGCTGCTGGTAGGGCAACTCTGTTGCCCTAGCTGCAGCGGGCCCGGCCCAGTATTTTGGATTTTGCGGGTTTTGGGCCCGGGGCCCAGTTTTGAAATTTTAATTGGTTTTAAAATTCGTGTGTTTAAATTTATGTAATTTAAATGCGCATAGTTTCTTGGATGAATTTTAATTTCGTTCATGTGATATTAATTTTAGAAATTAATATGGTTAATGGAAATTGGTTCGGGTAATTTTGGCATAATTACTTGGACGGCTAAATTGGACCCATGGTTTCCCAATTCCAGTGGGAGCAGTTGGACTGCCTGGGCTGGAGGCCCAAAGCCCGTTAAGGGCTAGAACCATGGTGGGCCAAAAATTGGCGATTTCCTAATAATGGCTTGGACATAATTGAAATGGGCTTAAATCATGCATTATAACATGCTCTTGAATTGTATGTATTTGATGCATATATGTGATTAAATGTTTGTATGGTTGGATGCTATTGGGCCTTTTACAAGATGGGTTGTATTTTTCTTTTTGGGTAAATACGGCCTGCGTGTCTTTTTTTTTTCTTTTTAATGTAATTTTATTTTATTTATATATTATAAAATTTGTAAAAGAAGAAGCCCATGGAGTGTGAGCCCAAGTGGAGGTGCAAGCCCAAATAGAGGTGCAAGCCCAGAAGGAAAAGATGGAGGCCCACCTGATATTCATTTCTAGTATAGGTTTACTAGAATAATATTAGGATGTAACATAGGCCCATAGCAGTCCATTTTACTTTTATTTAATTATGTTTTTTTTTCATTTGCATGTATGAATGTATGTTCCAGTAGCCATTTCACCCGCCTTATGTATGTAAGCCGTTATAATTGAATCTAATAACCAAATGGAATTACTAAGTCGCTTAAAAGTGCTTCCCTCATTCAAAACCGAATCGAAGTGGGAATAGGCCAGTTGTAGACCATGCCCTCGCAAGATGCACTGGAGTATTGTCACTTTGTATTGGGTTACAGTATGGGATACTCTAACACTTGGATGGAGGTTTTGACTTAGCGTGGGTAGTAGAATTCTCCTGGCCCTAAGCACAGATGTATGGGTAAGTGCCAACAAGCCCATCAAACCGAGAGTCCCTAGGTTAGGATTGGATGGCGTTCCTACCTAAATAGTTAAGGTGTAGTTGTACCAAACCCTCGTTTGGCTACATCTTAATGAATATAGATCTCGGCCCATGAGCCCAACAACTCGATTTAAATTAATAACTTGATTCAGTATTAATTTTATATGGGAATAACAATGCAAAGCCCTTTATTAACACTCTAAATGTTTTTCTGTGTAGAAACATCCAAATGGCAAACACAAATACCTTATCACTGCGATCCATTCTTGAAAAGGACAAGCTTTCCGGTCCTAACTTTTTAGACTGGTCTAGAACTTGAGGATAGTTCTGAGACAAGAGTCAAAAGAGTATGTGCTGGAAAGGCCTGTGCCGGCTGCGCCTCAAGGACGTAATCCACTGGCGGCCCAGCTGGAGGAATACGAGGTGCACGTCAAGGACAACCGGGATGTGACATGCCTTATGTTGGCTTGCATGGTCCCTGAACTGCAAAAACAGTTTATGGACCACCAAGCCTATGCTATGATAACAACTCTTAACGAGATGTTTCAAGAGCAAGCTCGTCTGGAAAGGTACCTGACCAATAAGGCATTCCACTCTTGTAAGATGGGGGCCGGGACATCTGTGAGTGCACACGTGCTCAAGATGAAGGGCTATTTGGATACTTTGGCCCGTCTCGGATCGCTTATCTCTCAAGAGTTGGCGGTGGACACAATCCTCGTGTCCTTACCAGATTCTTATGATCAGTTCATCCTTAACTACAACATGCAAGGGATGAACCGTACTGTCAGTGAGCTGCATAGGATGCTTAAGCTTACTGAGCAGTCGATCAAGAAGACTCCGCCGGTGCTGTTGGTCAACAAGGGGAACCCTCCTCTTACCAAGGGTAAGGCCAAGGAAAAGGCCAAGGCCAAGACCAAAAAGGCCAAAGCCAAGAAGGCCAAGGCCCAACCCAAGACCCAGCAGAAGGCAGGTCCTGATGATGTCTGTTTCGGGGTGTAGACAGGCGGGGCATTGGAAGAGATCATGTCCCAGGCTGATGGGAGAGCAAAGAAGGGGCCAAGGTGCATCCTCTTTAGGTATTTATGTTATAGATATTAACCTTACTATTTCAACATCCTGGGTATTGGATACTGGATGTGGTTCTCACATTTGTTGCACTGTGCAGGGACTTAAGAGCAGAAGGTTGCTGGGGTCGGGAGAGGTGGACCTGCGGGTCGGGAATGGAGCAAGGGTTGCTAGAGATCGGCGAATACCACCTGATGATGCCCAGTGGATTGGTTTTGATTTTAGAACATTGTTACTTTGTACCTGCCATGTGCAGGAATATTATCTCTGTATCAATGTTGGATATTTCTGGATTTATTTTCACTATTTCAAATGGTCGAATTTCTATATCTAGAGAGGGATTATTTTATGGAGATGCTCTATTAAATAATGGCCTATATATCCTGGACTTAAATGAAACCAATCATATCTATAACATAAACACTAAAAGGGTTAAGCCTAACGAACTTAATCCTTTCTACCTATGGCATTGTCGTCTTGGCCATATAAACGAGAAACGCATTGCTAAGCTTCACAAAGCTGGAGTCCTAGGGTCATTTGACTTGGAGTCAATTGATACATGCAAATCATGTTTAAGAGGCAAGATGACAAAGGAGCCTTTTAGCAAGAAGGCTAAAAGGGCCACTGGCTCATTGGACCTAATACATTCAGATGTATGTGGGCCCATGAGCGCAGCGACCAGAGGTGGGCATCTGTACTTCGTCACGTTCACGGATGATTTCAGCAGATATGGCTATGTCTATCTGATGAAACACAAGTCCGAGACCCTTGATAGGTTCAAGGAATTTAGGAATGAGGTACAGAACCAGCAAGGCAGGAATATCAAAACCCTTCGGTCGGACCGAGGCGGTGAGTATATGAGCCTAGAGTTTGATTCATACTTGAGAGAGCATGGAATAGTTCCACAGCTCACTCCTCCCGGAACACCACAATGGAATGGGGTGTCCGAACGGAGGAATAGGACCTTGTTGGACATGGTCCGCTCAATGATGAGTCAAGCATCTCTCCCAATTAGTTTCTGGGGACACGCCCTTGAGACAGCAGCTCTCATCTTAAACAATACTCCGACTAAGGCTGTGGAAAAGACCCCATATCAGATATGGACGGGCAAGAAGCCCAATGTGTCTTTCCTAAGGATTTGGGGATGCGAAGCACATGTCAAGAAATTGACTAGTGGCAAGCTGGAGCCCAAAACTGATAAATGCCTGCTTGTGGGCTACCCTAGGGAAACCAAAGGGTATTACTTCTACAACACCGCCGAGAACAAGGTGTTCGTGGCAAGGAAAGGGGTCTTTCTAGAAAAGGAGTTCCTTTCCAAGAAAGATAGTGGGAGCAATGTTGAACTCGGGGAAGTTCAAGGTCCACAAGCTCCTGATGAGGATAACTCGGAGGCCCAGGTGGAGCTTCCACAAGTGGAAGCACCGACCCAGGCCACACAAGAACCTAGAAGGTCTGGTAGGGATCGTCGGGAACCGGAGAGGTATGGTTTCCTCGTCACCGATGATCAAACTCTTCTCATCTGGGATGAGGAAGAACCAAAAACCTACCAGGAGGCTATGGCTAGCCCACAGTCTGCAAATTGGCGTAAAGCCATGGAGGCAGAAATGCAATCTATGTACAATAATCAAGTTTGGAACTTGGTTGATCCACCTCCAAGTGCTAAGGTAATAGGTTGCAAGTGGTGCTATAAGCTAAAAGCTGATAATACCTTCAAGGGGCGCCTGGTTGCAAAAGGTTTCAGACAAGTCCATGGAATAGACTATGATGAAACTTTCTCACCAGTAGACATGCTCAAATCCATCAGGATACTGCTGGCCATAGCCGCATGGTACGACTATGAGGTATGGCAGATGGATGTCAAAACCGTTTCCTTAATGGAAAGCTACTCGAGGATGTGTACATGACACAACCTGAGGGTTTTGTCGATCCTAAGTATCCGGGAAGGGTATGCAAACTTCAAAGGTCCATTTATGGACTGAAGCAAGCGTCCCGTAGTTGGAATCTAAGATTCAATGAGGCTGTAAAGGAATATGGCTTCATACAGAATCTAGATGAGCCGTGTGTGTATAAGAGGACTAGTGGGAGCATTGTCACATTCTTGGTACTTTATGTAGACAACATCCTGCTCATTGGAAGCGACATACCTACACTGCAAGGGGTAAAGCAGTGGCTGAGTAAGTGCTTCGCAATGAAGGACTTCGGCGAAGCTGAGATGATCCTAGGGATCAAGATCTATAGGGATAGATCAAATCGGCTTCTAGGCCTAAGTCAGGCTTCGTACATTGACAAAGTTCTGAAAAGATTCAGCATGGGCCGGGCCAAGAAAGGTTTCTTGCCAATGGGCCATGGGCTGAGACTTAGTAAGAAGCACTGTCCTAAAACAAGGGAGGACAGAGAGAACATGAAGTTGGTTCCATATGCTTCGGCTATTGGATCAATCATGTACTCCATGTTATGTACGAGACCTGATGTCGACTTTGCACTAAGTATGACAAGCTGATACCAGCAGGATCCTGGAGAGGATCACTGGAAGGCTGTCAAGGCGATCCTCAAGTACCTTAACCGGACTAAGGATAGCTTCTTAGTGTATGGTGGTCAGGAAGTGCTATCAGTTACTGGGTACACTGATGCAAGCTTCCAGACAGACCAGGATGAGTACCAGTCACAGTCTGGGTATGTATTTTTACTGAATGGTGGTGCTGTAAGCTGGAGGAGCTCAAAGCAGCCAACCGTAGTGGACTCTACAACAGAAGCTGAGTACATCGCTGCGTGTGATGCAGCTAAGGGAGCTGTATGGATGAAGAAGTTTATCACTAAGTTGGGAGTAGTGCTAACTATCCAGGATCGAGTCGATATCTTCTGTGACAACAATGGGGCCGTCGCACAAGCTAAGGAGCGCCGGTCACACAAGAACACAAAGGACATGCTTAGAAAGTTTCACCTCATACGAGAGATCACGGAGAGAGGTGACATTGCATTGCAAAGAGTGGACACCGAGGATAATGTCACAGATACATTGACCAAGGCCCTGGCCCAACCAAAGCACAAGGGTGATACTAGATCTATAGGGATTAGGCCCATGCCTAGTTGGAACTAGTGCAAGCGGGAGATTGTTGGAAATGTGATAAGGTCGGTTTCGACCTTGTCTTCTAGCCAAATTCGTGGTTTGAGTGGTAGTTTTTAGAATCATTTATGTGAATGTTGGATTGTTTTTTTTCGTATTTTGTGATTTTTATGTTTTGGTTTGATTTCTTATATTTTTAGTATTCCTCGTGTTTTTCGTGTTTTATGGTCCGTGGTTGTGGTGCGGTTATGTCTCTTTGTGTTTGTTTTGGACAGGCATTAGGACCCGGATCGGAAGTTGGAGCAACGGTGGCAAGGAAGGGCTTGAAGTGCTGAAAATCAGAATGGCACGGCGTGCCACAATGGCAGCACGGCGTGCCAAGCCAACCAGCGTGCCAAGAGTTCCAGAGAAGCAGCACGACGGCGTGCCATTTCAATCAGCGTGGCGTGCCGATCCCAACAATGGCAGCACGGCGTGCCACAATGGCAGCACGGCGTGCCGAGGCCCGAAAATCTGCTGTTGCCCTAATTTCAGCTTTTCTTTTCTGTGGTTTTAGCCTGGCCGTATAAATAGGTTATTTTCTTTGTTTTAGGGGATCTTTTCCCAACTTGTAGAGGCAGAGCAAAAACTTGTAGCTAGGGTTTAGCTTGACCTTTTTGTTTTCTTTGAATTTTGGAACCATCGATTGGTAGATTGCTTTGCATTGAACCTTCCCCTTTTGCAACGTTCTTAGTTTCGGCTCGGGTTCGTTAATAGAGGTACACCTCCAAGCATCTTCACACCGTCGGCATCCGGTTAATTGGATCAAGAAGGGCATAAGTTTTTCTTTTTGTCTTTTGTAATTCGATTTAGCTAGCTTTTGATTCCGCAATCGATTTTGTTTGGTTGAAAACATTGAATCTGTCACATCTTTCTTGATTAATACAGTTGAATGCAAGTTAATTTCAATCTTTATTCCTTTTCTTTATGCAATCCCTTTAGTGATAATCTAGTCTCATAAGATCTTAATCTATTAAGTTCATATTCGTGGCATTACCTAGATTGACACCTAGGCAACCATTAGTATTGACGACACTGTGGAACATACGTGCCCCTATTTTCTGAGCTTTAAGAATTAGACCGCCTCTAAACAAGGAAAACCGGCTAAGAACCTAAAAGATCTAGATACGATAGGTTGATTTAATTGGAGGAATATAATTGAGGGTTAATTGTTGAGTTAACTTCGTCTTTTGTAGTTGATTAAGTAAGCCATCCCCATCAGTCTTCATAGGTCGGTAAAACCGCCAATTGATATTCCAAATTCAAGAGCAAAGTAAGCTGGGATAGATCAACTAGGAGTAGACTAATATAGTTGTTAATATAATCAAACTTAAATTTAGTTCCGCTTAGACACGTAAAGACTCTCAGTAATTTAGTGATTATCGAGGTTTAAATTCCTTGTGGGATCGATACCTGGACTTTAGGCCAGATTTTATTACTTGAACGACGAGGTACACTGCCTTTGTTTGTGAGTCCGTTCGGGCTCCATCAAAATGCCCTAGTCCCTAGGCATTGGTCCTTGTATTTGTATTATACATTTATTGGATTTATGTATTTTACTCATTTGTGTTATTAATAAAGGCATCAATTCATTTATTATATTTATCTTGTGCAATATATTAAATGAAGTATCCTATGGACATATCTATATCCATGATGACAAGTGTCATGCACTTGACAGTAAGACCATGGATAGGGTAAACGATATGACCATAAATAGATCCGTAGTCTGTTCCAGTCATGGGAATGAATGGAACCAGAGACTATAATTAACCTGGTTGTATGGCGATGTCTTACCAAGTTAATGGGTACATGCCTGGGAGCATGGTACTGGATAGATCCACTAAACGAGTAATCCACATGGTATAGTATCACAAGAGATTCTCGTGTAGTACTTGTATAGACCCTTTGACCTGACCATATGATGGTGTTACATGTGAAGTCGCATGCTTAGGGGTACGCCTAAAGGGCCTGTAATAGGGTGCCAAGTATGGGTACTTTCGGGTATGTCACTGAGCATGGTAATACTATGGATATGCAGAAGTGATTTGTCACTCAGTAGCCCACTGAGAAGATATCACCGGACTCTTGATGAATGTGACTGATAAGAGTGTGGCCACACCCAAACAAGTTGGAACTTGTTTGTGAGCATCAGTACATTCGGGATCAAGTTAATGTCCGGACACAAAAGAGGGTGATCAATCCATGCCTCTGTGTTGGACACCGATATCATTGACATGGGATGTACAAGTTTAAACTACAGGGTTATGATAACAGTTAGACTGCCATCTCCATCTGAATTGGGGGCTGCAGTGGCTTGCTAGAGCCCAACTGCAGTCTGCGGGCCAAAGGCCCGCTGCCAACATAAAGATGGGCCCACGGGATCATACACATAGAACGACTGAATGCAGACTTAAGGAATCACATGTATACTTGGAGTATACACTATGGAGAGAGAGGTATGTATATATTAATATATTATAAAGATCAATTGGATTTGTCACGATAATAAAATTAATATATTCAATTGGCTCTTCATAATTAATTGGATTAATTATGAGATTATTTCCTAGGTGGAAATATTCATATGTATAGGTTTACATATGATTTTATTTTGTGTAGATTTAATTTTAATTTGATGGATTAAATTAATTGATCAAACTAATTTTAATTTAAGTGTAAATAATATATTACTTGGTGTAATATATTAAATACATGGGTATATTAAAATTGGGCTTGAAATTTATTTAAACCAGAATAATTAAAATTAGACTAGGCCCAAATTAAAACAAGCAAGCCCGCACAGAATGAAATGGAGCCAAGCTGGGCCTGAATTCCCCTAAGGGAATTCGGCCACCCTATGTATAAACCTAGGGTGAAAATTTCGGCCACCCAAAAAAAAACCCTTGCACACCATTGGCCGAAATCTTCCCCTCCTCTCTCTTCCATTGTTTCGTTTTTCCAACGCTAGCACGGGTTGCATTCGTTAGGCATTCGTGTACGAAATCGAGGAGGAAATCTACTTTGGTTTCTGCAGTCTTCATCCATCTCTAGAAAGAGATTTTCTGGTAAGAAAATTAATCCCTTTCTATTTAATTTTAAGATTTTTCAATTTCCATTTCAATTGCTCCTGGGACTGGATTTGAGGAAATCACCGCATTCTTCTGCTTTTATCGGGTGATTTCAGGTGAAAAATCCCTACACAAGGCCCAATAGCATCCAACCATACATACATTTAATCATTCATATGCATCTAATACATACAACTCATAAGCATGTCACAATGCATGAATTAAGCCCATTTTAATTATGTCCAAGCCATTATTAGGAAATCGCCAATTTTGGCCCACCATGGTTCTAACCCTTAACAGGCTTTGGGCCTCCAGCCCAGGCAGTCCAACTGCTCACACTGGAATCGGGAAACCATGGGTCCAATTCAGTCGTCCAAGTAATTGTGCCAAAATTACCGGGACCAATTTCCATTAACCATATTAATTTCCAAAATTAATATCACATGAACGAAAATAAAATTCATCCAAGAAACCATACGCATTTAAATTACATAAATTTAAGCACACGAATTTTAAAACCAATTAAAATTTCAAAACTGGGCCCCGGGCCCAAAACCCGCAAAATCCAAAATACTGGGCCGGCCCGTTGCAGCTAGGGCAACAGAGTTGCCCTAGCTGCAGCAGCGGCGTAGCCTCCTAGTAGCTGCCCGCTGCTGCGGCAGCGGCTGCCGCCATGCCTCCCGCCGCGGCTGCGATTCCGCCGCCGGCAGCCTCGCACCCCGGGAGGCAGATTTTTTTTTTTAAATAATCAGAATTAAATAAAAAAAATAACATCCATCAATACGAAGCAATTCTCCAAGAATTCCAACAACATACAACAAAATTAAAATAACATAAACCAATATGCAAATTTAATTTTCATTGTATAAAACATATGGGAAAAATCATAAAACCCATACCATGAATCCCAATAAAAAAACATCCAATTTCAAAAATGGGATTCAACCAAAATTAATCAATTTCCACGGATCAAAAGCCCGCTCTGATACCACTGTTGGGATTTTTCACCGGAAATCACCCGATAAAAGCGGAAGAATGCGGTGATTTCCTCAAATCCAGTCCCAGGAGCAATTGAGATGGAAATTGAAAAACTTTAAAATTAAATAGAAAGAGATTAATTTTCTTACCAGAAAATCTCTTTCAAGAGATGGATGATGACTACAGAATTCAAAGTAGAATCCCTCCTCGTTCACGTACACGAGCGCCTCACGAACACCGCACGTGATAGCGTCAAAATCACAAAATTAGAGAGTGAGGAGGTAGGGAGAATTCGGCCAAACGGGTGGCTACACACACATGTGTGTTGGCCAAATTCCCCTAAGGGTTTTAACCCTAGGGCTTCCAAATTCCCTTGTTGGAATTCAGGCCCAGTCTGGCTACAGTATCTGTGTGGGCTTCCTCCTTTTAATTCAGGCCCAAACTTATTTTAATTAGTCTGGTTTAAATCAATTTCAAGCCCAATTTTAATTAACCCATGTATTTAATATATTACTCAAAGTAACATATTATTTACATTTAAATTAAAATTAGTTTGACCAATTAATTTAATCCATCAAATTAAAATTAAGTCTTCACAAAACAAATTCATATGTAAACCTATAAATATGAGTATTTCCACCTAGGAAATAATTTCATAATTAATCCAATTAATTATGTGAAGCCAAATATTAATTTTATTATAATGATCAATCCAATTGATCCTTATAATATAATTAATCTATATACTTCTCTCTCTGTAGTGTGTATACTCCAAGTGTACCTGTGATTCTTTAAGTCGGTGTTCAGTCGCTCAATGTGTACGATCCCGTGGGCCCATCTTTATGTTGGCAGCGGGCCTTTTGGCCCGCAGACTGCAGTTGGGCTCTAGCAAGCCACTGCAGCCCCCAATTAAGATGGAGATGGCAGTCTAACTGTTATCATAACCCTGTAGTTTAAACTTGTACATCCCATGTCATTGATATCGGTGTCCAACACAGAGGCATGGATTGATCACCCTCTTTTGTGTCCGGACATTAACTTGATCCCGAATGTACTGATGCTCACAAACAAGTTCCAACTTGTTTGGGTGTGGCCACACTCTTATCAGTCACATTCATCAAGAGGCCGGTGATATCTTCTCAGTGGGCTACTGAGTGACAAATCCCTTCTGCATATCCATAGTATTACCATGTTCAGTGACATACCTGAATGTACCCATACTTGGCACCCTATTACAGGCCCTTTAGGCGTACCCCTAAGCATGTGACTTCACATGTAACACCATCATATGGTCAGGTCAAAGGATCCATACAAGTACTACAAGAGAATCCCTTGTGATACTATACCATGTGGATTACTTGTTTAGTGGATCTATCCAGTACCATGCTCCCAGGCATGTACCCATTAACTTGGTTGACATTCCATGTCCAATGACCGGTAAGACACCGCCATACAACCAGGTTAATGATAGTCTATAGTTCCATTCATTCCCATGACTAGAACAAACTACGGATCTATTTATGGTCATATCATTTACCCTATCCATGGTCTTACTGCCAAGTGCATGACACTTGTCATCATGGATATAGATATGTCCATTGGATACTTCATTTAATATATTGCACAAGATAAATATAATAAATGAATTGATGCCTTTATTAATAACAAAAATGAGTATAATACATAAATCCAATAAATGTATAATACAAATACAAGGACCAATGGCTCGGGACTAGGGCATTTCCAACAGATATCACCTGCCTCTTGATGAATGCAGCTGATAAGAGTGTGGCCACACCCAAACAAGGTGGAACTTATTTGTGAATATCAGTGCATTCGGGATCAAGTTAATGTCTAGACACAATAGAGGGTGATCAAACCATGCCTCTGTGTTGGACTCCGATATCGATGACATGGGAGGTACAAGTTTAAACTACAGGGTTAAAGTTTCAGTTGGACTACTTACTCCGTCTTAATTGGGGGCTACAGTGGCTTGCTAGAGCCCAACTATAGTCTGTGGGCCTTAGCTCACTGCCAACATAAAGATGGGCCCATCGGATCGTACACATTGAACGTCTAGACTTTAACTAGTCGGATTAAGTGTATACTTGGTGTATACATGTCAAAGAGAGAGAGGTCTATTAATTATATTATATAGCTCAATTGGATTGATCAAAATATAATATGATTAATATTTATTTAGGCCATCACATAATTAATTCAATGAATTAATTTTGTGTATTTATTTCCTAGGTGGAAATATTTGTACATGTATAGGTTTACATATATATCATCCTATGTATGTCATATTTAATCCATTGGTTAATTTGATGTGTCAAACAAAGTTTAATTTAAATATATGTTACATATTATATGGTATAATATATTAACATACATGTAGAATTAAATTTTATTTGAAATCAAATTAATACCAAAGAATTAAATATGGGCTTGAGTTTGGATGATTTGGCCGTAAATATTTGGTGGGATTTTTGCCAAGTTTTGGTGAGTCATTTTGGATACGAAGAATGACTCATTAAAGGGACAAAAGATGATGATTAATATGGTGAGTCATTATTTGACTTTGTGGTAGAAAAGTTGGACTTTTCTTTCTTTGATTTTTTTATCTTTCTTTTGGTGATATAAGAGAAAAAAATCTGCCATATTATGATAATCTTGGATTTCCAACATAGCCTCCCCTCACTCTCTCTTACTGATTTTCCGAACCGCTAGCACGGGTTTCAGTCCGAGAGCGGTTCGTGTACGGGACGAAGGAGGAAATCTAATTTGGTTTCTGCAGTCATCATCTGTTTCTTGGAGAGACTTTAAGGTGAAATTTTAAAACCTTCTTCCTTGTGCTTTGTGTTTTTGATTTCCACTACTTAAGCTCCTGGGACCAGATTCGAGGAAATCGACGCGTATTTCTGCTTTTTCAATCGATTTCCGGTGACGAATCCCAACATTCTATATAATGGCTTGGACATAATTGAAATGGGCTTAAATCATGCATTATAACATGCTTATGAATTATATGTATTGGATGCATATGTATGATTAAATGTTTGTATGGTTGGATGATGTTGGGCCTTGTACAAGATGCGTTGTATTTTTCTTTTTTGGTAAATACGGCCTACGTGTTGTTTTTCTTTTTAATGTAATTTTATTTTATTCATTTATTATAAAATTTGTAAAAAGAAGAAGCCTATGGAGTGGTGAGCCCAAGTGGAGGTGCAAGCCCAGAAGGAAGAAGATAGAGGCCCACCTGATATTCTTTTCTAGTATAGGTTTACTAGAATAATATTAGGATGTAATATAGGCCCATAGCAGTCCATTTTACTTAATTATTTAATCATGTTTTATATTTATATGCATGTATGTATGTATGATCCAACCACATTTCACTCGCCTTATGTATGTAAGCCATTATTAAATGAATCTAATAACCAAATGGAATTACTAAGTCACTTAAAAGTGCTTCCCTCATTTAAAACCGACTCAAAGTGGGACTAGGTCAGTTGTAGACCATGCCCTCGCAGGATATACTGGAGTATTGTCACTTTGTATTAGGTTAGGGTATGGGATACTCTAACACTTGAATGGAGGTTTTGACTTAGCGTGGGTAGTAGGATTCTCCTGGCCCTAAGCACAGATGGGTAAGTGCCAACAAGCCCATCAAACCGAGAGTCCCTAGGTTGGGATTGGACGGCGTTCCTACCTAAATAATTAGGGTATAGTTGTACCAGGCCCTCGTCTGGCTATATCTTAATGAAATATGGATCTCGGTCCATGAGCCCAACAACTCGATTTAATTAATAACTTGATTCATTATTAATTTTATATGGGAACAACAAAGTAAAGTCCTTTATTAACACTCTAAATGTTTTCTATGTAGAAATTCTTAAATGGCAAACAACAATACCTTATCACTGCTATCAATTCTGGAAAGGGACAAGCTTTCCGGTCTTAACTTTTTGGACTGGTCTAGGAACTTGAGAATAGTTCTAAGGCAAGAGTCTAAAGAGTATGTACTGGAGAGGCCTGTGCCGGCTGCGCCTCAAGGACGTAATCCACCGGCTGCCCAGCTAGAGGAATACGAGGCATATGTCAAGGACAATAGGGATGTGACATGCCTAATGTTGGCCTGTATGGTCCCCGAACTGCAAAAATAGTTTATGGACCATCAAGCCTTTGCTATGATAACAACTCTAAATGAGATGTTTCAAGAGAAAGCTCGTCAGGAAAGGTACCTGACCAACAGGGCATTCCACTCTTGTAAGATGGGGGCCGGGACATTTGTGAGCGCACACGTGCTCAAGATGAAGGGCTATTTGGACACTTTTGCCTGTCTCGGATCGCCTATCTCTCAAGAGTTGGCGGTGGACACAATCCTTGCATCCTTGCCGGATTCTTATGATCAGTTCATCCTGAACTACAACATGCAAGGGATGAACCGTACTATCAGTGAGCTGCATAGGATGCTTAAGCTTACTAAGCAGTCGATCAAAAAGACTCTGCCGGTGCTGCTGGTCAACAAGGGGAACCCTCCTGTTGCCAAAGGTAAGGCCAAGGCCAAAGCCAAGAAGGCCAAGGCTAAGAAGGCCAAGGCCCAACCCAAGGCCCAGCAGAAGGCAGGTCCTGAAGATGTCTGTTTCGGGTGTAGACAGGCGGGCCATTGGAAGAGATCGTGTCCCAGGCTGATGTGAGAGCAAAGAAAGGGCCAAGGTGCGTCCTCTTCAGGTATTTATGTTATAGACATTAGCCTTACTATTTCAACATCCTGGGTATTGGATACTGGATGTGGTTAACACATTTGTTGTAATGTGCAAGGACTTAAGAACAGAAGGTCACTGGGGTCGGGAGAGGAGGACTTGCGGGTCGAAAATGGAGCAAGGGTTGCTGCCATAGAGATCGGTGAATATCACCTTGTGATGCCCAGCGAATTAGTTTTGATTTTAGAACATTGTTATTTTATACCTGCTATGTGCAGGAATATTATTTCAGTTTCTATGTTGGATATTTCTGGATTTTATTTTACTATTTCTAATGGTAGAATTTCAATATCTAGAGAGGGATTATTTTATGGAGATGCTCTATTAAATAATGGCCTATATATCATGGACTTAAATGAAACCAATCATGTCTATAACATAAACACCAAAAGGGTTAAGCCTAACGAACTTAATCCTGTCTACCTATGGCATTGTCATCTTGGCCACATAAACGAGAAGCGCATTGCTAGGCTTCACAAAGCTGGAGTCTTAGGGTCATTTGACTTCGAGTCAATTGATACATACGAATCATGTTTACGAGGCAAGATGACAAAGGAGCCTTTTAGAAAGAAGGCTAAAAGGGCCACTGGCTTATTGGACCTAATAAATTCAGATGTAATGGTGTTGGAAATGCCCTAGTCCCGAGGCATTGGTCCTTGTATTTGTACTATACATTTATTGGATTTATGTGTTGTACTCATTTGTGTCATTAATAAAGGCATCAATTCGTTTATTATATTTATCTTGTGCAGTACAGTAAATGAAGTATCCAATGGACATATCTATATCCATGACGACTAGTGTCATGCACTTAGCAGTAAGACCATGGATAGGGTTAACGATATGACCATAAATAGATCCGTAGTCTGTTCCAGTCATCGGAATGAATGGAACAACAGACTATCATTAGCCTGGTTGTATGGCGGTGTCTTACCGGTCATTGGACATGGAATGTCAACCAAGTTAATGGGTACATGCCTGGGAGCATGGTATTGGATAGATCCACTAAACAAGTAATCCACATGGTATGGTATCACAATGGATTCTCGTGTAGTACTTGTATGGATCCTTTGACCCGACCATATGATGGTGTTACATGTGAAGTCGCATACTTAGGGGTACGCCTAAAGCGCCTGTAATAGGGTGCCAAGTATGGGTGCTTTCGAGTATGTCACTGAACATGGTAATACTATGGATATGCAGAAGGGATTTGTCACTCAGTAATCAACTGAGAAGATATCACCGGCCACTTGATGAATCTGACTGATAAGAGTGTGGCCACACCCAAACAAGTTGGAACTTGTTTGTGAGAATCAGTACATTCGGGATCAAGTTAATGTCCGAACACAAAAGAGGGTGATCAATCCATGCCTCTGTGTTGGATACCGATATCAATGACATAAGATGTACAAGTTTAAACTACAGGGTTATGATATCAGTTAGACTGCCATCTCCATCTTAATTGGGGGCTGCAGTGGCTTGCTAGAGCCCAACTGCAGTCTGCGGGCCAAAGGCCCGCTGCCAACATAAAGATGGGCCCACAGGATCGTACACATAGAACGATAGAATGCAGACTTAAGGAATCACATGTATACTTGGAGTGTACACAATGGAGGGAGAAGTGTGTATATATTAATTATATTATAAAGATCAATTGGATTGGTCATAATAATAAAATTAATATATTCAATTGGCACTTCATAATTAATTGGATTAATTATGATATTATTTCCTAGGTGGAAATATTCATATGTATGGGTTTACATATGATTTTATTTTGTGTTGATTTAATTTTAATTTAATGGATTAAATTAATTGTCAAACCAATTTTAATTTAGATGTAAATAATATATTACTTGGAGTAATATATTAAATACATGGATATATTAAAATTGGGCTTGAAATTAATTTAAATCAAAGTAATTAAAATTAGACTAGGCCTAAATTAAAACATGGAAGCCCGCACAGAATAGACAGGAGCCAAGATGGGCCTGAATCCACTTGAGGAATTCGGCCAACCCTAGGTATAAATACCTAGAGTTAGAAATTTCGGCCACCTCTAATGGTTGTATACCTAGCCGAAATTTCCTAGCTCCTCCTCTCCATTGTTTTGTTTTTCCGACGCTAGCACGGGTTGCATTCGCCAAGCGTTCGTGTACGTGAGAGTGGAGGAATTCTATTTTGAATTCTGCAGTCATCATCCATCTCGGAAAGAGATTTTTCTGGTAAGAAATTTAATCCCTTTCTATTTGATTTTAAGTTTTTCAATTTCCACTTCAATTGCTCCTGGGACTGGATTTGAGGAAATCACCGCGTTCTTCCGCTTTTATCGGGTGATTTCCGGTGAAAAATCCCAACAGTGGTATCAGAGCGGGCTTTTGATCCGTGGAAATCGATTAATTTGGTTGAATCCCTGTTTTGAAATTCGATGTTTTTGTTTGGGATTCATGGTATGGGTTTTATGATTTTTCCCATATGTTTTGATACAATGAAAATTAATATTGCATATTGTTTTATGTTGTTTTAATTTTATTGTATTATTGTAATTCTTGGTGAATTGCTACGGATGATGATTGGTGATTTTTTATTTTTTAATTTTGGATTTAAAAAAAAAAAAATCAGCCTCCCGGGGGCGGGGCTGCCGGCGGCGGCCGCACGCGGCGGGAGGCGCGGCGGCAGCCGCTGGGCGGCCACTGTACAGCGGCAGTGCCGCTGCAGGCGGCAGCCACTGCTGGACAGTGGCTGCCGCGCGGCTGCAGCGGGCCAGGCCCAGTGTTTTGGATTTTGCGGGTATTTGGGTCCGGCGCCCTGTTTTGAAATTTTAATTGGTTTTAAAATTCGTGTGTTTAAATTTATGTAATTTAAATGCGCATGGTTTCTTGGATGAATTTTATTTCGTTCATGTGATATTAGTTTTGGAAATTAATATGGTTAATGGAAATTGGTTCGGGTAATTTTGGCACAATTACTCGGACGGCTAAATTGGACCCATGGTTTCCCAATTCCAGTGGGAGCAGTTGGACTGCCTGGGCTGGAGGCCCAAAGCCTGTTAAGGGTTAGAACCATGGTGGGCCAAAATTGGCGATTTCCTAATAATGGCTTTGACAACATTTAAATGGGCTTAAATCATGCATTATGACATGCCTTTGAATTGTATGTATTGGATGCATATGAATGGTTGAATGAATGTATGATTGGATGCTATTGGGCCTTTTACGAGATGGGTTGTATTTTTCTTTTGGGTAAATACGGCATGCGTGTCGTTTTCTTTTAATGTAATTTTATTTTATTTAAATTAAATATTATAAAATTTGTAAAAGAAGAAGCCTATGGAGTGGTGAGCCCAAGTGGAGGTGCAAGCCCAGAAGGAGAAGATGGAGGCCCGCCTAATATATGTCTCTAGTATAGGTTTACTAGAATAATATTAGGATGTAATATAGGCCCATAGCAGTCCATTTTAATTTTGTTTAATCATTTTATATTCATTTGCATGTATGAATGTATGTTACAAATAGCTCATTCACCCGCCTTATGTATGTTAGCCGTTATAATTGAATCTAATAACCAAACGGAAATTACTAAGTCGCTTAAAAGTGCTTCCCTCATTCAAAACCGAATCGAAGTGGGAATAGGCCAGTTGTAGACCATGCCCTCGCAGGATGCACTGGAGTATTGTCACTTTGTATTGGGTTAGAGTATGGGATACTCTAACACTTGGATGGAGGTTTTAACTTAGCATGGGTAGTAGGATTCTCCTGGCCCTAAGCACAGATGGGTAAGTGCCAACAAGCCTATCAAACCGAGAGTCCCTAGGTTGGGATTTGACGGCGTTCCTACCTAAATAATTGAGGTATAGTTGTACCAAACCCTCGTTTGGCTATATCTTAATGAAATATGGATCTCGGCCCATGAGCCCAACAACTCGGTTAAATTAATAACTTGATTCATTATTAATTTTATATGGGAACAACAAAGTAAAGCCCTTTATTAACACTCTAAGTGTTTTTCTGTGTAGAAACACCCAAATGGCAAACACTAATACCTTATCACTACGATCGATTCTTGAGAAGGACAAGCTTTCCGGTCCTAACTTTTTAGACTGGTCTAGGAACTTGAGGATAGTTCTAAGACAAGAGTCGAAAGAGTATGTGCTGGAAAGGCCTGTGCCGGCTGTGCCTCAGGGACGTAATCCAACAGCTGCACAGCTGGCGGAATACGAGGCGCACGTCAAGGACAACCGGGATGTGACGTGCCTTATGTTGGCTTGCATGGTCCCTGAATTGCAAAAGCAGTTTATGGACCATCAAGCCTATGCTATGATAACAACTCTTAACGAGATGTTTCAAGAGCAAGCTCGTCAGGAAAGGTACCTGACCAATAAGGCATTCCACTCTTATAAGATAGGGGCCGGGACATCTGTGAGTGCACACGTGCTCAAGATGAAGGGCTACTTGGATACTTTGGCCCGTCTCGGATCGCCTATCTCTCAAGAGTTGGCGGTGGACACAATCCTCGCGTCCTTGCCGGATTCTTATGATCAGTTCATCCTTAACTACAATATGCAAGGGATGAACCGCACTGTCAATGAGCTGCATGGGATGCTAAAGCTTACTGAGCAGTCGATCAAGAAGACTCCGCCGGTGCTGCTGGTTAACAAGGGGAACGCTCCTCTTGCTAAGGGTAAGGCCAAGGAAAAGGCCAAGGCTAAGGCCAAGAAAGCCAAAGCCAAGAAGGCCAAGGCCCAACCTAAGGCCCAGCAGAAGGCAAGTCCTGAGGACGTCTGTTTCGGGTGCAGACAGGCGGACCATTGGAAGAGATCGTGTCCCAAGCTGATGGGAGAGCAGAGAAGGGGCCAAGGTGCGTCCTCTTCAGGTATTTATGTTATAGATATTAACCTTACTGTTTCAACATCCTGGGTATTGGATACTGGATGTGGTTCTCACATTTGTTGCAATGTGCAGGGACTTAAGAACAGAAGGTTGCTGGGGTCGGGAGAGGTGGACTTGCGGGTCGGGAATGGAGCAAGGGTTGCTGCCATAGAGATCGGCGAATACCACCTAATGATGCCCAGCGGATTGGTTTTAATTTTAGAACATTGTTACTTTGTACCTGCTATGTGCAGGAATATTATCTCTGTATCAATGTTGGATATTTCTGGATTTGAATTTTCTATTGCAAATGGTCGAATTTCTATATCCAGAGAGGGGTTATTTTATGGAGATGCTCTATTAAATAATGGCCTGTATGTCCTGGACATAAATGAAACCAATCACATCTATAACATAAACACAAAAAGGGTTAAGCCTAACGAACTTAATCCAGTCTACCTATGGCATTGTCGTCTTGGCCATATAAACTAGAAGCGCATAGCTAGGCTTCACAAAGCTAGAGTCCTAGGGTCATTTGACTTGGAGTCAATTGATACATGCGAATCATGTTTAAGAGGCAAGATGACAAAGGCTCCCTTTAGCAAAAAGGCTGAAAGGGCCACTGGCTTGTTGGACCTAATACATTCAGATGTATGTGGACCTATGAGCGCAGCGACCAGAGGTAGGCATCTGTACTTCGTCACGTTCACGGATGATTTCAGCAGATATTGTTGGAAATGCCCTAGTCCCGAGGCATTGGTCCTTGTGTTTGTATAATACATTTGGTACATTAATGTAAACTTTATGTATTATACAATTTGTGTCAAGGTGATAAAGGCATTAATCTATTTATTGTATGTCTTGTGCTATATTTTAAATAGAGTATCCAATGGACATATCCATATCCACGTTGTCAAGTGTGAGGCACTTGGCAGTAAGACCGTGGATAGGGAAAACGATATGGCCATAAAGTTATCCGTAGTCTGTTCCAATCATGGGAATGAATGGAACTAAAGACTATCATTAGCCTGGTTGTATGGTGGTGTCTTACCGGTCATAGAACATGGAATGTCAACCAGGCTACTGGGTACATGCAAAAAGGGCATGGTACTGGATTGATCCACTTAACGGGAATCTACATGGTATAGTATCACAAATGATTCTCGCGTAGTACTTGTATAAGTCCTTCGACCGGACCATATGATGGTGTTGCATGTGAAGTGGCACACTTTGGTGTACGCCCAACGGGCCTGTAAAAGGGTGCCAAGTACGGGTACGTTCGGGTGTGTCAGTGAGCATGGCAGCACTATGGATATGCAGAAGGGAATGTCACTCAGTGATTCACTGAGACGATATCATCGGCCTCTTGAAGAATGTTACTGATAAGTGTGCGGCCGCACCCGAACAAGATTGGATCTTGTTTGTGAGCATCAGTTCATTCAGTATCAAGTAAAGGTCCAGACACAAAGAGGGTGATACTTCCATGCCTCTGTGTTGGACACCGATATCAGCGACATGGGATTTACAAGTTCAAACTACAGGGTTACGTTTTCAGTTTGACTGCTTACTCCGTCTTAATTGGGGGCTGCAGTGGCTTGCTAGAGCCCGCCTGCAGTCTGTGGGCCTTTGGCCCACTGCCAACATAAAGACGGGCCCATTGGATCGTACACATTGAACGTCTGGACTTTAACTAGTCGGATTAAGTGTATACTTGGAGTATACATGTTTGAAGAGAGCGAGATATATTAATTATATTTTATGCATCAATTGGATTGATCAAAGTTATATAATTAATATTTATTTTGGCCTTCTCATAATTAATTCAATGAATTAATTTATGGGATTATTTCCTAGGTGAAAATATTATGACATGTATAGGTTTACATGTTTGTCATTTTATGTGTGTGTGTCTAATTTAATCCATTGATTAAATTAATAGGTCAAATGAATTTTAATTTAAATGTATGTAATATGTTACATGGTATCATATATAAACATACATGTTAAATCAAAGTTGCATTTGAATTTAAATAAATCAAAGGAATTAAATTGGGCTTAAAACACTTAAAATAAATATTCCCACTTGGCTTGGAATGGTTTGGCCGAAATTCATGGGTGGAGAATTGATGAGATTGATGACTCATTCTTGGAGAAAAAATAAGATGGTGAGTCATGTTTTTCATTTAATGAAGAAATGATGAGTCTTTATGTTTGTCCAATGGTGATGGAGTGAGTCATGGATGAGATATTTTTGGTCATAAATATGGTATGATGATGAGAAAAATATCCATCCCTTTTTCTTTCCTCTCTTGGCCGAATTGTGGGAGTATTGGTGAGTCACCTTTTTGACTTTTTGGTATTATGGATGAAGATGAAGAAAAGGTGATGGTGAGTGATGGTGGTGAGTCATCATGGTGAGTCATTGGTTTGACTCATTTGTAGCAAAGTTGGACTTTGCTCTTCCATCTCATCTCCTTTCTTTCATGAGACATAATTACATTTTAAGGCTACTCCACCTTTTGGCCGTGAGGATGCAAAAAGAAAAAGGAATCCTTTGCCCACTTTTGTCTTAAGGGTTTTTCTTGGGTAGAAAAACAATTGTGAGAAAAAGAGAGAGATCGAATTATTTCTTTTGGAAAGAAATATTTTGGACAGCCATAAGGACTTAGCTTGGCAGCCCTTTTTCTTCTCTCTTTCTCCCTCTCTTCTTGTCGTCCGAGTCGCTAGCACGGGTTTCGGTCCGAGAGCCGTTCGTGTACGCATCGGTGGAGGAAATCTACACTTGATTTCTGCAGTCTGCATCCGTCTCTTAGAGAGACTTTGTGGTGAGTTTTTGAAACCCTCCTTTTTATGCTTTAGTTTTTGATTTCCACATCTTAAGCTCCTGGGCCGGATTCGAGGAAATCGACGCGTATTTCCGCTTTTATCGGTCGGTTTCCCGTGACGAATCCCAACAGTGGTATCAGAGCGGGCTTTTGATCTGTGGAAATCTTTAACTTGGCGGATCCCGTGTTTTAAAATTGGTGTTTTATGGATCGGGATTCTTTCGGTTTTGGGGTTTTATATTTTTCCCCATTTGTTTTTGCAAATTGAAAGGTTTATGCATATTAGGTTTTATGTGTATGTTTCAATTTGTTTTGTATGTTATGCATGTTGAATTTAATTTTATGCATCTTGGATTTAATTATATGTATCTTGGATTTGTTCTTTGATCTTGTTGATTTAATTCTTGATGTATTGGTTTTATTCTTATGCATACATGAAAAAAAAAAAAAAAAAAAATAGGGCCATGTGGGGAAGGCAGCAGCCTGCTGCTGGCCAGCTACTGCTGGCCGCAGCAGCTGCTGCTGCTGGCGTGCTGCTGGGCAGCACGCCAGGCAGCAGCAGCTGCTGCTGGCCGCAGGGGCTGCTGCTAGGCAACAGCCTCCCCGCGCGGTTGGCCGGGCCCGTTTTTGGATTTGGCGGGATTTTTGGACCGGGCCGGATTTAAAATTTTAAAAATATGCGTGTTTAAATTTTGGTAATTTTTATACGCGTGGGATTTTAAAATTTTAATTTTTTTAAATTGTGCGTGTTTAATTTTGGAAATTTTATGCGCATGTTTTATGAATGGATTTATTTTTCGTTCATGCGATATTTATTTTGGAAATAAATACGGTTAATTGAAATTGGTTTGGGTTTTCTTGGCACGATTACCCGGACGGCTAATTTTGGAATTCATGGTTTCCCAATTGGATTGGGAGCAATTTTGCCTGGGTTGGAGGCCCAAAGCCCGCACGGGTTTAGAACCATGATCGGCCAAAATTTGGCGATTTCAAAATAATGGCTATGGACATATATGAAATGGGATTAATTCATGCATTTAACATGTTTATAAATTGTATGTATTGGATACGTGTATGTATGATTAAATGCATGAATGGATGTTTTGGGCCTTATTTATTCGGGTTGTAATATTCTTTTGGTATATACGGCCTACGCGCCGTTTTCTTTTATGTAATTTTATTTTATGTGTTTATTATGGAATTATGTAAAGAAGAAGAAGCCGATTGGATTGGCGTGCTAGAAGGATGAGGATGCAGCCCACCTGATGTCGTTCTAGTATAGGTTTACTAGAATTATATTAGGATGTAAATTTTGGCCCATAGCATTTCATTTTATTTAATTATGCTTTATTTATTTACATGTGAGAATGTATGTACAAACCCATTTTCACCCGCCTATGCATCTAAGCCGTTATTAATTGAATCTAATAACCATAAGGTAATTACTAAGTCTCTTAAAAGTGCTTCCCTCATTCATAACCTACTCGAAGTGGGGATAGGCCAGCTGTAGACCAACCCTCGTTGGATGCACTGGAGTATCGTCATTTTGTATTGGGTTGGAGTATTGGTTACTCTAACACTTGGATGGAGGTTTTGACTTAGCGTGGGTAGTAGGATGTTCCTGGCCCTAAGCACAGATGGGTAAGTGCCAACAGACCCATCAAACCGAGAGTCCCTAGGTTGGGATTGGACGGCGTTCCTACCTAAAAATTGGGATATAGTTGTTCCAGGCCCTCGTCTGGCTATATCTTCATATAATATGGATCTCGGCCCATGAGCCCAACAACTCGAGTTAATTAATAACACGATTCATTATTAATTATATATATGGGAAGAACATGTTAAGTCCTTTATTAACACTCGTAATTTTTCTGTGTAGAAACCAATGGCTACGAATGATACTTTATCACTGCGATCTTTCTTGGAATGGGACAAGCTTTCTGGCCCTAACTTTTGGGACTGGTCTATGAACTTAAGGAAAGTTCTAAGACAAGAGTCTAAAGAGTATGTGCTCGAAAAGCCTGTACCGGCTGTGCCAACGGGAAGTAATCCACCGGCTGCCCAGCTGGAGGAATACTTGGCACATGTACAAGATAACCGGGATGTGACATGCCTGATGTTGGCTAGTATGGTTCCTGAATTGCAAAAGCAGTTCCTGGATCATCAGGCCTTTGCTATAATGACAACTCTTAATGAGATGTTTTATGAGCAAGCTTATCAGGAAAGGTACCTGATCCACAAGGCATTCCGCAGCTGTAAGATGGGAGCCGGGACATCTGTGAGTGCACACGTACTCAAGATGAAGGGCTATCTGGATAATTTAGCCCGTCTCGGAACGCCTATCTCACGGGGGCTGGCGGTTAGCACGATCCTGGCTTCTTTACCGGATTCTTATGATCAATTCATCCTAAAATTTTACAAGCAAGGGATGGACCGTACTGTTAGTGAGCTGCATTGGATGCTTGAGCTCGCTGAACTGTCGATCAAGAAGACTCCGCCGGTGCTTGAGGTTAACAAGGGGAAACCTCTTTTCGCTAAAGGCAAGGCAAAGGCCAACGCCAAGGCTAAGGAAGCCAAGGCTAAAAAGGCTAAAGCCCAGCCCAAGCCCCGTTCCAAGGATGTCTGCTTCAGTTGCAAGCAGGCTGGACATTGGAAAAGATCGTGTCCCAAGCTTTTGGGAGAGAAAAGGAAGAAGCAGGGCGTGTCTTCATCAGGTATATATGTCATAGACATTAACCTCTGTTTCAACATCTTATGTATTGGATACTAGATGTGGTTCTCACATTTGTTGAATGTGCAGGGACTTAAGAACAGGAGATCACTGGGATCGGGACAAGTGGACTTGCAGGTCAGAAATGGAGCAAGGGTTGCTGCCATAAAGATCAGCGGGACCAGCTTATGATGCCTAGTAGATTAGTTTTGTTACTGCTGAAACAATGTTATTTTGTACCTGTTATGTACAGGAATATTATTTCTGTTTCGGTTTTGGATATTTCTGGATGTACATTTACTATTAATAATAGTAAAAAGGGTTTATCTAGAAAAGAATTATTTTATGGAGTAGCTCTATTAAATAATGTCTTTTATATCCTGGATCTAAATGAAACTAATCATGTCTATACTATACACACTTAAAGGGTTAAGCCTAACGAACTTAATCCGGTTTACCTTTGGCATTGTCATTTAGGCCACATAAACAAGAAGCGCATAGCTAGGCTTCACATTGCTTGAATCCTAGGATCATTTGACATGGAGTCACTTGATATATGCGAGTCTGGTTTATAAGGTAAAATGACTAAAGAACCTTTTAGCAAGGAGGCTAAAAGGGTTGCTAGCTTATTGAACCTAATGCATTGAGATGTATATGGACCGACAAGCATAGCAACCAGGGGTGAACATCTATACTTCGTATCCTTCACAGACGATTTCATCAGAAATGGCCATGCCTATTTAATGAAATATAAGTCTGCGACCCTTGATAGGTTCAAGGGAGTAAGGAACGAAGTACAGAACTAGGCAGAAATATCCAAGCCTTTCGGTTGGACCGAGGTGGTGAGCATATAAGCCTATAGTTTGACTCATTTTGAGAGAGCATGGAATAGTTCCACAGCTCACTCCTCCAGGAACACCACAATGGAATGGGTGTCCAAACGGAGGAAAAGGATCCTGTTGGACATGGTCCGCTCAAACGATGAGTCATGCCTCTCTCCCTATAAGTTGTAAAGGATACGCTCTTGAGACAATGGCTCTCATTTTCAATTATACTCTGACTAAGGCTTTGGAAAAGACCCCATTTGGAATATGGACGGGCAGGGTGCCTAATGTGTCTTTCTTACGGATTTGGGGTTGTTATGCACAAGTCAAGAAATTGACTGTAAGCAAAACTAGAACCCAAAACCGACTAATGCCTGTTTGTGAGCTACCCTAGGGAAACCAAAGGGTATTACTTCTACGACCCCGCTGAGAACAAGGTGTTCATGGCATAAAAGGGGGTCCTTCTTGAAAAGGGGTTTCTTTCCAAGAAAGACAGTGGGAGCGATATTGAACTCAGGGAAGTTCAAAGCTCAGAAACTCCTACAAAGGATAACTCGGAGACCAGGGTGAAGCTTCCAAAAGGGGAAGCACCAGCCCAGGTCACACAAAGACCTAAAAGGTCTGGTAGGGATCATCAGGAACATGGAAAACATCGGTTTTTGTTTCTAATGATTACGCTCTTTTTGTCTTGGACAAAGAGGAGCTCAAAACCTACTAGTAGGCTATCGCTAGCCCACTGTCTGCCATGGTGGTGGATTTGCAATCTATGTACGATAATCAGGTTTGGAACCTGGTTGATTCACCTCCAAGTGCTAAGGTAATAGGTTGCAAGTGGTGCTATAAGCTATAGGCCGACAATACCTTTAAGGGTGTGTATAAGAGGTTTAGTGGGAGCATAGTAACTTTCCTGGTATGAAATATGGATGGCATCCTTCTGATTGGAAGTGACATACCAACACTACAAGGGAATTGTAATGGTTGTGTAAGTGCTTCGCAATGAAGGACTTAGGCGAAGCTGAGACGATCCTAGGGATCAGTATCTACAGGGTTAGATCCAATCGGCTTCTGGGCCTAAGTCAGGCCAAGTACATAGACTTCGTTCTGAAAAGATTCAGCATGGACCAGGCTAAGAAAGGTTTCTTGCCAATGGGTCATAAGCTGAAACTTAGCAAGAAGTACTGTCCTAAGACAAGGCAGGATAGGGAGAACATGAATTGGTCCTATATGTGCTTCAGCCATGGGATCAATCATGTACTCCATGCTATGTACAAGACCTAATGTCGCCCATGTGGGTCAGGAAGAGCAGTCAGTTACTAGGTACACTGATGCAAGCTTCCAGATAGACCAGGATGAATATAAGTCGCAGTATAGGTATGTGTTCATGCTAAATGGTGGTGCTATTGTTGGAGAGGCTCCAAGTAATAGACCATCGCGGTTTCTATCACAGGAACTGAGTACATTGCAACGTGTGAAGCAGCTAGGAAAGCTGTGTGGATAATGAAGTTTATCATACAACTGGGGGTAGTGTCAACTATCCAGTAACCAGTTGATATCTTCTGTGACAATGCGGGGCTGTTGCACAAGCTATGTGCCCCGGTCACACATATACACGAAGCACGAACTCAGGGAGTTTCACCTATTGCGAGAAATCGCTGAGGGGGTGACATCTCATTACAAAGAGTGGACACCAAAGACAATGTCGTAGATCTTTTAACCAACATGCTTGGCTATGCCTCTGCACGAAGGTTATACTGGATCTATAGGGATTAGACCCATGCCTAGTAGGTACTAGTGCAAGTGGGAGATTGTTGGAAATGCCCTAGTCCCGAGGCATTGGTCCTTGTGTTTGTATAATACATTTGGTACATTAATGTAAACTTTATGTATTATACAATTTGTGTCAAGGTGATAAAGGCATTAATCTATTTATTGTATGTCTTGTGCTATATTTTAAATAGAGTATCCAATGGACATATCCATATCCACGTTGTCAAGTGTGAGGCACTTGGCAGTAAGACCGTGGATAGGGAAAACGATATGGCCATAAAGTTATCCGTAGTCTATTCCAATCATGGGAATGAATGGAACTAAAGACTATCATTAGCCTGGTTGTATGGCGGTGTCTTACCGGTCATAGAACATGGAATGTCAACCAGGCTACTGGGTACATGCAAAAAGGGCATGGTACTGGATTGATCCACTTAACGGGAATCTACATGGTATAGTATCACAAATGATTCTCGCGTAGTACTTGTATAAGTCCTTCGACCGGACCATATGATGGTGTTGCATGTGAAGTGGCACACTTTGGTGTACGCCCAACGGGCCTGTAAAAGGGTGCCAAGTACGGGTACGTTCGGGTGTGTCAGTGAGCATGGCAGCACTATGGATATGCAGAAGGGAATGTCACTCAGTGATTCACTGAGACGATATCATCGGCCTCTTGAAGAATGTTACTGATAAGTGTGCGGCCGCACCCCGAACAAGATTGGATCTTGTTTGTGAGCATCAGTTCATTCAGTATCAAGTAAAGGTCCAGACACAAAGAGGGTGATACTTCCATGCCTCTGTGTTGGACACCGATATCAGCGACATGGGATTTACAAGTTCAAACTACAGGGTTACGTTTTCAGTTTGACTGCTTACTCCGTCTTAATTGGGGGCTGCAGTGGCTTGCTAGAGCCCGCCTGCAGTCTGTGGGCCTTTGGCCCACTGCCAACATAAAGACGGGCCCATTGGATCGTACACATTGAACGTCTGGACTTTAACTAGTCGGATTAAGTGTATACTTGGAGTATACATGTTTGAAGAGAGCGAGATATATTAATTATATTTTATGCATCAATTGGATTGATCAAAGTTATATAATTAATATTTATTTTGGCCTTCTCATAATTAATTCAATGAATTAATTTATGGGATTATTTCCTAGGTGAAAATATTATGACATGTATAGGTTTACATGTTTGTCATTTTATGTGTGTGTGTCTAATTTAATCCATTGATTAAATTAATAGGTCAAATGAATTTTAATTTAAATGTATGTAATATGTTACATGGTATCATATATAAACATACATGTTAAATCAAAGTTGCATTTGAATTTAAATAAATCAAAGGAATTAAATTGGGCTTAAAACACTTAAAATAAATATTCCCACTTGGCTTGGAATGGTTTGGCCGAAATTCATGGGTGGAGAATTGATGAGATTGATGACTCATTCTTGGACAAAAAATAAGATGGTGAGTCATGTTTTTCATTTAATGAAGAAATGATGAGTCTTTATGTTTGTCCAATGGTGATGGAGTGAGTCATGGATGAGATATTTTTGGTCATAAATATGGTATGATGATGAGAAAAATATCCATCCCTTTTTCTTTCCTCTCTTGGCCGAATTGTGGGAGTATTGGTGAGTCACCTTTTTGACTTTTTGGTATTATGGATGAAGATGAAGAAAAGGTGATGGTGAGTGATGGTGGTGAGTCATCATGGTGAGTCATTGGTTTGACTCATTTGTAGCAAAGTTGGACTTTGCTCTTCCATCTCATCTCCTTTCTTTCATGAGACATAATTACATTTTAAGGCTACTCCACCTTTTGGCCGTGAGGATGCAAAAAGAAAAAGGAATCCTTTGCCCACTTTTGTCTTAAGGGTTTTTCTTGGGTAGAAAAACAATTGTGAGAAAAAGAGAGAGATTGAATTATTTCTTTTGGAAAGAAATATTTTGGACAGCCATAAGGACTTAGCTTGGCAGCCCTTTTTCTTCTCTCTTTCTCCCTCTCTTCTTGTCGTCCGAGTCGCTAGCACGGGTTTCGGTCCGAGAGCCGTTCGTGTACGCATCGGTGGAGGAAATCTACACTTGATTTCTGCAGTCTGCATCCGTCTCTTAGAGAGACTTTGTGGTGAGTTTTTGAAACCCTCCTTTTTATGCTTTAGTTTTTGATTTCCACATCTTAAGCTCCTGGGCCGGATTCGAGGAAATCGACGCGTATTTCCGCTTTTATCGGTCGGTTTCCCGTGACGAATCCCAACAGATATGGCTATGTCTATCTGATGAAACACAAGTCCGAGACCCTTGATAGGTTCAAGGAATTTAGGAACGAGGTATAGAACCAGCTAGACAGGAATATCAAAGCCCTTCGGTCGGACCGAGGCGGTGAGTACATGAGCCTAGAGTTTGACTCATACTTGAGAGAGCATGGAATAGTTCCACAGCTCACTCCTCCTGGAACACCACAATGGTATGGGGTGTCCGAACGGAGGAATAGGACCTTATTGGACATGGTCCACTCAATGATGAGTCAAGCATCTCTCCCAATTAGCTTCTGGGGACACGCCCTCGAGACAGCAGCTCTCATCTTAAACAATACTCCGACTAAGGCAGTGGAAAAGACCCCATATCAGATATGGACGGGCAAGGAGCCCAATGTGTCTTTCCTAAGGATTTGGGGATGCGAAGCACATGTCAAGAAATTGACTAGTGGCAAGCTGGAGCCCAAAACCGATAAATGCCTGTTTGTGGGCTACCCTAGGGAAACCAAAGGGTATTACTTCTACAACCTCGCTGAGAACAAGGTGTTCGTGGCAAGGAAGGGGGTCTTTCTGGAAAAGGAGTTCCTTTCCAAGAAAGATAGTGGGAGCAACGTTGAACTCAGGGAAGTTCAAGGTCCACAAGCTCCTGAAGAGGATAGCTCGGAGGCCCAGGTGGAGCTTCCACAAGTGGAGGCACCGACCCAGGCCACACAAGAACCTAGAAGGTCTGGTAGGGATCGTCGGGAAACGAAGAGGTATGGTTTCCTCGTCACCGATGATCAAACTCTTCTCATCTGGGATGAAGAAGAACCTAAAACCTACCAAGAGGCTATGGCTAGCCCACAGTCTGCAAATTGGCGTAAAGCCATGGAGGCAGAAATGCAATCTATGTACGATAACCAAGTTTGGAACTTGGTTGATCCACCTCCGGGTGCTAAGGTTATAGGTTGCAAGTGGTGCTATAAGCTAAAAGCTGATAATACCTTCAAGGGCGTCTGGTTGCGAAAGGTTTCAGACAAGTCGATGGGATAGACTATGATGAAACTTTCTCACCAGTAGCCATGCTCAAATCCATCAGGATACTGCTGGCCATAGCCGCATGGTATGACTATGAGGTATGGCAGATGGATGTCAAAACCGCTTTCCTTAATGGGAAGCTACTCGAGGATGTGTACATGACACAACCTGAGGGTTTTGTCGATCCTAAGTATCCGGGAAGGGTATGCAAACTTCAAAGGTCCATTTATGGACTGAAGCAAGCATCCCATAGTTGGAATCTAAGATTCAATGAGGCTATAAAGGAATATGGCTTCATACAGAATCTGGATGAGCCTTGTGTGTATAAGAGGACTAGTGGGAGCATTGTCACATTTTTGGTACTTTATGTAGACGACATCCTACTCATTGGAAGCGACATACCTACACTGCAAGGGGTAAAGCAGTGGCTGAGTAAGTGCTTCGCAATGAAGGACTTAGGCGAAGCTGAGATGATCCTAGGGATCAGGATCTATAGGGATAGATCAAATCGGCTTCTGGGCCTAAGTCAGGCTTCGTACATTGACAAAGTTCTGAAAAGATTCAGCATGGACCGGGCCAAGAAAGGTTTCTTGCCAATGGGCCATGGGCTGAAACTTAGTAAGAAGAACTGTCCTAAAACTAGGGAGGACAGGGAGAACATGAAATTGGTTCCATATGCCTCGGCTATTGGATCAATTGTGTACTCTATGTTGTGTACGAGACCTGATGTCGCCTTTGCACTAAGCATGACGAGCCGATACCAGCAGGATCCCGGGGAGGATCACTGGAAAGCTGTCAAGGCAATCCTCAAGTACCTTAACCGGACTAAGGATAGCTTCTTGGTGTATGGTGGTCAGGAAGTGCTATCAGTTACTGGGTATACTGATGCAAGCTTCCAGACAGACCAACTGAGAAGATATCACCGGCCACTTGATGAATGTGACTGATAAGAGTGTGGCCACACCCAAACAAGTTGGAACTTGTTTGTGAGAATCAGTGCATTCGGGATCAAGTTAATGTCCGAACACAAAAGAGGGTGATCAATCCATGCCTCTGTGTTGGATACCGATATCAATGACATAAGATGTACAAGTTTAAACTACAGGGTTATGATATCAGTTAGACTGCCATCTCCATCTTAATTGGGGGCTGCAGTGGCTTGCTAGAGCCCAACTGCAGTCTGCGGGCCAAAGGCCCGCTGCCAACATAAAGATGGGCCCACAGGATCGTACACATAGAACGATAGAATGCAGACTTAAGGAATCACATGTATACTTGGAGTGTACACAATGGAGGGAGAAGTGTGTATATATTAATTATATTATAAAGATCAATTGGATTGGTCATAATAATAAAATTAATATATTCAATTGGCACTTCATAATTAATTGGATTAATTATGATATTATTTCCTAGGTGGAAATATTCATATGTATGGGTTTACATATGATTTTATTTTGTGTTGATTTAATTTTAATTTAATGGATTAAATTAATTGTCAAACCAATTTTAATTTAGATGTAAATAATATATTACTTGGAGTAATATATTAAATACATAGATATATTAAAATTGGGCTTGAAATTAATTTAAACCAAAGTAATTAAAATTAGACTGGGCCTAAATTAAAACATGGAAGCCCGCACAGAATAGACAGGAGCCAAGATGGGCCTGAATCCACTTGAGGAATTCGGCCAACCCTAGGTATAAATACCTAGGGTTAGAAATTTCGGCCACCTCTAATGGTTGTATACCTAGCCGAAATTTCCTAGCTCCTCCTCTCCATTGTTTTGTTTTTCTGACGCTAGCACGGGTTGCATTCGCCAAGCGTTCGTGTACGTGAGAGTGGAGGAATTCTATTTTGAATTCTGCAGTCATCATCCATCTCGGAAAGAGATTTTTCTGGTAAGAAATTTAATCCCTTTCTATTTGATTTTAAGTTTTTCAATTTCCACTTCAATTGCTCCTGGGACTGGATTTGAGGAAATCACCGCGTTCTTCCGCTTTTATCGGGTGATTTCCGGTGAAAAATCCTAACATATGGACCTATGAGCGCAGTGACCAGAGGTTGGCATCTGTACTTCATCACATTCACGGACGATTTCAGCAGATATGGCTATGTCTATCTGATGAAACACAAGTCCGAGACCCTTGATAGGTTCAAGGAATTTAGGAACGAGGTACATAACTAGCTAGGCAGGAATATCAAAACCCTTTTATCGGACTGGGGTGGTGAGTATATGAGCCTAGAGTTTGACTCATACTTGAGAGAGCATGGAATAGTTCCACAGCTCACTCCTCCCGGAACACCACAGTGGAATGGGGTGTCCGAACGGAGGAATAGGACCCTGTTAGACATGGTCCGCTCAATGATGAGTCAAGCCTCTCTCCCAATTAGTTTCTAGTGATACGCCCTCGAGACAGCAGCTCTTATCTTAAATAGTACTCCGACTAAGGCAGTGGAAAAGACACCATATCATATATGGATGGGCAAGGAGCCCAATGTGTTTTTCCTAAGGATTTGGGGATGCGAAGCACATGTTAAGAGATTGACTAGTGGCAAGCTGGAGCCCAAAATAGATAAATGCCTATTTGTGAGCTACCCTAGGGAAACCAAAGTGTATTACTTCTATAACCCCGCCGAGAACAATGATGAGTCAAGCCTCTCTCCCAATTAGTTTCTAGTGACACGCCCTCGAGACAGCAGCTCTTATCTTAAATAGTACTCTGACTAAGGCAGTGGAAAAGACACCATATCATATATGGATGGGCAAGGAGCCCAATGTGTTTTTCCCAAGGATTTGGGGATGCGAAGCACATGTTAAGAGATTGACTAGTGGCAAGCTGGAGCCCAAAACAGATACATGCCTATTTGTGAGCTACCCTAGGGAAACCAAAGTGTATTACTTCTACAACCCCGCCGAGAACAAGGTGTTCATGGCAAGGAAGGGGGTCTTTCTAGAAAAGGAGTTCCTTTCCAAGAAAGACAATGGGAGCAATGTTGAACTCAGGGAAGTTCAAGGTCCATAAGCTCCTGAAGAGGATAACTCGGAGGCCCAGGTGGAGCTTCCACAAGGGGAAGCACCGACCCAGGCTGTACAAGAACCTAGAAGGTCTGGTAGGGATCGTCGGGAACCGGAGAGGTATGGTTTCCTCATCACCGATGATCAGACTCTTCTTATCTGGATAAGGAAGAACCCAAAACCTACCAGGAGGCTATGGCTACCCCACAATCTGCTAATTGGCGTAAAGACATGGAGGCAGAAATGCAATCTATGTACGATAACCAAGTTTGGAACTTGGTTGATCCACCTCCAGGTGCCAAGGTAATAGGCTGCAGGTGGTGCTATATGCTAAAGGCCGACAACACCTTCAAGGGGCGTTTAGTTGTGAGAGGTTTCAGACAAGTCCATGGAATAGACTATGATGAAACTTTCTCACCAGTAGCCATGCTCAAATCCATCAGGATCTTACTAGCCATAGCCGCATGGTACGACTATGAAGTCTGGAAAATGGATGTCAAAACCACTTTCCTTAATGGAAAGCTACTCGAGGATGTGTACATGACACAACTTGAGGGTTTTGTCGATCCAAAGTATCCGGGAAGGGTATGCAAACTTCAAAGGTCTATTTATGGACTGAAGCAAGCATCCCGAAGTTGGAATCTAAGATTCAATGAGGCCATAAAGGAATATGGCTTCATACAGAATCAAGATGAGCCTTGTGTGTATAAGAGGACTAGTGGGAGCATTGTCACATTCTTGGTACTTTATATAGACGACATCCTACTCATTGGAAGCGATATACCTGCACTGCAAGGGGTAAAGCAGTGGCTGAGTAAGTGCTTCGCAATGAAGGACTTAGACGAAGCTGAGATGATCCTAAGGATCAGGATCTATAAGGATAGATCAAATCGGCTTCTGGGCCTAAGTCAGGCCTCATACATAGACAAAGTTCTGAAAAGGTTCAGCATGGACCGGGCCAAGAAAGGTTTCTTGCCAATGGGCCATGGGCTGAAACTTAGTAAGAAACACTGTCCTAAAACAAGGGAGGACAGGGAGAACATGAAATTGGTTCCATATGCTTCGGCTATAGGATCAATCATGTACTCTATGTTGTGTACAAGACCTGATGTCGCCTTTTCACTGAGTATGACGAGCCGGTACCAGCAGGATCCTAGGGAGGATCACAAGAAAGCTATCAAGGTGATCCTTAAGTACCTTAACCGGACTAAGGATAGCTTTTTAGTGTATGGTGGTCAGGAAGTGCTGTCAGTTACTGGGTACACTGATGCGAGCTTTCAAACCGACCAGGATGATTACCAATCGCAGTCTGGGTATGTATTTTTGCTAAATGGTGGTGCTGTAAGCTGGAGGAGCAAAGCAGTCAACCATAGCGGACTCTATAATAGAAGCTGAGTACATCACTACCTTTGATGTGGCTAAGGAAGCTGTGTGGATGAAGAAGTTTATCACTGAGTTGGGAGTAGTACCATCTATCCAGGACCTAGTTGATATCTTCTGTGACAACAATGGGGCCGTTGCACAAGCTAAGGGGCCCCGGTCACATAAGAACACAAAGCATGTGCTTAGAAAGTTTCACCTCATACGAGAGATCGCGCAGAAAGGTGACATCGCATTGCACCGAGTGGACACCGAGGATAATGTCGCAGATACTTTGACCAAGGCGCTGGCTCAGCCGAGGCACGAGGGTCATACTAGATCTATAGGGATTAGGCCCATGCCTAGTTGGAACTAGTGTAAGTGGGAGATTGTTGGATATGCCCTAGTCCCGAGGCATTGGTCCTTGCATTTGTATCATACATTAATTGGATTCATGTATTATACTTATTTGTGTTATTAATAAAGGCATTAATTCATTTATTATATTTATCTTGTGCAATATATTAAATGAAGTATCCGATGGACATATCCATATCTATGATGACCAGTGTCATGCACTTGGCAGTAAGACCATGGATAGGGTAAACGATATGACCATAAATAGATCCGTAGTCTGTTCCAGTCATGTGAATGAATGGAACAAGAGACCATCATTAACCTGGTTGTATGGCGGTGTCTTACCGGTCATTGGACATGGAGTGTCAACCAAGTTAATGGGTACATGCGTAAGGGGCATGGTGCTGGATAGATCCACTAAACGAGAAATCCATATGGTATAGTATCACAAGTAATTCTCGTGTAGTACTTGTATGGATCCTTTGACCTGACCATATGATGGTGTTACATGTGAGGTCGCATACTTAGGGGTACGCCTAAAGGGCCTGTAACAGGGTGCCAAGTATGGGTACTTTCGGGTATGTCACTTAGCATGGTAATGCTCTGGATATGTAGAAGGGATTTGTCACTCAGTAGTCCACTGGGAAGATATCACCGGCCTCTTGATGAATGTGACTGATAAGAGTGTGGCCACACCCAAACAAGTGGGACCTTATTTGTGAGCTTCAGTGCATTCGGGATCAAGTTAATGTCCGGCACAAAAGAGGGTGATCAATCCATGCCTCTGTGTTGGACACCGATATCAATGACATAGGATGTACAAGTTTAAACTACAGGGTTATGATAACAGTTAGACTGCCATCTCCATCTTAATTAGGGGCTGCAGTGGCTTGCTAGAGCCCAACTGCAGTCTGAGGGCCAAAGGCCCGCTGCCAATGTAAAGATGGACCCACAGGATTGTACACATAGAACGACTGAACATAGACTTAAGGAATCACATGTATACTTGGAGTATACACTGTGGAGAGAGAGGTATATATATATTAACCATATTATAAAGATCAATTGGATTGATCCTAATAATGAAATTAATATATTCAATTGGCTCTTCGTAATTAATTGGATTAATTATGAGATTATTTCCTAGGTGGAAATATTCATATGTATAGGTTTACATATTATTTTATTTTGTGAGGATTTGATTTTAATTTGATGGATTAAATTAATTGGTCAAACTAATTTTAATTTAAATGTAAATAATATATTACTTGGTGTAATATATTAAATACATTGGTATATTAAAATTGGGCTTGAAATTAATTTAAACCAGAACAATTAAAATTAGATTGGGTCTGAATTAAAAGATGGATGCCCACACAAAATGAAAGGAGCAAAGTTGAGCCTAAATTCCGCTAGGGGAATTCGGCCACCCTAGGTATAAAAACCTAGGAGAAATTTCAGCACCTGAGAACAAGCCACCATAGCCGAAATTTTCCACCCTAGCCTCCTCTCTATTGCTCGTTTTTCCTACGCTAGCACGGGTTGTGTTCGTTAGGGGTTCGTGTATGAGAACGAGGAGGGACTCTACTTTGATTCCTGCAGTCTTCATCCATCTCTAGAAGAGATATCCCGGGTAAGAGAATGATCTCTTTCTATTGAATTTTTATGTTTTGCAATTTCCATTTCAATTGCTCCTGGGACTGTATTTGAGGAAATCATCGCGTTCTTCTACTTTTATTGGGTGATATCCGGTGAAAAATCCCAACAATAAGGGGGTGAATAGTGTGTATTACCGAATAAATATTCTTTTACTAAAATTTTTCAGAAAAAATAATTTTGCCAAATAAAACAAGTTTTACTTAAAATGTAGAATTAAATAGTTCATAAAACTTGTGAATATAATCGCTTTGATTAGTTTAACCAATATCTTGAAATAATACTAATGCTATTCATTTAAATGCTCAATATGTAAATAACAGTAAATAAAGAGAGCAGGAATAGAAATATTGAAGACACAACAATTTGTACTGGTTCACCCCAACTGGCCTACTCCTATCCCCAAGCCCAACGCTTGAGATTTTCCACTAATGATTCCTTTACAGGCAAGAACTAAGCCTGTGATTTCTTTACGAGTAGAAACCAAGCCTTATGTTACTTTTTACGATTTTAAGTAACTAAGTCAATACTTTTCCAAGCAAAGTATCAAAACCTCTATCGACACTTTTTGCAAGTTCTAGTGTCAAAATTATAGGTGTTGTTTTATAGCTCAACAACAACTACTCTTGTGTTTTTCTCAAGCTCAAACACCAAACTTTTACAACTATTATTTTCAAGATAAACAACCACACTTTTACTACACTTTTAAGATTAAGCGTCAAACTCTATAATGCTTTGTTGAAATCACCAGAACAAAGCTCCCCCTCACACAAACCCTATTGTGTGAATTACAATTCCCTTAGAATAAATGAATTTGTTTGAGAATTGATGAGGACTATAATTCTTTGAATATCTCTATGAAGACTTGTGTTGGAAAAGAATCTTTATTGTAAGCTTGTATTGTGATTTTGCAAATGTCTTCTCCACTTATGAAGGTTGTAATGGATCTCTTTTTATAAGTGAAAACTAGCTGTTTATAGCCATTTTATAGTCGTTATATAGTAGTTACTTACAAGTGTAATTTAAAGGAGTTTTTGTTGTCAACAGGCCTCTGAAGCTGCCAATATATGTTGCTATACCTTCTGTAAGAGTTTATTATGCAATGTATAGCCTTCTATAGCAATCTGCTGATTTTGCTTCAGTCTTTCATATATGAACATTATACAATACATAGCCTCCTGTAGATGACTATTATACAGTGTATAGCCTCCTGTAGGTGACCGTTATACAGTGCACAACCTCCTATAGGTGACCGTTATATAGTGAACAGCCTTCTGTAAGTGTATAACCTTTTGTAAGCTCCAAACATAATATCCTCTTGTAGATTATAGTAGTCCTTCCTTTGTCTTCATTTCTTGTTGTATGCCTTCATCTTTAATAATAATATACTCTTTGTAATTATATTATTAAGATAATTTTTCATTAATCTTAATTTAATTATTGAAGTAATCACTACTCTTCTATCTTTTTCTAACTTCTTTGCATAAAATGTAATTTCTTCATCTTCACAATGATTTACCTTGAATTAATCTAAGTTCAATGATAAATGATTTTAATCTTAGACTTAGATTTAATTCATTAGGTAAATCTTCTTCTTTATTTTGTTACTTTGCACCATCTAAGCAATATATTGTTTTCTCTTAGATATGATGCCTAAAGTAACATTATTTGCTTAATATTACTCCACATCATCTAAGTAAGAATATTGTGATATTTATCTCATTCTTAGATACGATGTGCATAGTAATATTGTTTAACATTACTTAACACCCTCCTTATATGGTAAAATTGCATTCTACCCTCATACTTAAACTTGCATGTTTAACGTAATCCTCTTCTATGAAACCCATATCTCTATACCTTGTATTTTTCTGATTGTTATCATCAAACATCATAATTCAACAAAAACTAATATATTTTCTCCTTATTTTTTTTATAGATATTGAAGATTCATTTTTTTAGGACATTTTGAATAAAATAATATTTAAAATGTTTTAATTTAAGCTAATTTTTTCAAAGAAACACTTAAATAGTAATCAAAACTTAGTTATATTCTAAATTGAACAAGGTAATTATGAACAATTTAACACGCAACATTTAATAAAAGAAATTAGGAATTTAGCATTGCATTTAACATAATGACGAAAAAAAAAATGTAGGTGTAAGTTTATTATTTTCTTGTTTTTCTTTATTAAGCTATTTATCTTTTATATAAACGTATTAAGCTACTAATTTTTTAGTTTCACACACATGAAGCCCCTTAAGGGCTCCATATGTGCAAATAAAAAAAATTAAGAATTTAATTTATCTATTTTAAAAATAAGAGATTTAATTAATAAAATTTTGAAATATAATATGATTTTGTTTTGCCTATTTCAAAATGTATAATTGATGGTATCATGTTAATACACTAAATACCACATGATTTATATTAATCTAACGGGTCCTAATTTGCCAATTAAGTCAAACATATCATTGTTGTAGTGACTTTCACACATCAATTGCATTGTATATACAAAAAAAACTTGGTAATAAGTTATTTACAAATAACCAAATAATGAAATAATAAGGTTATTGGTTTGATGATCAATCCGTCAATTGAATTTTTTTTTTAATATTTATTTAATTTATTTTATTAAAAATAATATATATCTAACAGTTTAATTTGTCTAATTTACCGACTCAACCGGTTTTTTTCTCAATCAAACCGTTTAATGCTGATTTTTTTTTTTATAAAATTAAAACTTTATATCAAATCAACCGGACTAATAACTTATTCGTAGTTGAGCTGGTTGAACTATCCAATCTAATCTAGTTTTGATAACAATGGTATTAACCGTGGAAGATAGAACTGAAACATATTTTCTTTGGAACATACTTTATGCAGCCTAAGTAATAAAAAAAAAAAATCAAAGGCTTCGTGAAGCGCGTATCCAAATGGCTAAAAGCTTCGTTAAAAAAAAAAAAAAAAAAAGGTTTGCCTTTTCCTATTTTCGTGTTCAAGAAAAGGCCAAAAGCCATATATACATGAGAAATTATTTGATTAATATTGTCAAAATTAATAAATAATTTAATTTGTATTTATCATTAATTTTAATAACTGCTTAAAGTGTCGCAGAGCTAGGTCAATCTGAAATCATATTTGACTGTTTGTATTGCCATTATTGCCCTTTACTAACCGTTAGCTAAATATTTTAAATTTTGTTGGTTAGTCAAAAGGCACATAGGCACATTTTATTTATTTATTCAGGAGTATTGGAAAAACTATCCATGATCTAATATGAATCATGCATTATTTTGACTTCAAACCTATTTTATAATTCAATAATATTTTAACATAATTGATAAAGTATATTTAATTTAATCATCGTTAAAATTTACCAACATTACGTTCCAATTTAAATATTAATATTATATATTTTATATATAACAAATAAATATGTATTTATATTTTTTTACTGTTTTTTTTTCTTATTATTTTATTATATTTTCATTAATTAATAATTTATTAATCTCTTAATTTATACTAATCAGTCATTCTATGAGATTTTTTTTTTTTAAATTTTTTCCTAACGTTTTAAATGCTAAATTGATATTTAGTAACATGCTAATTTATTATTGTTTAATTTTTTATATTTTAACTTATTTAGTTCCAGTTTAAATGTTTTGAATATTATTATTTTTTGTAAATTTTTTGGTTTATGTAAAATTTTAGTTTTGTAGTATATACACATATACCAATATTTATCTTTTAATTTTTAAATTTAATTAAAATATTTCTAACATAAATTTTTTATAGTATATACAAATGCATCAATATTTCTATACTTTTATATATTAGTTATAAAAATAAAATTATTTCTATTATTTATTCTCTTTAATATATATTATCAGCTTTTATTAGTTTAATGTAATATCTATAAGCGAATAATAAATGTAATCATAAATCTTCTTAATTATTTTAAAATGATTGGTTTATTAATTTTATCTGTAAAGTATATTAAAAATGAAAAGTTCAAATTTATAATTTTATATATTTCTACACCTAATTTTATATATTTTTTAATTTATAACTTATATAGTTCTACTTCTAATTTTATATCTTTTAAAAATTTTTTAATTTAGTTATTTTAAAAAAAAACCTCTACGCTAAGAGTTTAGTTACAGAATTATGTAAAATTTAATAAATAAATTGATCAATATTATTAATAATATTATTAATAGTAGAATTACGTGAAAAATATAAAATAGAAAAGATAATATATTTTATTATTATAAAATAGAATAAAGGGTAATTTTGGTATTTTTAGTCATTTAAATGGACTAAATAGTCGACAATAATAAAATTTATGAACTATATAATTATCATGTGGATCGAGTAGTATAATACGTAAAAGTAAAAGGACTAATAAATTATTTATCCAAAATTTTATAACAATAAAATTTGAATACCATGGGTCCCCCCTCAAACTACATCATGGTTCCGCCACTGATACTAGTCAATCCTTCTATACACTCTTTTTAAAAAAAAAAAAATTGATAAATTTTATTATTAGCATGTTTAAATCATATTTTCTCTCAAATAAAAAACAACAAATGTTATTTAATGATAATATATTTTATAATTATTAAATACTTGTAAATCGGCTTATATATCATGGTATTGATAAAAAATATATACATATTTGATGCGTAATAAATACACATACTAATAGAAGTAAGTGCACTTTATCGCTCAAGTAATATATAGTAAGAAGGATGTCGATTCCACGAGAACTAAGTATGTTAACCCTCAATATAGTCGGATTTTTATTAACCTACGCAGAGAGAATAAAATTCTTGATTTTGGTTTGTGAATTAAAATTATTGCTAAAAACAATTAAATTAAAACTAAGAATGAAACAAAGTTATATGTGAGAAATTCAATGAGAAAATTAACTAAGGCGTCCGGTTTCACTTAGCACTAATCCAGTGATATGTTAAGCTATGCAACTAATCCGATTAAATTCTAAGATGGCGATTTCCAAAAATGATAAACACCAGTTAGGGATATCATTTCTAATCCTTAACCTAAACACTTAAACCTCTCAGTTCTAAGCGGTCAAGCAGCATTAAACCTAAGAAATCCTAGAACTAACTAGTGAGCCACTAGAGCAATGGTCATACAAAAGTCATGTTGTATAATTCCGTAATCAAGTCCTTGGGTCAATTATAAATTAACTATAAACATTGGAATAGATGATCACGCATCCAAAGCATTAAGCATACACAACATGATCATTGGAAAAATAATACGAATTAAATTGCATTAAACTATAAAATAATTACATGGAACAAATGCTAAGATCCACCATAGCATTAGCTATGGTGGAATTAGTTCATTACTAAACTAATAACATACAAAAGAATCAAGGAAAACATGGTAGAGAGAAAGTTTAGAGAAAACTAGAGTTGAGATGGATGACGGAAAATATACAAATCGTTGAGGCAGGAAGATGAGTGCTCCTCCAACCCTAGCTCTCAAAATCACGTTCTCCCCAATAGTGTTCTTCTAAGAGAGAAGAAATAAAATAATACTAAAAACTAACTGCCTAACTCCAGCTGAATATTTTTCTTTTCACCCTCCCCAAAACTAAAAAGGAAAAAGAATTGCAATAAAAGTTTCAAGAGGAAACAACTAAAAGAGACACTCCTACTAGAATAGGAGTCAACAACCATGAAAATATGCCAGCAAAAGAGTTTTACTTCTCTTCCATTTAGACAAACCCGCAGCTCCTCTTTGACCCATCATAAATGTAGGCCCAAAACACCAAACCAGCTTTAAAACTCTAAAATCAACACTTCCTAAGGCATGGTCATGCTTTAGGACTGCTCATGGGCTATTTCAAGTTAATTCCGCTCCCTTTTCATGCACTTTTAGCTCCATTTCCTTTTTAGAGGTCCTAACAAAGAAAATAGCATAAAGAAAGTAAAATACGCCTTTAAATGAATAAAAACAACTCAATTAAAGCGCAAAACCAAGGCAAAATATGTATATAAAATACACTTATCAACTTCCCCACACTTAAATTGTGCTTATCCTCAAGCAAATAGAATATCCAACTCCAGAAAACAAATAAAGAAAACTAAAGATCAAACAAATAATTTCCAGTTTTTAAAGATTTAAACATCACAAACCACAACCTCACTTTCATCCACAAATCAAGCATACTCCATCAATAAGGATGTCGCAAAAAATTTGGCATTCAACCCCAATCTTATGCATGCAAAGCAACTCAATCAACCACTAGAATATGATTTGCATCACTAAAATAGTAAACTTCTAAGTGACTTCCAAATCAATCACATAAATAAAGATCAATAGGACTTTAGAATTCATGCAATTTTCTTGAGGTGCACCGCGATACATTGATCGATTCCATTTAATTAACTTTATAACTTTTGACCTTATTTGAGATGTTAATTAGCCTTTCCGAACGAATAACAAAGATGCAGCAAACACAATAAACCTGACTTACTCAACTAAGCACATTCAATCAAGCAACTACTAGCACTATTTATAAACTTCACGTTGAAAGTGAAGCCAGCGGAATAAATTTTCATTTCAATATTTGAATTTCCATCAATTTCCATTGAGCACAAACAATAAATCTCCATTACCCCAAGATTAACTCAAAATAAAGCACACAATTTGGCTATTTCATCTCTTTACTTATGCTCAATAAAAAAAAAAACTTCCTACAAAGTCTATGTTTGAAAGTGATACATCTCAACCCCAGAGTCTATTTCATTACAAAGATGGCAATCAAATAGGGCCTCATGTTTCACTTAATGTAAACCTCCCTATTAACAAGCATACCTAACCTAGAAAGATGTAAAGTGAGATTTTTTTTTTTGGAAAAATTTGAAACAAAAACACTGTTTTAAGGAGTTGGATATTATTAAGATGTAAGTGACAAACACAGGACCACAGAAAACAAACTCAAGAAGCTCAAAAGAAATAAAATCAGAAATCAATTTATAATTCCCCTTCCCCACACTTAAAACATACATTGTCCCTAATGTATACTAATAAACAAGAAATAGAAACTAAAAAGAATAGAATAGAAGAACTCCCCTGGTTATCGAAGGCCGAAGTCCAAGTGCTATTGCAGAGAAGGCGGACACAAAGCCTCGCGTCACTCGGTGCAAAGAAAATTGATAAAATATTTTCCATAGTTCATTGTCCCCTATCTCATTTCTCGCTTTTTGAAAAATTTCAAAGTCACATGATTTGCAACTTTTGGCCATTTGTTTATCTTATAATGCATAAAACAATTAAATTTAGCAAAAATTGCAAGGTAGAGAATCAAGTTAATGCCTTAGAACACAAAAAGCAATATATCAACAGTGTATAATGACCCAAATCTACTAATTGATTCAATCAATGAGAACCAATATTGAACTCTCAATATTGTTGGATATGCCCTAGTCCCGCGGCATTGGTCCTTGTATTTGTATCATACATTTGTACTTTGATATGAGATTTATGTATTATACAATTTGTGTCATTGAATAAAGGCATTAATATATTTATTATATATCTTGTGCTATGTTTTAAATAGAGTATCCGATGGACATATCCATATCTATGTTGACAAGTGTCATGCACTTGGCAGTAAGAGCATGGATAGGGAAAAAGATATGACCGTAAAGTCTTTTGTAATCTGTTCCAATCATGGGAATGAATGGAACCAAAGACTACCATTAGCCTGGTTGTATGGTGGTGTCTTACCGGCCATTAGACATGGGATGTCAACCAAGTTAATGAGTGCATGTAAAGGGACATGGTATTGGATAGATCTACTAAACGAGAAATTCACATGGCATAGTATCACAAATGATTCATGTGCAGTACTTGTATGGATCCTTTGACCTAACCATATCATGCGCTGCATATGAAGTGGCATAGTTTGGTGTAGGCCTAAAGGGCCTGTAACAGGGTGCCAAGTATGGGTACGTTCGGGTATGTCAGTGAACATGGCAATGCTATGGATATGCAGAAGGGAATGTCACTCAGTAGTCCACTAAGAAGATGTCATCGACCTCTTGATGAATGCAACTGATAAGAGTGTTGCCACACCTAAACGAGTTGGAACTTGTTTTTGAGAATTAGTTCATTTGGTATCAAGTAAATGTCTGAACATAAAAGAGGATGATCAATCCATACTTCTGTGTTGGACACTGATATCAATGACATAGGATATACGAGTTTAAACTACAAGGTTTAGATTTCAATCGAACTGTTATCTCCATCTTAATTAGGGGTTGCAATGGCTTGCTAGAGCCCGCCTACGGTCTGTGGGCCATAGGCCCACTACCAACATAAAGACGAGTCCACAGGATACACATTGAACGTCTGAGCTTGAACTTAAAGGGTCAACTATATACTTGGAGTTTACTGACTGGAGAGAGGAATTATTAATTGATCAAATTATAGATTAATTGGATTAATCAGAATAATATAATCAATTTAATTGTTTCTATGAATTAATTAAATTAATTAATTCATTAGTTCATTTTCTGGTGAAAATATTTTGCATATATTGGTTATATGTATTTCTTCTAAGTTAGGTTGAAATTAATTATTAGGGTGAATTTAATTTAACCAATTAATTTTAATTTAAGTACAATGTATTATATTATAAAGTTTAATATAATGACATGTACATAACAAATTAAAATTGAATTGAAATAAAATATTAAACCATGGTAATTAATTTTAACCTAAAAGAAGCAGGAAACCCTAAAGCCACCTAGAGTCTTTGTGTTCAGCTGAAAGTCTACCAATTAATAGTAGAATTTCAGCCAAACACTCAGACTTAGATAGATTAAAATTTCGGCCAGCATAGAGCAAGAAAGGCAGAAAATTTCAGCAAGGTTTTTCTCTCTTTCAGAGGTCCTAATCGCTAGCATGGGTTCTAGTTATATAGTCGTTCATGTACGGGAATGTGGAGGAGATCGAATTCGATTTCTACGGCCATCTCTTGTAGAGATATTCCGAGTAAGAAACTATTTCTTCTCCTTTGAATTTAATTGTTTTTAATTTCCATTTCAATTGCTCTTAGGCACAAATTTGAAAAAATCAACGCGTTCTTCCACTTTATCGGTTGATTTTTTGTGACAAATCCCAACAGTGGTATCAAAACGGGCTTTTGATCTGTGGAAATCATTAACTGGATTGAATCCCTTGATTTAATTTTGACGTTTTGATATTAGGATTCTTGGTTTTGGGGTTTTATGACTTTCCCCATTGGATTTTGCAATTGGAAAATTAATTTGCATAATGGTTATGTTGGATTTAATTTTCTGTTGTGTGTTTAATCTTGGTGATTTATTTTATTGCTGCAATTTTTTATTTTAAAAATCACGGGCTATTTTCACGGATATGGAGTTGTCGACGGTAGAAATAGTGGTAGCAGTCGCTGCTTGTTGCTGCCTTCTGCTGTCGTTGAGACAACACACTTTCACTGTGATCTGTTGCCCTAGCTGCTGTAAGGATTTGTCATCGGAAATCACCCGATAAAAGCAGAAGAACGCGATGATTTCCTCAAATCCGTGCCCAGAAACAATTGAAATAGAAATTGAAAACAACAAAATAAATTAAACAAATTGAGATTCTCACCAGAAAATCTCTACAAGATATGGCTGCAGAAATCGAATCCGACTTCCTCCACATTCCCGTACACGAACGGCTATCGAACACAACCTTTGCTAGCGAGAGGATCAGCCGAAAGAGAGTATTTTTGCTGTTGTAATTTTCTATCTCAAATCACTTGTGTTGGCCGAAATTTACACTAGGTTATTTAATCTAGAAGGCCGAAATTCCTAAGGGAATTTTTGGCCCAATTTCTCTTTTATTTTATGTGGGCTTTACTTCTCTTTTAAGCCCAAGTCTGATTTAATTCTCTAAGTCCAATTTAATTTCAAATATAATTTTAATCCAACCTATATGTCAATATATTATACCATATAATATATTACATATATTTAATTAAAACCAATTTGACCAATTAACTTGACCAAGAGATTAAATTAGACTTTCATAAAATAAAACACATGTAAACCTATACATGTAAAATATTTCCACCTAGGAAATGATCTCATAAATTAATTCATTGAATTAATTATGAGAAGGCCAATACAAATGTTAATCATATTATTTTGATCAATCCATTTGATCTGTATGATATAATTAATACAATCCTCTCTTTCCTATGTGTATTCTCCAAGTATATTGTTGATCCCTTCAAGTCTGAGTTCAGACGTTCAATGTGTATGATCCCATGGGCCCATCTTTATGTTGGCAGTGGGCCTTTGGGCCACAGACTGTAAGCGGGCTCTAATAAGCCACTACAGCCCCTAATTAAGATGGAGATAGCAATCCAACTAAAAATCATAACCTTGTAGTTTGAACTTGTACATCCCATGTCATTGATATCGGTGTCCAACACAGAGGCATGGATTAATCACCCTCTTTTGTGTCCAAACATTTACTTGATCCCAAATGAACTGATGCGTACAAACAAATTCCAACTCATTTGGGTGTGGCCACACTCTTATCAATTGCATTCATCAAGAGGCCGGCGATATCTTCTCAGTGGACTGCTGAAAGACATTCCTTTCTACATATCCATAGCACTGCCATGTTCATTGACATACCCAAACGTACCCATACTTGGCACCCTTTTACAAGCCTTTTAGGCATACACCAAAGTATGCCACTTCACATGAAGCACCATCATATGATTAGGTCAAAGGATCCATACAAGTACTACACGAGATTCACTTGTGATACTTTACCATGTGGATTTCTCGTTTAGTGGATCTATCCAGTACCATGCCCCTTTTGCATGTACCCATTAACTTGGTTGACATCCTATGTCCAATGGCTGGTAAGACACCGCCATACAACCAAGCTAATGATAGTCTCTAGTTCCTTTCATTCCCATGACTGAAACAGACTACGGATCTCTTTATGGTCATATCGTTTTCCCTATCCATGGTCTTACTGCCAAGTGCATGACACTTATCAACATGGATATGGATATGTCCATTGGATACTCTATTTAAAACATAGCACAAGATATATAATAAATAGATTGATTACCTTTATTTAATGATATAAAACTGTATAATACATGAATCCAATAAATGTACAATACAAATACAAGGACCAATGCCTCGGGACTATGGCACATCCAAAAATCTCCCACTTGCACTAGTTCCAACTAGGCATGGGCCTAATCCCTATAGATCTAGTATGGCCCTCATACATAGGCTAAACCAACACCTTGGTCAAAGGATCAGTGATGTTGTCCTCGGTGTGCACTCTATATAATGAAATGTCACCCCTCTCAGCGATTTCTCGTATGAGGTGAAACTTCCTGAGAACGTGTTTCATGTTCTTGTGTGACCAGGGCACCTTAGCTTATGCAACAGCCCCATTATTGTCACAGAAGATATCAACTGGATCCTGGATAGTTGGCACTACTCCCAATTTAGTGAAAAACTTCTTTATCCATACAACTTTATTAGCTGCATTACACGCCGCAATGTACTCAACTTCTGCAGTAGAGTCCGCGATGGTTAGTTGCTTGGAGCTTTTCCAGCTTACAGCACCACCATTCATCATAAACACATACCCAGACTTTGACTGGTACTCATCTTTGTCGGTCTGGAAGCTTGCATCAGTGTACCCAGTAACTGACAACTCTTCATGACCTCTATACACTAAGAAGCTATCCTTAGTCTGGTTAAGGTACTTCAGGATTGCTTTGACAGCCTTCCAGTGATCCTCGCTGAGATCTTGCTGGTATCGGCTCGTCATACTTAGTGCAAAGGCAAAATCAGGTCTTGTACATAGCATGGAGTACATGATTGATCCTATAGCCGAGGCATATAGGACCAACTTCATGTTCTCCCTGTCCTCCCTTATCTTAGGACAGTTCTTCTTACTAAGTTTTAACCTATGGCTCATTTGGTAAGAAACCTTTCTTGGCCTAATCCATGCTGAATCTTTTCAGAACCTTGTCTATGTACGTGGCCTGACTTAGGCCTAAAGGCCGATTGGATCTATCCCTGTAGATCCTGATCCCTAGGATCGTCTCAGCCTCGCCTAAGTCCTTCATTATGAAGCACTTACACAACCACTGCTTTACACCTTACAGTGTTGGTATGTCGCTTCTAATAAGAAGGATATCATCCACATATAATACCAGGAAGGTGACAATGCTCCTACTAATCCTTTTATACACACAAGGCTCATCTTGATTCTGTATGAAGCCATATTCCTTTAGGGCTTCATTGAATCTAAGATTCCAACTTCAGATGCTTGCTTCAATCCATAGATAAACCTTTGAAGCTTGCATACCCTCCCATGATACTCTGGATCAACAAAACCAGGTAGTGTCATGTACACATCCTCGAGTAGCTTTCCGTGAAGGAAAGCGATATTGACATCCATCTGTCAGACCTCATAGTCGTACCAAGCGGCTATAGCCAGCAGGATCCTTATGGATTTAAGCATAGAGACTGGAGAGAAGGTTTCATCATAATCTATTCCATGTACATGTCTGAAGCCTTTCGCAACCAGAAGCCCCTTAAAGGTGTTGTCAGCCTTTAGCTTATAGCACCACTTGCAACCTATTGCCTCAACACCCGGAGGTGGATCAACCAGGTTCTAAACCTGATTATCATACATAGATTGCATCTCCGCCTCCATGGCCTTATGCCAGTTGGCAGAATGTGGGCTAGCTATAGCCTCCTGGTAGGTTTTGGGCTCTTCCTCATCAAAGATGAGAAGAGTGTGATCATCGGTGACAGGAAACCCATATCTCTCTGGTTCTCGATGATCCCTACCAGACCTTCTAGGTCCTTGTATGACCTAGGTCGGTGCTTCCTCCTATGGAAGCTCCACCCTAGTCCCCGAGTTATCCTCTTTAGGAGTTTATGAGCTTTGAACTTCCCTGAGTTCAACATTGCTCCCACTGTCTTTCTTGGAGATGAAATCCTTTTCTAGAAAGACCCCCTTCCGTGCCACGAACACCTTGTTCTCAATGGGGTTGTAGAAGTAATAACCTTTAGTTTCCCTAGGGTAGCCCTCAAATAGGCATTTGTCGGTTTTGGGTTCTAGTTTTCCCCCCGTCAATTTCTTGACATGTGGATCACATCCCCAAATCTGAAGGAAAAACATATTGGGCACCCTACCCGTCCATATCTCATATGGCGTCTTTTCCACTGCCTTAGTCAAAGTATTATTCAAAATAAGAGCCTCGGTCTTAAGATCGTATCCCCAGAAGCTTATTGGGAGAGAGGCATGACTCATCATTGAGTGGACCATGTCCAACAAGGTCCTATTCCTCTGTTCGGACACCCCATTCCATTGTGGTGTTTTCAGAGGAGTGAGCTGTGGAACTATTCCATGCTCTCTCAAATATGAGTCAAACTCTGTGCTTATATACTTGCCTCTCGGTCTGACCGAAGGGCTTTGATATTTCCGCCTAGCTGGTTCTGTACTTTGTTCCTAAATTCCTTGAACCTATCAAGGGTCTCAGACTTATGTTTCATTAGATAGACATAGCCATATCCACTGAAATCGTCCGTGAATGTGACGAAGTACAGATGTCCACCTCTGGTAGCTGAGGTCATGGGTACACATAAGTCTTATTGTATTAGGTCCAATAAGCCAGTAGCCCTTTCAGCTTTCTTGCTAAAAGGTGTTTTAGTCATTTTACCTTGTAAACAAGACTCGCATATATCAAGTGACTCCAAGTCAAATGACCCTAGGATTCCAGCTTTGTGAAGCCTAGCTATGTGCTTCTCGTTTATGTGGCCTAAATGACAATGCCAAAGGTAGACATGATTAAGTTCGTTAGGCTTAACCCTTTTAGTATTTATATTATAGATATGATTGGTTTCATTCAAATCCAGGATATATAGGCCATTATTTAATAGAGCTTCTCCATAAAATAATCCCTCTCTAGATAAACCAATTCTACCATTACAAATAGTAAAATGAAATCTAGAAATATCCAATACTGAAACAGAGATAATATTCCTGCACATCAAAGGCACAAAATAACAATGTTCCAATATAAAAACCAATCCACTAGGCATCATGAGGTGGTATTCGCCGATCACTATGACAGTAACCCTTGTTCCACTTCCAAGCCGCAAGTCCACCTCCCCCGATCCTAGTGACCTCCTGTTCTTAACTCCCTACACATTACAACAAATGTGAGAACCACATCCAGTATCCAATACCCAGGATGTTGAAACAGTGAGGTTAATGTCTATGACATATATACCTGACGAAGATGCACCTTAGGTCTTCCTTTGCTCTTCCAACAGTTTGGGACACGATCTCTTCCAATGCCTTACCTGCTTGCACCCGAAGCAGACATCCTCGGGACTAGCCTTGGGTTGGGCCTTAGGCTTTTTGGCTTTGGCTTTCTTAGCCTTGGCCTTAGCCTTTTCCTTAGCCTTGCCCTTTGCAAGAGAAGGGTTCCCCATGTTGATCAGTAGTACCGGCGGAGTCTTCTTGATCGATGGCTTAGTGAGCTTGAGCATCCCATGCAGCTCACTAACAATACGGTTCATCCCTTGCATATTATAGTTTAGGATGAACTGATTGTAAGAATCCGGTAAGGAAGCCAGGATTGTGTCCACCGCCAGCTCTTGTGAGATAGGCGATCCGAGACGGGCTAAGGTATCCAGATAGCCCTTCATCTTGAACACTTGTGCACTCACAGATGTCCCAGCCCCCATCCTACAAGAGTGGAATGCCTTATTGGTCAGGTACCTTTCCTAACTAGCTTGCTCTTGAAACATCTCATTTACATTTTTTATAATAGTATAGGCCTGATGGTCCTTGAACTGCTTTTGCAGCTCAGGGACCAACACGCCAACATAAGGCATGTCACATCCTAGTTATCCTTCACATGCACCTCGTATTCCTCTAGCTGGGCAGCCGATGGATTATGTCCCGTAGGTGCAACCGGTACAGGCCTTTCTAGCACATACTACTTTGACTCTTGTCTTAGAACTATCCTCAAGTTCGTAGACCAGTCTAAGAAGTTTGGGCCGAAAAGCTTGTCCTTTTCTAGGATAGATCACAGTGAAATGTTGCCATTAGATTACTACATAGAAAAATTACAAGAGTGCTAATAAAGGGCTTTATCATGTTTCCCATATTTAATTAATAATGAATCAGGTTATAAATTAACTCAAGTTGTTGAGCTCATGGGCTGAGATCCATATTTCATTAAGATATAACTAGACGAGGGCCTAGAAAAACTATACCCTAATTATTTAGGTAGGAACATCGTCCAATCCCAACCTAGGGACTCTTAGTTTGATGGACTTGTTGGCACTTACCCATCTGTGCTTAGGGCCAAAAGAATCCTACTACCCATGCTAAGTCAAAACCTCCATCCAAGTGTCAGAGTAACCAATACTCCAACCCAATACAAAATGACGATACTCCAGTGCATCCAGTAAGGGCATGGTCTACAACTGGCCTATCCCCACTTCGAGTAGGTTTTGAATGAGAGAAGCACTTGTAACGACTTAGTAATTTCCTTTTAGTTATTAGATTCTTTTTAATAACGGCTTAGATGCATAAGCGGGTAAAAATGGGATTGGATCATACATATATACATGTAAATAAATAAAGCATAATTAAATAAGTAAAATGGATTGCTGTGGGCCTATATTACAACCTTATATAATTCTAGTAAACCTATGCTAGAAAATACATTAGGTGGGTCTCCTTCTTCTTTCTTCTAGGCTCGCCTCTCCACTAGGCTTCTTCTTTACAAATTTTATAATAAATAAATAAAATAAAATTACATAAAAAAGAAAAACGGTACGCAGGCCGTATTTACCCAAAAAGAAAAATACAACCCAACTCGAATAAGGCCCAATAGCATCCATACATACATTTAATCATACAACCATGTATCCAATACATCAATTTATGATCACGTTATAATGCATGAATTCAAGCCCATTTCATTATGTCTTTAGCCATTATCTGAAATCGCCAATTTTGGCCCATCATGATTCTAGCCCTTAATGGGCTTTGGGCCACTAGCCTATGCAGTTAACTGCTCCCATTAGAATTGGGAAACCATGAGTCCATATCAGCCGCCCAGGTAATCGTGCCAAGAAAACCAGAACCAATTTCAATTAAACCATATTAATTTCCAAAATTAATATGTCATGAATAAAATTAAAATTTCATTCAAGAAACCATGCGCATTTAAATTGCAAAAATTTAAACACAAAAAATTTTAAAACCCATTAAAATTTCAAAACTGGGCCCTGGGCCCAAAACCCGCTAAATCCAAAACTGGGCCCGGTCCGCTACTGCTATCCAGCAGTGGCTGCCGCCCAGCAGCAGCCTGCTGCTGGTGCAACTGCTGTCGCTGTTTTTGCAGCTACCGTGGCCCGCCGGCAGCCCCGTATGAGCAGAAACAGCCGTGATTTTCAACCAATTAAAGAAAATTTCAGCCAATAAAATAATCCAACCAATCAATTGAATAAAAAACCATGAACATACCCAAACATCCAATTAAATATTCAATTGAAAAATCAATGGGGAAAAATCACAAAACCGCAACCAAGAATCCCAAAACAAAAATGCCAATTTTAAAACAGGGATTCAATCCTTTTAATCAATTTCCACGGATCAAAAGCCTGCTCTGATACCGCTGTTGGGATTTATCACTAGAAATCACCCGATAAAAGCAGAGGAATGCGATGATTTCCTAAAATCCGTGCCCGTGAGCAATTGAAATGGAAATTGAAAACAACAAAACAAAATTTAATAGATTGAGATTCTCACCAGAAAATCTCTACAAGAGATGGCTGCAGAAATCGAATCCGACTTTCTCCATGTTCCCATACACGAACAGCTATCGAACACGACCTATGCTAATGAGAGGATCGGCCAGAAGAGAGTATTTTTGCTGCTGTAATTTTCTATCTCAAATCACTTGTGTTGGCTGAAATTTACAATATAACCTAGCAAGCCGAAATTCCTAAGGGAATTTCTGGTGCAATTTCTCTTTCATTTTATACGGGTGTGAGCAAGGGTTTTTCCCGACCTTGGTGATGAGAATTCCTTAGTTACTTATGGATCGGACGGGCTCAAACGGGACTTGAAAGTAACCGGAATGTTGCCTAGAGAATCTCAAACATCCTGAAAGCCAGGCTATCCGCGATCAGAAGCCCCCAAAAAGGTCTCCCGAATCATTTCCAGGGTTTGTTCTGCGTGTCCGACTTTTGAAATTTCACCCCAACTCTTAGTAGAACCGGGCGGCTCTGGTTTTTGAACCAGAGCCGGACAGCTCTAGCTAGAGCTGTACGGCTCTAGTACAAACTAGAGCCGGGCGGCTCTAGTGGTCAAACCAAGTTGCTCTACAAAGCAGAGCAACTTGGCTTGACAGAATAAAAATTGGTGCAGAGATTTCAGAGGTCAGACGGCTCATTGATTGAGCGAAATGAGCGAGAGAGAGTGATATGAAAGAAAGAAAATCAGAAGGAGAAAGGACTTTTGGTTTTCGGTTCTCAGGGAGAGGGAAAAATAGAAAAAGAAAAAAAAACATAGAGAAAAAGGAGAGAAAGAAACCGAGAGAGAAACCCATAAACACCCTCATCAAACCCTAAATCAATCTCAAAACATTGTTAACAAATCCTACAACCTTTACTCTTTGATTCGGGGATCATTTCGGCTTGGTTTTAGATCGTTTCAGACCGTCGTAGGATTCGGCCGGTTGAGTCTCTACGACACATTTCCAGCTTTCAACCCATTCTTGATGTTAAGAGCATAAAAAAACCAAGGTAAACTCTGAGAGGCCTTAAAACCTGTTTGCATTGATATTCTGTGTGTTTTCTTCATTTCTGCAAAAATCTTGAAACTGGGCTGCCCACCATAGCCATACGACTGTGTTCTTCATAAACACAGCCGCTCGGCTGTGTTTGTGATGAACAAAGATGGTTGGCTCTGACACTAGAGCTGCCCAGCTCTGTTCCTCAGGGACATATTCCTGGTCTATCCCGACGGCCGACAACAGCCCGTTTTCTACTTTAAGCTTTCTACTGCGATATTTTTCGGCCCAAATCCATCCGTATGTCATAATATTTAGGTTTTTGAATTTCTGTTCGTATGGATATTAAGGTTTTTTTATGTTTCCCGGGTTTATTTCCTGAGTTTCGGGATTGTTTTATCTGAATCAGATCCACAGTTCAGCATTAGCGGACCCCCGAATCCTACCAAATCCCTAGAAAATATAGAAAACGTGCAAAATAGTATTTTTCTCAAATGTTTTTGGTGTGTTTATTGCATTTTGGATCCTAGATGGATGTTGAGTTTAGGAACCCACTCGAATGGAACCCTGAGTTCCAGGATAACATACCCACAAAAATGGAAATTTGCATGAAACCAAGCCAAATGGTTTTCTAAGATTAATTTTCCAGCACTAAAATCCACAAGGCGTTTCAAAACCGTTTTCCAGGTCTAACCGGTCTGACCGGTCAGGTCGACCTGGTTACCCCCTAAATGCATGCCCCCGCTTCCCAAATCCTAATTCTGTCCTTATTTGAGTCCTATTTGCATTTATAATATAAACTGCACTAACTAGTCTGTTTTGCAGCATTTATTTTTATTTTTACTGTATTTAATAGATTAATTCATGTAAATTAGGTGCTTGTATCTTTTAGATCGTCATGTACTTAGGCAATTGTAAATGTGAGGATGAGAGTTTTTTTATATTTTATTCAATTTGGTTGTATAAGCAGCCTTTACTATTCTTTTGTATAATTTGTGTGGATGATTTAATTTCCCGCAATTTATATTTTGCATTCTACTTTAGCACGGGCTAATAAACTAAACAATTTGGGTAGAGAAAGATAATAAATTGAATAAATATGGTTTTACAAATAATAAACGAATACAAGCTTGAGGTTAAGTAGGTACGTTGCCCAAACCCTGAATCTATGGATTAGGTATAATAGTCTGCGCTCGGTAGGGAGCTGTAGCGGAATTTCCCAGATGAGCTGATCCGGGTGGTGACTCTGTCACTGATCTCGAAATTTAGGTTTTAAGGTCTTTAAAGTTAAAAATGGAAAAAACATTTTTCTACAAAATGGAATTTCAAAACAAACGAATGATCTTACCTAAAGTAAGATAAACAAATCCTCTTTTCCCAAAACATCACTAAACCATTTTCTTTCTTTCATTTTCCCCGGTTCACTTCACCGTATCCCGGACTTTTCAAGGTCGTCCGCTCACAGTGGTGACTCTGCTAGGGATTGAGAAAGTTTCTTAAAAATGTTTTTCTTAAAAACTTAAGGAACTTAGGCAACTATTGAAATATACCTTGCTTGTATTCCTTTATCGGTTTGGAAAAGCTATATTTATTCAAGCTTTGTATATCATGACACTTTCCTCTTCTCAACCCCTTAAATACACTGATTGGCCCTGGTTTACCCAAGAAGGTGGACTACCTCTACTGCCAGGATTGGAGACACCCGACGGGGTAAACCACTCATAGACCCGCATGACCTTACATTATGTTCTACGATGGGGAAGTGTTTATTCGCTATGGGAGCCTGTACGACCCTTGGTTTGACTTTGGCCCACATCTAATGGCTTACTAATTTCCCCTAGGATTACCAAAATGTGAAATTAAAATTGACCAATTGAGTGTGCGCCTTTGATATCCCCTGTTGATGCCAACGAGACCCAACACGAAGGAAGAATACGAGACCAATGGAAAGGAGAAATAAGGTTGGAAGGGAGGGCATATTTTTGCATGTGCTAACATTTGCTCCATGGTGATTTTCTCTGTACTTTTTCATGAAGCATTAAAAAAGCATAATCATCTCATGTGCCGTTTCTAATCATGATTTTGTGTAGCCATCTTTAAATACATATGCATATGTGTGACATTTATGCTAGCCACATCTTCATGCAACCATTTTCAAACACTGACATATGCGTGACACTAATCACATTTCTGTGTAGCTATGAGATTTTATTCGTGTGCCATTTACATCTCGCGTGCGATATTTCTATGAAGTATACACAACATTGGTCTGCGTGTCATGCATCTTAAACACATTTTCGTGCAGCCATTTGCATTTTCATATGACATACGCATCCATGTCATATTACCCCACCTAATGAAAGGATATTTCAAGCATGCCTCTCACGATCATTTCATTCCATGACATGTCGAATACCCCAAAATTATTCGATTTCCACCCGTGCACCGGATTGCACTTAGCCATTTCACAAAATATCATATCATTCAACAGTAGACCACAATGGTCCTAGATTTGCTCCCGTGCGATAGTTCGCCTGATGCCATCACATGACATCATGTTCATTCATCATAGGTGTCTTGGTGACACCGAGTCGTGTTTGTGCATTATGGTTCATATCGAACCATTTCATAACATTGCAAAATCATTTGAGGTGCTCCCCAGGCGCCAGATTAGTACACATATAGGGGCATATCATAACATTATTAACTCATGCAAGGTGTTCCATGAACGCCGAACCCCTGTACTTATCTCGGCATACACGTGACCTGTTTACAACATCACTTCAATCGGATGCCCCAAAAGCATCAGAACTTTTTCCAAGGAACGAATTCCATGAGACCATTTCATACCATCTCATTTCTCCTTAAAAAGCGTCAAAACTTTATCCATGTGTTGGCCCCATGCGACTATTTCATAACCTCCATTAGGTGCCCCAAAAGCACTGAACCTCTGTTCGTGTGTCGGCTCACACACGGCCCCTTTGCCTTTGCTTTAGCATAATGTTGGGCACTCTTGGAACATCTGGAATAAAGAACACACACCCATTATCGCTTTCATTCATAAAGCATCAAGCATACACTGTTATTTTTGTGTCATTCTAATCATGCCTTTATACAATCATTTTCAAAACATCGACATTTGTATGACATCAATGCTAACCATGTCTTTGTGTAGCTATGATATTTTGTTCGCATGCCAAATGCGCATTGTGTGTTAATTTCCACATAACCTACAAAACATCATCTTTTGTGTTATGCATAACATTTTTCTGCAGCCATCTACACTTTGGATGACATATGCATTTATTCCTTGCACTTACGACATCATTCTGTATGTCATGCATCCTAACCAAATTTTTTTTGCAGCCACCTACACTTTGAGTGACATGCATTCTTTCCTTGCACGCACGACAACATCCTATATGTTATACATCCTAACCACATTTTCTGCAGCCACCTACATTTTGTGTGACACGTGCATTCACACCATTTCATTTCGTTACGCCTAATAAAGGACGTTCCAAGGATGCCCATCATGATTGTTTCATTTCATAACAGGTGACACAAAGCCACCTATGTTTTGCCTGTGCTCTGGTTTGCACTCGACCATTCCTCTATATCACTACATTCACTAGGAGACCACAACAGTCCTAGATCTATTTATGTGGGGATTCACATGACAAATGTTGCATTACACCTCGTCCATTTATCATCGGTGTCAAGGGGACATAGAGATTTTGCCTTCGTGCCGCAATCCACATCGGATTGTTCATAACATTATCAAATCATCCAGGGTACTTTATGAGTGCTCAGTCACTAGACATATAAAAGCATTCCATGACATTGCTAAATCATGTAAGGCATTTCACGAAAGCCAAACTTTGTCTGTGTCTCAAGTTACACGTGACTTGACTGTAACATCATTTCATGTCAGATGCATCAAAAGCATCAGAACTCTGTCTATGTGTCGGCATGCACACGATCATTCCATAACATCCATTAGGTGCCTCAAAAGCATCAGAACTTTGCCCGTGTGATGGCCACGCATGACCATTTCATGACATCCACTAGGTGCTCCAAAGGCATCGAACCTATGCCCGTGTGCTGGATCACACGCGGTCTGTTTGCATTGCCTTTTTGCAAAGCATAGGGGCATCTGCGGAACGTCTAAAATATATAATAAGGTAAATCATCTTCATTCTTTTCTCCACCTTTCTAACATCATTCAATCGCATCAACCCATGACCGTACATCACATTCATGCATAAACACAAGGCACTCCCCGAGTGCTAAAACTTGGCTTGCGTACTAAGCACGTTATCTCATAACATTTCATCACATAAAGCCTAAGATGCACCTCAAGCGCCGGGACATTACCAAAAAGTCATGCATGGAGGCTCAAGGCACTCCTTGAGTGCCAAAAGTCATGTCCCTTCATCATGAGCATGCACGTATCCATAGTATACAATTCCCTTGCAAGTCATATCTTGCTTCGACCCGTGGACACCCCAGTGTGTCATTCTTCCCAGGGGCATAACTATGCACCCTATCTTAACCTTCCTTTACAAGTCATATCTTGCTTCGACCCAAGGATACCCTAGTGTGTCATTTCTTTCCAGGGGCATAATTATGCACCCAATCTTAACCTTCCTTTGCAAGTCATATCTTGCTCCGACCCATGGACACCCCAGTGTTTCATTCTTCCTAGGGGCATAACTATGCACCCTATCTTAACTTCCCTCGCAAGCAATGTCTTGCTTCGACCCAAGCCCACTAGGATTATAATTACATAAATAAACTTTAATTAAAAAGTATATACTATGTAATTTAATTCCATTTGGCTAAATTTAATTACCCCTAAATAAAATTAAATCACATTTAAGTAAATACAATACATGTATTTAATTTTCCTACTTAGGAAAATTATTTAATTAATTGTTTACTTTAGGTAATTCAATTAATTGATAAATTAATTAATTACATTATGTAAACTTATTAATTAAATTAAATTCAACCCAATGTTAATTAATTACCTTGACACCGAATGTCAACTAATTAATTAACGCATTCCTTCCAATGTACATTACATGTACAATTTCTATAAGTTCCGGCTCAGTTGATCTATATGCACGATCCTATGGGTCTGTCTTTATGTTGGCAGTAGGCCCAAGGCCCATAGACTGTAAGTGGGTTCTAGCAAACCATTACAGCCCCCAATTAAGATAGAGATATAGCAGTCTTTAGATGACACTCACCTGGTAGTAATCTCATAGTGTCCTTTGCCTAACGATATTGATATGAAGAAACAAGAGGCATGGTGTCCATCATCCTCTTCTGTTGTTTATTATATTTCTTGATCTAGAGTTGACTGATTAATCAAATAAGCATCGACTTACTTGGGTATGGCCATACACTTGTCAGTCCCACTCATCAAGTGGCTAATGATATCATCTCGGTGTTACCCGAGTGGCAATTCCATCACTTCATCATCAATATCAATATGTTCACCGGTCCACCCAATCATACCCGTATTTAGCATCCTTTTAAAGACCTGTTAGGTGTATGTCAAAGTGAACCAGATTCCATATTGATATTATAATGAAATCTGGTCTGAGGACAAAAGAGACCTACTCAAGAAAGACCTATGACGTGACAACCATGTGGCTTTCTTGTGCGGATCGATCTAGTCCCATGTCAACGACATGTACCTATATTCATGACTGACTACACAAGTACTATGGCTAGTTAAGAACTACCATACAGTCGTCGAATATACAAGTCTTTGGTTCTATTCGTTCCCACGATTAAAACAGACCTGGGATAGGTTTTATGATTATCAATCAATGGATACTCTACTCATATTATAGCACAAGATATAAATGAAATAGATTAATTGCCTTTATTAATGTGACACAAATAATGTATTCATACAATGAGTCTTAATGTATAATACAAAATACAAGAATCTAATGCCCTAAGAACTAGGGCACACCAACAATCTCCCACTTGCACTAGTTCCGAGTGGGCATTGCCCTAATTCCTATAGATCTGGTATGACCGTCGTGCTGTGTCTGCAACAGTGCTTTGGTCAATGGATCAGTGACATTATTCCTGGTATCAATCCTTTGCAATGATATGACACCTCTGTTCACGATCTCCCAAATGAAGTGAAACTTTCTGAGTACATGTTTGGATCTCTTATGTGACCGGGGCTCCTTAGCTTGTGTGATGCCCCGTTGTTGTCACAAAAACATCAACTGGGTCTAGGATAGTAGGTACTACTCCCAACTCAGTTATGAATTTCTTGATCCAAACGGCTTCCTTTGCAGCTTCGCGCGTAGCTATGTACTCAGCTTCCGTTGTAGAGTCAGCAATGGTGGCCTGCTTTGAGGACCTCTAACTAATGGCACTGCCATTCAGGAGAAAAACAAAACCAGACTGTGACTGGTTCTCATCCTCATCGGTCTCAAAGCTTGCATCAGTGTAACCTGACACTACCAGTTCATCTTGACCTCCGTACACTAAGAAAGCATCCTTAGTCTGATTAAAGTACTTTACGATTGCCTTGACAGCCTTCCAGTGTTCCTCCCCGGGGTCCGACTTGAACCGGCTCGTCATACTTAGTGCAAACGTGACATCAAGGCTCGTGCATAACATGGAGTACATGATAGATCCAATAGCAAATGCATATGGGATCTTTTCCATGTTCTCCCGGTCCTTCTTTATTTTAGGACCATCTTTCTTACTCAACTTCAACCCATGGTGCATAGGCAAGAGTCCTTTCTTTGCCTTGTCCATACTGAATCTTTTTAGAACCTTGTCAATGTACATGGCCTGACTTAGGCCTAGAAGCCGATTAGATCTATCTCTATAGATCCTCATCCCTAAGATCGTCTCAGCTTCGCCTAAGTCCTTCATTGCGAAGCACTTACTCAACCATTACTTAACCCCTTACAGTGTTGGTATGTCACCTCCAATGATAAGGATGTCATCAACATATAGCACTAGGAAGGTGGAAAAGTTCCCACTAACCATCTTATACACACAGGGCTCATCAGAATTCTATGTGAAGCCATATTCAGTAATAGCCTCATTAAATCTCTAATTCAATGACCTCGATGCTTGCTTCAATCCATAAATGGATCTTTGAAGCTTGCATACCCGATTTGGATACTTTGGATCGATAAAACCGTCAGGTTATGCCAAGTACACTGTTGGTGTGCCCTAGTTCTTAGGGCATTGGATTCTTGTATTTTGTATTATACATTAAGAGTCATGTATGAATACATTATTTGTGTCACATTAATAAAGGCAATTAATCTATTTCATTTATCTCTTGTGCTATAATATGAGTAGAGTATCCATTTATTGATAATCATAAAACCTATCCCAGGTCTGTTCTAATTGTGGGAACGAATAGAACCACAGACTTATATATTCGATGATTGTATGGTAGTTCTTAACTAGCCATAGTACTTGTATAGTCAGTCATGAATATAGGTACATGTCATTGACATGGGACTGGATCGATCCGCACAAGAAAGCCACATGGTTGTCATGTCATAGGTCTTTCTTGAGTAGGTCTCTTTTGTCCTCAGACCAGATTTCATTATAATATCGATATGGAATCCGGTTCATTTTGACATACGCCTAACAGGTCTGTAAAAAGGATGCTAAATACTGGTATGATTGGGTGGACCGGTGAACATATTGATATTGATGATGAAGTGATGGAATTGCCACCGGGTAACACTGAGATGATATCATTGGCCACTTGATGAGTGGGACTGATAAGTGTATGGCCATACCCAAATAAGTTGGTTGCTTATTTGATTAATCAGTCAACTCAAGATCAAGAAATATAACAAACAACAGAAGAGGATGACAGACACCATGCCTCTTGTTTATTCATATCGATATCGTTAGGCAAAGGACACTATGAGATTACTACCGGGTGAGTGTCTTCTAAAGACTGCTGCATCTCTATCTTAATTGGGGGCTGTAATGGTTTGCTAGAACCCACTTACAGTCTGTGGGCCTTGGGCCTACTGCCAACATAAAGACAGACCCATAGGATCGTGCACATAGATCAACTGAGCTGGAACTTATAGAAATTGTACATGTAATGTACATTGGAAGGAATGCGTTAATTAATTAGTTGACATTCGATGTCAAGGTAATTAATTGACATTGGGTTGAATTTAATTTAATTAATAAGTTTACATAATGTAATTAATTAATTTATCGATTAATTGAATTACATAAAGTAAACAATTAATTAAATAATTTTCCTAAGTAGGAAAATTAAATACATGTATTGTATTAACTTAAGTGTGATTTAATTTTATTTAGGGGTAATTAAATTTAGCCAAATGGAATTAAATTACATAGTATATACTTTTTAATTAAAGTTTATTATGTAATTATAATCCTAGTGGGCTTGGGTTTAATTAACCTAATTAGAACCCAATTAGACAAGGTGTCTATAAAAGGGCACGCTTAAGGAATAAAAACCTAATTTAACTCTAATTAATTGTTGGAAATTTCAGCCACCAATAGCAGCCCCAAAACGGCCGAAAATCCCAGTATTAAACCTCCATTCCTTCACGTCTTCGGCTAGCACCGGTTCCCGCTCAATAGTTGGTCGTGCACCGGACTTTGGAGATCGCAGTTTCATGAAACGATTCTGCAGCAGTCTCTAGAGGAGACGAATCCGGTGAGTTAATCTCTCTTGATTCTTATTTGATTTTATTTTAATCAATGGTAATTGGACACGATAGGTGGATTCTAGGAAATTTTAAACGGTGTATTTTCCGCTGCGCCATGTTATTTTTCCAATGACGAATCCCAACAGTGGTATCAGAGCCTAGGTTTTGTCCATTAGATTGATTGGAATTGGTTCTTGAAAGCGTTCTTGAATAAAGAATGGGTTTCAAGTTTGTGATTTTAGGGTTTTTGCTTAATTGGTATTGTTTTGGATAAACCCTAGAATTGTTGAATTGGGGTTTTTGATTATTTTCCCCAATTGTTTTCCATCTAAAATTGTTTTGTATATTAATTATGTATATATATTTTGTTGGAAACATTTTTTTTTTGTTTATGATTTAAAGAAAAAAAAAAAGGAATATTATTTTTGGCCACAATTGGAATCGCAATTGCGATTCCAATTATGGGTGCTGCTGCTTGCCGCAGCACGCAAATTGCCTGCTGCGGCACGCAGCATCTGCTGCCTCTTGCTGCAGCATGGCTGCTGCGTGGCAGCAGGCTGCCACGCGGCAGCGCTGCTGTCCCCGGACAGTAGCGCCGCGCGGGGGTTTTGGGTCCGGTTTTGGATTTTGTGGGTATTTTTTTATCCCGGACCCTAATGCAAATTAAATTAAATTTTTCAAATTAATTTGTGTTTAAATTATTTATTTTGTTGGCATGCATATTTAATTTAATTGTTTGCATATTAAATTGAATATGGAATTTGTGAAATTGGCTCAATAAACCGTAACACCGGTTAAAATTGGGAGAGCTAAAATTTAAATTTGTGACAACCCAAATTCAAGTGGGAGCAAAATTGTTAATTTTGCATTTATGGATGTTATCCATTGGGCCTTTATGGGCCTTAGTCACATTTGTTAAAATTGGTGATTTCACCCTAAGTAACTCGGCTTAACATTTATATTTATAATTTGGAATGCCATGATTATGCATCATACAGGGAGTGTAGCATGACTCATCATCGAGCGGACCATGTCAAGCAAGGTCCTATTCCTCCTTTCTGGCACTCCATTCCACTGGGGTGTACCGGGCGGAGTGAGTTGGGATACAATCCCACACTCTCTCAAAACCGAGTAAAACTCTTGGCTCAAATATTCACCCCCTCGGTCAGACCGAAGTGCTTTTATTTTCTTGCCAAGTTGGTTTTCTACTTCATTCTTAAAGTCTTTGAACCTTTGGAGAGTCTCAGACCTATGCTTCATCAGATACACGTAACTGTATCTACTAAAGTCATTCGTGAAGGTGACGAAGTACTGAAAACCAGATCTAGCACTAGTGCTCGTTGGGCCGCATACATCGGAATGTATTAGCTCTAATAGCTTTGAGGCCCTTTCAGCGGTCTTGCTAAAAGGCGCCTTTGTCATCTTGCCTCTCAAACAAGATTCACATGTGTCATAAGTAGACATGGCCACGGTTCATGAACCTCCGGTTCAGGTTCAAAAAATCCTTGAACCTTAACCTTAACCTTCAAACGGGATGAACCGCCGGTCCGGTCCGGTCCGGTTCAGGTTCAGGGTTTGACCACGGTTTGACAAGGGTTTGACAAGGTTCAGGTCCGGTCCGGTTCAGGTTCAACCCTTTTCAATAAACATTGAGAATTTAATTTCCGTGTGATTTCGATATGGACATTTCTCGATAAATTATTAATATATATATATAAAAAAATAATTTCTCAAATATAAAAAACAACTTATATTTTTTATTTTACAATTAATAATTTACATAATATAAAAAGTATTACAAAAATATAACTTGTACAAATGGACTATTTATTTCTCTTATACATTTAAAAACAAAATCAAGTGAAAGAAGTTAAAAGGAAAAAAGAAAAAAAAAAAAGAAAAAAGAAAGAGAGAGAGATAGGGCTTGAACTTAATTTTATTAAGTTGCCTACGTATCCTCAGGGTTAGAGGAATCAAAGCCCACGTAGTTCTCTTACCTTCAAAATTAAGTAGAAACCCCACTTACCTAACTTGAGTCATCCGATTCGGAAGTGGTAGGAATTGTTGTAGTATCTCCAACATACTCGTCGGATGATGACGATGGAGCGATGTTGGATTGAGTTCTTAATTCCGCCCTTTTCCAATCATTCACACAAACTTGTGTTTCTAACGATTCGGGTGCCATCTTCGATCTCCTTGGGTCTAGAATATTTCCCCCTATACTAAATGTTTGCTCCACCGAAACTATTGAGGCGGGAACGGCTAAAATTTGAGCCGCGATCTTCGCTAGTGTTGGAAATGTCCTCTTATGTCTCTTCCACCAATCTAAGATGTTGAATTCTAAATCTGTGGCATCATCAAACTCAAAAATAGTTGTTAGATAAATGTCGAGCTCCGAATGTGAGCTCATATGCCTCGGTTTTTTAGACCTTTCCATCATAAATTTTGTTCCCGTTCTTACTGCATTGGAGTTTGATGGGATAGGAGGGAGTGAAGGGGAATGAACATTATCAATAATATGAAAATGACTAAATAAATCATTAACAAAACATTTAACTCTCAATATCATGCCACTTACATCCATATCTTCTAATCCTAACAATTCATAATAATTTTCTAACATTTCTTGTAAACCATCATATTTAAATCTAGGATCAAAAAGAAAAGCAACAAGATAAATATCGGGAATTATTTTGTAATAATTTAACCATTTCGATTTCATTTGTTGAATGGCTTCATGAATTTCAAAAATTTGTTCACCCTCATTTAATGCACATGCAATATTCAATGCTTCAACACAAAATAAATGAGAACTTGGTTTATACACATGACTAAAAGTGAAAGTTGCATCATTAAAAACTCTAAAAATTTCCATAACTTTAGCACATAAATCCCAATTTTGTGGTAAAAAATTAGAGTTTGGAATATTTTCAGTAGCAAAAGAACACAACAAATTTTTGTATTGAAGTGATTGACAAAGTAAAACATAGGTAGAGTTCCAACGATGACCAACATCTTTTGAAAAACGTTTTGGATGCACGTTATTTTGTTCACAAAATTTTAACCAATTTCTTGTTACATTAGGATGCACCCAAATATATTTAATAACATCTCTTATTGGTTTAATTAAATTAACCATTACACGTAAACCATCTTGCACACATAAGTTTAAAACATGGCATACACATCTTACATGGAAAAATTTTCCTCCAAAATTTGGTTCACAAATAGATTTCAATTCATTTATTGAAGCATTATTAGCGGATGCATTATCAAAAGAAATCGAAAAAACTCTATAAACTAATCTATATTCTTCTAAAATGGTATGGATTATTTTACATATATTATGTGCGGTATGCGAATCATCAAATTCTCTAAAAGCTAAAAGTCTTTTGTTCAATTCAAAATTTTCATCAATGAAATGACATGTAAGACCCATGTAAGAATGAATTAAATTATGATCACTCCAAATATCACTACAAATAGAAACATGTAAATCATTATTACTAAAATAATTTACTAAATCATGTTTTCTTTTTTTATAAGCTTTAATCAAATTTCTCTTAAGCGATGTTCTAGGTATTTTTTTAAATGCGGGTTGAACATCTCGACTAATCCAATCATTAATACCAATTTTTTCACCAAAACTAAAAGATAATGAATCTACTGAAATAGCTTCCGCTAAACCATAAGTACTAGTAGCATGATCATAACGAAATAAACTAGGAGGTTGAGAAGAAGATGATGCAAACCCGGATAATTGCGTTTGTCCCGGCACCATTCCCATTTTTTCGGGGTGTTTATTTTGAAGATGTCGCGTCAAAGTCCCATAGCCTCCTCCCACTTTCCAATCATACTTAGTACCACAATAATTACAAATTGCATCTAATTTATTATTAGATTTTATAGGACCCTTCTTAAAATGTTTTGTAAAAATTTGGGAACTAAGAACTCTTCCTTTCACTCCCCCCTCTTGGGTAGGAATAGATTGAGTTTCACTCTGCTGCGTTTCCAAATTTTGAACATCAATATTTTCATAATTTGCCATATTATTAGTAAAATTCAAAATAAATATTAGTGAAAATAATGTAATAATATAACCTATAAAATAAATTAAAAAAAAAACTTTTAAATAATATTATGTAGAATAATAAAATGATTTGTAATAAAATGTAAATGAACAAATTAAGTAGTAAGTAATATAATGTAGAATATTAAAATAACTTGCAAAATGTAAATGAAAGTGTGAAAAAATTGGATATAATAGAGAGAAAGAGAGAGTGTAAAGAATTGTGTGAAAAAATTAAAAAGAGGATAAGGTATTTATAGGGAAAAAATTAAGAAAAAAAAAATAAAAAAATAAAAAGCAAATCCAAAATATTAAATTGAAATTGGGACAAAAGAGACGTTCAACAACGTCTCTTTTTCCCAATTTCAATTTAATATACAGGAGACCCACGCCCACCCACAACTGAGCAACGTATCTTTTATTTTTAAAATTTCTTCAAACTGCCGGTTAACCGGCGGTTTGAAGGTTTATCAAACCAACAACCCTGAACCTCAACCTTATTTCCTATTGAACCTCCGGTTTCGGTCCGGTCCGGTTCAGGGTTTGACCCGGTCCGGTTCGACCGGTTCAGGTTCTATTTGGCCATGTCTAGTCATAAGACTGGATGTCAAATGACCCTAGCACTCCACTAGAGTGAAGCTTAGCTATGTGCTTCTCATTTATATGGCCAAGTCGACAATGCCAGATGTAAGTAGGATTAATTTTATTTTGTTTAATCCTTTTAGTATTTATGTTATAGATTGAACTTTCATGTTTTAGATCAAGGATATATAAGCCATTTTCAAGAAATACTGTTCCATAAATAATATTGCCACATTGCATAGAAATTCTACCATGTCCAATATTAAATACGAAGCCAGAAATATCCAACAAAGAAATGGACATAATATTCCTGCACATCGCATGTACAAAATAACAATTTCTTAGTTCCAAAACAAGTCCACTAGCCATCTCTAAGAAATAATCTCCGATCTCCATGGCCTGAACCCAAGCACCGTTTTCGACTCGAAGATCTACTTCTCTAGATCCTAATAATCTCCTATTCTTAGACCCTGCACATTTGAACAAATGTGAGATCCACATCCAGTGTCCAAGACCCAAGATGTTGAAATAGCCAGATTAATCTCAACAACATAAATACCTAAAGCAGCAGTTTTGCCCTTTAGTTGCTCCCTTAGCTTTGGACATGAGCTCTTCCAGTGCCCAATCTCATGACACTCATGGCAGACAGTGTCAGGAGAAGCAACCCTTGCTTTAGATTGGGCCACCACCTTTTTGCCCTTAGCCTTGGCCTTTTGGGCCTTAACCTTGGCCTTAGATTTGGCCTTTCCCTTAGCAATGGGCGTATTGCCCTTGTTCACCAGCAATACTTCAGGAGTCTTCTTAAGAGACTGCTTAGCAAGCTTGAGCATGCCATGCAGCTCGACAACCGATTTATCCAACCCTTGCATATGATAATTCATGATAAACTGGTTGTAAGACTCAGGAAGTGACCCAAGAATAATGTCTGCTGCCAAGTCCTGCGGAACTAGCGAGCCAAGGCGGGTAGGTGTATCAATATACCCCTTCAACTTTAGAACATGAGTGCTAACAGAAGTCCCAGCTGCCATCACAGTCGTGCAAAGTGCCTTAGTTGTCAGGTAACGTTCCTGACGAGCCTGATCTTGGAACATCCTTTTAAGTTGATCCATCATCTCATAAGCATGCTCATCCATAAACTGCTTCTGAAGATCAGAAGCCATGGTACCCAGCATGAGGCACAAGACATCTCGGTCATCCCTCACATGCCGATCGTACTGCTGCACCAACGCCGTGGTGATGCCTCGACCTGCGGGAGGGCTAGCTGGTAAAGGAGCATTCAATGCATACTCTTTGGACTCTTGTCTAAGAACTATTTATAAGTTCCTAGCCCAGTCTAGGAAGTTAGTCCCCGAAAGCTTCTCCTTCTCCAAGAGTGACCTAAGTGAGAGTGAGTTGTTGTTTGTTGCAGCTATTTAAATTGCTTAAGTGAAATGGGATTATCTACATGGAAGAAATCATTGCTTTAGTTAGAAATAAAGGAATTTTAAGCCAATTCAAATTAATAATCCGATTTTAATTTGTTTATTGGTGATGTTAATTGGCTGACTTGACTAAGATCCATAACTTATCAATGACTGGCCGAACTAGGGCTCACGAACCAACCATTGATTCATTTGGTAGGACAACCTATCCAATCCTTCCATGAAGGACTCTTGGTTTGATGGGCTTATTGACACTTTACCCATCTGTGCTTAGGGCCCACTCTAAGCTAATGCTACCCATGTTGAGTCAAACTACCATTTACATGTTAACCATACCAAGTATCCTAACCCTCGACGGCCCACCGAATACCACAATGTACCCAGCTAGGGCATGGCGCACATTGCAGCATCAATGGGAGGAAGAGGTGTGAATGTGGGAAGCACTTTTAAACGACTCAATATTTTAATTTCCAGATTATAATTAAGTGATACGGCTTAGCATGCATAAACGCGGGTAATAATTTGGTGACCCATACATCCATATTATATGACAAATGCAATAGCATACTTAATTTAAAATAAATGAGATCCTATGGGCCTTTAATTACAACCTAATGAAAAACTAGATATCCTATCTAATTCTTCATAGGCCGGACTGCAATCCTTCTTGGGCTCCCACCATGGGCTTGCTCCATCTGGGCCTTCCTCCATATTTGATGCAATTACAACAATTTTGTAAAATAAAATCTATTCTAAAATTACATAAAAATAAAAAATAAAAATGGCACACAGACCGTATTTGCCAAAATCAAATTACAACCGATAATAATTTAGGCCCCATAGAACTCAACATCACATTTCAAACAAAGTACCTGTTGTGCACATACATACCAATATGATGCATGATCATGGCATTCCAAATTATAAATATAAATGTTAAGCCAAGTTACTTATGGTGAAATCGCCAATTTTAACAAATGTGACTAAGGCCCATAAAGGTCCAATGGATAACATCCATAAATGCAAAATTAACAATTTTGCTCCCACTTGAATTTGGGTTGTCACAAATTTAAAATTTAGCCCTCCCAATTTTAACCGGTGTTACGGTTTATTGGGCCAATTTTACAAAGTCCATATTCAATTTAATATGTAAACAATTAAATTAAATATGTATGCCATCAAAATAAAATTTAAATACAAATAAATTTAAAAAAATTTAATTTAATTTGCAAAAGGCCTGGGATAAAAAAAAAACCCACAAAATCCAAAACCAGACACAAACCCCGTGCGCGGCACTGCTGTCCCGGCTAGGCAGTAGTGCCACTGCGCGGCAGCCTGCCGTGGCAGCAACAGCTGCTGCGGCACGATGGAATCTCAAATTGCGATTCCATCTTGCCCAATCTCTATTTTTTTTTAATCATAAACAACAAAATGTTTCCAGCAAAAAAAAATATATAATTAATATACAAAACAATTTTAGATGAAAAACAATTGGGGAAAAATAATCAAAAACCCCAATCCAACAATTCTAGGGTTTATCCAAAAACAAAACCAATTAAGTAAAAACCCTAAAATCACAAGCTTGAAACCCATTCTTTCTTCAAGAACCAATTCCAATCAATCTAATGGACAAAACCTAGGCTCTGATACCACTGTTGGGATTCGTCATTGGAAAAATAACGTGGCGCAGCGAAAAATACGCCGTTTAAAATTTCCTAGAATCCACCTATTGTGTCCAATTACCATTGATTATAATAAATACAATTAGAATCAAGAGAGATTAACTCACTGGATTCGTCTCCTCTGGAGACTGCTGTAGAATCGTTTCTTGAAACCGTGATCTCCAAAGTCCGGTGCACGACCAACTATTGAGCGGGAACCGGTGCTAGCCGAAGACGCGAAAGAATGGAGGTTCAATGCTGGGGTTTTCAGCTGATTTGGGGCTGCTCTTGGAGGCTGAAATTTCCAACAATTAATTAGATTGAATTAGGGTTTTATTTCTTAAGTGTGCCCTTACATAGACACCTTGTCTAAGTAGGTTTTAATTAGGTTAATTAAACCCAAGCCCACTAGGATTATAATTACATAAATAAACTTTAATTAAAAAGTATATATTATGTAATTCAATTAATTGATAAATTAATTAATTGCATTATGTAAACTTATTAATTAAATTAAATTCAACCCAATGTTAATTAATTACCTTGACACCGAATGTGAACTAATTAATTAACGCATTCCTTCCAATGTACATTACATGTATAATTTCTATAAGTTCTGGCTCAGTTGATCTATATGCACGATTCTATGGGTCTGTCTTTATGTTGGAAGTAGGCCCAAGGCCCATAGACTGTAAATGGGTTCCAGCAAACCATTACAGCCCCCAATTAAGACAGAGATGCAGCAGTCTTTAGAAGATACTCACACGGTAGTAATCTCAAAGTGTCCTTTGCCTAACGATATCGATATGAATAAACAAGAGGCATGGTGTCTATCATCCTCTTCTGTTGTTTATTATATTTCTTGATCTTGAGTTGACTAATCAAACAAGCACCAACTTACTTGGGTATGGCCATACACTTATCAGTCCCACTCATCAAGTGGCCAATGATATCATCTCGGTGTTACCCGAGTGGCAATTCCATCACTTCATCATCAATATCAACATGTTCACCGGTCCATCCAATCATACCCATATTTAGCATCCTTTTGCAGACCTGTTAGGTGTATGTCAAAGTGAACCGGATTCCATATTGATATTATAATGAAATCTGGTCTGAGGAAAAAAGAGACCTACTCAAGAAAGACCTATGACGTGACAACCATGTGGCTTTCTTGTGCGGATCAATCCAGTCCCATGTCAACGACATGTACCTTTATTCATGACTGGCTACACAAGTACTATGGCTAGTTAAGAACTACCATACAGTCATTTGAATATACAAGTCTTTGGTTCTATTCGTTCCCATGATTAGAACAGACTTGGGATAGGTTTTATGATTATCCATCAATGAATACTCTACTCATATTATAGCACAAGATATAAATGAAATAGATTAATTGCCTTTATTAATGTGACACAAATAATGTATTCATACAATGAGTCTTAATGTATAATACAAAATACAAGAATCCAATGCCCTAAGAACTAGGGCACACCAATAACTCACCATCCATGCATATGCACATCACGTCATGCATATTCATGCATACATTGTTCCCTGTTTGGTATCTACCATGCATACACCAACCGACACTAATAATTGCTCTCATCAGAGGGGATCTTGAGGATGGCCAACCCAAGGAGCTTTAACGCCATAACAGATATTGTGGAGGACTATGTCGCTTCAACACGATTCCGAAAGGTAATCAAAGAGACCACTAAGGAAATTCCTCAAACTTCTCAAGGAGAGGAATGTTATTAAGAACTGCAAGGTCTGGTTTTAATTGAATAGGGCAATGGCACTGAAGCCGAGACAGTGACTGGATAGGGAATAATCAGATGCTATGAAGTCAATACCCTTGGAGGCCTCTTTTTGTAGGGAACTCAATTTTGTTTGTAAGGTGTATTGATATCATTTTGGATGTAATGCATTTTGTTATCTTCTTACTTGTGTGGTGATTGCATGTACATGGCACTATGCATGCATTTGATCATCTTAAATGACATATCTAATATGTGTAGTATCAAAATGCATAACATCAATCTGAATACCATAGGGAACTTAAAAGTGAACTTGGCCCTAACCAAACTCTCTCTTGGAAGGCGAGCATGTGAGATAAATAAATGGTATGATGGCACCACCTCTAACGAAGCATTTGCTGACCCAAATCAACAACCCTTGCAAGATGCTACTAGTCCTGCCCCAAAGTTTCAACTTAAATGGCACACATGATACCCAAACCTTTCTAAGCTAAAAACCATTCCCAGGTTTCAAAAAGCAAAACCTCAAAACAAAACCCGAGCTTAATTCTATGTCCAAGGGGACACCCCATGCTGGAACCCTAAAGCTAAAACTCCAAACTCACCAAAATCTCCAACCCGTGGGAAATTCAAATGGTTTTCATCATCCTCACCGTCTGTCATGTGGTAAAACTCCGATGCAGTCTTGGTTGTAGTGCATACATCATCTTACTTGTGTGAAATTCATATGTACATGACATTACTCATGCATGGTTCATCTAAAAAGCATATTAAACATGCATGACATGCATGAATTTGAATGCAACAGGAAAACCAACAAGTGGCAATGGCTTGGGCTTAGTCCTTAAAAAAAAAGGGGATTGGTGCATATAGAAGTCTTTCTCCCTCTTATGCATGGCCGCCATAGCTAACACTGGAGTGTCTCATAGCATTAAAAGGTAATCTCCAGCTCTCGTCACTGTCAGATCCTTCCCTCCTATCTATGAAAGATTTGGACTTTCCTGTCTTCAAAACCAATGCTCTTCCCCTTCCCTTTTCCTATCTCTTCCACACCTTCAACACCTTTTGTCTTCCGTTTACCACCAAACCACCAACACCTATATGACAAAACCCCTTTTTCATCCTTCACCCTAAACTGATTCTGAGAAGCCTTATTTTCCACCATCTATGGCTTCTAACAAGAAATTAAACCCCAATGTTGTTCCATACTACTTCATCCTATCACCAGAAAGGCGATGGGGCAGGTGGTCACTGCCTCAATCAGTGTTTGTTTATCGTCAACCTTTTCTACCCCATGCCACTTTTCTTCAACCTAAACCCCTAGACAAAATATTTTGTAACCTCAGACTAACAGGAAAGGCTCTGATTTCATGAAAAAGAGAGGATCTGAATACAAGTCTATTTTAGCTAAGCTGGAGACCACCCATGTGCAAACAACTATTGGTGCAACTCCTGGATGAACACAGCATGAAAGAGAACAAGAGTAAAAATGAGAGATCAGTGTCAACCCTCAATTTCTTATGCCTTCCTCTTGTTTTCAAAAACAAAGTGAACAAAAGCCAAATCTGCACTATAGCATGTGCTAGACTTCAGGGAAAAGAGTAGCTGGTGGGGCATTGTGTGAAAGGGATGGTCATCCACCAACAACACTCAACCTAGTAAGGGATGGTTCTGTTGAGCAAAATGTGAGAGGGAAAGGAGAAGAGTGACACTTACCCCTATGAACTTCACCAACAGTGTTGGAGCAACCAGGTCTTACAAAGCTTTCAACAATCATGAATGGGATGTTCCCATCAACAGAAAGACTTGCAAAGCCTGCTGTGCTAATATTCAAGGGAAGGTTGCATTTACCAACCATTTCAAGAACTTAGTCTTCAGCTGCAACAGAAGTGACTACTTATCATTGGTTCCTTTCACCTCCAAAAGATAGTGTGGTTTGCTTCAAGGCTATTATGGTTGACAGACATAGGGAAACCATAATTAACTCAAATCATCCTGAATCAGGCCATGCCTTGAAGGACTGAAAGCTGTATCCACCTTTGGAGACTGCGCATAAGCTGGAATCTGGGGTGAATTGAGAACATGAACATAGTTCCAGACCCTTGGAGAATTCAGTGGTTGATTGACTCCATCTCGGGTTATCTACTCATAGAGGCGGCTTTATCCAGTGGTCGGCTGTACACCTTGGTGACCTACCCTTAACATATCCCCAGCGGATCCTTAAAAAAAAATCCCTCCGGTGTGGAAAACCGAAAAGACATATTGGTAGCATGAAGGGATATAGGCCAAACCAGAGCCATGGGTTGGATTTTCCTAATGCATTCACATTCATCATATCATAAATGTTTCATATTTTGTTTTGGTGTTCAATATGCATGCGTCATGCCATTGAATATAAATGTCCATATACAGGTTGCTGCATGTAGCAAACCAGATCTGATAAAGTGTTTTACAACCAAACATCCAAACATAAACTTCCTACACTAGGGGCAGGTAAAAAGTTAAACCACGAAGCATCATCAAGGACAATTCTCTCATGATCCTTGGTGGACTTATCGAAGTGCATTTTCCAATCCTAAGACAAGCCAGTGCTAAGAAATCCACTCGGCTGTCGTGCTCTTGCAAACTTAGTCATCACTTCAAAAAAAAAACAAACAAACAAACAACGACTACAATCCCCAGCGAGAGCTTCCGACAGAGAAAACCGAAAGGACGTGTTGGTAACAAGAAGAGAGTGACGTTCAGACTCAGAATCACTTTTGACTTTCCTATTGCATTCATTCTTATGTCGTCATAATGATATTAAGCATGACTGATCATCTTCTTAGATTTTCATACTGCATACAACGTGCCATTACATGTAAACACCCATTAGTAGTTCGTTGCATCTGAGCCCACGGTAATTCCAATGAAACTGTTACAAATGGCAACTACCGGCCCAATTGTACCATCCCTAGCAGAATTGTCCCTGGCAGAGTGGTCCCTAGCAGGATCATCCCCATGGAGTCTCCAGTAAAATGCCCAACGAGATCCCAACCAAGACATTTCCCACTAAATCAGAATCTCTAGCAGATCCCCTATAGGGTTAAGTGGATCAGGGTTCTCCCCAGTAGAATTCCAAGCTAAAACAATCCCTACTGAATCAAAATGCTCGGCAAAGTCATCCGATTGAAATAGTCCCCACAGGAGACCATCTAAAGTCACAAGTTTAGTCCCCAGCATAGCACAGATACCAAGCATAGTATCATATCACATATATGCATATACTTGAATCATGAACACATTCACGCATACATGCATAAAACCAACTCAACCGGATTTATTCTTGATTGAAGGGGTAACAAATTTTTGTTTCCAAAGTTGTCAATCAAAGAATAAATACGTGCTCTTGCATCAAATTTTATTGAGGCACTCATCACCAACATTGGGTCTTCCCGAGTCAGGATCCATCCCAAAGCAAAAATGATTTGATCTAGGGGCACCCTCAGAATCATAACACTCAAATCAGAGCCCTATGACTCCAATTCTCAGGTATGCAAAATTCTCCAATTATTATAATATTCGTTCACACCAATATAATCCTGAGAAGGGCATTTCTTGCCTTTAACAGATTCGGGGGGCAAAACAATCTTATATCAATCTTCACAGGAACTCCACCACACAGAGAAGAACTCTAAGCTCGTGCTGCCTCTTCACCACATAGGAGGGACAGTACATCTCATCCGACCTCTTCGTCATAAGGGAAGGGAAGGAAAAAACAAACTCCAATTCGTGCTGCTTTTCACCACATAGGAGGGATAGTACATTTCATCTGAACTCTTTGTCACATGGGAAAGGAAGGAAAAACAAACTCAAGCTCGTGCTTCCTCTTCGTCACATGGGAGGGACAACACATCTCATTCAACCTTTTCATCACATGCGAAAGGGAGAACATCCATTTCAACCTTGTCGTCACATGGGCAGGGAAGAAATGTCTTTCGAAGAAATTCTTGCCTTTAACAGGTATTTAGGGGCAAGAACAACTCAACCAAGCTCGTTCAACCTTTTCATCACATGGGAAAGGGAGAACACCCATTTCAACCTTGTCATCACATGGGCAGGGAAGAAATGTCTATTGAAGAAGTTTCTTGCCTTTAATAGGAATCTGGGGGCAAGACAACTCAACCAAGCTCGTGCTGCCTCTTCGTCACATGGGAGGGACAATACATCTTGTTCAACTTTTTCATCATATGGGAAAGAAAGAACATCTATTTCAACCTTTTCATCACATGGGTAGGGAAGAAATGTCTATTGAAGAAGTTTCTTGCCTTTAACAGGAATCTGGGGGCAAGACAACTCAACCAAGCTCGTGCTGCCTCTTCGTCACATAGGAGGGATAGTACATTTCATCCGACCTCTTCGTCATATGGGAGGGGATGGAAAAACTGTTGGTGTGCCATAGTTCTTAGGGCATTGGATTCTTGTATTTTGTATTATACATTAAGAGTCATGTATGAATACATTATTTGTGTCACATTAATAAAGGCAATTAATCTATTTCATTTATATCTTGTGCTATAATATGAGTAAAGTATCCATTGATTGATAATCATAAAACCTATCCCAGGTCTGTTTTAATCGTGGGAACGAATAGAACCACAGACTTGTATATTCGATGACTGTATGGTAGTTCTTAACTAGCCATAGTACTTGTATAGTCAGTCATGAATATAGGTACATGTCATTGACATGGGACTGGATCGATCCGCACAAGAAAGCCACGTGGTTGTCATGTCAAAGGTCTTTCTTGAGTAGGTCTCTTTTGTCCTCAGACCAGATTTCATTATAATATCAATATGGAATCCAGTTCACTTTGACATACGCCTAACAGGTCTGTAATAGTATGCTAAATACGGGTATGATTGGGTGGATCGGTGAACATGTTGATATTAATGATGAAGTGATGGAATTGCCACTCGGGTGACATCGAGATGATATCATTGGCCACTTGATGAGTGGGATTGATAAGTGTATGGCCATACCCAAATAAGTTGGTTGCTTATTTGATTAATCAGTCAACTCAAGATCAAGAAATATAATAAACAACAGAAGAGGATGACAGACACCATGCCTCTTGTTTATTCATATCGATATCGTTAGGCAAAGGACACTATGAGATTACTACCGGGTGAGTGTCTTCTAAAGACTGCTGCATCTCTGTCTTAATTGGGGGCTGTAATGGTTTGCTAGAACCCACTTACAGTCTGTGGGCTTGGGCCTACTGCCAACATAAAGACAGACCCATAGGATCGTGCACATAGATCAACTGAGCTGGAACTTATAGAAATTGTACATGTAATGTACATTGGAAGGAATGCGTTAATTAATTAGTTGACATTCGGTGTCAAGGTAATTAATTGACATTGGGTTGAATATAATTTAATTAATAAGTTTACATAATGTAATTAATTAATTTATCAATTAATTAAATTACATAAAGTAACAAATTAATTAAATAATTTTCCTAAGTTGGAAAATTAAATACATGTATTGTATTAACTTAAGTCTGATTTAATTTTATTTAGGAGTAATTAAATTTAGCCAAATGGAATTAAATTACATAGTATATACTTTTTAATTAAAGTTTGTTTATGTAATTATAATCCTAGTGGGCTTGGGTTCAATTAACCTAATTAAAACCCAATTAGACAAGGTGTCAATATAAGGGCACACTTAAGGAAGAAAAACCTAATTCAACTCTAATTAATTACTGGAAATTTCAGCCACCAATTGCAGCCCCAAAACAGCCGAAAATCCCAGCATTAAACCTCCATTCCTTCGCGTCTTCGGCTAGCACCGGTTCCCGCTCAATAGTTGGTCGTGCACCGGACTTTGGAGATCGCAGTTTCAAGAAACGATTCTGCAGCAGTCTCTAGAGGAGACGAATTCGGTGAGTTAATCTCTCTTGATTCTTATTTGATTTTATTCTAATCAATGGTAATTGGACACTATAGATGGATTCTAGGAAATTTTAAACGGTGTATTTTCCGCTGCGCCACGTTATTTTTCCAATGACAAATCCCAACAAAAACCAAACTCTAGTTCATGCTACTCTTCGTCACATGGGAGAGACAATGCATCTCGTTCAACTTTTTCAACACATGGGAAAGGAAGAACATCCATTTCAAACTTGTCGTCACATGGGCAGGGAAGAAATGTCTATTGAAGAAATTTCTTGCCTTTAACAGGTATCTGGGGATAAGACAACTCAACCAAGCTCATGTTGCCTCTTCGTCACATGGGATGGATAGTACATTTCATCCGACCTCTTCGTCACATGGGAGGGGAAGGAAAAACCAAACTCTAGTTTGTGCTGCTCTTCGTCACATGGGAGAGACAGTGCATCTCGTTCAACTTTTTCAACACATAGGAAAGGAAGAACATCCATTTCAAACTTGTCATCACATGGGCAGGGAAGAAATATCTATTGAAGAAATTTCTTGCCTTTAATAGGTATCTGGGGGCAAGACAACTCAACCAAGCTCATGCTGCCTCTTCGTCACATGGGTAGGGAAGAAATGTCTATTGAAGAAATTTCTTACCTTTAACAGGTATCTGGGGCCAAAACAATTCAACCGTATTTATTCTTGATTGAAGGGGTAAAAATTTTTGTTTCCAAAATTTTCGATCAAGGAATAAATACGCAACCTGATATCAATCTCATAAGAACTCCACCACACAGAGAAGAACTCCAAACTCATACTGCCTGTTCACCACATAGGAGGGATAGCACGTTTTGTTTAACCTTTTCACCACATAGGAAGGGAAGAACAGCCATTTCAACCTCTTCGCCAAACGGGAGAGGAAGAAGTTTTTGTTAAAGGAAGAATAGTCATTTTAACCTTTTCACCACAAGGGAGAGGGAAAAAAATGTCTATTGAGAAAGAAAAGAAGAGATATCTATTATGTGCTCCACCACACGAGGAAGAATTGAATCTCTTATCGGGAATGCTCCACCACAGTGAGCCGAATTTATGGGCACACTCCACCACAGTGAGTCGACTTGGAACCACGGCCGGCACCCCCGACGAGGGACACCAGGTACATTTCCTTTTCCTTCCTCACCGCGCTCCTAGTCACGAGACTAAACTCAATCTACACTTTACAGCCCACGTTGAGCCGACTTTGGTCCCATGAGGGGCAGCCTGTGAGCATGGGTTTTTCCCGACCTGGGTGATGAGAATTTCTTAGTTACCTGTGGACCGGACTGGCTCGAACGGGACTTGAAAGCTACCAGAATGTTGCCTGGAGATTCTCAAACGTCCTGAAAGCTAAGCTATCCACGATCTGAAGCCCTCGAAAAGGTCTCCCAAATCATTTCCACAGTTTGGTCTGCGCATCCGACTTTTGAAATTTCACCCCAACTTTCGGTAGAACTGGGCAGCTCTGGTTTTTGAACTAGAGCCGTATAGCTCTAGTACAAACTAGAGCCGGGCAGCTCTAGTGGTCAAACCAAGTTGCTCTGCAAAGTAGAGCAACTTGGCTTGACAGAACGAAAATTGGTGCAGAGATTTTAGAGGTCAGACAGCTGATTGATTGAGCGAAATGAGTGAGAGTCAGTGATATGAAAGAAAGAAAATCAAAAGGACAAAGGACTTTTGGTTTTCGGTTCTCAAGAAGAGGAAAAAATAGAAAAAGAAAAAAAAAACATAGAGAAAAAGAAGAGAAAGAAACCAAGAGAGAAACCCATAAACACCCTCATCAAAACCCTAAATCAATCTCAAAACATTATTAACAAATCCTACAACCTTTACTCTTTGATTCGGGATCATTTCAGCTCGGTTTCAGATCATTTCGGACTGTCCTGGGATTCAGCCGGTTAAGACTCTATGACACATTTCCAGCTTTCAACCCATTTCTTGACATTTAGAGCATCAAAATGAAACCAAGGTAAACTCTGAGAGGCCTCAAAACCTATTTGCATTGATTTTCTGTGTGTTTTCTTCCTTTCTGCAAAAATCCAAAAACTGGGCTGCCCACCATAGCCGTACGGTTGTGTTCTTCATGAACACAGCCGCTCAGTTATGTTTGTGATGAACAGAGCTGGCCAGCTCTGACCCTAGAGCCGCTCGGCTCTGTTCCTCAAGGACAGATTCTCGGTCTGTCCCGATCGGCCCAAAACAGCCTATTTTCTACTATAAGCTTTATGCTGCGATCGTTTTCGGCCCAAATCCAGCCGTATGTCATAATATTTCGGTTTTTGAATTACTAAATATATGGATATTAGGGTTTTTGATGTTTCCCGGGTTTTTTTCCTGAGTTTCGGGATTGTTTTATCCGAATCGGATCCACAGTTTAGCATTAGCAGACCCCTGAATACTACCAAATCTCCGGAAAATATAGAAAACATGCAAAATAGTATTTTTCTCAAATCTTTTTGGTGTGTTTATTACATTTTGGACCCTAGGAGGATGTTGAGTTTAGGAATCCACACGAACGGAACCCTGAGTTCCTGGATAACAGACCCACAAAAATGGAAATTTGCATGAAACCGAGCCAAATGGTTTTCTAAGATTAATTTTCTAGCACAAAAATCCACAGGGCGTTTCAAAACCGTTTTCCAGGTCTAACCGAACTGAGCAGTTGGGTCGACCCGGTTACCCCCTAAATGCATGCCCCTGCTTCCCAATCCTAATTCTGTCCTGATTTGAGTCCTATTTTCGTTTATAATATAAACTGCACTAACCAGTCTGTTTTGCAGCATTTATTTTTATTTTTGCTGTATTTAATAGATTAATTCGTGTAAATTAGGCGCTTGTATCTTTTAGATCCTCGTTTACTTAGGCCATTGTAAATGTAAGGACGAGAGTTTTTTTATAATTTATTCAATTTGGTTTTATAAGCGGCCTTTTCTATTCTTTTGTATAATTTGTGTGGATGATTTAATTTTCCACAATTTATTTTATGCATTCTGCTTTAGCACGGGCTAATAAACTAAACAATTTGGGTAGAGAAAGATAATAAATTGAATAAATATGGTGTTACAAATAATAAACGAATACAAGCTTGAGGTTAAGTACGTAAGTTGCCCAAATCCTGAATCTCTGGATTAGGTACAGTAGTCTGCGCTCGGTATTCGGATGAGCTGATCCGGGTGTCGACTCTGTCACTGATCTCGAAATTTAGGTTTCGAGGTCTTTAAAGTTAAAAACGGAAAAAAAGTGTTTCTACAAAATGGAATTTCAAAACAAATGAATGATCTTCCCTAAAGTAAGATAAACAAAACCCACTTTTCCCAAAACATCACTAAACCATTTTCTTTCTTTCATTTTCTTCGGTTCACTTCGCCGCGTCCCACACTTTTTAAGGCGTCCGCTCACAGCGGGCTTTACTTCAGTTTTAAGCCCAAGTCTAATTTAATTCTCTAAGTCCAATTTAATTTCAAATATAATTTTAATCCAACCTATATGTCAATGTATTATACCATATAATATATTACATATATTTAATTAAAACCAATTTGACAAATTAACTTGACCAAGAGATTAAATTAGACTTTCATAAATTAAAACACATGTAAACCAATACATGTAAAATATTTCCACCTAGAAAATGATCTCATAAATTAATTCATTGAATTAATTATAAGAAGGCCAATACAAATATTAATCATATTATTTTGATCAATCCAATTGATCTGTATGATATAATTAATACAGTCCTCTCTTTCCGATGTGTATACTCCAAGTATACAGTTGATCCCTTTAAGTCCGAGTTCAGATTTTCAATGTGTATGATCCTGTGGGCCCATCTTTATGTTGGCAGTCGGTCTTTGGCCCACAGACTGTAGGCGGGCTCTAGCAAGCCACTGCAGCCCTAATTAAGATGGAGATAGCAGTCCAACTGAAATCATAACCCTGTAGTTTGACCTTGTACATCCCATGTCATTGATATCGGTGTCCAACACAGAGGCATGGATTGATCACCCTCTTTTGTGTTTGGACATTTACTTGATCCTGAATGAACTAATGCTCACAAACAAGTTCCAACTTGTTTGGGTGTGGCCACACTCTTATTAGTTGCATTCATCAAGAGGCCGGTGATATCTTATTAGTGGACTACTGAGTGACATTCCCTTCTGCATATCCATAGCACTGCCATGTTCATTGACATACCCGAATGTACCCATAATTGGCACCTTTTACAGGCCCTTTAGACGTACACCAAAGTATGCCACTTCACATGCAACACCATCATATGGTCATGTTAAAGGATCCATACAAGTACTACATGAGCATCACTTGTGATACTTTACCATGTTGGTTTCTCGTTTAGTGGATCTATCCAGTACCATACCCCTTTTGCATGTACCCATTAACTTCGTTGACATCCCATGTCCAATGGCTGGTAAGACACTGCCATACAACCAAGCTAATGATAGTCTTTAGTTCCTTTCATTCCTATGACTGGAATAGACTATGGATCTCTTTATGGTCATATCGTTTTCCCTATCCATGGTCTTACTGCCAAGTGCATTACATTTGTCAACATGTATATGGATATGTCCATTGGATACTCTATTTAAAACGTAGCACAAGATATATAATAAATAGATTGATTACCTTTATTTAATGACTTAAACTATATAATACATTAATCCAATAAATGTACAATACAAATATAAGGACCAATGCCTCGGGACTAAGGCACATCCAACAGCTACAACGGGCCGGGCCCTGTTTTGGATTTGGTGGGTTTTGGGCCCGGGGCCCAGTTTTGAAATTTTAATGGGTTTAAAAATTTTGAGTGTTTAAATTTTTTGTAATTTAAATGCGTATGGTTTCTTGAATGAGATTTTAATTTTATTCATGCGATATTAATTTTGGAAATTAATATGGTTTAATTGAAATTGGTTCGTGTTTTCTTGGCACGATTACCCAGGCAGCTGATTTGGATTCATGGTTTTACAATTCTAGTGGGAGCAGTGTTCTGCCTAGGCTGGAGGCTCAAAGCCCATAAAGGGTTAGAACCATGATGGGCCAAAATTGGCGATTTCAAAATAATGGCTAAGGACGTGATTAAAATGGGACTAATTTCACGCATTTTTCATGTTTATAAATTGATGTATTGGATTACATACTTGTATGATTACATGTATGAATGGATGCTATTGGGCCTTATTTCAAGATGGGTTGTATTTTTTTCGTTTGGGTAATTATGGCCTGCGCGTTTTATTTTTTTATGTAATTTTATTTTATTTTATTTTATTTATTACAAAATGATGTAATGAAGAAGTCCTTTGGAGAGTGAGCCCAAAAGAAAGGAAGGAGGCCCACCTGGTGTTTTTCTAGTATAGGTTTACTAGAATTATATTAGGTTGTAATATAGGCCCATAGTAGTCCATTATTTATTTACATGTATGAATGTATGATCCAATCTCATTCTCACCCGCCTATGCATTTAAGCCGTTATTAAAATGAATCTAATAACCAAAAGCAATTCTAAGTCGCTTAAAAGGGCTTCCCTCATTTAAACCTACTCGAAGTGGGGATAGGCCAGTTATAGACCATGGCCTCGAAGGATACAATGGAGTATCGTCACTTTGTATTGGGTTGGAGTATTGGTCACTCTGACACTTGGATGTAGGTTTGGACTTAGCATGGGTAGTAGGATTCTCCTGGCCTTAAGCCCAGATGGGTAAGTGCCAAAAAGCCCATCAAACCGAGAGTCCCTAGGTTGGGATTGGACAGCGTTCCTACCTTAATAATTAGTGTATAGTTTTTTAGGCCCTCGTCTGGCTATATCTTGATGAAATATGGATCTCGGCCCATTAGCCCAACAACTTGAGTTAATTAATAACATGATTCATTATTAATTAAATATGGGAACAAACAAAGTAAGACCTTTATTAACACTCTTATAATTTTTCTGTGTAGTAATCAAATGGCAACAAACAACACACTTTCACTGCGATCTATCCTGGAAAACGACAAGCTTTCCGAGCTTGGACTAGTCTAGGAACTTGAGGGTAGTTCTAAGATAGGAGTCCAAGGAGTATGTGCTGGAGAGGCTTGTACCGGCTGCACCAACTGGGCTTAATCCACCAACTGCACAGCCAGAGGAATACGAGGTGCACATTAAGGATAACAGGACATGACATGCCTGATGTTGGCGTGTATGGTCCCTTAGCTACAAAAGCAATTCATGGATCATCAAGCTTTTACTAGGATAACAACTCTTAATGAGATGTTTCAGGAGCAAGCTCGTCAAGAAAGGTTCTTAACCAATAAGGCATTCCACTCCTGCAAGATAGGGGATGGGACATCTGTGAGCACACACGTGCTTAAGATGAAGGGCTATTTGGATACTTTAGCCCGTCTCGGATCACCTATCTCAGAGGAGCTAGTGATTGAAAAGATCCTGGCATCCGTATTGGATTCTTATAATCAGTTCATCCTAAACTATAACATGCAAAGGATGAAACATACTGTTAGTGAGCTGCATAGGATGCTTGAGCTCACTAAGCAGTCAATCAAGAAGACTCTTTCGGTACTACTGGTCAACAAGGGGAACCCTTCTTTTGCTAAGAGTAAGGCCAAGGCTAAGAAAACGAAGGCCAAGAAGGCCAAGATCAAGCCCAAGACCAGTCCTGAGGATGTTTGCTTCCAGTGCAAGTAGGCCGGGCATTGGAAGAGATTGTGTCCCCAACTATTGGGAGAGCAAAGGAAGACCCAGGGTGCGTCTTTATCAGGTATATATGTTATAGACATTAAACTTACTGTTTCAACATCCTGGGTATTGGATACTGGATGTGGTTCTCACATTTGTTGTAATGTGCAGGGACTTAAGAATAGGAGATCACTGGGATATGGAGAGATGGACTTGTAGGTCGAAAATGGAGCAAAGGTAGTTACCATAGAGATCGACAAGTACCATTTATTGATGCCTAGTGGATTAGTTTTGATTCTGAAAATTTTTATTTTATACCTGTTATATGCAAGAATACTATTTCTGTTTCAGTTTTGGATATTTCTAGATTCAATTTTACTATTGGAAATGGTATAATTGGTTTATCTAGAGAGGGATTATTTTATGGAGAAGCTCTATTAAATAATAGCCGATATATCCTGGATTTAAATGAAACTAATCATGTCTATAATATAAATACTAAGAGGGTTAAGCCTAACAAACTTAATCCTGTCTATCTTTGGCATTGTCATTTAGGCCACATAAAAGAGAAATGCATAGCTAGGCTTCACAAAGCTAGAATCCTAGGATCATTTTTTTAGAAATGCCCTAGTCCCGAGGCATTGGTCCTTGTGTTTGTATAATACATTTGTACATTAATGTAATCTTTATGTATGTAATATATTATATTGTATAATATATAAACATACATGTTAAAGTAAAGTTGCATTTGAAATTAATTAAATCAAAGGAATTAAATTTGGGATTAAGACTTAAAATGACAATGCCCACATGGAGTGGGATTTGATTTGGCCGAAAATTTGCATTGAAAGGGATGATAAGAATGAGTCATTTTGTTGGACAAAAAAAAATGATGAAGATGGTGAGTCATGCATGACTTTTTGGTAAGCAAAGTTGGACTTTGCTTGTTAGATATTTTGTTTATTCTTATGGTAAGAATGGAAAAACAAATATGACATCTTCATTTTTCTTCTTCTTTTTGGCCGAATGTTTTCTTTTGGCAAGAGAGGATGAGTCATTCTTTTCATCATTAGCATGGTGAGTCATATGGATGAGTCATAGGTTTGACTTTGATGAAGCAAAGTTGGACTTTGCTTTCCTTGTGTTGATCTTCTTTTCTTTAAGTGAAAAGTGAATAAAAAATCTGCCAAGACTCACCTTGCTTGGCCGTGGGATATATATCCACTCTTGAAAAGAAATTTGGCCAACCTTGATGCATTATTTCTTTTGGAAAGAAATTGGGTGCACACTTGAGAAAATTGGTTCTATCTTTGGATAGATAGATATTTCTTTTGGAAAGAAATAGGGACAGCCATATTTCTTCTTGTGGGCAGCCCTCTCTCCCTCTCTTCTTGTCATCCGAGTCGCTAGCACGGGTTTCGGTCCGAGAGCCGTTCGTGTACGCATCGGTGGAGGAAATCTACACTTGATTTCTGCAGTCCGCATCTGTCTCTTAGAGAGATTTTGTGGTAAGTTTTTGAAACCCTCCTTTTGTGCTTTAAGTTTTTGATTTCCACATCTTAAGCTCCTAGGCCGAATTCGAGGAAATCGACGCATATTTCCGCTTTTATCGGTCGGTTTCCCGTGACGAATCCCAACACATTTCACATGGAGTCACTTATCTATGTGAGTCTTGTTTATGAGGAAAGCTGAAAGGGCTACTGACTTATTGGACCTAATACATTCAGACGTATGTGGGCCCATGCGCTCAGCTACCAGAGGTGGACATCTGTACTTTGTCACTTTCACGGACAATTTCAGTAGATATGGCTATGTCTATCTGATGAAACATAAGTTTGAGACCTTGATAGGTTGAAGGAATTCAAGAATGAAGTACATAACCAACTAGGAAGAAATATCAAAGCCTTTTGCTCAGACCAAGGAGGCGAGTATATGAGCCTAAAGTTTGACTCATATCTGAGAGAGCACGGAATCATTCCATAGCTCACTCCTCTAGGAACACCATAATGGAATGGGGTGTCCGAATGGAGAAATATGACCTTTTTGGACATGGTACGCTCAATGATGAGTCATGCCTCTCTCCAATAAGCTTCTAGGGATACGCCCTTGAGATAGTAGTTCTCATTTTGAACAATACTCTGACTAAGGCAATGGAAAAGACCCCATACGAAATATGGATGGGCAAGGCACTCAATGTGTCTTTCCTGACGATTCGGGGCTGTGATGCACATGTCAAGAAATTGACTAGGGGCAAACTAGAACCCAAAATCAATAAATGCCTATTTGTGGGCTACCCAAGGGAAACCAAAGGGAATTACTTCTATAACCCCGCCGAGAATAAGGTGTTTGTGGAACGAAAGGGGGTCTTTCTTTAAAAAGATTTTACTTCCAAGAAAGATAATGGGAGCAATGTTGAACTCAGGGAAGTTTAAAGCTCATAAACTCCTAAAGAGGATAACTTGGAGACCAGGGTGGAGCTTCCTGTTGGGATTTGTCACCAGAAATCACACGATTAAAGCGGAAGAATGCGATGATTTCCTCAAATCCGTGCCCAGGAGCAATTGAAATGGAAATTGTAAAACTTAAGAATTAACCAACAAGAGATTGATCTCTTACCCGGATTATCTCTATAAGAGATGGATGCAGACTGCAGGAATCAAGGTAGAATCCCTCCTCGTTCACGTACACGAACACCTTTCGAACACAACCAGTGCTAGCGTCGAAAAATCACGAACTGTGGAGAGGAAGGGGATGAGAATTTCAGCTAGGCTTCACTTGTCTCCCCATTGGCCAAAATACCTAGGGTTATTTTAACCCTGGGTTGAGAATTTCAGCCCAATTGGCCCACCATGTGTGGGCTTTCCTTCTTTCATTTTTTTAAAGCCCAAATCTATTTTAATTTGTCTAGTTTAAATTAATTTCAAGCCCAACTTTAATTTTCACATGTATATAATATAATACACTATGTAACCTATTATTTATATTTAATTAAAATCAGTTTGACTAATTAATTTAATCCATGAAATTAAAATTAGATCTTCACAAAATAAATTCATATGCAAACCTATGCATATGAATATTTCCACCCAGGAAATAATCTCATAAATTAATCCAATTAATTATGAGAAGGAGAATCAAATATTACTTTTATTATTATGATTAATACAGTCCTCTCTCTCGAGAGTATATACTCCAAGTATATAGGTGATTCTTTAAGTATGTGTTCAGTCGCTCAGTGTGTACGATCCTATAGGCCCATCTTTATGTTGGCAGTGGGCCTGTGGCCCATAGACTGCAGTTGGGCTCTAGCAAGCCACTGCAGCCCCAATTAAGATGGAGATGGCAGTCCGACTGTAATCATAACCCTGTAGTTTGAACTTGTATATCCCATGTCAATGATATCGGTGTCCAACACAGAGGCATGGATTGATCACCCTCTTTTGTGTTCGGACATTTACTTGATCCCGAATGCACTGATGCTCACAAACAAGTTCCAACTTGTTTGGGTGTGGCCATACTCTTATCAGTCACATTCATCAAGAGGCCGGTGATATCTTCTTAATGGACTACTGAGTGACAAATCACTTCTGCATATCTATAGCATTGCCGTGCTAAGTGACATACCCGAAAGTACCCATACTTGGCACCCTATTACAGACCCTTTAGGTGTACCCCTAAGTATACGACCTCGCATGCAATACCATCATATGGTCAGGTCAAAGGATCCATACAAGTAGTACACAAGAATCACTTCTGATACTATACCATGTGGATTTCTTGTTTAGTGGATCTATCAAGTACCATGCCCTTTTTACATGTACCCATTAACTTGGTTGACACCCCATGTCTAATGACCGGTAAGACACTGCCATACAACCAGGTTAATGATAGTCTCTAGTTCCATTCATTCCTATGATAGGAACAGACTACGGATCTCTTTATGGTCATATCGTTTACCCTATCCATGGTCTTACAACTAGGTGCATGACAGTTGTCATCATGGATATGGATATGTCCATTGGATACTTCATTTAAGATATTGCACAATATATATATAATAAATGAATTAATGCCTTTATTAATAAAACAAAATGTGTATAATACATAAATCTAATAAATGTATAATACAAATACAAGGTCCAATGCATCGGGCTAGGGCATATCCAACAATCTCCCACTTGCACTAGTTCCAACTAGGCATTGGCCTAATCCCTATAGATCTAGTATGACCCTCGTGCTTGGGCTGAGCTAGCGCCTTGGTCAAAGGATCTGCAACATTATCCTCGGTGTCCACTCTATGCAATGTAATGTCACCCCTCTCCACGATTTCTCGTATGAGGTGAAACTTTTTGAGCACGTGCTTTGTGTTCTTGTGTGACCGGGCCTCCTTAGCTTGTGCAACGGCCCTATTGTTGCCGCAGAAGATATCAACTGGGTCCTAGATAGATTGTACTATTCCCAACTCAGTGATAAATTTCCTTGTCCACACAGCTTCCTTAGCTGCATCACATGTCGCGATGTACTCAACTTCTATTGTAGAATCCATGATGGTTGGCTGCTTTGAGCTCCTCCAGCTTACAGCACCACCATTTAGCAAAAACACATACCCAGACTGTGACTGGTACTCATCCTGGTCGGTCTGGAAGTTGCATCAGTGTACCTAGTAACTGATAGCACTTCTTGCCGTCCATACACTAAGAAGCTATCCTTAGTCCGGTTAAGGTACTTGAGGATTGCCTTGACAGCCTTCCAGTGATCCTCCCTGAGATCCTACTGGTACCGGCTCGTCATACTTAGTGCAAAGGCGACATCAGGTCTCGTACATAGCATGGAGTACATAATTGACCCTATAGCCAAAGCATATGGAACCAATTTCATGTTCTCCCTGTCCTCCCTTGTCTTAGGACAGTTTTTCTTACTAAGTTTTAGCCCATGACCCATTGGTAAGAAACCTTTCTTAGCCCGGTCTATGCTGAACCTTTTCAGAACTTTGTCTATGTATGAGGCCTCACTTAGGCCCAGAAGTCGATTTGATCTATCCCTATAGATCCTGATCCCTAGGATCATCTTAGCTTCGCCTAAGTCCTTCATTGCGAAGCACTTACATAGCCACTGCTTTACTCCTTACAGTGTAGGTATGTCACTTCCAATGAGTAGGATGTCATCTACGTAAAGTACTAGGAATGTGACAATGCTCCCACTAGTCCTCTTACACACACAAGGCTCATCTTGATTCTGTATGAAGCCATATTCCTTTATAGCTTCATTGAATCTAAGATTCCAACTTCGGGATCCTAGCTTCAGTCCATAAATGCTTGCTTCAGTCCATAAATGGACCTTTGAAGTTTGCATACCCTTCCCCTATACTCTGGATCAACAAAACCCTCAGGTTGTGTCATGTACAGGATTAAGTTCGTTGGGCTTAACCCTTTTAGTGTTTATGTTATGGACATGATTGGTTTCATTTAAGTCTATGATATATAGGCCATTATTTAATAGAGCATCTCCATAAAATAATCCCTCTCTTGATAAAGAAATTCTACCATTCAAAATAGTAAAATAAAATCTAGAAATATCCAACATGGAAACTGAAATAATATTCCTGTACATAGCAGGTACAAAATAACATTGTTCCAAAATCAAAACCAATCCACTAGGCATCATGAGGTGATATTTGCCGATTTCTATGGCAGCAACCCTTGCTCTATTTCCGACCAGCAAGTCCACCTCCCCCGATGCCAGTGACCTTCTATTCTTAAGTCCCTTCACATTGCAACAAATGTGAGAACCACATCTAGTAACCAATACCCAGGATGTTGAAACAGTAAGGTTAATGTCTATGACATAAAAACCTGACGAGGATGCACCCTGGGTCCTCCTCTGCTCTCCCATCAGCTTGGGACATAATCTCTTCTAATGGCCTGCCTGCTTGCACCCGAAACAGACATCCTCGGGATTTGCCTTCTGTTGGGCCTTGGCCTTTTCCTTGGCCTTGCCCTTGGCAAGAGGAGGGTTCCCCTTGTTGACCAGTAGCACCGACGTAGTCCTTTTGATCAACTGTTCAGTAAGCTTGAGCATCCCATGCAGCTCACTAGTAGTGCGGTACATCCCTTTCATATTATAATTCAGGATGAACTGATCATAAGAATCCGGTAAGGATGAAAGGATTGTGTCCTCCGCTAACTCCTGAGAGATGGGTGATCCGAGACAGGCCAATGTGTCTAAATAGCCCTTCATCTTGAGCATGTGTGCGCTCATAGCTATCCCAACCCCCATCTTACAGGAGTGGAATGCCTTATTGGTCAGGTACCTTTCCTGACGAGCTTGCTCCTGAAACATCTCATTAAGATTTGTTATCATAGCATAGGCTTGATGGTCCATAAATTGCTTTTGCAGTTCTAGGACCATGCAGGCCAAGATAAGGCATGTCACATCCCTATTATCCTTAGCCTTGCCCTTGGCAAGAGGAGGGTTCCCCTTGTTGACCAGTAGCACCAGCGGAGTCCTTTTGATCGACTGTTCAGTAAGCTTGAGCATCCCATGTAGGTCACTAATAGTGCGGTTCATCCCTTGCATATTATAATTCAGGATGACCTGATCATAAGAATCTAGTAAGGATGCAAGGATTGTGTCCACCGCTAACTCTTGAGAGATGGTGATCCGAGACGGGCCAATGTGTCCAAATAGCCCTTCATCTTGAGCACGTGTGCGCTCACAAATGTCCCAACCCCCATCTTACAGGAGTGGAATACCTTATTGGTCAGGTACCTTTCCTGACAAGCTTGCTCCTGAAACATCTCATTAAGAGTTGTTATCATAGCATAGGCTTGATGGTCCATAAACTGTTTTTGCAGTTCTTGGACCATGCAGGCCAAGATAAGGCATGTCACATCCCTATTATCCTTAACATGCACCTCGTATTCCTCCAACTAGGCAGCCGGTGGATTAAGTCCCTGAGGCGCAGCTGGCACAGGCCTCTCCAGTACGTAATCTTTGGACTCCTGTCTTAGAACTATTCTTAAGTTCCTAGACCAGTCCAAAAAGTTGGGACCGGAAAGCTTGTCCCTTTCTAGGATTAATCGCAGTGATAATGAGTTGTTATTTGCAATTTAAGAGTTTCTATACAGAAAAACATTTAAGAGTGTTAATAAATGACTTTACTTTGTTATTCCCATATATATAATTAATAATGAATCAAGTTATTAATTAAATTGAGTTGTTAGGCTCATAGGCCGAGATCCATATTTCATTGAGATATAGCCAGACAAGGGCCTGGTACAACTATATCCTAATTATTTAGGTAGGAACGCCATCCAATCCCAACCTAGGGACTCTCGGTTTGATGGCCTTGTTGGCACTTACCCATCTATGCTTAGGGCCAGGAGAATCCGACTACCCACGCTAAGTCAAAACCTGAATCCAAGTGTTAGAGTATCCCATACCTTAACCTAATACAAAATGGCGATACTCCAGTGTATCCTACGAGGGCAAGGTCTACAACTGGCCTATCCCCACTTCGAGCTGGTTTTGAATGAGGGAAGCACTTTTAAGCGACTTAGTAATTTCCATTTGGTTATTAGATTCATTTAATAACGGCTTACATACATAAGGCGGGTGAAATATGTTGGATCATACATTCACACATGCAAATAAATATAAAGCATAATTAAATAAATAAGTAAAATGGACTGCTATGGGCCTATATTACATCCTAATATTATTCTAGTAAACCTATACTAGAAACATATCAGGTGGGCTTCCATCTTCTTCCTTCTGGGCTTGCACCTCCACTTGGGCTCACCACTCCGTAGGCTTCTTCTTTTACAAATTTTATAATAAGTAAATAAAATAAAATTACATTAAAAAAAGAAAAACGACACGCAGGTCGTAGTTACCCAAAAAAAATACAACCCATCTTGAATAAAGGCCCAATAGCATCCAATCATACAATATTTAATCACCCATATGCATCCAATACATATAATTTATAAGCATGTTATAATGCGTGAATTAAGCCCATTTCAATTATGTCCAAGCCATTATTTTGAAATCGCCAATTTTGGCCCACCATGGTTCTAACCCTTGACGGGCTTTGGGCCTCCAGCCCAGGCAGTCCAACTACTCCCACTGGAAATGGGAAGCCATGGGTCCATTTCAGTCGTCCAAGTAATTGTGTCAATATTACCCGAACCAATTTCAATTAACCATATTAATTTCCAAAATTAATATCACATGAATAAAATTAAATTTCATTCAAGAAACCATACGCATTTAAATTGCAAAAATTTAAACACACGAATTTTAAAACCAATTAAAATTTCAAAACTGGGCCTCGGCCCAAACCCGCCAAATCCAAAAATACTGGGCCCGGCCCGCTGCAGCTAGGGCCACCTAGTTGCCCTAGCAGCAGCCGCCGCTGCTAGAGGCAGTAACGGCGCTGCCGCCGCTGTTCCTGCCGTATGCGGCAGCTACCGCCGGTGATTCCGCCGCCGGCAGCCTTGCATGCTGGGAACAGCCTAATTTTTTTTAATAGAATTAAAATAATAAAAAAAATCCACAACAAGAATCACCAAGAATCTCATCCAAGAACAATAAAATTAAATAAACATAAACATATATGCAAATTTAATTTCTATTGCAAAATCAAAGGGGAAAAATCATAAACCCCAAGCCAAGAATCTCAATCAAAAAAATACCAATTTCAAAAACCAGGGATTCAAACCAATTTTAACAATTTCCACAGATCAAAAGCCCACTCTGATACCACTGTTAGGATTTGTCACCGGAAATCACCCGATTAAAGTGGAAAAACGCGGTTATTTCCTCAAATCCGTGCCCAAGAGCAAGTGAAATGGAAATTGTAAAATAAAAATTAACCAACAAGAGATTGATCTCTTACCCGGATTATCTCTACAAGAGATGGATGCACACTGCAGGAATCAAGGTAGAATCCCTCGTTCACGTACACGAACGCCTTTCAAACACAACCCGTGCTAGCATCGGAAAATCACGAACTATGGAGAGGGAGAGGAAAAGAATTTCGGCTAGGCTTCACTTGTCTCCCCATTGGCCGAAATACCTAGGGTCATTTTAACCCTAGGTGGCTGAAATTCTCCTTGAGAATTTCGGCCCAATTGGCTCACCATGTGTTGGCTTTCCTTCTTTCATTTTTTTTAAGTCTAAATCTATTTTAATTTGTCTGGTTTAAATTAATTTCAAGCCCAACTTTAATTTGCACATGTATATAATATAATACACTATGTAACATATTATTTACATTTAATTAAAATCGGTTTGACTAATTAATTTAATCCATGAAATTAAAATTAGATCTTCACAAAATAAATTCATATGCAAACCTATGCATATGAATGTTTCCACCCAGGAAATAATCTCATAAATTAATCCAATTAATTATGAGAAGGCCAATCAAATATTAATTTTATCATTATGATCAATCCAATTGATCTTTATAATACAATCCTCTCCCTCCAGAGTGTATACTCCAAGTATACAGATGATTCCTTAAGTCTTTGTTCAATCGCTCAGTTATGATCCTATGGGCCCATCTTTATGTTGGCAGTAGGCCTGTGGCCCACAGACTGTAGTTGGGCTCTAGCAAGCCACTGAAGCCCCCAATTAAGATGGAGATGGCAGTCCAACTATAATCATAACCCTATAGTTTGAACTTGTATATCCCAGGTCAATGATATCGGTGTCCAACACAGAGGCATGGATTGGTCACCCTCTTTTGTGTCAGGACATTTACTTGATCCCGAATGTAATGATGCTCACAAACATGTTCTAACTTGTTTGGGTGTGGCCACACTCTTATTAGTCACATTTATCAAGAGGCCGGTGATATCTTCTCAGTGGACTACTGAGTGACAAATCCCTTCTGCATATCCATAGCATTGCCATGCTAAGTGACATACCCGAAAGTACCCATACTTGGCACCCTATTATAGGCCCTTTAGGTGTACCCCTAAGTATGCGACCTCGCATGCAATACCATCATAGGGTCAGGTCAAAGGATCCATACAAGTAGTACACGAGAACCACTTGTGATACTATACCATGTGGATTTCTCATTTAGTGGATCTATCCAATACCATGCCCTTTTTACATGTACCCATTAACTTGGTTGACCCCCAATGTCCAATGACCGGTAAGACACCGCCATACAACTAGGTTAATGATAGTCTCTAGTTCCATTCATTCCCATGACTGGAACAGACTACGGATCTCTTTATGGTCATATCGTTTACCCTATCCATGGTCTTACTGCCAGGTGCATGACACTTGTCATCATGGATATGGATATGTCCTTTGGATACTTCATTTAAGATATTGCACAAGATATATATAGTAAATGAATAAATGCCTTTATTAATAACACAAAATATGTATAATACGTAAATCCAATAAATGTATAATACAAATACAAGGTCCAATGACTCGGGACTAGGGCATATCCAACACTTCCACAGGAGAAAGTACTAGCCTAGGCCACACAAGGACCTAGTAGGTCTAGTAGCGATCATCGGGAACGAGAGAGATATGGGTTTCTCGTTACTAATGATCACACTCTTCTCATCTTCGATGAGGAAGAGCCCAAAACCTACTAGGAGGCTATAGCTAGCCCACAGTCTTCCAACTGGCAAAAGGCCATAGAGGCGGAAATGCAATCTATGTACGATAATCAGGTTTGGAACCTGGTTGATCCACCTCCGGGTGCTAAATGCTGGTGTGCCCTAATCCAAATGGCATTGGTTCTTGTATTGTATTGTACTTTATATTTGGATATTTTGTATTATATAATTTTGCATTGAAATAAATGCATGAATCTATTTATTCATATCTTGTGCTATTTATAAATAGAGTATCCAATGATTATAACCATACTAAAGTAAACTAATGTAGGTCATTGGATTATGAGACCTTTTAGTAGAGTTAAAGTTATAATCATAAAGATATCCCTAGTCTATCCTAATCATGGGAATGAATAGAACCAAAGACTAGAATATCCTTGACTAGATGGCAGCGTCTCACCGGCCATTGGATATGGAATGTCAGTCAATGATATTGGTACATGTTGGGTTGCATGGTACTGGATCGATCCGCCACAAGAACACCACATGGTTCGATCGTCATAGGTGTTTCTCAGGTAGGTCTTGATATTATCCTTAGACCCGATGTTCGCTATAACATAACATGGGATCTCATACACTTTGATATACTCCTAATAAGCCCGTAACAAGGGTGCCAAGTATGGGTATGTTGGGTGGGCCAGTAAACATGTTAATGTTGATAGTGAAGATGACGGAATTGCCACTCAACGTCCCCTGAGATGACATCACTGGCCACTTGATGAGTGGGACTAACAAGTGTATGGCCATACCCGAATAAGTTGGGATACTTATTTGTTAGGTTCAGTTCACTCGGTATCAAGAGATAAATAAGCATATAGAGCGAGAGGCATGACCCTGTCATCTCCTTATATACTTATTTGTTAGGTTCAGTCCACTCGGTATCAAGAGATAAATAAGCATATAAGGGGATGGCAGGGCCATGCCTCTCGCTTATATATCGATGTCAGTTGGCAAGGGATATACAAGATCACTACCAGGTTATGTTTCACATTAGACTGCAAGTCTCCGTCTTAATTGGGGGCTGTAACGGTTTGCTATAACCTACTTACAGTTTGTGGGTTTTAGGCCCACTGCCAACATAAAGACGGACCCACAGGATCGTACACATAGAATGACTGAATGTTGACAAATTGGAATTGGAACGAAAACCAAACTAATTGAGTTATTGACATTAGGTTATGTCATAATTAATTCAATTATAAAGGGAGAAGTTAATTTTATTTGATTAATTAATTACATGTAGTAAATAATTAATTAAATAAAATAATATTTCCTTGGTGGAAATTAAAAATACAAAGGTTGTATTTATTAAGGTTGAATTTAATTTAACTTTGGGTATTTTAATTTGATGAAATTGTATTTAATTGTATCAATTAGGATTTTATAATATGGTTTTATTTAATCCTAATGACATAAGGTAAATCAATTAAATTAAATTAAATAATGTATAGTTTTAAATAAAATCCTAGTAGGCTAAGGAGTATATATACTAAAGGAGTATATATAGGAAGCCTTAACCTAATTCTCCCTAACCCTAACAGAGAATTTGTAGCCACAATACAAAAATTACAACAGCCTCCTCTTAGACTTTCTCTTGGTTTTCGTTCAATCTGTTCGCTAGCACGAGTCCCATTCGAGAGTCATTCATGTACCAGATTGTGGAGGAAACACATTTGGATTTCTGTAGCAGTCTCTATAGGAGACAGTTAAGGTGAGAAAATTTATTTTTCTCCGTTTTTGATTTCATTCTATTAATCTACATGTATCTTGGGCTTTGGATCGATAAAAATTTTAATCGGTATGCCGCCTCGCGTTTAATTTTTCCTGTGACGATTCCCTACACTAAGGTGATAGGTTGTAAGTGGTGCTACAAGCAAATGGCCAACAATACCTTCAAAGGGCTTCTGGTTGCGAAAGGTTTCAAACAAGTCCATGGAATAGACTATGATGAAACTGTTGGGATTTTTCACCGAAAATCACCCGATAAATGCGCAAGAACGCGATGATTTCCTCAAATCCAATCCCAGGAGCAATTGAAATGGAAATTGTAAAACATAAAAATCAATAGAAAGAGATCATATTCTTACCCGGAATATCTCTTCTAGAGATGGATAAAGACTGCAGGAATCAAAATAGAATCCCTCCTCGTTCTCGTACACGAACGCCTAACGAACACGACCCGTGCTAGCGTAGGAAAAACGAGCAATGGAGAGGTGGCTAGGGTGGAAAATTTCGGCTATCTTTGCTTAGTCTAACTTGGCAGAAATCTTCCCTAGGTTAATACCCTAGGTTGGCCGAATTCCCCTAGGGGAATTTAGGCCAAGCTTGGCTCCTTTATTCTGTGCGGGCTTTATTCTTTTAATTCAGGCCCAATCTAATTTTAATTATTCTGGTTTAAATTAATATCAAGCCCAATTTTAATATACTCATGTATTTAATATATTACACCAAGTAATATATTATTTACATTTAAATTAAAATTAGTTTGACCAATTAATTTAATCCATCAAGTTAAAATTAAATCTTCACAAAATAAAATCATACGTAAACCTATACATATGAATATTTCCACCTAGGAAATAATCTCATAATTAATCCAATTAATTATAAAAAGCCAATTGGATATATATATATTAATTTTATTATTAAGATCAATCCAATTGATCTTTATAATATGATTGATATATATATATACCTCTCTCTCTACAGTGTATACTCCAAATATACATCTCATTCCTTAAGTCAATGTTCAGTCGTTCTATGTGTACGATCCCATGGGCCCATCTTTATGTTGGCAGTGGGCCTTTGGCCAGCAGACTGCAGTTGGGCTCTAGCAAGCCACTGCAGCCCCCAATTAAGATGGAGATGGCAGTCTAACTGTTATCATAACCCTGTAGTTTAAATTGTACATCCCATGTCATTGATATCGGTGTCCAACACATAGTCATGGATTGATCACCCTCTTTTGTGTCGGACATTAACTTGATCCCGAATGCACTAAAGCTCACAAACAAGTTCCCACTTGTTTGGGTGTGGCCACACTCTTAAGTCACATTCATCAAGAGGTCGGTGATATCTTCTTAGTGGACTACTGAGTGACAAATCCCTTCTGTATATCCATAGCATTACCATGCTAAGTGACATACCCGAAAGTACCCATACTTGGCACCCTGTTACAGGCCCTTTAGGCGTACCCCTAAGTATGTGACCTCACATGTAACACCATCATATGGTCAGGTCAAAGGATCCATACAAGTACTACACGAGAATCACTTGTGATACTATACCGTGTGGATTTCTCGTTTAGTGGATCTATCCAGTACCATGCCCCTTACGCATATACCTATTAACTTGGTTGACACTCCATGTCTAATGACCGATAAGACACTGCTATGCAACCAGGTTAATGATAGTCTCTTGTTCCATTGATTCCCATGACTGGAACAGAGTACGGATCTATTTATGGTCATATCGTTTACCCTATCCATGGTCTTACTGCCAAGTGCATGACACTGGTCATCATGGATATGGATATGTCCATCGGATACTTCATTTAATATATTGCACAAGATAAATATAAGAAATGAATTAATGCCTTTATTAATAACACAAATAAGTATAATATATGAATCCAATTAATGTATGATACAAATGCAAGGACCAATGCCTCGGGACTAGGGCATATCCAACAGAAACTTTCTCACTAGTCGCCATGCTCAAATCCATAAGGATTCTGCTGGCCATAGCCACTTGGTATGACTATGAGGTCTGGCAGATGGATGTCAAAACTGATTTCCTTAACGGAAAGCTACTCGAGGATGTGTACATGACACAACCTGAGGGTTTCGTCGATCCAAAGTATCTTGGAAGGGTATGCAAGCTTCAAAGGTCCATTTATGGATTGAAGGAAGCATCCCAAAGTTGGAATCTTAGATTCAATGAAGCCATAAAGGAATAAAGCTTCATACATAATCAAGATGAGCCTTATGTGTATAAGAGGATTAGTGGGAGCATTGTCACTTTCCTGGTATTATATATGGATAGCATCCTTTTGATTGGAAGCGACATACCAACACTGCAAGATGTAAAGCAGTGGTTGTGTAAGTGCTTCGCAATAAAGGACATAGGTGAAGCTGAGACGATCCTAGGGATCAGGATCTACAGGGACAGACCCAATCGGCTTCTGGGCCTAAGTCAGGCCAGCACATAAACAAGGTTCTGAAAGGATTCAGCATGGATCAGGCTAAGAAAGGTTTCTTACCAATGAGCCATGGGCTGAAACTTAGTAAGAAGAACTGTCCTAAGATAAGGCAGGACAGGGAGAACATGAAGTTGGTCCCATATGCATCCGTTATAGGATCAATCATGTACTCCATGCTATGTACGAGACCTGATGTCGCCTTTACACTAAGTATGATGAGCCAATACCAGCAGGATCCCGGTGAGGATCACCAGAAGGCTATCAAAGCAATCTTGAAGTACCTTAACCGGACTAAGGATAGCTTCTTAGTGTATGGAGGTGAGGAAGAGCTGTCAGTTACTGGGTACAATGATGCAAGCTTCTAGACCGACCAGGATGAGTACCAGTCGTAGTCTAGGTATGTATTCTTTCTAAATGGTGGTGCTGTAAGCTGGAAAAGCTCCAAGCAATCGACCATCGTGGACTCTACTACAGAAGCTGAGTACATTGTAGCGTATGATGCAGATAAGGAAGCTGTATGGATAAAGAAGTTTATCACTAAATTGAGAGTAGTACCAACTATCCAGGATCCAGTTGATATCTTCTGTGACAACAATAGGGCTGTTGCACAAACTTAGGAGCCCCGGTCACACAAGAACATGGAACACGTGCTCAGGAAGTTTCACCTCATATAAGAAATCACCTAGAGGGGTGACATTTCATTACATAGAGTGGACACTGAGGATAATGTTGTAGATCCTTTGACTAAGGCATTGGCTCGGCCTAAACGCGAGGGTCATACAAGATCTATAGGGATTCGGCCCATGCCTAATTGGAACTAGTGTAAGTGGGATATTGTTTGATATGCCCTAGTCCCGAGGCATTGGTCCTTGTATTTGTATCATACATTTGTACTTGATATGAGATTTATGTATTATACAATTTATGTCATTGAATAAAGGCATTAATCTATTTATTATATATCTTATGCTATGTTTTAAATAGAGTATCCGATCGACACATCCATATCCAAGTTGACAAGTGTCATGCACTTGGCAGTAAGATCATAGATAGGGAAAACGATATGACCATAAAGTCATCCGTAGTCAGTTCCAGTCATGGGAATGAATGGAACCAAAGACTACCATTAGCCTGGTTGTATGGCAGTGTTTTACCAGCCATTAGATATGGGATGTCAACCAAGTAAATAGGTTCATGCAAAGGGGCATGGTACTGGATAAATCCACTAACCGAGAAATCCACATGGTATAGTATCATAAGTGATTCTCGTGTAGTACTTGTATGGATCCTTTGACCTGACCATTTCATGGTGCTGCATGTGAAGTGGCATACTTTAGTGTGTGCCTAAAGGGCCTATAATAGGGTGCCAAGTATGGGTACGTTCGGGTATGTCAATGAACATGGCAATGCTATGGATATGTAAAAGGGAATGTCACTCAGTAGTCCACTGAGAAGATATCACCGGCCTCTTGATGAATGCAACTGATAAGAGTGTGGCCACACCCAAATGAGTTGGAACTTGTTTGTAAGCATCAGTTCATTTGGGATCAAGTAAATGTCCGGACACAAAAGAGGGTGATCAATCCATGCCTTTGTGTTGGACACCAATATCAATGACATGGGATATACGAGTTTAAACTACAGGGTTTAGATTTCCATTAGATTGCTATCTCGGTCTTAATTGGGGGCTACAGTGGCTTCCTAGAGCCCACCTGCAGTCTGTGGGCCATAGGCCCACTACCAACATAAAGACGGGCCAATAGGATCATACACATTAAACGTCTGAGCTTGAACTTAAAGGGTCAACTATATACTTGGAGTATACTGACGAGAGAGAGGAATTATTAATTGATCAAATTATAGATTAATTGGATTAATCAGAATAATATAATCAATTTATGAATTAATTAAATTAATTAATTCATGAGTTTATTTCCCGGTGGAAATATTTTGGATATATTGGTTATATGTATTTCTCCTAAGTTAGGTTGAAATTAATTCATAAGGTGAATTTAATTTCACCAATTAATTTTAATTTAAGTACAATGTATTATATTATATAGTTCAATATAATGACATGTACATAAAAAATTAAATTGAATTGAAATTAAATATTAACCCATGGTAATTAATTTTAACCTAAAAGAAGAAGGAAACCCTAAAGCCACCTAAAGTCTTTGTGTTCAGCTGAAAATCTACCATTTAATAGTAGAATTTCAGCCAAACACTCAGACTTAGATAGACTGAAGGCTAACATAGAGCAAGAAAGGCCGAAAATTTCAGAAAGGTTTTTATCTCTTCCGGAGATCCTAATCACTAGCACGGGTTCTAGTTCTATAGCCGTTCGTGTACGGGAACGTGGAGGAGATCGAATTGGATTTCTGCAGCCATCTCTTGTAGAGATATTCCAGGTGAGAAACTATTTCTTCTCCTTCGAATTTAATTGTTCCATTTCAATTGATGCTGGGCACAGATTTAAGAAAATCAACGCATTTTTCCGCTTTATCTGTTGATTTTCCGTGACAAACTGAACAAATATAACCAAATCAATGATGTGAAAACTAACAGACTAATACTTGTCATCTTAACACTCATTAGTTAATAGTTCCACTTAATTAACTCAATAATTATCTAAGATGAACAAATTGAAAATAAAGAATCCAAAACAATTTAGCACGTGATAGAGAATAGCAACAAACTAACTTTCTGCAAATCCTTGACTCAAAAAGTTCCACATGATATCACCATCTCAAAATAATTTTTTCAATCAATCTAACAATCAAACTTAATACTCAATAATTAAGTAAAAAGAAGAATCAACAAAGATGAATTGGAATTTCAAACCGATCAAAGCTAAGATGAATTGAATCAAAGGGAGAGATGGCGAGGAGGTGTTGAAACTACCTTTCTCTTTCGCTGGAGCCCAGTTGTACCTTGAGAGGTCGAAGAAGGTGGCAGAGAGGCCAAAATTTCAGGTTGAATCGGCTGAGAGTAGATTGAATGGGTCAATTCACTAGAAGGAGAGGGCTGCCGGAGGATTTTGGCAGCTATCTAGCACAGCGACAGTGCAAAGAAAGGAGCATCGGGTGATGGCGGTGCAGCTTGCTGTCGAGAGGCTGATCGAAGAGAGGAAACACTGGCTGGTCTGGGCTTTCGACCTTTCAGTGCTCGCTTACGACCCATGGGTGGTCGACGGTAGCGACAGGGGAGAAATGGCGATGCGAGCTGCTAGAAGGAGGCGTTCAGAACGGCGGCGAAGAGCACCAGGATTGGGCTTCGGCTGCTGAAAATGAAAGAGAAGGAAAGAGATGGTTAGGGATTATAATGTCGTGCCTCTTTTTTTTCATATGTTTTAATTTTTTATTTCATTTTTTTTTTTTTGGAAATATAAGGGCTGGAAACAGAAGAGGGCATGGCCTTATGCCTTAGGCCAATGTCTTAGTGTAACACCCCCTTTAAAAAAACAATCCACCGTACCGACTAAGGGTGTCACAGAATTTAACACCTATATTTATCCTGCTCACCAACAGAAAGTATTCACATTTTTCTAATCCATGCCAGATCCATTACAAATCCACATAATAATAACAAAATTTGACATCCACCTTTCTTGCTTTGATCATGTCCATCTATAAGTTCAAAACTTTGTGTAGAAAAGAAACTACACGCCAAACAATTTATTTCATGGTGTACACCAACTTTATTTCATAAAATATACACATTCAATTTTCCTTTAAAAACTTCACTCACTGTATAAAAGTATGAATAAATAAAATTGACTCAAAAGCCTTAACTAGTTCCATAAAAAAAATGTCATAAATCTTATTTATCCAAATATCTCAAAAATAATATCAAAAATTATTGTTATTGCTATAACGCAAAGTAACTCAAGTAAAATATAAGCAGGAATTGGATATGGGGGTGGACAAGCCCAAAGCAGAAGCTCCAATAGTAGTAATAACAATAATATCAGCCAAAGCTCGAAGCCAAAGCTCTAATTGTTTGTGCAGTACTGCACCCCCTTTTTATTGGCGCCAATCTATCCGAACCCATTCTTTACTTGAATACTAAGGGCAATAAAATTTATCTCATATACTTCAAACAAGAGCTTAAACTCAATTTCATAAAACCAATAGCCTAAAAATCATATCACCAAAAAAAATAATAAAAACAATATGGCAATTTATTTCACAATACAAAACAAAACTATTTCTTCCTAAAAACAAGATAGCTTCCAACATCAATTTTGAAACCCAAATTCAAACCTTTAACCAGCCTAAACATTCAAAAGAAACACCACAAACATGTTCCCCTGTATCATAAGTTTACTAGCAATTTCGAATCATGAAATTCCAAGCCATACACACCGAGTTATAGCCACACAAATAGATCACACTAAAAGAATTTCTGCCCAGAAATAGAATCCGTGCATCAACTTCAACCATGAATTCGAATTAGAAAACAATTGAATTTGGCAAAATTTTCTTCTAAACATATCTTGTTCTATGTCTTAAGAATCCACAGAAATTTGAATCACCAAAATCGGAGTTATAAAACACAAGAACAGTAACCAACAACAAAGAGTGTTCAAAACTAAAATTTACAGCAAAACACAAAGAAATAAAATTAGTGTACACAAACTTCTTTAAAAACCTTAACACCCTCCTATCTCTCACTCACCTTAACTTGATCCCTCTAAACAACCATTTTTTAATCAATGAATGTTTATCAACAAATAAATCATCTAATTTATAGCTATCTATTTGGCTTAGACTTGATATTAACTTAGTATCAAGCTTCCTACATATCCCAATAATTTCAATTTGGGAATCAAAGCCATGTAGTTTTCATAATCTTAAAATAACTTAATATCATTCTCGTATAATACATCACCCTGTCACTATTCACATAAACTATCACTGTTCACCTATACAATTACTGTTCACATATACAATATATCACTATTCACAAAATTATCAAAAATAACCAAAAACATTATATACTCCTCCAAATGCATTCCTAAAATTTTTCTCATATTTTCTCCACATATAAATATCATTTAATCTAATTATTCAACAAATAATACAATTAATTAACCCAAAATACTTCAACAATTCATATAAAATAATTTTTCCAAAATCATCGAAAACTCCAAGAATTAATATTACTCCAAATATTTTATAGATCAATATAAAAATATCAAACCAACCGAAACTTGCTGGAAAATATTCCGATCACCGGAATAGTACCTATAATTCGGACGAAGAACACCACTAGATTCACAGCACTGCTAAGAGTCCAAATATACCAATTTTATTCTCATATCACTTCATATTTAGAATTAATTTGCCAAAATACTCCAAAATTACATTTCCAAATACACTATCATATAAATCTCAAAATAAAAGCTTATCCGTACATAATGAAATTCACTTAATTTTGAATACTTACTTGTAATTTCATCAAAATCTAATGATCGCAGGTTGTTTTTCCATTTTTCTCCTTAATTTTCCCTTCCTTCCATTTTATTCTCCATTTCTGGAGAATTCTACGTCCTTCTCCTCCAACCTCTCTTTCTTTCGTCACTTCTTCTCTTTTTATATTAAATTTTTCTTTCAAAATTACCATTTTGCCATCAATACTATTTTTCACCTCAAACTTTTTAATTCTTTCATAATCATCCTTACTGTGCATATAATTTTCATCCCCAAAATTTTCTATTTTTATATTTCTTCAATATTTCACCCCATAAATATATTGCACCGCTGAAATCTATTCCATAAAGATCCTCAAATTATAATATTACTCTAAATATTAATATTTATTGAGTTTTCAGGATGTTACACCAAGTGCCTAAAAACTTGATGCGTAATAAATACACACACTAATAGAAGCAAGTGCACTTCATCGCTCAAGTAATATATAGTAAGAAGGATGTCGATCCCATGAGTACTAAGTATGTTAACCCTAAATATAGTCAGATTTTTATTAACCTAGGCAGAGAAAATAAAATTCTTGATTTTGGTTTGTGAATTAAAATTACTACTAAAAACAATTAAATTAAAACTAAGAATGAAACAAAGTTGTATGTGAGAAATTCAATGAGAAAATTAACTAAGGTGTCCTGTTTCACTTAGCACTAATCCAGTAATATTTTAAGCTGTGCAACTAATCCGATAAAATTCCAAGATGGCGATTTCCAAAAATAATTAACACTGGTTAGGGATATCAATTCTAATCCTTCACCTAAACACTTAAACCTCTCAGTTCTAAGCGGTCAAGGAAGGAAGCATTAAACCCAAGAAATCCTAGAACGAACTAGTGAGCCACTAAAACAATGGTCATGTGAAAGTTATGTTGTATGATTTCGTTAATCTAGTTCTTTGGTCAATTATAAATTAACTATGAACACTGGAATTGATAGCCACACATCCAAAGTATTAAGCATACACAACATGATCATTGGAAAATAATACGAATTAAATTGCATTAAACTATAAAACAATTACATGGAACAAATGCTAAGATCCACCATAGCTTAGCTATGATGGAATTAGTTCATTACTAAACTAATAACACACAAAAGAATCAAGGAAAAATGGTAGAGAGAAAGTTTAGAGAATACGAATCGTTGAGGAGGGAAGATGAATGCTCCTCCAACCCTAGCTCTCAAAAACACATTCACCCCAATAGTGTTCTTCTAAGAGAGAAGAAATAAAATAATACTAAAAACCAACTGCCTAACTCCAGCTGAATATTTTTCTTTTCACCATCCCCAAAATTAAAAAGGAAAAAGAACAGCAATAAAAGTCTAATACAATTCTTTTAAGAGGAAACAACTAAAAGAGACACTCCTGCTAGAATAGGAGTCAACAACCAAGGAAAATATCCCAGCAAAAGACTTTTACTTCTCTTCCATTTAGACAAACCCGCAGCTCCTCTTTGGTCCATCATAAATGCAGGCCCAAAAAACCAAACCAGCTTTAAAACTCCAAAATCAACACTTCTTAAGGCATAGTCACACCTTAAGACTGCTCTGGGCTATTTCAATTTAATTCTTCTCCCTTTTCATGCACTTTTAGCTCCATTTTCTTTGTAAAGGTCCTAACAAAGAAAATAGCACAAAGAAAGTAAAATATGTCTTTAAATGAATAAAAAGAACTCAATTAAAGCGCAAAACCAAGGCAAAATATGTATATTAAATACACTTATCAATATTCCAAAATCATATTTATACATGAGTAGTATTAATATCATATTTTTACAGACATTGAAATTAATTAATTAGTTATATACACATACTATGAAAATTACATATCAAGATGTAGTTCCATCCATTGCATTGTTTTAGTGGAATTCTGAATGCAATTCTCCAATCTATATATATATATATATATACTAAACTAGTTACCTTAGAGTTGATGAGTCACATTCTAAGATTTTTTATTTTTGATTTTTTTGTATTATTTCAATTTAAGTGTTAATTAATTATTTAATTAACAATATATTTTTTTGTAGTAAATCACTAAAACGAATTAATGAGAGTCCTCTCTTCATTCTTCAAAGAAGTAACTGACAAATACTATCTTAGTTTTTGAAATTTTTTGAATTCAATCCCTTCTGTTTCCAACTCTAAAACGGTTTTTTCCTCCATCTCTCTCTATTATTTTTGCTCCAATCTCTACTGTGTCAGCTCTTGCAACACTAGATCTGATCTGATCGTGCAGATAAAAGACAGTTGCAATTGTTACCAAGTTGAAAATATCCATTTAGGGTTTATGGTGGACATATATATTGGTCATCTTATCTCCCAATCTGCAATGGAAAATCCCGATACCCATGTTTTTTAAGTTTTAGCAAAGTTCCTACTATTTGATGGTGGAATGACTGGTAAGTTTGAAACTTTGGTTCAATTTTCTCTTCTTCCGTGTTCTTCAATGTCTTTCTGTTAAGTTAGTATAAACTAGTCGCTTTTTGAGTATTCTTATGAAGGAGAGATGACAACGGTACCTATATTTGATTCATAACCTTCTTTTCTATAAGAAGAATTAACTTTAAGGTGAGGGCTTCTTACTTTTCTGATTTTTAATGTTGATCTTAATTTACATATTGATGTGTGAACTAATAGTTTAAAGAAATTGAAATGGATTCCTTTCTCTTCATGTCTGGAAAAATGAAAGTAATTCTTGAGGTTTTTGTTGGTTTACTATTTTACATGGATATCATAATGAGCATATGTTGAAAAGGGATAAGATAGGTCATAAAAGTTTTGTCAAATTACTATAAATTTTTTCCCTGATTTTCATGTAGGCTAAATGGTGATCTAAATTTGTTGATTGGTTAGTCTATCCCAACCCAACTAAGCAATATGTAGACTGTGGTGTAGCAAGATAATTCGGTTCTGCCTCTTATATATTTGGGTCTAACATCATTTTTTTTTCAAATTGGTAAAATTATTAAGAAGAGGAGAGAAAAATTAAGCATGAAAATGTTATTGATGTGTTTATAAAAGTAAAAAATGATGACTTATACATTAACTGTAGAGAAATAAAGTTTGTTTAAGGTACATTCTCTTTGGTTTTTGAATGATGATATGACTCTCCCAAGCTTTCTATTCCTACCTATTTTTATCCTGTTTTCATCATTCGGGGTGAGCAGACATAGATACTTTGACTACGAAGTCAATACTACATCTATGTAATTCATTCTTTCATGACTTGCTATGTAATTCATTCTTTCATAGCTATTTAGAATTTTTTGAATTTGCATGTTTGCTCTTTAACTTCTATGTATGAAAAAGAAATAGCTCAGGAAATTGTATCCTTTTGTTGCATGAACTTGTGGTTTTGATATTTGTTATTTTGGGTTTCAACTGAGCTTTTGATTAAAACTGCGTAGTGTTATAGAATCTAAGACTATATACCTTGATGTCCCTACATTGCTTGTATTTCAGTTTCTCATGTTTAGGTATCCTATATGTACTACTTGCTTAATTTTAATGGATTTTATCCTCTTTGTGCCAAATTTAATTCTCTGTGGTTTTTTAGATTCATCTATTCACTATTAATAGATTAATTATATTTTCTTTGAGCAAGAAACTAATATTTTAATTAGCTTGCTTTGTTGCTAGATTCCTGCAGAGATTTATTCATGAAGAATGGTAAATAAGGTTATATATTTGGGTTAGTTGTATCATTTTTTCTTCCTTTTTTCCTGTTAATTTTTTGCGTAATATTTGTCAAAAATTAGATTTCCTTTCTTTAATCTGTTGTTTGTGCATGTGTAATGAATGTTTGCGATATTTCTGTGAGCGGACGACGTGTTTTCGACGGGACGCGGGACTCCCTTTCGGAATGGGGTGCCACGATCTCGGGCGGGCCCTTCCCTCGCGTGGGGTTTTTATAAATGAAAATCCGCGTTTTGGAAAAATAAATAGAATTAATAAATAAAAGAACCGAGACCTAAGTCTCAATGAATATTGTAGAGTCGCCACCCCGCTCAGCTCAACCGGGAAATTCTTATGTAGCTGAACCGGACGAACGGCCGCTACACTATCCAGAGATTCGGGTCCGGACAAGTCCCTTATTTCGTGTCTAATTAAAAGAAATATTGCCAATGTTCTCGAATGGTATTTCAAAATCCAAAGTCCATTTTATTGAATATAAAAAGCATAGAGCGCGCACACAAAATATTTAATACAAAAATAAGGAAAAGAAATAAATATTAATTGGCTTACAACCAAATCGACTGGAAAAATAAAAACTCTCGCCTCACTTGTACAATCGCCTAGAATACACGAAAATCTAAAAATAATTACAACCGCCTAAATACACGATTTAATCTATCAAATTACATCCAAAATAAAAATAAAAAAATAAAAAGAAATTAAAACCTGCAAAACAGAGGGTTAGCACAATATATACAGCACGCCACAATTAGAACTCAAATAGACAGAACGGGAAATCAGGAATTGGGGGCATGCATTTAAGGGGTAATCGGGTCGGCTCGGCTAGCCGGCCCGATTAGACCTGGAAAACATTTTGAAACGTCCCTGTATTTTTGGTTTTGTGGAAAAACCATTTTGAAAATAATTTTTCCGCTTTACATGCATTTTTATACGTTTAAGTGGGTCGGTTTTCAGGAGAAATGGGTCTCCGTCGTTGAATGGTTCTAAGTGCAATTTTACTAAAAATTGAATCTATGGTCGTGATGCACACAACAAAATTCATTTTGATGATTTTTAGGGTTTTCTAATTTTTTTGGGATTTTTACATATAAAAGTTGAAATTCTGATTCTGGAACAAGGATTACAGTCGTACGACTGTAGTTTACAGTCGTGCGACTGTAATCAATTCAGGGTCAGAATTTCGTCAAAAATCATTGAAAATCAAAATCTAAAAAAAAATAAATCTGGAAATTAAGAACAGTCGTACGACTGTATATACAGTCGTACGACTGTTCATGAAAACCAAGAACAGTCGTACGACTGTTCTTAATTTCCAGGAACAGAAATACGAAAAATGCAGCAAAAAGGCACAAAACTCACTTCAAACACCCAGAAAGCGAGAAAAAAATGTAAGGAAAAGAAGTGACTACCTTTTTAGAAGCTATTCCAAGTCGTTTTGACCCCTGGCGTCGCTCCGATCCCAACAAATTCGCACTTTCCCCTTTGGAATGGAAGTTGAGAGCTTTTTGTCCAAAATCCGAATTGCAAAGGATTCTGACGATTTAAGTTTGAATTCTTGATTTGGTTATGTAGTTAACTGGTTAACCTAGGGGTTTCTAACAAGTTTTAGGTTTAATTTCGAGCATTAAAGAAAATCAAAGAGGAAGAAAAGTGAGTTTTTTTTTGTGGTTTTCTTTTCTCTCTCTTCTCTTTCTCTCTCTAAGTTTTCTTTTCACCAGAAAAATCTCCCCCTTTTCTCCTCCTTTTTTCCTTCTTTTCTACCCTCTTTTTTCTGCTTGCTTGCTGCCAAACCCGAGCAATTAATGCTCATCCTCTCTTTCTTCCATTTCTGCTGCAGAGGTATGGGCCTCTGCAGATTTTCCGACATTACAGTCGTACGACTGTAATTTTTAAATTACAGTCGTACGACTGTAAGAATAGTCGTACGATTATAGTTTTTTTTTTTTTAAGTATAGAAAATTCCGGCGCTTACAGCTGCCCCTCGCGTGATCAAATTCGACATCTAGCTCCGGGTCTATAATACCTGTGATGATGAATTTGAGAGCGTGAATTAAAGCACCGTGAACACTGGAATGAACCTTCTGATGAGATAGGCCGATACCGGATCTAGGTTACCCGAGGCGATACCGAGGCGAAATTGATGAAGAGATTAGCCGATATCAGGTCTACGTTACCCGAGGCGAAATTGATGAAGAGATTAGCCGATATCATGTCTACGTTACCCGAGGCGAGTTGATGAAGAAATTAGCCGATATCAGGTCTACGTTACCCGAGGCGAGTTGATGAAGAAATTAGCCGATATCAGGTCTATGTTACCCAAGGTGAAATTGATGAAGAGATTAGCCGATATCAGGTCTATGTTACCCGAGGCGAGTTGATGAAGAAATTAGCCGATATCAGGTCTATGTTACCCGAGGCGAAATTGATGAAGAGATTAGCCGATATCATGTCTATGTTACCCGAGGCGAGTTGATGAAGAAATTGGCCGATACCGGGTCTAGGTTACCCGAGGCGATGCTGGAGATGAGATTAGCCGATACCAGGTCTATGTTACCTGAGGCGAACTTTACTGGGGAGATAGATGAAGCTGATCTGGGCCGATGCCGAGTCTACATTACTCGAGGCGAATCTGCTAGGGGACTTGGATGATGGAGTGGATCTGGGCCGATACCGAGCTTACATTACTCGAGGCGGACTCACTGGAGAAAGTTGAGATAATGGAGCAGACCTGGGCTGATACCGAGTTTATATTACTCGAGGCGGATCTGCTGACTTGTTGAGGATATTAAGCTGGGGATGAATTCCTGCACTTAAAATGGCAAGTCTTCATTCCTTGATCGAGAGATTTTTAAACAAAAATTTTTGCCCCTTTGATCAAGAATGAAGACTAGCCGGGGATAAGCAATTGATATATGCAATGTATGGATGCACGATGATGTATATGTGCATGTATGTATTTTCTGTTATTGGACTTTTCTGTCTTCCGCTGGGGAGATATGTTGTGCCCCTGGTTGATTTCGCTCTTCTTGGGGCATTGTTTGGTGATTATTGACGGAGTGAGATGATTACTGGGGAAAAGATCGTAGTATTCCTTGTAGAGATTCCGCTGGGGAAGAGTATGACAGCTTGACTGGGGGAAACAATTGTGGCATTCTTTGTGTAGACTACACTGAGGAGTAACATGGCGCTTTGCGGAGAAGTAATTGATAGTGTTCTTTATGTAGACTCCGCTGGAAAATAGTATGGGAAACTCTGCTGGAGAGTGATGTGACGAATTCTGCGGGGAATACTGAGGATGTTCTGTTTCTCCTGCTCCGTGGGGAGTTTTTTTTTTTTTTTTAGGTGCTCTAACTTTTGCCTGGGTAGCCCAGATCAGGTTTTCAGCCCAGCGAGCTTTTCATATGCCCTACCTTTTGCCTAAACTGCCCGATATGGGTTTTCAGCTTAGCGGGCTGCTCTAATTTTTGCCTGAGGTGCCTTTTCGGTTTTCACCTCAGCGAGCCCCCTTTTTTTTTTTTTTTTTTTTTTAGATTTGACTAAAATGGTGTTGTTTGCTCGTTTGGGAAGATGGACTGGACTTTAGAGGACAATAAAAGATTTTGAATTGCACGTATTTAATGCATTTTCATTTGCCTAATAATGTGATGATGTTGATCAGTTGAATGCAAAATGCTTTCTTTGAATGTGTGTTTGTGCAAGACAACTTTGTTTGTGCATTTGTCATAACCATGCAAATATATTTAAACAAACACTTCACTTTATTGATGAAGTCAAAATGAGTACATTTGAAACAAGTTGGTTCCTAAATGGTACAGATTCCACATTGTGCCAAAATCCGTCACCAGTCGTCCTTTTCAGGTTTTCCGGCTGATTATTTTCTCTCGTGTCTTAACTTTTGCCTAGACCGCTCTTTTCGAGTTTTCAGCCTAGCAGACCTCTTTTTTTTTATACATGATAAAGCTTTAGCCTGTCTTGGTTGATCGGGTTGGTGAACTGGTTTCCATCCATGTCCAGGTTCTCTGTGTAATCTGATTCTAGGGGCTGGTTTGCCAGAAACTCTGCCACGGCTCGCCCTTTAATGGTTTTCTTCGTGATGTACTCGATGTCAAACTCAGACAAAAGTAACAACCACCTGGACAGCTTCCCAACCAATGCTGGTGCTTCATAGAGATACTTCATTGGATCCACTTTAGCCACAGCTTGTATCTTGTAGGATTGGAAATAGTGGCGCAGCTTCTTGGTTAACCAAATCATCGCCACACATGTCTTTTCCACCAGTGTGTACTTGGTTTCATACTCCAACAGCTTTTTACTAAGATAGTAGATGGGATACTCCTTCTTGCCATCTTGTTCTTGTGCTAGCATTGCCCCTATAGAGGATTCTTCAACCGCCAAGTACAAAATCAGGGGCTTCCCCGGAATTGGGGGACTCAACACTGGTGGCTTTACCAGGTAAGCCTTGATCTTCTCGAAGGCCAGCTGACACTTGTCATCCCACACAACCGGCTGATCTTTCTTTAATAGCTTGAAGATTGGCTCACAAGTGGAGGTTAGCTTGGCTATGAAGCGGCTGACATACTGCAAGGAACCCAGGAATGATCTGACCTCCTTTTCAGTCTTTGGAGCTGGCATATCTTGGATGGCTTTGATTTTATCTGGGTCCATTTCTATCCCCCTCTGGCTAACTACATGGCCCAACAACTTCCCTGATGTGACCCCGAATATGCACTTCTTGGGGTTAAGTCGCAAGTTGTACTCTCCAATGCGTGTTAGAAATCTATCCAGGATAACAGGGTGTTCCTCCCGTGTTGCTGATTTAACAAGCATATCATCGACATACACTTCGACTTCTTTATGGATCATACCGTGCAACAGAGTTGTGACAGCCCTCTGATAAGTGGCACCGGCGTTCTTTAATCCAAAAGGCATCACTCTATAGCAGAAAGTACCCCATTCGGTGATGAATGACGTCTTCACCTTGTCAATTACATCCATCAGGATCTGGTTGTACCCTGAAAAGCCATCCATGAAGGAGTACATTGCCGCTTTTGCTGCACTATCAACCAATACGTCAATGTGAGGTAGTGGGAAATTGTCCTTAGGGCAGGCCTTATTCAAGTCCCTGTAGTCAACACATACTCTGACCCTTCCATCCTTTTTAGGCACGGGGACAATGTTGCCTAGCCATTCCGTATACTCCACCACTTCAAGAAACCTGGCATCTATCTGTTTGGCCACTTCTTCCTTCACCAGTGTAGCCCATTCCGGCCTTAGTCTTCTCAACTTCTGCTTTACCGGTCTGAACTTGGGGTCCGTTGGGATTTTGTGCACTGCTATTTCTGTATCTACACCCGGCATGTCTTCATACGACCAGGCGAAAGCTTTAACATGTTTTTGGAGTATTCTTATTAATTCTCTTTCTTCCTCGGATTTTAGCTCATGTGAAATAAGTACCATTTTAGGGTTTTCATCTGTACTTATATTGATTTCATGCAATGCAGTGTCATGTATGCTAAATATGCTTGATGGTGATTCGAATGCATGCACAGAATTATCAGGATAAACATCACACAAGTAAGCAAACTGGGATTTCATTGCATTGAACTTATCATAAAGTACATCAGTTACATTGAAAATGGAAGAAATAGATACAACAAAATCATTTTCATCCTCCACAGGCGGAGGGCCTTGTTCTTCCTCAGCTTCCATCTTCCCTTCAAGAGCATCATCTGGAACTGCAGCTTTCTCGGCCACCTGTGCCTTAGCTTTCTCTAGAATCTTGGCGATTTCAGCAACCACAGGATCTAAGTTCACTTTGGCCATCAGTTCTTCGCCAAATCCTTCCTTGGATTTCCCGAAAGCTTTGGTTAATGCAGCAGTCAAAGCTCCCGAGATCACTTCTGTAGCTTCGGCATAGGTCCCCTTTTCATTTTCTTCCTCGGCCGCCTCTATGGTTTCTATTGTCACCTCAGACGATTCTCCTTTCAAAATTTCAAATTCAGTAATAGCTTCCTCCACCATTACAGGGGCTACTGGCTCTTCCTGGCTTTTCTCAAAATCCACAACATCTGCAAGAATCTCAAAGCCAGGGTACTCGACATTTCAGACAAATACCGGTTCAGCTCGGCCCTTGTAAAGGCTTTCTCCTGCCTTCAGAAATGGCTTCATCATGACCTTGCCATTCTTGTCCTTTTTCAGATTCTTCTGCTCGGATAACCCCTCTACATAACCAAGACCGTACTGCTTTGACTTTCCCGAGTCGATCTTGAATTCTGGCACACCTTGCAAATTAATCCCGAGTCCCATTACCGGGACAAAGTTCAGCTTGTACAGATATCGGGATAGCCACTCCGACATGTAATTCTCATAAAGAACCATAGGGGCATCTGTGGTTTCTTCCTCCTTAATGACAGCAATTTGGAATCCACCAAAAGGAACCACTCCTTCATCCACTGCAGCTACCATCGACTGGGCGTCTGCCTCAACAGTCACAATTCTGTCATTCATAGGGAATTTAATCTTCTGATGCAATGTGGAAGGAACACCTCCCAAAGGATGGAACCAAGGCCTTCCAAGCAATAAGGAGAATGTGACCGGGATATCGATCACTGTGAAAACAACCATGGACTTGATGGGCCCAACCTCCACTTTTGTTTCAAAGGTCCCTATCACTGTTCTTTTGGAATCATCATACGCCCGAATGACCGTCGAGGACCTCTTCAACACTTCTTCATTCATGCCTAGAAACGGTAGCATTTTCAGTGGGCAAATATTCAGAGCTGAGCCGTCATCCACCATAAAGCACGGCATCACCTTATCCATGATATAGGCTCTAATGTAAAGAGCCTTGTTGTAAGCCTTTCCTTCTGCTGGTAGGTCTTCCTCTGAGAAAATGATATTAGGGGCTCTAAAATGGACTTTGTCTAGCAAGAAGCACATAGCCTCTGGGGAAGCTATAGGGGAGACTTCAATTTCTGATAGCTTCTTCACTAAAGCCTCCCTATGCTCTTTGGAGGTCATAAGCAAGTGCCACAAACTAGCTTGTGCAGGGGTTTTCTTCAGTTGGGAAATGACCAAGTCCTCTTTCTCGACTCTTTCCGGTGCCGAAGTACTACCCGACCCATTCATCGGTGCTTTATCTTTCATCTGATCCGCCGGCTGATATACCCTTCCACTTCGGGTCACATGCTACACTTCTGAAATCTTCAGCTTTTCAACAACTGGAAGTTTGACTGCTTCTCTTTTGTCAAATTCCTCGTACTCATCTTCGGAGTCAAGGTCATCCAGACTTATGGGTTTGATCTCCTTACACCCATCTTCCTTCTCACACTTGGGTTTCTCTTCAGGTTCCCCTACCGCCACTGCCTGAATCGTAGGATTCGCTTGCAGAACTTGGGCAAATATGAAGTTAGCCGGCAACCCCGACTGAACCATGTTAACTCGCTTCTCGAATGCCGGTAGTGGGTTAGTTTTAGTGCTAGGCTTAGGTGGTTCTTGCAGCTTTCCCTCGTCGATAAGCTTCTGGATAGCATCCCTTAGCTTATAGCAGTTATTGGTCCGGTGGCCTGTCACCACATGATAAGTGCAGAAGTTATCCTTCTCAGCTTCAGGTGGGAACTCAAATGGCCTCAAGGACTGTAGTAAGCCACCATTCCTACACTTGGCGAATATCTTTGCCAAAGTAAGAGTCCAGGGTGTTATGCCTTGTCCTTCAGGACCCCTATTCTGGTTGCCTTGCTGCTGATTCACAATAGCCACCTCTACCCGCTTCACTTCTGATGACTGCCCCTGCTTGCCACTGGCACCTGAACCAGACCCAGCTGCTGTAGTTGATCTATACCCTGAACTATACCCTATACTTCTTCCCCCTTTCTGACCAGCTGGCTTCTCCTATTCATCCCTTTCTATCTTCATGGCCATGCTATAGACCTCACTAAGCTCTTTGAAGGAATGGAATTTCATGTTGTTCTTGAAGATATCTTTGCTGCCATCAATGAGCTTCTGTATAAGCTTGTCTTCATCAGGGCGGTTCTTTAGGAGGATCATCTTGTTCATCCACCTCTGGTAGTATTCGTCAAAGGGCTCATTGAATTTCTGCTTCACCCTCTCCAAATCATACAGCTTCACCTGGATTTTGGTGTTGAAGCTGTAGTATTTGATGAAGGCTGCTGACAACACTTCCCAGTCAGATTGCTCCTCCTCTGACAGTGAGTTATACCATCCCAAAGCACCTCCCTCCAGTGTGGTGGGGAACAGATTAATCAATTGTTGCTTTGTAGCGCCTGCTGTCAGTATAACTCGGGCATATAAGTTCACATGGGCCTCTAGCGAGTCCATTCCTTTGTAAGTGGGGATTTTCGGCACTTGGAAGCCGATAGGAAATGTCTCGATGCCCCTACTGATCATGGCATCAATGTTCACCCCCTTCTTGGATTCAGCACTGACCCCGACCCCCTTCTTCAACTGGGCCATGACCTCGTCTAATTCGGAACACTTGGCTTTCATCCTCTGTTCCATAGCTGCCTCTATCTCCTGCAACTTTTCAAGGCTAGCCGAAGCGTCACCACCGTGTTGGGATGACTCAGCTTCTTTTTCCTTCCCGGCTCCACTTCCACCGATCTCACCAGCTTCTCTAACCACTGCCCTCATTTCCTCCTTTAACATGTCGCGGAAATCCTGCGACCTGAAGAAATCTCTCAGAACATCAGCCATACTCGGTGTCTGCTCTGCTGTATTCACGCCTTCCCCAGTCTCAGAATCACTATCACTCTCGACTACCCTCTGTCTCCTAGCCGCCCTTAAAGCTTGGGATCTTGTCCAAGGTCGCTCCAGTGTATTCTGCTTGGGGTAGACAGGAGGTATTAGGGTCGTGAATGAATGACGTGATATGACATGAAAATTAAGACATTAGACGTGTTTGAGATGCATGGAGTGGAATTATGTATGGAATGATGATATGAATATATATTTTTTATTATTATTTTTTTTTCCGAGGCATTCCAAGAACACCCAATGTTTATGCAAAAATGTCACGTGTGAGCCATCACACGGACAGAGCTTCGGCGCCTTTGGGGCACCTAATGAATTCGTGAAATGGTCACGTGTGTACCGGCACATGGACGTAGTTTTGACGCTTTGTAGGTCTATGAGATGATATGAAATGGTCGCATGGGCCGGGCCCACAGACAAGGTCTTGATGCTTTTGAGCATATGATATGGAATGATGTTATGAGAAAGTCACGTGTAACAGGAACACGGACAAGGATTCGGCATTCGAGGAACACCTTTCATGATTTGGTGATTGTTACGAGCCTATATGTATACTAATCGGGCACTCGGGGAGTACCTTAAATGGTATAGTAATGTCATGACGTAACCCGATGTGGATCACAGTGTTGTATGATGTTTATGACGAATGGGTATGATGTCATGAAATGCATCATGCGGATTGTCACACGGAAATATACCTAGGACCATTGTGGTCTCTATGGAATGAAATGATTTGGTGGAATGGCCGAATGCAATCCGGTGCATTGGCAGAACACGGGTATTTTAGGATACCCGATATATGATGGAATGATATGATCGTGGTGGGCATCCTTGGAATGCCCCTAATTTAATTTAGGTGACATGTCGTGAATGCTATGACATATAGAATGCAAATGGCTGCACAAAAAACGTGGTTAGGATGCATGACACACATAATGATGTTATGTATGCTATGTGAAAAATACTAATCACACAAGTATAATGTTATGGCTGAAAAAGAAATGGTTAGTATGAATGGCAATCGGATGATTTAATGACTGCACACGAAAATAAAAATGCACATGGCTACATAAAAATGTGGATTAGTATCACACAAAGATGTTTGTGTATGGTATGTCATATGTATGGAAAATGGTGATTATGGTATGTTATGCGTGCGTCGGCGATGTGTCACGAAACGGTGAAGAACACATAGCAAGCAAAACGAATTCTTCCAACCTTATTCCTCCAACGTGGTCGGTCTCGAAAATTTCTAACCGAGTCCTAGGCGGGATTCACTTCAATCACCAACCGGGGGTGATGAAGGCGCGATTTTATTATTATTCACACAATTATTTTGGTATCCTAAGGGAATCCAACTAGAGCTGCCTATATGGGTTTGGTCAAAATCGGGATAACATCAAGGCTCTCATAGCTAGATATACTCCTCACTTCTCCCCACTCAAGGGTCCTAGCGAAGGGGTTCGTACGAGGCTATGAGTGGTGTTTCGTATTCGTGCCCCTAAGACCAGGAGGAACTTAGGCGACACTTCAACGATCCACCGGGCTATAAAAGGATACCTAATCTAATGCAAGAAATGGCTAACTAAAAATGCAAATAAAATACCAAAAGAGAATCATCCACGTTATTTTAATTAGACACTTTTCAGGGCTTGTCAATATTCTTTTAAGTTTTTAAGAAAACTTTTTGAAGAATTCCCCAGCAGAGTCGCCACTGTGAGCGGACGACGCGTTTTCGACCGGACGTGGGACTCCCTTTCGGAATGGGGTGCCACGATCTCGGGTGGGCCCCTCCCTCGCGTGGGGTTTTTATAAATGGAAATCCGCGTTTTGGAAAAATAAATAGAATTAATAAATAAAAGAACCGAGACCTAAGTCTCGATGAATATTGTAGAGTCGCCACCCGGCTCAGCTCAACCGGGAAATTCTTATGTAGCTGAACCGGACGAACGGCCGCTACGCTATCCAGAGATTCGGGTCCGGACAAGTCCCTTATTTCGTGTCTAATTAAAAGAAATATTGCCAATGTTCTCGAATGGTATTTCAAAATCCAAAGTCCATTTTATTGAATATAAAAAGCATACAGCGCGCACACAAAATATTTAATACAAAAATAAGGAAAAGAAATAAATATTAATTGGCTTACAACCAAATCGACTGGAAAAATAAAAACTCTCGCCTCACTTGTACAATCGCCTAGAATACACGAAAATCTAAAAATAATTACAACCGCCTAAATACACGATTTAATCTATCAAATTACATCCAAAATAAAAATAAAAAAATAAAAAGAAATTAAAACCTGCAAAACAGAGGGTTAGCACAATATATACAGCACGCCACAATTAGAACTCAAATAGACAGAACGGGAAATCAGGAATTGGGGGCATGCATTTAGGGGGTAATCGGGTCGGCTCGGCTAGCCTGCCCGATTAGACCTGGAAAACATTTTGAAACGTCCCTGTATTTTTGGTTTTGTTGAAAAACCATTTTAAAAATAATTTTTCCGGTTTACATGCATTTTTATACGTTTAAGTGGGTCGGTTTTCAGGAGAAATGGGTCTCCGTCGTTGAATGGTTCTAAGTGCAATTTTACTAAAAATTGAATCTATGGTCGTGATGCACACAACAAAATTCATTTTGATGATTTTTAGGGTTTTCTAATTTTTTTGGGATTTTTACATATAAAAGTTGAAATTCTGATTCTGGAACAAGGATTACAGTCGTACGACTGTAGATTACAGTCGTACGACTGTAGTTTACAGTCGTGCGACTGTAATCAATTCAGGGTCAGAATTTCGCCAAAAATCATTGAAAATCAAAATCTAAAAAAAAATAAATCTGGAAATTAAGAACAGTCGTACGACTGTATATACAGTCGTACGACTGTTCATGAAAACCAAGAACAGTCGTACGACTGTTCTTAATTTCCAGGAACAGAAATACGAAAAATGCAGCAAAAAGGCACAAAACTCACTTCAAACACCCAGAAAGCGAGAAAAAAATGTAAGGAAAAGAAGTGACTACCTTTTTAGAAGCTATTCCAAGTCGTTCTGACCCCTGGCGTCGCTCCGATCCCAACAAATTTGCACTTTCCCCTTTGGAATGGAAGTTGAGAGCTTTTTGTCCAAAATCGGAATTGCAAAGGATCTGACGATTTAAGTCTGAATTCTTGATTTGGTTATGTAGTTAATTGGTTAACCTAGGGGTTTCTAACAAGTTTTAGGTTTAATTTCGAGCATTAAAGAAAATCAAAGAGGAAGAAAAGTGAGTTTTTTTTTTGTGGTTTTCTTTTCTCTCTCTTCTCTTTCTCTCTCTTAGTTTTCTTTTCACCAGAAAAATCTCCCCCTTTTCTCCTCCTTTTTTCCTTCTTTTCTACCCTCTTTTTTCTGCTTGCTTGCTGCCAAACCCGAGCAATTAATGCTCATCCTCTCTTTCTTCCATTTCTGCTACAGAGGTATGGGCCTCTACAGATTTTCCGACATTACAGTCATACGACTGTAAGAATAGTCGTACGATTATAGTTTTTTTTTTTTTTTTAAGTATAGAAAATTCCGGCGCTTACAATTTCTTATCAGACATGATTTTTGGATACGTTTTTCCTAATTAGCTTTCCACTATACATTTTCTCTTTGATGTTCATATTTCTTTCTCTATTTTCATTTCATATTGCTTGAACCGATTTGATATTTTTTTTCATCTCCGTAGGCTGTAATTATGATTAGTGACTTATATGCTCCATAGATACTGTTGGTTTTTGGTCCGCCCAAGACATTTTGGAATGGCAGAGACTAAACTGTAATTATGTGTAAATTACAGGGACCAAATGTATAATTTGGTTCGACCCTATATATAGATGGAAGTTGGGATTTCCACTATAAATAGAGAAGAAGTTTCTCTATTTCCTAACCGAAGGAGAATCATAGAGATTCCCTTCTATTCCAGGCGAAAACGTCCCTACCGGCAAAACACGGATTACTTCTTCGTTCGTCGGAAGAATTCACGGATATAGCCGTACTCAGTGTATTCATACACTCGTAGGAAAGGCAACTAGAACAATCCGGTTTCTCGTGTAGATCAGATCCATTCCATAAACGTCTTTCCGCTGCATATAAACTGTAAGTTCGTTTATTTATTCTGTTTATGGTTATCTATACATTTGTTGTATGATTTATGGAATTCTGAATTCATTGGTATCAGAGCCGAAAGGTTTATAGATTGATGTGTTCAAATCTAGTTTTCTGGTATTCCATGAATAATTGATGTGTTCATATCTTGGTTTTGTTGGGATTCGTCATTGGAAAAATAACGTGGCGCAGCGAAAATACACCGTTTAAAATTTCCTAGAATCCACCTATCGTGTCCAATTACCATTGATTAGAATAAAATCAAATAAGAATCAAGAGAGATTAACTCACCGGATTCGTCTCCATTAGAGACTGCTGCAGAATCGTTTCTTGAAACTACGATCTCCAAAGTCCGGTGCACGACCAACTATTGAGCGGGAACCAGTGCTAGCCAAAGACGCCAAGGAATGGAGGTTTAATGCTGGGATTTTCGGCCTTTTAGGGCTGCTATTGGTGGCTGAAATTTCCAGCAATTAATTAGAGTTGAATTAGGTTTTCCTTCCTTAAGTGTGCCCTTATATAGACACCTTGTCTAGTTGGGTTTCAATTAGGTTAATTAAACCCAAGCCCACTAGGATTATAATTACATAAATAAACTTTAATTAAAAAGTATATACTATGTAATTTAATTCCATTTGGCTGAATTTAATTACCCCTAAATAAAATTAAATCACACTTAAGTTAATACAATACATGTATTCAATTTTCCTACTTAGGAAAATTATTTAATTAATTGTTTACTTTATGTAATTCAATTAATTGATAAATTAATTAATTACATTATGTAAACTTATTAATTATATTAAATTCAACCCAATGTCAATTAATTACCTTGACACGGAATGTCAACTAATTAATTAACGCATTCCTTCCAATGTACATTACATGTACAATTTCTATAAGTTCTAGCTCAGTTGATCTATGTGCACGATCCTATAGGTCTGTCTTTATGTTGGCAGTAGGCCCAAGGCCCACAAACTATAAGTGGGTTCTAGCAAACCATTACAGCCCCCGATTAAAACAGAGATGCAGCAGTCTTTAGAAGACACTCACCCGGTAGTAATCTCATAGTGTCCTTTGCCTAACGATATCGATATGAATAAACAAGAGGCATGGTGTCCGTCATCCTCTTCTGTTGTTTCTTATATTTCTTGATCTTGAGTTGACTGATTAATCAAATAAGCAACCAACTTATTTGGGTATGGCCATACACTTATCAGTCCCACTCATCAAGTGGCTAATGATATCATCTCGGTGTTACCCAAGTGGCAATTCCATCACTTCATCATCAATATCAACATGTTCACCGGTCCACCTAATCATACCCGTATTTAGCATCCTTTTACAGACCTGTTAGGCATATGTCAAAGTGAACCGGATTCCATATTGATATTATAATGAAATCTGGTCTGAGGACAAAAGAGACCTACTTAAGAAAGACCTATGACGCGACAACCATGTGGCTTTCTTGTGCGGATCGATCCAGTCCCATGTCAACGACATGTACCTATATTCATGACTGACTATACAAGTACTATGGCTAGTTAAGAACTACCATACAGTCATCGAATATACAAATCTGTGGTTCTATTCGTTCCCATGATTAGAACAGACCTGGGATAGGTTTTATGATTATCAATCAATGGATACTCTACTCATATTATAGCATAAGATATAAATGAAATAGATTTATTGCCTTTATTAATGTGACACAAATAATGTATTCATACATGACTCTTAATGTATAATACAAAATACAAGAGTCCAATGCCCTAAGAACTAGGGCATACCAACAGGTTTATGGAAATCCGTGAATAAGAATACGTTTCTTTATTCGTTTGAATGCGTATTTATTCGTTTAAATACATATTTGTTCGTTTTCATACGGATTTATGTTGAAATCCGTGTCAAAAAGATTCTGTAGACATTGAAATCTGATATTCCATGACAAGAATATGTTTCTATTCATTTTAAATTCGTTTTTGTTCGTTTTGATATGGATTTGCATTGTTATCCGTGTCAAAACGATACCGTATTAGATCCAACAGTACAAAGTGTCAAAAAATTTTTGTCAGAATTTCGTAAATCTAACCATACCATTGAAATCAGCACAAAAAATCGAGTCGGAATGTCAAATTTCACGGCCAACGGAGGCCCAAAAGGCGGCACGTGGACCTGACTCGCCACCACTGCGGCTGGGATTGGCCGCGTGCCGGTTGGGGCAGTTTGGGTCTGCTGAACACGTGGCGCTATGCGATTCGTTAATTTTCTGACGGTTGAAAAGTCCAACCAATCCCATTATGACACGTGTGCAAGCCAACTGCTATTGAATGGTCAACTGCCACGTGTCAGACACGTGGCCCAATAGCATGACGACACATATCACAAAAGTTGTGATTTTGCCACGTCAGCGTGACACGTCATCCACCACGTGTTGGAAATGCCCTAGTCCCGAGGCATTGGTCCTTGTATTTGTACTATACATTTATTGGATTTATGTGTTGTGCTTATTTGTGTTATTAATAAAGGCATCAATTCATTTATTATATCTATCTTGTGCAATATATTAAATGAAGTATCCAATGGACATATCTATATCCATGATGACAAGTGTCATGCACTTAGCAGTAAGACCATAGATAGGGTAAATGATATGACCATAAATAGATCCGTAGTCTGTTCCAGTCATGGGAATGAATGGAACAATAGACTATCATTAACATGGTTGTATGGCGGTGTCTTACCGGTAATTAGACATGGAATGTCAACCAAGTTAATGGGTACATGCCTGGAAGCATGGTACTGGATAGATCCACTAAACGGGTAATCCACATGGTATAGTATCACAATGGATTCTCGTGTAGTACTTGTATGGATCCTTTGACCTGACCATTTGATGGTATTACATGTGAAGTCACATGCTTAGGGGTACGCCTAAAGGGCCTGTAATAGGGTGCCAAGTATAGGTACTTTCGGGTATGTTACTGAGCATGATAATGCTATGGATATGCAGAGGGGATTTGTCACTCAGTAACCCACTGAGAAGATATCACCGGCCTCTTGATGAATATGACTGATAAGAGTGTGGCCACACCCAAACAAGTTGGAACTTGTTTGTGAGCTTCAGTACATTCGGGATCAAGTTAATGTCCGGACACAAAAGAGGGTGATCAATCCATGCCTCTGTGTTGGACACCGATATCAATGACATGGGATATACAAGTTTAAGCTACAGGGTTATGATAACAGTTAGACTGCCATCTCCGTCTTAATTGGGGGCTGCAGTGGCTTGCTAGAGCCCAACTGCAGTCTGCAGACCAAAAGCCCGCTGCCAATATAAAGACGGGCCCACGGGATCGTACACATAGAACGACTGAATGCAGACTTAAGGAATCACATGTACACTTGGAGTATATGCAATGGAGAGAGAGGTGTGTACATATTAATTATATTATAAAGATCAATTGGATTGGTCATAATGATAAAATTAATATATTCAATTAGCTCTTCATAATTAATTGGATTAATTATGAGATTATTTCCTAGGTGGAAATATTCATATGTATAGGTTTACATATGATTTTATTTTGTGTAGATTTAATTTTAATTTGATGGATTAAATTAATTGTCAAACTAATTTTAATTTAAATGTAAATAATATATTACTTGGAGTAATATATTAAATACATGGGTGTATTAAAATTGGGCTTGAAATTAATTTAAACCAGAATAATTAAAATTAGACTGGGCCTAAATTAAAACATGGAAGCCCGCACAGAAGAGAAAGGAGTCAAGGTGGGCCTGAATTCCCTTAAGGGAATTCGGCCACCCTAGGTATAAATACCTAGGGTTAGAAATTTCGGCCCCCCCAAGCCACTCACACTGTAGCCGAAATTCGTAGCCCCTTCCTCTGCATTGATTCATTTTTCCAACGCTAGCACGGGTTGCATTCGTTAGGCGTTCGTGTACGAAAACGAGGAGGAAATCTGCTTTGGTTTCTGCAGTCTTCATCCATCTCTAGAAAGAGATTTTCTGGTAAGAAAATTAATCCCTTTCTATTTAATTTTAAAGTTTTTCAATTTCCATCTCAATTGCTCCTGGGACCGGATTTGAGGAAATCACCGCGTTCTTCCACTTTTATCGGGTGATTTCCGGTGAAAAATCCCAACAGTGGTATCAGAGCGGGCTTTTGATCCGTGGAAATCGATATTTGGTTGAATCCCATTTTTGAAATTGGAGGTTTTTTTATTGGGATTCATGGTATGGGTTTTATGATTTTTCCCATATGTTTTATACAATGAAAATTAATTTTGCATATTGGTTTATGTTATTTTAATTTTGTTGTATGCTATTGGAATTCTTCGAGAATTGCCTTGTGTTGATGGATGATATTTTTTTTTCATTCTGTTTCTAAATTTAAAAAAAAAAATCTGCCTCCCGGGGGTGCGGGGCTGCCGGCGGCGGAATCGCCGCCGCCGGCCGAGGCACGCGGCGGGAGGCGTGGCGGCAGCCGCTGCCTGCTGCTGCACCAGCAGTAGCCGCTGCTGGGCAGTGGCAGCTGGGCGGCCACTGCGCAGCGGCAGTACCGCTGCAGGCGGCTGCAGCGTGCCAGGCCCACTATTTTGGATTTTATGGGTTTTGGGCCCGCGGCCCTATTTTGAAATTTTTAAATTGGTTTTAAAATTCGTGTGTTTAAATTTATGTAATTTAATTGCGTATGGTTTCTTGGATGATTTAATTTCGTTCATGTGATATTAATTTTGGAAATTAATATGGTTAATGGAAATTGGTTTGGGTAATTTTGGCACAATTACTCGGACAGCTAAATTGGACCCATGGTTTCCCAATTCCAGTGGGAGCAGTTGGACTGCCTGGGCTGGAGGTCCAAAGCCCGTTAAGGGTTAGAACCATGGTGGGCCAAAAATTGGCGATTTCCTAATAATGGCTTAGACATAATTTAAATGGGCTTAAATCATGCATTATGACATGCTTATGAATTGTATGTATTGGATGCATATGAGTGATTAAATGTATGTATGATTGGATGCTATTGGGCCTTGAACAAGATGGGTTGTAATTTTTCTATTTTGGGTAGATACGGCTTGCGTGTCGTTTTTTCTTTTTAATGTAATTTTATTTTATTTAAATTAAATATTATAAAATTTGTAAAAGAAGAAGTCCATGGAGTGGTGAGCCCAAATGGAGGTGCAAGCCCAGAAGGAGAAGATGGAGGCCCGCCTAATATTTATCTCTAGTATAGGTTTACTAGAATAATATTAGGATGTAATATAGGCCCATAGCAGTCCATTTTACTTTTATTTAATTATACTTTTATATTCATTTGCTTGTATGAATGTATGTTCCAATAGCTCATTCACCCGCTTTATGTATGTAAGTCGTTATAATTGAATCTAATAACCAAATGGAATTACTAAGTCGCTTAAAAGTGCTTCCCTCATTCAAAACCGAATCGAAGTGGGAATAGGCCAGTTGTAGACCATGCCCTCGCAGGATACACTGGAGTATTGTCACTTTGTATTGGGTTAGAGTATGGGATACTCTAACACTTGGATGGAGGTTTTGACTTAGCGTGGGTAGTAGGATTCTCTTGGCCCTAAGCACAGATGGGTAAGTGCCAACAGGCCCATCAAACCGAGAGTCCCTAGGTTGGGATTGGACGGCGTTCCTATCTAAATAGTTAAGGTGTAGTTGTACCAAACCCTCGTTTGCTATATCTTAATGAAATATGGATCCCGGCCCATGAGCCCAACAACCCTGATTAAATTAATAACTTGATTCATTATTAATTTTATATGGGAACAACAAATCCAAGCCCTTTATTAACACTCTAAATGTTTTTCTGTGTAGAATCACCCAAATGGCAAACACAAATACCTTATCACTGCGATCCATTCTTGAAAAGGACAAGCTTTCCGGTCCTAACTTTTTAGGCTGGTCTAGGAACTTGAGGATAGTTCTAAGATAAGAGTCAAAAGAGTATATACTGGAAAGGCCTGTGCTAGCTGCGCCTCAGGGACGTAATCCACCGCTGCCCAGCTGGAGGAATACGAGGCGCATCTCAAGGACAACCGGGATGTGACATGCCTTATGTTGGCCTGTATGGTCCCCAAACTGCAAAAACAGTTTATGGACCACCAAGCCTCTACCATGATAACAACTCTTAATGAGATGTTTCAAGAGCAAGCTCGTCTGGAAAGGTACCTGACCAATAAGGCATTCCACTCTTGTAAGATGGGGGCCGGGGCATCTGTGAGTGCACACGTGCTCAAGATGAAGGGCTATTTGGACACTTTGGCCCGTCTCGGATCGCCTATCTCTCAAGAGTTAGCGGTGGACACAATCCTCGCGTCCTTGTCGGATTCTTATGATCAGTTCATCCTGAACTATAATATGCAAGGGATGAACCATACTGTCAGTGAGCTTCATGGGATGCTTAAGCTCACCGAGCAGTCGATCAAGAAGACTACATCGGTGCTGCTGGTCAACAAGGGGAACCCTCCTCTTGCCAAGGGTAAGGCCAAGGAGAAGGCCAAGGCCAAGAAGGCCAAGGCTAAAAAGGCCAAGGCCCAACCCAAGGCCCAGCAGAAGGCAGGTCCTGATGATGTCTGTTTAGGGTGTAGATAGGCGGGCCACTGGAAGAGATCGTGTCCCAGGCTAATGGGAGAGCAAAGAAGGGGCCAAGGTGCATCCTCTTCAGGTATTTATGTTATAGATATTAACCTTACTGTTTCAACATCCTGGGTATTGGATACTGGATGTGGTTCTCACATTTGTTGCAATGTGCAGGGACTTAATAACAGAAGGTTGCTGGGGTCGGGAGAGGTGGACTTGCGGGTCGGGAATGGAGCAAGGGTTGTTGCCATAGAGATCGGCGAATACCACCTTGAGATGCCCAGTGGATTGGTTTTGATTTTAGAACATTGTTACTTTGTACCTGCTATGTGCAGGAATATTATTTCTGTATCAATGTTGGATATTTCTGGATTTGTTTTCACTATTTCAAATGGTCGAATTTCTATATCTAGAGAGGGATTATTTTATGGAGATGCTCTATTAAATAATGGCCTATATATCCTGGACCTAAATGAAACCAATCATATCTATAACATAAACACTAAAAGGGTTAAGCCTAACGAACTTAATCCTGTCTACCTATGGCATTGTCGTCACGGCCATATAAACGAGAAGCACATTGCTAGACTCCACAAAGCTGGAGTCCTAGGGTCATTTGACTTGGAGTCAATTGATACATGCGAATCATGTTTACGAGGCAAGATGACTAAGGCGCCCTTTAGCAAGAAGGCTGAAAGGGCCACTGGCTTATTGGTCCTAATACACTCGAATGTATGTGGACCTATGAGCGCAGGGACCAGAGGTGGGCATCTGTACTTCGTCACATTCACGGATGATTTCAGCAGATATGGCTATGTCTATCTAATGAAACACAAGTCCGAGACCCTTGATAGGTTCAAGGAATTTAGGAACGAAGTATAAAACCAGCTAGAAAAAAATATCAAAACCCTTCGGTCGGACCGAGGTGGTGAGTATATGAGCCTAGAGTTTGACTCATACTTGAGAGAGCATGGAATAGTTCCACAGCTCACTCCTCCCGGAACACCATAATGGAATGGGGTGTCCGAATGGGGGAATAGGACCTTGTTGGACATGGTCGGCTCAATGATGAGTCAAGCATCTCTCCCAATTAGTTTCTGGGGACACGCCCTCGAGACAGCAGCTCTCATCTTAAACAATACTCCGACTAAGGCTGTGGAAAAGACCCCATATCAGATATGGACGGGCAAGGAGCCCAATGTGTCTTTCCTAAGGATTTGGGGATGCGAAGCACATGTCAAGAAATTGACTAGTGGTAAGCTGGAGCCTAAAACCGATAAATGCCTGTTTGTGGGCTACCCTAGGGAAACCAAAGGGTATTACTTCTACAACCCCGCCAAGAACAAGGTGTTCGTGGCAAGGAAGGGGGTCTTTCTGGAAAAGGAGTTCCTTTCCAAGAAAGATAGTGGGAGCAGCATTGAACTCAGGGAAGTTCAAGGTCCACAAGCTCCTGAAGAGGATAACTCGGAGGCCCAAGTGGAGCTTCCATAAGTGGAAGCACCGACCCAGGCCACACAAGAACTTAGAAGGTCTGGTAGGGATCGTCGGGAACCGGAGAGGTATGGTTTCCTCGTCACCGATGATCAAACTCTTCGCATCTGGGATGAGGAAGAACCCAAAACCTACCAGGAGGCTATGGCTAGCCCACAGTCTGCAAATTGGTGTAAAGCCATAGAGGCAGAAATGCAATCTATGTACGATAATCAAGTTTGGAACTTGGTTGATCCACCTCCGGGTGCTAAGGTAATAGGTTGCAAGTGGTGCTATAAGCTAAAAGCTGATAATACCTTCAAGGGGCGTCTGGTTGCGAAAGGTTTCAGACAAGTCCATGGAATAGACTATGATGAAACTTTCTCACCAGTCGCCATGCTCAAATCCATTAGGATACTGCTGGCCATAGCCACATGGTATGACTATGAGGTATGGCAGATGGATTTCAAAACCGCTTTCCTTAATGGAAAGCTACTCGAGGATGTGTACATGACATAACCTGAGGGTTTTGTCGATCCTAAGTATCCGGGAAGGGTATGCAAACTTCAAAGGTCCACTTATGGACTGAAGCAAGCATCCCGTAGTTGGAATCTAAGATTCAATGAGGCCATAAAGGAATATGGCTTCATACAGAATCTAGATGAGCCTTGTGTGTATAAGAGGACTAGTGGGAGCATTGTCACATTCTTGGCACTTTATGTAGACGACATCCTACTCATTGGAAGCGACATACCCACGCTGCAAGGGGTAATGCAGTGGCTGAGTAAGTGCTTCACAATGAAGGACTTAGGAGAAGCTGAGATGATCCTAGGGATCAAGATCTATAGGGATAGATCAAATCGGCTTCTGGGCCTAAGCCAGGCTTCGTACATTGACAAAGTTCTGAAAAGATTCAACATGGACCGGGCCAAGAAAGGTTTCTTGCCAATGGGCCATGGACTGAAACTTAGTAAGAAGAACTGTCCTAAAACAAGGGAGGACAGGGAGAACATGAAGTTGGTTCCATATGCTTCGGCTATTGGTTTAATCATGTACTCCATGTTATGTACAAGACCTGATGTTGCCTTTGCACTGCGTATGACAAGCTGATACCAGCAGGATCCCAGGGAGGATCACTGGAAGGCTGTCAAGGCGATCCTCAAGTACCTTAACCGGACTAAGGATAGCTTCTTAGTGTTTGGTGGTCAGGAAGTGCTATCAGTTACTGGGTACACTGATGCAAGCTTCCAGACAGACCAGGATGAGTACCAGTCGCAGTCTGGGTATGTATTTTTGCTGAATGGTGGTGCTATAAGCTAGAGGAGCTCAAAGCAGCCAACCATAGTGGACTCTACAACAGAAGCTGAGTACATCACTGCGTGTGATGCAGCTAAGGAAGCTGTGTGGATGGAGAAGTTTATCACTGAGTTGGGAGTAGTGCCAACTATCCAGGACCTAGTCGATATCTTCTATGACAACAACGGGGCCGTCGCACAAGCTAAGGAGCCCCGGTCACACAAGAACACAAAGCACGTGCTCAGAAAGTTTCACCTCATACGAGAGATCGCGGAGAGAGGTGACATTGCATTGCACAGAGTGGACACCAAGGATAATGTCGCAGATCCATTGACCAAGGTGCTGGCCCAGCCTAAGCACGAGGGTCATACTAGATCTATAGGGATTAGGCCCATGCCTAGTTGGAACTAGTGCAAGTGGGAGATTGTTGGAAATGTCCTAGTCCCGAGGTATTGGTCCTTGTATTTGTACTATACATTTATTGGATTTATGTGTTGTGCTAATTTGTGTTATTAATAAAGGCATCAATTCATTTATTATATCTATCTTGTGCAATATATTAAATGAAGTATCCAATGGACATATCTATATCCATGATGACAAGTGTCATGCACTTAACAGTAAGACCATGGATAGGGTAAACGATATGACCATAAATAGATCCGTAGTCTGTTCCAGTCATGGGAATGAATGGAACAATAGACTATTATTAACCTTGTTGTATGGAGGTGCCTTACCGGTCATTGGACATGGAATGTCAACCAAGTTAATGGGTACATGCCTGGAAGCATGGTACTGGATAGATCCACTAAACGGGTAATCCACATGGTATAGTATCACAATGGATTCTCGTGTAGTACTTGTATGGATCCTTTGACCTGACCATTTGATGGTATTACATGTGAAGTCACATGCTTAGGGGTACGCCTAAAGGGCCTGTAATAGGGTGCCAAGTATGGGTACTTTCGGGTATGTCACTGAGCATGATAATACTATGGATATGCAGAGGGGATTTGTCACTCAGTAACCCACTGAGAAGATATCACCGGCCTCTTGATGAATGTGACTGATAAGAGTGTGGCCACACCCAAACAAGTTGGAACTTGTTTGTGAGCTTTAGTACATTCGGGATCAAGTTAATGTCCGGACACAAAAAAGGGTGATCAATCCATACCTCTGTGTTGGACACCGATATCAATGACATGGGGTATACAAGTTTAAGCTACAGGGTTATGATAACAGTTAGACTGCCATCTCTGTCTTAATTGGGGGCTGCAGTGGCTTGCTAGAGCCCAACTGCAGTTGTGAGCGGACGACGCGTTTTCGACGGGACGCGGGACTCCCTTTCGGAATGGGCGCCACGATCTCGGGCGGACCCCTCCCTCGCATGGAGTTTTTATGAATGGAAATTCATTTTGGAAAATAAATTGAATTAATACATAAAAGAGCCGAGACCTAAGTCTCGATGAATAATGTAGAGTCGCCACCCGGCTCAGCTCAACCGGGAAATTCTTATGCAGCTGAACCGGACGAACGGTCGCTACACTATTCAGAGATTCGGGTCCGGACAAGTCCCTTATTTCGTGTCTAATTAAAATAAATATTGCCAATGTTCTCGAATGGTATTTCAAAATCTAAAGCCAATTTTATTGAATATAAAAGGCATACAGCGCGCATACAAAATATTTAGTACAAAAGTAAGGAAAAGAAATAAATATTAATTGGCTTACAACCAAATCGAATGGAAAAATAAAAAATCTCACCTCACTTATACAATCGCCTAGAATACATGAAAATCTAAGATAATTACAACCGCCTAAATACAAGATTTAATCTATTAAAATACATCAAAAATAAAAATAAAAAGAAATTAAAACCTGCAAAACAGAAGGTTAGCACAATTTATACGGCACGCCACAATTAGGACTCAAATAGACAGAATTGGAAAATCAAGAATTGGGGACATGCATAGAGGGGATAACCGGGTCAGCTCGGCTAGCCGGCCCGATTAGACCTGGAAAACATTTTGAAATGTCCCTGTATTTTTGGTTTTGTGGGAAAATCATTTTTTGAAAAACAATTTTACCGGTTTACATGCATTTTCATATATTAAGTGGGTCGGTTTTCAAGAGAACTGGGTCTCCGTCGTTGAATTGTTCTAATTGCAAATTTACCGGAAAGTTGAATCTATGGTCGTGATGCACAAAACAAAATTCATTTTGATGATTTTTGGGGTTTTCTAATTTTTTGGGATTTTTTAGGGATAAAAGCTGAAATTTTGATTCTGGAACGAGGATTACAGTCGTAAGACTGTAATTTATAGTCCTGCGACTGTAATCAGTTCAGGATCAAAATTTCATCAAAAATTCATTTTGGACCAAAACTGAAGAAAATCAACTGGAAATTAAGAACAGTCATACGACTATATATACAGTCGTACGACTGTTCATGAAAACCAAGAACAGTCGTGCGACTGTTCTTAATTTCTAGGAGCAGAAACACGAAAATGTAACAGAAAACACACAAAACTCACTTCAAACACCCAGAAAGCGAGAAAAAGTGTAAGGAAAAGGAGTGTTTACCCTTTTTGAAGCTAATCCAAGTCGTTTTGACCCCTGGCGTCGCTCCGATCTTAACAAATTTGCACTTTTTCCTTTGAAATTGAGGTTGAGAGTTTGTGTCCAAAAATCCAAATTGCAAGGGATTATGATTGTTTAAGTCCGGATTCTTGATTTGGTTGTGAAGTTAATTGATTAACCTAGGGATTTCTAACAAGTTTTGACCCTATTTCTGAGAATTAAAAGAAAATAGAAGAGGAAAAGATGAATTTTTGTGGGTTTTCCTTCTTTTCCTTCTCTCTTTTCTCCTTCTCTCTCTAGATTTCTTCACCAGAATTCCAACCTCTCCTTTCTCTCTCTTTTTCCTCCTTTTGTACTTCTTTTTTCTCCTGCTTACTTGCTGCTAAACGGAAGCAATTAATGCTCATCCTCTCTCTCCTCCATTTTCTGCTGCAGAGGTATGGGCTTCTGCAATTTTCCCGATATTACAGTCGTACGACTATAAGAATAGTCGTACGACCATAATCTTTTTTTTTTTAAGTATAGAAAATTCCGGCGCTTACAGCTGCCCCTCGCGTGACCAAATTTGACATCTAGCTCCAGATTTACAACACCTGAGATGATGAATTTAAGAGCGCGAATTAAAGCGCCGTGAACACTGGAATGAACCTCTCTGATGAGATAAGCCAATACCGGGTCTATGTTACCCGAGGCGAGACTGGGGAAAGAAATAAGCCAATAGTGGGTCTAGGTTATTCGAGGCAAAGTTGATGTGGATAGGCCGATGTCGGGTCTAGGTTACCCATGGCAAATGATGGGTGAAATTAGCCGATACCGGGCCTATGTTACCCGACGCGAAATTGATGAAGAAATTAGCCGATACCGGGTCTAGGTTACCCAAGGTGAACTTTCCTGAGGAAATAGATGAAGCTGATCTGGGCCGATGCCGAGTTTACATTACTCGAGGCGGATCTGCTGGGGGACTTGGATGATGGAGCGGATCTGGGCCGATACCGAGTTTTCATTACTCGAGGCGGACTCGTTGGAGAAAGTTGAGATAATGGAACGGATCTGGGCCAATACCGAGTTTACATTACTCGAGGCGGATCTGCTGACTTGCTGAGGATACTAAGCTGAGGATGAATTCCTGCACTTAAAATGGCAAGTCTTCATTCCTTGATCGAGAGATTTTTAAACAAAAATTTTTGCCCCTTCGATCAAGAATGAAGCCGGGGATAAGTAATTGATATATGCAATGTATGGATGCATGATGATGTATATGTACATGTATGGATTTTCGGTTATTGGACATTTCTGTCTTCTGCTGGGGAGATATGTTGTGCCCCTGGTTGATTTTACTTTTCTTGGGGCATTGTTTGGTGATTATCGAAGGAATGAGGTGACTGCTGGGGAAATGATCGTAGTATTCCTTGTAGAGATTCCGCTGGGGAAGAGTGTGACAGCTCGACTAGGGAAACAATTGTGGTGTTCTTTGTGTAACTACACTGGAGAGTAACATGGCGACTTTGCAGGGAAATAATTGATGGTATTCTTTATGTAGATTCCGCTGGGGAATAGTAGGGGAAACTCTGCTGGGGAGTGATGTGACAAATTCTGTGGGGAATACTGAGGACGTTCTGCTTTTCTTGCTCCGTGGGAAAGTAATGAGTTTTTTTTTTTTTTAAGTGCTCTAATTTTTGTCTGGGTTGCCCAACTCAGGTTTTCAGCCCAGCGAGCCGCTCTAACTTTTGCCTAAGGTGCCTTTTCGGTTTTCACCTTAGCGAGCTTTTCATATGCCCTAACTTTTGCCTAAGCTGCCCAGTATGGGTTTTCAGCTTAGCGGGCCGCTCTAATTTTTGCCTGAGATGCCTTTTTGGTTTTCACCTCAGCGAGCTTTCTCTCTCTCTTTTTTTTTTGATTAAAATGGTGTCATGACCCTTTATTACTCGTTTAGGAAGATGAATTGGACTTTAGAGGGCGGTAAGAGATTTTAAATTGCATGTATTTAATACATTTTCATTTGTCAAATAATGCGATGATATTGATCAGTTGAATGCAACGTGCTTTCTTTGAATGTGTGTTTACGCAAGACAACTTTATTTGTGCATTTGTTATAACCATGCAAATATATTTAAACAAACACTTCACTTTATTGATGAAGTCAAAATGAGTACATTTGAAACAAGTTGGTTCCTAAATGGTACAGATTCCACATTGAGCCAGAATCCGTCACCAGTCGTCCTTTTCAGATTTTTCGACTGATCATTTTCTCTCGCGTCTTAATTTTTGCCTAGATCGCTCTTTTCGAGTTTTCAGCCTAGCAGACTCTTTTTTTTTTTTACACATGATAAAGCTTTAGCCTGTCTTGGTTGATAGGATTAGTGAACTCATTTCCATCCATGTCTATGATGTTGACAGCGTCTTTTGATAACACCTTCTTCACCACATAGGGTCCTTCCCAGTTAGGTCTGAACTTGCCCCTAATATCGACATTGGAAGGCCTTAGCTGCTTTAGAACCAAGTAGCCCGTCTTCAACTGCCGTTTGGAATACTTCACATTCTGATTATAGGCTTTAGCCATTCTGCGCTGATACATCTGCAGGTGATCTAGTGCCTTTAGTCGCCTTTCATCTAGTGTAGCCAGCTGTTCATACCTGGCTTGAACCCATTCAGTCTCTGGCAATTGAGCTTCCAGGGCAACTCTGAGTGACTTGAGTTCGATTTCCACCGGCAACACCGCTTCCATTCCATATAGCAAGGCATAAGGAGTTTCTCCTGTCGGTGTTCTGACACTGGTTCTGTAACCCCAGAGAGCATAAGGCAGTTTATCGGCCCAATCCCTGTAAGTGGTTACCATTTTTTATAAGATCATCTTTATTGCCTTGTTAGCTGCTTCTACTGCACCATTAGCCTGAGGCCTGTATGGAGAGGACTTATGATGTTCAATACCATGTTCTGTAAATAGCTCAACTGTTGCCCCTCGAAACTGTACTCCATTGTCAGTTGCTATGTGATCAGGAATCCCATACCGAGTGAAGATATTCTTCTGGATGAACTTGACCATGTGCTTGGCTGTAACATTAGTGAAGGATTCCGCTTCAACCCATTTGGAGAAATAATAAACTGCCACAACTATGAATCTATGCCCATTAGATGCAGCTGGATCAATTTCACCAATCATATCTATCCCCCATGCTGAAAACGGCCAAGGAGATGCTAGATTCTGAAGTTCGAGTGGAGGAAGATGACTAATGTCTGCATAGATCTGACATTCATGATATCTCTTCACTTTTCTTATACAATCTGCTTGCATCATCATCCAGAAATACCCTTGTCTCATTATCTTCCTAGCCATGGCAAGCCCATTCATATGTGGCCCACAGGATCCTGCATGTACCTGTTGCATCACTTCTTCTGATACTTGCTTTGTTAAACACCTTAAAAGGACTCCATGTGTTGTTCTTTTGTACAGGTTATCCTCGAAGATTCTGAATTGACTAGCCAATTTTCTCAGTGTCAACTTATCAGCAGCACTGGCCTCTTCTGGGTACTTTCCCTCCTTAACATACTGGTAAATGTCAAAGAACCATGGCTTTTCTTTGGCTGATAATTCCATTACTTCGCGCATTTTGAAGCAAGGATGTCTGGAAGTGGCTATAACTAGTGGTTGAACTTGTGTCTCTTCTGGATTTTCCCACATGGAGGACAAAGTAGCTAATGCATCAGCCATCTTATTCTCATCCCTGGGGACATGTCTGAATTCACATTGGCTGAATAAATCCTTTCTGAACTGTAGCAGCTCCAAGTAAGGCCGTAAGGCTTCTTCCTTTATCTCCCATTCACCCTGAGCTTGCCTGATCACCAGAAGTGAATCACCAACAATTAAGACATCATTTGCCCCTAAGGCTAATAAAGTTTCCATTCCAAATAAGCATGCTTCATATTCTGCACCATTATTGGTTACGGGAAAGATCAGCCTTTTGGATAGAGAATGACCTCGCCATCTGGTGTTGCTATAAGTACCGCGATTCCAGCGCTTATTCTATTCACTGCCCCATCGAAGCACATTACCCACCTTTTCACTTCCACCATGGCTAGTTGCTCATCAGGGAATTCCAGATTCTCTGTGTAATCCGATTCTAGGGGTTGGTTTGCCAGGAACTCTGCCACGGCTCGCCCTTTAATGGTTTTCTTCGTGATGTACTCGATGTCGAATTCAGACAAAAGTAATAACCACCTGGACAGCTTCCCAACCAAAGCCGGTGCTTCATAGAGATACTTCATTGGATCCACTTTAGCCACAGCTTGTATCTTGTAGGATTGGAAATAGTGGAGCAGCTTCTTAGTCAACCAAATCATCGCCACACATGTCTTCTCCACCAGTGTGTATTTGGTTTCATACTCCAACAGCTTTTTACTGAGGTAGTAGATGGGATACTCCTTCTTGCCATCTTGTTCCTGTGCTAGCATTGCCCCTATGGAGGATTCTTCAACTGCCAAATACAAAATCAGAGGCTTCCCTGGAATTGGAGGGCTCAATACTGGTGGCTTTACCAGGTAAGCCTTGATCTTCTCGAATGCCAACTGACACTTGTCATCCCACACAATTGGCTGATCTTTCTTTAATAGCTTGAAGATTGGCTCACAAGTGGAAGTTAGCTTGGCTATGAAGCGGCTGACATACTGCAAAGAACCTAGGAATGATATGACCTCCTTTTCAGTCTTTGGAGCTGGCATATCTTGGATGGCTTTGATTTTATCTGGGTCCATTTCTATACCCCTCTGGCTAACTACATGGCCCAACAACTTCCCTGATATGACCCCGAATATGCACTTCTTGGGGTTAAGCCGCAAGTTGTACTCTTCAATGCGTGTTAGAAATCTATCCAGGATAACAGGGTGTTCCTCCCGGGTTGTTGATTTAACAAGCATATCATCGACATACACTTCCACTTCTTTATGGATCATATCGTGCAACAGAGTTGTGACAGCCCTCTGATAAGTGGCACTAGTGTTCTTTAATCCAAAAGGCATCACTCTGTAGCAGAAAGTACCCCATTCTGTGATGAACGACGTTTTCACCTTGTCGATCACATCCATCAGAATCTGGTTGTATCCCGAGAAGCCATCCATGAAGGAGTACATTGCTGATTTTGCTGCGCTATCAACTAGGACGTCAATATGTGGCAGTGGAAAGTTATCTTTTGGGCATGCTCTATTCAAGTCCCTGTAGTCAACGCATACTCTGGCCCTTCCATCCTTTTTAGGCACGGGGACAATGTTGGCTAGCCATTCTGTATACTCCACCACTTCGAGAAACCTAGCGTCTATCTGTTTAGCTACTTCTTCTTTCACCAGCGTAGCCCATTCCGGTCTTAGTCTTCTCAACTTCTGCTTTACCGGTCTGAACTTGGGGTCTGTTGGGATTTTGTGCACTGCTATTTCTGTATCCACACCTGGCATGTCTTCATACGACCAGGCGAAAGCTTTAACATGTTTTTGGAGTATTCTTATTAATTCTCTTTCTTGCTCGGATTTTAGCTCGTGTGAAATGAGTACCATTTTAGGGTTTTCATCTATACTTATATTGATTTCATGCAATGCAGTGTCATGTATGCTAAATATGCCTGATGGTGATTCAAATGCATGCACAGAATTATCAGGATAAACATCACACAAGTAAGCAAACTGGGATTTCATTGCATTGAACTTATCATAAAGTACATCAGATACATTGAAAATGGAAGAAATAGATACAACAAAATCATTTTCATCCTCCACAGGCGGAGGGCCTTGTTCTTCATCAGCTTCCATCTTCCCTTCCAGAGCATCATCGAGGACTGCAGCTTTCTCTGCTTCTTTCCCGGTCACCTGTGCCCTAGCTTTTTCCATAATCTTGGTGATTTCAGCGACCACAGAGTCTAAATTCACTTTGGCCATCAGTTCTTCGCCAAATCCTTGCTTAGTCTTTCCAAAAGCTTTGTTCAATGCAGCAGTCAAAGGACCTCAGATGATTTCTGTAGTTTCAGCACAGGTTTTCTTTTCTTCCTTCTCTTCGACCACCTTTATTGTCACCTCCACCTCTTTATGTGATTTACCTTGCAGCACATCAGATTCAATAATGGTTTCTTCTACCATTTCAGGGGCTACCGGCTCTTTTTAGCTTTCCTCAAAATCCATAACATCTGCAAAAATCTCAAAGCCAGGGTACTCGACATTTCCAACCAGCACCGGTTCAGCTTGGCCCTTGTAAAGGCTTTCCCCTACCTTCAGAAACGGCTTCATCATGACCTTGCCATTCTTGCCCTTTTTCAGATTCTTCTGCTTGGATGACCCCTCTACATAACCAAGGCCATACTGCTTTGACTTTCCCGAGTCGATCTTGAATTCTGGCACACCTTGCAAGTTAATCCCGAGTCCCATTCCCAGGAGAAAGTTCAGTTTGTACAGATATCGGGATAGCCACTTCGGCATGTAGTTCTCATAAAGGACCATAGAGGCATCTGTGGTTTCTTCCTCCTTAATGACAGCAATTTGGAATCCACCAAAAGGAACCACTCTTTCATCCATTGCAGCTACCATCAACTGGGTGTCCGCCTCAACAATCACAATCCTGCCATTCATAGAGAATTTAATCTTCTGATGCAAGGTGGAAGGAACACCTCCCAAAGGATGGAACCAGGGTCTTCCAAAGCAATAGGGAGAATGTGACCAGGATATCGATCACTGTGAAGACAACCATGGACTTGATGGGCCCAACCTCCACTTCTGTTTCGAAGGTCCCTATCACTGTTCTTTTAGAATTATCATACGCCCGAATGATTGTCGAGGACCTTTTCAACACTTCTTCATTCATGCCTAGAAATGGTAACATCTTTAGCGGGCATATATTCAGAGCCGAGCCGTCATCCACCATAACACATGGCATCACCTTATCCATGACATAGGCTCTAATGTAAAGAGCCTTGTTGCGGGCCTTTCCTTCTGCTGGTAGGTCTTTCTCAGAAAAAACAATATTAGGAGCTCCAGCATGGACTTTGTCTAGCAAGCAGCACATAGCCTCTGGTGAAGCTATAGGGGAGACTTCAATTTCTGATAGCTTTTTCACTAAAGCCTCCCTATGCTCTTTGGAGGTCATAAGCAAATGCCACAAACTGGCTTGTGCAGGGGTCTTCTTTAATTGGGAAATGACCAAGTCTTCTTTCTCGACTCTTTCCGGTGCTGAAGTACTGCCCGACCCATTCATCGGTGATTTATCTTTCATCTGATCTGCCGGCTGATATACCCTTCCACTTCGGGTCACGTGCTGCACTTCTGAAATCTTCAGCTTCTCAACAGCTGGGACTTTATCAGCCTCTCTTCTGTCAAATTCTTCGTACTCATCTTCGGAGTCGAGATCATCCAGACTTATGGGCTTGATCTCCTTACATCCCTCATTTTCCTCACGTTTGGGCTCCACTTCAGGTTCCCCTACCGCCGCTGCCTGAATCGTAGGGTTCGCTTGCAGAACTTGGGCAAATATAAAGTTAGCCGGCAACCCAGACTGAACCATGTTAACCCGCTTTTCAAATGCCGGCAGTGGGTTGGTTTTAGTGCTAGGTTTAGCTGGCTCTTGCAGCTTTCCCTCATCAATGAGCTTCTGGACAGCATCCCTTAGCTTGTAGCAGTTATTGGTTCGGTGGCCTGTCACCACATGATAAGTGCAGAAGTTATCTTTGTCTGCTTCTGATGGCCTCTCAAATGGCCTTAAGGATTGCAACAGGCCGCCATTCCTACACTCGGCAAATATCTTTGCTAAAGTAAGAGTCCAAGGCGATATGCCTTGTCCTCCAGGACCCCTATTCTGGTTGCCTTGCTGCTGATTCACAGTAACCACTTCGACCTGCTTAACCTCTGATGATTGCCCCTGTTTGCCACTGGAACCTGAACCAGAACCACTACCAGACCCAGCTGCTGCGATTGATCTATACCCTGAACTATACCCCGTACTTCTTCCCCCTTTCTGACCAGCTGGCTTCTCCTCCTCATCCCTTTCTATCTTCATGGCCATGCTATAGACCTCACTAAGCTCCTTGAAGGGATGGAATTTCATATTGTTCTTGAAAATATCCTTGCTACCATCAATGAGCTTCTGTATAAGCTCGTCTTCATCAGGGCGGTTCTTTAGGAGGATCATCTTGCTCATCCACCTCTGGTAGTATTCGTCAAAGGGCTCATTGAATTTCTGCTTCACCGTCTCCAAATCATACAACTTCACCTGGATTTTGGTGTTGAAGCTGTAGTATTTGATGAAGGCTGCTGACAATACCTCCCAGTCAGATTGCTCCTCCTCTGACAGTGAATTATACCATCCCAAAGCACCTCCCTCCAGTGTGGTGGGGAAAAATTAATCAATTGTTGCTTTGTAGTGCCTGCTGTTAGCATAACTCGGGCATATAAATTCACATGGGCCTCTGGCGAGCCCATTCCTTTGTAAGTGGGGACTTTCGGCACTTGGAAGCCGATAGGAAATGTCTCGATGCCCCTACTGATCATGGCATCAATGTTCACCCCCTTCTTGGATTCAGCACTGATCCCGACCCCCTTCTTTAACTGGGCTATGACCTCATCTAATTCAGAACACTTTGCCTTCATCTTCTGTTCCATAGCTGCTTTTATCTCCTGCAGCTTTTCCAGGCTAGTCGAAGCATCCCCACCATGTTGAGATGACTTAGCTTCTTTTTCCTTCCCGGCTCCACTACCACCGGTCTCACCAGCTTCTCTAACTACTGCCCTCATTTCTTCCTTTAACATGTCATGGAAATCCTCTGACCTGAAGAAATCTCTCAGAACATCAGCCATACTCGGTGTCTGCTCTGCCATATTCACGCCTTCCCCAGACTCAGAATCACTGTCACTCTCGACTACCTTCTGTCTCCTAGCTGCCCTTGAAGCTAGGGATCTTGTCCAAGGTCGCTCCAGTGTATTCTGCTTGGGAGTAGATAGGAAATATTAGGATCGTGAATGAATGACGTGATGTGACATGAAAATTAAGGTATTGAGAATGCTTGAAATGAATGGAATGAGGTTATGTATGAAATGATGGTATGAATGTTTTCTTCTTTTTTTTCGAGGCATTCCAAGAACACCCAATGTTTACGCAAAAACGTCACGTGTGGGCCGTCACACGGACAGAACTTCGGCGCCTTTGGGGCATCTAATGAATTCGTGAAATGGTCGCATGTATACTGGCACACGGACATAGTTTTGACGCTTTATAGGTCTATGAGATGATATGAAATGGTCGCATGGGCCGGGCCCACAAACAAGGTCTTGATGCTTTTGAGCATATGATATGGAATGATGTTATGAGAAAGTCACGTGTAACAAGGACACAGACAAGAATTCGGTTTGATGAACGCCTTTTATGATTTGGGATATTATGATATGCCCCTACATGCGTACTAATCCGGTGCTCGGGGAGTGCCTTGAATGATAAGGTAATGTCATGAATTAACCCGATGTGGGTCACAGTGTTGTATGATGTTTGTGACGAATGGATATGATGTCATGAAATGCAACTTGTGGATTGTCACACGAAAATGAGCCTAAGACCGTTGTGGTTACTATTAAATGAAATGATTTTGGTGGAATGGCCAAATGCAATCCGGTGCATTGGCAAAACACTGGTAATTTTGGGTACCCGATATGTTATGAAAAGGAATGGGATGGTCATGATAGGCATCCTTGAAATGCCCCTTAATTTAATTTAAGTGAAATGTAGTGAATGAACATGACACACAATATGCAAATGGCTGCACAAAAACATGGGTTAGGATGCATGACATATATAATGATGTTACATATGCTATGTCAAAAATAAAATGCTAATCACACAAGTTTAATGTTATGGCTGAAAAAGAAATCATTAGTATGGATGACAAGCGAATGAATTAATGTTTTACACATGAAATAAAATGCAAAATGGCTGCATCAAAATGTGGGTTAGTATCACACAAAGATGTTTGTGTATGGTATGTCATGTGTATGGAAAGTGGTGATTATAGTATGTTATGCGCACGTTGGCAATGTGTCACGAGATGGTCAAGAACACATAGCAAGCAAAACGAATTCTTCCAACCTTATTCCTCCAACGTGGTCGGTCTCAAAAATTTCTAACCGAGTCCTAGGCGGGGTTCACTTCAATCACCAACCGGGGATGATGAAGGTGCGATTTTATTATCATTATTCACACAATTATTTTGGTATCCTAAGGGAATCCAACTAGAGCTGCTTATATGGGTTCAGTCAAAGTCGGGATAACATCAAGGCTCTCATAGCAAGATATACTCCTCACTTCTCCCCACTCAAGGGTCCTAGCGAAGGGGTTCGTACGAGGCTATGAGTGGTGTTTCGTATTCGTGCCCCTAAGACCAAGAGGAACTTAGGCGACACTTCAACAATCCACCGGGCTATAAAAGGATACCTAATCTAATGCAAAAAATGGCTAACTAAAAATGCAAATAAAATACCAAAAGAGAATCATCCACGTTATTTTAATTAGACACTTTTCAGGCTTGTCAAAATTCTTTTAAGCTTTTAAGAAAACTTTTTTAAGATATCCCCAGCAGAGTCGCCACTGTGAGCGGACGACGCATTTTCGACGGGACGCTGGACTCCCTTTCGGAATGGGCGCCACGATCTCGGGCGGATCCCTCCCTCCCATGGGGTTTTTATGAATGGAAATTCATTTTGGAAAATAAATTGAATTAATATATAAAAGAGCCGAGACCTAAGTCTCGATGAATATTGTAGAGTCGCCACCCGGCTCAGCTCAACCGGGAAATTCTTATGCAGCTGAACCGGACGAACAGTCGCTACACTATTCAGAGATTCGGGTCCGGACAAGTCCCGTATTTTGTGTCTAATTAAAATAAATATTGCCAATGCTCTCGAATGGTATTTCAAAATCTAAAGCCAATTTTGTTGAATATAAAAGGCATACAGCGCGCATACAAAATATTTAGTACAAAAGTAAGGAAAAGAAATAAATATTAATTGGCTTACAACCAAATCGAATGGAAAAATAAAAATTGTCACCTCTCTTATACAATTTCCTAGAATACACGAAAATCTAAGATAATTACAACCGCCTAAATACACGATTTAATCTATTAAAATACACCAAAAATAAAAATAAAAAGAAATTAAAACCTGCAAAACAGAAGGTTAGCACAATTTATACGGCACGCCACAATTAGGACTCAAATAGACAGAATTGGGAAATCAAGAATTGGGGACATGCATAGAGGGGATAACCGGGTCAGCTCGGCTAGCCGGCCCGATTAGACCTGGAAAACATTTTGAAACGTCCCTGTATTTTTGGTTTTGTGGGAAAATCATTTTTTGAAAAACAATTTTACCGGTTTACATGCATTTTCATATATTAAGTGGGTCGGTTTTCAAGAGAACTGGGTCTCCGTCATTGAATTGTTCTAAATGCAAATTTACCGGAAAATTGAATCTATGGTCGTGATGCACATAACAAAATTCATTTTGATGATTTTTGGGGTTTTCTAATTTTTTGGGATTTTTTAGGGATAAAAGCTGAAATTTTGATTCTGGAACGAGGATTACAGTCGTACGACTGTAATTTACAGTCGTGCGACTGTAATCAGTTCAGGATCAAAATTTCATCAAAAATTCATTTTGGACCAAAACTGAAGAAAATCAACTGGAAATTAAGAACAGTCGTACGACTATATATACAGTCGTACGACTGTTCATGAAAACCAAGAACAGTCGTGTGACTGTTCTTAATTTCCAGGAGCAGAAACACGAAAATGTAACAGAAAACACACAAAACTCACTTCAAACATCCAGAAAGCGAGAAAAAGTGTAAGGAAAGGGAGTGTTTACCCTTTTTGAAGCTAATCCAAGTCGTTTTGACCCCTGGCGTCGCTCCGATCTTAACAAATTCGTACTTTTTCCTTTGAAATTGAGGTTGAGAGTTTGTGTCCAAAAATCCAAATTGCAAGGGATTCTGATTGTTTAAGTCCGGATTCTTGATTTGGTTGTGAAGTTAATTGATTAACCTAGGGATTTCTAACAAGTTTTGATCCTATTTCTGAGAATTAAAAGAAAATAGAAGAGGAAAAGATGAATTTTTGTGGGTTTTCCACCTCTTTCTTTTCCTTCTCTCTTTTCTCCTTCTCTCTCTAGATTTCTTCACCAGAATTCCAACCTCTCCTTTCTCTCTCTTTTTCCTCCTTTTCTACTCTTTTTTCTCCTGCTTACTTGCTGCAAAACGGGAGCAATTAATGTTCATCCTCTCTCTCCTCCATTTTCTGCTGCAGAGGTATGGGCTTCTGCAATTTTCCCGATATTACAGTCGTACGACTGTAATTTTTAAATTACAGTCGCACGGCTGTAAGAATAGTTGTACGACCATAATCTTTTTTTTTAAGTATAGAAAATTCCGGCGCTTACAGCAGTCTGCGGACCAAAAGCCCACTGCCAACATAAAGACGGGCCCACGGGATCGTACACATAGAACGACTGAATGCAGACTTAAGGAATCACATGTATACTTGGAGTATACGCAATGGAGAGAGAGGTGTGTACATATTAATTATATTATAAAGATCAATTGGATTGGTCATAATGATAAAATTAATATATTCAATTGGCTCTTCATAATTAATTGGATTAATTATGAGATTATTTCCTAGGTGGTAATATTCATATGTATAGGTTTACATATGATTTTATTTTGTGTAGATTTAATTTTAATTTGATGGATTAAATTAATTGTCAAACTAATTTTAATTTAAATGTAAATAATATATTACTTGGAGTAATATATTAAATACATGGGTGTATTAAAATTGGGCTTGAAATTAATTTAAACCAGAATAATTAAAATTAGACTGTGCCTAAATTAAAACATGGAAGCCCGCACAGAAGAGAAAGGAGTCAAGGTGGGCCTGAATTCCCTTAAGGGAATTCGGCCACCCTAGGTATAAATACCTAGGGTTAGAAATTTCGGCCCCCCCAAGCCACTCACACTATAGCCAAAATTCCTAGCCCCTTCCTCTCCATTGATTCGTTTTTCCGACGCTAGCACGGGTTGCATTCGTTAGGCGTTCGTGTACGAAAACGAGGAGGAAATCTGCTTTGGTTTCTGCAGTCTTCATCCATCTCTAGAAAGAGATTTTCTGGTAAGAAAATTAATCCCTTTCTATTTAATTTTAAAGTTTTTCAATTTCTATCTCAATTGCTCCTGGGACTGGATTTGAAGAAATCACCGCGTTCTTCCGCTTTTATCGGGTGATTTCCGGTGAAAAATCCCAACACCACGTCATCATTGTGAACCAATAGTATGATGACACGTGTCAAGGCGAGGCCACATCAGTATGCCACGCCATCATCCACGTCATCCATTGATCCAATCAAGTGACGACAAGTGGCATGTGTGCCACGTTAGCGCTAATCACAAGTTGCCACGTGTCACGTGAGTTAGAAACTCAATGTAGCGCGTGAAGGCGCGTGGCGGCACGTGACGGCGCGTGTGGTCGTGTGCGGTGGCGTCCGGTTTCCAAATTTCGTCAAATTTTTTCCAGAATTAAATTTTACATTTTTCTTGAATTTTTGGTATATTTTGATGAATTTTTGGAATTCATTTGGTATTTTAAACTAAATTTACTTGTATTTATTGTGTATAAATGCTTAATTTATGTTTCATAAATTCAAGAAAATTCAATATATTTATTGTGTATTTGTATACTGATTTTTGGTTGATTATTAACAAGTTTTTGTTATTTCTATATATGTTATAGAAATGAAAACGTTCGTAAAAACGGTGAAAATAATCCAGTCTCACGAAGAGATGAGGACTATCCAAAAAACTTGAAGATGACCTTTTCTCTAAATGGTATTCCCCGTTAGAGGAAAGGAATATTGTTAGAATTTTGGAGCGGTTTAATGCGTGAAAACCGGGAAATCCAAGAGCTTGTCTGGAAAGGAGGATTTTCCTCTGGAATTGATCAATTAAAAAATGTTAAAATTTGAGAAAAATGTTTTCTCGTGAAAAGCACTTTAAGAAATTCTACTTTGGATCTCTACTATAAGTTCGTAGAGATGATCCCAGTCATCTCAAAAGAAATTGAGATAGTTCAACTCGATGGAAATGAAGATTGAGCTCTTCATTTTTTCACTCTTTCTCTTGCTGATTTCGTTTTTCAATTTTGTATTGAATGGCTTCATGCTAAAGTTTTTTTGTGGTTGTAATTTTGACTAAATGTTGGATATTTTTTTTATATATGGTACAATAAAAAATTTATTTGTTAAACATTGCTATTTTGGTTATTTGTTTTAGTAATTTTAATTTATTTATTTTGAGATTATAATTAAGTGTTTTATTACTCATTAGTTTTATACTTAAGAGAAGTATAAATGTTAAATAAATTAAAATATAATCTAAAACAAAACTAAATATATATTTATTATTGGAAATTTAAAACCTAATATGGTGTTTGTATTAGCAGATGTAAATGGTGACTCGATGCATTGCGCATGGATGTTCGATTTTACGTGAACCAAACACTATTTTTAGTTTTAAATGATCTTATAATAAATATGGTGTATCGCTTACTTATTAGTGCTACTTTTGTCTTTAACGGTTTTCAATGACTGCTTCAAAAGCAATAGTTGCTTAACTAAACAAGGACCTTCGTTTGACTGGTGACAATTATGAAGTTTGGGCTATGAAAGTCCACTACGTAATTGAAGAGCAAAGGCTCTGGATACTCTGGAGAGAATTATGGTTCCTCCTGAAGAGGGTAACACCTTTCAAACAAAGAGGGACCTTGAGGCTTATCAAGCCTGGAAGAGGAAGAACTCATCTGCCCACATCACCATGCTTAGTGCGATGAATGATGCTATCGTGAAAGAGTTTCACATATACAACACATGCTTAGTGCGATTTTTGCTCTCGAGGAGCAAAAAGTTCAAGCTGTGATACGTTCTCTGCCGAATGAGTGGGAGCATATGAAGTTGCACCTAACCCATACCAACGACATTAAGACCTTTGACGATGAAGTTCGTCATCTTGAACTGGAAGAGGACCGTCTGGCCTCTCTTAGTATGAAATATGAGGTTCGCATGGCTAGTTCAAGTCCTGATCTGAAGTCCAAGGAGAGGAACAAGAGGTTCTTCAAGAAGAAGGCACAGAGAATGATGGGCAGTGTTCCAGTTCAAAAGAAGGGCACGAAAGATTTTAACATTTCTAGGGTGAAATGTTACAATCGCAGATAGAAGGGGTATTTTGCAAAAGATTGCACAGAATAAATGTTACCGAAGTGTATAAGTATTATACATTTGTTTCAAGTTCTGTTTTCCAAACTGGATCTCGTCCTTCGTGGATCGTAGACTCAGGAGCAATAGACCACGTAACAAAGGATCGGGATTCTTTTGTTGAGTTGCGCAGTGTTCCATCAGGAACTAAGTGGATATACGTGGGAAACAACTCTAAAGAGGAAGTCTTAGAGATTGGCTGTTGTCAGCTGGTCTTGAATGGTGGTCGACCACTATTTCTTAAAGATGTCCTCTATGCTCCTAGGAATTCAAAGGAACTTAATATCTGTTTCTACCCTCATGAATTTGGGATTCATGTTATCTTTTGAATTGAACAATTTTAGTCTCTTTATAAACAATATCTGCTTTGGTGGTGGATATTTGTTGGATGGTTTTATTGTTTTGGATTTGGATCCAAAATTATGTGTGTCATAATAGTCTTTCCTTTACTGTTAACTCGTTAGCATTTCAAAAATGTGACATGTAAGACTTCATCACATTGGTCAACATCGTTTAGTATGATTGGCTAAAGCAGGTTTGTTGGCTGATTTATCAGAAGTAGATCTCCCAACTTGTGATAGCTATTAAAAAGGAAAGATGACAAGAAAACCATTTGGTAAAGCTACGCGAGCTGACCAACCATTGCAACTAATCCATTCTGACATCTGTGGCCTAATGAATGTTCGGGCAAGGCATGGTGCGTACTATTTCATTACATTTATAGACGACTATACAAGGTATGGTCATGTCTATTTGATTGCACATAAATCTGAAGCATTAGCATGTTTCAAACGATTTATGGCTCTAGTTGAAAATCAATTAGAGTAGAAAATCAAAGCTTTAAGGACCGATTGGGGAAGAGAGTACCTCTCCGAGGAATTTAAAGTTTTATGTGATGAAACAGGTATTGAACATCAGTTGACAATACTTAGGACTCCATAACAAAATGGAGTAACAGAAAGAAGAAACCGAACACTCTTAGAGATGATGAGGTCTATGATGGCTGAAGCTAATTTGCTTATCTCCTTCTTGGGGAGACGCACTATTGGCTGCCACATATGTACTCAATAGAGTACCTTCTAAGTCCGTTGAAACCACGCCTTGTGAATTGTGGACGAGCCGCAAGCCCAATTTGAACCATTTACGACCATAGGGATGTGCTACCTATGTTCATAATACATCTAGCAAGCATGGCAAGCTAGGCCCAAGAGGTAAGAAAGGTATCTTTATAAGATATCCTGATCTCTCCAAAGGATATGTTCTAGTGGGAGAGAATGAGAATGGTCAAATAACAGAATTTGAGTCATGAGTTGTCACATTCTTAGAGAATGAATTTCCTAAGCTGGGAGAAATGGATAAGGAATTAACTTTCTTTGAAACTCAAGAGTCTGAAACTTCAGGATCCTTAAATCCAAGTGGGAGGAATGAAGTTGAAGACGTAAGGGAAAGGGAAGAGAATGATGTTTACCTTCACAAGCGGATTTGAGTAATCCTGACCCTGACTTGAGTGGTCTTGATTTGAGTGGGAGTCTTGTTCCAAATTCAAGTGTGAATATGGATATAGATCCCAGTGGGAGTTCTGCCCAACACCTTGATGAATATATGAGTTTTGTTTATCAAGAAGCAGAACCTCTAAGATGATCACAGAGGGGAAATATTCTGCAATGCCGTCATTTAGTTGATACCAAAGCTCTCTCGATCGTAGCTCAAATTGAAGATATTCCAACTAACATGATAGAGTTATTGGAATCCCCAGCAAAAGAAAAATGGATTAAAGCAATGAAAAGTGAAATGGAGTCAATAAGGGTCAATAAAGTTTGGGAACTAGTTGACCTGCCCAAAGGGCGTAGAGCCATTGGGAATAAATGGGTACATACGATAAAGCGATCAGCGGATAGGAAACCTATCCAGACTAAGAGTCGGCTGGTTGCGAAGGGGTTTACACAACATGAAGGAATTGACTATCAGGAGACTTTTTCACCTGTTGTCCGTTTTACGTCTATAAGAAAAGTACTTGCTTTTGTAGCATGTATGGACCTTGAATTACATCAAATGGATGTAAAGATTGCATTCTTGAATGGTGAATTGAACGAAGAAATCTATATGGTTCAACCAGAAGGTTTCGTTGTTCAGGGTCAAGAACATAAGGTTTGTAAGTTGAAGAGATCAATTTATGGCCTTAAGCAATCTTCAAGACAATGGTATTTTCGTTTCCATGAAGCGATTATATCAATGCAATTTAAGGTGATTAATGTAGACTCGTGTGTCTACATTAAACGCGAAAACGGAGGGAAGTTTGTCATTCTAACGTTATACGTTGGCGATATCTTGTTAACAGGAAATGACACTTCCTTACTCAAGAAAGTAAAGACTTAGTTGTCTTCTAACTTTAAGATGAAGGATCTAGGAGAAGCTAATTACATTCTTGAGGTTAAGATCTCAAGAGATCGATCTAAGAGATTATTGGCTCTTTCACAAGAGACGTATATCAATAAGATCTTAGGACGGTTCAGTATGGCTCACTGTGATCCCGATCCAGCCCCTATTGCATAAGGTATGGAACTGAATGGAAGTATATGTCCCACGACTCCAGAAGAGACTAAAAGGATGGAGAGAATTCCTTAAAGGTGTGCAATTGGTAGCTTGATGTAGGCTATAATTTGTACACTACCTGATATAGGTTTTGCGGTGGGTCTCGTAAGCCATTATCAGGCTAATCCAGGTTTGAAGCATTGGGCAGCAGTGAAAAGGATATTGAGATATTTGAAAGGGACTTCAAATTATTCCCTTTATTACCAAGGAACGGATCTGCAGTTAAAAAGATACACAGATGCTGATCACGGAAATGATAAAGATAGGAGGTAGTCCACGTCTAGGTATATTTTCATTCTAGGAAATGGTGCAGTTTCCTGGTGTAGCAAGAAACAAACTTGCGTGGCATTATCGACTATGGAGCCGATATATGTAGCTGCAGTAGCTGCAGTATAAGAAGCGGTTTGGTTCGCTTCATAGATATTTTGGATCTATTGCCTAAAAGGAAATATACGACTATCTATTCCGACAGCACTGCATCAATTGCTTATTCTAAGAATATTTGTTATCATGGAAAAAGCAAGCATATCGATATAAAATATCATTTTTGTTAAAGACAAAATAGCACAGGGAGAAATAAGTTTAGTGCATGTTCCAACCGATGATATGATTGCAGATTCGTTAACGAAACCAATAGTTCCAAATGTTTTTAGTAAACACATTTTGGAATTTGGTCTTCGTAGGTTTTAGGAACATGTTGTTTTTGAACTGTTCTAATAACTTTGGCAAATTCTATTGGAATAGAATGTGAGTTGTTTGTTGTGTTCAAATTCATTCACTATTTAAAGTGATACACATAGAGCTATTGAGTATAGTTCAGTATGTTGGCGAAATGTCATCTACTCACATAAATGACTCTTTTACTATGATGTGTGTTCAGTAAAAGTGGGAGTGTGAGTTACTCCATATGTGATATTTTGTGTAATATCATCATTTCGTTTATATCGAAAGTTGTCCTGTGAAAGGCTTAAATGTGGACTAGAGGTACTGAAGCATGAGTTGCATTTAGAGACTGAATGCTTTCGCATAGTGTTTATAAAACATACATCCTAAGTGGATTAACACTATGACATATTTTAGTAATATGTGTAAAAGCCGACCAAGGGATGGAAAGAAGAAAATTGATCTCAACTTTCCTAATGTGAGACCCAAATGAAACTATGAGTTTCAAGTTCACCCTTAAGGACTCTTGTAAATAACAAGAAGGGTATGTCTGATGATTAACTTGATTGGAACCCTAAACCAGGCTTCGTTAGCTATGAACGGGCATACAAGGACCAGTCAGATAAGCATTAGACATATAGTGGAAGGTTATTTATAGAGAGGAAGTACATTTTCAGTAACATGTCACTTAGTAAACATATAACACTCGAGCTCAATACTTTTTTGTGGAAAAGGTATGTAGTGTATATGAATGTTTTCGTGAGATCAAAAGTAAGTCGAAAACTAGTGATCATGGAAAATGGACTATAGGGAAGTCACGTTAAGCTAAAGGTGGAACGATGAAGGAGAGCTTCAAGGTTTAACCGTTATGTTGACTGGTCGCGTGAATTCACCGAACAAGAATTGATAGAAGTATATGTGTTCAATCGCAATGAAAGTGTGTCTTGTCATGTGCGAGTGGGAGATGTTGGTTTTTGATCCGCCCATGACATTTTGGAATGGCAGGGACTAAATTGTAATTATGTGTAAATTACAGGGACCAAATGTGTAATTTGGTCCGACCCTATATAGAGATGGAAGTTGGGATTTCTACTATAAATAGAGAAGAAATTTCTCTATTTCCTAACTGATGGAGAATCGTAGATATTCCCTTCTATTCCGGGGGAAAACATCCCTACCGGCAAAACACGGATTACTTCTTCGTACGTCGGAAGAATTCACGGATATAGCTCGTACTCAGTGTATTCATACACTCGTAGGAAAGGCAACCAGAACGATCCGGTTTCTCGTGTAGATCAGATCCATTCCATAAACGTGTTTCCGCTGCATATAAACTGTAAGTTCGTTTATTTATTCTGTTTATGGTTATCTATACATTTGTTGTATGATTTATGGAATTCTGACTTCAGATACCATGCATCAAGCGCTTTTGCTGGTACAAGGTAATTACTTTTGGCAACTATATTTCTTATCAGACATGATTTGGGACTAATGTTGGTCTATTGATTTGTTTGTGAGCGTTGCACATATTTTTGCTTTGTAATTAAAATACTTCTGTTATGTAACTGTTATTCTTTTCTTTTTGTTAGTGTGTGGTTGAAGGTAATACATTACGTCTACTATCTTTTCTTTTCTAATGTGGAATGCGTACTGTACATTATTCAACATAATCGTATTGCTACCTATCTCTCCTTTATGTCTCTCTATATTTGCTATCTACAAAGGTTGCAGTGAATTTGGGGATCCAGTTTTTCCATTATCTCATGGTTTGCGGGTTCACTCAGCAGCATATTGCCACAAATCTAGATTGAGGCTATTTTATGGGATGATGATGTAGACTCTGTGAACTCATGAACTGGACACATCATCATTAAAATAAATGGTTTAAGAGGTGAAGTGGATGTCATGTGGACATGTTGGAAAAACTAAAAGGAGGTGAAGTGTATTCGAGTCCTGGTATAAATGGATAGTTTATTGATCCATTATAGCAAAAACATTGATGCAGTTGCAGGAGAAAGTTAAAACAAAGCTTTTATTGTACTATTCATGACGCGATCAATTTATCTCTAAGGGTAGGTATATGCCTGATTAAATTGCATATCGCAATCATACCAATGAGGTTTGATCTTTAAAACATTTGCATTACTTAACTTTTTTGAAGGATTATGAATTATAATGTGTTTAGTTTCAAAATTATCCAGTCCTTTTTAATGTTTTCATTATTTAGTAAGAAAAAGTTTTGAGATAACAAACATGTCCTATCTATTATTAACACGTAGGTATTCTATAATTTTTTTTCAATTTAAATTGATACAAGTGGATGATGTTGACTTTTGAGTTTCCCTTATTCTAAACTATGAATACTTCAATTCATATGTCATTGTACGTATCTTTTTTTTTTTTTTCATATCTAGGGTGAGTTTCGTTTAAATTTCGGAAATGGAATTAGAATCGGCATCGAAATGTGATAAGATCAGAATGGAAATATCTATTTATTTATTTTGTTTGGTTCAATTTGGAATCGAAACCATATTCCATTTAAAGTTGTTTGGTTGTTTAACAAACAGAATCAAAATCAAAATCCATAAAAAAAACATATATAGAAAAATAAAATAAACCCAGGAATTTAAAATAAAATTGGTTGTAAAATATAATAAATCATTATTAAAATTACTTATATATTCGTTAAATAATAATAATAATAATAATAATAATAATAACAGAAATGCTCACAATTACGAAAGATGATTACACATGGCACTTTGTTTTTGAGAAGATGATTTCACCGATAAAGATATTTATATATTTTTTTTTTTTCAATGCTTTTGTTACAATGTTTGGCAGCGGTGCAGAAATTTTCTAAATCAAGGTTTTTTTTCATATATGTAGCCACATTTCGTATTCCATAACTTATTTTACAAAACCAAATAATGATAATGGGAATGAATGACTCCCATTCCCTTTCTAGTGCAATTTTTGGGTGAACCAAACGTCTCCTTAAATTAAGTAGAGTATGATAAGATATTTGAAAATTTATCTTTTTATCTAGATTAATGAAAAGAAAATATTCTGAAATATTTATGATATATTATTGATGACAAAAGTTCAATACCAATCAAATTATTATTAAGTAGTTGTATCCTAGTAAAATTCTTCCCCATTTAATAAAATTCTTCTCTATATGGTTTATAAATAAAATTTTTGTTTTGTTTTGTATTTATGTAATTTCTATTTAAATGTGGCTTTTTTTAATAGGGCAATTTTTCATCGAGATCCTCTAATTGGATTCCAAGATGAACAACAAATCTCTTTACAAATCAAATAATATTTTTATCTATTTTTTATGAGTTAAAAAATGATAATATTAAGAAAGAATATTGAAAAAGAAAACTTTTGATATTGATTTCTAGATTTCTCATAATATATAAAATTGATTAATTAAACCATCAGTAATTAATCAATTAAAATTAAAATATTTAAATACAAAAGTATTAAATATCCATGCATTTTACACGGGCCATAAGTTAGTGTAACACATAAATAAACAACCATACTTGTAAGGAAAAAAAAAAAAAAAAGTCAATTAATATTTGGAAATGAAACTTAACACCGAAGCATGAAATGACAGACAAACTCTTATTAGGCGGCGATAAGATCTCAAATGGTCCTAGCCGCCACCCTTGGCCTGGCCTTACTAACTTCACGAACTAGTTGGAAAATAAAGAGTAAAAATACTAATAACAACAATATTAAAGTTTTAGGACATAAATTAGTTATTAACTATTAAGAATCATCTCAACAGATTTATTGTTCTTAGTTGTAAAACCATCTAACATTGTAAATTATAATATAATTAAGAAATTGATTTTTAGAGAAAAAAAAATGGAAATTTTAAGCTAGTAACGTTGGGACACAAGGTAGACCATTTAAATTTTAAAGTAGGTAATAATGGAGTGTTTGGTATGCGATGGAGATAGAGATAATGATAAGAGTTGGGATAAGGATAAGGATAAAATATGAGGATATGGATAGGGATAAAGATTAAAATTGAGATGAGTATAATATATAGTACGTTTGGTATGTTGGATAGGCATAGGGATAAAACAATATATTTTACTATATTATCCCTAAATATGTTAAAAAAATTAGGGATGAATTGATGATACATGTGTCTCTTAAATTTTTAAGTTGGATAAATATGTAAATTCCAAAAAAAACTTATCCCAACTCTTTATATTTGGGGTGACCAAAGATAGGCTAACGGGGATAAGTAGGGATAAAAAACTTATCTCATTTTCTATATCCTCTTACCAAACATGGAATAAGAGGTTCCCTATCCCACTTCTTATCCCATATAACAAACATCCCATGAGGGTAAGATGAGTATTTGAATAATAAAAACACCTTAAAATTTGTCAGGAATAATAAATTGTTTAAACTATTTTTAAGGGATAAAAAATTTGAAACTACTCCAAGGACTCACAATGAGATTAAATACATGGAAGTTCAAATTAATTGACAAAATAGGAAGACTTATTAGTGTATTACTGTATTTAGTCAAACTAAACTTACGGAATATTAAAATTATTCACCTTAATTTAATGGAAGAAAAACCATATTTAGACCTTTATTTTATTTTATTTTATTTTTTAATTTTTATTAGTTAAGCCTTTAATCATTCCACTTGATATATTCAGTCATTAATCAAATTATAATTGCATAAATTGATTAATTTTCATCAGAAACATCAAGCATTTATTTAAAAAAATATATGTTGGAAATATCAAACTTAACTAAGAAAGCGTTTATCAACATCTAAAATCATATTTTGTATATTTTGAAATGAATTTTTTTTAGTCACATCAAACATGTAGAAACACTAATTTTTGAATGATTAAAAATATAATTTTAAATGTTGATGAAATGAACAACACTCTTTCATCCGAGTGTTATTTTTAAATCGAACTCATTTTAGTAATCAAGGAGTTAATATGTGTTATTATAGTTAATCGAAATTTTAATATGTCAAAATAAAAAATAAGAGCCTAATGAACAAAAATTGAAAATATAAGGATTTCAAGATAACATATATTTATAATTTTGAAAGGTTAAAAATTAGTTTTAATATTTTATTTTTATTAATTGAATATTGTTAATACTACTCAATTATAGCTTAAATTAGGGTAAATTATACCGATGATTATTAAAGTTTGAAGTTTGAGTGTTGACAGTCACTATAATTATGTCAATAAAGTCAGTGAATTTTTATTTTAATATCAATAAAGTCATTTTAATCATAAATTCGTAGAATTATAATGTGAAATGACGACAAGACAAGTCAATATCATATACGACTTATTAATATCTGCCACATTAACTCCAACAAATAAAAATTGGATATATGTAATTGGAATAGCACGTATGTGTAAAATATTATATGAAAAAAATAAAAAAAAAAAAAATCGAAATTCAAGAGTGGTTGAAGTTGATGTGGTGCTGTATCAATAAATTAGACTTGGGATTGACTTTTCACAGTTATCATTTGGCTTCCATATTTCCTCATATTAAGGAAAAAGTGACCATATTAATAAATGAAAGTTGAATATACAAATTAAATTTTGATATTCATTAATGCATAAATTCTAAATTTGAGCGCATGAGTCCAACTTACAAACCCCAAAAAAACTAAGGTTGCATTTGTACTTACAATAAAGATAAAATTGATCTGTTAAGTTAATTTTAATTTTTGTTCTCATATCCGTATTTAATAAGGGAGTAACAAATGTAAAAGAAACTCAAAGGCCAGCCTTTCGGTAGAGTTTGGAGTTGCTGCTAAATGAAATGCTCATGTGCTGTACTGTGCTGTGCTGTGTGGACTTGTTTCCCTTTTCTTCCCTTCTTTATGCGCCGTTGGGTTTTCAACATTTATACTTTTCAGTCACATTTTTGCTTTTCTTTTACTGTTCCCCCCTCCCCCCCCCCCCCCCCCCTCTCTCTCTCTCTCTTTTCTGGTTTCCTCCATTGCAAAACAAGCTTCCTTTCCTGCTGAGGACCCATACAAAGAGAAAAAAAAAAAAACCACCAACCATTTTTACCTATTTTCTGCTTTTTGTCCCTAATTCGACCATATATTTATATTTTACATTTCTCTTTCACTTTCTCTCTACTCATTTTGCCTTGAAAGATTTGATTTTTTTGTCTTGCTTTCTTTCCTATTCTTTTAATCATTCACTTACTTGTTTTTTTGGCCCACTGCAGCACTTGTGCGTCCAAACTACTCTTTTCTACTCTTCTGGGTTTTTAGGCTACATTCCCATTTCTATGCTTATTAAATCTCACTCTTTTTTTTTTGGAAAAAATGAAAAGCTATTCCTTTACTCTTTTGGGTTCTTGAGGAAGAAAGATCAAGGAAGCTAGGGTATACCCTTGGATCGCTGCCAAGGTAAATTCTCTTTCTCTTTCTTTTTAATTTTAAAGAATTCACACTTCTCTTTGTAGTTTTCTTGGATCAGAAGTGATGCCTTTGGAGAACATATTCTTTATCTTATTGTTTATCTGTTGATGGATTTCTGATTTGTGGGTCTGTTTTCTGCTTTTCCCATGGAGCTTTGAATTTATTTACAGAGGAAATGGGTCTAATTTATCGACTGGCAGTTATAAATATCATATTGGGTTTTTTATTTTCTCTCTAATTGCTTTTAGAATGGCATAGATTAAGCCAAGAATCTAATGTATGGATGAAGTTGTTTTATCACTATGTTCTTGTGAGATTTGAAAAATGAACTGGTAAAGCATCATGTTGTTTGGGGTATATTTGTTGTTATTTACAGTTATCTTTTTAAGCTTCATGAGTTCAAATATGGTTGTCAAAAAAAACAAGATATGTTTGGAGTTAGTTGCTTGATATGCTTCTGGTACCCAGGTGGGCATGTTCTCACTTTGTCTGGTACATTGAGCAATTTGATTTTGTTCTGTGGAGGATCGGTCCGAGATGCCGTCTGAGAGTTTAAATGCAGAACTATCAAAGAAGACATCATTTTTTGGTCTAAAATTGTGGGTTTTAATTGGAGTATCTGTTGGAGCGTTTATAATTTTGATTCTTGGTATCCTCTCTATATGGGCTACATTTGGGAGGAAAACTAGAAGATCCATGGATAAATTCCCCCTCAATCAAATACCAAATATCTCGAAGGATATCAAGGTTGATAGGGTTGGGAATCAAAGTTTGAATGATAATCCTGAATGTTTATTCCTCTCAGTTCATGACAAATCAAGTGATAAGCACTCAGAGATGCCAGTTCATTTGGGAATGAGCAAATCTAGTGATGCTGATAACATTAGCCAAAGTAGCTCAATTTATCATCACGAAAGAGGCTTTAGTTCTCATTCAGGGGAAGAAGGTAGCTCTGGGACAGTGAGGAAATATGCAGGTCTTGTGACAGCATCTCCATTAATTGGCTTGCCGGAAATTTCACATCTTGGATGGGGCCACTGGTTTACTCTTAGGGATCTTGAGTTCGCAACAAACCGGTTTGCAGCAGAGAATGTGATCGGCGAGGGTGGATATGGGGTTGTTTATAAGGGTAAACTAATCAATGGAACTGAGGTAGCTGTGAAGAAGCTTCTTAACAATCTGTAAGGATCTCTTACCTTCCTCTTCTTTTGGGTGTTCCTTTTATGATTTTTAATTCATTGTGATTGCAGTGGACAAGCTGAGAAGGAATTTAGGGTTGAAGTGGAAGCTATTGGTCATGTTCGACATAAGAACCTAGTGAGGCTTCTTGGCTTCTGCATTGAAGGAGTTCATAGGTATAGATTGTTATTTATAATGTCACAATCATGTGTTTTTTTTATTACTTTTGGATATTTCTGTCATCATTTTGATCTTTTTGGCACAAAATCTTGCACTTCATTGAACAGAATGTTGGTTTACGAATATGTAAACAATGGCAATTTAGAGCAATGGCTGCATGGAGCAATGCGTCATCATGGTACCCTTACTTGGGAAGCCCGTATGAAGGTTCTTCTTGGCACTGCAAAGGCGTGAGTTCATATCTTTACTTGGACCATTTTGTAAGATGTTTTTGATAGGAGACTTAAATTCAAAGGTTCATTGGTTCTTGAGCAATCTTAATGTTGTAGGAAGTTTTATTTTTTTTCCTAAGCTACACATAATCTTATATATGCCTGATCTACACGAAATTGTCATATCTTGCCTTTTATTTATTTATTTTTGCAGGCTTGCTTACTTGCACGAGGCAATAGAACCCAAGGTTGTCCACAGAGACATAAAGTCAAGCAATATCTTGATTGATGATGAATTTAATTCAAAGGTTTCGGATTTTGGATTGGCCAAGCTGCTTGATTCAGGAGAGAGCCACATCACAACAAGAGTTATGGGTACATTTGGGTATGCGTAGAGTTTTATCTTTGTTCTTTTAGTTATCAATATATGAACTTATGAAATATCATCTAATGGGAGTTTTTGGTTTTTGTGGTAATCAGTTATGTTGCACCTGAATATGCTAATACCGGCTTGCTAAATGAGAAGAGTGACATTTACAGCTTTGGTGTCCTGCTGCTGGAAGCAGTTACAGGAAGGGACCCTGTAGATTATGCCCGGCCTTCTGATGAGGTAACCCACTTGTTACATTACAAAAATTTATATTTGACTATAAGTAGAAAAGCAACCTTCAACTTCTGCAGCCTGAATCAACATTGACTTTTTTGGCCAAATTAACCCTTGAAAGTTGATAAGCTAACCTGAGTTACCCCAACTCATTTTGCATGACATTTGCTAGTGTGGAATTGTATTAGCATCTAATCTCCTATCCCGCTACTTTCTCTCACCCTCTCTTTGGATTACGAATTTCGAATCTGCTATGAATTATTTTTCAATTCTTTCCACATTTCTTTGTATAAATTTGTTGTTTTTCTATAACATTCAATCAAATGGGTTTTTTTGTTACAAATTGTACCAAATTTCTTTTATGCACAGAGTTTTTTGGTTGAATGTTACAAGAAAGAGTAATGGAAGAAAGGAAAATAAAAAGGTTCTATATTTGGAAAGAGCTGGATTGTCACGTGTTATTCTAATTTCAGAATTCAGGGGGACTTGTCTTGGCTCATTAAGTTTAGAGGTCAATTGCTCTAAAAGAAGTTAATTTAGAAGTTAGTTTAGGGTTATCTGTCCAAACAGTACAAGTTGAAGGATGAATATGTACTTGGAGCCATTTATATTATTTCTTTTGAGGTTTATTTATGTAGTGCTAGTTTATGAACTTATGAAAAGGAAATTATATGTTGCTTATGGACCTAGCAGATCAACCTTGTTGAGTGGCTAAAGGTAATGGTAGGGACAAGAAAAGCAGAAGAAGTTGTGGACCCAAATCTTGAGGTTAAACCAACAACACGGGCTCTAAAACGTGCACTTTTGGTCGCACTTAGGTGTGTCGATTCTGATTCAGAAAAGAGGCCTAAAATGAGTCATGTTGTACGAATGCTTGAAGCAGATGAGCACCCGTTTCGTGAGGTATGGCCATCACTGCAAATTTTATTCAAATGCTTATTTATTCAGAAAGACTACATTTCTTTTGATAGATGCAATAAAAATCATAGAGTACAATTTTCAAGGTAAATTAGTTGTGATCCATTTCTACTGGTATTATCTTGAGCTTCTGTTCTTGCTGAGTAAATTTTATGTCGCTTGCTAATTGATACAATCCTGTCTGTTGTTTTATTGGTAAGACCATTTAGTTCTAGGACTAAAACATCCAAACAAGAGTATGGGTGTCCCATACGCTCCGTAATGAGTAGCCCATCATTAAGCCTCGACATCGCCTTATTTCTTATTGAGTAGTCCACTTGTCTTGCTTGAAGCTCTTTTCATAGCGTAGCACTCAAAACATTTTCCATCGATCAAAGACCAAAGCCATTGAAACATCCAAAGGTGGCTTTTTTGGTCCTAGTTCACACATATACTTGCACTGGCTCAATCTCCACAAAGTACCACAAAAGCTTGGGTGTACCGATCCTATATTCCTTCCCTGTGGGGAATCCACTGTAGTGTGGAAGAAAGAAAATGGAAGTTCTGGAAATTCCTTTCCCCCAATGACTTGCCGGTCTTTCCTTTCTTATAACCCCGAGCGAGGGAAGTGCTTTTGCTCGCCTGGATCCCTGGTATTCTTACTGTTCTTACATATTGAATCCCTGTCTTATAATTTATACATTTATAAGCTACACATTGAATCTCTTGGGATTTCTTTGTTTTGAGATTAGTTGTGATTATTCCGAATGAATACAATCAATCAAAGCTCTATGTTGATAAGAAATGTGAATTTTACATATTAGGATCGGAGGAACAGAAGGAGTCGAACAACAAGTATGGAAATGGAATCGATGAAGGAATCAAGTGAAATGGAAACCAAGGTGGGAGATTCAGAGAGCAATGTCATTGAGTCAAAGAAAGTAGAAGAAGACTGACTAGTTTCTTTCTCAACCCTTCAAATGTGAGGCTCAAAGCAAGTTTCCTTTGTGGAACAGAAACGGCAAATGGTTGTTGTTGTTGTTGTTGTACAGATGTATGGTGAGGTTCAATGGAGTTCTCTATCTTTTTATACATAAATTGTATAACATTTTTTTTTTTTTTGGGTGGGGGGTAGGGGGGATTATTTGGTATCTTTTGATTAATTATTTTTGTTGTAAGCATCAATCAGCAATGTAATGCATCTCTTACATTTTGTCTCAACATAAATCATTCAATACATGCTTTTCCCTTAAACGTTGACTGCAGTTATCTGTGCTCCATTTGCCATTAAACAGCACTACCTCAGCCGTTATATCAGATAGGATATGAGTATAGAAATACCCTATGGTTATTAAAGAATTATTGGTGTACCCCTAAATTTTGAAATAGTTGAATTAAGGTCTAACGTATACATGTCATTGCGATTTTGGATCAAAATTAATGGGAATCCAAATTTTTTTCTGTTATCCTGTTTCAATTCCTCCAACTAGCACAAGCCTACAGCTTACAATTTGACACTTGGCTTACGTGTGGCAAAAGTCCAAATAAAAAAAAAAGGAGAGAGAACGAGAAAGAGAAAGATGTAAACATGTGGTATAATGCTATTCCATTCTGTGTCTATATTTTCATTTACATATATGTTAAGAAAACAATACACATTATTATTATTTTGTTCAATCTTTTCAATTGTTCTACAATCTTTCTTCGTAAATAATTTACTACTCCTTATGTTTTTTTCATAGTATACTAATTAGTTCACATGATAGTTGTATAGTTCCTAAGTTTTATCATTATCGATTGTTTAGTCCTTTTAAATCAAATTAGACTAATAATGCTAAAATTACCATTTATTCAATCATATCATCTTTTTTATTTATATTTTTTTTCTCACATAATCATAATATTAATAATATTACCAATATTGATTAAGTAATTTATTAAATTTTATATAATTATATAATCAAACTCTTGATATAGAGATTATTTTATTAAAATAAATAAATAAATAATATCGTAAAAAATATAAAATTAAGAATAGAACTATATAAAATTATAAATTCCAACTTTTTATTTCTAATATAACTTATAGATAAACATTAATAAACAAAAAAATATCATTTTAAAATAATTAATACGATTCATAATGACATTTCTTGTTAGTTTATATATATTATATTAAACTAATAAAAAATGATAATATATATTAAAAAGAATAAATAATAAAAATAATTTTATTTTTATAACTAATATATAAAAGTATAAAAAATATTGGTGTATGTGTATATACTACAATAAAGTTTATTAGAAATGTTTTAATTAAATTAAAAAACTAAAAGATAAATTTTTATCTACAACCAAGGGTAATATTATCATTTCACAAATAAAAATAAAATAAATGGCTAAAAAGTTCATTAAAATAAAACTTAAAAATCTTAAAATTTATAAATTAACTAGTATAATACATAAAAAAAAAATAGAAATTAATAAATTGCTCTATCATCTTTTTCCAAGTGGTTGACATTCTTTCAAGTGCTGCCCTAGGGTTTTGCTTTCCTCTGCCAATTGATATTACCTTTTTCTAATTGCAATTTTTGAATATATAGTTTAGGAGGCAATTTGGGGGGCTTTAGGCGAAATTTCAATTTTCAACAATACAGAACAGGTGGCAACCCCAAGGTTGACCATTCCTTTGTTTTCGTACAGCAATTTAGGTGCCGCACCTAACTGTTGACTCACTGTTCAATTCCAGATATACATAACAATAATAGAGTGTACAATTTTTTCTCAATTACATTCCCAATTAATTTATATTCTTTCAACTCCAATTAATTGTTAACTATCTGAATCTCAGGCGCATATTCTGCCATAAGCATAATTAATTTGTTTCAAATAAGAAACCAACTAGCTTCTCCCAGTGCAAATGCATACATTTTAATAATATTTATTAAATTTAAAAAATTCTAGTTTTAATTAATTATTATTTATTTCTAATTTTTTTAATTGATTGTTTATAAATAATAAATGAGAATGATGTAGATGGAAGAAAAATATAGAGTAATCATTCTATAATAGAGAAAAAAAATAAACTAAAAATAAAATAAAAATTTTAAAATAGAAATATTTGTCCCAATTATTTTTAAATATTCATTTTTAGTAAAAATAATTAGATATAAATAGATATGAGAAATTTTATTAGTATGTAAAATATATATATATTTTAATAAATTAAAACTTTTAGAAAATCTCTGGACTTTACTAGATTAGTAGATATAAATAGAATTAAAATATAGAGTAGATTTTTTAAAACAAAAAGCGAGAAAATAAAATAAAAAGAAAAAAATAATAAAAGTTTTAAAATAAGAAAATCTGTTGCAATTATTTCTAAGTATTTATTTTTTGTAAAAACAATTAGATATAAATATAAGGGAGAAATTTTAATAATATATATTACATTATATTTCATTTAAATAAATAAATTTTTTTGAAAATCTCTGTCCCTTTATATTATATAGATATATACATTATTTTGTTTCTAATAAGAAATATACATGAAAAAAAAAAAAAACAAAAAAAAAACCAACACATGATAAGCATGACCGAGGTGGTTCACTAATTAATTTAACAACAATTATGAAGCAAAAGAGATTAAGTTTAACTTGAAAAGGAAAGTGTATTGATAGATACAATTTGTAAGGCAAGATTATACTCATAAATTTGTAACATGATTTAAAAAAAAAAAAAAAAAGAGGGGAAAAAGAATCTGTGTTACTTGTGTATGTATGCTACCTGACATTCTACTGCTCTGGTGTATGCTAGAATTTTTCGAGATTATACATCGGCACAATTCACGGGTGCAAATCCCAGCCTAGACCTCTTAGTATCATATAAAATATGAAAATTCTGCTGCTGATAGTTGCCAATAATGGAAAGCGCATTTGGAGGGGTACCCAGAATGGCTAAGCAAACAATTTGTTCCGGCTCGAGCCGGAGAAAGTAATTCTCAACTGGGAAATTCCACACAGCTCCATCAGCAAAATGGATACCAAACTCAGGCATGTCTAGCTTCTCCACACCAGAGACATTATAACAAGGTTCAAGTAGGGGAAAATCCTTCACCAGTGGGTACTTTGAAACCTTGTTCAAAAATGCATCTTTAATAATCTGATAAGCAGGCTGTGCAAAATAAGTAAGTGTGGTACCAGAATCCACAATTGTACCACCAGCACCTTCGGGTGACAATTGCCATGTCTCCTCTGGTATATCAACAACTTCACCCCCAACGATGATCGATTTTATTTGCACATAATAAAATGTGTCAACAGGGTTTTCCTTTCCGGCAACAAATGAAGTGAAATTCAACTCGGGGTGATTGAGGAGGTTCTTGTCCTCCCCGAAAATAAGTTTACTGCTGATATTGATATCGCTATTTCTATTAACAAAACAATAGGAGAATGAATGGCCATATTTTGATTGAAGCTGAGAAGGAAAGGACAGTGGTCCTCTACCAAATCCTAATAACCCAGCAGCCCCATGGAATAATCCTCTGTTCCAATGACCAGCACCAAACATAACATTCTCTACTTTCTTAAATTCCGATTTCGATTTCCCAGTGAGATTGACTGTGAATGTTTCTAAAGCAAAATCACCAGTTGTGTTAGAACTATCACCATACCAATAGAAATAAGGGCAAGACTGATTGTGAAATTTGCAAGCTGGGGGAGGATTTGGGGATGAAACTAAATTGCAACGAGGGTCTCGGCAACTGATATTCCTATAAGAAGAAGACTCTTGAGGGATATAAAAAGGTCCATTTTGTTCAAAACAATCATAACAAGGAACAGACTGAATCCAATTAAGATCACTTCCAGTATCAAGAATCAAAGAGAAATGTTTAGGAGGTGTACCAATGAATACATCCATCAAGTATTCTCCTGAACCGAGGCTCACCCCTGACTCTAATGTCGCCGTCAATTGCCCCTCAGAAAAGTACTCTTCTTCTTGCTTCTTCTGCTGCTGCAGCTTATCTTCTTGTTTGAGTCTTGAAATTGAGTTTTGATTCTTTTTCTGTATGATTCTCTTGTGCAGAGTCTGGATTCTAATCAAATCCCTCTTGCTGGAATCCATCAGAGATTCTTTGGGTTTGAATCTGTGGGTTAAGTTGAGCTTGATTGTGTGGGATCTTTGGTCTTCAACCTTTGAATTAGAAAAGCTACAAGCTGATGTTGAAACTGCATTGAAGCTTATGTGATGAGGCAATTGGATTCCGGTGGAATTTGAATTGAAGTTGTGGTGCTCATCTACTACCCCCTCAACCCCGGAGGGGACAACTACAACCAGAAGAAGAAAAAGAATCACAGAGAACTTAGAAACCATAGCCAAATTCTTCTTGTTGATTGGTGAACGAGAAAATCCAAACGGGCAGCGATTATGAAACGGGCTTATTCAGAGATTGAAAACAAATTCAGATCAAAGAAGGAAAAATTTTAAAAAATGAAATGAGAGCGAGGGGTTTAAAGAGTTGAAAGAAATGACGCGATGGATATCTGTTAGTGTGATGCAAATGTGGTTTCGTTACGGAAAATAATAAAGTAAAATGTTTAGACTTTGAATCTTCCCAAAAAAAAAAAAAAAAAGGGAAAAAAGACTTTGAATTGAATGGAGAAAGAGAGGAAACGCGGTTTCACAAGTCAAGAGAGAGAAGGAGAAAAACAAGAAAAAAATAAAAACAAAAGTGGAGGATATTACCAGGTCTTCCCTCTGAGGGTTTCTTCCTCTCTTTTTCCTATTACTTTAAAAAAAAAAAAAAAAAAGAGAGGCAGCATATATTCTATGAAAATAAATGAAAGAAAGAAAACAAAATTGCTCTTTGCCTGCTGGTATTCACTCAAAATGGAATTTTCAACTTGATAACGTTATAATTTTAGTTCTAATTTAAAAAGCATGTACATTTTGTACTAATTCAATGAAAAATGGCCTAAATCATCATTTATCATTTATTTATATATACTAAATCCAAATACATTTAACCCACGTGTCATATTGTCCTATTTTTCAATTTATTTTAATTTATTTTATTGTTATTTTAATTTAGTGTTAATTAAAATATTGAGCTTATAATTACAAAAAGTTTGAAAAAAACAATAATCCCTCCTCATCTAATTTTTTCTTTCTTTCCTCCATTTGCGAATTTCTCTCCCTATCCTCTCTCTTATATACATTTTCTCTCATATCTCACATGATTCGAGACATAATCTTTCAATTCTCCCGTATTCATGAGTAAGAATCTCATTTTCTTCTTTATTTTTCGGTTTTCCTTTTTCTTTAGCGATTTTATTTTGCTTTTTTTTTTTTTTTTGGTTGGTTGATTACAGAATCTTTAATTAGATAAAGAGAACGTCTTTCACGCTTAAACTTTCAAATGGTACTCGCAGTTCTCTCCAATTCTTCTTCATTTCAAATATCAATTTCTAAGAAGTAAGAAAGATTTTCATATATGGGATCAAGATTCAAACTGATTACATTTCTTATTTTGATCCTTGGGCCTTCTTACGGTTGTTGCTTATACTGGAAATTTATAGATATAATGTTATGCAGCCACTGGCACCGCACCAAGCTTGGATATTTAGGATGTAAGTTTTCTCCGATCAAATGTGCTCATCATTTTTTTGTTATTATTTTTTATTTTTTGAGCTAATTTCAGTTGCTATGATCAATGTAATTTTTGTGAGTCTTATGCCAAGAAAGTTGAGAGCAAACATCAAAACCAAAATTTATTGTAATTTGAAAAATTTCCAATATGATTAGAAGTCATAAATTGAGAAATTGCAACTCATTTCTTCTCTATCTGATTTTCTTACCAAGCAAATTAGTTATCTTCTTTTCCATTTGTCTCCTTAGTTTGGTAATTTCGGTTGGTAAATGATGACCCAAAATCTACCTATTTTACAATGATTATGAGCTGAATCAATTTTTTGTTTTCTTAATCAAAGCTAACGAGCATTCTGAAAATTAATTTATTAACAAAAGTAGATATAGATAATCAAAATATAAGTTGTTGATATATGGAATATAGCTTCAACTAAGAGAGACAACTTAATTGGAAAATAAGCTGAGGCATGTGTTGGAATCCCTAAGAGGACCTTTGGCAGGCAGAAACAAGGATGATGACAAGGAAGCCATAACAAACAATGGTTAGCACCCCTTTGTTAATTTCTTCTCCTTTTTTTTTTTTTTTTTTTGGTATCAATGTGAAGTGTCTTTTCGTTGTATTCTTGCTTTATGAGTGGGAGGAGCCTGTTGAGTTTACAATTGACAAAATTCCAACTAACCAATCCTTCGCCAATTTGGGTATATGTTGTAGTTGAAGAGTTTATATTTGTGTTTTAATTGCTTCCTTTTTTTCCTAAGCTTTGATGTCATTCCTCACCTTCATTTTTTTTGTTTATTTGATAATTCCTTCTCTTTTGATTTTGTTTATATGTAATTTCTTACATTATAAATGAGTAATGAGTTGGGGTTTACCCTATTCTTTCTATTTATTGAGTTGATTTCTTTTCTTTCTCCGTTACAGAGTGTTTTCATTTGAAACTGATTTTGAACTGTGGTAGGTAATATGCTTTTGCCACTTTTTTTTTTATTTGAAGTATGTTACAATCTGAATTATGGAGAATATGTATAACTCCCTTTTTGAACGACTCCCTGAAATCCATCAATTTCACTTCTTCATCACGAGAATAACCCCCTAAAACTGCTTCGTCGAAATAACAGCAAGTCGTGTCTTTTTTGAAGCAATAGAATTCGAGGAATTCTTTTAGATGTTCTTTCAAATTGACACTTCTATTTTAGTTTTCACCGTTGTTTTTCTATAATTTAAGAATTCGATGACTTCCATTAGCCAGTGAGTTCCAATGTTCCTTTAGTCAATTGTTTTGCTTAGTGTCGTGGATTTGCTTCTAATCGCAATATTACAACAAATTTCCTTTAATCCATTATCTTTGCTTACTCTTTTAGATTTGCTTCTAATCACAGTCTTTCTTTGAACTTATTGATATGTTCTTTGGTGTTTGGAACCTGCAGTTAGCATAGTATCTCTCTTTAGAATATTCGCTTTTTCAGTTTGATCCGTTAGCTTGTGACAATGGTATATGTACCATCACTGTTTCATTGTTGTAATATATTCCTTATTTCTTTTCTTTACTCTTTGCTAATTACAGACTAGATATTGTAGGAATCCAAATTCGTGACTTCATATTGTACTCATTTTTTAGCACATGAAGAACCTTATCAATAGTTGGAAGTCCATCAACTGCCACCAAACAAGCATGTGTATAATAGAGCTTGTTTTAATGATTGATTAATAAGTGAGTTTAAAGTTTATTTTCATTTTCTAATTATCTGAAAAATAAGATGTGATATATGCAGTTGAAGTTCTCAATCAAAAGGTGCTATTAACATTAACTCTGAAGGTTAAGGCTGTCAAAATTAGAGAATTGTACAAATATTATCAAGACCACTAACCAAGTCTCTTAAAATAGCAAAATTAGTATGTAAACAAGATGAAAAAGGAAGATGAAAAAGGAATCTTTGGGGTTTGCTACTCCACAAATGAGCGAAAAAAAATTAAAAAAAATAGAAGAGCTGAGCAGCAACCAATTCATTACAAGTGTTAGGGTAGAGATGGGGATTCATAAAATAGTAGAAGGAGGTTTTCAAGCTCATGGCGTTTCTTCATATGTATTTCCCTTTTTATTCGATTAAGATTATTTTATTAATGAAATGGCTAGCCCACTAATTCTTGGTTTTCTTCAATGCAATTGCTTTTATTTTTTATTAACAGAATAATAGATTAATTAATTTTCTTTCCTTCTGATTGCATCTTGGTTTTAAATATTCAGATATTCAATTGTAGTAGCAAACAAAACAACTAAAAAATTGACGGTTTAAAGGTGCAAAAGTAGAGAGAAATAAGAATGGACCATATATTTTTCAAGCCATTAAAAATATCTCTATAGAAAGCATTTGAGAAATAATCTTTCATTAAAATATAGTACAAGAGATAAGGTATTTAGCTCTTATAATCACTTACTATTGACATTATTTAATTTTGATGTTGAACAAATTACTGTTTTTGTTTTCTTAATCGTTTATTTAATTTTTCTTTTTAAAATATCGAATTATTTTCATATCCCTAAAACCCCTCATCTATTTAAAATGATGATTCTATTTAGATAGAATTCTTCTCATATCATGTTATATACCTAAATCTTGATTCTGAGATATTATTGAGAAACATGAATTTGTGTTATTAAAAGATCTTTTGCAATAAAAAAAGACGTACGCAAAAAAAAAAGAAGTATTAAAGAAAAATAATTTGGAGTATGTATTAAACAAAGTGAAATTGAAAAAGCATGTATTTAGACAATTATGAAAAGGTATGGGTGAAAAAATCCTTAAACCCATGAAAATCAGTAATTTCCCAATAATTTTCCTTTTGATAAAAAAGTGTCTATAGTGTAAGAAGTAAAATAATTATTGGAGTTCTCCAAGTAGGAATTCGTGTTATCTAGAGTGTTCAGTTTTATGAAATCTCTCTGTTTTCTTTGTTATTCTTTAGTTTTTCATAATTATAGTGATTGGTTTTGCGCTCTCTTTGTTGTGCCTTAATGACTTTGGTAGTTAATCTTTGTTATTTCAAGTACTTTTTTTCATTTTTATTCTGTCTAAATCGTTCTCCATTTCCAATTTTATGTCCCTTTGCTTTCTCTTTTGGACTATATACTTTTGGTCTTCTCAAGTTCAAGGATATGGCCTATACTGGTAGTATTGGTTTGATGGGTGATGTGTTTGATATCCCATGCTATTCTTGATGGAAATCAGAATGTTTAGTGGAAAACATTTTGCTACAAAGTTTTCTTCTCCATTCTTATAAAACAAAATATTTAAGAAACAAAATCAATGAGGTTTATTTGTGATTGTGTTGCATCATATAATTTTTTTAGTTGGTTGATGCAAATTAAAATGTAAGATTTCCCTAATGAGATTAAGGCATGGGTGATTAGTAACTAAATTCCTTCCTATTATCTGAACTGGTTAGACAATTAGGTGATTGTAAATTTTTTTTTTTGTCATAAACAATTTTTTAGCTGGAATTTAGTAAATGGCTACGTCAAGAAAGGTGATTTTCTTTTTATTGATATGTAGCTAGTTATATAAGAAAAATGCTACGAATAAATTTATTTATGGATGTCCATAAATTCAACTAGTTTAAAATCTTCATATATAACTTAGAACCCTCATTTCTTTATTAGATTTAATTTAATAGGCTTCTTCCATCACATGTATACAAGGAAAAAAAAAATTAGAATTTACTTGCTTTCTCTCCATCTTTTCCTATACTACATTTTATTATTCTTTCTTATAATTTATTCTTTTGTATTTCATAGTATTTTCTTGTTTTATTACATGTTATCTATGTAAGCGATAGTATTGTATTTGTGTATTAAGGATAGAGCTGTAATTACATGTGTAGTACTTTAACCCTAGCTTGTGTTGTATTTATACTCTCTTTAATGATAATACATATATCTTTGCAAGCCTATCACATGATATAAGAGCTATTAGGGTTTAAAAACCATTAAAAATTCATGATCTCTTCTTCAAATTTAGATTTGTTCTAACCCTAATCACCATGTCTGCATCAACGATTTCTGCATCCATGACGTCGATGACTTTGGAAGTTTTGATCACTTCACCCATCAGTGATCTATTTACCGCTAATTAGTTCAATGGCTCGATTACCTCTCAAGTCAGTGCCTTTCTTGATGGTATAGTTGATAGCTGTGAGCATGGATTTTTCTCACCTCAACGATGAAAACCAAATTAGTTATAATTTGCATCGAGTTTTCTACAAGAATCTGTTCGAAGGATGAAGATAGACACCAAATGAACTTAAGGATGAACTCAAGAATCATTTGAGAGCTCAACAAAATGAAACCTAATTTTAATGAGAGCCGTACAGCTATTTTCTGAGTCCCATGGCTCGAATTTGAGCCATACGACTCTATTTGAAGAAGGGTTAAGCCGTGAACCAAATTTGAAACTTGAAATTTCTAACCCAAAAATAAAGTCGTATGGCTCTCAACTCCCAAAAATTAGAGTCGTACGGTTCTAATCCCTACCAAACAAAAATATAATTCTCCCATGAGAGATAGGGATGGGCAGTGAGAGTAAAACAAAAATATTTTGATCTTGCGAGAAGAAAAAAGGATTGATAAGAAAAAAAGATAGGAGAAAAAAAAGGAAAGGGGGATTATAAAAAGAAACGAAAATAGCAAAAGGGAGGGAGCTTGGTAGTAGGAACTAGAAAAAAGTTACAGAGTGAGAGAGGCAAAAAAAAAAAAAAAAAAAAAGACCAAAAGAAAATCATACTCAACCTTCACTACGTTACACAAACTTGTCATTTCCCAACTTCAAACACTAATTTTCCTAACCTCAAACACTCAAAATCCCATCCTTTATCTTTGGACATGATCTTGGGGACAATTTGGGGCAGAAACGAACACATTCGGAACTAGCTGGCATCCTAAGAATCGGCTTTAGAAAGTCAAACTAATAGATACATGCGACAAGGGTAACTTCTAGGAGGCCTTAAATCCTTTTTATTGTTTTTTGTGTTGTATTTTATGGTGTGTTTGAAGATTTTTACTTAAAAATGAAATTGCTGTTTTCCTGGAGATTAGAGCCGTACGAATCTGTTCTTTGATCCAGTTCGATTTTTTGATGAACAGTGAGATTTTGCCCCAATAGTAGGCCAAATGGCCAAACTCACAAGAAGAGGAAATATTCTGGAATTTTATATTTTGATAGTTATTACGTAATACTTTTTCTTCTTTTAAATTTATTTTAAGGATTTTTATTTATATTTTAGTATTTTTCCATAATTCATTTTTGATGTGTTATTGCTTTATACCTAGGTTTAATTTATGTAATGTAATTAACCCCCACGAACGGGATTTCATCGAGATCTTGGGATAACTGACTTATTGAAGTATGCATTAATCTATTAAATGAAAATATCATTTTCGAAAATATTTTCTCCAAAATGCGCTTCAAAAATCGTTTTCTAGGTCAAATCGGTTGAATCTGTCAGATTATCTTGATTTTTTCCTTTCACATCTCGAGATATCTATCTATCTTCCCTTTGTGAGCAGGCGATCCTTGAGAGCGACGCAGCCTCGAGACTGGTGCTGGAGGGTTTTTGAAAATTTGTATCGAGCTCATAATTTTAGGAGAAACCGGTTTTGAAATGGTTTTTATAGAAAATGTAGTTTGAGGTTTAGAGAAAAGGCGAAACAAAGAGGAACGAACGAAACCAAATCCTAGTGCCTTAAAGGTTGACAGGAGTCACCACCCGGCTTTGCTCTTACCGGAAAATTGTGGTATAGCCAAGCTCGACAAGGATTCCTATACCTTTAAGATAGAGATTCTGGTACTGGCAAACTACCTATTTCTACTTTATTTTGAAATAACATTTCACTATACCTAATATGCGCTTTTTGTTATTCAATTCCTTATTTCGTGTTCAACCCTAGTTGTATTTCTATAAGCTAATAGAGAAAGCCATAAAGAAATACAAAAAGTGATAAATAAATTCAAGAAGTAAAATTATTACGACCATACTGAAGGATTATCCTAGGGGATATATTTTGATAAAATGGGATTGGGGTACAAACACCTAGTTTAAACGAAATAATCCAAAAATAATAAGCTAGCATACATCTAACCTAACATATTGTTGGAACCCATACCAACAACAAACAAAACAAAGGTGGAACTATTTGTTTGCGACTGGGATTTATGTCCATGTTACGTGCTCAGATTAGGGAATCAAAAACATAAAACAAGCGGGATTAGAGCCTCACCTAGCCACCCCGCACTGAAAAACTTTTTCCAGCAACAATCTGATCTGAATCGTTGGACTACTTTTGATTCTCAGAATCCAATCTCCATAATTCATAATTGGGCCACGCATGTCAAGAACCTCCATTCAAAATTTTGCAGAAATCCGATGGTGGAATCTCCAGGAAAATGCAAAACACTGATTGCTGGTCAGAATTGACAAGAGACACAAACTTCCCTCCTTTATGCTTACGCACGCGAAGATTTTTCATGGAGATCGAGTGCTAACTCGGGAATGATTTGTTCACCTTCCTTTCCCTCTATACTGGCTGAAATTTTCAACCACAAAACCCTAAGTGGAACACGTTTTGCTTGAGAGAGAAAGAGAGGGAGAGAGAGTTATATTTTGGTTAAAACTCTATTTCTCTTTTCCTACTTAGAAAAGTATTTAATAAGTTAATTTAATATCTTTTCAAATCAGATTTAAAAGACATTAAATACCATATATAATTCTCATTTAATCTAATTTAAATATCTTAGATATTTTAATTAGATATGGGCTTGCTTATTTTACTTGGACCTTAACGTTTAAGTCCAATAAAATAAGCAACCCGATAAGTACACTAATCTTTAATATGTATATCCAATACACATATATGTCCGATATGAATCTACTTAGACTTTAATGCATGCGATCCTGTAGGTTCATCCATATGGTGCTAGTGGGCCAAAATTACCATTTTGCCCACAGATTTCAAGTGGGCCCCCCAAGTAAGATGAAGATGTCAACATCCAACCGACATACACCTATAATATTCTTATGCGATCCTTTGCCTTTAGTTATCATTGTTCTACACCAGGCATGCCTTTGTCATCCTTTTACATGTCAGGACATTTACTTGACATCCAAGTAGACTGAAGAAAACAAATAAATGATTATCTAATAATCATTCTATTTGGGTATGGCCATACACTACTTAGTCTCACTCGTCAGGAGGCCGGTGATATAATCTCATAGATGTGAGTGGCAATTCCTTCACATTACCCCTAGTCTCGGCATGATCCTCGGCATACCTAATGTACCCATACTTGGCACCTAGTTATGGCTCTGTTAGGCATGCATCAAAGTATGTGAGTTCACATCTGAGAGTGTGGTAATATCTGGTCTAAGGATCCAATATAAGCAATATGTGAAAAGTACTTATGATACTAGACCATGTAGTGTTCTCACAAGCGAATCGATCCAGTACACTATTCACTAATATGTACGTATGTCCTTGATTGACTCTCCAAGTCCTATGGTCAATAAGACACCACCTATCTCATAAGAAACATACTGGTCTTTGGTTATAATCATTCCTATGATCATAATAGACTAGGGATAGATTCTAAATTATGTTCTCTAAACTCGTAGTCTTACTTATCTAGTACACGCTTCTCACAAACATGAGTAAACATCAGTTTATGGATTCTCTATATTTATTAATTTCACAAGTAATTCAATAAATATGATTATGCCTTTTATTAATATGAAGAAAATGTATTTCCATACATAAATAACAAAGTACAACATCTAAGGACTAAGGCATACACCAACACACACATCTACCTATAAAATAAGGGTTAGTGGCACATATAAATATATGCACGTTGGACTCAAATAAGATAGAATGGGATATCCAGATAGCTCAGGATCAGGCATTTTAGAGGATAATCGGGAAAACCCCGCAAGTTTACTAGATTAGATCTAGAAAACAATTTTATAAATGCCTTGTATTTTGGATGGGAGAAAACATTTTTGGAAATTTTTTTGCCAATTTTATTATTATTGAGCATGCGAAATATGGGTCGGATATTCAGGAATTTATCAGAAAATCCCTTTCGTTCAGGTCCTAAAAATGCTTCAAAATTAAACTAGGCCAGGAAGCGTATAAACACCCAAAAATCAATTTCTTAATAATGAATAATGTATAATCAAAATAAAAACTAGCTAAAACTAGCTCTAGGACAATAAAGATGAGTCGTATGGCTCAAACCTGCCTAAGATAGGACGTTCGGCCTAACATAAGAAGAAATAATGCCACCCTAATCTTGGGTAAGATTGGATCGTCCGGCCCAAGTCCATATGAATAAGGCCGTACAACTTTATTTTTCTAGAAAATAAGGCCGTGTGACCTATCTTTGACAGGAAACAAGATTTTGCAATTTTGATTTCAACACGTAGAAATTCGTTTTGGTGTTTCTCCATTTGAGTTTTGAGATCCTTTGGGGGCCTACTAATGGGTTAAACTTAGAAGTTATAGATTTTCAGCTCGTATTCCACAAAAATAAAAAATCTTAGAAATAGAGGGATTTTGGCTACAAGGTTCACAGGCCATAGATGAGCTTTGTGGCTCAAAATCCTCTTCGGATAGGCTGTGTGGCCTAAAAGATAAACCGTATGACCTAATTTTAAAATTACAGAAATACAATTTTGATTTTTCAGCCACAATAACGTAGCACAACGATTCCAATTAATGTAGAAAATGAAAGGTAAGGATTTTATAGCCTCTCAGAAGTTACCTTTAGTGCGTTTATCCAGGGTTTGATTGAATTCTCCAGATCAGATTTTCAAAGCTTGAAACGAATTCTAACTCGTTGAATTGAAATGAAACTTGTCAAGAACCAAAAATAGTCACGAATAGTCTGGGCTTAAAGCTAATCCGTGTGTTGGAAGCAAGTTTTAGAGTTGATGATGGTTAAGAAAAGGTCTTGGATTTTTGGTTTTGATGGATTTTTGAAGATGAAGACAATCAGGAAGATGATGAATAGTGGGTAGGGGAAAAATTCAGGATTAGGTCTTTCTGTAATTTTTTCTATGTCCGTAAAAATTTTCTTACTCTCTGTTGACATCCCGTTGTCCATTTCAAGAGAAAATTTTTTATACTCTACTTCTCAAGTGGGGCAACTTAGCTTTGTAGTTTCAGCCTTTGGAGATAGGTCGTATGGCCTAAAGTCCACAAGATTAGGCTATACGGCCTAAAGTCTACGAGATTAGGCTGCACGACCTTACTTCTAAGCCGTACGACTCTTCTTGGAATCCAGCTGTATCCACTTTAAGTAGCTCTCTTCTACAACCTAACCCTCTTTGCACGGCCTAAATTCCCTTCACTTAGGCCAATCGACCTAACTCTTGAAGTAAAGTTTCTCCTTTTCGATTTTGACGATTTCCATTTTGGTTCGATACGAGTTAGAATCCAGTCCTTGCTTCTTAGGTCTGTGTCTCTAGAGAAATCAAGATAAAGGATAACTAGAAAACTTCATCATTAGGGTTGTCAAACAGGTGATGGGGGCCCGCCCAAACGAAGACGGGGAATCCCCGATTAAAATCCCCGCGGGGCGGGGACGGGGAAGAATTTGTCCCTGTTTATTAATCGGGGATGGGAATGGTAATACCCCTACCCGCCTCGCGGGCCCCCGTCCCCACCCCTGTTTAAAGCCCACGGGGATCCCCGATAAAATACCCGAATCCCTGTTTACATTCATTTAATTAATATTATATTATTATTATTTATTATTTTATTAAAAAAAGTAAATAAAACTTATTTCACAGACTAATAATAATTGCCCCCAACCCAATTCTTCTTCGTTCACTTCTTCTTCTCATTTGTCTCTGCTCAAAAAAAAAAAAAAAATCCCTAACTCAAAATTGTAGTGAACATTTCGCAAATAAAAAAATAATAGCAGAAAAAAGAAAACGCATAGTAGAAGAGTATTTAAGGTATTAATTTGATATATGTATATATGTGGTATCAATTAAGTATCTATGGTATATATACTTCATCGATACCTCATGCATCATTTTATTTTTTTTAGTTGTAAATTGCAATATTTTTGTAAGTTTCTAAAACCATGTCAATCTAAGTAAATTTTTATATAAAAATTCTTGCAGTTGAATTTTTTCCCGAAACTGCAAGTACTGGTTCTTGGCAGGAGTTTAGAGAAGTAGAAGCTAGATTGCCAAAACATAATTATTCTTGTCAAAATGATCAAATACTGTAAAACCGCTCATCTCATGCCAAGTGATATCTTTTTTGTTATACATTTTATGAGCTGATAATATGATTGATAATTGAAATTTTATAGGTTTTTTTTATAAAATATAAAATTAGCTAAACAGGGCCAGGGATCCCCGCGGGGACCCGATTCCCCGCTGGGGACAGGGATGGGATAGATTTTTATCCCCGATTAATAAACGGGGCGGGGACGGGGATCCCCGATTAATCTGGAGACGGGGATGGGGAATGCAATCCCCCCCGCCCCGCCCCATTTACAACCCTATTCATCATAGAGGTCGGAAAAAAATTCATGCTTATAGGCTGCTCCTCGTATAGTTAAATTCAACTCTCACAAAGTCTTGCTAGATCTTTGGAATGAATTTAAGTACACGATAGGGAGCACGGTGAATAAAAGATTAAAGACTGATCTCGGGGTTTGTAGAGTTGAACTTTTGTTGACTCTGAGACTAAGAGCATTTCGCTAAATGTTGTTGTCTTCCGGGTTTAGGTTTGCTAACTAAGTGATGTTTTGCTTGACTTTTGGCAGCCATGGTAGATTTGAAGCTCTATTGGGAGAGTAGGAGCGCCTCGCTGAACATCGTTATCTCCTTGGGTTTGAATTATTTGTGATGATTGTTGATTTTGTTTGGGTTGGCATCTTTATTCCTTGATAGATAATTTTGGAAACAAAAATTTTGCCCCTTCGGTCAAGAATAAAGATGTGAAGATGGAGGCTCGATCCTTCGCTTCTCTTGGTCTTGCCCTTAGATTCCTGCAAAACAAAGAACCATTCTTGGAGTAATTCAACATTTGAAATGAGTTTTAGAGATTTAGGGGAAAGATTATAGTTGTCAAGGGGGATGCAAGCGCTCGCCTGAATGGGGATGGGGATTCCATATTTAGGATCCCCACGGGGCAGGGACAAGGATAAATTTGTCCTCGAATGCTGAACAAGGATGAGATTACCTCTCCCCGGCTCGTAGGCCCTTGTCCCTTTCCCCGTTTAGTCCCTACAGGGATCCCTGACAATATCCTCGTTAAAATTCCCACTTCTAATTCTTTATATTATGATATATTTATATTATATAAATAATTGAATTTTGTAATATTAAAATAAAATTAAAACTAGGGTTTCATGTTGATTGTTTAATGCATTTATTGATTTAATTAGGTATTTATTTAGATTATGGATGTTTGTCAATATTATGTTGAAATTCAATAAGCCATGGCTTCAAAATTAAATTTTACTTTTTTTTAAGTTATCTTAACGAAGATGATGTGGATCCCTGTGGGGAACTAGTTCCTCGACAAGACCGAGCATGGGGATTAAAATTGTCCCTATTTGCTAAATAGGGATGGGGACAGGGATCCTTGCCTAGTTGGAGAACGGGGATGGAATTACCAATTCCCGCCCCGCCCTGCACCGTTTACAGCCAATTGGTGGAGAAAAGGATTGTTGTTACAAAGGCTTTCCTGTTTCCTGTTGGCAGAATTGCATCAAGTGTGCACAAATCAAGCAAATTACTTAAATTGGGAGAAAAGGTTCATAGTTTTGAGAATAATTTTTGGGAAAAGATAGAACGTGGGCTTACTTTTTTGAAATTATTGGCATATTTGGTTTCTAGAATAAAGTACATTCCTTTTTTGGTTGGATATTGGGTTATGAAATATTATTCCAACAAAAGAATAGTTATTACGTGTATTATTTGATGCACATTTTCCTGAATTACAAGAAATTTTAAATTAAATTACTAACACAAAAAATAATTACTGAAATAATGAAAATGATACTAGAAATTCAATGATCCTCATAAAAAAAGGTGCAAGTTAAGTTTTGCGCACTACTACATAAACGACCAAATGTAACACCCTAATGCAATGGTTGAAGCTAATGCAACACTCTAATGCAATGGTGGAAGCTAATGCAACACCTTAATGCAACGATTCTGGCTACTGCAACACCAAAATGCAACACTTGGAAGCTGGTTGTATCTAATGCAACACTTGGAAGCAACAGTTACATCTATTGCAACGAGGCTTTTTTAGCTATTGTAATACCAAAAAAATTCCCCCCAAAATTTTATCAATTCCGCACGCGCTGCAATAAAAAAAAATTTCTCCATCCTCTTTTTTTTTTTATCAAGGGAAGAAATTAGAAGCCATTAGCCTTTAAATTTTTTTGTGAAATTAGAAGGTGCATCGATCTTTCACTCAATCCCTCATAACAAATTTTATAAAACTTTTGAAATTTCCCTAAGTCTCTAACACTTACATTGATCTCTCACTCAATCTCCCCCATTCCCATTGATCTTTCACTTTCTCTTGCCGAATACGTTGTTTTGTTCACTACGTCACACTCTTATCAGTCATCCCTTCACTGGTAGGGTTTTACTTTCACTCTCTTTGCCTTTCTCTCCCTAGCCTTTTTGAATCACTGATTAGGTTAATGTTGTTTTCAACTGATTTGTTTGCTATTTTGAAGTGCTGTTGATGCTCACATTGAAGTACTGTAGTTTTCAATTGATGCTCTTTTTACTATTTGTTTGGTGCTTTTGATATTGCTTTCTAATTTTCGACAATTGTTTGCAGTTTTATGCTCGTTATACTTCTATCACCAAAGGCATGAAAACGTTGGGGACTTGATTTGTAGGGATTTTTCATCACAAAACATCTTATTAAAGCGGAAGCATGGATCGTTTTCTCAAATCCATGACCTAGGAGAAATTGAAGTGGAAATCAAAACAACAAAATTAAATGAGAAAATTCAAATTCTCACCAGGAATATCTCTTTCAGAGATGGCTGTAGAAATCAAATTTGATCTCCTCCACAATCCCTTACACGAACGGCTTTGGAGCAGGAACCCATGCTAGCATCGTATCGTTGGAAGAGAGGGAATTTTGGTGGCTGAAATTTTCTACCTTAAAATCTCTATCATGGCCGAAATTTCCCCTAGGGTTTTTAACCCTATTGGCCGAAATTTCCATGTGGAATTTAGGCCCTTTTGGTTTTTATTTTATGTGGGCTTTTCGCTCATTTAAGCCCAAGTTTGAAATCAATTCTTTAGGTTTATTTTAATTACAAATCTAATTTTAATCTTTCATGTATGTGAATATATTATACCATATAATATATTACATGCCATTTAAATTAAAATTAATTTGACCAATCAATTTAACCCGCGAATTAAAATTAGACTCTCCATAAAATTAGGTACATGTAAACCTATACATATGAGATATTTCCTCCTAGGAAATAATATCTTAAATTAATTCATTTGAATTAATTATAGGAACACAATACCAAAATTAATTATATTATTTTGATCAATCCAATTGATCTATATAATATAATCAATAGAATCCTCTCTTTCTAGTTGGTACACTCCAAGTATACGGTTGATCCGTTTAGTTCAAGCTCAAACGTTTAATGTGTACGATTCTGTGGGCCCGTTGTGAGCACGGGTTTTTTCCCGACCTCAGTGATGAAAGCTACTGTTACTTTTTTCATGGATAAACGTGAAGCGGATTTAGACCAACCGGGATAATGTCGGAAATGTCCCAAATAGCCCGAAGGTGTGTGACAAGTCCTAGTACGGAACCCCGAAGAATTCGAGTGAGTATTTTAAGAGAACCGAGGAAAAGAACAAAAAATAAGTGAAAATGGCATTTTCTGGACATTAAAGCCGCTCGGCTGTAAACTACAGCCGCGCGGCTGTAGTCTACGGGGGCACGACTGTAATCTTCATATTTCCTGTTTTGGTCAAAATCAACATTTAATTCCGTTTTTAAGCAAAATAGGCATTTTGGCCGCTACAGCCACTCGGCTGTAACCTATAGCCGCACGGCTGTAGTCTACAGGGGCGCGGCTGTAATGGAGGCAGAATTACAGTTTTGCCCTTTTGGGCCCCAAACTTGTAATTTTACATTCTTTTCTCATTCAAAAATGAATTTTGGCGTGTTTGCATACTTTTGGACCCTAGATGGATGTTTGATTTAGGCCCACACACGAACGGAACCCCCGGGTCCCTGGATATCCGGCCCGCTAAAGTTGGAAAAGTGCATGTAAATGAGCCAAACCGCTTTTAAAACTGATTTTTCATCCATAAAACCTACAGGGCGTTTAAAAAACCGTTTTCCAGGTCTAACCGGGCCGACCGGTCGGGTCGACTCGGTTACCCCCTTTGTATGATCCCGTTTCCTAAAATACCCCTATTCTGTCCTATATGAGTCCTTGGTGTGATTTATTTATCGGTGCTAACCATATTTGGATGCAGCTTTTATTTTTGCTTTATTTTTATTTTTGAATGTATTTTATAGATTAAATCGTGTATCTAGGCGATTATAATTTTTTAGATCATCGTGTATAATAGGCGGTTGTAAAAGGTGAGGATGAGAGTTTTCCTTTTCTTGGGTTGTGTAATTTGGCCTCTGATTTACTTTTCCGCACTTTTATTATTCCGCACTTTATTTTAGTTTTATATATTTATGTCATTTGCATGAGCATTGGTTAATGATTAAAGGAAGATAAAATGGGTAGATTTAAGTGAATGAAATATCAAATTATGAAATAATAATTAAAAATAAGTGAGGTTAGTAAATCTGTTGCCCGAACCCTGAATCTCTGAATTAGGTACCGCGTCTACACTTGGTAGGGAGCTGTACCGGAATTTCCCGGATGAGCTGATCCGGGTGGCGACTCTGTATTTAATTTCGAAATTTAGGTTTCGAGATCTTTAAGTTCAAATTGGGATTTTCTAAAAACATGTCTTTCCAAAATTCACACTTACAACTAAGTTTTCTACAAAAGACTTTTTCAATAAAATGAAAGGTTTTTTCTAAGAGAGATTAAAAAACCGTTCTCAAAACCAAAACATAACCACCCAAAAAGAAAATTCCCGGTTCCCGCTTCACCGCGCGTTCCGAAAAAGGTCGTCCGCTCACAGTGGCGACTCTGCTGGGGACTAACGGTTTCTTCAAAAGAGTTTTCACAAAAAACTTAAGGAACTTAGGCAACAATTGAAGTATATCCTCACTTATCGTTGATTATTAAATCGTAATTCAATATTTCATTCACATTGCATAAAGCATGACATTTTCTCTTCTTAAATCCCTCCAACACTCATTTAAACCCGGTTTATTTCTAAAGGTGACCTACCTCTTCCGCTAGGATTGGAGGCACCCGAGGAGGTAAAGCACTCATAGCCTTGTACGAACCCCTTCGTTTGAACCCTTGAGTGGGGAGAAGTGAGGAGTATATTTTCGCAATGGGAACCTGTACGACCCTTGGCTTGACTCATACCTTTATGTAATGGCCTAGCAACTTCCCTTTAGGATTACCAAAACCACATACTTGAAAATGGACATCGAGAGTACGCCTTTGGTATCCCCCGTTGATGCCAAAGAGACCCAATACCTAGGAAGAATGCGAGACCAATCGAATGGAGGAATAAAGTTGGAAGGGTGAGCATATTTTTGTGTGTGTGCTAACGTTTGCTCTATGGTTGTTTTATTTTCGACCTTTTCATACGACATAAACACGCATCATCCGTATGCCACATTCTAATCACTTTCTCTATGCAGCCATTTTAGAGCATCCTCATATGTGTGTGTTGTGCTAACCATATTTTCATGCAGCCATAATCATTTTCTGTATGCCACATTCATTTTGCATGCTCATGGATTCATAAAGCATACACGACATCATCTTGCATGTCATGCATTCAAACCACATTTTGGTGTAGCCATTTGCATATTTGTATGACATAGGCATCACATAATTTCATTTCATTAAAAATGTAAGGATGTTCTAAGTATGCCCTTCACGACCATTTCATCTCATAACATATTGGGAGTCCCCAAGGCGACCCGTACTTCGCCTGTGCACTAGTTTGCATTTGGCCATCCCATTACATTATTAGAAGACCACAACAGTCTTAGGCTCACATTTGTGTGATGGACCACACGAAATCATCATATCTTGATCATTCACATTTGGTGTCATGGAGACGCCTTAGTTTTGCTTATGTGTCCCAATCCATATCGGATTGTTAAATAACATCGACAACCCATCTGAGGTACTCCACGAGTACCGAGCTAGTTTTCACATTAAGACATTTCATAGCATCCCTAAATCATGTAAGGCGTTCCACGAACACCGAAATGCTATCCGTGTTTTGATTCGCACGTGACTTGTATGTGACATCACTTCATGTTAAGATGCTATAAAAGCATCGAGTGTCTATCTGCGGGACGGGTCCCTTGAGAACATTTCATGTCATTACATTGACCTACAAAGTGTCAAACTTTTGTCCGTGTGTCGGCACACATGCGACCATTTCACGACATCCCCTAGGTGCCCTAAAGGCACCGAACCCCTGTCCGTGTGATGGCTCGCACGTGACGTTGTTGCATTGTCTTGTGTATAGCATAGGGTATGCTTGGAACATCCGAAGCAAAAGAAAGAAAAGCACTAAAACCATCTTTAGCATCATCCACATCCATAAGACATCATCCAAACATGAGCATAAAGTACCATTTAGGGGGTCGAGTCTAGGACCACGACATCCATCCGAAACTCTAACCTTATGCTGATTGTGCAGTTTGGAGTCGCATCTCGGGAAGGCTAATTCGAGTTGAATCAGAACCAAACACCCCAATTCAGTTAATTCGATCAGAACCGGTCACCGTGGAGGGAATCAGTTCAGGGTCGGATTCAGACAGGGAAGTCGAAATTCAGTTGCCTACTCTACCGGTTGACAGTCAAACGTTGTTAGAAGAGGTTGAGAGAGCAGACATAGCTGACGGAAACAGTGGAAACAGTGGAACCAGTGGAACCATGCCCTTCGACATGGCTGCCTTTATGAGGAGCTTCTTAAGCTCAGATGAGTTCAGGGCTACCCTTAGGGAGCAGGTGCAGGCGGTGATGACCACCCTCCCTGTTCCGGCTGTCCAACCAGCCCAGACCTCGATTGGGAATGAGGGACGACAGCCTGTTCAAGTCACTAATGGAACCGGGGGGAATACTCCTAGTGGAAATGGCGGAGTTGCCAATCACAGAGAGCCAGACCACCAGTCGGAAGAGGATGAGGCCTTTGAGAAGGCAAGGGAAGCCTCGATTGGGACGATGCTAGAGAAGCGCCTCAATCAGAAATTTTCTGATATTGAAGCCATGCTACCTAAGTTGAAAGAGATGGTCCACTATAACCCTGTTAAGTATGTCGACCCGACTACTTTGATGGCTGATGGAGGTGAGCCGCTCCCAGCTGGTTTTCAGATGCCTTACTTGCCTCCATACACCGAAGAGGGCCCACCGGAAGCCCACTTGGACAGTTATGTGAGGTTGATGACTAGTATGGGGATTGGAAAGGGTCATCTGTTGAACTTGTTTCCAACTACTCTGAGGGATGCTGCGGCAAAGTGGTACATAAAGGTGCCTATACACACTGGCTCCACCTGGGAGGATTTATCTGATTTGTGAAGCAGTATGCCTACAACACCCAGACTGAGATAACTATCGAGGATCTAGAAAGGATCCATCAGAAACCAAATGAGTCTTTCCCGGCTTACTACAAGCGGTGGATGGATGTGCAAGTTTTAGTGGATGGGGCACCAAAGTTAGAGTCACTCATTGTGAAGCTAGTAGATGGTAGTCTGCCCCAATATAAGGACAAGATGAAGCTGAAGAGATTCCACTCCTTCAATGAGGTGGTGGAGTTTGCCAAACGTATCGAGCGATACGAAGAAGAGGAAAAGAGGGGCAGACAGAGTTCAGGCTCTTACAGAAGCAATCAGGGGTACTCTCAAGGGTACAAAGGCAACAGCTCTAAGGTTACTCCAGTGGGGTCCAATACTAACTCGACTCAGAATGTAGCCTCGATCGAAGTGCAATGGGAGGATGTAGCCGCTGTGAACCTGGGAAGACAGACTCCTCAAAGGGTCACCAGTCCATGGGTTGAGTCAGTAAGCCAAATTTTTGCTAAGTGTAGAAAGGCTGGGTTATTGCAGAGCTTGAAGCCATTTTCACCTCCAGCTGAGGTGGATAAAGACAATTTCTGCTCTTATCATGTGATGATGGGCCACCGCACAAACGAGTGCATCCAGCTAATTAAGGCCATCAAACAGTTGGTCGCTGATGGAAAGATTATCGAGCCGGCTTTGAAGCCCAGTATTTAGAGTAATCCTTTGCCCAAGCTTGGGTGATTCAGGGTGCACAAGCTACTGAGGATCATGTTGCAGCGATAAAGGAAGACCCTCCGCATGTGGAGGACGATATTATTTTTTTATGTCTTTAGTTTTTGTCTTTAAAATTTATTCTGTGAACAATTCAACCTCTCAGTGTTTAATCCAATACAATTTGATTTCAATTACTTGTGTAATATTTTTCGGATGGAACTGTACATGCATCTAAACATTCATTTAATGCCTTTAACACACATGATGCATCAATGCCTGAAATGAATCTAGGGACAGATGATGACCCAAAAATGATACCCGTCTCAAAAGACCTCACGCCTGATGAGAGGAAAGAAAAATTAAAAGTACCACAAAAGCACATGAAAATCTTTGCTTGGCTGTACAGTGTCGCGCGGGGGTTGACGGAGAAATTACTGAACACCAAGCTCCAAAGGATTCAAAGATGAAATCAATCAAGCAGGAGCTCTGTAGACTCGAATGGGCATGGCTCCATGGTCACAACCGCCAACTACTTCCTAGAGTGGGTAGAAGCGGAGTCATATATGAATGTCACCGACAAAAAAAAACAAAAAAAAGAAAAACAAAAAGAAAGAAAAAAGCATTATCATGTCGTGACCAATAATGGCCTACATTATAGATTATCTTAGCATCTCCCACAAGCCAATAGGGCGGTAGAAGCGGCTCACAAGGTTCCATCCAAACGACAATCACCTACAAAGGATAGGCCGATATGCTGTCATTTGTCTTACAAGGGCACAAAACTAGCATCAGAGCAGGCACTGAAGAAACGTCATACTCCTTAGCCTATAGGATGGAAGCGGTTCCACCAGGGAAGATAGAGACCAAGTCGTCAACCCCATCAACCTAGACAAGCCCAGGCACTATTACGTGTAGAAAAAATAATAATAAAAAATAAAAAAAAAGGTCTGATGGGTCGTAAACCGAGATGGTGATCCATGCAAAAATCAGGACAGTCCGATGGATCGAAAACCGAAAAGGCGGTCCATGCAAAAGTTAGGACAGAGAGGCGAGCACCATCAGCGGGAAAATCTGCAAAGACCAGTTGGTGGCAGGCATAGGTCTAGTCGAGACGGATACCATTACTGATTCTGTCCTTAGCTTCATTTCATCTTTGATGTGCATTGTGTTAAAACATTATAAATGAGTGAATGAATGAATGCCGGTTTTATGTTCAGGTTAAATGTCCCAAGTCTGCTTGAAATTGAATTCGTATGGATGTGCACATTTTCTTTTTACATGCATCTCACTTAAAAAAAAAAAGAAAGAAATAGAGTTCGATAGATCGAAAACCCGAAAAGGGCAGTCTATGCAAAAGCTAGGGCATAAAATAGAGTCTACTGAATTGAAAACCCGAAAGGGCGGTTCAGGCAAAAATAAAGACAGTCCGATAGGCTGAAAACCCAAAAAGGACGACCTATTCAAAAATTAGGACAAGCAATGAAAATAAAACAAAAGTCATATAGTAGTATCAAGCTCAGACAACTCTAATCCTGTAAAAACTGAGGTACATCAAAGCCAGTGCCTCACGCCCATGCCTCGTGGAGTAAGCAATCAGGTCAATCAACCAAACTTCAGTGTGATATCCCACCAAGGACAGACCCATCTGGGCATCCCAATCGTCCGTCCGGTCCTTGAAAGTCTGATTCATGACCTCCAGCTCGGTGACCCGCCGACGCAATTGATCAACCTCTGTTCTCAAACGAGCAGACTCACGGCGCTCGATCCCAATCGTCTTCTGCAACAAACAAAACATGAAAAAGCACCATAATCATACTCATATGCATCCAGGACACGCACATACACATACACTCAAAACATACACACACACATGCATACGCGCATCAATGTGTACTCAAGTACAGGTACATGCTGTCATCATCAGGCTGTCTCAAGCCATGACTACTCCAAAAGTGGAAATAACCTGACACTAGGGCATCCTCAAATCCCAAGTATCCAGGGGCAAAACAATCAAGCCGTATTTATTCTTGATCGAAGGGGCAAAAATTTTTGTTTCCAAAATTATCGATCAAGGAATAAATACGTACCCCCAATCCAGCTTCAAAGGTATTGCTCCACCACAGAGAGCCGGTTTCAACGGTATTGCTCCACCACAGAGAGCCGGTTTCAACGGTATTGCTCCACCACAGTGAGCCAATTTTAATGGTATTGCTCTGCCACAGAGAGCCAATTTCTACAGTATCAAGGGGTAAGATATTCAGTCCATATTCATTCTTGATCGAAGGGGCAAAATTTTTGTTTCCAAAATTATCGATCAAGGAACGAATACGTACCCGAAACAACTTCAAAACATCAAAGGAGATCATCAAGCTTCTTAAATCACCAAAGCATCTTTCCCCAGCCATAAAAGCTTCGCGGGAAACACAATCATCCTTTCCTTTAGTGACACAAGCTCCACTAGAAGTGAAATGACCAAAATGCCCTCCTGTCAGTAACCACATTATTGGATGGCCAAAACACCTTTCCTTTAGCGACACGAGCTACACAAAAGACCAAATGACCAAAGTACCCTTACTTCAAGGAATGCCAACTTCCCAAGTTGCAAAATTACCAAAATACCTTTCCCTTTCGTAAGCACCGAATGGCAAGGAGAATTCGATCTAGGCAAGTCCTCTGCTTCGCAATGGAGTCTAAGCATGTCCCTGGAAAATCAAACAAGATCTGGGCAAAGTCCTCTGCTTTGTAATGGAGTCTAAGCATGACCCTAGATAACATCAGAACAATTCAAGCAAAGTCCTATGCTTCGTATCGGAATCGAAGTAAGACCCTGAAGATTCAAACCAATTTAGGCAAGACCACTGTCTCAAAAGCAACCGAGACAAGTCCCTATAGACATCAAAACAAGTCAACATGAGGAGAACCCCCAGGTACATTCTCTTTTCCTTCTCACCGTGCTCCCTATCGCGAGACCAAACTCGAATCGGACACAAGCACCCGTTCAAATCAACTTTGGTCCCGCGAGGGGCAGCCTGTGAGCACGGGTTTTTTCCCGACCTCAGTGATGAAAGCTACTGTTACCTTTTTCACGGATAAACGTGAAGCGGATTCAGACCAACCGGGATAATGTCGGAATGTCCCAGATAGCCCGAAGGTGTGTGACAAGTCCTAGTACGGAACCCCGAAGAATTCGAGTGAGTATTTTAAGAGAACCAAGGAAAAGAACAAAAAATAAGTGAAAATGGCATTTTCTGGACATTACAGCCGCTCGGCTGTAAACTACAGGGGCGCGGCTGTAATCTTCATATTTCCGGTTTTGGTCAAAATCAACATTTAATTCGGTTTTTAAGCAAAATAGGCATTTTGGCCGCTACAGCCGCTCAGCTGTAACCTATAGCCGCGCGGCTGTAGTCTACAGGGGTGCGGCTGTAATGGAGGCAGAATTACAGTTTTGCCCTTTTGGGCCCCAAACTTGTAATTTTACATTCTTTTCTCATTCAAAAATGAATTTTGGCGTGTTTGCATACTTTTGGATCCTAGATGGATGTTTGATTTAGGCCCACACACGAACGGGACCCCCGGGTCCCCGGATATCCGGCCCACTAAAGTTGGAAAAGTGCATGTAAATGAGCCAAACCGCTTTTAAAACTGATTTTTCATCCATAAAACCTACAGGGCGTTTAAAAAACCGTTTTCCAGGTCTAACCGGGCCGACCGGTCGGGTCGACTCGGTTACCCCCTTTGCATGATCCCGTTTCCTAAAATACCCCTATTCTGTCCTATATGAGTCCTTGGTGTGATTTATTTATCGGTGCTAACCATATTTGGATGCAGCTTTTATTTTTGCTTTATTTTTATTTTTGAATGTATTTTATAGATTAAATCGTGTATCTAGGCGATTATAATTTTTTAGATCATCGTGTATAATAGGCGGTTGTAAAAGGTGAGGATGAGAGTTTTCCTTTTCTTGGGTTGTGTAATTTGGCCTCTGATTTACTTTTCCGCACTTTTATTATTCCGCACTTTATTTTAGTTTTATATATTTATGTCATTTGCATGAGCATTGGTTAATGATTAAAGGAAGATAAAATGGGTAGATTTAAGTGAATGAAATATCAAATTATGAAATAATAATTAAAAATAAGTGAGGTTAGTAAATCTGTTGCCCGAACCCTGAATCTCTGAATTAGGTACCGCGTCTACACTTGGTAGGGAGCTGTACCGGAATTTCCCGGATGAGCTGATCCGGGTGGCGACTCTGTATCTAATTTCGAAATTTAGGTTTCGAGATCTTTAAGTTCAAATTGGGATTTTCTAAAAACATGTCTTTCCAAAATTCACACTTACAACTAAGTTTTCTACAAAAGACTTTTTCAATAAAATAAAAGGTTTTTTCTAAGAGAGATTAAAAAACCGTTTTCAAAACCAAAACATAACCACCCAAAAAGAAAATCCCCGGTTCCCGCTTCATCGCGCGTTCCAAAAAAGGTCATCCGCTCGCACCCGTTTTTATGTTGGCAGTGGGCCTATGGCCCAGAAACTATAGGTGGGCTCCAGCAAGCCACTACAGGCCCTAATTAAGAAAAAGATAGCAGTCCAACTGAAATCAAAACCCTGTAGTTGAAACTTGCATATCCCATGTCATTGATATCGGTGTCCAACATAGAGGCATGGATTAATTACCCTCTTTTATGTCCACGCATTAACTTGATCCCGAATGAGCTGATGCTCACAAACAAGTTCCAACTTTTTTGGGTGTGGCCACGCTCTTATCAATTGCATTCATCAAGTGGCCGGTGATATCTTCTCAGTGGACTACTGAGTGACATTCCCTTCTGCATATCCATAGTTCTGCCATGTTTACTGACATACCCGACATACCCATACTTGGCACCTTGTTACAGGCCCTTTAGGCATACACCAAAGTATTTCACTTCACATGCAGCACCATGATATGGTCAGGTCAAAGTATCCATATAAGTACTATCCAGGATCATGCCCCATTGCATCTACCCATTTACAACCAAGCTTATGATAGTCTTTGATTCCATTCATTCCTATGACTGGAATAGACTACAGATGACTTTATGGTCATATGGTTATCCCTATCCATGGTCTTACTACCAAGCGCATGACACTTGTCAATATGGATATGGATATGTCCATTGGATACTTTATTTATAATATTGCACAAGGTATATAATAAATAGATTAATGCCTTTATTCATTGACACAAATTGTCTAATACATAAATCTCATAACAAGGTACAAAATGTATGATACAAAATGAGGACCAATGCTTCGGGACTAGGGCATATCCAACATGGTTGACAAAAATTAGAGGAAATAATTGATCATCCTTCTCGCCAACTATTATGTGAGTTTCTTTTTTCTTACGAAAGATCTTTAGTTTCCTCCGAATTTCCATCATGTTAAGCTGTGGTTCTCTTTCACTGATTTATAAGATAGTTCATTACATCCTTTCTCGTTAGTTTTAGCTTGGGTAATTGGATTAATGTTCCACTGCATGCTTCCTTTTGTGGAATCTAAATTCTCATTAAGAGTTTCTCTTTTCGTACAATGACTTTTTTAAATCTAAAAACTCAAAAGAACAGGTTTTTAGTTTTAACGAAGAGGAACAACAATTGAAGTATAAGATGTCCTTAATAGGAACAATTTTAATTAGATCATAATGAAGTAACATCCAGTCAGCTTGTACATCAGCTCAGCTGGAGACACCACCCTCTATTTCTTCATGGACATGTATTATATAAACCAACGCTTTAGTTATATCCTCCTTGGGATATTACGGTAATCATATTGGTTTTTCTTAAAGAATGGAATTGGATTGCCATTTAAATTTTGGTTTGTACTATTCGTGTGCTAAATTTCAATTTTGAACTATTTTAACATGCCGTATTACTGCCTATATTGTTTGAAATATAATCAATATATTTCCACCGGACGAACTTTCTTTATGCGAGTACTAATGCCTCTCAATCTTCATGTGCATAGTGTTAATTTCCAGTTTCGTGAAAGAATTAGAGAAAATTAGAGAAGCTAGAAATATGAGTTGATGAATAGGACTAAGCACCTTAACCTGATTGCTCTGTTTTTATGTATGGATGAAAGGGAAGAGGGAAAAAGGGGTTGTTAGAAAGAACAAAGAGATAGCAGGTTATGAAAGCACTACAACAAATATGTAAAATTGTGAGAAAGTTGTTTTGTCAAAATATAGCCTTATTTTGTCATAAAATACATCTAGTGAGAATAAACATTTGTCACCATGTTGGTCATAGGAAGGTCATCTTAATAAGTTTATACTGACAAATATTTTATCCCTCACAATAAAATATAGTTATTGTCACAATCATAATTTGTTATTAATTACGTATTATAACAAAATATTTTTATCACAATTTATAATATTTATCACAATAAATTAAATTTTAAAAGACCAAATACATAGATACCCCCTTGAACTTATCCAAAAACGCCTACTGTCCCCCTGAACTTTTAAAATATCCTAATGCCCTCCTGAACTTTGAAAAAGTGACCCAGTTTCCCCCCTTGCTGCCATGTGTCACTCAATTATTGGTTGTCTTATGTTTGACTTTTCAAAGTAAACTTTGGTTTTTATGTGACTTAGGGGGCAAACTGGGCTAATTTTAAAAAATTCAGGAGGGCATTAGAACACTTTTATAAAGTTCAGGGGGACATTAGGACATTTTCATCTATAATTTGTTACTACTTTAATTTCATCTAGCATGTATGCGATTTGTTCATTATTATGTTATTTTTGAAGAATTAAATTGTTTATTGTGTTCAATTTGTGTTCAATTGACTTCTCTTTTTTCATCTTTCTAGCTATAACTTTCCTATTTTTTTCCTTTCTTTTTGTTTCTTGGTAAAGGTTAAGATAATGGATAGAAGTTGGATGGAGTTGAAGAATAAGTTTAGCCCTGATTATGTTGGTAAAGTTAACAATTTTATGGATATTGCAAAAAATCACATTGACTCTAGGGGCAGAACTCGATGTCCATGCAAGAATTGATTCAATTATTATTTTAAAAGTGTGTTAGAAGTTAGGCATCATGTACTTCAACATGGGATTCTTGAACACTATACTCGATGGATACATCATATTGAGTCTTTTCAATTTCATAATGAAAACCAAGGGGGTGACTCTTTTGATTATGATACTTGTGATAATCCAGTTGAAGACCAACAAGTAGATGTTTCAAAAATGTTAGAGGATATGCATAAGTCGAAATTCATGGAAGGTGCCAATACAAATTATGATTCAAGTGTGTCTTTAGGGCAAGTTCAAAACTTTGCTAGATTATTGAATGATGCTCAATGTCAACTATACCCAAGTTGTGAGAAATACTCAAAATTGTCATTTCTCATTAGAATGATGTATATTAAAACAATTACTAATTCTAGCAATAAGTCTTTCAATTTAAATCTAGAATTGTTTAAGGATGCTCTTCCAAAAGGTGAAACACTTCCAAATTCTTATTATGAAGTGAAAAAATTAATGCGTGACCTTGGCCGTAGTTACATCACTATAAACACGTGTCAACAATTGCATATTATATTGGAAGGAGTATGAACATCTTGATCAATGCCCCAATCCTATTTGTAAAGCTCCTAGATGGAAGTTAAGCTTAGGTCAGCATAAAAAGATTGCTCAAAAGGTAGTTAGATATTTTCCTTTAAAACCTAGACTTCAAATATTATATATGTCAAAAGAAATTGCAGAAGACATGAGATGGCATAAAAATAAGTGTGTTAATGATGATGTTATTTGGCATCCAGTGGATGCTAAGGAGTGGCAAGAGTTTGACAAGAGATATGGGTGTTTTGCCTAAGATCCTCGAAATGTCAAACTTGGACTTGTAAGTGATGGGTTCAATCCATTTGGAAATATGAACACTAGTTATAGTATGTGGCCGATAATTATATATCCTTATAATTTGCCACCTTGGAAATGCATGAAGGAGCCATTTTTTTTTATCTATGCTAATTCCTAGTAAGGATTCTCCTAGTAATGATATAGATGTGTGTCTACGACCATTGATAGATGAATTAAAAGAAGTATGGGAAAAAAGGGTTGAGACATTTGATGCATATACTGGTGAGAAATTTCAACTAGATTCTATGTTGTTATCGATAATCAATGATTTTCTAGCACATACAATGTTATCTGGGTGGAGTACAAAGGGAAAATTAGCTTATCCAGTTTGTAACAAATGGACATGTTCATTTACTTTGAAGAATGGGAAGAAACAATTTTACATGGGTCATTGTAGATACTTAAACCAAAAACATCCATGGAGAAAAAGTAAAAAATTTGATGGCAAGCCAGAGTTTGGAGTAAAGCCCCTGGCAGGGACGCCAGGATTGTGTCAATCGCCAACTCTTACGAGACAGACGTGCCGAGATGGGCTAAAGAGTCCAAATAGCTCTTCATCTTGAGCACATGAGCACTTACAAATGTCCCAGCTCCTGTTGGTGTGCCCTAGTTCTTAGGGCATTGGATTCTTGTATTTTGTATTATACATTAAGACTCATTGTATGAATACATTATTTGTGTAACATTAATAAATGCAATTAATCTATTTCATTTATATCATGTGCTATAATATGAGTAGAGTATCCATTGATTGATAATCATAAAACCAATCCCAAGTCTGTTCTGTTCGTGGGAACGAATAGAACCATAGACTTGTATATTCGATGACTGTATGGCAGTTCTTAACTAGCCATAGTACTTGTAAAGTCAGTCATGAATATAGGTACATGTCGTTGACATGGGACTGGATCGATCCGCATAAGAAAGCCACATGGTTGTCGCGTCATAGGTCTTTCTTGAGTAAGTCTCTTTTGTCCTCAGACCAGATTTCATTATAGTATCAATATGGAATCTGGTTCACTTTGACATACGCCTAACAGGTCTATAAAAGGATGCTAAATATGGGTATGATTGGGTGGACAGGTGAACATATGGATATTGATGATGAAGTGATGGAATTGCCACTCGGGTAACACCGAGGTGATATCACTAGCCACTTGATGAGTGGGACTGATAAGTGTATGGCCATACCCATAAAAGTTGGTTGCTTATTTAATTAATCAGTCAACTCAAGATCAAGAAATATAATAAACAACAGAAGAGGATGACAGACATCATGCCCCTTGTTTATTCATATCGATATCGTTAGGCAAAGAACACTATGAGATTACTACCGGGTGAGTGTCTTCTAAAGACTACTGCATCTCTGTCTGAATTGGGGGCTGTAATGGTTTGCTAAAACCCACTTGCAGTCTGTGGGCCTTGGGCCTACTGCCAGCATAAAGACAGACCCATAGGATCGTGCACATAGATCAATTGAGCCGGAACTTATAGAAATTGTGCATGTAATATACATCGGAAGGAATGCGTTAATTAGTTAGTTGACATTCGGTGTCAAGGTAATTAATTAACATTGGGTTGAATTTAATTTAATTAATAAGTTTACATAATATAATTAATTAATTTATCAATTAATTGAATTACATAGAGTAAACAATTAATTAAATAATTTTCTAACGTAGGAAAATTAAATACATGTATTGTATTTACTTAAGTTTGATTTAATTTTATTTAGGGGTAATTAAATTTAGTCAAATGGAATTAAATTACATAGTATATACTTTTTAATTAAAGTTTATTTATGTAATTATAATTCTAGTGGGCTTGGTTTTAATTAACCTAATTAAAACCCAATTAGACAAGGCGTCTATATAAGGGCATACTTAAGGAAGAAAACTCTAATTCAACCCTAATTAATTGCTGGAAATTTCAACCACCAATAGCAGCCCCAAAACAGCCGAAAATCCCAGCATTAATCATCCATTCCTTCGCGTATTCGGCTAGCACCGGTTCCCACTCAATAGTTGGTCATGCACTGGACTTTGGAGATCGCAGTTTCAAGAACCGATTCTGCAGCAGTCTCTAGAAGGGACGAATCCGGTGAGTTAATCTCTCTTGATTCAAATTGGTTTTATTCTAATCAATTGTAATCGGACACAATAGGTGGATTATAGGAAATTTTAAACAGTGTATTTTCCACTACGCCACGTTATTTTTCCGATAACGAATCTCAACAGTGGTATCAGAGCCTAGGTTTTGTCCATTAGATTGATTGGAATTGATTCTTGAAAGCATTTTTGAAGAAAGAATGGGTTTCAAGTTTGTGTTTTTAGGATTCTTATTCAATTGGTTTTGGTTTTTTTTTTAACCCTAGAATTTTGGATTGGGGTTTTTGATTTTTTTTCCCCAATTGGTTTTCATATAAAATTGTTGTTTTGTTGATTAATTAATATATTTGATGGATGGAATTTTATTTTATGATTTATAATAATAATAATAATAATAATAATAATAATAATAATAATAATTGTTGTGGGGAAAGGAATCGAAAATTTGCGATTCCCATCCCCTGGAGCAGGCTGCTGCTGCAGTGGCAGGCTGTCGTGCAGTGGAACTGCTGCCCCACCGGGATAGCAGCGCCGCGCACAGAGTTCAGGTCCGGTTTTGGATTTTGTGGGTATTTTTTTTATCCCGAACCCTAATGCAAATTAAATTAATTTTTTTTAAAATTAATTTGTATTTAAATTGTTTATTTTGTTGGCATGCATATTTAATTTTATTGTCTGCATATTAAATTAAATACGGACTTTGTGAAATTGGCCTAATAAACCGTGACACCAGTTACAATTGGGAGGGCTAAATTTTAAATTTGTGGCAACCCAAATTCAAGTGGGAGCAAAATTGTTAATTTTGCACTTATGGATGTTATCCATTGGGCCTTAGTCACATTTGTTAAAATTGGCGATTTCACCCTAAGTAACTTGGCTTAGAATTTATATTTATAATTTGGAATGCCATGATCATGCATCATATTGGTATGTATGTGCACGACATGTACTTTGTTTGAAATGTGATGTTGAGTTCTATGGTGCCTAAATTATTATCTGTTGTAATTTGATTTTGGCAAATATGGCCTGCGTGCCATTTTTTATTTTTTATTTTGATGTAATTTTAGAATAGATTTTAGGAAATTTATCAAAAATACCTATGTTATATGTTTTGTTTTGGGACTCTATCTTTCTAAAATTACTTTTCTACCTTTTTTTTATTTATAATTATTAAGTTGCCTCTTTTCTTAATTTATAACTATTATCCCTTTCAAACTTTTCAAATTTACTCAAATATATAAGTCTTATTTGTCCACATTTCTCTCTCATCTTTTCATAATTTTATTCTAATTTCGTATTTATCTCTCAATCTGTTTATTTTTTTTATCACGCGACTTTAGAAAGTTTTTTTTGTTTTTTTCTCTCTTCGAAGCAAGATCCATATGTATATATTTTTTCCGACATTTTTTTCCACTGAGGTATAACTCATTATACTTTTTTGTATTTTAAGGTATAACTAAGGTATAATCAATGTAATAATATATAATTAAATTATAACTAAGGTATAATCAACGTAATAATGTATAATTAAAGTATAATTAATGTATAACTAAGGTATAATCATTGTAATAGTATATCTTAAGGTATAACTAAGGTATAATTATTGTAATAGTGTATCTTAAGGTATAATCACTGTAATAATGTATCTTAAGGTATAATTAAGGTATAACTAAGGTATAATTACCATAATAGTGCGTAAAAAATACCAATTATTATTGTCTTTTAAATTATTGGATTATACCTTAGTTATATATTAATTATACATTAGTTATACATTAATTATACATTAGTTATACATTAATTATACATTAGTTATACCTTAATTATACCTTAGTTATACATTAGTTATACATTAGTTATACCTTAATATACACTATTACATTGATTATATATTAGTTATACCTTAATTATACCTTAAGATATACTATTACAGTGTTTATACCTTAATTATACCTTAGTTATACCTTAAGATATACTATTACATTGACTATACCTTAATTATACTTTAATTATACCTTAGTTATACCTTAAGATACAAAGCTATAATTAGTTATATCTTAATGCCAAAAAAAAAGGGGAAAAAGTATATACATATGGATCTTGTTTCAAAAATAAGAAAAAAAAACTTTCTAAAGTCACGTGATAAAAAAATAAATGGATTGAGAAATAAATGTGAAATTAGATGAAAAATTATAAAAAGAGGAGAGAGAAATGTGGATAAAGTAGAGAATGTATTGTGGATGAGTCACGTAATACAACAATACTTTTTTTAGGTATTTTTAGGATTTTGAAAGTTTTTTAATGTATTTGTGCAAACTTTTCCTTTTAAAGTAAAAATGTTATATGGTGCCAAAAAGTATGTATTTATGTAAAATGCCCTAGATTTTATTTTACAAAATTATTGTAATTGCATCAAGTATGGAGGAAGGCCTAGATGGAGCAAGCCCATAGTGGGAGCCCAAGAAGGATTGCAGTCCGGCCTATGAAGAATTAGATAGGATATCTAGTTTTTTATTAGGTTGTAATTAAAGGCCCATAAGATCTCATTTATTTTAAATTAATTATGCTATTACATTTGTCATAAAATATGGATGTATGGATCACCAAATTATCACCCGCGTTTATGCATGCTAAGCCGTATCACTTAATTTTAATCCGGTAATTAAAATATTGAGTCGTTTAAAAGTGCTTCCCACATTCACACCTCTTCCTCCCATTGATGCTACAATGTGTGCCATACCCTAGCTAGGTACATTGTAGTATTCGGTGGGCCGTCGATGGTTAGGATAATTGGTATGGTTAACATGTGAATGGTGGTTTGACTCAACATGGGTAACATTAGCTCAGAGTGGGCCTTAAGCACAGATGGGTAAAGTGTCAATAAGCCCATCAAACCAAGAGTCCTTCGTGGAAGGATTGGATAGGTTGTCCTACCAAATGAATTAATGGTTGGTTAGTGAGCCCTAGTTCAGCCAGTCATTGATAATTTGTGGATCTTGGTCAAGTCAGCAAATTAACATCACCAACGAACAAATTAAAATTGGATTATTAATTTGAATTGGCATAAAGTCGTTTATTTCTAACTCAAGTAATGATTTCTTCCATGTAGATAATCCCATTTCACTTAAGCAATTTAAATGGCTGCAACAAACAACAACTCACTCTCACTTAGGTCACTCTTGGAGAAGGAGAAGCTATCGGGGACTAACTTCCTGGACTGGGCTAGGAACTTACAAATAGTTCTTAGACAAGAGTCTAGGGAGTATGTACTGAATGCTCCTTTTCTAGCTGGCCCTCCCATAGGTTGAGGTGTCACCACGACGATGGTGGAGCAGTACAACCGGCATGTGAGGGATGACTGAGATGTCCCATGCCTCATGCTGGGTACCATGGTTTCTAATCTTCAGAAGCAGTTCATGAATGAGCATGCTTATGAGATGATGGATCAACTTAAAAAGATGTTCCAAGATCAGGCTCGTTAGGAACGTTACCTGACAACTAAGGCACTTTGCACGACTGCAATGGCGCTGGGAGTTCTGTTAGCACTCATGTGCTAAAGTTGAAAGGGTATATTGATACACTTGCCCACCTCAGCTTGCCAGTTCTGCAGGACTAAGCAGCAGACATTATTCTCTGGTCACTTCCTGAGTCTTACAACCAGTTTATCATGAACTACCATATGCAAGGGTTGGATAAATCGGTTGTTGAGCTGCATGGCATGCTTAAGCTTACTGAGCAGTCACTTAAGAAGACTCCTGAAGTTTTGTTGGTGAACAAGGGCAATATGCCCATTGCTAAGGGAAAGGCCAGATCTAAAGCCAAGGCTAAGGCCCAAAAGGCCAAGGCTAAGGGCAAAAAGGTGGGGGCCCAACCTAAAGCAAGGGTTGCATCTCCTGATGATGTCTGCCATGAGTGTCATGAGAAGGGGCACTGGAATAGCTCATGTCCAAAGCTAAGGGAGCAGCAGAAGGGCAAAACTGCTACTTCAGGTATTTATGTTGTTGAGATTAATCTGGCTATTTCTACATTTTGTGTCTTGGACACTGGATGTGGATCTCACATTTTTTCAAATGTGCAAGGTCTAAGAAATAGGAGACTACTAGGATCTGGAGAAGTAGATCTTTGATTCGGAAATGGTGCTCCGGTTCAGGCCATGGAGATCGGAGATTATTTCTTATAGATGCCTAGTGGACTTGTTTTGGAACTAAGAAACTGTTATTTTGTACCTGCAATGCGCAGGAATATTAATTCTATTTCTTTGTTTGATATTTCTAGTTTTGTATTTAATATTGGACATGGTAGAATTTCTATGCAATGTGGCAATGTTATTTATGGAACAACATTTCTTGAAAATGGCTTATATATCCTTGATCTATGAAAGTTCAATATATAACATAAATACTAAAAGGATTAAACAAAATGAAATTAATCCTACTTACATCTGGCATTGTCGACTTGGCCATATAAATGAGAAGCGCATAGCTAGGCTTCACTTTAGTGGAGTGCTAGGGTCATTTGATATCCAGTCTTATGACACATACGCGAATCTTGTTTGAGAGGCAAGATGACAAAGGCGCCTTTTGGCAAGACTGCTGAAAGGGCCTTAGAGCTATTAAAGCTCATACATTCTGATGTATGCGGTCCAATGAGCACTAGTGCTAGTTTGGTTTTCTATACTTCGTCACCTTCATGGATGACTTCAGCAGATTCGGTTACGTGCATCTAATGAAGCATAAGTCTGAGACTCTTCAAAGGTTCAAGGACTTTACGAATGAAGTAGAAAACCAACTTGACAAGAAAATAAAAGCACTTTAGTCAAACCGAGGGGGTGAATATTTGAGCCAAGAGTTTGACTCATTTTTGAGAGAGTGTGGGATTGTATCCCAAGTCACTCCTCCTGGAACACCCCAGTGGAATGGAGTGTCAGAAAGGAGGAATAGGACCTTGCTAGATATAGTCCGCTCGATGATGAGTCATGCTACACTCCCTGTCTCCTTTTGGGGATATGCTTTAGAGACAGCTGCTTACATTCTGAAGAATACACCAAGCAAGGCAGTTGAGGGAACACCATATGAACTATGGAAGGGCTGAAAGCCTAATGTTTCCTTCTTGAAGATTTAGGGCTGTGATGCACATGCTAAGAAATTGACAAGTGGCAAACTCGAGTCCAAATCTGTCAAGTGCCAGTTTGTGGGTTACCTTAAGGAAACTAAGGGTTATTACTTCTACGATTCGGCAGAAAACAAAGTTTCCATAGCCAGAAATGCAGTCTTCTTGGAGAAGGAATTCCTTTCCAAGAAAGACAGAGGGAGTAATGTTGAACTTTTAGAAGTTCAAGACTTACAAACTCCTGCAGCTACTGCTGAGGATGCTTCAGGAACCGATTGACTAGTCAAGAAATTGAGGAACCAGAACCGGTTGCACAGGACCTTAGAAGGTCTGGTAGTACAGGTCATCAGCCAGAGAGGTACGGCTTCCTCGTGACTGATGATGGGGGCCTTATGGTCATTGACAAAGAGGAGCCTAAGACCTATCAGGAGGCTATTGAAAGCCCACACTCAGATCAATGGTGCAAAGCCATAGACGCTGAGATGCAATCTATGCACGATAACCAAGTATGGAACTTGGTGGATCCACCTCTGGGTGCTAAGGTGATAGGTTACAAGTGATGTTTCAAGTTAAAGGCCGACAACACCTTCAAGGGGTGATTGGTGGCTAAAGGATTCAGGCAAGTTTAAAGAATTGACTATGATGAAACCCTTTCACCAGTTGCTATGCTCAAATCCATTAGAATACTACTAGCCATAGCTGCATGGTATGATTATGAGATATGGCAGATGGATGTTAATACCACTTTCCTTAATGGAAAGCTACTCAAGGATGTGTACATGGCACAACCTGAGGATTTTATCGATCCAAAGTATCCAAACCAGGTATGCAAGTTTCAAAGATCCATTTATGGATTGAAGCAAGCATCGAGGTCATGGAATCAGAGATTCAATGAAGCCATTACGGAATATGGCTTCACACAAAATTCTAATGAGCCCTGTGTGTATAAGATAGTTAGTGGGAGCATTTCCACCTTCCTAGTGCTGTATGTTGACGACATCCTTATCATTGGAGGCGACATACCAACACTACAAAGGGTTAAGCAGTGGTTGAGTAGGTGCTTTGTAATGAAGGACTTAGGCGAAGCTGAGACGATCTTAGGGATCAGGATCTACAGAGATAGATCCAATCGGCTTCTAGGCCTAAGTCAAGCCAAGTACATTGACAAGGTTCTGAAAAGATTCAGCATGGACAAGGTAAAGAAAGGATTCTTACCTATGCGCCATGGGTTGAAGATGAGTAAGAAAGATGGTCCTAAAACAAAGAAGGACCGGGAGAACATGGAAAAGATCCCTTATACATTTGCTATTGGATCTATCATGTACTCCATTTTATGTACAAGGCCTGATGTCGCGTTTGCACTAAGTATGACTAGCCGGTACCAGTCGGACTCCGAGGAGGAACATTAGAAGGCTGTCAAGGAAATCCTAAAGTACCTTAATCAGACTAAGGATGCTTTCTTAGTGTATGGAGGTCAAGATGAGCTAGTAGTGTCAGGTTACACTAATGCAAGCTTTGAGATCGATGAGGATGAGAACCAATCACAGTCTGGTTATGTTTTTCTCTTAAATGGTAGTGCCATTAATTGGAGGTCCTCAAAGTAGGCCACCATTGCTGACTGTACAATGGAAGTTGAGTATATAGCTGCGTGCGAAGCTGCAGAGGAAGCCGTTTGGATCAAGAAATTCATAACTAAGTTGGGAGTAGTACCAATTATCCCAGACCCAATTAATGTTTTTTGTGACAACAACGGGGCTATCAGACAAGCTAAGGAGCCCTGGTCACATAAGAGATCCAAACATGTGCTCAGAAAGTTTCACCTTATTCGAGAGATCATGAACAGAGGTGACATATCATTGCAAAGGGTTGACACCAAGAATGATGTTGCTGATCCATTAACCAAAGCGCTACCGCAGACACAACACGACGGTCATGTTGGAAATGCCCTAGTCCCGAGGCATTGGTCCTTGTGTTTGTATAATACATTTGTGCATTAATGTAATCTTTATGTATTATACGATTTGTGTCAAGGAAATAAAGGCATTAATCTATTTATTATATGTCTTGTGCTATATTTTAAATAGAGTATCCAATAAGAAAATTTCAGCTCTCTCTTTCTCTTGCAAGAACATCCGAGTCGCTAGCACGGGTTTCGGTCCGAGAGCCGTTCGTGTACGTATCGGTGGAGGAAATCTACACTTGATTTCTGCAGTCTGCATCCATCTCTTAGAGAGACTTTGTGGCAAGGTTTTGAAACTCTTCTTTTATGCTTTAAGTTTTTGATTTCCACATCTTAAGCTCCTGGGCCGGATTCGAGGAAATCGATGCGTATTTCCGCTTTTATCGGTCGGTTTCCCATGACGAATCCCAACAGGTCATACCAGATCTATAGGAATTAGGGCAATGCCCACTTGGAACTAGTACAAATGGGAGATTGTTGGTGTGCCCTAGTTCTTAAGGTATTGGATTCTTGTATTTTGTATTATACATTAAGACTCATTGTATGAATACATTATTTGTGTCACATTAGTAAAGGCAATTAATTTATTTCATTTATATCTTGTGCTATAATATGAGTAGAGTATCCATTGATTGATAATCATAAAACCTATCCCAGGTCATTGATTGATAATCATAAAACCTATCCCAGGTCTGTTCTAATTGTAGGAACGAATAAAACCACAGACTTGCATATTCGATGACAGTATGGTAGTTCTTAACTAGCCATAGTACTTGTAAAGTCAGTCATGAACATAGGTACATGTCATTGACATGGAACTAAATCGATCCGCGCAAGAAAGCCATATGGTTGTCGTGTCATAGGTCTTTCTTGAGTAGGTCTCTTTTGTCCTCAGACCAGATTTCATTATAGTATCAATATGGAATCTGGTTCACTTTGACATACGCTTAACAGGTCTATAAAAGGATGCTAAATATGGGTATGATTAGGTGGACAGGTGAAAATATTGATATTGATGATGAAGTGATGGAATTACCACTTGGGTAACACCGAGGTGATATCACTGGCCACTTGATGATTGGGATTGATAAGTGTATGGCCATACCCAAAAAACTTGGTTACTTATTTGATTAATCAGTCAACTCAAGATCAAGAAATATAATAAACAGCAGACGAGGATGACGAACACCATGCCTCTTGTTTACTCATATCGATATCGTTAGGAAAAGGACACTATGAGATTACTATCGGGTGAGTGTCTTCTAAAGACTGCTGCATCTCTATCTGAATTGGGGCCTGTAATGGTTTGCTAGAATCCACTTACAGTCTGTGGAACTTGGGCCTACTACCAACATAAAGACAGACCCATAGGATCATGCACATAGATCAACTGAGCCAGAACTTATAGAAATTTTGCATGTAATGTACATTGGAAGGAATACGTTAATTAATTAGTTGACATTCGGTGTCAAGGTAATCAATTAACATTGGGTTGAATTTAATTTAATTAATAAGTTTACATAATATAATTAATTAATTTATCAATTAATTGAATTACATAAAGTAAACAATTAATTAAATAATTTTCGAAAGTAGGAAAATTAAATACATGTATTGTATTTACTTAAGTTTGATTTAATTTTATTTAGGGATAATTAAATTTAGTCAAATGGAATTAAATTACATAGTATATACTTTTTAATTAAAGTTTATTTATTTAATTATAATTCTAGTGGGCTTGGGTTTAATATACCTAATTAAAACCCAATTAGACAAGGTGTCTATATAAGGGCATACTTAAGGAAGAAAACCCTAATTAATTGCTGGAAATTTCAGCCACCAATAGCAGCCCCAAAACAGTCGAAAATCCAACATTAATCATCCATTCCTTTGCGTCTTCGGCTAGCACTGGTTCCCACTCAATAGTTGTTCGTGCACTAGACTTTGGAGATCGCAGTTTCAAGAAATGATTCTGCAGCAGTTTCTAGAAGAGACGAATCCGGTGAGTTAATCTCTCTTGATTCAAATTAGTTTTATTCTAATCAATGGTAATCGGACACGATAGGTGGATTCTAGGAAATTTTAAACGGTGTATTTTCCGTTGCGCCACGTTATTTTTTTGATGACGAATCAACAGCTCCCATCTGGCAGGAGTTGAATGCCTTGGCAAGCACATATTCCTTAGATTCTTGTCTTAAAACTATCATTAAGTTCCTAGACCAATCTAGGAAATTAGGCCCGGAAAGCTTGTCCTTCTCGAGTAGCGAACGCAGTGATAGAGTATTGTTTGCCATTTGAATACTACAAAAAAAAATTAAAGAGTATTAATAAAGATCTTAACTATTTTTCCCACATTTAATTAATAATGAATCTGACGATCCCAAATGGCTAGTTACAATACTAGAGGGGGGTGAATAGTACTGTAGGGTGAATAAAAAATTTCGCAGACTTTAAAAACTTTTTATAGAAACACAAGTTTCTATTTCAAAAAAACATAAGTCATATAAAAATGCGGAATTAAGTAAAATAATAAAACTTGTGAATATAAAATTGCTTTTGTGAAAAGCATAACTTTAAATACTAAAGCAATTAATTTAAATTGCAAGAAATTAAATTGCATAAAATAAAGAGAGTAGGGATAGAGAAAATGCAAACGCAGAATTTTATCCTAATTCAATTTTTGGACTTGCTGTTTCTGGAATTCAAGAACAGCCGTACGACTGTTCTTGTGTTGAAGAACAGTCGTATGACTGTAATTACAGTCGTACGAGTGTTCTTGAATTCCCCAGCTATTTTCCTTTTATTTAAATAAATTTTGGCGATTTTCTGCATTCGGAAGGATTATAGTTGCACGACTGTAACTATAACTTCCGTCCAGAGATAGAATTTCCATTTTAATCCACAAAAATTTCTAAAAATTCAGAAAAATCAGAAAATCACCTAAAATGAATTTTGTTTTGTGCATTCACGACCATAGATTTAATTTTTAGTATAATTGCATTTAGAACAACCCCACGACGGAGACCCGATTCTCCCAAAAACCAACTCGCCTCACATGCTAAATTAAAGTAAATCAGAAAATAAAATGTTTTCAAAATGATTTTCTCACAAAACCAAAAATACAGAGATGTTTCAAAATAGTTTTCCATGTCTAATCAGGTCAGCTAGCCAAGCTGACCCGGTTATCCCCCAATCGCATGCCCCCGAATTCCTTAAAATCCCATTCTGTCCTACTTAAATCCTATTTGTGGTGTGCTATAAACTGTGCTAACCGTATTTTTTGCAGCTTTTAGTTTAATTTTATTTTTCATTTTTGGATGTAATTAATAGCTTAATCCGTGTAATTTTGGCGGTTGTATTTTTTTCGGATGAATCGTGTATTTTAGGCTTTTGTAAGGTGAGGACGAGAGTTTTTATTTCCATTCGATCGGGTTGTAATAATTTAATTAATTATTTACTGTTTTATTTTTTTACTTGTGTGTGTACGCTGTGTGATTTAATTTAATAAAATTGACTTTAGAATTATAAAATACCATCTATGAACATTGGCCGTATTTATTTTGATTAGACACGAAATAGGGGACTTGCCTCGACCTAGATCTCTGGATAGTGTAGAGGCCTTTCGTCCGGTTCAGCTACACTGAAATTTCCCAGTTGTGCTGAGCCGGGTGGAGACTCCTACACTATTTATCGAGAATTAGGTCTCAGTTCTTTTATGAATTAATTTAGCTTTTCCAAAATAGAATTTCCATCTTAAAAACCCCACGCGAGGGAGGGTTGCCCGATCTCGAGGCTCCTTTCTGAGAGAGTCCGCGTTCCATTGAAAACGTCGTCTGCTCACAGTGGCGACTTTGTTGGGGACATCTTACAAAAAGTTTTCTTAAAACTTAAAAGAATTTGACAAGCCTTGAAAAGTGTCTAATTGAAATAAGGTGGATGATTCTTGCTTGGTATTTTATTTTGCATTTTTAGTTAGACATCCTTGCATTAGGTTAAGTATCCAAATTTTAGCCCGGTGGATTGTTGAAGTGTCGCCTATGTTCCTCTTGGTCTTAGGGGCACGGATACGAAACACCACCCATAGCCTTGTACGAACCTCTTCGTTCGGACCCTTGAGTGGGGAGAATTAAGGAGTATATTTTGCTATGGGAGCCTTGATTTTAACCCAACTTGGACCGAACTCATATAGGCAACCTTAGTTGGATTCCCTTAGGATACCAAAATAAATTGTGTGAATAATATAAATCGCACCTTCATCATCCCCGGTGGATGATCGAAGAGAACCCCTCCTAGGACTCGGTTAGGATTTTCTCAAAAATTGACCACGTTTGGAGGAATAAGGTTGGAGGAATACGTTTCGTGTGCTTTGTGTTTCTCGCCATCCCATTGTTGGGATTTGTCACCGGAAATCACCCGATTAAAGTGGAAGAACGTGGTGATTTCCTTAAATCTGTGCCCAGGAGCAATTGAGATGGAAATTGTAAAAACAAAAATTTAATAACAAGAGACAAATTTCTTACCCGGATTATCTCTATAAGAGATGGATGCAGACTGCAGGAATCAAAATAGAATCCCTCCTCGTTCACGTACACGGACGCCTTACGAACACAACCTGTGCTAGCATCGGAAAAAACACGAACTATGGAGAGGAAGAGGGGAAGATTTCGGCTAGTGTGGCTTACACCCAGGTGGCCGAAATACCTAGGGTTATTTTAACCCTAGGTGGCTGAAATTCTCAAGGAGAATATCGACCCAATTGGCTCCTTTTGTGTGGGCTTTTTCTTCTTTCATTCTTAGGCCCAAATTTATTTTAATTAGTTTGGTTTAAATTAATTTCCAGCCCAAATTTAATTTACACATGCATATAATATATTACACCATGTAACATATTATTTACATTTAATTAAAATTGGTTTGACTAATTAATTTAATCTGTGAAATTAAAATTAGATCTTCACAAAATAAATTCATATGTAAACCTATACATATGAATATTTCCACCCAGGAAATAATCTCATAATTAATCCAATTAATTATGAGAAAGCCAATCAAATATTAATTTTATTATTATGATCAATCCAATTGATCTTTATAATATAATTAATATATCCTCTCTCTCCAGAGTGTATACTCCAAGTATACAGGTGATTCTTTAAGTCTGTGTTCAGTCGCTCAATGTGTACGATCCCGTGGGCCCATCTTTATGTTGGCAGTGGGCCCGTGGCCTACAGACTGTAGTTGAGCTCTAGCAAGCCACTGCAGCCCCCAATTAAGATGGAGATGGCAGTCCAACTGTAATCATAACCCTGTAGTTTGAACTTGTATATACCATGTCATTGATGTCGGTGTCCAACACAGAGGCATGGATTGATCACCTTCTTTTGTGTCCGGACATTTACTTGATCCCGAATGTAATGAAGCTCACAAACAAGTTCCAACTTGTTTGGGTGTGGCCACACTCTTATCAGTCACATTCATTAAGAGGCCGGTGATATCTTCTCAGTGGACTACTGAGTGACAAATCCCTTCTGCATATCCATAGCATTTGCCATGCTAAGTGACATACCCGAAAGCACCCATACTTGGCACCCTATTACAGGCCCTTTAGGCGTACCCCTAAGTATGCGACCTCACATGCGATACCATCATATGGTCAGGGTAAAGGATCCATACAAGTACTACATGAGAATCACTTGTGATACTATACCGTGTTGATTTCTCGTTTAGTGGATCTATCCAGTACCATGCCTTTTTTACATGTACCCATTAACTTGGATGACATCCCATGTCCAATGATGGGTAAGACACTGCCATACAACCAGGTTAATGATAGTCTCTAGTCCCATTCATTCCTATGACTGGAACAGACTACGGATCTCTTTATGGTCATTTACCCTATCCATGGTCTTACTGCCAAATGCGTGACACTTGTCACCATGGATATGGATATGTCCATTGGATACTTCATTTAAGATATTGCACAAGATATATATAATAAATGAATTAGTGCCTTTATTAATAACACAAAATTAGTATAATACATAAATTCAATAAATGTATAAATCAAATACAAGGTCCAATGCCTTGGGCTAGGGCATATCCAACACCCGTGACATACCATCATTGCCATTTTCATAAACATGACACACCATACACGCAAAGCATTTGTGTGATAATTAACGCACATTTTTGTGTAGCCACTTGCATTATATTTTTGTATGTGATAACATTAAATCATCCGTGTGACGTTCATACTAACCATTTCTTTTGTAGCCATGACATTATATTTGTGTGTTAACATTTTCATAAAGCACGCACAACATCATTATGTATGTCATGCATCCTAACCATGTTTTTTTGTGCAGCCATTTGCATTTTGTGTGACATAAGCATTCATATCATTTCATGTAAATTAGGGGCATTCCAAGGATGCCCACCACGATCATATCATTTCATAACATATTGGGAGTCCCAAAACTACTCGAGTTTTGCCAATGCACCGGATTGCATTCAACCATTCCACCAAATTATCTCATTCAATAGAGACCGCAATGGTCCTAGGTCTATTTTCGTGTGATGATCTACATGAGGCATTTCATGACACCATGCTCATTTATCATAAATATCACGTGACACCTTGGTCCACATCGGATCACTTCATGACATTATTACATTATTCAAGGCGCTCCCCGAGTGCCGAATTAGTACATATGTAGAGGCGTTTCATAACATTATTAAATCATGAAAGGTGTTCCCCGAACACCGAACCTCTGTCCGTGTCCCCAGTTACACGTGACTTTCTTATAACATCATTTCATATCATATGCCTCAAAAGCATCAGAACTCTGTTTATGGGGCAGTCCTATGCGACCGTTTTATGTCATATCATAGACCTACAAAGCGTCAAAACTCTATCCATGTGTCGGCACACACGCGACCATTTCACAAAATTTGCTAGGTGCCCCAAAGGTGCCGAACCCTTGTCTGTGTGAATGGTCCACATGTGATCTTTTTGCATAGCATTGGGTGTTCTTGGAATGTTCGGAAAAGAAAATAGAATAATAAGTAGAAATCATTCTTATCATCATTTCACGCACGACATTATTTCATTCATTCATCATAAGCACTTTCAGTGTCTCACTCTTCATGTCATCATTCCATTCACTCATGTCCCTGAACATTTCCTATATGATGTCCAGCAGAATACACTAGAGTGACCTTGGACAAGATCTCAGGCTTCGAGGGCTATTGGGGAATGAAGAGCGGTTGAACCAGAAAGTGACTCTGATTCTGGGGAAGAAATAGAGATGGCCAATCCAACATCGAGTCTTGCTGATGCTTTAAAGGATTTCCTGAGATCACAGGACTTCCGTGATATGCTTGAGGAGGAAATGCGCACTGTAGTGAGAGAAGCCGGGGAAACTGGTGGTTGCAGAACTGGAAGGGAGAAGGACGCTGAATCATCCCAGTAAGGGGGTGAAGCCTCGGCTAGCCTGGAAAAGCTATAGGAAATTGAAGCAGCCATGGAGAGGAAAATGAAGGAGAAATGCTCGGAGTTAGACGAGGTTGTGGCCTAGCTAAAGAAAGGGGCCTGTGTCAGTTCTGAATCCAAGAAGGTGGTTAATGTGGATGCCATGATCAGTAAAGGCATCGAAACTTTCCCTATTGGCTTTCAAGTGCCAAAGGTTCCTTCTTACAAAGGAATGGGTTCACCAGAGGCCCATGTGAATCTCTACGCCCGGGTTATGCTGACAGCAGGCGCCACTAAGCAACAATTGATTAATCTCTTCCCGACTACACTTAAGGGAGGAGCATTGGGTTGGTATAATTCTTTGTCAGAAGAAGAGCAGTCAGCGTGGGAGGCTCTATCGGCTGCCTTTATCAAATATTACAGCTTCCACACCAAGATTCAGGTGAAGCTATATGATCTGGAACGAATCAAGCAAAAGCCCAATGAGCCCTTCTATGAATATTATCAATGATGGATGAACAAGATGATCCTTCTGAAAAACCACCCCGATTAAGATGAATTGATCCAGAAGCTGATTGACGGTAGTAGGGACATCTTTAAGAACAATATGAAGTTCCATCCATTTAGTGAGCTTAGTGAAGTATACAGCATGGCCATGAAAATCGAGTGGGATGAAGAAGAGAAAGCAGCAAGCCACAAGGGTGGCGAAAGTTCAGGGTATGGTTTTAGATACAGATCAACAGCTGCAACCGGGTTTAGTGGTGGTTCTGGTTCAGGTTCTGAAGGCAAGCAGGGGCAGTCTTTGGAAGTAAAACAGGTCGAGGTTGCCGCGTAACCCAGTAGCCTAGCAATCAAAGCAGGAATCCAGATGGACAGGGTATATCCCCTTGGACTCTCCCATTGGTCAAAATCTTTACGAACTGTAGAAACGGAGGATTGTTACAATCCCTGAGGCCATTTGAAAAACCTACTGAGGCCGATAAAGATAGTTTCTACACGTACCATGTTGTGACTGGCCACAGAACCAATAATTGCTACAAGCTAAGGGATGTTATTCAGAAGTTAATTGATGAAGGTAAATTGCAAGAGCCTCCTAAGCCCAGCATGAAGACTAACCCGTTACTGGCGTTTGAGAAGCGGGTTAACATGGTACACTCAGGATTGCTAGCTAGTTTTATTTTTGCTCAAGTCCTTTAGGTGAATCCTGCTATACAGTCTGTAGCAATTGGCGATGCTGAAGTAGAGTCAGAATGTGTGGAGCAGACAGAGCAGAAAGGAATCAAGCCGGTGAGCTTGAATGATCTCAACTCGGAGGATGAATACGAGGAGTTTGGCGGGGATGAGATAGTTAAGCCTCCAGGTATTGAAAAGCTAAAAATTAAAGAAGTTCAGAATGTGACCCGAAGCGGCAGGGTTTATTAGCCAACGACCCAACCGAAGGGTAAGGCCCCGATTACTAGGTTGGGTAGTACGTTGACACAAGAGGGGGTTGAGGAAGAAGACTTGGTTATTTCTCAGTTAAAGAAAACCCCTGCCTAAGCAAGTTTGTGGCATCTACTTCTGACCTCCAAGGAGCATAGGGCAGCCTTAGTAAAGAAGCTATAAGAAATTGAAGTGTCCCCCATTGCATCGTCGGAGGCCATGTGTTGTTTGTTAGATAAGATCCATTCTGGGTCTCCTGACATTATTTTCTCTGAAAAGGATTTGCCTAGCAAGGGGAAGGCTCACAATAAAGCCCTCTACATTAGGGCCCATGTGATGGACAAAGTAATGCCATGTCTGATGGTGGACGACGAATCGGCACTGAACATATGTCCATCGAAAATGCTACCATGTTTGGGTCTGAATGAAGATGCCTTGAAGAAGTCCTCCACGGTGATCCGGGCATATGATGACTCAAAAAGAACTATAATTGGGACTTTTAAAACCGAAGTGGAGGTCGGGCTAGTCAAGTCAATGGTCGTGTTCACTGTGATAGACATCCCGGTCACTTTCTCCCTGTTGTTGGGAAGACCATGGTTCCACCCATTAGGAGGTGTTCCCTCGACTCTACATCAGAAGATTAAGTTCCTGATAAATAAAGACATGGTGACTATTGAGGCGGATGCCCAGTCCATGATTGCTGCGGTAAATGAAAGAGTTGTACTATTTGGTGGATTTCAAGTCGCCATGGTCAGGGAAGAGGAAACCACAGATGCTCTAATGGTCATTTATGAAAACTACATACCGGAGTGGCTGTCCAGGTATTTGCACAAGCAGAATTTTGTCCCAGGCATGGGACTTGGAATCAACCTACAAGGGGTGCTTGAGTTTAACATTGACTCGGGAAAGCCAAAGCAGTTCGGGCTAGGGTATACGGAGGAAACATCTGACCAGAAGAACCCAAGAAGAGGCAATAATGGCAAGCTTATGATGAAACCATTCCTGAAGGTAGGAGAAGGGCTATACAATGGCCAGACAGAACCAGTAAGGGTCGAGAACGTTGAATACCTCGGCTTTGAAATATTTTCTGATGTCATAGACTTTGAGAAAAGCCGGGAAGAACCAATAGCCCCCGTGGTGGTGGAAGAGGTAGCTGCTAAGTCTGTTGTTCTACAAAGTGAGCCGCCCCAAGTGATAGTAGAAGTAGAGGAAGTGCCCAAAGAGAAAGCCTGTGATGAATCTATAGAAGCAATTTCAGGTGCACTGTCTGCCACTCCAAGCAAGGCATTTCGGAAGTCCAAAGAAGGATTTGGTGAGGAGCTGATGGCCAAGGTAAACTTGGATTCTATGGTTGTTGAGATAGATAAGATTATGGAAAAAGCTAAGGCACAGATGGCTGAAGTTGGAAAGACCGCTGTCACTAATGAAAAAAAGGCCAAGATGACTGCAGATCCTGATGATGCTCTAGAGATGAAAGTGGAAGCCAAAGAAATGCAAGGCCCTCTGCCTGTGGAGGATGAAAATGATTTTTTTGTATCTATTTCTTCCATTTTCAATATGTATGATGTACTTTATGACAAGTTTAATGCAATGAAATCTCAGTTTGCTTACTTGTGTGATGTTTATCCTGATAATTCTGTGCATGCATTTGAATCACCATCAAGCATATTTAGCATACATGACACTGCATTGCTTGAAATCAACATAAGTACAAATGAAAATCCCAAAATGGTATTCATTTCACATGAGCTAAAACCCGAGGAAGAGAGAGAATTAACAAGAATATTACAAAAACATGTTAAAGCTTTCGTGTGGTCATACGAAGACATGCCAAGTGAAGACATAGAAATAGCAGTTCACAAGACCCAACAGACCCTAAGTTTGGGCCAGTGAAGCAGAAACTAAGAAGATTGAGACCAGAATGGGCTACGTTGTTGAAAGAAGAAGTGGCTAAGTAGATAGACCCCAAGTTCCTCGAAGTAGTGGAGTATACAGAATGGCTAGCCAACATCGTCCCAGTACCTAAAAAAGATGAAAGGGTCAGAGTATGTGTCGACTACAGGGATCTGAATAAGGCATGCCCAAAGGATAATTTTCCATTGCCTCATATCGATGTCCTGGTAGATAGTGCAACTAAGGCAGCGATGTATTCCTTCATGGATGGATTTTCAGGTTACAACCAGATCCTGATGGATGTAATTGATAAAATGAAGACATCATTCATTATAGAGTGGGGCACTTTCTGCTACAGAGTAATGCCCTTTGGACTGAAGAATGCTGGAGCCACTTACCAGAGGGCTGTTACAACTTTGCTGCATGATATGATCCACAAAGAAGTCGAAGTGTATGTCGATGATATGCTTGTTAAATCATCGACCCGGGAGGAATATCCTGTTATCCTGGATAGATTTCTCACACGCTTTGGAGAGTATAACTTGCAACTTAATCCTAAGAAGTGCATATTCGGGGTCACATCAGGAAAGTTGTTGGGCCATGTAGTCAGCCAAAGGGGAATAGAAATGGACCCAGATAAGATCAAGGCTATCTGAGATATGCCAGCTTTAAAGACAAAAAAGGAAGTCCGTTCATTCTTGGGCTCTTTGCAATACGTTAGCCGCTTCATAGCACGGTTGACTTCCACCTGTGAGCCAATCTTCCAGCTATTAAAGAAGGATCAGCCAATTATATGGGATGATAGATGTCAGTTGGTGCTCGAGAAAATCAAGGCTTATCTGGTAAATCCGCTAGTTCTGAGCCCTCCAATTCCAGGGAAACCTTTGATTTTGTATTTGGCCGTTGAAGATTCCTCTGTAAGGGCAATGTTGGCACAAAAGCAAGATGGTAGGAAGGAGTATCCCATTTATTACCTTAGTAAGAAGCTGCTAGAGTATGAAACCAAGTCCATATTGGTGGAGAAGATATGTGTGGCAATGATCTGGCTGACCAAGAAGTTGCGTCATTATTTCCAGTCCTACAAAGTGCAAGCCGTGGCCAAAGTAGACCTAATGAAGTATCTGTATGAAGTGCCTATGCTAGTTGGGAAATTATCTAGATGGCTATTACTCTTATCGGAATTCGACATTGAGTACATCACCAAGAAGACCATCAAAGGGCGAGCCATGGCAGAATTTTTAGCAAATCAACCGCTGGAGTCAGATTACATAGAAAATCTGGACTTCCCAGATGAATAGTTGGCTGTGGTGGAAATAAAGAGATGGGTTATGTGCTTCAATGGTTCTGTGAACATAAAAGGTACTAGAATCGGGGTAATCATAGCAACACCGGACGGTGAGGTCATTCCTTTGTCGAAAAGGTTGGATTTTCCTATAACCAATAATGGAGCAGAGTACGAAGCATGCTTGTTCGGGATGGAAGCTCTGTTAACTCTAGGGGCAAATGATGTCTTGATCGTCAAACATTCACTTTTAGTGATTAGACAAGCTCAAGGTGAATGGGAGTTGAAAGAAGAAGCCTTACGACCCTATTTGGAGTTGCTACAGTACAGAAAAGAGTTATTTGGCCAATATGAATTCAGACATGTCCCCAGGGATGAGAACAAGATGGCTGATGCACTAGCAGCACTGTCTTCTATGTGGGAGAATCCAAAATAGACTCAAGTGCAACCACTGATTATAGCAATCTCAAGACAACCCTGCTTTAAAGTGCACGAAGTAATGGAATTGACAGCGGAAGAAAAGATGTGGTTCTTCGATATTTACCAGTATATGAAGGAAGGGAGGTACCCAGAGGGAGCCGGTACTGCTGATAAGACGTCATTAAGAAAGCTAGCCAGTCAATTTAGAATCTTTGAGGACAAGCTATATAAAAGAACAACAAACAGAGTTCTTCTTAGGTACTTGACAGAGCAAAAGGCAGAAACAGTGATGCAGCAAGTACATGCAGGATCTTACGGGCCACATATGAATGGGCTTACCATGACCAGGAAGATAATGAGACAGGGGTACTTCTGGATGACTATACAGGCTGATTATATAAGGAAAGTAAAGAGATGTCATGAGTGTCAGATCTATGCTGATATCAGTCATCTGCCGCCACTTGAATTGCAGAATCTTGCATCCCCTTGGCTGTTTTCAGCATGGGGGATAGACATGATTGGTGAAATTCATCCTGCAGCATCCAATGGGCATAGATTCATAGTTGTGGCAGTTGACTATTTTTCAAAATGGGTGGAGGTAGAATCCTTCGCTAGTGTAATAGCCAAGCAGATGGTTAAGTTCATCCAGAAGGACATCTTTGCTTGATATTGAATTCCCCATCATATATTTACTGAGAACGGAGTGCAATTCCAAGGGGTAACAGCTGAGCTACTTGCAGAACATGGCATTGAGCATCATAAGTCTTCTCTATATAGGCCCCAAGCTAACGGTGCAGTGGAAGCAGCTAATAAGGCGATAAAGAATATATTATCAAAGATGGTAACCACCTACAGAGATTGGGCTGACAAACTACCATATGCTCTTTGGGCTTACAGAACCAGCGTCAGAACGCCAATAGGGGACACTCCATATGGCTTGGTGTATGGTATGGAAGCAGTGTTACCAGTGGAAATAGAGCTCAAGTCACTTAGAGTCGCCTTGGAAGTTCAGTTACCAGAAACTGAATGGGTTCAAGCTAGATACGAGCAGTTAGCGGTGCTAGATGAAATGCAGCTGAAAGCACTAGATCATTTGCAAATGTACCAGCACAGAATGGCTAGAGCCTATAATCGGAATGTGAAGTACCCTAGGTGGCAGTTGAAAGCAGAGGACATGGTTCTGAAGCGATTAATGCCCTCAAATGTCGATGTTTGGGGGAAGTTCAGACCCAACTGGGAAGGGCCCTATGTTGTAAAGAAAGTGGTGTCAACATCATGGACATGGATGGAAATGAGTTCACCAATCCTAGCAATCAAGATCACTTAAAGCTTTATCATGTCTAAAAAAAAAAGAAAGAGTCGGCTAGGTTGAAAAGTCAAAAAGGGCGGCCTAGGCAAAAGTTAAGACACGAAAGAAAATGATCAGTCGGAAAATCTGAAAGGGACGACTGGTGATAGATTCTGGCCCTGTATGGAATGTATACCATCTAGGGAATCAATCGTTTCAAATATACTCATTTTGATTTTATCAATAAAGTGAAATGTTTGTTTAAATATATATTTGGGTGGTTATGTCAAATGCATAAACAAAATTATCTTGCTTAAACATCCATTTAAAGAAAGCGCATTGCATTTAACCAATTAAACACATCACTTTATTTAACAATGAAAATGTACTAAATACATACAATCTAAAATCTTTTATCGTCCTCCAAATCTAATTCATCTTTCCGAAGAGCGATAGTGGTTGTCTAAGAACTTGCCATTTCGATCGGTATTTGTTAAAAAAAAAAAAGAGAGCTCGCTAGGGTGAAAGCCGTAAAGGCACCTCAGGCAAAAATTAGAGTAGCTCACTGGGCTAAAAACCCACATTGGGCAATCCAATAAAAATTTAGAGCACTTCCAAATTCATAAATCGTGTGGACAGAAGGGTAGAATCTCCCTATTATTTGCCCACAGGAATCCTTACAGCGTCTCCCCAGCGGGATTCTCCACATCATTCCCCAGCGGAACATTCACAAAGAACAATATAATCTTTTCCCCAGCAATTGTCACTCATCCCCATCAGTCATCTTATTTTACCAGCAGCCCTCATATATCTTCAACAAGGAGAAGATTTGTGCAAAGAGCGTCTCCCACCAGCTAGGGGCGAAGCATACATTCCCCGGCAAAAAGGAGAGGCATCAATACTAAACAAACAACGAGAAATGCATCCTTCAAAACCCATATCCATATGCATCATCATTCATACATACACAACATAAACAGAACATGCAGCCCCAGCTAGTCTTCATTCTTGACCGAACGGGCAAAAATTTTTGTTCAAAATCTCTCGATTAAGGAATGAAGACTCGCTGCTTCAAATGCAGGAATTCATCATCGCTGTCTCATACACGGATAACTTCCCCAGCAGATCTGCCTCCGGTAATATAGACCTAGTATCAGCCCAGATCGGCTTAATTCCACTTCCCCAGCAAATCAGCCTTGGGTAATATAGACCCGGTATCAGCCCAGATCGGCTTCATTCCACTTCCCTAACAGATCAGCCTCGGGTAACATAGAACCGGTATCGGCCCAGATCGGCTTCATTCCACTTCCCCAGCAGATCCGCCTCGGGTAATATAGACCTGGTATCGGCCCAGATCGGCTTCATTCCACTACCCCGCCAGGTTTGCCTCGGGTAATATAGACCCGCTATCGGCCCAGATCAGCTTCATTCCACTTCCCCACCAGATCCGCCTCGGGTAACATAGACCTGGTATCGGCCCAGATCAGCTTCATTCCACTTCCCCAGCAGATTCGCCTTGGGTAATATAGACCCGGTATCGGCCCAGATCGGCTTCATTCCACTTCCCCAGTAGATCCGCCTCGGGTAACATAGACCCGGTATCGGCCAAGATTGGCTTCATTCCACTTCCCCAGCAGATCCGCCTCAGGTAACATAGACCCGGTATCGGCCCAGATCTGCTTCATTCCACTTCCCAAGCAGATCCGCATCGCATCATATACACCTGGTATCGGCCCAGATCGGCTTCATTCTACTTCCCCAGCAGATCCACCTCGAGTAACATAGACTCGGTATCAGCCCACATCCACTTCATTCCACTTCCCCAGCAGATCGACCTCGGGTAACATAGACCCGGTATCGGCCTAGATCCGCTTCATTCCACTTCCCCAGTAGATCCGCCTCGAGTAACATAGACCTGGTATTGGCCCAGATCCACTTCATTCCACTTCCCCAGTAGAACCGCCTCGAGTAACATAGACCCGGTATCGGCCCAGATCGGCTTCATTCCACTTCCCCAGTAGATTCGCCTTGGGTAATATAGACCCGATATCGGCCCAGATCGGCTTCATTCCACTTCCCCAGCAGATCCGCCTCGGGTAATATAGACCCGGTATCGGCCCAGATCGGCTTCATTCCACTTCCCCAGCAGATCCGGCTCGGGTAATATAGACCCGGTATCGACCTAGATCGGCTTCATTCCACTTCCCTAGCAGATCCGCCTCGAGTAATATAGACCCGGTATCGACCCAGATCGGCTTCATTTCACTTCCCCAGTAGATCCGCCTCGGGTAACATAGACCCGGTATCGGCCCAGATCAGCTTCATTCCACTTCCCCAGCACTCGCTATCGGCCCAGATCCACTTCATTCCACTTCCCCAGCAGATCCACCTCGGGTAACATAAACCTGGTATCGGCCCAGATCCGCTTCATTCCACTTTCCCAGTAGATCTGCCTCGGGTAAAATAGACCCGGTATCGGCCCAGATCCGCTTCATTCCACTTCCCCAGCAGATCCACCTCAGGTAATATAGACATGGTATCGTCCCAGAACTGCTTCATTCCACTTCCCCAATAGATCTGCCTCGGGTAACATAATAGACCCAGTATCGGTCCAGATCGGCTCCATTCCACTTCCCCAGTAGATAAGGGTGAGCATGGACCGGTTCGGTTCAAAAGCCAAACTGAACCGAAAAAAACCGATCCAAAAAACACTGTATTTTATAAACCAATCCGATACAAACTAAATTTTGGTTCGGTTTAGTCCAAACCGAACTAGTTCGGTTCGGTTCGGTTTGGACTAGTTCGAACCAAAACCATCAACTTTTTAAAAAAAAAAATCAAAATAAAAAATTTTATATAAGTACTTTGTTTAAAAAAAAAAAAGAAATACGAAAAAAGTAACTTAAAAAAAAACAGTAATACTAAATAATACTATTACATAACAATAAAATACTAAAATTCTCTTTTTTTTTTTTCAACTCTCAAGTTTTAACAACTATAAATTAGCATAAAAAAATCACAATATAAAACTATAAAATAATATAATGTCTAAAATTCTCTATAATTAGTATATATTAATTTTATAATTGATTTTAATATTTTACCAATTATTCGGTTTTTTGGATTTTTCGGTTTTGAACCGAACCAAATCGAACCGAACCGAAGTCCAAACTTCTTCATAACTTAAAACCAAACCGAACCAAACTATGAAATGGATCGGTTTGGTTCGGTTCGGTTCGGTTTGGATTTTCAGCTTTTGGACATTGGTTCGATTTTGCTCACCCCTACCAGCAGATCCGCCTCGGGTAACATAGACCCGGTATCGGCCCAAATCAGCTTCATTCCACTTCCCCAATAGATCCACCTAGGGTAATATAGACCTAGTATCGGCCAAGATCGGCTTCATTCCACATCCCCAGCAGATCCGCCTCGGGTAACATAGTCCCGGTATCGGCCCAGTTCGGCTTCATTCCATTTCCCCAGCAGATCCGCCTCGGGTAATATAGACCCTGTATCGGCCCAGATTGGCTTCATTCCAGATCCCTAGCAGATCTGCCTCGGGTAACATAGACCTGGTATCGGCCCAGATCGACTCCATTCCAGATCCTTTACAACTTTGCCTTGGGTAACCTAGACCCAGTATCGGCCAATTTCATCTCCAACTTCGCCTCGGGTAACCTAGACCCGGTATCGGCCAATTTCATCTCCAACTTTGCCTCGGGTAACCTAGACCCGGTATCGGCCAATTTCATCTCCAACTTCGCCTCGAGTAACCTAGACCCGATATCAGCTTATTTCATCTCCAGCATCGCCTCGGATAACCTAGACCTGGTATCGGCCGATTTCACCATCAACTTCGCCTCGGGTAACCTAAAACCGGTATCGGCTTATTTCATCCAATCAACTTAGCGCATCATCACGACAGTGAGACTTCAGTAACTCAGTTGCACATTTTCTTTCCTATGTTTGCAGTGCTTTGATCCGCACTTGCAAATTCATCACCTCAGGTATTGTAGATCTGGAGTCAGGTGTCGAATTTGATCACGCGAGGGGCAGCTATAAGCGTCGGAATTTTCCAGACTAAAAAAAAAGTGTGTTGTGCTGTGACTGTAATTACAGTCTTGGGATTGTATTATAGTTGTACGACTGTAATAGTGGAGTAAGTACAGTAGCCCATACCTCAAAGATTAAAAAATGGGGGATGATTTGAAAGCAATTAATGCTCCGGTTTTGGTAGCAAGTAAGGGGGAAAATAAGAAAGGAAAAGAAGAAAAAGTGAGGGACTTTTGGTTCGGAAATTTTGGGGAAGTTTGGAGAGAGAAATTGAGAGAGAATTGGAGAAAAAGGAAGACCAAACAAAAACCATCTTTTTCTCCTCTTTTTCTTTTAATTCTTAGGTATTAAAGTTTAAAACTTGTTAGAAATCAATAGGTTAATAACTGGACACTCTAAACTCAATCAATTTCAGACTTTAAACTCTCTAAATCCTTGACATTTTGGAGATTTTTAGACTTGATTTTGGGAACCTTAACACAAGAAAAAAGAAGAAATTTGGAGGTTGGGGCGTTTCCAGCGGTCATTCCTATGGTGGATCAGTGCCATAAAGGTAAACATACTTCAAACCTTCATTGTCTTGCTTTTTTCTGGGTGATTTGGTGTGTTTTGGTGCATAAAAATTCAATTTTTGGACTTGTTGTTTCTAGAATTCAAGAACGGCCGTACAACTGTTCTTGTGTTAAAGAATAGTCGTACGATTGTAATTACAGTCGTACAAGTGTTCTTGAATTCCCCCGCTATTTTCCTTTTATTTAAATAAATTTTGGTGATTTTCTGCATTTGGAAGGATTACAGTCGCACGACTGTAGTTACAGTCGCACGATTGTAACTTTCGTCCAGAGGCAGACATTTTAATCCACAAAAATTCCTAAAAATCCTAAAAATTCAGAAAAATCAGAAAATGACCTAAAATGAATTTTGTTGTGTGCATTCACGACCCTATATTTAATTTTCAGTATAATTGCATTTAGAACAATACCATGACGGAGACCCGATTCTCCCGAAAACCGACCCGCCTCACATGCTAAATTAAAGTAAACGGAAAATAAAATGTTTTCAAAATGATTTTCTCATAAAACCAAAAATACAGGGACATTTCAAAATCATTTTCTAGGTCTAATCAGGCCGGCTAGCCGAGCCGACCCGGTTACCTCCAATTGCATGCCCCTAAATTCCTTAAAATCCCATTCTGTCCTACTTGAGTCCTATTTGTAGTGTGTCATAAACTGTGCTGACCGTCTGTTTTGCAGCTTTTAGTTTATTTGTATTTTTCATTTTTGGATGTAATTAATAGCTTAATCCTTGTACTTTAGGCGATTGTATTTTTTTTAGATGAATCGTGTATTTTAGGCATTTGTAAGGTGAGGACGAGAGTTTTTATTTCCATTTGATTAGGTTATAATAATTTAATTAATTATTTACTGTTTTATTTTTTACTTGTGTGTGTACGCTGTGTGATTTAATTTAATAAAATCTACTTTAGAATTATATGATACCATCTATGAACATTGGCCGTATTTATTTTGATTAGACATGAAATAGGGGACTTGTCCGGACCTAGATCTCTGAATAGTGTAGCGGCCTTTCATCCGGTTCAGCTACACTGAAATTTTCCAGTTGAGCTGAGCTGGGTGGTGACTCTTACACTATTTATCGAGACTTAGGTCTCGGTTCTTTATGAATTAATTTAGCTTTTCCAAAATAGAATTTCCATCTTAAAAACCCCACGCGAGGGAGGGTTGCCCGGTCTCGAGGCTCCCTTCCAAGAGAGTCCGCATTCCGTCGAAAACGTCGTCCGCTCACAGATGTCACATGTTACAAGTACATAAAGTGGCTGAATTGTTTCTTCTTGCATTGCATTTCATCTTATAAGTCAATGTGAGGTCAAAGAATGAGATGATCTCAAATAGTAACTTACCTCGTAATCAAACATGAGATCAAAGTAGGTATATACACGTTGCCAAACATGATCTTAAGGTATTTCATCTCATGGTCAACATGTGTGTAAAACATTTTACCTTATAAGTAAATATGAGGTCAACTTGGTAAATATATATATGCCAAAAGATCTTTAATACTCTTAAGTCATAAACAAATCTTAGGTCAACTTTAATATTCTCAAATCATAAGCAAACCTTAGGTTAATTTTAAGGCATATATGTATATATATGCAACTGGCCGAACATATATATAAGGAACTTTCAAGTCATAAACCACATGAGATGAGCAAATATGGATCATTAAACCTTTAAATCATATGCTATATATATGTGTGTGTGTGTGTGTGTATATATATTTGGTACTTACTTCATCTCTTTATGATAAGAAAGTGGAATCCCCGAGAGAGTTGTTTCTTATCTAATAAACCAAAGAGCTTTTCTCAATATATAAAAACATTTTACCTTATGAAGCTCATTATTCTAAAAAATGTCAATCGTGATCATCAAAACCGAACTCAACAAAATCCAAGTTATGAATTTAGTCAAGTTGTTGGGCTAGTGGGCCAAGATCAAATTTCATCAAGATATAGCTAGACAAGGGCCTGGAAAAACTATACCCTAATTATTTTGGTAGGAACGCCATCCAATCCCAACCTAGGGCTCTCGGTTTGATAGGCTTGTTGGCACTTATTCGTCTGCGCTTAGGGCTAGGAAAATCCTACTACCCATGCTAAGTCCAAACCTCCATCCAAGTGTTAGAATACTCTAACCCAATACAAAATGATGATACTCCAGTGTATCCTGTGAAGGAATGGTCTACAAATGGCCTATCCCCACCTTGAGTCGGTTTCGGATAAGGGAAACACTTTTAAGTGACTTAGTAATTTCCATTTGGTATAGATTCAATTTGAATAACGGCTTAAATGCATAGAGCGGGTGAAAATGGAATTGGATCATTGCATAAAACATGTAAATAAATAAATGATGGACTGCTATACTAGAAGAACATCAGGTGAGCCTCCATCTCTCCTTCTAGGCTCACCTCTCCAATGAGCTTCTTCTTGTTGGATATGCCCTAGTCCCGAGGCATTGGACCTTGTATTTGTATTGTACATTTATTGGATTTATGTATTATACATTTTGTGTCATTAAATAAAGGCATCAATCTATTTATTATATATCTTATGCTGTGTTTTAAATAGAGTATCCAATGGACATATCCATGTGTATGTTGACAAGTTTCATGCACTTGGCAGTAAAACCATGGATAGAGAAAGCGATATGACCATAGAGAGATCCATAGTCTGTTCCAATCATGGGAATGATTGGAACAAAAGACTATCATTAGCTTGGTTGTATAGCGGTGTCTTACCGGCCATTTGACATGGGATGTCAACCAAGTTAATGGGTACATGCAAAAAGGGCATGGTACTAGATAGATCCACTAAATGAGAAATCCACATGGTAAAATATCACAAGTGATTCTCATGTAGTACTTGTATGGATTCTTTGACCTGACCATATGATGGTGCTGCATGTGAAGTGGCATACTTCGTGGTACACCTAAAGGGCCTGTAAAAGGGTGCCAAGTATGGGTACCCTTGGGTATGTCCCTGAGCATGGCAGTACTATGGAAATGCAGAAGGGAAATGTCACTCAGTAGTCCACTGAGAAGATATCAGTGGCCTCTTGATGAATGCAACTGATAAGAGTGTGGCCACACCCAAATGAGTTGGAACTTGTTTGTGAGCATTAATTCATTCGGGATCAAGAAAGTGTCTAGACATAAAAGAGGGTGATCAATCCATGCCTCTGTGTTGGACACCGATATCAATGACATGGGATATACAAGTTTAAACTACAGGATTATGATTACAGTTGGAATGTTATCTCCGTCTTAATTTGGAGCTGTAGTGGCTTGCTAGAGTTCGCTTGCAGTCTGTGGGCCATAGGCCCATTGCCAACATAAAGATGTGCCCACAGGATCGTACACATTGAATGTCTGAACTCGAACTAAAGGGATCAACTGTATACTTGGAGTATACGCACCGTAGAGAGAGGATTGTATTAATTATATTATGTAGATCAATTGGATTGACCAAAATAATAAAATTAATATTTGTATTGGCTTTCTGATAATTAATTCAATGAATTAATTTATGAGATAACTTCCTAGGTGGAAATATTTACATATGTAGGTTTACATGTATTTGGTTTTATGAAAATCTAATTTAATTCCTCGGTTAAATTAATTGGTCAAATTAATTTTAATTTTAATTTATATAATATATTATGTGGTATAATATGCTAGCATACATGTTGAATTGAAATTAAATTTGAAATTAAATCGGACTGAAAGAATTAAATATGACTTGGGCTTAAAGAGGAGAAAAGCCCACATGAAACTAAAAGGAAATTGGGTCTAAAATTCCCAAGGCGAATTTTGGCCATCTAGGTTAAATGACCTAGAGAAAATTTTCGGCGAACACAAGTAATTGCAGCAGAAAATTCCTCTCTTCCGATCGATCCCGACGCTAGCACGGGTTGAGTTCCAAAGCCGTTCGTGTACGGGAACGTGGAGGAAATCTGCATTGATTTCTGCAGCCATCTCTAGAAGAGATATTCCTGGTGAGAATTAATTCTCTTCTATTTCAATTTTAATATTTTTAATTTCTACTTCAATTGCTCCTGGACACAGATTTGAGGAAATCACCTCGTTCTTCTGCTTTTATTGGGTGATTTCTAGTGAAAAATCCCAACACTTCTTTACAACATTTTATAATAAATGAATAAAATAAAATTATATAAAAAAAGAAACGACACGTAAGCCGTATATACCCAAAAAGAAAATACAACCCAACTTCAAAAGAGGCCCAATAACATCCATCCAATCAATTTAATTCATACAAACATGTAATCCAATACATCAATTATAAACATGTTAAAATGCATGAAATTAATCCCAATAAATTATGTTCTTAACCATTATTTAGAAATCGCCAATTTGGCCTATCATGGTTCTAACTCTTAACGGGATCCAGCCCAGGTAGAACACTGCTCCCACTGGAATTGGAAAACCATGAATTCAAACTACGTCGTTCGGTGAATCGTGCCAAGAAAAACCAAACCAATTTCATTACACCATATTAATTATCCAAATTAATATATCATGAACAAAATTAAAATTTCATTCAAGAAACCATGCGCATTTAAATTGCAAAATTTAAACACATAAAATTTTAAAACCCATTAAAATTAAAATTGGGCCTGGACCACGAAACCCGATAAATCCAAAACCCAGCCCGGCCCACTGCTACTGGCTTCAGTGGCAGTAGTTGCAGAACGCAGTTCCTGTTGCCACTGTTTCCACTGCTATGGCGACAGCAGGCAGTGGATTCCGTCACCGGCAGCCCCATAGCCCGGAAATAGCCCCTGATTTTTTTTATTAAAAAAGAAAATAAAGGCAATCCAACCTAGAGTCAAATCAACGAATACATAACCAATATGCATAAAACAATTTCCATTTGCAAAAATCAAATCTGGGGAAAAATTAAAAAAAACCCAAAACCAAGAATCCCAAAAATAAAATGCCCAATTTTAAAAACATGGGATTTAATCCTGTTAAGGATTTCTATGGATCATAAGCCTACTCTAATACCACTGTAGGGATTCATCATCGAAAATCAATCAAATGGCAACGCAAACCAATTGAGATTTTCTCGAATCCTAGCCCAGGAGCTTATGCAGTAGAAATCAAAATAATGAAAAGATCAAGAAAAGAAACCAATCTCACCTTGTATGTCTCTTTTAGAGACGGCTGTAGAAACCAAAAGAGGCTCCCTCCATAATCCCATACAAGAACGACTATCAAGCAAGAAACCCATGCTAGCGGAGGATCGGAGAACGAGAGAGAGAGAGAGAGAGAGAGAGAGTGCAAAGGGGGTGCCGAAATTTTTCTCTAAGAAAAATTAGGGTTGGCCAAAATTCTCTGTATATAGGTAGGGTTTTCATTCTTTCACTTAAGTGGGTTTATACAGCTTTAAATCCCCTAGGTCTAAATTAAAAGCATAGGTTAAAATTTAATTGCAATTTAATTTTATATAAATTTTAATTTCATATGGATGTGATTATATTAAACCATATAATATAACACATAGCATTTAAATAAGAAATTAATTTTCCTAATTAAATTACCCAATAAATTAATTTAGACTTTCCTTAAATGAAATACATATAAACCTATATATGTATAATATTTCCACCAGAAAATAAATTCATGAATTAATTTATTCAAATCAATTCTATGCAACCTAGTAAAATTGATTATATTATTTTGATCAATCCAATTGATCTATAATTCAATCAATTAATTTCTCCCCGCCAGTCAGTATACTCCAAGTATACAATTGACCGGTTTAGTTCAAGCTCAGACATTCAATATGTACGATCCCGTGGGTCCATCTTTATGTTGGCAGTGGACCCATGGCCCACAGGCTGTAGGTGGGCTCTAGCAAGCCATTACAGCCCCCAATTAAGATGGAGACTGCAGTCTAATGGAAGTCGTAACCCTGTAGTTTAACTTATATACTCTATGTCATTGATATCGGTGTCCAACACAGAGGCATGGTATCATCACCCTCTTTTGTGTCCGGACATTAATTTGATCTCGAAAGACCTGATGCTCAGAAACAAGTTCCAACTTGTTTGGGTATGGCCACACTCTTATCAATTGCACTCATCAAGTGGCCAGTGATATATTCTCAGTGGACTTCTGAGTGACATTTCCTTTTGCATATTCATGGCCTTGCTATGTTCATTGGCACACCCGAACGAACCCATACTTGGCACCCTGTTATAGGCCCTTAAGGCATACACCAAAGTGTGTGAGTTCACATGCGAGACCATAATATGGTCAGGTCAAAGGATCCAATATAAGTACTGAATTAGAATCACTTGTGATACTATACCATGTGGATTTCTCATTTAGTGGATATATCCAGTACCATGCCCCATTACATGTACCCATAAGCTTGATTGACAATCCATGTTCTATAGCCGGTAAGACACCGCTATACAATTAAGGCTATGATAGTCTTTGGTTCCATTCATCCCCATGACTGGAACAGACTATGGATGACTTTATGGTTATATCATTTCCTTATCCATGGTCTTAATGCCAAGTGCATAACACTTGTCAACATGGATATAGATATGACGATTGGATACTCTATTTGTAATATTGCACAATATATAAAACAAATAGATTAATTCCTTTATTTAATAACACAAATGTATAATATATCAATTTATTAAAAGATCCAAAATGTACAATACAATACAAGGACTAATGCCTTAGGACTAGGACATTCCCAAGACTCTCAAAATAAAAAACAATCTAGTGGGCATCTCCATGTATAGGTCTCCAATCTCAATGGAAGCAACCTTAGCGCCATTCCCAACTGAAAGATTTATTTCTCTAAACCCCAGAAACCTCCTATTTCTTAGTCCCTGCAAATCGCAACCAACGTGAGAACAACCCTCAAGATGTAGAAACAGTGAGGTTAATGCCAATAACATATATACTTGAAAAACTAGCCTAGTTCTTCACTTGCTCTCCTATGAGCATCGGACATGTCTTCTTCTAATGTCCTTTCTACTTACATTTGAAGCAGACATCCTCAGGAGTGGCCTTCGGCTTAGGCCCTTACTTAGCCTTTTTAGCCTTGGCCTTGTTGGCCTTGGCTTTGGCTTTAGCCTTGCCCTTACCCTTCGCAGCAGGGGTATTCCCCTTGTTCACCAGCATCATTAGTGGAGTCTTTTTTTGACAGACTATTTAGCAAGCTTGAGCATTCCATGCAGCTCAGCTATAATCTTATCCATACCCTGCAAGTTCATCATGAACTGAACGAAAGACTCAGGTAGGGATCCCACGATGACATCTATCACCGACTCCTGCGGGACCAACAAGCCAAAATGAGCCAATGCATCGATATAGCCCTTCATCTTGAGCATGTGGGTGCTCACAGATGTTCCAGCTGCCGCCCTGCAAGTGTTGAGTGCCTTAGTTGTCAAGAACCTTTCTTGACGAGCATGATCTTAGTACATCCTTTTGAGATCATCCATGATCGAAAAGGTTTGTTGGTCCATGAACTATTTTTGCATCTTAGGAACCATTGTGCCTAACATATGGCATTAAACATCCCTATCATCCCTCTTATGTTAGTCGTACTCTTCAATTTAAGCTTGAGCAACCCCTCTACCTGAAGGTGGTTTGACCGATAAGGCCCTATCCAGCATATACTCCTTAGGCTTCTATCTCAACATTATTCTCAATTGCCAAGCTCGGTCTAGGAAGTTAAGCCTAGACAGTTTCTCCTTTTCGAGGAGTGATCGCAGTGAAAATAGATTACCAGCCATTTGTTGTGATTGTCTACATAGAAAAATTGCAAAGTGATTAATAAAGGGCTTTATTATTTAACCATGTTAATTAACAATCCATTTTAATTAATTTGCTGGTAATATAAGGTTAAAAGACCAAGATCTATATTTCATCAAGAATCGGCCAAGTGGAGGCTTGTCAACCGACCCTTAACTATTTAGGTAGGAACTCCCTCCAATCCCAACCTAGGGACTCTTGGTTTGATGGGCTTATTGGCACTTCCCCATCTATGCTTAAGGCAAGGAGCATATCCTACTACCCTTGTTTAGTCCAACCACTATTCGAGTGTGAAGCGTACCTAGTACCTTAACTTTATACAGTAAATGAATAATACAATGCACCCATCGGAAGTTCGGCCCACATTGCTCCATTCAAAGACCGACAAGGTTCGAATGTGGAAAGCTCTTTTAATTGACTCAATATTTTATTGGATTGATTAATAACGACTTAAAATGCATAACCACGAGTGATTGGAATGGCTTAATGTACATACATGCATAATACACACACACACACATACACACACACACACACAGGCACACACACACACACTATAGGACTTATTTTACAACCAAATGAAAAACCAGTAAGTCTATACTAGAGATCGACCGGGCAGGCTTGCAAACTCCTCTTAGGCTTCCTCTCCAATAGGTTGATGCAATTACATATAGATTTACAATACATAAATTAAATGAAATTACATTAAAATAAAATAAAAACGACATGCATGCCGTAATTCCCAAAACAAACTTTACCAACCAAATCGATTTAAGACCTAATAGCGCTCAAAAGCATACTACCAAGTGTTGGTGTGCCCTAGTTCTTAGGCATTAGTTTCTTGTATTTTGTATTATACATTCAGACTCTTTGTATGAATAAGTTATTTGTGTCATATTAATAAAGGCAATTAATCTATTCCATTTATATTGTATGCTATAACATGAATAGAATATTCATGGATTGATAATCATAAAACATATCCCAAGTCTATTTTGATCGTGGGAAGGAATAGAATTATATACTTGTATATTCGATGAGTGTATGGTAGTTCATAACTAGCCATAGTTCTTATATAGTCAGTCATGAATATAGGTACATGTCATTGACATGGGACTGGATCGATCCGCACAAGAAAGCCATATAGTTGTCACGTCATAGGTCTTTCTTGAGTAGGTCCCTTTTGTCCTCATACCAGATTTCATTATAGTAACAATATGGAATCTCATACACTTTGACATACGCCTAATGGGTCTATAAAAGGATGCTAAATATGCGTATGATTGGGTGGACAAGTGAACTTGATACTGATAATGAAGTGATGGAATTGTCACTCAGATAACGCCGAGATGATATCATTGGCCACTTGATGAGTGGGACTAATAAGTGTATGGCCATACCCAAATAAGTTGGTTGCTTATTTGATTAATCAGTTCACTAAAGATTAAGAAATATAGTAAACAGCAGAAGTGGATTATGAAAACTATGCCTCTTGTTTATTTATATCGATATCATTTGGCAAAGGACATTATGAGATTACTACCGGGTAAGTGCCTTCATAAGACTACTAGAACCCACTTACAGTCTATGGGCCTTAGGCCCACTGCCAGCACCGGTTCTCGCTCGACAGTTGTTCATGCACCGGATTGTGGAGATCGTTTCAAGAATCTATTCTGCTGCAGTCTCTAGAAAAGACGAACCTGGTGAGTTTCTAATCTCTCTGATTCAAATGTTTTATTCCAATCAATGGTAATCGGACACAATTAGGTGGATTTTAGGAAATTTTAATCGACTATATTCCACTGCGCCCTATTATTTTTCCCGTGATGAATCCCAACACCAAGCATAGCAATATATATACATATAGGAAATTCAACATATATAAATGTACTAAAATGCATGAACATGGCAATTCCAATTTTAATTAATTATGTCTAGCCGTTTGTGAAATTACCAATTCTGGTGTCCATAACCAATGCTCGATAACGGACCTGAATTAACTATCCAACTCTCAACCCATGCCAAGGGCCAATTGGACTAATTTCATTTACCAATTTAATTCATCAAATATAAATCCAATGAATGACATTTAAATATATAGAAATAAAAACCCAATTTTATTTAATCCATGTATTTTAGACTCGGCCCAAAACAAAAACCCACAAAATCCAAAAACATAGGGCCCGGCCTCTTGCTGCAAACCCTAGCAGCATGGCTGCCTTTGGCAGCCCCACCCCAGCAGCAGCGGTGCCGCTGCTCAAAGGTAGCATCACCACTATTACAGGCACAGGCACCGCCTATAGTTGTGGCGGTTGCTGCCAACCCCACCCCAGCAGCGGCAGTGGTGCCGCTGCTCGAAGGCAACATCACCAATGTTGCAGTTACAGATGCAGGCACTGCCTACAGTTACGGCACTGGCTGCTGTTTCCAGCAGCCACTGCCACGGCTTGGATCATCGTGGACAATGCTGTTCCAGCATCTAAAATCTAGAATTTTTTTTTAAAAAACAAAACACAATCTAAAAAATAATAAACAATCCAACCAAGCAACCAATAAAATTTCATATTTGAAAAATCGATTGGAAGAATTCTCAAAAGCCAATCAAAACACCAAGGATTCAAAATCAAAACACAAAACCAAAGGATTTCAAATCCAAATGATTCTATTAATCAGAAAATGAACCTATGCTCTGATACCACTATAGAGAATCGTTATGGGAAAAACCATTGTGCAATGGAATTAGCCGATTAAAATTTTCCTCGATTCTATAGCCTAGGATTCATGTAGATTAATAGAACGAAACCAAACTGGAAGAAAAATTAGATTTTCTCACCTTAAACATCTCCTTTAGAGACTGTTACAGAAACTCAAATGCAGTTCCTCCACACTCCGATACACGAACGGCTCTAGAACGCGACTCTTGCTAGCGAATGGAACTAATGGAACCAATGGAATTCGGCCAAGAGACAGACGGTTGCCTTTTGGTGTGTTGGTCGAAATCTCAATATGCTAGGGTTAGGGAGAATTGATTTTAAGGTTTCCTTTTATACTCCTTAGTATATTAAGTTTTTAATTAAAACTATATGTTATATTTATTTTATTGAATTGATTTAATTTGTATCATTAGAGTTAAATAAAACTATATTATAAAATTCTAATTGATTTAATTAAATACAATTTCATCAAATTAACATAACCCAAAGTTAAATTTAAATCAACCTTAATAAATACAAGCTTTATATTTAAATTTCCACTAAGAAAATTTTATTTAATTAATTATTTACTACACGTAATTAATTAATCAAATAAATTCAATTTCTCCCTTAATGTAATTGAATTAATCTTTGACATAACCTAATATCAATAGCTCAATTAATTTGGTTTCCATTCCAAATATACACGACATGTATAATTCTGATTTGTCAATGTTCAGTCGTTCTATGAGTATGATCCTATGGGTCCATCTTTATATTGGCAGTGGGCCCAAGGCCCATAGACTGTAAGTGGGTTTAGTAGACCATTACAGCCCCTAATTAAAAACAGAGACTTGCAGTCTAAAGTGAAACATAACTCAGTAATGATCTTGTATATCCCTTGCCATCTGACATCGATATATAAGTAAGAGGCATGGCCCCGTCATCCTCTTATATGCTTATTTATTTCTCAATACCTAGTGGACTGAACATCACGAATAAGTATCCTAACTTATTCAAGTATAGCCAAACACTTGTCAATCCCACTCATCAACTGGCTAGTGATATCATCCTAGGGGATGTTGAGTGGCAATTTTGTCAACTTTATTATCAACATCAACATGTTCATTGGTCCACACAACATACCCATACTTAGCACCCTGTTATGGGCCCGTTAGGCATATGTCAAAGTGCATAAGACCCCATGTTATGCTATAGTGAATATCAGGTGTAATGATAATGACAAGACCTACCTGAGAAACACCTATGACGATCAGACCATATGGTGTTTTTATGGGGGATCGATCTAGTATCTGTTAGGAATCATTACGGGAAAAATTAAACACAAGGCGGAATACCGATTAAAATTTTCCTTGATTCCATAGCCTAAGATTCATGTAGATTAATAGAATAAAACCAATAATGGAAAGAATATTAACTTTTCTCACCTTAATTGTCTCCTCTAGAGACTGCTGTAGAAACCCAAATGTGTTTCCTCCACAATCTGGTACACAAACGACTCTTGAACTTGGCTTGTGCTAGCGAACGGAAGAGTGGAAACCATGAAATTTCAGCCTAAAGAATTTTTGCTACTTTCTTTGGTGTAGGCCAAAAATATCAAGTGGCTAGGGTTAGGGAGAAATTGACTTTAAGGCATCCTTTTATACTCCTTTGTATTATCCTTAGTATACTAGGTTTCTAATTCTTTTTATACTCCTTAGTGTACTAGGATTAAATTAAACTATAGATTATTGATTTAATTGATTTACCCTGTATCATTAGTATTAAATAAAACCATGTTATAAAATTCTAATTGATATAATTAGATACAATTTTATCAAATTAAAATAACCCAAAGTTTAATTAAAATTAGCCTTAATAAATTCAACCTTTGTATTTTATTTCCACCAAGGAAATATTATATTATTTAATTAATTATTTACTACATGTAATTAATTAATCAAATAAAATTAATTTCTCCCTTATAATTGAATTAATTATGACATAACCTAATGTCAACAACTCAATTAATTTGGTTTCCGTTCCAATTTCAATTTGTCAGTGTTTAGTCGTTCTACATGTCCAATCCTGTGGATTCGTCTTTATGTTGGTAGTGGGCCCAAAGCCCATAGATTGTAAGTGAGTTCTAGCAAATCGTTATAGCCCTAAATTCACATGGAGACTTGTAGTCTAATGTGAAACATAACACAGTAGTGATCTTGTATATCCCTTGCCAACTGACATTGATAGACATTGCCCTGTCATCCTTTTATATGCTTATTTATTTCTTGATACCGAGTGGACTGAACCTAATGAATAAGTATCCCAACTTATTTAGGTATGGCCATACACTTGTCAGTCCCACTCATCAAGTGGCCCGTGATATCATCCGAGGGGACGGTCAGTGGCAATTCCGTCAACTTCACTATCAACATCAACATGTTCACTAGCCCACCCAATACACCCATACTTGGCACCCTGTTACTAGCCCTTTAGGTGTATATCAAAGTGTATGAGATCCCATTTTAAGTTACAGCAAACATCGGGTCAAAGGATAATAGCAAGACCTACTAGAGAAACACCTATGATGATCGAACGATATGGTGTTCTAGTGGTGGATCGATCTAGTACCATGCAACCTAACATGTACCCATATCATTAACTGACATTTTATGTCCAATGGCCAGTGAGACACAGCCATCCAGTCAAGGATATGCTAGTCATTCCCATGATTAGAACAGACTAGGGATATCTTTATGACTATAACTTTAACTCTACTAAAAGGTCTCATAATCCAATGACCTACATTGGTTTACTTTAGTATGGTTATAATCATTGGATACTCTATTTATAAATAGCACAAGATATGAATAAATAGATTCATGCCTTCATTTGAACATAAAATATATAATACAAAATATAAAAATATAAAGTATAATACAATAAAAGAACAAATGCCATTTGGACTAGGGCACAGCAGCAATCACCCACTTGCACTAGTTTCAACTAGGCATTGCCCTAATCCCTATAGATCTAGTATGACCCTCATGCTGTGTCTGTGGCAGCACCTTGATCAATGGATCAACAACATTGTTCCAGGTGTCAACACTCTGTAGTGAAATGTCTCTTTTATCTATGATAACTCGGATGAGGTGAAACTTCCTGAGTACGTGTTTAGAGTTCTTATGTGACCGAGGCTTCTTAGCTTGTGCGATGGCCCTGTTGTTGTCACAGAAGAAATTCACTGGGTTTAGGATAGATGGAACTGCTCCCAACTTAGTGATGAACTTCTTCATCCAAACAGCTTCCTTTGTAGTTTCACATACAGCAATGTACTCAGCTTCTGTGATAGAATCAATGATGGTTGGCTATTTTGAGCTCCTCAAGTTGATGGCATCACCATTCAATAGGAAGACATAACCAGACTGCAAGTGGTTTTCGTCCTGATCGGTCTCAAAGCTTGCATCAGTGTACCTTGACAATGACAGCTCTTCTTGACCTTTATACACCAAAACGCTATCCTTAGTCCTGTTAAGGTACTTAAGGATTGCCTTGATTGCCATCTAGTGATCCTCCCCAGGATCTGACTAGTATCAGCTAGTCATACTCAGTGCAAAAGCAACATCAGGTCTCATACATAACATGGAGTATATGATAGATCCTATATCTGAAGCATATGGGATCTTCTGCATCTTCTTTCGATCCTCCTTTGTCTTAGGATTGTTGTTCCTACTTAGTTTGAGTCCATGGTGCATGGATAAAAAACATTTCTTTGCCTTATCCATGCGAAACCTTTTCAGAACTTTATCTATGTAAGAGGCCTGACTTAGGCCCAGAAGCTGATTGGATCTATCCCTGTAGATCCTGATCCCTAAGATCATCTCAGCTTCTCTTAAGTCCTTCATTGCGAAGCACTACTCAACTATTGCTTAACCCTTTGCAGTGTTGGTATGTCGCTTCCAATGATAAGGATGTCATCTACGTACAGGACTAGGAATGTAGATACACTCCGACAGGGCTTATCTAGATTCTGTATAAAGCCATATTCCTTAATAGCCTCATTGAATCTCAGGTTCCAACTTCGATAAGCTTGCTTCAATCCATAAATGGACCTTTGAATCTTGCATACCCGGTTCCGATACTTTGGATCAATAAAGCCTCAGGTTGTGTCATGTACACATCCTCGAGTAGCTTTCCATTCAGAAAAGTGGTCTTAACATCCATCTGCCATATGTCATAATCTTACCATACAGCTATGGCAAGTAGTATCCTAATAGATTTGAGCATTGATACTGGTGAGAAGGTTTCATCATAGTCAATTCCTTAGACTTTTCTGAAACCCTTCACCACCAGTCGCCCTTTGAAGGTGTTGTCGGCCTTTAACTTGAAATATCACTTGCAACCGATTACCTTAGCACCCGGAGGTGGATCAACCAATTTCCAAACTTGGTTATCATACATCGATTGCATCTCAGCTTCTATGGCTTTACACCAATTAGTGGATTGTGGGCTTTCAATAGCCTTTTGGTAGGTCCTAGGTTCTTCTTGGTGAAAGACTATAAGATTCCTATCATCAGTCATGAGAAACCCATATCTCTCGGGTTGATAATGGACCCTACCAGACCTTCTAAGGCCCTGTGTGATCGACTCAGATTCCTCAATTACTTGAGGTTCTGGTTCAATCTCTGAGCTATCCTGTATAGGTGCTTGTGGATCTTGAACTTCCTCGAGCTCAATATTGCTCCCACTGTCTTTCTTAGAGATAAACTCTTTTTCAAGAAAGACACCCTTTCGTGCTATGAACACCTTCTTCTCAGCAGGGTTGTAAAAGTAATATCCTGTTGTTTCCTTAGGGTAACCCAAAAATTGGCACTTTTCAGTTTTGGAGTCTAGCTTGCCTCTTGTCAATTTCTTGACATGGGCCTCGCAACACTAAATCCGCATGAAAGAGATGTTGGGTTCCTTGCCCATCCATAATTCATATGGCATCTTTTCAATTGCCTTACTAGGTGTATGGTTAAGTGTGAATGTAGTTGTCTCTAATGCATATCCCCAAAAGGATGTTGGGAGAGTGGTTTGACTCATCATCGAGCAGACCATGTCCAACAAGGTCCTATGCCTCCTTCTGTCACTCCATTCTATTGGGGTGTTCTGGGAGGAGTGAGCTGTGAGATAATCCCACACTCTCTCAAGAATGAATCAAACTCTAGGCTCATATATTCGCCACCTCAGTCAGATCGAAGTGCCTTAATAGTCTTGCCCAGTTGGTTCTCCACTTCGTTCTTGTACTCCTTGAACCTATCAAGGGTTTCAAACATGTTCTTCATCAGATAGACATAGCCATATCTGCTGAAGTCATCTGTGAAAGCAACGAAGTAGTGAAAACCATTTCTAGCACTAGTGCTCATAGGCCCACGCACATCTGAGTGTATTAGCTCCAATAAGCCCTTGGCCCTCTCAACTTTCTTGTTTAATGGTGCCTTTGTCATTTTTCCTCTTAAATAAGATTCCTATGTGTCATAAGACTCCAAGTCAAATGACCCTAGCACTCCACTTTTGTGAAGTCTAGCTATGCACTTCTCATTTATATGGCTTAAATGACTATTAAGTTCATTGGGCTTAACCCTTTTAGTGTTTATGTTATAGATTAGATTGTTTTGATTTAAGTCTAGGATATACAAACCATTATTTAGAAATGCACTTCCATAAACAATATTGTCTTTCAAAATATCAATTTTTTGAAAACCAATATTAAAAATAAATCCAGAAATATCCAAGACAGAAACTGAAATAATATTCATGCATATGGCAGGTACAAAATAATAATCTTAATCAAAACCAATCCAGTGGGCATCTCCAAGTAGAAGTCTCCAATCTCGATGGCAGCAACCTTAGCGCCATTCCCCGACTCGAAGATCTACTTCTCCGAATCCCAATAACCTCCTATTTCTCAGTCCCTGTACATTACAACAAATGTGAGAAACACATCCAGTGTCCAACACCCAATATGTCAAAACAGTGAGGTTAATTTCAATAACATATATGCCTGAAGAACTACCCTGGTTCTTCATTTGCTCTCCCATGAGCCTTAGACATGTCTTTTTCCAGTGTCCTTTCTACTTGCATTCAAAGCAACCATCCTCAAGAGCGGCCTTGGGCTTGGGCCCTTGCTTAGCCTTCTTAGCCTTGGCCTTCTTGGCCTTGGCTATGGCTTTAGCCTTGCTATTGCCCTTCATAGCAAAGGTGTTCCCCTTGTTCACTAACAGCACCGATGGAGTCTTTTTGACAGACTATTTAGCAAACTTGAGCATTTTATGTAGCTCAGCCATAGTCTTGTCCATGCCCTACATGTGATAGTTTATGATGACCTAATCATAAAACTCAGGGAGGGATCCCAAAATGATGTCTATCGCCAACTCCTACAACACTGAAGTGCCAAGATGGGCCAGTGCACATATGTCCTAGCTGCCATCTTGCAGTTGTTGAGTGCCTTAGTTATCAAGAACCTTTCTTGACGTGCTTGATCTTGGTACATCCTTTTGAGATCATCCATGATCATATAGGCTTGACAGTCCATGAATAGTTTTTGCAGCTCAGGAACCATCGTGCCCAACATAAGGCAAGACACATCTCTATCATCCCTCCTATGCAAGTCGTACTCCTCAATTTGAGCTTGAGTAACGCTCGACTTGCAGGCAGTGCGGCTGGTAAGGCCCTATCTAGTACATATTCCTTGGACCCTTGTCTCAACACTATTCTTAGCTATTGAGCCTAGTCTAGGAAGTTAGGCCCAGATAGTTTCTCCTGTTCAAGAAGTGATCGTAGTGAAAATGAATTACCAGTCATTTTAAGTGATTATCTACATAGGAAAATTTACAGAGTGATTAATAAAGGGCTTTATTATTTTAACCATGCTAATTAACAATCCATTTTAATTAATTTGCTGGTAATGTATGGTTACAAGACTAAGATCCATGTTTCATTAAGAACTGGCAAAGTGGAGGCTTGTCAACCAACCCTTAACTATTTAGGTAAGAACTCCCTCCAATCCCAACCTAAGGACTCTTGGTTTGATGGGCTTATTGGCACTTACCCATCTGTGCTTAGGGCCATGAGCTTATCCTACTACTCATGTTGAGTCCAACCACCATTCGAGTGCTAAGCGTACCTAGTACCTTAACCCTATACAGTAAATGAATAATACATGCACCTGGAGGAGGCATGGCCCACATTGCGCTATTCAAAAATTGACAAGGTTTGAATGTAGAAAGCACTTTTAATCGACTCAATATTTAATTGGATTGATTAACAATAGTTTAACATGCATAATCGCAGGTGATTGGAATGGCTTAAAATACATTCATACATATATATATATATATATATCAGTTAACATAAGTATAAAATATGTCTATAAATAAAAGAGACACTATGGCCCCTATTTTACAACCTAATGAATAACTAGTAAGCCTATACTAGAGATCCACCGGGCGAGCTTACAAACTCCTCTTCGGCTTGGCGCTAATAGGCTTCCTCTCTAATGGCTTGTTGCAATTACAAATAAATTTACAAAATATAAATTAAATAAAATTACATCAAAATAAAAAAAAAACGACAAGCAGGCCGTATTTCCCAAAATTAAATTTTACAACCCAACTTCATCTAAGGCCCAATAGCGCTCAAATCCACACAACCAAGCATAGAAACATATATACATATAGCAAATATCAATATATATACATGTATCAAAATGTATGAACATGGCAATTCCAATTTTTAATTAAGTATGTCCAGTCGTTTGTGAAATCGCCTATTCTGGCATCCATAACCAATGTCCAGTCATAGACCCGAATTAGCCATCCAATTCTCAACCCATGCCAAGGGCCAATTAGACCAATTTCATTAGCCAATTTAATTTTAACCAAAAATTAAATTATATGCATGAATTAAATCACACAAGAAACCACACGAATTCAATCACGAAAGTAAAATCATGCGAATTTTAAAACCAATTTAAAACTTCACATAGGGTCCGAAAAATCAAAATACCTGTAAAATCTGAATCGAACCCGCGCCCCGCGCATCAGTGCTGCTGTCCGTAGACAGCAGCGCTGCCGCATGATAGCCTGCTACTAGTAGTAGCAATGGCCAAATTGAAATCGCAAATTACAATTCCAATTTGGCTAAACATATAATTTATTTATTTATTTTAAAAATCAAACCAAAAAAAAAAAAAACTGGGAAAAAATAATTAAAACTCCAAATCACCATATTAGGGTTCCAAATAAAATCAAATTGAAAACCAATTTCAATAAAATCAAATCAAACACCAGAACCCTAATACCAATCATTGTATTAATCGAAACGTGAACCTATGCTCTAATGCTACTATTAGGAATCATCACGGGAAAAATTAAACACAAGGCGAAATACCGATTAAAATTTTGCTCGATTCCATAGTCCAAGATTCATGTAGATTAATAGAATGAAACTAAGAACGGAAAGAATATTAAATTTTCTCACTTTAACTGTCTCCTCTAGAGACTGCTGCTAAAACCTAAATGTGTTTTCTCAATAATCTGGTACATGAAGGACTCTTGAATGCGACTCGTGCTAGCGAACGGAAGAATGGAAACCAAGAAATTTCAGCCTAGGGAATTTTTGCTCCTTTCTTTGGTGTAGGCCAAAAATATCAAGTGGCTAGGGTTAGAGAGAAATTGACTTTAAGGCATTCTTTTATACGCCTTAGTATTATCCTTAAATTCCTTTTATACTTCTTAGTGTATTAGGATTAAATTAAACTATAGATTATTTAATTGATTTAATTGATTTACCTTGTATCATTAGGAATAAATAAAACCATATTATAAAATTCTAATTGATACAACTAGATACAATTTTATGAAATTAAAATCAGCCTTAATAAATTCAACCTTTGTATTTTATTTCCACCAAGGAAATATTATTTTATTTAATTAATTATTTACTACATGTAATTAATTAATCAAATAAAATTAATTTCTCCCTTATAATTGAATTAATTATGACATAACCTAATGTCAACAACTCAATTAATTTGGTTTCCGCTCCAATTCCTATTTGTCAATGTTCAGTCGTTCTATGTGTACGATCCTATGGGTCCATCTTTATATTGGCAGTGGGCCCAAAGCCCACAGACTATAAGTGGGTTCTAGCAAACCGTTGCAGCCCCCAATTAAGACAAAGACTTCCAATCTAATGTGAAACATAACCCGGTATTCATCTTGTATATCCCTTGCTAACTGACATTGATATATTAGTAAGAGACATGGCCTTGTCATCCTCTTATATGCTTATTTATTTCTTGATACCAAGTGGAATGAACCTAATGAATAAGTATCCCAACTTATTCGTGTATGGCCATACACTTGTCAGTCCCACTCATCAAGTGGCTAGTGATATCATCTCAGGGGACACTGAGTGATAATTCTGTCAACTTCACTATCGACATCAATATGTTCACTAGTCCACCCAACATACCCATACCTGGCACCCTGTTACAGGCCCGTTAGGCATATATCAAAGTGTATGAGATCCCATGTTATGTTATAGCAAACATCAAGTCAAAGGATAATAGTAAGACCTACCAGAGAAACACCTATGATGATCAAACCATGTGGTGTTCTCGTGGCAGATCGATCCAGTACCATGCAACTTAACATGTACCCATATCATTGACTGACATTCCATATCCAATGGTTGGTGAGATGCCGCCATCCAGTCATGGATATACTAGTCTTTGGTTCTATTCATTCCCATGATTATAACAAATTAGGGATATCTTTATGACTATAACTTTAACTCTACTAAAAGGTCTCATAATCCAATGACCTACATTGGTTTACTTTAGTATGGTTATAATCATTGGATACTCTATTTATAAATAGCACAAGATATGAATAAGTAGATTCATGCCTTCATTTCAACACAAAATGTATAATACAAAATATCCAAATATAAAGTATAATACAATACAAGAACCAATACCATTTGGACTAGGGCACACTAGCAGTATCATGTAACCTAACACATACCCATATTCTTGGTTGACATCCCATGTCTAATGGTAGGTGAGACACCACCATCAAGTCAAGGATATATTGGTCTTTAGTTCCATTCATTCTTATGATTAGAACAGACCATGGATATCTTTATAATTATAACTTTATCATTACCATAAGGTCTCATAATCTAATAACCTACATTGGCTTACTCTAGCACAGTTATAATCAATGGATACTTTATATACAAATGGCACAAGATATGAATAAATAGATTCATGCCTTTATTTCAACATAAAATGTATAACACAAAACATCCAAATACGAAGCATAATACAATACAAGAACCAATGCCATTTCGACTAGGGCACACTAGCAGCTCTTATTATGCTTTGTAGATGAGGGATTTTGCATAGTAGTGGATGTATTAGATGTAGTAGATTCGGAGGTTTCCATAGGTATCTCACACATACTTTGATAGCAATTCATGATTTATCATTTGGATTCTTTTGGGTTTCTATTATCATATTTAGCATATTTTCCCTATGTGTGAATTTGTTAAACGTAGTATTTAACTTCTCACATTTTTCTTCAAGACTTGATACTTTATGTACTAACCCAAGGTTAGTATCCTCAAGAAACTTTATTTTGTTTTGTAACTCAAGATTTTCTAGTTCTTCTTCAGAAAATTTTCTTTCATAATTCTTGAGTTCAAAATTTGTTTATTACAAAGTATCATGTTCTTAAAATGTGCATGAATAATATCTTTGTGAGATAAACCTATTAGAATTACCTCATGTTCATTTTTCTCTTCTTCATTTTATCTTGATGATAATTATGCTTGATTATCTTGTTGGGATTCGTCACGGGAAATCGATCGATAAAAGCAGAAATACGCGTCGATTTCCTCGAATTCGGTCCCAGGAGCTTAAGTAGTGGAAATCAAAAACACAAAGCATAAGGAGTAGGTTTTAAATCTCACCTTAAAGTCTCTCCAAGAGACAGATGAAGACTGCAGAAACCAAATTAGATTTCCTCCTTCGTCTCGTACACGAACGGCTCTCGGACTGAAACCCGTGCTAGCGATTCGGAAAATCAATAAGAGAGAGTGTGAGGGATATGTTGGACGTCCAAGTCTATGATAATATGGTAGATTTTTTTTCTCTTATATCACCAAAAGAAAGATCAAAAATTAAAGAAAGAAAAGTCCAACTTTTCTACCACAAAGTCAAATAATGACTCACCATATCAATCATCATCTTTTGTCCCTTTAATGAGTCATTCTTCCTATCCAAAATGACTCACCAAAACTTGGCAAAAAAACCCACCAAATATTTACGGCCAACGCATCCAAAAAGAAGGGCTTTCATGTTTAAAAGCTCAAGCCCATATTTAATTCTTTGGTATTAATTTGATTTCAAATACTCAACCATTATAATACCCTTGTAGTGTTGGTATGTTGCTTCCAATCAGAAGGATGCCATCCATATATAATACCAGGAAAGTTACTATGCTCCCAATAAACCTCTTATACACACCCTTAAAGGTATTGTTGGCCTATAGCTTATAGCACCACTTGCAACCTATTACCTTAGCACCCGGAGGTGGATCAACCAGGTTCCAAACCTGATTATTGTACATAGATTGTATATCTGCCTCCAAGGCAGATAATGGGCTAGCTATAGCCTTCTAGAATGTTTTGGGCTCCTTTTTTTCCAAGACAAAATGAGCGTAGTCATCGAAAACGAGAAACACATATTTCTCACGTTCCCGACGATCCCTACCATACCTTCTAGGTTCTTATGTGACCTGGGCCGGTGCTTCCACTTATGGAAGCTCCACCCTGGTCTCTGAGTTATCCTTTCTAGGAGTTTGTGAGCTTTGAACTTCCCTGAGTTCAACATCGCATTTCATTTTATTAAATTTTGTCTTATAGCATTTCATTTTATTTACTTATGCTTTATTTATTCACATGTGAGAATGTATGATCCAACCCTTTTTCACCCGCCTATGCATCTAAGCCGTTATTAAATGAATCTAATAACCAAAAGGTAACTACTAAGTCTCTTAAAAGTGCTTCCCTTATTCAAAACCTTCTCGAAGTAGGGATGGGCCAGTTGTAGACTAGCCCTCGCTGGATGCGCTGGAGCATCATCATTTTGTATTAGGTTGGAGTATTGGTTACTCTGACACTTGGATGGAGGTTTGGACTTAGCGTGGGCAGTAGGATGTTCCTGGCCCTAAGCACAGATGGGTAAGTGCCAACAGACCCATCAAACCGAGAGTCCCTAGGTTGGGATTGGACGGCGTTCCTACCTAAAAATTAGGGTATAGTTGTTCCAGGCCCTCGTCTGGCTATATCTTGATATAATGTGGATCTCGGCCCATGAGCCTAACAACTCGAGTTAATTAATAACATGATTCATTATTAATTATAATATGGGAAGAACAAGTTAAGTCCTTTATTAACACTCGTAAATTTTTCTGTGTAGAAACCAATGGCTACGTATGATACTTTATCACTGTGATCTTTCTTGGAATGGGACAAGCTTTCTAGCCCTAACTTTTGGGACTGGTCTATGAAGTTAAGGAAAGTTCTAAGACAAGAGTCTAAAGAGTATGTGCTCGAAAAGCCTGTACCAGCTGTGCCAATGAGAAGTAATCCACCGGCTACCCAGCTAGAGGAATACTTGGCATATATAAAAGATAACCGGGATGTGACATGCCTGATGTTGGATAGTATGGTTCCTGAATTGCAAAAGCAGTTCATGGATCATTAGGCCTTTGCTATCATGACAACTCTTAACGAGATGTTTTATGATCAAGCTTATCAGGAAAGGTACCTGATCAACAAGGCATTCTGCAGCTGTAAGATGGGGGCTGGGACATTTGTGAGTGCACATGTGCTTAAGATGAAGGGCTATCTAGATAATTTAGCCCGTCTCAGAATGCCTATCTCACAGGGCTAGCAGTTAGCACAATCCTATCTTCTTTACCGGATTTGTATGATCAATTCATCCTAAACTTTTACAAGCAAGGGATGGACTGTACTGTTAGTGAGTTGCATTGGATGCTTCAGCACGCTGAACTGTCGATCAAGAAAACTCCGTTGGTACTTGAGGTTAACAAGGGGAAACCTCTTCTTGCTAAAGGCAAGGCAAAGACCAAGGCTAAGGCTAAGGAAGCCAAGGCTAAAAAGGCTAAAGCCCAGCCCAAGGCCCCTTCCAAGGATGTCTGCTTTGGTTGTGAGCAGACTGGACATTGGAAAAGATCGTGTCCCAAGCTTTTGGGAGAGAAAAGGAAGACACAGGGCGTGTCTTCATCAGGTATATATGTCATAGACATTAACCTCTGTTTCAACATCTTATGTATTAGATACTAAATGTGGTTCTCACATTTGTTGTAATGTGCAGGGACTTAAGAATAGGAGATCACTGGGATCGGGACAAGTGGACTTGCGGGTCAGAAATGGAGCAAGGGTTGCTGCCATAGAGATCAGCGGGACCAGCTTATGATGCCTAGTAGATTAGTTTTGTTATTGAAACTATGTTATTTTGTACCTGTTATGTGCAGGAATAATATTTCTATTTCAGTTTCAGTTTTGGATATTTCTGGATGTACATTTACTATTGGTAATAGTAAAAAGGGTTTATCTAGAAAGAATTATTTTATGGAGTAGCTCTATTAAATAATGTCTTTTATATCCTGGATCTAAATGAAACTAATCATGTCTATAATATACATACGGAAAGGGTTAAGCCTAACAAACTTAATCCGGTTTACCTTTGGCATTGTTGTTTAGGCCACATAAACAAGAAGTGCATAGCTAGGCTTCACATAGCTTGAATCCTAGGATCATTTGACATGGAGTCATTTGATATATGCGAGTCTCATTTACAAGGTAAAATGACAAAAGAACCTTTAAGCAAGGAGGCTAAAAGGGTCGCTAGCTTATTGGACCTAATGCATTGAGATGTCTATGGACTGACAAGCATAGCAACCAGGGGTGAACATCTATACTTCGTATCCTTCACAGACGATTTCATCAGAAATGGCTATGCCTATGTAATGAAATATAAGTCTGAGACCCTTGATAGGTTCGAGGGATTGAGGAACGAAGTATAGAACCAACTAGGCAGAAATATCAAAGCCTTTCGGTTGGACCGAGGTGGTGAGCATATAAGCCTATAGTTTGACTCATTTTGAGAGAGCATGGAATAGTTCCACAGCTCACTCCTCCAAGAACACCACAATGGAATGGGGTGTCCGAACAGAGGAATAGGACCCTGTTGGACATGGTCCGCTCAAATGATGAGTCATGCCTCTCTCCCAATAAGTTTTTTTTAATGGATACGCTCTTGAGACAATGGCTCTCAATTTCAATTATACTCTGACTAAGGCTTTGGAAAAAACCCCATTTGGAATATGGACGGGCAGGGTGCCCAATGTGTCTTTCCAACGGATTTGGGGTTGTTATGCACAAGTCAAGAAATTGACTGTGAGCAAAACTAGAACCCAAAACCGACTAATGCCTGTTTGTGAGCTACCCTAGGGAAACCAAAGGGTATTACTTCTACAACCTCACTGAGAACAAGGTGTTCATGGTGCGAAAAGGGGTCCTTCTTGAAAAGGGGTTTCTTTCCAAGAAAGACAGTGGGAGCGATGTTGAACTCAGGGAAGTTCAAAGCTCAGAAACTCCTGAAAAGGATAACTCGGAGACCAGGGTGAAGCTTCCAAAGGTGGAAGCACCAACCCAGGTCACACAAGGACTTAAAAGGTCTGGTAGGGATCATCAGGAACACGAGAAACATCATTTTTTTGTTTCTAACGACTACGCTCCTTTTGTCTTCGACGAAGAGGAGCTTAAAACCTACCAGTAGGCTATAGCTAGTCCATTGTCTGCCATGGTGGCAGATATGCAATCTATGTACGATAATCAGGTTTGGAACCTGGTTGATCCACCTCCGGATGCTAAGGTAATAGGTTACAAGTGGTGCTATAAGCTATAGGTCGACAATACCTTTAAGGGTGTGTATAAGAGGTTTAGTAGGAGCATAGTAACTTTCCTAGTATTATATATGGATGGCATCCTTCTGATTGGAAGCGACATACCAACACTACAAGGGAATTGTAATGGTTGAGTACGTGCTTCACAATGAAGGACTTAGGCGAAGCTGAGACGATCCTAGGGATCAGGATCTACAGGGATAGATCCAATCGGCTTCCAGGCCTAAGTCAGGCCAAGTACATAGACATAGTTCTGAAAAGATTCAGCATGGACCAGGCTAAGAAAGGTTTCTTGACAATGGGTCATGAGCTGAAACTTAGCAAGAAGAACTCTCCTAAGACAAGGCAGGACAGGGACAACATGAAATGGTTCTATATGCTTTGGCTATAGGATCAGTCATGTACTCCATGCTATGTACAAGACCTGATGTCGCCTTTGCACTAAGTATGATGAGCCGGATCCCGAGTGGATCACTGGTAGGCTGTCAAAGCAATCCTGAAGTACCTTAACCGGACTTAGGATAGCTTCTTAGTGCATGAAGGTCAGGAAGAGCTGTCAGTTACTAGGTACACTGATGTAAGCTTCCAGACCGACCAGGATTAATACCGGTTGTAGTCAAGGTATGTATTCATGCTAAATGGTGGTGCTGTTGGAGAAGCTCCAAGTAATAGACCATCACGGTTTCTATCACAGGAACTGAGTACATTGTAATGTGTGACACAGCTAGGGAAGCTGTATGGATAAAGAAGTTTATCACGGAACTGGGGATAGTATCTACTATCCAGGAACCAGTTGATATCTTCTGTGAAAACGTTGGGGTTGTTGCACAAGCTAAGTGCCCCAGTCACACATACACATGAAGCACGAACTCAGGGAGTTTCACCTACTGCGAGAAATCGCTGAGGGGGTGACATCTCATTACGATGAGTGGACACCGAGGAGAATGCCGTAGATCCTTTGACCAACATGCTTGGCTATGCCTATGCACAAAGGTTGTACTAGATCTATAGGGATTAGACCCATGCCTAGTAGGTACTAGTGCAAGTAAGAGATTGTTGGAAATGCCCTAGTCCCGAGGCATTGGTCCTTGTGTTTGTATTATACATTTGTACATTAATGTGAACTTTATGTATTATACAATTTGTGTTAATAAATAAAGGCATCAATCTATTTATTATATGTCTTGTGCTACATTTTAAATAGAGTATCGAATGGACATATCCATATCCATGTTGTCAAGTGTGAGGCACTTGGCAGTAAGACTGTGGATAGGGAAAACGATATGGCCATAAAGTCATCCGTAGTCTGTTCCAATCATGGGAATGAATGGAACTAAAGACTATCATTGACCTGGTTGTACGGCGGTGTCTTACCAGTCATAGAACATGGAATGTCAACCAGGTTAATGGGTACATGCAAAAAGGGCATGGTACTGGATCGATCCACTTAACGGGAATCCACAAGGTATCACATCACATCGGATTCTCGTGTAGTACTTGTATAAGTCCTTCGACCGGACCATATGATGGTGTTGCATGTGAAGTGGCACACTTTGGTGTATGCCCAACGGGCCTGTAAAAGGGTGCCAAGTACGGGTACGTTCGGGTATGTTAACGAACATTGCAGTACTATGGATATGCAGATGGGAATGTCACTCGGTGTTCCACTGAGAAGATATCACCAGTCTATTGATGAATGCAGTTGATAAGAGTGTGGCCACACCCAAACAAGGTGGAACTTGTTTGTGAAGATCAGTGCATTCGGGATCAAGTTAATGTCCAGACACAATAGAGGGTGATCAAACCATGCCTCTGTGTTGGACTCCGATATCGATGACATGGGATGTAAAAGTTTAAACTACAGGGTTAAAGTTTTAGTTGGACTGCTTACTCCATCTTAATTGGGGGCTACAGTGGCTTGCTAGAGCTCAACTATAGTCTGTGGGCCTTAGCTCACTGCCAACATAAAGATGGGCCCATCGGATCGTACACATTGAACGTCTGGACTTTAACTAGTCGGATTAAGTGTGTACTTGGTGTATACATGTCAAAGAGAGAGAGGTCTATTAATTAAATTATATAGCTCAATTGGATTGATCAAAATATAATATGATTAATATTTATTTAGGCCATCACATTATTAATTCAATGAATTAGTTTTGTGTATTTATTTCCTAGGTGGAAATATTTGTACATGTATAGGTTTGGGCTTAGTCGAAAAATGAAATTGCCCACATAAAGTGGGATTTCTTGGCCAAAATTAGGGGCTGATTTTTGGATTCATGGTGAGTCATTGTTGATGAGAATGGTGACTCATTGTTGGACAAAAGAGGATGATGAGAAGTGGTGAGTCATAAGTGAGGAATCATGGCTTTTGACTTTTGACTTAGGGATGGCAAAGTTGGACTTTGCTTCTCCATTTTACTCATCCTTTTGGCCGAAAATATGGTGGGATATTGGGACAAAAGTGATGGTGAATCATGCCATTAAAAGGTGGTAAAGTGGTGGGTCATGTGGTTGACTTTGGCAAGCAAAGTTGGACTTTGTTTTTCTTTTCCACTTATCCATCTTTTGGCCGCCCATTTCCTTATAGATTTGGGATAACATGTTTTTCCCATTTTTGGAATTCATTCTTTGGGAGAATGAGTTTTTCCCACTTTAGGAATGAATTTCTTAAGGAAAGAAATTGGTGCCAATTTGAAGGATAGATTTCTTTTGGAAAGAAATTGAGAGCCCTAACTTAGGGTGATGGTATTTTTCTTTCGGAAAGAAAAATTACAGCCATCTATTCCTATTGTGAGCAACCCCTCTCTCCCTCTCTTTAAATCATCCGAGTCGCTAGCACGGGTTTCATTCCGAGACCCGTTCGTGTACGCATCGGTGGAGGAAATCTACACTTGATTTATGCAGTCCGCATCCGTCTCTTAGAGAGACTTTGTGGTAAGTTTTCAAACTTGCTCTTTATGCTTTAAGTTTTTGATTTCCACATCTTAAGCTCCTGGGACCGGATTCCAGGAAATCGACGCGTATTTCCGCTTTTGTCAGTCGGTTTCCCGTGACAAATCCCAACAGTGGTATCAGAGCGGGCTTTTGATCCGTGGAAATCTTTAACTTGGCAGATCCCATGTTTAAAAATTGGAGATTTTTGTGGACGGGATTCTTTTGGTTTCGGGTTTGTGATTTTGCCCGTTGAATTTTGCAAATGGAAAATCATGTTGCATATGGTGTATGCTAGGTTTTATTTTCTATTTGTGATTTTCTTGTTTATGGAATTTTACTTTGCATATTTGTTTTATGCTATATTTAATTTTCCATTGTTGAAATTTTATTTCTTTGTGATTTAATTTTATGTTGTTTTTACTTATTCGGAAAAATCACGGACCGTTTCGGGTAGGAACGGGGGCAGCAGCCGCTGCTTGCGCCGCTGGGTGCCACAGGCAGCAGCTGAGCTGCTGCTGCTGGGTAGCAGCGCCGAGGCTGCCCCCCGCGACGGGCCAGGCCTGAATTTGGATTTGGGGGGATTTTTTTTGGGCCAGGCCTGGTTTTAAAATTTTAATTAATTTTAAAATTATGCGTGTTTAAATTTTGGAAATTTTATGCGCATGTTTTATGAATGAAATTTATTTTTCGTTCATACGATATTAATTTTGGAAAAATTAATACGGTAAATTGAAATTGGTTTGGGTTTTCTTGGCACGATTACCTGGACGGCTAATTTTGGAATTCGTGGTTTTCCAATTGGATTGGGAGCAATTTTGCCTGGGTTGGAGGCCCAAAGCCCGCACGGGTTTAGAATCATGATCGGCCAAAATTTGTCGATTTCAAAATAATGGCTGTGGACATAATTGAAATGGGATTAATCCATGCATTTAACATATTTATAAATTGTATGTATTGGATACATGTATGTATGATTAAATGCTTGAATGGATGTTTTGGGCCTTATTTATTTGGGTTGTAATATTCTTTTGGTAAATAAGGCCTGTGTGCCGTTTTCTTTTTTATGTAATTTTATTTTATCTGTTTATTATGATAATATGTAAAGAAGAAGCCGATTGGATTGGCGTGCTAGAAAGATGCGGAAGAGGCCCACCTGATGCTATTCTAGTATAGGTTTGCTAGAATGATATTAGGAGTAGATGGCTGTTCTAGTATAGATTTAGGAATAGATGGCTGTAATTTTTCTTTCCGAAAGAAAAATAACATCACCCTAAGTTAGGGCTCTCAATTTCTTTCCAAAAGAAATCTATCCTTCAAATGGGCACCAATTTCTTTCCTGAAGAAATTCATTCCTAAAGAGGGCAAAACTCATTCTCCCAAAGAATGAATTCCAAAAATGGGCAAAACATGTTATCCCAAATCTATAAGGAAATGGGCGGCCAAAAGATGGATAAGTGGAAAACAAAAACAAAGTCCAACTTTGCTTGCTAAAGTCAACCATATGACCCACCACTTTACCACCTTTTAATGGCATGATTCACCATCACTTTTGTCCCAATATCCCACCATATTTTCGGCCAAAAGGATGAGTAAAATGGAGAAGCAAAGTCCAACTTTGCCATCCCTAAGTCAAAAGTCAAAAGCCATGATTCCTCACTTGTGACTCACCACTTCTCATCATCCTCTTTTGTCCAACAATGAGTCACCATTCTCATCAACAATGACTCACCATGAATCCAAAAACCAGCCCCTAATTTTGGCCAAGAAATCCCACTTTATGTGGGCAATTTCATTTTACGACTAAGCCCAAACCTATACATGTACAAATATTTCCACCTAGGAAATAAATACACAAAATTAATTCATTGAATTAATAATGTGATGGCCTAAATAAATATTAATCATATTATATTTTGATCAATCCAATTTAGCTATATAATAATTAATAGACCTCTCTCTCTTTGACATGTATACACCAAGTACACACTTAATCCGACTAGTTAAAGTCCAGACGTTCAATGTGTACGATCCGATGGGCCCATCTTTATGTTGGCAGTGAGCTAAGGCCCACAGACTATAGTTGGGCTCTAGCAAGCCATTGTAGCCCCCAATTAAGACGGAGTAAGCAGTCCAACTGAAACTTTAACCCTATAGTTTAAACTTGTACATCCCATGTCATCGATATCGGAGTCCAACACAAAGGCATGGTTTGATCACCCTCAATTGTGTCTGGACATTAACTTGATCCCGAATGCACTGATCTTCACAAACAAGTTCCACCTTGTTTGGGTGTGGCCACACTCTTATCAGCTGCATTCATCAATAGGCTGATGATATCTTCTCAGTGGAACACTGAGTGACATTCCCATCTGAATATCCATAGTACTACAATGTTCATTAACATACCCGAACGTACCCGTACTTGGCACCCTTTTACAGGCCCGTTGGGCGTACACCAAAGTATGCCACTTCATATCCAGTACCATCATATGGTTAGGTCAAAGGATCCATACAAGTACTACATGAGAATCCGATGTGATGTGATACCATGTGGATTCCCGTTAAGTGGATCGATCCAGTACCATGCCCTTTTTGCATGTACCCATTAACCTGGTTGACATTCCATGTTCTATGACCGATAAGACACCGCCATACAACCAAGGTTAATGATAGTCTTTAGTTCCATTCATTCCCATGATTAGAACAAACTACGGATGACTTTATGGCCATATCGTTTTCCCTATCCATAGTCTTACTGCCAAGTGCCTCACACTTGACAACATCGATATGGATATGTCCATTGGATACTCTATTTAAAATATTGCACAAGACATATAGTAAATAGACTGATGCCTTTATTTATTAACACAAATTGTATAATACATATCTTACATAAAATGTACAAATGCATAATACAAACACAAGGACCAATGCCTCGGGACTAGGGCATATCCAACAATCTCCCACTTGCACTAGTACCAACTTGGCATGGGCCTAATCTCTATAGATCTAATATGACCCTTGTGCTTGGGGTGAGCCAGCACCTTAGTCAAAGGATCTGTGGCATTCTCCTCGGTGTCCACTCGTCGTAATGAAATATCACCCCTCTCAACGATTTCTCTGAGGAGGTGAAACTTCTGAGTACGTGCTTCGAGTTCCTTTGTGACCGGGGCTCCTTAGCTTGTGCAACAGCCCCATTGTTGTCACAGAAGATATCAACTGGGTCTTGGATAGTTGACACCAACCCCAGTTCCATGATAAACTTCTTTATCCATACAGCTTCTTTAGCTGTATGACACGCTGCAATGTACTTAGCTTCTGTGATAGAATCCGCTATGGTCGGTTACTTAGAGCTTCTCCAGCTTACAGTACCACCATTAAGCATGAATACATATCCTGACTGCGACTTATATTCATCCTGGTTGGTTTGGAAGCTTGCATCAGTGTACCCAGTAACTGATAACTCTTCCTGACCTCCATACACTAAGAAGCTATCCTTAGTCCGATTAAGGTACTTTAGGATTGTTTTGACAGCTTCCTAGTGATCCTCCCTGGGATCTTGCTGGTACCTACTAGTCATACTTAGTGGAAAGACGACATCAGGTCTTGTACATAGCATGGCGTACATGATTGATCCTATAGCCGAAGCATATGGGACTAATTTCGTGTTCTCCCTGTCCTACCTTGTGTTAGGACAGTTTTTCTTACTAAGTTTCAGCCCATGACCCATTGGCAAGAAACCTTTCTTAGCCTGGTCCATGCTGAATCTTTTCAGAACTTTGTCTATGTACTTGGCCTGACTTAGGCCCAGGAGTCGATTGGGTCTATCCTTGTAGATCCTGATCCCTAAGATCTTCTCAGCTTCGCCTAAGTCCTTCATTGCGAAGCACTTACACAACCACTGCTTTACCCCTTGCAGTGTTGGTATGTCGCTTCCAATAAGAAGGATGTCATCCACATATAATACTAGGAATGTGACAATGCTCCCACTAATCCTTTTGTACACACAAGGCTCATCTTGATTCTGTATGAAGCCATATTCCTTTATAGCCTCATTGAATCGAAGATTCCAACTTTGGGATGCTTGCTTCAATCCATAAATGGACCTTTGAAGCTTGCATACCATTTCAGGATGCTGTGGATCAACAAAACCCTCAGGCTGTGTCATATACACATCCTTGAGTAGCTTTCCATTAAGAAAAGCGGTTTTGACATCCATCTGCCAGACCTCATAGTCGTACCATATGGCTATGGCCAGCAGGATCCTTATGGATTTGAGCATAGTGACTGGTGAGAAAGTTTCATCATAGTCGATTCCATGGACTTGCCTGAAACCTTTCGCTACTAGCCGCCCCTTGAAGGTGTTGTCTGGTTTAAGCTTGTAGCACCACTTGCAACCTATTACCTTAGCACCCGGAGGTGGATCAACCAGATTCCAAACCTGATTATTGTACATAGATTGCATTTCTGCCTCCATGGCCTTTTGCCAATTTGCGGACAGTGGGCTAGCTATAGCCTCTTGGTAGGTTTTCGGCTCTTCTTCGTCGAAGACAAAAAGAGTGTTATCATTGGTAATAAGAAACCCATATCTCTCAGGTTCCTGACGATCCCTACCAGACCTTCTAGGTCCTTGTGTGATCTGGGCAGGTGCTTCCTCCTGTGGAAGCTCCACCCTGGTCTCTGAGGTATCCTTTTTAGGAGTTTCTAAGCTTTGAACTTCCTTGAGTTCAATATTGCTCCCACTATCTTTCTTAGAAATGAACTCATTTTCAAGAAACACCCCATTTCGTGCCATGAACACCTTGTTCTCGGTGGGGTTGTAGAAGTAATACCCTTTGGTTTCCCTAGGGTAGCCCACAAACAGGCATTTGTTAGTTTTGGGTTCTAGTTTGCCCCCAGTCAATCTCATGACATGTGCATAACAACCCCAAATCCGCAGGAAAGACACATTGGGCGCCCTGCCCATCCATATCTCAAATGAGGTCTTTTCCACTGCCTTAGTCGGACTACTATTCAAAATGAGAGTTGCTATCTCAAGAGCATATCCCTAGAAACTTGTTGGGAGAGAAGCATGACTCATCATTGAGTGGACCATGTCTAACAAGGTCCTATTCCTCCGTTCGGACACCCCATTCCATTGTGGTGTTCCTAGAGGAGTGAGCTGTGGAACTATTCCATGCTCTCTCAAATATGAATCAAACTCTAGGCTCATATACTCACCACCTCGGTCTAACGAAGGGCTTTAATATTTTGGCCTAATTGGTTCTGTGCTTCGTTCTTAAATTCCTTGAACCGATCAAGTGTTTCAGACTTGTGTTTCATCAGATAGACATAGCCATATCTGTTGAAATCGTCTGTAAAGGTGACGAAGTATAGAAACCCACCCCTGGCAGCAGTGCTCATAGGTCCACATACATCCGAATGTATTAGGTCCAATAAGCCAGTAGCCCTTTCAGCTTTCTTGCTAAAAGGCGCTTTAGTCATTTTACCCCGTTAACAAGACTCACAAATATCAAGTGACTTCAAGTCAAAAGATCCTAGAATTCCAGCTTTGTGGAGTCTAGCTATGCATTTCTCGTTTATGTGGCCTAAACAACAATGCCAAAGGTACACAGGATTAAGTTCATTTGGTTTAATTCTTTTAGTATTTATGTTATAGACTTGAACAGTTTCATTTAAATTCAGGATATAAAGGCCATTATTTAATAGAGCATTTCCATAAAATATGCCTTCTCTAGATATAACCATTTTACCATTACCAATAGTAAATACATATCAAGAAGTATCCAAAACTGAAACATAAATAATATTCCTGCACATTGCAGGTACAAAATAACATTGTTCCAGTAACAAAACTAATCCACCAGGCATCTTAAGCTGGTACTCGCCGATCTCAATGGCTGCAACCCTTGCTCCATTCCCTACCCACAAGTCCACTTCTCCTGATTCTAGTGATCTTCTGTTCCTAAGTCCCTGCACATTACAACAAATATGAGAACCACATCCAGTATCCAATACACAAGATGTTGAAACAGTAAGGTTAATGTTTATGACATATATACCTGATGAAGATGTGCCCTGCGCCTTCTTTTGCTCTCCCAGAAGCTTTGGACATGATCGTTTCCAATGTCCTGTTTGCTTGCACCTGAAACAGACATCCTCAGGACGGGCCTTAGGCTGGACCTTGGCCTTCTTGGCTTTGGCTTTCTTAGCCTTAGCTTGCCTTAGCCTTGGCTTTACAAGAGGAGCCTTCCCCTTGTTTACCATAAGTACCGGTGGAGTCTTTTTGATCGACTATTCAGTAAGCTTAAGCATCCCATGCAGCTCACTAACGGCTTTGTTCATCCCTTGCATGTTGTAATTCAAGATGAACTGATCATAAGACTCCGGCAAGGAAGCTAGGATGGTATCAACCGCCAATTCCTATGAAATGGGCGACCCGAGACGGGCTAAAGAATCCACATAGCCCTTCATCTTGAGCATGTGAGTGCTCACAGATGTCCCAATCCCTATTTTGCAGGAATGGAATGCCTTATTCGTCAGGTGCCTTTCCTGACGTGCCTGCTCCTAAAACATCTCATTTAGAGTTGTCATCATAGCAAAGGCCTCATGATCCATAAACTGTTTTTGTAGTCGGGGACCATGCACGCCAACATAAGGCAAGTAACATCTCGGTTATCCTTCACATGCACCCCGTATTCCTCCAGCTGAGCAGCTGGTGGATTACGCCCAGTAGGTGCGGCTGGTACAGGCCTTTCCAGTACATATTCCTTAGACTCATGTCTTAGAACTATCCGTAAGTTCCTAGACCAGTCTAGGAAATTAGGACCAGAAAGCTTGTCCTTCTCGAGGATAGTGCGCAGTGATAAAGTGTTATTCGATGCCATTGATTACTACATAGAAAAATAAGTGAGTGTTAATAAAGGACTTAACAAATTTTTTCGATAAAATAATTAATAATGAATCATGTTATTAATTAATCCGAGTTGTTGGGCTCATGGGCCGAGATCCATATTATATCAAGATATAGCCAGACGAGAGCCTGGAACAACTATACCCCAATTTTTAGGTAGGAACGTCGTCCAATCCCATCCTAGGGACTCTCGGTTTGATGGGTCTGTTGGCACTTACCCATATGTGCTTAGGGCCAGGAACATCGTACTGCCCACGCGAAGTCAAAACCTCCATCCAAGTGTTAGAGGAACCAATACTCCAACCCAATACAAAATGACGATACTCCAGTGCATCCAATGAGGGTTGGTCTACAACTGGCCTATCCCCACTTCGAGTAGGTTATGAATGAGGGAAGCACTTTTAAGAGACTTAGTAATTACCATTTGGTTATTCGATTCAATTAATAACGGCTTAGATGCAAAAGTAGGTGAAAAAGGGTTTGTACATACATTCGCACATGCAAATAAATGCAGCATAATTAAATGAAAGAATGGAATGCAACGGGCCAAAATTTACATCCTAATATTATTCTAGTAAACCTATACTAGAACAGCATCAAGTGGGCCGCCTCCTATTCCTTTTGGGCTCGCCAATCCAATTGGCTCCTTGCTTACATAATTTCAGAATATACATATATAATAAAATTACATAAAAGGAAAACAACACGCAGGTCGTAAAAACCAAAAAAGAACAACCCAAAATAAATTAGGCCCATTTACATCCATCCACATATTCAATCATACATGGAAACCAATACATCATGTAATTTATAAGCATGTTAAATGCATGAATTAATCCGATTTCATTTTTCCATAGCCATTATTATGAAATCGCCAAATTTTGGCCGATCATGGTTCTAAACCAGTGAGGGCTTTGGGCCTCCAACCCAGGCAAAATTGCTCCCAATCCAATTGGGAAACCATGAATTCCAAAATTAGCCGTCCGGCTAATCGTGCCAAGAAAACCCGAACCAATTTCAATTTACCGTATTTATTTCCAAAATAAATATCACATGAACAAAAAATAAATTCCATTCAAGAAACTACGCGCATTAAATTTCCAAAATTTAAAAATGCAAATTTTAAAACCATTTTACAAGTTCTAAAACCCGGCCCGTCCCAAATATCCCGCCAAATCCAAATTCGGGCTCGGCCCGCCGCGGCGCAGCAGCCCTGCTGCCTATGGCGCGTAGTGCCGCAGGCAGCGGCTGCTGCCCCCGTTTCTACCCGAAACGGTCCGTGATTTTTTTTTGTTTTAAAGAAAACAACATATGCAAGATATTAAGTCATCAAGAAATAAAATCTAGCATACAACCTAGATGCAAGAAATTAAATCAACCAAGAATTAAATTCAAGCATCCAAAAACTATATATATATATATATATATATATATATATATATATATATATATATATATATATATATATATATATATATATATATATATTTGCAAAAGGAAATTGAACCCTAGCATGCTCCATATGCAAAACAATTTCATATGCAAATATCATGAAAAACCAACACAAATAGAAAATTAAATCTAGCATAAATCCTATGCATATAATTTTCCATTTGTAAAATTCAAAGGGGCAAAACCACAAACCCCAAACCGAAAACAAATCCCATCCACAAAATCGCCAAATTTTAAAACATAGGATTCACTTCAAGTTAGAGATTTCCATGGAACATAAGCCCGCTCTGATACCACTGTTGGGATTCGTCATGGGAAATCGACCGATAAAAGAGGAAATACGCGTCGATTTCCTCGAATCCGGTCCCAGAAGCTTAAGTAGTGGAAATCAAAAACACAAAGCATAAGGAATTAGGTTTTAAATCTCACCTTAAAGTCTCTCCAAGAGACGGATGAAGACTGCAAAAACCAAATTAGATTTCCTCCTTCGTCCCGTACACGAACGGCTCTCGGACTGAAACCCATGCTAGCGGTTCGGAAAATCAATAAGAGAGAGTGTGAGGGATATGTTGGACGTCCAAGTCTATGATAATATGGCAGATTTTTTTTCTCTTATATGACCAAAAGAAAGATCAAAAAATCAAAGAAATAAAAGTCCAACTTTTCTACCACAAAGTCAAATAATGACTCACCACATTAGTCATCATCTTTTGTCCCTTTAATGAGTCATTCTTCCTATCTAAAATGACTCACCAAAACTTGGCAAAAAAACCCACCAAATATTTACGGCCAACGCATCCAAAAAGAAGGGCTTTCATGTTTAAAAGCTCAAGTCCATATTTAACTCTTTGGTATTAATTTGATTTCAAATAAAATTTAATTCTACATGTATGTTAATATATTATACCATATAATATGTAACATATATTTAAATTGAACTTTGTTTGACACATCAAATTAACCAATGGATTAAATATGACATACATAGCAAGATATACATGTAAACCTATACATGTACAAATATTTCCACCTAGGAAATAAATACACAAAATTAATTCATTGAATTAATAATGTGATGGCCTAAATAAATATTAATCATATTATATTTTGATCAATCCAATTTAGCTATATAATATAATTAATAGACCTCTCTCTCTTTGACATGTATACACCAAGTACACACTTAATCCGACTAGTTAAAGTCCAGACGTTCAATGTGTACAATCCAATGGGCCCATCTTTATATTAGCAGTGAGCTAAGGCCCATGGACTATAGTTGGGCTCTAGCAAGCCACTGTAGTCCCCAATTAAGATGGACTAAGCAGTCCAACTGAAACTTTAACCCTGTAGTTTAAACTTGTACAGCCCATGTCATCGATATCGGAGTCCAACACAGAGGCATGGTTTGATCACCCTCTATTGTGTCTGGACATTAACTTGATCCTGAATGCACTAATCTTCACAAACAAGTTCCACCTTGTTTGGGTGTGGCCACACTCTTATCAGCTGCATTCATCAAGAGGCTGGTGATATCTTCTCAGTGGAACACTGAGTGACATTCCCATCTGCATATCCATAGTACTGCAATGTTCATTAACATACCCGAAGGTACCCGTACTTGGCACCCTTTTACAGGCCCGTTGGGCGTACACCAAAGTATACCACTTCACATCCAGTACCATCATATGGTTAGGTCAAAGGATCCATACAAGTACTACACGAGAATCCGATGTGATGTGATACGATGTGGATTCCCGTTAAGTGGATCGATCCAGTACCATACCCGTTTTGCATGTACCCATTAACCTGGTTGACATTCCATGTACTATGACCGGTAAGACACTGCCATACAACCAAGGTTAATGATAGTCTTTAGTTCCATTCATTCCCATGATTGGAACAGACTACGGATGACTTTATGGCCATATCGTTTTCCCTATCTACAGTCTTACTGCCAAATGCCTCACACTTGACAACATGGATATGGATCTGTCCATTGGATACTCTATTTAAAATATTGCACAAGACATATAGTAAATAGATTGATGCCTTTATTTATTAACACAAATTGTATAATACATATCTTACATAAAATGTACAAATGTATAATACAAACACAAGGACCAATGCCTCGGGACTAGGGCATATCCAACATATCTGCCATGAAACATATTTATGCATTTTCTTCTCTTTCTTCTTCATCATCAGAGGTAGATTCTTTGCTGTCACTGCCTGTTGCAATCATTGCCTTTTTTTCCTTGTTGAATTTGCTTGTAAGCTTAGGATATTCAGCTTTGAAATGGATGGGTTTATTGCATTCAAAACATGTAGTGGAGGATTGTGGTCCATCTCTCTTAACTATATCTACCTTGTTGCCCTTGATAGTTCTCTTGAATGGTTTCTTATCTTTGTTCTTCTTTTGTCTCGGGAACTTTCAAAATTTCTTAACAAGCAAGGCTTCTTCTTTACCATTAATGTCTTTATCATCACTATTTGATTCGTCATTAGATTCTTTAAAAGTAGAGCTTGCAGCTTGTAGTGCAATAGATCTCTTCTTTTCACCATGCTCACGATCATTAATGGATTTTATCTTTATTTCATAGGTCAATAAATGAACCAATAATTTAGTCATATGAATATGAGGATAAATCCTTTGACTTTTTTGTTGTTGTAAGCTTTGAATCCCATGTTGATGACATTGTTTTGATGAGTTTTATAATTAACTCTTCATCTGTGTAGTTTTTATCGATATTCTGTAGTTTGTTCACAATGAAAGTGAATCTTGTATTGATGTCTGCTATGGATTCTTTAGGCTTCACTTTAAATAACTTGTATTTTGTGCAGTAAAGATTGATCCTTCCATCTTTTACTTGCTTAGTTGCTTCATGAGTTGTCTTGAGTTAGTCTCGGATTTCTTTAGTTGTCGTGCACTTGAAATGCAATTAAATTCATTAATATCTAAAGCACATTGTAATAAATTAATAGGTTTAGAGTTTAGAGCTAGTTTATTCCAATCAGCAGCATCATATTCACTTCCTTCTTTGTGAACAGTTATTCCATCAACAACTTTAGTAGGATTACTAAGTCCTTTTTTTATAATTTTGTAGACTTGAATATCCATAGATTGTAAAAATATCCTTATTTTGTTTTTCCAGAAACTATAGTTGTCTCCATGAAATAGAAGAGGTTTATTCATGGAATGACCTTCAGGAATCAATACAGGTTGACTTCCAGCTGTACTAGCCATTTTGGATTACTCTAAGGATATTAGTCCTTTTGGGAAAGAACTAGGCTTTGATGCCAATTGTTGACCCCTGATATAAGTTAGAAACATGCTAAGGGGGGTGAATACTATTTTCAATAGCATTAAAAAATCTTTTTCAATAAAATTTTTTTTACCTAATAATACAAGTTTTACTAAAAATGCAGAATTAACTAGTTTTTAAAACTTGTGAAAATAATCGCTTTGATTAGTTTAGCCAATATCTCTAAATCATACTAATGCTACTAATTTAAATGCTCAATATGTAAATAGCAGTAAATAAAGAGAGTAGGGATAGAGATATTGAAAACACATTAATTTATACATGTTTGGCACAACTGGCCTACTCCTGTCCCTGAGCCCACTGCTTGAGATTTTCTACTAATGATTTCTTTACAGGCATGAACCAATCATGTGATTTCTTTACGGGCAGTAACCAACTTAATACTTTTCCAAGTAAAGTATCAAAACCTCTACCGACGCTTTTTATAAGCTCAAACTTCAAACTTTTACAACTGTTGTCTTCAAGCTAAACAACCAAACTACCCGTACATTTTTGAGATCAAGCATCAAACTTTACAACGCCTTGTTGAAATCACCACAACAAAGCTCCCCTCACACAAATCCTATTGTGTGAATTACAATTCCCTTGGTTTAAATGAATTTGTTTGAGAATTGTGAAGACTATAATTCTTTGAATATCTCTTTGAAGACTTGTGTTGGAAAAGACTCTTCATTGTATGCTTGTATTGTGATTTTGATAATTGTTTTCTCCACTTCTGAAAGTTGTAATGGCTTTCCTTTTATAGATGAAAAACAAGCCATTTATAGCCGTTATATGACCTTTTTATAGCTTTTACTCACAAGTGTAATTTGATGGAGTTTTTGTTCTTTTAGGCCTCTGAAGCTGTTGTAAGAATCTTCTTTTGTGATGCGTAGCCTTCTAAAGCTTGTAAATTGATCTTTCTTCAGCCTTTTGTAGGTGGCCGTTATATAGTGCACAGCCTCCTGTAGGTGTATAGCCTTCTAAAGAAATGTCCCCTTTTGTAACTCTGTTCTTGTATAGTCTTTCCTTTGTCTTCACTTCTTCTTGTATATCATCATCTTTTATAATACTATACTCTTTATAATTTTATCTAGATCTGAGTACTTTACTTAAGTATTGTGAACACGGAATTTTAAGGGCCTTAAAAAAAAGGCCTTGATTATCATGACTGTAATTACAGTCGTGGGATTTTTTTTACAGTCGTACGACTGTCAATTCGGGGCAGGTAGCAGAACCTATACCCCTTGAATAAAAAAAATGGGGGAAAATTTTTGAGCATTTAATGCTCAAGATTTTCCGGGAAGAAAGACAAGATAAGAGGCAGAAAGAAGAGAGGAAATAGGGACCTTTGGCAGTTTTTTGGGGTCTTAAAAAAAGATTAGAGAGAGAAAGAAAGGGGAGAAGAGAGAGAAAAAAAAAAAACCAAAAACCCAACTTTTCTTCAATCTTTTTCTTCTCAAATCCAGTGTTTTAATGTGTAAAATGAGTTAGAAATCGTAAGTTAAAATCAACAAACGAAATCGAAATCGTTTTTGGACATAAGCAAACTCAAAACCGTAACTTTTGGAGGATTTTTTGACCCCTCTTGCAACCTTGACAAACTAAGGAAAATGAGCAATTTCTTGTGGATTGGTGTGTTGCCAGGGGTCAATCCTACGGTGGATCAGCGCCAAAGAGGTAAACACACTTCAACCCATCTCATTTTCATGCTTTCTGGGTGTTTTGGTTGATTTTGTGCATTTTTATCCAACTTTTTACATTTCTGTTTCTGGAAAAATAAGAACAGTCGTACGACTGTTCTTGTCACAAAGAACAGGGGCATGACTGTACTTACAGTCGTGCCATTTGATATATAGTCGTACCACTGTTTTTGAATTTCTCAGTTTTAGTCCTTCATTTTAAATATTTTGGCAATTTTTGTTTCAGGTAGGGCTACAGTCGCACGACTGTAATTCTCGGCCAGAAGCACAAATTCCCTAAAAATCCAAAAAAATTCATAAAAATCCCAAAAATTTCATAAAAATAAGAAATTTCAGAAAAATAAAAAAAATCTTGAAAAATCAAAAATCATCAAAAATGAATTTTGGAGTGTGCATTCACGACCTTAGATTTATTTTTCAGTGTATTTGCATTTAGAACAAAACCAAGACGGAGACCCGGTTCTCCCGAAAACTGACCCACCTCGTATGCTAAATCAAAATAAACCGGAAAATATTTTCAAAAAGATTTTCTCACAAAACCAAAAATACAGGGATGTTTCAAAACTGTTTTCCAGGTCTAATCGGGCCGGCCAGCCGGGCTGACCTGGTTACCCCCAAATGCATGCCTCCGAACTCTAAAATTCCCAATTCTGTCAAACTTGAGTCCTACGTGTGGTGTGCTATATATCTATGCTAACCATTTGTTTTGCAGCTTTAATTTCTTTAATTTCATTTTTTATGTATTTAATAGATAAATTCGTGTATTTTAGGCGATTATAAATTTTCTTAGATTCTCGTGTATCTAGGCGTTTGTATTGTGAGGCCGAGAGTTTTTATTTTTCTTTCAATTGGGTTGTAAGCCTTTTAAATATTGATTTCTTTACTTTTATTTTTGTATTATTATGTATGCGCGCCGTATGTATTTATTAAATAAAATCAATTTTAGCAATTTAAAGTGTCATTATAGAACATTGGCCATTTTATTTTGATTAGACATGAAATAAGGGACTTGTCCGAACCTAGATCTCTGAAAAGTGTGGCAGTTCTCACTTTGGTTCAGCTACACTGTAATTTCCCGGTCGAGCTGAGCCGGGTGGCGACTCCTACGCTTTTTATCGAGATTTAGGTCTCGATTCTTTTACAAAACAATCCGATTTTCTAAAAACGAATTTCCAAATTAAAAACCCCATGTCAGGGACGGTCCCGCCCGAGATCGAGGTGCCCCTTCCGAAAGGGTGTGACAACCGCGACCTCGGTAAGCGTGCAAAGGCGGAATTCAATGCACGAGATCGGTAATCATCGAGCAAACCAACTATCTAACTATATAAATTGAGCCTTAAAAATGCTAAGTAATGAATAAATAAATAAATAAATATCCTTACAAACCATTGTTAAGCAATAAATGAATAAATGAAATAAAGTCTAGTAATATGCCCAACTATAGTAGCTAATGCCTAAAAAGAATCCGTCCACTCGCCCAAGTCCCATCACGACACAACAATCACACGTCAAGCATCGGCATCGGTACCTACAAAATCTGAAAAAAAATGGTCGCCACTTAGTGACTAGTAACTACAGTGTCCATATTCGAACACTTAAAACCGAATAGCTTGAAAATAAGGCAAAAACAAATTGAAATAAAGCTGAGCGAGTAAAACAGTTTAAATAATAAAACAAGAAGAAAGTAAAGCGAAGAAAAAGAGTTTAAACTAATTAAATTAAGAAACATGATACGAAATCAAACCAACATTTGTATAAAAATCTCATGATAAAAAAAAATCAGTCTCGGATATAAAACTCATCAGTCAATTTCTCAATCCAAAATCGCCAACGAATAGCAAATAGGTCGGACGCTCGGGAAAAAACGCAGTCCCCTAATCCCACAATCAATCAAAAAGTCTAAGCTGGCCAACTCTCCCATTTACGAGGGAAAAACCGCAGTCCACTCGCCTAACGAGAACGACTAGACCGCCTACTCGAAAAACCGCAGTCAAGCAGGTCCATCATTGGACAAATACCAATGAAGAGGTCTATGACCACTCAATCGAAAAACCCCAGTCGAAAGAGTCCATCATTGGACAAATACCAATGAAGAGGTCGGACCACTCACAAGAAAAACCGCAGTCAAGTGAGTCCATCATGGGCCAAGTGCACCATGAAGAGGTCAAAAATATCACAAGGGAAACACTGTCCATATGCCAGAAAAACCGCAGTCCGGCAACTCCCATATGCAATCGTGTATCAAAAACCAATTTTCAAACCAATCTCATCAAATCAACATCAGGGTGCCACTTTAGGCTTAACCCAAAATCAACATCAAATCCAAGGACCAATTGTCCAAAACATGCCATTATAGGCTATTCTTCCTCAATATAAAACCAAAAGACCAAGTGTCCACGTAAACCAATTCAGTTCATCAAAAATCCACCAAGTGTGGTATAAAAACATCCTTAATCCAAAACACCAAATATGGCAGATCCACTGCCTGAATTTCAAAACAGTATAAACCATATGAAAACTCTTCCAAAAATTCTCAAAATTTTAAGGAACCAAGTTCAATTTAATACACACAAAATGCAATTCGTTTCGTGTCATTCGGATAAGTGTACAAAAAAATATAGGCCAAACAGTGAGGCTGTCCCGAAAACAGGGCAGGCAGCAGGTCAGGAAAACAAAATTCAGAATAAAATAGTTGCACTTGTCCAAAAATCATGAAATAACTCAGGGAGCAACATAGCATTATAATCTTCAAATACCAACTGGAATTTCATGCATTCATTAACCAGAGAAAAAGTTAAAAGCGTCCAAAAATTACTGATCACAGATTCCTGGAAACAGAGCACCAAATTTTACACTATCTTAAAATCAGTATAACCCCAGTTTATCATCAGAATTAGAAGAGAAAATATAAAGCACTTTTGTAGTTCATAATCTTAGAAAAATTGTTCAAGTGGTTTCATGTAAAAATTCGAAGTACACAAAAAGATATGAATTTTCAAACATTATAGGTCAGTGCTGAAAACAATCAGGGGCAGTTTCAAGCAACAGTTTTGGGTGAATTTTTAGGACATGAAAACCAATGAATTTTGACATGGTTTCTTCTACGAATTTTCAGTTTAACATGTTATCTAAAACATATAAAAATTTCAGAAGTTTCTGAGAACCATAACCTATTTAAAACGAATTTAGAAAAATGTTGTGCAGGCTGTCCAGCAAGGGTATTCTATCAAACACCTTATGTGCAAGTTTTTAAATCATCATACCAGTCCTATAATTCGAATTCTATCAACCCAATTGACCAAAATCAGTAAACAAATCATGCCAATTCAAATTCTAGCAATACCAATCAAGTTATTGCAATTAATTTAATCAATTCCAACATAAAAAAAAAAACATAAAAGCCCTAATTTCTACCATTCAACCCTAAGTGTAGGAGTATGGATAGAGTAGTTACCTTTGATTGCTAAGTCCTATTGCTCAAATTGATGATCCAAGGGAAGAATTAAAGGTGTTGATGGCCAAATCCAAGGAGCAAATCAAACCCAAAACCAACTTCCTAACAATTGTTGAACAAAAAGTTTAAACCCTAAATTCTTTGTCATGGTCGAAACTTTTAACAAGGAAAAGGGAGGGGAATACCTTGAATTGAGCTTCTAAACCTCAAGTATGCAATGAGAACAATCAATGAAGGGATGTGGTAGAGGTAGGAGGTCGAAAATTTGAGAGAGGGGAAGGTGGGATGCTTGGCCGAATTGCACACACAAGGGAGAGGGGGAGATGAGCTTTAGTGTAGTTAGGACTTTATGTTGTAGAATGAGTGTGAATTAGGTTAAGGAGGGATTAAATAGAGAGGGATTATGATAAATACAAGTTGGCCGAAATGTCTAAATATATTAGTCCTAAAATATATAATTTTCCTAACCCCAAAATATTCACAAAATTTAATCATGTTTAAAGATGCATTTAAATATAATAAGCTTAAGGTATTAAATTAAATTAATTAATTAAGCCTAAAAATATTAAATGCCATAAAATTAAAATAATGAGAATAATTTATTTAATAAAAATAATGATGAAAAATATTATTAAAATATTCGGGGTATTACAATCATTCCCCCTTAGAAAAGTTTCGTCCTCGAAACTTCAAGGACCACAGAAAACCAGAAAGCATCACAGTCACACAGCGAACAATCAAACAAAACAAAACACAATCACAGCATCGGAAGCTAATCCCTAAATAACTCGGGGTATCTAGCGCGCATCGCTTCTTCCGTCTCCCAAGTCGCTTCTTCGTACTTCTGACTGCGCCACAGAACTTTCACTAAAGGCACTTCCTTTCTTCGGAGAACTCGAACTTGACGGTCCAAAATGCGAACGGGCTTCTCCTCGAAAGTCAAATTGGGCTCAGCCTCTACGGCATCAATGGGTATAACTTGAGTCGGGTCGCTGATGAATCGTCGAAGCTGAGAAACATGGAACACGTCGTGCACTTTATCCATTCCGGGCGGTAGGGCCAAACGGTAAGCCACTTCGCCGATCCTCTCCAATACCTCGTAAGGTCCAATATACTTCGGTGTCAACTTACCCTTCTTCCCAAACCGGTACACTCCCTTCATAGGCGAGACCTTCAAAAGAACCTTGTCGCCCACAGCGAACTCAATCGGTCTCCTCTTCAAGTCGGCATAAGATTTCTGACGATCCTGGGCCGCCTTCATCTTAGCTTGAATCATTCGGACCTTCTCAACTGTATCATGAATCAACTGAGGACCCAAAACCAAAGCATCGCTGGTGTCGCTCCAACACATCGGGCTACGACACTTCCGACCATAAAGTGCCTCGTATGGTGCCATCTGAATGCTCGCATGGTAGCTATTGTTGTAGGAGAACTCAACTAAGCTCAATGACTTAACCCATGATTTCTGAAACTCCAATGCACAAGCGCGGAGCATGTCCTCAAGTGTCTGAATGGTCCTCTCAGTCTGACCATCGGTAGCAGCATGAAAAGCAGTGCTCAACTTAAGCTTCGTACCAAAAGCTTCTTGAAGAGCAGTCCAAAATTGCGATAGAAAACGTGGATCACGGTCAGAAATGATCTCCCTCGGTATGCCATGAAGTCGAATGATCTCGTTAGTGTAGGCTTCGGCTAGCTGTTCCATAGACCAGGTCTTCTTCATGGGAACAAATCTAGCACCCTTAGTCAACCGATCCACAATCACCCAAACCGAATCTAAACCTCCAACAGTCCTCGGAAGTCCCATCACGAAATCCATGGATATAGAGTCGAACTTCCAAGCAGGGATAGGCAATGGCTGTAGCAAACCACCAGGTCTCTGATGCTCTATCTTTACCTTCTGACATATCAAACACTTTGCAACAAACTCGGCAACTTCCTTCTTCATCTTAGGCCACCAAAAGTGAGTCTTAAGGTCCTTGTACAACTTAGACCCACCAGGATGAACAGAATACGGTGTGTTATGAGCTTCCTTAAGAATTTGATCCTTCAAAGCTGAATCATTAGGCACACACCATCTCCCTTTAAACTTCAAACTGCCGTCACCCAAAATCTCAAAATCCTCGGCACGGCCCGCAGCTTTCGCAGCTCGAATTTTCTGAAGTACTAGATCAGCTTTCTGCTTTTCTCGTATCTCGGCAAACAAAGTGGGCTCAATGCTCATGGCACTCAACTGAGCATGAGCACAACCCTCGGGCACAAATTCAATCTCCAATCGTCGAAACTCATTGCACAAATCATCCGCCAAAACCCTTAAGTAGTTCGATGTGTGAGCACTCTTCCTACTGAGGGCATCGACAACTTTATTCGCTTTTCCTTCCTTGTACTCCAAAGTCAGGTCATAGTCTTTAATCAACTCAAGCCATCTCCTCTGGCGCATATTAAGCTCTTTCTGAGTGAAAATGTACTTGAGGCTCTTGTGATCCGTGTAGATCTTACATGGAACCCCATACAGATAATGTCGCCAGATCTTCAATGCAAAAACAACAGCCGCTAGCTCAAGATCATGTGTCGGGTAGTTCTTCTCATGTACCCTCAACTGTCGAGAAGCATAAGCAATTACCTTCCCATCTTGCATCAACACGCAACCCAGACCATTCTTAGATGCATCGCTATACACCTCGAACTCAATCCCTTCTGTCGGCAAGGTAAGGACCGGAGCAGTAGTCAACTTCTCTCTCAACAACTGGAACGCCTTCTCACATTCCTCGATCCAACGGAACTTACTATTCTTCTTTAATAGCTTAGTCAACGGCTGAGCAATAAGGGAGAAATTATGCACAAATCGACGGTAGTAGCCGGCCAAACCCAGAAAACTTCGAACCTCCGTCACATTGGTCGGGCTAGACCATTCCACAATTGCCTTAATCTTCGAGGGGTCCACCTTCACACCATCCTTACTGATTACATGCCCCAAAAAGACGACTTCTTTCAACCAGAAATCACACTTTGACAACTTAGCGTACCACTTTTGCTTTCTCAGAATATCCAACACCCTTTTAAGGTGCACAACATGCTCCTCTTCGTCCCTCGAGTAAACTAGGATGTCATCAATGAAGACAACCACGCAGACATCTAGCAGCTCATGAAAGGTTCTGTTCATCTGATCCATGAACACAGCGGGGGCATTAGTCAAGCCAAAAGGCATGACCTCGAACTCATAGTGCCCATATCGAGTCCGGAAAGCAGTCTTCGGAATATCTTCCTTTTTCACCGGTATTTGATGGTAACCGGATCGAAGGTCGATCTTAGAGAACACTCCAGCACCCTTCAGCTGATCAAACAAATCTTCAATCCGAGGCAAAGGATATTTATTCTTGATCGTAGCCTTATTCAACTCTCGGTAGTCGATGCACAGTCTCATACTACCATCCTTCTTCTTCACAAATAACACAGGAGCACCCCACGGTGAAGCACTAGGCCTTATAAAGCCCTTATCAATCAATTCTTGGAGTTGAGATTTCAGCTCCAACATTTCGGACGGAGCCATGCGGTACGGGGCTTTAGAAATTGGTGCAGTGCCCGGAACAAGGTCAATAGAAAATTCCACATCCCTTTCAGGTGGAATACCCGGTAACTCATCAGGGAACACATCAGGATAATCACAAACAACAGGGATATCCTCAAGCTTTTTCCCTTCAGCGGTGTCTGTGATACTACACAAGAATACTTCATTCCCCTTCTTAAAAAGCTTCTTCATTCTCAAAGCAGCAACAACCTTAACAGAGGGTTTCAACTTTACATTCGAGTAAGAGACTCTCTTCCCTTTGGAATCCCTCAATACCACCTTCTCATCTCTACAGTAAAAGATAGCACGGTGCTTTTTCAGCCAATCCATGCCCAAGATAACATCAAACTCTTCTAAGGGAAGTTCCTTCAAAGTTGCAGTCAAAACAATTCCCTCTATCACAATCGGAACATCTCGAAAGGCACGTCGACAAGAAAGGTTCTCTCCATTCGGGAGGGTAACCAAGGATTTAATAGGCACAGAAGATTGCAGTTTAGCCTTCTTAACAAAGGCAGTAGAGACACAAGATAGAGAAGCACCAGTATCGAAAAGTACAAAAGCAGGTAAAGAATTCACAAGTATAGTACCTGTTACCACGTTAGCGTCGACATCATCCTCAGCCTCATACTCAGTCTCTTCCATGTTGTAAACACGGTTCCGCACAGGAGCTCCTTATCTAGCAGGGGGTCTCACTTGAGTAGCATTAGGGTTCTTGGGACAAGCGAATGAGCGGTGTCCCTCACCATTACAGAAAAAGCACTTCACCACCGATCCGTCACAATTCTTGCCAGGGTGGTAGTCTTTCTGGCATTTAAAGCACTTCCTAGAATCAGTACCCGAAGCATTAACGACTCTTTTTGCAGGCGCAAACCTCGGCTTCTTGACAGCCGGAAGAGCAAAACCAGACTGCTGAGTCCTCTTCACAAGATTAGCACGTCGAGTGGCATCTTCCTCTTGGACTTTCGCAGATACACTAAGAGCAACCTCATACGCTCTTTGAAAGGTAGAAGCTCCGGAGACTAGGACCAAATTACTGATGCGGGGGTCCAGTCCCTTAACATACATCTGTACCTTCTCCATCTCATCGGGCAGCAAAGTAGGAACAAAACGGGCCAATTTAGAAAATTTGTCGGTGTACTGCTGCACCGTCATAGTACCTTGAGTCAAACGGAGGAATTCAGTCCTCTTCTGCCATCTCAGCTCCTTTGGATAGAAGCGATCCTTCAATTTCTCTACAAACTGATCCCAGCCGAAGGCAGCATCGGCCAAACATTCATCTTGCACCAATCCCCACCAATTGTCAGCTTCCTTTCGGAGATAGTAAGTGGCAATGGCTACCTTCTCTTCAGCAGGGCAGCCAGTCGCTGCGAACAGCTTCTTCATCACTCGTACCCACTCCTCTAAGACCACGGGGTCAGGCTTCCCATCATAAATCGGGGGTCGGTGTCTATCGAAGCGATCGAAAACAGTTTGGTTATTAGCCGGAACCGCAGGTGGAGGCGGCGGCGGCGGAGGAAGGGGATTCTCCTGACGATTCGCAAGAGCTATGACAACCTCCTCCAAAGTTTGGAGTCGGTCAGGGTTCTGTCGCGGGGCTCTTCTCGGAGGCATACTGAAATTAATGATTCAAGTAAAGCACAAACATAAGCACACATGTAAGAACAGATAAGTAATTAGTACACAAAGCAGGTAACGTCCCGTTTCTACCTACCCAGCACTCTCGCTAAAGTTTTAAGTCTCTATCCTATTTTCCTAGTTTAGTTCCAAGTGACTTACGCTTTGTAAGCTTTGGAACCAAATTCGGCTCTGATACCAACTGTGACAACCCCGACCTCGGTAAGCGTGCAAAGGCGGAATTCAATGCACGAGATCGGTAATCATCGAGCAAACCAACTATCTAACTATATAAATTGAGCCTTAAAAATGCTAAGTAATGAATAAATAAATAAATAAATATCCTTACAAACCATTGTTAAGCAATAAATGAATAAATGAAATAAAGTCTAGTAATATGCCCAACTATAGTAGCTAATGCCTAAAAAGAATCCGTCCACTCGCCCAAGTCCCATCACGACACAACAATCACACGTCAAGCATCGGCATCGGTACCTACAAAATCTGAAAAAAAATGGTCGCCACTTAGTGACGAGTAACTACAGTGTCCATATTCGAACACTTAAAACCGAATAGCTTGAAAATAAGGCAAAAACAAATTGAAATAAAGCTGAGCGAGTAAAACAGTTTAAATAATAAAACAAGAAGAAAGTAAAGCGAAGAAAAAGAGTTTAAACTAATTAAATTAAGAAACATGATACGAAATCAAACCAACATTTGTATAAAAATCTCATGATAAAAAAAAATCAGTCTCGGATATAAAACTCATCAGTCAATTTCTCAATCCAAAATCGCCAACGAATAGCAAATAGGTCGGACGCTCGGGAAAAAACGTAGTCCCCTAATCCCACAATCAATCAAAAAGTCTAAGCTGGCCAACTCTCCCATTTACGAGGGAAAAACCGCAGTCCACTCGCCTAACGAGAACGACTAGACCGCCTACTCGAAAAACCGCAGTCAAGCAGGTCCATCATTGGACAAATACCAATGAAGAGGTCTATGACCACTCAATCGAAAAACCCCAGTCGAAAGAGTCCATCATTGGACAAATACCAATGAAGAGGTCGGACCACTCACAAGAAAAACCGCAGTCAAGTGAGTCCATCATGGGCCAAGTGCACCATGAAGAGGTCAAAAATATCACAAGGGAAACACTGTCCATATGCCAGAAAAACCGCAGTCCGGCAACTCCCATATGCAATCGTGTATCAAAAACCAATTTTCAAACCAATCTCATCAAATCAACATCAGGGTGCCACTTTAGGCTTAACCCAAAATCAACATCAAATCCAAGGACCAATTGTCCAAAACATGCCATTATAGGCTATTCTTCCTCAATATAAAACCAAAAGACCAAGTGTCCACGTAAACCAATTCAGTTCATCAAAAATCCACCAAGTGTGGTATAAAAACATCCTTAATCCAAAACACCAAATATGGCAGATCCACTGCCTGAATTTCAAAACAGTATAAACCATATGAAAACTCTTCCAAAAATTCTCAAAATTTTAAGGAACCAAGTTCAATTTAATACACACAAAATGCAATTCGTTTCGTGTCATTCGGATAAGTGTACAAAAAAATATAGGCCAAACAGTGAGGCTGTCCCGAAAACAGGGCAGGCAGCAGGTCAGGAAAACAAAATTCAGAATAAAATAGTTGCACTTGTCCAAAAATCATGAAATAATTCAGGGAGCAACATAGCATTATAATCTTCAAATACCAACTGGAATTTCATGCATTCATTAACCAGAGCAAAAGTTAAAAGCGTCCAAAGATTACTGATCACAGATTCCTGGAAACAGAGCACCAAATTTTACACTATCTTAAAATCAGTATAACCCCAGTTTATCATCAGAATTAGAAGAGAAAATATAAAGCACTTTTGTAGTTCATAATCTTAGAAAAATTTTGCAAGTGGTTTCATGTAAAAATTCGAAGTACACAAAAAGATATGAATTTTCAAACATTATAGGTCAGTGCTGAAAACAATCAGGGGCAGTTTCAAGCAACAGTTTTGGGTGAATTTTTAGGACATAAAAACCAATGAATTTTGACATGGTTTCTTCTACGAATTTTCAGTTTAACATGTTATCTAAAACATATAAAAATTTCAGAAGTTTCTGAGAACCATAACCTATTTAAAACGAATTTAGAAAAATGTTGTGCAGGCTGTCCAGCAAGGGTATTCTATCAAACACCTTATGTGCAAGTTTTTAAATCATCATACCAGTCCTATAATTCGAATTCTATCAACCCAATTGACCAAAATCAGTAAACAAATCATGCCAATTCAAATTCTAGCAATACCAATCAAGTTATTGCAATTAATTTAATCAATTCCAACATAAAAAAAAAAACATAAAAGCCCTAATTTCTACCATTCAACCCTAAGTGTAGGAGTATGGATAGAGTAGTTACCTTTGATTGCTAAGTCCTATTGCTCAAATTGATGATCCAAGGGAAGAATTAAAGGTGTTGATGGCCAAATCCAAGGAGCAAATCAAACCCAAAACCAACTTCCTAACAATTGTTGAACAAAAAGTTTAAACCCTAAATTCTTTGTCATGGTCGAAACTTTTAACAAGGAAAAGGGAGGGGAATACCTTGAATTGAGCTTCTAAACCTCAAGTATGCAATGAGAACAATCAATGAAGGGATGTGGTAGAGGTAGGAGGTCGAAAATTTGAGAGAGGGGAAGGTGGGATGCTTGGCCGAATTGCACACACAAGGGAGAGGGGGAGATGAGCTTTAGTGTAGTTAGGACTTTATGTTGTAGAATGAGTGTGAATTAGGTTAAGGAGGGATTAAATAGAGAGGGATTATGATAAATACAAGTTGGCCGAAATGTCTAAATATATGAGTCCTAAAATATATAATTTTCCTAACCCCAAAATATTCACAAAATTTAATCATGTTTAAAGATGCATTTAAATATAATAAGCTTAAGGTATTAAATTAAATTAATTAATTAAGCCTAAAAATATTAAATGCCATAAAATTAAAATAATGAGAATAATTTATTTAATAAAAATAATGATGAAAAATATTATTAAAATATTCGGGGTATTACAAAGGGAGTCCCGCGTTCCGTCGAAAACGTGTCGTCTGCTCACAATGCGACTCCGCTGGGGATTTCTTACAAAAGTTTTTCAAAAACTTAAAAGAATTTGACAAGCCCTAAAAAATGTCTAATCAAAATAAGGCGGATGATTCTTGTATGGCATTTTATGCATTTTTGTAGTTAGACATTCTTGCATTAGGTTAAGTATCCATTATTTAGCCCGGTGAATTGTTGAAGTGTCGCCTAAGTTCCTTTTGGTCTTAGGGGCACGGATACGAAACACCACTCATAGCCTAGTACGAAGCCCTTCGTTCAGACCCTTGAGTGGGGAGAAGTGAGGAGTATATTTTCCTATGGGAGCCTTGATGTTATCCCGCTTTGGACCGAACTCATTCAAGCAACCCTTGTTGGATTCCCTTAGGATACAAAAATAAATTGTATGAATATTTCTAAAAAGCGCCTTCATCATCCCCGGTTGGTGATCGAAGAGAACCCCTCCTAGGACTCGGTTAGAATTTTCTCGACTTGACCACATTTGGAGGAATAAGGTTGGAGGAATACAATTCGTGTGCTATATGCTACGTATTTCTCGTCCCTTCATAATGTACCATCATCCACATTTTTCACGAGCATAACATACCACATATAAAGCATTTGTGTGATACTAACTCACATTCTTTTTGTACAGCCATTTCCATTTTTCGCGTGTAAATACATTAATCACCCCTGTGACATTTACACTAACCACATTTTTTGCAGCCATCATCTTTTCATTGTGTGAAAAAAAAACATTAATTCACATGCAGCATTTGAATGTCATAAGCATCAACTAATTTATTTTGTAGACATATGGAATGCGCGTCATGCATAAAACATTCACATGGGCCTTGAACAAGCCCATAAGGGTCACACACATTACACCGCCTACCAAGTAGGAAATCATTTAGGTGCTCCACGAGCACCGAAAAAAATTCACTTCATTTCATCAAATCATTTAGGTGCTCCACGAGCACCGAAGAATCTCATTTCACAATTAAATCATTTAGGTGCTCCACGAGCACCGAAAAAATTACATTTCATGCATTTAGGTGCTCCATGAGCACCGAAAAATCTCATTTCACACATTAAATCATTTAGGTGCTCCACGAGCGCCGAAAAATTACATTTCATGCATTACACCATTTGGGTGCTCCACGAGCGCCAGAAAATTTCATTCCATCACATACACTAAATCATTTAGGTGCTCCACGAGTGCCGAAAAATCTCATCGCATCCATTAAACCATTTAGGTGCTCCACGAGCGCCGAAAAATTTCATTTCACACATTAAATCATTTAGGCGCTCCACGAGCGCTAAAAAAAATTAATTACATTTCATGCATCAAATCATTTAGGTCATGCATTACACCATTTAGGTGCTCCACGAGCACTGAAAAAATTACATTTCATGCATTTAGGTGCTCTACGAGCGCCGAAAAATTCCATCGCATGCATTAAGTCGTGGAGGCTGAAAAATTTCATCGCATCTATTAAATCATTTAGGTGCTCCATGAGCACCAAAAAAATTTCATTTCACACATTAAATCATTTAGGTGCTCCCTGACCACCGAAAATCCTGACCATGTGCCACGCTCATGTTCATCTCATTTCACATCAGAAAAACCCACAGTGCTCCCCGAGCGCCGAAACTTTGCCTATGTGCCATTCTAACCATGTTTTCGTGCAGCCATTTTCAAGACATCAATATAAGCATGGCATTTATTCTAACCACATTTTCATGCAGCCATGACATTCTATTTGTGTGCCATGCATATTTATGTCCTGTATATTGTTATCTTTGCAAAGCATACACGACATCATCATGTATGTCATGCATCCTAACCACATTTTTGTGCAGCCACTTGCATTATTGTGTGACACAAGCATTCACATCATTTCATATCATTTAAATTAAGGACATTCTGGGGATACCCTTCACGGTCATTTCATTTCATAACGTATCGGGAGTCGTAAAACTACCCGTGTTCTGCCCGTGTACCGGAATACACTCGGCTATTTCACTAGACCATTTCATTCAATAGGAGACCATAATGGTCTTAGGTCTATTTTCATGTAGCAGGTCACATGACATCATTGCATGGCTTCATGTCATTTATCATTGGCATCGTGGGGATGCCGAAGTTCTGTTGGTGTGTCGCGATCCATTTCGGATTGTTACATGACATTGACATTATTGTATCATTTGAGGTGCTCCACGAGTACTGGATTATTACGCATATAGGGTCCTTTCATAACATTACTGAATCATGAAAGGTGTTCCATGAATGCCAAACTTCCATCCGTGTCCTTACCTACACGTGACTTGTTTGTAAACACCATCTCATGCCTCAAAAACATCAGAACTCTTCTATGGGCAGGTCCCTGTGAGACCATTTCACTTCATCTCATAGAGCTACACGCGATCATTCCACGATATTCACTAGGTGCTCCAAAAGCGCTAAACCCCTGTTTGTGTGGCGGCCCACACGTGGTCTTTTCGCATTATCTCTTGCATGGCATCGGGTGTTCTTGGCTGAAAAAAAAATCATCCTCATCATCATCTCCCTCGTGACATCATATATACAACTCATCATTCATGCACATACATATCCCGTCATGCATTCATGCCTACATTATCTGTGATTTGGTATTCTTCATGCGTATGGGCCCGTCAATGCTAATAAGTGTTCTTATCAGAGGGAAACGGGAAATGATTTCGAGAATGGCCAACCTAATGAACTTTAACTCCATAACAGATATCGTGGAGGATCATGTTGCATCATCACGGTTTCAAAAGGCGATCAGGAAGGAAGCGGCAACAATGCTGAGAGAAGTGCTGGGAGATGATGTTGACAGAATAGAAAGGCTGACAGCAAAGTGCACCGAATTGGAAGGACGAGTGGCAGAACTCGAAGGGAAAGTGAAAAATGTGGCATTCTCAAAATCCAATAGTGATGCTAGCAAGAAACAGAATGCCCAATTTGCTAACACTCGCTCTCGACACCTTGGAAGGCCCTCTCTCTGAGATTTGGGTTTGCCAAGGCTGACTGATGAGATAAAACTGAAAAGGCCCCTTTAGACGAATGTTGATACCGACTCCATTCCACGGCATACCAAAAACTCACTTACCGTGAGTAGCGGAAAAGGCATTTCTCCATGGGCTAACTCATTAGGCAAGCTATTCCTCAGATGTAGAGAGGAGGGTCTCCTGTAGAGTATCAGGCCATTTATAGAGCCGACAAAAGCACAAAAGAACAATTTCTGCAGCTATTATGTGATACTGGGCCATCGAACCAATGACTATTTTGCTTTAAGAAAGGAGATCCAGAAGATAGTCGACAAAGGGAAATTGGAAACCTCGACCTTCTCTGATAAACAACCAGGGACAATCAGGGAGACCACCAAGGAAACTTCTCAAGTCTCCCGAGGAGAGAAATATGATGAAGAACTTTAGAGTCTGGTTTGATAAAAGTGGGTCGAGGATGCTGAAGCTGAAATGGTAACCAATCGAAAAATAATCGGATTCTATGAGATCAATGCCTCTTGGAGATTCCCTTTTTACAAGGGACTCATTTTGTTTGTGGGATGTATTGAATTCATCATGAATGCAATGAAATTTATCTTCATCTTACTTATATGATGATTACTTGTCCATGGCACTATTCATGCATTTGACCATCTGAAATGACATGTCCAACACACATAATATCAAAATGCATGACATCATTTTGAGTATTATAGGGAACCTAAAAGTGAACCCGGTCCTGAACGAACTTTCTCTTGAAAGGTGAGCTGGTGAGATAAATAAAATGATACGATGGTACCACTTTCGCCGAGGCATCTGCTGATTCAACTCAACAATCCTTGAAAGACATTACCAGTCCTGCCCCAGAGCTTTAACTTAAAAGGCACACATGATACCCAAACCTAAAAAGCCCTCCTTGAGGCAAAATCAAACTGAAAAGCCCTCCTTGAGGCACCCAAACCTAAAAAGCCCTCCTTGAGGCAAAACCAAACCAAAAAGCCCTTCTTGAGGCACCCAAACCTAAAAACCCCTCCTTGAGGCAAAACTAAACCGAAAAGCCCTCCTTGAGGCACCCAAACCTAAAAAGCCCTCCTTGAGGCAAAATCAAACCGAAAAGCCCTTCTTGAGGCACCCAAACCTAAAAAGCCCTCCTTGAGGCAAAACCAAATCAAAAACCCTCCTTGAGGCACCCGAACAAAGAAAGCCCTCCTAGAGACAAAACCAAATTAAAAGCCCTCCTTGAGGCAATAAAAAAAAATCCTCTCGGAGGCAAAACTTAGTCTCATACCCCAGAAGGTATCCCGAGCCAAAACCCTAAGACTAAAACTCCTGACCTCACCAAAATCTCCAACCATCAAGAAATTCAAATGACCTTCACCATCCATCTATTATAAAACTCTAAATCATTCCTTGGTTGTAGTGCATGTATAATCTTGTTTGCATGACATTCCTGTGCATATGACATTACGCATGCATTGTTCATCCAAAAAGGCATATTAAGCACACATGACATGCACGAATTTGAATGCAGCAGGAAAACTAAGAGGTGGCTATCGCTTAGATTTAGTCCCTTAAAAAAAAAGGGATCAATGCAGACGGAAGAGTTTCTGTCTCATATGGTAGCTCCAGTTAACACGAGAATGACTCACCATCTCAATCTCCATCGCCACCGGATCTTTCGCACCCTTTCTGTGAAACATTTAGACTTTCTCATTTTCAAACAACTTGTGAAAGATTTAGGCTCTTATATTTTCAAACCCAAAACACTCCCCATCTCGATCTTCATCCATACCTTCAACACCCTTTACTCTCCGTTCAAGTCCAAAGAACAGTCTGCTTATGAGTTCCTTTATTTGCCTATGGACTCCGGGATTCGAGGAAATATTAGTTGTGAACTCATGAACTTCACCAACAGTGTTGGGGCAACAAGGTTTTACAAACCCTTCGACAATCATGAATGGGAGGACTTGCAAAGCCTGCTGCCCCAATATCCAAAAGAAAGTTGCATTTACCAACCATTTTAAGAACTCAGTCTTCGGCCACAACGGAAGTGACTACTTATCGTTGGTTCTTTCATCTTCTGGGGTCATACTTTGAAGGATTAAAAGCTGTGTTCATCTTTGAGAACTATGCTCGAGTTGGAATTTAAGGTGAATTGGAAACATGCATATGGGGTTAAACTCTTGGAGGATCCAGTGGGTAATCAATTGATGCAGTTCAATGCTCAGCTGTACACTCTGACACATGTTAGCACAAAAAAAATAAAAATAAAAATAAATAAAAAAAAAAAGAAGAATCCTCCAATATGGAAAACTGAAAGGACATATTGGTAATTTGAAGGGGCATCAATAAAAACCAGAGCCACACTTTGGATTTTCCTAATGCATCCACATTCATTATGCCGTAGATGTCTTATATTCAATTTTGATGTTCAATATGCATTTGTCATGTCATTGCATGTCAATGTCCATATACGGGTGACAGGACGTAGCGAACCATGTCTGATTCAGTGTTTTATACCCCCAAATACAAACCTCTAATACTAGGGGTAGGTAAAGGCCAAACCACTGGATGTCATCAGTAGCAATGTTCTCACGACCTCTGATGAACATTGTCAAGGTGTGCTTCCCAATCTCAAAACGGATCAATACAAAGAGATCAATTCAGCTGGAACGCTCGCGCAGAACTCTTGGGCAATTCAAAAAAAAATCAATCACAAAGAGAAAATTTCTAACACGGAAAATCGAGAGGACATGTTGGTAACAAGAAGAGGGTGATGTCTAAAGCCGGAGTCACTGTTAATTTCCCTATTGTACTCATTGTGATGCCGTTGTAATGATATTATGCATGTTTGATATTATGCTTAGACGTTCATATCGCATACATCGTGCCATTACACCAAAACATCCATCAGTAGGTTGTTGCATCCAAGTCCCATAATAATAAAAATGAAGTCCATGTTGTGTACAAAAAGTCTAATACAAAAAAAAGGTGTGATAATTCAGAGCACTCTATCTAGCTCTCATCCTCTCCCTTATCCTCCTCCTCTTCGGACTCACTCTGATGCGTAGCCCTATAGGAGTCAAAGTCCTCCTGCACTCGAGTCAGGTTAGCCTGTGGCCTGGCTATATCAGCTCGCATCCGATCTGCCTCCTGGGCCGAAGCCAAGGTCCGAGCCTTAGAAGCAGCTGCCTGTCTAGCCTGGTCCTGGAATATCTGCACTTGAGACTGCAAAAAAACAATATAAATTAACATGCATACATACATATATACACATTTATGCATTGCATAAATCATAAGATAATGCAGAAACTGCAAAATGCTTACTGCCCACATGGCGTTCTCCTGGACCAGATAAGCCTCCAAGCCCAAATGCTGGTAGGCTATATCCTCCACCTGAGCCCATGGGATCTAGAACACACAATAGCATCAAAAAAAAAAGAAGATGGAAGACTTACATGGGTGGTGTCTGCCGGGGTGAACACAAGCTGCCGCTCACGGTGAATCGGCACCTCCCTAAAAGCGAAGTTGCCATCCAGCCCTATCAAACTAAAGCCAGTCCTAAGATCCATCATCAACTGGCCCTCCACCACACCAGTAGCCTGAGAAGCAGATGCTGCGGTGCTGCCAACATGTTGGTGTGCCCTAGTTCTTAGGGCATTGGATTCTTGTATTTTGTATTATACATTAAGACTCATTGTATGAATACATTATTTGTGTCACATTAATAAAGGCAATTAATCTATTTCATTTATATCTTGTGCTATAATATGAGTAGAGTATCCATTCATTGATAATCATAAAACCAACCCCAGGTCTATTCTAATCGTGGGAATGAATAGAAACACAGACTTGTATATTCAATAACTGTATGGCAGTTCTTAACTAGCCATAGTACTTGTATAGTCAGTCATGAATATAGGTACATGTCGTTGACATGGGACTGGAACGATCCGCACAAGAAAGCCACATGGTTGTCGCGTCATAGGTCTTTCTTGAGTAGGTCTCTTTTGTCCTCAGACCAAATTTCATTATAATATCAATATGGAATTCGGTTCACTTTGACATACGCCTAACAGGTCTGTAAAAGGATGCTAAATACGGGTATGCTTGGGTGCACCGGTGAACATATTGATATTGATGATGAAGTGATGGAATTGCCACTCGGGTAACACCGAGATGATATCATTGGCCACTTGATAAGTGGGATTGATAAGTGTATGGCTATACCCAAATAAGTTGGTTGCTTATTTGATTAATCAGTCAACTCAAGATCAAGAAATATAATAAACAACGGAAGAGGATGACGGACACCATGCCACTTGTTTATTTATATCGATATTGTTAGGCAAAGGACACTATGAGATTACTACCGGGCGAGTGTCTTCTAAAGACGGCTGCATCTCTGTCTTAATTAGGGGATGTAATGGTTTGCTACAACCCACTTATAGTCTGTGGGCCTTGGGCCTACTGCCAACATAAAGACAGACCTCTAGGATCGTGCACATAGATCAACTGAGCTGGAACTTATAGAAATTGTACATGTAATGTACATTGGAAGGAATGCGTTAATTAATTAGTTGACATTCGGTGTCAAGGTAATTAATTGACATTGGGTTGAATTTAATTTAATTAATAAGTTTACATAATTTAATTAATTAATTTATTAATTAATTGAATTACATAAAGTAAACAATTAATTAAATAATTTTCCTAAGTAGGAAAATTAAATACATGTATTGTATTTACTTAAGTGTGATTTAATTTTATTTAGCGGTAATTAAATTTAGCCAAATGGAATTAAATTACATAGTATATACTTTTTAATTAAAGTTTATTTATGTAATTATAAGCCTAGTGGGCTTGGGTTTAATTAACCTAATTAAAACCCAATTAGACAAGGTATCTATATAAGGGCACACTTAAGGAGGAAAAACCTAATTCAACTCTAATTAATTGCTAGAAATTTCAGCCACCAATAGCAGCCCCAAAACAGCCGAAAATCTCAGCATTAAACCTCCATTCCTTCGCGTCTTCGGCTAGCACGGTTTCCCGCTCAATAGTTGGTCATGCACCGGACTTTGGAGATCGCAGTTTCAAGAAACGATTCTGCAGCAGTCTCTAGAAGAGACGAATCCGGTGAGTTAATCTCTCTTGATTCAAATTGATTTTATTCTAATCAATGGTAATTGGACATGATAGGTGGATTCTAGGAAATTTTAAACGGTGTATTTTCCACTGTGCCGCGTTATTTTTCTAATGACGAATCCCAACAGTGGTATCAGAGCCTAGGTTTTGTCCATTAGATTGATTGGAATTGGTTCTTGAAAGCATTCTTAAAGAAAGAATGGGTTTCTATCTTGTGATTTTAGGGTTTTTATTTAATTGGTTTTGTTTTTGGATTAACCCTAGAATTGTTGGATTGGGATTTTTGATTATTTTCCCCAATTGGTTTCCATCTAAAGTTGTTTTGGGCTTTATTTCGATATTTTGATGGATGTTTTTTTTCAATGATTTAATAAGTTTAAAAAAAAAGGATGCAGCAGGCTGCTGCGTGCGCAGCAGCTGCTGCAGCCTGCTGCTGCTGCCGTGCAGTGGCACTGCTGCCCCACCGGGACAGAGGCGCCACGCGCGGGTTTTGGATCCAGTTTTGGATTTTGCGGGTATTTTTTATTCCGGACCCTAATGCAAATTGAATTAAATTTTTTTTAATTAATTTGTATTTAAATTATTTATTTTGTTGGTATGCATATTTAATTTAATTGTTTGCATATTAAATTGAATATGGACTTTGTGAAATTGGCCCAATAAACCGTGACACCGGCTAAAATTGGGAGAGCTACATTTTAAATTTGTGACAACCCAAATTCAAGTGGGAGCAAAATTGTTAATTTTGCATTTATGGATGTTATCCATTGGGCCTTTATGGGCCTTAGTCACATTTGTTAAAATTGGTGATTTCACCCTAAGTAACTCGGCTTAACATTTATATTTATAATTTGGAATGCCATGATCATGCATCATATTGGTATGTATGTGCACGACAGGTACTTTGTTTGAAATGTTATGTTGGGTTCTATGGGCCCTAAATTATTATCGGTTGTAATTTAATTTTGGAAAATATGGCCTGCGTGCCATTTTTTTATTTTGATGTAATTTTAGAATAGATTTTATTTTACAAAATTATTGTAATTGCATCAAGTATGGAGGAAGGCCCAAATGGAGCAAGCCCATGGTGGGAGCCCAAGAAGGATTGCAGTCCGGCCCATGAAGAATTAGATAGGATATCTAGTTTTTCATTAGGTTGTAATTAAAGGCCCATAGGATCTCATTTATTTTAAATTAAGTATGCTATTGCATTTGTCATATAATATGGATGTATGGATCACTAAATTATTACCCGCGTTTATGCATGCTAAGCCGTATGACTTAATTATAATCCGGAAATTAAAATATTAAGTCGCTTGAAAGTGCTTCCCACATTCACACCTCTTCCTCCCATTGATACTGTAATGTGGGCCATGCCCTAGCTGGGTACATTGTAGTATTCGGTGGGCCGTCGAAGGTTAAGATACTTGGTATGGTTAACATGTGAATGGTGGTTTGACTCAACATGGGTAGCATTAGCTCAGAGCGGGCCCTAAGCACAGATGGGTAAAGTGTCAATAAGCCCATCAAACCAAGAGTCCTTTGTGAAAGGATTGGATAGGTTGTCCTACCAAACGACTCAATGGTTGGTTAGCGAGCCCTAGTTCGGCCAGTCATTGATAAGTTGTGGATCTTGGTCAAGTCAGCCAATTAACAACACCAACAAACAAATTAAAATCGGATTATTAATTTGAATTGGCTTAAAATTCCTTTATTTCTAACTCAAGCAATGATTTCTTCCATGTAGATAATCCCATTTCAGTTAAGCAATTTAAATGGCTCCAACAAACAACAACTCACTCTCACCTAGGTCACTCTTGGAGAATGAGAAGCTTTCAGGGACTAACTTCCTGGACTGGGCTAGGAACTTACAAATAGTTCTTAGACAAGAGTCTAAGGAGTATGTACTGAATGCTCCTTTACCAGCTAGCCCTCCCGCAGGTCGAGGCATCACCACAGCGATGGTGGAGCAGTATGATCGGCATGTGAGGGATAACCGAGATGTCTCGTGCCTCATGCTAGGTACCATGGCTTCTGATCTTCAGAAGCAGTTCATGGACGAGCATGCTTATGAGATGATGGATCAGCTTAAAGAGATGTTCCAAGATCAGGCTCGTTAGGAACGTTACCTGACAACTAAGGCACTTTGCACGGCTGTGATGGCAGCTGGGACTTCTGTTAGCACTCATGTGCTAAAGTTGAAGGGGTATATTGATACACTTGCCCGCCTTGGCTCACCAGTTCCACAGGACTTAGCAGCAGACATTATTCTCGGGTCACTTCCTGAGTCTTACAACCAGTTTATCATGAATTACCATATGCAAGGGTTGGATAAATCGGTAGTTGAGCTGCATAGCATGCTCAAGCTTGCTGAGTAGTCTCTTAAGAAGACTGCTGAAGTATTGCTGGTGAACAAGGGGAATACATCCATTGCTAAGGGAAAGGCCAAATCTAAGGCCAAGGCTAAGGCCTAAAAGGCCAAGGCTAAGAGCAAAAAGGTGGTGGCCCAACCTAAAGCAAGGGTTGCTTCTCCTGACGATGTTTGCCATGAGTGTCATGAGAAGGGGCACTGGAAGAGCTCATGTCCAAAGCTAAGGGAGCAACTGAAGGGCAAAACTGCTGCTTCAGGTATTTATGTTGTTGAGATTAATCTAGCTATTTCTACATCTTGGGTCTTGGACACTGGATGTGGATCTCACATTTGTTCAAATGTGCAGGGTCTGAGAAATAGGAGACTACTAGGATCTGGAGAAGTAGATCTTTGAGTCAGAAATGGTGCTCCGGTTCAGGCCATGGAGATCGGAGATTATTTCTTATAGATGCCTAGTGGACTTGTTTTGGAACTAAGAAACTGTTATTTTGTACCTGCAATGCGCAGGAATATTAATTCTATTTCTTTGTTGGATATTTCTGGTTTTGTATTTAATATTGGACATGGTAGAATTTCTATGCAATGTGGCAAAGTTATTTATGGAACAACATTTCTTGAAAATGGCTTATATATCCTTGATCTATGAAAGTTCAATATATAACATAAATAATAAAAGGATTAAACAAAATGAAATTAATCCTACTTACATCTGGCATTGTCGACTTGGCCATATAAATGAGAAGCGCATAGCTAGGCTTCACTCTAGTGGAGTGCTAGGGTCATTTAACATCCAGTCTTATGACACATGCGAATCTTGTTTGAGAGGCAAGATGACAATGTTGGAAATGCCCTAGTCCCAAGGCATTGGTCCTTGTATTTGTATTATACATTATTGGATTTATGTATTATACTCATTTGTGTTATTAATAAAGGCATCAATTCATTTATTATATTTATCTTGTGCAATATATTAAATGAAGTATCTAATGGACATATCTATATCCATGATGACAAGTGTCATGCACTTGGCAGTAAGACCATGGATAGGGTAAACGATATGACCATAAATAGATCCGTAGTCTGTTCCAGTCATGGGAATGAATGGAACAATAGACTATCATTAACCTGGTTGTATGGTGGTGTCTTACCGGTCATTGGACATGGAATGTCAACCAAGTTAATGGGTGCATGCCTGGAAGCATGGTACTGGATAGATCCACTAAACGAGTAATCCACATGGTATAGTATCACAATGGATTCTCGTGCAGTACTTGTATGGATCCTTTGACCTGACCATATGATGGTGTTACATGTGAAGTCACATGCTTAAGGGTACGCCTAAAGGGCCTGTAATAGGGTGCCAAGTATGGGTACTTTCGGGTATGTCACTGAGCATGGTAATACTATGGATATGCAGAAGGGATTTGTCACTCAGTAATCCACTGAGAAGATATCACCGGCCTCTTGATGAATGTGACTGATAAGAGTGTGGCCACACCCAAACAAGTTGGAACTTGTTTGTGAGCTTCAGTACATTCGGGATCAAGTTAATGTCCGGACACAAAAGAGGGTGATCAATCCATGCCTCTGTGTTGGACACCGATATCAATGACATGGGATGTACAAGTTTAAACTACAGGGTTATGATAACAGTTAGACTGCCATCTCCATCTTAATTGGGGGCTGCAGTGGCTTGCTAGAGCCCAACTGCAGTCTGCGGGCCAAAAGCCCACTGCCAACATAAATATGGGCCCAAGGGATCGTATACATAGAACGACTGAATGCAGACTTAAGGAATCACATGTATACTTGGAGTATACGCAATGGAGAAAGAGGTATGTACGTATTAATTATATTATAAAGATCAATTGGATTGGTCATAATAATAAAATTAATATATTCAATTGGCTCTTTATAATTAATTGGATTAATTATGAGATTATTTCCTAGGTGGAAATATTCATATGTATAGGTTTACATATGATTTTATTTTGTGTAGATTTAATTTTAATTTGATGGATTAAATTAATTGTCAAACTAATTTCAATTTAAATGTAAATAATATATTACTTGGAGTAATATATTAAATACATGGGTATATTAAAATTGGGCTTGAAATTAATTTAAACCAGAATAATTAAAATTAGACTGGGCCTAAATTAAAACATGGTAGCCCGCACAGAAGAAAAAGGAGTCAAGGTGGGCCTGAATTCCCCTAAGGGAATTCGGCTACCCTAGGTATAAATACCTAGGGTTAGAAATTTCGGCCACCCTAAGCAATTCACACCATAGCCGAAATTCCTAGCCCCTTTCCACTCCATTCATTCGTTATTTCCGACGCTAGCATGGGTTGCATTCGTTAGGCGTTCATGTACGAAAACGAGGAGGAAATCTGCTTTGGTTTCTGCAGTCTTCATCCATCTTTATAAAGAGATTTTCTGGTAAGAAAATTAATCCCTTTCTATTTAATTTTAAAGTTTTTCAATTTCCATCTCAATTGCTCCTAGGACTGGATTTGAGGAAATCACCGCGTTCTTCCGCTTTTATCGGGTGATTTTCGGTGAAAAATCCCAACAGTGGTATCAGAGCAGGCTTTTGATCCGTGGAAATTGATTAATTTGGATGAATCCCAGTTTTGAAATTGGAGGTTTTTTTTTTGTTGGGATTCATGGTATGGGTTTTATGATTTTTCCCATATGTTTTATACAATGAAAATTAATTTTGCATATTGGTTTATGTTATTTTAATTTTGTTGTATGTTGTTGGAATTCTTGGATAATTGCCTTGTGTTGATGGATGATTTTTTTTTTATTTAAATTCTGTTTTTTTTAAAAAAAAAAAATCTACCTCCCGGGGTGCGGGGCTGCTGTCGGTGGAATCGCCGCCGCCGGCCGCCGCACGCGGCGGGAGGCGTGGCGGCAGCCGTTGCCCATGGCGCTGGGCGCCACAGGCAGCGACCGCTGCTTGCTGCTGCAGCAGCGGGCAGCCGCTAGGCGGCTGCAGCGGGCCGGGCCCAGTATTTTGGATTTTGCGGGTTTTTGGGCCCGGAGCCCTGTTTTTGAATTTTTAATTGGTTTTAAAATTCGTGTGTGTTTAAATTTATGTAATTTAAATGCGCATGGTTTCTTGAATGAATTTTAATTTCGTTCATGTGATATTAATTTTGGAAATTAATATGGTTAATGGAAATTAGTCCGGGTAATTTTTGCACAATTACTTGGACGGCTAGATTGGACCTATGGTTTCCCAAATTCCAGTGGGTGCAGTTGGATTGCTTGGGCTGGAGGCCCAAAGCCCGTTAAGGGTTAAAACCATGGTGGGCAAAAATATTGGCGATTTCCTCATAATGGCTTGGACATAATTGAAATGGGCTTAAATCATGCATTGTGACATGCCTTTGAATTGTATGCACTGTGAATTGTATGCACTGGATGCATATGAATGGTTGAATGAATGTATGATTGGATGCTATTGGGCCTTTTATAAGTTGGGTTGTATTTTTCTTTTTTGGGTAAATACGGCCTGCGTGTCGTTTTTCTTTTTTTAATGTAATTTTATTTTATTCATATATTATAAAATTTGTAAAAGAAGAAGCCCATGGAGTGGTGAGCCCAAATGGAGGTGTAAGCCCAAATGGAGGTGCAAGCCCAGAAGGAAAAGATGGAGGCCCGCCTGATATTCATTTCTAGTATAGGTTTACTAGAATAATATTAGGATGTAATATAGGCCCATAGCAGTCCATTTTACTTTTATTTAATTATGTTTTATATTCATTTGCATGTATGTATGTATGTTCCATGAGCCATTTCACCCGCCTTATGTATGTAAGCCGTTATAATTGAATCTAATAACCAAATGGAATTATTAAGTCGCTTAAAAGTGCTTCCCTCATTCAAAACCGAATTGAAGTGGGAATAGGCCAGTTGTAGACCATGCCCTCGCAGGATGCACTGGAGTATTGTCACTTTGTATTGGGTTAGAGTATGGGATACTCTAACACTTGGATGGAGGTTTTGACTTAGTATGGGTAGTAGGATTCTCCTGGCCCTAAGCACAGATGGGTAAGTGCCAACAAGCCCATCAAACCGAGAGTCCCTAGGTTGGGATTGGACGGCGTTCCTACCTAAATAATTAAGGTGTAGTTGTACCAAACCCTCGTTTGGCTACATCTTAATGAAATATGGATCTCGGCCCATGAGCCTAACAACTCGGTTTAAATTAATAACTTGATTCTTTATTAATTTTATATGGGAACAACAAAGCAAAGCCCTTTATTAACACTCTAAATGTTTTTCTATGTAGAAACACCCAAATGGCAAACACAAATACCTTATCACTGCGATCCATTCTTGAAAAGGACAAGCTTTCCGGTCCTAACTTTTTAGACTGGTCTAGGAACTTAAGGATAGTTCTAAGACAAGAGTCAAAAGAGTATGTACTGGAAAGGCCTGTGCCGGCTGCGCCTCAAGGACGTAATCCACCGGCTCCCCAGCTGGAGGAATACGAGGCGCATGTCAAGGACAACCGGGATGTGACATGCCTTATGTTGGCCTGTATGGTCCCTGAACTGCAAAAACAGTTTATGGACCACCAAGCCTATGCTATGATAACAACTCTTAACGAGATGTTTCAAGAGAAAGCTCGTCAGGAAAGGTACCTGACCAATAAGGCATTCCACTCTTGTAAGATAGGGGCCGGGACATCTGTGAGTGCACACGTGCTCAAGATGAAGGGCTATTTGGATACTTTGGCCCGTCTCGGATCGCCTATCTCTCAGGAGTTGGCGGTGGACACTATCCTCACGTCCTTGCCGGATTCTTATGATCAGTTCATCCTGAACTACAATATGCAAGGGATGAACCGTACTGTCAGTGAGCTGCATGGGATGCTCAAGCTTACTGAGCAGTCGATCAAGAAGACTCCGCCGGTGCTACTGGTCAACAAGGGGAACCCTCCTCTTGCCAAGGGTAAGGCCAAGGCCAAGGCCAAAAAGGCCAAAGCCAAGAAGGCCAAGGCCCAACCCAAGGCCCAGCAGAAGGCAGGTCCTGAGGATGTCTGTTTCGGGTGCAAACAGGCGGGTCATTGGAAGAGATCGTGTCCCAGGCTGATGGGAGAGCAAAGAAGGGGCCAAGGTGCATCCTCTTCAGGTATTTATGTTATAGATATTAACCTTACTGTTTTAACATCCTGGGTATTGGATACTGGATGTGGTTCTCACATTTGTTGCAATGTGTAGGGACTTAAGAACAGAAGGTTGCTGGGGTCGGGAGAGATGGACTTGCGGGTCGGGAATGGAGCAAGGGTTGCTACCATAGAGATCGGCGAATACCACCTTATGATGCCCAGTGGATTGGTTTTGATTTTAGAACATTGTTACTTTGTACCTGGCATGTGCAGGAATATTATCTCTATATCAATGTTGGATATTTCTGGATTTATTTTCACTATTTCAAATGGTCGAATTTCTATATCTAGAGAGGGATTATTTTATGGAGATGCTCTATTAAATAATGGCCTATATATCCTGGACTTAAATGAAACCAATCATATCTATAACATAAACACTAAAAGGGTTAAGCCTAACGAACTTAATCCTGTCTACCTATGGCATTGTCGTCTCGGCCATATAAACGAGAAGCGCATTGCTAGACTTCACAAAGCTGGAGTCCTAGGCTCATTTGACTTGGAGTCAATTGATACATGCGAATCATGTTTACGAGGCAAGATGACAAAGGCACCTTTTAGCAAGAAGGCTGAAAGGGCCACTGGCTTATTAGACCTAATACACTCAGATGTATGTGGACCTATGAGCGCAGCGACCAGAGGTGGGCATCTGTACTTCGTCACGTTCACGGATGATTTCAGCAGATATGGCTATGTCTATCTGATGAAACACAAGTCCGAGACCCTTGATAGGTTCGAGGAATTTAGGAACGAGGTACAGAACCAGCTAGGCAGGAATATCAAAACCCTTCGGTCGGACCGAGGCGGTGAGTATATGAGCCTAGAGTTTGACTCATACTTGAGAGAGCATGAAATAGTTCCACAGCTCACTCCTCCCGGAACACCACAATGGAATGGGGTGTCCGCACGGAGGAATAGGACCTTGTTGGACATGGTCGGCTCAATGATGAGTCAAGCATCTCTCCCAATTAGTTTCTGGGGACACGCCCTCGAGACAGCAGCTCTCATCTTAAACAATACTCCGACTAAGGCAGTGGAAAAGACCCCATATCAGATATGGACGGGCAGGGAGCCCAATGTGTCTTTCCTAAGGATTTGGGGATGCGAAGAACATGTCAAGAAATTAACTAGTGGCAAGCTGGAGCCCAAAACCGATGAATGCCTGTTTGTGGGCTACCCTAGGGAAACCAAAGGGTATTACTTCTACAACCCCGCCGAGAACAAGGTGTTCGTGGCAAGGAAGGGGGTCTTTCTAGAAAAGGAGTTCCTTTCCAAGAAAGATAGTGGGAGCAACATTGAACTCAGGGAAGTTCAAGGTCCACAAGCTCCTGAAGAAGATAACTCGGAGGCCCAGGTGGAGCTTCCACAAGTGGAAGCACCGACCCAGGCCACACAAGAACCTAGAAGGTCTGGTAGGGATCGTCGGGAACCGGAGAGGTATGGTTTCCTCGTCACCGATGATCAAACTCTTCTCATCTGGGATGAAGAAGAACCCAAAACCTACCAGGAGGCTATGGCTAGCCCACAGTCTGCAAATTGGCGTAAAGCCATGGAGGCAGAAATGCAATCTATGTATGATAATCAAGTTTGGAACTTGGTTGATCCACCTCCGGGTGCTAAGGTAATAGGTTGCAAGTGGTGCTATAAGCTAAAAGATGATAATACCTTCAAGGGGCTTCTGGTTGCGAAAGGTTTCAGATAAGTCCTTAGAATAGACTATGATGAAACTTTCTCACCAGTAGCCATGCTCAAATCCATCAGGATACTGCTGGCCATAGCCGCATGGTATGACTATGAGGTATGGCAGATGGATGTCAAAACCGCTTTCCTTAATGGAAAGCTACTCGAGGATGTGTACATGACACAACCTAAGGGTTTTGTCGATCCTAAGTATCCAGGAAGGGTATGCAAACTTCAAAGGTCCATTTATGGACTGAAGCAAGCATCCCGTAGTTGGAATCTAAGATTCAATGAGGCTATAAAGGAGTATGGCTTCATATAGAATCTGGATGAGCCTTGTGTGTATAAGAGGACTAGTGGGAGCATTGTCACATTCTTGGTACTTTATGTAGACGACATCCTACTCATTGGAAGCGACATACCTACACTGCAAGGGGTAAAGCAGTGGCTGAGTAAGTGCTTCGCAATGAAGGACTTAGGCGAGGCGAGATGATCCTAGGGATCAGGATCTACAGGGATAGATCAAATCGGCTTCTGGGCCTAAGTCAGGCTTCGTACATTGACAAAGTTCTGAAAAGATTCAGCATGGACCGGGCCAAGAAAGGTTTCTTGCCAATAGGCCATGGGCTGAAACTTAGTAAGAAGAACTATCCTAAAACAAGGGAGGACAGGGAAAACATGAAATTGGTTCCATATGCTTCAGCTATTGGATCACTCATGTACTCCATGTTATGTACGAGACCTGATGTCGCCTTTGCACTGAGTATGACGAGCCGATACCAGCAGGATCCCGGAAGGATCACTGGAAGGCTGTCAAGGCGATCCTCAAGTACCTTAACCGGACTAAGGATAGCTTCTTAGTGTATGGTGGTCAGGAAGTGCTATCAGTTACTGGGTACACTGATGCGAGTAATATATTAAATACATGGGTATATTAAAATTGGGCTTGAAATTAATTTAAACCATAATAATTAAAATTAGACTGGGCCTAAATTAAAACATGGTAGCCCGCACAGAAGAAAAAGGAGTCAAGGTGGGCCTGAATTCCCCTAAGGGAATTCGGCCACCCTAGGTATAAATACCTAGGGTTAGAAATTTCGGCCACCCTAAGCAATTCATGTTGGGATTCGTCACGGGAAATCGACCGAAAAAGCGGAAATACGCGTCGATTTCCTCGAATCCGGTCCCAGGAGCTTAAGTAGTGGAAATCAAAAACACAAAGCACAAGGATGAAGGTTTTAAAAATTCACCTTAAGTCTCTCCAAGAGACAGATGATGACTGCAGAAACCAAATTAGATTTCCTCCTTCGTCCCGTACACGAACGGCTCTCGGACTAAAACCCGTGCTAGCGATTCGGAAAATCAATAAGAGAGAGTGAGGGAGATGGTGTTGGACGTCCAAGATGGATGTAATATGGCAGATTTTTTTCTCTTATATCACCAAAAGAAAGATCAAAAAAAAATCAAAGAAAGAAAAGTCCAACTTTTCTACCACAAAGTCAAATAATGACTCACCATATTAATCATCATCTTTTGTCCCTTTAATGAGTCATTCTTCCTATCCAAAATGACTCACCAAAACTTGGCAAAAATCCCACCAAATATCTACGGCCAAATCATCCAAAAAGAAGGGCTTTCATGTTTAAAAGCTCAAGCCCATATTTCACTCTTTGGTATTAATTTGATTTCAAATAAAATTTAATTCTACATGTATGTTAATATATTATACCATATAATATGTAACATATATGTGAATTAAACTTTGTTTGACACATCAAATTAACCAATGGATTAAATATGACATACATAGGATGATATACATGTAACCCTATACATGTACAAATATTTCCACCTAGGAAATAAATACTTAACTTAATTCATTGAATTAATTAAGTGATACTTAACTTAATTCATTGAATTAATTAAGTAATGGCCTAAGAAATATTAATCATATTATATTTGACCAATCCAATTGAGCTAAATAATATAATTAATACACCTCTCTTGCTTTGATGTGTATACACCAAGTACACACTTAATCCGACTAGTTAAAGTCCAGACGTTCAATGTGTACGATCCGATGGGCCCGTCTTTATGTTGGCAGTGAGCTAAGGCCCACAGACTCTAGTTGGGCTCTAGCAAGCCACTAAAGCCCCCAATTAAGATGGAGTAAGCAGTCAAACTGAAACGTTAACCTAGTCGTTTAAACTTGTATATCCCATGTCATCGATATCGGAGTCCAACACAGAGGCATGGTGTGATCACCCTCTATTGTGTATGGACATTAACTTGATCCCGAATGCACTGATATTCACAAACAAGTTCCAACTTGTTTGGGTGTGGCCACACTCTTATCAGCTGTATTCATCAAGAGGCCGGTGATATCTTCTCAGTGGAACACTGAGTGACATTCCCATCTGCATATCCATAGCACTGCAATGTTCATTAACATACCCGAATGTACCCGTACTTGGCACCCTTTTACAGGCCCGTTGGGCGTACACCAAAGTATGCCACTTCACATCCAGTACCATCATATGATCAGGTCAAAGGATCCATACAAGTACTACACGAGAATCCGATGTGATGTGACACCATGTGGATTCCCGTTAAGTGGATCGATCCAGTACCATGCCCTTTTTGCATGTACCCATTAACCTGGTTGACATTCCATGTTCTATGACCGGTAAGACACCGTCATACAACCAAGGTTAATGATAGTCTTTGGTTCCATTCATTCCCATGATTGGAACAGACTACGGATGACTTTATGGCCATATCGTTTTTCCTATCCACAGTCTTACTGCCAAGTGCCTCACACTTGACAACATGGATATGGATATGTCCATTGGATACTCTATTTAAAATATTGCACAAGACATATAGTAAATAGATTGATGCCTTTATTGATTAACACAGATTGTATCATACATATCTTACATAAAAGGTACAATGTATCATACAAACACAAGGACCAAGGCCTTGGGACTAGGGCATATCCAACAATCTCCCACTTGCACTAGTACCAACTAGGCATGGGCCTAATCCCTATAGATCTAATATGACCCTCGTGCTTGGGCTGAGCCAGCGCCTTGGTCAAAGGATCTGCGGCATTCTCCTCGGTGTCCACTCGTCGTAATGAAATATCACCCCTCTCAACGATTTCTCTGATGAGGTGAAACTTCCTGAGTACGTGCTTCGAGTTTCTATGTGACCGGGGCTCCTTAGCTTGTGCAACAGCCCCATTGCTGTCACAGAAGATATCAACTGGGTCCTGGATAGTTGAAACTACCCCCAGTTCCATGATAAACTTCTTTATCCATACAGCTTCCTTAGCCGCATCACACGCTGCAATGTACTCAGCTTCTGTGATAGAATCCGCTATGGTCGGTTGCTTGGAGCTTCTCCAGCTTATAGCACCACCATTAAGCATGAATACATATCCTGACTGCGACTTATATTCATCCTGGTCGGTCTGGAAGCTTGCATCAGTGTACCCAGTAACTGATAACTCTTCCTGACCTCCATACACTAAGAAGCTATCCTTAGTCCGGTTAAGGTACTTTAGGATTGCTTTGACAGCTTTCCAGTGATCCTCCCCAGGATCTTGCTGGTACCTGCTAGTCATACTTAGTGCAAAGGCGACATCAGGTCTTGTACATAGCATGGCGTACATGATTGATCCTATAGCCGAAGCATATGGGACTAATTTCATGTTCTCCCTATCCTGCCTTGTGTTAGGACAGTTTTTCTTACTAAGTTTCAGCCCATGACCCATTGGTAAGAACCCTTTCTTAGCCTGGTCCATGCTGAATCTTTTCAGAACTTTGTCTATGTACTTGGCCTGACTTAGGCCCAGGAGCCGATTGGGTCTATCCCTGTAGATCCTGATCCCTAGGATCGTCTCAGCTTCGCCTAAGTCCTTCATTGCGAAGCACTTACACAACCACTGCTTTACCCCTTGCAGTGTTGGTATGTCGCTTCCAATGAGAAGGATGTCATCCACATATAATACCAGGAACGTGACAATGCTCCCACTAATCCTTTTGTACACACAAGGCTCATCTTGATTCTGTATGAAGCCATATTCCTTTATAGCCTCATTGAATCGAAGATTCCAACTTCGGGATGCTTGCTTTAATCCATAAATGGACCGTTGAAGCTTGCATACCATTTCAGGATTCTGTGGATCGACAAAACCCTCAGGCTGTGTCATATACACATCCTCGAGTAGCTTTCCATTAAGAAAAGCGGTTTTGACATCCATCTGCCAGACCTCATAGTCGTACCATGCGGCTATGGCCAGCAGGATCCTTATGGATTTGAGCATAGCGACTGGTGAAAAAGTTTCATCATAGTCGATTCCATGGACTTGCCTGAAACCTTTCGCTACCAGCCGCCCCTTGAAGGTGTTATCTGGCTTAAGCTTGTAGCACCACTTGCAACCTAATACCTTAGCACCCGGAGGTGGAACAACCAGATTCCAAACCTGATTGTCGTACATAGATTGCATTTCCGCCTCCATGGCCTTTTGCCAATTTGCGGACAGTGGGCTAGCTATAGCCTCCTGGTAGGTTTTCGGCTCTTCTTCGTCGAAGACAAAAAGAGTGTTGTCATCGGTAACAAGAAACCCATATCTCTCAGGTTCCCGACGATCCCTACCAGACCTTCTAGGTCCTTGTGTGACCTGGGCTGGTGCTTCCTCCCGTGGAAGCTCCACCCTGGTCTCCGAGTTATCCTTTTCAGGAGTTTCTGAGCTTTGAACTTCCCTGAGTTCAACATTACTCCCACTATCTTTCTTGGAAATGAACTCATTTTCAAGAAAGACCCCTTTCCGTGCCACGAACACCTTGTTCTCGGCGGGGTTGTAGAAGTAATACCCTTTGGTTTCCCTAGGGTAGCCCACAAACAGGCATTTGTCGGTTTTGGGTTCTAGTTTGCCCCCAGTCAATTTCTTGACATAGGCATAACAACCCCAAATCCGTAGGAAAGACACATTGGGCGCCCTGCCCGTCCATATCTCAAATGGGGTCTTTTCTACTGCCTTAGTCGGAGTATTATTCAAAATGAGAGCTGCTGTCTCAATAGCATATCCCCAAAAACTTGTTGGGAGAGAGGCATGACTCATCATTGAGCGGACCATGTCTAACAGGGTCCTATTCCTCCGTTCGGACACCCCATTCCATTGTGGTGTTCCTGGAGGAGTGAGCTGTGGAACTATTCCATGCTCTCTCAAGTATGAATCAAACTCTAGGCTCATATACTCGCCACCTCGGTCCGACCGAAGGGCTTTAATATTTCGGCCTAATTGGTTCTGTACTTCGTTCCTAAATTCCTTGAACCGATCAAGTGTTTCAGACTTGTGTTTCATCAGATAGACATAGCCATATCTGCTGAAATCGTCTGTAAAGGTGACGAAGTATAGAAACCCACCCCTGGCAGCAGTGCTCATAGGTCCACATACATCCGAATGTATTAGGTCTAATAAGCCAGTAGCCCTTTCAGCTTTCTTGCTAAATGGCGCTTTAGTCATTTTACCCCGTAAACAAGACTCACAAATATCAAGTGACTCCAAGTCAAAAGATCCTAGAATTCCAGCTTTGTGGAGTCTAGCTATGCGTTTCTCGTTTATGTGGCCTAAACGACAATGCCAAAGGTACACAGGATTAAGTTCATTTGGTTTAATCCTTTTAGTATTTATGTTATAGACTTGATTAGTTTCATTTAAATTCAGGATATAAAGGCCATTATTTAATAGAGCATTTCCATAAAATATGCCTTCTCTAGATATAACCATATTACCATTACCAATAGTAAATACATATCCAGAAGTATCCAAAACTGAAACAGAAATAATATTCCTGCACATTGCAGGTACAAAATAACATTGTTCCAGTAACAAAACTAATCCACTAGGCATCTTAAGCTGGTACTCGCCGATCTCAATGGCTGCAACCCTTGCCCCATTCCCGACCCGCAAGTCCACTTCTCCTGATCCCAGTGATCTTCTGTTCCTAAGTCCCTGCACATTACAACAAATGTGAGAACCACATCCAGTATCCAATACCCAAGATGTTGAAACAGTAAGGTTAATGTCTATGACATATATACCTGATGAAGACGCGCCCTGCGCCTTCTTTTGCTCTCCCAGAAGCTTTGGACATGATCGTTTCCAATGTCCCGTCTGCTTGCACCCGAAACAGACATCCTCAGGACGGGCCTTGGGCTGGACCTTGGCCTTCTTAGCTTTGGCTTTCTTGGCCTTAGCTTTAGCCTTTGTCTTAGCCTTGGCCTTTACAAGAGGAGCCTTCCCCTTGTTTACCATAAGTACCGGTGGAGTCTTTTTGACCGACTGTTCCGTAAGCTTAAGCATCCCATGCAGCTCACTAACAGTTTTGTTCATCCCTTGCATGTTGTAATTCAAGATGAACTGATCATAAGACTCCGGCAAGGAAGCCAGGATGGTATCAATCGCCAATTCCTGTGAAATGGGCGACCCGAGACGGGCTAAAGAATCCAAATAGCCCTTCATCTTGAGCACGTGAGCGCTCACAGATGTCCCAGTCCCCATTTTGCAGGAATGGAATGCCTTATTCGTCAAGTACCTTTCCTGACGTGCCTGTTCCTGAAACATCTCATTTAGAGTTGTTATCATAGCATAGGCCTCATGGTCCATAAACTGTTTTTGCAGTTCGGGGACCATGCACGCCAGCATAAGGCAAGTAACATCCCGGTTATCCTTTACATGCACCCCGTATTCCTCCAGCTGAGCAGCTGGTGGATTACGCCCAGTAGGTGCGGCCGGTACAGGCCTTTCCAGTACATATTCCTTAGACTCCTGTCTTAGAACTATTCGTAAGTTCCTAGACCAGTCCAGGAAATTAGGACCAGAAAGCTTGTCCTTCTCAAGGATAGTGCGCAGTGATAAAGTGTTATTCGATGCCATTGATTACTACACAGAAAAATAAATGAGTGTTAATAAAGGACTTATAAACATTTTCCCATAATTAATAATGAATCATGTTATTAATAAAACCGAGTTGTTGGGCTCATGGGCCGAGATCCATATTATATTTAGATATAGCCAGACGAGGGCCTGGAACAACTATACCCAATTTTTAGGTAGGAACGCCGTCCAATCCCAACCTAGGGACTCTCGGTTTGATGGGTCTGTTGGCACTTACCCATCTGTGCTTAGGGCCAGGAACATCCTACTACCCACGCTAAGTCAAAACCTCCATCCAAGTGTTAGAGTAACCAATACTCCAACCCAATACAAAATGACGATACTCCAGTGTATCCAACGAGGGTTGGTCTACGACTGGCCTATCCCCACTTCGAGTAGGTTATGAATGAGGGAAGCACTTTTAAGCGACTTAGTAATTACCATTTGGTTATTCGATTCAATTACTAACGGCTTAGATGCAAAAGCGGGTGAAAAGGGTTTGTACATACATTCGCACATGCAAATAAATACCGCATAATTAAAATAAAGAATGGAATGCAACGGGCCAAAATTTACATCCTAATATCATTCTAGTAAACCTATACTAGAACAGCATCAGGTGGGCCGCCTCCTATTCCTTCTGGGCTCGCCAATCCAATCGGCTCCTTACTTACATAATTTCATAATAAACAGATGAAATAAAATTACATAAAAGGAAAAACGGCGCGCAGGCCGTATATACCAAAAGAATATTACAACCCAACATAAATTAGGCCCATTTACATCCATCCGCATATTCAATCATACATGTAAACCAATACATCATGTATTTTATAAGCATGTTAAATGCATGATTTAATCCGATTTCATTTGTCCATAGCCATTATTTTGAAATCGCCAAATTTTGGTCGATCATGGTTCTTAACCCATACGGGCTTTGGGCCTCCAACCCAGGCAAAAATTGCTCCCAATCTGATTGGGAAACCATGAAATCCAAAATTAGCCGTCCGGGTAATCGTGCCAAGAAAACCCGAACCAATTTCAATTTACCGTATTTATTTCCAAAATAAATATCACATGAACGAAAAATAAATTCCATTCAAGAAACCACGCGCATTAAATTTTCAAAATTTAAACACGCAAAGTTTAAAACATTTTACAAATTTTAAAACCCGGCCCGGCCCAAAAATCCCGCCAAATCCAAATTCGGGCCCGGCCCGCCGCACGGGGCAGCCGCGGCGCTGCTGCCCAGCAGCAGCCCCGCTGCCCAGCAGCGGCGTGCTGCTGGCACGCAGCAGCCCTGCTGCTGGCGTGCAGCAGCTGCTGCCCAGCAGCAGCTGCTGGCCAGCAGCAGCCCTGCTGCTGGCGTGCAGCAGCTGCTGCCCAGCAGCAGCTGCTGGCCAGCAGCAGCGGGCAGCGGCTGCTGCCTATGGCGCGTAGCGCCGTAGGCAGCCCCCGCGTCCACCCGAAACAATCCGTGATTTTGTTTTTATTTTTTTCAAAACAAGAAAACAACATATGCAAGATATTAATTCACCAAGAAATAAAATCTAGCATACAACCTAGATGCAAGAAATTAAATCAACCAAGAATTAAAATCAAGTATCCATAAACTCTATATATATTTATACATATATACATAAATATTTGCAAAAGGAAATTGAACCCTAGCATGCTCCATATGCTAAACAATTTCATATGCAAATATCATGAATAACCAACACAAATAGAAAATTAAATCTAGCATACACCCTATGCATATAATTTTCCATTTGTAAAATCCAAAGGGGCAAAATCACAAACCCCAAACCGAAAACAAATCCCATCCACAAAACCGCCAAATTTTAAACCATGGGATTCACTTCAAGTTAGAGATCTCCACGGAACATAAGCCCGCTCTGATACCACTGTTGGGATTCGTCACGGGAAATCGACCGAAAAAGCGGAAATACGCGTCGATTTCCTCGAATCCGGTCCCAGGAGCTTAAGTAGTGGAAATCAAAAACACAAAGCACAAGGATGAAGGTTTTAAAAATTCACCTTAAGTCTCTCCAAGAGACAGATGATGACTGCAGAAACCAAATTAGATTTCCTCCTTCGTCCTGTACACGAACGGCTCTCGGACTAAAACCCGTGCTAGCGATTCGGAAAATCAATAAGAGAGAGTGAGGGAGATGGTGTTGGACGTCCAAGATGGATGTAATATGGCAGATTTTTTTCTCTTATATCACCAAAAGAAAGATCAAAAAAAAATCAAAGAAAGAAAAGTCCAACTTTTCTACCACAAAGTCAAATAATGACTCACCATATTAATCATCATCTTTTGTCCCTTTAATGAGTCATTCTTCCTATCCAAAATGACTCACCAAAACTTGGCAAAAATCCCACCAAATATCTACGGCCAAATCATCCAAAAAGAAGGGCTTTCATGTTTAAAAGCTCAAGCCCATATTTCACTCTTTGGTATTAATTTGATTTCAAATAAAATTTAATTCTACATGTATGTTAATATATTATACCATATAATATGTAACATATATGTGAATTAAACTTTGTTTGACACATCAAATTAACCAATGGATTAAATATGACATACATAGGATGATATACATGTAACCCTATACATGTACAAATATTTCCACCTAGGAAATAAATACTTAACTTAATTCATTGAATTAATTAAGTGATACTTAACTTAATTCATTGAATTAATTAAGTAATGGCCTAAGAAATATTAATCATATTATATTTGACCAATCCAATTGAGCTAAATAATATAATTAATACACCTCTCTTGCTTTGATGTGTATACACCAAGTACACACTTAATCCGACTAGTTAAAGTCCAGACGTTCAATGTGTACGATCCGATGGGCCCGTCTTTATGTTGGCAGTGAGCTAAGGCCCACAGACTCTAGTTGGGCTCTAGCAAGCCACTAAAGCCCCCAATTAAGACGGAGTAAGCAGTCAAACTGAAACGTTAACCTAGTCGTTTAAACTTGTATATCCCATGTCATCGATATCGGAGTCCAACACAGAGGCATGGTGTGATCACCCTCTATTGTGTATGGACATTAACTTGATCCCGAATGCACTGATATTCACAAACAAGTTCCAACTTGTTTGGGTGTGGCCACACTCTTATCAGCTGTATTCATCAAGAGGCCGGTGATATCTTCTCAGTGGAACACTGAGTGACATTCCCATCTGCATATCCATAGCACTGCAATGTTCATTAACATACCCGAATGTACCCGTACTTGGCACCCTTTTACAGGCCCGTTGGGCGTACACCAAAGTATGCCACTTCACATCCAGTACCATCATATGATCAGGTCAAAGGATCCATACAAGTACTACACGAGAATCCGATGTGATGTGACACCATGTGGATTCCCGTTAAGTGGATCGATCCAGTACCATGCCCTTTTTGCATGTACCCATTAACCTGGTTGACATTCCATGTTCTATGACCGGTAAGACACCGTCATACAACCAAGGTTAATGATAGTCTTTGGTTCCATTCATTCCCATGATTGGAACAGACTACGGATGACTTTATGGCCATATCGTTTTTCCTATCCACAGTCTTACTGCCAAGTGCCTCACACTTGACAACATGGATATGGATATGTCCATTGGATACTCTATTTAAAATATTGCACAAGACATATAGTAAATAGATTGATGCCTTTATTGATTAACACAGATTGTATCATACATATCTTACATAAAAGGTACAATGTATCATACAAACACAAGGACCAAGGCCTTGGGACTAGGGCATATCCAACAATTCACACCATAGCCGAAATTCCTAGCCCTTTTCCTCTCCATTGATTCGTTATTTCCGAAGCTAGCACGGGTTGCATTCGTTAGGCGTTCGTGTACGAAAACGAGGAGGAAATCTGCTTTGGTTTCTGCAGTCTTCATCCATCTCTAGAAAGAGATTTTCTGGTAAGAAAATTAATCCCTTTCTATTTAATTTTAAAGTTTTTCAATTTCCATCTCAATTGCTCCTGGGACTGGATTTGAGGAAATTAGCGCGTTCTTCCGCTTTTATCGGGTGATTTCCGGTGAAAAATCCCAACAAACAAAGGCGCCTTTTAGCAAGACTGCTGAAAGGGCCTCAGAGCTATTGGAGCTAATACATTCCGATGTATGTGGCCCAATGAGCACTAGTGCTAGATCTGGTTTTCTGTACTTTGTCACCTTCACAGATGACTTCAGCAGATACGGTTACGTGCATCTGATGAAGCATAAGTCTGAGACTCTCTAAAGGTTCAAGGACTTTAAGAATGAAGTAGAAAACCAACTTGGCAAGAAAATAAAAGCACTTCGGTCTGACCGAGGGGGTGAATATTTAAGCCAAGAGTTTGACTCGTTTTTGAGAGAGTGTGGGATTGTATCCCAACTCACTCCTCCTGGTACACCCCAGTGGAATGGAGTGTCAGAGAGGAGGAATAAGACCTTACTAGACATGGTCCTCTCGATGATGAGTCATGCTACACTCCCTGCCTCCTTTTGGGGATATGCTTTAGAGACAGCTGCTTACATTCTTAATAATACACCAAGCAAGGTAGTTGAGGGAACACCATATGAACTATGGAAAGGCCGAAAGCCCAATGTTTCCTTCTTAAAGATTTGGGGCTGTGATGCACATGTTAAGAAATTGACAAGTGGCTAACCCGTCACATGTTAAGAAATTAATTATTCCCCACGGGAAGATATTTCAGTAATTTTGCAGGGCTAACCCGTCAGTGACTAATTTTTCTAGCGATGGTCCGCCTCATCCAAGGGGCACGAAACCTGAGAAAAATCATGAAAAATTCAATGTAAAGACAATTCCACCAAATTGCATTTTCGACACATCCTATATGCCAAGTCATGTCCGATTCCCTCACATCTTCACAAATCTCAGTCCACCACAACTTTAAAACAGAACCCGAAATTCCGTGTCAGTTCGTTGAGTGCGCCAAGTCGCACATAGCTGTCACACCCTTCACCAAATCTCAATCCACCACGACTTTAAAACGGAACCTGAAATTCCGTGTCGGTTGGTTAAGTGCGCCAAGTCGCACACAGCTGTCACACCCTTCACCAAATCTCAGTCCACCACGACTGTAAAACGGAACCCGAAATTCCATGTCAGTTCGTTGAGTGCGCCAAGTCGCACACGGCTGTCACACGCTTCACCAAATCTCATTCCACCACGACTTTAAAACAGAACCCGAAATTCCATATCAGTCCTTTGAGTGCACCAAGTCGCACACCGCTATCACACCCTTCACAAATCTTAGTCCACCAAGACTTTAAAACGGAACCCAAAATTCAGTCACAGTCCGTTGAGTGCACCAAGTCGCACATGACTGTCACACACTTCACAATTTCAGTCCTACATGACTATAAAAGGTAACCAAAAATGCATCTACCTGTATTTATTCTTGATCGAAGCGACAAAAATTTTTGTTTCAAAATTATCGATCAAGGAATAAATACGCTCACCAATGGCACACTACAAACACAATGGCTCTGTATGGTAGGTCATACGCGACTATCTGGTCTCAAAAGTCATGTTTTTGCTGGCGTCCTCCTTATGTGAAAAAGGATCACAGGGAACCGCTTGGCTCCAAGAGCCGTATTTCCCTAGCATCTTTCTTATATGAAAAGGGATCATAAGAAACTGCCTATCTACCAAAAGTCTCATGAAATTAACCCACAAGCCACACACGTGCACACTACCTTTGATCCTGTGTTCTTTATCATGTACCTAAATCCGTGCAAAGAATTGGACTTTAGCTACACGAGGGGTAGCCTGTGAACACGGAATTTTTCGAGCAAAAAAAAAGGCCTTGATCACTACAACTGTAATTATAGTCATGGGATTTTTGTTACAGTCGTACGATTGTAAATAAATTACAGTCGTACGACTGTCAATAAATTACAGTCGTATGACTATCAATTCGGGGCAGGTAGCAGAACCCATACCCCTTGAATAAAAAAAATGGGGGAAAATCTTGAGCATTTAATGCTCAAGATTTTTCGGGAAGAAAGATAAGATAAAAGGCAGAAAGAAGAGAGGAAAAAAGGACCTTTGGCAGTTTTTTGGGGTCTTAAAAAAAGATTAGAGAGGGAAAGAAAAGGGGAGAAGAGAGAGCAAAAAAAAAAAAAAACTAAAAACCCAACTTTTCTTCAATCTTTTTCTTCTCAAATCCAGTGTTTTAATTTGTAAAATGAGCTAGAAATCATAGGCTAAAATCAACAAACAAAATCTAAATCGTTTCTAGACATAAGCAAACTCAAAACCATAACTTTTGGAGGATTTTTGGACCCCTCTTGCAACCTTGACAAACTAAGGAAAAGGAGCAATTTTTTGTTGATTGGTGTGTTGCCAGGGGTCAATCCTCCGATGGATCAGCGCCAAAGAGGTAAACACACTTCAACCCATCTCATTTTCATGCTTCCTAGTTGTTTTGGTTGATTTTGTGCATTTTTATCCAACTTTTTACATTTCTGTTTCTGGAAAATTAAGAACAGTCGTACGACTGTTCTTGTCACAAAGAACAGGGCCACGACTGTAATTACAGTCGTGCCATTTGATATATAGTCGTACCGCTGTTTTTGAATTTCTCAGTTTTAGTCCTTCATTTTTAAATATTTGGCGATTTTTGCTTCAGGTAGGGCTACAGTCGCACGACTGTAATTCTCGGCCAGAAGCTGAAATTCCCTAAAAATAAAAAAAAATTCATAAAAATCCCAAAAATTTCATAAAAATCAGAAATTTCAGAAAAATAAAAAAAATATTGAAAAATCAAAAATCATCAAAAATGAATTTTGGAGTGTGCATTCACGACCTTAGATTTATTTTTCAGTGTATTTGCATTTAGAACAAAACCACAACGGAGACTTGGTTCTCCCGAAAACCGACCCACCTCGTATGCTAAATCAAAATAAACCGAAAAATATTTTCAAAAAGATTTTCTCACAAAACCAAAAATACAGGGACGTTTCAAAACTATTTTCCAGGTCTAATCGGGCCGGCCAGCCGGATTGACCCGGTTACCCCCAAATGCATGCCTCCGAACTCTAAAATTCCCAATTCTGTCAAACTTGAGTCCTACGTGTGGTGTGCTATATATCTGTGCTAACCATTTGTTTTGTAGCTTTAATTTCTTTAATTTCATTTTTTATGTATTTAATAGATCAATTCGTGTATTTTAGGCGATTGTAAATTTTCTTAGATTCTCGTGTATCTAGGCGTTTGTATTGTGAGGCCGAGAGTTTTTATTTTTCTTTCAATTGGGTTGTAAGCCTTTTAAATATTGATTTTTTTACTTTTATTTTTGTATTATTATGTATACGCGCCGCATGCATTTATTAAATAAAATCAATTTTAGCAATTTAAAGTGTCATTATATAACATTGGCCATTTTGTTTTGATTAGACATGAAATAAGGGACTTGTCCGAACCTAGATCTCTAAAAAGTGTGGCAGTTCTCACTTTGGTTCAGCTACACTGTAATTTCCCGGTCGAGCTGAGCCGGGTGGTGACTCCTATGCTTTTTATCGAGATTTAGGTCTCGATTCTTTTACGAAACAATCCGATTTTCTAATAACGAATTTCCAAATTAAAAATCCCACGCGAGGGAGGGTCCCACCCGAGATCCAGGTGCCCCTTCCGAAAGGGAGTCTCACGTTCCGTCAAAAACGTGTCGTCCGCTCATAAGTATGTATTATATTCTTTCTCCTTTCTTCTTTTTGTAGAATAATACAACTCTTATAATTTTAATTAAGACCATTATCAAATTATTCTTAACTTTAATTACATGGGATTATATTATCATTATAATCTTCTTTTTATAATATTGTTAGCATCAAAACTTGGTTCAACAGTTTTTTTCTATGTGTGACTATGTGTGGTATTGTTGTTGTTTGCTGATATAGTTTAGTTGTTTGATTTACAATAATCTTATTATGCGTAGGAAAGAGTTTGCTTTTTTAAAAACTTTTGCTAGTTAAAAGTTTTTTTTATTAAAGTACTAGTTACTGTATTTTCTCAAAAGTTTGTGATTCTCTCTAAATGGATGTTATATTAGAGCATGCTTGTGCTTTTAGTTTTGATTTAGATAAATCAATTAACAAACAAATGATATCTATAGTTCCAACAAGTATATAGTTTTTTAAGTAAAAATTGAGAAATAAATTAGAACATGCCTTAATGTTATACTTGTTATTATGTTTAATAATTAGATTTTTTTTTCTTAACTTTTTTTTAGAGAATAAGAAAGAAAAATAAAATAAAAGTTAATTCAATGCTAGTTAACATTTTTTGGTCAACATAAGTATATATATTTTATGTTCATGATTGATATGTTCATATTTTTAAATTGAGTCATGACTAATGCCTAATTTAAAATTAATTAAGTCATGTGCATGCATTATCTTTTATATTACAGATCATATATAAGTTGTGTTTTGAAAAATTATATATGGATTTGCGTGCATGATTACATATTATTACGAAATGGTCGAATACATAGATACCCCATGGACTTATCCAAAAACGCCTACTGCACCCTTTAACTTACAAAAAATGCACCACTTCACTCCTTCCGTCTGAATAAAGAGTTGAAATCTGGGAAGTGACATTCACGTGCGTCCACGTGTACAAAAAGTTAGAAAAATTAAGCCATGTCATTACCGCGTAATATATTTATTGAGATTTTATTTTAACTAAAAATATTTAATTGAGATTAAAGGAAAATAAAATAAACTCTAAGTAAATTGTTTTCATCTCCCCCTTCAACTTGCACGACAAACCATTCTTCAAACTCAGACTATTCCAATTGAATTTCTCCGACGATAGAAAGGTGAGAAGTATCTTAAAGAATCGCAACTCACAAATCGCAAAGGCACGAGCTGAAAGGTGAGAAGTATCATGAAGAATCACAATTCACAGTTAACTGAGAAAAAGAATCACGATTGAAGTGTGTTTTGTTCAGTTTGAAAGTCTGAAATCCATTGATAAACTAGTACGAAGCTTTTCCCTCATCTTATTTTAATCAATTTGTCTAATGTGAAAGTTAGGTTGACTTTTAGGGTATTTTTGTGAAATTGGGGAAAAATTGGAGGTAATAGTTGAACATGGTTTAAATTGAATTGTCAGTTGGATGTGTTGAGATTCTTCATGTATTTGTTCTAATTTAATATGGTTGTTGTGTTTCTTTGCTATGCTTGTCTTTATCAGGATAAATATGGCAGAAATGTTAGTGTCAATATGTTTTCATCATAGAGGGATTGTAGTGAGAAGAAATAATGCTTTAGATTAAAAAGGGGGAATTGTAGAAAAAGAGAAGTGGTTTGACTCTGATAAAATAAGCCGAATAGAACTATTATGGCCTGTTTGGGAGTTAGGATATGATTTATGTGGCCCTTTGTACTTAAAATCACCTATGAGTGGGGATTTAGAAGCTACACTGAATGATTATATGTTGACTAAGTATTTGGATTGCTTGACTGATGATGTGGATGTAATTGTTTACGTGGACTCCCCTACTAATGACATATCAGCATGCAAATAAATGACAAGGAATGAGGGGGAAGTGGGAACCACAATTCTAGGGCAACAATTGAGATTATTTCCCAAATCAGTATAAATAGAACCCCTTTAGATAAGGATGTGAACTCAGAGGCAGTGCCTCTAACCACACAAGAAACTTCAACTCTTGAGGAACCTACTACTTTATGCAATCCTGAAGCAGCAGCATTTGACGATGAAGAATCTGATTCAAAAAGTGATTTAGATGCAGAAGAAACTGATGATGAAGATTATAAAGCTGAGATAGAGGTTGATGAGGGCACTGATGTTGATGCAAATACAGAATTTGTAGAAGCAAAGGAGAGTAAGAAAAAAAAAAGGAGGGATAATGAAAGGAAGAAGGCTACGCCAAATGTTAGCTGTATTAATCTTGGGCCAGTAGGTGTGGACAAAGGTTTAGAGAGTTTTATAAGTGAGGGTAACAGTTGTGGTGGAATTGTAGCTGGTGAAGAAGACTACATTGGTAGTTTCGATGTTGATAGTTTTGCATCACGAGATGAAGCAGACAGTGAAGGTGAAGATGTACTTAGGAGGAGGAGGACAAGGGTATGTTATGATCCCAACAGCAGTAACCACTTTGGGAGTTAGGAATGGTATTTAAGAGTGTTAACCAATTTCGTGAAGCAGTGATATACTATTCTATGAAGAGATGGGTTGTTACATATTATGAGACCAATGATAAAGATAGAGTGAGAGTCAAATGTGAATAATGAAGAAAGTGTTGAAGCCTGTCCATGGCTTTTGTATGCCAGTGTTGATAAAAAGAGTAAGGATTTCATGATCAAAACATACAACCCTGTTCATACTTGTGAGAAAAGAAACAAGAATAGAAACTGCAATGCAAGGTTCATAGCAAAGTATATGAGGGTTTTAATTGTTGAAAATCCAAACATCAGGATTTGGAGGATGCAAGAAATCCTTAAGAAAAAGCTTGAAGTTTATGTTGGAATGACAATTTGTAGAAGGGTAAGATCTAATGTGGTTGATTCAATCAAGGGAGATTACAGAGAAGAGTTTAGAATGCTTTTGATTACGGAGATCATATTCTGCAGACAAACCCTGGCAGTACATGTGTAATTAATGTAGACATAGTTGGTGACTCCAAAAGGTATATTTTTAGAGGGATGTATGTGTGGTTTGCTATAATGAAGGAAGGATTAAAAAATGGATGCAGGAAAGTCATAAGATTTGATGGTTGCTTCCTTAAAGGAATTTGCAATGGGCAGCTTTTGTTTGCTATAGCAAAAAATGGCAACAATCAAATTTTCCCAATTACCTGGACCATTGTTGATATGGAAACCATTGCTATATGGAGTTGTTTCATTGAGTTGGTGAGAAATGATTTGAATCTCAGATTGAGGGAGCAATGTGCAGTTGTTAGTGACATGCAAAAGGTATGCACTAAGTTGCTATAATTGCTATAATTGCTATAATCTGAATTGCTAGCTCATATTTTATTCTAAATTGCTAGTGAATTGTTAGCTGGTGAATTATAAAAATGCACTATAATTTAGTATTTTTTTGCTTGTAAATTGTTTTTAACATGCACTACAATTTAGTATTTTTTTGCTTGTAAATTGTTATAAACTAAATTGCTAGTGACATATATTATAATTTGCTATAATTTAGTATTTTTTTCATTGCATCTTAATAGGGGATAGAAAAATCAGTGTTGGATGTCTTGCGTAGGGCTGAGCATAGAATGTGTGCTAGACATAGTCTTGCAAATTGGGCTAAGAAATGGAATGGTGTAGAGAGGCGGCAAGCTTTTTGGAGATGTGCAAAATCTACTTTTGAGGTAGAATTGAAAGATAATTTAGAGGAATTGACCAAGCTAGGGGAAAAGGGCATTATTGAAGATTTGCTTAGATTTAATATAGATAAGTGGTGTCGAGTGTATATGGATTTAAAGGATGAGTTTAAATGTGACACAGTTGACAACAACTTTTTTGAAACATTCTTGGATCTTAGGTGATAGGCATAAGTCAATCATAACTATGCAGGAAGAGAAAAGGGCCAGCTCATGAATAGGCACAAACAAATGATTGACTTTATGGAAAAAATCCTAGATTACTGACATTTCTCCAATGGCAATTAAGGTCTTAAAAAAACACATCTAGGGTAATGAGATGCACTATCACATGGAATGTTGATTTTAGATTTGAAGTGACCGAGGGAAACTAAAGACATGTGGTAGACTTGAAGTTGAAGAAATGTTCTTCCAGGTCTTGGGGGTTAAAGGGAAAACATATGCACATGCTATTGCTTCAATGCACAAGAAAAAATTAGACCCAATGAAGTATGTAGAACATTGGTTTCACAAGGATACCTATATCAAAGCATACTCATACTTCATCCAGCCTATGTTGAACTTAAAAATGATTCCTGAATCTTCTAATCCTGCAATTGAGCCCCTCCAATGAAATCAATGCCTGGAAGACCCAAGAAAAATAGGAGGAAAGATAGAGATGAAGTAAAAAAGATTGGGAAACTATCAAGAAGAGGAACGGAAATGACTTGTTCTTACTGCAAGGAGGGGGAGGAGGCATGACAAGAAAGGATGCCAAAAGAGGAAAGCAGATCTTGTTGCTCAAGTATGATTATAAATCTCTGATGTTATATGTTGTCCTTGGCTTTTCGAAATAACACTATTTACAGGTATTTATTCATTTTGTTTAAAATAATGTTTGCTAGGGAAATGAGGGAAATGTTCTTGACTCTTATAGTGCATCTGCATCTACAATAAATAAGCCTGATCTTGCAAGTGCATCTAGAAAAGGAAAAGCATCACTTGTTGCTGCAACACAGGTATGAATAATGTTAAGTTTTCTGAGCTGAAACTTTAAATTATTGCATAAAATTTATATTAAAGTGTATGACAGCCAAATCCTTAGAGGAAGAACACTCCTATTGGTGGAGGGAATAAAAAGGCAAGGTTAAGTCATGGACTTTACATATCAGAGTGCTCAGGTTAGACTTGTGAACAAGTCTGTTTTAGTATTATTTGTGGATTTATTGTTATTAATCTGTTTGTGGATTTATGAGTTGTATATGTTTGTGCATTTATGAGCTATAGCTATTTGTGGATTTGTGAGTTGTATTTCAAGGGAGATTTACAAGCTGTACTTGTTTGTGGATTTATAAGTTATATTTGTTTATGGATTTGTGACATGCACTGGTTTGTATATGAGTTGTTAATATGTTGAGTTTGCAGAATGGTAGCCTAGAGGAAAATAGAGTTATCTCAACCGGTCCTTGCAATATCAAAAGCTCTACAGTGGTAACTGGTGACCTTGGTTTCACACTAGTAACTTTATAGTGGCAGGGTAAAGCAGCAGTCACAACAACACAGTTGGTGCAAATGAGAAGAACAAAAGATGGAGCTAGGAGGTTGCCATCAAGTCAACAAGCTACTGCTACAATGCCAATTCAGTCTAACATTGCTTCTTCCCAACCAATTGAGGAACAAAGAAAGACAGCAGTAGCTAACAAGGCTACTGCAGAGAAAATTCTGGCCACCAAGCAAGCTACAACATCAGTGAAGTCAGCTACACAGGCTTCCAAGGCATCAACACATGCTACTACAACAAGGATAACAAGAAGTGCAAGCAAAAATGTGGCTCCTACTGCTAAGTTAACAAGCTCACAGCCTATCAATCGAAGAGGTGGAAATATTGAAGAAGTCATCTTATGTCAAACTATATTAAGTCTTTGTAACTTATGTTTAAAGTTTTGTTAGTCCAATATGGAACTTATATCCTGTTTGCTTTTTGATAGTACATCATGGTACAAAGTTGGGATATTAGCTAGTTAGTGGTTAATTGAACATCTGTTTTGGCATAATTGGAATTGAACAATCGTTTTGGGATTATGTCAATGAATGAAACAAAATGTCTTATTTCTTGTGTAAACTTGCATAATTGGAATTGGATTTAGAATGTTATCTAAATATAAGTTAAACAGAGGCAATTTGCAAAAAATATAACTTTGAATTGCATAAGTTCAATTGATACATAGAATGATCACGATTGCTATAATTGTACACCAAAAACCTTTTCCTATGACAAAACTAAATAAACTAAACAAACTAAATTGAAATCTCCAATTACATCAAAACCAATTTGCCATAATCAATAATCCAACTTCGAATGAAGTTCGCCTTCCACTACCAAGTGTGAGCGGACGACATTTTTACGCACAACTCTCTCGGAAGGGAGCCTCGAGATCGGGCAACCCTCCCTCGCGTGGGGTTTTTATGATAGAAATTCAAGTTTTGGAAAATTAAATTATTTCATAAAAGAACCAAGACCTAAGTCTCGATAGAGAATGTAGGAGTCGCCACCCAGCTTAGCTCAACCAGAAAATTACAGTGTAGCTGAACCGGACAAAGGCCGCCACACTTTCTAGAGATTTAGGTCCGGACAAGTCCCTTATTTCATGTCTAATCAAAATAAATTCGGTCAATGTTCATAGATGTTATTTTAAATGTCTAAAGTTGATTTCTATTAAATTAAAGCACACAGCGTACACACAAATCAAAATAAAGTAATAAATAAATAAATTATTACAACCCAATTGAATAAAAATAAAAACTCTCAATCTCACCTTACAAGCGCCTAAAATATATGAATAATCTAGAAAATTACAATCGCCTAAAATACAGGGATTAAACTATTAATTACATCAAAAATAAAAATAAAAGAAATTAAAAGCAGCAAAATATATGGTTAGCATAATTTATAGCACACCACAAATAGGACTCAAGTAGGACAGAATTGAGATTTTAGAGATTGGGGACATGCATTTAGGGGGATAACCAGGTCAGCTCGGCTAGCCGGCCCGATTAGACCTGGAAAACAGTTTTGAAACGTCCTTGTATTTTGGTTTTTTGAGAAAATCATTTTGGAAACATTTTCTTTTTCCGGTTTACTTTAATTTAGCATGTGAAGTGGGTAGGTTTTCGGGAGATTTGGGTCTCCGTCGTTGCATTGTTCTAAGTGCAATAAATTCCAAAAATTAAATATAAGGGCGTGAATGGTACGACTGTAATTACACTTGTACCACTGTTCTTCGTCACAAGAACAGTCGCATGGCTGTTCTTATTTTCCAGGAACAGCAGGCCAAAAATATGAGTTTTTTGCACGAAATCAAACGAAAACACCCAGAAAGAGCAACAAAATGAAAGTTTTAGGTGAAATTACCTTTGTGGCGCTGATCCACATCGATTTGACTGCTGGAAACACCTTAAATTGCTCCAAATTACTCCTTTTTCCTTGTGTGCTAAGGTTCCAAAAGTTGTCCAAATGTCTCCAAAAAGTCACGGATTCAGAGATTAAGAGTCTGGAATTGATCAAATTTAATGTGTCGAGTTATTGACCTATTGATTTCTAACCGGTTTTAACTTTAACACAGAATTAAAAGCAAAAAAGGAGAAAAAGATGGCTTGATGTTGGGTTCTTTCGTTTTCTCTCCTTTTTCCTTCTCTTCTTTTTTTTCCCTTTCAATCTGCCAAAAGTCGCTTTCTCTTTCTTCTTTCTCCCTTTTATTTCCTTTCCTTCTACTACAAAATCAGGCATTAATTGCCCTTCAAATCACCCCCATGTTTTAATTCTTAAGGTACAGGCTGCTGCAAGGCTGCTGTACCTGCTACGCATTTACAGTCGTACGATTGTAATTTTCAATTGCAGTCGTGTGGTGAATTTTTTTTTTTAGAATGAAAAATTCCGGTGCTTACACCAAGTCATCTCCTTTTGAAAAATTCCGACGCTTACACCAAGTCATCTCCTTCATTGATTTTCTTCATGAAATCTCAAATTACTTGTTACAATCCAACTTCAAATGAAGTTCGCCTTCCACTACCAAGTCATCTCCTAAGAAATAAAAAATCCATATTGATCCATGCTACAATCTAGCCATCTCAACTGCTTCCCTGTGCCTACTGAACCCAAATCAAAATTTGGAAACAAAAACCCCATACTTCAGTGTATTCATCCTATTTTTGTTAGCTTCACTCTATTTACCTTTCGATTTTACATTTTCTCTGCAATAGCACACATGTATCTCAATCTCTGTCAAATTCGCTTCAATAAAAAATGCAGACAAAACTCACTGTAATGGACAATGAAAAACTCATAAAAATAGATAAAAAAAATAGCTAAATGGAGGAAGAGTCAAAAATTGAAGAATCGAAACCGGCATTAAGGGAGGACGATAAACCAGAGTTTATTGAGGAAGAGAAAGGAGGAGAGTATCGTAATTGGGTATTTCTAATTTGAGGGATTTGAATTTCCTGATTTCATAGTTTCTTTTTATTCATATTTATTTTCCAAAAAAATCTCAGCCATCAGATCTTTGTATTCAATCTATTACTTCAGCTGTTGGATTAATTTCTCAAGTGAAAAACTTGCTTCACGTGCCTTCAAATGTGTGGATTACGCCCACTAATCCACGTCAGACGAAAGGGGTGAAGTGGTGCATTTTTTGTAAATTAAGGGGGACAGTAGGACATTTTCAAAGTTCAGGAGGGTAGTAGGCGTTTTTAGACAAGTCTAGGGGGGTATCTATGTATTCGGCCTTTCGAAATTGCAAATGAGCTGCATATATTCTTTCCAATTCTTTGTTGTAGAGTTTTTTCTAATAAGTTGCAATTTCACTTGTTCAAGTCTTTTAGATGGAAAAATCAAATCGATCAAATCCAAAACTTGGACTTTATATCAAAGATGAAAACACCAATCGTTAGGAGGGTGCAGAAGGTACATATTCTGACAATCCTAGTGAATCAAAATCCAAAGAGAATGAAGATGAAGTGGACTCAAAGTTGTGGAAACTTTGATTTGTGCACAAAATTGGATCCGAGTAACAGATCATCCATTATTTGCTGAAGAAAACATTGATGATGTGGAGAGACTTGATAAAGGTACATTCATTTCACAAATTCATTTATAATATTCCAATACATTAAAAATTGCTTGTGTTTTTTAATAATTTCACTTATAAATGTTTTTAAAAATGCATAGTTTGAAGCTATTGGAATCGGCATTTTATGAGTCAGCCATGAGTAGTAACAAATAATTTACTTTCTATTTGTTACCTTTTTATTCATTTGATTTGTTTTTCATTTATGGTTGTATCAATTCATGAAATTATATGTATAATTATAGACTTAATTGTTGTTGTTATTGTAAAATAGAAATTAGAAACTTATATGTTGTATTTGTTAATTGCATAGTTTGTATTGTATTCTTGTATTTGAAATTTTGAGTTTGTGACTAATTAACTAATTATAGTTTTTTGTCTTTAATTTTTCAGGTTCAACTTTGATCAATTAATCGGATTTTCGAGTTGAATTTGAAGTTTGATGGATAATAAGATTTTGGCATTTTAAAATAGTGTTAGCCACTTCGCCTATTCGGGATTGATTTATAAGTTATAACTTAGATTGGATTATTGGATATTTTGATATAGTTTTAAATTTTCATAGGATTTGATATTAAAATATGATTTTTCTTAATATGCTAATATATTTTGTTAATTTAACATACTTATATGATTTTTATTCATTGTTTGTCCATATTTTGGATTGATATTTTTCTAATTTAATTAAATTTTTTTAAAGGTTTTAAAATTTGGTAGTTTGGTTTTTAGCTGAACCGAACTGAAATTGAACCGAATTGGTATGGTTCGGTTCAACCCAAACCGAATGTAGATTAGTTTGGTTTTAGTTTTTATAATTCTTATTGTTCGATTTTTGGTTTGGTTCAGTTTTTGAACCGAACTGTGTTTTGCTCACTAGTACTACAAAGATCCTCAACCTTCCATGGGCTAGCTTCTCCATAATATGCTTTTCTCGTCGATATTTGATAATTGAATCTATTATCAATTCATTAAAAAATTAATTAAAAATAACTAAAAACGCAAACATGAAATTAAACTTCCTAGAGAATATGAAAAACACACACCACATTGAAGAGAACATGAAAATCCATGAGATAAACATGCAAGAGAGAAGGATATGAAAGTGCAACAAAACAGAAAAGGAGAATTTATACCATAAAACATCTCCGTGTTCAAATTTGGTTATCGGGTCTGCAATCGGAGATGAAAAATGGAAGTAGAGTTGTTTTTGGATTGAGATAAAGGAAGAAGCTGCTTGAGAATCATTATTTCGAAATGAAAGTAGGTCGAGAGGTTTGAGAGAAAGGGGGAACATGAATCTCAAATATATTAAAAAAACGTTATTATCTATTAAGTATTAATTAGATAATTAGTTAACTAAATATCTAAAAGTTAAATAAAATTAATAATTAATAATTTAAAAAATGAGAAAATGACAACTTAGCTTAGCGTATTCAATTTTAGTCAATGTCATTAAAATTAGACCGAAGAGTAAATCGGTGAAGTTATCAGTTCACGGTCAACCGGCTGTTCAACCATATATTATTTTTTAGAAAAAAATTATTTAATAGGCCGAATACATAGATATCCCCTGAACTTGGTCAAAAACTTCTACTGCCCCCCTGAACTTCTTAAAAGTGTTCTAATGCCCCTCTAAATTTCTTAAAATTGGCCTAGTTTGACCTCTAAGTCTCATTAAAACCAGAGTTTGTTTTGAAAAGTCAAACATGAGACAACCAATAATTGAGTGACACATGGCAGCAAGGGAGCAAACTGAGTCACTTTTTCAAAGTTCAGGGGGTATTAGGACATTTTAAAAGTTCAGGGAGGCAGTAAGAATTTTTGGACAAGTTCAAAGGGATTTTTATGTATTTGGCCTATTTATTAATGCTCTCTCCGTTTCTAAATATATGTCGTTTTAGTTTTTTGTTATTTGTTTCTTTTTATATGTCATTTTATATTATTTATACACTGTTGACCTTATTTTTTCAAATTTGTTTTTATTTATTTCAAGAGAGATGTTTAATATTTATTGAGAATATCACATGTTAATTAAGAGCAAATATAATTTTATTAAGAATAAATTTGTCATTTTAATAGCTCAATTAATTCTTCATTGATATTGGTAAACAACCTCGACATATATTCAGAATCGGGGGAAGTAGATTATAATAAATTATGATTTGGCGGTTGAACTGCCCACTTCGTCAGTTCAAGCAATAGTTGAATTGTTTCTAGTTAGAATTTTCAAAAATCAGATTTTTTTATCAAATCTACTTGTCTCATGACTGGTTTACAGTGAAATGGATCAAACCAGCCGGTTTGGTCCTAATAACATTGGTTTTAATATATGTATATACATTTTTTGTTTCTAAAACTAAAACTGAATTTTGAAAGGGTATGTGGTAGATGGAAATGGTGGACATGTCTCCGTTTAAATTATCCACCTAACCTAACCACCTTTTTACATACCTACTCCTCTTCCCATTTTATATTTCTTCCTTTACAACTACCTTCCTCCTATTTGCTCATAATCTTCTCTTCTTTCTCTGCTTACTTCTGTAACATCTATCTGTCTTTATTTTCTTCATTGCATGATTTCTAGTCTTTTTCCTTATGCTGTCCTTCTCATTTTGAATTTTCCCTTTCTTTTCTGCAGTTTGTTTGTTAGCCTTGGCTTGGATCCCTGTATATCAATAATTGTTAAATGGCTCAAGAAATTGTCAACCCAGAAGACAAGGTATTGAAATTTTGATGTTATAATTCCTTTTTAAACTTCTTAATTGCGAATGGGTAATCTTGTAACTAGTATTTTAGGTTGTCATTGGAGAAGAAGTAAGCAGCCATGTGAGATTGATCACATTGAACAGACCGCGGCAGTTAAATGTTATTTCACCTGAAGTGGTACTATGTTCAACCCAATTGTATAAGCTTATCAGTTTGAGATTGTTCTTGTCTCTAATTAAATATTCTTTTTTTATTATTTTTATTTTTAATGAAGTCAGGTATCTGTGCTAGCAGATTTCTTTGAGAATTGGGAGAAAGATGAAAATGTGCAACTTATTTTAATCAAGGCTAGTTCTACTTCCTTGCATCTACTACTGAGCTTGTTTTATTCCTATTATGAGTTTGGTGTTGTGTGTTTGAGACTATGTAACAGAACCTTATTTGTTGGGATTGTTGGGAAATGACCTTCTCAGGAGCTGGTGACTGGCGTATTGAAATTGTACATTTGGGAACTTATGGAAATATGGTACATTTGGATCTTCTCAACACAATTCCTTCTATTTTAATTGAACCAAATGTCCGATAGATCAGCCCCAAAATGTATTAGATTATTAGATTTCTGTAGGCCAGCCCCTAGTGCATCAAATTTCAACAGGTCAGCCCCAAATGGGCAATTCCAATACGTCTCACCTAAATGGGCATTTGGTGGATAGGTCAGGCTCTGAAAAGATATTTTTTTCAAATTACTGGTGAAGGCTGGCATACATATTCCTTGGCAGCCCTATGGACCTTATGCATATGTCCTTATGAACTTTTTGTGAGAAATTCTTGATGTTCTAATATCTTCTTCAGGGTGCTGGCCGAGCATTTTCTGCTGGGGGAGATCTAAAAGTGTTCTATGAGGGAAGAACATCAAGTATGTCCTGAGGCATAGATTAGGATTCTTTTATCCAAATTTTCCTATACTTGAATACTGGAATAATTGATTTCCTCTATGTTAAGACAAGTTTATTGATTAACTTAAATGTTTTTGGCAGAGGATTCTTGCCTTGAAGTAGTCTACAGAATGTACTGGCTTTGTTATCACATCCACACATATAAAAAATCCCAGGTAAGGTTTTCAAATTATTTTATGTATACTTCTAGTTTTTTTTGTTATTTTATTTTTTATTTTTTATTTTTTATTTTTATCTATCTATCAAAGCTTTTGCAAATCACTATTCATGAAGACAGAACTTAATGATTGTCAATATTGTAACAGGTTGCTCTTGTCCATGGGATCACAATGGGAGGTGGTGCATCTTTGATGGTCCCAATGAAGTTCTCAGTTGTTACGGAAAAAACTGTGGGTATTTGGGTCCTTCATTTAGTTGGTTGTCTCAGGGTTTGGAATCTTCTTTCTAAATCAAAACATCCTCTCTGGTGTATATTATGAGTGCATAGGTTTTCGCAACTCCAGAAGCAAGTATTGGATTTCACACTGATTGTGGTTTTTCATACATGCTTTCACGTCTTCCTGGCCATTTGGGTGAGTACTCAATTAGTCAAAGAAAAGTAATATTCTTAAGATCTCTGTAGGCATTTTATTTCTGCAGGTCAGAAGTTAAAGTGTCAGTATACGCAATTGGAACTTAAATAAAAAGAAAGACGAACTAGATAGAATTCTTGACCTTGGATTGCTATGATGGGTTGTTGCATACAGGTGAGTTCTTAGCTTTAACTGGAGCAAGACTGAACGGTGAGGAATTGGTTGCTATTGGACTTGCAACTCACTTTGTACCTTCTGTGGTGAGTTTATATAGTATTTGATATCTCTAGATCTCAAAGACCTGTCTTTCGGTTGACATTTCAAGTGCTAGATTTTTCTCATGCAATTCTCAGAGTGCCTAGAACTTTAACTTGATAAATTTTCAGTTGTTCACTTAGTTGGCTGTTCTTCGATGCGTAGTAGCAGTACGTTTTGGAAAGCAAACTGTGTACTATGGTCTGATGAATTTTTATCCCATAAAGCTTCCTTTTCACTTTTTGATTTCTGATTCAAATATAGCAAAAGGGACCATATAAAAGAAAAGAGCATTAACTTCAGTTTAATGTTTACGAACATCAGCTTAATTTTGAGGGCAGAATCCAATGGTTTAACATCGGAATTCTAAGAGATCTTGAGTTCAAACTGATATGATGAGACTGCAATGGTGTGTTGGAAAGTCCAATGACCTTTAATTAGTGTTTTAAAGTTCAAACAATTAAATTCAAGAGAAACTGATATTCAATATGCTTGTTATATATAATAAGAAATCATCAGATGGACACAAAATGCAAATTTTTTGTTTTTAATCATTGCTTCTTAGTCAGTTCTTCCTGTTATTGATTTTCTAATGTTTTCATGTTAAGGAATTAACATGATAACTTATGAGTGAATTTTTGTAATATGGATATTTTGTTTCTCTGATTCATTGCAATAATTGGTATTTATGTTGTGTGATCAGATGATATTGTGCACTTTGCTGAAGATGTTTAATTTATTCTTTTGTTCTCTATGAATCAGAAACTACCAGAGCTAGAAGCGCGTCTGATTGGCTTGAACTGTGGCGATGAACAAGCAGTCAAATCTGCAATTGAAGAATTCACTGTGGATGTTCAGCCTGATGAACAAAGCGTTTTAAACAAGTAAGAAACATGTAAAATATGAGAGCATATGTTGCTGTTTATATGTGAATAATTCCTAACAGTACTTTTAATTTTAGGTTATCAATAATAGACAAGTGTTTTTCCAAGCATACTGTGGTAGAGATCATTGAAGCTTTCGTAAGTTACTTGATCTTTTACCTTTTCTTGGAGATAATGCTCTCGCCCTGAAAATATTTTGATGGTGTATTTTGTTGTGCAGGAAGCTGTGGGCAGTACGGCAGGAAATGAATGGATTGGACCGGTAGTGAAAGGGTTAAAAAGATCCTCCCCTACCGGATTGAAAATCACACTCAGATCGGTAACAAGTTCATAAAATTTATTGTGTCAATAACCATAGCATGTATATGAGATGACTTTATTAGAATGAATGTATGCTAATCCTAGTTGGCAATAAGGCAGTGCTCCTAATCTGAAAAGCAAAAATTCTAGTATATGCCCGGAGGACACTACTCCTGGCCAATCAAAATGTGACACGCCAACACCAATGCTGACGTGGCATGTTTTTATTGGTCTGGAGTAGTGTACTCTTGGAATACACTAGAGTCTCTCTCCTAAAAGCCTGCAGCAGTTAGAACAAATGTTTTAGATTAAAACATAAGTGCTGTGACTTTTCGTTTCAAATTGTTGCCTTTCCTCTTGAACATCTGAGAGGCTTCATATTCCATCATGGTCGCTGAAATATTCTGTTTGAATAATTGGACCCGAAGCAACTGAATGGTTTTTTTTGTTTTTTGTTCTTGTTTTTGTTTTGGTTTTTGTTTTTGTTTTTGTTTTTTGTTTTTTTCTTTTCTTTTTTTTTTTTTTTTTTTGTTTTTTTTTGTTTTTTTTTTTCTCTCTTTTACTTGCTTTTGCTTTGAAATTTTATGGAATTGTATTAAATTAATCTTTCCAAATAGATTACAAGGAAACTAATTATACTTATATTGAACAGAAAACTTATTTAGGAGTAGTTAATGAAACTTAAAATAGCAGGGCTCATTATTTTGTCATTCAGTTTTTCATTGAGAATCAAGTATAACTTCTCATACCTTCCCTTTTTAAGAAATCAAATGCATATTTGGCTAAGGGAATTGGTCATAATTTGGTGTTCTCTAATGTGCATAAGTTGGCTTTCTTCCGTTTTACTGCAGATTCGTGAAGGAAGAAAACAGAAACTGGCGGAATGTCTTAAGAAAGAATTCAGACTAACAATAAACATTCTGCGGAGAACAGTATCAGCGGACATCTACGAGGTATTTCCCTTTCCAAGAGATGTCTGATTTTAAGACAATGGATAATTTTAGAGAGAAAAATGCTTTGTAGCATTTGAAGCTTAAACATGAACTATCCTTATTTCTGCTTTAAAGGGTATCAGGGCTCTAACCATTGACAAGGACAATGCTCCTAAGGTACTTCCTCTTGCTTCCCTTGTTGTTCTTGCAAGTATATATGCTCATGCAATTGAAATTAGAGTAAATAATTATCTAGTCTAGACTTAAATATCGAAATACTTCGTTGTCTAGTTTTGTTTTGTTTATGAGGCAATCTTCTCATTTTAAGGTGGATTTTAGGCACAAGTTTCTTTACATGTTCTTCCATGCATTTGATGGCCTAGCCCACGGGCAAGAATATTCTAGAAACAGTGAGGTGTAAGAAAAGTCAATCATGATGTGGTGGCAAGGGGTATTTCTCATATAGGATATTAGTATTTAAGGTAGGAAAATATTTCATTAGTATTTTTGGGCGAAAATCTAGCATAGACTGGGAGTAGATTACTCTCTCTGCCAATGATATCATGCCACCTCAACAACTATGTTGACATGGCACGATATCATTGGGAGGGAGTAGTCGGCTCCCAGTGTATAATAGAATATTTGGGTGATGTTAGGAGAGGCTACTTTGACTCGTAGAGAGGGTTTGGGTCAATTTGTTCTTTGCGTTTATGTGGATTGCAATGTTTTTAATGTTGAAGCTTATTGTTATCTCTATTTACATTATGTTGGTTTGGGTATTATCATGGTAAGGTAGGTATAGAAAAATATCCATGTTTTTTTCGAGGTGTAAATGAGGGATATAGTAACCTATGGTAAATCTATGAATCTAAGGGTGTAATTTTTTTAACACCCCAAATTGGGGTGTTTTCATAATAACATAGTTTGTTGTTACCAAATTATGTTCCACTTTTTCTTTATTTCCATTGACAAAGTATATGTGAAGGTTATAATTGTAATTTTCATTTACAGAAAAATTTTAGAACACCTCATTTACCATACTTTATTAACCCTAAACAAAACAAAATGTTAATTGTGTGTTGTTGTTTGGGTTTGTATGATGAATGGAGTGAGCTAATGTTAATTCTACAATAACCAAACAGTGGGAGCCGCCGAGTTGTGAGAAATTGGATGATGAAAAGTTGGACCAAGTATTCCAGCCGTTCATGGAGGACTTCGAGCTTCAGATTCCAGAAGAAGAAAACTGCAGGTTGATCTGATTTTATATATATATGTATGTATGTATGTTTTGCTGATTGGCAGTGAATAAGTGAAATTTTGGTATTTATTTTAGGTGGGATGGAAAATACGAGAATTCGAAATATGCAAGAACGAGCACATGAATGCCGATGCCTGTCCACAAACATATTACTGTTATATTCAGATCTACCCCAGTAGCTCAGTTATCTCAGTCTACATGTACCGTTGCAATGAATCATAATAAAATTTGTCATCAATATAATGTTTCAAATGTTTCAATCTTATTTCTTATTTAGGGATCCAAACATCTTGAGTTTTTTTAACACATTTTATTAGAGTTCTGGTTTAAATTTTTTACACTTGTTTTTTAAGCGTGTGATTCTGAGTAATAAGAACTATGATATTCGACATAATTTATATGAGTCTCAGTTTGGGGTTTTTTTCTACCTAAAAATATAAATAAAAAAATTGCCAAAATTATTTAGACATCAAAGAAATGCTTAAATCAAAATAGTAGAAAAGGAAAAACTATTTAGAAAAATTTAATTTAAAAAACAGTAAACAGAATTTCCGAAACAGTAAAAAGACAATGAGAGAATATCCAAAATTTTCCTTCACATTCAATGACTTGAGTGTAGGTATATTTCTGTACACAATTTTTTATTTTTCACTTGTTTTCAAAAATACTTTAGAATCCATTTAATGGATTGGAGGCTCATCGGGTATCAATTAGATGGTTCCTCTTCCAGTTATTGTTTGTTGCATATACTAGGGCTCTATCTCGAGATAAACTATATTTATTGTTTTTAAGTCATTCTACATTTTTTGAAATCATTTTTTATTTTACCAAAAGAGTGGCATCTTGTTAAAATGGCCTTAAATTTTCAATTTGATATTTTATGCTTTCAATTATTTATAAATACATATATCGAGTTCTTAGTCAACAAGACAGCTAATTGTATATTAAACTCGATCAAAAACGCAGGATTCATTTCATTTGCATTAGAAATTATATTCTTTTCCATTCCAACTTACATAAAACCTATTTAGCTTCCTTAAAAAAAAAAAAAAAAAAAAAAAAAAAAAAAAGCCACAAAACCCCTTTAATATAACATCACAATGTTCATATTGAAAAAGTAGAATAGGGCGCGTGAAAGCAGTTAAATAAAATTAAAAAGTAAAAAATCTTTCCACTATGCTCTGTAGCTTTCCTCTTCGTCTATCTTTTTCCCGTCCCTTTTCTTTAACATTAAGTTTTTCTTTCTTCCTTTCTAATTTCCATAATTTTATTTTCGTTTTCTTTTCTATTTATAATTTCTTCATCTAATTCGAAATTCTTAGAGTGAAACCTAATTTCTTTGAATATCAATTTATTTGTCTTATTTCTGGTGTTGTTCGTTCGTCGTCAACCTTCTACTGCTGCCGCCATTTTGTAGTCATTGACTTTCTGTTGCTGCCGTCTTGTTGTAGTCATCGACCTTCTGTTGCTGCCGTCTTGTTGTCGTCTTCGACCTTCTGTTGTTATCGCTTTATTGCCTTGTCGACCTTCTGCTTCCATGAATATGGGTTGAATTTGAATCTAATTTTGATTTTAGGGCTTCAATTAGTTGAATTTGAATTTGAGTTACCGAACTACAATATAAACCTAGTAGTAAAGAATGCGAGGGACAAAAAGCCATCACCGAATTTATTTGGTCCAAGTCTAAAATCAAGAAAGAAAAATTGTAGTAATAGCTTTTGTTCTGGAAGAATTTTGAATGAGATTCCATCGGATTGAGCTCAAATAGTTGCTTTAATTAGTTGAATAATTGTTATCCATTTTTTATATCCGATTGTTGAATTTCAGATTGTAAATTGGGTTGAAAATTATTATAGTAATATTTATTTCTTTCCATAATTGTTGATTGCAGAAGGGGAAGAGGAAACTGAAATCTAAGTCTTTTGTTGTTAATTCCATATTATCTTACACCGAAAATTGGAAAGTAACAAAATAAGAAATTCGATGCCTTATTTTATTATTGGTTGCGCCGGAGGCTCTAAAAAGTGTTCCCGGACTAGTATTACATGACACTGTATTCATCCCAAAATTGGATATTGAAGGCGGTTATGTGGCTCATTTTTTCGAAGTTAAGGGAATCAGATAGACTTTATGTAAATTAGAGATGATAGTAAGATCTTTAGACCAAGTGCAAAGAGGCATAACATATATTAACAAATAAAAACATATAGTGCACATCTGCTTCAAAAATATGCTTTTACATTTTTGCTATATGCAAATAAAATAAGTAGTCATGCTAATTGCACATCTGTTGCCGTGTTACTGTTTTGCTATATGCACATCTGTTGCCGTATTACTGGTTGTCTTTGCTATTCTTTTTGTGGAAGCAAGTAGTGTTGAAGAAGTATCCATGTAATATCCCGAATTGCTTCAATGAATGTACCACATACGGAAGAACGAAAGAAGAATGCAACAAACTTTGTAATGCCGTATACAATCTATACGAGCATAATCCTAAACTTGTAATAATATTTCATTCTCCCTTCATGAATATTTATAAGGCCAAATACATGATACTTTCTTGAACTTGTCCAAAAACAACTATTGCCCTCCTGAACTTTTAAAATATCCTAATGTCCTCCTGAACTTTTAAAAAGTAACCCAATTTATCCCATTGCTGCCATGTATCACTCAATTATTGGTTGTCTCATGTTTAATTTTTCAAAGCAAACTTTGGTTTTTATGTGACTTAGGGAGTAAATTAGGCCAATTTTAAGAAATTCAGAGAAGTATTAAAACATTTTTTATGAAGTTCAGGGAACATTAAGATATTTTCAAAATTCAGAAGGGCATTAGACGTTTTTAGCCAAGTTCAGAGATATCTATGTATTTGACCTATTTATAATGATTTCTTTCTTTACATCACATTATAATAAACATTATATATTATAATTCTAAATTACAGTTTGTGTATGGAGTGGCCGCCAGTGGCCGCCGTCCAAAAATTAAAGACTCATTTTTTTAATTAATAAATTGAGGGAAGAGGCGAATGGTGTGGAACTTAATATTTCAAAAGTTCAATTAGAATACTCTCTAATCAATCTATCGATGATGGCGTGGTTGCAATTTCTTTCGTTTAAGAGGCAATGTTTGGGTACTACTTCATTTTTTTAAAGATGCTAGTAGTTATTTTTCATTTTTCAATATGATTATTGTGATCCTAATAATAAATTACAAGTAATTAATGGTTGTTCCCATGGACGATGAGTGATTGCTACTCCTGTTCCATTTTTTATTTCGTGATGACATTCGGTTATACTAATACCAAATGTATAGAGGTAGTAGGTCACTTCTAGATATCCGATGACATCGAGTGACAAGGCTGAATTGTATGGTCAGACTCAGGTACATGAGCTGACAATATATTTTGAAAATAAAGATGAGCATTGTCCTCTCTGGAACCAACCTTTGTGGAGGAAACGTATCTAGATTGGACTCTTAGATAGCCATCGCGCAGGACTCAAGTTATTATTTCCTAGAGGGACTCCAGCTAGAGCATTTGGAACAGTTCGAATCCACGATGGACTCTGATACCAGCCTTATAAAGGGGATAAACAATAAGGTAAGAGGGATTGATCATTCTTAGCTAACAACACAGAAAATATATTCATTACTCACAATACCGACTTAAGCATTGGAGCATAACCCAAAGGTTAAGTGGTATGTCTAACTCATTTTATCTTGTAGAGATCCGAGAAGAAGCAGAACGTTTCTCAACTCAGATCCGGATCAACTTAAGAATTTCTATCGAATTCATCATTTGGTGCGGTGAGCGTTGAACCGACTGAAAAATGGCTTCATCGGGTTCAACAAACATGTATACTTTAGGTTTAATTGTAGAAGGCTCTTGAACGACCATCAAGACAACTTTGGCCTTATAAAAGATGGTGCCATGAATTCTGATGTTGCCCCTCAGGCAGCCATCGTCAATTGCATCGCCAGTAGCCTCAACACTGTCAATGCCAAGGAGCTCGAGCAAGCCCTACTATACCTTCAAAACTTAGGCATGGCAGGATCCACCATCAGTGGCAACACATCCCCTTATCTCTAGTGGGACACGCATAACAAGGAGCCTCTTCCCGTTGCCTCCACCACTAAGGGACCTAGCGATACAGTATATGGTAGCTCCTCTAGCCTTCGCTTTTGAAGGAGGGACAGGACAAGGAAGCTAAGTCATTACCAGTTTTGCATAACATGGAGACTATTTAGGAGCATATCAACAACATTCGGCCTTAGTAATGCAAGCAAATTCGTTTGGACACCTAGTAACCCACAAAACCGATTCCCTAGTTACTAAACTATGGTGTAGACCCCCATCATCCTACACACGGATACATGTTGGGACCACCGGTGTGAGCGGATGATCTTTTTGAAGAAAAGCGGAACGCGGCGAAGCGAACCGGGGAAAAAGAGAAGAACTTGAATGTTTGTTATTGTTTGGAAAACGGGTTTGTATCTTGCTTACGGAAAACCATTGATTTTTTTGGAAATTCCTTTTATAGAAGACCTTTTATTTGAATGTGAGTTTTGGGAAAACTAGTTTTGCATTTTAGAAAATCCCGTTTTATTACTTAAAGATCTCAAAACCTAAATTTCAAGATCAGTGACAGAGTCACCACCAGATTAGCTCATCCGAGAAATTCCAGTACAGCTCTCTACCGAGCATAGACTGTCGTACCTAATCTAGAGATTCAGGGTTCAGGTAACTTACCTATTCAACCTCAAGCTTGTACTCATTTATAAGTTCATATGACAATAGTTTACTCACTTATTCTCTACCTGTTTTATCTTTTATTATTTAGCCCATGCTCATTCAAATTATAGAAATAAATTGCATAAAATTAAAGTACAGGAATATAAACCATACATCCAAAAAAAAAAAAAAAATAAAGGCCGCTTATTACAACCCAAAAAGAGAAAGACTCTCATCCTCACCAATACAATCGCTTAGAATACATGAATATATAAAAAAAGTATAATCGTCTAGGATACACGAGAATCTATCAAATAAGCCCAAAATAAAATAAAAAGAAATGTAAAAAGCTGCAAAATAGATGGTTAGCACAATTATATCACATATACAAGTAGGACTCATAACAGGACAGAATGGGGGTCTCAGAAAATAGGAGTATACATTTAGGGCGTAACCGAGAAGTCCGAGTGATTTACTCGATTAGACCTGGAAAATAATTTTAGAAATACCCTGTAGGTTTTTGTGCTTGAAAATAGTTTTGAAAACAATTTGGCTCGATTACATGCAACTTACTTCATTTTAGTGAGTCGGATATCCCGGAACTCGGGGTTCCATTCGTGGGAGTTCCTAATCCCAAACATCCATCTAGGGTCCCAAAGCAGTAAACACACCAAAAACAATTTGATTCTGGAGACAACATCACATGACGACGTTCGTGGGAGTCGTCTCGTGATTTTGCCTCTTTCTGGAAACTATAACCGTGTGGCTATAGCCACTACAGCCATACAGCTGTAGTGTCCAGAACCCGAAATTGGTTTTATTCAGTTTTGTAAACACTGTTTTAATCGTTTTTGATGATTTCTAGGGACTTTGAGGAACCTGGGGGTCCGCTAACGTTGGATAGTGGATCCGATTTGGATTGAACAACCTTGGATTCCAAAAACCAAAATCAACGAAACCCAAAACTCACATCAACGTTACTGGGAAATTGAAAACCATAATTCTGAATGTAATGGATGTGGTTGGACCAAAATAATTCATAACAGAATGATCAAAATGGAAAACTAGCTACTTTCGGTCGATTTAGGGCTTTTCAGGTTTCTGCCCTGAAGAACATAGCCGTGCGGCTATAGTGGTACAGCAGCTCAGCTTTGTTCTAAGGGATTATAGTTGTTCGGATCTAGTTAGAGCCGCACGGTTGTAATCAAATAGACAGTTTTTGGAAATTTAACAAAACACAGAAAAACACATCATAAAACAACTAATTACGAGTTTAAGGCCTCTCAGAGTTTACCTTTTTGATGTTCAGTGTATTTGACGATTGGAATTGGATTGGAAAGTTAGAATGTGCTTAGAATCCTGTGAACACACCGAAATACTCGAATACAGACCTTGACTTGATCTGAACGAACCTAAGAACGATCCCAAATGAATTGGAGATGATAAGGAAATCTCACCCTAAGTGTTTCTAGTGTGTTTTATGTGTTTTGTTCGGCTTTCTCTCTTTTTCTCTCTTTTCTCTTCTTTTACTCTTTTTGGTTTTCTCTTCTATAATTCTCCCTCTCTGTTATGTTTTCTGTTCTCTATTCCTTTGATTATTGCGTGTGTTTTGTGATATTAAAACCTCCCCAAAATCTCGGCAGAAAAATTCCCTAATTAAGGAATCATATTCCCTGTCAAATACTGATGCTGGTTATCCAGGAAGTAATCTGATCGCTCGATAGAGCTGCATAACTATAATTTTACAGCAGTGCGGCTCTGGTATTAAAGCCACGTGGCTGTAGCTTCAAATTAAAGCCGTGCATCTCTAACCAGAGCTATCACGGATTTTCCTAAATGCAACACTCACCTCTAAGTCGTCTAATCACTCGAAGGACCTTTCTCGGGGTTTCAGATCGGGGACTGTTCAATTTTCAGAGCATTTGAGACATCCTAAGCAATATCTGACTCATTCTCAAGTCTGACTCACGTTCATCTACCTTAACAGGTAACATAGGATTCTCATCATAGAGGTCGGGAAAACCCGTGCTCACAGGCTGCCCCTCGTGAGATCAAAGTCGACTTATGGCCGTGCTATTATGCCCCGGATCGAGTTTAGTCTCACGATAGAGAGCGCGATGAGAAAAGAAAAGGAAACGTACCTGGCATCTTGGTTGTTGAGGAATAGGTGCAACATCTAGCTGGGTACATTGGCTCTAGGAGCTTTTGTTTTGAAGTTGGCTCTAGGAGCTTTGGCTTAAAGTTGGCTCTCTTGGTGGAGCTATACCTTTGAAATTGATTCTAAGAGCTTTGGTTTGAAGTTGGCTCTCTTGGTGGACCTATACCTTTGAAGTTGGCTCTAATAGCTTTGGTTTGAAGTTGGCTCTCTTGGTGGAGCTATTCCTTTGAAGTCGGCTCTAGGAGCTTTGGTTTGAAGTTGGCTCTCTTGGTGGAGCTATGCCTTTAAAGTTGGCTCTCTTGTTGGAGCTATGCTTTTGAAGTTGGCTCTCTTAGTGGAGCTATGCCTTTGAAGTTGGCTCTCTTGGTGGGCTATGCCTTTGAAGTTGGCTCTCTTGGTGGAGCTATACCTTTGAAGTTGGCTCTAGGAGATTTGGTTTAAAGTTGGCTCTCTTGGCAGAACTATGCCTTTGAAGTTGGCTCTTTTGGTGGAGCTATGCCTTTAAAGTTGGCTCTCTTGGTGGAGCTATATCTTTGAAGTTGGCTTTAGGAGCTTTGGTTTGAAGTTGGCTCTCTTGGTGGAGCTATGCCTTTGAAGTTAGCTCTCTTGGTGGAGCTATACCTTTGAAGTTAGCTTTAGGAGCTTTGGTTTGAAGTTGGCTCTCTTGGTGGAGCTATGCCTCTGAAGTTGGCTCTCTTGGTAGAGCTATGCCTTTGAAGTTGGCTCGCTTGGTGGAGCTATACCTTTGAAGTTGGTTCTAGGAGCTCTCTTGGTGGAGCTATACCTTTGAAGTTGGTTCTAGGAGCTTTGGTTTGAAGGTGGCTCTCTTGGTGGATCTATGCCTTTGAAGTTGTATAGAGAGTGCGTATTTATTCCTTGACTGATAATTTTGGAAACAAAAATTTTTGCCCGTTCGATCAAGAATAAATACGGCTTGATTGCTCTGCCACTGGATACCTGTAAGAAGCAAGAAGTACCCTTCTCGGGATTATATCGGCATAAATGGAAATTATGAAAATTGAGGAAATTCTCTTACCTGAGATTTAGAACTGCGCGGCTCTAATTTGAATGTTAGAGCCTAAGGGATGTCCCAGTGTCGGACTATTTCTACTTTCAGAGTGCCCACGATTCGGCACAACCTGATGATGATAATGAGCACCTGTACTTAGGTTGGTCTTGATGCATGTATGCATGTGTGTGTGTATGTTTTGAATGTATGCATGTACGTGACATGATGTTTCCGCTGTTAGTCTTGGCGTAGTCCGCATTTGCCGTTCAGCATCAAGAGGTGGCCAAGTTATGGACTGAGGTCATGAACCAGGCTATTCCAGACGCTCATGGACTCACTGGAGGAGCTGTTTACTTATTATGAGAGCACCGGGGATGAGAACCAGGTGGATGGTCAGGGTGACGGGGCACAGTCCTAGACCTTCTCTTTTCCTTCTTTGACAATCTAGCCCGTATGTGGGCTCATCTCTGCACCTTTTGTTTTGGTACATTGGTCGTGAGCGTGAGGCGCTGACCTTGAAATGCCTCAGGTTGTAGGGAGTTAGGATTGCCTGAACCTGCTATTGTGTGGCTTGTGTTTTTTTTAATGTCCTAACTTTTGCATAGACCGCCCTTTAGGGTTTTCAACTTATCAGACTGTCTTAACTTTTTCCTGAACCGCCCTTTTGGGTTTTCAACTCAGCAGACTTTTATTTGTATCCTAACTTTTGCATAGACCGCCTTTCGGTTTTCAGTCTATCGGATCTTTTTTTTAGTTGAAGTGAGATGCATGAAAATAGAGAATGTGCACAACCATATATGTATAATACAAAGCCAATTTCAAGTAGACTTGGGACATTTAAACAAATAGAGCAAAGCATTCATTCATTCATTCATTAATAATGTTTTAGCACAATGCATATCAAAGATGAAATAAAGCTAAGAACATAATTAGTAATGGTATCCATCTTGACTGAACCCATGATTGCCACCAACCGGTCTTTGCAGATTTTCCCACTGATGGTGCTCACCTCACTGTCCTAACTTTTGCATGGACCACCTTTTTGGTTTTCGATCCATCGGAATGTCCCAAATTTTGCATGGACCACCTTTTCGGTTTTCGATCCATCGGATTTTTTTTACACGTAGTATCACCTAAGCTTGTCCTGATTGATGGGGTTGACGAATTCGTTCCTATCCATATCCATGATCTTTCCGGCACCCTTTGAAAGTACCTTCTTGACCACATATGGACCTTCCTAGTTAGGCTTGAACTTCCCTCGCACATTCTTATTGGTCTACTTCATTTTCTTAAGTACCAAATCTCTGGCTTTGAGTGGGTGTTTCTGATGACGGACTTTACTGTTATAAGCCCTGGCCATTCACTGCTAGTACATCTCCAAATGATCTAAAGCCTAAAGATGCTTCTCGTTGATCAATGCCAATTACTCATATCTTGACTAAACCCATTTAGATTCTGGTAACTGCCCTTCCATGACTACCCTTAATGACCTAATATCGGTTTCCACTGGTAAGACAGCTTCCATCCCATAGACCAATGAGTATGGTGTCTCTTCGGTAGGAGTTTTGACACTTGTTTTGTACCCCCATAAGGCAAATGACAACATGTCGGCCAATCTCTATAGGTGACTATAATTTTTGATAGAATCCTTTTGATAGACTTGTTGGCCACTTCTACTACTCCATTGGCTTGCGGGCAATACGGAGATGATCTAAGATGTTCAACTCCTTTTTCTTGGAACAATTGTGCTGTTGCCCCTTGAAATTTTACTGCATTATTAGTCACGACATGATGCGGGATCACATATCATGTAAAGATGTTCTTCTTGATGAACATTGTTATTTTCTTAGCTGTAACATTCGTGATTTCGAGAAGTAGTCGACAGCCACGACTATGAATCGGTGCCCATTTGATGCATGTGGCCTTATTTCTCCAATGATGTCTATCCCCAAATAGCAAATGGCCATGGAGTCGATGATATCTGAATTTCAAGTGGAGGGAGATGATTGAGATCTCCGTACACTTAGCATTCATGGCATCTTTTTCTTCTTCGATACAATCGGCTTAAAATGTAAGCAGAAAGTAGCCTTGCCTTAATACTTTCTTGGCCAAGGCTAACCTGTTCATATGTGGCCCATAGGTTCCTACGTGGATCTATCTCATGAACTTCTTTGCTTCTTCTTTTATTAAATATTTCAGGAGTAGGCCATTAGCGGTTCTCTTAAAGAGCTAATTCTTGAATATCCTGAACTGTGCTGCTAATCTTCAAAGAGAGATCTTATTTGTCTCGCTGGCATCTTTGGGGTATTGCCCATTCTAAATGAACTGCAAGATATCATGATACGAGGGATGCTCTTCCACTACTGTCACAACATTGAATGATAGGTAACAAGGTTGCTGTGCAGTTTCTAGGATGACTGGTTGAATCAGATACTTTCAGGGTCCTTCCCATATTCATGAGAGTGTAGCTAAGGAATCAGCCATCTGATTCTCTTCCCTCAGGACATGTCTAAATTCACACTGACCAAACACTTTCACCTTTTCCCAAAACACGGTTTCCTTAATACTTTCTTGGCCAAGGCTAACCTGTTCATATGTGGCCCATAGGTTCCTACGTGGATCTATCTCATGAACTTCTTTGCTTCTTCTTTTATTAAATATTTCAGGAGTAGGCCATTAGCGGTTCTCTTAAAGAGCTAATTCTTGAATATCCTGAACTGTGCTGCTAATCTTCAAAGAGAGATCTTATTTGTCTCGCTGGCATTTTTGGGGTATTGCCCATTCTAAATGAACTGCAAGATATCATGATACGAGGGATGCTCTTCCACTACTGTCACAACATTGAATGATAGGTAACAAGGTTGCTGTGCAGTTTCTAGGATGACTGGTTGAATCAGATACTTTCAGGGTCCTTCCCATATTCATGAGAGTGTAGCTAAGGAATCAGCCATCTGATTCTCTTCCCTCAGGACATGTCTAAATTCACACTGACCAAACACTTTCACCTTTTCCCAAACCATCTTGAGATATGGCTGGAGTTATTCTTCCTTTATCTCCCAATCCCCGGTAATTTGTTAGATCACCAAAGCTGAGTCTCCGATAACTAACACTTCGTGTGCCCCTAGTGTGATTAGGGCATCAATCCTGAAGAGGTAAGCTTCATATTCTGCTCCATTATTAGTTACTGGAAATTCGAGGCATTTCGCTAGAGGAATGATTTCTCCATCAGGTGTACCGATGATTACTCCCAGACATACACCGTGCTTGTTCACAGCACCATCGAAATACATCACCCATCTGCTTGATTCTACGTCTACCACCGCCAGATGTTCATCTGGAAATTTTAAATTCTCAACATAGTCTGATACTAGAGGCCAGTTGGCCAAGAATTCTTCTACATCTCTTCCTTTGATCGTCTTCATGGTTACATACTCAATATCAAACTCTGATAACAAGAGTAACCATCTTGATAGTTTTCCGGCCAATCTGGGGGCTTGACATAAGTACTTCATCGGATCAACCTTAGCGACTGCCTAAACCTTATACGACTGAAAGTAATGCCTTAACTTCTTAGTCCACCATACCATAGCATTGTAAGTCTTCTCCACCATGATATATCTGGTCTCGTAATCAAGCAGTTTCTTACTCAAGTAGTAGATTGCATGTTCGTGCCCATCTTCCTACTCTTGAACTTACATTGCCCCTACTGAAGAATCTTCGATAGCCAAGTACAGGATCAAAGGCTTATTCGGCATTAGAGGTTTTAGAACTAGTGGATTCATCAAATAAGCCTTGATCCTATCAAAGGCTAGCTGGCATTGATCGTTCCCTTTCACTAGTTGATTCTTCTTCAGGAGTTTGAAGATGGGTTTGCATGTTGTTAATCTCGCGATGAATCAACTGATATATTGCAATGACCCAAGAAATGACCTCACTTCCTTTTCTGTCTTCAGTGTAGGCATATCTTTGATGGCCTTGATTTTGTCCAAATCCATTTCGATTCCTCTTTGACTGACCACATGACTGAGAAGCTTTCCTGAAGTTAGCCCAAACACAAACTTCTTGGGATTCAGGCAGAGATTGTACTTTTCAATCCTAGTTAGGAATCTATCCATGATAAAGGGATGATCTTCCCGAGTCATCGATTTAACTAGCATATCGTCTATATAGACTTCGGCCTCCTCATGGATCATATCTTGTAGGAGTGCAGTGACTGCTCATTGATAAGTTGCCCCGACGTTCTTCAACCAAATGGCATACCCTGTAGCAATAGACTCCCTACTCTATAATGAAGCCACTCTTTACTTTGTCGATGATGTTCATCAGAATCTGATTATACCCTGAGAATCTATCCATGAATGAATATGCTGCCCTGGCGGCACTGTCAATCAAAACATCAATATGCGGTAGTGGGAAGTCATCCTTGGGCGATGCCTTATTCAGATCCTTGTAGTGCACATAAACCCTGACTCGGCCGTCTTTCTTTGCAACTAGTACAATGTTGGCTAACCATTCTGGGTATTCCACTACTTCCAAGAATTTAGCCTTTATCTTTTTCACCTCCTCTTTGACTTTCTCTGCCTATTCAGGTCTGTCTTCTGAGCTTCTGCTTAATAGGTTTCATTTTTGGATCCATCGGGATTCTATGTTCTGCAATCTCTCTGTCAACCCCAAGCATGTTGTCATAGGACCAGGCAAAGGCTTTTACATGCTTTTGTAGTACTTTCACGATTTCTTTCCTCTCATTAGGCGTGAGGTCTTTCAAGATGGATACCATTTTCGGATCATCATCTATCCCTAGATTCATTTCATGCAATGATGCATCATGTATGCTAAAGACACTAAATGAATGTTTGTATGTATGCACAGTTCCATCAGGAAAAACATCACATAAGTAAGTGAAATTAGATTTCATTGAATTAAACTCCTTATAGGCTGGATTGTTCACATCATAAACTAAAGAAATAGATACATTGAAATAATTGTCATCCTCCATATGCAGAGGGTCTTCTCCTACTGCAGCATTATTAACCTCTTCAAACAGGTCTCCCAGATCACCCTCAAGGGCTTCTTTCTGGTCAGAGGATAGCTCTTCTTCAATCATCTTCACCTTTCCTACCATCATCATCTTGGCCAATTCTTTCACAGCTTCATTCATCAGTTCCTCTTGAGTCTTCACCACGAGTGCCTGCTTCTTCCCAGAACACATATTTGCCTTTATTAGAATAGTCAGTGCCTTAGTGAGGGCTTTAACAACTGCTTCGACTTCTCCATTTTTTAGTTCAGCTTTCTAAGCTGGTTCTCCTTTGTTTCTGAATTCAATTCTGACTTGGCCAACTACATCTTTTTGATCTCTCAGAACCTTCTTCCCTTTGTCTTCAGTTCTGGTTCGTAGCATATTCACAACTGGCTTGACCCCATACTTACCGAAGTCAACAACCTCAGAGAAGATCTCAAATCCTAGGAGCTGACCTCCCTCAACTATCACTAGCTCATGAGTTCCACTGTATACTTCTTCAGTTGCACGGATGAAAGTGTCAACTAGATTCATATACTTCTTGCTCGATTTATTCCTTTCTTCACAGTAACCGAGCCCATGTTGGCGGAACTTCCCAACATCGATATTGAATTCAGGGATCCCTTATTGCTTTGCCCCCAATCCTTTCCCAGGCTCAAATTTTTGCTTGGCGAAGTATTTATGAATCCATTCTAGGAATTTCGGCTTATCCTTGCCTTCGTCTGAAATCACTGCTACCTGAAATCCAGTTATCGACTGCTCCACAGCATTCAAAGCAGCTACCACAGATGGCTCATCGGCTTCAACTGTTGCGACCCTTCCTCCAATTAGGAACTTCACCTTCTGGTGTAGAGTTGATGGCACCCCTCCCAAGGCATGGAACCATGGCCTCTCGAGAAGTAGAGAGAATGTGATAAGGATGTCAATGACTGTGAATAGCACTTTGGATTTGATCTCCCCAACACTCACTTTAGCTTTGAATGTGCTGATTACATACCTCTTACTATCATCATATGCTCTGATCACTGTGCTAGATCGGTAGAGTGCTTCTGTGCTAATACCCAGGTATGGTAGAATTTTAAAAGGGCAGATGTTCAAGGTTGAGCCATCATCAACCATCACACAAGGCATCACCCTGTCCATAATTTCAACCTTTAAGTACAGAGCCCGGTTGTGGTTCATGCCCTCCGACGGTAAGTCAGACACTCCAAAGCTGATTTATGAGGCCTGGTTAGCTTTCATGTCAACTCCCTTTATCATGGCGCATACTTCATCAGGACGCATAGTAAGAGTGGCATCCATTTCCATGAGCTGTTTCAATACTGCCTCATAGTGCTTCTTAGATTCCATAAGGAGATGCTAAATACTAGCTCGGGCCAGCATTCTCTTCAACTGCTCAACCACAGCATCATCTTCCTTATCTCTTGGCATATGAATGGCAGTGTCTGCCCCTACAACTGATTACTTCTTCTAGGTGGCGCCTGAGGTACTACATCAGTAGGTTGATAGACCGTACCACTCCTGGTAATGTGCATAACAGGACCATCCTTTGTGATCATCATTCCTCTTCTTGTCTTAACTGGGTAAACTGGCTTTGGTTCTTCAAGCTCAAAATCCTCCTCTTCTTTATCCAATTCAATATCAGCTAGATCAATTGGACCCTATTCATTCCTCACTACAAATGTCTGCCCTTCGGCCTCTTCCAACTTCTCATCTTCTTCGGCTATAACCATTTGCACACTTGGATTAGCCTTGATAAGCTAAGCAAACACACGATTGGATGGCATTCTTGACTATACCACGTTGACCTGACCTCCAAAATTAGGCAAAGGATTCTTCTGAACACTAGGCTTAAAAGGAGGCTCTACAGTTTTTCTATTAGTAATTAGTTGTAGAATGGCTCCTATCAAACTGGTGCAATTGTTAGTGCGATGACCTACCGTTACATGGTAAGCACAAAAGTTGTCTTTTTTTGACTCGGACGAAGGAACATGCAGCCTCAAACCCTGGAGTAAATCGGCCTTCCTACACTTGGCAAGGATGCGAGGCAAAAGGTTTGCCCATGGGTTAGTGAGCCTTTGAGGAGTTTTTGATTGGCCACCTTGGGCCACCGCAGCCACATTTGCTTCTCGTACTTATGGCATTCTCGAACTAGACTCAGCCAATGTAGTTATGGAACTACCACTCTTATAACCTTGTGAATACCCCCAACCACTTCGAAAGGTACCCGTGCTCTGATTATTCCTCTGATCTTCCTCTTCGTACCTCTCGATACGCTTAGCAAACTCAACCACATCATTAAAAGAGTGGAACCTCTTCAGCTTCATTTTTTCCTTATACAAAGGAAAATTACCATCGACTAGCTTCACAATAAGGGATTACAGCTTCAGAGCCTTGTCTACCAGCACTTAAACATCCATCCATCTTTTATAGTAAGACTATAAGTGCCGGAATTTTCTATACTTAAAAGTCGTGCGACTGTAATTTGAAATTTACAATCGTACGACTGTAATATCAGAAAAGTTGCAGGAGCCCATACCTCTGCAGTAGAAAAATGGAGGAGAGAGGAAGGAGCATTAATTGCTCCGTTCTTGCAGCAAGTAAGCCGAAAAAGCAGAGATAAAAGGAAGGAAAGGAAGGGAGAGAGACAACAACTTGATTTTTGGTGGAAAATTAGAGAGAGAAGAGAAGGAAAGAGACAAGAAAAAGGGGAAAGGAAGTTTGCTCAAGAATCCTCTTTTTCTCTTCTATTTCTTTCGAATTCTTTAGGATTAAAGCTAAAATTTGTTAGAAACCCTTAGGTTAATTAATTAACTTAACAATCAAATCAAAATTCCGGACTTAAATCATCAGAATCCCTAACATTTTGGATTTTTCGACCTAAAGCTTCCTCTCCCAATTTCAAAGGAAAAGTGCGAATTCGTGAGGATTGGGGCGATGCTAGGGGTAAAATCGACTTGGATTAGCTTCTAAAAAGGTAGACACTCCTTTTCCTTTCACTTTTTCTTGCTTTCTGGGTGTTTGAAGTGAATTTTTGTGCATTTTCTGCTATATTTTCGCTCTTCTGTTTCTGGAAATTAAGAATAGTCGCACGACTGTTCTTGGATTTCATGAACAGTCATACGACTGTATATATAGTCGTACGAGTGTTCTTAATTTCTAGATTGTTTTTTCTTCAGTTTTGATTCAAAATAAAATTCTGGCGAAATCTTGATTCTGAGCCGTTTACAGTCGCACGACTGTAGTTAAAGTCGCACGACTGTAACCCTCGTTCCAGAATCAGAATTTCAGCTTTTAACCCCAAAAATTTATAAAAACCCATAAAAAAAATCAGAAAAATCCGAAAATCATCAAAATGAATTTTGTTGTGTGCATCACGACCATAGATTCGATTTTCGGTAAAATTACATTTCGAACAATTCAACGACGGAGACCCAATTCTCCTGAAAACCGACCCACCTTAAATATAGAAAATGCATGTAAACCGGTAAAATTGTTTTCAAAATGATTTTCCCACAAAAAACCAAAATACAGGGACGTTTCAAAACGTTTTCCAGGTCTAACCGGGCCGGCTAGCCGAGCCAACCCGGTTATCCCCTATATGCATGCCCCCAAATCCTAATTTTCCAATTCTGTCTATTTGAGTCCAACTTGTGGTGTGCCGTATAAATTGTGCTAACCTTTGTTTTGCAGCTTTTAATTATGTACATTTTTATTTTTATTTGTATTTTAATAGAATTAATCGTGTATCTACGCGATTGTAATTATTTTTAGATTCTCGTGTATTCTAGGTGATTGCCAAAGTGAGGCGAGAGTTTTTATTTTTCTATTCGATTTGGTTGTAAGCCGATTAATATTTATTTCTTTTCTTCATTTTTGTATTATGTATTTGTATGCGCGCTGTATGCCTTTTATATTCAATAAAATTGACTTTAGAATTTAAAATACCATTTCGAGAACATTGGCAATATTTAATTTAATTAGACATGAAATAAGGGACTTGTCTGGACCCGAATCTCTGGATAGTGTAGCGGTCGTTCGTCCGGTTCAGCTGCATTACAAATTTTCCGGTTGAGCTGAGTCGAGTGGCGACTCTACAATATTCATCGAGACTTAGGTCTCGGTTCTTTTAGGGATTAATTTTATTTATTTTCCAAAACCGATTTTCCATTTATAAAAACCCCACGCGAGGGAGGGGCCCGCCCGAGATCGAGGCACCCCTTCCGAAAGGGAGTCTCGCGTCCCGTCGAAAACGCGTCATCCGCTCACAGTGGCGACTCTGCTGGGGAATTCTTCAAAAAGTTTTCTTAAAAAAAGAACTTAAAAGAATTTGAGAAGCCCTGAAAAGTGTCTAATTAAAATAAGGCGGATGATTCTCTTTTGGTATTTTATTTGCATTTTAGTTGGCCATTTTTGCATTAGTTTAGGTATCCTTTTATAGCCCAGTGGATTGTTGAAGTGTCGCCTAAGTTCCTCTTGGTCTTGGGGGCATGAATACGAAACGCCACTTATAGCCTCGTACGAACCCCTTCGCTAGAACCCTTGAGTGGGGAGAAGTGAGGAGTATATCTTGCTATGAGAGCCTTGATGTTTTCCCGACTTGGACCGAACTCATATAGGCAGCCCTAGTTGGATTCCTTTAGGATACCAAAATAATTGTGTGAATAATAATAATAAAATCACGCCTTCATCACCCTCGGTTGGTGATCGAAGTGAACCCCGCCTAGGACTCGGTTAGAAATTTTTGAGACCGACCACGTTGGAGGAATAAGGTGGGAAGAATTCGGTTTGCTTGCTATGTGTTTCTCACCGTCTCGTGACACATCGCCATTACTACCTACGTGTGCATAACATACCATAATCACCATTTTCCATACATGTGACATACCATACATAAAACATTTTTGCGTGATACTAACCCACATTTTTATGTAGCCATTTGCATTTTATTTCGTGTGTAAAACATTAATTTATTCGTTTGTCATTCATGCTAACCCTTTCTTTTTCAGCCATAACATTAAACTTGTGTGATTAGCATTCTTTCACATAGCATACATAACATCATTATGTGTGTCATGCATTCTAACCCACGTTTTCGTGCAGCCATTTGCATATTGTGTGACATGTTCATTCACCATATTTCACTTAAATTAAATTAAGGGGCATTCAAGGACGCCTATCATGACCATCCCATTCCATTTCATAACATATCGGGTACCCAAAATTACCCATGTTTTACCGATGCACCGGATTGCATTTGGCCATTTCACCAAAATAATTTCATTCAATAAAAGCCACAACGGTCTTAGGCCCATTTTCGTGTAAAAATCTACACGATACATTTCAAACATCACACCCATTTATCATAAACATCATATAACACCATGGTCCACATCCGACCATTTCATGACATTAATTCACCATTCAAGGTACTCCCCGAGTGCCCAATTAGTATACATATAGGTCCATAACATCACCAAATCATAAAAAGGTGTTCCGCGAATGCTGAATCTCTGTCTGTGTCCCTATTACACGTGACTTTCTCATAACATCATTTCATATCATATGCTCAAAAGCATCAAAACTTTGTTTGTGGGTCCAGCCCATGCGACCATTTCACGAATTCATTGGGTGCCACAAAGGCACTGAAGCCCTGTCTGTGTGGCGGCCCACACGTGAAATTTTTGCATAAGCATTGGGTGTTCTTGGAATGTCCCAAAAAGAAGAAAAATAATAAAAAAGAAAACATTCATACCATCATTTCATACATAATCCCACTCCATTCATTTCAAGCATTCTCAACGCCTTAAATTTCATGCCACATCACGTCATTCATTCACAACCCTAATACCTCCTGTCTACGCCCAAGCAGAATACACTAGAGTGACCTTGGACCAGATCCCAAGCTTCAAGGGCAGCTAGGAGACAGAGGGTAGTTGAGATTGATAGTGATTCTGAGCCTGGGGAAGGAGTGAATATGGCAGATCAGACACCGAGCATGGCTAATGTTTTGAAGGATTTCTTCAGACCCCAAGACTTCTGTGACATGTTGAAGGAAGAGATGCGGGCAGTTGTAAGGGAAGCTGGTGAGACCGGTGGTAGTGGAGCCGGGAAAGAGAAAGAGGCTGAGTCATCCCAACATGGTGGTGACGCCTCGGCTAGCCTTGAGAAGCTGTGGGAAATAGAAGCAGCTATGGAACAGAGGATGAAAGCAAAATGTTCTGAGCTAGATGAAGTTATGGCCCAGTTAAAGAAGGGGGTCAGTATCAGTGCTGAATCGAAGAAGGGTGTAAATGTTGATACCATGATCAGTAAGGGCATCGACACATTCCCTATCGGCTTCCAAGTGCCGAAAATCCCTACTTACAAAGGAATGGGCTCGCCGGAGGCCCATGTGAATCTGTATGCCCGAGTTATGCTGACGGTGGGCGCCACAAAGCAGCAGCTGATCAATTTATTCCTCACCACACTGGAGGGAGGTGCTTTAGGATGGTATAACTCACTATCAAAGGAGGAGTAATCTGATTGGGAAGTATTGTCGGCAGCCTTCATTAAATACTACAGCTTCAACACCAAAATCTAGGTGAAGCTGTATGATTTGGAGAGGGTGAAGTAGAAATTCAATGAGCCCTTTGATGAATACTACCAGAGGTGGATGAACAAGATGATCCTCCTAAAGAACCACCCTGACGAAGACGAGCTTATATAGAAGCTCATTGACGGCAGCAAGGACATTTTCAAGAACAACATGAAATTCCATCCCTTTAAGGATCTCAGTGAGGTTTACAGCATGGCTATGAAGATAGAGAGGGATGAGGAGGAGAAGCTGACCGGTCACAAGGGAGGAAGAAGCACAGGGTACACCTCGGGGTATAGATCAACCGCAACAGCTGGGTCTGGCAGTGGTTCTGGTTCAGGTTTCAGTGGCAAGCAGGGGCAATCATCAGAGGTGAAGCAGGTTGAAGTGGCTACTGTGAATCAGCAGCAAGGCAACCAAAATAAGGGTCCTGGAGGACAAGGCATATCGCCTTGGACTCTTACTTTAGTGAAGATATTCACCAAGTGTAAGAATGGCGGCCTGCTACAGTCTTTAAGGCCATTTGAGAAGCCATCTGAAGCTAACAAAGATAATTTCTGCACTTATCATGTGGTGACAGGCCACCGAACCAACAACTGCTATAAGCTGAGGGATGCTATCCAGAAGCTTATTGATGAGGGAAAGCTGCAGGGGCCAGCCAAACCTAGCACTAAAACCAAACCACTGCTGGCATTGGAAAAGCTGGTTAACATGGTCCAGTCAGGGTTGCCGGCTAATTTTATATTCGCCCAAGTTCTTTAAGCGAACCCTACAATTCAGGCAGTGGCAGTAGGGGAACCCGAAGTGGAACCCGAACGTGAGAAAAGGGAGGAATGTAAGGAGATCAAACCTATAAGTCTGAATGATCTCGACTCCAAAGATGAGTATGAAGAATTTGACAGAAGAGAGGCAGTTAAACTCCCAGCTGTTGAAAAGATGAAGATTCAAGAAGTGCAGCATGTGACCCGAAGTGGTAGGGTATATCAGCTGGGAAATCAGATGAAAGATAAAGCATCGATGAATGGGTCAGGCAGTACTTCGACGCCAGAAGGAGTTGAGAAAGAAGACCTAGTCATTTCCCAACTAAAGAAAACTCCTGCCCAAGCTAGCTTATGGCACTTGCTTCTGACCTCCAAGGAGCACAGGGCTACTCTGGTAAAGAAATTGTCAGAAATTGAAGTCTCCCCTATAGCTTCACCAGAGGCTATGTGCTGAAGGGAAGGCCCACAACAAGGCTCTTTATGTCAAGGCCCATGTGATGGATAAGGTAATGCCTTGCGTCATGGTGGATGATGGATCGGCACTGAATATCTGCCCACTAAAGATGTTGCCATTTCTGGGGCTGAACGAAGAAGTGTTAAAGAGATCCTCAACAGTCATCCGAGCATATGATGACTCTAAAAGAACGATGATAGGGACATTTGAGGCGGAAGTAGAGGTTGGGCCAGTTAGGTCCATAGTTGCTTTTATAGTGATTGATATCCCAGTCACATTTTCCTTGTTGCTTGGAAGGCCCTGGTTCCATCCTTTGGGAGGTGTCCCTTCCACATTGCATGAAAAGATCAAGTTCTCCATGAACGACAAGATTGTGACTACTGAGGTGGATGCCCAGTCGATGGTAGATACAGTAAATGAAGAAGTGGTTCCCTTTGGTGGATTTCAAGTCGTTGTAATCAAATAGGAAGAGACCACGGATGCCCCTATGGTCCTTTATGAGAATTATATGCCAAAGTGGCTATCCCGGTATCTGTATAAGCAGAACTTTGTCCAGGGAATGGGACTCGGAATCAATTTGCAGGGGGTTCCGGAATTTAAAATTGACTTTGGAAAGTCGAAGAAGTATGGCCTTGGCTACGTAGAAGGGGCATCTGAGCGGAAGAATTTGAAAAAGGGCAAGAATGGAAAGGTTATGATGAAGCCGTTTCTAAAGGCGGGAGAAGACCTGGTCAGGCTGAATTGGTAATGGTTGGAAATGTCGAGTATCCTGGCTTCGAGATCTTTGCTGATGTCGTGGATTTTGACAAAAGCCAGGAAGAGCCAGTAGCCCCTGTAATGGTAGAAGAAGCAACTGCTGAATCTGAGATTTTGCAAGGAGAATCATCTGAGGTGGTAGCAGAAGCCATAGAGGTGGCCGAGGAAGAAGATGAAAAGAAGACCTATGCTGAAGCAACAGAAGTGATCTCGGGAGCTTTAACTGCTGCATTATGCAAATCTTTTGGAAAATCCAAGGAACAGTTCGATGAAGAACTAATGGCCAAAGTGAATTTAGACTCTGTGGTTGCTGAAATTGCCAAGATTATGGAAAGAGCTAAGATGCAAGCGACAGAAAAAGAAGCAGAGAAAGCTGCAACCCCGGATGATGCTCTGGAAGTGAAGATGGAAGCTCAAGAGGAACAAGACCCTCTGCCTGTGGAGGATGAAAATGATTTTGTTGTATCTATTTCTTCCATTTTCAATGTAACTGATGTACTTTATGATAAGTTCAATGAATGAAACCCACAGTTTGTTTACTTGTTTGATGTTTATCCTGATAATTATGTGCATGCATTTAAATCACCATCAAGCATATTTAGCATACATGACACTGCATTGCATGAAATCAATATAAGTACAGATGAAAACCCTAAAATGGTACTCATTTCACACGAGCTAAAATCCGAGGAAGAGAAAGAATTAATAAAAATACTCCAAAAACATATTAAAGCTTTCGCCTAGTGGTATGAAGATATGCCGGGTGTGGATACAGAAATAGCAGTGCACAAAATCCCGATAGACCCCAAGTTCAGACCGGTAAAGCAAAAGTTAAGAAGACTAAGGCCGGAATGGGCTACGCTGGTGAAAGAAGAAGTGGCCAAACAGATAGACGCCAGGTTTCTCAAAGTGGTGGAGTATACGGAATGGCTAGCCAACATTGTCCCCGTGCCTAAAAAGGATGGAAGGGTCAGAGTATGCGTCGACTACAGGGACTTGAACAAGGCATGCCCAAAAGACAACTTTGCACTGCCCCATATTGACGTTCTGGTTGATAGCACAACAAAAGTGGTAATGTACTCCTTCATGGATGGCTTTTCAGGGTACAACCAGATTCTGATGGATGTGATCGACAAGGTGAAGACATCATTCATCACAGAGTGGAGTACTTTCTGCTACAGAGTGATGCCCTTCGGGTTAAAGAACGCCGGTGCCACTTATCAGAGGGCTGTCACAACTCTGTTGCATGATATGATCCATAAAGAAGTCGAAGTGTATGTCGATGATATGCTCATTAAATCAACAACCCGGGAGGAACATCCTGTTATCCTGGATAGATTTCTAACACGCATTGGAGAGTACAACTTGAGACTTAACCCCAAGAAGTGCATATTCGGGGTCACATCAGGGAACCTGTTGGGCCATGTAGTTAGCCAGAGGGGGATAGAAATGGATCCAGATAAAATCAAGGCCATCCAAGATATGCCAGCCCCAAAGACAGAAAAGGAAGTCATATCATTCCTGGGTTCCTTACAATATGTCAGTCGCTTCATTGCACGGTTGACTTCCACTTGTGAACCAATCTTCAAGCTATTAAAGAAAGATCAGCGGATTGTGTGGGATGACAAGTGTCAGCTGGCATTCGAGAGGATCAAGGCTTACGTGGTAAAGCCACCAGTACTGAGTCCACCAGTTCCAGGGAAACCTTTGATTTTGTACTTGGCAGTTGAAGAATCCTCTATAGGGGCAATGCTAGCACAAGAACAAGATGGAAAGAAGGAATATCCTATCTACTACCTTAGCAAGAAATTGCTAGAGTATGAAACCAAGTACACACTGGTGGAGAAGACATGTGTGGCGATGATTTGGTTGACCAAGAAGCTGCGCCATTATTTCCAATCCTACAAGCCGTGGCTAAGGTGGATCCAATGAAGTATCTCTATGAAGCACCAGTATTGGTTGGGAAGCTATCCAAGTGGCTGCTACTTTTGTCTGAATTCGACATCGAGTACATCACGAAGAAAACCATTAAAGGGCGAGCCATGGCAGAGTTTCTGGCGAACCAACCCCTAGAATCAGATTATACAGAGAATCTGGAATTCCCTGATGAGCAACTAGCCATGGTGGAAATGAAAAGATGGGTCATGTGCTTCGATGGGGCAGTGAATAGAAAAGGCATTGGAATCAGGGTACTTGTAGCAACACCAGATGGTGAGATTATTCCTTTATCCAAGAGGCTGATCTTTCCTGTAACCAATAATGGGGCAGAATATGAAGCATGCGTATTTGGAATGGAGGCTCTATTAACCTTAGGGGCAAATGATGTCTTAATTGTCAGGGATTCACTTCTAGTGATCAGGCAAGCTCAGGGCAAGTGGGAGCTGAAAGAAGAAGCCTTACGGCCTTATTTGGAGCTGCTACAGTTCAGAAAAGACCTATTCAGCCAGTGTGAATTCAGACACGTCCCCAGGGATGAGAATAAGATGGCTGATGCATTAGCGACTTTGTCCTCCATGTAGGAGAATCCAGAGGAAACACAAGTTCAACCATTAGTTATAGCCACTTCCAGACATCCTTGCTTCGAAGTGCACGAAGTGATGGAATTATCAGTTGAAGAAAAGCCATGGTTTTTTGACATCTACCAGTATGTTAAAAAGGGAAAGTACCCAGAAAAGGCCAGTTTTACTGATAAGTTGACACTAAGAAAGCTGGCTAGTCAATTTGGAATCTTCGAGGACATGTTATACAAAAGAATAGCACATGGAGTCCTTTTGAGGTGTCTAACAGAGCAAGAAGCAGAAGAAGTGATGCAGCAGGTACATGCAGGGTCCTGTGGGCCATATATGAATGGGCTTGCCATGGCCAGAAAGATCATGAGACAAGGCTACTTCTGGATGACGATGCAAGCAGATTGTATAAGAAAAGTGAAGAGATGTCATGAATGTCAGATCTATGCAGACGTCAGTCATCTTCCTCCACTCGAGCTATAGAATTTAACATCTCCTTGGCCATTTCCAACATGGAGGATAGACATGATTGGTGAAATTCATCCAGCTGCATCTAATGGACATAGATTCATAGTTGTAGCAGTTGATTATTTCTCCAAATAGGTCGAAGCAGAATCCTTCACTAATGTGACAGCCAAGCAAATGGTCAAGTTCATCCAGAAGAACATCTTCACTCGGTACGGGATTCCTCACCACATAGTAACTGACAATGGAGTACAGTTTCAAGGGGCAACAGCTGAGCTACTTGTAGAGCAGGTATTGAACATCATAAGTCCTCTCCATATAGACCACAGGCTAATGGCGCAGTGGAAGTAGCTAACAAGGCATTAAGGAAGATCTTATCAAAGATGGTAATCACCTATAGGGATTGGGCCGATAAACTGCCTTATGCTCTTTGGGGTTATAGAACCAGTGTCAGAACACTAACAGGAGAAACTCCTTATGCCTTGATATACGATATGGAAGCAGTGTTGCCAGTGGAAATAGAACTCAAGTCACTTAGAGTTGCCTTGGAATCTCAGTTACCAGAGACTGAATGGGTGTAAGCCAGATATGAACAGTTGGCAGCACTAGATGAAAGGCGGCTAAGGGGGCACTGGATCATTTTCAGATGTACCAGCGCAGAATGGCCAGAGCATATAATCGAAATGTGAAGTATTCCAAACGGCAGTTGAAAACGGGTGACTTGGTTCTAAAGCTACTAAGGCCTTTAAATGTCGATGCCAGGGGCAAGTTTAGACCCAACTAGAAAGGGCCTTATGTGGTGAAGTGTTGGGATTTTTCACTGGAAATCACCCGGTAAAAGCGGAAGAACGCGATGATTTCCTCAAATCCAGTCCCAGGAGCAATTGAAATGGAAATTGTAAAACTTAAAATTATAATAGAAAGAGATTAAATTCTTACCCGGAATATCTCTTTCAAGAGATGGATGAAGACTGCAGAAATCAAATTAGATTCCCTCCTCATTTTCGTACATGAACTCCTAGCGAACCCAACCCGTGCTAGCATTGGAAAAACAAAAACTATGGTGAGAGGGGGCTCGGAAAATTTCAGCTATTGCTTTGTGTATTGTAGTGGTGGCCGAAATTTTTAACCCTAGGTTTTTATACCTAGGGTGGCCGAATTCCCCTAGGGGAATTCAAGCCCAGCTTGGCTCCTTTCAGTCTGTGCGGGCTTCCATCTTTTAATTTAGGCCCAATCCAATTTTAATTATTCTGGTTTAAATTAATTTCAAGCCTAATTTTAATATACCCATGTATTTAATATATTACACCAAGTAATATATTATTTACATTTAAATTAAAATTAGTTTGACCAATTAATTTAATCCATCGAATTAAAATTAAATCTTCAAAAAATAAAATCATATGTAAACCTATACATATGAATATTTCCACCTAGGAAATAATCTCATAATTAATCCAATTAATTATGAAGAGCCAATTGAATATATTAATTTTATTATTAGGATCAATCCAATTTATCTTTATAATATGATTAATATATATATACCTCTCTCTCCATAGCGTATACTATAAGTATACATGTGATTCCTTAAGTCTGTGTTCAGTCGTTCTATGTGTACGATCCCGTGGGCCCATTTTTATGTTGGCAGCGGGCCATTTGGCCCGTAGACTGCAGTTGGGCTCTAGCAAGCCACTGCAGCCCCTAATTAAGATGGAGATGGCAGTCTAACTGTTATCATAACCCTGTAGTTTAAACTTGTACATCCCATGTCATTGATATCGGTGCCTCTTTTGTGTCGGACATTAACTTGATCCCGAATGCACTGAAGCTCACAAACAAGTTCCTACCTGTTTGGGTGTGGCCACACTCTTATCAGTTACATTAATCAAGAGGCCAGTGATATCTTCCCAGTAGACTACTGAGTGACAAATCCCTTCTGCATATCCATAGCATTACCATGCTAAGTGACTTACCCGAAAGTACCTATACTTGGCACCTTATTACAGGCCCTTTAGGCTTACCCCTAAGCATGCGACCTCACATGTAACACCATCATATGGTCAGGTCAAAGGATCCATACAAGTACTACACGAGAATCACTTGTGATACTATACCATGTGGATTACTCGTTTAGTGGATCTATCCAGTATCATGCCCTCATGCATGTACCCATTAACTTAGTTGACATTCCATGTCCAATGACCGGTAAGACACCGCCATACAACCAGGTTAATGATAGTCTCTTGTTCTATTCATTCCCATGACTGGAACAGACTACGGATCTATTTATGGTCATATCGTTTATCCTATCCAAGGTCTTACTGCCAAGTGCATGACACTTGTCATCATGGATATAGATATGTCCATTGGATACTTCATTTAATATATTGCACAAGATAAATATAATAAATGAATTGATGCCTTTATTAATAACACAAATGAGTATAATACATAAATCCAATAAATGTATAATACAAATACAAGGACCAATGCCTCGGGACTAGGGCATTTCCAACAATCTCCCACTTGCACTAGTTCCAACTAGGCATGGGCCTAATCCCTATAGACCTAGTATGATCCTCGTGCTTGGGTTGAGCCAGCGCCTTGGTCAACGGATCTGCGACATTATCCTCGGTGTCCAATCTGTGCAATGCAATGTCACCTCTCTCCGCGATCTCTCGTATGAGGTGAAACTTTCTGAGCATGTGCTTTGTGTTCTTGTGTGACCGGGGATCCTTAGCTTGTGCAACATCCCCATTGTTGTCACAGAAGATATCAACTGGGTCCTGGATAGTTGGCACAACTCCCAACTCAGTGATAAACTTCTTCATCCACACAGCTTCCTTAGCTGCATCACACGCAGTACTGTACTCAGCTTCTGTTGTAGAGTCCGCTATGGTTGGCTACTTTGAGCTCCTCCAGCTTACAGCACCACCATTCAGCAAAAATACATACCCAGACTGTGATTGGTACTCATCCTGGTCGGTTTGGAAGCTCACATCAGTGTACCCAGTAACTGATAGCACCTCCTGACCACCATACACTAAGAAGCTATCCTTAGTCCGGTTAAGGTACTTGAGGATCGCCTTGACAGCTTTCCAGTGGTCCTCCCCGGGATCCTGCTGGTACCGGCTCGTCATACTTAGTGCAAAGGCGACATCAGGTCTCGTACATAACATAGAGTACATAATTGATCCTATAGCCGAAGCATATGGAACCAATTTCATGTTCTCCCTGTCCTCCCTTGTTTTAGGACAGTGTTTCTTACTAAGTTTCAGCCCATGGCCCATTGGCAAGAAACCTTTCTTGGCCCGGTCCATGCTGAACCTTTTCAGAACTTTGTCAATGTACGAAGCCTGACTTTGGCCCAGAAGCCGATTTGATCTATCCCTGTAGATCCTGATCCCTAGGATCATCTCAGCCTCACCTAAGTCCTTCATTGCAAAGCACTTACTCAGCCACTGCTTTACCCCTTGCAGTGTAGGTATGTCGCTTCCAATGAGCAGGATGTTGTCTACATAAAGTGCCAAGAATGTGACAATGCTCCCACTAGTCCTCTTATACACACAAGGCTCATCTTGATTCTGTATAAAGCCATATTCCTTTATGGCCTCATTGAATCTTAGATTCCAACTTCGGGATGCTTGCTTCAGTCCATAAATGGACCTTTGAAGTTTGCATACCCTTCCCGGATACTTTGGATCGACAAAACCCTCAGGTTGTGTCATGTACACATCCTCGAGTAGCTTTCCATTGAGGAAAGCAGTTTTGACATCCATCTGCCATACCTCACAGTCATACCATGCGGCCATGGCCAGTAGTATCCTGATGGATTTAAGCATGGCTACTGGTGAGAAAGTTTCATCATAGTCTATTCCATGGACTTGTCTGAAACCTTTTGCAACCAGACGCCCCTTGAAGGTATTATCAGCTTTTAGCTTGTAGCACCACTTACAACCTATTACCTTAGCACCCGGAGGTGGATCAACCAAGTTCCAAACTTGGTTATCGTACATAGATTGCATTTTTGCCTACATGGCTTTACGCTAATTCGCAGACTGTGGACTAGCCATAGCCTCCTGGTAGGTTTTGGGTTCTTCCTCATCCCAGATGAGAAGAGTTTGATCATCGGTGACGAGGACACCATACCTCTCCGGTTCCCGACGATCCTTACCAGACCTTCTAGGTTCTTGTGCGGCCTGGGTCGGTGCTTCCCCTTGTGGAAGCTCCACCTGGGCCTCCGAGTTATCCTCTTCAGGAGCTTGTGGACCTTGAACTTCCCTGAGTTCAACATTGCTCCCACTATCTTTCTTGGAAAGGAACTCCTTTTCTAGAAAGACCCCTTCCTTGCCACGAACACCTTGTTCTCGGCGGGGTTGTAGAAGTAATACCCTTTGGTTTCCCTAGGGTAGCCCACAAACAGGCATTTATCGATTTTGGGCTCCAGCTTGCCACTAGTCAATCTCTTGACATGTGCTTCGCTTCCCTAAATCCTTAGAAAAGACACATTGGGCTCCTTGCCCGTCCATATCTGATATGGGGTCTTTTCCACTGCTTTAGTCGGAGTATTATTTAAGATGAGAGCTGCTGTCTCGAGGGCGTGTCCCCAGAAACTAATTGGGAGAGAGGCTTGACTCATCATTAAGCATACCATGTCCAACAGGGTCCTATTCCTCCGTTTGGACACCCCATTCCATTGTGGTGTTTCGGGAGGAGTGAGCTGTGGAACTATTCCATGCTCTCTCAAGTATGAGTTAAACTCTAGGCTCATATGCTCACCACCTCGGTCCGACCGAAGGGTTTTGATATTCCTGCCTAGCTGGTTCTGTACCTCGTTCCTAAATTCCTTGAACCTATCAAGGGTCTCGGACTTGTGTTTCATCAGATAGACATAGCCATATCTGCTGAAATCGTCCGTGAATGTGACGAAGTATAGATGCCCACCTCTGGTCGCTGCGCTCATAGGTCCACATACATCTGAATGTATTAGGTCCAACAAGCCAGTGGCCCTTTCAGCCTTCTTGCTAAAAGGCTCCTTTGTCATCTTGCCTCGTAAACATGATTCGCATGTATCAATTGACTCCAAGTCAAATGACCCTAGGACTCCAGCTTTGTGAAGTCTAGCAATGCGCTTCTCGTTTATGTGGCCGAGACGACAATGCCATAGGTAGATAGGATTAAGTTCGTTAGGCTTAACCCTTTTAGTGTTTATGTTATAGACATGATTGGTTTCATTTAAGTCCAGGATATATAGGCCATTATTTAATAGAACTTCTCCATAAAATAATCCCTCTCTAGATAAAGAAATTCTACCATTAGAAATAGTAAAATTAAATCCAGAAATATCCAACATTGATACAGAAATAATATTCCTGCACATAGCAGGTACAAAGTAACAATGTTCCAAAATTAAAACCAATCCACTAGGCATCATAAGGTGGTATTCGCCGATCTCTATGGCAGCAACCTTTGCTCCATTCTCGACCCACAAGTCCACCTCTCCTGACCCCAGTGACCTTCTGTTCTTAAGTCCCTGCACATTGCAACTAATGTGAGAACCACATCCAGTATCCAATACCCAGGATGTTAAAACAGTAAGGTTAATATCTATGACATAAATACCTGAAGAGGACGCACCTTGGCCCCTTCTTTGCTCTCCCATCTGTTGGGATTCGTCATTGGAAAAATAACGTGGCGCAGCGGAAAATACACCGTTTAAAATTTCCTAGAATCCACCTATCGTGTCCAATTACCATTGATTAGAATAAAATCAAATAAGAATCAAGAGAGATTAACTCATCGGATTCGTCTCCTCTAGAGACTGCTGCAGAATCGTTTCTTGAAACTGCGATCTCCAAAGTCCAGTGCACGACCAACTATTGAGCGGGAACCAGTGCTAGCCGAAGACGCGAAGGAATGGAGGTTTAATGCTGGGATTTTCGGCTGTTTTGGGGCTGCAATTGGTGGCTGAAATTTCCAGCAATTAATTAGAGTTGAATTAGGTTTTTCTTCCTTAAGTGTGCCCTTATATAGACACCTTGTCTAGTTGGGTTTTAATTAGGTTAATTAAACCCAATCCCACTAGGATTATAATTACATAAATAAACTTTAATTAAAAAGTATATACTATGTAATTTAATTCCATTTGGCTGAATTTAATTACCCCTAAATAAAATTAAATCACACTTAAGTTAATACAACACATGTATTTAATTTTCCTACTTAGGAAAATTATTTAATTAATTGTTTACTTTATGTAATTCAATTAATTGATAAATTAATTAATTACATTACGTAAACTTATTAATTAAATTAAATTCAACCCAATGTCAATTAATTACCTTGACACCGAATGTCAACTAATTAATTAACGCATTCCTTCCAATGTACATTACATGTACAATTTCTATAAGTTCCAGCTCAGTTGATCTATGTGCACGATCCTATGGGTCTGTCTTTATGTTGGCAGTAGGCCCAAGGCCCATAGACTGTAAGTGGGTTCTAACAAACCATTACAGCCCCCAATTAAGACAGAGATGCATTAGTCTTTAGAAGACACTCACCCTGTAGTAATCTCATAGTGTCCTTTGCCTAATGATATCGATATGAATAAACAAGAGGCATGGTGTCTGTCATCCTCTTCTGTTGTTTATTATATTTCTTGATCTTGAGTTGACTGATTAATCAAATAAGCAACCAACTTATTTGGGTATGGCCATACACTTATCAGTCCCACTCATCAAGTGGCCAATGATATCATCTCAGTGTCACTCGAGTGGCAATTCAATCACTTCATCATCAATATCAACATGTTCACCGGTCCACCCAATCATACCCGTATTTAGCATCCTTTTTCAGACCTGTTAGGCGTATCTCAAAGTGAACCGGATTCCATGTTGATATTATAATGAAATCTGGTCTGAGGACAAAAGAGACCTACTCAAGAAAGACCTATGACATGACAACCATGTGGCTTTCTTATGCGGATCGATCCAGTCCCATGTCAATGACATGTACCTATATTCATGACTGACTATACAAGTACTATGGCTAGTTAAGAACTCCATACAGTCATCGAATATACAAGTCTGTGGTTCTATTCATTCCCACGATTAGAACAGACCTGGGATATGTTTTATGATTATCAATCAACGGATACTCTACTCATATTATAGCACAAGATATAAATGAAATAGATTAATTACCTTTATTAATGTGACACAAATAATGTATTCATATAATGAGTCTTAATGTATAATACAAAATACAAGAATCCAATGCCCTAAGAACTACAGCACACCAACAATCTCCCACTTGCACTAGTTCCAAGTGGGCATTGCCCTAATTCCTATAGATCTGGTATGTCCGTCATGCTGTGTTTGCGGCAGCGCTTTAGTCAATGGATCAACGACATTATTCTTGGTGTCAACCCTCTGCAATGATATGTCACCTCTGTTCACGATCTCCTGAATGAGGTGAAACTTTCTGAGCACATGTTTGGATCTCTTGTGTGACCGGGGCTCCTTAGCTTGTGCGATGGCCCCGTTGTTGTCACAAAAAACATCAACTGGGTCTAGGATAGTAGGTACTACTCCTAACTCGGTTATGAATTTCTTGATCCAAACGGCTTCCTTTGCAGCTTCGCACGCAGCTATGTACTCAGCTTCCGTTGTAGAGTCAGCAATGGTGGCCTGCTTTGAGGACCTCCAACTAATGGCACCGTCATTCAGGAGAAAAACATAACCAGACTGTGACTGGTTCTCATCCTCATCGGTCTCAAAGCTTGCATCAGTGTAACCTGACACTACCAGCTCATCTTGACCTCCATACACTAAGAAAGCATCCTTAGTCCGATTAAGGTACTTTAGGATTGCCTTGACAGCCTTCTAGTGTTCCTTCCTGGGGTCCGACTGGTACCGGCTTGTCATACTTAGTGCAAACGCAACATCAGGCCTCGTACATAACATGGAGTACATGATAGATCCAATAGCAGATGCATAAGGGATCTTTTCCATGTTCTCCCGATCCTTCTTTGTTTTAGGACCATCTTTCTTACTCAGCTTCAACCCATGGCGCATAGGCAAGAATCCTTTCTTTGCCTTGTCCATGCTGAATCTTTTCAGAACCTTGTCAATGTACGTGGCCTGACTTAGGCCTAGAAGCCGATTGGATCTATCTCTGTAGATCCTGATCCCTAAGATCGTCTTAGCTTCGCCTAAGCCCTTTATTGCAAAGCACCTACTCAACCACTGCTTAACTCCTTGCAGTGTTGGTATGTCGCCTCCAATGATAAGGATGTCATCAACATACAGCACTAGGAAGGTGGAAACGCTCCCACTAACCATCTTATACACACAGGGCTCATCAGAATTCTGTGTGAAGCCATATTCTGTAATGGCCTTATTGAATCTCTGATTCCATGACCTCGATGCTTGCTTCAATCCATAAATAGATCTTTGAAGCTTGCATACCCGGTTTGGATACTTTGGATCGATAAAACCCTCAGGTTGTGCCATGTACACATCCTCGAGTAGCTTTCCATTAAGGAAAGCGGTCTTAACATCCATCTGCCATATCTCATAATCATACCATGCAGCTATGGCTAGTAGTATCCTAATGGATTTGAGCAAAGCAACTGGTGAAAAGGTTTCATCATAGTTAATTCCTTGCACTTGCCTGAATCCTTTTGCCACCAATCGCTCCTTGAAGGTGTTGTCGGCCTTTAACTTGAAACACCACTTGCAACCTATCACCTTAGCACCCGGAGGTGGATCCACCAAGTTCCATACTTGGTTATCATGCATAGATTGCATCTCAGCCTCCATGGCTTTGCGCCATTGATCTGAGTGTGGGCTTTCAACAGCCTCCTGATAGGTCTTAGGCTCCTCTTGGTCAACGACCATAAGGTCCCCATCATCAGTCACAAGAAAGCCGTACATCTCTGGCTGATGACATGTCCTACCAGACCTTCTGCGGTCCTGTGCAACCGTTTCTGGTTCCTCAATTTCTTGAGTAGTCAGATCGGGTGCCGAAGCATCCTCAGCAGTAGCTGCAGGAGTTTGTGAGTCTTGAACTTCTGACAGTTCAACATTACTCCCACTGTCTCTCTTGGAAAGGAATTCCTTCTCCAAGAAGACTGCATTTCTGGCTATGAAAACTTTGTTTTCGGCCAGATCGTAGAAGTAATAACCCTTAGTTTCCTTAGGGTAACCCACAAACTGGCACTTGACAGATTTGGACTCGAGTTTGCCACTTGTCAAATTCATAACATGTGCATCACAGCCCCAAATCTTCAAGAAGGAAACATTGGGCTTTCGGCCTTTCCATAGTTCATATGGTGTTCCCTCAACTGCCTTGCTTGGTGTATTATTAAGAATGTAAGCAGCTGTCTCTAAAGAATATCCCCAAAAGGAGACAGGGAGTGTAGCATGACTCATCATCGAGCGGACCATGTCAAGTAAGGTCCTATTCCTCCTCTCTGACACTCCATTCCACTGGGGTGTACCAGGAGGAGTGAGTTGGGATACAATCCCGCACTCTCTCAAAAACGAGTCAAACTCTTGGCTCAAATATTCACCCCCTCGGTCAGACCGAAGTGCTTTTATTTTCTTGCCAAGTTGGTTTTCTACTTCATTCTTAAAGTCCTTGAACCTTTAGAGAGTCTCAGACTTATGCTTCATCAGATACACGTAACCGTATCTGCTGAAGTCATCCGTGAAGGTGACGAAGTACAGAAAACCAGATCTAGCACTAGTGCTCATTGGGCCACATACATCGGAATGTACCAGCTCCAATAGCTCTGAGGCCCTTTCAGCAGTCTTGCTAAAAGGCGCCTTTGTCATCTTGCCTCTCAAACAAGATTCGCATGTGTCATAAGACTGGATGTCAAATGACCCTAGCACTCCACTAGAGTGAAGCCTAGCTATGCGCTTCTCATTTATATGGCCAAGTCGACAATGCCAGATGTAAGTAGGATTAATTTCATTTTGTTTAATCCTTTTAGTATTTATGTTATAGATTGAACTTTCACGTTTTAGATCAAGGATATATAAGCCAATTTCAAGAAATGCTGTTCCATAAATAATATTGCCACATTGCATAGAAATTCTACCATGTCCAATATTAAATACAAAACCAGAAATATCCAACAAAGAAACAGAAATAATATTCCTGTGTATCGCAGGTACAAAATAACAGTTTCTTAGTTCCAAAACAAGTCCACTAGGCATCTCCAAGAAATAATATCCGATCTCCATGGCCTGAACCCGAGCACCATTTCCGACTCGAAGATCTACTTCTCCAGATCCTAATAATCTCCTATTTCTTAGACCCTGCACATTTGAACAAATGTGAGATCCACATCCAGTGTCCAAGACCCAAGATGTAGAAATAGCCAGATTAATCTCAACAACATAAATACCTGAAGCAGCAGTTTTGCCCTTCAGTTGCTCCCTTAGCTTTGGACATGAGCTCTTCCAGTGCCCCTTCTCATGACACTCATGGCAAACATCGTCAGGAGAGGCAACCCTTGCTTTAGGTTGGGCCATAACCTTTTTGCCCTTAGCCTTGGCCTTTTGGGCCTTGGCCTTGGGCTTAGATTTGGCCTTTCCCTTAGCAATGGGCGTATTGCCCTTGTTCACCAGTAATACTTCACGAGTCTTCTTAAGAGACTGCTCAGCAAGCTTGAGCATGCCATGCAGCTCAACAACCGATTTATCCAACCCTTGCATATGGTAATTCATGATAAACTGGTTGTAAGACTCAGGAAGTGACCCGAGAATAATGTCTGTTGCCAAGTCCTGCGGTACTGGCGAGCCGAGGCGGGCAAGTGTATCAATATACCCCTTCAACTTTAGCACATGAGTGCTAACAAAAGTCCCAGCTGCCATCACAGTCGTGCAAAGTGCCTTAGTTGTCAGGTAACATTCCTGACGAGCCTGATCTTGGAACATCTTTTTAAGCTGATCCATCATCTCATAAGCATGCTCGTCCATGAACTGCTTCTGAAGATCAGAAGCCATGGTACCCAGCATGAGGCATGAGACATCTCGGTCATCCCTCACATGCCTATCGTATTGCTCCACCATCGCCGTGGTGATGCCTCGACCTGCAGGAGGGCCAGCTGGTAAAGGAGCATTCAATACATACTCCTTAGACTCTTGTCTAAGAACTATTTGTAAGTTCCTAGCCCAGTCCAGGAAGTTAGTCCCCGAAAGCTTCTCCTTCTCCAAGAGTGACCTAAGTGAGAGTGAGTTGTTGTTTGTTGCAGCCATTTAATTGCTTAACTGAAATGGGATTATCTACATGGAAGAAATCATTGCTTGAGTTAGAAATAAAGGACTTTTAAGCCAATTCAAATTAATAATCCGATTTTAATTTGTTTGTTGGTGTTGTTAATTGGCTGACTTGACCAAGATCCACAACTTATCAATGACTGGCCGAACTAGGGCTCGCTAACCAACCATTGAGTCGTTTGGTAGGACAACCTATCCAATCCTTCCACGAAGGACTCTTGGTTTGATGGGTTTATTGACACTTTACCCATCTGTGCTTAGGGCCCGCTCTGAGCTAATGCTACCCATGTTGAGTCAAACCACCATTCACATGTTAACCATACCAAGTATCTTAACCCTCGACGGCCGGCCGAATACTACAATATGCCTAGCTAGGGCATGGCGCACATTGCAGCATCAATGGGAGGAAGAGGTGTGAATGTGGGAAGCACTTTTAAGCGACTCAATATTTTAATTTCCGGATTATAATTAAGTGATGCGGCTTAGCATGCATAAACGCGGGTAATAATTTGGTGATCCATACATCCATATTATATGAAAAATGAAATAGCATACTTAATTTAAAATAAATGAGATCCTATGGGCCTTTAATTACAACCTAATGAAAAACTAGATATCCTATCTAATTCTTCATGGGTCGGACTGCAATCCTTCTTGGGCTCCCACCATGGGCTTGCTCTATTTGGGCCTTCCTCCATACTTGATGCAATTACAATAATTTTGTAAAATAAAATCTATTCTAAAATTACATCAAAATAAAAAAAATGGCACGCAGGCCATATTTCCCAAAATTAAATTACAACCGATAATAATTTAGGGCCCATAGAACTCAACATAACATTTCAAACAAAGTACCTATCGTGCACATACATACCAATATGATGCATGATCATGGCATTCCAAATTATAAATATAAATGTTAAGCCGAGTTACGTAGGGTGAAATCGCCAATTTTAACAAATGTGAGTAAGGCCCATAAAGGCCCAATGGATAACATCCATAAATGCAAAATTAACAATTTTGCTCCCACTTGAATTTGGGTTGTCACAAATTTAAAATTTAGCTCTCCCAATTTTAACCGGTGTCACGGTTTATTGGGCCAATTTCACAAAGTCCATATTCAATTTAATATGCCAACAATTAAATTAAATATGCATGCCAACAAAATAAATAATTTAAACACAGATTAATTTAAAAAATTTAATTTAATTTGAATTAGGGTCCGGACAAAAAAATACCCGCAAAATCTAAAACCGAACCCGAAACCCGTGCGCGGCGCCGCTGTCCTGGAGGGGCAGCAGTGCCGCTGCGCGGCATCAGGCTGCAGCAGCTGCTGCCGCTGGATGGAACCGCAAATTGCGATTCCATCCAGCCCAAAATCTTTTTTTTTTTAATCATAAAAAAAAATCCATCAAAAATTAAATAATCAATAAAACAATAATTTTTAAGATGGAAAACAATTGGGGAAAATAATCAAAAACTCCAATCCAAAAATTCTAGGGTTTATCAAAACCAAAACCAATTGAATAAAAACCCTAAAATAACAAACTTGAAACCCATTCTTTCTTCAAGAACGCTTTCAAGAACCAATTCCAATCAATCTAATGGACAAAACCTAGGCTCTGATACCACTGTTGGGATTCGTCATTGGGAAAATAACGTGGCGCAGCGGAAAATACACTGTTTAAAATTTCCTAGAATCCACCTATCGTGTCCAATTACCATTGATTAGAATAAAATCAAATAAGAATCAAGAGAGATTAACTCACCGGATTCGTCTCCTCTAGAGACTGCTGCAGAATCGTTTCTTGAAACTGCGATCTCCAAAGTCCGGTGCACGACCAACTATTGAGCGGGAATCGGTGCTAGCCGAAAACGCGAAGCAATGGAGGTTTAATGCTGGGATTTTCGGCTGTTTTGGGGCTGCAATTGGTGGCTGAAATTTCCGGCAATTAATTAGAGTTGAATTAGGTTTTCCTTCCTTAAGTGTGCCCTTATATAGACACCTTGTCTAGTTGGGTTTTAATTGGCCCGCCTATCTTCACCCAAAATAGACATCTTAAGGACCTGCCTTCTGCTGGGCCTTGGGTTGGGCCTAGGCCTTCTTAGCCTTGGCTTTCTTGGCCTTGGCCTTGGCCTTTTCCTTGGCCTTACCCTTGGCAAGAGGAGGGTTCCCCTTGTTGACCAGCAGCACCAGCGGAGTCTTCTTGATCGACTGCTCAGTAAGCTTAAGCATCCCATGCAGCTCACTGACAGTACGGTTCATCCCTTGCATGTTGTAGTTTAAGATGAACTGATCATAAGAATCCGGCAAGGATGCAAGGATTGTGTCCACCGCCAACTCTTGAGAGATAGGTGATCCGAGACGGGACAAAGTGTCCAAATAGCCCTTCATCTTGAGCACGTGTGCGCTCACAAATGTCCCGGCCCCCATCTTACAAGAGTGGAATGCCTTATTGGTCAGGTACCTTTCATGACGAGCTTGCTCCTGAAACATCTCGTTTAGAGTTGTTATCATAGCATAGGCTTGATGGTCCATAAACTATTTTTGCAGTTCAGGGACCATACACGCCAACATAAGGCATGTCACATCCCTATTATCCTTGACATGCGCCTCGTATTCCTCCAGCTGGGCAGCCGGCGGATTACGTCCTTGAGGCGCAGCCGGCATAGGCCTTTCCAGTATATACTCTTTTGACTCTTGTCTTAGAATAATCCTTAAGTTCCTAGACCAGTCTAAAAAGTTAGGACCGGAAAGCTTGTCCTTTTCAAGAATAGATCGCAGTGATAAGGTATTGTTGTTTGCCATTTAAAAGTTTCTACACTGAAAAACATTGAGAGTATTAATAAAGGACTTTAATTTATTATTCCCATATGAAATTAATAATGAATCATGTTATTAATTTAAACCGAGTTGTTGGGCTCATGGGCCGAGATCCATATTTCATCAAGATATAGCCAAACGAGGGTTTGGTACAACTATACCTTAATTATTTAGGTAGGAACGCCGTCCAATCCCAACCTAGGGACTCTTGGTTTGATGGGCTTGTTGGCACTTACCCATCTGTGCTTAGGGCCAGGAGAATCCTACTACCCACGCTAAGTCAAAACCTCCATTCAAGTGTTAGAGTATCCCATACTCTAACCCAATACAAAGTGACAATACTCCAGTGTATCCTGCGAGGGCATGGTCTACAACTGGCCTATTCCCACCTCGAGTCCTTTTTGAATGAGGGAAGCACTTTTAAGCGACTTAGTAATTCCATTTGGTTATTAGATTCAATTTATAACGGCTTACATACATAAGGCGGGTGAAATTGCTATTGGATCATACATTCATACATGCAGATAAACATAAAGAATAATTAAATAAAAGTAAAAATGGATTGCTATGGGCCTATATTACATCCTAATATTATTCTAGTAAACCTATACTAGAAATAATATCAGGTGGGCCTCCATCTCTTCCTTCTAGGCTTGCACCTCCATTTGGGCTTGCACCTCCACTTGGGCTCACCACTCCATGGGCTTCTTCTTTTACAAATTTTATAATGTTTGAATAAAATAAAATTAAATTAAAAAAAGAAAAACAACACGCAGGCTGTATTTACCCAAAAAGAAAAATACAACCCATCTTGTACAAGGCCCAATAGCATCCAACCATACAAACATTTAATCATAAATATGCATCCAATACATATAATTCATAAGCATGTTATAATGCATGATTTAAGCCCATTTCAATTATGTCCAAGCCATTATATAGAAATCGCCAATTTTGGCCCACCATGGTTCTAACCCTTAACGGGCTTTGGGCCTCCAGCCCAGGCAGTCCAACTGCTCCCACTGGAATTGCGAAATCATGGGTCCAATTCAGCCGTCCGAGTAATTGTGCCAAAATTACCCGAACCAATTTCAATTAACCATATTAATTTCCAAAATTAATATCACATGAATAAAATAAAATTTCATTCAAGAAACCACACGCATTTAAATTGCATAAATTTAAACACACGAATTTTAAAACCAATTAAAATTACAAAACTGGGCCCCGGGCCCAAGACCCGCCAAATCCAAAACACTAGGCCCGGCCCGCTGCAGCTAGGGCAACAGAGTTGCCCTAGCAGCAGCAGCGCGCTGCTCCGGCAGCAGCGGCTGCTGCTAGAACCAGCAGTAGCAGCAGGCAGCGGCCGCCGCCTCTCCCGCTGCGTGCGGCGGCCAGCGGCGGCGATTCCGCTGCCGGCAGCCCCGCACCCCGGGAGCCAGATTTTTTTTTTTTAAAAAAACAGAAATAAAATAAGATGAACAAACAAAATATAGCATCCATCAAAAACAAGAAATTCACAAAGAATTCCAAAATCATACAATTAAATTAAACTAACATAAACCTATATGCAAATTTAATTTCAATTGTACAAAACCAAATGAGAAAAATCTTAAACCCAAACCAAGAACTCCAATAAAAAATCTCCAATTTTAAAACATGGGATTCAACCAATTTTAACAATTTCCATGGATCAAAAGCCTACTCTGATACCACTGTTGGGATTTTTCACCGGAAATCACTCCGATAAAAGCGGAAGAACGCGATGATTTCCTCAAATCCAGTCCCATGAGCAATGGAAATGGAAATTGTAAAACTTAAAATTATAATAGAAAGAGATTAAATTCTTACCCAGAATATCTCTTTCAAGAGATGGATGAAGACTGCAGAAATCAAATTAGATTCCCTCCTCGTTTTCGTACACGAACGCCTAGCGAACACAACCCGTGCTAGCGTTGGAAAAACAAAAACTATGGTGAGAGGGGGCTTGGAAAATTTCGGCTATTGCTTTGTGTGTTGTAGTGGTGGCCGAAATTTTTAACCCTAGGTTTTTATATCTAGGGTGGCCGAATTCCCCTAGGGGAATTCAGGCCCAGCTTGGCTCCTTTCATTCTGTGCGAACTTCCATCTTTTAATTTAGGCCCAATCTAATTTTAATTATTCTGGTTTAAATTAATTTCAAGCCCAATTTTAATATACCAATGTATTTAATATATTACACCAAGTAATATATTATTTACATTTAAATTAAAATTATTTTGACCAATTAATTTAATCCATCGAATTAAAATTAAATCTTCACAAAATAAAATCATATGTAAACCTATACATATGAATATTTCCACCTAGGAAATAATCTCATAATTAATCCAATTAATTATGAAGTGCCAATTGAACATATTAATTTTATTATTAGGATCAATCCAACTGATCTTTATAATATGATTAATATATATATATACCTCTCTCTCCATAGCGTATACTCCAAGTATACATGTGATTCCTTAAGTCTGTGTTCAGTCGTTTTATGTGTATGATCCCGTGGGCCCATCTTTATGTTGGCAGCGGGCCATTTGGCCCGCAGACTGCAGTTGGGCTCTAGCAAGCCACTGCAGCCCCCAATTAAGATGGAGATGGCAGTCTAACTATTATCATAACCCTGCAGTTTAAACTTGTACATCCCATGTCATTGATATCAGTGTCTAACACATAGGCATGGATTGATCACTCTTTTGTGTCGGACATTAACTTGATCCCGAATGCACTGAAGCTCACAAACAAGTTCCTACCTGTTTGGGTGTGGCCACACTCTTATCAGTTACATTCATCAAGAGGCCAGTAAGACATACCCGAAAGTACTTATACTTGGCACCCTACTACAGGCCCTTTAGGCGTACCCCTAAGCATGCGACCTCACATGTAACACCATCATATGGTCAGGTCAAAGGATCCATACAAGTACTACACGAGAATCACTTGTGATACTATACCATGTGGATTACTCGTTTAGTGGATCTATCCAGTATCATACCCCCATGCATGTACCCATTAACTTGGTTGACATTCCATGTCCAATGACCGGTAAGACACCGCCATACAACCAGGTTAATATAGTCTCTTATTCTATTCATTCCTATGACTGGAACAGACTACAGATCTATTTATGGTCATATCGTTTACCCTATCCATGGTCTTACTGCCAAGTGCATGACACTTGTCATCATGGATATAGATATGTCCATTGGATACTTCATTTAATATATTGCACAAGATAAATATAATAAATGAATTGATGCCTTTATTAATAACACACATTAGTATAATACATAAATCGAATAAATGTATAATACAAATACAAGGACCAATGCCTCGGGACTAGGGCATTTCCAATATGAAGAAGGTGCTATCAAAAGGCGCTGTCAGCATTATGGACATGGATGGAAATGAGTTCACTAATCCTATAAACCAGCACAGGCTAAAGCTTTATCATGTATAAAAAAAAAAGAAAAATCTGCTACGCTGAAAATTCAAAAAGAGCGCTCCAGGCAAAAAGTTAAGACATGAGAGAAAATAATCAGTCGGAAAACCTGAAAAGGATGACTAATGACGGGTTCTGGCTTAGTGTGGAATCTGTATCATTTAGGAACCAACTCATTTCAAATGTACTCATTTTGACTTCATCAATAAAGTGAAGTGTTTGTTTAAATATATTTGCATGGTTATGACAAATGCACAAGCAAAGTTGTCTTGCATAAACATACATTTAAAGAAAGCACTTTGCATTCAACTGATTGAAATCATCGCATTATTTAACAAGTGAAAATGTATTAAATACATGCAATTTGAAATCTTTTGTCGACCTCTAAGATCCAGTTCACCTTCCTAAAAGAGCAATAAAATGGTCATGGTGACATTTCAATCATCTTAAAAAAAAAAAGAAAAGAGAATCTCACTGAGGCGAAAACCGAAAAGGCGCCTCAGGCAAAAATTAGAGAAGCTCGCTAAGGTAAAAACCGAAAAGACGCCTTAGGCAAAAATTAGAGCAGCTCGCTGGGCTGAAAACCTGTATTGGGCAACCCAGGCAAAAATTAGAGCACTTACAAAATGATAATTTTCTCACAAAGCAGGAAAAGCAGAATGTCCCCAACATTCCCTATAGAAGTCATCACATCGACTCCCTATATAGTCATCATGTAATTCCCCAGCGGAAGCTACATAAAGAACACCATAATTGTTTCCCCAATCGAGTTGCCATACTCTTCCTCAGCGGAATCTCTGTAAGGAGCACTACGATTATCTCCCCAGCAGTATCACACATCCCTAATAGTCACCTTATTTCTTCGAAAATCTCCAAGCAAAGCCCCGAAGAAAACAAAATCAACCAGGGGCACAACATATCTCTCTCCAACAGAAGGCGGAAATGTCAAATGATGGAAAATACATACACGTACATATGCATCATCATGCATTCATACATTGCATACATCAATCACTTATCCCCAGTTAGTCTTCATTCTTGATCGAAAGGGCAAAAATTTTTGTTTAAAGATCTCTCGATCAAGGAATGAAGACTTGCTATCTTAAGTGAAGGAATTCCTCATCTCCAACTTCAATTCCTCAGCAGATCCGCCTCGAGTAATGTAAACTCGGTATCGGCCCAGATCGGCTTCATTATTCACTTCCTCCATATATCCTCCTCGAGTAATGTAAACTCAGTATCGGCCCAGATCGGCTTCATCATTCACTTCCTCAGCAGATCTGCCTCGATTACTGTAAACTCGGTATCGACCCAGATCGGCTTCATCATTCACTTCCTCAGCAGATCCGCCTCGAGTAATGTGAACTCGGTGTCGGCCCATATCAGCTTCATCTATTTCCCTAGCAAAGCTCGTCTTGGGTAATCTAGACCCGGTATCGGCCAATCTCTTCATCAATTTTGCCTCGGGTAACCTAGTCCCGGTATCGGCTAATTTCACCCATTCCTTTGCCTCGGGTAACCTAGACCCTGTATCGGCCAATCCGCAATCCATCTTCCTTCGCCTCGGGTAACCTAGACCCGGTATCGGCCTATCCGCATCGACTTCGCCTCGGGTAACCTAAACCCAGTATCGGCTTATTTCCTCCCTAGCATCGCCTCGGGTAACCTAGACCCGATATTGGCTTATCTCATCAGAGGGTTCATTCCAGTGTTCATGGTGCTTTGATTTGCACTCTTAAATTCATCGTCTCAGGTATTGTAAACCTGGAGCTAGGTGTTGAATTTGATCACGCGAGGGGCAGCTATAAGCATAAGAATTTTCTATACTTAAAAAAAAAGAGTATATGGTCGTACGACTGTCCTTATAGTCGTGCGATTGTAATTTGAAAATTACAGTCATATGACTGTAATATCGGAAAAGTTGCAGGAGCCCATACCTCTATAGCAGAAAAATGGAGGAGAGAGGAAGGAGCATTAATTGCTCCGTTCTTGCAGCAAGTAAGCCGAAAAGGCAGAGATAAAAGGAAGGAAAGGAAGGGAGAGAGACAACAACTTGATTTCTGGTGGAAAATTAGAGAGAGAAGAGAAGGAAAGAGACAAGAAAAAGGGGAAAGGAAGTTTGCTCAAGAATCCTCTCTTTCTCTTCTGTTTCTTTCGAATTCTTTAGGATTAAAGCTAAAATTTGTTAGAAACCCTTAGGTTAATTAATCAACTTCACAATCAAATCAAAATTCCGGACTTAAATCATCAGAATCCCTAACATTTTGGATTTTTGGACCTAAAGCTTCCTCTCCCAATTTCAAAGGAAGAGTGCGAATTCGTGAGGATTGGAGCGACGCTAGGGGTCAAATTGACTTGGATTAGCTTTTAAAAAGGTAGAAACTCCTTTTCGTTTCACTTTTTCTTGCTTTCTGGGTGTTTGAAGTGAATTTTTATGCATTTTATGCTATATTTTTGCGCTTCTGTTTCTGGAAACTAAGAACAGTCTCACGACTGTTCTTAGATTTCATGAATAGTCGTACGACTGTATATACAGTCCTACGAGTGTTCTTAATTTCCAGATTGTTTTATCTTCTGTTTTGATTCAAAATAAAATTCTGGCGAAATCTTGATTCTGAGCCGTTTACAGTCGCATGACTATAACTTACAGTCGTACGACTGTAGTTAAAGTCGCACGACTGTAACCCTCGTTCTAGAATCAGAATTTCAGCTTTTAACCCTAAAAAATTTATAAAAACCCATAAAAAAAAATATCAGAAAAATCCGAAAATCATCAAAATGAATTTTGTTGTGTGCATCACGGCCATAGATTCAATTTTCAGTAAAATTGCATTTAGAACAATTCAACGACGGAGACCCAATTCTCCTAAAAACCGACCCACCTTAAATATAGAAAATGCATGTAAACCGGTAAAATTGTTTTCCAAATGATTTTCCCACAAAAAACCAAAATACAGGGACGTTTCAAAACGTTTTCCAAGTCTAACCCGGCCGGCTAGCCGAGCCAACCCGGTTATCCCCTATATGCATGCCTCCAAATCCTAATTTTCCAATTCTGTTTATTTGAGTCCAACTTGTGGTGTGCCGTATAAATTGTGCTAACCTTTGTTTTGCAGCTTCTAATTATGTACATTTTTATTTTTATTTTTATTTGTATTTTAATAGAATTAATCGTGTATCTAGGCGATTATAATTATTTTTAGATTCTCGTGTATTTTAGGCGATTGTACAAGTGAGACGAGAGTTTTTATTTTTCTATTCGATTTGGTTGTAAGCCGATTAATATTTATTTCTTTTCTTCATTTTTGTATTATGTATTTGTATGCACGCTTTATGCCTTTTATATTCAATACAATTGACTTTAGAATTTAAAATACCATTTCGAGAACATTGGCAATATTTAATTTAAGTAGACACGAAATAAGGGACTTGTCCGGACCCAAATCTCTGGATAGTGTAGCAGCCGTTCGTCCGGTTCAGCTGCATTACAAATTTCCCTGTTGAGCTGAGCTGGGTGGCGACTCTACAATATTCATCGAGACTTAGGTCTCAGTTCTTTTATTTATTAATTCTATTTATTTTCCAAAACTGATTTTCCATTTATAAAAACCCCATGTGAGGGAGGGGCCTGCCCGAGATCGAGGCGCCCCTTCCGAAAGGGAGTCTCGCATCCCCGTCGAAAACGCGTCGTCTGCTTATAAAGACGAAAAGGACTTATTCGGTTTCTAGCGAATCCTTTCCAAATCCTCCAGAGTGGTCTCCACCTGAGTATTATAGGCATACTACTTCACAAATGCCTCGGACAAATCTTCCTATATGGAGCGGGTATGAATTGGCATCTTCAAATACCACTTAGCAGCAGCATCCCTTAGAGTAGTCGGGAATAGGTTTAGCAAGTGGATTTTCCTGATTCCTAGACTAGACATAATCCTCACATAGCTGTCCAAGTGAACCCCTGGTGGACCTTCTCTAGTGTATAGAGGCAAATAAGACATCTGGAAATCGACCGGGAGTGGCTCTCCTCCTTCTGCCATCAAAATAGCTAGGTTTGCACATTTGATAGGATTGTAATGCACCATCTCCTTCAATTTAGGCAGCAAAGCTTCCAAGTCGGAGAATTTCTCCTTGAGTCGCTTTTTCAGCAGCCATCTTAATTAAGGCCTCCTTGGACCTCATAAAAGCTTCATTTTCTTCAGACTAGCGATCGATTTCCTGATGAGGAGTGACCACTCTACTACTACCAGGAATGCCTCCTCCGGCTCCGTTCGTCGCTTAGACTATGTTTCCTCCATTTCCTACTCAAGCCAACATTGGCTGAGCATGTTGGGATTTTTCACTGGAAATCACCCGATAAAGGCGGAAGAAAGCGGTGATTTCCTCAAATCCGTGCCTAGGAGCAATTGAAGTGGAAATTAAAACATTAAAATGAAATAGAAGAGAATCAATTCTCACCTGGAATATCTCTTCTAGAGATGGCTATAGAAATCAATGGAGACTTCCTCCACGTTCCCGTATACGAACGGCTTTAGAACACAACCCGTGCTAACGTCGGGATCAGTCGGAAGAGAGGTAATGGCTGCTATAATTTTCGGCTATCTTACTTGTGTTGGCAGAAAAATTTCTCTAGGTTTTAAAACCTAGATGGCCAAAATTCCCTTTGGGAATTCTAGGCCCAATTTCCTTTTAGTTTCATGTGAGCTTTTCTCCTCTTTAAGCCCAAGTCAGATTTAATTCTTTCGACCAATTTAATTTCAATTCAACATGTATGCTAGCATATTATACCATATAATATATTACATAGATTTAAAATTAAAATTAATTTGACCAATTAATTTAATGGAGGAATTAAATTAGACTTTCATAAAACCAAATACATGTAAACCTATGTATGTAAAATATTTCCACCTAGGAAATAATCTCATAAATTAATTCATTGAATTAATTATGAGAAGGCCAATACAAATATTAATTGTACTATTTTGATCAATCCAATTGATCTATAAAATATGATTAATACAATCCTCTCTCTCTCTCTCGTGTGTATACTCCAAGTATATTGGTGATACCTTTAGTTCAAGTTCAGATGTTTAATGTGTATGATCCTATGGGCCCATCTTTAAGTTGGTAGTGGGCCTTTGGCCCACAGACTGTAGGCAGGCTCTAGCAAGCTACTGCAACCCCCAATTAAGATGGAGATAGCAGTCCAACTGTAATCATAACCCTGTAGTTTAAACTTGTATATCCTATGTCATTGATATCGGTGTCCAACATAGAGGCATGGATTGATCACCCTCTTTTGTGTCGGGACATTTACTTGATCCCGAATGAACTGATGCTCACAAACAAGTTCCAACTCGTTTGGGTGTGGCCACACTCTTATCAATTGCATTCATCAAGAGGCCGTTGATATCTTCTCAGTGGGCTACTAAGTGATATTTCCCTTTTGCATATCCATAGTACCGCCATGCTCACTGACATACCAGAACGTACCCATACTTAGCACCCTTTTACAGGCCTTTTAGGCATACACCAAACTATGCCACTTCACATGCAACACCATCATATGGTCAGGTCAAAGGATGCATACAAGTACTACACGAGAATCTCTTGTGATAGTATACCATGTGGATTTCTCATTTAGTGGATCTATCCAGTACCATGCCCCTTTTCCATGTACCCATTAGCTTGGTTGACATCCCATGTCCAATGACTGGTAAGACACCACCATACAACCAGGTTAATGATAGTCTCTAGTTCGATTCATTCCCATGACTGGAACAGACTATGGATCTCTTTATGGTCATATCATTTTCCCTATCCATTGTCTTATTGCTAAGTGCATGACACTTGTTAACATGGATATGGATATGTACATTGGATACTCTATTTAAAACATAGCACAAGATATATAATAAATAGATTGATATATAATACATAAATCTAACAAATGTACAATACAAATACAAGGTCCAATGCCTCGGGACTAGGGCATATCCAATAATCTCCCACTTGCACTAGTTCCAACTCGGCATAGGCCTAATCCCTATAGATTTAGTATGATCCTCATGCTTGGGCTGAGCCAGAGCCTTGGTCAAAGGATCTACGACATTATCCTTGGTGTCCACTCAATGTAATGAAATGTGACCCCTCTTGGTGATTTCTCGTATGAGGTGAAACTTCCTGAGCACGTGCTTCGTGTTCTTGTGTGACCAGGGCTCCTTAGCTTGTGTAATAGCCCCATTGTTGTCACAAAAGATATCAACTGGGTTTTGGATAGTCAGTAATACTCCCAACTTAGTGATAAACTTCCTTATCCACATAGCTTCCTTATCTGCATCACACGCCACAATGTTCTCAGCTTTTGTAGTAGAGTCTGTGATGGTCGGTTGCTTTGAGCTCCTCCATCTTACAGCATCACCATTAAGTAAAATATGTACCCAGACTATGACTGGTACTCATCCTGGTTGGTCTGGAATCTCGCATCAATGTACCCAATAACGGGCAACTCTTCCTGACCTCCATACACTAAGAACCTATCCTTAGTCCGGTTAAGGTACTTCAGGATTGCTTTGACAGCCTTCCAATGATCCTATTGGTATCGGCTCATCATACTCAGTGCAAAGGTGACATCAAGTCTCGTACATAGCATGGAGTACATGATTGATCCTATAGCGGAGGCATATGGGACCAACTTCATGTTCTCCCTGTCCTCCCTTGTCTTAAGACAGCTTTTCTTACTAAGTTTCAGCCCATGGTTCATCGATAAGAAACTTTCTTGGCCCAATCCATGTTGAATCATTTTAGAACTTTGTCTATGTACATGGCCTGACTTAGGGCCAGAAGCCAATTGGATCTATCCCTGTAGATCCTGATCCCTAGGATCGTCTTATCTTTGCCTAAGTCTATTGTGAAGCACTTACACAACGACTGCTTTACACCTTGCAGGGTTCGTATGTCTCTTCCAATAAGAAGGATATCATCCACATATAATACCAGGAAGGTGACAATGCTCCCACTAATCCTTTTATACACACAAGGCTCATCTTGATTCTGTATGAAGCCGTATTCCTTTATGGCTTCATTGAATCTAAGATTCCAACTTTGGGATGCTTGCTTCAGTCCATAAATGGACCTTTGAAGTTTTTACACCATCCCAGGATACTTTGGATCGACAAAACCCTCAGGTTGTGTCATGTACATATCCTCAAGTAGCTTTCCGTTAAGGAAAGTGGTTTTCACATCCATCTGCCAAACCTCATAGCTGTACCAAGCAGCTATGGCCAGCAGGATCCTAATGGATTTGAGCATAACGACTAGTGAGAAAGTTTCATCATAGTCTATCATGGACTTATCTGAAACCTTTTGCAACCAAATGCCCCTTGAAGGTGTTGTCAACTTTTAGCTTGTAGCACCACTTGCAACCTATTAACTTAGCACCTGGAGGTGGATCAACCAAGTTCCAAACCTGGTTATCATACACAGATTGCATCTCTGCCTCCGTAGCCTTCCGCCAATTTACAAACTGTGGGCTAGCCATAGCCTCCTAGTAGGTTTTGGGCTCTTCCTCATTGAAGACGAGAAGAGTATGATCATCAGTGATGAGAAACCCATATCTCTCTGGTTCCCGATGATCTCTACCAGACCTTCTAAATCCTTGTGTGACCTGGGTTGGTGCTTACTCCTGTGGAAGCTCCACCCTGGTCTCCGAGTTATCCTCTTCAAGAGTTTGTGAGCTTTGAACATCCCTGAGTTCAACATTGCTCCCATTATCTTTCTTGGAAATGAAATCCTTTTCTAGAAAGACCCCCTTCCTTGCCATGAACACCCTATTCTTGGTGGGGTTATAGAAGTAATACCCTTTGGTTTCCCTAGGGTAGCCCACGAACAGGCATTTGTCAATTTTAGCTTTTAGCTTGCCCCCAGTCAATCTCTTGACATATGCATCACATCCCCAAATCCACAGGAAAGACATATTAGGCAACCTGCCCTTCCACATCTGATATGGGGTCTTTTCCACTGCCTTAGTCAGAGTATTATTCAAAATAAGAGCCGCTGTCTCAAGAGCGTATCCCTAGCAGCTTATTGGGAGAGAGGCACGACTCATCATTGAGCGAACCATGTCCAACAGGGTCCTATTCCTCCTCTCGGACACCCCATTCCATTGTGGTGTTCTTGGAGGAGTGAGTTATGGAATGATTCCATGCTCTCTCAAATATGAGTCAAACTCTAGGCTCATATACTCACCTCCTCAGTCTAACTGTAGGGTTTTGATATTTTTGCCTAGCTGGTTCTGTACTTCATTCCTAAATTCCTAGAACCTATCAAGGCTCTCAGACTTATTTTTCATCAGATAGACATAGCCATATCTGCTGAAATCATCCATGAATGTGACAAAGTACAGATGTCCACCTCTGGTAGCTGTGCTCATAGGCCCACATACGTCTGAATGTATTAGGTCCAATAAGCTAGTAGCCCTTTCAGCTTTCTTGCTAAAAGGCACTATGGTCATTTTTCATCGTAAACAAGACTCACATATATCAAGTGACTCCAACTCAAATGACCCTAGGATTCCAGCTTTGTAAAGCCTAGCTATGTGCTTCTCGTTCATGTGGCTTAAACAATAATGCCAAAGGTAGATAGGATTAAGTTCGTTAGGCTTAACCCTTTTAGTATTTATGTTATAGACATTATTGGTTTCATTCAAATCTAGGATATATAGGCCATTATTTAATAGAGCTTTCTATAAAATAATCCCTCTCTAGATAAACCAATTCTACCATTAGAAATAGTAAAATGAAATACAGAAATATCCAATACTGAAATAGAAATAATATTCCTGCACATTGCAGGTACAAAATAACAATGTTCCAATATTAAAACTAATCCACTAGGCATCATGAGGTAGTATTCACTAATCTCTATGGCAACAACCCTTGCTCCATTACAGACCTGCAAGTCCACCTCCCTTGATCCCAGTGACCTCCTATTCTTAAGTCCCTACACATTACAACAAATGTGAGAACCACATCCAGTATCCAATACCCAGGATGTTGAAACAGTGAGGTTAATGTCTATGACATAAATGCCTGATGAAGACACGCCCTGGGTCTTCTTCTGCTCTCCGAATAGTTTGGGACACGATCGCTTCTAATGCCTTGCCTGCTTGCACCCGAAGCAGACGTCCTTAGGCTGGGCCTTAGGCTTCTTGGCCTTGGCTTTCTTAGCCTTTTGTTTGGCCTTGCCCTTCATAAGAAGAGGGTTCCCCTCGTTGACCATAGTACCGGTGAAGCCCTCTTGATCGACTGTTCAGTGAGCTTAAGCATCCCATACAGCTCACTAACAGTATAATTCATCCCTTGCATATAATAGTTCAGGATAAACTAATCATAAGAATCTGGTAAGGAAGCCAGGATTGTGTCCACCTCCAGCTCCTGTGAGATAGGCGATCCGAGACGTGCTAAAGTATCCAGATAGTCCTTTATCTTCAGCCCGTGTGCGCTCATAGATGTCCCAGCCCCCATCTTACAGGAGTGGAATGCCTTATTGGTCAGGTACCTTTCCTGACGAGCTTGCTCTTGAAACATCTCATTTAGAGTTATTATCATAGCATAGGCCTGATGGTCCATGAACTGCTTTTGCAGCTTAAGGACCATACATGCCAACATAAGACATGTCACATCCCTATTATCCTTTACATGCACCTCGTATTCCTCCAGCTGGGCAGACGGTGGATTACGTCCCATAGGTGCAGCCGGTACAGGCCTTTCCAGCACATACTCCTTTGACTCTTGTCTTAGAACTATTCTTATGTTCCTAGACCAGTCTAAGAAGTTTGGGCCAGAAAGCTTGTCCTTTTTTAGGATAGATCGTAGTGAAAGTGAGTTGTTTTTTACCTTTAGATTACTACATAGAAAAATTACAAGAGTGTTAATAAAGGGCTTTATCTTGTTTCCCATATTTAATTAATGATGAATCAAGTTATTAATTAACTCAAGTTGTTGGGCTCATGGGCCGAGATCCATATTTCATTAAGATATAGCCAAACAGGGGCCTGTAAAACCTATACCCTAATTATTTAGGTAGGAACGCCGTCAAATCCCAACCTAGGGACTCTCGGTTTGATGGGCTTGTTGGCACTTACCCATCTGTGCTTAGGGCTAGGAGAATCCTACTACCCATGCTAAGTCAAAACCTCCATCCAAGTGTTAGAGTAACAAATACTCCAACCCAATACAAAATGATGATACTCCAGTGCATCCAGTGAGGGCAGGTCTACAACTGGCCTATCACAACTTCGAGTCGGTTTTGAATGAGGGAAGCACTTTTAAACGACTTAGTAATTTCCATTTGGTTATTAGATTCATTTTAATAACAGCTTAGATGCACAGGCGGGTGAAACTGGGTTTAGATCATACATTCATACATGTAAATAAATATAAAGCATAATTAAATAAGTAAAATGGATCGCTATGGGCCTATGTTACAACCTAATGTAATTCTAGTAAACCTATACTAGAAAATACATCAGGTGAGCCTCCTTTTCCTTCCTTCTAGGCTCGCCTCTCCACTAGGCTTCTGCTTTACAAATTTTACAATAAATAAATAAAATAAAATAACATAAAAAAGAAAACGGCGAGCATGTCGTATTTACCCAAAAAGAAAAATTACAACCCAACTCGAATAAGGCCCAACAGCATCCATACATACATTTAATCATACCCAATACATCAATTTATAAACATGTTAGAATGCATGAATTTAAGCCCATTTCAATTATGTCCAAAGCCATTATTTTGAAATCGCCAATTTTGGCCCATCATGGTTCTAGCCCTTAACGGGCTTTCAGCCCAGGCAAATAACTGCTTCTATTGGAATTGGGAAACCATGAGTCCATATCAGCCGCTCGGGTAATTGTGCCAAAATAACCCGAACCAATTTCAATTAAACCATATTAATTTCCAAAATTAATATCTCATGAACAAAATAAAATTTCATTCAAGAAATTATGCGCATTTAAATTACAGAAATTTAAACACACAAAAATTTTAAAACCCATTAAAATTTCAAAACTGGGCCCCGGCCCCGAAACCCGCCAATTCCAAAACTGGGCCCAGCCCGCTGTAGCTAGGGGCAGTAGCGCAGCATGCTGCTGCCGCTGTTTCTGCAGCTACGGCGGTGATTCTGCCTCCGGTAGACCCTTATGAGCAAAAACAACCCGTGATTTTTGTCGAAAAAATAAAATTACAGCCATGAAATTAAATCACCAAGAAATAATCCAACAATAAAAAATTAAATCCAACATAAACCAATATGTACTTTAATTTTCAATTGCAAAAATCCAAGGGGAAAACCACAAAACCCCAATCCAAAGAATCCCAAAAAAATCATCCATTTCAAAACCAAGGGATTCAATCCTGTTTAATAATTTCCATGGATTAAAAGCCCGCTCTGATACCACTGTTGGGATTTTTCACCGGAAATCACCGGATAAAAGCAGAAGAATGTGGTGATTTCCTCAAATCTGTTCCCAGGAGCAATTGAAGTAGAAATTAAAAACATTAAAATGAAATAGAAGAGAATCAATTCTCACCTGGAATATATCTTCTAGAGATGGTTGCAAAAATCAATGGAGACTTCCTCCACGTTCCCGTACACGAACGGCTTTAGAACACAACCCCGTGCTAGTGTCGGGATCGGCCAGAAGAGAAGGAATGGCTGCTCTAATTTTTAGCTATCTCACTTGTGTTGGTTGAAAATTTTATCTAGGTTTTAAAACCTAGATGGCTGAAATTCCCTTTGGGAATTTTAGGCCCAATTTCCTTTTAGTTCATGTGGTCTTTTCTCCTCTTTAAGCTCAAGTCAGATTTAATTCTTTCAGTCCAATTTAATTTTAAATTTAATTTCAATTCAACATGTATGCTAGCATATTATACCATATAATATATTACATAGATTTATAATTAAAATTAATTCGATCAATTAATTTAACCGAGGAATTAAATTAGACTTTCATAAAACCAAATTTATGTAAACCTATACATGTAAAATATTTCCACCTAGGAAATAATCTCATAAATTAATTCATTGAATTAATTATGAGAAGGCCAATACAAATATTAATTATATTATTTTGATCAATCCAATTGATAGATATAATATGATTAATACAATCCTCTCTCTCTGGTGCCTATACTCCAAGTATACTGGTGATCCCTTTAGTTCGAGTTCAGACGTTCAACGTGTACAATCCTATGGGCCCATCTTTATGTTGGCAGTGGGCCTTTGGCCCATAGACTGTAGGCAGCTCTAGCAATCCACTACAATGTTGGGATTTGTCACTAGAAATCACCAGATTAAAGCAGAAGAGCGCGGTGATTTCCTCAAATCCGTGCCCAGGAGCAATTGAGATGGAAATTGTAAAAATAAAAATTTAATAACAAGAGATAAATCTCTTACCTAGATTATCTCTACAAGAGATGGATCCTGACTGCAGGAATCAAAGTAGAATCCCTCCTCATTCACGTACACGAACGCCTTATGAACACAACCCGTGCTAGCGTCGGAAAAACACGAACTATGGAGAGGGGAAGGCTTGGAAATTTCGGCTAGCTTGTCTTGCACATGGTGGCCGAAATCCCTAGGGTTATTTTAACCCTAAGTGGCCGAAATTCTTAAGGAGAATTTCGGCCCCCAATTAGCTCCTTTTGTGTGGGCTTTTCCTTCTTTCATTTTTAGGCCCAAATCTATTTTAATTGGTCCGGTTTAAATTAATTTGAAGCCCAAATTTAATTTACACATGTATATAATATATTACACCATATAACATATTATTTACATTTAACTAAAATTGGTTTGACTAATTAATTTAATCCAAGAAATTAAAATTAGATCTTCACAAAATAAATTCATATGTAAACCTATACATATGAATATTTCCACCCAGGAAATAATCTCATAATTAATCCAATTAATTATGAGAAAGCCAATCAAATATTAATTTTATTATTATGATCAATCTAATTGATCTTTATAATATAATTAATATATCCTCTTTCTCCAGAGTGTATACTCCAAGTATACAGGTGATTCCTGTGTTCAGTCGCTCAATGTGTATGATCTCGTGGGCCCATCTTTATGTTGGCAGTGGGCTCATGGCCCACAGACTGTATTTGGGCTCTAGCAAGCCACTGCAGCCCCTAATTAAGATAGAAATGGCAGTCAAACTGTAATCATAACCCTATAGTTTGAACTTGTATATCCCATGTCACTGATATCGGTGTCCAACACAGAGGCATGGATTGATCACCCTCTTTTGTGTCCGGACATTTACTTGATCCCGAATGTACTGAAGCTCACAAACAATTTCCAACTTGTTTGGTTGTGGCCACACTCTTATCAGTCACATTCATCAAGTGGTCGGTGATATCTTCTCAGTGGACTACTGAGGGACAAATCCCTTTTGCATATCCATAGCATTGCCATGCTAAGTGACATACCCGAAAGCACCCATACTTGGCACCCTATTACAGGCCCTTTAGGCATACCCCTAAGTATGCGACCTCCCATGCGATAAAATCATATGGTCAGGTCAAAGGATCCATACAAGTAGTACACAAGAATCACTTATGATACTATACCATGTGGATTTCTCGTTTAGTGGATCTATCCAGTACCATGCCCTTTTTACATGTACCCATTAACTTAGTTGACATCCCATGTCCAATGACCGATAAGACACCGCTATACAACCAGGTTAATGATAGTCTCTAGTCCCATTCATTCCCATAACTGGAACAGACTACGGATCTCTTTATGGTCATATCGTTTACCCTATCCATGGTCTTACTGCCAAGTGCATGACACTTGTCATTATGGATATGGATGTGTCCATTGGATACTTCATTTAAGATATTGCACAAGATATATATATATATATAATAAATGAATTAATGCCTTTATTAATAACATAAAATTAGTATAATACATAAATCCAATAAATGTACAATACAAATATAAGGTCTAATGCCTCAGGACTAGGGCATATCTAACAATCTCCCACTTGCACTAGTTCCAACTAGGCATGGGCCTAATCCCTATAGATCTAGTATGACCCTCGTGCTTGGGCTGAGCCAGCGCCTTGGTTAAAGGATCTGCGTCATTATCCTCGGTGTCCACTATGTGTAATGCAATGTGACCTCTCTCCGCTATCTCTCATATGAGGTGAAACTTTCTGAGCACGTGCTTTGTGTGCTTCTGTGACCGGGGCTCCTTAGCTTGTGCAACGGCCCCATTGTTGTCACAGACGATATCAACTGGGTCCTGCATAGTTGGTACTACTCCTAACTCAGTGATAAACTTCCTTATCCACACAGCTTCCTTAGCTACATCACACGCCGTGATGCATTCAGCTTATGTTTCATCAGGGATGAGGAAGAGCCCAAAACCTACCAAGAGGCTATGGCAGGCCCATAGTCTACAAATTGGTGAAAAGCCATGGAGGCAGAGATGTAATCTATGTACGATAACCAGGTTTGGAACTTGGTTGATCCACCTCCGAGTGCTAAGGTAATTGGTTGCAAGTGCTGCTACAAGCTAAAAGCTGATAATACCTTCAAGGGGCATCTGGTTGTGAAAGGTTTCAGACAAGTCCATGGAATAGACTATGATGAAACTTTCCCACCAGTAGCCATGCTCAAATACATCAGGATCTTGTTGGCCATAGCCACATGGTACGACTATGAGGTCTGGCAAATGGATGTCAAAACAGCTTTTCATAATGGAAAGCTACTCGAGAATGTGTACGTGACACAACCTAACGGTTTTGTCGATCTAGAGTATCCGAAAAGGGTACGCAAACTTCAAAGGTCCATTTATGGACTGAAGCAAGCATCCCGCAGTTGGAATCTTAGATTCAATGAATCTATAAAGGAATATGGATTTATACAGAATCAAGATGAGCCTTGTGTGTATAAGAGGACTAGTGGCAGCATTGTCACATTCTTGGTACTTCACATAGACGACATCCGACTCATTGGAAGTGACATACCTACACTGCAAGGGGTAAAGCAGTGGCTGTGTCAGTGCTTCGCAATGAAGGACTTAGGCGAAGCTGAGATGATCCTAGGGATCAGGATCCATAGGGATAGATCAAATCGGCTTCTGGGTCTAAGTCAGGCCTCATACATAAACAAAGTTCTGAAAAGGTTCAGCATGGACCGGGCTAAGAAAGGTTTCTTGCTAATAGGTCATGGGGTGAAACTTAGCAGGAAGAACTGTCCTAAAACAAGGGAGGATAGGGAGAAAATGAAATTGGTTCTATATGCTTCGGCTATAGGATCAATTATGTACTCCATGCTATGTACAAGACCTGATGTCGCCTTTGCACTAAGTATGACCAGCTGGTACCAGCAAGATCCCTGGGAGGATCACTAGAAGGCTGTCAAGGCGATCCTCAAGTACCTCAACCGGACTAAGGATAGGTTCTTAGTGTATGGGGGTCAGGAAGAGTTTTCAGTTACTGGGTACATTGATGCAAGCTTCAAGACCGACCAGGATGAGTACCAGTCACAGTCTGGGTATGTATTTTTGCTAAATGGTGGTGTTGTAAACTAGAGGAGCTCAAAGCAGCCAACCATCTTGGACTCTACAACAGAAGCTGAGTACATCGTAGCGTGTGATGTAGCTAAGGAAGCTGTGTGGATAAGGAAGTTTATCACTGAGTTAGGAGTAGTACCAACTATCCAAGACCCTGTTGATATCTTCAGTGACAACAATGGGGCCGTTACACAAGCTAAGGAGCCCCGGTCACATAAGAACACAAAGCACGTGCTCAGAAAGTTTCACCTCATACGAGAGATCGCGGAGAGAGGTGACATTGCATTACACAGAAAGGACACCAAGGATAATGTCGCCGATCCTTTGACCAAGGTGCTGGCTCAGCCAAAGTATGAGGGTCATACTAGATCTATAGGGATTAGGCCCATGCCTAGTCGGAACTAGTGCAAGTGGGAGATTGTTGGATATGCCTTAGTCCCGGGGCATTGGACCTTGTATTTGTATTATACATTTATTGGATTTATGTATTATACTAATTTTATGTTATTAATAAAGGCATTAATTCATTTATTATATATATCTTGTGCAATATCTTAAATGAAGTATCCAATGGACATATCCATATCCATGATGACAAGTGTCATGCACTTGGCAGTAAGACCATGGATAGGGTAAACGATATGACCATAAAGAGATCCGTAGTCGGTTCCAGTTATGGGAATGAATGGGACTAGAGACTATCATTAACCTGGTTGTATGGCGGTGTCTTATAGGTCATTGGACATGGGATGTCAACCCAGTTAATGGGTACATGTAAAAAGGGCATGGTACTGGATAGATCCACTAAATGGGAAATCCACATGGTATAGTATTACAAGTGATTCTCATGTAGTACTTGTATGGATCCTTTGACCTGACCATATGATGGTATCGCATATGAGGTTGCATACTTAAGGGTATGCCTAAAGGGCCTATAATAGGGTGCCAAGTATGGGTGCTTTCGGGTATGTCACTTAGCATGGCAATGCTATGGATATGCAGAAGGGATTTGTCACTCAGTAGTCCACTAAGAAGATATCATCAGCCACTTGATGAATGTGACTGATAAGAGTGTGGCACACCCAAACAAGTTGGAACTTGTTTGTGAGCTTCAGTACATTCGGGATCTAGTAAATGTCCGGACACAAAAGAGGGTGATCAATCCATGCCTCTGTGTTGGACACTGATATCAATGACATGGGATATACAAGTTCAAACTATAGTGTTATGATTACAGTTGGATTGCCATCTCCATCTTAATTGGGGCTGCAGTGGCTTGCTAGAGCCCAACTGTAGTCTGTGGGCCAAAGGCCCACTGCCAACATAATGATGGGCCTACAGGATCGTACACATTGAGCGACTAAACACTGACTTAAGGAATCACCTGTATACTTGGAGTATACACTCTGGAGAGAGAGGATCATATTAATTATATTATAAAGATCAATTGGATTGATCATAATAATAAAATTAATATTTGATTGGCTTTCTCATAATTAATTGGATTAATTATGAGATTATTTCCTGGGTGGAAATATTCATATGTATAGGTTTACATATGAATTTACTTTATGAAGATCTAATTTTAATTTCATGGATTAAATCAATTAGTCAAACCAATTTTAATTGAATATAAATAATATATTACATGGTGTAATATATTATATACATGTGTAAATTAAAGTTGGGCTTGAAATTAATTTAAACCAGACCAATTAAAATAGATTTAGGCTTAAAATGAAAGAAGGAAAAGCCCATACATGGTGAGCCAATTGGGCCGAAATTCTCAAGGAGAATTTCAGCCACCTAGGGTTAAAACAACCCTAGGTATCTCTGCCAAGGTGTGTAGAAGCCACCATAGCCGAATTCTCCCCCTCCTCCTTCTCTATTGTTCGTGTTTTTCCGACGCTAGCACGGGTGGTGTTCGTTAGGCATTCGTGTACATGAACGAGGAGGGATTCTATCTTGATTCCTGTAGTCTACATCCATCTCTTGTAGAGATCATCCGGGTAAGAGATTTATCTCTTGTTATTAAATTTTTTTTTTTTACAATTTCCATCTCAATTGCTCCTGGGCATGAATTTGAGGAAATCATCACGTTCTTCCGTTTTAATCGGGTGGTTTCGTGTGACAAATCCCAACAGGTGCTGCATGTGAAGTGGCATACTTTGGTGTATGCCTAAAGGGCCTGTAAAAGGGTGCCAAGTATGGGTACATTCGGGTATATCAGTGAGCATGGCAATGCTATGGATATGCAGAAGGGAATGTCACTCAGCAGTCCACTGAAAAGATATCACCGGCCTCTAGGGATACACTCTTGACACAACTGCTCTCATTTTGAATAATACTCCGACTAAGGCTGTGGAAAAGATGCCATATGAGATATGGATGGGCGGGTCGCACATTATGTCTTTCCTGCAGATTTGGGGATGTGATGCACATGTCAAGAAATTGGCTGGGGGCATACTAGAACCCAAAACTAACAAATGCCTGTTTGTAGGCTACCCTAGGGAAACCAAAGGGTATTACTTCTACAACCTCACCGAGAATAAGGTGATCGTGGCACGAAAGGGGTCTTTCTAGAAAAGAATTTCATTTCCAGGGAAGACAGTGGGAGCAATGTTGAACTCAGGAAGTTCAAAGCCCACAAACTCCTAAAGAGGATAACTCAGAGACCAAGGTGGAGCTTCCACAGGAGGAAGCACCAGCCCAGGTCACACAAGGACCTAGAAGGTCTGGTAGGGATCATCGGGAACTAGAAAGATATGGGTTTCTCATCACCGATGATCACACTCTTCTCGTCTTTGATGAGGAAGAGCCTAAAACCTACCAGGAGGCTATAGCTAGTCCACAGTCTGCTGACTGGCGTAAAGCCATGGAGGCTGAGATGCAATCTATGTACGATAATCAGGTTTGGAACTTGGTTGATCCACCTCAGGGTGCTAAGTTGATAGGTTACAAGTGGTGCTATAAGCTAAAGGCTGACAACACCTTTAAAGGGCGATTGGTAGTGAAAGGTTTTAGACAAGTCCATGGAATAGAATATGATGAAACTTTCTCACTAGTCGCTATGCTAAAATCCATAAGGATCCTGTTGGCCATATCCGCATGGGATAACTATGAGGTCTGGCAGATGGCTGTCAAAATTGCTTTCCTTAATGGAAAGCTACTCGAGGATGTGTACATGACACAACATGAGGGTTTTGTCAATCCAAAGTATCCTGGAAGGGTATGCAAGCTTCAAAGGTCCATTTATGGATTGAAGCAAGCATCTCGTAGTTGGAATCTTAGATACAATGAAGCTATAAAGGAGTATGGCTTCATACAGAATCAAGATAAGCCTTGTGTGTACAAAAGGATTAATGGATTGTCACCTTCCTGGTATTATATGTGGATGATATCCTTCTTATTGGAAGTGACATACCAACACTGCAAGGAATAAAGTAGTGGTTGTGTAAATGCTTCGCAATGAAGGACTTAGGCAAAGCTAAGATGATCCTAGGGATAAGGATCTACAGGGATAGATCCAATCAGCCTCTGGGCCTAAATCAAGCCATGTACATAGACAAAGTTCTGAAAAGATTCAACAAGGATCAGGCCAAGAAAGGTTTGTTGCCAATGAACCATGGGCTGAAACTTAGTAAGAAGAACTATCCTAAATCAAGGGAGGATAGGGAGAACATGAAGTTGGTCCCATATGCATCTGCTATAGGATCAATTATATACTCATTTGGCTTCTAGTGAATCCTTTCCAAATCCTCCGGAGTGGTCACCACCTGAGTGTTATAGGCATACTGCTTCATAAATGCCTTGGACAAATCTTCTTATGTGGAGCGGGTATGAATTGGCATCTTCAAATACCACTTAGCAGCAGCATCCCTTAGAGTAGTTAGGAATAGGTTCAGTAGGTGGATTTTCCTGAATCCTAGACTAGACATAATCCTCACATAGCTGTCGAAATGAGCCTTTGGTGGACCTTCTCTAGTGTACAGAGGCAAATAAGGCATCTGGAAATCGACCTGGAATGGTTCTCCTCCTTCTACCATCAAACTAGCTAGGTCTGCACATTTGATGGAATTGTAATGCACCATCTCCTTCAATTTAGGCGCAAAGATTCCAAGTTGGAGAATTTCTCCTTAAGTCACTTTTCAGTAGCTGTCTCAATTAAGGCCTCCCTGGCCCTCATAAAAGCTTCATCTTCTTCAGACTAGCAATCGATTTCCTGATGAGGAGTGACCACTCTACTACTACCGGGAATGCCTCCTCTGACTCCGTTCGCCACTTGGACTGTGTTTCCTACATTTTTGACTGAGATCGACATTGGTTGAGCGATCTCATATGCTCTCTCAAAGTAGCCTTGAATCTATCTGAGTTCAACAAGGCATCTACAAATGCAATCATGTCAAAAGGCATCCCTCCGCTAGATCCGTCTTGAGCCATGTCTCTTCTGTTCACTTCTTCCAACACAAATTGACTGTTAATTGGTAAAGAAGGTAACTGTCCCCCAAACCCTTGCTCTGATTCTGAATCTGAATTGACCCCAATCTCTCCCATTGTGACTGGTTCTGGCTCAACTGAGTGAGCTAATTGATTAGACTCTGGTTTAACACGTACTAATTGCTTCAAATTTTGATTCCAAACTACACATTCAACATAGGGTTAGAACGATGGATGGATGTTATGAGTCTAGCCGCGACACACTAAGTGACGTGTATGGTATGACCGTGAGATGACCATGGTTGAATGATGTCAGATGAATGAGAATGATTATTGTTGGATATGCCATAGTCCCGAGGCATTGGTCTTTGTATTTGAATTGTACATTTATTGGATTTATGTATTATACACTTTGTGTCATTAAATAAAGGCATTAATCTATTTATTATATATCTTGTGCTATGTTTTAAATAGAGTATCCAGTGGACATATCCATATCCATGTTGACAAATGTCATGCACTTGGCAGTAAGACCATGCATAGGGAAAACGATATAACCATAAAGAGATCCATAGTCTGTTCCAGTCATGGGAATGAATGGAACCAAAGACTATCATTAACCTAGTTGTGGGTGGTGTCTTATCAGCCATTGGACCTGGGATGTCAACCAAGTTAATGGATACATGCAAAGGGGCATGGTACTGGATAGATCCACTAAACGAGAAATCTGCATGGTATAGTGTCACAAGTGATTCTCATGTAGTACTTGTATAGATCCCTTAACCTGACCATATGATGGTGCTGCATGTGAAGTGGCATACTTTGGTGTATGCCTAAAGGGCCTGTAAAAGGGTGCCAAGTATGGGTACGTTCAGGTATGTCAGTGAGCATGGCAATGCTATGGATATGCAGAAGGGAATGTCACTCAGTAGTCCACTGAGAAGATATAACCAGCCTCTTGATGAATTCAATTGATAAGAGTGTGGCCACACCCAAATGAGTTGGAACTTACTTATGAGCATAAGTTCAATCGGGATCAAGTTAAGTTCGGACACAAAAGAGGGTGATTAATCCATGCCTCTGTGTTGGACACCGATATCAATGATATGGGATATACAAGGTTAACTACTGGGTTCTGATTATAGTTGGACTGCTATCTCTATCTTAATTGGGGGCTGCAGTGGCTTGCTAGAGCTCGCCTTAGTCTGTAGACCATAGGCCCACTACCAATATAAAGATGGGCCCACAGGATCGTACACATTAGATGTCTAAACTTGAACTAAAAGGATCAATTGTATACTTGGAGTATACACTCCGAAGAGAGGGGATTCCATTAGTTATATTATATTGATCAATTGGATTGATCAAAATAATTTAATTAATATATATATCTGCATTGGCCTTCTCATAATTAATTTGATGAATTAATTTATGAGATTATTTCCTAGGTGGAAATATTTTACATGTATAGGTTTACATGTGTTTAATTTTATGAATGTCTAATTTAATACCTTGGTTAAATTAATTGGTCGAATTAATTTTAATTTAAATGTATGCAATATATTATATGGTATAATATATAAACATACAGGTTGAATTAAAGTTGCATTTGATATTTAATTGGACCAAAGAAATTAATGCAGACATGGGCTCAAAAAGAAGGAAGCCCACATAAAATTAAATGGATGAAATTGGGCCTAAAATTTGCAAGGGAATTTCGGCCTACTAGGTTGAAAAACCTAGTGAGAATTTCAGCAAAGGCAAGGGGAAGGTGAGCTGATTTTTCTGGTCTCTTGAAGTGTCTGTGTTTGGCTAATACTCTACCAATTAATAATATAATTTCAGCCAAACACTGTGACTAATCTCTGACTTAAAATTTGGGCCAGTTGAGTGGATAAGGAGTAGAAAATTTCAGCAAGGAATTTCCTTATTCCGGAGGTCCAAATCGCTAGCATGGGTTCCTATTCCATTGATGTTTGTGTACGAGAACATGGAGGAAGTCTCTGTTGATTTCTACAGCCATCTCTAGAGGAGATATTTTAGATGACAATTGATTCTCTTCTATTGAAATTTTAATGTTTTTTAATTTCCACTTCAATTGCTCCTGGGCACAGATTTGAAGAAATCATCGAGTTCTTCCGCTTTTATCGAGTGATTTCCGGTGACAAATCCCTACAATAATAAGGGTGATCTTTATGTTTTCATTCTCTTTTTTACTTTGGACATTGTAAAAATACCCAATGCCATACGAAAGACCATTTAAGAAGGTCGCGTGTGAGCCGACACACGGACAGAGTTTCGGCTCTTTCGGGGCACCTAGTGAATGTCATGGAATGGTCACGTGTGTACTGACACACGAACAGAGATTCGACACTTTGTAGGTCAATGAAGTGATATGAAATGGTCACATGGAGGCCATCCCATGGATAGATTTTTGATGCTTTTAGGGCATCCAAGATGAAATGATGTTATAAACAAGTCACGTGTGAATAGAGATATGGACAGAGGTTCAGCGTTTGTGGAGCACCTTGTATGATTTGGTAATGTCATGAAATGCCCTTATATGTGTAGTAATCTAGTACTAGTGGAGTACCTCAATAATTCCATGAAACAATCCAATGTGGATCGTGACATACAAACAAGATTCCGGCATCACTGTGACACCAACTATGAATGAGCATGATGTCATGTGATGTTATCGTGTGATCCACCACATGAATATAGACCTAAGACTATCGTGGTCCTCTAATGAATGACATGGTCTAGTGAAATGGCCAAGTGTAATCATGTGCATGGGCAGAACACGGGTATTTTTGGGACACCCGATATGTTATGAAATGAAATGATCATGATGGGCATACTCAGAACGTCTTTTCATTACATGGAATGAGATAAGATGAAATGAATGTTCATGTCACATGAAATGCAAATGTCTAGATGAAGACATGGTTAGGATGCATGACATACGGGATGATGTTGTGTATGCATTATGGGAATGTCAACACACGAGATGTAAATGACACACAATTAAAATGTTGTGCCTGCACGAAGATGTCATTAGCATCAATGTCACACATATGGTCATGTCTTGAAAATGGCTACACGAAGATGTGGTTAGAGTGGCACACGAATGATTATGCATGCTTGATGTTTTATGTAAAGGTCAAAATAAAATCACCATGGAACAAACGTTAGCACACGCAACAATATGCTCACCCTTCCAACCTTATTCTTCCTTTCGATTGGTTCGCATTCTTCCTAGGTGTTGGTTCTCTTTGTTATTAACCGGGGATACCAAAGGTGTACTCTCAATGTCCAATTTCAAATTTATGTTTTGGTAACCCTAAGGGGAAGTTACTAGGTCATTACATGTGGGCCAAAGTCAATCCAAGGGTCATACAGGGCCCTATGGTGAATATACACTCCTTCATATAGAACATGAGAGGCTCATGCAGTGCTATGAGTGGTTTACCCCTTCGGGTGCCTCCAATCCTAGCGGAAGAGGTAGGTCACCTTTTGGAATAAACCAGGATGATCAGTGAGTTTGAGGGGTTGACAAGAAGAAAATGTCATGCTATGCAAGTGTGAGTAAACTATGGTACTGTGAACTAGTGAATGACTACAAGCGAGGTTATATTTAGTAGTTGCCTAAGTTCCTTAAGTTTTTATAAAAATGTTTTAAGAAACCTTTCATCCCTCACTATGAGCGGATGACCTTTTTGAAGAAAAGCGGAACGCAGTGATGCAAACCGGGGAAACAGAGAAGAACTTGAATGTTTGTTGTTGTTTTGAAAATGGGTTTGTATCTTGCTTCGAGAAAACTATTGGTTTGTTTGGAAATTCCTTTTTTAGAAGACCTTTTCTTTGAATGTGAGTTTTGGGAAAACTGGTTTTGCATTTTAGAAAATCCCATTTTATTACTTAAAGATCTCAAAACCTAAATTTCAATATCAATAATAGAGTCGCCACCCGGGAAATTCTGTTATAGCTCCCTACCAAGCATAGACTGCCATACCTAATCCAGAGATTCAGGGTTTAGGCAACTTACCTATTCAACCTCAAGCTTGTATTCATTTATAAGTTCATATGACAATATTTTACTCACTTATTCTCTACCTGTTTTATCTTTTGTTATTTAACCTATGCTCATTCAAATGACAGAAATAAATTGCATAAAATTAAAGTGCAGGAATATAAACCATACATCCAAACCAAACCAAAAAAAAATAGAGGCCTTATTACAACCCAAAAAGAGAAAAACTGTCATCCTCACCAATACAATCGCCTAGAATATACGAATATCTAAAAAAAGGGACAATCGCCTAGGATACACGAGAATCTATCAAATACACCCAAAATTAAATAAAAAGAAATGTAAAAAGCTGCAAAACAGATGGTTAGCACAATTATATCATAGATACAAGTAGGATTCATAACAGGACAGAATGGGGGATCTCAGAAAAGGGGATCATGCATTTAGGGGGTAACTGAGAAGTCCGGGCGACTTACTCGATTAGACCTGGAAAACAATTTTAGAAATACCCTGTAGGTTTTTGTGCTTGAAAACAGTTTTGAAAATAATTTGGCTCGATTGCAACTTACTTCATTTTAGTGAGTCGGATATCCCAGAACTCAGGGTTCTGTTCACGGGGTTCTTAATTCCAAACATACATCTAAGATCCAAAAGCAGTAAACACGCCAAAAATAGTTTGATTTTGAAGACAGCGTCACACGATGATGTCTCTGGGAGTCATCCCATGATTCTGCCTCCTTTTGGGAACTATAGCCGTGCGGCTCTAGTTTGAACTGCATGGCTATAGCCACTACAGCCATGTGGCTGTAGTATCCAGAACTCGAAATTGGTTTTCTTCACTTTTGTAAAAATATTTTAATCATTTTTTATGATTTCTATGGACTTTGAGCAACTTGAGGTTCCGCTAACGCTGGACAGTGGATCCGATTTGGATCGAATAACCTCGGATTCCAAAACTAAAATCAATGAAACCCAAAACTCACATCAATATTATTGGGAAACCGAAAACTATAATTCTGAATGTAACGCATGTGATTGGACTGAAATAATCCATAACAGAATGATCAAAATGGAAAACTGACTACTTTCGGTCGATTTAGGGCTTTTCGAGTTTCTACCCTGAAGAACATAGCTGTGCGGCTATAGTGGTACAGCCGCTCGGCTCTGTTCTAAGGGATTACAGTCGCTTGGCTCTAGTTAGAGCCGCATGGCTGTAATAAAATAGACAGTTTCCTGAAATTTAACAAAACACAGAAAAACATAGCACAAAACAACTAATTACAAGTTTAAAGCCTCTCAAAGTTTACCTTTTTGATGTTCCAGTGTGTTTGACGACCAGAATTGGATTGGAAAGTCAGAATGCACTTAGAATCCCATGAACACTTCGAAATACTGGAATACTAATGTTGACTCGATTCGAATGAACCGAGAACAATGCTGAATGAATGGGAGACGATCAGGAACTCTCACCCTAAGTGTTTCTAGTGTGTTTTATGTGTTTTGTTCTGGTTTCTTTCTTTTTCTCTATTTTCTCTTCTTTTACTCTTTTTGGTTTTCTCTTCTATAATTCTCCCTCTCTGTTATGTTTTCTGTTCTCTCTTCCTTTGATTACTGCATGCGTTTTGTGGTATTAAAGCCTTGCCAAAATCTCGGCAGAAAAATCTCCTAATTAAGGAATCATATTCCCTATCAAATACTGATGTTGGCTATTTAGGAAGTAATTTGATCGCTCGATAAAGCTGCGCGGCTGTAATTTCAAAGCCGTGCGGCTCTGTTATTAAAGTCGCACGGCTGTAGTCTTGAAACTATAGCCGTGTGTCTCTAACCAAAGCTGTCATGGATTTTCCTAAATCCAAAACTCACCTCTAAGCCCTCTAATCACTTAAAGGACCTTTCTCAGGGTTTCAGATCTAGGACTGTTCAATTTTCGGAGCATTTAAGACATCCCAGGCAACATCCTGCTCATTCTCAAGTCCAACTCATGTTCGTTTGCCTTAACAGGTAACATAGGATTCTCATCATAGAGGTCAGAAAAACCCGTGCTTACAATTGGCAACCCCAGCAATAGTAAATATTGTACCCAAGGGAGTAGATGATAAAAAAAATGATGGTGCTATTCAAACACTACTTTGCCCGGTTCTCGATGACAATCCAAGAGCCATTGGTGGAGAGTTGTGGATCTTACTTTACAAACCAAATTCTGGATATGCCTTATGATCTAAAATTTTAGCAGTTGAATTTCGAGAGCTATCAAGGAGATACTGATACATATGTTCACTACAGGAACTACAAAATCACATGGAGATCACAAGAGCAAGTGAAGAGCTAATGTCTAGACTTTTTTGTTCTACTTTGGTTCGTTGACCCTTTTATTGGTTTGAAACTCTGGAGCTAGCCTTGATAAATAGCTGGGAACAACAAAGAGAGCAATTTGGCATAAAATTTTATGGATCTGTGCCCACAGGAATGACCATCCAAACATTTACATGAAATAAAGCAGCGAGACAAGGCCAATCCCTTAAAGTCTTTGTAGATTGATTCAACATGGGAACCATGGAAGTTCGTAAACTTGATTTCCATACACCATTAGAACCATTGATAGAAAACACCACAATGAAGGACTAAGACAGATCTGGTCCTTAGAAAGCCACAAAACGTGACCTAGATGATTTCTATGGCAAAAAATTCATCGAACTGGATGAAGTAAGAGCTCTATCCAGGAATCGTAGGGATTCACAGAAAGAGAAATCGAATAGGTTAAATGATAGATGGACAAAGAAAGATAGGAAATATCCTGGATAGGGCAATCCGGTGGATTCACTCTTTTGAATAGGCCCCTCAGTGAAGTGTTGATAGTAGTTAAGAAGAGTCAAAAATAAGAAAGTTCTCTCGTACCCAGAGGCAAAAAGGGGCCAAACTATGGGCAATGATAAAAAGGCCTATTGCAAGTACCACCAAGTCAATGGGCATGATATCGATGACTCCAGACACTTGGTAAAAGATATATGTTGGGTTATGCCCTAGTCCCTAGAATGATGTGCTATTTATTTGTGTATTAGAATACATTTGCTTGATTTTAGTGAAAGGCATAATCATATTTATTGAATTACTTGTGTAATTAATAAATATTGAGAATCCATAAACTGGTGTTTACTCATGTTCGTTTGTAGCATGTACTAAACGAGCAAGACCAAGAGTTTGAAGAACACAGTTTTAAAGCTATCCCTAGTCTGTTATAATCATGGGAATGAATATAACTAAAGACTAGTATGTTCCTTGTGAGATGGATGGCGTCTTACTGACCATAGGACTTGGAAAGTCAATCAAGGACATAGGTACATGTTGGTGAACAATGTATTGGATCGATCCGCTTGTGAGAACACTACATGGTTCACTTTCATAAGTGTTTCTCACGTATCACTTATGTTGGATCCTTAGACTCAATATTACTACACTCATGGTTGTGACCTTGTATGCTTTGATGTGCGCCTCATGGGCTTGTAACTAAGTGCCAAGTATGGGTATGTTAGGTATATCGAGAACCATGCTAGGACTTTGAGTAATGTGAAGGAAATGCCTATCTCTTCATAGAAGAGATGATGTCACCAACCTCTTGATGAGTGAGACTGGGTAGTGTATGGTCATACCAAAATAGAATGACTATTAAATAATCATCTATTTGATTTTATCACTATAATTGGGTGTCAAGTAAATGTCTTAGCATGTAGAAGGATGACAAAGCCATGTCTTGTGTAGGACACCAATATTAAATGTGTAAGGGATCGTATAAGGATACCATAGGTTTATGTCCATTTGGATTTGACATTTTCATCCTAATTAGGCCTAGTAACAACTTGCTAGAGCCCACTTACAACTTGTGGGCCAAAGGTCACTTCGGGTCCATGACCAACACAGGGATGGGACCTACATTATGGCATGCTAAGGAGTTTAGGCGGTTTTTGTAATGAACCATTTGATATAATATTGGATGCGTATTTATTATTGTTAATGTATTATTTTATTTGACGGGATTAATTATTAAGTCCCAGAATAAAATATAATAATCCCTTTTGAGAATTGGTTATAGACTATACACATTTGCCATATGGTAAATTTGGCTAAGTCATTATGTTATTAAATATAGTAGATATTTTGGCTAAAATTTCTAGATATTTCTAAGAAGGGGCATAGTGGAATTTTCCTTTAATATGTCTCATATAAAAGGGAAAGGATTAAATCCTAATAACCAATGGATAATACCTAGCCACCAATTCTCATCTTCCTCCTCCATACTTAAGTAAAAGGGTTTTGGCTTAAAGGAGGAATTTTTGTCCGGGGAGCTAACACTTGGATTCCGCTGATGAGACTCCGCATGTGTCATGGTAGAAGGGCGAGAAGTGAAGCTCTAATCAAAATCAATTTTGGCGAGGACAGCTTAGGTGAGAAATCCATTTTCTTCCCTTCTTTTTGTAGATCCATAACCTAGCCTTGAATTCTTAGGCACAAACCTTATCTTGAGAGTGGTAATTCCATAATTTGTTTCGTTCTCAAGCCAAGATAAGTTCTAACAATATAGAAGAATTGATCAAAAGGGGAAAACTTCAAAAGTTTATTGATAAGAAGGTGATCAAAGAAGAACCAAAAGATCAGGACTTGGATGATAGTATCTAAGGAAGAAATCAAAGGGTATTTTAATGGTGACAGTCGGAGGAGAAACATCCAACAAGAAACCTAAAAGACTCTGGGATACTAGAGAGAGCAGTAAGCTGAATCAGCCATTCTCTTTCTAGAATCTTGTTCAGGCCAGATAATTGGACGCATTGGTAATGGAAGCATGAATAGAAGGATATATGGTGAAAAGAGTCTTAGTGGATACGGTAAGCTCTACTAACATCATCATGAAACATGTAGTGGAGAAACTTCGAGTCATCCCCAATTGAATCCATCCAGTTCATGTGCTGCTAGTAGGGTTGAGCAGCCATATAATATCAGTTGTAGGATAAGTAACCCTCGAGTTGGAATTCAGAGAGAAGAAGCACATAATGAGATCAAATACAGACTTCATAATAATAGAAGCGATGATTACGTACAATGTAATCTTAAGAAGACCATTCCTATCCGAGTTTGATGCAATACTATCCATCCAATACCTAGAGTTACAAATACCAACTTCATTAGGGGTAGCAATAGTGAGAGGAAGTCGGCAGACAATATACACGACATATTTGATAGCCCTGCAACCTGAGAAGCCAAGTTAGAAACAGGAAGAAGATAAGATGCAGAACAGATATATGGATAAGAGACACTAGTAATAGCATTAGAAAGATCAATCCAAATCTCCAAAAGAGAAAAAATAATGCAAGTGATAATGGAAGAGCAAAAAACCTTCGCTTGGAAAACTAGTGACATAGAAGGAGTTCCACCAGAAAAACTTACGATTCCAATTGGGATGCAATAACATTTTTTTAAAAAACAACAAATTAAATCTATCTTTGGGGAAAAACATCCATAAAAACTCCAAATCAAATTCTAGGGTTCACCAAAAATCAAAATCAAAATCAAAATAAAATTTAGGACCCTAAAATTCAAATTCATCAAACGGAATGTAACCTGGCTCTGATACCATTGAAGAGGTTCATCTCGATGTTATTCATCACAGTGGAAACGGGTCATTGATTTCATTAGAACATGATAATAGGATCAAAATACATAGATTGATGAAAAGAAAACAACAAGAAGATAGATTCAAATCTCACCTATGTCATCCCTGTAAAGAAATTGAATCTTGGAACTTGCTTTTTTATGAAGCTCCTCCACCCTCACGCACACGATTGTCTATCGAACATATTATTGGATATGCCCTAGTCCCAAGGCATTGGTCCTTGTATTTGTATTGTACATTTGTACAATGTTATTGGATTTAATGTATCATTTAATTTGTGTGATTAAATAAAGGCATTAATCTATTTATTATATATCTTATGCTATGTTTTAAATAGAGTATCCAATGGACATATCCATATCCATGTTGACAAGTGTCATGCACTTGGCAGTAAGACCATAGATATGGAAAATGATATGACCATAAAGTCATCCGTAGTCTATTCCAGTCATAGGAATGAATGGAACTAGAGACTATCATTAGCTTGGTTGTATGGCAGTGTCTTACTGGCCATTGGATATGGGATGTCAACCAAGTTTATGGGTACATACAAAAGGGGCATGGTACTGGATAGATCCACTAAACGAGAAATCCGCATGGTATAGTATCACAAGTGATTCTTGTGTAGTACTTGTATGGATCCTTTGACCTGACCATATGATGGCGTGACATGTGAAGTGGCATACTTTGGTGTATGCCTAACAGGCCTGTAATAGGGTGCAAAGTATGGGTACATTCGAGTATGTCAGTGAACATGGCAATGCTATGGATATGTAGAAGGGAATGTCACTCAGTAGTCCACTGAGAAGATATCACTGACCTCTTGATGAATGCAACTGATAAGAGTGTGGCCACACCTAAACAAGTTGAGCATCAGTTCATTCGGGATCAAGCAAATGTCCGAACACAAAAGAGGGTGATCAATCCATACCTTTATGTTGGACACCGATGTGAATGACATGGGATATAAAAAGGGTTACGATTACAGTTGGACTGCTATCTCCATCTTAATTGGGGGCTGTAGTGGTTTGCTAGAGCCTGCCTGCAGTCTGTGGGCCATAGACCCATTACCAACATAAAGACGGGCCTATAAGTTTGTACACATTGAACTTCTAAACTTGAACTAAAAGGATCAAATGTATACTTGGAGTATACATGCTGGAGAGAGAGGATTCCGTTAATTATATTATATAGATCAATTGGATTGATCAAAATAATATAATTAATATTTGTATTAGCCTTTTCATAATTAATTCAATGAATTAATTTATGAGATTATTTCCTGGGTGGAAATATTTTACATGTATAGGTTTACATTGTTTAATTTTATGGAAGTTTAATTTAATTCCTCGGTTAAATTAATTGGTCAAATTAATTTTAATTTAAATGTATGTAATATATTATATGGTATAATATATAAGCATACGGGTTAAATTAAAGTTACATTTGAAATTAAATTGGACCAAAGGAATTAATACGGACTTGGGCTTAAAAGGGAGAAAGCCCACATATAATTAAAAAGAAAATTGGGCCTAAAATTCCCATGGGGAATTCGGCCATCTAGGGTTAAATACCTAGATGTATTTTGGCCAAAACACAGGTGTATGAGCAGAAAATTATAGCCACTTTTTCTCTCCTCTTGGTTGATCAGATCGCTGGCACGGGTTAGAGTTTGATAGCCATTCGTGTGCGGGAACGTGGAGGAAGTCTACATGGATTTTTGTAGCCATCTCTTGTAGAGATTTTCTGGTGAGAATCCAATCTTCCACTATTTTATTTTGGTTTTGATTTTCACTTCAATTGCTCATGGGCACGGATTTGAGGAAATCAACCCGTTCTTCTGCTTTATCGGTTGATTTCTGATGACGAATCCTAACACATATCTACATGCTGACATCGGATAAAATGGAGCTTACCCATAAAAACCAAGTTGGCTAAAATCCCTAGCTCTTAAAGAAGGTGGCTGAAATTTTTCTTGTCCTATTAGGGTTAAGGAATTAATTTCCCTTTTATACCATAAAAGAGAAGATCTAGTTTAATTTGGATAGGGTTTTTAATTAAATCTAGTTTGATTGGGCTTAATTAATTAATTTATGTTTTTTTTATAACCTAATAATAAATTCTAATTAATATTAAGGTCCAATTCAATAAATTAATTAATTCGCAATTAAATTAAAGGGTATTTTACAAAAACACTGACATTTTAGCACCCTCTTTTGCTTTTACGTAAATAGGAAATTTTTGCCAAATCCTTTTCAAACTTTTCAAATTTACTAGAATACTTGATTCCACTTTCTGCACATTTCTTTCTCCTCTTTTCGTAATTTTAATTTAATTTCACATTTATCTCTTAAACCTTTTATTTATTTGTCATGAAACTTTAGAATTTTTTTTCCTTTTCGAAATATGATGCGTATGTATATATTTTTTTCCAACTTTTTGTTTCACTAAGGTATAACTAATTATACCTTGGTATCTTAAGGTATAACTAAGATATAATCACTATAATAGTGTATCTTAAGGTATATCTAAGGTATAACTAAGGGATAATAAACTAAGGTATAACTAAAGTATAATCACTGTAATAGTGCATCTTAAGGTATAACTATGGCATAATCACTGTAATAGTGTTATTATACCTTAGTTATACTTTTGATACTCTTATTGTACCTTATACCTTTGTACAACTGTTATACCTTAGTTATATATTAGTTATACCTTTGATACTCTTATTATACCTTAGTTTTACTTACTGATTATCCCTTAGTAATACCTTTTGATACACTGATTATACCTTAGTTATACCTTCTGATACACTGATTATACCTTAGTAATATATTTACTGATACATTGATACACTAATTATATCTTAGTCATACCTTCTGATACAATGAGTATACCATAGTTATACCTTCTGAAACACTATTATACATTGCTTATACATAGGTTATACACTGTTATACACTGCTTATAGGCTACAATGCTTACACAATGAATAAATAAGGTACAATCAGTGTGTTAGAAGGTATAATTAGTGTATTAGAAGGTGTAACTAAGGTATAATTTGTGTATTAGTGTGTCAGTAAGTATAACTACGATATAATAAGAGTATCAAAGGTATAACTAAAGTGTAATTAAGGTATAATAGTTGTATAAAGGTATAAGTAAGTTATAATAAGAGTATCAAAGGTATAACTAAGGTATAATAACACTATTACAATGATTATACCTTAATTATACCTTAGTTATACCTCAAGATATACTATTACAGTGATTATACTTTAATTATACCTTAGTTATATCTTAAGATACACCATTACAATGATTATACCTTAGTTATACCTTAGTTATACCTTAGTTATACATTAAGATACACTATTACACTGATTATACCTTAGTTACATTTTTTTAAGATACAAAGGTATAATTAGTTATACCTTCGTGAAAAAAAATATGGGAAAAAATATATAGATATGCATCTTGTTTCAAAGAGAAAAAAAAACTTTCTAAAGTCGCATGACAAAACAATAAACGTAATGAGAGAAAAATGCAAAATTAGATTAAAATTATAAAAAGAGGTGAGAGAAATATGGACAAAGTAGAATCATGTATCTGAGTAAATTTGAAAAGTTAGAAAGGGATTTTTGCAAGAGAAAAAGTATAAAAGACATGAATTAAGAAAAAAAAGGCAATTTAACAATTATGAAAGCATAAAAAGGTAGAAAAGTAATTTTGAAAAGGTAGAGTCCAAAAATAAAACCTAAAATAGAGGTATTTTTGACAATTTTCTTAAATTAAACTATGGCACAAATATAAATGTTCTATATTTACAATTACACTAATTTTCATCTATTAATTTATTACTCTAAGTAATTATTTAATGGACTGAAAGTTAATTCCCTTTTTAGTTAATTTAATTAATTTGACTTTTCTAAAATTCTATAATATAATTAACTAATGCTCCAAGCAATACATATAACTATATATATATATATATATATATATATATATATATATATATAGTCAGTCACAATCACGTTCAAACATCTTAGTGTGGGATCCTATGGATTCATCTTATATTGGCAGTGAGCTTAATACCTTAAGGCCCATAAGTTATAAGTGGGTTCTAGCGAATCATTACAGCTACCCAAAGGCTTGACAATGTCACCCTCCAAAGTCATATGGACATTCCTTAAATCGAGTACATAGAAGTTCACAAATAAGTATCCTTACTTACTTAGGTGTGGTCACACTTTTATCAGTCCTACTTATTAAGTGGTTGATGATATTTGCTTTAAGTTAACTGAGTGGCATATCCCTTCACATTCCTACTAGTCCTACAATGATCACTGGCATACCCAACCATACCCATTCTTGGCACCTTTGTTTGGAATGCCCTAATCCCAAGGCATCCTTGTATTACATTATACATTTTGTATCTTATAATGAGTTTTATGTATTATACATTTGTGTCAATAAATAAAGGCATTAATCTATTTATTATATACACCTTGTGTAATATTATAAATAGAGTATCCAATGGACATATCCCTATCCATGTTCACAAGTGTCATGCAGTTGGCAGTAAGACCATGGATAAGGAAAACGACATGACCATAAAGTCATCCGGAGTCTGTTCCAGTCATGGGATTGAATGGAACAAAAGATTATCCTAAGCTTGGCTGTATGATGATGTCTTATCGGCCATTAGACATGGAATGTCAACCAAGTTCATGGGTATATGGATTGGGGCATGGTACTGGATAGATCCACTAAACGAGATATCCACATGATATAGTATGACAAGTGATTCTTATGTAGTACTTGTATGGATCCTTTGACCTAATCATATCATGGTGTTGCATATGAAGTGACATACTTTGGTATATGCCTAATGGGCCTGTAACAGGGTGCCAAGTATGGGTACGTTTGGGTATGTCAGTAAACATGGCAGGACTATGGATATGCAGAACGGAATGTCACTCAGTAGTCCACTGAGAAGATATCACCGGTCGCTTGATGAATGCAACTAATAAGAGTGTGACCACACCCAAACAAGTTGGAACTTGTTTGTGAGCATCAATTCATTCAGGATCAAGTAAATGTCCGGACACGAAAGAGGGTGATTAATCCATGCCTTTGTGTTGGACATCGATATCAATGACATGGGATATACGAGTTTAAACTACAGGGTTTCGATACCAGTTGGACTGCTATCTTCATGTTAATTAGGGGCTGTAGTGGCTTGTTAGAGCCTGCCTAAAATTTATGGACTGTAGGCCCACTGCTAACATAAAGACGGGCCCACAGGATTGTACACATTGAACGTCTGAGCTTGAACTTAAAGGATCAACCGTATACTTGGAGTGTACACATTAGAGAGAGAGGATTCCATTAATTATATTATGTAGGTTGATTGGATTGATCAAAATAATATAATTGATATTTGTATTGGTTTTCTTATAATTAATTCAATGAATGGGTGAAAATATTTCACACATATAGGTTTACATGTGTTTAATTTTATAGATAGTCCAATTTTAATTCCTCGGTTAAATTAATTAGTCAAATGGATTTTAATTTAAATGGAATGTAATATATTATATGGTATAATATATTCACATACATGTTAAATTGAAATTAGATTTGCAATTAAAAAAACCTAAAGAATTAATTTCAAACCTGGGCTTAAGAGAGCAAAAGCCCATATAAAATTAAAAACAAATTCGGCCAAAATTCCACAAGGGAATTTTGGCCAACTAAGGTTAAAACCCTAGGTAGAATTCGGCCAACACTAGGAAAATAAAGGCAGAAAATTTTCAGCAAGAAAATCCTCTCTTTCGTTGATGCATTCGCTAGCACGAGTTCACGTTCGATAGCCATTCATGTATGGGATTGTAGAGGAGATCGAATTCGATTTCTGCAGCCATCTCTAGAGGAGATATTTCTAGTGAGAAACTCAATTTGCTCATTTTAATTTTGTTGTTTTTTTTATTTCCATTTCAATTGCTCTTGGGCACGGATTTGAGAAAACGCTCAATCGGGCGTTTTGCAATGAAAAATCCCTTCAGTGGCATCAGAGCGGGCTTTTGATTCATGGAAATCATTAACTGGATTGAATCCCTTGTTTTAAAATTGATGCTTTGATATTGGGATTCTTGGCTTTGGGGTTTTGTGATTTTCACCTCTTAATTTTTCAATTGAAAATTGAAATTGCATATTAGTTTTGTTTGTTTTATTTTTTGTTGAATGATGAATCTTGATGATTTATTTGATTTTTTTATTGAAAATCACGGGCTGCTTAAGTGGGCACCGGACTGCCGGTGGTGGAATCCACCCCTGTCGCTGTAGCAGTAAAAACAGTGGTAGCAGCCACCGGCCACCGTCGTAGCGGTGAAAACAGCTGTCACTGAGACCAGCAGTGGGCTGGGCCCTATTTTGGATTTGGCTAGTTTTTGCATCCGGGCCTATTTTTAAATTTTAATGGATTTAAAAATTTTGTGTTTAAATTTTCTGTAATTTAAATGTGCATGGTTTATTGAATGAAATTTTAATTTTATTCGTGAGATGTTAATTTTGGAATTTAATATGGTGTAATGAAATTGGTTCAGGTTTTCTTGGCACGATTACCTGAACGGCTAATTTGGCTTCATGGTTTTCCAATTCCAGTGGGAGCAGTGTTCTGCCTGGGCTGGAGGCCCAAAGCCCGTTAAGGGTTAGAAACATGATGGGCCAGATTGGTGGTTTCAAAATAATGGCTAATGACATAATTAAAATGAGATTAATTTCATGCATTTTAACATGTTGATAAATTGATGTATTGGATTACATGTTTGTGTGATTAAATGTATGAATGGATGCTATTGAGCCTTATTTCAAGTTAGGTTATATTTTCTTTTTGGGTAAATAGGCTTGCGTGCGCTTTTTTTATGTAATTTTATTTTATTTATTTATTATAAAATGTTGTAAAGAGGAAGCCCATTAAAGAGGTGAGCCCAAAAGGAAAGAAGGAGGCCCACCTGGTGTTTTTCTAGTATATGTTTACTAGAATTATATTAGGTTGTAATATAGCCCCATAACATTCCATTATTTATTTAATTATGCTTTATTTATTTTCATGAATGCCTGTATGATCCAATCTCAAAATGAATAACCAAAAGGAAATTATTAAGTCGCTTAAAAGTGTTTCCCTCATTCAAAACCGACTCAAAGTGGGGATAGGCCAGTTTTAGACCATGCCCTTATAGGATACACTAGAGTATCGTCATTTTGTATTGGGTTGGAGTATTGGTTACTCTAACAATTGGATGGGGGTTTGGACTGAGCATGGGTAGTAGGATTCTCCTGGCCCTAAGCACAGATGGGTAAGTGCCAACAAGCCCATCAAACCAAGAGTCTCTAGGTTCGGATTAGGCGGCGTTCCAACCTAAATAATTGGGGTATAGTTTTTGCAGGCCCTCGTCTGGCCATATCTTGATGAAATATGGATCTCAGCCCATTGGCCCAACAGCTTGACTTAATTAATAACATGATTCATTATTACTTAAATATGGGAAGAACAAAGTAAGACCTTTATTAACACTCTCTAATTTTTCTGTGTAGTAATCAATTGACAACCAATAACACACTTTCACTGCGATCTATCCTCCAGAGGGACAAGCTTTCTGGGCCCAACTTCTTGGATTGGTTAAGAAACTTAAGGATAGTTCTAAGATAGGAATCCAAGGAGTATGTACTGGAAAGGCTTGTGTCGGTTGCACCTACTGGTCGTAATCCACCAGTTGCACAGCTGGAGGAATAGAAGGTGCACGTTAAGGATAACCGGGATATGAAATGCCCGATGTTGGCATGTATGGTCCCTGAGCTGCAAAAGTAGTTCATGGACCATCAGACCTTGCTATGATAACAACTCTAAATGAGATGTTTCCGGAGCAAGCTCGTCAAGAAAGGTACTTGACCAACAAGGCATTCCACTCCTATAAGATGGGGCTGGGACATCTGTGAGCACTCACGTGCTTAAGATGAAGGGCTATTTGGATAATTTATCCCATCTCGGATTGTCTATCTCATAGGAGTTGGCAGTTGCATCCTTGTCGAATTCTTATGATCAGTTCATCCTGAACTACAACATGCAAGGGATGAACCACACTGTGAGTGAGCTACATAGGATGCTCAAGCTCATTGAATAGTCGATCAAGAAGACTCCGCCGGTACTGCTAGTCAATAAGGGGAACCCTCCTCTTGCTAAGGGCAAGGCCAAGGTAAAGGCCAAGGTAAAGGCCAAGGCCAAAAAGGCTAAGGCCAAGCCCAAGGCCTATCTTGAGGATGTCTGCTTCCAGTGTAAGTAGGCCGGGCATTGGAAGAGATCTAGTCCCCCACTGTTGGGGGAGTAAAGGAAGAGCTTGGGTGCGTCTTCATCAGGTATATATGTCATAGACATAAACCTCACTGTTTCTACATCTTGGGTATTGGATACTGGATGTGGTTCTCACATTTATTATAATGTGCAAGGACTTAGAAATAAGAGATTAGTGGGATCTGGAGAGGTGGACGTGGACTTACACATTGGAAATGGAGTAAGGGTAGCTGCCATAGAGATCAGTGAGTACCACCTTTTGATGCCTAGTGGATTAGTTTTGATTCTGGAATATTGTTGTTTTGTACCTGCTATGTGCAGGAATATTATTTCTGTTTCAGTTTTGGATATTTCTGGATTTAATTTTACTGTTGGAAATGATAGAATTAGTTTATCTAGAGAGGGGTTATTTGATGGAGAAGCTCTATTAAATAATGGCCTATATATCCCGGATTTAAATGAAACTAATCATGTCTATAACATAAATACTAAAAGGGTTAAGACTAACGAACTTAATCCTGTCTACCTTTAGCATTGTCGTTTAGGCCACATAAACGAGAAGCGCATAACTAGGCTTTACAAAGTTGGAATCTTAGGATCATTTGACATGGAGTCACTTGATATATGTGAGTCTTGTTTACAAGGTAAAATGACTAAAGCGCTTGTGAGCGGACAACATTTTTCTAAAATCGTAGCGAAGTGGGAAACTAGGATTTTCTTTTTGAGGGATCATGTGTAGGGCTAAGCATCGGTCGATTCGGTAACTGAACCGAACCGAATTATCGGTTAATCGAACCAGAATATATATAATAATTAGAACCAAACCAAACCAAACAAGGACAAAACTGAACCAAACCGAACCAAAATTTTTTGGTTCGGTTCTGTTATTACCAAAATTTGTTACTTTAATTGAAAATATATAAAGAAAATATTTGTAAATGATTTTTAGGGCAATTAATTGAACCATTAATTCATATTTGAAGAACAAACTGTTGGATATGCCCAAGTCCCGAGGCATTGGACCTTGTATTTGTATTGTACATTTATTGGATTCATGTATTATACATATTTTGTGTCATTAATAAAGACATTAATTCATTTATTATATATATCTTGTGCAGTATTTTGAATGAAGTATCCAATGGACATATCCATTGTTGGTGTGCCCTAGTTCTTAGGGCATTGGATTCTTGTATTTTTGTATTATACATTAAGAGTCATTGTATGAATACATTATTTGTGTCACATTAATAAAGGCAATTAATCTATTTCATTTATATCTTGTGCTATAATATGAGTAGAGTATCCATTGATTGATAATCATAAAACCTATCCCATGTCTGTTCTAATCGTGGGAACGAATAGAACCACAGACTTGTATATTCGATGACTGTATGACAATTCTTAACTAGCCATAGTACTTGTATAGTCAGTCATGAACATAGGTACATGTCATTGACATGGGACTGGATCGATCCGCACAAGAAAGCCACATGGTTGTCACTTCATAGGTCTTTTTTGAGTAGGTCTCTTTTGTCCTCAGACCAGATTTCATTATACTATCAATATGGAATCCGGTTCACTTTGACACATGCCTAACAGGTCTGTAAAATGATGCTAAATACGGGTATGATTGGGTGGATCGGTGAACATGTTGATATTGATAATGAAGTGATGGAATTGCCACTCGGTTAACACCGAGATGATATCATTGGCCAGTTGATGAGTGGGACTGATAGGTGTATGTCCATACCCAAGTAAGTCGGTGCTTATTTGATTAATCAGTCAACTAAAAATCAAGAAATATAATAAACAGCAGAAGAGGATGACGGACACCATGCCTCTTGTTTATTCATATCGATATCGTTAGGCAAAGGACACTATGAGATTCCTACCGGGTGAGTGTCTTCGAAAGACTGCTGCATCTCTGTCTTAATTGGGGGCTATAATGGTTTGCTAGAACCCACTTACAGTCTGTGGGCTTGGGCCTACTGCGAACATAAAGACAGACCCATAGGATCATGCACATAGATCAACTGAGTCGGAACTTATAGAAATTGTACATGTAATGTACATTGGAAGGAATGTGTTAATTAATTAATTGACATTTGGTGTCAAGGTAATTAATTAACATTGGGTTGAATTTAATTTAATTAATAAGTTTACATAATGTAATTAATTAATTTATCAATTAATTGAATTACATAAAGTAAATAATTAATTAAATAATTTTCCTAAGTACGAAAATTAAATACATGTATTGTATTTACTTAAGTGTGATTTAATTTTATTTAGGGATAATTAAATTTAGCCGAATGGAATTAAATTACATAGTATATACTTTTTAACTAAAGTTTATTTATGAAATTATAATCCTAGTGGGCTTGGGTTTAATTAACTTAATTAAAACCCAATTAAACAAGGTGTCTATATAAGGGCACACTTAAAGAATAAAACCCTAATTCAATCCTAATTAATTGCTGGAAATTTCAGCCACCAAGAGTAGCCCCAAAATAGCCGAAAATCCCAGCATTAATCATCCATTTCTTCACGTCTTCGGCTAGCACTGGTTCCCGCTCAATAGTTTGTCGTGCGCCGTACTTTGGAGATTGCAGTTTCAAGAAACAATTCTGCAGCAGTCTCTAGAGGAGACGAATCCGGTGATTTAATCTCTCTTGATTCAATTTGGTTTTATTCTAATCAATGGTAATTGGACACGATAGGTGGATTCTAGGAAATTTTAAACGGTGTATTTTCGGCTGTGCCATGTTATTTTTCCAATGACAAATCCCAACAGTGGTATCAAAGCCTAGGTTTTGTCCATTAGATTGATTGGAATTAGTTCTTGAAAGCGTTTTTGAAGAAAGAATGGGTTTCAAGTTTATGATTTTAGGGTTTTTTCTCAATTGGTTTTTGTTTTTGATGAACCCTAAAATTTTTGATTGGGGTTTTTGATTATTTTTCCCCAATTGCTTTCCATCTAAAATTGTTGTTTCATTGGTTATTGATTTTATTTGATTTTTTATAAATATAAAAAAAATAATGAATTGGCCAAAATTGGAAACGCATTTTGCGATTTCAATTGTGGCCAAATGTTGCTGCGGCTGCCACTGGCGGTAGCCCCTTGTGGGCTGCTGCTGGCAGCAGACTGTAGCGCGGCAGCGCTGCTTTCCCCAGACAGCAGCGTCGCACGTAGGGTATGGGTCCGGTTTTGGATTTTGTGGGTATTTTTTTATCCCAGGCCCTAATGCAAATTAAATTAATTTTTTTAAATTAATTTGTGTTTAAATTGTTTATTTTGTTGGCATGCATATTTAATTTAATTGTTTACATATTAAATTGAATATGGACTTTGTGAAATTGGCCCAATAAACCATGACATTGGTTAAAATTGGGAGAGCTAAATTTTAAATTTGTGACAACCCAAATTCAAGTGGGAGCAAAATTGTTAATTTTGCATTTATGGATGTTATCCATTGGGCCTTTATGGGCCTTAGTCACATTTGTTAAAATTAGCAATTTCACCCTAAGTAACTGGGCTTAACACTTATATTTTTAATTTGGAATGCCATGATCATGCATCATATTGGTATGTATGTGCGCGACAGGTACTTTCTTTGAAATGTGGTGTTGAGTTCTATGGGCCCTAAATTATTATCGGTTGTAATTTAATTTTGGGAAATATGGCATGCGTGCCATTTTTTTTTATTTTGATGTAATTTTAGAATATATTTTATTTTACAAAATTGTTGTAATTGCATCAAGTATGGAGGAAGGCCTAGATGGAGCAAGCCCATGGTGGAAGCCCAGGAAGGATTGCAGTCCGGCCCATGAAGAATTAGATAGGATATCTAGTTTTTCATTAGGTTGTATTTAAAGGCCCATAGGATCTCATTTATTTTAAATTAAGTATGCCATTGCATTTGTCATATTATATGGATGTATGGATCACCAAATTATTACTTGCTTTTATGCATTCTAAGCCATATCACTTAATTATAATCCGCAAATTAAAATATTGAGTCGTTTAAAAGTACTTCCCACATTCACACCTCTTCCTCCCATTGATGCTGCAATGTGTGCCATGCCCTTGCTGGGTATATTGTAGTATTCGGTCGGCCATCGATGTTTAAGATACTTGGTATGGTTAACATGTGAATGGTGGTTTGACTCAACATTGGTAGCATTAGCTCAGAGCAGGCCCTAAGCACAGATGGGTAAAGTGTCAATAAGCCCATCAAACCAAGAGTCCTTCATGGAAGGATTGGATAGGTTGTCCTACCAAACGAATCAATGGTTGGTTAGCGAGCCCTAGTTCAGCCAGTCATTGATACGTTGTGGATCATGGTCAAGTCAGCCATTTAACATCACCAACAAACAAATTAAAATCGGATTATTAATTTGAATTGGCTTAAAAGTCCTTTATTTCTAACTCAAGCAATGATTTCTTCCATGTAGATAATCCCATTTCACTTAAGCAATTTAAATGGCTGCAACAAAACAACAACTCACTCTCACTTAGGTCACTCTTGGAGAAGGAGAAGCTTTCGGGGACTAACTTCCTGGACTATGCTAGGAACATTACCTATCCCATGTCTGATCTAATCGTGGGAACGAATAGAACCACAGACTTGTATATTCGATGATTGTATGGCAATTCTTAACTAGCCATAGTACTTGTACAGTCAGTCATGAATATATGTACATGTCGTTGACATGGGACTGGATCGATCAGCACAAGAAAGCCACATGGTTGTCACTTCATAGGTCTTTTTTGAGTAGGTCTCTTTTGTCCTCAGACCAGATTTCATTATACTATCAATATGGAATCCGGTTCACTTTGACACATGCCTAACAGGTCTGTAAAAGGATGCTAAATATGGGTATGATTGGGTGGATCGGTGAACATATTGATATTGATGATGAAGTGATGGAATTGCCACTCGGGTAACACCGAGATGATATCATTGGCCACTTGATGAGTGGGATTGATAAGTGTATGACCAAAACCAAAAGTAAGTTGGTGGTTATTTGATTAACCAGTCAACTCAAGATCAAGAAATATAATAAACAGCAGAAGAGGATGACGGACACGATGCCTCTTGTTTATTCATATCGATATCGTTAGGCAAAGGACACTATGAGATTCCTACCGGGTGAGTGTCTTCGAAAGACTACTGCATCTCTGTCTTAATTGGGGGCTGTAATGGTTTGCTAGAACCCACTTACAGTCTGTGGGCCTTAGGCCTACTGCCAACATAAAGACAGACCCATAGGATCGTGCACATATATTAACTGAGTCGGAACTTATCGAAATTGTACATGTAATGTACATTGGAAGGAATGTGTTAATTATTTAATTGACATTTCGCGTCAAGGTAATTAATTAACATTGGACTAAATTTAATTTAATTAATAATTTTACATAATGTAATTAATTAATTTATCAATTAATTGAATTACATAAAGTAAACAATTAATTAAATAATTTTCCTAAGTAGGAAAATTAATTACATGTATTGTGTTTACTTAAGTGTGATTTAATTTTATTTAGGGGTAATTAAATTTAGCCAAATGGAATTAAATTATATAGTATATACTTTTTAATTAAAGTTTATTTATGTAATTATAATCCTAGTGAGCTTGGGTTTAATTAACCTAATTAAAACCCAATTAGACAAGGTGTCTATATAAGGGCACACTTAAAGAATAAAACCCTAATTCAATCCGAACTAATTGCTGGAAATTTCAGCCACCAAGAGCAGCCCCAAAACAGCCGAAAATCCCAGCATTAATCATTCATTCCTTCGCGTCTTCGGCTGGCACCGGTTCCTGCTCAATAGTTGGTCGTGCACCGGACTTTGGAGATCGCAGTTTCAAGAAACAATTCTGCAGCAGTCTCTAGAGGAGATGAATCCGGTGAGTTAATCTCTCTTGATTCAATTTGGTTTTATTCTAATCAATGGTAATTGGATACGATAGGTGGATTCTAGGAAATTTTAAATGGTGTATTTTTTGCTGTGCCACGTTATTTTTCCAATTACGAATCCCAACATCCATAGCCATGTTGACAAGTGTCATGCACTTGGCAGTAAGACCATGGATAGGGAAAACGATATGACCATAAAGATATCCATAGTCAGTTCTAGTCATGGGAATGAATGGAATTAGTGACTATCATTAACCTAGTTTTATGGCATTGTCTTACCGGTCATTGGACATGGGATATAAACCAAGTTAATGGGTACATGCAAAAGAGGCATGGTACTCGATAGATCCACTAAACGACAAATCCAAATGGTATAGTATCACAAGAGATTCTCGTGTAGTATTTGTATGGATCCTTTGACCTGACCATATGATGGTGCTGCATGCGAGGTCACATACCTAGGGGTATGCCTAAAGGGCCTATAATAGGGTGCCAAGTATGGGTACTTTCGGGTATGTCACTAAGCATGGCAGTGCTGTGGATGTGCAGAAGGGATTTGTCACTCAGTAGTCCACTGAGAAGATATCACCGGGCTTTTGATGAATACAGCTAATAAGAGTGTGGCCACTCCCAAACAAGTTGGAACTTGTTTTTGAGCATCAGTACATTCGGGATCAAGTAAATGTTCGACACAAAAGAGGGTGATCAGTCCATGCCTCTGTGTTGGACACCGATATCGATGACATAAGATGTATAAGTTCAAACTACAGGGTTATGATTTCAGTTGGACTGCCATCTCCATCTTAATTGGGGGCTGCAGTGGCTTGTTAGAGCCTGCTTGTAGTCTGTGGGCCATAGGCCCACTGCCAACATAAAGATGGGCCCATGAGATTGTACACATTGAACATCTGAACACGGACTTAAGGAATCACCTGTATACTTGGAGTATACGCACCGGAGAGAGAGGATTATATTAATTATATTATAAAGATCAATTGGATTGATCATAATAATAAAATTAATATTTGCATTGGCCTTCTCATAATTAATTAAATTAATTTATGAGACTATTTCCTAGGTGGGAATATGTCACATGTATAGGTTTACATGTATCTTAATTTTACGTTTGTCAAATTTAATTCCATGGTAAAATTAAATGATCAAATTAATTTTGATTTACATGTATAGAACATATTATATGATATAATATGTTAGGATACATGTTAAATAAAATTGAGTTTGATAATCAATTGGATCAAAAGAATTAAAGTTGAACTAGGCTTGAAAAAAAGGAAAAGCCCGTGTAGAATTGAGAAAGGATGGGCTGAAATTTTTGCATAAAATTTCAGCCCACTGGGTCAAGTTATGACCTAGGGAATTCGGCCAAGGGAAGAAGAACACACCATAGCCAAATTGAGCAGCCCCTCCTCTCTCAAAAAATTTTGATTCCGACGCTAGCACGGGTCGTGTTCCATAGCTGTTCGTGTAATTGAACGCGGAGGGAATCTACTTTGATTTCTGCAGCCATCTCTTGAAGAGATATTCCTGGTAAGAATCAATTCTCTTTAAGTTAAATTTTAATGTTTTACAACTTTCACTTCAATTGTCTTGGGCACGGATTTGAGGAAATCATCGCGTTGCTCCGCTTTTATCGAGTGATTTCCGGTGAAAAATCCCAACAGTGGTATCAGAGCAGGCTTTTGATGCGTGAAAATTGTTTAATTGGATTTAATCCCTTGGTTTTGAAATTGGATTTCTTTTATTTGGGATTCTTGGATTGGGGTTTGTGATTTTCCCCTTTGATTTTTTCAATTGGAGATTGAATTTACATATTGTTTTATGTTTTGGATGGATGTTTTTCTTGGTGAAATTCATATTGTTTGGCTACATATTTTTTTGGAATTAAAATCATGGGCTGTTTCCACACATTCAGGACTACTGGCGGTGGAATCTCCACCGGCAGCCGCCGCGTGCGATGAAAACGGTGGCAGCAGCCGCTACCATTGGTTCCAGCAGCAGCTTCCGCTGTTAGGCGACAGTGCCGCTGCTGCTAGGGTTACTCCGTAGCCCTAGCTGTAGTGGGCCGGGCCCAATATTTTGGATTTGTTGAGTTTCGAGCCCGAGGCCCAGTTTTAAAATTTTAATTGGTTTAAATATTTCGTGTGTTTAAATTTTTGCAATTCAAATGCGCATGGTTTCTTGAATAAAATTTTAATTTTATTCATGGGATATTAATTTTGGAAATTAATATGGTTAATTGAAATTGGTTCGGGTTGTTTTGGCACAATTACCCGGGCGGCTAATATGGACCCTTGGTTTCCCAATTCCAGTGGGAGCACTAATTTGCCTGGGCTGGAGGCCCAAAGCCCATTAAGGGCTAGAACCATGGTGGGCCAAAATTGGCGATTTCAAAATAATGGCTTGAACATAATTGCAATGGGCTTAATTTCATGCATTATAACATGCTTATAAATTGATGTATTGGATGCATTTTACATGATTGAATGGATGTATGATTGAATGCTATTGGGCCTTGTTCCAAGATGGGTTGTATTTTCTTTTGGGTAAATACGGCCTGTGTGTCGTTTTTTTTTAATGTAATTTTATTTTATTCATTTATTATAAAATTTGTAAAAGAAGAAGAAGCCCAATGGAGTGGTGAGCCCAAGTAGAGGTGTAAGCCCAGAAGGAAGGAAATGGAGGCCCACCTGATATTTGTTTCTAGTATAGGTTTACTAGAATAATGTTAGGATATAATATAGGCCCATAGCAGTACATTTTACTTATTTAATTATATTTTGTATTTATTTGCATGTATATATATATGATCCAAACCCATTCTCACTTGCCTTATGCATGTAAGCCGTTATTAAATGAATCTAATAACCTAATGGAAATTACTAAGTCGTTTAAAAGTGCTTCCCTCATTCAAAATGAGCTCGAAGTGGGGATAGGCCAGTTGTAGACCTTGCCCTCGAAGGATACACTGAAGTATCGTCATTTTATATTGGGTTAGAGTATGGGATACTCCAACACTTGGATGGAGGTTTTCACTTAGCATGGGTAGTAGGATTCTCCTGGCCCTAAGCACAGATGGGTAGGTGCCAACAAGGCCATCAAACCGAGAGTCCCTAGGTTGGGATTGGACGGCTATCCTACCTAAATAATTAGGGTATAGTTTTTTCAGGCCCTCGTCTGGCTATATCTTAATGAAATATGGATCTCGGCCCATGAGCCCAACAACTCGGATTAATTAATAACTTGATTCATTTTTGATTATAATGGGAAACAAAATAAAGTCCTTTATTAACACTCTTAAAATTTTATGTGTAGAATTTAAATGGCAAACAAAAACAACTCACTTTCACTACGTACAATCCTGGAAAAGGACATGCTCTCAGGTCCTAACTTCTTGGATTGGTCTAGGAACTTAAGAATAGTTCTAAGACATGAATCTAAGGAGTATGTACTACAGAGGCCTGTACCAGCTACGCCTCAGGGACGTAATCCACCAGCTGCCCAGCTAGAGGAATACGAGGTGCACGTGAGGGATAATAGAGATGTGACATGCCTTATATTGGCGTGTATGGTCCTTGAGCTGCAAAAGCAGTTCATGGACCAACAGGCCTATGCTATGATAACAACTCTAAATGAGTTGTTTCAGGAGCAAGCTCCTCAGGAAAGGTACTTGACCAATAAGGCATTCCACTCCTATAAGATGGGGGCTGGGACATCTGTGAGCACACGCGTGCTCAAGATGAAGGGCTATTTGGATACTTTGGCCCATCTCGGATAGCCCATCTCACAGGAGATGGCGGTGGACACAATCCTTGCTTCCCTACCGGATTCTTATAATTAGTTCATCTTTAACTATAACATGCAAGGGATACACCACACTGTTACTAAGTTGCATGGGATGCTCTCATGGAACAGTCGATCAAAAAGACTCTGTCGGTGCTGCTGGTCAACAAGGGTAACCCTCCTCTTGCGAAGGGCAAGGGTAAGGAAAAGGCTAAGGCCAAGGCTAAGAAAGCCAAGGCCAAGAAGCCTAAGGCCTAGCCCAAGGTCAAGCCCAAGGCCAGTCCTGAGGATGTCTGCTTCCGGTGCAAGCAGGAGGGGCATTGGAAGAGATCATGTCCTAAGCTGATGGGAGAGCAGAGGAAGACCCAGGGTGCATCTTCGTCAGGTATTTATGTCATAGACATTAACCATACTGTTTCAACATCCTGGGTATTGGATACTGGATGTGGTTGTCACATTTGTTGCAATGTGCAGGGACTCAAGAATAGAAGGTCACTGGGATCGGGGGAGGTGGACTTACAGTTCTGTAATGAAACGAGGGTCGCTACCATAGAGATCAGCGAATATCACCTCATGATGCCTAGTGGATTGGTTTTAATTTTGGAACAATGTTATTTTGTACCTGCTATGTGCAGGAATATTATTTCTATTTCAATGTTGGATATTTCTGGACTTAATTTTACTATTTCTAATGGTAGAATTTGTTTATATAGAGAGGGATTATTTTATGGAGAAGCTTTATTCAATAATGGCCTATATATCCTAGATTTAAAAGAAACCAATCATGTCTATAGCATAAACACTAAAAGGGTTAAGCCCAATGAACTTAATCCTGTCTACCTATGGCATTGTCGTTTGTGTTGGATATGCCCAAGTCGCGAGGCATTGGACCTTGTATTTGTATTATACATTTATTAGATTCATGTATTATACTCATTTTGTGTTATTAATAAAGGCATTAATTCATTTATTATATTTATCTCATGCAGTATATTAAATGAAGAATCCAATGGACATATCAATATCCATGATGACAAGTGTCATGCACTTGGCAGTAAGGCCATGGATAGGGTAAACGATATGACCATAAATAGATTCGTAGTCTGTTCTAGTGATGGGAATGAGTGGAACTAAAGACTATCATTAACCTGGTTGTATGGTGGTGTCTTACCGGTCATTGGACATAGGATGTCAACCAAGTTAATGGGTACATGTAGAAAGGGCATGGTACCGGATAGATCCACTAAACGAGAAATCCATATGGTATAGTATCACAAGTGATTCTCGTGTAGTACTTGTATGGATCCTCTGACTTGACCATATGATGGTATTGTATGTGAGGTTGCATACTTAGGGGTACGCCAAAAGGGCCTGTAATAGGGTGCCAAGTATGGGTACTTTCGGGTATGTCACTTAACATGGCAATGCTATGGATATGCAAAAGGGATTTATCACTCAGTAGTCCACTGAGAAGATATCACCGGCCTCTTGATGAATGTGACTGATAATAGTGTGGCCACACCCAAACAAGTTGGAACTTGTTTGTGAGCTTCAGTACATTCGGGATCAAGTTAATGTCCGGACACAAAAGAGGTGATCAATCCATGCATCTGTGTTGGATACCGATATCGATGACATGGGATATACAAGTTTAAACTATAGGGTTATGACATTAGTTGGACTGCCATCTCCATCTTAATTGGGGGCTACAGTGGCTTGCTAGAGCCCAACTACAGTCTGTGGGCCACAGGCCCACTGCCAACATAAAGATGGGCCCACGGGATCGTACACATTGAGCGATTGAACACTGACTTAAGGAATCACTGTATACTTCGAGTATACACTCTGGAGAGAGAGGAATATATTAATTATATTATGAAGATCAATTGGATTGATCATAATGATAAAATTAAATAATATGAATGTAAATAATATGTTAACTTGGTGTAATATATTAAATACATGGGTAAATTAAAGTTGGGCTTGAAATGAATTTAAACCAGACTAATTGAAATAGGTTTGGGCCTGAAATAAAAGATAGAATCCCACACAAAAGGAGAAGCTAATTGGGCCAAAATTCTCAATTAAAATAACTCTAGGATTTTCGGCCTAGCAAGAACATCACACTGTGGCTGAAATTCTCCTCCCTCCCTCTCCAAAGTTTCGTATTTTCCGAGGCTAGCATGGGTGGTGTTCGTTAGGCGTTCGTGTATGTGAACAAGGAGGGATTCTAGATTGATTCCTGCAGTCTGCATCCATCTCTTAAAGAGATATTCCAGGTAAGAGATTTATCTCTTGTGATTAAATTTTTGTTTTTCCAATTTCCATCTTAATTGCTCCGGGGCACGGATTTGAGGAAATCATCACGTTCTTCCACTTTAATCGGGTGATTTCCGGTGACAAATCCCAACAGTGGTACCAGAGTGGGCTTTTGATCCGTGGAAATTGTTAAAATTGGTTGAATCCCTTATTTTAAAATTGGATATTTTTTATTGGGGTAGATCCACAGGGATAGATCCAATCGGCTACTGGGCCTAAGTCAGGCCTCATACATAGACAAAGTTCTAAAAAGGTTCATCATGGATCAGGCTAAGAAAGGTTTCTTACCAATGAGTCATGGGCTAAAACTTAGTAAGAAGAACTATCCTAAGTCAAGGGAGGACAGGGAGAACATGAAATTGGTTCCAAATGCTTCGGCTATAGGATCAATTATGTACTCCATGCTATGTACGAGACCTGATGTTGCCTTTGCACTAAGGATGACGAGTCGGTACCATCAGGATCCCAGGGAGAATCACTGGAAGGCTATCAAAGCAATCCTCAATTACCTTAACCGGACTAAGGATAGCTTCTTGGTGTATGGAGGTCAGGAAGAGCTATCAATTACTGGGTACACCGATACAAGCTTCCAGACCGACCAGGATGAGTACCAGTCACAATTTGGGTGTATGTTTTTGCTAAATGGTGGTGCTGTAAGCTGGAGGAGCTCAAAGCAACCAACCATCATGGACTCTACAACAGAAGCTGAGTACATCACAGCGTGTGATGCAGCTAAGGAAGCTGTGTGGATAAAGAAGTTTATCACTAAGTTGGGAGTAGTGCCAACTATCTAAGCTCCAGTTGATATCTTCTATGACAACAATGGGTTCGTTGCATAAGAAAAGGAGCCCCGCTCACACAAGAACACAAAGCACGTGCTCAGGAAGTTTTACCTCATACGAGAAATCACCGAGAGAGGTGACATTTCATTACATAGAGTGGACACCGAGGATAATGTGATAAGGTCGGTTTCGACCTTATCTTTTAGCCAATTTCGTGGTTTGAGTGGTAGTTTTTAGAATCATTTATGTGAATGTTTGATTGGTTTTTTTTCGTATTTTGTGATTTTTATGTTTTGGTTTGATTTCTTATATTTTTAGTATTCCTCGTATTTTTTCGTGTTTTATGGTCCGTGGTTGTGGTGCGGTTATGTCCCTTTGTGTTTGTTTTGGACAGGCATTAGGACCCGGATCGGAAGTTGGAGCAACGGCGGCAAAGAAGGGCTTGAAGTGCTGAAAATCAGAATGGCACGGCGTGCCACAATGGCAGCACGGCGTGCCAAGCCAACCAGCGTGCCAAGAGTTCCAGAGAAGCAGCACGACGGCGTGCCATTCCAATCAGCGTGGCGTGCCGCCCCCAAAACTATACAGCACGGCGTGCCATTTCAATCAGCACGGCGTGCCGAGGCCCGAAAATCTGCTGTTGCCCTAATTTCAGCTTTTCTTTTCTGTGGTTTTAACCTAGCCGTATAAATAGGTTATTTTCTTTGTTTTAGGGGATCTTTTTCCCAACTTGTAGAGGTAGAGCAAAAACTTGTAGCTAGGGTTTAGCTTGACCTTTTTGTTTTCTTTGAATCTTGGAACCATCGATTGGTAGATTGCTTTGCATTGAACCTTCCCCTTTTGCAACGTTCTTAGTTTCGGCTCGGGTTCGTTAATAGAGGTACACCTCCAAGCATCTTCACACCGTCGGCATCCGGTTAATTGGATCAAGAAGGGCATAAGTTTTTCTTTTTGTCTTTTGTAATTCGATTTAGCTAGCTTTTGATTCCGCAATCGATTTTGTTTGGTTGAAAACATTGAATCTGTTACATCTTTCTTGATTAATACAGTTGAATGCAAGTTAATTTCAATCTTTATTCCTTTTCTTTATGCAATCCCTTTAGTGATAATCTAGTCTCATAAGATCTTAATCTATTAAGTTCATATTTGTGGCATTACCTAGATTGACACCTAGGCAACCATTAGTATTGACGACACTGTGGAACATACGTGCCCCTATTTTCTGAGCTTTAAGAATTAGACCGCCTCTAAACAAGGAAAACCGGCTAAGGACCTAAAAGATCTAGATACGCTAGGTTGATTTAATTGGAGGAATATAATTGAGGGTTAATTGTTGAGTTAACTTCGTCTTTTGTAGTTGATTAATTAAGCCATCCCCATCAGTCTTCATAGGTCGGTAAAACCGCCAATTGATATTCCAAATTCAAGAGCAAAGTAAGCTGGGATAGATCAACTAGGAGTAGACTAATATAGTGTTAATATAATCAAACTTAAATTTAGTTCCGCTTAGACACGTAAAGACTCTTAGTAATTTAGTGATTATCGGGGTTTAAATTCCTTGTGGGATCGATACCTGGACTTTAGGCCAGATTTTATTACTTGAACGACGAGGTACACTGCCTTTGTTTGTGAGTCCGTTCGGGCTCCATCAAGTTTTTGGCGCCGTTGCCGGGGAATTTTAACTTGTTTCGATAACATTAGATAAAAGGATTATTTTCTGATCTAAGCATTGTTAATACTGTTCATATTCTGTTTTTGGTTTTATTATTTGTGTATAAAATTTATTTTCTTTTTGTGTGAGTGTTTCCTAGCTTATGCAAACTCGTTCTCAAAGTTCTGAATTATTACCTTTGGATACTGAAATTGACAGTACGTGTAGGAATATTCGAAGATCCCAAAGAGTAGTAACCGCAACCATGGACGAGGAACAAAGGCGACAAATGAGGAATGAAATCGAAGCCGAGATGAGGGCGAGGATTGAGGCTGAAGTTCGGGAGCAGGAACGTCTCCGCCAAGAACGTCAGTTGGCAGGTGCGGGAGATGATAGAATCATGGCGGATATGATGGCACCCCATCGTCCTAGAAACCGGGCTGGTGTTATTCTACCACCAATCACTGCTAACAACTTCGAGCTCAAGACGAACATGATCCAAATGGTGCAAAGTAACGGCCAATTTAGTGGAGCTAGCAATGAAAACCCGAACGATCATCTTGATCGATTCCTAATGGTGGCTGATACTGTAAGACTCAATGGAGTTCCCCAAGACGTGATCCGATTGAAGTTATTTCCATTTTCTTTAATCGGAGGAGCTGTTGAATGGTACAAGTCCCTTCGAGCGGGATCCGTAACGTCATGGGACCAGCTTGAGGAAGAATTTTTGGCTTATTACTTTCCTCAGTCTAAAATAGTCCAATTGAAGAATGAGATCACAGCCTTCCGGCAATTTGGTTCAGAATCCATGATGGAGGCATGGAGGCGCTTTCAAAGGCTACTCAGAAACTGCCCACACCATGACCTTCCTAAGTGCACTCAAGTAAGTATTTTCTATCATGGGATTTCGCCTTCTCACCGTGCTATCATTGACTCATCTGCAGGTGGGGATATTTTCAATAAAACCGCAACGCAAGCGGAAGAACTTATTGAGGAACTAGCTAGGAAAAGCCCCTTGTGGCAACAAGAAGTGCCAACGCGAAGAGATGTCCATGCTGTAGAAATGGGACGCCGTGATACAGCAGTGGAAGAATTGAATAAGAAGGTTGATCTTATGATGGCACATCTGAGTTTGAACCCAACACACCAACCTGTGCTGTGTGTGTCTTGTGGAGGGGACCATTCCGGTCAAGAATGTGGAATGGGCAATCCATCAGCCCAAGAGGTAAGCTATGTTGGAGGTAACCAAAGGTATAATCAACCACCCCTTCAAAATGCTTTCCAAAATAATAACAACTTTCAAAGAAGATTTCAACATCCGAATCTATCCTATGGTAACAATCAAAATGTGTTGAAACCTTCTAATGATTTTTTGCAAGACTTTCGTAATCAAGAGCTTGGTAGGGCTCCTCAATCTCAACTTGGTCAAAATAGTAATGCTCAAAATGTTAAACAAGATGAGTCGGTATTAAGCCTTCTTAAGGACATATCAACTCGTCTGGCTACTAACGAAGCTCGTTTGGCCAATAGTGAAGCTTTGAACAGGGACCTCACCAACCAGTTGGCTCAAATAGCTAGAAGCTTGCAAGAACGGCCTCAAGGAAGCCTTCCTAGTACAACGGAACCGAACCCAAGACAAAACCGAAGGGAGACGGCCCAAGCAATTACTCTAAGGAGTGGGAGACAAACGGAAGAACCAAGGGTTGATCAACCCATGAGAGTAAGTAATCAATCGGAAGAAGTAAGTCATTCTAAACCCGAAAACATCTCTACTTCTTCTAATGCTCAAAAGGAAGATATTTCTGTTCCTATTAGTCCTTACATTCCTAAACTTCCTTATCCAAGGAAGGAGAGAAAGGACAAATTGGACCAGAAATACTCTAAGTTCCTTGACATCTTTAAAAAGCTTGAACTTAATATCCCTTTGGTGGAAGCTCTTCAAGAGATGCCCACCTATGCTAAATTTTTCAAGGAGCTAATTGCAGGAAAAAGGAGATTAGGGAATGATGAAGTAGTGGCCCTAACAGAAGAGTGTTCCGCGATTGTAAGCAACAGACTTCCACCTAAACTAAAGGATCGAGGCAGCTTCACGATTCCATGTCAAATTGGGAATCTTAAAATTGCAAATGCCTTATGTGATCTGGGAGCAAGCATCAACTTGATGCCACTTTCAATGTTTAGGAAGCTTGGTTTGGGGGATCCAAAACCTACAAACATGACACTCCAATTAGCGGATCGATCTATAGCAAGGCCACAAGGTGTAATAGAGGACGTGTTAGTCAAGGTAGACAAGTTCATTTTTCCAGCGGATTTTGTGGTACTAGACATGGAGGAGGACACGGTAGTCCCAATCTTGCTCGGGAGACCATTCCTTGCAACCGGTAGGACCTTGATCGATGTGCAAGAAAGTAAACTTATTCTACGGTTGCAAGATGAGGAGATAACCTTTAATGTTTATAATTCAATGAAATATCCGCTGAATAATGAAAATTGTTATGCTATTTCCTCTATCTCTCCGGTTGATGAATGTGTGAGTGAGACTTTCTACAGTGAATTAGAGAACCCTTTAGATGAAGGTCTGAACTTGGAGGCGGAACAAGATGAGGCGTCTGCCTCAGAAGAAGAAGAACATTGTGCATGGGTACAAAGGTTTGAGAGGCTAGAAAGAGAGATCAAACCAGCACCAAAGTCATCACTAGAAAAGCCTCCTACTTTGGAACTCAAAACTCTACCCATGAATTTAAAATATGCTTTCTTACATCCTCCCAATGACTTACCGGTTGTTATTTCTTCTTCATTGACAGTTGAGCAAGAAGAAAAACTTATCGAGGTGTTACGGAAGCATAAGGGAGCTTTTGGATGGACGATCCATGACATTAAAGGAATTAACCCAGCATTTTGCACCCACCGGATATTCCTTGAAGAGGCGGTAAAACCCTGCGTACAACCTCAAAGACGCTTGAACCCAAACATGAAAGAGGTTGTTAAAGCAGAAGTGATCAAACTCCTCGATGCGGGCATAATTTTCCCAATCTCGGACAGTCAATGGGTAAGTCCAGTCCAATGTGTGCCTAAGAAAGGCGGTATGACGGTAATTGAGAATGAAAAAGGTAATTTAATCCCATCTAGAACGGTCACCGGTTGGCGTATGTGCATTGATTATAGGAAACTAAACAACGCCACCTGGAAAGACCATTTTCCTTTACCGTTTTTGGACCAAATTTTGGAACGTATGGCGGGTCACGATTTCTTTTGTACGTTAGATGGCTTGTCCGGGTATATGCAAATCCCTGTGGATCCTCTTGACCAAGAGAAAACCATATTTACATGCCCATTCGGGACATTTGCATATAGACGGATGCCATTTGGCTTATGTAATGCACCAGCCACGTTCCAAAGGTGTATGCTTGCCATATTTACCGACATGGTTGAGGATTGCATGGAGGTATTTATGGATGATTTCTCTGTGTATGGATCTAATTTCTCTACTTGTCTTGGAAATTTGGATAAGGTATTGCAGCGGTGCGAGGACACGAACTTGGCCCTTAGTTGGGAAAAGTGCCAATTTATGGTAAGGGAATGTATTGTGCTTGGAAACAAGATCTCGGGGGAAGGGATTAAGGTCGACCCGGCCAAAATTGAGGTTATTGCAAAGTTACCTCCCCCTAGTTCAATTAAGCTTGTGAGGAGTTTTCTCGGCCATGCCGGATTTTATAGGAGATTTATAAAAGATTTTTCTAAAATCTCCAAACCACTAACCGAGTTACTCCAAAAAGATGTTCCTTTTGAATTCTCTGATAAATGTTTGCATGCTTTTGAATTGTTAAAACAGAAATTGATTGAAGCACCTATAATGATCGGCCCTAATTGGACTCTTCCCTTCGAACTTATGTGTGATGCATCCGATGGTGCAGTAGGTGCATGCTTAGGTCAGCGGGTGGATAAAATCCTCCGCCCAATTTATTATGCTAGTAGAACGTTGAATGATGCTCAAATGAACTATTCTGTAACGGAGAAGGAATTACTAGCTATTGTGTTTGCCTTTGATAAATTCCGGTCCTATTTGGTTTTGTCAAAAGTAATCGTGTTTACTGACCATGCTGCACTCAAGTATTTGATGTCTAAACAGGATGCAAAACCTCGTCTTATAAGATGGATCTTACTGCTGCAAGAGTTCGATATCGAAATTCGAGATAAGAAGGGAGTAGAAAATGTGGTAGCTGATCACTTGTCAAGGCTGCCGCAAGAAGGTGAAAGTAAGCAAGAACCGGAGATCCAAGATGCATTCCCGGATGAACAACTCCTTGCGGTTACTTCCATACCATGGTTTGCCGATATTGCAAACTATAAAGTTGGTAACATCATTCCACATGATCTCACACGAAACCAAAAGGTAAAATTTTTTCATGATGCTAAAAACTACTTTTGGGATGATCCTTTCTTGTTTAAGTCGTGTGCAGATGGTATTATTCGAAGATGTGTACCTTTTGAGGAAGTTACCTCAATCATCCGAATGTGCCATGATAGAGAGGCGGGAGGACATTTTGGACCGGATAGAACCATGGGGAAAATTCTGTCTTGTGGATTCTTTTGGCCAACAATGAGAAGTGATGTGGAGGCTTATGTTCGGGCTTGTGATGCGTGCCAAAGGACCGGAAATATTTCACAAAAAAATGAGATGCTCCAACAAGGAATTCTAGTGTGTGAGCTCTTCGACGTATGGGGGATCGATTTCATGGGACCATTCCCAAACTCTAATGGGAATCAGTTCATTTTGGTGGCGGTCGAATACGTGTCAAAATGGGTAGAAGCAGTAGCATTGCCTACGAACGATGCAAAAGTGGTAATCAAGTTCTTAAAAAGCAATATATTGACTCGTTTCGGGACCCCTAGAGCTATCATTAGTGATGGGGGCTCCCATTTTTGTAACAAGCAGCTTGATTCCCTTTTGCAGAAATATGGCGTTACCCACAAAGTAGCCACACCTTACCACCCTTAAACGAGCGGACAAGTGGAAGTGTCGAATAGGGAACTGAAAAGAATCCTTGAAAAGACGGTCAGCATGTCGAGAAAAGATTGGAGTTTAAAGCTTAACGATGCACTTTGGGCTTACCGGACGGCATTCAAAACACCAATAGGAATGTCACCATACCGTCTTGTGTTTGGAAAAGCATGCCATCTTCCCGTTGAGCTAGAGCACAAGGCGTTTTGGGCCTTAAAATTCTTGAACTTTGATATGAAAGCAGCGGGAGAGCTCCGGCTTCGTCAACTCTTCGAACTTGAAGAATTACGCCTCTCGGCCTACGAGAACGCCAAAATTTATAAAGAAAAGACCAAGAGGTGGCACGATCAAAGGATCCAGGAAAAGAGCTTCGAGGAGGGAGAAGCGGTACTCTTGTACAACTCAAGGTTGAGGTTTTTTCCCGGAAAATTGAAGAGTCGTTGGACAGGACCGTTTACCATTCACAAAGTCTACCCTTCGGGCATGATTGAGATACTTACTCCGGAGGGCATCCAAAAGGTAAATGGTCATCGCCTCAAGAAATATTTCACGGGGGCACAAGAGCAAAGGCAAGTGATGCTCTTGAGAGACCCATGAACACAAGAGAAGCGAGAAAGTCGAGCTATTTCGACTATAAACATAGCAATGAGGTACGTGTGCCTCACTTGTACATTAATTGTGTTTGTATTATTATGTTTTTGTGTGTTTTTGTGTGTAGGAATAGGGTATTAAGCAAGTTAGCCAAGAGTCATGATCAAAGTGTGGAACAAGGCAAGGATTGGCAGAATTCAGTGCGGCACGCCGTGCCAATGTGCAATCTGATCAGCACGTGGCGTGCTGAAGCGGCACGCCATCGTGCCACGCTTCTGTTTCAAAATCGCGTGCAAGCGAAATCTGCACGCCGTGCCGGACCCAGAGCCCTCCGTGCCCAATTAAGATTTTTCAAGGTGGCACGCCGGCGTGCCGTCGTTCTGTTTCAAAGAGGCATTAAGGAGAGCACATCAGCACGCCGTGCCATAATTTAGCACGTCGTGCCGAACTTTGGATTTTCAAGACGGCACGTCGTGCCAAATCGGCACGCCGGCGTGCGGGCGTTCTGTTTCCAGGTATGTTTTTGTTGCTCTGCTCAGCACGCCGTGCTGAATTCTTAGCACGGCGTGCCGAGCGTTTAAATTTGAATTTCTAGGTCGAAAACTGCGCCTCTCTATTTAAACCCCCTTTTTCCCCCTTCTCTTCTTCACGCCCCTATTCATCCTCTTTCTCTTCTTCATCGATCTCTCTCTCTGATTTTTCTCTCTCTCTCTCTCTCTCATCACTTCTCTCTCTAAACCTCCCCCTCACTTTCTCTCTCTCCCTCTTATTCCTCTTCCCTTCTCAATTTTTCTCTCCTTTCCCCTTCTCCTCCACTCCCCTTTTGACCTAGATTTCTGCTTGTGCTTCATTTTCCCTACACCAAGAATGAAGAGAAAGTCTGTTCCCGCTAAGAGACATGGTTCTTCCCGACCGCCTTTGGATCCGTCACCGGAATCGGAGCCACGCGCCAACCTTCCTTCCGAGCCGCAAATGGCTCCTTTGACGAGCCTTTCAACTAAGTATAAGTGTCCTTTTCCTCTGCTCTCGGACGAGGAAGGTAAGCGTTATAAAACTTTATTTCCTCTTGAAAGCACCCCCTACCGAATCTTCGATTGGGGATTTTTGAGTGTGCAAGACCGGTCTGATGCTTTATGTGCTAAACTGCATAGTATAGGTTGGTATTCGTTTGTAAAAACTAGCGTACCTGTTTTTAGGGAGTTGAACCTCGAGTTCTGTTGGAGATTGTGCCCTAAGGCCAATATTGGATTATGTAATTTGACTTCTAAGATTAATCTAGTGTAGATTAATATTATCATTTATGTTTGTATGTTAGCATTTATGATAAGTATCCATGAATAAATCGTGTTATTCTAAATATCCCTAGTCGATTGTTATTATGGGAATAATAACAAACTAAGACTAGTGTGAGTGATAATGGATATTCATAAGATGAATATAGTGTATACAGATACAGATTATACTCACGGGTAATATGTTAGAGAACATGTTACTGGAGACCCACTATGAGATCAAGTTCATGGTTATGTGTCACAACTGATCTTGATTATAGTAGTGTCATTAGCTGATTCCTTTGACCTGAGGTCACCATGGATTCCGGGATGAATTCATGTTGTGCTTTGATGCAGTCAAACGCTGCTTGTAACAGAGTAGTTATAAAGGCTGTGATTGGGTACGATATGACTCATGCCTTGGGATGTGAGTGACAGATATGGGATTTTGTCCCTCTCTATCAAGAGAGCGATATCACTGGGCCCCTCGATAAGTAAGACTGTTAAATGCATGGCCGTGCTCAAATAATTGATAGAGTATCAATTAATTTGTTTAAACAGTTCACTTTGAGATCGAGAAAGCATATGATTAATTTATATAAGATTGACAAGTGTACCATGTCTTATAATTAATCATGATATCAAGAGACAAAAGGGAATATGACATATTCTATAAGTAGGTTTATTGGGTTATACCAATCATATGAATTGGGTAGTCATAATGGCTTGCTAGAGTCCGCTTATGACTTATGAGGGCATTATGGTAATTTCCTCATTGCCAATTTATATGATCCTACGGGGTCACACACAAAGAGCAAAATGAGATTCACTTAATTCGGGGATAAATCATTATGAGATAATGATTTATTATTGATGAGAAATTAAATATATATAAAGATATATATTTACATGTATATGTATATACACATGAACATATTAATAAGATTAATATATTTATGGCATAAAGTATGCTATATATATATATATATATATATATATATATTATAATTATATTATATGGTGATATAATTAATTATAATATACATTTACGTATATGTGTATATATATATATGTATGTATGTAAATATTAATAAGATTAATATAGCATAAAGTATGCTAATTATATTATATGGAGATATAATTAATTTTACATACATATGAGTATATGATGGAGAATTGACTAAGTTTAATATTAATTGAGAATTAATAAAACTTATGGGGGCTAATTTATAATTATAATTAAGTATGGTATTTAATTATAATTATAAGCTAATATTAGATATAAATACTTGAAAGAATGCAACCCTAAAAACCTCTCAAGGTGTTGCACGCCAAAAGCAGCCCCATTTTTCTCCAAAATGGCCGAAAATTGCTTTTGGCCAAGAGTGAAAAATATCGATTTTTCACCTTCTCATTCGAAGAACTGTTCTACGATCCCGGCGCTAGCACGCGGTGAGTCAATTGCTCGGTGTGGATCAACTGTAGAGGGAATCTGCTTTGGTTCCTGTATCCAATCCTGCAAGAATTAAGAGGTAATTCTTTAACCCTCTTTCCGATTCAATGCAATATACATGGATCCCTGGCGGGGATTAATGCTTTATTTCCGCTGCGTATTTTGTTTTGTGTGATTAATCCCCAACAGTGGTATCAGAGCCACTTGTATTTTGATTGAATTGGATTTATGTTTTGATTGGATCAAAATTGCATGTTAGGGTTTGTATGATTTTGATTGGATCAAAATTGTTGTTAGGGGTTTGTATGTTTTATTTAGGGTTCTATGTTATTGTGAATAACAAAATAAAATTTGATTTTATTGATTAATCATTGTGAATGATTTTATGTTAATGATTTGGAATGTTTAAGGGGTTTTGGAATCATGAATTTGATTCATGGGTTTTTATTGAAATTGTTTCAATTCAATTTAATTAATAAAAAAAAAAAAAAAAAAAAACAAAAGCTGTTACTGTTCGTATTCTGGGCATAATGCCCAGAATACTTTTTGGCCAACTAATTGCAATTGCAATTTGCAATTGCACATGCTGCGTAAGCAGCATGCTGCTTACGCAGCATGGGCCGCGCACAGTATTGGATACTGTAGTGCGCGGCCCGTCGAGCCTGCTGTCCGACAGTTTTTAACCCTTTTTCGTTTTAAGTGTGGAAAATTGTTTTCTGCATATTTACGAATTTTTTCAAATTAATTAATTCTAAATACAATGTGATTGTATTTTACCACTTTGAACCCTAAATATTTTAGATATAAAATTATTGTTGATAATTTTATGCATGGTGTTATGGTATGGTTTTGGACCCCGTGGATGTTTTATTTTATTTATTATGGTTTTATATAAATACGACCTGCGAGTCGTTTGTATTTATGTAAATTTTAATTTTAATTTTACTAGATAAATTGTATAGGATGCAATTTATGATATGTAAAATTTATTTTACTAGAAAAATTGTATAGGTTGCAATTTTTTGTAAAATATAAATCCATGAGATGGTGCTTAGAAGCAAAGACGTGGAGGCGGATCCAAGAGGCGGTGCAATGACCATGTGATGGATGCTACCACCTAGGATATGACCTTGTTGATTTTCATATTGGCCTATGAAAATCAATGTAGATTTAAACCATACCATAACACGGTTCGAGTCATATGCATGTTTTATTTTATTTAGATGCCATGTGATGCCATGCTAGATATTCTATATACATGCTAGACAATTGTATGCCATAAGATGCCATGCTAATTAATATTAACAAAAATATGATTAATATTAATGCCATGAAATTGTATATGATACAATTAACTCACAGGATTTAATAAACCCTAAATAAACTTATGAAGTTTATATTTGCCACCCAATTACGTATAACACTAGTCAAGTACTATGTTCGCATCATGGTAGCCACGCCAAAGCGGGTACGCATGTTGTGACCTTAGCGAAGCGATAATATGAGAAATGGTGATTCTCATTGTGTTGTAATTGGTTTAACAAAGGGTTAATCAAAACGGTGTTTGAGCCCGAGGCAAAGATGAGATGAGTAACATGCAATTAAATATGATATATGATATCATGCATCTCATAAATTAGAAGAGTTGCATAATGATGCAATTGGCAAAGAAGTGCACATCCAAAATATGTTTAAATGGTTTAAAGCATGATTTTGAGTCTTTGCCTACCGAAATTATATTTAATCATAGGGACATGCCAAAGCAGTGCTATGGTTAAGTATGGATTTTGGATCTTCACCCACTTAAATATTTTAAAGGGTTTTATAATTTAAGTGGGAGCATTTAAATAAAAAAAAAAATAATAATAATAAAAAAATCTTTACACGCTTTATTATAGTTATGATTGCTATTACCATGATCTCGATTGTTATTGAACTTTGAGAATTGTTCTCAAATCAAAAGGAATCATATGTTCTCAATAATCCTTTTGCCCAATGAACCACTAGCAATTGTAACATGAGTATAAAAGATGCTTACTTGAAGCATCGAAGGGACTCTGTTAAATTTTGTTATCTTACACTTGCCACCAATTCTTCCGTACGTGGAAGTTTTACTTGAGATATATGATACATCACAAATGGAAATGTTCCATCAGTTAGTGAGCAAGAAAAGATAAGTGTTTGAGGCAACATTTTCTCATTAGCCTCCAAAAGGGCATTAAGATGTGATCTTGAATTCATTAATTGATAGTCATTGGTGATGAACTATCATTTGAATGACATGGAGAAAATTGTGAATTAGTTGCATAGGATGCAAAAGAATGTTAAGTTATCCATAAAGGATAAGCCCGCCTCGAATTGTGTGCTTAAGGTTCAAAAGGAAAAGGATAAAAGGAAGGTCGAAAAGCATAAAGACCGAAAGGTTCGGGTGAAACATGTTTTAAAGACCAAAGCTGTTGGCATAGAGAGATCTCCAAAAGAAGGATGTTGCCATTTCTAGAATAAATCGTTCATTAGAATGAAAATAGCAAACTTTGTTTGGAGAACTATGAGACGATGAAAGGCAGTAAGACTGCTACCTTAAGTATTTATTAATTATTCTACTTTTGTTTCTATATCAAAGGTATTAGATACCGTGGTGGATTTCATATTAGTAGAATATGAAGAATCTCAACTTAAGTAGAAACCTTATGAAGGTGAAAGGTAGAATACGAATAGGCAAGAGTAGCAAAGGTTGTTACTTGGAAGTTATGAACTTCTGGTTAAAAGTTATGAACTTTTACATGAAAGTTATGAACTTCTAGGTAAAAGTTGTGAACTTTTACATAAAAGTTATGAACTTTGGTTAAAGGTTATGAACTTTTACATGTAAGTTATGAACTCTTGTTGCCTATTGGGCTCGTTGTTTTGAGTGAACAAATGTTGTTTATTTTATAATTGTGAATTATAAACTTTATAAAGACATGATTATGAAATACAGATTTACATAATTGTCTTTATATGTGGAGCCCATCTGTAACATAAATACTGTAAGGATCGAATCAAATAGTTTGATCCAACCCATTTTGGCAGTGTCGTCTTGGAGACATAAGCAAAGTTGCATTTCGAAACTCCATGAGAATGGACCTTTGGATTCATGAGATTATGAATCATCTTGAATCATGCGAATGTTGTTTATTGTAAAAGATGACAAAAGGTTTTCTTTGCTAAAAGTAGTCAAAGAACAATCGATTTATTAAGTATTATACATGTGGATGTATATGAATTATAAATCAACTACTGAAGGAGGTTTTAATACTTCATTACCTTTATGGAACTTTTCTCTAGATAAGAGTATCTAATTAAACACGAGTTTGGAACTTTTGAAGTGTTCAAAAGCTTGTAAAAGGAGTATGAAGTATCTTGACAAGATAGTAAAGTCATTTAGATATGATCCGAGTGGTGAATATTTGAGTCAAGATTTTGACAATCATCTTAGAGATTGTGGGACTGTCTCACAATTGACTCCTCCAAGTACGCCACAAAGGATGTTGTGTCGAAAAGGGAGTAATCGAACTCTATAAAGATATAGTTCAATCTATGATGAAGTCAAGTTGATCATCGTTTTCTCGAAAATATGCCATTAAAGCAGCTGTGTATATTGTTCCGTCTAAAACAATTCATGAATCAACATATGAGATATGGTTGGGTAAGAGACCCAAGTTGTTTCATTGAAGAAGTTTAGGGCTGTAAAGCTTATTTCGAATAAGTTGGCACCTAAATTTAAATATCGTATTGTGGATTACTCAAAAAGAAAGTAGGAGTTGTTACTCCTGTGTTTCTTTGGGATACAAAGTGGTTGTAGCTAGAAATAGTTTCTCCTTGAAAAGGGAGTTAATTTCTAGAAGAGTTAGTGGGAGTAAAGTACACCTACAAAACTCGTAATTCACAAAGTGACATTAACGTTGAAGAGGAACATGGAAATGGATTCATGATCATTGTTGAAATTACACAAGTCCAATGAAAGTCTAGTAGAATACGACATGAATAGGAGAGATATGGATTTCTCAAAGTCATGATGTAATTTTACTAGATTGAAGTAAGTCTTCTTTTATGAAGAAGCAATGTTAGATTATGAATCTAATAAGTGACTTGATGCTACAAAGGTTGAAGATAAGTCCATGTGTGACAGTCAAAGTATAGACTTTGATAAATCTTTTAGAAGATGCATATGCAATGGTTGCAAGTGAGTTTTCAAATTGAAAACCGACATGGATGGTGATCTTCAAACTTATAAAGCACGACTAGTGACAAAAGGGATTATAAAAAAATTCATAGTAGTGACTGTGAGGATACGAGCAAATTCATAGTACGGACTATGATAAAATCCTCTTTCGCCATTAATCATGATCAAGTCATATTGAGTTCTTGTTGCCATATCCGCATAATATGATTATAAAATATGGCAAATGGATATCAAAATCTGTTTTCTACGTGAAAACATGATTGAGGGTGTGTACGTGACACAACCCAAAGTTTTGAGCATTCAAAGAATTCAAGTAGCGTATGCAAGTTTCAAAGATTCTTATAAGGATCGAAACATGCATCAAATAGTTGGAGTCATAGTTTTGATAAAGAAATCAAATGGTTTGATTTTATCAAAAGGATGATGAATCTTGTGTTTCAAAAGGATCAGTGGGAGCATATCGGCATCCTAATGCTATATGTGGATGACATATTGCTTGTTTGAAATAACATTCTTACCTTGCAAGAAGCAAAATCTTGGCTAAGAAAGTAATTTCAATTAATGTTTAAGCAAGGCTGCCTATATTCTTGAAATTAGAATCTATATAGATAGATCTAAAAGAATGTTTTGTTTTAAGTCAAAGCATTGAAAGCGTTCAATGAGAAAGACTTAAAAGAAGTTTGCTTATGTTAACTGTGTAAATAGTTGCACATATACAACTGATTGCAATTAGTTGCAATATATCAGTCGAGATCTGGTATTCTCTTAAAAAGAGATGTTATGATTTTGAAAGGTTCAAAATAAAACGATATAGCTAAATATCTATAATAGTAGTCAAAGTATATTGTTACATATGATGTAAAGGAAATTTTGGATGAAAAAGTTCATCACAAAATGTTGTGTTTTGTTCTAAGCATTGCTTATCCTGTGAGACTATTGTAGGGACAATAGTTCAATGCGTAAGAACCTTGTATGACACAAGCATATACTTAGGCGTTTTTTCACTAATTTAGAGAGGCTGTCTCTAAAGAGAGAGTGAAAATGTGTAAAGTAACAACGGAAGCGAAAATTAATAATTCACTGACAAAGACTCCTGCACAAGTGAATACATGAAAGTCATGTAGGTCAATGGGTATAAGATACATGTATGATTGGCCATAGTGCAAGTGGGAGATTGTTGGAGATTGTGCCCTAAGGCCAATATTGGATTATGTAATTTGACTTCTAAGATTAATCTAGTGTAGATTAATATTATCATTTATGTTTGTATGTTAGCATTTATGATAAGTATCCATGAATAAATCGTGTTATTCTAAATATCCCTAGTCGATTGTTATTATGGGAATAATAACAAACTAAGACTAGTGTGAGTGATAATGGATATTCATAAGATGAATATAGTGTATACAGATACAGATTATACTCACGGGTAATATGTTAGAGAACATGTTACTGGAGACCCACTATGAGATCAAGTTCATGGTTATGTGTCACAACTGATCTTGATTATAGTAGTGTCATTAGCTGATTCCTTTGACCTGAGGTCACCATGGATTCCGGGATGAATTCATGTTGTGCTTTGATGCAGTCAAACGCTGCTTGTAACAGAGTAGTTATAAAGGCTGTGATTGGGTACGATATGACTCATGCCTTGGGATGTGAGTGACAGATATGGGATTTTGTCCCTCTCTATCAAGAGAGCGATATCACTGGGCCCCTCGATAAGTAAGACTATTAAATGCATGGCCGTGCTCAAATAATTGATAGAGTATCAATTAATTTGTTTAAACAGTTCACTTTGAGATCGAGAAAGCATATGATTAATTTATATAAGATTGACAAGTGTACCATGTCTTATAATTAATCATGATATCAAGAGACAAAAGGGAATATGACACATTCTATAAGTAGGTTTATTGGGTTATACCAATCATATGAATTGGGTAGTCATAATGGCTTGCTAGAGTCCGCTTATGACTTATGAGGGCATTATGGTAATTTCCTCATTGCCAATTTATATGATCCTACGGGGTCACACACAAAGAGCAAAATGAGATTCACTTAATTCGGGGATAAATCATTATGAGATAATGATTTATTATTGATGAGAAATTAAATATATATAAAGATATATATTTACATGTATATGTATATACACATGAACATATTAATAAGATTAATATATTTATGGCATAAAGTATGCTATATATATATATATATATATATATATATATATATATATATATATTATAATTATATTATATGGTGATATAATTAATTATAATATACATTTACGTATATGTGTATATATATATATGTATGTATGTAAATATTAATAAGATTAATATAGCATAAAGTATGCTAATTATATTATATGGAGATATAATTAATTTTACATACATATGAGTATATGATGGAGAATTGACTAAGTTTAATATTAATTGAGAATTAATAAAACTTATGGGGGCTAATTTATAATTATAATTAAGTATGGTATTTAATTATAATTATAAGCTAATATTAGATATAAATACTTGAAAGAATGCAACCCTAAAAACCTCTCAAGGTGTTGCACGCCAAAAGCAGCCCCATTTTTCTCCAAAATGGCCGAAAATTGCTTTTGGCCAAGAGTGAAAAATATCGATTTTTCACCTTCTCATTCGAAGAACTGTTCTACGATCCCGGCGCTAGCACGCGGTGAGTCAATTGCTCGGTGTGGATCAACTGTAGAGGGAATCTGCTTTGGTTCCTGTATCCAATCCTGCAAGAATTAAGAGGTAATTCTTTAACCCTCTTTCCGATTCAATGCAATATACATGGATCCCTGGCGGGGATTAATGCTTTATTTCCGCTGCGTATTTTGTTTTGTGTGATTAATCCCCAACAAGTTCTACTCCACATTGAGTTTCAAGACTGACCCTAATACAGGCCTTAGGAGCATCACCTTCCGACTCTTTGGGGTTGCACACTCCGTAGACATTGATGGTCTTCGGGATTGCATAGGCATAGAAGGAACTAGTTATACATGGCCCGAAGATATGGATGCCAAGCAATTTTGGCGTTTGATAGGCACTGGGGTATACAAACCCCGGTTTGCCAAGACTTCCCAAATCCAGGACCCCATTTTGCAACTGCTGCATAAGTTTGTATGCTTTAATTTTTCTGGGAAAACTGAAAGTAATCGGGTCAATGCCTTTGAGCTGTTACTCTTGTGGCATGTGCACAATAATGTTAAGGTGCACTTGGGTTTTTTTGTCATGGAGGCCCTTTACCTTCACCACAATAGGTCCAAGTCTGAACTAGGGTTAGGGCACATCGTCACTTGTATTGCCTGTTTCTTTCATTCTAATACTTGTTATAGGCACCTCGATAGCATTCTTCCCAAGAAGCTTTCGAAGGGCATTTTGTCTTGTGCCCCGAATGTGACGGCTACAGGTACCTCGAGCGCGGGAGGTTCGCGTAAAGGAAAGGCTCCCATGGAGGTCGAGGAGGAGGAAGCTTATGAGGAAGCAGAGGCCGCCGAGGAGGATGCGGAAAATGTCTCGGTCGGCGTGGATTTTATGGCACGGGTTGAAGGACGGTTAGATGGCATCGTTGAACAACTGGAAAACTTAACCGTCCATCAGGTTATGCTTGGGCAGCGGATGGCCAATATCGAGGCGTTTGCCACTCGTTTTTGTGCTGACCAAGGTTGGCCGTATCCGCCGCCGCCTCCTCCCGGCCCCGATATGTGAGGTAACCCTTTTCCTTTCCCGTTTTATTTTGCTCTTTCTTCCTTTGCACTTTTGGAAGTAAGTGCACTTTAAGTGTGGGGTGGGTCAAGGGATTTTCCCTCTCTCTTTTATTTCTTTTTACATTGCACTATTTGTTGTTTGTTTTGTATGCTTATCTTAATTTTTGCATGTTTTGTGTGGAGTTATTTCTGGTTGTTTTTGGTTTGATAATATTTGTTTTTTGTTTGTCGCTTGCAACTTAATGATCCAACTCCTCATAAGCAATGTTTTACTTTAAAAAAAAAAAAAAAAAAAAAAAAAAAAAAAAAACCATAACCACATAACCTCTTATTTTGCATCTTTCTAGGTTAAGTATGCTTGTTAATAAGGATGTTTACATTGAATGCAACATGAGGCCCCATTTGATTGTCACCTTTGGAATAATATAGACTTTGGGGTTGAGATGCATCGCTTTTAGACATATACTCTCTAAGAAGCTTCTTTTTGATTGAGCATGAGTAAAGAGATGAAATAGGCAAATTGTATGTTTTATTTTGATTAACCTTGGGGTAAGGGAAACTAATTATCTGTACTTAACGAACATTGACAAAAAGTCAAGAATGAAAAATGGAAATTTATTCCGCTGGCTTCACTTACAAGGTGAAGTTATGAATAGTGCTAGTAGCCGCTTGATTGAATGTGCTTAGTTGAGTAAGTCGGGTGCATTGTGTTTGCTCCATCTTTGTTATCTGTTCGGAAAAGCTAAGTGACATCTCAAGTAAGGTCGAAAGTTATAAAGTCAATCAAATGGAATCGATCAATGCATCGTGATAATTTTGTTTTCCTCCCTAAGAAAATTGTGTGAATTCTAAAGTCCTATTGATCTTTATCTATGTGATTGATTGGGAAGTGACTTAGAAGTGTACTATTTTAGTGATGCAAATCATATTCTGATAGTTAATTGAGTTGCTTGTGTGCATGAGATTGGGGTTAAATGTTAAATTCTTTGTGACAGCCTTATTGATTGAGTATGCTTGACTTGTGGATAAAATTGAGGTTGTGGTTTGTGATTTTTTTTTAAAAATCGATTATTTGATCTTTAATTTTGCTTCATTGTTTTCAGGAGTTGGAGATGTTTTGTTTGCTTGAGGACAAACAAGACTTTAAGTGTGGGGTGGTTGATAAGGTCGGTTTCGACCTTATCTTTTAGCCAATTTCGTGGTTTGAGTGGTAGTTTTTAGAATCATTTATGTGAATGTTTGATTGGTTTTTTTTCGTATTTTGTGATTTTTATGTTTTGCTTTGATTTCTTATATTTTTAGTATTCCTCGTATTTTTTCGTGTTTTATGGTCCGTGGTTGTGGTGCGGTTATGTCCCTTTGTGTTTGTTTTGGACAGGCATTAGGACCCGGATCGGAAGTTGGAGCAACGGCGGCAAAGAAGGGCTTGAAGTGCTGAAAATCAGAATGGCACGGCGTGCCACAATGGCAGCACGGCGTGCCAAGCCAACCAGCGTGCCAAGAGTTCCAGAGAAGCAGCACGACGGCGTGCCATTCCAATCAGCGTGGCGTGCCGCCCCCAAAACTATACAGCACGGCGTGCCATTTCAATCAGCACGGCGTGCCGAGGCCCGCAAATCTGCTGTTGCCCTAATTTCAGCTTTTCTTTTCTGTGGTTTTAACCTAGCCGTATAAATAGGTTATTTTCTTTGTTTTAGGGGATCTTTTTCCCAACTTGTAGAGGTAGAGCAAAAACTTGTAGCTAGGGTTTAGCTTGACCTTTTTGTTTTCTTTGAATCTTGGAACCATCGATTGGTAGATTGCTTTGCATTGAACCTTCCCCTTTTGCAACGTTCTTAGTTTCGGCTCGGGTTCGTTAATAGAGGTACACCTCCAAGCATCTTCACACCGTCGGCATCCGGTTAATTGGATCAAGAAGGGCATAAGTTTTTCTTTTTGTCTTTTGTAATTCGATTTAGCTAGCTTTTGATTCCGCAATCGATTTTGTTTGGTTGAAAACATTGAATCTGTTACATCTTTCTTGATTAATACAGTTGAATGCAAGTTAATTTCAATCTTTATTCCTTTTCTTTATGCAATCCCTTTAGTGATAATCTAGTCTCATAAGATCTTAATCTATTAAGTTCATATTTGTGGCATTACCTAGATTGACACCTAGGCAACCATTAGTATTGACGACACTGTGGAACATACGTGCCCCTATTTTCTGAGCTTTAAGAATTAGACCGCCTCTAAACAAGGAAAACCGGCTAAGGACCTAAAAGATCTAGATACGCTAGGTTGATTTAATTGGAGGAATATAATTGAGGGTTAATTGTTGAGTTAACTTCGTCTTTTGTAGTTGATTAATTAAGCCATCCCCATCAGTCTTCATAGGTCGGTAAAACCGCCAATTGATATTCCAAATTCAAGAGCAAAGTAAGCTGGGATAGATCAACTAGGAGTAGACTAATATAGTGTTAATATAATCAAACTTAAATTTAGTTCCGCTTAGACACGTAAAGACTCTTAGTAATTTAGTGATTATCGGGGTTTAAATTCCTTGTGGGATCGATACCTGGACTTTAGGCCAGATTTTATTACTTGAACGACGAGGTACACTGCCTTTGTTTGTGAGTCCGTTCGGGCTCCATCATAATGTCGCTGATCCTTCGACCAAGGCACTGGCTCAGCCCAAGCACGATGGTCATACTAGATCTATAGGGATTAGGCCTATGCCTAGTTGGAACTAGTGCAAGTGGGAGATTGTTGGTTATGCCCTAGTCCCGAGGCATTGGACCTTGTATTTGTATTGTACATTTATTTGATTCATGTATTATACATATTTTGTGTCATTAATAAAGGCATTAATTCATTTATTATATATATCTTATGCAATATTTTAAATGAAGTATCCAATGGACATATCCATATCCATGTTGACAAGTGTCACGCACTTGGCAGTAAGACCATGGATAGGGAAAACAATATAACCATAAAGAGATCCGTAGTCTTTACTAGTCATGGTAATGAATGGAACTAGAGACTATCATTAACCTGGTTGTATCGTGGTATCTTACTGGTCATTGGACATGGGATGTCAACCAATTTAATGGGTACATGCAAAAAGGACATGGTACTGGATAGATCCACTAAACGAGAAATCCACATGGTATAGTATCACAAGAGATTCACGTGTAGTACTTGTATGGATCCTTTGACTAGACCATATGATGCTACTGCATGCGAGGTTGCATACTTAGGGGTACGCCTGAAGGGCCTGTAATAGGATGCCAAGTATGGGTACTTTCGGGTATGTCACTAAGCATGGCAGTGCTATGGATATGCAGAAGGGATTTGTCACTCAGTAGTCCACTAAGAAGATATCACCGGCCTCTTAATAAATGCAACTGATAAGAGTGTGGCCATACCCAAACAAGTTGGAACTTGTTTGTTAGCATCAGTACATTCGGGATCAAGTAAATGTCCGAACACAAAAGAGGGTGATCAGCCCATGCCTCTGTGTTGGACACCGATATCAATTACATGGGATGTACAAGTTCAAACTACAGGGTTATGATTTCAGTTGGACTGCCATCTCCATCTTAATTGTGGGATGCAGTGGCTTGCTAGAGCCCACCTGCAGTCTGTGGGCTATAGGCCCACTGCCAATATAAAGATGGGCCCACGGGATAGTATACATTGAACGTCTGAACACGGACTTAAGGAATCACCTGTATACTTGGAGTATACGCACCGGAGTGAGATGATTATATTAATTATATTATAAAGATCAATTGGATTGATCATAATAATAAAATTAATATTTGCATTGGCTTTCGCATAATTACTTAAATTAATTTATGAGACTATTTCCTAGGTGGGAATACGTCACATTTATAGGTTTACATGTATCTTAATTTTATGTTTGTGAAATTTAATTCCATGGTAAAATTAATTGATCAAATTAATTTTGATTTAAATGTATAGAACATATTATATGGTATAATATGTTAGGATACATGTTAAATAAAATTAAGTTTGATAATCAATTGGACCAAAAGGATTAAAGTTGAACTGGGCTTGAAAAAAGGGAAAAGCTCACGTAGAATTGAGAAAGGATGGGCTGAAATTTTTACACAAAATTTCAGCCCACTAGGTCAAGTTATGACCTAGGGAATTCGGCCAAGGGAAGAATAACACACCATACCCGAATTGAGCAGCCCCTCCTCTCTCAAAAAATTTTGATTCCGACGCTAGCACAGGTCGTGTTTCATAGCCGTTCGTGTATGTGAACACGGAGGGAATCTACTTTGATTTCTGCAGCCATCTCTTGAAGAGATATTCCTGGTAAGAATCAATTCTCTTCAAGTTAAATTTTAATGTTTTACAACTTTCACTTCAATTGCTCCTGGGCACGGATTTAAGGAAATCATTGCGTTGTTCCGCTTTTATCGGGTGATTTCGAGTGAAAAACCTCAATACAAACCTATTAGAGAGTTTTAATTAACATTATTACAAAATACTAGCTACAAAAACTTAAGGACAAGGTCATACTATGCTAGTATGATCATATAACCCCATACAAAATAAAAATTCGGTTCCGTTTCGATTAAACCGAATTTTTTATGGACAAAACTGAACCAAACCAAATACCAAAATATTTATAAAATTGCTACCAAACCAAACCAGAAAATATTTGGTAACCGAACCAAACATTTTTTCCGGTTTGGTTAGGGATTGGTATTCGGTTTTACCGAATAGTGCTCACCCCTAATCATATGGTTGTTTTGAAAACGGGTTTTAACCTTTCTTAAGAAAAACTTTCATTTCATTTGGGAAAACTCATTTTGTAGAAAACTTAATTTTAAGCTTGAATTTTGGAAAACAGTTTTTTAGAAAATCCCAATTTAAACTTAAAGATTTCGAAACCTAAATTTCGTGATCATATACAAAATGTCGCCACCCGGATCAGCTCATCAGGGAAATTTCGGTACAGCTCCCTATCAAGTGCTGACGCAGTACCTAATCCAGAGATTCATGGTTTGGGCAACACATCTACTAATCCTCAACTTGTTTTCAATTATTATTTTATAATACAATATAACATTTACTTAATTCTACCCATTTTTATCTTCTTTTAATTTTAGTTAATGCTCATGCAAATGACATAAATAAAGTGCGGAAAAATAAAAGTGCAGGAATATAAACCATACTTCCAAAAATAAACCAAGCAAAGAAACAGAGGCCTTATTACAACCCAGAAAAAGGAAAAAAGCTCTCATCCTCACCATTACAATCGCCTAGATAAACAAGGATCTAAAAAGTACAATCGCCTAGATACATGAAATGATCTATTAAATACATCAAAAGTGAAAAACAAAAGGCTGCATCCAAATACAGTTAACGCAAGTATCCAAATCGCATCAAGGACTCACACAAGACAGAATAGGGGTATTTTAGGAAATGGGATCATGCATGGGGGGTTAACCGAGAAGTTTGGACGACTACTCGATTAAACCTGGAAAACATTTTATAAAATGCCCTGTAGATTTTGTGAATGAAAATCAATTTTGAAAACGGTTTGGCTCATTTTACATGCATTTTCCATCTCTTAGTGGGCCGGATATCCCGGAACCCGGGGGTTCCATTCATGAGTGGGCCTAAATTGAACATCCATCGAGGGTCTGGAAACATAAACACACCAAAATTCATTTTTGAACCGAAAAGAGAAACAAAATTACAAGTTAGAGGTCAAAAGGGCAAAACTGTAATTCTATTTCATCAACTACAGCCGAGCCAATGTAGTATGCTACAGCCGTGCCACTGTAGTGGCTGCGGCGGCTGTAGTGCTCTAAAATCAAAAATATGGTTTTCTTTCCTGTTTTAAAAATCAATTTTTGGTGTTTTGATGGTTTCAGGTAATCTAGGGTTTCTAGAAACTTGTGAAATCCACTAAATAGATCCAGATTGGATCAAACGAATCCGAAAATCTGTAAAAACCCAAAATCATCAAAACTAAATCTCACATCCGTCAATCAAAAACCCTAAAACCGTAAATCTAAGCATATGTGGATATGATCCGACCGATATTATTCATGAAAAATACATTTTATTTGAAAAAGGAAGTGTTTTCGGCTGATTTAAGGCATTTGGAGCTTTTGCCCTGGAGATTACAGCTGAACGGCTATAATCAAAGAACTATAGCCGTGCCATTGTAGTCATCAGACTACAGCTGAGCGACTGTAATCAACAGATGGGATGGCTATAGCTGGGTTTTCCAGCTATAAGAAAAATACAAAAACACATACAAAAACCCCCAAATCAATGTCAAACAAGTTTTTAAGGCCTCTCAGAGCCTATCTTGTTTACGTTCCAGTGTTGTGGATCACCAGAAATAGATTCGGATGCCAGAAAACTCCTCGGAATCACGAACAACCCGAAATCGTTCATAAATATCTAAAACTTGAATGGAACCCAAAATTGACCTGAACGAACACCAAATCAGTCAAAATCACTCCCAGACGTGATTCCTCAAAGGACTCTAATGATTTCTACAGATTAAATTCGAGATTAGATGATTTTAAAGTGGATTTAGGGTTTCTTTCTCACTGAACCTAGTTTTCTCTCTCTCCCTTTCAAAATCTCAAAACCCTAGCTCTTTCTCTGGTTGTAGAATGGTCTCCCTTGACCTAATTTTTATGTTTTCCTCTTATATGGCCTATTTAAAGTTGAAAATCCCTGTTTAATGAGGCAAAATGCACTCTATTTAAAAAAATCAAATCTGGTAACTACAGCCAAGCTGCTATAGTGGCCTATAGCTGGGCGGTTGTAGTTGTGCAAACTACAGCCACGCAGCTATAGTAGCCAGTTTTGCATTTCTCACCTTTTCTCACTTTTCTCTCCGGTTCTCTTAAGTGCTCAATCGACCTTCTTTGGGGTTCCGTACCAAGGCTTGTTACACTTCTTTGGGTCATTCGAGATATCTCCAATGTCATTACGGTCGTTTGGAATCTGCCTCACACTTATCCATGAAAAAGGTAATAAAGGATTTCATCATCGAGGTCAACAAAAAACTGGTGCTCACAGGCTGCCCCTCGCATGAACAAAGTTGACTTAGATAGGTGCTTGTGCCTAATTCTAGTTTGGTCTCATGATAGGGAGCATGGTGAGAAGGAAAAGAGGACGTACCTAGGGTTCTCCTCGTGTTGATCTACTATGATGTTCGTAGGGACTTGTCTCGGTTGATTCGCGAAATAGTGGTCTTACCTAAGTTGACTTGATTTTTCAGGGATTACTTCGACTCCGTTGCGAAGCATAGGACTTTGCCTGAATTAATTCGACGTTCTCCAGGGACATGCTTCGACTCCATTATGAAGCATAGGATTCTGCCTAGATTGTTTTGATGCTCTAGGGATGTGCTTCGACTCCATTGTGAAGCAGGGGACTTTGCCCGGATTGGATTGGTGCTCCAGGGATGTGCTTCGACTCCATTACGAAGCAGAGGACTTTGTCCGGATAGAATTCTCCTTGTGAATTGATGTTCATGAAAATGAAGGGTATTTTGTTAATTTTATAGCTTGGAAAGTTGGTGTCCTTTGGAGGAAGGGCATTTTGATCGTTTCCTTCTCATGGGGCCTATGTCACAAAAAGAATTGAGTTTTAGTGATTTGGTATCCCCTATGGTGCGAAAAAGGGTATTTTGGTCATTTGGTAGCTTGGCAGCTAACCAAAGGAGATTTTGGTCATTTCATCTCTAGTGGAGCCTATGTCACTAAAGAAAGAAATATTTCGATGATTTGGTTTCCTATGAAGCCTATGTCACTAAAGGGAAGGTGTTTTGGCCATTTGGTAGTTTGGTTACTAACAAAAGGACATTTTGGTCATTTTGATTCTAGTGGGGCCTGTGTCATTGAAGGAAAGTGTTGGTGTGCCCTAGTTCTTAAGGCATTGGATTCTAGTATTTTTTATTATACATTAAGACTCATTGTATGAATACATTATTTGTGTCACATTAATAAAGGCAATTAATCTATTTCATTTATATCTTGTGCTACAATATGAGTAGAGTATCCATTGATTGATAATCATAAAATCTATCCCAGGTCTGTTCTAATCGTGAGAACGAATAGAACCACACACTTGTATATTCGATGACTGTATGGTAGTTTTTGACTAGCCATAGTACTTGTATAGTCAGTCATGAATATAGGTACATGTCGTTGACATGGGACTGGATCGATCCGCACAAGAAAGCCACATGGTTGTTGCGTCATAGGTCTTTCTTGAGTAGGTCTCTTTTGTCCTCAGACCAGATTTCATTATAATATCAATATGGAATCCGGTTCACTTTGACATATGCCTAACAGGTCTGTAAAAGGATGCTAAATACAGGTATGATTGGGTGGACCGGTGAACATGTTGATATTGATGATGAAGTGATGGAATTGCCACTCGGGTAACACCGAGATGATATCATTGGCCACTTGATGAATGGGACTGATAAGTGTATGGTCATACCCAAATAAGTTGGTTGCTTATTTGACTAATCAGTCAACTCAAGATCAAGAAATATAATAAACAACAGAAGAGTATGACAGACACCATGCCTCTTGTTTGTTCATATCGATATCGTTAGGCAAAGGACACTATAAGATTACTACCGGGTGAGTATCTTCAAAAGAGTGCTGCATCTCTGTCTTAATTGGAGGCTGTAATGGTTTGCTAGAACCCACTTACAGTCTGTGGGCCTTGGGCCTACTGCCAACATAAAGACAGACCCATAGGATCGTGCACATAGATCAACTGAGCAGGAACGTATAGAAATTGTACATGTAATGTACATTGGAAGGAATGCGTTAATTAATTAGTTGACATTCGGTGTCAAGGTAATTAATTGACATTGGGTTGAATTTAATTTAATTAATAAGTTTACATAATGTAATTAATTAATTTATTAATTAATTGAATTACATAAAGTAAACAATTAATTAAATAATTTTCCTAAGTAGGAAGATTAAATACATGTATTATATTAACTTAACTGTGATTTAATTTTATTTAGGGGTAATTAAATTTAGCCAAATGGAATTAAATTACATAGTATATACTTTTTAATTAAAGTTTATTTATGTAATTATAATCCTAGTGGGCTTGGGTTTAATTAACCTAATTAAAACCCAATTAGACAAGGTGTCTATATAGGGGCACACTTAAGGAGGAAAAACCTAATTCAACTCTAATTAATTGCTGGAAATTTCAGCCACCAATAGTAGCCCCAAATAGCCGAAAATCCCAGCATCAATCCTCCATTCCTTCGCGTCTTCGGCTAGCACTGGTTCCCGCTCAATAGTTGGTCGTGCACCGGACTTTGGAGATCGCAGTTTCAAGAAACAATTCTGCAGTAGTCTCTAGAGGAGACAAATCCGGTGAGTTAATCTCTCTTGATTCAAATTTTTTTTATTCTAATCAATGGTAATTGGACACGATAGGTGGATTCTAGGAAATTTTAAACGGTGTATTTTCCGCTGCGCCACGTTATTTTTCTAATGACGAATACGAATAGAAAGGATAATAATGTTTCCTGTGAAGCTTGTGTTGCTGGGGAAAGATGCTTTTGATGTTTTGAAGTTGTTTCGGGTATGTATTCGTTCCTTGATCGATAATTTTAAAAACAAAAATTTTTGCCCCTTCGATCAAGAATGAATATGGACTGAATATCTTGCGCCTTAATACTTGCAAGACATGAAAAATACCTCTCTCAGAATCAAATTGGCATAAAATAGGCTTTGAAAAACAAAGGAACGAAGATTTCGTAAAACAACAAACTAAAGTGGTGCCACTGTAGTACTACAGCCGCACAATTGTAATGGTGGATAAGAGGTGGCTTTTAATAGCCATTGAAATCAGCCCTTTATGGTGGAGCAATACCATTGAAATCGGCTCTCTATGGTGGAGCAATACCACTGAAATCAGCCCTCTGTGGTGAAGTAATACCATTGGAATCGGCTCTCTGTGGTGGAGCAATACCACTGAAATCAGCGCTTTGTGGTGGAGTAATACCATTGGAATTAACTCTCTATGGTGGAGCAATACCATTGAAATTAGCCCTCTATAGTGGAGCAATACCATTGGAATCGGCTCTCTATGGTGGAGCAATACCACTGAAATTAGCCCTATGTGGTGGAGCAATACCATTGGAATCTGTTCTTTATGGTGGAGCAATACCGTTGAAATTGGCTCTCTGTGGTGGAGCTATACCATTGAAGTTGGATTGGGAGTGCTTATTTATTCCTTGATCGATAATTTTGGAAACAAAAATTTTTGCCCCTTCGATCAAGAATAAATACAGCTTGATTTTTTTGCCCTTAGATACCTGCAAAAGGTAAGAGATACCCTTCTCGGGATTATATCGGCATAATTGTGAATTTTGAAAATTAATAAAAGTCTCTTACCTAGGGTTTAGAGGATGCCCTAGTGTGAGGTTATTTCCGCCTTCGATTGATAGTGGGTACCTGTACTTAGATTGATCTTCGATGCATGTATGCATGTGTGTATGTATGTTTTGAATGTATGTATGTGTGTATGTCTTGGATGCATATGCATGTGATTATGGTGTTTTTTATGCTTTGCTTGATGCTAATGACGAATGCGATTGAGCGTCGAGAGTCCACTCGCTTAAGGGCGGAGGTTGACCAGTTGCATCGACGGGTCACTGAGCTAGAGATCATGAGTCAGACCTTTGGAGATCGGGTGGATGATTTGGAGGCCCAGATGGAGATTGTGGGTGTGCATGTGAGCGAGAACCCGACTGAGGAGCTAGGAGATGATGAGATGATGATGATGATGTTGGCTTTGCACCTCCTTAGGCCTATTTCTCCATCTTTCTACTTGTGATGCATTGACCCATTTGTGGGTTACTTCCTTTGACATTTGCATATTCTGGCCCTTGCATGGGTCATACTTTGTGATGTACTTGATGGTTTGAATGATTGGCATATGGTTTATAACATTTAAATCTTCTATTGATTGAATTTCAGCCCTTGAGTATATATTTTCTACCTTTTCATGCTTTTATTGCCCCTTGGTCCAATCTGATAGGGTTCGGGACGTGTTTTGGTGCCTTTAGACTATATTTTCCTTAAAGAACTGCCCCTCTATAATCATTAGAAATCATATAAAGCTATAGACAAAGTGTTGTCTACATTACAGCCATGCCTTTGTGATACTACAGCCACCCGGCACACTACAGTCGCGCCATTGTAAGGTGTTATAGCCGCTAGACACACCAAAGCTGTCCCACATCGAATTTCAACTTATCTTTACTGCAGCCACTCCACTATAATACTATAGCCGCTTGGGACATTACAACCATGCCACTATAGGGTTTTACAGTCGCCAGACACATCAGAGCCGCCCACACCAAATTTCAGCTTTTCTTCTCCTTCTTCCACTCCTCTTTTGGTATGGATCAACTCCGAGGACGACTCCATGACTATTGGGGTATGACCTGCTCTTCCAATTGGGCTTTGTTAGCGCCCTTTGGCTTATAGTACTTTAGGTTCTACACCACTCTGACTCTAAACTAGGTCTTCTTGGATGTGGCTTACAGCTTTTAGGACCCGATGGATCATGTCTTTCACTTCACCAACTAGGAGTTGTGCCCCTTGGTAGAGGATTTTAGTGCTATCCTCTGTATTACTTGCCCTTAAGGAGTCCAGTTGGCTATTCCTGATCCTGCCTGGGGTGATATTCATACATTTTTGAGTTGGTTTGCCCCAGATGTAGAAGGTATGGGTCGTGCACTTTCTGGTAGGCCTGCTTCTCCCAGACATAACCTTTCTGTTATAGCGTATTTATGTTTTGCTTCACCCCCTTCTACCCCTGGCTGGGCCCCACTGATGAGTTTGCTACTGATGACATGCTACCTATGCGAGTCCCAAGACGGTACCTGCAGCCTTAGATTAGCCTCGATAGTGACCCAGATGGCTTAGGATGCAACGCCTATGGGGATTGTCTTAGCTGAGACACTGATTCATTTGGATTCTATCCACTCTGATTCTCCTGTCGAGAGTTGTGGCTCCCTGTTTCTACTTCAGGTATGCTTCTGCACTGTACTTTTTGAATTCAATTATCCAGTACCCATTTGATTTGACTAAACCATGTATAGATCTAGCTACTGGAGAAGCTGAGCCTCCTGAGCCCTCCTCCATCTTACCCGAGATACACATCGAAGTGTTACTGGTCTTAGTGCATCGAGCTCCCAGATTTCAGCTTTATGTCCATGGAGCATTGGTTTGAATGGCTGAGGAGTCAGACTGACGCCTCTATATGATGGGTCTGCCCCTGGTGGGATATTTCTGATGTGACTATTGAGACCTGGGCCAGAGGTGTCTAGCTGCTTGGATTGACCCATGTGACTTTGTACTCTCCCGCTCGGCTGTGCAGATAATATGGTCAGCTGCAGGGAATTCCTTGATCTTTGTGTACCACTGAGTGCAGATTGTTTACTCCACAGTAGCCTTGACATGTGTAGCATCAGTGGATGCATCCTACTCGCGCGGAGATTTTGAGGTATGATAGTACTGCACCTGTCGAGACGGATGCTTGCTACAGAGCTTGGCTGACTAACCTGATTGCTTGCCCCACGAGACATGGACGTGAAGGGCTAACTTTGAGGCACCTCGATCTTTAGAGGATTAGGGTAATCTGAGCTTGATGCTAATGTATGACTTTATCCTGTTTTTATTTTATTTCCTAACTTTTGCACAGGTCGCCCTTTTGGGTTTTCGGCCTATCGGACTATCTTTACTTTTGCCTGAACTGCCCTTTTGGGTTTTCAATTTAGCAGGCTCTATTTTGTGCCCTAATTTTTCCATAGATAGCCCTTTTTGGGTTTTCAATCTATTAGGCTTTTTTTTTAGATACATATTCAATCTATTGGATGTGAGATGTGCAAAAGGCATGAAATAAATTACGCATAAAATAATCTGAATTTTAATTAAACTCGAGACATTTAAGCGAATAGAACTGAACATTCATTCATAAATAATGCTTTAGTACAATGCTCATCAATGATTAAAAAAAAATAAGGACAGAATCAGTGATGGTACATGTCTCGACTAAATTCACGCTTGCCACCAACCGGCCTTTGCAGATTTTCTCACTGATGGTTCTCACCTCTCTATCCTAACTTTTGCATGGACTGCCTTTTCGGTTTTCGATCCATCGGACTGTCTTGATTTTTGCATGGACCACCTTTTCGGTCCATCAGACTTCTTTTATTTATTTATTTATTTATTTATTTATTTAATTTACATGTAACAACGCCTGGGCTTGTCTTGGTTGATGGGGTTGACGACTTGGTCTCTGTTCTGCTTGGTAGATCCGCTTCCACCCTGCAGACCAATGAGTATGGCATTGCTCCAGTTATGTACTCTGATACTAGTTCTGTACCCTCACAAGGCAAATGGTAACTGATTGACCCAATTTTTTTTTAGGCTACGGTATTCATATATGGCTCCACTCCAACCCACTTTGTGAGGTATTTGACGGCTATGACTATGAATCGATGTCCGTTTGCCGTGAATGGCCTTTCTTCCCGACACTATCGATTCTTCATACAAGCGATAACCCTAATTTTTTTGGTTTAAGTCTACAGAGCTTCTACTTGGTTGATTTCATCTTTGGACCTTTTGGAACCCGGTGTTTGGTAATTCCTCCGTCAACCCCCGCATGACGTTGTACAGCCAGACAAAGGTTACGACATGTGTAAGCGCCAGAATTTTCCAGACTTAACAAAAAATGTTGTGTGTCACATGACTGTATTTACAGTTGTGTGACTATAATTGAAAAATTACAGTCATATGACTATAAATGCAGAGCAGGTACAACAGCCCATACCTGAGAAAAATAAAAAAAATGGGTTGATTTGAGAGCAATTAATGCTCGTTTTCTCGAGCAAGAAAGACCAGAAATAAAAGGGAGAAGGAAGAGAGAATGAGAGGCTTTTTGGGCTCTTAGGATTTGGCAGATTTGAGAGAGAAATTAGTAGAGAAAAGGAGGAAAAAGGAGAGAAAAAGGGTACCCAACAAAACATCATCTTTTTCTTCTTTTTTTCTTTTGATTCTTGAGTGTTAAAGTTTTAAACCGGATAGAAATCATAGGTTAACAACTTGACACATCAAACTCAATCAATTCTGGACTTTAAATTTGCTAAAATCTGTGACATTTTGGAGAATTTTGGCCAACTCTTAGAACCTTTACATACAAGGAAAAAGAAGCAATTTGGAGGTGATCGAGGAGTTTCCAGCGGTCAAACCATTAGTGGATCAGCGCCACAAAGGTAATTATACCTCAAACCTCCATTTTGTTGCTTTTCTAGGTGATTTGATGTGATTTTATGCATAAAGCTCTTTTTTTTCGGACTTCATGTTTCTGGAAATCAAGAACAGTCGTACGACTGTTTTTATGGCAAAGAATAGTCGCACAACTGTATATATGGTCGTACCAGTGTTCTTGATTTTCCGTGGCCTTTATTTTTATTTTGAACAAATATTGGCGATTTTCTGCATCTGGATGATCTACATTCGCACGATTGTAATTACAGTTGTACGACTGTAGTTATAGTCACACGGCTGTAATTACAGCCGCACGACTGTAATTCTCGTCCAGGAGAAGAATTTCCAGAATAATCCCAAAAAATTTTCAAAAATCATAAAAATTCAGAAAAATCAGAAAATCATCAAAAATGAATTTGTGGTGTGCATTCATGACCTTAGATTTCATTTTTGAAGTTACTGCATATGCAACGACGGAGACCCGAATCTCCCGAAAACTGACCCACCTCGCACGTTAAATTAAAGTAAACCAAAAAAGAAAATTTTTTCAAAATGATTTTCTCACAAAACAAAATACAGGGACGTTTCAAAATTGTCATCTAGGTCTATTCTGGCCGGCTAGCCGAGCCGACCTGGTTATCCCCCAATTGCATGCCCTCGAACTCCTTAAAATCCCATTCTATCCTACTTAAGTCCTATTTGTGGTGTGCCATAAATTGTGCTAACTGTTTGTTTTGCAGCTTTTAGTTTATTTTTATTTTTTCATTTTGGATGTAATTAATAGCTTAATTCGTGTATTTTAGGCAATTGTAATTTCTAGATCATTCGTGTATTTTAGGCGCTTGTAAGGTGAGGTTGAGAGTTTTTATTTTCATTTTTTATTCAATTGGGTTGTAAAAATTTATTTATTCACTTCTTTTTACTTTATTTTGATTTATGTGTATGCTGTGTGCTTTAATTCAATAAAAATGAACTTTAGAAATTTAAAATACTATCTATGAACATTGGCCAAATTTTATTTTGATTAGACACAAAATAGGTGACTTGTCCGCACCTAGATCTCTAGAAAGTGTAGCGGCCTTTATCTGGTTCAGCTACGCTATAATTTCCCGGTTGAGCTGAGCCGGGTGGCGACTCCTACACTATCTATCGAGACTTAGGTCTCAGTTCTTTTACGGAGCAATTAATTTTTCCAAAAATGAATTTCCATTCCAAAATCTCCACGCAAGGGAGGGTTGCGCGATCTCGAGGCTCCCTTCCGAGAGAGCTAAGAGGTGAAAAATGTCGTCTGCCCACAGTGGCGACTTTGCTGGGAAATTCTTTCAAAAGTTTTCTTAAAACATAAAAGAATTTGACAAGCCCTGAAAAACGTCTAATCAAAATAAGGTGGATGATTCTTGCATGGTATTTTATTTTGCATTTTTAGTTAGACATTTTTGCATTAGATTAAGTATCAAATTTTAGCCCGGTGAATTGTTGAAGTGTCGCCTATGTTCCTCTTGGTCTTAGGGGCACGGATACGAAACACCACCCATAGCCTCGTATGAACCCCTTCGTTCGGACCCTTGAGTGGGTGTGAGCGGATGAACTTTTTACGGGATGCACGGCGAAGCGGGAACCGGGGCTTTTCTTTTTAAAGTGTGATGATGTGGTTTTGAAAACGGGTTTTAATCTTTTTTAAGAAAGCCTTTTATTTTATTGGAAAAACCCTTTTGATGTGAATCGAGATAGCCTGATCTTTGGTTTAACTTGTCTAATCAGTTTGGTTGATGCAAAGAATAATAACATCCTTTCAAATGCTGATTTATGGAGGATTCGATGCAAAATGAAGCTTAATAGTTTATTTGTGACGAATGTACGAGCCCATTAGAAATCTTCTGGGCCTAATTGGACTTTTACGTATGAGCTAAGGACAATTAAGTGTTAGCACTTAAGGCACCCTTAGGGAATATGTATGGATTTCAAATTGGGCTTAGGTATCCATATTTAATTGTTATTTTTTTGTCAATAAGTGAGTTGTTTTGGGCTTAAAAATCAGCCCATAACCAACCCTCAAAAGGGAATTTCGTTTTTCATCCTTATTGCATAAGGATTAATTTTAAGTTTTCCTTATTTGTTTTTATTTAAGCTTTCCTAGTCCGATAAGGATTTGTTTTCCTTTTCAGTTTAGGGTTAGGTTTAAGTTTTCTATTTAAACACCAATGTAATAGTTAAAGAGCAGGGATGAATTTTAATACGATTCAGATTTTTCTCTCTTTGTTGAGATTCCAGTCCGGGGCTGATTTTTAATTTTGTGAGTTTGTGAGATCGAGTTCTTCATTCTTACAATTTTATCTTGATTATGAACAAGTATTGTGGTAGGTACTTGTGAATCATCCAACATTTAGGTTCTAAGATTGCTTACTCGAAGGTGTCAGGTTTGAATCCCTTTCATTGTCGGTTAAACACCTTTGGATTGGTTTGCTATCACCCATCTTTATTTCGTTTTTGTGAGTTCAACCTTGATTGATAGACTTAGGAAATTTATTAAAGTTAATTTTGGCTTTCTCACAGCCGATATCACATCAATTGGTATCAAAGCTTTGGCTTCAATCAAGTTCTGTTAGTGTTTAAAAAATAATATTTCGTGTTTGTTTTTTTTTTCTTTTTAGTGAACCCGTATCTTTTGCACTGTTTTTACTTTTTCCATTGTATCTTTGTCTATAGAACTCAGAATTGTGCAATTCAAAAACCGTTGGATTCTTAAGAAAAAGTTCTAAATAACGTCAGAATTGGTTTGGAAGTTGCCCTAAATTAGAGTTGAAATTCTGTTTTCAGTTTTATTAAATTTGCTTCTAGTTTTGTCTTTGGTTCATCTGTTGCGTTTTTTCTTTGAATCTTGCGTACCTTTTTTTTATTTTTCTTGTCTCTTTATGAATGTGAGCTTTCGTTATTTATGAGCCACGTTTAGTTTTAATTTCCGTACTAGATGTCGAGTCAATGATAAGGTTTGCAGCGTGATTCTTCATAGAACTTATTTTGTAAACGTTGCTAGTCTCACTTTGGTAGAGAAATTAAATTTGCATCTTATTGACCATCCAAAGCCATATATCTTGACATCATTAAATAAATGTGATATTGAAATAAATAAGCAAGTTATGGTAAAATTCTCCATTGGTCGGTACAAAGATGAAATATTATGTGATGTTCATCCTATGGAAGATTGTCATCTATTGCTTGGCCATCCATGGGAAGTTCATAGAGATGTTATCTTTGATGGTGGGAAGAATTGTTATTCACTTAAATCAGAAGGATGCATGTACAAGATTCTTCCGTTATGTGATGAAGAAGCTTATAAAGACATATTGTATTTGTACAAACAACAGCAAAAGAAAGCTAATGAAGAAATTCCTTGCAATATGGATGTTGAATCTAAAGTGAATAAAGAGGTGAAAGATATTGGTGATCATGAAGGATGTGATGGTGACAAAACTGAAGCTGGTGTTATTGAAGAGGTTGAACTTGTTGAACATCTTGTCCATAAAGATGCACAACTTGATAGAGAAAAGATTGGAGCTAATATTATGGTGAAACATGGAGAACATGAAGATCAGCATATTGGAACACTTGTGAATGAAGTGGGAGAAAATTACCACTTAGAAAAAATTAACATCATTTCAACTAACATACTTGATAATTGTTTGTCTATTGTTTCTTTTAATGATTTCCAGGATATAATTCTTCCTTATGATCTGAACATACAAGATTCGAGGACAAATCTTTTCAAAGAAAGGGAGAATGATGTGAATCGAGATAGCCTGATCTTTGGTTTAACTTGTCTAATCAGTTTGGTTGATGCAAAGAATAATAACATCCTTTCAAATGCTGATATATGAAGGATTCGTTGCAAAATAAAGCTTAATAGTTTATTTGTGAGGAATGTACGAGCCCATTAGGAATCTTCTGGGCCTAATTGGACTTCTACGTATGAGCTAAGGACAATTAAGTGTTAGCACTTAAGGCACCCTTAGGGAATATGTATGGATTTCGAATTAGGCTTAGGTATCCATATTTAATTGTTATTTTTTGTCAATAAGTGAGTTGTTTTGGGCTTAAAAATCAGCCCATAAACAACCCTCAAAAGGGAATTTCATTTTTCATCCTTATTGTATAAGGATTAGTTTTAAGTTTTCCTTATTTGTTTTTATTTAAGCTTTCCTAGTCCGACAAGGATTTGTTTTCCTTTTCAGTTTAGGGTTAGGTTTAAGTTTTCTATTTAAACACCAATGTGATTGTTAAAGAGCCTGGATGAAATTTAATACAATTCTGATTTTTCTCTCTTTGTTGAGATTCCAGCCCACAGCTGATTTTTAATTTTGTGAGTTTGTGAGATCGAGTTCTTCATTCTTACAATTTTATCTTGATTATGAACAAGTATTGTGGTAAGGTACTTATGAATCATCCAACATTCAGGTTCTAAGATTGCTTAATCAAAGGTGTCAGGTTTGAATCCCTTTCATTGTCCCTTAAACACCTTAGGATTGGTTTGCTATCACCAATCTTTGTTTTGTTTTTGTGAGCTCAACCTTGATTGATAGACTAGGAAAATTTATTAAAGTTGATTTCAGCTTTCTCACAGCCGATATCACATCACCTTTTATAGAAAATTTAATTGTAATGTGAATTTTGGAAAATAGGTTTTTAGAAAATCCCAATTTGAACTTAAAGATCTCGAAACCTAAATTTTGAAATTAGATACAGAGTGGCCACCCGGATCAGCTCATCCAAGAAATTCCGGTACAGCTCCCTACTAAGTGTAGATGCAGTAACTAATTCAGAGATTCAAAATTCGGGCAACAAATCTACTAATCCTCACTTGTTTTCAATTATTATTTCACAATATAATATAACATCCACTGAATTCTACTCATTTTATCTTCCTTTATTTTTAATCATTGCTCATACACATGACATAAATATAAATACCAAAATAAAGTGCATAAAAAATAAAAGTGCGGGAGATTAAAGTAGCGGCCAAATTATACAACCCATAAAAAGAAAAAGCTCTCATCCACCATTACAATCGCCTAGATACACGAAAATCTAGAAAGTACAATCGCCTAGATACATGATTTAATCTATAAAATACATCCAAAAATAAAAATAAAGAAAAATAAAAGCTGCATCCAAATACGGTCAGCAAAAGTAATTAAAACACACCAAGGACTCATATAGGACAGAATAGGGGTATTTTAGGAAACGGGGTCATGCATTTAGGGGTTAACCGGGTCGGCCTGATCGGTCGGCCCGGTTAGACCTGGAAAATGGTTTTTTGAAACGCCCTGTAGGTTTTATGGATGAAAATCTAATTTTGAAAACCATTTGGCTCATTTTACATGCATTTTCCGACTTTTAGCCGGTCGGATATCCCGGGACCTGGGGGTCCCGTTCGTGAGTGGGCCTAAATTAAACATCCATCTAGGGTCTAAAAGAATGTAAACATGCCAAAATTCAGTTTTGAATAGGAAAAAGATGCAAAATTACATGTTTGGGGCCCAAAAGGGTAAAACTATAATTCTGCCTCCTGAACTACAACCGCGCGGCTGTAACACCTACAGTCGTGCGACTGTAATGCTCTAGAATGTGTTCTGGCCTTCTTTTCTCATTTTTAAAAACCGTTTTGCAAATTTAGCGATTTCGGGTAACTTGGGATTTCTGGAAACACGCTAATTTCAACCAAATGGATCTGAAACGGATCGAAATAAGTCTGTGAATCCCTAAAAACTCGAAATCGCCAAACTTGAAACCACATCCATCAATTAAAATAAGAGAACTGGGAATCTAAGCATACATGGATGTAATTGGACCGATAATAAACATGAAAAACACATTTAATTGGAAAACGAAAGTGTTATTGGTCGATTTGGGGCATTCGGAGCTTCTGCCCTTATAGATTACAGTCGCGCAGCTGTAATCTAGAGATTACAGCCGTACCCCTATAGGTTACAGTCGTGCAGCTGTAGGTTACACCGAGCGGTTGTAATCATAAGTGGGGTGGCTGTAATCGAAATCACTTCTAAAATCATAAAAAAATTACAAAACACCAATAAACAGCAATCCAAATGCCTTGTCTATGTTCTAGTGTTTTGGACCACCTGGGACGAATCCAGATTCCGGGAACGCCTTGTAATCATGAACAACCCAAAAGCTTGTGCGATTTCTGAAGCCCAAATGGAACCCTGAACAAGATTGAATAAGGGATTATGGTCTAAGAATGTCCCTAGAAAAAGTAGTTATGATGATTTTAAACAGATTTTGGTTAAGGTTTCTTTGATTATTTAGGATTAAAACACTCAATTTTAATCTTTTCTCTAAAAAAAAAAACCTAAGTACGTCTGTGTTTTTCCTCAATTCTCTCAATTCTCTATTTTTTTTTCTACTGTGTTAAACCCCAATCCGGTTACAATCCTTTTATATCTCCTATTTAGGTTAAAAAAACCAGATTTAATGCTGATTTGTTGCAAAAAAGGAAATCTGATGATTACAGCCGCACGACTGTAATGGACTACAGTAGCGCGGTACAGCCGCGTGGCTATAGCACTACAGCCGAGCAGCTGTAGTGTCCAGATTAGCCTATTTTGCTTATTTTTTGTTCTTTTCTTAAATGCTCACTCGAATTCTTTCGGGGTTCCATACCAAGACTTATTACACACATTCCGGTCACCCTGGACATTTCTGACGTCATCCCGGTCATTCCAAATCCGCTTCATGTTTATCCGTGAAAAAGGTAATAATGGCTTTCATCACCGAGGTCGAGAAAAAACCCGTGCTCACAAGCTGCCCCTCATGTGACCAAAGTCGACTTGAATGGTTGCTTGTGTCCGATTCAAGTTTGGTCTCGTGATAGGGAGCACGGTGAGAAGGAAAAGAGGACGTACCTGGTGGCTCCTCCCATGTCGACCAACTTTGATGTTCGTAGGGACTTGTCTCGGTTGTTTTACGAAACAGCGGTCTTGCCCAAGTTGATTTGATTCTTCAGGGACTTACTTCGACTCTGTTACGAAGCATAGGACTTTGCCAGGATTGGTTTGATGATCTCCAGGGACGTGCTTCGACTCCATCATGAAGCAGAGGACTTTGCCTAGATTGTATTGGTTTTCTAGGGTCGTGCTTCAACTCCATTGTGAAGCAGAGGACTTGGCCCAGATTGTATTAGTTTTCCAGGGACGTGCTTTGACTCCATTGTGAAGTAGAGGACTTTCCCTGGACTGAATTTTCCTTGTTATTTGGTGTTCATGAAAGGAAAGGGTATTTTAGTAATTTCCCAGCTTAGGAAGTCGGCACCCTTTGAAGGAACGGTACCTTGGTCATTTGACTTCTCGTGGAGCCTACGTCATGAAAAGGAATGAGTTTTGACGATTTGGTTTCCCTTTTTTGATGGCAAAAGGGGTATTTTGGTCATTTGGTAGCTTGGTGGCTAACTAAAGTACATTTGGTCATTTCACCCCTAGTGGAGCTTATGTCACCAGGGGAAGAAATATCTCGATGATTTGATTTCCCGTGAAGCTTGTGTCACTACGGAAAGGTGTTTTGGCCATCTGGTAGTTTTTCGCTAACAGAAGGGCATTTTGGTCATTTTGCTTCTAGTGGGCTTGTGTCATCGAGGAAAGGATAAGAGTGTTTCTCGTGAAGCTTATGTCACTAAGGAAAGATGTTTGGGTGTTTCCTGTGAAGCTTAATTATCTCCTTTGATATTTTGAAGTCATTTCGGGTGCGTATTCGTTCCTTGATAGATAATTTTGGAAACAAAAATTTTTACCCCTTTGATCAAGAATGAATACGGACTAAATACTTTGCCCCTTGATACCATTAAAATAAGCCCTCTGTGGTGGGCAATATCATTGAAACCGGCTCTCTGTGGTGGAGCAATACCGTTGAGATCGGCTCTTTATGCTGTGGTGGAGCAATTCCGCTGACATTGGCTCTCTGTAGTGGAGCGATACCATTGAAACTGGCTCTCTCGGTGGAGCAATACCATTAAAACCAGCTCTCTGTGGTGGAGCAATACCACTGACAATGGCTTTCGGTAGTGGAGCGATACCGTTGAAATCAGCTCTCCGTGGTGGAGCAATATCGTTAAAATTGGATCGGGAGTGCGTATTTATTCCTTGATCGATAATTTTGGAAGCAAAAATTTTTGCCCCTTCGATCAAGAATAAATACGGCTTGATTGTTTTGCCCCCGGATACCTATAAAAGACAAGAAATACCCTTCTTGGGATTATATTAGTATAAAGATGAATTCTGAAATTGAGAAAAGTCTCTTACTTGAGATTTGAGAATGCCCCAGTGTCAGGTTATTTCCGCTTCCGGAATACTCATGGCTCCAGACAGCCTGATGATGATAGCATGTACCTGTACTTGAGTACACATTGTTGCGTGTATGCATGTGTGTGTGCATGTTTTGATTGTATGTGTATGTACATGTCCTAGATGTATATGCATATGATTATGGTGCTTCTTCATATTTTGTTTGTTGCAGATGATGATCTGGATCAAGCGTCGTGAGTCTGCTCGTTTGAGAATAGAGGTTGGTCAGTTGCGTCGGTGGGTCACCGAGCTGGAGGTCATGAATCAGGCTTTCAGGGACCAGATGGGCGATTGGGATGCTCTCCTTGGTGGGATATCGCATTGAAGTTTGGTTGATTGACCTGATTGCTTGCTCCATGAGGTTTGAGCGTGAGGCACTGGCATTGATGTACCTCGGTTTTTATAGGATTAGAGTTGTCTAAGCTTGATACTATTGTATAACTTTTGTTTTATTTTCATTGCTTGTCCTAATTTTTGCATCTGTCGCCCTTTTTGGGTTTTCGGCCTATCAGACTGTCTTTATTTTTTCCAGAACCGCCCTTTCGGGTTTTCAATTCAGCAGACTTTATTTTGTGCCCTAGCTTTTGCTTAGACCGCCCTTTTCGGGTTTTTGATTTATTGGACTATCCTAATTTTTGCATGGACCGTCTTTTCGGTTTTCGATCCATCAGACTTTTTTTTTGTGAGATGCATGTAAACAAAAAATGTGCACATTCGTACGAATTCAATCTCAAGCAAACTTGGGACATTTGACTGAACAGAAAATGGCATTCATTCATTCACTCATTTATAATATTTTAGCACAATGCACATTAAAGATGAAATGAGGCAAAGGACAGAATCAATTATGGTATCCGTCTCGACTGGTCCCATGCCTACCACCAACTGGGCTTCGCAGATTTTCCCGCTGATGGTGCTCGCCTCTCTGTCCTAACTTTTGCATGGACCGCCTTTTCGGTTTTTCAATCCATCGAACTATCCTGATTTTTGTATGGATCGCCTTTTTGGTTTGCGACCCATCGGACCCTTTTTTTTAACACATAATAGCGCCTGGGCTTGTCTGGGTTGATGGGCTTGTCTCCCCTGGTGGAACCACTTCCATCCTGTAGGCTAAGGAGTATGACGTTTCTTCAGTGTGCACTCTAATGCTAGTTCTGTGTCCTTGCAAAGAAAATGGTAATATGTTGACCCAAACTCTATAAGTAAATACCGCTTTTGATGGAATCCCTTTGATGGATTTATTAGCAACTTCTATCGCCCTGTTGGTTTGTGAGAGATACGGAGATTGTCTATAATGTCTAACCCTTTATTTTGGAGCACTACATTATTGCCCCTAGGAATTGTACTCCATCATCAGTCATGGCATAATAGCACTTTTTTTTTTTCTCTTTTTTTTTTTGGAAGTGATATTCATATATAGTTCTGGTTCTACCCACTTTAAGAAGCAATTGACAGTTGCGACAATGGAGCGATGTCCGTTCGATGCCAGCGGCCTTACTTTGCTGACACTATCAATTCCCCATGTTGTGACAATTCTTCTTTTTCTAGTTTGAGTCTATAGAGCTCCTGCTTGGCTGATTTCATCTTCATATCCTTTGGACCTTGGTATTCAGTAATTTCTCCATCAATCTCCGCGCGACATCATTCAGTTAGGCAAAGATTTCCATGTTCTTTTATGGTACCATTGCGATCTTCTTTTCTCTCTTCAGGTGTGAAAACTTTTCAAACGGATAACATTTTTGGGTCATCATCTATCCCTAGATTCATTTCATGCATTGATGCATCATGTGTGTTAAAGGCATTAAATGAATGTTTGGATGCATGCACAGTTCCATCCGAAAAATATCGCACAAGTAATTGAAATCAAATTGTATTAAATTAAACACTGAGAGGTTGAATTGTTCACAGAATAAAGGATAAAGATAATAAAAATAAAACAAACTAAAACATCAAAATAACTATCGTCCTCCACATGCAGAGGGTCTTCTTTTATTGCAGCATTATGGTCCTCAATAGCTTGTGCAGCCAAATCATCCGAGGTTGGGCAAAGGATTACTCTTAATGCTAGGTTTCAAAGCCTGCTCGATGATCCTTCCATCAATGAGCAACTGCTTGATGGCTCTAATCAACTGGGTACACTCATTTGTACTGTGACCCATCATCACATGATAAGTGCAGAAGTTATCTTTTTGTGCCTCAACTGGAGGCAAAAATGGCTTTAAGTTCTGTAATAATCCAGCCTTTCTACACTTAGCAAAAATCTGGCTTACTGACTCAGCCCATGGACTGGTGACCCTTTGACGAGTCTATCTTCCCAGGTTCACAGTGGCCACGTCCTCCCATTGTACTTCGATCGGGGCTACATTCTGAATCGACTTAGCACTGGACCCCGCTGGAGTAGCCTTTAGAGCTGTTGCCTTTGTACCCTTGAGAGTACCCCTAATCGCTTTGGCAGGAGCCCGAACTCTGTCTGCCCCTCTACTCCTCTTCCTCGTATCACTCGATACGTTTGGCAAACTCCACCACCTCATTGAAGGAGTGGAATGCTTCATCTTATCCTTGTATTGGGGAAGACTACCATCTACCAGCTTCACAATAAGCAACTCCAACTTTGGTGCCCATCCACCAAAACTTGCACATCCATCCACCATTTGTAGTAAGCTGGGAAGGACTCATTTGGCTTCAAGTGGATTCTTTCCAGGTCTTCGAGGGTAGTCTCTACTTGGATATTGTAAGCGTACTGCGTTACAAAAGCTTTAGATTGCTCCTCCCAAGTAGAACGGGTGTAGAGAGGCATCTTCATATACCACTTCGCCATAGCACCCCTCAGTGTAGTCGGAAACAGATTTAAGAGATGACCCTTCCCAATCCCCATGCTAGTCATCAACCTCACATAACTATCCAAATGGGCTTCCAATGGGCCCTCTCCGGTGTAGGGAGGTAGGTAAGGCATCTGAAAACCAGCTGGGGGTGGCTCTCCTCCATCAGCCATCAAAGTAGTCGGGTCGACATACTTAACAGGGTTATAGTGGACTATCTCCTTCAGCTTAGGTAGCATAGATTCAATATCAGAAAATTTCTGATTGAGACGCTTCTCTAGCATCATCTCAATTGAGGCTTCCCTTGCCTTCTCAAAAGCTTCATCCTCTTTGGACTGATGGTCAGGTTCTTAGTGGTTAACCACTCTACCACTTCCTCCAGGAAGGCTTCTTGTAGCCCCATTAGTAACTTGGACAAACTGTTGTTGCACTTGTTCCCTAAGAGTATTCTTAAACTCATCTAAAGTGAGAAAACTCCTCATAAAAGTAGCCATATCAAAGGGCAAGTTTCCACTATTTTTGTCGGCCATCCCCGCTCTACCTGCTTCTTCTAACAAAATTTGACTGTCAACTGGTAGAGTGGGCAACTGAACTTTAACCTCCCAATCTGAATCTGATCCTGAACTGATCCCCACCACGGTGACCGGCTCTGATTGAATTGATTGGTTCCGCTCTGATTCAACATGAACTAACCGTTTCAAGGTTCGACTCCAAACTGCACATTCCACATAAGGTTAGAAGCTAGGATGGATGTCATGGACCTAGACTCAGCACACTAAATGGCATGTATGGTGTGTTCATGTTCATGATCGGATGATGCTTTATGGATGTGGATGATGATGAAAATGACTTTTGTATTTTCTTTTTTTTTTTTTTTTTTTTTGGATGTTCCAAGCATACCCCATGCCATGCAAAAGACAATGCAAAAATGTCACGTGTGGGCCAGCACACGGACAGAATTTCGGCGCCTTTGAGGCACCTAGCGGATGTCGTGAAATGGTCATGCGTGTATCGACACACGGACAGAGGTTCGACCCTTTGTAGGTCGATGAAATGGTATGCGATGGTCATATGGGAGCCATTCCATAGATAGAGGTTTGATGCTTTTATGGCATCTTGGATGAAGTGATATCACAAACAAGTCGCGTGTAACTCAAGACACGTACAGCGTTTTGGCGTTCATGGAACACCTTGCATGATTTAGGTATGTTATGAAATGTCCTGATACAAGTTCTAATTTGGCACTTGTGGAGTACCTTAAATGAATTTTCAATGTTATGAAACAATCCGATGTGGATCGTGACACATAAGCAAGACTTTAGTGTCGCTTGACACCATGATGAATGGACATGATGTCATGTAATGGTATTATGTGGTCTACCACATGAACAGAAGCCTAAGACCATTGTGGTCCTCTATCAGTGCCATAATGTAATGAAATGGCCAAGTGCAATCCGGTGCATAAGCGAACACCGGTAGTCTTGGGGACTCCCGATATGTCATGAAATGAAATGGTCGTGAAGGGCATACTTAGAACATCCTTCATTTTAGATGGGATGAGATGATATGAATGCCCATGTCATACAAAATGCCAATGGCTGCACAAAAACATGGTTAGGATGCATGACAGCCGAGATGATGTCATGTATGCTTTATGAAATGTAAGCACACAAGATGTATATGACACACACGTAAGATGTCATGGAATACAAGAAAACGTGGATAGTATAATACCACACGTATGATGATGCTTGTGTATGGCTGCATAAAGATGTGGTTAGAAAATGGCACACGATGATGCGCATTTGATGTTGCATGTGAAAGTCAAAAAATGAAACCACCATAGAACAGACGTTAGCACACGCAACAATATGCTCACCTTTCCAACCTTATTTTGGTCTCGCATTCTTCCTAGGTGTTGGGTCTCTTTGGCATCAACCGGGGATACCAAAGGTGCACTCTCAATGTTCCTTTTCAAATATATGTTTTGGTAACCTTAAGGGGAAGTTGCTAGGCCATTACATGAAGGTATGAGTCAAGCCAAGGGTCGTACAGGTCCCCATAGCGAAAATATACTCCTCACTTCTCCCCACTCAAGGGTCCAAACGAAGGGGTTCGTACGAGGCTATGAGTGGTTTACCCCCTCAGGTGCCTCCAATCCTAGTGGAAGAGGTAGGTCACCTTTGAAGATAAACCGGGCTTAAACAAGTGTTGGAGGGATTCAAGAACAGAAAATATCATTCTTATGCAAATGTGAATGAAATATCAAATTATGATTTACTAATTGACCACAAGTGAGGATGTACTTCGATTGTTGCCTAAGTTACTAAGTTTTTATGAAAACTTTTTTAAAAGAAACTGTCTTTCCCCAGCAGAGTCGCCACTGTGAGCGGACAACCTTTTTACGGGATGCACGGTAAAGCAGGAACCATGGATTTTCTTTTAAAGTTGATGATGTGGTTTTGAAAACGGGTTTTAATCTTTTTTACGAAAGCCTTTTATTTTATTGGAAAAACCCTTTTGTAGAAAATTTAATTGTAAGTGTGAATTTTGGAAAATAGGTTTTTAGAAAATCCCAATTTGAACTTAAAGATCTCAAAACCTAAATTTCGAAATTAGATACAGAGTCGCCACACGGATCAGCTCATCCGGGAAATTCCGGTACAGCTCCCTACCAAGTGTCGATGCAGTACCTAATTTAGAGATTCAGAGTTCGGGCAACAAATCTACTAAACCTCACTTATTTTCAATTATTATTTCATAATATAATATAAATCCACTTAATTCTACTCATTTTATCTTCCTTTATTTTTAATCAATGCTCATACACATGACATAAATATAAATACCAAAATAAAGTGCAGAAAAAAATTAAAGTGTAGGAGAATAAAGTAGAGGCTAAATTATACAACCCATAAAAAGGAAAAGCTCTGATCCACACCATTACAATCGCCTAGATACACGAAAATCTAAAAAGTACAATTGCCTAGATACACGATTTAATCTATAAAATACATCCAAAAATAAAAATAAAGAAAAATAAAAAATGCATCCAAATACGGTTAGCACAAGTAAATAAAACACACCAAGGACTCATATAGGACAGAATAGGTGTATTTTAGGAAATGGGGTCATGCATTTAGGGGGGTAACTGGGTCGACCCGATCGGTCGGCCCAGTTAGACCTGGAAAACGGTTTTTTGAAACGCCCTTTAGGTTTTATGGATGAAAAACTAATTTTGAAAGCCATTGCCTCATTTTACATGCATTTTTCAACTTTTAGTGGGCCGGATATCCTAGGACCCGGGGGTGCCGTTCGTGAGTGGGCCTAAATTAAACATCCATCTAGGGTACAAAAGAATGTAAACACGCTAAAATTCAGTATTGACTAGGAAAAAGATGCAAAATTACAAGTTTGGGGCCCAAAAGGGCAAAACTATAATTCTGCATCTTGAACTACAGCCGCACGGCTATAACACCTACAGCCATGTGGCTGTAATGCTCCAGAATGGGTTCCAGCCTTATTTTCTCGTTTTTGAAAACCGTTTTGCAAATTTAGCGATTTCGAGTAATCTGGGATTTTTGGAAACACACTAAATTTCAACTAAACGGATCCGAAACGGATCGAAATAAGTCTGTGAATCCCTAAAACTCGAAATTGCCAAACTTGAAATCACATCCATCAATTAAAATAAGAAAACTGGGAATCTAAGCATACATGGATGTAATTGGACCGATAATAAACATGAAAAACACATTAATTGGAATATGGAAGCGTTATCGGTCAATTTGGGGCATTCGGAGCTTCTGCCCCTATAGATTATAGCCGTGCGGCTGTAATCTAGAGATTATAGCCATGCCCCTATAGGTTCCAGCCGTATGGCTGTAGGTTATAGCCGAGCGGCTGTAATCATATGTGGGGCAGCTATAATCGAAATCACTTCCAAAATTGCAAAAAAATTCCAAAACAACAACAAAAAGCAATCCAAACGAAAGAAAAAGGGGTTTTTAAAGCCTCTCAAATGTACCTTATCTATGTTCCAGTGTTTTGGACCACCAGCGATGAATCCGGATGCCGGGAACGCCTTGTAATCACAAACAATCCAAAAGCTTGTGCGATTTCCAAAGCCTGAATGGAACCCTGAACGAGATTGAATGAGGGATTATGGTCTAAGAATGTCCCTAGAAAACTAGTTATGATGATTTTAAACAGATTTTAGTTAAGGTTTCTTTGATTATTTAGGATTAAAACACTCAATTTTAATCTTTTCTCTAAAAAAAACCTAAGTGTGTCTGTGTTTTTCCTTAATTCTCTCAATTCTCTCAATTCTCTAATTTTTTGTCTGCTGTGTTAAACCTTAATCCGGCTACAATCTTTTTATATCTCCTATTTAGGTTAAAAGAAGGGATTAAATGTTGATTTCTTGCAAAAAAGGAAATATGATGATTACAGCCATGCGACTGTAATGGGTTATAGCCGCATCACTGTAGTACAGCCGCGTGGCTGTAGCACTATAGTCGAGCGACTATAGTGTCCAGATTAGCCTATTTTGATTATTTTTCGTTCTTTTCTTCGGTTTTCTTAAATGCTCACTCGAATTCCTTCGGGGTTCCCTACCACGACTTATCACACACATTTGGGTCACCCGAGACATTTCTGATGTCATCCCGGTCATTCCGAATCCGCTTCACTTTTATCTGTGAAAAAGGTAATAATGGCTTTCATCAACGAGGTTGAGAAAAAACCCGTGCTTATAGTGGGGAGAAGTGAGGAGTACATTTTGCTATGGGAGCCTTGATTTTAATCCGACTTAGACCAAACTCATATAGGCAACCTTAGTTGGATACCCTTCGGATACCAAAATAAATTGTGTGAATGCTATAAATCGTGCCTTCATCATCCCCGGTTGATGATTGAAGAGAACCCCTCCTAGGACTCGGTTAGAATTTTCAAAGATTGACCACGTTTGGAGGAATAAGGTTGGAGGAATATGCTTCGTGTGCTATCTCCTTCTTGCCATCTCGTGACATACCATCATTGCCATTTTCATGAACATGACACGTCATACACGTAAAGCATTTATGTGATAATAACTCACATCTTTTGTGCAGCCATTTGCATTTTATTTTCATGTGTGAATACATTAAATCATCCGTGTGCCATTCATACTAACTATTTCTTTTGCAGTGATAACATTATATTGCTGTGTTAACATATTTTCACAAAGCATACACAACATCATTATGTATGTCATGCACCCTAACCACATTTTTGTGTAGCCATTTGCATTTTGTGTGACATAGGCATCCACATCATCTTATCTCATTTAAATGAACGACATTCCAAGGGTGCCCATCATGATCATATCATTTCATAACATATCGGGAGTCCCAAAACTACCCATGTTCTGCCCATGCACCGTGTTGCACTCGGTCATTTCACCAAATCCTCTCATTCAATAGAGACCATAATGGTCCTAGGTTTATTTCTGTGTGATGATTTACAGGAGGCATTTCGTGACACCATGTTCATTTATCATAAATATCATGTGACACTGTGGTCCACATCGGATTACTTCATGACATTATTACATCATTCAAGGTACTCCTCGAGTGCCGGATTAGTGCACATATAAGTCCATTTCATAGCATCACCAAATCAAAAAAGGTGCTCCCCGAACGCCGAACCTCTGTCCGTGTCCCTGTTACACGTGACTTTCTTATAACATCATTTCTTATCACATGCCTCAAAAGCATCAGAACTCTGTCCGTGGGATGGCCCCCATACGACCATTTCATGTCATCTCATAGGCCTATAAAATGTCGAAACTCTATCCATGTGTCGGCACACACGTGACCATTTCACAAAATTCACTAGGTGCCCCAAAACCGTCGTACCCTTGTCCATGTGGGGTCCACACATGATCCTTTTGCGTAATCTTTTGCATGGAATTAGGAGTTCTTGGAATGTACCAAAAGAAAAAAATAATAACAAATAGAGATCATCCTTATCATCACATCACTCACGACATCATTTCGTTCATTCATCATAAATCACCTTTAGTGTATCACTCTTTATGTCACCATTCCATTCATTCATTGTCCCTAACATTTCCCCTGTGATGTCAAGCAGAGTAAACTGGAGTGACCTAGGACAAGATCTCAAGCTTTGAGGGCTGTTGGGGAACAAAGAGCAGTAGAAACAGAAAGTGAATCTGATTCCGGGGAAGAATTTGACATGGCCAATCCAACACCAAGTCTTGTTGATGCCTTGAAGGATTTCCTGAGATCTCAAGACTTCTGTGACATGCTAAAGGAAGAGATGTGGTCTAATGTGAGAGAAGCTGGTGAAACCAGTGCTAGTGGCGCTAGAAAGGAGAAAGAGGCTGAATTGTCTCAACAGGGTGGTGATGCCTTGTCTAGTTTGAAGAACCTGCAAGAAATTGAGGCAGCTATGGAGAGAAAAATGAAGGCGAAATATTATGAGTTGGATGAAGTTGTGGCCCAACTGAAGAAAGGGGTCAGTGTCAGTTCGGACTCCAAGAGTGGGGTTAATATAGATGCCACGATTAATAAAGGCATTAAGACTTTTCCTATTGGCTTTCAAGTGTCGAAAGTTCCCTCCTACAAGGAGATGGGTTCATCAGAAGCCCATGTGAATCTCTATGCATGAGTTATGCTGATGGCCGATGCCACTGAGCAACAACTTATCAATCTCTTCCCGACTACACTCGAGGGAGGAGCGTTGAGCTGGTACAATTCTTCATCTGAAGAAGAGCAATCAGACTGGGAGGTTTTTTCGGCAGCTTTTATCCAATACTACAGCTTTAATACCAAGATTCAGGTGAAGCTGTACAACCTATAAAGAGTTAAGCAGAAGTCAAACGAGCTATTTGATGAATACTATCAAAGGTGGATGAACAAGATGATCTTGTTAAAGAACCGCCCTGATGAAGATGAGTTGATCCAGAAGTTGATTGATGGTAGTAGGGACATCTTCAAGAACAACATGAAGTTCCACCCTTTCAGTGAGCTCAGCGAAGTATACAGTATGGCTATGAAAATTGAGAGAGATGAGGAGGAAAAGACCACAGGCCATAAAGGAAGCAGAAGTTCTGGGTACAGTCCCGGGTATAGATCGACTACTGCAGATGGGTCAAGCAGTGGATCCAGCTCTGGTTCTACAAGTAAGGGAGGATAAGTTTCTAAGGTTAAGCAAGCCGGGGTTGCTGTGGTGTCTCAGCAGTGAGGAAACCAAAGCAGAGGTCCACATGGTCACGGCATATCACCTTGGGCTTTCTCCCTGGCCAAGATTTTTGCTAAGTGTAGGAATGGTGGACTGTTAAGTTCTCTCAAGCCATTCGAGAAACCAATGGATGAAGATAAAGACAATTTCTATACTTACCACGTCATGGTAGGACATAGAACCAATAATTGTTATAAGCTGAGAGACGCCATCCAGAAGCTTATCAATGAAGGAAAACTGCAAGAGCCTGCCAAACCCAGTACAAAGAATAATCTGCTGCCAACATTTGAAAGGCAAGTCAACATGGTACAGTCAGGGTTACCAGACAATTTTATCTTTACTCAAATCCTCCAAGCAAACCCCACCGTATAGTCTCTGGTAGCCAATGATGTTGAGGTGAAGTCAGAGGGCAGAAAGCCGATAGAGTAGAAGGAAGTGAAGCCTGTGAGTTTGGATGACCTGGATTCAAAGGGTGAATATGAAGAGTACGGCTTTGATAAACTGTTAAGCTACCTATTGTACAAAGCCCAAAGGTGTCCAAAGTTTAGAATGTAACAAGAAGTGGTAGGGTCTACCAACCAGTAGTGCAGCAGAATGAGAAAGCCCCAGTGAGCAGATCAAGCAATATATTAGTGCCAAAGGAAGTAGAAAAGGAAGATCTGGTTATTTCACAACTGAAGAAAACTCCAGCCCAAGCTAGTTTATGGCATTTATTGCTGACTTCCAAGGAGCACGGAGCAGCTTTGGTCAAAAAGCTCTCTGAAATTGAAGTGTCTCTTATTGCTTCTCCAAAGGCAATGTGTTGCTTGTTGGATAAAATTCATGTAGGATCCCATGACAATGTTTTTTCATAGAAAGATCTACCACATGGGGGAAGGGCTCACAATAAAGCTCTGTACATTAAGGTCAACATCATGGATAGGGTTATGCCATACGTGATGGTGGATGATGGGTCAGCCCTAAATATATGTCCCTTGAAAATGCTACCATTCCTAGGCCTGAGTGAAGAAAGTTTGAAAAAGTCCTCCAATGTGATTAGGGCCTATGATGATTCAAAAAGAACAATAATTGGAACTTTTGAAGCTGAAGTGGAAGTCGGGCCAGTCAAGTCAATGGTCATTTTTACTGTGATAGACATCCCGGTCACTTTCTCCCTATTGTTGGGAAGACCATGGTTCCACCCATTAAGAGGTGTCCCTTCTACTTTGCATCAAAAAATAAATTTCTCGATAAATGGTGAGATTGTGACTGTTAAGGCAGATGCCCAATCTATGATTGCTGTTGTAGATGAAGGAGTCGTTCCTTTTGGCAGATTCCAAATCGCCATGGTCGGGGAAAAGGAGGCCACAGATGCTCCAATGGTCATTTATGAAAGCTATATGCCTGAGTGGCTATCCAAATATTTGCATAAGCAGAACTTTGTACCGGGCATAGGACTCGGAATTAACCTCCAAGGGGTGCCTGAGTTTAACATTGACTCGGGAAAGCTGAAACAGTTTGGGCTGGGGTATGTAGAAGAAACATGTGACTAGAAGAATCAGAAAAGGGGCAAGAATGGCAAGCCTATGATGAAACCATTCATAAAGGTAGGGGAAGAGCTGTATAATGGCCAAGCTAAGCCAGTGAGAGTCGGCAACATTGAGTACTCGGGCTTTGAGATATTTTCTGATGTCATGGATTTTGAAAAGATCCAGGAAGAACCAGTAGCCCTTGTGGTGGTGGAAGAGATGGTTGCTAAGTCTGCTGTTCTGCAAAATGAGCTGCCTAAAGAGAAAACAAAAGCAGTGTGGGTACCCAAACAGAAAGCGAAGAGAAAGTCTGTGATGAATCAGTAGGAGAGATTTCAGGAGCACTGGCTGCTGCTTTAAGCAAGGCATTTGGGAAGTCTAAAGAAGGGTTTGAAGAAGAGCTATTGACCAAGGTGAACTTGGATTCTATGGTTGTTGAGATAGCTGAGATCATGAAGAAAGCTAAGGCACAGGTGGCTGAAATTGAGAAGATCGCTATTCCTGCTGAACAAGTAGCCAAAGTAGATGCAGATCTGGATGATGTCCTAGAGCTGAATGGAAAAGATAAAGAAGTGCAAGACCCTCCACCTGTTGAGGATGAAAATGATTTTGTTGTATCTATTTCTTCCATTTTCAATGTGAATGATGTACTTTATAACAAGTTTAATGCAATGAAATCTCAGTTTGCTTACTTGTATGATGTTTATCCTGATAATTCTGTGCATGCATTTGAATCACCATAAAGCACATTTAGAATGCATGACACTGCATTGCATGAAATCACCATAAGTACAAATGAAAGCCCCAAAATGGTATTCATTTCACATGAGCTAAAACCCGAGGAAGAGAGAGAATTAACAAGAATATTGCAAAAACATGTTAAAGCTTTCGCTTGGTCATACGAGGATATGCCGGGTGTAGACACAGAAATAGCAGTTCACAAGATCCCAACAGACCCTAAGTTAAAGCCAATGAAGTAGAAACTGAGAAGATTGAGGCTAGAATGGGCTACTTTGGTGAAAGAAGAAGTGGCCAAGCAGATAGAAGCCAAGTTCCTCAAAGTGGTGGAGTATACAGAATGGCTAGCCAATATCATCCCAGTACCTAAAAAGGATGGAAGGGTTAGAGTATGTGTCAACTACAGGGATCTGAATAAGGCATGCCCAAAAGAAAATTTCCCACTACCTCATATCGATGTCCTGGTCGACAGTGTAGCTAAAGCGGCAATGTATTCCTTCATGGATGGGTTTTTAGGATACAACCAGATCCTGATCGATAAGGTGAAGACATCATTGATCACAGAGTAGGGTACTTTCTGTTACAGGGTAATGCCCTTTGAGTTGAAGAATGCTGGAGCCACTTCCCAAAGGACTGTCACAACTTTGCTTCATGATATGATCCACAAAGAAGTCGAAGTGTATGTTGATGATATGCTTGTAAAATCAATGACCCGGGAGGAGCATCCTGCCATCCTGGATAGATTTCTTACACTCATTGGAGAGTATAACTTGTGTCTTAATCCTAAGAAGTGCATATTTGGGGTCACATCAGGAAAGCTATTGGGCCATGTAGTAAGCCAAAGGGGAATAGAAATGGACCCAGATAAGATCAAGGCTATTCGAGATATGCTAGCTCCAAAAACAGAAAAGGAAGTCCACTCATTCTTGGGCTCGTTACAGTACATCAGTCGCTTTATAGCACGGTTGACTTCCACTTGTGAGCAGATTGTATGGCATGATAGATGTCAGTTGGCATTCAAGAAAATCAAGGCTTATCTGGTAAATCCGTCAGTTCTGAGCCCACCAATTCCAGGGTGGCCTTTGATCTTGTATTTAGCCATCGAAGATTCCTCTGTAGGGGCAATGTTGGTGCAAGAACAAGATGATAGGAAGGAATACCCTATTTACTACCTCAATAAGAAGCTGTTGGAGTATGAAACCAAGTATACATTGGTAGAGAAGACATGTGTGGCAATGATTTGGCTAACCAAGAAGTTACACCATTATTTCCAGTCATACAAAGTGCAAGCTGTGGCCAAGGTGGACCCGATGAAGTATTTGGTTGAAGCACCGATGTTGGTTAGGAAGTTATCTAGGTGGCTCTTTCTTTTTTCATAGTTTGACATTGAATACATCACTAAGAAAACCATCAAAGGGCGAGCTGTAGTAGAGTTTCTAGCAAATCAACCACTAAAATCGGATTACAAAGAGAACTTGGAGTTCCCGGACGAACAGCTGGCCATGGTTGAAGTCAAGAGATGGGTTACGTGCTTTGATGGTGCTGTGAATAGAAAGGGTGCTGGAATCAAGGTAATCATAGTAACACCAGATGGTGAGATCCTTCCTTTGTCAATAAGATTGGATTTTCCCATAACGAATAATGGAGCAGAGTATGAAGCATGCTTACTTGGGATGGAAGCTCTTTTGACATGAGGGGCAAATGATGTCTTGATCATTGGAGATTCACTTTTAGTGATTAAGCAAGCTTAAGGCGAATAGGAGTTGAAAGAAGAAGCTTTACAGCCCTACTTGGAGCTACCACTGTACATAAAAGAGCTATTCGGCCAATGCAAATTCAGACATGTCCCCAGAGATGAGAATAAGATGGCTGATGTGCTAGCAACACTGTCTTCTATGTGGGAAAATCTAGAAGAAACTCAAGTACAACCACTGGTTATAGCAACTTCCAGAAAACCCTGCTTCGAAGTGCACGAAGTAATGGAATTGACAGCTGAAGAAAAGCCATGGTTCTTCGATATTTACCAAGATGTGAAGGAAGGAAAATACCTAGAAGGAGCCAGTACTGCTGATAAGACGTCATTAAGAAGATTGGCTAGTCAGTTCAGAATCTTTGAGGACAAGCTATACAAAAGAATAGCAAATGGAGTTCTTTTGAGGTGCCTGACAGAATAAGAGACAGAAACAGTGATGCAGCAGGTACATGCAGGGTCTTATGGTCTACATATGAATGGACTCACTATGGCCAGGAAGATAATGAGACAGGGGTACTTCTAGATTACTATACAGGCTGATTGTATAAGGAAAGTTAAAAGATGTCATGAGTGTCAGATCTATGCTGACATCAGTCATCTTCCACCACTTGAGCTAGAGAATCTGGCATCTCCTTGGCCTTTTTCTACATGGGGGATAGATCTAATCGGTGAAATTCATCCTACAGCATATAATGGACACAGATTCATTGTGGTTTGCTGTTGACTACTTTTCAAAATGGGTGGAGGCAGAATCCTTCGCTAGGCTAACAGCCAAGCAGATGGTTAAGTTCATCCAGAAGAACATATTTGCTCGATATGGAATTCCCCATCATATAATGACTGACAACGGAGTGCAATTTCAAGGGGCAATAGTTGAACTACTTACAGAACATGGCATTGAGCACCATAAGTCTTCTCCATATAGGCCCCAAGCTAATGGTGTAGTGGAGGCAGCTAATTAGGTGATAAAGAAGATTCTATCAAAGATGGTAACCACTTACAGAGATTGGGCTGACAAACTGTCATATGCTCTTTAGGGTTACAGAACCAGTGTTAGAACACCAACAGGGGAGACTCTATATGCCTTGGTGTATGGTATGGAAGTAGTGTTACCAGTAGAAATAGAGCTCAAATCACTCAGGGTCACCTTGGAAGCCCAGGTACCAGAAGCTGAATGGGTTCAAGCTAGATATGAGCAATTAGCAGTGCTAGATAAAAAGCGGCTAAAAGCGCTGGATCATCTACAGATGTACCAATGTAGAATGGCCAGAGCTTATAATCAAAATGTGAAGTGCCCTAGGCAGCATTTAAAAGCGGGGGATTTAGTTATAAAGCATTTCAGGCCTTCAAATGTCGATGTTAGAGCGAAATTCAGGCCTAATTGGGAAGGACCTTATGGTGTGAAGAAAGTGCTATCAAAAGGTGGTGTCAGCATCATGGACATGGATGGAAATGAGTTCACGAATCCTGTCAATCAAGATCACTTCAAGCTTTATCATGTCTAAAAAAAAAGAAGGGTCTGCTAGGTTGAAATCTCAAAAAGAATGGTTTAGGCAAAAGTTAAGACACGAGAGAAAATGATCAATCGGAAAATCTGAAAGGGACGACTAGTAACGGATTCAGGCTCTGTGTGGAATGTATACCATTTAGGGAACCGACCTTTCCAAATGTACTCATTTTGATTCTATCGATAAAGTAAAATGTTTGTTTAAATATGTTTGTGTGGTTATGTCAAAGGCATAAACAAAGTTATCTTGCTTAAACATCCACTTAAGGAAAGCGCTTTGCATTTAACTGTTTGAACATATCATGTTATTTAACAATGGAAATGTACTAAATACATACAATCTGAAATCTTTTATCATCCTCCAAATCTAATTCATCTTTCCAAAGAGAAATAGTGGTTGTCCAAGAACTTAACTATTGGAGAAATAAAGCTGAGTAAAAGCTACACTAGCCTACATTTTTTCTACATCATATCATCACCATAAACGTGATGGGACAAGTAATCACGATGCCATTTCAGTTGGTCTTTGTTCATCTTAAATTTGAAAAAAAAAAACAAAAAAAAAAGGAGCTCGCTGGGGTGAAAACTGAAAAGGCACCTCAGGCAAAAGTTAGAGCAACTCGCTGGGCTGAAAACCCATATTGGGCAGTCTAGGCAAAGTTTAGAGCAATTCCAGATTCATAAATCATAGGAAAAAAAAGGATACAATCTCTTCACCGTTTCCCCATAGGAATCCTTACGGCATTTCCCCAGTGGGATCCTCCACATTACTCCCCAGCGGAACATTTACAAGGGACACTATGATCTTTTCCCTAGCGATCATCACGCATCCCCAGTAGTCATCTCATTTCCCTAGTAGTCCTTATATGTTTTCAACAAGGAAAAGCCCTATGTGAAGAGTGTATTACACCGGCCGGGGGAGAAACATATTTTTCCCCAGCAGAAAGGAGGAACATCAATATTAAACAAACAATGAGAAACGCATCCTTTAGGATCCATGCGCATATGCATCATCATGCATACATATATAACATAGACAGAACGTTCATCCCCAGCTAGTCTTCATTCTTGATCGAAGGGGCAAAAATTTTTGTTCAAAATCTCTCGATCATGGAATGAAGACTCACTATTTCAAATGTAGGAACTCGTCATCACCGTCTCGGCCACGGATTAATCCCCAGCAGATCTGCCTCGGGTAACATAGACCCGGTATTGGCCCAAATCAGCTTCATTCCATAATTTCCAGTAGATCCACCTCGGGTAACATAGACTCGGTATCGGCCCAGATCAGCTTCATTCCATAATCCCCAACAGATCCACCTCGGGTAACATAGACCCGGTATCGGCCCAGATCGGCTCCATTCCATGATCCCCAGCAATTTTGCCTCGGGTAACCTAGACCTAGTATCTGCTTATTTCATCTTCATCTTTGCCTCGGTAACCTAGACTCGGTATCGGCTTATTTCATCTTCATCTTCGCCTCGGGTAACCTAGACCCGGCATCGGCTTGTCCACCATCAACTTCACCTCGGGTAACCTAGACTCGGTATCGGCTTATTTCATCTCTAACCTCGCCTTGGGTAACCTAGACCCAGTATCAGCCTTTGTCAAATTCATCATTTCAGCAGATCCGCCTCGGATATGTGTAGATCAGGTATCGGCCCAGATCAGCTATGTTTTCTTTCCTGTGTCTGCGGTGCTTCAATCCGCGTTCTCAAATTCATCACCTCAAGTATTTTAGACCTGGAGTCGGGTGTCGAATTTGATCACGCTAGGGGCAGCTGTAAGCACCAGAATTTTCCAGACTTAAAAAAAATGTTGTGTGTCACACGACTGTATTACAGTTTTGTGACTGTATTTGAAAAATTATAGTCGTATGACTGTAAATGCAAAGCAGGTACAATAGCCCATACTTGAGAAAAATAAAAAAATGGGTTGATTTGAGAGCAATTAATGCTCGTTTTCTCCAGCAAGAAAGACCAGAAATAAAAGGGAGAAGGAAGAGAGAATGAGAGGCTTTTTGGACTCTTAGGATTTGGCATATTTGAGAGAGAAATTAGTAGAGAAAAGGAGGAAAAAGGAGAGAAAAAGGGAACCCAAAAAAACATCATATTTTTCTCCTCTTTTCCTTTTGATTCATGAGTGTTAAAGTTTAAAACTGAATAGAAATCATAGGTTAAGAACTTGACACTTCAAACTCAATCAATTTCAGCTTTAAATTTCCTAAAATCCGTGACATTTTAAAGAATTTTGGACAACTCTTAGAACCTTTGCATACAAGGAAAAAGAAGCAATTTGGAGGTGATCGAGGAGTTTCTAGCAGTCAAACCAACAATGGATCAGCGCTAGAAAGGTAATTATACCTTAAACCTCCATTTTGTTGCTTTTTCTGCGTGATTTGATGTGATTTTGTGCATAAAGCTCATTTTTTCTCGGACTTGCTATTTCTGGAAATCAAGAACAGTCGTACAACTGTTCTTATGGCAAAGAACAGTCGCACGACTATATATATGGTCATACTGGTGTTCTTGATTTTCCGCGACCTTTAGATTTATTTTGAACAAATTTTGGCGATTTTTTGCATCTAGATGATCTATAGTCGCATGGCTGTAATTCTCGTCCAGGAGCAGAATTTCCAGAATAATCCCCAAAAATTTCCAAAAATCATAAAAATTCAGAAAAATCAGAAAATCATCAAAAATGAATTTTGTTGTGTGCATTCACGACCTTATATTTAATTTTTGAAGTTATTGCATTTAAAACAACGCAACGATGAAGACCTGAATTTTCCGAAAACCGACCCACCTCGCATGTTAAATTAAAGTAAACCAAAAAAGAAAATTTGTTCAAAATGATTTTCTCACAAAACAAAATATAAGGACATTTCAAAATTGTCTTCCAAGTCTAGTCGGGCTGGCTAGCCGAGCCGACCCGGTTATCCCCCAATTGCATGCCCCCAAACTCCTTGAAATCCCATTATGTCCTACTTCAGTCCTATTTGTGGTGTGCTATAAATTGTGCTAACCATCTGTTTTGCAGCTTTTAGTTTATTTTTATTTTTCATTTTGGATTTAATTAATAGCTTAGTTCGTGTGTTTTAGGTGATTGTAATTTTCTAGATCATTCGTGTATTTTAGGCGCTTGTAAGTTGAGGTTGAGAGTTTTTATTTTTATTTTTTATTCAATTGGGTTATAATAATTTATTTATTCACTACTTTTTACTCTATTTTGATTTGTGTGTACGCTGTGTGCTTTAATTCAATAAAAATGAACTTTAGAAATTTAAAATACCATCTATGAACATTGGCCAAATTTTATTTTGATTAGACACGAAATAGGAGACTTGTCCGGACCTAGATCTCTGGAAAGTGTAGTGGCCTTTATTCGGTTCAACTACGCTGTAATTTCCCAGTTGAGCTGAGCCAGGTGGTGACTCCTACACTATCTATAGAGACTTAGGTCTCGGTTCTTTTACAAAGCAATTAATTTTTCCAAAAATGAATTTCCATTCCAAAAACCCCACACGAGGGAGGGTTGCCCGATCTCGATGCTCCCTTCCGAGAGAGTTGAGAGGTGAAAAACGTCGTTCACCCATAGTGGTGACACTATTGGGGAATTCTTACAAAGTTTTCTTAAAACTTAAAAGAATTTGACAAGCCCTGAAAAACTTATAATCAAAATAAGGTGGATGATTCTTGCATGGTATTTTATTTTGTATTTTTATTTAGACATTTTTGCATTAGGTTAAGTATCCAATCGCCTATGTTCCTCTTGGTCTTAGGAGTACGGATACGAAACACCACCCATAGCCTCATACGAACCCCTTCGTTCGGACCCTTGAGTAGGGAGAAGTGAGGAGTATATTTTGCTATGGGAGCCTTGATTTTGACCTGACTTGGACCGAACTCATATAGGCAACCTTAGTTGGATTCCCTTTAGGATACCAAAATAAATTATGTGAATGCTATAAATCACGCCTTCATCATCCCCGGTTGATGATTGAAGAGAACCCCTCCTAGGACTCAGTTAGAATTTTCAAAGACTGACCACATTTGGAGGAATAAGGTTAGAGGAATATGCTTCGTGAGCTATGTGCTTCTCGCCATCCTATGACATACCATCATTGCCATTTTCATGAACATGACACACCATACACGCAAAGCATTTGTGTGATAATAACTCATGTCTTTTGTGCAGCCATTTGCATTTTATTTTTGTGTGTGAATACATTAAATCATCCGTGTGCCATTCATACTAACTATTTCTTTTATAGCCATAACATTATATTGGTGTGTTAACATATTTTCACAAAGCATACACAACATCATTATGTATGTCATGCATCCTAACCATATTTTTATGTAGCCACTTGCATTTTGTGTGACATAAGCATCCACATCATCTCATCTCATTTCAATTGAGGACCTTCCAAGGGTGCCCATCATGATCATAACATTTCATAACATATCGGGAGTCCCAAAACTGCCCGTGTTCTGCCCATGCATCAGGTTGCACTCGGTCATTTTACCAAATCCTCTCATTCAATAGTGACCACAATGGTCCTAGGTTTATTTCTGTGTGACTATTTACACGAGGCATTTCATGACACCATGCTCATTTATCATAAATATCATATGACACCGCGGTCCACATCGGATTACTTCATGACATTTTTACATCATTCAAGGTACTCCCCGAGTGCCGGATTAGTACACATATAAGTGCAATGATGCATCATGTCTGTTAAAGGAATTAACTGAATGTTTGTAAGCATGCAAAGTTCCACCCGAAAAATATCATATAAGTAATTGAAATCAAATTATATTAAATTAAACGCCTTAGGGGCTGAATTGTTCACGTAATAAATGATAAAAAAAATAAATAAAAACATCAAAATGACTATCATCCTCCACATGCGGAGGGTCTTCTTTTATTGCAGCATCATGGTCCTCAACAGCTTTTGCACCCGGGCTAGCCAAAGTTGGGCAGGGGGTTGCTCTGTACGCTTGGCTTCAAAGTCGACTTGATAATCTTTCCATCAATAACCAACTGCTTGATAGCCTTGATCAACTGGGAGCACTCATTTATACGGTGACCCGTCATCACATGATAAGCATAGAAGTTATCTTTATCCGCCTTAGCTGGAGGCAAAAATTGCCTTAAACTCTGCAACAACCTATCCTTTTTACACTTAGCCAAAATCTGGCTCACTGACTCAGCCCATGGACTAGTGACCCTTTGAGGAGTCTATCTTCCCTGGTTCACAGTGGCTACGTCTGCCTCTTGCTCTTCAATCTTCTTAGCACTAGACCTGGCTATCGTAGCCTTAGAACTACTAACTTTGTCTGTCTACCCCATTGTTCCTCTTCTTTTATTGCTCGATACACTTAGAAAATTCAACCACCTCATTGAAAGGGTGGAACCTCTTTAGCTTTATTTTGTCTTTGTACTGGGGCAAACTACCATCAACCAACTTTACAATGAGCGACTCCAACTTCGGGGCCCAATCGACAAGAACTTGAACATCCATCCACCTTTTATAGTGAGCTGGGAAAGATTCATTTGGCTTTTGGCAGATTCTCTCCATGTCCTTAAGAGTAATCTCTACCTGGGTATTAGAAGCATACTGCTTCGCAAACACTTCAGACAGGTCCTCCCAAGTAGATCGGGTGTACAAAGGCATCTTCATATACCACTTTGCCATGACATGCCTCAAAGTAGTAAGAAACAGATTCAGGAGGTGATCTTTCCCAATTCCTATACTGGTCATCAGCCTCACGTAACTATCCAAATGGGCTTTCGGTGGGCCTTCCCCGATGTAAGGAGGAAGATAGGGCATGTGAAAACCAGCCGACAGTGGCTCTTCTCCATTGACCATCAAAGTAGCCGGGTTAGCACACTTAATAGGATTATAGTGCACCATCTCCTTCAGCGTAGGTAGCATGGCTTCAATGTTATAAAACTTCTGATTGAGACGCTTCTCCACAACAGTCTCAATCGAGGCTTCTCTCACCTTTTCAAATGCTTCATCATCTTCTAACTGATGATCAGGCTCCCTATGGTTGACAACTCCACCACTTCCATTGGGAACATTCCCTCCAATTCCATTTGTCACTTGTTCAAATTGTTGTCCTTCACTTCCATCCAAAGTCTGAGTCGGTGGAACAATTTGAACAGGGGTAGCATTCATTACAGCCTAAATTTGCTCCCTCAAGGTAGCCTTAAACTCATCAGAATTCAAGAAGTTTCTCCTGAAAGCTACCATGTCAAAAGGCATGCTCTTATTGTTTTTGTCAGCCATTTCTGATCTATCTGCTTCTTCCAACAAAGTCTGACTATCAACCGGTAAAAAAGGCAACTGAACCTCAACCTCCTGATCCGGATCTGACCCTGAATTGAACCCTTCCATGGTGACTGGTTCTGATTCAACTGACGGAGCTGGTTGACTTGGCTCTGACTCGACATGAACTAACCACTTTGAGGCTTGACTCCAAACTGCACATTCAACATGAGGTTAGAATTTCAGATGGATGTCGTGAACCTAGACTCGACACGCTAAGTGGCGTGTATGGTATATTCGTGTTCATGGTCGAATGATGTTTCATGGATGGGATGATGATGAAAATGACCTTTATATTTTCCTTCTTTTTATTTTAGACGTTCCAAGCATACCCCATGCCATACGAAAGATGATGCACAAATGTCACGTGTGAGCCGTCACATGGATAGAGGTTCGGTGCCTTCGGGGCACCTAGTGGATGTCATGAAATGGTCACGTGTGTACCGACACATAGAGAGGGGTTTGACACTTCGTAGGTCAATGAGATGATATGAAGTGGTCATATAGGAGCCATTCCATAGATAGAGTTTTGACGCTTTTACGGCATCTTGGATGGAGTGATGTCACAAGCAAGTCGCGTGTAACTCAAAACACGGACATAATTTTGGTGTTCGTGGAACACCTTGTATGACTTAGAAATGTTATGAAATGTACTAATATAAGTACTAGTTTGGCACTCGTAGAGTACCTCAAATGAATTATCAATGTTATGGAACAATCCGACGTGGATCGCGACACACAAGCAAGGTTTCGGCATCTCCACGATGCCAATGATGAACGGACATGATGCCATGTAATGATAATGTGTGACTCACCACATGAATATAAACCTAAGACCATCATGGTCCTCTAGTGAGTGAAATGATGTAATGAAATGGCTAAGTGCAATCCGGTGCATGGGCGGAATACGGGTAGTTTTGGGACACCCGATATGTTATGAAATGAAATGGTCGTGAAGGGTATACTTAGAACATCCTTTCGTTTTAGATGGGATGAAATGAGATGAATGTCCATGTGACACAGAATGTAAGTGGCTGAACAAAGATATGGTTAGGATGCATGAGACACAAGATGATGTCGTGTATGCTTTATGGAATGTGAACACACAGAATGTACCTGGAACACGAAAAAGACCATGGCTACATGAAAATATGGTTAGTATAATACCACACGTATGATAATTCTTCAAAATGGCTGCATCAAAACATGGTTAGAAAATGACACACGGATGATGCGTGTTTGATGTTGCTTGTAAAGGTCGAAGATAAAACAACCATGGAACAAACGTTAGCACACGCAACAACATGTTGGATATGCCCTAGTCCCAAGGCATTGGACCTCGTATTTGTATTGTACATTTATTGGATTCTTGCATTATACATATATTATGTCATTAATAAAGGCATTAATTCATTTATTATATATCTTGTGCTGTATTTTAAATGAAGTATCCAATGGACATATCCATATCCATGTTAACAAGTGTCATGCACTTGGAAGTAAGACCATGGATAGGGGAAACGATATGACCATAAAGAGATCCTTAGTCTGTTCCAGTCATAGGAATGGATGGAACTAGAGATTATCATTAACCTGGTTATATCTCGATGTCTTACCGGCCATTGGACATGGGATGTCAAAAAAGTTAATGGATACATGCAAAAAGGGCATGGTACTGGATAGATCCACTTAACGAGAAATCCACATGGTAAAGTATCACAAGTGATCCTCGTGTAGTACTTGTATGGATCCTTTGACCTAACCATATGATAGTGCTAGATGTAAAGTCGCATACTTTGGTGTACGCCTAAAGGGCCTGTAAAAGGGTGCCAAGTATAGGTACATTCCGGTATGTCTCTGAGCATTGCAGTACTATGGATATGAAAAAGGGATATGTCACTCAGTAGTCCACTGAGAAGATATCACCGGCCTCTTGATGAATGTGAATGATAAGAGTGTGGCCACAACCAAACAAGTTGGAACTTATTTGTGAGCATCTATACATTTGGGATCAAGTAAATGTCCAGACACAAAAGAGGGTGATCAATCCATGCCTCTGTGTTGGACACCGATATCGATGACATAGGATATGCAAGTTTAAACTACAGGGTTATGATTTTAGTTGGACTACCATCTCCATCTTAATTGTGGGCTGCAGTGGATTGCTAGAGCCCGCCTGCATTATGTGGGCCATAAGCCCATTGCCAACATAAAGATGGGCCCATAGGATCTTACACATCGAATGTCTGAACATGGACTTAAGGGATCACCCGTATACTTGGAGTATACACACAGGAGAGAGAGGAATATATTAATTATATTAAAAAGATCAGCTGGATTGATCATAATAATAAAATTAATATTTGCATTGGCCTTCTCATAATTAATTAAATTAATCTATGAGATTATTTCCTAGGTGGAAATATTTCACATGCAGGTTTACATGTATCTTAATTTTACGTTTGTCAAATTTAATTCCATGGTAAAATTAATTGATCAAATCAATTTTAATTTAAATGTATAGAACATATTATATGGTATAATATGTTAGAATACATGTTAAATAAAATTAAGTTTGATAATCAATTGGACCAAAAGAATTAAAATTGAACTGGGCTTGAAAAGGAGAAAAGCCCACATAGAATTTAGACAGATTGGGCCGAAATTTTTTGTGAAAAATTTTAGCCATCTAGGTCAAATGGTGACCTAGAGAATTCGGCCAACACATGTAAATTTCCAGCCGAAAATTGCAGCCCCTATCCTCTCTCAAACCTCTGACTCCATTGTTAGCACGGGTCGTGTTCGTTAGCCGTTCGTGTATGGGAACGCGGAGGGAATCTAGTTTGATTTCTGCAGCCATCTCTAGAAGAGATATTCCTAGTAAGAATTGATTCTCTTCTAGTTAAATTTTTGATTTTACAATTTTCATATCAATTGCTCTTGGGCACGGATTTGAGGAAATCATCGCGTTCTTCCGCATTTTATCGGGTGATTTCCGGTGAAAATCCCAACACAACATGCTCTCCCTTCCAACCTTATTCCTCCTTTCAATTGGTCATGCATTCTTTCTAGGTGTTGGGCCTCTTTGATACCAACCGGGGGTAACAAAGGCATACTCTCAAAGTCCAATTTACAGATTTATGTTTTGGTAGTCCTAAGGGGAAGTTACTAGGTCATTACATGAAGGTATGAGTCAAACCAATGGTCGTACTGGTTCCCATAACGAAAATACACTCCTCATCATAGGACACAATGTAAGGTTCATGTGGTGCTATAAGTGGTTTATCCCTCGAGTGCCTCCAATCCTTGCGGAAGAGGTAGGTCACCTTTGGGAATAAACTGGGCTAATCATGTGTTGGAGGGATTTGAGAAGATAAAATGTCATGCTATGCGGTTATGAATGAGATATTGGATTATGAATTAATAATTGACTACAAGTGAGGATACACTTCAGCTGTTGCCTAAGTTCCTTAAGTTTTTATGAAAACTTTTTTAAAGAAACCGTTAATCCCCAGTGGAGTTGCCACTGTGAGCGGACGACATTTTTCAGAAAGCGTGGCTGTGAGCATGGGTTTTTTTCTTGACCTCGATGATGATGTCCTTATTTACCTTTTTCACAGATAAACATGAGGCTGATTCAGAATGACCGGAATGACGTCGGACATGTCTCGGATGACCCGAAGAAGTGTAACAAGTCCCGGTGTGGAACCCCGAAGCAGGTCAAGTGAGCACTTAAGAGAACCGGAGAGAAAAGTGAGAAAGGGTGAGAAATGCAAAACTGGCTACTATAGCCACTTGGATATAGTGCTATAGTGGCACAACTGTAGTGATATAGCCACATGGCTGTAGTTTGCACAACTACAGCTGCTCGACTATAAGCTATTATAGCCGCTCGGCTGTAGTTGCCATATTTAATTTTCTTTCTTAAATAGGGTGAATTTTGCCATTAATTCGGGATTTTAACCTTAAATCGGATCATATAAAAAGCTAGACGTGAAATTTTATTAGGGATAGACTCCATTCTGCAATCAATCAGGAAAAATTAGGTTTTTTGAGAACTTAGAGAGAGAAAGAGAGAAAAATCAAAAAAATTCAATCTAAATAAAAAAAAACGTTAATCTAATCCCTAGAAACGATTAAGGTCCTAGAGAATTAATATTCTAGTGGTGATTCTGTTCAATTTGGTGTTCATTCAGATTGATTCGAGGTTCCGTTCAAGCTTTAGAGAATTATGGGCGATTTCGGGTTATTAGTGATTCCAATGAGTTTTCTGGCATCCGAATCCGTTTCTGGTGATCCAAAACACTGGAACACAAACAAGGTATGCTGTGAGAGGCCCTAAAAACTTGTTTCAAATTTATTTGGATGTTGACTATATGTGTTTTTGTGTTTTTCTAAAAGCTAGAAGTGCAAACCCAGCTATACCCGCCCCACTCCTTGCTTACAGCCATTCGGTTGTAGTCTGAAGACTACAGTGGCGTGGCTATAACACTACAGTGGCATGGCTATAGTCTTCTGATTATAGCCGCTCAGCTATAATCTCCAGGGTAGAAGCTCCGAATGCCCTTAATCGGCCGATAACACTTCCTCTTTTCAAATTAAATGTGTTTTTCATGAATTATATCAGTCGGATCACATCCGCATATGTTTAGATTTATGGTTTTCGGGTTTTTGATTGATGGATGTGAGATTTAGTTTTGATGATTTCAGGTTTTTAGAGATTTTCAGATTTATCTGATCCGATCTAGATCTATTTTTTGGAATTTCATAAGTTTCCAAAAACCCCACGTTACCTGAAACCATCAAAGTACCAAAACGATTTTCAAAACGAGAAAGAAAACCGGATTGTTGATTTGGGAGCACTACAGCTGCTCAGCTATAGGTGATATAGCCGCCCAAGCCACTGTAGTGGCACGGCTGTAGTATCACAGTGGCTCGGCTGTAGTTGATGAAACATAATTACAGTTTTACCCTTTTTGGCCTCTAACTTGTAATTTTGTTTCTCTTTTCAATTCAAAAAGGATTTTTGGTGTGTTTATATTTCCAAACCCTAGATGGATGTTCAATTTAGACCCACTCACGAACGGAAGCCCCCGATTCTGGGATATCTAGCCCATTAAAAGATGAAAAATGCATGTAAAATGAGCCAAACAATTTTCAAAATTGATTTTCATTGACAAAATTACAGGGCATTTCTATAAAATGTTTTCCTGGTCTAATCGAGTGGTCATCCGGACTTCTCAATTATCCCCCCATGTATGATCCTATTTCCCAAAATACCCCTATTCTGTATTATATGAGTCCTTGGTGTGATTTGTTTATTTGTGTTAACCGTATTTGGATGTAGCTTTTTATTTTTCATTTTTCTTTTAATGTATTTAATAAGATCATTCCATGTATCTAAGCGGTTGTACTTTTTTAGATTATCATGTATTATAGGCGGTTGTAAATGGTGAGGAAGAGAGTTTTCCTTTTTATGGTTGCATAATTTGGCCATTACTTTACTTTTCCTGCACTTTATTTTTTTGCACTTTATTTATGGTTTATATTTATTTCATTTGCATGAGCATTAACTAAAATTAAAAGAAGATAAAATGGGTAGAGTTAAGTGAATGTTATATCATATTATGAAATAATAATTGAAAACAAGTTGAGGATTAGTAGATGTGTTGCCCGAATCTTGAATCTCTGGATTAGGTACTGCGTCTACACTTGGCAGGGAGCTGTACCAGAATTTCCCGGATGAGCTGATCTGGGTGGCGACTCTATATCTAATCACGAAATTTAGATTTCTAGATCTTTAAGTTTGAATTGGGATTTTCCAAAAATCTATTTTCCAAAATTCACACTTAAAATTAAGTTTTCTACAGAAAGAGTTTTTCAATAAAATGAAAGGTTTTCTTAAGAAAGATTAAAACTTGTTTTCGGACCACATTCACTCTCAAAAAGAAAATCCCTGATTCCTACTCAGCTGCGCGTTCCAAAAAATGTCGTCCACTCCCAGTGGTGACTCTGTTGGGGATTAACGGTTTCTTTAAAAAAAATTACATAAACACTTAGGGAACTTAGGCAACAATTGAAGTGTATCCTCACTTGTAGTCAATTATTAATTCATAATCTGATATCTCATTCACAACTGCATAGCATGACATTTTCTCTTCTCAATCCCTCCAACACATGATTAGCCTGGTTTATTTCCAAAGGTGATGTACCTCTTCCGCTAGGATTGGAGGCACCCGTGGGGATAAACCACTCACAGCACCACATGAACCTCACATCGTGTTCTACGATGAGGAGTGTATTTTTGCTATAGGAACCTGTATGACCCTTGGCTTGACTCATACCTTCATGTAATGGCCTAGTAACTTCCCCTTAGGATTACCAAAACATATATTTGAAATTGGACATTGAGAGTATGCCTTTGATATCCCCGGTTGATGCCAAAGTGACCTAATGCCTAGGAAGAATGCAAGACCAATAGAAAGGAATAAGGTTGGAAGGGTGAGCATATTTTTGCATGTGCTAATGTTTGTTCTATAGTTGTCTTACCTTTAACTTTTACATGCAACATGAAACACGCATGATCTGTGTGCCATTTTCTAACCACATTTTTATGTAGCCATTTTGAAGCATCATCATGCATGCGGTATTATACTAACCATATTTTCGTGCAGCCATGACATCTTATTCGTGTGTCACATACATTCTGTGTGTTCACATTTCATAAAGCAGACACGACATCATCTTATGTGTCATGCATCCTAATCATGTCTTTATGTAGTCACTTGAATTTTGTATGACATGGACATTCATCTCATCTCATCCCATCTAAAATGAAGAGATGTTCTAAGTATACCTTTCACGACCATTTCATTTTATAACATAACGGGTGCCCCAAAATTACCCATATTCTGCCCGTGCATCGGATTGCACTTGGCCATTTCATTACATCATTAGAGGACCTTGACGGTCTAAAGTTTACATTCGTGTGGCCGATCACACTATATCATTACATGGCATCATGTCCATTCATCATGGTGTCATGGCGATGCCAAAGTCTTGCTTGTGTGTCATGATCCACATTGGGTTGTTCCATAAAATTGATAATTCATTCGAGTTACTCCATGAGTGCTGAACTAGAACTTATGTTAAGACATTTCATGACATTCCTAAATCATATAAGGGGTTCTATGAAGACCGAAATTCTATCCGTGTTTCGAGTTACACCTAGCTTGTTTGTATCATCACTTCATCCAAGATGCCATAAAAGCATCGAAACTTTGTCAATGGAAGAGCTCCAATATGACCACTTCATATCATCTCATTGACCTACGAAGCATCAAACCTCTGTTCGTGTGTCGGTACACATGTGACCATTTCATGACATCCACTAGGTGCCGAACCTCTATCTGTGTGACGGCTCACACGCGACATTTTTGCATTGTCTTTCGTATGGCATGGGGTATGCTGGGAACATCCAAAATAAAAAGCAGGAAAATATAAAGGTCATTTTCATCATCATCCCCATCTATGAAACATCATTCAATCATGAACACGAACATATCATATATGCCACTTAGTGTGTCGAGTCTAGGTACACGACATCCATCCGAAATTCTAACCTTATGTTGAATGTGCAGTTTAGAGTCGAACCTCGAAGTGGTTAGTTCGTGTCGAGTCAGAGTCGAGTCAACCAGTTCAGTCAGTTGAATCGGAACCGGTCACCGTGGAAGGGGTCAATTCGGTATCAGATTCAAATCAGGAGGTTAAGGTTTAGCTCCCTTCATTACCGGTTGATAGTCAGACTCAATTGGAAGAAACAGATAGATCAGAAATGGCTACCCTTAGGGAGCAAATGCAGGTTGTGATGAATGCTACACCTGTTCAGAATTCAGTTGGAAGTGAAGGACAATAATTTGTCCAAGTGAAGAATGGAGCTGGAGGGAGTGTTCCCAGTGGAAGAGGCAAAATTGTCAATCATTGGGAGCCTGATCGCTAATCTGAAGAAGATGAGGCCTTTGAGAAGGCGAGAGAAGCCTCGATTGAGACTGTTGTGGAGAAGCGTCTCAATAAAAAATTATCTGATATTGAAGCTATATTGCTGAAGTTAAAGAAGATGGTGCACTATAACCCTGTTAAGTATGTTGACCCAGCTACTTTGATGGCTGATGGAGGAGAGCCGCTTCTGGTTGGTTTTCATATGCCCTATCTTCCTCCCTGCATCGGGGAAGGCCCACCGGAGGCCTATCTGGATAGTTATGTTAGGCTGATGAAAAGTATAGGAATCGGGAAAGGTCACCCTCTTAAATTTGTTCTCGACTACTTTAAGGGATGCTGCAACAAAGTGGTATGTGAAGATGCCTTTGTACACTCGTTCTACTTGGGAGGACCTTTTTGATGCTTTTGTGAAGCAATATGCTTACAATACGCAGGTGGAAAGTACCCGAGAAGACTTAGAGAGAATACACCAAAAGCCGAATGAATCCTTCCCGGCTTACTATAAAAGGTGGATGGATGTTCAAGTTCTTACTGATGGGGGCCCAAAGTTGGAGTCGCTTATCGTGAAGTTAGTTGATGGCAGCTTGCCTCTGTATGAGGAGAAGATGAAGCTCAAGAGGTTCCACTCTTTCAATGAAGTGGTTGAATTTGCTAAGCGCATCGAGCAATATGAAGAGGAAGAGTAGAGGAGTAAGCAGAGCACGGGCATCTATCGAAACAACCAGGGGTATTCACGAGGTTATAAGGGCAGTAGTTCCACAACTACACCGACCGAGTGTAGCTCGAGAACAACACAAGTAAGGGAAACAGATATGGTCACTGTGAACCAAGGAAGACAGAATCCTTAAAAGGTCACTAGTTCATGGCCTGAGTCAATAAGCCGAATTTTTGATAAGTGTAGAAAGGCTGGGTTATTGCAGAGCTTGAAGCCATTTTCGCCTCCAGCTGACCAAGTGATGACGGGTCACCATACAAATGAGTATGCCTAGTTGATTAGGGCCATCAAGCAGTTGGTTGCTGATGGTAAGATTATCGAGCTGGCTTTGAAACCTAACATTTAAAGTAATCCCTTTCCCAACCTCGGATGATTCGGGTGCACAAGCTATTGAGGACCATGATGCTGTAATAAAAGAAGACCCTTCGCATGTGGAGGACAATAGTCATTTTAATGTTTTAGTTTTTTATTTTTATCATTTATCATGTGAACAATTCAGCCCCTAAGGTGTTTTAATTTAATAGAATTTGATTTCAAGTACTTGTGTGATATTTCTCAGATGGAACCTTGCATGCATACAAACATTCATTTAATGCCTTTAACACACATGATGCATTAATGCATGAAATGAATCTAGTGCCAGATGATGACTTAAAAATGATATCCATCTCAAAAGATCTCACGCCTGATGAGAGAAAAGAAAATTGTAAAAGTACCACAAAGGCATATGGAAATCTTTGCCTGGTTGTACGTGTTGGGATTTGTCACCTAAAATCACCCGATTAAAGCGGATGAACGCGATGATTTCCTCAAATCTGTACCCAGGAGCAATTGAGATGGAAATTGCAGAAACAAAAATGTAATAACAAGAGATAAATCTCTTACCCGGATTATCTCTACAAGAGATGGATGCAGACTACAGGAATCAAAGTAGAATCCCTCCTCATTCACGTACACGAACGCCTTACGAACACAACCCATGCTAGCATCGGAAAAACACAAACAATGGAGAGGGAAGAGGAGGTGATTTCGGCTATATGGCTTTTTCTCATGGTGGCCGAAATATCTAGGGTTATTTTAACCCTAGGTGGCCAAAATTCTCAAGGAGAATTTTGGCCCAATTGGCTCCTTTTGTGTGGGCTTTTCCTTCTTTCATTTTTAGGCCCAAATCAATTTTAATTGGTCTGGTTTAAATTAATTTCAAGCCAAAATTTAATTTACACATGTATATAATATATTACACCATGTAACATATTATTTACAGTTAATTAAAATTGGTTTGACTAATTAATTTAATCCATGAAATTAAAATTAGATCTTCACAAAATAAATTCATATGTAAACCTATACATATGAATATTTCCACCCAGGAAATAATCTCATAATTAATCCAATTAATTATGAGAAACCCAATCAAATATTAATTTTATTATTATGATCAATCCAATTGATCTTTATAATATAATTAATATGTCCTCTCTCTCTAGAGTGTATACTCCAAGTATACAGGTGATTCCTTAAGTCTTTGTTCAGTCGCTCAATGTGTACGATCCCATGGGCCCATCTTTATGTTGGCAGTGGGCTCGTGGCCCACAAACTGCAGTTGGCCTTTAGCAAGCCACTACAACCCCCAAGTAAGATGGAGATGGCAGTCCAACTATAATCATAACCATTTAGTTTGAGCTTGTATATCCCATGTCATTGATATCGATGTCCAACACAGAGGCATGGATTGATCACCCTCTTTTGTGTCTGGACATTTATTTGATCCCCGAATCTATTGAAGCTCACAAACAAGTTACAACTTGTTTAGGTGTGGCCACACTCTTATCAGTCACATTCATCAAGAGGCCGGTGATATTTTCTCAGTGGACCACTGAGTGACAAATCCCTTCTGCATATCCATAGCATTGCCATGCTAAGTGACATACCCGAAAGCACCCATACTTGGCACCCTATTACAGGCCCTTTAAGCGTACCCCTAAGTATGTGACCTCGCATGCGATACCATCATATGGTCAGGTCAAAGGATCCATACAAGTACTACATGAGAATCACTTGTGATACTATACCATGTGGATTTCTCGTTTAGTAGATCTATCCAGTAGCATGCCCTTTTTGCATGTACCCATTAACTTGGTTGACATCCCATGTCCAATGACTGGTAAGACACCACCATATAACCAGGTTAATGATATTCTCTAGTTCCATTCATTCCCATGATTGGAAAAGACTACGGATCTCTTTATGGTCATATCGTTTACCCTATCCATGGTCTTACTGCTAATTGCATGACACTTGTCACCATGGATATGGATATGTCCATTGGATACTTCATTTAAGATATTACACAAGATGTATATAATAAATGAATTAATGCCTTTATTAATAACACAAAATGAGTATAATACATAAATCCAATAAATGCATAATACAAATACAAGGTCTAATGCCTCGGGACTAGGGCATATCCAATAGTACGGTGTCGGGCCGGGGTGACAGAGAGATTCCTAAACACCCAGTTCCAAAGGATTCAAAGATGAAACTAGCGAAGCAGGAGCTCTATAGACTCAAACCAGAAAAAAGGAGCATTGTCACAACATGGGGAATTGACAGTGTCAGCGAAGTAAGGCCACTGGTGATGAACGGGCATTGCTCCATGGTCATAACCATCGACTACTTCTCAAAGTGGATAGAAGCAGAGTCATATATGAATGTCATAGCCTAAACTAAAAAGAAAAAGAAAAACAAACAAAAAAAATATGTTATCATGTCATGACCGAAGATGGAGTACAATTCCAAGGGGCAACAACCCAATGTTTCAGAATAAAGGGTTGAACATCATAGACCATCTCCGTATCTCTCACAAGCCAACGGGGCGATAGTAGTGGCCAATAAAACCATCAAAGGGATTTTGTCAAAAGTGGTAGTTACCTACAGAGTTTGGGTCAACATATTACCATTTGCTGTGCAAAGACACAGAACTAGCATCAGAGCACACACTGGAAATTGCCATACTCATTAGCCTACATGGTGGAAGCGGTTCTACCAGGGGAGACAGAGACCAAGTCTTCAACCCCATCAGCCAAGACAAGCTCAGGTGATACTACTTCAAAAGAGGAAAAGAAAAAAAAAGTCTGATGGATCGAAAACCGAAAAGGTGGTCCATGCAAAAATTATGACAGTCCGATGGGTCGAAAACCGAAAAGACGATCCATGCAAAAATTAGGATAGAGAGGTGAGCACCATTAATGGGACAATCTACAAAGACCGGTTGATGGCAGTCACGGATTCGGTTGAGACGGATACCATTACTGATTCTGTTCTTAACTTCATTTCATCTTTCAATGTGCATTATGCTAAAACATTATCAATGAATGAATGAATGCCATTTTCTGTTCGTTTCAATGTCCCAAGTCTGTTTGAAATTGGATTCACATCATACATATATGGTTGTATACACTTATAGTTTACATGCATCTCCCTTTGAAAAAAAAAGAAGAAGAAGTCCGATAGATCGAAAACCCGAAAGGGCAGTCTATGCAAAAATTAGGACACAAAATAAAGTCTGCTGTATTGAAAACCCAAAAGGGCATTTCAGGCAAAAGTAAAGACAGTCCGATAGGCCAAAAACCCAAAAGGGGGACCTATGCAAAAGTTAGGACATAAAATAAAAAAACAGAATAAAAGTCATACAGTAGCATCAATCTCAGATAACTCTAATCCTCTAAAGACTAAGGTATCTCAAAGTCAGCACCTTACGTCCACATCTCGTGGGGTAAGCAATCAAGTTAGTCAGCCAAACTCTGTAGCGAGCATCAGTCTCCACAGGCGCAGTACCATCATATCTCAGAATCTCGGTGCGAATAGAATGCATCCACTGTGTTGGGATTTGTCATTAGAAAAATAACATGGCACAGCAGAAAATACACCATTTACAATTTCCTAGAATCCACCTATCATGTCCAATTACCATTGATTAGAATAAAACAATTTGAATCAAGAGAGATTAACTCATCGGATTCGTCTCTTTTAGACACTGCTGCAGAATTGTTTCTTGAAACTGCGATCTCCAAAGTCCGGTGCACGACCAACTATTGAGCGGGAACTGTGCTAGCCGAAGACGTGAAGGAATGGAGGATTAATGCTGGGATTTTCAGCTATTTACGGCTACTGTTGGTGGCTGAAATTTCCAGCAATAATTAGGGTTGAATTAGGGTTTAATTCCTTAAGTGTGCCCTTATATAGATACCTTGTCTAATTGGGTTTAATTAGGTTAATTAAACCCAAGGCCACTAGGATTATAATTACATAAATAAACTTTAATTAAAAAGTATATACTATGTAATTTAATTCCATTTGGCTAAATTTAATTACCCCTAAATAAAATTAAATCACACTTAAGTAAATACAATACATGTATTTAATTTTCCTACTTAGAAAAATTATTTAATTAATTGTTTACTTTATGTAATTCAATTAATTGATAAATTAATTAATTACATTATGTAAACTTATTAATTAAATTAAATTCAACCCAATGTCAATTAATTACTTTGACACCGAATGTCAACAAAGTAATTAATGCATTCCTTCCAATGTACATTACATGTACAATTTCTATAAGTTCCAGCTCAGTTGATCTATGTGCATGATCCTATGGGTCTGTCCTTATGTTAGCAGTAGGCCCAAGGCCCACAGACTGTATGTGGGTTCCAGCAAACCATTACGCCCCTAATTAAGACAAAGATGCAGTAGTCTTTAGAAGATACTCACCTAGTAGTAATCTCATATTGTCCTTTGCCTAACGATATCGATATGAATAAACAAGAGGCATGGTGTCCGTCATCCTCTTTTGTTGTTTATTATATTTTTTGATCTTAAGTTGACTGATTAATCAAATAAGCACTGACCTACTTGGGTATGGCCATACACTTATCAGTCCCACTCATCAAGTGGCCAATGATATCATCTCGGTGTTACCCGAGTGGCAATTCCATCACGTCATCATCAACATCAACATGTTCATCGGTCCACCCAATCATACGTATTTAGCATCCTTTTATAAACCTATTAGGCGTATGTCAAAGTGAACTGGATTCGATATTGATATTAAAATGAAATCTGGTCTGCGGACAAAAGTGACCTACTCACGAAAAACCTATGAAGCGACAACCATGTGGTTTTCTTGTGCGGATCGATCCAGTCCCATGTCAATGACATGTACCTATATTCATGACTGACTATACAAGTACTATGGCTAGTTAAGAACTATCATAAAGTCATCGAATATACAAGTCTGTGGTTCTATTCATTCCCACAATTAGAACTGACCTGGGATAGGTTTTATGATTATCAATCAATGGATACTCTACTCATATTATAGCACAAGATATAAATGAAATAGATTAATTACCTTTATTAATGTGACATAAATAATGTATTCATATAATGAGTCTTAATGTATAATACAAAATACAAGAATCCAATGCCCTAAGAACTAGGGCACACCAACACGCTGATGCTACGCATGTCGAGGCCACTATGGTCTAAACACTCTGCACTCCGTGGTGCACAAAGATCGAATGACCACCTGCAGCTAACCATACTGACTGCACAACCAAGCGGGAGAGTAGAAAGTCATGTGGGTCAATCCAAGCATCTAGACACATCTGCCCAATTCATGATCTCTAACTCAGTGACCCGTCGCCGCAACTGGTCAACCTTTTCCCTTAAGCGAGTGGACTCTCGATGCTCAATCCCAACCATCATTTGCACTAAGAAAAGCATAAAAAATATCATAATCATGTGCATATGCAGCCAAGACATACACACATACATACATACATACACATACATATGCATACATGCATCAAAGATCAACCCAAGTACAGGTACTCACTGTTATCATCGGGCTGTCTCAAATTGTGAGTACTCCAAAAGCGAAAATAACCTAACATTAGGGCATCCTCTAAATCTCAGGTAAGAAACTTTTCTCAATTTTCAGAATTCACATTTACTTCAATATAATCCCAAGAAGGGTATTCCTTACCTTTTGCAGGTATCCAGGGGCAAGGCAATCAAACCGTATTTATTCTTGATCGAAGGGGCAAATATTTTTATTTCCAAAATTATGGATTAAGGAATAAATATGCACTCCCGATCAAACTTCAATGGTACACTCCACCACAGAGAGTCGATTTCAATGGTACACTCCACCACAGAGAGTCGATTTCAATGGTACACTCTACCACAGAGAATCGATTTCAATGGTACACTTCACCACAGAGAGTCGATTTCAGTGGTATGCTCCACCACAGGGAGCCAATTTCAATGGTATACTGCACCACATAGAGCTGATTTCAATGGTATTGTTCAACCAACTGTAAGCGCTGGAATTTTACTCCTTTCTAAAAAAAAATAGTCGTACGACTTTAACTACAGTCGTACGACTGTAAATCGTGGCAGGTGAGCCAATCCATACCCTAAAAGCAGAGAAAGAAAGAAAAAAAGGGAAGAGGGAAAAACGAAGGGGAAGGAGAAAAAGGAAGCAAGGAAAAAGAGAGAGGGAGAAAGAAGAAGAGAAAACAAGAAAAGGAAAGAAACTCATCATCAGAATCCCTCAACAATTGGGAATCTCTGGACCCAAATCCCTAACCCTAACTCAAGGAGAAAAGTGTGGATTTCAGTGGATTGGAGCGACGCCAGGGGTCAATCCTACAGTGGACGCACGCTAAAGATTTAAACATTCCTTTTCCCCTATCTTTTACAATCTTTCTGGGTGATTGGTGTGGTTTTGTGCCATTTTTATCCGTTTTTCTGCGTTTCTGTTTCTGGAGATCAAGAACAGTTGCGCGACTGTTCTTGAGTTTGATGAATAGTAGTACGACTGTAGTTATAGTCGTACGAGAGTTCTTGATTTCTGGGTATTTTTGTCCCAGTTTATTTCAAATAAAGTTTGGGCAAGATTCTGATTTTGGAACGTTTACAGTCGCACGATTGTAACTTAATTTCCAGAATCAAAATTTCCATTTTTATCCCTAAAAATTCCCAAAAATCCAATAAAAATTCAGAAAACCCCAAAAATCATCAAAAGGAATTTTGTTGTGTGCATCCACGATCATAGATTCAATTTCCAGTAAAATAGCATTTAGAACAATGCCACGACCCAATTCTCCCAAAAACTGACCCACCTCATATGTAAAAATGCATGTAAAATGGAAAAATTGTTTTCAAAATGATTTTCCCTCAAAAACCAAAATTCAGGGACATTTCAAAATGTTTTCCAGGTCTAACCGGCTTGACTAGCCGAGCCAACCCGGTTATCCCCTAAATGCATGCCCCCAATTCTTGATTTCCCATTCTGTCATGTCTGAGTCCACTTATGGCGTGCTGTATATTGTGCTAACCCTCTATTTTGCAGGTTTTAATTCTTTTATTTTTATTTTGGAAGTAATTTAATAGATTAACTTGTGTATCCTAGGCGATTGTACTTTTTTAGATAAATCGTGTATTCTAGATGCTTGTAAATGTGAGGCTAAGGGTTTTTACTTTTTATTTAATCGGGTTGTAATAATTTAATCTTTTACTATCTTACTTAACCTATATGCACGCAGTATGTCTATTTAATACAATAAAATTGACTTTTAGTATTTGAAATACCATCTATGAACATTGAATAGTATTTATTTTAATTAGACACGAAATAGGGGACTTGTCCGGACCCGAATCTCTGGATAGTGTAGCGGCCGTTCGTCCGGTTCAGCTGCATTATAAATTTTCCAATTGAGTTGAGCCGAGTGGCGACTCTACAATATTCATTGAGTCTCGGTTCTTTTATGCATTAATTCAATTTATTTTTCAAAACCGATTTTCCATTTACAAAAACCCCACGCGAGGGAGGGGCCCGCCCGAGATCGAGGCGCCCCATTCCAAAAGGGAGTCTCGCGTTCTGTCGAAAACATCGTTCGCTCACGGTGGCAACTTCGTTGGGGATTTCTTCAAAAAGTTTTCTTAAAAACTTAAAACAATTTGACAAGCCCTGAAAAGTGTCTAATTAAAATAAGGTGGATGATTCTTGATTGGTATTTCATTTTGCATTTTTAGCTAGACATGCTTGCATTAGGTTAAATATCCCATTTTAGCCCGGTGGATTGTTGAAGTGTCGCCTTTGTTCTTCATGGTCTTAGGGGCAGAGATACAAAACACCACCCATAGCCTCGTACGAACCCCTTCGTTTTGACCCTTGAGTGGGGAGAAGTGAGGAGTACATTTTACTATGGGAACCTTGTTTTTTTAACCCAACTTGGACCGAACTCATATAGGCAGCCCTAGTTGGATTCCCTTAGGATACCAGAATAAATCGTGTGTAAATATAATAAAATCACACCTTCATCATCCCCGGTTGATGATCGAAGAGAACACTGCCTAGGACTCGATTAGAAATTTTTGAGACCGACCACGCTGGGAGAAATAAGGTTGGAAGAATTCGCTTCGTATGCTACATGTTACACGCTTCTCGAAATTTCACGACATACCATAATTAACATTTTCCAGGCACGTGACATACCATTCACAAAACATTTTTTGTGTGATACTAATTCACATTTTTATGCAGCCACGTGCATTTTATTTTCGTGTGAAATCATTAATTCATCCATTTGCCATTCATACTAACCCTTTCTTTTTCAGCCATAACATTATATTTGTGTGATTAGCGTTTTTCACATAACATACATAACATCATTATGTATGTCATGCGTGTTGGTGTGCCCTAGTTCTTAAGGCATTGGATTCTTGTATTTTGTATTATACATTAAGACTCATTGTATGAATACATTATTTGTGTCACATTAATAAAGGCAATTAATCTATTTCATTTATATCTTGTGCTATAATATGAGTAGAGTATCCATTGATTGATAATCATAAAACCTATCCCAGGTCTGTTCTAATCGTGGGAACGAATAGAACCACAGACTTCTATATTCGATGACTGTATGGTAGTTCTTAACTAGCCATAGTACTTGTATAGTCAGTCATGAATATAGGTACATATTGTTGACATGGGACTGGATCGATCCGCACAAGAAAGCCACATGGTTGTCACGTCATAGGTCTTTCTTGAGTAGGTCTCTTTTGTCCTCAGACTAGATTTCATTATAATATCGATATGGAATCCGAATCACTTTGACATACGCCTAACAGGTCTGTAAAAGGATGCTAAATACGGGTATGATTGGGTGGACCGGTGAACATGTTGATATTGATGATGAAGTGATGGAATTGCCACTCGGGTAACACCGAGATGATATCACTGGCCACTTGATGAGTGGGACTGATAAGTGTATGGCCATACCCAAATAAGTTGGTTGCTTATTTGATTAATAGTTAACTAAAGATCAAGAAATATAATAAACAACAGAAGAGGATGACAGACACCATGCCTCTTGTTTATTCATATCAATATCGTTAGGCAAAGGACACTATGAGATTACTACCAGGTGAGTGTCTTCTAAAGACTGCTGCATCTCTATCCTAATTGGGGGCTGTAATGGTTTGCTAGAACCCACTTACAGTCTGTGGGCCTTGGGCCTACTGCCAACATATAGACAGACCCATAGGATCATGCACATAGATCAACTGAGTTGGAACTTATAGAAATTGTACATGTAATGTACATTGAAAGGAATGCATTAATTAATTAGTTGACATTCGGTGTCAAGGTAATTAATTGACATTGGGCTGAATTTAATTTAATTAATAAGTTTACATAATGTAATTAATTAATTTATCAATTAATTGAATTACATAAAGTAAACAATTAATTAAATAATTTTCCTAAGTAGGAAAATTAAATACATGTATTGTATTAACTTAAGTGTGATTTAATTTTATTTAGGGGTAATTAAATTTAGCCAAATGGAATTAAATTACATAGTATATACTTTTTAATTAAAGTTTATTTATGTAATTATAATCCTAGTGGGCTTGGGTTTAATTAACCTAATTAGAACCCAATTAGACAAGGTGTCTATATAAGGGAACACTTAAGGAGGAAAAAACTAATTCAACTCTAATTAATTGCTGGAAATTTCAGCCACCAATAGCAGCCCCAAAACAGCCGAAAATCCCAGCATTAAACCTCCATTCCTTCGCGTCTTCGGCTAGCATTGGTTCCCGCTCAATAGTTGGTTGTGCACCGGACTTTGGAGATCGCAGTTTCAAGAAACGATTCTACAGCAGTCTCTAGAGGAGACGGATCTGGTGAGTTAAACTCTCTTGATTCAAATTGTTTTATTCTAATCAATGGTAATTGGACACGATAGGTGGATTCTAGGAAATTTTAAACGGTGTATTTTCCGTTGCGCCACGTTATATTTCCAATGACAAATCCCAACAGTGGTATCAGAGCCTAGGTTTTATCCATTAGATTGATTGTAATTGGTTCTTGAAAGCATTCTTGAAGAAAGAATGGGTTTCAAGTTTGTGATTTTAGGGTTTTTATTCAATTGGTTTTGGTTTTGATAAACCCTAGAATTTTTGTTTGGGGTTTTATTTTTTTCCCCAATTGGTTTCTATCTAGAATTGTATTTTCTTTCTTGATAATTTGATGTTGATGGCTGGAATTTTTTTATGATTTAATAATAAAAAAAAAAAAGAAAAAAAGGGTTGAATTTTGGGTGAGGGAATCACAATTTTGCGATTCCCCCACTGCGTGCAGCAGCGGTACTGCTGCCCCGCCGGGACAGCAGCGCCGCGCGCGGGTTTCGGGTTCGGTTTTGAATTTTGCGGGTATTTTTTTATCTCGGACCCTAATACAAATTAAATTAAATTTTCTTAAATTAATTTGTATTTAAATTATTTATTTTGTTGGCATGCATATTTAATTTAATTGTTTGCATATTAAATTGAATATGGACTTTGTGAAATTGGCCCAATAAACCGTGACACCGGTTAAAATTGGGAGAGCTAAATTTTAAATTTGAGACAACCCAAATTCAACTGAGAGCAAAATTGTTAATTTTGCATTTATGGATGTTATCCATTGGGCCTTTATGGGCCTTAGTCACATTTGTTAAAATTGGCGATTTCACCCTAAGTAACTCGGCTTAACATTTATATTTATAATTTGGAATGCCATGATCATGCATCATATTGGTATGTATGTGCACGACAGGTACTTTGTTTGAAATGTTATGTTGAGTTCTATGGGCCTTAAATTATTATCGGTTGTAATTTAATTTTGGGAAATATGGCCTGCGTGCTATTTTTTTATTTTGATGTAATTTTAGAATAGATTTTATTTTACAAAATTATTGTAATTGCATCAAGTATGGAGGAAGGCCCAAATGGAGCAAGCCCATGGTGGGAGCCCAAGAAGGATTGTAGTCCGGTCCGTGAAGAATTAGATAGGACATCTAATTTTTCATTAGGTTGTAATTAAAGGCCCATAGGATCTCATTTATTTTAAATTAAGTATGCTATTGCATTTGTCATAAAATATGGATGTATGGATCACCAAATTATTACCCGCGTTTATACATGCTAAGCCGTATCACTTAATTATAATCCGGAAATTAAAATATTGAGTCGTTTAAAAGTGCTTCCCACATTCACACCTCTTCCTCCCATTGATGCTGTAATGTGCGCCATGCCCTAGCTGGGTACATTGTAGTATTCGGTGGGCCGTCGAGGGTTAGGATACTTGGTATGGTTAACATGTGAATGGTGGTTTGACTCAACATGGGTAGCATTAGCTCAGAGCGGGCCCTAAGCACAGATGGGTAAAGTGTCAATAAGCCCATCAAACCAAGAGTCCTTCGTGGAAGGATTGGATAGGTTGTCCTACCAAATGAATCAGTGGTTGGTTAGCAAGCCCTAGTTCGGCCAGTCATTGATAAGTTGTGGATCTTGGCCAAGTCAGATAATTAACAACACCAACAAACAAATTAAAATCGGATTATTAATTTGAATTGGCTTAAAAGTCCTTTATTTCTAACTCAAGCAATGATTTCTTCCATGTAGATAATCCCATTTCACTTAAGCAATTTAAATGGCTGCAACAAACAACAACTCACTCTCACTTAGGTCACTCTTGGAGAAGGAGAAGCTTTCGGGGACTAACTTCCTGCACTGGGCTAGGAACTTACAAATAGTTCTTAGACAAGAGTCTAAGGAGTGTGTACTGAATGCTCCTTTACCAGCTAGCCCTTCGGCAGGTCGAGGCATCACCACGGCGATGGTGGAGCAGTACGATCGGCATGTGAGGGATGACCGAGATGTCTTGTGCCCCATGCTGGGTACCATGGCTTCTGATCTTCAGAAGCAGTTTATGGAAGAGCATGCTTATGAGATGATGGATCAATTCAAAAAGATGTTCCAAGATCAGGCTCGTCAGGAACGTTACCTGACAATTGAGGCACTTTGCACTACTGTGATGGCAACTGAGACTTCTGTTAGCACTCATGTGCTAAAGTTGAAGGGGTATATTGATACACTTGCCCACCTCGGCTCGCCGTTCCATAGGACTTGGCAGCAGACATTATTCTCGGGTCACTTCCTAAGTCTTACAACCAGTTTATCACGAATTACCATATGCAAGGGTTGGATAAATCGGTTGTTGAGCTGCATGGCATGCTCAAACTTACTGAGCAGTCCCTTAAGAAGACTCCTGAAGTATTACTGGTGAACAAGGGCAATACATCCATTGCTAAGGGAAAGGCCAAATCTAAGGCCCAAAAGGCCAAGGCTAAGGGCAAAAAGGTGGTGGCCCAACCTAAAGCAAGGATTGCTTCTCCTGACGATGTCAGCCATGAGTGTCATGAGAAGGGGCACTGGAAGAGCTCATGTCCAAAGCTAAGGGACCAACTGAAGGGCAAAACTGCTGCTTTAGGTATTTATGTTGTTGAGATTAATCTGGCTATTTCTACATCTTGGGTCTTGGACATTGGATGTGGAGCTCACATTTGTTCAAATGTGCAGGGTCTAAGAAATAGGAGATTATTAGGATATAGAGAAGTAGATCTTCGAGTCGGAAATAGTGCTCGGGATCAGGCCATGGAGATCGGAGATTATTTCTTGGAGATGCCTAGTGGACTTATTTTGGAACTAAGAAACTGTTATTTTGTACCTGCGATGCGTAGGAATATTATTTCCGTTTCTTTGTTGGATATTTCTGGTTTTGTATTTAATATTGGACATGGTAGAATTTCTATGCAATGTGGCAATATTATTTATGGAACAGCATTTCTTGAAAATGGCTTATATATCCTTGATCTAAAACGTGAAAGTTCAATCTATAACATAAATACTAAAGGGATTAAACAAAATGAAATTAATCCTACTTACATCTGGCATTGTCGACTTGGCCATATAAATGAGAAGCACATAGCTAGGCTTCACTCTAGTGGAGTGCTAGGGTCATTTGACATCCAGCCTTATGACACATGCGAATCTTGTTTGAGAGGTAAGATGACAAAGGCACCTTTTAGCAAGACTGCTGAAAGGGCCTCAGAGCTATTGGAGCTAATACATTCCGATGTATGTGGCCCAATGAGCACTAGTGCTAGATCTGGTTTTCTATACTTCATCACCTTCACGGATGACTTCAGCAGATACGGTTACGTGTATCTGATGAAGCATAAGTCTGAGACTCTCCAAAGGTTCAAGGACTTTAAGAATGAAGTAGAAAACCAACTTGGCAGGAAAATAAAAGTACTTCGGTCTAACCGAGGGGGTGAATATTTGAGCCAAGAGTTTGACTCGTTTTTGAGAGAGTGTGGGATTGTATCCCAACTCACTCCTCCTGGTACACCCCAGTGGAATGGAGTGTCAGAAAGGAGGAATAGGACCTTACTTGACATGGTCCGCTCGATGATGAGTCATGCTACACTCCCTGTCTCCTTTTAGGGATATGCTTTAGAGACAGCTGCTTACATTCTTAACAATACACCAAGCAAGGCAGTTGAGGGAACACCATATGAACTATGGAAAGGCCGAAAGCCCAATGTTTCCTTCTTGAAGATTTGGGGCTATGATGCACATGTTAAGAAATTGACAAGTGGCAAACTCGAGTCCAAATTTGTCAAGTGCCAGTTTGTGGGTTACCCTAAGGAAACTAAGGGTTATTACTTCTACGATCCGGCCGAAAACAAAGTTTTCATAGCCAGAAATGCAGTCTTCTTGGAGAAGGAAATCCTTTCCAAGAGAGATAGTGGGAGTAATGCTGAACTTTCAAAAGTTCAAGACTCACAAACTCCTGCAGCTACTGCTGAGGATGCTTCGGGAACCGATCTGACTACTTAAGAAATTGAGGAACCAGAAACGATTGCACAGGACCTTAGAAGGTCTGGTAGGACATTTCATCAGCCAGAGAGGTACGGCTTTCTCGTGACTGATGATGGAGACCTTATGGTCATTGACAAAGAGGAGCCCAAGACCTATCAGGAGGCTGTTGAAGCCTACACTCAGATCAATGGCGTAAAGCCATGGAGGCTGAGATGCAATCTATCCACGATAACCAAGTATGAAACTTGTTGGATCCACCTCCGGGTGCTAAGGTGATAGGTTGCAAGTGGTGTTTCAAGTTAAAGGCCCTGTGTGTATAAGATGGTTAGTGGGAGCGTTTCCACCGTCCTAGTGCTGTATGTTGACGACATCCTTATCATTGGAAGTGACATACCAACACTGCAAGGGGTTAAGCAGTGGTTGAGTAGGTGCTTCGCAATGAAGGACTTAGGCGAAGCTGAGACGATCTTAGGGATCAGGATCTATAGAGATAGATCCAATCGGCTTCAAGGCCTAAGTCAGGTCACGTACATTGACAATGTTCTGAAAAGATTAAGCATGGACAAGGCAAAGAAAGGATTCTTTCCTAAGCGCCATGGGTTGAAGCTGAGTAAGAAAGATGGTCCTAAAACAAAGAAGGACCGAGAGAACATGGAAAAGATCCCTTATGCATCTGCTATTGGATCTATCATGTACTCCATGTTATGTAGAAGGCCTGATGTCATGTTTGCACTAAGTATGACTAGCCGATACCAGTCGAACCCCGGTGAGGTACACTGGAAGGCAGTCAAGGCAATTCTAAAGTACCTTAATCGGACTAAGGATGCTTTCTTAGTGTATAGAGGTCAAGATGAGCTGGTAGTGTCAGGTTACACTGATGCAAGCTTTGAGACCGATGAGGATGAGAACTAGTCACAGTCTGGTTATGTTTTTCTCCTGAATGGCAGTGCCATTAGTTGGAGGTCCTCAAAGCAGGCCACCATTGCTGACTCTACAACGGAAGCTGAGTACATAGCTACGTGCGAAGCTGCAAAGGAAGCCGTTTGGATCAAGAAATTCATAATCGAGTTGGGAGTAGTACCTACTATCCTATACCCAGTTGATGTTTTTTGTGACAACAACGAGGCCATCGCGCAAGCTAAGGAGCCCTGGTCACATAAGAGATCCAAATATGTGCTCAGAAAGCTTCACCTCATTCGGAAGATCGTGAACAGAGGTGACATATCATTGCAGAGGGTTGACACCAAGAATAATGTCGCTGATCCATTAACCAAAGTGCTGCTGCAGACACAGCACGACGGTCATACTAGATCTATAGGAATTAGGGCAATGCCCACTTGTAACTAGTGCAAGTGGGAGATTGTTGGTGTGCCCTAGTTCTTAAGGCATTGGATTCTTGTATTTTGTATTATACATTAAGACTCATTGTATGAATACATTATTTGTGTCACATTAATAAAGGCAATTAATCTATTTCATTTATATCTTGTGCTATAATATGAGTAGAGTATCCATTGATTGATAATCATAAAACCTATCCCACGTCTGTTCTAATCGTGGGAACGAATAGAACCACAGACTTGTATATTCGATGACTGTATGGCAGTTCTTAACTAGCCATAGTACTTGTATAGTCAGTCATGAATATAGGTACATGTCGTTGACATAGGACTGGATCGATCTGCACAAGAAAGCCACATGGTTGTCACGTCATAGGTCTTTCTTGAGTAGGTCTCTTTTGTCCTCAGACTAGATTTCATTATAATATCGATATGGAATCCGGTTCACTTTGACATATGCCTAACAGGTCTATAAAAGGATGCTAAATATGGGTATGATTGGGACCGGTGAACATGTTGATATTGATGATGAAGTGATGGAATTGCCACTCGGGTAACACCGAGATGATATCATTGGCCACTTGATGAGTGGGACTGATAAGTGTATGGCCATACCCAAATAAGTTGGTTGCTTATTTGATTAATCAGTCAACTCAAGATCAAGAAATATAATAAACAACAGAAGAGGATGACAGACACCATGCCTCTTGTTTATTCATATCGATATCGTTAGGCAAAGGACACTATGAGATTACTACCAGGTGAGTGTCTTCTAAAGACTGCTGCATCTCTGTCTTAATTGGGGGCTGTAATGGTTTGTTAGAATCCACTTACAGTCTGTGGGCCTTGGGCCTACTGCCAACATAAAGACAGACCCATAGGATCGTGCACATAGATCAACTGAGCTGAAACTTATAGATATTGTACATGTAATGCACATTGGAAGGAATGCGTTAATTAATTAGTTGACATTCGGTGTCACGGTAATTAATTGACATTGGGTTGAATTTAATTTAATTAATAAGTTTACATAATGTAATTAATTAATTTATCAATTAATTGAATTACATAAAGTAAACAATTAATTAAATAATTTTCCTAAGTAGGAAAATTAAATGCATGTATTGTATTAACTTAAGTGTGATTCAATTTTATTTAAGGGTAATTAAATTTAGCCAAATGGAATTAAATTACATAGTATATACTTTTTAATTAAAGTTTATTTATGTAATTATAATCCTAGTGGGCTTGGGTTTAATTAACCTAATTAAAACCCAATTAGACAAGGTGTCTATATAAGGGCACACTTAAGGAGGAAAAACCTAATTCAACTCTAATTAATTGCTGGAAATTTCAGCCACCAATAGCAGCCCCAAAACAGCCGAAAATCCCAGCATTAAACCTCCATTCCTTCGCGTCTTCGGCTAGCACCGGTTCCCACTCAATAGTTGGTAGTGCACCGGACTTTGGAGATCGCAGTTTCAAGAAACGATTCTGCAGCAGTCTCTAAAGGAGACGAATCTGGTGAGTTAAACTCTCTTGATTCAAATTGTTTTATTCTAATCAATGGTAATTGGACACGATAGGTCGATTCTAGGAAATTTTAAATGGTGTATTTTCCACTGCGCCACGTTATTTTTCCAATGACGAATCCCAACAATGCGTCCTAACCACGTTTTTGTGCAACCATTTGCATTTTGTGTGTCATGAGCATTCACAACATATCACCTAAATTAAATTAGGGGCATTCCAAGGACACCCACCACGATCATATCATTCCATCATATATCGGGTATCCCAAAATACCTGTGTTTTGCCAATGCACCAGATTGCATTCGGCCATTCCACCAAATCATTTCATTCAATAGAGACCACAATGGATCTAGGTATATTTCCGTGTGACAATCCACACGATGTGTTTCATGACATCATGCCCATTAATCATAAATGTCATATGACATCGTGATCCACATCGGGTTACTTCATGGCATTACTACATCATTCAAGGTGCTCCCCAAGTGCCGGATTAGTACGCGTTTAAAACATCATAAATCATGAAAGGTGTTCCTCGAATGCCGAGCCTTTATCCATGTCCTCGTCACACGCAACTCTCTCATAACATCATTTCATATCATATGCTCAAAAGCATCAGAACTCTATCCATGGGCCGGTCCCATGTGACCATTTCATATCATCTCATAAACCTACACAGTGTCGAAACTTTGTCTGTGTGCTGGTACACACGTGACCATTGCACAAAATTCATTAAGTGCCCCAAAGACGCCGAACTTTTATCCGTGTGGCAGTCCAAACGTGACATTTTTTTTGCATAGCATTGGGTGTTCTTGGAAAGTCCAAAGTCAAAAGAATAAAAACAAGGGAATCATCTTCATTATCTCACGATGTACATCTCACTCATCCGTCAAATGTTCAAGCATTCCACAAGCACCAAGGACTTTATCGCATGCACTAAGTCATTTAAATGTTCCAAAAACCCTAGAAATTCCATCAAGCCCTTAGGTCTTCCACAATCATTAGAAACCTTATCCTTGTGTCCCGCACACCCAAATACCAAATCTTTTCCCATGCAAGACAAGCTCTGCACACTTCCTCCCCGTGTAAGACCAGCTCTACACGTACCACTCCAAAATATATTCCTGTGCAAGACAAGCTCTGCACACTTCCTCCCCGTGTAAGACGAGCTCTACACGTATCACTCCAAATCTTCCCGTGCAAGACAAGCTCTGCACGTACCGCATCAAACTCTACCCATCCTCCCCGTGTAAGACAAGCTCTACACGTACCACTCCAAAATATCTTCCCGTGCAAGACAAGCTTTGCACATACCGCATCAAACTCTACCCTTCCTTCCCATGTAAGATACGCTCTACACGTACCGTTCCAAATATATTCCCGTGTAAGACAAGCTCTGCACACTTCCTCCCCTTGTAAGACAAGCTCTACACGTACCGCTCCAAAATATCTTCCCGTGTAAGACAAGCTCTGCACACTTCCTCCCCGTGTAAGACAAGCTCTACATGTACCGCTCCAAATCTTCCCGTGCAAGACAAGCTCTGTATGTACCGCATCAAACTCTACCCTTCCTCCCTGTGTAAGACAAGCTCTACACGTACCGCTCCAAAATATCTTCCCGTGCAAGACAAGCTATGCACACTTCCTCCCCATGAAAGATAAGCTCTACACGTACCGCTCCAAATCTTCCCATACAAGACGAGCTCTCTACATGTACCACATCAAACTCTACCCTTCCTCCCCGTGTAAGACAAGCTCTACACATACCGTTCCAAAATATCTTCCCGTGCAAGACAAGCTCTGCACACTTCCTCCCCATGTAAGACAAGCTCTAAACGTATCGCTCCAAATCCTCCCATGCAAGACAAGCTCTGCACGTACCGCATCAAACTCTACCCATCCTCCCCGTGTAAGACAAGCTCTACACGTATCGTTCCAAATATCTTCCCGTGCAAGACAAGCTCTACACACTTCCTCCCCGTGTAAGATTCACTCTACACGTACCGCTTCAAATATTAACTCTCTCCCTATATAGGATCCGCCCTATACATATAAGCGCCTCGTAAGTATCACCTTGCTTCGATCCGTGGACACCCTGTGAGTCATTTTATCCATGTGGTGTATATTTATACGCCACGCTCTACTTCAGCACATATCTTCATCAACAACATTCATTGCATTTTGCATGTTTCCATCCCTGGCTTTGTGTGCACTTGACTAGCTTAGAATTGCATAACATGACATGGCATCACATTACGCACTCATGCCCACATCATCTCTTAACTTGGTATCCTCTATGCGCATGCCCCAGTCAGCGCTAACAAATGTTCTTATCAGGGGAGAAAGGGAAGGAGTCCTGAGAATGGCTGGCCCAATGAACTTCAACACCATAACAGATGTCGTGGATGATGATGTGTCTTCATCATGATTCCGAAAGGAGGTCAGGGATGAGGCGGCAACAATGTTGAAGGAGATGTTAGGAGATGATTGTGACAAGGTAGAAAAGCTAACGGCTAGGTGTTCTGAATTGGAGGCACGTGTGACAGAGCTCGAAGAAGTAATAAGAGGGCTGACTCGTGAAGCAGAATCGAAGGTCCCCCCTAAAGCAAATACTGACCTTGTTCCACAACAAACTAGGAGTCCACTCCCCAAGGGTGACACAAAGGGCATATTCCCATAGGCCATTTCGTTGAGCCGATTATTTGCCAAATGTAGGAACGGCGGTCTCTTGTGTTCTTTGAAGCCGTTCGAGAACCCGGTTGAGACAGAAAAGGGCAAGTTCTGTTCCTATCATGTGACAGTGGGGCGCCACACAAACGACTGCAAGCAACTGCTGAAGGCTATTCGACAACTGATCGCTGACGGGAAAATGGTCGAGCCACCCTTGAAGCCCAATGTCTAGAGCAATCCTTTGCCCAGCTTTGACTAGCTATCGGAGTTGATGATGCAATAGCAAAAGAAAACCCTCCGTATGTGGAGGATGTTAATTATTTTGATGTATCTTTCTTGTTCTTTATCTTATTTTGTGAACAATGCAGCCCACAAGGCATTTAATGTAATGTAATTTGATTTCAATTATTTGTGTGATATTTTCATGGACAGAACATTGTGCATGCATACGAACATTCATTTAATGTCTTTAGCATACATGATACATCATCACATGAAATGAATCTAAGGACAGATGAGCATCCAAAATCGTATTCGTCCTAAAAGACCTCACGACTGATAAGAGAATGAAAAATTACAAAACGCCTAAAAGCATGGAAGACCTTCGCCTAGTCCTATGACGACACACCTAGAGATCAACAAAGGATCGTAGAATATAGAAATACAAAGAATCCGGAAGATAAGTCCAGTCAAGCAGAAGTTTCGTAGTAAAAAAAAAAAAAACAAGTGCTAAGTTCTAAAATAAGAATGCATCTGTATCATATGATGTTTCGCACCATATCATCCCCGATAATAGAATGTAAGTTTTGGGGCAACAATACAATCATTCCAGAATAAAGAAGAGAGGCATCATGCATCGCTTCTGCGCCACCCACAATCCAGCACGATGGTACAAGCAGCTAACAAGCACATCAAAAAGGTGTTGCCAAATATGGCATCTATCTGTAAAGGCTAAGTTAGCATGCTACCATTTGCCTCGCAAATACACTGAATTAATGCAAGAATAACGTTAAGGAAACAGCGCAGCAATCAACCCACAGGATCGAAGCGGTCCTACCGAGAAAGACAGAGACCAAGTCATCAACCCCTTTCAATCAGGACAGGCTCAGGTTTCCACAAAAAAAATAAAAATAAAAATAAAAATAGAAAATAAAAAAAAAGTCCGATGGATTGAAAATCATGAAAGTAATCCATGCAAAAGTTAGGACAGTGAGGTGAGCACCACCAGCAGGAAAATCCACAAGGACCAGTTGGTGGCAGTTCTGGGTTTGGTCGGGACGGATACCATACTCATCTTGTCCTTAATTTCATTTCATATATAATAATGTGCATTATGCTAAAACATTATCAATGAATGAATGAGTGAATGCCTTGCCCTGTTCATTGAAATATCCCAAGTTTTGCCTGAAATTGAATTCACATCATGCATCATATATGGCTATACGCCTTTGAGCTTCAGCAACAGCGATGGAACAACCAAGTCCTACAAGACTTTCCATAATCGTCTCATCATCAAGGGACAATAGAGCAAGTGGGCATGGCGATGCTTCAATTAATTCCCAGTTATCGTCGACCTGTACTGAATTAGAAGTCTTAATCTTAAAAAAAAAAGAAAAAAAAAGAGAGCTCGCTGAGGTGAAAACTGAAAAGGCATCTCAGGCAAAAAGTAGAGCAGCTCGCTAAGCTGAAAATCCATATTGGGCAGTTTAGGCAAAAGTTAGAGCATCTTAAAAAAAAAAGAGAGCTCGCTGAGGTGAGAACTGAAAAGGCACCTCAGGCAAAAACTAGAGTAGCCCGCTAAGCTAAAAACCCATATTGGGCAGTTTAGGCAAAAGTTAGGGCATATGAAAAGCTCGCTAAGATGAAAACCGAAAAGGCACCTTAGGCAAAAGTTAGAGCAGCTCGTTGAGTTGAAAACCCACTTTAGGCGGCTCAGACAAAATTTAAAGCACTTCCAATTCATGAAGCCTAGGGGTAGAGAAGGCAAGACCTCTCCGTCATTCCCCCAGCAGGAACATATCATCAATCTCCAACGAGATCCTCTGTATCATTTCTCAACGACATCGTTGCCAAGAAAAGCATCACTTTCTCTCCAACAGTCATCGCACTTCTTCATTAGCCATCACTTATCCTTAGTAGGATTGCAAGAATTACATTGCACCCAAAATGTTGCTTCTCCAGCTATGGACGATCAATCGCGCAACATATCTTCCCCAGCAAGAACCTGGAATGTCAAGATTGAGCAAATGGCACGACATGCATTTTCAAAAGTGCATTTGCATATGCATGCATTGGAACATATACATGCATTCAAAACATACATGCATACATGTAAATACACATCACAACCGACCCAAGCGCAGGTATCCATCATTATCATTTGGCTATTCCGAACTAGGATCACTCTCAAAGCAGAGATGGCACAACGTTGGGGAATCCATTGGACCCTAAGCATCAGCGCAAATCCAAATCACAACACATCAAGTCTCTAAGGGGCAGAACAATCAAGCCGTATTTATCCTTGATCGAAGGGGCAAAAATTTTGTTTCCAAAATTATCGATCAAAGGATAAATACTCATCCTCGAACCAACATCAAAATTATCCTTCGTAAAGCTACCTCCTTATTTCATTCAAGCCAGATTTCGAACCCTTGAATTCCATCACGTTCAAGCATGGTTGCAAATCCTTGAACCCCCTTTCATCATTCAAGCCAGATTTTGAACCCTTGAACTCCAGTACGTTCAAGCATGGTTGCAAATCATTGAACCCCCTTTCTTCATTCAAGCCAAATTTTGAACCCTTGAATTCCAGTATGTTCAAGCATGGTTGCAAATCCTTGAACCCCTTTTTTCATTCAAGCCATATTTTGAACCCTTGAACTTCATTACGTTCAAGCATGGTTACAAATCCTTGAACCCCTTTTCTTTAATAAAGCCAGATTTCAAACCCTTGAACTCTATTACGTTCAAGCATGGTTGCAAATCCTTGAACCATCTTCTTTAGTCAAGCCAGATTTCGAACCTTTGAACTCCATTACGTTCAAGCATGGTTGCAAATCCTTGAACCATCTTCTTCAGTCATGCCAGATCTTGAACCCTTGAACTCCATTACATTCAAGCATGGTTTCAGATCCCTGAACCTCTTATTATTTCAAGTCCATCCAATTCCAGCAAGATTTCAAATCGTCAAAATTTCATCTTCCTTTGCCTCAGGTAACATAGACCTGATATCGGCCCATCCATAATCCATCTTTATTTGCCTTGGGTAACCGAGACCCAATATCGGCTTATTTCTTCCTCAGCTTTGCCTCGGGTAACCTAGACCTGATATCGGCTTATTTCTTCCTCATCTTTGCCTCGGCTAACCTAGACCCGATATCGGCTTATTTCTTCCCCAGCTTTTCCTCGGGTAACCTAGACCTGATATCGGCTTATTTCTTCCCCAGTTTTGCCTTTGGTAACCTAGACCCGATATCGGCTTATTTCCACGATGGGTTCTTTCCTGTGTCTCCGGCGCTTTGAGTCGCATTTCTCAAATTCACATCGACTATCCCAGACTAAGATCGGGTGGTGAATTTGATCACGCGAGGGGCAGCTGTAAGCACCAGAATTTTACTCCTTTCTAAAAAAAATAGTCATTCAACTTTAACTACAGTCATACAACTGTAATTAAACTATAGTCGTACGACTGTAGATCGTGGCAAGCAGAGAAAGAAAGAAAAAAAGGGAAGAGGGAAAAATGAAGGGGAAGGAGAAAAAGGAAGAAAGGAAAAAGAGAGAGGGAGAAAGAAGAAGATAAAAAAAGAATAGGAAAGAAACTCATCATCAGAATCCCTCAACATTTGGGAATCTCTGGACCCAAATCCCTAACCCTAACTTAAGGAGAAAAGTGCGGTTTTCAGTGGATTGGAGCGATGCCAGGGGTCAATCCTACGGTGGACGCACGCCAAAGAGGTAAACATTCCTTTTCCCCTCTCTTTTACAAGCTTTCTGGGTGATAGGTGTGGTTTTGTGCCATTTTTATTCGTTTTTTGCGTTTCTATTTCTGGAGATCTAGAATAGTCGTGCAACTATTCTTGAGTTTGATGAATAGTCGTACAACTGTAGTTACAGTCGTATGAGTGTTCTTGATTTCTAGGCATTTTTGTCCTAGTTTGTTTCAAATAAAGTTAGGGTGAGATTCTGATTTTGGAACGTTTACAGTCGCACGACTATAATTTATAGTCGTACGACTGTAGTTATAGTCGCACCACTGTGACTTATTTTCCAAAGTCATAATTTCCATTTTTACCCCCAAAAATTCCCAAAAATCCATAAAAATTCAGAAAACCCCAAAAATCATCAAAAGGAATTTTGTTGTGTGCATCCACGACTATAGATTCAATTTCCAGTAAAATAGCATTTAGAACAATGCCACGACGGAGACCTAGTTCTCCCGAAAACCGACCCACCTCATATGTAAAAATGCATGTAAACCGGAAAAGTTGTTTTCAAAATGATTTTCCCTCAAAAACCAAAATTCAGGGACGTTTCAAAATGTTTCCCAGGTCTAACCGGGCCGGCTAGCGGAGCCAACCTGGTTATCCCCTAAATGCATGCCCCTAATTCTTGATTTCCCATTCTGCCATGTCTGAGTCCAACTTATGGCGTGCTGTATATTGTGCTAACCCTCTGTTTTGCAGGTTTTAATTTCTTTTATTTTTATTTTGGATGTAATTTAATAGATTAAATCGTGTATCCTAGGCGATTGTACATTTTTAGATAAATCATGTATTCTAGGCAGTTGTAAAAGTGAGGCTGAGGGTTTTTACTTTTTATTTGATCGGGTTGTAATAATTTAATCTTTTACTATCTTACTTATCCTGTATGCGCGCTGTATGTCTATTTAATGCAATAAAATTGACTTTTAGAATTTGAAATACCATCTATGAACATTGACCAGTATTTATTTTAATTAGACACAAAATAGGGGACTTGTCCATACCCGAATCTCTGGATAGTGTAGCAGCCGTTCGTCTGGTTCAGCTGCATTATAAATTTCCCGGTTGAGCTGAGTCGGGTGGCGACTCTACAATATTCATCGAGACTTAGGTCTCGGTTCTTTTATGCATTAATTCAATTTATTTTTCAAAACCAACTTTCCATTTATAAAAACCCCACGCGAGGGAGGGGCCCGCCCGAGATCGAGGCGCCCCCTTCCAAAAGGGAGTCTCGCGTTCCGTCAAAAACATCATCCGCTCACACCAACAGAATGCGAATTTCAATGGTATCAAGGGGTAAGATATTCGGTCCACATTCATTCTTGATCAAAGGGGCAAAAATTTTTTTTTCCAAAATTATCGATCAAGGAACGAATACACACCCGAAACAACTTCAAAACAACAAAGGAGATAATCAAGCTTCTCAAATCACCAAAGCATCCTTCCCCAGCCAAACAACCTTCACGGGAAACACTATTATCCTTTCGTTCAGTGACACAAGCCCCACTAGAAGTGAAATGACAAAAATGCCCTTCTGTTAGTAACCAAACTACCAAATGGCCAAAACACCTTTCCTTTAGTGACACAGGCCTCATGGGAAACCAAATCATCGAAATATTTCTTCCCCTAGTGAGATAGGCTCCACTAGAGGTGAAATGACCAAAATGACCTTCCTCCAAAGGGCACCAACTTCCCAAGCTACAAAATTACCAAAATACCCTTCACTTTCATGAACATCAACTTACAAGGAGAATCCAATCCAGGCAAAGTCCTCTGCTTCATGATGGAGTTGAAGCACGTCCCTAGAGCATCAATTTAATTAGAGCAAAGTCCTCTGCTTCGTAATGGAGTCATAGTATGTCCCTAGAGAACCAATCCAATCTGGGGAAAGTCCTCTGCTTCACGATGGGGTCGAAGCACATCCCTGGAGAATCAATCTAATCTGGGCAAAGTCCTCTGCTTCATAATGGAATCGAAGCATGTCCCTGGAGAACAAATACAATTTGGGCAAAGTCCTTTACTTCACAATGGAGTCAAAGCATGTCCCTAGAGAACCAATCCAATTTGGGCAAAGTCCTTTGCTTCGCAATGGTGCCGAAGTGAGGCCTTAAAAAATCAAGTCAAATTAGGTAAGACCGCTGTTTCGCTAATCAACCGAGACAAGTCCCTACGAACATCATAGTAGGTCAGCATGAGGAGAACCCTAGGTACGTCCTCTTTTCCTGCTCACCATGCTCCCTATCGCGAGACCAAACTCGAATTGGGCATAAGCACCCTTCTAAGTTGACTTTGGTCACACGAGGGGCAGCCTGTGAGTACGCGTTTTTTCCCGACCTCGATAATGAAAGCCTTATGTAGCTTTTTCATGAATAAATGTGAGGCTAATTCAGAATGACCAGAATGACGTCGGAATCAAATGACCTGAAGAAGTGTAACAAGTCCTGATGCGGAACCCCGAAGAAGGTTGAGTAAGCACTTAAGAGAACCAGAGAGCAAAGTTAGAAAGGGTGAGAAATGCAAAACTGGTTACTATAGCTGCTTGGCTGTAGTGCTATAGCCACACGGCTGTAGTGCTATAGCTGTGCGGCTATACTTTGCACAACTACAGCCACCCGGCTATAGGCCATTATAACCGCTCGGCTGTAGTTACTAGATTTAATTTTCTTTTCTAAATAGGGTGAATTTTGCCATTAATTCAGGATTTTAACCTTAAATCATATCATATAAAAAGCCAGACACAAAATTAGATCAGGGATAGACTCGATTCTGCAATCAATTAGGAAAATTAGGGTTTTTAAGAACTTAGAGAGAGAAAGAGGGAAAAATAAAAAAACTTCAATCTAAATCATTAAAAAACTTTAATCTAATCCATAGAAACGATTAAGGTCCTGGAGAATTAATATTCTGGGGGTGAATCTGTTCAATTTGGTGTTCATTCAGATTGATTCAGGGTTCCATTCAAGCTTTAGAGAATTATGGGTGATTTCAGGTTGTTCATGATTCTAAGGAGTTTTCCGGCGTTCAAATCCGTTTCTGGCAATCAAAAACACTGGAACACAAACAAGGTATACTATGAGAGGCCTCAAAAACTCATTTCAAATTGATTTGGATGTTGACTGTATGTGTTTTTCTAAAAGCTGGAAGTGCAAACCCAGCTATAGCCACCCCACTCCTTGCTTACAGCCACTCGGGTGTAGTCTAACGACTACAGTGGTGTAGCTGTAACACTACAATGGCATGGCTATAGTCTTCTGATTACAGCTGCTCAGCTGTAATCTCTAGGGCAGAAGCTCCGAATACCCTAAATCGGCCGATAACACTTCCTTTTTTCAAATTAAATGTGTTTTTCATGAATTATATCGGTCGGATCACATCTGCATATGTTTAGATTTACAGTTTTCGGTTTTTGATTGATGGATGTGAGATTTAGTTTTGATGATTTTAGGTTTTTAGGTATTTCTGGATTCATTTGATCCGATCTGGATCTATTTTTTGGAATTTCATAAGTTCCCAAAAACCCCGGATTACCCGAAACCATCAAAATACCAAGATGATTTTCAAAAAGAGAAAGAAAATCAGATTGTTGATTTTGGAGCACTATAGCGGCTTGGCTATAGGTGCTATATGTATCTCTTGTCGATTCAAAAATGATTTTTGGTGTGTTTATATTTCTAGACCCTAGATGGATGTTCAATTTAGGCCCACTCATGAATGAAATCCCCGATTCCAGGATATCCGGCCCACTAAAAGATGAAAAATGCATGTAAAACGATCCAAACCGTTTTCAAAATTGATTTTCATTCACAAAATCTACAGGGCATTTCTATAAAATGTTTTCGAGGTCTAATCGAGTAGTGATCCGGACTTCTTGATTATCCCCCCATGTATGATCCCGTTTCCTAAAATACCCCTGTTCTCTCTTGTGTGAGTCCTTGGTGTGATTTGTTTATTTGTGCTAACCGTATTTGGATGCAACTTTTTATTTTTCATTTTTCTTTTAATGCATTTAATAAGATCATTCCATGTATCTATGTGGTTGTACTTTTTTAGATTATCATGTATTATAGGTGGTTGTAAATGGTGAGGATGAGAGTTTTTCTTTTTTGGGTTGTATAATTTGGCCATTACTTTACTTTTCCTGCACTTTATTTTTCTGCACTTTATTTACGGTTTATATTTATGTCATTTGCATGAGTGTAAGCGCCGGAATTTTCTATACTTAAAAAAAAAAAAAAAGGTCGTCACGACTATCATTACAGTCGTACGACTGTAATGTCGAAAAATCTGCAGAGGCCCATACCTGTGCAGCAAAAATGAAGGAGAGAGAAAGGGAGCATTAATTGCTCCCTTGTTGCAGCAAGCAAGGGGAAGAGGCAGAGATAAAAGAGAAAAAGGAGGAAAAAGGAAAGGGGAGATTTTTGGCTGGTAAGAAGAAACTTAGAGAGAGAAAGAGAAGAGAGAGAAAAAGAAAAAAAAAACCACAAAAAAACTAATTTCTTTCATTTTGATTTTCTTTAATCTCTCGAAATTAAGGTTAAAATTTGTTAGAAATCCCTAGGTTAATCAATTAACTACATAACCAAATCAAGAACTCGGACTTAAACCATCAGAAACCCTTGCAATTTGGATTTTGGACAAAAAGCTATCAACTTCAATTCCAAAGGGGAAAGTGCGAATTTGTTGGGATCGGAGCGACGCCAGGGGTCAAAACGACTTGGAATAGCTTCTAAAAAGGTAGTCACTTCTTTTCCTTACACTTTTCCTCGTTTTCTGGGCGTTTGAAGTGAATTTTGTGCATTTTTGCTGCATTTTCGTATTTCTGTTCCTGGAAATTAAGAACAGTCGTACGACTGTTCTTGGTTTTCATGAACAGTCGTATGACTGTATATACAGTCGTGCGACTGTTCTTAATTTCCAGTTAATTTTTCCTCAAGTTTTTGATTAAAAATGATTTTTGGCGAAATTCTGATCCTGGACTGATTACAGTCGCATGACTGTAAATTACAGTCGTACGACTGTAATCCTTGTTCCAGAATCAGAATTTCAACCTTCATTCCCAAAAATTCCCAAAAAAAAAATCTCAAAAAATTAGAAAACCCCAAAAATCATCAAAACTGAGTTTTGTTGTGTGCATCACTACCATAGATTCAATTTTTAGTAAAATTACATTTAGAACAATTCAACGACGGAGACCCAGTTCTCCCGAAAACCGACCCACTGAAATATATAAAAATGCATGTAAACCGGAAAAATTGTTTTCAAAATGATTTTTTCCCACAAAACCAAAAATACAGGGACGTTTCAAAATGTTTTCTAGATCTAATCGGGCCGGCTAGCCGAGCCAACCCGATTATCCCCTAAATGCATGCCCCCCAATTCTCGATTTCCCAATTCTGTCTGTTTGAGTCCAACTTGTGGCATGCCGTATAAATTGTGCTAACCTTTTGTTTTGCAGGTTTTAATTTCTTTTATTTTTATTTTTGATGTATTTTAATAGATTGAATCGTGTATTTAGGCGGTTGTAATTCTTTTTAGATTTTCGTGTATTCTAGGCGATTGTATAAGTGAGGCGAGTGTTTTTATTTTCCTATTCGATTTGGTTGTAAGCCGATTAACGTTTATTTCTCTTTATTTTTGTACTATATATTTTGTATGTGCGCTGTATGTCTTTTATATTCAATAAAATGGACTTTAGATTTTGAAATACCATTTGAGAACATTGACCAATATTCATTTTAATTAGACACGAAATAAGGGACTTGTCCGGACCCGAATCTCTGGATAGTGTAGCGACCGCTCGTCCGGTTCAACTGCATAAGAATTTCCCGGTTGAGCTGAGCCGGGTGGCGACTCTTACAACATCCATCGAGACTTAGGTCTCGGTTCTTTTATGTATTAATTCCATTTATTTTCCAAAACGCGGATTTCCATTTATAAAACCCCCACGCGAGGGAGTGGCCCACCCGAGATCGAGGCGCCCCATTCCGAAAGGGAGTCCCGTGTCCCGTCGAAAATGCGTCGTCCGCTCACAGTGGCGACTCTGCTGGGGACTTCTTAAAAAAGTTTTCTTAAAAACTTAAAAGAATTTTGACAAGCCCTGAAAAGTGTCTAATTAAAATAAGGCGGATGATTCTCTTTTGGTATTTTATTTGCATTTTTAGTTAGCCATTTCTTGCATTAGATTAGGTATCCTTTTATAGCCCGGTGGATTGTTGAAGTGTCGCCTAAGTTCCTCCTGGTCTTAGGGGCACGAATACGAAACACCACTCATAGCCTCGTACGAACCCCTTCGCTAGGACCCTTGAGTGGGGAGAAGTGAGGAGTATATATTGCTATGGGAGCCTTCATTTTTAACCCGACTTTGACTGAACCCATATAGGCAACTCTAGTTGGATTCCCTTAGGATACCAAAATATTTGTGTGAATAATAATAAAGTCGCGCCTTCATCGCCCCCGGTTGGTGATTGAAGTGAACCCCGCCTAGGACTCGGTTAGAAATTTTTGAGACCGACCACGTTGGAGGAATAAGGTTGGAAGAATTCGCTTTTGCTTGCTATGTGTTCTTCACCGTTCCGTGACACATCGCCAACGCATGCATAACATACTATAATCACCATTTTCCATACACATGGCATACCATGCACAAACATCTTTGTGTGATACTAACCCACATTTTTATGCAGCCATTTTGCATTTTATTTCGTGTGTAAAACATCAATTCATTCGCTTGTCATCCATACTAATGATTTCTTTTTCAGCCATAACATTAAACTTGTGTGATTAGCATTTTATTTTTGACATAGCATGCATAACATCATTATGTATGTCATGCATCCTAACCCACGTTTTTGTGCAGCCATTTGCATATTGTGTGACATGTTCATTCACTACATTTCACTTAAATTAAATTAAGGGGCATTTCAAGGACGCCTATCATGACCATCCCATCCCATTTCATAACATATCGGGTACCTAAAATTACCCGTGTTTTGCCAATGCACCGGATTGCATTCGGCCATTCCACCAATATCATTTCATTTAATAAAAGCCACAACGGACTTAGGCCCATTTTTGTGTAATAATTTACACGATGCATTTCATGGCATCACAGCCATCCATCATAAACATCATATAACATTGTGGTCCACATCCGACCACTTCATGACATTAATTCCCCATTTAAGGTACTCCCCGAGTGCCTGATTAGTATACATATAGATCCATAACATCACCAAATCATGAAAGGCGTTCCTCGAATGCCGAATCCTTGTCCGTGTTCCTGTTACACGTGACTTTCTCATAACATCATTCCATATCATATGCTCAATAGCATCAAGACCTTGTCTGTGGGCCCGGCCCATGTGACCATTTCATATCATTTCATGGACCTATAAAGAGTCAAAACTCCGCCCGTGTGCTGGTATACACGTGACCATTTCACGAATTCATTAGGTGCCCCAAAGGCGCCAAAGTTCTGTCCGTGTGATGGCCCACACGTGACGTTTTTTTTTTTTTTTTGCATAAACATTAGGTGTTCTTGGAATGCCTCGAAAAAAAAAATATAAAAGGGAACCATTCATATCATTATTCCATTCATAATTCTGCTTCATGCATCTCAAGCATGTTCAATGTCTTAATTTTCATGTCATATCACGTCATTCATTCACAACCCTAATATCTCCTACCTACTCCCAAGCAGAATACACTGGAGCGACCTTGGACAAGATCCCAAGCTTCAAGGGCAGCTAGGAGACAGAGGGTAGTCGAGAGTGACAGTGATTTTGAGCCTGTGGAAGGAGTGAATATGGCAGAACAGACACCAAGCATGGCTGATGTTCTGAGGGATTTCTTCAGGTCGCAGGATTTCCGCGACATGTTAAAGGAAGAAATGAGGGCAGTGGTTAGAGAAGCTGGTGAGACCGGTGGTAGTGGAGCCGGGAAGGAAAAAGAAGCTGAGTCATCCTAACACGGTGTGACGCTTCGGCTAGCCTTGAAAAGCTGCAGGAGATAGAGGCAGCTATGGAACAGAGGATGAAAGCCAAGTGTTCTGAATTAGACGAGGTCATGGCCCAGTTGAAGAAGGGGGTCGGGATCAGTGCTGAATCCAAGAAAGGGGTGACTATGGATGCCATGATCAGTAAGGGCATCGAGACATTCCCCATTGGCTTCCAAGTACCGAAGATCCCTACTTACAAAGGGATGGGCTCGCCGGAGGCCCATGTGAATTTATATGCCCGGGTTATGCTAACAGCAGGCGCTACAAAGCAACAATTGATTAATCTTTTCCCCACCACACTGGAGGGAGGCGCTTTGGGATGGTATAACTCACTGTCAGAGGAGGAGCAATCTGACTGGGACGTATTGTCAGTAGCCTTCATCAAATACTACAGCTTCAACACCAAAATCCAGGTGAAGTTGTATGATTTGGAGAGGGTGAAGCAGAAATTCAACGAGCCCTTTGATGAATACTACTAGAGGTGGATGAACAAGATGATCCTCCTAAAGAACCGCCCTAATGAAGATGAGCTTATACAGAAGCTCATTGATGGCAGCAAGGATATTTTCAGGAACAACATGAAATTCCATCCCTTCAAGGAGCTTAGTGAGGTTTACAGTATGGCTATGAAGATAGAAAGGGATGAAGAGGAGAAGCCAGCTGGTCAGAAAGGGGGAAGAAGTATAGGATATAGCTCAGGGTATAGATCAACCGCAGCAGCTGGGTCTGGTAGTGGTTCTGGTTTAGGTTCTAGTGGCAAACAGGGGCAGTCATCAGAGGTGAAGCAGGTTGAGGTGGCTACTATGAATCAGCAGCAAGGCAACCAGAATAGGGGTCCTGGAGGACAAGGCATAACACCCTGGACTCTTACTTTGGCAAAGATATTCGCCAAGTGTAGGAATGGTGGTTTACTACAGTCCTTGAGGCCATTTGAGATCCCACCTGAAGCTGACAAGGATAACTTCTGCACTTACCATGTGGTGACAGGCCACCGGACCAATAACTGTTATAAGCTAAGGGATGCTATCCAGAAGCTTATCGACGAGGGAAAGCTGCAAGAACCACCTAAACCTAGCACTAAAACTAACTGTAAGCGCCGGAATTTTCTATACTTAAAAAAAAAAAGAAAAAAAAAAGAAGAAGAAGAGAGTCGTACGACTATTGCTACAGTCGTACGACTGTAATTTAAAAATTACAGTCGTACGACTGTAATGTCGGGCAGACTGCAGAGGCCCATACCTCTGCAGCAGAAATGGAAGAAAAAAAAAGGAGGAGCATTAATTGCTCGGGTTTGGCAGCAAGCAAGCAGGAAAGGGAAGTGATAAAAAGGAGAAAAAGAAGAGAGGAAGAGAGAATTCTGGAAAAAAGAAAAAAACTTAGAGAGAGAAAGAGAAGAGAGAGAAAAAGGAAAAAATCACAAAAAACTCATCTTCTTCCTCTTTGATTTTCTTCAATTCTCGAAATTAAGCCTAAAACTTGTTAGAAATCTCTAGGTTGATCACTTAACTACACAACTAAATCAAGAACTTGGACTTAAACAATCAGAATCCCTTGCAAATTTGGATTTTTGGACTCAAACTCCCAACTTCCATTCCAAAGGAAAAAGTGTGAATTCGTTGGGATTGGAGCGACGCCAGGGGTCAAAACGACTTGGAATAGCTTCTAAAAAGGTAGTCACTTCCTTTCCTTACACTTTTCCTCGCTTTCTGGGTGTTTGAAGTGAATTTTTGTGCGTTTTTGTTGCAGTTTCGTATTTCTGTTCCTGGAAACTAAGAACAGTCGTACGACTGTTCTTAGCTTTCATGAACAGTCGTACGACTGTATATACAGTCGTACGACTGTTCTTAGTTTCCAGCCAATTTTTCTTCAGTTTTGGTCCAAAATGAATTTTTGTTGAAATTTTGATCCTGAATTGATCATAGTCGCACGACTGTAAACTACAGTCGTACGACTGTAATCAATATTTCAGAATCAGAATTTCAGCTTTTATCCATAAAAAATCCCAAAAAAATTAGAAAACCCCAAAAATTGTCAAAATAAATTTTGTTGTGCGCATCACGACCATAGATTCAATTTCTGGTAAATTTGCATTTAGAACAATTCAACGACGGAGACCCATTTCTCCTGAAAACCGACCCACTTAAATACATAAAAATGCATGTAAACCGGAAAAATTGTTTTCAAATGATTTTTCTCACAAAACCAAAAATACAGGGACGTTTCAAAATGTTTTCCAGGTCTAACAGGGCTGGCTAGCCGAGCCAACCCGGTTACCCCCTAAATGCATGCCCCTGATTCTTGATTTCCCAATTCTGTCTATTTGAGTCCTAATTGTGGCGTGCTGTATATATTGTGCTAACCTTTTGTTTTGCAGGTTTTAATTTCTTTTATTTTTATTTTTGATGTATTTTAATAGATTAAATCGTGTGTTTAGGCGGTTGTAATTATTTTTAGATTTTCGTGTATTCTAGGCGGTTGTATAAGTGAGGCGAGAGTTTTTATTTTCCATTCGATTTGGTTGTAAGCCAATTAATATTTATTTCCTTTCCTTATTTTTGTATTAAATATTTTGTATACGCGCTGTATGCTTTTTATATTCAATAAAATGGACTTTAGATTTTGAAATGCCATTTGAGAACATTGACAATATTTATTTTAATTAGACACGAAATAAAGGACTTGTTCGGACCCGAATCTCTGGATAGTGTAGCGACCGTTCGTCCGGTTCAGCTACATAAGAATTTCCCGGTTGAGCTGAGCCGGGTGGCGACTCTACAACATCCATCGAGACTTAGGTCTCGGTTCTTTTATTTATTAATTCTATTTTTTTTCAAAACGCGGATTTCCTTTATAAAACCCCACGCGAGGGAGGGATCCGCCCGAGATCGAGGCGCCCCATTCCGAAAGGGAGTCCCGCGTCCCGTCGAAAACGCGTCGTCCGCTCACAGTGGCGACTCTGCCGGGGAGATTCTTTAAAACGTTTTCTTAAAAACTTAAAAGAATTTGACAAGCCCTGAAAAGTGTCTAATTAAAATAACGTGGATGATTCTCTTTTGGTATTTTATTTGCATTTTTAGTTAGCCATTTCTTGCATTAGATCAGGTATCCTTTTATAGCCCGGTGGATTGTTGAAGTGTCGCCTAAGTTCCTCATGGTCTTAGGGGCACGAATACGAAACACCACTTATAGCCTCGTACGAACCCCTTCGCTAGGACCCTTGAGTGGGGAGAAGTGAGGAGTATATCTTGCTATGAGAGCCTTGATGTTAACCCGACTTGGACCGAACCCATATAGGCAGCTTTAGTTGGATTCCCTTAGGATACCAAAATAATTGTGTGAATAATAATAATAGAATCGCGCCTTCATCACCCCCGGTTGGTGATCGAAGTGAACCCCGCCTAGAACACGGTTAGAAATTTTTGAGACCGACCACGTTGGAGGAATAAGGTTGGAAGAATTCGTTTTGCTTGCTACGTGTTCTTCACCATTTCGTGACACACCGCCGACGCATGCATAACATACCATACACATGACATACCATACACAAACATCTTTGTGTGATACTAACCCACATTTTTATGCAGCCATTTTGCATTTTATTTCGTATGTAAAACATTAATTCATTCGCTTGTCATCCATACTAACGGTTTCTTTTTCAGCCATGACATTAAACTTGTGTGAATAGCATTTTATTTTGACATAGCATTCATAACATCATTATGTATGTCATGCATCTTAACCCACGTTTTTATGCAGCCATTTGCATATTGTGTGACATGTTCATTTCACTACATTTCACTTAAATTAAATTAAATTAAGGGGCATTTCAAAGAACGCCTGTCATGACCATCTCATTCCATTTCATAACATATCGGGTACCCAAAATTACCCGTGTTTCGCCAATGTACCGGATTGCATTCGGCCATTCCACCAATATCATTTCATTCAATAAAAGCCACAATGGCCTTAGGCCCATTTTCGTGTAATAATTTACACGATGCATTTCATGACATCACATCCATCCAGCATAAACATCACATAACATTGTGGTCCACATCCGACCACTTCATGATATTAATTCACCATTTAAGGTACTCCCCGAGTGCCCGATTAGTATACATATAGGCTCATAGCATCACCAAATCATGAAAGGCGCTCCTCGAATGCCGAATTCTTATCCGTGTTCCTGTTACACGTGACTTTCTCATAACATCATTCCATATCATATGCTCAAAAGCATCAAGACCTTGTCTGTGGGCCCGGCCCATGCGACCATTTCATACCATCTCATAGACCTATAAAGCGTCAAAACTATGTCCGTGTGCCGGTATACACACGACCATTTCACGAATTCATTAGGTGCCCCAAAGGCGCTGAAGTTCTGTCCGTGTGACGGCCCACACGTGACATTTTTGCATAAACATTGGGTGTTCTTGGAATGCCTCAAAAATATATATATAATAATAAAAGGGAACCATTCATATCATCATTCCATACATAATTCCACTTCATGCATCTCAAGCATGTTCAATGCCTTAATTTTCATGTCATATCACGTCATTCATTCACGACCCTAATATCTCCTACCTACTCCCAAGCAGAATACACTGGAGCGACCTTGGACAAGATCCCAAGCTTCAAGGGCAGCTAGGAGACAGAGGGTAGTCGAGAGTGATAGTGATTCTGAGTCTGGGGAAGGAGTGAATATGGCAGAGCAGACACCAAGTATGGCTGATGTTCTGAGAGATTTCTTCAGGTCGCAGGATTTCCGCGACATGTTAAAGGAAGAAATGAGGGCTGTGGTTAGAGAAGCTGGTGAGACCGGTGGTAGTGGGGCCGGAAAGGAAAAAGAAGCTGAGTCATCCCAACACGGTGGTGACGCTTCGGCTAGCCTTGAAAAACTACAGGAGATAGAGGCGGCTATGGAACAGAGGATGAAAGCCAAGTGTTCTGAATTAGACGAGGTCATGGCCCAGTTGAAGAAGGGGGTCGGGATTAGTGCTGAATCTAAGAAGGGGGTGAACGTTGATGCCATGATCAGTAGGGGCATTGAGACATTTCCTATCTGCTTCCAAGTGCCGAAAGTCCCCACTTACAAAGGAATGGGCTCGCCGGAGGCCCATGTGAATTTATATGCCCGGGTTATGCTAACGGCAGGTGCTACCAAGCAACAATTGATTAATCTTTTCCCCACCACACTGGAGGGAGGTGCTTTGGGATGGTATAACTCACTGTCAGAGGAGGAGCAATCTGACTGGGAAGTATTGTCAGCAGCCTTCATCAAATACTACAGCTTCAACACCAAAATCCAGGTGAAGCTGTATGATTTGGAGAGGGTGAAGCAGAAATTCAATGAGCCCTTTGACGAATGCTACCAGAGATGGATGAACAAGATGATCCTCCTAAAGAACCGCCCTGATGAAGATGAGCTTATACAGAAGCTCATTGATGGCAGCAAAGATATCTTCAAGAACAACATGAAATTCCATTCCTTCAAGGAGCTTAGTGAGGTCTATAGCATGGCCATGAAGATAGAAAGGGATGAAGAGGAGAAGCCAGCTGGTCAGAAAGGTGGAAGAGGTACAGGGTATAGTTTAGGGTATAGATCAACTACAGCAGCTGGGTCTGGTAGCGGTTCTGGTTCAGGTGCCAGTGGCAAGCAGGGGCAGTCATCAGAAGTGAAGCGGGTTGAAGTGGCCACTGTGAATCAGCAGCAAGGCAACCAGAATAGGGGTCCTGGGGGACAAGGCATAACACCCTGGACTCTTACTTTGGCAAAGATATTCGCCAAGTGTAGGAATGGTGGCTTACTACAGTCCTTGAGGCCATTTGAGTTCCCACCTGAAGCTGACAAGGATAACTTCTGCACTTATCATGTGGTGACAGGCCACCGGACCAATAACTGCTATAAGCTAAGGGATGCTATCCAGAAGCTTATCGACGAGGGAAAGCTGCAAGAACCACCTAAACCTAGCACAAAAACCAACCCACTGCCGGCATTTGAAAAGCCGGTTAATATGGTTCAGTCGGGGTTGCCGGCCAATTTCATATTTGCCCAAGTTTTGCAAGCGAACCCCACGATTCAGGCAGTGGCAGTAGGGGAACCCGAAGTGGAGCCTAAATGTGAGGAAAATGAGGGGTGTAAGGAGGTCAAGCCCATAAGTCTGGATGACCTTGACTCCGAAGATGAGTACGAAGAATTTGGCAAAAGAGAAGCTATTAAACCCCCGGTTGTTGAAAAGCTGAAAATTCAAGAAGTGCAGCACGTGACCCGAAGTGGAAGGGTGTATCAGCCGGCAGATCAGACGAAAGATAAAGCACCGATGAATGGGTCGGGCAGTACTTCGGCACCGGAAAGAATCGAGAAAGAAGATTTAGTCATTTCCCAACTGAAGAAGACCCCTGCACAAGCCAGTTTGTGGCACTTGCTTATGACCTCCAAAGAGCATAGGGAGGCTTTAGTGAATAAGCTATCAGAAATTGAAGTCTCCCCTATAGCTTCACCAGAGGCTATGTGCTGCTTGCTAGACAAAGTCCATGCTGGAGCTCCTAATATTGTTTTCTCTGAGAAAGACCTACCAGCAGAAGGAAAGGCTCACAACAAGGCTCTTTATATTAGAGCCCATGTCATGGATAAGGTGATGCCGTGTGTTATGGTGGATGACGGCTCAGCTCTGAATATTTGCCCACTGAAAATGCTACCATTTCTGGGCATGAATGAAGAAGTATTGAAGAGGTCCTCAACAGTCATTCGGGCGTATGATAATTCTAAAAGAACAGTGATAGGGACCTTTGAAACAGAGGTGGAGGTTGGGCCCATCAAGTCCATGGTTGTTTTCACGGTGATCGATATCCCGGTCACATTCTCCCTATTGCTTGGAAGGCCCTGGTTCCATCCTTTGGGAGGTGTTCCTTCCACTTTGCACCAGAAGATTAAATTCCCTGTGAATGACAAAATTGTGACTGTTGAGGCAGACGCCCAGTCGATGGTAGCTGCAGTGGATGAAGGAGTGGTTCCTTTTGGTGGATTCCAAATCGTTGTCATCAAGGAGGAAGAAACCACAGATGCCCCTATGGTTCTTTATGAGAACTACATGCCGGAGTGGCTATCCCGATATCTGTACAAGCTGAACTTTGTCCCGGGAATGGGACTCGGGATTAATTTGCAAGGTGTGCCAGAATTCAAGATCGACTCGGGAAAGTCAAAACAGCACGGCCTTGGTTATGTAGAGGGCTCATCCGAGCAGAAGAATCTGAAAAAGGACAAAAATGGCAGGGTCATGATGAAGCCATTTCTGAAGGCAGGAGAAAGCCTTTATAAGGGCCAAGCAGAACCGGTGCTGGTTGGAAATGTCAAATACCCTGGCTTTGAGATCTTTGCAGATGTTGTGAATTTTGAGAAAAGCCAGGAAGAGCCAGTAGCCCCTGTAATGGAAGAAAAAGCAACTGCTGAATTTGAAATTTTGAAAGGGGAATCATCTGAGGTGACAGCAGAAGCCATAGAGGTGGCCAAGGAAGAAGATGAAAAGAAGACATATGCTGAAGCTACAGAAGTGATCTCGGGAGCTTTGACTGCTGCATTGAACAAAGTTTTTGGAAAGGCCAAGCAAGGATTTGATGAAGAGCTCCTGGCCAAAGTGAACTTAGATTCTGTGGTTGCTGAAATCGCCAAGATTATGGAGAAAGCTAAGGCACAGGTGGCCGAGAAAGCTGCAGTCCCAGATGATGCTCTAGAAGGGAAGATGGAAGCCAATGAAGACCAAGACCCTCCGCCTGTGGAGGATGAAAATGATTTTGTTGTATCTATTTCTTCCATTTTCAATGTAACTGATGTACTTTATGATAAGTTCAATGCAATGAAATCCCAGTTTGCTTACTTGTGTGATGTTTATCCTGACAATTCTGTGCATGCATTTGAATCACCATCAAGCATATTTAGCATACATGACACTGCATTGCATGAAATCAATATAAGTACAGATGAAAACCCTAAAATGGTACTCATTTCACACGAGCTAAAATCCGAGGAAGAAAGAGAATTAATAAGAATACTCCAAAAACATGTTAAAGCTTTTGCCTGGTCGTATGAAGACATGCCGGGTGTAGATACAGAAATAGCGGTGCACAAAATCCCGACGGACCCCAAGTTCAGACCGGTAAAGCAGAAGTTGAGAAGACTAAGGCCGGAATGGGCTACACTGGTGAAGGAAGAAGTGGCCAAACAGATAGATGCCAAGTTTCTCGAAGTGGTGGAGTATACAGAATGGTTAGCCAACATTGTCCCTGTGCCTAAAAAGGATGGAAGGGTCAGAGTATGCGTTGATTACAGGGACTTGAATAAAGCATGCCCAAAAGATAACTTTCCATTGCCACATATTGACGTCCTAGTTGACAGTGCAGCAAAAGCAGCAATGTACTCATTCATGGATGGCTTCTCGGGATACAATCAGATTTTGATGGATGTGATCGACAAGGTGAAAACATCGTTCATCACAGAGTGGGGTACTTTCTGTTACAGAGTGATGCCTTTCGGATTAAAGAACGCCGGTGCCACTTATCAGAGGGCTGTCACAACTCTATTGCACGATATGATCCATAAAGAAGTTGAAGTGTATGTCGATGATATGCTTGTTAAATCAACAACCCGGGAGGAACACCCTGTTATCCTGGATAGATTTCTAACACGCATTGGGGAGTACAACTTGCGGCTTAATCCCAAGAAGTGCATATTCGGCGTCACATCAGGGAAGCTGTTGGGCCATGTAGTTAGCCAGAGGGGGATAGAAATGGACCCAGATAAAATTAAAGCCATCCAAGATATGCCAGCTCCAAAGTCTGAAAAGGAGGTCAGATCATTTCTGGGTTCTTTGCAGTATGTCAGCCGCTTCATAGCCAAGCTAACTTCCACTTGTGAGCCAATCTTCAAGTTATTAAAGAAAGATCAACCGGTTGTGTGGGATGACAAGTGTCAGCTAGCCTTCGAGAAGATCAAGGCCTACCTGGTAAAGCCACCAGTGTTGAGTCCTCCAATTCCAGGGAAGCCTCTGATTTTGTATTTGGCAGTTGAAGAATCATCCATAGGGGCAATGCTTGCACAAGAACAAGATGGCAAGAAGGAGTATCCCATCTACTACCTCAGCAAAAAGTTGTTGGAGTACGAAACCAAATACACACTAGTGGAGAAGACATGTGTGGCGATGATTTGGTTGACCAAGAAGCTGCGCCACTATTTCCAATCCTACAAGATACAAGCCGTGGCTAAGGTGGATCCAATGAAGTACCTCTATGAAGCACCTGCATTGGTTGGGAAACTGTCCAGGTGGTTGTTACTTTTGTCTGAATTCGACATCGAGTACATCACGAAGAAAACCGTTAAAGGGCGAGCTGTGGCAGAGTTTCTGGCAAACCAGCCCCTAGAATCAGATTACACAGAGAACCTGGAATTCCCTGATGAGCAGTTAGCCATGGTGGAAGTGAAAAGGTGGGTCATGTGCTTCGATGGGGCGGTGAATAGAAAAGGCGCCGGGATCGGGGTACTTATAGCAACACCGGATAGTGAGGTCATTCCTTTGTCCAAAAGGCTGATCTTTCCCGTAACCAACAATGGGGCGGAATACGAAGCATGCTTGTTTGGAATGGAGACTCTATTAACCTTGGGAGCAAATGATGTCTTAATTGTCGGTGATTCACTTCTAGTGATCAGGCAAGCTCAGGGTGAGTGGGAACTAAAAGAAGAAGCTTTACGGCCTTATTTGGAGCTGCTACAATTCAGAAAAGGTTTATTTGGCCGATGTGAATTCAGACATGTCCCCAGGGATGAGAATAAGATGGCTGATGCATTAGCTACTTTGTCCTCCATGTGGGAAAATCCAGAAGAGACACAAGCTCAACCACTGGTCATAGCCACTTCCAGACATCCTTGCTTCGAAGTGCATGAAGTAATGGAATTATCAGCCGAAGAAAAGCCATGGTTCTTTGACATTTACCGGTATGTTAAGGAAGGAAAGTACCCAGAAGAGGCCAGTGCTGTTGATAAGTTGACACTGAGAAAACTGGCTAGTCAATTCAGAATCTTCGAGGATAAGTTATACAAAAGAACAGCACATGGGGTTCTTCTGAGGTGTCTAACAGAACAAGAAGCAGAAGATACGATGCAGCAGGTACATGCAGGATCTTGTGGGCCACATATGAATGGACTTGCCATGGCTAGGAAGATTATGAGACAAGGTTACTTCTGGATGACGATGCAAGCAGATTGTATAAGAAAAGTGAAGAGATGTCATGAATGTCAGATCTATGCAGACATTAGTCATCTTCCTCCACTTGAACTTCAGAATCTAGCGTCTCCTTGGCCATTTTCAGCATGGGGGATAGACATGATTGGTGAAATTCATCCAGCTGCATCTAATGGGCATAGATTCATAGTGGTGGCAGTTGATTATTTCTCCAAATGGGTCGAAGCGGAATCCTTCACTAACGTCACAGCCAAGCACATG